>CM066048.1:120643535-130643535 GCA_033557465.1 Ichthyophis bannanicus
GATTGTCGTCTTGTCTTGTTATTTGTACTCCTTATACGTTTCCGGGCCGTGAGGACCCCTTACCCACGGTCCGCCCTCCTTTTTCCCTTCTGTCTGTTGTTGCGCGCACACATCGAAATGGGAGGGGCGGGGTCTACTAGAAACACTCCATTAGAATGTATGATCGCACATTTTAAAGAGGGATATTCAGGAGATTATGGAATTAAAATGACCGCAGGCCCGTTTGCAGATTTTGTACTAGGGAGTGGCCCGATCTAGACCCCATCTGGCCCCGAGAGGGAACGTTCACTGTAGAGATTATTCAGTCAATACACCGTAGAGTGCGGGTAGCGCACCCCGATCAGTACCCCTATATAGATTCCTGGTTAAGTATTTGTGAAGATCCGCCCGCTCCTGGGCGCAGCGCTGTTATGAGGAACAGTGCAGAATAATGTTAGCTAAAACAGATTCTAGACAGAAAACGGAACAGCCTAGAATGAAAGAGCAGGATAAGAAAGCCAAGAAGAAGCCCATCTTGGTAGGTCCTGATTCCCCAGAAATAGTCCTCAGGCAGCCCCGAAACCCCAGGTCCAGTAAGAGTAGCCCGGCGTCCTGCCCCAGAACCCCAGAGACGGCCAGAGCCGAGGCGGGACCCAACCCCTGATCCCCCTCCTGGAGGAGAGAAAGAGGAAGAATTAGTGGAAAGAGAAGAGGAGGACATAAAAAGGCGAGTCAGAAGTGGAGATAGAAGAAGGAGAAAGAGAAATTCCCCAGAAGAGGAGGACGGTGTACAAATAATTGAGAAAGCCAGCACTAGCACTAGCACGCCAGTGAGAGAGAAACCCAAAGCAAAACCTGTTGAGAAAAAGAAAGTGACTCCTGCAAAGGCAACAACAATAACCCTTAGATCCCAAAAGACGCCTGTGACAGCCAAACTGTTTCCCTTACGGCAAGTCCCGTTAGTGCCCGTAAAGAATGATAATGATGAAGTGGTAGCGGGACCCCTAACTTATGTGTATATCCCTTTCTCTACAACTGATTTTGTTAAATTGGAGGTCGCATTATGCCTCCTATACTAGTAAGCCCAGGAGCTGACAGAATTAGGAACTAGTATTATGGAAACTCACCAACCCACTTGGCCAGATTGCCGTCAGCTCCTGACCACCCTATTTACTACAGAAGAACGAGCGAGAATTAGAAAAGCAGCTATTGAATGGATGGCAGAAAACCCTGTAGCTCCGGCACAGGGGCAGAATATAATAGACCGTAGGGAAGCAGCTCAGAGAGAATTCCCGAATGAAGACCCCCAATGGGATCCAAATACAGATGAAGGATCCACAGCCCTAGCCCGTTTTCGCCAAGGCTTTTTACAAGGCCTGAAAAGGGGGGGCCAAAAAGCTATGAACCTTTCCAAAGTTGCAGGAGTTTATCCAAGGGATAGATGAGAGCCCAGCAGATTTTTATGAAAGATTAACTGAAGCATACAGAATGTATACTCCCTATGATCCCGAGGCACCAGGAAGTTTATGTATGGTGAATTCTGCTTTTGTAAACCAGTCTCAAACAAGACATTAGACGTAAATTACAGAAATTAGAAGGGTTTGCGGGCATGAATGCAACACAGTTATTGGAAGTCGCTCATAAAGTGTATGTGAATCGTGATACTGAAAGACAGAGAGAATGTGATAGAAAGATGAAGAAGAAAGCTGATTTTTTGGCTGCGGCCATAGTTGAAAAGAAAAGGGGAGGTGTCCCTAGTCGAAGGAGCAGAGGAAGAGGGCGGGGTCAAGGCGGAGGCCGGACCCAGAGACTAGGGCGTGAACCAATGCGCCTATTGCAGAGAGGAAGGACATTGGAGAGATACGTGCCCGCAACTCGAAGACGCCCAGCAAGATGACGACAACGATCATCAGTGGCGAGAAGAAAGACGAGGCCGTCCCCGAGGCCGAGGAGGAGCCAATCGAGAACAATTACCAGCGAGAGAGAGGAGGAGCAGTTCAAGCATTGGCCAAACCAGCCCATGATGATGATGACGTGTATTAGGACAGACCGGTCTCCAAGTTTTCTTTAGGTCTCCAGGAGCCTAAGGTCGGAATACAAAAAGGAGACAAAGATATTAACTTCATGTTAGATACTGGAGCATAAAATTCAGTAATAGACAAAAAGATATCCCAATTTACTACAAAAGCATTCACCATCATAGGAGCAACTGGTGCCAAAGCCACAAAGTCTTTTCTTTCAAAACCGAATATGCAGTCTAGGAGGACAGCAAGTAACTCATCATTTCCTTTACTTGCCCGAATGTCCAGTACCACTACTGGGACGAGATATGCTAGACAAGCTTAAAGCACAAATATCTTTCTCTGTACAAGTAGAAATGCAATTGACATTAATTTCCAAAGCCAAACCAGCAGGAGTAATGCTGATTACATTTACCCGAGAAGAAGAATGTAGATATAAAATTGATGATTATGTCCAAGATACCTATTTTGAAAAAACTTTAAAGAACATCGATGCACCACCTGGAGTATGGGCAGAAGGCAGTCCCCCAGGCCTAGCCAAGCATATAGCTCCAGTGATTGTAACCCTCAAGCCTAGTGCTACACCAGTGCACGTCAAACAGTACCCTCTCCCAAGAGCCGCAATTGAATGCATCCATCGCCACCTACAAAGATTGCTCGAATATGGCCTACTAAAATTATGTCAATACCCATGGAACACCCCACTTTTGCCAGTAAAGAAACCTGGGACAGATGATTATCGCCCAGTGCAAGATTTGAGAAGCGTAAATGATGCAGCTGAAACCATACATCCAGTTGTACCCAATCCTTACACTCTTCTAGGACTGATTCCTGCTGAAGCTACCCATTTCACTGTACTGGATTTGAAAGATGCATTCTTTTGCATAAGATTAGCCCCTGTAAGCCAAATATTGTTTGCATTCGAATGGCAGGACCCCATCTCTGGAAGAGGGGGCCAACTTACCTGGACAAGATTACCCCAAGGATTCAAGAATTCACCTACCATCTTTAGTGCTGCACTAAATCAAGACCTTTCAAGCTATCCAGTAGCCCCGGGGAAGAGAGTGCTTCTCCAGTACGTGGATGATCTGTTGATATCTGCCGTATCAGAAAGTGAATGTATACTAGCCACCAAAGATCTCTTGCAGTTACTAGATGAAGCTGGATACAAAGTTTCCAGAGCCAAAGCACAGCTATGTCAAAAAGAAGTGAAATACTTGGGATTTCGTATTACCCAAGGAAGCAGAAGATTAGGCAGAGAAAGAAAAGAAGCAGTATGCAGAATTCCAACTCCAACAACCAGAAAGCAGGTCAGAGCCTTTCTGGGAGCGGCAGGATATTGCCGAATCTGGATACCCAACTTTGCCCAAATTGCCAAACCACTGTATGAAGCCACAAAAGGAGAAGAAAAGTCACCACTGGAGTGGGGACTTGAGCAGGACACAGCCTTCCAGAAGTTAAAAGAAGAATTGATGTCATCACCAGCACTTGGACTACCAGATGTCCA
Source organism: Ichthyophis bannanicus (assembly GCA_033557465.1). Lineage (NCBI taxonomy): Eukaryota > Metazoa > Chordata > Amphibia > Gymnophiona > Ichthyophiidae > Ichthyophis > Ichthyophis bannanicus. Next base: position 120,647,043 of record CM066048.1, read on the forward strand.
CAAAACCTTTCCACTTGTTTGTACATGAAGCACAGGGAAATGCCTTGGGCATGTTGACTCAGAAATTAGGAAATTGGGAGCGACCTGTAGCCTACCTATCGAAACAATTGGACCCTGTGGCCAAAGGATGGCCACCTTGCTTGAGAGCAGTTGCAGCTACAGCGCTATTAGTGAGTGAAGCAGACAAACTCACACTAGGACAGAACATACGAGTCACTGTGCCACATGCAGTCCTTGCCCTTATGGAACAAAAAGCGAATTATTGGCTCACCAATTCCCGAATGTTGAAGTACCAGAGCATGTTATGTGAAAACCCACAGATACAACTTGAAGTGAGCCATGCCCTGAATCCAGCCACCTTGATACCCATCAGTGAAGAACTCCCAGAACATGACTGTATCGAAGTCATGGAGACTGTGTTCTCTAGTCGACCTGACTTGACAGATGTGCCCATAGACAGTCCCGACCAGATCTATTACGTTGATGGGAGCAGTCTCATCCTTGATGGACGACGCTGTGCCGGATATGCAGTCGTCACTCAACACGAAGTAGTTGAATCATCAGCTCTAGCCTCAGGCACATCAGCCCAGAAAGCCGAATTGATAGCACTCACCAGAGCATTGTTGTTAGGAGAAAAACTTGTGCTAAATGTATATACAGATTCCAAATATGCCTTCACTACCTTGCATGCCCATGGAGCTCTCTATAAAGAAAGAGGACTCATCACATCCGGAGGAAAATCAGTCAAATATGGTCCCGAGATATTGATGTTACTTGATGCAGTTTGGGCCCCAACACGTGTAGCTGTCATGCATTGCAGAGGACATCAAGCAGGAAAAGGAGAAGTTGCCCGAGGGAATAGATTTGCAGATGCCTCAGCCCGACAAGCAGCTATGACAGGACAAATTGCCCCACAAGCTATGCCAATGCAAGCAGCATTGTTTCCAGTACCTTTGAATCTATGGACCCCACGATATACCACCAAAGAATTGGATTACTATTGTGACAGAGAAAATGGAGTACTGAGAGATGGATGGATTGAGCTGCCACCAGAAGAGGGCAGTCAACCTCCTGGACGAATAGTAATTCCTGAACTATTAGGACCATCCTTTGTCAAAGCTTTCCACGAAGCCACCCACTATGGGAAGAGTGCTATGGAGAAAGCACTCAGACCACATTTCTACATCCCTCTGATGACAACCATATCAGCCTCAGTAGCACGTCAATGTGTAACTTGTGCCAAAATAATGCCAAGCAAGGCCTTATTACAGCACCCCGAGTTCAGTCAGGAGGTGTCACCCCCATGCACAACCTCCAAGTTGATTTTTACCCGAAATGCCAAAAGCCAATGGATACCATTATCTACTAGTATTAGTTTGCACTTTCTCTGGGTGGGTAGAAGCATTCCCAACCAGAACTGAGAAAGCCCGAGAAGTTACCAAAGTCTTAATGAGAGAGATTGTCCCCAGATTTGGAATCCCAGCAGTAATAGGGTCAGACAATGGACCCTCATTTGTCTCCCAAGTTACTCAGCAGTTTAGCAAAAGCTTTGCAGATACAGTGGAAACTCCACACTGCATACAGACCCCAGAGTTCAGGGAAAGTTGAGCGAATGAATCGTACCTTGAAAGCCCAAATGTCTAAGCTTTGTCAGGAGACACACTTGAAATGGCCCCAAGTGCTCCCCATAGCTTTACTCAGAATACGCTCAGCCCCTGTAAAGTCAACAGGATTTTCCCCTTTTGAAGTTTTGTATGGTAACCCCCCACCAATAGTGCAGGGAGTCAAAGGAAGTTTAGCCCAGATTGGTTCAGAAGTAACCAGACAAGAACTCCTAGCTCTTAGTTTTGTTCTGCAGACTCTCCATACGTGGATCCAAGACCAGTTGCCTATCAACTTGACGGAACCCTTGCATCCCTACCAGCCTGGTACTTCGGTGTGGATCAAAGATTGGAAGAAGATACCGTTGGAAACCCATTGGAAGGGGACCGTACACCGTCATCCTGTCTACCCCAACTGCAGTAAAGGTAGCCGAGATCGACGCCTGGATCCACCACAGCAGAGTCAAGCCGCCGCCGCTGATCCTGAACCAGAGCAGTGGACAGCAGAGCAGCATCCTGATGTACCCTTGCGAGTTACTCTGAGATGGCAACCAGCAGCATAGACACTTCATCACAAGTGCTTTGCAGTAGCCAAGTCTTTCGAAGAGGATTGCTGTTTTCCATGCAACAACAGTTTTGTTTCAACGAACCCAACTTGTGTGTGATTTGACACACTACTTTGAGACTACAGTGACTAAGCCAGACTTCACAAGCCAGCTGAATTGCTAAGTTGGTTAATGTGTACTGAACATCTTGAGGATCTTCAATCAATACTCAGCACCCGTTAAATTGCTTCATTAGCAAACGGGACGAAGAATAAAAGACCGTCGTGATCAAGATCAGCAAGCTGAGGATTCAGAAGAACTCCAATCAACATCAACATGTATCTTTGTTTTTGCTTTGCCTTGGTTGCCCTCTTTGGAGGTTTGGAACTGACTTATGCTTTACCTCCATGCACTGCTTGCATTACTTCTACTAGAACTGGATTGAAAGTAACTCAGACTTTGCTTTACCATTCTTACTATACTTGCAAGGGAACAATAACTCGGTGTATCTACAACACCACTGAACTAAATGTTTGCACTCATGGCAAAATTAAAGCATGCTATAATCCGCATCAGAATCCATCCTATTACACGTTGGAAATAAGATGGAAGGATGCAGATGGACCTATATTAGCTGCTACACCACCACTTAAGGACATTACTAAACCTGCTGTTTTGAATTTTGATGCATGTAATGCCATTAATAGAGATAGTCAGTCCACCTGTGGTACATGGGAGAAAGCGTATCGAAATGACCATAAGTATATGTGTCCAGAAGGTGCCACAAATTGGTGGAAGTGTACAGGTAAAACGGGATCAGGCTATAGTACTGCTACAGCGGCAGATTACTATTGCCGCCCGTATTGGGGATGTGTTTTTTATGCTACCTGGAACACTGGTATAACTGATGAGAAAATAGATAAGCGGATGGCTACTCTAACCAAGCCAACCACAAATGATAAATGTCAGAAAGATGCTTGCAACCCCTTACACTTGCGTGTACATAATCCCCATGCATGGAAACAAGGATACAAGTTTGGTTTACGCATTGCTGGAGGAGCAATAGATCCAGGGACCATTGTGTATATCAGATTGAATACTCAAGCCCACAAGTCATCTAAATATCATATTCATAATACCTTTTATGAAGCTATGCATGTAAATAAGTTTGAGATCCCTCACCCTTCACAGAATTTGTTTCTAGAATTAGCTGGAGCAGTAGTATCTAGTCTTAAGATCACAGATTGTTATTTCTGTGGCGGAACCCAAATGGGAGACCAATGGCCCTGGGAAGCCCAAGAATTGAATTATTCCATGATTTACAATCAGACTGAATTACACAAGACTACCAGTGAATGGGTGTTAGCGCACTCAATCGTTGGACGTCTTTGCTATGCCAGAACTGGACCCCAGTTTACCCAGAAGGTAGGACAGCTGGTCTGTCTTAGCCAGAAGTACTATAATGCCACGACCAAAAAGACAGCCTGGTGGTCAGGAATTAGACATCCTGAACCTCCTAACCCATTAGCTAGATTTCCTGAACTTGCAGGCCTATTGACTAACCTTGCCAAAGTCCAAGCCTGGCAAGCCCCACCTGGCCTATATTGGATCTGTGGAAACCGAGCATATGCCCAACTTCCACCACACTGGGGAGGAGCATGTGTCTTAGGAACCATCAGACCTTCTTTCTTCCTGTTAAACACTGAACATGGAGAACAATTAGGATACCCTGTATACACTACCCACAGACACAAAAGAGCATCAAGACAGAAAAGAGAAGCCTTACAGATAGGCAAATGGGAAAAGTGGCAGGGTGATGATTGGCCACCAGAAAGAATTATTGAGTATTATGGACCTGCCACTTGGAATGATGATGGTATGTATGGTTATCGTACCCCAATTTATATGATTAATCGTATTATTCGCTTACAAGCAGTAGTTGAAATAATAACCAATGAAACTAGTCATGCTCTTACGCTCTTAGCTAGACAAAGTACTCAGATGCGCACTGCTATATACCAGAACCGCTTAGCACTTGATTATCTGCTAGCAGCTGAAGGAGGAGTATGTGGTAAGCTGAATTTAACTAATTGCTGTTTGAAAATAGATGATAAAGGTCAAGTAGTTGAAGAAATTGCTAAAGATATGCAAAGACATGCTTATGTGCCAGTACAGACTTGGCACGCATTGAAATTTCCTAACTGGTTTGCTAACCTTTTCTCTTGGCTGGGAGGATTTAAGACTTTCATTGTTTTAGTACTAATCCTGGTTGCTGTTATCCTCTTATTACCATGTTTAATCCCATGTTGTATGCGTTCCATTCATAGTGCTATTGAAAGTACAGTAGAGCGGAAGACCGCAACTAAAATAATGGCTTTATACAAAGCTAGCCCTAGTAGAAATCCTTCAATCATGATGTGATTCTTCTAAAAAGGTGATTTAATTCTCACACCTTATTGAGTAATAGGGTGAGATTAATCAAAGGGGGGAATGTGGCAGGTGCAGGCCTGTGACCCACGGTGTCTGACATAGGCAGGCCAGCATGGCTAGCTTGACCTGTAAATGAGGCCTGTGGAGAGGCATATAGGATTGCACATCCCCCAATATGCTGCTATTGTAAGATAGAACTCAGTAGAAGTATTGAATTAGCTTAGGTAAGCAGAACTGCAGAACTGAGAAATGGAAAAATACAGAAAAGACATGTTTAAAAGTTACTGATAAGGAAAAGTACATCTGCAAAGAAATAATGAGGAGTGCTGACAGATGAGTTACAGAACCTCGCTCTTCTGTATGCACAAATTGGTTCTATAACCTTGAGAGTGTGAAAGTAACAAGTTGATGAACTGACCATTGTAATTGGGACTAGAAGGGGGGCAGGCAGGTGTCATGCCCACAGAAGGGACATAACTGGATAAACTTATCAGTACCGGGACCAATAGAAGAGGTACGGGAGGTACGGGAGGTCACCGGGACCAATGAAATGTTTTTCTATACCTAGAATGGAACAAAAGTCTATAAAAGTTGTTGTAATGCTTGAAAACTTGGCTCAGCCATTTTGAAATTGACTTGCTTGAGACTTGTGCACAAATAAATGATTTGGACCTTCTGAACAGACTCCTGGTATCATTGGTTTGTCTGCGCTTTGCTGCTACAATAGAGCTTACAATCTAATCAAGACAGATAGCAATACAAGAGAAACAAAGGTTCAAATAGGCAAGAAGATTTTCATTAAAATAGTTTCTATGGTTTATGGTTTATTAAAATTTGATATACAGTCCTTCCTAACATTTTGTCCAGTATTGATGTCAGGCTCATAGGTCTTTAGTTTCCCAGATCTTCCCTGGAATCCTTTCAGGAAGTTTTTCATCAAACCTAGTTTGATGTGAAGGGGTGGTAGCAGGATTTTGTGAGCCTCAACCAGAGCTGGGTGCTGGATATTCTTCTCTCCAACTGTTACATTTTGTCTGCGATTACATTCCTTCCGCAAGTAGTGCCAATCCCTCGCTCAGCTATCCCACTCAAATAAGATACACATGTATTTTATATATCCCTGCTGCAGTCCCATTAAAAGGGCAACTACCTTCAAGTCACCACAGAGGTGCCAGCTATACTTGTTATAGTTAATGGAAGTCAGTAGATGCTTTAAGTTATCGTATGTCTCTCATGTGGACAGCATGCGCTACTGGAATAGATGGAAGACGGTTTCCATTGTTCAAAAGCACAGCCTTCAGACTCAGTTTTGAAGAGTCTATAAATAGTCTCCAGTCTTGTGGGTCATGAGTGATTTTTAAGGCATTCATGAGGCTTTCAATATCGGAACAGAATACCAGATTACTTTCCTTTCCGACTGCGTATGGTACACTGCTGACATCAGATGGCTTCAGCAGCCGTCTGGCAGTAGTATTGCATTGCATCAGAAAATGATGCAATCAACTCTGGATGATGTGTGCATGCTGGTATTATGCAATGTGATGCAATCCTACATCATTCAAGGCTTATTTGATATGTTGTTGATGTCCTACTGGATAAATTTACACTGTGAAACGTCAAAAATGAACTACATGTAATATCTTCAAAACGAGAGCCAATAAAATTTTTTAATGTTATATTCGTGTTCAGCTCACCAAGATACTACAGATTAGGGCCTTTTAAAGTCAGTAATGATTTCAATGTTGACCAGTGACTGGGAGCCTATTTCTCACATCTACCACTATTTTTCTAAAGAAATATTTCTGCATATTACTTCCAAATCGATCCCCTTTCATTTTCATCCATGTCCCCTCGTAACAGAACTTGCTTTCAAGCAAAAGAGGCTCTTCTCTTGTGCATTTATGCCACAGAGGTACTTAAACATCTATCATACCTCCTCTATCCTGCCTTTCCTCTAACATATACATATTAAGATCTTTAAGTCTGTCCTCGTATACTTTATAATGAAGACCACTAACCACTTCAGTAGCCTCTGTACCGACTCCATCCTGTGTATATCCTTTTGAAGGTGTGGTCTCCAGAATTGCACACAATACTCCAAACGAGATCTCGCCAAAGACTTATACAGAGACGCAATCAACTCCTCCTTCCTGTTGGCCATTGTTCTCCCTATGCACCCTAGCATCCTTCTGGATTTCGCCATTGCCTTTTCTACCTGATGTAAATCTTTAACCTTTTGTATCTATTCCTTTTAGTTTTTTCTTAACTATTTTCCTTATATTATCATAGTCTCCCTTTTGAACATTAAAAGGTGGTTACAAGGTAGGTAAGTGCATTTCTTAGTGAGTGCATTCATTAGTGCATATACCTCTGTGACATATTAAGTATATAAATGATTAATAGTTAATGTGCCTTTAAATTTTGTGCATGTTAAATTTTATTAAATGCTCACTAATCTACTTTACGTGCCTTAATTTGTTGACTAGTACACATTAAGCCAATTTAGCCTGCACTAAAAATTCCCTATTGAAACAAATGTCTGAAGTGAGCCAACAAAACACCCAAACATTGGAAAGGTTTGTGAAAAAAATGAACAATGTAAACTATCACAAAAATGATGATAGGGAATCCAAGAGGAGACAGATTAGTCTAATTACAATCATAGGCAAAGTTAAGGGCACAGGTGCTTGACTCATAGGGGTATGTTTACTAAACCGTCCTAATGTTACCGGCGCTAGTTGCAGCGATAATCTGAAGATTGCCATATAAGGAGTGGGCATTCCAGTCCTAAGGTAGCAAGAATATGTATTGCGTGCTAGTGCGTGCCGTGGCATGTTAACGCGCATTAACCCTATGTACATGCCAGTGCAGGGTTAGAAGCTATAACGATGTAGCCCACTGGTTACTGCAATGACTGTGGAGGCAGAGGTCATGGGTTCGATCCCGCAGTGGTGTAATCTGAAACGGCTGTCAGAGGCATTTTATTTTGATTTAAATCAGTGCTGCCAGCAAAAACACCCTCACAGTGCCGTAATCTAAGGTGCCTCATAAGGCGCCCCATAGGTCACATTTAAAGTGGCCTGTCTGCAAAGGCACCCTATAATGTGCTTTATAGGGCGCCCTATGCATCACATAAGGCAATGTCAGACAGCCAGAATGCTGGAGAATTTCAGCTGCCCCCCATCACTATCTGACATTCAACAGCAGAGGACACAGTCAGTCTCCACCCGCCGCACCCTTCAAGGCGTTCCAGCCATACACATGCTAACTGCAGACAGTCTTCTAGCTAGTACATAGTGCATGTTCCTGGAGGAACTGTGTGCACCCAAAAATGGGATGTGAGCGCACACACCAAGCAGGTATGTCAGTGATTGGGCCCCAGAAAAGAAAACCCATAAATATCACTTGAGAGAAATTCTGCATAGCACTATGGGGGAACCTAGCCATGCCATGGTCACTGCTCAGTCAGGGTGAGAGTGACCTCCCAGCATGACATGCTGTGGCCACCCTGTCCATGCAGGTGGTCGGGCACTACAATGTCCCAGCCATTACCCTATACCCTGTGCAGATGCATCCTGCCCATGTCACCCTGTCCGCGCCATATCCACAGTACTTTGCTCCTTATTATGCACATTGGCAGGCTAACACTGTAAACAGTGCAAGCAGTGTGAGCTCAGTAAGGTGTAGGCAGCCACAACACACTGGATAGAGAGACACACACTCCATCTATGCCAGCATTGTGCAAATATAGAGGTTTCTGGCAGCCCTGGCCACCACACCAGTCCTGGGCACAGTGCAGGCACTGCTATGGTACGCAAAACTGTTGAGGTCACTCCCCAGGGTGGTAAACACTGTCAGAATCAATAACTGAAACACACTCCACAGATATCAGAAAGGTTGCTATGATGAATCTCTATCAACAAATCGTGTTTAACTTAGGATTTGTTATCTGACATTAATCATAGCAACCTTTTGATATATGTGGAACGTGTTCCCAAGTTTAGGACAGCATTGCTAAGGTATGCAGGTGCCAGTATTGGGAAATGCTGCTCCGCACAGGGCCCAACAGCCTGACTCTCCATGAGGCATTGGATAGTGGATAGGAGTTGGATAGTGGGTGTTTGTAAACCTGTTGGCCTCTGCTCTAGGGCTGAGTTTCCAAACTCCGGTCCTGGTGGGCCAAACACTGTTCAGGTTTTCATGCTGTCCCTAATGAATATGCATGAGATACATTTGCATACAATGGGGGCGGTGCATACAAATGCAGCACAGGCATATTTATTAGGGACAGCATGAAACCTGAATGGTGTTTGGCCCTCCAGGACTGCGGTTGGGGAAACTCTGCTCTAGGGACTGCACATGTTTATGGTGTCTGTGCTCTGTAGGGTAAAATATAGGCGTTTCAGGCATGTTTATTTTATCTGCAATAAAGGTTCCATCTTTATTACCATGGTTTAGTACTGGGTAAAATATGGGGACAGGGTTGACAGGAGCCACAGCTGAGACTTGAACTTGTGACCACCTGCTCCTGAACACACTGGCTGTGTGTACTGCACCAAACTGTTGCCACAGGGGCAGATTATTCCCTGGGGATATCCTGACTGTTCATCAGACAGACCTTGTCTGTTGCAGTGCATGGCACCCACCTAAACGGGGCTTGGCCGTGGTCTGCAGTGGGCAGATGCCACCAGCACCCCTCCACCACCATGCTGACATGCCCTTATGCCGGTGGTGCACAGTCCCAGGCCATCCAGTGTGCCGCTAGGCAGCTGCCTATGGTGTGGGTTCTCAGGTAGGGGTGCCTACATGGACATGCGCGCTTCCCCCCGGCACCGCCTGCCAATGTTATGTGCCCTTGGGGGTACCTGCTGGGTAATATCCCCTGTGACACTGTGGGACACACACTCGTGCCCATGTTGGACCCTTGTCTGCTGCTGTCTTGCTGCTTTACAGTTTCGGCATTCCTATGTGCCACCTAGGCATCTGCCTAGTCCGCATTATGCCCCAGCTGGACCACAGCATGTGCCGCCTGCAGCCCCCTGTATCCCATTTACAGCATCAGTACAGTTGCCCTTTCCTACACCACTCTGCTGTTACTGCACATGTGCACGCCATAACAAACCTGCCCAATATAAACGACAAAAACCCTGATCAGCACTATTTCAATGTGGGATCATTCACTTTGTAGGGGGACAGAGCATAGACCCTTCAAACATGATATCTTCCTTTTTATGCTTTGTCAGTAGTGTTGCTTTATGTTTATCATTAATATCAATATTGGTCAGCTTGGTTATTGGGATTTCAGATGTGTTTTTGGTCATTTTATATGTTTATTTGCCTTTTTGGTTCCTGCACATGTAGCACTACTATCACCTTTCTGGGTTTCCCTGCCTTTGCTGTACATTGCTGACTGAAATGGTTTCTCTCTCCTGCAAATGTGCCTTTAGCACGAGGTTTTCACTGGCGCTAATTTTCAGACCTTCATTTCACGGCGTTAGTGTGCATGGAGCCTCTCCCCGCCCTCTCTCTGCCCATTGACCCCTATTTCTGCTCTCTGGGGAGCCTTACTCCATCCTTCAGACCCGGCTTTCACAGCGTTACTGTGCCTTAACGCTGCTGCCGACATTATCGCGCGATAATGTTGGCGCTGCTATGTTAAGACGGTTTAGTAAACACCCCATAGAGGACTCTCAAAATAGAAATTGAGAATATGATGATGAGAGAAATTGGTAAGCCTTACCGAATGTGCCCAATTCCCTTTCTGTTGCAGTACCAAGGAAATCATATGATCTTTGTTTCCACTTTACCTTCACTCACTTTCAGTCAAGAATTCTTTTGGGGCTGGTTGAGTTGGTCCACTGAATATACAGTCCTAAATTAACCTCAATAAGCTGTCTGGATAATTAGGAAGCTAGTTATGTGGTCTAAATTAACCATATATATATATTTATATACTGCTTTTCAAGCTATCAAAGAGGTTACAGAGATCATTTGGGGAAAGGGTATGGTCAGAACATGATAACTTTAAAACAGTCAACCAATATACAGGGGGTTGAATGGTTGGGTAGGTGAGGTGGGTTTGAGTTGGGCGTTGTTTGGGGGTGGTTATGGGTAGGGCAGTTGGGTCTAGTTGGGAGGTTTATGGGTGGGATGTTTGTGTGCCAGTTCCGAAATATTCTTGAAAGAAGTGTGTTTAGCTTCTTTCGGAATTTGGTTAGATCGTTGATGGTTCTTAGGCTGCATGGAAGGGCATTCCAGTTTGTGGGTCCATATATTGAGAAGGTTCTGTTGCAGGTGGTCTGTGAGCTTTGGTTTTGCAGATTATGTTGAGTAGCTTTTGGTGCATTAGTCATCTTGCTCTGGTATCCAGATACTTCTGGAGGAAAGATTGTAGGTATTCTGACGATAGATAGTGAATAGCCTTGAACATATTGATTATTGTTTTGTACTTGATCCATGCTTAGCTTGGGAGCCAGTGTAGGTTCTTAAGGGTGGATGTGATGTGGTCTTGTCTTTGTGTTCCAGTGACTAGGCAAGCTACTGTGTAGTGGTTATATTGCATGTTTTGGGAGTCTGTGGAGAATAGTTACTATTTAAGTGGGGAGTTATTAGTGCTTGACATACTGTCCTGAAGTGGTCGGCAGCTAACAGTGGGCATAGTTTGTGGAGGATCCTGATTTTGTGATAGACTGAGGTAGTTCTTTTGATGTGGGGTTGGAAGTTTATCCATTGGTCTAGTGTGACTCCCAGGTATTTGACTTTGGATTTTACTTTTATTTTATTGTTGATTGCTGGGGGTGTGTAGGTTGGGTCATTGGTTATGTCGGTCTCTAAGCAGCTGGAGAGATGTGACTCCTTTAGGTGGGACTCAGTGTAGGGACAATTAGGATTAGAGGTGCTTGTCATAGTGTAGATTGACTTGTTGGCAGAGAAATGGTGATGCCCCTTTCAGGGACCCTTCCTGAGGTAGTTGGCAATGCAGTAGGCTTTCCTGGCTGCACGTAAAAAATTGGCCATCCTTTTTCCCTTCTTTTTAGTATCGGGTGCCAGAGGGTGGTTCTCTGTGGACACCGGAGTTCTCCGTGAATCAACTCATTTTGTTTTTGCTGGAGTTTGTTTTTAGCGTTTCCTAACTGTATTTAAAAAAAAATAAAATAAAATAAGAGGTGGAGGAAATTTTCAATTTTGGGACCTCCTTCTTGCTATTAGCTCCCATCACAGGGCAGAGGCAAGGTGCCTGCAAGGCCCATTTGCCTGGCTTGTGGTTCCAGGAGGGGGACAGTATCAGAGGATAGCTTCTGCCGGGGATGTGAAGTAGAAGTATGCTTTGTGGAGGGGAGTTTGGACAGGCCTCAGAATGGGGGGGCCTCAGGAGGAGCTGAGGGGGTCCTTCCAGGCGGCAGAGGAGCACCATTCCTCTGTTGGAACAGCTAGGAGAATCTACGTAAGGGAGGTGGCTTCCAAAGCATCCATCTCCAGGTAGGTGAGGGAAGCAATTTCCTCAGTCCACCTGTTGTGATGGAGGACGGTGCCGGCAGGCTTGCAGGCACATTCAACAGAGATCTGCAGGGCTGCAACATGGGCATCCTTGCATACCTTTTGTGAAACACTATTGGTTGGATGTGCAGGTGGTGAGGGATGCGAGTTTTGGGTTGGCAGTGATCCAGAACTAGACCCGACTTGTGGGTCCCTCTCAGGGTTAGTACTGCTATGGTACATCCCATAGGTCAGGACTGGACTGAAGGGCCAATAAGCAAGGTGAAATTAGGCCTTACTTGCTAATTGGCTTTCCTTGAGTACCTCCAATCCAGTCCTGGACCCTCCTTAGGTGTCTGTTTTCACAGGGATGGTGATCACAGACCTGGAAGAAGTCCATCGTTTTTGCAGCAGTCTGGGAGTATCGAAGTAGCTCATGGGTTAGTCACCTGTTTAAAAAAAAAAAAAAAAAGAGAAGACGGAAGAAAGGAAGATTGAGAGTTAAAGCAGAGGTGGTAGATTGGCAAAGCTCCTGGAGGGGGTGGGCATCTGGTTCCCATGATTTGTCTTACTCTGCTCTGCAGAGCTAATGCAGTGCAAGAGATTAGAAATAGCCTTTCCTCATTAATGTGGAGGTGTTGCTGTCTGTTCGATGGGTTGGTACTTAGATTCCTTTCCAAGTCAGACAGTATTCTTACTTGTTTTTCCCATGACTCTGCTTTGTCAATAGGATACTGAGGGCCAGGAGATGCTACCAGCCGCCCTTGTATGCTGATATCATGAATTTGACATGCTCAGTCTCCAAGCTGCTGGTGAGCTGTGACTACCCAATGGTTGGGACTGAACCGGAGGTACTCAAGGAAAGCCAATTAGCTGGTAAGACCTAATTTTACCATTCTAGCCACAAGATATGTGGAGAGGGAAAGCGTGCATGGGATTTTCATTTTCATGCTTTGTCATAACTTTGTTTCCTGTCAGAAAGGAGGATCAAAGTTATCCAGTATGTTGGTTGAACCTAATTTTCAAAGGAAAACTGGGTGGGTAGTTCATGGATACAAAAGAGCCTGAAGAATCTTCAAACTACCCCCCACCCCATGAGGAATTGTGAGTTACCTGCTCCTAATGCCTGCCAAATCACACCAAAGCAACAGTCAGGCTCAGCATGTTTAGTAAACAACATCTTTATTGTCCTGAAATATCTGTTTCTTTAGAAAACAAAAAACAGGACAGTTCCACACCTCCAAGGCACTCCAGACATGTTTCATAAGCACTTAAGCAGGTCGACATAAACTCACAAGTATCTATTTCCAAAATAATAACAAATATAACTTAGAATATGACATGAAAACCCAAGGACATATAGCATCAATCTGTTTTCGCATATGTTTATATGATTATCAAAGTCTATACAAAAAACAAGCTGCCCAACATCTTTGTGTAAAGCCTGTCTCAGAGGCCTTAACATGGATACAGTTGATGTTGCAAAGGATAGCCGGAAACAGGAAACTGTGGTGGGGAGTAACCAGGTGGTAGAAGCTAGGAAAAAACATGAGTGGAGAAGGAGATCTTTTTTCAAAAATAAAAACCAAAACAAGGGTAATTTAAAAATAAATAAATAAATAAATAAGATGCTAATTTTTGGATATTTTGATATTTGTAACAAAAAAGCTTAACCTAAAGGAAGCAACCCTATATAATGTAACATTGGTCATATGGAGTCCAAAGGAACTGAAGCTACAAATTGATAAAAATAAAAATTTGAATTCCAAAATCAAAATGTTAAAGAGGGAAAAATGAAGCGGATAAACTGATAGAGAACAATAATACTTTTTTTATTAATTTTTTTTTTTAATTTAAGAGGAGACTACCTTATTCACTAATGGTGTGTCCTCCTGTGAAATTCTACATTTATCACCAATTCCACTTCTAGAAATACTGGAAAATACTGAATACAATGAAAGTATATAATACGGAATATAATTTATATGATTTCCGTTCTCTGAGGATGTCCAACACTAGGGGCTTTGGCATAAAGTAACAGGAGGCACCAGAAATTTGATAGAAGACAAACTCAGACCCTTGCAGAAGCACCTGGCATATAGCAAACATGAACTTCTGTAGCAGTGGAGAGAACAATATTGGGTTGCCCAATTCAAATATTCCGTTTTCTGCAACTCCCGTTGAGGAAACAGTTCATTAGAAATTTCCCTATTCCTTCTATTGAACATGTGAAAACTCGATCAAATTCCCATATTTTCCAATTGGTTTTCCCACAGAAGTACAATATTTAGGTGAACCATAGCAGCATAACGGATGGCAGCAGATAAAAGGTCAGCACGGGGTGAAGTTCTGCTGTGCATGGTAGAAGAGCAGGACCTGGGCGTGGTTGTTTCTCATGATCTTAAAGTGGCCAAACAGGTAGAAAAGGTGATGGCAAAAACCAGAAGGTTGCTTCAGTGCACAGGGAGAGGATTGGCCAGCAGAAGAAAGGAGGTGATAGTGTTTCTCTGTAAGTCTCTGCTGCGACCTCATTTGGAGTATTGTGTGCAATTCTGGAGACTGCACCTTCAAAAGGATATAGACAGGATGGAGTCAGTGCAAAGGGTGCCTATTAAATGGTTAGTGATCTTTGTCTATAAAGCATATGAGGACTGAGTTAAAGATCTTAATATGTATATGTTAGAAGAAAGGCGGGATAGAGGAGATATGATAGAGATGTTTAAATACCTCTATAGCTTAAATGCACAAGAGGAGAGTCTCTTTCAATTGAAATTAAGCTCTGGGAACATAGGATGAGGGTGAAAGGAGGTAGGCTCAGGAGTAATATGTGGCAATATTTCTTTATGGAAAGAGTGATAGATGCCTGGAATAGACTCCCAGTCAAGGTAGTAGAGACGAGGACAGTATCTGAATTAAGAAAGTATGGGACCAACACACAACAGAGTGGAGGAGCAGCCTAGTGGTTAGAGCAAGAGCCTAGCATGCAAAAGAGCTGGGTAAAATTCCCGCTGGCACTTCTTGTGACCCTGGACAAGTCACTTTACCCTATGTTACCTCTGAAGAAAAGGCCTGGCAACTACTTCCGCTCATACCTTGCCAAGAAAACCCAGGGGTTGCTGGGAGTCGGCATTGACTTGACAGCACTTAAAAAAAAAATACAGAAGATCTCTAAAGGGGGGAAAAAGGGACTATAGTAGTTGATTTGGGCAGATTAGGATATGTTTTTTTTTTCTGCTGTCATGTTTCTATGTGTCTATGCAGTCTGTCCAGTAGAGTTGCTGGGACAGAACCTGCAGAAGAGCGTGGGTTACTTTCCCATGCCTTTGTTCTATTTTTATGGAGGGGAAGGGGGGTTGTAGCTGCCGTGCGCACAGGTTAGTTTCCGATTTGTCTTGGGTTTTCAACAGTCCCCAAACATAGAGCACTCTATTAAGTCCCCAGCCTGCCATAGGACCAGCAAAGCTGTCATTCTTTATTACAACCAATCCAGAGCTAATGTGAGTATTTTAATTTTGCTAGAAATTTTCTGGATTGTTTTTTTTTTTTTTTTAAATAGCATTTTCAAACATTTTTCATAAATCGTTTTCTGCATTAAATTCCATGGTAACCAAATCCACATAACTTACAAATAGTTTTAAATTAGTGAATATTTTGGCACCTTTTCATTATTCCTGCTCATGCTGGTCTGCAGTGTTTTCAGTAAGTTCTCGAGGCAAGGTATCACTTCACGTTACATTTTAAAGAGGATCCAGGGTGTTCGATGATGTGCAGTTTTGGAATGGCACATCGTATGCCCAAGCTTTAAGTTCTTAACACTTCTGGAAGAGAGAAACATTTACAAAAGAAATAGTGCAAAGCAAAAATGTGTCCACTTTGGACTGAAATGACTAAGGCTTTTCTCCATTTCTTTGTCTATAGGAAAAAAGGCTCAATATATCGGGGCATTTACGAATTTTGCACAATCCTTGAAATTAGTCTAATGAAGGACCGTATTTCAAAGCACTTACACATTCAGCAGCATTACCAACGGCAGGTTTTTTTGTTTTTTTTAAATGGGCCAATTGAACAGATAACTTTGCCATTTAAGTTGCTAAATGATCAAAGTTACGCCTTTCAGAAATGAGCATGGCTGGGGGCATTCCGATGCTGACCACAGAAGTATCCATCTAAGTGGTGGTCAACCAACACATGACCTGCTTATCTGTTGAAAATGGTGCTGCACGGACAACATAACCATGTGACTGTATATCTGCTATCTGTTTAACTTTATCCATAGATTTTCAGCGATGCCATTGCTGAATATCTGCATAAAGTTAAACTGATAAGATATCCATTTAACTTTATGTAGTAGTCATCAGACTGAAAATTGAATTCCAAATGATATGTTGAAAAAAGTGAGCACTGAGAAACGGAGGGTAATCTGGGAGAATGGCGAGGCCGCGTGGCCCCCCCCCCGGGGCGTGCGAGCAGCCGGTGTTAACCGGGGGCGGCCGGCCGCATTCCCGCCGCAGCATCGCTACGCGATTCGCGGGGAGGGCCTGCGGCGTGTGAAGGGCTCCCATTGGCTCCCGCGGCACATGGCAGGGTGCGGGAGCCAATGGGAGGAGTGGAAGTTTTTCGGGGGGGGAGTAAGGAGAGCGTGGCGGTGTCCTCCGGCCTTTCCCTCGAGGTGGCCGGAGGTACCGGACGTCCTGCCCTCCCGCCCTTTGTTGGGGCTCGGGGGTGGGGGGCTTTGGAGGGGTGTTGCAGCTGGGGGGGGGGGGGTGGGGCGGGATCCTGGAGGTTTCCGGGGTCCGGAGCCGGAGCCAAGCAGTAGGGCGGGGGTGGAGTACCCCCGCCCGGGCGGTCCCTCAGGCTTTTGCTATTAATATGGCGAAGCCGGATGAGGGAGGCTAGGCAATTTGCCGGGGCCTGGACAAGGCGGAAGCGGAAGCGGCATCACTTTGCTACTCACATGGCTGGTGAGGGTTCGCTCTGCTGGGGGGGGGAATACAATTTAAGGTTTGGATTGTTGATGTTATGGTTAATGGCAATAAAGCTGCGACCAGTTGAATTCCCATATATGTGTGGTCTACCTTTGTTATTAATGGTTGAGGGGGCGGGGGGTGTTGCGGTGTGACGGAGGCCGGTCCGCCTTACCCGGTTATAACTAGGGTCTCTGCTGCTTTGCAGTATTTAAGGAAATGGATAGACTGGATGGGATTTATCATCATATAGTTTCATTTTAAGCTATAACGTAGGTCTAAACATCAGTTCTGTTTTGTCTGTGGTGCTGGAAAATAACTTTTCTCAAAGCTTTTTTCACCTCCTGATTCCTCAAGCTGTAGATGATGGGGTTGAACAGTGGTGTCACCAAAGAATAGAAAATAGATACAATTTTGTCCCAGTGAAATGTTGTCCTTGCTGTGGGGCGGACATACATAAAAATTGCTGTCCCATAGTAGATGCTCACCACAGTGAGGTGCGAGGTGCATGTGGAGAAGGTCTTTTGACGCCCGAATGGGGACTGAATGTGTAGGACAGTGGAGATGATGTGGACATAAGATACCATAGTGAAGAAGAAACAACCGAGTATTATGGTCCATGAAAAAAAGAAAAAGGTGCTCTCAACCAAGGAGGTGTCAGTACAGGAAAGGTTTACCACTGGGGCAAAGTCACAGAAGAAGTGATCAATGTTCTGAGGGCCACAGAAGTATAAGGTAGAGATCCAGACAGCTGGCATCAATGGAGCAAAAAGTCCTGCTGTCCAAGCAAAAATTGCCAGATAGCCACAAACCCTGTTGGTCATGATGGTCATGTAATGAAATGGATGGCAAATGGCTAGGTAGCGATCATACGACATCACAGCCAACAAGAAGTTTATAGCAGCTCCAAAACCAAAGATGCTGTAGAACTGAATGATGCAGTTCTGGACTGAGATGAATTTGTTCCCTGTCACTACAACAGCCATCATTTTAGGGATTAAAGAAGTGGTGTAGCACATCTCCATGAAGGAGAAGTTGGAGATGAAAAAGTACATGGGCTTGTGGAGGCTTGACTCCGCCTTTACTGTGCTGATGATGACAACATTGGCTGTCACAGTGAAGATGAAGATGCCCAGATAAAGGATGAAGAGGACAATCTGAAGCTGTGGAATAACAGTGAACCCCACCAAAATGAATTCAGTGATTGCAGAGTCATTCCCCCTTTTCATCGCTTTGTGTTTCTGGTCTGCAAAGGGAAAAGGCATGTAAAACATTAGGACAGATTCTATAGAAAGGGACTTTGATGTTGTTGTTGTATCCAGCACGTTTAGACTTCCGTGCCCAAGCAAGCTGCATTTTTGGGATGTTGACCTCTGAAATGAAGTGCCAAGCACCGTAGACCCCTGCTTCAAGTTGTAGGATGGATTTTCAAAAAGATCTTGTTGAGAGGAACGCAAAGTGGAGTACTTTGGCCCTCTGAAAGGGTTAATAATATGGAAAGTGAGAACAGCCTGAAGCCCAGCAGCTTGGAATTTACTAGCAGCCTGGAGAGAGATATATAGGAGTGGCCTAGTGGTTGGGGCAAGGTACTTCAGGCCGGAAGGTCGGGGGTTCAAATCCCACTAGAGGACAGCAACCTTGGGCCGGAAGGACTGGGGGTTTCTAGTCCCACAGGTGCTCCTTGTGGTCTTGGGCAAGCCACTTAACCCTCCATAGCCCATGTTCCCTGTAAAATAGTTCTCTGTGTGCTGTGCTTTCCTGTCTAATCAATGTGTTTATACCTCAAAAATTTCCTGTCATGATTTGACAATTTCCAATCTGTAATCAAACCGCTGCTGATCGCTGGAAGTAGCGGTATACAAATGTATACTAAATAAATAAATAAATAAATAAAAATATAGGAGAGAAGCCAGATTGTATTTTGCAGATGAAATTTATTTCGTGAGAGAATTCTTATGGAGATAGGATATTTTTGTTTGTCCTGATTGTGTATGAATAATGTCTGTGCCTAGTTTGACCTAAAACATGTGGAGCCCAATTCCAGAACATGCATATCTGTTCTTTATCTTTTATCTTTATCTTTATTACATTGCTTGATATACCGCCCAAGCATGTGCATCAGGGCGGTGTACAATAAAAACAACAGAGAAAACGGAAAGGGAAAGGAACGCCAATAGTATGACAGGAAAGAGAGAGAGTGTAGGATAGAGCAACAGTAGTTGAGGAGACAAAGGAGCTGACAGGAAAGGGGACTAACGGGAGGGTGAGATGTCTGGGTCTGGGAGGTTGAATGCCTATTGGAAAAGGTGTGTCTTGAGTAATCCCTTGAAGCGGCTGAAAGATAGTTCTGTACGCAGGGCAAAGGGAAGGGAGTTCTAGAGGGCTGGGGCTAGGAAGAAAAAGGTGGAGTGGTGAGTTGACTCTAAGTGGGCCCGGGATGGGGGTGGAAGGAAGAGGCAATTTCTGTGTGCTGAACGGAGAAGATGGGGTGAGGGTTGCAGGTAAACAGAGTCTGCTAGATATCGGGGACATCAAAAATGGGCCTAATTTTAAACTTGATTCCACAACTGCAGGGATAGACACACCTGCTGTTCAGAATCGGGGAACTAGATATTTTCGGCGTGCAACTGTTCTTGCACTCTTCAGAAATGTTGTTAATTGTAAACCGCAATTGATCCTTGGAAATTGCGGAATAGAAATTGTTTCAAAATAAAATAAAATAAATATATAAATAAGAGGCATGGTTTAAGGGTTTTGTATGTCTCTGCACGCAACCATATTCTGAAAAGATGGATGTGTTTGATCCCGCCCATCTCTGGTATATACCCGTGAGTGGCCACGCCCCTATAAAACATGCTTCTCCTAAGCTGTTCCACTCACTGACAGTGTTGTGTTGATGCAAACTATATATGAATACTTGATGATACATGAATGTTGATACAAACTACGTAGACTATATATACCAGTCTGTTGCATGCCCAGAACACTGCAAAGTGATCTCAGTGCATAAGATAGTATAAAAGCAGGTAGAAAGTGATATGTTTGTCATGACATACCTTGCATCACAACATACATGGCAGTAGAAGACATCCTTAGTTATGCTTGCATTGATCATCTCTGAAAACAGTCTGTACAATGATAAATATGGAAAAAAACAAGGGGAGCACCCCCCTCCCCCCCATCCTGCAGAACCAACAAGTACACACAGAAGCAGGAGGAAACACCACTGGAAGAATAAGAGCTTTATTGGTGTCAACGGGTCTGCTCAACACATGTTTCGGCCACTTGGCCTTCTTCAGATAACTTCAACCTCAAAACATATACACAAAGTACAATAATAAACAAGCTCATTATATTAAAAGTAACCCAATATACCAACTAGTTTGCGCAATGCCATCTTCCTTTCCGCCTCAGTTACACATTCCAGATGCGCTATCAAAGCATCATGATGTTATATGCCTTCCATTACATGCTGCCTCCCTTACAATTTGTTCCTGTTAGAGTAAACAAATTCATTTTGTATAGAACTTACGTCTCTCATAGATTTTACTGATTGGTCACATTATTAATGAGAGCATACCAAGGTGTTCTACTCATGTGGTGAGTCTTCAGCATGTGCTGGTTACAGTTCATTACGCTTAGTTTCTTCACTTCAATTTTGCTCAATAGTTATATTTAATATGCGATATGTTACTTTAGCACAATGATATTCCATGTTATTTTATACATCTTAAAGATACAGTTAATATTTATTGTTTATAGCATGTTTTGCTGTATTTATTTATTTTATATTTTTGTTTTTTAATAAATTATTTGTACCATTGGATATTTTAACAATTGTATTACATTATATCTGTTAATGTTTTGACTCTTTTTAACACACACACTTTCGGTTATTATTTTTTATGTTTTGCAATTTTATTGGGTTACTTTTAATGTGATGAGTTTTTCTTCTTTTATTTTGTGCGTATACTTTTGAGGTCAAAGTCCCCTGAAGAAGGCTGAGTGGCCAAAACATGTGTTGGGCAGACCCGTTGACACCAATAAAGCTATTATTCTTCCAGTGGCATTTCCTCCTGCTTCTTTGTGCGCAATGCTAAGTATGGGCCAGAAAAAATCAGAAGAGATTCTTCATAGTAAAATGTCAAAACATATCCCTGTCACTAATAAGGGACCCACTGAATGCAAACAGCACTAAGACATGCCCAAAGGCACCATCATCACTCTCTACAAATTTGTACATGCAGGGGCGGCTCTATAATGAGGCCAAGTGTGGCGGTGGCCTCAAGTGGCAACTTTTTGGGGGCGGCAAAAATTGCCCCCAAAAAGCCTGCCTCACTCGGCCTTCAAACACCCCCCCCCCCCCCGAGAAGAGGAGCTGCTGCTGCTTCCGCCGCGACAGCAGCAGAATGAAGTGCCCCGTGGCTGTCCCCGCAGAGCCCTCCTCTCTCCCTCAGTGCAGCTTTTCCGAGCTGTAAAGGGAGAGTTCCTCTTTCTCACAGCTCTGTTAATCCCGCCGGTGCTGATGGGAAACAGGCATTTCCTGTTTCCCATTGAATCTCATGCCCTCCCAGATAGCAGACACACCAGTTCAATACAAACATGTCACAGCCATTCATCTCTATGGGATGCATTGAAGAGCAAAGCAGACATTTTTCTAAGTTCTGGCCTTATTCCATGTTGCCGCTTGTATAACATAGGTGTCCACAGAAAACACTCAGGACATACATGGGCCTTTCCTGAATACACTTTCTACATCTCCATGGATTGTCACACCTCCATTCTTCCCCCTCCTGCCCACAGTCTGAGATCCCCATCCTAGTGCTGTGTGCATGCCCAAATTCCTCTGCTGAAGCTTAAGTAGTACTGTTATTAATATTCTGTGTATGTGTGTTTCCTTATTTGCATTGAATTTAGAGAATTGGAGCCAAAGAGCCGAGGTTGGATTTTGTTACTTGATGCCTGGTCAGGATTAGTGCATCCAAACAGATCTCCCCACCTAACCTTGGGCATTAGCTGATAAAATCAAAAATGTTTTCTTTACTATCGCAGCGTGACTAAATATAGCCGCTTATTTTCATTAGCTACTTTTGAAGTAGGTGTTCATAAGGTTGTGACAGGTATTGGAAAATAAGCTTAGCTAACTGTAAAAACAACAACAAAAGAAAAAGTCCATGCTAGGCAGCTAAGTTGAGCTGTCTATGCCTGTGCACAGGAATAGCAAATACAAAACGTATCTAAAAGTATCTGAGTAACCTTCAAGCTATTGTAAACCATGGATATCGTACAGGATCCGGGGTATATAAGCTTTAAATTAAATTAAACTAGGCAGTCAACTTTAGAAGAATTTTCAAACACAACCCAATTAAAGTTTATGTTTAAAAATTCTCCCAAAGTTGATCAATATCTGGCTATTTGGCTACAGAGGGTTTTACTGAAATTATACCGTGTGTTTATGAATTTTGCTAATCCAAATGGCAACTGGTTCTGGTGATGATTCACCAACTAAAACACCTATGAGATTTAAGCCTAAAACACTATATGAGATTTAAGCCTTTGTCTATCTCGCCCTCCCCT
Source organism: Ichthyophis bannanicus (assembly GCA_033557465.1). Classification (NCBI taxonomy): domain Eukaryota; kingdom Metazoa; phylum Chordata; class Amphibia; order Gymnophiona; family Ichthyophiidae; genus Ichthyophis; species Ichthyophis bannanicus. Next base: position 120,669,636 of record CM066048.1, read on the forward strand.
CTTTCATTGTTTTTGTTTCTCTGTCTCTCAGTCCATCTTTCAGCGTATAATTCTCTCTCTATCCTTGCTAACAAAATTCACATTCATGGATTCCTTGAGAATTTATCTCCAATAATGCATGAAGAGCCGTGTATAGTAAATGCTAGCACACGCTATCTGCTGCACCACCCATGTTCTCTCTATGGGCACAATGGCAGATAATAAACATGGCCCTAAGTTTGGGTAAAAGAGTAACTCTTAAGTGGTGCCTTCATGTATGTCTGTATATGCCTGTATATGCAACGCAATGCTAAGAATACGTCCCTAAAAATAAAAATGCAGAAAAGTAAATTGTACTTGCCCTTCTTGTGAATATGTACAGAAGAAAACTATTTGCTTCCCTCTTTAAATCTTTCACACACCTAAGAAAAAAATCCTTCCTCTCCAGATTTAGGGAAAATAAAACATACTCTACATAGAAGGGATAGGTACTGAGATACAAACTCACCTCGTACAGCAAATGAAGCCTCCCCGGTGTGTTGCATGTCTCTGAAAGTAAGACGCAACTACAGTGTCCTTTTATAAGTGGTTGTAGTTAAGGTTGCAAACAGAATTAAGATATTGTGAGGTGATTGGTTTATCCCACCGGACTCTTCTCTAACCAAGTTTGAATTCTCCTGGCTCAGCTCTAATTAGAGTCTTCTTCAGCAAGCTACAGTAGTGTTCTCTCATGCAATGACCACAATCTTATTGTAGAAGACATGGGTAGTCATAAATCCTCTTTTCTGCCTGAATCTAAATTTTGGAGATAATGCTTCCCTTTATAATGTTCCCTATAAGATGGGCAGGAGTCCTCCGCTTGAGTTCTAACCATCAGACTTGGTATAGCAATAGTCTAGTTTACAATCGCAAGGGGCAAGGTCCTTGGGAACCCCACAAACCTTTACTTCCTCTAGCAATTAAAACCATGATATTCCCACACCACTCCCAGTGTTAGGAATGCAGGTGAAGGTCGCCCACATACTTTAGGTCGGTGTTTCCCAGACACTGGGTCAGGACCTGAAATGGGGTCACATCATCTGTAGATGGAGTTGCAGAAAAAGAGCTGCTCTCCTCTCCTTCTGGACCTTCACTGTGACCTATGCCAAGCAGGGCCGGCCCGTCCATTGTGCAGGAATGTTGTTTGCACAGGGCCCCACACCAACAACATCTCACATATTTGGCACGGCAGGGCAGCTTTAGAGGGAGCTGGAGAGGCACCGGCTCACCTCTGACAGTCGCCGAAATGAAGAGTGTCTTTTTTCTTCACTTTGGCAGCTTTATTGGGATATAGGCTGCTGGCACACTGAATGCTGGGAAAAGGGAAGTTCTCTTTGACCTCTGGCACTCCAGCGGCCTATACTACAATTCAGTTGCTGAAGTGAAGAAAAAGATGCTCTTTACTTTGGTGGCTGTCAGAGGTGAGCCGGGGCCACTCCAGCTCCCTCTAAAGTCTGTTGGACAGCGCGGAGTTCTTTGGGGGGGCTAAGACTGGAAATAGCTGATGGGGAGGGGGGCTTGGACTGGAAATGGGCTGAGAGGGGGAGCTAGGACTGGAAATTGGCTGATGTAGTGGCTAGAATAGGACTGGAAATGGATGGAGGATCTAGGACTGTAAATTGGCTGATGGGAGGAGCTTGGACTGGAAATGGGCTGATGGAGGGGCTAGAATAGGACTCGAAATGGCTGATGGGGGGGGCTTGGATTGGAAATGGACTGATGGGGAGGGGATGGGAGAATGGGACTAAAAGGGAGTGGATGCTGGGTAGGGCTGGAACATGTAGGGAGCTGATGTTGGGGGAGGACTAGAATGGGATGGGGCTGGGGGAGTGAGGATGGAGAGGGGAAAAGATATTTTGTGTGGGAGGGAAGAAAAGTCTATGATTGGCCATGTATTGGGAGAGTAGGTGGGGATTGAGGATGGAGAGGTGACATTTGAGTGGATGAAAAAGGAATAAAAAAAGAAATGGAGGAAAGAGAAAAAGGAGAAAGATCAGTATGTTAAAGCAGATGTAGAACTAACCACAGAGGCGGAGGTGCCTTCATCCTTGTAAAGACGGATCTCCAATTCCAACTACTCTCTTCCACTAGTACCACACACCTTGACTCAATCATCATAACCAACAAACACATTTCCATCTGTCTTATTTACAGATCCCCATCTTCTTCCCCTGAAGACCCCTTGACTATAATAGACCTTGCCTGCAACCCCATGAACCCACACATACCAAACTGGGTAATGGGTGACTTTAACTTGCCAGCTCTCCAAAGCACCCACTCCAAAGCCTTCCTCGAAGCACTCACTGAGTTGGGTTACAAACAGTTAATCGACGCCCCTACCCACTCAAAAGGAAATAAACTGGACCTCATCTTTACACCACTATCAGCTACCAGCCCAAACTACAACTCCTCCCTCTCCATCATCCCAGTCCCATGGTCTGACCACAGCTTAATTAAATTTCAGATGCCCATGCTGCAGGGTCACAACACTCCTCGGAAGGCCACTAATGCTTCCTCAGCTCTCACATGACGATTCAGGCTCTTCAACAAAGAGGAGATCTCTGTGTGCTGTGCTTTCCTGTCTAATCAATGTGTTTATACCTCAAAAATTTCCTGTCATGAATTGACAATTTCCAATCTGTAATAAAAAAAAACCGCTGCTGATCGCTGGAAGTAGCGGTATACAAATGTATACTAAATAAATAAAATAAATAAATCATTGGCAAAGTCCTACCAAACCTCAGCATGGCATCACCCAGCCTTGATTCACTGATATCCACCTGGAACAACATCCTTGGCTCCTTTGCACTTCTGCCTGCCTCAAATAAGCTACCAAGATGAAGGCAAACAGCATGATGGTACTCATCAGACCTACAGACTTCACTACTCTTCAGGAAGCTCAAAAGACATTGGTGACGCTCACGATCCTCAGATGATCATGCAGCCTACATCTCCTACCTAAAAGTATACCGCAAAGCAGTTTCCAAGAAAATGAAGGAAAACCAATCCGATCTCCTGCTCCGCTCCCTAAACAAACCACGTGACCTCTTTAACATCGTCAAGACCCTTACTAAAGAGCCTTCTCCCACCCAACCAGGCTTGCTACACCCTCAGGAATTTGCTGACTATCTATGTGCCAAAACCAGCTTAACCAACACCTCCCTCCCTATTTCTACACCAAGTCACATTCCACACTACCTACTGCCGTTGACCTCCTTCACGCCCCCATCCAAGAGGCTCATCGAGGACACCATCACATCCATCAACACCAGCACAGCTCCCAATGACCCTTGCCCAACATTCTGGATAAGATCGCTGTGTGCTGAATTCAGCCCAGTCTTAGCTAAGATTATGGAACTGTCCTTTTCAACAGAGGCATTCCCCTAGATTCTAAAGCCAGACCTCCATCCGGCCTCTTCTAAAGAACAGCAAGCTGAACCCCCAGAAGACAGAATCTTATCAACAATCTCCAGCATTCCCCTGTTGGCCAAGATAATTGAGAAGGTTGTTCAATGCCAAATCCATCACCACATTGAGACTACCGCTCCTCTCGACCCATGTCAACATGGCTTTAGAGAATTATATGGTGTCGAGACTCTCCTTACCACTCTATTCAGCACCCTACTCACCGGGATTGATAATATTAGACAAGGCTATGCACTAATCTTCATGGACATTGCTTCCGCTTTCGACTCAAGTCAACCACGAGCTGCTCCTTTCACATCTTCAAGAGAAGGGAATCCATAGTTCAGCCTTGAGTTGGTACAAGTCTTACCTATCAGACAGATGGCAACAAGTACGAATTGACTCCACTACCTCTGAGCCTTTTCAACAAAAGCAAGATGTCCCCCAAGACTCCTCTCTCTCTGCCCTTCTTTTCAACATCTATATGCAGCCCATCAGTTCTCATCTGCTCCTTTAATAGCTCCTGCCTTGTGTATGCTGATGATGTACTGCTGTTCCCACCATTCTCTATCAACCAGCCTGACTTCTCGCCATTAACAAGCTGCTTTGATGCTGTTACTGACTGGCTCCACATGCAAAGTCTCAGAATCAACTTCAATAAGACAGTCATCCTATTTATCACAAGAAATCAATCCTTCACCCCTCCCATTTCAATAAAGGTGAGAGACGCAGAGCTCCCGAGTAGGCCCACCATCCGCTACTTGGGTATCACCCTAGATCAGCAGCTCAACATGAAAGCACATATAAGCAACACCATCAAGGCAATCCACCACAAGATTCGTACAATTTGCCACCTACGTCCCCTACTGGAGCCTGCTGATTTCCAGACAATCTTTCAAGCCCTTGTAACCCCCCACTTCGACTACGCCAATGCCATTCTGCATGGTCTCCCTAAGAGCACACTTAATCCACTACAACTGGCAATTAATGCCGCTGCCCGCATCCTACATGGAGCCTCCAGAGGAGACCACATAACTCCTGTTCTGCAACACCTCCATTGGCTTCCTATCCACTGCAGGCTCATCTTTAAAGTACTACTGCTGACCTTCAAAGCCCTTAACAAACTATCCTCCACCTCCCTCACAGACCTTATCCGCCCCACCCCTCAGGATAGATCCAGAAGATCGGTAGCTGCTAACACACTCGCTGGCCCCAATGCGATAACAAAATGCTCCCTCACGACAAAGAACAGAGCCTTTGTGTTTTACGCACCTACACTTTGGAATGCCATCCCTACCACTATCCCGTCTATTTCTGACCTCACACAATTTAGGAAGGCTCTAAAGCACCACCTTTTCCTTCAGCATTACTCTCATACCGGTTACATGACATAACCTAGCATACCCTCCAACCCGTCATGATGATATAACCCAGCACACCCTCCCTATCTGTTGGTATGTGGGAAATGCCGGCATCTGTGTCCATCATGAGCAGATGGCTGGACCCGATATATCGGGTTCGCCAAAGCCCAGGCTTCCAGAAAGCACAACTGCCACACAACTCCATGGGGATGGAGTCGGCCATGCGTCTGCTCAAGAGCCAGAAGACACACTCCTTGGTGACCCTGGGTAGGGAGGACCGCACCTTGGACACCCTAAGCAGAAAGTGCTCCCAGGGTTACTAGAGTTCAGCAACCTATTGTGCTCAAGGAAAGGTCCCCTAAAGCACTAAAAAGAAAGTAACCTTGCTTTAAAAAATATACAAAAAACCCTTTTAAGAGCTCCCAGTCAGAGAGCTAGCAATGTAATATAATAGAAACAAACAAACAAACCCTCAAATCCTTACTGTTTGTTGATCTGTAGAGCCCTGGTTAGGAAAGCCTCAACAGGGCAAGGCACTGGAGCATTTTATGCAGGCCTCAGCTGCACTCAGGAAATCAAGCCCACTAACTCTTGATTAGGTGTTAGCAGTTTCTAAACCTGAGGAGGTTACTAGAGTTCAGCAACCTATTGTGCTCAAGGAAAGGTCCCCTAAAGCACCAAAAAGAAAGTAACCTTGCTTTAAAAAATATACAAAAAAACCTTGTGATAAGGAAGCTTATCATAGCTCAGGAAGGAGCTATAGTAGAGGTGAAGTGACTCTGAACAAGCAACCTGTCTGTTCTGGTAGAAATAAGAAAACAGAATTTTTCCATAAAAGACTACCAGTCCCAGAATGCACCAGGTTTCCAACAGCCATTAGAGGAGCTGAAGTGGGGAAACGTGTGTTCAATCAGGAGGGTTATGAGGTAATCCCCAAACACTCATCTCAAAGGGCAGGGCCTGATTCAGCACAGCTGCGCTGTGCTAGGGTGGAGCACTCATCTAAGCAGAATAAAGGTAGAGTTTATTCTACAGAGAAGCAGCTTGATCATCTTCATCATCTGGAGGATCAGCAGAAGCCAGAGCGGACGGACAGAGAGAGCAAGAAACCCTTTGGAAGAAAGAAGAGAAAAGCATTTGGGAGGTCTAAAGGAGTCCATAGCAGTACGTATACTGGGAGGCATTCCAAAGGCAAGCATACACCATTGGATTGGGGAAAGCCAAAGGAGTGGTGCTGCAGAGCCAGGAATCTCCAGACGGTACCTGTGAGGGAGACGGCTGCACTTGGAAGGGACCCTAAGACCCGTGCCAGAAGGTATGTGAAGAGAGACCCAGTGTCCAGGGATCTGGATTGGAAGGCTGGACATAAAAACTGGACTACATACTGGCCAGGCTATTTAGAGAGGAACTCTAACAGCAATGGAAGCTCAGGTATGAACACTGATCTATGCCCTAGCTATACCCTTGAAAGACAGCAGGGAAACAAGTATTGTCCTGAGAGTGCTCCATTGAGAAATTCCTCTGTGCCAATCCATGATATTGAACCCATGATTGTTGAAGAAGGGGGAGAGGTTGTAGATGAAGGTTGTGTATACATGGATTGCTCTCTGTCTAAACTCCTGTGGTAAATTGCTGTTACAAAAATACAACAACCATCACAAAGAAATACAAACTTGTTCTTTAATCTACTCAGAAAAGCTCCTGAGTAGGATTTGAGCCACGCAGTAGAAAGTAAGCCAGTTAAGGGGTTTCAGCTGGGTAACTGCTAGCAATTGAGCCTTACCTAATTGCCTGGGAGCTCTGAGGGAACACTTCTGAGTCTGTGTGTGAAGATATAAGAAGTTAACCTGAAAAGAACAGTTTTTTTTCCCCTACTTTGTGGGTTTTGTTTGTTGATTGAAGCACTGCTAAGAAAATATTAGCTAGAGCCTACAGAAAAGACCAGTCTGTTACCAACCAGGTCTTTATTCTTTGATTTGATTGCCTAACAAGTTCAGCTGTTGTTTTCCTGATTTTGTTTTTTTCTAAGTATAACACTGAAAGCAAGTATCCTGTTTTATGTGCTACCAAGTATATCTGTGTTGGGAGAAATAACCCCATAAATAAATATCTTATTGGCTTTACACTCAAGCACAACTAATTTATTGTGAACGGATGAGTCTGGTATGAATGGACTACATTTCCCACAATCCCTTGCAAGTCATATGAATATTTGCCTTTGCCAAGACTGTGGACATTCTCACCCAGGCCCCAGTATGACAACCTTTTAAGAGCTCCCAGTCAGAGAGCTAGCAATGTAATATAATAAAAACAAACAAACAAACCCTCAAATCCTTACTGTTTGTTGATCTGTAGAGCCCTGGTTAGGAAAGCATTTAATTATTACCCTGGACTTTCAATCATTCGATGTACGATCATGACGTCAGACATGCATCACTCATTTGCTATTTAAATGAAGTTTCCTGTACCATAGGGCTGGCCCTGCCACTAGGTGAGCTAGGCAGTTGCCTAGGGCAGCCAACTCGGGTGGGGATGGCAGCAGCACATATGACCACCTGTGCTGCCCTCCCCCTCAGCTGCTGTTGCCGCCCCCCTTGTTGCTCCATGGCTGCCATTCTGGTCTCCACTCCAGATGGCTCCATAGCCTTTGGCGCGGGAACAGAGTCCTCAACCAAGATGGTCTCGGGGGGTCTGAGGCCGGTCACTGGAGGCCTATGCTTCTTTTTGGGTGACCTTGGTAGGCCACTCCTGCTCCGATCCCCCAGACTCGCAGCATGGACTCTGGGACCTGGCACGAGACATACATACCTTCCCAAACTCGTCCACGGACATTTCTTCTGGGGTGCTCCACTCGGAGGCCCCACGTCCTCTTTTGGAGGCAGCAGGGTCACTTCAGGGCTCCAGATGGGGGTTTGGAGCACAGTGTCGGTGGACACTCTGGGGCAGAATCTGACCTCTGGAAGATTTTGTCATGCCTTCATGGCCCAGCAGCAGGCCTTGATGCCTGGTTCTGCTGGGTCATCTGCCCAGATCACCGGGGCCTTGACCTCGAGGACCTCCCCAGACATTGAGCCAATCCTCAAGCGCCATCAGCCTCAAGTTGATCCTCGACATTGGTATTGATTCTGGTCCCAATCCTCGGGACCAAGATCCTCCCTGAGTGGCTGCAGCTCCACACATCAGAGCCTCCGAGGGGCATGGATGGTCATGCTCGGGACCCGACCTTGTAGTCCAGCCTGACCTAGACTCCTCCACCAATTACAAGTCAGACTGGGAGACTGAGGATGAGGAATCGCCAAACATCTGTCGCCACCCTGACATGCCGTCAGATTCGACTCTATCCGAGACCCGACGTCTGTCCCTACCCAAGGATATGGTCTTCCTCAACTTCATGCAGGACATTTCAAAGGCATTATCGTTCGATACCGAGACTGAGGAGGACCCTCACACGGAGGAGCTCAGGATCCTCCAGGATGAGGCCCCTCTGAAGGAGGCACTTACAATGCCCATCCCCCCGATTATGGAACAGCTGCTCCTCCGCATGTGGGAAATGCCGGCATCTGTGTCCATCATGAGCAGATGGCTGGACCCGATATATCGGGTTCGCCAAAGCCCAGGCTTCCAGAAAGCACAACTGCCACACAACTCCATGGGGATGGAGTCAGCCATGCGAGAGCCAGAAGACACACTCCTTGGTGACCTTGGGTAGGGAGGCGTGCACCTTGGATACCCTGAGCAGAAAGTGCTCCCAGGGCTCAATGCTTATCGGCCAGATCCAGGCATACCAGCAAGTACTTGAGGGACTTGGTGAAGGAACTTGCCGGGTTCTTGGTTGGTCTCTCTGATGAATTACTCCAGTGGTTCCGGGGCCTGTCTTCTGCTGTCAGAGAGTACTCCAAATTTATGACTCAAGCAGCTTATTTATTTATTTTATTTTATTTAACAAAGTTTTATATACCGCTTCTTCCTGTGATCAGAAGCGGTTTACATCAAACATCATTACAACTTTTACATTAAACAATGGAACTATAAACATTTAACATACTCAAACTAAATTCAGATAACTATGTACAATTTCATTGCAATGTTGGTATTTTGTCACACAACATATTTAGTTTATTGAATTAGCTGATGGAATTATTTGATAGCTCATTAGCTTTCTTGTGAATTTAGTGAGATTGTCTGATTCACCAAAATGTTCTATGAAAAGATATGGTTTTAGTTCCCTACGGAATTGCAGGAAGTCTTTTGTTGCTCTTAGTTCATCGGGAAGTGAGTTCCACAATACTGGTGCCACATAAGAGAAGGCTCTGATGCTAGTGCATTGTGTAGCGGATGTGTGATGGTATTATATAAGTGGTTTGGGAACAATTTCTCCTTACTCTAGAGTTTTTAGGTGTTGTGAGGAGAGAGGTTAGGATTGTAGATGCAATGTTGTAATAATGTTTAAAGATAATGATTATGTATTTGTATTTCACCCTTGAGGTTATCGGTAACCAATGGAGGTCATGCAATATAGGGATAATGTGGTCTGTGCATCTTGAGTTTGTCTCTACACGTGCTACAAGGTTTTGAGCTAGCTGGAGCTGGTATGTGGTTTTTTTAAGGAGCCCTTGGAGGATACTGTTACAATAGTCTATGAGAGGGGTTATTAGAGATTGTACAACATTCCTAAAGTCATGGTCTTCCAATAGTGTGTATGGAACCAGGGAAGGGGGCCAGTCCATTGGCCAGGTAGATTGCCACCCCTCCTCCTCCATGCAAGAGGGAAAACAAAAACCTTACATACACATACACCTCATGCAGATTTTTACTCATATCTGGCACAAAATTCTCACAGATTCTTCTTACAAATAAAATCCTTTATTCCTTATGCATCCTGATCTGTGGAAGGTAGCGGTATATAAGCAACTGTTAAATAAATAAATAAATAAATAAATCACAGAAACAAGCATATAGGTAGTGCAACCAAAACTAACTAAATACAAAGTAACTTGGAGAATTCCTTCACCCTCCACTTACAGCTATAAAGTAATTAGAGAATTCCTGTCCATAGACAGATCCTAGCACAGTGAAAGAGAAAGATATATGACAGTGAGATTCCTAGCTACACTAAAAAAATAGACTTTCACACAGACATCAGACACATACTACTCTCTCATTAGCAGACATACAGTGGAAATTTACAACCCACCTTCCTCCGAAAATGAGGTGCAAAATTCGCAATCTTTTAAGAGTTCTGTCCTATTATATAGTTTTCTTTCCAAATAGTGCCTTTGTTTTCGATTCCATGCATCTGGATTTTCTCTTTCATTCCTTTCTTCCATTCCTTTCTTTGTCCTGTCATATCTGCACTCCCTATTCCAGCCGACCAGTGACCCTTATGGCCTGGTGTATAAATATGTGCTCAGGCCTTTTTCAGATTTATTCCCTGTTATCTGATCTTTTTCCTAACATATTCAACCTTCCACCCGGTCTGTTTTTCCATCCCCTATTATTTAAGAATTATAGAAAATATATATCTTATTAGTTCTCTGGTATTCTGACATTTTCCACACTAGGCCTCAGTAGGCCCTATGTCAAACTGGCATAACCATGCTAAATGTCTTTCTCTCCTGTGCTCTGTAGATAAGTGTTTTTTCTCACATTGTTTCCATCTGATGTCATCTGATAACACCTAATGCTCATAGCATCGCACAACACACATGCAGTACAATGCCATTTGGACACATTTTAGATATTCTTTATTTTAACTCCTTCCCTTCTGGCTCTCACAAGTGGTCTAAGGCATTGAATAGTTTTGAGTTTGAAAAATATACTTTTTGTGACTGATTTTATGTGTGGGATCATGCTTAAATTTTTATCTACGACTACTCCTAAGTATCTGACTTCATCCTTGACTTCAATTACTGTGTCTTGTAGTGAGATTTTACTGGGTGAGATAGAATTTGGGTTTCTTGTGATAAATAGCGCCTCAGTCTTCTTGAAATTTATTTTAAGATTGTGAGTTTTAAGCCACTTAGTGATATTGGACATGCATGTGGTTATTCTGGAGAAGTTTGGGTTATTAGGTTCACAAGGGAGATACAACATGGTATCATCTGCATATAGATGATAGTTGATGTTATGTGCTTTGAATATGTTGCAGATTGGCTGAATGTAAATGTTGAACAGGAGGGCGGAGAGAGAGGATCCCTTGTTTCTGAGCAAAGGTAGTGGAAGATGTTTGACCTATTTGTACCTGTTGGGTACGGTTGTTTAGATAGATAGGAGGTAAACCATTGTATAACTGTTCCTTGTAGTCCAATGTAGCAGCCTATGCTTCAAATCGGCAACTAGAGTGTCCGTGGCAGGCATTGGTGCCCAATGCCAGACTTGGCTACAGTCTTCTGACTTGGAGCAATGGGTTCAGGACAAATTGGTTGACATCCCCTGCCAAGGAGAGAACCTCTTTGGAAAACCCATGACTGATAAGGCTGCAGAGTTGGAGTCTGAGTTCCTGATGAGGACTAGGCTCTCCAAAAAGACCGCTACCCTTCCCCGATGGAAGGCCCTGAGTAAAAAGCTCCCTTACTCGGGGAAGGGAAGAGTTTACAGAAACTACCCTGAGAATAACGCCTCCCTAGCTCCCCCAGTAGAGGCAGCAGGCCAAGGGATAAGGGCATGGCCCTCATAAGCAGAAGCCTCCCAAAACCCAGGCATTGGCTTTGGCACAGTCTGGGAGATGTTTTTGACTCCTTGGGCATAGCCTCTCCACCTCGAGGAAGTCTACCCCAGCAGCCCACAGGGAGACGTATGATCCTGTTTGCCCACAGGTGGACAACCATCACAGCTGACACCTAGGCCCTCCAGGTGGTCAAGACTCTCCCTCCATTCTTCCCGGGAGAGCCCACCAGGACTCCCCTCCACCAGACCTTGCTACTGCAGGAGCTCACAGGCCTTCTCGAGGACAAGGCGGTGAAACCCATACCCCCACACCTTTTGGGGCAGAGGGTTCTACTTACCAAAAAGAACAGGGAGCCTAAGGCCATCCTAGACCTGCGGTACCTGAATAGGTTCCTAGAGCGGGAGAAGTTCAAGATGCACTCTCCCATGGGACACTGCTGCCATACTCCCAGCAGGGAGATTGGCTATGCTCCTTAAACTTAAAGGATGTGTATACATGCATCCTCATCCACCCAAGCCACAGGCAGTACCGCAGGTTCATGGTGGAGGTTGGCCACTACCAATACAGGGTCTCACCCTTTGATCTTGCCTCCACCGCAAGGGTCTTCACCAAGTGCCTAGCAGTGGTCTCAGCCCACCTTCACCTACAAGGGGCCTTCGACTTCCCCTACCTGGACAACTTGCTTATCAGAGGAGGCTCGGCCAACAAGGTGCAGTGGGCCACAGCCCGCACCATCAGCATCCTGCAACATCTGGGATTCATCATAAGCTACCCAAAGTCTCACCTCCTTCCAACACAGTGTCTGGAGTTCATAGGAGTTTGGCTAGACACCCTTCAGGCCAGAGTGTTCCTACCCCAAGTCAGGGCCGACCACTTCAGGGCGCTGACCATAGATGTAAAAAGCAGATGCATCATGTCTGCTCACCTTCTGCTATATTTGCTTTGCTACATGGTATCCATGGTCCATGTCACCCCAGATGCCAGCCTCCACATGAGGGCGGCCCAATGGTGCCTCCGCTCCCAGTGGACCCAGGACACTGAATGACTGCAGGACAGGGTGATGGTGACCCACCAACTGGCAGACTCCCTCAGCTGGTGGCAGGCCCTTCCAGGCCCCCAATTTCCAGAGGGTCCTCACTATGGATGCCTCCCTGCTGGGTTGGGGGGCTCACTGCAAAGATCTCTACACCCAGGGCAGCTGGTCACAGTCAGAGCCAACTGCAGATCAACCTGTTGGAGCTTCGGGCCATATTCTTGGCTCTCAAGCCTTTGTCCACTGCCTGCAGCACCAGTCGGTGCTGGTCCAGATGGACAATTAGATGGCAATGTTCTATATCAACAAACAGAGAGGCAAGGGGTCCTATCCCCTCTGCTAGGAGACAGTGGCTCTCTGCTCCTTTGCGCTCTGCAATGAGATGCTTCTGTTGGCGGTGTATCAGCCAGGCTAGGACAATGCCCTGGAGGACAGGCTAAGCAAAGTCCTCCAGCCGCATGAGTGGTAGCTGGACCCCAAAATGGCCTCTCTGCTCTCTCAGCTCTAGGGAACTCCACTGATGGACCTCTTCATGAGTCCGGCCAAAACTCAGGTGCCCCACTACTGTTCCCGCCAACCGCACCCCTCATGGGTGGCAGTGGATGCGTTCCTCATCCTGTGGTTTGAGGGCCTTCTCTATGCCTTCCTGCCCACACTACTGATTGCCAAGAACCTCTTCAAACTCAGCACAATGGGACATCACTAATACTGGTTGACCACCAGTGGCCCGTGCAACCGTGGTGTCTGCTGCTTCTCCACTTGTCCTCAGTGCCCACGAACCCTCTGGGGAGTGCTCCAGGATTATTGTCACAGGAGGAGGGCTCCCTCCTACACCCCAACTTGGGGTCTCTGCTGCTAATGGCTTGGCGGCTGAAAGGGTAGCCTTAGCCCCATTCAACCTCTCAGAGGAGGTACAAGAGCTCCTGCTGGCCTCCCGTAAGGTCTCTATGAGACAGGCCTATGCCTTCAAATAGTACAGATTTTCAGTGTCGTGCACAGAATGGCAAGTTAACCCATTCTTGTGCTCGGTGCAGCTTGTGCTGCAATATTTGCTCCACCTGTCGCAGGCAGGAATGAAGTCCAACTCGGTCAGGATGCACCTGAGTGCTCTAGTGGCATACCACCATATTATCGAGGGCAAGCCTCTCATGACCTGCATTTTGCGGGGCCTCCTGTTATCCAAATCCCGCGTCCACCCTCCAGCAGTGGAGTGGGAAGGTCATTTTCAAGTGGTGCTCATGTCCACTCAGAGACAGCGAGCTTCAGGCATTAGTGGCAGATCCACCATACACAAGGTTCTACAAGAACAGGGTGGTGCTCCGCACGCACTCCAAGTTTCTTCCTAAGGTGGTGTCCCCCTTTCACTTCAATCAGGAAGTGGTGCTTCCCACATTCTTTCTGCAGCCTCACACCAGCCAAGCAGAGACTGTACTGCATACCCTGGACTGTAAGAGGGCCCTGTCCTTCTTCCTTCAATGCACCCAGGGCCACCGCAAAGCCTCCCAACTTTTCATCTTCTATGACCCCAGTTGACTGGAGGAGGCAGTAACCAAGTGAACTCTGTCCACTTGAGTGGCAGACTACATTGCCCTCGCCTATGAGCAGGCTGGGCTCTCACTGGAGCACTGGGTCATGGTGCACATTGTCAGGGCCATGGCGGCATCTGTGGCAACCCTGCATTCTGTTTCTCTGTCGGACATCTGCCGAGCCACCACCTGGTCTTTAGTCCACACTTTCACAGCTCATTACTGCCTGGAGAAGGAGTCCCGATGGGACAGTGCCTTCAGCCAGGCTGTACTCCATCATCTGTTTGGGGTTTGGGCAACTCCTGCCCTCCGACCCTTCTGTGTTTGGGCTACCGGAGTGCTGGTTCTCACCGGACACTTGGGTCTTGAGAGTCTGTCTCCTTAAGAATCAATTGCTGCTGCTCACGTCACCTGTGGATTTTCTACAGGTTTTCGGTAGCCTGTAGCTAGGGAGTCCCATAAGTGTTTGTTTCTGAAGAAAGCATAGTTACTCACCTTTAACAGGTGTTCTCCAGGGACAGCAGGAATCAAGTCCTCATAACCCTCTTTCCTCCCCGTGGAGTTGCTTCTTTATCATTTTTGCTGTCTTCAGTTATGGCATTTAACTGAAGCAAAATGGCATCCTTGGGCAGGAAGAGGACCACACATGCATGGTGCATCTCCCAAAGACTTTCTTTGAAAGCTGGAGAGAAGCTTCCGTGCAGGGCTCCATCGGCATCGACGTCACCCATATGTGAGGACTGATTTCTGCTGTCCCCGGTGAACACCTGTTACAGGTGAGTAACTACGCTTTTTCAAACACATTCCATTATTTGTACCATAATTACTGAGGTCTCTTTGACTGACTGATTACATACCTTGTTTTTTATTCAATTACTTCAAAGTAAGATCATGACATCCGATGTAACTTACTGGTCTTTCGATTTAAATGAGTTTACTACTACTACTGCTACTGAACACTTGTATAGTGCTACAATCTTTTCAGGGACTGTGGAATGCCTGATTTGGGGGGGGGGGGGTGCCAAGCTCCACCTTGACTCTGCCCCGACTCCGCTCCAAGCTCTGCCCTCACTCCGCCCCTAGCCCCCTATGACTTTCCCCTCCTATTCTGCCCACAGGGATCTGATCTCTCACGGGAAGAAGAGAAGGAATGGCTGTGATCGTGGTAGACCTCTGCCTGCCTGTGGGAGATCGGATCCTCATGGGCAGACAGAAGCCTTTGCTGTGATCGTGGTGGCCTTCCTGTCCTACCCATGGGGATCTGATCTCCTGTGGGCAGACAGAAGTCTGCTGTGATCGTGGCTGGCGGGCAAGCTTTTGGTGGGGCTAGAGCCTGTGTGGCCCACCCTGTTCCGACACCTATGAATATTTTTGTGCATTTCTGCACAACATTCGTGTATTTTTGTTTGTATATATTTTGTGTGTTTCTGTGTTTTTCTCTGTAGATGTTTGTATTGTGTGTGTTTTGGGTGGGTGTATCTGTTGGTATTTTGTATGTATGTCTGTTCTGATTGTGTGTGTCAGTATTTTGTATGTCTGGTGTGTGTGTGTGTGTGTGTGTGTGTATCTTTCTATGTCTGTATTGGCACTCTATGGCAAAGACAGGAAAAGAAAGGTTCAGGCATTTTGAAAGGTGCACTTCACTAACCAAGTTACAGTGAATCACTGTCTGTCTGGGAAATCCATTGGGACTTTTTTGGGGGGAGGGAGGGAGGGAGGGATGGGCTTTATTTCTATGGCATCCCTGGGCTAATCTGGCACATTTTTGAACTTGATGTGTCTTTTCACTGGTTTGTTCCCCATGTTAAATTTGGTCACATTTTGTTAAATTTTCAGTTATTTTGCCCCTTGACAGATGGACAGGTATTTTTTTTAACTCCTTAGGTATAATTTTTTTCCATCATTACACTGAGTTGGAAAGAATAAAAGAGAAGACAAATTTTAGTTTGACTACACAATACTAATTTACATATTAATTAATTTTATTAAAGATTATTTCCATCCCACTTATCACTACAGCTCTAGTGGTCTGTCGGCAAGGACTGGCTGACCCATAGAGTCTGTTCTAAGTTTTCCAAGTTCTGTATTGGATTTTGGTAAATCTTGGAACTCAATGAAAGATGGGATAAAAGCAGAGTCCTTAACAGTGAAGATCAAACTGGAGATCAGTTAAACAATACTTCTATAAGGTGCATGGGAGCCTTCCATTGGTGCAGCAAAAGCTGCTATATTGATTCGTCACCTTTCATGAAAGGAATGTAAATGGAGGATTCATGCACACTTTATTAAGAACATCGTTCTATGCCTCCCATAGCACATACTTTTACAGAGCGAGTCTAGACATCACTTATCTTTTTCTTTTTTTAATTTTATTTATAGATTTTAATCAGTTACAATAACCAAATAAATATACAAGGTCAATCGAGATACACAAGAAAAATCAATCCATCAAAGAATAATATAATTCTGATAAAGTCCACATTAAAGGAACCTGGCTACAAATATTAGAAAAAAAAAGCAGAAACCAAAACGAGCAAATAAGGCAAAACTGTCCACATTTAGGAGGCAAAAATAACATTATTCACCCCTAACCACCTCTAGCAAGCCCTGCCTTTCCGAAATAAATTTTTCCAGATGAGTAACATCAACAAAGATAGATATATAGATATAGGAAGCACCTTCCTAACGGACGATGCATTTACATCGGGCAGGCATAGTGGGGGTAGCCCGGGCCTTCTAAGGAAAGCAAAGAAAAAAGTAGCACCCAAATTCAAGACCTGAGGCTTCAAAGATAAAAGGAGCCTCTGCCTGAGTTGGGTGCTATGTGAAACATCGGGAAAAATATTCACATTGTGTCCACAAAATTTGGCAGACTTAAACTTAAAAAAAAGCCCTAAGGATACACTGTTTAATTTCTAAAGACTTAAAAGTCACCAACAACGTGGAACGTGAATTAATGAAATCTAGGGAGTCCTCTAGGAAGGTGGTCAAATTAGAAATAGAAGGCTCCACCACATCAAGCTCCCCCTCAACAGGATTAACTTTTTTAGAGCTGGAGGGAATATAATAAAGTTGAGAAACTTCAACAGGTTCTGATATGGATAAAACTTCCAAAAAAAGGGAGAAGAAAGCCTTCCGCAACTGTACACGGGTAAAGAACCAAGCGGAGGGCAAATACCACGGCCAACAAGGGTTTTGTAGATTAAAATCAGTCTTTATTGGAGACCCAACTTTACAAGTTTCGGCCTGAGGCCTTCATCAGGGGTCAGATTATCACATGGATTGCAACATTAGCAAGATCACATGGATTGCAACATTAGCAAGAGCCGCCCCTTCCTTTCTGAACACACTACCAAAACCCTCATCCACTCCTTAATCTCCTCGCGTCTCGACTACTGCAACCTACTCCTTGCTGGTCTTCCCGCTAGCCATCTCCTTCCCCTTCAATCTATACAAAATCATGCTGTTTGACTAATCTTCTGTCAACCTCGCCATGCCCACATTACTCCTCTTCTCAGGTCGCTTCACTGGCTCCCTGTCCAATTCCGCATCCAGTTCAAACTTCTCCTGCTGAGCTATAAATGCATTCACTTTGCGGCCCCTCAATACCTCTCATCTCTTATCTCTCCTTACACCCCCGCTCGGGAACTTCGCTCTGCTAACAAATGACTTCTATCTAGGCCTTTCACTCGCACCGCTAAAACCCGACTTCGCTCTTTTCACCTTGCTGCACCTTATGCCTGGAATGGCTTACCTGTGTCTGTGTGCCAGGCACCCTCCCTGGCCCTCTTCAGATCCAGATTGAAGACCCACCTCATCACTGTCGTTTTCAGATCCTGACTTCTTTCTCTTATCTCAACCTGACTCCCATCAATTTTCATGACTGAATTGTAAAGACTATACTGTACTTTGCACTGAACTGACTATTGCTCTGTATTGTCTCAACTAGATTGTAAGCTCTGACGAGCATGACTCTGATGAGCAGGGACTGTCTCTTGTTTGTATGACAGTACAGCGCTGCGTGCGTGGCGCTATATAAGTGCTAAATAGTAGTAGTAGTAGGGAGTGCCATATCAACAAGAGAAACCTTCCCATCAAGTTGCTGTAAAGAAACAGCTTCTTGAGAGAAGGCACATAAAGAACTGAATGTAGAAGACATCTTATCATCAATACATTTTAAAGCCCCCCAGACATCTTTCAAAGTAATCTCTGTATCAGGAATCAAGGCCGGGAGTTCAGACGTACTACCAGACTTTACCAACTGAATCGGATTAGGCAGAGTCACCAACGAATTAACACCCCTTACCTGATCAGAGGACTCCCCAGAATGAGCAGAAGACGACAAGGGTACAGGGCAAGGTGGAGGGGACCTCCCTCCCGAACTCAGGGAGATCCCATCAGGAGAAGACTGCACCAACGGCAGTGGAGCAAAGTGTTTATTGAGGGGGGCCAGCCGGTTTTACCATACTTGCTGAAGCACCCAACACTCTGCTCCCAGTTTTAGCCTTCCTTTTCCCCATCAAAGTCAAAGACAATACAATACAAACTACAGAACACAAATGGAAATATGAAGGCTCTAACGCCATTGTGGTGCCAAAGGGATGGGTCTTGCCCTCTTTAGACACACCCCTTCGGATCACACCCAACGGTCATGCTCCGCAGTCGAGGGGCAAGGGGCAGAAATCCTTCCTGTGTGCAGGCTACCCCCACGCTGTCTGCCGAATAGTATGGGGAAGATGAAGGCATCGATAGCAGGGTTCCACAATGGCAGCAGTCCCAAGGGCCATTAGTCAGGCCCCCTGCACCTCCAACACACTTCACAGCCACGTCCCTTTATAGTTTAAAATGTTCCTACATCCTGCCAGTAGAAGTGGATATTTCGAGGAGTGATGGAGGTTCATAGCAATCTTTAAGGAAGAGGAAACAGTAGCAGTGGCAAGGGATCAACTGAGGATGTGACGGATGGAAGAGACGATTACAATGGAGATATAACGGAGGAGCCTGGTGGGAGTGGAATCAGAGGAACAAGAAGGAAATTTGGAGGAGGAGAGAAGATGGCAGTTTCCACCTCAATCATTTCAAACAAGGAAGAAAGTGTGGCAGGGGTCAAAGGAAAGGGAAAGAGAAGTGGTACAGAAGAGGAACTTATGAGTGATCTTGTGCATCTAGTTTTGGAGAAAGTCAACCTTAGTCTAGACAGAGAGTAAAGAGGCAATGGGAAGAACAGAGAATTTGAGAAGCAAGGTGAGTATGGCAAAGAAATGGTGGGGTTGGAGGAAAGCATCTGACAAATGGATGGGGTGGATTACCCTATTGGGCATGCGCAGGTGAGCCAATCAAGTAAATCACATAGTGCCTGGCAGTTGTGTAGCATATAAAAACAAGTTCTATGCTCTGTTTTAGATCCTTTCCCCAAACTAGCTTTGATGAAAAACTTCGTGAAAGCCATGGACTGCACTTCGCCAGCTTTCCGATACCTGCATGAAAAATTCCCTCAACTCAGCGAAGCAAAGATTAAAGAGGGAGTTTTTGTGGGTCCTCAGATTCGAGAGCTCTTCAAAGATGACCAGTTCAACAACTTGCTGCAGGGTGATGTGAAACAAGCATGGAATGCTTTTCGCCTAGTGTCAACAAACTTTCTCGGGAATGTTGGGGCAGAAAACTACAAGGAACTAGAAGACATGCTGATGCAGTATCAGAAACCTGGCTGCAATATGTCTCTAAAGATCCATTTCCTTGATTCCCATCTCAATTTCTTTCCTGACAACTGTGGTATGGTTAGTGATGAACAGGGTGAACGTTTTCACCAGGATATCGCAACGATGGAGCAAAGATACCAGGGAAAATGGTCCACTACAATGCTGGCTGACTACTGCTGGACACTCCCCAGAGAAGCTCCCGAGCAGCTGTACAAGAGACAGGCGAAAAAATCTAAGACGTAGTCTATGACTTGTTTTTTTACAGGTATTAACCGAAGGCCTATTACATATTTACTGTTGACATGCATTTCGTGATGTAAACATTAATACTTGTAGATTACAAAAAAACTAGAGCCAACTTTGCAATTTCACTGTCATATTCGTGTTCAGCATATAAAAATTGATAAGAAATGACTATTTTTATTTCAGTAACATGACTTTTGTAAAAATTTGTTGACCAGTGTTACAAGAGTGTCTGAAGGTGGTAAGGAAAAGGTATTGATGTAGAAGTATTAGAAGGGACCCTAGAAGAGTACAAAGCATGGGTGCATTTGAAGCTGGGGCCAGAGCAGCCTCCATGTTCATCCAACTCCTCCATAATACAGTCACAGGCTTCCATGGATCCCAAGGTGCCTGGGTCTAAATGAGATATTCTGCTATGCTATGTCTCCTTCCCTATCAGAGACTGAAGTGCAGTGGCCTGCTCTTAAGGTTAGGGGCTAGGGAAGATGGAACTCGATCCTGAAATTGATTTCATGTTTAATTCCTGAGAGAGAGACTACTAGGCATGAGGGAGACGGAGAGAGAGAGAAGGAGAGAGTGACTGATATCTCCCCTAGTAACATAGCAGTTCTGCTCTCAGTGGTTTCAGAACCCTGCTCTAATCTCAAAATCTACCAGACTCCTGCTCTGATAATATACATGATGTGGGGCTTTATTTTGTAGATTACAATTTTCCTAATTTTAATTGGATTGAGGAATTGCTAAATATGTTGTGCACACTGGAAGAATATTATTGACTCCGTTGAACTGCCAGCTCTTTGTGGCTCTTAGGTAAATCTAAATACAAGGTTGAAATTAGTTAAATAAAACACTGTGCTTTGATTATGGTATAATTTGATATCCTATAGGTCGGTAGGAGAAAATATTTGTGGGCTGATATTTGTTGGGTGAGTGCAAGAGCCGATTGGACAGGGGTGAGAATGATTTTGAAATATATGACAACAGCATGGGAATCAATGGAAATTAGTGCAGGAACATAGGAACTGAACTCTAGAGGTGATCTCAGGGTGGAGTTTGGTAGGAATTACAGGATGGAGGAGGGGTAAGGCAAAAATGTTCAATGTTAATGGCTAATGTAACACAAATTTTTAAAGAGAGGTCCAGGTGTTATCTGGGAAACTACAGACCAGTGAGCATGACATCTGTAATGGGTAAAATGGTAAAAGCTGTTATAAAGAATAAAATTATTGAAAATGTGGATAGCCATGTTTTAATGGGAGAAAGCCAGCATGGATTGAGCCAAGCCTGGTCTTACTAATCTGTTACTGTATTTTTTTTGGAGGTGCAGAAATAATATAATACTATCACGTATGTGCATCTCTACTTTGAGCTAGGCAAGGCCTAGGTTGAAGCACATCCATATGCTGGTTTTTTATAAAGTGAGGCACGTGGCTGTCTGTAAAGTTACCCTCCTACGAGAGTAATGGTATAAGGCAGGGGTCTGCAACCTTTAAGACATAAAGAGCCACTTGGACCCGTTTCCGAAGGGAAAAAAAAAACTGGGAGCCGCAAAACCATTGCGACATTTAAAACAAATCTAACACTGCATATATTGTTTCTTACCTTAATGCTATATACGACCCCCTACTTTTCCTGTTAAAATATAGGTGTTTGGCCTATACTCGCCGTATAAGACTACCCCTCTTCCTTCGCACACCAAAAAAAATACGCCAGAAAATATCACAACAAGAAGTAACAATATTTGATTTCAAAATGATGATGATTTTGTAGTCAAATCACTAATATGAAATAAAATTATTTTTTCTACCTTTGTTGTCTGACCAATTTATTCTTTGATCATGCTGGTCCCGATCTGAGGCTTCTGCTTTCCTTTCTTCTCTTGGCTCTCTTTCTGTGGTCTATGGTCCATCTGCCATTTCTTATCTCTTCTTTCGTTTTCTTCACTTCTTTCCATCAGCCTATTTCCAGTCCCAGTAACCCTCCCCAATATCAGCCCCTTTCCAGTCCTCACTCCCAGTACCTTCCAATGTCAACTTGCATTCCCATGATTGCCACTGGTGTCCATTTCCTTCCAGTCCCCCTCCTTCCCCACTGACCAGTCCCTTCTAGTACAAATACCATGGCAGCCCCTCTCAGATCCAGTTCCATTCTCCTATCCCCTCATATCAGCCCATTTGTAGCCTTAGCCCCCAGTTATCTTCCAGGGCCAGCAGCTCTATCCTCCCCTCCCCACAATCAGCCCATGCCCAGTCAAAGCCCCCCAATCAGCTCGCTTCCAGTGCTAATCCCCCCTCAACCCCATTACCAGTGCTAGCCTCCCCTAATCAGCCCAATACCAGTCCTACCCCCATCAAATCATTACCAGTCCTAGCCTCCCCTAATCAGCTCATTTCCAGTGCTCGTCCCCTCAACCCCATTACCAGTGCTCCATCCCTCCATGTCAGCCCCCTCCCTCCCTCCCTCCATCCATATCAGCTCCCTCCCTCCATGTCAGCCCGCCTCCCCAATCCCTCCATGTCAGCCCCCTCCATGTCAGCCCCCCTCCCTCCATCCATATCAGCTCCCTCCCTCCATGTCAGCCCCCCTCCCTCCATCCATTTCAGCTCCCTCCCTCCATGTCAGCCCCCCCTCCCTCCATCCATCCATATCAGCTCCCTCCCTCCATGTCAGCCCCCCTCCCTCCATGTCAGCCCACTCCATCCCTCCATGTCAGCTCCCTCCCTCCATGTCAGCCCCCTCCATCCCTCCATGTCAGCCCCCTCCATCCCTCCATGTCAGCCCCCTCCCTCCCTACATGTCAGCCCCCCTCCCTCCATCCATCCATGTCAGCTCCCCTCCCTCCATGTCAGCCCCCCTCCCTCCATGTCAGCCCCCCTCCCTTCTTCTGCAGCCGCGGCTCCCTGCCTCTTAGGGAACCGCGGCTGTGCTTTTAAAATCATCTCGGAGCCCTTCCTGTCTTGACGGGCTCCGTGCAGCATTGTCCCGCCTCCAAAACTTCCTTTAGAGGCGGGACAATGCTGCACGGAGCCCGTCAAGACAGGAAGGGCTCCGAGATGATTTTCAAAGCACAGCCGCGGTTCCTTAAGAGGCAGGGAGCCGCGGCTGCAGAAGAATGGAGGGAGCCCAAAACGCCACGTTTTAATACCGGGCGGGCAGTGTGCTCCGGAGCCGCGGCAAAGGTGAGAAAGAGCCGCATGCGGCTCCGGAGCCGCGGGTTGCCGACCCCTGGTATAAGGCCATAGGAGCAGAATGGACACATCTCAGGATACTAAAAGAGCTCAGAGAGGTTCTAGCAGGGCCTTTAAAGGATGTGTTTAATAGATCTTTGGACATGGGAGAAGTTCCTTAGGACTGGAGAAGGCCTTATTTGGTACCTCTTCATAAAAGTGGTAATAGGGAAGAAATGACGGACTATAGGCCGGTAAGCCTTACCTCAGTGGTGGGAAAAGTAATAGAGGTGCTCCTGAAATAAAGAACAGTGGACTTTCTAGATACTAATGGGTTGCATGATCCAAGGCAATATGATCTTACATTAGAATTGGCCCTGTACATCCAGGGCCGGCGACCACCCACCAACTGCCCAGACTCCACCCCCAAGCCGCCCCTTCCCTGCCCCTTCTAACTTCCCTGCACAGCCGGCGGGGAAGGCATGAATAGCATGCGACAGAATAACCCCCTTAGTGTTGTACCTAACGCACAATTAGTACCAAAACTATAGCATGTTTATTTTTTATTTATTTACAGATGTTTTAACCCCGTACTGAACGAAGTCAGTCAATAGGGTGCATGTTACTTGCAACAACCCTGCATTAACTCGGGGGCATGGAAAGCATTTCCCTGGAAGTCGACATGGGGCCCTGTCCCATAGTGTGCGCTACCTTAGCACAAATGCACCTAACGCCGCCTATTTAGGTGGTATTATGTGAACCAGTGCTAATGCAGTTGATATGCGGTGAGAACACAGCGCTAACTGTGCCAAACTCACCATGCCTACCCTCCACCCCAGCCCACCCCACCCCATTCCAAGCATCTGTGATGGCCCTGCGCTAGCTGACAATGCATGTCCCACAGCATATTCAGTGCATGCCCTTCAGTAAAAGACCCCCAAAACTCATTTCTTGAATCAAGGAGCCTAAAGGATTTAAAGTAAAAGCAAAAGTGCTGACTCATGTAGAACCCCATAAAACAATCATTTCTCTTGAGACTTTTTTTACCATTTGCTTTCACATGGAAACTCCATCCCGTTGGACAAGTCTAGCCATTGCAGGACTTGCCAAACTAACCCTAAACCCCTGCATCTATCAAGCAAACTATTATAATCCTACCAAATTAAATGAAGCTGATAAATCCAAAGTTACCCATATTACTTCCGCCTCCTTATCCAAATGTAAATGTTATGCAGGACAGCAGTTAAGGGCTGTTCCTGTCTAAGGCGATTGCATTCAGAGCTATGGAGTGTGAGCCGCAAAAATAAAAGTATACACAATATCAAAAATAGAATGGGATTGGACTTGGGTTGATCCCGAAAACAAAACAAGTCTCATTTTCCTTTAAAAATGTTGGTGTGCCTCCACATTTTTTTTCTGTTCTTTCATTTTTTTTTCCCTGTGGGTTGGAGGGTTGGGTGAGTGTGGCTGCATACCCCTGCTGTCTATGGAGAACCCCTCTTATAGGTAAGCAACTCTTCTTTCTCCCGCAGACAAGCATGGGGATGCAGGCGCACTCCATGCTGAGTCCAGAGCTGAGGGCTGCATAGTATGGTTGTGGATGCATGGCCTGAGCTACAATCTGTGATGAGTGGAAGGTGAATTATGCACTCAAGAGGAAAATAGGTTTCAGAGGGCATCTTATACGAAGGCTGTCTCACCTGATGTAGACTCTGAGCTGTAGTGTCAGGCAAACATATGAATGGATGTTCAAGTAGCTGCTTTGTAGGTGTCCTGGGTGAAGACTGCAGCCAAAACAGACCCCCATGGTTGCAGTTACATATATTGATGGGGCTCTACTCGACCTGGAGCTGGTAAGTGAGTTTGAGCATAACAGGAGATACGGTTGGAGACCCAGGATGAAATAGGTTGTTTTTTTTAAGCTGGTCATCTGGGGTTGTTCAGATTGAAAGTGACAAAGCTGCAATGATGATCTCAAATCTTTGATTGCTGGCAATTAGTAAAGTAATGTTTGCCTGCAATCCAAGGCATGGAGGAAATGTTCTGGCAAGTCTGCTGTGAAATCAGGAAAAAAAAGGCAGGAAGTACTATGGATCGGTTCAAGTGAAACTCCAATACCGCTTTCAGAAGGAATTTAGAATGTGTCCTCGAGCACCTTGCTCTGAAGAAACTGTGCATACAGAGAGTAGTGCACGAGTGATTGAAGTTCACTGATCCTTTGTGCAAAGGTTATTGCCACAAGGTAAGATACTTTAAAAAAGCTGATCTGAAGGGCTCGGAGGGAGCTTTCATGAGTTCTGCTAAGACCACATTCAGGTCCCAATCAGAAGAGACAGTTTGATGGAGCATTTGATGTTCATGAGGTCTTTCATTAACTTCAAGGTAAGCGGGTGAACTGAGATAGGCTTGCCCTCCATTGGGGCATGTGAAGCCGCTGTTGAAAGATAATGGACAGACGTGGTCTGCAGACCAGAGTTGGAGAGATGCAGTAGGTAGGTCATGACTTTTCCCAGGGTACAGTGAACAGGGTCCTCATGGTGGTCCTTCTCGCAGTGTACGAAGTGGGACCATTTGCACTGGTAAGATAGCTAAGTAGTTGGTTTTATTTAGGAAGTAATTATGTCTAGCATTTTAGTGGGGAAGGAGATAGCTATTGTTGAGGTATTTGGATCTTCCAAACCGCTAATGAGAGATTTTGGAGATGGGGTAGAGCAAAGTTCTAAAAGTCTAGATTTGCCTTCATACCCAATGGAATTTTGTCTATAGGGGCTGTGTGTGTTGATTCCAGTGTGCCCTGAGGTGCCACTGAAAAGGTCACATGTACAGTCATGCAAGTGGTATGACATGCACAGCGGCTGCCATGTGGCCCAGTAACTGAAGCAAGGTGTGAGCAGTTGTAGCCCGGAAGAAGTCTGCTGCTGAGATCCCAGAGAAGCTTAAGCCTGTCAATAGGAAGGAAGGCTTTTCCTTTTGTTGCATTGCATGCATGTTCCAATGAAACAGAGATTCTGATGAGGACTGAGCTGAGATTTTTGTTCATTTATGACAAACCTGTTGCTTAAAGGAGGGTCTTGAGCTATGTGGCTCATTGCCATTGTTGAGGGTCTCAATATGAGCCAATCATCCAGATATGGGTAAACGCAGTACCCCTACTGCCATAGCCAGCGATGACTGCTAGACATTTTGTAAATACACAGGGTGCAGCTGAAAGGAAGTATCTTGTACTGGTAGTGTTGACTTTCAAATTTGAAAAAAAGGTACTGCCAGTGCAAAGGGTGAATGGGAATGTTTATTGTTCAATATAAACTTAATTAACCATTTTTAACTCGGAGCATCAAGGTGGTTTACAATTTAAAAAAATTAAGGATAAAATGCAAAAACACAAAAACATAACACAATACCCCAGCAGCACCACAGAAACAGCACAGGTCCTTATCCTATTGACACCAACCAACCTATAGCCTAGAACCCACCAAAGGCTTGTTCACAGAAAAATGTCTTAAGATGTTTCTTAACTAATGTCAGTGACTCTATCTGTAAAATATATAGGGGAATGGAATTTCATAACAGAGGAGCCACAAAAGTAAAACGCTGACTGTCGGGTAGAATCCAAACGAGCAGCGTGAACAGATGTAGCCATCCATATTGATTAAGCATGGGGAGAATTGTACTGAGAGAAGTCACTACAGCCTCCCTAAAATACACACAATCATTCCATGAAGCCACGACTGCACTGGATTTCCAACAAATAATCAATGAATAAACTCATAACAAAGGAAATACCCTCAATCTCATATTCATCCAGAGCAACTTGCTCAATGGTTCAAACCCAATCTCCACACAAATGCTGCCCGTACCCTGGTCAGATCATTATGCAATCAACTTTCATATTCCATATCATCCTTCTATACCTACAACTAGAACAGTATCACCTGCAACAAGACGATTCAGAAAATTGAACAAGCAATGAATCAATACCCCACCTACACACAGACACCTGCAAACCTGAAACACTTATAAACAACTAGAACAAGGTCATAGAGCAAGCTGCTTCTGTGCCTCAAACAACCCTTTGTAATAAGCCAAAACAAAGTGCAGTCTGGTACACATATGAACTCAAACAGATCAAGATTCAACTAAGAAAGCTGGAGCAAAAATGGCAAACTCGCTCCAAAGCAGCTCGTATAGAAGAATTTATAAAAACAAAAAATGAATTGGTGTAGCAATTGAGGTCCCTAAGATAGGACATAACCCTCCCGTCTTTTTTTGAATCAGAAAGAAACAGGAATTGAACCCCTGGCTACATTGCCCGTAAGGAATTACTTTGATGACCTGATTGTATAGGAACTTGGCACCTTCTTGTTCCAGAATCTGTAAGTGTTGAGCCAATGGCGTGGGCACATTGGAAGAAGGATTAGGGGGCAGAAGTTATATAAATTTGATCTTGTACCCTCCATCCACTATGTTCTCATCATAGAGATAATATGACATTTTTGGACATATTAGTAAGAAGAGGTGCAGAGGGTTGGATTACTTCGGTCCATAGAAAAGATACTGATCGGAATATTTTTCTGCATTATAACAGTGCTCATCCGATACAGCTACGGGACAGTTTGCCTTTTTTGCAGTTTATAAGATACAGAAGGAACTGTTCAGAGGTTGGTGACTTTAAACATCAATCAAAAATTTTGAAGCGTAATTTTCGCAATCGTGGATATCCTAAACAGGTGGTGGATAAAGCATTTAAAAGAGCGCTGTTTAACAATCGTGATTTATTACTTTATCCACAGAAGAAAACTGACACAGTAGATGCATCTAGTCATAATATTAATCTGGTTACCAAATATTCTCCATATAGTTCTCAAAACTAATTATAAAGCGGCATACCAATGTTCTAAACAGTATCCCAGGATTGGAAGAGAAAGTAGTCCAATGTGTTTGGCAGCGGCATAAAAATTTAAAAGAAAAATTAAGCCCTGCAGTATTGCGACCTTTGTTAATAGAGCCAGCAACTACGGAGAATGGACATAGGAAATGTGGCGATTGCAACATATGTGGCATCACTCATGAATTAACGGAATTTCAATATCACGGGATAACTTATCTAAAAAGTCAGACATCTTGTGGTTCTAGTTATGTAATATATTGCATTCAGTGCCCAGGTAGGTTAATTTATGTAGGTAAAACAATTCGAGTTTTTAGAGTACGAATAATGAGCATAAAAGTAGATTAAAATGTAAGAAACGGGAGGCACCTATTGATCATTGTATACAATTTAATCATCGGTTTGCAGAACGTCAATGTTTTTGTATTGAACATATTGGTTTAGGTTCTAATGGGAAATCGTGAGAACAAACACTTTTATTCCATGAACAACGGTGGATATACAATCTGCAATCGGTAGCACCGGAAGGGCTAAATACCCAAATAGAGTGGGAAGCTTGTACATGAAGAAGAGATGTACCACACCAGCTTTCTAAGTGGGAAATATACATCAGTTACATTTTTTGCCTCATAGCTAACAAATTCTCATTAGAACCTGCCTTAAACAAAACACAAATTTGCTACTGAGTGGCAAGTTAAGGATCTATAAAAGAGAACTCAAATTGCAAACTGCTAATATTAACAACTTATAAAATATTCTTCAGCAAGTTATCATAACAATTTGAGAATTTCATTATATAAAAAGGTGATATCTTACTTACCAGTTAATGTCCTTTCTTTGAGTCATAGTAACATAGTATATGATGGCAGATAAAGACAAGTATGGTCCGTCCAGTATGCCCAATAAGATGGCTAGAATAGGGGTACCTGTTGCTCTATGCAGGTCACCCCCTCTATGCCTTTGTTTATTATTGTATTTGCCGCTTCGTACAGGTCACTCCTATTTGTTGAGGTATAAGAAAGAGTTAAGTTTATTTTGATTTTATCCTCTTGCTATAAAGGGATCCACTGTGACTGCCAGACCAGTCCAGACAATCGGGCCATGCCCCACCCCCTCCACCAGCAGACCAGTGGAGAGAATGATCCAACTAGAAATAGGATAAAAACAAAATAAACGGTACCATCTAACTTCTGAACCATATAACGTCTCAACAAATAGGGGTGTCCTACATGGAGTGGTGGGTTTACCCCTGAACAAGGATATGGGGGGGGGGGGTGGCCTGTGCGGAGCGACAGGTGCACCTACTCTTGCCATCTTGCTGGGCAGACTGGATGGACCATGCTGGTCTTTATCTGCCGTCAACTACTAACTAAAAGACCAGCCCACAATGACACCACTCCCACAACTCACACTCGATGTTCACATGCATGTTTTCTGGTGTGCAAATTGTGAATAAGTCTTCTAAAATGACCCCCTATAGTGCTTATTTGCTAACAGTATTGATTTATGTCTTAGGGCTTTTTTCAGAGCCGTATTTAACTCTTTACTTCTCAAGCTATAAATCAGGGGATTTAACAGTGGCAGGGTAACTATATATATTGCAGTAGGCAGTTTGTTTGATTTCCCAGAGCCCCCTGAACTGGGCTGCAAATACACTCCTAAAAGTGTCCCATATAAGAGAATGATGACTGTAAGGTGGGAGGAGCAGGTGGAGAAGGCCTTGGTTTTCCCTTCTCTAGAACGGATTTTCAGGATGGTAGAGATAATAAACACATAGGATGTCAGGGTTAAGAGAAGTGGGATGAAGGATGAAAACACAGCTACTACATAATTCATTGTTTCAATGACTGAAGTGTCTGTGCAGGAAAGTTTCAGCAGTGCTGACAATTCACAGAAGAAATGATCGATGACATTGGAGTCACAGTAAGAAAACTGGGACGTAACAATAGTATGTGGCAATGACTCTAATAAGCCTGTTAGCCATGAAGCAGCTGCCAGAAGAGCACAGACCCTCTTATTCATGATCATGGAATAACGCAGGGGGTTGCATATAGCTACATAACGGTCATATGCCATGACCATGAGAAGTGTATATTCAGTCCCTATACAAACCATATAATAATATAATTGTGTAATACATTCAGTATAAGATATGAGAGTAGTCTGTGTCAGGAGGATTGCCAGTAATTTTGGCACGGTGACAGTCATGGAAGAGACGTCTAGAACAGACAAGTTGGCCAGGAAGATGTACATGGGGATGTGCAGATATTGATTGGCACATACTAAGCAGATAACCAGGAGGTTTCCGAATACAGCCATCAGGTAGAGGAGGGAGAAGAGAGTGAAGAGAGGGAGCTGCAGCTCTGCGAACTCTGAGAATCCCAGAATCAGGAATTCTGTCACCTCAGTGTGATTTCCCTTTGCCCTGTAGACATGCTCCATGGTGATCTGAAAGAAGAAAGACAAGATAGAATAAGGGAAAATCAGAGAGACCTAAGTCTACATTGAAGGCAAAGAGAAATATAAATATGCGTTACTTCAGCATTTGCAAGGAAATAAGTTGTGACCTGAGACATGGCTTTCAGCTAGCTGGCCTACTCTGTCCTCTATCTAATCATAAGAACATAAGATATGCCATACTGGGTCAGACCAAGGTCCATCAAGCCCAGTATTCTGTTTCCAACAGTGGCAAATCTAGGTCATATGTACCTAGCAGTTTCCCCAAGAGACACAAGTTCCACAATGCTTGTACTGGGTCAAGCATTGATATCTTCGGTCACTTCTTAATAATGGTTTATGGACCTTTCCTCCAGGAACCTGTCCAAACCTTTTTTAAACCCAGCTACACTAACAGCCTTTATTACATCCTCCGGTAACAAATTCCAGAGTTTGATTACACGTTGAGTGAAAAAATATGTTCTTTTATTAGTCTTAAATAGTTTACCCTGTAGCTTCATTGCATGTCCCCTAGTCTTTCTATATTCTGATAAGGCAAACAATCGATCTGTTTACCCGTTCCACTCTGTTCATTAATTTATAGACTTCTATCATATCTCCCCTCAGCCGTCTCTTTTCCAGGTTAAAGAGCCCTAACCTTTTTAGCCTTTCTTCATAGGAGTATCCTTCCATCCCCTTTACCATTTTGGTGGCTCTTCTCTGTACCTTTTCTAAAATCGCTATATCCTTTTTAAGATACGGCGACCAGAATTGCACACAATATTCAAGGTGCGGTCTCACCATGGAACGATATAGAGGCATTATAATATCTTTTGTTTTATTTTCCATTCCTTTCCTTATCATACCTAGCATTCTATTTGCTCTCTTGGCCGCCGCTGCACACTGGGCCGAGGGTTTTAACATGGTATCCACAATGACGCCTAAATCTTTTTCCTAGGTGGTGGTTCCTAATGTGGAACCTTGCATCGTGTAACCATAGTTTGGGTTGTTCTTCCCTAGGTGCATAACCTTGCACTTGTCCACATTAAATTTCATCTGCCATTTTGATGCCCAGTCTGCCAATTTATCAAGATCCTCTTGCAATGTTTCACAATCCTCTTGGGTTTTAACAACTTTAAATAGTTTTGTGTCATCTGCAAATTTGATAACCTCACTCGTTATTCCACTTTCCAGGTCATTTATGAATATGTCAAAAAGCAGCGGACCCAGCACAGATCCCTGGGGTACACCACTATTCACCTTTCTCCATTGGGAAAATTGGCCATTTAGCTCTACCCTCTTTCTATCTTTTAACCAGTTCCTGATCCACAATAGTACACTGCCTCCTATCCCATGACTCTTTAGTTTTGCCAAAAGTCTCTGATGAGGGACCTTGTCAAAGGTTTTCTGAAAGTCCAGATGCACAATATCAACCGACTCACCTTTGTCCACCTGTTTATTCACTCCTTCAAAAAAACATAACAGATTAGTAAGACAAGATCTTCCTTGTCTAAGGCCATTTTGGCTGTCTACCATTAGGTTGTGACTATCTACATGCTGAGTAATTTTATTCTTTATGATGGTTTCTACCATTTTTCCCGGTACTGACGTCAGGCTCACCGGTCTGTAGTTTCCCGGATCACCCCTGGAACCCTTTTTAAAAATTGGTGTTACATTGGCGATCCTCCAATCTTCAGGTATTAGAGATGATTTTAATGATAGTTCACAGATTACTGATAGCAGGTCTGCAGTCTCATATTTCAGTTCTTTCAACACCCTTGGATGTATACCATCCGGCCCAGGTGATTTGCTACTCTTCAGTTTATCTAATAGTTGTAAGACATCTTCCCGATGTATCGATATTTCCTTCAATTCTTCCGCACCTTTAAATACCACTTCAGTCATGGGTAACATCCCTACATCTTCTTCAGTAAAGACCGAAGCAAAGAATTCATTCAGTCTCTCCGCTATCGCCTTGTCGCCTCTTAGTGCTCCTTTAACCCCTTTATCATCTAATGGACCAACTGACTCTCTCACAGGTTTTTTGCTACGAATGTACTTGAAAAGGTCTTTATTTCGCGTATTTGCTTCCGCAGCAAGCTTTTTCTCAAATCCTCTCTTTGCCTGCCTTATCAATGCCGTGCATTTGACTTGCCAGTGCTTGTGCTGTTTCCAGGTTTCGTCGTTTGGCTCTTTTTTCCATTTCCTGAAAGATGCTTTTTTGGCAACAACAGCCTCTCTGACCTCACCTTTAAACCATGCTGGCAGATTTTTGGACTTCCTTCCACTTTTCTTAAAGCGTGGAATACAGCTGGTCTGGGCTTCCAAGATAGTATTTTTCAACAACACCCAAGCTTGATGTACGTCTTTAACCTTTGCAACTGCTCCTTTTAGTTTTTTCTTAACTGTTTTCCTCATTTTATCATAGTCTCCCTTTCGAAAGTTAAAAGGTAGTACTGTGGAATTCCTTACTATCCCTCCTCCACTAATTAAATCAAAGGCGATCATGCTATGATCACTATTGCTAAGTGGCCCCAACACCCTTATCTCTTGCACTAGATCTGGTGTTCCACTAAGGACTAGGTCTAATATGGCTTCCCCTCTGGTCGGTTCATGAACCAGCTGCTCCAAGAAGCAGTCATTTATTTCATCTAGGAACTTTATCTCCCTAGCATGTCCTGACGTGACACTGACCCAGTCGATACCAGTGTAATTGAAATCACCTATTATTATTACTGCGCTGTAACGTTTGTTAGCTTCCTTGATTTCTTTGAGCATTTCATCATCCATTTGGTCATTCTGGCCAGGTGCTCGATAGTACACCCCCACTGCCATCGCCTTCCCCCTTTTATATGGAATTTCAATCCATATAGATTCTACAGCAGATTTTGTTTCCTGCAAAACTTTAATCCTTTCTGAGTCAATGCCCTCTCTAACATAGAGCGCAACCCCTCCACCAATTTGATCAGCTCTATCATTACGATATAGTTTGTACCCAGGTATCACAGTGTCCCACTGGTTGTCCTCCTTCCACCATGTCTCTGATATTCCAATCATATCTAACTTATCATTTAGTGCTATATATTCTAACTCTCCCATCTTATTCTTTAGACTTCTAGCATTTGCATACAAGCATTTTAGAGAATGTATTTTATTCATGTTAATTTGGCTATTGTTAGACATGGGTAAATTGGGATCTTTAAGCTCTGTCTGCTCCATACTTGAGGGCATTTGGGCTACTTTACTCTTTTGTGGAACCTCTCTGCTTTTGGTAGTATCCTTCAAGGATACATTCTTCCGAACCATCCGCTCTTAGGCGACTGTCGGCTTTCCCCTAATATCTAGTTTAAAAGCTGCTCTATCTCCTTTTTAAAGGTTAATGCCAGCAGCCTGGTTCCATCGCGGTTAAGGTGAAGCCCATCCCTTCGGAAGAGCCCCTCCTTTCCCCAGAATGTTCCCAGGTTCCTAACAAATCCAAAACCCTCATCTCTGCACCATTGTCTCATCCATGCATTGAGACTCCGGAGCTCTGCCTGCCTTTTGGGTCCTGCGCGTGGAACAGGAAGCATTTCGGAGAATGCTACCCTGGAAGTTCTGGATTCAACTTCCTACCTAAAAGCCTAAATTTTGCCTCCAGAACCTCCCTACCACATTTTCCTATTGTACAGTCAACATTGTAAATAATATTTTTCACTTTATTTTATCATAGCCATTCTAGATTATTCATTCAGGAAGTGTAGGAAGGGTCTGGTTTTGCTGCCTACATGCTTCTGGTTTCCCTTCTCCACCAATAAAACCTTTTGAGCCTAAATTTCTTACGAGGTCTGTCCACAAAGAAACCAAAGTTGCTAAAGAGGGCGCCAGTGAGCCAATACAGCAGTCTCGTGATAATGGTGATGTGTAGTGGTGATCTTACGTTTTAGCCTCCCACTTGCTTGATCACTCAGCATGAATTAGTTACGGAATACTGTGCAGGATGAACCCATCTCATGTGCCTTTTGCTATTATTTTGCAAGTTAAAATATGAAGGATTTTGAAGAGCAACATGTTTGCGTGAATTTGACTTTTACTGAGACTTTTCAGATGTTGCAGCAAGCTTATGGAGAGGATTATTTAAGCTTCAAGCAATGTTATGAATGGTACCGATGTTTCAAATTGAGCAAACTGGACAATCCCAAAACAGGATGGCTTTCCACATCAAAGGACAATGATCACATTAAATTGCGTACTTTGAATCTTGAAAATAGTTGCCTAATTGTGAAGTTGCTGAAGAAATAGGCATTATAAAAGTGTGTGTCGCACAATTGTGTCTGAAAAACTTCAGATGCATTGTGTTGCTGCAAAATTTGTCCCACGTCTCTAGACGAGCTAAAAGTGAACCAAGTCATAATCGCTCTTCACTCCTTATCCGTGAATTTTTGGTGAAGCACGAGATGTCTCTAGTCCTGCAGCCTCCTTACTCTCCAGATTTGGCTCCTGTGGACTTCTTTTTGTTCTTGAAGTTGAAATCCACTCTGAAAGGATGCCTGTTATGACATGTTTCAGAAATAGCAAAAGGCACATGAAATGAGTTCACTCTACTGCATGGAGTCTATAACTAATTCACATGGCGTGATCGAGCAACTGGGAGGGTAAAGCTCAAGGTAACCACTAAGCATCACCATTGTTGTGAGTCTGCTGTGTTGGCTCACTGGTGCCCTCTTTAGCAAGTTTGGTTTCTTTTTTGGCAGACCTTGTATGTGAGTGGGATCTTCTACCTAATCTGGCCAACAATATGCTGGATTTGATTTCTTCCAGCCTAGTAATATTCATTGTCCCATCTCTTTGGACATGTGCAGTCACTAAACAATTGTGAAACAATTGACCCAGTACAAGCATTGTGGAACCTGTGTCTTTTGGGGATATTGCTAGGTACGTATGACCTAGATTGGCCACTGTTGGAAACAGGATACTGGGCTTGATGGACCTCGGTCTGACCCAGTATGGCATGTCTTATCTTATGAGTGTCTGAAGGTGGTAAGGAAAAGGTATTGATGTAGAAATATTAGAAGGGACCCTAGAAGAGTACAAAGCATGGGTGCATTTGAAGCTGGGGCCAGAGCAGCCTCCATGTTCATCCAACTCCTCCATAATACAGTCACAGGCTTCCATGGATCCCAAGGTGCCTGGGTGCTAAATGAGATATTCTGCTATGCTGTGTCTCCTTCCCTATCAGAGACTGAAGTGCAGTGGCCTGCTCTTAAGGTTAGGGGCTAGGAAAGATGGACCTCGATCCTGAAATTGATTTCATGTTTAATTCCTGAGAGAGAGACTACTAGGAATGAGGGAGACTGAGAGAGAGAGAAATAGAGAGTGACTGATATCTCCCCTAGTAACATAGCAGTTCTGCTCTCAGTGGTTTCAGAACCCTGCTCTAATCTCAAAATCTACCAGCCTCCTGCTCTGATAATATACATGATGTGGGGCTTTATTTTGTAGATTACAATTTTCCTAATTTTAATTGGATTGAGGAATTGCTAAATATGTTGTGCACACTGGAAGAATATTATTGACTCCGTTGAACTGCCAGCTCTTTGTGGCTCTTAGGTAAATCTAAATACAAGGTTGAAATTAGTTACATAAAACACTGTGCTTTGATTATGGTATAATTTGATATCCTATAGGTCGGTAGGAGAAAATATTTGTGGGCTGATATTTGTTGGGTGAGTGCAAGAGCCGATTGGACAGGTGTGAGAATGATTTTGAAATATATGACAACAGCATGGGAATCAATGGAAATTAGTGCAGGAACATAGGAACTGAACTCTAGAGGTGATCTCAGGGCACATCACAGCACTGAAACTCTGTCGGCCATCATTTATAATGAGGTTCTGATCCACCTTGATGGAGGAAAAAGAGTTTTGTTGTTCCAATTGGATCTATCTGTGACTTTTGATCTTGTCAATCATTCAATTCTGTTATATAGACTGGAGAATATTGTTCTTACTGATAAAACTTTTGATTGGTTTAAATCTTACATATTTCAACATACGTTCAAAGCCATTACAGACACCACTATTTCACCCTTATTTGATATGCATTGCAGGACTCAGACCCGGCTGCAAATTAACGCTGCCGGGCACAGGCACGCAGTGGCGGGCCGAGGGTTGGGGGGAGGGCGGGGGGACGGTGGGGGGGGGGCGGGCAATGAGCCGCATACAAAGAGCGCGCCCGGCGCTGGCTCGGCCTCTTTTGCCACTCCCCCCCCTTCCTGGAGGAAGCCTGACAGGACGACAAAGGATTCACGACGAGGCCGCATCTAAAAGAGAGCATTGGAGAGAAGCACACGCCAAGTAAGAAAAAGAAAAGTAAATTAAATAAAAGAAGAAGTGGGGAGAATAGCGCGGGGTTAGCGGTGCTTCCAACAGTGGCGGGGAGTCCCGTTTTGCGATGTGGCAGATGAGTCCAGTAGGGGGGGAGGGGGGTTCACGGCAGCAGGCAGCATAAAGGCTAACAAAACCCTTACCTTTAGCGATGTGGGCAGTAGTGGGCGACTAATCCGGAGACATAATTGCAGGGAGTCATAGGAGGGGTGCTGGGCTATGCGGGCCACGCTGGCGCGGCAACAATACACAGCATGTGCACGTGGCCAAGCACGGCGAATTGAGCAAACGTCTGGGGGGCAACAATCACTAGTAAAATAAAAAGTACAATAATTGCAACTGGATACGGGTGGGTAGGAGCAGCCCAGAGGGTTCTTTCTTTATAATAAAAAACAAAAAAACGGCCGCAGAGCAATGTTTTAAAGTTGAGGCAGTAAAGCAATGGGGGCTGTGAATAAAAGTGTAAGGCTGCCATCTCTTGGACAAAAGCGGTACTGCAGACTGTTAGGCTGATTTTGTTCTGTTCTGCTATGGAAGACTAACAAGGAATAGATTGTACTTAATGTTCAATTGGGGGATATATGTATATAAAGATGTTTAGATAGTGATATATAGATATGTATAGATGTAGATATAGAGTGATATTAAAGGGATATTGATAGCCCTAGATATATACGTATGGTCATAGGAAACATGTGGAGCACGGGATTGAGGCAAGCATCCAAGAATGATAGTAATTTAGACTTTCCATTACCTCTGCATAGTAATTCTATCCTAGTTAAGAGATGCCGAGAAAGGAGACACAAAAGGCTTCCAGGACACTAGGCGCCAAGGCTACACCGAAGGCAGCATCAGCACCAAAGGCACGGGCAGCTGCTAGTTCAAGCAGGAGGGGAACACAGATGGCCAGCCATGACGCAACTACCAGTGCAGCAGCAGGAAAGCCTAGGCGCAGTAATAGGAGGAAGGTGCCACAGCAACTGGAAAACTCAGCCCCTCCACAGAGGCAAGAGCTGGATGACCTGCTCCAGATGGTTCGGGAATAGGTTACGCAACACGGCCTGAGCTCAGTCAGACAACGACTGGGAATGTCAGGCTTCGCGAATGAAGAAATGCCATCGACGAGCAGCAGCACGGCAACACCCAGCTCGGCACATGGTAAGTCTGGGTGTGAAAAGGGGGTGCCAGAATTATTAACATCATCATCATCTGACGATTCCTGTTCAGACAGTGAGGGTGACATAGCATGGGCAGATGTGATACAATATGCATTAAAGAAATTTAAAAGGAAGAGGAGCCCAAAACAATCCAATCCCCTCAGACAGGCCTGGTCAGGGCAAAGTCAGAGGGGCGAGGACCGCGGGAGCACACCATTGGGGGCGGCCCAAAGAACGCAGCTGGATTGGCGCGACACCAGTCGTGACCCACGCTGTGGGGTGAGCTCCCTGGCTGTGTCGGTACCCAAAAAGATAAAAAAGAGGATTTGGAGGCGAGAATATATTGACATATTCTCTCTCCTGCTCAGGGATCAAGATAAAGAGTCAAACAGTGGAAAAGATAAGGATAAAAGAAGTGAGAGAGATAGGAAACCTAAAATTCCCAAATCCATTAACAATTGGGTGACAGCATTCCACATCTTTATGAGCGTGGTGATGGAAAAGGAACCCGAATCGGGGCCATACCTGACCAGGTACCTGGACACGATCACCAGAGCACATAAACAATACGGGGGATGGGCTTGGCTGAACTATGATGTGAAGTTCAGGAGAAGCATGGCAGAAGATCCCACCCTAGCATGGCACCACAGAATTCTGGACATGTGGACAGAAGAAATGGCGCCCAATAGGCCATGGTGTCAGGATGGGCTGCAGCAGCCTCTGCCGAGCGCGCAATGGCAACAGCCTTTTCAGAACATGCAATGGCGGCAAGCCAATCAGTTACCAGGGAGACGGGCATGCCGACAGTACAATGCAGGGAGTTGTACATGGCAGCCTTGTAAATTCAAGCATTCCTGCTCAGTATGTGGAAGTGGACACCCCGCTTTCACCTGCAGGGCATCAAGGGAGGCCAAGCCTTTCAGAGCATTACAGCAACGATCAACCGAAGGGGTTGGCCCCAACACCCATCAGACTTGAGCATATGCGTCCATGGCTAAGAGCACACCCTAAGTGGGACATAACTATCAGTATCGAAGATGGCTTCTCGCAGGGTTTCCGCATCCCATCCCTAATTTTGATGAATAAAGCACAAACGCGCTTACTAAGCAACCCACCATCTGTCAAAAAACACAACGAGATCGCCTGCAGCAAGATAGCAAAAGAAATAGTTATGGGGAGAATAGCAGGTCCTTTCCATTCACCCCCATTCAAGGACATCATAATCTCCCCATTGGGGGTCATACCCAAAAAGGAGCCGGAACAATTCCGGTTAATTCATAACCTATCATACCCGGAGGGACAGTCAGTTAACGATTATATTGATCCGGCGTTATGCTCTGTCAAATATGCAACCATGGATCAGGCAATTAGGCTCATACGAAGCAAGGGGCCGTGAGCACAACTGGCGAAGGCGGATATCGAGTCCGCGTTCCGGCTATTGCCAGTGCATCCCGAGTCTTTTCCATTGTTGGGTTTCTCGTTCAATGGGGAGTTCTTCTATGATAAATGTTTGCCCATGGGATGCGCAGTATCATGTGCATATTTTGAACAATTTAGTTCATTCCTACACTGGGTAGTCGAAGACCTGGCGGGCCCCAACACGGTTGTGCACTATCTGGATGATTTCCTATTTGTAGGAAAAGACCACAACGACTGCAAAAGGATATTGGATATCTTTGAGCGGACGGCACGAGCGTTTGGGATCCCGTTAGTGAAGGAGAAGACAGATGGCCCGAAAGGGATCATCACTTTCCTGGACATACAGTTAGATGTGCCGGCACACAGGTCACATTTGCCAGCGGATAAGGTGCTGAAGTTGAGGAAAGATATTCGACTACTGCACAGCCAGCAAAAAGCGACACTCCAACAATTTCAGTCAATACTGGGCCTACTATGCTTTGCATGCAGGGTGATACCCATGGGGAGGGTTGTCTGCCGTCGTATGGCATGGGCAACGAAGGGTATCGCAAAAAGATACCATCGCATCAGGGTCACCAGGGAGATACAGGAAGACCTGCAGGTCTGGCTTCAATTCCTTCGCACCTTCAACAGCCTTGCCTTCTGGCAAGCGCTCCCGGTATCTAATGCGGAACTCGAATTCTTCACCGATGCCTCGGAGGGGATTGGTTTCGACATATACTATAAAGGGGCGTGGTGCTCAGAGACATGGCCCATGGAATGGCAAGCGGAAGGAACCACGAGGGACATCACGTTCTTGGAGCTTTTCCTGCTAATGGTAGCCCTGTGTATCT
This sequence comes from Ichthyophis bannanicus, assembly GCA_033557465.1. NCBI lineage: Eukaryota > Metazoa > Chordata > Amphibia > Gymnophiona > Ichthyophiidae > Ichthyophis > Ichthyophis bannanicus. Next base: position 120,709,847 of record CM066048.1, read on the forward strand.
GGGCACCGGAGCTCGCCAACAGAGCTATCACCTTCCATATCGATAACTTAGCGGTGGTGGGGGCAGTGAACAGTATGAGAGCTAAGACGCCAAGGGTAGTGGCACTATTAAGACGAATAGTGTTGCTATGCCTGTCACATAACATAACTCTTAGAGCAGAGCACATCGAAGGTGAAAATAATAACATTGCCGATGCTCTTTCTCGTTGTAAGATCAGGCTGTTTCACCAACTGGCTCCCGAGGCCGACGCGGTCAAGACAGCTGTGCCCGATCATGTCTGGGAGTATGGTCCACCGAGGTATGGGAGCTCCTGTTAGGCTCCTTAGCGGAGAATATCAGGCGCAGATACGTAGCGGCATGGGAACAGTACCAAACATTTTGCAGAGAAGCCATAATACAGCAAGAGGACAGATTTAAAGTAGCAACGATTCTGAGATGGATTTTGCATTGCAAAGGCAATGGCTACACAAAAGCTGCAGTACAAGCCCGTTTAGCAGCGGTATCATTTTTTGCAAAGGCTATGGGTAAGAGGAGTCCCAAGGCCGAGTTTATCATAAAGAAGGTAATGAGAGGCTGGTCCTGAGGGCAGCCCCGGAAAGTAGACCAACGCCGCCCGATCACTCATCAGATGCTCCAACAGCTGATGGTAATGACTAGCCAAGTGTGTTACGATGAGTACGAGACGAGGCTGTTTCGATGCGCCTTTTTCTGGGCCTTCTACGGAGCATTTTGAGTAGGGGAGCTAGTGGCTTCCTCATCCTCGGAGCAAGGGACAGCCTGCGGAGGTATGGAAAAGCGCGATGTGAGCATAGTCACAAGGGCCATAGTGCTACGTTTGCGCCGATCCAAAACCGACGCAGAGGGAAAAGGGGCACAGGTGGTATTGTCGGCATTGCGCAATGACCCCTCATGCCCACTGAGAAATGCTTTAGCCTACCAACAGTTACGGGCGCACTCAGGAAATCAATGGTTCGTGCATGCGAACGGTGCCCCCTTATCATGTTTCCAATTTACATAAAACATAACATAAGATATGCCATACTGGGTCAGACCAAGGTCCATCAAGCCCAGTATCCTGTTTCCAACAGTGGCCAATCTAGGTCACAAGTACCTAACAGTTTCCCCAAAAGACACAGGTTCCACAATGCTTGTATTTGGTCAAGCAATGATATCCCGGGTCCCTTTTAACAATGGTTTATGGACCTTTCCTCCAGGAACTTGTCCAAACCTTTTTTAAACCCAGCTACACTATCAGCTTTTACTACATCCTCCAATAACAAATTCCAGAATTTGATTACATGTTGAGTGAAAAAATATTTTTTCTTATTAGTCTTAAATAGGTTACCCTGTAGCTTCATTGCATATCCCCTAGTCTTTCTATATTCTGATGACGTAAACAATCGATCTACGTTTACCTGTTCCACTCCATTCATTAATTTATAAACCTCTATCATATCTCCTCTCAGCCGTCTCTTTCCAGGTTGAAGAGCCCTAACCTTTTTAGCCTTTCTTCATAGGAGTATCCTTCCATCCTCTTTACCATTTTGGTGGCTCTTCTCTGTACCTTTTCTAATAACGCTATATCCCTTTTAAGATATCAGAGTACTCAAGCTAGTAATAGAACGAACTGGACGGGATGCAAGCTTATACGGCTCGCACTCTTTTCGCATTGGAGCTGCTTCAACGGCAGCCAGCATTGGGATGTCAAGAGAACAGATCATGAATATAGGCCGATGGCGCTCGGATAGATACAAACTGTATATACATCCAGCGGAGTGAGGAATGATGGGTTAAAATACATTTTTTTTTTTAACATGTGGAGAGCGGGGTATGGCGATAATGGTAATATATGGAAGCATTTTGTATAAAGTCAAAGCTAATGATCATTATTGGATAAGTGCCGCTGTAATCATATCTTTCTGATTGTGATCCATGCAGGAGTAAGTCGCCGCCTCTGCCCTCGTGAAGCATGGATATGTGGCCATTCATTTGTTCACTGGGCCCAAAAGAGGACTCTGTGCAGACCACAGGGGTTGAATTTGGGATTACCAAGTGCAGAGGTTTCTGTGGTGTGGCTGGGACGACGGGGTATAGTGTGGGACCAGCTAGTGCCGTCCTTGCTCCAAAGGAAGAGATCGACCGGGAACCCAGTGATGATTGTGATCCATTTGGGGGGCAACGACCTTGCGTCCACACGCAGCGTCGAGCTCACCAATAGGATGCAAAGCGACCTGCTGACACTGGCTAACACCTTTCCCGGGACACTCTTGGCATGGTCGCACATCATACCGCGGCGTGTGTGGAGGGGCGAGAACTCACACAGGGCATTGGAGAGGACAAGACGAAAAGTGAACAGGTGGATGGCCCGCTTCATGGGGGCCATAGGGGGATACAACATCAAGCATGACCTCATAGAAGAGAGATGCCTGGGATTGTATCGCGCAGATGGAGTGCACTTGTCAGACATAGGAATGGACATTTTTCTCTGCGCCATACAAGATACGGTCGAACGCTTATGGCAGAAGCAGGTGTTGGCCACAGCGGCGCGTTGATCGGTGGGGCCCCGCCAACAAGCGAGGATTCGCTGTTGGCGGGGTTGGCAGAAAAAACGCTCCCGGTGAGAGAGAACACAGCCTAGGCTTTAAGTAAAGGGGGAGACGTACAGGAGAGAAACACGGACCTGTCCCCGGAGAGATTCATATGGCGACAAGAACACCGCGCAGAGGGCCCCCTGCCTTGCTTTGACGGCGGGCAAAGGGGGGGGTAAAGAAGAAAAGGTTGCCAAGTCTGCTTGAACGGCAGGCGTAACAGCTTTTCGACTGAAGGATATGGAAAAGACTAAGGACTGAGGAAAAGTTTTCAGGGCAAATTTTCCTCCTGCCACTTACAAGGACTGTGGGATATTGGCTGTGTCTCTCGAGGGGGCAAAAAGGCAGGTGGTGCTAAAAGGAATTTGTGTACAGTGTTTTGTTGATTGTTACGTGCATGCTGTGGCCAACAGTTTTTGTGCTGTTAATAACCATTGTTTGTAAATAAATAGAAATAGTTTGGTTGAAAGAAAACCCTGGTGTAACGTTGTGGCTTATTGGAGGGAGGGTGGGGGGGAAAAGTGATGGGGTAAGGGTAGGCGGACCCGAGGCTGTCATGCCAGTTGCGTGGCTGTGCAGTGAACCATCTTCTCACTCATTCTTTTCAATATTTTCATGGCCTCATTCGCCACTCTGATTCAGGAATTCAACTTTGTTATTCTTATTTCGTCTGACGACATTCAAATTATGATTAGTCATGATGATTGGGCTGCTAATTTTTGTCATTTGGTCGTGAACACACTTAACAAGAGTTCTGTTTGGTTATTTTCTCATGAACAATTCTTAACATTGCCAAGTCCTCTGCCATTTAATTTTCTCACAGTAATATTTCCTGTGACAACCTTCCCAAAATGTTAAAAGAATCTATAGCTTCTTTAGGGTATCTCTTGATAAGGTTCTGTCCTTTCAATCACATATTTCTGCTTTAGTGAAAATGTTCTTTATTCTTTAAGACTGGTTAGGTCCTTAAAACAAAATTGGATATGAAAGCTCTCAGACTCTTGATAAACTCTGGTTTTATCACACTTGGATTATTGCAATTCTCTGTTGGTTGACCTCCCTCACTCCTCTGCTAAACAATTAATGCTGATCCAGAACACAGTTGCAAATTTATTATATAATGTTTGCCGTACAGATCATCTTACTCTGCTTTCAATTAATTAATTTATTTAACAGCTTTTCTATACCTCTTTATCCTGCGATCAAAGTGGTTTACATTATAACAGAACATTTTACATTAAACAGGGAAGTCAACTTGGAAGAACACTGATACATGTATTTGAGAGATAACTATGAAAATTTGCAAATGTATGAAGGTTTGAGATAAGGGGATTTTAGGAGAGTCTGGGAGGGGGGAAGGCTGGGGGGGGGGGGGAAGGGGGTTAAGTTGGCAGGTAGCATTCTCTGAATATGTGGGTTTTAAGGGCTTTCCTTAAGGAAGCTGTATCTGTTATAGTCCTTAGTTTTTCTGGGATAGCAGTGCATAGAGGAAAGGCTCTATTAGATATAGTAGTATTGGTTTTTCTGAACTTCGGCGGTATATGTAGCATTTTCCTTGAGGTAGATCGTCGCCCTCTGTTGTCAGGTGGGATCTGGAGCAGGGTTTGTAGGTGTGATGATGAAGAGTCATTGAAGATTTTGAATGTTGTGAGTATGGATTTGAATTTTATATGTTTTATAATGGGGGCCAATGAGGACAGGTGTGATGTGTTCTGTTCTTTTTGCATTGAAAAGGGTTTATGCAGCTGTTTTAAGTGCAGGTTGGGGAGGGTGGATGGTTCTTTGGTAAGCCTTGAAAGACACTATATCATCCATCACTCCAACTTAGATCTTTTCCACCTTATAAACAAATCAGATTGAAAGGATCCTCCTCACTCTCATGTCCACTACTTATGTGTAGCTTACCGTACTCTAGTCTCCAGTTTTTCTAGTTATTTTTTTCTCATGATTAGATTGCAAGCTCTGAAGAGCAGGGACTGTGTCTTACATCTATATTTACAGTGCTGTGTACGCTTTCTAGCACTTTCTAGCTGATTTGTAGTAGTAGTAGTAACAATAGGATCCAGTATATTACTTTTTTGGGTTAATGGTCCTGTCCTTTGGAATTCCCTCTCCCTAGACACTCGATTCAAAAGCTCCTATTCTGAATTTCAATAACTGTTAAAGACATATAGTTATATTTACTAAGCTAAGCTAACAGTTAAGACATGCTATTTGTAACTATGCCCCACTGAATAACAAGTAACACAATTTTCAAATAACACATCTTAACTAGTAGCAAGACTTACTAAACATACACCATAGTTCTTCCAAAACACATAGGGTAATGTCTAATTTGGCCTTTTACTCTATTGTATACTGCCTATGGTCTGTTCACACTCGTTTTAAGATGTTGTTTTATTCATTCCTTTCCCTTTTATGTCATTTTTCATTTGTTACTATTGTTTTTAATGTTGGATTTAAATGTTATTTTATATAATTGTAGACATTTTACTGTTCTCTGCATGGAACTCTATTGTAAGCCACTTAGATGCTGTCCTGATTTGCTTACTAGGGTATAACAAATTCCAAATAACTAAATACATTGCTGCACAATCCCATGAAGCCCAAAGCGGGGATGCTCAAGATTTTTATTCCTGGCAAAATCATTCACAGCCATCAGATCTGTGGTTAGGATTCAGATGAAAGACAATGCTACCTCTCCGATTTCTTCTTTATTTCCTTTTTCACTTTTATCTCTCCCCCTTTCCCAAATATTTAAAGTTTTACTCTATAATGGATTTTATTACCTCTTCAATGATTGTAGACACTGAAAGGTAAACGAATCTTAATATGGACCACTGATACCACACTCCATCCTAGAGAGCCACAGAAACCACAGAGCCTAGTTAACAGGCATCACTTGGTCAACATGTACCTACCCGACATCATGCCTTATCCCAAACAATAATCCATTTTCAAGGCAACACACCTGGGTAAATTGGTTGTCTGAAACTTTCCTACTGTTAGTGCTCCTGGAAAATCAGTGTACCATCCATAATGTGCTTATATTTTTAGAAGATAAGAATTGCCATACAGGGTCACAGTACCCTATTTCCAACAGCGAAAAATCCAGATCCCAAATACCTGGTAGGGTGTCACAAAAGGAAAAAAAAGGAATTGTCAAGGGTATGTTCAGACCACAGAATAGAAATGAACAAAAATATAACACTTTGAAAAGCATGCTTGTCCTCACCCCCACAAAAAGCAGGTAGAAAAGTAACTACTAAAAGTGGTCTCATACTTTGCAACCAGATGGACTGTTTGATTAGTGCTTCAGTTATGTACATAGTGCTGAGTTCCACATTAGGAGCTGCCACTGAGGTAAAGAACCTTAGACCTCAGCTCTGTGTGCAGCAACAGTGAAAAGGAGAATGAATATTAGGACTGGAAAAGAGAACAATAAATATTATAATGCTCTGGTTAGATCTATGGCGTGACTGCACCGTGAGTATTGTGTACAGTTCTGGTCATCCCATCTCAAAAGCGATACAGCAGAACTAGCAAAGGGACAGAGAAAGGCTACCAAAATGATAAAAGGGAAGGAACATCTCCCTTTATGAAGGAAGGTTAAAAGGGTTCTTTATTCTTTATTCGCAGGTTTTTATATACCGCCCTTGCCGAAGCGTCAGGGCAGTGTGCAATAAAACAATATGTTGGCTACAGGAAACATGGAAAGGAAAAGAACGCCAATGGTAGACAGGAAAGGAAAGAAAGAGGAAAGAGCAGTAAAGTGGGGTGGAGAAAGGGCTTGGTATGAGGGGCCAGGGAACGAGGTCAGGAGAGAGTAGTTACTGATTAAGAAAGAGAGGGAATTCCTAGATTAGTGGCAACTGAGTGCTTGGTGGGGGGTCAGACGAGGAAGCGCCGGAGTCATCAGCGGGTGGAGGAAGGTCGAAGGCCTGGCAAAAGAGGTGCGTTTTAAGGAGTGCTTTGAAACGTGGAAAGGAAGGTTCAATGCGGAGGGAGTGTGGGAGTGAGTTCCACAGAGCGGGACTAAGAAAGTAGAAGGCAGAGTGTCGGGTAAGTTCGAGGTGGGCCTGGGAGGGAGAAGGGAGAAAAAGACGGTTGCCATGTGCCGAGTGGAGGAGGCGAGGAGCAGGTTGGAGGTGGATAATATCGGCCAGGTATTGTGGAGTGCTAGTATGGAGGACCTTATGGGTAATAGTGAGAAGTTTGTAGATGAACCAGACTTTGATTGGAAGCCAGTGAAGAGGGAGGGGTGATATGCGTGGAGACGGGGGAATATGTGATAAGGCGGGCAGCAGTATTCTGAACTAATTGGAGACGACGTAGTTGATGGCAGGGAAGACCAGCGAAGATAGAATTACAGTAATCCAGACGAGTGATCACAAGGGACAAGACAAGAGTAGTGATGGCAGAAGAAGAAAGGAAAGGCCGAATGGACCGGATCCTACGGAGATGAAAGAAGCAAGAGCGCATGACAGAGGAAATGTGTTGGTGGAAAGAGAGAGAGGAATCCAGAGTAACACCCAAGTACCGGAGGGTAGAGACGAGAGGAATAGGACGGGCAGACATGGTAGGGGACAGGGTTAGATTGTTGTAGCTTGCAAAACATGCAATTAAGAGGATACAAGGTACTAAAGTCATGCGTGGTATGCAAAAGGTATATAGGGAAAATTAAATTATCCTTTCAAATAGTCTGGCTAGGGACACTGCCTGAAACGAGCTTGCAGAAGATTTCAAACAAATTCTTAATACAGTCAATGCAAAATTCAGCAATAAATTTGATCCTGAAAGATCTGGGAAAACCTAGTCATAAAAGTGGGTTTATGAAAAATGTGGATGAGTTTCTAGAGAATAGATCCAGCACAAAACATGATCTAATGGTCTGAACCTATGTTCACCCAGAATATGCATCATGTCACATAGATTCCATATTCCGTAGTCCTGCCTGGAAAATCTATCGGTACTTGGATGTTTCTTTATATCATTTAAAGTCATGCTCAAATATATGTAGTAATCAATAAAATCTAATTTAGAAATACAAGACATTTCTTCTCTTTTAAAATTCATGTTCTTTCTATAAACATAACCTCAATTTATCTTTTGTTTGTAAGAGGTTTGAAATCATTGTGTAATCAGTGCTTCACTTTTTTTCCCTTCTATGCTTTGAAGCTGCTGATACATGCCGATGTTGTATCAATGTTTTCACTGGATCTGTTACAAGACATCCTAAATTGTGCCCCATTTCTAATGTTTATTAAGTTGGTGGGGTGACCTTTTAACCCAAAGACATTATAACAAAGCAGACATTAGTTTGCACTCACTGAGATCTGAAGAGGACACGTCTATTTCTCATGCTGATGATGAAACAGTCCCAAACTATTTCTTATTTCAGGAATGTTTTTTTCAGAAAAAATTAAAATGAAACTCAGTCACAATGAGAAGCATTTGGAATCTGTATCTGAGAATGAATCATGATGGAGAATATTAGCACAGAATCTAGTTTATAATAAAGAAAACGCTGATCCTATCACTTACTTTCTTAGCCAATATATGACAAGCCTAATGTGCTGGAAGTGTTTATATTGGTTGAAAAACTCATATGGGATGTAATCCCTGGACACACCGACCTCGTTATAATCTTCTGACTCATTTATCTAATAATGGTACATGTTAGAGGAATGTCCATTCCCATTGACAATTTTTGTGAGTTTGAAAATTTATTGGTGTGGTGCATTGCTGCAAATCTATATTTTTTGTGGCCCTTTATGTATTTGAAGCAAGGCTTAGTGCTCATCAAGCCTTTTATAATATATTAGTGTATTTTTAAATGCATGGATCTAAATATACATTTAGAAAATGAACCATGTTTGGACTTTCAGTGAACTTTGTCTCTTTCTCAGGGCCAGCCTCAGAATTGGTTCAAGGTGGTGGCACCCTAGGCAAGCCTTAAGCCCTCCCCCCTCCCCCCCCCCCCCCGATGTCGTGGATGTCAAAATCTATTGAATGCCCTGTTCTTTGTCATCTTCCAGAAGTTGCTGCCCTAGGCAATTGCCTATTTTAGTGGTTGAGCTGGCTTTGCACTTTCTTCTACTTTGGAAATAGGATCGGGGCAGACTAGGAAGCCTCCTAGAGTGGTAGGAATTGAGTGGTGGCAGCTTGGCACTTGCATTGGCTTTCATAGAGGTAGAGTGGTGGAGGCAAACGCAGCGGTGGTGGGGGAAAGGAAAGGAAAGGAAAGAGATGCTAGACACCTTGGGGTGGAAAGAGAGGTGGCGAGATTCTGGAGCCTAGGGGGGGGGGGGGGAGAAGGGAGGGAAAGAGATGCAGGATTCCTGGAGGTGGAATAGGGAATCGGAGAGATGCTGGACACCTTGGTGAAGGAAAAGGGAAGGAGAAAAATGCTTGTGGGGAGGAAGGGAAGTACAGAATACTGGACATCTGGGAGGGGTGGGAAGGGGGAAATGCGGGAGAGTTCAGAGGATTATGGAAGCAAAAGAGTGACGCGGGACAGGGCAGGGGCACATGTCTGATTGCTCCATCTAAGATGTCTAAAGCATCAGATACCAATGGGCTGACCATGGTTAAGATGCTGTTTTCAGACCTTGAAGGCCAGTAGTATTTGTTCTCCTTGGGCTGCCCAACTTCATATCCATGATTTTCTGCAGGTTCCCCTTTTAACGGAGCCTGAGCTAGTTCAACATCAAGCCCTTGTGGTCAACAGGAGCCTTGGTTAATATCTAAGAGGGGATATTCAAAGGCATTTACACGATTTGCTGCTGAACAGGATATTCAGCAACACAAACATGGCTTTGCAAAGAAATCATTAGCTGGTTAGGAAAATCTAGATGAGCAGTAGGAAAAACTGAAATACTGTCAGGGTGAGAAGCCTTTTTGTTAGGAAAGTTAATAAAGGTAAAGGGAAAAAAGAGGCCTCTAGAGGTTTCTAAAGAAGTAGCTGGAAAGCTACTGAACATACATCAGGCCCTGCATACCAATAAGGATAAGATCCATATTATATTTTCCCTCTCACTGTTTCCTAGACCAGCTGCTCCATGAAGCAGTCATTTAGGATAACTAGAAACCTTACCTTCTCAGCATGCCCCAATGAGATGTTTACTCAATCAAGACTGACGTAATTAAAACCTCTCACTCCTACTGTGATACAAAATTTGTCAGCCATATATAAGAAAAACCATACTGAGTCAGACCAAGATCCACTGAGCCCAGTATCCTGTCTCCAAAAGTGTCTGGTCTGGTTATAAGTATCTGGCAAATCCTACAAAGTAGATCTGTTTTCTATAGTTCATTAGCAGAGCTGAACAATGGCTCTCCCTAGTATGTCTGGTTAATGATTTCTCATGGACTTTTCCTTCAGGAAATTGTCCAATTCCTTTTTGAATCCCACTATGTTGGTTGCCTTGACTATGATTTGTTTTCAAGCTGTTGGTCATCTGTTTCATGAAGTTTCCTCTTGTTCTGTTTTCCGATAGGTTAAACAATCGTTCCCTATTTAACCATTCCTCTCCACTCATAATTGTGTAACTTTTCTCATATTCCTTCTTAGTTGTCTGAGAAGCCCCCATCCTGTCTAGCTTCTCCATATAAGGAAGGTATACTATAATCTTTATTATTTGTGGTGCCCTCCTCAGAACGTTTCCTATTTGCACTACATCCTTTTTGAGAGGGGATTAATTGAACCGCACACAGTATTCAAGGTGCAGATGCACCAAGGATCTATGCAGAGGAATAACGGTATTCTTAATTTTGTTCTCCGTCCATTCTTGGATAAACCCTTATATTCCATTTGCCTTTATAGCAGCTGTGGCATATTGGGCTGAAAATATCACTGTATTATCCATACTGACTCCAAAATCTTTTTCTTGGGCGGTGACTCCAAACTAGGAACGCAGAATTTTGTACCTACTGTTGAGAGTTTTTCCCTGTGTGTACAGCTTTGCACTTTCCCACGTTAAATTTCATCTGCCATTTAGATGTCCAGTCTCCTAGCCTCACAAGATCTTTCTGGAAATCCTCACAATTCTTTACTATTTCAGTCATCACTCCTATCTCCACTGTTGTTGTTGTTGTTAAGTGCCGTTGAGTCTGAGTCGACTCATGGCGACCCTCTGGATAGCTATCCTAAATTGTGTTGGGTCTTCAGTCAGGCTGCTCATTGTTGACAGACTGGTACCCGTAGCTGCTGTTATTGTATCGATCCATCTCATTGCTGGCCTTCCTCTTTTGCGTTGACCTTCTATCTTGCCAAGCATGATGTCTTTCTCTAATGATCTCTCGCTTCGCATGATGTGTCCAAAGTATGAAAGTCAAAGTCATCTGAGCCTCCAAAGAAAGCTTAGGTTTGATCTCCTCTAGTACCGACTGGTTTGTTCTTCGGGCAGTCCATGGTATACATAGTATTCGCCGCCAGCACCATAATTCAAAGGCATCAGTTTTCTTCCTGTCTATCTTTTTTTTCACTGTCCAGCTTTCACATCCATATGATGTTATTGAAAATACCATGGCTTGAACAAGTCGAATCTTTGTATAGAGAGAGACATCTTTATGAATATGTTAAACAGCACAAGTCCCAGTACTGACCCTTGGGGCACTCAATTAGTGACCCTTTTCCATGTGGAAAACTGACCATTTAGTCCAACTCTGTTTCCTGTCTTTTAGCCAGTTTGCAGTCCACAAAACGGGTGTGGCCTCCTATCCCAGTTCCTAAGTAGTCTCTCAAGAGGGATACTGTCAAATTTATTAAACAACTTTTCTGTACCACTGTATCTACTAGTCACGGCAGTTTACAGAGAACAGATTAGAATGGAAAATCAAACGTTACATGGAACACGTTGAACAAAATAAAAGTGTGCAACATATAATCAACGAGGAACAAAACTGAATGTTAAACGATGCAGTGTAGAGGTACGACATTCATAGGGCAAGGTCTAGTATATGGGTGTGCCGGGGGCCAGCCCTTTTGGAATCAGACTCCACGTGTCTGAACCAAAGTGCTCCAGGAAAAGAAATGTTTTTAACTTGCAGTGAAGTCCCCAGTGTCTGTGAGTGAGCGCATGTCTGGGAGAAACGAGTTTCCAGATGACTGGTGCATAAATGTCTGCTGAAAATGCAAATACACTTTAGCTCACCATTATTCATTTCTTTTATTTAAACCTTTTGAACAGTCAAATATATTGGTAAGATAAGACGTGCCTTTGCCGTACCCATGCTGATCCATTCTCATTGAGCTGTGTTTATACATGTCAAGGCACATTCCAATGTGGCCAAACAGAATCGGGAAGCCCAGAGGTAGCTTTGTTTCTGATCCCGAGGGGACTAAACATGCCCAGTGGGATCAGAATCTGGTATAGGGCCTGTATATGCAGGCCAAGACCCAAATCTGATCGGCCTGCATGCACAGTTATTTGCCTGGCTAACTCAGTCAGGCTCCTGAATGGAGCTGCGGTGCCATGGCTGCCGACCACAATCTGGCCTTCTATGGCTAGAGTCTGGTTACGGGGAATGCCCTGCACCCCTCACCTTTTCGCTGCTATGCAGGCCTACCATCCCCAGACATTCAGGGGAACCTGTTCCACCTCCAAGCTGGAATAAGTCCTCTGTCCAGTTTGCTGACCCTGGACGTACCGAGCCAACCTCAGAATTGGCCCTGTATGTCCGGGGTCACAGACTGCCTAGGCCCTGCCCTCATTCTGCCTCAAATGCCCCCCTCCTGCCCCCATCTAAGCCTCCCTGTACAAATGCGTTGTTCGTATGGGAAGGCTTTTGATGGGGCCGATGGGGGTGAATAGTGGGGATATGTGTCCCAACAGGATATCCATCCCCGCTGTTCGCAGGATGGAATAGAACCAATGGTCAATAGTTTTGGTCTTCTAGTATAGCATCAACCATTTTGCCTGGCAGTGACATCAGGCTCTCTGGTAGCATACAGAGAGGTTATTGTAGGATCCTGTAAAGTACATGGAGAATTTACTGATGTTGATGCATTGTATCCAATGTTTCCCATGCACCATGGGGCAGCTTTCTTACGTCTCAAGCTGGTAATGCACATATGAGCCATGTCACCACCATCGGAGGTCACTTGCAACTGCAGAGGGTGCGTGATACGAATTTCCTGCAGTCTGTATGGGCTTAGTGTGCTGGCACCATGCTAGCTAAGATTTGGGTATAAATAATGCCACCTGCTGAAGTGGTGTTAGTTGGACAAACACTACAGGTATCAAACATGATTCACATAGGCCAAAGTTACAGGAGAATTACATCCATATTAATGCCATCTGAAAAAAAAGCAGGCACAGTAAAGCTCAGGCACCATTTCACAAATGTGGACCCACCTGATATGTACATCTATAGGGGAGGCTGCATAGTTTTATTTATTTATTTATTTTTATTTGTCTGTTACATTTCTATACCGCCCCTTCCAGAGATCGGGGCGGTTTACAAGAAACCAAAAACATGTTACATGGAACAGATGTGAACTTTTTACATAAAACTTGGTTTGAGGGTAGGAATAGTGATTTGGGAGTTTAGGAATGTACTAGGTAGGGTTTAACTATATACAGGAAGTCTTATGTCTGTGTGGACAGGTTTTTTTCCTTAGACAGCTCTTGTTCTGGTTGTGTTAGTCAAAGGGTTGTCTCAGTGGTGTGTGTGTGTGGTAGGCAACCCCTACCAATAAAGACCCACAACAAAAAGAAAAGAAATGGGAAGGGGTAATTTAAAAAGCTGCAGAGCAGATAAACAGTCAGAGGGGAACATTTATTCAGCCTGACACGGTCGTGTTTCGGCACTGTCTGCCTGCATTAGGGTCAATGAATACAATCCAAAATTATATATAGAACCTACAGAGACAAACACACACACACACATACTGTGATAAGGAAGCTTATCATAGCTCAGGAAGGGGCTATAGAAAAGGTGAAGTGTCTCTGAACAAGCAACCTGTCAGTGCTGGTAGAAATGAGAAAACAGAATTTTGTCATAAAAGACTACCAGTCCCAGAATGCACCAGGTTTCCAACAGCCATGAGAGGAGCTGAAGTGAGAAAACGTGTGTTCAATCAAAAGGGCTATGAGGTAATCCCCAAGCACTCATTGCAAAGGGCAGGGCTTGATTCAGCACAGCTGCGCTGTGCTAGGATGGAACACTCATCTCAAAGGGCAAGGCCTGATTCAGCACAGCTGCGCTGTGTTAGGGAGGAACACTCATCTAAGCAGAATAAGAGTAGAGTTTATTCTACAGATGATCATCTTCATGATCACCTTGGATATCCTGAGAATCAGCTTGAGCTGCATCATCAGTTTCATCTGAAGGATTATCAGAAGCAGAAGCCAAACCGGACGGACAGAGAGGGAAAGAGACCCCTTGGAAGAAGGAAGAGAAAAGCCTTTGAGAGGTCTAGAAGAGTCCAAAGCAGTACGTATACTGGGAGGTATTCCAAGGGCCAGCATACACCATTGGACTGGGGAAAGCCAGAGGAATGGTGCTGCAGAGCTAGGAATCACCAGAGGCTACCTGTGAGGGAGACGGCTGCACGTGGAAGGGACCCTAAGACATGTGCCAGAAGGTATGTGAAGAGAGATCCAGTATCCAGGGATCTGGATTGGAAGGCTGGACATAAAAACTGGACTACATACTGGCCAGGCTATATAGAGAGGAACTCCAGCAGCAATGGAAGCTCAGGTATGAACACTGATCTATGCCCTAGCTATAACCTTGAAAGACAGCAGGGAAACAAGTATTCTCCTGAAAATGCTCCATTGAGAGATTCATCTGTGCCAATCCATGATATTGAACCCATGCTTGTTGAACAAGGGGGAATAATAGCAGATGAGGATCCTGTTTATATGGACTGTTCTCTATCTAAACTCCGTTGGTAACTTTCTGTTATAAAGTACAGCAACCATCACAAAGAAATACAAATTTGTTCTTTAATCTACTCAGAAAAGCTCCTGAAGCAGGATTTGACCCACACAGTGGAAGGCAAGCCAGCTAAGGGGTTTCAGCTGGTAACTGCTAGCAATTAAGCCTTACCTAATTGCTTGTGAGCTAGGAGAGAATCACTTCTGTATCTATGTGGGAAGTAATCAAAAGTTAACCTGAAAAGAACAGTTTGTTTCTTGCTTTGTGGCTTTTCATTTGTTGTTTTCCTGATTTTAACTTTGTTTTTCCAAGTTAACACTGAAAGCAAGTAACCTAATTTATGTGCTACCAAGCATATCTGGGTTGGGAGAAATAACCCCATAAATAAATATCTTATTGGCTTTACCCAAGAGCACAACTAAATTATTGTCAGCAGCTGTGTCTGGTGTGAATGAACTACATTGCCCACAATACCTTGCAAATCATATAGAAATATGCACTTGCCAAGAGTGTGAAGATTCTCACCCAGGCAGCCGTCTGACAATACACATATATATATATTTTAGGAGTACCACTGGGACATAGAGGGAACCCCAGGATAAAGAGGAGTTCTGAAGAACGTGGTACCAAAGCAGAAGACAGGAAACCAGAAATCCCGTCCTGTGGGAGGGCTCCTTAAGGCATATATGTGTGTGTTTGTCTCTGTAGGTTCTATATATAATTTTGGATTGTATTCATTGACCCCGATGCAGGCAGACAGTGCTGAAACACGACCATGTCAGGCTGAATAAATGTTCCCCTGTGAGTTTTTATCTGTTCTGCAGCTTTTTAAATTACCCCTTCCCATTTCTTTTTTTTTTGTTGTGGATCTTAATTGGTAGGGGTTGCCCCCTTTTTTGTGTTCCTTTACATTAGGCCTGAGTAGACCATGATATCTAATGCAATTTATCAAAATACAAGCCCTCCTTGCTAACCGGAGCTTAGATTAGCATCTGGACTTCTAAACTCATTAAACTCAGCTGCCCCCACACTAATGACATCTTTCCATTCATTAAAAAACCTAAATTCCTTTCCTTGCTGGTAAATTACTGTCCTAGGATAATTCAGTAATTGAATTCATGGCCTTACCCTAACTTGCCCAGCTCTGTAGTTCTTTTAGATCCATGGCAATCAGATAGATGATCCTCAACTGCCTGTAGAAACCCTTAGTTATATTCTCATGCCTGACCTCTAAACTTCCAAAAGTGTTCAGACTATGATGATACCGACTTCCTGCTTATAGATTTTTTCAGAGTTACTTCTCATGCTATAAGAAAGGGGGTTCAGTAGTGGGAGAGTGACTATATATATTGCAATAGGCAGTTTGTTTGAATTTATAGAATCACATGAACTGGGTTGCAAATAAATTCCTGTCAGTGTCCCATATACTATGGAGTGGAGGAGTGGCCTAGTGGTTGGGGCAAGGTACTTCAGGCTGGAAGGTCGGGGGTTCAAATCCCACTAGAGGACAGCAACCTTGGGCCGGAAGGACTGGGGTTTCTAGTCCCACAGGTGCTCCTTGTGGTCTTGGGCAAGCCACTTAACCCTCCATAGCCCATGTTCCCTGTAAAATAGTTATCTCCAAGTTATAATGCCCTGTTCAATGTAATTTCAGTTTGTTCAATGTAAACCGCCTTGATATCATGAAAGGCAGCATAAAAGAAATGTTAAATAAATAAATAAATATAAGAGAACGATGACTATAAGGTGGGAAGAGCAGGTAGAGAAGGCCTTGCTTTTCCCCTCTCTAGACCGGATCTTCAGGATGGTGGAGATGATAAACACATAGGATGTCATGGTTAGGAGAAATGGGATGAAGGCTGTAAACACGGATGATGCAAAAGTCATAGCGTCAATGACTGAGGTATCTGTGCAAGAAAGTTTCAACAGTTCTGTGAAGTCACAGAAAAGTGATTGATTACTCTGGAGTCACAAAACGAAAACTGGGATAAAATAAAAGTGTGAGGCAATGGTTCTAGGAGACCTGTTATCCATGAGGCAGCCGCCAGTAGAGCACAGACCCTCCTATTCATGATAATGATGTAACGCAGGGGATTGCAGATTGCAACATAGCGATCATATGCCATAACTGTAAGAAGCAAAAATTCTGCCATATTAAGGACTGAAAAGCAATATGTCTGTAGAATACAGTCA
The DNA here is from genome assembly GCA_033557465.1 of Ichthyophis bannanicus. NCBI lineage: Eukaryota > Metazoa > Chordata > Amphibia > Gymnophiona > Ichthyophiidae > Ichthyophis > Ichthyophis bannanicus. The sequence continues at coordinate 120,726,514 of CM066048.1, forward strand.
TTGAAAGATATGGTATTACTTTGTGCCTGGAGAATTGCCAGCAGTTTTGGCACAGTGATTGTAACAGAAGTGATATCTAGGATAGACAAGTTTGCCAAGAAGAAATACATGGGGATGTGCAGTTGTCGATCAGTACATACTATGCAGATAATGAGGAGGTTCCCCAACACGGCCATCAGGTAGAGGAGGAGGAAGAGCATGAAGAGAGGGAGCTGCAGCTCTGGGGATTCTGAGAACCCCAGAAGCAGAAATTCTGTCACATCAGAGAGATTTCCTGTTTTCTTGTATTTATGCTCCATAGGGGGTGCTGAAAGGAAGAAGAAGAGACAGAATAAGGGACAAACAAATAGTAACTGTGCAATAGTAAATAATAAAACACCTTCACAGAAATGCTAATGTAATGCATGAATAGAGTCAGGATACAATAAAATAACACCTCCGTTTTAATGCCGTAGTGGCCAATGAAAAGATCACACATCAGCTGTCTTTTATATGCCTGCAAACGGTTTAGATAATAAGCAGATTCACAATAGATTAAATAAAATGAACTTGAAACGTGTCTCTTTCTGTCTCAGATAAGAAAGGATACACTTAAGGTCAATTTTTGATTAGATGCAGAGCAATAAAAATCACTTGTTGATTTTACCTGGTTACCTTTGGCCACGTTTTTAAGAACACCTTACCAGCTAGATTTATAGTTTATTTTATTTCATTTATAGATTTTAATCAGTTACAATAACCAAATAAATATACAAGGTCAATCAAGATACACAAGAAAAATCAATCCATCAAAGAATAATATAATTCGGATAAAGTCCAAATTAAAGGAACACGGCTGCAAATATTAGAAAAAAAGCAGAAACCAAAACAATCAAATAAGGCAAAACTGCCCACATTTAGGAGGCAAGAATAACATTAGTCACCCTTAACCACCTCTAGCAAGCCCTGCCTTTCCGAAATAATAAAATTTTCCAGATGAGTAACATCAACAAAGATATAGGAAGCACCTTCACAATTGACGATGCATTTACATCGGGCAGGCATAGTGGGGGTAGCCCGGGCCTGCGAAGGAAAAAGTAGCACCCAAATTCAAGAGCTGAGGCTTCAAAGCTAAAAGGAGCCTCTGCCTGAGTTGGGTGCTACGTGAAACATCAGGAAAAATATTCACACTGTGTCCACAAAATTTGCCAGACTTTTAAACTTAAAAAAAGCCTTAAGGATACACAGTTTAAGTTCTAAAGACTTAAAAGTCACCAACAACGTGGAACGTGAATTAATGAAATCTAGGGAGTCCTCTAGGAAGGCGGTCAAATTAGAAATAGAAGGCTCCACCACATCAAGCTCCCCCTCAACGGGATTAACTTTTTTAGAGCTGGAGGGAATATAGTAAAGTTGAGAAACTTCAACAGATTCTGATATGGATAAAACTTCCTTCAAATATTTATCTAAAAGAATCTTAGGAGCAAGAAGAGAAGTATAAGGAAAATTCAAAAAACGCAAATTACATGAACGCATAGAGTTTTCAAGAGCTTCAAGCTTATTATGCAAACCAAAGAATCTTTAATCCCTGCAACATTAACTGTATGCAACAGAAGGACTTGAGACTCTAGCTTAGTGCGTGCCATATCAACAAAAGAAGCCTTCCCATCAAGTTGCTGTAAAGAAACAATAGCTTCTTGAGAGAAGGCACATAAAGAATTGAACGTAGAAGACATCTTATCATCAATACATTTTAAATCCCCCCAGACATCTTTCAAAGTAATCTCTGTATCAGGAAGCAAGGCCGGGAGTTCAGATGTACTACCAGACCTTACCAACTGAACCGGATTAGGCAGAGTCACCAACGAATTAACACCCCTTACCTGATCAGAGGACTCCCCAGAATGAGCAGAAGACAATAAGGGTACAGGGCAAGGTGGAGGGGACCTCCCTCCTGAACTCAGGGAGATCCCATCAGGAGAAGACTGCGCCAACGGCAGTGGAGCAAAGTGTTTATTGAGGGGGCCAGCCAGTTTTACCATATTTGCTGAAGCACCCAACACTCTGCTCCCGGTTTTAGCCTTCCTTTTCCCCATCAAAGTCAAAGACAATACAATACAATACAAACTACAGAACACAAACGGAAATCTGAAGACTCGTATGCCACTGTGGTGCCAAAGGGGTGGGTCTCGCCCCTTTATACACGCCCCTTTGGATCATGCCCTGCGGTCATGAAAAGGTCAATCACAACTGATAGGCAGGGAGGAGGGGCAGAAATCCTCACTATGTGCGGGCTACCCCCATGATGCCTGCCCAATGGTGGAAGATGAAGGTGTCGACAGCAGCATTCCACAGTGACAGCAGTCCCAAAGGCCGTTAGTCAGGCCACCTGCACCTCCAACACACTTCACAGCCAAGTCCCTAGACATCTTTTAACAAAGTCTTGGATGCCGATGTAGAACCTTTGCCAGAGCTTTCTTTACTTCCTGATTCCTGAGGCTGTAGATGATGGGGTTGAACAAAGGAGTCACCATTGAATAGAAAACAGATACCACTTTGTCAAAGTCAAACGTTGCTCTTGCTGTGGGACGTATGTACATAAAAATCACTGTTCCATAGTAAACACTCACAACAGCAAGATGGGAGGTGCATGTAGAGAAAGTCTTTTGGCGCCCAAAGGGGGACTGAATGCGTAAGACAGTGGAGATGATATGAGCATAAGATACTATAGTGAAGAAGAAGCAGCAAAGTATTATGGTCCATGCAAATGTGAAAAAAGTGATCTCTACTAGGGATGTGTCTGTGCAAGAGAGGTTTAGTAAAGGGGCAAAGTCGCAGAAGAAATGCTCAATATGCTGGGGACCACAGAAATGTAAGGTGGAGATCCAAACAGCTGGCATCAAGGGAGCAAAAAGTCCTGAAGTCCAAGCAAAGAGTGCCAGATAGCCACTGACCCTGCTGGTCATAATAGTTGTATAATGTAATGGGTAACAGATGGCTAGGTATCGATCATAGGACATCACAGCCAACAAGACATTCACAGTAGCTCCAAAACCAAAGATGAAGTAGAACTGAATGATGCAGTCCTTGACTGAGATGGCTTTGTTCCCTGTTACCAGACCAGCCATCATTTTGGGGATGAAGGTGGTAGTGTACCACATTTCCAGGAAGGAGAAGTTGGAGATGAAGAAGTACATGGGCTTGTGGAGGCATCGCTCTGCTCTCACTGTGCCAATGATGATAACATTGGTTGTGATGGTAAAGATGTAGATGGCTAGAAAGGAGACGAAGAGAACAATCTGTAACTGGGGGATGACGGTGAACCCCACCAGAATGAATTCTGTCACAGTAGAGTCATTGCCCCTTCTCATTGCTTCATGGTTCAGGGCTGCAGAGGACAAGAGCACAAGACCTCGATAGTACATATCATGACTGGCAATGTAAACTTAACACAGTATACTGTATATAAACTTAATGTAGTGTACACAGTGATGTGAATCTGTATCTATGGTGACACTACTTACAAATATATTATTGTAACTATATAAATTCTCTTTTTCTAGCTCATTGAGTGTGTCTTTTTCCCTCTTTGTCTCTTTCTTTCTCTTTACAAGTGAGAAATATAAAAGGATATATACTCCATGACAATCATATGGTGTGCAAATTTCCACTTGGAAACTTACTTTCTCGCCTCTCCTCTTCTTCTAAGGATTATTTGTGCCTGTCTCGGACTTTCTTGAATTCTGATGTTGGTTTCCCCCCCCCCCCCCCCCCCCCCACCCCCCACCCCCCACACACCTAACTTCCATACCTTCTCTCTCTGCTGTCTCCTTCTCTATCTGCAGGCACCAGAATTAGTTTTTTTTACCAACGGTTTCCTTCCACTCCTTTCAGTTACCAGCTCTGCTGGAAGCAGTCTCTAGGATCCTGCTTTGCAAGTCTTCAGTTTCAACTATGTGACAGTTTTCCACAGCTTTCATAACCTCCTCTTACTCTAGCAATAGTACACAAATCATAGCTTCCTTTGGCGCTGACCAATATGAACTCAGCATCTGGCCTCTAGATGTCGCTACTTATTTTATTTTTAAAATATTTTATTTCACCAGTCCAAATAGTTTGTTATTGGTAGACACAGATATATCATTAAAGGGTAAAGATTACTTAACAAAGCACCATAAAATATCATATTGCTTTGTTTGACCCTCTTAACATCTCAGTTTAGCTCCCCTGTTCTATATAAAGTTCTGGTTTGATTGTTCAATGTAAACCGCTTTGAATACAAGATAAAGCGGTATAAAAAACTTGTTAAATAAATCATCATATATAAGCTTTATTTATATACATATAGTTCTAAACTGCACTTCTGGCAAGCTGGTCTTAGTGGTGAACAATAGAGCATAATATTAGAACTGCGCACGTCATCATGAACATTACAACTCGCACCCCACACCACCTAAATCACATCTATCCCTATCTCCCCCCTCATCAATGAATTCCTCCATGATTAACCTCTTCCTCCTCAAGCCTACCCTTCCCTAGTTTGTCTCCCCTAAAACCTGACAAAAAACGTAAGCCATCAACCATCTTCAAAAATTTGAAAAATTTGTTTTGATCCTCAGGATAGCTGCTAGGCCATTCCATATGGCCAGAACTGTCTTTTAAAAAGCAGAAGCATGGGTTCCAATAAATCTAGCCTCATACACTGAGGGAACTACCAGCTGATGGCAATTAGAGGACCACAATTGATGGCCCAGGACATAAGACAAGTGAACTACTCCCAAGTGACCTAGGAGCTCCTTGCAATAAGCTCTGAAGATTAGACATCAAACCTTGAACTAGGTATGGTAACAAATTTAAAGCCATTTCAACAAAGTACAGGGGTCCTATAAATATTAGGGTATGCAGGCCAAAAAAAATTTTGTTTAGTTTCCTGTGTTTGCAGGGTTGGTTTGTTTTTGTGTCATTTTTGTTTATAAATTTTCATTTCATGGCAATTTTGTTAATTAAAGAGGTGGCCATGGCTGCTGCCCAAATGAAAAAACATAGCTGAAAGGTTACTAGAGGTTTCAGGCAAATAAAAAACCTCACCTGGCTTTTTTTCTCACAGCCAGCTTCAATTCTTTGGGTTAGAAACTAGGTATCTTGCAGGACGAGATATTGCATCCCTATAGGGGCTCATTGTGTTCTTAACTGCCACTTGTATTTATTAGTGATCTTTTATTTCTGTTTCCTGATTGGCCCAAAGTTTGTCTGGTCTGGAGCTCTATCCAAAACCCTTCTTGGATTTTTTTTTTACCTTATGAATCTATTTCCTGCTCTAGACAGACTTACTCCAAAGACTTTTTGTCATGTTCTTGTACCAGAAATTCTGCTAAACCATGTCTAAGTATGCTGTCATAAAACACTTGGCAAGTTCCCAAAAAGGCACACAGGTTCTACAATGCTTGTCCAGGGTAAGCAGTGAATTTCCCAGGTCCTCTTTAATTATGGTTTATGGATTTTTCCTCCAGGAACTTATCCAAACCTCTTTTAAATTCAGCTACAGTAACGGCTTTTACTACATTCTCCAGTAACAAATTTCAGAGTTTGATTATGCGTTGAGTAAAAACATATCTTCTCTTATTAGTCTTAAATGGGTAGCATTGTAGTTCATTGCATGTCCTGTATGCCTTCAAAAAGTAGAAAGACTAAACAACTGATCTACGTTTACCTGTTCCACTCCATTCATTAATTTATAGATCTCTATCATATCTCCCATCAGCTGTCTTTTTTCCAAGTGAAGAGACTTAACCTTTTAAGCCTCTCCTCATAGAGGTATCCTTCCATCCCCTTTACCATTTTGGTGGCTCTTCTCTGCTATATCCTTTTTAAGATATGGTGACCAGAATTGCACACAATATTCAAGGTGCGGTCGTACCATGGAACGATACAGAAACGTTGGTTTTCTTCTCCATTCATTTCCTTATGATTCCTAACATTCTATTTACTTTCTTGGCTGCCACTGCACACTGGGCGGAGAGTTTCAATGTATTATCCATGATGACACCTAAATCTTTTTCCTGGGTGGTGGTTTTCAAGGTGGTACCTTGCATTGTTCTTTCCTAGGTGCATAACTTTGCACTTGTTCGATTTAATTTCATCTGCCATTTGGATGCCCAGTCTTCCAATTTATCAAGGTCCTTTTGCAATTTTTCACAAACCTCTTGTGTTTTAACAACTTTGGTCATTTATGAATATGTTAAAAGCAGCAGGCCCAGCACAGATCTCTGGGGTACTCCACTGTTTACCTTTCTCCTTTGAGAAAATTGGCCATTTAGCTCTACCCTCTTCTTTCTATCTTTTAACCAGTTCCTGATCCACAGTACTACACTGCCTCCAATTCCATGACTTTTTAATTTCCCCAAGAGTCTTTCATGAGGGACCTTGTCAAAGATTTTCTGAAAATCCAGATGCACTATATCAACCGGCTCACCGTTGTCTACCTGTTTGTTCACACCTTCAAAAACATATAACTAACAGATTAGTAATACAAGGCTAAATCCATGTTGGCTTTCTCTTATTAAACTGACTATCTACATGATCAGTAATTTTATTCTTTATAATCATTTCAACCATTTCACCTGGTTCTGACGTCAGGCTCACCGATCTGTAGTTTCCAGTATCACCCCTGGAATCCTTTTTAAGCATTGGCGTTACACTGGCCATTCTCCAGTCTTCAGGTACTATGGATGATCTCGATGATAATTCACTGATTGCTAATAGTATTTCTGCAATCGTATGTTTCAGTTCTTTCAACACCCTCTGATATATACCCTCTGGTCCAGGTGATTTGCTACTCTTCAATTTATCAAATAGTTGTAATACATCTTCCCGGTTTATCATTTCTTTCAATTCTTCTGATGCATGGCCTTTATATACCATTTCAGGCATGGGTAACTTCCCTACATCATCTTCCGTAAAGACCAAAGTGAATAATTCATTCAGTCTCTTCACTATGGCCTTGTCCTCAATTAGCGCTCCTTTTACCCCTTTATCATCAAGTGGTTCAACTGGCTCACATGTTTTTTGCTACAAATGTATTTGAAAGTTTTTATTATATGTTTTTCTTCCACACCAAGCTTTTTTTCAAATTCTCTTTGCCTGCCTTATCAATGCCTTGCATCTTACCTGCCAGTGCTTATGTTTCCCGTTTTCGTCATTTGACTCTTTTTTCCAAACTATAACGGTTGTCCTAACCCTCTCCTCATGTGCCCATTTATTTATTTAACTGTACTTTCTTGCCTCACCAAGGTGATGCTCTCCTTTCATGTGACCTATCTCCTCTATAGCAACTGAGAGGCTGCCAGACTGGAGGTGGGACTTCAGTACTACGTCACTGTAGGTCTTGTCTATGTGCCTTTCTGACTTTTTTTATGTCCTCCACAGCTACTACACTAGCCTACAAAGATCACACTTGTTCTCTGAGGGCAAAGAGCTCCTTGCACTTAGTGCACATGTATTAACCCCTTATCAACTGGTAGAAAATCGTATATGTGACGCTCAGTGCAAAAGACTGGATAACCTTCATCTCTCTGCTAGACTGCCATATGCATCTTAGTTTTAAGGTTTTCTTTAGCTATTTAAGTTGTTTGAAGTTACTAGGGATATTTGAACTGTATAACTATACCAAATAAGTTTAATTAAGGCCCTGAAATTAATTAATATTGAGGTGAACAATGTCCCTTAACCTATTCGTGGTGAGGAAAACCAGCTGCACCTGAAAGTGAATTTGAATACTCCTCCCTCTTTAATAGGTCTAAGAGCCTACAATGCTAAGATTATGCCTAGGGGGGGAGTCGGGGTAGGAAGGAGGCGATTAATACTTAGTAAAGACTGGCTTGCTACACCGTTCACAGACCTGTGCTTCTAAAGTAATCTGTAAACAATTTCCTGGGTGATTCATACAGCCCTTGCTTTGATGAGCCTTTCAAATTGCCCCTTTGATCTGTCAGTTGGCTTTAATACTTATTTGAAACAATTTCACAGGTCTCTTGCTCCCTATCTGGAAGGCCTCTTTGTAAGGGTCTTTAGAAACTATTTATTCCTCATCCTCCTTTTATGCTAAGTTATACTCTGATTTGATTTAAATTAGTTACCTGCCCTTGCTGAGTTTTAAATTTAAACTAAAAGCATCTGCTGATACTAAGTCCTGACTGAGTTAACAATTATACTGGATTCTAAAATACACAGATTAATCATCTTTATTCCAAAGAAGTCTCTTTTCCCCAAGATTTAGAGAATTTCCCAAAACTAAATACTTACAAGTGCAGAACTCTCGCCAGCAGTAGCAGTCCCTTTTGATAGTCATCTGACTCTTCATGCAATTCAAGTAGGAAAAACATTTCAGAGCTGGGCTAGTTACCAAAAAAGCTTGATTACAGGTCTCTGTTAAATGTGAGATCTCTTATAACCCCTTCCCAGAAGATCCTGGCTGGCGCTGCCTTTTTTTTTTTTTTTTTGCTGTTTTGTGCAGATGATTTCTCTTCTAGCCCTCTTCTTAAGCTTCTCTTTTCCCAAGAATAACTTCATGAGTGTTGCAACACCATTTACAGGTGCAGTGGGGTTGGAGTAAGGCTACCAGATATCTGGTGGGTGAATCTGGGACACTTGTTCTTCATTCTACCAATAGAGAGCAAGCAATTCATTGTGGGGCAAATAGCATTGTTGCCCAGGAGACATCCCTTATGGAAAACTGTAGTAATCTATTCTAAAAATATACCTAAAAGCATCTTCTTTAAAATTTTCTACCAGAAAATATTAGCCTCAGGCCTGATGGGTATGTTTTACATACAAGAGGATGAATGATGCACCTGAAAAATCAATTCAGCCAACAAAATCCTGCCGTTGACATGTAAATTCTGTCTGGGAGACATATTGAGGTCAGAAACGAACTAAATCCCAGAGTATTTTACACTGATGAGTGATGAGTTATTAATGTTCTCTATCACATAATAAAAAGGTTTCAATATTTGGTGCCTCACTGTCTCAGGTCTGATTTTCTGGCTCACTATGTCTTTTTTTTTTTTTTTTCTCATTCTCTGGACTTGTCCTGTTCTTTATTTCCTTTTTCTTTATTTCCTTTTTCTTTACTCTGTTATCTTTATTTCTTCTTTGTTTGTTCATTCAACCACTATCGCTTTTCTTCAGAATGGATACATTAATACTTTATTTTCCTTCTCTTTCTTGTCACTTCACCTACTTGTCTCCTTTTCTCATTCTTCCTCTTCTGGCCTGGTCGTCTTTCCCCATTCCTCTTCATCCTCTTTCACCTATATTCTTTCCTTCATTCTCATCCTCTTCTCCTACATTTATCCTCCTGGGCTCCCTCCTTCCCCAAGCCTCTCTCCTTCCTCCTCCACCCTCATTACTAGTCCTTTATTTCTCCTCTTCCCCCTTCCCCACGTCCTCCTTCCTTTCCTCTCTCTCTTCCCCCAATCCAGGGACTTCTCTGACCCCTGTTCTCCCTTCCCTGATCCTCGCTCTCTATCCTTGTCCCTGAATCGCTGTTTCTCCATCCTTTGTCCTATTCCCCTCATCTGCATCCCCTTTTCCACCTCTCTCTGCCTTCCATCCTAGGTTTGAACTTTCCTTGCCTCTGCCCCGTAAGCTCTCCCTCCAACACCTCCACCATATCTGCTCAATCCATGTAGATGTACAGGACAGCGCAAAGCACATACTTCCTCAAAATAAATTAAAAATACACAAAGAGTAAATTCCACTTACCCTTCTTTCCTCTCTGGCACTGATTATATGTGCAAAAGAGAATCGTCCACTGCCCTGTTCTGGTATTTCTCCTTGCTTAGAGCAGTAAAATGACCTCTCCGTTTTGTCACTAGTGTTATCTAGTGTGTGTGCCTGGCAATAAGAGGCAGGTGGAGTTTCCTTTTATAGATGGTTAGAGGTAAGATGGTCACAGGTGTCAGTTCATAGATTTATCCCGTTGGGGATCTTACCGCCAAAGACTTTGCTATAATTGCAGGCTTCTTGAGTGATCTAACTTGCCTGATACAACAGCCGCAATCTTATCAAAGCATCCAGGGTGGGCAGTTTGTGTGTAAACAGTTTGTGTGCATCCAGGGTGGGCAGTTTGTGTGGATGCAGAAGTGAGAGGACCTTCGTAGCAAAATTCTTGGAATGCATCGGTGCTGTGGCCTCGCTTAAAAGCAGGTGACCACGTGCATCCCAGCAATGAGTGATAGATTGAGGTTTGGGTCCAGAGATAGCTTTCAGTCTGCAGATATTTATATCTTGTAATCGGGGCCAGCCCAACAATTAGGCAAGACTAGGAGGTTGCCTGGGGCTGCAGGTTCTGAGAGGCGGCAGTGGCCAAACAGAATAATAGATCCTGACTGTTACACAAACTCAAAGAGCCATCGGCACATACTGTTACCTGCAGGGCACACACATACAGACACACAAAGCAAAGTTCAACATTTAAAAGCATTGTTGTATGAGGTGTGGTGTTGCAATCACGACAGAGTTTAATAATCACTCACGGGGATGGGTAGAGTTGAAGTTTTGTCTTGGGTGCCAAATACCCTTGCACCAGCCCTGCTTGTAATGCGCTCTTATGTCTGCTAGGTCTTTTCTCTTTCCTTGGATATCACGGCAGACAGCTTTTTCTTAGAATAATTAATGTGTTTTTTTTATTAAGAAATTTCAGCTACAAAAGTAAAGAGTGGAAAGGAAAGGCAGAACAGAATGATGCTCTTCTCTTAGTGTGCTACGTTATATAGGGACAAATTGCAGATTTACAAATTATCTCCTAAGGATGCTAGGTTTCCGTACACCATCTCTCCTGCAACGATCCTGTGACGTCACTACATTGATTGGCTACTGAATGAGAAATGGTACAGTATCGTCATCGTTTACTGGATGCAGGCTGGCGTAGCAGACTAGTTGGAAAATCTTTTATACATTTCCTACGCCTTGAGCACCTTTGGCCTTTTCCTTCTTCATTATTTCTTATGGCTCATAATGAGAAAGTTCAGTATCTTCTAACTCCAATGTCTTTCTCTTATACTAGTTTGAGATACTCCCTTTGGTTTTCTCCAGATTTCAAGGCACAGCAGAACACAGGAACTTCTCCTGATCATCAGGGGTGGGGGGGGGGGGGTAATCTTTTACCAGCTGCATACAGGAAAAGAGAGACAGGCTTCCGAATTCACAACAGGGTTTCCAGATAATCCCCCAAGTTGCAACCCAAATGGTTGAAGACTAGCCCAACTCCTCCTGGGCCCCGTCCTCCCATTCCCTTGTCCTGACCTCTCCTTTCCTAATTGACTGATCTGGCAGCCAATCAGGTGTGACCTCGTCCTCTCTGCCACTTGGCCATGCCCTTCCCTTCCCTGATGGCTGTAATTTTGCAGACCCATGTCCATCCTGCCACATCTCCTTGATCAGCTGCTCTGGGTCCTGACCAATGAGATTCAGCTACCTTATGTGACCTGTTTTTGAAACCAGAATTTGCCCTCTTTTTAACTTTTTTTTTTTTTTTGCTTATTTTCCATGATTTTCTCACCCAAAGTGGAGGAGCAAATTGGCCAAAAATCTGCAACACTCAACCCACGAATATTTCTCCACAGGCCTGGCAAAAATGTCACACAATTGTGCAGAAAAGCTGCGAACACAGCAGCACTGATTCACAAAGCCAATCACTACTTCACAGTGATGGATACCTCAGTTTTTGCAGTCCTTGTCCCCAACAACGTTCTTGGGTTATTTCTGTTTGCAGCTCTCCATACAGCAAGAGCATAAGACCTGAACTTTGTTAAGAAAGATAACAACAACAAAAAAAATAACCAGGGTTGAAGACTATTTCTTTGATATGATGTTAGATTGTAAACCCTCTGGGAATAGGAAAATACCTACTGTTCTTTACAATAACTCTCCTTAAGCTCTCAAAAAGGTGTGAGAGAGATCCAAATCCAAAATTCATGTCATGAAAGTTCAGCCAGCAAACAGATTCTCTTCTTGAGGGAATCTTCAGGCCAGTTCTGTTTTTATCTGGTATTTTCTCCTGTTGCATGGGGGAGGGGGTAGCTGGCAGTATCAATTTCAGATGGAAGGAATAGGACTTGGAATACTACAGTGCATTGAAACTGAATGCTAAAAAAGAATCCAGGAATAGATACAAGTCTCAGTTCAAAAAGTGGGTCATGCAGGGAGCTGGTGCTGGTTTGGGTGTTGAGAATCTGTGTTCCTTTCTTCAGAGTAGTAGGGCGTATGTAAGGAACACAACCAGGCAGACTTGATGGGCCAATTGTTTTTTTTTATTTGCAGTCATTTTAATATGTTACCGTTCCTATCTGCCGTCTCCAACTCTGGGCACATGACATCGTCACCTGGAACGTATCAAGGGTGTCTGAGGAATGGACGCATCAGCATTACTGTTGCTTCCTGGTCCTGGGCTCTGGTGGGGGACAATTTTATGAAAGGAAAGGCACAAAGGAGCATAGGTTGTGCCTATTTAAGGAAAGCATTCACGCATAAAGAACCTCACCCAGACAACGTCATACACCGTAAAGATTATTTGTTAGACCCCTTATACCTAATCCACCAGGGGGTGAGGGAGAGTTGATGACTGATCGAATTTTGATGACCTTCATCCCTACAGAAATGTAAAGTATTGCAAAATTTCCTCTCTCATATGCTGTTTGAAAATGGGGCAGAAAAACACCATATGGCCTATCCAGTTTGCCTTTCCATACCAACTACTATAGTCCTTTTTTCCCTTTAGAGACCTTCTGTGTTTGCCCCATGATTTCTTGAATTCAGATACTGTACCAGTCTCTACTACCTCCAGTGGGAGACTGTTCCATGCATCTACCACTCTGCCCGTAAAGAAATATTTATACATAGTACTCCTGAGTCCATCCCCTTTCACCTTCATCCTATGCTCTCTTGCTGCAGAGATTTCTTTCAATTGAAAGAAGCTCTCCTGTACATTTAAGGAATGGAGGTACGTCTCTATCCTATCTCCTTTCTCCTGCCTTTCCTTCAAAGTATACGTATTGAGATCTTTAAGTCTGACCCATATACTTTATGACAAAGTCCACTAACGATTTTAGTAGCCACCCTCTGCATTGACTCCATCCTGTTTATATCCTTTTGAAGGTGTGGTCTTCAGAATTGCCCACTATACTCCAAATGAGGCTGCACCAGAGACTTATACAGAGGAACTATCACCTCCTTTTTTTCTGCTGACTATTTCTCTCCTTATGCAAACAAGCATCCTTCTGCCTTTTGCTGTCATCTTTTCTACCTGTTTAGTCACTTTAAGATCATTACACCCAGGTCCCGTTCTTCTTTTGTGATCAGAAGTACTTCATCCCCTATATTGTACTGCTCCCTAGGATTTTTGCGGCCCAAATGCATGACCCTGCTTTTTTTAGCATTGAATCTCAGCTGCCAAATTCTCGAGTATTCTTCAAGCTTAGCTAAATCTCTCCTCATATTATCTACTCCTTCCTGGATGTCTATGCTATGCAGATTTTGGTATCATCTGCAAAGAGGCAGGGCCGGCCCGTCCATTGAGCAAGAATGTTTTTTGCACAGGGCCCCGCGTTTCAGGGGGCCCCGCGCAAAGAACATTCTGCTTTTTTTCAAAATTAAATAAAAAAATAAAAACGCTGGCTGCTACCGCTGCCGCGGCGGCAGCAGCAGAATGGACTGTCCCGCGGGGCCCCCTCTGCCCGGCTGAATCCCTCCCTCCCTCCCTCCGAGACGGCTGAGCCCCTCCGTGCCGGCTTTGAGAGTCGCGAAGGGAGAGTGTCTCCCTCGCGTCTCTGTTAAGCCCGCAGGGGCAGATGGGAAATTTCCCATCAGCCCCTGCGGGCTTAACAGAGACGCGAGGGAGACACTCTCCCTTCGCGGCTCTCAAAGCCGGCACGGAGGGGCTCAGCCATCACGGAGGGAGGGAGGGAGGGATTCAGCCGGGCAGAGGGGGCTCCGCGGGACAGTCCATTCTGCTGCTGCCGCGGCGGCAGCGGTAGCAACCAGCGTTTTTTTTTTTTTTTAAATTTTACTTGAGCCGATGGGGGGGGGGGTTAGAACTGGTAATGGGCTGTGGGCGGGTGGGGGGGGTTAGAACTGGTAATGGGCTATGGGGGGGTTAAGACTGGTAATGGGCTGTGGGCTGATGGGGGCTGTCTGGTAATGGGCTATGGGGGGGCTAGGACTGGAAATGGGCTGAGGGGCTTAAGACTGGAGGTGGGCTGATGGGGTTAGGACTGGTAATGGGCTATGGGGGGGGTTAGGACTGATAATGGGCGATGGGGGGCTAGGACAGGAAATGGGCTGATGGGGAGGGGTTAGGACTTGAGGTGGGCTGATGGGGTTAGGACTGGTAATGGGCTGTTGGGGGGGGTTAGGACTGGTAATGGGCTATGGGGGGGTTAAGACTGGTAATGGGCTGTGGGCTGATGGGGGCTGTCTGGTAATGGGCTGTGGGCTGATGGGGGCTGTCTGGTAATGGGCTATGGGGGGCTAGGACAGGAAATGGGCTAATGGGGAGGGGTTAGGACTTGAGGTGGGCTGATGGGGTTAGGACTGGTAATAGGCTATGGGCTGATGGAGGGGGGTTAGGACTGGCAATCGGCTATGGAGGGCTGACTGCAAATGGGTTGATGGGGTTAGGACTGGAAGTGGGCTGATGGGGGGGTTAGGACTGGTAATGGTTTATAGGGGGGCTTAAACTGAAAATGGGGTGATAGGGGGTTAGGACTGGAAATGGGTTGATGAGGCGGCTAGGACTGGTATTGGGTTGGGGTGTTGCTAGGACTGGAAATGGGCTGATGGGTGGCTAGGACTGGAAATGGGCTGATGCAGGGACTAGAAGGGAATGGATGCTGGGTGAGGCTGGAACTAGAAGGGAGCTGATGTTGGGGGAGGATTAGTATGGGATGGGGCTGGAAGAGTAAAATGGAGAAGGGAAAAATATTTTGTGTGGGAGGGATAAAAAATCTACAATTGGCCGGGTATTGGGAGAGTAAGTGGGGATTGAGGATGGAGGGGTAAAATTTCAGTGGATGAAATAGGAATGAGGAAAGAGCAAAAGGAGAAAGATTAGTATGTTAAAGCAGATGTAGAGAGAGAATGGAAAAAAACTAGAAGAGAGAAGAAAGGACAAATGGACAGCAGACGATGGAGAGTTAGCAGAAGACACGAAGAAACCAGAAGAAAGTGGCTGGAGCAATTGCAGCTGAAAAAAAATGCACAAAAGGTAGAAAAATATCTCTTTATTTTGAATTTATTAATTGGAATATGTCAGCTCGGGTAAATGTGCATCATTAACATCTGTGCTTTGTTTAGTACAAGAGCAAATTAATGTATAGTTTTATTTCTACAGTGTTGTACATTCCAAGTTTGGCTTTTGGGATTCCCAGTTTAATTATTGTCTTCCTGTTTCTAAATTGTGATTACTTGTTTGGTGATGGTCTATGTTCTGCATGTGTAACTGAGCTGAGGTGTTCTGTTTATATAATTCCTATTTGACATTGCCACTTGTTCTCTTTCCCCAGTAGGTCATGTATTCTTGTTCTCTGAAATGTATTGGTTTAATATTTGCAGTGTTGCCTTTTGATTGGTAAAGTATGGTGCTTTGTGAGTCCTGGTAGTGCTGTTAGGATACGGCGGGTTTGCTATGGGTTCTAAATGGGCAGTGTTTGTAGTAGTTCCTAATGTGTCTGGCAGTTGGCACTGGATTATAGTAATGTAGAAATCTTTTAGTCTTTCTTTATCCATACACTCATTAAGAGGCACGTTTACTAAAAGTTAGTATATGGTAACATTATGCAAATATTTATGCAAATGAGGCCCCGCACCGAGTCTCCGCACATGGCCCCGCACCCCCCTTGGGCCACCCCTGCAAAGAGGCAAATCGTGCTTAACAACCCTTCTGCAATATTACTAACAAAAATGTCAAGGATCTGACCAAGGACAGATCCCTGCTGCACACCATTGGTTACATTTTTTTCATCAGAATAAGCTCCATTTAGCTGTACACTTTGCTGCCTCCCACTCAACCAATGTCTAACTCTTTCTGTCACTTTAGGATCTATTTCTAAGATGCTCAATTTATTTATAAGTTGTATGTGTGGAAAGGTGTCAAAGGCTTTACTGAAATCTAAGTACACCATATCGAGGGCTCTCCCTCGGTCCATCTCTCTGGTTGCCCAGTCAAAGAAATCAATCAGATTTGTCTGACCAGCCCTACCTGTGGTAAACCCCTGCTGCCTCAGATCCTGCAATCCATTAGACTCCAGAAACCTCGCTGTCCTCTGTTTTAGCAGTATTTCCATTAATTTACTCACCACAGAGATCAGACTAACCAGCCTGTAGTTTTCAACCTCATCCTTACTTCTGCTTTTGTGTAAGGGGACCACATGTGCCTTTCTCCAGTCCTTTGGGACCATTCCCAACTCTAAAGAAGCACTGAAAAGATCAGTCAGTGGAGCCACTAGAACGCCCCCAAGTTCCTTCAGTATTCTCAGATGTATCCCATCCAGTCCCATTGCTTTGTCTACTTTTAGTTTAGCTAGCTCCACATGAACACCAAATCCAATGTGTGCCTTCAAGTCAGTCCTGACTCCTGGCGACCAGTCTTCTGAAAACCATTCAAATTTCGCTTCACTTCTGCTCCTATTGGTGGATGTTTTCTGAGGTGCTGCTCCTGGCCCTTCATCTGTGAACACAAACAAAAATATTAAATATAAAAAGTAATCAAGCCTTCAGAAAGATCACAGCTTCAGGACAAGAAGAACAGCATTGTAAAACTTGTTAAGGGGCTTGTTTACAAAGTCGCAGTAGCGACTTCCACCCGATATTGGAGCCACGGCCCCATTATTGGGCGGAAGCCGCTACCACGGCTTTGTAAACAAGCCCCTAAGTGTGCCCAAATGCATAGCTAAATACAATCAAACCACATTCTTGCACCTAACCCATAGAACTCTACCCCTGGAACTGCGGCTCACTGACTCCCTCATAGAATTCAAAAGAAAGCTCAAAACATAACTCTTTAAGGATCACTTTGGCTCTGTCACCTAATTGCAACAATGCTACGATCCTCAGCCTATTTCCCCCAACCAAACAGCTGGATCTTACACATATGAACAGAAGAAGACAATACGCCCCCACACTTCCTACCCCACCTCATAAATAGCCTAAATAGTCCTCTTCCAATGACCCATGATTGTATATAATTATACCAAATGTTCATCCTCATTTCAGTCCCCCCCCCTTAATTACACTACATGCTAATAATACTATGTTAGAAATGTTATATTGTTAACCTTCATGTTCTATGTAAAAGTTACACATTTTGTTCCATGTAAACCACTTTGACTGGCAGATGAAGTGGTATAGAAGAATTGCTAAATAAATAAATTTGTTAAGCAATTCTGCTTTATCCCATCGTATTTAACTTCAGCAATGATTCCTTATTGTCCTTGGCATTTGTTACATTCATCTCGGGCTTATTTGTTGGCTATTTCACTGCCTTTGCATTTTAAACTTGAGTGGATTCACTGGGCGACCTTTAGCATGGCGGTTCCCATGCCGTGGAATGATATACCTCTGGAGTTATGGGCGGAGAATGCTTTAAAAGAATTGAAGTTGGGATCGAAGCAATGGCTGTTACTTCGCTCATTTGACAACCAGCATCGATTATTTCTAGGGAATCAGAATAGAGCTGGATGTCTTTCCCCTTGTGTGTTACAGGCCCTTTTTCAGTTGTCTCTGGTTAAAGATAGTTGTGAGATTCACCCCTTTCCTATTGTGTTTGTAGGTGGGGGTTTTCTTGTCCGTTTTTGTGTTGTGGTTTGTAAACTGCCCTGATGGTTTTTGGTCCAAATGACAGTATATCGAGTTTCCTAAATAAATCAGTCATTCATCTTTCATTCATTCCTCCCCCTCACCCTTGAGATTGACTATACACCTTTTGCACTTCCTCCTCTCACTAACATATCTGAAACATCTTGTCCCCCCTCCCCTCCCCAATTTTACTGCATTGGCTATTTTTTCTTCTATTTCTTTGCTTTCCTGACTAATTTCCTAGGTTTTCTTTTTCCAAATATTGATGCTTGTCTTTCCCTTTCTTTGATCTCTTGTATTTTATGAAGACCATCCTCTCTTTTTTTCACCTTTTCAGCTACTTCTTTCGAGAACCATAGCGGCCTCCTTTTTCCTTTTACATTTATTTAATTTACTAACAAAAAGGTTTGTTGCCCTTAAGATATCCCCTTTCAGTTTTGCCTATTGCTTTTCTATATTCACCAGCTGTTCCCATCCCGCTATTGATTCCTTGAGGTATTGTCCCATCTTGGCAAAGTTAGTTTTTCTAAAGTCTAGGATCCTCACTTTTACAGGGACTTTATTCACCCTAGTCCTAATACCGAACCACAGAAGTTCCTTCTATGTTTTAACAATAACAATAGTAAAATGGGACCACTGATACTCGCCTCTACCTAGAATATGCTAGTGGATCAGGGATGATAAGGGGTCCAACAAATAAATGTTTAAAATGTTTAAAGTTCTTTTGGATTTGTCTGACTGAGATAGATTTGGATGTCAATGATATGGGTAAAAGATACTTAAAGGCTGAATCCTGTCTTGCTGTCCCACTACAGCACATTTCATCTGCTGCATTCTTGGAAACTACATCACATTAACACCAAAATATAAATAAAAATGTTTATTATTTAGTAAAAATAAAAACATCAATTTACATAGCATTGTTGGTATACTGTAACTCTCTTGATTGCCAGGTTGTTTCTTAGCCAAAGAGTTTTACAATCAAAGTCAGAGTGTAGGGAAGTTAAGTGAACTTTTCGAGGCTCAAGCTATGAGTAGTGTCATCAGTGGACTTGTAGCTCTTCATAAATCTGATACCTTTATTCCACCTGTTCTCATTAGCTGTAGGAAGTTTGTCAGTCAAAGTTAAGGAAGTTAAGTAGTCAAAACATGCCTACTTGGGCTCTATCTTATAAAGCAACGTAAGTTCTTATTATTCTTTATAAAATACTAGCGTAAGTGTCAGAAAATGTGCCTTGAATGTAGGCAATGATCATACACCTTCTTACAAGCAAGCATAAATGATTGCATGGACTTTACAGACACATGCATAGACTAAGGCTGATATGTTTAACGGCATAAAAACCGCCGTTTCCAGGGCTTCGGGTGAGCAGTGATCTGAACGGGGGTGAGAGCAGGAGCTCCCCCTTCCTCCACAAACTGCCAATCAGCTGATATGTTTAACGGCATAAAAACCGCCGTTTCCAGGGTGCGCCCGCGCCTTGCGGACCCACGCCTGAGGGCCTCGCCAGAGGGCCCTTTGGCATGGCCCTTAGGCGTTGGTCCATGGCGTCTGTTTCTGGAGTTTCGCTGATGGCATGGTCTGGGTTATCGTGGTAACGTACTGTTCTGTGGTCTTCTCTCTCTTATCTGTCTGACTGTCTCTGTTCCCTTTTTCTGTCCTATCTAATAAATGGCGTTCCTTTCTTTTTTCCTTGAATGATATATTATTGTAAACCGCTCTAATGCCTTTTGGCCTGAGCGGTATATCAAATTTAAATAAACATAACATAAACATTATAATCCACGCATCTGCTTTCACGCTCTACCTGCTCCGCCCACATTCTGTCCATGTGCATGTCAAACTGAGTGAGCATGCATCATTATGAACTTTTACGAAGGGCATTTTTTAAAATGAGGCCCTTTATGTGCATATGTGGCCCCTTACACATGCTTAAAATAGGCCCCTCCTTATTAAATCACCCCTATAGAGCCTAAAGTTGCTTGGATACGTGTATCTCTTATCGCTGTTTTCCGATGCTATGAATTCATAAGTCCTTTGGCACATGCTTCCATTTCAGTTTACTCTTCCTTAGGAAACTCTCCAAGGTCTGCTTCTCATTCTTGTTGGCATCTTCACTAGAGTATTTTAAACATCCATCCTATGTCTGCCCTTTGCAAAGCCATTCTAGTTGATGCTATAGATTTTCAATGTTTACCTTTTTTATTCTGCCTTCCGAGGTCATCATAAAGTTTTATACAACAATTCTATCTTGGACAACTGATTTCAAATTCATAATAGCCAAGTCTGTAGCTCTTTAGTCTTCTTTACTACTTCTGCACATTGTCTTCAGGGTCATCATAGTAGATGTTCTTTAAATATCCCTCCTACCTCTTCCTCATCATAACAGAGTCTCTTCTTCTGCTTCTGTCCACTGCCCTCCTCAGAGCCTCCTTCACCTCCTTGTTTCTCAAGCTATAGATGATTGGGTTCAGCACTGGAGTTACAAATGAATAGAAGACAGAGACTACCTTGTCCAGATGGAATCGAGCTGTGGCTGTTGGCCTTATGTACATGAAGATGACCGCTCCATAGTAGATGCTGACAACAGCAAGATGGGAGACACAAGTAGAAAATGCCTTCATCCTGCCAGTGGTTGAGGTGATGCCCAGTATGGTGGAAATGATGTATATATAGGACACCATGGTAAAGAGGAAGCAACTCCAAATCACACACCAAGCCAGAATGTAAAAAGAAAGCTCACTGAGGGAGGCGTCCGTGCAAGACAATGTCAACAAGGGGGCAAAATCACAATAGAAATGATCAATTTCATTAGGACCACAGAAATACAAACTGGACATCCAGACTGCTGGCATCAAAGGAGCTAAGATGCCAGCCATCCAGCAGCTGATGGACAGCTGTACACAAACCCTGTTAGTCAAAATAGTGGCATAGCGTAATGGATTGCAGATGGCCACGTAGCGATCATAGGACATCAGAGCCAGCAGGAAGTTTTCAGTTGCTGCCAGAAGGAAAAGGAAGTAGAACTGAGTAATACAGCTCTGAACTGAGATGGTGTTATGTCCTGTCATCAAGTCGGCCATCATTTTGGGGATGAAGGCAGTGGTGTACCACATCTCCAGGAAGGAGAAGTTGGAGATAAAGAAGTACATGGGCTTATGGAGGCGTGGTTCCAGCTTCACTGCACTGATGATGGCAGCATTGGCCACAATGGTGAAGATGTAGACTGCCAAGAAAAGAGTGAACAGTAAAATCTGCAACTGGGGGACAGCAGGGAACCCAACGAGAATGAACTCGGTTACTGCAGTGCCATTTCTCCTTCCCATATCTTCATGGTTCAGCTCTAGAGAAAAAATCGACATCGAGAGACATTAAGGCATACTCTAGTTAATGGCAATGATTTTGATTTACCTAGAGCTTGTCAGTCAAATAGGATGAGCTTCTAAGGTCTCTCTTTCATATGAAGAAAGGAGTCTGTGTGATCTCACAAAATTCATGAACCCATCTTCTAGAACAGTGGTTCTCAACCTTGTCCTTGGGACACATCTGGCTAGTTAGGTTTACAGGCTAACCACAATGAATATGCATGAGTTAAATTTGAATACAATCTCATGCATATTCATTGTGGGCCCCCCCCCCTTGTAAACCTAACTGGCCAAGTGTGTCCCGAGGACTGAGTTGAAAACCCCTGATCTAGAACAGCAGATCATCATGATATGAGGCTGAAAGGGAACAGACTTGGGGGTAACATCAGAAAATATTAAAACAGCCTCCCAGGAGAGAGACTAGAGCAGAAAAAGTAATGGCATTCAAAAAAAGCCGGGGACAAGCAAAGAGGTTATTGAGATGTGAAAAGGTGAAAGAAAACCAAAGAACAGCCAAGGTCTATGGCAGGGCTTCCCAGAACCAGAATGCACATTCATCTCATGCATATTCTTTCTGGATATTCTGAAAACATGACCTGCAGTGGGGTCCCCAATATAGGTTTGGGAAGCCCTAATCTAGGGCATTGCATCAGGAATGAGATTGGGGCAGGGATTAAATGGGCCTTAAAATCCTTAACTGGCATCTTCAATCTTTTTCTTTTTAGGTGCATTTTGCAAAAACGAGCACCAGTTGTCAAGAGCATGTCCTTCTGTCTGTCCATCTGATTGTACACACTAGTGAGTGCACAAGAGCACCACCCCTAATGAAGGGGGCCACACACCACTCGGACAAAAAAGGACCCAAGACAAATGTGAGTGGCAGGAGTCCATTCCGCTATTCCAGTCGCTGCTGCCACGGTCACCTCTGCCATCAGACAGTAGGAGAAGTAGGAACTCATGACACCATCATTTCGCTGATGTAGTGAGAGAACTGTGAGCCGGGGGGGGGGGGGGGTTGCCACTACCACTACCACTACCACTGTTGCTGCTTCAAATTTTTGCTAATGCCACTGACCTTTTGCTGGGATGATAATGGATGAGGAAGTGATGTAAAACGGGCCTGCATGCAATGCCTATGGGAAGCACTTTTCAACTTGTTTAGGTCTGAATAATGAACATTTGAGTGTTTTGTTTCATTTCTATGTCAGCCTGCGGGATTTCAGAAATGCTTTATCCCCTCTCCCTCTCCGTTACTAGTTGCATTTCTGTCATTGGTTCACTAACAGCCTTAGAATGTCTCATCCAAAAATATCAGCTGCAGCAAAATAGCACCTGGCGTTCTAGGGCAAATGGTGCAAAATCGATGGTAAGAGCAATTTGGCTCTCACTGCACCTGTTCCACCTGCTTTTTGCTTGCCTGTTTGTTGCAGAGGAAGAAGAACCACTGGGAACATCCGGGCACATTTGGAACATTTGCTGCTGAGAGAGACTCCACCGTGGTATCATCGGCATTGTTCCCTCTAAGCTGTGCGCGTGTGCGCGCGCACACACCTCGCCGAGTGAGTGCACATACTTTACAACAGAGCGCACAAAAATTACGTTTCTGATTCTGATAGAAAACAACACAGACATTCTTAAAATTGAAAAGTTGTGTATTTATGGTTTTCACAAGTTCTACAATATTTTCTAGTGCAATCAATGTGGTGTACATAGTGTATTCTGACGTGTAGTCAAATTTTAAAGTATATAACTCAGAGTGTCGTTATGTGGCGCACAAAAATTTAACCTTCCTTCAAAAGCTGCACAGCTGATTATTTTATGCGCACACAGCCTACAGAAAATTAGAGGGAACATTGATCATCGGGGGCCTTCCTTCAAATTTGGAGTGGCCCAGGTAGGCCTCGGGTAAAGGGCATGGCCAAGGGGGCATGCCACTTAGCGTGGCACTTGGAATGCACTTGGAATACATTGGACTGAATACTTTGTTAAAATATTCATGTTTTTTTGTGGGGCTTATTGATTTGGGCAGGTGCAGTGTATTTTGAAGGAAAGTTAGAAAGGAAACACAATCATTTTTAGATATGACTGAGTATTTTTAATAGTGGTGCCGCAATGAGTTGGAAGTTTTTAGTTGTATTGTTTACTTCATTTTTTTTTTTTTTTTTTTTTTTTTTAGTAGTTTGCTAACGCAGGGATTTCCCAATTGACCTCCCGAGCCCATATATTCGATTCTGAAAATACCCTAGTTTTGAGTTCAAAAGCATCTAAATTATCCTCGCAGGCAGACTTTATCTTACCTATTGAAGTTTTGACATCCAGATTAAGGAGACCTAAATGGTACAGCAGAGATAAACTAGAAAGAGCTTTCCTCAGCCTAATGTGAGCAGATCCATCTAAATACACTCAGGAAGTAATCACTATTTCTTGCTTAAGTTTTAACGCCAGATCTGTGTCTATTAAGGCATCTCATATTTCTGATTTAGTAACAACCAAAGACCCTGACTTTGTCTTTTATTACTGAATCGTGGATCCATTCCAAGGACGACCCCTTATTATATGAAGTAAGTCCCATAGGCTACTTAAGAATATAAGATATGCCATACTGGGTCAGACCAAGGTCCATTAAGCCCAGTATCCTGTTAACAAAAGTGGCCAATCTAGGTCATAAGTACCTACCAGTTTCCCCAAAAGACACAGGTTCCACAATGCTTGTATTGGGTCAAGCAGTGATATTTTGGGTCCCTTTTAATAATGGTTTATGGACCTTTCCTCCAGGAACTTGTCCAAATCTTTTTTAAACCCAGCTACACTAACAGCTTTTAGTACATCCTCCGTTAACAAATTCCAGAGTTTGATTACATGTTGAGTAAGAAAATATTTTCTCTTATTAGTCTTAAATAGGTTACCCTGTAGCTTCATTGCATGTCCCCTAGTTTTTCTATATTCTGATGATGTAAACAATCGATCTACGTTTACCCGTTCCACTCCATTCATTAATTTATAGACCTCTATCATATCTCCCCTCAGCCATCTCTCTTATGATTTTATTAATGTTCCCACGGAGGGGAAAGTTGGTGGGGGGGGCTTATTGATTTATTTAAATCTTTCTAGCATTTGAAGTTATTGGATACAAACATCTCACCTAATTTAGAAGCCATGTGTTGTGAGATCTCCACAGTGGACCTAAAGGAGAAATATATTGTTATTTTAGTGTATCGTCCTCCAGGACTTTGGGCTAATGTGTAAGATTATTATTTAGAATTTTTGGCTACTTTGGTCTTGTCTCATCCCAATTGCATATTATTAGGAGACATTAACCTTCATATGGAAGACTTGCAGGATATTAAGATTTGGGAATACTTTGATTTTTTTGTATTCCTTGGGTTTTACAATAGCTCCTTTGAATTCCACTCATATATCGGGTCACTACCTGGATCAATGTGCTTACTTTTGAACATCATATAGCTATAGTTCAGATATTTATACGTCCCCTTTGATTTGGTCTGATCTTCATCTTATAGAATTTACCTTCCATTTAGCATGTATTAAGATTTTAAACTCTCTCCTTTGTTTGAAATTATTCATACACACCTAAAACTTCCACCAGATCTTCTGCTATGGTTTCTTTAACTAATTGGGTTGAAAATACAGGTCAATTGTGGAAGATACGGCCCCTATTGTAAGAGCATAAGAAATGCCATACGGGGTTAGACCAAGGTCCATCAATCCCAGTATCCTGTTTCCAACAGTGGCCAATCTAGGTCATACGTACCTAGCAGTATCCCCAAAAGACACAGGTTCCGCAATGCTTGTATTGGGCAAGCAGTGGATTTTCCGAGTCTTCTTTAATAATGATTTATGGACCTTTCCTCCAGGAACTTATCCAAACCTTTTTTAAACCCAGCTACACCAACAGCTTTTACTACATCCTCCGGTAATAAATTCCAGAGTTTGATTACATGTTGAGTAAAAAAAAAATATTTTCTCTTATTAGTCTTAAATAAGTTACACAGTAGCTTTATTGCATGTCCCCTAGTCTTTCTATATTTTGATGGCGTAAACCAGAGGTTCCCAACTCCAGTCCTGGAGGGCCAAACACCATTCAGGTTTTCAGGCTGTCCCTAATGAATATAGTCCAACAAAAAGCACAGTCCACGTACCAACAGCAACCCAGTAAAAACCGTGGAGGCAAGGAAGGAACTATAATACCACCTTTATTTCAGGCTTTATGAAATAAAGGTGGTATTATAGTTCCTTCCTTGTCCCTAATGAATATGCATGAGATACATTTGAATACAATGGGGGCAGTGCATGCAAATGCATCTCATGCATATTTATTAGGGACAGCCTAATAAACCTGAATGGTGTTTGGCCCTCCAGGACTGGAGTTGGGAACCTCTGGCATAAACAATCAATCTATGTTTACCCGTTCCACTCCATTCATTAATTTGTCAGTAAAAAGTGTTCTGTATTTAGACAAAATTTTCCTTAGTTTGCTCAGGAATTGCTAAATTTGAAAAAAGAATATACAGTCTTAAAAAGAAAGTGGAGAAAATCATATAGTAATAATGACAGACAAAACTGGCAGATTAAATACAAAAAATATAAAGCTGCAATTTCTTAAACGTGGAAGCTATGTTATGCAAATGAAATTTCATCCGCTTCTTCTCAGTTACGTTCTTTATTAAAGTTAACCTTATCTTTGATAAGAGAATACCAAAGTATGACTTGACTGTTCTCTGACAGTTTACCACTTTGTGGATTATTTTAAACAAAAGAGAGAAAATATACGTAATCATTTTGAGAAAGGGCAAATAAATATTGATAATTTTTCAATGAAGATCTTTAGTGAAAAATCTCCAGTGGTTTGTTATGCAGATCCTATTTGATTTGAATTTAATGTTCCTTTGTATGCAACAATCAACCTTTTTAATAGACATGCTAAAACATTCTCTCCTGCAGATAACTGCCCAACTTATTTTTTTCTCTCAAGCACCGCAAGATTTTGGAAATGGTTTTATAGGGTCACAACTGAATTCCTGATCCAGGGAATTTATTCAAATAGTTTTGGAGATATTATTCTTACCCCTATCCCAAAGGATAACAATTCTAGCCTGGCAGACGTTGCAAATTTTCCGTTCTATAGCAAATATTCATCCTATAGCAAATATCCCCTTGTTGATTAAAGTTCAACAGACAATCATGGTGAATCAATTGATTTCTTATTTAGATAAATTTGACCATCTAAGGGATTTTCAATTTGGTTTCAGAAAAGCTTATAATACTGAACTATTACTGGGCATTTTAATTTCAGATATAAACAATGTATTTTACTCAATGGTTGTATGGCAGTTCTCTTGTAATTCAACCGCAGTTCAGCTTTTGATCTAGTAGATCATGAAGTTTTAATGATTTTATTGGAATATATAGGGATTGCCGGTGCGGTGTGTAACTGGTTTTATGGCTTTTTAAAGAATAGGAGATACAGGGTGCAGATAGGCAAGGACAGTTCAACTAGATAGGCCACCGGTTGTGGAGTCCCAAAGGGTTCTCTACTGTTACCAATTCTCTTCAATGTATTTATGACTACGCTAGTTCATGCTCTTGAACAAGTGACTCTCAGACTTTATATATATGCCAATGACATCTCAATGCTGATGATTTTTTTCTCCATCTTCTAAGGATTTTTTTCAATGATTAGTGCTGTTATAGCGAAATTAGAAGACTGGGCAAAATGATGCAGTTATAAGTTAACACATCTAAAACAAAGATTCTATGTTTTACTAACTCCAAACCTTGACCTGAAACCTTGTCTCACGCACTGATACAGTTAAATATGAAGACTGATCTGGTCCTTAAAATCGTAGGGATTTTGATTCCAATCTCTTTCGAAGCCCATGTCCATTCAATTGTATCAAAAATTTTCTTTAAGTTACTTCTGTTATGCAGAATAAAATGGTACTTTTCTAGAGAACATTTTCAGCTCTTGGTTCAAGTTCTGTTTTGGCATACTTAGATTATGGAGCGATTTATAAATTGCTGTCAATATCAAATTATGCAAGTACAATTGTGACAAAATTCAGCTGCATGACTTATTTTTAGAGTGTTTTGATATACTGCAGTAACTCCTTTGCTTCACAATTACATTGGCTCAAAGTCTCTAACCAGATTTGTTTCTAAGTTCTGTTTTTTTTGTTTTGTTGTTGTTGTTAAGTGCCGTTGAGTCAATATCGACTCATGGTGACCCTATAGATAGTTGTCCTAAACTGTGTTCGGTCTTCAGTCAGGTGACTCATTGTTGACAGACTGGTACCCATAGCTGCTGTTATTGTATTGATCCATATCATTTCTGGCCTTCCTCTTTTGCATTGACATTCTACCATGCCAAACATGATGTCTTTCTCTAATGATCTCTCTCTTCGCATGATGTGTCCAAAGTATGAAAGGCAAAGCCTTCTCATCTGAGCTTCTAAAGAAAGCTTAGGTTTGATCTCCTCTAGTACTGACTGGTTTGTTCTTCGGGCAGTCCATGGTAGTATACATAGTATTCGCTGCCAGCACCTTAATTCAAAGGCATCAATTTTCTTCCTATCCATATTTTTTACTGCTCGACTTTTGCATCCATATGATGTTATTGAAAATACCATGGCTTGCATGAGTTGAATCTTTGTATGGAGATAGACATCTCTGCTCTTGAGAATCTTGTCTAGGTCCTTCATAGCAATTCTGCCAAGAGCAACATATTGTTGGATTTCTTGACTACTTCTTGTTTCTTTATTGATAGTTGATCTAAGTAGGTTAAAGTTGGCCACTATTTCAATTTCTTCTCCATCAATGATGAACTTACTGATTTTGCCAGTTGTCATGATCTTTGTCTTCTTTACATTATGGTGCAGGCGCATTTTAAGACTATGTTCCTTGATCTTGAGAAGCAGATGTTTCAGATCGTCTTCACATTCAATAATGTGGTATCATCAGCATAGCAAAGGTTGTTGATGAGTCTTCTACCAATCGTCACACCTCGGTTGTCTTCATACAGTCCTTCTCTGATTTGTTTTGCATATAAATTAAGCAGGTATGCAGCCTTGTTGTACCCTTTTGCTGATTTTAAACCTTTTTTTCTCCTTGTTCTGATCAAACTGTTGCTTCATGATCAATGTAAAGGTTGTTCAAGAAAACGATTAGGTGTTCTGGTATACCCATGCTTCTTAATGTGGCCCAGAGTTTCTCATGGTTTACACAGTCAAAAGTCTCGCTGTAGTCGATAAAAACACATACAGATATCCTTTTATTATTCTTTTGTCTTTTAAAGGATCCGTTTCACATCTGCGATGATGCCTCTTGTTCCTCGCCCTTTCCTGAACCCTGCTTGCACTTCAGGCAGTTCTCATTCCAAGTATAGTTGAAGTCTCTGCTGAATAATCTTGAGTGGAATCCTGCTGGCATGTGGGATCAGAGTGATTGTGTAATAATTTCCACAGTCAGTTGGATCACCTTTCTTTAGTATTGGTATAAACACAGTTCTTTTCCAGTCAGTTGGCCATGATGTCTTCCAAATTTCCTGGCAGAGCCTTGTAAGTCTGGTAATTAGCTTCATCAGATTGCTGTAATACTTCAATGGGAATGCCATCAATGCCTGGTGCTTTGTTCTTTGATAAGGCTTTCAATGCTGCTTCAACTTCTTCTTTCATCACTAATGGTTCCTGATCATAAGGTACAGGTTGAAATGGCTGTTGGTCCACTTGATCATTATGGTATAATGACTCTCTGTTTTCTTGTACAAATTCTTTAATGACTTTGTTCCAGAACAATTTTCGTCATTGTTACTTCCTCTTATAATATGTAAATCTAAATGTTCACAATCGGCCTGTACTCTTTTATATCCCCCCATGTACAGGAATCCGCTCAATCATGCTTTATATGCACTATTCCCTATATGGCAGCACAACACTGGTCTGAATTGCCTAAGCAATTAAAGTGTTTTCACTTTGTTAGTTTTGCAAAAAAACAAAAACTTGATTGTTTATATCTAATTAGTTAGTTCTTGGTATGTATGGTTTTTTTTTTACTTTATTCTTTTTTACGTTTATTTCTCTTGCTGTAAACCGCACAGAACCACTGGTTGATTTGAGATTGTTGCGGTATACAAATCCATGTTAGATTAGATTGATTAGATTTTACGAGCTTGCACTCTTGGTGATCAGAGACTTTAATGTCCTGTACAGAGAAAATAGAACATAAGTCTGACTATATTCTTCCTCTAATTAATGCCACCAGATGGTTAGGGACCTGCCGTATTGTCTGGTCATAAAACACAATCTGATCTTCCTATTTCAGTTCCTATATACAGGAGCTAAGCTTTTGAAAGAGATTTTAATTAGCCATTTAGGAAGATAAACCAAGATCCACATTCATCATACTATGTTTGCTTTTGACCAAGCCAATAGATGAATCTGGAATTCTTTCCATGCAGTTTTCAGGTGCAAGGAAGTTCCTGGTGGTCATGAAGTAACCATTTATCTTCTCTGCTATCAGGATTTGGGCACAACATAGCATAGTAAATGACGGCAGATAAAGACCAGTATGGTCCATCTAGTCTGCCCAGAAGTTAGATGATTCAGTTTATTTTGTTTTTATCCTGTTGCTGTAAAGGGATCCACTGTGTCTGTCTCATGCCGTTTACAGAGTTCTCCTGCTGATGCAGTAAAATAATCTAGAAATGCAGTGAAGAGTGGGAACCTGTCTGTAGTCTTTAAAACGTACATATACGTCTGTCATCTTTGGATAGTAAAGGGGGTCGTTAGTGTGCAAAGGATCCAGTTTTCCCTTGGGCCAATACAATAGACCCACAGGAGAAAGGTCACCTCCCTAATTCCTGTGATATGTGCAGCAAGATTTGTGTCCTATTCTCTAGGTATTTGCATTAACAATCTGTCTGCTAGAAGCAGGTTTTATGTTTTGGAAAGGACAATAAGGTAAAATCAAATATTGTGTACAGCCCTAGGATTCCTCAAATGCCCAAGAGAGGAGCAGAATGGCTGCTTTCTCACTTTTGATGCATTCAAGAGGAAAGTGTATTATTCTTGCCTGGTATTTAATTCCCAAATGCAGTTAGAAGGGGACAGGGCAGTCGGCAGAGAAGAGAAATATGGTTCAGTGGAATAACATTCCAGAACCTTTAGCCTGCACAGGTCTCTCCCGTAATATGGCTTCAAGTACCTGTAGTGTTCTGCGACACTATATACTGCTGGATGCATTTATGGGAGTGCATATTTTAAGTGGATCAAAAAGAAACCATGCACAAGTCGTGTTTTCACGTCTACACATTGTATCTTCCATTGTAAATCCACCCAACAGTGCAAAAAAGGTTCAAAAGCCCGTCATTGCTTTACAGCCATTGTAGTTTCAAAGCAACAACATGCATGCGCTTTTCCCTTCCAAATCTGATGCAAAGCTCACAGGGAAAAAGTACCCATAGACTTTGCCCCAAAGTGGACTGCCTGGAAACTGATTCTAAAACAGCCTAGGGATGCAGGGAAACCGAGACCGAGGGAGGAACATACCTGGCATTGAAACCTCCAGTAAACCACTGATTTCTGATAATTCTTGCTCTGGTCCAAATACATGTGGCACAGAGGCACCATTTTTCTCCTGCACACCTTTGGGATGTCAAAATTAGTAACCATTTTTCTGATATGGATGCAAAATGACCCAGAAGCTATCTTTGATCCCTAGTGATCTCCAGCAGTTCCTTAGTCAGGGAGTAGAGAAGGGACTTAGGTGATTGATTACACAGTTTCTCCCCCCGACACACTCTACCCAATGTTCATTCAGGTGGCTTAAGCCTAGGATGAGATATGCCAAATTCATTCATGTTGACTGCAAAGCAAGAAGAGGAGAAATGTGCTCCTTTTTATAACAGAACATTGGATATGTGTACGAGCGTAGAGTCTGTTCAGCAACCCCATGAGGATAAGGAGAGAGATCCCAAGCCTCTGAAGGCTGTCTGCTTTAACCAAACACCCAATTTCTGTAAAGGCTGGGAAAGTTCAGAATCTTTTTTTTTTAATCAGATTGTGGTGTTGTGGGGAGGGTGATGTGTTTCCTGTAATATAAAATTTAAAAAAAAACATTCTAGATGCGTTTTGATTCTGTCCTGCGTAGGGAACTCTGCACCTCAGGATTAATGTTCTTTAAAAACATTTGAAACATAAATCTTGGTCTGAAATGTCGCCCTTTTTGCCATGATATGACATCATTGTATGGCAAGGGTCACTCTCGCATGGCGTAAATATTTATGCATGGTTTCACTTTTTTTTGGCCTGCCGCATCACACCAGCCCATCACACCACTCCGGCCCTCCTCCAGCAGCTCTCCCAGCCGGGGATAGAGCGGGCAGGAGCAGCAGCGATCAGCAGCACGTGAGCAGCGGCCCAATCGGAACAGACAGCAGCAGATTAAAAGCGACGCGCTGATCAGGCGCAGGCCTCTTCCACACCACTCCGGCCCTCCTCCAGCAGCTCTCCCAGCCGGGGATAGAGCGGGCAGGAGCAGCAGCGATCAGCAGCACATGAGCAGCGGCCCAATCGGAACAGACACCAGCAGATTAAAAGCGACGCGCTGATCAGGCGCAGGCCTCTTCCACACCACTCCGGCCCTCCTCCAGCAGCTCTCCCAGCCGGGGATAGAGCGGGCAGGAGCAGCAGCGATCAGCAGCACGTGAGCAGCGGCCCAATCGGAACAGACAGCAGCAGATTAAAAGCGACGCGCTGATCAGGCGCAGGCCTCTTCCACACCACTCCGGCCCTCCTCCAGCAGCTCTCCCAGCCGGGGATAGAGCGGGCAGGAGCAGCAGCGATCAGCAGCACGTGAGCAGCGGCCCAATCGGAACAGACAGCAGCAGATTAAAAGCGACGCGCTGATCAGGCGCAGGCCTCTTCCACACCACTCCGGCCCTCCTCCAGCAGCTCTCCCAGCCGGGGATAGAGCGGGCAGGAGCAGCAGCGATCAGCAGCACGTGAGCAGCGGCCCAATCGGAACAGACAGCAGCAGATTAAAGCGACGCGCTGATCAGGCGCAGGCCTCTTCCACACCACTCCGGCCCTCCTCCAACAGCTCTCCCAGCCGGGGATAGAGCGGGCAGGAGCAGCAGCGATCAGCAGCACGTGAGCAGCGGCCCAATCGGAACAGACAGCAGCAGATTAAAGCGACGCGCTGATCAGGCGCAGGCCTCTTCCACACCACTCCGGCCCTCCTCCAGCAGCTCTCCCAGCCGGGGATAGAGCGGGCAGGAGCAGCAGCGATCAGCAGCACGTGAGCAGCGGCCCAATCGGAACAGACAGCAGCAGATTAAAGCGACGCGCTGATCAGGCGCAGGCCTCTTCCACACCACTCCGGCCCTCCTCCAGCAGCTCTCCCAGCCGGGGATAGAGCGGGCAGGAGCAGCAGCGATCAGCAGCACGTGAGCAGCGGCCCAATCGGAACAGACAGCAGCAGATTAAAAGCGACGCGCTGATCAGGCGCGCCCGCGTCTGGCGGGCCCGCGCCTGAGGGCCTCGCCAGAGGGCCCTTTGGCGTGGCCCTTAGGCGTGGACCAGAAACAAGGTCACACGACTCCATCAACACCCATCAACACTCCATCAACACTCCATCAACACCCGATCGCAGAAGACGGAACCTGCAACAACCTTCATCCATTGTTCACAGCAAGTATAACACTCCTTGATGAATTAACTATAAGCTGAGACTTCTAACACACCAAACTATAGCGATATACTGTTGCCAGTAGTCCTTACAGTACTGTCAAGAGCCACACTTACTGTAGCCAGTAAGTGTGTAATATTACTAGTAATCTCACATACTGTTGTCAGTAACCCTTGATGTCAGTAACATATATAACATAGCTAGTAGCCTCATATACTGTTATACTATTGTCAGTAACCTATATAACACTGTCAGAAGACCCTATTGTATTGTATTGTTGGAAACACTCTTACTGTTGTCAGTAAACTACATAACATTATTAGTAACCTCATATACTGTTGCCAGTAGCCTAATGTTACATTATTAGTAGTCCTATATACTGTTGTCAGTAATCATTATAGCATTGTTAGTAGCCTCATATAGTGTTGCACTATCATCATTAATCCTTCATCTACCTACTCTTATGCTAATCATCCCCATACACAGAACTCCCACACTCAAAAACACATAATGTCTCCAATAAAATGTACAAACTTCTCCCTCCTCCTCCTCCTAATAACACTCCTAACACAACACATCTATATATACAAATCCAATCAAAGCCCCTACATCAACATCCCCATTATTCATAACCACTACCAGAACCCATATAGCACTCCCACCACACAAAACTTATCTCAAAACCCGCAACACATAGTAACATACTCACACTCCCACAACCACTTTTCTCGTCACAACCCAGGCAGACGCCCCCACAGACTTATTCAAATAAAATGTCAACCACAAAGCAATAAAAAGGACAACACAGCTAATATAGACATTAAAACCAAGCTCTACCTAATAAATATCAGATCCATACGAAACAAAATACCAATAATTAATGACATGATAAAAGACAAAAACCCAGATATTATCTGCATCACTGAGACATGGCTCTCACCCACGGACACCATATTATTAAACCAAATAACCACACATCAATATGATATATTTAACTGCCATCGAGATGTAAAAAGAGGTGGTGGTGCTCTCATACTAACCAAAAAAGTCCTACAATACACCTTAACAAGCCTAAATAATATAGATGGAATGGACATCATCAATATACAAAGCAGAACCATGGCACTCTCCCTCATTTATAGACCACCCTCAGCTGATCAAAAAAACTCTCCTCCACCCTTGAACTTGCATGCACAGCATCGCAAAACAAACCACTAGTAATTCTAGGTGACCTAAACCTCCCCTCTCTAAATAAATCTCAATCAGATAACTTCATGGACGCCATGAACCAAATGGGATACACTCAGATAATTCATACCTCCACACACATAAAAGGCAACATTCTAGATCTCATCTTCCTCCCTTCCTCCCTTAATAACCATCAACAACTCACACCTCCAACTACAACAGAAGTACCATGGTCCGACCATCACCTCATAACACTCCACCTCCCAGCACAAGCAACACCAAATACAATAAGCACATCACCCCATTTATCACGCTTTGCTCACTTTGACAAGGATTCTTTCCTTGACAAAGTATTACCAGTACTCAACACAAACCTCCCTGACATCAACTCCACTGTAGATCACTGGAACCTAACTATACATGAAGCAGCTATCCCCACACGTAATAGGCATAAACAAACAAAGAAGTCAGAAAAATGGTTCACCAAAGAACTAGCAAAACTAAAAAAGCAACTGAGGAAACAGGAAAAGAGATGGAGGAAAACTAAAACAGATGAAAATAAATCACAATATATGAACACACTTAACGAATACAAAAACGCAATAAACAACTCGAAAAGGGATTACCACTCTAAAGTAATAAATCTAGCCATCAACCGACCTAGAGAACTATTTACAATTGTAAAAACACTAACCAAAACTAAAAACTCCGAGCCAAAGCTACCAACAATAAGCATTCAAACTTTAGCAACTCACTTTGCAGAAAAACTAAAATCTAAACCCAATACTCTAACACCAATACTGACTACAAGCACCAAAATCAATAACAATTGGACAACTTTCCACACAATTGACTGAAAGCAGCTCATTAAAATCATAACAATGATCAATACTACAACCTCCCCACTCGATCCTTGCCCTGTGTCTTGGATTAAATGTACAAAAGAAGAACTTGCTGAAAACATTCAATACATGGTGAACCTGTCCCTTTCCCAGGGCGTCATGCCTGATGCTCTAAAGCTCACAACACTTCGCCCAATAATAAAAAACAACAAACTTGACTCAAAAGACCCCAATTCATACAGACCGATAGCTAGCATTCCTTTTATCGCTAAAATAATAGAAAAATCAATCCAATTACAATTACAAGAGCATATTGATGAACATAAACCCCTTGACACACACCAATTCGGTTTTCGCCCTTTCCACGGAGTGGAAACCCTCCTGATTACATTGATTGACTATCTCATCAAAGGCACAGATGTCAACAATCAAGGTTTCCTACTACTCTTTATTGATATCTCGGCCGCCTTCGATAACATCAACCACCCTACCCTGATCAACAGACTAGAAAACTTAGGAATAGGCGGTACTGTTCTCAAATGGTTCAAGTCATACATCACACATAGACTAATACGTGTCCAAATAGATCAAGTAGCATCAGAAACCTTCCCCCAAGGACAAGGTATACCTCAGGGATCAGCCCTTTCTGCCCTCTTATTCAACTTATACCTGCAACCTATCACAAACATATTTAGAAAACACAAGATTAATCACTTTATATATGCTGACGATATCATGCTCGCTATCCCCATAACCACAAAAAAACACTCTTATGACAACCTAGCTGAGTGCATGGCTGAGACCACCTCTTGGATGGAAATCAATCACCTCAGCATTAATCTCAAAAAAACGGAAGCAATGTTCGTTACAAGAACACCTGTGACTGAGGACACTTTTCCAACAACGATCTCAATCAATAATACCTCTATACCCGTTAAAAAAGAGGTAAAATACTTGGGTGTAATAATAGATCATACTCTCACCATGCTACCTCACATAAAGAAGACAGTAAGAACCATATTCCTTAAACTCAAAACCATACAACACCTAAGGCCCCTCTTGGATACACATGACTTTAGATCGGTTGTCAATACACTCATCACACCCCATTTCGATTATTGCAACAGTCTCCTGATTGGCCTACCACAGAAAAACACATACCTATTACAAAGAGCCCAGAACATCTGTGCAAAAGTAACTACCAAAGCTCGTCTAACAGACCATGTGACTCCTATACTCCTAGAAGTACCGGCTTAGCCGCCGGGCCCCGGTCCCGCGGCTGCCTAGTAACCGGGTTCCCGGGGCCCGGCCACGAGGCAGGCCGTTTCTCGGGGGGGGGGGGGCGATGCGCATCTAGGCGCGCGCCCGGCAGGCTTCTCGTGCTCCTGTAGGGAGCCCGCTGATTGGCCGTCAGGGTCGTGGGGGGGGCGGAGTCAGCGCGAGCAAGGAGGGAACGCTTGCCGGCGATTCCCCCCTTTCCCTCCTTGCTCGCGATCCAGAAGGATTGGTGCAGGCTTACCGGGGATTCCAGGTGGGTCTGCTCTTTGTCGGCGGTTAGGCCCCGGGTTTGTGGGGTCCCTCCAGCGGCCGCCGTCAACCCGCGTGGCGCTGGCCTCTCTGTTTCGGCAGCACCAGTTGCTGCTCTGTGCTGCGTGCGCGCTTTCTCCGGCGCACGTGGGGAGGGCAGGTCTGTCCCCCGCCTCGTGCGCTTTGCAGACTCGCCTGCTTCTGCTTCCCGGGCACTCGGGGAACGGCGGGCCTGCGTTGGGTGGGTGGTGGGTGGTGGGCGGCCCCCCCCTCCTCTCTCTTCCTCTCTCTGTTGCACTACGGCCCTAAGCCGAGGTTACCAGGGCAGGCACTCCCTTACTCTTGCCCAGCCGGCCCTTCAGGCCTCTGCAGCCCTTGGGCCACAATACCCATGGCCAAACAGGCCTCGGTGCGCGGCGCCGCTAAGGGGCCGCGGGGCAGCGCGCGTGGGCGCGGTACTGTGCGGCGTGGGTCCGCTCCCGCGGGCCGCGGTAGGGGGGCCCTTCCTGCTATTTCGGCTGCCGGTTCCCGGGCTACTGCACGGGGGGGGTGGGCGCATCCTGCCCGCTCCTGCGGCCGGGGGCGCCTCTGTGGGCGATCTGGCTCCTCCGGCGGGAATCCTGGAAGGGGACGGTGGTCGGGCGCTGCCTGCGGGGACGCTCGAGCAGGGCCGCTCGGTCGCCCCCGGGCCGATGTCCCCCCGTGCCCCGGGGTCCACTCCGCCTCCCGGAATGGTGAGCGGGTGGCTTTCGCCTCCCTCCCCGGTCTCTCCTGCTCCTCCTGGGTTTCTCGGTCCCCCGGCCCCTTGGGCGTACGGTGCGGTTCCGTGGGGGGGTCTGGGGCCCTGGGGAGGCGGTTGGGGGGGGGGTTCGGGGAGGGACAAGGGGGGGCTGGGGGTGCGGCGGCGTGGGAGGCTGGGGGCTTGGGGCCGTCGGCGCGCGCCTGGGGGGTTGGGCCCCCGGCAGTTCTCAGTTCCCCTGGGGCCCCGGCTGCTGGTTTCTCTTCTTTGTCTTCGCAGGTTCCGACGAACTCGACGCCTGCCGCTGCCGTGGCTGCTTCCGACCGGCTGGTGGGAGCTTGCCCTTCGGGTTCAACGGCACCTGCGGTTGTTCCGGCCCTTGCGGCGCACACTGGGGGCGCTGCGGCTGTCTCCTCTGGGGGGAGTGGTGAGTATACTGTCGGGGCTGAGGGAGGGGTTCCCGACTCGGCACCGGGCTCCGGGGAGGCGGGCAAGGGGAAAGGGAAGCGCAAGCGGGCTCGTCGTTGCCGGCGGGCGTCCTCGTCCTCCTCCTCCTCGTCGTCCTCCTTGGCCTCGTCCCGCGGCTCTGTCCCGGGGGCGGCGGATGGCGGGGTCCCCAGCGGGACTCCTGTCGTACGCTGCGCCGAGCTGTGGGAGTCGGTTCCGCGGAAGTTGCGCCGGCGGATCCGGCGTCGCCGGTACATCGACATCTTCCGTTTGCTCGATGGTCGGAAGCGCTCGGGGGAGAGCAGGAGAAAGCGCAAGGACGACGAGAAGGCGGGCCGTGTGCGCAAGGTCTCGCGCAACACGCTCAATTGGACCCGCGCTTTTCTGCGTTTGGCGAGTGTCTGGGGGCGTTACTTCCCGAACCAATATGGGGCGTTGTTGGCTTACGCCGACAACATTCTGGCGGCGTCCCAGGCCCACGAAGGGTGGGCCTGGTTGAATTATGATGAGGAGTTTCGGGACCAGATGGAGGAGAACAGTCTCTTGCAGTGGGGGACCAAGGACATCAACCTGTGGTTGACCCAGATGTCCTCAAGGGGCCGGGGCGCCGGAACCGGTGCAGCAGGGGCTAAGGCCTCGTCTCCGCTGTCGCCGGGGGGCCGGTCCTTTCGTGCCTCCGCCCCCACTTTGCCGCAGCCAAAGGCGGCGGTTGCCGGGGGGGATGTCTGTTGGCGCTTCAACAAAGCGTCTTGCCCTTTCCCGGACTGCAAGTTTAAGCACGCTTGCTCCTTGTGCGGTGGCGCACACGCGGCCGCGAAGTGTAGCAGGAAGGGGGTCGCAGGGGCCCCTGCGGGGGGGAAGTGAGGTGTCGCGCGCTCTGGCTGTTACCCCGGTGCGCGTCGCGGCGATGCGACCGTGGTTGCTCGAGTACGGGCGTTCCCGCCGGGGTAGGGCGGCCGGTTTGATTCTGGGGGGGTTCACGCGGGGTTTTCGCA
Source organism: Ichthyophis bannanicus (assembly GCA_033557465.1). Lineage (NCBI taxonomy): Eukaryota > Metazoa > Chordata > Amphibia > Gymnophiona > Ichthyophiidae > Ichthyophis > Ichthyophis bannanicus. The sequence goes on from CM066048.1 coordinate 120,765,150, forward strand.
TTCCTGTCCGGGGGTCCTGCGCTCCGGGGGGTTCTCGCAATGCTGCCTCTGCGCGGCTCCACGGAGATTTTGTGCGCTGCAAGATCTCTGAAGAGTGTGCTCTGGGCCGGGTGGCGGGTCCCTTCTTGGACCCCCCCTTTTCCCCGTTCACGGTTTCGCCCTTGGGTGTGGTTCCGAAGAAGGAGCCGGGCAAGTTCCGGTTGATACACAACCTCTCCTGCCCTCCGGGCGACTCCGTCAACGATCATATCCCCCGCGATCTCTGCACGGTCCACTACGCTTCCTTTGATGCCGCCGTCTCCCTGGTTCGTCAGTGCGGACCGGGGGCCCTTCTGGCCAAGGTGGACATTGAATCGGCGTTCCGCTTGCTGCCGGTTCATCCCTCCGCTTTCCCGTTGCTTGGCTTCCACTTTGAGGCACGGTACTACTTCGATATGTGTATGCCCATGGGCTGCGCGATCTCCTGCGCTTATTTTGAGGCCTTCAGTACCTTTTTGCATTGGGTAGTGGAACGGCAGTCGGGAGTCTCCAGCATTGTTCACTATCTAGACGACTTCCTGTTTGTTGGGCCGGAGGGGGCTCCGACTTGTCCCGCTCTTTTGAGCACCTTCCTTCGCGTGGCTGCCACGTTCGGCGTGCCCGTAGCGGCGGACAAGACCGTGGGGCCGGTTACTTGCCTCACCTTTCTTGGCATTGAGATAGACACGGTGGCTATGGTGGTCCGCTTGCCGGCGGCGAAGGTGCATCGCCTCCGCGAGCTGGTGGCCTCTGTCTGTGCTGTTGCGAAGACTTCTCTTCGCGTTATGCAGTCGTTGGTTGGGCATCTGAACTTTGCTTGCCGCGTCCTCCCCATGGGACGCCCCTTTTCGAGGCGCCTGTCCTTGGCGATGGCGGGGGCGCGGCTGCCGCACCACCGGATTCGGGTGTCCGTGGGAATGCGGGAGGATTTGCGGGTTTGGGACTCGTTCCTGGCTGGCTTCGATGGGAGCTCCGTGCTGCAGTGGCCTGAGTTGTCGAATGGCGACCTTCAGTTATTTACCGACGCGGCGGGCAGCTTCGGTTTCGGGGCTTTTTGTCACGGTGCCTGGTGTGCGGAGCCTTGGCCTGCGGCCTGGGTGCGCTCCGGCTTGACGCGCAATATCACCTTCCTGGAGCTGTTCCCTATCGTGGTTTCCTTCTGGGTCTGGCCTGACCGGTTGCGGGATCGGCGGGTCGTCTTCTGGTGCGACAATGCGGCGGTTGTTGAGGTTTTGAATCGCCATGCTCCCCGATGCCCCAGGGTGGCTGCCTTGATGAGGGTGTTTGTGTTGGCTTGCTTGCGTCTGAATGTCTCCGCTCGGGCGCGGCACGTTCCGGGTTCCAGGAACTCAATCGCTGACGCTCTGTCACGTTTTCAGTGGGAGCAGTTTCGGCGCCTGGCTCCAGGGGCAGACGAGCTGCCCTCGCGGGTTCCGGAGCATCTCTGGAGGATTGGGACCCCGACCTGATGGATCTCTTGGCGGCGTCGGTGGCGCGCAGTACCTGGACGGCTTACCGTAGGGGCTACGTTCAGGTGAGTGCCTTTTTGTGCGCGCGTGGGTGGGCTGGGGGGGTGGTGCCGGATGACCTGGTTGGCCGCTTTGTGCTTTGGGCGAAGAAGGCGGGATGGGCGCGGTCGGCTGCCATCGGAGCGCTTGCGGGCTTCTCCTTCTTTTGTAAGGCGGCTGGCTGGGGTAATCCACGTGTCTCTTTTTTGGTTGGGCGGTTGCTCGCTGGTTGGGCCCGTGCTCAGCCGGGGCTACCGGATCGGCGGCGCCCGGTTTCTCACGAGCTGTTGCTGCAGGTGTGTGAGGTTTTGCCGAGGGTGGCCGCCTCGGGCTTCGAGGCGGTGTTGTTTCACGCTTTGTTCACCACTGCTTTTTTCGGCGCCTTCCGGGTGTCCGAGCTAGTTCCCCGGTCGGCTCGGCGGGGGGTTTTTGGGGGGCTGGCTGCGGGGCACGTCCGGGTGGAGCCTGCGCGTGTCCGCATTTTTCTCCCCCGTTCTAAGACGGACCAGTCCGGGAAAGGGGGCTGGGTCCTGCTGAGCGCCATCTCGCCCTTGTTGTCCTGTCCTGTTAGGGCTCTGGGTGAGTACGCCCGACGGCGCCCGGTGGCGCCCGGCCAGTTTTTCCTTCATGCGGATGGCCGGCCGGTGACGCAGTTTCAGTTCACGGCTGTGCTTCGCTTGGCCCTGCGGGCATTGGGTCTCGCTGAGTGGGGTTACACGTCGCACTCGTTTCGGATTGGAGCGGCTACCAGCGCGGCGGCTGCCGGATTGGACCCGCTGGTGATTCGGCGTATTGGCCGCTGGCGATCGGGTGCTTACGCCGGGTACGTTCGCCCGTCGGCTGGCGGCGGTGCGGAGTAGTGGGGGGTGCTGCCGTGGTGGAGGTCTGCCTGCGGTGGGGTGGGGGGCCGGGGGGGGCACTAATCCTTTGTTTCCTATTCCAGGGTTGCTTGCTGGTGGTGGTCCCTTCTTTCTACTTTCAGATGGTGCGGCGCCCGGCGATTGGTGGATCATCGGACACTCCTTTGTCTATTGGGCGGAGCGGCGCGCGGCGGCGCGGCCGTTGGGCGTCCACCTGGGTCTTGCCGGAGCTGGAGTGCGGTTGTGCTGGATGGGCCGCCGCGGTATGCATTGGGACCAGCTCCTGGACTGTGTTCACGCGGAACTTGGACGGCGCCGGCGGCCGGTCGGGCTGCTGCTGCACCTGGGTGGCAATGACGTTGCCGGTTGGGCTTGCCGGCAACTCATTGGGACTGTTCAGAGAGACATTGCACTATTGCGGGGGGTTCTTCCTGGGGTGGTCATTCTGTGGTCGGACATTATACCCCGCCCTGCTTGTTGGACCCAGCGGCGTTGGTCAAGGGGCTTGTGCAAAGTTAATCGGCAGATCGGGCGCTGGGTCCAGCAGACGGGGGGGGTCCAGGTTCGGCACCCTTGGGCGGAGGTTGCTTGCGCTGGCTTGTACCGGCTTGATGGGGTTCACCTTGCCCCGGTGGGGCAGGATCTTCTCCTGAACGACTGGCAGGAGGCACTCGAGTCGTTGTGCTGGTCGCAGCTTTCCTTGGGGGGGCGGCGCTAGGATAGCTCGCTACCTAGCGCCGGTGGCGGGGTGGCGAGCTGGTGCTCGTTGACCCGGCGGATCATTTCAGCTGGAGGCCGCTTTCCATGTGAGCGGCACGGGTATGCGGGTTGGGGGAGACGTCCCGGTTGGGGTCTCTACCCGGAATTAGGCAACCCCTTCAGCCGGCCTTTGCTAACATGGCGAGGCGGGCGGGAAGGGGCAGCTGGGGGGGGGGGGGGGGTTGGATGGTGCTCCACCTTGCTATACGGCTGGTGGGGGGCATCATCCGGATGACGGGTGGGGGGGGGGGGGCTCTTCTCTGTTATGGTTTGAATTGCTGAGTTGGCCCATGTTGGGCCGGTGTTTATTACTGTTATTAAAAGCTGCGACCATGCATTAACACCAACACTTGACGTCCGCCTGCTTTGTCAATGGTTGGGGGTGGGTGATGGAGGGTTGGGGTTCCAGGCCGAGTAGGGCCTCCGGATACCTCGGTTAGTACCGGCTTAGCCGCCGGGCCCCGGTCCCGCGGCTGCCTAGTAACCGGGTTCCCGGGGCCCGGCCACGAGGCAGGCCGTTTCTCGGGGGGGGGGGGGGCGATGCGCATCTAGGCGCGCGCCCGGCAGGCTTCTCGTGCTCCTGTAGGGAGCCCGCTGATTGGCCGTCAGGGTCGTGGGGGGGGCGGAGTCAGCGCGAGCAAGGAGGGAACGCTAGCCGGCGATTCCCCCCTTTCCCTCCTTGCTCGCGATCCAGAAGGATTCCCTCCCGCCCGCCCTTGTTTCCGGGTGGGTGGAGGGGGGGCAGGTCGGATCTTGTCGCAGCTGGTGGGGGGGGTGGGGCGTAGGGTGCTGGTGTGGCATTCGTGAGCGGGGTGGCGAGCTGGTGCTCGTTGACCCGGCGGATCATTTCAGCTGGAGGCCGCTTTCCATGTGAGCGGCACGGGTATGCGGGTTGGGGGAGACGTCCCGGTTGGGGTCTCTACCCGGAATTAGGCAACCCCTTCAGCCGGCCTTTGCTAACATGGCGAGGCGGGCGGGAAGGGGCAGCTGGGGGGGGGGGTGGGTTGGATGGTGCTCCACCTTGCTATACGGCTGGTGGGGGGCATCATCCGGATGACAGGTGGGGGGGGGGGGCTCTTCTCTGTTATGGTTTGAATTGCTGAGTTGGCCCATGTTGGGCCGGTGTTTATTACTGTTATTAAAAGCTGCGACCATGCATTAACACCAACACTTGACGTCCGCCTGCTTTGTCAATGGTTGGGGGTGGGTGATGGAGGGTTGGGGTTCCAGGCCGAGTAGGGCCTCCGGATACCTCGGTTACTACATTGGCTCCCCATAAACAGCCGTATTAGATACAAAATTCTCCTAACAACATTCAAACTCCTAAATGACATCGCCCCATCACATCTATCAACATTACTACAGACCCCATCTGAATCAAGAGCTCGCAGACAAAATGCAGCCCACTCACTTGATCTACCAAAATCATTCAAGAAGACTAAAAAATCCACAAGTGACAGAGCCTTCACATTCACTGCCCCTATGCTCTGGAATGATCTCCCACTAGACCTCCGCACCATAAAAGACCTCGCCCAATTTCGGAAGGAACTCAAAACTTACCTATTCTCTGAACATTTCCAAATCCCCTACCCCCCAAGCTCTGTACCCCCCAAGCTCTGTACCCCCCAAGCTCTGTACCCCCAAGCTCTATCCCACACCATCCACACACCAACTCAGAACTCCCTAAACCACAACTAGACAACCCCACACAGCCCCCACCCCCCCCCCCCACACACAAAATTCTTGAAAAAAAATGGAAATAAATTCCACCACATACACATGATGCACGATTATTCTGAAAACCCCTGTATAGAATCATTTGTAAATAACCTATGTAAATAGTTTGGACAGATTTTTACATCTGTCATTATTTGTAAAAAGTTAGAAAGTTTCTCTGTTTCAATGTAATGTATATCTATTCCATGTAAAAAGTTAAAAAGTTCTCTGTTCAATGTAAAGTATACAGAAGTATACATAATTTGTTAAATTGTTCCATGTAAACCGCCCTTGATCACTGGAAGGGGCGGTATAGAAGAAATAAGTAAATAAATAAATAAATAAAATAAAGATGTGAGGGCCAGCGGTGGAGTGGAAGTGTTGCTGGCAAGCTGTAGCTAATGTGGGTGCTATTTGCTTGGAGTAACAGTGCTCGCTGCCCTTAGCGTGGGTGCATTTAACGCCGCCTCAGTGGGTGACTTTAAGTGCCCCATGTGCCAGCTTGTGTAGTGCTGTGTTTTTGAATCACGCTAACTGCAGGAGGACAGACTAACATGGTCTTGAAGTTAGTGCTGGTAACATGGTCCCCACGTGTGTTATGAGCACAGGCTTTAGTAAACATGCCCCAAAGTGCACATGTATGTTGGCATTATATAGCATACACATGTAAATAGCAGCGCTGCTCTGTGATCTGCCCCAGAATATGCGTTCACGTGGGTCACATAAAAGTAAGCGCTGCCTTGTCACCACACATGCTTTTACATGCATAATACTTGGAGTAATTTTATAAAAGCCCTTTACATTTGAAAAAAATGTTTATAAACTTACCCCCATAGAAAATGCCATGTTTTAGGTCATCTAGGTCAAAAAACAGATATTTATTTATTTATTTATTTTATTTTATTGGATTTTTATACCGCCTTATCATACAATCAAAGCGGTTTAACAAAAGAGAAAATTAGTAATAGTGAAAAAATCTGTGATAATATATTCATAGTTTGTAAATATATGATTAAATGTCTTGGGAAAAGGTGCACTATATATATTGTGAGCTATACTATAAAGTGAGCTATTGTACAATGTATATATAAATAATTGTTTTCTTAAAAATTAATTAGTTGATTGCATGACCGTAGTGCTCCGTAAACAAAACTGTTTTCAGTTGTTTTCTAAAGTCTTTGATGTCCTGAGCTGCTCTCAGATCATTAGGTAGGGAGTTCCAGATGGAAGTCGCAGCAAACGAGAAAGCTCTCTCAGAGGTCTCCTTGCATGTTTTTCTGATGTCATTTGAGGAGCTGATTCTATTTTCTGATACACTTCTCCTAGGTCTGTTGCTAATATCTGACCGGATAAGATACGTCAGACTTTTTGCAGAACATTGTTGCTTTATCTTGAAAATATAAATTACTGTTTTGTATTTAATACGAGATGATATTGGTAACCAATGAAGCTCCTTTAAGATAGGAGTTATATGCTCTTTACTTGATAGACCAAAAATTATACGAGCAGCGGTGTTTTGCGCTAACTGTAAAGGCTTCAGTGACTGCTTAGCTAGACCCAGATATATTGGATTGCAGAAGTCAAGTAATGGTGTAATTAGAGCATGACAAACATTGCGGAAGTGAACAGTTTCCAGAAGCGGCCTTAGTCTTCTGATGATTTTCATTCTATAATAAGCGCTTCTAATCGTCTTGTTTATGTGTGATCTGAGATTTAATTCCTTGTCTAGAGTAACTCCAAGATATTTCACTTCTGATTTAATAGGAATAATTGAATTATCTATCTTGATGACAGGTGGATGTGCAAAATTTTGGTTACGAGATACAAATAATGCCTCTGTCTTGCTAAAATTAATTTGCATATTGTTGGTTTTACACCAGGTGGACATTTGTGATAGACAATCTGTGATGCTGGAAAAATCAGGTTTCTCGATGGAGATAGTTGTGAAAATCATAATATCGTCAGCATAAATTGTATACTTTATGCCACTTTTTAATGGAATATTGCAAATTGGCTGCAAATAAATGTTGAAGAGAAGCGAAGAAAGAGCGGAACCTTGTGGCACACCTTGTAATACTCTTATGGGCAGAGAAGTTTTTGTCCAATCTTTACTTGTAAAAATCTCTCTGTCAGATATGATTGAAACCATTTTAATGTGACCCCATGTAGACCAATCTCCTCTAATCTATGTAATAACCTATTGTGATCTACAGAATCGAATGCAGCCGAAATGTCTATAAAAATCATTATAATACCCTTTTTAATGTCATCAATGGTACGGAGAACGTAATCAAAAAGATAAATCATTAAGGTTTCAACTCCATGGTTTGGGCGAAAACCATGTTGGTTATCGTCTAAAGGCGCATGAATGTCAATGTGTTCTTGGAGTTGAAGTTGCACTGTCTTTTCAATGATTTTCGCTAAAAAGGGTATGCTGGAAATAGGCCGGTAGGCAGCTGGGTTATTCTTGTCTAACGTTGTCTTCTTCGGGATTGGTCTAACAGTTGCAAGCTTTAAGTGCTTTGGTAAATTACCTTGAGAGAGGGAATTATGCACAATGTTTTGTATTATGCGAATAAAATCTGACTTTGTGGACTTTATCCAAGATACAGGACATGGATCGGTTGGAGAAGTGCATGTGTTTATGGAAGAGATAATGTGCGAGAGTTGCTCTTTAGAAGGAAAAGAGAATGTATTCCAGACCCTGAAATTTGAGACCAAATTCAAGTTGAGACTAAATATATCTTTTACCTTAGAGTGGAATTTTTCCTTAATATAATCTGCATACTTCTGCGGTTCAATTTCAGCTTCACCTTCTGTTTTTTGCTCTTTTGTTAAACTCTTTACAATTTCAAAAAGCTCTCTAGGTTTGTTGATGGAGTTATTTATTATATTTGTATGGTATTCTTTCTTTGAGACTTTAATACGTTCGTCGTATAGCTTTTGTTTTGTTAAATATATCTGCTTTAATTCTGAAACCTTATTCCTTCTCCATTTACGCTCTATTCTTCTGAGATCTCTTTTCATCAGACGTATAGCATTAGAATACCATGGCTTGTGATGTAGCTTATTGATCCTTGATTTCCTTGGACTTGTGTCTGTCATTCTAGCTGCATTAGAAATTATGTAATTCCATTTGTTTACTTGTGTCTCTATTTCTACTGAATCGTCAGATAGATGAGGTAAGGTATCCTGTATAAATGTATCTTTGTCAAATTTTTTAAAACGTCTATGATAGCATTTGTCATCTAGTCTTAAATTATTTTTTGTTTGTAATAAAATTTCCATACTAACTATGTAGTGATCTGACCATGGAACTGGGGTAATGGTAGGAATTGAAATTAGACCTCCTAAGGTCAAATCATTTGAGGCAAAGATGAGGTCTGGCGAGTAACCATATATGTGTGTAGGTTTCTTGACTATTTGTGTGAAATTTAGTGAGCCCATTGCTTGAAGAAAGGTCTCGGAGTCTCTGCAGTTAATGGATTTAAGGTTGAAGTCACCTAGCACTATTGTGGGTTTGTACGGGGAAGTGATAGAACAAATAGACTCCAGTGTTGAGGCAAGCTCAGCAGAAGACGCTTTTGGTGCTCTATAATGTAAACTAATTGCCATGTGCTTATTCTCAATGTTAATGGAGTTACATTGTTGCGATTCTAAACTACATTGTATTTTGAATCGTAAATTCTTTTTTGCGATTATAAGGACACCTCCTCCACGTCTGACAGATCTAGAGCAGCTATAAGCAGAGTAAGAATCTGGGACAAGCTGATTGAGAATTACATTATCATACGGATGTAGCCAAGATTCTGTGATGCATAGCACGTCTATTTGTGCTTCATCTATATGATCAACTATAGTTTGGATTTTATTGCATACAGATCTAGCATTAATTAATTCAATGCTAATTAGCTTCTCTGAATTGGATAATGCTTGAATTACATTTGTTTTGACATGAGATCTTTCATTTAGATGCAAATGCCTATCAGAGCTATGATTAATACAAGTGCCATATTGCCGTGGCTGCGGTTTTACGAAAATGTATTTGCATAACACTATCCAAGTGAAAGGGGGTAGCCAACTATAATTGCTTTGGCTATATTGCTGTTGTAGGATTACAGGGAAACCTTGTAAACATATGAGGTAGAATGGTAAAAACAACATTGCATGTATATAAGAGACGACACTATAAGTCTATACTTGCACTTGGTTGAAAGTTGTTTTTCATGTTCATGCATATAACTTCTTCTTCTTCTTCGCCTAGGGTCCCGCCTAAGGGCCACGCCAAAGGTCTAGGGTGGTATTTTATAAAAAAACCTCAATGAAGGAGCCTGTTATAAAATATATAAAGCTCCACCAAGGATCTCATGTACTTTCGGAAACATGAACATCGGAAGCCACGCTGAAGGGAATGGCTGGCAGCATTTCTCAGAGACACATAGATACCACTGCAGAAACATAAGAACATAAGATATGCCATACTGGGTCAGACTGAGTTCCATTGAGCCCAGTATCCTGTTTCCAACAGTGGTCAATCTAGGTCATACGTACCTAGCAGTTTCCCCAAAAGACACAGGTTCCACAATGCTTGTATTGGGTCAAGCAGTGATATCCTGGATCCCTTTTTAATAATGGTTCATGGACCTTTCCTCCAGGAACTTGTCCAAACCTCTTTTAAACCCAGCTACACTAATAGCTTTTACTAAATCCTCCGGTAACAAATTCCAGAGTTTGATTACACGTTGAGTGAAAAAATATTTTCTCTCATTAGTCTCAGGCAGCTGGAAGGGACAAGTCCACCTCAGGTGCTGCCTACTTCCTCTTTGCTGGAACTGGGTGGTGTTCTACTGGTGACAAGTTCTTCCCATCTTTACATTAGCCATGTATTGGGTTTCCCATTCCTGCTCATAGTTTATTTAAATTGCTATGCTAAGCTTTTCAAATCGTCCACGCTTTAGCTCCTGCCTACATGCCACATTTGATACTGTTGGATTCATTCAACAGTGAAGGCTGTGGAGTGGAGGAGTAATCTAATGGTTGATGCAGTGAGTGGGCTGCAAAGGAAGGAAGCCATATTTAAATCCCACTACTGCTTCTTGTGATTGTGGCTAAATCACTTAATCTTCCATTGCCTTAGGTACAAAGATAGATTGACAGGAGAATGCTTACATTTCCTGAATGTAACTTGCCCCAAACCTCTGAGAAAGGGCGGTGTGATGGAGTATATAGGAAACGCCCCATCTCCTGCTGAGACACCCGCAGCCAAGCTCAGAACCGGTGAGGCATTTTCCCTGTAAGAGTCTAAACCCCTGCCCCTTTAAGAAACTAGGCTGAAAAATGAGGGAGGGAGGGCGTGGCCCGGCCCCAGGGTTTAAACCAGGAAGCAAGGTTCTATGGGTTACATGCTGATGACTTATCTGTGAGGAGATAGCAACAGTACCAGCTGAAAGCTGCTGTTTTCTGGTTTATATGTTTGTTGCCTTGCTGCTGAGAAACTGACAAGGATATGAACTGAGTTGTGCTGGCCAGAGGGAGGAAACTGCGGAGCACCAGCTTTTGTTTTGTGCCTTTGAAATACTGTTTGTAATCGCACTAAGACCCAAGAAGGAGCCAGGCAGCCTGCCTGATCCTGCACAAGGGCATGATAAAGTGTTTGTGTTTCCCTATCAACCTCCAATTAGCTGTGGATCCCTGGGTTACTTTCCTTCGCTTACACGCCTATACCACAGGCAGGTTAAATCCAATTCCCCCTGACGGCACACAATGCCACATGTAAGGTGTTGCAAAGCTATTGGACAGCAGTGTTTTTATTAGTTGAAAGTGTTGGACCACATCGGCAATTTTCAGTCTGTTCATTCTATCCAAACAAATACCCTTGCCCTCCCCCTGAACGTGTGGCCCTTAGGCGTTGGACCGTGGCGTCTGCACTGAAGGTTAGATTGAAGACGTGGACTGGTTTGTCATACACGTTTATTGTGGTAACCTGCTGTTCCTTCTCCTTCTCTTATCTCTTTGACTGTTTCTGTCCTCTATTCTGTCCTATCTCATAAATGGCGTTCCTTTCTTATTTTCTCAAATGATATGGTATTGTAAACCGCTCTGATGCCTCGGCCTGAGCGGTATATCAAATGATTAAACATAAACATAAGAGCATTCACAGTGGCTCCCCTTCCTGTCCTCTCCAAGTATCTTTCTTGGGCTATGAGGGATATATTTGTAAGGGAATTTTTGTCAAACATCTTATGAATATTCATTTTCATGATAGTCGCTGACTTTGGTGCTTTTCCCTTCCAGAAACCAAAAAGAAATTGGATGAATTGAATCTTGTGGCTTAAACATATTTTTTTCTGTATACGTATTTCATAATGAATCATATTTATGTTCTCAGTGGGTCATGACATATTCAACTATGATTTATAGACTAGGTAGGCTTCTAGAATAGGAAAAGAGCATAAGATTTTGAAAGGTGTGCAGTGACATTTTACACCAGACATTAAAAAAAAAGTCATAAAATATATACACACAATTTGTATCCTTGGCTTGTTCTGCTCAAGGAGAGGGTGCATGTGTTCAACATTCCTTTTAAGATTCACAATAGTGAACATTCCTGCTGGTGAAGGTGGTGTTGCATTTTCAGTCATGAGGGCCAGGCAGGTCGCCTAGGATTCTTGCAGAACCTGCCTGATTGAACCATGATAGCGCTACATCAACCCTACCATAGGAATGCGGACCTTAGAGGAAACATTCCGAGAGTTTCATTGATATACATGCTGTTATCTATTTGTTTAGAGTTTCTGGTTGCAAATGTAGGTGTTAACTGAATCCATAACTTATGCATATTTGGTTCATTTTGTTTATTGGAAAATTGTCTTATTGGAGAAATCATTCATTGGACCATGTGGGCCCATTGGATAAACTGTACTCTGTGGATGAAATGTTGCCGGAAGAGCTAAACCAGCCATGAATGTGTGTGTTATGCATTTGGACAATGCGACAGACTTCGAATCGATGAGACATCTGATGCTCCATCTGAAAATCTCCTTGGATGCCTAAATATGGTGTCTAGTTGGTTGATGCACCTATCCTTCTAACTCACCATTCACGGGCTGCTTGTCCCTACACCCATCCCTAATCCTTTCAGTCCTAATGGTACAGGTTCTATAGTTCTATCCCCATTCCCTGCATTCTCCAATCCTAGACATGAAAGAATCTTTGTGCCCATCCCCTTGAGTTATCCATTTCTTGAGTCTCTGTTCATAAAATATTCCCCTAAATTAACCCTATTACCTTCACTTACTAAATAATTTCCTGCCAATCTTTCTTCTTAGGGCACCCTTTATCTCCGTATTCCGCAGACTGTAGATCAAAGGGTTCAGCATGGGAATCACCACAGCATACATCAGGGCCAGGAGCCTTTCACTACCAGATACAAACTTTATCTTGGGAAGAACATAAGCAAATACACCAGTACTGTAGAACATAATAACAGAGATAAGGTGGGCAGCACAAGTGGAGAATGCCTTGTGCCTCCCCTCTGTAGAGTGGATCCTCAGGATTGCAGAAAGGATGGGAACATAGGATGTAAGAATCAGAAGGAATGGGATGATTCCAACAAACACACTGTGTACGGAAACTCCTATTTCAGCCAGGTGCTTGTCCCCGCAAGCCAGCCGCACCAGAACTGGCACATCACAGAAAAAGTGGCTAATTCTTCCAGAGCCACAGTACTTCAATCTGGACACCAGGCAGGCTTGCCCAAGGGCTAGTAGTCCATCTCCAAGGCATGCAGCTACTGACAGCTGTACACAAAGCTTTCCATTCACAATGACTGAATAGTGCAAGGGGTTGCAAATGGCCACATACCGATCAAATGCCATCACTGTGAGAAAGTAGCACTCTGTGGCACCCAGGAAGATGAAGAAGTAGAGCTGGGTGATGCAGCCCCAGAAGGAGATGCTCCTATCTCCCACCAGGAGGTCAATCAGCATCTTGGGGACCGTGACGGAGGTATAGCAGATTTCTAGGAAGGAGAGGTTCCGGAGGAAGAAGTACATGGGACTTTGGAGGACAGAGCATATCAAGGTGAGAGCAATGATCAGGACATTCCCTAGCAGGGCTGTGATGTAGACTTTCAAGAAGATCACAAAAAGCAGAAGTTGTAGAGGCAAGGAGAGGTCGGAGAACCCAAGAAAGCTGAAATTGGCAGCAAGCGTCTGGTTTCCAAAATCCATTTTCCTGGCACCTTGAATATCTGTTGGGGGGGATCCCTTTTAATCTTCTTTATGCTGTTTGGATGTTTAAGTCTAGTCTGCAGTCAGTAGTACTTCAGATTCTGCTATTGCAAACTTTGCATAATAAAACCATTTTATTGTAAGAAGTGGGGACTGGTAATTATGACAGGCCTGCTAGCAAAAGTATATCCTTTAAAATGCTTTAGGGGAGATGCTGTACTGATCGTTATCAGACCTCCCACTGATAACATTGAAAGCACAAACACAGTGCAGACAGGTGAAGAGCACATCTTCCTCCGAGCCTTCTGCAGGCATCACACTGATACACATAAAGCATGAATACAGCATGGACAGATGAAGAGCAGAACATCATTAGAGCCACATATAGGTGTTCACACGTATACATGTAATGCATGAATACAGCAAGGACGCCTGAAGAGCATGTCTCAGAAGGACAGCTTAAATAGCAGGGTTGCAGCCTTAATGATAGATGTTTTCTGTTTAAAAACAGTGTAAACATACAAGGAATAAAATATATTAGGCCGAACATGAAAGGGGATAAATTCATATGACTCAAATGGGACCTAAGAGAGGCCTGGAACAGAGAAGTCAGTGTTTTGGAGGAAAGAGATGCTTGAACCTCAAATCTTTAAAACTAAAGATATTGAAGCACATCTTGATTGAACATAAAAGTAACCGAGACACAACTTCACAAAGTGTCTGAACTCCTCAGTAGCATTTGAAGGTCCAGGAAGCCCTAACACCCTCAAAAGTAATAAAGTAACCTGGTACATGGGGGGGGGGGGGGATTGTATGATTTTATTTAACAAGACAGCTTATGTACTGGATGACATCTGACAGACACTTTCCAAGCTGCACAGAATATGTCACCTATCGTAACTTTAAGTAGCTCCAAGAATGTCCGGTTTTTATGCGGCATTAATATGCCAACACAACATGTCCACCCCTTTTCCTCTTCCTGATCTTGCTGTTGTGAGGCAGGTGCATTGGGCAGGATGGTTGGGTAGAAGAGCTGCTGAAGTCACAGACGTAGGGTGGCAAAGCTGACTTGTCTGTAGCAAGGTGCGTGGTGAAGGAATTTCTGTTTTGTGACTGCCTCATCCTTTTCCCTTGCCTCCATGTTGGAGGTCTTCTGAAACAGGAAGACAATTTGTAAGTGTGCTACTGGAAGGAAACAAAAGTTGAGTATCAAAGAAGGAGAGTCTGGAAATGTTCTAAAGAGCTGCCAAGTCACATGGTTTCTGGAACATAGTATTACCTTCTTCTGGGGTATCTGCAGTGTTGATTATCCCTGGACAGTAGGGTGGTCCAAAAAAACAAACAAACGTCAGTTCTCCACAAGGCTGGTTTTGCTCTTTATCATATTTATAACAAAATTTTAATGAAAATAAACAACATTTAGAGGTCACCCCATTTGGCATCTTTATGTCATTTGAACTAAACAGCAGATAACAGGAATGTTTTGATAATGGTGGCTGCTGAAGGTTCTGCACCATCTTTTTCTTAGGTGGGAGGAAAGGGACAGGAGGAGATAAGAGTATGTGGAAAAAGGGAAGAAGGTTGGGAAAGAGCAGGAAAAGGAACAAAGGGAGAAGAAGGGCCATAGTTATAGTGACAAAAGCTTATACATAGGGTTAACCGCTAAACCACAAAGGTGGTGAAAGTTAGACACAGTATGAAAGGCCATGTAGCTCAGCATCATAGAAAGTTAATGAGCAGATCAAGGTGAACACAATTGACGTTTAGCTTCTGTAACAGTACAATGACCTTTAAAAGCCAAAATCCTGCAAAGTGGTGGTGTGCTGATGTTCCTGTATGTGTCTTAGTAGGAAGGTACAAAGATGACTGAAGGAGGTGTGGAAAGGTTAACAGCGATTTAGCCGGCAGGTTCACACTATGGCCCGCCTCTCCTTCAACAAATGCAGTATGAGCTGATTGGTGGCAGTAGTGATGAGCAGGGAAGAGCTACACACCTTTAGCATGGTCCTTGGGCACGGGTCGTAGCGTGAACTTGCCGGCTCGATTGCCGTTAACATCTCCACACCTCCTTTAGTCACCTTGTACCTTCCTCACTAAGACACATACAGGAACTCTAGCACATTTGGTGATGTTTCAGTATTATTACAACTCAGAGCAGAGTACATTATAATACAGTTCTAAAACAAAAATAAGATAACCCATATTCCACCCCACCAACTTTAAATTCTCTATACTTCCCTCATTTCCCAACTTTCCTTTCTATTTAAAATCATTCTTCTAACTTATAATTTGCAAAATGGTCTGTAATTGGTTTTTTTTTTAAATAATGCAATTTCCTGTAGCTAATCATCATCCTCCATTGCTGCTCTACTCTTTTAAATACTCGCTAAAAATCACGTCTAACTTTTTTTCTAGAATTGGAAGTCTTCAGCCACTTTAAGAAACTCCAGGAAGCTTGTTCCAGTAACTTAGAACCACCCCTGAAAAACAACTTGTTTGAGAGGAAGAGCTAAATTCAATGAGTTGCTAGATCTAAGATTCCTTGCTGGAGAATAGACAACCAACATTTTCTCCAATACCCTGGACCTATTCCACGTAGGGCCTTATGCACTAAATATAATACATAGCTATATGTATGCTATATTTGCGGCCAGATTTTGAACCATGTTGTAATTTCTTTGGGAGCCCAGCTTAAGATTATTACAAAAATCCATGTCACTCATTCTGGCCTTAACACATGTAAACAAGACATGCCATCCCTCAGTGCATCCTAGGAACTTGCAAGGTACTTGTGGCCTGGATTGGACACTGTTAGAAACAGATTACTGGTCTTCATGGACTATGATCTGACCCCAAATGGCATATCTAATGTTCTTATGTAGGAAGTACTTGAAATTAACATTTACAAAGAAGATTCTCCCTCACTTGGTTTGCAGTTTGTTGTGCTGTGAGGGCTTATGTGCATCAGTGATGTTGAAGGGCTATGTTATTAGTAGTTTAACTACTGGCAGGGTCTCCCAAGATGGACAGGTCTCAGCTGAGGTGCCAGACCAAGGCAAACCACCCATCTGGGCAGCAGCATAATGGTATGGTATTGACAGTGGAGGATCACATTTCTGTGACAACGGCAATAACACTAATCTTAAACTAGGTGGAGGAAAGGCCTGGCAATCTACTTCTGTATCTTGCCATGAAAACCCAATAGATAGTCACAACAAAACAAATTGCACTATAGTGCTGGAAGGTGAGACTCCTGGGTTGGAAGGCAATCAACTGGCTACTGGGGAGGGGCTTACCTTTCAGAGTAAAGCCAGCATTTATAATGTGTTTGGATCAAAGTCCTCGGGACGTCTCACTGCTGATATGGCTGCACATGAAATGAGAATCAGAAGTTGTAAAGATGTCTTACATATTGGGACCTGTAAGATACAAAGCATGAACCAAGGGAAATTGGAGGTGGTCAAGAATGAAATGGAACATGTACAACTTGATCTGTTGGGTGTCAGTGGACTGAAATGGAATGGAATTCAGGCACTTTGTGACTGATGATCACATGTTCTACTATGCTGGAAATGGAAGACAAAGAAGAAATGGTGTTGCATTTATAATTAAGAAGAAACTTGCAAGAACTCTAATGAAATAGAATGCAGTCAGTGAACGCTTAATTTCTATTCATCTATGAGGAATGCCTATCAACACAACTGTAATTCAAGTATATGCCCCAATAACAGCTGCAGAAGAGGATGAAATTGATGAGTTCTATGAACAAGTGCAAGCTGAAATTGACAGAACATGCAAACAGGATATCCTAATAGTCATGGGTGACTGGAACACAAAAGTTGGCAACAAAGAAGAAAGCAAAATGGTTGGAAAATATGGACTTGGAAACAGAAATTAAGCTGGAGAAAGACTGGGGAATTCTGCAAGACCAACGATCTATTCATCTCATACACCTTCTTCCAGCAACTCAAGCAGCAACTATACACATGGACTTCCCACTCAGTGGATTGTACAAAAATCAAATTGACTACATCCGTGGAAGTCAATGATGGAAAAGCTCTATAACATTAACAAAGACAAAATCTGGAGCTGACTGTGGTACAGATCACCAGCTACTAGTAGGCAAACTCGAGCTGAAGTGGAAAGCCGCTCATGAATGTAGCAAAATATGACCTTGAGAATATATCACTGGAATTTAAAGACTGCCTGCAAAATCAATTTGCTGCTTTAGATACAAATGACAGAGCTCCAGAAGAATTATGGGATGACATCAAGAAGGTTGTGTTGGAAGAAAGTGAGAAATCTCTACGAAAGCTGAAAAAGCAAAAATGGCCAAAATGGATGACCAAAGAAACTCTGAATATTGCCCAGAAATGCAGAGAAGCTAAAGCCAGAGGAGAAAGAGGCAATCACAGAACTCAACAGGGATTTCTAACATGCAAGACAAGATAAGGAGAAATACTACAATGACTCATGCAAGGAAATATAAGCAGAAACTATTAGAGGAAGAACAAGATTGGCTTTTCTAAAGCTGCGAGAGTTCAAGAAAAAATTCCAGCCTTGAATTGGAATGTTACAATGTTTTCTTGATCTTCTCAGCATCATGTTGAATGATGCTGAGAAGATCAAGAAAAGGTGGAAAGAATATACAGAGTTTTTATATGATAACGATCAAGTGGACCAACAGCCATTTGAACCTGTACCTTATGATCCGGAATCATTGGTGATGAAAGAAGAAGTTGAAACAGCATTTAAAGCCTTATCAAAGAACAAAGCACCAGGCATTGATGGCATTCCCATAGAAGTATTATAGCAATCTGATGCAACTGTTGCCATACAAGACTCTGCCAGGAAATTTGGAAGACAACAACATGGCCAACTGACTGGAAAAGAGCTGTGTTTATACCAATACTAAAGAAAGATGATCCAACTGACTGTGGAAATTATCGCACAGTCACTCTGATCCCACATGCCAGCAAGATTCTACTCAAGATTATTCAGCAGAGACCATACCTGGAACGAGAACTACCTGAAGTGCAAGCAGGGTTCAGGAAAGGGTGAGGAACAAGAGACGACGACATGGATGTAAGATGGATCCTTGAAAAGACTAAAGAATGCCAAAAGGATATCAATATGTGTTTTATCAACTACGTCAAGGCTTTTGACTGTGTAAACCATGAGAAACTCTGGGCCACATTAAAAAGCATGGGTATACCAGAACTCCTGATTGTTCTCTTGCACAACCTTTACATTGATCAAGAAGCAACAGTTCAAACAGAACAAGGAGAAACAGAATGGTTTAAAATCAGCAAAGGTGTACAAGACTGCATACTTTCCCCCTACCTGTTTAATTTATATGCAGAACAAATAGAGAAGCAGGATTGTATGAAGACAACAGTGGTGTGAAGAATGGTGGAAGACTCATCAACAACCTTTGCTATGCTGATGATACCACATTACTGGCTGAAAGTGAAGATGAACAAAGAACATAGTCTTAAAATGGGTCTGCACCTTAATGTAAAGAAGACAAAGATCCTGACAACTGGCAAAATCAATAAGTTCATCATCGATGGAGAAGAAATTGAAATAGTTGACAACTTTAATCTACTTGGATCAACTATCAATAAAGAAGCAACAAGCAGTCAAGAAATCAGACAATGCATTGCTCTTGGCAGAATGGCTATGAAGGACCTAGACCAGATTCTCAAGAACAAAGATGTCTGTCTCCATACAAAGATTCAACTTGTTTGAGTCATTGCATTTTCAATAACGTTTTATGGATGAGAAAGTTGGACAGTGAAAAAGATAGGAAGAAAATCGATGCCTTTGGATTATGGTGCTGGCAACGAATATTGTATATACCACGTACAGCCCAAAGAACAAACCAGTCAGTACTAAAGGAGATCAAACCTAGGCTTTCTTTAGAAGCCAGATCATAAGACTTTGACTTTCATACTTTGGACATATCATGGAAAGAGAGAGATTGTTAGAGAAAGACATCATGCTTGGCAAGGTAAAAGGTCAACGCAAAAGAGGAAGGCCAGCAATGAGATGGATTGATATAATAAAAGCAGCTATGGGTACCAGTCTGTCAACAATGAGCCGTCTGACTGAGCACAGTTTAGGACAAATAGTCAGAGGATCGCCATGAGTCGACATTGACTCAACAGCGCTAACAACCACCTTATGTGAATATGCCATTCTTAAGTGACTTTCAGGGAGCAGTAGGTTACAACCACAGTTTTCTCTTTGCAATCCACTTTTCAGACAACTACCTATGAGGTTGGTAAACTGACAGGCTTCTTGACAGCTAATTATTTCCTTCCATTTTAAATTTATACTCTTGCTGTGTTATTTTGTTGTTTTTTGTTTGTAAATCACTAATAATTTTGACAGTAGGAAATAATTCATTCTGGACTGTAGTGTTTGCTGTCAGCTTCTGAGTCATTGAATTTGATTGTTTTCACTATTAGTCTGTGTCCTTAAACATCTTCATATTTAATGTACACTTTGCAGATATAGACCTAGACCTCCTTCCACCCCCTTCAGATGTTCCCAACTTTCCTATTCAACTGCCTGGCATCTTACTCCACCTGATCTTCCCTGTCTACAAACCCTTATTCTCCCCCCCCCCCACCCCCCGTAGGTTTTTCTGCCACACTTCCTACCCCACAAGTTTAATGTTACCTTAGAGCTATTTTCAGCTCATTGTACATAGCTATTTTATATTAAGTTATAATGTTCTATGTTATGTTTGGCTTCCAATGTTCCATGTATGTTCTATGTTATGTTGAGTTCAGTTCTATGTAAACCGCCTTGACCTTTGGAAAGTCGGTATGTAAAACCTGTTAAATGAGTAAATAAATAAAATAAATTTTAGCTACATCACTATTGTAATGGGTCAACCCAAGCCTAGTGTGCTCTGTCCTAGTGAAAACATCTCCCTTCCAACTTATTTGTTGGCCTTTTTTTTTATTTCTACCTATCTCCAGGTTTTGACACAAGTTCCATTCCTTCCAGCTCTAGGAAATTAACACAAAAGTCTCACTGAGAAATTTCTGTGTCGGCAGAGCCTTGGTGAATGTTTTCCATGTCTTTCCATTTGACCCTTTATCAGGTCTATAGAATTAGAAGATATTTCACTTACCTCTAGCAGAACAATAACTCTACTGATGAGCCGAACAAAAGGGCGGAGAATGCCCCTGTATATATAGCCTTTCCAGAGACTTGAGCTTAGGTCCCTGGAGACATATTTTTTTAACATGCTAGAGCAGAAGTAAATGATGTTTCTGCCTGACTGCTTAGAAGTATTTGGGGAATAATTTATTCCTTCTTGCAGAAGCTCTGCCCATATTACAAGTGAAGGTTGCTAACCACCAGTCTCTCATTTGTAGCCTTACATCATTGCAGTCATTTTTCCGTCAAGCATTCACCGTAACGTTGCATCACGGGTGTCAGTATCTCAAGAGACAGCTGTGATTTATTGAAGATAAACTTGTTAGCAATGTGTATTGAGGTATGCAAAGAATTACCTGTGAAATAACACAAACAGATATCAATAAATCCATGGGCACTACAGACTCATAGCTGCTTTAGCTCGAACAAGTCTTTTGCTAGGAGAATCATCAAACACTGCTTAACACAAAAGATCTGCTCAATTGATAACCATGCATCGGCACTGTTATGTACCTCCTTCATTGAACTTATATTGAATACCTCCCTGCCCCCCCCCCCCAATATCATCTCTCATCTCATAACTGTAGCCTCTCTGCTGATGTCCCAGTCCCATAGGGGTAGGTCTACTAAGCCGGGCTAATGGTTAATCCATGGGACCTAGTTGCAGATAGCCCAGGTTAACTGCTCAACTGGCTTAGTAGACATACCCCCCCCCCTCCCCACACACACACAGTGTTGTGGGCAAAGCTGGCAAGCTGACGTCACACAATGTTAATCTGACAGTCCATGAAAGCAAGTGTGCTTGGTTTTTCTTAGTCACATGCCAAAGGTTCATAGTTTCTTCCTTCCACTCATGCATGGGTCTGCCTCTGCTCATAGTACATCAGCAACAGTCACTGTCCATATGCTCTCGTGCTGTCCCTCACTTTAATGTCATCATGCAACCACTGGAGCATGTTCAATATTTCCCACTGTTTGCCATCATTCTGCATTGAGGGGAGGAGCTGTAAATTATATATTCTGAGAGTGGACGGGTTAGGGACAGTATGGGAGAGCACATTAGTGCTCAGCCACTGTTAACATGGCAATTAGCATAGCTGCACCTAATGATAGGTATATCATTAGGTGCAGCCACACTATGGGTATCTTTGGGTGCATCCGAATTACTTGCACCACACATTAACGTACTCTGTCATGCATTAACTGCCAGGAATATGTTAGTCACACCTCCAATAGATAATGTGAAGGGTTTGCACTTAACATACATTTATAATGCATGTCAAGTGCATAATCTTACAAAGATTTATTAAAAGGACTCCTATGTGTCTTTATAAAACATGGATAGAAATAGATGCCTAACTGGCCTTCCACACAGAGGTAGAGCAGATGAGATGTGACCTCTTTCTCTTTAAAGATGTGAATAAACAGGTAGATAAAGGTGAGTCAGTTGATATACTGATCTTGATGTTCAGAAAGCCTTTGACAAAATCCCTCATGAGCGACTCTTGGGGAAATTAAAAAGCCATGAGAAAGGAGGCAATATGCTATTGTGGATTAGAAACTGGTTGAAAGATAAAAAACTGAGTAAGGCTAAATGGCCAATTTTCTCAATGGAGAAAGGTGTGTAGTGGCATACACCAGGGATCTGTGCTGGGCCTGCTGCCTATTAACATATTTATAAATGACCTGGAAATGGAAAGAATGAGTGATGATAGCAAATTATTCAAAGTTGTTAAAACACAAGTGGATTGTAAAATATTGCAAGAGGACCTTGACAAATAGGGGGACTGGGTGTCCAAATGGCAGATGGCATTTAATGTGGACAACTGCAGTTATGCACTTTAGGAAGAGCACACCAAACTATGGTTACAAAATGCAAGGTTCAACATTAGGAACCACCAGTCAGGAAAAGGATTTAGGCATCATCATGGATTATACATTGAAACCCTCCGCCCAGTGTATAGCGGCGGCCAAGAAAGCTAGTAGAATGCTGGGAATCATAAAGAAAGGAATGGAGAATACAACAAAGGATGACATCATAATGCCTCTGTATCGCTCCATGGTGCAACTACACCTTGCATATTGTGTGCAATTCTGGTCAACATATCTTAAAAAAGATACAGCAGAATTAGAAAAGATACAGAGAAGAGTGACAAAAATGGTAAAGACAATGGAGGGATATCCCTACGAGGAAAGGCTTTAAAAGGTTAGAACTTGTCTCTTTTCAAAGCTGATGGCTGAAGGGGAGATATCATAGAAGTTTATAAAATAATGAATGGAGTAGAACAGGCAAATGTAGATTGGTTATTTACTCCTTCAAAAAGTAGAAACATGTAAAATGACGGCAGAAAAAGACCATATGGCCTATTTAGTTTGCCCTACCATATCAACTACAATAGTCCCTTTTTACCTTTAGAGATCCTCTGTGCTTGTCACATGCTTTTTTGAATTCAGATACTGTCCTTGTATCTACTACTCCACTGGGAGACTATTCCACATGTCTACCACTCTTATCCACATATTACTCTTGATTCTACCCTGTTCACTCTCATCCTATGTCCCCTCATAGCAGAGCTAGGGGACATGCAACGAAGCTAGAATTTAGCATATTTAAGACTAATCAGAGAAAATATTTTTTCACTCAATGCGTAATCAAACGCTGGAATTTGTTACCAGAAGATGTAGTAAAAGCTGTTAGTGTTGTTGGATTTAAAAGAGGTTTGGACAAGTTCCTGGAGGAAAAGTCCATAAACCATTTTTAAAGAGGACCGATGAAATCCAGTGCTTACCCATTGGAAATGCAGTATGGAATCTGGATACCTTTTGGGAATCTGACAAGTACTTGTGACCTGGATTGGCCACTGTTGTAAACAGGATACTGGACTTGATAGACCATTGGTCTGACCCACTATGGCATATCTTAACTCAATTCAGATTTTTGGAAGGGTGAAGAGGAAAAGATCAGATATGGAACTGCCAGCTGAAAAATTTTGCTTTTGTTTCAAATTTATCACCCATGGACAATGTTACCTTTAAGGTATTTAGGAATTCACCACCCCTGATCTATCATTGAAGGTGGTGCAGCAATATGGTGATTTCAATCATGAGGGGCAAGCAAGTTCTACAGAACTGCCTCTTATGACAGAAACCACAATATTGCTGTGCCACCTGCAATGGTATTTGGTCAATCTGACAGGATGAGGAAGTCAGCCAGCATAAATGCTGATTTTTATGCTAACCACAGCCTCCTGACCTGCAAAGACTCTTCCCTATGTCTCTTCACCAGAGCCTTTCATGTTAACAGCAGGGACCTCCAAGTTTCAACGCCGGTGATGACGGTGGCGGGTGCAGCACCAACTTATGTTAACAGTACAAAAGCTGGAGATTGAATCATCATGTGATCTGATAGCCAGCTCAGTTACATCATCACTCCCGCCTTATTTCTCTGTGCTAGGAGTGTCAAACTGCAGTCCTGGAGGACTGTAGACCAGCCTGGTTCTCAGGATGTCCCCTCATGAGATATACTTGCATGCAATGCTCCCATTGTATGCAAGTATATCTCATACATACATTTGTTAGGAATATCCTGAAAACCTAACTAGTTTGTGGCCCTCCGGGACTTGAGCTTGACACTCCTGCTCTATGGAAAGCATGAGCAGGAGTTCTCAATCCAGTTCTCGGGACACACAAATAGCCATTCAGGTTTTCAGCATAACCACAATTAATATGCATGAGAGAAATCTGCATGCACTGCCTTCTTTGTATGCAAATCTCTCTCTTGCATATTCATTGTCGTTATCCTAAATACCTTACCAGCTAGGTCTGTTCAGAGGTCTGGGTTGAGAACTACTGGTCTAGAGGCAGAGGGGTCCTGACCATAGTGTTCGACCCCCTATGCCTCCAGAAACAGCTGGTGCCACTGCCAGCTTCAGGCCTCAGGGACTGGTGCTATTAAAATGAAGGGTCTGCAGAGAAGGGGCTTCTGAGGGAGGGGACATTGATGTCAAAGAGGAAGAGTGAGAGATGTGGTCGGTGGCTTTGGGAGAGCAAGTGAGCAACCATATCCTAATTAAGAGGACGGGTCTCCTTTCCAGGTCTCCACAGGATCATGACCTAGTCATGGCAGGTCTCCTTTCCAAAGCGCCCATCATTTCTGCAGCTAGTGTTAACCAGCTCTAGCAATGATTGAAACATCCTGTATATCAGTGTTGCCATATAGACCACCCACAGGTTTCAGATTTTGCAAAATGCAGCAGCCAGGCAGATAAATGTCTGTGCAAGAAGAGTTAGCGCTGCCCCTCTTCCACATCCGTTACACTGGCTACCAGCAGTGCCTGATTTCCCATTAGGCACAGTAGGCACAGTGCCGAGAGCCTATGACATTTTTAGGGCCTACAAAGGAGGGGAAAAATTTTTAAAAGCAGGAAAACATAAGGAAAAAGGATCCTGAGACAGAAGTTTAATGCAACTAAAACTTCAAAATTATTTCTCAAAAACATAATTCCACAATCTCTCGGCATGTCCTAAGAATTTCTTTCTCAGTTTCTCGTTTCAGCAAAGTCTTTAATAATGTCCTCAAAGTCCATATTTCGGAGTGAAGGTGCCTAAGGCCGACAAACGCCAACATCTGACCCTGGCTACCAGCAGATGCAAGAGCAAAGTTTAAGCTCCTGCCCCTTACTTTCAGGGTTACAAGACGCATGGGACCACCACCACCACTAGTTAATAGACTCGAATGGCGCAATCATAAGGAGGAACGTCAGACTTCACAGTGATGTCTGTCTGTCTGTTCATACTGCATCTACCGAAGATATACAGTTGGCCCAAAATATATCAAAGGCATTCTCAGCAATAGCTTCAGCATCTATGGATACCCATCAGGAACCAAACTTTCTATTCTTTGATAAAAGGGTTAAGGCCTTTCTTTCCACATCCCCCCCCCCTACCCCCCACCAAGGGGCCTTTTTACTGAAGTGCGTTGCGGTTTACAAATAACTTGCATTTAGTGGGGGTGAGTCTAGCATCTTCCCAGCAATAACTGCACAGAACGGTACCTAACACACCGCAGTGGCCTGCACAATTACAGCAGGTGCCCTTAACTCCACTTACTGAGGTGACATTAGGTTGCAGTTAGTGTGGTGTTTACCCCTGTGCTAATTGTGCCATGCTCACCACTCCCACTCCCTGCCCAACTCACCCCTTTATCACCCCAGTAAACGATTCACAGCATGGAAATCGGCCCATGCTAAGTGTATTGGCTGCATGCTAACAATTGCTGTGGAGCTTGGTGCACACTAATTGCATGCTAAAACCCATGCACTTTACTCTGGCTATCTTTTAACTTTAAACTTATTTGTTTATTTAATGGGTTTCCTATACCACCTTTCAGCCAAAGCGGTTTACAGAGAACAAACAAACTCAACCGAGATGTCGTTACATAGAACTTAGGGTGATACGACCTTGGAGTTAACAAATATGTCTGCTGGTTAAGATGGGAAGTTATCTTATATGGTGTTACATGATATCATTAGGGCCATAGTGTTCAATGAAAAGATGTGTTAATAATTTCTTCAGGTCCTGGGTAGACTCTATGGCTCTTACAGGTGCAGGAAGTGAGTTCCAGGTTGTTGGGGCTATATCGTTGGTTTGCTGGATGCATCTTGTCTTGAGATGAGGGATGACTAGTAGGTTCTGGTTCGCTGTTCTTCTTACCCTGGTGGGTGCTATACTGATTAGGTCCTCAAGGTAGGGAGCTGATAAATTATGCAGGATCTTGTACTGTAGATGGTGGTTGCTATTTTGTATTTTATCCTTTGTGCTATTTTGGCAGCCAGTGTAAGCTTTTTAGAGTGGGTGTAATGTGTTGACCTCTTGGGGTGCCTGTTACGTTTCTTGCAGCAGTGTGTTGCACCAGTTGAAGCAAGTGTAGTGCTTGCTTTGGTAGCCCCTTGTAGAGTATATTGCCATAATCAAGGTGGAGTGTGATGATGGATTGGAATACTGTTCTGTAGTCATTGTATTGGAGTAGTGGTCGCAAATGTTGGAGGGATTTCAGTTTCAGGTATGCAGTGTTGGCTGACCTCTTGATATGGGAGAGCATGTTAAGGTTACTGTCAAGGGATATTCCAAGGTATTTGACTTCTTTTTTGAAGTCAAATACCTTGGAATGCCTTGTTCTTTGCCTCCCACCAGAAGCTGCTGCTGTAGGCCACCGCCTAGTTTTTCTACTAGTTGGGCCAACCCTGATCCTTATTGAAAACATTTGTATAGTGGACTGGAGAATGGGAAGTCCCATTCAACTTGCTTGATTTTCTTTTTTTACATTTCTGTTAATTATGTATTGCTCGTTTCTTATGTTTTCTTTTGATTTGTGATTGGAGTGTGGATTTTGTGAGGGTTTTTTTTGCTTTCCCTCTGCTTTGTTTCCCTTTGTTTCCCTTTGTTTTGGTGTTATGGTTCTCTTGATTTGTGCAGGGCTTCAGATGGTCCTCCAGACTATGGGGGGCAGTATATGAAAATGTTTAAATGAATAGACACGTCTGCATAACTTAATTCTAACTGCTCAATGAAACCACATCAAAGTTCCATGTAAAAAGCAGAAGGCGATGGCAGTGGGGGGTGTACTATCAACCACCTGGCCAGAATGAAACAATGGGTGATAAAATGCTAAAATAAATCAGGGAAGCTAACACAAGTTACAACACAGTAGTAATAATGGGTGATTTCATTTACCCCAGTATCGACTAGGTCGATGTTACAGCAGGACATGCTGAAGAGAGAGTTTCTAGATGAAATAAATGACTGATTCTTAGAGCAGTTGGTTCATGAACCAACAAGAGGGGAAGCTATTCTGGATCTAGTCCTTAGTGGAACACCAGATCTGGTACAAGAGATAAGGATTTTGGGGCCACTTGGCAATAGTGATCATAGCATGATCGCATTTGATTTATTAAATGAAAGAAAGATTTATTTTATTTATTTATTTATTTATTTAACTGTATTTATATCCCGCTTTTCACCGGGTCAAAGCGGTGGAACACGTAACATAGGACGGGGTAATTTTTTGGGTGGGGCCATCACCAAGGTCAACAATTAATGATTTGGGTAGACATAGACATAATTTACTCCTGTTGAATCTAAGTATTAGGTCATGGTGGTAAAAAGATGTTCACGGAATAGATGGTAAGGAAATTCACAGTACTACCTTTTAACTTTCAAAAGGGAGACTATGATAAAATTAAGAAAATTGGTTAAGAAAAAACTAAAAGGAACAGCTGGAAAGGTTAAAGATTTTCATCAAGCATGGAAGCCCAGACCAGATGTATTCTATATGTTAAGAAAAGTGGAAGGAAGGCCAAAAAAACTGTCAGCATGGTTTAAAGGTGAGGTCAGAGAGGCTGTTGCCAAAAAAAGCATTTTTCAGGAAATGGAAAAAGGAGCCTAATGACGTACACTGGAAACAACATAAGCACTGGCAAGTTAGATGCAAGCTATTGATAAGAGAGGCAAAGAGAATTTGAAAAGAAGCTTGCCGTATAAGCAAAAACATATAATAAAAACGTTTTCATGTACATTCATAGCAAAAAACCTGCGAGAGTCTATTGATCCACTGGATGATAGAAGGTTAAAAAATGGCGCTAAGGGAGGACAAGGCCAAAGAAGAGAGGCTGAATGAATTCTTTGCTTCAATCTTTACTGAAGAATATGTAGGAAAGCTACCCATGTCTGAAATGGAATATAATGGTGATGTAACAGAATAATTGAAAGAAATATTGATAAACCAGGAGGATGTATTACAACTGTTTGATAAACTGAGAGTAGCAAATCACCTGGACCAGACAGTACATCCAAGCGTGCTGAAAACTGAAGTATGAGATTGCAGACCTATTATTAGTAATCTGTGAACTTTCATTAAAATCATCTGTAGTAGTTGAAGACTGGCAAATGGCCAGTGTAATTCCAATTTTTAAAAAGTGTTCCAGGGGTGAGACAGGAAACTTCAGACCGCTGAACCTGACATCAGTACTGGACAAAATTATAGAAACCATTATAAAGAACAAAATTACAATACATGTAGATAGTCATGGTTTACTGGGAGAAAGCCAACATGGATTTCACCAAGAAATTGTCTTACTAATCTGTTATGTTTTTTGGAAGGTGTGAATAAACAGGTGGACAAAGGTGAGCCAGTTAATATAGTGTATCTGGATTTTCAGAAAGCCTATGACAAGGTCCCTCATGAGAGACTCTTGGCAAAATTAAAAAGTCATGGGATTGTAGGCAGTGTACTATTGTGGATCAGGAACTGGTTAAAAGATAGAAAGCAGAGAGTAGGGCTAAATGGCCAATTTTCTCGATGGAAAAAGGTGAGTAGTGGAGTACCCAAGGGATCTGTGCTGGGCCCACTGCTTTTTAACATATTCATAATAGGAATAACAAGGGAGGTTATCAAATTTGCAAATGACACAAAATTATTCAAAGTTGTTAAAACCCATGAGAATTGTGAAAAATTGCAAGAGATTGTTTAAAAATTAGAAGACTGGATGCCCATATGGGCAAGTTCAAAGTTATGCACCTAGTAAAGAAGAACCCAAATTATGGTTACACAATGCACAGTACCACCCTAGAAACCACCACCCAGGAAAAAGATTTAGGCGTCATTGTGGATAATAAATGGAAACCCTCCGCCCAGTGTGCAGCGGTGGCCAAGAAAGCAAATAGGATGCTAGGAATCACAAGGAAAGGAATAGAAAATAAAACAAAGGATAATATAATGCCTTTGTATCATTCCATATTGCGACCGCACCTTGAATATTGTGTGTGGTTGTGGTTGCCATATCTTAAAAAGAATATAGCAGAATTAGAAAAGAAACAAAGAAGAGCAACAAAAAATGGTAAAGGGGATGGAAGGATATCCCTGTGAGGAGAGGTTTAAAAGGTTGGTGTCCTTAAACTTGGAAAAGTGACGGCAGAGAGGGGATATGATAGAGGTCTATAAATTAATGAATCGAGTGGAATGGGTAAACGTAGATCGCTTATTTACGCTATCAAAAAGTAGAAAGACTAGAGGACACACAATGAACCAACAATGTAACCCATTTAAGACTAATAAAAGAAAATATTTTTTTACTCAAAGCATAATCAAACTCTGGAATTAGTTACTGGAGGACGTAGTAAAAACTGTTAGTGTAACTGGGCTTAAATAAGGTTTGGACAAGTTTCTGGAGGGAAGGTCCATAAACGATTATTACAGAGGACACGGGAAATCCACTGCTTGCCCTAATACAAGCATTGTGGAATCTGTGTACCTTTTTTGGAACCTGCCAGGTACTTGTGATCTGGATTAGCCACTGTTGGAAACAGGATACCGGGCTTGATGGACCTTGATCTGACCCCGTATAGCATTTCTTATGTTATGTTCACATGACAGGATGTAGCAGCTTGGCAACGTGAAACCCCGACCCCACTGAGAATCTGGAGATCAGAGATATACAAAAGATTTTAAATAAATAAACTTCTTAGTTCTGAATATCCGCCCCTCAGTGCTCAGATGATATATATGTTGAGAATAAATTAGCAGCTAAGAAGTCACCAGGGAACTGATGCATGGGGAAACTGTCCTGGGAGTGCACAGTTTGAGGATTACCTCTCAGAACACATCAGACATTTAAATGCAAAGTTTAGGTTGGCACG
Source organism: Ichthyophis bannanicus (assembly GCA_033557465.1). Lineage (NCBI taxonomy): Eukaryota > Metazoa > Chordata > Amphibia > Gymnophiona > Ichthyophiidae > Ichthyophis > Ichthyophis bannanicus. The sequence continues at coordinate 120,795,111 of CM066048.1, forward strand.
TCCTGTCCTTGTACTAAAAGCAGCAGAGCAGGACGGAGGAGCACTATTTATCCTCCAGAAGCGAGTGTGAACATGACTCTTATCTCATGCTAGTGGTTCTTCCCTTTCCCACTAGGTAACGTACCATTAACATCAATGGAAATGTTTTGTCTGAAGCTAAAATCACGAAGCCCAGAGATGCACAATAGCTTGTCACAGAGGAACTTCATATATCTGGGGATGCCCATGGAGAAATGATTCTTTCAGGTTTCTTTTTCTTTTCCATTGATTTGGTTTGGTTCTATGGTTCTATTTGTCTCATTTATACCATGTTCTGTTTCTTGACAACCCACACATTTTTGCAAATAGCAAGCACTAAAATGCTTCAGTATGCACGATAAAATGATATTTTGTCTTGTTTCATAGAGAAATGATGCAAAATGGTATAAGAAATAAGGCTGATGGTTTTCTTGTCATTTTAAACCACAGCACAGAGTACGAGTACCGAAAGAGGCTTTTCTTTAGGCTGTGTAAAGGGGACCTGCGTCCTACTCAGAGGTGGCCTTGTGAGCTCTGCACAGGAAACCTGCCTTCTGCTCAGGCTGTGATCATGGGTGTTGCAGAAGACATACAGCATCCGTCCAAACATAACCTACTTTTCTTTTCAAGATGTCACTCTGTTCATTGACAATTTTTGTTTTGATGGTTTATTCCTGCTGGCATGACTTCCTTTGTTCTGTGAATTATGATGTGCTGGGACAATATTGGAATTATAGGTGGCTGTCATTTCCCTTGTGCTGATATGGGGGTGTCTAAATTATACTGGGACATCCCAGAGCTACAAGCCGCTGCTTGCATTTCAGCTCTGCAGTTCAGTATTTTCACTGTGCAGAGCTGGTAGGAAGATGAGATTGAAAATAAGGTTCTTTCTTTAATTTTTGGAACTCTGACCTCCGTGATCTTCATTAACGTGCATTATAGATCTGAGGCACATGAGTGACTCTCTAGTTACAGGTTGCAGCACTGCAGTTCTCTTTGAGGTAAGGGAGGGCAAGATGGAATACAAATCACAGGAAGACTTTTGGTTTCGTGGCAACAGCCCATTACATGGATTGCTTGACCTTGGATTTCCACAGTTTTCTTTGCTTTTGTGATACTTGAGATTTTAGGGGTGTGATTTGGAGGTTCCTCAAAATGAATCTAAATTTTGTAATGGAAGACTAAGGGGTATGTTTACTAAACCGTGTTAGTGCAATTCGCGTTAGGAGCCGCGTTAGTGGAAGGAAAGCAAAAAAAGGACATGGGCGGTACATCATAACTGATAACGCGCAGTTGCGTGCGGTATTGCGTGCCGCGCAGCAACGATTGCTACAACGCACGCGCTACTGCGCGCAAGCTTAAGACAGTGCGCAGACACCCAAATACAGAAACAGAGCTGTAGCACAATGGTTACTACACAGACTGATGGTACAAGGGTCATGGGTTCGATTCCCCAGTGTGCCCAATGACGAAGGCTGGCTGAGGCGTCATGTGCAACCCTTTGAAGGCCTACTATAATATTTTATCCACAGTCTGCAGCTGGGTTAATGTTTGCACATGTCAGGAAAATTGTACCCATTGTATCCAATATGTTCCAATAGTGACGTCCCCTCTGGCATGGTCATGTATGCTATACCATTTGATAGGAATATATAGGCAGAGGTTTGGATCCCGAAAGTACTGGGCTTGGCCTAGAAAGGGTTAAGTAGTGGGCTGTGAGGAAGGTTACTTGTACCTGAATAGTGCTGCCAGCAAACACACCCTCACAGTGGCATAACCTAAGGTGCCACATAAGGCACCCTAGAGGGCACTCCATAGGGCACATTATAAAGTGCGCTGTCTGCCAAGGCACCCTATAATGTCCCCATAGGACACCATATAAGGCACCTCATAAGGCGGCCTGTAGGGCGCCTTATGAGCCACCCTAAGGGGACAGTACCCTGAGGGTGGTCCTGCTGGCAGAACTAATATACAATAAAAACAGACAATGCCTAAGACAGCCCTATTGATGAACCCCAATGTGGGTTTAGGACCCATGACCTCTGGCTCCACAGGCAGTGTAGTAACCAGTGGGCTAGAGCTGCTAACAAACAACTGGCTGGCTACAGGAGGACTGCACGGCACCACACCCACATTCTGCTGTGGTTACCAGGATAGGGTTAACCCACCCGTACCCATGATGCACTGCACATGCAAAGCAGCAGTCGAGAGATGGGCACAAGAGCGGGTATCTACCCCCACAGTACCTCGGCCCTGTAGGGGGGACAGACCGTGTGTGGCACTGCCACAGAGTAGCCACAGACACACACATTGTGCGGGTACAGTGCCCACCCTGAGGTTGAGGTGGGGCCCCCAGCACCAGGTCCACAGCACCTTTCATGGCTGAGATACGCCATGCTGCAGGTCCCCATCAGTGTGTGATAGGTAGCTCCATTAGACACACCTAGGATACAGCTGTGCCCTGCTGTATGTCTCGGTCATGTCTAGTCCTTATGGGCGATGATGCACTCAGAATAGTGCATATCCTGTGTTGGTGCCAAGGTTACCTGCTGTAGGTGAAGGGGGGGGTGTATGGACCCATGGGCAGATCATCTACCACCACACAACCCACCCTCTGGGGCTTAGGGTGGGAAACAGGGTCACCCACCAATAGATCCACAGTCTACCCCCCTGCAATGGCAGCGGTAGAGGGGACCAGCAACAGCAGTCCTGCTGGGGAACAGACAGAGCGCTACACATCCATAACGCAATAGCAAACAGATGGCAGACCTGGATATGCTCAGCTGCCCCCCACCATTATCTGACATTCCCCAGCAGCAGGCCTCCAGCCGCTGCACCCTGCAAGGTGTTCCAGCAAGACACATACTAGCTGCAGACAGTCCGCCAGCTAGTCCATAGTGCATGGTCCTGGAGGAGATGCATGTACCCAGAACCCAGAGGATGTCAGCATACACACCAAGCAGATAAGTCAGTGATTGGGCCCCAAAAGGAAACTCATATATATCACATGAGCGAAATGCTATATAGCACTATGGGAGAACCTAGCCATGCCGTGGTCACTACTCAGTCAGGGCGAGAGTGACCTCCCAGCAGGACATGCTGTGGCCACTCTGTCTGTGCAGATGGTACCGGGCACTACAATGTCTGAGCCATTGCCCTATGCCCAGTGCAGATGCGGCCAGGCCAGGCCACCCTATCCAGGCTATTCCCACAGTACCTTGCACCTCATTATGCATGTTGGCAGGCCAATACTGGGAACAGTGCTAGCAGTGTGGGCTGTGGAGGGTGTTGGAAGCCACCACACACTGGCCAGACAGACACACACTCCCTACACCTATGCCAGCATTGTGCAACTATAGAGGTGTTGGGCAGCCCAGGCCACCACACAAGTCCTGAGCACAGTGCAGGCATGGCTATGGTACGCAATACTGTAGGAGTCACTCCCCAGGTTGGTAAACACTGTCAGACACATGACCTGTAGCACACTCCACATACATCAGAAAGGTTGCTATGATGCAGCTCACTCAGACACTTGTACCTAACCTAGGAATTGCTATCTGCCAGTAATCCTAGCAACCTTTTGATAGATGTGTACCATATTCCCCGGTTTGGGGTGGCATTACTGAGGTAGGCAAGTGCTAGTATTGGGAGATGCATGAAGAGCCCACAGTCCTGCCTCTCCAGAAGGCTGTGGATAATGGGGCCTGTGGGTGCGGGTGTGTCTGCCCCTGTTGGCTGCTGCTTTACGGCAGAGGTTCCCAACTCCAGTCCTGTGGTGCCAAACACTGTTCGGGTTTTCATGCTGTCCCTCATGAATATGCATGAGATATATCTTCATACCATGGGGGTGGCGCATAGAAATGCAGCACAGGCATCTTTATCAGAGGCAGCATGGAACTGGAATGGTGTTTGGCCCTCCAGGACTGCATTTGGGAGGCTCTGCTCTAGGTAATGTGCATGTTTATGGTGTCTGTGCTCTGTAGGGTAAAATGTTGGTGTTTTGGGCATGTTTACGTCATCTGCAAGAACGGTTCTGCCTGTATTAGCACGTTATAATAGTGGGTAAAATATGAGGACTGGGTTGGCGGAAACCACAGCTGGGACTTGAACCTGTGACCTTCTGCTTCTGGATACAGTGGTTCTATGTACTGCACCACCATGTTCTCACAGAGATGGTGCATTCCCTGGTGATATCATGACTGTTGGTCAGACAGGGCCTGTCTGTTGCAGTGCATGGCACCCACCTACACAGGGCTAGGCCACGGTCTGCTCCGGGCAGCTGCCACTGCCCCCTCCACCACCAGTATCCCTCCCTCCACCACCAGTATGCCTTTCTGCTGGTGGAGCTGGTGGTGCGCAGTCTCAGGCCATCCAGTGTGCAGGTAGGCGGCCACCTTTGGTGCGTGTTCTGGGGTAGGGGTGCCTGCATAGACGTCCACGCTCCCCCCCAGCCCCGCCTGCCAGTGTTCCGTGCCCTTGGGGGTTGCTGTTGGGTACTCTCCCCTGGGACGCTTTGGGAAACACACTCGTGCCCATGTTGGGCCCTCATCAGTTGCTGTCTGGCTCTACTGTTTACGCATTCCTATGGGCCAACTGAGCATCACCCTAGTCCCCACTGTGGCCCAGCTGCTCCACTGCATGTGCCGCCTGCAGCCCTCTGTATCCCCTTTTACAGCATCTGCCCGGTTGCCCGTTCCGACATGCCCACCCTGATGTTGCGGGACATGTGCACGCCATAGGAACCCTGTCCGATGGTGGGGAAATCCCTGAGCAGCGCTATTTCACTGTGGGCCCATGCACCTTATATGGGGACGGAGTATGGACCCTTCTACGAATTATATCTGTTCTATGGAGCTTACTCGGGGGGGGGGGGTTGATGTTTCTCATTGCTACCACTATTGGCCAGCTTGGTAGTTGTTTTTTTCCAGTTTGTTGGGGTCATTTTCGGTGTTTCTGTGCCCTTTTGTTCTGTGCAAATGTATCACACTCATCACCTTTTTTTGGTTTCCCTGCCTAGGCTGTACATTGCTGACACATAAATGGTTTCTCTCCCCTTTAAAGTGCTTTTACCGGTAGGTTTTCATTCGCGTTGGAATTCAGCTCTGAAATTCAGCGCGTTAGCCTCTCCCCGCCCACTCTTCGCCCATTGACCCCTTCTCTCCACCCTCTCTCCACCTTCTGCGTTGTTTTAACGCGCTGCGGAGCATTACGCGTGTTAGCGCGCGCTATAGCGCGTTTACAATCGTTAATGCACTATAGCGCGCGCACGATCATTAACGTCGTACAACGCGCATTATTCACGTTTACCACAGTTTAGTAAACATACCCCTAAATGTTTTTTCTTTCCTATTTCTTGATGTCTATCTGCAAAGTTGCAAGCAAATGGGGACGTATGGGCTAGGAGAGGGGTCAGAGACAGCAATGAAACACATCTAGGCATTTTCTCATTGGGTTTGGATCCCTTTACTTTGTAGCATCAGTTTTGTCCCCTCTGTCCAGTAAGATCTTAATGATTTTGGATACATCATCCCCTGCAAAGAGAAGTGTGTCCTTTTGTGTATTTTTCCCATCAAGATAATCAGATTTCTAGCCATTCTTTCCAGTGTTCCTAGTGAGGTCCTATCGTGGAAGGAGAGATGATGGAAAATTCATCTTGTGCTACATAGTGCACTTTCATTCCATTGGTCCACAATCAGTGAACTCTTAGAGAGGAGGAGGCTAGGGACAGAGTAGTTAATTGGGAGAGAAGCCGAAGGTTTGCTTAGGGCATCTAATATCCTAGCCTCAGCCCTTGGGGTTGGATTTGGGAGGAGCTGGAGACGATAGATGGAGGCTTTGGTAGGAGGGGCTGGGGGTAGGGGAAAGAGAGGCTAGTGAAGATGGATAAGGGGAGTGACAGACATTCATGGGGAAGACCTGGGGAAGAAAGCAAAATTGATGTGGGCAGACTGGGAGGAAGTGGTGGGGATAGACTTGGGAGAAGAGTGGTAGGGACAGGCCAGGGGTCCTACAATCTTGGAAATTCAATAGGGATCCACACATCTACAAAGATAGCAACCCCTGATCTTACCTACGTGTTTTTGAAAGTACTAGTAAAATAACCTAATATGAATTCCCACTTATCAACTCTCCAAAACCCCCATTCAGTGATGCGAGCCATTTTAGTAAGGTGAACACCAGTGACTTGGATCTATTTGACCTCAATCCTTGATCTGTTTCCTTCAGGTGTTATTCCAACCAAGCTCTTCTTTATCAAAAGATGGGATGAAACTAGTCACTGCTGGGTACTACACTTGTTGGGATGAAACCTGTGGAAGACTACAACTTAAATAGGAGTCTGAAGTAGAATAACGTGTTTGATACAATCCAGAGACACACACACACTATTGCCTTTAACCATAAATTGGTGATAACATTTCTTCATCAAGATTATTTACAGTGTTACCTGAAAAGTTCATGTTAGATCACTGGACACTTTCCGTCGTTTCATCAGGTTGTTAGCATTGGAATGAGTGGAACTAAAGTGGGGTCTCCATTGTCTTAGAGCACAGATCCCCTATGCCACACTGCAGATATCAGAGCTGAGAAAGATACAGGCTTCACTCGGGATTTGCTTGCCACACCTACAAAGATGTTCAGTGTGAACCATTCATCTGTGAGCGCCTTCATTCTCCTTGGTTTCTCAGACTTATCCATCCAGTTGCGGTCAGCCATGTTTCTCATCCTCTCTCTTTTCTACTGTGTGGCCCTACTGGGTAACATTGTCATCATTGTCATCATTACGGTGGATTTCCACCTCCACACTCCCATGTATTTCTTCCTCCGGAACCTATCCTTCCTCGAGATGTGCTACACCTCTGTCACCATCCCCAGACTGTTGGTGGACCTTCTCAGAGAGGATAGACACATCTCTTTCCTTTGCTGTGCCATGCAGCTCTATTTCTTCATTTTCCTTGGTACCACAGAATGTTTTTTATTTGCTGTCATGGCTTACGATCGTTATGCAGCCATAGCCAACCCACTGCAATATGCAGTAATTATAAGCAGAAGCTGGTGTCTCCAGTTGGCCACTGCATCCTGGGTTGGTGGCATCTTCTTGGCTATGGGGCAGGCTTTTTTAATATCTACCTTTCCCTACTGCACATCTCGCATAATCAACCACTTTTTCTGTGATGTTCCACCCTTAGTAAAGCTGGCTTGTGGGGACAAATACCTGGCCGAAATCGAGATCTCTGTGTACAGCGCAGTAGTGGTGATGCTTCCGTTCTTTCTGATCCTTCTCTCCTATGCCTGCATCTTGGATGCTATCTTGAAGATTCGCTCCACACAAGGCCGGCACAAAGCCTTCTCCACCTGTGCCTCCCACCTGACCTCAGTCTCCCTATTTTATGTGCCTGGAATTTGTGCCTATGTGCTACCCAAATCAAAATATTCCCTGAACAGCGACAGGCTGCTGGCTTTATTCTATGCTGTGATCATACCAGTGCTGAACCCCCTGATCTATAGTCTAAGAAACAAGGAGGTAAAAAATGCCCTAAGGAACAGAATGAACAGGAGGCTATGCCCACAAAGATAGCAAGGTGGGGGTGGGGCTTGTACCCTGTCTGTTCCTGCAGGCTTGGTGATCAGAATTAAAAATTAAGTATCTTCCAATAAGTTCATTTTATTTAACTAGGCTTATGTACCACTTTTCTGCCATTCAGGTACTGTATATATATATTTTCCCTTGTCATTTATTCATATTTTCCCTTCCCAGTATCCAAAGGCCAGTACAAATCAGAGAAAAATATTTTCTTTTCAACTACAATTATTTAAAATATAAACAACATCCAAATTATCGATTAGAAGGTGTAAGTAATAAGGATGCCCTTAAAAACATCCTAAACTGTGTGTGCCCTTCCTTGCTGAATTCCCTAGAGTTTTTCACAAGTGAGAAACTTGTCGAGGGAAACATTCTGTCGTCTTTGGGTTAACCTCAGTGTTTGGAAAGAAGGAACAACCAAGTAATGTTCCTCTGAAGCTTGTAAATATCTCTAAAGAGCTGCTTCTTTTCCCTTAGGAGGATCAAGCCTATCAAACCTTTCCTTAACATCAGGGCTCTAAAAACAGTTCTCAACTCTTGTCATTGACAAAATAGATTATGTTAACTCTTCACACAAAATCAGCTAAAAAGGCTTCAACTTATTCAAAATACAGCCATTAAACTTCTTTCTTACGCAAAGAAAAGAGATCATGTAACCCCATTGCTGGATGAGCAACAATGGCTTCTTGTTCCATATAGAATAAAATTCAAAATTCTGCTGTTGATTCACCAGACCGTTTTTTCGGACCCTCCACCATCAACCAACTTCCACCATCAACCAACACAATCGCTGCCCTCGGCCAATCAAAATCGTAGTCATACCATCAACATTTTTTTGCATTTGGAAACATATAGCTCCATGGCCTTCTGCTTCCCAGCTCTCTATCTTTGGAGCTTCCAAAAGACTTTGGCTTGGGTCCTTCTAGTCCTCCTATAAGAAATTTAAAATGGACCTAAAAACCCAGCTCTTCAGCTAAGCATTCTCATGATCAATTCCTGTTCCAAATTACTCCTTCTCAAGTTTGATCCTTATGTGGCCCTGGTGCATGTTTGTCTCTGGATGAATGTTGTTCTGTGTCATAGATCAACATTTTTGTTTCTGTCCTGATTGTTTTTTTGAGTTGTTGGTGTGCTGTCTTTGTCTGTCTGGTACCTGCTATGATGCACTGGCCCTAGTGGTATATAAAACTGCAAATAAATAAGGAGAGTACAGAATCAGTCCCAACAGCAGATAAGCTGGGCCTGTTTTATTGACTAAGGGCCTGATTTGGAGAGGCGACTTGCCATCCTGCCCATATGCCCCCTGTGACTCTCCCTGCACAGCCAGAGCAGCAGTATGAGGAGAGCCAGCAGGGGACAGAGTGAGGGTGGAGAAGGGATGGGCTGAGGCTGCTGGACATACACGGCCGGTTCAGGTCATGGCCCTATATGTCCTGCGGGTTCAGGAGGTATGTGCTGCTTATTCCACCTCAAAGGTGGAATAAGCAGCTTTAACCAGGCAATTGGGACCAGAACCCCCCCCCCCCCTCCACCAGAGGATGGGACCTGGGGCAGCTACGTCCCTGCTGCCCGATCTTGACCACAGCTATCCAGCTTTGGGAGGGTGTCAGGGAAACAGAGGGTTGGCACTACAGGAGTCAGGGGGGCCTGCAGAGAAGATGTCCCCATGGGTCTGCAAGGGCACACAAGGCCATCTCAGGGCCTGATTCTGCATGCCACGGGAATGTTTTGCTCACATGTTACAGAATTGGGTCTTAATGGGCCCATCCTCCTTGGGTCTGTCCCGATGGCCTGGACGTGCCCCTTTTTGAATCGGGCTCCATGTGAAAGACCATCAAGAAAATCTTAAATTTGCTGAACTGCATGATCTAATTGTAACATGAATATCCATGGGTCCCCACCACACTGAGGTGGTTTGTATCTTATTTTTGGGGTGCTATGGAATTCCTTGCTATGGCTGTGCCACTGTGTGCTAGATCTTGGAAGCCAAGCAGTGTTGGGCATGGCTAGTATTTGGGACAGAGAGACCACCTTGGAATACCAGGTGCGGTAGGAAGAAAGCCCTGGAAATCTATTTTGTCACACCTTTCTAAAAATCTCCAAGGGGTAGTTACAACTTGGACAACTATGCACAGGTTGCCAGGACATGAACTCCAAAACATCCAAGAATTCTAATGATGAAAAATCCCTGTGAAATTTAAATAAATTTTTGTCGGAGTCAGTCAGCTTAGTGTAGAGAAAGTGTTCACAACATCACTGTGACTTCTCCTTTTATTAAATAAACTTAATAGAATTTAAAAATTCAAACTTAGCTTTTGTGTCCAAGCATCATAGCCAAAATACTGCCAGTAACGCCAAGAAGACGACGTGGTGCACGTTTCAGGTTTGTATCAATCTCACAAAAAACCCTGCTTCAGGTCCATCCATAGGCGGCAGTTGGCAAATGTTCAGCAAGCAACCAAACAGGGATGTGCTTTGCCTTTCACTCTTCGGCGTCTGACGTCATTATTAACTGAGGATTACAGAAAGCCAATCAAAAAGCTCCATCCCCGAAAACCAAGGGAACTCCCACTGAACAGGGAATCCCTCTATGGAATCGCGAGAGTATGAAGAAGACTGTACTAAATAATTGTATGCCAATCAATTTGAAGGTTCAAGCCCTGAGGGGCAACTGAATTTAATGAATGAATCCAGCGCTGCTCTTGCCATTGTAACTTCTGCTCACGGTCCCCACCTCTCGGATCTGCCGGTATAAAATCAAGCACACTCCAGCGCAAAGTATCAAAGTCATGACCAGCTGATAAACAATGTTCCACTAGAGGAGCCAAGAGGGACTTGGTCCGTAATCGCGAAGCATGCTCAGAAAGCCGAATTCTCATTGCACGCTTAGTGCGACCAACATAATAAAGTAAGCAAGGACATATGATTAAGTACACAACAAATGTAGATGAACAATCCGTATGCCATCTGGTTGAAAAATTTCGAGAGGTGCATCCATGCATCCAATCTGGACCTCAAGAGCCAATGGACAGTAGATGCAATTACCACAAGCAAAATGCCCTCTATCCATATGCATCTGTACTGGACGATCCTCCAAAGAAGTGGTCTTCATAAGTAAATCACGAAGATTTGCTTTTCTTGAATAGGCAATCTGCAAGGTCTTCTCCCGAAAGCAGGAATGCAATCCTAATATTGGTCAAAAGCGACGAAGAAGCCTAGTAACCTATGTGATGTCTTTGGTATAGGGAAGAACACCCGTAACCACCGAATCAGTAATACTAGATTCATGTGGAATACAAAGCCATTCCCGATGAAGGTGCCTTGCCCTCTTGTATGCCCGATGAATAACAGAGAGGGGATACCCCCTCTAAATTAAACGTGATGTAAGCTCCCCAGCATGTAACTTAAATTCCTGTAAAGTCGAGCAATTACGTCTCAAATGCAAAAACTGCCCAAAAGGCAAACCATCTTTTAAAGCCCTTGGATGAAAACTATCATACCGGAGCAGCGTATTACGTTGCACCGGCTTACGGTACAGTGTCGTCTCAAAACCCTGAGGGGTCAGGGAAACCGTAACATCCAAAAATTGTAGACTTTGAGAAGCAATCTGCGCTGTGAATTGGATTCTGGTCACATGAGTGTTTAACCTCCGTACAAAGCTATCCAGATCAATATGTGATCCTGTCCAAAGAAGGATCTTTCAGTACAGATGCATATGGATAGAGGGCATTTTGCTTGTGGTATTTGCATCTACTGTCCATTGGCTCTTGTAGGTCCAGATTGGATGGATGGACGCACCTCTTGGATTTTTTCAACCAGATAGCATACGGATTGTTCATCTACATTTGTTGTGTACTTAATCATATGTCCTTGCTTACTTTATTATGTTGGTCGCACTAAGCGTGCAATGAGAATTCGGCTTTCTGAGCATGCTTCGCGATTACGGACCAAGTCCCTCTCGGCTCATCTAGTGGAACATTGTTTATCAGCCGGTCATGATCAGCCGGTATTATACCACATTATCTGTTCTATACTTTATATGATGTTCCTTGTAAATAAGCTCTGTTTTATTGCAATGTTCCATGTAAAACAAACTTGATTTGTTTATTGTTGTTAACTGTAAACCGCAACTGAACTCTTGGAAGATGCGGTATATAAATGTGAATAAAATAAATAAATAAAATAAAATGACTTTGATACTTTGCTCTGGAGAGTGCTTGATTTTATACCGGCAGATCCGAGAGGTGGGGACCATGAGCAGAAGTTACAATGGCAAGAGCAGCGCTGGATTCATTCATTAAATTCAGTTGCCCCTCAGGGCTTGAACCTTCAAATTGATTGGCATACAATTATTTAGTACAGTCTTCTTCATACTCTCGCGATTCCATAGAGGGATTCCCTGTTCAGTGGGAGTTCCCTTGGTTTTCAGGGATGGAGCTTTTTGATTGGCTTTCTGTAATCCTCAGTTAATAATAATGTCAGACGCCGAAGAGTGAAAGGCAAAGCACATCCCTGTTTGGTTGCTTGCTGAACATTTGCCAACTGCCACCTATGGATGGACCTGAAGCAGGGTTTTTTGTGAGATTGATACAAACCCGAAACGTGCACCACGTCGTCGTCTTGGCGTTACTGGCAGTATTTTGGCTATGATGCTTGGACACAAAAGCTAAGTTTGAATTTTTAAATTCTATTAAGTTTATTTAATAAAAGGAGAAGTCACAGTGGTGGTGTGAATGCTTTCTCTACACTAAGCTGACTGACTCCGACAAAAATTTATTTAAATTTCACGGGGATTTTTCATCATCAGAATTCTTGGATGATTTGGAATTTTTGGTGATTCTGATTAGGTTCTACTATTTTTATCTTTGGTAGGACATGAACTCAGCAGGTGTTTAACAACATCATTGAGTCCTTAACTGTGCGATGCTGAAGTCCTGCATGTATTCACCAAACACAATCCCAGAATGGTTTCTACCCAAATGGAGATGAAGGATCAATGTTGATGTTATTGTAAGTCTTATGCAATAAACTGAGACATGATTCATTCTGAAATCACACTCGGGGTTAGGGAAGAGCCAGAGAACAAAGTGATTCCTTTAGTGTCATACAGAGTGTCCGTGGCAGCCCCATCAAATATACTGAAATGTCACCTTCTCTTGACTAGATATCAGAAGATGTCTAGTGTTGAGGAATAAAGACAGACTGGCTTCAGGTAAAATCAACAAGAAATCAATCTCTCGCCTGATCCATAGCAAGAAAAGTGACATTGGGGAAGGGTTGGAATGGAATGCGTTCCTGTCTGCGATGTGAGAGAGAAATCTAGCCCAGAGCAGGAAGAGGTGAACAGAATAAAGATTTTCAAAATGTGGAAGAATGGTTTGCTGTTCGAGCTAAATCCTACAATTGGAATAAAGAAATCCAGAGACCAAATACCTTTCTGGAGGTAAAGAACTAGCAGTCTCTCAAACAGGAAGGAGGATTGTGATCCCTAAAGCCCACCAGGAAGTCAGTGTGAATAAAAACACTACAAGTTTCTATTCCCTGTTTTCCCTCCCTCCTCATCTCTGGGCGTTGTTTGCATGGTACTTTGTATTTTCGCCTTGATTGTGGAGGAAAATAGTGGACGTCAGTAAAAATAAGAAATCAACCACAGAATTGTTGCATATTATGGTACTGGGTTACAGAAGAATGTCATATGAGTCCTCCAGAGAGCTGTGATTACACCTCCGGCTTCCTACAGCTACCGCGCCTCATTCTTAAAGCACTATGTGGATATATCCTTAAGGCCAATCCTTGCTTCCTCAAGCTGCCGTTCTCTCCTTTTGTCACTAGTGGGAGCTCATCAGCAAGGTTAGAGTTGCTATGTTGTGGCTTCTATCCATGGTGCTGAAGAGGACTCCACGCTCTAGCTGGTTCTTCGCCTTGAGCACATCCTGGAAAGACCGGTTAAAATTGGAATGAATAAATGTTCAGAATATGTTAAGAATAAATAAATGCTAAACAAATCAGCAACGGAGCTTTCTCGCTCCTTGCTCCATCACGATGGAACTCACTTCCCGAAACCATTCAATCAGCCCAAACAATATAAGTCATATGGAAAAGGCTTAAAACACACCTCTTTATTGAGCACTATGGACTGGATGCCAACACGGAGTACCAACAAACTTTCTGTTGTACATACCATACGCCCCTGTAAACACCTTAACTCTCCTGAACTACACCTGCACCATTTTATGTATCCCCCGTTAACTCCAAGTTGTACCTACCCTATGTTCTGTGTAACACAAATTTGCTAATTATGTTAATGCTGTTCTATGTAAACCACTTTGACTGAAGAAAAGCATTATATAAGAACTGTTAAATAAAGTCATGTTGCTCACTTTATTAAACAACTTAAATAGGGAGAAATACTACAGTCTGAGGATTCAGTCTCTGAACTTATCAGACATTTAAATGCAAAGTTTTGACCAGCACATCCTCTTATTAAAAACTAACAGAGCATGAGTGAGGTACACTGTCCTCTAGAAGCACATGTGAACATAGCAATTATTTTCTAGCAGTCATTCTTCCCTTTCCCACTAGGGAAACTATTATTAACAACAATGAAAAAGATTTGGCTCAAGCTAAAATCACCAATCCTGGTCATGCACAATAATTTATCATGCAGAAACGTTAAAATATCTCAGATGTGCATGGCAAAAATGTTTTTTATTTTTCATTTATTTGGTTTGTTTCCTGGTTCTATCTGTCTCATTTTTACCATATTCCGTTCTTTGCTTGTTTTTTTTTTCTTTTTTACAACACCCACATGTTTGCAATTAGTAAGCACTAAAGTGTTTTTGGAAGCACTAAAACATGTTAAATATTTTGTCCAATTTGTTTAAAAAATAAATAAATAACACTAAATGGCTGATTTTTTTTGTTTGTGTTTTGGGGGGGAGGAGGATTGGTCATTTTAAACCACAGCACATCCCTAGAAACTTCAGGATTAGAGAATACCATCATTTGACATGTTATGGGAGACCTGCATCATCCTCAGATGGTATCCTGTGAGCTGGGCAAAGGAGACCTGCCTTCTGCTCAGGCTGCGATCACGGATGTTGCAGAAGGCATACAGCATCCATCCAAACATAAAACACTTCTCTTCTATTTTCAAGATCCCGCTCTCTGTGTTTCTGAGAATTTAGGGAGACTGGGCATCCAATTGGCAGATGACATTTAATGTGGACAAGTGCAAAGTTATGCACTAAGGGAAGAAGAGCCCAAACTACGATTCAACTATGCAAGGTTCCACATTAGGAACCACCACCACCCAGGAAAAAGATTTAGGCGTCATTGTGGATAATACGTTGAAACCCTCCACCCAGTGTACAGTGGCAGCCAAGAAAGCAAATAGAATGCTAGGTATCATAAGGAATGGAGAATAAAACAAAGGATATTATAATGCCTCTGTTTTGCTCATACTGTGACCACATCTCAAATTTTGTTTGTAATTCTGGTCACCATATCCTAAAAAGGATATTGCAGAACTAGAAAAGGCACAGAGAAGAGCAACAAAAATAGTAAAGGGGATGGAAGGCTATCCCTATGAGGAAACTCTTTAAAAGATTAGGGTTTGTCTCTTTCCAAGCTGAAGGCTGAGAGGAGATAGAAACATAAAAACTGTGATGAGGAGAGCTCTGCCGAGCCCATGGAAATAGAGGAAAATTGTAAATATACCTTTAAGGAGAGAGACAGGCAGGGAAGTCACAGCTTTCAGAGTGCAGGTAAAAGAAGAAAACACGCAGTCATTGAAGTCAGGCCACACCCAAGCTCTGCTAACCTAAGTGCAGGCTTGGGGAGTAATGAAGAACACCTGAGTAGGAAGCAGTGTACGCTAGTTAAGAAACAGCCTTATAAACCCAGGGGAGAAAAAGGAAGAGGGCCAGCACCGGGAAGCAGGAAGGAGATCACTGGGGAGGAGAACGGTGAAGACTTTGGTGAGGAGCTCAGCAGTGAAAGTAACAGCCAAAAAGAAAGCCAAGCTTTCAGGAGGAGTGCTGTTAGTCCTGAAGCCAGCCGAGGTGTGGCTAGGAGGATTGCTGACGAGGGTCAGGCTGCAGTTCAAACGGTTCGTGGTCCAGCTCAAAGAGTTCAAGCTGCCAAAAGGTGGGTGGACAAACTCACAGCTAGAAGTGACCAGAACCAAGCTGGGTGGAAAGAACCAGGGCTGAACAAGTTAGAAGAACTGAGGCAGTTGATCCAGAGAAGGAATCCTCACATTCCAGGTACGAACATTCCTTATTGTGGAGAGCACTTGTGGAGAGAAGTCCAGGAGCTTTTACAAAGCATTAAGCCAGAAACAGTTCATGAAAGCTCAGAGTCAGACGTACATGCTGAAGAGCAGGAAGAGATGCAGGTAGACTGTTCTGAGCAGGATTCTATAACTGAGGAATTAGCAATGGACTGTTCATTGTGCCAGAAGGCAGATTGAAAGCTTTCTGATAAAAAGTCTTTAACCAAGAAAGCACTGAAGAAACAGGGTGAGTTAACCTATCTGTATTAATGCTAGGAACCACTTCTAATGAAAAGAATATATGCATAACTTGTATTTGAATTACTAAAGAAGCAGAAGATAAAAATGGACACTTTGCTTTACTTGAAGGAAGAAGCTATATTTTTTTTTGCTGAACATTTGATGAAACCAGCTACACATGTTAAAAGGCTTATGAAGCAGTTTCAGTTCTAGTTTGTGTATAATTTCCTGATGTTATTGCTTGGAGAAGAATCCTAACATTTGTGTTGAGCCTTAGTGCTTTGGGAAAGATAAATAAATTTCTTGTTTGCCTTTAAAAACCATCGGTTTCACACTACTGTCTTTAAATAAGGAGAAACAACTACAAGTCCCAGAAGTCCAAGCTGTGGACAAGAATAGTATAATTCTTTAAGGACTAACATTGGCAGCCCTGCGCCTTTAGGCCTTTGGCCCGGGCTAGGGTGACAACAAAACATAGAAACATAGAAATATGACAACAGAAAAAGACCACATGGCCTATCTAGTCTGTCCTTCCATAACAACCACAACAGTCCCCTTTTTACTTTTAGAGATCTTCTGTGTTTGTCCCATGCTTTTTTGAATTCAGTTACTGTCCTCATCTCTACCACCTCCACTGGGAGACTATTCCATGGATTCACTACTCCTTTCCGTAAAGAAATATTTCCGCATATCCCTCCTCAATCTATCTCCCTTCACTCTCATCCCATGTCCCCTCGTAGCAGAACTTGCTTTCAATTGAAAGAGGCTCTCACCCTGAACATTTATGCCACAGAGGTGTTTAAACATCTTAATCATATCCCCTCTATCCCGCCTTTCCTCTAAGGTGTACATATTAAGATTCTTCAGTCTGTCCTCATATGCTTTATAATGAAGACCACTAATCATTATAGTAGCCACCCTCTGCACTGACTCCATCCTGTTCACATCCTTTTGAAGGTGCGGTCTCCAGAATTGCACACTATACTCCAAATGAGGTCGCACCAAAGACTTATACAGAGGCACTATCACCTCCTTTTTTCTGCTAGCCATTCCTCTCCGTATGCACCCAAGCATCCTTCTAGCTTTTGCCGTCGCCTTTTCTACCTGTTTAGCTACTTTAAGATCATCAAACACAACTACGCCTAGGTCCCGCTCTTCTTTAGTGGACAAAAGTACTTCACCCCCTATACTATATTGCTCCCTTGGATTGCTGCAGCCCAAATGCATGACCTTACATTTTTTAACATTAAATCCCAGCTGCCAAATTCTAGACCAGTCTTCAAGCTTAGCTAGATCCCTCCTCATGTTATCTACCCCTTCCTGGGTGTCTACTCTATTGCAGATTTTGGTATCATCCACAAAGAGGCAAACCTTACCTGAAAGCCCTTCCGCTATATCACTAACAAAGATGTTAAAAAGAATCGGACCAAGGACAGATACCTGGGGCACACCACTGATAACATCCTTCTCCTCAGAGTGAGCTCCATTTACTTGTACTCTTTGTCGCCTCCCACCCAACCAATTTCTAACCCAAGCAGTTACTTTAGGGTCCATCCCTAGGGTGCTCAGTTTGTTTATAAGTCGCCTGTGAGGAAGAGTGTCAAAGGCTTTACTGAAATCTAAATACACCACATCTAGGGCTCTCCCTCGGTCCAACTCCCTGGTCACCCAGTCAAAGAAATCAATCAGATTTGTCTGACAAGACCTGCCTCTGGTGAATCCGTGCTGCCTCAGATCCTGTAATCCGCTGGACTCCAGAAACCTCACTATTTTCTCTTTCAGCAGCGTTTCCAATAATTTACTCACCACCGAAGTTAAACTAACCGGCCTGTAGTTTTCAACCACATCCTTACTTCTGCTTTTGTGTAAAGGCATCACATGAGCCTCTCTCCAGTCCTTTGGCACCACTCCCGACTCCAATGAGGCATTGAAAAGGTCAGTCAGTGGAGCTGCTAGAACGTCCCCAAGTTCCCTTAGTATTCTCGGGTGTATCCCATCTGGTCCCATCGCTTTGTCTACTTTAAGTTGAGGTAGTTTCTCACGAACACATTCTTTTGAAAATTGTTCAAGATGTCCTTTGCTTCTGTTCCTATTTGTGGGTGTTTTCTGAGGTCCTGCTCCTGGTTCTTCATCTGTGAACACAGAACAAAACTATTTGTTAAGCAATTCCACTTTATCCTTATCAACTTCTACATATTCCTCCCCTGCACCCTTGAGTCTGACAATACCACTCTTGCCCTTCCTCTTCTCACTAATATATCTGAAAAATGTCTTATCCCCCCATTTTATTGCATTGGCTATTTCCTCCTCCTTTTGAATCTTTGCCTTCTTGACTACTTTGCTAGCTTCTCTAAGTTTTTCCAAATACAGATGCTGTCTTTCTCTCTCTGTGATCTCTTGTATTTCATAAAGGCCTCCCTCTTTTTTTTCACTTTTTCAGCTACTTCTTTCGAAAACCATAGCGGTCTCCTTTTCCTTTTACCTTTATTTACCATTTTAACAAAAGGGTTGGTTGCCCTTAAAATATCCCCTTTCAGTTTTTCCCACTGTTTTTCTACATCCCTCAGCTGTTCCCATCCAACTAACGACTCCCTGAGGTATTGGCCCATCTTCGCAAAGTTAGTCTTCCTAAAGTCTAAGATCCTCACCTTTGAATGGATTCTAACAGCCCTAGTCCTAATACTGAACCACACCATCTGGTGATCACTGGATGCAAAATGATCTCCCACTACAACATCAGAAACACTTTCACCATTGGTAAGCACCAAGTCCAGTATGGCCCCTTCACGTATGGGGTCTGTGTTACCAATTGCCTGAATAGTTCTCCCTGTAGAGAATCCAGGATCTCCTTACTTCTAGATGATACTGCAGCAGGAATGTGCCAATCAACATCTGGCATATTGAAATCTCCTATAAGTAGCACTTCCCCTTTCCTAGCAATGCTGCTCATGTCTTCAATTAACTCTCTGTCCACCTCTTCCTCTTGTGATGGAGGTCTGTATATCACACCAATGTAAATAGATTTCTCTTTCCCTCTTTCTAGTTTAACCCACAATGCCTCCCCTCTCCCTTTTAAGCTCTGTAATTCCAAAGCTTTAATAGTAGTTTTTACATATAGTGCCACTCCTCCTCCCCTAATTCCTACCCTAGAGGTCTATAAAATAATGGAGTAGAACTGGTAAATGTAGATCAATTGTTTACTCTTTCAAAAAGTAGAAAGACTTGGGAACATGCAATGAACATAAGAACATAAGAAATGCCATAATGAGTCAGACTAAGTTCCATCACATCCATTATCCTGTTTCCAACAGTGGTCAATTCAGGTCACAAGTACTGTCGCAACCCGTGCCCAGGCAACCGCCTATAGGCACGGACCTGCCTTTGTATTGTCCTTTTAAATAAAGAATGGTTGGAGTCTTCCCAGGGCCGAGGCTTCTGGGAGTTGTAGTTGTGTGGTTTCAAGACAATAATGTTGAGACCCGAGGGTTTTCAAGGCAAACACAGGAATTTATTATTTCCTTTTTCCAAAAAGCATTTAAAGGCTCAACGCATAACGAAAATAGAATTTTTCTCCAAACAAGATTCCAAAGACCTTTTATCCAAAACAAGGCACTGTAATTGCTTCAATTAGCTTTCAAACACATGTAGCTGTTTCTCCAAAAACTTTTAGCATTCAAAATAAAGTTTTTCATTCTTTTAACAAAACCCAAAAGCAATGTTCTTTTCTTCAGATAAAACAGGATTCTTAGCAAACTCTAGCTAAGCAACATTATCCCTGTTTCCTCTCTCTGCTTTGAAGAACATTTTTAGACTTTAAGACTTTCTCCTTTCAAACCAGGAACTCCTTATTTTGTCTTCTTACATAGAGAACAGTCCATTAATGAATCATCTGACTCCTTGTCAGATTCATAAGAATCTATTTGCATCTCCTCATAACTTGCGTCTGGTAACTCTGATTTCAAGTCACCCTGCAAAAGCTCAGGCTTAATATCTTCTAAAAGCTTCAACACTTTCCTCCAGTGAGACTTTTCCTTATGCACAGGTTTTTCCCCAAGCACGTGGAGATTCTTTCCCTTCAGTAACTAACACAATGCCTCTAACTGGCTCAAGTTACTTTTTGTTACAGGTTTATTCACGCACCTTTTTGGGGCTGGCAGTTTTCCAGCAGGTTCATAAACTGCTGCTACTGTATCTTGCTCCTCACCAGCACTCCTCCCAGGCACAGCTTCCCTGTCTCCAGAACCAGATGCAGTTCCCCTGTAGTACTGGCTTCCTTCTGGGTCGTGGCTTTCACCTCTGAGAACCCCACTGCTTTCTCCAGCATTCTCCCTGGTTAGGCCTCTCGTGTGACTCTCTCTCACAGCTTCCTTCCCAGTATGCTGCCTTCCTGTGTGCTGCTTCCCTCTGGAATCCTCTCTGGTGCTGTCTCTGGTGATTCTCTTTCCTTCTGTTTTCCGGTGCTCCCCTTTCCTTCTATTCCCTGGGGTTTATAAGAGTGTGCCTGAACTCCCGTGCACTGCCCTTCCCCCAGGTGTTTCTTATTAACTTCCAAGCTTGCCTCTGGATTAGCAGAGCTTGGGCGTGGTCTGCACTCAGCAACTGCGTGTGTTTTTTTTCTCTCTGCCTGCAGTTTGAGGGCTACTGCTTTCTTGCCTGTCTCTCTCCTTAAAGGTAAATGACTGTTTTTCTTCCCAATCCATAGACTCAGCTACACTCTCACCATCACAGTACCTAGCAAGTTCCCAAAAAGGCACACAGGTTCCACAATGCTAGTCCCAGGGCAAGCAGTGGATGTCCTGGGTCCTCTTTAATAATGGTTTATGAATCTTTCCTCCAGGGACTTGTCCAAACCTTTTTTTAAACCCAGCTACACTAACAGCTTTTATTGCATCCTCCAGTAACGAATTCCAGAGTTTGATTATGCATTGAGTGAAAAAATATTTTCTTCTATTAGTCTTAAATGGGTTACATTGTAGCTTCATTGCATGTCCCCTAGTCTTTCTACTATTTGATGGCATAAACAATCGATCTACGTTTACCCATTCCTCTCCATTCATTAATTTTTAGACCTTTATCATATCTCCCCTCAGCCGTCTCTTTTCTAAGCTGAAGAGCCCTTACTTTTTAAGCCTTTCCTCACAAGGATATTCTTCCATCCCCTTTATCATTTTGGTGGTTCTTCTCTGTACTTTTCTAATTTTGCTATATCCTTTTAAAGATACGGCGACCAGAAATGCACACAATATTCAATGTGCGGTCGCACCATGGAACAATACAGAGGTATTATAATATCCTTTGTTTTATTCTCCATTCCTTTCTTTATGATTCCTAGCATTCTATTTGCTCTCTTGGCTGCTGCTGCACACTGGGTGAGGGTTTTAACATGTTATCCACGATGACACCTAAATCTTTTTTCCTGGGTGGTGGTTCCTAATGGGGAACCTTGCATCATGTAACCATAGTTTGGGGGGGTTCTCTCCTGGTGCATAACTTTGCACTAGTCCACATTAAATTTCATCTACCATTTGACTGTCTTCCAATTTATCAAGGTCGTCTTGCAATTTTTCACAATCCTCTTGTGTTTTAATAACTTTTTAAAAAATGTGATCACTTAACTCGTTATTCCCATTTCCAGGTAATTTATGAATGTTAAAAAGTAGCAGGCCCAGCACAGATCCCTGGGGTACTACACTATTCATCTTTTTCCATTGAGAAAATTGGCCATTTAGCCCTACCCTGTGTGTTCTATCTTTTAACCAGTTCCTGATCCACATAAGTACACTGCCTCCTATCCCATGACTCTATAATTTCGCCAAAGGTCTCTCATGGGGGACCTTATCAAAGGCTTTCTGAAAATCCAGATACACTATCAACCAGCTCACCTTTTTCTACCTGTTTATTCACACCTTCAAAAAGTCTAACAGATTAGTGAGATAAGATTTTCCTTTACTAAACCCATGTTGGCTTTCTCCCATTAAACTACGACTATCTACATGTTGAGTAACTTTGTTCTCTATAATGGTTTCTACCATTTTGCCTGGTACTGATGTCAGGCTCACAGGTCTGTAGTTTCCAGGATCACCCCTGGAACCCTTCTTAAAAATTGGCATTACTTTGGCCATTCTCCAGTCTTAAGGTACTACAGATGATTTTAATGATAGTTCACAGATTACTAATAGAAGGTCTGCAGTCTCATCTTTCAGTTCTTTTAACACTGTCAGATGTATACCATCCAGTCCAGGTGATTTACTACTCTTCAGTTTATCAAATATAAATCACCTTTAAATACCAGAATGAACAAATGGATGATGAAATGCTCAAAGAAATCAAGGAAGCTAACAAAAGTCACAACAGAGTAGTAATAATGGGTGATTTCAATTACCCCAGTATCGACTGGGTCAGTGTCACAGCAGGACAAGCTAAAGAGATAAAGTTTCTAGATGGAATAAATGACTGCTTCTTGGAGCAGCTGGTTCATGAACTGACCAGAGGGGAAGCCATACTGGACCTAGTCCTTAGTGGAATGCCAGATCTGGTGCAAGAAATAAGGGTGTTGGGACCACTTGGCAATAGTGATCATAGTATGATCATGTTTGATTTAATTAGTGGAGGACAGATAGTAAAGGCATCCACAGTACTACCTTTTAACTTTCAAAAGGGAGACTATGATAGAATGAGGAATATAGTTAGGAAAAAACTAAAAGGAGCGGTTCCAAAGGTTAAAGACTTACAGCAAGCTTGGGTGTTATTTAAAAATACTATCCTCGAAGCCCAGACCAGCTGTATTCCACGCATTAAGAAAAGTGGAAGAAAGTCCAAAAAACTGCCAGCATGGTTTAAAGGTGAGGTCAGAGAGGCTGTTGCTGCCAAAAAAGCAACCTTCAGGAAATGGAAAAAAGAGCCAAATGATGAAAACTGGAAACAGCACAAGCACTGGCAAGTTAAATGCAAAGCATTGATAAGGCAGGCAAAACGGGAATTTGAGAAGAAACTTGCTACGGAAGCAAAAACACAAAATAAAGACTTTTTCAAGTACATTCGTAGCAAAAGGCCTGTGAGAGACTCAATTGGACCATTAGATGATAGAGGGGTAAAAGGGGCAGTAAGAGAAAACAAGGCTATAGCAGAGAGACTGAATGAATTCTTTGCTTCGGTCTTTACTGAGGAAGATGTAGGGATGTTACCCAAGACTGAAGTGGTATTTAAAGGTGATACTGCAGAGGAATTGAGAGAAATATCGCTACACCGGGAAGATATATTACAACTATTTGATAACCTGAATAGTAGCAAATCACCTGGACCGGATGGTATACATCCCAGAGTGTTGAAAGAACTGAAATATGAGATTGCAGACCTGCTATTGGTAATCTGTGAACTTTCATTAAAATCATCTGTAATACCTGAAGATTGGAGGGTCACCAACGTAACACCAATTTTTAAAAAGGGTTCCAGGGGTGACCCAGGAAATTACAGACCAGTGAGCCTGACGTCAGTACCAGGGAAAATGGTAGAAACCATCATAAAGAACAAAATTACGCAGCATGTAGATAGTCATGGCCTAATGGGAGACAGCCAACATGGCTTTAGACAAGGAAGATCTTGTCTTACTAATCTGATATGTTTTTTTGAAGGTGTGCATAAACAGGTAGACAAAGGTGAGTCGGTTGATATAGTGTATCTGGACTTTCAGAAAGCTTTTGACAAAGTCCCCCATCAGAGACTTTTGGCGAAGCTAAAACGTCATGGGATAGGAGGCAGTGTACTATTGTGGATTGGGGACTGGTTAAAAGATAGAAAGCAGAGGGTAGGGCTAAATGGCCAATATTCCCAATGGAAAAAGGTGAATAGTGGAGTACCCCAGGGATCTGTACTGGGTCCGCTGCTTTTTGACATATTCATAAATGACCTGGAAAAGGGAATAACTAGTGAGGTTATCAAATTTGCAGATGACACAAAACTGTTTAAAGTTGTTAAGACCCAAGAGGATTGTGGAAAACTGCAGGAGGATCTGGATAAATTGGAAGACTGGGCATCCAAATGGCAGATGAAATTTAATGTGGACAAGTGCAAACTTATGCACCTAGGAAAGAACAACCCACACTATAGTTACACAATGCAAGGCTCCACATTAGAAACCACCACCCAGGAAAAAGATTTAGGAGTCATTGTGGATAACATGTTAAAACCCTCCGCCCAGTGTGCAGCGGCGGCCAAGAAAGCAAATAGAATGCTAGGTATCATAAGGAAAGGGATGGAGAATAAAACAAAGGATGTTATAATGCCTCTGTATCGCTCCATGGTACGACCGCACCTTGAATATTGTGTGCAATTCTGGTCGCCGTATCTTAAAAAGGACATAGCGTTATTAGAAAAAGTACAGAGAAGAGCCACCAAATTGGTGAAGGGGACGGAAGGCTACTCCTATGAAGAGAGGCTAAGAAGGTTAGGGCTCTTTAGCCTGGAGAAGAGACAGCTGAGGGGAGATATGATAGAGGTCTATAAATTAATGAATGGAGTGGAACGGATAAACGTGGATCAATTGTTTACGCTATCAGAGTATAGAAAGACTAGGGGACATGTAATGAAGCTACAGGGTAAACTATTTAAGACAAATAAGAGAAAATATTTTTTCACTCAACGTGTAATCAAACTCTGGAATCTGTTACCGGAGGATGTAGTAAGGGCTGTTAGTATAGCTGGGTTTAAAAAAGATTTGGACAAGTTCCTGGAGGAAAGGTCCATAAACCACTATTAAAAAGGGACCCAGGATATCAATGCTTGACCCAGTATAAGCATTGTGGAACCTGTCTTTTGGGGATATTGCTAGGTACGTATAACCTAGATTGGCCACTGTTGGAAACAGGATACTGGGCTTGATGGACCTCTGTCTGACCCAATATGGCATGTCTTATGTTCTTATGTTCTTATGTTACCATTTAAGGTATAGGCAACTTCCCTACATCTTCTGCAGTAAAGACCGAATTCAAGAATTTATTCATTTTTTTCATTATGGCCTTGTCCTCCCTAAGTGCCCCTTTTACTCCTCTATCATCTAGGGGTGAGTCTTGCATCTTCCCAGCAATTACTACACAGAACAGTGCCTAACATACAGCAGTGGCCTACACAATTACAGCAGGTGCACTTAACTGCACCTATTGAGGTGGCATTAGGTGGACCTGCACTAATTGCAGGGGGTCACAGTTAGCATGAGTGTAAACACTGCACTAACTGTGCTCACCGCTCCCACTCTTCCCCAACCCAGACCTTTATCACCCTGTTATGCAATTCACAACATGGAAATCGGCCCATGCTATGTGTTGGCCCCATTCTGACAGTTATCATGGACCTCAGTGCATGCTTACTGCGTGCTAAAACCTATATACTTTAGTAAAAAAAAAAAAAAGACCCCTGGCTGCTATCAGCATTTAGATAAGGTGACCTGGATTATCTATGGCATCCTTATCAGGGCCAGCCCCAGAGCTGGTTCTAGGTATTGAAACACTAGGCAAACCTTATGCCTTAAGTCACTCCTGGCTTTCAATCTATTTTTTTATGTTGAATGCCCTGCTCTTTGCTACCCACGAGAAGCTGCTGCTCTAGACAATTCCCTAGTTTTACTTCTGGTTAGGCCAGCCCTGATCCTTATTTGAAAACATTTGTATAGTGGACTGGAGGATGGGAAGTGCCATTGAACTTGCCTGATTTTGTTTTTTACATTTCTGTTAATTATGTACTGCTTGTTTTCTTATGTTTTCTGTTGATTTGTGGGTGGAGTATGGATTTTGTGAGAGGTTTTTGTGCTCTCCCTCTGCAGTGAGGTATTTTCTTTTTGGGTTGAGCCAGTGTCTTTGTTTTGGTATTCTGGTTCTTCTGATTTTTGAGGTGCTTCAGGTGCTCCTTTGGACTATGGTGCACAGTATATGAAAATGTTTAAAATAGACTCTTCTGCATGACTTAATTCTAACTGCTCGATGAATCGTCATGGCTGGATATAGCAGCTCGGCAATGTGAAACCCCGACCCCACTGAGAATCCGGAGATCAGCGATATGCAAAAGATTTTAAATAAATAAACTTCTTAGTTCCGAATATCCACCCCTCAGTGCTCAGATGATATATATGTTGAGGATAAATTAGTAGCTAAGGAGTCACCAGGGAACTGGTACATGGGGAAACTGTCCTGGGAGTGCACAGTTTGAGGATTCCCTCTCAGAATGTATCGGACATTTAAAAGCAAAGTTTAGGTCGGCACGTCCTGTCCTTGTACTAAAAGCAGCAGAGCTGGAGGAAGGAGCACTATTTATCCTCCAGAAGTGCATATGAACATGACTTATCTCATGCTAGTGGTTCTTCCCTTTCCCACTAGGTAAAATACCATTAACATCCATGCAAACGTTTCGGCTGAAGCTAAAATCATGACGCCTGGAGAGTCACAATAGCTTATCAAACAGAGAAACTTCAAATATCTGGGGATGCCCATGGAGAAATGTTTCTTTCAAGTTTAATCTTCTTTTCCATTGATTTGGTTTGGTTCTATTTGTCTTGACGACACACAAACCTTTGCAAATAGCTAGCACTAAAATGTTTCAGTATGCACAAAAAGATGAT
The DNA here is from genome assembly GCA_033557465.1 of Ichthyophis bannanicus. Classification (NCBI taxonomy): domain Eukaryota; kingdom Metazoa; phylum Chordata; class Amphibia; order Gymnophiona; family Ichthyophiidae; genus Ichthyophis; species Ichthyophis bannanicus. The sequence continues at coordinate 120,821,832 of CM066048.1, forward strand.
ATTTTGTCTATCTGTTATGTTCCATAGAGAAATGATGCAGAATGGTATAACAAATGTGGCTGATGGTTTTCTTGTCATTTTAAACCACAGCACAGAGTACGAGTACCGAAAGAGGCTTTTCTTTAGGCTGTGTAAAGGGGACCTGCGTCCTACTCAGAGGTGACCTTGTGAGCTCTGCACAGGAAACCTGCCTTCTGCTCAGGCTGTGATCATGGGTGTTACAGAAGACATATATAGCATCCGTCCAAACATAACATACTTTTCTTTTCAAGATGTCACTCTGTTCATTGACAATTTTTGTTTTGACGGTTTATTCCTGCTGGCATGACTTCCCTTGTTCTGGGAATTTATGGAATTTTAAGTGGCTGTTATTTCCATTGTGCTGAGACAGGAAAGTCTAAATAATACTGAGGCACCCCAGAGCTACAAGCCATTGCTTGCATTTGTGCTCTGCAGTTCAGTATTTTCACTGTGCAGAGCTGGTAGGAAGATGAGGTTGAGAAGAAGGTTCCTTCTGTAATTTTTGGAATGCTGACCTCCGTGATCTTTATTAACGTGCATTATAGATCTGAGGCACATGAGTGACTCTCTAGCTACAGGTTGCAGCACTGCAGTTCTCTTTGAGGTAGGGGAGGGCCAGATGGAATACAAATCACAGGAAGACTTTTGGTTTGGTGGCAATAGCCCGTTAGATGGATTGCTTGAACTTGGATTTCCACAGCTTTCTTTGCTTTTGTGATAGTTGAGATTTTAGGGGTGTGATTTGGGGGTTCCTCAAAATGCACCCAAATTTTGTAATGGAGGACTCCATGTTTTCTTTCCTATTTCTGTCTGCAAAATTGCAAGCAAATAGGGGAAGTATGGGCTAGGAGAGGGGTCAGAGACAGCAATGAAACACATCTATGCATTTTCTCGTTGGGTTTGGCTCTCTTCACTTTGAGGCATCAGTTTTTTCCCTGGTACCCATAAGCTCTTAATGATTTTGGATACATCATCCCCTATTAAAAGAAGGGGACCTTTTTTGTATTATTTTTCCCATTATGACGATCGGATTTTCTAGCCATTCTTGGGAACGTGACAGGTGCTTGTGACCTGGATTGGTCACTGTTGAAAACGGGATACTGGGCTTGATGGACCATCGATCTGACTCATTATGGCAGTTCTTATGTTCTCTTCCTTGCGTGACATGAATCTACCACTAAGATTTTGTGCCTTTTCTGTACTGACAACTCTTCAGCTACACAAATGTATGTATTTGATTCAGCCAGTTTATAATTTTAATATATGATTGGTGTTTTTGTAACGTTGTCTGTCTACCTAGCTGACTATGTTTATTGTAACCCACTCACACCCTTTGATTTGGTGGGAAGAGAAATATTTAAAATACATTAATAAATCAGAAAAGGCGTCTACCTATGGTAACCTACCTAGCAAAAACACAGAAAAACACCATATTTTTGTGCCCTCAAAGAACCCCCATTAGCTGAAAAATAAACACTGTTTTATACTTTATTAGCACCAAAGACTAGAAGCCATCATCGCATGTCACCTCCACAGGTAAACCTAGTAACTGCTTTGTGATAAATTCTTTTATGCTATCAGTGTGTTTTCTCAGCATGTAATCGCATCGCCATCTGCATGTCCGGTTCACCAGACCTGCTCTCCTGCTATGTCTGGTTTTTCATCTTTGAGCACTGGGTGATAATCATGTGGTAAAATGCCCTGCTGGCAATGGGTAATAGTGTTTGGTCTCTGACCACAGTAGATGCCTATAGCGGGATGGGCACAGCTTCATAGTCAACATGCCAAGGTCTTCCTCGATGTATCATGACAAATGCAGACCTCTGATCCCACAGTAGATATTTAAGCACCTTGTTTGGCAGACTGTGTTCAGAATAGGAGGGTGTTTTTAACATTTAAACTCCCCCCCCCCTCATATAGAAACACACACGCACCCCATTACTTGAAAATCCGACCTCCTTTCCTACTTTCTGGATCTTGTCCATCTTTCAAAATTTTGGACCAGTGTATTCCTCTCACATACAGTCAAGTAGCCCCCAAGAACCCAGCTAAAAATCCGACAGCGACCTGCCTGGTACATCTTTTCTTTGTGAGAGAGAACATAAAGACCTGCTTTTTGGTGACCTACTGCTAAACTGATTGCAATGAAAGCAAAAGAGGGGATTTAAATACTCATTACCACACAGATTCCTGCCCACTGATATCTCTGAGGCATTCTGGGCTCTTCTTAACCAGAAATTGATTCTACAGCTCTGCAAAGCTACAGAGTTTCACTGGTCAGTGCTGGCCTTGGAGAAATCTGTGGTCTATCTTGTACCAGAATTACAATTTCTCCAAAGGTGTGTCCGTGTGAGCGTTCCAGACCACAGCAAGCCCTTCTCTGGATGTCTCTCTGTTGTCTCAAAGTCTCTTATCAGCATGTCTCTTTCTACTTTTCACCTCACTTCTGCCAAAAAAGCATGACGACCTTGAAAAATAAAAATAAAACATAACTTCCACCAGCAAATGAGGAATCCTAGTTCCTCTCTGCCAGCGGGGATCTGGTTATCGAGCAAGATATACAAACTATTTTTTTTTTTCATTTTTGCTGTTCGTTTTTACAGCTCCGGGTGCATAGGATGAACATTTGCTCTGGATTCCAGCTCATAGCTGCACTTTGAGGAAGGTTCGGAGTCTCTTAATGCCTGTTCAATCTCCCTTCTCATTAACAGTGAACCCCTCTCCTTCCTGCTCTTTGCTTTCATGTATTTTCGTGGGGCGTCTTTCTCTGAGGTCTTTGGTTTGTTTATTATAAAGCACAGGGGAAAGATTTGCAGGGCTGGCGTGACCAACAGGCAAACCAGGCGGTCGCCTAGAGTGGCAGAGTAAGGATTAAGGTTTGCCTAGGACACCAACACCTTGAACCAACTCTGAGGCTGGCCCTGAAGGTTTCGTATTCTATTACTACTGATCATTTGTATAGTGCTACTAGGCATATGCATCAGAGTTTGCAATCTAGTCAAGACAGAATACAACAGCTGGGGACTAGGATATGTCTAGGGGAATGGTAAGGACACACATAGTTGGAGAGCAGAAGACTACATGGATCAGGATCCAAAAGCAGCCTCCAAAGAGGTGAGCTTTTAGCCTGGATAAATCGGGTTACCAGAAACCCTGTGCTTGCTGTAACTCCGCCCCCCCCCCTGCATAGCTACTTGATCCTCTCTTATCTCATTTCTAATCCCCAGCTCCGTCAGAAGGTAAGTTTCCTTTATAGAGCACTTAGGATCACACCAGCCAAGATCAGTGAACCCTGGCCTTCCCTTGGCTTTGCTTCAAAAATCAGAATCCTTTCTGACTCAATTACAACCACACCTTGAATATTGTGTGCAATTCTGGTCACTGTATCTTAAAAACAGTATAGCGAAATTAGAAAAGAGAAGAGCCACCAAAATGGTAAAGGGGATGGAAGGGATACCCCTATGAGAAGAGGTTTAAAATGTTAATAGTCTTCCTATCTCTGTGCGCCAGGCGTCCTCCCTGGCCATTTTCAAGTCCAGACTAAAATCCCACCTCTTCACTATTGCTTTCCATTCCTGCTCTACCCTATTTTGATCTCTCTATCAACATTTACTTACTTTCTCCTGTAAATTTTTGTTATTTGTATTCTGTAACTTATTTTGTTTTCTGTCTTATTAGATTGTGAGCTCTGATGAGCAGGGACTGTCTCTCTTCTATGTTTGTACAGCGCTTCGTATGTTGCGGCACTTTATAAGTCTTTATTAATAATAATAATAATAAGAAGAAGAAGATATGATAGAGGTCTATAAATTAATGAATGGAGTGGAATGGGTAAACGTAGATCGATTCCTTTATGCCATCAAAAAAGTAGAAAGACTAGGGGAACATGCAATGAAGCTACAGTGTAACCCATATAAAACTAATAAGAGAGAATATTTTTTCACTCAATGCATAATCAAATTCTGGAATTCGTTACCGGAGGAAGTAGTAAAAGCCGTTAGTGTAGCTGGGTTTAAAAAAAGATTTTGACAAGTTCTTGGAGGAAAGAGGTCCTGGGAAATCCACCTTTTGCCCCAATACAAACATTGTGAAACCTGTGTCTTTTAGGGAAATTGCTAGGTACTGTGATAAGGAAGCTTATCATAGCTCAGGTAGGAGCTATAGAAAAGATGATGTGACTCTGAACAAGCAACCTGTCAGTTCTGGTAGAAGCAAGAAAACAGAGTTTTCACATAAAAGACTACCAGTCCCAGAATGCACCAGGTTTCCAGCAGCCATGAGAGGGGCTGAAGTGAGGAAATGTGTGTGCAATCAAGAGAGCTATGAGGTAATCCCTAAGCACTCATCTCAAAGGGCAGGGCCTGATTCAAGACAGCTGCGCTGTGTTAGGGAGCAGCACACATTAGAACAGGATAAGAATAGAGCTTATTCTTCAGATAACAGTTACTACAAGCTCCAGCCCAGCTTCAGGGAGAGTTTGAAGAAGAGCTTCAGCAACAGCTACAGAGGGAGGAAGAGATACAGAGACAGCAACGGCTACAAGCACCAGTATCACCTGGAGAAACAGAAGCCAAGCCAAGCAGATAGAGAGAGAAGGAAACTCTCTGGAAGGAAGAGAAGAAAGGCCATTGGAAGGTCTGGGAGATTCCAAGGCAGTACTCATACTGGGAGGTATTCCAAAGGCCAGCAGAGTCCATTGGACTGGATTCAGCCAGAGGAATGGAGTGGCAGAGATAGGAATCACCAGTGGCTACCTGGAAGAGAGAAGACTGCATGTGGAAGGGACTTTTAGACCAAGGCCAGAAGGTATGTGAGAGAAGATCCAGTGTCCAGGGATCAAGATTGGAAGGCTGGACATCAGAATTGGATTACATATTGGCCAGGCTATACAGAGAGGAATAATGATAGCAGGAGAGGCTCAGGTATGAACACTGATCCAGACCCTATCTATAACAGAGAATGGCAGCAAGGGAATGAGCATTCTCATGATAGTGCCTTAATGAAAGACTCGTCTGTGCCAATGTATGATAGTGACCATATGCTGATTGATACAGCAGATGGAAATACAGTTTACATGGACTGTTCTCTATCTAAATGCTATTGCTAGTTTTCCGTGAGCAAACACATCAGCCATCACAAAGAAACCTAACTTTGTTCTTTATTTCCACTGCAAACAGCTCTTAAAGCAGGATTTGGGCTCACACAGTAGCAGCCAGCCAGCTAAAGGCTTTCAGCTGGTCCATTGATAGTAATTAGGGCTGCACCTGATTGTGTGTGTGAGCAAGGGAGAATCACTGCTGAGATCGGCGTGGAAAATAAGCAGAAGTTAACCTAACCAGCAAAGTTTATTCTTTACTTTGTGCCTTTGTATTTGGTAATTACTTGCTAAGAAAACATTAGCTAATTGCCTGACAAGCTGAAGGTTGTTTTCTGGTTTACTTTGTGACTTTTTGTTATCCATTTTAAACACTGCAAGCAAGTAACCTCATTTATAGTGCTATCAAGCATACATGTGCTGGGTGAATTAAACCCCATCAATAAAAGAAGTATTTTATTGATCTTACCACTTGGTTTCACAACTCAAATTATTGTCATCAGCTGTGTTTGGGAGTGAATGAACTACAATACCCACAATACCTTGCAAGAATCATATGAATATATGCATCGTCAAGATTGTGTAAGTTCTCACCCTAGGCAGCCGTCTGACAGTACTTGTGACCTAGATTGGCCACTGTTGGAAACAGGATACTGGGCTTGATGGACCTTGGTCTGACCCAGTATGGCATTTCTGACATAAGAACATAGGAAATGCCGTATTGGGTCAGACCAAGGTCCATCAAGCCCAGTATCCTGTTTCCAGCAGTGGCCAATCTAGGTCACAAGTACCTAGCAATTTCCCTAAAAGACATTGGATCGGATGTCCAGCCCCACAAAACGCTGCATGGAATTGACCCCCCTGGCATCTAAATATTACTGCTTAGAGGTATAATCGGACTAGTTTTTAAAAGCCACTATGCCCTTCTTTTAAAAATTCTTGGGTTACTACTTTTCAGCTGTATGAGATGTAGTTTAGAAATTTTAGTATTTTATTTTTAATTTGATGACATAGAAGAGTTTGTGAAATTAGGAGCATTTTGCGATTAGTTATTGATGGTAATGTTTTATTTTATAGCCCCCCCCCCTCTATTTATAGTTATGTTTTTGCATAAATATGCTTTCTTACCCGTTTGTTTCGGAAAGATTGATGTGCTGATGCAGTTTAGGCTCCTGTGTTTGAAGAATGTTTTGCTTTGAGAATAGTTTTATCAATGTTTGACTCAGAATCTTTTGTCACTAGCTGATGGTGAGCTTATAATAGGGGGCGATTTAAATTTTGTCCATAATGATATGTTGGTCAGGAGTTCAGTTTGTAAGAGTGCGCGTAGAAAGCCGTCTGACACGTTCCAACATGTGCTTGGCAGATATTTCGTGCTTTTTGAATCCTTCTTTCCCACATCAATCATATTCAAGAATAGACTACTTATTTATATCTTAAAGTCTCTTGGCAAATATTCAGAGCTGTGTAATCTGATCCATACACGTTTGATGACGCACCTGTTAGCATAGAGTTCAAATCACACTTCAGGAATCTTAGTAAGTCAATATGACGGTTCTGCAATAGGTTTCTTCTGAATGCAACCTTTGTTGATAGGCTGAACCTGTTTATTGATGAATTTTTCTTAAATGATAGTAGTGGCATTCCTTGTTATACTGTTCGGGATGCTTTTAAGGCTATCAACTGTGGAGAGTTAATTAGTCTCTTTGCCTGAATGCATAAGAAGGAGGTCGGTAAGGTAAATTCCTTAGAGAGTAGAAATAAACCTCTAGAAAAAAATCATGGAAGGTCTAATTGTAATACAGTTTTCCAAAAGCTGAATAAATTGTGCTATGAGCTTAATAAAAATCGAATGCAACAGGCCACATGGGAAATGTTTGTACAGCGAATGGGTTACTATGCTGGGGGTGATAGAGTAGGCAGACTCATGGCCCGGTTTTTAAAAATACAAAAGGGAAAGCATCTTACATCAGCCATTAATGTGGAGGGCAGGGGTGCTGTAACTGACTCTCAGGAAATTCTAGATGCTTTGGCTAAGTACTAAAGAAAGTTGTTTTCTTCATCTTGCAATGACAATGCAAAAGTAAGAGAAGAGTTTTTGGAAGCAGTTATGCATCCTCTGATTTCTAATATGCAAAGGACGCATCTAAGGGCCCCTATTCAAATTAGCAAAATATCATGAGTTTTCCACGAAATAAGGCCCCTGGGCCTGATGGTTTCACAATCAAATTTTACCAGCAGTTTGCTACAAGCTTGGCTCCCACACTGCAGTGGCTCCACAAATCCTTGAGTGTCCCACATCATCTGTTAGCTTTTCTGAGGCTGCGGTGGTACTTTTTCCAAAGCTGGGGTCATGATTCCCTGGAGATGGCAAGCTATTGACCGATCTCTTTATTGAATACTGATTATAAAATTTTGGCAAAAATATTAGCCATGTGACTTAGTTGCCTGATGCCTTATAGGGAGAAAGCAGACTGGTTTTATAAGAGGTAGAAACATTAATGATCATGCACATATTTTTCATAATTTATGTGCATTATCAAACCGTATTAATCTCCCTGAAATTGCATTGTCTTTAGATGCTGAAAAAGCTTTGGATAGGAATGAATAGCCTTACCATTTTGGAATACTTGAATGGTTTGGCTGTGGAGCTGATTTTTGTTTTGTGGGTAAAGGTGCTTTATACTGGATCCCGCTCACGCTTTGTTGTGAATGGGGAATCATCTGCTGTAGTTAATTTAGAGAAAGGCACAAGACACGGGTGTCCATTGTCACCTTTACTTTTCAATTTGGCATTACAGCCGTTCTTGATTAAAATTTGAGAGCGAAATGGAATCACCGGAATATTCGCTGGTGATTGCGACTTGAAATTTGCTGCATATACTGATGACATCATGCTGCTATTTTCAAACCCTAATTCTTTAGTGAAATGCCTCCTGAAAGTCAACCAGTTCTCAGATTTTCTGGGTTTAGATTAACTGGGAGAAAGGTGAGCTACTCTTGCTTAATGAACTCGCCAAGCAGGATGATGTGAGGGACCTCCCCTTTAAGTGGTTGTTACAGGGCATTAAATACCTTGGTGTACAGCTCTTCTGCTCTGCAGATGACCCCATTAAATTTGATAGCAATTATATTCTGGAAGAAGTTAGGAATGCACTACAGTGATGGACTCCGCTTCGGATTTATTGGTGGGGAAGGCTAGATACCATAAAGATGACCGTACTCCCTAGTGTAATCTATAGATTAAGTATGTTGCCTGGTTTGTGCAAGCCCAACTTTAATGTTCAATTGGACAGAATTCTCTGCTCCTTTTTGTGGGAAAGAAAGAGGTCGCATGTAGCTTTTACAACACTGAAAATGCCCAGGAAAAAGGGGGAGGGGTTGATATCCTGGACTTTAGAAGATGATATGAAGCTTCATTATTGTATTGTGGAATAGAGTGGATTAAGGAAGATTCCTTCTCGCCGTGGATTGCAATGGAGAGGACTTAGATATACCCCTATGAATTGCCCTCTTTGCCAATCATGAGCATTCCTAGGCCTAAATTAAATGTACCCCATATTTGTAGCACTATTGAAGCAATTAAAATGGTTAATTCCTCTTGTGAGACTTCCTATACTCTGTCGACCGCCTCCTCAATTTGGTTCAATCAGCAAATTCTCATGAATGGTCGGAAGCTCTACTTGAAGAGCTGGATTGATAAAGGTATTTTAAATTTGGGTCAGTTATATCAAGATGGAAGAATGTTAACACAGGTGAATTTAGTTAATAAATTCAGTCTGACAGCTACACAGGCAGTTAAATTAGACTGTCCAGGAGTCTGGCACGAGTTTCTCCTTGGGGTGAGAGTGTGCTTCCCATTTCTGATTTAAGTGCAGTTTGCAACAAAGTCGAAGACAATAGAAAGATAATCACATTTCTAAACACTGGTGGGGCTTCACAAAATGTGAGAACATGATGCAGACATTCCTCAGGATGCAAAAGATTGGGATAGCTTCTGGGAGCATGTTGTCAGGCCAATCGGGTCTAGCAGCCTGGCTCAATCGCTGTACTTTATTGCGCACCTCGCTTTATGGACCCCTTTGCATATGTTCAGGGCTAGACTCTGTTCGTCCAGTACATGCTTGCACTGTTCAGATGCAATCGAGATATTGACTCGTATGCTCTTTGAGTGCCCCCAGATTAAACCCTTCTGGGAGGGTGTCCGGAGTTTTATAAGTGATGTCTTTAAACTTAGTTCACGCATTACTCTACAAATAGTCACACTTAGGTCCTTGAGATTGCGTAGCACGCTAAATAGAAACGATAGCGCGTACTCGATATTATGTTTCCAGATTACCCTCATTCTGTTGCAAGGAGCTTTGCTATTCAATATTATCTTTATGTGATTGTGGATTAAACATGTTGAGCGTCTTTAATATCTGCTATGAGTCTGTTACCTATTGATTGATAAACTGTTTTTCCTTGTTGGTGTATGGCGAGACTGTGACTTTTCGCTATGTGCTCAACATATTAAAAGCACCATATTTGTACCTTGTTGCGGGCTTACTCCCAGCTTCCTATAACTGGCACATGCTTGTAGCCATAAGCACGTGTGGAGCACTGGAGTCCCCTTCCGGAAGATGGCTTGTGAAAACGGACCCAGTAAGTCATTTTAACTTGCTCCATTTTGTAACTCCAAGGGTCAGACATTGTCCTCGCACCAGCTCTCTAATGCCATTAGCATGCATTAGTACTAAATTGGTCCTATTGCACACAGTATAATGGGATCTGAATTAAATTATGTGCATTTGTGCACATTGCATGCTAATGTGGTGGGACACTTAGTAGATCTAGTCCTATGGCTGTTGTGAAACACACACACACACACAGATTTTCCTCTATTATTTTGGATTAATCACCATCAATTTATGGTCTCCCTTTTCAACTCTGATCCCTCCACATACAGATCTCGGCTTTATCTGACCCAACATGCCATCCTTAATAGTTAAAGAACCCTTCTACCGTAATCCTTCACCCATAGGTATTGTCCATCTGAGAGGATGTGCTTTGATTGGCGTAACCCATGATCCTTCATTTAACCTAACAAGTATCTCTTCATTTTATAGATGAAACACACCAAACAGAATGGCTAACAAGAATCGGACAGACTTCCTTCTCCTTGGCTTCACAGATTTGGGGAAGCTGCAAGTCATCCTATTTGGGGTGATTTTAGTTGCTTACTTGGCCACCTTGATAGGTAATCTTCTCATCATCCTGATTACCTTAGTTGACTGCCAATTAGAGACCCCTATGTACTTCTTTCTCCGCAACCTTTCCTTCCTGGAGGTCTGCTATACCTCTGTCACCATCCCCAAAATGCTTGAAAACTTTCTCTCTAAGGATACAACCGTATCTTTCCTAGGCTGTGCCGCTCAGATGTACTGCTTTGTCCATCTTGGGATCACAGAGTGCTTTTTCTTGGGGGTGATGGCCTATGATCGCTATGTGGCCATCTGCAACCCTTTACGATACACCAACATCCTAAGCAAAAGGTTCTGTGTTCAACTGGCAGCTAGTTCCTGGTTGATTGGATGTGTTTGGTCACTTGGTGAGACTACCTTAGTCTTCAGTTCCTCATACTGTGCATACAATCATGTTGGCCACTTCTTCTGTGACATCTCTGCAATCTTAGAACTGGCCTGCACTAACACCTTTGCCAATGAGGTGGCAATATATGCCACATGCCTCCTGGTGGCACTATTCCCTTCCCTCCTCATCCTCTCTTCCTATGCCCGTATCCTTGCCACCATCCTGCATATTCGATCTCCAGAGGGAAGGCGCAGGGCCTTCTCTACCTGCACTTCCCATCTGTTCTCTGTCTTCCTGTTCTATGGCACTGGGATCATCACATACATGAGGCCCAGGTCCAGCCACTCCCTTGAAAGTGACAGGCTAGTGGCACTCCTGTACACTGTTGTGACCCCCTTGCTGAATCCTCTCATCTATACCCTGAGGAACAAGAATGTCCAAGGAGCTCTCCAAAAACTCATTGTAAGGATCAACCTCAGCATAGTTTTCCAATGAAACTTTAGTTTGTTCCAGTTGTCATTTTTAATTTGTCAATTTATATTCTGCTTACAAAAAAAACAGTGTAGATAATAATAATCAAAACCCAACAAATCTCATTCTGTATAATGATCAAATGTTGATTTTAATGTGTTTTATATTTAATGTAATTTTATAACAGAAAACTGCAAATCATATTAAAAATCAATCCATTAGAAATGTAGAACCATTAACTTCCAAAAGCTCCAACTTTACATTCTTTTTGACTTGGCTCTAAAGTCAGAATTGCCTACCTCACTTTAAAGCTAAATTGTTATAAAGGCTGTTGCCCAAATCTGTGGGTTTGAGGTTTGCAGAAATTTCCCCTTTAGCCAAGAGCTGAGGGGTCCTGCTCCTGGAGGGGAGGTCTGTGGGTCGGTCTGTTTTGCAATGATTACTTGACATCTCTGCTTCTTCTGTGTGAGATTATAGAAGGCACTGAAAAAAAGTAAATTCCTAAAATTCATAGTTCTGTCTCCCAGACAAAATATCAGGATTCACAGTTTATCAGTGAATTTGAGGAAATAGAACAGGAGCTTGTAAGCTGCGTCTTCTCGTGGACTCCCTGGCAAGACTCCTTCCTGTTTGAGGGACACCCACATTTTGACTTTCAAGAGAAATGATGTAAGCCTGTAAAAATAAGAAATCCAACCATGGAATTGTAGAAGATTACAGCACTGGGTTACTCAAGAATCTGTTTTATGATCTTGGCGTACTGTCCTTCTATCACCGTATAAGTGTCCAAAAAACTGTGCAGAGGTGAAGTAGAAATGTCAGTGTTTGTTCATTTTATGTCGGAGGTGGAGCATGAGGAGAGGTCTCTCATAAATCCCCCCCCCTCCCCCAGATAGCTGAGATTGCATCTCAGGTTTTCTGCTTGCAGGGGCTATTACTACTATTACTGATGATTTCTTAATGAACTACTGCTAAAGGACATACCTAAAGGACAGTCCCCATTTTGTAGACCTGCGGTGCTCTTTAGTTGCCACTAGGGAAGCTAATCGACATATTTAGCGCAACCATATTGTGGCTTCTGTCCATGGTGCTGAAGAGCATTGATTTATCATTCAAGTAGTCCCTTACATTTAGCACATGCTGGAAAGACTTGTTAACCAATACTCCAAGTTACTGTTCTTGTTTAATGTAATTTCAAAGTTGTGTTGTAACATAAACCACTTTGATTATATGATAAAGCAGTATAATAAAAAAAACCCTGTTAAGTAATAAATAAAGACATGTTAAAACTGGAATAAATATTCAGAAAAACAATATACTTAACAGTATTTCTAGTAAAGTCATGTGATTGCTATTGTTAATCCATTTAAATATAAATGAAAATGCAGACAAGTCCATTTTATTGGATCAGTTTCATGTATTTGTAGTGAGCTTTCGAGGGCTTTGCCTTCTTCACGTCCGAGCAGAATTAGCTAGAATGGTGATCTCTGTACATACAAGTAAATCACAAATTATCTTGCAATTGTGGTATGGTAGAAGCCTGATTTCAAAACTGTAAAATATCAACATTAAAAAAAAAATGGGAGAAAAGGAGATGTGTTTGGAAAAGTGAGTTTGCAGTAGAAAGTCCATGTCTGGTAATAGAGGGAGAAATCAGTGTGTTTACCAAATGTCTTTGTTTCCTTCAACCATTTCTTGTTGCAATCTTTTCTCTACTTATTTGCTGGTTGTAGGGTCAATATACTGGCTGTACAGTTACAAGAAGCTGTTTGAATTGAATGCTACACACAGGCATCCCTAGAAGGGACAATTCTTATTTATGTTAGGTTGATTTTCAGGTACAATTGTCAAAGCAGTTTACATAAAGTTACTACAAACAAAAGAAAAACATTCTAAAATAATTAAATTAAAACATTCTGAATTTATCTGGAAAAAATAAAATAAAAGGGAGGGGAAGTAGGATGAGATCGGTAGGAGCAGAGGAACTTTACGAAGGAATTGTTTTCTGAAAGGTGCATACTAAATGCTTGCATGAAGAAGAAAATCTTAAGTTGAGTCTTTAACAGATTATACTTTGTTTTGGAGCAGAGAGAAGGGGGTAATGAATTCTATATTTAGGGTGCTGCATGATAGAAGGCAGAGCAATGATTGGTGTCATAATGAATTCAGTGAGCTGGCGGTAGAATAGAGTAAGTTAACCTATTGGGAATGAATAGGCCAAGTGGAGGAAGAGGTAAGATGAGAGAAAAGATATAGGGAACAATCAATGTAAAAGGCTTTGGCTGGCATTCTGTCCCATGAATAGCAGGGTTGGACGTACCAGCTGGACATCCAACCCAAGCTTAGCTCTGGAACCCGATTCATTCGCCAGTGATCTCCACACATACACAGCATTTGTGTGGGGAACACTCTACGGGGCTGGAGGGGGCAGAATAGAGATAGAGTGGAGGCGGGGTAGGGGAGTGACTAGCTGCCAGGATGTAAACTAAGGCATGGGGAGGGGTGACTGCATTGAGCGGCAGGTGCACCTACTTTTGCCACCTTGCTGGGCAGACTAGATGAACCATGCTGGTCTTTATGATTTGGCGTCAGTGTCAGAAGACTTATGAGAAAAGACTTGAAGACCTAAATATGCACACTCTGGAGGAGAGGAGGGACAGGGAAGATATGATACAGAGCTTTTTTTTTTTAACCAGATAGGTATACCACTTTTTCCTTCAATCAAAGTGGTTGACTACACAATTTGGGTCTACATTGAACAGGAGGGGGTGACAAGACGTACATAGAGACTATAATGGATGATGTTATCTTCACATTTAAGTATGAGTAGGGGTCTTTAGGTTGCTTTAAATACTTAGAGTATTAATGAACAAACAAACCTCTTCCAAAGATGGGGAAGCTGTAAAAATAGAGGGCATAACATGAAGCTACAAGGGGATAAACTGAAAGGCAATGTCAGGAAATACTTTTTCACTGAAAGGGTGGTGGATGCTTGGAATGCCCTCCCGATGGAAGTGGTGGGGGCAAATACAGTTACGGAATTCAAAGTGGCTTGGGACAGACTTCCAAGGCTTCCAAGGAGGCAGGACTTGGAACACTATGCCAGGTTCTTTCCACAGCCCTCATTCCTGAGACCTGGATGATACCAGGGAGAGGAATGATGCTGAGGGCAAGGAGTTGGTAAACTGGAGACCAAGCCCTGCAGATGGGTGGAAAGAAGAGAGTTCCAGAGAATAGCTTGGCATTCCAAAGAATTGGATGCAAAGTCTATGGGGCAAATTGAATCTGCAGACATGAATTTCAACTGGGCATTCAGAAGAAGCCTGGGCTGTCCCTGATGATGTATCAGCAGTGGACAGTTAACAGATCGGGATACAGAAGGCCCCATTAATGAGAAGAAAGTGATCTGACCAGGGAAGAGCATGGGGAACAAATTGAACCGGCTGAGGAAAACAGTTAGATTGTGTGATCACTAGGTCTAAAGCTTGACCTCCCATATGAGTTGATCTTGGAGTATGTTGTAGAAAATCATGATCCTCTAGAAATTGAAGGAATGAAATGCATGTGAATTGGAAGGTTGAGATATAATGGATGTAAAAGTCACCCAAGACCAGAAGATTCTGATATGCGACTGTAGTATCAAGAATAGACTGCAGTGTTACATCCCATTGGGACCAATATAGAATAAGCAGATGAAAACGGTTGTGGGAGCCAACCCTATGTAAGAGTTTTTCCAGACCTGTCCAAAAATCTAATGAGAACTGCACAAGAGGAATGGTATTCCTATAGATTACTGCTACCCCATGGGACCCTGAAAGGGCTAGAAACCTGGAGGTAAGCAACGCTGCAGATATAGTTCATCACCAGGTCTGAGCCAAGTTTCTGTCAAACAGAAGATGTCCAAATGATGCCGAAGAATGGTATATAAAGTAAGGTCGGTCTTCGATTTCAAAGACCTACAGTTGAGAAGTGCCACATTATAACTACAAACTGGGGAAGGCCAAGATTGAGACAAACTACCTGACAGGATAATAGAAATACAACAAGGAACCGGATACCTAACCTTAGGCACCAGGTATGTCCTGGGGGTATATCGAGTAGTTCTGCAAGATATATGAACTGGAATGGCAGCCACAGGATCAGTTAAGAAGCCTCTTTCTAGGGATGAACCCGGTGTCCCATCCAAGTATACTAGCAATAAGCAAGCCAGCAAAGACAACCGACGAGGGGCCTTTCTAACCATCGCCCCGGAGCAGGTCCTGGTCCTTGGGTGTGCTCCTTTGGTGCGAATGCCGCTGGTCTAATTGAAGAGCAATGATACTAGATTTTATTGCTCAAAGTCAATTGGACCGGTAATACATGGTCATTTTCTCTCAAGGAACTTTTACTAACATGGTTATGCCACTGAGATCTGACCCATATATAGATGTGTTAGGAGATGCAGTTTGGGTGGATCATGAACAAGAGTTATAAAGTACATGCATGGGTTATAAAATATGCACCTGCACATGTACATCAGTCGAGTACATTTACATTGGCTCCTGAGCAGGTATGCCGCTGCAGTTTGGCCATGATTGTGCAGCTTTTGTGAGGCTATTTTAAAAAGACACACGGGCACCTAGAATAGCCTCAGGTGGAACAGTGAGCTGCTTCTTTTGATTTCCTGATTGCTTACCTGAGGTTCCTGCCTGCCTAGCTCCTCATTGGGCCGCTGGACTGGAGGAGGGCCATTAAAGACCAGCTCTCAGGTGGAACAGTGAGCTGCTTCTTTTTATTTCCTGATTGCTTACCTGAGGTTCCTGCCTGCCTAGCTCCTCATTGGGCTGCTGGACTGGAGGAGGGCCATTAAAGACCGGCCCCTATGCGGGACGCGTTAAGCGGGCACGTTCCCGCAGTTCCGTGACCGAAGGGGCATGACCAAAGGGGCAGGATACGCCCCTTTGGTGCCCCTTCGGTGCACGAGGTGCATTGGTGGTATTCAGGTTATGGGGAAGCGGAGGAAACAGCACTCTCAGCCAGCGCAATCGAAGGCGGTTAAGATTATTGGCCCCATGGATGCCCACGTACGTGTGGAGAACTCTCCGGCACTGTTGCGTTCCTTCCCATTGGATTCGCTGGACTCATCAACTGTGAGTACCGCCTCCTCATCCACCTCTGCTTCCGCTACGGGTTTAGTTCAGCCCAATCAAGAGATAACTGTTCTTGATAGTTGTGCCGTTTCTTCTCCTGTGGATACGAAGGGCTTGGATGTTTCTCCAGCTTTACTTCCAGATTCATTTTTGCAAGTAACTTCTTCTAATTTACCATTGTCATTACCGTTACCATTGGTGGTTTCCTTTCCGGGTTTTGCTGAACGATGTTCCCCTCCTGAACATGTTTCTTTGAAAGATGTCTGGCTTGTTGTTTCACGGATGGAAACAGCGTTAAGTGCTTCATTGCAGAAGATATCTGTTTTCTCGAAAGAGACGGTTGGTAAACTAACTGATCACGAAGCTCGGCTGACATCTGTGGAAAGGCTTGTTAATTCTACTGAGCAATTTGTTTCCTCTCAAAGTGAAGTTAATTTGAAATTTTCCCAGGGTCTTAGTTCTTTGCAACGACAGGATGAATTTCGAGAAAATGTATATCGGTCAAAAAATTTACGTTTTCTAAATTTTCCTAGGACACATTACTTATCCCCCTTGTTGTTGTTGCAAAAATACTTTAAGGAAATTCTGATGTTTAAAGATGCTTCGGATATTTTAATTTCAAAATTGTATTATATACCTAGAGTTAAAAAAGATTTGGATGGTAACATGTCAGGGAATATCCAAAGTGAAAAGCTGGCTTCTTCCACTCTGGATCTATCTGGCTTTCTTGAATCTTCTACAGATGATATTCCTACAAGAGATACCTTATTAGTTTCCTTTGTTCGGGAGATGGATAAGGATCGGGTTTTGATGGTTTACTTTCAGAAGAAAACCGAACAGTTCTGTGGTCAAGTTATTCAGATATTTCCAGATGTGGTTAAAATTACACAAGAACGCCGTAAGGCTTTCTTAGCTCTCCGTCCACGTGTTCTTGCTTTGAGGGGTTTATTTTATCTTAAATTTCCCTGTAAATGTCAGATTACCTTTCAAGGTAAGCGATATATATTTTCTGAACCTGATCAATTAGTTAGCTTGTTGAGTGAGAGGGAACGGGTATAACTTGGTGTAATTATAGGGGGAATATAGTGTATCACTTGATTTAGTATATTGAGCTTATTGGTTTTCTCAGGTTTCCTTTTAAATTTGACTGCAAATGTGTGAAGCCGTTCCTTGATGTGGACTGGATATTACAGTTATGTAATGTTTTCTTTGTAATTTTTCTTTCATTTTGAAATAAATTTTGGAAATTAAAAAAAAAAAAAAAAAGAATAGCTTCAATTTCGGCAACCTGTTATAATATGGCCAGTGTTCCATAATAATTTTCTATATTTGCCTTTGCAATTTCTTGAAAGAATTTTTCAAAAACCAGCAACTGGAGGGTCAACAAGAGGGTTTGATTTGTGATCATCTTCAAGAAACCTATGAGTAAGAAATCCAGTTTTAAAAAAATATGATCTTTCAAGTACAACAGTATCTATTTCAACTTTTTTTTTCTCTTTTCAAATTACAGAACGTCTCATAAAATCCTGTGAAATTTTTGCAAAGTCTTTGTCAATTGTTAGTCTAGAGTTCAGAAGGCTTTCCTAAATGTCTTTGCTGTGTTAGTTCACATAGATACGTAGAAATAAAACAGAATAAATAAATTGTACGTGATTATAGGTGATATTTTTTGTTGAACTAAATCCATTGATAACTAGCTTTCGACAATTGCACATGACTAGTTGAAGAAACATTTCCTGAAAGCTAATCACAAGTACATTCAATTAGTTCAATAAAAAAAAGATGTAATTGGCAGTTTGCTGGTCTTTACTTCTAAAGATTTTACACAAAAGATAATTTTATAAACCATTTTTAAGCATAAAATGTCATTTTGCATGTGTAAATGGCCCTTCAATGGAAAAGAGATGACTGAGGGGAGATATGATGCAGGTCTATAAACTAATAATGGAGTGGACTAGGTACATCGATTGTTTACACCATCAAAAAGTAGAAAGACTAGGGGACATGCATTGAAGCTACAATGGGGTAAATTGAAAGGCAATGTCAGGAAATACTTCTCACTGAAAGGGTGGTGGATGCTTGGAATGCCTTCCCGATGGAAGTTTTGGGAGTAAATGTTGTTGTTAAGTGCCGTCGAGTCGGAGTCGACTCATGGCGACCCTCTGGATAGCTATCCTAAATTGTGTTCGGTCTTCAGTCAGACGGCTCATTGTTGACAGACTGGTACCCGTAGCTGCTGTTATTGTATCGATCCATCTCATTGCTGGCCTTCCCCTTTTGCGTTGACCTTCTATCTTGCCAAGCATGATGTCTTTCTCTAATGATCTCTCTCTTCGCATGATGTGTCCAAAGTATGAAAGTCAAAGTCTTTTCATCTGAGCTTCTAAAGAAAGCTTAGGTTTGATCTCCTCTAGTACCGACTGGTTTGTTCTTCGGGCAGTCCATGGTATACACAGTATTCGCTGCCAGCACCATAATTCAAAGGCATCAATTTTCTTCCTGTCTATCTTTTTTACTGTCCAGCTTTCACATCCATATGATGTTATTGAAAATACCATGGCTTGAACAAGTCGAATCTTTGTATGGAGAGAGACATCTCTGCTCTTGAGAATCTTATTTAGGTCTTTCATAGCCATTCTGCAAGAGCAATGTGTCGTCTGATTTCTTGACTGCTTGTTGCTTCTTTATTGATAGTTGATCCAAGTAGGTTAAAGTTGTTCACGATTTCAATTTCTTCTCCTTCAACGATGAACCTGTTGATTATGCCAGTTGTCATGATCTTTGTCTTCTTTACATTAAGGTGCAGGCCCATTTTGAGACTATGTTCTTTGATTGTGAGAAGCAAATGTTTCAGATCATCTTCACTTTCAGCCAGTAATGTGGTATCATCAGCATAGCGAAGGTGGTTGTTGAGTCTTCCACCAATCTTCACACCTCTGTTGTCTTAATACAATCCTGCTTCTCTGATGATTTGTTCTGCATATAAATTAAACAGGTAGGGGGAAAGTATGCAGACTTGTCTTACACCTTTGCTTATTTTAAACCATTCTGTTTCTCCTTGTTCCGTTCAAACTGTTGCTTCTTGATCAATGTACAGATTGTGCAAGAGTACGATCAGGTTTTCTGGTATACCCATGCTTCTTAATGTGGCCCAGAGTTTCTCATGGTTTACACAGTCAAAAGCTTTGCTATAGTCGATAAAGCACAAATAGATATCCTTTTGGTATTCTTTAGTCATTTCAAGAATCCATCTCACATCCGCAATGATGTCTCTTGTTCCTCGCAATTTCCTGAACCCTGCTTGCACTTCAGGTAGATCTTGTTCCAGGTATGGTTGTAGTCTCTTTTGAATAATCTTTAGTAGAATCTTGCTGGGTTGTGGGATCAGAGCGATTTTGCGATAATTTCCATAGTCAGTTGGATCACCTTTCTTTAGTATTGGTATAAACACAGATCTTTTCCAGTCAGTTGGCCATGATGTTGTCTTCCATATTTCTTGGCAGAACCTTGTAAGTATGGTAACAGCTGCATCAGATTGCTGTAATAGTTCTATGGGAATGCTATCAATGCCTGGTGCTTTGTTCTTTGATAAGGCTTTCAATGCTGCTTCAACTTCTTCTTTCATCACCAATGGTTCCTGATCATAAGGTACAGGTTGAAACGGCTGTTGGTCCACTTGATCTTTATCATATAAAAACTCTGCATATTCCTTCCATCTTTTCTTGATCTTCTCAGCATCATTCAACATAGAACCTTGAGCATCTTGTAGCATTCCAATTCGAGGCTGGAACTTTTTCTTTAACTCTCGTAGCTTTAGGAAAGCCGATCTTGTTCTTCCTCTAATAGGAATTCAAAATGGCATGGGACAAACACAGTGGATCCCTTTACAGCAACCGGATAAAATCAAATTAAACTTAACTATCTAATTTCTCAACATACAGGGGTGTCCTACACGGAGCGGTGGGTACACCCCTAAAACAGACATGGGGAGGGGTGGCCTGCATGGAGCGGCAGGTGCAGCTACTCTTGCCATCTTACTGGTCAGACTAGATGGACCGTACTGGTCTATCTCCAGAAACAAGCAGGAATGTAGTCTTCACATATGGGTATCGTCGGTACCAACGGAGCCTGCACGGGAATGCTCCCCAGCGTCCAATAGGAAAGCTTTTGGGAGCATCCCACAGCGCCTGTGTGCTGCCTTCCCGCCTTTCCCAACTGTCCCTCTCCAGTTCTTCGTTTTCCGCGGAGCCGGCAGAAAAATTCCCTTCTTATACTTCTTTTTTGTGGTCGCGTCTGCCTTCCTTCGATGCTATACCGGTACCGCCAGTGGTTCTTTTCTTTTTTCTAAAAAAAAAAAACTTTGTTTCTGGAGTTTTCTCCAGTAATTTTCTACTCGGGTGTCACGTGCCATTTTGGGCACTAGGCCCAAATTTTTCCCTCAAAATGGAAAAACCTGCTTCGGGTTTTAAAAAGTGTTCTAAGTGTGGCGGTACCATCTCCGTCACTGACACCCATGAGTGGTGCCTCAAATGTTTAGGTCCTGACCACTCTATTTCAGAGTGTGTTGCCTGTGGAATGATGTCAAAAAGGGGCCAGCAGAACCTAGCTGCTGAGCTCAGCACCCTTTTTCCCTCCGATGCAGCCTCCGTGGCATCGACGTCCTCCACGGCTTCATCCTCCTCCCATGGATCTCAGGTAACTAAACATAAATCTAGACGGTCCTCAAAGGGTAGATCTCCTTCTAAACATTGAGATGCCTCTGGTGTTGCCCTTGAGGGACTTTCACTGGCAATATTGCCCCGGCGGGAGGCTTCTGCTTCCAAAGCACTAACGGGGCTCCAGGATGTTCGAGGCTTCAACCTCGGCAGAACTACTGGTGCCATGTTCTGGGGTTCTGGTCGCTTTAACCAGCACCAATACCCAAGCATCGGCAGCGTCGATAGACCAGAGATTCTTGGCTATTGAACGCAGTCTGGCAGCTCTTCTCATGGCCTCGATGCTCCTGAAACTGCTTCAGACAATTCAACCGGTACCAGCACCGACTGCATCGACATCGCCAGGTATTCTACTGGGACCGAGTCATGCGTCTCTATCCGGCATCGACAAGTCGGTACCGGACCACTTCGATGCCGACTTCGATCGGTACTGGTACCGTGCCTTGCACGATCACCCGGATCGGAGATATTTTGAATCTTCGGATGAGTCTGAAGACTCTGAAGGCTCTGCCGATACCAGAGTACTTCTTCCCGAGGATTCCTCTTCTCCTCAGCATAGGATGCCTCCACCAGAGGATATGTCCTTTCAGGATTTTATCTGAGATGTGGCCTGAGGTCTTTCCATCGCAGTGGCTCCTGAAAAAGAGCCTAGGGCAAAGGAATTAGAAATCCTACAATACCTTAAAGCTCCCAAGGAGGCAGCTACCTTACCTAGTCATGAGATCTTGCATGATCTCATGTTAAGGATGTGGGAAACACCTCTGACCACATCTCCTCACTCTCAAAGACTCGACACCATGTATCGAGTTCCTCCTTGTCCTGGGTTTCAGAACTCAATTACCACACCATTCCATGGTGGTGGAATCAGCCATGAGACAGATCAAGAGTGCAAAAAGGCATGCATCTAATCCTCTAGGACGTGAGTGTAGGACTCTTGACGCCTTTGGACGTCGATCTTTCCAGGCTTCCATGCTTTCTGCTAGGATCAGTTCCTATATCTTGTATATGGGAATGTTCCTTAAGGAAGTCACAGGAGACTTAGAGCTTATGAGCCCTCTCCTTCCTGATGATAAAAGGCAAGATTATCTTACTCTTGTTAGACATGCTCAGGATGTTTCCAAGTTTGTGAATCGTGCAGCCTTTTGGCTGCTTTGAATGCATAAGCAGAACCTCTGCTATTGCCATAGGTGCACGTAAAATTGCCTGGCTCCAGGCATCTGACTTAGAAATCCGGGTACAGGACAAACTGGGGAATATACCTTGCAAAGGAGAGAATCTCTTTGGCAAGAATTGGCAGGAAAAAGCTAATGAGATAGATGCTGACAATATCACTTTGGATAGATTGTCCAAATCTACAGCTGATCCTGCGAGGAAAAGATCCTCTAAGAAACCATTCTTCAGTAAGAAGAAGAAGTTTTATCCCTCCTATACCCAGCAGGGACATCGTTCAGGTCAGTCTGCCCAAAAGGGACAGCAGCAACAACTTAGGTAACAAAGGAAGCCAAAAGCAGCTAAGCCTCAACCGGCTCAGCAGACTCAGCCTCCACAGGGGCTTTGACTCCTATCTAGAGAACTTTGCCTTCCTGGCCCTGAACGGCCCAGAACCCTCCACCATCCCAGGAAGGTTATGTCATTTTGCCCCCAGATGGTGTCAGATAACAGCAGAAAATTGGACTCTGTTGTACGAGAGGGATACAAGCTTCATTTCCTCAGCATGCCCCCTCCTACAATAGTAAGACAGTTCAATTCTCAGACCTCTCCCAATGACCGGTTAGGTCAAGAAGTCACAATGCTCCTTGCTCAAGGAGCAATAGAAGAGGTGCCCATTCCCCAACGGGGTACAGGGTTTTACTTCCTCTATTTCCTTATTCCAAAGAAAAAAGGAAGACACAGACCCATTCTAGACCTCAGAGAATTGAACAAATTCCTGTTCAGAGAGAAGTTCAAAATGATTTCTCTAGGAACTCTGCTGCCCTACCTTCAGAGTCAGGATTGTCTTTGTTCTCTAGATCTCAAGGATGCGTACACTCTGTTCTCATCCATCCAACTCATCGAAAGTTCCTTTGATTCCTGTTTCAAGGGAAGCACTACCAATACAGGGTTCTTCCTTTTGGCCTCGCCTCTGCACCAAGGGTGTTCACAAAATGCATGGCTGTAGTAGCAGCATTTCTCCGCACTCTGGGAATATTCATCTTCCCTTACTTAGACGACTGGCTCATTCGAGCCTCTTCAGAGCCAGAGGACAGGGTTGCTCTGTCTCACACAATGCGCATCCTTCAGTATTTGGGACTTGTCATAAACTCCCCAAAGTCCAACCTTGCTCCCACTCAATCCCTAGAGTTTATAGGAGCTCTTCTGGATACCAGACAGACAAGGGCCTTCCTTCCACAGCCCCACTGCCTTCGCATTGTGCAGTTCGCTTCTCAAGCAGTGCTAAAACCTCACCTCACTGCTCGGGAAATGTTACTTTTGCTAGGCCACATGGCATCCACCATGCATGTGGTTCCTTATGCTCGCCTCAATATGAGGGCAGCCCAGTGGACCTTATCCACTCAGTGGACTCAGGCGTCAGGTTGCCTGTCAGACAAAATAGCAAACTCAAATCACCTTATTTTGTCCCCAATGGTGGCAGTCACCCAAAAACCTTCTGGTGGGATCTCCTTTTCAGCAACCCCCACCCCAAGCCACTCTAACAACAGATGCTTCACAGGTGGGTTGGGGAGTCCACCTGTAAGGCCTCTCTACCCAGGGTACCTGGACTCCACAGGAGGCCTATCTCCATATCAACCTCCTGGAGCTCAGAGCAATCTTCCTTGCTCTTCAAGTATTTCACACCCAGCTCAGCTACAAGACAGTCCTAGTTCAAACAGACAATCAGGTAGCCATGTTCTATGTGAACAAGCAGGGTGGAACAGGCTCTCTGTCGATGTGCAATGAAGCTTTGTGACTATGGGCCCTCGCCAGAGAGCATCAGATTCATCTCCTTGCGGTGTATCTTCCAGGCATTCAAAACTCTTGGGCAGACAGACTCAGTCGAGTTCTGCTTCCACATGAATGGTCTCTCCATGCAGACCAGGTGGCCCAAATTTTTCAAATTTGGGGAACCTCTGACATAGACCTCTTTGCAAGTCCGCTGAATGCCAAACTTCCCTGGTTCTGTTCCAGAATTCCAGCTCAAGGTTGTCAGGCCAGGGATGCTTTCCTCCTTCATTGGGGTCAGGACTTCCTGTATGCCTTTCCACCCATTCCCCTAATTCCCAAAACCCTGTTCAAGCTTCAGAGAGACAGAGGTCGTATGATCCTCATAGCTTCACGTTGGCCATGGCAAATGTGGTACCCTCTGCTCCTACATCTCTCTCAAGCTCCGCCTCTGGAGTTAGGATCTGCTCCAGATCTTCTTTCTCAAGAGGATGGGATGCTGTGGCAGCCCAATCCCCAATCTCTGCATCTCAGGGCCTGGTTGCTGAAAGCCTAGAACTTCACGGTCTTAACCATTCCCAGCAGGTAAAGGATATCCTTCATGCTTCCAGGAAACCTTCCACAAGACGCTCTTATGCATTTAAGTGGAAAAGGTTTACCATATGGTGCTCGCAGAAGGGTCTTAACCCTCTTGCAATACCTCTGGAATCATTACTGGAGTACCTCCTTCATTTGTCAAATGCAGGGCTTAAGACCAATTCAGTGAGAGCACATAGGGGAGGAATAGCCTAGTGGTTGGGGCAAGGTACTTCAGGCCGGAAGGTCGGGGGTTCAAATCCCACTAGAGGACAGCAACCTTGGGCCGGAAGGACTGGGGTTTCTAGTCCTACAGATGCTCCTTGTGGTCTTGGGCAAGCCACTTAACCCTCCACTGCCCATGTTCCCTGTAAGTATTAGTGTATGTGTCTCATATCCCTGCGTGTTAAATGTATCCCCCAATTGTGTTGTGACCGCTTTGATTGAAGGATAAGGCGGTATACAAAACTGTCTAAATAAATAAATTTGAGTGCTATTGCAGCTTCTTTCAAGCCTCTAAATGGACAACCTATTTCCTCTCATCCTCTCATAGCGAGATTTATGAGAGGCCTTCTTTTAACGAAGCCTCCCATTAAGCCACCACCGGTGGCATAGGACTTAAATCTGGTACTTGGGCAGCTCATGAAACCACCCTTTGAACCATTAGCCACTACCTCTTTGAAATTCCTTTCCTGGAAGGTTATCTTTCTCATTGCAATCACATCAGCACATCGCATCAGTGAATTGCAAGCATTCCATCATAAGGTAGTCCTTAGGACTCATCCACACTTTATGCCAAAGGTGGTTTTGCCCTTTCATTTAAACCAAGCGGTTTACCTTCCTGTATTCTTTCCAAGGCCTCACGCCTCAAATGCAGAAAGGAACCTTCATACTTTGGACTGTAAAAGAGCTTTGGCTTTTTACTTGCAAAGGACACAGCAACATAGAAAGTCCTCTCAACTCTTTGTTGCTTTTGATCCTAGTCATTTGGGACTTCCAGTCTCCAAAAGGACACTATCCAGCTGGATTGCACAGTGTATATCTTTTGCCTATGAGAGTAAGAACCTTCCTCTCGAAGGCCATGTCACAGCTCACAATGTGAGAGCCATGGCAGCCTCAATGGCTCAACTTCACTCTGTGTCTATCGACGACATCTGTCGAGCAACTACTTGGGCTTCGGTACATACCTTCACAGCCCATTACTGCTTAGCAAGGACTCCCGCCAGGATGCCTTGTTTGGTCAGGCTGTTCTTCAACACCTGTTCCAGACTTAATCAACACCTACCCACCATCCCTGGTAGGATGCCAGAGATCCATGGGGGGAAATGGAGCCCTTTCACAAGGGCACACAACTTTCTTGGGCCATCTCCCTGGCATCTGCAGCTAGGGAGTCCCCATATGTGATGACTACATTCCTGCTTTTTCCTGGAGATAGCATAGTTACTCACCTGTAACAGGTGATCTCTGGTAACAGCAGGAATTTAGCTTCACAACCCACCCACCTCCCCTAGGAGTTGTATCTTTCTATCTCTCTCTCTCGTTCCCTCTATATTTTCTCTCAGCTTTAAACTCAACTGGAGAGGAACAGTTGGGAAAGGCGGGAAGGCAGCACGCAGGTGCTGTGGGATGCTCCAAAAAGCTTTCCTACTGGATGCTGGAGAGCGTTCCCACGCAGGCTCCGTTGGTACCGACGATACCCATATGTGAAGACTAAATTCCTGCTGTTCCCGGAGATCACCTGTTACAGATGAGTAACTATGCTTTATCTGCTGTCATTTACTATGTTACTATGTTCCTATGAGATGCTCTAGCAAGGAAACCAATTAATGGGCTACTCCCAGGAGTTCTCCCCTTTGCCCCAGTTTGGCCCTGCTGCTGCGGACAACTCTGAACAGCCCCTGGAGAAGGGATTGCAATGTAGATATTAAAAAAATACAAAAGTGTATAAAATGCACTACTTCACCACTCAGCTTTCCTTTACAGCAAGACAGATGTGTCTCAGCAGGTGGGTGAGATGGTTTCTGCTCATTCCACGTTCAGCCACGAGGTCCCACAGGTGCTCCTTGTGGTCTTGGGCAAGCCACTTAACCCTCCATAGCCCATGTTCCCTGTAAAATAGTTATCTCCAAGTTATAATGCCCTGTTCAATGTAATTTCAGTTTGTTCAATGTAAACCGCACTGATGGACAAAGGTAAGTCGGTTGATATTGTGTATCTGGACTTTCAGAAAGCCTTTGACAAGGTCCCTCATGAGAGACTTTTGGCAAAACTAAAGAGTCATAGGATAGGAGGCAGTGTACTATTGTGGATCAGGAACTGGTTAAAAGATAGAAAGCAGAGGGTAGGGCTAAATGGCCAATTTTCCCAATGGAGAAAGGTGAATAGTGGTGTACCCCAGGGATCTGTGCTGGGTCCGCTGCTTTTTGACATATTCATAAATGACCTGGAAAGTGGAATAACGAGTGAGGTTATCAAATTTGCAGATGACACAAAACTATTTAAAGTTGTTAAAACCCAAGAGGATTGTGGAAAATTGCAAGAGGATCTTGATAAATTGGAAGACTGGGCATCAAAATGGCAGATGAAATTTAATGTGGACAAGTGCAAGGTTATATGCACCTAGGGAAGAACAACCCAAACTATGGTTACACGATGCAAGGTTCCACATTAGGAACCACCACCCAGGAAAAAGATTTAGGCGTCATTGTGGATACCATGTTAAAACCCTCGGCCCAGTGTGCAGCAGCGGCCAAGAGAGCAAATAGAATGCTAGGTATGATAAGGAAAGGAATGGAAAATAAAACATAAGATATTATAATGCCTCTATATCGTTCCATGGTGAGACCGCACCTTGAATATTGTGTGCAATTCTGGTCGCCGTATCTTAAAAAGGATATAGCGATTTTAGAAAAGGTTCAGAGAAGAGCCACCAAAATGGTAAAGGGGATGGAAGGATACTCCTATGAAGAAAGGCTAAAAAGGTTAGGGCTCTTTAACCTGAAAAAGAGACGGCTGAGGGGAGATATGATAGAAGTCTATAAATTAATGAGCGGAGTGGAACGGGTAAACGTAGATCGATTGTTTACCTTATCAGAATATAGAAAGACTAGGGGACATGCAATGAAGCTACAGGGTAAACTATTTAAGACTAATAAAATAAAATATTTTTTCACTCAATGTGTAATCAAACTCTGGAATTTGTTACCAGAGGATGTAGTAAAGGCTGTTAGTATAGCTGGGTTTAAAAAAGGTTTGGACAAGTTCCTGGAGGAAAGGTCCATAAACCATTATTAAGAAGGGACCCAGGATATCAATGCTTGAACCAATACAAGCATTGTGGAACCTGTGTCCCTTGGGGAAACTGCTAGGTACATATGACCTAGATTGGCCACTGTTGGAAACAGAATACTGGGCTTGATGGACCTTGGTCTGACCCAGTATGGCATATCTTATGTTCTTATGCAGAATAGCGCGGTATATAAGAGAATATAAATAAAATAAAATAAATAAAACCAGCTGATGGCTGGTTTTACAGTGTGTGGAGTTTGTGGCTTCCAATAGCTGGCAGCTCCAGGGTGTGTGTATGAGATGGGAACGATGGCAGGGCATACGGCGGAGCCTCTGGACCCTGACCACTTCTCAAAATCGGTCTGCAGAGCCCATGTTTTGAAACAGAGAGGAATGACATCAAAACGTTCAGCCAGACAGATACATATTCCCCCAGTTCTGCTGCAGCAAGAAAACATTAAAAGCAACCGTCCTTCCCATAGTCCAGGATTTAGGGAAAAAAATAGCACCTTGGGGGCCTTCACGCCGTCAACATATTTTCCCCTCCCTTTAGAAATTTTGCATCGCTTGGCTCATGACATACTGTGTGGCAAGGAGGCCTATCCGGAGTCTGGAGTAGGACAAAGAGACAGGGAATTCACCCTAGTAAAGGGCCCCCTTTCACCGAGGCAGGGTAGGAAAGCCACAAACACCTCCAGGAATCAGAAAACTTCCATGTGGACCACATTTCATGCTCCCCCTAGTGGAATGAAGGGGAGAGGATACAAGGCTCAGTACCCCTTAGGCAGTGAATGCTCCAAGCATTCAGGTGCCCGGAGTCAGGCTGATTGCCGTCACCTGAGTAGGGTGGGGTTGGAGTTAGAGCCCTGAAAGTATAAACCCAGAGCAGAGTATGATTTAGAAAGGAAAGAGAGGAGGAGAGGAGAAGAAGGCAGCCAGGCTGAGCAGAGCAGAGGAACGGGCCTTCCAGCTGGAGAGAGTGCTATTTGGCATGTAGCATGGCTGCAGGAGAGTTTGGAGCCAGGAACAAGGGAGACTCCAGGATTCCCCGGAAGGCTGTTAGCTGAGCACTGTGAGCAAGGTGGGGAGTCAGAGCCTATGCAGCTGGGAGAGCCCGAGGTAAAGCTGATTGAGGAGGACACTCCCATGAACTCTTCCTTGTGCCAAGCTATTAAATCTGGGAACGTAGAAAAAGCAAGCCAGTCCTGAAAGAAAGGCTTCCAGGAAAAAGGTACCTTTATTCCAAGCAGGGTGGCTGAGATCCCCATGCGTTTATAGAGGGGAAGTTTACCACAGACTGTAAATGTGATTGTTTTTGTTTTGTGCTTTAACCCCAGCAAAGCTGAGAAGGGAATACAATAATTGCTTGCTGGTAAAGACTGTGTATCCTGCAATAGAGAAAACCTTTAAAACTTGTCAGATGGCTGCCTGGGTGAGAATTTTTCACAGTCTTGGCAAGTGCATATATCTATATGATTTGCAAGGTATTGTGGGCAATGTAGTTCATTCACACCAGACACAGCTGCTGACAATAATTTAGTTGTGCTCTTGGGTAAAGCCAATAAGATATTTATTTATGGGGTTATTTCTCCCAACACAGATATGCTTGGTAGCACATAAATTAGGTTACTTGCTTTCAGTGTTAACTTGGAAAAACAAAGTCAAAATCAGGAAAACAACAAATGAAAAGCCACAAAGCAAGAAACAAACTGTTCTTTTCAGGTTAACTTCTGATTACTTCCCACATAGATACAGAAGTGATTCTCTCCTAGCTCACAAGCAATTAGGTAAGGCTTAATTGCTAGCAGTTACCAGCTGAAACCCCTTAGCTGGCTTGCCTTCCACTGTGTGGGTCAAATCCTGCTTCAGGAGCTTTTCTGAGTAGATTAAAGAACAAATTTGTATTTCTTTGTGATGGTTGCTGTACTTTATAACAGAAAGTTACCAACGGAGTTTAGATAGAGAGCAGTCCATATAAACAGGATCCTCATCTGCTATTATTCCCCCTTGTTCAACAAGCATGGGTTCAATATCATGGATTGGCACAGATGAATCTCTCAATGGAGCATTTTCAGGAGAATACTTGTTTCCCTGCTGTCTTTCAAGGTTATAGCTAGGGCATAGATCAGTGTTCATACCTGAGCTTCCATTGCTGCTAGAGTTCCTCTCTATATAGCCTGGCCAGTATGTAGTCCAGTTCTTATGTCCAGCCTTCCAATCCAGATCCCTGGACACTGGATCTCTCTTCACATACCTTCTGGCACAGGTCTTAGGGTCCCTTCCACGTGCAGCCATCTCCCTCACAGGTAGCCTCTGGTGATTCCTAGCTCTGCAGCACCATTCCTCTGGCTTTCCCCAGTCCAATGGTGTATGCTGGCCCTTGGAATACCTCCCAGTATACGTACTGCTTTGGACTCTTCTAGACCTCTCAAAGGCTTTTCTCTTCCTTCTTCCAAAGGGTCTCTTTCCCTCTCTGTCCATCCGGTTTGGCTTCTGCTTCTGATGATCCTTCAGATGAAACTGATGATCCTTCTCTGGATATCCAAGGTGATCATGAAGATGGTCATCTGTAGAATAAACTCTACTCTTATTCTGCTTAGATGAGTGCTCCTCCCTAACACAGCGCAGCTGTGCTGAATCAGGCCCTGCCCTTTGAGATGAGTGCTTAGGGATTACCTCATAGCCCTCCTGATTGAACACACGTTTCTCCACTTCAGCTCCTCTAATGGCTGTTGGAAACCTGGTGCATTCTGGGACTGGTAGTCTTTTATAAGAAAATTCTGTTTTCTTATTTCTACCAGAACTGACAGGTTGCTTGTTCAGAGTCACTTCACCTTTTCTATAGCTCCTTCCTGAGCTATGATAAGCTTCCTTATCACAAACTGCATTTTGTGGTTGGATATGTTTTGGACAATTTTTGCTTCAAAGAGTCCTGAGCCAACAATCCTATGTGTGGTATGATCGAACCATTGTGTATATAAAAACAATAAATTTCTGTCATTTGCCTTACCTACTTGAGCCTGACTACAGCTTTCTGCATGATGCACCCATGAAGTTGAATAAGGACTACATTTCCCAGAGGGCACTGCAGGGAAATAGTTCAACAAAAGCTGAAAAAGCATACAGCAGAAGATTCCTCTAATAATCCATGCCCCTCTAAGCTAGAGGCAAGTGGTGGTGGCGTGACAGCTGATATATTATAAAATGAATTAACCATGAATCAAAAGAGGACGCTTTTTATCCATAGGGCTTCTGCTTTTAGGTTTTAATGAACACCAATAAAACTCCCACAAAACAAAAGAAAAACAGTAGGTAGGTATTGGATAAATCGTGGGAAAGCACCTCTTCCCTGAAGAGCTCTCTTTCCCCCTTTCCTTGGCCTGCCATCAGTCCTGCAGTCTGTTCTTCAGCCTCTTCTCCTCCACTGCATAAATGTATGTACTGAATTTGATTCAATGGGAAAAGGTAACCAGCCCTGCAAAAACGCAGATAAATGCAGATTTTTTGTACCCTCATAGAACCCTTAATTAACCGGGAAATAAACAACTGTTTTTGCACTTTATTATCGCCCGAGTGGAAGTGGAGTGGGAGTGGAGATCACAGAGAGGAAGACAGACATCTATATTTGGAAAAACTTAGAGAAGCTAGCAAAGTAGTCAGGAAGGCAAATATTCAAAAGAAGGAGGAAATAGCCAATGCAATAAAATGGGGGGATACGACATTTTTCAGATATGTTAGTGAGAAGAGGAAGGGCAAAAGTGGTATTGTCAGACTCAAGGGTGCAGGGGAGGAATATGCAGAAGCTGATGAGTATAAAGCGGAATTGCTTAACAAATATTTCTGTTCTGTGTTCACAGATGAAGAACCAGGAGCAGGACCTCAGAAAACACCCACAAACAGGAACAGAAGCGAGGGACATCTTGAACAATTTTCAGAAGACAGTGTTCATGAGAAACTAGCTCAACTTAAAGTAGACAAAGCGATGGGACCAGATGGGATACACCCTAGAATACTGAGGGAACTTGGAGACGTTCTAGCAGCTCCACTGACTGACCTTTTCAATACCTCGTTGGAGTCGGGAGTGATGCAAAAGGACTGGAGAGAGGCTCATGTGGTGCCTTTACACAAAAGTGGAAGTAACGATGTGGTTGAAAACTACAGGCTGGTTAGTTTAACTTCGGTGGTGAGTAAATTATTGGAAACGCTGCTGAAAGAGAAAATAGTGAGGTTTTTGGAGTCCAGCAGATTACAGGATCCGAGGCAGCATGGATTCACTAGAGGCAGGTCTTGTCAGACAAATCTGATTGATTTCTTTGACTGGGTGACCAGGGAGATGGACCGAGGGAGAGCCCTATATGTGTTGTATTTAGATTTCAGTAAAGCCTTTGACACTGTTCCTCAGAGGTGACTTATAAACAAACTGAGCACCCTAGGGATGGACCCTAAAAGTACTGCTTTGGTTAGAAAATTGATTGGGTGGGAGGTGACAAAGAGCACAAGTAAATGGAGCTCACTCTGAGGAGAAGATGTTACCAGTGGTGTGCCCCAGGGATCTGTCCTTGGTCCGATTCTTTTTAACATCTTTGTTAGTGATATCGCAGAAGGGCTGTCGGGTAAGATTTGCCTCTTTACGGATGATACCAAAATCTGCATTAGAATAGACACCCAGGAAGGTGTAGATAACATGAGGAGGGATCTAGCTAAGCTTGCAGAATGGTCTAGAATTTGGCAGCTGGGATTTAATGTTAAAAAATGTAAGATCATGCATTTGGGCTGCAGCAATCCAAGGGAGCAATATAGTATAGGGGGTGATGTACTTTTGTCCACTAAAGAAGAGCGGGACCTAGGCGTGGTTGTGTCTGATGATCTTAAAGTAGCTAAACAGGTAGAAAAGGCGACGGCAAAAGCTAGAAGGATGCTTGGGTGCATACGGAAAGGAATGGCTAGCAGAAAAAAGGAGGTGATAATGCCTCTGTATAAGTCTTTGGTGCGACCTCATTTGGAGTATAGTGTGCAATTCTGGAGAGCGCACCTTCAAAAGGATGTGAACAGGATGGAGTCGGTGCAGAGGGTGGCTACTAAAATGATTAGTGGGCTTCATTATAAAGCATTTGAGGACAGACTTAAGGATCTTAATATGTACACCTTAGAGGAAAGGCGGGATAGAGGCGATATGATTGAGATGTTTAAATACCTCCGTGGCATAAATGTTCAGGGGGAGAGCCTCTTTCAACTGAAAGCAAGTTCTGCTATGAGGGGACATGGGATGAGGGTGCAGGGGGATAGATTCAGGAGTGATATGCGGAAATATTTCTTTACGGAAAGAGTAGTGGATCTGTGGAATAGTCTCCCAGTGGAGGTGGTAGAGATGAGGACAGTAACTGAATTCAAAAAAGCATGGGACAAACACAGAGGATCTCTAAAGGTAAAAAGGGGACTGTTGTAGTTGTTCATATGGAAGGACAGACTAGATAGGCCATGTGGTCTTTTTCTGTCATCATGTTTCTATGTTATCTGTCACCACCAAACATAACACTTGTAGGTACTTTAACCTCCACTCCTTTGTGGTGTGGCCATGGGTTTCTTACCATATGATCACATCGCCATCTGCATGCCTGGCTCACTGCACTTGTTATGCTTGCTTTGTCTGGCTCATGGTTTTCGTGCACTTGGTAACATTTGTGGATTATACCAAAATTTTCAATACGGTAGACACCCAGGAAGGTGGTGATTGTTGAGATGGACTTGAAATGGGGTACCGAGCCCTCTGGAAGGGTTAATATGGAGAATGGCTTAGAATTTGTTAACAGCCTGAAGCCTGGCAGTTTGGAATTCACTAGCAGCCTGGAGAGATTTGTACCCAAAACCAAGGCCATGTTCAGCAGAACGGGACAGAATGTCTTTGCTTCTCCTAATTCATTTGAGCAATATGTCTGTGCTTACTTTGACCTATAACATGACTTGTAACACACAGATAAAGAAAAGTGATTCTGAAGCTTGACGTAGAGCTGAATTTGTAGCATGTAGCAGTTTTCTCTCAATAAATGAGGTGCTCAGGTCTAGCAAGGGTAAGGGGATTTATAGGAACAGCGCAAGTTTGCAGGCTTAAGGCCTTAACAGTACTGTGTTTTTAACATAATTCTCTGTGTTTTACTTTTACTTGTTTCCTCCTTATTTGTATTTGAATTTTGAGAATTGATGACAATGAACCAAGGATAAGTTTTGCTACCTGGTCAGGGGTAGCACAAATAAGAGATCCATTCAGAGATAACAACATGAAGAGGGATTTAGCAAAACTTGAAGAATGGTTGAGAATTTTGCAGCTGAGATTTAATGCTAAAATAAAACCCAGGGTCATGCATTTGGGCTGCAAAATTTCAAGGCAGTGAGACAGTGTAGGGAGTGAAGTACTTCTGTCCATGAAAGAAGAGTGGGACCTGGGTGTGATTGTTTCTAATGCTCTTAAGGTGGCTAAACAGGTAGAAAAAGCAATGGCGAAAGCCAGAAGGATGCTTGGGTGCATAGCAAGAGGAATGGCCAGCAGAAAGGAGGAGGTGATGGTGCCTCTCTATAAGTCTTTGATGTGACCTCATTTGGAGTATAGTGTGCAATTCTGTAGATCACACCTTGAAAAGGATATAAACAGGATGGAGTCAGAGGCAGCTACCAAAATAATCAGTGGTCTTCATTATAACCCATATGGGGGCAGACTTAAAGATCTCCATAGGTATAGTTTGGAAAAAAGACTTGGGAGTAATTTAGGGAAATATATCTTCATGGAGAGTGGTAGATGCGTGGAATAATCTCCCAGTGAAGGTGGTAGAGATGAGGACTGTATCTGAATTCAAGAAAGCATGGGGCAAACGCAGGATCTCGAAAGGGGGAAAAAAGGGACTGTAAAGTTTAGTAGCTGGCATGGAAGAACAGATTAGATAGGCCATGTGGTCCTTATCTGCCCTCATATTTCTATGTGGTAAATGCCATGATGGTGATGGGCATTAATATTCAATGTCTGGCCGCAATAAATGCCCAGCGCAGGCCAGGTGCAGCCCCATCTCAGACATGCCAACAGTTTCCTTGGTGGATTAGTCTTCTGATCACAGCATAGGTCCGACATCAGATCCCATCTTAAATATTTAAGCATCTTACTTAACAGTCTGTATACAGACTAAGAGATTGTTGTAGAGAAAGAAGTGGCAGGTTTTAGCTATCAGTTGGATGTGTGTGGAGAAGGAGAGAGCAGAGTCAAAGACGACCCCAAAGTTGCGAGCTGAGGAGACAGGGAGGAGTAGAGAGTTACTTGGAAATCTGTTCCCCTTTTCCACTTGCTGTATCTTGTGCATCTTTCAAAATATAGGCCAGTGTGCACAACCAATTCAGAGCCAGACTTGCCTGAAAAGCCCATCTCAAAATCATGTGGTAACCTGCTTGGAGGAGGGTCACCTTGGCGAGATGGTACACATAGACCTGCTGATGTATCACATTGATACATACATTAATTCTAATGGAAGCAAGGAAAGGTATTTAAATCCTCACCACAACGCAGATTCCTGCCTAAATGTGACCTCTGCAACATACTTGAGCCGTCCTGGGTTCCTCCCAACTTAAAATTGCTTTGACAATTTCTGGAAAGCTATAGCGTTTCACTCTTGGTTCTGGTCTTGGAGATATGTGGCTGCTGGTTTTCCTTATGGCACCAGCATAAGAATTTCTCCAAAGATGATCTCTGAACAGAAGCTTTCCAGACCACGACCGGCTCTTCTTTAAATGTCTCTCTGTAGTCTCAAAGACTCTTCTTTGAGTATGTCTCTGCCTGATTTTCATCTCATGCCTGCAAAAGGCATCACCACCCTGAAAAATGAAACCTTGCCATTCTCTAAAAGAAAATGTGACTTCCACCAGCAAACAAGGACTCCTAGTTCCCTTCTACCAGTGGGGATCTGGTTATCATGAACGATCAATAAGCCTTATTTTTTCTTCATTTTCTCTTTCTTTTTACAGCTTCAGGTGCATAGGATGAACTTTTGCTCTGGATCCCTGCTCATAACAGGTTTGGAGTCTCTGGCTGGTGGAGGCCTGTTCTATCTCCCTTCTCGTTAACGGTGAACCCCTCTCCTTCCTGCTCTTTGCTTTTGTGTATTTTAGTGGGGCATCTTGCTCTGAGGTCTTTGATTTGTTTATTGTAGAGTGCAGGGGGAAAGGTTTGGCATCAAATTGGGTCACCAGAAATCCTGTGTCTGTTCTAATCCCCGTCTTTGTCACTTGCCCTCTGTTCATGAACACGGGTTATTTGGTTTATCTTCCTGTATATACATTCTAATCCCAGCTCTGTCAGAAGATAGGTTTGCTTAACACAGCGCAGAAGGTCAGTGGCTGAAATCTGTGAATCCTTGACTTTGTTTCACGTGAACAATCAGAATCATTTCCAACCCAGTTCCTTTCTGACTAATTAATTTAGGAGAGGAATGATTTAGTAAACACCATTCAACCCTTCCCTCTTAAAAAGATATCACTATACACCCAAAACATCTACAGAAAATAAGTGATCTGCATTCAGCATCTGGATCAAGGTCGAGCAGTAGCTAAGGTGGCTATCGTTTTCTGCCTTGTGGTTTGGCTCAGAGGGAACCATTTGACATTGACATTGTACAATGTCAAGTGTCAATGTTCCAAATGTTGATTGTTAAATAAATAAATGAAACCTGAAAAAGACAGAGGTCTTGTGGTATAGCCGTGTACAGCGGGAAATGTCCGTGTTCCCAAGTATTCAAGGCAATAAACTGCTTTGTGGTTGCATGGTGAGGAGTTCAGGTGCTCTGTTGGACAAGGATTTGTCCTTGGTATGCTGAATTGCATCTGCGATGTAGTCAGGCTTCTCGTCTCTGTGGCTCTTGGTTCATGCCCTTACGACCACTAGGATTGAATAGTGCAGTCGTTGCTTTGTGGGGATCTCACACACACACACACATGCACACGCGCTTTGGCTGCCTGTACATGGTTGGGTGCAGTTTAAAACTCGTTAGTGTATCGCACTCTGCATTTCGAAGGTTCAGATTATTCGAGGAGATTGTTATTGCTTTATACTCCTCCCAGGACCTTTGGCCCTTGCAGCAGGTCCTTTTGTGGGTGCCAATTAATCTGAGATTGCGGCGCACCCAGCCTAGTGCTTTTGCTTATGTAGCTCCCAGTTGATGGAACTCTACCCCTCTTGACCTTTAGTTAGAGATGACCCATTTGGACTTCCTGAAAAGCTCAAAGCATAGATTTTTGGTGAAACATTTGATTTGGTGATGAAGGAGGGATATTCAGCAGCAGTGGCTAGCTGTCACTGGGGTCATATCCGCCCACTGGCATTGAATACCCGGGTCAGCCAGATAACAAAAAGCTAAGTGGGCAGTGGCTCAATATCACTGTTGCCTGCTCTGCCCCTGAAGTGCCCCGATGCTAGCCAACTAATATCAGGGTGCACAGCAGCGGTATCCAGAGATATCCTGGTCAACCCGAAGAGTTTACATAAGAACATAAGACAAGCCATGTGGGGCAGATCAGTGCCCACTGCACCTAGCCTACAATCTCTGACAGTGGCCAATCCAAGTCACAAGTACCAAGCAGATCCCAAAATATAGATCTAGTTCTCATAGCTCATTTTCAGGGATGAGCAATGGCTCTCTCAAGTCTACCAGGCTAACAATTTCTTATGGACTTTTCCTCCAGGAACTTGTCCAAACCTTTTGAATCCCACTGTGTCAATTGCCTTGACAACATCCTCCAGCAACGAATTCCACGGCTTAATTCCACACTGCATGAAAAAACTTTCTACAATTTGTTTTCCGTCTGACGGACTCTAGTTTCAAGCAGTGTCCTCTATTCGTCTTTTTAAACCACTAGCTTACATGGCAGAATTTGTGCCTATATTTATTTCATTTATTTAGATATCTAATCTCTTTGCACAAAGCTTAAGACAAGGTACAATAAAACATTTTCATAAAATTGCACATTAAATATGAAATACAATAAACAGAATAAAAACAATACAATAGCTGCTGCTGATGTAACTGTCCGCGTCTGTCATTTTTAAGTGTGCACCTAAATTATAGTAGTTTAAAATCTGCACACTTTTATGTTCTGTCCACGCTCTACGCAAACTGTGTCCCAGACACATCTACCAGCAAAATGGCTAGAGGGAAACGGTGGACCACTCTATCGCCCCAGATGACTGATCAATAAGTTCTCACCTTGCTACGAGTATGTAATTTCTTGGAAGGGCTGAATTGTTCCCTTTGCTTATTTTATTTCCTGGGGCCTCTGTATTTCTTTTTGTACTGTGTCTAATTTAATGGAGTTGATTATTTCATGGAGTATTTTTTTTTCCAGTTAGACATTGTTACACCATTATTTCCTTTCCATTCTTGCTTTCTTTGCAATGTATTATGAATATGAATTTTGCAGCGGTCTGTATTTCATGGGCAGGTGGCCAAACAGGTGTAGAAATCACTTTATAAAACTACATCCTGTGTCTGTGGAACCATCCTCAGACTGCCCCATGCATCGCCATTTCTTTAGATGCTTAACTTTGGCACTATCAGGATTTATGTGTCCAAAATCATCCATTCAGCCCCCAGCAATTATGGGGGTCCGTATTCATAGCCGGTTAGCAAGACCTGCTAATCGGCTAAACCCCAGTGATCCTGATATTTGGTGACTCTATCCAGTGAAATTTTGGGGGTCAATATTCAATGGCAGCGATCAGTGCTTTTAAAGCAGCTGCCTGTTGCTGTTTAAGTTAAACTCAGATATTCAAGTCCAGAGTAATATCCGGCCATCAACATTCAATATCCAAGTTACCCGGTTAGCTATTTAGCTAACCGGATATCTGTGATATTCAGCCGACAATCGGTTATCCTTTTTTTGGTCTAACCTTACCCAGTTGAGGATAATCTTGTTATTTACTGAACATCACAGATAACTGGCTATCTCAGGGCGCTGGCTACCATCAGGGCAATCAGTGACACTAAGTGGACATGTTCAGTGGTACTAACTGCATTGGCACCTCTGAATAACTTGTTGAGCAGCAGTTAGATGGTTTGCAGGTCTGCACACTTCCTAAATGCCTTTGAATATTGACTCCTTTGTTTTTAGAGGCACTTATGCAGCCAGCACCACCGCTGATCACATGAGTTCTTTTCAGTATTGACCTCTAAATGTCCTTCTGTACATAATGCAGGTAGTTCTGAATCACTTCTGATGTTCTTAATGTACATTTTTGATAGAGCAAATTGCAGCCAGTTTCATAGATAACAAGGGCTCACCCCTTTTTCCTCCATCCTCCTTCCCTTCCTTCCCCCTCCCCTTCTCCTCCCCTTCCCGTCCCCCTCTCCTCCCCCTTCCCTTCCCCCTCCCCCTCTCCTCCCCTTCCCTTCCCCCTCCCCCTCTCCTCCCCTCCCCTTCCCCCCCCTCTCCTCCCCCTCCACTTCCCTTCCCCCTCTCCTCCCCTTCCCCCTCCCCCTCTCCTCCCCTTCCCGTCCCCTCTTCTCCCCCTCCACTTCCCCTCCCCCTCTCCTCCACTTCCCCTCCCCCTCTCCTCCCCTTCCCGTCCCCCTCTCCTCCCCCTCCACTTCCCTTCCCCCCTCTCCTCCCTCTTCCCCTCCCTCTTCCACTTACCCCTTACCCCTTCCTCTTCCTCCCCCTCCCATTCCCTTCCCCCTTCCCCTCCCTTCCCCCTCCTCCTCCCTCCCTTCCCTTCTTCTCCGCTTTCTCTCTCTCCTTTGGGCAGCCCAGGGCAGCTTAATCTTGACACTATATATTTTTAGCTACGTGCTTATGCATATCTATTATTTTATACACGTTCATACAGTTTGTTGCATTGACCTCTTCTCAGCGCCTCTTAGTTTTTGCCTGATGCACATTTTATTTTCCTTAATCTGTTTGCCTTTTCTGTTTCTTTGGTGGGTCAGTTATTTTATACAAGAGCACGCGCCATTGATAAGTTTGCTCAAAGTTTTGAACTAATGTAGTGGTGTTTCGAGCATGCTGTCACAACGCGTCCCTCCTTTCTTAAGGGTTTTTTTTTTTTTTTTTGCTTTTGATGCACTGACATAATCAGTTTTAAAGTGTGGCTTAATCGTCTTTTTAATTATTAGTATGCTTTATTGCTCCCCCTTGTCCCCTTCCTTCCTCCCCTTCTGGCCCCCCCCCCTCCCATCCCCGGGGCAGTTTAAGATGGTTCTTTTACCCCTGTTCTTAGGGTTTGCATGTCATGTTTCATACTGTAAAAGCCAGTGACTAGATGTGGCTCCTTAGCATCTATCCCTTCTTCCCCCCCCCCCTTTTAGGGTATGTTTTGTTTCTTCATTAAAGCCAGATAAGGTAGTATCTGGTCATCTCTTCAGCTTACTTTTTCATTTGAACCATTTTTGTTTTTCTTTGATACAAATTTATGGTTTGCGTTCTCATCACTGCCACTATTTGCAATGTCTTTACATCAATTTCAGTTCTCCTGTCTTTTTAGTATGCATTAAAATGCTTGTCAATGTTGGCAGCATTTAGTTTACAAGACCAGATGTGCGCTTGGCGCTTTTACTATTTTGGTTTTGCGTGGTGTGGTGAACAGCGCCCTCCTGAGCCTATGGAGATAGTAGAAAATCCTGAGGGTCAGCAGGATTTATACCAAAATGACAGGGCAAGGAAAAAAGAGAGACTCTATTCCTCAGAGCTGAGTAGGGAGACCAGCCCAGGGGAGGAGCCCTGCAGTTCTGATTGGGCACACCCAGCCCTAGGAAGGGGCGTGTCCAAAAGAGAATGTACATTTAAACCAGAGCATGGCTCTGAAGAGAGAGGACGGATAGGAGATCCGAGTGGAGGACGGATAAGAGATCCGAGTAGAGGACGGATAAGAGACCCGAGTAAGGGAAAGACGAGAGACCTGAGTAGAGGAAGCACGAGTGGAGGTGATACGAGGAGTACAAGAAGTACAAGGAATACAGGAGGTAAAGGAAGGAAGGAATATTGGAAGAAGAAACAAGGAGATGGTTGGAAAGCCAGTGGAGTGATTAATGATACTTTGGAACCTGGCATAAGAAGAAAACCTGCACAATCCTACTCCAGGGAAATAAGCAGAAGTCCCACGCAGAGAGGATTTAACCTTGAAGTGGATAGCCCTTGGAAGGCATCGCCTTGGGGGAGAAAGACTTCAGGACAAGCACAGGTGAAAGAGCAATCATTCCCTGAAACGTCGTTTGTGCCGGAGAGCAACAAACAGATCAGCTGGAGAGCCTGGGAGCCATCTGCAGGCAGAAGTGCTGCACAAACAGTGAGTAATTGGCCACCCGGCTGCCAAGCTGAATATAGAGATAATTCTTCCTCCTATGAGTCAATTGCTAAAGAAACTAGCAATTATCCTAATACCTTTATCTTAAAGGAAGAGAAGACAAACAGCCTTGAGCAGAAGGGAAAAGCTATAGCAGATAGTAGTGCCCTCTCTCATAAGGAACAGGCTGAATTGCTACTTCAGAGCTTCCAACAGTTTTTAGACTTACAGGCTAGAAAACAGCTAGTATCACAAGAGGCAAATAATTCAGCACAGCTTGAAGGAGTAACCCAGGGAAATACAAGCATACCTGAGTGTGAACAAATGGACTGTACATTCTGTTGTATAGGAAAGCCAAGCTGAAGGGAACTGCCTTTATCGTGTGTGAGCTGAGTTCTGTAAAGCTGTTGTATTGCCGTGAAAATGGAAGTTCTAATTACCTCCACCTGATTCTCAGCATAGTGAAAGTAACTGTGGCTGTAAGAGGTGCAGTGAAGCCAACTGACCTCTGGAGGCAAAAGAGAGCAATTTGCTGGAAAGTGAAAAAGCAGCATTTGTATTTTGAGTTGCATTTAACCTGAAGTTTCTGTTTGCCTTTTTGAAGCACCCTTGTTTGCATGTGATGGAACATTACCTTTTGCTTTAATAAAATACTTATTATAAAGAAACCACAACTACAAGTTTCTTTAATTCGGAGTGAGAAGAGCTGGAACTACAACTCCCAGCATTCCTGGGGGCAAAGGTTTCCTCCTTCCCTCACGAAGTACAGCGGCTGCTCATGTCCTTAACCCCTTGAGCCGGGCAGGGTCGCCGCAGTGGACACTGAAGGCTTCGTTTTGCTGCAGGTACTATGTTTTATGTTTCCTTTATCGTTGCATGTGCTGATCTATATCCTTCCTCGATGGCTTTGTTTTTAGCCATCATCTCCAAAGTTGCAAGGATGTGCTTTGGTAGTTTTTTACTTTTTATTTCTTCCCGTGGTTCGCTTTTCCAGCCGCGGAGTCTCGCTGTCTCCTTTTTACTAGCCTTCTGTTCTCATGCTTTTCATTTTGGAAGGATTACTTTTTTCTCTCTTTTTTTTATCTGTTGGATAGACATATATAGATCCCTTTTTGTGTACATGTCTGTTTCTAAAAGTTACTATCTGCAACTTCTAGGCATTTGAAGATCTTTTGGCGGATTGTGTTAGTGCTTTGTCAAGCCTTCTGTCCAGAAATGGTTTATTGTAGACAAGTTTCTCTTGTGGGATTTGGGGAGAGCACGTCCCGTGCTTTATTCTCTGCTTTACCAATAGACCACCTTTTTACACCTTTTATTAGATTGTTCATGCATTTTATGGGCCCCTCACCCATTCTGTTTTTTATAATAGTTTTGTGCCATGGTGTGTTGGCATGCATTTCTTTGTTTGTTGATGGTTTATGGCATGAAATGCATACATTTTTTATGGATTTCATATGTAATTTCTTTTGATGTATACCTATATTTAATTTTATTTATATTTTAACGTCTTTTAGATTGTAAATTGGAGTTTCTCCCTATTGGATTTCTTCACCCCTGGCTGAAGTCCAACTGGTAGAGTTCTTGATTTTGTATTATTTATTATTTGTTCTATGTACATTTTATATGATATATTTATTTGTTTATGTTCCAGACCCCTGATGCAGGTTGATTGCCGAAACTTAGCCAAGTTGGGTCTTGAACCTTGAAAGTTTTTTAATAAAGACTTTTTTTACACTTATACTTGTGGTGTGGCCATCCTCCTCTTCTCTTTGTGGACATTATATATAGGCACAAAGCTACATATTATCTCTTTATTATCCTAAGTGTCCATGCCTGGTAACACATTAACAGATTGGCTACTGGCATCTCTGATGGCTCTGCAACATTGACCTAATACTGATAGGAAATTGTTATGTGTGCCTTCAAGTCAATGCTGACTCCTGATGACCCAGCAGCTCCTGGGTTTTCTTGGCAGTGTGACTGGAAGTAGATTGGCAGGCCTTTCTTCTGAAGCAATGGAAAGTTAAGTGACTTGCCCAAGGTCACAAGGAGTGCTAGTGGGAACTGAACCATGGTTTCTTGATTATTCAGCCAGTACTTTTACCACTAGGCTGCTCTTCCACTCCAGTAAACCCATGGCTTCCTAAACCTGCCCCGGAGACCTTACAGCTTATAGGAGTTCCCCAGTGAATGTGTATGAGATAAATTTGCATATGCTGAAAACGCATGCACATTCATCGTGGATATCCTGGAAACCTGACTGGTTGTGGGGTTCCCAGAACAGGTTTGAGAATCCCTGATATAATCTATGGTACCATCTAATGGATGGAAGCTCCTACAGCGGATCTAGGGCACTCCCCTCCTCTCCATTTTACACAGAATGTTGTGATTGGAATTAGTAACATCATAGCATAGTAAATGATGGTAAAGACCTCCAGGGTCCATCTAGTCTGCCCAGTGAGGTGGTGAAGGCTTTATCCGCTGCTTCGTGCAGGTCACCCCCTGTATACCTTTGTTTTGAGATGCCCAGGTTGGGATATGCTCAGTTCTAGAAGTATTTTATAAAAGACTTTACTGAATGCACAGCCTTTTGTAAAATATGCATAAGGACATGCAGCAGTGCGTGTGGATTCACTGCCACATACAGTGGGAGGAGCTATGTTAGAAACACGAGCACCACCAACTGGGCAGCTTCCATGTGTGGAATGGGATAATTTGCAACTTCCATGTGTATCCAGGCCCTTTTGCAAAACTACGGCAGTTATTTTAGAAGTCCTGTCCCCCATTTACATGTATAAAATCAGGTACATACATGTGTAAATTTCACCCATGTATAAATGGTTGTTTTAGAAAGGGTCCAGTTTAGACATAATGCCCTTAGTATATGGAAGATTTGAGGAGACATTTTCAGGGGCATGATCTGAGTATGGCCTAGGGAATGATAGATAAGCCCAAAATTCTCCACATCTGGATTTATCCCTACTCCCTGGCATATGTAGGTTTTTAAAGGTGTGTGGTTTGGCCAGCTCTTTACAGCAGGGGCTAAGGGGGTTATCCTCTTTAATCCTCCCTCGTTTATTTTCCTCTTCAAACTGCAATGAGTGCAAGTCAGCATCACTGTAGTTAACTAGCAGTAGCTCCACATACAAGTTTGCAAATCGGTTCATATCCACGTGCCGACATCAGGGCTGGCGATACTACTAGGTGCTTGTCTCTGAGGACAGCCATTTCTGAGGACAGCCACGCCTCTCCGGTGTCTGCAGTGGCAGCATTATCAATGCAGCACTTACTAACACATGCGGGCCCTATTTCATGGTTTCCTCCTCTTCACAAAGTGCCGTTTCCATCTCTTCCGGTGCTGCTTCAAACCAAATAGACCTGGCCAGCAGCACTTATCCAAATAGCAGCTGCTTCTACTGAATAAGCACTTTTAAATATCGGGTTCTATGCTGTACAGTGGAGGGGGAGACTAGTGGTTAGAGTACTGAGCTAGGACCAGGGACATCAACGTTCCAATTTCACTGACATTCCTTGTGGACTTAGGCAAATCACCTAACCCTCCATTGCCTCAGGTACAAAATTAGATTGTCAGTCCTCCAGGGACAGCAAAATGCCTACAGTACCTGAATGTAACTCACATTGAACTACTACTGGAAAGGCGTGAATTAAATGCAAATTAATAAGTTGCGACTTCAAGTGACGTGCATTTTTGAGGGATGAAATACTGGAAATGGACACCAGATGGCACTACTTCCCTATTATTATTTCTGATGGCATGAAAAGCCCTGTTCTTATGTGATTCATTTTTATTTGCTTTTTGAAACCTCGCAGGCCTGTTATTAAAGCAAAGAATTAAAAAGCATTATGTTCACTGTA
Organism: Ichthyophis bannanicus; assembly: GCA_033557465.1. NCBI lineage: Eukaryota > Metazoa > Chordata > Amphibia > Gymnophiona > Ichthyophiidae > Ichthyophis > Ichthyophis bannanicus. Next base: position 120,866,799 of record CM066048.1, read on the forward strand.
ATGCAATGGCTAACACTGGGATCAAGCTTTACTTATATTAAAATGTCTTTATTTTTTTAAGTGCTGTCAAGTCAGACTTTTGGTGACCCTAGGTTGTCTTGGCAAGGTATAACCGGAAGCAGATTGCCAGGCCTTTTCTTCTGAGGCAATAGAGGGTAAAGTGATTTGCCCAAGGTCACAAAGAGTGCCAGTGGGAATCAAACCCAGGTTTCCTGGGTCCTAGGCTACTCCTCCACTCCTTAAACATCTTAGCAATTCCCTACAAAAAGGTGAGAAGCTGGCTCTGTTTTGCACAGGATGGACCCAGTCCTGGGTTTTGCTCCCATCACAGCCAGGCATGTCGGTGTAGTTCTGATTTCCCAAAGAAAAAGGATAAACTGTTTCCCTGCAGGCAGTGTGGAAAAACCAAGACTGGACAGGCTTGTCCTGCTGGTCACTCTGTTCTTGTTAAGTGCCGTCGAGTCTGAGTCGACTCATGGCGACCCTCTGGATAGCTATCCTAAATTGTGTTCGGTCTTCAGTCAGGCAGCTCATTGTTGACAGACTGGTACCCATAGCTGCTGTTATTGTATCGATCCATCTCATTGCTGGCCTTCCTCTTTTGCGTTGACCTTCTATCTTGCCAAGCATGATGTCTTTCTCTAATGATCTCTCTCTTCGCATGATGTGTCCAAAGTATGAAAGTCGAAGTCTTGTCATCTGAGCTTCTAAAGAAAGCTTAGGTTTGATCTCCTCTAGTACCGACTGGTTTGTTCTTCAGGCAGTCCATGGTATACACAGTATTCACCGCCAGCACCATAATTCAAAGGCATCAATTTTCTTCCTGTCTGTCTTTTTCACTGTCCAGCTTTCACATCCATATGATGTTATTGAAAATACCATGGCTTGAACAAGTCAAATCTTTGTATGGAGAGACACATCTCTGCTCTTGAGAATCTTATCTAGGTCTTTCATAGCCATTCTGCCAAGAGCAATGCGTCGTCTGATTTCTTGACTGCTTGTTGCTTCTTTATTGATAGTTGATCCAAGTAGGTTAAAGTTGTTCACAATTTCAATTTCTTCTCCTTCAACGATGAACCTGTTGATTATGCCAGTTGTCATGATCTTTGTCTTCTTTACATTAAGGTGCAGGCCCGTTTTGAGACTATGTTCTTTGATTGTGAGAAGCAAATGTTTCAGATCATCTTCACTTTCAGCCAGTAATGTGGTATCATCAGCATAGCGAAGGTTGTTGATGAGTCTTTCACCAATCTTCACACCTCTGTTATCGTCATACAATCCTGCTTCTCTGATGATTTGTTCTGCATATAAATTAAACAGGTAGGGGGAAAGTATGCAGCCTTGTCTTACACCTTTGCTTATTTTAAACCATTCTGTTTCTCCTTGTTCCGTTCGAACTGTTGCTTCTTGATCAATGTACAGATTTCGCAAGAGAATGATCAGGTGTTCTGGTATACTCATGCTTCTTAATGTGGCCCAGAGTTTCTCATGGTTTACACAGTCAAAAGCCTTGCTATAGTCGATAAAGCACAAATAGATATCCTTTTGGTATTCTTTAGTCTTTTCAAGGATCCATCTCACATCCGCAGTGATGTCTCTCGTTCCTCGCCCTTTCCTGAACCCTGCTTGCAGGTCAGGTAGTTCTTGTTCCAGGTATGGTTGTAGTCTCTTTTGAATAATCTTCAGTAGAATCTTGCTGGCATGTGGGATCAGAGCGATTGTGCGATAATTTCCACAGTCAGTTGGATCACCTTTCTTTAGTATTGGTATAAACACAGATCTTTTCCAGTCAGTTGGCCATGATGTTGTCTTCCATATTTCTTGGCAGAGCCTTGTAAGTACGGTAACAGCTGCATCAGATTGCTGCAATACTTCTATGGGAATGCTATCAATGCCTGGTGCTTTGTTCTTTGATAAGGCTTTCAATGCTGCTTCAACTTCTTCTTTCATCACCAATGGTTCCCGATCATAAGGTACAGGTTGAAACGGCTGTTGGTCCACTTGATCTTTATCATATAAAAACTCTGTATATTCCTTCCATCTTTTCTTGATCTTCTCAGCCTCATTCAACATAGAACCTTGAGCATCATGTAACATTCCAATTCGAGGTTGGAACTTTTTCTTTAACTCTCGTAGCTTTAGGAAAGCCGATCTTGTTCTTCCTCTAATAGGAATTCAAAATGGCATGGGACAAACACAGTGGATCCCTTTACAGCAACCGGATAAAATGAAATTAAATAAAGCCGATCTTGTTCTTCCTCTAATAGTTTCTGCTTCTTTTTCCTTGCAAGTGTCATTGTAGTACTTTTCCTTGTCCTGTCTTGCTGCACATTGGAAATCTCTGTTGAGTTCTGCGATTGTCTTTCTTTCTCCTCTGGCTTTAGCTTCTCTGCGTTTCTGGGCAATTTTCAGAGTTTTTTTTGTCATCCATTTTGGCCGTTTTTGCTTTTTCACCTTTTGTAGAGACTTCTCGCTTTCTTCTAAACACAACCTTCTTGATGTCATTCCATAACTCTTCTGGAGCTCTGTCATTTGTATCTAAAGCAGCAAATCGATTTTGCAGGCAGTCTTTAAATTCCAGTGGTATATTCTCAAGGTCATATTTTGCTGCATTCATTAGTGGTTTGCTCTTTTTCAACTTTAGCTTGAGTTTGCATACTAGTAGTTGATGATCTGTACCACAGTCAGCTCCAGGTTTTGTCTTTGTTGATGTTACAGAGCTTTTCCATCGTTGACTTCCACAGATGTACTCAATTTGATTTTTATACAATCCATTGGGTGAGGTCCATGTGTACAGTCGCCGCTTGTGTTGCTGGAAGAAGGTGTTTGAGATGAATAGATCATTGGTCTTGAAGAATTCTATCAGTCTTTCTCCAGCTTCATTTCTGTTGCCAAGTCCATATTTTCCAACTACTTTGCCTTCTTTGTTGCCAACTTTTGCGTTCCAGTCACCCATGACTATCAGGATATCCTGTTTGCATGTTCTGTCAATTTCAGCTTGTACTTGTTCATAGAACTCTTCAATTTCATTCTCTTCTGCAGCTGTTGTTGGGGCATACACTTGAATTATAGTTGTGTTGATAGGCATTCCTCGTAGATGAATAGAGATTAAGCGTTCGCTGACTGCATTGTATTTCATTACAGTTCTTGCAAGTTTCTTCTTTATTATAAATGCAACACCATTTCTTCTTTGTCTTTCATTTCCAGCATAGTAGACCATGTGATCATCTGATGCAAAGTGCCCGATGCCAGTCCATTTCAGCTCGCTGACACCCAACAGATCAAGTTGTACACGTTCCATTTCATTCTTGACCACCTCCAACTTTCCTTGGTTCATGCTTCGTACGTTCCATGTTCCAATGTGTAAGACACCTTTACAGCTTCTGACTCTCATTTCATGCACAGCTACATCAGCAGTCAGACTTCCCGAGGGCTTTGATCCAACCACATCATAATTGCTGGCTTTACTCTGAAAAGTCTTCAGCTCTTCCCCAGTAGCTAGTTGAGTGCCTTCCAACCTGGGGGTCTCATCTTCCAGCACCATAGCACAATTTGTTTTGTTGTAACTATCCACTGGATTTTCATGGCAAGATACAGAAGTAGATTGCCGGGCCTTTCTTCCACGCAGTTTAAGTTTGGTGGTGTTGCCGTTGTCACAGAAATGTGATCCTCCGCCGTCAACACTATCCCATTCTGCTGCTGCCCAGATGGGTGGTTTGTCTTGGTCTGGCACCTCAGCTGAGACCTGTCCCATCTTGGGAGACCCTGCCAGTAGTTAACTACCAATAGTTTAGCTCTCAGCATCACTGATGCACGCAAGCCCTCACAGCACGACAAGCTGCAAACCAAGTGAGAGCTGGTCACTGTGCCCCCTTTGCCACTGTAGGGTGGTCCATATTACCCGCCTCTGCCTCCTACGGGGCATTTAGCCAAGCCTCGTGCATCCTCTCTGCACTTTGCTGCTCTTCTAAAAGAGTAAAGACGGAGCATGGCTGAGGGCTTGCATCCTGTGGGAGGAGGTTTCCCAGCCTTGGAAATAAAACTGAAGTTAGAGCGTGGCAAGGGGAAATGGTGACATGCAGCTATAGAAGGGTAGGCAAAGAAGATGGGGGGGGGAGGGGGATGAATAAGCAACATGGCTAACAAGGAAAATTTCTCTCAAGCATTCACAGAAAACAATGACAGATATGGCCAATCCATTCTGCAATCTCTTTCTCTCCCTTGGAGATCCTCTGTATTTATTCCATACTTTCTTGAATTTGAATATAGTTCTCGTATCCACTGCCTCCTTGAGAAGCCCGTCCTATCACCCTTTCTGTCAATAAATATTTCCTCGGCTTATTCCATAGTCTGTCCCCTTTCACCTTCATCCTATGACCCCTCACTCCAGAGCTTCATTGCAACTGGATAAGGGCCGCCTCCTGTGCATTTAGATGTCTCTATCATATTGCCCCCTCCCACCTTTTCTCCAAAGCGTTAAAGCGTCTTGCCACCACCACTTTAACAAAAAGAACAGATATTCAGTGGTAGAACTTAACCCGCTGAATATCTGAGCTTGCTTAACATTAGTGCAGCTATCTGGTTAGCCGTTAACCAGATCGTGATACTTAGGACAGCTACTCCCCTGTCCTAACTTTGACCGATTAAGCTAGCGGGTTAGCTGCTGACTGCTCCCAATCTGCCCACACATGGCTTCCGTTTTAACTAGGCAGATTTTCTGCAGTGGGGATATTCAGCGGTACTGAGCAGTTAGTGGTGCTGAATATCGGGGCGGTTGCGTTTTAACCAGTTCTCAGGTCTACTAACCAGCCCCCTTAAGTCTATCTCCACATGCCTTATGATGAAGACCACTGACCATTTTAGTAGCTGCCCTCTGGACCACCTCCATCCTGTTTATATCCTTAGGTTGAACTTTATTTGAAATTTCCTATACTGCTCTTTATTCACCCGTCAGAACCGTGTACACTATGCTAAAACACAGGAGTTCAAACAAGATTTTAAAAAACTCAAAAAGACGCATTTTAGAAATATCCAAGTGCAATCCGGAGTGTTCAGGTCAAAACACATCAGAAAATGTTCTCTTGGGCCAGGTGTGTCCAGATTTGGGCACAATTTCAGAAATGTGGATGTTCCTGATATGCACATAGACGTCCCCGTGACAGTATCCCAGACAAGGGTGCACCCCAGGAGGCCATTCTGCTGGAAGAAATGATCAGCTGTGCAGACAACACAAGACGGGTTACACCCATATCAATCACTTGTCTTTACAGCTATAGACAGCACTAGGGATATTACAGTACTCTCCTCTTGACCCCCCCTCCCCCCCCGGATGTTGTACTGGAAAAACGAAGACTTTTCGGACACCTATTCATGGTCTAGAGCAGGTATAGACTTGGATGGGGGAGGGGACATGCCAATCATTTCTGGACGTGAGCATGCATGTCTAGGATCTTGAGAACACCTCAGACATGCCCCTGCCAAGCCCACATAATAAATAGACATCTTCACGTCTCCTGTCTCCAGGTCTATTTTGTAAAACGACTTTAAGGATGTCTCTGTGCTTTGGACATCTGTGTACCCATTTCAGATGGCCAAAGCCTGAACACAACTTCTGACATGACTCTCAAAGTGAGAAAATAGAAAATTAGAAAAGGTTACAGTATTATTGGGAATAGAGATCAATGAAAAACAGTATAGCGTGGAGATTAGTAGCTGAGATGTAGTCCCTCGCTGCAACAATCCTGGAGGTCAGCACCATTGAACAGTTTTAATCTTGGTACACCAATAGAAAAGAATGAGTTTTTATGCTGCTTTAAATTTAGGGAACAATGATTCCAGTCTAATTTCCTGTGGTAAAGAATTTAAGTAATAAAAAGCTGTTTGCTGGGTAATGTCAAGATGCGCCCTAGATTTAGAAGGACTGAAGAGTCCTTCCTGGGATGTAAGAAATCAACAAACTTAAGAGATACAGCAGTGAACCTGAGTAAAATAATTTATGTGCCAGTATTAATATCTTAAATTTGATGCGATAATATACAGGAGACCAATGATGATCCTTTAGCAATGGTGTTACCCGCTTGAATTTATGAGTGTGTGTAATTAACTTAATGGCTATAGACTGTATGGTTTGTAGACTCTTCAGTGAAGATTGTAGTAAACCACAATAGTCCAGGCAGCTTTTGAAGATGGAGATCTTACTAAAGACTCATACAAAGGCACTATTGCCGCCTCCTTTCTGCTGGCCATTCCTCTCCCTATGCACCAAAGCATCTTTCTGGCTTTTGCCAGCACCTTTTCTACCTGTTTGGACACTAAGATCATCTGGTCCCACTCTTCTTTGTGCATTGAAGTATTTCACCTGCTAAACTATACCACTACCTTAGGCCTTTCTATCCCAAATGCATGACTCTGCATTTTTTAGCATGAAATTTTAGCTGCCAAATTCTCAACCATTCCTCAAGCTTCACTAGATCCCTCCTTATGTTATCCACACCCTCCAGTGTGTCTTCGCTGTTAGAGATTTTGGTATCATACGCAGAGAGGCAAACCTTTCCCTACATCTTCTGCAACACCGCTTACAAAAATGTTAAAAAGAACCAGACTGATCCCTGCAGCATACCATTGACAATACACCAACTCCATTTACTCCTAAACTCTGCTGCCTCCTACTCAACAGTTTCTTACCCAGTCAGTCACTTTAGGGTCCATCCCAAGGGTAATCGGTGTATTTGTAAGTCCTTGATGCAGAACAGTGTTGAAGGCCTTGCTGAAATCAAAGCCACTTCCAGAGCTCTCCCCCGATCCAATTCTCTAGTCACCCAGTCAAAGAAATCAATCAAATTTGTCGGACAAGACCTGCCTCTAGTAAAGCCATGCTATCTTGGATCCCGTAATCCTTAGGATTCCAGAAACCTCACTATCCTGTGCTGTAGCAGCGTTTCCATTAATTTACTCACCACAGAGGTCAGACTAACTGGTTTGTAGTTACTAATCTCCTCTTTACTTCCACTTTTGTGGACAGGAACCACATTCACCCAGCTTCAATTCTCTGGGATCACTCTTGACTCTAAGGTCAGCCAGTGGAGCCGCCGGTACTTCCCTAAGTTTCTTCCATGCTCTCGGGTGAATCTCTTCCAGCCCCATCACTTTTCCCACTCTTAGTTTAGTTAGCTCCTTACGAACACAGTCTTCTGAAAATCATTAGCGTTCAACCACACTCCCATTCCTACTTGTGCTTGTTTTCTGAGGTCCTGCTCGCGGCCCTTCATCTGTGAACACACAACGAAAATATTTGTTAAGCAATTCCACTTTATCCTCCTCAGCCTCTGCAATGATTCGCTCCTTTTGCTTCCCCCTTCTAGTCCCCGTGGGGTCCTATTTAGGTCCACCAAACTACTACTACTGAGCATTTGCAGAGCTGTACAAGACATACACAGCGTTGCACAGACATGTAAGAGATAGTCCCTGCTCATCAGAGCTTACAATTTAGTCAACACAGTAAGTGTAGATACAGAATACATCTAGGGGGGAATGGGAAGGAAACACAAAGGAGATCAGGTGAGTCAAGATCCGAATGCGGCAGCGAAGAGGTGAGTTTTCAGCCTGGATTTGAAAAGGGTCAGAGAAGGTGCCTGATGTACAGACTCAGGTAGTTTATTCCTGGCATAAGGAGCAGCAAGGTGAAAGGAGCGAAGAGAAGGGCACAGATAGAAGTGATTTGCCAGAAGAGCGGAGTTCCCGAGGAGGGGTGTAGGGAGAGGTAAGAGGGGAAAGGAAGTGAGGAGCTGCAGAGTGATGCACTTATAGGTCAGCAGGAGAAGTTTGAACTGGATGTGGAAATGGATAGGGAGCCAATGAAGTGACTTAAGAAGTTGTGTAATATGAGCATGACGAGGCTGGTGGAAGATTAGCTGCGCAGCAGAGTGTTGGACAGATTGAAGGGGAGAGAGATGATTCAAAGGGACACCAGCAAGGAGCAGGTTACAATAGTCTAGACGGGAGGTGACTAAGGAGTGGATAAGTGTTTTAGCAGCGTGTTAATCGTGCCTGGACTACAACCAGGCCGGGTTCCCCAAGGACTGGAGGGTTGGCAGCATAACACCCAGCATTGAAAGGAGCCCTAGAGTTACCCTAGGAAGCTTCTGTCTAGTCGCACTTCTGTTCCAGGCAGACCTTACACTCTATATAGAAACAGAATCATTCCATTGTCACAGCAGGGGGGGGGGGGGAGGGATGGCTTGCGATATAGTCAACATAGCTTCTGTAAAGGGACATGATCTCCCACCAATCCATTTGGGGTTCTCTGAGGGTGTAAACCATTGTTTCTCAAAGTGGTCCTGGTGCACTCCCCAGCCGGTCTGGTTTTCAGGATAACCACAATCAATATGCACAAGATAGATCTGCACGCACCGTCTCCATTGTTTGCATATCTGTCTCACGCATATTCATTGTGGATATCCTAAAAACCAGACTGGCTAGAGGATGCACCAGGACCAGCTTGAGAAACAATACTTATATATTTAAGAAGCTTCTGCTAAGGACACACACCACGGGTATCCATGAACCTGACTTGTCAGGAGATAGAGGGAGAAAAGTCTGCTCATGGATCCAAAGCTGGTGGAAAGTGAGGAAATGAGGGGTAAGAGAGAGTGGTCAGTGGAAGAGAGTTACTCAGCGTCCCATGAGAAATCTTTGCTGTTTAATACTTTGAGAAATGATCTGGAAAAGAGTACGTGGTGAGCTGCCAAATACAAAATTGCTGGTGACACTATTCTGGGTAACCTCAAGCGAGGGTAAGGAATTTACACAGGGATCATTCAAAACTGAACAAGCACACAAAGTCACAGATGACATTTTTCACAGGTAAACACAAGCGAAAAACCAACCCAAGCTTTTCACGCAAAGTAATTTATTTATTTATTTATTTAGCTGCATTTATATCCCGCTTTTCACCGGGTCAAAGCGGTTGGGGGATACATTTAACACGAAGGGATATGAGACACATACATTAATACTTACAGGGAACATGGGCAATGGAGGGTTAAGTGGCTTGCCCAAGACCACAAGGAGCACCTGCGGGACTAGAAACCCCAGTCCTTCCAGCCCAAGGTTGCTGTCCTCTAGTGGGATTTGAACCACTGACCTTCCGGCCTGTAGTACCTTGCCCCAACCACTAGGCCACTCCTCCCTAATGGCCGCAGAGAATTCTCTAAAAACAGGGATCCAGTGTCAACAAGGGCGACAAGATATTAGAAATTACTGAGCAAGGTTTACAGGAAAAAAAACGTAAAAAATTTAATTCTGGCATTGTACGAACCAAGGATGTGTCCGCATCTTAGGTGCCGTAAAAGGATCCTGGTTCCCCCATCTCATCAAGGACATGATACCCAAGAAGAACAGCAGAGACGATTCAGGGAACAGTCTCCATATGAGGGGAAACTCGATCTTCAGCTGAGAAAAGAGGGGTCAGAGAGTGCATATAAGATCACAGGCAGCAAATAAATAGGAAACAAAAAGGCGTATGAACCGGGGGAAGCCTGATGAAACTGTCAGACCGCAGGTTTATGGGATAGGACGTCTTCACATAGCATAGAGCTCACCTGTGGGACTTACCAAAGGATGGCAAATGGCACAGAAGAAAGGTCGATGGCAGGCTGTATAACATAAGTAAGGAGGTCCCTCCTCATCCTCCAAGACCCCACAGCTCAAGACAGAACACCAGGCCGTATGAACCCCCTGGGTGTGTCTAGTATGGGAGTTCTGACGATCTCACTTCCTTCTGCCTTCATCTGGCTCTTATCAGGGTGCCCTCGTGCATGGCTTCCCTCTGTCCCATTCATGGGAGGGGCAAAGAAGGGATTAAAGAACTGTAGAGGGAAGCAGGACGGGGGAAGGGACAGAGCTACACCAATAGGGAGACAGTAGAGAATGGGACCACTTTCCTGTCCAGCTCTAATCAGGGAATTATCATGGTTGATTTCATTACTCACCATTCACCTCTTAATGATCAAAAACATGCGACCGGGGGGGGGGGGAGGGATTGAAAGAAATAAGAATAAAGAGAGGAGAGAGCTGGCCACTGCCAAAAAGAACAATGGAGAATGGGGCCTGGTAATGCCAAACTGAATGTTCTGGAAAGCTGCTCTGTCAATGTCCAGAGACTGAGAGCAGCTATTGTTTATCTGTACTCGCTTTATCCAACCCACAACCACAAGACGGAAGAGAGAGAGAGCTGGAAAGAAACAAAGCGAGAGAGAGGGAGATATGGTAGCTGGAAAGAGTGGAAGAAGGAGGTAAAACAGAGACAGAGAAATTAACGGAGAGGCAGAGATTAGTACAGACAGAGACAGTGACACAGTTAGTAGAGACTGTGAGAGACACCATCAGGTGGTTATATTCTCTCTTTCTCTCTCTCTCTCTGCTTGGCCTAGTTCCCTCTTAATTAACCAGATAAAGTTGATCAGTCCGTGCTCACATCATGTTCCTACCCCTCTTCTCGCCCCAGGGCACATGGGATCAGTGGAATGGGGGGGGGGGCTCTCTTGCAGTTACAGGCTCACAGCTCCGGCCCAGCTACCCTCAGCCTATAAATTAGAGCTATGGACCAAGGCCCAGACTTTCAGTGTGCTCTGCATGCCATCTCTAAAAATAGGGCAGCCTGGAAGTCTGCCCGTCGCTTTCATGTGTTGTGCAACCGAGAGCCCTTCCCATCCTCTGTGTATGGTTTCTGCTCCTGGGATGTATACGCTGTGTCCACTGAACAGCATAGGCCATGTCCACAGATTAAGACCCCCAAGCCCATCAAGCTTCTGCGCTGTCTCCTTCCAACAAACATGCCACGGATCTTTCCTGCATGTCTCTCTCTGTGCTTGTCCCAGGCTTTCTTGAATTCTGATGCTGATTTTATTTCCCGCCAACACTCGCGAGGAGGGTGCTCTGCTCTACCACTCTTTACTCTGAAGAAAAGTTTCCTTAAGTTATTCTTCTGCCTCAAGCCTCGTGTTATGATGATCATTTCATCTGGAACCTCCTTTCCACCCAAAAGTACTTGTCTCTTGCGCATTGTGTATTCCTCTGAGGCTTTCTTTGCAATTATTTTGGTTCTTGCCTCTCACCCCTTTCTCTTATACAGAATCCTAAGAGACCTCACTCCTTGAAGCTTCTCATAATTCAAACTGTCTCTCCTCAGTTAATCGCACCTCTAACTCACCTGGTTTAGTTCTTCCCACTTTGTGTGTCTTGCTGTCTCTCTTGAATAGGGGCTCTCTTATGTATAGCCTCTTCCACCCCCATGCAAAAGGAAGTGAAATTGGGGGCGAAAGCATGTACTCTGGTGCTTCTGTTGCATTTTAACGTACTGCCGCCGTCGGACGTTCCAGAAAGGGACGGTACAATGGGTGCTCCTGGACGGTCGGCACGCTAGGTAACCTCCTCATTTGCCTAATGATAGCGCCAGTCCTGATTGGGTGGTGCCACCTCATAAGGTTATGACAGGCAGTCAAATAAAAGCAGGAAGGAGCCCGTGCTCACTTCTTATTTAGGGCCCGATTCCTATATGTGTGTGACATGCAATCGCCACTGACACTTCTGCCACTGTGTCTTAATCTAGGCTCAATTTCTTTGCTAATTGAGTAATACTATGATATGGTTAGAGGATAGAGCTGAATATTTTGTGTGTATGAAGTATCATGTGTAAGCTCTGGTAAGGATCCAGGTTCTTGCTGTTTAATCTAGGCCTGACAGAACGCAAAACTTAGCCAAAGAGCAGCTGAATATCACCGCTATCCAGATCCTTTTCCATCCTGCCCTCATTCTGCTCCTTAATTGCATGGATATTCATCAACCATTTATACAGATCTGTGGCCTGATACTATTTGTATAATTAAGGGGTGGAGTTATACACTATGAGCCCGATCCCAGTAGAGGCACGTCCGGGCGTCTGGACGGCTCTGAGCAGGATGGACCCATTAGGATCCAACTGTGCACCGCAGGAGCCAGACGTTCCTGCAGGTGCAGGATCTGGCCCTTAGATGCCCCTGCATACCTGTGGGGACATCCTCCTCGGACGCTAGTCAGCCTGCGGCAGACATAACCCTCTGATTCTCCCCCTGCCTGACCCTCGGAGGGGCCGGCCAGGGCCCGGATCAGGCGGCAGGGACCTACCATCGGCCGATCCTGTCCTTGGGGGGGGGGGGATTCCGGACCGGATCACCATTTCCCCGCTGCTTATTGCACCTCCAAGATGGAATAAGCAACATATCCTCCCCCTCACCCACAGGACGCACAGGACCATGATCTGACTCGGCCCTGTATGTCTGGGTGCATGGCCTGCCCATGCATGCTTGCCCCCGGTCCGGTCTCCCCACACTGATCCTCTGTGCATGCGGGAAGACTGCTTCTTGGAATTTGGGCCAGATGACTAGCGGGGCTACATGTCCCACCGAGTTGTACAGCCTCACTATTCGCCGTGCAGAATCAGGCCCTATTGGGGTAATTCCATAGGATGCCGCACATGTTTTTATACACATAGAATACTAGCTTAAGCGATTGCTAACTCATGGCAATTTAAGCCGCAGTCGCTTAGAGCAGCTCAAGAGCTCATGTAAATGGCAGTTCATCTCTTATGTGCATATGCACATAAGTGCACGCTCCGTCCATGGTCCTCCCGTGTGCACACCCGCTGTGAAAGTACATATGATGGGCTCCGCGTGCATGCTTACAAAGCTGTGACTGTGTGACTTACTCTCACAAATGCTCATTTGTCTCAGTGACTAAAATCCCAGTTTAGGTGCATGGATGACACACAAATTTGCCCAATTTCTTAGAGAATTAGCCTCCATTTAGCTAGCAGGGTTATACATTCAACAGCATTCAGTGTGCAGTCTTGGCAGACTACTAAAAGAGACTGCTTTGGCTGGAAAAAGATCTGCACTTGTAAGTATTTATTGAATGAAAAATACTCTAAATCTGGGGGAAGGGAATTACATAAGAGATGCCATACTGGGTCAGACCAAGGTCCATCAAGCCCAGTATCCTGTTTCCAACAGTGGCCAATCTAGGTCATACGTAACTAGCAGTTTCCAAAAAAGACACAGGTTCCACAATCCTTGCATTGGGTCAAGCATTGATATCCTGGGTCCCTTCTTAATAATGGTTTATGGACCTTTCCTCCAGGAACTTGTCCAAACCTTTTTTAAACTCAGCTACACTAACAGCCTTTACTACATCCTCCGGATGTAGTAAATTATTTGAGTTACAGCTGATAAAACTGTGTATCTTAGAATTTAGTGCTTTTGCTGAGTCAGTCAGGTCTTAGTACCTGACACCAGAGAGCTTTTCATTTAAATCAAATCAGAGTATAGCTTATCATAGAATGTAAAATAGGCTAAATATTCTTCAAAGAAATAAATTGTTTCTAGAGAGCTTTCATTTAAATCAAATCAGAGTGTAGCTTAGCATAGAAAGTAAATTTGAATAAATACTCTTTGAGTAGAAAGAAAGAGATTGTTTCTAGAGACCTTGAAGGACTAGAAAAAGGGACTGCTACTTCTGGAGAGAGATCTGCAATTGTGAGTATATACTTCTGGGAATTTTCTAAAAGGATTTCTTTGTATTAAAGCTAATTAGGAGGGAGGAGTGGCTCAGTGGTTGGGACAGGTTACCTCAGGCCGGAGGGCCAGGGGTTCAATTCCCGCATGGGGACAAGTAACCTCAGGCTGGAGGGACTGAGGTCTCTAGTCCCATGGCTGCTCCTTGTGGCCTTGGGCAAGCCACTTAACCCTCCATTGCCTCAGGTACACTTAGATTGTGAGCCCTTCGGGGACAAGGGAATAAAAAAAAGTACCTGTTAGTATATACCTGTAAACCGCTCTGATGCGTAAGTAAAGGGCGGTATATCAAATGCCTAAACCATAACCATAACCACAATTAATCTGTGAACCCAGTGTTTTTTGTTAAATCAGCCAGGGCTTAGTAGCAGCAGTTTAAGTTTAAATTTAAAACACAGAAGAGAACTTTCTGGTTACATTTCATACCCAGCAGAGAGCTTGTAGTTTAAATTTAATAGTCACTCAGGGCCTAGTATCAGCAAAGTACTTTTAGTTTAAATTTAAAACACAGAAGAGAGCTTTCTGGTTACATTTGGAACCCAGCAGAGAGCTTGTAGTTTAAATTTCATAATAAGTCAGAGCCTAGCAGCAGCAAAGAACTGTAATTTAAATCAAATCAGAATATAACTTAGCATAAAAGGCAAAACAGGGTCAGTACTCTTTGAGCAACAAATAAAGTCTTCTAGAGACCTTTACAAAGAGGCCTTCTACCTAGGAGACAAGAGATCTGTAAAACTTTTTCAATAGGTGTTAACACCAGGTGGCAGGTCAAACGGTCATTTTGAAAGACTCCTTCTATCCAAGCAAGGACTGTTAATCACCCAGGAAGCTGGTCACAGCTTACCTCAGCAGCACAGGACAGGTTACTCTGTAGCAGCCCTCTTTTAATAAGTGTTATTTCCCTCCCTCCCTCCCTACCCAACACCCACCCACCCCTGGGATAATTGTAACTTTATAGGTACTTACACATCTTAAAGGAAAGGAGGTGCTCTCAGGTGAAGCTCGTTATCCAAATCAGTCATACACTAAGGATTTGAGATTAATTAAGCTTCAGGTGAACAAGGTATATTAAGCGTATTAGGTACAGTTTTATTAGTATAAATATCCATAGCAACCCTTAGTAAGTAAAGAACTTAAAGATCTAAACACAAGCTTAAAACTAAGATGCAGACAGCAGTCCAGCAGCAAGATGGGGGCGTTCCAGTCTTTTGCATTGAGTATCACATGTATGATTTTCTCCCAGTTGGTGAGAGGTCTTACGTGTGCACTAGGTGCAAGGAGCTCTTTTCTTTCAGGGAATGAGTCTGTTCTCTAGAGGCTAGAGTAGCAGACTTGGAAGACATAAGAAACACAGAGAGGTACATAGACGAGACCTACAGGGATATAGTCCTGAAGTCCCACTTCCAGTCTGGCAGCATCCCTGTTGCCATGGAGGAGAGAGGTTACGTGACAGGAGAGCATCACCCTGGTGTGGCAGGAAGTGATCCTGTAACTAGGACCTGTCCTCCAGGTGATGTAAAACCCTCTCGCACCGAGGATGTTTCTCCAGGGCCATGTGCCCATGAGGGAAGGGTTATGACAGCCTTTATAGTTGGTGATTCGATCATTAGGCATGTAGATAGCTGGGTGGCTGGTGGACGTGAGGATTGCCTGGTAACATACCTGCCTGGTGCGAAGATAGCGGACCTCACGCGCCACCTAGATAAGGTTTTAGACAGTGCTGGGGAGGAGTCTGCTGTCTTGGAACATGTCGGTACCAATGACATAGGAAAATGTGGTAGGGAGGTTCTGGAGGCTAAATTTAGGCTTTTAGGTAGGAAGTTGAAATCCAGAACTTCCAGGGTAGCGTTCTCCGAAATGCTTCCGTTCCACACGCAGGACCCAAAAGGCAGGCAGAGCTCTGGAGTCTCAATGCGTGGATGAGACAATGGTGCAGAGATGAGGATTTTGGATTTGTTAGGAACTGGGGAACATTCCGGGGAAAGGAGGGGCTCTTCCGAAGGGATGGGCTTCACCTTAACCGGGATGGAACCAGGCTGCTGGCATTAACCTTTAAAAAGGAGATAGAGCAGCTTTTAAACTAGATAATAGGGCAAAGCCGACAGTCGCACAAGAGTGCATGGTTCAGAAGATAGTATCCTTGAAGGATACTACCAAAAGCAGAGAGGTTCCAAAAAAGAGTAAAGTAGCCCAAATGCCCTCGAGTATGGAGCAGACAGAGCTTAAAGATCCCAAATTACCCATGCCTACCACTAGCCAGATTAATATGAACAAAATACAGTCTCTAAAATGCTTGTATGCAAATGCTAGAAGTCTAAAAAATAAGATGGGAGAGTTAGAATATATAGCACTAAATAAGAGGTTAGAAATGATTGGAATATCAGAGACATGGTGGAAGGAGGACAACCAGTGGGACACTGTGATACCTGGGTACAAACTATATCGTAATGATATAGAGCTGATCAAATTGGTGGAGGGGTTGCGCTGTGTTAGAGAGGGCATTGAGTCAGAAAGGATTAAAGTTTTGCAGAAAACAAAATTTGCTGTAGAATCTCTATGGATTGAAATTCCATGTAAAAAGGGGAAGGTGATGGCAGTGGGGGTGTGCTATCGACCGCCTGGCCAGAATGAACAAATGGATGATGAAATGCTCAAAGAAATCAAGGAAGCTAACAAAAGTTACAGCGCAGTAATAATAATGGGTGATTTCAATTACCCCGGTATCGACAGGGTCAGTGTCATGGTAGGACATGCTAGGGAGATAAAGTTCCTAGATGAAATAAATGACTGCTTCTTGGAGCAGCTGGTTCATGAACCGACCAGAGGGGAAGCCATATTCGACCTAGTCCTTAGTGGAACACCAGATCTAGTGCAAGAGATAAGGGTGTTGGGGCCACTTGGCAATAGTGATCATAGCATGATCACATTTGATTTAATTAGTGGAGGAGGGATAGTAAGGAAATCCACACTACTACCTTTTAACTTTCGAAAGGGACACTATGATAAAATGAGGAAAATAGTTAAGAAAAAACTAAAAGGAGCAGTTGCAAAGGTTAAAGACTTACATCAACTTTGGATGTTGTTGAAAAATACTATCTTGGAAGCCCAGACCAGCTGTATTCCACGCTTTAAGATAAGTGGAAGGATGTCCAAAAAACTGCCAGCATGGTTTAAAGGTGAGGTCAGAGAGCCTGTTGCTGCCAAACAAGCATCTTTCAGGAAATGGAAAAAAGAGCCAAAAACGAAACCTGGAAACAGCACAAGCACAGGCAAGCCAAATGCAAGGCATTGATAAGGCAGGCAAAGGGAGAATTTGAGAAGAAGCTTGCTGCAGAAGCAAAAATGTGAAATAAAGACTTTTTCAAGTACATTCTTAGCAAAAAACCTGTGAGAGAGTCAGTTGGTCCATTAGATTATAGAGAGGTTAAAGGGGCACTAAGAGGCAACAAGGTGATAGCAGAGAGACTGAATTAATTCTTTGCTTCAGTCTTTACTGAGGAAGATGTAGGGATGTTACCCATGACTGAAGTGGTATTTAAAGGTGTG
Organism: Ichthyophis bannanicus; assembly: GCA_033557465.1. Classification (NCBI taxonomy): domain Eukaryota; kingdom Metazoa; phylum Chordata; class Amphibia; order Gymnophiona; family Ichthyophiidae; genus Ichthyophis; species Ichthyophis bannanicus. The sequence continues at coordinate 120,883,952 of CM066048.1, forward strand.
GAAGAATTCAAGGAAATATTGATACATCGGGAAGATGTATTACAACTATTAGATAAACTGAAGAGTAGCAAATCACCTGGGCCGGATGGTATACATCCAAGAGTGTTGAAAAAACTGAAATATGAGACTGCAGACCTGCTATTAGTAATCTGTGAACTTTCATTAAAATCATCTGTAATACCTGAAGACTGGAGCATCACCAATGTGACGCCAATTTTTAAAAAGGGTTCCAGGGGTGATCCAGGAAACTACAGACCGGTGAGCCTGACGTCAGTACCGGGAAAAATGGTAGAAACCATCATAAAGAATAAAATTACTCAGCATTGTAGGGGCATGTAGATAGTCATGGCCTAATGGGAGACAGCCAACATGGCTTTAAACAAGGAAGATCTTGTCTTACTAATCTGATATGTTTTTTTGTGAATAAACAGATGGACAAAGGTGAGTCGGTTGATATAGTGTATCTGGACTTTCAGAAAGCCTTTGACAAGGTCCCTCATCAGAGACTTTTGGCAAAACTAAAGAGTCATGGGATAGGAGGCAGTGTACTACTGTGGATCAGGAACTGGTTAAAAGATAGAAAGCAGAGGGTAGGGCTAAATGGCCAATTTTCCCGATGGAGAAAGGTGAATAGTGGATTACCCAAGGGAACTGTGCTGGGTCCACTGCTTTTTGACATATTCATAAATGACCTGGAAAAGGGAATAACGAGTAAGGTTATCAAATTTGCAGATGACACAAAACTATTTAAAGTTGTTAAAACCCAAGAGGATTGTGGAAAATTGCAAGAGGATCTTGATAAATTGGAAGACTGGGCATCAAAATGGCAGATGAAATTTAATGTGGACAAGTGCAAAGTTATGCATCTAGGGAAAACAGCCCAAACTACGGTTACACGATGCAAGGTTCCACATTAGGAACCACAACCCAGGAAAAAGATTTAGGCATCATTGTGGATAACATGTTAAAACCCTCGGCCCAGTGTGCAGCGGCGGCCAAGAGAGCAAATAGAATGCTAGGTATCATAAGGAAAGGAATGGAAAATAAAACAAAAGATATTATAATGCCTCTATATCGTTCCATAGTGAGACCACACCTTGAATATTGTGTGCAATTCTGGCCGCTGTATCTTAAAAACGATATAGCGTTATTAGAAAAGGTTCAGAGAAGAGCCACCAAAATGATAAAGGGGATGGAAGGATACTCCTATGAAGAAAGGCTAAAAAGGTTAGGGCTCTTTAACCTGGAAAAGAGACGGCTGAGGGGAGATATGATAGAAGTCTATGTGGCCTAGTGGTTGGGGCAAGGTACCACAGGCTGGAAGGTCGGTGGTTCAAATCCCACTAGAGGACAGCAACCTTGGGCTGGAAGGACTGGGGTTTCTAGTCCCACAGGTGCTCCTTGTGGTCTTGGGCAAGCCACTTAACCCTCCATTGCCCATATTCCCTGTAAGTATTAGTGTATGTGTCTCATATCCCTTCGTGTTAAATGTATCCCCCAATTGTGTTCTGACCACTTTGATTGAAGGATAAGGTGGTATACAAAACTGTCTAAATAAATAAAATAAATAAATAAATTGTGGAATGTGCAAATGTAGATCGATTGTTTATGTTATCAGAATATAGAAAGACTAGGGGACATGCAATGAAGCTACAGGGTAAACTATTTAAGACTAATAAAATAAAATATTTTTTCACTCAACGTGTAATCAAACTCTGGAATTTGTTACCGGAGGATGTAGTAAAGGCTGTTAGTGTAGCTGGGTTTAAAAAAGGTTTGGACAAGTTCCTGGAGGAAAGGTCCATAAACCATTATTAAGAAGGGACCCAGGATATCAATGCTTGACCCTGTGTCTTTTGGGAAAACTGCTAGGTAAGTATGACCTAGATTGGCCACTGTTGGAAACAGGATACTGGGCTTGACAGACCTTGGTCTGACCCAGTATGGCATATCTTATGTTCTTAGGCCTTCCAGTTGGGAGGCAAAAGACCTGTGAAGTTGTCTTAAATAGGTGTTAAAGCCAAGTGACAGAGCAAAGGGGCAATTTGAAAGGTCCCCTTTATCAAGCCAAGGGCTATGTGAATCACCCAGGAAATTAAGACTTAACTTAGGAGCACAGGTCAAGGCACTGTGTAGCAAGCCAGCTTTTAAGTGTTATTTTCTTCCCACCCACCCCAAGCATAATCTTACCTTTATAGGCTCTTAAACCTATTAAAGGAAAAAAGGTGGTCAAATTCACTTTCAGGTCAACTGGTTATCCTCATCAGGAATAGATTAATTAAGGACCTTAAATTAATTAATCTTGAGGTGAACAAAGTCCCTTAAACCTATTGGGTGTAGTTGTATTAGTGCAAGTATCCCCAGCAAACGTAAGTAAGTAAACAACTTAAAATACTAAACAAAACCTTAAAACTAAGATGCAGATTACAGTTCAGCAGCAAGGTAAGGGCTATTCAGTCTTTTGCATTAAGTGTCACATGTATGATTTTCTCCCAGTTGGAGAGGGGTCTTATGTGTGCACTAGGTGCAAGGAGCTCTTTACTTTCAGGGAACATGTCCAATCTCTGGAGGCTAGAGTAGCAGACTTGGATGACATAAGGAAGACAGAGAAGTATATGGATGAGACTTACAGGGATGTTGTTCTGAAGTTCTTCCTCCAGTCTGACAGCCTCTCTGTTGCCATGGAGGGGAGAGTCATGTGACAAGAGATCATCACCTTGATGTGGCAGGAAGTGATCCTGTAGCTTGAACCTGTCCTCCAAGCAATGTAAAACCCTCTCACACTGAGGAGGTTTCTCCAGGGACATGTGCCCATGAGGGAAGGGTTAGGACAGCCATTATAGTTGGTGGTTCAATCATTAGGCATGTGGATAGCATGTGGATAGCTGAGTGGCTGGTGGATGCGAGGATCACCAGATAACATGCCTGCCTGGTGTGAAGGTAGTAGACCTCATCCACCACCTTGGCAAGGTTTTAGATAGTGCCTGGTACCAATGACATAGGAAAGTGTGGGAGGGAGGTTCTGGAGGCCTAATTTAGGATTTTAGGTAGGAAGTTGAAATTCAAAACTTACAAGGTAGCATTCTCAGAAATGCTTCCTGTTCCACATGCAGGACCCAAAAGGCAGGCAGAGCTCCGGAGTCTCAATGTGTGGATGAGACAATGGTGCAAGGAAGAGGTTTTTGGATTTGTTAGGAACAAGGCAACATTCTGGGAAAAGGACGGGCTTTTCCAAAGGGATGAGCTTCACCTTAACTGGGATAGAACCAGGCTGCTGGCATTAACCTTTAAAAAGGAGATAGAGCAGGTTGTAAACTAGAGAATACGGGAAAACCCATAAGTACCTTGAAGAATACTAGCAAAGGATGGAAAATAGAGCATCCCAACAAAGAGGTTCCAATAAAGATAAAAATAACCCAGATGCCCTTAAGTACAGAGCTAAAAGATTACAAATTACTCCTGTCTACTGATAGCCAGATTAATATGAATAACATAGAACCTCTACAATGCCTGTATGCAAATGCTAGAAGTCTTAAAAATAAGATGGGGGAGTTAGAATATGTAGCACTAAATGAGATGTGAGATATAATTAGTATCTCAGAGACCTGGTGGAAGGAGGACAACTAATGGGACACTGTGCTACCTGGGTACAAACTATTTTGCAATGATAGGGTAGATCAGATTGGTGGAGGGGTTGCGCTCTGTTAGAGAGAGCATTGTGCCACACAGGATTCAAATTTTTTAGGAAACAAAATACACAGTAGAATCTCTATGGATAAAAATTCCATGTAAAAAAGGGAAGGCAATGGCAGTGGGGGTGTACTACTGACCGGCTGGCCAGAATGAACAAATGGATGATGAAATGCTAAAAAGAAATCAAAACAAAAGTTACAGCACAGTAATAATAATGGGTGATTTCAATTACGCCGGTATTGACTGGGTCAGTGTCAAGGCAGGACATGCTAGGGACACAGTTTCTAGTTGAAATAAATCCACAGTACTACCTTTAACTTTTAAAAGGGGACTATGATAAAATGAGAAATATAAACTAACCTAAAACTAAAAAAAAAAAAGCAACTGCAAAGGTTAAAGATTTACATCAAGCATTGGTAGTGTTTAAAAATGCTATCTTGGAAGCCCAGATCAGCTGTATTTCACGCTTTAAGAAAACTGGAAGGAAGTCCAAAAACTGCCAGCATGGTTTAAAGATGAGGTCAGAGAAGCTATTGAATCCAAAAAAGCATCTTTCAAGCACATTCATAGCAAAACATCTGTGAAAATCAGTTGGACCATTAGATAATAGAGGGTAAAGGGAACACTAAGAGAGAACAAGGCCATAACGAAGAAACTGAATTCTTTGCTTTGATATTCAATGAAGAAGATGCAGGGAAGTTACCCATGCCTGAAATGGTATTTAAAGATGACACATAAGAAGAATTGAAAGAAATATCGATAAACCAGGAAGATGTATTACAACTGTTTGATAAACTGAAGAGTAGCAAATCACCTGGACTGGAAGGTATACATCCAAGGGTGTTGAAAGAACTGAAATATGAGATGGCAGACCTACTATTAGTAATCTGTAAACTATTATTAAAATCATCTATAGTACTTGAAAATTGGTAAATAGCCAATGTAATACCAATTTTTAAAAAGGGTTCAAGAGGTGGTCTGGCCAAAATAGAAACCATTATAAAGAATAAAATTACTGAACATGTAAATAGTCATGGTTTAACAGAAGAAGGCCAGTATGGCCTTAGCCAAGGAAAGTCTTGTCTCACTAATCCGTTATATTTTTTGAAGGTGTGGATAAACAGGTAGACAAAGGTGAGTCGGTTGATATAGTGTATCTAGATTTTCAGAAAGTCTTTGATAAGGTCCCTCATGAGAGACTTCGCAAAATTAAACGTCAGGGGATAGGAGGCAGTGCACTGTTGTGGATCAGGAACTGGTTAAAAGATAGAAAGCAGAGAGGAGGGCTAAATGGCCAATTTTCCCAATGGAGAAAGGCAGTCATTGGACGACATGGTGTCCAGGGAAGAGTTGCAGCAGAATGACACACAGGGGAAGGGTTACCTTTGCCTCTCCTCCTTCCCTTTTGGGCTTGCTGCTCACAGACTGAATCAAAAGGGTGGCATGGTGCCCTCCCCCAGCTTGCCACCCAGGGTACTTGCTCTTCTTGCTCACCCCTTGTGATGACCCTGCTTCTAGGGTCATGTTCTGAAGGTTGGCAACAAGCACTCTTTCCGCTGGGGAAAATAATCAGAGATTTATTCAGTCTGTGGATCTGCCCTCCCTGAACAGCAGAAGAAATGCTTTGCTGTGGCATCCTGGCTGGAATCTCCTCTCCGTCTGAGTCCCAGGAAATTGGTGGAGTGGAGTGGGTGCGAATACTAATTCAGCAGCATACCCAATTCCAGAATTATTTTTTAACATGAAATCTCCTGCCCCTGAATAATACTTCTCCACGACGTGTTTTGGCTGTAATAGGCCGGACTGGAGCCTATAGGCCCTCACGGTAGAATGTAGGCTTGGCCCCTTTTCTTTAGCCAGCTCCATTTACTATGGCACATGACGGCGCCTGCAGTTTTTTTTTTTTTTATGGGGGACGATGTATCTCCAGATGTTTCAAAAGAACTGCTTGCAACAGTCACACCCAGAGAGCCGTTGATGAGGAAGGAGGGAAAACACATCCCGAAGGAATGGCAATGTGCAAGGCCGCAAAGGAGACTTTTTTTTTTCCTTGTACGAGATTTCTTTTTTAAAACTATTTGAAAAAAAGGCAGTGACTGGGAAAGGGAAGAGGGGAAGGCTGGCTGACAGGGTACACGAGAAGAAGAGCTGAAGAAGAAAGCCATGAAGGGGTTAAAAAGAAAGAGAAAAAGAATGAGGAACATAGGGAAACAGGGAGCGCCTGCGGGGAGAAACATACAGAGAGAATGGAAAGCAAAGACTCGCATAACATAAATGAAGACATACAGGGAGAGACGGTTGCACACTGCCATTAAGAGAGAGAGCTGGTATTTTTGGTTTGGGAGTGTCTGTGCCTCTTTTATTTGGATTTCTGCCCTTCTGGGATTTTCCAGCCCGAACGTTTCTGTGTCCATGAGCTGTGACATTGGCACTCAAGAGCCGTCTGTATCCACGGGATGGAAACATCCAGAGAGGTGCAGGGAAAATACGAGCGGGCAAAGGGAGGAAGGACAGGATAGAAGCACAGCTGATTCCTAAGGGCTCAAAGCTTTTATCCTTCATCTGTTTTCTTTCACTGCTTATACTTCATTGGGCAGGCAGTCTATAACTAAAAGAAATAACTGAATAAATAAATATGGGGGGGGGGGGGGGGGGCTGATGTTCAACCAGCGCAGTGACTGGAATAAGATAAAGACTGGTCATGACGGAGACCTACCAAGAGTCACCATGCCAGCCCAGGTCTATTTAGTTTAGGCCTAAATTAACATATACCTTGTAGGGGTCATTTTGGAAGCCCTATTCGTGCTTTGGACTTCCAAAAACAAGCATAGAGGTGTCTCTAGAGCAATTTTAAAAACCAGCTCTGTTGATGTCCAAGGGGCTTGTTTACAAAGCCGCGGTAGCGGTTTGCGATCGTAATCGGAGCCGCGGCCCCATTGATTTCAATGGGGCCGCGGCTGCGATCGCGATCGCGAACCACTACCGCGGCTTTGTAAACAAGCCCCTAAGTCTTAATGGGGACATGATGGAGACATAGATGGAGCATTCCCAGAATCCCAGAGGTCCACGTCTGATCTCAGAAATGGCATGGATGTCTGCCGTTTTGTCTAAGTTTAGACCTGCTCCAGGCATGAACAGGCACATGAAAAATGTTTATTTTGGCTGAAAAACATCCAGAGGGCATAGAGAAGAAAGCACTTCTTCATCTCTAGTACTCAGCACAGTGTCAACAACAGCAGCAATGCGATTTCAGCATCGGCTGCCCTGTTCCTAGCCCAATTCTTGAACCATTAAGCGATCCTAGATGTCCAGGTTCTGCAATATGGTTCTGGGGATGTCTATGTAGATGCTCCCCATAGACATCCATATTGGACATGAACACGTTGGTGAAATAGTGTCTGCACTTGGACATGCTTGCTCCTCCCCCCCTCCCCCCCCCCCCCCCCGAGGCATTTTGGCTTAGATGTCTCCGATTGCACTTGGGAGATCCTTCTAAAATTCCCCTCTATATGTTTAGGAGCTAAATAATACTGCTAAATAGACAATTTTAAAGCCTGCCTTTGCTTTTCCCTAAACCCGGCCTATTGATATATGGATAACATTGAGCTGCTCAAATGGGCTTTTGACACAATACTATTTGTTTAAGGGCTGAAAATAAAGGGATAGCAAAATTATTCATTTACCAGCTGCTAATGAACATATAACTTTGACTATCAAGCTGTGTGTAACTTGTATATAAGGGACAGCAAGGAATGTGGGTGCTGTATACTTAATATAAGCTTAAAGGGTGTTACTCGTGTATAGGGGACAGTGAAGGGAAGGGTGTTTTATCCTTAATACAAAGTTATACGGTGTAACTCGTGTATGGGGAAGAGTGATAGGAGGGGGCATTTTTTTCTCACTATAGTCATACACTATAACACATTTAAAGGGAACAGCAAGGGTCTTACCCTCACCACATATACTGGTACTATCATGGTACAGAGTATGTCCCAGCACACTGCTGTCCTGCTGTAACTTACTCTTGTCCCTGGTGAAGGATTTTTCTGGTGTGGCTGGCACTCTGACCTGTAGTAAATGCTGGTGCGACCCAGTGAATTGTAAATACCAGAAGGCTGGAAAATCTTGTTTTCACTCTCTCTTGCAGTCGAGTGTCTATCAACTTCTCTCTCTTTCCTTTTTCTCTTTCTTCTTGTGGGTCTCCCTCTGATTCTCAGTTCTTTTCTACTAGCAATGTGATCTTCCTTGACCCTTCCCTTCCTGTGTCACATCATCATGGTAAACGCAAAGTTGACATAGTCTTCACTCATCCTGTAGAACATGAAGATGAGAAAGCAGGGCCGAAGGACTGCAATCATTTTCATCAGTATGGTGTGGCCACCTCTTTTCTTGTCTTCCTTGAGATGGAAGAGAAGTAGAGTAGGATACAGACAGAGGCAGCCTGGGAAAGAGACTGAAAGAGATCTTGGTGCTGCTGGTGGCAGGCTGTTGTTAAGTGCCGTCGAGTCTGTGTCAACTCATGGCGACTCTCTGGATAGTTGTCTAAACTATATTCGGTCTTCAGTCAGGCGGCTCATTGTTGATAGAGTGACACCCATAGCTGCTGTTGTTATATCGATCCATCTCATTGCTGGCCTTCCTCTTTTGCGTTGACCTTCTACCTTGCCAAGCATGATTTATTTATTTTATTTTATTTTATTTTAACAGTATTTATATACTACCTTTTTCGTAAATCAAGGTGCTTTACATTGAACTCAATTTTACCAGCAAGTGGTTTACATTAAAACTCCATTTTGTAAGCAACTATTTACATTGTAACAAAGTGTTTTAAGCTCTATAATTTATAATTAGGTTGTAACAGAGTATTTTCATAACTTTTTACATAGGTAACTTATTTACAGTTTGTGGTTATGTTGCGTGATCACTGGCATTGATCTGTAGTCATTGTCCAATTGGTGTGGATGGATGTGTAAGTTATTTTATGTGATGTTGCCGAAATGCTCAGTGTCTAGGAATGTCTTCAACAGTTTTCTGAATTCTTTAGTGTCCTTGGTGCATCTGATATTGTTAGGTAGGGAGTTCCATAGGTTTGAAGCATATAGTGAAAAGGCATTGTTTGATGTGCATTGTTCGGCTTTGGAGAAATCCTTAGGCGTGGTTAGCATGTTTCTGTTGTTTGTTCTTGACGGGCGGTTTTCTGGGTTTATTTTTATTAGGTCTTGGAGGGATTCAGCTGGTTCATTCATTCATTGTGAATATGTTGATAACAGCTTTGTATTTTGCACAACTCTGATTGGGAGCCAGTGTAGCTGTGCAAGGATTGATGTTACGTGTTCACATTTGTTTGTTCCTGTGAGAATATGAACAGCGGTGTTTTGTACCATCTGAAGAGGATGGATTGTTGTTGCTGGAAGGCCTTGGTAGACTGAGTTACAAAAGTCCAATATTGGTGCGATGATGGCCTGTAGGACTATTCTGAACTCATGGTAACTTAGTAAGGGCTTTAGTTTCCAGATGATTCTCAACTTATGGTAAGCGCTCTGTGATGTCCTTTTAATATGATCTTGTAAGTTTTTAAGTTTTGATCGAGGATTTACCCCTAAGTATCTAATTTCACTTTTGACAGCAATGTACCCATTCTTTGTATCTATTTTGGAGGGATGGTTGAAGGTTTTGTTTCTTGTTATTGTGAGCGTTTCCATTTTGCTGTAACTTAGGCTGAGATTGTGGGAGTTTAGCCAATCGGATATTTCTGTGAGGCATTCAGTTATAGCTGTGTAGTCCGGGGTTTTGACATCGAATGATGTGTATATCATGATGTCATCAGCATAGATTTTGTAATGAATGTTATGTTTCTGTATCACTTTAGAGTGGCAGGATGTACTGTATATGTTAAATAGGATGGATGATAGTGCCAACCCCTGGGGGACTCCTTGTATTAGTATGACTGGAGAGGATGTATTTCTTCCACATCTGACATACTGTTGTCTATCATTTAGGTATGATTGGAACCATTTTAATGTATTTTTGCAGAGACCGATTTCTTGTAGGTGTGTTAGAAGTATGGGGTGTGATACTGAGTCGAACGCGGTTGATATGTCGAGAAATATTAGGAAAATGCCCTTTTTTATATTGTCAGTTTCCCTGATGATGTGGTCAAAGAGAGCTGTAATTAATGTTTCAACCCCGTGGTGCTGCTTGAATCCATGTTGATGTGAGTCCAAGGGTGCATACAAGTTGTTATGGTCCTGTAGTTGTAACTGGACAACCTTCTCTACTATTTTGGCCATGAAAGGTGAGCTGGAGATTGGTGGGTATGATGTTGGGTCTGCTTTGTCAGATTTGGAGTTTTTAGGATGGGCCTGATTGATGCCAGTTTGAGGGATACAGGCATTTGCCCCGTATAAGGAATGTGTGCATGATGTGGTATATATAAGGGATGAGTGATTCCTTGGCTGACTTCATCCATGTCACTGGACATGGGTCAGTTGGTGAAGTTGTTGTGTTTAGGGTTGTTACGACATGTCCCACTTGCCTGAGCATTGGGCTAGGGAAGTTTCCCCATGTCGCAGCGTGTCGCATGTTATTGGATTCGCTTGGTGTTGTCTTTGTTTTTGGTTGATTGCTGAGCTGCTTCGACATTCGGTGGTCTGATATGCATTGCGGATGTATATCAGTGGAGTTTTCTTGTGAGGGTTCTTTTGTTAGCATGTGGACTGTTCCAAAAAGTTCTCTTGGTTTGTTCGTTGCCTTCATTGCCAGGTTTTTGTTATATTCCTGTTTGCATCTGTTGATCATGTTATAATCGTTTTGCACAGTTCCATGTTTTTGTTGTGCAACGTTGTCTTTTTGTCTGTCTCCATTTCTTCTCTATTCTCCTGAGATTCCTTTTCGCTTCTCTGATTTCTTTTGAGTACCAGGGGGTTTGTGGTTTCTTTGGTGCTGTAGTCATTTTACGCTGTGCCTCTGCTGCATTTGTAATGGAATGGTTCCAGTTCTCCGTTATGCTTTCAAGGTTAGCGTAGGTGGTGGTCAGTTTAGGCAATATTTCATTCAGGAATTGTTCTTTGTCATATGTCTTGAATCTCCTCGCAATGTGTTGCTCCTGGGTGGACATACGAGTGGGGGTGGGAATCATTATGTTAAATGGTATTATATAGTGGTCAGACCAGGGGGTTGGTGTTGTGGTAGGGGGGTTATGCATTCATCATTTACCAGATTGGATGGGGTGAAGATGAGATCCAAGGTGGAACCCTGTCTGGTTGTTGGGTTGTGTATTAATTGGATTTGATTCATGGCCTCCATACCTCAAAGGAAAGAGTCGGCCTCCTTTTGGGTTGCAGATTTGAGGTTGAAGTCCCTCATTGTCAGCATGGGTTTGTGATGCAAGGCAAGTGTGCATCTTGCTTCTAGTATTGATGAGAGCTTATCGGTTCTGATGTTGGGGGCTCTATAAACGAGGCAAAGTGTGATGTGTTTGTTTGAAGTAATCATTATGTTGCTTTTCTTTGTACTGATTGTTGAGGTCATTTTGAATTTGAAGTGAGTCTTGGCAAGTATCAGCACACCTCCTCCCCACTTGCGTGTTCTTGGACAGTTAAATGCCATGTACGTGTGTGGTGTGAGTTGATTTAGGAGTACTTTCTGAAAGTCATGTCTCGGTTATGCACATTATGTCTGTGTTGTCTTGAATGTAGTCTACTATTGTGTTTATTTTATTTCTAATGAATCTAGTATTAATTAATGCGCAGTTGACCATGGAATCTAGTACTGGGTTTTTGTTGTAGGTTTGTACTTGGCTGGTGCATCTGATGGATATGAGTGTTTGTGTGCACTTAATTGGCTGCCTGGGTTGGAGATGCCACAGTGTGTTACAATGTAGGCCTGCTGGTAGTAGAGCAATCGGAGTATTGCTATACGTATGCTGGGAAGGCTTTAGGTTGTCTTAGTAGAAGAGGTAGGAGGCAGATAATAATTAATAGGAGAATAGATGTGAGTTTGGTATCCATTATTTTAATGAGTATTGTATGTTTGTGTTTTTAGCAGAGGGGTGAATGCCCTTTGTTTGGTTGTCCTTCTGTGCTATTCCACGTCCTACAGTGTCAGACCTATACATCTACTTCCTGAGGTTGCCGGATTGCATTAGGATAAACCATGGTTGTTCACTGTTGCTGAGGGAAGTGTAGAACATAGGGTTGTTTGCACGGAGGGTTGGTATGGCTCTCCTTTTGGTCCTCACCTCTAGTTTGTCTTCTGTATGTATTTTGTGGGCTTCCTCTACTGGTACTGTTTAACAGCTTTCCGAGATAAAAAAGTAGAAAATAATGTTTCAGTTAAGGCTCGTGAGCTGGGAGTTTTGTGTCTTCTGTTGAGGTCCACGCCAAAGGGCACTGTCGCAAGGCCCTTGAGTGTAAGCCCGCCAGGCATGAGCACACCTGCTGGCGCCTTTCTTTGTGTTGCTAGGGTGCGATGGGCCGGATCGGCCTTGTAGCGGTGATCGGGGAGGGACTTCCCTTCCCGCTTGTCTCACCAACACTGATCCAGCTAGGAGTGGGAGCCTGAAGTGTCATTGCACCTGCTGGCACCTTCCTTTATGGTTGCTGGGGTGTGGTGGGCCAGATCGGCCTTGTGGTGGTGATCGGGGAAGGGCTTTCCTTCCCGCTTGCCTCCCTGACACCGATCTGGCCAGGAGTGGGGGCCTGAATGTCTTTCTCTAATGTTCTCTCTCTTCACATGATGTGTCCAAAGTATTAAAATTGAAGTCTTGTCATCTGAGCTTCTAAAGATCTCCTCTAGTACTGACTGGTTTGTTCTTCGGGCAGTCCATGGTATACACAGTATTCGTCACCAGCACCATAATTCAAAGGTATCAATTTTCTTCCTGTCTATATTTCTTACTGTTCAACTTTCACATCCATATGATGTTATTGAAAATACCATGGCTTGAACGAGTCGAATCTTTGTAGGGAGAGAGACATCTCTGCTCTTGAGAATCTTGTCTAGGTACTTCATAGCCATTCTGCCAAAAGCTAAAGTTATCCACTATTTCAATTTCTTCTCTATCAGTGATGAACGTATTGATTTTGCCAGTTGTCAGGATCTTTGTCTTCTTTACATTAGGGTGCAGCCCATTTTAAGACTGTTCCTTGATCTTGAGAAGCAAATGTTTCAGATTATCTTCACTTTCAGCCAGTAATGTGGCATCATCAGCATAGCGAAAGTTGTTGTTGAGTCTTCCATCAATCTTCACACCTTGATTGTCTTCATACAGTCCTGCTTCTCTGATGATTTGTTCTGTATATAGATTAAACAGGTAGGGGGAAAGTAAGCAGCCTTCTTGTACACCTTTGCTGATTTTAAATCATTCTGTTTCTCCTTGTTCTGTTCAAACTGTTGCTTCTTGATCAATTAAAGGTTGTGCAAGAGAACTATCAGGTGTTCTTATATACCCATGCTTCTTAATGTGGCCCAGAGTTTCTCATGGTTTTCACAGTCAAAATCCTTGCTGTAGTTGATAACACACATATAGATATCCTTCTGGTATTCTTTTGTCTTTTCAAGGATCCATCTCTCATCTGCAATGAGGTCTCTCGTTCCTCACCCTTTCCTGAAACCTGCTTGCACTTTGGGCAGTTCTCATTCCAGGTATGGTTGTAGTCTCTGCTGAATAATCTTGAGTAGAATTTTGCTGGCATGTGGAATTGGAGAAATTGTGTGATAATTTTCAGTCAGTTGGATCACCTTTCTTTAGTATTGGCATAAACACAGATCTTTTTCAGTCAGTTGGCCATGAAGTCATCTGCCAAATTTCCTGGCAGAGCCTTGTAAGTATGGTAACAACTGTATCCGATTGCTGTTATACTTCAATGGGAATGCCATCAATGCCCAGCGCTTTGTTCTTTGATAAGGCTTTCAATGCTGCTTTGATGACTTCTTTCATCACCAATGATTCCTGATCATTAGTTACAGGTTGAAACGGCTGTTGGTCCACTTGATCTTTATGGCATAATGACTCTATATTCTTTCTACCTTCTCTTGATCATCTCAGCATCATTCAACATGGATCCTTGAGCATTTTGTAGCATTCCAATTCGAGGTTGGAATTTTCTCTTTTAACTCAGGAGGAGGAGTAACCTAGTGGTTGGGGCAAGGTACTTCAGGCCGGAAGGTCGGGGGTTCAAATCCCACTAGAGGACAGCAACCTTGGGCCGGAAGGACTGGGGTTTCTAGTCCCACAGATGCTCCTTGTGGTCTTGGGCAAGCCACTTAACCCTCTATTGCCCATGTTCCCTGTAAGTATTAGTGTATGTGTCTCATATCCCCACGTGTTAAATGTATCCCCCAATTGTGTTGTGACCGCTTTGATTGAAGGATAAGGCGGTATACAAAAACTGTCTAAATAAATAAAACTCTCATAGCTTTAGGGAAGCCCATCTTGTTCTTCCTCTAATAGTTTCTGAATCTATTGCCTTGCATGCGTCATTGTAGTACTTCTCTTGTCTTGTCTTACTGCACATTGGAAATCTCTGTTGAGTTCTGTGATTGCCTCTCTTTCTCCTTTGACTTTAGCTTCTCTGCGTTTCTGGGCAATTTTCAGTGTTTCTTCAGTCATCCATTTTGGCCGTTTTTGCTTTTTTTTTACCTTTTGTAGAGACTTCTCACTTTCTTCCAACACAGACTTCTTGATATCATCCCATAACTCTTCTGGAAATCTGTAATTTGTATCTAAAGCAGCAAATTGATTTTGCAGGGAGTCTTTAAATTCCAGTGGTATATTCTCAAGGTCATATTTTGCAACATTCATGAGTGGCTTGCTCTTTTTCAACTTTAGCTTGAGTTTGCATACTAGTAGTTGGTGATCTGTACCATAGTCAGCTTCAGGTTTTGATGTTATAGAGCTTTTCCATCATTGACATCCACAGATGATGTCAATTTGATTTTTGTACAATCCATTGGATGAAGTCCATGTGTACAGTCACTGCTGATGGGGACATATTTATTCCAGTGCCCTTAAATTATGGGTTACTGTTAAGCCCAGGGGTCTGTTGAGTATTTGGATTGCAATGTATTGCAGGATGGAAAGTCAGGAGAGAGAAAGAGGAGATCTATCTCCCAGGACTCCAGTACCAACAACCCTACTTAGTGCAACTATTACACACCAGACACTTGAACACCAATACGCCGTCTAATGAGAAAACATCATAAGTTGGACTGCTACAGATCTCGACTGACACAGAAGCTACACGCCAGTAGAATCCCTTATCTCAGTCACTCACATATCCTCACCTCATACGGGACAAGGGACCATGAATTAGAAAAACATCTATGTAAAACTGGAAAACCCAAGAAAATGGTCTCCGTCTGCACTCCAAGACCGGAGAAGGAGAAACAGAAATTCTCCTATACAGAGCAAAATACGACGACACATTTCCCAAAATAAAAAAAGCAAAACAATGGACAGGAAAAAATCTGTACAAGACTTGAAGGGGAAATAGCAGCTACACTTGAAAATCTGTGGCACCCAGCCACCAGACCAGAAGCTTTACATGAGCAGACATAACCAAAGGATCAGCATGAGAGGCCAGTAAATGTCTTTGGTATTTCTTCTCTGTGCCGTGTACTATTTTCTTTTACCACTTTTGGTTAAGTTTTCATTGAGGCATCTAACTACTTAGTACGTATCTGCTTTAAAGCCCACATAAAACAATGATTTTCAAACACAAGGCACTCACGCTAACCATTTGGTGGATGGCCAAATTATAAGTGTGCTCTTTGGCCTTCTAAAGTCAAGCCGTAGATTAGGTGCATTAGTGCTAAGCCTACACTGACAGAGCTGGCATAACCATTAGGCAAACGAATTGGTCGCCTAGGGCAGTAGCTTTTGGAAGAGGCAAAGAGCAGGTCATTTGACAGTCAGGAGGGGGGGAATAAGGCTTAAGGTTTGCCCAGGTACATAGTTCTGAATGCACCTCTGTAAATCTCTCTTCCCTCCCCAAATTCCTATGTATGGAGGAACTTTGAGGCGGTTACACAAGTCTGGCTGAGGTAATCTATGCAAAAAGTGTCTATGGCGATGCAAGTTAGAAACCGGCCTTCCAGTAATGTTTCACGAATCTGAATGAGAGAGAGAGAGAATTTGATGTACAAAACAGCAGTACAGATGTGCAATGGTGGGATTTAGTGACTCTTGCCTATGTGGTCATAAAACACTGGGTCAAATTCTGAAGCAGCCTCCCAGCTGTTAGCAAAAAATGCAAAGAGAAAGGCTCTCCTCCTGTGTATTAAAGCGCTCCTCTGCCCCCTCAACAAACCTTAAGTAATGTCAGAGGTCAGGAAAACAACGTCAGATTTGAAACTGGTTTTCCATGCTGGGATTGTGCAGTGAAATAATTGCAGCTGGAAATGATCTGAGGTATTTCTGGTGTGAATGTGGAAATTTCAGAAAGGTCTAGAATCGAGGCCTTATCAAGAAATAGTATAGCCACTGGGAACAGAAGAAGGTGGCAATAACTTATAAGAACATAATACCATACTGGGTCAGACCAAGGTCCATCAAGCCCGGTATCCTATTTCCAACAGTGGCCAATCCAGGTCACACATACCTGGTAGGTTCCTAAAAAGGCACACAGTTTCCACAATGCTTGTCCCGAGGAAAGCAGTGGATTTCCCGGGTCCTCTTTAATAATGGTTTATGGACATTTACTCCAGGAACTTGTCCAAACCTTTTTTAAACCCAGCTATACTAACAGCTCTTACTACATCCTCCAGTAATGAATTCCAGAGTTTGATTACTCATTGAGTGAAAAAATATTTTCTCATTAGTCTTAAATGGGTTACATTGTAGCTTCATTGCGTGTCCTCTAGTCTTTTTACTTTTTGATGGCATAAACAATGGAGCTATGTTTACCTGTTCCATTTCATTCATTAATTTTTAGATCTCTATCTTATCTCCCTTCAGTCTCTCTTTTCCAAGTTGAAGAGCCGTAACCTTTTAAGCCTTTCCTGATAGGGGTAGCCTTCTATCCCCTTTACCATTATGGTGGCTCTTCTCTGTACCTTTTCTAATTTTGCTATATCTTTTTTAGGATACGACGACCAGAATTGCACACAATATACAAGGTGCAGTTGCACCAAAGAAAGATACAGAAGCATTATACTGTAATATCCTTTGTTTTATTCTCCATTCCTTTCTTTGATTCCTAGTATTCTATTTGTTTTCTTAGCTGCTGCTGAACACTGGCTTGCTACACAGTGCCTTGACCTGTGCTTCTAAAGTAATGTCTTAATTTCCAGGGCGATTCACACAGCCCTTGGTTTGATAAAGGGGGCCTTTCAAATTGCCCCTTTGATCTGTCCCTTGGCTTTAACACCTATTTAAGACAACTTCACAGGCCTTTTGCCTCCCAATTGGAAGGCCTCTTTGTAAAGGTCTCTAGAAGCAATCTTTCTTTCTACTCAAAGAATATTTACTCTAATTTACTTTCTATGCTAAGCTATATTCTGATTTGATTTAAATGAAAACTCTCTAGGGTTTCTCAATCTTTTTCCTGGGCAGTGATCAGTCGTCTTGCAATTTTTCACATTCCTCTTATATTTTAAGAACTTTGAATAATTTTGTATCATCTGCAGATTTGATCACCTCACTCATTCCCATTTCCAGGTCATTTATGAATATGTTAAAAGCAGCGGACTCAGCACAGATCCCTGGGGTACTCTACTATTCAACTTTATCTAGGCATTATCTAGGCATAATATTTTGGCCTCAGTGTGAATAACTGGCTGCAAGATTTCATTTTGACCTGTGTCTCACCGATAGTGCCAACTCTAGAGTGACTCTTGATTTGCCATAAAACCTCCATTTTTCAGTGAAGACTACAGCATATTTGTCGACAACGATCTTGAATAGACCCCACCTGATGCTATGAAAATCCTCATCAAATGTGTTTCTTCCCAGTAGGCTTCTACTTATGATAAGGTTACCAAATGTCCCCATTTTTGGGGATTGTCCCCAATTTTGATTCAGTGTCCCAGATTCCTTAAACTATAACCACCTCCTGTTCCGATTTCGGTGGGGACAGAGGCAAAGGACGTTGCTTCTCCTGCATTCTCTTCTAATGCAGTCTTCTCAATCCTGGTAGAAGATGTAAAATTAACTACTTTACTGAAAAAGTAGCAGGAGTTTTAGAAATATATAGATTACTGGGGTCATCCTGAACACCATTTAACAGGTCCGGATGTCCAATCCAGACATCCAGACTCGCTAAACAGCCAGGCAGCCTGCCGGGGACAGTGTTCTCCATACAAACAGGCAATTTGTACGGGGAGCTCTGTTCATGGAAGGGAGGGGGCAGGACAGAGGTGAAGTGAGGGCAGGCAGTGGGCGGAGAGCAATCCCGGATGTACAGGGCCGATTCCGAGGTCGGCCCTGTACATCCGGGGTCAGTCACAGAGACGCAAAATGATGCAGCTGGGCCCAGTAAGGAGGTCAAAGGAGTGCAGAAGGTTCCCCACAGCCTGACCCTGGCCATGGAAGGCCAGATTGGGGGTTGGGCTGTGGGGAACGAAGATTGTTTTCTGCTGCAGGGGATCACGACTCCTGAATGGAGCCGTGGTGCCATGGCGACTGGACGCCATGGCACTGCGGCTCCATTCAGGTGCCTAGCTGAGTTAGCCAGGTATGTGGGCTGGATGTGCAGCCAATCAGAATCAGGGCATGGCCTGCACATCTAGGCCGTAGACCCACTTCTGATCTGGCAGGCATGTTTAGCTCCTGCGCAATCAGAATCGGGTCTACCTCTATACGGCCCGATTCTGATCGGCCGTAGAAGGAGGAGACGGCCAGCACAGAATACCCGTCTATATGTATAAAATAAAGATTAAGCATATATATATGTATATGTGCTTATAACTTAAGAAGGGCTGCTACTGTCTTTTGTAAATTCTTGAAATTACGAATGCTACCTAAACTAGTTATTTTGAAATATATAGGGAAAGAATGTGTAAGGAGGGAGGGCCCTGCCCAGGTGTCCTAGATTGGCTCTCCAAAAATCTGTCAACCCTAACTTATGATCAGTAATGACAGTGAACCATTCAAGACTCCCACTCTTTCTCCTGGTAGGTCAGCATCTTTCGGCATGGACGATAGAGTTGTCCATTCAAGTGAGGTTACAGAGTAGGCCAATTCTTGGACTGAATCTATAGACTCCAGTGGCCCTTTTTGACATGGTGTGATCTTTTGAGGCATGTCTAGGAAGAGGTGCTAAGAGAGAGGAGTGATTTGACTGGTTAAGTGCAGTCAATTGAATTTCTGCCTGTAGAGAGACTTCATATGGGACAGAGGTTGAGAACGTGGGACATACTTTTCAAACAAGGTACACAGTATTTGATACCTCGTAAGATTTCTCTGCTACATTCTTTAGAGAAAAACATAGAGAAAGGAATAGCTGAAACGGAAACAAGTTTTAGAAGCTTCTTCAAAGTTGGGTAGCAACTGTAAATACTTAAAATGGATAAGTCCCTTTCCTGAAAGCCCAATCTTACAGTAACAGTGTTTTTCAACCCTGTTTTCAAAATAACAGCCTCACAAAGAACACCTTTTTCAGTTGTAAAATGAGTAAAACTGTAAATGTGTTGGGATTACCCCTGAACACTGAAGGAAATGTGTAGGGAATAGTAGGTATGAAGATTGTGATGTTACTTTGAGAGATGTTGCTGCATTGGTTAGATCAAACATTGAATGTTGATAGTCCATCTCGTTCTAGCCTCCAAGGGATGCTTTCAGTGGAGCTCTCCAAATTTGGATATTAACATGACTCCTGAGGCACAATGCCAAAGAGTTTATTTTGCCTTGGTCAGTTTTCCACATAATAAAAGCATACCCTACAAAACTGCATCTAGCTATTAACAGAGAGAGAAAGTATTAATTTGCAGATTTTGGTATTAGAGGAAGGGAACGTAAAGGTTTTCCAGAGGAGCAAAGGTCTTTGGATTATTCTCACCAGTAATAAAGAAACATATATAGTAGATGTTGTCAGGACCATTTGGTTACCCCAGCCATCACTGGTCTAACTATGGATATTTCCGCGCTGTCTGCCATGCAAGCTTGAATGCACCATGCACTGCTCTAACTGCAGCTATCAGCCTTACTTACCCTTACCCCATAAACCTTCTTTCGATACTGACCTTTAAATTTCATAACAGGAGGCCTAAAATTGCTGAGGCTTAGTACTGCCCCCATTGTTATTAATCCAAGCCTGGGATGAATGAACAAAAAGCTTCTTTAGTTTTTGATAGAATTTTTCATACTTTGATCTTTTTATAACTTTTTTTATGTCTTTAGTCGTAAAACTTTATTTTAGAAGTATACATCCTTTGTATAGCATAGGCAAGAAGTGTATATGAGGGGGGTCCATTTTCTATTTGTCCAAGTGTCTTGGGAAGGCTGTAGAAGCATAACCTCCCAAATGCAGAGGAATCCCCACCCACCCAATTTTCTAACATCAAGACTGGTGCAGTAAAATCATTATTTCAAATAGGAGGGGCAGGTAAATTCTGTGGGACTTCCAGGTGACCTGCCTGCCCTTCAAGTTGAAACAATGACATTGACCCTAATGGTAGGAGCATCAGTGCTAGGTTCACACATACTTCAGAGGACTGTAGATAACCTTACAATGGCCTGGCATCATTGGAGCAGAGCTGGGCAGGGAATGGGAGGGAGTGTCCTGAGGGCAGTAGAAACAGGTGTACTGTTTGCAGGAAACAGCTTTGAGCAGAATAGGATATGGGCTCCAAGGATTGAGCCTGAGAGTCGGATCCTGTCCCTTATGAACCGAGGGGAGAAGGTGGGTTTCTGGACCTTTCAGATTTATTATACTGTACTGTAGAGTCTTGTATTGTATTATACTAGATAAGTGTATTATGCTGTATTGTGGTATAATATATTGTATTACAGCATATGTAATATAATGTGTGTTACATTCTGTTATAATTTATTTAATTGTACTGAGACTGTTGTTTAACAAAGAGAAGGCTGGGGAGGGACAGAGAGGAGAAAAAAAAAGTGTGGCAATATGCACATCCACACATGCTCTGCTGTACCCATGTACATTCACATTAAGCCACACATGCGCACATGCACACACACACACACACGGAGCACTGCTCTGCTGCAGGCTCCACCCCCACCCTTCTATGCTGGATAAGGGAAGAACCTTAGCACACAGATGATAATAGCAGTGGGAGAGGGGCTGGCAAACCTAAGAATCAGTAAGAATAGCCCAAGTCCCATCCATACCCAAGGCCAGGGTGCAGGACAAGGAACACTGGACAGGAGTTCCGCCTAGCCCACTCATGCCTGTTACCGGCTGCATTCATAAGGCTGTACAAGGTCAACAAAGACATCACTGGGAGCCCACAGAGACCGAATACATAATAAATAAACTAGATTCCTTTTCTGGAGAACTTACAATGCAGGCGAAGAAAGGGGGATGATGGTGTAAATCTGAAGGTAGGGGGTGGTTGCAGGATCGCTAGGGTGGTGGAGGATGATGGGGGAAAGGGTGAGTGTTGCAGAAACTCTCTGAGAAAGGGCATCCTGCTGAGGGTTGGGGGAGCTGAGTGAGCTGTGACAGATCTGCCTCCACGGTCCTGTTTCTGGAAGGGTATCCTGGATTTTGAACTTGCACCTCTACCCGTTACTACCATGCATTATGATAATCGTAGGACTTCCCGTTCCCAGTCCACTGATAGCAGTATCACAGGACCATGATGGACCACAGCTTAGTAGCATAGGAAACGGCATCAGAAAAGACTAGAAACTTCCCTCACACCCTAGTTCTTCCCACAGCAGACTTCTAGGGCCTGAAGTTCCTACCTCTAGATTCTTGTTTCCCCCCTCCAGAACTCAAGGCCAAAGGTATCCCCCTTCAGTACCTTGTCCCCATCCCTGAAGACCAGCCTAAAGTCTTCCCCTCTGGTCCCCTCATCTTCTCCCTCCCTTCTCCCCATCCAGAGTCTGGACCATTGAACTGTTTTGATAGAATCTGGAGATCCCTCTTTCCAGGGACATACCCAAAGCCTTCTAAAGCACAGCCAGTGGAGAAGGGGTTACTGGATGGTGGAGAGATAGAGGGAGGGGGAAGAATTCTAGAGGCTGCTGCAAGGCTAGAGCTCTGGTCTGGACCAGAGGGAGGGGGTCAGATACAAGGCTGCTTTTGTTCTCTTTCTCTTCTTGTGTGTTCCCAAATGTTAAAGCTCTCTCTTTTCTCAAAGCCTCCGCTTGGCTCTCAGCAAACAGCAGGGAAGAAAGGGGGTGGGAAAAGAAGGATAGAGGGGAGAAAAACATGTTTTGCAACTTGAAAGGTTGGAGCAGTTGGGGCAAGTGTGAAGGGGGGAACGTGACAGCTTCTGTGTGCCCCTTTGTGTCTCTCCCATGCTCAGGCCAATCCTGATTCTAATTTCCTATTGATATTCCAGTCTCTGGCTCTTTTCTGTGAATCTATCTCCCACTTCCTTCCCTCGCTCTTTCTCTTTTTTCTCCTTCTCACTTTCTTTATCTCCCTCTTTCTTATGCCAGCTTCTCTCCTTCCCCCTTCCTCTTTCACTCTCCTGAGTTCCTTTGCCCCTCTGGTCCATGATTTATTACACGGGCACCTCTTCCTATTCCCCTCCCATCACCCAGGCAGCAGGATTGCAGAACCAGTTCTAATTTGCCAGCCGGGAGAGGGAAAGAGGAAAAGTAGAGATGCCAAGTTACCCAGTTCCAGGAGTGAGATTTTTTTGCCAGTTCTGGTTTTAAATTTGCATTGCAGTGCAGTGTGGTATTTGTAGTCCCTGATTTTACCCATTGGAATCAATGCTGCAGGTCCCACAATGCATCAGAATGAGATGGTCAGAAATCCGGGACTGACAACATCTCACCCCTGGAGCTGGGTAACTTGGCAACTCTTGGGAGACGTTTTACAAGTGCACCAAGCCAACAGTGTGGTTTACACACCCAAAAACACCCCCACAATTAAACCATTTAAAAAACCCTCTGCAGGTAAGCTAGAGATATCCCTCCTCTCTGCTCCTTGTTTTTTAATTTAAGGCTGTCAGCTATTGGGGACAGGAAAAAATGTCTAATTCATGGACCAGAGAACCCAGTTGGAGCCAGTCTTCAGCAATTATGTTTGAAAACTGCCAGCGATTTGCTGTGGGATAAGATATTAAGTTCAAGACAAATACAGAAAATGCAGGGGCTGAAAATACTGGAGGAGACCCCCACAAAATGCCGAGCGTGCAAGGGGCTGAAAATACCAGCACAAGAGAGGTCAGGGCAAAAAACTAAGCAAAGGAGACTCCGGAAAAGCGCTCTCTCTTTCCACCTGTTTGTCTCTCTTCTCCTCCCTCACTGCCTGGTGCTTAATCCTGTCCCTCTCTTTTCTTTGCCCAGCTCTAGTTTTCTGGTGGGAGGGGAGGAATGGCCGTCAAACACTCTTAACCTTCAAAATAAAAACAACAGCCCCCTGGGATGGCCCTGCCTCCCTCCCCTCTCTTCCTGCAGTCTGCCACACCTCACTGCCTTGCTCTCCTCCCCTGGCCCTGTCTGCTCCAGTACTATTGCTGCAGTCCCTGGATTGACAGCCAGGCTTAGGCGGGTAGGTTGCTTCAGCAGACACAGAGCGCTTGTAATCTGCCTTTGGAGAGGGAGGGGAGAAAGGGGGGTGTGGACCTGTCTCTCTTTGATTCAGAGAGGGCTGGATCTGTGCTGGATTGTTTTCCCTCCTACCCAAAGGCAAGCAGAGGAGTAACCAGAAAAAGCCAGACAGACTGGGGAATAAATAAATCCCACAAAGCAACGAGCAACCCGCTGGAGCACCCCATCTGGCCCCCAGCACCCTGAAGAGAAAGCAATTTCAGCCCTCACCCCAGAACCTCACAACCCCCCTTCTCCCCCACCCAGTGCTGAGCGACAGAAAGCAGGTAAATATGATGGAACCCAGCTTTCGCCCTTCCCACCCTCTCTGTCCTAATGGGGAGGGGGTGAAATAGCAAAGAGGAGAGGAAGGTTAGCAACCCCCCCCCCCCCCCCACCTACTTCAACCCCACTTCCCCGCGCCTTGGCTAGGTTCTTTGTGCAACTTATGCCTGGTGGGTTGGAAAGGGACAGGGCTGAGGAGCTGCAAGACCATAGGGGTGGCAGTGGGAGCAGATCAAAATATCTGTGAGTGAATGTGTACTCAGCCATAATATATCTGCAAGTAGAAATGTAAACAGTTTATGTATTCTCTGTGTGTATGCGAGATATATACTGTAGCTATATATATATCCAGCACAGACTATAGTAATTTGCCTGCTGTGGGGTATTTGTGAACCCGGATGCCCTGTGTATATTTAAAAAGTGCTTGTCCACCATAGCTGTTTGCTTTGGGTGCCCGAGAATGGATTACATGCGTGTTTCATGTTTCAGTGTGCTCGGACACCACTGTTGGCTGCTGCTGTGTTATTTGGTTGGTTCTTTTGTCACTCCTGCAAATTATTTTTCCTTTCCAATAATGTAATCCATTTTTTTTTTTAAAATAACCATATGCTGCTACCCTGAGTTCGCCCCCCGAGCTCTGGCACCAGGCATAGACTGTGGATTCTGTAGGGAGCGTGTGCATGTAAACTCTATTATATGCAGACTGAGAGGGGGATGGGGAAAGCACCAGAGAGAAAGAGATGAAGGGGGAGGGGTGAATCAGGAAAAGACCAGACAAATTGTAGACATAGGGCTGGACAGAGCTGCTGTACAGGTATGTAGTGAAATATGCTTATTAAATGTGTTGACATCAGATGCTATAACGTGTCGTCTGACTCTATGAGAAACACAGTTGGGGCTGCAATAGAATAATCCCCTGTTCTGTTCTACATTGGAAATGTCATGAAGAACCCATCAATCGCTGTCTGTGATGGAATAATCCATTATTCTAGTCTACAGCTCAGATGTCGTGATAAATGTGCCAATCATGGGTGGGAGAATTTGAAGTGCTGTGTATATTGTGTCAGACACTTTCTCTTGTAGTAGCGTGCTTTAGCCACCAAGTCGTGCTGCCAAGGCAAGTAGCTGATGTTAAGGTATATTAAGGCATCATAAGATACAGAGATAAATTGATTTACCCTGTGATGTGGTGCTGATACTTCCATAGGTAATTTTTATCCCTCAATGGTATAAAAACAGATCAAAACAGCAGAGGGAATGACTGAGGCTGACCCTGGATTTTCTGTCTGTCTTTCCCCCTCCCCCCACCCCAGAGTGCATTCTTCCTAGTGGAAATGCTGATTTCCAGTAGAGGAAGCAGGATGGCACTATAAGACCTTACAGTGGCCAGTGGGTGTGGCCTAGGAATGGCCATTCACACCACCTCCAGTGTGGTATGCTCAGGGTTGGCCCAAGGGTTTCTGCCGCCTTAGGCAGAAGCCATGGCTTGCCACCCCCTCCCCACACACCGTACCGTGCCGTGCCACACTGCCCCACCCCCTCCCCCCCATGCTGAGCCACGCTGCTGCTGATTCTGGCAGTGGGGTCAGGGGGCTGCTTCGGCACACATGGCCTGCCACTTTTAACCCCTCCAACACAACTTCTGGGGGTCAGAAGCAGCCGGCCATGTGTGCTGAAGCACATGGCCCGCCGCTGGCGCCGCACCTACCCTACCTTTAGAATTGGTGGCAGCACAGCACAGCTCAGCTCAGCAGGGCATGTGTGCCTAAGCAGCCACCTAACCCGTCTAGTAGATGAGCCAGCCCTGAGTATGGTCAACATGTTCCTCCGCTCTAACCACTTGGATATTGTTCGTGGGAGGCAGATTAAGACATGAACAATCAGATCATTCAGGCTGCATGACTAGACAAGAGTCAGCCACAAAAACATAGAAACATGATGGCAGAAAAAGACCATGTGACCTATCTAGTCTATCCTTCCATATCAACCACAACAGTCCCCTTTTTACCTTTAGAGATCCTCTGTGTTTGTCCCATGCTTTCTTGAATTCAGATACTGGCCTCGTCTCTACTACATCCACTGGGAGACATTTATCACTCTTTTCGTAAAGAAATATTTCCATATAGACTCAAGAGTAATATCACCTTTCACCTAAATCCTATGTCCCCTCATTGCAGAGCTTTCTTTCATTTGGAAAGAGGCTCTCGACTTGTGCATTTACGTCACAGAGGTATTTAAATGTCTCTATGATATCATCTCTCTCCCACCTTTCCTCTAAAGTATACATATTGAGATTTTTAAGTCAGTCCCCATATGGTTTATAACAAAGACCACTGACCATTTTGGTAGCCACCCTCTGCACCGACTCCATTCTGTTTATATCCTTTTGAAGGTACGGTCTCCAAAACTGCACATGATACTCCAAATGAGGTCTCACAAGAGACTTATACAGAGGCGCTATCACCTCCTTCCCACTGGCCATTCCTCTCCCTGTGCACCCAGTACACCAGTGGGGAACTCCATCAGAGCAGCGGCTCCTGACTGCATGTTTTACTTCAATTCCCCAAGACTCAGTGGTACATAAGTGTCCTGGTGAAGTGACACCACGCTCGGGGATCCCTGCTGCATCTAAGGGCATCGCAGAGATAACGCTTGGAGCAAATCGACCTACTGGCACAGCTAAAGGCTGGTAGGCTTTGGAAGGGTGAGATGTCATGCTACCCTTTCTTTTGACCATTCTGTTGGTAAAAAGCTGGTAAATTTCAGAAGGGCTCAACAACTGAAGTACAATTCACAAAGCTCCACTATCTTGGATTCCCCAGAGCATTTTGGTAAGAGGTACGATGTATTTTTCTGATGAGCCTTCAGGAATTCAGGCTTCTTTGCTGCCACCGCAACCCAAGGCTTATCCCAAATCCTTTAGATGTCCCTTCTGCTCCATACCTTGCCAGCCTGAGGCCTAGTCATAACCACTTCAGATGTGCTTCTTGCCAAATCATATCCCTTGACAGATCTAATACCACCTGGAATGGAACGTTTTAACATTACTATTGATTCATTCTCTCAGCGGTTCTTAAGCTGCCTGCGGAACTTGGCCTGGGCTGAGCACGGGAACTCAGCTGGGCCAGTGCCACTTTCTTCCACCTGCTTCTCCACCACGAGAGAAGGCGTTAACGCCCAGTTCCAAGGCCTAGAGGCACTGGTTTTGCAGTGCAAACTTTGTAGTTTCCAGAGCGATTTAGTTTTACACATTCTCATGAAAGGATTTTATAACCCAACAAATGTTCTCAAATGCTGTTATAAATCTATAGCTTCATTGCCTGCCCAGCCTAGTCCTCGGAACAAATCAAACCACCGCAACAAAATCAGCATGCTTGAGACAGAGAGGGCAGTAGTAAGAATGGGTGAAAGGGGTGATAGGTAAAAGAAAGAGGGAGGTAGGAGGGGAGCCTGAATAATGTTGTAATTATGGAAACCAATATCTTCAATCCCCAGAGAGCTGGAAAAGGAAGAAGATTTTTCACCAAGTGGTGGCATGGCTGCATGAAACTCCCATGAAGAAGAGGCAAGATTAACAGACGTCTGGGGGGAAGAGAGATGCTTCTCCGGTGTGGGGTTGAGGAGGTCAGAAAGTCCTGCAGTGTGTGGCTGTGAGACTGACATGCCCTGGGAGACATTCTTGCACAATGGGGGCAGTCTCCACATGGTGAGAAGCCCCGAGGCACCGCATGCATTGGTCATGCTGAGGGTGGTATTCATCTTCTTCAAGCATTTTGACATTTCTTGAAGCCATGTTTTGGATGATAGTTTTCTCTTTCTGTGGTCTCTTTTCTTTCTGGTTGGTGCCTTTTTCCATGGTTTTGGAGAGCTAAGAGATCTGTCCTTGTGGCAAGGTGGAAGAAACAGAATTGGGCAGGTAGGGGTGGGCCAAGGGGTAGGGAAGGAGAGCAATTCCGTCCAGTCAGTGCTGTTGGATGATGTCACCAGGGGCGGCCCAAGGGGGATGTGGGGCCATGTGTGGAGATTAATTGCGGAGCCTCATTTGCATAAATATTTGAATAATGTTAACATGCATTTTTAGTAAACATGCCTCTTAATGAGTGTCTGGATAAAGAAAGACTAACAGATTTCTAGGTTACTATATTCCAGTGCCAACCGCCAGGCCCATTAGGAAGTACTATAAACACTGACCATTTAAAGCTCATAGCAAACCCGCCATATCATAACAACACTGCCAGGACTCACAAAGCACCAAACCCTACCTATCAAAAGGCAACACTGCAAATATTAAAGCAATACATCTCAGAGAATACCAATGCATCTCCTACTGGGGAAAGAGAACAAGTGACATGGTCAAATAGAAACTACATGAACAAAATACTCAGCTTGGTTAAAATGCAGAACATAGACCGCCACCAAAGAACAAGGGATCACAATTTAGAAATAGGAAGACAATAATTGAACTGGGAACCCCAAAAGCCAAACTTGGGATGTACAATAACACTGGAGAAATAAAACTATAAATTAATTTCCTCTTGTACTAAACAAAACATAAAAGACGTTAACGATGCACATTTCCCAGAGCTGATATATTCCAGTTAATAAATTCAAAATAAAAAAGTATTTTTCTACCTTTTGTTGCTTGTGCAATTTCTTTTTCAGTTGCAATTGCTCCAGTCACTTTCTTCTGGTTTCTTTGTGTCTTCTGTGAGCTATCCATTTGTCCTTTCTTCTCTTTTAGATTTTTTTTCCAAAAGTTTTCTCTATCTCTGCTTTAACATGCTGATCTTTCCCCTTTTGCTCTTTCCTCCATTTCTTTCCTTATTCCTTTATCATCCACTCATATTTCACCCTTTCATTCTCAATCCCCACTTACTCTCCCAATACCCAGCCCATGGTAGAATTTTCTTCCCTCCCACACAAAATATCTTTCCCCTCTCCATTCTCATTCCCCATCCCTTTCTAGTCCTCCCCCAAAATCAGCTCCCTTATAGTTCTAGACTCACCCAGCATCTGCCCCTTCTAGTCCCAGTCTCCCAAGCCTCCACATCAGCCCATTTCCAGTCCTAGCCCCCATATGCTGTTTTCCAGTTCCATTTCAGCCCCCCAGCAGCCCATTTCCACTCCAAGCTCCCCATCAGCCAATTTCCAAACCTAGCTCCCCCATCAGCCAATTTCCAATCCTAGCCCCCTTGTCAGCCCACTTCGTTCTATTCCAGCCCCCATCAGCCCATTTCCAGTACTAATCCAGCTCTTCATCAGCCCATTTCCAGTTCAAGTTCCCCCATCACAGCCCATTTCATCCGTTCCCCCTCATCACAGCCCATTTCCAGTCCGTTTCCCCCCCCCCCACCATCTCAGCCCATTTCCAGTCTGTTTCCCCCCCATCACAGCCCACTTGCAGTCCTCCCCCCATCACAGCCCAATTGCAGTCCGTTTCCCCCCTCCCCACATCACAGCCCATTTCCAGTCCGTTCCCCCCCTCACCATCACAGCCCATTTCCAGTCCGTTTCTCTCCCCCATCATAGCCCACTTGCAGTCCTCCCCCCCACATCACAGACCATCCAGTCCTAGCTCCCCCACTCCAAAGAGCCCCGCACCGTCTAAGGGGCTGTAGAGGGAGCTGGGGAAGCCCGTGCAAGGCCCCAGCTCCCTCTGCATAGCCTGCCAGCGTGAAGAACCTTTTCCTTCACATTGGCGGCTGTTTCAATGAAGCCGTGAATGCCGGGAGAGGTTATAGGGCATTGCCTTTAACCTTTCCCGACATTTGCGGCTTCATTGAAACAGCCGCCAGCATGAAGGTAAAGGCTCTTCATGTTGGCGGGCTGTGCAGAGGGAGCCGGGGCCTCGCGCGGGCTTCCCCGACTCCCTCTGCAGCCATCCATTCAGCCAGAATGTGGTTCGCACGGGGCCCTGTGCGAACAGCATTCTCGCTCAATGGACGGGCCGGCCCTGAATGTCACCAGGTGTGGCTGACGTATCCTGTTGTCCATGGAGAACCCCCCTTTACAGGTAAGTAATCTCGCTGTGCTCTTCTGCAGGTGGACAAGCTGGTGCAGATGATGTGTAGATGGGGGTAAAACGGTCCTTCCCTGCTGACATCTACTATCCTGGTGCTATACTTTATTGCGATAAAAGCAAAATGTCTATTTGTTTGCTCAGATTTGAAGTAACACATCTCTTGGCCCATGGATTTAATTTCCCTGGGAAAAAAATTATTCAAGCAAAGGCTTGCTACAGCCAGCACTGTATCTTTATTCATATTTGATAAACCGCTATTGTAAGAACATTAAGCGGTGTACAATAAAAAGGATGGATTTAACACTGCAAACCAAGAAAAAGGAACGCCAATAATAAACAGGAAAGGAGGAGGCAGGGACAGAATAGTAATACCACACTAATATCAAATCATAGACAGACATAGTCCAGCCACACAACATAGACAAGCAAAACAAGGGACAGACAAATTGAAAGACCGGTCAACGCTCCCGTTTATCTTTTTTCATTGTTGCTAATGTTAGTTTGTCAGATGTGCAAGGATGGCTGTTGAGCATTCAGGAGATAGGGCCTACCTCAGAAAAAAACGATCCTCTAGGAACTCTTCTTGGACAGTCCTCAATAAGAGGGAAACTAGAACAGGGTCTATTGGTTGATATCTCGGTACCAGCCTTCTTGAGATTATAAAATGGCCAGTATTTGGAATGTCAAGGTTCAGGATGGAGAATGGCAACTAGAACAAAGATGCTTGATTACTTGGAGGGGTCACCAGAAAATCCAATACTTTTTATTCAGTGCTGATTTTCATCTAACGAATAGATTGAACATATCGATTCATTTGTGATAGCGATACGTGCTTTTATCTTTTTTCTAATTTTATTATGAATGGAATGGAATTAATCCACATAAACACCTTTAATATGCACTGAGTAGTGAAGCAAACCCAGACTCCCAATTCCTAGTCATTTTTTAACCCTTATAGTCTGTTTCTGTATGGCGCTTCAGGGCTGCATGTTCGTGTATAATCTAACAAACATACCCACATAAATGTGTGCTTACTGTTTACTGGGAGCAAAGTCTCTCCAAACTAAATAAACTGTTACATCATAAAATTTAACCTCCATGAACAGATTTGGGAAGAGCCGGCATCCCAAACATGTAAGAACTTCTAAGACGTGGTCTCTAAGGTTTGGCTTTTTAGACGTTGCCAATCGCCAAGATGTTCCCTGTGCTTTATTGTTGTTGTTGTTTTAATCTTAAATGAAGATGTCTGGCACTCCTGTGCTGATTTTGATGATGAACTGGATTGGTGCCATAGGCCTCGCCCATTGGGGGCGCGCTATCTCAGGAACGGGCATGTCTGTGCAGGGTGCTAGGGAGGGTCATTGGTAAGAACCACCATCATCGTCCCGCGCCTCGGCTCTAATCTCTGGCTCGTTGACTTTCTGTGTTACGCTGGAGAAGTCACTTTATCTCTTTGCCTCAATTCTATTTCCTGGCTCTGTCACTGGCTCTCTGTGAGGGACATCGGGGAGTCACTTTATCCCCCTATGCTTCAATCCTAATCCACAACTTTTTCCCAATTCGGAACCTGGTTCACATTCATTCCAAAAAATCTGGTTAGTGGCCTTCACGTTTATGTGAAAACTGGGGTTTCTCCCCTCTCCCAAGGTTCCTCTACAGAGGATGGGAGGCTGTGAGTGCTACTTCACAGCCAGGCTCGGGAACGTGGACCCAGTGTGTGGCACTGCCAATGAGCTAAGAGACTGGTCGCCTGTGCCTTGTCTCTATTCCAGCTTTTCCATGGATTCTGGGTGCGACTGTGAACAAGTCACAGGATCTCCCTCTACCTCAGGCTGTTTCTGTGTTGTTTGGCAAGACGCTTTTTATAAATCGAAGCTATAATAGCTGCTATTGTTGTTTTAATTTACCATTTACACTGTGGTTTTGACACAATGCTAGCCTTTCATTCAGAAAAATGTCACCTTTGCAGCTGCCCTGCTCTAGGACTCAGTAAATCCCCCATTGCAGTCACCTTTGGGCAGGTAACATTTCTTTGCTTTGTTTATCTTGCAGAAGAAGTTTCTGCCTGGGAGGAAAATAATGTTCTGCCTTGGGAAAAGCTTGTGAGGGGTAGTGGATCTGCGGTGTAGGTTTACCCAGTCTTTTGTGTCCTAGTAGCGGAAAAGCCATCCCTCTGCAATTTTTTTTAAGTTGTTCTGCCTCATTGCTGTCAGTCTCCTGACAGCTCCTAACAGCAGCAGCAGCAGCAGCAGCCATATTTACAAATAGGACGGCATGTTCTGGAAATTCTGACTGATGCATGCAGCTCCTGTGGCTCTCTTGCCTACCAGCATGGCTGCCCTCTACCCCAAGGGATTATGGGAAATCAGGGGCAGTGGAACATCATTTTGTTTGTTTTGTTTGGCCCTTCCAATCTCCAGCCCTATCCCCAAGCTCTCTAGATGTTAGTATTGGTGGGGTCATGGCACCTGTGTCACACCCATTCCTCTACCTATGTGGAGTTGATGTAGCAAGCAGGGGTTGAAACACTTAAAGTAAGGAGATGATACATCAAATCTATTAAAGAAACAGATTTGGTGTTGGGGGGGGAGCAGAGTGATTCAAACATTTCTGTTTTGTTTCCTTCACTGGTTATTGGAACATGTTTGGAGGCCATATTTGTTTTCCTTGCACCTGTTCATTTCTTCCCATTGAACTGGTGTCTGAGGCCTCTGTAATCCCAGCATAGAACCAGAAAGAAGGAAAAACATAGATGGGAAGGAGAAGTAAGTCTCCCCTGGAGGAATGGCAAAGGAGAGAGGTTATATGCATGCATGAGGGTGTGTTTGTGTGACCATGTCAAATTTTTAAAAACCTTTATTGGCCAGACAATTTTTACAGTGCTGGGAAAATCTCTCATTCTCCCTCTTTTTTTCTTTTTCTTTTTTTTTTCTCTTCCCATCTTTTTGTTTTGCTGTTTTTGTCATGCCTGTTCTTTATTCTCTAACCCATCTTTCAGCATTCACAGTTTGGGCATGTGCATTTCTTCCTTGTTGGCATTAATCTGCCTTTACTTGACCTTAATACATAAATGGTCGACTGCATCCCACAGGAAGGGCCATACAGATCCATCAGGGTGAGGTGCAGGGGAGATGGGTTCCCATGAATCAAGAAATTACATGAAAAGGGAAGGGTAGGGAGAGAAGCAAAATAAAGAAATTGCCAGAGATTTCTCATGAAAAAGACAGGTTGCCATGGTGACAGTAGGCCTCTGGCAGGCCTGGTTGCTAGAAACTCTAGACGGAAACCTCAAAATTAATCATTATAGTCTCCCTGATTAAGGTATTGGCTATTTTTGTGCATGGGGCTAGATGAAAGCTGGGCATCACGTTATCACATTCAGAGTTCAGGCCCTCAAAAGGGTTTTTAGCAAATTAAAAGGGTGAAAGAATCACTAAGAATTTATTTTTATTCTTTTGGAATTCAATGTATTTGAAATTTAGCAAAGAATATTATTTTTTTAGAATTAAATAACTAGAAGAAGGGGCACTCAGGCTTCAGCTTAGCATGTAGGACAGAAAAACACATCATAGAAACATGATGACAGAAAAAGACCATACGGCCTATCCGGTCTGCTCTTCCATATCAACTACTAGAGTCCTTTTTTTTCCATTTAGAGATCTTTTGTGCTTAACCCATTCTTTCTTGAATTCAGACACTGTCCTTGTCTCTACTACCTCCCTGGGAGACTATTCCATGCATCTATTACTCTGTCCGTAAAGAGATATTTCCGCATATTACTCCTGACTCTATCCTCTTTCACCTTCATCGTATGCCTCCTCTTTGCAGAGGCTCTTCTCATGGGCTTCTATGTCATGGAGGTACTTAAAAGTCTCTCTCATATCTCCTCTAGCTTGCCTTTCCTCTAAAGTATACATATTGGGATCTTTACATCTGTCCCCATATGTCTTTTCACAAAGACCACTGACCACTTTGGTAACCACCCTCTGCACAGACTCCATCCTCTTTACATCCTTTTAAAGGCGTGGTCTCCAGAATTGCACACACTACTCCAAATGAGGTCGCACCAAAGGCACCATGACCTCCTTTCTTCTGCTGGCTATTCCTCTCCCTATGCACCCAAGCCTCCTTCTGGCTTTTGCTGTCGCCTTTTCTGTTTAGCCATTTTAAGATCATTAGAAACAATCACACCCAGGTCCTGCTCTTCTTTCGTGGACAGAATTACTTCACCCCTACATTGTACCACTCCTTGGATGTTTGCAGCCCAAATGCATGACCCTGCATTTTTTAGCATTAAATCTAATCTGCTAAATTCTTGATCACTCTTCAAGCTTAGCGAGATCCTTTCTCATGTTATCTACTCCTTCCTGGGTGTTTACTCTATTGCAGATTTTGGTATCATCCGCAAAGGGGCAAACCTTACCCAACAGCCCTTCTGCAATATCACTGGTCGCATTCTGGTCACCGTATCTTAAAAAGGATATAGCGTTATTAGAAAAGGTACAGAGAAGAACCACCAAAATGGTAAAGGGGATGGAAGGATACCCTATGAGGAGAGGCTTAAAAGGTTATGGCTCTTCAAAAGAGACGGTTGAGGGGAGATATGATAGAGGTCTATAAATTAATGAATGGAATGGAAGGGTAAAAGTAGATTGATTAATTTATGCATTCAAAACGTAGAAAAACTAGAGGACACACAATGAAGCTACAGTGTAACCCATTTAAGACTAAAAAGAGAACATATTTTTTTACTCAATGCCTAATCAAACTCTGGAATTTGTTACCGGAGGTTGTAGCAAAAGCTGTTAGTGTAGCTGGGTTTAAAAAAGGTTTGGACAAGTTCCTGGAGGAAAGGTCCAAAAACCATTATTAAAGAGGATTTGGTAAATTCACTTCTTGCTCCAGAACAAGCACTGAGGAACCTGTGTGCCTCTTTGGGAAACGGCCACTGTTGGAAACAGGATACTGGCTTCAGGGACCTTGGTCTGACCCAGTATGCAATTTCTTATGTTCTTATGTCCTGCTCCTGGCCCTTCATCTGTGAACACAAAACAAAAATATTTAAGCAATTCTGCTTTATCCTCATCAGCTTCTACATATTCCTCCCCTTCACCCTTGAGTCTGACAATACCACTTTTTCCCTTCCTCTTCTCACTAACATATATGAAAAATGTCTTGTTCCCCCTCCCCCCATTTTATTGCATTGGCTATTTCTTCTTCATTTTGTATGTTTGCTTTCCTGGTTACTTACTCAGCTTCCATAAGTTTTTCCAAATATTGATGCTTGTCTTCCACTCTGTGATCTCTTGTATTTCATGAAGGTCTCCCTCTCTCTCTTCATCTTTTCTGCTACTTCTTTTGAGAACTATAGTGGCCTCCTTTCCTTTTACATTTATTTACCTAACAAAAAGGTTTGTTGGCCTTAAAATATCCCCTTTCAGTTTTGCCCCTTGTTTTTCTACGACCCCCAGCTGTTCCCATCCCGCTAATGACTCCTTGAAGTATTGGCCCATCTTGACAAAGTTAGTTTTCCTAAAGTCTAAGACCCTTACTTTTGAATGGACTTTATCAGTCCTAGTCCTAATATTGATCCACACCATCTGGTGATCATTGGATGTGAGATGATCTTCCACCATAACATCAGAAACACTTTCCCCATTGGTAACTACCAGGTCCAGTATGGCCTCTTCATATGTGGGTTCTGTTACTAGTTGCCAAAATAGTTTTCTCTGTAGAGAATCCAGGATCTCCTTACTTCTAGATGACACCGCCACAGGAATATACCAATCAATATCTGGCAAATTGAAGTCACCTATCACTAGCACGTCTCCTTTAATAGCAATATTGTGAATGTCTTCTATTAAATCTCCGTCCACTTCTCCCTGTGAATCCAGATCTCAATTTCCTCATGAGGAAAACTCATTTTCAAAGATTTACTAACATTATATGTCTACTGTAAAATGAAAATTTAAGACCTAAGTTTAAAATCCAGATATTTCTTAAGATATTTATAACACCAGAGCAGTACAACACTTAGGGGCATGTTGACTAAGATGTGCTAAGTTAGCATATGTTGAGGCCTGTTTTTTAGTGCAGGAGCAGGACTGGACTCATGCTAGCTGATGGGGGTGTGTCCAGCATATGCCCATGCAGTTAGCCGTGGGTTTGGCTCTGCCCTCATGTTAATCGTTTGCTGTGATTAACATGGGTGCACTTATTGCCACCCATTGAGGTGGTGGTCAGTGCACCCGCATGAACTGCAGCATGGTTGGTTAGCATGCCAAAAACGTCAACATAACTGCAGATTGCACGCTCCACCCCTGAACTGCCAAGTCTCTTCCTCAACCTGCGGGCTTATGGGATGATTACTACAGTTGCGTTTTTAGCGTGTGGTAACTGTTACCGCAGCACGCTTAGCGCTTGGTAAACCCCGCGCTAACCATTAGCGGCCGTTATTCTCTATTCATTAGAAATGGCAGAGGTGCAGTGACAGAGCTGTGAGCGTGTTTGTGTATGGCGGTGTCAGCGGTGGGATTCTAGGGGTTGCTGCAGGGCAGGAGGGAAGTGCTTTGGCAGAGCTGTGCGTGTGGGGAGGGAGGGGGAATATCGGTACTGTAATAGCAGATGGTCCAAATTGTTATATGCACACTGATTACATCATAAGCTTCTGCTGTCTTTGTTCCATTAAAGTGTTTTGCTCGTTGGGGACATTCCAGCTGCCATCCGTCCAGTGACGAATGGGATTACCATGTCCCTCAAGGCCTCTATGACACCAGCATCCAGGCAGCCTCCCTGTTTATAAATAAACGGAACTGTGGTCTTCACTCGGTCTGTGTCAGTGGGACAGTGCTTTCTTAATTATAACCCTCTGCTTCTATTTCATCTGCTGCTTGTGCTTTTTTCCCTCCCTGTGTAAGAACCATCTCTCCAATGGTCAGTCTCAGATCTAAGAAGTTTACTGAGTGCTTGTCACTTTTCTCACTCGGGTGTTGCAGTGCGGCAGCAGAGGAGGAAGGTCAGGATGTGTTCTGTGCTGGTATTCATTGCTCCCCTCCAGGGATAAAAAATGGTATATAGTAGGTTGCTCATTTGCGTCGCCAGCATTCTCTGATGGGTGCCGCCAGCAGTGTGATTTACGACTGGAAAGCATTTCATCCTTTAATGGGGTTGCAGATGCAATTACCCCTTTCAGACAAAATATGGCCACCTTCAGAGCAGCACAAGCGCATAAAAAGAATCACACACCATTAGCCTGGGATAGCATTCTCCCTGTCCTGCGGTCGCTGTGAAGTTTTCATTTCTGTATTCATTTTTAGGCTTTGTTTTTTTTTTGGGGGGGGGGGGTTGCTTGGTAGTGTTAACGTGGTGAGTGATTGGGGTTCTCCACAAAATTAAAGGGGTGTGGCTTTTGCCCCTGGAGAGGTACATGCCCGGCAGCTGCTCTAAGGGGGAATGATACCTTCCAATGGAGATCTGCATGTTAGAAAGTTCAGAAACATGAAAACCAAGCCCACCCCCCTTTATCCCCTCCTCTAAATATATTAGCAAAGTACATTTACAGAGCATCTGAGTTATCACACAAGACAGAAAAGAGCTTGTTTTCTGTTCTTAGGGTAATGGACAGCCTTAAAGCCCTGGATAGTGTTTATCTGTTGGCTATGATCTTGGGGAGCTGTGGTAGGGTGACAGGGAGCTAACTACAGAAGTCATCGAGCATCTGGCAAAAATGCAGTGTGTGCCATCAAGTCAATGCTGACGCCTGGCCACCCAGCCCTGGGTTTGGTGACTCGACTGTTTTCCCTCTCCTGCATACTTTAAGTCTGGATCACCATCCTGAGGGACCAGGGGCACAGGGTTGGCACGAGTGCCCTCCCAGCCACAAGGGGTAACTCATCTAAGTGATTATCCTTGCCTAGTGACAGTGAAAGAGTTTGCACGTTGTTGTGGGTGCTCCTACGCCTACGAAGCTGGCAGCTATTGTGCTGGGCTGTCAGAGGAACTGGGAGCCTTCGGAGTATAACCTTGGATGCATTCCTTCAAAGACATGCAGAAATTCTCAGTAGCTAGAGCCGAGTTTCCTTCTCCTCCCCCTCTGCCTGCTGCTGGGGTTCCTATGGTCTGGCATCTCTTAGACGAGCTGGATGTACCTGCTTTTCCAGTACTGTCCCCCCCCATGGGGGAGTGCTGTTCTCTTTCAGCACTGACAGAGTACATGGTTTCATCATCATTCGACAGATTGCCCTATGTACAGTGGTGTGCAAAAGTCTGGAATCACTTGTGAGTTTTGCGTTTTTCGTACTTTCTAACGTTTTTTTTAAATTTTGCGTTAGCCCAGCATATTCATCGTTCTACCACGTTAAAAGGGATACATTTGGCTATTAGAGTTGACTTTTTTGCATTCCTTGCTTCCAATTTAAATACTTTACAGACACTGGGAGATAGCTACTGTGATTTTTGTGGATCCTGCGTCAAAATTGGATCGAGATTATCCAATATGCACATGTTATTTCTGACCAATCAGGAGGCTGGTTTCACTAACCAATCACAATACAGATATCTAGCCAACAGTGCAGCTATAAAAACGTGCGGAATTTTTGAATTTCATACGCTTTCTGGATCGACCATGAAGGTGACTCGGACCCTGACGTTGGAGAAGTGTGTTCGTGTGTCATTTATGAGCGAGGAAGGATTTTCAAGCTGTCAGATAGCCAGGAAAGTTGGCTGCAGTCCAGAGCACTGTTAAGATTGTACAGAAGAAAGAAAGAAACGGGTTCGGTGGTGGACAAGCCTCGTTCAGGTCATCCATGTGCATCAACATCACGCCAGGATCGCGCACTATGACGCAGTTCACTGACTAATCGCAAGTTGACCTCTCCTCAGCTACTTCGAGAGTGGTCAGACAAGAGTGAGGTCAGTGTCAGCTCATCAACAGTTCATCGCCGGTGCCTGCAGTTTGGTCTCCGGGGCTGCAAAGCACGGAATAAGCCACTGATGACTGACATACAAAGGCGCAACCGGATTGTGTGGGCGAGAAAGCTCTCAACCTGGTCGACTGAAATGTGGGAAAAGGTGCTATTCAGCGATGAAAGCACCTTCTGCCTGTTTGGTAACCAGGTCCACACCTATGTGAGGAAATTTCCTGGAGAGGAATTCAAGCCTGAGTGTCTCAACCTCATTGTGAAGCATCCTTTGAAGGTCATGGTCTAGGGCTGCATGGCTGCCAGTGGCGTTGGACATCTTCACATCGTCGATGGAATGGTCAATGGGGCCAAGTACATCACCATACTGCAAAAGTGCATGGTGCCATCAGCACACCAGCTGTTTCCTGGCCAGTTCCTGTTCCAAGATGACAATGCACCCTGCCATCGCTCCAGACAGGTGATCAGCTGGAAGCAGCGGAACAACATCAAGTCAATGGAATGGCCTGCCCAGTCTCCAGATCTGAATCCAGTCGAGAACCTGTGGCACAAGGTGGCCTTGGAAATATCCAAGAGGCATCCGACATCAAAGCGTGAGCTGATTGAGTCACTCATTGCAGCTTGGAAGCACGTTGTCACAAACGATCACCTTGTCAGACTGGTTAATTCAATGCCGACAAGGTGCAGTCAGGTGATCAAGAACAAAGGGTGGCCCATCAAATACTGAGCCATCACTGACACATAAAAATGGCCTTTTTCAAGGCCACATACATTAATTTGAAGAAAACCTGGTGTGCGTCCATAATATTTTAAAGCATACTTACAATAATATATCGTTGGCTAACAATGTACATTACACGATTTTCATAGAAAATCTATCAACAGGACAACAATGGGGAACTAACTCAGAAAATAAGGGTCAAACCAATACTAAAAGTTGGCCCTAATAGCCAAATCTATCACTTATCATGAGATACACAGAAAAAGCCACTGGGAAGAAAAGAAATTAAGATATAAGGTCACGAAGTTGAAAAACATCAAATTTACAAGCGATTCCAGACTTTTGCACACTACTGTATGTCTCTTCACCTCTGCATACATGCATATGTAGGAGACAAGCTTTCGCTTGGACCCTGACTATGCCTTCTAAGTGACGGAGTGAAGGAACCACTCTTCAATGAAGAACTTGAAACCCCTTGACAGGGGGAAGGGCGAGAGGGAGATCCATTTACCAGATCATGATCCCTTGTTGGTTTGGAATAATCAGACTTGACTAAGGTTGTTACTTCACCCCAGATCAAGCAAAGGATTCAGGCTGGGTCACCACTGCCTCTTTGCATGCAGAGAAATATAGTAGCTGTCTTTTCAGAAAAAATATGAACTCTTAAGTCAATGCAGGGGGAAGGTGGCAAAACCAGGACTAGATCAGCCTACTTTGTTGTGTCCTGGATGACATGGCCACCCTAGATCCGACCCCTGCTGTCTGTTAATGTCTGCCCTGTTGAATTCTGGGATCTGAGGTCCATGTTGCTCTGGAGACTCTAAGTTCCAGGAATTATCACAGTGCTTGTTTGTAAACAGGATGGGCCGAGCCTGTCTCTGAGAACCTTGGAAGCTTCCCCCCACCCCCCAACATCCCACCATTAGGGATGATAAAAACCCTAAGCTATGCTCCCCCTGAGTGCCTCTTAGCATTTGGATCCTTGGGAACAAGCTTGGCTAGTCCCGTTCATGACATATCGATGGAAGAAGAACAAACCCCGGATCTAAAGGCAGGGGGAGGGGGAACCTGCTACCTCCATCTCATTAGATACAGGATTTTAGACAGGGACCGAAGCTACGGACCTTTTGATGCAATAAGGACAGGCTGGACCTGACCTTGAGGGTCCTGGGAGCTGACTGATCACCATAAGAGAGATCACCAAAGATAAGCTAAGCCCATCTGGACTCTAACCCCATTATATTGAGCATCTCCAAAAAGAGTGGGAGAACCACAACCCAATAGGCCCCTTCACCAGGCAAGAAGGGGATCTTGATGATCCCCTGAAGTCTTTTACAAGTTCTGTCAGCCCTCGTGGTCGGAGCTGCATCAGAAAGGATCGTTCTCCTCCAATAGAGGCGTCTCACCGATGTGAACCATCGGCAAAAGAGTGTGACCCCAGATTGCACCTTTTACATGGGAACTCTCCATGTGCAAATCGGTTCACATTTTCCCATCCTTTGGCCTTCCACACATGCACTGCTCATAAAGAATTGATTTCTACCCAAATAATTGGTCAGTTTTCTTCTGATAATTTCTGTCTTTCAAGAGCTAGCATAAGCATCACTTTTCCATTGCATGTCTGTTTCTCCCTCTTTTACGATCTGCCCCTCTCTCGCTCTCTTTTTCTCCTTCCATCTGTCTTTCCATGCTCTGGCTCTATTTGCCTCTCTATCTTTCTCTCCCTTCACCTGTTTTTAATGTTGTTTTCTGTCTGCGTCTCTTTACCTGATACCCTCCTTCTCTCTCTCTCTCTCTCTGCCTGTCTCGGTCTGTTTCTGTACGCTGCAGTCTGTAGCTATGACTCCCTTCTTAGGGCCGCAATTGGAGACCGTCAGTAAGCCATAAACTATAATCTAACACCTGAATAATTCCTCTGGAAAGCAACTTGGCTGCTTTTCCTGGTTTCTTTGCTGTGTTTGCTCTGAGGGACGGGTGTGTTCTTTTTAAACTGTCAACTCCTTTTTTTCCCCCTTGGCTTTGATGTAAGGATTTTGTGGAGGGAAGAGAGTAGAAACTCGCTCAAGGTCACCCACAAGGTCAGCAGAGAAAACAGGTAGCAGAAACGAGGGACAGAGAGAGAAAGTGATTGTCCAAGGTCCACATAACGAACTGGTGACAAAGCTGTGATTTAGAGCTGAGGCGCAGGAAGATAAAGCGACTCCCCCAGGGTCACATGCAGTAAGTCAGTGACAGAGCAAAGGCTTACAACCGAGGCACAGAGAGGCGAAAGACTCACCAACGGTCACACACAGAGAGTTAGTGGCAGAGCTGGGAATTAAAACCGAGAGACAAGGGGATAAAATAATGTATGCTTTGAAAGATTCCCGTTCTGTTTAAGATCTAAACATGAAACAACTCTTGTAGTGTGGAGAGGAGGTTGACAGTGGTGTTTGATGCGGGAGTGTTCAGGGAACAGAGAGAGAGAATGTACCAGCACGGTCTGAGCCAAGTGCCAGGGGGTGACGCTGGCACCGAGCCCGCATCCCCGGGGGCTGGCAGGATAGCTCTCTGTACAGAACAAGGCGAGATTGATAGCCTTGTTTTCACACAGCTCTGCCAGAAATGAAACAGTTCTCATGGATTCCTGCACAGGAGCTGCACCAAACCCCTCTGCCCAAAAAGCCATGGGAATCACGGGGTTGGGAGAACGTGTATTCGCTTCAGAGTTGAAATCAAAACCTGGCATTCCCCGGCCCCTCCCCACAGCCATGACAAGGCTCCGAATTAGTGATTTATCAAGATTTTTCGCTACTTCTTCCTACTGTTATGAATTTATGTGCATTGATGATGCACATATGGCCATATGGTCTTTTTCTGGCGTTATGTTTCTATAGTGCTACTGTGCAGATCATCATAAAAGCCCCCCCCCCCCCTTTCAAGCACCACAGTGATGCGCTTAAAGCAGGCATACAGCATGGACAGTTGAAAAACTGGGAGAAGGGGAGGTTTTGAAAACAGGCTTGATCTTCACATATAGCGTACACATGAGGTTAGTTTTTTTTTGGGGGGGGGGTTGTAGAAGTAAAGGAGACAGAGGCGAAAGAGAAATTGACAGAATGGTAGATGAACTGGTCCCAAAGCTTTTAATAACCGGGTGATATAAATACCCCGAACAGGTTACAGAGAAGTTTGTTTCAAACAGATGGGTTACTTGGGTGCGCAATGCATACATAAACATGTTTAAATATATACATGCACTCATGACTAAGGAACAGGGCACGTGCAGGAAATCTGGCCTTGGAAAGCAGGCTCTGGAGTAGGAGTATGTCCACAAGACACATGCTATTAGAAGGGAAATCTATTTCCCCCGAAAGAGACCCACCGTGGCTGTGGAAATGAAATGATTGTTCTTAGAGGTTACTGCCTGCTCGCAGAAATCAGGCATCATGTCTAAGTTATCAGTGCACTGTGCATTCTTAGATGTTACTGGTGTAATGGGTGCTTATTTGGTAAACCAGTCTCATTTTTTTTTATCATGACAGACACATGGGTTATGCTGCTCTACCAGCAGGTGGTGACTGAGAACACAAACTCAGTGTGCTATAAGCAGCCTGTGCCCGCTGACAATAGCATGTATTCTCAGTCTCCAGCAGGTGGTATAGGAGTACAGGACCAGCCCATACACTGGGAGGGCTAGGCAGCCGCCTGGGGCGGCAGATCTCTATGGGTGGCAGGCCATGTGCTTTGGCACACATGGCCTGCCGCTTCTGACCCTCCGAAGTTATATCGGAGGAGGGTCAGAAGCAGCAGGCCATGTTGAAGTACATGGCCTGCTGCCAGTCTGAACTGTGCCTCCCCCTCGACCCGCTGCCAGAATCAGCTTGTGCAACCTGGTGCTGGTTTTGGGTCAACTATAGTTTTGCAGGCCTGGGGTGCAGAACCCGGTGTTGCTGAGTCCCTCCACCTTCCCCCCCCCCAGCCTCTCCCCGCCATTGGGCTCCCATTGTCGTCCTCCTCAATCCTTACGAGGGGGCAAGGGGTAGAGCAGGCTTAAGAACATAAGAAATGCCATACTGGGTCTGACCAAGGTCCATCAAGCGCAGTGTCCTGTTTCCAACAGTAGCCGATCCAGGTCACAAGTACCTGTCAGGTTCCCAAAAAGGTATACAGATTCCATGGTGCTTATCCTGGCGCAAGCAGTGGATTCCCTGGGTACTCTTTAATAATGGTTTATGGACTTTTACGTCAGGAACTTGTCCAAACCTTTTTTAAACCAGCTCCACTAACAGTTTTTACTACGTCCTCCAGTAACGAATTCCAGATTTTGATTATGCGTTGAATGAAAAATTTTCTCTTATTAGTCCTAAATGGGCTACATTGTCGCTTCATTCAGTGTCGTCTAGTCTTTCTACTTTTTGAAGGAGTAAACTACTGATCTACGTTTATCCATTCCACTCCATCCAGTAATTTATAGATCTGTAGCATATCTCCCCTCAGTCCAAAAAAAGAAGCACTATACCATGTAAAACAACAAAAGTCCAGTCTAAGCTTAGTAAACAAATTAAAACATGGTGAGTAAAACAATATAATATACATATTTGTA
This sequence comes from Ichthyophis bannanicus, assembly GCA_033557465.1. Classification (NCBI taxonomy): domain Eukaryota; kingdom Metazoa; phylum Chordata; class Amphibia; order Gymnophiona; family Ichthyophiidae; genus Ichthyophis; species Ichthyophis bannanicus. The sequence continues at coordinate 120,927,851 of CM066048.1, forward strand.
CAAAACTGGTCAAATGTCCTTAGACATATAAAATTATATATACGGCTAAAAGACACTAAACAAACAAATAAACATGTGAGTACATAAATAATCACTAAAAGAAATCATCATATAAATGATAGGCTGTACTGAACATAAGAACATAAGACATGCCATACTGGGTCAGACCAAGGTCCATCAAGCCCAGTATTCTGTTTCCAACAGTGGCCAATCTAGGTCATATTTACCTAGGAGTTTCCCCAAAAGACACAGGTTCCACAATGCTTGTATTGGGTCAAGCATTGATATCCTGGGTCCCTTCTTAATAATGGTTTATGGTATTAAAAAGATATTTTATGAAGCCAATAATATAAAAGCAAGGGATGTGACATATTAAAATACTACAGACCATCAAGGAATACTTCCTTCTAAAACCAATCCCCTTCTGTTACATCTTTCAAACTATAGAGAGAGGAAAAAACATGTTTGAAACTGAAGTTTTCATTATAAAACAATATAGCCAAATAGGAAAAAAACCGTATCATGAAGCACGGGTAAAAATAATCCAAAACTATGAATATCTTCTTTACAGCTTTGAAAGAAACTAAAACTTTCCTAAAAGGTACTTGCACCTAGACATGAACAAACTATGGAAGAACGAGATTGCAACAGGTGAATACAATTTTGCGTTACCTCTCCCTCCCAACCCCAACCCCAACCCCGTCCCCCCTCTGCTCTCCCTCTCCTTCCCAACCCCAACCCCAATTCCAACCCCATCCCCCCTCTGCTCTCCCTCTCCTTCCCAACCCCAACCCCAACCCCGTCCCCCCCCCTGCTCTCCCTCTCCTTCCCAACCCCAACCCCGTCCCCCTCTGCTCTCCCTCTCCTTCCCAACCCCAACCCTGTCCCCCCCTGCTCTCCCTCTCCCTCCCAACCCCAACCCCGTCCCCCCTCTGCTCTCCCTCACCGTCCCAACCCAACCCCAACCCCGTCCCCCCCCTGCTCTCCCTCTCCTTCCCAACCCCAACCCCGTCCCCCCTCTGCTCTCCCTCTCCTTCCCAACCCCAACCCCGTCCCCCCTGCTCTCCCTCTCCCTCCCAACCCCAACCCCGTCCCCCCTCTGCTCTCCCTCTCCTTCCCCTTCCCCTTTTCCCCCTTCTCCCCATTCTATCCTCCCCTCTTTCCCCCCCCCCACATCCACCCCCACCCTCCCACCCACTCCTGTTTCCTTACTCCCCCCCCCCCCCCCGTTTCCTCTATAAAGTCCCCTTCCCACCCAAGGATGCCATCTTGCTCAGTCTCCTTTTTTCCGTAGAGCCCAATGGACATCTGTCCTGTTTCCCTGGAAAAGTCCTTGCTAATTATCTTCAAAATAGTTACTTTCCCGGTTTGCGTACTGGCTCCTCTTCCCACCTCGAGCCGGCACTGTCCCTGGTTCCTTTTTGTCTTTTTTGATTGAGTCTCACCTCAACCTGCATTCATGCCTTTTTCCCCAGGGGTCATCGACCCCATTTGGGTGTTCTCCACCATGTCCCCCGGTGGGTTCAAAAAGTGTGACCGCTGCAGTCAAATGATGTCCGTGACAGACACCCACAACTGCTGCCTGGACCCCGACCATGATAGCACCTCCTGCGACCTGTGGCAGGCCATGATGCCTAAATCCATTTTTTAAAAAAAGGTCCGAGTTGCAAGAAAAACTGTTCCCCAGGTCTATCTCGGCACCGGCCTCCCTGACGCCAAACTCCAAGCCCAGCACTTCCCATGCCCGAGTGTCCTCGGAGTCCCGCAGTGACAGCTTCTCCAAGACCTCGGACCCCGAGAGAAAGAAGAAAAAATACTCTAAGTCCACTGAGGTTGCACTGGAGAAACCCGATAAAACCACTCAGGGACTCGGGTGGCTTTGAGAAGCGCCCCTACCAAGGTCCTCAAGAAGGATTCATCAGCCAGCGGAGACCATGTGAGGTTCCTGGAGACCTAGTCCTCGTCGCGGATGCACTCATGAGAGTGCCAGCATCATGCCCAAGGTCCTTGGTGCGCATGCCGAAAGCTGCAGAGCCTTCTGGCTTGGAAACCAGAATGGCAGCCTTGGAGCAGAATATCACTGCTATTCTGGCCCTGCAGCAGGTAATGACTGGTTCGTTTGCATCATCTTCCCTGATGACCGGGTCCCTATCTGCAAGGGAGTCCCCCGGTCATCGAGCAGAGCACCATCAGCCACGGATAAACCCTCAGCGCCGGTCGAGGTCTCTGTCCCATTCCTTGGGCATCCAGTCCTCCCCAGCCAGTTTCCGTGACTCAGACCCCAGGTCATCTAGAGGCTGCTGGCCAGCCGGTCCTGGCCTTGATGTTATGAGTCACAGGGCCTAGGATTCGTCATCACCGCTTGACTCTGAGTGGGAGACCGATGACATGGTTACTCCGGAAACCAAGCGGCACTGAGATATTCCCTCGGGCCCATCGCCCCCGGAGCCATTCTCCTCCGGAAGATATGGCCTTCCATGACTTTGTCAAGGATATGGCTAGGGTCCTCTCAGTGCAAACTGAAGCGGAGGAAGATCATGCACCTTGGCACTGGAGATTCTTCAGTATGAGTCTCCACCCAAGGAGACTCTCTTGGTGCCTGTGCACCCGATCCTCGAGCGGCTGCTACTCGGAATGTGGGAGACACCGGCCTCTGTGCGGTGGTGAGCCGGCACCTTGACACCATCAAACGTGTCTGGAAGGGCCCGGGTTCCACAAGCCCCAACTCCCACATAACTCCATGGTCGTCAAGTCAACCATGCAGAAGCTTAAGAGCCAGAAGACCCACACTTCGGTCCCTCCCGGGAGGGATGCTAGAGCCCTCAATGCCCTCGGGCGAATGCCTCCCTCTCCTCTTTGCCTAAAGTTACTACTGTCTATATCACTTACAAACTGTTCCATGTAAACTACTTTGATTTTAGGATAAAGCGTTATATAAAACATGCTAAATAAATAAATGTTACCAGGCCTCCATGCTGGGTTGCCAGATTTAATCCTATTTAGGCATGTACCTAAAGGCTCAAGAGTTGTCTGGGTTTTCAGCAGGGCTTACCGGGGAACACCTCCAGCAGTTGCAGTCCCTGACCTCCGGGATTAAGGACTGTTCTAAGTTCCTTTCCCGGGTGGTCTGTGATGGCTTTGAGTCAGCAGCTCAGGTAGCAACAGCCAGCATCGGTGCCTGACGTCAAGCTTGTCTGCAGTCCACGGACCTCGAGCAATGGGTCCAAGACAAGTTGCTTGATATCCCCTGCACTGGGGAGAACCTATTCAGCAAACCTATGGCCAACAAGGTGGCTGAGATAGAGGCTGATGTGGTGACTCGACAGAGGCTCTCCAAGAAGATGGGGAAAAGACCCCTGTTCCCAAGGAAAAACGGGCCCTTTCTGCAGAGTCGCCACTAGCCCTTCTCGGGCCAGCAACAGAGTTCTCGCCCTAAAAGGCAAAGCCATGGAGCTCAGAAGCTGAAGGCACAGAAGCCCCAGGCCCCAGCTCCTGCCCAGCCCTGGGGGAGCTTTTGACTCCCGGGGCAGGGCCTCCCCTCCCCCAGGAGACCTCAACCTTGGATCAGTGGGTACTGCAGGTAGTAAGGGAAAGATACCTCCTCCACCTACAGCAGTTACCATCCAAGTTTTTCCCAGGAGAGCCAGTGTGACTTCTCCTTCACCAGACCCTTCTGCTTTCAGAGCTCGCAGGTCTGCTCAGGGACATCACAGTAGAGCCTGTATCCAAACAGCTATGGAGAAAAGGCTTCTACTCCAGATATTTCCTTGTCCCAAAGAGAACTGTGGGCCTCAGGCCCATTCTAGACCTGAGAAACTTAAACAAGTTACTGGTGAGGGAGAAATTCAAGATGCTCTCCCTTGGAACACTGCTGTCTTATCTCCACCAGGGAGATTGGCTGTGCTCCTTGAACCTAAAGGATGTTTATACTCACATCCTGATCCACACTTCCCACAGGCAGGACCTACAGTTCATGGTGGGAGGAGGGCACTACCAGTACAGGGTGCTATTCGTTCTGGCCTCCTCTCCAAGGGTCTTTACCAAATGCCTGGCGGTGGTAGCCACCTACCTATGCCTACAAGGGGCTTTCATCTTCCCCTACCTGGGCGACTGGCTCATCAGGGGCAGTTTGGCCTCAAAGGTCAGTCAGGCCACAGAGCATGCAACCCTCCTCCTGCAGCACCTGGGGTTAGTCATCAACTACCCCAAATCCCATCTCTCTCCAGCCCAAAGCCTGGAATTCATAGGTGCTCAGTTGGACACATTACAGATCAAGGCTGTCCTCCCAAGAGAAAGGGCAGATCACCTCAGGCAACTGGCAGGAGAGGTAGAGCACTGCTGATCAGAGCTGGCTCGTCTTCTCCTCTGCCTACTGGGCCATATGGCCTCGACGGTCCACATCACACCAATAGCCCACTTACACATGCCTACACTCACAGTGGACTCAGGCGATGGGACAAGGCCAGGGTTACCCGCCAGCTGGCAGAGTCCCTCAACTGGTGGCGAAGCTTGCACCACCTCCAGGCGGGAATGCTCTTCTAGGCAGATCCTGACCACAGATGCCTTCCTCCTGGGTTGGGGGGCACATTGCAGAGACCACCACACACAGGGCAGCTGGTCTCAGGAGGAGTCACTTCTACAGATCAATCTCCTGGAGCTCAGGGCAATCTTCCTAGCCCTATGAGCATTCTGCCATTGCCTGCAACACTGACCTGTGCTGATCCAGACAGACAACCAGGTCACCATGTTTTATATCAACAAACAGAGGGGCACAGGCTCATACTCCCTCTGCCAGGAGGCGGTGGCCTTCCTCTCGTTCGCAGTATGGAAAATCATGCTTCTGTGAGCGGTGTACCTCCCGAGCCAAGAAAGCTGCCTAGCAGACAGGCTTGCAGAGTCCTTCGTCCACATGAATGGTGCTTAAACCCCAGAATAACGAAGCAGCTCTTCACCTCTGGGGCATACCCATGATGGACCTATTCGCCTCTCCGGACAACATGCAGCTTACCCCTCTTCTGCTCCCGCCAGCCGCACCCAGAGAGAGTTGCGGCAGATGCCTTCTTGATCTTGTGGTCTGAGGGTCTACTCTTATGTGTTCCCACTGACCCTCCCCCCCCCCCCCACTAGCCAGACCCTCTTCAAGGTCCAGAGCAAAGTGGCGTCAGTCATGATTGCCCCCAGGTGGCCCAGGCAACCTTGGCTCCATCTGTTGCTTTCCCTCTTGGTGGCACTCCCAGTACCTCTGGGCCAAGCCCCAGACCTCCTGTCCCAGGAGGAGGGCTCCCTCCTACAACCCAATTTGAGGTCGCTAAAGCTAACAGCGTGGCTGCTGTAAGGGTAGCATTGGCCCCTTTCAGTCTTCCAGGAGAAGACAAGGAGATCCTACTGGCCTCCCGAAAACCTTCCACCAGATGGGCTTATGCCTATAAGTGGAGGAGGTTCTCTGCCTGGTGTGTGGAAAGGGAGGAGAACCCCTTCTCCTGCCATGTGCAACTAGTCCTTCAGTACCTGCTGCACCTGTCACACACCGGGCTAAAATCTAACTATGTGAGGGTGCATCTGAGCACCATAGCTGCTCACCACCACCCTGTCGAGAGAAAATCCCTCTCAAGCTAGCCCCTGCTCTCCAGGTTTCTCTGGGACCTCCTGTTATCCAAACTCCCTCTCTGCCCTCCAGCGGCAGAGTGGGACCTCAACGTGGTGCCCTCCCAGCTCACCAAACCGCCATTCGAGCCCCTGGCCACTTGCAACCTGTGGTACCTGTCTTGGAAAGTGTCCTTTCTGGTGGCCCTTATGTCCGCCATATACAAGCGAACTCCAGGCCCTGGTGGCAGATCCACCATATACAAGGTTCTAAAAGAACTGGGTAGTGCTCCGCACACATCCCAAATTCCTCCCGAAGGTGGTGTCCCCTTTCCACCTCAACCAAGAGGTGGTCCTCCCCACCTTCTTTTCACAGCCTCATGCCAGCAGGAAGGGACTAGTACTTATTTATTTATTTATTTATTTATTTAACAGTTCTTCTATACCGCTCTATTTTAGATCAGAGCGGTTTACATTCAACATCAACCATACAACACAGGAACCCTGAGTTGTATTTACAATAAACAGGAGATCAACTTGGAAGAAACTGGGGGGAACTATGTACATTGTATAACATATCTACATCTTATTTACACTGGGGGTCCTGATTCCTGATACTTCATACACTGGATTGCAAACGGGTCCTATCCTTCTACTTACAGCGGACCCAGGCCCATAGCAAAGCTCCTGAGCTTTCGTATCTTATGACTCCAGAAGACTGGGGCTCCCAGTGACTAAGCAAACTCTGTCCACTTGGGTGATGGACTGTATTGCTCTCGCTTATGAGCAAGCTGGCCTCTCCCTTGAGCACCGGATCACAGCGCATCTCATGAGGGTAATGACCATATCACTGGCCAACCTCTGCTCAGTGCCGGTGACAGAGATATGCAAGGCCACATGGCCTTCAATTCATACGTTCGCAGCTCACTACTGCCTGGAGAACAAGTCCCGCAGGGACAGTGCCTTTGGCCAGGCAGTACTCCGCAATATTCTCGGGGTGTAGGCAACTCCTGCCCTCCAACCCTTCTGTGTTCAGGCTACCAGAGTGATCCAAAATCCAAAACTTACACAAGTTCAATTGAAATATATGTTTAATGTCTATTGTCCTCTGTAACATATTGTTTATTGTTCTTTGTAAATAGTTCCATGTAAATTGTTTTGAAACTGTTCCATGCAATGTTACCTGTACATAGTTAGAAATACCGTTCTATGTAAAGTATACAGAAGTATACAAAATTGTTAACTGTTCCATGTAAACCGCCCTTGATCTCTGGAAGGGGCGGTATAGAAGAAATAGATAAATAAAATAAATAAATAAGATAGTGTCACTGGATGCTAGGGTCTTGCACTCTCTCAATGGGGACTCACCTTCTGCAACTCACAGCTACCCGATTGGTGCTGTCGTGGTTTGGTCCTTGGCAGCCTGGAGCTAGGGAGTCCCATATGTGGTGACTGACTTCCTGCTTGTTCTTGGAGAATGCGTAGTTACTCACCTGTAACAGGTGTTCTCTAGGGACAGCAGGAATCAGTACTCACAACCCTCCCTCCTCCTCCCCTGGGAGTTGCCTCCCACCCTTGTTTTTGATTTTTACTGCCATCCTAGCTACGTCATCTGACTGAGCAAGTTGGCACCTTTGAGCGGGAAGGGGACCACACATGCGTGGTAGAATGTCCCAAAGGCTTTCTTTGAAAGTTGGGGAAATGCCCCGCACGGGCACCATCGGTGCCGACGTCACCCGTATGTGAGGACTGATTCCTGCTGTCTCTGGAGAACACCTGTTACAGGTAAGTAACTAAGCTTTCTTTCAGTTCTTCTGGTACATGACCTTTAAGTACTATTTCAGGCATGGGTAACCTCCCTACATCTTCTTCAGTAAAGACCAAAGCAAATAATCCATTCAGTCTCTCCGCTATGGCCTTGCCTTCCCTTAGCACCCCTCTTTCCCCTCTGTCATCTAATGGTCCAACTGAGTCATAGGTGATTTGCTATGAATATACTTGAAAAAGGTTATATTATACAGTTTTGTTTCCTTGACAAGCTTTTTTTTCAAATTCTCTCTTTGCCTGCCTTCATAATGCCTTGCATCTAACTTGCCAGTGCTTATGTTGTTTCCCATTTTCCTCATTTGGCTCCTTTTTCTATTTCCTGAAAGATGCTTTTTTGGCTGCAACAACCTCTCTGACCTCTGCTTTAAACCATTCTGTCAGTTTTATGGCCTTCCTTCCACTTTCCTTAAAGCATGGAATACATCTGGTCTGGGCTTCCAGGATAGTATTTTTAAAAAACACCCATGCTTGATGCAAATCTATAATCTTTGCAGCTGCTCCTTTTAGTTTTTTCTTAACTATTTTCCTCCTTTAATTATGGTCTCCCTTTTGAAAGTTAAAAGGTAGTACTGTGTTTTTCCTTGCCGTCCTCCCTCCATTTATTTAGGCTTCTGCACATTTTAAGGCAAGGGGTAAAAAAAACCCCTAATAAACAGAGCAGGCAGAAGCAGACTATGTTGAGGACCAGCCGCTGAAGCAGCAGTGGTCTGTGATCACCACCGGCATAGTGAAGATCGGCACAGGAGAGAGGCTGTGGGCCACAGGGACATAGAACGTGGCCAGTGCATCACATGCGACAGCCACAGAGCACAGATTTCCAAAGTCAGGCTCTGCCACAGCTGCCTGTGGGAGACCCACAGCCACAGCAGATCACCTCGGGAGAGGCCCGGGGAAGGCCGGTTCCATGGGGGCAGGATGGTGCTCTCAAGAGTTGGCAGAAGTCTTGTGGTTTTGATGGGAACCACTGCCATTTTGTCTGCATCAGGGGCTGCGACCCCAGAGGGAATGGAGCCTCTGTTTCTGCAGCCTATAACTGAAACCTCGCTAGGAACGTCGGCAGTGATGTCGGGGGAGAGTGGAGGGACCAGGGCTCCCCCTTTCCCCCTGAATTGTTCTTTTACTTCACTAAGCCTTTGTTATGCAGCAGAGCTTGGGGGAAGGCTCTCTGGTCCCCTTTAAGCCCTCCTTGAGAAGAGGGCCGGAGTTTTTGGTGGTGACTAAGCACCCGTGTGTGGTTGAGGACATGGAGCTTGCCTCCGTGGGGTCACTAGATTCTATGGACCCCTTAGAAGGGACGGTGGTCTTCCTGGAGGAGCATTCACAGGAGGAAATGGTGAAGGGAGAGCTCCCAGTGGGGGAAGATCCCACAGTCGTATGGATCTTTCATCAGGATGAGCACCCCTCTCTCTTATTTTGGAGTCCTAGCTGCATTGCAGATTGTGGAGGAGCTTAGGCCGAAGCCCGTGGAGTCCATAGGGCCCTGAAGATGATTGCAGAGGAGTGGAGCACTCCTGATGCGAGCTTGTGCAGAGTATGGCATGGCTATACCTGATTACCCCAGAGGAGAAGAAGATGTTGTGCTTGCCTCGGGTAGATGCCCTCATGGCAGCGTGACCTGTAAGGCCACCATCCCAGTGGAGGGTGGTGCGGCTCTGAAGGATCCACAGGACAAGGCGAATGGAGGCACAGCTGAAGCAGGCCTTTGAAGTGTTTGCACTGGCTCTGCAGGGGGCTGTAGGTGGGGCTTACATGGTTTGGGCCTGCCTCAAATGGTCTCGGTGAATTCTGGAGGAGGCAGGGACAGATTCCATGGGCCGGGTGAGAGCCGCTCGACTAGAGTCAGGGTTGGCCTTCCTAGCGGATCAGCTCTATGACCTGCTGCGCACATTGGCCAAAGTATGGTGACAGTGGTCTCAGCACACCCAGCTGCTTTGGTTGCGCAATTGGTCTGCAAATGTGGCCTTCAATGTGAGGCTCAGCAAGCTCCCCTTTGCAGGGAAGTTGCTGTTTGATGAAGACTTGGTGAAACCGATTGAAGGATCTGGAGAATTAAAGGTGCCCAAGCTACCGGAGGATAAACCAAAGGGAGTAGGCAAAGAAGCTCTGCAGATTTCAGCCTGCCCAAGCACTTAATCCGCAGAGGGCACGTTTTTTGCAATGGGGTCCGTCTTTTCGCAGGGCCTCCCGTGAAGGCTGCGGAGGAGCCTCCGGGGCACCAAGGGGTGCCAAGTCTACCCATTGAGGATATGGGGGCCCTGGCAGGGATTCAGCCTGTGGGTGGTCGCATGCAGCGGTTCTTTCCTGTTTAGGCCCAGCTTACATCAGAAGCCTGGGTGTTGGAGATGATCCGGGACGGTTATGCCCTCGAGTTTACCAGGCCCCTCCCAGATGTTTTCATGATGTCACTATGCTGGGCTCCCGGCAAGGCTCAGGCACTGTAGGAGACTCTCAAGCGCCTTTTGGGGCTGGGGGTGGTTGTGCTGGTCCCTCCTGAAGGCTGGGGCTCTGGTCGGTATTCGTCTATTTTGTGGTTCCCAAAAAGGAAGGATCTTGGCAGCCTGTCCTTGATCTGAAAGGAGTCAACAGGTCCCTGAAGGTTCTGCATTTCCACATGCTTATATACCGCTTTTCACCGGGTCAAAGCAGTGTACATTCGGGTACGTTATATATTTCCCTTGTCCCCAAAGGGCTCACAATCTGTTTTGTACCTGAGGCAATGGAGGGTTAAGTGGCTTGCCCAAGGCCACAAGGAACAGCTGTAGGACTAGAAACCCCAGTCCTTCCAGCCCAATGTTGCTATCCCATTTGAACATCCTGCCTGAGGCAACTTGCCCCAGCCACTAGGCCACTGCTCCCTCCTGGTTGCCATGGATACAAGACAGCGCACATTTTCGGTTTTGGGGTCTCGGCCCGGTTGTTCTTGGTAGGCCGGGTCTTCGTGTTTTTCTGTTGATGCTTTTTGCCAGCTTATGCAAAAGAAAAAAAAAAAAAAGGAAATTTGGAAAAGGGAAATATTTGGAGTGAGTCTCTAGTGGGGGGTGGATATTTGGTGCCTCTCTTGGTTTGGTGCTCCAATAGAGCATAGCTGTGACAGAATTGGGGTTTGGGATCCTTTTTCTCTGCTTTGTGAAGTTCATATTGGCTATTGTCAGTGGACACAGGCTACTTATAGCACACTTGAGTTTGTGTTATTTGTCTCCACCTGCTGGTAGAGGAGCATAACCCACTTCACTGGACTGAAAATTTAGCAGGTAAAGTCTAATTTCACCTTCACAGTATTGTTAATGCAGTATGAGCTTCTTTGGATAATTGTGGGGTTTGTGTGTCGTCATTTCAGTGTACCCTGAATTTGTTCTTTATTTTTATCTTTTTCCTGTTCTTCTGGGCCATCCACCTCAGTCAGATCCTGGGCTGGGATCTGCCACAAAGAGCTTTTATTCCCAACTACCCTGAGATTTCCCACTATTTTACATCCCCTTATCAGTGCCGCATCAGACCCCCTCCTGGAACCCTGCAATCATGAGCTTTGAATCCAACCACTAGGTGTCACCCTTAAGCAATAACTGCAGCTCTTTCCCTACTTCATATTCGGGAGGGGGCTGTGAATGCTGCTTTCTCAGCATCTCGGGGAGTGGAAGACGTGACTTCAGGGCCGGATTTACCTTGAGTGAGGCCCTACGCCAACAAAAATTGTGGGCCCCCAGCAGGGGCGGCCCAAGGGGGGTGCGGACCTCATTTGCATAAGGGGCCTCATTTGCATAAATATTTGCATAATGTTACCATATACTAACTTTTAGTAAACGTGCCTCTTAATGAGTGTATGGATAAAGAAAGACTAAAAGATTTCTACATTACTATAATCCAGTGCCAACTGCCAGACACATTAGGAACTACTACAAACACTGCCCATAGTAAACCCGCCGTATCCTAACAGCACTACCAGGACTCACAAAGCACCATACTCTACCAATCAAAAGGCAACACTGCAAATATTAAACCAATACATTTCAGAGAACAACAATACATGACCTACTGGGGAAAGAGAACAAGTGGCAATGTCAAATAGGAATTACATAAACAGAACACCTCAGCTCAGTTACACATGCAGAACATAGACCATCACCAAACAAGTAATCACAATTTAGAAACAGGAAGACAATAATTAAACTGGAAATCCCAAAAGCCAAACTTGGAATGTACAACACTGTAGAAATAAAACAATACATTAATTTGCTCTTGTACTAAACAAAGCGCAGATGTTAATGATGCACATTTACCAGAGCTGACATATTCCAATTAATAAATTCAAAATAAAGAGATATTTTTCTACCTTTTGTGCATTTTTTTCAGCTGCAATTGCTCCAGCCACTTTCTTCTGGTTTCTTCGTGTCTTCTGCTAACTCTCCATCGTCTGCTGTCCATTTGTCCTTTCTTCTCTCTTCTAGATTTTTTTCCATTCTCTCTCTACATCTGCTTTAACATACTAATCTTTCTCCTTTTGCTCTTTCCTCATTCCTATTTCATCCACTCAAATATTACCCCTCCATCCTCAATCCCCACTTACTCTCCCAATACCCGGCCAATTGTAGATTTTTTATCCCTCCCACACAAAATATTTTTCCCTTCTCCATTTTACTCTTCCAGCCCCATCCCATTCTAATCCTCCCCCAACATCAGCTCCCTTCTAGTTCCAGCCTCACCCAGCATCCATTCCCTTCTAGTCCCTGCATCAGCCCATTTCCAGTCCTAGCCATCCATCAGCCCATTTCCAGTCCTAGCCCCCCCATCACCCCACTTACAGTCCTTAACCCCCCATCACCCCATTTTCAGTCCTTAACCCCCCATCACCACATTTTCAGTTTAAGCCCCCCCTATAACCCATTACCAGTCCTAACCCCCCATCAGCCCACTTCCAGTCCTAACCCCATCAACCCATTTCCAGTCAGCCCCCCATAGCCCATTGCCAGTCCTACCCCCCCCCATCAGCCCACAGCCCATTACCAGTCCTAACCCCATCATCCCACCTCCAGTTTTAACCCCCCGGCCCCTTTCCAGTCCTAGCCCCCCATATCCCATTACCAGACAACCCCCATCAGCCCACAGCCCATTACCAGTCTTAACCCCCCCAAAGCCCATTACAAGTTCTAACCCCCCCCAACAGCCCATTACCAGTCCTAACCCCATCATCCCACCTCCAGTTTTAACCCCCCAGCCCATTTCCAGTCCTAGCCCCCCCATAGCCCATTACCAGACAGCCCCCATCAGCCCACAGCCCATTACCAGTCTTAACCCCCCCCAAAGCCCATTGCCAGTTCTAAGCCCCCCCCAACAGCCCACAGTCCATTACCAGTCCTAACCCCATCAGCCCACCTCTAGCCTTAACCCCCCCCAGCCCAGCCCATTTCCAGCCCCAGCCCCCCAATAGCCCATTACCAGCCCTACCCCCCCAGTCCATTTCCAGCCCCAGCCCCCCCCAATAGCCCAGTACCAGTCCTACCCCCCCCCCATAGCCCATTACCAGTCCTACCCCCCCCATAGCCCATTACCAGTCCTAGCCCCCCCCATAGCCCTAGCCCATTACCAGTCCTACCCCCCCCCCCCATAGCCCATTACCAGTCCTACCCCCCCCCCCGGCCTAAAGTAAAATTTAATTTAAAAAAAAACCTGGTGGCTGCCGCCGCGGGGCCCCCTCTGCTGCCGCGGGGGCCCCGTCTACAAGCTGGTCGGGTCCGGTCCGGTCCGGTCGGGTCCGGTCCGGTCGGGTCTCTCTCCCTCCCTCGCTGCAGGCTGCGAGAGACGCGAAGGGAGAGCGTCTCCTCGCGTCTGTGTTAAGCCCGCAGGGGCTGATGGGAAATCCCATCAGCCCCTGCGGGCTTAACACAGACGCGAGGAGACGCTCTATCTTCGCGTCTCTCGCAGCCGGGAGGGAGGGAGGGAGACAGACGAGACCCGACCCGACCAGACCAGACCAGACCATCTTGTAGACGGGGCCCCCGCGGCAGCAGAGGGGGCCCCGCGGCGGCAGCCACCAGGTTTTTTTTTTAATCGAGTTGAAAAAAAAACAAACCTGGTTCTATTTTTTGTGGGCCCCTGCCGGTTGTGGGCCCTACGCCATGGCGTACATGGCGTATACGTAAATCCGGCCCTGCGTGACTTAGGTAGAGAACTGGGGGTCTTCCACATGGCAATGCACAACACTTGCCTCATGAGTCATAGGAAGGCTCACTGTGCATTAGCTCTGATTATACTTGCAGGACGCTTCCCTATCTTTGTACATTTGGGAGGTGAGACTTTGAGGCTCTGTGACTTGTTGCTCATTTTCCTTTTTGTGTGACCCCCACAAAATGACCATCCAAACGGCGCTTGAAAGCGGAGAGCCCCAACGCTGCTTGCTCTGTGTCCCCACTAACTTGCTTTCTCTGGTCAGGCTGAGACCCAGACAGGCCTGATAGCAGGAGCCCAAATTTGATGTTGTTTTGCTCCCTTCTAGTGGCTCCTTAGTTCAGAGCCAGTAGCCCACCCCATTTTACCAGTCTCCCTGTTCTTTCTCCAGATCTTTTCCTCTGCCCAGACAAGGCTAAAAACAGACAGCAAATGGGAACCCAACACTCAGGCTTGAGATTGCCTCCCCCAGGGCAGAAGGTTTCCCTCCCCCACGCCTCTGCTCCATGGTGTCATGTTCAGGAAGAATTCCTCCTGATAAAAGAGACTAGGAGCTTTCAGTGTGTTAGCATTCAGAAAACATCAGTAGACGTTGCCCCGCGAGATGGAAGGTGAGATAGCTTCTCTCTCTTTCTACTTATCCACTTTCATCCCCTTGCTGGCAGCTCATCAGCCCAAGTGGACCAGGCAGCAGGAAGCTTTGGTAACCCCTGTCTCTCTCTTATGTCCTCCCTGTCATTCTCCCCCTCTTTCTCTCTTGCCTTCCCTTTCCATTCACTCTTCCTGGTAGGTCTGTCCCTCCCTGATATTACCTATTTGTTTAAGTACGTTTCTCCCCCTCCTCTCTCTGCAGACAGTAGACCTGGACCCACCATGGCTGAGCTGCAAGAGGTACAGATCACAGAGGACAAAAGCCTGCTGCAGGATCCCTTGAAGGTGAGACGTCAATGAGCAACCAGGAAGGAGTCTACTAGCTCCTAGGGACCCCACCAGTGCTTCCTGCAAAAGGAGACTTACTGAGGATGACAAGACAACTCTCTCTGGAGAGGCCAGGAATTGTGCTCCTTTTACATTCCCAAAGCAAATATTTCAGGGTTCATAGTCTTTGAAAGCTCCCCTTGCAGAGCTGCTGTTGCTGCTGGGTGAACCCAAGTAAATCGGGAAAGGGCAAAGGGGCGCTGCTGCCTTACTTGCCGTCAAAGTCATGCAGGTGCCTCTTTGAAAGACGTGAAGTATGATCACAGCACAGACAGCTGAAGAGTGAAACCCAAGAAAAGATTTTGAAATAAACATGGGAGTGTGGCCACAGTATAAGCCGCACAAGTTTTAGTCCCATAAATAATGGTAAACGGGAACTGGGATTAAGACCAGTGGGGGGAGGAGTGATACTGTGAGTTCTGTAATTATGTCTCTTATTTGTTTTCCGGCCTAGGCGGCTGAGCTAGCTGCAAGAATACTCTTGGACCAAGAACAGGTAACAGTCAGTTACTGTATATATTAAATCCTGAATTACATCCTGAGTCTGGGCCCAATAATAATGTTTAGGTAACACAAGAATTAGCCCTGGGTTACAGCAGGGCAGGGCACAACGCTGGGGGGGGGGGGGGGAGACAGTTCAGGTAACATGGGGTTGGATGATCTGCCCAGCGGGGTACAGCACAGGCAATGTGGGGTAAGGTGGGGATCTGCCCTGGGGTGTGGGGTAGGTAACACAGGACAGCCTTTGGCCATTTCAAAACTATTCCAGCCTTCTCTTACTATTTAATTGGATTTGGTTTCCCCTTTATTAATCCCTCCTTTCTGCGATTGGATTAAGCATCGCTCTTTTCTCTTTAGCATGCCATGGTTTATTTGACTCATTAATCCTGCGCTTTACTAGGAGATTATTTAGGGATTTTCTGCATTTATTCAGCTATGCCTTCTCATTTAGATCTGATTGCACTCTTCATATTTCTGTTTCCTTCTTTAATACACTGTGGTCTTTGTTGTGCTGAAAGTTTATGGGCAGAGGGATTGTTTTAATTTACCCCCTGCCTGAAGGCTTTAGCTAGAGGGAGGATTTCATTTTCTTCTTGACTATAGTCCAATTTATAGGCTAACCATAAGCATTAAATCCCCTGCCCTTCCAAGGTGCCTAAATCTGTGGGGCAGGGCAGGGCAGGGCAGGGTGACATGCTGATGTGTTATTTTCAGTGCCCTTCCTCACCTCTCCCTTTCCCAACAGTGTAGATGTTGTTTTTATATAAATAAAGCATGAACACAGCACAGACAGATGAAGATTGGATCAGAAGGGCTTGGGCCGGGGTTGGGGAACTGTTGCTTCTTGGTCTTGAGGGTTAACATGGATATCCTTTTTATCTTGAATATAACTATGAAAGTTCAAAGCTTTGCTGGAAGCAGAAAGTTAGGTGAAGTTTAGGAATATATTGCTTTTTCTTTCTTTTTTAAAGTAGAAAAATGAAGAGATTAGAAACTGATTTTAAGGCTAAAATTAAGTGTGTGAATCCATTGGGTGTTAGGTATGCTTGCTGTATGATTTAGAGGTAGGGGTTTTAGGTAGGAGTCCATGTAGGGTTAAAAGTTATATTTGGGGTTAAGTTCTGTAAGTTTAGGATCAGACATTAAGGGCGAGGAGATGTCTGGTTAGGTGTTAGGTATGGTTGAGGCATAAGATTAAGCGTTTGGAAAGGGCATAGAGGCATTATGGGTGTGGCCTAAGGTTAGGCATTTTGAGAAGAGGTAGGGTTAGACATTACAGTTGAGGTGTAGAGTTAAGTATTATGGTTGTGGCATACGGTTAGCTGTTTTGAAGATGTGTAAAGTTAGGTATAGTTGAGGCACAATGTTAGACAATGGAGTGGAGGAGTGGCCTAGTGGTTGGGGCAAGGTACTTCAGGTCAGAAGGTCAGGGGTTCAAATCCCACTAGAGGACAGTAACCTTGGGCTGGAAGGACTGGGGTTTCTAGTCCCACAGGTGCTCCTTGTGGTCTTGGGCAAGCCACTTAACTATTTTACAGGGAACATGGGCTATGGAGGGTTATCTCCAAGTTATAATGCCCTGTTCAATGTAATTTCAGTTTGTTCAATGTAAACCACACTGATGCAGAATAGTGTGGTATATAAGAGAATGTAAATAAATAAATAAATAAATAAAAATAGACGTTAAGGTGTAGGGTTAGACTTTGAGAAGGGGTAGGGTTAAGCATTTTGAAGAGGTGTAGAGTTAGGTGTTACCATTGAAGGACAGACAGCACAGTTACTTACCTGTAACAGGTGATCTCCGGAACAGCAGGAATTAGTCTTCACACGTGGGAGACGTCGCCGACGGAGCCCGCACGGGAAAATGCTCCCCAGCATCCAATCAGAAAGCCTTTGGGAGCATCCCCCGCGCCTGCACGGTGGCTTCCCGCCCTTTCTACTGCCTCTCCCCAGTTGAGTTTCATAGCTGAGCCGGCAGGAGAGGAGAGGAAGGAATAGAGAAAAAGAGAGATACAACTCCCAGGGGAGGTGGACGGGTTGTGAAGACTAATTCCTGCTGTTCCGGAGATCACCTGTTACAGGTAAGTAACTGTGCTATCTCCAGGAACAAGCAGGAATGAGTCTTCACACGTGGGGACTCCCTAGCTTAGGATGCCCGGGGAGATCCCATAAGCGCAGCGCAGACGGGATGGCATTTGCCCAGCCTGAATCTCCGGCATCCGCTGAGGGATGGAGGGCAGGAGTTGAATAGAGGAACAGCGAATCCAAAGACTACGGAGGCAAGTCTTTAGAGTGCAGAACAGGTACCATTAGGATACAGCAAAAAAAAAAAAAACAGGCTACGGGAGTAGGCAGAGGGGTGCATGAAGAGAATCATTAAGCATGTAATGAGTAAATGACCTAGTACCATACAGAGCTTACCGGCCATTAAGTTTCTAATGAATTAATGGTTTAGAACCCTGTACTGCTTACCCACCGGGTTGTCGGAAGTAGTCCTGTGATGAAGGCACTGTAGACGCAGTAGCGAGGTCATCAAGGAAACTTCACCGCAGCAAGGAGGAAGTTCCAAATCCGGAAGGCCATGGGATCCAGGCGTCAGCTGGGTCAGGAGAAGGACGGCAGGTCTTCCAGGGGGCTCACGCAAGCTGAGCACTCCCTTAGAAGTAGAGTCCATAACTCAGAGGACCAACAGTGGAAGACAGGCTGAACTAGAGAGCCTATCCCGGAGAAGTAGAGGTGTACCCCGGAGCAGAAGGGGTACACAGTCTGCCCTAGCGAGAGATAGGGAGACAAGGGTCCGGACCTCCGGGAGGAGGACCTAACTGAAAAAGGGAGCTGTTGACTTCACAGCAGTAGGGTACCACCAGTCCGCGGGCCGACGGGGAATAGGCAGGCGGACTGGCCGGACCCCCGGGGGGGGGGGGGAGTACCGGCCATAGGGGGAAAAAGGCGGTAAACACAGGTACTGTGGGGATCCCCCAAAGGTGCCTGCCAAGCAGGTGATATCTAGTATATCTAAGCCGGTGGACATGGGGACGCCCCCTCCGGTACTAACACAGGCACGCCGGGGGGGGCCTGCCTCCATGAGCAGCACTCAGGTAAGGCGGATCTGCCATCGATCCCCAGAACGTCCACCTGGAGAGGTGGCCGCAAGATCCGTCAGGGGAGGGATCTTTCCCGGAGGGCAAGGGCAGATCGGCGAGCTAAGAGCGCGGTAGCGCAGGGGACGGAGGATAGCATCAGTCCAGTAGAATGCCGCAGGGGTTGGAGGCCCTAATGTGTCCCCAGGACCTGCGCGTAGAAATTGTCCCCCGCACAATCGGGGAACGTGAGGGTATAGTCCCTGGTGAGTATAGGGGGACTATAGCGGCTGGAGGGGAATTCCAGTACGGAAGCAATCAGCAAGAGGATACTGGCTGAGAGGGATTCGGGGACATACCGAAGAGTAAGTAGGGCGACCGTGGGCCAGAGCGATCACGGCGTAAGGTGGTCTCTCTTTCCCACGGAGAAGACCTGAACCCCTAGATAAGTCCCCGAACCATTTTCCAACTGGATGAGCCCCAGAGTAGAGCTCTAGTCTAAACTTCTGGTAAGGAGGTTAAGAGCAGGCAGCCGCCCACCTGAGCCTAAAAATGCTTAGTATGAGAGTCCTGGCGCGGGCCCGGGGACATCAACCTGGGGTGAGAGGTCCTTTGCTTGGGCGCGCCTGGAGGGTGGGCGGAGGGCTGACATTTCCTCTTCCTAGGGAAGGGGGGTCTGGAGGGGCGTTTACCACCACCACCGGGGGGAAGCCGGGCCCTAGGCTGGCTGCTAACTCTGGGAAGGTTAGCGAAGCACTGTGCGACCTGATGTAAGGCTTCGCTATTGAAGAGATGATCTCTGTCGCAGGGAGAATTACCCAGGATGTGCTGTGCCCGTTGACACAACTCGGACGCCTGCAACCAATGCCGTGCGGCGTGCTCTAATGGCAACAGCAGAGGCTCTGCTGACCGACCGGAAGGAGTCCAGCGAAGCACGAGAAAGGAACCCGGAGATATTCCTGCAATGATAAAGAAGCAGGGAATATTCAAAGGCCTTGGTTGCAGATACGAAGGTGGACAACCGAGATAACCTCTCGGTGACCTCCCGAAGCGACAGACTCATATAAAATATATATGAAATAATTCTGGCCGCCAGCATAGACATTTGGAAGGCTTGATGTCCTAGAGTATCTAGCGTCTTCGAGGCGCGGCCTGGAGGGCGAGAAGCATGCCTCTCCTTGCTTCCGGCCTTCCTCAGCGCCGATTCCACCACAATGGGCCGATGTGGAAGCTGGTGCTGCCGAAACCCCGGGGACGGAGGCACTCGGTACAGAGCCTGCATCGCAGTCGGCGGCGCCGGAACCCTCAAAGGCGACCGCCAAGCCCCCAGCAGGAGATCCTGCAGGGCGGGATGCAGAGGAAGCATTGCGGCTGCCTGTTCCGCAGGGCCTGGGCTCGGGTCCGGGATAGGGATGGCCAGCAAGTCCGCCATGTCAAGGAGGAAATCCTGAAAAGGTGGCTCTGCCGGAGCAGTTATGGCGGGAGAGGCTGCCAGGGCACTAAGAGGCCGCTCGGGCCGATGCCCGCTGGGCAGAGGAGGGGACCAACCGACCCGGATCGGGGCAGTCAACATGGCGTCGTCGGCTCCTGGAATTGATTCCAAGATAGGCATCGAAGAAGTCGATGGCACCGACGGCGCCGCAGGAACCGGCCTCGGCCCCGAACCCGGGGGCCGCGCTTCCCCCCGTGACTGGAGCGAATCCGCGGCCACCGGAGGGCAGGGGCCAGCGGCCTCTGCTCTGCGCTGCGGGAGAGGACAGGGGCTGATCCCGAGACATGCTGCGGCCAGGCTTTCAAGGCTGGACAATGACTCCAGGCTGGGCATCGAACCGAGCGAGGAGATCGACTCCCTCCTCGAGGCCCCTGGCGGGAGTGACCGCGCCGGTGGTGGAGATCCCGGAGCGCGTATCGGAACCGCGCCGGCCGGTGCTGCGAACATCAAGGGCCCCCGAGGATGGTGCTCGGAGGAGAGGGGGTCATCTGACACCGGCGCCGATGTCGATTGGCGGGCACTGCCCGGTGCCGGGCTCCCTCTCGAACCCGTCCGACCCAGAGAGAAATCCTTCCGGGGCATACGGCCGGTCCCCGAGGGGACCCCGGTCACCCGACGACGAGTCCCTGCAGGAGGGGGGAGTGCAAAGCCCCTGCGCCGACGTCGGGTTACCGTTGCGGGGCGGCGCAGACCCAGATTGGGTCGAAGCGGTCAAAGACCCCAAGGCCCCTTCTCTAGGGAAGGGCGGGGCCCTCAACGGCCGCGTCGATGCCGGGGAGTCGCCCGTGCGCTGGCCGACATACCCCGAGGTCCCCGGGGAAGGTCGATGGCGATCCCTCGTGCTCGACGCCCCTGCCGTCGCGGGTGGATCGGCGCTGCTCGAACCC
Source organism: Ichthyophis bannanicus (assembly GCA_033557465.1). Taxonomy (NCBI): domain Eukaryota; kingdom Metazoa; phylum Chordata; class Amphibia; order Gymnophiona; family Ichthyophiidae; genus Ichthyophis; species Ichthyophis bannanicus. The sequence continues at coordinate 120,948,361 of CM066048.1, forward strand.
GGTACCACCCTTGCGCAGGGCTGGGATACCGGCGACCCGGCGCGTGTCGAAGCGAGCGGCCCCGAGGGGAGGGAGGCCAGATGACCATCCCCAGTGTGGGGCGGAACCACCGACGCCCGCATCCTCGAAGCGGGTACTACCCCCACGCATGACCTGAACGTAGGGCCGTCAGACAGTGTCGAGTCGATCGGCCCCCGAGGAGCCGAGGGCAGCGGCTGGCGATCCCCGGTGGGGAGCGGGTCACTCGACATCGACGCCGACGGGTCGGCACCACCCAAAGCGGATACCACCCCCGTAGGAACGCCATACCGGCGTGAGTCGGAGGACCGCAGCCGCCAATCCCCGGTGAGGAGCGGAACGCTCAACACCGACGCCGAGGGTTCGGTACCGCCCACGTGCATGGCAGGGCTGAAGGAACGCCAGGTTGGACTGAGTCGATCGGCCATGGAGGCGCCGAGGACAGCAGCCGACGATCCTCGGTGAGGAGCTGAGCGCTCGACACCGACGCCGATGCCCGGGGCTCAGTACCGCCCGGAGCGGCTACCACGCCCGAGCATAGCTTGGATGTAGGGAGGTCAGACCCGGTCGAGTCGATCGGCCCCGAAGGCGCCGAGGACACCGGCTGATGCTCCCTGGCGAAGAGTGAAACACTCGATGCCGACACCGGGTAATCGGCACCGCTCGAAGCGGGTACCACCCTCGGGCATGGCTCGGGAATGTTCTGTGAGGAGCGAACCTCAGGAACATCCCGAATCCCCGTAAATGCTTTGGAGCCCGAGGACTCCTGCCGGGGTATATCAGCCAAGGAGGACTTGAGGGGTTGGCCAGAGCCGTCGCCATGCCGCGCATGAGACGCGCCCCTCAAGACTCGGCTAGTCTTAACAGACTGTTGTGTGGTTACCTGATCCTGGAGAGAAGAACAACCCGACGACCGCGCCTTGGGCGTGAAGACGTCGTCGAGGGATACCCGAAAGAGGGAGGGTCTTCTCCCGACACTGTAGCCCGGGGAATCCGTGGAAAAAGGGTCAGGCCCCAAACAGGAGAGGCACCAGGCATTGGAGTCCACGTGGAAAATTAAGTCCCCGCCGTGAGGCTGGGGGGAAGAAGGCTCCATGCCCCGGTCCTCAGCGCCCGAAGGGGGGGGGGAGGTGCCGCCTGTCGGCGGGAAAGCCGCGACTACAGAAAAAAGGAAAAATTTCTGCGGTGGCAGGAGGGACGTCCTGCCTGCTCCGCGGAAAACAAAAAACTGGGGAGAGGCAGTAGGAAGGGCGGGAAGCCACCGCGCAGGCGCGGGGGATGCTCCCAAAGGCTTTCTGATTGGATGCTGGGGAGCATTTTCCCGTGCGGGCTCCGTCGGCGACGTCTCCCACGTGTGAAGACTCATTCCTGCTTGTTCCTGGAGATTTAAAGCATCTCAAGAAGATGTAAACGTAGCTGTGCTTCTTCGTCTTTTTCATGTGTAAATACAAACTGTCAAGAGCACAAAGAATGAGATAGGGGCAAAATTTTGGAAAAGTAAAGATGTCTTGGCATCAGCAAAAGAGAATGTTGGTGAGCACTGAAGCTATAAGAAAGGAGTAGTATTCAGTTTTCTTATCGTATTAAAAGGTAGACTCCCTTTCCTAAAAGCGGCCATCTGGAAAATGTGTGTTTGTCCCTCTCTACGTCTCTTTCACTTTCTCTTGTTCTGTCACCTGACAGTAATTCTTTCTCTTGTTCTGACAGAAACACTCTATAGAGACGCCCTATGGAGTTGCCCAGGTCACAATCCATGGAACTCCAAAACCCAAACGTCCGGCCATCATAACTTTTCATGATGTTGGGCTGAACCGTGAGTGATGATGCCTTTGACCCCTAAATCTCCTCAAATCCATAAAATGCCTTTATTTATGCCTTACCCTCCTGGTCTTTCTCCTATTTCAAACCCTGACCCTCACGCCTCCTCAGCCATCCCTAACAGAGTGTTCCTTTCCAAACCCTAGGATCCAAACACATCCCGATCCTAATGCTTCTTCACCTGTCCCCAGCTCTTAATCCCAAATCTTCTCCACCTATCCCATATCCTAGGAACCCAACACCTACAGTATTCCTAATCCCTTCATCTTTATGTAATCCTAACCCCCTAAAGGTCATTTATCTGTATTTAATCCCAGTACTCCTCCCCTACCTCCCCACACCCAGCACTTTCCTTCCACCTCTCTTTCTATACAGCGCCTCCTGGGAGCGGTGGACGTTGTTTTAAAGTTTCACCTTTGGTTTTGCAGACAAGAGTTGCTTTGAAACTCTGTTCAACTACGAGGACATGTATGAAATTGTGAAAAACTTTGTGGTTTGTCACATTGATGCTCCTGGGCAGGAAGAGGGAGCAGCGGCATACCCTGCAGGGTAAGAAGGACGATAGCTCCTTGTTATGTCATAGGGTACCCATCTTGTCCTACACTGCCCCACCCCCTTGCATGCATGTCTTAGCAATTTCACTTCCTGTATCCCTTGGCCACTCCCCTCCCTAAGGATATTACAAGGGTCTGTTATGTTCTGATGGAAAGTAACATTTAATCTCTCTCTCTCTCTCTCTCTGCCCGTGCCTCATAGCTATCAATATGCGTCTTTGGATCAGTTGGCTGAGATGATCCCTTGTATACTCCAGTATTTAAAGTAAGCCAGTTGTGCGTGTGTGTAGACTTTGCTTATATCTCTGAGACTTTGTTGCTTATATCTCTGAGACTTTCCTCTTTCTGTCTCCTCCTCAGTTTTGGTAGTATCATCGGAATCGGTGTTGGAGCTGGTGCTTATGTTCTAGCCCGCTACACGGTGAGTCTGGACCATCTTCCAAAACATTTTATTTGCTTTATTGTCCTGGACTCTTCTCTTTCTCTTTTTCTTTGCTTTCCCTTTCTTGCCTCGGTCGTCTTCCATCCTTCCCCAGTTCCCTAACTCAGGATTATTTGATCCATTTTTCTCTCTGCTTTGTTCCGTTACAGCTCAGTCACCCAGACACAGTGGAAGGTCTGGTGCTGATCAACATTGACCCCAATGCCAAGGGATGGATGGACTGGGCAGCTCATAAGGTGAAGAACAAAGATTGATGGGGGGAGGAATTTACTTTTTGTGGAAATGAATGCTGAACGCAAGAACAGAATAAGGGTCAATTAGGAAGATACATACCTCTCTCCAGAGATCCTACCTCAAAGGGATGATACCATCACTGGTCCTCCTCTGCTTCCCAACAGGATGTTGAAATATAAAGGGGTCCTGGAAACACAGAATACGTCTGTCACAGGCTAAATCTGATCCCTCATCTTTCTCTCTCTTTCAGCTCACAGGCCTCACCTCCTCTGTCTCGGAGATGATTCTGGGTCACCTCTTCAGCTCAGTGAGTCTTAGCAGGAGGAAGAGTGTATAAATGGTCAGGGGTTGTCTCTGGGAGGAATCCCAATGGGCTTTGAGTAGTGTGACTGTGGAAGGTGATTCTTGACAAGGAAAACATGAATGGTCTGGCTTCTGGTGGCCATGAATCTCGTGGGGGAGCATGTGAATGGTCGGGGGGTTGACTGTAGAAGATGAGTCTTATAGGGAGGGGAGTGTTTGGGTGGGTGGGTGGGCGATTGGAAGAGGTAAGATTTGAGGGGAAGAGAGAAAGTGTGTGAATGATCAGGTGGTGGAACCACAGCATTCAGGAAGTAAGGGAAGAGAATTCATGATTTCTTGAGAAGCTGGAGTGTGTGTTGCTTTGTCTCAATGTATTTGTGCTTCTGTCATTATGAGAGTATTTGTGTAACACTGTATCTGTTTATCTCTGTGTCTCTGACTGTATTTCTCCGTCTCTGTGTCTTTCTGTGTCGTGGCACACATGTGTGGTTTTGTGTAGAACTGTATGACCCTGTGAACGAGTTCTGCTTTCTCTCCCCCAGGAAGAAATTTCCAACAACACTGATGTAGTGAGGCAGTACAAAGAGACCCTGACGAACTCCAACATCCTTGGCAACCACCAACTTTATTTCAACAGCTACAACAAGTAGGGAATGGGGGAACTTTGCTATCGGGCTGGTACTACGGAAGTATTTTAGGGGGCATATGTTCATTTACGAGGTTACTATGCTGTGTTTTAATGGTGAAAAACTTTACTAGGGGTTTATTACACCATGTTTAATGGGCAGAATCATTAGTACAAGGATTTTAGAGTGTGCTTTTAAAGGGGAGAAACTTTACTAGAGACTCACCATGGCATTGTTATATAGGGTTATCTTTACTACAAGGGTTCTTTTTTTTTAATTTATTTACAAATATTTCTATACCAGTTTCCCTAGGAGACCTTCCAAAGCAGTGGATAGTATAAAAATGGTGTGCTTTAAGGGGAAGACGTTTTACTGGGGGGTTACTGTAAACTGTAGCATTAGAGTTTAGTAAAGGGTTACTGTAGGATACATGATTAGAGACAGATAATTAATGTGGGTTTTATAGTGTGTTTAAGTGGGAACAAATTTGACTTCAATTACTGCGTTGCTACAGAGTTATTAGTGCATGCTGTGGTGCGGAGAAATATGACTACATTGTTACTATAGTTTACTTCATTGGCGAGACGTTACTTCAGGATTAGTAGCGTATGCCTTCTTGAGGAGGAACAACTCCAGCATTACTAGGAAATGTTTACTGCAGATGATGTCACTACAGGATTGCTAGCGAATGGGAAACGTTACTGCAGGGTGGTGGTTGTTAAATGTCATCAAGTCAATGTCAACTCATGGTGGCCCTATGGATAGTTGTCCTAAACTGTGTTTGCTCTTCAGTCAGGGGGCATTCGTAGCTGCTGTTATAACGATTCATTGCACTGCCGGTCTTCGTCTTTTGCGTTGACCTTCAACCTTGCCAAGCATGATGTCTTTCTCTAATGATCTCTCTCTTCGCATGATGTGTCTAAAGTATGAAAGTCGAAGTCTTGTCATTTCATCCACCAAGATAAACTTAGGTTTGATCTACAGGGGTGCTATAATAATTTTTTAACATTAGTACAAAGTTACTATAGGATGGATTAATCAATCATGACGGGGAAAAACAACTCTCCCTAGAATTTTGAGTCTGAGGGAAAAGATAGTGTTGACTACTGAGTTTTCAGCATTGGGAGGGGCGGGGATCAATATAAACAGTAAGGGTATCTGTGCTTTCTCTCACTCTCTCATCTTGTCCTAAGCTACCTTCTCTTTCTCTCCCTTTCTCTCAGCCGTCGGGACCTGAACCTTGAACGTGGAGGAGACGTTACCCTGAAGTGAGTCTTTCTCTCAACACCATAGCCATATCAAATCTAAAATCCTCCCCAGTACCTCTTCTCCTGGCCCTTTGCAGAAACTGTCCTGTATTCAATAAATCCGCATTCTTCAATGTCAAACCTCAGAACACCTGTCGCTAGTCTGAGAGCTTCTCCTCCCCCCCCCCCCCACTGCTATTTTCATTTGGTTCTGCAGAATCGCAATGGAGGAGAAAGCTCTGAATGCATTCTGAAGTCTTCCTCGGGGGGGGGGGGGTAAGAATACCCCCCTACAACTGATACTTGTGTGTCTCTCATCTGAGTAATACACAGTTTACACCTGCTCAGTTTGTATTGCTATTCACTGAAATAGTGCAGGTCATGGGGGTAGCCAGTCTGGAGCAAGTAGACTACAGCTCTCCAGAAATCAACCAGGTCAGTGACGACAGGTTGGTGTTGGCCAATGTCCTTTCAGAAAAGTCATGGAGGAAACCTAGGCAACCAGATTTTCGGGCAACAGACTTGCTGGTTTTAGGATCTAGGTTATTATAAAGATGGCTGGTAAGATATGGGGGTGGGAAGGCTGGGGATGTCTAAGCGGTGAAGCATCTCCATTTGGCAGCTACGACGTACACTTAGGCATAACTGGGCAGGCTGGATGGGCCATATGGTCTCTGTTTTTTATTATTAATTGTATTACTGATGGATTTAGAAAAATACATTTAAGAAATTCAGCTTCTGAGAAGTAAAAATGAAGTGTTAGTATCTCAGGATCAAAAAGCAAAGACAATCCATCTATTGAACACTAAAGCCAGGTTCTCGCAGACTTCTATTTATTTATTTATTTATATTCTCTTATATACCGCACTATTCCACATCAGTGCGGTTTACATTGAACAAACTGAAATTACATTGAACAGGGCATTATAACTTGGAGATAACAATTTTACTGGGAACATGGGCTATGGAGGGTTAAGTGGCTTGCCCAAGACCATAAGGAGCACCTGTGGGACTAGAAACCCCAGTCCTTCCGGCCCAAGGTTGCTGTCCTCTAGTGGGATTTGAACCCCCGACCTTCCGGCTTGAAGTACCTTGCCCCAACCACGAGGCCACTCCTCCACTCCATGACTTTTCTAGGATACAATCTCAAGGACAAAGAAATAAATAGGTCTAATTTAAAAAAAAAAAACCTTTGTGGCCTGTTCCTGCCATGATCTACTATCTTGCTATGTTACTGCAGAGTAACAGTGGATGAGGAAGTTCAGCATGTGTTCTGTGCAATAACTGATGAGATTTTTGTTCCTTTTTCTCTCTCGCCAGGTGCCCTGTGATGCTGGTAGTAGGAGATCAAGCTCCCCATGAGGATGCAGTGGTGGGTTGAAAGATTTTTTTTCAATGCTTAATATGCCCCCTCCCCTTCCCCCTCCCCCTCTCCAATACATACAGGCACACACTCCTTTCCCTAGCCATTACCCCAAGGGTTTCTCTCCTGGGAGCCACTCTTTTCTTAGTCCTGTTGGAGCCTCCACCCAAACCCAGCTCTTGTTCTGTGGGGTGAGAGGGAAGGAAGGGGTACGAGAGCTTCTAGTTTATTTGTTTGTCTGAACTTCTATACCACTTTTGCACAGGTCAGACTATTTTAGATTACATCTTCACTACAGGGCAAGGCAGAAGACTGCAGAAATAGGGAGCGGGTTACAGGGCTCTCCAGCAATGCCTAGACTCTTGCCCGTATTGCCTCGTAACCCTGAATGCTTCTCTCACCCCATAAGTAATTGGAGCACAGATGTCTGACATCACCTCCTCTTTCTCGCAAGAAACCATCAAACCCCTCTCCTGTTCTCTCCCCCGCTCCCTCCCCACCTTCCAATATAGGTTGGCTGTATTCTGTAGATAATGCGTGCTCTTTCTCTGTCTGTCTGTCATATGGTCTAGGTTGAATGTAACTCCAAACTGGACCCCACCCAGACCTCCTTCCTCAAGGTGAGTGATACAGGCTCATGGAGTGTCCAGATCTGATTGGTCAGTTCTCGTGCCCCACAAAAAATCCAAATACATCAATCAAAATGCAATAATAAATATGTTAGGTACATGTAAACATATTCTGCTGACCAATTCCTGGACAAACTTTTCTTTCCTTTTTTATTGTATATTCTTATAAACCAGGCAGTTTGCATCTCCTTTTTTGGTTTAATTAATTGAATAAATTATATCTTCATTTTATATTACACATTTATAGTTCACGCTATCTACCATTCTGGGTGGATTACATAAAACGCATGCAGTATAAGAAAGAAAAAAAACAATAATTAGTTATATTGCCCTAAGATATATGATGATCCAGAAACCTAGAAATCTAATTCAAATGACATCAAGCGCGTACATAGCCCTAGACCAGGACTGTCAAACTCTTGTGCTGGAGGGCCACAAATCAGCTTGGTTTTCAGGATGTCCCGAATGAATATGCATGAGATATATTTGCATTCACTATCCCGATTGTATGCAGATATGTCTCATGCATATTCATTAGGGATATCCTGAAAACCTGACTGGTTTATGGCCTCCAGAAAACCCCTAACATAGACCATTGACCTAAATAAATACAGTAAACTACTAACTGCAGCAATATTATCAAGATTAAACACCTGTGAATGTCATAAACTCCAATGTCAGAGTAAACCAATTTAAGAACAGTATATAAAGTAAAATCATTATTAATACACACAAAACATCAATATTTTTTTATTTATTTTGTTATCATTATTTTGTTGTTATTTATATTCTCTTATATACCGTGCTATTCTGCATCAGTGCGGTTTACATTGAACAAACTGAAATTACATTGAACAGGGCATTATAACTTGGAGATAACTATTTTACAGGGAACATGGGCTATGGAGGGTTAAGTGGCTTGCCCAAAACGCATTTGTTCCATTTTTATCCCACAAGATAGATTGATGACCCTCCTATGTGGCATACAACCATCATCCACTAAAAACTATTTTAAAAAAACACCCTTTGAAATAAACAAAAACATTAAAACCCAAATTAAAACAATGCCCTGCACATAAAAAAGAAAGAAAGATGAAGAAACAAACCCCATCACAGGCCTGTCTGGCTATAAAATCTTCGGAGAAGGGAAATGTCACAGTTACAATAGTTGATTAACTCTAACTCAAATAATAATGTTAAATGTAAAACAAACATATAATCAATATCAAACACCTGTGTGCAACAATAATAAAACAAACAATGAAAACAGATATATTCTCCTGTGTTAAATGGTAGCAGTACAAAAAAATATAAAAGAACTAAAAATCCCTGTACTATATTTATAATCATATATATAAAATATTAATGGCCCTCAAATATTTTTATATATATGATTATAAATATAAATCTAATACAGGGGTTTTTATTTCTTCTTTTATAATGTTTGTTTTTGGTGTGACAATAATAAAACGAGTATAGGCCTGTCTGATACTTATGGAAAAATGCATCCTAGCTAGCTCCACTAAATGCTTCATTTAAAAAAATTAAAAAAAACGGGCTTTAAGCTTTTTCCTGAATTCCGATATAATGATCTCCAACTCAATTCCTCAGGGAGTGCATTCCTCAAAGTCCGCCAGCGGCTGCAAAGGAACGACTGTTTCCTTACCATTCCCCTAGATACATCCTAATCCCCAGTTGTGTTGTCCGTTTTGACTAGACTGTAAGCTCTAATGAGCAGGGACTGTTTCTTACATGTTTCTGTACAGCGCTGTGTAGGCCCGGCAGAGTTATACAAATGATAAATAGTAGTAGTAGTGTGTCCATTAAATGTAAAAGCTTAGGCGATGGAGCATCTGGTAGATTTTGCCCCCAGATTACAGCACTCGTGGTGATTTATAAAGTCTGAGCATTTCACCAATAGGTGCCTCATTCTTTAATGCCCTGTGGATCAAAGCCAAAGCCAGAGAGGAGGAGCAGCCTAATTGTTAGAGCTACTGGCTTGGGATCCAAGAAACCAGGGTTCAATTCCCACCTTATGGCCTTGGGCAAGCCACTTAACCCTCCAAGGTATCAATGTCCCTGTTTAATGTACATTGCCAAGTTTAACTTACAACGTAACCTGCTTCGATTGACATGATAAAGCAGAATAAAACCTGTCAAATAAATAAAATAAACATAGGTTTCTAAATTACTTCAAGTGATCACAAGTAATTAAGCTGGGGAGTTCTCAAAGCAGGGCAGGTGAAAAATGTTTTGTCATGGACCGAAAACAGTGTGGTGCATGTCCCAGGTACAGTGCTGTGAGGCTTACCCTTCTGAGCCAGTACTGACCCAGCATGACATTAGGGGAGAGTTTCCTCCAAGCCAGTAGTGAACCGTATGAAACAACGCTAGGAGACGCACCCGCAGTCTTGTGACTCTTAATACTTCGGAGGAAAAAGGGGAATCTGCATCCTAAAAGGCTTCACTGAATTTTCCCCTTGAATGTGCCATTACATGTGGACACCAGCCATCACTGCCTCTCTCTTTGGCGATTTGGGATATAACAGTGGATAAGCTACGGTACCTTGGGGAGAGGAGGAGTGTGTCACAGTGTTAGTATGTTCTGCCGAAACTTACTAGCCACCTCGCAGCAATGCTCCGACACAATCCTAATCGTTGGTCATCAAGGTGAGGGATGGCTTTCTTTTAAAGCAGAGAAGAATCATCTTCTTGGGGATTTTCACATCTCAGGATTTAATTTTGTATTAATTTCTTTGGCCTTTTCTTTTCTAGATGGCAGATTCAGGTGGACAACCTCAGATAACGCAAGTGAGTTTTGGCTTTCAGTGTGAGGGCTGGGAAATGAAGTGAGCCCTGATTATGAAGAGCAGAGCCCCTAACATGATTGCTGGAAGGGGGCATGTGCGGTGTTCATTATTGTCTCTGTGACCCTAATTACTATATGACTGGTTTGTTCTAACCCATCTCTCTCTCTCTGGTCTCTGCAGCCTGGAAAGCTGACGGAAGCCTTCAAGTATTTCATTCAAGGGATGGGATACAGTGAGTATCCTAAATCCATATCCTCCCTCCCAGTCTCACAGGTTTAATAGAGCCCATATCTCACTCCTACCTATAGGCGCTGCTGCTTCAATGGAAAGACCCTCTTGGGTCTTCTCTTCTTTTCTCTTTTTCAGCAGACTAACTACCTAAGGGTCTCTGGAGCCCATGTCTTTCCCAGCTTGCTAATGCCACTCAAGATGGCAACCTCTGGGAAAGGTTTGCCCACTTTTTGGCAATGCCACTGACCATGTTCTGAAACCCAGGTTGAGACAGGGTGTGCAGCACACGTGCTTATCTATACTGTCTTTTCATTTTCTTCCTTTCCCCTAGATTCTCAAATTTAGGTCTCAAGATTCCCAAAGAGGCCTATTTTTCAGGGTCACCACTATCCTAAGACAACTGTTTACAAAAGCAGCTCATGAATATTCATTGCTCTATCCTGTAAGCAACTCTATTTGGGAGCCTTGAGGACTGTATGTCAGTTATGACTATCGCGGGGTCTGCCTCTGTCGGTGACTCTGTAGCAATGTCCCTGCCTCCTTGAGATGACCTCATCATCCAACGTCCATTAAATCAGACAGTGATGTCACCAGTAGGGAAATTCTCACCAGTGGGGAGGAAAGTTGGGCACCTTCTTGAGGAGGTTTCTAGAAGCAGGCCCAGTACTTTCTGTCAATCCTGTCTGACCTGTGGACTTTTCAGATCTCCGTTTAAATCCCTCTCTTCTCTGTTTTTCTTTCTTCTCTTATTTTTTTTATCTTCCTAATTTAGTTCCTCACGTGCTGGACAAGAAGCGTAGTCTGGGGTCAGGTAGCTTTTCAAGTCTTCTGTCAGCTCCTCACACGCTTCAAGACCACTCCATGCACGTGTAACCCCTCCCTTTTCCTCCTCCTCCATTTGCTACCACAGTCCTTTTCGCTGTCTGTGAAATGAAATCAAATACAAATAAATCAATGTATCCCAAGAACCGGGAGAACCGGAAACCTTGGTGCTGATGGTTTATAATTCTGTGTCAAGAAAAAAGAGGGGAAGAGGGTCATGGAGCCAAGCTATAAAAGCTTGGAGCTTGTAAAACAAAAATGCAGTGCTTCAAACAATAAAGAGGTAATTTGCAAAAAATGACTTTTTAGAAGAAAAGCAAGGGAACAGTACATCTTGAGATGGCCGGGGAATAGTGTAATTATTTTTTCATAGGTGTCAAGATATGGTTTACTCCTTCTGGAATTCTGCACCCCAAAATTCTGGGTTAAAAGGTCTGAATTATGCAAAATTCTGCTTACTTTGCCAAATAACAAAGCATATTGTTTTGGGGTCAATACAGAAAAAAAAATCACCAAAGTGCAGAATTTTGAATTATGGTGTACAGAAGTCCAGCAGGAGTAAATGGTAAAATGTTTTCACCCCTAGGCAGGAAGGAGCTAGAGAGATCCCAAACATTGACCAGCGTGAGGTAGTTTATGGGGGTAGAACGTTTTTCCAATTGTGAACTCTATCAGGGTTCAGAAACATTTGTTCTCCATAAGCATATGGGGAGAAGGGTTGATGATTACAAACAAGCCAGTTTACTGTATGATTACTCTTCCATTTTTGTCTGCAAAATAATTGTTTGCAAATCAATTTGCTCAATTGAAGTGTTGCATTTTTATATGATCCATAATTTAATAACTTGATCCCCCCTCCCTTCTTTTTTCTCTTGGTGTATTAATTGTTTTGGTATAACTGCTTGCTCCTTTAGTTTAGCTTTGTAGGTTCATCCCACCCCAGGACTGTTGCCAGAGGTCGCACCAATTGACGCTCCCACTTCTATTTAAACTAGTCCCAAGTGCAGTTGCTAAGTCAGGGAGGGTAGTTTGTCCTTGTGTTGAAGTGAGTTCCTATTCACCTTTCACGTCCTACCGCATGGCATGACCCTTGAATCAGTTCACCTATGGCTGAATTCCCTACCCTTTCCTCCACCCAAAAAATCCCTCAGTTGTATGGATAGAAAAGAAATTTTTGTATTGAAATATTCGAGCAGTTTCCTCTCTGATAGACAATGGTCCTGATGAGGGTGCCCCTATCTCATTGGAGGGGATGAATGTAACCCTCCCCCTTTCTTCTGTCCGCCATGTTTATTTTCTGTGCAGGTAATCAAATGCAAAGGGGCAGCCTTCCCCACCCAAATATTTAAAGGATATTCTGTTGATAGCCCCAACCCCTCCCACAGCAAGATTTTAGGGTTCAATTTTAAATAAAAATATTTAAGGATGCCAAGCTGAGCGGTTTGACTGATTTCTTTTTCTGTCTTCCTTCCTTCCTTTCTATTTGCTCCTTACAGTGGCATCCTCCTGCATGACCCGTCTCTCACGCTCTCGCACCGCCTCTCTCTCCAGTGCAGCTTCGGGGGAGGGGAATCGCTCTCGCTCCCGGACCATGTCCCAGAGCAGTGAGTCCGGACAGTTTCTCCCAGGGCAGTCCCAGACCATGGAGGTCTCCTGTTAAGGGGGCCCCAGCCCTTGCTGCTGCTGGCAGGAGAAGCCACGTCCTTGGACACACCGCTTCCTTCTCTTCCAACATGTGACCTCCCTTCCTCCCCACAAGAAGTCCATGCTGTACTCTTTCTACTCAATGGGATGGGGGCCTTTTGTCCCACCAACTAACTCGCAATGCAGTCTGCTGCAATGTTCAGCCAGAAAAAAAACAGAGCCCTAACTTTACTCTCATTAAGTATGTTTAGTGAGAGTATGTATGTGTGTGTGTGTATATATATATATATATATATATATATATATATATATTTATACATACATAAATGTAAGTTAGAAACAGCAGCAAAAATTAGTGGGAAAAACACTTAACATCTTTTAAAATGGTAAGGTGAAAAGAAATCTTTCTTTTTTAATATTGTTGTGGTGGGTGGAAGTCATTAATGATTGTGTTTGAGGTTTTGGAAAGCAAAATTGTGGGCTAGGTTTTTAGTGTTTCTGAGAGTCAAGGTATTGCTTCCATTCTTCCACCTCAACATTGGGAGGGAAGAGATGGCAATTGTACCCTTTGGCCTGATAAAATGCCATTACCTTTCTTTGGGGGCAGAGAGGAAAGTCCTTAAAAAAAAAAATATATATATATATACACACACACCCGCCGCTGGTGCTATGGCACTGGGGTGGGGGGAGGGCACTGAACCAAGCATCTGCTGCCTTTTTCACTCGAGTTCTGGGAACCGGCTCAGGTCAGGTCTGAATTGCTCTGATACATTTCATTGTATTGACATAGGGGTTGTCAGGAAATGAGGGCCTGCATGAACTCCCACATACACACACACACAGGTTCCCCTTCCTGTCCATCTAGATTGTGACTAGGGCCAGCCCCCGAGTTGGTTCAAGGTGTTGCTGCCATAAGAAACCTTATGCTCTCCGGCTGTCGGAATTTGATGGTTAGCTTTGGATGCCCTACTCTTTGCTACCCTAAGCAATTGCATAGTTTACCTAATGGTTAGGCCGGCCCTAATTATGATACCCCTTAAGAAGGGACCTGTGCAGGCTGCACCAGTCACATGCAAGATCTGAGAAACTCTTACGTTGAAGCAGTAAAGGTATCAGAACTTGCAGATGGTTGTAACTTGTGTACCTATCTATGTTTCATTGTCCTGCAAGAATATTCTCTCCAGAACACACACACAACTCCCCCCACCTCCTCTGGGATTGGCATCCTGTCCGCCTTGTCAGAAGGGAAACCAGAACTCTCTCACTCCTCTCTGGCCCCTTCCTTCAGTCCTTACCCCTGCCATAAGGAGAGACATGGTGGGTTCAACCCAGTCCTTGGGGAACCCTAGGCCAGTCAGGTTTTCAGGATTCCCAGACTGAATATGCATAAGATAGATTTGCATGTTCTGCCTTCATTGTTTGCAAATCTATCTTATGCATATTCATTGTGGGAATCTTGAAAACCTGACTGGCCTAGGGTTCCCCGAGGACTGGGTTGAAAACCTATGGATATATTGGGGGGGGGGGGGGGTTGTTTGTCTTGCAAATTTAAAAAAGAAAAACCCAGCGTCAAATGATGAGGCTAAGAGTTTTCTAAATCAAAAATTTGTAATTTTTTTTACGGTCTTGTCCCTTTGCCTCCTTTCCTCTCATCTCTTCCCAGAAACACTTAAAACCCAGTCCCTGCTCTAGACCCAAGCAGCTTGTAAAATAGTAGCTTGCTCAAAGAATTGTAGAAGACACCGTCAAAAACACAGGAAAGGGATTTAGGGAGTGGGAAGGAGACAGACAGACCCAGAAAGATAGAGACAGTAAGAGAAGGTTAAAAAGGCTCTTGAGGGTCACTTGTAAATAGGTTTTTGGGAGGATGGCTGTGTGTTGGGGGGGAGGGGTCTCAAAAATAAAAAAAACCAGAAGCAAACTTTCAGTGGAATGTGTCAAAATCGGAGAATGCATCAGGTGGCTGAAATTGAAAGTTGAAAAAAAACCTGCCTTCTAGTGTGTATGAATTATAATGAAATTCCTCCTTGGCTAGTTTTAGGTATGGGGGGAGGGGAAATAAATTAGGAGAAGGGTTCTAGCCTCCACCCCTGAGTCGAAGAGTGGGGAACAGGAAGGGGTTAATAGTGAGAAGCCTGAGACAGATTGGGGGCGATGGAAGCCAGAGCTCTGACTTCGGCAGCAGAATGGAGGAAGGTTCAGCCGTACAGCAAGAAAGTTGTAAATATGTATTTGGGGAAGGGGGGGGGGGGTGGGGGGAGGTTTCACCTGTCCAACACAAACAGAAAAAAAAAGCCAAGCTGCAAAATGCTCCCTGAAGTTATTCCCAAATAAACTGCATACCACTTAAAAACTTCCTGTCCTCCCTTCCAAGAATTTTAGATTTAGGGGAAGAGGAAGATTCCCCTTCTCCCATCATGCTGTATGCGCCATATTTTAGTTAATCTCTCGCTGGCCTCAGGTTAATTACAGATCACTTTGTTTTTGTACTTCAAGGGAAAAAGAGGAATGTTTTCACAAGCAGTCTGGAACCCCCAGAGGATACTGCTTTTTAAATATGTTTTAAAGTTGGAGACAGTTGCCCTTAACTTTAACTAGCTTTTTGACCTTCAGTTCCCGCCATCGAGGAAGTAATTTTATGAGCCCTGATAGGGGTGCACACAAAAAGCAAACTTGGTACAATTTTGGCTGAATTTGGTCTCTTTTATGTATTTTCAAACTTAATGCATGTAAAAAAAAGTGCAATGCACACAAATCAACTTTGCACACGTTAATTTGGAGATTTTATTTAAGTCAATTTAGTGAACAGAAGCCAGAGATCAAATGCACATTCTTAGAATATAGGCACACAGAACAGCAGGTTACGTGCTCATGCAGGCTCTTATAAACTTGCCCAGAGAAAGACACCTGGAGAGGGTAGACCCACAAAACCACCGCCAGCACAGTGGGGGGCATTAGCTACTCTCCACGGCAGTATTAACACTGTCAGCTGGACTGAAAATCAGGGGAACAGCTGACCTGTACCCCTGACTCTAGTGCAATTGCCCACATTAGTAAAGCGGTCCAAACCCATGTTACTAGAGTTGGGCTTGTAAACATAACCCTAAGACTCTTATGCACCACTGAGCAAAGTTCTTTGGAAAAGCGGTTTTATAAGGCTTTTAAAAAAAACTGTAGCACCTCAGTTCACCTATCTCTAACCCAGCTTGAGATAATGAGAGACGTTTTAAATACATTCTTGGAGAAACAGGACAAGGAAATTTTTTAGGATTATGCCTGTATCTTCTATTCCTTCCCTCAGCATCAGAAACCTGCAATGATTGGCGGCATAGTTGAGAGACAGATGACCTATGGTATTCGTATGCAGCTCGCTCCCTTACATACAGCATGCATTCTTGTGTTTTTCGCACCGCGTGCTTCATCCTCTTCCACCACCAAAAATCAAAGGGGTAGAAATGCTTTAGTGATGCTTGCAACTTAAAAAAAAGATAACTGAATTTTAAAATGTTAAGTAAAATAAATAAATATATATATATGCACACATCTTAAAAATAAAAACCCTTTAACCTGATTTCTCATGGTAGAAAGCTGCAATATTAGATTTTAGTATTAAAGGGGTGCTGAAGGGAAATGGGGGGGGGGTGTCCTAGTATAGAAACCTTATCAGTTTCCTTTGGAAATGAACTAGGAACAAGTTTTAATTTGTAAAAATGTTGTTAAATTTTTAACATTTTGTTTTTGCTTGTTGCTTCTGTAAAATGCTCCCCCCCTCCCCCAACTGGGATTGCTGGAGGGGAAATCAAAAACTTAACCAAAAAAAAATTAAAAAAATAAACTATGAAAAAAAACAACCCAAAAGCAAAACAGAAAAAAAAGAAAAAAATCTTTAACAATAAAAATGATCAAAGAGAAAAAGGTTTGCCTGTGCTTGCTTCTTTGTATTATCCTACAGAAGCTTCTGAGTGAAATATGTATGTTTATACATTATGACAAAACAAAGAGAACACAATAATCACTGTGTCAACTAGAAGTGAAAGCCAAGGAAGAAATCACATTTTACTCCAGCGGTTCTCAATTAAGGCTTGAGCCTCCCACTCTTCCCAGCAGTGAGGCTTGTTTCAGCACATCTGTAATAAATAGGCTTGAAATATATTTGTATAAATATATTTATCTAGTTCTTAGACCCACTATGTGCCAAAGATATCTCATCTCATGCATATCTATGGAAAGTAAGACACACCAGATCAGAGAGTGGTTGGGAAAACGCCAAAGAAGTAATTAAAAACACGAATCTCCAGCAGCTGCAGTACAAGAGTTTCAGTAGGTGGCGCCACAGGATCACAGAAGGCTATTTCAAGGTGGAACTGATTTTATTTTCATTAAAAAAAAAAATGCAGTATTTCAAATCAATGTTCACATTTCTGGGCCCTTTTACTATAGGGGACTATGGTGTTGCACCTAGCATGCCCATAATGTACTAGGCACACCCTGACCTAATGTGGCTTACTTCTGCCTATAGAGTTGGCGGTACGGGCACCTGCGCTAATATCATGCCTTGCAGTTAGCGCAGGGTGTACTTGACTGCAGGGCGCTCGCCCCACTCACCACCCGAACAAGCACAGCACAGTTATCTGAAAATATGATCACTTTGCACATTCTTCCCATCTCTCACCTTACTCCATTGAGAAAATTATCCATGTGTCCTCTCTCTTGCTCTTTTAACCAGTTTCCAATCCACAATCGATATTGCATCCTATCCCATAGTGTTTTAATTTCCCTCAAGTCTTTCATGAGGCACTCTCAAATGCTTTCTGAAAATACAGGTAAACTATAGCAACTGGCTCAACTTTATCAACGTTTATTCATGGCTAGACATAATTCAAATGTTTTTCACACTAGTGCTCAGAATCAGTTACAAATTCAGATACAGCTAAGTGTGCCCTTTCCCCACACAGCTTGTACGTTTTTTTTCTTTCAAAGGGAATGTGAAAACCAGGAAGGTGATGCGTTTTAAACAGCAGAAAGACAAGAAAGGTTTTCAGGAGCTGGTCATAACTGTCATAGTACCTATTGTTCAACTGAAAGCCATAGCATTTTTTAAATAACTGAGTATGCTCTGCAAGATCACTTCTGCAGAGAGAGAATGGTTTTATGGTTACCCGGTGACCAAGCCAGAGTTTAGGCTGAGATGCAGAGAGCAGGTCCTCATGAATCTGAGATATTTATCTAATTCCACTATTCTGGTAGCAGGGACTTGGCAATAAGTTAATTCCCTCCTATGGGGGCACTATTTAAATACATAAATCACTGCAGAGTTAGTAACTGGGTGATGCTGGTTTACACGTTGATGATAAGAAAAGGACGTAACCGGCGTGAGTGAGGGGGTGGAAAAATGATTCAAATCAAGGAAAGCAAGAAACATTTAGTGCAGACACACAATTCAGTTTTATCACTAACTAGTACAAATATCTGGCATTGCCCAGTGAACATACGGTAAAAGGTTTGATGAATGAACTTCTAATTTATTGGAAATAATTTCTTACAATAATATATGAGAGAAGTAACAACCAGTGCTGTGCTTACAAAATGCATTTACGTTTAACTTACTGCCTGAAAATGATATTATTAATGTTTCTTCCTTGAAGAATGTACAAATTCTTCTCCACTCCAACTGTTGAAGTAGTAACATCTAGATGACCATGATTGAAGCAATCGAACCTGAAACCTATTCCAGGAACTCTTAATGATATGGCAATTGCTAGGTGGATGGGGAACTGCAATCTTTTGCATTAGAACGGCATATCTGTTGCTGTCATTGGTCATCTGGGTATAAGTGGGCCTTTCCCTTTTATGCAACTGGCGCATATCATTGTTTTAATTAGATTCCATACAGAAATGCAGCTCCTTAGCTAGAAGGCTGTGAAATAGATAAAACTACATTCATTCAATTATTAGTTATAAGAAGAGTATTTTCCACAGGAATTATGTTTTCTGCGTCATAGTCAATGTCTCTGTATCGTTCCATGGTACGACCGCACCTTGAATATTGTGTGCAATTCTGGTCGCCGTATCTTAAAAAGGATATAGCGTTATTAGAAAAGATACAGAGAAGAGCCACCAAAATGGTAAAGGGGATGGAAGGATACTCCTATGAAGAAAGGCTAAAAAGGTTAGAGCTCTTCAACCTGGAAAAGAGACGGCTGAGGGGAGATATGATAGAAGTCTATAAATTAATGAATGGAGTGGAACGGGTAAATGTAGACTGATTGTTTACGCTATCAGAATATAGAAAGACTAGGGGACATGTAATGAAGCTACAGAGTAAACTATTTAAGACAAATAAGAGAAAATATTTTTTCACTCAACGTGTAATCAAACTCTGGCATTTGTTACCGGAGGATGTAGTAAGAGCTGTTAGTGTAGCTGGGTTTAAAAAAGGTTTGGGCAAGTTCCTGGAGGAAAGGTCCATAAACCATTATTAAAAAGGGACCCAGGATATCAATGCTTGACCCAGTACAAGCATTGTGGAACCTGTGTCTTTTGGGGAAACTGCTAGGTATGTATGACCTAGCTTGGCCACCGTTGGAAACAGGATACTGGGCTTGATGGACCTTGGTCTGACCCAGTATGGCATATCTTATGTTCTTATAGTCTGTATTTGAAATAATCATCATCGTGCCTTTTGTGTGATAAAAGAAAGGGCATTGAGAGGCAGTTAGAGGAGAGATGAACTATGACCTCCAATTGAGATTTGCAAAAGGGGTGCGGTGAAGATTTATTCGTGGGTATGTGAAGGAATGCAGTCTATGTGAGCGCGCAGAAGTGCATGTGTGTCTCTGCATGACAAGTAGGGATGTATGGGGGGGGGGTTGGTGTGCATGAGAGGAGGTCTGTGAGATTCCCACATGGGTGCACTCTCAATTCCATTCCATTTATTCAATACACAAAGCTGTGCACAATAAAAAAAAATACAGACACATTCCATGCAATCCAGTTATCTGAATCACGAAAAAGTACTAGAATATTTCATCGTTCTAGCTC
This sequence comes from Ichthyophis bannanicus, assembly GCA_033557465.1. Classification (NCBI taxonomy): domain Eukaryota; kingdom Metazoa; phylum Chordata; class Amphibia; order Gymnophiona; family Ichthyophiidae; genus Ichthyophis; species Ichthyophis bannanicus. Next base: position 120,968,143 of record CM066048.1, read on the forward strand.
TTACTATTTTGGTGGTCTTTTGAGGCAAACAAATTTTGAAAATAGAGTTATAAAGATGTGAGAACAATTTTCTACTCCTAACAAAATAGTTTAAATGTAGAAGAAAGAGGAAAGGCCTGACCCTATGCACAAAGTGGGTTAGGGAGAAAATGGAGGTTCGCAGCCTGCCCCCTGGTGAGATGTTCTCAGGGCTTGCTTTGCATGACATCCCCCAACCCACTGACAAATTTTCAGAATGTTCAGTATTTTTGGGCAAAATCTAGCAGTTTTAGGGACTAGATTTACTAATATGCGCCAATGCTCATTAATGCAATGGGACCCATTTCCTAATAACATGCATTAACAGGGTAGTATATTTTGAATATATGTAGGCTGAGGTCAGGTGCTCAGCAATGCTTGGAACATCATGCTTCCCTCTTCTCTCGGTCCTTAAGTAAACTCCTTCCCACACCCCAGGTAACAACGACGACCTCAGGCTGCAGCCTTAGCAAAATGGGCCCTACCTGTCCCAAATTCTTCTCAAGCTTCGAGGATCTTTCAGCAGGAGAGACTCTATCTCTTTCCTGCCTGCAGCACTCAGCTATGCAACTTGTTTATGGCCTTCCAGCCGCTTTCTGTTTACCTCTATGTCTCAGGGATAAAGGTGACTGCTGATGGGGCTAGGTTCCTTAAAGGTTTTGACACAGTAGGGGCAGCATGACACTATGTTTATGGACTGTTTGTAAGTTGCTTTAGACAATCCTTCAGGACTGAAACGGCTATTAAAAAACAGGATTAGAATTTATATCACAGTTAGTCATGGTGTGACTCCTGTTCCTCTTAAATGTTGCCCAGTAAGGCATGAATAAAAAACCTACAGCAGCTGGGTACAAAGTTTATACTGAAAAACTAGAAGCAATCAATACTCCAGCTGTAGCACTGAAGGTCGGAGCTAGTACAGGATCCAAGCAGCAGGTTACATAGGATGAGGGCAGCCAGGGGACATGAATCCATCCATCCCCTCACAGACCGAACACCGCAGCGTTCACTGAGGCCTTCAGAAGAGCATTGCCAGCACTGATGTAATCACCGAGTGTGGCCCCTAATGAGAAATAGAGAAAGTCTATCACATATCTTGCAAGAGATCTGAGGCTGTATCTGCTGACCTGGCAGGGGAAATCTCTTCCTCCCCAACTTGTCACTGACTTGCTCCCTCCCCCAAGCCTCACCTGCTCTTTTCTTTACCCAGGTCACTGCCTTCCCCTTCAGCAGCTCCCACTCCTCCTGCTGCTCTGCACCAGTGGTGTACAACCAGATCACAGCCAAAACTGTGGCCCATACTGCAGGATCCAGACCCTGCATAGAAAGAGAGACATTACACCCACATTGAGTTCATTGGTGGGGAAGAGAATAGGCGTGCACACTTACTGTAAAATGTTTGTAATGACATTATTAGCATTTTAGGGTCTTCGGGGTGCGTGGGGGGAGGGGCGGGTTGGAGACCCGGGACAATTGCAATTACTGAGTGCACTTCCTTCTTGCAAGTTCCACCCAACATCCTCCCTCCTTCACCACTAGCATTCAATGTCCAATTTATACCATGATAGGGATCTTGGCTTTGATTTCTGCCTCCGAAATTCCCAAGACAGCAGCCAGAGAGGAGTCAAGGGTCCAGGAGCCATCTGCATTCTGCAGGGAGACAAGTGTCATGAGGGGAGAATCTGGGGCTTTAGCGGAGATGTTTTGTTGTCCTACAATAAGAAAGAAGATGTAGAGAGGGTGTGAGAATACTGCAAGAGAAAACCAAATCAGGCAGGTGAGAATGTGCAAAAACGAGCAGGAATACGCATGAAAGAGAGAAGACAGAGAAAACTTCAGCTCTCTTGCTTTAACTCAGACTCCATCACCCTTACTTTTAAGAGGATAAGGGTCATGGACTTTGAAGGGGGGAGGGGAGGTTAAGACTCTCCACACATTTTAAAATGTGCCGTGCCCCTGAGATCTTATTATTTTGCCTTTCTAAGATTACACATCTGCTCAAAGTGGATCAGATAACAACAAAATCCAAAAATAAGTTCATAATAACCACTGAAATGCACAAGTTGGAAAGTGCACACCGAGGACTCGACCCTATCCTTTCACACAGCAGTTTAATCAGGATTTTCTCACGCTAATCTTACTCCCAATGCGGTATCATGGGAACAATAAAGGGTAGTGCAATGGGCATGCAAATTACATGCAAAGGACTGAATAAAATTCTTTCCATTGCACTTCTCGAAGTGCTGAATTTTCACTCTAACTCGGTATGGGATCAAAAGGATCATCTGAGGTGAATTGCAGCACTTCAACTGAGATAAACCATAAAAAACCTGCAAGTGGACCCCACAACCTCTTCCAATGCCTTTGTGGTAGTGTGGTGTGGGGATGGGAAGGAGTTTTCTTACAACACAGGCCAGACAGCAGTTCTGGGAAAACAAAAGCAGCTTTACTTCCGTCCCAGCTTGTTAAACCTCCACAAGCTGGTTCTCCTGGCCCTTCCTCCAGCCCAAGTGAAAGTTCCTACCTCAGAAGTCCTTTGCACAGCTTGCCTTGGAAGGACTTCTGGCTCCACAGGCCCCTCTCTTTGCTGCAGCCTGCTGGGTTCTTAACCTCTCCCTGTGAGCCACGCTCTCCCAGTCCTGAACTCTGGGCTGGAGAATCTTAAAGGGGGCTGTTGATAATCCCTTTGGAGAGGGATGGGTAGCATTCTATATGCTCATCACTGCAGGTCTTCCAAAACAGCAGCACCTGACTCCTAGACATGTGTCATGATCAGGGGCAGCCACCTCACGCGGCAAAGTTTTGGGAGCAACAAAAAATGCTCCCAAAACAGCCAAGTAGCCGCAGCCTTACTTTGCCTTCTATGATAAAAAAAAATTGAATGGACAAGTTGCAGCTGCTGCCACCTCTGCTTCTCCTAGTTGGTAGCGGCAGAATCAAAGGCCGCTGGGGCAAGGGTGGCGAGCTATCAACTATGAAAGAAACAAAAGCACCCACAAAGCCTCTTCAGGACTCTAGCATGTTTGTAAGCCTCTGCTGTTTCCGCCCCCCTCTGATGCAAAAAGCACCATTAGAGGGGGCAGGATCCATCAGGGCTTTACAAGCATGCCGGAGTAACAAGAGCCCACACTTTTGCTTTCTGTTTTCTTTTTCAAAGTTGATAGCTTGCTGCCGCTTATATGTGCAGCAAGCTATCAACTTTGAAAATGAAAATTGAAAGCAAAAGCGCAGGCTCTTGTGACTCCAGCATGCTTATAAGGCCCTGATGGACCCCGCCCCCTCTAATGATGCTTTTCACGTAAGAGGGGGGCGGAACCAGCAGAGACTTACAAGTGCGCGGAAGTCTTGAAAAACATGTGCTTTTCCTTTCTTGTTGCTGAAATTGAGAGGTAGATGACAGATGCTGGACAATGGGGGGAAGGGGCAGGAGGACAAACGCTGGACAACAAGGAGGGGGGAGCATAAAGACAAATGCTGGACACGTGATGGGAGAAGCAGGATGACAAATGCTGGACCACAGCCTGTGCTACCCAGTAAGCTGGGAAAGTGCAGCAGGAGGGGGGGGGGGCTGTCACTAGCCGTCCGCCCCCCACTCCCCATTCAGGATGGCCTGCGGAGCACCAGTGGCCTAGTGGAGAACCTGCCCACAGGACATACTAGTCCTATAGACAGGAAGTGGTGAGAGGCTGCAGTCGCTACTTGCAGCCCTTCTGCCCATGGGCAGGCTGTCCACTAGACCGCTGGGGCTCCGCAGATCATCCTGAATGGGAAGTGGGAATGTCAGCTCCTGCGGGCAGGCTCTGTTTCTCTGAGACATTGTCATGCTTTGCAAAGCCCCTGCCCGCTCGGCAGACTGCTCCTGCAGGAAAGGTTTCATGAGGCAACCATCATGGCCCAGAGAAGCAAAGCCTGCCTGTGGACGCAGCATGTCTTGCAGGCTGGGGCTGTGCAAGGCCAATTTTGCCCTACCTCTCTGGGCTGGGATCACGGCTTCAACAGTCCCTGCCCGTGGGGCATGCTGTTCCACGGGCTGGCTCTGCCCCTTGTACATACAAGGGGTGGACATGGGGGGGGGGGGTACTGGGAAGGGGAGAGTGGATGTGGATGGGCATGGGGGGAATAGGGAGACAGCAGGGATAAGATTGAGGTGGGGGCTAGGGAGATACTGGACACGGAAAGGGGCATGTGGAGATGGAGTGATGAGGTTGGCCAGGGGGTTTATAGGGAGACTATGGGAAAATGCTGGACTTGGGGAGGGGGGGACAGAGGGGAGATACTGGACACAGGGTAATAAGGGGAGAAGGAAATGCTGGACATGGGCGTAATAATGAGGGGATGGGATGGAGATGGGGTAGATGCTGTTTGCAGGGGGATAGGAAGGGAGAGGGCAGACCTGGAAGGAAAGAGAGAGCAGAGGTACTGGATGGAGGGAAAGAGAGCCAGGGAGACACACTGGATGGGTAATGAGAGATGTTAATGGAGAAAGCAAAAGACTGGGGAATAATGGGCCAGAGCAGAAGAGCTGGGGAATGGAAGGACTGGGGTGAAGGTTGAAAAGTGGTAGGTAAATAGTGTAAAAGAGGGAGACTGAGAACTGGAATCTGGGTGGATAGAGAGAAATAAATAAATGGAAGAAAGCTGAAAGGAAAAAAATCAAGATGCAAGGAAGTGAAGAAAACAAAAGGAGAGACAAGAAATGGTAGATGGACTAGAGATTGTAGAAAGACAGCTAAGAGAAGACAGAGGAAAGCAGAAGCCTCAGATCGGGACCAGCATGATCAGAGAATAATATGGTCAGACAAAAGGTGGAAAAATAATTTTGTTTTCAATTTAATGACTGGACTTTGCGCTATCTTTATTTTTTACGCAGTATGGGGAACTGCATCTCTTTTATTTCTCTGGTGTTGCTCTGCATGCAAAGTCTGGCTTCTTGAGGTTTTAGTTTAATTTTTGTTTACATATTTGTATTTTTACTTTAGGTTGTAGTCACTTATTCTGTACTTGGTGGGGGTCTGTTTTCTGAGTGTGTGATGAAGACCAGGCGTTCTGTTAATGCGGCGTTTGTTCGTAGGGCTTTGTACTGTAGTAATTTGACTTGTTCAGCTTTTCAAATAGATGTATGAATGTTCTAGGCCCCACTGCAATATTTATAGTGCTGCTTTTTTCTGGGTAGGCCCCTTATGGTATGAGTTTTGTACGTTTATGCTGGTATGGTATGGTAGATTTGGCCTTGTAGATCTTTGATGACTTGTAGGGTTTTATATTAGTTCACAATATGTCTGATACTGGAGAATGTTTGTTGTTGTTGGTGAGATGACCAGAATCTGATTTTTTTTTAATATATTGACTTCTGAGGGTGAATGTCCTACTTCTGCTCTACACACATTGTTGAGGGAGAGGTTTCTGTGGATGTAGAATATATATTCAAAAAGAATAAAGCGAGAACCATAACTCGGTTTATAACAAAATAAAAAGTTATAATTGTATAATTTGGTATTATAATCTGTGCTGTGCTTCTCACTTTTTCTTTTAGTTCCTTGGTGTGCGGGCATCTTGCATTTCCTTTGTTTTCACGGAATATATATTTAAATTAACACCATGCTGGTCCAGTGCGCCGTTTCAGGAGTTATGTTGGGGTTGCCAAGCCCTTCTTGGTGTTTATGTTCGAGCGAGAAGTGTTGTGTAGAGGTCACAAACTCCCTCTTGTATTTCAGAGGGTGGGGAGTGCTGTGTAGGGGCCACTGAGCCTCTCATGTTTTTCAGAGGGGTGAGAAGTGCTGTATTGGCGCGCCAAGTCGCTCCTTGTTTTTGTGGAAGTGGGAGGTGCTGCATGGGTGCTGTTTAGCCCCTCTTGTTTGGCATTTAGCAGCACGTTTCCTAAGTTCTGCATTGGTAACATAAGATATGCCATACTGGGTCAGACCAAGGTCCATCAAGCCCAGTATCCTGTTTCCAACAGTGGCCAATCCAGCTCACAAGTACTTGGCAGGTTCCCAAAAAGGCACACAGGTTCCACAACGCTTGTCCTGGGGCAAGCAGTGGATTTCCCGGGTCCTCTTTAATAATAGTTTATGGACCTTTTCTCCTTTTTTAAACCCAGCTACACTAACAGTTTTTACTACATCCTCCGGTAACTAATTCCAGAGTTTGATTATGCGGGGCCACAAGCTAAATGCAGGAAGGCAGTTACATCCCCCTGCAGTTACTGCATTTCAACGTGGCAAAACAGCTGCCGTTGCAACTAAGACCACCCACTGAGTATTGTTTGTTTGTTATTATGTTTGTTTTAATGTAACATCTGTTTTACTAAATTGCATGTGTATGTTTGGAAGCCACCCAGGATTTTAGATGGGTGGCGTATACATTCTAAAAGAAAGTATACTAAATTTATGCACATGATGCTGCAATGAGTCTCCGCACATGGTCCTGCATCACCCTCATGCCGCCCCTGGGGGAAAAATGGGAGGTGGAGGAAAGCAGAAATCTCAGATTGGGACCAGCATGATCAAAGAATAAAATGGCCAGACAAAAAAGGTAGAAGAGAATTTTATTTTCAATTTAATGATCAGACTTTGTGCTATCTTTATATTTTATACAGTACAGTACAGTGAGGGTCTGTGTTCTGAGTGTGTGACCAAGACCAGGTGCTCTGTTAACATGGAGTTTGTATGTAGGGATCTTGTACTGTAGTAATCTGAATTCTTCAGCTTTTCAAATCGGTGTTGGATGTTGCAGGGCCCGCTGCAGTATTTAGAGTTATGCTATTTTTGGGTAGGCTCCTTATGTGAGTTTTGGAAGTTGAGATGGTATGGTTGGGAGGTTTGTTTTACAGATTCTCAGTGACTTTGTTGTAGTGTTTTGTATTAGTTCATAACATACCAGGTATTGGAGAATGTTTGTTGTTCGTGAGATGATCAGAATCTGATTTTTTTTTAAGGATACTGAGTTCTGTGCGTGGATGTCCTAGAGAAAAAGCAAGAGCCACAACACAGTTTATAACAACAAAATAAAAATGAGTTATAATTTGATGCTATAAGCTGTGGTTCTCGCTCTTTTTAGTTCTTTGGTGTGCGAACATCTCACATTTCCTCCACATTATCTAATCAGCTTTTGGGTCTGGTTCAGTCCCTGACTCGAGTTTTGAGAATGCCCCCTCCCCGCTGCAGGGAGGGGCACCATCTCATCCCTCACCTCAGGCAGCAGACTGCCTTGAGCAGTCCCTGATCAGGATGCACTGCTGGGGGTAACTCTGCCAAATAAGGCATTACTTCCCAAATAAGGGATACATTCCCTTATTTGGCAGGCTGACTCTTGGTGGTGCATCGCAAAATAAAATCGCAAACAGCCTCTCACTCCATCCTCATGAGAGGCTAAAAGGTCTGGTCTTTGTGTCAACACAGTAATCATTTGAAACAAATCTGAAACCTATATATGCAATTAGAAGAATAGTTGAAATAACTGAGATTTTAATATAACAGAAGTATATTTTTATAACTAATAGTTAAGTCGTCCTGTTTTTGATATTCCAAGGGAGGCAAAATATGATCTAATGCCATGGAGGAAACTCTGCTGCTAACCAAGATTAAACATTACAGACATTAGAAGAGGAAATCTTTCATTTCAGTTCATTTCTCTATTAGACATGGGGGTATATTCCATCCCGCTATTCACCCTCCTTGCCGTCCCCGAATAAGCCTCCCCATATGGACAAGGAGTTTGTATGGGGAGGCTTAGATGGGGGCGGGAAGGGGTGGTGCAGAGGCAGGAGTTAGGACAAGCAGTGGGTGGTCTGTAGCCCTGGGCGTACAGGGCCGATTCCGAAGTCGGCCCTGTACGTCTGGCACCAGCAGACTGGACAGGGGATTTATTCTACCATGGAGGTGGAATAAGTCCCATTAGATGTTGGGGGGACAGGAGGCCCAGCCGGAATCAAAGAAGTGAGAGGGACAGGAGATTCCCCACAGCCCGACTCTGGCCATGGGAGGCCAGAAAGGGGGGGTAGGGCTGAGGAGAACAGAAAAAGTAGTCGGCAACCAGGAATTGCAGCTCCTGAATGGAGCCATGGCAACCAGACGCCAAGGCGCCGTGGCTCCATTCAGGAGCCTGCCTGAATTAGCCGGGTTTGGCTCAGTACATGCAGGCCAATCGGAATAGGGATCTGCCTGCACTACTGGCCCTAGACACGATTCTGATACCGCAGGATCAGAATCGCGTCTACCTCTGTGCATCCGGTTCTGACTGGATGCACAGAGGCCGGGACACACAGTACAGAATGTGCCTCAACGTCTACAAAAGAGCTCACAGCAACTTAGACTATTCAAATCAAAACCCCTCAAACTTACTATTCCAATCCCACCACTAATCCACCCATCCTCCCAAACGGGTCCACATCCTAAGCTTAAAAGCAAACTACTACAGCAACCATCTAATTTTATATCTTAAATATGTGATTTGGTCACCAGAGAGCCCAAGCGGATAAGTGTTTCAGCCTTACACAAGGGACAGACTCATCTTTACAGTAGGTCAGCCTTGGACCTGTCACTTTTTTTTTTTTTTTATTTATTTATAAATTTTATAGTCCACTCATCTAAACATTCTCAGTGGATTAAAAAAAAAATCACATTGATACATGTCAATAATAAAATTGCATTGTGTTAAAACAACCCAACATTTTCGTCCAAAACTCTAACCTGGGTAAATAGATATTAGAAAGAAATTGAAGGTATTTTTAATGGTCTTATACCAATCATAAAGTTGCAGGTAAATAATTTCACAGAATAGGTGCAATTAAAGAAAAATTCTATCAATTGCCTCAACTCTCCGGAAATCAACCGGAGCTTGAACTAATAAAGCGGCTTGTTCTTGTGAGCACAAACTGTGCACAGCCATCCTAAACTGAAAAGAAAAACATACAGGTAAAAATAAATCCAAAAGTGCAAAACCTTAAAAACAAACATCAATATCTTAAACTTAACCCGCCAAGTCACTAGAAGCCAATGAAGATGCAATAATGAAGGAGTGATTTGCTGACACACAGGTACATTCAGTAAGAGATGAGCAGCAGAAGTTTGAAGAAGCTGTAACAGCCTCAATGAAGGCAAGCTGAAAAATAATGAATTACAGAAATCCACATGGCTTAAAACCAAACTCTAAAACGGTTAGAAAATTATAGGATCAAGAAAAGGCTTCAACTTCCTTAACAGACGAAATTTCAGCACAGCCCACCTAGACAAATCCTGAATAAAAGGCTGTTTTCTCCACATTAAGCCACTAACCTAGATACAGAGCAGCGAGCATAAACCCGGGCCGAACATAAGATATGCCATACTGGATCAGGCCAAGGTCCATCAAGCCAAGTATCCTGTTTCCAACAGTGGCCAATCTAGGTCATACGCACCTAGCAGTTTCCCCAAAAGACACAGGTTCCACAATGCTTGTACTGGGTCAAGCACTGATATCCTGGGTCCCTTCTTAATAATGGTTTATGGACCTTTCCTCCAGGTCCTACAGGTACACCTTGTGGTCTTGGGCAAGCCACTTAATCCTCCATTGCCCATGTTCTCTGTAAAATAGTTATCTCCAAGTTATAATGCCCTGTTCAATGTAATTTCAGTTTGTTCAATGTAAACCACCTTGATATCATGAAAGGCGGTGTATAAGAAATAATAAATTTTAAAAAAGGAACTTGTCCAAACCTTTTTTAAACCCAGCTACACTAACAGCCTTTACTACATCCTACGGTAACAAATTCCAGAGTTTGACTACACGTTGAGTGAAAAAATATTTTCTTTTAATAGTCTTAAATAGTTTATCCTGTAGCTTCATTGGATGTTCCCTAGTCTTTCTATATTCTGATAACGTAAACAATCGATCTACGTTTACCCGTTCCACTCCATTCATTAATTTATAGACTTCTATCATATCTCCCCTCAGCCGTCTCTTTTCCAGATTAAAGAGCCCTAACCTTTTTTAGCCTTTCTTCATAGGATTATCCTTCCATCCCCTTTACCATTTTGGTGGCTCTTCTCTGAACCTTTTCTAATAAAGCTATATCCTTTTTAAGATATGGCGACCAGAATTGCACACAATATTCAAGGTGCAGTCTCACCATGGAACAATATAGAGGCATTATAATATCTTTTGTTTTATTTTCCATTCCTTTCCTTATGATACCTAACATTCTCTTTGCTCTCTTGGCCACTGCACACTGGGCCGAGGGTTTTAACATGTTATCCACAATGACGCCTAAATCTTTTTCCTGGGTGGTGGTTCCCAATGTGGAACCTTGCATCGTGTAACCATAGTTTGGGTTGTTCTTCCCTAGGTGCATAACTTTGCACTTGTCCACATTAAATTTCATCTGCCATTTTGATGCCCAGTCTTCCAATTTAACAAGATCCTCTTGCAATTTTCCACAATCCTCTTGGGTTTTAACAACTTTAAATAGTTTTGTGTCATCTGCAAATTTGTTATCCTCACTCGTTGTTCCACTTTCCAGGTCATTTATGAATATGTCAAAAAGCAGCGGACCCAGCACAGATCCCTGAGGTACTCCACTATTCACCTTTCTCCATTGGGAAAATTGGCCATTTAGCCCTACCCTCTGCTTTCTATCTTTTAACCAGTTCCTGATCCACAGTAGTACACTGCCTCCTATCCCATGACTCTTTAGTTTTGCCAAAAGTCTCTGATGAGGGACCTTGTCAAAGGCTTTCTGAAAGTCCACATACACTATATCAACCGACTCACCTTTGTCCACCTGTTTATTCACACCTTCAAAGGCTAAAATCTCTCCGAAACAGAGTAAGGTTGACCGACTGCATCTCATTTCCCATTATAACCAAACAGAAACAGAGCCCCTATTGTCTATCCTTACCAAGATCTCCAGCTCACCAAAAATCTTAATATGCAAAGCTCCAGACAAACGGAAAGCCTTAACCATGTTCACCTCGGCAATAAATCCTCCCAGTTCTCCCTTCAGCAGTAATCCGCTGTCTCCTCTGTCTGACAGCCCAAAGGTATCACCACGCACACGCAATGCTGCTCCTCAGCCCCAGGAAAGCATCAAGGAAGACATCCAAGTGAATGCCATGGGGGCCTGGACGTGCACATCAGACAAAGATTTGGTGTACACAGGTGCATGCTGCAAAGCCACATGTCCCCACGGAACGCCACACCTTGGCCTTTCACGAGATCAAATCAACTCTTGCACTGATTAAGCAATTAAAAAACTTAGACCTAAATAAGGTACCTGAATTCACTGGTGTGAAGGAGGGCCTTGGAGGCATGCAATGTTCTCTCTGCACCTTCCTGTTCTTCTTTAGGGGAGAGCTCATCTTCATGAATTGCGGCATTCCAAAACGGCGAGGACCACTAGACTTCGCTTGATATAAGCTACATCCTGTGAAAGGAATGATGAGAGAAATATACACAGAAAGAGCAGTAAAAGATCAGCTCTGAAGGATGCAGTTTGGGGGGGGGGGATAAAACACACAACACAGAAGTGGAAGGAGAGCATAGGCAGGTTTGGGTTGAGGGAGCAGCAGAAAGTATAGTTGCTTACTTGTAACGGGGGTTCTTTGAAGACTGCAGGAGTATGCAGTCATTCCACTGGTGACATCATCAACCGAGCCAGCATACTGGGGCTCTCCCTCAGCTCAGGGAAACCTTTTAGACGTTTCTGAGCCTGCATGTGTGTTCCGCTACTTCTCCCAGGTCTCTTCATTGGCCATCTGCAGCCTGAATTGGCCACAGTTCTCCCTCCCTCTTTCCTCATAGCGCACCTCAGTGGTTTTTCATGTTACAAAAAAAAAACCACCTGAAAGCCTCACCCCAACTTAATCACAGCACTCTCCTTTGTCAGAAGCTCAAAAATAAGCAAGCTTGCATTGCTCATTATTCCTGCTGCATTTTTCTGTCAGCACCACTAGACCCTGACTGCACAATGATGCTAAAGCCATGAACTCTGTCAGAAACAACCCACTCCCTGCCAGGCTCAAACAAGACTCTGTCAGCCGAAGTGTTAAGAAGCAGCCAGCACACAGACTTCCTACCAGCAGCTTCATATGGAGATCAGTTCCCACATAATTGGGACCAGAGCTACACCTCTACTCCTCCTCTTTCACTGACACAGGATATTCCCACCCACCCGTGTTGCTCAGACCAGAAAGTATCCTTTTCTTCAGAGTCTGGATGGGACCCAACAAGAAAAAGGAGATAAAAATAAGGCAGAACTCAGTGATGGGAACAGAGGATGCTTTGAAGCAAGTGAACATAATCCTCAAAGGCAGGGTGTTGATAGGGGTCAGATGGCCAATCTGCACAAGATGGAGACTCTAAAGGTGGGGAAATCTGGGCCAAAAACTCATGTTGTAAAGGAGCGGTGCTTTCTTCCAGAAAACATTTTAAGGAGGAGATGGTTTTCCTTTAGCCCTAACACTTCTCTCGTGTCGGGATTGGTACAGGGACTTTGGGAGTGGTCTAGTAGGTTTAGGCAGCTTGCAGGGAGATGCTGCTAGAGAAGAGTCTGCAGAGCACTGGACCGTTTATGTCCTGTGCTGGGAGCAGAGGCTTGCTTCTGGCATGCGCTATGGGATAGAGACTTAAGAAGGAGGCTTAGTCTTACTCATATATTGGCTAGACCTGCCAGACCCTATGCAGGTCTCTGAGTAGATGGCTCTACCTTATTTGTATCTCCCTTTTCTTGTTGAGTCCTACCTGCTCTTCCAATTACCGACCCATGTCCCTCCTCCCTTTGGATCTAAACTACTCAAATGTACAGATTCACTGCCTCTGACTCAAATTTTTTACCTCTCAATTCATTCTAGGCCCCCTGCAATTTGGCTTTTGTTGTTTACATTCTACAGAAACAGCACTGGCCAAATCCAAGGACCTCTACTTGATCCTCATCCTTCTTGACCTATCTGCTACTTTTGACACCATTGATCACCAAATTCTCCTCGATTTCTGTTCTCATTTGGGTTTGGAGGCTCTATTCTGTCTTGATTTTCTCATCTCTTCCATCACATCTTTAATGTATATTCTGGTGGATCTTCCTCCGTTGCTATCCCATTTTCAGTCATTGTACCTCAGGGCTCAGTCTTGGGACCTCTTCTTTTCTCCCTCTATATACATTTTCTTGGAGCCCTGATCTCCTCCCATAAGTTTCTATACCACCTTAATGCTAATGACTCAAATTTTACATCTCTGTGCCTGAAATCTCGGCTCGTATTTCAGCCTGCTTGTCTGACGTTGATGCCTGGATCGCTTGCCGCTGTCTGAAATTGAACATACCATGATGTATATCTACAAGAAGTTTGCTTAGGTCTACGTGGAGTATGATACAATTAGCTAATAATATTTACTCCATACAAACAAATAGCATATACTTAGGTGATACCACACTTAAAATTTATATATCATTCTAATATAGTTTCAAAAGTTCACAAATATAGTCTCAGACTTTTGTGAAGTCACAGAGGAGGTTGAGGAATTTCAATATCTCGGCTGCAATTATGTTCTGCAGCATTCTACTTCTTGTGGTACTATATCAGTGGTTTACGCTATAAAATGCCCATGCAATAAACTTTACATCGGTAAAACTAGTCGGTCTTTAAAGACCCGCATGCTTGAACACAAAAGCCGTCTACATTGTAAACAGCTGAATGCGCCAATAGTCCAACATTGTGAGGACTTGAAGCATGAATTTACCCATTTACGGTGTTTTTGTATCGACTGGATCCCAAAACCAATGAGAGGAAAAACTTTGGATGAGACCTTGCTTTTTCAGGAACAACGTTGGATTTTCACTGTTAATACAGTGAAACCCTTTGGGTTAAACTCCTCGGTTGAGTGGCAGGTTTGTAGCTAGTTCTTTCAGGGTTAATGAGGCATTGATCGCTATACAGATAAAAAACCGGCAATGAACCTAGTCCGCATGCGTGGCGTTTTTTGACAGAGCAGGAAGTCTACAGAATAACGTGGGCAGCACTTTCGGAGTAAGTTACACTTTGATATCGGTTTTCTTGATATTAAATTGGCAAATGACATGCAGAAGTTTTTAGAGTTTTATCTTACACTACACTAAGAATGGCACGTTTTTATGGTTAATTTTGAGCTATTTTTTATGATACATTTATATCGTTGTAGACCCTCCTGAAGAAACTCCAGTGAGGAGTGAAACGCTATTTAGGCGCCAAGGAGGCGTAGAGGAGAAGTTACAATATGAAACAACAGATAAAGTTTCTATTTCATTTTGAAAAAAACATCAACAAAAGATAAGCTTTTTCATAGCTCAATTTAAATTGGTGGAGAAAATTGGTGATATTTACACATATAAAAAAACCAAAAACAGAATGTGGTGGTTCACAAATAGTCATTGATGCAATTACAGCGCTGTTCTACCGAGCCAATGGTTTTCAAGCGCTACAAAAGTCTGAGACTATATTTGTGAACTTTTGAAACTATATTAGAATGATATATACATTTTAAGTGTGGTATCACCTAAGTATATGCTATTTGTTTGTATGGAGTAAATATTATTAGCTAATTGAAATTGAACATAGCCAAGATAGAGCTTCTTATCATTCCCCTACATCCACCCCCTCCCCTTCCTGTCGATAACACTACCATCGTCCCCATTTCCTCAACTCACGGCTTGGGGCCATCTTTGACTCATCTCTCTCTTTCTCTGCACACACCCAATAGATAGCTAAAACCTATTGTTTCCTTATAACAGTAGCAAAATCCATCCCTTCCTTTCTGAACATGTTATCAAGACTCTCATCCATTCCCTAGTCGCCTCGCGTTTACACTACTGCCCCTGCTCCTCACTGGTCTCCCTCTCAATCCATTCAAAACTCAGCTGCACGGCTAATTTTCGGTCATTGTCGCTACATTCATGTAACCCCTCTGTTTAAGTCACTTCACTGGCCCCTTATCCGTTTCCACATCCAGTTTAAATTTCTTCTGTTGACCTACAAGTAAGCACAGTTACTTACCTGTAACAGGTGATCTCTGGGAACAGCAGGAATAAGTCTTCACATATGGGTACGTCGGTACCGACTGAGTCTGCGCGGGAACGCTCCCCAGCGTCCAATTGGAACGCTTTTGGGAGCATCCCACCACGCCTGCGTGCTGCCTTCCCGCCTTTCCCAACTGCCTCTCCTCAGTTAAGTTTTAAAGCTGAGACAAAGAGAGAGAGAGAGCAAGGAAGGGAAAGATAGAGATAGACAAATGCAACTCCTAGGGGAGGTGGGTGGGTTGTGAAGACTTATTCCTGCTGTTCCCAGAGATCACCTGTTACAGGGTAAGTAACTGTGCTATCTCCAGGAACAAGCAGGAATGAGTCCTCACATATGGGGAACTCCCAAGCTCAGATGCCTGGAGGGAGTCCTAGCATGTTGCAAGTCTAGAACGAGCCATGCTATTCCTCAGGACCTCAGGCATCCTGGGGATGGAGGGTAGGAGTTGAATACAGAAAAGGAGCTGTGGAACAGCTGGCTAGAACAGAGCTTCAAAAGGGGAAGACCCTGTATCGAGGGTATTTAGTAGTAAAATATTGTAATCTGGGCCTACCTTGTTGGCATTGCACAAGTGCACTGAGCTACATATGGATTTGCTAGAAGAGCCAGTGAATGTGCTCAAGGGGTACCTCACTGAGAAGTAGAGGTAATAAAGTAGAACAAAAACAAGTGGAGGTCAGAACCCTTCAGGGTGAGAAAATAGCCCCAGGGGAAAACTGGGGTAGTATAAGAGGTAGAGCTTCAGTGGAGACGCAGAAGGTACTATTAAAGAAAGCTTAAGCTGTTTTGGTCCAAAAACAGTACAAATGTAGGACCAAGAGAAAAATGAGTCTGACCCAACTGGACTGGGGTTGGAATCAGTCCATGTAGGGGAGAAAGGGTATGGAGACCCTTGTATCTGATAAGAAAGTAAGGACAGGAGCGCTAAGCTTTAGAGCAACTGAAGCTCCGCAATGTCTTTCCTAAATGGGGTCAGTTAGGAAAGAAAGGTACATGGAGAGCTTCAGGAGTACCTAACCTGAAAAGGCTATGGCAAGGAAAAAGTTTTTTGATTACCACAGGAAGTGGTTATAGGTGTAGCCCCCTAGTTATGCTGGCACAGCATTGATGGGGTTAGTGCCCATCTGTCAGGATCATATAGGAATGTAAGGATATCTGAACCTAACAGACAGATAGATAAGTAGATGGATACTGATCTATCTAAAAATATATCTCATTATATCTATAGTGTATATATGCATATATCTATAAAGAGATATGTATGGGCAGAAGACACGCAGATAGATATAGATAAGTATATATATATATATATATATATATATATATAATCTAGATGAATAGGCAGGCATATAGACACATGTCTCCAGGTATATGTATGGAGAGATGTCCATAGAACTCCATCCCCCCTAGGGATATAGGGAGAGAGGAAGATTCATCTGACAGCAAGAAGGTTGATACCTGCTTGAATAGATAAATAGAGAATCCTCCTTTGCTGGTTATGACTGGCAGAGTCAGAGGAAAGGTCTCCCTGACAAAAAGAAGTCTGAATTCTTTGCAGAATTTGAGCTCTTGAATAACCAGGATGGCCTACGTGAAAAATGCAGAGGATAACTTCAGTCAGCAGACAGGAAGTCCAGATATCTCCAGAATTGCAGTGGAGAATGGATAGAGGACGCCTCTGGAGGAAGATACCCTAGTGATCCGCCTATGAGGACAAGATGGGTATTAGACGTCCTCTAGCTGCCATTGAAGAAATTTATCTCTGACGAGAAGACTCAAGGAGATATGGGCCAAGCCAGGGAATTGGCCCTCCTTTAGGCTTTCACGTAATGAAAGGCCTGAGGCTTATGCCTCAAAAGAGATTTAAGATAAGATGGAAAGGGCAGGGAATACGTGCCAGACATGATTGGGGGACCCCCCCCCCCCCAACCATCTGGGGTATCTGCTAGGCAAGATACTAATGCTCTCTAGCAAGGGCCCATAGTGCAAAGCTACTCTGTAGAGATGCAGAGAGCATGCTGCAGGTTGGTTAGAAGAAAAAACTAGCTGTGGAAAGCCAGCAGGTGACCAGCTATTCTGCCAAGGACAAGGGGGCGAAGAATAGAAGTTAACCAACCAGACTGTGATAATAGGGTTTCCCAAACAAGGTTGATAACCTGTTTGGGACTTAGCACTGAGGCTAGAAGGATTGCTAGTGGAGGGGAAGCCCTGGTTGTGTAGTGAACAAAACCAGTGGCTTAACCACTAGGAATTGCTGTATCTGCAGCAACTACCAGGGCAGCATAGAAAATTTCTTTTCCCTCTTCCTTTTTTAGATTGGGAAAAAGAAACAACAGACATGGTAGGACTTCCTATTGTCTGATGAGCTGCCCGAAGGTAATAAGGGGGAAAACAACTCCAGAAGGGAGAATCCCCTGGTAGAACAGGTAGAGGACTATAGGGGCTTACCGGTGTAAAAGAGCCACTCTTACAAACCAAATGTTGTAGTAAGAGGGAGGTAAGACAGAGTTGCAAGAGACCGACTATGGAGGAAATCTCTGACAGGTGAGATGATACATGCCAGTACAGGGAAACAACTGTCCATTGATAGTTGTTACCTCTCTTTCCTCCGAGAGGAAGAGGAAAAACTGTTAAGTATGGGCATGATCATCATAAAGACTCTTAGAGAAAAGATGTCTCATGAAGAGATATCTAGGTAGGTTAGGATAAATTTAGTGCAGATACTGCCAGTGAAAAGAAGCAGACTGCCACCCTAACCACCAACCAAGAGGGACAATGATCTATTTGAAACCCTGCGACTGCTGGGTTTTGTTGACCCTGTTGAGTTTGTGGATTCTTCAGACCACGGCGATGTTTCCCCTGTTTGGGAACATCTGTATGATGGGCAGATGATGGATAAAACCTTCTCCCCCTAGGGGAAGAAAGTTTGGTAGGACATTTCCTACCTACTGGGAAAGAAGGCGGCGTAGAACAGCCTCTGGAAACGGGAAAGTCAGTGGATAACTGAGTAACCTGGAGTAAAGACTCCTTGTTGAAGAGATTTTCTCCAGTGCAAGGAGTATTTCCCAGTCTTTCCTTGTGCCCATTTGTCCAAGTCTGAAGCTTGGAGCCAGGCTCTACGTCGTGCCCCTATAGCTATAGCAGAAGTCCTGCTAACAGATTCAAAGGAGTCTAGGGAAGCACGAGTAAGAAACCTAGAGATATTTTGAGTATGACTAACCAGTGAGGAATAGTCTGCACTCCTGGGCTCTTGAAGAAAAGGAGTCAAAAGATGTAATTTCTTTGTGACCTCCTCAAGAGAGAGACCCATATAAAAAATATATATGAGAATTCTTGCTGAAAGCATGGATGTCTGGAAGGTTTGACGTCCAAAGGCATCTAGTGTCTTAGACTCACGACCTGGCGGACAAGAAGAGTGCTTTTTATTACTCTTCACTCGCCTCATTGCTGATTCTACCACAATGGAATGATGAGGAAGTTGAGTATTTTGAAACCCTGGAGAGGGGGGCACCTGTTATAGAAGATCAGTTGCTCTGGAAGGTGGGGGTACCTTTAAAGGAGCTTCCCACATTCGTAGAAGGAGATCCTGCAAAGAATGATGCAAAGGAAGCATTATGTTCTCCTTTGCTTTGCTAGGAACAGAGAGGGATTCCGTATTCCCTTGTGTAGGATCCTGTCCAGGAATAGGAATGGCAAGTGATTTTCCATATCCAGGAGGAAAGTCCGAAAAGAAGGATCCCCAGAGGGAACTTCCCTTGGATAGGCTAGATCTGATGAAGAACTAGCGTTGGCACCGAGGGATCTATCCAAGTATATAGGAATAGAAGATCCTGAATGGTGCAGTATGGGATCCTTAGAGGGTGGTCGCTGGTACTGCAGGTCAGGACCAGTGACAGTCGGTAACACATCGTCCATGCTAGGGATCGATTCCAAACTCGGCATCGAGGGAAGCGAGCCTGACGAGAAAAGCATGGAAGGTACCGACAGCAATGGTAATGTGAATATCGGTACCGACTTCGGTACCGTATCTGATACCGGTGGATGAAGGCCAGCCGGTGGCAACTCTAACGGTATCGGAGGAACCGAGAGTTGCGGATCCGAATTATCGGAACTGAGCCTTCGGTACCGACGGGAGTCGGTACCCAGTCTTCCAGACTGGAGATCGATTCCAGACTCGGCATCAAAGGAAGCGAGTCTATCGATGCACGTCTGGAGGGTCCTGACGTCGGTACTAGCATCGGTGCTGGTACCGATACTGGAAGGTCGGTCTGGAGCGTATCCACCGGCCCCGCAGGTACCGAGGACGCCAGACGACGATCCTTGGTGAGGAATGTTTCATCCAACACCAGTGCCGATGCCAGGGTATCGGTACCGCTCGAAGCGGATGCCACCACCGGGCATGGCTCAGGTATGTTCTGTGAGGGGTGAACCTCAGGAACCTGAAACCCCATACAGGCTTTGGAGGCCGAAGACTCCCACCGGGGTTTTGAAGCCAGTGGATTCTCGAGGACAAGGCCATAGGCATCTCTATGCTGTGCATGAGAACTGCCGCTCGAGGACTGGCTAGTCTTAACAGACTGTTTTTGGGTTACCTGATGCTGTGTAGAAGGTATGGTCGGTGCCCTGAAATTGGAGGGGGACCACGTGTCAAGGGGAACTCTATGTTGAAAACTTCTTCTCACAATACTATTGCCCGAGGGCTCCGTAGGAAAATGGTCAGGACCCAAACAGGTTAGACACCAATTGTGAGTGTCTAAAAATAAAGTTGTACCGCCACAGTTTGCACATTTCTTGGGGAAAGTGGCTGGCGGTTCCATGAAGGAAGATGGAGAGGCCTAGAAGGCCTGAGAACCGTGAGACACTAAGGAAGAAAAAATATTCCCTAAAAAGGAAAAATTTTACAAGAAAAGAACAAAGAAACACCGGCGGTACCGGTGGCATCGGGGAAAGGCAGCCGCGACCACAAGAAAACTAAAAAATAAAAGAAGAATTTTCTGCGGTGACAGGAGGACGTCCTGCCGGCTCCGCGGAAAAACAAAAACTGAGGAGAGGCAGTTGGGAAAGGCGGGAAGGCAGCACGCAGGCGTGGTGGGATGCTCCCAAAAGCGTTCTAATTGGACGCTGGGGAGCATTCCCGCGCAGACTCCGTCGGTACTGACGTACCCATATGTGAGGACTCATTCCTGCTTGTTCCTGGAGATAAATTCTTTCCACAGTTCCTCATTGCCCTCTCCTCTCATCTCTTCCTACACCCCTCCTCCGAAACGCTGCTCTTCAAGTAAATCCCTTTTCTGTATTGTCGGAGGACGTCACCAGATGTGGCTGACTTATCCTGCTGCCACAGAGAACTCCCGTTATAGGTAAGTAACCCCGCTTTGTCTGAACACCTTGGATGGGCAGGAATATCCTAGCAGTGACAGAAAAGGAGTAGGGGTGGAGCTATGGTCCTCAGTCTGCAGGACCCGAGCTCCATATGACGCAACCACTACCGGTAGGGAGTCTACCTCCGGCTGTGTGCTGATTTCTTAATAGCTCCTTCCTCCCCCCGCCCCCTCCCCCTCCCCATAAGAGCCTCGTCTTGGCCCCAGCAGGGTGCGGGTTGTTTCTGACACAGTTCGTAACTGTGCTGCAGCCATGGAGTCAGAGGCTAGTGGTGCTGACAGAAAACTGCAGAAGGCAACAAAAGCAATGCAGATCTGATCAGAATTGCGCTTCTGACCAGGGAGAGTGCTGAGATTAAGCCATGATGAGGATTTTTGTTGCTTTTAAATAGTCACTGAAGGGCACTGTAAGGAGAGAGGGAGATCCATGGGCAATTCCTGCTGCAGATAAAGACGACTGGCCAATGAGGAGACCCGGGGGAAGAGCTCCGACCCGCCGGCTCTGTCGTTGACATCACCAGTGGTGTGTGCCTGTATCCCCCTGCTTGTTTACAAAGAACAAGCTTTTGTGGTTCGAAAGGGCCACAATGCACTGGGATGTGCAGTGGGGAGAAAGGGGACAGGTACAATTTTGCACACTGAAAGCAGGAAAAGCGTAGTTACTCACCTGTAACAGGTGTTCTCCAGGAGCAGCAGGAATCAGTCCTCACTTATGGGTGACGTCGGCGCCGACGGAGCCCTCGCGGAGCAATTTTTCCCCAGCTTTCAAAGAAAGCCTTTGGGAATTGCAGCGCGCATGCGCGGTCCTCTTCCCGCCCAAGGGTGCCATCTTAGCCAGTCAGATGACATAGCTAAAAAAGACAGCATAAAAAAATTTGCAAAAAAACATAAGCAGACGATTGCAACTCCAAGGGGAGGAGGGAGGGTAGTGAGGACTGATTCCTGCTGCTCCTGGAGAACACCTGTTACAGGTGAGTAACTACGCTTTCTCCAGGACCAAGCAGGAAGTCAGTCCTCACTTATGGGACTCCCAAGCTCAAGGCTACCGGAGACCCTAAGCACAAAAATGAGCTCCCTCTAGCTCAGCAGCACAGAAAGGAAAGAATCTTCGCTGAATTATCACCCACCGGTAGCCCACATCCGGGATGGAGGGTAGGAGTTGCTCAGACCTCAAAGAGATTACGGAGGACTGCCTGTCCGAAAGCACTGTCCCTGCGGGACTCCCTCTCGAGACAGTAATGGACCGCAAAAGTCTGGCTCGAAGACCAAGTAGCGGCCCGGCAGATGTCTGCCAGCGGAACAGAGCGGAGGTAAGCCACTGACGTAGCCTTTGCCCGAACGCAATGAGCCGTGACTCGACTTTCTAAGGAGAGTCCGGCTGCCCCATAAGCCCAAGAGATACAGTCCGCAACCCAGATGGACAGAGTACGCTTGGAGACCGGGAGCCCCAATTTATTGGGGTCAAAAGACACAAAAAGCTGAGCAGCTTTACGGTGCTCCCGCGTACGGTCAAGTTAGAAGTTCAATGCCCTTCTACAGTCCAGGGTATGGAGGACCGTTTCAGCTCGGCTGGAGTGTGGTCTGGGAAAGAAGGTTGGAAGTACCACCTCCTGATTGATGTGAAAAGGGGAGACCACTTTTGGAAGAAATTTTGGGTGAGTCCGTAGGACTACCCTATTTTTGTAGAACCGAGTGTAAGGGGATCAGACACGAGGGCCTGCAATTCACTTACGCGCCTAGCGGAAGTGAGGGCTATCAAGAACAGTGTTTTCCAAGACAGAAAACGGAGAGAACAGGTAGCCATAGGTTCAAAAGGCGGACAGGTGATCCGCTGCAAAACCACATTCAGGTCCCAGTCAGGCGCTGGCGGGCGCAGAGGTGGTTTAAGTAGAAGGAGACCTCGGAGGAACCTCGCTACGAGAGGGTCGCTGGAGAGAGGTCTACCGTCCACTGGCACATGATGGGCTGAAAGAGCACTGAGGTGAACTTTGACGGAGTTGGACTTAAGTCCCAGATTAGAGAGGTGTAGCAAGTACTGCAAGATCACCGACACCGGGCAGGAGAAGGGATCCTGAGACTGTTGGGTACACCAGACGGCGAAGCGACGCCATTTAAGGGCGTAGCATTTGCGGGTAGAAGGCCGTCGCGAAGCCAAGATGACCTCCTCCACCTCTGCCGGCAGGAGAAGGGGAGCAAGGACTACCCTCTCAGCAGCCAGGCCATGAGGTTGAGAGACCTGAGGTTGGGGTGTAGTAGAGACCCCTGATCCTGAGTGAGGAGATCCGGTTGTACCCCCAGAGGGAATGGATCCTCCACCGCCAATTGCAGCAGGAGCGGAAACCACGGCTGTCTGGGCCAACAAGGGGCCACCAGGATCATGAAGGCTTTGTCTCGGAGAACCTTGAAAAGAGTCCGAGAGACTAGCGGGATGGGAGGGAAAGCGTACAGAAGGCTCCCCGACCACGAGATTGGAAACGCGTCCGCCGCAACCCGAAGGGGGTGTGGCTGACGAGAGCAGAAGCGAGGAAGCTGCCGGTTGCGAGGACTGGCAAAGAGATCCACCGTGGGGAGGCCCCACTTTAGGAAGAGCTTCTGAATTACCAAGGGATCCAGCCGCCACTCGTGCGGCTGGAGGATCCTGCTGAGTTTGTCCGCCAGGCAATTCTCTTGGCCCGGGAGATAAACTGCCTTGAGGAGAATGCCGTGACTGACGGCCCAAGAGCAGAGCTTCTGTGCCTCCCGGCAGAGGAGGAAGGAGCCCGTGCCCCCCTGCTTGTTCATGTAGAACATGGCAACTTGATTGTCCGTCTGGACAAGGACGGACTGGTGGGAAGTCAGGTGGGCGAAAGCCTTGAGAGCCAGGCGGATCGCCCTGAGCTCCAGGAAGTTGATCTGCTGAGCCGACTCCCACGTGGTCCAGAGGCCCTGAGTACGTGCCCCTTGGCAATGTGCTCCCCAGCCCAGGAGGGATGCATCCGTGGTCAGCACCCGGGTCGGCTGGGGTGACTGGAAAGGCATTCCGAATATCAGGTTCGGCTGCTGAAGCCACCACCGGAGAGACGAGATCAGCGGCTCGGAGACGCGCACTAGGTCTGCTAGGCCGCCTGTGGCTTGTCGCCACTGCTGGCGGAGACACCATTGAGCAGGCCGCATATTCAGGCGGGCATTGGGGGTCACATGGACGGTGGAAGCCATATGGCCGAGTAGTCTCAGGAAGCGCCTGGCGGAGACCAGGGGCTGGCTGCGAAAACGGTCGGCTAGGTCCATGAGCCGTTGAGCCCTGTCGAGCGGTAGGTACGCTCGTGCCTGAGGAGTGTGCAGCCTTGCGCCGATGAACTCGAGATCCTGTGAGGGGAGCAAAGTGGACTTTGCGAAATTTATAACAAAGCCCAAGTATTGCAGAAGAGTCACCGTGCGGCGAGTGGCGCTGGTGACCTCCGGAGCGGACGCCGCTCTGATGAGCCAGTCGTCGAGGTACGGAAAGACATACAGGCCGTGAAGCCGGAGATGGGCCGCCACCACCGCGAGACATTTTGTGAAGACTCGCGGTGCGGAGGACAGGCCAAAGGGCAGTACTCTGTACTGGTAATGATTTCCAGCCACCACAAACCTTAGGTATTGGCGGTGGATGAGGATGTGCGTATAGGCATCCTTTAGATCCAAGGAGCATAGCCAATCTCCCTGCTGGAGGTAGGGCAGAAGGATTCCAAGGGTAAGCATCTTGAACTTCTCCCGCACAAGGAACTTGTTGAGGTTGCGCAAGTCCAGGATGGGTCTGAGGCCTCCTGTTCTCTTTGGTATTAGAAAATACCTGGAATAAAAGCCTTGACCTCTCAGGTGGTGTGGCACCGGTTCCACCGCCTGTTCCTGCAGAAGACCTGCTAACTCCTGAAGGAGTAATTCCCTGTGTAGAGGGGGTCGTGGAGGTTCTCCCGGAAAATAGGAGGGAGGGACCTGGTGGAAGTGGAGAAGATAGCCTTCTCGCACGACTTGAAGCACCCAGGCATCTGCGGTGATGCTGGACCACCTGTGGGCGAAGTGAACCAGCCGGCCTCCGGTGCTGGGAGGAACCAGCGGGGGGGGAGAGGCTATGCTTAGTGAGTCAAAAACCCCCACCCTGCGGAGCAGGGGCTGGTGGTTCAGGCTTGGGGGCTTGCTGCCTACGGGACCCGTTACCCCGTCCCTTGGCCTGCTGGCCCTGTTGGGGAGCTGCAGGGGCCTGATAATGGGGGTATTGTTTGTAGGCAGTCGCCTTCCTCGGGTAAAAGGACTTTTTTCCCGAGCCCTTCTTTTTCTGGGAAGGGGCAGAGGTCTTCCTAGAAAGCCTGGTCCTGGTGAGAGTCTCAGTCTCAATTTGTGCAGCCTTTTCAGCCATGGGCTTGCCAAAGAGGTTTTCGCCTCGGCAGGGGACATCGACCAACTTGTCCTGCACCCAGGGCTCAAGGTCTGACGACTGAAGCCAAGCCTGTCGGCGGGCACCGATGCCGGCTGCGGCCACTCGAGCCGATGCTTCAAAGCCATCATAGGCTGCTCGGGACATGAACTTTGAGCATTCCCGAATGCCAGTGGACAAGGCCAGGAACCTCCGCAAGGGTTCCTCGGACAAACCAGCGGAGAATCCGGCTAGTTCTTTAGCCAGATCTCGGAGATATATGCCCATGTATAGCTGGTAGGTCTGGACACGACATGCGAGCATAGAGCCCTGGAAACACTTCTTACCAAGGCCATCCAGGTTACGGGCCTCCCTGCCAGGAGGCACCGAGGAGTGCATCTTCTGGCTCTTAAGACGATGCATGGCCGATTCCACTACCATGGAATGGTGTGGCAGCTGTGCCTTTTGAAAGCCAGGGCTCTTGCGGACTCGATAGATAGAATCGACCCGCTTGCTCAGGACCGGCGAGGAGGCCGGACTCTCCCACATGCGGAAGAGTAGTCGTTCCAGCATAGGAGGAACCGGTACAGTAAAGTGTTCCCTTGCGGGAGAGTCATACTGGAGGGCGTCGAGCTCTTCGGCTCGAGGCTCCTCCTCGGGGTCCGCAGGGAAGGCCAAAGCCTTGGCCATATCCCTGACGAAGTCCGAGAACCGGGCATCCTCCGGGGGGACTGCTTCCGAGGCTCGGACTCCGGTGAGTCCGAGGGGACACACCGAGTCCGGAAAGAATCAGGCGACTCTTCCTCTTCAGACTCCCAGACCGACTCCGACGAGGACTCGGTGGGGTCGGCCCGGGCAGGGCAGGGCGTGGCGCCTGCCGCCCCGACGCCGAGGGAGTCGGCGTCGGCGACCTCGGTCCCGAACGGGAGGCCGAGGGTGACCTCGACCGAGGATCGACTCGAGTTCGCATCGACTCGAGGATCGGCTCGGTCTCCGGGGTCGACTTGGACGTCGACGTCCCGGCGGTCGGGGCAGCGGCGCCAGCGAGGCCAGCGAGCAGTGCCCGCTGCTGGTCCATGAAGGCAGACAGTCTGCTCTCCAAGGCCGTCAACCTGAGTCCGAGCTCAGGTGACCCAGCAGCCCCCGACTCGGGCCCCGACGGCGTCGGGCCCGACGTTGGCTGTCGCGGAGGCGAGTCCAGAAGGACCACAGGACTTACCCGAGCAGGCATCTCCGACTCCAGGCGAGGTCGCTTCGTGAGGTGCTCCTTCTCCAAGGACCCGGGGCGGCTGTCGGGGCTATGCGACCTGGCCCTCGCGGAACCTGGAGCGTCCACCGACGCCGCCCTCGCGGGTTTCACCTTCCGACGATGGTCCCCGGAGGGAGAACCCCTGTCGGAGGAACTCCGGCGACGGTCCGAGCTGGAGCCTTTGGACGCGGAGGCCTCCGACGAGGTCCGGGTACGGCTGGGGTCAGCGAAGATCCGATCACGCTGATGCCGCCGACTTCTCAACGCTTTGGAGGACATTTTGCCGCAGGGCCCACAGATCAATTCCTCATGATCCGGGCCCAGGCAGCGGAGGCAAAAGTCGTGTGTGTCAGTTAGTGACATATTTCGGTCACACTGACCACACCGCTTAAAACCACTGGCAGCCATCGGGGGAAAAAGGGCCCCTGCGAGGTCAAAGGACCGGGCTGCCAGGGAAAAATCGAAAACGAAAGCTGACTAAGTCAGAAAAAACGAAAAAAAGGAAGAGGACTTGTGACCGGCGTCGCAAGTCCGGGCGGGAAAAAGACCGGCGTCGAACCGAAGGAAAAAGAATAAAATAACGAAGAAATATCGACTTTTTCGCGGGGACAAGACGGGGACGTCTGTAGGGCTCCGCGGAAAAAAGAAGACTGGCTAAGATGGCACCCTTGGGCGGGAAGAGGACCGCGCATGCGCGCTGCAATTCCCAAAGGCTTTCTTTGAAAGCTGGGGAAAAATTGCTCCGCGAGGGCTCCGTCGGCGCCGACGTCACCCATAAGTGAGGACTGACTTCCTGCTTGGTCCTGGAGAACAGGCATAGTCACTCCCTCACCTTTGCAAATTCTTCATGGGGAAAAATATGCATCTTTTGGCTGAAACAGTCCTTTTCCAAACTCACAGGCACCTCACCGATAAAAGGGATGCACATTTGAGAATGTTAACGACTTTCCTGGCATTTTCTCCACCTCCTTTTGCTTTCTTCTTACTTGAAACTTTTACTTAGTGTAGGGTTGTTTCTCTCCTTAAATACTCTAGCTCAAAAAATGTTTAGGAAGCCTAAAAAGATTTTTTAAAACCTCAAGTTTTTCCCTAGATTCAACAACTAGGGACCGACTAAGCCTGGGTACACTGCAATGTTCCCTCTAATTTTCTGTAGGCTGTGTGTGGAAGGAAGATTAAATTTTTGTGCGCCACATAACGACACTCGGAGTTATATACTTTAAAATTTGACTACACATCAGAATACAGTATGTACACCACATTGATTGCACTAAAAAACATTGTAGAACTTGTGAAAACCGTAAATACATAACAACTTTTAAATTTTAAGACGTCTGTGTTGTTTTCTATTAGAATCAGAACCGTAATTTTTGTGCGCTCTGTTGTAAAGTATGTGCGCTCGCTCGGCGAGGTGTGTGCACGCGCATAGCTTAGAGGGAACAGTGGTACACTGTGCTGACGGCATACACAGGCCTATGGTAAGGAGCTTTGGCTCTGCAACAGTGGTGGCTTCTGCAGATATCTCTACAGTGTAGGGGTGGAGTGGGTCGGAGACTATGAGGAAGCAAACATTATGGGGTTAAATAATGTAAAAAAAGAAAGAAGTTGCACTGTTTCAATCTGAATGCCATACAAGTTTCACACATAAAATTGCAAAAACGTTTCTTCCCATAGGATAAAATCACAGTGTGGAAAAAATAAATATAAAGTGGCATAATCTCCACTCATGGCCATATGGTGGCGATATTACTTCAAGAGTAACAGAACTATGGGCACTTTTATTTTCAGTTCTTAAATTCTCAACTTAATTCTATACTTTGCTTTGATTTTCTAGGTGAGTATTGTAGGCTAATAGTGTGGGTGCATTCACAACACCTCGACAGGCATCATTGAGTGCACCCACACTCTTATCATGCTGCAGCAAGGCCGCATATACCACGGTAACTGCTGGGAATATGCTTTCTCCATGGACAAGCAGGATGAGTCAGCCACACATGGGTGATGTCATCTGATGGCGCCATGGATGGAATTGCTCTCCAACAGCATGTGCCAATCACTCCACCCTGGAGCTCGTCCCCTCTCTCCTTCAGTCTATTATTTCCATCCGGCCATGAGGACGGATCTCCATGCTTGCCAAGTTTTTTCCCATTTTCTTAAATCTTACTGTTTTAACTGTTTTTCCTTCTTTCCACAGGATCGACTAACCAGAGCAGTTTAGGCACAAGATTAAACCCCTCGCAACCATGTGGATCCACAGTTAACACTATGCTACTGTCCTAAAGCACCATGGATTTGCACATTAAGGGCATGTTTGGTGCAACACCATAGTGCCCTTTAGTAAAAGGGCCCTATGTCTGGTGTTTTTCATATTCAGCTTATAATGTAAGAAGGATGGGTTTAAATGATTTTAAAGAAATTTGTGTTCAATGTACTGTATAGAGAAATCTGGTCTTACCTACTGCAAGATCTGCCGAAGCTTGTAAGAATAAGTTGCATGCTATATAAAGAGATGGAGACAAAGAATAAAGACTTGGGACAATTGCCCTATATAGGGCTCAGTGCAGCCTACTGATCCTCGGTATTTCTGTAACAACGTAAATATAAACCTTCCCCAATTTTCCTCAAAGATAGTAGGGGATCCAATGGCCACCACCAGAACCACACCCCTATATATTTCTCTCTCCTTGCCGGTTGCTGGCATGCGCGGTGTTTTGGAAGCAACCGGCAAGGAGAGAGAAATACTCACCAGAATAACACGGGCAGCATAGCCGATAACATGAAGTAAGAAAAATTAGAGACGCTGAACATGACAGATTGAGTGATCCCCTGATGAAATCATAGTGTGAAACGCACGAATGGTACTTGGGAAGAGCGTCGGGATCTCTATTATGTTCACATCAGTGGGATTATGCACACAAGATAAGTACTATCTAAGATAGATCCATAAGATTGCAAGTAGAGTTAATAACCTCGCTGAGTTTCTGGAGGTCGTTGATGCGAAAGGGCAATCTGCTTTGAAGAAGACAGCAGTCTATACAGCAGAGCCACAACAGTCTGAGACCTCTTTAGTTGAATAAAGTGTTATTTTTTGCAACAAGAGCAGTATGAAATTCTCAAAAGCACTGATTAGCACGTGAATGACTTTTTGAATTTACTTACTACTTACTATACTGACACTGACACCCCCCAGCAGCATGACAACTCAAGCCTAAGGCCCTCTACGGCACAGATGCACCACTGCTCTCCACACCGTACATCTAAGTGCCACGGCAGAGACTGGAAGAGGACCCCCTCAGACAGCAGCAGCGCAGATCGAAGGCAGAGAAGACACCATTGCAAAAGAAAGCAATGAGTCTCCTTCTCTCCCACCCGGCATCACAGAAGGTGCATGTACAGCAACATCAGTCCAGACAGCACCTCGACAATCTACAGCTCCTCACCAGTCTGCTGCACCAGGGAACCAGTTTGCTCCAACAAGACACCACCACCCTCCTGGCTCCCCTTGCCTCAGGACACCAGGGCCCTCTGCCAGGAGCCAATCCGCCCTCCTCTCTGGCGCTGACCAGCCTGCTGCTACGGGACACCACCTCAAGGCCAGCCCCCAGTCATGCCCCTGACCTCCTCACCGAGGAGAGCAGGGAGGAGGAGGTGGCTATCCCTGGGCTCAGTCACCTCAGGGAGTGCTGCTTTGGGAACGCACCAACGGCCACAGGCACGGGCAACAACCCACCCCAGCTGCTTCCCAGCCTCCTCAAGGATCTTACATACCCCAAATGTTTGAGAAAGGTGGCGGCTGCCCTGGCCCTCGCATCTGCAAACACCATGGACCCTCAGGGCTCCGAAGTGTTAAAGTGCCTCAACGCCCCAAAGCCCACAGTGATTCTGCCTATCCACGAGAGGCTGCATGACAACCACAGCAAGTTATGACAGACATCCACCTCAGGTCCGACCTGCTCCAACAAGTTGGACACCAAATACCAGGTCCAGTCAGCACCTAGGTTCGGAAAACCCAGCTCCCCCACCAGTCTATTGTGGTGTCATCAGCTTTGAAACAGGCAAAATCCTCCCATACTCATGCCAACAACCTTCCAAGCTGGGATCAAAGACTTTTGAACAGCGTGGGTAAGACTCTTCAAGAGTGTTCAACGCCAGAATTGCAGCGCATCAATTTCAGTACGTACTTTTCTAGGATGTCCTGATGGGGTCCCTGAAGAGCACCCTCAGCTCTTCCAAAGGAGTCCCAAGTGGCATCCTTGGCCACCCTGGCGGACCTGGCTGAATGCAGCAAGTATCTTGTCAGCACAGCTTTTGATGCCTTCGACACTGCCATCAGGTCTGCCGGCACAGCCATATCAGCCAGACGGTGGGCCTGGCTCAGAGCGTTGGGTTTGCGCAGTGATACTCATAACTGGATAGCAGATGCCCCCTGCACAGCAGACTCCCTTTTTGGCGACAAAGTCAATAATACAGTAAATGACATGAAAGAACACTGCACCACCCTGCAAACCCTTCATTGGCCATTACTACCCTTGTGCTTTCCGTAGTTATTTCAAAACTAGACTACTGTAACATAATCTATTCCGGACTCTCCTATTATCAGCTAAAGCGTCTTCAATCAATACAAAACACTGTGATAAGAACATAAGATATGCCATACTGGATCAGACCAAGGTCCATTGAGCCCAGTATCCTGTTTCCAACAGTGACCAATCTAGATCATAAGTACCTAGCAGTTTCCCCAAAAGACACAGGTTCCACAATGCTTGTATTGGGTCAAGCAGTGATATCCCAGGTCCCTTTTAATGATGGTTTATGGACCTTTCCTTCAGGAACTTGTCCAAACCTTTTTTAAACCCAGCTACACTAACAGCTTTTACTACATCCCCCGGTAACAAATTCCAGAGTTTGATTACACGTTGAGTGAAAAAATATTCTCTCTTATTAGTCTTAAATAGTTTACCCTGTAGCTTCATTGCATGTCCCCTAGTCTTTCTATATTCTGATAACGTAAACAATCGATCTACATTTACCCATTCCACTCCGTTCATTAATTTATAGACCTCTATCATATCTCCCTCAGCCATCACTTTTCCAGGTTGAAGAGCCCTAACCTTTTTAGCCTCTCTTCATAGGGATATCCTTCCATCCCCTTTACCATTTTGGTGGCTCTTCTCTGTACCTTTTCTAATAACGCTATATCCTTTAAGATACGGCGACCAGAATTGCACACAATATTCAAGGTGCGGTCTCACCATGGAACGATATAGAGGCATTATAATATCTTTTGTTTTATTTTCCATTCCTTTCCTTATCATACCTAGCAATCTATTTGTTCTCTTGGCCACCGCTGCACACTGGGCAGAGGGTTTTAACATGTTATCCACCATGATTGCGCCTAAATCTTTTTCCTGGGTGGTGGTTCCCAATGTGGAACCTTGCATTGTGTAACCATAGTTTGGGTTGTTCTTTCCTAGGTGCATAACTTTGCACATGTCCACATTCAATTTCATCTGCCATTTGGATGCCAAGTCTTCCAATTTATCAAGATCCTCTTGCAATTTTCCACAATCCTCATGGGTTTTAACAACTTTAAATAGTTTTGTGTCATCTGCAAATTTGATAACCTCATTCGTTATTTCCTTTTCCAGGTCATTTATGAATATGTCAAAAAGCAGCAGACCCAGCACAGATCCCTGGAGTACTCCACTATTCACCTTTCTCCATTGGGAAAATTGGCCATTTAGCCCTACCCTCGGTTTTCTATCGTTTAACCAGTTCCTGATCCACAATAGTACACTGCCTCCTATCCCATGACATTTTAGTTTTGCCAAAAGTCTCTCATGAGGGACCTTGTCAAAGGCTTTCGGAAAGTCCAGATACACTATATCAACCGAATCACCTTTGTCTTCCTGTTTATTTACACCTTCAAAAAAACAAAACAGATTAGTAAGACAAGATCTTCCTTGTCTAAAGCAATGTTGGCTGTCTCCCATTAAGCCATGATTATCTACATGTTCAGTAATTTTGTTCTTTATTATGGTTTCTACCATTTTTCCCCGTACTGACGTCAGACTCACTGGTATGTAGTTTCCCCGATCACCCCTGGAACCCTTTTTAAAAACTGGCGTTACATTGGCCATCCTCCAATCTTCCAAGGGGGGGGGGGGCACCTGTCTGCCTTTTTGTCTGCTTGAGAAGGCATCACCACCGACAAGTGGATCCTACAAATCATCATGACGGATACCGCATTCGCTTCACCTCCCCACCATGCCAATGTTCCCAACTTGTCAGTGAGACTCCACCACACCTGGTCCTCCAGATAATGGCAGAGCTGATGTACTTTCTGTCAGCTTAAGCCAATGAACAAGTGCCAGCAGAAGAAGTCAACACTGACTTCTACTCCAGATACTTTCTTATTCCCAAGACATCTGGTGGGGTACGCCCCTTCCTTGACCTCAGGAAGCTCCACAGATTCATTCTCAGGGAGAGGTTCCAGATGTACTCCCTGGGCTCCATCCTTCTGCTCATTCAACCTGTGGACTGGCTGGTCTCCTTGAATCTGCAGGATGCCTACATCCACATCCACATCCACATCCTCATACACAAGGCACACAGACACCAGAACAGCATTTCAGAAGACCACCCATCTGCTGTCCACCCTTGGATTCTTGCTGAAGTACCCAAAATCTCACCCTTGCCCCACTGGAGTTCATTGGAGCAGACATTGACACCATGGCCTAGAAGGCCTTCCTCCCCACTCAGCAGGTGAACAAGATCACCATGCTAGCGCTGGGCATCTCCACAACCAGCCATGCCTCTGCATGGACCATCCTATGTCTCATGGGCCATATGGCAGCAGTGACGCAGGTTGTAGCCCTTGCACGTCTGCACATGCGCAACTTCCAGTGGCACCTGTGTGCTCACTGGAATCAACACTCCCAGTCGGTAGTCACACATCCCGCTGGACACTTGAGCCGAAGAACGACTTTGTTGGTGGACCATTCCTGGGAACCTGATGGTAGGCAAGGACCTCCAGCAGGCCGTGTACCAGGTTGTCAAGGACTACAGATGCATCCATGGCAGGATGTGGGGCCCCATCTGCTACACCTCTGCACCCAAGGGGCATGGTCCCTAAAAGAAAGGATGTACCATATCAACCTGCTGGAGCTCCAGGCCATCCAGTATGCACTGTGGGCCTTCCTACCGCACCTCAGAGGCAAGTCAATCCTGATACAGACGGACAACCAGGTCACCATGTTTTACATCATCAACAAGCAAGGGGGGACGGGTTCGCTCGCTTGCTCTCTGCAAGGAGGCGCTAGCGATATGGTCCCTTGCACTCTCGAACCATTTCCAGCTGCGAGCCTTCTACCTGCCAAGAGAACGAGATACCCTGGTGGACGACTGAGCCGCCAACTGGAACCTCATGAGTGGACACTTGACCCCAAAGTGGCGGACTCCCTCTTCCGCTGCTGGGGATGACCATAGAGCAACCTATTTGTCACAGAGAAGAACATAAGAGATATGCCATACTGGGTCAGACCAAGGTCCATCAAGCCCAGTATCCTGTATCCACTCCAAGTGCAATGTCTTCTGCTCGAAACGCCCATCCTCCAAGAGCATAGCCACAGATGCCTTTGACATGTTGTGGGGGGAGTGGTCTCTTGCTAATGCCTTCCCCCCATGCCACTGATATCCATGTCCCTACAGAGACTCATGAGAGACAGAGCATGAGTCATTCTAATCAAGTCTCACTGGCACTGCCAGATGTAGTTTCCCCTCCTCCACAGACTCACCCAGCAGCCGCCAGTGCGCCTCCCTCTCAAGCCGGACTTCCTCACCCAGAATCACAAGAGCACGCGGCACCCCAATCTACAAACCCTCGCTCTGACAGCCTGGAGATAGGTCAAAGGATGTTAGTGTCATCCGCTCAATCTGCAGAGGTGCAGCAAATCATCCTCGCAGCAAGATGGCTGTCTACTCCCTGATTATCTCAGTCATCACTGATGCTAAGGATTTAAAAAAGAATCTGAAGACAACACTCTACTCTGAACGTTTTGGTGCTATCACATGATTACCCATTTTATTAATACTTTTGTTGTTCTCCCCTTTTATTTCCTTTTATGTTCATATACTTAGTTTTGTAAATAAGTTTATTTAATTTAATCCCTGTTTTCTTCTTCCCTGTTTATTGTAAGATTTTGAATTTCATTGTGAACAGCTTTGATTTTAGGAAAAAGCGGTATATAAGTCCCGTTAAATAAATAAATAAATACATACTAGAAAATCCTATGGCCTCAAATGGAAGCGCTTCAGCATCTGGTGCACATCACATTGCCTGGACCCAGTCACCTGCCAAGTGTCTCATCTCCCTCTTTGAGCTTGGCCTCAAGGCACAGTCAGAATTCACCTCTCAACTATAGCCGCCTTCCACGAATGTGCAGCCCAGGGCTCCATCACCATGCTGCTCAGGTCACCTGCTTCATGAAAGGCCTGGCGAACCTGAGGCCCACGGTATGGTCTCCGGTCCCATCCTGGGACCTCAATGTAGTCCTTCACCAATTGGCGCAGGAACCCTTCAAAATGCTGCAGTCCACAGCCTTGAAGTACGCCTCCTGGAAAACTCTCTTCCTGATTGCAATCACGTCTGCTAGAAGGATCAGCTAGCTGCAGGCCCTCGTGACCCACCCACCCACCCTATACACAGCTTCACTGCCAACTGTGCCACCCTTCACACCCATTCGAAGTTTGTCCCAAAGGTGGCCACAGCATTTCACATCAACCAGGCTATAGAGCTCTCCACATTCTACCCAGAGCCCCATGCCTCCATGGAAGAACAGAGATTTTACACCCTCAACTGCGTCAGGACTCTAAGCACCTAACTCAACAGGACTAAGCCCATAAGGCAAGAGACACAACTTTTTGTCTCCTTTGACCCCAACAGACCGGGGCAACCAATCACCAAGCGGACCCTGTCGCAGTGAACTTCGGACTGCATCGCCTACTGCCACGACAGGGCAGGCACACAATTGGAGGCAGGAGTAGGGGTACACCAGCTACAGGCACTGGCTACCACCATCGCCAACCTGCAGGCCATGCTAGTGACAGACATATGCAAGGCCGCCACCCGGTCTTCAGCACTCACACTCCAGAGACACTACTGCTTCGACCTTGAGATGCAGTCTGACAGCTCTTTCGGCAGGGCGGTCCTAGCCATGGGCATGGACAGAACTGTACCCCTCGGAGCCTCACCCACTGCAGAGTGACTGTGACCGCCGTGTGGGCAGGGTCCCGGGGTGAATGCTCTGCACGGTTGCTGTCATTGTAAGCTTTTGTAAGCTGTTCTGCACAGTTCACATTGAGACCACATCGTCGTTGTTGATGTTGTTCTGTTCTGCACTGTATCTGTTGACACTAATGCCACTTGCCTTCACTGTTCTGAAACTGTTCATTTGCCATTATTCTGAACTGTTCACCGTTTGCACCATTGCCTTACATCCCACTGTTGGAGATAATAAACGTTTCAAACCAAACTCTGTGGCATATTGTTGGTAGATAGGCTATCTGCAGGGCCCGAGTTCTCGTGACTGGTCACAGCCTCCCTCATCCACCACAGCACACACAGTAAATGAGCTAAAAGAGTGACTCGGCGGAGCACAATTCATATCAGCCTTGGATCTGACCAAGGGATACTGGCAGGTGTCTTGACTCTGGCTGCCAAGAAGCCTGCTTTTTCAACACCACAAGGTCTGTTCCAGTTTGCAGTGCTGCCTTTTGGATTACATGGGGCTCCTGTCATGTTTCAATGCCTAGTCAACTGTCTACTGAGACTGCACAAGGAGTATGTGGCTGCATATCTTGACGACAACATTATCTGCAGTAGAGACTGGACCACCCATCTAACCCAAGTATAAGTCATGTTGACCAGCCTGCAGAAGGCTGGATTGATGGCCAACTCCAAGAAATGTTTTCTGGGAGGTAGGAGCATTCAATGCCTGGTATACTTAATCAGGAATGGACAGATACAACCTCAACTACAGAAGGTGGATGCCATTGCCCAAGTCCCCACCCCAAAATCGAAGAAAGAGGTTCATGCTTTCCTTTGATTGATTGGCTTTTACCGTTGGTTCATCCCTAATTTTGCAGAGGTGATGGAGCCCTTAACCAACCTCCTCCAGAAGAGAGCTCGTGAATGGATCCAGTAGTCACCAGACCTGGACCTGACTTCCAGCACCTCAAGAAGGCTGTGTATTCTGAACCTGTCCTGATTAGCCCTGATTTCTCTCTACCATTTATTATGCAAACTGATGCCTCAGAAGTGAACCTAGGATCCATTCTGGCCCAGGAAGTCAGGGGTGAAGAACATCCTGTAGCATTCATCAACAGGAAGCTGCTTTCTCTGGAACAGCATTTTGCGGTGATTGAGAAGGAAGCCCTGACTGTCAAGCAAGTGCTTGAGATCTTCAAATACTACCTGTTTGGCCATCCATTTATGCTAATAATGGATCACCAACCCCTCAAGTGGCTGTATTATTTATTTATTTAGACAGATTTGTATACCACCTTATCCTTCAATCAAAGTGGTCACAACACACTTGGAGGGTTACATTTAACATGGGGGTATTGACGAACATAAAAACATTGAGCTTATAATAATTGGGGATGGGTAGAAATTGTCAGCTTGGTGAAGGGTAGATGGTGTTCCATTTAGGTGGTGACTAGGTGGTGGTCTGTTAGCTCATAAGCTTCTGTGAAGAGCAGGGTTTTGAGGGCCTTACGAAAGTCTTTCGTGTCATTCAGAGACCTTAGGCTCATAGGGAGGGAGTTCTACAGTGTGGGCGCCAGTAGCGAGGGAGCTCTTCAAGAGGTTGCTTGGTCTTATGATATCCTGCTGGCGTACAAATCCTGTTGTCATTATTGATCCTTCTTGGTCTATTGCTGTTTCCCTTGTTATGATATCCTGGAGTGCATCTGCTGAGCGATTGTGAAAGATTTTGAAAATGTGCAGTGGTTTTTGAGTCTCCAACCCTACCAGTATGGGAACCGCCATAGAGCAGGTCGGACTCATCTGAATGCAGACTTCCTTTCCTGAGTAAAGGTCCCGGGTGAGGCAGGCGCTGAACAGTGCATGATGTGTAATGGCGATCTAAAGAAAGTTACCCGTCCCTCTCCAAAGGGATTACCAATTAAACACATTAAGTGAGTCTGCAGCCCAGGGTCAGGGCTGGGAGGGTGTAACAGGTTGAGGTTAAGAACCCAGCAGGCTGTAGTAAAGAGAGGGACCCATGGAGCCAGAAGTCCTTCCAAGGCAAGTCGTGCAAAGGGGTTCTGAGATAGGAACTTCAACTAGGGCTGGAGGAAGGGCCGGGAGAACCAACTTGTGGAAGTTTAACAAACTGCGACACAAGTAAAGCTACTTTTGTTTTCCCTGAACTGCTGTCTGGCCTGTGTTGTAAGGAACACCCCTTCCCACTACATGCCACACTATTGCAGGAACATACTGCAAATCCTTTTTTCAGACCTTTTTGCAGAATGCCAAAATGTAGTGAAAGCCAAAAAATTGAGAGGTCTCCTTGTTCTCCACAGCCTCAAATACCCTCCAAATTCTAGTATACACCAAGGATGTATACCTTTTGTCCCCATCTTCAGGAGAGTCATAACCTCAGCCGAATACCTTTTGTATCTCGACCAAGACATTTCAAGGGACAAACAGTAAGATGGATGGGAGACAAGTCATCCATCAGAACTGACCCCTGCACAAGAAGTACCCCCTCTTGAGAGAGCGTCAAGCTCTTTCCCTTCTTGAGCCTGAGCAAGTCTGTGTACCACACTTCCTGGGACCAGCTGGGAGCCACCAGAATCATAAGACCTGGATGTGATGCAATCCACTGCAGTACTCAACCCAGCAGCAGTCATGGGGAAATAGAGTATTCTAACCATAAGCCACTACTACCACAATGCATTCAATCTAGCTGAATCACATTCTTTTCTTTGACTAAAGAAAAGATAAGATGAGACTTTGCATTTTGCCTTGTGGCCATCAAATCCATAACTAAACTACCGCAATGGGCATGAATGAAAGAGGCTACTTCCTCCAACAGCTCCTACTCCCTCAGATCTAGGGAGTGTTAACTCAGATAATCCATTCGCACATTCTGGAGCCCTGCAACAGGGGCTGCAGAAAAACACACAAAATCAAACTTCAGCCCAACAAGTTGGCTTCTCAAGCCAGCACGCTGAATGACATAGTAACATAGTAAATGACGGCATCATTGTGGCATTGTCAGAAAAAATTCTGACAGCCTCTAAACCAGTTATCAATCACCTGGCCTTGGACATTAACTACCACCTCAAGCTTCCCAACCGACAAGACTGATGTCTCTTGCCACCACAATCCAACTGGGCATCTCCAGGTCCATCTCTTTTGCAAAGTTCTGGAAAGTCAGCCCCTTCTGAGGATCAAAGAAGGTTCCTAGATTTTCCATACAGCAACAGCTCCAACTTGCTTTGTTTGAAGGTGACAACCTAACCAAGGCTCTGGAGTAAAGTGATCACTCAAGTAGTCCCTTTTTGGCTCTCTGATTCAGACTTCACCATGATGAGCCAGTTGTGCAAATATGAATGCACCAAGATACGTTCTCTCCACAGCACCACAATTGTCATCACCCTCTTTTCTGAGAAGGTGCATGAAGTTGTCACCAGGCTGAAAGGCAGTGCCTGTAACTGACAGTGACACTAGGACCGCGAATCTCAGATGCCTCTGGTGTTCTTTCCAAACAGAAATATGGAGATATGTCTCCTTGTGGGTCCAAAGCAGATTGAAATGCCCCCTGCCTCATGGCCACGACTGAGTACAGGATTTGTGTCCTAAAATGCAGGACACATAATGCCAAGTTCACATGTTGCAGGTCTGGAATTGGATAAAAGGAACCCTCCTTCTTTGGAGTCACAAAGTAAATGGAATATTCACCTTTGCCCCACTCTTCTTTTGCCTCTGCCACCACCCTCTTATTTGGATCTTGACAGGGAGAAGCAAAGGAGTTTCCCACATGGTGGGAAAATTCCCAAGACAACCTCACTTCACCACATGAAGAAACCCAATGGTACAATATAAGCTGAATCCACTAGTCAATTGACCTCTTAACCACTCATGTAAGGAAGCGACCCTTTTCCCATCATTTGGCACCTGTAGAGGCCCCAGAAATCTTAGGACCTCCTTTGCCCACCTTCCTGTTGGTTCAAAAGGGCTGCGACCTGCTTAGAAACTGGAACAACTGAGAGGACATCCCTTTGCTCAGGCAATAACACCTCATGTCCCAAAATTTCACCTTGCTTGGGCTGGATCTTCAGCCCTCACAAGGTCTGTCTTCCAGTAACCTGTGGGGTTTAGCCTTGCTGAAATCCTTTACTAATATCTCCAAGTACTCCCTAAAGAGAAGCTTTCTTGAAAGGGAAGCCGAGCTGGGCCTTTGAAGCTGCATCTATTGCCCAGTTTCACAGCTATAAAAGAGTCACCTAGATAACACTACAACCGCCATATCCCTGGCAAACGTTCTGATCAGGTCATATAGGGCATCTCCTCACATGAGCAGCTTCTTTGGAATCTACCCTTCCTTCCTCTGAAGAGTCCAAGAGAAGTTGCTAGACTCAACGCAAACAGGCTCTGGACATAAATCCACTGCAGAATGCCACCCGCAAACCCAAGGCCATGGCCTCAAAAGCCTGCTTCAACAAGGCTTTAATCTTTCAGTCCTGTAGGTCCTTAAATACTTATGCCCACTTCCATAGAGATGGTAGACTTCTTTGTTATCGCCATAACCAAGGCAGCAATCACGAGCCCTCTCAATATTTCCTTCTCCTCAGGAGCCAGATGGTATAACTTTCCGAGAACCCTGCTCACTCTGAGGCCAGCCACCAGTCTCCCACTCAATTGAGAACAGGGCCCTAATCGCCTGATGGACTATAAAGGAATTTCTGGGCTTATGTCGCCCTTCCAAAATAGTATTCCCAGGGGCCTCAGACCCTTTCACTGGCTCCTCTGTTATGCTCAGTTCCTCCAGTGCCTGCGCAGTCATGGACAACGGCTCTTCCCTCTGGAAGAGGGACACCACCCTCCCCAGTGGAAAACTCACCCTCTTCCAAAGGCTCACAATTTGCACTCCCTTATCACCCAGACTAAATAAACTCCAGGGGGCAAAACTCGTGTGTTGGCTGGTCTGGTGGACCTAAAGGAATTGATGTTTTTATTCTGCACAACACTGGGCGATTAGATTTGATGATTAATAGACAAATCTACAAACTCCAGTGCACCAGGAGTCGGCCTCGCGCCCCCTCACCACGCATCTCACCTTTTAATGGGATGCTTCTGCGGATCAGTGGTCCCTGGATAGGTTGGTTTAAGTCCTTGTTCACTGCCACATAGGCAGTGAGAGAGGAGATGACTCCCGACTGAAGGCTGGTCTCCAGGATCTTTTTCTTTACCTCCTCTGAGTCAGTGTCGTGGCTACGTTCCAAGTCTGCAATCCGAGACTTAGCAGTCAGGCGATGGATGGTGGCCCTGAGCAAAGAATCACAGAGGTGAGTGGATAGCAGGGGATATGAAGAGAGCGGGTGGAAGGCTTCTTCCAAGGATGGACATCGATATATCAAGGTAGAGAAGGGAAGTGTCACCAAGATAGCAACTTGTTCACATATACCAGACAAACCTAAACACCCACGCAAACACACTTACCTGGAGGTTTTCTCAGGCTTGAAAGAAAAATGCAACTGGTTTTTCAAAGTTTCATCCCTGAAGGTGTATTCCAGAGAAATTGTTCCTTCTGCTGTTTCATCCATCTACAACAAACAAGGAGAGCGAGACCCAGCCTGAGATCAAGAAACAGCGGTGGAGAAGCAGACATATGATGCCTCTTCTACAGAGTGAAATATCAGAGATGCATATTTCCTGAAAGCTCAATGACTTCCTATGAAAGAATCTAAGAACGGCCATACTGGGTCAGAACAAATGTCCATCAGGGCCAATATATGGTTTCCAAGAATGAAAAGAAAAAAAGTGGTTAATCCTGGAGCAGCGAATCCACTGTATTCTGCAACCAGACCAGAAATATAATATAAGCAGAGAAAAAGAAAACTAGGACCAGAACTTGAGAATTATGCTGAGTCAGACCAATGGTCCATTAAGCCCAGCATCCTGTCTTTGGGTCACTTGTAAGTACTCAGCCATCTTACTGGAAATATCCCTTTCCTGCTTCTCACTTCCGGATGATCCCTATGTCTACCTGACAAATAAACATTCATGGATCTATCATCCAGTAACCTTTTCAAACATTTTATAAGCTATTTCTTGAGAACCACAGCAAAGTTGCAAGATGCAATAAACACATGCACCTGCAGTACAGAGCCGTAGATGCGTTACTATGTCACTGCCCGTTTCTGATTTTTATCTTTTATTTAACCCTATGGCATCTTTTATTTAACATCCTATGGCAACATATTCCACAACTTTAACTGTGTTTTGACTGAAAAAGTGTTTTCTTAAAATTTTGTTTTAAAATCTACTACCAGTTAGTTTCATGGCACATCCCCTAGGCCTAGAACTGTTTGAAAGGATAAATAATTGTCCCTTATTAAGTTTTCCATCCCACACCTGATTTAATAAACCTCTGTCAAATGTCCTCTTGGCCGTTTCATCTCCAAGCTGAAGGAGTCCTAACCTCTTTAGCCATTTCTCACTGGGG
Organism: Ichthyophis bannanicus; assembly: GCA_033557465.1. Taxonomy (NCBI): domain Eukaryota; kingdom Metazoa; phylum Chordata; class Amphibia; order Gymnophiona; family Ichthyophiidae; genus Ichthyophis; species Ichthyophis bannanicus. The sequence goes on from CM066048.1 coordinate 121,009,923, forward strand.
CGTCATTCCTTTCCCAGTTCTCCTACATCTTTGAGATGGGACAACCAGAAATACAAATATGTACTACTCAAGGTCCTGCTGCATCGTTAAGCAATTATAGATTAGGATTACAATTAGGAATCTTATTATAGCTTTTAACAGATAAACACCAATAAAATGACCCCTGGTAATCCACCAGAAAAATGATACTTCCCTAGTACTCTCTCACCTTTTGCCTTGCCTATCTTGAACCTTCTATTCTGTTGTGTCTTTTCCACACTAAGACTCCTCAACTGCACGAAAAATATGTTATGATTCAACCACAAAAGGCGACCAGTAATACCTGCACTAGAAAAACACTGATTTTTCATGATCTCATAACACTCCTAATTACCCAGAAAATAACTACTTATTTTACATTCTATGAACAGCTAAGAATAGAATTCTTAATTATTATATTATTTATTTTATCCCCTCTCTCTTTCCAAATCATTTGGAACATTTTATTTGCTTTTTTAACCATCACCACAATATCCAGCTGAGGAGTTCAACATATTACCCATAATGAGTCCAAAATCCTCTTTCTGGGTGGCGACTCCTCATATAGAAGCCACGATCATATACCTGTAGTTAGGATTATTTTCCTTATGTGCTTGTCCACATCAAATATTTGGATATGCAACTTTGGCAATACAAGAACAAACCCTCAGGCCAGGAAAATGAATTTGATAAGCATATAGGCTGAGCTCACTCACCTTTCCCTTTAACAGGGCGTAGACAATTGATCTCTGACCCCTGAAGATGGCACTGGGTAGTCGAGACACCAAGGCAGCCTCCAGGCCAGTAGGGAGGGTCCACTGCAGGGAGACGTTCTTCACTACCGGCTGCAATGAGGCCTTCAGAGACCGCAGAGCCTGTGGAAGGGAAAAAGAGGCCACACCGTGAACTCGAGATTAGCTGTTGTCCTAGACAAGTGTCACTAGACCCATATTCCAGTGATCATCAAGAAACATTATTTGTTACCATCATAAAAAGTTTATAACTTGTTGGACTAGATGGAAATGATTTATCAATGAGCACACAGTTTATATGGAATGGGCATTGTTATGGGAACGTCAGACATCATGTGTGAGGGAGTGTTCGTAAAGAGTAGGAAGAGGCATCTCTTGCTGAGGATGGAGACTGTTGTAGAGGGTTAGGTGTGACCAGGCGAGGGAGGCCAGTGCAGTGCTTTCAGAGTAAGGGAACACATTTAGAGCTCCCACCTTAGGCTGCATTCGCTCTTTGCCTGTGATAAACTCTGCAGTGCCGCCGGCCACTTGAGAGATGCCCTTGATGAGCGCTGTGGAAGCCCCCTCCCCAATCCCAAAAGCAAAACATCTGCAACGGTAAAAAGAGCAAAAGGGTGAGAACCTGGAGCCAAGAAAGTCAGAGAGACATGCAGGTACGACCTAGAATTATAAGCTATACGAGTTCCACAGTATCAATTACCGATGCTTGTTGGCATTCCGGCTAACTTCTGAAATTACTGCCTTAGTGTTCCCAACTTCACCATCAGTGAAAACAAAGAGCTGAAAAGCAAAGATGAGAGGTGATAGTGCCATGTAGAAATGAACAGGGGGTCTGACAATAAGACACCCTCAAGGAGAGATGACGCACCACATTACTACTGAAAGACAGCACGATGAGTATAGATAAATATGACCTTGTCATGACTACAACCAGGGACAGACCTGTAGCCTCTAAGGCAACAAACTCTACACCTTAACCTACAGGAGATTCTCTATTGGATTCAGTGGTAGAAGATCCTGTCTCCCCTGTTATCTTTTACCTGCCGAGGGTGTCCTGATTTACCAGTCAATCTGTGAATGTGTTTCAGGGGCTCTAAGATTTCAGTGCCTCCAAAGTCAGCAGACATCATATTCACTTTCTCCAGGGCCGAGTGCATGGTCTGTTGGGTGTATTCCACGCTTTCTCTGACAGACCAAAAAAAAACATCAAATCAGAAATATACGAACAAGTATCATAACTCCCAATATACACAGCCTTGCCGATATACCCACCGTACACCAACGACTCAGTCCTGGGACTCAACCCCCAGAATTATATGTCTGTCTTGTCACCCCTCTGTTGAATGTAGACCCCTGTTATGTCCCTAACCGCCTTGATGGAAGGATAAGCAGTATACAAAACTGGCTAAATAAATAAATAAAAATAAATAAAATTGCAGCAGTCGGGGCCACAAAATCCCAGAAAAAACCCATCTGTAACCCAGCTCTGGAATTAGGAATTTGCTCTGTGAATCAAAGGGGGAGGGGAAGGGTATGGTTATGGGATTTGTTAATGTTATGGGATACTGTTTGTGGTCACAGATATTGTTCAAAGGTAGTATGTTAAAATGACGGGTAAACAAGTTTTTGAGATGTAAATATTTGGAAAAATGTAATAAAAATAAAATTACAAAAAAAACCTTCCGTGGCATTTAATTCCTGAAAGGTCTCCTTTAAGAAACTGTAATGAGGTATATAGAATGTTACCCACCCCTTTCTAAAGGGATTATAAACAATCCCCTTTAAGAGAATCTGCAGCCCAGAGTTCAGAGGGAGAGGCTAAGAACCCAGCAAGCTGCAGGAGGGAGAGAGGCCCGTGGAGCCAGAAGTTCTTTCAAGGCAAGCCATGCAAAGGAGTTCTGAGGTAGGAACATTAACTGGGGCTGAAGGAAGGGCCGGGAGAACCTGCTTGTGGAGGCTTAAGCTAGGACAGAAGTGTAAAGCTACTTTTGTTTTCCCTGAATTGCTGTCCTGAGTTTTGCTTTGTGGAGATTTAACAAGATGGGGCAGAATAAAAATTGTTCTCGTTTCCCATGAATGGCTGTCTGGCCTGTGGGGTAAAGAAAACCCCTTCCAACCACATTCCACACTACCACAGAAATATGATGGCAGAAAAAAAAGGAGATAACACACACTGATTTTTCAGAGACTGTCACAGGACAAGACACTGAATTTTGTGCATCATAGGAGCACAGAAAATGACTGGAAATAGAGACCATACAGTCTATCCAGTCTGCCCATCCATAAGACCTATTAAATTCTGTAATCACTTCTTATGCCGCACCACAACTTTCACATCACCGATCTAATCAAAGATCCCTGGAACCAGGATATTTACATTATGGAGCCGATGGATCCCTGCTGCAAAGAATGAAACAATGAGCCACTTTAAAGAATAGAAGGAAAAAAAGTTTATTGGAATAAAGATGCAAGGGAGTTGTCTTGTTAACTGCTTGTACACATGGACTTAAAAGAGTTGTTTGTCATCAACTGCTCTATCTTTTGTTACTCCAATGGGTTATGGACGGACGGACCGGGGGGGGGGGGGGTTAGTTCAGGCACAGCTGTATTGCCTTCCTATTGTGGTGTATTTGTCTTCTTTGTATATGGTTTTCACTGATGTTTTTTAATAAGTCTTTGTGCTATATTTTGTTTTTGTTATACTGAGTTTTACACTCTAAACCAGGGCCGGGCCAACCATTAGGCAAACTAGGCGGCCACCCTGGGCGTCAGCTTCTGGGAGGTGGCAAAGAGCAGGTCATTCAAAGCTAAACAAGAGATTCTGACAGCTGGGGAAGGGAGGGGGGCAATAAGGCTTAAGGTTTGCCTAGGGTGCCAACACCTTGAAACACTTCTTGAGCAGCCCTTGCTTCTAATAGATTAGAGGTGGTATGCCATGTATAGTACACTTAACTATAAGAAAAATTATTTTAAAAAGCTCTTGATTACAACAGTTTAGATATTATACATAGCTAATGATGTGAAAGCTGCAGTGCAGCATTCAGTCACTCTAAATTGCTTAAAATCTCTATGGTTCCCAAATCATATGGGTGTGAGAGGTTATTTTTTGCAACATATTTGGATTGTACTGACCTATTTGGTATTTTTTGGATAAGCAATTCATAAATGACCACAAATTTTGGCCTGAAATCACCCCAGATCCCACTAGATGTTCATGAAGTCTAATCTTCCCATGAACTAACGGCTCTTCCTAATATGACAGTGGATCATATCCTCTGGCCGCCTTCAAACTTTTTCCACGACTTCTCTTTTCCTTATCTCTTCTGCGAGGTTGTTCCACGCATCCACCTCCCTTGCTATGAAGCAATATTTTGTAGCGTTACTCCTAAGTCTATATCCCCTTGGAGTCTCATACCATGAGATTGTATTCTAGGAATTGCTTTCCAATGAACATAAGAACATACGATATGCCATACTTGGGGGCCCATCAACCCAGTATCCCATTTCCAACAGAGGCCAATCCAGGTCACAAGTACCTGTTAGATTACCAGAAGGTAGACAGATTCCATGCCACTTATCCCAGGAATAAGCAGTGGATTTCTCTAGTTCACTTTAATAATGGTTATGGACTTTTCCTCCAGGAACATTTCCAAATCTCTTTTAAACCCAGCTACATTAACATCTTTTATTACATCCTTCCGCAACAAATTCCAGAGTTTGACTACATGTTGAGTGAAAAAACATTTTCTCTGATTAGTCTTAAATGAACTACATTGTAGCCTCATTATCAAAAAATTGACAAAAACACCCAATAACTCTGACCAGCTACCGAAGATTCCACCAGAGTTACTGGCCCGACAATACAAACAGCTCCAACAACCACAAAACCCACATTTGACCGCCGAGGCAACTACAACAATCCACCACCCCAACATGTACAGTGACTGGACTACCTTCAAAGAAACCACTGCAGAAGAAATATCATCCACCATCTCCCGCCTAAATACCACCACCTCTCCGCTGGACCCCTGCCCCACCGACTGGATAAAGAAATCCAAAGAAGACCTGAACACACCATTAACCCATATTGTCAACGAATCCTTCTCCCAAGGTCGCATGCCAGATATCTTCAAAACTACAATCATTCGACCATCCCTAAAAAAGCAAAACCTAGATCCCCTAGACCCCGCATCCTACAGACCGATAGCAAGCCTACCATTCACCGCCAAGATAATCGAGAAGATAGTCCAGCAGCAGCTTCAAGAACACCTAGACATCAACAACATACTGGACCCACAACAACACGGCTTCCGCCCACTACATGGAGTCGAGACCCTCATGACCACGCTGATGAACACCCTCATCATAGGAACCCAAGAAAAACACTCCGGATATGCCATGATCTTCCTTGATATATCAGCAGCCTTCGACACCATCTCTCACAACATCCTCATACGCAGATTGCAGACAATTGGGATCAAAGACACTGTACTTCAATGGTTTCAATCCTACCTAACTAATAGACAACAACTGATCCGTACCAGTACCTCAACCTCGCCCCCCTTCCAGCAACACCAAGGAGTACCTCAAGGATCCACGCTGTCAGCCATGCTCTTCAACATCTACCTACAACCACTCTGTTCAGTCATACGTAACCACAACATCAACTTCCATATATATGCTGATGATATCATGCTCTACGCCCCAATTACAACCGCAAGCCCAACAAATATACATCTATCAGCATGCTTCTCCGAAGTGTCCAACTGGTTACAAGAAAACAACCTATTCTCCGAAGTGTCCAACTGGTTACAAGAAAACAACCTATCCATAAACATAAAGAAAACTGAAGCCCTCATAGTGACAAGAGATCCAGACTTCACACCACCTACACACCTCAACATAGGAACCACACGCATTCAATTACAGCCTCAAATAAGATATCTAGGCATTATCATTGACCAAGCCCTAACCCTCAAGCAACAAATTACCAAAACCACCGGAAATATATTCCACAAAGTGAAAACAGTGCAACGTCTCAGACCCCTCCTCGAACCCCAAGGCTTCAGGACGGTAATGCAAGCTATGACACTCCCACATCTGGATTACTGCAACATAATCTACCATGGACTACCAGCCACACAGACCAACCCCCTCTGAACTGCCTTACACACCACAGCAAGAATCATTCAGAGAGCAAAGAAAAGCGACCACATCACCCCAATCTTAAGAGACCTACACATACTTCCCTTCGAAGCAAGAACTAAATACAAATCCAACCTACTCACCCACAAAGCCATCCACCAAACACAGAACACCCAGCTCCGCACCCTGCTGACTCGTCCAGCCCACAGCAAAACAACCAGACAGGCCTCCAACAACTCCCTCACCATCCCTCATAAAAGAACCAAATGCTCTCAACGGACATGCAATCGAGCCTTTGAACTTTACGCTCCGTCACTATGGAATTCTCTACCGAGCCACCTCAGAAACAATGGCGATCTCCTGACATTCAGAAAACAGCTAAAAACCATCCTATTCCAAGAATATTTCGAAACAACTCCCACCAGAAAATGCACCAACCCCCGAACCCACCCATCATGAACCTCTGATCGAAAACTGCACTATACTGTCCATGTCTAAAGTCTGTCTTATGTCAGAATCATCAATGTTGCCTACCTGGTGATGGCCCCACCCTTATACTTAATTATCCCCCCCCCCTTATATGTAACACCGCTTTGACCCGGTGAAAAGTGGGATATAAATACAGTGAAATAAATAAAATAAATAAATTATGTGTCCCCTAGTCTTTCTCCTTTTTGAAGAAAAAACAACCAATCTGTGTTTACCCATTCCATTCCACGCCACTCCACTCATTATAGATCTCTATCATATTGCCCTCAGCCATCTCTTCTTCCACCCCCTTTACTATTTTGATGGCTCTTCTCTGTATCTAATAGTGCTATATCCTTTTGTACATACGGAGACCAGAATTGCACACAATATTCAAGATGTGGTCGCACCATGGAACGATACAGAGGCATTATGATGTCATCCTTTGTTCTATTCTCCATTTCTTTCCCTATGATTCCTAGCATTCTATTTGCTTTCTAGGCCACAGCAGCACTCTAGACAGAGGGTTTCAATGTATTATCAATGATTACGCATAAATTCTTTTCCTGGTGGTTACACTTAACAACAACAAGAATTACTAATATTTTATTTATTTTATCCAAGGCGGTTTACATCAAACAACATAACAATTACAGAGGAATCATTTTACACTGAACAAGGGTTATAACTTGGAGATAAGTGTGAAAAACATTATGTGGGGGGAGCAAACTATTTATATGTAGAGAGGTCTATGCTTTATGGGGAGGAATGGTTGGTTCGGCTTAGCTGTCCTTCTATGTGATATTTTAGCTTCTAATTATGTTTTGTCATCAGGTCCATAGTATTTTCTGAATAGGTGTGTTTTTAGTTGTTTTTTTAGTTCGGTGATGGATTTTGCTGATCTTATGTTATCTGGTAGTGAGTTCCACATTGATGGGGCATTGTGTAACTGTAGTTTGGGTTGTTCTTTGATAAGAACCCAATTCCAGTACATGCACATCCATCCTGCGGGCACGTCCAAACCAAAAACATGCCCGATGGAGACATGATCCCACAGCCACGGGGACAGATGCAGCCGTGGGGCCAGAATTAGGCACAGAGACGTACCTGCCACGGTGTAAACAAAGCACTATTGTGCTTGAAAGACTAGTCTACACAGGCAATGGCTGTGTATGTCCCCATGCCCATGCTATTCAGAAAAGATGAACGTATGGGATCTTGCCCGCCCCTGCAACATACCCACAAATGGCCATTCCTCCCATGTAAAACATGCATCTCTGGAGCTGCAGAGCTCGCTGACAGTGATGTTGTGATGCAAACAAGTCATGAAAGCAGATGAGATGTATATGTGGATGGAAGGTAGACTATAGCAACCAGCCTGTCACATGCCCTGACCACTGCAAAGTCATCTCACTGCTCTGGAAGCTATTATGAAAGCTCTGTGTGACACAAGATGCAGCGCAGCACTACAGACCCCTCTAGGTATGCATGTTTGGACATCTCTGGAACATGTCTGTGCAATGCCATGAGAGGGCCAGTGCAAAGCAAGACATGTTCCCCATAGCTCTATTCAGAAAAAAGTCCCATCCATAGTGATCACAATATAAAGCATACAAAAACAAATCACCACCCCCTTCTTTTTATGAATCTACTCTAATTTTTGTTGGACATTACCGGAAAGGGACAAGTACTACAAACTATGTCCTCCACTCGGTTCCCTCCTTTTTAATAAAGTGTAAACTTCAAAAATTTGTTATAAATAGAAACGTGGAGTATAATTCCACAACATAGCTCAATCCAGATGCATGAAAATCCTAAAGAACCTGGTGCCTGCCCCCCCAAGCCCCGGACCCTAGTAAGGTAATTTCTAATTTCTTAGCATCTGATCTATTACTTCTTGGTCACTGGTGAAAACTAACATAATGGTAATAGAATATCTCATTACACCTAGAAGACTACCACAGATCCAGGACACTCATTACCCAACAGCTATCCATCCTCCAGTTCTTACATGTCCCATCTGTCCCCACTCCTCCCTCCTCCCACCAGAACACTCACGGGAAGAAGGAGTCAAAGCGAGAACCGAAACCATAGATGTTGAAGTAGCAGCCGAGGGGTAGACTCTTCAGCAGCAGGAGGAGCGTCTCCTGGAAGAGAAGCAGATGTGAGACCTTCCAGGAACTGAATATGAGAAACTATTTCTTGCTGAATAGCTATATAATGGGGTGAGAGGGGTTTAGAGCATTTTAAATTCTTTAAGGCCTTATAGTAACATAGTAAATGACGGCAGATAAAGACCAGCATGGTCCATCTAGTCTGCCCAGCATGATGGCAAGAGTAGGTGCACCTGCGGTTCCGTGCAGGCCACCCCTCCCCACATCCTGTTTAGGGGTGAACCCACCACTCCATGCAGGGCACCCCTGTTTGTTGAGAAATTAGATGGTTCCGTTTATTTTGATTTTATCCTGTTGCTGTAAAGGGATCCACTGTGTCTGTCCCATGCCATTTTGAATTCTATCACCGTGTTTGCCCCCACCACTTCCATCGGGAGGGCATTCCAAGCATCCACCACCCTTTCAGTGAAAAAGTATTTCCTGACATTGAGATTGGGAGGGATGTTGAACGGCATTTACATGGTTTGCAGACCTGGCTATTCAGCAACACTAACACAGGTGCTGCCAGCAGAACTGGCCCAAGGGTTTCTACCATCTTAGGTAGAAACCCCAGCCTCACCGCACCCCTCCCCCCCCCTCCCAGCTGCCGCCGATTCTGTCTCGGTAGGAGGGAGGCAAGCAGCAGCAGCATTTCCAAAAGTGGCGGCTTTTTGCCACTGCTTTTGGAAATACTGCCGCTGCTCACTCCCCCCAAACGGAATCGGCAGCAGCTGGGGGGGAGGGGGCAGCATGGCTGCCCAGGCCAGCTGCCTTAGGTGGCTGCTAGTTAGCATCAGGATGCACTGAGGTGTTTCAGGACGTCACGCTGTGGCAGGCATCTCTCACCGGGCAGCAGTGATATTGAGCCACTGCCTAGTTAGAAACACATGGCATCAGTCAGGCAGAGGAAACCCTAGCCTAACCTTTACCCAGAAACTAACTAGACAGCAGCTGAATATCACCGTTAGCTTTTTGGCTATCCAGGCGCCCCAGGTATGGCCCCAGCACTGAATATCTAGGTTTAAAATTCAGCACCGGCAACCAGACCCTTTGGTGGTGCTGGCTGTTGGCACCGAATATCAGGCCCATTGACTTGGTAACCCAGCTCAGACGCCTAAGGAGCAGAAAGTAAGTAAAAGGGACAAAATAGCCAGACATGAGGGGGACAGTTTGCTGGGTGGAAGAGAGAAATTCATAGCATAGAAACATGACAATACAGTGAAGATCTAAAAGGAACAGAGACCAATGGGAGAGACAGTGCCAGGAGAGGGCAGTCCAGATGCCCAAGACTGCGCAGGTACCTTGGCGCTGTCAATGCGCATAGGCGAGTTTTCCTCACTGCTCATTGAGCATTCCATGCTTCCAGAACGGTCCATGAGGAAGATGAACTCCCCACACTGAGACTGCTCCTCAGCATCGGGGAAATGGGGGTAGAAACTCAGCATCATGGCTGTCTCTGACATGAGGGAACCTTTCCGAAGAAGACAACAGAGGCACATAGATACACAGAGAAATGTCAGTAGGACAGTTTTATAACATTATTTGCAAGTTCTCTTTTAGTGCATTTGTCTGAATTTGCAGGAGAGAAAATATTTGCTTTTTTCATTTTTTAAATTTGATTCTCATTTTTTGACTTCTGAAAAAAGGTCTCGTGTTTGAAAATACTTAAAAGTATGATGACCCACACAGAAATTAGGTGTGAATACAAGAGGAGTTTTGCACTGTAAGTGGTGTATTTTAATTTATACAAAATGGCTTTTTTTATGTCTGTAGCACATTAGACTCTAAATATTCAAAAACTCCTTACTTAGGCTAATGTCCACACAATGTCTATGCACAAGTGTTCAAGCATCCATGGAGATTTTCTAAAACAAGAGGAAAAGGCTTCCGTATCCCTCAGAGCCGACTCAAAACGGAGGAAAAGTCAGCCAGTTAGAAACCACATTTAGCTGGTGAACTCCAAACATCAACGGTCTGAAAAACCTCTTGTGAACTGGAAATGAAATCGAAAAGGCAGAAAACTGACCATGCTCTCATTTCTAGTGGACTTGGGGCTATATTTGTGGCTCTCTCCTTGCCAGTTTAGTGGGCTGACGCTGTCTCGCTCCCTGAGGAAGCCAGTAGTGGCGAAAGAGCTGAGAAGATGCTAAGTCGCTGTTTATATACTTTTTGATGATTTTTCTGGTATAAACACAGTTATTTATGCAATACCCACAAGATTGTCATATTACATTTAGATTTGCACACTACTATAGCTATTGCTACAGTTCACAAGAGGTTTTTCAGACCGTTGATGTTTGGAGTTCACCAGCTAAATGTGGTTTCTAACTGGCTGACTTTCCCTCCGTTTTGAGTCGGCTCTGAGGGATACGGAAGCCTTTTCCTCTTGTTTTAGAAAATCTCCATGGATGCTTGAACACTTGTGGATAGACTTTGTGTGGACATTAGCCTAAGTAAGGAGTTTTTGAATATTTAGAGTGACATTTGACTCCTTGTGAGGATTTTTCATTTGTATTGTAGCACATTAGAAACAGCCTGATTGGAGGTTTAACGGGCCAACTGCCATCAAAACTGCAAAATCTTCAAGAACCAGAAACAGCAAGTATACTGCATTAGCATTTTACCATTATGATAAGCAATATTAAAAAGTTTGCATATAAGTTCCTCCCCTCCCACAGAATATTCTATTTTTACCTCTACGTCTGGGGAAGCTGCCAACACTGGTAGTGAAAAACTAAAACCAATTCAGAGGTATCGGAGAGAGGGGAGGCCTCCCCAGTTTTCTCATGTTAAACCATTCACCTTAATGGTAAGTAAAATTTACATGAGTGACTCCTAACAACAGATGGAGAAGGTGGTAACAATGGAGAGTCACCATGTAGTAGGTAAGGAGCCTTCTCCAAAGGGATGCCTCTGTAGGGGGGAGGGGGACATGACTGGTGATACAGGATGGAGAGTGGAGAGTGGGGGCTTGACTCGAGCTCTGGCCTAGCTGACCTGCTTCAGCATTGGGTATTCCCGCCTCCACACTGACACTAGGTTTGTTCATCTCCTCGTAGTAAATCAGGAGCTCCACATCACGATCAAACTGGTGTCCAGGACTCAGGGAGACCTGAAATATGGGAGGGTACAGGGAGAAACAACCAGGGAGTGAAAGGAGGAAGGAAAGAAGAGAGAGACAGAGAGAAGAAATTAGCACTGAATGGCACAGTGGAGCTGGGATATGCTTTAGAGATTTCTGCAGGGAGGGCTGGGAGGAAGAGTATGAGGGCTTGGGGAAGGAGGAGGATGGGTAGGTGTAAGAAGGAAGGAGAGTGCATGGGATTGTTGGAAGTGACACAAAGCACATGGTTGATTGAGACTGGAGAGAGGGAGAGTGTAGATTTGGGATGGGGGCGCCTTTGGCTCCTTACCAGGGCTGTGGTCTTGTCATCCTTTGTGTACTGCAGAGCAGTGAGGCTGCAGTTAGAGGCCACCCGGGAAATGCCATTTGGAGAATGTAGACCTGCTGATAGCTCCAGAGTGTATGGAATGGTCCCCTTAGGGACCCGAGGGATACTCGCAGTCACACTTTGTGTCTCTGCACCTGCAGAGAGAGAAGTTAGAGGAAAGGGTTAAACCCTCAAAGCTGAGCCCTAGTACATCCGAATCATGGACGGAAAAACAGTCATCTCTTAGTAGTAAGGGGCTTAAACCCTCCAGTCCTGAAGCTCTCACTCTTCCAGTCATTGTTGGATAAAATATGAAAATGAGGAAAACTTCTGACAAGCCTATGCATACATCCCTTCTTGAAAGTGATAACCACCATTGGACCATTTCTCCAAGTTCAGACTATGTGGTGTGTGTAAGGGTGCATCACTGCGTCTAGTTTATCTGTAAGATCTTCTTACCTTCAGGAGTGTACCGTGGGTTCAGCACAGCTGGCAGCACAAACCGCACTGCCCCATCAGCCTCCACAGGCAGCTCCTGGACAAATGCCAATGTAACTGTAGCCTCTTGGCCCGGGGGGAGGTTCCCCACGCTGCAGCTGAAGATGTCACCAGAGCTCTCATCTTCCTCCAGCAGGAAGGCCTCCTGCCCCTGCGCGAGGGCATCCTCATAAGTCTGATGAGCCTGGGGAAGAGTAAGTCAGTGGACAAAGTCACCAGATAAGGCCTCCTCTCTAAGGTCCCAAAGGTACACAACCTGTGAACCCCATGCATCCTAGTCCCCCTTCTCTCTCAGCATTATATATCTATAGGGAGGGAGGAGTGACCTAGTAGTTGGGGCAAGTTGCCTTGGGCCAGAGGGCCGGGGCTTTGAATCCCGCTGGAAGACAGCAACCTCGGGCCAGAGGGGCTAGGGTTTCTAGTCCCATGGGGCTCCTTGTGGCCTTGGACAAGCCACGTAACCCCCCATTGTCTCATGTACAAAAAAACATAGATTGTGAGCCCTTCGGGGACAAGGGAAATATATACTGTACCTGAATGTATATAAGCCTAGCTCAACAAAATAAATGTTGAGATAGTGCCTGGGTCCTCTGGGCCAGGCTATTACATCCTGGGAATTGTATGCTTCAGCAGACAGTGGTGGAATTAATTCCCCAAGCAGCTACTGTGCTGCTACTTCAGAGAGAGTCCACCCCCCAAAGCCAGCTACAATATTGTAAGAAACCTCCCGTGCCCGCTGACAGTCCTCACTGTAATTCCAGCTAACAGCAACAAGGACATGGACACAATGGAGGCAAAACCACTGCTCACCCTGGGATAAGCAGCATGGAATCTGTACACCTTTTCAGAACCTGACAGGTACTTGTGACCTGGATTGGCCACCACTGGAAACAGGATAGTGGGCTCAATGGACCTTTAGTCTGACCCAATTTGGCATATCTTATGCTTAACCAAGACCATGTCAGCTTGTCCCTGTTAATGTGTAACCATTTAGAACATCCCCAGCAGACCTCAAGTCAATCTCTGGCAATCCCACAAGGACACCGGGATTCTCATTGTTTTGTTTTTTTATATTTGGCACAAACTGTCAGATGCCCTGCAAGTCATGGTATGGTGCTTCCCATCTGAATTAGGTGGATATCCTCAAATTATTATGGGACCCCAATCCAGCAGGATACCTGAACTTCATTCACAGAGTATGTAACAAGTTTTGGACAGCTTCTAGGACTGCAAGGGTCACTTTCTTAGATGGTTGAAGAGGGAGAAACGGAGCCTCCTCGGAAGAAAGGAGCAATGAGGTCTCAAAAGCTCAGGCCTAAAATCATCTGCTTATCTCTTAGGTGGCTCCAAGAGGAGATGGAACAGTTTGGAAAGGATTCTGTTCGCTCCTGGATGGCTTTTAGATCTCTGCACTCATTGTCAAGTACGATCCCCCTTGAAGAGATAGGGGTATGTTTACTAAACCGGGCTAACGGTTAACCCGGGTTATCTGCCACTAGGTCCCATATTATTCAATGTGACCTAGTTGCAGATAGCCCGGGTTAACCATTAGCCCGGTTTACTAAACATACCCCATAGTGTCTGCACAACAGTAGAAGGCCGCTAGAAAAACAGCAGTCGGATGACGGGGCTTGCTTGTTTCTCATCTTGACCACTGGCACAAAAACAGCCACCAAAGGGAAGAGAAAGAGAAGGTAATAAAGTAGTTGAAAGACCAGGTTTACTCACCACTTTCTTCTCCTGAATCTCAGCTACAATCTTCTTCCCATCCACCATGGCCTCAAAACTGTAGATGGCAGAATCAGCATCCATAGGGAAGACAAAAGTAGCTTCCAAGGGATTCTGCTCGTCATTCTTGTATTTTAGAGTGGCCGAAACATCAGCAACAAAGCTTTCCACTTGTACATCCACCGAGATACCCTTGAGAGGAACTGCAGCAATACACACACCCCCAACAGAGATCAATAATGCAGTCACTGTGACCCTCAGAGTCTAAAGAAACACTGATCAGCAACATAGCCTATCACTGAGGCAGCCACAAAAGGTGAAACGTACTAGGTAATATTGCACAGATCTGTAGATGGGAGTCACACGGCAGAGAGATGCACATAGATGGCCCCAAATGATCACTTTTACACGGGGAATGACCACAAATCCAGTAATGCTAATTCAGGGGGGGTTCAGAGGCATGTGCAATAGATGAAGAAAAGTCTCACCTGGATGTTTGGAATGACTTAGGAGTCCACAGGGATTCATCATAGGAAAGAGTCTGAGAGCTTGAAAAAAAATGGCAGGTAAATTATTGTACAAAAACTGGGAGACAGCAATGGGAACAGAGATAATCATAGATGGAAACAGGAAAAAAAAAGCATTTATTGCTATCTGAGGCTCCAGAGAGATAAGTAAACACCTTTCAAGACAAATACCAGGCAACCCCTACATCCCATCTGCATTCCTTATATCTCCAGCCCCAATGCACCCTCCCTCGAGGCACTCCTTCTCAGGGCCATGCCTTCCCATGCTCTTACTTCCAACAACTAGCCTATGCACATACACGGAAAAAGACAAATGATATATCTAGTCTGAACTCCTCCAAGCTGTGTAGCATCTGTACCCAAGAATACCAAGATGGACCTTGAAACAAGTAGCATCCCAGCAGGAGCCAGTGTGCCCTCCTGTCTTCCCCCCACCACCCCAGCCCACACTGAGTCAAGATTCTCAAGCACTCAGTGTGCAGTTGGCTAACCGATGGACCAAGAAGCCCTGTGCAGCCCATGAGATGTCACGCATTTCATTCCACCAGCTTTTACAGACCTGAGTCTGGGTTCTAATCCCTGACTGTCTGAGCCTAGGGCGAGTCATCACCTTCTCTCTAGGTGCTTCTGTTCTGATCTCCTCACTTAAACCATCCTATAACCAGATAGTAATATTCTCTCGTCTCTTTTAACCCCTTTTTCATGAATGATTATTGATGAAACCTTATAATCAGTAAATCTTACTCCTGCTGGGCTGTGATACAGCCCTGAATAATGCATTATCCTGTATGCTTTCTTTGTCAAACTGACACAGCATATTGTTTCTGAATGCTGCTTAATGTAGCATGTACTACTGAAATAAAATATCCCTAAAAATGTTAAAATGTCAGCATATTGGATGCAGAGTTTCAGCAGCAGTAAAATCTCCTTGAGACCCAGCGTAAATGACAAACTCATGTCATTGATTAGAGCATTCTGCATGTACCTCAATCCCTCCCTCCCCTGGGTGCCCAGGATGCCAACAGAACTATGTGATGTTTCTTATATTGTGCTACGAGACATATGTAGCACTATTTTATGGATACACACAAAAGGCAGATCCTGCTTAATGGATCTTACAGTCTAATCAAGACCAACAGGGGATAATTTTATAAGAAACTACCTAGATTTATACGGCAAGAACACATGTAAATATTGGTATTTTAGCCCTTTATGTGCATAAGTGGCTACTTACATGAGTCAATGACCTTTTATAAAATCCTAAGATAAAAGTAGTCATGTACTTAGTGTATATATGGCAGAGGTTGGGTAGAGCATAGGCAGTGCAAGTACTCACGTGGCTTATAAAATTCCTTAATTTACATGTATACTTGCATGAAATAGGTGTAGTCATTCACAGCAGCTCTAAGACTGGTGTAAGTCAGCACACCTTAATGTACTTTCTCGTAAGAACATAAGATAGGCCATACTGGGTCAAACCAAGGTCCATCCAGCCCAGTATCCTGTTTCCAACAGTGGCCAAATCAGGTCCCAAGTATCTGGCAGTTTCCCAAAAGACACACAATGTGACACACCAAGATTTCACATCCCAACACTCAGGCAAGTGGAACACACCATAACAACCTGAACACAACAACCTCACCAGCTGACCCCTGTCCAGTGACATGGATAAAATCGGCTAAGGAATTACTCATCACTTTTATCCACCACAAACACATCCCTTGCACAGGGGCATATGCCTGCATACCTTATTTATTTATTTTATTTATTTAACAGTTTTTCTATACCGCTTTTGTCCAAAGTGGTTTACATCAAACAATATAACAATCTTGGTGGAACTGTTCTACATTGAACACTGATACCTTAAACTGGCATCAATCAGGCCCATACTAAAAAGCTCCAAATCCGACAAGACTGCACATCATACCGACCGGTCTCCAGCTTAACTTTCATGGCCAAAATGATAGAGAAGACAGTTCAGTTCCAACTACAGGACTACATCAATTCTTATGCACCCTTGGACTCACATCAACATGGATTCAAGCAACACCATGGGGTTGTCTCTTTGACCACATCATCAGCAAAACTGACAATATAAAAAAGGACATTATCATAATATTTTCTCAACATATTAGCTGCCTTCGACTCAGTATCACACTTCATACTTCTAAGATGCATACAAGAAATCAGTCTCTACAATAACACTTTGAAATGGTTCCAATCATACCTAAATGATAGACAACAGTACGTCAGATGGGGAGAGACATATCCTCTCCATTCACAGTAACGCAAGGAGTACCCCAGGGGTCAGAACATAAGAACATAAGATATGCCATACTGGGTCAGACCAAGGTCCATCAAGCCCAGTATTCTGTTTCCAACAGTGGCCAATCTAGGTCATATTTACCTAGGAGTTTTTCCCAAGAGACACAAGTTCCACAATGCTTGTACTGGGTCAAGCATTGATATCTTCGGTCACTTCTTAATAATGGTTTATGGACCTTTCCTCCAGGAACTTGTCCAAACCTTTTTTAAACCCAGCTACACTAACAGCCTTTACTACATCCTCCGGTAACAAATTCCAGAGTTTGATTACACGTTGAGTGAAAAAATATTTTCTTTTATTAGTCTTAAATAGTTTACCCTGTAGCTTCATTGCATGTCCCCTAGTCTTTCTATATTCTGATAAGGTAAACAATCGATCTACGTTTACCCGTTCCACTCCGTTCATTAATTTATAGACTTCTATCATATCTCCCCTCAGCCATCTCTTTTCCAGGTTAAAGAGCCCTAACCTTTTTAGCCTTTCTTCATAGGAGTATCCTTCCATCCCCTTTACCATTTTGGTGGCTCTTCTCTGTACCTTTTCTAAAATCGCTATATCCTTTTTAAGATACGGCGACCAGAATTGCACACAATATTCAAGGTGCGGTCTCACCATGGAACGATATAGAGGCATTATAATATCTTTTGTTTTATTTTCCATTCCTTTCCTTATCATACCTAGCATTCTATTTGCTCTCTTGGCCGCCGCTGCACACTGGGCCGAGGGTTTTAACATGGTATCCACAATGACGCCTAAATCTTTTTCCTGGGTGGTGGTTCCTAATGTGGAACCTTGCATCGTGTAACCATAGTTTGGGTTGTTCTTCCCTAGGTGCATAACCTTGCACTTGTCCACATTAAATTTCATCTGCCATTTTGATGCCCAGTCTTCCAATTTATCAAGATCCTCTTGCAATTTTTCACAATCCTCTTGGGTTTTAACAACTTTAAATAGTTTTGTGTCATCTGCAAATTTGATAACCTCACTCGTTATTCCACTTTCCAGGTCATTTATGAATATGTCAAAAAGCAGCGGACCCAGCACAGATCCCTGGGGTACACCACTATTCACCTTTCTCCATTGGGAAAATTGGCCATTTAGCCCTACCCTCTGCTTTCTATCTTTTAACCAGTTCCTGATCCACAATAGTACACTGCCTCCTATCCCATGACTCTTTAGTTTTGCCAAAAGTCTCTGATGAGGAACCTTGTCAAAGGCTTTCTGAAAGTCCAGATACACAATATCAACCGACTCACCTTTGTCCACCTGTTTATTCACTCCTTCAAAAAACATAACAGATTAGTAAGACAAGATCTTCCTTGTCTAAAGCCATGTTGGCTGTCTACCATTAGGTTGTGACTATCTACATGCTGAGTAATTTTATTCTTTATGATGGTTTCTACCATTTTTCCCGGTACTGACATCAGGCTCACCGGTCTGTAGTTTCCCGGATCACCCCTGGAACCCTTTTTAAAAATTGGTGTTACATTGGCGATCCTCCAATCTTCAGGTATTAGAGATGATTTTAATGATAGTTCACAGATTACTGATAGCAGTTCTGCAATTTCATATTTCAGTTCTTTCAACACCCTTGGATGTATACCATCCGGCCCAGGTGATTTGCTACTCTTCAGTTTATCTAATAGTTGTAAGACATCTTCCCGATGTATCGATATTTCCTTCAATTCTTCCGCACCTTTAAATACCACTTCAGTCATGGGTAACATCCCTACATCTTCCTCAGTAAAGACCAAAGCAAAGAATTCATTCAGTCTCTCCGCTATCGCCTTGTCACCTCTTAGTGCTCCTTTAACCCCTTTATCATCTAATGGACCAACTGACTCTCTCACAGGTTTTTTGCTACAAATGTACTTGAAAAGGTCTTTATTTCGCGTTTTTGCCTCCGCAGCAAGCTTCTTCTCAAATTCTCTCTTTGCCTGCCTTATCAATGCCTTGCATTTGACTTGCCAGTGCTTGTGCTGTTTCCAGGTTTTGTCATTTGGCTCTTTTTTCCATTTCCTGAAAGATGCTTTTTTGGCAACAACAGCCTCTCTGACCTCACCTTTAAACCATGCTGGCAGTTTTTTGGACTTCCTTCCACTTTTCTTAAAGCATGGAATACAGCTGGTCTGGGCTTCCAAGATAGTATTTTTCAACAACACCCAAGCTTGATGTACGTCTTTAACCTTTGCAACTGCTCCTTTTAGTTTTTTCTTAACTGTTTTCCTCATTTTATCATAGTCTCCCTTTCAAAAGTTAAAAGGTAGTACTGTGGATTTCCTTACTATCTCTCCTCCACTAATTAAATCAAAGGTGATCATGCTATGATCACTATTGATCATCTATGCTATTTAACATATACATTCAGCTACTGTGTGAAGTCATACAATAACATAACATCCACTACAAAATCTATGCCAATGGCATCACGATATACATGGTATTTGATGTTGAAACCCCAGATTACACAACTATAATGGAATGTCTCATAGACATCTCAGGTTGGCTAAACTCCCATAATCTCATCTTAAACTATAGTAAATTGGAAGCACTCACAATAACAAGAAACAGGACCTTCAACTATCAACCATCCCTCCACAATAGATACAAAGAATGAACACATTGCTGTCAAAAGTGAAATTAAATACCTATGTCACCCTAGATCAGAATTTAAACTTACCTGCCCATATTAAAAGGACAATAAAGAACGCTTATCACAAAATTAAAATCATCCGGAAACAAAAGCCCCTGCTAAGTTACAACGACTTCAGAACAGTACTACAGGCCATAATCACACCAGTAATGGACTTTTGTAACTTAATTTATCAAGGCCTGCCAGCAACATCAATTCATTCACTACATATTATATAGAACACCGTTGCTCATATTCTCACAGGAACAAATAAAAATGAACACATGACACCAATCTCGGCACAACTTCACTGGCTCCCAATTAGACGGCATGCAAAATTCAAGGCTATTATTAATATCTTCAAGATACTCCAGAAGGAATCAGCTGAATCACTCCAAGACCTAATAAAAATATACCCTGAAAAACATCCGTCAAGAACAAACAACAAAAATATGCTAACCACACTAGAGGAATTCTCCAGAGCTAAGCAGTGCACTTCAAATAGAGCTTTTCTCTATATATGTCAAATCTATGGAACTCCCCAATATCAGGTGCATGAAGGACACTAAAGAATTCAGGAAAATGCTGAAAACATTCCTATTCGTTAAACACTATGGCAACATCACATAGAAATTACTTAAAACATCCATCCACACCAGACCTGGACAACGACCACTCAACAATTCCCACAATCATACAACATGACCACAAACTGTAGATTACTTATGTAAACAAGTTATGAACATACTGTGATGACACGATGATCACAAGTTTTAGAGTCTTTAAAACACCTGTTACAATGTAAAAAGTTAAGTTCAATGATGGAGTTTTAACCTAAACTACCTTGTTGCACAAAGTAAAAGTTTAATTCAATGTAAACCACCCTGATTTAAGGAAAAGGTGGTATATAAATACTGTTAAATAAAATAAATAAGCAGTGGGTTTCCCAGATCCCCTTTAATAATGGCTTATGGACTTTTCCTCCAGGAATTGTCCAAACTTTTTTTAAACTCAGCTACACTAACAGCTTTTACTACATCTTCTGGTAACGAATTTCAGAGTTTGATTACACGATAAGTGAAACAATTTTTTCTCTTATTAGTCTTATATGGGTTATATTGTAGCTTCATTGCATGTCCCCTAGTCTTTCTACTTTTTGATTGCATAAACCATCGATCTACGATTACCCATTTCACTCCATTCATTAATTTATAGACCTCTATCATATCTCCCCTGAGCCCTCTCTTTTCCAGGTTGAAGAGCCCAAACCTTTTTAGCCTCTCCTCATAGGCGTATCCTTCACCCCCTTTACCATTTTGGTGGCTCTTCCCTATACCTTTTCTAATTCTGCTATGTACTTTTTAAGATATGGTGACCAGAATTGCACACAATATTCAAGGTACAGTCGCACCCTGGAATGATACAGAGGCATTATAATATCCTTTGTTTTATTCTTCATTCCTTTTCTTATGATTCCTAGCATTCTATTTGCTTTCTTGGCCATCATTGCACACTGGGCAGAGGGTTTCAATGTATTATCCACAATGATACCTAAATCTTTTTTCCTGAGCGGTGGTTCCTAATGTTGAATCTTGCATTGTGTAACCATAGTTTAGGTTATTCTTTCCTAGGTACTTAACTTTGCACTTATTCACATTAAATTTCATCTGCCATTTGATCATCCAGTCTTCCAATTTATTAAGGTCCTCTTGCAATGCTTCACAGTCCTCTTGTGTTTTAACAACTTTGAATAAATTTGTGTCATCTGAAAATTTGATTACCTCACTCATTATTCCCATTTCCAGGTCATTTATGTATATGTTAAAAAGCAGCGGACCCAACACAGATCCCTGGGTACTCCACTATTCACCTTTCTCCATTGGAAAGAATGGCCATTTAGCCCTATCCTCTGCTTTCTCTCACTTACGCTTTATTTTATAAAATCAAGCACATGCATACCTGATTTTATAAAATAGACATAAAACACATATGAAAATGTGTCAATTACACAGTAGGTTATAAAATTATCCTCATAATGTTTGAGAGAACCAGGGTTTAAAATGTAAAGACTCCAAAGAGGTACCTTCTGCCACTCCAGCAACTGGTTCTGATGATCTCAGAGCTAGGTTCTCTTAAATATCCTTTTCTTTTAAGGTGGGTCTTGCTCCCTGGCTCCACATGCCAGATTATTTTCCCCAGCCCATTCTCAATGAATAAATTTGTATTACCTCCATTCTGCCAACACATAGCTCAACCGTTAATTCCATAGCATCTGTGTAGTTTGCCTTCTTACTTTGGGGGTGACAAAGGGTAAGGAACACATACTAATAGTGGGGGCAGGGGTGACAGATCACCATTAGTGCCTGCAATATTTGGGGGGCTGCTACCCTCCCCCCACCTCCGCAAACTACACCTATGTTCCACGCCTATCCTAGCAACATCATTGCAAGCCCAGAATGCCCAGCTTTGATGATGTACTGACACTCAGACATCAAAGACAAACATTTCAGGCCTTCGATGATGAAGTTGCCAGGGCAGCCACAGAGTTACAGCATCAGTGTGCCCTAAGTAGTGGAAGCGATGCCATCATCATTCATGTGTATAGCCTTGGGCCGCCTGGGCCATGATGCTGTCTTTGGCCATGTGAGCCCTGGTAAGAAGTGGCATAGTCTTCAGCCTCAGGAGAAGGGGTTGGCACCATTTTGGCTTATGTAGATGAAGTGCCTGGCGCTGACTGGAGACAGGTTAAAGAGAAACTGGATCTAAGGATAGGCTTCAAGACCAACTGAAGATGTGGTGGGTGAATATTGTAAAAACTACTGGTATTGATTACAAAAGAATGACCTTTGGGGATGGTAGAGGAATACAATAGATTATGGAACAGAGGGGCTGAAATATGGTGTTGAGGATAAAAAAGAAAGAGGCTTGAAAGAGACTACAGGGAACGTGGGGGAGGAGGAGGGAAGGGGAATGACTACAGGGAGATTATTCAGGAAATGAAGATTATTTAGATAGAGTGTGACTGATGGTAATGAGGAAGGAGAGAGCATACATGCAAGAATGACTGCTGGGGAGGAGGTAGATAAGCAGGATGAGTTAGCCACACATTCATTCTTTCATTTATTTAACCTTTTTTTTATACCGCCTTGTCCTTCAATCAAAGCAATTTACATTAAACATGAAACTTATACAGTATAAAGATTGAAGTGAAACAATAACAACTGTTATATTAAACAGATACAAGATTATTAGCATGATGAAAACAAAGTAGAACTTATGTACACAGGAATTTATATACTGTAAAGAAAGGTGGGCATTGGGCTTTGAGAAAACAAATTAGAGGTAACCTGGTATGATATAAGATGTAATATCAGTGCTAGAGCATAATATATTTGCTTAAACCGTTTTGGACAGCTCACATATTCTTTCTCTGTTCTGGATGCTTTATTAGATTTGTTACACTCAAACAACTATGAAATACAGGCAATAATAAAAAATATTAAAACTTTGCAGAAAATAGAAGTTTCACATAGTGCATGTTTTTCATACACTGGTCCAATGTCCGTCTTCCAAGTGATCAGAAAAGTTATGATTCAGTATCAATATTCATTGACATAAACATACAATATGATACTATTGAAACTGCAGATTTCATTTATTTTATTATGATATAATATAGTTTGTCAACAGTCCATTCTGACGGCGGAATATGATACACGTGAAAACACCTCTGATGCAGTGCGTCAATATTGCACCATTGAAACACCTAGAACCGAACGCGTGACAGCAATTAGTCTCGACAACATATTAGCCCAGCGTATGAGAAACATACAAGGCCAATATACACACCAATAACTCTGACACTAAGTAACTTACAGTTATCTAAACCTATTTTCTGAAGTCTACAAATACTTTTATTTGCAAAATAGTAGCTATTACAGCATTATAAGCTACTTACTATGTTTTGTGATCTTTTTATGTTGAGCCGCCAGTACCGTCAAAATCAGCAAACTTCGAATACCTATTAAACTAAATACATCTCAAACAAAAAATCTGTATATAACGCTTTTGACATAACGATAATAGCTAAACATAGTTCCATTGAATTTATAACCATTAATTAGTAAACAGTTGAGTAGTAAGTATGGAAACCTTATGTCTGTAAAACATACGCTGGTCCAAAACAGGTTAAGTAATGTGTCTGAAATGCTCAGCAGAGTTGCATCTTTAGCTTTCTACGGAAGTCCTTGATGTCTGTAGTGGTTCTAATATCTTCCAGAAAGGTGTTCCATAACGTTGGGGCAGAGAGGGAAAGGGCCCTTGTTGATTTTGTCTGGTTGGATTTTTTTGAATTCACATGGGGTGGCAATCATATTTTTATAGTTAACTCTCCTGGGCCAGGTGCTGGTGTCTCATGAAATTAGTTCATGTAAGATATTTGCAGAGGAGTGGTGGAGGATTTTGAAAATTATGAGGATTGTTTTGAATTTGGACCGGGAGTGTATTGGAAGCCAGTGTAATTGGTTAAGTATGGGGATTATGTGGTCTAGTTTGGAACTTCCAGTGAACAAACAGGCAGCTGTATTTTGTGCCAGTTGGAGGGTGTGTATGGAGCACTTTGAGAGACCTTGGTATACTGAATTGCAGTAGTCTAAGACAGGTGCTTGAAATACAGTGCAAAAGTGATCTAGGTCAAGTAGTGGCTTTATGTTCTTGAGGAGTTTCATCTTGTAGTATGAATTTGCAGTGGTTTTCTTAATGTGAGGCTGAAAGCTGAGGCTTTGATCCAGGATAACACCAAGATATTTGACTTCTTTCTGTACCTTGATGGTTCTGTGTAGCAGGCCAATTTCTTGTGGGGTAAAGTCATCCTACAGCACCATGGACAGATTAGCTCTCCTGAAGCTCAGAAAAGCCTAGACAGGCCCTTTGAGCATGTGTAGAGTTGCC
The DNA here is from genome assembly GCA_033557465.1 of Ichthyophis bannanicus. Classification (NCBI taxonomy): domain Eukaryota; kingdom Metazoa; phylum Chordata; class Amphibia; order Gymnophiona; family Ichthyophiidae; genus Ichthyophis; species Ichthyophis bannanicus. The sequence goes on from CM066048.1 coordinate 121,034,551, forward strand.
AAGTTATCCAGTTCCAGAATGACGTTTTTGGCTACTTCTGGTTTAAATTTGCCTTGCAACGCAGTATAGTATTTGTAGTCTCTGATTTTACCCATTGAAATCAGTGATGCAGGTCCCATAATGCATCAGAGTGAGATTGTCAAAATTCCAGGACTGGCTTAAAATCTCACTCCCAGAACTAAGTAACTTGGCAACGCTGCATGTGCTAGCCACATCCCCACCACTGTGCCCTGCCCTTTTCTGCTCAGTTATGCAGGTGATCTTCTTGCTCTCTTTTTATTTTATTTCATTATTTTCCTTTTGCTTCCTAGATCTGCAGTCATCTAAACTACCAGGAATGCGCAGGAGCTGCAGAGGGACCCTCACCGTGAGAGATCCTTCTCCAGCACAGTGTGTGGCCAACAGCTTGAGTAAACTCCCTATTCACTGGCCATGCGTTCAGCCTGCCCCGTTGACCTGCGTGTTGTTGGCAAGCTGGTAAAGCCCAGCCTACTAAACGGAACTATGAGCCTCTCCTCCTGGGGAAGTGGAAGCTTGACCCTTACACTATCAGGAATCTCTTCTTGCGAAGCCCATGACCATGGCAGTTGACTGATTGACCAACTGACCAATCTCCTGCATGGCCTACGCCCTCACTTGACTCCATTTCTGGATCCCGAGTCCCATCTGCAGAAGAGGCATCTCATCCTCTCCCTGCCTGTGAGGTGCATGGAGACACACATGAGCTAGAAGCAGGGAGTCCTGCTAAGAGCAACAGTTTGAGAAGAATGCACACTGCCCATGCTCTACGCTTTTCAAGGCACCAAGCCCTCAGCTATAACTCAATGCCTCAGCCACCTTGGTGCATACAACACTAGCCTCCCCACCTCCCTGGACTGTGCTGACAACTCCTCCTCCCTGCAGTGTCTCTCCATACAGGCCAAGTTGCTCAGTGTCAGTGTCAGCAGGATCTTTCTATACGCCTCTTGCAGACGTCTTGCAGCACGCTGCTGTTGACCCTGCTCTTCAACCACATTGCTCTGCAGAAGCCAGTGCTCACCTGATGCCTGTGCAGATGTCCAATGTGGAACAAACATAAGGACATAAGGAGCATCTGTGGCAGAGCCACAGCCTTCCTAACCTTCCCCGTCAAGCAAAAAACAATGGAGCACTGGGGTCCTGACATTTTCAACAGAGCCACACTGCTTTATGGACCTCCCTTTTCCAGGGCATGCTAGAACTCCACCCACCATGATGCTGCCAGGAACTGCTGATCACGTAGTGAAATCTTCCTAATTCTGGTGCTGACCCCAATGGCTTTGGTGCCGACTGAGCCGCCAGAAGCCATTACACAAGGAGAAGTACTATTAAAGTACACCAGTGCAAAACTACCATTGCCCCCCCCCCCCCCAGTGCAACGTCAACCTCTGCCACTGATCACCAAGATGACCCAGAGCAGTATGTCAAGCTTTCTTGCCTCTGTTGGTCATGCTAGTGAAAAAAAAAAGAACTTCTTGGGCTACATCATCGCAATGTTGATGGAGCTGCTCTCGAGGGCAATGTCCCTATTATTTTTCTCTTTAAGTGCTCTGCAGTAGCAAGACAGGTTCAGATTCTCCCTAACTATATATCGGGGATGGAAGGGACTGTGTAGCACTGAGCTGACTAGCTCAGTCCTGCCCCTGCAGTGGTAACCATGACTTAGAGATTGTGTGCTGCTCCTGGGGCACCACCTTGAATCAGAGGCAGTGCCTTCCTCTTTTCCATTGCAGACTTATGCCTACACAATAATTATATTACAACACGGGTAATTCATGGAGAATCCTTCACAGTAACTCTGCTGTGTCTCAGTTGTAAATTGGGACTTTCCAGTGTTACACAAGCTGGAAAAGCATGTGGAGCATAACTCATGGAATTCTTTACAACCCCTCTGCCTGTGGGTGGTTAGAGGAAGGGGCATAATCTGAAAGGTCTGAGACCCTATATACAACATTCCACTGGGTAGAATAATGGCTAGACAATCACATTTGATTTATTAATACCTCTATCAACAGATTCTGTAGCTCCTGCAATTGCCTCTCCATTGTATTGCAATTCCCATGTTAACTACAGAACAAGGAATGGGCATGGAACTGTGCCCTGCAATTAACATATAACAATTATTTTTTTTTTAGTGCTATTGAGTCAGTACTGACTCAGCTGCCTCTGGGGTTTCTTGGCAATGTATCCCTGGAAGTAGATTGACAGGTATTTTTTTTCACAGCAATGGAGGGTAAAGTGACTTGCCTGAGGTCACAAGGAGTGCATGTGGGAATTGAACCCTTAATCTTCTGGGTAGTAGGCAGTTGCTCAAACCATTAGGCTACTCCTCCACTCATTATAGTAGCTTATATGTAACATGTAAATATAATATGAATGAATTAGACACTTAAATGAATTTGAAACAGTGACCCATAAATGCCCTGTGTATGAAATTTGAATACAATAGGGGCAGTGCATGCAAATATATCTCATGCATATTCATTAGGGACATCCGAAAACCTGACTGGAGTTGGAGACCCATTGCCTAGGGCATCAAATGCAGACGCCAAAACGGGCCAACAGGAACCTGCTCCCAATTACTTACGGCGGTGGTTCCCAAACCAGTCTTCAGGTACTCCCAGGCCAGTCAGGTTTCAGGGTATCCACAATGAATATGCATGTACTGCTTACATTGTATGCTGATCTATCTCATGCATGTTCATTGTGGATATCCTGAAAACCTGACTAGCCTGGGGGTACCAGAGGACTGGGTTGGGAACCACTGGCTTACAGCCACGTGCATTATCTGCTTCTGAGGAGTGGCACTATGGCCTTTCCCGGCGCCTCTTCTGGCTCTCCAGTCTTTAGAATCTTTGCCACCCTCACCCCTTTCTCTGGGATCTGCTGTTTGGTCTTGCCTACGGTCACCATATATCCATCCCTGTTCAAAAGGTGACAAGTGCATCTGCCTTATCTGAAGGGTAGGTTAAAAATGTGCTAAATTTATTTCCTCTACCTTAACTGCATGGGCAAATGTTTGGAACCCCCCTAATATTAAGGCAGATGATTTGTAGTTATCACATTATGGACTCTATGCAGAAACCCTGTACTAAAGCTCTAGCGCAATGTTTCCTAATTCATTTCACACATAGGTTTAACTCGGTGATGCTGTAAACAAATAGTATGCAAATGAGCTGTGCACAAAACGTCGGTGCCAAACAAGGGAAACAAGCCTGGCACATGCACACAGGGGTTTGAATTAGCAGCACCTATATTTTGCACACAAATAATGTGCATGTGCTGGAAGCTATGTCAAAAGCAATATTAAAGCTACTGAAATTCAGGGGAAATAGGGCAAAGAAGCAGCGCTCTGGATTGTGTTGGAAAGAGGAGATGGCACCGTCATCCATATTGCTGTAGTCTACAGACCTCCAACTCAAATTGAAGAGAGAGATAACGAATTGATTATAGATATTGCCAAGATAGCAACAAAGGGGGAAGCGATCATATTGAGTGACTTTAATCTACCTGATGTGGATTGGATTACTCCCTCTGCACATCTGGAAAGAAGCAAAAAAATTGTGTATGCTCTCCAAGATGCATTACTTAGACAAATGGTGATGGAGCCAACCAGGGAAAGCTCAACGCTGGATTTAGTGCTCACCAACGGTGATAGCGTGTTGAATGTCTGCGTGAGTGCCCCTGTGAACAACAGCAATCATCAGACGGTGTGGTTTGAGATAAAAGCCATGGTACAGGCCAATCATAGCAAGCTCAAAGTCCTAAACTTCAAAAACACTGACTTCAATAAAATGGCCGAGTACTTAAAGGAGGAGATGATGGGGTGGAAGGAGATAAGGGAAGTGGAATTGCAATGGGCTAAACTAAAGGTGGCAATAAAAGGGGCAACAGATAAATATGTAAGAAAAGTAAATAAAAACAAGAGGAGAAGGAAACCTATTTGGTTTTCCAAAGAAGTGGCTGTTCAAATAAAGGCAAAAAACACAGCTTTCGCAAAATTCAAAAGCTTGCAAACAGAAGAACACAGAAATGAATACAGGATCAAGCTCAAAGAGTCTAAAAGAGAAATAAGGATAGCAAAATCAAAGGCAGAGGAAAAGATGGCTAAAGATGTTAAGGGTGGCGCCAAAACTTTCTTCAAGTATATTCGGGAAAGGAAGAAGATCAGAGTTGGAATTGCAGGACTCAGAAGTGCTGGGAAAGGACTCGTGGAAAGTGACATTGAAAAAGCGAAATTGCTAAACAAATACTTCTGCTCTGTTTTTACTAAAGAAAATCCTGGAGATGGACCAGCTGTGACTCCCAAATATAAAAATGGGAATGTAGTAGATACCACACCATTCACAGAAGATGAGGTGTTAGAACAACTTGCTAAACTGAAAGTGGACAAAGCCATGGGATACGTCCCAGGATACTAAAAGAGCTCAGAGAGGTTCTTGCAGGACCGTTAAAGGATGTCTTCAACAGATTCTTGGAAACAGTAGAGGTTCCTCAGGACTGGAGAATGGCTGATGTCGTACCTCTACACAAAAGTGGTGACAGGGAAGAAGTGTCAAACTACAGGCCCGTGAGCCTTACCTCGGTGGCGGGAAAAGTAATGGAGGCGCTCCTGAAAGAGCGAATAGTGAACTTTCTCAAAACCAACAGGTTGCAAGATCCGAGGCAACATGGTTTTACTGAAGGACGGTCTTGCCGAACAAATCTGATTGAGTTCTTTGACTGGGTGACCAAGGAACTAGATCAGGGGCATGCAATGGATGTCATCTACCTGGATTTCAGCAAAGCCTTTGATACTGTTCCTCATAGGAGGCTTGTCAATAAACCCCAGTAGCTTGGGGATGGGTCCCAAGATGGTAAACTGGATTAGAAATTGGTTGACTGACAGACAACAAAAGGTTGGAGCTCACTCGGATGAAAGGAAGGTGATTAGCGGGGTGCCCCAGGGTTCGGTCCTGGACCCAGCACTGTTCAATGTATTTGTGAGTGATATTGCTGAAGGCCTGAATGGAAAAGTCTGTCCTTTTGCAGATGACACAAAAATTTGCAACAGAGTGGACTCCCCCGGGGGAGTGGTTAACATAAGGAAAGATCTACAAAAGCTGGAAGAATGGTCTAATGCTTGGCAACTACGATTTAATGTGAAAAAGTGCAGTGTCATGCATTTGGCTAGCAGAAATCCAAGGGAAATGTATGCGATGGGGGCAAGAGGTTGGTGTGCACGGTTCAGGAGAAAGACATTGGTGTGATTATCTCTGATGATCTCAAGGTGGCAAAACAGTGCGACAAGGCGGTGGCAAAAGCCAGGAGGATGTTGGGCTGCATACAAAGAGGGATTAGGAAAACACAAAATACCTATTACCAGGTAAAAAGATATCACTAACAAAATCTAAACCTGGTCAATCAAAATAACCAGCATAACAGATCTAATTTATTTTTTTGTCGGAATGGCCAACCCAGTAAAGAGGAAGCGTCCTCTCACCACCGTGGCCCATCCATTTTATTTAAAGAGAACACATTTTTTCAAAACAGCATTTTTTACTTAGCTGTATAATGATTTTGTATAGGCTGTTCCAACAATACCGCAGACAGCAATTATTCAAACGACGTGTCACGTTTCGGGGTTTACTCAATAATCCCTCTGCTTCAGGTAAAACCACTGCACGGTGAAAAATCAGCCTTTAAACACATTTCTGAAGAAAGCGGTTTTTATACCCACGCACCACTGGTTATTTTGATTGACCGGGTTTAGATTTTGTTACAAAGAGGGATTACCAGCAGAAAGGAAGAGGTACTTATGCCACTGTACAAGTCACTGGTGAGGCCTCACTTGGAATACTGTGTTCAGTTTTGGAGACCATATCTTGCAAAAGATGTAAAAAGACTGGAAACTGTTCAGAGGAAGGCGACCAAAATGATTTGGAGCCTGCGTCAGAAGCCTTATAAGAAGAGACTTGAAGACCTAAATATGTACACTTTGGAGGAGAGGAGGGACAGGGGAGATACGATTCAGACCTTTAAATACTTAAAGAGAAATGATGAACAATCAAACCTCTTCCAAAGACAGGGAAGCTGTAAAACTAGAGGGCATAACATGAAGCTGCAAGGTGGTAACTTGAAAGGCAATTTCAGGAAATATTTTTTCACAGAAAGGGTGGTGGATGCTTGGAATGCCCTCCTGATGGAAGTGGTGGGGGCAAACACGGTGACGGAATTCAAAACGGCATGGGACAAACACAGTGGATCCCTTTAAAGCAACAGGATAAAATCAAAATAAACGGTACCATCTAACTTCTGAACCATCTAACGTCTCAACAAATAGGGGTGTTCTACATGGAGTGGTGGGTTCACCCCTAAACAAAGACATAGGGAGGGGTGGCCTGCAGAGTGACAGGTGCACCTACTCTTGCCATCTTGCTGGACAGACTAGATGGACCATGCTGGTCTTTATCTGCCGTCATTTACTATGTTACTATGACACATAATGACAGCACATTCAAATCTGTTTAAATGTTGCATAGCTACTTGCTTCATTAGCATCCATATGGTGCAGATGCAAGAAGTGTGCAGAAGGCCTAGCTCAACATTGGGACTGGTCTGAGGCAATATAAGGGTTCGTTCATAGGTCTGCAGTCAGTGCTTAGGAGGAAGTTATGCCTGTTTCTTCAGTGCACAAGCACACAGCATAACTTTGGTTTTACGGAAGGGCATGGAAAACAAACAGCAGGGAAGGTGTGCTGGGGCAATGGAATGCATCGCATAGCATTTCAAAACGTGTATATTCTGCACAGAATAATATTGCCATTATTTCAGGCAATAACACGTTGATTATGTTCATGTTCAATCCTTTGCTGCATTCTGCACAAACATTGCAATCACCAGGATCAATCAGGAATGTAGCCTTCACATATGGATTACATCGGCTCTGACGGATCCCCCGTGGGAACACTCCCCAGCGTCCTATAGGAAAGCTTTTGGGAGCATCCCACTGCGCCTGCGTAGCTGCCTTCCTGCCTTTCCAACTCTCCCTCCTCAGTTTTTCGTTTTCCGTGGAACTGACAGGGAGTGATTACTGTCACTGCAGAAAATTTTCTTCTTTTGTGGTCGCGTCTGCCTTCCTGTCGACGCTAGCACCGGCATTGTTGGAGTTGTCTTTCCTCTGTTTGTTTGGTTTTTTTTAAGAAAAGAAGAGGAAAAACTTCCTTTTTTTTCTGAGGGTTCTTGCCCTCGAGGTGCTTAGGCGCCATTTTGGGCCTTAGGCCCCTTTTATCCTCAAGATGGAAAAACCAACTAGTGGTTTCAAGAAGTTTTCCAAATGTAGCAGTACTATTTCTGCTACCGACACCCATGACTGGTGTCTTAAATGTTTGGGACCAGATCATCTACCATCAGAATGTCTTCTCTGCAGGAAGATGACAAAGAGGGGCCTGCAGAATAGAGCTGCGAAACTTGGCACCCTTTTGCCTCTGATGCAATGTCCGTGGCATTGACATCGTCGAGGGTTTCATCTTCCTCCTATGGATCTCGGGTAACGAAACCTAGGTCTTCTTCGAAGACTGGCCGGTCTTCAAAGGGTAGATCTCCTTGTAAGCATCGAGATGTCTCAGGCATTGCCCTAGAAGAGAATACACAGGCCAAACAACCCTGGTGGGAGGTCCTTGCCTCCAAAGCATTAACGGGGTCCCAGGATGCTCCCGAGGCTTCCACCTCTGGAGAGCTCTTGGTGCCATGTTCTGGGGTTGTGGCCCGCTGTTCCGGTACCGATACCTAGGCATCGGCTGGTTCCATGGATCAGCATATCCTGGCCACTGAGTGAAGTTTAGCAGCCTTGCTAGCAGCTTCAGTACCGCTAAAGCCCCTGCAATCAGTTCCACAGTCATTGGTACCAGCGCCGGTACCGAATGTATCTGCATCGGCCACTGTGCCGCTCTCCACGCTACCACCCATGCCGGCCTTTGAGTCAGTGTCCGGTGTCGAAGGTCCAGTACTGAGTCATTCCGATGCCGATTTTGATTGGTACCATCGGCAGGCCGGGCGGAAGCACCTGGCCCGTCGATATTTCAAATCTTCCGATGAATCGATCAGTACCAGGGAGGCTCTTCCGGAAGATCCTTCTCCTTCCCCACGACGCCGTATGTCTCCTCCAGAGGGCATGTCTTTTCAAGACTTTATACTGGATGTGGCTCTGGGCCTCTCCATTACGGTGACCTCCAAGAAGGAACCGAGGGTTGAAGAACTTGAAATTCTTTAGAATCCAGCAGCCCCTAAGGAGGCTGCTACCTTATCCATTCACCGGATATTGCATGACCTCATGCTTGGGATGTGGGAAACACCCTTAACGGTCTCTCCACATTCTCGGAGACTCGATACCATGTACCGGGTACCGCAGTGTTCCGATTTCCAGAAGATGCAGTTACCACACCACTCCATGGTAGTGGAATTGACAGTGCATCAAATCAAAAGTGCCAAGACACATTCATCTAATCTTCTGGGCCATGAGGCGAGAACTCTCGATGCCTTTGGTCATCGATGTTTTCAAGCCTCCATGTTATCGGCCAGAATAAGTTCTTATATACTCTACATGGGTATGTTTCTGCAGGAGGTGGCTAAAGATTTAGAACTAATGGCGCCTCTTCTCCCTGATGACAAGAGGATGGATTACCTGACACTTGTAAAACATGCCCAGAATGTTTCCAAATTCATGAACAGGGCAACCATTGATTGTTTTGAGTGTATTAGCAGGACTTCTGCTATTTGCATCGGTGCATGTCGGATTGGTTACAAGCATCTGATCTTGAGCAGTGGGTGCAAGATAAGCTGGGGAATATTCCTTGCACAGGAGAAAACCTCTTTGGCAAGGACTGGCAGGACAAGGTTTCTCAGCTGGAGTCTGAGAATACCACGCTCAAAAGGCTGTCTAGAACCACTGACAACCCAGCTAAGAAAAAGGCTGTAAAGAAGCCCTTTTTCAACAAGATGTTTTATCCTTATCATACCCATGCTGTGCACTGTCCAGTCCATGCTTCCCAGAAGGGACAGCAACAACCGAAGCAACAAAGGAAGGCTCAGGCCTCCAGAGCTCAGCCAGCTCAACAGACCCAGCCTCTACAAGATCTTTGACTCTTTTCTAGAGAACTTAGCTATCCTACCTCTGGAAATTCCAGAGCCAGTCAACATCCCAGGCAGACTCTGTTACTTTGCCCAAATGTGGCACAAGATAACATCAGAGTAATGAGGGCTACAAACTTCACTTTCAAAGTACGCCCCCTCCATCTACTCCATGAGTGTTCAGCTCTCGGCCCCCTCTCACCACTCTCTTGTGTCAGATTACCACCCTCCTCACTCAGGGTGCGATAGAGGAAGTAACACTGTCTCAGCAAGGCCTGGGCTTCTACTCCCCCTACTTCCTTATCCCAAAGAAAGGAGGATACAGGCCCATTCTGGACCTCAGAGAATTAAACAAGTATCTGCTCCAAGAGAAATTCAAGATGATCTTTCTCGAAACACTTCTCCCTTACCTCCAGGTCAGGACTGGCTTTGTTCTCTAGATCTAAAGGATGCATATACACATATCCTTATTCATGCAGAACACAGGAGGTTTCTTCAATTCCTCTTTCAAGGAAGACATTACCCCAGTACAGGGTTCTACCCTTCGGTCTGGCTTCTGCCCCAAGACTCTTCACAAAATGCATGGCAGTAGTAGCAGCATTCCTAAGAACTCTAGGGATATTTGTCTTCCCTTACTTAGACTGGCTCATCCAAGCAACCACAGCTCCAGACGCCAGCACTGCTCTCTCCCGCACAATGCAGGTTCTTCAACACTTGGGATTTGTAATAAATCTTTAAAAATCCCAACTCACCCCTTCTCAAACCTTAGAATTCATAGGGGCTCTCCTAGACAAGCAGCAGTCAAGGGCTTTTCTACCACAGGTCCGCTGCGCTTGAATAGTTCATCTAGCTTCTCAGGAAGGTATGAAAACTTTCCTAACTGCTCGAGAAATGCTCCAGTTGCTGGGCCATATAGCTCCACTGTACATGTGGTTCCTATGCTCATCTGCATATGCATGCGGCTCAATGGACCCTGGCTTCGCAGTGGACTCAAGCATCAGGTCGTCTGGGGGACAGAATCGTGATCTCTGCACGTCTAATGTCCCTCCAATAGTGGCAATCACCAAAAAACCTTCTCATAGGGTCACCTTTTCAGATGCCACTACACCAATCTACCCTGATGACGGATGTGTCCAAATTGGGTTGGGGAACTCATCTGGACAATTTCTCCACTCAGGGTTTTTGGACTCAGAAGGAGGCTTGACTTCACATAAATCTTTTGGAACTCAGAGCCATCCACAATGCTCTCAGGGTGTTCCAAGACCACTTTCACTTCCAAACAGTTCTGGTCCAGATGGACAATCAGGTGGCCATGTTTTATGTGAACAAGCAGGGTGGAACAGGTTCTTAGGCATTGTGCAACGAAGCCCTAAATCTATGGTCTTTTGCCACACGCCATCAGATCCACCTACTAGCGGTGTATCTCCCTGGCAAACAAACTCAGTCAAGTACTACTGCCACACAAGTGGTCTCTCAACTCTGATCAGATTGCTCGAATCTTTCACATCTGGGGAGCCCCAGACATAAATCTGTTTGCAAGTCCTCAGAATGCCAAACTTCCCCACTTCTGTTCCAGAATACATGCTCAGAACAGTCAGGCGATGGATGCTTTCCATCTCCACTGAGGTCAGGACTTCCTATATGCCTAACCACCCATTCCCCTTATCCCCAAGACTCTTTTCAAACTCCAGAGAGACAGGGGCTACATGATCCTCATAGCCCCTCATTGGCCACGTCAAATATGGTATCCACTGCTTCTACGTCTCTCTCAAGCCAAACCTCTGGAGTTGGGATGTGCTCCGGATCTCCTATCCCAGAACAGGATGCTTCTGCGCCCAAACCCCCAGTCCTTACACCTGATGGCGTGGCTGCTGAGAGCTTAGAACTCCAGGATATCAACCACTCTCAACAGGTTAACGATATCCTGTTGGCCTCAAGGAAACCTTCCATAAGGTGTGCTTATGCCTTTGAAAACCTTTGCCACTTAATCTGGTGTTCAAAAAGGGAACTTAATCATTTTTCCATTCCTGTGGAGGCGTTACTTGAGTATCTCCTCCATCTTTCATCCTCTGGACTCAAAAGCAATTTGGTAAGGGTCCACATTAAGTGCCATTGCGGCTTTCCACATGCCCTTTGATGGACAACCTGTCTCTTCTCAGCCGCTTGTAGCGTGTTTCATGAGGGGTCTACTCTTAACTAAGCCTCCCATTAGGCCATCACCTGTGGCATGGGATCTCAATCTGTCCTCGGACAGCTCATGAAGCCACCCTTCGAACCTCTAGCCACTACATCTCAGAAGTTATCTTCATAATTGCCCTCACTTCTGCAAGACACATCAGTGAGCTCCAGACTTTAGTGGCTGACCCTCCTTATACACGGTTCCACCATGATACGGTAGCTCTTAGGACTCATCCTCACTTTATGCCAAAGGTGGTTTACCTTCCTGTTTTCTTCCCTAGACCTCATGCCTCTAGTGCAGAAAGGAGTCTACATACTCTGGATTGCAAGCGTGCCTTGGCCTTTTATCTTTAGAGAACTAGGCAGCACAGAAGGGCTTCACAGCTTTTTGTTGCTTTTGACTCCAGTCACCTAGGTCTACCAGTTTCCAAGAGAACACTTTCCAAATGGATTGCAGACTGTATATCTTTTACCTATGAGAGTAAGGGACTTTCCCTTGAAGGTCATGTCACAGCACACAATGTGCAAGCAATGGCAGCCTCTATGGCAAACTTATTCAGTGGCGATAGAGGACCAGGTTGCTGCCCTGCATATTTCGTCAGTCCACACTTTTGCAGCCCATTACTGTCTGGACAAGGACTCCTGTCGGGATGCCTTGTTTGGCCAGGCTGTTCTCTAGCATCTCTTTCAAACTTAGAACAACTCCTACCCCCCCCCCCTCCCCCGTCCTGGGTTTTGATACCAGAAATCCCTGGGAGGATACATGACCCACTTAAGCCTATGTTTCACTGCTCTCCCTGGCATCTCCAAGCTAGGGAGTCCCATATGTGAAGATTACATTCCTGCTTGTTCCTGGAGCTAGTGAAGTTACTCACCTGTAACAGGTGATCTCTGGGAACAGCAGGAATTGAGTCTTCACAACCCACTCTCCTCCCCTAGGAGTTGCGCTCTCTCTCTCTCCTTTTATATCAGCTGCAAATCCAACTGAGGAGGAAGAGAGTTGGACAGGCGGGAAGGCAGTGACATAGGCACAGTGGGATGCTCCCAAAAGCTTTCCTATAGGATGTGGGGGAACGTTCCCCTGTGGTCTCTGTCGGTGCCAATGTCACCCATATGTGAAGACTCAATTCCTGCATTTCCCAGAGATCACCTGTTACAAGTGAGTAACTATGCTTTATTGCCTATGCTAGTGGCAGCACACCTTGCTGCATCAGTCTCTATAAATGCAAGGCTCCTTTAGGTTCTCTAGAAACTCTGGTGCAATCTGACCCATTTTCCAACACACTGGGAAATGCCTACTAAAGAATTTAACTTCTGTTAATGAAGTTAACACACGATAAAGGGCCAGAGTCCTTTTATTTCTATGGGCTCAGTGACACTTAACATCCCCAATCTTTAGTAAACACTTGTTAACTTAATTAACACACATTAATCTGTCTTTCCCCTACAACAAATTTGCCCAGTTCTGTTCCATTTTCAGTGAATCACTTTGCCCCCATCCAGATGGGCAGACAGATATTCAAGCTTGGGAAAAACCCCAGACAACATTTAAAAAAAAAAAAGCCACACAACATTTCTTCTATAATTTTTGACAAGCACTGCAAAACCCCTATCTGGAATTTGTCTGTTTAAAAAAATTCTCTTCCATACATGTATATATTTTTTTCTTGACCACCTGAGCATCTCTCTCCTCTTTAACACTAAAAGCCACAAAGTGCGTCAATTGATGCAAATGCATCTTTGAAGTTTGTGGTGTAGAAGGTCCCTCTGATCCCTTAGAGAGAGGTAAAATGGAAGAGTTAGCTTCAGTAGCTGACAGAAAACAAAAGCACATGGCTCATGGTTTCCAGGGAAACCACAAGCAGAGTCACAGGAAAGGAAAACACGCCCCTGCTGCAGTTTAGCTCCACAGTCACGAGTTGAGGCAGAACACCTGCTAGGAGGAGGGGTCAGGTTAGCCCTTAGAAGGCAGAGATATAAAGAATGCTCATTAGAGAGAAAGTTAGAGCAGCTGAGAGAACCAGGTGGAGAACAGCTACAGGAACGAAGAGAAAGACCAAAGCCAGAACAGGAGTTAAGCTCAGGAGCAGAGGAACTGTTTGGGACTGAGGACCCAGAGGAGCTGATGGTAATAGAAGATTCTCTGAGGTTTAATTCAGAGAGGGAAATTAGCAAGAGGAACAAGTGGAGAACCAGTGCCAAGAAGCCAGGTAGAAACAGCCCAGGTTTGGTGCCGTGTCTGAAAGGCAGCCAAAGGGAAAGATTACCAAGAAGGCTGACTTGGGAGCACTCACAAACTCCAAGGTTTGGATCTCTAGCTGACCCTGAAGTGCAGAGAGAATCTCCTGTAAGAAAGCCAAAAGGTAGGCTGAGAGATTGGTTTAAAGACCAAACTGTTTTTAAGAAGTGGTCTTGTGTTAGCCCAGAAGGGTGGGGCTCTCCTCATAGTAAATACTGTGGTAATTCTCAACCGTATCTAGCAGAAGGCTGCAGAGAAAAGTCTCGGGCTGAGGAACTGGGTGTGTGCTTGGAAACACCGTGTAGCCAGTTTCAAACATTCCCAGCTGATAACCATTATGAAGCAATGGAGACAGAACCAGCTGTAGAATACATGCCAGTGGAAGAAATGGACTGTACATTATCTGTTTCTGATAATATAATACCTGTGTGCTAATACTAAGCTGTTCAGAGAGCTGCAGGAGGCAGCTGGAAGAAAAGCACTAAAGGTTTGAGCAGAGAAATGCTTGTTTAAGTTGGATTACTGTGAAACATATGTCATGCCGATATAAGAAGCTATTTTTGTTCTATTCTTATATTATTTCCTGCCAGAAGATGTATGGCAATTTGTTCTTCCTTTCCTGTATGCAAAGCCACCCGGAGGGGAATTAAAATCCTGTTTATTTGCCTGAAACCATTCGTGCTCAACTACTCTCTTTTATTTGGATAGCAAATACTACAACTCCCAGGAGGCAGTGCTTTCCCCAAGCTCTGTTCTACTATCTAAAGAAGGGATCAGGCCGCTTAACTCTGCATGCCCAGGCTGTGGGGTACTAGCGTGTTACAAGTTGTATACCAGTGCCACTGTTAGAACCATGTCAGTCATGTTCCATGACTTTCTTAGCAAGGTAAAGATGTTCAAATATGTGCATCGAAAATTAATGACAGATGTACCACCTAGCGGGAAAATGAATTTATACCTTGAGGCCCCAAAGTACGTCAATTGACGCACTCAATTGTCTTGGATGCGTCAATTGATGTACTTTGGGGCTTCTAGGTATAAACTCATGTTCCCACTAGGTGGTGCATCTCAATCACTGTTTAGCACAGTTACTTACCTGTAACAGGTGATCTCTGGGAACAGCAGGAATAAGTCTTCACATATGGGTACATCGGTACTGACGGAGCCTGCGCGGGAACGCTCCCCAGCATCCAAACAGAAAACCTTTGGGAACATCCCACACGCATGCGCGCTGCCTTCCCGCCCATTCACTTCCCTCTCATCAGTTGGGTTTGTAGCTGAGACCGAAAGAGGGAAGTAGACAAAGTAGAGAGAGAAAGAGAGAACAACTCCTAGGGGAGGTGGGTGGGTTGTGAAAACTTATTCCTGCTGTTCCCAGAGATCACCTGTTACAGGTAAGTAACTGTGCTATCTCCAGGAATGAGTCTTCACATATGGGGACTCCCAAGCTAGAGATTTATTTATTTATTTACATTCTCGTATATACCGCGCTATTCTGCATCAGTGCGGTTTACATTGAACAAACTGAAATTACATTGAACAGGGTATTATAACTTGGAGATAACTATTTTACAGGGAACATGCCTGGAGGAGGTCCCAGCATGTTGCAAATCTAATGGATGGGCCATGCTATTTCCCAGAACCTCAGGCATCCAGGGGATGGAGGGTAGGAGTTGAATTAAAAAGGGTGTGCTGTGGAACAGCTTGACTAAACAAGGCGTCTAGAGGAAAATCCTTGTGTAGACCATAATTGTTAGTAGATATTGAATTTCAATTTCTAATGTGGACCTTACTGAAAAGTATTGTGAAAGTATTTGTTGAGGCTAATATGGGTCTTCTGCTGAGAGCCAATAGATTATCCTCAAAGAAAATACCTCGCTGTGAAGTAAATAAATTTTGCAATACAGGCAGAGGTCAGAAGCCTTAATGGCTAGAACTAATCCCAGAAGAAAAAACTGGGGGAATCTAATGAGGTTGAACTTTTGAGGAAAAGTTAAAGCTTCTGTAGGCCAAAGTTTAAAGCTCTTTGTCCTTGGAGCAGAATAAGGCTCTAGGAAATAGAGGAGATAAATCTGAGTGGTTTGGAAAAATTTGTAGTAGGTGGTGTAGCCTCCAATTTCTTGAAGATCAGTAATGTCTTCCCTAAGTGGTGTCACTTAGAAAAAAGACTTTCCATGGAGAGCTTCAGATGTAACGTAACCTGAAAGGTTACAGTAAAAGGTAGTTTCTAATTACCATAGAAATTGGTTGTCCATTTAAAACCTTATGGTATGCTGGAACAGCATTAATATGGACAGTAACAAATCTTTCAGAGTCAGATATACATATATCTATAAGTCTGGATCGATCGATCTATCGAGAGAGAGAGAGAGATATTGACTTAATAACAAGAAGGGGTAAGACCTGCTTGAGAATATGGATAGAGAATCTTTCTGGTTACAAGTGGAAGAACCATGGAGAAAGTTTCATGGAAACCAGTGGAATGTTCTTATCTATAAGGAGAGGTCTAGATTTCTTTAAAATTCTAGTCTTTGAACAACCAGGAATGGAGACCTACTGAAGGGGTGCAGATGAGATCCTTAGTCTTAAGACAACAAGTCTGGATCCTTCTATAACTTCAGTGTAGTAGCTGGAGAAGAAGACGCAATATAAGGGGATACCATGTTTGCTCCTCTATGAGGACAATATGAGTATCATGCGTTCTTTGTTCAGCATAGGCTTCAATGAAGTATTGTGATTAGAAGGAATGCACTAGACAAGGACCGACTGCAGTGAAAAAGAATGCATCCCTGTTGTAAGAACTCCACTGGAGATGTGGAACAACCCAGGGAATTGAGCAATTCTTTATGCCTTCACGTGGTCTGAGCCCTGGTTCCTTCTCCTTAAAAGGAAATTTTAAGGAAGATGGTAAAAGTAGGAAAGAAAAACCAGTCATGTAGGGGCATGACTGGGCAAAGCCTTTTTAACCATCTGGAGTTACGTACTAGGAATGGCTGACGCTCTCTGGCAAAGGCCCATAGTTGCAGAGCTTTTTTGTATAATTGCAGAGAGCATGTTGTAGGTTGCTTAAAGAGATCTGGCTATGTAATTGCCAGTGTGCAACCTAATCTATTCTGTGGGAGCCAAAAAGAATTGAAGATGGCTAAGAATAGTAGAAAGGCCGGTTGCCTGAAATGATAAATTGTACAGGTGGGTTTTGAAACCTCTCTTGGAAGTATCTGTTATTAAGGCAGCAGAAAAAGTTAGGTCCTATAGATTGGAAAAGGACCAACAGACATAATTAGGAGTGGTAAAACTCAATTAGTGTCTGATAAGCTGTCTTAAAAGAAATATTTGAGAAGATTGCAAAGGGGAAGAAAACTCTGTATGGAAACCACTTACTGGAGTAGGTATAGAAGAAAATCCTATGGGCTTAAAAAGTAAGCCCTCCAGTTGAATAGTATCACTCTTAGAGACTGAATGTCTCGACTAAGAGGGATGGAAGTAATACAGAGTTGAGAAAACTTACAATATGGTAAGTCCCTGAAAAGGTAAGCCCCCTTGCAGTCAAAAGTATGAGATATCCTCGTACAGGAAAAACTGTCAAGGTGAAGAGCATAGCCTACCTTGTTGTTAGTTGTTACTCCTCTTTGTCCTTCAAAAAGGAGAGGAGAAACCCGTTACCTGTAGGCATGATTGTCCTCAATAGCTCTAGGAGCTAAAAGGATGGATTGCTCTTGTGGCAAGAGATTCATGTCTAAGGTCGAGGATTGAGTCAGTGTATCACTGATATCTCAGTAAGGATGAGATGAACTGTAGATGCTACTGTTGATAAGAAGTAGGTTACTGGTTCTAAACCTCAAACAGGAAAAAGAGATTTAATAAATAAAATATCAGAAACCCTGCGACTGCTGGGTTTGCTGAGTCTGAGGTTTTGATTTTCTTAGCCTGGTTTGATATTGCCCTTCTTTGGAAACATCTGCATGATGAGTAGAAGATGGATAAAACTTTTTTCCCTTAGAGGGGTAAAGTTTCTTAGGAGATTTTTTACTAGCTGGGATAGAGGAAAGTTTTGATAATCCTCTGAAAGCAACAGTATCAGTGTTTAACTGATTAGCTTGGAATCAAGCATCATTGTTAAAGAGATTTTCACCAGTACAAGGAGTGTTTCCCAGCCGTTCTTGTACCCATTTGTTCAAGTCTGAAGCTTGGAGCCAGGCCATGCATCGTGCCCCTATGGCTATAGCAGAAGTTCTGCTAATAGACTCAAAACAGTCCAGGGAAGCACGATTAAGGAACTTAGAGACATTTTGAGCATGACTTGACTAATAAGAAATAGTCTGCTCTTGTATGTTCTTGAAGAAAAGGGTTCAAAAGCTTTAAGTTCTTTGTGACCTCTTCAAGAGACAATCCCATATAGAAAATACATGAGAGAATTTTTGCTGAAAGCATGGATGCCTGGAAACATCGACGTCCAAAGGCATCTAAAGTCCTAGACTCAAGACCTGGCGGATACGAAGAGTGCTTCTTTGCACTCTTAATACGCCTCATTGCTGATTCTACAACAATAGAATGATGAGGAAGTTCAGGCATCGCGGGGACATCCATACCCAATAAGGACCTTCCCCTTTTGCTATATAGTGCTTGTGTAACTGGACCGCGGAGCGTGATTCGAAGGGGCGTGGTCAAAGGGGCACGACACGCCCCTTTGGCACCCCTTCGGCATCACTGCGGTGGTGTCCAGGTATTTATTTCTTTTTCTTTTAAAAATTTCTTTTTAGTTTATATACCTAGGCACTGTGGCAGATGGGGAAAAGGAAGGCTAAATCTGGGCAGGGCAGTGGCGGACCGGCAAGCAGTGTTCCTGTAACAGGTCCTATTGATAAACATCTTCTACCACGCCCTGTAGCCCAGTCTTCCCCGGAGGGTGTATCACTTAGTTCTGGTGGGAGGACCCCTCCGCCCTGCCCTTCTGCTTCTCCTTCTTTAGCGACTGTTTCAGACTTAGTTAAGTCTAATACTAATGTGGCCGTCATGTTACCTAAGCCTGTTCAGTTGGTTGCGGCGGGCGCCTTAAATGGGCTCCCCCCGCTGCCTGCTGATAGGGAGATTACCTTAAAGGATCTTTGGGCCGGTTTAAAAGCCATTGACGATAAATTGTCCACTACATTGAGTTCTTTATGTGAAATTTTCTTCTGAAACTGTATCTTCTTTACACCAGTTGGATGAAAAGATTTCTCGTGTTGACGCTGATTGTATTCGGTTAGAATCATTGGTTCTTCCGCTACATTCAGCTAATGTGGTTGGGATCAAGGATTCTTTAGTACTACACACTAAGGTGGAAGCTCTTGAAAATGCTTCTCGTTCTAGCAACCTTCGCTTTTTAAATTTTCCTGTTACCTCTCTTTTAGCGCCAAAAATTCTTTTGGACAAATATTTGAAAGAAGTGTTACTTTTGAAGGATCCTATCGAGGTGTCTAATTTATATTATATCCCTCGTAGCACTAAGCGTATTGATCCCGTGGAAGGAGGTCTTGATATTATTGAGCCCACTATTTCCAATCTTACAGCATTTTTGGAGGACTCCTTGGAGGTGATAAATTTGTGTTCCACCTTAGTGGTCACTTTGAAGTCCTTGGATAGTAAAGTCCTTATCTTGAAAGCCTTTTTTTAAATTCAAGATGGCTACCTTTTGTGGACACAGAATTAACATATTTCCTGATGTGTCTCGTAGCACCCAACTCAGGTGCAGGCTTTTTTTTATCTTTAAAGCCTTGTGTCCTGCAGCTGGGAGCTACTTTTTTCCTTCGATATCCCTGTAAGTGTGTTCTAACCTTTGAAGGTTCTACTTATATTTTTACAGATGTTACTTATTTGGAGAAGTTTATTCTGGATAGGCAGGGTACAGTAGTGGAGTGTGAGGCGGAGTAGTTATGATTTACCTCCTAATTTGTGGGCTGTTTAGCCTTGTTTTCCTTTGTCGTCTTTTTCCTTTTTTTTCCTCATATCCAGGTTCCAATGATGTGGACTTTATCAATGCTTTTCTTTCTTTTTATCTGTTATATTATTATATTGTATTTCCTTTTTGATTGTCTTGTATCTTTTGGTTGGTTGTTATACTGATTGAAAATCCAATATAAAAAAAAAAAAATGGATGAGGAAGTTGAGTCTTTTGAAAACCTGGAGAAGGTGGCACCTGGTACCTAGTGTCAAGTGTCTCAGAATGTGGTGATACCGTTAAAGGAGTTTCCCACATCCTTAAAAGTAGATCTTGTAAGATCTGATGCAAAGGAAGCATGATCACCTCCTTTGGAAACCAGGGGGATTGCAGGGTCTCTGAATCCCCTGGCAAGGATTCTTTACCAGTTATAGAAATGGCAAGTAACTTTGCCATATCAAGCAGAAAAGCTTGAAAAGAAATCCCTCCTGAGGAGGACCCTCTAAAATGAGGGGTAAAGGCTAGACTTGTTGAAGATTCAGCCTTGGTACCGATGGATTCATCCCAGTCATCGGTATCAGAAGACTTGAAAGGATGAAGCATCGGATTTTCCTTAAAGCGATGTCTTCGGTACCCCCCGAAGTCGGTACCGAGACGAGTCGGTACTGAATTATCCATGCTAGGGATCGATTCCAGGCTCGGCATCGAAGGAAGCGAGTCTGTCGAAGCAAGCATGGACGGTACCGACACCGATGCCCATGTCGATACCAGTACCGAAGCTGATACCGATACTGGAGGAATAGTCTGCAGCAACTCTAGCAGTACCGAAGTAGCCTAGAGCGCTAGACTGCGATCATGGGTGAGGAGTGTTTCATCCATCACCATAGCTGATTCCGGGGTGTCGGTACCAGTTGAAAAGGCCACAACCACCGAGCATGGCCCAGGTATGTTCATCGAGGTAAAAACCCCGGGAACAACCTGAAGCCCCGTTAATGCTTTGGAGGCAGAAGACTCCCGCCGGGGCTTTATTGCCAAAGTATCTTCGAGGGCAAGGCCAGAGCCATCTCAATACTGGGAAGGAGATCTACCACTCAAGGACTGGCTAGTCTTTATAGACTTTTGTTTGGTTACCTGATCCTGTGGAGATATTCTAGCTGGTGACATCGAGTGCGATGTGAGCCGGGTATCGAGTTGTGCTCGATTCTGAAGATTTCTTGTTTGAACTCCAGCAGGAAAGACACTCCAGTGGGCAATGGTCAGGACCCAAACATTTTAGACACCAAGTATGGGTGTCTGAAAATATATCTGTACCGCCACACTTAGAGCATTTCTTAAGGGTAGTGGCTGGCTTTTCCATAACGGAAAGATAGAGGCCTAGTGGCCTAGAAACCGTCAGACACTAAACAGGAAAAATTTCTGAAGAAAAGAAGAAAATCTTTAGAAAGAAAGAAAAGCACCGGCGGTACTACCGGCGGTACCGGTGGTGTCGAGGGAAGGCAGACGCGAGCACAAAAAACTAAGAATAAAAAGAAGAATTTTCTGCGGTGACAGGAATACGTCCTGCTGGCTCCGCGGAAAACGAAAAACTGATGAGAGGGAAGTGAATGGGCGGGAAGGCAGCGCGCATGCGTGTGGGATGCTCCCAAAGGCTTTCTTTTTGGATGCTGGGGAGCGTTCCCGCGCAGGCTCCGTCGGTACTGACATACCCATATGTGAAGACTCATTCCTGCTTGTTCCTGGAGATACAATTTTACTCCGACATTACAAACAATAAACACAAGATGACATCATGTAATGATGTCACATACTGCACGTATTTAACAAATAAGTAACTTCACATTAATTCACATCTGATTTCATGCTAAACGCAGTCGTCGTGATAATGTGTCAATTGACGCACTTTGGGGTTTCTAGGTAAAATTCCTTTTCGGGCTTCTAGTGTTAAGAGATCAACATCCCCCAAGAAGCTCTTCCCCCACCCATCCTTCCTAATAAAAGCACTACTACTAATCATTTGTATGTGCTACAGGGCTGTAAGACAGAGCTTACAACCTAATCAAGATGAAAAACATGGCAAAACTGGGGACTAGAGTATTGCAAAATACAGACATAAGTAAGGAGACACCCCCTGCTTCAGGCATACTCCACGAATGTGGCACTCCTTTAAAACACACAAAAAACCCCTTTGCAAAACCACTGTACTAGACCTAGCCCAGACTGTCTCTTCCTCTTCTGCTCCCCTAAGGTCCTGTACCTGCTATCGATGTAGACCTCGGTTCTGCTGGTCAGAGCTGGGTTCACCCTCTTGGTTAGCTACAGGCTGCTTACTCTAGTCTGAGTTTATGAATCTGAACCAGAGCCAGTAACTTCCTGCAAAGATAGAGCTTAACAGAGCAGGGAGTGTCTGCAAACTACCAACCCCACAAAGACTGGCACACGCCCCTGCAGCAGTGCGTGTCTGCAAACTATCACGCTCATGACAAAGTAACTGCCCAACCCCAGAGCTGGGATGAGAGAAGACCTAGGGCGCAGAGAGCTGACAAGGGCGAGAGAGGGAACTGCAGAGGGAGAGGTGGATGCGTCTGGGGTTCCTCTTTGGAAGCTCCAGCTAACATTCGCTTTGGTCTGTAGCGCAGAAGACTGAGGACTCTCTCGCGCTCAGCCGTTAACCGCCACGGGCGCGTGCTGGGTGAGGGAGGAGGCACGCTTGGAAGCTCTGACGTCTAGTGGCAGCCATCTTGTTTTCTCGCCGATCTCGTGACAGCTGGGCGGCGGCACGTGACCGGGGGCGTTGTTTTAAGCACCACGCATGCGTTAAATTCACCCCCCCTTCCCCGCCCATAAATATTTGACAGCGCCAGTCTACGCGTAAAAGCCCGAGAGTCTTGTGGCGATGAGCTCGAGCAGCGAAGTAAATAATGACCAAGGGGGAGGAAGAGAGGGTTCAACCGGTGGGTTGAAAAAATAATGCAATTAGGGAAGTGCGGGGCGAGTGGAAATCTTTAAGCCTCAAGTCTTTCCCGGTTTCCCAGTGGAACTGGAGGAGGGGGCGTGCTCGTGCCCTACAGAGTGAGTCATAGAGCCTCGCGACTCCAGGTGCTGGGGATGAGCGCGAGGAGTCAGACGCAGCCTGCGGGGGATTGGCTGTGTGCAACGCTGGAAGAGGCAGAATATTTTGCCTCACAAGCAGGGAGATGGGAATTGAAGCTCACAGATAAAGTCCATTAATTCCTTGCGCTGGGGTAGTTTGAGTGCTTTGTGTGACTAAATGTTCATTAGGAGCCCAAGGGACGAGCACTCTCCTTCTCATGCAATCCCCCAACTCTGCTGCTCGTTCCGTACTATATTAGCAAATTATTTGTGAGATGCACACTCCCCCTAAAAAAATAAAAAGCTCTCAAGAATATAAAAAGGTGGCGTAGATTACACAACGTGGAAGTGGCAACAGTGCATTTATATTGTAAACCCCAATATGTAAATAACGATACAAGTGTAGTACAACTTCAGCTATGGAGCTTTATTTATTTGCCTAGGCAAGAGATATGGCAAAGGTAGATCTAAAACAATCTCCTTCATTATACAAAGAGTTATCTCTTATATAGGCATATTCCAAAGACAAATTGCTTATCACTGCAAGCAATTGCACATACAATTGTCAAATCCTACTTAAACAGAAAGTTTCAGTATTTGCACTTAATCTGGAAGCAAAAGGTGTATTTTTTATCACTCTGAGAAAGTTTGAGTTAGGTTTCATGTTTCAATTAAAACAGCTTCTTCACATTACCTCACATGCAAGCTGCATCTTCTATGGCCTTCTGGCTTCCAAAAATACCTTATTCTGTTTCTGCCTTCAAGCATACTGTGGTCACACCTCTCCTTAAGAAACCGTGTCTTGACCCTAGTTGTCCTAATTATTGACCCATCTCCCTTCATTTCTAGACTTCTTGAGTGTGCAGCGGTGGCCAAGAGAGCAAATAGAATGCTAGGTATCATAAGGAAAGGAATTTAAAATAAAACAAAGGATATTATAATGTCTCTGTATTGTTCCATGGTGCGACTGCACCTTGAATATTGTGTGCAATTCTGGTCGCCGTATCTTAAAAAGGATATATAGTGTTATTAGAAAAGGTACAGAGAAGAGCCACCAAAATGGTAAAGGGGATGGAAGGATACCCCTGTGAAGAAAGGCTAAAAAGGTTAGAGCTCTTCAACCTGGAAAAGAGACGGCTGAGGGGAGATATGATAGAGGTCTATAAATTAATGAATGGAGTGGAATGGGTAAATGTAGATCGATTGTTTGTCATCAGAATATAGAAAGACTAGGGGACATGCAATGAAGCTAAGACTAATAAGAGAAAATATTTTTTCACTCAACATGTAATCAAACTGGAATTTGTTACTGGAGGATTATAGTAAAAGCTGTTCGTGTGGCTGAGTTTAAAAGTTTGGACAAGTTCCTGGAAGAAAGGTTCATAAACCATTATTAAAAGGGACCCAGGATATCACTGCTTGACCTAATACAAGCATTGTGGAACCTGTGTCTTTTGGGGAAACTGCTAGGTACTTATGACCTAGATTGGCCACTGTTGGAAATAGGATACTGGGCTTGATGGACCTTGGTCTGACCCTGTGGAATATCTTATGTTCTTATGTTCAGTCCTCTGCCATTGTTTTGAATTTCTTTCCTTTCAAGCCCTGCTGGATGTTCTTCAATCTGGTGTTTGTCCCTTACATTCTACCAAGACAGCACTTGCCAAAGTCTCCAGTGACTTGTTCCTGGCAAAATCCAAGGGCCTTTACTCAGTCCTCATCCTTCTTGAACTTTCTGCTGCTTTTGACACTGTTGACCACCACCTTCTCCTTGATAACGTTGTCCTCACTTGGTTTTAGGGACTCTGTACTGTCCTGATTCTCTTCTTATCTCTCCCATTGCTCTTTTAGTGTTTCTTCTGGTGGTTACTCCTCTACTGCTATTCCTCTCTCAGTTGGTGTACCCCAGGAATCTATTCTTGGCCTCCTTTTTTCTCTTTACACCCAGTCCCTTGATGCTCTCATCTCCTCCCATAGATTTCAGTATCATTTTTATGCCGATGATTCTCAGATCTAGTTTTCTACACCTGATATCTCTTCAACACTCCATATCTGCTTCTCTTTTTTGTGTATAGAATTGTTATTGAGGGTCAGGAATATAACAAAGAATTATCACAACCTGAGAAGTACAAAATTGTAACAGAGAACGTCGTAACATACTTAGCGCTAAATACGCCTTCCACTGTGGGGCCAGAACCAGAAAACTGAGAGCAATCAGAACCATATAGCTCTATCAGTCAACCCTGACCTCCTACCCAACACCCCCTCCCATCCCATTTCCCCCTACCCTACCCCACCCCCTTTCCTTCTTACCCTACCATCCCTACCCCCCTATACCCAGCCCTGCAAAGGTCCGATCAGGGCAAAGTGGTGAGTATAGGATAGCAGAGAATATAGTACATAAGGGTGAAGGAAGCAAGAGAGGACAAGATCTGTATCGAGTACCTCAGGGACACTCAACTGGTCAGCAGGAGAAACTTCGACCAGAATCAGAGATCATCAGCTAGAAGGCAGTCCGAAGTGATATAACCCAAGACACAGGATTCCAGCTCGAAAGGAAATCGAACCCCCCAAGTCCTGCATAATATGGTTATAAATTAGGGACCAGAATCTCCAAATTATTGAGCAGGACCACCACATATGACAGAAATCACGACGACCACAAAGTCTGCAGCACAAAAAGTCGTCTGCTCACCCCCAGTGGAACAAATCCATCGGAAGAATGGTCATGCGAAAAAGAATACGCAGCTGAGTGTTGATCAGAGAGAAAGAAATGGAACAAGTATGGGCATAATGATACAGATTGTTCCAAAAATTGTCCATCTTATTTGGAAGTTCAGAGTTCCATTTCACTTTATGTGAGCGTAGATGAGACCAGTAGGGCAGTTCCAAGGCCAGTGCATGATATAACCTAGCCAGGAGCGAAGTGAATCGCTTCGACTTGAAAAGTACATGCACCCAAGGTCGAGGTGAACGCCTACCCGCCTGAGCACATGAAGAAACGCTGAAGCAGTGGCATAATTGAAAATATCAAAAGTAAGATACAGGAATACCCACAAGCTTCTCTAAGTGCAAATTAGTAATAAAGACTGACTGGTTGAAAAGAGATGCCAGCCTCAGGGATCTTCCGTGAGACAAGAACTGGGCCCCAAAGTCCCATATATAGGAAAAAGATACAAGTAAAATATATGGGGAACACTGCAGAGAGACCTGGCAGCTCTTGCACAGATCCAGCCAGACCTGCCATATTGGGCCTAGAGAAAGATGAGAGAGAACCAGATTTTTATCACGAGGCGCTTGGACGAAAGGGATAGTGGCCAACGGGAGCGGGGCTACACAAGCTGCTCTAAAGTTGACCCATGCTGAGCTAGAATCAGTCGTCCAAAGCTGGAGGATGCAAAGACAAGAGCAGCAATAATAAAGCTTCAGATCCGGCAGGCTGAACCCCCCACCCACCCAGAACATTTGGGACAGGTAAGAGTGGATCAACTAACACATGATTGACACCCCTGCCATATGAAGTTAATAAAGGCTTAGTGCACCACATAAAAAAAAAAGAGCTAGGGATCCAAATGGGAAATTGCAGGAACAAAAATAAAAGCTTGGGAAGGAGCAACATCTTGAGTGTTCTGATGCGTCTAAGCCAGGAAACCGACAGTGAATGCCACGAGCGTAAATCATTGTTTAAAGTCTTCAACAAGGCAGTATAATTGAGTGAATACAAATCCAAAAGATCTCTAGGAATTATAATTCCCAAATAGTGAAACTGTGTGACTATCAGAAAACCACTCGGTAGAGGCGGGAGGGCTACAGCAGAAGCCAAGATGCAAGGAAATAGAGCCTACTTTGTTTACCATGAAGCCGTGGAAAAAACATTTAAGATATCTACAATGTTTGGCAAAGAAGAGATCGGATCCCAAAGGAAGATTAAAGTATCATCCGTGTAAAGTGAAACGATGTGACAGTGGCCCCCAAGGATGATCTCAAGCAAAGAGGCCCTTCTCTGCAAGTGCGTAGCTAATGGTTCAGTGACCAGGGCAAAAAGAAGGGGGGAGAGTGGGCACTCCTGCCTAGTACCCTGCCCCAAAGCAAAAGGAGGAGAAAAAACACCAAAACTGAGGCTTTGGGAGCGGCATACAGCGCAGCAATCCAACCTCGAAAGGAGGTATCAAAGCCAAAATGCTCTAAAACTGCTAACAGATATCACCATTCTACCTTGTTGAGAGCTTTTTCGGCATCTAAAGATAATATGGCAAAGTTCCCTGATAAACATTTCAGACCAAACAGGACATTGAGCAGCCTACAGATGTTATCAAACCTGTACCATTGTTTAATGAAGCCTGTTTGGTCAGAGTGCACAATATCCTGATTCTGCAAGCCAAGACGGGCTGAGAGGATCTTCGTGAAAATTTTATAGTCCAAGTTCAACAAGGAAATCAGTCAGTAATTGCTACAAAATAAAGCTGGCAGCATAAGTAGTATTTCAGTTTGGGTATGGGGTGTTGCCTGGATGCTCATATGTTTCTATAAATAGAAATGTTTTGAGGTCTTTGTGGAATTCTGTGAGGTCATCTAATGCTCTCAGGCTCGTTGGGAGGGAGTTCCATAGTGTGGATGCCAGTAGTGATGGTGCTCTTTTTGAAGTTGTTTGTTTGGTTTTGTGATAGCCTGCAGGTGTACCAATCATGTTATTGGTTCTTCTTGGTCTATAGCTGATATCACTTGTTATAACGTTTTGGAGTGCATCTGCTGAGAGATGGTGGATGACTTTGAAGATGATCATGATTGTTTTGTATTTAGCTCTTGTCACCATTGGGAGCCAGTGCAGTTGCTGTAGGACGGGAGTGATGTGCTCGGTCCTTGGTGTGTCTGTAATGATGCGTGCTGTGGTGTTTTGTACCATCTGTAGTGGGTGGAGTGTCTGCTGAGGTAGGCCTTGATATAGTGAGTTTCTGTAATCAAGCAGTGGTGTAATGAGTGCTTGGCACACTGTGCGGAAGTGGTCCTGACGGAGCATTGGTTTGATTTGTCTAATTGTTTTCAATCGTTGATAGGCCTTGTTTGCGATTTTGGTGATGTGGGATTTCAGGTTTAGAGCTCTGTCTAGTGTGATGCCCAGATATTTAACAACTTCTTTGACTACTATGTGTTTGTCTAGGATGCTGATAGTTTGTGGAGGTATGAAGGTGGGGTTCCTGGTGAACATTGCCTCAGTTTTATCATAGTTCACCGTTAAGTTGTTGGCTATGAGCCAGTCATTCATGTCTTCGAGGCATTTGGTTATTGCTAGTAGGTTGATTGGAGCATACACCATAATATCGTCAGCATAGATGTGATAGTGAAGTTTGTGGTGCTTGATGATGTTGCATATGGGTTGTATGTAGATGTTAAAGAGCATTGATGATAGGGCTGAGCCTTGAGGTATTCCCTGCATGACAGGGAATTGTAGTGATTTCTTTTGGTCGCATTTGACTTGTTGCGTTCGCCCTTCCAAGTATGATGTAAACCACTTCAGGGTATTCTTGCATAGTCCTATCTGGTGTAAGTGTTGCAATAGCTTGGTGTGGGACACAGTGTCAAAGGCTGCTGAGATGTCCGTGAACACTAGCAGGAAGCCGTTTTTTATGTGGTCCATGCCTCTTAGGAGGTTGTCAAAGAGGGAGGTTAGTAGTGTTTCCACGCTGTGTTGGGGCTTAAATCCATGCTGATGTATGTCCAGTGGGGCATTTATATCAATATAGTCCTGAAGTTGCCTTTGCACTGCCTTTTCCACAATTTTCGCAAGGAATGGAAGGCTGGAGATGTGACGGTATGATTTTGGTTCAGAGGGGCTCAGATTGCTACTTTTAAGTATTGGTTGTATCATTGCGTGCTTTAGGGGTTGCATCATATATCCTTGTTGGAGTGAATCTTTGACAATTTTTTGAATGTGATGAGAGAGTTGGCTTTTTGTAGCTTTGAGCCACGTCACTGGGCATGGGTCTGAGGGTGATGTTGTGTTTAGTCCGGATATAATGTCTTCTACTTGCTGCTTTGTTGGTATGTTGAAGCTCTCCCATGTTTGATGTTTTTTTATCGTTTGTTTGTGGTGTAGTGGAGCATGTTTGGTTAGTGTGTTTTGACTTCATGTAGTCTGCATATTTTTGTGGGTCAAGATGGTGGGTGCTTTGTTGCGTGTCATCCTTGGTGAGCTTTTGGACAATGCTAAAGAGTTCTCGTGGTCTATTAGTAGCTTTCATGATTAGGTTGGTATGGTGTTGCTGTCTACACTCATTCATTAGATTGTTATATTCTCGTTTTTTGTCTCTGTATTGGGTTAGGAGGTTGGGTGATTTGTTCCGTCTCCATTTTCTTTCCAGTCTTCTGAGTGTGCGTTTTGCAACTCTGATTTCATGTGAGTACCATGGGGCGTTGAATCTCTTGCGTGTTTGTGGTTCTTTGGTAGCTGGGGCAGATGCTGCATTGGATATTACTGTGTTCCATTCTTCTATGTTTAGGTCCAGGGTGTCGTGTTCCTGTTGAAGTTGTGGAGTGATTTCGTTTATGAATGAGTCTCTGTTAAATGTTTTGAACCGTCTAGTTATTCTTTCATTTTCTTTGCATTGGGCGGGGTTATTCAGGGTCATGGTGAATTCAATCACATGGTGGTCTGACCAGGGGACTGGCGTGATTATTGGTTTTGTGGTCTTGTTCTGTTCCACTAATTGCATTGGCATGAAGACCATGTCTGGTGTTGTACCATGTTGATGAATATGTTTCTTCCCTCAAACCTTTACAAGATAGAGCTCCAACACTGCTAGAAAGGGCAATGCAAAAAAAACACACAAAAAGAAAAGCCAAAGAACAGCGACAAGTCACAGGATCTCATCTGCGATGAGAAGGGCAGCTTTGCTCATTGTGATGCCTTGCTCTGAACACAGCCGAGGGAAAAAAGAGCGCTCCCCGGTAGTCCTTCTATTTGCACAGGAACCACATGCACTCACGTACTTGCTTTTAACTGGGAAATGGTGTGCCTTGCATGTCCTTTAACAGTGTTGTCCCCTTCACTCATCCCCCAGCATTATCACTGGGGAGATAATGAGCTCCCATGTCAGAAGAGTCTGATGAGGTAGTCTGGTGCTGTCACAGGAAGTAGAAAAGAACACAGAGTGGGACACCGCCGGGAGTGCAGAGGTTCCCGCCAAGAATCATCTGTCTGCGTTTCAACTCCATTCCAGAGAGAGGGCGCAATGGCGGTGACAGCTTTGCAGTTGATGATCAGCTGCTTATCAGCTAGCCAGAGGGAGACCTTGAAGCAGACAGAGAAGGCTTACTGCACCTGAATAGCAACACCGCTGCACAATGAAATCACTCGCATTTGCTCTCTCACAGACTCCAGCTCCATGGTGTAGTATCCGGCAATCAGGTAAGCATTGGGACACCACGATCAGCAGTCAGGATTATCGTCACAATATGAAAAGGTGCGGGGACATCTTGGAGCGAACAAAGAGCAGGGATTTACACAGAATGTCGTTCACTAGAGCAGCAGGTAAAGTGGAGCCAGCTTAGCTGGTCACATATCCACAAGGCATCGGGGCTGGCCAGTACAGATGAGAGTGGCAGAAATTGTGGTGGACAGCAGCACATCAAGTGGGTGGAATCAGATGAGATACTGGCCACCACAACAACTCAGAGAATTAGGAGCCCAGGATTAGAGCCGCAGAAGTCCCATCATGAGACAGGTCACCCTCAGCAGGAGTTGATGGAAAGAGAACTCCTCTAGAAAGCTGCCATCTTTCTCCGGGCTTACTAGTGCCCCCTCCCCGACCCGCATCTCTGCCTGCCTGTCTGACATCACCACCTGGATATCTCACCGCCATTTGAAATTAAACATGGCCAAAACTGAACTTTTTATTTTTCCCCCTAAGACTTCCTCCCCCTTCCTTCTTTCTCTATCTCATAGTAACATAGTATACGATGGCAAATAAAGACCAGTATAGTCCATCTAGTCTGCCATAAGGTGGCAAGAGTAGGTGCACCTCCTGCTCCATGCAGGTCACCCCTCCCCATGCCTTGGTTTAGGGGTGTACCTATCACTCTGTGCAGGTCACTCCTATTTGTTGAGATATAAGAGATAGTTATGTTTATTTTGATTTTATCCTGTTGCTATAAAGGGATTTACTGTGTCTGTCCCATGCCATTTTGAATTCTGTCACTGTATTTGCCCCCATTACTTCCATCAAGAGGGCATTCCAAGTATCCACCGCCCTTTCAGTGAAAACGTATTTCCTGACATTGCCTTTCAGTTTACCCCCTTACAACTCCTAATTCTATGAGTTGATGGTGATGATTGTGGTGGCCAGTGTCTCGTCTGATTCCAACCACTTGATGGGCTGCTGCCCATATTATGCCCTCTAATTTTATAGCTTCCCCATTTTGGAAGAGGTTTGTAAGTTTATTTGTGATCTTTAAGTATTTAAATGTCTGAATCATATCTCCCCTGTCCCTCCTCTCCTCCAGAGTGTGCATATTTAGGTCTTCAAGTCTTTTCTCATACATCTTCTGACGCAGGCTCCAAATCATTTTGGTTGCCTTCCTCTCAACCGTTTCCAGTCTTTTTATATCCTTCATGAGATATGGTCTCCAAAACTGAACACAATATTCCAAGTGAGGCCTCACCAGTGACTTGTACAGTGGCATTAGTACCTCCTTTCTGCTGGTAATTCCTCTCTGTATGCAACCAGCATCCTTCTGGCTTTTGCTACTGCTTTGTCACTATTTCGCCATCTTGAGATCCTCAGAAACAATCCGTCCGAGGTTCTTCTCCTGGTCCGTGCACACCAACCTCTCGCCCCCTATGGCATACAACATTTTGTGGATAACACTCTTCTACTTCCTGTTTCCTCGGCCCACAACCTTGGGGTCATCTTTGATTCCTCCCTTTCCTTCTCCATATCCAACAGATAGCTAAAACCTGTTTCTTTCTTTATAACATTAACAAAATTCACCCCTTCCTTTCTGAGCACTCTACTAAAACACTTGTCCACTCTGTAATTACATCCCATCTTGACTACTGCAACCTCCTTCTTGCTGGTCACCCTCTTAGCCACCTCTCTCCCCTTCAGTCTGTTCAGAACTCTGCTGCGTGACTAATTTTTTGCCAGCCTCGATATACTCATATAACACCTCTTCTCAAATCACTTCACTGATTTCCTTTCCATATCCTATAGGTGCCTTCACTCTTCTGCACCTCATTACCTTTTCCCTCTCCTCTCTCCCTACACCCCTCCTTGTGAACGCCGCTCCTCTACCTGCTTACTTCTCTTTTTGCTCTTTTCTTCCACTACCAACTCCAGACTTCGGTCCTTTCATCTTGATGCTCCTTATGCCTAGAACAGGCTCCCTGAGTCTATGCAGCAGGCGTCATCTCACTCCCTTTTCAGGTCCATGTTGAAGGCTCACCTCTTTGAAGCTGCTTTTAAATCCTGACTGCTTATTCCTGATGTCTCCTCGCCCTTTGCTTTTTCCCTTAATCTTATCTTTTGTCTTGTCTGTCTTAATTAGATTGTAAGCTCTAACAAGCCGGGACCGTTTTTATATATGTCTGTTTAGCACTGTGCATGCCTTGTAGCACTTTATAAATGTTTAATAGTAGTAGTAGCATTGATCTGATGGCACACACGTCGTCTTCACATGACACCTGTTCTCTTTTAGATCTAATCCCTGCTGGCTGCATAAAATTAGGAAAATAAATGTATTTATTGCCAGGTTTCATAATAGCAGCCACAAACACTTCTAGCATATGCTCCGATAAGTTTTATAAAAGACCATCAAAATTCTCCAGAGAGCAAACTCAAATCTCTTCTACGTGAGGGAGCTTCATTTCTGTGTGGTCCCTTTTTCAAAGCCAAGTTTTTTCCAATGTGTCTGTAAAAAAATCTTGCCGGCATTTAAAATCATCATATGATTTTACTAGCCGATCATAGCAGAGATTTCCACTCAGCTTCCAAATTTAACACCTTTGGGGCCACAGAATCCAGTTTAAATGTCCAGGACTGTTCTTTATAATTTAATACTCGCTGTCTATTGCCACCCCAAACAGATTCTTTACAGTGATCCAATATACACTACCTCAAATCTTCAACATGATGCTGTTTCTGACTGCAACCATGCTCCGCTAGGGGAGCGGATAAAGTTTTAGTAGTAATCCTACTTTGATGCACATTGAGATGCAAGCAAATCTCCTGCTTAGTACTGCCCATATACATCAATGAACAAGGGCAGGGTATTATATAGACCACAAAAGAATAATTTCAGTCGGTTCTATATGACTGAAATGTCCACATAGCTCCCTATAGTATGGTCTCACCAATTACAGCTTCCCCTACTCCCATAGGCAAAACTGATTCACATTTTTATTGCTTGAAGCATTCTCCAATAGATTTACCTCTCAGATATGCTATCAGAAGAAATTCCGAAAAAACGGAGTGCATAGCAAACGTGCAAAATCGGCACTAAATGTTGAGTCATGTTGGTGTTTGGCAACACACACGCTATTCTATCTTCTTCTGCATGGGAGCGGTAAGTTAACAGCCACTCTCGTACTGATTTTGCCCATAAATATGCTTTCCTAACAACCTTTGCAGGGTATCCTCATGATAAAAATCGAGTTTAGCTTCATTTTCAAAGAAAGCAGTAATAGATTCTTTTACATCTTTAAAGCTGGCTTACAGGTAAGTTTGCTTTCAGTTTAGTCAGATGACAGCTAGAAAAGTACAAAAAAGAATTTCTGTCCACTAGTTTTCTAAATAGCATTGTATTTAGAACTCCCTGTTCTTTCAATATTCGCACATCCAAGAAGTTAACTTTTAATATGGAATGTCATTGGAGATTAAGTTGACATCCAAAATATTCAACAACTCCACAAATATAATCAAACACTCCCCGGTACCCTTCCAGAAGAAGAAGATGTCATGTAAATTCACTTCAAGAGGAGAATATCCATTAAAAAAATACTCAGAATGATACAAGTAGCTCTCTTCTACTGCGGCTACATACAAAGTAGCAAACGATGCGGCTAGCATCCGATTACAACATCGTGTTGTTCATAAAACACTCCAGGAAAAGAAAAACATAATTACATCTTAGCCCTAGATGAGCCAGTTCCATCAAAGCTGATCTAATATGGCTTGATTCCAAATGTTTATTTAAAATCTTTTCAATCAACTGTAGAGCTCGATCTTGTGGTATACTAGTATATATGACGTCAAGTCCAAGGTTACCATCCAGGTCACTTCAGAAACATCTTCCTATTTTCCTAACTCAATCAAAAATTGAATAGTATCCTGTGAAAACAACTCATCCTGACGAGCTTCGGTCTTCAAAAAAACTCCAAAAACTGAGAAAGCGACTCTAATACCACAGGTTTTGTTGAACTAATCAGATGACCTGAGTGGCTCCATTGGTCTTTATATATTTTAGGATAAAAATATATATAAGGCACTTGAGGATATTTCTCAATCAAAATTTACATTTCCTTTTTAGTCAGCATATTCCAATCTCCAGCTAACTGAGCAATCACTTCAATCTTGTTAGGAAAGCGTATCTGCAAACCATGTGTAGGATTACCCTTCAATTGTAAGTATTAACATCCAAAAGTTGCCATTTAGCTTCCTGAACATATTGCTATCCATCAAGGATTACAATTCCCCCTCTTGCTCTTAGCAGTATCAATCGCTCCTGAAGGTACCTTTCTAGATACTGATTTAACTATACAGTAGAAGTGTC
Source organism: Ichthyophis bannanicus (assembly GCA_033557465.1). Taxonomy (NCBI): domain Eukaryota; kingdom Metazoa; phylum Chordata; class Amphibia; order Gymnophiona; family Ichthyophiidae; genus Ichthyophis; species Ichthyophis bannanicus. The sequence goes on from CM066048.1 coordinate 121,068,867, forward strand.
TGTTCCAGACGCTTCTCTTTGAAAAGGGGACCATGCAGAAATTAAGCTCCCTGACACAGAAGAGATTTTTCTTCAACGGATACTATGAAGTACTTAATAAGATAAGTTGAATTTATGCTTCCATATTGTTAATGCACAATAAATATAAACTGAATGAGAAATTAAATATTCACAAAAATCTGGACTGATGATGAAATTTATGAGAGCTTGATGCTACGTGAACTTGCTCTCTGGAGAATTTTGATGGTCCTTAAAAACATTTATTGGAGCATATGCTAGGGGTGTTTGTGGATACATAAAATTGGCACGAGAAAAAGTTTCCAAATTATTTTGTAACTTAGTATATAACGCTACTTTCTGGATGGTTTGAAGCAGGCAGTTATTCTTCCCAAATTGAAGAAGGATAACCTATCATACTCTGAATTAGAAAATTATTGGCGCATCTCTAATCTGCCATTTGTAGGTAAAATAATTGAATATGTAGTGAGACCACAGTTAGAGGATTAGAGTTGAATCATTGTTTAGACCCCAACAATGTAGCTTCAGGCATAGACAATCCTGAAATCTTGCTTACTACTTTTGTTTGATCAACTGTTAAGAGGACTTGAGAGGCTACAGGTAACTTTCCTTCTAGTTTTTATTGACCTTAAGTCCGCTTTTGATTTAGTAACACCAGACACTTTATTTGCAAGAATGGGGGCATAGTACTGTCCTGGTCTTATTATTTCTTACCTTTATAAATAGCAGAAAATTCTAGTTTCCAATAATGTCTCAACTCTGTTCCCCATTGGGCAAGGCATTATCCAGGCTTCATTTCTATTGCCCACACTATTTATTATCTATTTGATTCCCCTATGCAGGCTTTTACGACAACCAGAAATCACATCGCCATGAGCAAAATGGGCAGTCAACGTGACTTGAAGCTGATACTGCTTGTGAGGAGCATTCCCAGATGCAGAAACAAACTTGTTGCTCTTTTGAAACATGAATTCATGTCAGGAGATTAACTAATGAAGATATTGAAGATCAACTGTAGAAGTTATTTTTAAGATAAGTAATCTCATTTTGGATCAATTTGAATGCCATTGGATTGAATTTTTATGAAGTCTTGAATTTTTACTTTGGGGATGAACTTATAAAAAATGATGTATGTTTGGACCAATGAAGAAATTTGGTGAATGAATCAGATTTTCTGTATATACGTTCCCTATTTGATGGTCCTTAAATGTTTTTTAGTATGCCTTAATTTATATCAATGCTTGACCCCATACAAGCATTGTGGAACCTGTGTCTTTTGGGGAAACTGCTAGTTACGTATGACCTAGATTGGCCACTGTTGGAAACAGGATACTGGGCTTGATGGACCTTGGTCTGACCCAGTATGGCATATCTTATGTTCTTATTTTGGTGTGGTTTTTACAACAATTGCATATATTGTTCAGGGACTATGCTGATGATGATTTACTATTTGTATCTTTTACTTGGCGTGATGACATCATGGATACTCTGTTACTCATGAATTTTCCTGCTGTGTCATTCTGGTTGGTGATGAATGCTTCAGTTTTATTATAGTTAATAATAAAACCAATAGTAGTGACCAATGATAATCTTGAATCCAATATTTATTCTGTTCTACTTGATGGTCATATTATCCCTATGCTATTTAGATATAACATTGGATTCTACTTTATGCATGCATCCACAGACATGGAAGACATAAGTCTTTAAGTGAATCTGAGGGCCAAGGAGTTTTGTTTGATAGTGCTATGAATATTGTCTCCCTTGACTATTGCAAATATAGTATATTTGGGTTTGCCAAACTGCTTGATTCAATTTTTACACCCAATACAGAAGTAAGTAAGTTTCAACTTGAAAAAAATACATATTTCTGGCTATTATAAGGAGCTGTATTTGCTGCAGATCTCTCAGAGCCCATGCATGGTTTACAACATATTAGTTATTGAATATTCAATAGAGTTATCAGTGATGTTGACGTTCTACAAGCCAACCCGAGCTCTATGCTCAAGCCAGTTAGAGGTTTTAGATGTACCATCTGTACTGGATCAAAGGTCTAGCACAATCCATTTTCTATAATTGAGCCTGTCAGTTGGAATGCAGTCCTCTTTATCTAGTCACCAGCAAAGCTATTGAAAGCATATGCATATTTATGCTGATCATTTGCTTAGTTTGAATGTCTGTGATGCTAATATATCGTTATGTAAAGGATATTCGGTCATGTTTGTGTGATATGTCAGTGCTGTGTATTGTTTTTGTAACTTGCCCAGTAAATTACATTATTGATGGGAGATATGTAGAAAGTCAAGTCAAGCCCTTCATTCAGCAGAACTTTCACTAGTTGCTCTTCTTTCTGCTAAGGTGGCATACTTAGCCAAAACACGCATCTTTCTCCATAGCTGGCCCAAAATGGTAGAATGTCCTGCTCTGAGAGTTAATGGAGCTGGTTTAGCCATGTTGCAAAGTGAAGGCTTAATTGGGCTTGACTGGTTTTGTCACATACAAAGAGTCGGTGACAAAGCTGGAGAATAGGCCTCACAAGTCTGAGCCTTTCTGCCTGCTCCTAGCTCAGATTCTGGATACAAATATGGGAGCAAGTCCATTAATTCCTTCTCCCTGAAGTAGGCCAAGAGTTCTGTGTGCTAAAAGGTTCTTGAGGTGTTAGTTCAGGGCAATGCTGGTTTCTTATATTATAGATCCCCAAAGCAAGGAGATGCGACAACCTTGAGGGAAACAAACCTCAACCCAGCAAATGTAAGATTTCTGGAAATCCAAGGAAGTGAGAAACAACTTAGAAAAAATAAATCTCACACAGTTGCAGAATCCAGTTTTATTGCTAAATGTGGAAACAGTTTCTTAATGTTTTGTAAAATAGATTGAAATGCAAAGGAGAGGGGAATAGTCTGCTCGCTCCTGCTCCCCCATGCTTGGACAGGAGGAAATAGAGGACACAGAGCCAGCCCTAAGTAAGATACTGCCAATTCTCAGCACTTCCTATGCGCTACACCCCACCTCAGAGTATTAGCAATTTGGTTGTGACCCTTCATTCCTCCTACTCCCAGGAGAAAGCATTGAGAGAGACAGAGATCATAAAAAGCGGGCTGGGTTTGAGGGGGGACCTGAAGTTTTCAACACACCAGCGCAGGACCGAGAGGATATAGCTGGATCCAAAGATTGTCTGTCATTAGCTCTGCACCTTGTACTATCCCAATGTTACCTTCTAGAGTTTTCAGCAGCTGGTTATAGTGTTACAAGAAGACTAGAAGCAGTTGGGGTTCAGCTGAGCTACCCTCTAGGACTATACTGCTGACAGCTGAGGTTAGTACAGGATTTAAGCTTCAGGTTCTATAAAAAGGATAAGAGTAGCCAGGCTTCCAGAAAGAGAGGCCTGTCCCTCTGTCAGTGGAGATGTACCTTCATCCCCTCACAGGCCAAACACTGCAACATCCACAGAGGCCTTCAGAAGAGTATTGCCAGCTTTGACATAGTCACAGAGTGCGGCCCCTGTCAAAAAAACAAAGTTCTCTGATTGTCATGCACCATGCTAAAGGTCTGTATGTACAGGGCTGGCATGTCTGCAAGGTGGCCGCCTAGTGTGACAGACCTCTGGGGGCAGCAGGCCATGTGCGTCGGCACACATGGCCTACCGCCCCCTCACATGACCAGCCACGCCACCCTCCCCCTCTGCTGAACGGCGATGCTGCTCCCCCGCTGCCATTGATTCCAGCAGCGGGTGGCTAAGCTCAGCGGCAGCAGCCCATGGCCTACCATTGCCAATGGCCGCCTGCTGCTAGAATCAGCAGCAGCAGCAGGGGGGGAGGGCGCAGTGCATGGGGTGGGTGGCCTGGCCGGGTCTTCTATCTAAGGCAGCAGAAACCCTTAGGCCGGCCCCGTGTATGTACGTTTGCCGCCTACTATGTCTGTGTGGCTATCTCTGTACACTGATCTGGCATGAAAGACTTCCCCCTCTCTCACGCCTCACCTGCTGTCTCCTTCAACCAAGCCATAGCCTTCTCCTCCAGCAGCTCCCACTCCTCCCGTTGTTCTACGCCAGCAGCATGCAGCCAGATCACAGCCAAAACTGTGGCCCACACAGCAGGGTCCACACTCTGCAGAGAGAGAGAGAAAGAGAAAAAATTGCTGCCATATTACAAAGCTCATCATGAAGGGCAGCAGACACGTTGCAGGGAGAACGGGAGAGCACCAAAATGCTTCATACTAAGCAGGGCCAGCCCTAGAGCTGGTTCAAGAAAGGATGCAGATCTCATGGATATAAAAGGCGCCCTGTTCTCAAGAAGAGGTGCTGCTGATGTATGATCAACAATGTCCTTTTGTGCACCCTAGGCGAACCTCAGGCTCTACATCCCCTCTCGCTGTCAAAATCGATTATTTAGCTTTGAATGGCCTGCTTTTGCTGCCCTCTGAGAGATGTTGCCCTAGACGACTGCCTAGTTTGCCTAGTGGTTGGGCCGACCCTGGTACTAAGGGTCTCTCTTGCCTCTTGTCTGTCAGCAGTGATCAGTAGATGCTCAGAGGATGTGTTTAAGAAATGGGAACCTGTAGAGTGATGCCAGTATGTGGTGAAATTCCAGAAGGAAATGAATTGCTGAAACACTGCAGTCTGACATATATCATCAATGACATCAGTGTTTCTTGGATTTTGTCCAGTGCTGTAATTTTAAAAACAAGGGTTACTTTCAGTTATTGAATCAACCTCTCCCTCTCCCCACATCAATCCAAAACCCTTTTCCCTCATCATTGGACTCTGCTGCTAGATTCATACCGGATCAGGGATCTTGGCTATGAGCTCGGCCTCCGATGTACCAAAGACAGAAGCCAGAGAGGTGCTGAGGGTCCAGGAGCCATCTGCATTCTGCAGGGAGACGAGTTTCAGGAGGGGAGAATCTGGCATCTTAGGAGAGAGGTTTGAGCTTTCTACAGTAAGAAAGGAGATGGAGAGTGGGCATGAGGTACTTCAAGAGACAATGGAAAGAAGAGAAACAAAGAGTTTGCACAAGGGAGAACAGAGTGAAAGAGCGAGAGAAGGCGTGACAAGAAGTGTTGTATCTCAGAAGAATGCAGTGGATTATATCTTATTCCATAACTTTCTATTACTTGTCGTCTTTTTATTGGATAATGTTATTGTAAACTGCTTTGACATTACATGAAAAGCGGTATAGCACATTTTAATTAAATATAAACATAAGCAATTAAACACAAACATGAAATAGGGAAAGCTTCATGAGGTGTGTCTCTTGCTTTGAGTGTGACTCCAGCACCCACACCTCTCACTTTTAGAAAAAGAACTGAGGCCTCAGTGCTGTGGACAGGTGACAGATTTTGGCGGGAGGTTTTACTCTCCCCATTTTCATTACACATTTAAACATTTTCTTTGCCAGTGGGAAGCATCCATGGAGGAACCCCACTACCACCTCCACCACATATCAACACTGGGGCCTAGGGAAGCACTTTGGACAAAGAATTAGGGTGCACAGAAGGACATTGTTTGGTCATACCATTAACGCAGTGCTCCATCTTGAGAACAGCGCGCCTTTTATGTCCATGAGATATGCATCTTTTCCTGGATTGGGCAACTAGGAAAAGAGAAAATTAGGAAAACAAAATATTAAAAAAACAAAGCACCGAGAATTTACCTGAGATGGGCAGCCTGCAGGAGTCTCTCTCAGTCTACGCAGAGAGGAGAAATTGGGAATAGTATTTATTTATTTATTTTATTTACATTCTCTTATATACCGCGCTATTCTGCATCAGTGCGGTTTACATTGAACAAACTGAAATTAAAGAGATTTAACTGCTTTTTCTCTGAAAGGACAGCTGCGAAACCAGCTGGTACTTGGTAGATCTCTCTCTTTTGCTTTAACAGATACCTAAGCTCCACAAACAGAACAATGGCTGGGAAAAATCGTATTGCTAAAGCTGTTGTCCCCGTTACAGCTTCTGCCTCGGTCCAGACAGAGGTCCTAATGCCAGTTGAAGAACCGGTTCCATGTGCAGGGTGCCTGCATGCTGAAGCTCTGAGGAAACAAGTGGAGGAACTCAGAGAGGAGGTGGCGAGGCTGAGGAGCATTCAAGACAGTGAGAAGTACATTGATGAGATGCTTCTTGCAGCAACCAGGTTTTCCAGCACAGGAGAAGATGGGTGCCAACAGAATGTCGATGGTTGGACAACAGTCACCAGAGCCTGCAAAATCACCAATCCAACTTCTCCAGCCCTTGAATTGAAGAACCATTATGCAGCCCTGGAAGTGGAGGAGGTGAAAGCATCCCTGGAAAGGGAAGAACCAGAGTTCAAGTACCCCATAGTTGCGGAATCAGTGACCAGAAGGAAACGAAGGGTAGTGGTTGTTGGAGACTCTCTTCTGAGGGGTACTGAGGCGTCCATCTGCCGACCAGACTTGATGTCCAGAGAGGTGTGCTGTCTGCCTGGTGCCAAGATCCAAGATGTTACGGAGAGTTTGCCGAGACTCATCAAGCCCACTGACTATTACCCAATGTTGCTAATCCATGTTGGAACAAATGATACTGCCAGGTATACCTCGGAACGTATCAAAAGTGACTTCATGGCTCTGGGACAGAGGGTGAAGCAGGTAGGTGCACAGGTGGTGTTCTCTTCAATCCTCCCTGTTGAGGGTAAAGGCCAAGGCAGAGAGGCTCGCATCCTGGAGATGAATGCATGGCTGTGTGGATGGTGTCTTCAAGAGCGTTTTGGTTTCCTAGACCATGGGATGCTGTTCCAAGGGATGCAGAGCAGAGATGGCATCCATCTGTCCAAGAAAGGTCAACGCATCTTTGGTAGTAGACTGGCTAATCTACTGAAGAGGGCTTTAAACTAGATTCGTTGGGGATGGGTGAAGAAAGCCCCCAGGTAAGTGAAAACCCCCAGGTAGGTGATACATTAAATACCTTTATGGAAATGGGTAACAGGGGTAACACATGGAAAGCAGTGTGTATTAATGCCCGTAGCATGGGAAATAAGATCCCTGAAGTTGAAGCTTTGGTGGGAGTGGCTGACTTGGATTTAGTGGCAGTTACAGAAACATGGTTCACAGAAAACCATGACTGGGATGTAACTATACCTGGCTATACTTTATTCAGAAAGGACAGGGTAGGAAGAAGGGGAGGAGGAGTGGCACTATATGTAAAAACTACTATTAAAGCTTTGGAATTACAGAGCTTAAAAGGGAGAGAGGAGGCATTGTGGGTTAAACTAGAAAGAGGGAAAGAGAAATCTATTTGCATTGGTGTGATATACAGACCTCCCTCACAAGAGGAAGAGGTGGACAGAGAGTTAATTGAAGACATACGCAGCATTGCTAGGAAAGGGGAAGTGCTACTGCTAGGAGATTTCAATATGCCAGATGTTGATTGGCACATTCCTGCTGCAGTATCATCTAGAAGTAAGGAGATCCTGGATTCTCTACAGGGAGAACTATTCAGGCAATTGGTAACAGACCCCACACGTGAAGGGGCCATACTGGACTTGGTGCTTACCAATGGTGAGAGTGTTTCTGATGTTGTAGTGGGAGATCATTTTGCATCCAGTGACCACCAGATGGTGTGGTTCAGTATTAGGACTAGGGCTGTTAGAATCCATTCCAAGGTGAAGATCTTAGACTTTAGGAAGACTAACTTTGCGAAGATGGGCCAATACCTCAGGGAGTCGTTAGTGGGATGGGAACAGCTGGGGGATGTAGAAAAACAGTGGGCAAAACTGAAAGGGGGTATTTTAAAGGCAACCAACCTTTTTGTTAAAATGGTAAATAAAGGAAAAAGGAAAAGGAGACCGCTATGGTTTTCGAAGGAAGTAGCTGAAAAAGTGAAGAAAGAGGGAGGCCTTCATGAAATACAAGAGATCACAGAGAGAGGAAGACAGGCATCTGTATTTGGAAAAACTTAGAGAAGCTAGCAAAGTAGTCAAGAAGGCAAAGATTCAAAAGGAGGAGGAAATAGCCAATGCAATAAAATGGGGGGATAAGACATTTTTCAGATATATTAGTGAGAAGAGGAAGGGCAAAAGTGGTATTGTCAGACTCAAGGGTGCAGGGGGGGAATATGTAGAAGCTGATAAGGATAAAGCGGAATTGCTTAACAAATATTTTTGTTCTGTGTTCACAGATGAAGAACCAGGAGCAGGACCTCAGAAAACACTCACAAATAAGAACAGAAGCGAGGGACATCTTGAACAATTTTCAGAAGACTGTGTTCGTGAGAAACTAGCTCAACTTAAAGTAGACAAAGCGATGGGACCGGATGGGATACACCCTAGAATACTGAGGGAACTTGGGGACGTTCTAGCAACTCCACTGACTGACCTTTTCAATGCCTCGTTGGAGTCGGGAGTGGTGCCAAAGGACTGGAGAGAGGCTCATGTGGTGCCTTTACACAAAAGCGGAAGTAAGGATGTGGTTGAAAACTACAGGCCGGTTAGTTTAACTTCGGTGGTGAGTAAATTATTGGAAACGCTGCTGAAAGAGAAAATAGTGAGGTTTCTGGAATCCGGCGGATTACAGGATCCGAGGCAGCATGGATTCACCAGAGGCAGGTCTTGTCAGACAAATCTGATCGATTTCTTTGACTGGGTGACCAGGGAGTTGGACCGAGGGAGAGCTCTAGATGTGGTGTATTTAGATTTCAGTAAAGCCTTTGACACTGTTCCTCACAGGCGACTTATAAACAAACTGAGCACCCTAGGGATGGACCCTAAAGTTACTGCTTGGGTTAGAAATTGGTTGGGTGGGAGGCGACAAAGAGTACAAGTAAATGGAGCTCACTCTGAGGAGAAGGATGTTACCAGTGGTGTGCCCCAGGGATCTGTCCTTGGTCCGATTCTTTTTAACATCTTTGTTAGTGATATAGCGGAAGGGCTGTCGGGTAAGGTTTGCCTCTTTGCGGATGATACCAAAATCTGTAATAGAGTAGACACCCAGGAAGGTGTAGATAACATGAGGAGGGATCTAGCTAAGCTTGAAGAATGGTCTAGAATTTGGCAGCTGGGATTTAATGTTAAAAAATGTAAGGTCATGCATTTGGGCTGCAGCAATCCAAGGGAGCAATACAGTATAGGAGGTGAAGTACTTTTGTCCACTAAAGAAGAGCGGGACCTAGGCGTGGTTGTGTCTGATGATCTTAAAGTAGCTAAACAGGTAGAAAAGGCGACGGCAAAAGCTAGAAGGATGCTTGGGTGCATACGGAGAGGAATGGCTAGCAGAAAAAAGGAGGTGATAATGCCTCTGTATAAGTCTTTGGTGCGACCTCATTTGGAGTATGGTGTGCAATTCTGGAGACCGCACCTTCAAAAGGATGTGAACAGGATGGAGTCGGTGCAGAGGGTTGCTACTAAAATGATTAATGGGCTTCATTATAAAGCATATGAGGACAGACTTAAGGATCTTAATATGTACACCTTAGAGGAAAGGCGGGATAGAGGTGATATGATTGAGATGTTTAAATACCTCCGTGGCATAAATGTTCAGGGAGAGAGCCTCTTTCAATTGAAAGCAAGTTCTGCGACGAGGGGACATGGGATGAGGGTGAAGGGAGATAGATTCAAGAGTGATATGCGGAAATATTTCTTTACAGAAAGAGTAGTGGATCCGTGGAATAGTCTCCCAGTGGAGGTGGTAGAGATGAGGACAGTAACTGAATTCAAAAAAGCATGGGACCAACACAGAGGATCTCTAAAGGTAGAAAGTGGACTGTTGTAGTTGTTGTTATGGAAGGACAGACTAGATGGGCCTTGTGGTCTTTTTCTGTCATCATGTTTCTATGTTTCTAAATTACATTGAACAGGGCATTATAACTTGGAGATAACTATTTTACAGGGAACATGGGCTATGGAGGGTTAAGTGGCTTGCCCAAGACCACAAGGAGCACCTGCGGGACTAGAAACCCCAGTCCTTCCGGCCCAAGGTTGCTGTCCTCTAGTGGGATTTGAACCCCCGACCTTCCGGCCTGAAGTACCTTGCCCCAACCACTAGGCCACTCCTCCACTCCAGTTAAAGACAGCAGCATCCTCCTGCATCTTAAATTTCCTCCCAGTAAGTCTCTTGTAGAATTTTTTCTCGTTTGTTGCTCTGCAAAAACTCAGTGCCACATGGCAGTCAGCAGCCGTCTTCTGTGGGGACTGGGAAGAAAATAGTATGAAAGTAGATGAGAGGTGAGAGTCTGGGACCGGCAGTGTCTTGGCGAGGGAGATAGTTTGGTAGACAAGTGATCTATAAAATCCCAGAATGTACTGGGGTTGATGCAAGGAGGGGAGTGGTCATTCCACTTATATTTGTAAATTCCTTTTTAGAAAAGGGGCATCTATGGGCTAAATGAGTGATTGTTCCTTCGCAGATCTGAGAGATGGACACGAGACAAGACTTAAGTAGTAACATGACTATCACGTTAGCTTTAGCCGGACAAGGTGCAGCTGAACATCGGCCTGTGTGCTTAAATTTTGAAGCTCATATTAGTAAGATGGATCCGGCGTATTGAAAGACTTGTATCAGCTGGCTTGGTCTTCTGCATCCAGTTTTGGGCTGGTGGTCAGAGACAAGTTGTTCTCCATTTTCTTGCGCATAAGAAAATCCAGTTTTCACTGTTTCCTTCTGGTAGCGGCAGGTTGCTTCTTGCTTGGATTTCTTGCAGGTCTTTCTCCATTTGGGATGCAAGGTTGGAATGTTGCTCTCCCAGGAGCACTATCTCCAAATGGATTCGTTTTGCACATACCATGACAGCAATGAACCTCACTTCTAAGCCATGATATCATCTGAATCTCTCGAATTTACTACTAGTGCTCACCATAATGCTTGCATTGTGCCAAAGAGAGCTTTCTTCTAGAGCAGTGGTTCTCAACCTTTTTTGTACCGTGACCCCTTTTACCATTGGTCAACTTGTGATGACCCCCAATGATAAAATCAGATGTGTCTCTCTTCCTTTACCGTTAACGCATTGTCGCTGTAATCATTTGTTGAATTATTAATATATTATAGGCCTTTGCATTATGTTTTTATTTATAAAATTTACTTATTTAAACTACAATAATTAATCCCAATAGCAAGTAACAATATTTGATTTCAAAATTATTATGATTTTGTAGTCAAATCATTAATATGAAATAAAATTTATTTTTTCTACCTTTGTTGTCTGACCAATTTATTCTCTGATCATGCTGGTCCCGATCTGAGGCTTCCGCTTTCCTGTCTTCTCTTAGCTCTTTCTGTGGTCTATGGTCCATCTGCCATTTCTTATCTCTTCTTTCGTTTTCTTCACTTCTTTCCATCAGCCTATTTCCAGTCCCAGTAACCCTCCCCAGTATCAGCTCCTTTCCAGTCCTCACGCCCAGTACCTTCCAATGTCAACTTGCATTCCCATGACTGCTACTGGTGTCCATTCCCTTCCAGTCCCCATCCTTCCCCACAACCAGTCCCTTCTAGTACAAATACCATGGCAGCCCCTCTCAGATCCACTCCTTTCCAGTTCCATTCTCCCATCCCTTCGTATCAGCCCATTTGTAGCCTTAGCCCCCAGTTTTCTTCCAGGGCGAGCAGCTCTATCCTCCCCTCCCCACAATCAGCCCATTCCCAGTCGAAGCCCCCCCAATCAGCTCACTTCCAGTGCTAGTCCCCCCTCAACCCCATTATCAGTGCTAGCCTCCCCTAATCAGCCCAATACCAGTCCTACCCCCCCATCAGCTTATTACCAGTCCTAGCCTCCACTAATCATCCCATTTCCAGTCATAGCTCCCCCCTGATCAGCTCATTTCCAATGCTAGCCTCCCATCAGTCCATTACCAGTCCTACCCCACCCCATCAGCCCATTACCAGTTCTAGCCTCCCCTAATCAGCTCATTTCCATTGCTAGTCCCCCTTAACCCCATTACCAGTGCTAAGCTCCCCTAATCAGCCCATTACCAGTCCTACCCCCCATCAGCCCATTACCAGTCCTAACCCCCCCCCATCAGCCCATTACCAGTCTTACCCCCCATCAGCCCATTACCAGTCCTAGCCTCCTCTAATGAGCCCGTTTCCAGTCCTAACCTCACCGATCAGCTAATTTCCAATGCTAGCCCCCCATCAGTCCATTACCAGTCCCACCCCCCTTGATCAGTCCATTCCCAGTCCTAGCCTTCCCTAATCAACCCATTACCAGTCCTAGCCCCCCCATCTGCCCATTACTAGTGCTAGCTCCCCCATCAGCCCATTATAATCCTAACCCCCACTGTCTCTCCCCTCTGTCCAGCATTTATCCCCTGTCTGTCCAGTATGTCCCCATCTCTCCCCTTTGTCCATGTCAGTCCCCTTCGCTCCCTCCCTCCATGTCAGCCTCGTTGCAGGTTCCCTGCCCCCTCCTCCCCTCTCCCCATGTCTGCCTCCTTCTTCTGCAGCCGCGGCTCCCTGTCTTAGGGAACCGCGGCTGTGCCTGTGAAGCCGTTGCGGAGCCTTTCTGTCTCTAAACAGGCTCCGTACAGCATTGTCCCGCCTCCAAAGGAAGTTGTTTACCACTTCCTTTGGAGGCGGGACAATGCTACACGGAGCCCATCGAGAGACAGGAAGGCTCCACAATGGTTTTACAGGCATAGCCGTGGTTCCCTAAGAGGCAGGGAGCCGCGGCTGCATTAGAAGGGAGGTGGTGAGTTTGCCGCTGCCGAGAAGCGGACTCGGCAGCGGCAGCAACTTGTGCGCTTTTTTTTTCCCTTTTTTTTTTTAAACTTGGTGGAGTGAGGCGAACCCTGTGGGGGTCGTGACCCACAGGTTGAGAACCGTTGTTCTAGCGTGTGTAATATCCATAGGTGACATATCAAGGTGCGCTTGAAAATTTTTTCATTGGGCCAGTGGTGCCCAATACAATTGGGGATATTTCTCTATCTTTCTGCCACATTTTCTTAATCTCTGATTGCATTTCTTAGTATTTGAGGATTTTCTGTTTCTCCATAAGTTGCATAGAATAGTCACTTGGCAGAGGCGCTTCTAGTAACAGTGCCGTTCGTGTGTACTCCTATGTCACAACTATGTCTAGATTTCTTGCATCAAGGTCATCATCAGCTGTCTGGGAAGGTATGCAGAGGCAGAGACTGGTGAAGGTAGTAAGAAGTCACTGTCATTTTAACATATTTTTGTTTCTAACTTGCCTTTCCGTGAGGTCCTCAAAGCATGAAACAGCAAAGTAGCATATAGTAAAAGTTCCTCAGAAAATGTAACTACAGTTATGAACTATATTAATGAACCCTTCATCCAGTGGAGATAAAATTACAAAAATGAAACTGTTCTACAAAAAAAATCTGCAACGTACAGGTTCAGCAAATCCAGCAAATCAAGGATAAAAATTGGCACCCTCTAGCCAACCAAGCTACATATAAGCTCCCTCAGTATTCCCATAAAATAGTTATTCCTTGCCCTCTCCAGGACCTCTAAGTAAAGTTATATTTAAAGACCCCAGTGTATTAGGGCTGAAGTGCAGGACCGGGAGTGATCGTATCGGATGATCTTGAAGTGGCTAAACAGGTAGAAAAGGAGATGGCAAAAGCCAGAAGAGTGCTTGAGTGCATAGGGAGAGGAATGGCCAGCAGAAGAAAGGAGGCGATAGTGCCTCTGTATAAGTCTCTAGAGAGAATTAATCTGGAGTATTTTGTGCAATTCTGGAGGCCGCACCTTCAAAAAGGTATAAACAGGATGGAGTCAAGCTAGAAGATGGCTACAAAAACAGTCGGTGTTCTTCATCATAAAGCATGTGGGGATAGACTTAAATATCTCAATACGTTTACTTTTGAAGAAAGAGGGGAAATGACAGAGACTTTCAAATATTTGCATGGTGGAAATGCACAGGAAGTGGCCCTCTTTCAGTTGAAAGGAAGCTTTGGAATGAGGGTTCTTAGAAGGAAGGTGAAAGAGGACAGACGCATAAGTAATCTAAGGAAGCAGTTCTTTAGGAAAAGCAAGGAAGATGAATGGAACAGCCTCCCGGTAGAGGTGGTGGAGATGAGAACTGTGTGTGAGTTCAGGAAAGCACGGGACAAGTACAGATGAGATCTCTAAAGGAGAGGAAGGAATTGTAGAGCTTGGTCGTTCTTATGGATGGGCCTAATGGTCTTTATCGTCTGTCATTTTCTATGTTTCTTATGTAGGTGGCACCCCTTCAACACACGGCTCACCTGCTAACGGGATATCCCTGCGCATCAGTGGTCCCTGGATAGGTTGGTTTAAGTCCTTGTTCACAGCCACATAGGCAGTGAGAGAGGAGATGACTCCCGACTGAAGGCTGGTCTCCAGGATCTTTTTCTTCACTTCCTCAGTGTCAATATCATGGCTGCGCTCCAGGTCTGCAATCAAGGACTTTGCAGCCAAGCGATGGATGGTGAACCTGGGCAAGAGGTCAGAGAGATGATGTTTTGAGTGATATATTAAACCAGTTAACTTTTGGAGAGCTGTTTGTGCAACTGCACTTACTGTAGGTGGACAAATGTAGCTGGTCAGCAGTTCCTATTGTGCTAAGTTGCTTTATTTGAAAACCCTTCCCTGGGCCACACTCTGAACCAGCAGCCTATATTTTGTCTATCTAAATCTGCATGCACAGCAATTTTAACTGGACCTGGTAGGAGCATAGGGAATTTTTAACTGGTTAGATTTATGCAGTTAAATGCTGATTTTAAGTGTATAAATCTTTTGAATAATCGAACCCTTTTGATTGAGATATGCAGGTAGAGAGAGATTCAGACAGAAACCTCACCTGGAAGATTTCTCTGGATGGAGTGGGAACTGCAATTGGTTTCTGAAAGTCTCCTCCCTGTAGGTGTATTCCAGAGAAACCGCTCCCTGTGCTGTCTTATCCGTCTAAGACAGAGACAGACAGAATACCAATGGAGTAACAGATTTAGAAATATATTTCCTCCTGTACTGTGAAAAATAGAAGGGTATCAGAGGTGCACCTGTCCCAAAACTGACAAAATCGGAGACTTCTCACAAAAAATTGAGCTGGAAAAACCTTGATCTTGAGAAAAAGAGCAGCACAGGGTCAGAAACAATCTGAGCTGAGATAAAATGGACCTGCATCAGAACCCAGGAACTGTCTTTGATATTTCTCTTCTGTACTTTTTAATTTGTTCCTCTGGCAACCAATTAGATAGAGACAAACAAGTGCATACAAACAGCCAAAGGAACCATATACCTTTCCCTTTAAGAGGGCATAGACAATTGACCTCTGACTCTTGAATATGGCCTTGGGGAGTTGAGACACCAAGGCAGCCTCCAGGCCAGGAGGAAGGGTCCACTGCAGGGAGATATTCTTCACTGCTGACTGCAGTGAGGCCTTCAAAGACTGCAAAACCTGTGGGAGAGACAAGAGAGGCCACAGAGTGCTCCTGATATTAGCTACAGTCCTAGACAGTTATCAGCAGACACAGCTATCAGTGACCATCAACAAACATTACTAGTTACCAACCGAAAAATATATAAGTAGTTAGCAGTTACTAGTTAGTCTGAAAAACACAAGTAGTTGAACTAGATGAAGGTGACTAGTCAAAGAGTGCAGGGCACACATGGAGAGGCAAAAGATAAAAACTGTCATGGAAGATTGGGTGTGCCGTACATCATCAGTGGACAGGGCACTGCAGTGTGGTAACAGCGAAGGAGTGTTTGCATGAAGTGTAGTGAGAGGCATCTCTTGCTGGGTTTGGAAACTGCTATACATGGTTAGGTGTAGCCTGGTACTGTTGTCAGGGAGGGCAGCACAGCACTGTGAGAACAAGGAAGTGTGTGTAGGACTCCCACCTTGGGTTGCATTCTCTCTTTGCCTGTGATGAACGCAGCAGTACCACTGGCTGCTTGAGAGATGCCCTTGATGAGAGCTGTGGAAGCCCCCTCCCCGATCCCAAAGGCAAAACATCTGCAGAGGAAGAGGACAGAAGGAGGAATGAGAGGAAAAGTAAGAAGTGAGAAAGTCAGAGGAGCGGCAAAAATGACCTAGGACAGTGTCACAGAGACTTTCTTCATAGGATACAGGAAGAGGTTCATGGTTGTAATTACCTGTGGTTGCTGGCATTTCGGCTAACTAATGAAATCACTTCTCTGGTGTTCTCAACTTCTCCATCGGTGAAAACAAAGAGCTGAAAGAAAAATCTTGGAAGTAACATCTCCACACCTGTTGATCTAATCAATAGACTCTGTCCAAAAAGCGACCCCCAAGGAGACAGGATGTCGTCCACCCATGCTGACACTTCTATTACTGCAGGAGAACATTGTGGGTAGTCTCTAGCCAGGTACCACTTGGAGAAATGCGGCCTTTTTATAAATGGAACCAAGGGCTTTCAATCTCTAAAGTAACAAGCTTTACACCCTGACCTACAGGAGATCCTCCGTCCCATCTGCCTTATAACTCTTACCTGTCGAGGGTACCCTGATTTACCAGCCATTCTGTAAATGTGTTTCAGGGGCTCTAAGATTTTGGTGCCGTCAAGGTCAGCAGACATCATCGTCACTTTCTCCAGGGCCGAGTCCATGGTTTGTTGAGTATATTCTACACTCTCCCTGCCAGACCAACAATTACCAATTAGAAATAGCAAAAGACAGGGCCACAAAATGCCACCCAATAATGCATTTAATTTAGGTATGTAATTAATGTAAAATATTTCCTTGTAAATATGTTGATTGTAAACATGTTCCACTAATGTTTTTAAAAAGTTTAATGTAATTGTTCTGTTCTTTGTAAACCGTCCTTGATCGATGGAAGGGGTGGTATAAAAAACAAAACACCTAAATAAATAAATAAATGAAAATAAATAGAAGGCCCAGTTGAAATCCAGCCTCCGAGACTGGGCATCTGCTCCAGCACTGGAGACTCATGAATCTACATCGCATGGTAACAATGGGAAATTCTTCTTAAAAGATGAACCGACAAGGACTAAGTCAATGAACGTCAGAGGAAAAAGAGACAGATAAGAACACAGGAAGCAACACCTGATGAAACTGAAAGAGGCAAGGAAATCAGTCAGGATGACAGAAATGGGGAGGGTGAAAATACTATCCAAAGAGATATAACGAGGTGGCATGACTTTCCCAGATGTTTTCAAAAGGAGGCTGCGAAGAGGTGGAGTTGTTAGTCTGAAAGGTGATGAGATGTGGAAAGGAACAACAAAAAAGCAGAAATGCTAAACAAATACTCTGTTCAGTATTCACTGAACCCAGGTTGGAGAAAGGTCATTGCTCATAGATACCACTGCATTTACAGAAGAGAGTGTTTGTGTGGAACTGAAAGTGGACAAAGCTATGAGACTAGATGGAATACATCCCAGGATATGAGGCCTGGTGGGTCTGCTGAAGGAGCTGTTCAACAGATCTTTGGCAATGGGACTATGATTGTGGGACTGGAGAAGGAGAGATGTTGTCCTTTTCATAAAAGCAATACAAGAGTGGAGATTGGAAACTACAGTCCTCTCTTTTCTTCCCAACTGCTCAGTTCCATAATCCTTTCCATTCCTTCAGAGATTCTCTGTGTTTGCCCCATGCTTTCTTGAATTCAATTACTGTCCTTATATCCACAACCTCCACTGGGAAACAGTTTCACACATCCGTTACCTTTTCCGTAAAGAGTCTGTCCTTTTTCGTCCTCATTCCAGAACTTACTTTCTATTGAAAGAGTTTTCCTCCTGTGCATTTACAGTATACATGGAGGTATTTAACAGCCTCTATCACATATCCATTTTTGTGCCTTTCCTCCAAGGTATACATGTCTAGATCTTTAAGTCTGTCTCCATATGCTTTATGATGAAGACCGATGACCATTTTAGTAGCTACCCTCTGAACCTATTATATCCTTTTGAAGATGCAGTCTCCAAAACTGTACACAGTACTCCAAATGAGGTCTCAAAGACTTACATAGAGACACTGTCACCTCCTTTTTCCTTCTGGCCATTCCCCTCCTCGTGCACCAAAACATCCTTCTGGTTTCTGCTGTTACCTTGCCTTCTTGTTTGGCCACCTTAAGGTCATCAGATATGATCACCCACTGCTCCCACCCATCTTTCATACACGGAAGTGCTTCACCCCCTTCACTACCTTTTTGTTTTTACAGCCAAAATCCCTGCATTATTTGGTATTAAATCTTAACTTCCAAAATCTAGACCATTCAACTAGCTGCACTAGATCCCTCCTCATGTTTTCCATATGCTTCAGGATGTCTACTCTGTTGCAATTTTGGTATTATCCACAAATGACACACTTTACCCCATAGTCTTTCTGCAGTGTCACTTATGAAAATGTTATACATAGCCAGACCAAGGATGAATCCCAACAGCATATCAGTCCAGTAATAATATCTTTTCCTTCGAGTGAACAGCATCATTTAAAAATATTTTTCCATTATAGAATTATGTAGGTTCCAGGACAAGCGAAATAGCCACCAGTCATTTGGTACAAAATCACTAAAGCAATGACAGTAAGAGTAATTTTTGTATACTTCTGTGTAGGCAACATGTGTTATTACACATGTACTTCAGGCCTGTTTTATAAAGTAAAGCACATGCTGGACCTATAGACATGCTGGAATCTAGGCATAACAGTTAATTGCTGCCTGAGAGCAGGTGTAACTTGTATGCCAAGATTTGACTTGATGCGTGGAAGTCGTAGTATTTTATAACTTAAGTGCATCTGCAGAGGCCACAACTACGCTCCACCAAGCACTGCCCTCATGCACATCCCTATGGTATTTACCTGTGGTGACAAGTATGCACATGTTTACAGTGGCCACTATTCTGTAAGCGCATGAGTTAGTCCATGAAAATAGGGACATACGTGCCCTATATAAATCTCCCCCAGTGTGTCGGGTTTTCCAATGAAGTATCATGGAAATTCCCCTTTCAAAATGGCAATTTAATGAAAGATCCTTTTACTGCTAGAAGATGATCAAAGGTCATGCGTTATCCAGAAGGTTCAAATTCCCCACCAGGACACTCACGGGAAGAAAGAGTCATATCTGGATCCAAAGCCAAAGACGTTGAAGTAACAGCCAAGAGGTAAACTCTTGAGCAGCAGAAGAAGCGTTTCCTGAAAGAAAAGCAGATGTGAGATCACCCAAGAACTGGAGACAAATAGAGGGACTGTCCCAGGAGACAGCCAGTAAGGATGATCATTTCCTATAAGAAGTAAACACCCAGAGACTGTCTGGTGGACCAAAGGGAACCAGGCAGTACAAGAGGCAAATGCAGAGACATAACCCAATCCAGAGGCACTAGAAAATTTGAAGAATATGATGGAGAGAATTTGCTGGAGAGAAGAGAGTCATAACCTAGAGATATGATAGTGGCAAGAGATCTGGAAGATAAAGAGATCTACAGGAGTAAAGGCAGTTCAAAGGTGCAAGACTACACAGGCACCTTGGCACTGTCGATGCGCATAGGCGAGTCACCATCACCCATCTGGCATTCCATGCTTCCGGAACGATCCACAAGGAAGATGAATTCTCCACAGTGAGACCTCTCCTCTACCTTGGGGAAACAGGGGTAGAAGCTCAGCATCACAGCCATTTCTGACATCAGGGAACCTTCTGGAAGGAGATACAACAAAATATGGTGGCAAAGAGTAAGAGAGACAGAGAGGACATTATACGAAATTATTTACACAGATCCATCAGTACGCAGCACTATAGGAGAAAAAGGAGAGAGTTGTCTTTCTTAGCATACTTTCTGAAGGGAACAAGGCTTATGAGGTGAGGTCACTAGGTCTGTTTGGGTGTGGATGTGTGTGTACATTTAATCTGATTCAAACCAAATGTACAGTACAAGGGAAAGACGTAGTGTTCCTTATAACTCTCATAGGTCTACAGTTAAATCAGATTCATACTGGTTATACAGTAGATGGTGAGAAATCCATGACATCTCATGTAATACGGTAAGATTGACTATGGATTAGCTGACCTGCTTTGGCACTGGGTAGTGCCGCCTCCACATTGACACTGGGTTTGTTTACTTCCTCGTTGTAAATCAGCAGCTCCACATCACGATCAAACTGGTGCCCGGGACCTAGGGAGACCTGAATGAGACATAGAAGGGGGGTAGAGAGAGGAGAAGGGAGGCAGCCAGGTAAAAAGAGAGGGGGAGGACATTTAGTGCTTAATGTCAATGGTGCTAGGAGAATTTCAGAGACTTTCCCTGGAAAAGGGGGGGGGGGGAGAGAGTGCATGCACAAAGATTGTATGAAGAGAGGAAAATATCTGGGGAGTGGGGAATTGGGAAATACATGAGGGATGGTGTATGGGGTTAGAAACACCTTTGGCCCCTTACCTGAGCTGCGGTCTTGTCATCCTTCATATACTGCAAGGGTGTGAGGCTGCAGTTCGATTCCACCCGAGAGATGCCATATGGAGACTGGAGATGTGCCAATAGCTGCAGAGTGTATGGTAGGGTCCCCTTACGTGCCCGAAGGATGCCTACAGTCACACTTTGTGTTCCTGCATCTGCAAAAGGGAAATTACAGAAAAGGATTAACCTCTCAGTACTGAGCCTTGGAACATCTGAGTCACAGACAGAGTCATCTCCAAGCAGTGAGGGGGTTAAACTTCCTGAGCCGAGACCTCTCACACCTCCAGCCACTGATGGAGTTTTCCAGAAATGGTTGTAACATGAGAATGATGAAAACTTGTGATAATCCTGTGTACACATCTCTCCCTCCTCCACACTCATGATGTCCCACCACCAGCCCATAGCTCCTGGACTACAGTGTGTGAGGAGAGGGTGAGGTGCATGATACAGGAGGAGAGGAGTAACCTTTATGGAATGGCAAGTACAACCCTAAACAAAGGCATAGAGCAGAGTGTACAACACTAGGCACTTTAATGGGCAGACCAGATGGGCCATACTGGTCTTTATCTAGCATCATTTATTATGTTATTCTATGTGTGTGGGGGGGAAGGGGATGTGATGTTTGGGGTGCAATGGAACTGATAACCAGTAATGCATCCAGTCACCTGTACACCCAGTATATTTGAGTTGGGAGAGTGCATGCTCTGGGAGGGAGTGGAGTATATGAGCACAAATGGGTGGAGGTTATGGGAGAGGTGATCTCTCTATGATGTATCTATGGGATCCTCTTACCTTCTGGGGTATATCTAGGATTCAGCACAGCTGGCAGCACAAACCGCACTGCCCCATCAGCCTCCACAGGCAGCTCCCTGACAAATGCCAGTATAACTGTGGCCTCTTGGCCCGGGGGGAGGTTCCCCACGCTGCAGCTGAAGATGTCACCAGAGCTCTCATCTTCCTCCAGCAGGAAGGCTTCTTTTCCTTGGCTAAGTGCATCCTCGTAGGTCTGATGGGCCTGGGATGGGAGGAGGAAACACATCAGATAGGAGGTCAGCTCTCCCACCCTTCAGAGCTGCAGAGTCTGAGACCTCGCCCTTCTTAAACTCCAAAGCTATATTTCATAGGGATGTTCAAGCCGGTCCAAGCTTGTAATGGGACAAAGTCAGATCTCTCAGCCTGGCCTTTGTTCCATTACATGCTTGGAGTTGTAGTTTCTGATTTTCTTACACAAATTGGAACACCAACTCTATGGACAATAGGGAAAAATCTAGATGGCTTAGCTTATCTTTGTTAAGCTGAAGCCATATGAATGAACCCAGCAGACACCAACTCAACCTTTACCTTCCTTACTAAGAGGAGATACATGGGAACTTCACTGGCGTCTGTTCTGGAGATAAATCAAATTCCAGACTCCATGCACATCGTGGCACAGACAGTTCCCTCTGAATTAGGTGAACAACTACAATACCCTGCATAAATCTACTAAGACGACTGACCATCAGTCATGCAGAATTTTAGAAAATGAACTTTCTCTAAGACAGCTACTCTCTTTAGAGAAACACTGTCTCATGAATGGTGGGAAGACTACAGCAAAGTCAATGGTTGGGAGAAAGGGCTGACAGTCATTTTGCCTGCACTTCATTTTGTCCATTGGTACAGAGGCGAGGCACCACAAAAAGACAGGCAGGGACAACACAGAGAGACTGTATCTCCTCACCTTCTTCTTCTCCTGAATCTCTGCTATGATCCTCTTCCCATCTACCAGGGCCTCAAAGTTGTAGACGGCCGAGTCAGCATCCATGGGGAAGACAAAAACAGCTTCCAAGGGACTCTGCTCCTCATTCTTGTATTTCAGAGTAGCCGAGACATCAGCAACGAAACCTTTCACTTGTACATCCACTGAGATACTCTTCAGAGGAACTGTAGAGATGCACATACCCAATCCAACACAGCTAAGTAATGTAGTTACCTGTACATTCACTGAGACACCCAAAGAGAGATTGCAGAGACATACACCCAACGCAGCCTCAGTAAGTAATAGTAATCTGTACACCCACTAAGGTAGCTCAGAGAGAGACTGCGGGTACACATACCCAATCCAAACCAGATCTGTAACGCAACTAGTCTCCTCTGCAATCACTAAGACTTCTAGAAAAGGCAACATCTGTGTATCTGTGAGTCACAGAGCAGACATGCACATACAACACCCAGAAATACAAAGCCAAAGAGGTGACTTCTTACATACAGTAGGGGAGGAAATATCTCACCTGGATGCTTAGAGGGAGTGAGGAGCCCACAGCAAGGATTCATGACAGGCGAATCTGTGAAGATGGAAAACACTAATAGGTGAATGATCGTCAGAAGTGGGAGGGCTGGGTCTGTGTGGAGACTTAACGGCCATGCTGAGGGGTCAGATCCCTAAGTCGGCAAGGACTGCTCTTATGCTAAATTTCTAAATACCAGAGATGCCAAGTCTCACTTATTAGGAGAGTGTCATCCTCATTAGAAGGGACTCTCCCTCTCACTTCCTCAATGTCCGTGCACTGATCCTCATCACTACTTTCATAAGAGGCAAACCTAAGGGGAAGAAAGCCAGGTGGTTCCAGCAATAGGAAAGAAGTCTGAGTACACACCTTCTTGCCTCTGGTGATGATTTCACTCACCCATCTCCTCAGATCCAATCCACCCTGAGCAGTGCAAATTCAATAGCTGTGCCGAGAAGCCCTTTGCAAAGGTCCAGAAGAGAAGGAGAACAGAACAGAGCAGAGGAGCCCCAGTTTTCTGTCACTGTACATCTGTCTCTCGTGCCAGCCCTGTCTGTGGTTCTTCCTCTCCATCTACTGTCTCTCCCTCTGTATCTGTCTAGTGTATGTTTGTGTTTCTGTTTGCCTGTGGCTATCTCCATCTCTTCCCTAAATCTAGGTTTGTGTCTGCCTGTGTCTCTCCCACTTTGCTGTAGATTCAGATACCAACAATCAAACACCCACCCACCCACCCACCCCACCCCCGTCCCATCTCATCTCCCTGCAGCTAGAAGTACTTGTGCTGTGAAACCTATGCACGTACTTTTCAGCCACCAAGCAGAGGGTCTTTTTCAGCTAGTTACCTAAATTCCTTTGGAAACTGTCCTCAGATTGCTTCCGCTGTGTCTCAGAAGCATAGCCAGAATGCACATTTTTTCGGATGAGAGACAATACTTTTCTTCTTTTGTAGTGTTCTGCCTCCTCACAGCAAGTGGATCGGATTGTCTCTCTTTTCCACCTCGCTTCACCACCTACATGGTATCCCAGCTGCCCCAGGTACGATCTTCTTCTCATACTCTTGCTCTCTCTCTCTCTCTCCTGCTCACCCCGTGGCCAATATACCTGTTCACTGGGGTCGCCGCCCGGCCAAGACCATTGCTGCGCGGTCTTGCTGTTACTCTAATCTTCATCTCTGCCTGCCTTCTACTCACGTTTCCCCCCAAACGCCCGTTACCTCTCCTCCCCTCCCCTCCGTGATTCTCTTAGAATCAGCCTCCTGAACTGCTGCTCCTTCAGAACTAAGTCTCTCCTTATTCAAGATCTCATCTCACAAGCTTCTTTTGACCTTACCCTCCTCACAGAGACATGGTTGAAGGAAGGGGAGGATGCCCTTCTCGCCTGCTGTCTTCCTGCAGGCTTCTCTGCAGTTTCTGTTCCCCACATTGGTCGGTCAGGTGGTGGTGTAGCAGCCATCCTCTGTCCCACCCTCCTCTTCACTCAGATTTGTTCACCTTCACTTTCTTACCCTGAGGCTCTTTTACTTCATCTTCACACATCACCCCCAACGCATATTCTTCTTATCTATTCACCCCCTGCCCTCCGTCCCGATCTCTGGGACTCTCTCCTTCGGACTCTCTCTGACCTTTCCTTAACCTTCCCCCACCTCCTCATTGCTGGTGACTTTAATCTTCACCTTGATTCTCCTTCTTCACCAAGGGACCATGCCTTTCTCGCCTTTTTACAGGACCTGTCCCTCCTACAACATGTTTCCTTTCCCACTCACTCTGCTGACCACACTCTCAACCTCCTCTTGACCCTATCCTCCTCTACGCTGACACTTTCTAATCTCTCCTCTTTCCCTCTACCCTGGACAGATCATCTCTGTCTCTCGGTCTCCTGTTCTCACTTAAGAGCGTCCCTCCCACTCCTCCCCCCTGCGTCGTCTCCTCCTACACGCTTATCGCGTGCTATCACTCCACTCACTGTCCAACAATTTCCCTCAGCAACCGAACTTTTGCCCACTGACTTTTCCTCCCTATCCCCTAACTCCCAGGCTTCAACTTGATCTTCCACCCTTTCTGTTGCACTTGATCGCATTGCCCCCCGTCGCCCTCGCCCAGCGATTCACCGTTTCACCCAGCCCTGGTTTCATGCCGGTCTTCATCTTCTTCGTTCACAGCTTCGTAGAGCTGAGAGGATCTGGCATAAGACCCCCTCACCCGTTACTTTATCTTCTTTCAAAACCCACCACTCATACTACCGTTCCCAAGTTCATCTTGCTAAACGCACTTACTTCTCTGACACCATCTCTAACGCTCCTAACCAGACTCGTCACCTCTACTCCACTCTCAAGTCTCTTACCTCTCTTCGGCCCTCCACTTCCACCATGCCTGCCCATCCCATCCCTGCTCCCTCACTTCTAGCCTCTTCTTTCAGCTCCAAATTTTCTACCCTGAGAGCATCCCTGCCTTCTTGTCTCCCTCCTATTCCCTCTCCCCCCTCAGTTGCCTCTCCCCCTCCTGTGTCCCAACTCTCGCACACATGGTCTTCTTTCACCCCAACCACCACTAGTGAGCTCCATCATCTTATTTCTTCCTCCAACAAAACATTCTGTCCTCTCGACCCCATCCCCTCCTCCTGGCTACTCACTCCCTCCCTTTCACTCCTCCCCTATCTCCTTTCCATGCTAAACTCCAGTCTTTCCACGGGAACGTTCCCCCACTCCTGGAAGCATGCACTCATTCGCCCAATCCTTAAAAAGCCCTCACTTGACCCTCTGGATCCTGCCAACTACCGTCCAGTCTCTAACCTCCCTTTTCTCTCCAAACTCTTTGAAAAGGTCGTCTTTGCACAGCTCTCCCACCATCTTGATTCCATCAACTTCCTTCACCCCCATCAGTCAGGTTTCTGTCACGGTCACAGTGTTGAAACTGTTCTAGCCTTCACTAATTCCCTGCACGTAGCACACGACAGTGGTGATATCTTGGTGGCGGTAGCTCTTGATCTTTCTGCTGCCTTCGACTTGGTGGACCACTCTCTCCTTCTGCTTCGTCTATGCGAAGCCGGCCTCTGTAGCACAGTTCATCGATGGTTCCACTCCTTTCTCTCCTCCCGGTCCGGTGCAGTCCTCTCCTCCTCTCCCTCAGACCCTTTTCCTCTCTCCTGTGGGGTTCCCCAAGGTTTTGTCCTGGCCCCTCTCCTTTTTAATCTCTTCTTAGCCCCCCTCACCCTGGTGATTCAACAATCTGGGATATCGGCTTTCTATTATGCAGACGATACCGTTCTTCTCCATCATACCTCCCCTTCATGCCCTGATCTCACTCCACTTAACTCCTGCCTAACCGCCGTCACTGACTGGTTGACCCTGAACTGTCTTCACCTCAACCTCACAAAAACCACTGCAATTTGGTTTCCGCACGGTCACCCATCCCCCTCATTAGCCCCATCTTTCTCTGGCACCCCCATATCTCTGGTCTCCACTTTCCGCTACCTCGGTGTTCTCTTTGACTCTGACCTTTCCTTCCACGCTCATGTTTCTCACATCACCAAGACCTCCTTCTTTTTCCTTTGTCAAATTTGTGCGAGCCGCCCTTTCCTTTCTCCTTCCGCTCTCACGACTTTACTCCTATCCCTTGTCATGTCCCGCGTTGACTTTTCTAACTCTGTTTTCACTGGTCTACCCAAGTCTCAATTAACCCGACTTCAGAGATTTCAAAACACTACCGCCCGACTCATCACTCACTCCTCCCCTAGAGACCACATCATCCCCCTTCTCCTTCAGCTTCACTGGCTTCCCATCTCTTATCGTATCCAGTTTAAACTACTTACTCTCATCCACAAAGCACTTCACACCTCCACTCCACAATACTTGGCAGACCTCATCCACTTCCATACCCCTCGACACACCCCTCAGTCCTTTCACCTCAACCGTCTTAGCCTTCCCCCTCCCTCCCTTGCCCACCTCCAGTCCACTCGTTCCTCCGCTTTCTTCTATATAGGCCCTGCCCTTTGGAACTCTCTTCCCACCTCTCTCCGTCTTGAACCCCATCACTGCACTTTTAGACATGACCTAAAGACCTTTTTCTTCTCCCTGGCCTTCAACCTCCCTACCCCCTGACCCTAACCTCCTCCCCTATATTCTATTGCTCTTTACTAGCCCTTCTCTCTCTTTCCTTTTTAAGAATTGTAACTTCCTTTCAATACTTCTGGCCTTGTGCCCTACTCTGTTGTTTTATGTATTGTACACCGCTCTGACTTTCACTGAAGAGCGTTTAAGCAAATGAAATAAACATAAACATAAACATAGAAATACAGCCCCCCCCCTCCCCGCATACACTAACCTCACCCATTCCACGGTGGGAACCAAGCCTTCCTTTCCTAGTTTGCAGCTGCAGCATGACTCGCAGGCAGCTCATCCAAAATGGGACGTGTGTGCTGTGGTTGCAAATTGGGGAAAGCTGTGGGGACGGGCCTGAGATGAAAGTGAGGTGCTTGAATCAGTCCAGGCCCCCCCCCCCCTTCCATGGCTACACCCCTGTCTGTATCCTTTCAGAGGCACCAAAGAGAAACAAATATTTTACATTGCTTCTTTCATTGTTCCTCACCAAATCCCGATGCTCATTCTTCTTGATCTTTCTGCTGCTTTTGCACTGTTGATCAAAACCTTCTCCTTGATACCTTATTATTCTCCCTTGGTTTAGGGATCCTGTTCTGGCCTGATTTTCTTTTTGTCTCTCCCATCACACCTTTAGTGTATGTTCTGGTGGATCCCTCCTCTATCCCCAAGCCGCTTTTGGTCGGGGTACCTCGGTGCTCTGTCTTGGGACATCTCCTCTCTACACTCAGTCCCTTGGTGCACTCATCTCCTCCCATGGTTTTTAGCATCATCTTTATGCCGATGACTCAAATTTACCTCTCTACACCTGAAATCTCTCTGAGAATCCAGGCCCGTATCTCAGCCTGCTTATCTAACGTTGCTGCCTGGATGTCCCATCTGCCATCTGAATTTGAACATGGCTAAAACTGAGCTCCTTATCTTTCCCTGCAAAAGCCACCTCCCCTCTTCTCCTATTGACTTATAAGTGTATTCATTCTAGCAGATCCTTTTATCTGTCACTGCCAACTCCAGACTTTGCTCATTTCATCTTGCTATTCCATATGCTTGGAACAAACTACCCGATTCAGCACACCAAGCTCTTTCTCTGGCCCTATTCAAATCCATGATTCAAAAAAATCTCACACTTTGGGATAGTTCACCTTTGGCATCTTTGTAAAAGTTACATGTAGGAGTTTTGACAGCATAAATTCCTTGGGCTCTTTCACTGTGACATTCAGTTTCTTTTGCTTATCCAGATTTTAGATAGTCAACCGCTGATTGACATCCACTCCAACTCTTTTCAGCCTCGTGATGCTGCTATCATCACCCCACAGCTGTCCCAGACTTCTGCCTTTTCAAGCAGGCAAGGCTGTTGTGACAACCTGCCTCCCCAGAACTGATTTCATTAAAGAGACAATGCCCCAGTTTCTGCCGGGGTGTGCTAGAAATGACTCAGGGAGCTGCAGTTTTAGCGGCAGACAATGACTATATTTGTAGCATAAGTACCTTATGGCTGCAACAGGTCTAAACATTCAGTAACCTTGAGTATCTGCCTTAAAGCCATTATAGCTGAGCCTGGAGACCCCTGGACTGTAAGAGTGGTAAGACTCTGAAATCTATCAGGATTATAACATTCTTCACTAAGACTGTTTTTGTTACAGGAAGCTTATAGGTAAGCTCTGTGTTCTCCATGGACTAGCAGGATTGCGTCAGCCACACCTGGT
The DNA here is from genome assembly GCA_033557465.1 of Ichthyophis bannanicus. Taxonomy (NCBI): domain Eukaryota; kingdom Metazoa; phylum Chordata; class Amphibia; order Gymnophiona; family Ichthyophiidae; genus Ichthyophis; species Ichthyophis bannanicus. The sequence continues at coordinate 121,097,238 of CM066048.1, forward strand.
GACGTCCTCCGGGCGGTGCCATAGATATGGAAGTGCTCTCCAGAGCTCAGAAAGGTGAACCTTTCTGAGCATGTCCAGGTAGCCCACTAGACTGGCCAGTCTTCTTCCTTCTGCCTTGCCAACAAGATGGACCGTGCTCTCCTCGACACCATAAAAGCTACAAGATTCAACTCTATTCAGTTAAGATTACAACTAAAGAAGATTTCACAATGCTAAAACCCGGCTTCAAGAAATGCCAGCGCTGCAAAAGAAAAATGAGCAGCATAGACACCCACGACATCTGCTTACGCTGCTTGGGCCCAGATCACATCGTGGAGGACTGCTATCACTGCGGGAAAATGTCCCCAAGGGTCCGAAAATCCAAGGGTAATGCCCTGAGAGACTACCTCACCTCAAATGCAGGTATTTCAACTGTTCAGCCTGTCTCTTCTTCTGTGATCGCACTGGCTCAGTATGTGCCCGTCGGGGCCTCCATCCCCAGCCGTGTAGCTGCTGCTCCCTCCTCCGAGTCTCCGGCGACACCTCCGATGGCTCCCATCGCGTTCAAGGACTCCTCTGGACATGCGGCAAATGAATTCCGGCCCGCGGTCTCCCCTCAGCGTGGCCATGCGGCTCACAGTAATGGCGCTGGCCTCCAGTCCTCCAATTCCACCCACCATTGGCCGCAGCCATGATAGCCTGGGAAGCAGCCCTTGGAGCCGTCTCTCCGGCCTCTAAAGCTCCGCCCAGAGTCCGCCCACTCAACTGGCTGCCCTGGTGAGCCCGATCGGCGCTGGCACGCACCTGCACCATGTGCATGGAGGCAGCAGGATGCACAGACGCAGCAAAGGAGCCGATCCAAATGCAGGACCCAGCACCCAAGTAAACAGAGCAGAGGCAGGAAGCACAGAGACTCCAGTGGCAGCAGCAGTGGATCCAGCCGCGAAGGACACAGCTCCAAGCGCTCTAAGTGCCGACACCGCTACCAGCACCGCAGAAGCCGCCAAAGTCAGCGCCGGAGCCACAGAAGTAAGCACTGGAGTCCCTCAAGCTCCTCCAATCATAGCAATAGCCACCAAAGCAGATCCAGCCACACAGGCTCCTCAGCCATTCTAAACTTGCTGGCTCAGCTGTTAAGGCAATCCGCCTCCACTGCTTCCACAATTTCCCTTCCTTCCCCCATTCAAACGGCTTCCATGGCGGATAACCGGTTGAACCACCATCAGACGTCCACTCCGGACAATCAGACATCCACTCCGGACAATCGGCCCCCGGGCAATACGTCTCCAGATAGCACCGTGGAGAAGCGCGACATTGAAGCGGTGGTTGTGGGGTCTGCGTCCCATGAACTCACGACCTCTGAGAAGAGACACTCCCCGGAGCCAGAAGATCCACCACCCCCTCCAGAGGACCTCACGTACCCCATGTTCCTGAACAAAATTGCCTCCACCTTGGCCCTGAAGGTCTCGGATGATACGGGGGAACCAGTGCCGGAGGTTCTGAAATATCTCGCAACTCCGAAGCCTGCCTTTGCACTGCCTATACACCAAAAACTACAGGACAACCACTTGAGACTGTGGCAGACCCCGGCTTCCGGGCGACCGTTCCCCAAGAGGCTCAAGTCTAAGTACCAAGTACAACCTGTGCCAGGGTTCTCAACACCCCAACTGGCACACCAATCCATCGTAGTGACTTCAGCTCTCAAGCGGATCAAATCCTCACGCACACACGCCAACAGCCCGCCAGATCGGGACCACAAGCTCCTCAACAACATCAGAAAGAAAGTCTTCCAGGGAGCTATGCTCAACGCAAGAATTGCGGTGCATCAATTCCAACAAGTACTTTTCCAGGACACTTGCATGGCGAACTTCAAAACAACCATCGCATCCCTCCCAACGGAGTCCCAGGCGTTGGTATCCAGCGCGCTAACGGATATGTCCGAGTGCAACAAGCATCTGACCATCACAACCTTCCACTCTTTCGACACAGCGCTGAGAACCGCCAGCACGGCTATCTCCGCAAGACGCTGGGCATGGCTGAGAGCTTCCGGCCTACGTGATGACACCCACGATAGGATTGCAGATGCACCCTGTACGGGCGAGTCGCTCTTTGGTGACAAAGTCAAGGGATACCGTCAATGACATGAAAGAACATTGCACTACACTACAAACCCTGGCAGAGGATGGGTTCGAGCGCCACAGCAGCACTCATAAAAGCAACTTTCAGAGGAAACCATACTACATCTCCAACAAAAGGTACCCCTCCAACCGGAAATGGCAAAATCCCAGATACAAGAGCAACTCCTACCACGGCCCCTCACACCAGCGCAACTCCCAGAGGGACCGCAAGCCGAAGAAGAACAACAATGCACCCACAAACAAAAGTGGGTCCTCTTTTTGACGGCAAATTATAGGCAACTACCCAGATCGGGAGTCGCCTGACACAATTCCTGCAAGAATGGCTATGGATCTCCTCGGACTCCTGGGTCCTACAGGTCATCCGAGAGGGTTACCGCATGTGCTTTGCAGCACCACCCTGCCAACGCACTCACCCCATCAGCGACACCCCTCCACACCTGCACCTAGCCATGGCCATAGAACTGCTACACCTGCTGACCTCCCATGCGATAGAGGAGGTACCCCCTGCCGAAAGAAACTCTGGATTCTATTCCAGATACTTCCTCATTCCCAAAAGGACGGGTGGATTCCGCCCCATCCTGGACCTTCGCAGACTGAACAAGTTTATCATCAAGGAGAAGTTCTGGATGTACTCCCTCAGCTCCATCGTCCCTCTGATCCAGGCCGGCGACTGGATGGCATCCCTGGTAATAGGTATTGATCTCGGATAATGCCTGCCCTTGGTAAAACAGAAAGATGGCAACAGTGACACAATATTAATTAGTTAATTTTTCTTTAACCTATCAATAAAAACGTGTGGAGTAAACTTACACCTGGATGTACAGGAGGCCTGCACTCACATCTGCATCCACAAATCGCACAGGAAGTACCTCCGCTTCATTGTACTGGGACAACACTACCAATACAGAGTCAATCCCTTCGGCCTGTTGCCAGCTCCACGGGCCTTCACGAAGTGCGTGGCCGTTGCAGCAGCACATCTCTGCAAGCAGAACATCTCCATTTTCCCCTACCTAGACGACTGGCTCCTCACAGCCCTCTTGGCCCCGGAGCTGCAGGAGTCCCTGCGGAGAACTACAGCCCTGATTTCCTCCTTGGGATTTGTCATCAACTTCAGCAAGTCGCACCTCACGCCTTCCCAGAGGCTAGAATTCATTGGAGCTGTAATCAACACCCGGATCTCGAAAGCTTAACTTCCCGAACACAGACTGCTTGCCATCACCTCCCTGGCATCCAAATCGGCCGTGAGAGGGACTTCCTCAGTCCTCGGTCCATACTACGCTTGCTGGGCCACATGTAGGCCACAACATTAGTCCTTCCCATTGCAAGGTTGAAAATGCACGCACTCCAGTAGCATTTGCGTACCCACTGAAGCCAACACTCTCAACCCCTCTCCACCCGCATCCCAATGACTCCCCAGATCAGGACCCAACTACTACCGTCCACCGACGAACCTCTCAGGAGATAAGGACATCCACACGCACAAGCACCAGGTGATCCTCACCACGGACGCATCTAATGCCGGCTGGGACGCTCACATCCTGCAATTCAGCACCCAGGGAACATGGTCCCCACAAGAGAGACTCCTGCACATCAACCTCCTCGAGCTAAGGGCCATCAGATACGCTCTAAAAGCATTCCTACCACATGTGCGCGGCAAATCCATCCTCATCCAGACGGCCATGTTTTACATCAACAAACAAGGGGGCACCAGCTCTCGCTCCCTCTGTAGGGAAGCACTACAGATGTGGTCCCTGGCCTTGAAGAACATGTGCAGTTTCTGTGCCTCATATCTCCCGGGAGATCAAAACACCTTGGCAGACAAACTAAGCAGGCAGTTGCAACCACATGAATGGACTCTCCTACCGGAAGTCTCCGACAGTCTCTTCCAACACTGGGAATCACCGAGCATTGACCTATTCGCCAAAGAGCAGAATGCCAAATGCCTCCTGTTCTGCTCCAGACATCCATCAGCCAGGAGGTTGGCGGCGGATGTATTCGACGTGTGCTGGGGGGAGTGGTCTCTGGTGTATGCCTTCCCGCTAACCCCCCTCATCCCTGCAACACTTCAACGGATCGTTTGCGACAAAGCTCACACCATCCTGGTGGTTCCCCACTGGCCGCGCCAGATGTGGTTTGCTCTTCTCCTATGCCTCACAAAATCGTTGGCCTTATAAGGAAGAACGAGCACAATCACAAAGTTCAGAAAAATCGTTCTCTTTCACCTTCAGTAAGGATTAGAAACAACATACGAGGTCTCAGTAAAAAAAATAGCACTGCTCATTTAAGACTCACGTCAAAAATATAGCTGAGTGCTGTGTCACATCAACGACCTCAAAACTGTATTTGAAACACTCTGCCAGTCGTATCTTTCACATAAACATTAACCTGAACAAAACACTTATCTTATACGACTAGACAGCTGTGTATGCAGTGTTTTAAATCGATCCCGTGTGCAATATTTAAGTCGATCCCGACGTACACCACCGGTACCATCAAGACGTTTCACAGCAATGTTTCCTCAGGGGATCCATCAAATGCCGAAGCACACTATAAATAAAAATAAAAACAACACATAACATCCATCCCTACTACATTAAAATTCTCCCTTCCAAATCAAAAATCACAGACCATCAATGACTCACCTTTAATCTGATGCAGCCCGCGTCAACTCAAACCGTGGCCACGCACTGTTCCCACCTTCAGAAGAACTGCACCACCGCCACAGTGAACCCAAAAAACGCCACGCATGCGGATCCCCTAGACCCGGTCCAAATTTTAAAGCGCCCCAGACGTCACTACCGACGTAAACACGTGTACAGCGGTCACACTGCCGCTGCCTAAAGCAATTACTGGCGCGGAAATCCGGCACTACACAGCATTTCCCACTGCTATTATGACATACCGACTTCACACTCTGTGCAACATCCAAGCCGTAACTCCACTTCATGTCTTCAGGAGCCACTAAATCTAAACATTCCCACAACAATCACAAGGGTCTACCACACACACAGACCTCACAATCACGGTCCGAACTTTAAAGGGCTCCAAATGTCACTACTTACACTACAAATCCAACCACTTCCATAAACGCTACACTGCCCCTAGTAAAAAAACAGCCACCCTCAAAAGGATTTTCCCCTTTTCTTAATACGATCAAACCTCACTGCAACTAAAGCACGGCACTCTTACCTTACGTACTAGGGCTGCAGTGCGACTCAAACCTAGCAGAAATTAAAGTGACTGCAGATTTCACAGTTGCATGTTGCCAGAAAACCAGCAGCAGCAACAACAATACCCCAAAGCAGTACCCCAAAACAGTCCCCACCCATTCAAAAGTAGACACTATCACTCACTATCACTGGGTGTTTTGTTCAGGTTAATGTTTATGTGAAAAGATACGACTGGCAGAGTTTTTCAAATACAGTTTTGAGGTCGTTGATGTGACACAGCACTCAGCTATATTTTTGACGTGAGTCTTAAATGAGCAGTGCTATTTTTTACTGAGACCTCGTATGTTGTTTCTAATCCTTACTGAAGGTGAAAGAGAACAATTTTTCTGAATCTTCTCCTATGCCTAGCACACGGGGCCCTGAAACGCCTGCCTCTCAGACCGGACCTACTAACGCAGAATGGAGGCAACACGAGGCACCCCAATCTAAAAGCCCTAGCTCTCACTGCCTGGAGGTTGAACAGCTGAGCCTTTCTATACTCCAACTACCTACAGAGGTGCAAGAGGTAGTTCTAGCAGCCAGAAGACCCGCCACCAGGAAATTCTATGGTCTCAAATGGAAGAGGTTCAGCATCTGGTGTTCAGCACAGGGTCTGGAACCCACCACGTGTCCACTCCCCAACGTCCTGCAGTACCTCAGTTCTCTATCCAACCTTGGCCTGAAGACACAGTCCATCCGGGTCCACCTCTCTGCAATAGCTGCCTTTCACGCACCGCCTGAGGGAGCCAACTCCATTGTGGCACTGCCCCTGACAATCCGCTTCATGAAGGGGCTGACAAACCTAAAACCCCCGGTCAGGCACCCTGTTCCGCCTTGGGCTCAACATGGTCCTCCAACGCCTAACACAGGAACCCTTCAAGACACTTCAGTCTGCCAACATGAAGTTCGTTTACTGGAAAACGCTGTTCCTGGTAACCATCACATCTGCCAGGAGGATCAGCGAACTGCAAGCACTGGTATCACACCCTCCTTTCACGCAGCTGCACCAAGACCGCGCATCCCTGAGGAACAACCCAAGGTTCGTGCCCAAAGTGCCATCTGCTTTCCACATCAATGAGTCCATCGAGCTCCCCTCGTTTTTCCCGGAGCCTCATGCGTCAGCTGAAGAGCGGCGCTTGCACACCCTGGACTGTCTCCGGGCTCTCCGGATCTACCTACACAGAACACAGCCCATCCGGAAGGGCGAGCAACTGTTCATATTTTTTGACCCAAACAAGCCCGGTAGGCCTGTCAACAAAAGGATTCTTTCCCACTGAGTGACCGCCTGCGTCTCCTATTGCCTCGACCCTACAGGCACCCAGACACAGCCGAGAGTGGGCCCTCACCAACTCAGAGCGTTGGCCACCTCAATTGCCAACCTTCGCTCTGTCCCGCTGATCGATGTCTGCAGAGCGGCCACTTGGTCCTCCCCGCACACATTCCAGAGACACTACTGCCTCGACCTCAGGTCTCAGGAGGACTGCGCCCTAGGCACAGCCGTCCTCTCCACCGCAGCAGAGGAAAACGAGGCCTCATCACTGCCCGTGACTCCCAAAGACTGTTAAAATGGTTGACTCTTGCACTATGCCTGTTATTGCATTGTTATTGCTGCCTGTTGCACATTATTACACTGCCTGTTATTGCACAGACTGTTACACAGTATTGCACATTATTATTGCTGCCTCTTGCACATCACTATTGCGCTTTTTTGCACCATTTACTGAAGAGATTGTTGCGCTGTTTGCACTGTTCACACTTAAACTTTGAGTAAAGAAACTTTGCCCTAACTCCAGGTCTCCATAGTCATCTATTGGCACGCTTACCTCCTCCACCTCAACACACACCTGCAGCTAGGGAGGCACCAGGTGTGGCTGATGCAGTCCTGCTAGTCCATGGAGAAAGCGATGTTACTTACCTGTAACAGGGGTTCTCCATGGACAGCAGGATAAGTCAGCCACACAAATCCCACCCACCTCTCCTGGAGATGGTCAGCCCTAATGGAGCCTGCTCCCTAGCTAGTAAGATTAGCTAGGAACACACTGGCCCGAAGAAATTACCTTGAAACATGTTTGGGGGGTTCTTAAGTCTATTGATAGTAAGATATCTGGTACTTTTGATTCTTTGGCAAAATTTTCCCAAGAGACTGTTGTTTCCCTACAGCAGTTAGATAGCAGATCAGTTTCACTTAATACAGCTGTTTTAAAATTGGAGGGACAGATGGGCTCTGTGCATGCTGCTCAGGCAGTTAGTATAAAGGACTCACTGACCCTACATAATAAATTTGAAGCGATGGAGAATTTAACATGTTCTTGTAATTTGCGTTTCTTGAATTTTCCTATTACTAAACTCCTCGCTCCTAAAATCTTATTGGATAAGTACCTTCAGGAAGTCTTACTAATCAAGGAACCTATTTCTGTTTCTCAGATATATTATATATCCCCTAATCTTAAGAGAGTTAACCCAGTAGAGGGGGAGTATGATGTTATTGAACCTTCTATCACTAATCTCACTGCCTTTCTCGAAGACCCCCAAGACGTAATTAATTCCCGCTCTACCTTGTTGGTGACATTTTCGTCCAAAGATATTAAGCAATGTGTGTTGCGTGCCTTTTTCAAACACAAGACTGTTAAGTTTTGTGGTTATCCTATTAATGTTTTTCCTGATGTTGCACGCAGCACTCAGCTTAGACGGAGGCAGTTCCTGGCCTTAAAGCCTCAGGTCCTGTCTTTGGGAGAATCCTCCTTTTTTCTTCGTTTTCCATGTAAATGCGTAATTACTTGGAAGGAGGTTTCATATATTTTTACTGAAGTCACCCAATTGGAAAGTTTCTTGTCTGAGAAGCGGAAAGCACTTAGTGAAGTACAGAGCACCCAGGAATAAGTTGTTGTCTCCTTTTGTGGGCCTAGTGTCTTATTTTCCTGAATATGTCCTGATTCTAATGTTTCAATCGGGTTCCTTGATGTGGGCTATATCAATTTTTCGGTTTATTTGTGGATGTTTATGCATCTGATGTAGTTAACTATTTCTGATTTTCCTTTATTGTATTACATGAATGTAATGTTTTGAAACTAATAAAAAAAAAAAAACACTGGCCAGTCTAGGGGGCGGGCCGGTGAGGTGGGCTACCTGGACATGCTCAGAAAGGTTCACCTTTCTGAGCTCTGGAGAGCACTTCCGTATCTATGGCGCCACCCGGAGGATGTCACCAGGTGTGGCTGACTTATCCTGCTGTCCACAGAGAACCCCTGTTACAGGTAAGTAACCTCACTTTCTGGCTTTTCCAGCATGGAGAATTTCGATCGAATTTTCAGCTCCTAGGTTCTGTCCTGCTACATAATACCACCTGAGAATTATGCAGAATGCTCCTTGGTCATCTAGGAGGTTTCACCAAACAATTTACCTGGAGGACAGAGTTGAAAACTCTTGTAATAACTTGATGTGGCAGCGACTTAGGGAGGGGAGGAAACTGAAGGGAAATGAGACAGTTTCCACAACTCAAGATGGCAGGATCTTCGGTCACTGGCTTGTGGAAGCTCTGTAACTGTCCTGAGAGTTGCTCTCCTCACTTAGCTTTGCTTTGGAAAATATATATATATATATTTTTTTTTTGAAAAATATTTGTATCCAGTGTGAGAGGCAGATAAGTATAACAGATGCAATCAACTTTTCATTTACAAGCGTATAAGGGTAAGCCTACATCCTTCAATGAGTACCAGTCAGATAACACCCGTCAGCGCGCATGTCCCCTGCTTTCACTCCATTAGTTCCTCGTCTGCACATGAGCATCAGCTGGCATGAACCGCAACATAAAATGCGCACCAGGGTCCAGAATGCCTGCCCTTAAGTTAACCCTTTCCCGACCATATTGTCCTTCTCAAATCAGTATCAGTTGTACCTCCGCCCTCTTGCTGTAAACTGCTCAAGCCAGTCTGGTGCTCAAGTTCTTTCAATTGGTTGATGCCCCCGCTGGGGAGGTTTGATTCTGACTCCGGCTTTCGTCCATGGGGAGGCCCTGCAGGAGACCTGGTGCTTATTGCTCATGTAGAATTCTCTCATGCTCCTCGGAGCTCATGGAAGTGCTCAGCCGACTCGGCAGTTCTCAATTACGGTGCTCTCGACCTCACCTCCTGTGGGCTGCATTGGCTTCCTGTCTGATTTGGCACCACTCCAGCCCCGGTTGTTTTTAGAAATTTCTCCAGCACCTCTGGCAATGAAACTAATCTTCTTACTCCATTCACGACCATGGTAAGCCTGGCCAGGTACCAAACAGCTACTTGCAAACAATGTTGCCGCTAACCTGCACTGGGTCCGCTGCCAACATTCCTCCCCCCACTGGCAGGAATGCCGGCGGAGGACCCGGCAGAGATTAAAGAGAACATTGCTTGCAAATGGGTCTAACACACGCCGCAGCACCCTCGCAATGTTCTCTTTAATCTGCACCTGGTCCTCCGCCGGCATTCCTGCTGGTGGAGGGAGGGGCAGAGCGATCGATCACTCTGCACCTCCCCCTGACGGCAGGAATGTTCATGGCGGACCCAGCGCAGGTTAGCGGGAATATTGCTTGCAAGCCTCTCTGGGCCAGGGAGTCTTTAATTTTTAACAGGTCCTTTCTTTACTTCGCCATGTCGGGGAATATGAACCCTTTCCAGTCTTTGTAAGTGACAAACCAGGTCCTCCTCGCCGCTCTGATATATATTCCCAATCTTGGAACAAGAGAAGCTTAACCACGAATGCCCGCTGCCATGCTGTCAGTCTGGGCGCACCCACAGCTCCCTGTGGGCGCATTTGATCTCGAAAGGAGTTGGAGAAGGACATCCTGGGACGCATACGACAAACAATCCCTTCAAAATGATATCTTATCCTCTCCTTCCACTCTTTTGGGGATGCCAAAAATCCTCACATTTGATCAGTGTTCTCTGTTCTCAAGGTCTTCCGTTTTCGATTGTAGCCAGCTCGCTTGTTGTTGGAGAACAGACACTGAATACTGCTGGTTGGTTTGAGCATTTTTTGTTTTGCTGATGCGGGCCTCTGCCTCTTCAAAGAGGATTCTCTCTGCCATATAGTTTTCTTCGATTTTAGATAGGACTTTGTCTACTATCTCATTTTTAGAATTTTGGATCTCATTCAACTCGTAAAGTCCGCAGAGGGATTATCTCTGCTTTCGGTTTCTCTGTTCCTGATTGAGGACATGGGAGATGCCAGGGCCTGCTCCCCACTCTTGTATGTACCACTACTATGGGCCTTTGCGGCATAAAGGTCTTGAATTGTTTGGGTCGATTTTGGCTTGACTGCTTTTGGCATTTTAGGTGTTTTGAAAGTAAATTTGCCAGGGGGCTTGAGCAATGTGTCTCAAAGAGTGCCGACCCGGGGAGCGTGCTCCGACACAGCCGCCCTCCACGATGGCCAGACCGGAAGCCCCTGGAAAATTATTTGGAAGTGGGTATCGTGCTGCAATGGCTTAATACAAGTGAAGCACAGTGACTTTGCTGCGAATTACCCATCAATGTGGACTTTGCAAATAATTCTGCTTCTGTGAATAAACAGATACCATTGGAACTATTGACACGGTCCGAGTATTTGCCTGGGACTGGACGCAAATGAGTTCTCCTGTATGAAAACCTAAGTCTGTGCTCACCGCAATGGGGACTGCTCGACCGTACCCAGTGATGGTTCCATATTGGACAGTGTAATATTCATCTGTTCAACTGTGACTAACTGGTGTGGGGACTGGAACCACCCTCCAGCCTTGGTTACTGTACCTAGTCCTAATACTGATTCTTGTTTGTAAATAACAAAACGTTGTCTTGGCTCTTTAACAGAAAAAGCAGCAATTTATAAAGAATGCATTAGCAGGCTTTCAAAGACTGGGGAATTAATCTGCAAGTGCACTACTGACTCCCTTCATGTGACCCTGTGAGGCGTCTTCCTCCTCTGGCTCTGTAACTACTTTTCTGTGTGTGACCCGGGAGGACTCACTTTATCCACCAGTGCCACAGATCTAATCTCCAGCTCTGTTTCTGACACTCTGTATGTGCCCCTAAGGAAGTCACTTTGTCTCTGTGTGAGTTCTGTTCCTTGGCTTTGTCACTGCCTCTCTGTAAAGCTCCTTCAGACCCAGTGTGAATGAAAGGCTCTGTTCAGCCGATAAAGATTGGAAAAAGAATACATGAGGACGAGAACATCCCTTGGTCTGAGTCTTTGGACTCCGATTTAATCATGATCTGCTTTCTTATATCTTAGCACCCGCTAAGGTAATGTGCTTTTGGGCCACAAATCTAACACGGAAGCCTGCGCCAACGTCAGAGATACCCCGGTATGTGCATCCGTTGTCCTGTCACGCGTGTGCACATAACGCCCCCCCCACTGAGGCGGCAACAATCATGGTTAGCGCATACCCCAAATGCCCACGCTAACCACAACTTGCTGTTGATGCCCACATTCCACTTCTAACCTGCCCAGCCCCCACCCAATTGCACGCTCCCCTGTCAGCGCAGCATGGTCCCCGCACTTAGCCCACACGAAACTCCTTGCTAATGGTCAGCACGGTTTAGTAAACATGCCCCTTTGTATACCACCTTTCAGAAAAGCATCAAAGCAGCTTACAAAACAAAGAGACAAACCCAAAAGTAAAACAGAATTAAAATCAAACATAATAAACAGAAATTGAGGTGGACAAGCCATAATTATGTAACCATAGACATAACATTCAGACCCAGCATCCCTCATAATGGTCACTCTGGCTTTCCTTTCTGTGCTAACTGCATAAAATCAAAACGTTGGGAAAATAGAAAAGTGACTTGAGGATTGAATCAGTTCCATCCAGACACAAGAGGTGCTGTAAGGGGTTCATAAACTGTGAGAGCACGCTTATGGACTAAGAGATAAAATTAACTGTGCCCTTGAACCATAAGGAATGCCATCACTACGGTCACTCTGAAAGCCTGGGGATGCATTTGCAGATCAAGTTTTTGTACAACATAGAAGAAACGTATGGTGTCTTACTGAGACCTGCTCTCACTATCAGGGCTGGTTCAGCTGTTGGGCACAGCTGGGTCTCTCTCCCTTGCTGAGATTCTGCTGTCTCTCTCTTTCCCGTCCTTCCCTTCCTGCGGTCCAGGGTGCTATTGGTACCTCCTGTCACTTCAGACCCTGCTTTGGGTGATCTCAATGCTGGATAGAGCTGGGTTCTGCTGGTATCAGGTCACACCCTCCTGTTTGGGGCAGGCTGCCTGCTCTGCTATAAGCTTTTGAGTTTGTGCCAGCCTTTCCCGTAAATATTCTGCAGCTTAGCAGGGAATGTCTGCAAACTACCAACCCCAACTCTGCAGGAGGGAATATCAGCAACCTTCCAACCCCACAAAGAGACAGCCACAGAGTGACACCCTAACCCCAGCCCTGCAGCTGGGAGTGTCTGCAAACTAACAACTCTGCAAAAAGAAAATTCCCAACCCCAGGCTCACAAAAGAGAGCATTTGGAAAGTGGGGTTACTTACTGTAACTGGGGTTCTCCATGGACAGCAGGATGAGTCAGCCACATCTAGCTGTGTCCATCCCCAGGAACCAAGAATAGCTCTCCTATAACTCAGAGGAATTCCCCCTTTTTTTTTTATTCCTCCGAGCCTATTCCCTTCCTTCCATGGTACTTGTCCTGCCCTTCTTTCCTCAGTGTTTCCTTAGCCTGGCGGGTTCATCCGAAGGGGACCGTTGGCGGGACGGCATGGCTGACTCATACTGGTGTCCACAGAAAATCCCAGTTACAGTAAATAACCCCACTTTCTCCATGGACAAACAGCCTGAGTCAGCCATGCCTAGGTGACTCCCGAGATAGGATGCGGGGGTGCTGCTCTGTTCCTCCTTTCATCCTGCTTTCCCGGAGATGGGAGATACAGTGGTAAGGTGAGGCTGCATGGGGTTCAGGAGAAAGAGCAGAGAAAGAAAATCTGAGAGGGCTCAGAGACTGTCGACCTTAAAACTGGTACAAACTTTTAATGCGAACGACAGTGAACACACACAAGTGGAAGAAAAAAATCCTCCTCCTCTCTTTTTTTTTTTTTTTGTGCAATGCAGCACTTCTTGAACACAACATCCAAAAGGAATAATGTTTTGTTGTTGTTTTTATTTTTTAAAATGGCCAATTGTGGGCTGTTGTCAGCAAACAAGGTAGTTCTCTTGCTTGGGTCCCTCATCTAGGCTCGGTCTGCCCCTCTGCTGCCCACAGCACCGCTCGCTCAAAGGAGGCAGTGGTATCAAGGCAGTAGTGTTTGATGAAGGTGCAGACTGATGCCTATGTGGCTGCTTTGCAAATGTCCATGGCGGATGCCGCATGAAGGTGGGCCAGTGTGGTCACCATCGCCCGCAGCTGGTGTGCATGGGTCCTTCTGTCTGGGTTAATATTGGCTTGTATGTAGCTGTATGCAATGCAGTCTGCTCGCCAGCGGGATAGCATGCACTTCATCAGCAGGGTGCCTGGCCTGTTCAGGTCATATGTGAGGAATAGCTGTGATGCTTTTCTGGTGGACTTTGTTCTGTCCAGGTAGGTTTGAAGGGCACGGGTGCCATCTAGCATGTGCAGGCAATGCTCTTCCTGCCTGGCATGTGGTTCTGGGTGGAAGCTGGGGAGCATGATGGTCTGGTTGATGTGGAAAGGTGAGACGACCTTAAGGAGAAACCTAGGATGCGTGCTGAGGATGGCCCAGTCATGATGGAGATGGGTATAAGGTGGATAGTCTACCAAGGCCTGGAGCTCGCTGATGTGGCACGCTAATGTGATTCCAAAGAGAAAGATGGTTTTCCATGTGAGAAATTTTAAGTGCACCTGTTCCAGAGGTTCAAATAGGTGACTCATTAGCTGTTGCAAAATGACATTGAGGTCCTTCTTGGTGGTGGTGGTTTGATGAGGGGTGCAGGTGGTTGAGATCTCACATGAATCATGCTACAAGAGGGTGTACCAAGATGGATTTTTCCTCTACCTTGTTGTGGTATGCTGCTATGGTGCTCAGATGAGTCCTGATAGAAGATGCTTTCAGCACAGCCTGTGATAAGATGAGGAGGTACTGCAATAATACCGGGATGGGGCAGTTGAAGGTGTTCAGTCGTTCGTGACTGCACCATATCTGGAACCTTTCCCACTTTGCGGTGTAGGATCGTTGAGTTGACGGGTGCCTCACTGCCAGGAGTATTTCCATGACATCCTGTGAGAAGTGAAACGGTGTCGGGGTTGCCTGCTCAACATCCAGGAAGTCAGTGCTAGGGTGGAGGATGCGTCCCCTGTCCTGCATGACTAGGTCCAGGTAGGATGGCAGGTGGAGGTGCTGCTGGCTGGAGAGCTGCTGAAGGTAAGGAAATGAAGACTGTCTCTGCCAGTAGGGTGCTATAAAGATGATCTGTGCCTTGTTGTGTATTATCTTCTGAAGTGCCCTGGCAATCAGAGGAGAAGGGGGGTAGGCGTAGCAGAGCTTGCATGCCCCAGTTGATTGAGAATGGATCTGCAGCTGTCCTGTGAGTGGAGGGTCGTCTGGAGCAGAAGGTTAGGCATTTCATATTGTCCTCACAGGTGAAGAGGTCCATCGTGGGGGTCCCCCACCGTTGGAAAAAGTGGGTGGTGATACAGCGTTTCAGTGACCACTCGTATGGTGCAAGTTGCTGGTTCAGGGCATCTGCTAGTGTGTTGTCATCCCCCAGCAGGTAGGCAGTCTGGAGGTGAGATCCCAGGGAGATGGTGAAGGCCCATATCCAATAGGCCTCTCTGCAGAGGAGGCAGGAACCTGTGCCCCCCTGCTTTTTGATGTAAAACATAGTTACTTGGTTGTCCGTCTGGCTGAGGATGGCTTTTTCTCACATCCACAGCTGAAAGGCCTGCAACATATGCCCTATGACTCAGTTTGAGAAGGTTGATGTGGAGGCATGTCTTGGCAGGGAACCAGACTCCACTGGTGTGGAAATCGAGCAGGTGTGCCCCCATCTGCATTTGGATGCATCCATGGTCATGGTGATCTGAGTCTGGGGGGCCCGGAGTGGCCTGCCTTTGCATAGGTTCCCCCATGCTCTCCACCAGCTGAGGGTCTTCTGGGTGGAGGGATCTATGTGGATCTTGTGGTGCAGGGGTTGTCTGAGTTGGTTCCCGGACCTTCTCAGGTGCCACTGGAGCTGGTGCATGTGGAACCTGGCAAGTGGAATGACATGTACTGCTGCTGCCAAGTAGCCTAGAAAGGTACAGAAAGGTCTGTGCAGATATCGTGTTCATTGAGGAGCTTTGACTGGACAGGGTGATGATTTTGTCTGGGGTGGGAGGAATGCCTTGGCACATGTGGTGTCGATATGGGCCCCTATGAATTCCAATGCCTGGGTGGGTTCCCACTGTGATTTCTCATTTTTGATCAAGAAGTCCAGGGTGTGTAAGAGGGTGGCCATGTCTTGTTTGCCTCCTGCCCTGCCCTTTCTGTCCTCGTGGCGATTAGCCTGTTGTCAAGGTAGGGGAAAACACAGATCCCTTCCTTGCGGAAGTGTGCTGCTGTGATGACAGCATACTTCGTGAAGACTCATGGTGCTGAGAGGCTGAATGGGAGGGCCTTCTAGTGGTAGTATTGGTTGCCCACTCGAAAATAGAGGTATTTCTTCTGAGATGGGTGTAGGAGTATTTGAGTGTATGCATCTTTGAAGTCCAGGGATGTGAGCCAGTCATTGTTCTGAATTAGGGGGAGGATGATTCTGAGGTAGTGCATGTGGATCTTCTCCTTGAGAATATGTTTGTTGAGTTTCTTGAGGTCAAGAATTGGTCGCCAGCCCCCTGACTTCTTGGGGATGAGGAAACAACGGGAATAGAAGTCTTAGTTGGTTTGTGCATCGGGGATAGGCTCCATGGCTTCTGTCCAAAGTAGGTTATGTACCTCCCCGAGTAGGTGTGGCATCTCCTTGGCCATGTTGTTGGCATTGGGGGGGGGGGGGGGCTGGTTGGGGGCTTGTCTTTGAATCAAATGTGGATACCCTGGTGGATTATCTCAAGGACCCAGTGGTTGGTTGAGATGTCTGCTCATGCCTCCGCGAAGCACAAGAGGTGACCCCCTTCCCCAGCCATTGGCTCCTGAGCAGAGTGGTCAAAACCCTGAGGATGCTTTGGTCGAGGAGGACAGTTGGGACTTCTGCTGTTTCCTGTTTCTTGGGCGAGACTTGTGCTGGTGTGAACCCTAGTAGCGCTGTGGTCTCTGGTAATTTGACTGGTTGTGGCCATAGGAATTGTACTTGTGATGCTGGTAGTATGGCTTGTGAGTGCTGTATGGTTTGGGGGTCTCTGCCGGTTTAATCCCTCATTAGATAGAGTCTGCAGGGTTATGCAGTCATCATTAATGCCCTCGACTGTTTCCTTGACTTTGCAGCCAAAGAGGTTATCCCCTACGCAGGGGGTGTTAGCCAGGCACTCGTAGATGTCCTCACACAGGCTGACCCTATTGTGCGTGTCGAGTCAAAAATGTATCGAACATAAATCTGATGAAGTGTTTCCCGCAGTCTGACATGTTATGGAGTACTGGTGTCAGGAGGTTTTTTGTTTACGGGGGCAGGGAGGCTAAAGCACCCTTGGCCTTGGTGAGCAAGGAGTCATGGTACATATGATGATTTGGAATTGGTGTAAGGCGATTTTAGCACCCAGCCTGGAGCTCTGAAACACCTTTTTTCTGATTTTGTCCAGCAGCTTTTGTTTCCTGCCTGGCGGGGCATTTGAATGCTATCAGGAACTTTTGGTCTACTTGAGGGCCGACTTGACAACAATTGATTGGTGTGGCAGCTGTGACTTATCAAAATGTGGAGCTAGCTGGACCTGGCACTTGAGTTCTAGTCTTTTTGTCGCTATAGAGACTGATGCTGGGGAATGCCATATTTTGTCCCTACAGTCTCTTAGTATCTGGTGTACTGACAGTGCCACCACGGTCTTGGGGGGGGGGGGGGCGGTCCAGGTTCTTCAGTAGCCTGATGACTTTGTGTCTGGGTTCTAGCATGTCTTTAAGCAAAAGTCCAAGTTGTGTTGATAGTTTCTGTGGAAATTTTGGATAAATGAGGTCTTCCAGGGGAAAGGTCGGGGACGGAGGGGCAACCAAGGGGAAGCCTGGCAATCGTGGTGATATGGGTGATTGTGCTGCGCTGCTGTCGGCTGCGTTCCAGGAGTTGTCCGAATCTTGGATCTCACAACCCTCTTCAGTGTCTCACACCCCTCTTCAGTGTGGATGCTCTCGGGGGGGGGGGAGTGGGAGACTTGGGCTGCAGTCTGGGCCCCATAGGGGGGTAGCTGGGTCGATCTGGTGTTGTAGGTCGATGTGGCGTTGAAGTTACCCACTAGCTGTGGAGATGTGGTTGTCGGTCATGGAGCTGGGAGGTGTGCCTGTGGTGTGACCAGGAGCTGCTGGGCCATAAACCTCCTCAGAGCTCTACCAAGTCCTGTGGGGGGTAAGGCGATGGTGCCTGCATCAGCACGGTGGACGGAGGTGGTGTTTGCTGCTGAATGGGGCATGGTGCTAGTACCTGCTGCAGTGTGGTATTCTTAGACAGTAGCAGACATTGAGCCGAGGCCTGAGCAGACAGGCAAGGCTCCTCTGATGATCTATCAAGCCGGTTGTTGCTCTGCTTTCTTTTTGATGGCTCTGGCGAAGAGGAGGGGGGAGGAGGATGGGCTGTGTGAACATATCCTGCCCTTGTGTCGCCCCCGTGGGTGGAGTTGCAATATTGTTGATAGGAGGAACTGTGGCATTGGCGTGCATGGAGAACATAGTGCCGGCGTACCCTGATGAGAAGACTCCTGGCGATGTGAGGACCCCCCCCCCCCCCACTCTGCCAATCCTACTGTCTTCAGGTGAAAGGGAATGGAGTGAGCCGCCAGTGAGGTGGCTGCGAGACTGCAGGGGATGTCAGGGAGGCCTGCTGAGGCTGGCAGAGATGTGTTCCCATGGAGGGGGCGGGCATGGGGAGGAAGTCTGCTGGCCAAGGCTCCTGTGGAAGAGTGGAGGCTGTTTCTATGCCGGGAGAGGGAAGGGGTGTCCCCGAGATCGGACTTACCTCTAGTGTTTTAGGAGAGCTGAGAGATCCATCCATCCTGGAAGGCGGATGGAAAATACTGAGGCAGGAAGGGCAGGGCAAAGAACAGGAAAGGGAGGGAGTAGGCTTAGAGGTATCAAAAAAAAAGTGTTGGGGGGGGGGATTCCTCTTAGCTATAGGAGAGCTATTCTGGTCCCTGTGGATGGACACACCTAGGCATGGCTGACTCAGACAACTTGTCCATGGAGAAACTAGTAATCCTGCAGACGGTCACAAAGCAGAGTTGCCAAGTCTCCCTCACTTGAAGGTTTTCTCACTCTCATACCCTTCACGCCCCTTCTCTCAAGCCTTAGAGCCTCAGTTGCTGTGCACTAATCCTGATCATTCATGAGAGACAAAACCAAGTGGCCCAGTCAATAGGAAGCAATCTGAGCTACTTTCCTGTGTACTGCCTCCTATCGCACCTTCACTTTTCCCTGTACCTACAAGTACAGATGCTGCACTTTTAGCCACTGAATGGAGAGCAATTTTCAGCCCAGAGAATATTCTGTACTCATATTGCCCCCACTCTACCTGTATCCTTTCAGAAATTCCAAAGAAAAGCAAATACTTTATGCTGCTTTTTTTCATTTGCAAAGCAATGCCATATTTAAATCTTTCTAGTTTAATTCCCTGGATGTGCCATCAGACAAAATCTCACTCTCTGGGGCGCCTAATCTCTTTCTTTTTAAATGGTTCACCATTGGCATCTCTGACAAAGTGACCCTAAATGAAAGGCAGCGAGCCCATTGCAAAGGGACTGTGACTAACACGGTGGCAGGCTCCCCCAAGGCCAACCACCCCACTACTGTGCCTCCTTCCCTCCCCTCCCCCCCACCACCACAACAAGACCGTCAAGCACACATGAAGCAAATAAATGAAGGAGTCTACGGAACCTGGAAGCGAGGTCACAAGTTATGGTCTTGAGGTCTGGCCTGTGAGAGGAAGGTGATCTTATGGGCCAGACAGCGTGAACCTGGGTCCTCTTAAGGCCCAGTCGACCAGGTGGTCACTCTTTTTGCAGCCTGAGTGAAACCCATTCCATCCACCCTCAATGGGGCCATTTGTGCAGCAGTAAGAAACTAGCCATTACTGTTTTTAGAGCCATAGACATGGCTGTAATTCAGTGACTGTGATTAATTTAAATATTAATGTCATAGCTTGAGGGTGGTTACCTGAGCCATTGATGTTGCAGAAGCACACTGGCAATCAAGGGACAGGGCATCCTAGCTGGTGGTAAGGCGGGGTGCCCTGGCGAGTCCCCATGAGGGCAGCAGTCAGTACCGAGGAAAGCAGTTTAGCGGCATGCCAGTTAAGTGGCAGCGAGTATGGTAAGTCAGCCTTGCTTGGCATGGCATGGCACATTGACAGTAAGCGGCTTGCATTAGAAGTGAGCAACGCCACCTTGGCTTGGGGGAATTTGACTCAGCTGACAGGCGGATGCCCTGCCCCCATTGTTATAGTATTGTTCTATATGCTAACAAAACTGTGACTATGTTTATTACAATTATCTTGTACCATAAGTGTGATGTTGTTAAGGGACGGGGAAAGCCAAGGGATGCCCCACCTCTGCAGCAAGGAGCAAATGCAAACTATCAACTACACAGACAGTGACAGAAAGCTATCCCAACCTCCAGCCCTGCAGCAGGGAGCATCTACAAACTACCCACTGTGCAGGGCCAGCACACACACACACACAGCCAGATGACATGGGAAGCTCAGCATGTTCCAGAGTTGCCAAGTTACCCAGTTCCAGGAGTGAGATTTTAAACCAGTCCTGGATTTCTGATAATTTCATCCTGATGCATTATGGCACCTGCAGTACTGATTCCAGTGAGTAAAATCAGGGACTACAAATACCATACTGCACTGCAGTGCAAATGTAAAATCAGAACTGGTAAAAAAAAACCTCTTGCACCTGGACCTGGGTAACTTGACAACTCTGACTTTCCTGTGGTTCAATTTTTACTATTTAATAACTTGATTTTTGAATCATTCTGTCTTACCACCTGAGCCCCAGAAGTACAAACAATTTTTCCCATAGACAAAAAAAAATGTTAGAAAGAAATCTTTTCACACATTTCACCCTGGATGAGGAAAACAAAAGCTATTATAGGGAGATCCTGTGCTCCGTGAGGGGTCAATGTTCAAAGTGATAGGAAATTATAGACACCCCAAGAGGCACCTGGATTCAAGCTTAGGGCTCATACCTTAGGGCTCATACCTTTGCTAATTGGGAATATCAAGGGACAAATCCAGGGCTGATGCTAGGATTCTGGATGCCTTAAGGCAGACTTTCAGCCTTACGTGTCTCCCAAACAATTTTGAAAATTAAGCTCAACAATTATTATCATCAAAATACCACCCTTCCCACAGCAATACTGTAAAAATGCACAATTGGAATCATACTTTTAATATTGAACTTTGCTTTGTATATACACGTGTCCCTGCTCTCCCTGTAGGTAACAGAATGTGCTGATGGCTCTTTGAGTTTGTGTGCTTGACAGGATCTATTGTTTAGCTTTGACTACTGCTAATCCTTTCTGCCTCAGGCAACTGCCTAGTCGTGCCTAATGATTGGGCCGGACCTGGATAAATCCTGAAATTACACATACCGCTGTCTGGATTTAGGCCCAAACATTCACACACACACACCCAGCTCCCAGCCCCTGAGCTCAGGACTAATAAAGTGGGCACCAGTGACCCTTAATGGTCATAAAATACATTGCATTCTCCAGGAACAAGCAGGAAGTCAGTCCTCACATATGGGTGACGTTGACGGAGCCCCCATGCGGAGCAAATCCACAGCTTTCGAAGAAAGCCTTTGGGACTGCATCACGCATGCGCGGACCTCTTCCCACCCAAGGGTGCCATCTTGTTCAGTCTCCTTTTTTCCGTGGAGCCCAATGGACGTCGTCCTAGTTTCCCCCGGAAAAAGTTGATAAAAAGTTAGAAAATTCTATTTTCTGCTACCCGATTCGATGCCGGTTCCCCTTCCCGCCTACGGCTCGGTACACCGGTATCGAGTACGGCCTATTTTTTCGTTTTTTTCCTTAGTGACTAGCGTTCATGCGCTTTTTTCTTTTTAGCTGGCAGGGGCCCCTTTTCCCCCGATGGCTGCCAGCGGGTTTAAAATGTGTGATCGGTGCACGAAGCTAATGGGGTGGTGGGTTCACCCCTAAACAAAGACATGGGAATGGGTGGCCTGCCCCTACTCTTGCCATCTTGCTGGGCAGACTAGATGGACCATGCTGGTCTTTATCTGCCGTCATCTACTATGTTGCTATGTTACTAATGTCTCTCACCGAAATACACGACTGCTGCCTCCGATGCCTCAGGCCTGACCATGACCCCGTGGTCTGTGGCCCGTGCAAGAAGATGTCTTCCAAGTCACTGAGGAGCAGGCAGCAGCAACATGACAGGATTTTTCCTGAGTCCGCAACTGCCTGGGCCTGGACCTCATCAGAGGCCTCGACCTCTCGGGAGCTATCTGATCCCGAGCAGCAGCAGGTGTCCTCTGAAAGGGAGTCTCCCTCACGGGAACACCAGAGGAAGAAAGAATCAGTGAGGGCTGTGTCGTCTGAGAGCTCCGAATGGCCTGGTCCCTCGCAGGCTCGGTCGCGGAGCCTGTATCACCGCCCCGAATCCTCGGAGTCAGAGAGGCCTGCCAAACTCCCTCGAAAGGACCCGGAAACACCAAGGAAGGTAAGCACTGTCCTCGTTGTTGACTCTCCCCCAGGAGAGCCGGCGTCGGGACCCGAGCCGGGGGCTGCGGAGCCTCCTGAGCTCGGTCTCAGGTTGGCGGCCTTGGAGCGCAGTGTGTCTGCCTTCATGGACCAGCAGCGGACGCTGATGGACGGTCTTACACATCCGTCCGCCCCAACCACCGGGACTTCGATGTCCAAGTCAACCTCGGAGGCCGAGCCGATCCTCGAGTCGATAAGGTCTCGAGTCGATCCTCAGCCGAGGTCCCCCTCCACCTCCCGTTGGGGACCAAGGTCGTCGACGTCGATTCCCTCGGCATCAGGGCAGTCAAGATCGAAGCCCTCGATGCCGGAGCCGATCGACTCCTCCTTGGAGTCCGGTTGGGAGACGGAGGATGAGGAGTCCCCGAGCACCCACTGTACCAAGTACGTACCGTCAGACTCCCTGGGATCTGAACCTCGGAGACAGTCACCCCCGGAGGACACCCGGTTCTTGGACTTTGTCCGGGACATGGCAAAGGCTTTGTCATTCCCGTCGGATGCCAAGGAGGAACCTCGAGCTGAGGAGCTCGAGGTCCTCCAGTATGACTTTCCTCCAAAGGAAGCCCTTACTGTACCGGTGCCCCCCATTCTGGAATGGCTGATGCTTCGAATGTGGGAGATGCCGGCCTCGATGCCGGTCCTCAGCAGGTGAATCGATTCCATCGAGTTCGCAAGAGCCCCGGGTTCCAAAAGGCACAGCGGCCGCACAACTCCATGGTTGTGGAATCGGCCATGCGCCGGCTCAAGAGCCAGAAGATGCACTCCTCGGTGCCTCCTGGCTGGGAGGCCCACAACATGGATGCCCTCGGCAGAAAGTGCTACCAGGGTTCAAAGCTGTCATGCCGAATCCAGGCGAACCAGCTGTACATGGGCATGTACCTGCGAGACCTGGCAAAGGAGATTGCCGGGTTCTCTGCTGGTCTCTCTGAAGGACCTTTTCCAGTGCTTCCAGGTTTTGTTCACTGGGATCCGAGAGTGCTCGAAGTTCATGACTCGAGCAGCCTATGACGGCTTCGAGGCTTCGGCCCAGTTAGCAGGAGCCAGCATCGGGGCACGACGCCAGGCGTGACTACATTTGTCAAACCTGGAGCCATGAGGTCAGGACAAGTTGGTCGATGTCCCTTGCCGAGGTGAAAACCTCTTTGGCAAGCCCATGACTGAGAAGGCTGCCGAGATCGAGTCTGAGTATCTGACCCAGACAAGATTTGAGAAGAAGACTTCTACCCCTTCTAAGAAGGGCTCGGGTAGGAAGCCCTTTTGCCCTACGAAAGGATCAGCTTACCAAAACTACCCCACGTATCAGGCCTCCCCAGCTCCCCAGCAGGGGCAGCAGGCCAAGGGATGGGGGCAGGGCCCGCGTAAGCAAAAGGTCCCCAAGCCCCAGGCACCAGTTCCGGCCCAGCCTGGAGGGGGCTTTTGACTCCTAATGCATAGTCTCTCTCCTGAAGGACGCAAGGCCCTGCACAGGAGGAAGGCTGACCCTGTATGCCCACAGGTGGCCAGCTATTACAACATACACCTGGGTTCTCCAGATAGTCCAAATGGACTATCGGTTACATCTCACCCAGGTGCCTTCCTCTTACTTTCTAGGGGAGCCTCTCAGACCCCCTCTTCACGGGGACCTCCTCTTGCAGGAGTTAACAGGGCTTCTCAAGGATCAGGCGGTAGAACCAGTGCCTCACCACCTACAGGGCACAGGCTTCTATGCCAGGTACTTTCTAATACCAAAGAGAACTGAAGGCCTAAGACATATCCTCGACCTGTGAAACCTAAACAAGTTCCTGGTGAGGGAAAAGTTCAAAATGCTTTCCCTTGGAATATTGCTGCCTTACCTCAGCCAGGGAGACTGGCTATGCTCCTTAGATCTCAAAGATGCGTATATACACATCTTGATTCATCCAGACCACAGGCAATATCTAAGATTTGTAGTGGGAGGAAACCATTTTCAGTACAAAGTGCTGCCCTTTGGCCAAGCCTCGGCACCCAGGGTATTCACAAAGTGCCTTGCGGTGGTGGCGGCCTTTCTAAGGACTCAAGGGGTTTTCGTCTTCCCCTATTTAGACGACTGGCTCATCAGAGCCCAATCAGCTCTAGAAGCCCAACAGGCCACGTCCCGCACTATCCAGTTGCTTCAGTACCTGGGCTTTGTGATCAACTACACAAAGTCCACTCTGGTTCCCTCTCAGGGACTGGAGTTCATAGGGGCAAGGTTAGACACCCTTCAGGCAAGGGCTTATCTACCAGAGGAAAGGGCTCAAAGGCTGATAGCCCTAGTGCAGCAAGTGAGTCGCAGATCCCGCATCTTAGCAAGACACTTTCTGCGCCTTCTTGGTCACATGGCCTCCACAGTGCATGTGACACCCAATGCTCGACTCCAGATGAGAACAGCTCAGTGGTGCCTCAGGGACCAGTGGACACAAGCCACAGGCAGACTCAGAGACAACATCAAGGTGTCCCATCGCCTGATACAGTCTTTGAAATGGTGGCTTCAACCTCACAACCTTCTGAAGGGAGTGCCTTTTCAGCCTCCCACAAACTCAAGGGTGCTGACCACGGATGCATCCCTGCTGGGGTGGGGTGCTCATTGCCAGCAGGTCTGCACTCAAGGTGTGTGGTCTCCATGGGAGAGTACACAACAAATCAATCTCCTAGAGCTTCAAGCGATTCACCTAGCTCTTCGGACCTTCTGCCAAACCCTAGCTTATCAATCTGTCTTGATTCAGACAGACAACCAAGTAGAAATGTTCTATGTGAACAAACAGGGGGGCACAGGCTCTCGCATCCTGTGTCAGGAAACCTTGGACCTATGCTCCTTCGCAGTCAGTCAGGGTATGTTCCTCAAGGCGGTTTACTTACCAAGTCAGGAGAACTTCCTAGAAGACAAGCTAAGCAGAATTCTCCAGGCGCACAAGTGGCAACTGGATCCCAACATAGCCCAGCAACTCTTCCAGCATTGGGGGCAACCATCCATAGATTTGTTTGCGAGCCCTCAAAATCACCAGTTGCCCTGCTTCTGTTCCAGACAGCCGCACCCACACAGGGTAGCTGCAGATGCTTTCCTAATATCATGGTCTGTGGGCCTCCTATATGTGTTTCCTCCCATGCCATTGGTAGCTTGGACCTTATTCAAGATTCTTCAGAACAAGGCCTTGGTCATCCTGGTGGCCCCCAGGTGTCCGAGACAGCCTTAGTTTCCATTCTTCCTGCAACTGGCGGAGACTCCAATTCCTCTGGGATTTCCGCCCAATCTCCTGTCGTAGGACGGAGGCTTACTTCTGCATCCCAACCTCAGGTCCCTCAACCTGATGGCATGGCTGCTGAAAGAGTAGTCCTTGCACCACTTCTCCTCCCAAAAAAGATAGAGGATGTGTTGCTAGCCTCTAGAAGGCAATCAGCTAGGAAAACCTAAGCACTGAAGTGGCGTAGGTTTGAGGTATGGTGTACTCAGCAGAGTGAGAACCTATTCCCCTGCCAGGTGGCTGTGGTGCTGCAGTACCTGCTTCACCTTTCCGATTTAGGCTTCAAGTCAAACTTGGTCCAAGTTCACCTTAGTGCTTTATCAGCACACCACTCTCCAGTGGAAGGGCAGCCTCTCTCTGTACACCCCTTGGTGTCCAGGTTCCTGAGAGGTCTGATTCTGCTGAAACCCCCGGTTTGCCCTCGGTGACCCAATGGGATCTGAATGTGGTCTTGCAGCAGCTTACTCGCCCACCCTTTGAGCCAATGTCTACTTGCCATCTCTGCTTCCTCTCTTGGAAGACGCTTTTCTTGGTGGCACTCACATCGGCTAGACGAGTGAGTGAGCTGCAAGCTCTGGTGTCCGATAGACCGTTCACACAGTTCTATAGGAACAGGGTGGTGCTTCACATACACCCCAAGTTCCTGCCGAAAGTGGTCTCCTCTTTCCACCTCAACCAGGAGGTGGTGCTTCCGACTTTCTTTCCCAGGCCCCATGCCAGCCGGGCAGAAGGAGTTCTGCATACCTTGGACTGTAAGAGGGCGTTGGCCTTTTACTTGGAGCATACGCGGGGACATCGAAGAGCTTCTCAGCTCTTCATTTCTTATGACCCCAGTAAGCTGGGGATGCCTGTCTCCAAGCGTACGTTGTCCACCTGGGTGGCAGATTGCATCGCCTGGGCATACAGGGCGGCCGATCTCCCGCTGCAGGGTCGCGTCACGGCCCACCGGGTCAGGGCTAAGGCTGCATCAGTGGCTCACTTCCACTCTGTGCCACTGGCAGACATCTGCCAAGCCGCAATCTGGTCTTCAAGCCAGACTTTTGCAGCCCACTACTGCCTGGATAGGGAGTCCCAATGGGACAGTGCTTTCGGCCAGGCTGTACTCTGTAATCTGTTCGAGGTTTAGGCAACTCCTACCCTCCGACCCTTTGGTGTCAGGCTACCGGAGTGTTACATTCTCGGTTGAACTCCTATCATGGCTGCTGCGGCTCTTCTAGAGGGAGCCTATTTTTCAGTTATGGGTTCTCGGTAGCCTATAGCTAGGGAGTCCCATATGTGAGGACAGACTTCCTGCTTGTTCCTGGAGAAAGCGTAGTTACTCACCTGTAACAGGTGTTTTCCCGGGACAGCAGGAATAAGTCCTCACGACTCTCCCTCCTTCCCTGGAGTTGCAGTCCTTGGATGGTTAATTTTTATCTTTTTGCCGTCTTTTTAGCTATGTCATTTGACTGAGCAAGATGTGGCACCCTTGGGCGGGAAGGGGACCGCACATGCGTGATGCAGTCCCATAGGCTTTCTTCGAAAGCTGGGGATTTGCTCCGCATGGGGGCTCCATCGATGTCACCCATATACGAGGACTGATTCCTGCTGTCCCTGGAGAACACCTGTTACAGGTGAGTAACTACGCTTTCTGCACTGGAATTATTTCACTCTTATTTAATTCAAAATATGAAAAGAGTGACCTGTTTCTGTGCAATCCTAAAAAATATCAAAGTTTATATTTACTCACAGCATAATTTATAACTAATATTTTGGAGGTATATGGATGGCATTCTAAATCTCCAAATTATATTGTACAAGTAGGAAAACTGTATTGCAGTCTGCGGTGATGCAAAGCAAAGAATAAGACAAATCAAGGGTCCTATGTGCAATGTGAGTTTGGCACAAATATAGTACAAAATGCCTGAACTTTGATGTTTTTGTGTGCTGCTAGGCATTTTGCAGTATTCTTTGCATGGAGGGGCATGTTTGCTAAAGTGCACTACCAATAGCATGGGATTTAGCATACGGTTTGTGCATTTTGCTAAAACGTAGTGTGGGCCTCAGCACTCATAATCCCTTACTACGTGGGTTGCACATGATGGGGCGGGGACCAGGAGGCTATGGGTGGAACAGAAGCGTGGATGGTAAAATAGAACTAGCACAGGCGCTAACAGTTCATGCTAACCATGCATGCTGCCTTAGACATGGGTGCCCTTCACACTCATAAAAGCTGACCCCATATGGCCTTTCTTATCTTCTTACCATCTCAGCGGATGGCGTCAGGTGTGCCTATGTGCCAGCTTGTGTGGTGCAGCATCTTGGGCCTGCGCTAGCTGCAGAGGGACTGACGCACGCACTCCCTGAAGTTAACATTGGCCTGCCATGCTGGTAACATGGCCTATATGCACATTACGATGCGGACCTTGGTAAAGCTGCCCCGAAGTGCACTATTGCAAAGTCACTTTGCACTTTAGTAGATAGGGCCCAAAATCAAAATAACCCCATCCGTGTAAAATGAAGGGCTGCAATCTGCTTTCTGTCCCATGAGGGGGATGTCCTTTCACCAGTTTCAGCTACATCGATTATGGGTTTTCCATTTCCAGAGGTGAGTGCACCAAAACTACTCGGTGAGAAGGCAAAAGAGGAAACGGAGAATGTTTTCAGGAGTCGGAGGCTTTGTGAAGCATTGCACGGTGCACGTGATTTATACAACGCTCCTCAGTTTGTAATGACTTCACAGCGGAGATGGACCTGTGCTACTGTTACTGGGACTAGAACCAAGGCGCAGGGCGATAAAGGAGCTCACCAAGAGAACCAGGATTAGACCTCACATGTCTGAGGCATTCTAGGAACAGACATTAAATTAAGGTAACCTAAACGGATGGCGCTAACTATCCCAATTATCAACACAGATACACCCTCCTATATCCACTCTTCACAAAGTTGGTGCTAAAGTCCACATTCATGTTGTATGCTCTTTATCTTTTTAATTTTTTAATTATTTAAAAGGACCTCAGCAGAGAGCCACTTTCACAGTCATGGTATCTCATTTTGCTGGACTGCTCTTAGCTCAATCATTGGTCTCAGTCCATAACTCCAAAAGATAACATTTTCAAATTTCACAAAGCAATTCAGTTGAACTGAACTTTCATATTTTTATCTGGTCACAGCCCTGTCCACTATCATCAATCCACAATGAGACCCCCAACCAAATGAACTTGAAACTCCCAGTCCCGAGTTGAGTTTCACTGGCTCCTACTAACTGCGTCAGGAGAAACTGAGTCTACATGGCAATCCTTCATATTTCTGCGTCTTTGTATCCAACATGGGAACAGATGCGGCATGAGGTCCAAGGATAGTCCGAAGGCATTGTGTGAATAAATGTCTATTAGGGTGCTGGTGGCTGGGCACTAGAAGAAAGAGAGCCTGGGCAGGGACAACCAACAGGACAGCAAAATCTCACCTACTAAAATCAAACTTTTTGCAGATCTGGGGTTAGTGAGAACACTTTGAAAAAACAGACACACAGTCTCAGATGCAAAACCCAGTTTTATTGCTAAATGTGTGAACAGTTTCTTTGCTTTCACTAACCTGAGCCAAATGCAGAGAAGGGAACAGATTGACTCCCCTCTCCCCAACTGGAAAAAGGAACAGAGCGCCTCCTACCCCTAGGAGAAAGCAATGAGACATGGTGGAATAGACTGGGGGAGAGGGGCGGTGTTCTGGAATCTTCACATACTAAAGGAGGGCAACAGGTCCTTTCTATGACAGCTGAATCTAAAGGGCTTCTGTCTTCAGCACTGCCCCTTGTGCCACTCACATACCCAAAAATGCTGTCTCCTGGGTCCACGAAAGCTTTGACAGTTACACAGAAAGACTGGAGGTGGCCAGTGATTCAGTGGGGTTGCCTCTTCAGCGCCGTATCCCTGAAGGCTTGGGCTAGTACAGGATGAGGGCAGTCAAGGCTCCAGGATACAGGAAGGTAGGATATCTCATCCCCTTACTGGCCGAACACTGCAGCTTTCACAGAGGTCTTCAGAAGAACATTGCCAGCCTTGACACAGTCACCAAGTTTGGCCCCTGATGGAAAACATAGAATGTCCCCAGTTATCACATCTTTCCAGAGGTCTGTATGTATGTCTTCCTCCATCTCTGTGTATACATCTGTTTCCAGATGCTGACCTGTCATGAGAGACCTCTTCCTCCCCACGTCTCACCTGCTTTCTCCTTCACCCAGGCCACGGCCTTCCCCTCCAGCAGCTCCCACTCCTCCTGCTGATCTGCGGCATTGGTGTGCAACCAGATCACAGCCAAAACCGTGGCCCACACTTTGGGATCGACACCCTGCAAAGAGGAAAACAGGAAGAGAAACCATTAAAGCCAAATTGCAGAATCCCATAGGCAAGAGAAGTTTACATACCAGGGGATCCAATGCTTGCTGAGAAAGGTGATTTTTTACTTGCCAGATAATATCCTTTCCTTGAGTCCTGCTCGACTTGTCCAGACAAGTGGGTTGTGTTCCCCTACCAGTGAAAAGCCCAGGTTTCAATGACATCACTCCCATGCCTCTATTCACCTCAGCCACCAGAGGTCTCTTCAGAATCCATACCAAGCATATGAGAGAACATGGCAAACCTCAACTGTTGAATAATCAACAGTAGAGAACTATGTATAGGAAAGCATAAACCAAAGGCTGTAAGTAGAAAATGAATCTGCAGAGCCAAGTATATAAATTATAGTGGACCCAAGGGTACCGCCGCAGAAAAACAGAGCAAACACAGTTCCAGGGACAGGCCCTGGACTGGTCTAGCAGGACTCAAGGAAAAGACATTATCTGGTAAGTAAAATGTCACCTTCCATGTCATCCTGCTAGACCAGTCCAGACAAGTGAGATGTACCAAAGCTATGCCTCCACTGGGCGGGAATATGACGCTGCAGCTTGCAAAACCTTAGAGCCAAAAACCATGTCAAGCCCATGGGTGGACATCTAAGCAGTAATGCTTGACAAAAATGGAAAGTGATGCCCCCACGTTGCTGCCCGACAAATGTCTGAGGAGCTACTGAGCTACGCTCTGCCCATGAGGGCTCCAGAACCAGCCTGTTTTGCAACAGATACATCGAGGCAATGGTCTCCTTAATCCATTGCCCCAATGTAGGTAACGGCCATGTCATCTTTGTGCAGGCCAGTAAACAGCACAAAAAAATGGTGTGACTTACGAAAAGAATTTGTAACCTCCAAGTACCAGAGATGCACCCTCTGGACATCCACAAGGCAAAGATCCTTATTTTTCCCCTGTCACTGCTCCTTAGAGAAGGGCAGACAAACCACCTGGTTCACATGGAAGGGAGAAATCACCTTAGGAAAGAAGGAAAGCACAGGCCAAATGGAAACCAGCCTCCTCAGAAAAAGATAGGTAAGGATCTGGGCAAGACAGAGCCTGCAGTTTGGAAATCTGCCTTTTAAAAACAAATTGCAAACAAAAAGACCATCTAATTAAGTATCAAATCCTTCAGAGCAGCGCACTTCAATGGCTCAAAGGGCTCCAAAATCAGGGCCCTAAGCACCAGACCTAAATCCCAGGAAGGGACCACAGACCGGAGGGAAGGATGCAGATGCCAAACTCCCTGAAGAAAGTGCGAAACATTTGGATGCAAGGCTAGAACTTTATCAGCCACTAGACCTCTGAAACAGGGCAAAGCCTGGGGAATCCAAGATGACACCTGAACCAGACGTGCTTTGAGATGCTCTCCCTACCTGGACTGCTTCTTATTGTTTCCTCAATGGCTCCCAAGAGGAAAAGAAAGATAAATAAGGCTAAAGATCAGCCGCAACAGCCAGCTTCGGGTGGTCCCTTAGACCGGCATGTTGTTCCAGTTGCGTCCTTAAAACTTTCTGCCATGTCAGAGTTAGGAGCTGGGTGTTGTCCTCAGCTCTGGTGGTCCGTTTCCACCACTGCAGCCCGGCTGAAGCTCGGCCCCACCTCCTGAAGTCTTAGAGTCCTGCAGTTGTGCAAGGTGGTGGAACTCAGGTTTCCATGGTCCAGCACCAGGAGGAACATTGTGCAACTGGAGGAGTGGAGGTAGTCGGCCCTGAAAGGTCGGGTGGAAACCTGAGCCCAGTGTCCCCGGCATCGGGTGTGCCTTGGAAAGCTTTGGTCCCGCTGCCTAAGCCTTTGCCTGGTGTGATTTTACCTGGAGTGAAGCTGTCGTCAGCCAAGAAGATTGGTCTTGAGGACATTTGGGCAGTGTTGCGTAGAATCGAGGCTTCGGTGAGTACTAATATCTCCCAAGTCTCTGACTTCTCTCAGCAAGTGGTGGCCAAGTTAGAAGAACATGAGGAGGGTCTGGGTGCAATACAAAGGCATGTGGGCTTGGTTGAATCCCAAATATCATCTGTCCAGTCTGCAATGGGAAGTTTTGTGAAAGACAAATTTATCACGCCATTACAAAATGGATATGGCAGAAAATGTTAGTCATTCTAAGAACACACAATTGCTAAACTTCCCAAAGGTTAGACTATTGTCTGCCATTGCACTTTGGCAAATGTATTTAAAGGATGTTTTGAAGATTGGTATCCCTGAGGAGATCCAGCTGGCTCAAATATTTTATCTTCTGCCTGGAAAGAAGTTGGAGTCAGAAAATGAGGGTGGTATGTATTCTTTGGTGTCAGCAGGTAGCCTGGACTTGTCAGCCTTTTTAGAGACATCTATAGATAATATAACAAAACAGGCTACCCTTGTGGTAGTTTTGAGGTCTCATTCTGCTAAATCTAGATTGTTTAAGGGAATGATTTTTAACCCAGTCCTCTGATACCACTAGTCTAGTTGGGTTTTCAGGATATCCACAATGAATATGCATGAGATAGATCTGTATGCACTGCTTCCATTGTATGCAGATCTATCTCATGCAGATTCATTGTGGATATCCTGAAAACTAGTCTGGCGGTACTAGAGGACTGAGTTGAGAACCACTGATTTAGGTTATATTTCCAGTGAAGAGATGTTTCTTGTTGTGGGCAAAAGGTGCATATGTTCCCTTATGTCTCCAGGGCAATGCAGGCCAAAAGGAAGAGTTTCTTTGCTTTAAAACCTAAACCTTGGCTGCAGGGGGGTTCTTTTATTTAAGATTCCCCTGCAAGTGCCTTGTGAAGTATCGGGGTAACTCTCTTACCTTTTTTGATCCCACTCAGCTTACTGCTTTTCTATCCCAGCCACCATGTATGAGCAACACACAATAACTCCATCTCACATATATACAGTTACCTATTTCAATGTTCCACACATGTAGATAGTTTCCCCCGTTATCCAAGTTGACTGCTCCTGTTCATTGTAATGACCTGACTCTTGTTTTCTGTTGGATACTGTTTGTTTTATGTAAACCGCGCTGATCGCTAATAGTGCGGTATATAAGAAATGTAAATAAATAAAAATAATAAATAAATAAATCTGACAAGAATGTTTCCTGATGGTTTGTTACCTTTTCATAGTTCCTCATGGGGGTTAAGGGGGGCCTTGTGGCTTGAGCGCGATCATGTTAATTTGTTTCCTTTTTGTCCATGATAATGGTCTTTTCTTCTAGTTTTTCCTGGATTCCCCTCTCTTGGTTTCTTCATTTGTGGATTACATTGTGTAAGGGGTAATACAATATTTCCTCTGATGCTTGAATTAGCTTTTTTTTTTGTATTTTTTATTGCTGTATCCTTTAAGCTAATATGTATTTGATTTACATATATTTGTAACATAAAAATGTTAAAAAAAACAATAACCAGGCCAAAGCTGACACCTCAGGGAGCTAAGAGAAATACCCTTGTCCAGACATTCCTGCAGAAAGGCCAACACAGACAGTATCTTGGTCATCTCAGGGGCCAGCTGCTGTGTGCCACACCAGCGCTCAAAGAGGTACCACATCCACACATATGCCAGGTTGATAGACCTCCTCCAGGCCTAGATAGATAGGCCTACATAGATAAGAACATAAGGGTCCATCAAGCCCAATATCCTGTTTCCAACAGTGGCCAATCCAGGACACAAGTACTTTGTTAGGTTTCCAGAAGGTATCCAGATTTCATGCTGTTTATCTATTGGGTAAGAGGTGGATTTCCCCTGTCCTCTTCAATAGTGGTTTATGGACTTTTCCTCCAGGAACTTGTCCAAACCTTTTTTAAATCCAGTTACACTAACAGCTTTTACTATATCTTCTGGTAACGAATTCCAGAGTATGATTACGTGTTGCGTGAAAAAATATTTTCTACAATAAGTCTTAAATGTGCTACATTGTCGCTTCATTGCATGACCCCTAGTCTTTCTACTTTTTGACGGAGTAAACAACCAGTCTACATTTACCTGTTCTACTCCATTCATTATGTTATAGTCCTCTATCATATCTCCCCTCAGCCGTCTCTTTTCCAAGCTGAAGAGCCCTAGCCTTTTAAGTCTTTCCTGTAGGGATATCCTTCTATCTCCTTTACCATTTTTGTTGCTCTTCTTTATACCTTTTCTAATTCTGCTATATTCTTTTTAAGATATGGTGACCAGAATTGCACACAATCTTCAAGGTGAGGTCGCACCACGGAAAGATACAGAGGCATCATAATATCCTTTGCTTTATTCTCCATTCCTTTCCTTATGATACCTAGCATTCTATTTGCTTTCTTGGCCGCCGTCGTGCACTGGGCAGAGGGTTTCATTGTGTTATCCATGATGATGCCTAAATCTTTTTCCTGGGTGTGGGACCTTGCATTGCTTAACCATAGTTTGCGTTGTTCTTTCCTAAGTACATAACTCTGCACTTGTCCACATTAAATGTCATCTGCGATTTGGACGCCCAGTCTCCCTGTCTATCAAGGTGGTCTTCCAGTTCTTTAAATCCTCTGGTGTTTTAACAACTTTGAATAATTTAGTATCCTCTGTAAATATGATCACATTACTCATTACTCACATTTCCAGGTCATTTATAAATATGTTAAAAAGCAGTAGGCCAAGTACATATCTCTGGGGTATTCCACTATTCTCCTTTGTCCATTGAGAAAATTGGCCATTTAGCCCTACTCTCTGTTTTCTATCTTTCAGTTCCTAATCCACAATAGTATATTGCCTCCTATCCCATGGCTTTTTTTATTTATTATTTATATATTTTAAACAAAGTTACAAGAATAATTTGTGTGACAGAAACATGAAAATAATCATCAAAAAGGAGAATAAATAGCAAAAGGAGAGACCCCCAAAACAAACGTCAGTCCATCTCAAATTAGACTGCAATAATGAGGGCAGAATTATATCAAATGGGGACTCCCAAAGGAAACAAATATAACTCAAATCCAAATGACAGCAATAGGCACACACCGTAGCGCTCATACAATACAAGGTGTTCCCTACTTCTGATCATCACCACCCCCGCCTATTCCCACCAGTGTCAGCGGCTTCTTAAGATCCAGAAAGGCCCAAAGCTGCTCAGGTGCAAAGAAAATATATTTTACTCCAACATAAGAAACAAAACATTTACAGGGGTAACGCAGACGAAAGTTGGCCCCCAAAGCAACCGTCTCTTGTCGCATTGCTAAGAACAGATATCTTCGCTCTTGTGTAATGCGGCTCATATCAGGAAAAATTCTTATAGTCTCCCCCATAAAAGGTACAGACAGATTTTTGAAGTACAGTGACAAAACCCTAGAAAGATCTATTTCAAAGACAAAACTAACTTAAGTTCTGATGTTGCAAAGAGTTTTGAGCCACTACTTGCACTAAAGCAGAAACATCTAATGCACACTTCAAAACTATAGCTTCAAGCTTTACTAACATAGTCCAAATAGTTGACAATGAAATCTCACCAAAATTCTGTTGTTGAGAAGCTGAGGGCACAACTTCCGAGTGCAAAATCTTTTCCATAACCGGCAAAGTACCTGACGCTAACTCACCAGTCATAGGGGCTTGTTTACAAAGCCGCAGTACCGGTTCGCGATTGTTATCGGAGCCACAGCCCCATTGATTTCAAACTTTGTAAACTAGCCGCATAGAGTCTATAAATTAATGAATAGAATGGAACGGGTAAACATAGATCGATTCTTTACACCATCAAAAAGTAGAAAGACATGGGGACATGCAGTGATGCTACAGTGTAACCCGTTTAAGATTAATAAAGAAAAATATTTTTTCACTTAACCCGTAACCAAACCCTGGAATTCATTATCGGAGAATGTAGTAAAAGCTGTTAGTGTAGCTGGGTTTAAAAAAGGTTTGGAAGGGCAGAAGCGGAACCTTTTGATACCTTCTCCTTTGTTTGGTTTAAAAAAGGTTTGGACAAGTTCCTGGAGGAAAGGTCCATAAACTCTTATTAAAGAGGACCCAAGTTATTCACTGCTTGCCCCAATACAAGCATTATGGAACCTATGTGTCTCTTTGGAAAACTGCTTAGGTACTTGTTACCTGGATTGGCCACTGTTAGAAACAGGATACTAGGTTTGATGGACCTTGGTCTGACCCAGTATGGCATTTCTTATGTTCTTAAGAGGTGAATCCTGCCGCCAACTGGCGGAAACCTGTAAAGGGGCCTCCAAACCTTCATTGCACCACCTGGGAACATCCTCCTGGTGGGGACCAAGTCCCTGGGCCCCACATTCCACAAAAGGACCAAAAATGAGCCTTAAATCCAGAAGCAGAGGGGAAGAAGGGCTTTCCAGGCCAGACGTGACGGGAATCCCTAGATCCCTGGAAGTCTGACCAGCATACCCACGAGGAGTGGGCAGAGACTGAAGGAAAAGGGGTCCTGCCTGCTTCACAGGCCCCCTGGACCTGTCCTCCAGAAGGTGGTAAGATTTCGTCTAGCCCAGGTCCTTCACCAGCTTCTCCAAATTGGCCCCAAAAGAAGCTTCCCTTTAAAAGCCAATTGGGCCAACTGGACTTTGGAAGATGATAACCCTGAAAAGCGGTATATAAAATATGTTAATTAAAAAAATAAATGAGTCCATAGTATTGGAGCCAAATCCAATGCCAGGTCACCATCGACAGGACATATCCCTGGCCAGGTCATACACTGCATCAGTGGAAGAGACTGAATCAACTGGAGCACAGCTTGAGATGTCAGGCCTGCACATCTGAAGAACAGCAGCCGACGCAATGAACTGGTTTTTCAACACGAATCCACCTTTTGGTCCACAGGATGATCTGCCTTCCACAGGAATGGTAGTCCATCTGGTAAATGCCATGACTTGCATATCCACCTTGGGAATATCAAACCACATAACGCACTCCTTTGGGAGAGCGTGCATCATCTTAAGAGGATGTACGTTTGGCTCCTGCTCCATACCTGGAGCATCCACCAAGTTCAAGGTGGGTGAGACCCTGGTAATCAACGCCGCCAGTTCCTCCTTCTGGAACAGGTGAATAACACCAGCCTCTTCACAATCTTCTGAAAGCAAAAGTACTTCTTCGTCCACATCTGAGCCCAGAACCGAGAGATCGGAATCCAAGTCATAGTCCAAATCTCGGACAGATCACAGTTGATGCCCATCTCCAGCCGCCGCCAATCCCTAAGATGACGGAGAGTGGCCCACAGCACAGTTGACAGAACCCCCAGCCGGCTGGATATCCTTACCCACAGCGCCATCCGCCACCTACTGCATCCCCCTGCTGAGAGGAGGGAACAGCTCTCCAGGGACAATTTAGAAGCTGCCATACAAGAAGAGCATAGTTCAGAAAGCGCACCTCACTTTCCACAGGTCTAGCAACGGTTCCTGGAAAAAGACAAAAAGAGTTAAGGCAAGTTCAGT
Organism: Ichthyophis bannanicus; assembly: GCA_033557465.1. Taxonomy (NCBI): domain Eukaryota; kingdom Metazoa; phylum Chordata; class Amphibia; order Gymnophiona; family Ichthyophiidae; genus Ichthyophis; species Ichthyophis bannanicus. Next base: position 121,134,354 of record CM066048.1, read on the forward strand.
GGCAGTAAGCACTAAGACCGCGGGAGCCGTAAAGCGTGCGTTAACAGCGCTTGTACAGCAATGTGCAAAACAAGCACGTGGGTAAGAACACAGGTTGGAGCTTCTCAGGCTGAATGCGCACTGGCATTGTGCGACCGCCAGGCGTACAATAGTAAAAAGCACTAATAACGCGTGTAGAAACCTCTCACACCCTTGCCAAAGGTTGCCAGCAGTCCACTCCAAATTGCGCCCTAGACAGGACAATCAGGAGCCCTCAACAAGGACAATGACATAGTCAAGTTTTGGTACTCACCGGTAAGAGCATGAAGCTGAACCAATTTTTCCTCCTCCTATGGCTACCGAAAAGATCGCAGTCTCTAGTGACCCTCATGGTGGTTGTTCACTAGCGTTTAAATCAATCATTTCCTCTCAATTCATTCATATTTTCTTCAGTGTAAAAAAATCCAGCCACCTTCTGCTGGAGACAAAGAAATACTGAAGAGACCTCTGGAGGCGGAGGCGAATAGAGGCACTGGAGTGATGTCATTGAAAATGGAAATTACACTAACCTGGTAATTGTAGTTCCTGTAGGATCCAGTTTAGTCCTCCACAATCGGGTAGTGCACCTTCTACTGCAGCCTGGAGACTGGACCAATCAAATCTTCTGTAGTACATATCCAGCAGGAGCTCCCAGAAGCCCCCCAGTGTACTAGTAACAAAGCATACTTAACGAAGCAACACATTAAATAATCATTAAATTATCATTACATTATCAGTAAACCCTTTTCTTCCCCCCCTGTAATAACCAACTCCCTCCCCAAACGAGGAAGTCAGAACACCGCCTGGCGCCGAAACCGACGCCTTCCAATTTACACAGAGCTCCCCTTCACAGAAATCTAGGGAGCTGACTGAACTCCAAGAAAGGGAAGAGCCATAGCAATAAGCACGACTGTCAACAGAACCCGAACGGGACGAAGAACCGTCCTACAGTCAACCGCTCGGAACAGCGCGCCGCAAGACTACACAGAGAGTTGGGAGGGAAGGAGGGCTAAACTGGATCCTACAGGAACTACAATTACCAGGTTAGTGTAATTTCCATTTCCTGTGCGGATATCCAGTTTAGTCCTCCACAATCGGGATGTAACAGAGCAGTTAAGACCGGGCGGGACCTTGCCAGCCGGCGCGCAGAACCGCCGATCCAAAACAGGAATCCCGAGCCGCTAACACATCCAGGCGATAGTGCCTGCTGAAAGCGTGCAGAGACGACCAAGTGGCCGCCCTACAGATATCCGCTGGCGGAACCAGGCAATGCTCCGCCCAAGAGGTCGCCTGAGCTCGAGTAGAATGAGCTCGAAGCCCCTCCGGAACTGGCCGCTGCTGCAACAGATACGCAGATGCGATCGCTTCCTTGAGCCATCTAGCAATGGAGGCCTTAGCCGCCACCTCCCCTTTTCTTGCGCCCCCAAAGAGCACAAAAAGCCGATCGGTCTTACGAAAGGACTCCGTAGACTGTAAATACCGACGCAGCGTGCGACCCACATCGAGCCGGTGAAGACCCTTGTCCACCGACTCAACCGAGTTCGCCGAAAGGACCGGCAGAAACACTGCCTGATTCAAGTGAAAGGGAGACACCACCTTTGGAAGAAAAGAAGGCACCGGCTGGATCACAATCCGGTCCGCGGAAAACGACAAGAAAGGCTCTCGGCAGGACAAGGCCTGGAGATCCGAAATGCGCCGAGCCGAGCAAATGGCTACAAGAAAGACCGTCTTCAAAGTGAGATCCTTCAGGGACGCCCTCCGCAAGGGCTCAAAAGGTTCCCGCACCAGAGCCCGCAGGACTAAATTCAAATCCCACGGAGGAATCGGTGCTCTGCGGGAAGGCCGTAAATGAAAAACAGCGGTCAAGAAACGCCGCACATCCGCATGAGCGCTGAGAATGCGGCCTAAAACCTTGCCTCTATAGCAGGAGATCGCTGCCAACTGAACCTTCAGGGAACTGGCCGCGAGGCCTTTCTCGAACCCATCCTGAAGGAAGCTTAACACGACGGGCACAGAGACCGTCACCGCCCGGACTCCCCGACGGGAGCACCAGTCCTCAAAAATCCTCCAGATTCGAACATAAGTAAGAGAAGTGGATGACTTTCTTGCCCGCAGTAGGGTGGAAATCACCGCGGGCGAATAACCCTTCTTTTTCAGCCGAGCCCTCTCAATGGCCAAACCGTAAGCGAGAATCGAGCCACCTGGGGCATCCGCAGGGGGCCCTGAAGAAGAAGGTCCGGCAGCGCGGGCAGGCGCCAAGGCACGCCGTCTCGAAGTCTGACTAGCTCGGCATACCAGGGCCTCCGAGGCCAATCCGGAGCCACCAGCAGCACTCTGCCCTGATGACACTCGATGCGCTGGACGACCCGGCCGATCAGCGCCCACGGAGGGAAGACATACAGAAGCCCGGACGTCGGCCACGGCTGAATGAGAGCGTCGAGCCCTTCGGACATTCGCTCCCGCCGTCTGCTGAAGAAGCGACTCGTCTTGGCCGTCTGGAAGGTCGCCATGAGATCCATGATGGGCGGACCCCACCGCCGCACTATTTGCGCATACACCTGTAGATTTAACTCCCACTCTCCGGGGTCCACTCGCACTCTGCTGAGAAAGTCGGCCTGGACATTTTCCGCGCCCGCTATGTGCGCCGCTGATATTGCCGGCAGACGAGTCTCCACCCAACTGAACAAGGCTGTCGCCTCTGTTTCCAGGGCCACACTCCCTGTGCCCCCTTGGCGATTGATGTAAGCCACCGTGGTCGCATTGTCCGACCAGACCTAGACAGGTCGACCCCGGACCAGTGGCTCCAGGGCCAATAGTGCTAGCCGCACCGCCCGAAGCTCGAGACGGTTGATCGACCAAGACGCTTCCTGGGAGGACCACACCCCCTGAGTGAAGCGGGTCTCGCAGTGCGCTCCCCAACCGGCTAAGCTCGCATCCGTTGTGAGGGGAACCCACAGAGGAGGCTCCAAGGGAACCCCCCGCGTCAGATTCTCGGGAGAGAGCCACCAACGGAGCGAAAGACGCACCGCCTTCGGGCAGGGCAGTCTCTTGTTCAAGGAGTCGCACTGGTTGGACCACCGGTGAAGGAGCGCCCTCTGCAGCGGGCGCATGTGGAACCGCGCCCACGGTACCACCTCCAAGGTCGCCGCCATCGTTCCGAGAAGCCTCAGGTACCACCACGCTGACGGAGCGGGCATGCCCCGAAAGAGTCGGACAAGAGCCCGCAACGCCCGGACGCGGCGCTCGGGGAGGCACACCAGCCCCCGGGCGGTGTCGAAGCGCACCCCCAGATACTCGAGGTCCTGCGTGGGACGCAGACAACTTTTTCGTTCGTTCACAACCCAGCCGAGAGACCGCAGCAGAGCCACTACCCTGCTCGTGACTCGCAAGCACTCCCGACTGGACTTTGCCCGAATCAACCAGTCGTCGAGATATGGATGGACCAAGATGCCCTCCTTGCGCAAGGCCGCCGCAACGACCACCATCACCTTTGTGAAGGTGCGCGGAGCCGTGGCTAAGCCTAACGGCATGGCCCGGAACTGGAAGTGGCCCCACGGAAACGCAAAGCGGAGAAACCGCTGATGAGATGGATGTATCGGGATGTGCAAATAGGCCTCTGTAAGATCGAGGGACGTTAAAAACTCCCCCTGTCGCACTGCTACAATGACTGACCGCAGAGTTTCCATGCGGAAGTGCGGCACCCTGAGCGCGCGATTGACGCCTTTGAGATCCAAGATCGGACGCAGAAAATCGCCCTTTTTGGGGACCACAAAATAGATGGAGTAACGACCGGCGCCTCTTTCCAAGAGAGGAACCGGGACCACCGCTCCCAGTGCTAACAACCGAGCCAGGGTCACGCGGATGTCCCGCGTCTTTTGTTCGCCCCTGCTGGGCGACAGAACAAAGGCATCCGGAAGCGGGGATGAAAATTCTAGAGCATAACCCTCTTCTATAATCTGTAGCACCCAGCGATCTGACGTAATTTGGGCCCAAGACGGAAGAAAGTCGTGCAAACGACCCCCGATAATCGGGCCTCCCTCCAGAGCCCGCCTCGCGTCATTGTGGCTTGCGCCCAAAGGAAGACGCCGAGGGAGAGGCGGCTCCGGAGAAGCCTCTGCCGGCCCCTCTGAAACCACGAAATCCCTGATTACGGGCTCCAAACCGGCCCCGCTGCGAGGCCCACAGGCGGGAGGACCGAAACCTGCGCTGATCCCGAAAGGACCCCCGCGCCGAGGTGGAGGACCTGTTGGCCCTTGGCCTATCCTCCGGAAGCCGGCCCCCCTTGGACTCACCGAGCTCCTTTACCAGTTTCTCGAGAGCCTCCCCAAATAACAATCTGCCCTTAAAGGGCAGTTTACCGAGGCGGGACTTGGAAGAACCGTCAGCCGCCCAGTTGCGCAACCATAGGGACCGGCGCGCTGCCACCGCGGACGCCATACTATTAGCCAATGCGCGGATTAAATCATAAAACAGATCCGCCAAGTAGGCCGAGCCGGACTCCAGCCGGGTAACCTCCAACAGGCCTTGCTGGTCTAAGCCGGGGCTCGAGCGCAAGCGCTGCGACCACCGCAGACACGACCGAGCCACCCAAGCCCCGCAAATAGAGGCTTGCAATGATACGGCATCCGTATCGAAGGTTTGCTTCAGCAAATTATCAATCTTCTTATCCTGCCCGTCCTTGAGGGCCGCCGCCCCCTCAACCGGGATGGTGGTTTTCTTGGTCACTGCGGAAACCGCAGCATCCACTCGCGGAGACTTAAACAAGTCCCTGTCCTTGTCGGCGAGGGGATAAAGCCGATTCATGGTCCGAATCCCCTTCAAACCGGATTCCGGGTGCTCCCACTCCGCCTGTATCATCTGTTCCACCACGCGGTGGACGGGAAAAACCACCTGGGTATCCCTGACGGCCTGAATGAGAGGATCCTCCAGACCCTCTTCCTCCAGGGACCGCACTGCCGAAAGGTTAAGTGCCTGAAGGGACTCCGTAACCAGAGGAACCAGCTCGTCCTTCCGAAACACCCGAATGATCCGAGCCTGATCCTCCGGCTCGGGGATCTCCCCATCCTCCAATTCCTCCGCTTCAGTCTCAGGATCGCCCTCCGCCTCGGACTCCAGAAGCCCCAGGGCGTCCTGCTCCTGTTCCCCCAAACGGAGCCGCTTGACCCCGGGTGGAGAGGAGCGCTGAGCCACCCCAGTGACCCCCGAGGGGAGAGAGGGGGCCCAACCTCCGGCCACTGACCGGACCTGCTCAAGTGGAAAGCCTGATGCATGAGGAGAACAAAATCAGGGGAGAATTCCATAGGTGTGACAACTATAGCCCCCTGCTGGAGCGCAGCCACCGACCCACTGGCCGGTGGAACCGACCCAGACTGAGGGATGCTCGGAGAAAGGACACTGTCCCCTGAAGTAGAAGCATCCCCAGGGGTAGCCTGCTCCTGGACATTCACAGAGTGTTCCAGCTCTGCGGGCACTGCAGCGCAGCCCCTGCAGATGCCAGAGTCAGTCCCTGCTGCTCTGCGGGACCCACAAATCACACATTGGGGTTTGGAAGCCATCCCAAGACCACCTCTGCCCAGCGGGATAGAAGGGAACAGGCACAGAAAAGCCCACACCACAGGGGCAATCTCATGCAAATCAGTCCCGGTTGAATAATAAAACGTTTTTTTGGTTTTTTTTTTGCAAGGAACAAACACACTCCCCAGACTCCCAGGGGTGCCCTGAGCAAAATCGCCAGCAAAAGGAACCCCAAAAACCCCAGGGGAACCTGTGCACAAGTGATCAAAAGTGCCTCTAAAAGCACACTTTATAAATCCAAAATGGCCGCCGCACTTTTTCACCCGCGGTAAAAAACGGCGCGAAAATACAAAGACAAATAAATAATATGTAAAAGAAAGAAAACGACCCTCAGATACAGGGCAAACGATCAAATTTAGGAAAAATTGCCAAATGGGCTCAGGAGAGCCTACCGAACGCTGGCAGCTCTGACAAGAGAGCACTGCTCACAAATACAGACATAAAATGAAAACTCCTACCAGCTCAGGAACAGCAAGGACACAGCCAACTTCACCCAGTGTCAGCCACTGCTGTATCAGGTATGGCTTTTCCCCGTACAGTCAAGGGGAAGCTCACCCAAGGCTGATAAAATTAGCCAGGCAAGAAGACAGGAGCCTGCAGGTCTGACTTCCTCCCGAGTCTCCTGTGCCAAAGCACTAGAGAGGCATATTTCTTTCACTTTTCCTTTTAAAGATACAACTAGCTATTAAATAAATAGCAAATAAATGTCCCAAAAACAAACCCTAAAAGACTAACTAACAAGTGTTGCTCCTTCAAGAGTCACTCAGTGTGCCCAGCAAGGGCACAGACGTCTTCAAGCTGCAAGAGACTGGACACACTGGGGGGCTTCTGGGAGCTCCTGCTGGATATGTACTACAGAAGATTTGATTGGTCCAGGCTGCAGTAGAAGGTGCACTACCCGATTGTGGAGGACTAAACTGGATATCCGCACAGGAACCTGTTTTTTTATTGGTTCTATGTTTCTACCAATCTGCTGGTAGAGGAACACAACTCACTTGTTTGGACTAGTCTAGCAGGACCATATAGAAATAGAACTTTCAAACTGAGTCAGACCAAAGCTCTATCTCGCCCTGCATCCTGCCTCCGAAAGCAAACACAGGCAGGCAAAGGACCTGTGTAGGAAACGGGTCATGTTCTCCCCAGCAATCACACATCAAGTAAAAATCCAGAGTGACAGAAGGACACAGACAGGGGGACATATAGAGATTGTCACAATGGTCAGATCACATGGGGGGGGGGAGGGTCTGTATGGGGGTTTTTTTTGGTGCTTTAATTTTGGAGACAGTCACTGATTCTACCTTTATCCCTAATCAAAAACCCTCTTCCCTTGCCACTGCTCCTCATGTCAGGCTCATACCAGATCAGGAATCTTGGCTGAGAGGTCGGCCTCTGATGTGCCAAAGACAGAAGCCAGGGAGGAGCTCAGAGTCCAGGAGCCATCTGCATTCTGCAGGGAGATGAGTTTCAGGAGGGGAGAATCCAAGATCTCTTGAACACCTGCGTCTACTACTTCTGTAAGAAAGGAAACACAGAGAGCTTAAACAATGCTTTGCCTTCATCACTGTCACCTCAGATTTTAATCATTTTCTATACTATACAAAGTTCCTGAAACCTTTTATTAGTCACTTTGTGTATCTTCACTAGATTGTAAGCTCCATGGGAAGGGATTGTCTGTGAAGTGCTTTGTGTAGCACTTTCTTTTTTTTTTTTCCATTAAATGTTTATTGAAGGTTGACACAAAGAAAAAAACAGCACTTCCCAATACACAGTCAACAGTTTATACAGCACGAACATATTAAATCACAACAGTAGTTCCGCTTTCCCCCTTAAACACCTCCAAGGCTATTAGTCACAAAATAATCCCACTGTCCCCTCCCACCCTTCCCCCCCCTTCCCCCGAGGATGACACCAGTATTAGCATTAAAGAATAATCCTAAAAAGGAAAGTCAGTATAGAATACCTTAAGCAATACGCTACCCATTAAGCTAAATGATATTCGCATGGAAAAACTCTAGGAGTCTGAAACACCCAGTCAAGCATGAGAAAGGAATCCCCCAGCCTCTGCACCACAAGCAAGCAAGATGGGAAAGTGGGAAGCCCCTCCCCCCCCCCCAAGTAAAACAGAAGGAGAGAGGAGAAAAAACTATTTCCCGGAGCCTCCAAACTGGGATCAGGCCCAAAAACACCCCCCCCCCCCACCGTGACAAGCTCCCACTACGGGCCACCATTGCATGGGGTCACCCTCTCCCCTCGGGTATCGGGGGCTTGTGAGGTCCTCCCCCTTTCCACCCACTGGAGGTAAGGGCCCCAGGTGTCTTGGAAGTTCACTAGCCGTTTCCTACGCAGGGCCGTCAGGCGATACATGAGAGATAGGTGCGCTACTCGCCCTTGGATATCCTCCAGAGTGGGTGGGGAAGGAGTCCGCCATTTCCGCGCAATCAATTGTCTCATTGCCCCACAAACCACCTTACGCCACTTTGACCCCCCTCCCACATTCAGCAGCGCCAAACAGGGTCCAACCACCACACCATCATCCAACACCACTTCCATCCATTCTGCCACCGCCTGCCAGCTAGGCTGGAGTATCGGACACTCCCACCATATATGTAGGACAGAGCCGATCGCTCCACACTCCCTCCAGCAGAGACCCAACCCTCCCCGCCATTTCTGTAATCTCTGGGGAGTCAAGTGCCACCTATAGAGCATTTTGTAGTTTTGTTCCAAAATTGAGCTTGATAACACACCCCTAAACAACCCCTTGTAAATTCCTACCCAGTTATCCTCATCCCAACACAAATGCAAATCACGCTCCCATGCTTTTTTGTGGGCCCAGCCCCCAATATCCACCTGATCCATTAACCCATACAACCGGGAAATCAAGCCTTTGATCACCCCATTTTCCACTAAACCATCTACAGCAGCGCCCTGCCCGTCACCCCCCCAACCCCCCAGACTATTGCAAAAGTGCCGGGCTTGCATATACTGATATCTAGCACCCTCCAGCACCGAAAACTCTTTCTGTAAATCATCAAAGGACACCCAGGCCCCCCCGTCTTTAAACTGCCCTACATAGCCCAAGCCCTGCCGAGCCCACTTCTGAAACACAACATCATCCCTCCCCGGTGGGAAATCCGGGTTGTCACACAGAGGCATAAACTTGGAGCAGCCCCGAGCGCCATACCACCGGGCGCGCCATTTTAACCAGTATCGCAGCGTGAGTGCTACATATGGATTTCCCCCCTCCTGACTCACAAGACCGGGTTTCCGCACCCACACAATATTTGATAGGCGTCTACCCTCCCCCAAACCCGCCTGTTCCAATTCCACCCAATCCACTGCCTCCCTCAAAATCCACTCAAAGACCGCTCGCACTCTGGCCGCTTCATAATATCTACCCAGATGCGGCATCCCCATGCCCCCCCTATCGCGGCCTGCATACAAAATGCTCCGAGCCACCCTCGGTCTCCTACCCCGCCATACGAAAGCCAGGAGCTTCTCCTGTATTTTCCGCAGGTAGGTCATCGGGACCTCAATGGGCAGGTTAATAAAAAGATAAAGGAGCCGAGGCACCAAAATCATCTTGATGAGGTCTATTCGACCCAGCCACGAGATCTCAAACGTCCCCCATCGCTCAAGCTCTCTAATCAGCTTACTCTGGGCGGGTAAGTAATTCTCCCGAAATAAATCCTGGCATTGGCCTGTGATTTGCACCCCAAGGTACCGAATACTAGATTTGGCCCACCGGAAGGGAAAGGCCTTCTTCAAGCCCGCCACGGTCTCCCTACCCAAGGAGAGATTCAAAATTTCTGATTTTGTGGGGTTCATACGAAACCCTGACAGAGCTCCATATATGGTTATCTCCTCCAAAATGGCAGGGAGCGTTCGCAATGGGTCAGAGACAAAAAACAAAACATCATCGGCAAAGAGGGAAATCTTATGGGGAATATTATTCACTACTACACCCCGGATCTCCCTGCGAGCCCTTATCCTCTGGGCCAGTGGTTCCATGGCAAGAATAAAGAGCAGAGGGGAGAGAGGGCACCCCTGCCTCGTCCCCCTGTGCAATTCAAAAGTTTGGGTGGTGGAGCCATTTATTTTTAAGCAGGCTAAAGGGTGCCGATATAGGGCTCGCACCCAGTCTAAGAAAGTCCCTCCTATCCCCACCCGCTCTAGCGTCAGAAACAGAAAAGGCCAGCTCACCCTATCAAAAGCTTTTTCAGCATCTACTGCTAATAAAGCCATCTCTGCCCCCTCTCTCCTACCATGCCATATTGAATTTAACACTCTCCTGATATTGTCGGAGGTGTACCTCCCAGGCACAAAACCAGATTGATTAGGGTGTATTAGCTTCCCCAGAAATGGGAGCAGCCGATTGGCTAGGACTCGGGTGAAAATCTTAAAATCGCTACCCAATAGAGAGATAGGCCTATAGGAGCCACACTCCAGTGGATCCTTACCCTCCTTATGAAGAATACTGACCCCCGCCAGCCGCATAGATGGCGGCAGAATACTATCCTTTTGAAAGGAATTATACATTCTCACCAAGGGTCCGACCAGTTGTCCTGCAAAAACTTTATAAAAGCTGTTGGGGTAGCCATCCATGCCTGGGGCCTTATGGGCCCGTAGGCCTTTAATCACCGTGAGGACCTCAACTTCACCAATAGGAAGGGAGAGACTCTCAGACTCTGCAGTGGACAAGTTCAGCAATTGGACAGTATCCAAAAAGTCCCTAATCGCTACTTCCGACACTACCGTCTCCGGCGTATACAGCTCTTGATAATACTGGACAAACCTATCTTCAATCTCCTTACCCAGCCACAACAAGCTACCCTCTCTCCCCTTTATTTTCACTATAGCATTCCGAGCGGCCAATTTCTTGACCCGACGGGCTAGCAGCCTCCCAGCTTTATTGCCAAATTCAAAAAACCTCTGCTGAAGGAGATTCAGTTTATGTCGGATCTCCTCCATATGTAATTCGCTCAAGTCTAGCTGAGCCTTCCTCAATTGGCCCTGCACGAGAACATCCTGCGGCCTCTGCTTCAAGCACCCCTCCAACTCCCGAATCAGATCCAGCAGCTCCTCTTGCTTTTTTAGCCGCACTTTCTTTCTGTGGGCACCTATAGCTACCAGCCGCCCCCTAACCACCGCCTTCAAACAATCCCAAACCATTCCTGGGGAGCATTCACCATTATCGTTCACTAGCAAGTATTCCTCTATGTCTCTCCCTAATTGTTCTACTACTGCCGAATCTTCCAACAGGGACTCATTCAACTTCCACCATCGCTTGGCCGAGCTTAAATCCCCTAAAGGTAAGATACAAAGAACAGGGGCATGGTCTGACCAGGTCCGTTCTCGGATCTCACATTTCTCCACTCCAGCCAACAATGCCTTATCAATAAGCAGCAAATCAATCCGGGAGTACACTGCATGCACGGGGGAGAAGAAAGAATAATCCCTTTCGCCATAATTCACTTCCCGCCAGAGGTCCACCAAATCCAGGGATTCCATCAGCTGCTTCAGACGCAGGCGATGCTTCCGAGTAAGGGACGACGCCCCCTTAGAGGTGTCCACCAAGGGATTAAGAGCAACGTTGAAATCACCCCCAATCAGCAACTGCCCCTCTCCCTTGCTTACAAGAACTGCTTCCAATTCTCCAAAAAAGGCGGCCTGCTCCGTGTTGGGAGCATACACACTGGCCAGCGTATACTTCTGCTGTCCCCATTGCAACTTAACCACCACATAACGTCCTCTCTGATCCCGGATGACCTCCTCCACCCTCCCCAGCACCCTACCAGACATCAAGATCCCCACTCCACCCTTTTTCTTCTCTAATTTGTTGGAAGCAAAATATTGTTGGGGGAAACGGGAGTGTCGCAAACGATCCTCATCCTTAGGAAGCAGGTGAGTCTCCTGGATAAAGACCACATCCCCCTCCAGCCGGGAGCATTCTTTGAAAAGCAATTGCCTCTTATAGTAGGAGTTCAGGCCCCTGACATTAATAGTCATCAGCTTAAAGGCAGCCATAAACCCTTCCCTCCACTTGCTGCACCAGAGCCATCCCCGTTCCCCCCCCTCCCCCAACCCTCCCCCCCCCGGACAGTCCCTCCTCCCCAACCCTCCCCCCTCCCCCCCACCCCCACCCCCCGCCCCCACCCCCCGCCTCTCCACCCGATCCATCAAAATAGATCGGAGCCAGGTCCCGTCAACCAGAGCAGCCCCCTGCTTTTTTCTGTGAGATAACCCCCCCCCCCTCGAAACAGCACCCAACTTTGTACCCTCCTTACTTAGTAGGCAAACAAGCAAAAAGAAACAAAAAGAAATCTTCCCCCCATTCTTCCGTCCATTACCACTTAGCATCAAGGACATCTCAGCACAGAAATGAAAACATAACTCCCCGTTCTCACATCTTATGCAGCACCCCCACCCTGCACCCCCCATGCAGACCCAACAGGCTCAGACTCAATAACATAAACTAAAAGTGAACCAATTCAATATAGTTCATGGGGCCGATTCAGCAGGCTGCAGAGCTGGCTTTGTCTTTCGTAGCCTCCGCTCTCCGCCGGACACTCTACTCCAATTCCTCTGTGGGCGGCTATGGAGGTCTCCCCTCTCTCCTGCCGCCACCTCCCCCGATTCCGCTGTCGGGAGATTGGACCAGCCGGCCTGCTTCAGAGCAGAGATGGCCTCCTCCACAGTATGTGCCACATAGGCCTTTGTATTAATGGTGAACTGCAGGCCCACAGGGAACAGCCAGCGGTATCGGACATTCTCCTCCCGAAGCCGCTTTGTCACCTGCTGGTACCCCCGTCGTTTCTTCATAGTGATACTTGAAATGTCTGCAAACACTTCCACGTCGGCCCCCTGCCAGTTGAGTTTCCCCAGCTTCCGGGCGGCCTTGAACACCAGTTCTTTGGACCGATATTCATGCAAACAACACACAATATCTCTGGCTCTGTTATCGCGCTTGGGGCCAAGAGCCCGGTGGGCCCGATCCACTCGGAGGCACACGCCCTCTACTTCCATATCGGCGGACTTCAAAACAGCGCTGCAAAACTCCTCTGCCAAAGAAATATAATTTACTGCGCCATCCACCTCCGGGAGGCCCCGTATGCGGATGTTCGAGCGGCGGGATCTATTCTCAAGATCTTCCAGCTTCTGCAGTATTTCATCCTGTGTATGTTCTATCTCAGTGGTGCGCTGCGCCACAGAGCCTAAATGTCCTTCATGCTCCTCCGCCCGAGTTTCCAACTCCTCCATGCGGGCACCCAGCGTTTGCATGTCATCCTTCAGCTCCTTAAACCAGTTCTTGACTTCCAATTTAAAAGTGGAGAGTTCTGATTGTGTAGACTCAAACCAGCCTCTTAAGTCCTCACGCAGGCTCAGGATTTCGCCAGCAGCGCCCAGTCCGGCCCCGCCATCCGCCACCTCCACCGCCACGGTTGTACTCGCCATTGGTTTCAGGGCCGGGGACTTTCCCCCTGTTCCACTCCTAAAGGAGAAAGATTTTAAGTCCGCTCATGGCTTTTTACCAGCCATCTGATCCCAAGAAGTAAGCTGGCTTTCCAAACAGCGCCTCGCAGGGGGGGGGGGGCCCCGCAGGGCCTGCTTCCACCAACAGTCTGTCTGTTGGTACTCCTCTCCCGGGCACAAGGCCAGGTAGTCCACAAAATAAGGGCACTCGTGGAAGGTGCAAATGGAGGCCCGCCGGGTCACGGAGCAAGAAAGGTGAGTCCTGGAAGGAGGGGGAAGGGCTCCAATAAAGTAGAAGCAATACTGCCCGGTGCAGAGAGGAAAACAGTCCGTGGGGCGAAAAAAAAAAACCCCCCGCCGGGTTCAAGATGCTGTGCTGTCCGCCCAATGCCCCTAAGGACAACGATCAGGCCTTCTCAGGCTTCTCCTCGGCCCCCTCTACTCCAGAATTGCCACTCTGGTCCCGGACCGTGTGGTGCTTGCGTCGTCGGGAGTCCCCCACTTGGCGCAGGCCGCCTGAAGAAAAAAAAAAAAATATGCCGCTCGAGGCCAACAGTGCAGCCCCCCGCTACTCACGCCTTTGCTCACCGAGCCGATCAGCTGCTCTCACACGTGGCCGGCCGGCACGAAACGGAGGAAGGCAATCCAGGGCCCACAGCCGTCCAACGCACTGACACCTCTCTCCGATGTCGCGGGTTCTCCGAATGTGCCGCCAATCTTCACCGGAGCCACCGCTGCCGCGAGCCCGCTTCACTCCGCTAGTTTCGGTATCGAGGGGGTGCTTAAATTCCGCAGTTTGCAGGGGGATTGTGGCGGAGCTAAGCTAAAGCACCGCCATGCTGCCTGGTGACGTCACCGGAACCACCTGTAGCACTTTCTAAAGGATTCATTTTAGTTCCAGGCTGTGAAATACAGCAAAAGAGCAGGGGGCCAAATTCGAAGTGACTCGGAAATCAGCTTTTTCCTTTGTGGCCCCCACTTTGTGGAATGGCCTCCCCCAGCCATCTGCTTGGAACCAATCTTCCAGAAATTCAAAACCTTGCTTAAGACCCATTTAATCAAGCCTTTGGGACCAGGGCAGATTAGGCAAAATGAAAAAACAAAAACAGAGTAAATCTTTCTATGATTCCTGTGTATCTTCTTATTTTTTCTGTTGTTTATCTTTTCTTTCTTTCCCATACAGAAATAGAGGTCCTTTCAACCCTCTTCTTAACTGTTTTAGTTTGAAGTTATAAACTGCTCTGATTGTGTCTCACAAAGAGCGGTATAGCAAATGAAATAAAAGATAAACTATCCATTTTTGGATCATTTTCAACATTTTTTGACTGCCCTTCAGATATTTTTCAGTTTATTTCAGAAATCAATTTGTGTAAAATTTGCTTAGTATGCATAAACATGTTTTAACGGGTTTAAATCAGCCTTACAGACATTAAATCAGAGGTTTCATGTGTGTAAAGTCAATTTATTGCATGTTCTTCAGACGCATAACAGTTTCTGAAATAAAACCAGAAACCAAGGGGGTAATTTTAAAAGCAATGTTTGTGACTTGGACATCTGCAAACTGGCACATGGAAGTCCAAATGATAGAGACACCCCTGGGGTCATTTTAGAAGCCAGGTCTGTGTATGTCCCCAGCAAAAAGACATCCAAGTCTGAAGGGGGGGGGGGGCACAGCAGAGGCATGAACCTGGACATCCATCCCCGCCTGATCTAGAAATGTCCTGGATGTCCCTAGTGTGTTTAATTTTAGACCTGCTCCAGGCACAAACAGGCATATCCTCGAAACAACTTTTTTCCATCCTACGTCAACTTTCTTCTACCGGTTCTGCTCACAATCTGTCCAGTAAAGTCCCAGCTCTTCAACTTTTGGCCACCTTCTTTTCAAAGAAAATCTCAGATCTGCGTTTCTCCTTCATGACTCCAGCCTCGTCCACATTATCCTCTCCTCCCTCTCCTTCTGTTGCTACACCCTCTGCTGGGCTGTCAATTCCTACCTCACTAGGATCACCCCCTTCCCTACCAAATCGGGCACTAGCGCATACATGGTCCTCCTTCTATCCCATTACCTCTGCTGAGCTCCTACAAGTCCTCTCTAGTTCTAGGAAAACCACCTGTCAGCTCGACCCAGTTCCTCCCACTGGCTGGCTGAATCTTCCTTGCAATTAGTACCTATCATGGTTACCATTCTTAACACTAGCTTCTCCTCCGGCCATTTTCCGCTTCCTTGGAAGTCTGCCATAGTTCGTCCTCTCTTGAAACAACCATCACTTGACCCTTCCATTCCCTCACATTGGCGTCCTGTGTCAAACCTCCCTTTTCTGGCTAAACTACTTGAACGCTTTGCTTTTACACAACTCAGTTCCCATGTTGAAGCTACTAATGCCTTACACCCACGGCAAGCAGGATTCCGTTCAGGGCATAGTACGGAAACCGTCCTTCTGGCCCTACTCAATGAATTACACGTCGCCCATGACCATGGAGATATTACCCTCATTGTCTCTCTCGACCTTTCTGCAGCATTTGATCTTATCGATCACCACATCCTTCTTTCTCGTCTAGTGGATCTGGGGTTATGTGGTGAGGTCTGGAAATGGTTTTCTTCTTTTCTCTCCGGCCGTTCTTTTACCGTCCATTCCAACAACCAGTGCTCCTCTCCATTCCCTCTTACCTGTGGTGTTCCCCAGGGTTCAGTTCTTTCTCCTCTTCTGTTTAATATCTTCCTTTCCTCTCCCCTCTCCCTCTCTTGATCCAGCAATATCCAGTTTCATCATACATCTACGCCGATGATATTATTCTCCTGTATCACACTTCTCCATTGAACCTTGACATCTCTCAGTTTAATCGTTGCCTTGCCCATATTGCTTCCTGGCTTTCCCTTAACCTCCTGCACCTCAACCCAGCAAAGTCTACAGCTATGTGGGTCTCCTTGAGTGGCTCCTGTCCGACTGTTGCTCCTCAGATCGGTCCCACCCCAATCCCGCTTGTCTCCACCTTCCGTTACCTGGGGGTTACTCTAGACTCCACTCTCTCTTTTGCTGGTCACATCTCCACTCTCACCCGCCGGTCTTCTGCAGTCCTACGACAAATTAGAACTGTTCAGTCCATTCTCCCTTCTACTGCACTGATTACTCTTGTTTTAGCCTTGGTCATCAGCAGACTTGACTACTGCAATGTTTTCTTAGCTAACCTCCCTGCCACTCAACTTAAGCGCCTTCAATTAATTCAGAATACAGCGGCTCGTCTTATCAACTTTTCTCATCATTACGAACATGTTACTCCCATTCTATTCCGCTTACATTGGTTGCCTCTCCGCTTTCGTTTCCATTATAAGTTCCTTATCTTAACACATAAAGCTATCTACACCTCTACTCCCCGTTATCTGGCCGATCTTATTTCTCTGCACACATCCTACCGTCAACTCCGTTCCCTGCATGCTAATCGCTTATCCTTACCCTCTCCATCACAAGCACACTTAGAACAGACCCGTCACTCCGCTTTCTATTTTCTGGGCCCCTCCCTTTGGAATGCTTTGCCTCCTTCTCTCCGACTAGAATCTTCGTATTCCAAATTTAAGGAGCAATTGAAAACTCACCTGTTTCAACAAGCATTTGACCTTCCCCCGGAGGCCCCCCCTTGAAACCTTTCAGTCCTTGTTTGCTTATCCCTGGTGATGTTGTCTAGTCTAGTCATGTACTGTTTGCCGCCCTTCTATTGTTTTGCCTTCCTTTCTGTGCCTGTTGTCTGTCTTGAATCCTTCGTCTTGTATGTCTCTGTGCTCTTTTGTTGTTGTATTCTGTCCTTTACTCTTTCTTTTCTATTTACAATTTGGCGTTCCTTTTCCTTAGTTTAGTGGCGTATTGCCTTTTATTGTACACCGCTCAAATGTCTTGACAAGAGTGGTCTATCAAATGACGCAATAAAGATAAAAAGAATAAAGATCTGAAAAGTGTTTATTTTGTCGAGCAAATGTCTGGAAGGTGTGGAGAAGGAGCTACACTGCTCCTTCCTGTATTTTATAATATGTGGACAAACACTGACTGTGAATGGGGACTCGTGTTTACACTTTGCACTGCCATTGGACATCTCCGTATGATTGCTTGCCTGAGGTAGATGTCCCTTATGGGGACATCTCTGTGCCTGGTTGCATGCACAGTCCATGTTGGGAACATCTGTTTCTCAATTTCTGAGGTTCTGCCCTGGACATCCCCGATTTGACTTGGACGTCCTTTCTAAAATTCCCTCCAAATGACCATCCCTATGAGATGTACTTCAGAAAAGTTGGAATGAAAATCATCATGTCAGAAAGAACAAAGGTCAGAGGGAGCTGGAATGAGGGGCATTCAGAAAGTAAAAGTGTGTTGGGCAGGTAGGACAAGAAATGGTAATTGTAGGAAGGTTCATGAGGTCCAGCGCCCTCGTTTTCAGAAAGGTAAGTGGTTGGGATAGCCGGGATGTTACACTTTCTCCATTTTAACAGCGCAGTTCAAGATTTTCCCCGTTTCTGAAAAAAGCAGCTATCATGTTTTGCCGCTGGTGCCTTGACGGACACAGCAGATGGAGATTTTCTGTATGCAAGGGTGAAACTTCTTCACTAGTATTGCATCGTCTTGGGGGGGGGGAGGGGGCATTTCTACAAGGTATCAATCTTCTTTTGCTCATAAGGGGAACTAGGAAAAGAGAACACGAGGCAAAATAGAAATGACAAAATAAGACTTTGAAAAATTACCTGATTCATTTTGCAGGCAGCAGTCTTGTGCTGTGATACCCCCAGAATGAAACACCGGGCTGTCATAAGTAACTAGATGGTTCATCGCTCCTAAGTAGACATTAGCCGCCATTGGGGGGGCACTCTGCATTCTCATTGCTATTGGTGCCATCGCCCCAATTATTGGTGGCATCGCCCCAAACATTGAGGAGGAGCACATAACTGTATGGAGGGGAGAAGAAAACAAAGGGATGAAAGTCTTGCAAGGTGGTATGAGAGAGTTTGTGGAGGTAGGCGTAAGGGAAGCGTCCCACCGTCATGGGACACAGCGCGGCATAGCTGGGATGCTTCCCTTACGCCTAAGCTTACTATTGTTCGCTCTCTTCCCCCTTTACTTATTTCTCTTTCCTCTTAAGAAATGGCGTTACTGTCTAGTTTTCTTTTATGGGTTTTGTAAACCACTTTGATATCCTCAATTTAAGACAATTTATTAAGTTTTAATAAACATAACCATAGGTGTGATGGGAAGAAGAACATGAAAAGGGCGCACGATGGCCTTTTGGCTTCAGAATTTGTCATAAATTTCCTGACATCATCTTCGTGCTGTATGTTTACCTTATTTGAAAAAAGCTGTCCTAATCGCTATTTAGATAGCAGTGGCACTCACCGATCTATTCACACATCAGCGTCAATCACAATCCTGATATTAGCGCTGAGTATCCAGACTTTTTTAGTCACAGTTGTCAGTTTAAAAAAAAAATGCTGACAGCCACAGTTCAGTACTGCCTCAAAAGACTTTTCAGTTAAAACTATGTTAGTTTTTCACACAGGAATAGTACTGAGAAAAGACAGGCATAATCCCCATCAATGGCCAAAGGATGGCAACATTTCTCCCAAAATGGCAGAACTCTGGTTCCCTTTATTTGCTGCTGTTATGTTCTGCCATGCCCTCTTAGGGGACAATTTTTAACAGCTCACTGTTGCAATGTAAACACCTTGTAGCTACAAGGCACATTCATACATTTACGGTTGGTATTTGTGTGGGCGGCTCACGAGCAGGAGGAAGGGAACTAGAATATGCATACATTTGACAATCCTTGATTTGCCCTTGCTCAGCTGATAATGTGAAAGTCCATGTCTAGTTTTATCTGCCTTGAGGGGGCCAGTTTTCTGACAGGGAGATTTTCCCCAAGTGAATGCTGATTCAAGTGGCTTAGGCCCATTGAAGACCACCCTCTTGTGTTCTAAAGCAAAAATTGGTAAATTATATTACAATTTCAGGAATTTTTTGATAAACCAAATTCACAGAGCAGCTTGCTCAAAACCTATCAATTAATTCGCCCGTAAAAATAATTGTTTTATTGAAAATGGACAAAGAAAGTTCAGGGCTTTTTCTAAAAAGAAAATGCTGCACATTACAAGCAGGCCAATGTCATTTTAAGACTTCATCAATTGCAGTAACAGATGCTATCCATCAATCACAGTATAAATCTCCCAGTGACAACATTAGAGTACTATATACCGAAATCTGCAAACTGCTGATACTCAAACATAAGGGCAAGAAGCAGAAACTGAAACTCCGGCGAACAGGGGCTGGGATTAGCTCCCCCAGTATACCCATAGAGATTGTTCTCCCCCTCTCTCAGACCTCTGAATAAATTAAGATCTACAAACCCTAGTTTACCAGGGCTGGGCTAGAAATTCCTTTAGCACACGGCTCACCTCTTGATAACGGGATATCCCTGCGGGTCAGTGGTCCCTGGATAGGTTGGTTTAAGTCCTTGTTCACAGCCACATAGGCAGTGAGAGAGGAGATGACGCCAGACTGAAGGCTGGTCTTCCGGATCTTTTCCTCCACCTGCTTGGAGTCACTGTCACAGCTGCGCTCCAGGTCCGCAATCAGGGACTTTGCAGCCAGATGATGGATGGTGGCCCTGGGTAAGAGGTCAGAGAGGTAAGGGAACAACTAGGGAGGGGGATGAGGCGAGAGAAAGTGAAGAGAGCCTTCTTCCAGGGGATACTGTGACTGAGATATATAAAGGTAGTGAGAAAAGAGGACACTCCAACACCAACATCAACACCATCTGTCAGACAGAACCCAACAGGTTAAAACTGGACAACACACATCTAAACCATATAAACAAGAACAAGGCCTATCTCAAGGTTCTGCCCTTTCAGCCCTCCTTTTCAACATATACTTCCAGTTCATTTGCACTATCTTTAAGAAATTCATTGTAAGATACCACATCTATGTGGATGATATAATGCTATATCTTCCCATTAACATCACGAACCCCATACAACAGCAAATTACAGACTTTCAAGGAAGCATCAAAGTGGCTCAACAGTCATAACCTCTGGATCAACTTCAGCAAAACTGAAGCATTATACATAACCAGGAACCTGCTGCTTCTCCCCACCCCAAATGTCAGAATTAGTGGGACTGACATAGTAGTAAAAAAAATGAAGTAAAATACCTTGGGGTCACCTTAGATCAGACCCTCAGCATGTCCACACATATAAAACTCAAACCCCCAAAAAATCTATTATAAACCCAGAATGTTACAACATCTCCGACCACTACTCCTCAACCATGATTTCAGATCAGTCCTCCAGGCGCTAATTACGCCACACTTTGACTTTTGTAACAGCAGCCTTCAAGGTTTAACTAAACAGGTCCTAAAACAACTCCAGATGGCGCAGCATGTGGCTGAAAAAATAGCATGGAAGGCCAGCATATCTGAACACATCACACCTGTATTATATAATTTACACAGGCTACCAGCCCAAAGTCGAATACACTACAAAAAGCTAATGACTACATTCAAACTCTTCAGGGAGATGGCCCCATCCTACCTCACCTCCCTAATCAGCAAACAAGTAGAGACACGACTAAAACGAGGATGCAACCAAAATAAACGAGCAGTTCCTCCAGACTATCGAAAATCCATTAAAGTCACTAATAACAGAGCATTTCCACACTTCACGCCTATACTCTGGGACGCACTACCAGATGAACTAAGAGCAATCAAAGACCTCTCTGCATTCCGCAAAGAACTCAAAACACACCTCTTTAAACAGCATTTTGGAAATCCATTGGAACCCCCCAACTCTGACCCCACCTATTATAACACATAAAGTACCTAGCAAGATAGGATCAGGCAATACTGCACACCCAGACTCAGAATCAAAACACTCCTCCTTGCACATACAGAAGGCACACACATCCCATCATGTTATATGATCCAAAAATGGATTACAAATTTAGATTTAAGTTCTCTGTTCCTTGTACTTAGTTCTCAATTGTGGACCAGGTTAAATCCAAGTTTATTGTTTGTTGTTCATCGTACATAGTTATTGGAACTGTTACATGTAACTGACCCTGTAATTGTTTAATGTAAACCGCATTTGATCTCTTGGAAAAAGCGATATATAAAAATTAATAAATAAACAAACATGCTCACATATACTTGGGCAGAGAGCCAGCTACACACACAGACAGATGGAACCTTCGTACCTGGAGGTTTTCTCTGGATGGAAAGCAAACTGCATTTGGTTTTTAAAAGTTTCTTCCTTGAAAGTGTATTCCAGAGAAACCGTTCCTTGTGCAGTCTCATCCATCTAAAACAAAGAGAAGGAGAGAGAAAAGAAGTAAGATAATAACTGAGAGAGACAGGCCAACAGAGCGGCAGTGGAGAAAAAGAAACACTGCTTTCTCCATCTTTAAAAATCTAAAGACAGCTTATTTCAGAAAATGCATTGAAAATGTAAAATAAGATTGTATTTCACACCTACTGAAGCTAGTGTAGATTCTTATTGTGATGTACCTGTGAAGAGGAAAGGAACTTAAACATGTGAAGACACTGTCCGGTCATTATGAGGTTTTGCAAGAGAATTTGTTCTATGACTATTATTTATTGTAAATAATTGCCCTGGTTACCCAAGTTATTTTTCCTGTTTTATGTAAAAAAAACAGATAATATGTATCTTATCTTATCTGATGTTTTCTTGTTCTATGTAAACTGCGCTGATTATGAATAGTGCGGTATATAAAAGATGTTAAATAAAAGAAATAAATAAATAAATTTGGTGGCACATTAAGCAGATTACTGATAGGAATAAAGAATGTACTGACCTGTGGAGAAAGAAGCAGCAGAATTTGCAAGAGAAAAAAACTTTTCAGTTTGACCAGCAAATAAGGAAAACCAAATGGCAAAAATAGAGATATTGCAAGAAATAGAAAGTTATTTCAGCTATCACCACGTAGATCAAAACTCGACAGAAGAATGGTTAAGGCAGGGCTCAACAAATCTCAGGCACCATAGCAACTAAAAAAAATCAGGCCTGGCGCCTGGGGTTCAGAGCACATTTGCAAGTGCATCAGGCCATGCTGTCAAGTCGTCTTTATTGCTTGTCGTTCAGGTGCTAGGTTTAGAAGAAACGTCTGCTGAGAGCCAAGATGTGAAGCTCTTGGAGGACACCTTCGCCGAAGAGCAAAAAGTGAGTGGGTTGATGATGGCTCGGACTCTCTGGGCAAGGCTCACCAAGTATGGAGTCGGCTGGGTGAGTGTGGTGGTAATTGTACATTCTCCGTACAATGAAGTCCTCAAGTACGAGTGATGTCGCCAACAGAGCCCCGTACGGGAACATTCCCCAGCTTCTATTTGAAGCTTTTAGGAGGCTCCAACACGCCTGCATGCCTGTCTTCCTGCCTGCTGCAGTGCCATCTTCTCCAGTCTTCACTTTCCACAGAGCTCCACAGATGTGGATCAGTCATCTGCCAGTAAACATTTAATTTTTTTCCCCTTCAAGGGTCTTTTTCTGTGCTGCTTTTGCTTTCTGCCTGCTGACAGTAGCATCGGGTCCATCGATTGCAATTCTACCTTCATTGAGGTGCTTTTTCGGTAACTTTTGCTTTCTCATTGTTTTCCTGTGGCCCGGCTAGGCCTCTGGTCACCATCGAGTCATTTGATCTAGCCACGGCCATTTTCCCAGACATGACCCAGAAACCAACCAGCGGGTTCAGGAAATGCACCAAATGTGCCAGGACCATCATGATCACCAGCAAGTACAATTGGTGCCTCCAGTGTCTGGGTCCCAATCACCAGCCCTCCTCTTGCAATTTGTGCTTGGATATGACAAGGAGAGGCCTGAGGGGTCAAGAGAAGCAGAGAGAATCCCTCATTGTCTAGAGGTCTGATTTAGCGCCTTTGGCACTGGAATCGGTCTCGATGGCTCCCATAGGATCTGCCGAAGATGCATCGACACTGAGAGGTTCTCGGGCTCAACTGAAGCTGAGCACCATAGTGCCGCGGATCATCAGCCATCGGTCAGTCCTTGCATGGATTCAAAGAAGGACTCTACCTTGGCTCCATCGTCGTTGAAGGGGAACCCTTCTGAGCACTGGGCTAATCCCCATGTGCATCGGCATTGGAGCCCTTCCCGATGCATTGTCAAAGTCGATGGCCATGAATGGCTCACCAAGGTGCCCCAAAGAGAGGAATCGGCCCCCAGAATTTTGGAGGGGCACTGACTATCTCCTGACAACAGAGGCCATGTTGATACTCCTGCAGGGATGCCAGAGACATTGGTCAAAGCTGCGCAGGCCCCAGGGCCTTTGGAATCAGCAGCCATGGAAGAACACCTTCAGGCGCTCGAGGCCCGAATCACATCAATGCTGGAGAAACAGCTGGTTGGTCCTTTGGTGCCCAGAACATTGTCATTGAATGTTGTAAAGCTGATCCTCAAAACGCACGCTCTTCCTATGGAGGCATCAATATCAGGACATTGAAGAGATCAGATGCCAGTTCCCGGCAGGGCCATCTCCTTCTTAAGTGTATCGGGCTCCAATGTCCCGATGAAACCCTGAAGTACTCAATGCATTATCGATCTTGTTGATGCTGCCACTCCCCTGGAGGCCAGAGAGTGCTGTGGGCAAAGTCTCAGAGGTATTTTGACTTCCTTTTGGAGTCTGACTGGCTAAATGACTGATATGGAATCAGAGAACACGCCAGAGGGAAGGTCTCCTGAGCTTCCATCAGATCCTTCCCTTCTGCACAAATGGCAGAAATCTCTTCCAGAGGACGTCCTTCCAGGACTGTGAGAGATATGGCCATGGCCATTCCATTTTCACTATAGATTGAGGATGAACCCCTGGCAGGGGAGTTGGAGATTCTTCAGTACTCCTCGGCTCCTAAGGGAGCAGTGACTGTGCTGGTGCACTGAATTCTGCAAAGGCTGCAAATGAGAATGTGGGAGAACCCCCACTGTGCCAGCAGTCAATAGGAGGCTGGACTCAATGTACCAGGTTCAAAAGGCCCCAGGCTTCGAGAAGTCTCAGCTTCCACACCACTCCTTAGTGGCGGAGTCCACCCTAAAGAGGATTAAGAGCACTAAGACTCATTCCTCAACGCCCCCGGGTAGGAAGGCTTGGACGTTGGACTCCTTCAGAAGGAGATGCTTCCAGAGCTCCATGCTCATGGCTAGAGTACAATCTTACCAGCTCTACATGGGCATGTTCCTGAAGGACATCATGCGTGATCTTGCTGATTTGCGCCTCTTTCTCCCTCCGGAGAAACTGGAGCATTATCATGCCCTGCTCGAAGTTCTTGGCCAGGCCAATGTACGATGCCTTTGAGACGGTCTCCAGAGTGGTGGCAGTGGGTATTTGGAGCCTGCAGGCTTACCTGGCTTCAGTCTTCTGACCTGGGACAGTCGGTGCAAAATAAGCTTGCAGAGTGCTGTGCCAGGGAGAGAATCTCCTCGGAGAGCAGGTGGAGGAGAAAGCTGGCATCATAGAGAAGCAGCACATCACCCTTGCCAGGTTCTCAAGACACACATCCGATCCCGCTGCTTATCACAGGAAATATCAAGATGGGGAATCAGAAAAAGGCCTACTACCTGCATAAGCACAGGTACTTTCCTGGTACTCAAACTTCCCAGAAAAAGACACAGGCTTCTCATCCATAGCGTCAGGAGAAGCCTCAAAAGGCTCAGCCTGCCCTGCAACACAAGCTGGGGGTGGAGTTTTTACTGATTCCTCCAGAACATAGCCATTGACCACAGAGGGGAAACTCTATGCTGGGAGGATGACTCACTCTTTTTGCCCACAGGTGATCCCTTATAATTTTGGAATCATGAGTGCTACAGATAGTCCAAAGCATTTACATGTTGCACCTTTCAGAGCTGCCTGAGAGCATATCATCTTGGCCCTCTGCATTTGAACCTACTTTGGAAGGAAATCTCCATCCTTCTGGCCGATCTCCCCATCGAATCCATATGCCAGGAGCAGATTAGGTGGGGATTTTACTCCAGGTACTTTCTGGTCCCCAAAAAGACAGGGGGGGCGGGTGGTTTCAGCCTATCCTGGACCTCAGAAACCTCAACACCTTTCTAGTGTAAGAAAAGTTCAAGATGATATCTCTAGTTACCCTGCTCCCTTATCTTCAGAAAGACAATTGACTATGCTCCCTGGATCTAAAGGATGTGTATACCCACATACCGATCCAGCCCACCCACAGAAAATATCTCAGATTCATCCTTGGAAGACAGCACTTTCAATACCGAGTACTGCTCTTTGGACTGTCCTCGGTGCCCCAAGTCTTCACAAGTGCCTTGCAATTGTAGCAGCCTATCTCAGAACTCTAGGGGGTTTTGTCTTCCCTTCTCTGGATGACTGGCTCATAAAAAGCATCAGACGGAGTCCAGCAATCAACACAGCTGACCATCCAGGTGCTAGAGCTGTTGGGTTTTGTAGTCAATTACCCAAAGTTCCACCTTCAGTCCACCCAACAACTGGAGCTCATAGAGGTTCTCCTCAACACAACTCAAGCAAAGGCCTTTCTCCCACTGGACTGACTCCAGAGATTGATGGCTTTGGTCCACGATACTCAGCGGAGTTGTCAGACAACGTCTCGCAGGATGCTGACTGTGCTTGGCCACATGGCCTCCATGGTGCACGCACTCCCATGGCTCATCTGTCGATGAGACAAGCTCAATGGACACTGAATACTCAGTGGAACATCAGCCGCCTTCGGGATCAGGTGGCGATCACCGTACCTCAAGTTCAGTCGCTGCACTGGTGGCTGGATCATCAGAACCTGCTTAAAGGTCTTCCTTTTCAGAAGGTGCCACCCCAGAAGACACGGGCAACAGATGCATCCAAGCTTGGTTGGGGAGCACATCTGGCTAGCCTCTACACTCAAGATGTTTGGTCCAAACAGGGCAGCCTGCACCAGATCAATTTCTTGTGCTGGGAGGTGGAATGGTTGTGGAAGTTTGCCACCACTCACGAAATGGATTCTGGACAGGAATGTCACGGAATGGATTTTTCGGAAGTGGGGTACCCCCATACCTCTCATAGCGAAGTCCTTGCTGAAACTATAGATAGACAGGGGTACAATGATCCATACTGCATCATATTGGCACAAACAGATGTGGTTTTCCTTCCTGTTTCAGCTCTCCCAGTGGGAACCTCTGCAGTTGGGCTCTGTCCAGACCTTATATCATAGGAAGATGGGAGGATGCTCCACCCCAACATCAGATCCTTGGCCCTCACTGCGTGGATGTTGAGAGGCTAGGTCTGCTGGAGCTTAACCTGCACGACGGAGTAACGGATGCTTTTCTAGCTCTAGGAGAGCTTTGATGAGGAGGTCTTATGCTTTCAAATGGAAAATGTTTGCTTCCTAATGCACAGAACAGGCCCTGGATCCCTTTAATTGTTCCATCAACAGACTACTAGAGTGCCTCCTACACCTCTTGGAGTTGGGCCTCAAGTCCAACTCTGTCGGGTTTCACCTGTGCGATTGGGGCTTACCATCATGGTTTGGAAGGAAAGGCCATATTGATTCAGCCTTTAGTGGTTTATTTAACTAACATGTTTTTTATACCGCATTATCAAAACTTCAATGTGTTTTATATAAAACTCAAAAACAAGCAATATACATTGAACAAGGAATATTCTATGATGAATTATCTATACCAAAGTAATCTCTGAAGAGATGCGTCTTTAGAGCACTTCTGAAATCTTTAACTTCAGAGGTGGATCTTATAAATTCTGGCAAGGAGTTCCAGAGCGATGGAGCAAATAAGGAAATGGCACGGTTGCATGTTGTTTGCTTTGCTCTTATACATTTTCTTGGGATAGTTATTAAATTCCTGTATACAGTACGTCTTTGCCTATTATTATTTACCATAGTGATCAATGGCTGTAGGAGTGATGGTGACAGGGCATGAATTATTAAAAAAATGATTAAAAGTGATTTACATTTGGAATGGATATGGATGGGGAGCCAGTGAAGTTGACGTAAGGTTGGTGTTATTGGCTCTGCTTAGCGGTCCGAATAATATGGCATGCTGCTGTGTTTTCTAAGAGTTGAAGTGGATACGTTGCTTTCATAGGAAGACCTTGATAAATTGGTTCACGTCATATGAGGCTTGCTCCTCTTGAAATCTCCCTTTAAGCCTCCAGCGATGACTTGGGACCTCAGTGTGGTTCTGGCGCAGCTCATGTTAACTCTCTTTAAGCTGCTTTTCCTGCTCTTTGAAGTTCTTGACCTGGTAGGTCTTGTTCCTGGTGGCAGTTACCTTAGCACTCCGTGTTAGTGAACTCTGGGTTCTAGTGGCTCATCCACTGTATGCCAAGTTCCATCACAATATAGTGGTTCTGCACACTCATCCTCGATTCCTCCCAAGGTTGATATCGGCTTTCCATCCAACTGTTTGTCTCTTTTGACCTCAGCAAGCTACAGGCTACCATTCCCAAACACACTTTTTCAATTTGGTCGGCAGACTGCATCTCTTTCACATATGCCAAGGCTGGCCTGAGCTTTGATGGTCATGTCACAGCTCACAATGTCAGGGCCATGTCTGCATTAGTGGCCAACTTGTGCTCGGTCTCCATTGAAGAGATCTGCAAGGCTGCAACATGGTCTTCTGTCTGCACATGAGGGGAAAGATCTTGATCTGGCCTCTCTTCCTACCACTAGTGGCTGTCCAGGGTGCCATCCCAGCACCAACCTCTCTTTCATGCAACAGTCTCTCTTACCTAACTTTGCTATGCTCCTGATAGCTGCAGTGTTTTTTCTACCTGTAAAGGACATGCCCTAAGCTTAGAGTGACTGGCATGCTGCTATATTCCAAGTCCAGGGGGAATTGCTCTTGAGATTTGCATTCGAGATCTTGTGGCTGTAACACCAAAATTATGCAAAACAGTTCTATATAACTCTTTTTTAGCGGTGTCTGGTGCATTTAGTTCTAGATGTCTAAATTCATTCTCCTTTTGAACTAAATTATACTTTTCCTATCTTGTTGTCAAGACAGGCTGTTTATCACAAATTTGCTGCCTCCCAACATTCGGAGCAATGTTTGCCGCAAATCCAACTGTGGATGCATATGTCCAAAAAGAAATGAACACAGGAATCCGCTAGTTTGTAGCTCTTAAATACACAGGCAGTGGTTTTAAAAATTTACATAGCAATATCCCTGTAACCAAGTTTCTGTAATTAATGTTCAATGTAAACCGCCCTGATCGTTGGAAGGGGCGGTATATAAGAAATGCTAAATAAATAAATAAAATAAAATATCCGTATGTGTATGTTATTTTGTACGAAATTTGCTTCTACCCAAAGATCTTTGTCTTAAATCTTCTGTAGCAGATTTTTGAGATTTGGCTCACAGCCACATAATAGATAGAGTGGGATGGCAAATTGTTCAAGGTTTCACAGTGCTCCTTAAGATTTCATTGGTAAATTATCCAGTAGTAATTTTCATTCTATGTTACAGACTTTAGTCCTTTCACCTTTGGACTATTGTAATAGTCTTTAACTAGGCCTTTCTAAAGCTACCATGTCTCCTTTACAATCAGTTCAAAATGCTTCCGCTCGTCTTTTAACTGGATGCAAACATTCTGATGGTATAGTATAACAATTATTTGTTTTGCGTTTGCTTCTATTAGATTTTGAGTTTTATATAAAGTGGTCATGATTACTTTTGAATGTTTACACAATGTGGCTCCTATTAGTCTATCAACTTTACTTAAACCTTATTGTCCTTCTCGTGTTTTACGGTCTCAGTCATAGTGACCTTGATCTCTCCTTTGAGCACAGTCTTCAGCCTGGGGAAGAGCCAGAAGTCGCACGGTGCGAGATCTGTGGAATAAGGAGGGTGGTCGAGAGCTGTGATCTGTTTGTTGGCCAAGAACTGCCTCACACTGAGCGCGGTGTGTGCAGGCACGTTGTCGTGGTGGAGCAGCCACGACTTGTCTCTCCACAGAGCCCGCCTGCTGCGCCGAATCCGATCATGGAGACAATTGAGGACCTGCTGGTAGAAGTGCTGGTTGACTGTCTGAGCCTCAGGCACAAACTCAAGATGGACCACTTCCTTCTGGTCGAAGAATGTGATCAGCATGACCTTGATCCTTGACTTGGACATGCGTGCCTTCTTGGGTCTAGGTGACAGTCTAGTCTTCCACTGCAGGCTCTGTCTCTTGCTTTCAGGGTTGTACTGGAAGACCCAAGTCTCATCTCCTGTGATGACTCGGCCAACAAACTCTGTATCTTCTCTGATCTTCTCTAGCAAGTCTCGAAAAACATTGACCCTGTGCTCCTTCTAGTCGTCCGATAAAAGCTTGGGCACCATCTTAGCGCACAGCTTCTGCATCCCCAGCTCCTGCACCAAGATGGTCTGCACTGACTTCCTGTTCAGGCTGAGCTCCTCAGCTATCATCCACACTGTCAATCTGCGATCGCTCCGCACCAGCTGGTTCACTCTGTCAGTGTTTTGTCGTGGAAGGCTGTCCTGACTAGGGGTCATCCTCCACCGTCTCACGGCCAGCCTTGATGCATTTGTGCCACTCGAAGACTCGCGGCCTTGACTTTGCATCTTCTCCATAAGCCCTTTGGAGAAGTTGGAGACACTCAATTGGGCCCTTCTCCAACTTAATCAGAAATTTCAAGTTGATTCTTTGCTCCATATTTCTGCCACCTCCAGTTGCGTGACAAAGCGATGCAACAGTGTGCTACAAAAAAAACTGAAAAAGAAAAACAGAGTGAGAGAGATGAAAAATATTATAGCAGAATAGTGACGAGATGTTGCACAACACAGTGACATAAGCGGTTAGCCAATTGGCATTGAGTCAAGGGCGTGGCCGCCACAGTCTCGTTTCTTTTATGTCACACCTCATAACACTACATTAACTATATCCCTTGTGACTATAATTAGATGAAGTTAAACAAATGAAGACTCAAAAGACAGCAATGGTCTGGTGCTTGGGTATTTTAAATAGGCTTATTTTCGCCATGTATTGCTGACAGATCTCTTTTGTTGGGGGACCAAAGAGTCAGAGCCAGAGAAAGACCAGGTTACTGATTTGGTAGTCATGTATTTGGGAGCATTTTATTTTCCTTTTGTGAAATGTTCTGTCAAAAGTTCAGAGGTGCATTGTGACCAACGCCAAAACTTTCTTGATGAACTGGAAGATAATCCTTCCTCTGCAAGTATTTCACTTAAAATTTTCGTGTATTTGTGTGTGCACATGTCTGTGCATGTGATGAGACCTTTTGCTTATTAATACAGGAGTTTCAGTCTTTTGGTGCCTTCATATGGACTGGGAGGGACAGCGTACATTCTACTCCAGTTATCCAATAGTAAGATTTATTCTTATTATGAGATCATTTCTCATTTCTGACTTTAGTATAAGTGTAGTTTCTGAAAATGACTAAACTACATTATGTATTTTAGCTTTGACTTGTTTGGGGAACAAATTTCATGTCAAATTTTTAGTATGAAACATCACTGTAGTAGTGTTGTTGTTGTTAAGTGTCGCCCAGTCGGTGTCGACTCATGGCGACCCTCTCGATAGTTGTCCTAAATTGTGTTCAGTCTTCAGTCAGGTGACTCATTGTTGACAGACTGGTACCCGTAGCTGCTGTTATTATATCGATCCATCTCATTGCTGGCCTTCCTCTTTTGCATTGACCTTCTATCTTAGCAAGCACAATGTCTTTCTCTAATGATCTCTTTCTTCGCATGATGTGTCCAAAGTATGAAAGTTGAAGTCTTATCATCAGAGCTTTTACAGAAAGCTTAGATTTGATCTCCTCTAGTACTGATTGGTTTGTTCTTCGGGCAGTCCATGGAATACACAGTATTCGTCACCAGCACCATAATTCAAAGGCGTTAATTTTTTTTCTGTCTATATTTTTCACTGTCCAACTTTCGCATCCATATAACGCTATTGAAAATGCCATGGCTTGAACAAGTTGAATATCTGTATAGAGAGAGTCATCTCTGCTCTTGAGAATCTTGTCTAGGTCCTTCATAGCTATTCTGCCAAGAGCAATGCATTGTCTGATTTCTTGACTGCTTGTTGCTTCTTTATTGATAGTTGATCCAAGTAGATTAAAGTTGTCAACTATTTGAATTTCTTCTCCATCGACGATGAACTTATTGATTTTGCCAGTTGTCAGGATCTTTGTCTTCTTCACATTAAGGTGCAGGCCCATTTTAAGACTATGTTCCTTGATCTTTAGAAGCAAATGTTTCAGATTGTCTTCACTTTCAGCCAGTAATATGGTATCATCAGCATAGCAGACCCCTCTTAGACACTCATGATTTCAGAACAGTAGTCCAGGCACTAATAACGCCCATTTTGACTACTGTAACAGGTTGTTACAGGGAACACTTAAAAAGAACCTAAATATCCTTCAAATGGCTCAAAATGTCACTGCTATAATCATAGCTAAAGCACGTCTTTCTGACCATATCACCTCCATTTTATATAATCTCCACTGACTCCCAATTGCAAGTAGAATTGAATACAAAACAATAATGGTAACATTCAAATTATTCAGTAACATTGCCACCTCCTTTCTTGCAACTCTACTACACACCCAAACGACACTAGGAACAGAAGAAAAAGCAACCAGAACCTCCTCTCAGTACCAACATCCATCCACAAAACTAAACAATCAACTAACAGCAGAGCATTCACATACAGCCCCAATATTATAGAACACACTTCCAGACCCCTCAGATCAATTAAAGACCTCCAAATCTTTAGAAAAGAACTAAAGATGCTGCTGTTCACTGAATACTATAATAGCCCAGATTGAAATTACTCTAGTACATAACTATCTCCCTCCACTCTACCTCCCCACAGGGCCAGCCCGTCCATTGAGCAAGAATGTTTTTTGCGTTTCATCGGGCCCCGCGCAAAAAACATTCTCATCAGCCCAAGTAGATTAAAAAAAAAACCCGGCTGCTGCTGCCGCTGCGGTAGCAGCAGAATCAAGTGTCCCGCGGGGCCCCCCCTGCCCGGCAGAGCCTTCCCCGCAGCATCAGCTCCCAAAGCGCGGGCTTTTCAGAGCCGTGAAGGGAGAGTGTCCCTTTCTCGTGGCTCTGTTAAGCCCGCCGGGGCTGATGGGAAACAGGAAGTCCTATCAGCCCCAGTGGGCTTAAGAGCCGTGAGAGAGAAACTTTCCCTTCGCGCTCTGAAAAGCCTGTGCTTTGGGAGCTGATGCTAAAGGGAAGGCTCTGTCGGGCAGGGGGCCCCTGCGGGACACTTTATTCTGCCGCTGCCACGGCGGCAACTGCAACAGCAGCCGGTTTTTTTTTTTAATCTACCTGGGCTGATGGGGGGGGGGTTAGGACTGGTAATGGGCTATAGGGGGGGCTAAGACTGGAAGTGGGCTGATGGGGGGCTTAGGCCTGGTAATGGGCTATGGGGGGGCTAGGACTGGAAATGGGCTGATGGGGGTTTAGGACTGGAAGTGGGCTGATGGGGGGCTTAGGCCTGGTAATGGGCTATGGGGGGGCTAGGACTGCTAATGGTCTGGGGGGGTTGCTAGGACTGGAAATGGGCTGTGGAAGGGGGGCTTGAACTGCAAATAGCTGATGGGGAGGGGGGCTTGGAATGGAAATGGGCTGTGAGGGAAGGGAGCTATGACAGGAAATGGGCTGAGTGGGGGGGAAGCTAGGACAGGAAATGGGCTGATGGTGTGGCTAGGATAGGATTGGAAATGGGTTGATGGGGGCTAGGACTGGAAATGGGCTGATACGGAGACTAGAATGGAGCGGATGCTGGATGGGGCTGGAACTAGAAGGGAGCTGATGTTGGGGAGGATTAGAATGGGATGGAGCTGAGAGAGTGAAATGGAGAGGGAAAAATATTTTGTGTGGGAGGGAAGACAAATCTACAATTGGCCGGGCATTGGGAGAGTAAGTGGGGATTGAGGATGGAGGGGTAAAATTTGAGTGGATGAAATAGGAATGAGGAAAGAGCAAAAGGAGAAAGATTAGTATGTTAAAGCAGATGTAGAGAGAGAATGGAAAAAAACTAGAAGAGAGAAGAAAGGACAAATGGACAACAGACAACAGACGATGGAGAGTTAGCAGAAGACACGAAGAAACCAGAAGAAAGTGGCTGGAGCAATTGCAACTGAAAAAAAGTGCACAAAAGGTAGAAAAATATCTCTTTATTTTGAATTTATTAACTGGACTATGTCAGTTCTTGGAAATATGCATCATTAAAGTCTGCGCTTTGTTTAGTACAAGAGGAAATTAATTTATAGTTTTATTTCTACAGTGTTGTACATTCCAAGTTTGGCTTTTGGGGTTCCCAGTTTAATTATTGTCTTACTGTTTCTAAATTGTGATTCCTTGTTTGGTGATGGTCTATGTTCTGCATGTGTAACTGAGTTGAGGTATTCTGTTTATGTAATTCCTATCTGACATTGCCACTTGCTCTCTTTCCCCAGTAGGTCATGTATTGTTATTCTCTGAAATGTATTGGTTTAATATTTGCAGTGTTGCCTTTTGATAGGCAGGGTCTGGTGCTTTGTGAGTCCTGGTAGTGCTGTTACAATACGGCGGGTTTGCTATGGGTTCTAAATGGGCAGTGTTTGCAGTAGTTCCTAATGTGCTTGGTGGTTGGCACTGCATTATAGTAATGTAGAAATCTTTTAGTCTGTCTTTATCCATACACTCATTAAGAGACATGTTTACTAAAAGTTAGTGTATGGTAACATTATGCAAATATGTATGCAAATGAGGCCCCTTATGCAAATGAGGCCCCACCCCCCTTGGGACGCCCCTGCCTCCCCACCTTCCTCCCTCCCTCTTCCCCACCCCCCTTAGCTGCTCCCCCTACATTCAGCAACACTGCAACTACCCAGGCTACTATGCCCGACTATACATATGTATATAAAGTTCAATATTCTCTATGTAAATACAGTAGTTATTTGTTTAACATCTCCTACAATGTTTCATGTTAATAGTTATTATGTAAATAGTTTAATGTATTGACTACACCATTCTATGTAACTTGTTAGTTTGATGTAACCCGCCCCTGATCTCTGGAAGGAACGGTATAAAACAATTTGTTCACATAAATAAATAAATAAAATAAATAGCAAAGGTTGTTGTTGAGTCTCCCACCAATTTTACACCTCTGTTGTCTTCATACAATCTTGCTTCTCTGATGATTTGTTCTGCATATAAATTAAACAGGTAGGGGGAACGTATACAGCCTTGTCATACACCTTTGCTGATTTTAACCCATTCTGTTTCTCCTTGTTCCGTTCAAACTGTTGCTTCTTGATCAATGTAAAGGTTGTGCAAGAGAATGATCAGGTGTTCTGGTATACCCATGCTTCTTAATATGGCCCAGAGTTTCTCATGGTTTGCACAGTCAAAAGCCTTGCTGTAGTCAATAAAACACATGTAGATATCCTTTTGGTTTTCTTTAGTCGTTTTAAGGATCCATCTCAGATCCACGATGATGTCTCTTGTTCCTCACCCTTTCCTGAACCCTGCTTGCATTTCAGGTAGTTCTCGTTGCAAATATGGTGTAGTCTCAGCTGAATAATCTTCAGTAGAATCTTGCTGGCATGTGGGATCAGAGCGAGTGTGTGATATTTTCCACAGTCAGTTGAATCAGCTTTCTTTAGTATTGGTATAAACACAGATCTTTTCCAGTCAGTTGGCCATGATGTTGTCTTCCATATTTCTTGGCAGAGCCTTGTAAGTATGGTAACAGCTGCATCAGATTGCTGTAATACTTCTATGAGAATGCTATCAATGCCTGGTGCTTTGTTCTTTGATAAGGCTTTCAATGCTGCTTCAACGTCTTTCAACACCAATGGTTCTGGATCATAAGGTACAGTGTGAAACGGCTATTGATCCACTTGATCTTTATCATATAAAATTTTTATATATTCTTTCCATCTTTTCTTGATTTTCTCAGCATCATTCAACAAGGATTCTTGAGCATTTAGTAACATTCCAATTCGAGGCTGGAATTTTTTCTTTAACTCTCGTAGCTTTAGGAAAGCTGATCTTGTTCTTCCTCTAATAGTTTCTGCTTCTATTTCCTTGCATGCGTCATTGTAGTACTTTTCCTTGTCTTGTCTTGCTACAGACATTGGAAATTTCTATTGAGTTCTGTGATTGCCTCTCTTTCTCCTCTTGCTTTAGCTTCTCTGCATTTCTGAGCAATTTTCAGAGTTTGTTCGGTCATCCATTTTGGCCTATTTTTGCTTTTTCATCTTTTGTAGAGATTTCTCACTTTCTTCCAACACAACCTTCCTGATGTCATTCCATAACTCTTCTGGAGCTCTGTCATTTGTATCTAAAGCAGCAAATCGATTTTGCAGGCAGTCTTTAAATTCTGGTGATATATTCTCAAGGTCAAATTTTGCTACATTCATGAGTGGCTTGCTCTTTTTCAACTTTAGCTTGAGTTTGCATACTAGTGCTGGTGATCTGTACCACAGTCAGCTCCAGGTTTTGTCTTTGTTGATGTTATAGAGCTTTTCCATTGTTGACTTCGACAGATATAGTCAATTTGATTTTTGTACAATCCATTGGGTGAAGTTCATGTATACAGTCGGCGCTTTGAAATGAATAGGTCGTTGGTCTTGTAGAATTCTATCAGCCTTTCTCCAGCTTCATTTCTGTTTCCAAGTCCATATTTTCCAACCATTTTGCCGCCTTCTTTTTGCCAATTTTTGCATGCCAGTCACCCATAGCTTGTCTATCTCTTTATCTTCTTGTATCTATGTTTGCTGGACTAGTTACCCAGTACTAATCAATAAAGTAAACACTATAAAATAAGAACTAAAAGGTCTCAGACTGAAATCGGCACTATCACTCAGGTTGTACCCTGGATCTTTGTCCTGGACTTGAGCCCTGGACTTATGCCCGTTTATGCATCAATGACCTTAGTTCTTGTATATTTTTTTTCCTTTTCAATATCTTAATTAGTACTGGGTAACTAGTCCAGCAAACATAGGTACAAGAAGATAAAGAGATAGACATTATATGAGTCATTGTCCAAGAATTTTTTGAGGGACATATACACATCAAAGGTATTGATCAACCCTCAACAACAAGACCAACATACACACGAGTGCAGTCACCCATAGCTATCAGAATATCCTGTTTGCAGGTTCTGTCAATTTCAGCTTGTACTTGTTCATAGAACTCATCAATTTCATCCTCTTCTGCAGCTGTTATTGGGGCATATACCTGAATTATAGTTGTGTTGATAGGCATTCCTCATAGATGAATAGAAATTAAGTGTTCACTGATTGTATTTCATTACGGTTCTTGCAAGTTTCTTCTTAATTATAAATGCAACACCATTTCTTCTTTGTCTTTCATTTCCAGCATAGTAAACCATGTGCTCATCAGATGTAAAGTGACCGATGCCAGTCCATTTCAGTTCGCTGACACCCAACAGATCGAGTTTACACGTTCCGTTTCATTCTTGACCACCTCCAACTTCCCTTGGTTCGCTTCGTATATTCCATATCCCAATATGTAAGACATCTTTGCAGCTTCTGACTCTCATTTCATGCGTAGCTACATCAGCAGTCAGCCATCCCAAGGGCTTTGATCCAATCACATTATGAATGCTGGCTTTACTCTGAAAAGTCTTCAGCTCCTTCCTAGTAGCCAGTTGAGTGCCTTCCGACCTGGGGGTCTCATCTTCCAGCAGTATAGTGCAATTTGTTTTGTTGTGACTATCCATTGGGTTTTCATGGCAAGGTATGGAAGTAGACTGCCAGGCCTTTCTTCCGTGCAGTTTAAGTTTAGTGTTGTTGCCGCTGTGATCCTCCACTGCCAACACTGTCCCATTCTGCTGCTGCCCAGATGGGTAGTTTGTCTTGGTCTGGCACCTCAGCTGAGACCTGTCGATCTTGGGAGACCCTGCCAGTAGTTAAACTACCGATAGCTGAGCTCTCAGCATCACTGATGCACACAAGCCCTCACAGCTCGACAAGCTGCAAATCAAGTGTAGTATCAAAATAAGAGATGCATGAGAATGCAGCTGGTCTTCTGTTTAGCAGAACATTATTTTAGTTTTGGAGAAGTCAAGTCAAATCTTTAAAAAATGATTTGAAAACCATATTGTCATGTAAGTTGCAATTTATTTTTCAAAGACTAAACATCCATAGAGTTGATAAGAGGTCTGAGATCGACAAGTGAAGCAGGTAGGAGAAGAGTCTGATGTTGGCGCTGAGAGGAGAAGGATGGGATGGGTGGGTGAGCCATGGGCTGAGAGGATGGGGCTGGGATGGATGATAACCAGAGGCTGAGACTTCTAGGGTGGGTGGACAGATAATGGTTGCTGGAATACGTGGGTGCTTGGGCTTTACATAAATAAATATTCCAGTCATTTGTAAGTTTCGTTCCTAGATTTTTGTCTGGCTCCTAGATTTCTAAGAAATTTTGTTGAGGCTTGGGTTAACGAGGAGTAAATTTAAACCTAAAGATGAGCGACTAATTATTTTAGCACAGGATAGTTAACTGTACACCAGACGGTTCACAGATAAACAGATAAAATCAAATTCTGTGAGGCCGAACTGGAAATGGGCACATATCCTATCCTTGGGTGTGATATGCTGATGTCAGAAGGCCTACATAGAGAAAGGCAAAATAAAGTAGCACAGCTCATCCTTTGGAAGCTACGTAAACACTATAAGAGCGCTGTACTAGAAAAACACTGGCATCCTGAGTCTGACTTAATTGTGGAGAATGAAGCTCAAAGCAAGATGGTCTGGACATTGTGGCAAAGGAGAAAAACACAAGAAAGACATTACTAACAGAAGTGTTGATCCCAAATGACTGTTGTTGTACTACCTGCAGAGAGAGAGAAGATCCTCCCAGTCCAAGTAATGCAATCAGAGATCAAGAAAATGTGGCAGAAAGATATCAAATTGTCCCATTATGGACAAACTGTTAGGCCACAAAAGCTTCCGTGAATTTGAGATAGAGTCAGACACAACCTACACACCTTTCCCTTCAAGAGGGCATAGACAATTGACCTCTGACCCCTGAAGATGGCACTCGGGAGTCCAGAGACTAAGGAAGCCTTTAGGCCAGGAGGGAGGGTCCACTGCAGGGAGACGTTGTTCACCGCAGGCTGCAGCGAGGCCTTCAGAGATCGCAGAGCCTGTGGGAGAGACAAGAGGAGCCATACAGTGACCCTAACATTAGTTATTATCCTAGACAAGTATCACTAGGCCCAGCTACCAATGACTGTCAGAAAAAAATTTCTAGCTATTAGAAAAGTCTAAGAACTACAGCAAAAACTGTAAAATGATATTAAGACTCTGGGGATGTTTTGTTAAACCTTTAGAAAATTCACAGAATGACTAACTCAAAATCCATTAATTAGTCCATAATTTTAATCATTTGATCACAAATAATAAAAGAACATTCTGGGCTGTTCCTAAACAGAAAAAACCATGCTTAAGAAGGAGGTCGCTGTCACTTTAAGAGTTCATCAATACACATTATTACAATTACATAGGCTCTCCACCAATCCATACTTCAGGAGGAGCTATAAACAGCCCAGTGATGGTAAGATGGCAGGAAGTGTACGGAGAGGCGTCTGTTGCTGGAGTTGGAGATTGTTAGGGAAAGTCAGCAGGACTGGATTTAAGATTTTGGTGACCAGAGGAAGGACCTAAGGGTGAGGGATTACATCTTCCCTTCTAGCTCAGAAAACCAAGGGGTATCCCCTGGAGATTGGAGAGCAGGGATGGAAGTGTTGGCCCAGAATGCCATAGTGGTACCTCTTTAAAGTGGCATTGGCGGACAACCCTAAAATAAACAAGTATTTGGCACTTTCAACATTTGGTGCCCTAGGCCTAAATCCAGGCCTGAAAGTCGGGTGTGCCATGCACCACCAATGGAGAAGGCAGCACAATGTTGTGGGAAGGGGAGAGCATATGCTGGGAGTATAGCGAGAGGGGTCGCTTACTGGGGGTGAAGAAAATTGGTGGAGGAGGGCAGTGCAGCGCTATGAGAGAGTGAGGGATCATGTGCATAGCTCTCACCTTGGGCTGCATTCTCTCCTTGGCCGTGATGAACTCTGCAGTACCACCGGCAGCTCGAGAGATGCCCTTGATGAGAGCTGTGGAAGCCCCTTCTCCGATCCCAAAGGCAAAGCATCTCAGAGGAAGAGGAGAGAAGGGGAAAAAGGGGAGAAGTTAATGGAAGGAGAAAAAAATGTCAGAGGGATGCTGTCACAGAGTGCTCCATCCCGGGATACAGGAGGAGGCCCATGGTTATAATTACCGATGTTTGCTGGCGTTATGGCTAACTTCTGAAATCACTTTTTTGGTGTTCCCGACTTCTCCATCGGTGAAAACAAAGAGCTGAAAAGTGAAGATGGGATGCAGCATCAATAGACAACTTGACCTAGTCAAGAGAGACTCTACCCAGGAACCCACTTCCAATGGAGAACCATCTCCTGCCCATATCAACACATTGCCTCAATAAGAATGAGCATGGTGAATATATCCCCCTTACGACCAGAACCAGTGGCATCCAATTTCTAAAGTGTTGAACCCTGTGCCTTGACTTATGGGAGAATCTATGTGGGGTACAATGATAGCAACATGGTTATTCCATCTCCTCTATAACTCTTACCTGTCGGGGGTGCCCTTGTTTACCAGCTTTGCTGTAAATATGTTTCAGAGGAGTTAAGATTTCTGTGCCTCCAAGATCTGCAGACATCATCTTCACTTTCTCCAAGGCTGAATCCATTGTTTGCTGGGTGTACTCCACGCTTTCCCTGACAGACCAACATCCACTGGTCAGAAACAGCAGTAGAGAGGGCTACAAAATCCCAGAGAAGGCCCAGCCATAAACCAACCTTCAAGGAATCTGCTTTTTGAGCAATACACATACACTGAACAAGAACCTGATATTTTACTTACCGGATAATCTCCTTTTCTGGAGTCCTGCTAGACTAGTTCGACAATTGGGTTGTGTTTCCCTACCAGCAGATGTGGAGACAGAGAAGTATCTAGTAACTTCCAGTGACATCATCAATGCTACTAATGCATATGCAGCTAGGGGCACACTTTAGTATTCATACTCAAGCACATGGTAAAGAACCCCTGATCGTATATACAATCTTATTAAGTATAATGAGGGAAGGATCATAGAGAACTATGTACAAAGGTACGTTCAGAACGTTTGTCAGACTGAACCCCTTCCAAAAAGGTCATAGAAGGTCATAAGCCAAACAAGGCCAAGCCAAACTGTTGTCAGACAGAACCCCTTCCAAAAAGGTCATAGAGGGTCATAAGCCATACTTGGCCCAATAGACCTGTTAGCAGATAGAACATCTTGCAAGATGGTCATAAGCCACACAAGGCCAAATCACAGAAACAGCCAAGTATCGGGGCAGGTCCTGGACTGATCTAGCAGGACTCTAGTAAAGAAGATTATCCAGAAGATAAAATGTCACCTTCCAGATCATCCTGCTAGACCAGCCCAGACAAGTGGGAAGTACCCAAGCTACTACTCCATTGGGCGAGAAGACATGGCTGCTTTCAAAATCTCTGCACTGAAGGCTACCCTAGAGTGTACATCCAAGCAGTAATGGTTGACACAGATACAGAGGAACGATTGTGTTACAGTCCTATAGATGTCAATGGGCACCACAGGACTGTGCTCCACCTCAGATGACGCCTGCATCCTAGAGTGCAGTTCCACAAAAGATATGCCGAGGCCACTGCCTTCTTGATCCATTACCTCAAAGTAGCCTTAGAAGCCACTTCACCCTTGCATAGACCCGCAAAGAGCACAACTAGCCTGTCAGACGTATGGAAGGAGTTAGTGACCTTTAGGTGTCTGAGGAGCACACTTCTGCCATCAACCAAGAGAAGGTCCCTATCCTTCCCTTGGCACTGCTCCACTGAAAAGGAAGGGAGACAAATGGTCTGACTGACTGAAAGACAGACAGCACCTTAGGCAAAAAGAAAGGAACTGGTCGAATGTACACAGCCTCTTCTGAGAAAAACAGGTATGGGTCTCTGCACAAAAGAGCCTGCAACTCCGAAATGTAATGCACCTAGCATATTGCCACTAAAAAGATGGTTTTGAGAGACAGATTCTTAAGTGTAGTTCAGTTCAAAGAATCTAAAGGCACTGATATCAAGGCACAGGGAACGAGCCCCAAAGTCCTAAGGGGGATGACCAACTGCAGGGGAGGGACACAACTGTCACACCCCCCGAAGGAAGTGGACGATGTCCGGATGTGAAATGAAGGAGCAAATGACCACTGGTTCCTGAAATCAAGTTAAAGCCAAAACCTGAACCCTCAAGGAACTGAGGGACAGCCCTTTTTCAAAACTATCCTGGAAGATTATTTATTTTATTTATTTACATTCTCTTATATACCGTGGTATTCTGCATCAGTGTGGTTTACATTGAACAAACTGAAATTACATTGAACAGGGCATTATAACTTGGAGATAACTATTTTACAGGGGACATGGGCTATGGAGGGTTAAGTGGCTTGCCCAAGACCACAAGGAACATTTGTGGGACTAGAAACCCCAGTCCTTCCAGCCCAAGGTTGCTGTCCTCTAGTGGGATTTGAACCCCCGACCTTCCGGCCTGAAGTACCTTGCCCCAACCACTAGGCCACTCCTCCACTCCAAGATGGTTACATTGCTTTATTTCCCTGTACAAAAGTGTGTCGCCTGTTACATTTTCAGTTATTTGTAAACCACTTTGAATGGTAGAAAGGTGGTATTAAAATAAATTTAAATAAATAAATAAGGCAAGCAAGGAGGGCAAATCATCTGTCCTGGAAGTTACATGGTGATCACAGCACCAGTCCTCAACTAGACACCAGGCATGCATGTAGTGTGGTACCACAGAGCCTATTCATGGAGGAAAAAGGGTTTTAAATCCTGAAAAAAGATTTTATCATCAGCTGCAATGCTATGAGGAGCCCAATAGAGGGAGCAGGAGTGACCTTCCAAGGCCCAGAGAACTGCACCTCAGAGCTGATGAGGTAATGCAACCTAACAGCCAATCCAGAAAAGGGGGAGTTCCCCTGAAGAAAGGCTGGGAACTTGAAAAGGAGGAACTAGGACAAGTTAGAGGCAGACCAGAGGGAGGCAGACCAAGGAAAGGCAGACCAAGGAGAGGTATACCAGGGAAGGCATACCAAGGGGAGATATACCAAGAAGAGGCTTATCAAGGAAAAGCAGACCACGGAGAGCTTCTGGAAAGGAACCAAGAAGGAGAGCACCACAAGGAGTGTCCAGAGCACCAGAGAGGAAGGAGTTCCTGGCAGGAAGGCATAGCGAATCCAGCGCTGCAGAGTGCCAGGAGCCCTTGGTTGAGAGGTACTGGAAAGAAAGGCACAAGGGGAGAAATAAACCCCAGAGTTTGGTGTGGAGAACCGGCAGCAGTAAATGCAAGACACAGTGAGCATTATCTAAGCAAGGATGAAGTCTGTGCTGCAAGAGGTAATACTCCTTATTCAAATGGTAAAAGGTGTGAATGTGAGAGAGTGGTGACTGCATGAAGGCCAGCTGGAGTGTGAAAAGCCTACTGCTCAAGAAAGGCTGAACTACAGCGGGACCAGGCCGTGGGACTCAACTAAACAAGGTAAAATACCTTTTTATTCTGATAAGCAATATAAGTTAAGAAGACAGGAAACACAAGATACTGGAGTATACCCTCCCTATCAAGCTGTTTGTGAAACAGGGCACAAGCCCTTGGTGAAAAGACTGTATAATATAAGGCAGCCTGCAAGAGGAAGTAACTGCCATAACAAACATTCACATGGGCGCGGCCCTGACTTGAATGCTGAACATTGGAAGCTAGTAAATGTGTTATATGAGAAACCTCAGTACACTCCTCAAGAGTTTACTGACACTGATTCACAGCTGTCTGATACTCAGCCCATGCAGGTGGAATTCAACGAAGACCCACCTGAAACCCCGATGGACTGTAGCTACTGTCAGGCAGGTAGCCCAAAGGTCTGTGCAAGAAACATAAAACAGTGAACAGTAACGAATGCCTGTAAAGTT
Source organism: Ichthyophis bannanicus (assembly GCA_033557465.1). NCBI lineage: Eukaryota > Metazoa > Chordata > Amphibia > Gymnophiona > Ichthyophiidae > Ichthyophis > Ichthyophis bannanicus. The sequence goes on from CM066048.1 coordinate 121,177,470, forward strand.
TGTTTATGCCAAGTACTGTGAAGCAACAGTTAGACAAAGCAAGTGTGAATATATTTTCTTTTTGTTGCCTGAAGCAAGGTTTCTTTCATTTTGTGGAAGTAGTCTCCAATAACTTGAACCATTGTGCTTAAAGGGAAATAAAGCCTTACTTTCCCTACATTCTGGCTATTGTGTTCTCTTGAACTTTGGCCCCCGGTAGGTCCTGGGAACATTACCAAGACCTCTTACAGAAGGACCAAATTCAAAATATATAAAAATCTCTCATGTCCATCTGATCTGCCCATACCAACCTTGGCCTCTGGGGCGGCAGCATGACATGAAAATGGCGTAGTTGTTGGATGTTTTGTGGAGCCTACGTCCAGTCTACAGAGAAGAAGCTTGAGCTACAGGTCTCAAGAGAAGAAAACGGAAAAAAAAAAAAAACCCACTTGGATTACAAAAAAAACCCGGAGTGGAGCAGTCAAATCCGGAGCGGATTGGAAGAAAATCCTGGAAAAGAGAAATCCGGTATCCAACTGTCGACGGAGAATCGCGGAACGACAGCAACGTATACTATTCCAGAGCTGATTCTACACTGCCATCAGGTAAAAGTAGATATACCTGAAAAGTGTAGGATATCAAGGAAAGTATAGAGAAAAAAAAAAAAAAAGAGAGAGGTTTAGGAAAGGAAATTTTCTTTGTAAAAAGAGCCACACTTGGTTGTGTTTTGTTGTTTTGTTTCCTTACTCCAGATTACCATGGATCCCAAAGAAGTATGTGCGTGGATGGCTAATCAATTTGACAAGCAGGCGGAACTAGCGCTGCAGAACCAAGCGCAAGCGCTGAAAGCCATGCAAGAACAGCAGTCACCTCTTCTGCACACATTGGACAAATGGTTAACCCAGCAGAAGGAAGAGATGGCAAAGAAGGAAGCGGAACTATTGCGAGCCTCTGAACTGCATAACACAGAGTTGGGACAGTGGTCATGTAGTGACCTGACAATGGGAAAGTTAAGCCCCAGTGATAATCTGGATGATTTTCTTGATTCTTTTAGCAGAATAGCAAAGTCAGCTCGGTGGCCGACTGAACAGTGGGCAGTCAGACTAGCTGCATCCCTGACGGGAGAGGCTCTAGCCGCCTACCGGTCGATGCCTCCAGCTTTAGCAGACAATTATGATGAGGTAGTAATGGCAATCAAAGATCGCCTAGGTCTCACCCCATTTGCTTATAGGAAATTGTTTAGAGCCACTATGCTTAACCCAAATGAAACTCCGAAAGCCTTGGGGCATAGAGTAAAGAGATTGGCGTACAAATGGCTACAGCCTGAGAAAAAAAATATTGAGACTCTCATGGACGCCATAATCTTAGAACAGTTTCTAAATGCAGTACCAAGTAGAGTGCAAAATTTTCTAATTCTCCAGAATTGCTGCACTACTACCGAAGCCATAAGCCTAACAGAGAGATATCTTGAGGCAGAAAAAGTGGCCCAGCCAAAGCTAGCAGTTCCTAAAATGCACTTAGGGATGGAAGCTAGGAGGGTAGATGGTTCCTCCAGACCAATGTATAGCCCTAGGAGTAATTATGACACTAAGGATGTAGAAACTGTAAGACGATGTTTTTCATGTGGTAAGAAGGGCCATATAAAGAAGGAATGTTATTCACGTGTTGCATTAGTGGGAGAAGTCCCAAAGACAACAAAAGAAGGTTTTGTGTTGAGAGTAAAAATACACGGAGTTCATGCTAAGGCACTTCTGGATTCAGGAGCGGACCAATCCATGATGTCCAAACAGCTGTGGTCTATGATCCAAGACCAAGGATGGTCCGTCCCTGAACGTCCAGAAGCACAGGTTAAAATTAAATGTGTTCATGGATCAGCTACAAGCTACCCCGTGTACAAGCTGTGGGTTAAGGCATGGGGAATGAGAAAACAAATGTTGGTAGCCGTGGTCCCAAGATTGCCACAAGAGCTGGTATTGGGTCGCGACTGGCCGCAATTTAAAAAGACTCTGAGAGAGGGTTTATCTCCTCAGTCATGAATTCCACCTGTAGTAGGCATGAGCACACGGGTAGTCCTGAGCCTACTGATCGCCTCAGCACCCAGCGTAGCAGCCTAGCGGCAACCACTAACTCCATGGTCCCTAGTCCGCTCTGGGGAAAGCCAAATAGAGTCCTGATAAAGGAAACACCGGAGGCGCCTAAGAAATTCGTGTTGAAGTTCTGTAAAACTTCGGAAAAGGCCCGTAGTCCCCAAAGAGCATCAACACAAGCAGGAGGCTACGATCTCCATAGTGTGGAAGACCAGGTCATCCCGAAGCAGGGGCGGAAGCTAATCAGCACCGGAATACAAGTGGAAATCCCTCCAGGATGTTATGGAAGGATAGCACCCCGGTCAGGATTGGCTGCCAAACACAGCTTGGATGTAGCCGCAGGGGTCATCGACCCTGATTATAGGGGAATAGTAAAAGTTCTCCTGTGCAATTTTTCTAAAGAAGATTTCGTGGTTCAGGTTGGGGACAGAATAGCGCAATTGATTTGCGAGCGAGTCGGGTTCCCCAGCTTGGAAGAGGTCACCATGCTCACTCCCACTAGCCGAGGTGCAGATGGTTTTGGCTCTACGGGGAAGGCAGAGCTAGAAGGACTCATGGCCATAGGGAGTGATTTTCCCGATGAAGACCTGGGCCCCCATGTGGAAGACCACAAGGAGGACTCCGTGACGAAAATCGGGGAGGAACTCTCATTGAGCCAACAGCACGGCCAGCCCCGAGGACTTGGAAGAGGAAGAAAACTCGGGCGACAGTGGAAGTGGCGGTGGCGATTAGAACGAACCTCGCGGGTGGCGAGTGAGAACTTGGAGGAGAGTCAGATAAAACAGAAGAGATACTATGATCAACGAACAAAGCATAGGCAATTAAAAGCAGGAGACAAAGTAATGGTCTTGGTATCGGGAGCTACCCCCAAATTTGAGGCCCGGTGGAGAGGACCTCATGTGGTAGTTCAACCTAGAGGACCCACCTCTTACGAGGTACAAGATACCAAAGGACGCACGCAAATCTATCATATCAACGCTCTTCGATTGTGGCACGACCGATCAGGGTTATTAGCCGCAGTAGCCAACACTTATCACCCAGGAGAAAAAGTAGTTAATAACAGACGGAAGACATACGGTGCCAGCAAGCTACAGTACAATACTGCTGCTCAGCTACGAATTCCGTGCTGTGTGAAGGGGGCTTCACCAGCCCGTCATATTTTAAGAGGGGGGATATGTGGTACCGCAGAGCCTATTCATGGAGGAAAAAGGGTTTTAAATCCTGAAAAAAGATTTTATCATCAGCTGCAATGCTATGAGGAGCCCAATAGAGGGAGCAGGAGTGACCTTCCAAGGCCCAGAGAACTGCACCTCAGAGCTGATGAGGTAATGCAACCTAACAGCCAATCCAGAAAAGGGGGAGTTCCCCTGAAGAAAGGCTGGGAACTTGAAAAGGAGGAACTAGGACAAGTTAGAGGCAGACCAGAGGGAGGCAGACCAAGGAAAGGCAGACCAAGGAGAGGTATACCAGGGAAGGCATACCAAGGGGAGATATACCAAGAAGAGGCTTATCAAGGAAAAGCAGACCACGGAGAGCTTCTGGAAAGGAACCAAGAAGGAGAGCACCACAAGGAGTGTCCAGAGCACCAGAGAGAAAGGAGTTCCTGGCAGGAAGGCATAGCGAATCCAGCGCTGCAGAGTGCCAGGAGCCCTTGGTTGAGAGGTACTGGAAAGAAAGGCACAAGGGGAGAAATAAACCCCAGAGTTTGGTGTGGAGAACCGGCAGCAGTAAATGCAAGACACAGTGAGCATTATCTAAGCAAGGATGAAGTCTGTGCTGCAAGAGGTAATACTCCTTATTCAAATGGTAAAAGGTGTGAATGTGAGAGAGTGGTGACTGCATGAAGGCCAGCTGGAGTGTGAAAAGCCTACTGCTCAAGAAAGGCTGAACTACAGCGGGACCAGGCCGTGGGACTCAACTAAACAAGGTAAAATACCTTTTTATTCTGATAAGCAATATAAGTTAAGAAGACAGGAAACACAAGATACTGGAGTATACCCTCCCTATCAAGCTGTTTGTGAAACAGGGCACAAGCCCTTGGTGAAAAGACTGTATAATATAAGGCAGCCTGCAAGAGGAAGTAACTGCCATAACAAACATTCACATGGGCGCGGCCCTGACTTGAATGCTGAACATTGGAAGCTAGTAAATGTGTTATATGAGAAACCTCAGTACACTCCTCAAGAGTTTACTGACACTGATTCACAGCTGTCTGATACTCAGCCCATGCAGGTGGAATTCAACGAAGACCCACCTGAAACCCCGATGGACTGTAGCTACTGTCAGGCAGGTAGCCCAAAGGTCTGTGCAAGAAACATAAAACAGTGAACAGTAACGAATGCCTGTAAAGTTTGTTTATGCCAAGTACTGTGAAGCAACAGTTAGACAAAGCAAGTGTGAATATATTTTCTTTTTGTTGCCTGAAGCAAGGTTTCTTTCATTTTGTGGAAGTAGTCTCCAATAACTTGAACCATTGTGCTTAAAGGGAAATAAAGCCTTACTTTCCCTACATTCTGGCTATTGTGTTCTCTTGAACTTTGGCCCCCGGTAGGTCCTGGGAACATTACCAAGACCTCTTACAGAAGGACCAAATTCAAAATATATAAAAATCTCTCATGTCCATCTGATCTGCCCATACCAACCTTGGCCTCTGGGGCGGCAGCATGACAGTAGGCAAGGTAGGTAGAGCTGTGCTTCACCTTGAGAAATGTAGTAACCACAGCCAATGAATATCCCTTACATATTAGTTGCCACATCTCAAGGGCCAAGCTATAAGAGAGAGAAGAGAGCTGGATCATCCAACAGGACCAGACCCTGATGAAGGGGCCACAGTGCTTCAGGAGGCACAGGGGCAGACCAGTCAGGAGCCGGATGAGATCTACAAACCAAGGCTTCCATAGCCAATCTAGTGCCATCAGAATGACTAGGCCTGGATGATGCTCAATACAATGAAGCAGGCACCCTGAGAGGAGCCAAGGAGGAAACACATATAGCAATGGTTTCCGAGGCCAAGAGAAAGCACAACCAGTGATCTAGACAACCCCTTCAGAGCCGACCTTCTGACGATTAATCCTTGGCATTAGTTTGGGCCGCTATCAGATCTATCCAAGGAAGACCCATCTGTCCAGAATCCTCTGAAACACTGACAGGGCTAGTTCCCATTCCCCAAGATCGAGGGACTGGTGACTGAAATAATCTGCCGCCACATTGTCAGTTCCTGCAATGTGCTGTGAGTGCCAGCAGGTTCCACTCGGCCCACAGAAACAAGAGGGTCACCTCCTTGGCAATTCCAGCACTTTTGGTAACCTCGTCCTGGCATTTTCTGAAAAGATCCAGACTGTTCAGCCCTGGACGAGGTGGCAAAAAAGCAGGAGAGCTAAATCCGGTGGCTCGTGCTTCGAGGCAATTTATGGGCTGCAATTTATGGGCTACACTGTCTCTTGACTGTTCAAGCAGCCCTGAGCCACTTACCGCTCGCAATCAGCTCCCCAGCCAGACAGGCTGGCATCCATCAACAGAAGAAGCCATGGAGGATTGTCCAGGGGCATGCCCTTCCTGAAAATGGCTGGCTGACTTCCACCACAGCAGGCTGGCCGCTACTGACGATAGGAGAGGATGTCTGATCTTGAAGTCCTGTAATGACCTTTGGAGTGGCCACATATGAGCTCATGCCCAGAGAACTAACCTCTATCATTGCTGCTGTTGAACTCAGTAGCTGAAGATGGCTCCCAAGGACTGGAAGTGTGCTGCTGACAAAAGGCTGACAGCTGAGCTAACAACTTGATCATTCTCTTGGCGGTCAAGAAAACCTTGCCTGTGCAGGTATCGAAAAGGGGTCCAAGATACTCCAACGACTGAGAAGGATCAAAGTGAATTTTGCTGTGATTGACTACCCAGCCAAGGTTCTCCCGAAACTGAACCACTCTGGCCATCACCCTGACTGCTTCCAACTGTGACTTGGCTCAAATAAGCAAATCACTGAGATAAGAGTACACACATATGTCTTCATGCCGCAGAGCTACAGCCGCAACCATCTTGATCTTGGAGAAGGTCCTCGGAGCCATGATGAGACTGAAGGGAACAACCGTAAACTGGAAGTGTGTGCCCAGCACGGCAAATAACAGGATGCGCTATTGATCTTCCCCAATGGGAATGTGAAAGTAAGTCTCTGCCAGATCCAGCAACATCAGAAACTCCTTGCAGCGAACTGCCTGGATCACAGACCTCAGTATCTCCATCCAAATGCGTGACACCTTCTGGGAGGCATTGATGCCCTTCAGATCAATATTTGGCCTCAAGGACCCAACCTTCTTCAGCACGACGAAGTAGATGAAATACTGGGTTTGCCTCTTTGGTCAAGAGGCATGAGTACAAGGGCCTGGAGATGCACCAGTCTTTCCATGGTGGTCTGCATATCACGGAGAGGCCAAAAAGACATCCAAAATAGGCTCTCTGCACTGTAGGATGTAACCATGCTGAATAATGTCTAGCACCCAGCAATCAGCGGAGACATGGTTCCATTCCTGATGAAAGAGGCGGAGCTGGCCACCCACTGAAAGAAATCTAGAATGGGCCCATCCCGCCATTGCACCAAAGGGGAAGAGGCAATCATTGAAGAGAAAGTCCCAGGCTCTCTGTGCCCTTAAAAGGACTAAGGCCTGGCCCAAGAGCTGGGATAGGAAGAGTATGACTTCCCTGGGCGATATTGCCAGGAATCATGGAAATCCCAAGAGTCCTGGTATTGGGTCCGCAGAAGTTGCGCAGAGGTAGGGGAAGATGAAATTGTCTTTCACCAGGTCACCTTAAGTCTATTCTCTGGAAGACAATGAGGCTTGGACTCTCTGAGGTCCTTACCAGCTTCTCTAGCTCTTCTCCAAACAAGAGCTTCCCTTTAAAGGTGAGTTTGGATAATCAGGAATTAGAAGTTGTGTCTGCTGCTCAATGTAGTAACCAAAACCAGTGCTGCACTACTGTCACCCCTGCAATATCCTTAGCTGCAAGCTCAATCAGATCATACACTGTATCTGCAAAGAAAACCACTGCCCACTCCTGAAGAACTGAAGGGTCACTCTCTGGTGGTGACTATTAAAGGAAGGCGCGGGCCATCAGACCTCAGCAAATCGCTGCCTGGAGGATGAGGGCTGAGAAAACAGACTTAAGAAGTGTTTCCATCTTGCGATCCAACTAGTCCCTGAGGCCACTTCCAACCTTTACCAGTATGGTCATATGCTGGGCGACCACTGCCACATGTGCATCCACACTGGGAAAGCACAGTCACTGATCTACATCCACCAGTGGGAGAATGTAAAGCTTGTTCATAACCCTGACACTTTTCAAGGGTGAGTCCGGTGAGTCCCACTCTGCAAACACCATGCTCTTCAAGACTGGTGGAAAGGGAAAGCCCCTAGTAGTCTTATGAACCCCTTGCAGAATGAAGTATCTCTTAAGATTTTCCTCCTCAGTAGGGCCATCCAACAGCTCTAGGGAGGAGAACATCTGAGCAATCAAGGTCACCAGCTCATCCCTCTGAAACAGGTGGACGATGAGAGACTCCTCCTGCTTGCCTTCCCCATGGCAATAACGTGAAGAAGCTGACACTGGAACCAAAATAAAGCTGTACTCACCCCCGGGGAGCCCAGGACAAACACTGTATGTTGGGCTGCAGGCTGCCCCTTGCAATCAAACCTCCTGGCACAAAGCTTCTCCCTTTTTGGCACAAAACTGTCTCTTTTCAATTGAACTGTCCTGGGAGGATGGGAAGAAAGCTAAAACATTTGAGACTGTGTGAAAACATGGGTTTTGATCCAACATGATCCTGGTCTACAATCCTGACTGGGAGTGAATCCTTTTTCACCCCCCAGGAAATATCAGCGGGGTAGCCTAGGTACCCCCTGGATACATCTGGTGTTGAGCTCTACTGGGAAAGAACCTTTTGACTGGTTGTCCAGGAGCTAACACAATTTGAAACTCAGCTGCATCAGAAGAGCATCCACCATCTACTGGAGACAGAGAAATACTGAAGTGTGCTCCTAGTTGAATCAGCATTAGTAGCAATGATGATATCACTGGAAGTTTCTAGTTCTTTTTCTGTCTTCACATCTGCTTATGGTCAAGCAGGACAATCTGGAATAATAATTTAATCTCATTGTGAACTCTGGAAGAACATTTGGGTAGACAGTCTAATGTAGGGAGTGGGGAGAGAGAAAGGGAGCCCCAACACCCTTTTAAGGCAATATCTAGTTTCTTAATATTGTACCTGCCGTTCTTTCCTTGGTCATTGGGGAAAACTCGCATGAAAGTAATACAAAAACCTAGATGACAGCTAGAAGATGGCCAGTGATCCAGGATATTCAGGGCACAATATTGGAAAGGGATTTACACGATTTACAGCCAAGTAAACTATGTAAATGCCTTAAATGGGGATATTCAGCGGCACCTTAACGGTTAGTGCCGTTGAATATTCCTGTCTGTCCCCTACGCGCCCCATTGCTATTTGGTTAGTATCGGGGCGTGTTGGGGACATTCCAGGGCAGAGCGGAGGTGGGGAATGGTGCTAACTGGGCAGCAGTGATATTGGCTGCTGCCCAGTTAGCGATCGGCACCATAAAGATAGGCGAGGAAAACCCTTTAAGGTGCCGATCGCTAACCGGGAAGCAGCCAATATCACTGCTGCCCAGTTAGCCTCAGTGGCTTCTGGACCCAGCGGTGATCACTAGATATTCAATGCCGTTGTCGTGGCATTATATATCAGGTTTAGAGGTCGGCGGGAAGGGCTGTGCACCGATGGGGCGCATAGCCCTTCCAGATGGTGGGCAGCTGAAAATCGGGCTCTCGTTGTCGAATAGTCCTCTGTCTTTTTCAAATGTCACACTTCCCATCACCCTCCCCCTCCCCCTACCACCTTCCATTCTCTCCTTCTAGGACACTCACGGGAAGAAGGAGTCAAAGTGAGAACCGAAACCATAGATGTTGAAGTAGCAGCCGAGAGGTAGACTCTTCAGCAGCAGGAGGAGCGTCTCCTGGAAGAAAAACAAATGCAAGACAGTCCAGTGACTGGTGAGAGAGAGAGAGAGATACAGCATCCCTTGGGGAGAGCCTGTAAGGATGTTTGTTTTCTGTATAAGTCAAAACAGAGATCATATAGCGGAGAAAAGAGACCTGTGCAATGCAAAGAAAGGACTAATAGACATACCCCAATCCAGAAATATCAGAGGCAGCATAAAGACCATGATGGAGATAGAATGGCAGCCCAAAGACATTAAAACACAACAGACATTACAGCAACAGGAGACCTGGAGGGCGCAAAGACCCACAAGAGAGACAGCCTCAGGAGAGAGGCAGATCAGGCGTGAGACTACATGGCTACCTTGGCACTATCAATGCACTTAGGTGATGTGTTGTTTCTGTCCCAATTGCTGTTGTCCATCGGGCTCTCCATGCTTCCGGAACGATCCATGAGGAAGATAAACTCCCCAAAGTGACCCTGCTCATCGGCCTTAGGGAAATATGGGTAAAAACTCAGCATCACGGCATTCTCTGACATCAGGGAACCTTCCAGAAGAAGAGACAGGTTGAGAGACCAAGAAAAATAGACAGTTGGAAAAATAGTTAAAAAAGGAAAATGGTTTACATAATAATTTTTACACAAATCCATCAGTGTGCATGGAAGTATGGGAAGTATGCTTTTTATGCTTTAACGATGTAAAAAGGGATACATTTGTTTGTCTGTCCATCTGTTTGTGGGTGAAGTAACTTTCTGAAGAAAGAAAGGAGAGTCACTATATTTGGCTTGCTGAAAGAAAATCGGAGCTGCTAACATATATCTGAAAATCATAAACATTGGATCAGTATTTTAGGAGAATGAACTAATACAGGCAGTTACAGGCTCTAAAATACTGATGAACAGGAGAAAGATATACCAAAAGCTAGTAAAGGGCGATCTACCTTCCCCTACCCTCCCCAACTAGCACCTCCTTATACCCACACACCTCATACCCACCCCCCAGGGCTGGCGCTATCCGGTAAGCCAGGTAAGCACGGCAGGAGGGCGCTGGCGGTGGGGCCACTGTTGTTAGCCGCCCACCACCCACCGCTTCAGAAAAGAAAACAGCCGCAAGAACATGTCTCTGTTCCCGCTGCTCTGTTAGCTTTTAAACTGCTGGACCGTGGCGTTTCCAGCAGTAACAAGCATTTCCTGTTTCTCGTTTCCTGTTTTTCTTGAAGGACTAGAAAAGGGGACTTCTACTTCTGGAGAGAGATCTGCAATTGTGAGTATATACTTCTGGGAATTTTTCTGAAGGGACTTCTTTGGATTAAATCTGATTAATCTGTGAACCCAGTGTATTTGTTAAATCAGTCAGGGCCTAGTAGCAGCAGTTTAAGTTTAAATTTAAAACACAGAAGAGAGCTTTGTGGTTAGATTTAGAACCCAGCAGAGAGCTTGTAGTTTAAATTTAATACTCACTCAGGGCCTAGTAGCAGCAAAGTGCTTTTAGTTTAATTTTAAAACACAGAAGAGAGCTTTCTGGTTAAATTTAGAACCCAGCAGAAAGCTTCTAGTTTAAATTTCATAATAAGAGCCTAGCAACAGCAGCAAAGAGATTTAACTTAAATCAAATCAGAATATAACTTAGCATAAAAGGCAAAACAGGGTCAGTATTCTTTTGAGCAACAAATAAAGTCTTCTAGAGACCTTTACAAAGAGGCCTTCTACCTAGGGGGCAAGAGTCCTGTGAAACCTTTTCAATAGGTGTTAAAGCCAGGTGGCAGGTCAAAAGGCCATTTTGAAAGACTCCTTCTATCCAAGCAAGGACTGTTAATCACCCAGGAAGTTGGTCACAGCTTACCTCAGAAGCACAGGACAGGGTACTGTGTAGCAGTCCTCTTTTAATAAGTCTTATTTCCCTCCCTCCCTCCCCAACACCCACCCACCCTGGGATAATCGTAGCTTTATATAGGTACTTACACATCTTAGAGGAAAGGAGGTGCTCTCTCAGGTGTAGCTCATTATCCAAATCAGTCATACACTAAGGACCTGAGATTAATTAAGCTTCAGGTGAACAAGGTATATTAAATGTATTAGGTACACTTTTATTAGTATAAGTATCCACAGCAACCCTTAGTAAGTAAAAAACTTAAAGATCTAAACACAAGCTTAAAACTAAGATGCAGACAGCAGTCCAGCAGCGAGATGGGGGCTTTCCAGTCTTTTGCACTGAGTGTCACATGTATGATTTTCTCCCAGTTGGTGAGAGGTCTTACGGGTGCACTAGGTGCAAGGTGCTCTTTGCTCTCAGGGAACGAGTCCGCTCTCTAGAGGCTAGAGTAGCAGACTTGGAAGACATAAGAAAGTTCCATCTCCAGTCTGGCAGCATCCCTGTTGCCATGGAGGAGAGAGGTCACATGACAGGAGAGCATCACCCTGGTGTGGCACGAAGTGATCCTGTAACTAGGACCTGTCCTCCAGGTGATGTAAAACCCTCTCGCACCAAGGATGTTTCTCCAGGGCCATGTGCCCATGAGGGAAGGGTTAGATCAACCGTTATAGTTGGTGATTCGATCATTAGGCATGTAGATAGCTGGGTGGCTGGTGGATGTGAGGATCGCCTGGTAACATGCCTGCCTGGTGCGAAGGTAGCAGACCTCACGTGCCACCTAGACAAGGTCTTAGATAGTGCTAGGGAGGAATCTGCTGTCTTGGTACATGTCGGTACCAGTGACATAGGAAAATGTGGTAGGGAGGTTCTGGAGGCTAAAGTTAGGCTTTTAGGTAGGAAGTTGAAATCCAGAACTTCCAGGGTAGCGTTCTCCGAAATGCTTCCTGTTCCACGCGCAGGACCCAAAAGGCAGGCAGAGCTCTGGAGCCTCAATGCGTGGATGAGACAATGGTGCAATGATGAGGGTTTTGGATTTGTTAGGAACTGGGGAACATTCTGGGGAAAGGAGGGGCTCTTCCGAAGGGATGGGCTTCACCTTAACCGGATGGAACCAGGCTGCTGGCATTAACCTTTAAAAAGGAGATAGAGCAGCTTTTAAACTAGATAATAGGGGAAAGCCGACAGTCATACAAGAGTGCATGGTTCGGAAGATAGTATCCTTGAAGGATACTACCAAAAGCAGAGAGGTTCCAAAAAGAGTAAAGTAGCCCAAATGCCCTTGAGTATGGAGGAGACAGAGCTTAAAGATTCCAAATTACCCATGGCTACCAATAGCCAAATTAATATGAATAAAATTAGAGTTAGACTATATAGCACTAAATGAGAGGTTAGATATGATTGGAATCTCAGAGACATGGTGGAAGGAGGACAACCAGTGGGACACTGTGATACCTGGGTATAAACTATATCGTAATGATAGAGCTGATAAAATTTCTGGAGGGGTTGCACTCTATGTTAGAGAGGGCATTGAGTCAGAAAGGATTAAAGTTTTGCAGGAAACAAAATTTGCTGTAGAATCTCTATGGATTGAAATTCCATGTAAAAAGGGGAAGGCGAAGGCAGTGGAGGTGTACTATCGACCGCCTGACCAGAATGAACAAATGGATGATAAAATGCTCAAAGAAATCAAGGAAGCTGACAAAAGTTACAGCACAGTAATAATAATGAGTGATTTCAATTACCCCGGTATCGACTGGGTCGGTGTCATGGCAGGACATGCTAGGGAGATAAAGTTCCTAGATGAAATAAATGACTGCTTCTTGGAGCAGCTGGTTCATGAACCGACCAGAGGGGAAGCCATATTGGACCTAGTCCTTAGTGGAACACCAGATCTGGTGCAGGAGATAAGGGTGTTGGGGCCACTTGGCAATAGTGATCATAGCATGATCGTGTTTGATTTAATTAGTGGAGGAGGGATGGTAAGGAAATCCACAGTACTACCTATTAACCTTTGAAAGGGAGACTATGATAAAATGAGGAAAATAGTTAAGAAAAAACTAAAAGGAGCAGTTGCAAAGGTTAAAGACTTACATCAATCCCAGACCGGCTTTATGCCACGCTTTAAGAAAAGTGGAAGGAAGTCCAAAAAAACTGCCAGCATTCTTTAAAGGTGAGGTCAGAGAGGCTGTTGTTGCCAAAAAAAACATCTTTCAGGAAATGGAAAAAAGAGCCAAATGACGAAAACTGGAAACAGCACAAACACTAGCAAGTTAAATGCAAGGCACTGATAAGGCAGGCAAAGGGAGAATTTGAGAAGAAGCTTGCTGCGGAAGCAAAAACGCGCAATAAAGACTTTTTCAATTACATTTGTAGCAAAAAACCTGTGAGAGAGTCAGTTGGTCCATTAGATGATAGAGGGGTTAAAGGAGCACTAAGAGGCGAAAAGGCGAGAGCGGAGAGACTGAATGAATTCTTTGCGTTGGTCTTTACTGAGGAAGATGTAGGGATGCTACCCATGAATGAAGTGGTATTTAAAGGTGCGGAAGAATTGAAGGAAATATCGATACATCGGGAAGATGTATTACAACTATTTGATAAACCGAAGAGTAGCAAATCACCTGGACCAGATGATATACATCCAAGGGAGTTGAACTGAAATATGAGATTGCAGACCTGCTATTAATAATCTGTGAATTATCATTAAAATCATCTGTAATACCTGAAGAGTGGAGGATGGCATACGTAACGCCAATTTTTAAAAAGGGTTCCAGGGGTGATCCGGGAAACTAAAGACCAGTGAGCCTGACGTCAGTACTGGGAAAAATGGTAGAAACCATCATAAAGAACTAAATTGCTGAACATGTAGATAGTCATGGCTTAATGGGAGACAGCCAACATGGCTTTAGACAAGGAAGATCTTGTCTTACTAATCTGTTACGTTTTTTTGAAGGTGTGAATAAACAGGTACACAAAGGTGAGTCGGTTGATATAGTGTATCTGGACTTTCAGAAAGCCTTTGACAAGGTCTCTCATCAGAGACTTTTGGCAAAACTAAAAAGTCATGGGATAGGAGGTGATGTACTATTGTGGATCAGGAACTGGTTGAAAGATAGAAAGCAGAGGGTAGGGCTAAATGGTTAATTTCCCAATGGAGAAAGGTGAATAATGGTGTACCCCAGGGATCAGTACTGGGTCCGCTGCATTTTGACATATTCATAAATGACCTGGAAAAGGGAATAATGAGTGAGGTTATCAAATTTGCAGATGACACAAAACAATTTAAAGTTGTTAAAACCCATGAGAATTGTGGAAAATTGCAAGAGGATTTTGATAAATTGGAAGACTGGGCAGCAAAATGGCAGATGAAATTTAATGTGGACAAGTGCAAAGTTATGCCCCTAGGGAAGAACAACCCAAACTATGGTTACACAATGCAAGGTTCCACATTAGGAACCACCACCCAGGAAAAAGATTTAGGCGTCCTTGTGGATACCATGTTAAAACCCTCGGCCCAGTGTGCAGCGGCAGCCAAGAGAGCAAATAGAATGCTAGGTATGATAAGGAAAGGAATGGAAAATAAAATAAAGGTTATTATGGGGCTTGTTTACAAAGCCGCGGTAGTAGTTTCTGATCGTTATCGGAGCCGCAGCCCCATTGATTTCACGTGTGAGAGGGGCCAAGAGAGCAAGTAGAATGCTAGGTATCATAAGGAAAGGAATGGAGAATAAAATAAAGGTTATTATGGAGCTTGTTTACAAAGCCGCGGTAGCGATTTCCGATCGTTATCGGAGCCTCTGTATCGTTCCATGGTGCGACTGCACCTTGAATATTATATGCAATTCTGGTCGCCATATCTTAAAAAGGATATAGCGTTATTAGAAAAGGTTCAGAGAAGAGCCACCAAAATGGTAAAGGGGATGGAAGGATACTCCTATGAAGAAAGGCTAAAAAGGTTAGGGCTCTTTAACCTGGAAAAGAGACAGCTGAGGGGAGATATGATAGACGTCTATAAATTAATGAACGGAGTGGAACGGGTAAACATAGATTGATTGTTTACGTTATCAGACTATAGAAAGACTAGGGAACATGCAGTGAAGCTACAGGGTAAACTATTTAAGACTAATAAGAGAAAATATTTTTTCATTCAACGTGTAATCAAACTCTGGAATTTGTTACCGGAGGATGTAGTAAAGGCTGTTAGTGTAGCTGGGTTTAAAAAAGGTTTGGACAAGTTCCTGGAGGAAAGGTCCATAAACCATTATTAAGAAGGGACCCAGGATATCACTGCTTGACCCAATACAAGCATTGTGGAACCTGTGACAGCAATCTCAGGTCGGAGGGACTGGGGTTTCTAGTCCTATGGGCACTCCTTGTGGCCTTGGGCAAGCCACTTAACCCTCCGTTGCCTCAGGTACACATAGATTGTGAGCCCTTTGGGGACGAGGGAATGTATCCAGTACCTGCTTATATAGTGATTGTAAACCGCTCTGATGCCCTTCAGCCTGGGCGGTATATCAAGAATTGCATAAACATAAACATATACTCCTGAGAGCTCTATGATTTCTCTACAGTGCGTTGCAAAAGTCTTCATCCCTTCTGTGTTTGTCCTGTTTGTCGCATTACAACCTGGAATTAAAATGGGGGTTAGCACCATGTGGTAGACACAACATACCTATGACTTTGAAGGTGCAAAATATCCTTTATTGTGGCACAAACAACAATTAGGACAAAACCTCCCTGAAAAAAATAGGTTGTAGAGTCACCTTTTTCCTGCAATTACAGCTGCAAGTCTCTTGGGGAATATCCCTATTAGCTTAGCACATCTAGCCACTGGGATTTTCACCCATTCCTCAAGGCAAAACTGCTCCAACTCCTGCAAGTTAGATGGGCCGTGTTGGTGTACAGCAATCTTCAAGTAATGCCACAGATTCTCAATTGGATTGAGGTCCGGGTTTTGACTAGGCTATTCCAAGACATTTAAATGTTTCTCATTAAACCAGCTTTAGCGGTATGTTTAGGGTCATTGTCTTGCTGGAATGTGAACCTTCGTCCCATTCTCAAATCTCTGGCAGACTGAAATAGTTTTTTCTCAAGAATTGCCCTGTCTTTAGTTCCATCCATCGTATCTTCAATCCTGACCAGTTTTCCTGTCCCTGCCAATGAAAATTTCCCCACAGCATGATGCTGCCACCACCATGTTTCACTGTGGGAATGGTGTTCTCAGGTTGATGGGAAGTGTTGGCTTTGCGCCACACATGGCGTTTCCCATGATTGCCAGAAAGTTCAATTTTCGTCTCAGCTGACCAGAGAACTTTCTTCCATGTGTTTGGGGGTCCACCACATGCTGTTGTACAAACTCCAAATGTGTTTTCTTATTTCTTTAAGCAATGCCTTTTTTCTGGCCACTCTTTTTATAAAGCCCCACTCTGTGGAGTGTATGGCTTAAAGTGATCCTATGGACAGATACTCCCATCTCCGCTATGGATCTTTGCAGCTCCTTCACTGCTATCCTTGGTGTCTTTGTAGCATCTCTGATTACCCTCCTTGCCTGGTCTGTGAGTTTTTGTGAGCGGCCTTCTCTTGTCAGGTCTGTAGTGGTGCCATATTCTTTCTATTTTGTTATTATGGATTTAATGGTGCTCCGTGGAATATTCAGAATTTGGGATATCTTTCTATAGTAACATAGTAAATGACGGCAGATAAAGACAGCATGGTCCATCCAGTCTGCCCAGCAATATGGTAAGAGTAGGAGCACCTGTTGCTCTGTGCAGGCCACCCCTCCCCATGTCTTTGTTTAGGGGTGAACCCACCACTCCAAGTAGGACACCCCTATTTGTTGAGAAGTTAGATGGTTTAGTTTATTTTGTTTTTATCCTGTTGCTGTAAAGGGATCCGCTGTGCTTGTCCCATGCCGTTTTGAATTCCATCACCGTGTTTGCCCCCACCACTTCCATCGGGAGGGCATTCCAAGCATCCACCACCCTTTCAGTGAAAAAATATTTCCTGACATTGCCTTTCAATTTTCCACCTTGCAGCTTCATGTTATGCCCTCTAGTTTTACAGCTTCCCCGTCTTTGAAAAAGATTTGTTTGTTCATCGTTTCTCTTTAAGTATTTAAAGGTCTGAATCATATCTCCCCTATCCCTCCTCTCCTCCAAAGTGAACATATTTAGGTCTTCAAGTCTCTTCTCATAAGGTTTCTTACGCAGGCTCCAAATCATTTTGGTCGCCTTCCTCTGAACTGTTTCCAGTCTTTTTACATCTTTTGCAAGATATGGTCTCCAAAACTGAACACAGTATTCCAAGTGAGGCCTCACCAGTGACCTGTACAGTGGCATAAGTGCCTCTTCTTTTCTGCTGGTAATCCCTCTTTGTATGCAGCCCAACATCCTCCTGGCTTTTGCCACCGCCTTGTCGCACTGTTTTGCCACCTTGAGATCATCAGAGATAATCACACCCAGGTCTTTCTCCTGATCCATGCACACCAACCTCTCACCCCCTATCGCGTACATTTCCCTTGGATTTCTGCACACCCAGGTCTTTCTCCTGATCCATGCACACCAACCTCTCACCCCCTATCGCGTACATTTCCTTTGGATTTCTGCTACCTAAGTGCATGACACTGCACCTTTTCGCATTAAATCATAATTGCCAAGCATTAGACCATTCTTCCAGCTTTTGTAGATCTTTTCTCATGTTATCCACTCCCTCGGGGGAGTCCACTCTGTTGCAAATTTTTGTGTCATCTGCAAAAAGACAGACTTTTCCATTCAGTCCTTCAGCAATATCACTCACAAATACATTGAACAGTGCTGGGCCCAGGAATGAACCCTGGGGCACCCTGCTAATCACCTTCCTCTCATCCGAGTGAGCTCCATGTACCATCACCTTCTGGCGTCTGTCAGTCAACCAATTTCTAATCCAGTTTACCATCTTGGGACCCATCCCCAAGCTACTGAGTTTATTGACAAGCCTCCTATGAGGAACAGTATCAAAGGCTTTGCTGAAACCAGGTAGATGACATCCATCGCATGCTGCTGATCTAGTTCCTTGGTCATCCAGTCAAAGAACTCAATCCGATTTGTTTGGCAAGACCGTCCTTCAGTAAAACCATGTTGCCTCGGATCTTGCAACCTGTTGGTTTTGAGAAAGTTCACTATTCGCTCTTTCAGGAGCGCCTCCATTACTTTTCCCGCCACCGAGGTAAGGCTCACGGGTCTGTAGTTTGACACTTCTTCCCTGTGACCACTTTTATGTAGAGGTACGACATCAGCCATTCTTCAGTCCTGAGGAACCTCTCCTGTTTCCAAGGATCTGTTGAATACATCCTTTAACGGCCCTGCAAGAACCTCTCTGAGCTCTTTCAGTATCCTGGGATGTATCCCATCCGGTCCCATGGCTTTGTCCACTTTCAGTTTAGCAAGTTGTCCCAACACCTCATCTTCTGTGAATGGTGTGGTATCTACTTCATTCTCATTTTTATATTTGGGAGTCACAGTTGGTCCATCTCCAGGATTTTCTTTAGTAAAAACAGAGCAGAACTATTTGTCTAGCAATTTTGCTTTTTCAGTGTCACTTTCCACGAGTCCTTTCCCAGCACTTCTGAGTCCTGCAATTCCAACTCTGATCTTCTTCCTTTCCCGAATATACCTGAAGAAAGTTTTGTCGCCCCCCTTAACATCTCTAGCCATCTTTTCCTCTGCCTTTGATTTTGCTATCCTTATTTCTCTTTTTGACTCTTTGAGTTTGATCCTATATTCATTTCTGTGTTCCTCTGTTTGCAAGCTTTTGAATTTTGCGAAAGCTGTGTTTTTTGCCTTTATGTGAGCTGCCACTTCTTTGGAAAACCAAATAGGTTTCCTTCTCCTCTTGTTTTTATTTACTTTTTTTACATATTTATCTGTTACCCCTTTTATTGCCACCTTTAGTTTAGCCCATTGCAATTCCACTTCCCTTATCTCCTTCCACCCCATCATCGCCTCCTTTAGGTACTCGGCCATTTTATTGAAGTCAGTGTTTTTGAAGTTTAGGACTTTGAGCTTGCTATGTTTGGCCTGTACCTTGGCTTTTATCTCAAACCACACCGTGTGATGATCGCTGTTGCTCACAGGGGCACTCACGCAGACATTCGACACGCTATCACCGTTGGTGAGCACTGTGGGCCTGGTTTTCCCACAAAAGTTCCTCAAATATCACCAATATTACCAATTGCCTGGGCACATGGGAGTCGTGCACCAGAAAAATAAAAAGGAACTCAGATCACAATTATTTGCCAGCAACAACAATTCTTTTATTTGGCACAAGCAAAAGCTGTAAACACAGATACACAAGTGTCTATCTGAGAGATCTGAGTGCAGGGAGCGTTCCCTTTCTCATAGTGATGAGACAGAGGAGGCCCCCCATGAGCTCTGTAACTGCTTCCTTATATACCCTATACCCTCTGTAGCAACTCCTGCACAAAAGCTTTGTACCGTGTGCAAAGGTTGCTGTACTGTCTGTAAAAGGCTGGAAGGCCATGTCAGAGGCCTGTTTCCTTTGGGGCAGGGGTCTCAAACTCAAATTGCTTTGAGGGCCAAATGAGGACTTGTAGAGTAACCCGGGGGCCGCACAAGACGCAGGCCTCATTTGCATAAGGGCATCATTTGCATAAATATTTGTATAATGTTACCATACACTAACTTTGAGTAAACATGCCTCTTAATGAGTGTATGGATAAAGAAAGACTAAAAGATTTCTACATTACTATAAACCAGTGCCAACCGCCAGGCACATTAGGAACTACTAGAAACACTGCTCATTTAGAACCCATAGCAAACCTGCCATGTCCTAACAGCACTACCAGGACTCACAAAGCACCATACCCTAATTATCAAAAGGCAACACTGCAAATATTAAATCAACACATTTCAGAGAATAACAATACATGACCTACTCGGGAAAGAGAACAAGTGGCAATGTCAAATAGGAATTACATAAACAGAATACCTCAGCTCAGTTACACATGCAGAACATACACCATCACCAAACAAGGAATCACAATTTAGAAACAGGAAGACAATTAAACTGGGAACCCCAAAAGCCAAACTTAGAATGTACAACACTGTAGAAATAAAACTATACATTGATTTCCTCTTGTATTAAATAAAGTGCAGACGTTAAAGATGCACATTTCCAAGAGCTGACATATTTCAGTTAATAAATTCAAAATAAAGAGATATTTTTCTACCTTTGTGCATTTTTTTTTCAGTTGCAATTGTTCCAGCCACTTTCTTCTGGTTTCTTTGTGTCTTCTGCTAACTCTCCATCGTCTGCTGTCCATTTGTCCTTTCTTCTTTCCCAGTTTTTTTCCATTCTCTCTACATCTGCTTTAACATACTAATCATTCTCCTTTTGCTCTTTCCTCATTCCTATTTCATCCACTCAAATTTTACCCCTCCATCCTCAATCCCCACTTACTCTCCCAATACCCGGCCAATTGTAGATTTTTCTTCCCTCCCACACAAAATATATTTCCCCTCTCCATTTCACTCTCCCAGCCCCATCCCATTCTAATCGTCCCCCAACATCAACTCCCTTCTAGCTCCTGCCCCACCCAGCATCCGCTCCCTTCTAGTCCCCGCATCATCAGCCCATTTCCAGTCCTAGCTCCCTCCCCTCACAGCCCATTTCCTTTCCAAGCCCCCCTACCCATCAGCCCATTTCCATTCCAAGCCCCCTTCCACTCAGCCCATTACCATTCCAAGACCCTGTCCCCATCAGCTATTTGCAGTTCAAGCTCCCCCTTCTACTCGGCCCATTTCCAGTCATAGCACCCCCCCCCAGTCCATTACCAGTTCTAGCCCCACCCCCCCATAGCCCATTATCGGTCCTAAGCCCTCCAACAGCCCACTTCCAGGCCTAACCCTTCCATCGCCCCATCTTCATTCTTAGCCCCCCCATAACCCCATTTCAGTCTTAGTCCCCTAATCAGACCACCTCCAGTCCTAACCCCCATCTGTCCATTACCAGTCCTAACCCCCATCACCCCATTTTCAGTACTACCCCCCCCAGCCACACATCAAGTCCTGCTCCCCCCCCAGCCACACATCAAGTCCTGCTCCCCCCCGTCCTGCTCCCCCCCCCCCATCAAGTCCTGCTCTCCCCCCCAGGTCCTGCTCTCCCCCCCCATCAAGTCCTGCTCCCCCCCCAGTCCTGCTCTCCCCCCCCATCAAGTCCTGCTCCCCCCCATCAAGTCCTGCTCCCCCCCCAGTCCTGCTCCCCCCATCAAGTCCTGCTCTCCCCCCCCAGTCCTGCTCCCCCCCATCAAGTTGTGCTCTCCCCCCCCCCATCAAGTCCTGCTCCCTCCCCCCCCCCCCGGGAAAATTAAACTTTTAAAAAAACCCAGCTTCTGCTGCTGCTGCTGCCGCCGCTGCCGTGGCCGGCAATAGCAGCAATATCGCAAGTCCCGCGGGCTCCGCTCCCCCCCCCTTCCTTCCTTCCTTCCTTCCTGCTTGCCAGTTCTCCGCTTCGGCTTCGCCTTTCAGAGCCGCGAAGGGAGAGCTTCTCCCTCGTGACTCTGTTCAGCCCGCTGGGGCAGATGGGAAATTTCCCATCTGCCCCAGCGGGCTGAACAGAGTCGCGAGGGAGAAGCTCTCCCTTCGCGGCTCTGAAAGGCGAAGCGGAAGCGGAGAACTGGCAGGCAAGCGGGAGGGAGGGAGGGAAGGAAGGGGGGGGGGGAGCGGAGCGGAGCCCGCGGGACTTGCGATATTGCTGCTATTGCCGGCCACGGCAGCGGCGGCAGCAGAAGCCGGGGTGTTTTTTTTTTTCCCCCAGCATCGCGGGCCGCACAAAGGTCTCTCGCGGGCCGCGTGTTTGAGACCCCTGCTTTGGGGCAAAGGGAGGGCCATGTGCAAAAGTCTGCAGAGGGTCTTTCCTTTGGAGCAAAAGGCTCATTCTTGGGATCCACCCTTATTAGCATATTAATGGCTTTTATTCTTGCTAGTGTTGTCATTCTGGCTACACCCTGCCATCCTCTTTGTTTCGTTAATCACTGGCACTGTAGTTTTCAGGGCTTATGAATACTTTTGTATCACCAGCTTTGTTTGGCCTGTTTAACTTGTCCAGACTTGCCCAACTTACTGAGGCCTGTTCAATCTGTTCAGGCCTGGGCTATCTTTTCTTAGCTGGGTCCATTTTCTTCTGTGCACTCCTGCTCAGAATATGGTTCCTCTAGCTTCACTCTTGTTGTGCTGGGCTCTGGGTACTCATTTTCTTAGCCCACATGCTTTTCTTCCGTGCCATCATAATGTATTACAATCTCAGGCAAGGATGCAGCCATACTAGACATACCTGTCAGCCAATTTCCCTTCAGCACTAAATCCAGCGTTGAGCTTTCCCTGGTTGGTTCCATCACCATTTGTCTAAGTAATGCATCTTGGAGAGCATCAACAATTTTTTTGCTTCTTTCCAACCCTGATCTATACTTCTCCACAACTTTGTTTCTGACCCGTTTGGAGTGCTCCTTGGTCTTCATGTTGCTTGCTTAGTGGTGTTGCAGTCGTGGACCTTTCAGAACAGGTATATTTATATAGGCATCGTGTGACAGATCATGTGATACTGATTGCACACAGGTGGACCCTAATCAACTAATTATGTGACTTCTGAGGTTTATTGGTTGGACCAGATCTTATTTAGGGGTTTCATAGCAAAATGGATGAATACATATGTACCCACAACTTTTCAGTTTTTACTTGTTTGTTTATATATACAAGGTATTTTATTGTCATTTCATCTCACCAGTTTGGACTGTATTGTTAGGTCCATTACCTAACATGCACATGAACTTCCATTTTCATTTCAGGTTGTATGTAATGCGACAAAACAGGACAAAACCCAATGCACTCTAGCTGTCAATAGACAGTAAATGACACCTCCTGGACTTTGACATGATTAAGGGCACTAACAGTGCAGGGCCAGCCCAAGTGTTTCTGCCGGCCAAGGCAGGCTCACTGTGCCGCACTGGCTCCCCCGCCTCCATGTCATGCCGTGCCAACCGGCCCACTATACCGTACCCCCAGCATCCGTCCTCTCACCTGGGGGAGGTGGGCAGCATGGCAGTCCCTCTCTTCTCTGAAGTGGTGGCAGGCTTTAAAAAACCCATGTATGCACGCGCATTCATGGCTTGCTGTTTCTGCCCACTCCGACGCAATGTTCTATCGGAAGGGGCAGGAGTGATACGCTGTGACTGCGTGCACCTGTGCAGGTGCTTTAAGGCCCACGGTGGAGTTGAAGCGGTGTCTGTCACCTTGCTACCCACCAGGGTCTGCTGCCCTAGGCCACCACCTAGTTCACCAAGTGGATGGGCCGTCCCTATAACGGCACCATATGTCCTTAGCTTCCTGGTAACCAGAAGTAGCTACAGTTTAAGTGTTTATTGGTAAAGAGAAAAAGACTTCATTATCAGCACTGAGTTGTTACCTGTTTTATGAATTTGACAGTAAAGATTTGAACCAGGTTTAGAGGCAATCCACGCCTCAGTGACTGTTTGTTTTTTTACCAACTGAATGAAAGAGTGTCATAGGCCTCCCAGGTCCTGCCCAAGGAACCCAGGGTAGTAACAATTTAAATTTATTTTGTGAACCCGGATCCAGCTGGCCAGGTCACAGGGATTAAACTATTTCGATAAGCAATATTAAAAAGTACAGAATAACTCTAGTAAGAGGTTGTTTTTCCTGCTTTGAGCTTTATCTCCTGTCTCTTGGAGAACCACTTACTTACATGTTGATATTCTAAAGTTCTTATCTATATACTGGCAGCCAGTATCCAGGTAAGTGCTCTATCGAAAAGGCTATTAGAACAGCTACATACAACAGCAGAATACCACTGGCGGTCCATCTACCAGCAGCCCTCACCGCTTTATACATATATGTAGTCGATTCTATGGATAATGGTGCTAAAAATATGAAAAATATTTAAACACCAAAGCCAATATTAAAAAAAACAAAACCCCGCTGACCGTGGCATTGAATATTGACCCTTTTATTGCCAAAATCAGTCCAGAGATTTGGGTGGGTGTGGTGAACAGCAGCGTAAAGAAGCCTCCCTGATTGTCTGCTGTTAAACTGGGATAGAAACATGACATTTCTATGAGACGCTTCAATAACAATGACAGTTTTCTAAAGGGAGATTAAGGCTGAGACGGCAGAGAAGGGCCTGTACAGGATGAGGGGGTCCCTTCCCCAAAGGGTTGCCTCTTTGAGAGAGGTGTGGCTAGTGGACTCTGAGAGCAGGAAACAGCAGTAAAATACACAGATACATCAGGCCCCAAACTTTGGGGCCAAGGAGGGCTGAAAAATGGCTGACCTGCTTTGGCGTTGGGTAGCCCCGCCTCCAGGCTGACACTGGGTTTGTTCACCTCCTCATAATAAATCTGCAGTTCCATGTCACGATCAAACTGGTGCCCGGGGCTCAGAGAGATCTAAGAAAAAGATGGGGAGAGGGGAACAAGGGAAAAAGCGAATTAGTGCTGAATGTCACAGTGGTTCTGGGGGAGCTTCAGAGACTTCCCCAAAAAGACAGGAGAGAGGGACAGTGTACAGGAAGTGCATGGAGGGGGGGGGGGGAGAATGTGTGGGAAGGGGCTGGTGAGGATGGCAAGAGTATGGAGGAGAGTACGGGGGTGTACCTCTGGCTCCTTACCTGGGCTGTGGTCTTGTCATTCTTTGTGTATTGCAGGGGGCTGAGGCTACAGTTAGACTCCACCCGGGAGATGCCATATGGAGACTGTAGACTCACCGATAGTTCCAGTGTATATGGAAGGGTCCCCTTAGGGACTCGAGGGACCCCAGCAGTCACACTCTGAGTCCCCATATCTGCAAAAGGGAAAGCAGAGGAAAGGATTACAGCTCCTTAGCATGCCTCCAGTTAGGCATTGAGAAAGTCTTCCAGCAGCAGGGGGTTAAACCTCCAGAGCTCAGCCCTGTCACCTCCCCAGTCTCTGGCTGTAATATGAGAATAAGAATGCCTTGTATCCAGCCTCTACTGTGTACACATACGCACACATTCACATCCCTGCCCCTCTCTCAGCAGCATCTCATAGTGTGAAGTCCCCTCCTGAATGAGTCACATCCTGCAAGTGTTCCGGAGACTGTGCGTGAGGAGTGTGGGAGGGAGGGTATGGTATGGGAGGAGTGGGAAGTGATTGGTTATGGTGTGTGTATATGGGTTTGGTGTTTGCTGTGGGGGGTTTGGCTGGATATTTTGTGTGTGAGCACACAGGCATGGGTGTACTGGTGTGGAATGGGTAGGTGCACTCTTAGGGGTGTCGGGGTGAATGGTGTATAGTGTGGTGTTGGATGTGTGTGGGGTGAGAGTGGTTATGTACAGTAGGAGTGGGGGAAGACATATTTTTATGAACAAGCCTTCGGGGGCATGCTGGGTTTTGAGCCCTGGAGTTGCTTCAGATTTATCCTATTTTGTATTGTTATTTATAGTTTTATTATTTTACTTTGGTGTAGTTTGTTATTGTGTTTGTTTTAGGCTTTTGTTGTAAACCACTTTGGTGTGTCTAGCTAAAGTCAGTTTCACATAAACAATAAACAACAACAATCTGTATGATGTACCTCTCTGGGATCCTCTTACCTTGAGGGGTGTATCTGGGGTTCAGCACAGCTGGCAGCACGAATCGCACTGCCCCATCATCCTCCACAGGCAGCTCCTGGACAAAGGCCAGAGTGAGCACAGCCTCCTGGCCTGGAGGGAGGTTCCCCACGCTGCAGCTAAAAATGTCGCTGGAACTCTCATCTTCCTCCAGCAGGAAGGCCTCCTGTCCCTGGCTAAGTGCCTCCTCGTAAGTCTCATGTGCCTGGGGGACAAGAAGAAGGAGACACAACAGAGTCACCAGATTTAACCCATTTCCCACTCTACCCCAGAACTCCTCAGCCTAGTGGCCTCTATCCTCCTATTTCTCCCAGTTATTCTACAGGAGCATTCTGATAGCTCATTGGAATAGGCAGAGTCGTATCTAGCTGTGACCATTGCATGCTGGGAGTTGTAGTTCCAGTTTATTTAAGAAAATCTAGAACTACAAGTTCATGGCTGAAATGGGGGCAAATCCAGAACTGGCTCATTCCATTTTTGTGGACCTAGTGCAGTATTTAGATCCTCACCAGACACCAATTTAAACTTTCCTTCTTCTGCAAGAAAAGGCACATAGACTCTTGCAAATTTTTGTGCTGTGGAGAAAGAATTCCAGACATAACACACATGATGGCTTACCACAGATTCATACAGGGCCTCAAGCAGCCAAAATACCCAGTCTTCAATCACAGAGTCTAGAAGAGGCTTACATGTGCTTCTAAGAATGCAAAAATGTCTTCTTCAGATATCTCCTGCTGCTCCGTGCAGGTCACCCCTCCTTACACCCCTAAACAAAGTCATGGGGAGGGGTGACCTGCCAGAGCGGCAGGAGCACCTACTCTTACCTCCTTGCTGGGCAGACTAGATGGATCATACTGGTCTTTATCTGCCGTCATATACTATGTTACTATCTCAAGAGAGAGGGGCAAACAAAGACTGCCTCATCTGAAGGAGGGAGCTATGAGGTCTCAAAAATTATACCCAATATCGGCTTCGGCTATTTCTTACATGGGTCCAAGAAAGAATCTAGCTTTCTCCTGGACATGTTAGGATTCTGCATTCCCTGCCAATAACAATCCCCTTGAAGAGACCGTGTCTGCCTAGTGGTAGAATACCACAGCAATTCAATGGCCAGGTGACAGGGCTTTCAGCCATCTTGCCTTTGCCCACCTTGTCCATTGGCTAGTAGACAGCTGCCAAAGAGACAGAAAGGACAGAAAGCGTGCTGAAAGACCGTATCTCCTCACCTTCTTCTTCTCCTGAATCTCAGCTACAATCCTCTTCCCATCCACCAGGGCTTCAAAGCTGTAGATGGCTGAGTCAGAATCCATGGGGAAGATGAAAATGGCTTCCAAGGGGTTTTGTTCCTCATTCTTGTATTTCAGAGTAGCTGAGACATCAGCAACAAATCCTTTCACTTGTACATCCACCAAGATACTCTTCAGAGGAACTGCAGAGAGACCCACACACCGCCAACCCAACATAGATAAATAACATTCACTGAGTCACCAAGAGAGACTAGAGACAATATCCCCAACCCAAATCAATAAGGCCATACCAGCTGCAGAGACACATACCCAACGTAGCTTAGCCATAAAATCATTCACTGAGACAGTGAAGAGAAAGACTGCAGAGAAACACACACACTTAATTCAAATCAGTACCTCTAATGGTCCCCTGAACACACATCAAGATACCCAGCAAAGGTGGCACACGCCCACTAATACTGAACAGTTCTGCAGCTGGGAGTCACAGATCAGAGAGAGGTGCATACATCTCTCAAAGGGCTCATTCACAACAGGAGCTTCCAAACTCTAAAGGGAAATTACTTATAACGCTGAGGTCAGGGAGTAACATTGTACCTGCAAAAATACAGAGGAAAAGTCTCACCTGGATGCTTGGAGACAGTGAGGAGTCCACAGCAGGGATTCATGGCAAAGACTAGTCTATGAAGAAGAAAAACAGTAGCATGTAAACAATTTTATCGAAGAAACACTTACAGGACACTGCATGCATGTGGGAGAAGGTTTTGGAGTCCAATGAAACATTTTGAATCCAGTACTAAGCGATATGTGTGGTGCAAAACAAGCGCAGCAGGCGATCCTGCTAACACAATCCCTACAGTAAATCACGATGTTGGCGGCATTATGTGTGGGGATGATTTCCCACAGCGGGGAAAGGGAGGTGTGCGAAGATCTAGGAAAAGATGTAAGTATGGGCAGATCTTGGAGAAAACCCTATTCCAGTGTGGAACTGTTGAGAAAGATTCACCTTTCAGCAGGACAGTGATCAGCAACAAAAAGCTGAAGCAACAATGGAGGGGGGCCCAACAAGAAAAAAACAAATGTTCTCGAGTGGCCCAGACAATCCCAGGCTGAATCCAGTAGAAAATCTGGAGCAAAACGTGGAAGACTTCAGTCCACAGATAATCCCTTGCCAATCTAAAATGGCTTAAGCTATCCTACACCAAGAGGAAAAGGCAAAACCTGCACCATCCCACTGTGCAAAGTTGATAGACAGTTATTTATTTAATTTATTTATTTAGACAGATTTGTATACCACCTTATCCTACAATCAGAGTGGTTACATGACATCACAATTGGGTTACATTTAACATGTGGGTAGTTTACAACATTTAACATGAGGGTATTTAACAACATTTAGACAGCACAGTTAGAGGGTTACATTTAGCATGAGGGTATCTTCGTGAGTCTAGTTGGACTGATTGGGTATTGAGTTGGCGGGGGTAGCTGCAATACCGCTCAAGTGGGTACGTCTATCTGCTCATAAGTTTCTGTAAAGAGCAGAGTTTTAAGGTTCTTGTGGAAGTCTTTGATGTCTTCTAATGCCCTTAGGCTCATTGGGAGGGAGTTCCATAGTGTGGATGCCATTAGGGAAGGAGCTCTTCTTGATGTATTTTGTTTAGTCGTGTGGTATCCTGCAGGTGTGCCGATCATGTTGTCATTATTGTTCCTTCTTGGTCTATTACTGATATCTCTTGTTATCCCAAATGACTTGTGGCTGTTACTGCTGCAAAGGGACTTTTACCAACTATTAAGTCCAGGGATGTGAGGACTACTGTAATCAAAACTTATTTGGTTTCTAATTCTTAACAACTTTGTGATTATTTCTATAATTATTATTTCACATTGAGTGTAGACTATGTTGTGTAGATCAGTGAAACAAACTCCTGCTTTTAATAGATTTTGGATTGTATCTATTAGACAGAAGAATGAAAAATATATAAGGGTGTGAAGACTTTTACAAGGCACTGTACCATCTTGGAGGTAATTTTCAAAGGAATTTCCACGAGTATACAGTGGTTTACCAAGAGGTAATTGTACAAGCTCTGTGAATCTGAACAATGGGACAGAGGGAGGCTGAAAGCAGCCAGAAAGTTATATGACGAAATGGAAACCTCATTCCCACAGCTGGCTACATTTTAAAAAAGAACCCAACAATGGGTACTTCTATTTATATTTCGTTCAGGCCTTTTTCCAGTAGAGCATCAAGGTAGGTTGCTTTCAGGTACAATAGGTATTTCCCTGTCCCAGAGGGCCTGCAATCTTCAGTTTGTACCTGAGGCAAAGGGAGGGTTAAGTGACTTGCCCAAGGCCACAAGGAACATCATGAGATTTGCTGCCCTAACCACTAGGCTACTCCTCCACTCCTACTGGCTAGAATGGGTGGAAGGAGGATGTAATCTCCAAAATATGTACGTGCACCCCTCTCCCACCAAAACTGTGCCCGGACACACGCTACAAAGTGAACAGCAGCGCAGAAGGTGGCAAACCTAATAATGCAGGCTGGGGATCTATAGAGGCTAAAAACGTTTCCATCTGTTTGGCTTTTTTCCCCACTTTGAGAATTTTTTTCAGTTTGTTTCACACATTTGTTTCAATAACTTGTTTAATGCACGTTATGAGCAGAGAACTGTAGTTGCTATGTCAGTCCACTTTGATATGTGCAAATAAAGGTCAATTTTATCTGCATTCATCTGTAGGTTAAGGAACATTAAATCAATTTTGCAGGCCCTAAAATGTTTGAGGCATGTTAATGAACCAAATTCATGCAGACTTTTTATCACCCCTCCAAAATATATGTAGGAAAAACATAAGAACGTCCCTAGTTCTGAGTCTCAGGGCTCAAATCTAAGGCTCATCTGACATCTCGAACACGGAATCCTCTAACATTTTCTGGTCGCTCTGTTTTCTGCAGCTGGGCATTTGTCATTTCTAAAGCACTACTAGAGGCACCAAACTGAATCCCTGGGCAAACGTTTCCCTAACTCAGCACTGAGCACGAAAGAGTCCTGCAGGTACCAACTTAGGCTCATGCAGACAGAAGTGCTGTGAGAGGGGGCACTATTAGGCACGTGCATTCAAAATGATATGGGCTATGCCAACAACATTTCTCATGTCATTCATATCGCTTTAAACCCGGAAAGACAAAATAAAAAATCCATTTTTATCTGTCGTCAATCGTGCAGAGTACTGACAATATTGTGCACGATTGACGACAGTGTCCTCCGACAAAGATTTTTTAAAATACCCGTCCAAATGAAGAATCTTGTAAACACCATGAGAAACTAAACAAAACCAAAATGTTTTGCTCACGCACTCCTACTAATTCTAACCACTCTCTTATTCCATAAGAGGTGACAGTGGGGACAAGAACAAATAGAATGCTAGGTATCATAAGGAAAGGGATGGAGAATAAAACAAAGGATATTATAATGCCTCTGTATCGCTCCATGGTACGACCGCACCTTGAATATTGTGTGCAATTCTGGTCACCGTATCTTAAAAAGGACATAGAGTTATTAGAAAAAGTACAGAGAAGAGCCACCAAATTGGGTGAAGGGGATGGAAGGCTACTCCTATGAAGAGAGGCTAAAAAGGTTAGGGCTCTTTAACCTGGAAAAGAGACGGCTGAGGGGAGATATGATAGAGGTCTATAAATTAATGAATGGAGTGGAACGGATAAACGTGGATCAATTGTTTACGCTATCAGAATATAGAAGGACTAGGGGACATGTAATGAAGCTACAGGGTAAACTATTTAAGACAAATAAGAGAAAATATTTCTTCACTCAACGTGTAATCAAACTCTGGAATCTGTTACCGGAGGATGTAGTAAGGGCTGTTAGTATAGCTGGGATTAAAAAAAGGTTTGGACAAGTTCCTGGAGGAAAGGTCCATAAACCACTATTAAAAAGGGACCCAGGATATCAATGCTTGACCTAGTACAAGCACTGCAGAACCTGTGTCTTTTGGGGAAACTGCTAGGTACGTATGACCTAGATTGGCCACTGTTGGAAACAGGATACTGGGCTTGATGGACCTCGGTCTGACCCAGTATGGCATTTCTTATGTTCTTATGTTCTTAACCAACTGTACTTTTGTACCATAAGAGAGGCCCATCACTGCTATCGTTGCACTCTTATATCACGAGACTGTCACTACTAGCTTGTGCTTTTGTATCCTGTCACACAGAAGAGGCTTCCTACTGTATGTCCCACTGAGACCTGCCGCCTGGCCTGATTATGCTGCTTCTGGAGTCAGTCAGAGCCGAAATATCCCCTTTAAAATAGTAACATAGTGACAGCAGATAAAAACCAGTATGGTCCATCTAGTCTGCCCAGTAAGGTGGCTAGAGTAGTTGTACCCACTGCTCGATGCAGGTTACCACCCTCTATTTGTTTAAGTATAAAGATATTTAAGTTTATTTTGATTTTATCCTCTTGCTATAAAGGGATCCACTCTGTCTGTCCCATGCCATTTGAATTCCGTCGCTGTATTTGCCCCCACCACTTCTATCGGGAGGGCTTTCCAAGGATCCACCACCCTTTCCGTGAAAAAGTATTTCCTGAGGTTGCTTTTCAGTTTACCCCCCTGCAGCTTCATGTTATGCCCTCTAGTTTTACAGCTTCCTTGTCTTTGAAAAAGGTTTGTTTGTTTATTTAGCCTATAGCCTATCAATCCAACGCTGCCTAACCAATCCCCAATGATAACTCCCCACCTCATCCAACTATCCCCTTTAGGGCCTGTATCATAAACTCAGATATGATGCAATCCCCTTTTGTATATAATGTACAAAGTTCTCCTGTTATCCTTGTTTAAATCTCCCTATTGTATATTATGTATAAAGTTCACCTGTTATCCATGTTTAAATTCCCTGTTCTATGTAAGTTCAATGTACGGCTGTTCCTCATTGTTCAAACCTGTTCCTTGTAAACCGTGCTGATGCCGAATAGTGCGGTATAGTGAGGCAGCCTTGAGGTTTAACTGTAGGTAGCCCTTCCCCCAAGCCATGCGGCAAGCCATGGGGTTTTTACATAAAGCAATCAGCCTGCTATTTCAGTGGACACCCTTCCCCCACTTCAGGTCTGAGCACAATAGCCCCTAGCCCAGAAATCAACAGACCAGAGCACACCGGTTTGGACAGGTCACCCAGGTACCTTCCCCAGGGGCTGCTGATTGGTGGGCAGGTAATACCTGTGGCAAATGGGATTGCAGAATGAGTTTAAAACTATATTGTATATAAAGCTTTGGAGGACGTCCCTCGGGGCTCAGACTCTTATGGAGGTTGCTGGTATCTCTGTCTGATCCTGTGTGCACATTAAAAGTTCCTGTTTGCATTCCAGCCTGTCTGTGAGTCTTCCTTCTGTGGGTGAGTGATAGAATAAGAGCTTTTCACAGCGATTACCATTACATTTGGTGCACTGGCTGGGAAATATTAAAAGAAAAGCCTCTCTCATCACACCCACGGTGGGAAGACTTCTGCTTTTGCAGCATCTGGACCTCCACCAGTCAGGGACCGGCCCCTCCAGGTGATTAACGGTCCTTGGCGCCCCCGGGCCACTTTGTGCTCGGAAGGACACCTTGATTTGTCTGGACAGTCGGTCCCTGCGGTTGAATCCCCGATTGAAAAACCAGCTGGATAGACTGGCATCCAAACTTCCTGTCTGATCAGAGTTCTGGTGAGTACTGCTACCTTACTGTTTGGGGCT
Source organism: Ichthyophis bannanicus (assembly GCA_033557465.1). Lineage (NCBI taxonomy): Eukaryota > Metazoa > Chordata > Amphibia > Gymnophiona > Ichthyophiidae > Ichthyophis > Ichthyophis bannanicus. The sequence continues at coordinate 121,210,040 of CM066048.1, forward strand.
AGTTCTGTACTCCGTCTGTAATTCCTAGTAAATTCTGGGAACCTGTAGCGGCCTGATCAAACCGCACGAGCAGTCCTAGTAGGGGCCTTAGTGGCCCTGAAGCCATTGCTCGTCCTGTATCTGAATACCGGTAAAATCTGAATCTGAACTGCAGTAATCTGAGATCTTTTAAAAGCGCTGCCGAAAGAAAAAAGTAACCAAACTATAGCACTTGATAAGCTAAAAATAGATCGCTGCTTCTCTTTTTTCCTTTCTGCGTGTGGGAAGTTATCTGAAGCGTGACTACAAGGAGAGAGTTCTCTAATGTGCTGCCGCTGTTTTAATTTCTGCTCCCCTATGTTGTCGTTGTGTTCCTACTGTTAATTGTGCAGCTCTGTTCCCAATGTTAAATTTCCTTTTCCCCCCACGTGCTGTTCTGTTCCCAACATTAAGTTTCTAATTTTCTGCCTTTCCCCGCTGCTCCGGTGCCCCCGCCAAATTTTTCCTCGAGTTTCTGCCTCCCTTGAGCCCCCGCCGAATTTTTCCGCCTTCCGTTGAGCCCCCGCCGAACTTTTCTGCTTCCCTTGAGCCCCTGCCGAGTTTCTCTGCCTCCCCTCAGCCCCCGCAGAACTTCTCTGCTTCCCTTGAGCCCCCGCCGAGTTTCTCTGCCTCCCCTCAGCCCCCGCCGAACTTTTCTGCTTCCCTTGAGCCCCCGCCGAGTTTCTCTGCCTCCCCTCAGCCCCCGCCAAAATTTTCCGCCTTCCGCTGGGCCCCCAGCTACCCCGCTGAATTTTTTCTGCCCTTCTCTGCTGTCCCGATGCACCAGCTGGGTTTCCTGCCTTTAAAACAAAAATAAATAAATATATTGCTAACCTTTTGTTTTCTTTTAGTCGATTGAAAGGCTTGGAAGTCCACCATTTCCCCTTTTTCCATCTGTAAAGAGCCGATGTGGAAGAGCACGAGAAGGTAGCACCCATCTTGTGGACACCACGTGCGTTTCTCTGCACTGACCTAGTGCACATCACGTGTATTTCCCTGTGCAGAGGTATTGAGCGGCCCTGGAGTGGTCCTGGAGCTCCATCTAGTGGACATTTAAAATCTAGCTGTATTTTCTCATACTGCTGTTATCCTTATGGTTTAAGTGATCCTGGAGCTCCAACTGTAGATAACATGAGGAGGGATCTAGCTAAGCTTGAAGAATGGTCTAGAATTTGGCAACTGGGATTTAATGTTAAAAAATGTAAGGTCATGCATTTGGGCTGCAGCAATCCAAGGGAGCAATACAGTATAGGAGGTGAAGTACTTTTGTCCACTAAAGAAGAGCGGGACCTAGGCGTAGTTGTGTCCGATGATCTTAAAGTAGCTAAACAGGTAGAAAAGGCGACAGCAAAAGCTAGAAGGATGCTTGGGTGCATACGGAGAGGAATGGCTAGCAGAAAAAAGGAGGTGATAATGCCTCTGTATAAGTCTTTGGTGCGACCTCATTTGGAGTATGGTGTGCAATTCTGGAGACCGCACCTTCAAAAGGATGTGAACAGGTTGGAGTCGGTGCAGAGGGTTGCTACTAAGATGATTAGTGGTCTTCATTATAAAGCATATGAGGACAGACTTAAGTATCTTAATATGTACACCTTAGAGGAAAGGCGGGATAGAGGTGATATGATTGAGATGTTTAAATACCTCCGTGGCATAAATGTTCAGGGAGAGAGCCTCTTTCAATTGAAAGCAAGTTCTGCGACGAGGGGACATGGGATGAGGGTGAAGGGAGATAGATTCAGGAGTGATATGCGGAAATATTTCTTTACGGAAAGAGTAGTGGATCCGTGGAATAGTCTCCCAGTGGAGGTGGTAGAGATGAGGACAGTAACTGAATTCAAAAAAGCATGGGACCAACACAGAGGATCTCTAAAGGTAAAAAGTGGACTGTTGTAGTTGTTGTTATGGAAGGACAGACTAGATGGGCCTTGTGGTCTTTTTCTGTCATCATGTTTCTATGTTTCTATCTGGTGGACATTTTAAGAATAGCTAGTATATATATATATATATTTTAACTTTTATCTAAACCACATCTGAGCATATATATATTTTGTAAATTACTAAGATCTATATTGTAAATTGTATTATTTGTCCTAAGCTAAGACTACATAGGGTCTGTATTATAAATTGTATATTTTTCCTGGATTAAGTCTAGATAGGATCTGTATTGTAAATTGCATATTTTTCTCTTACTGTAAATTGCATTTCCCCCGAATTGAGATTAGGTTAGAAGATCTGGTCCACATCGTATACTGTACTCAGTTATTGAACTAGAATTAAAGCATGGGGTCAGGAAAGTCTAAAGTGAAGACGCCCCTACAGTGCATGCTTCACAATTTTAAATCTGGGTTTAAAGAGGATTATGGGGTACCTCTCTCCGCCTCCAGATTATCCTTTTTGTGTGAGAGAGAATGGCCAGCCTTAGTTAAGCTATGGCCTCCCCAGGGGTCTATTGACCTGGCCACTGTGTCCTTGGTCCATCAAATTGTAGCAAAAGAGCACCCTGACCAGTTCCCATATATTGACTCATGGCTGGCCATATGCCAGCTCAGACCAAGGTGGCTCCAGCGCTGTCACGAGGATCAGTGTAGAGTGATGGTGGCGGCCATCTGTCGCCAAAAGGGACGGACACCCGCCCCTATCTACCAGGGACGGGACTCTCCTGATATTCCTCCACGTCCCCTCCCTCTACTTCAACCCCGTGTCCCGTCCGCACCACAGCAGGATCCACCCACAGCTGAAAGGTCAGGACTTCCTGGAGTGAATGATGCCAGACTTAGGGAAGGTTCTACAGACTCCGGCCCCTCATCTTCAGATTCCCCTCTCACATCTGGTGCCACCTCCAGTGGCACCATCTCCTCCCCCGAGAACACAGGGGCTGGGCCAGAATCGTCACCGCCGGTAGCCCACCGCCTGCGGTCGCAGGATCTCCAATTACCACTATGACAAGTACAGGGGCTCCCGTATATTGATGCTACTGGAAAGGTGGCAGTGGGACCATCAAGCCTGATTTATGTCCCTTTCTCCACTACGGACCTGCTCAACTGGAAAACCTACTATGCCTCATATACTGAAAAGCCCCAAGAACTGACAGATCTAATGACCAGTATTGTGCAAACACACCAGCCTACCTGGTCGGACACTAAACAATTGCTTGCCACCTTATTCAATACAGAAGAACGGGCGCGCATTGTACGGGCCGCCCTCAAGTGGCTGGAGAAACATCCTGCCCAAGAGGGAGAAATAAATCCACGGCAGCAGGCAGAGGCAGAATTCCCGAATAAAGACCCCCGCTGGGACCCGAATGACCCTGATGGAGCAGCGTCTCTCACTCGCTTCTGGACTGCACTCCTTGAAGGCCTTAGGAAAGGGGGGCAACGAGCTATGAACATCAGTAAAGTCGCAGAAGTTCTCCAGTTTCCTGACGAAAGCCCGGCAGTATTTTATGAGCGTCTGACTGAAGCATACCGATTATATACCCCCCATGATCCAGCAGACCCTGAGAATCTTAAGATGGTGAATAATGCCTTTGTGGCTCAGGCACAAGGTGATATACGGCGGAAGCTGCAGAAACTGGAAGGGTTTGCGGGCATGAATGCAACGCAATTGATGGAAGTGGCACAAAAAGTATATGTAAATCGTGACCAGGAGCAGAAGCGAGAGTCGGAACGCCGGATGAAAAAAAAGGCAGACTTCCTAGCAGCCGCCTTAGCCGAGCGACCACCAGTTCCAGCCTGGGCCAGAGGAGGAAATAGGGGACGAGGACACGGATATGGGCGGCCGAGGTTTCCCCTAAGCCCCACTCAATGCGCCTACTGCAAAGAGGAGGGACACTGGAAGAATGACTGTCCAAATCGTAACACAACGCGAGGGAGATATCCATCCACGAGGGGTGTAAGAGCACCCGTACGAACTACACGGGAGCAAGATCAGCATGATGCTTTCCTGCCTCCACCGGTTCCAGCTCTCGAAGGCCTTGCAGCTATGGAACATTATGACTTGGATGACTACTAGGCCAGACCGGGCTCCAAGTTTCTGTTGGGTCCCCAGGAGCCTGTGGTCAACATGAATTTAGGGAACCGGAAAATGCAATTCATGGTCGATACCGGAGCGACACACTCGGTGGTCACCCAACAAGTAGCCCTGATCTCATCCCAGTCAGTAACTGTTGTGGGAGCTACGGGGGAGAGAGCCCAGAGACCTTTCCTGCAAAACCGCACGTGCCAGTTGGGGGGACGGACCATCACTCACCAGTTCCTGTATATGCCTGAATGTCCCATACCCTTGCTGGGTCGGGATGTTCTGGCAAAACTCCAGGCCCAAATCTCATTTGGGTCTGATGGCCAGGCTGAGCTCCAAATACCCAGCCTGGGCCCAACAGTTTTGGTACTGTCCGTCCCCCGAGAAGAAGAATGGCGGTTATATGAGAACAGGCCCAAATCTGATGAGGCTACCCTGGTTACGTGGAAATCAGTGCCCCCTGGAGTATGGGCAGAAGGAAACCCCCCCGGAATGGCCATTAACATCCCTCCCGTATGTGTTGAAATGAAGCCGGGAGCCTCCCCGGTGCATGTGCGACAATACCCGCTGCCGCGGGCAGCTGTAGAAGGAATCCATCATCATCTGGTGCAGCTACTACAGCATGGTATCCTGCGGCCCTGCCAATCGGCATGGAACACTCCTTTGCTGCCAGTTCGAAAACCTGGAACCACTGACTATCGACCTGTTCAGGACCTCCGTCGTGTCAATGAGGCCACTGTGACTTTGCATCCAGTAGTACCAAACCCTTATACACTGTTGGGCCTCATCCCAGCGACTGCTTCTCACTTCTCAGTACTGGATCTAAAAGATGCCTTCTTTTGTATACGCCTGGCTGCTGCGAGCCAGCACCTGTTTGCTTTCGAGAAAGAGGACCCTGCTACTGGCAGAAAGTCCCAAGTTACCTGGACTCGTTTACCACAGGGATTCAAGAACTCTCCTACCATCTTCAGCACAGCATTGGCCCAAGATCTCGCTAGTTTCCCTCCAGGGGAGCCCGGCAGACGAGTACTTCTGCAGTACGTTGATGACCTACTAATCGCTGCTGACTCTGAGGCTGAATGTGTATTGGCAACCACAGAACTTCTCCAACTCCTGTACAATGCGGGATACCGAGTCTCCAGAAAAAAGGCTCAGTTATGTCAGTCGGAAGTGAAGTATCTGGGATTCCACCTGTCAAAAGGAAGCCGACGGTTGGGGAGCGAGAGGAAGGAAGCAGTGTGCCGGATCCCAGTGCCAACAACCCGCAAGCAAGTACGTGCCTTTCTCGGGGCAGCTGGGTACTGTCGTATCTGGATTCCCAACTTCGCAAAGATCGCAAAGCCCCTCTATGAGTCTACAAAGGGCCCAGAGAAGAGCCCCCTTGAATGGGGTCGTGACCAACAGGAGGCCTTCGAACATTTGAAAAGGGCATTACTGTCATCACCAGCCCTAGGCCTTCCGGATGTCACCAAGCCTTTCACCCTCTATGTGCACGAAGCAGCAGGAACAGCTTTGGGAGTCTTGACCCAACAACTGGGGTCTTGGCCACGACCAGTCGCCTACCTGTCAAAACTGCTGGATCCAGTGGCCAAGGGATGGCCACCTTGCCTGAGAGCAATAGCAGCAACAGCCTTGTTGGTGGAAGAATCTGATAAACTGTCCATGGGCCAAGGCCTTCAAGTCACCGTCCTACATTCAGTCCAAACATTGCTGGAGCATAAAGGAAGTTACTGGTTCACCAGCTCCCGAATGTTGAAATACCAGAGCATGTTATGGGGAAATCCCAGGGTGCAGATAACTACCAGCCAAGCCTTGAATCCTGCTACTTTCCTGCCTGTTGGCCCGGGACCACCTGATCACGACTGCCTGGAAGTGATGGAAACAGTCTTCTCCAGTCGCCCTGATCTGACGGATGTGCCATTAAGCAATTCGGATAAGACCTACTACGTAGATGGAAGTAGCCTGATGCTGGAGGGCCGCAGGTGTGTGGGGTATGTGGTGGTGACGATGGAAGAAATAGTTGAAGCACAGCCTTTGCCCCCTGGAACCTCCGCACAGAAGGCGGAACTCATTGCCCTTACCCGTGCCTTAACCCTTGGGACTAACAGTCGTGTAAATATATACACAGATTCCAGATATGCCTTTTCCACTCTCCATGCCCACGGGGCCCTGTACAAAGAGAGAGGCTTAGTTACTGCAGCTGGCTCTGAGATAAAGAATGGCCCCCAGATATTGGCCCTGTTAGAAGCGGTCTGGCATCCGAAAACAGTAGCCGTAATGCAATGCAGAGGCCACCAGAAAGGGAACGGTGAAATAGCTAAGGGAAATAGATGGGCTGATGCAGAAGCCCGGCGAGTAGCAACCACATCCTTGTCCCAGTCTTTCCCGCAAAGCTCCCAGGATCTACAAGCCCCCCTGTTTCCAGTCCCACTAAGCCAATGGGCCAAGAGGTACACTACACGAGAGTTAGATTTTTTCTGTCAGGAGGAGGGTGGGGTGTTACACACAGATGGTTGGATAAGGTTACCTAGAACAGGGACAGCTCCAGTGATAGTCATCCCAGACAGCCTTGCCCCAGCATTCCTATCATCCTTTCATCAGACCACTCATATGGGCAAGACAGCAATGGAAACTACCCTCCGCCCATATTTCTTCATTTCTTGCTTATCCTCGTTGACAGCTGCAATTGCTAGACAATGCACCACATGTGCAAAAAACAATGCCCGTCAAGGCCCAAGCCAACCCCCAGGGGTCCAGTCTTATGGGGTCACCCCTATGGGAAACATCCAGGTTGACTTTTCAGAAATGCCCCGAGCAAATGGGTACCGGTATCTGCTGGTATTGGTCTGTACTTTCACAGGGTGGGTGGAAGCCTTCCCAGTCCGCACAGAAAAAGCCAGAGAAGTGACTAAGGTGTTGCTGCATGAAATCATCCCCCGATTTGGGCTTCCAGTAGTAGTGGGATCTGATAATGGACCTGCATTCGTGGCCCAAGTGATACAGCAGGTAGTAAAAGCCTTACAGATCGATTGGAAGCTACACACAGCTTACCGCCCGCAGAGCTCAGGGAAAGTAGAACGTATGAATCGCACCATAAAGAGCCAGTTAGCAAAATTGTGTCAGGAAACCTCACTGAAGTGGCCCCAGTTGCTCCCTATAGCTCTGCTCCGCATACGGTCAGCCCCACGAAAGGGTATCGGTGTTTCCCCCTTTGAAGCTATGTATGGTCGCCCTGCACCCCTCATACAGGGCGTCCATGGAGATTTAATGCAGATAGGTTCAGAAATAACCCGGCAGGAACTGTCGGCTCTCAGTTCTGTATTGCAGAAATTGCACCGGTGGATCCAGGAGCGACTCCCCATCAACCTGACTGAAGCGCTCCATACGCACCAGCCTGGTTCCCAAGTGTGGGTCAAGGAGTGGAAGAAAGATCCATTGACCCCTCAGTGGCGAGGCCCGTATACTGTTCTGCTGACCACCCCCACGGCTGTTAAAGTGGCTGAAGTCGCTCCGTGGATCCATCACTCTCGTGTCAAGGCCGCTGCACCAGAAGTTGTTCCAGCCTGGACCGCAGTCCCGATTCCAGATCAACCCCTGCGTTTGAAACTGAAGAGGGACCTTTCTGCCCAGTAAAGGGCTCTAACAGACTGCCGACGAGACCCCCGGAGAGACTGATCTACGAGACCCCTTTTTCCAGAACCGGGAGCAGAATGAGAAGCGGTGCCCTAACCTTACTCGTTTCCCTGACATGGGCCCGTTTTCCAACAAGTGCAGAGACTACTAACACAGCAGTATTACTCGCCCAAACTGCTCTTAACATGACAAACTTTTGTATACAAAACTCTCTACAAACCTCTCTTATTGCTGTACCATCTAGTTTGTGTGAGATGCAGAACTTCACTAAGCTTGCTAATTTAAACTGTAAACAACCTGGAATATATTTCTACCATATTGGGGTTACCCGACCGACTTCTACACTTTTCAACCAAGTGCCTTTTTCCTTACAGGTAGTTTCCACTCTAAATGCTACTGATTGTTTCTTTTTTGTCAATGCCAAGAGGGGAGGAAACAATGTATCAAATAATGTGTTATCATGCAGCTCTGTTACGAATGTATCCTATTCACACTCAGAAATGTATCTTCCCTTAGGCTGGTTTTTAGTATGTGGCAAAATGACGTACACTTACGTCCCTGCAAACGCCACTGGTGGTCCGTGCACTTTTGCTAGGCTTACAACTGCTGCCTTCGCCCGGCCCCCCAGTTATCCCCGCTCTGCCCCCATGCCCTCGACCTGTAACTCTAACGTGGAGCCTTACAGTGATAAGACAGCTCTTGGACTGTCAGTGTCAATCCTTGGGACACCTGGATTGGCCCTACACAACTCCCTGGAGGTAAGCCGACTCGCTTGCTCCCTAGCCAAGACCATTAACCTCACCTCAACCATACTAGCATCCATAAATTACGAGCTGTCCAGTCTATGTACAGCGATTCTACAGAATAGAATGACTATAGATTTCCTGCTGTTACGCCTCAACCATGGGTGTGAGGAATTCGAAGGAATGTGTTGTTTTAACCTCACAGATGAAAGTGTATCCATTGAACGCTCAATCCAAGACCTACGTGACTTAGCGAAGCAAATCTCAGACCCGTCCATGGGACTGGGGACGGGGTGGTTCTCCAAATTGTTTGGTTGGTTGGGGGGCCTTAAAACACTAGCTATAGGAGTTTTCCTTCTCTTAGTATGTGCCCTCATACCATGTTGTATCCCCATCCTCCACCGCTCCATTACCACCACCCTCGACACCCTGGTAGAACGCAAGGCTGCTACCACTGTTATGGCCCTGACCCAATACACCCCTCTACGGCTTGCCTCCAGTAATACAGCCCTCTACCGCCTCTAGCGGTTGAGGTCCCACTTAAAAAGGGGGTAATGAGGCAGCCTTGAGTTTTAACTGTAGGTAGCCCTTCCCCCAAGCCATGCGGCAAGCCATGGGGTTTTTACATAAAGCAATCAGCCTGCTATTTCAGTGGACACCCTTCCCCCACTTCAGGTCTGAGCACAATAGCCCCTAGCCCAGAAATCAACAGACCAGAGCACACCGGTTTGGACAGGTCACCCAGGTACCTTCCCCAGGGGCTGCTGATTGGTGGGCAGGTAATACCTGTGGCAAATGGGATTGCAGAATGAGTTTAAAACTATACTGTATATAAAGCTTTGTAGGACGTCCCTCGGGGCTCAGACTCTTATGGAGGTTGCTGGTATCTCTGTCTGATCCTGTGTGCACATTAAAAGTTCCTGTTTGCATTCCAGCCTGTCTGTGAGTCTTCCTTCTGTGGGTGAGTGATAGAATAAGAGCTTTTCACAGCGATTACCATTACAATAGAAAAGTGTTAAATAAATAAATAAAAATAAATAAATAAAATAAATTTATTAATCACTACAGTTCCTGATTTGCAAATTGTCTTGATCCTGTCAGGTACCTGTGACCTGGGTTGGCCACTGTTGGAAAAAGGATACCGGGCTTAATGGACATGGACTTGGTCTGACCCAGTATAGCAATTCTTATTTTCCCTTGGTTTGAATTCTGTAATTTCCCCTTCGCTCACCGTCCTTCCCTACCCCTACCTGCCAGCATCCCATGTTGGTAGCAGTACCTGGCTTGTTCTGGTGTTCTCAGTGCTGGGAGGAGCTGGGTTCTTCTGGTATCAGCTCATAGCCTTCTGGCAGATTTATGTGTACAGTTCTGCAGGATCTGTGCCAGCCCTTCCTGTTCCTGTAAATTTCCCTACCCTGGCAGGGAGTGTCTGCAAACTACCAACCCCACAAAAAGACAGACACAAAGAGAAGCTAAACTACATATAATCCTGCAAAAAGACAGTCAGGGGTAGACACTCCAACCTCTGCTCTGCAGCAAGGAGTGTCTGCAAATTGCCAACCCACCAAGAGACAGACACTGAGAAACAGCCTGCCCCAGCTCTGACAGAGCAACTTCAAATTAGCCCTAGAAAAAGACAACCACAGAGAGACATCTCAATCCAAATTCTGTAGCAGGGAACATCTGCAAAGTACCACAGTGAAAGAAACAGTCATAGAGATACACCCCATTCCCAGCCCTATAGCAGGGAGCATCTACAAACTACCAATCCCAGAGAGACAGTTGTAGAGACCTACCCCACTTATACCAGCAGAGTGTCTCCAAATTGAACTACAAACCTTGCAGAGATAGCCACAAGGATACCCCAACCTCAGCCCTTTAGCAGAGAGTATTTGTAAACTATTGACTCTGCAGAAGTATTTTAAATTCATACATTTTTAACAAAAATATTATGCTAGCACATTTACTGAAACATGGCCATAGTAGGAGGAGAGGAAGAAGAGAGAGAAGGGTGAACATTTCTGAGGACTTGAGGTTTTATTATGTTTTTATTTTTTAAAGGTGATTTTCTTGTGCGTCTTCAGCCTCTGTACCTAACCTATCCTGGACAGATGTGTGTCTAACCTTCTTTTCAAGACCTCCAGTTATGGAGATGTCACCCAAAGGAGCTCCTTCCAGTATGGGCTCCCCTTCTGTAATATAAATTCCTTGCTTCTTACTCTCCTGTAGGAGCCCTTCCCAATTAAAGTGTTTGAAAATTACTATCAAGTCACTCACTTGAGAGATACCTGAAGGGCATGTCTGCAAGTTATCAGGCTTGCAAAGAGACCATCACAGACCCTCAACCCCGCAATAAGGAATCTCCAGAAACAAGCAGGAATGCAGTCTTCACATATAGGTGACATCGGCACTGACGGAGCCCGTATGGGAACGCTCCACAGCGTCCAATAGGACAGCCTTTTGGAGCCCTCCACTGTGCTGCCTTCTCGCCTTCCCAACCCCTCTCTTCAGTTCTTTGTTTTCCACGGATCCAGCAGGACGCACCGTTCTATCACCACAGAAAAATGTTTTTTTTTGGTATAGCATCATGCTTCTGTCTTCCCGTCGGCCCCAATTATGTTGTACTCGACACCAGTCCTGATATTATTTTTTTTTCTTTTTCTATTTCTTTATTTTTAATTTTTTTCACAGTCTTCACCACCAGATTAGGCCTCAGGGCCTCCATAGCCTTCATCTGTTTTCTTTTTGAAGGCATGGACAAACCAGTCACTGGTTTTAAGAAATATACCAAGTGATCCGGCACTATTTCAGTCACTGATAAATATGACTGGTGTTTAAAATGTTTGGGCCCTGACCATCAGCCCAACTCCTGTTCTTTCTGTCAACAAATGACAAAGAGAGGCCTCAAAAACAGAGCCAACAAGTTAGAATCATTGTTTGCCTCAAAATCAGTTTCAGTGGCCTCAGCTTCATAGAGGGCATCAGCTTCCTCTCATGGATCTCAGGTTTCTTCTAAGTCCAAATGTAAGAGTAAATCACAATCTCTGGCCGCGCCCAAATCCTTGGCATCTGCATTGAGAACTGATACCGAGGCCAGAGAACATAGAGGTGCTTCCAGTGCAGACCAGCCAGCCAAACAGCCCCGGCAGGAGGACCTCTCATCCAGAGCACAAGGGGGCTCTGAGACGCTCCCAAGCATCGACCTCCGGAGAGCAACAGGTGCCATATTCTGGGACAGTGGTGTACAGCCCCATCAGTGACTCCACCCAGACATCAGCAAGCTCCCTGGACCAGCACATGATGGCCCTCAAGAGGAGTTTGGCAGCAGTACTAGAGCCTCAGTACCAATAACATCGAGAGCTTCAGGAGTGCAGGCTTTGGTATCAGTCCTGCAGCCAAACCTGCAACAAAGCTTACCAGGGCCCATGCCAGCCCTCGAAATGGCATCATTGCTACCCTCGTTGGAACCGATCGATACCCCCAGTGTCCAAGAGACACTCAATTCCGAAACCTCTAAGTATTGGTATCGGCATCAACCTTCAACGAATCATTTGTGCCGACATAGATGAGCAACATCAGGTAATAGTCAGTGGGCTTGATGAGTCTCGGCAACCTCTCCGTAACATCTCAGATTTTGGCACCTGACAGACAGCATACCTCTCTGGACATCAAGTCAGAAGAGAGTCACCAACCACCACTACCCTTCGCTTCCTTGTGGTCACTGATTCTGCAACTTTGGGGTGCTCGAACTCTGGTTCTTCCCTTTTCTGGGATATGTTTACCTCCTCCACTTCCAGGGCTGCATAATGGTTCTTCATTTCAAAGGATGAAGGAGCTGGATTGGTGATACTGCAGGCCCTGGTGACTCATGTCTAATCTTTGTCAATCTCCAGGAACAAGCAGGAATGAGTCTTCACATATGGGTATGTCGGTACCGACGGAGCCTGCGCGGGAACGCTCCCCAGCATCCAAAAATAAAGCTTTTGGGAGCATCCCACGCGCATGTGCGCTGCCTTCCCACCCATTTACTTCCCTCTCATCAGTTTTCCATTTTCCGCGGAGCCAGCAAAACATACTCCTGTCACCGCAGAAAATTCTTCTTTTTATTCTTATTTTTTTGTGGTCGCGTCTGCCTTCCCTCGACGCCACCGGTACTGCCGGTGCTTTTCTTTCTTTTTCCTGAAGAATTTCTTCTTTTCTTAGAAATTTTTTCCTGTTTAGTGCCTCACGGTTTCTAGGCCACTAGGCCTCTACCCTTCCATTATGGAAAAGCCAGCCACTATCCTTAAGAAATGCTCAAAGTGTGGCGGTAGAGATATATTTTCAGACACTCATACTTGATGTCTAAAATGTTTAGGTCCTGACCATTGCCCTCTGGAGTGTCTCTCCTGCTGGAGCTCAAACAGAAGAAGTCCTCAGAATCGAGCACAACTCGATACCCGGTTCACATCGCCCTCAATGTCACCAGCTAGAATATCTTCTTCTTCACAGGATCAGGTAACCAAACAAAAGTCTGTAAAGACTAGCCAGTCCTCGAGTGGTAGATCTCCCTCTCAGCATCGAGATGGCTTCGGCCTTGCCCTCGAGGACATCTTGGCAATAAAGCCCCGGCGGGAGTCTTCGGGCTCCAAAGCATTAACGGGGCACCAGGTTGTTTCCAGGGTTCTTACTTCGATGAACATACCTGGGCCATGCTCGGTGGCTGTGGCCGCTTCGAGCGGTACCGACACCTCGGCATCGGCTATGGTGATGGATGAAACACTCCTCACCGATGAACGTAGTCTAGCACTCTCGGCTACTTCGGTACTGCTAGAGTTACTGCAGACCGTTCCTCGAGTATTGGTATTGGCTCCGGTACCGGTATCGACATCGGCATCGGTGTCGGTACCATCCATTCTTGCTTCGACAGAATCGCTTCCCTCGATGCCGAGCCTGGAATCGATCTCTAGCATAGAGAATTCGGTACCAACTTGTCTCAGTACCGACCTCGGGCGGTACTGAAGACATCGCTTTAAAGAAAATCCAATGCTTCATCCTTTCAGGTCTTCCGATCCCGATGACTGGGATGAATCCATCGGTACCAAGGCTGTTTTTCTACAAATCTAGCCTTTTCCCCTCATTTTAGAGGGTCCTCCTCAGGGGAGATTTCTTTTCAAGCTTTCCTGCTTGATATGGCAAAGTTACTTGCCATTTCTATACCTGGTAAATAATCCCTATCGGGGAATTGAGAGACACTGCAATTCCCCTGGATTCCAAAGGAGGTGATCATGCTTCCTTTGCATCAGATCTTACAAAATCTACTATTAAGAATGTGGGAAACTCCTTTAACCGTATCCCCACATTCTAAGACACTTGACACTAGGTACAAGGTGCCACCTTCTCCAGGTTTTCAAAAGACTCAACTTCCTCATCATTCTATTGTTGTAGAATCAGCAATGAGGCGTATTAAGAGTGCAAAGAAGCACTCTTCTTATCCGCCAGGTCGTGAGTCTAGGACTTTAGATGCCTTTGGACGTCAATGCTTCCAGGCATCCATGCTTTCAGCAAGAATTATCTCATATATTTTCTATATGGGATTATCTCTTGAAGAGGTCACAAAGAACTTAAAGTGTTTGAACCCTTTTCTTCCAGAGCATAAAAGAGCAGACTATTCCTTATTAGTCAGTCATGCTCAAAATATCTCTAGGTTCCTTAATCGTGCTTCCCTGGACTGTTTTGAGTCTATTAGCAGAACTTCTGCTATAGCCATAGGAGCACGACGCATTGCCTGGCTCCAAGCTTCAGACTTGGACAGATGGGTCCAGGACAGGCTGGGAAATACTCCTTGTACTGGTGAAAATCTCTTCAACAAGGAGGCTGTGTTTCAAGCTAATCAGTTGAGCATTGATGCTGTTACTTTCAGAGGATTGTCAAAACTTTCCTCTATCCCAGCTAATAAAAAATCTCCTAAAAAGCTTTATTCCCCCAAGGGAAAAAAGTTTTATCCATCTTCTACCCATTCTGCAGATGTTTCCAAAGATGGGCAACATCACACCAGGCTAAGAAAATCAAAACCTCCACAGGCCCAGCAAACCCAGCACTCGCAGGGTTTCTGATATTTTCTTCATTTTTTCTGTGTGAGGTTTAAAACTTTTGAGTCTACTTCTTTTCAACAGAAGCATCTAAAATTCATCTCATCCATGCTGAGATATCAGTCATACATTGACTCAATCCTCGACCCTGGACATGAATCTCTTGCTACAAGAGAAATCTATCCTTCTAGCTTCAAGAGCTATTAAGGACTATCATACCCCAGAGATAACAGGTTCCTCCTTTTATGAAAATAATTTTTATTGGTATAATTCTTATACCAAACAGAACAATCCAACAACCAAACAACAACTTGGTACATTTACAAGTGCAGTTACATGTACAAGTACACTTACAAGTCATCCCCCCCCCCCCCCCGTGAGATAGAAAGCTGCTCCCCGCACATAAGATACAGCTAGTACCAACAATAGAGCCAACAGCCCATAGACAACCAAGTCCAACTCCCCAAAATAGAGCACAGCCCAGTAACCCGCCAACAGATAATAATATCTCGGAAGCAGCCTCCCCCCCACCCACTCCCCCCAACCCCCCTCCCCTAACTCCCTAACCTACTCCCCCCTCCCCACCGAGACCTGTGACAAACATCAGACATAGGTGTGTACCAGCAATCCATACATGAACAAGCAGGCGTGTGCACGGGCGCAAGAGAGAGCACAGCCCCTCCCTCTCCCTAGACCCCAGAGGAAAAGAAGAAGAAAGAGAGAAAAGAAAGAAAACCCCGACCCCTTCCAGCAACTAGGCTACCCCTTCCCAGGTGGCTTCCGTGTCGACTAACTTCCGCCCACCCAAGAGAGAAGCCGTCATCCTTTCCATAGTTTGAAGTTTCACCATAGCCCTAACCCAGCAATTAAGGGACGGGGGTCGAACCTCCATCCAATTATTCAAAACACATTGTTTGGCAACCAAAAATCCCCGCTTGTAGAGGGATCGACACCCTGCCTCCACTGGTGAGACACCTAAGTAGAGCCCAAAAAGACACCACTCTGCCGAAGGCTGAACTCCCAGTCTCCTCCAACTTCCCAGTTTGGCGAACACAGCATCCCAAAAGCTCCGAATTACATGACACTGCCAAAAACGATGCAGCAAAGTTCCACTCTCCAACTGACACAACCCACACAAATCCGTGGTTGCCAAGCCCATCTTGGCGGCCTGCACATTCGATACATAGGCCCACCATAAAAACTTATACTGGAGTTCCCGCAGCCGCATAGACTCCGAGCTCTGCTTAATCTTGGAGAACGCCTGCTGGAGGAACTCCGGTGTAATCTGTGGTAAGCCATCACGGGCCAATCTCTGGCTCAGAACCTCGAGTTGACCCCCCTCCCCCTCCGGCCAAAAATGTCGCCGAAGATCCCTCAACGAAAAAGTCTCTCCTAACGATGCAAAAAGCTCCCAAAGTCCCTCCTTACCCCACCGCAAGTCCTTTTCTTTCTGGAGTTCACGAATATAGTGACGAGACTGCAGATAAAAATAGAAGGATCGCTGGTCCAGATGAAAGCGCTGGACTAAAGACTGGAAAGAGTCCAATTCTCCCCCCCCCCCATCATCCACAACTGCCCGATATAAACTAGTCCGGCACTTGCCCATCGCCGCCCCGCCAAGCCGTGCCTACCCGGCGCAAACATCGGGTTTCCCCCCAAGGGCAGACAATCCGTGCATCGCCAACGGATGCCCCGCACTTGACAGAGCAGCCGCCAGGTCTGCCTAAGAGCCACCAAATATACAGAATGCTGACCAGCTTGTGACATACCCTGGCAACCCACATGTAACAGAGACACCCTATGGAGTGGATCCGCCATCTCATCAAACAACTCTACGAGGAGGAGGGTCCCTCTGGCCAGAATCAAGTCAGCAAGAGGCCGAAGTAGACACAATAGATTATACTGTCACAGAGAAGGAAGGTCAAGACCCCCCTCCTCCCCAGATTTCATAAGAGCCGCCAGCGGTATCCGAGATCTCCGGCCTCTCCAAAGGAATTTAGCTAAATGCTTCTGTAAAAGCTCCAAGTCGCGCCGGGCCAACCAAAGAGGAAGGTGCCGCAGCAAATATAACCAGCGCGGCCATTCCACCATTTTCACAAGCGCCACTCTGCCCATCAGCGTTAACGGCAGGTCCCTCCACTTCAAAAATCTTGCCAAGGTTCTCTCCATCATCGGTCCCACATTCACCTCATACAGACGCGTAAGACAGTCAGGAATATAGATCCCCAAGTACCGAATCTGGCCAGTAGCCCAAATCAACGGGAAGGTCCCCAGCCAGCTACTCCTCGACCTGCCCCCCACATCCAAGGCAAAAGACTTATCAGAATTAATGCGCAAACCCGAGAACGACCCAAACTCTCCCAGAAGATGCAAGGCACGTTCCAGCAAACTTTGAGGGTCACACAAGCACAACAATATATCATCTGCAAAAGCACTAAGCTTAACACCCCTGCCCTGCCAGGCAATGCCGCGTATTTGCGGATCGTTAAGAATGGTGAGCAACAACGGTTCCAGCTGCAAGACAAAGAGTAACGGGGACAACGGACAACCTTGCCGAGTGCCTCTCTGCAGCACAAAAGGTTGGGAATACCGTCCACCACTGCAGATGCATGCCAACGGCTGCGTATACAACGCTGTAATCCAGTCAAAGAACGCACCCTCAAACCCAAAGCGTGTCAGGACGTCAAACATATAAGGCCATGAGACCCGATCAAAGGCCTTTTCCGCATCTAGACTCACTAGTAACAACGGGTCAGCCAGTTCCGCACAATGTTCCATGCCCAACAACACTTTAGTTATATTCGCAAAAGCGTCCCGACCTTTGACAAACCCTGCTTGGTGAGAACCTACCAGCTGTGGCAAAATATTCTGCAACCGATTGGCCAGGACAGATGCTATAAGCTTCATATCATAATTAATAAGAGAAATAGGATGGTACGAAGCAGGACTCTCTAGATCTCGGCCCTCCTTTGGGATTACTGTTATCGCCGCCGTCCTCATGTCCCGTGGAAAAGACCGCTGTTCCCGCCCTTCCTCAAACACAGCCATCAAGGTGGGAGTAATCTGATCTAACAAAATTTTATACATCTCCACACCATATCCATCAGGGCCGGGTGCCTTATGAGGTTTCCCGTGGCGTACTACCTTGCGAATCTCCGCCGCAGTGACATTCATGTTTAAATGTTGTCTATCCTCCTCCGTAAGCTGAGGCAAGGGGACCTTCTCAAGAAACTCCCTTTCCACAATACGGTTCTCGTGCTCGGGGGTATACAGGTCACGATAAAATTGCCCAAAAATCCGCAAGATATTCTCCACCCCCACCTGCCGCATGCCATCTTTGTCACGAAGGGCCATGACCGCCTGGACTCCTCCCTTGCCTTTAACTAATCGAGCCAAAAGCTTACCAGAACGGTTGCCAAAGCAAAATAACTGATGTCTATAATACTGGTTCGAGTAGACCGCACGCTCCTGGAGGGCAGCATTTAAAGCCCGCTGGCATTCAATATAGAGCCCCAGTCTACTACCATCCGCTATGGCTTCTCTCTTAGCCTCCCGGAGGGCGCACGCCAACTCCAAGATTTTTTCATTTACACGCTTCTTCTCCCGGGCCACATAAGCTAGCAGGTGCCCCCGCAAAACCACCTTCCCCGCCTCCCAGAAGATGGTCGCCGAGATCTCCGGGGATTCATTCACACTCTGGTAATCTCTCCATTGTTGCGTGAGGAACTCACGGAATGAATCCCTCTGCCAGAGATGTCTGGGAAAAGACCATCTACCCCCAGGGGAGCGACCGCCTTTGAGGTCCAAAAAGACCTTTGCATGGTCCGACACTACTATCGGTTCAATTTCTGACCGCTCTACTTTACTGAAAAGATCCCGGGAGATCAATATATAATCAATACGGGACCAAGTTTGGTGGGCCCTGGACAAATGGGTATAGTCCCGTTCCTCCTGATGTAGAACCCTCCAAATATCCAGTAGGTCACCCCAGCGACAAAGAAAATCCACCCCTTTGTTGTCCCCCCCCCACCCGCGTCCTCCCCGCCCCCCCCCCCTGACTTATCCAGAAGAGGGTCATGGGGACAGTTGAAATCTCCAGCGATTACCAATGGAACCTTAGGGGCACCCATAATCCTCTGCAAGAGTGCTTTGAAAAAGGTGTGCTCATATGCATTAGAGGCATAAATGTTCCCCAAAAACAGCTCCTCCCCATTCACTTGAGTATGTAGAAATAGGAAACGCCCTTGTGGATCCCGCTCCTCAGCGAGCACCTCCAGGGCAACTCCCTTCTTAACTAAGACCGCCACTCCTCTCTTCCGCTCCCCCGCAGAGGCAAAAAAGACATGCCCCACCCAGTCTTTACACAGCTTCTTATGTTCCTCGGGGGACAAATGGGTCTCCTGCAATAAAGCAATATGTACCTTTGCTTTCTTTAAGGCCTGTAGTATTTTTGTTCGCTTCACAGGAGTCCCTATGCCTCCCACATTCCAAGTAAGAATTCGAAGATTATGAGCCATACAAATCAGTGGAAGGCCATACAGATAGACTCCCCAGCATTAGAAGCCCAGGACTGCCCAGCCTCAGCCCCGAGCGAAAAGAAAAACCCTGAACTGCAATGATACTACCCCGCTTACCACGCACACACAACCTACAAGCACCCTGCACCCCAAGCTCAAGCATTCCACATCCTACACATAGTCTCAGCCTCCCCCCCCCCATCCTCTCCCCCCCACTAATGCCCTATACGGTCCCCTATGGTTACCCCCAGAACTCAACCCCACTAAACTCAACCCCTCTAAACTCAACCCCACTTCCCCTCCCATCATAACATCCACAAATCACCCTCTGCTCACTCGCTGAGCAGCGATCCCTAAAGTGACGCAGCAGGGCTGCCCCAAGGGCCCTACAGTCTCAGGCATGTAACATAAAGAAAAAAACAAAACACAAAGAACAAACACAAAGAAAAAAAAGAGAAAAGCACCCCACCACCAAGGAGGCTTTGGGTAACAATAGAAGCACAAAATACAATAACATGAAATAACACTGCAAACATTCTTGCCCACTATACCCCAATTGTAGAAATCAAGTCCAGGCCCAGCCAGCCCACACAGGAGCCTGACTAGCACAAGTCAAAATCAGCAGGCAATATCAGCTCTCTGCTCTCAAACCGGGCACTACCTCCGCAGCCATCTCCAGCATGTCCCTCTCTTTCCCGCAGCCAACCTCAGCCTTCATGGCCGCCTTCACTGTCCTTAGGGAGAGCCTCCAAAAGGTTCCTCGCCTCCCTCGCCGTCTGGAAGATGAGCGATTTGCCGTGCTGCCAAACACGCAGGGTCGCAGGGAAGGCAAGCATAAAACGGATTTGCCGCGTAAATAATTCTGCACAAATGTCCGAAAAAGCCTTCCGCTGGTCCGTGACCATCGCTGAGTAGTCCTGGAAGAGCAAAACTCTCTGGTTATCCAGATTCAATTGCCCCTTGGCCCGATAGGCCCGCAGAAGTTGATCCTTGTGCTGGAAGTTAAGAATCCGCATAATGACGACACGTGGGCGCTGCTGGTCTTCCCGCCGCCGACCAAGGCGATGCGCCCGCTCTACCTTGAGCAGTCCTACCAGCGAGGTAAGGCCCAACTCCTTGGGTAGCCATTCTTCAAGTAGTGGGATCAGCATGCCATCGGTGGTAGACTCCGGGATACCAACCACCCGCAGGTTGTTGCGCCGCGATCTTGTATTACTAATTAAAGATTTATAGTTATTAGAATTTTTGGATCAGCAAAGATATTGTACTGAACTCATGAGCCATTCTAACTCAAGGCTCTATTTACAGTCTAGTGAGAGATCTTTACACATCTAGCCTGGGGAGTGTTGAAAGGCCAGAAAGGGAGACAGAATTCTTCCCTTGGCCTTTGAACAATTCTCTTGGCCAATATAGAAACATTTGCCTAGATAATGTAAAAGCTTTGAACTGTTTCTAAAACCATGGGGGGTGTCTCCCTTGGCTGGAAAAAGCTGGATGAGTGACTTATGCAGTGACTCAACAGCTAACATTTTTTTTCATGCTGGTCACGAGCACAGGATTTGGCCCTGGCCAATCCTGATTTGAGCATGTAGCCTGTTATCCAATGAATTGTAATATCATGCAGCAGGCACAATCTTAGTTAAGGTACTTTAGGGGGACTCTCAGAAGGAAAGATGGGACTGCAACTGGTATACGAGACAAGCGTTCCGGATTTTTCCTCCTGAGAGTGATTATTAAACAGTCCCCCACCTGGAGTGATGAGCAGCTGTAATATCCGGTAAAAGTGTTAATGCTTATGCTTTATCATTATTTCAAAAGGACTTAATTTAATAAAACTCATATTGCATTTACTACAGTGTCTATGCATAGTCTGTGAGCTAAATGAATGACAGGGTTAACTCATATTGTATTTGGGCTAATGAGTGACAGAGTTAACTCATACTGTATTTGCCAGAATATTTTTGCCTAGTCAGTGAACTAGTGAGTGATAGGGTTAAAGGAAAAGCGTAAAACTTGGCAATACATAAATGGCGACGAGAGTGGGATGTCCTAAATTATTACATAATGATAAGCTCAAGGGAGCAGGGACCCTAGGACGACAGACCTGGGTGTTGTTAATAGCATATAGGAATCGAGCACTGGATAGAGAAAATCCAGGACGGAGAGAGTATAGATCTGCGTGGCCAAGCATGAAGAGTCTCAGATGTCTGCAGCTTTTGCGGCTGTATGATGAGAAATCTGCTGAAGTGAATTCAGGACAGAGGGAGAGTGGATTTGCTTGGGCCAGCATGAAGTATCCCAGACGTCTGCAGACTCCGCTGAGTTCTCCCAGCTGATGTTACTGTACTGCATGATGTAAGTTTGGTGAAGTGAATATTCTTTGTAAATAGCTGCACTATCTCATAACTTTTTTTAGTAAAGTATTACCGGTATTCTTCTGTAATTAAGTGTATTCTAATTGCTTTCTAATTTTCTTTTCTGACCACTCATGTGTGACTGGGAGAGTTGCCTGCTTTTCTGGATAAGTATCCTTATTTTGTTTGTGGATGAACTGCAGGTCTTAATTACAAGGTGTTAACCTTTGATGTAGTAAGATATTTGGTACCAGGAGTGGGGGTTTTGAGAAAAGATAATGTGTTAAAAGAGTGAAGAATGCAAATCGTGTAAAAAATGTGAATATTGTAAATATTTAAGGCTGGCATTAAGTGTTCCGGTGGGTCAGGATTAAGTGAGAACTGGGTGTTGGTTTTTCCTTACATGCTTGCAAACTGTTGCTTTTTGTTGCCTGCATATCTAATGTGATGCCTATCTTTTAAGGTCCCCGGTTAAAAGAAATTCTGTTTGATTGGTTCTGACCCACTGATACAAGATCAGTTTTGTCATGTTATTATGACTTTACAAATTCAATTTCAAATTGATAAGGGAAATGACTGCAGCTGGATCTGCAGCCAAACTGTTTAGGAGAAATATGTAACCTTGTGCTGCAAAGATGTTTAATTCAGTGCTTTGAACAAAATGCCTATCCTGTACTGTTAGTATTAATTGTTATGGAAAATCCTTATAAGAAGTGAAGACTTTTTTTAAGGTCCCTGGTTAAAAGAAACTCTGATCAGATAGGTATAATGCACTTGTAAGCTTTGATTTGTTCTGTATTCAAATGTTTGTAGTAAAAACCTGTTTTTCTTTTATTACTGGCTACTCCAGTAGATTTTATAGTCCCTGAATGCTGAAGTGACTAGAACAAACAAACCAGGCATGAAACATTTTTTTTTTTTACCTCCAAAGTGGAGGTTGAGAATCCTGACAGGACAATGGGGCATTAAATCTTGAGTAAATAAGAAGGTAATCTTTATCATTAATATGTTATGCATCTATTCTATGTCTTTGACTGTATATGCTACCAAACAAACTTAAAAGTTAAAGGAGGATTTTTTTTTAAACTGTGGCAAGCACCCCAGGGGGCATAGTTAAACATAAACAGCTATAACTATAGGTTAATTGTTTAGCCACATTTACATGAAGGACACAAGACAATGGTTCGTTCTACTGGCTGTGTTGAAGATAACATGTTAATTTAAAAGTAACACCTTTTAGAAGTTTCACGTTGCCTGTTTCCTGCACTGTAGGATTCAAGATAATTACTTTGCCTTGTTAAGCTTTATGCTAACGACTGAGGGACAAGATAGTAACATCACAGTTTTTATTTGTTACAATATTGGATTTTAGGATAAATGCATCTGTTTTCCTGTATTTATCCAGAGAGAAAGTGTACTTTGTTCTAAGGGGTTCATATTTCAGTTTCAGTACAGCTCCTGAGAAAATAGATATAAAACAGATATGTTGCAGTACTGTGAGATATTAATCTTCTTTAGTGTATACACTTGCACTTATGACACTTGTGGTAATAGTACATTACGCAGAGGTCCAGCACACACACATTAATTACCAGATGAGTAAAATATTAATACGTTTGATGAAATTTTAGACAGAGGCTGATATGGAATTGCTCTGTTCTCAAGCATATACTACAAATTTAGATTAAAGATGGAACTGAGTTCCCAGAAAATAATGAGAACTTGAGTTGATTGGATAAAACCAAATCTTGCTTGTCAGCAATGATCCAGGAGAGGTTTGAGAAAAAGAATAAGAGAGAGAGAGGCAGAAAGGTGAAGCCGCAAATGCCTTGCAATCCAAGAAGAAAATGTGCTGCTTCCAGTGTGATGATCTGGGCTAAAGCTCTAAGACTCCTTGAGGACCCACAAAGGCCTGAAGAACAGGAACCTTGCATATCTATGCCTCTGAAGAGACATAAATAGGCAGGGGGAGCATAGGCCAAGAAGAACCCAAGGATAGTCATGAGGCCCAGCCACAAGCCTTGCAATCCAAGAAGAACCTGAAGATGAGGCCTAGCCACCAATGCCTTGTACCCTCTTAGATCTCTCACCTCAAAAGGATCTCTTTTTGGCACCATAATTAATGAGTAGCTTATACAAATCCTTGTGAACACTGCAATTTTAAAATCAGTCTAACAGCACTCTCACTGAGAACAGTGTATATGACAGATTCTAGTTATACGTGAGAGATGAGTCATATTTCTTTCTATTGGGGTTGATGTTATAGAATGCTGCAAAATGATAGTTTTATATTGTAAGGATTTTACCCAAATTGTTCCTATTTTAGAATGAGCATATGTCCACTTAGCATTGGACCAATTAAGTTGATGGGAAAGGGACACTGTTTACTCATACTGTTCTCATTGAGGAATCTAAATTTAAGTTATTAACAATTGTTTGATATTCTTAGCAGCCTTGCCAAATAAGGATACATTAGTGTGGTAATAAGGATACATTAGTGTGGTATAAAAGAAACAGGAAAAGGACCTATGTAAGTAGTTGGTGGAATGATGCAGGTGATGAAAAAGTGTTGTGTTATGGAGGGATGAAGTGGAATATTAAAGGAGAAACTGTGATAGACAATAAACTGATGAAGGTACTTTGAAGTGATGTATTTTCCTAATGAATATGTAAACAAAAAATTATGAGCACTTTGACTGTGCCGTCTCCAGAAGCTTCAATTCAGGAAGTCACACTCAACAATTGGAAGAAATAGATATTTGGAGACAGGCTAGGTGCACCTTGCACCCTGATGAGCTCTGGAAAACCCACACTGGCCATGTGGTACTTCCGGATGCTTTGTGCCTCACTTTTCCTCTGTATGTCCTGGCCAGGCATGCAGAGGCAAAGGGGGATGATTTGATGACAAATTCTCACACAATTGGGTATAATTCTAAAACTTGTCAAAATTGCAGAACACATATGTGCAGCTTGTCTGATCTGAAACATGTAAAGGTCATTCAAGGGCAAAATGGAATATTTCCTACAAGCAAAATGAATTTCCAGTGATAGAGAGACAAGAAGTTAATCAAACTGCGAGATAAGATTGACACCATACGAGATAGTTACTAATAGATCACTGAAAGTTTATAAAAGCAATATTTATTATCTGTAGGATATGATCTTAGTAAATATAGATGAAATTAAGTTTGTCTTATTGTGAAGTCTAATCTAGAATTTTTAGTCTTTTCATTTAATATTGGCGCTGCTCTTCTGAATGAGGCCTGGAGCCATGTCACCAACTGCAAGCCAGAGAGTCTAGCGGAGGGAATTGACCAGAGTCCAGATGGAGCAGACCATCCCGAAAGATCTGGACCACACACCGCAGAAATGTGTGAGGCGCAATGAAAGAAAGGCCAAGATGTCCACCTACGAGAATGAGAGGTTCAACTGCGGAGAAGCAGGCCAAATTATCTGAAAATAGGAAAAGGACTATTGGACTTTTGTGGACTTTTGTGAATGATTTTTTTTTTCTTATGTATTGTTATTGTTTCCTTGGAAAGTAACTGTAATTTTAGTATCTCAGATTTTTTCTGCTGAACATCATGTGCCCAATTGCTTGTGTCATCTGTTCCCCAGATTTTAGTTATTAGAGTCTATGGGGCAGATGTACAGTGGGAAAAAGTTCTGAATGTGCAGGTGAAATGAATCCCCCACTGCATGGGGAACTGATAAAGATAGCTGAGACCTACAAGCCATTTGGCTTTGACAATTGTAATGCTGGGGGGGGGGGGGGAATGGGAAAATATCACCCAAATTACACTGAGGCTTGACCCCTCCAGCGTTTGCCTTAATGCTATCCACTATGTTTTAGCCCAAGTTGTTATTACTGTATTTCTAAATGAATTACAAAGGCGATTCAGCCATTGCTTACGTGCAATATCCTTGTTGATCCAAGGGTGGAATGTATTACTAATTAAAGATTTATAGTTATTAGAATTTTTGGATCAGCAAAGATATTGTACTGAACTCATGAGCCATTCTAACTCAAGGCTCTATTTACAGTCTAGTGAGAGATCTTTACACATCTAGCCTGGGGAGTGTTGAAAGGCCAGAAAGGGAGACAGAATTCTTCCCTTGGCCTTTGAACAATTCTCTTGGCCAATATAGAAACATTTGCCTAGATAATGTAAAAGCTTTGAACTGTTTCTAAAACCATGGGGGGTGTCTCCCTTGGCTGGAAAAAGCTGGATGAGTGACTTATGCAGTGACTCAACAGCTAACATTTTTTTTCATGCTGGTCACGAGCACAGGATTTGGCCCTGGCCAATCCTGATTTGAGCATGTAGCCTGTTATCCAATGAATTGTAATATCATGCAGCAGGCACGATCTTAGTTAAGGTACTTTAGGGGGACTCTCAGAAGGAAAGATGGGACTGCAACTGGTATACGAGACAAGCGTTCCGGATTTTTCCTCCTGAGAGTGATTATTAAACAGTCCCCCACCTGGAGTGATGAGCAGCTGTAATATCCGGTAAAAGTGTTAATGCTTATGCTTTATCATTATTTCAAAAGGACTTAATTTAATAAAACTCATATTGCATTTACTACAGTGTCTATGCATAGTCTGTGAGCTAAATGAATGACAGGGTTAACTCATATTGTATTTGGGCTAATGAGTGACAGAGTTAACTCATACTGTATTTGCCAGAATATTTTTGCCTAGTCAGTGAACTAGTGAGTGATAGGGTTAAAGGAAAAGCGTAAAACTTGGCAATACAGATCTATTCTCAAGATCATCAGTCTTAAGCAATAGCGTTTCAATTTGCTTCTTCTGCGCGTTCAACTCTCTCTTTAGGCGGCCTTCGCCCTCTTCCACGCTGGTGACCCTATGCTCTAGTTCCTCAACTCTCTTGCCGATCTCCGCAAGAGAATCACCCAGCGAGTCCAATTTCTTGATGAGTTGATCAAACTTCGGCTCCAACACAGCAGCAACCTCTTTAGCAAGCTCCTCCGTCGCTGACTCAACACTGCCCGTGCTCGGCGAGGTCGGCTGCGCCATCTTTGACGGGCCTGCACCGGTCCCCCTGGTCGGCTTCTCCTTGTCTTTCTTCGTCAGATTCGACATTAGTACGCCCGCCACCAACTCCCAGGTCTGCAGGCAGAATTCCCAGACCCACCGCTCTCCTCAGCAAGCACCAAGATGCCAAATAAGTAAGATTAGATTAAGAATTTCTCGGGGCAGCCCCGGAGCAAGCAAGAAAGCACCTTGCCTACTCACGCATCACGTGGGATCTCCCAGGTTCCTCCTTTTAAAACAAAAGGAGGCCTAACAACTGACAACAGGGTGAGCTATACCCTTCACCTTGTCAGTTTTACTGTACGAGTATATCTCATACTTTTAACTGCAAGGGGACCTTATCTCTTCAAAGACTTACCAAACTGTAAGTCTTCTCAACCCTGTATTACTTTCTATCCCTCTTAGCCCAGACATTTAGTCTCTAAGAGTACTACTACTCAACGGGAGGGCTTATTCTCTAAGCCATAGGTTTTTCTTCAATACCTACTCCAGGAAGTAGTTTCCATACAGTGTTTTCTCCCCCTTTGCGGTTCATCTTCTTCTCAGATATCTTTTTAAGGTAGCTTTTCGGACAGAACTTGGGTATTACTACTTCAAATTGTGTCTCGGTCCTCTCCAATCCATAGGACCTAACTTTTTATGCTGCCTTAATAACAGATAATTCCAAAAGAGGTCCAGAACTCATTTGGACTTTTTATTGTTGCAGGCGTCAGGCCTGTCTACTATTCTTAGCCACGTTCAGGTCTCTTGGCTTCAACAGAATAGATTAGGTTGCACACTGGCAATTCAACATGCTCTCTGCAATTCTACAACAAAGCTCTGCAACTGTGGGCCTTTGCCAGAGAGCCTCAGAGCTACTCCTAATAGGTAGTGACCAGATAGTTAACAAGGGCTTCAGCTGGTAGATTCTACCAGTCATGTTCCTACATGACTGTTTTTTTCTTACTCTTACCATATTCCTTAAAATTTCCTTTTAAGAAAAGGTAACCAGGGTTTAGACCACATGAAAGCGTAAAAAATTGCACAATTCCCTGGTTTGTTCCACATCTCACTGGAACTTCCACATCAGGGATGCATTTTTTCACTGCAGTTGGTCCTTATTCACTACTTTCCTTCTAATTCCTATACTTCATGGTAGCTTATGTTGAACAAGAAAATGCATGATACTCATAGTGCCCTCATAAAGAGGCAATCATGGTATCCACTTATATTGCGTCTTTTTCTCCAGCTACTATTTGAAATTATAGAAGGATCCAGACTTGCTGTCTTAAGACTAAGGATCTCCTCTGCACTCATTCACGTACGTCTCGAGACCTGGTTATTTCAGGGGCTAGATCTTTTCAAGAAGTCTAGTCCTATCCATGTAAGTGAAGAACATAATATCAGTTTCCATGAAACCTCCTCTATAGTTCTTCCATATTTAACCAGGTAGAGATTCTCCATCAATATTCTCAAGTAGGTCTTAATCCTTCATGTTATTGCGTCATTCTCTATACAACATCTGAATTTGAAAGATCTTCAAGAAGTTCGGGGCTCAGCGCCTAGTACAAATGTCTTTGTCTTTCATTGGAATAAAGGGGGTCTTAAAGACCTATCCCCTTTTTTCTAAAAAGGGTATTTCGGCCTTTTCATCCAAACCAGTCAGATTATCTCCACTCTTTCCTAGGACCTTATTCTGCTCCAAGGACAAGAAGTTCAATTTTTGGTACTTTACAGAAGCTTCAGCTATTTCTCAAAAGTCCAACCTCATTGAACTCCCCCAGTACTTCTTCTGGGGTTAGTACTGGCCATGAGGGCTTATCATCTCTTCCTGTATTGCAAAAATTTATTTTTTTCCCTCTACTTCACATTGAGGGAATTTCTTTGAGGATAATATACTGGCTCTCAACCACAGATCCATATTACCCTCAACAATCATTTTTGCAATATTTTTGACTGGCATCCACATTAGAAAATTGATTTCAATACTTTTCTAATATTTATGATTTACACAAGGACTCCCCTCTGGATACCTTGTTTAGTCAAGCTGTTCCACAGCACCTCTTTTATTCTTTTCTAGTTCAACTCCTACCCTCCATCCCTTGGATGCCTGAGGTTTTGAGGGATAAGCATGGCCCATCTTTAGATTTGCAACATGCTGGGGCCTCCTCCAGGCATCTTAGCTTGGGAGTCCCCATATGTGAAGACTCATTCCTGCTTGTTCCTGGAGATAGCACAGTTACTTACCTTAACAGGTGATCTCTGGGAACAGCAGGAATAAGTCTTCACAACCCACCCACCTCCCCTAGGAGTTGTTCTCTCTCTCTCTTTTTTCTCTCTAATTTGTCTACTTCCCTCCTTCAGTCTCAGCTACAAACCCAACTGATGAGAGGGAAGTAAATGGGCGGGAAGGCAGCACGCAGGCGCTGTGGAATGCTCCCAAAAGCTTTCTTTTTGGACGCTGGGGAGCGTTCCCGCGCAGGCTCCGTCGGTACCGACATACCCATATGTGAAGACTTATTCCTGCTGTTCCCAGAGATCACCTGCTACAGGTAAGTAACTGTGCTTTTTGTAGGCTCCCATCTTCTCCTCTGCTGGAGAGCTTGGATGTTGCAAGAAGCATCTCATCAATGTACTTCTCACTGTCTTGAATGCTCCTCAGCCTCGTCACCTACTCTCTGAGTTCCTCCACTTGTTTCCTGAGAGCTTCAGCATGCAGGCATCTTGCACATGGAACCAATCCTTCAACTGGCATTGGGACTTCTGTCCGGACAGAGACAGAAGCTGTAACGGGGGCAACAGCTTTGGCGATACAATTTTTCCCAACCACTGTTCAGTTTGTGGATCTTAGGTACCTATTGAAGCAAAAAAGAGAGAGAAAGAGACCTACCAAAGTACCAGCTGGTTTCCCAGCTGTCCTTTCAGAGAAAAAGTAATTAACCTATTTTAAGTGTGTTCTAAATGTGCTACTCCAAGTCCCTGTGTGTAGCTAATTGGGGAGGTGCCCTATAAAGCAAGACTGCTCACATGGGTGGGTGGGAGTTGGGGGAGTAGGGAGGGAACTAACACCTGTTACGGTGTCAGTAGCTTCAAAGAGCTGAGAAAGATACTGAAAGTAGAGTTTTAAACCTACACCACTAAAGAAAATATTTCCCCTTTTGAACTAAGGCACTAAAAAGAATGTAACTTTGTTTTAAAAATGTACTAGAAACCATTTTGAAGAGCTCTCAGGCAGAGAATTAATAATTAGAAGTCACACATACTTACCTTTGCTTGAAATGCAGCACGAGTACACCTGAGTACGCTCTCCGCACATCATTACTCCATAGAGGACAAACATAAGAACATAAGATATGCCATACTGGGTCAGACCAAGGTCCATCAAGCCCAGTATCCTGTTTCCAGCAGTGGCCAATCTAGGTCATACGTACTGTGAGCCCCGCCCCTGTGCCAAATAGCTTGACCAGCAGGAGGCGCTGCACCTTAACCTTGAGGTTGTATAAGAATTTGTAGTTGAGCCGTTGGTTAAAGATCACAGATTTTTATTTGGGTTCTCAGAGACTCACAACAGGTAATGTCCACAGGAAAACAAAAAGTAGGGATATTCCTCCCAAAGAAAATATATGCAAACTTTGCCAGGTCAAAAATAAAGTCTTTTAAACAAGCTTTTCTTCTTAGCTCTTACAAAAGGTATTTTTCCTCTTAACAGTTATTCACATACAGTGCAACAATCACGTTCCATGTCAGTGACTGAAGGATCTGAATCCCCTTTGAAAGAGTCAATTTCCATGCTCTCTGGAGGACTCTCAGGTAGCGGTTCTGGACTCTTAACTGGAATGGTATTAGTCCCATACATTAACAGTTTCTTCAGTCCTGGCCACCTAATAGGTTTCTCCCCTTTAAGTAAAAGCTCATGGGGTTTCAAAAGCCGTGGTTTAAAAGTTCCTTTCCTTCCATGTAAATGTCTACAGGTATTCTCCTCCTCATCTGAAGAAGTATCCCTGTATTCAGGTTTGGGCCTAGGCTTTCTCCTGGTTTGATGCTTAACTTGCACAGTTTTACATACAGGCCTTCTATCAATAAAACCCTCTTCTGAGCTGTGATCAGAGGACAGGTCAGACCTCCTTCGGGCTCTATAAAAAGTTCTTGCTTTGGAAGCTTCCCTAGCAGAGCAATGCCTGCATCTAGGTTCCAGCAAGCTTTTTGCCTGGGTAAAAGTTCTGCCTTCTTGTGCCTTCTTTAAGCTTCTTTCAAATACAGGGTTTAGCCTGCCCACTAACCTGCATTGTGGTTTCACTGCCCTAGCAGTGTATCTCTGGGCCTCGCAACAGCAGCTGCCTGGCCTGTGAGTATTTCTTCCTGGAGAGCAGCAGTATTTCCCTTTCTCCTGGGGAGCGAATCTGGCTTCAGGCCTTCCCTTCCTCTCAGCATAGAGCCTGGGAGCCTTGTTCCAGTCAGGTTCAGAATCCTCGTGCTGGTAAGACAGGTGATTCTCTTCCTCTGCTCTTCTCTCCCTCTCCCTTCTCTCTGTCTGCCCTTTTTTACAAGCAGCTACGTGACAAGGGATCTCCCTTGCAGGCTCCTCCCCCGAGTACCTGCTTCTCTGATTCCTATCTGGTGTGTAACGTGGGAATGACTCAACACTAGTTTTGGCCCACTGACTATCAACCCTGGGGTTTTTCTGCTGTGAACTTCTAACCCTGGGTTTTCTCTGACAAGTGTTTTCTAATGTGCCCATCCCCCCAGCCAAGGTAAAACCTTCAATGTTTCCTGCTTTTCTAGGTGGCACTACTCTCTCCTTGCCACATATCCCCCCCCTTAGACTATTGCCGGCTGGCGAGACACTTCGCGCACAGCTGGCAATACTGGAAGCGGGTCTCTGTCGCGTACCTAGTTTTCGGGCCAATTGTACATTTTCTGTTCGGTCAAACCACTTTCTTAAGAGGTTGATGTGGTAAACTTGACGTTTGCCTGGGCCAGTTTCCAAAGCATAGGAAGCTGGACCAACTCTGTTCACTACCTTATATGGACCTTTCCAAGTATTTTCGAATTTGGAATTCGCTGCGGCCACCATCACGATCACAGAATCGCCAATTTCGAAATGGCGCGCCTTGGCCTTTCGGTCATGGTACCGCTTCTGCTTCCCCTGGCTCTGCTCCAAATTTTCTTCCGCCAAGCGCCCTATCCTTTCTAAACGCTGTTTCAAGTTTGTCAAAAACCGGGGAACATCTTGGAGCTCCCTTGTGGGGGCTACCCACTGTTCCCTCAAAATGTCTAGCACGCCTCGCGGGGCCCGGCCATACATCAATTCGTAGGGCGAAACGCCGGTGGAAGCCTGTTTCCTTTCCCTGGAAGCATATAGAACAAAGGGGAGCACGTTGTCCCACTCCTGAAACTGACCACCCAAACTCCTGCGTAAGAGGTTTTTAAGGGTTTGGTTGAACCTCTCTACCAGGCCATTGGTCTGGGGGTGGTACGCTGCTGTTCGGACATGCTGTATCCCGAATGCATCCCAAAGTTGGGCTAAGTGTCGGGACATAAAGTTAGTTCCCCTATCTGTAAGGACCTCCCGGGGGAAACCTACCTCACAGAACAGTTTTACTAGCTCCGCTGCGATCAGCCGCGCGGAGGTATTCCTCATAGGGACGGCCCACGGAAACCGGGTGGCATGGTCCATAATGACCAATATATATTGATGGCCTCGGGGCGTTTTTACCAATGGGCCTACTATATCCAGGGCTAAACGATATACTGGTTTACTAATAACAGGCAAGGGAATTAAAGGCGCTTCCGGAGGATACGTGCCGGATACTCGCTGGCAATCAGGGCATGATGCACAGAATTTTACTGTCTCTGTGTATACCCCCGGCCAATAAAATCGGGCAAGAACCTGATCTAGCGTCCCTTGCGCCCCCTTATGTCCTGCGATGGGATGATCGTGTGCTAATTTTAACACGATGTCTCTGAATGAGGCAGGTATTACCAACTGCCTTTTAACCTCTTTTGTCTTCGGGTCCATGCTTTCCCTATAAAGCAACTCTTTATCCCATATAAATTTTGGTAAGACTCGTGAGCCTCTTCGGGCGAACTCGCAGGCTCGGACTAAAGCAGGGTCTGCTTTCTGTTCATCAGGAAAAGTGGGGAATTTTTGCATCAGGTCCTCTGGGACCCATGGTAATTCTACTCCAGCCAACAATTCCCTCCTACCTTTTCCCCTATGAGCCCTCTCCTTGCGTTTTTCCGCCTTACTCTTTTTATGGCCCTCCTTTTGTGGGGTTATTAAATCCTCGTGGAAAGAAGTGCCTGGTATCGGCTCCTCCTGTGAGTCCACTTCTTCTGGCGGCGTAGGGTGGGCCCGTGTAGAGACTAGGTTTTTCTTCTCGTGCAGCCTATTCTCTATCCCTTTTCTAAAGTGTGCCCAGTCCCGCCCCAACACTATTTCATAGGGAAGCCTGGGCATTACTGCTACTGCAACTGCCTTGCCACTACTTAGCCCTTTTATGCGCACTACATGCACTGGGTAGGTGGATGCAGCACCGTGCACGCACCTAATTCTAACATGGTGGTCAGGGGACTTGGATGGGGATTCTCGCTGGGCCTCTATCTTACCCCAGAGGGACCTAGAGATCATTGATTGATCTGCCCCTGAGTCTAAGAGCGCTTCTGCGGATATCCCC
This sequence comes from Ichthyophis bannanicus, assembly GCA_033557465.1. Lineage (NCBI taxonomy): Eukaryota > Metazoa > Chordata > Amphibia > Gymnophiona > Ichthyophiidae > Ichthyophis > Ichthyophis bannanicus. The sequence goes on from CM066048.1 coordinate 121,243,108, forward strand.
TCTACCTCGACAGTTAAGAGAAAACCCTCACCAGTGTTCTTAACTCGGGCAGCTATCAAGGCATCCCTACCGATGCAGTCCTTTCTAAAATGTCCCACCTCCCCACAGGTAAAACATTTTCTAGACTGGGAGTCTGCTCTCGTGATAACTTTCCCCTTCGCTGTTTTCCTGGTAACATACGTGGCTCTCTGTTCTGGGAATACTGATTCGTGTTTCTTGAACCGGCCTTCTTTCTTGGAGCCTACCTTGTTGGCTTCAAGGAAGCGGTCCGCTAAAGCAACAGCTTCATAAGCAGTGTTACAATTCTGTAAAATCAACCAGCTCTGTAACTCTTTTGGAACCGCCTCAGTAAACTGTTCTAGAATTATATTGTCAAGAATGGTATCAATAGTTTTACCCTCAGGCATTAACCATTTGTAAACTAAACTTTTAATTCTATAATACAACGCTTGAGGCGTCTCGCCTTCCTTAATTGTGCAAGACCGTAATAGTCTCCTATAAACAGAGGGATTTAAGCCCATCCTGTTCCGGATAGCAGTTTTCACTTTTAAATAATCAGATATCTGATCTAAAGGTAGTGCCCTATATGCGGCTAATGGCTCCCCGGATAATGTGGTGGCAAATCTGACCGCCCATTGATCCACAGGCCATTTTGCTAGCACAGCCACACGCTCAAAAGCTTCGATGAAATCATCTATATCATCACCCTTTACATATCGTCCATATGACAAAGTCCCAGTATTGGTATTTTCCCACCCTGGAATCAGGTTGGGTGTTACCAGTCCGGTAGTGGTGCTTTGCTTTAACATGTCCTCCTGGGTCTGAATCATCTTCGCCAAGAGGTCCAGGAGAGGTTGCTGTTGCTCCTGTAGCATCGACGCCGCCTTCTCCTGGTTCCTCGCTGCCAGTTCCTGTTGCTGGGCAAACTGGTTTGCTGCCCATGTCGGGAAATCGGCGATCTGCATCCTTGCACTGGAGCTGCAAGAAAAACACAAAAACAACCGACCGAGTGCGGTACCTTTTGAAAAAAAAAAAAAAAAAAAAAAGGTACCCACTCTCCCACTATAGCTTGTGGTGACCACCCTTCCGCACTTGGATCCAGGCCCAACCCTCTTAGTCACGGGTTACCTGATATCGGTGCAGGTCTTAGCTCTGCCTCCAGATAAGCTCTCCGTCAGGTCTGCAATGCGTCTGCTCCTCTGGATACGTTGGATGCGTCCTTGGATTTCCGGTCAACCCTTCTGTTCCTGTTGGACTTGGCTGCCGGACCTCTGGAACCGCGAAATCCTAAATACTACGCCACTGTGAGCCCCGCCCCTGTGCCAAATAGCTTGACCAGCAGGAGGCGCTGCACCTTAACCTTGAGGTTGTATAAGAATTTGTAGTTGAGCCGTTGGTTAAAGATCACAGATTTTTATTTGGGTTCTCAGAGACTCACAACAGGTAATGTCCACAGGAAAACAAAAAGTAGGGATATTCCTCCCAAAGAAAATATATGCAAACTTTGCCAGGTCAAAAATAAAGTCTTTTAAACAAGCTTTTCTTCTTAGCTCTTACAAAAGGTATTTTTCCTCTTAACAGTTATTCACATACAGTGCAACAATCACGTTCCATGTCAGTGACTGAAGGATCTGAATCCCCTTTGAAAGAGTCAATTTCCATGCTCTCTGGAGGACTCTCAGGTAGCGGTTCTGGACTCTTGACTGGAATGGTATTAGTCCCATACATTAACAGTTTCTTCAGTCCTGGCCACCTAATAGGTTTCTCCCCTTTAAGTAAAAGCTCATGGGGTTTCAAAAGCCGTGGTTTAAAAGTTCCTTTCCTTCCATGTAAATGTCTACAGGTATTCTCCTCCTCATCTGAAGAAGTATCCCTGTATTCAGGTTTGGGCCTAGGCTTTCTCCTGGTTTGATGCTTAACTTGCACAGTTTTACATACAGGCCTTCTATCAATAAAACCCTCTTCTGAGCTGTGATCAGAGGACAGGTCAGACCTCCTTCGGGCTCTATAAAAAGTTCTTGCTTTGGAAGCTTCCCTAGCAGAGCAATGCCTGCATCTAGGTTCCAGCAAGCGTTTTGCCTGGGTAAAAGTTCTGCCTTCTTGTGCCTTCTTTAAGCTTCTTTCAAATACAGGGTTTAGCCTGCCCACTAACCTGCATTGTGGTTTCACTGCCCTAGCAGTGTATCTCTGGGCCTCGCAACAGCAGCTGCCTGGCCTGTGAGTATTTCTTCCTGGAGAGCAGCAGTATTTCCCTTTCTCCTGGGGAGCGAATCTGGCTTCAGGCCTTCCCTTCCTCTCAGCATAGAGCCTGGGAGCCTTGTTCCAGTCAGGTTCAGAATCCTCGTGCTGGTAAGACAGGTGATTCTCTTCCTCTGCTCTTCTCTCTCTCTCCCTTCTCCTTTCCGTTTCTGTCTGCCCTTTTTTACAAGCAGCTACGTGACAAGGGAACTCCCTTGCAGGCTCCTCCCCCGAGTACCTGCTTCTCTGATTCCTATCTGGTGTGTAACGTGGGAATGACTCAACACTAGTTTTGGCCCACTGACTATCAACCCTCGGGTTTTTCTGCTGTGAACTTCTAACCCTGGGTTTTCTCTGACAAGTGTTTTCTAATGTGCCCATCCCCCCAGCCAAGGTAAAACCTTCAATGTTTCCTGCTTTTCTAGGTGGCACTACTCTCTCCTTGCCACAGTACCTAGCATTGATATCCTGGGTCCCTTTTTAATAGTGGTTTATGGACCTTTCCTCCAGGAACTTGTCCAAACCTTTTTCAAACCCAGCTACACTAACAGCTCTTACTACATCCTCCGGTAACAAATTCCAGAGTTTGATTACACGTTGAGTGAAAAAATATTTTCTCTTATTTGTCTTAAATAGTTTACCCTGTAGCTTCATTACATGTCCCCTAGTCTTTCAATATTCTGATAGCATAAACAATCGATCTACGTTTACCCGTTCCACTCTGTTCATTAATTTATAGACCTCTATCATATCTCCCCCTCAGCCGTCTCTTTTCCAGGTTGAAGAGCCCTAAACTTTGTAGCCTCTCTTCATAGGAGTAGCCTTCCATCCCTTTTACCATTTTGGTAGCTCTTCTCTGTACCTTTTCTAATAACGCTATATCCTTTTTAAGATACGGATATCCTTCTCAGTCTGTCTCCACCAGTCTCTCTTCCTCCACAGCCAGACTTATCAGTACCTCTTCCCCCTTACAATTTTCTCGCTCCCTTTCCTGCCCCAACATTTCTCTCCATATATTTTCTGCTCCTGAGCCCTACCATTCTTTCTCTCCCTGCCTAGCCCTGCAAATCAGCCTCTCTCTTCCCCAGTCTATCTCCGCCACCACCACCGTTAGATGCTGCCTCTCTCTCTCTCCTCTCCCCTATTGCTGCTGCACGGCTGTTCCACTCCTGTAGGCTGCCAGTCCCACTTCTGGCCCATGCAGGCACATGGATCCTGCCCCAATGACTGCTGCAGGTGGTCTGCATGGTCACCACTGATTCCACCCTGTGGCTACAGTTGCTTCTGGCATGCATGGCAGTTTCCGACCTTGTCCACATTACTTCTGCTTCTTTGAGCTTGAATGACTGCTGCTGATCCCATACCCATATTCAAAAGTAGAGAAAGTAAAAATGCAAAAATAATGGCGCGAACATAGGTATTTTTTGTCGGAAGCGTAGCCTTGAGGCATTTAAATACCCCTTGAAGCTAGCATTTCCATTTTACTCAATTTATTGAGCCCCTCACGGAGCTGACAATGAATAAGGTAAAAACACCACAATCTTAGTGTCACCAATAAAACCCTTAGAGAACGCTGTATTTCAGCATAAATAATCAAAAAGAACAAGCAAAAATCTATTAACTGTGCAGACTCGCTGAATAAAACGGAGGTCACTTATCTGAGTCTCTCGTTATTCTCGTCGCAGGTAATTTGGTTGCTAAAGTTCAGTTTCTTTTCGAACGTGCTCCGCGAAAGAAAGACATGCACTCCAATGCATTTACAAAGAATGGCGCGGACACAGCACTGCGTTTCGGGCGATTAAATTTCTCTCGCCCTGCTTCAACGCTCAGCTTACTGCACCAGAAGCAGTCAATCCAGCAACTGATCAAACACGCCAGCGCATGCTCAATAGCAATCACTCTCATAGCTATTGAGCATGCGCTGGCGTGTTTGATCAGTTGCTGGATTGACTGCTTCTGGTGCAGTAAGCTGAGCGTTGAAGCAGGGCGAGAGAAATTTAATCGCCCGAAACGCAGTGCTGTGTCCACGCCATTCTTTGTAAATGCATTGGAGTGCATGTCTTTCTTTCGTGGAGCACGTTCGAAAAGAAACTGAACTTTAGCAACCAAATTACCTGCGACGAGAATAACGAGAGACTCAGATAAGTGACCTCCGTTTTATTCAGCGAGTCTGCACAGTTAATAGATTTTTGCTTGTTCTTTTTGATTATTTATGCTGAAATACAGCGTTCTCTAAGGGTTTTATTGGTGACACTAAGATTGTGGTGTTTTTACCTTATTCATTGTCAGCTCCGTGAGGGGCTCAATAAATTGAGTAAAATGGAAATGCTAGCTTCAAGGGGTATTTAAATGCCTCAAGGCTACGCTTCCGACAAAAAATACCTATGTTCGCGCCATTATTTTTGCATTTTTACTTTCTCTACTTTTGAATTTTGGTATTTATAGTGTAGGGATTTTTGTTAGGTGGTTTTGGGTATGATCCCATACCCATGGCTTCTGCTGCTTTAGGCCTATGTAGCCACACTGATCTCATCCCATAATTCCTGCTACTTCAGGTCAAAATGGCCGCTTCTGATTCTGTATCCATGACTCCTGCTGCTCCTGTTCTGGTTCAGAAGGATTACAATCTCATGAGGTGACTGGATTTTTTTTTCTTTTTCTTGTGGATCACAGACTGGGAATCACTGGTTTAGAAATGCAGTGTGCTCCTTTTCCAAATCCTCCAGTACAGCCCTGCTGTAACAGGTCAGAGACCCAGTCTATCAAATATTGTAGGAAAACTGTGTATGTTTAATCCAGGCTGTGGTTTGCACCTCCCTGCTCCACAGGAGGAGGACTTGGATAGAAAGCCAGATGATTTTCTGAGGACAAGATTCTCCAGGTACAGACATGCTCATAATCATGGAGGCCTTGAAACATCTGGCCTGCGGCCTTCATGAGACATGCTATCAAACTCCTGAATTTCTGCAGATGCTATGAGAGAAATAAAAACATCTTTCTGTCCAGCCTATCATCTGCTTTATGCAGGGCTTGCTGCTCACTAAGCCTCCCATCCGCCCCCCCCCCTCCCGAGCGGAATGGGACCTCAATATGTTTCTAACACAGCTTACCAAGCCTCCTTTCGAACCCTTGGCTACCTGCCATCTGCGATACCTGTCTTGGAAGGTTGTTTTCCTGGTGGCGCTCACCTCTGCCTGAACTCCAAGCCTTGGTGGCCGAGCTACCCTACACCAGGTTCTAAAAGAACAGGGTTGTGCTTTGCACCCACCCTAAATTCCTTCTAAAGGTGGTATCTGCCTTCCTCCTCAACCAAGAGGTGATGCTCTCCACCTTCTTCCCATGGTCCCATGCCGAGAAGACAGTGGCCATTCTGCATATTCTGGACAGCAAAAGGACCTTGTCTTTCTACCTACAGCATACAGCCGTCCTTCCTCCATTTATTAAATCAAACACGATCATGCTATGATCACTATTGCCAAGTGGCCACAATACACTTATCTCATGCACCAGATCTTGTGTTCCACTAAAGTCTAGGTCCAAAATGACTTCCCCTCTTCTCAGTTCATGCACCAGCTGCTCCAAGAAATAGTCATTTATTTTATCTAAAACTTTATCTCCATATCATGTCCTGCCATGTCACTGACCAAGTCAATACCGAGGTAATTGAAATCACTCATTATTATTACTGTGTTGTAACTTTTGTTTCTCTGATTTCTTTGAGCATTTCATCATCCATTTGTTTATTGTGGCCAGGCGGTCGATAGTTCACTCCCACTCCCATTGCCATCGCCTTCCTCTTTTTACAGGGAATTTCACTCCATAGAGATTCTACAGTGTATTTTGTTTCCTGCAAAACTTTAATCCTGTGTGACTCAATGCCCTCTCTAACATAGAGCGCAACCCCTCCACCAATTTGATCTACCCTATCATTGCAATATAATTTATAACCAGGTACCATCATGTCTCTGAGATACCAATCATATCTAACCTCTCATTTAGTGCTATATATTCTAACACTTCCACCTTATTTTTTAGACTTCTAGCATTTGCATACAAGCGTTTTAGAGGCTGTATTTTATTCATATTAATCTGGTTATCAGTAGGCAGAGTTAATTTAATGCACAGTTTAAATGCACTGTTTAGTTTCCTAGACTTAACTTTGTTTAATGTATGATATAGACTTAACTTTGTTTAATGTATGATATTTTAAGATGTTCTATGTAAAATTAAGATGTTCCATGTAAAACAAACTTCGCTTTGTTGATTGTTGTTATTTGTACACCGCAACTGATCTCTGGAAGATGCGGTATAAAAATGAGTGTTAAATAAATAAATAAAATAAATTTGGAATCTTTAAGCTCTGTCTGCTGTGTACTTAAGAGCATTTGGATTACTTTAGTCTTTATTGGGACCTCTCTCTCAATATGCCCTAACTTCAATCTTTTGCTAGTATCCTTCAAGAATACATCATTCCAATCCATGCACTCTTGTTTAAAAACTGCTCTATTTCCTTTTTAAAGGTTAATGCCAACAGCCTGGTTCTATCCTAGTCAAGGTGGAGCCCATCCCTTCGGAAAAGCCCCTCCTTTCACCAGAATGTTGCCCAGTTCCTAACAAATACAGAACTCTCTTCCTTGCACCATCGTCTCATCCATGCATTGAGATTCCGGAGCTCTGCCTGCTTTTTGGATCCTGCACGTGGAAAGGGAAGCATTTCTGAGGAAGCTACCCTGGAAGTTCTGGATTTCAACTTCCTACCTAAAAGCCTAAATTTGGCTTCTAGAACCTCCCTACCACACTTTCGTATGTCATTGTTACTAACATGTACCAAGACAGCAGAATCCTCACCAGTGCTATGTAAAACCTTGTCTAGGTAGTGTGTGAGGTCCACTACCTTCGCACTAGGCAGGCATGTTACCAAGCAATCCTCACGTCCACCAGCCACCCAGCTTTCTACATGCTTAATGATCAAATCACCAACTATAACAGCCGTCATAACCCTTGCTCATGGGCACATATATCAACTGTAATAAATCAAACCAAACCAAACCACATGGCCCTGGAGAAACTTCCTTGATGTAAGAGGGTTTTACATCACCTGGAGGACATACCCTAGCTACAGGATCACTTCCTGCCACACCAGAGCGATGCTCTCCTGTCACGTGACCTCTGTCCTCCATGGTAACAGGGAAGCTGCCAGACTGGAAGTGGGACTTCAGTATTAGGTCTCATTTATATACTTTTCTTTCTTTCTTATGTCCTCCAAATCTGCTACTCTAGCTTCCAGAGATAGGATTCATTCCCTGAGCGCAAAGAGCTCCTTGCACCTAGTGCATACATAAGACCTCCCACCAGCTGGGAGAAAATCATATATTTGACACTCATTGCAAAAGACTGGAAAGCCCCCATCTCACTGCTGGACTGCTGTCTGCATCTTAGTTTTAAGGTTTTGTTTAGGTATTTGAGTTGTTTACTTAGTTTTGCTGGGGATATGTATGCTAATACAATTATACCTAATACGTTTAATGGACTTTGTTCACTTCAAGATTAATTAATCTCAGGTCCTTAATTAATGTATTTCCTGATGTGGATAACCAGCTGCACCTGAAAGTGAATATGGGCACCTCCTTACCTTTAATAGGTTTAAGAACCTATAAAGCTAATATTATCACTGGGGTGGGTGGGAGGGAAAGAAGACTTTAATAAAAGCTGGCTTGTTACACAGTGCCCTGACCTGTGCTTCTAAGGTAAAGTCTTACCAACTTCCTGGGTGATTCACACAACCCTTGGTTTGATAGAGGGGGACCTTTAAAATTGCCCCTTTCATCTGCCACTTGTCTTTAACACCTATTTAAGACAACTTCACAGATCTTTTGCCTTCTAACTGGGCCTCTTTATAAAGGTCGCTAGAAACAAGTTTATTTCTTTGTACCCAGAGACTATTTATTTTACTTGTATGCTAAGCTATACTCTGATTTGATTTAAATAAAAAAGTTATTCAGAAACAAATTTATTTCAGACTATTTATTCTATTTTACTTTCTATGCTAAGCTATACTCTAATTTGATTTAAATGAAAAGTTCTCTGGTAATACTAAGACCTGACTGATTCAACAAAAACACTGAATTCTAAAATACACAGATTTATCAGCTTTAACCCAAAGAATGCCCCTTTTCCCCCACAATTTAGAATATATTCCAGATGATAAATACTTACAAGTGCAGATCTTTTTCCAGCTGTAGCAGTCCCTTTTGGTAATCCTTTAAGACTGTGGAGGTACTGCTAACTCCCTATATAAAGCTGCAACAAGTTGAAAAGCCCCATATATTAAATAAAGTCCTGTTTCAGATTCCTGCTGCATCCATTTCTTAAGCTCACTCTGTAACAAAGGGGAAACTCTAGAATCACAGAATCCTGGGAGGAACCTTAGGAGCAATCTAGAATGATAGAAAGGTAGAGCCGAGAGGGACCTTAGGAGAAGATGTAATCCACTCCCTACCTTCAGGCAAGATCCTTTGTATCTAATCACAATGGAGAGACTCTTCTCAGAAACAGACCAAAACACTAGGGGAAGTATAAGAGAAAACTGAATGCAAGTCTACCAATTCTTCACTCTCGAAATAGGATCCACAAGGAAAAATCTCAAATTTAAAAAGCATAAACTATAAAACATTTTATTATAAATAGTCACAAAATGAAAATAAGGGTCATGTGAACTCACTTAGAAAAATGCTTTAAAAAACATGGCTGTCCACGTGCATCAGGGTAAACTTTCCATGCATTTTCTTAAACAAATAGTTGAATTAAATTACCAAACAAAATAATAAAGGTAATAAAATTCAGAAAAAAATTACTTAGCACTGTCATTCGTTCTTTCTTTGTCCCTGAAATATTAAAGAGACTGAACTGACAACAGTTTTTCCTCAGTGGGTTTTATTTTATTACAAATTGCAAGCAATTACAGAGAGATTGAAATTCTGAGACCATACTTTCTGGTACTGGGTTTTAATCTGCTAATTACAGGAAATACAGCTGCTTTTATAGTGTGGCAAAGACAACAAAAGCTTACCAATCATCTTAGGTATCTTAAATACCTTGTTCTCCATTGTTGTTGACCTCCCAGTTCCCTGACCAATGTCCTTCCCACCTCAACTCTTCCTCTCTCCCCTCCCTTCTTCTATCCTCTGGTTGTGAATGTTTTTAAGTTTTCTTTTAGGTTCTGGAGGTTTTATTCCCTCCTGTTTTCTTTTTATTTTAATTATGGTTTTGTAAACCGCTTTGCTGTTGCCCACGAAGGGCGGTCAATCAAGCACCAATAAACATAAACATACATAACATAGTATATGACAGCAGATAAAGACCAGTATGGTCCATACCTTACATATTTCTTCTTGTCATATCCTTAGCTAGGTCCCCATTCTGTGACACACCCGGGGAAAGGCAGCCATCTCATGCCCCTGCTAGTGGCACAGGAAGTCAGCCATTTCATGATCCTACTCAAAGCAGGTACATATAGCCTTATCACATGGTACAAACTGCCATCTTAGGAACAATTTTCTGGTTCACAGTTCTCCCCTCCCCCCCCCCTTTTGGTCATACCCCTCCTAAGGGGTATTGACCAACCAATTTAATATGGCTTGAAGATGAGCGATCTCTGTCGCTAACATGGGCTGTACTTCACCCTCAGCTGACTTGGCCCTATCTAACTCTGAGTAGTGGGAATGAGGGTCAGAGGGTGATCTGCATATTAACTATTTGAAGGCTTAAGGGTTTGGCAAGGTAACGTGATAAGGCATGCAGCAAGGTACCTGCGCATTGGAATAAATAACAACATACAACTCCTATGGACAAAGCAACAGCTAAATATACTAAAGGTTTCTTTGCCCAGGACCCTAATCCTGAAAACCGGGAGGTGAGGGGTGACTGGCTTGAGCTTCCTTAAGGGATGCATTTCCTTCCTTCTCAGTAGGTTCAGAAAGAACATTCCCTTCACACTCGAAAGTGGGAGGTCAGGGATCTAGAGGCCTTGTCAAATTCATGGGGCTCAGGCCCTAGGGACTGAGTCTGATTTACACCTCAATCAATGGGGTAAATAGAGAGCGGAGGAAGGATTATAGTAATGAAACAGGTACCTGACCAACCTTCAGGGAGCTGTTAGTCGGCAAGGTCCCCAAACACAAAATAATGTCCTACCTGAGCTATTCGGCCCATAGGAAAAGCAGGCCATCGCTAGGTAAAGAGGCTGGTAACTACGTTGCCATGTCCAGTCACTCTCTTCATCACCGCACTTTGAGGCATCGGTGAGAACCCAACTGGAATCCTCATCGAGGATCGCATAGCAGAAGGTCGCCACTCTGCCATTGGAAAAAAACCAAGTGCCATCAGGCCTTCGGATATAACGGCAAGCTATATTTTCCCCCACAAAATGATCTCCCTCCCCTCGGAAGCAAAAGTTTGGAGTACCCTGAACAATCACTTTAAAAGGGTGGACCTCAGGGTGTAATACACCTGCCTCTTTCCAAGTGATGTTGTGGCGACCTGCGAAGGTGGAGGAAAAGGATGCATGCTGGGTAACATTAAGAGGCTAGGCCACAAAGGGTAATCCTATCACCCCAGGAGGGGGAATCCTACTATAAACAAGACAGTTAGTTAGTCCAGGCCACTGAATTCCTGTAAAGTTTGCACAAAACGATTAGGGGTAAAGGGAGGCTTAACACTTCTTTTCCCCCGTCCTTTGGTTTCTGAGCTTACTCCCTGGGGTCCCATCTTAAAATATTAACAGGTAAGCAATGATCTCACACATCAACAGTACAATAATGCCAAGAACCAGCCAATGCCAGCTCTGTTTCAGTTGCTGTCCGCAAAGTCTGTATCTCAATATCTCGGGCTCCATCTTGTCTGCGCTGGATTCTCAACCTCAAGTCACCGGTTGGTTGTGAAGACCAAGAATCCTTGGGCTCCATCACTTTCTTGCAGTGAAAAAACCTGGACCCAGGTGAGAAGGGTTGATGTGGTACCTCCACAAAATGGCAATAGGAAAGAAGTGACAAACTACAGGCCAATAAGCCTTACCTCGGTGGCGGGAAAAGTAATGGAGTGGCCTAGTGGTTGGGACAAGGTACTTCAGGCCGGAAGGTCGGGGGTTCAAATCCCACTAGAGGACAGCAACCTTGGGCCGGAAGGACTGGGATTTCTAGTCCCACAGGTGCTCCTTGTGGTCTTGGGCAAGCCACTTAACCCTCCATAGCCCATATTCCCTGTAAAATAGTTATTTCCAAGTTATAATGCCCTGTTCAATGTAATTTCAGTTTTTTCAATGTAAACCACACTGATGCAGAATAGCGCGGTATATAAGAGAATGTAAATAAATAAAATAAATAAATAAATAAAAAATGGAGGCACTCCTGAAAGAGCGAATAGTGGACTTTCTCAAAACCAATAAGTTGCATGATCCGAGGCAACATGGTTTTACCAAAGGATGATCATGTCAAACAAATCTGATTGAGTTCTTTGAGTGACCAGAGAACTAGATCAAGGGCATGCGATGGATGTGATCTGCCTAGATTTCAGCAAAGCCTTTGATACTGTTCCTCATAGGAGGAGGCTTATCAATAAACTGAACAGCCTGAGGATGGGTCATAAGGTGGTGAACTGGATCAGAAATTAGTTGACTGACAGACGACAGAAGGTGATGGTAAACGGAACTCACTCAGATGAAAGAAAGGTGATTAGTGGCATGCCCCAGGGATCAGTCCTAGGACCGGTACTGTTCAATGTATTTGTGAGTGATATTGCTGAAGGACTGTATAGAAAAGTCTGTATTTTTGCAGATGATACAAAACTTTGCAACAGTGGACTCCGTTGAGGGAGTGGATAACATGAGGAAAGTCTACAAAAGCTGGAAGAATGGTCTAATGCTTGGCGATTAAGATTTAATGTGAAGAAGTGCAGTGTCATGCAATTAGGATGCAGAAATCCAAGGGAATTGTATATGATAGGGGGCGAGAAGTTGGTGTGTACAAAGAGAAGGACCTTGGAGTTACTGTTTCTGAGGATCTCAAGGTGGCAAAACAGTGTGACAAGATGGTGGCCAAAGCCAGAAGGATGCTGGGTTGCATACAGAAAGGAATTACCAGCAGAAAGGAGGAGGTACTAATGCCACTGTACAAGTCACTGGTGAGGCCTCACTTGGAATATTATGTTCAGTTTTGGAGACCATATCTCATAAAGGATATATAAAGACTGGAAACGGTTCAGAGGAAGGCGACCAAAATGTTTTGGAGCCTGTGCCAGAAGATGTATGAGAAGAGATTTGAAGACCTACATATATATACACTAGAGGAGAGGAGGGACAGGGGAGATATGATACAGACCTTAAATACTTAAAGAGTATTAAGGAACAAATAAACCTTTTTCAAAGATGGGGAAGCTGTAAAACTAGAGCATAACATGAAACTGCAAAGGGGTAAACTGAAAGGCAACATCAGAGTATATATGAAATGGTGAAAAGGGTCTCCTGGTAACAATCTCATAGGAGGTAAGCTGACCCCTTGTCCTACTAGGTGTGGTGCAAAGGCTCATCAGCACCAGAGGCAGGACCTGTATGCAATTTTGATTCAGTTCCTGAGCTAATTTGGACAGCTTTGTTTTGAGAATCCCATTGACCCTCTCCACCTGGCCAGAGCTTTCTAGGTGATAGGGGGATGCAGGTCTTGTTTTATTCCTAGTCCCCGAAATACCTGACCATAATTGTCTCTGTGAAATGTGTTCCCCGGTCACTTCAGAGGACCTGGGGCATATTCCTCAAGTGGGAATGAAATTTTGCAACAATTTCTTAGCCACCATAGCAGCATCTGCCTTCCTGCAAGGATACGTCCACCCATTCTGAACACATGAATATCTTTATTTACTTTATTTTTATTGAGGCATTTGATATACCGCCCAGGCTATTGTATCAGAGCAGTGTACATACAAAGTGGCTGCAGAGAGAGACAAAGGATGAAAGGACCGCCATTAATCAGACAGAAGAAGAAAGGTAGCGACACACAGAAGGGGGGAAACAGGAGTGGAATACTTGACAGGGGGGACTCTAGGGGTCAGAGGGGTGAGATCAAATCCCAGGTGAAATATGTGGGTCTTCAACATGGCTTTAAAGTGAGGAAACGTGAGGCCTCAGTGCACAAAGCTGATGGGAGTGAATTCCAGAGTGCAGGGGCAAGGAAAAAATAGGCAGAATGGCAGGCGAGTCCAAGGTGGGCTTAGGCAGGGGAGAAAAGAAAGAGTCGATTCCCGCAGGAGGAACAGAGGGGGCACGGGGAGGGCTGGTGGTGAATGAGGTCAGCAAGGTAGCGGGGAATTCCAGTGTGGAGTACCCTGTGAGTGGTGGTGAGTATCTTATGAATGAAGCGAAATTTGATGGGAAGCCAGTGGAGCTGCAGAAGGAGAGGGGTGATATGATCCAAAGGAGAGGAATGGGTAATAAGGCGAGCGGCAGTATTGAGAATGAAACTGATATTGGGGGAGATCTGCAAAGACGACATTAAGTAATCCAGCCTAGAGACGACAAGGGACAACACGAGGATAGTAAGGGAAGGTTGCGAGAGGAAGGGACAAACGGTGCGAGCAAAGATAGGAAAGAGCGCCAGGCAAGTAGAGAGATGTAGGAGTGAGAGCTGAGAGAGGAATCCAAGGTGACACCGAGATAACGGAGGATGGGTACAAGGGGCACAGGGGTAGAACATAGGGGGGAAAGGTCAGGGGGAGGGGAGCTCAGAGAGAACCAAAGGGCCACGGATTTGGATGGGTTAAGGTGGAGGAAATTGGTGTGCAGCCAAGCAGAGACAGCGGAAAGACAGGCATTGAGGGGGGACAGGTCAGGGACGAGAGAGTCAGTATGATATAGGAGGAGGAGATCATTAGCTTAATGATAGCCAGAAATACCGAATTGCTGAATAGTAAGAGCAAGCGGGGCAAGAAAGACATTGAACAAGAGCGAAGCAAGCATTGAGCCTTGAGGGACCCCGCAGTGAAGGGGAGTGACTGGTGAGGAGACAGAGCCTTGCAGAATAAAGAAGGTATGGGAGGAAAGAAAGGAGTGAAACCAGCGGTGAACTGTCCCATGAACCCCAAACTCATGCAAACGAGTGAGGAGCATGCGGTGGTCCACCAGGTCAGAGGCAGAGAAAAGATCTAGGGAAACGGCAATAGAGAGTTCACCACGCTCATGGGCCTTATACACTTCATTCAGAAGTGGAAGCAGAATCATTTCAGTACTGTGACCCAACCTAAAGCCGGATTGACGGGGGTGAAGGGAAAGGGTGGCATCGAGGTGCAAGGAAAACTGTGAGAAAACAATTTTTTTGAGGATCTTGGAGAGAAAGGGAAGGTTAGAAACAGGCCGCCAGTTGGCTGAGATGTTGGGATCAAGGGAGGGCTTCTTCAACAGGGGCCGGATGACAGAATGCCGCCAGACCATGGGAAAGAAGCCAGAGGGGAGAGGCTGGAGTTTATAATAAGAAAAATGAATGGTACTGCAGAAAGGGAGGGTTCTAGGAGCCAGGAGGAAGGGAGCGAGTCAAGAGGACAAGTGCTCTTATGAGAAGAGGTGACGGCCTTAATGAGTTTGGTTGCAGTGACAGGGTGAAAAGCACTCCAGGCATGAGGGAAGGCAGGGGACATGGGGGAAAGGGGGGAAGATAAGGAGGGGGAAAGCGGGGAGAGGGGAGAAGGGCAGGAGGGAAAAGAGGCACGAAGGGAAAGGACCTTCTTCGAGAAGAATGAGTCAAGTCCGGCGGGACTGGGGTAGAAATGGAAGGAATGGGACAGGAGGCAGTAGTGGCGGCTGACAAGGAACGGAGAACATGGTACAGCTGCGGGAAGGAGTTAGAAGAGGAGGAAATCAAGAAGAGGAGGAAATCAGACCATACCAGCACCAGACAGTGCTCAACTCCCATCACCTTGGGTAGTTGAATAAAGTCTATTTGCAGCATCAAGAAAGGCCCTTCCAGTCTGGAAAGTTGCCGAGCTTTACCATAAATGCTTTCCCCACATTGTTTACCTGGAAAATGTGGCAACTTTAACATAGTCGCCTATGACCTTATCAAGGGCACTTTCTTCGTTTTCCCCATTGTAAAACCAACATAGCAGATTTCCTATCATGCGTAACCTCATGATACAACTGGCACAAAGGGTATAATAAAAAGCTAGAGGCAAAGGGCCTACCAGCCTGATCAGTCGATATCCCAACTTTTGACACCCCAAGGACTGCCATAAGTGAAGCTCCTCTGAGGTGGCAACTTGCTGAAAGTCTTGGATAAGCCTCATGGTCAGCACCTAAAAAACAAGAAGGTTAGTCACATAACAAGACTGAATACACTGTAGGGCAGCAGCATCCGCCATAGCATTGCCCTTGGCAACATCAGTGTTGGAGGAGTCGTGCCCTTGTACTTCACAACGACCAGTGCAGAGGGTAACAGAGAAGACTCAAGGAGCTCGAAGATAAGATCAGTATGGGCGATGGATATCCACACAGAATTCTAGTTCTGCATTTGGAAGAGGAAGAGGAGGGAGCTTGCTCCACCTGTTCTGTCCAGATAACTCGATCCCCGGTATCTCTCCCTTCAAGAAGTCAGCAAGTAGGGCAGCAATTACATCAAAGTCAAAATCCGACAATAAACTAACATGGTACTTCACATCATTAGGTGACCGTTAATCACTTTTACCTTCTCCTTTGCCCATTAGAACCACCCAGAACCATGTTACTGTCGGTCAAAGTCTTTTTTTTTGTTTTTCGGAAGTGAACTTCGGCTCTAATCAAAGTATCACTCTGAGGCATGAGGAATAAGAGACTGCAAAGCATCTGTGTGTGCCCTGGATGGAGAGATCTCCCTGGGTTCTTCATGGCCAGCATTTCCCCTGCCTAGTCCAGCCTCTTCTGAGTTATGAATATGCATGCTTTCAGTCACTTCAGATTTTGGGGGTCCTTGGGGAAGTCACTTGTAGTAATCAGATCTCCAGTGGCGCAGCCCCTGTGTTGCTTTATGTTTATTGTCCTCTCCTGGACCTTGGCCGCCTCCTCAGCCTCTTCCATGAGTGGTACTTGTATTATACTGCTTGCTGGCTTGGAAGAAATACAGCTGTAGATGGAATAACTGTTCTTGTTTATAGCAATTATTGGTCTGTTTTTCCTCCAAATACTTTAGTGCTTTCAAGTGTTTTCCCATTTCAGCTGCCACAGTGGAATTCTAAACATGTCTGGATGAGGTGACAGGATCAATACATACATAGTGCGCACATTTCTAACTACAAATATCCGAATATCAGCCTGGGAGGGGTTGCACATCTCAAACATTTTTTTTTCTTTTTGTTTCTTCCCCTATAAAACATGCATCAAAGCAAAACAACAAGAAAGCACGTGCAGTTGAAGGAGCATGCTTTCTGGCTGTGAACAGCCGGTTTCCTGTTCGTTTTGTTTTTCTTCACAGGGTGACCTTAACAAAGGATAAATAGTATGCTCACAATGAAATACTATATTTCCCAAAATTCATCTGAATTAACTCATGGCCTTCAAAAGGCTGCACAAAAAAAATTACTTCCCCATTTACTATTTGCCTCTGCATACAGATCAGAAAGGAGGGGGGGGGGGAGGAATGGGGGAAGCAGGCTAATTCCTCTTATGGACCACAAGCACCAGGAGGACTTAATCATAAGTAAGGAACAAATTATCCATGTTCTAATTATACAAATATTACATATGTAGAATATTTATTTACATACTACTGACCAGCATTAATTAAAGTGAGCTTATTAACCATCCTGATCACACTTTCTCTGTGACTGCTCTATTAAATGACTTTATAATGGTACAGATTACTTCCCTGAACTGCAGCTCGGTCTTGACTTCCTTATTCTTTTTGTTTTTTTATCACATTGCACACTCTTAAAACATTTTTCACATCTGTTAAATCTTTATACTCTTTGCAATTTTCTTTTTTTTTTCTCTTAATTCCTGAGCTATGTTCCCATGCGACTCTAATCTCATCAAAGGTATTATGATTTGATACCAATAACCCCTTAAATATTTTTCTTTACTAAAATACACCGCACAAACTATCTAGTTTTCTGTCTGAAGGATCGAGTGCTAAAATGCACAAATAAAATTATATATATATATATACATATACACACACACACATACAAATATACTTTTATTTACGTGGTTTCTTGGTTTAAGATATACCTGCGACTGGACCATAAAAATAGTATTTTTTTTCTTTAGATCACCTTCTGTAAAACTGTACATAGAAATGAACTAAAATGAAGCACAATTTAATGCATATTCCAAAGAGATCTGGGAGACAGTGAGTGTAAAGTTTTTTTCTTGCTAGACATAGACCAATTTACTTATACGCCATGACTCATCAAGGGAGAATTGCTTATCGATGCAGTCTCTGGTATAAAAATTCCATTTTTGGGAGGTAAGCACGGACTCCAGGCAGATAGGGGCACACACTGTCCCCTTTCAGCTTTCCAATTTTCCTATCCTTCGAAGTCTGATCCCATTTTACCTTTAGTGGTCAGTGTCGCCGCTGCTTCCTTTTAGCAGTGAATGCACAGTGATCTAACTCTCACAGGGCAGCGGTCCTATCATTTCTTATAACGGCAGGCACCCTTAACCCACAAATTTATTCCAAGGGCCAAGGCCGCACCATCTCCAGATGGCGGCCGCTCTATGGCCTCAATACTACAGAGTCAGTGTTGCTAGAGGCACGGTGGCCAGGGGAGGAGTCAGCATTGTCCCCGCTTCGTCAATTCTGCAGGAAGCACATGATAACTCAGAAGCCCAATCAGCATCGCCAGCACACAGTGACCCTAAAGAGTCAGCATCATAGTCGCTTTTGTCAATACACGGTGGCCCAAATATTAATTAATTAGCCTGGTAGTGTTCCCTCCTTGAACTCAGAATTACTACTTCTTCAATTTGCCTTGAGCTCTGAATTACAGCTTCCCTAATTTGCCTCTGGGACAAGTTCACACAGGGCAGTGAGGCTTCCAAACTAAAGGCAGAAAATAATCATTTTACAGGTAGCTGAGCTGAGTAAGATAGAAAAGGAAACAGCTTACCTCAGCTAGAAGCCGTCGATCTGCCAAAGAAAACATTCACTGCCTATCCTCACATGGGGCACCAGAAAACTATCGTTATGTCTTTCTTTGTCCCTGAAATATCAAAGAGTCTGAACCGACAATAGGATCCCCCTCAGTGGGCTTTACTTACAAGCCATTGTAGGGAGATCGAAATTCTGAGAGCATACTTTCTGTTATCAGGCTCCAATCTGCCAGTTACAGGAAGTACAGCTGCTTTTAAATTGTGGCGCAAACAGCAAAAGCCCACCAATTGTTTTAGGTCTGGTACCTTACGCATTTCTTCTTGTCATATCCTTAGCTAAACTTAATCCTCCATTCTGTGACATACCCGGAGAAAAGGTGTTAGTTTTCTCTTCAGCTCTGTCCTCAGTGTTGACACAGGTCACACTGCTCCTCTGGGGACGGGCTCGCTAGTCACATGGTTAGTGCAGAGGGGGTCCAAAAGGCCTTCTGGGTCCCATGTACCTCACTTTTCTCATCACATGATTTAGTGCAGTCCTGTTAGGAAGAGAAAAAGAGCAGAGGGGAGGGTCTCAGTACTGGAATAGCAGGGGGTGTTACAGGGTAGGAATGAGGTGCACTGGCAGATTAGTGTCTGTGTAAGGGTCTCAGTAATGGAATAGCAGGGGGTGTTACAGGGTAGGAATGAGGTGCACTGGCAGATTAGTGTGTGTGTGAGGGTCTCAGTACTGGAATAGCAGGGGGTGCTACAGGGTAGGAATGAGGTGCACTGGTACAGGGGCGGCCCAAGGGGGGTGCGGGGCCATGTGTGGAGACTTGGTGTGGCCTCATTTGCATAAGGGGCCTCATTTGCATAAATATTTGCATAATGTTACCATACACTAACTTTTAGTAAACATGCCTCTTAATGAGTGTATGGATAAAGAAAGACTAAAAGATTTCTACATTACTATAATCCAGTGCCAACCGCCAGGCACATTAGGAACTACTACAAACACTGCCCATTTAGAACCCATAGCAAATCCACCGTATCCTAACAGCACTACCAGGACTCACAAAGCACCAGACCCTACCTATCAAAAGGCAACACTGCAAATATTAAACCAATACATTTCAGAGAATAACAATACTTGACCTACTGGGGAAAGAGAACAAGTGGCAATGTCAAATAGGAATTACATAAACAGAATACCTCAGCTCAGTTACACATGCAGAACATAGACCATCACCAAACAAGGAATCACAATTTAGAAACAGGAAGACAATAATTAAACGGGGAACCCCAAAAGCCAAACTTGGAATGTACAACAACACTGTAGAAATAAAACTATAAATTAATTTCCTCTGGTACTAAACAAAGCGCAGACGTTAATGATCAACATTTCCCACAGCTGACATATTCCAGTTAATAAATTCAAAATAAAGAGATATCTTTCTACCTTTTGTGCATTTTTTTTCAGTTGCAATTGCTCCAGTCACTTTCTTCTGGTTTCTTCGTTTCTTCTGCTAACTCCCCATCGTCTGCTGTCCATTTGTCCTTTCTTCTCTCTTCTAGTTTTTTTCCATCCTCTCTCTACATCTGCTTTAACATACCAATCTTTCTCCTTTTGCTCTTTCCTCATTCCTATTTCATCCACTCAAATTTTACCCCTCCATCCTCAATCCCCACTTACTCTCCCAATATCCGGCCAATTGTAGATTTTTCTTCCGTCCCACACAAAATATTTTTCCCCTCTCCATTTCACTCTCCCAGCCCCATCCCATTCTAATCCTCCCCCAACATCAGCTCCCTTCTAGTTCCAGCCCCACCCATCATCCGCTCCCTTCTAGTCCCCGCATCAGGTTCTGTTTTTCTCTGGTTTCGCCCCTTCCTGACCAACAGATCCTTCTCTGTGCTCTCTGGTTCTTCATCCTCTCCCACTCACCCGCTGACCTGTGGTGTTCCTCAGGGTTCTGTCTTAGCCCCCCTCTTGTTCAATGTTCTTCTAGCTCCTCACACCCTTGTGGTTCAAAAATTTGTATTTCCGCCTATTATTACGCAGATGATATTTTTCTCCTTCACCACACTGACCCTATCTCCCCTGATCTTTCTCCACTTAATTCTTGTCTCTCCGCTATTGACTCCTGGATGTCCACCAACTTTCTTCACCTTAACCTATCCAAAACTATGGCTATTTAGTTCACTTTCAGTGGTCCCATTCCCTCCGCCTCTCCTCTGCTTTCTTCCTCCCCTGTCCTAGTCATTCCCTCCCTTCGTTATCTTGGCATCACCCTGGACTCTGCACTATGATTTCATAAACACATCTCCTCCGTGGTCCAGCGCTCTTTCATCTCCTTGAGACAAATCCATGCCATCTGTCCTTTTCTCCCCACTTCCACCCTGACAACTCTGCTCATTTCCCTTGTTCTATCATGCCTGGATTATTGTAACATCTCTATTGCCAGTCTCGCTCAATACCAATTGCGCAGGCTCCAACTCATCCAGAACACCACTGCCTGGATCCTCACTCACGCTACTCGTTTCGATCATATCACTCCTCTTCTCATCAACCTTCACTGGCTTCCTGTGCCCTCTCGGATCCTGTTCAAAATTCTCACCTTCGTCCACAAAGTCATCCACACTGGTGTCCCTCACTACCTTTCCAACCTGATTCATCTTCATACCTCCCAATCAATGTTCCCTCTAATTTTCTCTAGGCTGTGTGCGCATAAAATATCAGCTGTGCAGCTTTTGAAGGAAGGTTAAATTTTTGTGCGCCACATAACGACACTCAGAGTTATAAACTTTAAAATTTGACTGCACGTCAGAATACAGTATGTACACCACATTGATTTTAATCAAATTAAATGAAAATAGACGATTACTAAATGAAGTGGAAAATTTTTAGTAATTACAATCACAAATGCGGTATTATTTCAGTTAATTTTTATTGAAAGTCATTGTTATTTCATGTAAATAATTTATTTATGGAAGAAAAGAATGAGCTTACTATTAATGGTTCATTCTCAAATTTTTCTCTTTGATCTTCCAAATTTAACCAGTCTGAATAACTTTTATCAAGGTCTACTGATCCGCCATCTTGAAGATGACTCTTAACACGCATCAGCATTTCCAAATGTTCTAACTGTAAGCGATTCCTTATTTTGGTTTTTAAACTGTTCATCAAGCTGAAACCACACTCACAATCTGCACTAGAAGCCAAAAATGTTCCACCAATATCCATCAATTTCGCTAAATCTGCAAAGTGAGCATTCTGAAACGCCAAAGTCACCATATCCAGAAAACTGTTTATCAGTTTGCTTTTGATTTTTTCTGTGACTAAGAACTTGAAGTCATTGTACTGCTGAATAACAATATTTTTATTTTATTTATTTATTACAGTTGCTTATATACCGCACTATTCGGTATCAGCGCGGTTTACAGTATAACAAAGTGACCAATACACACATTCTGTTTGGTTTTACATCGAACAGGAATATAAACTTGGATAACAGGGGCTGAACTATATACATGAACTATTTACATGAAATATGCTATATACATGAGGTAAAATTCCTATAACATTGTTGAATTGCACAATAAATGATGAATCCGTTTTGAATACTTGAGACCTTGTGAGTATGGGCTGCAAAAGGGCGGTGTTTCTTAGGTGGTGCTAACTAAATTCATCGCTAGTTGGGTAGTATTGGAGGAAGAGGTGATATTTGATTGCCTTCCTGAATTGGGTCAGGTCTGCTATAGCTCGAATGTCTGGTGGGAGTGCATTCCAACATTTGGGGACGTAAAGGCTGAAGGCCCTATTTGCTGTTGTATTATTGCATTTTGTCAAGGTCTTCGGGGTTGCTAATAAATTTAGGGCTGTTGACCTCCTAGCTCTGTTGGGGGGCACTGTATGGATGAGATCCGTAAGTGCTGTGGAGGAAAGGCGCTTGATTGCCTTGAATGAGAGGATTAATGTTTTGAAGATAATCCTTCCGTGTATAGGTAACCAATGAAGCTGTTTTAATATCGGAGTCACGTGGTCTCTTCTGGAGGCTCCATGAAGAATCCTTGCTGCAGCATTCATGGCCAGTTGTAGCGAGTTTAGTGTGGATTGCGGGAGACCTTGTAGGATGGAATTGGCAAAGTCAAAGTGCGGCAGGATCAGTGCTTGGTATATGGTCCGGAAATCATCTGGCTCCAGTAGGGAGCGCAGATGTCTGAGTGAACGGATTTTAAAATAGACCGCTTTGACAATGTTGCTTATATGACATTTCATGTCCAGATGTTGGTCTAAGGTGATCCCCAGGTATTTTATTGTTTCTTTGGTTTGTAATTCCGCTTCCTTTACCTTTATATGTGTCGGTGGGGTAAAATCTGGGTCTCTAGCGATGAACAATACCTCCGTTTTCTTGTGCTGGATGCAGAGGTTTTGTGCTTGTAGCCAATCCGATATGGTATTGAAGCATTCTATAAGAGGTGTAAGGTCCATTTGAATGGTTGAAAAAGGCATATATAGTAGGATGTCGTCTGCATATATCAGACAGCTCACGTTAAATGATCTAATGATGTTGCAGATGGGCTGCATGTAAATGTTGAATAGTAAAGATGACAATGAGGATCCCTGCGGCACACCTTGTGTTTGATTGAATTGTTTCGACTCTTCTGCTCCAGATTTAACATATTGACATCGGCCATTTAGATAGGAACTGCACCAATTGAGCGCGGTATTACAAATTCCCTTTTCTTTCAGTCGCCCGAGGAGAATCTCATGATGAACCGAGTCAAAGGCTGTGTTCCTCCTTAAGAAATAGTTTGTACTTTAAGCAGAGTGATTGGACGTTTTCAATTCCAAATTCATAATCACACTGTGCTATTGCTGTCAAGTCAAAAGCAGACCATTCCTCAATTTCATTTTCAGGAAATCTTTCCCCTAAATGCAGACACAGCATATTAATGAAAATAAGTGTGGAACCAGTATCCACTGAAACATCTCCAGGTATCTTGTCGAGAAGATTTTTAACATTATCACTCCATTTTACTGTGTCACCCAAGTATTGCATCCGGATTTTGTTCAGCTTACCCTGTGCAAGATGATATGCTTCCAGTGGTGTTAGCCCACGTTTTTGAAATATGATATAAAAAGTTTAAATACTCCACTCTAACATGCATCAATGTTTAAAGTTCCAGCAATATATCGTTATCTTATTATACTTTTAAATATGTAAAAAGTCCCAAAAGTAGTCTCAGACCACAGCAGCGCTTTAAACCACTATCTCAGTGGAAAACAAATAGCGCTTTGATCGCATCAATGACTACTGGGAGCAAAGTTTTTTTTAATTGATTTTGCTTTGAATATCACCAGTATTCCACCACCATTGTGTTTTCAAAAATCTATTAGACAAGCTTATCTTAAACAAAATTCTCTTATTTGTTCTTCTCTTTGTTAAAGTTCTCTACGCCTCCCATCGGCGCCACTTTTAGCGTTTCACTCCTCATCGGAGTTTCTTCAGGAGAATCTGAAAACGAGAATAAAACCATAGCTCCTAACTTTCAATAAAATCATTGTGGTACATTGATTATGTATAAAGTTGGCTTAATTCTAATAATTAATGAGACCTCTCTCATAAATCTCTCTCATAAATCGCCCTAGAAAATATTACTCACTAGTGACTGCTGCCCACGTCTCTCAGTATCTTCATGTGGTCCAAAAAAACGCCGCGCATGCGGCCTTCTTCTCCCACCTCGATTTTATACTGAACAGCTGATTCCTACGATTTGTATCTCTACCTACACACTTGCCACTCCACTGAAGTATTTAAACCAAACGGTTTGACTGTATTCACTGTGAAGATCCAAAGCTGTTCATAAAAAAGCAGCGTTTCATCTAGAGTCTTTCCACGCTTTGGTATATAAACCCGATCAACGCAAAAACATCGTAGATGCGTAAAATCATGGGTAAAATCCTCACAATGCTGTACAAGGGGGGCTGTCATATTTTTGCAGTGTAGGCGGCTCTTGTGCTCCTGCATCCGGACCTTAAAGGAACGGCTGGTTTTTCCAATGTAAAGTTGATTGCACGGGCACCAGATAGCGTACACAACTGAACCACATGAAGATACTGAGAGACGTGGGCAGAAGTCACTAGTGAGTAGTATTTTCTAGGGCAATTTATGAGAGAGATTTATGAGAGAGGTCTCATTAATTATTAGAATTAAGCCAACTTTATACATAATCAATGTACCACAATCATTTTATTGAAAGTTAGGAGCTATGGTTTTATTCTCGTTTTCAGATTCTCCTGAAGAAACTCTGATGAGGAGTGAAACGCTAAAAGTGGCGCCGATGGGAGGCGTAGAGAACTTTAACAAAGAGAAGAACAAATAAGAGAATTTTGTTTAAGATAAGCTTGTCTAATAGATTTTTGAAAACACAATGGTGGTGGAATACTGGTGATATTCAAAGCAAAATCAATTAAAAAAAACTTTGCTCCCAGTAGTCATTGATGCGATCAAAGCGCTATTTGTTTTCCACTGAGATAGTGGTTTAAAGCGCTGCTGTGGTCTGAGACTACTTTTGGGACTTTTTACATATTTAAAAGTATAATAAGATAAAGATTAATTGCTGGAACTTTAAACATTGATGCATGTTAGAGTGGAGTATTTAAACTTTTTATATCATTACCATACTCCGAGAAGACCAAGATTACTCTTTGTAGATACACGTTTTTGAAATGCCATTGTTAATAAGGCTAGTTCAGATAAAACATCATTCAAAATTTGCAGTGTTATATGGAATTGATGGCTGTTTAGCTTTTTATAACAGTACTTTGCAATGGGATCATTATCCTTGTCTTCTTCAAAGTATTTTAAAGATGGATCATAATTTTGAATAATTGCTTGAAGAGCAAAATGTCTAGATAACCACCGCACTTCGTTCAGAGGTCTAAAAGCAATTGACTCACATTCAGAAGCATCTGCTAATTCTTTAAATTGTGACCTTTTAGTAGAAGATCGACAAAAGGTTGTGTAAACAGTTCTCATGAAAGTTTCATCTTCTTTCATCAACTTTACTTCCTTCCATGATTCAGAGATCCCCAAATCTTCACAATGGGCAACACAATGCTGCTGCACTAAATGCGAAACATTTTTTTTTTAGCTGAGCAGCAACACCATTTATTCTGCCTGACATGACAGAGGCACCATCCGAAGTAAACATGACCATTTTGTTAAGGTCAAGCTTGTATTTCCCATAGAATCCCGGAGTGCACTGACTATTGATGCAGCATCACATGCTTCCAACTGTAGCATCCCACCAAATGAAGTTTTATACAGACATGAATTTACTGGCCGATATTTGAAGTACAGTATTAAGTATTTGTTGACAGAAATGTCTGTGCTTTCATCAATAGTTAATGTATGATACGCTGCTGATTCAACATCTGTAAGTATTAGTGTATGTGTCTCATATCCCCTCATGTTAAATGTATCACCCTGTTGTGACCACTTTGATTGAAGGATAAGGTGGTATACAAAACTGAATAAATAAATAAATAAACATCTGCTATGAGCTTATCTTGGACATTGATGTTTATAATTTCAAGAAATTCAAACGAATAGTTTTTGCTTCTCCAGCTTTCAGGTATGGTTATGTACTTGGACATGTGTTCATTAATATTTTGAACAGAGAGCATGGAAATATTCATCCGAACAGCCAGCAAAACACTATCAATTAGAATTTTAATTTCTTCTGGTGTAAAATGCTTCCATTCATTACTAATTTGCCTTTTCTCTTTTTCAGCGGTGCTCTCAAGCAACAAGCTAAATAATCCTCCTCTTAAATTTGGATTTTTAGCTCCAAGTTTCTTAACAATTTCAGTATGAGAACTACTAGACAGATGTCCAAAGTCCAGTTTCCACACATCATCCCAAAATTTGCCACTCGAAAACTCTCCGATGGTTTTTGCATCTCAGCAGTATAAACAGACTACTCCGTCATCCTCTTCGTAAGTGAATATTTCACGCAGTTGAACGCACGTTTTATTCCGAGATTTCGGTGTTTCCGTTTCAACAATTTCTTCAAGCCATTCAGACTTAAAAGCCCCGGCCGTTCTCTTACGTTTTTGTACCTCTCATCGCTATCGGTTTCGACATTTTAAAAATGAACTTCTTTCAGTTTTCAATGTAATAAAAAATTTAATAATGCAATTCAAATTACAGATTACAATTGGACTACTCACGCATGTTGCCAGCCAAAGTACGGAAGTTTCTCAATGCGCCAATTAAAGTTTGACTAAAGATCTTATATCCTGAAGGTCTATAAGATTGCACTAGAAAATATTGTAGAACTTGTGAAAACCATAAAGACACAACAACTTTTAAATTTTAAGATGTCTATGTTGTTTTCTATCTGAATCAGAACCATAATTTTTGTGCACTCTGTTGTAAAGTATGTGCGCTCGCTCGGCGAGGTGTGTGCGCGCGCACATGCGCACAGCTTAGAGGGAACAGTGCTCCCAATGCTCTCTCAGATCAATTCACGCCAATTGCATGTTCCTCCTCTCCCCTTCTCTGCCTGCTTAGAATCCACTCGTTCTGCTGCATTTTTCTTCCTTGGCCCTATGCTTTGGAATTCGCTCCCCCCCCCCCGCCCTCCTCCTTGAATTCTCCTTTCCCAAATTTAAAGCTGGCCTGAAGACTCATCTCTTCTGTGCTGCCTTTGACCTGCCCCCTCCCTCTTAAGAACATAAGAACATAAGATATGCCATACTGGGTCAGACCAAGGTCCATCAAGCCCAGTATCCTGTTTCCAACAGTGGCAAATCTAGGTCATACGTACCTAGCAGTTTCCCCAAAAGACACAGGTTCCACAATGCTTGTATTGGGTCAAGCATTGATATCCTGGGTTTAAATACCTCCGTGGCATAAATGTTCAGGGAGAGAGCCTCTTTCAATTGAAAGCAAGTTCTGCTACGAGGGGACATGGGATGAGGGTGAAGGGAGATAGATTCAGGAGTGATATGCGGAAATATTTCTTTACGGAAAGAGTAGTGGATCCATGGAATAGTCTCCCAGTGGAGGTGGTAGAGATAAGGACAGTAACTGAATTCAAAAAAGCATGGGACCAACACAGAGGATCTCTAAAGGTAAAAAGTGGACTGTTGTAGTTGTTGATATGGAAGGACAGACTAGATAGGTCATGTGGTCTTTTTCTGTCATCATGTTTCTATGTTTGTTTCTTAATAATGGTTTATGGACCTTTCCTCCAGGAACTTGTCCAAACCTTGTTTAAACCCAGCTACACTAACAGCCTTTACTACATCCTCCGGTAACAAATTCCAGAGTTTGATTACACGTTGAGTGAAAAAATATTTTCTTTTATTAGTTTTAAATAGTTTACCCTGTAGCTTCATTGCATGTCCCCTAGTCTTTCTATATTCTGATAACATAAACAATCGATCTACGTTTACCCGTTCCACTCCATTCATTAATTTATAGACTTCTATCATATCTCCCCTCAGCCGTCTCTTTCTCCTCCCCCCTCCAGCCCCCCTAGTCTTCTGAGTGATTTGTCGTCCTCTTTTTGTCCATTCTCTGAATTTCAAGCTTGTCTCTCGCCTTTTCTCTACCTTTGATTCTATCCCTTTCCTGTCGCGTCAATGGAGTTCTGTTTCTTTTTCCTGCAGTCAATTTATATTGTAAACCGCCCTGATGCCTCGGTGTGGGTGGTATATAAAGAAATGAATAAAGATGCCGCAGAAGAATTGAAAGAAATATCGATAAACTGGGAAGATGTATCACAACTATTTGATAGACTGAAGAATAGCAAATCACTTGGACTGGATGGTATACATCCTAGGGTGTTGAAAGAACTTACATATGAGATTGCAGACCTACTATTAATAATCTGTGAACTATCATTAAAATCATCTGTAGTACCTGAAAATTAGCGAATGGCCAATGTAACACCAATTTTTAAAAAGGGTTCCAGGGGTTATATGGGAAACAACAGACCGGTGAGCGTGACGTCAATACCAGGA
Organism: Ichthyophis bannanicus; assembly: GCA_033557465.1. NCBI lineage: Eukaryota > Metazoa > Chordata > Amphibia > Gymnophiona > Ichthyophiidae > Ichthyophis > Ichthyophis bannanicus. Next base: position 121,271,469 of record CM066048.1, read on the forward strand.
AAAATGATAGAAACCATTATAAAGAACAAAATTACTGAACATGTAGATAGTCATGGCATAATGGGAGACAGCCAACATGGCTTTAGCCAAGGAAGGTCTTCTCTTACTAATCTGTTATGGTTTTTTTTAAGGTGTGAATAAAAAGGCAGATAAAGGTAAGTCAGTTGATATTGTGTATCTGGATTTTCAGAAAGCCTTTGACAAGGTCCTCATGAGAGACTTGTGGAAATTAAAAAGTCATGGGATAGGAGGCAGTGTACTGTTGTGGATCAGGAACTGTTTAAAAGATAGAAAGCAGAGGGTAGGGCTAAATGGCCAATTTTCCCAGTGGAGAAAGGTGAATCTGTGCTGGGTCCGCTACTTTTTAACATATTTGTAAATGACCTGGAAATGGGAATAATGAGTGAGGTAATCATATCTACAGATGACACAAAAATATTCAGTTGTTAAAACCCAAGACAATTGTGAAAAATTGCAAGAGAACCTTGATAAATTGGAAGACTGGATGTTCAAATGGCAGATGAAATTTAATGTGGACAAGTGCAAAGTTATGCACCTAGGAAAGAACAACCCAAACTGTAGTTCCACAATGATAGGTTCCACATTAGGAACCACCACCCAGGAAAAAGATTTATCTGTCATTGTGGATAACACGTTGAAATCCTCCACCCAGTGTGCAGTGGCGGCCAAGAAAGCAAATAGAATGCTAGGAATCATAAGGAAAGGCATGGAGAATAAAACAAATGATATTATATGCCTCTTTATCGTTCGTTCCATGGTGCGACCGTACCTCGAATATTGTGTGCAATTCTGGTCACCGTATCTTAAAAAGGATATAGCGGAATTAGAAAAGGTACAGAGAAGAGCCACCAAAATAGTAAAAGGGGATGGAAGGATACCCCTATGAAGAGAGGCTAAAAAGGTTAGGGCTCTTCAACCTGGAAAAGAGACGGCTGAGGGGAGATATGATAGAGCTTTATAAGTTAATGAATGGAGTGGAATGGGTAAACGTAAATCGATTGTTTACGCCTTTAAGGGCGCGTCTCTGGCTGGAGCAGGGTTGGAGGAGACCGCAAGAGTTGCTTCTTGAGGCTGGGGGAGCATCGCAGATCGCGTCGGGGGCCCGGTGAACAAGGCCAAATTGGTCGCAGGCTCTGAGGCAGCTGATTTGGTTGCAGACTCTGGAGGTGCGGCAGGATCGGTAGCAGGCTCCGGAGAGCTGAAAAACACGGCATGTCGGTGATATTTCCTGGCCCTGGGAGACATTCTGGCGCAAAAGGGGCAGTTCTCAACGGGGTGCCCCTTACCCAGGCAGCGGAGGCAGCATTGATGAGCGTCAGAATTGCTCATCTTTCTGGAGCACTTGGAGCATTTCTTGAACCCCGGCTTTGGCATGATCAGGTAATCTTATTCTTCTTTTCTTCTGGTTCTGATTGTAGTAGTAGGTGGACTGAGAGAGAACACGTCTTGCTGCTCAAGGCGGAAGACAAAGACTGGCTAGCTAGGGGCGGCCATAGGTGTGGGACTACTAGCCCATGCTCAGAAGGCAAAAGCCTTCTGAGCTACTGAGAGACTTCCGTCTATGGCGCCGTCAGATGACATCGCCACTTGTGGCTGACTCATGCTGCTTGTCCTAGGAGAATGCTAGGTACTTGTGACCTGGATTGGCCACTGTTGGATACAGGATAATGGGCTTGATGGACCTTGGTCTGACCCAGTATGGCATATCTTATGTTCCTTTTTGAAGGTCTCAGTAATGGAATAGCAGGAAGCAAAACTATACCAAGCTGGTAATGCACCCTGTACAACTGCTGATCCTGGCGCCCCTCCCATCCACCCAGGAGTGGCTCAGTGATTGGGACAGGTTACCTCAGGCTGGAGGGCCAGTGGTTCAATTCCCATGTAGAAACAAGTAACCTCAGGTCATAGGGACTGGGGTCTCTAGTCCCATGCCACTCCTTGTGGCCTTGGGCAAGCCACTTAACCCTCCATTGCTTCAGGTACACTTAGATTGTGAGCCCTTCGGGGACGAGGGAATAAAAAGTACCTTTTAGAATATATCTGTAAACCGCTCTAATACACACTGTATATCAAGTGTCTAAACCATAAATGTGTGCAGCAGCTCACTTTTGTCAGGTTTCTTAGAAGCGTAGTTATGACATCAGTGCTCGTTCCATATTTGCACCCTCTGCGGCCACATCACTCACACAGTCCTTGGTACAGCCCTAGCAGGAGGTTCATTAATCTCACCGTCTTTCCCTCGTGAGTCACTTGAGCAGGATCATGCCCCACCTCCTCTCCACCGCCTCCTCTCTCATTATTCAAAGTTGGCAGCATTTTCCTAGTTTGTCCCTTGATGCTGTTGTCCTCTCCTGTCTGTTGCTGAGGGGCAGAAAAGAGCAATAGCAGTCAGAGCAAGACAAGAGGTGCTGAAATCAGAGAAACAAAGAACCCTGAGAGCAGGTCCACAAAGGGGCAGAGGAACCAATCTCCAGCCCCACCCTCAAGCTGTACTTGCTGATGTTCTGTTGGGCAAAATATTGGTGTGGCCCACCCCATTCCGCTGCCTATGCCAGTCCACACATCCATCCAAAGCAAAGTTTAGTACTTAAATGTGTGATGTCCAATTGTACGTTCTTACAGGATTCTTCTGGGAGGGATGATGTCGGGGTGATCATGATTGTTGAGTTTAATAATCCAGAGTTGCCAAGTTACCCAGTTCCAGGAATAAGTTTTTAAGCCAGTTCTGGTTTTAACTTTCCAGTATGGCCCCTAATTTTACTCATTGGAATCAATGCTTCAAGTCCCATAATGCATCCAGATGAGATGGTCAAATCCAGGACTAGTTTAAAAATCTCACTCCTGGAACTGAGTAGCTTGGCAACTCTGATAATCTCCCCTTTTGGGGAGGGGGATTTAAGGGTTAAGGTTGGTCTATGACTCTCAGCACCCTGGCACTGCCCCGTCTCCATCATTTCCCAGCCCACACAGGCTGATGTGAAGCTACCTCCTCCTCTGCTTTCTCCAGCACGCGAAAGCTAACGTGATGTGACTTCCTTCTCCTGCCTGAGATGCTGCTCCCTACTTGTGATCTGTATCGACCAAGTTAGCTGGTGTCAGATATTAACTGTCACCACCACCTCGTAAGCTGCTTTGTGAAAAACATTGTATAAATATATTACCTAAATAAACTGCACCAACAAAAATGAAAAGCCCTGGGAGAGTCCCGAGACTGGAGTCCCAACCCTGCTGGAACTAGGTCACGACAGTCCCCGGTCTTGACTGAGTCTGTTAAATTCTCTGAAAGTGGAAAGAACGTGACTCTCAGGGGGAAGTGCGGTGATAAGCAAGGAGCAGGGAGCTGTTGCAATGGATAAAGATGTTTTCGCCAGTCAAGGTTTCCTGCAGCGGAATAAGTAGTGTCAGGCTTTGAGTTTTCTTCTAGCAGTTCACTGAGTAAATATCCATGAGGAGAAGTTGTCCTAACTGTAAGGTTTGTCAGATTTCTTGCCGGCAAATCTGCAACACATATCCAAGATGTGTATGGAGGGGGCCACGGTACGAGGGGTGGGGAGAGGAGGGAAACCTTACTTCCAGGTTTGAGTAACAAGGTGTGGAGGAGGGAAGAGGAGTCATCACTCTGTCCACCCCCCATCTCATGACAGCAACAATATCACTTCCAAGCAGACAAATCAACAGAGAAATACAGAGTGATGCATTTTCCCCAGACTTTGCAAATTATAAAGGTAAGGGATGTAAATGCCAAAACTGACACAGTCAAATCACTAAATTGAAATTTGTTTTTTTACCCCTTCTGTTCCCATTTCTGGAACCGGGGACAGGAGGTAGCCAAACAGGAGGGGGTCGGGGACACACTTCTAAAATCAGGGACATTTTGCGGATATTGGGGGCAACTGATATCCTTACCTAAGAATGACGATCCTACCCTATCTTATAGGAGCAGAGAGAAGTACCTCAAAGGAGAGCATTTTCCTTTCCGAACCACAAATCCAGCATGCCATGTGTTGTTTGGAGACAAGGATAGTACTGGGAATGAGGTGTGATTTATTCCACTCCTTGCACAAAAGTCCCATATTATAAATTTGTTTGTGTGACCAATAGAACCAGGTGATTATGCATGTGATGGGTCAATACCAGGACTGGCTTGGCCTTTTCAGACTGACCTTGGTGAAGGGGAAAGCCTGTTTCTGGAAAAGAAAGAATCTCCCAAGAATCTGTCACTAAAAACTAAGACAAATCTCAGGATACTTGTGAATGAAATTGGAAAAATTACATCTAGAACTGATCCAGAGTGTCCATGATGAATGACTTGGAGTTAATTGGGACGTATGAAGGCAACTAGTTGATCAAATTGACAATTTCCCTATATTTTTCTTTTGACAATATTTGAGGCAACAACACTTCAATAAGGACACCAGCTACCATGGAAGCCACCATTTTGTTTCCTATTGATATTACTGGTGTTACCTCACTATACCACAACTCAGGTGAATCGGGACAGGAGTGCTCTTACTTTGCATTCTTCATCCTTTAACCAATAGATATGTCACATGCATATGGATACCAATAAGTTACAATCAAATCTATAGAACTATACTCATATTGCTGTGAAAAGTTAAGTCTTTCATCAATGCCATCACTAGAAAACAAAATGGCTACCTCCATGGATGTCAGTCAGTTTATTTGTTAGAGTTTAACCTTTTGGCAATGGCAATGGAAAACAGTTGAATGTTTTGTCTGTTCTTATTTCTCTCTTTCAGTAGTTTCTGATCTCTCTCTGCCATATCCAAGCTACAGCCATCTCCCCCCCCCCCCCCCCCCGGCCTGATTGTGCCACTTCTTCAGTGCTCCTGGGCTCAGGCCCATCCAGCTTTGAAAGACAGTGGATCTGAACCTAGATTTTCTGCACTAGAGCCTGATTCCCGGCCACATGAAATAGTTCTTATGGGATTGTATAAGTGTGCTGCACATAATTTCCACAGACCTCACAATTAATGCTCCAGTCAGGGACAGCTCTCCTTCAAAGATGTGATTGCTAAACACAGGCTGCTCCAGCTCATCAGGGCAAGCTGGGCCAGGCCTAGTTTAATCCCCATTGCATCTACTGACGCATAGTTCCTGTCTTCTTACAGGAATTAACAGAACAAGTCCAACCCAGCCTGTCTCCTCATGGACTGGCAAAATCTAGGCAGATGTACCTCAAATTCTCCAGTGAAGAGCCCCTTCAGAGATCAAACTATATCAAGAATTGATGCATTGAGCCAAGAGTCTGGGAGAGACTGAGAAGAGGAATGGGCATCATAAATCAAGATGGAAAACATGTTTTAATAATTCAGATTCAATCCCTCTTTCATTCTGCTCCTCACCTGAGCCTCAGAAGATCTTTCTGTACCTGGCAAGGCCCTGGAAGCACTCACGCTCTCCCCGTCAGGCATCCCCATGGGTTGTGTTTTCTGGGCCTCCTCCAATTGTTGCCTGAGTTCCTGCACCTCTCTGCCCAGCTTCTCCAGCTGCTGCCGAAGAGCTCGAACCTCCTTCTTGGCTTTGTTCCTCTCAGCACTTGCCCGGCTCCAGCGTTCCCGCCACTTACTGGTGCACTCGGCCCACCAACGCACAGTCTTCTCTAGGTTGGAAGCTACCAGCTTGGCCTCGGCCAATTCCTCCCTGCAATGCTTGTGGTCCCGAAGAGGGTGAGAGGATTCAGAAGAAGGACTCTGAGCAGTGGAAATGGGGGATTTCAGGGGGCTAGATGGAGGAGAGACCTTGTGCAGGCCTGCACTTGTCTGTCCTTTAAGGTCGCTCCCCATCATTGCTTTGTGGAGATTCCTCCTACTCATAGCTGAGGCCTGAGAAGAGTCAGAAGATAAAAATATATTAGTAAAAAGGCAAACATCGTTTTTATGTACCCTTAAATTTTGTCTTCCCAGTCAGCTCTCATCAGGGAATTATCATTTATGGCCTTTCTTGTCACTCTCTTTTTAACACATGTAGGTCTCATCATGCTAGGCCTGTCTTCACTCCAGCCCACATCTGGTTCTGGTTCTGGAAGACATTATGGGGGGTAATTTTATATTGGGGTATCTATGGACCTTTATAAAATAGGTTCCCAGGTTTATCCCCCATAGCACACAAATTCATTCCTGAGCCAAAGAAGGAGTAAATATGTGTGCGCTCTCTATGTGGATAGAAGGATATGTTCTTAAATCCACTCATACACTGCAACTTTGTCCCAGCTCTTCCCAACTGTGCACCCAGGAATGCTTATGTGCAATACTTGTATAGGGACACACAATCTCATCGGCTCATGTGCTTATATGCATGGATTTGGGCACATCATTTTATATGAACTGTTTTCTGCATGAAAAACAGACTTTCCATGCCGAAAATGTGGCATCTCTGAATTTGACTTGCTCTCTTAATTTGTCTGTCAGACACAGAACATCTTGGTCTCTGGCTCCTGCCTCTGCAACAGAAGCATTGTGGGAAAGGCTGCATTTTCAGAGGTATCCTGACAGTGCTCCTCCAGGTCCGTCTCTGGGGGAGACAGGTGCATGATTGAAGGTATTCTGTCAGTAACAGGGGTTGGACACTCACCTGTTCTCCTCCAGGTCTGAGGAGACAGGTGCAGGGCTGGAGGTATCTGACAGGGGCAAGGAAACACACTCACCTGTTCTCCTTCAGCTGTCTCTGAGAGACAGGAGAAGAGTCAGACATATTCTGTCATAGAGAGGACAGACTTTCACCTGTGCTCCTCCAAGTCGATGTCTGAGTGAGACAGGTGCATGGGTGGAGGCGTGAGCATAGGGGTTCACCTGTGCTCCTGTGAGTCTGTCCCTTAGGGAAGCAATTCTTACGAGTACGGGGACCTGTGTTCCTCCAAGTCTATCTCGGAGGGAGACAGGTGGATGGGTGGATCTATTCTGACAGGTACGGGGCACCACTGCTCACCTGTGCTCCTGTGAGTCCATCTCTGAAGAAGACAGGTGCATAGTTGAAGGTATTCTGACAAGTGCACCGGATAGATGCTCACCTAGGTTTCTTCAGATGTGTCATTAAGGACTACAGCAGTGGAAATGCAGGGAAGGTGTAAACTTCACAGGTTCTTCCAAGAGAAAAGTCACACCCTGAGACAGATGGGAGGGGTGAGATACAGAGAGAGCAAACATGGAAGAGACAGAGAGAGAAAGAGAGACACCCACTCGCAACAGATAGAGTGCTAGGCAGACAAACATGAGAATAGAATCACGGAGAGAACATTGAAACGGAGAGAAGTACCGAAAGAATGCAGTCAGAGAGACACAGAAATATTTTCCATTCGATTGGGAGCCACAGGGCTGATTCAGAGGAATTTCCAATCGCACCTTGACAAGTTGCCTATACATGTTACATCTTATGATCTCCAGAAGGAAGCTCTCTTTGGCACACTGCAAGTAATAATACGAGCATTAGCAATAAATTTGAGCAACGAGATCATACTCCACATACCCTAACATAGGAGTGAGGTTCATAACTGTCATAGTATGCGCAAAACTAACCCATTTGGAGAAATTGCCCCCAAGAGGGATCCTCGTGGCTTAACTACATCACTGTGTGATTCTCCAGGTCGTTTCATTGCCACTGACCTACCCATTTCCACCCTTCACTCTTGTGTCTTCAATCTCTTCCTTCTCTCCTTAGGAGAACTGTATCTATATAGTGCTCACAGCTGAGTTCAGCTAGAGGTCTGGAGCCAGCAATCTTTTACTATCAGTACCATCTTCCAGATCAGTTATGGACAAGTTGAATTGGAAAGAACCTAGTATCAACTCCTGAGCTATATGACTGATAACCCTGGAGTGTCTGGAAGACTTTTCAATGGTCTCTTCTTGATAGCTTAGAAGCAAATGAATCATAGAAAAATAGACCAGGAGAGACTTCAGGATGTCATTTTGGATCACAGAAATAAAGGACTGGGGGGGATCTCAGGAGATCGTTAAGAAATCCTAGAAGGACAGGGCCAGAGGGTTTGGGGAGGTTATCTTAAGTCATACAACTATACAGCTGGGAGAAACCTCAGGAATTCATCTAGAAATCTTAGAGATACAGCTTGGAGAGACCTCAAGAATGAAAATAGTCCACCCAGTTCCTCCAGGCAGTTTTCCCTAAGTTATCCCAGATCAAATGTTTCTTGAGCCTGCTTTTAAAAAACCTCCAGTGACAGAGATCCCATCACCTAGCAAGGCAACAGATACCAGCCTCCCACAGAAAGGTCTTCCAGATGTCCCGCCGCACTTCCTCTGCTGGAATTTGAGCCCATCACTTCTTGACCTTTGCAAAGCGAAGACCGAGAAGAGCTCCCTTCCCCTTCCATGACCCCTCCTTTCTGCTATCAGTCTAAGCTAAATAAACCCAAAATCTTTCTTATTCTTAGGTCATGTTGTTTCATATGTCGCCTTGCTGTTTAAAAATAAAACATTCCTTTACCCCAGAATCTAGAACTTTCTCACCACTGCAAATCACTTGTTTCTGCAGAATTAGTTATCAGACATTAAACAACTCTGTCCTATCCCACCCTTTCCCCCTAGGGTTTTTATGTTTCTTGGGCTTATGGTGCAGACTCTGACCTGACTACACCAGAGTTGCCAAGTTACCCAGTTCCAGGAGTGAGATTCTTTTGCCAACACAGGTTTTAAGTTTGCATTGCAGTGCAGTATAGTATTTGTGATTTTACCCCTTGGATTCAGTGCTGCAGATCCCATAGTGCATCAGAATAAGACTCAGAAATCCAGGACTGGAAAAAAATCTCACTCCTGGAACTGGATTACTTGGCAACTCGGCTCAGTTTGATGTCTCTCTGATAGTCCTCAATGAGGCCTGGACAAACAGCAGCATCTCCCCTCATTCCCAAATATCCTCTGTTGGCATTACCGTGAAAGAATGGGGCAGGTAGGAGGAAGTATTCTGTCATCTACGTGCATCTGTGGAAATGTTTGTCAATGCGCAGGGGGCAGATGGGTTCCTTTCTGCCAAGAGAGGAACACCCTTCTCCTTCCCCTTCCCCGGAGGCTATAGCAGCAAGAACCATATTCTGTGTTGAATGAATCACTCTTGGCAGAATAAGAGGCTATGTCTTTTTGACAGTGAGGACACAGAGCTATCCACCACCTGATGAGGGCCCTCCCTTCTCACAAAGCCAGTTTTTCTGGTTTCTCAGCAAACACCACTTTCCCAGAATACAGTCCTCAATTGAAGCAGCCAAACGTGCAAAAAATCAAAGCAGATTCAGTTGATAGTTGAAACAAAATCTGTCTCCTTTTTGATTACTAATTTTAATTTCAGTCCCTAAAGCTATATCTTTGTTTATAAACTGGTGGCTCCACGTATCTATCCTCTACGACTGTGCTGGATCTAAGTGAATTAAAGGCGCTGCTGGATGGCTGATACACGCAATGTGGGAATACAACATGGAGGAGACACTCATGTAATCGGAGCCCTATACAGGAATCATTCCATTATGTATAAGACAGAAATACAGCACAAACAATTTCAAAGATCTTCATCTGACGTCCCACTGATAGATGCCAAGTATGAATACAGCAGAGATAGCTGAAGAGTAAAACTTTTATTCCAAAAAAAGAAGTATCAGGACACAAACGAAAAGAGGACAACAGAGCCCAACATCAGGCAGACAAATTCATAGAGGGATGGAGTCAGTAGGGCTGCTTTTATGACCATGATATTACATTGCAAAATGGATATTTTTGGATATCTTGCTGTAGGCCCCGCCTCTAGACACGCCCACTTTTCCTGATTTTTTCCATGTTCTTCCATATGAAGATCTTGTTCACTTTCCCATAGACTTAGTCAGGATGTGAATCATAAGAGGTTTAGGACGGTCCTGGCTGAGCTCTCACGCTGCTCCCTCAAGCGCACTCCTGTCTCCCTTCTATCCTGGTGCTGCTCACTCCTTGACCTTCTCTGGCAGTAACCCTAGAAGCATCAGCCTCAACGCACCTGAGACGTAGATCTGGGATCCAGCTGGCAGAAGGTGAGTTCTTTCCATGGGAATATGCACCGTAGAGCTTAGGAAAGACAGAGACAGAAACAGCTTTGCTTCAACATTGTTGATGCAGTCTGAACTTTCTGGATAGTTCAGCAGCTTGTCAGTGTCACTGTTTCAGCAGGCCTCCCATTAGCAGTGGGCCTCTTCTTGGTATTATCGGTGCACCGCACGTTTCTGTGAGAAATCTGCACCACTTTTTAGTGTTATCTACACAGTATACGCTCCTTTGGTAAAAGTGCATCTTTTTGGTGTTATCGGTGCAGCGTGCGCTCCTTTACACGGTAATAACTTAAATAGTATTTTTACATTTCTTCGGTCACTAAAGATGTAAACCTCTGAATCCCTGTGCCCATCCCCTGAGTCCTCCAGCCTTAAAAGTAATAGGCTGTATATCTTTAGGCATTGCCCTGAACCCTCCTTTCCTAGAGGTGATGGGTGATAGGTACTGCACCCCTACTCTCATCTTTTGGGGAGCAGTGGCCCAACCATTAGGTAATCTAGGTGATCTCCTAGGGTGACAGCTTCTGGGGGCGACAAAGAGCAGGTCATTGAAATCTAAACTACAGATTTTGACAAGCAGGGAGTGAGGGGGTTTAAAGCTTAAGATTTGCCTAGGGCGCCAAAACCTGGAATCAACTCTGGGGTCAGCCCCGCTTTTAATTCCCCCCAGTCTTTGTGGTGACAGGCTGTGAATCCCTTTTAACCATTTCCACCATCGGGATCTTTTTCCTTAGTATACAAGTGAGGAATTACAATGGTCTCTCTCCTATAGCGGGAGCCGCTTTTCCTTGGAATAGAAGAGAAGAGGATTCCTAAGAGTGGTGAGACCAGGGCCTGTCCAACCACTACGCAAACTACTGTAGCTGGTTGTCTATGGCGGCAGCTTTTGGTATTCAGAGCGAAACAATAGATTCTGACAGCCAGGGGGGCATAAGGCTGAAGGTCTGCCTAGAGTACCCACACCTTTAAGCAACTCTGGGGACGGCCCTGGGTGAGACCTCTACAGCAGTGCAGACACATTATCATACTTAATCCATCCCTGAAACTAGCCTCACCCAGATTAGATAATCACTTGTGAAATTCCCAGACCTGACAAGTCTAGAGGTGTTCTAACCATTCCTATTCTAAACTAGTCTAAGGATTGCAGCTGGGGTAAGGGTGAGTAACCTCTACTTCTCCCCTGCCAGCCTTATTGTAAAAAAATGTCATATTGTGTTAATTCCTGCTTAATGTTTTCATGTATTAGTGGTTAGAACCGGACGCTGCGACCCAGAAAGCCAGGGTTCAAATCCCACTGATGCTTCTTCTGGCCTTGGGCATATCACTTAGCCCTTGGAAATGAGGGAAATGTCTACTGTCCCCGAATGTAGCTTGCCTTAAACCACTATTGGAAAGGTGTAAACTACACACACATGTATTACTTTCTATTTTTTTATTTTTTATTTATTTTATTTTCTTATATACCGCACTCTTTAGTATCAGCGCGGTTTACATGAAACAAGGAACCAAAAATAAACAAGTATCGGTTTTACATAGAACAGGGAAGTACAACTTGGATAACTTAGGGAGACATGCAAAACAACTATTTACATATGTATCAGTAATCTTTGAGGAATGGCCTATGAGCAATCTACGGATAGGTATTAAGAGTAGGCATTATGTGCGGCTATGGTGGATTATGATTGATCTTGTAGTATTGTATAAATAAGTAGTGCTTGAGTGCCTTCCTGAATTGCATGAGATCGGTAATGGCTCGGATTTCTGGAGGCAGTGTATTCCAACACTTGTGGGCATAAAAACTGAACGCTCTGTTGGATGTTGTTAATGTGCATTTTGTTGATGAATTTGGTATAATTAGGGTGTTTGCTGTTGTGGATCTTCTGGATCTGTTGGGCGGAGTGGGCTGCAGTAGATTGACTAATGTTGAAGCAGTTATGCCGTGGATGGCTTTAAAGGTAAGTACCAGGGTCTTGAATAGTATTCTTCCGTGTGTAGGGAGCCAGTGGAGCTGCAATAAGATGGGTGTGATGTGGTCATACCTCACTGCTCCAAATAGAACTCTAGCAGCGGCATTCATGGCAAGTTGTAAGGGTGTCAATGAAGATTGTGGGAGTCCTTGGAGAATGGCATTGGCGAAATCAAAATGGGGTAGGATAAGGGCTTGATATACAGTTTGGAAATCACTTGGGTCCAGTAAGGTTCGGAGGTGTTTGAGTGACCGGATCTTGAAATATACGGCTTTGACAATGTGGGAGATGTGTACTTTCATGTCCAAACATTGATCCAATGTGATTCCTAAGTAACGAATTGTAGTTTTTGTTTGGAGTTCGGCTTCTCTCACTTTTATATGAGGTGGCGGGGTAAAATTTGGATTTTTCGTGATGAAGAGTACCTCCGTTTTCTTATGTTGAATACGGAGGTTTTGAGATAGGAACCATTCGGATACTGCGTCAAAACAATCAATAAGAGGTGAGAGGTCCATTTGCTTTGTGGAGAATGGCATATAGAGAAGGATGTCATCGGCGTATATCTGACATTGCACATTGAAGGATCTTATGATGTTACATACGGGCTGGACGTAAATGTTGAACATGAGAGATGATAATGATGATCCTTGTGGAACGCCCTGGTTTTGGTGGAAGGGCTTTGATTTTGTTGATCTTGATCTTACTTGCTGACCTCTTCTCTCAAGGTATGATCTGCACCAATCAAGGGCGAGGCCGATAATGCCCTTTTCTTTTAGGCGTTCAATGAGCAGTCCGTGGTGAACAGAGTCGATTGCTGCGGCTATGTCGATGAAGATAAGTACACAGCCTTGGTGGATGTTGTCAATCAAGGAGATAATATCATTAAGAAGGGAGATGAGAAGAGTTTCTACGCCGTGGTATTCTCTGAAGCCGTGTTGATGAGGATCTAGTGGGGCTGCAATATCGATGTGGTCTTGTATTTGACGTTGTGCTTCCTTTTCAAATATCTTAGCTAAGAATGGTATGCTAGCTATGGGTCTGTATGATTCCACTTTGCTAGGGTCAAGTTTGGTTTTTTTTAGAAGAGGTCTAATTGATGTTTGTTTGAGTGCTGAGGGGAAGGATCCTGTTGTAAACGATAAGTTTATCATTCTTGTGATTAATGGACTGATATCACTGTGTATATTCTTTATCCAATAAGCTGGACAAGGGTCAGTATGAGCAGTGGTGGTGTTGATGGCAGCAATGGTATCTTCAATATGTTTCTTGGATGGAGTGGAGAATATTGATAGGTGGTTTAGACAGGTGGTGTCTTGATGGTTGAAGTCAGCGATTCTGTTTGTTTGCAATAGTTTTGATTGCAGATGGTCCGCGAAGGCTTGTGGATGGATCTCCTCAGGTGGGCATGTATGGTTTGCAAGACCTCCTGGGTAGGGGACAGATAACAGCCCCTAGCAACCTCAGTTGCAGCCCTGTATTCATTTATTCAGCTTGCCACACATCTGTGACCACCCACACTGCCAGGAAAGTGCCATGACCCCCTGCCAGTCTGCTGCCCTTTCACTGTGACCCCTGGCGCATTGCTCTTCATCTCTCACTAGCCCCGGGTGCCCTCATCCCAGCATTTCTCATGACCCCATACCTAGTCCACAGGTAGCAATGGCCATGAGCTTGCAGCACTGGGAGACAAGGACTGTATGCGGGCAGAGGGAGGAGTCTCTATGGGGGGAGGGCGGTGCGGTGAGAAGGTAGAACGGACTGGGTGAGAGACCAGACAGGAAAGGAACAGACTGGAGTGGAGGGAAATAAACCAGAAATAAGGGAAAAGAGAATGAAAGAAGACAAAGAAGAAATGCTAAATACGTTACATTTTTTCAAAGAAAAATATATTTGCTTATTAAATAATATAAATTGTAAAAATAATATTCAAATAAGTCATGGAATTACCACAGGATTTTATAAATTGTGCAGAATTTTCTAAGGTTTGTGGCCACATTTAGCACCCACGTGGCCACAGCAGAGCCTAAGGGTCACTGACGTTTCCAAACTTGCCCTTTCCTCCTTGTCCTCCTGCAGGGTCACAGAATATCTGAAAGGAGGTGACACAGCCATGAAGCGCTCAGGGAGAGCTTGCATGTGCTTCCTTAACCCCAACCCCAACTCCGACTCAGAGGAGGAGGTAAGCATGCTCAGGAGACACTCACGTGCTACAGATGTTTCCAGCAGGGGGCCTGACGCAAGGGTGTGGGGTGTGAGGGAAGCTTACAAAAGCCCCCTGCCCCATACAGATAGGAAGTCTGCCTCGGAGGGTTTGGGTAAGCGCTGCATTGTTGTGTTAAAGTCATTGCCACCGTTGCAGGTTCCAGAGCGTAGCAGCAGTGGAAATAGGCCACCCTCAAAACAGCTGTCTAGGTCAGTGCCTAGTTCACCCAATGGTAGTGCCAGCCTTGGATAGAAGAGAGAGACAGTCCCTGCTCCACAGACCTTATAAGTTAGTCAAGAGAAACCTACACGACAAGCAAGCTATTCTAGGAGAATGTATTACAAAGAAATGGTCAAGCTGAAAAAACAACCTCACGAAGGTGAAGTTTTAGTCTGGATTTGAAAATGGCTAGAAAGGGGCCCTGATGCACCAACTCAGGAAGTGTGCTGCAGGCAGATGATACATCAAAGCTGAAAGAGCAGAGAGAGGAGTTAGCAATGGGTGAAAAGGGCAACTTCCCAGATGAATAGAGTTCACGAGGAGCAGTGTAGGGAGAGAGAAGTAATGAGGGTCTGCAGAGTGAATGCATTTGTATAGACCTTTGAACTCTCTGGGAACGCAAATGCAGGGCTGACTCAACTATTGAGCAAGACCAGGCGGCCGCCTGAGGAATGACAAAGAGCAGCAGAAGCCAGAACGAAACAATAGATCCTGACAGTCACACAAGCCCAAAGAGCCATCGGCACGTTCTGTTACCTGCATGAAGAGTGGGCGCAGACATGCATACAGAGCAAAGCACCATGTCCAACTCTGTATTTTTACAGGATTGTCCTGGGAGCTCTGGTGTTGAGATCATCATGATTGTTGACTTTAATTATCAAAACCTCGATAAGGGGGTCGTAAGGCTGAAGGCTCGCCTAGGGAACTCAGTGTCCTTGCACAGTCTCAGAGCACATGGGAAGCCATTGTAATGAATTTAGAGTTGCCAAGTTACCCAGTTCCAGGAGTGAGATGTTTTTTTGCCAGTTCTGGTTTTAAATTTACATTGCAGTGCAGTATGGTATTTGTAGTCCCTGAGTTTAGCCATTGGATTCAGGGCTGCTGATCCCATAATGCATCAGAATGAGATGGTCAGAAATCCAGAACTGGCTTAAAAGCTCATTCCTGGTACTGGGTAACTTGGCAACTTAGTGAACTGAGTAGATCTATCCCTTGTAATTCATTTGCAGGGATAAGCAATGTCTTTCCCAAGTCTATATGGCTTCAATTGCTTATGAACTTTTCTTCTAGTAACTTGTCCAAACTCTTTAAACCCAGTTAGTTACTGCCTCACCACATCCTCTAGCAAAAGAAATTCCATAGTTTGATTGATCTTTGAGTGAAAGACTAATTTCTCTGATGTATTTTAAATCTGCTCCATATTAGTTTCACAGTGTCTCCTATTATAGTACAATTTGAAAGGGTGAGTGTGTGCTATGTGTGTATTATTTGCATTAAATTGTATATGTCTTGTAAGACCTCCTGAGCAGAACTGCCAAGTTATCTGGTTCCAGAAGGGAGACTTTTTGGCCAGTCCTGGGTTTAAATTTACCTTCCAAGGCAGTGTAGTATTTGTAATCCCTAATTTTACCAGGTCCCGCAATGCATCAGGATAGAGTTGGCGAGAATCCAAAACTGGTCTACACTCCATCTTGGAACTGAGTTACTTGGAAGTTCTTCCTGGGCAGGGTGACAGATAAACGCCCAAATTATTTTAAATGTTCTTGTGCACTATGACTGGCATTAGTCACTTCTGTTAGTTTATGTTAGTGGCAATAAACAGATAAGTGTGTTTATGTGAGCAAAGTGCTGTCATTTATGCTATAACTGTTCTGTGCTGATGTAGTGTGTGTGTGTGTGCGTGAGGGAAGGTTGCATTGCTGCTCCCCTTTGTTGTACCTTTTCTTGGGTGGGGAAGATTTTAGCTGAAGGAAAATCTCTATTCATAACAGAGGCAATAGCATTATCATCCATTTTCGATGCTGTCATGATCGAGGCCTGTTGAGTGACTTGGCAATCTGGCAGAGGGAGAAAAGAGAAGTGATATACCATCATTCACATTTCTCTTCAATTCTCCTGACAGAGATATAGCAGAAGCACCAGTGACGGGGAGCAAGATGTACAGAGAAGAAACTCGGTGGAAACCCCCCCGCTGGAAGAGGGCCCCGTCCTCATGGCCTCTGCAGTGGCCATGCACCACAATCATGAGAAGAGGCGGGACAAGGAGCGGCAGAAACTGCGGGAGCGGGAGAGGCGCCAGGAGGCGGAGAGGCAGCGGGAACGGCAGAGACATGCTGAGAGGGAGAGGCAGCGGCAGCGGGAGCGGGAGAGACAGAGGCAGAAGGAGAGGCAGAGACAGAACGAGAGGCAGCGCCAGAAACGGAAGAACAAGTAGAGAGAGTTCAGGCCTGGGAGAGAGGGGCATAGGGTTGCCAATAGGACTGGATCAAACCTGTCTGCTGCATCTGGAGCCAGTTTGCAACCCTACAGGGGCAGAGGAGAGGAGTACAATCTGCTCAGAAAAAAAGGAGGAGGAGGGAATAACTGGAGCTCCTCTTTTTTACATCCTGGTAGCTCACTGCAGCAGCAAGACAATTCCTAGCATTGTCCTCTGCCCTGGCCTCTGTTCATAAAATAACATGTCGTATGTATCCTTTTACTACTTAAATGCTCTATCTTACCACTGTGATCCTGAAACCTTTGCAATTTTATGAACAACCCACTGGGTTGGCAGGGCATGAGAATGGGGACAGGAGCCAGAATTTAGCCCCTCAGTGTCTCCAAACGCGTGCTCATTTAAGCATTTTGCTGTTTGCATATTCATAAAAAATGTTATGGGTGACGGAAGGGGGCAAAAAAAGAAAAGCCACACAGCCAAAAGCTAAGAGAAGAAAGTTCAAGCAAAGATTTTATATGAGATAAGAAATAAAGTTGGCTTTAATCAGATGTATTTGATTTAGTATTTTTAAAGTCCCTGGTTTACGCACAGAGGATGCTGCAGAGCTGCAGTACATAAACATGTCCAGGAGGTGGTGACATTATCCCACAGTTCACAAATTCTCTTTCTCTTACCAAACACTGTACTTTTTCTGTTTTTAAGTGCATATCTCATGTATTCTGCCAATAGTTAATAAATAAAGATTTTTTTCCAGACAAGGTAAGAGCTGAGTGTTCCTCTAAAGCCTCCTTCAGTGTGTAGAATGGTCGAGTGTTCCTGTAACACTTCCTGCCATGAGACAGCAGCGATTTTATAGAAGAGATGAGATCATTGCCTGCTATTTATCTGTGGCTCTGGATTCCTGCCATGCATTAGCATTTTCTGACGTTGGAGGGACTGCGTAGGAGTGGATGTGGGACATGGTATTTGTACACTGCAGTAGCTGGGCACTCAATACATCCAGTGATGGAAACAGAGCCGTGTGCTCAAACACACACACAACTCCTTTCTTCTAACATCCTGTGGAATGTGCAGAGCTGAGAACAGCAGGAGGGGAGAAGGGGGTGCAGAGAATCTATTGGATGGGATGGGGTGAGGGGAAACACACGAGAAGGGGACATTAGGCATGTAAGGAACTCAGGCACCCCAGCCCAATACACCCGCCCCATTGGAAACATTTCTGTCTGTGGGACTGAAAATTTTCCAGGTCAACCCACATCTGATCCCCATTAATTCACTGCCTCTCACTATGTTTATAAAGCTCTTTCCAACTACAGACCGTGCAATCAAGAGCTTTCAAGACTTTGCTGACTCTGTGGCTTTTTTTTCCATGATCGGGCTTAGCCAATACTATTTTCTCTGCCCCCATCCCCTAGGAATAGGTCTGTAGTCCCTGTGCCTGTTGCCTGGATATCAAAACCAGAAGCCCTACCAGGCAGACTTTGAAGGCAAAACCAGAACCATATCAGCCTCTTTCAGGTGCCATGGAGTCACCACAGGGAGGATTTTCCAGCTTTG
Source organism: Ichthyophis bannanicus (assembly GCA_033557465.1). Classification (NCBI taxonomy): domain Eukaryota; kingdom Metazoa; phylum Chordata; class Amphibia; order Gymnophiona; family Ichthyophiidae; genus Ichthyophis; species Ichthyophis bannanicus. The sequence goes on from CM066048.1 coordinate 121,289,696, forward strand.
TGGCCGTCATCTTTGTTTCTGGTTTCCATCCAAGAAAAATCCTTTTTAATAAAATGGTAAACAGCCAAAGGCAGGAGGAAAGAAAGATCAGAGAACGGTTTTCTCTCTCCTCCCAGAAGCGCCATCAGTTCTTTGGTAACATTGCCCTGGCCAATGCTATTCCATACCAGCTCCCCAAGGATTACAGGCAGGTCTCTGCCAGTACTAACACTAAATATATATGTTTTGTAAATACATTTGTGATCATCATTCTTGGCACCCTTGCAGGTCAACCCCTTAATGTCCAATATCACCTAAAAAAAAAGGTAGCCTGTGAAATGGCTTTAGACTATATATGCACACATATTTGACACATAAAAGAATCAAATAAAACAAGACCAATTTAAAAAGGACATGATTATTGGCACCCTTTATAGACAATTCAAATCAGTTTGAGCAGAAGAACCACATTCCCATTGCTGTAAAATTAAACCCACCTGTGATCAGTTGTCAGTACTCACATGACTTGAATCAACCAATGAATGTTGGCTTTAATGTTTCAAAAGGCCACATTCACTCCCTGTTCCATTTTCATCAATGGTTAAGACAAGAGAGCTGCCTGAGACCATCAGAAAAGCCATTATCATCAAACTTCAAAGGGGTGCAAGGCCATCTCCTAAGACCTTGAGATTCTTGCGTCTACAGTTTGCAATATTGTTAAGAAGTCTACTGCTCATGGAACTGTCAAGAACCTCTCAGGACGTGGTGGGAAGAGGAAAATTAATTTAAAAAGTCTTTGAAGGTTAGTATGAACTGTTGGAAAAACACCACATACAACATTCAAAGAGCTTAAGGCTGACCTGGAGCAATCTGGAGTGATGGTTTCAACCCGCACCATACACCACACACTAAACAAAGAAGGACTTCATGGGCGAAGGCCAAGGAAGGCCTCACTGCTTAAAGGCAGACACAAAAAGGCACACCTGATCTTTGGCTGAAACCACAATCCTTATAAGAAAATATTCTGTGGACCGATTACTACTACTCCTACTACTATTAATTATTTATGTAACTCTACAAGACTTATGCAGCACTGTGCACATACATGTAGAAAGACTGTCCCTGCTCATTAGAGCTTAGTCTAAAACAAGACAGACAATGCAATAGCCGAGAACAGCGGTACAAATAGGAAAAGGAAAGGAAAACAAGGGATAAGAATGAAACCAAACCTGAGCTCTTTGGCAATGCAGCCCAGCGATACATTTACAGGTGAGAAAAATGAAGCTTATTAGGAAAAAACAGTTAAATATGGTGGAACTGTTTTGCTGCCTTAGGAACTGGAGGCCTGGAACGTATTAAAGGAATCATGACGTAACAGGACTACCAAGATACAGTCTTTTGGAGTGAAATGTGCTACCTAGTGTCAGAAAGCTAGGCTTGGGTCGAAGGTCATGGGTCCTCCAGCAGGACAATGACGACTGCTACTGCTATTGAACATTTATATAGCACCACAAGGCATACACAGCAATGTACAGATGCATATAAAGGCGGTCCCTGCCCACCAGAGCTTACAATCTAGTAAATACAGATAATACAACAGCTGAAGACAAGGATACAATTAGGGAAAGCTAAGGAGATACATAGGAGACCAAGCGGATGAAGATCCAAAAGCAGCTCAAAGAGGTAAGCTTTTAGCATGGATTTGAAAAGGGGCAGAGATGAAGCCTGACGTACAGAGTCACGTAATTTGTTTCAGGCCTAAGGAGCAGCAAGGTGAAAGGATCGTAGTCTGGAGTTGGCAGTGGAAGAAAAAGGGACAGAGAGAAGCAATCCGTCGGAAGAGCAGAGTTCATGAGGAAAGGTTTAGGGAGAGATGAGAGAGGAAAAGTAGTGAGGAGCAGTAGAATGAATTCATTTATAGGTCAGAAGGAGAAGTTTGAAATGGATATGGAAATGGAAGGGGAGCCAATGAAGCGACTTGAGGAGAGGGGTTATGAGTATATCAGGGCTGGTGGAAGATTAGACATGCAGCTGAGTTTTTAACAGATTGAAGAGGAAAGAGATGATTCCAGCAAGAAGGAGATTGCAATAATCAAGACGGGGGTGACTAACGAATGGATATTTCAAAGTCTGCCAAGCCGTGATCACTCCAATATTAGACTATTGTAACATCGTCTACCACAGTCTCCCAAAAACCACCCTCCACCCTTTACAGATGGCGCAGAACACAATGGCAGAATAATCTACAGAGCTCCTCACCGAGCCCATATAACCCCTATACTGATCTACCTGCACTGGCTTCCCATCACAGCCAGAATCAAGTACAAGGCACTTAACCACAATTCTCAAAATGCTGCACAATGAATCAGCCAACAGCCTCCAGACCCTGCTCTCAAAGCCTCCAAACAAAAGGTCACGTAGAAATACCTCTATCAACCTACTCGCAATCCTCTCCCAGAAGATAAATTTATTTATTTTATTTTATTTAGACAGTTTTGTATACCGCCTTATCCTTCAATCAAAGCGGTCACAACACAATTGGGGGATACATTTAACACGCAGGGATATGAGACACATACACTAATACTTACAGGGAACATGGGCAATGGAGGGTTAAGTGGCTTGCCCAAGACCACAAGGAGCATCTGTGGGACTAGAAACCCCAGTCCTTCCGGCTCAAGGTTGCTGTCCTCTAGTGAGATTTGAACCCCCGACCTTCCGGCCTGAAGTACCTTGCCTCAACCACTAGGCTACTCCTCCCTCCTTAAATAGTAAGCAATCCACATGCAACCGTGCCCTCTCAGTATTTGCACCCACACTCTGGAACTCTCTATCAGTGTTACGAGCATGCACAGAAACAACAGAATTTTAAAAAAGCTAAAGACACTCATCTTCCAAGAAGAGTATGAAACACATTTGGAACCACAAATTCAACCCAACATAAGTATGTACTAAGCCTTATCTATCTAATCACAATGTAAATAGTTAAGAACTATGAATACGATCACTCAGTTTTCATATATTGTAAATAGTTGAGAACCATGCATACTGTTGCCCTGTTCTACTGTTACAATGTCTAGTTCTATACAACAACAACAGAAGCCCACCTCAGCCCTACTACACCTCTGTTAAATGTAAACCGCCTTGAATGGTAGAAAGGCGGTATAACAAGAAGTCTAAATAAATAAATAAGTGTCTTAAAAGTGTGTTCAGAAAGGAAAGGGCAAATTTTGCTGATGTAGAGAAAGAAATAACAGGTTTTAGTTATCGATTGGATGTGTGTGAAGAAGGAGAGGGAGGAGTCCAAGACGACCCTAAGGTTGCGAGCTGAGGAAACAGAGAGCAGAAGAGCGTTATCCACAGAGATTGAGAAAGAAGGAAGGGGGGGGGGGTTTAGGGGGAAAAATAAGAAGCTCGGTTTTGGCCATGCTCAATTTCAAACAATGGTGAGACATCCAGGCAGCGATATCAAAAAGGCAGGCAGAGATCCGGGCCTGGACTGCCAGAGAGATATCAGGTGTAGAGAGAGAGAGATCTGTGAGTCATCAATGTAAAAGTGGTACTGAAAGCCATGGGAAGAGATGAGTGCACCAAGGGACTGGGTATAGAGAGAGAAAAGGAGAGGGCCAAAGACAGACCCTTGAGGTACACCAACCGAGAGTGGGATAGCAGTAGAGGAGGATCGACCAGAGCAACACTGAAAGAGTGATGGGAGAGAGAAGAAGAGAACCAGGATAACACAGAGCCCTTAAAACCAAGTGAGGACAAGATGTCAAGGAGAAGGTGATGGTCAACATTGCCAAAAGCAGCAGAAAGGTCAAGAAGGATGAGGATTGAGTAAAGGTCCTTGGACTTTGCCAGGAACAGGTCGCTGGAGACTTTGGCAAAAGCCGTTTCAGTAGAATGTAAAGGACAAAAGCCAGATTGTAGAGGACCCAGGAGGGCTTGAGAGGAGAGAAAGTCAACGCAGCCACACATTCAAGAAGTTTAGAAATGAAAGGGAGCAGGCAGATGGGTCGATAATTAGAAGGACAGGTAGGGTCAAGTGAAGGTTTCTTGAGGAGAGGTGCGACAACAACATGCTTGAAGGCTGTTGGGACAGTAGCAGAGGAGAGCTATAGATTGATAATATGAGAGATGGAAGGGATGACAGAGGAGAAGATGGAGTTAAGGGGGTTGGTGGGGATAGGATCAGAGAAGCAGGTAGTGAATTTAGAAGAGTAGAGAAGATGAGAGGTTTCCTCATCGGAGATGTTAGAGAAGGTTGTAGAGGTTGAGGGGAAGAGCTGCGCATGAAGGGGGAAAGAGGGGATGGATCTGATCTCGTGGGGAAATGGAGTGTAATCTTGTGGACTTTGTCATGGAAGTAGTCGGCCAGGCTTTGGGCAGATATGACCCAAAACATACATTCAAAAGTACAAAAGAATGGTTAAAAAGGAACAAGTGGACTGTTTTAAACTGGCCAGCAATGAGTCCTGATTTTAATCCAATTGAGAACCTTTGGAAAGAGCTGAAATCTGCCATTGGTAAAAGGAATCCTGGAAACATTCATAAGCTTGAACAAATTGCAGTTGAAAAGTGGAAGAAACTACCAGCAGATAGATGCATGAAACTTATAATTGGCTACAAGAAATGTTTGGAGGCTGTCATCCCTGCTGAAGGTTGGGCAACCAAATATTAGTGAAGGCTGCCATTATTCCTGTTCAGGTCATATTTTGTTTTGTTTTTTTCTCAGAAATTACTGTCTAAGTTGCACAGACATCTTTTTTTATTGTATACCTTTGAACGTATTGTTAAAATATTATGATGACATACAGTTGAAATATTTCCAATTATTTTTCAAGACATTGTACACAACATATCTAAAATGCAAGGGTGCCAGTAATGCAAGGTAGGTTAAGGGTTCCACCTTACCTGGGTCAGGGTAAAGAGGTGGATCCAGTCCTAGTTTTAATCTCCCCCAAACACATGATGGGAGATGTAGTTTCTGCTTTTTCTAAGGGGAAATGAAAACTACAATTCCCCTGCATGCAGTGGGGGACAAACTAGGCTTGGATCCGTCCATTCAGGTTGACGGGGGGGGGGGGGGCATGTGGCAAACCCTAACATGAGAGTTGCAAGCTCCAGTCCACAGAGTCCACAAAGCAGTCATTTTTTCAGGATATCCCTAACCTAATGGATATGCATGAAATAGATCTACATGCCCAGTACCTCCATTGAACGCAAATCAAACTCCTCCAGTCACTAAGGAAGTCCTGAAAAATTGACTGATTTGCAGTCCTCTGGAACCGGAGTTTGAGACCCTCGCCTTAATATGTGCAGCTATGTAACACAGCCAACAACTTCCTATATCAGAAATCCTCAAATGTGGTTCTTGAGGACCACAACCCAGTTTGGTTTTCAGGGTTTCCAGAATGAAAATACATAAGATCTGTTTGTATGTGCCTCTCCTGTATGCAAATAGATCTCATCCATATTCATTGTGGATTCATTGAAAACTCAACTTGCAAACAATGGGCAAAGCCAGGTCTAGATCAGCCTATTCAGCTGCCCGGAGGTGAGGTGGCTACCCTACCCTCTGTATCGTTCCTAGACATCCTTGAATTCTAACACAGTTTGGGGTTCCACCACTTCTACTGGTGGAGATTCCAGGCACGCACCTTCTCTCACTCCCTTGGTCCATTAGATTTTACTCCTCTTTCTAATAACATACATACATAACATCCTTGAATTTCTTTTCCTAGGCAAAAATGCCGCCTTCTTGCATTTTACTAAAGCCTGTTAGATATCTCTCTGGGTCTTGTGCCCTGAGACATTTTGGTCATACCTGCTGTGAACAGTGTCCATCTTCTCAAAGGTCCGGCCTCCACAACTAAGCACAGTACTTGATGTGTGGCCTCACAGTAACCTATACAAGGCAGATATTCCTCCCTTTTTCTACTGGAGATACTCTTGCAAATGCTAGGAGCTCACTGTTAGGTTCCTAGTAAATGACCATTGTAACTCACTGAGACCCAGGCATGCTTAATGGACACAGTGTCAGTTAAAGTGACCCAGTATTAGCCATCTGACTAGGGTTGCCAACTGATTTCAGATGCGCCCAACAGGCCTGATCCAGTCCTGGATTTACCCCATTGCAAGCAGGGACTTATACTCTTGCTTTTCTTATGGAGTTCAATTGAGAAATCAGAACTACATGCAATGGGGTAAACCCAGGACTCGGTCAAGCCTGTGGAGTGCATCAAAATTTAGAGACTTTCAAGGACACCCCCAAAAGACAAAAGCTTCAAAGTTAGAAATTCAGTCAGGCCTCTGTTTCTGTTCAGATTCAGTCTGGGCCCCCAAACAAAAAGAAATCCTAATGTTAGCAGAAATGAATTGTTCCTGGTGTTTACTACATATGAAAGCTCGAGGGTGGTTGTCTTGTTTGCAAACATTTCCATCTCATTATCTTAACAGTCACCTTGAACTACACGAGGTTAGTGCTGTGAAAAGCTGGGGTCCGCAACCTGCTCCCCCTTGTTTCTTGGGAGTGGCCTTTGCCTATGACCACAAGACCTTCCATACATCTTTCCAGACCCAAAGCCAAGCTCCAATCACCTCAGGCCCTTCCCCAACCACTGTCAAACCATAATAAAGTTTCCAGAAACATTTTTTTTAGTCTGTCCAGCAATTAGGCTTACAGAGTTGCCAAGTTACCCAGGTTCAGGAGTGAGATTTTAAGCCACTGAATTCCTGACAATCATTCTGATACATAGGACCTGCAGCACTGCTTTCAATGGGTAAAATCTGAGTCTGCAAATGCCATCCTGAATTACAATGCAAATTTAAAACCAGAACTGGCAAAAAATCTCACTCCTGGACTCTGGATTTACCCACTGGCTCAGCTTTATTTTTTTGTGAAGACAGGCTTTTGTCAGGCCTGGTTTTATGCCATTGCATCTGGGGATTTTTTGGCCTTTTTCAGCTAGTGAAATCTGATCCATAGTTCTGTACATGCACCCAGGGTAGAACTGGAACCAGATCACAGCCTGGACCTGAGAGAACAAAGCTGGCTGGCATCCCTAACACCCATTCTAAGTTTACTTCCTGATTCGATGCCTACATGTTTGTTTTGTCAAAAAAAATAAAGAAGCAAAAAAAACCATTTAAACATCACGTCAAGGTTGGTATGTATCGTTGCCGATAGGAAATTAAGGTGTTGCCAAGTAAGATGGAGAGCAGCAGAGTTGCCAAGTTACCCAGTTCCAGGAGTGAGATCTTTTGCCAGTTCTGATTTTAAATCTGCATTGCAATGCAGTGTGGTATTTGTAGTTGTTGATTTTACCCATTGAAATCAGTGCTGCAGGTGCCGTACTGACAAATCTCTTTTATGGGCATGCCTCTCTCCTGTTTTAACTATATGAAAAGAGATCCAAATTCCCTCTTTTCCCTCCCTTCCCCTCTCAATTAGAATTGACTCCAGATTTTCCCAATAGGTTGCTGCAGTTTACCCAATGCATGCAGGGACTGGTAGTTCTCATTTCCTTATTGCATTCCCTGAGCAGAGCAAACTACAATTCCCTGCATGCAGTGGGGTAAACCCTGGACTAGATCAACCTGCTGGGCTAATCTGGAGTCATTTGGCAGCCTCATCCTCAATGCCATCCATGACAGGATGAGCCATGCCATTCTCAATGCATGCTGGGACTTGTAGTTTCAACTTCTTTCAGGTAAGTAGGAAAACTATAAGATGCAATAGGACAAAACCAAAATTGGCTCATCCTGGCCCTGTGTTGCAGCCCCCATAGAGCAGTATTTCCCAGGTCAGTCTTGGAGGTACACCAGGTCTTGTTTTCTGCATAGCAGCAATGAATATGCAAGAGAGAGATTTGCATCTAATGAGTGGGCGCAAATACATTTCATGCAAATTTATTACAGATAGTCTGAAAAGTCAGACTGCATACTTAAGGTTGGCACCTCACTTCAGGTCAACCAAACAGGCTGAACCAGTCCTGGTTTTATATTGTAGCATGAAAGACATAATAGTTCTGTTATTTGTAGGGGACTGTAATGGGGTGATTGGACGTACCAGTCCCAGTAGGCAATAGTATAAACCAGGGCTGGATCTGCTTGTTCTGTTGACCTGGGTAGAGGTACTCTATCTTTAAGCAAGGCAACTCAAATCCTGTGCTCCTATCAGGGCCGACACACTATTAGGCAAACCTGGTGGCTCCCTAGGGCAGCAGCTTCTGGGGGCAGCATCGAGGAGGGCATTCAAGCTAAAACAATAGATTCTGACAGCTGGGGGGGGGGCAGGGGGGCATAAAGCTTAGGGTTTGCCCAGGGTACCAAGACCTTGAACCACTGTGGGGCTGGCTCTGGGTCTTATACAGCGAAGGTTTCTCAGTAGAACCACTGTATTGTGATCAATTAATAATCAGTTCGTCTCAACCCAGTCCTCTGGGACCCCCAGGCCAGGCAAGTTTTCAGGATATCCACAGTGCATATGTATGAGATAGATCTACAGGCACTGCTTCCATTGTATGCAGACCTGTCTCATGCATATTCATTTACTCAGCCCAGCAGACCCAAAGCATCCAGGGCCTTGAGGTTATCGAGGGCTCTCCAGCAGCTATACTGCCCGTCCTACCGACCCTGAAACTACAGGTCCCAGCATGTACTGTAGATAAAAAGCAGGTCTGGGCTGAGGGTGCCGGAGATGGACAGAGCTAGACAGAATGGCAATGAGTTGGACGTGTGTGTGTGTGTGTGTGCGTGCAGAGGGTGGGCTGTCACGAGCCTCCCTGGCAGGGACCCCAGCCAGAGAGAGAGCTGCTTTCCACAGTCTGCTGCAGCGCAGGGCTGGCCACCGAAGGCTGTCCCTCTGCCAGAGGGGAAGAAAGGCTGGGAATGTTTAGTGTGCGAGCGGAAAGATGTAAACAGACAGACAGACGGAGAGAGACAGCAACGAGTAGAGACAAAGAGAGACGGAGAGAGGGAAAGTGAAAAGAGAGAGAGAGAGGGGTACGGAGAGGGGAACGTGGCGGTCGCTGCTGCCGGAGGGGGATCCCGGGGCCCAGAGCTCCGGAAATGGAGAGAGACGTCGCAGAGGGGACACAGCCATGGTACGTACTGTCTGTCTGTCTGTCCGTCTGTCTGCATTGCACACACACACACAGGCGGATATGGCTCCACGCACGCGGATACAGGTACCACACACATATACGTACATCCTCATATATGCAGCACAGCGACAGACTCACCCTGCATAAAAGGGAAGATGTGTATATCAGGTTTCTGAAAATGAAAAAATAATAATAATACAGACGCACAAGCAAGTAGGAAAGAGAATCAAAAAGAAAAGAGAGAGAGACACACACACCCGTTAATTCAACAGTACTGCCCTCAGTTACTCGCAGCACGAACTTGCTTCTTGCCTCGTCCACTTCCTTTCCTTTGTGCATGAGATATTTTTCCTTCTCATATTGGCTCGTGTTTTTTTTCGGGAATCAAAGGAGCGCACGTTCTTATTTCAGCCACATGGAAACAGTTTCCCCCCCAGGGTAAGGCTTCAGCTGTCCGTGCTGTATTCCTGCAGGGCTGAGATGAGAATCCCCCTGAGGGGTGTCCGGGGCTCCTTTGGCTCTGGGTTTAATCATCACTGCAGACTGCAAGGTCCCGCTCTCTCCTCAATTTCAGATTCAGGAAGTGCGAAAAGGAAAGTTCTCTGCCTTCCCACCTCATCTGTTAGAGGGGCACTGGTAGAGGAAGCAAGGGATATGCGCACCATATACCAGACTTGAGGACAGATTTGAGGACAGTGACACAAGCAAGCAGGTCCTGCAAGGCAAACACTGGCAGCCAAGAGCACTTCTGAGCAGGGAGCTTCTCGCTCACTCACACACCGTTCCCAGTATCAGAGCCCAGTGCAGTGTGTCTGCGCACCTCAGAGGCAGGGAGCTTCTCTCTCACTCACACACCGTTCCCAGTATCAGAGCCCAGTGCAGTGTGTCTGTGCACCTCAGAGGCAGGGAGCTTCCCTCTCACTCACACACCGTTCCCAGTATCAGAGCCCAGTGCAGTGTGTCTGCCCACCTCAGAGGCAGGGAGCTTCCCTCTCACTCACACACCGTTCCCAGTATCAGCGCCCAGTGCATTGTGTCTGCCCACCTCAGAGGCAGGGAGCTTCCCTCTCACTCACACACCGTTCCCAGTATCAGAGCCCAGTGCATTGTGTCTGCCCACCTCAGAGGCAGGGAGCTTCCCTCTCACTCACACACCGTTCCCAGTATCAGCGCCCAGTGCATTGTGTCTGCCCACCTCAGAGGCAGGGAGCTTCCCTCTCACTCACACACCGTTCCCAGTATCAGAGCCCAGTGCAGTGTGTCTGCTCACCTCAGAGGCAGGGAGCTTCCCTCTCACTCACACACCGTTCCCAGTATCAGAGCCCAGTGCAGTGTGTCTGTGCACCTCAGAGACAGGGAGCTTCCCTCTCACTCACACACCGTTCCCAGTATCAGAGCCCAGTGCAGTGTGTCTGTGCACCTCAGAGACAGGGAGCTTCCCTCTCACTCACACACCGTTCCCAGTATCAGAGCCCAGTGCAGTGTGTCTGCTCACCTCAGAGGCAGGGAGCTTCCCTCTCACTCACACACCGTTCCCAGTATCAGAGCCCAGTGCAGTGTGTCTGCGCACCTCAGAGACAGGGAGCTTCTCCTAGGACAAGCAGGATGAGTCAGCCACACTTGGTGACGTCATCCAACGGCGCCGAGGCGGAAGAACTGAAAACAGTTCCCTCTCACTCACACACCGTTCCCACTATCAGAGCCCAGTGCAGTGTGTCTGTGCACCTCAGAGGCAGGGAGCTTCCCTCTCACTTATACACCATTCCCAGTATCAGAGCCCAGTGCAGTGTGTCTACACACCTCAGAGGCAGGGAGCTTCCCTCTCACTCACACACTGTTCCCAGTATCAGAGCCCAGTGCCATGTGTCTTTGCACCTCAGAGGCAGGGAACTTCCCTCTCACTCACACACCGTTCCCAGTATCAGAGCCCAGTGCAGTGTGTCTACACACCTCAGAGGTAGGGAGCTTCCCTCTCACTCACACACCATTCCCAGTATCAGCGCCCAGTGCAGTGTGTCTGTGCACCTTAGAGGCAGGGAGCTTCCCTCTCACTCACACACCGTTCCCAGTATCAGCGCCCAGTGCAGTGTGTCTGCGCACCTCAGAGACAGGGAGCTTCCCTCTCACTCACACACCGTTCCCAGTATCAGAGACCAGTGCAGTGTGTCTGCGCACCTCAGAGGCAGGGAGCTTCTCTCCCACTCACACACCGTTCCCAGTATCAGATCCCAGTGCAGTGTGTCTGCCCACCTCAGAGGCAGGGAGATTCTCTTTCACTCACACACCATTCCCAGTATCAGAGCCCAGTGCAGTGTGTCTGTGCACCTCAGAGGCAGGGAGCTTCCCTCTCACTCACACACCGTTCCCAGTATTAGAGCCCAGTGCAGTGTATCTGTGCACCTCAGAGGCAGGGAGCTTCCCTCTCACTCACACACCGTTCCCAGTATCAGAGCCCAGTGCAGTGTGTCTACACACCTCAGAGGCAGGGAGCTTCCCTCTCACTCACACACCGTTCCCAGTATCAGCGCCCAGTGCAGTGTGTCTGCGCACCTCAGAGACAGGGAGCTTCCCTCTCACTCACACACCGTTCCCAGTATCAGAGCCCAGTGCAGTGTGTCTGTGCACCTGAGGCAGGGAGCTTTCCTCTCACTCACACACCGTTCCCAGTATCAGCGCCCAGTGCAGTGTGTCTGTGCACCTGAGGCAGGGAGCTTCCCTCTCACTCACACACCGTTCCCAGTATCAGCGCCCAGTGCAGTGTGTCTGTGCACCTCAGAGACAGGGAGCTTCCCCCTCACTCACACACCGTTCCCAGTATCAGAGCCCAGTGCAGTGTGTCTGTGCACCTCAGAGACAGGGAGCTTCCCCCTCACTCACACACCGTTCCCAGTATCAGAGCCCAGTGCAGTGTGTCTGTGCACCTGAGGCAGGGAGCTTCCCTCTCACTCACACACCGTTCCCAGTATCAGCGCCCAGTGCAGTGTGTCTGTGCACCTCAGAGGCAGGGAGCTTCCCTCTCACTCACACACCGTTCCCAGTATCAGAGCCCAGTGCAGTGTGTCTGTGCACCTCAGAGGCAGGGAGCTTCCCTCTCACTCACACACCGTTCCCAGTATCAGAGCCCAGTGCAGTGTGTCTGTGCACCTCAGAGGCAGGGAGCTTTTCTCTCACTCACACAGCGTTCCCAGTATCAGAGCCCTGGGGCAGTGCTGGGCTGCGAGATGAAAGTGTTGGGTGCAGTGCTCTGGAACAACTGAGAGTATTTTGCATTGTGGAGAATGTTCTGCTGGTTTCCTGTATTACTTCTGGCTGGGATTTTTGGCCAGTCTTTCCTCTAAAGTCCTGGCCTCTGCAGTCAGCCCTTGCTCCCCCTTGTATAAACACTTCTCTCTGTTCCCTTCTGTTTTTCCACATTTCCAAAGCTTTAAAAGAAAGGAACCTGGGCTAGGGATTAGCCATGGCTTCAGGAAAGTGATGGGTGTGTGCGGTGCTCGCTCCAGCTGTGTGAGCTTCCCCACCGCAGTGTCCTGGCAGATGCCTCTGTACCTCTTACTCTCCCCCATACGCCATTTCCAGTATCAAAGCCTTGCAGAGGTGCATGTTGGCTGCCTCTGCACTGGACGTATTTCTGACGCTCTAAAGTTATTCCTGGCTTGAGCAGCTGCCCTAGATCTTAGAGTATTCCTGAGGACTATCAGCTGTTTGGCCCCCATTCCCTCCACCGTCCTCCCTGTTCTTCTGTCTTACCTGCTTCATCCCTATTTTCCCCTCCTCCCTCACTGGCATGCCTCCTTTTCACTCCATGCTTTCTTCCCTGCAATCTCCCTTTCCTTGTTTCCCCTGCCGCCCTTCCCCCACCCTTCTTCTTGTGTCTGGCGGTATTGGAGGAGGGTGAAAGGGCTCTGGGAGAGAGTTTTGCCCCTGGATGCAATCTATAGAAGGAGGATTAAGGCTATGGCCCTCCTGCCTGCCAGGCAGAGGGGGGCTTGGGTAGGGAGGTCCCTGTCGTCTCTGTAGGGGTTTAACCCCTCCCTTCGCCTCACATGCTCTTGTTTCATTTCTGACTGCATTCCCTCGTTATAAAATGCCTCACAGGATATTCCTACGATCTCTCTCTTTTAGGGGAGAGGGTCCTTCCTATTAGAATTATTTTCTCCTTCTCTTTCCTGCGCCTCAGGTGGGGGTCTGGCCTTCTTTCCCTTGGCTGGACTTTTCACATTTGATCTTGCTTTAGTCTGTCTGGGCTCTGGCTCCTTCTGAACAAATGATCTCACAGCGTTTAATAGCAAACAGCTGCTGCGGCCGCCAGAAAGGGGCCCTGCCGGTCTCTGCCGTCCAGTCCCAGAAAAGCCAAGCTCAGTATCCCTGCACACATTCCCCCAAGCTCTCCAGTTTTAAAGGTGACAGGCTCTGTAGCTTTCCAGTCCTAAGAACAGAAGAATTCCCATAGTGGGTCAGACGAAAGGTCCATCAAGCTCATATCCTGTTTCTAACAGTGGCCAATCCAAGTTACAAATACCTGGTAGGATCCCAACAAGTAGCTAGATTTCTTACTACTTAACGCCAGCAATAAGCAGTGGATTTCCTCACATCAACCTTGATAATGGTTTGTGGACTTTGCCTCCAGGAACTTGTCCAAACCTTTTTTAAACACAGCTATGCTAACTGCTAACCACAGCCTCCGGCAATGCATTCCAAAGCTTAACTATGCACTGAGTGAAAAAATATTTTCTCCTATTTGTTTTAAATGGACCACTTTGTAACTTCATAGTGTGTCCCCTAGTCTGTGTAGCCTTCCACCCAACTCAGGATTTTATAGACCATCCCCTCTATCATTTTGGTCACTCTTCTCTGTATATCTGCTATATCTTTTTTGAGATGCATCGACCAGAATTGCACACAATACTCATGCTACGATTGCCCCATGAAGCGATACAGAGGCATTATGACAGTCCTTTTCTAACATTCTGTTTGCTGTATTGGCCACCACTGCATATGGAACAGACAGCCGGACTTTCAGAATTCTTCTCCACGCATTAGTTTTCAATAAACTGGACTACTTTAATTCTCTGCTATCCGGTGTCTCCCAATCTCAACTTTGTTGACTGCAAAATACAGCTGTTAAACTTATTCATAACGCTTGCTACTTCAGTCATGCAATGCCTTTTCTACGGGAACAACGCTGGCTTCTTGTCTCCTTCCGCATTCAGTTTAAGATCCTCTTGTTAACACATCACACATTCTACTCTTGTCTTCCTGCTTACCTGCATTCGCTTCTTGTTCCCTACTCTCTCTCACGTACCCTTCGTTCCTCAACAGGGAACCTTCTTGCTACCCCTGCTGTAAAAACACTTCACCTGGCCATGTATAGATCACTTGCCTTTACGGCCCAAGCTCCTCATTCATGGAATTCTCTGCCCACTGAACTTCGGCTAGAGCCCTCTTATGTTAAATTTAAGTCAGGCCTGAAGACTCAGCTTTTAGTTCAGGTTTTTGAATCCTATACTATCACTCTTCTGCCTCCTGCACCCCCTCGTCCTGTCCTCAGCAGTTTTTCTGCAGTCCTGATAATGATTATTGTGCTACCCTCCCTCCCTCCCTCCCTCCCTCTTATATCTCTTTCTAATTATGCGTGGACATCTTGCCTGTGTTTGTGTCTGTAAACTACTGTTGTTGTTTTTTTTTTAAATAAACCCCTGCAATACCAGTACTGATAGTGGTATATAAGCTCCCAAATAAGTAAATTTCAGCATATTATCCACGATGACGTCCGGATCATTTTCCTGGATAGTGACTTCTAATGTGGAACCTAGCATCGAGTATTTATTCATTTGTTTGTTTGTTTTTTACACTGCCTCATCAGTGAATCATAGCGGTTTAGATCGAACTAAACAATATGCAAGTGCATTGTACATGGAACGAAGGTAAATACCATAGAACTGATTGTAAATACTGCTAACAAAAGAAAACTCAAGGAACTGGTAGCAATACAGCTAACAAGTTATAACATTGGGGAATAGAAACATAAAAACATGACGACAGAAAAAGACCACATGACCTATCTAGTCTGTCCTTCCATATCAACCACTACAACAGTCCCCTTTTACCTTTAGAGATCCTGTGTTGGTCCCATGCTTTTTTGAATTCAGTTACTGTCCTCATCTCTACCACCTCCACTGGGAGGCTATTCCACGGATCCACCGCTCTTTCCATAAAGAAATATTTCCGCATCTCACTCCTGAATCTATCCCCTTTCACCCTCATCCCATGTCCCCTCGTAGCAGAGCTTGCTTTCAATTGAAAGATGCTCACCCCCTCTGCATTTATGCACGGAGGTATTTAAACATCTCAATCATATCACCTCTATCCTGCCTTTCCTCTAAGGTGTACATATTAAGATCCTTAAGTCTGTCCTCATATGCTTTATAATGAAGACCACTAACCATTTTAGTAGCCACCCTCTGTACCGACTCCAGTCTGTTTATATCCTTTTGAAGGTGCGGTCTCCAGAATTGCACACAATACTCCAAATGAGGTTGCACCAAAGACTTATACAAATGCACTATCACTTCCTTTCTTCTGCTGGCCATTCCTCTCCGTATGCACCCAATCATCCTTCTAGCTTTTGCCGTTGCTTTTTCTACCTGTTTAGCTACTTTAAGATCATCAGATACAACCACACCGAGGTCCCTCTCTTCTTTAGTGGACAAAAGTACTTCACCCCCTATACTATATTGCTCCCTTGGATTGCTGCAGCCCAAATGCATGACCTTGCATTTTTTAACATTAAATCTTAGCTGCCAAATTCTAGACCATTCTTCAAGCTTAGCTAGATCCCTCCTCATGTTATCTACACTTTCCTGGGTATCTACTCTATTGCAGATTTTGGTATCATCTTCAAAGAGGCAAACCTTACCCAACAGCCCTTCCACTATATCACTAACAAAGATATGAAAAAGAATGGACCAAGGACAGATCCCTGGGTCACACCACTGGTAACCTCTTTCTCCTCAGAGTGAGCTCCATTTACCTGTACCCTTTGTCGCCTCCCACTCAACCAACTTCTAACCCAAGCAATAACTTTAGGGTCCATCCCTAGGGTGCTCAGTTTGTTTATAAGTTGCCTGTGAGGAACGGTGTCAAAGGCTTTACCGAAATCTAAATGCACCACATCTAGGGCTCTCCCTCGGTCCAATTCCCTGGTCACCCAGTCAAAGAAATCAATCAGATTTGTCTGACAAGACCTGCCTCTGGTGAATCCATGCTGCCTCGGATCCTGTAATCTGCTGGACTCCAGAAGCCTCACTATTTTCTCTTTCAGCAGTGCTTCCAATAATTTACTTACCACTGAAGTTAACCTGACCAGCCTGTAGTTTTCAACCACATCCTTACTTCCGCTTTTGTGTAAAGGGACCACATGTGCCTCTCTCCAGTCCTTTGGCACCACTACCAAGTCCAACGAGGCTAAATATCTGCACACAAAAAAATGCTACATGACTGTCTTGGTTGTGGGTGATAAGAGGATCCTGGGTGCTGGTAATTATGTCGGGTCGATGTTGGTTTTGTCTGCTTCCTCTCTGAAATGTTCAGAGAATAGGTATGTTTTTAAGGTGTTTTCTAAAAGTGGAGATGTCCTGTACAGCCCTTAAATTGTCTGGGAGTGAGTTCCTGAGAATCGATGAATAGTATGTAAAGGCTCTGTTACTGGTTGCACGATTGGTTTTCCTAAATTCAGGGGGAATGGCTAGTGTGTTTTGATTAGCGCCTCTCTTTTGTCTGTTATTTAGTGTGGTGGTTATGAGAGAGCTTAGGTTGTTGGAAGACAGGTTGTATAGTAGTTTGAACGTTGTCATTATAGATTTGAATTTTATTCTGCTTTCAATAGGTAGCCAGTGTAGCCATTAGAGTATGGGGATTATGTGCTCAGATTTTGGTAATTTGAGTAGGACACATGCTGCGGTATGTTGGGTCATCTGTAGCTGGTGCAGAGATTGTTTGGGGAGGCCTTGTAGAATGCCATTACAAGAGTCCAGGTGTCATTGATTGAAGTACTGTATGTAAGTTGTTAGTTGAAAGTAGGGGTCTCAACTGCTGGAGGATCCATATCTTGTTATATATTGCTCTTGTAGTTTTATCAATATGTGCCCTGTAGGTTCAAGTTTTGGTCCAAGGTTACATCTAGGTATCTTTCTTCATTCTTAACTATCAGTGAGGCTTCTTTGACCTTCAATTGTGATGGTGGGATGAAGTCTTCATCTTTGTAGATGAACAGAACTTCAGTCTTTTGTACGTTTATCCTCAAGTTGTGAGAAGCAAACCCATTCTGAAATATCGCTGAATATTGTAGTTATCTCTTGGGTGTTAGGTTGGGTAGGGTTGTATAGGAGGTAAAACATAATGTAATCTGCATATATGTGGAAATTTACCTTATGTTTGTGAAATATATTGCATATCAGCTGAAGATATATATTAAATAATAATGAGGAGAGGGCAGAGCCTTGTGGTATGCCTTGTTGATGTTTGTAGGGTTGCGATGAGTCTTGACTTATCTTGACTTGTTGATATGGTTTGATAGGTATGATTTAAACCAAAGTAGGTTGATTCTTCCGATTCCGATCTGTTGGAGCCTGGTTATGAGGGTATTGTAATTGATGGAATCAAAAGCTGCTGAGATGTCCAAGAATATTAGTATGATGTAT
This sequence comes from Ichthyophis bannanicus, assembly GCA_033557465.1. Lineage (NCBI taxonomy): Eukaryota > Metazoa > Chordata > Amphibia > Gymnophiona > Ichthyophiidae > Ichthyophis > Ichthyophis bannanicus. The sequence continues at coordinate 121,307,481 of CM066048.1, forward strand.
TGTCTGGGTTTTTCAGTCTCCTTCAAGAGCCTGTCAAGTAATGAAATTAGCAGTGTTTCCACACCATGGCCCAGCCTGAAGCCGTGTTGGTGTGGATCAAGAGGTGCATGGATATCTATAAAGTCCTGGAGTTGTATCTGTACAATCTTCTCCAATATCTTAGTGATGAAAGGAAGCAGGCAGTGATTTGGGCTATTCCTCTCTATGAGGTAGGTTTACTAAGTGGCACTAGAAGTGAATGCGCAGTATGTATGCCAAGGTCCCACACTTACTACACGTGCACCACTAGTGCTGTTTAGTAGACCTACCCCTATGTGCATTACTTTGCACTTGTCCACATTAATTGTCATCTACCATTTGGATGCCCGTTCTCCCAGTCTTTCAAGGTCCTCTTTCAATTTCTCATAATCTGTATGTGATTTAATACTTTCGAGTAATTTTGTTTTCATCTGCATATCTGATGACCTGACTCGCTGTTCCTATTTCTGTATAAATATGTTAGAAAGCAGCAGTTCCATTCCATATCCCTGGGACACTCCACTCTTCACCTTCCTCCATGGAGAAAATTGGCCATTTTTCTCTCTGTTTTCTAATTCTCAATCCGTTTCCAGTTCACAGTAGGATATTACCTCCTATCCCATGGTTTTTTAAATTTCCTTAGGAGTCTCTGATGTGGGATTATGTCAGATGCTTTCTGAAAATCCAGATACACTTTATCAACTGACTCACCTTTATCCACATGTTTATTTATGTCTTCAAAAAAATGTAGCAGACAGGTGAGTCAGACCTATTGTTGACTTAATCCATGTTGACTTTGTCTCATTAGACCATGACTTTCTATATGCTCAGTACGTTTGTTCTTTATAAGAGTTTATGTTTATTAAATTTTGCTTACCTGCCTTTTGAAGCAGAGCAAAGTGGGGTTGCAATCAAAATAAAATCAAACAAATAAAAGAATAATAAAAGTCAACAACTTAATAATACAAATTTATTGAATAAAGGTGTAGAGAGTATAACAAGGCTGGACAATGCCACCAGCTACCTCTCCTGAAGATGTCCCCAAACGCCAATCCAAAATAGTAAACTTTGAGGCCTCTAGTCTTAGAGGTGACAGATTCGATATCTCCATGTCCATTCCCTGAAGCCTCCAATCCTTGAGGTGAAAGACTCTATATCCCCAGGCCATCTCCCGTGCTCTCTACTCCTAGACGTGACAGACTCTGAACTCCAGCACTCAGGGGCGACTCAAGGCAATCTGAGGCAAGAGATGAGCTGGTGGCGCCCCCACCCCCCGCACCCAATATTTAGAGGACTCCTCAAAGCTCTAGACAGGGAGCAGGAGTGTCCCGTAACTCAGAACACCGGTCAGGTGGTTGCCCCAAGAAACAGAGAGGGTGACATATTCCCAGCCTATATAATTTGAAGAATGGTCTAGAATTTGGCAGCTGGGATTTAATGTTAAAAAACGTAAGGTCATGCGTTTGGGCTGCAGCAATCCAAGGGAGCAATAGTGGGTGAAGTACTTTTGTCCACTAAAGAAGAGCGGGACCTAGGCATGGTTGTGTCTGATGCTCTTAAAGTAGCTAAACAGGTAGAAAAGGCGACGGCAAAAGCTAGAAGGATGCTTGGGTGCATACGGAGAGGAATGGCTAGCAGAAAAAAGGAGGTGATAGTGCCTCTGTATAAGTCTTTGGTGCGACCTCATTTGGAGTATAGTGTGCAATTCTGGAGACCGCACCTTCAAAAGGATGTGAACAGGATGGAGTCAGTAAAGAGGGTGGCTAGTAAAATGGTTAGTGGTCTTCATTATAAAGCATATGAGGACAGACTGAAGGATCTTAATATGTACACCTTAGAGGAAAGACGTGATAGAGGTGATATGATTGAGATATTTAAATATCTCCGTGGCATAAATGTTCAGGGGGAGAGCCTCTTCCAATTGAAAGCAAGTTCTTTTATGAGGGGACATGGGATGAGGGTGAAAGGGGATAGATTCAGGAGTGATATGCGGAAATATTTCTTTACAGAAAGAGTGGTGGATCCGTGGAATAGTCTCCCAGTGGAGGTGGTAGAGATGAGGACAGTAACTGAATTTAAAAAAAGCATGGGACAAACACAGAGGATCTCTAAAGGAAAAAAGGGGACTGTTGTAGTTGTTGATATGGAAGGACAAACTAGATAGGCCATGTGGTCTTTTTCTGTCGTCATATTTCTATGTTTCTAATTTAAAATAAAACCTTTGCAGTGTTGTTTATATGAATCAAAAATTGTAGTAATTTAATTATGCAGCCTGGGATTCTAATATAAACCATACTGATTCCTAACACTGCACACTTATTAAATGTAAATATAGAGTCAGCAAAAAACAAAGGAGATTCAAGGTGATCACACACCAAGGATCAAAAATTAAAAACAAGAATGCTAATACAGTTTATAACATCAAATTTTATTTTAATACTCTAAACTGCACGGTGGTTCATACTTTTTCTTTTTGAACATATACTCTGCATCCAAAGAAGCCCCTCTCCCAACAATGGGTGCAGAGCAGAACTAGGTCATTTCCCCATAGAAGGCAACATGCGAAAAATAATTTCTGATACTGGTGTCATCTCAGTAACGGCAATGTCAACCTTCATGAGTACTGGGCATATTATGAAGTAATAGAAAGCTTTACGAAAACAACTCAGGACCTATAAAGAAAATCTACCATACCATAACAGCATTAACTTACAAAGCTCACACAAGGAGCCTATTCAGAAAAGAATATCCTCACGTTTCACATGTTCTTTTCAGGTAATCCTCTGTTTCTAACTCAGTTCCTGACTTCTTCTGCCCCTTCATGTGCTCTGCGGTCAGCTTCACAGAATCTCCTGTTGTTCCTGGCCTTCACCAAGTTTGTTCTTCTGTCGCTCTTTCTTCTGCTTTTTGGGTTGTTGCTCCTGTCCTATGGAATTCTCTCCCCCCCCCCCCTTTTGTGTTCTGTGTTTACGACTACACTGCTGCCATTGTTACCTAGGTCTCCCCTCCCCCTACACTCATTGTTCCGTCTGTCTCATTTGTTTGTTGTTCATTCTATTTTTTTTCACTTTTTATTGTTTTATTGTTATTGTTTATTGTTCACTTTTTATTGTTTCACTTTTTTTGTTTATTGTTTAAAGATAGAACATGTAGAGACCAGTTTTCAAAAAGCCCAATATTTAACAGACTGTCCTATGACCATGGTGCTACCCACGTTATCTGGATATTCAGCAACAGTATTGGGATGGCGACTACCATTGAATATCTGGGCTGAGTACCACCATAAGTGCTGACTGAAAATCACCACTTATCCTGATAACCACCTAGGCTTGTTTTGCATGTGGCCTAAGATATTTGGATAACTGCCAACTATCTAGACAAGTTGGCACTTATCAGGATGGCAGCGGTCCCACCTTCACTCTGCCCAGGGCCGGTGCAAGAATATGAGGTGCCATAAGTGAGCTCTCAATCCTACTGCCCCCCCCCCTTCCAACCCCACCCTTCTCCGGTCAAGCGAGTGTCAACCCCAAAGTAGTGTTGGAAGCTTTGGGTAAGCACTACATTGCTCATTTAAGGACATTGCCCCCGCTCTAGGTCCCAGAGAGGGGTGGCTATGGGCCACTCTGAAATCGATGATGCTCTAGGAGACCACCTAGTTCACATAATGGGTAATGCCAGCCCTGCCCCTGTACTAATCAGATATTACAGGAGAGGTCTGTGGAAATACTGAATGGCACTATCCAGATAGTACTGCTGAATATTGCGGTCAGCACCCTTATCCGGACCAGCTTCCTGTTGGCCGTCCAGCTAAGGGTTCTGACTATTGTGCCCCTACGTTTTATTAAGACTGAAAAATTCTATTCACTGAACTGGAAATAAAGTTCCTTTTTTGACCTTTTTGTTTCCAGCCATCTTATTCTCTAATCATGTTGATCTCAGTCTCTGGTTTCAGCTTTCTTCTGTCTTTAACTCACTTTCTAGGATCTCCAGTCCACGTCTCACCATCCTGTCTTCTTCAATTCCTTCCATGTATAGCACTGATCTCTTCCTTTCAGAGTACTTCCATTTATTCTTCTTACTTACTATCAATTCAAATTTCACTCCTCCTTCTTACCTTCCAGATCTCAATTTCCCTCTTTTTACTGCATTTAGCAACCACTTTGCAACTCTTAACAGAGCTCTTCCATTTCCCCAACTCTCTCCTTTCCCAGCCTCTTATCTCCCAGTCTTTAACTAACAATCCCCCTTCTCTCTGCTCCTTCCCCATGTTCAACATCTATCCCCTTCTCTCCTCCACCGTCGAGATTGACCTCATCCAGTATCTGCCACCTCTTTCTTCCCCATCCAGCGCCTCCTCCACATTTTCTTATCCCATCCCCCCATGGCCAGCATTGCCCTTCTCTTTCCCTATCCCCCCAACCCATGTCCAGAATCTTCCTACTCTTTCTCCCTATCCTCCCCCATGTCCAACATCTCTCATCTTCACTCCCTATCCCTCCATATCCAACATTTTCGCTCTCTTGCTTTCTCTCTCCCCATATCCCCTCCTAAGTCCAGCATCACTCCTCCCCCATCTCCCCTCTCTTATTCTCATGTTCAGTTACTCCCTACCCCCTTTGTCCATCATTTCCCCATGTGGGAGCATCTCCTCTCTCCCCCTGTCTCCATCATAGACCCTTCTCACTCTGTCCAGCATTTCCCCTCCCCCATTTCCAGCTTTTCCTCTCCTTCTCCTTTGTTCACTCCCTTTGTCTCACTGCCCCTCCCCCATGTCAAGTCTCCCTCCTTCTCCCCTCATTCAGCATCTATTATTTTTAGTATCCCCCTCACCGCCACTTAGTCTCTCTTCCATCCTCCCAAACTCCGGTGCTCAGCATCTTTTATTTCCCCTCCCCGCACTGTCATCTGTGCAGCTTTTCCCAAACTCGGCGACAAAGGCAATAAAATCCGTAATAACCATGGGACCTTTGAGATGTCCACACGCTTCAAAGACTTTGCCAGTCCCACTCCCTCTGATGTGTTAATGGGGCAGGACCGGGAAAGCCTTTGAAGCGCGCAGACGTCTCAAAGATCTCACTTTTATTGTGGATTTTATTGCCGAGTTTAGGAGAAGGAGCAGTGGCATGGGGCGGGGAAATAAAAGATGCTGAGCACCATATTTACTTCTCATCTGATTGTCACTGTCATTGGTGACCTTAGGAAGTGGCAGCGGCAATTGTCACTGTCATTGGTGACCTTAGGAAGTGGCAGCGGAAGACCGGGCTGGGTGGCATTATATAAACAAGAAAAGATTTATGCAGGAGGGAGGTGGCTGCCGCTCGAATGTTTTGGAAACACCTCTCGCCACCCTCCAGAATTTGCCACCTGAGGCGACCGCCTCACCCTTCTAAAGATAGAGTCGCCCCTGCCTGCATTCATCCCCTGAGCCCTCAAGTCTCAGAGAGAAGGCAGATGCTGTTATAAAGAGATTTAACTGTTCTCGATTCTTCTCTCTCCCAGAATCCTGAGCCGGTGGAGGACTGTATACACAACACACTCTCTGCTCTCTACCCGCCCTTCAATGCTACGGCCCCCACCCTCTTCTGCCAGGTCTTTGAGGTAGTGGCAAGGACGTACCGGGAAGATGCACTGAGGTACACCATCGAGTTCCTGATTCCTGCCAAACACATCCTGCAAAGGGTACAGCAGGATGCCTGTGTGAGTCCCACCACCTGTTTGTCTGCAGAATGTCTGTGCACCTCATTCCATCTTTCTGTGCTTGTCTCTTCAACTCTCGATCTGTCTTCCCTCAGGACATGTGCATGATTTGCATGTCCAGCTGTCTGTGTCTGTCCATCCACTTGGCTCTTTAATGTCTCTATGTCATCTGTCTCTCTTTTTCCTGGGTAACTCCAGGTCAACTGTCTCTCTGTCTGTCTTTGTGCATGTCTATGTTTCTCTAGGTAAAGTGTTATTCTCTGTTAATGTCTCTCTCTCGTTCTCTCTCTATATATATTTATATATAACTTTTCTTTTCCTTTTCCAGTCTCACACTCCTGATATTGCTCCTTTCTCCATTCTCTCTTACAGTCCCAGTACAATGGTTTCCTTTTCTGTCATGAGGGCTGGCCCCTATGCCTCCATGAGAAGATTGTGGTCCAGCTGTCCTCCCTACCCTGGCAGCACCTTCGACCAGGAGATTTTTACCTCCAAGTGGTACCGTACCTGGAGTGCTCCCCCAGGTTGGTGCTCAAGTGCCTCTCTCCAGATGGATACAGTGTGCAGGAGGTGTTGGTCACTGAAGATTCCCACTCCTACATATTTACTGTTGAGTGGCTCAATGGTATCAACAAGGACCGTAACACCGGACGCCTGGAGAACTGCTTGCTGGCTGTGGATGACCAGGTCCTTCGAGTGCCCTGGTCAGAGGTAGTCTATCCTCAGTTTGTCCACAAAGATGAATTCATTGTGGGAAAGAGGTGCAGTATGGATCTAGTGCCTCCTAGAAGGCTGGTAGCTGGTCATGTCCCTGAAATCCTGGGGGCACGAAGCCCTGGGGATGGACGGATCTCCAATAGCGATGCCAAAGACTGTCAGGTTGTCCAAGAAAACCATGACAAAAAGCCAGGAAGGGCTGGATCCATCACCACTGTGGATCCCTCAGACCATTCTGAGATGGAAAATATCGAGGGAGAGTATGTGGAGCTTCTAGAGATCAGCCTTCCACTGAAAGACAGTGGGAACAAAAGGGAGAGGTATCTGGAGGACCATAACATCTTCAAGACCAAAACAGTGCCCACACGGAAAGGGCATGGGAAGGGGAGGAACAAGCGTCATCGGGCATGGCTCCATCAAAAGATGCCCAAGGAGAAAATCCTACCAGGGAATAACCAAGAACACCAGGGAGGAAACCCTTTGGAGGAGGAGTCTTATAGTGAATCTCAGATCATCCAAGCTGAAGGGAGCAACCAAGCAGAGAGCCATCCAAATTCAGAGGAGCATGGGGGAGGAGACTGCATTGGTCCCACTTTAGCCAACTCAAGGGTAGATCTTGGAGAGGCTGAGGGAGATCATGTTGAAGCTGGCAAGAAACCAAAGAAACTTTCTACAGATCTTTCAAGCCAAATGGAATATGGAACTTATGACTCTTCTGGGGCAATATCAGTGCAGTCTACACACATGGCTTCTGATGGAATCATGGAAGGGGAATCAACCTTATTCCCGATAGCATGTGGCAGTAGCTTAGGAAATGAAATCAGATGGGAAGGAGCTTCTGAGGACCAATCGTCATCATTGATGGAGCTCAAAGGTCAAGAGTTGATCCAGAAGTATGAGGATTACAAGCAATCATCAGTCCCACCAACAGAGACTACCATAGGTGGCGACAACCTCACTGTCCAGCCCCAAGAATATCAGTCTATATCAGGGCCAACACCAGCTGGGGACCAAAGCTTGACCCATACCAAGGACTCTCCCGAAAGGAAGGAAACGGAAGGAAATGAAGATATATCAGGAAATCTTCCAAGAGCAAGCCTGGAACAAACTAGGACAGATCCCGTCCCTGAAGGAGAATCAACATTGTACGATGGGTTGGGAAGAAGCAGAGAAGAGATAATAAAAGACCTAGAAATACAACTACCTGTAGTTGAAGATTCAGATAAGCATGACCTGCAAAGCAAGAAGACGGGAAAGGAATCTTGTGACAGCCAAACTACAAACTTAGCAGAGAGGGCGATAATAGGTTCTGAGAGAGTTGAGAACGACCCAGGGCCACTGGTAAACATAACGCCCAAAAAACATGGCAAAGGGAAGAGGAAGAAGAAAAAGGGAAACTGGAGGGGTGGTGCTAGAGCTGCACAGCAGAAGGAGAAGTCTCGGGACAACTCAGGGATCTCAAGAGCAGAAGAAGTAACTGAAGACCCCAAAGCAGGGCCTCAGACGCAAGGCACTGGGCCAGACCTCGAACAAGTGGAAGGCTTGCAGGTGACGGGGTCAGAGACAGTGGAGGAAACTGGCAGCATCCCAGCAAAGGAGGCGGTGGAGGATGCCAGGGTCACCATAAGCCCAGAGGTGCAGGAAGAGGATGGCAGGCTGGAAGAACAGAGACCCCTGGATGAGGAAGGTAAGACCGCAGAGTATTTCTCTACGGTGATTGGGTCGGGCCAGCAGGCTGCTCAAGGAATGACCTTTGAGTGACTGGTTTCTGGAGGGATATTTAGGGGGCATGTGAGGTGGAACCATTTCCTAAGAAGGAGGAATTTGGTTCCCTTGATTTTACAGTCATTTGATGACCCTTGACACACCTCGCTTCCAGTGAGTCCAATGGCCCTGCTAGCAATTATGGGTGATGTGTGGGGAGAGAGAAGGAAGAGTTTTCAGAATACTTGCATGCAACCTTCTCAAAACTCCCATGATACCCCCGCCAATCTCCCACCCGACTTTCCTTCGGTTATAACGATCCCAGAATCTCCAGCCCCAGAGGCCTATTTCGGTTCATTTTCTTCTTTTTAAATACACCCCTGAAACCCCTTGAATAAGGTTAATATATCAAATTGAATAGTGAATTGTTATTCCTCTGTTTTCTCTTTCTTCTCCTTTAAGCTATTGATCAGCACGTCATTCCTTTGCTTCCTGGTGATGTCGTCTCCGCTGGACAAACAGAAGAGCTCAAAACAGAACCAGTGTCCCCAAAAGGCAAGGAGACGGGCAGCCCCCAGGAGCCCTTGCTCTCAGCCCCGTCCCTACCTGTAGAGCTGCCGCCTGGACAAGAAGTGAATTGGGACATCCTGCAGTCCGGAATCTTCTCTCTGACTGGTGAGGGAGGAGGGAAATGGGCCTTTTATTAACCAGAGGGGAGGGCTGTTATACAGAGCAAGGCAAGTTTGTCATTGGTCAAGAGGCATCAGGAAAAGCTCCCACCTTGCTCAACTGGGTGAGGATTGTTCAACAAGGTAGTCAGTGCCTGGTTCCCTCCCCTATAGTTCTGCCGTCCTTTGCATGACAGTAAAACTGATAAGTTCCTGCAGGCAATAAGCCAAAGCCTGGACTGGACCAGTCTGTTCAGATGACCTGGGGCAAGGTGGTGACCTTACACCTAGTCCAGTAGTGACTCTCACAAACCCCCCTATGGGTTTTAGGACATCCACAGTGAAACTGCATACGCTGAGTCTCACAGGGGATACTCAAGGCAGAGTCCTGGCTTAGACTTGATATTGCTGGAGAAGCCCCTGAAACTGTGTAAAACCCACCATGTTATTATTGCTTAGAAAATATTGTAAGATTTAAAATTCCAAGAAAATTCTCATATGAAAAGTCTTAAAACTATCAAATTGTTTTGCAGTCACCATGTGTTGCCCAGACAGTAGCGATTCTGTCGTATTTTTCCCATTTATTACTGTTCATTCTTGAAATTTATTTTCACAAATGAATCGTTTTAAAGATTTTTAATGTTTATTTCTTATTTCAGTTGACATGAAAACATTGTTGTCTCAGCAGATCTTGGGCCAACCAGTCAAAGATGGTGGGGGGCGGAGGGAAGGTTGCGACAATAAATATCATGGCCCAGGTCTCGTCCTCCTTCATGTGGCTGTGGGGGCTGTTGATAACAGGGGCAATTCTTTCTCTCCTTGGCTACATAGGGGGTGTGGACTGCAAGGGCTCTGCTCTGCTGACTGTGAACCCGTGGGCGCTGGAGACCTGGAGGGACGCCTCATACAGTTCTAGAGACTTGATCGGCACTCTGGTACACCTGCACTCTCTCCTCAGGTGCGCAGCATGACACCCCTCCCCCAATGCAGTAACTAAAATAACTAAAACATCCCAATATGCATACAAGCAAACCCAAAGAGGGACTTTCATTCCCAGAGGAAGACGTTAATACGAGCATAGAACACATCCCTAGCTTTCTCTGCTGTTGCCATTCTGCAGTAACTGAATGACAAAGTGCCATACAAAGCAGCAAAACTGAACATATCTGAGATGGAAGCAGAGCAACAAACACACAGGGCATCAACCGAAGATGCTAATGCCAACTTTTTCTTTCTTTCTGCAGAAAAGAGGTCCAGGAATTGGGGCTAACGCTAATTTTGGATTTACGACCCAGCTCTGTACTGCCCCCCGTTGTCGTCCTTCAAGCACTTAGAGAGTTTCAGGTAGAAAAGACAGTCCCAAATCTAAATACTGTCTGTTGTTCTGCCTTCATATATATATTTTTTTTGCTTAACTCTTACCCCATGTGTGATTCCTGACATGAGGTGTGACAGGTCTCAGCTCAGGCGAGTTTTAACCCCTCACTGCTGGGAGATTTGTCTCATTAACGCTACTCTCTACCTCTTATAGGCAATGTCTCCTCCGTTTCTGAGCTCCGTTCTTATACTGATGGGAACTAGAGATACAGATGATGCGTCTTTTCCAGAGGGACTGGGCACGCTGCAGGTACAAGAGAGAGGCCATAGATTTCGAGAGACAGTGAAAGAGAAGGACTAGGTGGGATGGGGCTGGGGTTGCCAACTGGCTCCAGATGTGCCCAACACGCTTGATCCAGTCCTAAGTTTACCCCACTGCATGCAGGAACATGTAGTTCTGATTTTTCCATTGCACTCCATAAGAAAAGCAAGACTACATGTCCCTGCATGCAATGTGCTAAACCTAGGACTGGATCAAGCCTGTTGGGCGCATCTGGAGCCAGTTGGCAACCCTAGATAGGGCACAACCATTGTGAGAAAATTTGAGAGAGAAAGAATAGGAAATTAAGGGTGAAAGAGACCAAGTCGCATGCTTCAGAGCCGCTTTCTCTGCTTCTCTCTCTCATTCTGTGTTTGCAGGGTGCAGAGATGATACGACTGGAGGATCTCCAGAAGCATGCCAGTTTGGACCAGTTACCTCCTAGTCTCGGGGGCAGCCTGGTCTACTCACACAGTGAATGGATGCAGACTCAGCGGGTAAGAGACGCCTTCCTCAGTACTACACGCATCACAGATTCAGACCTCAGTCCTATCTTACACACACAATACAGGACTTTCCCTGTACAGATTTATTTATTTATTTATTTATTTATTTGGTTTTATATATCGCGCTATTTCACATTCAGTGCGGTTTACAAGGAACAAGAACAGAAATTGCATAGAACAAGTTTAGAGAAGAACAACTTACATAGAACAAGTTTAGTGAAAAAACAATTACATTGGAGGTTAACAGTGTAACAATTTATAACGGGTCGTAATAGGTAAACTATTTACATTATAGTTGTATAATATATACACATTGAGCTTCATAGAAGGTTTGAGGGTCTGGTGAAGGGGTTTGGTAGCGTGCAGTGTTCTAAGTTACATGTTCATAATATAGCTGAAACAGATGTGTCTTTAGAGGTTTTCTGAAAGTAGATAGGCACTGATGGGGGGGGGGGTGGCGGGAGTGGGGGGAGAGACTTCCAGAGAGGTGGTGCATATAATATGAATGCTCGACCATTCACAAACTGAGAACTTTTTCTTACTATAGAAGGGACTGAAAAAGTGTTTGACATGGTAGATCTTCTTACTCTGTTGTCAGCTGTCCATTGTAATATCTCATTAAGGGCAGTAGCTGAGAGGTTATGTAGAATTTTGAATGTTATACTTGAGACGATTAACAATGGGGAGCCAATGGAGCTGTTTCAGGATTGGGGTAACATGTTCGTATCTTGAGGCTTCAACCAGGGTTCGTGCTGCCGTATTGATAGACATTTGAAGGGGGTGAATTGCATAATCTAGAAGACCATAGAGAATGATGTTTGCATAATCAAAATGTGGGGTGATCAATGCTTGGAATATTGTCTGGAAATCAGCAGCTTCAAGCAGGGGACAGAGTTGATGAAGGGTCCATAATTTTAGGTATATTGCTCTGGTAATGTTGTTTATGTGCGGCTCCATTGTCCTTGTGGCCTTGGGCAAGTCACTTAACCCTCCATTGCCTCAGAAAAATCCAAGTTATCAATGTCCCTGTTTAATGTACATTACTAAGTTGCAATGTAAACCACTTTGATTGACATGATAAAGCAGTATATAAAACCTGTTAAATAAATGTTGGTCTAGGGTGATCACCAGGTATCATGCTTGGTGCTTATCTCAGTATCCCTCACTGGTAAAGTGGGAGGGGTATGAATGAAGGGTTCTTAGTAATGAAGAGAACCTCGGATTTCCTGCAATTTACTTTTAGGTTATGTAGATTCAGCCAATCAGATACGGCATTGAAGCAGTCTATGATTCTGGAGTAGTTCGGATTGACTGTAGAGAAGGGAGTGTAAAGCAGCACATCGTCCACGTAAATGTGATAGAGTATACTGTATGATTTAATTATGGAGCAAATAGGCTGAATGTAAATATTAAACAGTAGGGCTGATAAGGAGGAGCCTTGTGGGACTCCTTGTGTTTGTACATAACTGGATGCCGTTTACATACCTATGCCTACCGTTTGCTGTTGGTCTGACACGTAAGATCTGCACCAGTCTAAGGCTAGGTTCTGAATGCCTATCAGCTGTAGCTGGGTTAGGAGTAGATTGTGGGACACAGTGTCAAAGAAATGTCAAGAAAGAGAAGAATAAATCCTTGTTTGGATTTGTTCATGCTTAAGATTAGATTGTTCATCAGTGTGACAAGCAGCGTCTCTACACCATGCTGTAGGCGAAATCCATGTTGGTTGTCATCCAGTGGATAATGGGCATCAGTGTGATCTTGAGTTTGTTGCTGTTCAATCTTCTCTGTTATCTTGGACAGGAAGGGCAGGCTTGAAATAGGTCTGTAGGATCTTATGTCTGCAGGATCTAGTTTAGGACTCTTGAGAAGGGGTCTGATGGATGCAGCTTTTAGAGGGGCTCGAAATAATAGGCCTTTGGAGAAGGAGATCTTTATAAGGTGGTGGATGTACGCACTTAGCTGAGAGCATGTTAATTCGATCCAAAAGGATGGACATAGATGTGCCGAAGAGGTGGTAGTGTTGAGCCCTCTTATTATGCTCTCTGTTCTGTTGAATAAGGGTGGAAAGCCCTTAGCACAGGGATGATGGAGCCGTCGTTCAGTGTAGCATAAATCGCTGTTATTTGGTCGCCATTATTAGTAGGCATGGAGGTACTGAATGAGGGGAATATGATATCGGTGTTTGGATGAATGGCTAATGAAGGAGGGGCGACTGTCAGATAAAGACTCTGACCCTGACCCAGCTCACAGAGTGTGGGACCCTCCAATCTCACCCAATTTACCTACACAGACATATAGTCGTTTACTTTAGCTATGGATGTGTGAGGTGTGGGACTGACATTTACCCTAACAGATGTCTCTGTTTGTCTCTCTCTTTCTCAGACCCTGGACTCCCTCTCCCAGCTTTGTCTTGAGGTCCTGCGCTCTCTTCTAGAGGTCATTGATGACATGGAGGTCAATAGTTCTCCAGAGACCAGCGAGGTGAGGATAGAGGGGTGAGGGGGTGGAGGCAGGATCAGAGATGTTTGCAATTGTGCCAACCTGGAGCCTTGAGAAAAATACATAGCAAAGAGCCTGATGGGTGCAGGGATAGAATCCCCTCTCCTCACACCGTAGATATGATCCAGGGACATAGTATTTGAGTCCCTAGGGAAAAGGATAAGGAGGTAAAGAAGTCTAAATCCTCAAAACCATGCAGCCATGTGCCTCTATGCAATGTCTAGTGAGAGACGAAGAGGGAGGCCATATAGGATCATTAATGGAGGTCCTATGGCCAGGGTACTCCCAAAGCCCCAAGGCACCCTTACTCTGATCCTGGTCATGTGACAACATTCTGCTAATGGAAGGCAGGGGCTGGATTATGGATCAGCACTGGGGCATCCAAAACCCTCTGTCTGGATAGCAGATCAGGTGCCCCAGCTGGGGATGCTGAAATTCTGGATGCAGGATAACACACCCAAGGTACGCCCATGAAAAGGTGTATGGTGAGCCAAGGAAAAGTTTGATGCATCCCCTGGGAAGCTGCATCTCTAGCTCCACCCCAGCTTCGGGCCTCTGACTGGGAGTCTGACACATTTTACAGTCCCTTGATTACAATCCGGACTCTTGCTTGGACTCTTCACAGGACATCCCATCTCTAATAGCCCAGCAGCAGGAAAATATGAGGAAAGTGCTTCTGGATGGGAGACTCTCTGAGCTGCAGAGGAGTGGAGGGGCCCTGATTGCTAGGCTGCAGAAGAGCCCCAGTCACAGGTAATGGTGAGCAGAGCATTGCCAGGAGAACTCTTCCCTAAATATGCATAATTTACTACAAATAGTAATAAATTATCTCTGGGAGCAAAAAAATGAATCTAATGCATAGCAATACAGACATCAGAATCCTGACATTTTACAAGGACTTTCTCATAAGTTTTTATATTAGCGTAGACAGCTATTTCAGATAATTGTATTTTGTGTTTGTTTTACAGCGTTTGTTATGCTTTTCTTATTTTGTTATGCGTGTCGTATTTTTATAAAATGTTTATTATATTCTGGACTGCTCTGTAGCCTCTGCAGAAGGGGTGGGGTATAAGATGGAAAACAAACAAATAAATAACTTCTGGTGGTGGATTATAAATCCACCACTACCAACAATTCTGTAACAGAAAAAGAGAAAGAGAGAGAAACTGAGCCTTAGAGAGGGAGAGAGAGACAGACAGACAGAGAGGGAAGGAAAGATAGAGAGGTAAAAATATAGATGTAAATTGTATTAAGAAATTAAAGGAAGGTATTTTTGACGATTGCATGGATAATTTGGACAGCCTGTTCCTTGCCCCTTCTGTGACCTCTCCCACCAACAGGAACCACAATGCCGCAGCCTTTGAACTCTATGAGGAAGTGGATGAGGCCATCCATCGCCTGGTCCAGCTGTCCAACCAGCGGCTACGTGGCCTGGAGTCCCGCCTGGAGCTCTGCAGACACCAGGACCAGATCCGGGAAGTAAGTTGGCCACCGTCTCTCTCCCTCTTGTTCAGAACTAGCTGATGACATCAGGCCCCCTCTCTCTTCAAATCAAAACGATGTCATCACTCTGAATCTGAAGCAGTGGGAGTGAGTACTTTGGATTTCCATGGCATCTGTCCTTAAATCTGTTCACAAGATACCAGCGTTGATGTCAGATTGAAAACATAAACCCCTCCAGGCCCATCTTTTCTTCCCTCTCTCACCATTAGAAATCCCTTATGCTTGTTTCATGCTTTCTTGAATTCTGATACTGATTTTATCATCTGCATTTGCTTTTCAAGAAGAAACTGTATCAGCTCAGGGACTACCAAAATCTGGAAACCCGTGTCAGACCCAGCTGCCAAGCTGCAGCAGTGAGGGTCCATAGTGGCCTCTTGTGGTCAGTAGCGTTAATGCCCAAAGATCTATCCAGGTGGAAGGAACCCTGTAAGTAGGGGTCTCCCTTGCGTTGGTTCTGTCTCCCTGAGCAAACTCCTGTGGAACGTGTACCAGCCCTCTAGGCGTCTGTGCTCCTGTTCCATTTAAAGGTTAGGGACAAGTAGGGCTAAATGGCCAATTTTCTCAGTGGAGAAAGGTGAATAGTGGAGTACTCCAGGGATCTGTGCTGGGTCCGCTGCTTTTTAACAGATTCATAAATGACCTGTAAATGGGAATAACGAGTGAGGTGATCAAATTTGCCAAAGACACAAAATTATTCAAAGTTGTTAAATCATAAGAGGGTTGTAAAGAATTGCAAGAAGACCTTGAAAGATTGGGAGACTGGACACCCAAATGGCAGATGAAATTTAATGTGGACAAGTACAAAGTTATGCACCTAAGAAAAAAACCCCAAACTACAGTTACATGATGCAAGGTTCCATATTAGGAACCACCATCCAAGAAAAAGATTTAGGCATCATCATGGATAACATGTTGAAATCCTTTGCCCGGTGTGCATCGGCGGCCAAGAAAGCAAATGGAATGCTAGGTATCTTAAGGAAAGGAATGGAAAATAAAACAAAGGATATTATAATGCCTCTGTATTGTTCCATAGTGCGATCGCACTTTGAATATTGTGTGCAGTTCTGGTCGCCATATCTTAAAAAGAATATAGCGTTATTAGAAAAGGTACAGAGAAGAGCCACCAAAATGGTAAGGGGGACGGAAGGATACCCCTATGAAGAGAGGATGAAAAGGTTAGGGCTCTTCAACCTGGAAAAGAGACGGCTGAGGGGAGATATGATAGTCTATAAATTAATGAATAGAGTGGAATGAGCAAACGCAGTTCGGTTGTTTACTCCTTCAAAAAGTAGAAAGACAAGGGGCCATGCAATGAAGCTACAATGTAGCACATTTAAGACTAATTAGAGAAAATATTTTTTCACTCAATGCATGATTAAACTCTGGAATTCATTACTGGCGGATGTAGTAAAAGCTGTTAGTGTAGCTGGATTAAAAAAGAGATTTGGATGAGTTCCTGGAGGAAAAGTCAATAAATCATTATTAAAAAGGACCCGGGATATCCACTACTCTCCCATGGGACAAGCAGTATGGAATCTGTCTACCTTTTGGGAACCTGCTAGGTACTTATGACCTGGATTGGCCACTGTGGGAAACAGGATACTGGTTTGACCCAGTATGGCAAAAAAAAAGTCTCATTCTAGCTCTGACGGCCTCAGTGACCCTTCTGCGGGGTACTGGAATCAGGCTGAACCAGGTTTGGTTTCACCTTCATTGCAACTCCAGCATCTACCAGAAAACGCAGGAGTTACAGTCCATGGGTGCAACCAGGGAATGGGGCGAATAGGGGGAGAGAACAAGGACTGGCTCAACCTAACTCTATTAGCCAAGAGGATATGGCAACAATATAGATGCACGTCCTTTATTCCTTCTCCCTCCATAAAGAAACAACTTATCTTCTAAATGTGATCCTTCCTCTTCTAACCCTTCCCCCTGCCCCCTTAATTTTCACAGATCCTGGCCTGGATCGCTGATGAAGGCGAGAGACGGCTGGAGGGTGCAGGAGCCCAAGAGGCAGAAGATCCTGTAAAAACACTGCGCCAGGCGCTGGAAGACTTCCGGAGCTTTCACACTCTTGCTAAGGTGAGGCGATTAGATGAGGGCGGGAGGTAAGAGGTGAGAGATTGAGGTTGGAAGGCAAGAGGAGAAACATCCGCCAAGATGGATACACCAACGGTGCTTCCTTTTAGACAGATCTCATCTCCTCTATTTTCTTACCTCCAATCCAGAACATATGTCTCTTCTCTCTAAAATGATGTGTGTCTGTGTATTTGTGTATACCTGCATGTATATGGCTTTGTGAGAGTCTGGAAAACACAAAAGGCAGGAGACGCTGGATGATAAAAAATCCTTTAATCTGAAGGGACCCCTTCAGATTAAAGGATTTTTTATCATCCAGCGTCTCCTGCCTCTTGTGTTTTCCTGGATTATCTGCAGGAGTACCCGCTCCTCTTTGTGTGTTTGTGTGAGTCTGGAGTCATGCTTGTGTTGATGTATTTGTGTGTACATGCAAAGGAGAGGTCAACACAAAGAAGAACAAACTGCTCTTGCAGTAGAAACCAGAAAGCACAAGGAGCAAGAGACGTGTGAAGGTCACAGGAGCCTTTATTGGGGTTCATCTAATAAAGGCTCCTGTGACCTTCACACGTCTCTTGCTCCTTGTGCTTTCATGTGAAGGAGAGGACCAGGGAGACCAGGCTAGACTTTAATTTCAGAGAATTAATTAGATTTGACTTATTAACTTAATATTCTACTATCCACAGTACATCGTGTCAGATGTATAATTGAAACATAACATACAACATAGTCTTGAATAACACATTAAGACTAATTGTGACTTTATATTTCCGGTTCACGCTCTGCCACACCAGAGGTGGCCTCATCTCCTGTCTCAAGTTATCTACATGAAAAGGAACCATGTAGATTCAAGGAATTATTACTAAGTCTTGCCTTGCCCTGTTTCCTGTGCACTGTGCCCTGAGAACTAAAAACAATTTGACTTTGAGATCCAAGAGTGCCCTAAAATTCTGCTTTCTTCCCACATGCCCCTTATTCTTCACCAGGAGAAGCTGACACAGGGCCTGGATGTGCTGAAGCAGATTGAATCATGGGAGATCTCCCCTCCGCAGGATCGCAGTGATCCGCGCCTGCAACTGGAGGCTTTCGCTCAGCGACTGGAACGGAAGGAGGACCTGCTCCAGAAATCATTACGTCTCTACGAGTTCTTCCAGCGGGTGGGTAGCAGAAGCTTCCTGTAGCTCAGTTCACCCCTTTGGGCAAGCTTTCGGGGCACACTTCTTAGCGCCTTCAGAAGGCACCAGATACTTGATCCAACCAAACAGAGCTGGACCTGAAAGATAGACAGCTCACCTATCCAGCTCTGGTCACAAAGATCAGTCGTTTCCAGAACAACCTAGAAGTCAGCTTTGGTGGAAAGGGGAAAATTGGGAAGCCTGAAGAAGACTCTGTAAAAATGTAGCGGGAGCTGAAATCCTTGTATTTCTGTTTATTTGGAAGTGACAAGCCCTTTGGTTATGAGTTGGGACTATTCATCCCATTCTTGGAAAGGATGTCGTCTCATGATGTACAGTTTGGCCTATGAATATTGCACGTCCAACAGCCATGGCCTGTAACTTGCGACATGGTCTCTGAATATTACACATTAGATGGTAGGGTGTATGGATGTGCGCAGGCAAGATAAATTTGGTTAGTTTTCATGTTGCTAACAAATTTTTCAGATGTTTATTCAGTTCGTTCCACACATTTATTATAATAGGGAATTTTTAGTACATGCTAAATGGATCTAACATGTCCTAATCAACAAATTAAGGTGCATTAAGTCAATTTTGCAAGCAGTATATTTTTTAAAGCACCCTAATGAACAATAATGAATGCACACCCCTGTTAGGGTGACTTGACTGAAAGCCAGGATGAAGTCATGCAGCAGGTTAAATAGGAAGAAAGCCAGAAGTCAATTAAAGCTTCCCTTTTTCTCATGGCCCATCAGCTGCCTCCTTGTGCTAACTCAGGAGAAAGTGAGATACTGGAAATTTATAGATGCAAATGTGGACCAAAACAAGACTGTTTATCCTGTCTTTGACTACCTGCCTTAGAGTTAGTTATCTGATGGCTCTGAAGTAGTGATAGAACTTTGCAAATCTCTTATCAAGGCCACTTATTATCAAAATAACATTATTTAATTTTTAACCCTTTGGGATGGGCATTAGAAAAAACAAAATGACTGCTAGTTGGTTGATTTATTTCCACTTCCTGTTTTGAAAGAAAGTAGATATCTTAGACTGACCTTCTTCCTTTATGTCATCTTTTGCAGGCGCATGAATGGGCCTTGGAGGGTGTGAGGCGCTTGGCAGCGATCAGCGAAGGCTCTAGTTCTCCCAGGCAGCGCCAAGAGGCCCTGGTGGCCTTAGCCCAGTACCAGCAGCAACACCCGGAAATTCCAGAGAGGCTTTTCAAGGAGGCAAAGGCCTCAGCCTTGGAGCTGCAAGACCAGACAGCATTGAGGGAGTGGGCCCAGTGCTGGTTCAAGTGTCAGGAGATAAGGAAGATCGTCCAGAAGAAAACAGAGGCAGCCCTGGAGAGGACGAAACCTCTACCAATGCCTACACCTGTTTCAAGGAGCCCTGAGGGCCACAGGAAGCGATCAGATAGTGTCAGTATGGCACCCAGCAAAGGGGAAGGTCGGAGGTTTTGGGGGTTCGGATCCGTGCTGAGCCCCTCTCGGAGTATGACATCCCTCTTCATGCCTCCAGCAATCAGTGGACCACTAGACACCTCCTCTTCCCAGTCACTGTCACCTTTTGGAGAACTTGCAGAAACAACTGATGAGGACATTGTTTTTGACACTCATAGTCAGCAATTTGACATTACTTGTGGCCCCCAGGCACCCACGCTTCCAGTGGGAGAGAAGATCCCTTGGGAATCAAGAAAGAAGGGCCCTGCCTCTGAAGGCTCTGCTTCTCCTTTCCCCAGACCTCGGGCCTTCCGAGGCCTCCTGAAGAAGGCACAGAGTATGGACTCGCCTGTTCCTCCACCAGCAGATCCTGTCAGGCCCAGTTGGGGTCAGAGGGCACTGAGTGAGCCAGGAACTGGGCAAGGGAACGTTGGGGTCTACATCAAGGGGCTGGAGGTCAGCAGTACCGAAGTGGTGGACAGGACCTGCTCCCCCAAGGAACATGTCATGATAGGAAGAGGGGGTTCACTTATGGCAGATGCTCCTTGGGGTGGCACCCCAAGAATGGAGAGGAAAAGAAGGATCTGGTAAGTAACTTATTCCTGGCGAAAGGTCTCTTTCTTTTACTCTTAGCTCTGATAGCCATATGGCTTGTTCCCAAAGAAAATGTCTAATGTTAATATTGAAATACATTTGGGACTCCAGTGACTGTCACGTGCTTCAGCCACCTCTGAAGTGCATTGATTAGCAGTGTGTTTCCAGCAAAGCAATCAGAAGAACGACTGGAAGGATTTTGGAGTGAGGGGAGAGGAGAAAAGGAGCCGTAATATTGCCATATCCCAGGCCTAAATCTGGTAGTTGGCTCCACTGCATGTGTGTATATGTGCATGTGAAAAGGAGGCGTTGTATATGTGGAGATTGCTAGATCTTAGCCACATAGTTTTGTGTCTTATATGTATGAACGAGGGAGAGTTCTAAGCATGGAAGAGATCAGAAGTAGTGATGTAAGACAGAGATAGGTGCCGCCCTTCTCACCAGGGGTGGACTATGTGAGTCGTGATCCGAGGGAGCAGCGGCAGGCAGCCATACTTTCAGGTGTTCCATAAGGGCGAGAGGGAGGGGAGAAACCTTTTCCTTTCCCGTTTTGGAGTGGGTCACAAGAAGATTCAGTGGATCATCATCCAGGAGGGAGAGGGCCCCCATATCAGAGGGAGAGCAGCCTATAGTTGGGACATTGTTTACCAAAGGGACACCGAGTGGTTTATTATGTGAAGTAGAAAATAAGGACTTTGCTCATTTTCCCAGGAGTCAGGAGAGAAAGACTCCAATGGGGATGATGGGAGGCTGCAGCTTTCCATTCAATGAGGGCTCGAAAAGATTCAGTTTGGTTCGTTTATAGTAACATAATATATGACGGCAGATAAAGACCAGTATGGTCCATCTAGTCTGCCCAGTAAGGTGGCAAGAGTAGGTGCACCTGCCGCTCCGTGCAGGTCACCCCTCCTCATGCCTTTGTTTAGGGGTGAACCCACTGCTCCGTGTAGGACACCCCTGTTTGTTGAGAAATTAGATAGTTAAGTTTATTTTGATTTTATCCTGTAGCTATAAAGGGATCCACTGTGTTTATGGACGTTATGGAAAAAAACCCAAAGCTTCAGGCTATATTTTCTTGATCTCTTCTACCATTTTTCTTCTTCTGTGGAGTTGAGCTTTTTCCTTTTTGTTCTGTAAACGTTTTCTGCTTCGGAACGAACAAGTGTGAATCGTTTCTGAGTGGCGTGCAAAGGCATGAGCGGTCCTCTAAGCCAAAGGCCTCCCAGCTTTGCTAGTCCCGTCCCAAGAATCTTCTCCCAGATGCTGTGGTTGGTGACCATTGCTGTAGCGGTGAAGATGAACCTCATAACACCTACGGGAAGCAATTTCCACTAAAACAAGGGACTACAAGATGTTGGCACAGAAGCATCAGTGAGAGCCCAAGTATATGCTTATAGTTCTGTGTGAGGCGCCCGGTCAGCATTAAAGTAGGCAGAGATAGAATAATGGCCTAAAGTTAGATCCATGTAGGCATGTGTGGAGTTAGAGGCTTTTCTGTAAGTCACATATCTCTCAAATTACCTGTTTTCCATTCTCCCAGCAACTTGCAGCGGCTGATGACAGAGGCAATTGGCCAGGAGCGGGAATACGTGGCCTGGCTCAGCCACGTGCTGGAGGCTCACCGCAAGGAACCAGAGACTTGGCGAGATGACGCCCCCCAGGAACAGCGGCTGGACTGGAGCGCCCTCTGGTGGAGCCTGGAGAAACTGCAGGCCTTCCATGCTGGCTACTTCTTAAAGGAGCTGGAGGGATGTCTCAGTCACCCGCTGAGGGTTGCCACCTGCTTTCTGTGCTATGTGAGTGCTTATGTACACGGAGAGTGGTGTTTCACCAGGAGGCTATAGCTCGGAGACTCAGGCTTTGAGCCACAGGATCCATGGTGTAAGGAACAGCTAGAACGAGTCCAGGAGTGGCATTGTCCCTCAGATGCAGAAAGGGAAGGGGAAGAAGGATTGGGTTAAAAAGCTGGCCACTTTACATGGAGTCCTTTGATTACCTCATGCTTTTGCCAAGGAGCTGATTCACCTCAAGCTTCTTAAAAACCGACTCAACCCATGTTCCCACTGGATTCTGAAGGGGTGGGAAGCAGAAATAGGCAGGGCTGGCCCAACCACTAGTCAAACTAGGTGGCTACCTAGGGCAACAGACTCTGTGGGGCAGGAAAATCAGCTACAGACAAAGCAAAAGAGTTGGTCCTAAGAGCCATGCCAACTCAGAGACTCATCAGTGCCAACGTTTACCCACAGTAAGAATGGGCAGGTTGAAAATAGTCCATTTACCCTTGTCCGTGGCTGTTATAAAGCACATTACCGTGGCCGTTGAATACTAGCCATATCTGGCCAACAGCATTAAATATCTGGGTCACCACATAGCCCAAAAGCTAACCAGGCAGCGGTGATATTGAGCTGCTACCTGGTTAGTGACGGGCGCCACTTGCGCTCTGCCCTGGAACGCTCACGACACGCCCCAAGCATCAGGGCCTGGGGCAGTGGTGCCCGTGGACTCCAGCGGCACTAACCATGGCAGTGCCGCCGAGTATCCCACTAACGGCATTCCCATGTTTTTCAGGTCTGCAGACCATGTAAATGCCTTTGAATATCCCCCTCAGGATGTCCAAAAATGTGTTTTCCTGTGGTTTTCTGGGAGGGATGATTGAGATGATTATGATTAAATTGCCAGTGGTCTAAAAAGCTAAGTGTGAGGGTTCCCAAGGCTGAAGGTTTGCCTAGGATGTCTAAGAACCTTGCACAGCCCCGGGACTAGTTGGTACCGGACTACAAGCTCCAGAATGCAGTGGAATGGGATCTGTTGAGCTGCAGTGGTGGCCCCTACAAAAACATAGGGGGGGGCATTTTCAGCCGTGGTGGCCAACACACTTAAAGCGGCTGGCCGTCGCTGCTTTACGATCACCCCGGATATTCAATGCTGGGGTCATATCCAAGCACTGGTGTTACATTCCTGGGATGCCTGGATTGCGATGTTACAATCCAGTTAGTGGTGAAATTCAGCTTCTGGCCTGATTACAAAACTCGCTAAAGATAGGACAGCCATTGGGCTACCATTAGGCAAACTAGGGTTGCCCATTGCTCTGCCCCAACACTAGCCACTTAGTGTTGGGGCATTTAGCGTCACAAACGGGATATTCCACAGCGCTAACTGTGTTAATGCCTTTAAGCCCCCCCCATCCCCCAAGGGTTTCAATGATTTAACTGATACGTTAGATTGTAATCAGTAAGTCCACAGAATGAGTTCCTCATTCTGAGAATTATTTCATACCCCAAAGAGTTTATAAACATAGAAATATGAGGGCAGATAAAGACCATATGGACTGTCCAGTCTGCCCTTCTGTATGAATCACTAAGTTCTACAGTCCTTTTTTTCCTTTAGAGATCCTCTGTTTTTGTCGCATGCTTTCTTGAATTCAGATACTGTCCTTGTCCCTACTACTTCCACTGGAAGATTGTGCTGTCTGTAAAGGTCTCAAAGTTACCTTGAAGCTCCCACACTTATAAATGTAAGCAACTGGGGGGGAGGGAGCAGAGGAGAATGGTGGTGCTGCTCTACTGATCATCATGAGATTCTTCTCCCCTCCCCTCACCCTCCTGGCCATGGATCCCACTGATAACATAAAGCAAGAATACATCATAGACTGCTGAAGAGTGACACTTTGGGAAGGAAAGAATTACTAAAAAGGAGACAGGTGTGCACCTTTTATTTAAAACAAATGATAATAAAGAAATACACTAGACTAAGACCATAAAGAAAGGATACCTGGAAATAAGACCAAACTGAAGATGCACAAGACAGGAAGAATAAAACAGATGCTGTAAGTTTAAGGAAACCAGACCTGAACTGGCCCACTGAGGTTTGGCAGTAGTACTCTTGTACTCAGTGAGACCGAAAACAGAGAGGAGAGAACAGGGATGCACAGATTTTTATCAGCGATCCGATGGCCTTGGCGTGACTAGTGATTGTGTTTCTCTTTGCAGGCAGACCAGGTGAGCCTCTATGCACTGTACCTGAAGAACAGGCGTAAAGTGGAGCCTATCCTTTTGACGCCCGGTGCCTTTTTCAAGGTAAGACATAAGTGCCGAAGAAAAGCCATGCTGGGTCAGGCCGAGGTCCATCGAGACCAGCGTCCCGTCTCCAACAGTGCCAGTCCGGTTCACAAATACCCGGCAGATCCCAAAAAGTAGATCTATTTCTCATTGCTCATTCCCAGGGATGAACAGCAGCATTCTCTAACTCTACCTGGTTAATAATTTCTTAAGGATTTTCCTCCGGGAGCCTGTCCAATCCTCTTTTAAATCCACTATCGTCGTCGATTTGACCACATCCTCAAGGAACAAATTCCACAGCTTAATTATGCGCGTCGTGAAAAATAACTTTCTTATGATTTGTTTTCAGTTTGCTGGTCATTAGTTTCATGGGTGTCCTCTTGTTTTTGTATTGTTTGGCAAGTTAAATAAATGTTCCCTATTTAACTATAATTTTATAAACTTCAATCATATCCCCTCTGTCATCTTTTCCCCCTCCCACTTTCCCATATCCTCTCCCTTCCATATTTCCCAGTCAGGACAGAATGTATCTCCAAAACGCTTTGTGGAAAACGAGAGGTTAATGATGAGGTATGAAATGGCTTTAGCAGGTCCCAGTGTTGCTCTCATTGCATCTAAGAACTTCCTATCTTTCATCTCCCAGAAAAAAGAGTTAGGTAGAGACATGATGTGGAACGTTTTTTTCTCCGTGGACAAGCAGGAAGGAAGTTCTCATATATGGGTGATGTTGCCAATGGAACCCCATGTGGGTATGCTCCCCAGCTTCTATTGGAAGCTTTTGGGAGGTTCCTGCAGGCCTGCCGCCACAGTGCCATCTTCTCAGTCTTCATTTTTCCATGGAGCCCCAGTCCTCCACCGGTTAAGAAGGGACCCAGGATATCAATGCTTGAACCAGTACAAGCATTGTGGAACTTGTGTCCCTTGGGGAAACTGCTAGGTACGTATGACCTAGATTGGCCACTGTTGGAAACAGAATGCTGGGCTTGATGGACCTTGGTCTGACCCAGTATGGCATATCTTATGTTCTTATGTTCTTAATGTTGTTTTTCCCCTTCGGGGGACCTTCCTGGCAAATATCATGTTAGTGCCTGTCGTCGGTCGCATCAGTTCCATTGGTTGCAGTTTCTTCATAGATTCCGGTGCTTTCAGTAAATTTTCATTTTCTTGGTTGCTTTTCCTGTGGTCCAATCGGGCCCATGGTCACCATCGAGCAATGTGATTTAGCCATGGCCATCTTCCTGGACATGTCCCAGAAACTGGATATTGGGTTCAAGAAGTGCACCAAGTATGCCAGGACCATCTCTGTCACTGACAGACACAATTGGTGCCTCCAGTGCATGGGTCCTGATCACTAGCCTCCTTCTTGCAATTTGTGTTTGCAGATGACAAGGAGCGGCCTGAGGGGACAAGAGAAGCAGAGAGAACCCCTTTTTGGCCAGAAGTCTGATTCAGCATCTTTGACACCGGCATCATTCTCAGTGGCTTCCCAGAAATCTGCCGACGGTGCATCGATATTGAGATGTTCTCGGACTCAATCAGAGCCAAGTACCTTGGACATTCGGCCAACGGTTGGTCTCTGGAGTCAAGGAAGGATTTGGTCTCATCTCCATCAGTATTGAAGGGGAATCCATCCATGCACCGGGCAAAGGCCTGGGTGCATCAGCATCAGAGTCCTTCCAAGTGAGATGCTAAAAGTGATGGGCACAAGCACCCATCAAGGTCTCCCAGAGAGAGGACTGCTCCACCTCCAGGGCTTTGGAGAGACACTGATTGTCTCCTGACAACCAATGTCATGTCACTACCCCTGTACGGATGCCAGAAACATCGGTCGAAGCTGTCAGTCCCCAAGGCCTTCAGAACCAGCAGCCATGGAGGAGCACCTCTTTCAGGCACTCAAAGTCGGCATCATGTCATTGCTGGAGAAGCAGCTGGCTGGTGCCTGTGGCATCATCATAGAGCATCATGCAGCTGATCCTCAAGATGCACACTCTGCCTGCGGAGGCATTGATATTGGGACATTGAAGAGATTAAATTACGGTTCCCGGCGGGGTCATCTTCCTCTCAAGTATCTCGGGTTTCGATGCCCCGGCAAAACCTGGAAAGCCCTTGACGAATCATTGATCCCGTAGAAGCTCACATTGCCCTCGAGGCAGGAGTGAGCTCTAGGCAGAGTCTCAGAGATACTTTGACTTCTTTTCGGAGTTTAACTCTGATGGCTGGGTGACCAATGTGGAATCAGAGAACTTGTCAGAGGGTAGGTCTCCAGAGCTCCTGTCAGACCCCTCCTCTCTACATGAACAGTGAAAATCTCCTCCGGAGAACATGTCCTTCCACGATTTTGTGAGGGATATGGCCAAGGCCATCCCATTTTCACTAGAGATGGAGGATGAGCCCAGGATGGAGGAGTTGTAGATCCTCCATTACTCATCAGCCCCCAAGGAAGCAGTGACATTGCTAGTGTACTGCATCCTACAGTGGCTGCAAATGAGAATGTAGGAGAACCCCCTCATTGTGCCACTGGTCACTAGGAGGCTGGATGATGTACAGAGTTCAAAAAGCTCCTAGGTTTGAAAAACCTCAGCTTCCGCAGACTGTTTAGTGGTAGACTCCTCCTTTAAGAGGATTAAGAGCACCAAGACTCATTCCTTGACGTCCCTGGGTAGGGAGGCTTAGACATTAGACTCCTTTGGAAGGAAGTGCTTCCAAAACTCCATGCTCGCTGCTCAAGTACACTCTTACCAGCCCAATATGAGCATATTCTTGAAGGCCATCATGTGTGATCTCGCCGACTTGTCCCAGTTCCTTCCTGTGGAGAAATTAGAGCACTGTTTTTTCCTGGTGGGCCACAACAAGGACTGATCAAAGTTCCTGGTCCGGGTGATCTATGATACCTTCGAGACATCTAGAATGGTGGCAGTGGGCATTGGAGCCCGCAAGCCCATCTGGCTTCAGTCTTACAACCTGGAGAACCTCTTTGGAAAGCAGGTGAAGGAGAAGGCAGGCATCATAGAGAAGTAGCACATAACCCTCACCAGGCTTTCAAGATGCATGTCTGAACCAGCTGCCTATCGCAAGAGGTATCAAAGTGGAGACCAGTAGACGGCTTACTACCCATATAGGCACAGGTACTTCCCTGGTCATCAAACCTCCCAGAAGAAAATGCAGGGTCCTCGCTCACAACATTGGGAAAAGCCTCAGTCTACCTCCCAAAACCAGGAGCAGGGTTTTGACTGGTTCCTCTGGAGCATAGCCAGCAAAGGCTCACGTTTTTGCCCATAAGTGGCCCCTTCTAATTTTAGACTCGTGGATGCTACAGATAGTCCAAAGCAGCTACATGTTGCACCGCTGAGCTGCCGCCACATTGCCACCCAAGGACATATCCTCTCGACCCTCTGCATCTAGGCCTGCTTTGGAGAGAAATCTCTGCCCTTCTGATTGATCTTGCCCGTGCCACAGGAGCAGATCAGACGGGGATTTTACTCCAGGTACTTTCCAGCTCACCTGGATCTCAGAAACCTCAACATCTTTCTGGTACGAGAGAAGTTCAAGATGGTATCTCTAGGTACCCTGCTCCCTTATTAGCTATGCTCCCTAGATATAAAGGAAGTGTATACCCACATACCGATCCATCCCACTCACCTGAAGTATCTTGGATTTGTCCTGGCAGAACAGCACTTTCACTACCGGGTATTACCTTTCGGGCTGGCCTTGGCACCCCAAGTCTTCACAAAGTGCATCGTGGTGGTAGCAGCTTATCTCAGAACACTAGGAGTCTCTGTCTTCCCTTCTCTGGATGACTGGCTCATAAAAAGCACCACTCCAGATGGAGTCCAGCAATCAACATGGTTGGCCATTTAGGTGCTAGAGCTGTTGGGGTTTGTAGTCAATTACTCAAAGTCCCAACTTCAGCCCACCCAACAGCTGGAGTTCAACATGACTCAAGCGAAGGCCTTCTTTCCACTAGATTGACTCCAGAGATTGATAGCCTTGGTCTGAGATACCAAAAGGAGTCGTCAAACAATGGCTCAAAGGATGCTGATTATGCTTGGCCACATAGCTTCTACGGTACATGTCATACCCATGGCTCTTCTTCCAATGAGACAGGCTCAGTGGACACTGAGGTGGCTATCACCAGCCCTCTTGTCCACTCCCTGCGCTGGTGGTTGGATCATCAGAACCTGCTCAGGGGTCTCCCCTTTCTGAAGGCATCACCCAGAAAACATTGACAACAGATGTATCCAAACTGGGTTGGGGGGCGCATCTGGATGGCCTTCACACTCAGGGTATCTGATCCAAATAGGAGAGCCTGCACTAGATCAATTTCTTGGAATTGAGAGCCATAGCGAATACCTTCAAGGCTTTCCGAGAATAGCTAGCCCACCAGGATGTCTTGATTCAGACTGACAATCAGCTCATGATGTACTACATAAACAAGCAGTGGGGCACAGTTTTGTTTCTTCTGTGTTGGAAGACAGTCCAGTTATGGAGTTTTGCCATCAATTACAAGATGGAGCTAAGGTCCACATAACTTCCAGGGGAGCAGAATACCCTGGCAGACCAGCTGAGTCATGTCCTCCAACTGAACAAGTGGACACTGGACAGGGACATTGCAGCACACATCTTTCAGAAGTGGGGTACCCCTTCGATAGACCTGTTTTCCACCCAACAAAATGCCCGTGGATCAATTCTGCTCCAGAGTCACCTTGCGTACCAGGCTAGCATCGGATGCTTTCCTCCTGCACTGGGGGAAGGGCCTGCTATACGTGTATCTTCCCAAACCTCTTATAGCAAAGACCCCGCTGAAACTGCAGACAGACAGAGATACATTGATACTCATTGTGCCATATTGTCCCAGACAGCTGTGGTTTCCCCTTCTGCTTCAACTCTCTCAGTGGGAATCTCTACGGCTTGGCTGTGCACCAGATCTTATATCACAGGAAGACAGGAGGATGTTGCATCCCAACGCCTGGTCCTTAGCCCTAACTGTGGATGTTGAGAGGCTAGTCCTCTCGGAGTTTAACCTGCCCGACAGAGTAACAGATGTTCTGTTGGCCTCTAGGAGGGCCTCGATGAGAAAGTCTTATGCTTTCAAAGGGAAGAGATTTGCCATTGAGTACCTCCTATACCTCTCGGAGTCAGGTCTCAAGTCCAACTCTGTCAGGGTTCACCTCAGCACGATTGGGGCATACCATCGCGGAATGGAGGAAAGTTCTATTTCAGCTCAGCCTTTAGTGGTTCACTTCATGCAGGGTTTGCTTCTCTTGAAGCCTCCCTTCATGCCCCCGATGGTGACTTGGGACCTCAATGTGGTTCTGGTGCAGCACAGAGGGAAAGCAGCACTGCACATGTTGGACTGCAAAAGAGCCTTAGCCTTCTACTTAGAGTGGGTGAAGGCTCACCAGAAATCCATTCAGTTCAGCAAGCTAGAGGCTGTTGTTTCAAAATGCACTCTTTCAATTTGGCTGGCAGACTATATCTCTTTTGCTTATGCCCAGGCTGGCCTGAGTCTTGATGGTCATGTCACAGCTCACAATGTCACAGTCATAGCTGCATCAATGGCCAACTTGCGCTCCATGGAAAGGAACTGCAGAGCTGCAACATGGTCTTCTGTCCACACATTCACATCTCACTACTGTCTGGATGGGGATTCCTGACGTGACAGCAACTTTGACAAATTGGTACTCTGACATCAGTTTGAGGTTTAGAATCCAACTCCATTCCCCCAAGACCCTACTGTCCGTCCAGGCTACCAAAGGAAAAAAAAAACAAATGGTGAAGACGCTGAATCAGATGCATTCCTTTTTGTGAACTACCACTTCTGTATGTAGTTGATTCTCTAGTTCTTAGTTCAATTTTGTCGCTGTTGGACTTCTTGGTGGCCTCCTTGGTTTTTGTTAGCCTGTAGGTTAGGAGTCCCATATATGAGGACTTCCTTCCTGCTCGTCCACAGAGAAAAGGTAGTTACTCACCTGTAGCAGGTGTTCTCCATGAACAGCAGGAATAAGTCCTCACACCCCTTCCACCTCCTCGAGGAGTTGTATTCTGCTACATCTTTATTATCAGACTGGAGAAGATGGTGCCATGGTGGCAGATGGGAAGGCAGGTATGCAGGCATGGTGGAGCCTCCCTAAAGCTTCCAATAGAAGCTGAGGAGTGTTCCCACGCGGAGCTCTGTTGGAGATATCACCCATATGTGAGGACTTATTCCTGCTGCCCATGGAGAACACCTGCTACAGGTAAGTAACTACCTTTTCCTTTAAGCAGCTCAAAGCTACGCAGGAGTCCTCCTCTGGCAATCCTGCCATTGGGGGGGTGGTTATACTTCAATATCACGCTTTCAATTTCAACAGACAGGCAGTTCATGGCAGGAACACTGGTGGAGGACTCCAATGCAGCTTCAAGTTGCTTAGAGGGAATATTGATGGGGACACCACCAAGGACTACCTCTGTCTACCCCAATGGTTCTCAACCCAGTCCTCTGGGACCCCAAGCCAATCAGGCTTTCAAGATATCCACAATGAATATACATAAGATAGATATGCATGCACTGCTTCCATTGTATGCAGATTTATCACGTGCATATTCATTGTGGATATCCTGAAAACCTGACTGGCCTGGGGGTCCCAGAGAACAGGGTTAAGAACCACTGGTCTACTGCATTGCACTCCTGGGGTGGGAAGTAATCTTGTTTTTCCTTCCAGAGCAGGCAAGAGGAGCTGAAAGACAGTGTGGGGCTCTGCCAGCACCTGCAGAAACCTCTGGAGCAGCTGGACCGATACCAACACTTCCTGGAGGAGTTAGCCCGAGATTGTGAGCCGGAGCTATTACAGGAGTGCCAGTCCCTCCGTGCAGCACAGGAGCTGGTGGCTTCCCAGGTACATCATGGAAAGAACCTTGCTGCTGTTGACGCCATCCGTGGATTCGAGGTGGGTAAGGTGGAGCCATTTGTGGCCTTCAGATCTCAAGATGTCAACATTATATTCATGTCCTTTCATTTTATACATTCCATGACCTCTAACCTTTAGCTAATTCAATGACTCAGCATTCCTAAACCTTTGACCTCTGATGAGGGCCAACCAACTCATTCACTTTTCCCAGTTGTCTTCCTCTCTGGTTCTCTTCTACTTTGGATAGATGATTATATAAATTCCCATTCTAAAATCAACTCTAGCTCACTCTCCATGCCTTTAATCCATCTTTTCAACCTCATTCCTACCATTGTCTTCCATATTAGTCCCAAATGTGCTTAAATTCCATTTTACTGCTGGCCTCCACCACCTGCCTTGTCATCTTTCTCCTTGGTTCTTAAAAGTCACATCTTTAATCTAGCACCCAAGCCCCATCCCATGACTTATCACCAAACTTGATAATAATTCAAACAGCCACCAAGCCTAATGAGGCTGATGTCTGATATTGAGGTTGCGACCATGGCTGCCCTATGCAGGTTTCCATAACCTTCATGGAAGTCTAACATAGCAGTATCACCACTTTGTAATTTGGCTTCTATTCTGGTCCTGTAGAGTTTCATATGACAGAGTAAATGCTTAAATCCTCTTCCTATTTAATTTTGCCTTCCCTTCTCACTGTGTTCTGTCTGTCCCAAATATTTTTCAATTCAGGCATGGTATTGATTGCCAAGAACATCTGCTGGTAGGTGATTCTAGGCACCTGCTACCCTCTCAATATAGAAATATTTTCTTATATTTTTTCTGAACTTTCCTCCCTGCAATTTCTATTCATGGCAACTTGCCCTAGACTTTCCTTTGGAAACATTCTCCTTCCTGTAATTTATTGGACTCTTGCCATAGCTAACTGGAAAATTTCATTTCTCAGCATTCCATGAAGTTTGTCCCATGCCAATCTAATGCTTCTGTTTCTCAGCGTTCCCTGATGTTTGTCTTCAGCTAGGCGGACCTTTCAATTGTCCTACATTCCATATATTCTTGCTTCATTCTATGAGCTACTTTAGTTCCTCCAACTCCACAGCCTCTTTTTACTGTCAATTAGGCTTTTTATTTGATCTAGAATGTTCCATGGCTCTTATGGCAGCTCCTCTTAGAAGTGAAATTCTGCTAGACTCTAAGAAATGGTAACTCTTACCCATACTGACTGTGTCTTTGGGCAGGTGGACCTGAAGGATCAAGGTCAGCTACTTCTGCGGGATGAGTTCACTATCTTCTCTGGGCGGAAGAGAGCCCAGAGACAGGTCTTCCTGTTCCAGAACCTTCTACTCTTTAGCAAACTGAAGACCACTGATAGTGGACTGGAGACCTATGGCTACAAACAGTCCTTTAAGGTGAGAAGACAATAGGGAGTCTCTGAGGAGAAAGTATCTAGGGACAAAAGCCAGGAAACCTATAGGAGCCACCCAGTCCTACACGGGAGCAGAGCAGGCCTTCTACTTTAAGGATCAAGACTCACTGGTATCACCTCCCTTCATTGAGAGATTGAGAAAGAGAGAGCTATGATTCCATATGTCCTTCCTTTTTATACTTTAATGTTCATACCTCTCGTCTGTAAAGACTTATAGAGAAATACCCCAATCTAGAATGCAAACATGTACTGTATGCCTCTTATCATAGCAAGGGCTGCTGCAGGAATCGTCACTCTCTGTGACAAATGACAGCTCCCTCTCCTTCTACCATCTCTCTCTCACTCTGTCTCCTCACATATCCCACACAGACAGCAGACATGGGCCTGACGGAGGACATCGGGGACAGTGGACTTCGCTTTGAAGTTTGGTTTCGGCGCAAGAAGTCACGGGAGGCATACATCTTCCAGGCTGGCAGCATAGAGGTGAAGCAGAGGTGGACCAGTGTGATTGCTCAGCTCCTGTGGACACAGGCCTCACAAAACAAAGGTAATCTTCCTTCCATCTCTCTTTACCTCTTGGTTTTCTTTTTATATCTCTCTGTCTTTATCTTTTTTAACTTATCTTGTTCCTTCTTTTGTTCTTACTTTATATTTCTTTCCCCCTCTTTCACTTTCCTATTTCTCCCTCTGCCTGTCTCTTTCTTTATGCATGTCTAATCATTCATCTGCCTCTTTTGCTTTGTATGTCTCTTTACCACTGCCATTGTCTTCTTCTATCTCTTTGTCTCTATCTTTGACTTCCTTCCTTAGTCTCTCTGATGGTCACTGTTGGAAGCTTTTCTCAGAGAATGAGGCTTCCTTAGAGGATGTTCTTCTGAAGTAATGGGACCACATTGATGGAGGTTCCTCGTGGAAGATAAGACCTCATTGGTGCATATTCATCCCAGAAAGTGATATATCACTGATGGAGGATGCACTCAGATGACAGAACTTTACCGATGAAGGTTCCTCTTGGATAATGGGACCTCACAGATGGAGATTCCTTTAAGAGAATGACATCTCACCAATGGAAGTTCCTCTTAGATGACAGGACTTCACAAATAGACATCTTCTGATTCAGCTTAGACAGGGAACTTTCATGGTGGAGGTTCTAGTTGTGTCCAGTTCTCCAGCTGCTAACTTGGTTGGGGGGTGGGGAGGCAATGCCACATGACCACCTTTTACTCATCATCTTTTGTCACTGACGCTCTCAAAATAAGTAAAGTCAGCTCTATCATTAACTGAAGATTGGTGATGCCAGTATTAGGTGGTGCTCAGAGAAAGGGACAATTTGCTTTCTGTTGACTGACTAATATAGTACAGCTCTTTTAAGTACTGTGTCTTTTATTTCTTTCCTTCTCACCTCTTTCTCTCTTCTTCCACCCCTGTCTGTTCTTCCTCTATCTCTGGCTTTCTCTGCAGACTCCCAGCAGACAGGCGCTGTGGCCGTTGGCAACAAATCCTTCCTGGACCTCAGGGCCAGCTTTGGGGCCATCAGTGAACGGGCTATCAATGCTCTCTTGACAGGGAAAGGTAAGGAGCTATCTCCCCGCCATCACTGGCACCGCCCCCCATAGCTGGATTTCCACTTCTCCTTCCTTTCTCACAAAGTGCTTCTAACACCCCTTCTATCTTTCTGTCTCTGCAGGAGCACGCACCAGAGCCTCTGTGGCAGTCTCGGCCTTTGACCACTGCGGTCCCTTCTGTGAGCGTTCCCCTCCATCCTATTCTGCCTCAGTGCTGGGGCCTCTAAACCTGCAGCTACCAGGCAGCCCAGGCTCAGGAAGGCTGGGCTCTCCTGGGGCCTCCTCTCTGCCAGGGAGGATTGAGGAGGAAGAGAACTGGGATCCTGGAGTCAGTGACATTTCTATAGGTGAGTAGCGGGCAACGAGCCCTCATTTTTGGAATGTTCCATGTCTCGGCATCTAGCTGTTCTTCTGACTCCACTCCCCCAGCACCTCATCCTTGTCTCTCTCAATCTGTCTCTCACCCTATCTTTCTGTTTGTCTCTGTTATTCGCTCTCTTTTGAGACAATATATCACGTGGAAAATTCCTATTACAGGCAGGTTCGACTTTAGAGAGCCCAGAGAGAACCATCAAGACTGCTCACAGAACAGTAGAGAGGCTGGAGGGGGAATGAGAGGGTCCCATAGCCGATCTCTCTCTGTCCCAGGAGGTGTCTCTGAGCAGCAGTGTCCGGTAAGAGGAGGGTCTATGCCACCCTCAGCTCCCCAAACTACTGATAATATACACCTATGTATTACAACAACATTTTGGCAATTTTCGTAAGTACCTGCTTTTACTCAGGGATATTGCACCAGTTCTCAAAGGGGAGGTATAAAGAAAAGGTACCCCTAGAGCTCTGTGCCAGCTTTGTCTGCCAATAGTTTTTCCCTCACCTGGCCTAAGTAGGTCTTCCATGCCCACCTACCTTTTATCTGCCAATCCCTGCATAGGGAGTGACTGGGCAATTTTCACAGACAATTTACCTGGGCAAGTTGCTTTTGAGAAAGGTCCTGTAAGTGTTATAATATTAATATACAGGGTGGCCCAAAAAAAGTGAGAACATCTCATAGCATGTAAGTTATTTAAAAATTCAAAAAGACAGATGTAAACGATTGACAAATTTAAAAAAAAAGATGGCGACCGGAAATTGTCAAAACAAAGACGTTATATAGCTAAAAAAGGTAAATAAGTAAACTATTTAAGCTTTTAATTTACAAGATGTTATCACTTTTTTGGGGCACCCTGTATATATATGTATATATATTCCACTCACATGTACCCAATTTATCACTGCAGTGTATACACCAGAATGGTTATGTAAGTTGTGGAATGAATACAGACATTTCTCTGTTGTGGTCAGACTTTCTCGTGAGCATTGTGGAGATCTGCCTCACGGTCTACTCCGTGGACATTTCCATGTCCATCAGGGTTGGTTGCCATCAGAAATCCTTCCAGTTTATGTGTAAATCTTGGATTTTTTGTGCTGTAAATATTCCTGCTAGAATCCCCAGAGTGGACCTGCACCTGGTCTCCAGACTGCGCAGGACTTTTGAGGGAAGGAATTCCTTGTGGAATTCAACCCTCTGCCCTGCAGAGGAGATTCTTCTGACTGACACAATCCCAGGGCTGTCCCCTTCCTCTCTTTTGAGACTTGTATGATACTCTTAATAAGGGTTGAACCCGTCGTTTCTTTGCCCCACTGCATCTGTGGTCGTGAAGGTCCTGTTTTTCTTAGAGAAATCCAACTACAAGACCTGTAAAGGCAATAAGTAAATAACAAAGACTAGTTTAGCCCACATCCCCGATGCCAAAGCAGCAGCCCCTAGGCAGGATAGAGGAGGTGATAGGAAGTAGAGAGGAGGGGCCAAGGAACTTAACCTTGATCAAACTAGAGAGGGGCTTTCTGAAAACTGTGATACAAGGGGTAAGACAAAGGGAACTCTCTCTTCCACTTCTTGTGTTCAGCACTGGCTCCGCTGTGAGTTGAGATATTTAAAACTGAAGAAGAATTCAGGCTCGGCCCAGTTGCAAGGCAGAATGTAACTAACTCATGGGGAACCGGCGCCAAACACAAGAAAGGAGGGGAGGGGCTCCCTCCACTCAGCCTGATTTCAGTATGGTAGCCTGCCTTTCTGGATTTCTTCAGGAGATTTCTGTATTTCTTGGTTTCAGATTCAAGGCCTGGGAACGGCCAGCCCTTCCACCTCGGTCTGAACCCTTCGGTCCTGAAAGGTAACTGGGGTTACATCAGGTCTCCACTTCTTCTTCCCTCTCCAAGCTCCCCGTTGTCTCTAGCAGATGAAAAAATGAAAAGCCACATTGAGCATTATTTGGAAAGAGGGGCTAAAAATCCAAAAATTAAGTTTTAAAAAGTTAATGAACATGGAGGGCGCTTTGATTTTTCTGAGTGAGATGGTCTGTGCATAACCATGAATGGATAAGTTATCCATTTAAATTAATGCTGATTCTCAGCAGAGCTCGTGTTGCGGTGTAAATTCTGAAGATGTAGCTAACTCATCTGTGTAAAGCGCTTCCTCTTCTTTCCGCAGTCTGACATGGAGATTTTTTAAAATAAAACACTTTATGTGGTCAGCGCCTCCTGCCACCCGTATAAATGCTTTTGACTATCTGGTTCTCAGATTTACTGATGAGAATTTGCACCCTTAGACTTTTTATGTCGCGAATGCATCACTGAAGCCTTTCCTTGTTGAGTGACTAAAAGCACGGCTGAATCTCTGAGCCACTCATGTCTGTCTGCTGAGAGACCAGATCCAGCAGTGAATGTCTGAGGTTGAGAGTCAGAGAGGTTCAGGAGTCAAAGGGGGAGTCACTTAATTCAATGCTCTTTGTTGCTGATTCTTTCTGTATTTCAGATTACAGAGAAGGTCAACCCAATACCACCACCAAGATTTCTCCGTGAAGAGAGAAGTTAAACCAAACCGTAATAGTCCTATGGATATACAGACACTCTATGGACGCTGTGCTGTGTGGATTAATAGCCCAGCCCAAGGGTCAATCCCTTCTCTGGAAGGGGTATTTTCTACCAGCTACAAGGATCTCTCTATTGGTTCTAATAGTGTATACTGGAGAAATCTCTTAGCTGTTATCTGCAGACATTGTGCTTTATCACCAGACTGCTCCCATTCACTCCCAGAGCATTAATGGTGTCCCCAAGCCTTCCCCTCACTATCACTCCAGCATGTTACCTTAGACGATTAAGATGCCTCTCCTCTTTCCTCAAGAGTCTCCAGCTTGACGTATGAAGCAAGAAGACCTGTTGTGCTTGGAACTTCAGTCACTGCTGAGCAGGCTCTGGATATTCTGACACTCAATATTCTTTCCATCCTTCTACTGCCCCCATCTAGTAATCTCCTGCCACTCTTTCACTTCCCCAGTATAGAATTTCCTTGCTACTGTTCTGTTACACTCAACCAGAAGCCCCCTTTTGTGGCTCTATTTTCCTCAACTAGGAGGCCTCGTTGCAATTCTGTTGCCCCCAACGAGGAGCTCCTTTGTTACTGTTCTACTGCCTCCCCACAAGTTGCCCTCTGTCACTCTTCTGCTGCTCCCAACCAGAAGCACCTTGCTTCCCTTCCACTGCCTCAACTAGTATCCTTCTACCACTCTTCTCAACCAAGAGTCTTCTACCACTTTTTACTGCCCTCAAACCAATACTCTACTTCTAGCCTTCTACAGCTTTTGACTAGCAGATTCCATTCTGCTCTCCTAATACCCTCAGCCAGTGCCCTCCTGCTTCTCTGCTAGATTTCAGTTAATCCGGACCTCAGAAGAATGGCGTCTCTCTCTTAAATGGCATTTTGAATGTTTGTTGGATGGAAATGAAAGAATCTGAAGAAACAACAATCCTTACGGCTCAAAGGCAGCTACTCCACCAATCTGACAAAAAGAAAGATCGACCCCTACTGGTGAAATAGTAGAAGTTCTGTCATGCAGCTGCAGTTCTCATATGTTACCCTTAAAGGGAGCTACATGATGGCGTCACAAAACCCTGGATTGCTTTTTACTTTGCAAGGCTTCTAGTAACCATACTTGTCCTGGAGAAAACTGGACCGTTGGCAGACTGTGATGATTTTTATTGGGCCAACCAAATAAACTAGATTGCAATTGTAAGCCCTTGAAGGCAAGGAAATATCAACTGTATCCAACTTTGTCATTTTGAACTTGGATTTGGAAAGACAAGTAGTTAAATCTAAATTCAAAATTGTATAGGTGATGGTACATTTGAAGTTGGGGAAGGTTGGTGGTCTGGAAAGTTACAAGTACAATATCGGCTTAGGACAATTTTTCTATTGATCCAATTAAAGCGATCAAAAAATTCATTTCTGCAAGATATGGCCTGATGTACTAACAGATTTTCCCCATTTTAAACTGATGAGGAAGATACTGAATACATCCAGCCATGAGTGAGAAAGTGAGATCAGTGCGTTATTTTTCGTTTTCAAGCTAAGGTACATATATATATATATACATCTCCACTTAAGGTGGGAAAGTGGACTGCCTCATTGCATACGGGAGCATTATGGGAAATCCTGGGGCATTATGGTAAATATGGTTCCCAAGAGCCAATAGAAACCACTTGGCACCCTGCCACTTAACCTAGACTGTTCCATATCTTTTGTTGACCTACAAAGCATGGTGGCTGGAGAGGATTCTCTTTATGTGTCTCCCAGAACTGGAATATTCCAGCAGAATGCACAGGGAGAAGAAGGGCCCAGCTTAGCTGGAAAAGGGAAATTGCAAAATAAAATATTAATGTTTGTTATTGTAACTGTAAAAACAAACAAACGTAAAAATAAAGAAAAGCGGGAAAAAGAGGACAAAATCATGTGCCTTCAACCATAAAAGTGCTTAATAATAAAGAAATTTACAACAGTCCATGGCTCGAGATCCCCCTCTTTATGTTTCTCACCTCATTGTTAAACAGGGGGTTGCAGACATTCTGAATCTCCAGCTCTGTCCTTCACTCCATGTGTGGTTCAAGGGGTATCTCCTTGAGCCTCTAATCCCTAACTGGGTCACTGACTCTCGCTTTGGGATTCTCTCTATGCCTCTATTTACCTGTAAGCTAGCAGATGTACAGAAAATTCAGCCAGATGCCCACAGTACATACATACATGGGGGACAGGGGGAAATTTTTCAACATACGTGTACATATGTGTCTATTTTATTTTATTTATTTAATCCGTTTTATATACCACCTTATCCTTCAATCAAAGTGGTTACAACACATGGTATACAAATAAAGGTAAAGGCAAGGAAAGGTAGTGGGGAGGTATTGACGGAGCCCTTCTGGAAGTTGCCTGATTTGTTTTATGAAAATCAAGCGGAGTGACTATTCTGTTGTCCATACTGGTTCTAAGCGGTCTGAAACTAGTATGCTTAATTATTAGGTGTTGAAGGGCATTGGCTGAGATATTATTGAAATTTTTAAAAATATTTAATGTAGCCTTAAATTTTACGCGAGCTTGTATAGGCAGCCAATGGAGGCTCTGAAGCACTGGAGTGACATGATCACTTTTTGCAGTATTAGTGATGATTCTAGCTGCCGTATTTTGCACTAATTGGAGAGGGTCTATAGATTGACTAGGGAGTCCATGATAAAGCAAATTTCCTTAATCTATTATAAGTGTGATTATTGCTTGACATACAGTCCTAAAATGGTCTTGGTTTAAAATCGGTTTGAGTCTCCTTATGAGTTTTAACTTATAATATGCTTTTCCAGTGGTCTATACATGTGCATGAGTGTTCACTCATGTTTGTGTGTGAGTAGGACTACACATGAGAATAGGAACCTTCCTTCATTTATTAAGTATCCTGAGCTGAGTCTTGGTGGAAGCCAAAAGCTGCAAAATACACTGAAGGCAATGGTTTCCCTCACGTGTCACAGGAAC
The DNA here is from genome assembly GCA_033557465.1 of Ichthyophis bannanicus. NCBI lineage: Eukaryota > Metazoa > Chordata > Amphibia > Gymnophiona > Ichthyophiidae > Ichthyophis > Ichthyophis bannanicus. Next base: position 121,347,542 of record CM066048.1, read on the forward strand.
TACTGCACAAAGAACTCTGTCATATAATTTATTAAATTCAAATATCCCATACCTCATTTGATCAGTAATAGGATTAAATGGAGGCTCTTCAACTTGGTCACATGGAGGGTCTTGCAATGGTGATATAGTAGTATCAATTATATCACCATTGCAAAACCAGGCAAAAAAGATTGAATTGGTGCAAACTGCTGAAAATAGAGATAGGCAGACAGGGAGAGGTAAGGACAATCAGCTGCTGAGGAAGGTGATGAGCGGCACTCTGTTATGCAGGGAAAGAAGCATTTTAATGAGTGGTGCATGGTTTGCTTGGCTTACCCATATGGCACTTTCAAACCCTTGGAGAATCTGTCCAATGATACATAGTGTCCCTCAAGATATTCCTAACCTTCTCATTCCTTAGACAGTAAATTAAGGGGTTCAGAAATGGGGTCACCACTGAGGTCAGCAAAGATACCCCCTTCTTGAACTCAAAGGAATAGCTCCAGGAGGGTCTCATGTACATGAAGATGCAACTGCCGTAGTAGATGGAGATGACAGTTAGGTGGGATGTGCAGGTGGAGAAGGCCTTCTGGCGCCCTGTTGAGGATGGGATTCTTAGGATGGTGGAAATAATATAAGAATAGGAAACCATGGTCAGTGCCAAGGATCCCAAAACTACTACCGATGCCAAGACCACATTGACCAATTCAATGAGCCGTGTGTCCGTGCAGGCCAATTTCACAAGCATGGCTGTATCACAGAAGAAATGGTTAATGATGTTTGGGCCACAAAAGGGTAGTTGAACAATTAGGATTAACGGCAGCAAAATATTGAGGAAACTTCCCAACCAGGAACCCAAGACCAGCAGGAGACAGACCCTACCACTCATGACAGCAGAGTAGCGCAATGGGTTGCAAATGGCCACGTATCGGTCAAAGGACATGGCAGCCAAAAGAAAAAACTCAGTAGTACCAATGAGGAAATATAGATATGTCTGTGCCACACAGCTCACACGAGAGATAGTCTTCTTGCCCATGAAGTTGACTAACATCTTCGGAATGACAACAGATGTGAAGAGAATCTGAAGAACACACAGATTGCCCAGAAGGTGATACATGGGTGTGTGGAGTCGATAGTCAAAGAGGATAATCACAATTATGATCAGGTTCTCCATCAAGGTTATGATATAAATAAGCAGAAAGACAAAGAAAAGGGATATCTGGAGCCTGCGGGAGCCCGTGAACCATAGTAGGATGAACTCGGTGACTGCAATCTGGTTTTCCATCTCAGCAACAGGTGCTTCATCTGCAGAAAGAGATAGAAAAGAAATATAAATGTATTTATTATTATTATTATTATTATTTTAGGGAATGTGTAGGAGAAATCTGATGATCGGTGTTCTCTTGACAATGCCTTTCATATGCTCTGTCATTCCCAGACACTTATCATGAGTAGCATTTGAAACATTGACCCTCATACATTGCCCTTTTTCTGCATGTCTTCATTTAGCTCTCATAGAGAACCATTATGCACAATCTCTCTGCTTACTTCTTTCCCTTTCAGCCTTCCTCTCAACTCTGGTCCTTGAAATTCTCTGCAGGGAACTATCAGGGAATCAGTTATAGAGGATGGATGAGGCACTGGGAGACAAAGTGACTCATCTATGCTGATCCACTGAGGGTCAATGAAAGAGCTGGAGATCAGAACCCAGAGTCTGAAACAAAGTGAGCATTCAAGTAAAGGAGAAAAATACGAGAACTGCATTTATTTATTTATTTATTTTTATTTACAGTTTCTTTTATACCGCGCTATTTGACATCAGTGCGGTTTACAATGATAATAAAGGTGTCAATTCCAAGCAATTATTCGTGCATCATGTGGAGAAAGAGAAGATCCTCAAGTAGGATACTATCAGTGATGTGCTGCAGGGATCTGTCCTTGGTCCAATTCTTTTTAACATTTTTATTTGTAATATTGCAGATGGACTGTTGGGTAAGGTTTGCCTCTATGTGGATGATACTAAAATCTGCAATAGAGAAGACTCCCAAGAAGGAGTAGATCATATAAGGAGAGATCTAGCTAAGTCTGAAGAATGGTCGAGAATTTGACAGCTAATATTTAATGATAAAAAAATGCAGGGTCATGCATTTCGGCTGCAAAAATCCAAGAGAGCACTACAGCATAGGGGGTGAAGTAATTCTGTCCATGAAAGAAAAGCGGGACCTAGGCATAATTTTTTTATCCAAGTTCTCTGACCTTGTTCTCTGTAAAACCTAACAGTTTGTTGTTATGGTATGTTGTTATATTGTGAACCGCGCTGATTCTGAATAGAGCGGTATATAAGAGCCTGTAATAAATAAATAAATAAATAAATTGTTTCTGATTATCTTAAAGTGGCTAAACAAGTAGAAAAGGCGATGGCAAAAGCCAGAAGGATGCTTGTGTGCTAGGGAGAGGAATGGTCAGCAGGAAAAAGGAGGTGATAGTGCCTCTGTATAAGTCTTTGGTGAGACCTCATTTGGAGTATTGTGTGCAGTTCTGGAGACCACATCTATAAAAGGATGTAAATAGGATGGAATCGGTGCAGAGGGTGGCTAACAAAATTGTCAGTGGACTTTGTCATAAGGCATATGAAGAAAGATCTCAATATGTATACTTTAGAGGAAAGACGGGATAGAGGAGATATGATAAATATCTCCATGGCATAAATGCACAGGAGGAAAGTCTCTTTCGATTGAAAGCAAGCTCTGCAATGAGGGGACATAGGATGAAGGTTAAAGGAGATAGACTCAGCAGTAATATGTGGAAATATTTCTTTATGGAAAGAATGGTAGATGTATGGAATAGTCTCCCTGTGGAGCTGAGGAAGTGACGTCACTGTCGAGGATGGTAGCAGTGCTGTAGAGCTCCCAAAGTCAGGACGACAAGATCCCCCAAAGCAAGTAGGATCCCCGAGATAAGAACAAGGAGATCATTGTGTGAACTATGGTTTGCAGTGTGGCAGTGAATGGCGCAAAAGAAAGCTAGCACAGACCTGAAATCCTTTGGGTTCAAATCGGCAGCTAGCACGGCTGGAGGGAAGTCCAAGATGGCGCCGAGTGGACATGCAGGAGAAGAAAATAAAACTCCCCCGGGAAGACTGGCAGAGCTGCAAGGAGAGGAGACGGGCTCGCTAAAGGAAGAACTAAAGGAGTGGTTTGGCACCCTGAGGCAGGACTTGGTGAATTTCAGAGTGGAGGCACAGATTTTGATAAAAGATCTGAGTACTGATATCCACGAGCTGGGCAAAGGGTTGAATCGCTGGAGCACTGAGTGGAAACTCAGGAGGGTGCGTTTCAGAATATAAACTCTCAAAACAAACAGTTTAAGGATGAGGTGAGTGACCTCTGGTTAAAAATAGAAGATCTTGAAAATAGAGCCCGGCGCTTGAATATAAGACTGCGGGGGTTGGAGAAGGAGGATGGCACTCAGAATTACAAAGAGCTGGTGGAGCAGTTTTGTAGATCTTTCCTCCGGCAGGCTGAAATCCCGATGGATAATATTTGCTTCACTATCGATAGAGCATGGCCCGCAGAGAGAGGGCCCCCCAAGGGACATAGTAGCATGTCTACATGAATTTAGTACAAAAGAAGTAGTTATGCTGGCAGCAAGAAAGCTAGGCAAACTACAATGAGAAAATCAGTCAGTTGAAGTTTATGCAGACATCACAGCAATAACAATAAGGAGGAGGCGAGAATTTAGACTGGTTACCATGCATTTGAGAGAGGAGAGGATTCGATATAAATGGCTGTTTCCCTTTAGGTTACAATTTACAATCTTGGGTGTCACAATTTTATTTTATTTAGACAGTTTTTGTATACCGCCTTATCCTTCAATCAAAGCGGTCATGACACAATTGGGGGATACATTTAACATGCGGGGATATGAGACACATACACTAATACTTACAGGGAACATGGGCTATGGAGGGTTAAGTGGCTTGCCCAAGACCACAAGGAGCATCTGTGGGACTAGAAACCCCGGTCCTTCCGGCCCAAGATTGCTGTCCTCTAGTGGGATTTGAACCCCTGACCTTCTGGCCTGAAGTATCTTGCCCCAACCACTAGGCTACTCCTCCTCCATGGTTGCCCAGTCAGTAGAGTTGCCCAGTCAGTAGAAGACACTCTCAAAGCGATGAGGGCAGCTGGATGGGCAAACCTACCAGTGGTGCCAGTGGAGATGGAAGGCGATCAGAGGAGTCGCCACCTGAGGCAGAAGACCAAGGGAGCTAAGGACACCGGCGAAGGATGATAAGAACTGGCTGAATAACTTTGGCTGATAGACTAAATAATTAGGAGAACAAGGGGAGTTCTTAAATATGTGTAGAAGCAAATATAAGGGCAAGGGGGAAGGTGTAACCTTAAAAATATGGCAGGGGTACACACCTCTTAGGGGTGGTGAGGATGGTACATAGCGGTACTTGGTATGGGGGGAGGGGTGGAGGGAAGGGGTTGGGGGAGGGAGGGTTGGAGGGGGGTTTATAAGGGTTAGGGGAGAAAGGCGAGTAAGACCTCATATACAGCCACGGACCCTTATCCTAATTAAAATGGCAAATAACATCAGGCACAATTTTTGAATAATATCTTTAAATGTAAAAGGCTTAAACTCCTATAGAAAAAGGCAACTGTTGTACAAAGAAATTGACTGACTTAGAGGGGATATTGTTTTAATACAAGAAACTTACTTAACCAAAAGTGGTGAAAGGTGTTTAGTAAATCAGAAATATCAAAGCCAATGGTTTGCATCTAATCTTTTAGTGAACAAAAAAGGTGGAATGGGTATAATGGTGGCCGATATAACTCCACCATCAGTGTTTGGAAGTAAAGAGGGACACAGGTGGTAGATACCGTCTTCTAAAAATACAATTTATGGATCAAATCTTCACGTTAGTAAATTTATATGCCCCTAATAGTGCCCAAGGGGGATTTTTTGAGGAGCTGAAACCTATAATACTTAATTTCATAGAAGGGCATTTGTTAGTTGGGGGAGATTTTAACCTGAAAGTTAATCTGGATCTGGATTCCTCTAGGAGGAGACCAGGGGGTGATACAAAACAAAGGAGGAAACTCAAAATCATGATGAGGGATTTGGATTTAGTAGATATTTGGAGGGATACACATGGAGGGATAGAGACTATACATTTCACTCTAGTGTGCATGGATCCTATTCAAGGATAGGCATGCTGTGAGCATATATGTCTCTCATGCTGCAAGTAGTAGTAAGTTCTATAGGAGAGAGTACGTGGTCAGATCATGCCCCTATTTGGGGGGATTTTCAGATTCCTGGCAAATGAGGAAGGGGGGAGGGGCGTGGAAGCTGAATTAATCACTCTTGGATGACCCGGAGATAGTTCGGCAAGTGCAAAAAGCTATTAAGAAGTACTTGGAAATTAATGATAATGGCCAGTGTTTAATAGGGGTGGTGTGGGAGTGTTTGAAGGCCATAACTAGGGGGAATCTCATAGCTATAGATGTTGTTGTTGTTGTTGTTAAGTGCCATCGAGTGGGAGTCAATTCATGGTGACCCTCTGGATAGCTATCCTAAATTGTGTTCGGTTTTCAGTCAGGCGGCTCATTGTTGACAGACTGGTACCCGTAGCTGCTGTTATTGTATCTATCCATCTCATTGCTGGTCTTCCTCTTTTGCGTTAACCTTCTATCTTGCCAAGCATGATGTCTTTCTCTAATGATCTCTCTCTTCGCATGATCTGTCCACAGTATGAAAGTCTAAGTCTTGTCATCTGAGCTTCTAAAGAAAGCTTAGGTTTGATCTCCTCTAGTACCGACTGGTTTGTTCTTCGGGCAGTCCATGGTATGCACAGTATTCGCTGCCAGCACCATAATTCAAAGGCATCAATTTTCTTCCTGTCTATCTTTTTCACTGTCCAGCTTTCACATCCATATGATGTTATACAAGTCAAATCATTGTATGGAGAGAGACATCTCTGCTCTTGAGAATCTTATCTAGGTCTTTCATAGCCATTCTGCCAAGAGCAATGGGTCGTTTGATTTCTTGACCGCTTGTTTCTTCTTTATTGATAGTTGATCCAAGTAGGTTAAAGTTGTTCACGGTTTCAATTTCTTCTCCTTCAACGATGAACCTGTTGATTATGCCACTTGTCATGATCTTTGTCTTCTTTACATTAAGATGCAGGCCCATTTTGAGACTATGTTTCAGATCATCTTCACTTTCAGCCAGTAAAGTGGTATCATCAGCATAGCGAAGGTTGTTGATGAGTCTTCCACCAATCTTCACACCTCTGTTGTCTTCATACAATCCTGCTTCTCTGATGATTTGTTCTACATATAAATTAAACAGGTAGGGGGAAAGTATGCAGCCTTGTCTTACACCTTTGCTTATTTTAAACCATTCTGTTTCTCCTTGTTCCGTTCGAACTGTTGCTTCTTGATCAGTGTACAGATTGTGCAAGAGTACGATCAGGTGTTCTGGTATACCCATGCTTCTTAATGTGGCCCAGAGTTTCTCATGGTTTACACAGTCAAAAACTTTGCTATAGTCGATAAAGCACAAATAGACATCCTTTTGGTATTCTTTAGTCTTTTCAAGGATCCATCTCACATCCGCAATGATGTCTCTCATTCCTTACACTTTCCTGAACCCTGCTTGCACTTCAGGTAGTTCTTGTTCCAGGTATGGTTGTAGTCTCTTTTGAATAATCTTCAGTAGAATCTTGCTGGCATGTGGGTTCAGAGTGATTGTGCGATAATTTCCACAGTCAGTTGGATCACCTTTCTTTAGTATTGGTATAAACACAGATCTTTTCTAGTCAGTTGGCCATGATGTTGTCTTCCATATTTCTTGGCAGAGCCTTGTAAGTACGGTAACAGCTGCATCAGATTGCTGTAATACTTCTATGGGAATGCTATCAATGCCTGGTGCTTTGTTCTTTGATAAGGCTTTCAATGCTGCTTCAACTTCTTCTTTCATCAACAATGGTTCCCGATCATAAGGTACAGGTTGAAACGGCTGTTGGTCCACTTGATCTTTATCATATAAAAACTCTGTATATTCCTTCCATCTTTTCTCAGCATCATTCAACATAGAATCTTGAGCATCTTGTAACATTCCAATTCGAGGCTGGAACTTTTTCTTTAACTCTCGTAGCTTTAGGAAAGCCGATCTTGTTCTTCCTCTAATAGTTTCTGCTTCTATTTCCTTGCATGCGTCATTGTAGTACTTTTCCTTGTTCTGTCTTGCTGCACGTTGGAAATCTCTGTTGAGTTCTGTGATTGTCTTGCTTTCTCCTCTGGCTTTTGCTTCTCTGCATTTCTGGGCAATTTTCAGAGGTTCTTCAGTCATCCATTTTGGCCGTTTTTTCTTTTTCAGCTTTTGTAGGGACTTCTCGCTTTCTTCCAACACAACCTTCTTGATGTCATTTGTATCTAAAGCAGCAAATCGATTTTGCAGGCAGTCTTTAAATTCCAGTGGTATTTTCTCAAGGTCATATTTTGCTGCATTCATGAGTGGTTTGCTCTTTTTCAACTTTAGCTTGAGTTTGCATACTAGTAGTTGATGATCTGTACCACAGTCAGCTCCAGGTTTTGTCTTTGTTGATGTTACAGAGCTTTTCCATCATTGACTTCCACAGATGTCGTCAATTTGATTTTTATACAATCCATTGGGTGAAGTCCATGTGTACAGTTGCCGCTTGTGTTGCTGGAAGAAATTGTTTGAGATGAATAGATCGTTGGTCTTGCAGAATTCTATCAGTCTTTCTCCAGCTTCATTTCTGTTGCCAAGTCCATATTTTCCAACCATTTTGCCTTCTTCTTTGTTGTCAACGTTTGCATTCCAGTCACCCATGACTATCAGGATATCCTGTTTGCATGTTCTGTCAATTTCAGCTTGTACTTGTTCATAGAACTCTTCAATTTCATTCACTTTTGCAGCTGTTGTTGGGGCATATACTTGAATTATAGTTGTGTTGATAGGCATTCCTTGTAGACGAATAGAGATTAAACGTTCGCTGACTGCATTGTATTTCATTACAGTTCTTGCAAGTTTCTTCTTTATTATAAATGCAACACCGTTTCTTCTTTGTCTTTCATTTCCATCATAGTAGATCATGTGATCATCTGATGCAAAGTGCCCGATTCCAGTCCATTTCAGTTCGCTGACACCCAACAGATCAAGTTGTACACATTCCATTTCATTCTTAACCACCTCCAACTTCCCTTGGTTCATGCTTCGTACATTCCATGTTCCAATGTGTAAGACATCTTTACAGCTTCTGATTCTCATTTCATGCGCAGCTGCAGCAGCAGTCAGACGTCCCAAGGGCTTTGATCCAACCACATCATAAATGCTGGCTTTACTCTGAAAAGTCTTCAGCTCTTCCCCAGTAGCTAGTTGAGTGCCTTCCGACCTGGGGGTCTCATCTTCCAGCACTACAGCACAATTTGTTTTGTTGTAACTATCCATTGGGTTTTCATGGCAAGATACAGAAGTAGATTGCCGGGCCTTTCTTCCGCGCAGTTTAAGTTTGGTGTTGTTGCCGTTGTCACAGAAATGTGATCCTCCGCCATCAACACTATCCCATTCTGCTGCTGCCCAGATGAGTGGTTTGTCTTGGTCTGGCACCTCAGCTGAGACCTGTCCATCTTGGGAGACCATGCCAGTAGTTAAACTACCGATGGTTTAGCTCTCAGAATCACGGATGCACACAAGCCCTCACAGCACGACAAGCTGCAAACCAAGTGAGGGTAGCTATAGATACCCATGTCAAAAAGACCAAGGAGGCTAAAAAAAGAACCAAGGGGATTGCTTAATGGGTGGGAGCAGAAGAGAAAGCAGGGTACCCTAAACAAGTTGGAAAATCAGAAATTAATAGGAACTAAACAACAATTAAACAAGTGTGAATTGAGTGAAATAAAATATGTGCAGGAAAAACTCAGGCAACATCAGTTTGAGTTTGGTAATAGACCCATCTGGCTCTTAGTGCATCAACTTAAAAAGATACAAACCAGAAATAATATATTTAAAATTAGAGATAGACATGGTAAAGAACTGAGGAGGCTAGAGGATATCAAAGCTAGGTTTGTTGAGTTTTATAGGGCGTTGTATACTCCCAATAGCACAGTTGCTGAAGAGGAAATAATTGGCTATCTGGAGGGGATTCAATTACCCAAGTTGGACGCTGAGGAAAAAGCAGCTCTAGCCCAGCCCATTACTTGTCAGGAAGTAATTTGGGACATTAAAGAATTACCAGTGCATAAGACGCCTGGAACAGATGGGTTCTCCAATAAATTCTATAAAGTCCTGGCAACAACATTGATGGAACCTCTTAGTTGACTTTTTAATGCTATATGAGTCAAGGAAAAACTCCCCTTGTCTATGAAAGTGGTAAGGGTGACGCTACTACCCAAGGAGGGCAAGGGCCCAAATCAATGTGGATCCTTTCATCCAATATCTTTGCTTGGGTCCAATCTAAAAATCTTCACTAAGGTGTTGGCAAATAGGTTACTACCACATATGCCACGACTTATACATTTGAACCAATCTGGGTTAATTCCAGGGAGGCAAGCCTCTGACAATATTAGAAGAGTATTGAATGTTATATGGAAAGGAAAGTCAAAAAAAGATGAGCTTTTGTTATTAGCGATAGATGCAGAAAAAAGCTTTCAACAGGGTCTCATGTTCCTTCTTGCTACAAACCCTGTAAAAGGTGGGAATCGAGGGTAGGTTCTTTGAGTGGATAAAAGCCTTATTGTTGTTGTTAAGTGCTATCAAGTAGGTGTCAACTCATGGCGACCCTCTGGATACTTGTCCTAAACTGTGACAATCTTCAGTCAGGTGGCTCATTGTTGGCAGACTGGCACCCATAGCTGCTGGTATTGTATCTCATTGCTGGCCTTCTTCTTTTGCGTTGACCTTCTATCTTGCCAAGCATGATGTCTTTCTCTAATGATCTCTCGCTTTGCATGATGTGTCCAAAGTATGAAAGTCGAAGTCTTATCATCTGAGCTTCTAAAGAAAGCTTAGATTTGATCTCCTCTAGTACTGACTGGTTTGTTCTTCAGGCAGTCCATGGTATACGCAGTATTCATCGCCAGCACCATAATTCAAAGGCATCAATTTTCTTCCTGTCTATCTTTTACACTGTCCAACTTTTACATCCATATGATGTTATTGAAAATGCAATGGCTTGAACAAGTTGAATCTTTGTATGGAGAGAGACATCTCTGCTCTTGAGAATCTTGTCTAGGTCCTTCATAGCCATTCTGTCAAGAGCAATGTGTCGTCGGATTTCTTGACTGCTTGTTGCTTCTTTATTGATAGGTGATCCAAGTAGGTTAAAGTTGTCAACTATTTCAATTTTTTCTCCATCAACGATGAACTTATTCATTTTGCCAGTTGTCAGGATCTTTGTCTTCTTAACATGAAGGTGCAGACCCATTTTAAGACTATATTCTTTGATCTTGAGAAGCAAATGTTTCAAATCGTCTTCACTTTCAGCCAGTAATGTGGTATCATCAGCATAGCAAAGATTGTTGATGAGTCTTCCACCAATCTTCACACCTCTGTTGTCTTCATACAGTCCTCCTTCTCTGATGATTTGTTCTGCATATAAATTAAAGAGGTAGGGGGAAAGTATGCAGCCTTGTCATATACCTTTGCTGATTTTAAACCATTCTGTTTCTCCTAGTTCCGTTTGAACTGTTGCTTCTTGATCAGTGTAAAGGTTGTGCAAGAGAACGATCAGGTGTTCTGGTATGCCCATGCTTCTTAATGTGGCCCAAAGTTTTTCATGGTGTACTCAGTCAAAAGCCTTGCTGTAGTCAATAAAACATATATAGATATCCTTTTGTCTTTTCAAGAATCCATCTCACATCCGCGATAATGTCTCTCATTCCTTGCCCTTTCCTGAACGCTGCTTGCACTTCAGGCAGTTCTCATTTAACGTATGGTTGTAGTCTCTGCTGAATGATCTTGAGTAGAATTTTGCTAGCATGTGGGATCAGAGCGATTGTGCAATAATTTCCACAGTCAGTTGCATCACCTTTCTTTAGTATTGGTATAAACACAGATCTTTTCCAGTCAGTTGGCCATGAATTTGACTTCCATATTTCCTAGTAGAGCCTTGTAAGTATGGTAACAGCTTCATCTGATTGCTGTAATAACTCAATGGGAATGGCATCAATGCCTGGTGCTTTGTTCTTTGATAAGGATTTCAATGCTGCTTCGACTTCTTCTTTCATCACCAATGGTTTCTGATCATAAGGTATAGGTTGAAACGACTGTTGGTCCACTTGATCTTTATGGTATAATGACTCTGTATAGCCTTTCCACTTTTTCTTGATCTTCTCAGCATCATTCAACATGGATCCTTGAGCGTCTTGTAACATTCCAATTTGAGGCTGGAATTTTTTCTTTATCTCTCGTAGCTTTAGAAAAGCCGATCTTGTTCTTCCTTTAATAACTTCTGATTCTATTTCCTTGCATGCATCATTGTAGTACTTCTCCTTGTCTTGTCTTGCTGCATGTTGGAAATCTCTGTTGAGGTCTGCGATTGCCTCTCTTTCTCCTCTGGCTTTAGCTTCTCTGCGTTTCTGGACAATTTTCAGAGTTTCCTCATTCATCCATTTTGGCCATTTTTTGCTTTTTCACCTTATGTAGAGACTTATCGCTTTCTTCCAATACAACCTTCTTGATACCATCCCATAAATCTTCTGGAACTTTGTCATTTGTATCTAAAGCAACAAATCAATTTCTCAGGCAGTCTGAATTCTAGCAGTATATTCTCAAGGTCATATTTTGCTACATTCATGAATGGCTTGCTCTTTTTCAACTTTAGCTTGATTTTGCATACTAGTAGTTGGTGATTTGTACCATAGTCAGCTCTAGGTTTTGTGTTTGTTGATGTTATCGAGCTTTTCCATTGTTGTCTTCCACAGATGTAGTCAATTTGATTTCTGTACAATCCATTGGGTGAAGTCCATATGTACAGTTGGCGCTTGTGTTGCTGGAAGAAGGTGTTTGAAATGAATAGATCATTGGTCTTGCAGAATTCTTTCTACAGCTTCGTTTCTGTTGCCAAGTCCATATTTTCCAACCACTTTGCCTTCTTCTTTGTTGCCAACTTTTGCATTCCATTCACCCATGACTATCAGGATATCCTGTTTGCATGTTCTGTCAATTTCAGCTTGTACTTGTTCATGGAACTCATCAACATCTTCCTCTTCTGTTGGGGCATATACCTGAATTATAGTTGTGTTGATGGGCATTCCTCGTAGATGAATAGAGATTAATTGTTCACTGACTCCATTGTATTTCATTACAGTTCTTGCAAATTTCTTTTTAATTATAAATGCAACACCATTTATTCTTTGTCGTTCATTTCTAGCATAGTAAATCATATGATCATCAGATGCAAAGTGCTCAAAGCCAGTCAATTTCAGTTCACTGACACCCAACAGATTGAGTTGTACCCGTTCCATTTCATTCTTGACCACCTCCAACTTCCCTTGGTTCATGCTTTGTACGTTCCATATCCCAATATATAAGATATCTTTGCAACCTCTGACTCTCTTTTCATGCACAGCTACATCAGCAGATCCAACCACAACATAAATTCTGGCTTTACTCTGAGAAGTCTTCAGTTCATCCCCGGTAGCCATTTGAGTGCCTTCCAACCTGGGGGGTCTCCTCTTCCAGCAATATATAGAGCAATTTGTTTTGTGATTATCCATTGGGTTTTCGCGGCAAGATACAGAAGTAGATTTGCCAAGCCTTTTTTCTTCACAGTTATCTAGTGTTGTTGCATTTGTCACAAAAATATGATCCACCGCTTACAATACCATCCCATTCTGCTGCTGCCCAGATGGGTGGTTTGTCTTCTCAGCTGAGACGTGTCTATCTTGGGAGACCCTGCCAGTAGCTAAGCTACTGATAGTTTAGCTCTCAGCATCACTGATGCACACAAGCCCTCACAGCACGACAAGCTGCAAACCAAGTGAGGGAAAAGCCTTATACCACAGCCCTTTAGCCACACTATGAATTCATGGAGAATATACCAAAACTTTCCAGCTAGCCAGAGGGATGCGCCAAGGGTGCCCTTTATCGCCCTTATTGTTTGTATTATCTATGGAGCCCCTGGTGCAAATGTTTAGAGAATCAGCTGTGATTAAAGGTCTACGCTGGGAGCAAGGGGAGTGCAAAGTGTCCTTATTTGCTGATGACCTGCTATTTGTTGTTACCTCCCCACAACAATCATTAAAAGATTTAGTGGGGGAGTTGAATCAATTTGGCCAATTGTCAAGTTTTAAAATGAATGCAACTAAATCAGAGGTCTTAAATATCTCAGTTCCCGAAGATAAGTGTGAGGAGCTCAAAAGTCAGTTTCCTTTTAAGTGGGCCAAGCATAGTCTGCGATATCTGGGGGTTCAGATGACACCTGCTCTATCGAATATCTTTAGGGCAAGCTACATACCTCTCGAGAAAAAAATAAAGAAATATCTAGAGTCATGGGAAAAGGTAAATTTAACATGGAGTGGGAAAATGGCTGCCGTAAAAATGATGATTCTCTCTGGACTACTTTTTCTCTTTAGCACACTACCAATTGCCGTTCCGGGGGGATACTTGAACAAGCTACAAAGGATATTATGGAAATTTATATGGAAGGGCAAAAGAGCTAGAGTCTCCAAGCAGGTTTTAATGAAAAGCAGAGAGAGTGGAGGCATGGTGCTGCCTGATATAGTCAGGTATTATGCGGCGGCAAGATTGAGGGAAACATTTGAGTGGAGTCTGCTTGAAAACCAGGACTGGGTACAAATGGAGAGGGAGTCACTGGGGATCCCTTCATTAAGGGAAGCTCTTTGGGTACCCAAAGGGAAGCTTTTGTTACCTAAATGTACCAACTCTTTTGTGCTATTAACATTACAAATATGGTTTAAGTGGAGAGATAAATGGTTGGGGGAGGAATGCGATACTAGATGGATCCCTATTAGGGGTTGCGTGGATTTCCCACCAGGAAGGGAAGGGATATTTGCGGGGAGATGGACCCGGAATAATCTATGTAGTATTGACCAGCTTCTGGAAGGGAAAAAAATCAGGTCCTGTGAGGCGCTCAGGGAGGAGTTTGCTCTAAGAAGATCAGATTATTATATTCAGATCTCCCACTGCATACAAAATAAAGTCCTGACAGGTTTAAGTGAGGAACTATCACCACTTGATGTTCTATTTACAAGAGACAGAGATCTTTGCCCATCTGTAGAAGCTTATGGAAGTGAAAACAGGCGGAGAAGGAAATTTTTCAAAAGAAATGGGAGGCTGACCTTGGTTTGGTATGAGCGAACATGGGATGATATTTTTCTATTTAGATATAAAGGACTGCTGGCCACGAATCTTTTCGAACACAATTATAAGATTATGTACAGGTGGTATATTACACCGGCTAAATTGCAGTCAATATATAGGAAAACTAATGGGGTATGCTGGCAAAAATGTGATATTAGGTGTACTTTTTTGCATATACGGTGAGCATGTGGAAGGGTGCAGCCTTATTGGATTGAAGTCTTCAAATATATAAGTACGATATTGGGGAGAGATGTATCCCCTAGTCCAGGGCTGGCCCTCTGAGGGGTTAATAGTAGGGCAATACAAAAGGACAACAGTAAATTTATCAATATGGGGTGTTTGGCTGCTCGTCTGGTGATTGCTAGAAAGTGGAGACAAGTGGACAAATCCAGGGGAGGGGGGGAGGGGGTGGTGGGGTAAAGTCTTGGATCAAATATTTTTAATGAGTAAATTAACAGCTCTGAAACAATCCAGAATAGCCCATTTTGAAGTCTTGTGGACCCGCTATTCAAACTGTATAGCCAGCAATGGTGGAGTGGGTCTGAAATGAATGGCGATAGGCTGAAGATAAATTAATCAGCGAGGTCCTGTGGTATTGAAGAATATAGTGGTTGTTGGGGATATTGGATGGGGGGAAAGGGAGGAGGGAGGAGAGAGATGGGGGTTAATAAATAAATCAAGTGACATGATATTCTGTTGTGGGCAGTTTAATATTAGTAATACTGTGTTAGTGAAACTAGGTCGATGGGCATAAAGAGTTTGTATATTTTTATATAATGTGCATCACTTGTTAATAAACATTTGAATTTAAAAATAAAAAAAAAGTCTCCCAGTGGAAGTGGTAGAGACATGGACAGTATCTGAATTCAAGAAAGCATGGGACAAACACAGAAGATCTCTAAAGGAAAGAAAGGGACTATAGTAGTTGATACGGAAGGGCAGACTAGATAGGCCATGTGGTCTATCTCTGCCATCATGTTTCTATGTTTCTATCAAAAAACACAGCCAGAAACCAAGAAAATGTGGCAGAAAGATAACAGGAATATTTCCCATTGTCTTGTGAGCCACAGGCCTGATGAAACACAATTTTCCAGCACATGTTGAGAGGTTACCTAGACATGTTACATACTATGAACTCCAGAAGGAAGCTCTATTTGGCACGATGCACGTACTGTGGTGACAGACTGAGATCATACTCCTCATGTCCTGGCTTAGGAGTGAGGTTCATGACTATCTTGATAGCACACAAAACCAACCCATTTGGAGACATTGGCCCTGTAGCCAATAGGAAATCTGATAAAACAGTGAAGTGTATCGGCAACAAATTTTATCATATCAGGTTTAAAACAAGAGGAAAGATGTCTTCACACAACTTGGACCTAATTTCTCACGATACGATTCCCTGTCAGAGGATGGCGGGATCGGAAAGGGTTTAAATCCAGTTACAGAGGCTGCATAGCATTGTTAGGTTAACGAGGTCAATGCATTCTTGAACCACAAGTGCTACGATGCGAGAGAGTGTGGCAGGAACAGACCGCTTGTCACCTGTGCTTCCGTTTCTTACACACGTCCCCCAAGCACCCCTTCTCCCTGCAGTGATTTCCAAATATTCATGCTTCTCTCTCCCCAGCTTTCACCCTCTCTCCAAATCCTAATCCACATTCACATCCTTCCCTTGCAATGGTTATCAAAAGTTCCTATAAAACTACAGCTCTGGATACGTGCGTTCAGAACATTTTCAGACTTTTTTTCCCCTGATTTTCAGACATTGTTTCAGTTCATGTCACACATTCATTTGCGTTAATTCGTAAGTTAACGTGTGTTAAGTTGATTAATCTCTCACTAAACTTTTAAGGCACACGAACGAACGCCCAGCCCTAGCTGAAAGAATTCTCTGCTCTTCCCCAGAAAGAAGAAGGCAAGAAAACATGGACAGAAGGCGCTCACCTAGGCTGTGGCCATCTCTCCCACTCCCTTTACCAGGAGTCTCTGCTGCTGGGATTTGGTAGATGGTAGCGGTGGTCTAGATCCCTTTCTATGTGCCTACCCCTCTCGTTTTTACTCACGTCCCCCAAGCACGCACTCTTTGCCACCTCCAAAGACCAGACAGTGAATGAGTTGCACTCCTTGATTTGATCCAGTTTGGTGCTTCGATGTTTTTATGCTCTAGTGTTAAGCGAGGGAGATGTGTCTTCCCATTATCCCATGATCACAGGAGGATATGAGCAGAAGGGAACATCTGCTAGCTCAAAGTTTCCCAGAGGAGTGTGCGCTCAGCACCTGCCTCCCACGCTGTCACTAGCCAACAGAAATCACCTTAAAGGGGAATACAAGGGTTGACCTTCAACTAGTAGAATTAAATACATGTTCTCAAATACCAGCCAAAGCACAAGTGCCAGGATTCTTCCTCCAAGTAGGTGGAATGATGATGGATTGGACCTCTTTTGGGGGGACTTGGACTATACTATCCTCCAAAAAGAGGTTTGGTGTTTCCCTGGGCTTTCGCTATGTCCTGCAACTAACGCAAAATAATCTCATCACATCCAAAAGGCCTGTGTGCATTTGACAGGCGTTCTGTTTCTCTGCCCTAATGGGTTTCATTTCACGTGTCTTGGAATTCTTGCACCTGGTTACAAAGGGCATCTTTTTGATTTAGGGCAGGAACAATTCAAAGGGGGTCCAATCTAAGTAGTTAAATCCATCAGCTGTCTGCAGGGGGATCGTGGAACGTGATCAAGGCTGATAGAGGATGTCATTTACCCTAAAAGGATTCTGCTCTCAGATTCTGCTGTCCAAGGCACTGGATAGACTTGACCCTGAACTACAGGATTAGGGTTGCCACTGGTTAGCAGGTCCCACACAGAAGGGTTTACAGTGTATCATTCTGAGGCCTCATAGTATCTCTGAATCCTTCTAGCATCTTAACTCTCTGGAACATAGTAGCGGCCTCCTTCACTCTCATTCTGCTGGAGAAGCCTCTCTAGACCATCTCTCAGTGACCCTAGTGCACCTTTACTGGCAGAGCACATTGGCCCTTGCTTTCTTCTTTTGTAGGCCACACGTGCTGTCCATCCAGACTGGTGCACTGGACAGTACCGTTCCCTGTGTGAGGGCATGGATTTCCTGATTCTCATGGACTTATTTGTAAATCACCTTCTTTTTCTGATTTTGTTTTTCATATTTTTAAACGTGTTAAAAATAGAGAGCATGCACCTTAAATTAGGACGACGGGCCTTCCCTTTCTGGCGGTCTCCTTATCTGTTTCATCTGCATATCAAAACTTTTCAATGGTTCCAAAAAATAGCCATATAATAACACTTCCAAGACAAACAGAATTATGAAAAGTCAGCACTAAAAAGATGAGCTTTAACTTTCTTTCGAATAACCAAGTAATCTTTAATGGATCATATCAAAACAGGAAGAGCGTTCCCCAAGGTAGGGACAGCACCAGAAAAGATCTGTGACTGCGTAGAACCATTACGAGTCACTGAGTGGGACGGAACCTCCAATAACCTTGTGTAAATGACCGCCGGACCGGGGATGGCTGATAGATATGCAAATGCTTCCCCAAATCATTCTATACTAACAAACAAAGAAGTCTAAAACCTGTAATTAAACATTTGAACTGCACCCAAAAATGGTCAGGCAACCAATGAAGAGCTAAAAATATGATCTGTATGTGATCAAACTTCCACAGGCCCTAATCATCATGCATAGACCCTATGGAAGTTTGATCACATACAGATCACATTTTTAGCTCTTCATTGGTTGTCTGACCATTTTTGGGTGCATTTAGTGCAACACCTTATACCGCCCTTTAGTAAAAGATCCCCCAAGATGAGGGGCACACAGTGGGTTACATTTTCAAAGAAACATGGGCACACAATGGGACCAGTAAGACACTAATGAATTTTCAAAGATACTAGTTAAGCATCTTATCGTAGCCACACAGCATTATCCATAAAAACGGAGGTCTCGCTGCCTTCCATTGCACACGTGATGCTCATATTAAGTGCTTAATATTTCACAGGTATGGCTGGCATTGAAACCGCACAATGTGGGGAGTGTGAGCTATGGGCATGCCTAGAGAGAAAGGCATTAAGGGTTTCCTAGCCAGCCGCATGATGATTAGGTGGAAAGATAACCACAAGTCAGTCAAGCGTCAATTTCATGCTTATTTCCTGACAGCTATTTCTACTTGGTTGCACAGTCAGAATAAAAGGAGAACCAGATGTCTGTCTTTCTTCCTATTGCCTAAGACCTCGTCTTCTGTCACTGTGATAATCAGAAGACAGACAGAGGTCCTTCAGGTTCACCTTCTCATGGCCTAAGGCTTACTTCCACCTTCTAGTCCAAAGTTTGATCAATATTTTGTCAACAATCTTAAGAGGAAAATGCTCTTAACAATTTCTTTCTCAACAAAAGGCCAAAACTGTTAAAGTTAATTGTGTCCCCATATTTATACCTCATACTTTCAGCTCCCCTACAGAATGCTTCAGAATATAGTCAACTTCTTAACGAGCTCAGAAGACTTTAATTTTCCACCAGGGAACCAAAGTATGAAGGGAATTGAAGTGCATTGTTAGATACCAAATAGCAACTGCCAAAAAACCTCACCATTTTATGTAAGCATTTTTTCCACAAATATTGAAAACCTTGAGGAAATACTTTGTGGAAAGTTTCACCTAAGGGGTCAGTATCAGATTTTGCCAGCCTATGGGCATAATTTGACTTTGAGGGGAGGGGGAGACCGAGTGGGGTGAGCCTTAGCAAGCAATAAGGTTTCCAAAATCAGTGATGCATTCTTGCAAATTTCTCATGGAGAAAAGAACATGAAACAACCAGGAACATATAATGCAAGGAAAAATATTACAAAGAAAATTAGAAACTGACTAAACAAAAACTATTAACAAATCAGCTTTCTAACAATAGAGCATTGCACTGATTAAACAAAATACAGCTAAACAAACTGTTCCTAAGAATGCTGTATATAATATTTACATGTTTTTTTTGAGGGGGGAAGGGCGGTAGGCTAAGATATGTGGAACCCTAAAGTATGTTTGCAAGGAAAATGGAATTAAGTTACTCTAACGGCTTCTTTAAAGAGATCCGTTTTTAATGCGTTATGAAAGTTCTTCAGGTCGGTAGTTGATCTTAGGTCATCCCTCAACTGATTCCAGACATGAGGAGCACATGGGATAACGCTCTGTTGTGTGCAATTGGCAGATTGTGGTTGGGAGCTGTTGTCTGTGTTAGGGTATTGAGTTAACACCTGCTGGCGGAGAGTGCGGAATTGTACCAGATTATAAGATTATCAAGAGACAGCGGCATAAATACTGCCCAAGCAAACTCCGCAATATGGAGGGGCCCAGTCTAGAAGAGGGCCTACTTGGCCCAATGGTACGCTGCAGTGGCAGAGCGCAGCAAACATTATACTTGCTTTAAAAGATGTTTGCCATGCCATCAGAGAAATAAAAGACCTCCAACTTTTTAGAAAGGAATTAAAAACTCACCTATTCACACTGCACTATCACAGCCTCCAGCATGACAATGTTCAGATTCCACAGGTTAACACTGAACAAAAACCATACTGTGACCCTACCTAGATATAATTCTACAGCGCACTTCCATATTCCTTCTCGAGCAGCTAACTTGAAATTCAGTTGATTATTTCCATATGTAAATAATTTCATTTAATTTATTAATGTATATAGTTCTAGGTTATGGCAAGTGTTTAGCCGCATTTCTAATTTTTTGTTCTAGTGCTTGACTCTGCGTTAAATGTTAAAAATGTTCTACATCTGTTATCTGTTATATTGTAAATTTAATAGTTTTCTATTATTAAGTTTCCAATGTTCATTGTAAAATAATAGTTTACTATTATTAAAGTTTTAATGTTTCAATGTAAACCGCCACTGATCTCTGGAAGAGGCGGTATAGAAAAATGTTTAAATAAATAAATAAATAAATAAATCTTCCTGCCTGTAAAACATCTGCGGCAGCCGGAAGCCATTAAAGCATCTCCCACTTTAGGGCTAAGGCTCGCAGTACCCAAGACTTTAGCCCTGCAGCAGGGATCTGCTTCTCCAGCTGCCACGGAACCGTTTTACAGGCAGTGGGAGGCGGTGCGGCAAACGTCTGTTAAAGTTAATGGGAAGCCAGTGCAGAGATCGAAGACCAGGCGTTATGGGATCTCTTTTCGACTTACCAAGAAGGATTCTGGCTGCAGCATTCTGTACAAGCTGAAGGGACGTTTATGCAGAGGAAGGAAGGCCTATTAGGATACTGTTGCAGTAGTCTTAGAATTGAGATAGAATTGCTTGAAATGTACAAAAATTTGAGTCAGTTAGGTAGAGGGCTAATTGGTGAAGCACTATGAGCTTGAGGAAGGATTTCTGTACTAAACTATTGATGTGTTGGCATAGAGTGAGATAAAGGTCAAGGGTTATACCAAGGTATGTAATTTCAGTTATGGTTTCACAACTGATGGTTAGGGATGTTAATGCATTCAAGTTTTTATTTCGAATAGCAGACATCGCTTCATTTTTTCTATAATTGATGTTAAGGCCGTGTTTGGCAGGCCAATTGGCAATCTTTAGAAAACATTTGATGATAGTTGTTGAATTGCAGTCATTTGAGATGCCAAAGGGAACCTAGAACATAATGCCATCAACAAATATATGATGGTAATATGAAACTAATTTCTTTTCTAATGGACTATCCTACCAGCAATGAAGATCTGAGTGAAGGAGCAGCCTAGTTATTAGAGTAGTCAGCTGAGAACCAGGTAAATGGAAATTCAAATCACATGACAGCTCCTTGTTATCTTGGCAAGCCACTTAATCCTCCATTGCCTCAGGTAGAAACAGATTGCAAGCCTCCAGGGACAGGGACATACCTATTGTATCTGAAGATAATTTGCCTTGGCCCTAACCAAATCACCTTGAGACTTCTGGTATTTTCTTTCCTATATAGTGCCTCATTAAGAACTAGCTTCTGTTTAGTGAATCATCAACCTTCAAAGAGGATCCCTCAAAATACACATTAACATCACATCCTTCAAGTTTTTCTTTCCCCTTATTGCTTGCCCATCCCAGTTTGGCTATGGGATACATCCCTGCCAATAGGTAGCTCACTACAGAGTATCCTTGGTCATCTCTCCTTACTCTGTAAGTGAACCCATCATCAATGTCAAATCAGACACCACTCTTCTTCAGGTTTAGTGAAGACCGTGAGTTGGTCACTTCTAGAGAACCAGTTTAAAACTAGGTTCATGGATCCATAACTAAATCCCACCAGCATTGTTCATACTATAGAACAGATGTGCCATGTGGTGGATCACATTGTCAAAGGAAATGAGGCATAGACAAAGATGATAAGGGACATGGTACCCGTGGAACCACCAACGGAGACTACAAGACCAGCAATGGTGCTCTCTAGTCCTTTCACATCAGCTGATAAGCCTGCCTTTGTACTGAACCCAACACTTCAGAATTAGTGCCTGAAATCTGAGACTAGCTGCCTTTTCCCCCGCTCCACCATTCCTCCAACCAACTTTCCTAGCAAAATTCAAATTTCCAGCTTTAATCCCACCAATCCGGTTTGAGGACTACTTTATAAAGAACAGATACACTTCATAGCCACTTCACCCCAAAGAAAGCCACAGCATGGTGTCTGAAACGTCATTTCCAGTTGCTAAGACACAGCATGACCCAGAAAACTGCATAGATCACATTTTGTTTTATTTAGAATGAGTGTTAGTGGACTCATTGCCAAAACAAATGAATCACCTTGGAAAATCTCTCGCTTGATTTTAACATCTCCCAATTCTTCAGAATTTACAACAAGGTTTGTCCTCCAACTAGCTATTGATACTTTCAAAAATCATCTAATATTTTTACTTATGCCATTATTATTATTGGTAGCTACACCCACATAATTCATTCTACTCACAACATGATAGAGGGTTCAGTTGAAAATCATATTTGAAAGGGAGAAAAGGATCTCAGCATCTTTGGGCCAGAACGCCCAGGCTAATCATTCTAGTATCCATACCAAACCAAACCCTCCCTCAGACCATTCAGCACCAAAGTTCCTCCCAATACAACCAGTCACACACACCCCCCACCTTGACAACATGCCAGTTCAATCACTATCACTGCCAAACCGGAAACTACCCACTCACCAATATTGCGCATGCAGTCATACTTAATATAACATTGCCAGATACAAACCCATAGTTAATCAGACCTAAATGCAACCTCCAGCCTGCCATTCACAACATAAACCATTCATCCACACCGCACATGCATCCTTATATAACACCCAAAAGCCAATCACTATCAGCCCACACCTATACAGCCGCACCAATCGTAGTTCATCAAACACGACAGCCCCAAACACACTTCATATCAACAAGGCAAATTTCTCCCATTACAGCGATCTAATGCAGCATCTATATGCCTCAACAAAACAATATCAAAGCAGTATCCAAACAGGCCACCCTCCCACCCTATCCAACCTACATACATAAACTCCATTCTCTTTGGGCATTCAGACCCCCAGGAGTTACTGTTCTAAGTCGAAAAATCCATCGTTGCTTACAGAGGGACAGAAGCTTAACAGAATCAGAAAGTTTCCCATCAATCCAAGTCCCTATATTGGGGCTAATATTCAACCCATGACGGTCAGTGTTTTTGTAAATGCTGACCACTGTAGATAAAAATATTTCAATACACAACAGTAATATCTGGATGTGTTTATATATTTTCTAATGAAGGATTGTACTGTTTTATTGGGTTGATTTTATTTATTTTTGCTCAGTGGTGACTGATATACTATTATTTATTGCTTGTTGAGATGTTATCCATCTTTTGTATCATTTTCAAAAGAGTGGAATGCAGGCATAAGCAATGAACACTGAAATTAAAATAGAGAAAAATGAACAGTGAAATTCCCCAAAAATGTAAAAAGAAAAATTTAACTTATCTATGAAAAGCAAAAAAACAAACAAAATATAGGGAAAATCCAAAACCACACTTCTATAGTCTCTTTTTCTTTCAGCAATTGCTCATCTAGCCACGGCCACTGCTGCCACCAGGGGGCAACAGAGCATCCTCTATTGGATGGCCACGTTTTTTATTTAAGAACATAAGAGGTGTCTAACTGGGACAGACCAGAATAGTTTCTATCATTTTGCTCTGCACTGACACCAGGCTTACTGGTCTGTAGTTTTCCAGATCACCCTGGAACCTTTGACAAATTGGCATTACTTGTTTACCTTGGTCATTCTCCAGTCCTCGGATTGCCTCTTTCATCTCACTATTTAATCATGCTGGCAGTTATTTGATCTTGTTTAGACCTTTTCTAATGAGTGGAATACGTTTGGTATGAACTTCCAAAATGGTATTTTTAAACTTTGTCCATGCTGCATGCAAACTTGTAACCAGGGCCAACCCCAGGGTTGCTGCAAGATAGTGGGCATCTAGGCAAACTTTCAGTCTTACGCCCCCCTCCACTGAGATTGGATAATTAAACTCAACAATCATTATCATCTGAACACCATCCTTCCAACAAGCAATCCTGTAAAAATGCATCCTTGGACATCATAATTTAAAATATTAAACTCTGCTTTGTATGTATGGGTAAAAGAATATGTTGATGGCTCTTTGAGCTTGTGTGACTGTCAGGAGCTATTGCTTTGCTTTAACTGCTGCTACTCTTGGCTGACCTCCGGAAGCTGTTGCCCTAGGCAACTGCCTAGTCTTGCCTAATGGTTGAGCCATCCCTGCTTGTAACCTTTGAAACTGTTCCTATTCGTTTCCTTTTTATTTGATTTCTTCATTTTATTTATCTATTTATTTAGTCGAGTTTATATGCTGTTGTATCTACAAGTCAAAGCGGTTTACATAAAACAAACAGACCCAAATGGGCTTAACATGAAACACAATTAGAGATAATAAGGTGGAAGTAAGATAAAGCCAAAAAGTAGTATTAATACATAAAACGATTTACATGGAGGAATATAAACAAAAAACAATAATTTAAGTAGATGAAGCAATAGAGAAGCACTCAGCGAAGAGTAGTGTCCTTCAGCCTTTAGCACAACCTGTCTATGGAGATATTCTAACTTCCCCATTTCGCCACTCTTCTTTGAAGATATCCAGGGGCATCCCTGCCACTACATGAATTAGGAATCTGCCTAGAGCAGTGGACTTGAGGAACAGAAGCAAAGCATGGGGCATGCTCTTTCAGCAGTGAAGGCCTAGCAGAGGAATAGCTGTACTGAGGCTAGGGCGGCTGAATGTAGGGGAGGAGTGATCAGGCAGAAAGCAATGTTGCTGCTGCAGTGGATACTGCTTGGGTTGCCTCAGCTGCACACCACGACCTGAACTTCTGGGTTTGCAAAGCGCTGAGGATGGGGTTTCATCTAGGGAGGAGGTAGAGACAGCTTCTTCCTTCATGCTGCCAGGTGAGGGGAAGGCAGCTGGGTATAGGAGCTGTGCAGGCGGATGAAGGATGCAGCTGCAGCCTGTGAAAAGGTATGGGAAGGGAAGTCAGGTACTGGTAGCCCTAGGGGTTGGCAGACTGTGGCGGAAGGGAGATGATGGACACTTGGGGGGGGGGGAGAGAAGATGGGATAGTGGACACCTTGGGGGGGTGTTAAGAAAGGGAAGGTGAGATGCTAGACACACTGTGAGGGATGGGGATGCTAGAGAAAGAGAGGGAAGATGCTGGTCACTTTGGAGAGGCTACAAAAGGATGATGCTGAAACCTAGGGGGGCAAGGGAAGATGAGATACTGGACACGTTGGAAGAGAGGTGCTAGGAAAGGGTAGGGAGGATGCTGGACACCTTGTGGGGGGCCAGGGAAGGGAGATCCTGGACTACAGTATGGAGAGTACGATCTGGAGGATGCAAGGCAGTTCACCTAGGGCATTGGATATCCTTGGCCAGCCCTGAAGATATCTTGTCTAAGCCATGCATTCCTGAACAACTGTCAACTTTCTCCCATGATCTAATTTCAAAATCATTCTATTCTTTTAAATATTAGCGCCAGCAGCTGAGCTCCACCCTGGTTAAGATAGAGCCCATCATTTTGGAAGAAGCTCCCCCGTCTCCAAAATGTACCTAGTTCCTAAAAAATCTCAAGCTCTTCTCTGCACCATCATCTCATTCAGGCATCGAGATCTGGAGATAAACCTGTTTCTCTAGTCCTGCACATAGAATAGGAAGCTGCTTTGAGAATGCTGCCCTAGAGAATCTGGTTTTAAATTTCCTACCTAAAATATTAAATTTGGCTTTAAGAATCTCCCACCTACATCTTCCTAAGTCATTGGTACCCACAGGTTTGCTTCTCCCCAGCATGCTAAAATCCTGCCTGCAGTCCACTACCTTCAAACCAAGAAGGCAAGTTAACAAGGAATCCTGAAGCCCACCAGCCACATTCCTAATGACTGATTCGCCAGCTGCAATGGCAGTCCTAACCCTTCCCGCCTGGGCATATGCCTCCAGATACATATTCTCAGCGCAAGAAGATACTGCATCAGCTGGAGGGCAAGTTCCAACTACAGGATGTTTTGCCACACCAAGGTGATGTTCTCCTAGGTGACCATGGTCCTCCAGGGTGACCCAGAGGCCTACTCTACCATGTCCTCTATATACATCTCAGCCTGCCTCAGCTCCTCCAAGTCACTCTGTCCTCCAAAGATTGGACTTACTTGTTGATGTCAATCTCTAATCGACCCTCATTTTGAAACTTTTCTCTTGCAACCTCTTACTGGTACAAAATAAGAGAGAAAAACCTGGGTGGTTGGGAGCAAAGTTCCATAATGCCATTGCCCAGTAAAAGTTGCTTGTAATTGGTCATTATTGAAGGTGCACGCAGTTAACTGAGCAGTTCCTTGAAGCCAAATTGGCTAAAAAGGCAGGCGCTGGGAGTAAGCTGGGGTTGATCAATTCTGTAAAGGCAACTAGAGAGCCTCGAATGAATACTTGGTATACAAATGAATGTGTGTACAAAAGAGAGGATAGAAATGCTGTGTTAAAATGTTTTAAGTGTGGTAAGCCAGGGCACCTAAAGAAAGACTGCATCCATCGCACTGCACTAATAACAAACGATGACAAGCATGTACAAGCGGGATTCCGCATAGATGTGGAGGTGCAGGGAGTCCCTGCAAGAGCCTTGCTTGACTCGGGGGCCGATCAAAGTATGGTCTCCCGAAGATTCTGGCAAACCATACAGGCCCGAAATGATTTTTCCCCGAGTCATACAGAAGGCATAGCTAAAATAAGGTGTAGTCATGGGTCCTCCACCTGTTATCCTCTGTTCCGCCTAATGATACAAGGGTTAGGAGTCCGAAAGAAAACCCTAGTAGCCGTAGTCCCTAAACTACCTTTTGACTTAGTGTTGGGCCGGGACTGGCCCCCATTCGACAAAGGGCTAAGGGAAGGCCTGGACCTAGAAGAGGATAGAATATCGAAAGGGCCCCAGCTCCGAATTCCCGGGAACCAAGAAAAACCTTCAGAGGAAAGGGAGAGGTCCCTAGGGTATCCCCGAAGGGTAGAAACAAAAGAGAAGCCTGTGTCAGAGAGCAGTAGTGGAGGGGAAGCCATGGTGACTTTGATTCCAGAGCCCCTATTTGCAAAAACCCCAAAGATAGGTCCTGGCTCAAAACCCCCGGTGGAAGCAGAAACGCCCAGTAAGGGAGGCTTCGTATTAAAATTTTGTAAGATGTCCCCTGACGCACAGAGCCCGCAAAAAGCAACTGCAGCCTCAGCAGGGTATGATCTTTTTAGTGCGGTAGCGGGGATAGTGCCTAAGCGGGGGAAAGCTTTGATTGATACAGGGCTGCAAATTCAGTTGCCAACAGGGTGCTATGGGTGGATAGCTCCCCGATCCGGACTGGCATCGAAGTATTCTATCGATGTCGGGGCCGGGGTTGTTGACTCTGACTACAGGGGAGGGGTCAAGGTGTTGCTTTTTAACTTTGGGGAACGGGATTTTGAAGTGAAAATAGGGGATAGGATCGCCCAGATCATTTGTGAACGATTTGGGTCTCCAGAGGTGAAGGAGGTGCCTCAACTGACCTCTACTAGTCGGGGAAGCGGTGGATTTGGCTCCACAGGGCAGAGGGAGGTACAAGGTCTCACCGCCACCTCAGGGGAAAAGCTAGAGGACGATTTAGGTCCCCAGGTTGAGGACTGTAGAGCGGACTCAGCGCCAAAAATAGGCATGGAACTGTTGCTGCAACAGCAGAACCAGTTAGCCCAGTTACTTGCGCGGTTTAAGGACGTCCTCACGCCCATACCCGGAGAAACCGCACTAGTCGCACATGAAATTCTCACACCCCCCGGGAAAATTGTGCGGTAGCGGCCTTACCGCTTACCAGAAGCCCGCAAGAGGGAGGTCATCTCACAGGTTCAGGACATGTTACATATGGGCATCACTGAGGAGTCAAAAAGTCCCTGGTGCAGCCCAGTGGTCCTAGTTCCTAAGCCTGATGGCAGCCTTCGGTTCTGCATTGACTTCAGGCAGGTTAATGCTATATCCCTCTTCGATGCTTATCCCATGCCGAGAATCGAAGAGTTGTTGGACAGACTGGGGCAGGCCCGGTACCTGACCACCCTTGACCTCACCAAGGGATACTGGCAGATACCGTTAACCCGTGCCTCCAGACCCAAGACGGCATTTAGTATGCCGCTTGGCCTATTTCAGTTTCGGCGCATGCCATTTGGCCTGCATTGCGCCGCGGCAACATGTCAGAGGCTTGCTGACCAGGTCCTACGCCCTCACCAAAGCTATGCGGTGGCTTACATGGACAACATTGTCATCCATAGTACCACCTGGGCACAGCATCTTCCACGGGTCGAAGCCATGTTGAAGGCCTTACGGCAAGCCGGGTTGACCTTAAATCCCGGGAAATGTCTGTTCGCAGGAACAGAAGTCAAATATTTGGGGCACATGGTGGGGAAGGGGACGGTCCGGCCCCTGTGTAATAAAATAGAGAGTGTACAGAATTTCCAGCGACCACTGAACAAGAAACAACTCAGAAGTTTCTTAGGTTTAATAGGGTATTACAGGCGATTCATACCCAGGTTCGCGGAAGAAAGTGCCGTATTAACCAATATGTTGAGGAAAAACGCGCCCAACAGTTTACAATGGACACTAGAAGCGGAGGACGCCTTCACATTGCTGAAGGGGAAACTATGTAAGGCTCCAGTCCTATATGGAGTGGACTTTGGACACACTTTCATCCTTCAGACAGACGCCTCAGAGTCTGGGTTGGGAGCTGTCCTCTCCCAAGAGTTCGAGGGCACTGAACACCCCATTCTGTACTTAAGTAGAAAATTGTCAAAAGCTGAGGACAACTACTCGACCATCGAGAAGGAGTGCCTCGCTATTAAATGGGCTATTGAAGTGCTCAGATTTTATCTTACAGGCCGGCACTTTGTGCTGATTACAGACCACGCACCTTTGAAGTGGTTGGGCACCATGCGTAATCACAATCCTCGCCTCACCCGATGGCACCTAGCATTGCAAGCATTTAACTTTACAATACACCACAGAGCGGGCAAGTTACATTTGAATGCGGATGCTTTATCCCGTATTCCGGTCTGTGAGAACGGGAGTTCCTCATCCCGGAATATCTTAAGGGGGGGGATATGTGATGCAGTGGGTAATATAGAGCCTATGGAAGTTACTGAAAATGAGGAACTTACCTCAGATTTGGCTGTAGAGAGAAACTCAGTGCATGGAGAAACAGCTGAGCAGCAAGGGCTGTCAGCGCAAGAAAAGCCAAAAGCCATTAAAGGTAGTTTTCCCTGTAACAGTTCTGACGCAGGAAGAAACAGAAAAGCTCATCAGGAGCACCTGTGTCCTAACTCCCACGTAACGTGCAGGGCAGGGAAGCATATAAGTTCCTGGTTAGAACCAGGAAGAGGAAGAGAGGGGAGAAGGAGGAGTAGTGCTGGTAAGAAGGAAGAACCAGGAAGTGAATGCAGAAGCAGAGCTCGAGAGAAAAGGGTTGAAGCAAGCAGTGCTGGGAAAGGCAATGCTCAAGGAAGCAGACCTGGAGAGAAACCAGGAGGGGCCAGCAGCTCAGGAGGACAGTATGAGCAACCAATGAGCACAGGTCAGCCCATAGGAAGTTTACCGGCTGAAGGGAACTTCAAGCATGGCTGCAAAGCAAGAAACAGCTGGGAAGGTGACCAGGAGTTTGTTAGCTCTGAGCCTGACTGGAAAGCCAGGGAGAGAGTCCTCTACAACCCAGGAGCTAAAGCTAGAACCAAGGTAAAAAGATGGGAGCCTTGTTCTTTTAAAGAAAGGTTTAAAAGCTCTGCATGTTTTAAAGGGCGTGGCCCTGAGTACAACGTTATAGCTGAAAGATATCCAAAGCTTTCATTTGGTGAGGAAAACCAGCAAGGAGCCTTTCTCATACCAGGCAGATATAACCCTGGGATTAAAGAACCCTTGGCAGGAAGGGATATTGGTGTATCACAAGAGGCTGTGCCAGAATTCAGCACATGTGAAGAATGTGACTCAGATAGTTTGGGGGAGTGAAGCTGAAGGGATGATATGGGAAAATAATAGCCATACTTCAGACCCCATTCCAATGGACTGTACTATATGTTTTTCGGATGACCTCACTTCTTTGTGTTAACTTTTGAGAATAACTTTGAGACAATAACAAAAGAAAAGAAGATATTTTCTGTTGCCATTTTTGTTCGATGCTGTGTTTTGTGTTGCATTCCTGAGAATGTCTGTTCGGGAAGGGGAATAAAACCCTAATTATTTACTTTACCACTTGACCAAAAGACTCTGTTTTAATACAAAGAGCAGAGCAAAACTTCAATAACTCTAGGCAGCCGCCTAAATAGGTTTAAAAAGGGCTCTATCATACGAGCCCCATCACAGTACCAAGACTTGACCTCGTCATTGTCACTGTTGGGAGCTCCTGATTCTATCTGTGGGATGCAATTCAGGGTAGACCACTGATGACCACTGGTGCAGTGTGAGGCTTTCCTGCCATTTTCTGTATGTGTTAGTAGCGTTTTCTCCTCTTGTGTGCCTGGCAGTCATGCAGTCTGTATGTGTGTTTATTTTATTTTTCTCTTATATACCGTGCTATTCTGCATCAGTGCAGTTTACATTGAACAAACTGAAATTACATTGAACAGGGCATTATAACTTGGAGATAACTATTTTACAGGGATCATGGGCTATGGAGGGTTAAGTGGCTTGCCCAAGACCACAAGGAGCACCTGTGGGACTAGAAACCCCAGTCCTTCCGGCCCAAGGTTGCTGTCCTCTAGTGGGATTTGAACCCCCGACCTTCTGGCCTGAAGTACCTTGCCCCAACCACTAGGCTACTCCTCCACTCCTACCTGCCCAAGCGGCTCCAAAGTGTGCTCCTACCCTAACGCCTTGTATTACCATAAACAAATCACTCTGAGTCCTCACTGACATCCAAACCAGGCACAATTTATATAGTAATACTAAGCTACTGTTTATTGCATAGTAAATAAAAGATTATAAGTCATACATTGCATATAAGTAAGTTCTAATAAGTTCTAACATAAAAGTACTAATAAGTTCTAGCATAACATGATTATCATAATATGATTATAAGTAAGTTCTAGCATAAAATGACTAATAAGTTCTAGCATGAAATGAAATGCATCAATACATATACCGGATTGTAGATTCACTTCAGCGATCGGGGGAACTTTCCACGATGAAGGAATCCAGGAAAGCTGCCAAAACAGAATTGCTTTGTCTCTGGTACGGTTTCCCTCTCCTTGGAAAATTCCACGTTTTATTATACAAGTTTCAGTAATTGTTTGCTATCAGAGATGTGTTTTCATTGGATAGTACAGCGTGAGCTTTATGTGAAAACAGAATTCTCACGATTATGATTGGATATAGATTTCATACACAATTTATGTACAGAGAAGTGCTTCTGACTCACTATACTAGTTCAGACCACTTCAAGCAAGCTGTTTATACCCTATAATAACCCCTAATATCTTACAGGACTACTATGGCCATTCTGCAAGCTGTTATGCCCTATAATAACTCCCAATAGCTACATGTCTGCTGTATCCATTCCATTCACAGCAAAGCATGTCACACTCGTATCACATTCGGTCCTAATGGATTCAGCAGTACATGTAGGATGTTGGCTGAAAACGGCCGTCTAATTTGTGACATATACAGCAGTTGCAGATGGAGAGGATAAAAACAACTATCACCAGTATCAAAACTGGATGGATCAACATATTTAAAACATTAGTAGCCGAGGGGGAATATCCCATAAAAATGTCATAGCAATGATGGGAGGTAGCCTTGGCAATACTGGATCCTAGGTATGCCAAGTTATCTGCCATCAGCACGGTATGCACTTGGTGCATTGCAATAGTCCTGTTTAAGTGTTTCAGATGATTATGCAACAACGCAGAATCATTTAACAGCTTATGTAATCTTGTCAAATTTAGATCCCAATTCGAGACATCCATTGGTATGGGCGTCCAATAATGATGTACAGCTTTATGAGTAACAGCATAAAGTAAATAAGTTTCAAGATGCCACCGTAGTGTAGTTACATTCTTCAAACAACCCACAAAGGGAAGAATCATCTTAGGTATAACTTTGGTATTGACTACCATGCATACTTCTTGTGGAGCTATTTCAATCAAGTATTCATAAGCTGGTGGCATAATAATGAATTTGCACATGTTAACACTATTCTGCAATAAGCAAGGTTCATATACACTAGATTGGATGCGACAAATTGTTCCTCCTATCACCTCGGTGCAGGTGGATAAATCATGGGTACAGTTATTAGAATCAATATGGGTCCCTGAAAATTCCAGAAGCCAATATGAAATTCTAGCAGGGGTCCCCATTACCAAAGGAAGTACTATAAATTTACACATTTGCATCTTCTTAGTTACATACGGTAGCTTGTCCGGTGCAACTAATCTCATTGCACTGCATTTTTGGAAGCACTATACATCAACTATTCATTAGTGACATTCAATATTTGTTTCCAAATTTGTTCGTTTCTGGATAGGAGTCTCGCTTGAAACCTATCGCGTTGTTCAATAATTGTCATAGCTTGTAAAGTACATACTGTCCAATTAGCAAAGCGAGTTGTGTTTTCTGACATATTCCACGTATACTGAGTAGCATTTGTAAATAAGTTCAAAAGTTCAGAAGAGATGGCTGCGTGCTCTTGGACTGGGCGCCAAATGGTGGGAGCCCACCGAGTCTGTAAAGTCAATGCATCATTAATGCCAGCTCCGGCATTATGCATACAATTTGCTAAAGTTTAATCGTAACAGGGTCAAATACAAAAGATATACCTTATTCTCTTAAATAACACTTAAAAAAAAAATATGCAAACAGCGATTTTCTTGGCACTCTGCCGATTCAATCGACACAGAGCTCTGCCATGCACTGCGTGTCTTTCTATCAATTAAATCACCTGGCTGCAATATCAATGTCGCCATTATGTATTACCATTAAGTTCTAGCTAGCATGAACGATGAAGGAATCCAGGAAAGCTGCCAAAACAGAATTGCTTTGTCTCTGGTACGGTTTCCCTCTCCTTGGAAAATTCCACGTTTATTATACAAGTTCAGTAATTGTTTGCTATCAGAGATGTGTTTCATTGGATAGTACAGCGTGAGCTTTATGTGAAAACAGAATTCTCACGATTATGATTGGATATAGATTTCATACACAATTTATGTACAGAGAAGTTGGCCATTCTGCAAGCTGTTATGCCTGTAATGCACATTGCAGTAAAAGCACTGTTAACACGTGCCACAGTAAAAGTACAGTTAATACTCACATTTGGGCCGCACAGTCTTAGCATGCACTGTTGTGATACTTGCCTTAACTCTCTATGTCTTCTTCAGGAAACGTTCTTTGACCTGTGGCAAACGAGATGCCTCATCTCCAGATTCTGGATTCTGATTTTCTTGCATGGCAGTTTCTGAGTCGTTCCTGGTTGGCTTGCTACCCCTTTTTCAGTTGGGGGATGCAATTAGTCCAGTCTTGCCTACCTCAGGGCAGGAGGTGATGGATGGTGCTATGGGTAAGGATATCCAGCCAGCCAGAGGATCTGGAGACCATGATGTGAGCCACTCATCATCCTCTAGGGGGGTCTGTGGTAGCTGTGCCCTCTAGTGTTGGGGGTTCATTTCTGAGAGGAGAGCTTCCAGACTCTGGCTTGTCCTCCCTGGAATTCTTTCTTTTTTGCAGCAGGCCTGGTCCTTCTGGGGTGGAAATTCAGACCCTGCAACCTCTGAGTGCCCCTGGTGCAGCCTCGTGTGGGGCAGGCATAGGGTGAAAGCCCGTTTGAGTGCCTTTGACTAAGCGTCCCTGGTATGGGGTGCCCCCTGGAGATGGGGAAAAGCTGTCCGAGATTTTGATTATCATTTGGATTTAGATAGCTTGGTATTGGGCTCTGACGTGGATATAGAAGTACTCTCACCTTCAGAAGATTGTGAAAAGACTGTAGTGATCCACCTATTCTGGAAGGAGGAACTGGTGACATTGATTGCCAGGGTCTCATCTGCCTTGAACTTGATGGATGCTTCTGACACAGAGCAGGAGCTGAAGGTACACCCGCTCTTCAAGAGGGGCGGAAATCCACTACTGTCTTCCCATTCCTGGATGTGATCAGGGATATGATCTGGTCAGAGTGGGACTCTCCCGACTCCTTACCTAAAGGGTTAAGGGTGTCTAAGAAGATCTCCACTCTCCTGGAGGAGGAGTGTGTTGAGTGGTTTAGCATTCCTAAAGTGGATGTGCAGGGCACGGCGGTTACCAGACGGACCACCATTCCTGTGGAAGGCGGATCAGCCTTAAAGGATTTTCTGGACCGTAAGGTGGATTCGTGGTTGAGGAGTCAGTTTGCCATGGCAACGGCTATTCTGCCAGCTAGCGGTATGTGCCAGCCTGATGCCTCGAGTCCTGCTCCAGTGGATTCAGTCTCTTCCACCAGATGGTACTTCCCCTCTTTTGGAATAATCTATGACCTTCTTTTCAGATGCCATATATGATCTGGTATTTTGGCGATTTTGGATGGTGCCCTGATGACAACATCACAGTGTTGGATTTGTCTCTGGCACTGGGCAGCAGACACATCTTCCAAAGCCTGGTTGGCCCAACTGGTTTTTAAGGGGAAGCTTCTATTCAGGCTGCTTTGAAGAAGCTGGTGAAGGTCCTGGGTGAGACCCAACCTACCGCCTTCCAGAAGACAGGTCCAAGGGGCCTGTGAAGCGGCCTGGTGCCCCTTCTCATCAGCCTCCTCCCATTCACTGAGGACGCACTAGCCAGATTCCCAGGGGTCTGAGGACTGTCAATGTTACTGATCTGGAAAAACCTTTCTTCCCTTCACCTTCTGGGCTTCGGGCTTGTTCTCAGTCCTTTCATGAAGTGTGTGGCCCCAGGGACTTGATCCCTTCCAGAAGACCCTCCTGGTCTGCACAATGAAGGTTTTGGGGCCCATTCCCTGGTTCCTCCAGTTGGAGATAGGCTTTGCCTTTTCTTTCAGGAATGGGCTTGGGTTCCCAAGGATTACTAGGTGCTAGACACCATTCCGTTCAGCTGTCTTGGAATGCAAAGAGCCATTTCTGGGTGTCTTCATCATCTCCCTATGTGGGTCTGCAATCAAGTGCCACTGTGCAAATCACCTTGGACAAATTCCTGTGCTTAAAGGCAGTGATGCCCCTCCCACTGGATGAGCAGGACAAAGGCAGATACTCCATCTTTTTCATGGTGCCCAAAAGGATGGTTCCTTCTGGCCCATTCTGGACCTCAAGAGGGTTGATGAGTACTTGTGCATCCTGTACTTCCAGATGAAAACCTTGCACTCTGTGATTCAAGAAGTTTGCTGAGGCAAGTTCTTGGCTTCTCTGGATCTGGCTGAAGCATATTTTCATATCTCAATCTGGGAGGATCAGCAAACGTATTTGTGCATTGCCATGCTTGTCTCTCACTATCAATTCACCGCCCTCTCTTTCAGGCTTTCCACCACTCTAAAGATGTTCTCCCAGGTCATGGTGGTGGCAACTGTGGCATTAAGGAATTTGTGTCCATCCATATCTGGATGACTGGCTCATCTGGGCCCATTCTTTTGAGAGGCATTTCTGGTGGCATCCTGAGTGGGGTCTTTTTGGAAAGCCTCAACTGGGTGATCAATCAGGGAAAGAGCTAGCTTTTGTCTTCCCAGTCTCTGAAATTCCTTGGAGCACATTTTGACACTCGAATAAGCAGAGCTTTCCTGCCAGAGCAGAAGGTCAAAAGGCTATTGGATTGCATGGCACTGCTGTGCACAGCAGGCTCCCAGAGTCTGGGATTACCTTCAGCTTCTCAGATTGATGGCGGTGATCATAGAGATTGTGTCATGGGTGCATGCTTACATGTGGCCTCTCCAGCGGTCCCTCTTGACTCGGTGGTCTGTGATATCTCAGGAGTTCAAGCACAGGCTCCCGCTCCAGATAATGGTGAAGGTCAGCCTGCAGTGTAGCAGCTGCACACACACGAAACAGGCTCCCTCCACGGGACAGGCTCCCGCACCGCGACAAACCCAGCTCCACATCCACGGGACAGACCCCCGCAACAGGGCGACCACCACAGATCCGGCTCCACCTCCACGGGACAGGCTCCCTCCACGGGACAGGCTCCCGCACCGCGACAGATCCAGCGTCACATCCACGGGACAGGCCCCCGCACCAAGACGACCGCCACAGATCCAGCTCCACATCCACGGGACAGGCTCCCTCCACGGGACAGGCTCCCGCACCGCGACAGACCCAGCTCCACATCCACGGGACAGGCCCCCGCACCAAGGCGACCAACACAGATCCAGCTCCACACACACGGGACAGGCTCCCTCCACGGGACAGGCTCCCGCACCAAGGCGTCCGCCACAGATCCAGCTCCACATCCATGGGACAGGCTCCCTCCACGGGACAGGCTCCCGCACCGCATCAGATCCAGCTCCACATCCAAGGGACAGGCTCCCTCCACGGGACAGGCTCCCGCACCGCAACAGATACAGCTTCACATCCAAGGGACAGGCTCCCTCCACGGGACAGGCTCCCGCACCGCAACAGATACAACTTCACATCCCCAGGACAAGCCCCTGCAACAAGTACAGCTCTCCTCAAAAAAGCAAACAACAGACGAAAACCTAAGGACACAGGCGTCGCCCTATCAGAACATCACAAGCTATCAACATGCACACCACATACTTCCTCCCACTATACCTACTAGTCACACAACTCCTCCCACCAACTACACACCCCCACTACCCCCAAACAAACACACCATGGTACCCACCAACTGCACTGCCATATCTCGGTCCACAACACACACACAAAGAGACACTCGCAACCTCCCAAACAAAGAGACAAAACAGACACAAATCAAACCCCAACACCGGCCCTAAGGAAGCACAAGTCGCAACAACCTCTTCCACAAAGAAAACATCAATTGAGCTCATAAACGCCAGATCCATCTGCAACAAGATACACACTCTGGTAGACCACATTGAAGAGCGACAGCCAGACATAATATGCATCACAGAGACATGGCTCAACCCTACCGACAGTGTACTACTCAACCAACTAGTACCGAACAACTACTCAGCATACAACTGCCCACGCATCCACAACCGTGGAGGAGGAGTCCTAATAATAGCAAAAACAGAACTCAAGTTCAAGACACTGAATCTCACAGATACAAAGCAGTGTAACACAATTAGCATCAAGAACAAGAATATTGCAATCTGCCTAACCTACAGAGCACCCCGTGCTCCACCCGACGAACTAGCCTTCATACTCGAAGAAGCCTGTGCCATAACGTCAAACAACAAACCAGCACTACTAATCGGAGACTTCAACCTCAAGTCCGCCAATACAAAAGATGCAGAGGCCTTCCTTCAGGCAATGTCATCACTTCAATTCACACAGATAGTCAATGCACCAACACACAGACTAGGATCATCCCCAGACCTCATCTTCGCATCAAACTACCTAACTTCAAGAGACCTAATCTCTACACCCACCATCACCCCAGTACCATGGTCTGACCATTACTTAATCGAGACAAATCTGCAATCACAAGAAGACTGGACAAGCGAAAGAGCGAACTTCCCACACACACAAAGACGATTCAAGTCCTTTGACAAGGACGAATTCATCCAGGACACAATACAACACTTGAACATTGACTCAGAGGACCTGGAGGAACAAGTTTCCAACTGGAACAATGTCCTAGCTAACGCCGCCAAACCATCCGTTGACAGGACCAAGAAACAACACCACAACAAGAGACAAAACAAACCATGGTACTCAGCAAAAATACGACAGGAAAAGAGGGAGCTCAGGAAAATTGAACGGAGATGGAGAAAAAACAAAACTACTTCCGACCAACATCTTTACCTAACAAAGCAAAAACAATACAATGAACACATCAACCAATCAAAAAGAGAATTCCACACAAACCTGATAAATTCTTCCATCAACAAACCCAGAGAACTTTTCGAAATAGTAAAAACCCTGACAAAAGAGCAAGCAGCAGAAAGAGAAATACAAGTGGATCCACAGATATTCGCCGACCACATCAAAGACAAATTTCACTCCACAGAGCGCTCAACACCCAGTAGAACCAACAGAACGAACGTCCACCCCAAAACCTGGGGCACATTCCACTCACCCTCAAAAGAGCAGATATCAGACATCATCTCCACAATCAACACAAGCACTGCTCCTACAGACCCTTGCCCAGTGTCATGGGTCAAAGCCACCAAAGCAAGCCTCATACCAAACATTCATAAAATGGTACACAACTCACTCACTCAAGGACTCATGCCACAGCAATTAAAGCTTGCCTCAGTAAGACCAATCACAAAGAAAACTTCTCTCGACAAAAAGGACCCAGCAGCATACCGACCAATCTCCAGCATACCCTTCCTCGCAAAAATAATCGAAAAGACGGTTCAACTACAACTTCAGGAACACATTGACGAACACGGAACTCTCGACGACAACCAACACGGATTTCGTCCCAACCATGGAGTCGAAACTCTCCTGATCTACCTCTTCGACAGCATCATAAGAATAATTGACGACATCAGGAATGGAATTATAATGATCTTCATCGACATCTCCTCAGCGTTCGACACAGTTGATCACAATATACTCCTGGAGAGACTGAAGAACACTGGTATACACGGTACCACTCTAAAATGGTTCCACTCGTACCTAACAGAAAGACAGCTACAGGTCAAGGTGGGACAGGACACCTCCCGGCCCATAAACGTCCAACAAGGAGTACCACAAGGATCCGCACTCTCAGCACTCCTTTTTAACATCTACATCCAACCAATATGCAACATTATGAAAGAGAATAACATCCAATACACAATATACGCAGACGATATAATGGTATACTCCCCGATATCAATCGAAAACCCGGACTTCTCTAAGATAGCAGACTGCCTTACCCAAATGGCGAAGTGGTGCCAAAACAACAATCTAGCTATAAACTACAACAAGACTGAAGCTTTAATCATCACTCGAAACCAAAGCTTCACACACCCACCAAACATAAAGATACAAAGCACCACGATACCGATAAGATCGGAGGTGAGATACCTTGGGGTTACTCTGGACAGTAAACTCAACCTCAAACCACACATAGACAAAACAATCCAAAAAGCATATTACAGGATGCGAATCATCAGGAGACTGAAACCACTCCTCGCTCCAGAACACTTCCGTACAGTCTGTCAAGCACTGATAACCCCAATACTGGACTTCTGCAATCCGATATACCTCGGACTACCAAAACAAGCTCTCAAACCACTACAGCTGGCACAAAACACTGCAGCTCGAATCATATCCGGAGCCGCAAGGCAGGAGCACATCACACCTACACTAAAGGACTTACACTGGCTCCCAATCATTGCTCGCATCAGATACAAGACTATCATAAACCTATTTAAGATAAAAGAACACACATCAGCCAACAGCCTCCACCTGCTCATACAACCGGAAACCAGCGCACGTCCCAGAAGAAGTCAAACACGCAACCGAGTCAGCACCCCAAATGAGTACAAGCACACACGCAAGGACACAACAGACAGAGCTCTCTCCATGGCTGCTCCAACAATATGGAACAATCTACCGGACGATCTAAGGGCAACTCCAGACCTCAAAGACTTCAGAAAACAACTGAAAACCATGCTGTTCATAGAGCACTATGGTCACATCACATAACCTAAGAGAATGGATAACAGCACTCCAATCCTCCCAAACAACTGAATATATATAAAATATGATTCTAGCACCACTGTAAATAGCCCACCCTGTATATAGCTCAAACAAATCAAGCACCCAACACATCCCTCACACAACTAAGTTTTATCCTCACTGCATGTACAACACACACACTTTACCTGATTGCTTGCTGTGATACCACCTTGATTATTAAGATAAGGCGGTTTAGAAATACTGTTAAATAAATAAATAAATAAATAAAATCATTTGAGGAAGGGTGTGCCACTGGACAATTTCTCCTGGATCCTTCTGACAACAGATGCCAGTCTTTTGGGCTGGGAAGGCCCATTGCCAAGACAGTTTGGCAAAGGGCCATTGGAACCACAGGGAAGTGGTAAGGGCCATCGGGTTGACTCTTCTATGTTTCTGGCCCCTGGTTGAGTGCTGAGGGGTTCGAGTATTTTCAGACAATGCCACAACAGTGGCTTATGACAATCAGCAATGCGGCATGAGGAGTGCCTGGGTAGCTCTGGAGATGGCTCTCCTGTTTGCCTTGTCAG
Organism: Ichthyophis bannanicus; assembly: GCA_033557465.1. NCBI lineage: Eukaryota > Metazoa > Chordata > Amphibia > Gymnophiona > Ichthyophiidae > Ichthyophis > Ichthyophis bannanicus. The sequence goes on from CM066048.1 coordinate 121,387,734, forward strand.
TTCAGCACATTGCCTGAGTGGACATTGTGGAAGTGGATTTCCTCAGCTGGCATTCTTTGGATCCCAGAGAACGGGAGTTGAGTCAGGAGGTGTTTCAGTTGATTCTGTGTCATTGCGGATGCATCAAAATGGATTTGATGATGACCCGCTCCAATGCCAGAGTTTACTGTATCTTCAGTCACTACCCGGAGATGGGTCTGAGGGCATCAGTGCCCTGTCCCAGCCTTGGCCAAGTCAGTACCTGCTCTACATGTTTCCTCCATGGCCCCTGGTGGGGCATGTGATTCTGCGTATACAGGGTGGCCCAAAAAAAGTGAGAACATCTCATAAAGTAAAAGATTAAATAGTTTACTTATTTACCTTTTCTAGCTATATAACGTCTTTATTTCGACAATTTCCGGTCGCCATCTTTTTTTTTTTTTTAATTTGTCAATCGTTTACATCTGTCTTTTTGAATTTTTAAATAACTTATATGCTACGAGATGTTCTCACTTTTTTTGGGCCACCCTGTAGAATGCCACCTGGGCAGGATTGTTCTGGTGGTGCTGGACTGGCCAAGGAGAATGTGGTTTGGAGACCCGATGCGACTTCTGTACGTGCCTCCTCTTCAGTTGCCCCTGTCTCAGGATCTATTGCAGCAGGGACTGATCATCCTGGAGGACCCGGTTCCCTTCTTGCTTACAGCTTGGCTCTTGAAAGGAGATAGCTAGCACATAAGGGCTACTCTCCAGTGGTAGTCTCCACTCTGCTAGGAGCCCGGAGGAGGTTTGCCAAGCTAGTATACTTGCGGATCTGGTACCTCTTTAAGCAATGGCGCAGCGCTCAGCAGTTGGCTCCTGAGGCAGCCAAGGTGCTCTCTCTGTTGCACTTTCTACAGGATGGCCTAAAGAAGGGACTTTCCCTTAGCTCCCTGAAAGTTCAAGTGGCAGCTTTCTCCTGTTTCCGCGGTCAGGTGGTTGGTAAGTCTCTAGCATTGCATCTGGACATCTCACGCTTTCTCCAGGGGGGTTGGCATCTGTGTCCTCCCCTCCAGTCTACAGTTTTCCAATGTTTTGCACCCATTTGAGTTATGGCTAGAACCAACTTATCTAAAGCATTGGAAATTAGTCAAAGTTTGGTTCTTTGAAAAAGTATACTTTTGAAAAGGTATCTGTGGTATTCTATCGTTAGTGGACTGTAGTGTTGTACGATTTTATTTGTAAACGGTATAGCAAATATGATAAATAAATAACTTGTTCCACCTAATCTGCCCATTTATGTCTGCCTACTGTGCCGTCAGATTTTACTTGCCCTGAACTCTTCTCCTTCTTCCATCGTCCCCCTACTCCACGAAGGTCCTTTTGTGTCTGTCTCATGCAGGCTGAACTGTGTCACTATTTTGCCTGCTACCTCTCCTACTAGCAATCTCTTCCAAGTATCCATCACCTTCTCAGTGAAAAGTATTCTCTGTGCAGTTCAGGTTGGAAGAACAGAACAGTGTTAGGACCATATGGGTCAGATTATGGAAGGTTGGTAAGGAAAATGAGAATAAATTAAGGGTGATGACAGCTGTGGGAAGATCAGTGAGGGCTACATTCCCTGATGAGACAAGGTCTGACTTTCTGTTACTACCCAGCACCTCACGACTGATGCCTGCAACCTGGAACTATTACAATCCTCCAAGCCCCGATAAAAGTGTATGATGCTATCAAGAGAGAGAAGGCAGGCCTCAAACACAATTAGATGTTAGTCATTTTATCCTCTTAAACAAAAAAATGTGAACGTGAGTCACGCCTATATGACCTTATTCATGTGAAAATAGAATTAGTTTGTAAAATTTATGGGCCCGATATTCTTCTTTATGTGTATCAGTGCAAAACCTGCCTGAGACTCAGATGAAAATGAGCTCTTCAGATTCTGAGTTGTGTTAACTCTTTGCGTTGATCAGTGCAAGGCCTGCATGGGATTATCGAAGACTCTTATTTCAGCTGCCCGCCCTGTATTCATGCATAATGGGGTCATTTTCTAAACTTTATCTTTCAGGTAAAACCCCCAATTTACCCACAGAAAAAGGCTTTTAAAAATTACCCCAGGGGCTACGTGCATATAAAATTAGCATAGAGAATGCCTGCACCTGAGTGTAGGCATGTTGGGGAAGGAGTTTGGATGGCAGGTAGACTGAGTGATGAAATATATGCACATTTTATAAGATATGTATATATGCATGTAAATTTACACCAAGTCCTGAAAATTGACAGCATACTTGAGGGCATCTTACCCATGATTGTTGCAGATTTTGTGAGGCTGTTTTATAAAGACACATAAAATAACCCCAAAATAGGTGCTTACCTACACTTCCTCCCTAGGCAACTTGTTCTAAAACTGCCTTTACTATGTATTAGTATGATGTCTGCCTGGAATTGTAATGGGAGGGTCATTGGGTTCAAACATTTATTTCATTGACTAACAGCTCTCTCTGTGTGATTCCACAGGTACATAGTTTAGTAGGTTGGAAGACGACCAAAGTCTATCCAGAGCAACATTCTTTTCATTGACTAACAGTTCGCTCTGTGGTTGAAAAGGTAGAAGGTTGGGTAGGTTGGAAGACGACCAAAAGTCTATCCAGAGCAACTTTCTTTTCATTGACTAACAGCTCATTCTATGTGGTCCCATAGGTAAAAAGGTTGAGCACGATGGAATAAAACCAACAGCTTTTTTCTCACGTTCTAAGAACTAAGCCTCCTGGCTATATAGTTACACAAAATTGTTCAGACCTGTTTCTTTGCCAAAAGTGTCAAAAGCTAATTGTCCCTGTAACTCTGTGTCTTGCAATATCAACTCCCTCTGCAGAATTCCTCAGCACACTTTCCCAGGTTTAATGAGAACACAAGACTAATTTTCCACAAGGGATGCAAAATAAGAAGGAAATGAAAGTATACAGACGAGCTACAGTTCAAAAAAATATTTTAGAAAGAATTCTCACCAGATCTCAATTACAAAAATGTACCAAAAGGTCATGCTTTGATTTTCAAAGCCAACCCCGTAGGTAAACAGTGGTTTCTTGCAAAAATGGGCTACTTAACAATTATCCTCTCAGTTTGTGGCTAAAAATTCACACATGGTGAAACAACGTGCAGTTTCACCCGTATTTGGAGGAGATATTCCTGGGGCTGGGTTAGGGCCGGAATTGTAGTTTTAAAAATACGCATTTGGAAAAAATATCCACCATAAAGAGGCCCATTGTTCAAAGCCACTTATGTGGCCAGTGGCAATCCTGGCCAAATATGATAAGCTGCTTTTTCTCATTCCTTCAGTGGCTATATAGAAAATGCCACCAGGTACTGTAAAAAAAAAAAAAGGCAGGGCAGGGGTGGCTGGCACAAAAATTCTCTAGAAACTGGTATAATTCTGCTGCTGTCTGACTGACTTGCGCACATAAACCTGGAGCGCCAAAAGAGCAGAGCTAACTTATGCATTGAAGTGGTAAATGCAATTGCCACGTCGACATCTATTCAGTGGCACTAAAGGCACGGTGCTACTGTATATATGAAACAGCCGCTGCCACTAAATAGCAGACCTGCAGTGTAAACGTCTGGATGAAGGTCCTTTCCCTTCGACACCCCAGCGGTTTGGAAACTGCCCCCTTTATCTTTGCGCACACTTTTGCTGTAGGATGTACTGTTGGGCCTTTGATCTTGCGGCAGTGGCTGCAGTCCAGTGAAGTTCTGTTATTTTGTCCTTGCTCCAGCCAGAATGACCCAAACTGGAGAATGGGGTGCACTTTCTATGTGGTACAAGTGCTCAGATGTTTCTTCCTAGTAGCTTCTGTAAAAATTGGAAAGTGCACTCTGCGTCTCCAGCCGTTTTCATGTCATTGTGCAGTGCTAGTCTGCCTTTGGAATTTTTTTGGGGAGGAGGGGGGGAGGTGGGGCCCATCAATTTCCTACTCCTCTTTTGGGGCATACAGCTCAGATGGAGCAGAGGTACAGCTCTGGTGCCATCAGCCTTCATTCGGAACCATTCGGGGATTTTTCCTCTACTGTTTACCGCTCAAACCTTAGCCCAGCCACTCTAGCAATAATTCTCAGCCCCTTTCCAGAACCCTGTATTCATCGGTCCTAATTCCAGCATCTAGAAACCCTTCCTTAAATCCCCCCTCTCCCAACCAGGAGTTGTGATATTACCTCCTCAACATCCCTAGGAATAAAAGACCTGATCTGGGCAACTCAGGTTCCTTTGCGTGACACTGACCAGCATGAATTGTCTTCATAAAGTCCCCTCTGTTGATACAAATTCCCTTGGGGCTGTGCCCTTTGCTCTGCAACTCCCAGCTTAGATCTGTTCAATTTACACTGGTTGGCAATCACTTTTAGCAAAATACACAAAAGCATTTGTGGTGTCAGCAGTAGCTAGCACTGATCACACAAGTGTACTTTTTTTAAATTGCGGTGCATGTACAGTACCTATACCTTTGGCCATTCAGATCACTAAATAGCCAAAGATATACTTCTGGGACAGGAGAGAACTGTGAGATGGACTGAGGCTCAGAATATTCTTATATATTCAGGGATGAAATTCAGCCACTGAACATGTAAACGAAGGGTCTAATTTCATAGCAGGACGCCCATGTGAGAAGTCCAAAAACATCCTTTTTAAGACTTCCTTTTATAAAGGCATCCAAGGTGCCCAGATCCGGCCCCCATAGCCCAAACTCTGCCCCTGGGAATGCTTACATGCAGATTGCTTAGAAATAGCTGCATGTCATTTTTATGCACTTATGCGGTCATTCAATTTTATAATATCCCTTTTCTCCCCTCCCCCACACATCAAAATCCCAACACTCAAATAGCAGGTTTAACTGTAAATGGATAACTGTTTAAAATCATACATGAATTTTCAGTGTTGCTGAAAATACATATAGCTTTAAAGGTATAACTAAATTCATAGGATAGCTGTGCTGTTGAATATTGGCCTCTTTGTTTTTTTTTACCCAGTTACTGCAGGGGGGCAATGGCAGAGGAATCTCAGAATGTGTTCTTTCAGAAACTGATGGCTTTATGCAGTGGATAGTCCTTGTCTAGTAACTGACCAATGAAGAGTAAAGATCCAAGCCAGTCCATCCTCTCTCCCTCCTTCCTTCCTTCCTTCCTCCCTCCACAATGAGACTTCCCCAGTCTCTCTTTATTGATGAGATACTAGAAAACATATTACAAAGCAATATAGCTTTACAGTATATAGCATCTCACCATCAACATAATCAAAGATAAAGAAATAGTATAACATAGGTATTTATTTATTTAAAATATTTATAGCTTGCTGTTCTATTGTCCTCAGGGGTAAAAATAACATACATAATACATTATAGTACACATACATAAAAAGTAACACTCGATAACATGAATTTTAGAAGCTATAATTAATCATCATTAAAAGCCTGCCTAAAAAACATTGCTTTAAGCATATTCCTAAAATCAGATATGTTAGACAAATGGTGAAGAAAATCAGACAGCCCATTCCACAATTTCGGGCCCATGCATGAAAAAGCATGGTTCTGGGTTCTCACTAATCTGACAACTTGCAAAGAGGGACCTTCCAGTAAATTCTGACTCTGAGAGCACCGAATGAGTGTAGGTCTGTAGGGCACTGATGAAACATTTAATGGTAAAGGGTAACTCAAGCGTAGATGCTTACAATGAATCCACACTGCATACATCTCAACCCTAAATTTCATCAGCAGCCAATGATGCTTTCTGGGACCTGCAGTGGTAGCAGTGATTTGAAACAGCAATGGTGCTTCTGCCCCCTCCGACACAGACTTCCTTTTGCATGGGAGTGGAAGCGGCTGGTCAGAGGGGGCAGATGCAGGAACAGCACGCAAAAACAGAGGTCTTGGTAAGCGCTGCGTTGCTGTTTAAAGTCCTGCAGGTCCCAGAGAGGGTCGGCAGTGGGCTGTCCTTGGACCATTTACAATGCCTGTAGAGCCCCAAGTATAATAGGTTGCAACAAGACAAACGCCTGCAAGATGCAAAAAATCAGAAGCATGAAGACACAGCTTAAGCTTTCGAGCTGACGTACAGTACTTTAATTGTGAGCTAAAAGTGAGCTTAGTCTCAAGGGAGACACCCAAATAACGTGCTTCCTCTTTAACATCTGTCACATGACCCCCAATCACGATTTATGAACCTCACATAAACATGAATTCAGTCTTCCCAACGTTCAGGCTCAGTCAAAGCTTCTCCAGTCATTAGGCGCCTTGTAGAAGAGCTTGCTGCAATGGGTGACATCCACTCTGTCATAGGAAGATGTGGACAGCATGATTTCATCCATGTGAAGCCTATAATCTAAGCCCAATGTTTCAAACACATCCCAGATGGGCTAACATAGGAAAAAGCCAGTGATTTTGAGGAAAAACTGGCCTGGAAAGGAAGGGGAGAAGACAGTGGGGATTTTTCCAGGTACATGTGACCTGGATTGGACACTGTTAGAAACAGGATGTTGGGCTAGATGGACCTTTAGTTCGACCCAGTATGTCAATTCTTATCTCTTATGACAGGAATCATCAAACAAGACTATATGGACCACAGTCTGTGTCCATAGTCTGTAGACAGCTCTAGTACACGTTATGGGTACATGAGAGCAATTAGAAGACTTTTTTACCTGGTACACTCACGCTCATCCACATAAAAGGATAGGTTTGCAAAGCGACGCCAGCAATGTGTTGAGGTCCATTGAATAATATGGGACCTTGGCGCACATACTGCACGTTCACCGCTAGCGCCACTTAGTAAATCTACCCCAAAATTATGATCAGATTATTGCCTCCCCCCTTCACCATGTGGATGCATTCACACCAAATGCACTTTTATCATGTGATACATAAAGGGCAGAGTTAGGCAACAGAGGAAACTATCCCTGGAGATTACGTAACCCATCTCTGCACACAGATTTTAACATCTACTTTGTGCTTGCTTCAATCCAGGTGCAGGGATCGCAGGAATTTTGCGTCCATGCTCTGAACACCAGTGGAATTCTCAAAAGGAAGAGTCCGGATAAAAATGAACTTGTGTTCCCCATATACATGCATTGGTGTATTACTTGGTATATCCCATTCAGAGGTGAATTTAGGTCTTCAGATACAACGTACTCCATTTATCTATTTATCCTTTTATTTATCTATTTATCTCCAGACCACATAAGCCTACAGAAGAGGTTCCCATTCTTTGGTCTATTGACCCCTAGGAGTTCATGAGATGATTACAAGGGATCCTCAGGATGGAGAAAAAAAGAAAGAGACTGCAGGAATTGGCTGGGTGGAAGGAGAGAGAGAGGCTGAGACTGGTGGAGACTGGTTGGAGGGAGAAAGAGAGAGAGAGACCAAGACAGAGAGAGAAAGAGACTGAGATTGGTGGACTGCCTGGAGGGAGAGAGACTGGTAGGGGAAGGGAGACAAAGAGCAGTAATGGGGACAAGTCTGGTGCTGAGGGGAGAGTGGCTGGGAAAATTTGCAAATTTCTGTTTCTGCGTCTAGTTCAAACGTCTCCTACTTACCTACAAGTGCCTTCATTCTGAGACTCCTCACTAGCTTTCCTCTCTTCTCTCATAGAAACATGACAGCAGAAAAAAGACCACATGGCCTATGTAGTCTGCCCTTCCATATCAACCTCTAACTCCTCCTTGGGAACTCCGCTCCTCTGGCAGATCCCTTTTATCTGTGCCCTTCTCTGCCACTGACAACTCTAGACTTCATTCATCCCACCTTGCTGCTCTATATGCCTGGAACAAACTACCTGAGTCGGTGCATTGGGCTCCTTCTCTGGCCCTATTCAAGTCCAGGCCGAAGACCCACATCTTTGAGGCTGCTTTTGGATCCTGGTTTCCTTACTCTCTTGTCCACTACTGGTGTGTACCTAGCTATACTCTAGTCCCCAGTTTTGCAATGCTTTTTCATCTCGATTAGATTGTAAGCTCTGATGAACAGGGACTGCGTCTTACATCTATATGTACAGTGCTGTGTACACCTTGTAGTGCTACACAAATGAAGAGTAGCAATGAAGAGTGGTGGGGATGAACTGGGAGTCCCCAAACCTTTTGGAAGTTAATAAGGGGTCCACACAATCAAAAAGGTTAGGAATGTCTGCTCGGCACAGGAGTTCCTCCTTTCCTTCTGGGCTTGGCAATTTTAGATCAACTTCCATTAGGAGAACTATCGCCTCAACAGATACCATCACTCAGGTCCTACTTCATTTCTTCCCTACTTGGACATTTCATTCCAGACCAATCTTTTTAGGGAGACACCATCTTCCACAGAGCAGGAAATCATTCCCCGTCTTCCCAACTGGGCCATCTCAAGAGCACCCGAACAGAGACCTGCATCTCTCTGCTCAATCCATGGCTGTCTCCCCCTCTTTGTTTGTCTGTCTCATTCCAGGCAAGACTTCCCACCTGAACAGATACTATTGCTTAAAGTTTACACTCTCATCTTCCCTCTTAAGCCATTCAATTCAAATCTAGCTTGATTTTTGGAGTTTATACATGCCAACATACATCATCATTTAAGTTCTCCATTACCCTCAGTCTTATTTGGTTAACTCTTCAAGGCAAGTTTACCATTTGGCATATGATCTCCTCGACATATGATGTCCCGCAAAACCTCCTTGACTTTCTCATTCCTTAGGCTGTAAATGAAAGGATTCAGCAGTGGAGTCACCATTGATGGCAGGATAGACACTCCCTTCTTGATATTCAGTGAAGAGCCCTGGCTGGGCTTCACGTACATAAATATGCAGCTGCCGTAATAGATGGTGACTACAATGAGGTGGGATGTGCAGGTGGAAAAGGCCTTCTGGCGCCCAACAGAGGATGGGATCTTCATGATAGCACCAATGATGTAGAAATAGGAGATCAAAGTAAAGACCAGTGAGCCAAGTACCACCACTGCAGAGATGGCCACGCCCAACATCTCAATGAAGAATGTGTCTGCACAAGCTAACTTTAGAAGGATGGCATTCTCACAGAAGAAGTGATCAATGACATTGGGGCCACAGAAGGGTAACCAGCACACCAGCAAAGTGGGAGTCACCAGGAACAGACAAGAGCCCAACCAACAGGCCAAAGCCAGCATGAGGCAGACTCTACCACTCATGACAGAAGAGTAGCGAAGAGGGTTGCAGATGGCCACATAGCGGTCGAAGGACATGGCAGCCAACAAGAAGAACTCGGTAGTCCCTAGGAAGAAGTAGACAAATGACTGGCCAAAGCAAGCAACCACAGAAATGGTTTGACTCGAACCTATAAAGATAGCCAGCAGCTTGGGAATGACGGCAGAAGTGAAAAAGATGTCAAGGAAGGCGAGGTTACTAAGGAAGAAGTACATGGGAGTGTGGAAGCGATGGTCAGACCAAACTACAAATACGATGGCTGTGTTTCCTGACAGTGTTAGGACATAGATGAGCAGGAGGAGGAGAAAGAAAAAGATCTGCAGCCCACGGGGTCCTGGGAAACCCAAAAGGATAAACTCGGTGATCATGGACTGGTTCGCCATCACCATAACCGATATTTTACCTGCAGGAAGAGACAAAAGAATAGAAAAGAGAGATTATCATTATTATTAGTGTTGGGAATGTGCAGGCATGTGCTCCCATGAATAGAAACCATGATATTTCTGAACCACCCGCAATGGTAGGAACATAGGTGATGGACTCCAATGCACCTTATATGTTCTACCAGACAATATCTTACCAGACATTTATCTGCCTTGTATACCCTATAAATACCTCTAGTATATGCCTGTCCATCACTCTTCTTCATTCTCTCATCTATCTTTCCACAGATACTATTCAATTGATCAATCTAGTTGTTTCTCTTTCACCCATCCATTAATGTTTTCTGGAGTAAATTTTCCAAAACTCAGTCAGATCTTAGGTATGAGGACTGCACCTTTCCAAAGAGGGCCTGGTGCCCAGCCCATACCCGTCTAATTCTTTACTCAGAGATCTGCAATGCTCTTGAGTGAGTAAGATGAAGGGCATCAAGATGGCATTTACAATTGAGGAAAGAAAGATTTTTATGCGCCTCACTTCAAAGGGGAGGAGTATGGGCAAAAAACCCCTAGGTGGGCATCTCTAAGGGTACTTTTTACCCCCAAGACAAATCTCAAAAATAAGATATTGGTCATATTTTCCTTTTTGAAAACCTGTGGATTTTAGAGCTATGAAAACGGATGTGAAAGAGTTGGGGGCATTTGTACCCTTCCTTAGGATTTCCATGCATTAAAAGTTTAATAAAAATATTGAGTTCCTCTTTCAAAATTCACAAACATTTGCAGTAGCCTCTAGGGGTCTCCTTTTGACCTCAGTTTGAGCTCCCAGACTGAAAGTGCGGTAGAGAATCTCTCAGACTGGCATCATTTGGAGAGAAAGGACCCTAATTTTTTATTTTTTGTTGAAAAAAAGATTGCATCAGGGACTCTGGAAATTTGGAGGGAAGACCTGCAAACAGAAGCTGAGAGCCATCATGTAACTGAGTCTCAGAGCTGGTGTGGAAGGGGGACCTAATGGTGAGAGAGGTCGTGTCCAATCTCCCTGCTTCTCTTTGTGATTTTGGATAAATTATTTAGTCTTCTCTTGCCGAAGGAACAAAATTAGATTGTAAGTCCTCCAAGAGAGAGAGAAGTGCATACACCCTGTATCTTAATGCAAATTCTAAAAATGTAAAAGCCACTCTGCATGTCCTTGCAGTGGGATGAGAGTTAAAGCGAGTCCTAGTCATTTTAACCTCTGTCTTTAGTAGGAAATTGGCAGTGTTTGCTCAGTGGCCCGACACTAATGCGCGGCTCCGATTAGCTGCATTCAAAATGCCTGTGCGAGCCGTATTGCGGTGCCGTTGTTCGCCTGGAGTAATACGCTTTCTCTATCCGAGGAGGAAATGCATTCATCCAGGACGGAGGCCCGAGTCTTGCTGCGCAAATTACCTGGCGAGAGGGTGCTGCCTGAGAGAGGTGGGTTTGGCCGCTATTTATATGCTTTGCCAGAAAACTGCCCTTCCATCCCAAAGCCTAATCTGCAGTTGTGTTGCCGGCCACGATCAGAGATTGCCCACTGAACACACTCTGCAAGACACATGCAGGCTGTGTTTATCTAGTGCTTTTAATACCACCAAACAAAAGTGACTTTTCTACAGAGACAGGAAGTATCTGCGCTCAGGGCCGGCGCAACCACTAGGCAAACTAGACGGCAGCTTGTTGGGTGGGTGAGGGAGACAGCAAAGAGCAGGGCATTCAAACCTACACCGTTGATTCTAATAGCCAGGAGGGGAGTGTAAGGCTTAAGGTTTGCAGAGGACACCAACACCTTGAACCGACTCTGGGGCCGGCCCTACATGCACCAGTAACAGCCCAAGGCTTGCAATATCTACTGTGCAGTTCTCATCCGCCATTGACTGATTTGCTTAAAATTTACGGCACTTATTTTTTTTCCTTTTCACAGTATGTTCTCCTTGAACATATGTATTTATTTCTGTGATAGTTTTAAGAATCTCTGTTACCGCAGATTCACAGATAGAGGACACTTACCCATCCACGTCTGTCGCTCTCTGGATAAGCACTTTGGAATTTAGAGCCACGTATAACAGATATTTTCTCCACTGGTTTGTGGGAATCTTGATGCTCGTACCTTATCTATGCATCTCAGTCATATACACCTATATGCAAGAGAATTAAAGAAGCCATTTCCTGGTTCAATAAAATATTTTATTGCAGCCATACAGCCCATGTTCCCTGTAAAATAGTTATCTCCAAGTTATAATGCCCTGTTCAATGTAATTTCAGTTTGTTCAATGTAAACCGCCTTGATATCATGAAAGGCGGTATATAAGAAATGATAAATAAATAAATAAATATCGCAGTCTGTGTCATTCTTACTGAGTACCAAAACCAGACTTTTGTCCTAGTCTGGATTTAGAAACCTCGATCTGAACCTTTTTCTCCCCTCCCCATTCCCTATCTTCCTTACCGGAGCATTGCCTTTGACACTGTCCATCTGTCTGGTAGAACCCCGAGTTAAACATTTAACTTATGCAGTCCATTCTAATCATATCTGCATCAAGATATTTGAAAAGAGGAGCCTCAAAAAACACAACATCAGACTTCACCCAAACAGCAGGTGAACGTGACCATTATTTTTCATCATTAAGTTCTTCAAGTTCCATTAGAAAATGTTAAGGGATTTTTCTTTTGCATATACAGATATTAAAAGTACTTGTTTGGGTGAAGCTCGTTGAGGCCATATAGCATTTTGAAGCTTCCTTCATTCAAATATATAAACTGATGTCGTGCGATTTTTAACCCAAGATTCTTCAAGACTTGAACTATTTTTTTGTTTTAACTTGGGTGGTGTATTGCATTTTGTGTACTGTTTGTTCATCTATCCGTCTCTCTCTCCGTTCATCCGTCTATCTATCTGTGTATCTATCCATACACACAAGTACCTATCTGCCTATCCATCTCTCCATACATTTATATATCTGTTTCTCTGCTTTTCCAAGACTGCAGGATTCCTGTTCTCTTACCACATCTGCAAACAGAGCTGCTCTACCCATCTACCTCTCCTAGGCTTGTGCACTTCCACTATCCACCCTCTCTACCTCTTCCTGTCTGTCTCTGTTGGATAAAACGCTCACTCCTTACCTCTGCTCTGGCCTCCAATCTAGTCCGCTCTCTAAGCCACACTGATCCATGGAGTCTGGGTGTTATAGCTCCTGTCAAAGTCCCCTGGTGCTGTGTCCAATGAACGTCAAACTCTCCCAAAGAATGGGAGGGGGGGGGCAGACTGCACCTTCCCTGTGTTCTATCATTAGCCACGAACACAAGGGGCACTGGCTAGGACCCTCTCTGGCTATTAGCCCTGGTTTTCATTGTCCCTGCATGCTGGTGTATTTGTCTCTGTCTTGAGAGAGGTGCAAAATTCTAGCATGAAAACACACATTAGGAACACAGAAACAGACAAAGGCGTAGACATACAAACCTACAGGCACCTGAGAGTCACAAATCCTAGTGTCATACAGATCCACAGTCAACAGCGCAGGGATAAACTCAGAAAAGATCTTAAATGCTCTGATCTGTTCCAAGCCTTTGAGTCCCCATGCAATCATCTCTCCCCAACCTGTACTTCTAATGAATTCCAGAAGAAGGGGTTAAAACTCAAGGCAGTCAGTAAAATATTATCAGATTTCCAGAGTTTACTGCACTGTTTAACCAAGAATCCAAGGAGCTGATGTGTACCTGGAAGCATCTCTCCAGGTGATATGTTTATAGATCGTTATTTTTTCTTGGGTACTGCAAAGCGGCAATGGAGGAGGAAGCTCAGAGTATGTTCTGTGATAGGACTGAAGTTCCTCTCTGCGCTTAGAAGTCCCTGTATAAGAACAGCTCTTTCTGGGTGCTGGCTATTTGAGCCACCATGGTTTGTGACTGCTCTTTGACTAGTTTTCTGACTGTAGCTGAACCCATTTTGGGAGGCAGAGGGAGGGTCTGGTAGTTTCCCCGTTTCTCTGGGCCAGAAATGGTACAAGGGTACTGGGCGCTGCCCTACGCAATCATGATCATCCCACCACCACCCTTCCCACGACAATCCTGTAAAACTGCATAATTGGACATCATACCTCTAAATGCTAAACTTTTTGTATGGATGTGTGCCGCTCTCCCCGCAGGTAAAGGAATGTGCTGTTGGTTTGGCTTTGAGGCTCTCTGGTTTTGCTCTGACTGTTGCTGCGGTTTGCAATCTCTCCGAAGCAACTACCCCAGACGATCACTTAGTCTTGCCTAATGGTTGAACTGGTCCTGCACTGGTTTTCCAACTCGCTTGGAACCAGAACTGGCTTCTGATGCCATGAGCCTTCATTCAAAGACCCCCAGTACTTTTTTCTCTTATTTGATAGCGCCTCCTAACTTACCTTTCTTCCCATCCGTGCAGCGACAGCCTTGAGGCCAGACACCAGGGTTGTGAGCGCTGCTCCCTGCAACATGCCCAGCTCCAGCCAGCCTGAAGACTAGGAAAGCTGACCTGCAAGTCAAACCCTGGTCCTCTGCATTAAGCTCACAGCTGCTTTCTGATCAGTAAGTTTACATCCGACCGCCACTGGATACAGGCAAGGCGTCAGGTCTTCAGCTAAACTAGAAGCCCACAGAAAAATAAGACTCTCTGTGTACAATCAGACCCACTCACAGCCACTAGCAAACTCCGAGTAGGAAGGGAGACAGCGCTGAGGAAAGGAAACGATGGCTACAGGTTGTGAAGCACAGGGGTTGCATTTATTAACATTGCCCTGTCATCCCAGCGCAGTATTGGATGTCAGAGGATGTGGCTAGGAGCAAAAGCTGTGAAGCACGAATCAGATGGTTATACGCTGGGAGTAAGTTGGTAGTAAGCCAGGAGTGAGGTGGTCATAAGAACAGAGCAAGCTGGCGGTGGTGAGATGAACGGAAGGCAGGAACACAGTCTAATAAGTTGAGAGTTATGTGGCAGTATACGAGGAGCAAGGTAGTGAAAACATGGACCTGGGCCCAAAGTGAACTAAATAGAAGCAGGATGGCGGAGACATAAGGACGACATGAGGAAGGGAGGGAAGCAGGCAACAGTAGGGCATTAGTAAGGGAAGAGTAACCTAGCAATAAGGCTGTAGTAGGGTGTAATTCATTTGTCTTTAACTTTCTGGTCGAATGTGCCAGCCCCCTTGTAGGCACCCACGTAGCCTGTATTATTGGCCAGATCTTCACGCCCGGCCATGCCTTTGCCCTTCCCACTTTCGTCAAATCTCTCTTTATGAGCACCTGTGTACTTCGAAGTGTCTGTGAGTCGGTCCACGGCGCCCACTGCTACCGCTTTCTGAAAGAAAACAGCAAAACCAGAAAGACATTACTGAGTGTGAGTGTGGAGTACTAATCACTGGCCTGCCGCTCTCCTCTCTCTCCTGCAGGATTAGCGCCAGTAACTCTCCTCCTTAAGTAAAGTGTCTGTAACTCTTTCCCAAAGGCAGTGCCTGTAATGCTTCTCTCTTCATCAAGGAGCACCCCTAGAGCTAAGGTCCCCAACACTCCTCCCTTCTGCAGGTGGTGCACCCCAGTACAGTACTTCTAACTTACCTCTCTCTCGGGGGGACATCCTTAGAGATAGTGCCTGTAACTATCCTCCCTCTCCAGCACAGTGCTTCTGTGTCCTTCCTCTACTATAGGGCAGGGGTGGGCAATTCCGGCCCTCATGCACCACAATCCAGCCTGGTTTTCATGATGTCCCTAATGAATATTCATGAGATCTATTTGCATCCCCTGCCTTCCATTGTATTTAAATAGGTCCATGAATATTCATTAGGGACATCATGAAAACCAGGCTGGATTGTGGTGCACAAGGGCCGGAATTGCCCACCCCTGCTATAGGGCATCCCTCAGGACAGCTTGTAACCCTCCTCTCTCTCTGGTGGCAAGGGGTTCCTCTAGGGGCAGTGGTTCTCAATCCAGTCCTCAGGGCACACCTAGGCCAGTTGAGTTTTCAGGATTTCCACAATGAATATGCATCAGATTAAATTTGCATACCATGAAAGCAGTACATGCAAATCTATCTCATGCATACTCATTGCTGGAATCCTGAAAATCCGACTGGCCTAGGTGTGCTCCGAGGACTGGGACAGCGCCGGGACAGCGCCGGTAGCTCTTCTATTTCTCCTGTAAGGGACGCCCAGGAAAGTGCTTGTAATGCTCCTTCCTTTACTGCAGGGGGTGCCTCTGGGGAGAATGACTGACTGCAACGCCCCCCACCACCCCACCTGAAAGGCAATGGCTATATCTCTCCCTCTTCAGGGCCCATGATCTCCAGGGCTTGCTCTCACCGTTATTCCTGTACTGCTTGGTTCACGACCTATCACCATCTTGCTTATGGATTCAAAAGCTTCCTCAGACGACTGCCCTTTAAACCTCTTGGGTGCTAACTCCTTCAGCGCCTCCACAAATTCGTCAAAAGTGAGAGTTCGCGCGCCATGAGTCCTGGAAACACAGAGAGAGGGTGAGGGAGAGACAAGACGGCAATTAGGTCTCAAGTACAATCATTTCTGTCCCCCACTGCTTAGCACCACATTGCTCCAGTTCATATACTGCTGACCCCCCCCCCCCCCCCGCCCTCTACTGCCACAGAGGCTCAGAGCCTCCTTTCCCTGTCTCTTTAGGTTAAGCTCCATGTAGATAAAATCCCTCCTCCTTCCGCCTGATGCTCTATCTTGTTGGCCTGGGCCAGGGGTCCAGCTCTAACAGGAAGGTAAATGTGTATTGAATTTGCATATGCAAATATTCTTACAGACATGACATTACAAATGAATAATCTAACCCAGGTCCTTTGTATAAGCCACTGGGTCAAATTAAATGGGATCAGCCTGGGCCCCCCGTTTCTGCCTAGAATTTCTTCTGACATTTTGGTCTAATATAGAGGATGAGTGAGAATGCTTTAAAATACAACTGGTTGACTGATGTACGGGGGAAGAGTAGATGTGCAGAAGCGTCCACACTTTCAGGGGTCTCTGGCTGCAATATTGCATTTTGTATAAAGAGTAAGGCTTGATTCATAGCTTCCAGAGTAGCCGTCCAGTCCAAGACCCTCACCTCACACAACTCTGCCATGCACCTTACTCCTGCCACATGGTACCACCCTCCTGCTATTCCAGCACCGAGACAGCCCTTGACACACACAACTCTACCAGTGCGTCTCACTCCCATCATGCTATTTCAGAGGAGACCCTCACACATTACCCTATTAATATACCTCAGTCCTGCTATGCACCACCCCTAGCTATTCCAGTACCGACTCCTCCCTCCACACACACGGCTCTTCTAATGCAGCATCCCCTGCTGTTACAGTAGAGATCCTCCCCCCCCCCCCCCGATACACACACAGCTGTGTCAGCGCACCACTCACTTCTATTCCAGCACTGAGACCTCCCCCCACCACACAGCTCTACTAGCACACCTCACTCCTGCCCTGCACCGCTACATGCCACAGGACCATACCAAGGGCTGTGCAAGCAATGCAGCTGCACAGGATGCAGATGTGGAAGGGGAGCTAAAGTCATCACTGAACTTCTAGGAAGCCCCATAAAAGCAAGCTTGTGCATGCAGCTGGGAGGGGGGGGGGGGGCACAGGGCACAATGCTAGCTTGGAATGGTCCTGCCCTGCCATTCCAGTTAAAACCCCCTCCCAACACACACAGCTCTACTAAAATCTCTTCCTCCTGTGCAACTCCCCCCTGCCAGGGTTCTGCCCACAAACATGCTGAATATATATTGGGGAGAATAGACTGGCTGGTATTTCAAGCCTTCTGTGTGATTATTCCCCAAGCTCCCTGAAGTCCTTTCTTCCTAACCAAAAGGAAGGTTTAATCTGGCAAACTGCTGGGGGGGAGGGTGTAGTAAATATTTACCTGCCATAAATCAGTAGGAAAACAGGAATTTAACATTTCTACTCTAAGGGCCATGGTGCCTTTCATGTAAGTCAGCTCCTTAAAAAGGATCACATGATCCCAATGCTTCTGACCTTCAACCCCTGTGCCTTTAAGGAACTGACAAGACATGGCATGTTGCCTTCTCGGCTAGGTAAGGGGGGTAGAGAAGCGAGGACTGTCCGGCTCAAATCCAGACACGAGGTCATCCTATGTCACATTATATTGGCAGATCAGCTTGGAAAAAATGCTTCTCTTTGAAATCTTCACTGCAGACAGCCATGTGATTTCTAGATACCTTTGTGGAAAACCAAAATGAGAGCTTGCTTGAGTTCAAAAGAGGATCTGGATAAGAGCCGGAACTCCCCGGATCCTCCAGATCTAGGTATTACTACCTTAAGTCAGATCTGCGGAGGATCCAGCTTTTACCGACTAAGCGGCGGGAATTTAAATGGGGGTTGGCGGTGACTTAAACATGTCCCAGTGTGCAGTGCTGACCAGGTTTTAATTTCAGCAGTGAAAGACTCTAGATCCGGCGGATCCCAATACACCGAGAATCTTTCAGCTCCTTCAAACAAAATGCAGACAGAGAATGGAAAGCTTCACCTTGCGCTCCAGGGCCAGTGCAAAAATACTAGATGTCCTAGGCAAACTTTCAGCCATGTGGTCCCATCCTCCCCCCCCCCCCCCACCTAATATATTTCATGCTCCTAGACTCTTCTGAGATTTTATCATTATCATCCCTATATCACCCATCCCAGAACAATTCTGTAAAAATGCATAGATGGATATTGCATTTCTAAGTGTGACACTTTGTTTTGTATGCACATATATAATGAGAGTAATTTCCAAAAACTATTTATCCAGGTAAATGGGTTATATGAAAATTATTTACTGTATATGCTTTGCATTATAATTTGTCAGGATCTGTTACTGTTACTTTGACTGTAGTTTTTCTTTGCCACCCACAAAAACTGCCACTCTAGGTGACCACCTAGTTTGCCTAATGATTAAGCCGGTCTGGCCGGCTGTCATACAATCCTGTGCCTCCTGCAACTCCACAGCTATGTCCGTAATAAATGCAGCGCATTTGCAGATGGGAGGGTGCAGCTCTGAGCTACTCATCTTTCAAGAATCCACAAAGCATCTTCCCTCCCTCCCCTATTCTGTGCCCTCGTGCATCAGTTCTGGGGCTTATTTCTGGATCTCCTTTGCTCTCCCACCTTTCCTTGTACCCTGTGATGTAACATTCCTTCTTCATGCAATTTGATGTCACATCCCTTCCTCACATTCTGTGATGTCACATTTCCTGACCCCCCACGGATTATATTCCTTCCTATTCCAGTGATGTCATATCTCCTTCTTACACTGTGATGTCACATCCCATTCTCATCCCCAGTGATGTCATATCCCCTCCTCATACCCTATCAGACACTCACTTGACCTTGTTGAACACTATGTCCACGTCCGTGGTCGTGACGGCTTTGCCGTCCATGACTTTACATTGCTTGCAGAGTTTGGAGAAGTTCTTTCCTGTCAAGTCCTTCCCTGTGGCAGATGTATCGCCATAGACAGCAAACTTTCGGAAGGTTTCCTGTAGATCATGCGACATGATGGAAGCTGAAACCACACTTCAAAGTTAGACATCAGTGATGACTCCCATAGTCATCAAAAATACAGTCCCTGAACAAATAACTACTACTATGCCTCAGCATTTATATAGCACTACCAGTCACACGCAGCGCTGCACAGACATGTAAGAGACAATCCCTGCTCATCAGAGCTCACAATCTAGTCAAGACAAAACGCAAAACACAGAAGGTGTAGGCAGGGGTAAAACAGGGAGAGTGAAGGAGATCAGGTGAGTCAAGATCCAAAAGCAGCAGCGAAGAGGTGAGTTTTCAGCCTGGATTTGAGGAGGGTTAGAGAAGGCGCCTGGCGTACAGACACAGATACTTTGTTCCAGGCGTAAGGTGCAGCAAGGTGAAAGGAGCGAAGTCTGGAGTGAGCAGTAGAAGAGAAGGGCACAGATAGAAGCAGTTTCTAGAAGAGCGGCGTTCCCGAGAGGAGGTTATAAGGAGAGATAAGAGAGAAAAGGTAGTGAGGAGTCGCAGAGTGAATGCATTTATAGGTCAGCAGGAGAAGTTTGAACTGGATGCGGAAATGGATATGGAGCCAATGAAGTGACTTGAGGAGAGGAGTAATATGGGCATGACGAGGATGGCGGAAGATTAGCCGCGCAGCAGAGTGTTGAACAGATTGAAGGGGAGAGAGATGATTCAAAGGAAGACCAGCAAGGAGTAGGTTACAGTAGTCAAGACGAGAGGTGATTAAGGAGTGGATAAGCATTTTAGTAGTGTGTTCAGAAAGGAAAGGGCAGATTTTGCTAATGTTATAGAGAAAGAAACGGCAGGTCTTAGCTATGAGATGTATGTATGTAGAGAAAGAGAGAGAGGAGTCAAAGACAACCCCCAGATTGCGGGCCGAAGAAACAGGAAGGAGTACAGAGTTATCCACAGAGACTGAGAAAGGAGGAAGAGGAGGGGAGGTTTTAGGGGGAAAGATAAGAAGTTCAGTCTTGGCCATGTGTTCAATTGCAAGCGGCGGTGAGACATCCAGGCAGCAATGTCAGAAAGGCAGGCAGAGATCCGGGTCTGGATTGCTGGAGAGATTTCAGGTGTAGAGAGGTAGATCTGGGAGTCAGGAGGAGAACCAGGATAGTACAGAGCCCTTGAAACCAAGCGAGGACAGGGTGTCGAGGAGGTTATGGTCGACAGTGTCAAAAGCAGCAGAGAGGTCAAGAAGGATGAGGACAGAGAGCAGGCCCTTGGATTTTGCCATGTTGTAGTAATAACATGTGATATACAACAGAAGCAGGTTATCCCTAAAACTGGGGCAAAAACCTCATAATGTGTCCTTTAATATATCTTTTACATATTTAACCAAGGGGAACCCCCTCTCGGAGCACCTAACTGTTACTAGGATGACTTCCTCATTGGTTAAAAAATCACCCTTTGAAAGTAGTTAAAAGTTAAATGAATTCAATCAGGTCCGCCTTTACCTACGAGCAAAAGAGACAGCTGCCCTGCTGTCCATAGGTCAAAGCATCCCTGTTCCTCCCTTGTGCACCCTCAGGCCACTTGTAAGAGAGGACTCTCTGCTTCCGGTCAGTTCACCAAAGTGTCGTTCGCTTCACTTGCAAGCGGCCTGAGGGGAGCAGAGGGGAGGAGGCTGCTGACTGTGCTGTTCCGGGGTGGGAGACTCATGTATGAGAGTGGGGGCCCATTCTCAAACGTTTGCCCAGGGACCCATAAGGGGTTGAAGCAGCCCTGCTTTCAATATGCTTTTGAAACTAATGAATACAAGCACTTATAGTCACAGTCCTAGAAACAGCCAATGATGGCCGGTGTTTCACATTCGGCTGCATTAGGGGTGTATCCCTTTAACAGGAATAGCAAATACTGTACTGTAGAGACAATCGAGTGAAACACCTCTGACGCAGCAGAATACAAACCAATGGCCATCATCAGTATGAAGATTAGTGCTTGTATTCATTAGTTTCAGAAGCTTATTGAAAGTAGTTAAAGTTAAATGGATTCAAGGGGTTTTTTTTAACCTATGAGGAAGTCGTCCTGGTAACCATTAGGTGACTTGGCAGGGGGTTACCCTTTATTAAATATGCAACAAGTATTAAGGACACAGTCTGAGGTTTTATTCCCCCTTAAGTACATTTTTTCTGACTATAATAATAAGTTCGGAAGCTGAAAGCAGAAGGGCACACGGTTATATGGGCAGTAGAAGGAAAATAACTCACGTACCTGCATGCAATTCTCCTTGAGCTCGGATTCGGAAAAGGAGAAGGATAAATACAAAATGCAGAAAGAGGAGGTCAACCTGACACCTCTCCCTGCTGAAAACCTTAGATCACTACTACTACAACTACTGATCGATCATTTGTATAGCGCTATGAGGCGTACACAGCGTTGCACAGGCACATGTAAAAGACAGTCCCTGCTCAGCGGAGCTTACAGTCTAGTCAAGACAGACAACACAACAGCAGAGGACAAGGCTACATCGGGGGAATGGAATGGTAAGGAAACATATAGGAGACTAAATGGATCAGGGTCCAAAACTGGCCTCGAAGAGGTGAGTTTTCAGGCTGGATTTGAAAAGGGCCCGAGATGAAGCCTGACATACAGACTCTGGGATAGTCAACATACCAAAGAGCCTTTTGAGCTCTGCTCACCCTGGGATTGGCATTGAGGCACGTTATCTCCCTGTAGCTTGGTTCTCTTTTTTACTGGATGATAATATTGCATAATGAGCGTGAATCCCCCTAGACATGGGAGCATCAGCTCCACCCCAGCCATCTTGAAGAGCAGACTTAATTAAGTCAGAAATTGAACACAGATCCATCCCCGTGCAGTCCACAGGACAACTACTGGGCCATTTGGCCAGGCCTTAGTGTCACTGACTCTCTGTACAGTATGGCGCTGGGGGGTCGTCTTATCTCTCTGTGCCTCAGTGCTAATCCCCGGCTCGGCCACTCATTCTCTGTACACGTTTTATACCCCAACTTGCACAAGGTACATGTAGGAATTTCAAAATGAAATTTTCATGTGTACTTTCCCACCTCCTGTGTTCTTCAGAGGTAAAACTGCATACATTGTGAATCGGCACAGATAATGTTACCCACCTTGAGAGGGCAGTTCTAACAAAAAGCATTTTTATACAGGCAAACCTGTGTTATTCCTGTTAAAAAAAATGTGAAAAACGCCCTTTCCCCTGGCTGAGTTCTAATTCCCAGCTCTCGGCCATTTCTCACACCATGTCTTCTCTGTCACCCATCCAGTCACCCAAATCCTGGGGACGGTCACGGATGCGTTGGAGTGCATCTTCCATCAGCTGTCAGCAGAGGAAGGCCGTGACCAGGAGAGGTGTTAATCAGGGTCCACCCTGCACCACTATCAGTCACCATTGTGTGGTAGGATACTCTCTCAAACCAAATACGGACACATCCAGAAGCCAGAAGTACACCCGCAGTATATCCTCCCATCGGTATGGCTATTCCAAGCCAAAAACCCATCTCTCACCTGTTCTTTGACCCCTCTGTTCCCAATGGCTTAACCCCTGTGGTTCTCTGCTATGAGTTGCCCAGGCAAGAGGCTACTTGTGGCCAGTGAGCTATAGGTCTCCATGGAAACACATTAGTCCTGTCTCCAGCCATTGTGGTCTCAGGCACTGTGACCTCACTATGACATCATGCCGTGTCATCTCATAGGAGAAGAAGTGTGTGCAAGGGCATTCGTTCTACATGGCTGGGCTGGAGAAAACCTGCACAGAATAAGAGGATGGGACAGAGAAAATTCTGGGAGGCCGATTTAGATACCACCTTGCTATAAAAAGTTATTTTGTCTGACCATGGCTATTTCGCTTATCTTATTTATTCATTCATTCCAAGTGCTGTCTATACTGCCAAATGGCCATAGGCAGTCAAAACTGAAGCACATGGCCTGCCTGCTGCCCACAGAAGCCTGCATCCATAGGCGTTGCCTAGCCCAACTAGTTAGTGGATAGGCCCAGCCCTGTCGCTAAGGAGGGGAGAGAAGAAAGAAGCAACCTAGATGGAAGCCTAAGGAGAGGATCCAGAGGATGGAGCCTGGGGAAAAGGCACAATGGAATAACCATGTCTTCAGGCCCTTTTAGGGGGGACAAGACATTTTTCAGATATGTTAGTGAGAGGAGGAAGTGAAAAAGTGGTATCGTCAGACTCGGGGGTGAAGGGGAGGAATATAAAAACATGACGGCAGAAAAAGACCACATGGCCTATCTAGTCTGCCCTTCCATAGCAAATACTATAGTCCCTTTTTTCCTTTAGAGATCTTCTGGGTTTGTCCCATGCTTTCTTTTATTCAGTTGCTGTCCTCATCTCTATTACCTCCACCAGGGGACTGTTCCACGCATCTACCATGCTTATTACTCCCGAGTCTATCCCAGTGGTTCTCAACCCAATCCTCTGTGATCCCTAGTCCAGTCAGGTTTTCAGGGTATCCACAATGAATATGCATGAGAGAATTCTGCATGCATTGCTTCCATTGTATGCAGATCTATCTCATGCATATTCATTATGGATATCCTGGGAATCCCAGAGGACTGGGTTGTGAACCACTGGTCTATCCCCTTTTACCCTTGATATCTTTAAGTCTCTTCCCATAAGGTTTATAATGAAGACCATTTTGGTAGCCCCCTCTGCACCGACTCCATCCTGTTTATATTCTTTTGAAGGTGCAGTCTCCAGAATTGCACACAATATCCAAATGACGTCTCACCAAAGACATACAGAGGCATTATCACCTCCTTTTTTCTGCTGGCCATTCTTCTCCCTATGCACCCAAGCATCCTTCTGGTTTTCTCCGTGGCCTTTTCTACCTGTTTAGGACATGGTGAAACAATCACACCCAGGTCCTGCTCTTCTTTTATGGACAGAAGTACTTCACCCCCTACACTGTACCGCTCCCTTGGATTTTTGCAGCCAAAATGCATGACCCTGCATTTTTTATCATTAAATCTCAGCTGACAAATTCTCAGTCATTCTTCAATCTTAGCTACTGTAGATCCCTCCTCATGTTATCTACTCTCTCCTGGGTGTCTATTGCAGATCTTGGTATCATCCACAAAGAGGCAAACCTTACCCAACAGCCCTTCTGCAATATCACTAACAGAAATGCTAGAGGTAATTGGACCAAGGACAGATCCCTGCGGCACTCCACTGGTAACATCCTTCTCCTCAGAGTGAGCTCCATTTACTTGTACCCTTTGTTGCCTCCCACTGAATCAATTTCTAACCCGGTCAGTCACTTTAGGATCCATCCTTAGAGTGCTCTATTTATAAGTTGCCTGTGTGGAACGGTGTCAAAAGGCTTTACTGAAATCTAGGTATACCACATTTAGGGCTCTCCCTCGGTCCAACTCTGTGGTTACCCAGTCAAAGAAATCAATCGGATTTGTCTGACAACACCTGCCTCTGATAAACCCATGCTGCCTTCCATCATGTAATCTGCTGGACTCCAGAAACCTCACTATCCTCTGTTTTAGCAGTATTTCCATTAATTTACTCACCACAGAGGTCAGACTAACTGGCCTGTAGTTCTCAACCTCATCCTTACTTCTGCTTTTGTGTAAAGGGTCCACATGTGCCTTTCTCCAATTCTCTGGCACCACTCCCAACTCTAAAGAAGCAGTGAAAAGGTCAGACAGTGGAGTCTCTAGATCCTCCCCAAGTTCCTTCAGTACTTTCGGATGTATCCCATCCGGCTCCATCGCTTTGTCTACTTTTAGTTTAGCTAATCCCTCGTGAACACAGTCTTCTGAAAATCATTCAAGATCCCCTTCACTTCTATTCCCATTCGTGGGTATTTTCTGAGATCCTGCTCTGGACCCTTTCAGTTCCCGTGGAGGTAGTAGAGACAAGGACAGTATCTGAATTCAAGAAAGCATGGAGGATCTCTAAAGGGAACAAAGAAACTGTAGTATTTTGTATGGAAGGGCAGACTAGATAGGCCATTTGGTCATTTTCTGCTGTCATGTTTCTGTTTCTATGATCTGTACGGCATGGTGCAGGAACAGTGACTGTGGGGAAGATGAAGAGGATGATGGAGGAGACCTGGCTGATGGAGGAACCCAGTTAGTTTGATGGAGCGCCTCTTAATCTTAGTACTATTTGACTTCTTTCACTGGATGACCAGAGAATTGAATTGGGAGAGAACACCAGATGTGGTATACTTAGATTTCAGCAAGGCCTTTGACACAGTTATGCCTGACGACTTATAAATCAACTGAGACCCCTTGGGATGAACCCTAAGGTGACTGACGGGGTAAGAAATTGGTTGAGACGGAGATGCCAGAAAGCAGTCGTAAATGGAGTTCGCTCTATTGATAGAGGCGTTACCAGTGATGTGCCACAGGGACTGGTCCTTATTTCTGTTCTTCTTAATATTTTTGTAAGCAATATCATGGAAGGTCTTTTGGGAAAGGTTTGCCTCCTTGTGGATGATACCAAAAGCTGCAATAGGGTAAACCCCTTGGAAGGGGTGGATAAAAAGGGGGGGGGGGGGATCTACTGAAGCTTGAAGAATGGTCGAGAATTTGGCAGCTAAGATTTAATGCCAAAAATGCAAGGTTATGCATTTGGGCTGTAGCAATCCAAGGAAGCAATATAGTATAGGGAATGAGGTATTCATATTTCAATGAAAGAAAAAAGAGCGGGATCTTAAAGTGGCAAAATGGGTAGAAAAGCAGACAGCAAGAGTCAGAAGGATGTTTGGATGCATAGGGAGATGAAAGACCAGCAGGAAAAAGGAGGGGATAGGGCCTTTGTACAAGTCTCTAGTGAGACCTCGTTTGGAGTACTGTGTACAATTCTGGAGTCCACACCATTAAGAGCATATAAAGAAGATGGAGTCAGTCCAGAGGGTGGGTACAAAAGTGGTCTTCTTCATAAAGCATATGGGGATTGGCATAAAGATCTCAATAGATGTATTTTGGAGGAAAGGCGGGAGAACGGTGATATGATAGAAGCATTTAAATACCTCCATGGCATAAATACGCAGGAGGAGAACCTCTTTCAATTGAAAGCAAGCTATTCAATGAGGGAGCGTAGGATGAAGGGGAAAGGGGATAGACTCAGGAGCAATATGCAGAAATATTTCTATAGGGAAAGGGTGGTGGATGCGTAGAGCAGCCTCCCAGTGGAGGTCGCAGAGACAAGAACTGCATCAAATTCAAAAAAGCATGGGACAGACCCAGAGGATCTCTGAGGAAGGGATTGTTGTAGATCTCATGGATGGACAGACTGGATAAGTCGAATGGTCTTTAGCTGCCATCGTTTTCTATGTTATTTGAAAGGGTAAATAACCATTCCCTATTCAGCTGTGTCACTCCACTCATAATTTTATCAATTTCTATCATCTCCCCTCTCCGTTGTCTCTTTTCCAAGCTGAAGAGCCCTAACCTGTTGAGCCTTGGTTCATAAGGAAGATGGTCTCCCCCTTGTCCCTGTTCCCTGAACCTTTGTAGTTCTGCTAGATCTTTTTTTTTAAATGGGGTGACCAGAGCTGCAGACAGTAGGTGGTTGTACCCTGGACCTATGCAGAGCATCATGAAAATTTCCATTTTATTCTTCATTCCTTTCCAATGAATTCCTAGCTTTCTGTTTGCTTTTTGGATCCCTGCTGCACACTGAGCTAAAAATGTCAGCATATTGTCCACCGTTGCTCCGAGATTCTTGTCCTTTCTACTATGGAACCCAGCACCGAGCACTCATAATTACAATTATTTTTCCCTGTGCATAACTTTGCACTTGTCCACATTAAATTTCCCATTTAGCTGCCCAGTCCCCTCAAAATCCACTTGTAATGCAATAACTTTGAATACTTTTGCCTCCTCCTGTAAATCTGGTCACCTCACTCGCTATTCTGATTGCCAGATCATGCATAATAAATTAGTTAATCAGCACCAGTCCCCGTACCGATCCCTGGGGCACTTCACTGTTTACCTTTCTCAGAGGGAAAACTGACTGTTTGGTGTTACTTTTTGTTTCCAGGTGGGAAAGAGCACTCTGGCTCTGGGCCTTCTTTTTCTTCTAGATGTAAGGTTACCACCTCGTTCCCTGGTCAAACTGAAGAGGCTAATCTAGGCCCAGTTTTCCCCCCTTAAATCCTAATGCATTCAGGGAGTCGTAGTTCCCATTTTCCCATAGATTTCCGCTAAAAATATCAGAATTGCAAATCCAGGCACTCAAGTGGAGGGGGAGGGTTGGAAAACCAGGAGGTAGTAGGCCTAGAGGCTGCCCCGAGTGACCCCACTTTGGTTAGCGATAGGCTCCCGCTGGTTTCCAGTTCCATGCCAGGAATCAACACTCTTTCATCGCACAGCAGATCTGGAGGAACGGATCCTGCTTCCTTTTTAATATTCACGTCCTGCCATAGTGGGATTGGTGGAGGAGGGGTGCCATATTTATTCTGCATGTCTAGTTAATATTCATGGGATACTCCTGCACATGTGCCAAGGATGGTTTCCATGGGATTTGACGGGAGCTGAGTGATATCACTCCAGACGTGCGCTAAAGGTAGAAGAAAGGGCTGAGAGACACACAGAGGATTAGGGGTGGAGGGGGAGTCTGCCGGGGCTGGGATCTCACTACTGGAGCAGTCTGCCTGTGTGCGTGCGTGCGTGTATGTGTGTGTGTATAGATATATATATATATATATATATACACACACACATCAGATACCAGCTGGCACAACACTGTCAGTCTGTCCTCGGTACATTTTGACTTCTTCATCTGCTCCACCTTCCCTGCTATCCCTTGCTCTTCATCCATACCCCCTCCCTCCTCCACTTTTAATCTCCCACTAATCCTGTCTCCCTAGAAACCCAGGCTCCAGGAATGTATTTGAAGTCACCCTCCTTGCAGATGGGAGCTGCCTGCTTTCTATTCCACGGGCATTGTTCGCTAGTGGAAAAAAACTCTTTTTATATGGAAATAAGTCACCTTTGGTACTACTGAGGGAAATTCCCTTCTGCACACCACACTCGCTGTCTATCTGTCTGGCTCTTCCAGGCTTGCACAAGAGCACTGCATGGGGAAAATGGAGCCTGAAGTGTGGCCTGTGTTCTTTACCATAGACGGTGGCACTGTTGGCTCAGTCAAGAGTGCATTGTGAGCTTCCCCCATCAGTTCATTCTGCAGTATGCTAGGAAATACAGCCTTTGATTTGATTTCTTAAACCAAGCAAATGAATAGGTGCAATGAGTAGACTGGATACTTATCGAAGGATTTATCACCAGAAAAGTCAGGCAGCCCCCCTCTGGCCTGCATCCTGGGGCCGTTGATGTGGGAGACAATGAATAGTGCTTTGACTTTGCTCAAGACAGGTGTCCTTGAAAGTATTTTTCTGTTTTCTGAGATCTCTTTCCAGCTAGCCTCTGTTTCCTTCTCCCTGCCTCTATGGTATCTGTCTGTGTGTCTCTCTCCCTCTCTTTCTCATTGAACTCCTTTCCCTACCTTTAGTTCTGTCAGTTTTGAGCTCTGTGCCTCCTTCTCTTCTCCTGTATCTGCATTTTCTGTTGACCCCTGTCCTCTGAGCTCTTTTGTCCTAGAAATGCCAAGGGGAGAATTCCGCTCTCACTCTGCTTCCAATCTCAAGGAGAATCAACTCTGAACAATCCAGAAAGAGAAAATATTTCAGAGAACAGGCAAAATTCACAACAGCAATGTACAAGACCGTTTCAGGGTGACACCTGTGTGAGCTGACCCCCACTGGTGCCCTGACACATCAGTGGGACTACGGTAGCTGGTAATAGCTTGAAATGATGATTCGAAGGTGTGTGGGAGTGTAATTTCATGAAGCTCAAAGTTGGCATCTTCCTCAAGAAAGGGATGGAGAAAGATGAGCCTGGAATAGCAAGACACTTTAACGTCCAGGTCCAATGAGAAAAATGACTCCTGATCAGAGCAAGAGCCTTCAGGAACAAGGCCTCTGTCTCTCTCTGCACACATTTGACCCCCAGAAATTTTTATCTCTTTTTGTTTCATCTGCAGCTGTATCTAATGCCATTGATTGTCATGAATCTGAACTCAGGTGCCTGGCCATCCTCCTGTTTTGGTTTCAGGTGATGCTGAAGTTTCAGGATTGCACTCCTGAGCATCTAAGGACAGCATCATAGTATCTCTCCTTGTAAGAGGTGGGGGCCGAGGGCTATTTTCTTTCACCGAAAGGTTCAGGAAAACACTACAGAGACTTAGCACTGAGGAGAAGGCAGCTGAAAGTTACAAGAAAACGAGGGGGATAAGAAAGAGAGAAGGAGACCGGTAGGGGGTGAAGCTTGAGGCATTCAGTGCAGGTGGAATGGGACATGGAAAGCTGGTCTCACATACGTAGAACATGTCCACTGTACCCTGTCCCAGACTGACCGGCAGTGATCTTTTTTCCAGTTCGTACTACAGAGCTGCTGCAAAGATGTGTCAGCAAGACAAGAAGACTGCAATCAGTGTAGTGTGCTGGTCAATGGGGTACCCACAGAGAGAATGTCCCAAATTACTAAAAGGACGGTTTTCTCGACATTAATCTGTACTGCAAAGAGAAGAGGAAAGAGCAGAGAGTGTCAATGAGAAATATAGAGATAGTGGTAGACAGTAAATACAGAGGCAATTTGACAGTATTACCCCTTACAGGTACAGAAGCATTGACACATTCGCACCAAATGAGTTGCTGCTTTAGCATGAATATGATTTTTCGTAGGAAAGGCTTTGAGGGCAAAATGAGAAAAAGTACAAATGGATGGATCTAGTATAGCTATCACCAGACATCATCCCATTCCTTAAATTATTATCACCATTATAACCATCAGCACCATCACCATCACAACCACTGTTATCATTACCATCATAATCATGAGTAACACACCAAAACAACCATCATACCCATCATCATTACCACCACCGCCATCATCATAACAACCACCATCGTTACCATCATTATAACAACCACCGTTATGACCATCATTACCGCCATTGCTCTATCACCGTCATTATAACAATCACTGCTATCACCATCATCATCATTATTGCCATTCCCCTCATCACCATCATTATAACAACCACAGTTATCACCATCATCACATCATAACAACGATGTTATCACCATCATCACTATAACAACCATCATTCTCACCATCATCACTGCCATCACCATCACTGTAATAATCACTGCTATCACCATGAACATCATCACAGTCATCAAGAGCACCACTGGTGGTGAATGAGGTAGATTTGCATATAATTGATGTAATATATGCACTTCCTCCATTACCGCTGTCTCCACCATCTTACCACTATCACTACCACCACCATCATCACCATAACAACCATCATTATCACCATCAGCAGCAGCATCATAGTGGCCATCCTCATTATTATCATCACAACTATCATATTCATCACCATTCTCACCACTCTTACTGCCATCATCACAGCTACCAGCACCAGCACAATCTGTCATTTTTGCTCCCATCATCACCAAAACCATCATAATTGTTATTACCATAAATATATCACCATCACCACCACCATTACTACCAGAAAGATGTGCATGGCAGAAGAGTCTTATGTGTCTCTTTCCCTTCCTTCCATCTCTTTTCCTAAGTAGTATGTGGCTTTTCCCCATCTGCACCTCCTTCAACCCAATACAACTGGATTTTGCTGCTCCCACTTCTCAACAGGCTCAGACACCAGCAAATCCATCTCGGTTCTGTGACTCTCCTGTGGATAATAAGAAATCTTTCAGGAGGATCTGCAGAGCGGGATCTGATTCCAGAAGTATGTAAAGGTGGTGATTCCTTGACTACACAAAGACTGTGGACTTTTCCATTTCTCTTCCTGATACTGATTGGAACAGTAAAGCCCCTATTAAATGTTTCCATAGTTGAAGAGCACTAGCAGTATGAATTCTTCTCTTGCTCTTAGTCGTGATTAATTTCTGTCTATACCAGACTATGATAAAGGTGGTAGTGTTGGTGGTGGAGGTGGTGATGTAGTCACTGTGAAGATTTTGATATGATGGACAATGGTGGCGATTGTGATTTTTGAGATTCTTGATGTTGATGTTAGTAATAATGACTGGCGATGGTAGTAGTTGATGGTGATTGTTGATAGTGGTTGCAATGATGATGGTAATGATTATGATGTGATGAAAGATAATTGTGGTGGTGACAATGATTGTGGTAATGATGGAGGTGGTATGATTATGATGTGATGATAAAGATGATAGTAGTGATGGTGATAATGATTGTGATATAATGATGAAGATGGTAGTGATGGTAATGATTATGATGTGATGGCAGTGATAATTATGGTGATGATGCTGGTGATAATAATGATTATGATGATTTTAATAGCAGTGATGATGATGGGAGTGTTGGTGATCGTGATGTAATGTTGAAAATGGTGATGATAATTATTGTGGTGATGATGGTGGTGTTAATAATTAAGATGCAATGTAATGATAGTGGTGGTGGTAGTGTAGTGGTGAGAATGGTGATGGCAATAATCCAACTGGAAGAAAATGGGACATTTCAATCAGAACCAGGCCAGGGATCCAGCACCAAGAGCCTTCATTCAGGGGACTTAGGGATTTTTCTCTTATTTTATATCCCCCACCCCAACATACTTAGTCTGATCACTACAGTGACTGTCCTCAGCCAGGGACCATGCATCACGGTTTCTTCTGGAACCCTGCCATCATGGATACTAAATCCAGTTACTAATAAGTTGTGTCATCTTGGGCCAGATCAAAGGCCAATCACCCTGACTTGGACAGTGGCCAATCTGGTGATGCCACCATTATGCAATGATTGTGACTTCTTCATGCCCAAAAGTTGCAAATGCTGCTTCAATACAAAGATATCACTGATACTGATCTTCTGAGCTGACCCTAGGAGTCTATTGTGGTTTCAGAATCTGCCCCTTCTTTGCAATATGAAACACTTAGGGGGTTATTCTGTGCTATGAATAGTGGGGATGGATGGCCCAATGGGATGTCCATCCCCGCTATTCTTACCGGCTCCTGCCCCCAACTAACTTCACCGCCAGTTGTGCAGGGAAGTTAGACAGGGATGGGCAATGGGAAGCCTGGGGCAGAGTCTGAGTGAGCAGTGGGCAGTCGCTGGCCCTGGATGTACAGGGCTGATTCTAATGTCGGCCCTGTATGTCCAGGGCCAGCAACATGTGTGGGGAAGTTATTCTATCTCTGAGGTGGAATAACTTCCCTGGACGTTTATTTTTGCTGTGCCCCGGGGCACAGATGGGGGAGGGGGAGCCAGGGGACATTCCCTGCAGCCCGACCCTGGCCTTAGGAGGCCAGATCGGGTGTCGGGCTGTGGGGAATAAACCCCTTTTTCAGGCGGCCAGCACTATGACTCCATTTAAAAGCCTTCAGTTAGCTGGGCTTTTCATTTGTTCTATGTAAAATGTATACAAACTGTGTACAAGACTGTTAACCTGTTATATGTAAACCGCCCTTGATCTCTGGAAGGGGCGGTATAAAAGAAATAGTTAAATAAAAAAAATAATAAATTTGCGTGCAGGCTGGACTGAATCACAGTCCCGGCCTGCACGTACATGACTGTTCGCGATTCTCATCCCACGGGGCTAGATGTGCCTTGTGTGATCAGAATCGCAATCCCCTATATGCATCCGGTTCAGAGGGGATCTACGTGCAGGACGGAAACAGGCCCTTAAGAAACAAATCCGTTACCAGGGCAGGCAACCTACAGTCCTCATGGATACCAGTTTGCTTGGCTTTTCAGGATATTCCTAATGAATAGCCATGAGGTGTACCTGCATATAATTGATGCAATATGCATGAAAATGTATCTCATGCATATTCATTAGGGATGTCATGAAAGCATAAGCATGTTGGTGTCTGTGGAGACTGGAGGTTACGTACCCCTGTCTCCTGCCCCCTCCCCCACAAATATATACTTTGTCCAATGCTTGTCCTGCCATTTCTCCCGCTGTTAAAAAATCTTAATATTTCTTAAAAGAAAACAATCCCCAGATTCAAGGCACAGAGCCTATCAAAACAGTTTCACACGATGGCAAAAGACGTGGCAACTACATCTCAAAGAGGTTGATCACAGATAGTCAGGGACAGAGCTGGGGATTAGGGTTAAGGCACAGCGAGAGAAGTGACTCCCCTGAGGTTCATGCCCAAGAAAATCATAAGAACATAAGATATGCCATACTGAGTCAGACCAAGGTCCATCAAGCCCAGTATCCTGTTTCCAACAGTGGCCAATCTAGGTCACAAGTACCTAGGAGTTTCTCCAAAAGACACAGGTTCCGCAATGCTTGTACTGGGTCAAGTAGTGATATCCTGGGTCCCTTTTAATAATGATTTATGGACCTTTCCTCCAGGAACTTGTCCAAACCTTTTTTAAACCCAGCTACACTAACAGCCTTTACTACATCCTCCGGTAACAAATTCCAGAGTTTGATTACACGTTGAGTGAAAAAATATTTTCTCTTATTAGTCTTAAATAGTTTACCCTGTAGCTTCATTGCATGTCCCCTGGTCTTTCTATATTCTGATGACGTAAGAATATAGTGGCCGGCACTGAACCTGGATGTACAGGGCCGATTCTAATGTCGGCCCTGTACATCCAGGGCCAGCGACATGTGCGGGAGAGAGCCGGGGATTCGAACTGAGGCTTAAGAGGCTCTCACAAAACCATTCCACATGGAGAAGTAAAAGTGAAAATCCATCTTTTTCTGGAAATAAGAAGCCGCTGGTAACATCATAACCTGCACCTGGGGCCCTCTTATAGAGATAAGATGCTGCTTTGAAGACCGAGTCAATATGCTGTTATATGAGTTTAATAATGAAATGAAATGAAAGAAACTGATTGAAATTTTTATAATTTCACTATACATTGTTTGAATAGATTTGCAAATTATCCATGCTTCTGTTTTACTTTCCAAGGTCTTGTAGAGGATGAAATGTTTGAATTTTGTTAATAAATAAAAACACAGTTGTAAATGTATATTTTCTTATGAAGAAGGATTTGCTAAACCCGGTTTTAAACATCTCTTTAGAGTTCACCTGCTGAGAAAACTTTTTTTTTAAAGAAAGTTTTAACTTTAAATAACCACAAAATTCTCAGGCTCTAAAAAAAAAAAATACAAAGTCAGAGGTGGTTTTGTTGTAGATCAAAACTAGTTGATGACTATCTCATCTCATCTGTTATTGCCAGCAAGGGGAAAAACACATTTAGCCTGCACTGTAGATACAATATGCAGTGTATACAAATATGTCATCTATGTCCTTCCTTTTGTGGTATCTGTTTTCAAAAATCCATTCTGTCTCCAGTCTCTCGATT
The DNA here is from genome assembly GCA_033557465.1 of Ichthyophis bannanicus. Taxonomy (NCBI): domain Eukaryota; kingdom Metazoa; phylum Chordata; class Amphibia; order Gymnophiona; family Ichthyophiidae; genus Ichthyophis; species Ichthyophis bannanicus. The sequence goes on from CM066048.1 coordinate 121,422,123, forward strand.
ACATCTCAGCTCATCGATTCCAAAATTGAACTCAAATCAAGGAGGGTGGGGAGGGGGGGGGGCTCTCCTCCTCCTCCTCTTTGAGATCGATGAAAAGGAAGAAACCAAAATTAAAACAGAACAGGAAGGACAGAGACATTGTTAAACCAGCGCAACCTCTGAGTAAATTAGACCCAAACAAACAAACCAAAGCGACAAACATGAAAAGCCTGAGAAGTGTGATGTTATTTTGTTTTCCTAAAACAATCCACAGTCCCTTTTCTTGCAGGCAAACAAAAGCCTCCCTCTTGGATTATTAGGAATTTAAAGTGTTCACCTTTGCAAGGAAGAAAGAGAGAGAGACGCACACACACACACACACACAGAGCACTTCACCCATTTTGAGATGGTAAAGGTTTGGGGGTGGGTTTTTGCCCCCCACTCCCCCCCCCCCCCCCCCCACCTCCCCTTGCTGGTGTGTGTGCTTGTGTGGTTTTGTGTCTGTGTGTGTGTGTGTGTGAGAGAGAGAACTGGATGGCTTAGAAGAAAAAAAAATGCCCCAGTGAGAGATCCTTTTGCAGTCCTGAATAGCAAGAAGAAATGCAAATCACTCCGTACAAGCCACGCACAATACAAAGAAGCCCTTTTTTTTCCTATGCACTTAATTCAGTAAAAAAAAACCCTCTGTTGATGACGTGAGAAAAGCTCCTTTTTTTTTAAGGGGGGACTAATCTTCCTTCTCCTCCTGCCTTGTAAGTATCTGCTACACACTTATCTCCTCTGTGCTTATACTGTTTGGGGTTTTGCTCTTCCGTGGTTTCAGGTTGGTGTTTTTAAAACGCTGTTTTTTTATTATTGCAGGCAGGACATTGTTATGGACGGATAGATCTATAGATAGAAAGATTTTATTCTCGGCCTCGCTCCTGCAGCTGGAGTCGGGGGTGGGAGGGAGGGGGGGAACAGAGGGAGAGTTGTTTTTCCTATTACAAGAATAAATTCTTTGCAAAGTTGAGGCTGGGGAGCAGGTGCAGGGGAAGGGAAAGGATGGTGGGTGGAGAAGCAAGAAATAGAAGCCTTCAAGATTTATTTTCCAGTAAAGTGGAACTTTTTCCTTGTGTGTGTGTGTGTGTTGCGTGTGTGTCTGTTTTGTAGGGTTGATGTAATGTCTTTTCTACATTTTTCCTACCCCCTCTTCCTGCCTTTGCTGGGGGGGGGGGAGGAGGGGAGGAGATCTTGGTTTAAGAAGGGAGGTGGGGTGGGAGAGAGGGAGTGAATGAATGTGTGTGTGTGTGTGAGAGAGAGAGAGAGAGAGCGCGAGGCTTTGTATTAATGGACCAGACACATAAAAGAGACAGAGGAAGGCAGAAGGGGGTATATACTGGGAACCATTTTAATCCACAGCTTGGCAGACGCTTTAGAAAACAAAATGCACCCAAAAAAATGAATATATAATAGCCAATTGAGCAAAATAGCAACAAACTGTGTGAGATATATTTATAAAAGAGAGGAGGGGATTTTGTTTATTTGGAATAGGATTTAAGGAAGGGGTAGGGAGAAGCCGGGGAAGGATTCTCTTTTTGCAAAAATAATTTATGTGAATAACAGATTTGCAGCTGTGCTTTTATTTGATTGCATTTTTTGCTTTGGGTCGAACTTATTAGGAAAGTGGAACAGCTTTAAGAGTTTGACTTAGGCCCTTTGTCCAAGGTGGTGATTGTGAGGTGGCAGCTCTTTTGTCCTAGAGAACTAAAGAGTAAAATGGGGAAAGGGGGGGGGGGGGAGAGAATTGGTTGGGGATGAAAGGAAGAGATGAAGAAATCTCTTAGATTAGATATATATATATATAATTTTAAACTTGAGAGATAGCAGACACCTCCCCCTCCCTCTCATTTCTGTATCATAAGTCTGTAATAATTGCAGCTGAAAAAATAATATTCATAATTTAAAAACAACACAAAATGCAAAGAATCCCCTCAGTGCCCAGGCAGGCCACTCCAGTTACTCTGATAGGTCAGCCTTTATCCTTACCTCCCCCCCCCCCTCCAAATCAAAGTTTGAAATAGTCCATATTTTTGTGGGTTCTGAATAGAATGAAAAGTACTGGAACACACTTTGCATGTTTTACTCTTTTTAATTTAAAATAATGTTATGTAACAATGTTTTTGTATAGTGAAGGATGAGAGGGAAAGAGGGGGAGGGGAGAAGAGAAAAAAGGGAGGGAGAAAATGGGAAATCAAACATGGATGAGGCAGGGGGAGGGGAGAAAAACATTTCTCTAAAGTTATGGGTCAAAACTTTAGAGCAGACTTGGGAAGAAAAATGTTTGTAATTTAAAAAAAATATAGATAATATTGTTTGGCAACCTTGAATTCGCCACAGATCTGATATACAAGCTGCCAGCAAGGAAATAATATTGCATTCAGTTTAAATGATATTACAGTGTGTTTGTGTTTATCATGTTAATTTAAACAGCTTTGGTTTGTAGCATATGAAAATTTATATGCAGGAATGTATAGTCTCCAGATATATGACATAGAAGCATAATTACAGCAACTTTAACGTTTTTCTAGAAATATTATTTGCATGTTCAAATATGTCTTTGTAATTCTTTTTAGCATAATGTTGAAATCCTTGTAGAATTTGTGTAAGTGGAACCCCTGCAGTAATTTAACATTCTTTTTTAAAATTTGTAGATTCAGATTTCCATCTATTCATGTTTGGGTGGGAAGCCAATTCAGCTGTATATCTGTATGGCCTTGTTAAAGGTTTGGAAAGTTAGCTGTCCTTTGAGCTACATTTTGCCACCTGTTTCTTTAAAGTGCTCCGTGAGCAATGCAACCTGATTTCGTTTCTTTTTAAGCTTATTAAATTTCTTGAGTTTTTGGAGTTGGGGCAGTTGAGAACAGTTTCTGATGGGTCAGAGCAAATCTGAGGCAAAGCAGTGGGCTGGAAAGTTTTTCAGGTGTGGGCGTGGGGGGGGGGGGCGGTTAGCATTTTTCAGAAGAGAGAGGCTTAGAGCTGTGGTAGTGGGCATAAAATGGCCTGGAGAGGCCTCGGCGGGCGAAGGGGTTGTTACACAATGTGAAAGGGGTAGCAGAAATGATGGTTTTTAATCCCTGGCTGTATTGCTGACTCTTTGGGGGAGTCACTTTATCTCCCTATGTTTCTCTTTGCCTAATTCTAACTGCTCTTAGATAACCTGGTATTTAAAGCAACTTTGTCCTCGTTGTCCCTCTTCTCCAGGAACCTATCATATAGTCTGAGCATCACAGTTGTGTTCAATATCCTTCCACCTCGGAGATGGCTGCGTGCATTCTTCCTGGTTAAACGAGCAATACTTGACGATGCATGTATCTGTTAGTGAAAGGTGAGGGGAGTCTTTTCTTAAAGAAAATATGAAAAAATTACTAATTCTCTTCACAAATGAAAGAAGCAGCTTTCAATAAGAAATTGTACAGACGTGTTGGAAATGAAGCAGTTGATAGGGCGCCTACTTTCAACGTCTTGAAGATTATCAGAGCATGTGAGGTAAATCGAGGGCCGGCTGAAGCTGCCCTCCGTGACCTGGTGCTCTCTGGTACAGATAGATTAGGAGACCCTCCAGGGGAACTTGCAACAACGCAAATCCTAGGGGACATCCACTGAGATTTAGGGATAACAGATTTTTGGGCCCAGGAGCAGGGAAAATTAAGGAATATTTTGCCAGTGGAGGTCTTTATGACTACAGTGCTGAATCAGTTGAGAAGTTGAGGGGCCATGTTAATGGAGAAGAAGATCTTGGTGAGTGGGATTAGACAGTTGCACGTGGAGGGTAAAAATGTTACACTAGTCATTCTGAGCCTGTTGGTTTATAGGGGCAATTTATTAATTCACTCTTACAAAGTTGGTCCAGATGCAGAGGGTTGTTTCACCTTGAGAGAGTCCTCAGACAATTGGAAGAAAGTCCTTCTCTGTAGACCTCTAGCCTTTCAGCCTAACCAACTTGGAAATTGTTAGCTGCAGGGTCCGTCTCACAGTTCTGGCTTCCTTGGTCTGGGATGCTCTTCCTGTGGGACTGAACCTCCCCCTCCACTGATCCCAGTTACCATGTTTATACCCAGGGCACTCAGCGACTTGTCAGCCTGGCTTCACCCGAAGGCCTCGACTCAAACACCCACAGCCTCTGCAGATCCATTTTATACCACTCTCCAAGCCCCCTGGCCCCAGCTGCACACAAAAAAATATCATGCCACTGTGAGATGATATTCTAACCAGCCATTCGGTTTCATATTCAGAAAACAACAAGGTCAGTTACTTTGAGAGCAGGCGGACAGGAGCGCGAGCATAAAGTCCAGTTACAGATGTGAGAACAGTTGCAGAAACCTGACTGCTATTAGAAATATGTGTTGAAAATCATGTCAGATGTTCATGGGTTCAAAAACCTCTTCGAAACTTTCCACACAAATAATTTGGGAAGCATTCACCTTAAACAGGAAGGTTCAGGGTCTGGTGACTGAACATCCTTGTGTTGATGAAATGTAACTTGTGCTACCTAAGTGAACATGTTAATTATTTTCAAATAAGTGAGTCACCTAAGCTGAATTTGGGCCCTCTACCCCCCCCCCCCCTCAATCCCCTTTCAGGTCGCTGGGGTCTCGCCCCTGCGATTTTGATAATTACATTGAGCATGACCACCTCAATACCACCCTTCCCAGACCAATCCTCTAAAAATGCATAATTAGACATCATGAGATCGATATTCAAAAGCAACTGTATGTGTAAGTCTGGTTGTTTTATTCACAAAGTGGCCAACGTTCTGTGTTTAAAAAGGAGGGCGTAGTTTAGGGCAAGGGTGGCCAAGAGAGTTGAACAGTAGGTATGTGAAGGCCAAAAAATTTTGTCTTGTTTTGGTTTTCATTTTTTCATCTTCGTATGGATTTTTTTTCACTAGTGCGCCCTGTTGCACAATAGGACACATTATTGCCGATTTTGTTTCAAAACGAAAGTACATTTCTGTTAAACAGCGAAAAAATTCAGGTGGCAGCGCATAACTTACAGGTCTAACCATTTTGGACTTTAAAAACTAGCACGTAGACAGAGCTTGCCACTGAAAATAGGTATAACTTTAAGGGGCATATTTACTAAAGGGCCCTACCATGCACCGAAAATGCAGATGCACTAAAAATACCACGCTGCTGAAGTAGCCTGGTTTGCAGCTACCAGGTGATTCAGGGATGCTGTGTGGATATCTTGGTATACTCTCGCCAGTGATGTTGCATTTAGGGCGGGTGGGCCAAACAGAATGTGGGCAGGTGTGGCATGGAAGACAGGGGACAGGCTGGGCACGCCTTCATTTTATAATACGGACTGAGCACTCCCCCCATGCTCATTCTTGGGACTGATCTTGCGCTAAGCTACCGCATTTTAGTAAACCTGCCCCTCGGTGTCTTAAATTGAAGTCCAATTTGGTGCAGGGAATCTAGGCTGGATAAGCGGCATCCGCATAGGGCCGTTCATGTTTTGCTGCATAGTTTACAGTCAGCTTGTTGAATGTGGAGCTTCATCTAAACACATATAAGGTCGTGGTGACATTTGGAATATTAATTTTACATGTAGAGAAGAGTGCCTTCCCTCAGGGGTTTTCTGAGGGCAGTTTTGCATATGCGTGAAGGCCACGGAGGTGCTTATTTTGAGGCCATTTCATAAAGAGACATAGAGGTCCTTTTACGAAAGCCCACTAAGGTTTTGCACTTAGCCGGCATGTTAAGTGTAAAGCGTCTGTGTTAGCTTTCCAAGGCATGTCCAGCATCTTCCCAGCAGTGAATGTGGCATCCATAGAGGTGCTGATGGCGATGTCCTCTCCGCACCCGCATTCCATTGATTCCCCGCCCTGTCACGGTAGCCGGCATGTGCTCATGTTAGTGTTCCTGGCCGCCAATCGTCACGCATTGAAATGCATGTTAACCAGTTTCTGGCATTTAGTAAAAGGGTCCCTATGTTTCTTTATAAAATACTAGGGAGCAAAGCGGCAGACATTGCGGCCAGATTGACGCTGTAGACAATTGAGTCTGCTCGGGAGCGTAAAGTACATGCAAATCGTTGTATTATTTATTACATTTGATATACCCTTTGGTGATAGCCATACAGAGCAGTTTACAAAGTGCACTAATCCAAAATAACACATTTTAAAAAAATAAAGAAATTTAAAAATTTAAATTTAAAATGTAACTTATACGATCAAATAGGGAAAAGAACTACAATAAACATTGGAAAGTACTACAAGAAGCTACAATGAGAAAAAAATAGTACAGAGGTCAACTCTGAGCTGTTCCTTCACCGAAAGCCTGCCCAAAAAGGTGTGCTTTTAAAAAGGTCTTAATTTTTTGATAATTATCCTCCAAGCGAATGTGTAATGGGAGACTATTCCAGAGGGAGGGCAGCCACACAGAAAAAAAGCAGAGTTTCTAGTGGATTCAAGTTTAGCTCTGGACGGAGGAGGTATGACCAGCCGATTTCCATGAAGGGAGCGTAGATGGTAAGGGGGAGCATAAGGGATGACAAAGAGTTGACAGATATTCTGGGGCTTTATTGTGTAAAGCACAATGTACCACTGTAAGAATTTTAAAATGGACTCGGCAGGCAACTGGAAGCCAATGGTGCTGAATGAATAAAGGAGTAGTATGATCAAATTTCCGTGCCTTAGAGAGGATTTGGATAGCCATATTCTGAATCGTTTCGAGTTTCTTGAGTTGGAAAGCAGGGAGACCAGCGTAGACTGCATTACAGTAATCCAGGTGACCAATGACTGTGCTAAGAAGCACGGAAGTCAACGCCAGTGAATAGAAGAGAGGGTGTAAAGCGGCACAGATCTGGTCAGCTGATTTAGCTGGCTGGAGAAAGAAAGATCAGAGTCAATAAAGACACCTTGAAGGAAGAAGAAAGTGGAACGGGGGCAATATTAGGCATTATGGAAGAAACTGTCACCCAAGTGGCCATCGTCTTCTGCGGATTCAACCTTAATGCGTTGAGATGAAGCCATGTTGACACTTTCTCTAAACAATCATTAATTGCTGAGAGATCTTGATGGGAACTGTCCAGGTGAGTGATAAGGAGAATATGCAGATGTCCCAGTAGACTGCATGAGAAAAGCGAAAGGACTAAGAAAATATTAGACCACTGGAGTCAGGATCAAATGCTGTGGCATACCACACTGCACATGTTGAAGGGAAGACTGTGAATGGTCAAATAAGATTTTGAAAGTATGATCTGCTAGATAAGAGCAAAACCAGGACAGAACTCTTCCTCGACGGCCAATATTATAGAGGTGGGCAAGTAAGAGGTCATGATCTATGAGGTCGACCGCTGCTGCTAGATTTAAAGAACTAGCTAAAGACATCTTGCTAGCATCATGAGCGTGATGGACCTCATTCAGGACCGATATTACTAACATTTCTATACTGTGACTCCGCCCAAGCTCTACACCAGAACATGTCTACACATGGGTCACATATGTCACCACATGTAGTTTTATGTATGCAGAACCTAGGGTAATTTGATAAAAGCCCCTTTACCACGTGCAAAAAGGTCTTGATGTGGGAAAAATCCTTTAGAAGTGATTTAATAAAGGAATTTTAGCATGTAAAGACTTTTTCTACACCATTCCAAGGTTACTGCGTAAAAGGATGCACAGTGCTAAGAAGCCATTTCCTTTCTCATGACCTGTGTGTAGGCATGTTCAGGGGAATGTGGGCAGAATCATGATTTATGTGGGTATTTTATAAAATATGTTTGCTTCACGTTCTACTTCTTCCATTTGCTCCCGGTCTGTGTCTTCGATCTGTAGTGGGGCGAGGAGGGGGAGGGTTCTTGGTTCAAGTTCTTTAATTGTTTGGGGAGGGATGTGGGTTTTATAAACCGGAGGTCAGGGGAAGCAAGGTTTGCAGGGGAGAAGAAGGAGGGTGGGTGTTATAGGTTGGATGCTGACCCATTGGTTGTGGATTCAAGTCCTTGCGTCGTTAGGCTGCCCCTGCTTGTATTACAGCCCAGCCGGGAATAAGCAGGGTCTTATCAAGTGCTGTGCAAACAGTGCGGCTGCCCAGGGTGCAGATACCGAAGGGGCACTGAGCTTCCTGAAATCCCAACAAGACCAGGTTTCTGCTTGTGGATGGGTGGTGAGGGGCACCAGGTTCACAAGTCACACAGGATGCATTTCTAGCTTGGTATGGCCCTGAACAGAGCTATAATGAGGTGGAGCAGCCGCCATGGTATTGGTGGCTGAGTGGAACATGCCCTCTCTTGTATTGGGGAATCATTGGGTTCAAGTCCCTTGGCTGGCTGTTTGGTTGCCTGTCTCTGTTTTACAGCAGAGCCAGGAAAGAGAGGTATAAGGGGGAGAAAAGCAGGCTGCCTCTTGCTCACTGAGTGATGGCTCGGGGGATGTGGTCCTGTGCTATGGTGCAGAGTCCTTAGGTTCAAATCCCTCAGGTGCTGAGTTGCTTCTACTTTAGCAGCTGTGTCCAGAAAGAGAGTTATAACAGGGAGAAAAAGTAGAGTACCTGCAACTGGCTGACTGGGGGCCCGGTGGCTAGAGAACTTTGCTCAAATATAGGAGGTTGTGGGTTTGAGTCTAGCTTAGCCAGAAGCTAGGTGGTGGTGGTGGTGGGGGGGGGGGGGTCAGAAAGACCTGAATACTGAGTATATTTGGGAAAAACCTCAACAACTGTGGAAGGGCGGCCGGGGCCAGGGTTATGGTGCTGTCCCCCCCCCCCCCCCCCCCCCATGAAAAATGGCCAAAATGTTACATAAAGCTACCTCTTATTTACCAATTGGAGCTAGTGGGACTTGAACCCACAGCAGTAGCATTATTAACCCAACACCCAACCTCTGGGCCAGCAGAGTGTTCACACTAAAACTTTTTCCCAGCTTCTATTTCACCTTTGCTTGGGTGCAAAGGTCTGTTGAAGAGAAGAGTATGTGGACAGAGACTAAATTCTAAGAGTGGTTGGTGGCTCACAGTTAAATCCCATTGACTGATATGCTTGTGGCTAGGAGCTCAAATCCCCCTCCCCTCCTTGCATTTACTTAAAAAAATAATTTGCAATCTTGCACTGAAATTACATTTTCCAGCAATGAATAGTAAATTTCCTCAGAAGAACATTATCTCTATTCTAGTGATTGCATCCCTAGGTCAGGAGATAGGACAGAGCTGCAGCTCCGCCAGAAGCCCCTCATTGCCTTCATTTCCCCCCCAAGTACAGAGTCCGTAGAAAGGGCCAATGTGGTCTCCTGTGCCATGTCAGTGTTTATGGGCCAATAAATGGAATCACAGCCTAAAGAGGAGAAGACGGTTCCATTTTCTCCAGGACTGACCCCGTGATGAGATCTCTGCAGCACCGAGCCTGCCCAAGGCTCAGACAAATGAGATGGACTCTCAGGCCCTGCACAGATGCAGCAGGTGCTGGGCATGCTGGAGAGCTGGATTACAATAGCACACTCCTGTGACTCTCTGGAGAGAAGGGAGAGGAAACAGAGGGAGGCTGAGGGTAGTGGACGGTGAACCTGTTAGCTTTCAGGCTACTAGGTCATCCCTGACATTTTGATAGCCAACAATCATATTCTTTCTCTTATGAGCCTGTAAAAAATATAAATGGGCACAATACTTATAAATGTTAAATATTTTATTCATTTATTCTAATAATTTGATCTATCAAGTCCCAATACCTTGTGCATCAAAGCAGTTTGCAATAAAATGAATAGCAAGTCCTGGCCCCTCCTTCTCCTCTCCCCCCCCCCCTCACCCCCCACCGGCTGATCCTTTGTACCCTCCTTTCCAGTGCCCCATAGGTAGAGAACACTTAGCAAGAAGAGCAAGCATGTCACGACTTCCGAAATTTCACCAAACTCCTCTGCTCTCTGAACTCTTGGGGGAATGTGTTCTGCAGAGGTGGAGCAGCCTAGCTAAACGCTGTGCACCTTGTTCCCTTCACCCCAACCAAAGCAAATTCCAAAAGCTGTTTATCTCTGTAACCCCCCCTCACCTCCCCCCCACCGCTAAAAGTACCTGCTGATGGTTGGTTGTGTTAGTGTTGCTGTCAGGATCTATTGTTTTGCTTTGAGTGCAGCTGCTATTTGCCACCCCCCAGGAGGTTGTTGTCCTAGTTGACTGCCCAGTTTGCTTAAAGGTAAAGCCGACTCTGCTGTTTGGGCTATATTAGTACAAACTCTTTAAAGGGAGTTTCTCAGCTCAGAGCTCCCTGGCACCGAGACTGATGTGCCACTATCTACAGAATTAATCTTTTGACTGTGACTTCAGTGTCTACAGCTAGTATTGTCAGATTTTAGCTTATTCTGACTTAAAATTCAGGAAAAAAATATTTTAACAAAACCCACAGCAGAGAGAGCTTCACACATGTGTTTTGTTTCTTTTTTTACGGCACAAAAGAGCATCCCTCAATAGGGCCACCATCTGATCTAGGTCAACTCGAGCATGTTGATCTAGGCCTGATTTTGTCCTATTGTATGTAGGGACGTCGTTTTGGTGTCCTTAGAAGAATCAGACCGGAAAGTCTTTGCATACACTGGGGTAAAATCAGGTCTGAGTCTAATGAAGACTCCTGGAAGATAAGGAGAGACTTTTATTCCCAGCCTAACAGTACCCCCAAATCCTTTGGCATGAGAATTTCCAATTCAGGACTAGGCCAGAGTCCGCAGGGTATTGAAGCCAGAGTCATGCAGGGCTGGATTAAGAAGCTATAAGGTGCTCAGCGCTGTGTTTAAAAGAACGGATTGAGTCAGCCCTGCTTTCATTCCCTTTATGGACTTTCTGTAAGCAAAGCCCCACTGTAGACACGCTGCGACCAAAGACCATCATGTAGTGCCCAAGACTTCTTATCTCCATCTATGCTCAAGGGCATAGAGAGTTTTTTGGAGCTGGATTTAATTATTCAACTTTCCAAAATCTATATTCAAGGCCAGTTATAATTTAGATACAATAGGTATTTTCCTGCCAAAGAGGTGGACAGTCTAAGTTCTAGCTGAGACAGTGTGGAAGAAATCACAAGGAGTGTGAGAGAGAGATTAGGGGTTCAAACTCTGGCTTTCATGTTTCTCAGCCCATTGCTGTAACCCCTATGCCTGAAAGTAGGAATGGATGGTCAAAGGACCCCAAAGGGGCAGCAATAGACTATTCTCTTGGCCTCATTCAAAGATCCAAAGTGTCCATTACCACCAGTTCTGCTCAAGTAAGTCAAGAGCCCAATTTACAAATGATTAGAAATGGAGTTCCTCTTAATCTTGGCATTCACGAGCCTGATCATTTCAGATGTTGAGCATTTAATGCTATCCAAGCACCAACAACTCTACCTTTAGATGAAATAAATGTTAAGCATTGGGCCTACTCAGGATTGTTATGCAAACAGAAAGCATGAACTTTCTGTCTCTTTTCTTCATTTTTACCATTTTTTCACTGCAACAATGGCTTAATTTTGTTTTTTCCCTCCTCTACAGACCATGGCTTCAAGATCCTTGACCCCAAGCCCGTCTTCTGACTCTGACAAAGATTCCTCTGCTGGCATTACTCTTCCTCAACACCAACAGGACACTGCTAGTCCTCCACCCCATGCCTGCCTGCCTCAAATGGAGACTGACTGTGTACATCTGCTACAGCAAGACTGCTCTTCCTTTATTCCAAGGGACTGCCTTCCTCTGGTTCAGAGAGACAACTTATCCTCAAGAAGTAAATGTACATCATCTATATCAAAAGACCACCTTGTCCCTCAACAGCAAGAATGTTCTTCTGTTATTTCAAGAGACTGTCCTCCTTCAATGCAGTGGGTTAGTCCTCCTCCAGTACAAGACTCTTTCTTAACCGTACAGAAAGACTCTTCGTCGCCAGTGAACATGGATAGTCCTCCTGCGAGACACAGAAATTGTTCTTTAGCATTGCAAAGAAACTGTCCTTCTGTAATCCAGCAAAGCTGCTCTTCTCTGCATCAAGTCTGTCTTTCTCGACTGCATAAAGGCAGTTCACCTTCAAGCACGAGAGATTGCTCTTTATCGGTGAAGAGAGACTGTCCTTCTCCAACACAGATGGATTGCCTTGCTCCAGTACAGAGAGATTGCTCTTCATCAACAGAGAGGGATTTTCCCTCCACGTTGCAGAGGGACTCGCCCCCTCCCCATCCTGTCACTCCTTCCCCTCCTTGTTTGACACCTCCATCTCAGCCAGCTTCTCCTGACCCCTCCATTGCTTCACTGAATGCAGATGCCACTGCTTCTCTTGTTCCTACAACTTCTCTACCCTTGGATGAGGTTCTCCATGAGTTGGCTTTCAATGGTGAGCTGGATCTTCAGCGCTACTCCAATGGCCATGCCCCCTCAGCACCAAATGGAGCAGAAGAACGTGGCCATGAGGCGCGTAAGTACCCCTGCCCAGTTTGTGGCAAGCGCTTCCGTTTCAACAGCATCCTGTCTCTTCACACACGCATTCACACTGGAGAGAAGCCCTTCCAGTGTCCCTACTGTGGCCACAGAGCCACCCAGAAAGGCAACCTGAAGATTCATCTGCGCACCCATCAGCCTGGTGATGACAAAGCAGTCAGTGAGGAGACCCGGCTACTGCTGGAGCTAGAGGAGCGAGCACTCCTGAGAGAACAACGCAGTCAAGCAATGTCTGGGCAGTGGAAGCACCCATCATGGCTACTAGAAGTCAAGGCACCAGTAGTGCCCAAAGAGGAACCAGAGGTTCGGCCTACTCCTCAAGATGAAGAAGAAGAGGAGGAGGAAGAAGAGGAGGAAGCACAAACTCCAATCCCTGTTACTCCACCCCCACTACCACGCCCAGGATTCCGCTGCCCATTCTGCAGAGGAAAATTCCGGAAGGCCCGGGAGCTGGAGAAGCATGTCCACATTCTCCACAAGCCCTACCGATGCACACTCTGTGGCTTTGCGGCCACGCAGGAGGAAGGACTGGCACAGCATGCAGAAGAAATGCACCCAGTGAAGGAAGAGGATGAAAGTGTTGAGGGTGATGAGCCTGATCCAGAGCCAGAGCCAGAGCCAGTGCCAGCAGAACCACTGACCGTGCCAGCAAAAGCAGAACCTCCCGCAGCAGAATTCCGCTGTGAAGTGTGCAGCCAGGCCTTCACCCAGTCATGGTTCTTGAAGGGCCATATGAGGAAACATAAAGATTCTTTTGACCATAAGTGCCAAGTATGTGGCAGATGCTTCAAGGAGCCCTGGTTCCTGAAGAACCACATGAAAGTCCACCTGAGTAAACTGGGGCTGAGGGGGGACAAGACCACAGCTTCAGAGGTCACCATGGCCAGGCCCAAGAGGGAGCAGGATCTCTTGGGATATGATACCTTCTATTCAGCCTTCCTACTTTCAGCCAGCCAGGAGAAGAGGGAGCAGCTGGGAAGTGTAGCAGAGAAGGGCTCCTTCCTAGGGTACTTCAGCTTACGGTCCCCCTCTGATGGGAGCTGTGCTGAGAGGCTACAGGCCACAGCCAGAGCAGTGGAGGTGGGCCAGGGGCAGGGTTGGCATCTACCAGGACTGGAGCCTCCAGAAACTTGCTGGGTGAGTGGCAAAGGAAAGCAGAGGCGGAAGGGCCAACACAAGAGGCCTCAGGACAAGGGAACCCAGCTAGGTCCAGCAGGAGTTTGTGAGGGGCCTTCAAAGAGTGAAGAATTTGGGGGGGCTTGTCGCTGTCTTGATTGTGGGAGGACCTTTGGAAACTACCAGCAGTTGGAGGCCCATACTGCAACAGGCCACCAGACTAACAGGGAGGAAGAGGAATGGGCTAGTAGAGGGGTCACAGCAGCTGCCCATTCCAGTCACAATGGAGGCCATGGAGTGAGAGGCCACAGTGGAGCAGGAAGAGGAGTTGTGCATGGACTATCACTACAAGAAGGAAGATTCCCAGGTATCAAAACAGTTTCAGTCTCTCCAACTTTTCCGCTGTTTTTTTCTGTTCCTGTGTCCCACGCTCCCCATTTCTCTGATTTTGCCTCTCGATTTGTCTAAGAACATAAGAAATGCCATACTAGGTCAGACCAGTGTCCATCAAGCTCTGTATCCTGTTTATAACAGTAGCAAATCCAGGTCACAAGTACCTGGTAGGATCCCAGAAGGTACATGATTCCATACTGCTTATCACAACATAATGGGTTATGGACTTTTCCTCCAGGAACTTGTCCAAACCTTTTTTAAATCCAGCTACACTAATTGCTTTACCACACCCTCTGGCAATGAATGCCAGAGCTTAATTACACACTGAATGAAAAAAAAAATTTCTCCTATTAATTTTAAATTCAGTACTTTGTAAGTTCATGACTTGTTCTGTAGTTCTTGTACTTTTTGAAAGAGTAAACAATCAATTTACTTTTACCCGTTGTACTCCACTCAGGATTTTATAGACCTCTGTCATATCTCTCCTCGACCTTCTCTTCTCCAGGCTGAAGAGCTCTAACCTCTTTAGTATTTTCTCATAGGAGAACCATTTCTTCCCCTTTATAATTAGGTCACCCTTCTCTCTACCTTTTGTAATTCTGCTATACCTTTTTTGAGATATGGCGACCACAGTGACACAGAATATTCAAGGTGTGGTTGCACCATGGAGCAATACAGAGGCGTTATGATATTCTTTGTTTTATTCTTCGTTCCTTTCCTAATAACTGACATTCTGTTTGCTTTTTTTTGGCTGCCACTGTACACTAAATAAAAGATTTCAATGTATTGCCCATGATGAGACATAGATCCTTTCCCTAAGTGGCGACTCCTAAAATGGAACCCAGCGTTGTGTAGTTACAATTTGGGTTATTCTTCCCCCTGTGCATCACTTTGCACTTGGCCACATTAATTTAATTTGCCATTTGGATGCCCAGTCTCAGCTCTCGCAAGGTCCTCTCCTACAATTTCCCACAGTCCACATGCGATTTAAGAACGTTGAATAATTTGGTGTCATCTGCAGATGTGATCATCTCACTCATTCCTATTTCCGTATCATTTAGAGATATGTTAAAAGGCACTGGTACCAGTACCACTCTCGCTGTTCTCTATCTTTTAACCACTTCCCAATCGACAGTGGGGTATTACTTCCTGTCCCTTGGCTTTTCAATTCCCTCAGCAGTTTTTCATGAGGTACTTTGTCAAATGCTTTCTGAAAATCCAGGTACACTGCATTAGCAGGCTCACCTTTGCCATATTTATTCATGCCTTCGGAAAACATAGCAGATTGGTGAGGGAGACTTCCCTCGGCGAAATCAATGTTGACTTTGTTGCATTAAACTAAGTCTATCAATATGTTTCACTGTCTCCATTTCTCTGACTCTCTCAATTTCTCTTGCGATACTACTTTCTCATGCCTGGAGGAAGACATTATTTTCTGGGTTAAACTATTTAAAAACCCACTTGTGAATACTCTAAAGTATACACTGAACTGTCGCAGAGATTATCTTTCTCAAAGAGCTGAAGACCTGATAGACTCAGGTAGTAGAGGAACCTCCGAGTCTCTCAGCCCAGCAGCAGATGTAGTCCCCTGACTTGTGGGCACCTTTCTTATCAGAGATACATTTTGGCTAACCTGCTGAGTTGATGTCTCTCTCTTTTGCTCTCTAGATGAGACTGAATCCCAGGGCAGAGGATACAGACAAGATGGGAGCCGGATCCTTTCTGGGAAAGACTGTCCATACTGCGGCAAATCCTTCCGCTCTTCACACCACTTGAAGGTGCATCTCCGTGTACACACAGGTAAGGTGTAACCCTCTGTAGGTCTGCCACAGACTCTTTCAGATATTTTTGGAATTTTGCAGGCATTTCCGTTGATTTTGCAGTCCCAGTGAATCCCTCTAATGAATCTTAGTACAATCCTTTAGTATCAGCGACACAGTCTGTGTACATTTTTTAAGCTTCAACATGAGGGACGCTTAACTCGGACAGCGAGGTGTTGCTATGCACAGACCAATCCCCCCCCACCCCCACCCACACACGATACTAGTCTGCATGCCTTTAGTGGGGTGGGTCTGATCTCAAGCCATGACTTCACTGACCATGCTTGTGCCTGGACAATGAGTAGAAGGTGGCCTTTGATGGTGGTAACTTCCAGCGTGCCCCCCCCCCCACACCATTGAGGGGGTTCAAATCTTGCAATTGTCTAGTGATGCCTCTGCCAACCATGTCTCCCTCACACCCAGGGGAAGGATCAGGTATAACAGTTACGTGGGATTTCAGCACAGGGTCCGGGCGTTAGGTCGGTGGTGTGCTATTGGTCGAAAGCCAGTGAACATTTGCACAGTAGAAGAAAGAAACAGAGCTGGTTCTGACCCAGAATAGCATAAGTTCCCTGCAAAAATATGCCAGATTTGGAAGGGGTGAGGGTCATGGCCCTCCCATTACTTACATTTTCCTTCTTGTACATCCTAGCAAACACCATACAAAATTCCTTTGCACTCTTAAATGGATATAGCCACATTCCTACCCTACCTTACCTGGGCAAGAAAAATCATGGTAACCCCTACTTCTCTGCCACCAGACTCCCATACCATTCTCGACACTCACACCTACTCTACGTGGCCCTCAATCATCCTGACATCACCAGAGCAGCTCCACCAATCACACAACACGTCCTGAAATGTGCCCTCATAAATTCACGCTCTGTTCGAAAGAAATGGCCTCTCATCGCCGACCTTATAGCTGTCAATGACTTAGATATCCTCATGGTGACAGAATCATGGCTCACTGATACCGACTCAGCCCTCATTGACCAACTTATTCCTGCCAACTTCTCCATTCATACATGCCATAGATCCAACCGTAGAGGTGGAGGAGTCTTTATCCTTTCAAAATCAGAGCTAAAATTTCAACTGCTCTCCACCAAGAGCACTACGCACACTGACACTGTCACCATTGCCAACAAATATACCACCATAAACCTCATATATAGAGCTCCCTCTTCCCCTCCAGAGGACATCTCTACCTTCATTGACTTAGCCTGCAACCCTGACAACCCACGCAACCCCAACTGGCTGCTTGGAGACTTCAACTTGTCATCCCTGAAATCCACCCATGCAGACGCCTTCCTGGATGCAATGCACGCTCTCGGCTTCAAACAACTAGTGATAGCACCCACCCATCTCAAAGGAAACCTCCTAGACTTAATATTTGCTCCTCACTCAGTGGCAAGTCACCAATACGACCTCAACATCTCTATTATCCCTGTTCCCTGGTCTGACCATAATCTAATCACGTTCCTTATCCCCTCACAACATACCCAAACTCCACCCAGTGATGCTAAAATAGTATCTACAAATACAACACGCTTCAGACCTCTTGATATAGAAGAGTTCACAAAACATGTCCTTCCAACTCTCAAACAAACGTTACCTAACCTGGAAGAAGCAATCACAAACTGGAACATCACACTGAAAGAATTTGCACAACTTCCGGCCATAGACAAATCAGCAACCACCAAAAGATGTAAAAGCAAAAGACAACCAGCTCCATGGTTCACAGCAGATCTTCGGGCATCTTTCCTCATTCTCAGGAAACAAGAAAGGAAATGGAGACACTCCCGCTCCCAAGCTGACAAATCCACTTATCTTGAACACATGAAATCCCACCATGAAACGATTTACTGCAGAATGAGTGAATACCACGCCAAGCTCCTACTACGTTCACTTAACAAACCTAGAGACCTTTTCAGCCTAGCAAAATCCCTAATTAAGGAATCATCCCCTACCCAACTTGAGCCAATATCCCCCCAGTCATATGCAGACTACCTCCAATCCAAGAGCCTCAGGACTGATAAAGCTTCAGTATCCACTCCCTACCAAACATCCACCTTACAACCACCAATCGAAAAGTTTATCCTACCAGCCAAGAAAAACATCCAAGACCTTATCTCCAGCACCAACACTTCCACAGCCCCAAATGACCCTTGCCCAGCATACTGGGTTAGAACCCTGCGACTCGAGCTTAGTCCAATCCTAATGAACATCATTGGTCTATCCTTTGCAACAGGCTCATTCCCCTCACTCCTCAAACAAACAGCAATAAGACCACTCCTGAAGAATATCAGACTCGACCCACTGAAGGCAGAATCCTACCGCCCAATCTCGAGTATACCTTTGTTAGCCAAAATAATTGAGAAGGTTGTACAAAGACAGATCCAACAACACATTGATACAGCAGCTCCTCTTGACCCCTGTCAGCACGGGTTTAGAGAATCTCATGGAGTAGAAACACTGCTCACCACCTTAACCAACACTTTGAACAGAGGAATAAACAATGTTGAGAATGGCTTTGCTCTCATTTTTTTGGATATCGCTGCCGCCTTTGACTCCGTCAATCACAATCAACTCCTCACCCGTCTCCATGAGAAGGGCATCCGTGGCCTCGCCTGGGAATGGTGTAGGTCTTACCTAACAGATTGCTGGCAACATGTCCGGGTTGGGTCCAACACATCTGTTCCTTTCCACCAACAACAAGGTGTTCCACAAGGCTCCTCGCTTTCTGCGCTTCTATTCAACATCTACATGCAGCCGATATGTGACATCATCCGCTCCTACAATATCTCCACTCTAATTTACGCCGATGATGTCCTGCTGTTCACGCTTTTCAAAGTCAAACTCCCAGACTTCACCAACCTTGTCAACTGTTTCAACGCAATCACAGACTGGCTACTAACCCAAAATCTTCGCATAAACTTCAAGAAAACCGAAGTTCTGTTCATCTCAAGGAACAAAACCTTCTCCCCTCCATCCACGCTAAAAGTAAGAGATGCTGAGCTCCCAAGTAAATGCACCATACGTTACCTAAGGATTACTCTGGACCAGCACCTGAACTTTAAGGAGCACATAAGCATCATAACCAGAACCATATACAATAAAATCAGAACACTAAGGCACCTCAGACCCATGCTACCCCCTAATGATTTCCGAACCATTTTCCAGGCCCTCATACTACCACACTTTGACTATGCAAATGTAATCCTGTATGGTCTCCCCAAGAACTCTCTTAATCCTCTTCAACTTGCGATGAACGCTGCGGCCCGCGTTCTCTGCGGTCTAGCCAGAACAGACCATATCACCCCGACACTTAAAGAGCTCCACTGGCTTCCAATATACTGCAGGCTAACCTACAAAATTCTCCTCATTACATTCAAGATTGTCAATAACCTAGCCCCCATGGCACTCAACGACCTCATCACCCCTACCCCAAAAAATAGAACGAGGAGGACAGTAACAGACAACACATTGATCATCCCCAAAGACTCCATAAATTGTACCCAATCAACCAGGAAAAGAACCTTCGCCTTCTATGCCCCAAAATGCTGGAACGATCTTCCTCCTGAAATAAGATCAATCAAAGACCTCATGCAGTTCCAGAAAGCAATCAAACACCACATCTTCTTGCTACACTTCGCACAAGCCTCTACCCCACCACCGCTCAGTCACCATCCAAACCCCACAAACTCTCCATTCACTACATAATCAAATGTGTCCCTAGTAATAGCAGCTTCACCTATTAGCTTTCCGTGGCAATAATGGCCAAGCTATATTCGTTGTTCTATATCATTATGTATATAGTTACTTTGTATTTTGCTCCAAGTTTTACTTCCTGTTATAATGTAAACGCAAAACAGTCTTGACTGATTTGAGCGACCCTTGTTAAAATGTAAACCGCACTGATAATAAATAGCGCGGTATAGAAGAAACGTTAAATAAATAAATAAATAAATAACATATCAGATATTTGAAAGGTGGCGGAATATGTTGCTTTCCGCATAGTAACATATAGTATATGATGGCAGATAAAGACCAGCATGGTCCATCTAGTCTGCCCAGCAAGGTGGCAAGAGTAGGCGCTAATTTCCTAGCCTACCCAAAACAGGGCCTATTTTGATACGGTAGCTCTGGGCCATTTTGTCCAATATTTGGCCTGATACCATCTGTGTAAGTTTGAAAGCACACAGGTAGTGAAGTTATATGATTCCTGTCTTGTGTTCCTGTTGACTAGGTGGACTTGACTCCAAAGTGGGGCTTAGGCACGCTCATGGCTACACCCCTGAGATAAGTCTGTTTCTCATAAGAACATAAGATATGCCATACTGGGTCAGACCAAGGTCCATCAAGCCCAGCATTCTGTTTCCAACAGTGGCCAATCTAGGTCATACGTACCTAGCAGTTTCCCCAAGGGACACAGGTTCCACAATGCTTGTACTGGTTCAAGCATTGATATCCTGGGTCCCTTCTTAATAATGGTTTATGGACCTTTCCTCCAGGAACTTGTCCAAACCTTTTTTAAACCCAGCTACACTAACAGCCTTTACTACATCCTCCGGTAACAAATTCCAGAGTATGATTACACGTTGAGTGAAAAAATATTTTCTTTTATTAGTCTTAAATAGTTTACCCTGTAGCTTCATTGCATGTCCCCTAGTCTTTCCATATTCTGATAAGGTAAACAATCGATCTACGTTTACCCGTTCCACTCCGTTCATTAATTTATAGACTTCTATCATATCTCCCCTCAGCCGTCTCTTCTCCAGGCTAAAGAGCCCCAACCTTTTTAGCCTTTCTTTATAGGAGTAGCCTTCCATCCCCTTTACCATTTTGGTGGATCTTCTCTGAACCTTTTCTAAAATCGCTATATCCTTTTTAAGATACAGCGACCAGAATTGCACACAATATTCAAGGTGCGGTCTCACCATGGAACGATATAGAGGCATTATAATATCTTTTGTTTTATTTTCCATTCCTTTCCTTATCATACCTAGCATTCTATTTGCTCTCTTGGCCGCCGCTGCACACTGGGCCGAGGGTTTTAACAAGGTATCCACAATGACGCCTAAATCTTTTTCCTGGGTGGTGGTTCCTAATGTGGAACCTTGCATCGTGTAACCATAGTTTGGGTTGTTCTTCCCTAGGTGCATAACCTTGCACTTCTCCACATTAAATTTCATCTGCCATTTTGATGCCCAGTCTTCCAATTTATCAAGATCCTCTTGCAATTTTCCACAATCCTCCTGGGTTTTAACAACTTTAAATAGTTTTGTGTCATCTGCAAATTTGATAACCTCACTTGTTATTCCACTTTCCAGGTCATTTATGAATATGTCAAAAAGCAGCGGACCCAGCACAGATCCCTGGGGTACACCACTATTCACCTTTCTCCATTGGGAAAATTGGCCATTTAGCCCTACCCTCTGCTTTCTATCTTTTAACCAGTTCCTGATCCACAGTAGTACACTGCCTCCTATCCCATGACTCTTTAGTTTTGCCAAAAGTCTCTCATGAGGGACTTTGTCAAAGGCTTTCTGAAAGTCCAGATACACAATATCAACCGACTCACCTTTGTCCACCTGTTTATTCACTCCTTCAAAAAAACATAACAGATTAGTAAGACAAGATCTTCCTTGTCTAAAGCCATGTTGGCTGTCTCCCATTAGGTCGTGACTATCTACATGCCGAGTAATTTTATTCTTTATGATGGTTTCTACCATTTTTCCCAGTACTGATGTCAGGCTCACTGGTCTGTAGTTTCCCGGATCACCCCTCGAACCCTTTTTAAAAATTGGTGTTACATTGGCGATCCTCCAATCCTCAGGTATTCTCTTTGGAGTAGTCCCCAGTGGGTCCCTTCTCTTGGTCTTCTACCATTATCCTGTTCTGGGTAGGACACCGCAGCTCCTTGTCTTCCTCCAGTCTCCTGCAAGCCGTGCTGACAGAAACCCTTTCCAAAGCTGTGATGGGGCCTGTGGTTAGAGGCCTATTTAGCCCTATATAGGCGGTTGCCTAGGGCGTATGCACAAGTAATTGCTCTGGCCTTGTAAATAAAAAGTCTTTCAGAGCAACTTGAAATGAAAAGTGGGTTTTATTCCCCGTCCCGCTCGGACTTTGTCAAAGGAAACAGAAACTTTAAATCAGATAAGCTTAGCAACAAAAGTGGTGACACACGTATTTTCTCTTGTTATATTCACAGAGTTCTCTTCATCCAGTATTTACATCATACGGTTGCATTTAACACAGACACTGCAATCCATAGGAATATCCTCTTGCAGACTAGCAGCGTCTTCCCATATCATTTCCCCAGCACTACTCACACTGCTGGTATCAGACCCTTCTTGAGAACGGTATTCAGCTATAGCGTCTTGTGACCCTTCACTATAACCGTCACTGGAGGCTTTTCCCCCGTTGGGTCTATCTCTCTCGGTAGCTGGTTCTGCCTGGGCTTGACTCCCAGAACATTAGCTCTGAAACATCTTGCTTCTTATGTCTGTAATCAGAACCCCGCCCTTTGCAGTTATAAGCTTTAAACTTCTCTTTGTTACTATAGGGAAGTTTCCTTCTCTCTGCAGGGCTTGTCTTTATGCTTGGCTCTCTATAGCCTTTGCTTCTAGCCTCCCGGGCTGGTTGAACAGGAATATATTTGTTCCTAACTTTACACCTATTTCTTAAGCTGTAGCCATGCATGGAGTGCCCATCCCCCAACACTTCCCTCTCACCGTGACCTCTGCCTTGAGCTGGCAAATACTGGCCTCTGGGGTAGTGGGGTAATCCTGGCTTCTCTCCAAAGCTATTCCTGGTAGCAGGTCTTCCCTTAGTGCAGCTTGCCTTGAACCTTCCTTCTCGAGAGCTGGAGACAGACTCACTTCCTGACTCCTCGTGAGAAGAATTTCCTCCCAGCAATCCCCTGGGGCTTCTGTTCAGCTGACCTGGGACACACCTCCTGCTCCTCTCTCTCCTACTGCTTCCCGTGGTGATCCTGCTTCTGACTCTCCTCTCTAACTGACTGGAACCCTGCCCTAAATAATCCCTAGCTCTACACGTGACCCGGGGACTCTCACTCAGGTGTTCCTGATGGGACTTTTGTTTGCTACGTAGCAAGAATTTCCCTTGCTGTAGTGAATCATGGTGCCTAGTGCTGCTTTCTAAAGCTGACTCTGAGGTAAGTCTTTCTTTTATCTTATTTTCCCTGGGCTGTGTGCCCCTTGCTGCATCACATATCCCCCCTCTTAAGATATTCCGTGCTGGTAAACTATTGTGCACACAGCGCGGAATCTGTCCTAGCCTCATGAGTGTTCCCTCATACCTGCTGTACAATGGGTTACCCTCCTCGTAGGGCTTCTGGGGATCTGTGTGTGCTGCCTGGTACTTGGGTACTATATTAAAACTGCTAACAGTGGCCATCCTTTCATGCCATGGTTTTAAAACATTTATGTGGTACGTCTGAAGGCGCCCTCTGTCACTCTTGACTAGATATGACACCGGACCCTTGCGCTCCACTACCCTATAGGGACCCTTCCACCGGGCCTCAAATTTTGGCCCTGGATCAGTGACCATTACCACGACCTTATCACCTGTGGCCAACTGTCTAGGTTTTTTACCCCTGTCATAGTACTTTTTCTGTGTTTTTCTACTATCCTGTAGATTCTTATCCGCGGCTTGAGATGCCCTCTGGAGGCGACTCCGTAGCCCGCAAAGAAATTGAGGAACTCCTATTTCTTCCTCACCTGGTTCCACCCACTGGTCTCTTAATATGTCCAAGACCCCTCGTGGTGCCCGTCCGAACATAAGTTCATAGGGAGATGTTCCTAGGGAAGTTTGTGTCCGTTCCCTACTAGCATATAGGACAAATGGGAGCATAGCATCCCAGTCCGCCATTTGCCCTTCTAGCCCTCTCCTTAGCAACTGCTTAAGGGTTTGATTGAAGCGTTCCACTAGACCGTTTGTCTGTGGATGATACGCCGCTGTTTTTATATGGGTGATGCCAAAAGCATCCCATACCTGTGCTAAATATTTTGAGACAAAATTGCTTCCCCTGTCTGTGAGCATTTCCCTCGGGAAACCTACCTCACAGAATAACTTTATTAATTCTGTGGCTATAAATCTAGCAGAAATGTTCCGTAAAGGAATCGCCCATGGGAACCTAGTGGCTACATCCATGATAACTAGGATATACTGAAATCCCCTAGGGGTTCTTATTAGGGGCCCTACAATGTCCATTGCCATTCTCCTAACTGGTTCCGTTATGGTAGGCATCTGGATCAGGGGAACTCCTGCAGGCTTTGCAGCGCTTACTCGCTGACAAGCCGGACAAGCCTCACAAAATTTCTTTGTCTCGCGAAATACTCCAGGCCAATAAAACCGCTCGAGAATTTGGTCGAGTGTGGCCTGTACCCCTTTATGCCCTCCAATAGGGTGGTCGTGAGCGAGCCTCATGACAACAGCCTTAAATGTGGTAGGAACTACCAACTGTTTCCTAATGGCGTTATTTTGGGGGTTACTACTCTCCCTGTATAATATCTCCTCCTCTAATAGGAATCTAGGGAGTACGTCCCTCTCCGCCTTTGCAAACTCGAAGGCATATTTTAATACAGGGTCTGCCCTCTGTTCTTTAGCAAAGGACGGAAACTTTTTTACTAGGTCCGCCGGTACCCATGGCAAGCCTTGCCCATCGGCTACTCCGGCTCTCAACTGGGCTCGGTGCTGCCTCTCTCGGCGCTTTTCACCCTTACTCTTCTTTTTCCCTTCGCTGGGGTTAGCAATTAAATCATCGTGCCTGGGAAGCTCGTGTAGGCCCTCATCTGCACTCACCTCTTCCCCCTCTTCTGGTTCTACCTCACCTTCTTCCATTATAGGATTAGGATTTTCCTCCACTAAAGTGTCACTAGGGGTCCTCAGTTCCTTCGCCTGAGATCTGGTGGAAACTAACCCTCCCTTTATGCATGTATTGCTCTCCATGCCTTTATAGAAGGGTGGCCAATCTCTTCCTAGCACGATGTCGTAGGGTAGCCGGGGAATGATGGCTACTAATACTTCCCTTCGTGTGCCTAAGCCCTTAACTTTTATCCTGAACAAAGGATATGAAGTTGTTGCCCCGTGCACACACTGAATCTTCGCTGTTCCCTCTTGCTGACTCGGGGGAAAACCCCTCTGGGCCTGTATGGCCTTCCAAAAACGGCGAGAGACCATACTTTGGTCGGCCCCCGAGTCAAGCAAGGCCTTAGCTGGGACTCCCTGTATCTCTACATCCACTCGGAAACCTGCAGCTGTGTGGTGAACCTGGCCAGTAACAAGTGCTGTGCGAGACCTGCATTCCCTTTTAAAGTGTCCACTTTTCCCACACTTAAAACACTTTAACACCTTGTTACCTTCTGCTTTTATATACCTGGATTCCTGTGAACCCACCTTGTTCCTTAAAGACATATTAGCATTTCTTACAGAGTTGTCTAACCCTGACCTGCTGCTAGCGCTGGCTCCTTTGATTAGTTCAGCCTCAAAGAATCTTTCCGTTAGGTGCGCTGCTTCAGCAGAGGTTCTACAATTCTGTAGAGTAAGAAATGTTCTAACCTCTTCAGGTACTGCGTCAAAGAACTGCTCTAGTACAATTAGATCAAGTACTTCCTCCATTCGTTTACCCTCGGGTTCAAGCCACTTTAAAACCAACCCATGCACTCTGTGATACAGTGCCTTTGGTGTTTCCTCTGGTTGAATCCGGGTAGACCTGAGCATGCGTCTGTACATGGTAGGGGTTAAGCCCAACCTATCCCGTACAGCTCTCTTAACCTCTTGATAGTCACTTGCAAGAGCTGCTGGCATGGCCCTATAGGCTGCCTGAGCCTCACCAGTTAATGCTGAGGCCAGCCTAACGGCTAACTGCTCTTGTGGCCACTTAGCATTACTAGCTATTCGTTCAAATGTTTGCACAAAGTCATCAAAATTGTCACTAGCATGCATTTGTCCTAAAGTCCAAATCCCACAGCTCTGTGGGCCTACCCCACAGATAGGAACGGCTGCTGGTGATTCGTCCTTCTTAGGCTCCTTCAGGATAGTCCGCATTAAGTCCGTCAGGGGCTTCTGTTGCTCCACCAGGGCAGCGATGGCCTGCTCCTGGTTCTGCCGAGCTAGCTCTCCCTGTTTCTCGAACTGGCTGCTCATCCACCTGAGAACCTCCTGTGCATCCATCGTCATCGTCATCTCCTTTCCTGAAACAAATCAGAAACACACCAAACCAAGTGCGGCACAATAACAAGGATAAAAATTTCTCCTCCCAAGCCTCCTCTTCTCACCAGCGATCCTCCCCAACCTGTGCCCAAATACCCGTTACCTGAGCAAGGTGGAGGGTCTTATTTTGAGAAGGTGCTTGCTGTCGCACTCCTGGAACCTGGATCCTCCTCCGTGCGTGCCAACTCCGCTCGTCCCGCGTTGTCGCTCTGCACTGTAGCTCCTTGTTTCCTGGACTGGATCCTGCCAACTACGCCAACCTGTGATGGGGCCTGTGGTTAGAGGCCTATTTAGCCCTATATAGGCGGTTGCCTAGGGCGTATGCACAAGTAATTGCTCTGGCCTTGTAAATAAAAAGTCTTTCAGAGCAACTTGAAATGAAAAGTGGGTTTTATTCCCCGTCCCGCTCGGACTTTGTCAAAGGAAACAGAAACTTTAAATCAGATAAGCTTAGCAACAAAAGTGGTGACACACGTATTTTCTCTTGTTATATTCACAGAGTTCTCTTCATCCAGTATTTACATCATACGGTTGCATTTAACACAGACACTGCAATCCATAGGAATATCCTCTTGCAGACTAGCAGCGTCTTCCCATATCATTTCCCCAGCACTACTCACACTGCTGGTATCAGACCCTTCTTGAGAACGGTATTCAGCTATAGCGTCTTGTGACCCTTCACTATAACCGTCACTGGAGGCTTTTCCCCCTTTGGGTCTATATCTCTCTCGGTAGCTGGTTCTGCCTGGGCTTGACTCCCAGAACATTAGCTCTGAAACATCTTGCTTCTTATGTCTGTAATCAGAACCCCGCCCTTTGCAGTTATAAGCTTTAAACTTCTCTTTGTTACTATAGGGAAGTTTCCTTCTCTCTGCAGGGCTTGTCTTTATGCTTGGCTCTCTATAGCCTTTGCTTCTAGCCTCCCGGGCTGGTTGAACAGGAATATATTTGTTCCTAACTTTACACCTATTTCTTAAGCTGTAGCCATGCATGGAGTGCCCATCCCCCAACACTTCCCTCTCACCGTGACCTCTGCCTTGAGCTGGCAAATACTGGCCTCTGGGGTAGTGGGGTAATCCTGGCTTCTCTCCAAAGCTATTCCTGGTAGCAGGTCTTCCCTTAGTGCAGCTTGCCTTGAACCTTCCTTCTCGAGAGCTGGAGACAGACTCACTTCCTGACTCCTCGTGAGAAGAATTTCCTCCCAGCAATCCCCTGGGGCTTCTGTTCAGCTGACCTGGGACACACCTCCTGCTCCTCTCTCTCCTACTGCTTCCCGTGGTGATCCTGCTTCTGACTCTCCTCTCTAACTGACTGGAACCCTGCCCTAAATAATCCCTAGCTCTACACGTGACCCGGGGACTCTCACTCAGGTGTTCCTGATGGGACTTTTGTTTGCTACGTAGCAAGAATTTCCCTTGCTGTAGTGAATCATGGTGCCTAGTGCTGCTTTCTAAAGCTGACTCTGAGGTAAGTCTTTCTTTTATCTTATTTTCCCTGGGCTGTGTGCCCCTTGCTGCATCACAAAGCTCACAATATTTTCCTTGGCGCTTTAGTCAAGAGCTTGTAATGTTACCAAAATCCCAAAAGGACTTTTGAAAATTACCTCTTTTGGGGAATACACGATAGGGAAAAATTACTTCTCCCCCAGAAGAAAAAAGGGTCAATTTTCATGGCTGATGGCCACATGTTTTTTTAAACGTATGCAGTGGTGTTTAAGAAATGCATACATTTTCTACACGACATCAGAATAGTTTGCCTTCTTGCTTTGGGGAGGGGGGCAAAGGGTAAGGACATCATACTGGCAGTGGGGGCAGGAGTACCACTTCACCGTTAAAGCCTGCGACATTTAGGGGGGGTGTACTGCCCCCCCCCCACCCCCCGTATGCCTGTGCTGCACTTTGTTCATTTAACTTTTCTTCTATACCTAAGTTTCTATAACTTTTCAAATTATCAAAGCCGTTTACGTTAAACTTCACTTATTTCACATGGAACAAGGTATTGGTAGCTACAGATAACAATGGTGCATTGAACAGCTTATTGACCATCAGTGGCACTAAGTACACCACCTATTAGATGCTGACCGCCCGTCATTTTCCTTTAATAGATGAATATCATTACCGTAAGGATAATTTAGGGTTTCTGCCTTGATCCTCCCTAACTGTACCCCAGAGCATCCTGTTACCGTATATCTAAAGGCTGAAAGTTAATGGTTAGTGCAGCGGCTCCCAAATGAGGCCACATCATCAGCGGCCGGGAGTCACAGAAACACAGCCATTTCCACTTCTCGCTGGACTTTTACTGTGGCCTATGCCAAGTAGTGACAGTCACCGGTCAGCATGTGGCCTGTGAGCCAGTGAACATTCATAGGCCCTTGTCCCCTCCTGTTAAACTGGGAGCCCATGTTGAGTACTGGGGTCTGTAAGCACACGCTGCACACTGACACAAGGGCCCCTGTGCTGACTGCGGCCTCTGCCTTCCTGCTTTAGATGAGAGGAGGGAGGGGGCTGCAGATCTGCCTGTTTGATTTCATCGTCATCATCTGGGGTCACATGAATTTTCAGAATGGGATCCTATAGGATAAAAGTTTGAAAAGCACTGGGCTAGTGGATTGATATGGATACAGGCTACTGGTATCCATATTATTACTTTTGAAAATTAGCCCCCAAAACACCAAGAATATTTAAAATGCTTCTCAAACACTCCTCCCTAGGTGTTAGTGATGCACCAGAGCTCAGACCCCCATACTCAGACTGGACTTCCCAGGAGTCAAGATGGGATGAACCATGCTAGTCCCACTCACCTCCTGAGGTAGTCACTAGAATCCACTGGATAGACCCTCTTGCCTTCTGCAGGCAGAAGATTCACTGGCCTCCTTCTCCAGACCTCTGCCTGCTCTGGTTTTTTCCTTCCCATCTTTCATTTGAGTGAGGTGTAGCCGGCTTAGGGAAATTGTTGTCTTTTTATCTCAAGACATTGTCCCTCTCTGCCCCTCCTAAGTTCTCCTGGGCTCCTTCACGCACACTTCCAGTGCTGGAATCCCTACATCTTCCAGATCCTAAGATGCTTCCAGTCAGGGCCTTAAATATTTCCTTCACAAATTTAATCAGGGCACACCAAGCAAGTTTTAATAAACATGAGGGCACGTCATCCATTACATTGTGGTGTTATTCAGCACCAACTTGGAACATGACTCCAGAAACGTCCTCATTGTACATAGCCAGAGGGGCCTTGTGGGGGGCCCTGCTACACGTCTATGAAACTGGGGCCACAAATATTGAAGTAAAATGAAGGACGAGGATTGGCTTAGTGGCTAAGTGGCATGAAGCTGCACATTGTTTCTGGACCAGACCCCCACTCCCTAGATCGACTGGAGCTGGGGACAGTGGGGAGGGCAGTGCTCATGTTCCTGGAGGAAGGTCACCCCAAGCATTCCACAAGGGCGACAACTAGTGGCTAGACTTATATGCTGATTTCCAGAGGGAGCCATGGTCTCTGCGGCCTTCCCCCGGGGCTATTATAGCAATTGGGAGGGTGATATAGAAACAGGGATAAAATTCCCCAAAGTAGATGCAAATGAAGGCTCATGCCGTGTATTCCAGCCCCCCCTCCCCCCTTCCATTTGATCCAGAAACCCTGAGGAGCAGGGTGAAACTCACAGGCCAAAAACAAAGAGCTTCAAAGAGTATTAGGGACCATTTTTAATTTTCATATTTTTTTCTCTCTTACTTGCGCAAACTTTGAAAATGGGGCTACATCCCCTACTGGCCTCACAATGGCAGTGGCATCATTTATTCTGGAGTGCAACTCTTGTTTTTGCCCACCAGAGGGACCACGTTAGTATAATTGTTGCCCAAACATTGGGGCGCATCACTGATTCACTCCACTGACTGATCATTTTCTGTTTTCTTGTCTCTTTTCCCTCACAGGCGAGCGTCCCTACAAGTGTCCGCACTGTGACTATGCTGGTACGCAATCTGGATCGCTGAAATACCACCTACAGCGTCATCACCGGGAGCAGAAAGTGGTGGCCAGTGGACGGACAGCTAGCATCAAAGTCACCCCCTCTTACCAGCACACCCTTCTGGTGCAAACCGGGAGGTATCACAGCTTCTACCTCCCCCAGCACTGGGCTGCTGCACAGCTCACACCAGCAAGGGCCGTGGACGAAAAGCCCAGGAGGCAGAGAGCGGCGCCTACTGGTGCCGGAAGCCTCGGCGAGGGTGGCCCAACTTTCTCAGACCTTGCTAAAGTCTTTCAGAGCCTGTTGGGAAGCGAGATTCACCTGAAAGAGGAGCCGCCGCCACCACTGCCCCCACCGTCACCCCTGGCAATCCCCATCTGTAAACCGGAGAAGCGGGAAGACAGGTTAGGAGGGAAGAGGCAGAGAGAGGCAGCTCCCCAAGTGCTGCAAACAGAGGATGTACCCTCACCACCTCCGCCGCGGATTTCCCGCAGAAAGCCTGCCAGCACCAGCCGCGTGCTTACCAATGGGAAGCCAGACTTTGAGCCGTTAGATCTCTCATGGAGGCCGCCGGTATCATCTGGCACAGACAGCGAAGTCACCCTTCACCGTTGCCCTTTTTGCTCATTTGCTACGTCATCTCCAGAGCTGATGGCGCTTCACCTGCAGGTCCATCACAGCCGAAGGTCCCGCAGGAAGGAGAGGACCCCACGAGGGCCTAACCGCCTGGTTCCAGAGCCCGGAAATGACGTTGAAGCCACCAGTGCCTTCGCTGGAAAGGCAGGATCTCACCTGCTCTCTGGAGAATGTGGGATGGTGGAGGACCTGGGTCAAGGCATGCTAGAGGAGGGGGAAGAGGAGAGATCAGAAACCCTGGAGGAAAGAGACGGAAATGAGAAGGGGGGATGGGAGGAAGGGACAAAGCTGGAGAATGGGATTCAAGGGATCTTGAGCAGAAGCAACTCGGAAGAGGAAGAAGAGGAGGGGGAGAGGCTTTCTGATCATCGGTAGGGGGAGTAGTGGAGGTGGCTAAACTCTAGTCCATGAGTGTCTGACAGTGTCCTCCCACCCTGTACCCCACTTCCCAGAAAAGGACACGCCTCAAAGTCACTGTGAGAATTTTAAATAAAGAATAGGGACCTTTTCCCCACAACTTCTGCCCTTGTATAGCTCCTTCTCCTGATGCCCCTCGCTCACCAAGGGGGGAAATGGAGGTGGAGTAATGAGAATGACAGATAAAGAAGGAACAAAAATGTAACAAATGGATTTTATCATCTACATTTCAGATCTTATAAGAGTTGGAATATAACAGTTGGATGTGATGGGCATTTCATGGCTTTGTGGCAGGGGCTGGGGGTGGCACAGGGGGGGGGTTTGAGAAAGGTGGATTTGGCTCTGCTTTCCATTTGACATTTTCTGGGAATACGTTACATTAACACATCTTGCATAGTTTTATGCCCTAGAACAATAGGATTAAATAAATCCTTCTTCTAGGAAGTTACTAGGGAATGTGGGGGAAGGGGAATCTAAATTAGCTTTTGAGGTGAAATACAAACTTTTTTTTCTGTAGTCCAGAGCAGCTCAGACTGCACAGGTCTTGTTCAATCTACTGGAGACTGAAGAATACTGCTGTAGAGGGTCCCTCCTTCTTGTGGTGTGACCTCACAGAAGTTTCAAGTTCTCAGTCTCCATCTGCTGATGGGGGAATGAAACCAGGAGTCTGGACTGGACTGGAGGGATTCAAGGAAAGAAAATTAGCAGGCAAGGTCTAATTTCACCTTCTAGGAAGTTACTAGGGAATGTGGTGGGGGAAGGGGAATGTACATTAGTTTTTGTGGTGAAATACAGTCTAACAAAGATTTCAAAGCTGCTGGGAGTTTTAGAGATCTGTGTTGGAGGGGAGTGGCGAGACACAAAATTGACCGACACAAATTGCAGTTCCTTCAGGCAACCACATGATGGCAGCATCACTCCATTCCTTGATGTGCACACTGGCTGCTACAGAACTTGCCGGGGGGGGGGGGGGGGGGCCCCATCTATAAAATCTCTGGCAATAGTTGCCAATAAAATAAATCCCCACCCCTAAACATGCACACCCATATGATCATTAGATATATAAAACTGCTAATTTAGCGGTAGGCTAAATTTCCTGCAGACCCCTGAGAACCCTACAGCACCCACAATGTGGCACCATCATTCCACATGAGAAATTCCATGAGAAAAAAGTGATTAAATAACACAAAACCTTATGCATATGTTCAAATGCTTAACCCTGAGGAAAGGAAAGGAGAAACAAGTTTGGCCAAACACTTTTAACCACCGCCTCCCCCAACATCCTGTGACTGTAGTGCAAGATGTTAAGGAAGGTCTGCAGGACCTAACTTGAGGAAATGAAGGTGGGAGACACCCCCTCCCCATCTCTTTTCATGAGATACAGAAAGGGAAGTCTCCATGGAATACCAAGGGGAGGGGACAGCACAGGGGAAGTCTCCAAGAATATGGGACAAGACAGAACCTTGGAAGACCCTTACAAGGGGAATGAAAAGCACAGGAATGACTAGAAGTAGAATCCACGTTTCTGATGCCTAGGGATGGGGTGGGGGGGGGGGAGAGAATAATTCCCCTTTACTTAGACCTCCAATAAAGACCTGGTTCTCAGTAGAAGTGGAGAATTTATCCTGTAGGAGCTGGTTTTCTTTTAAAACTTTCATTCCTTCCACGTGGAGGCTGAAGATAGATTGTGGCTCTCGGCTAGAACTACTGTAGGGATTTTTTTTTTTTTTTAATTATTTTTAGCAACTTTAAGAGAAGCCCCAAAGTAGGGGAGGGGGAAGGGGAAAATGAAAAAAAAAAAAAAGAGAAAATTATGTTTAAGATGTAAAACTATTTCTTCCAACTGGTGAGTCTGTGATAATTTAGCGCGGCCTTAAACCGCTGGGGTTTTTTTTTTTTTTTTTAAACATTGTACAAATATTTTATTTTTTATTTTATTGATTTTTAGGTTTCTATTCTTTTCTTGTAGAAAATGAGAATAAAAAAAAATTCAAGAAACTCGCACTCCTTTTGTGCCCATTTGGTCTGAAATTCTCCTTATTTAGATACGTATCATGGGGAAGGGGTGGGGGAGGGGGCGCTCATCAGAAAAATGATTTTTAAATGTTGTGGCCTAGTAAGAGTTTTCCCAGCTGGGGATATGCAAGTTTGAGCAGGTATTCAGTTCATTTGGGCTCCTAAAAATATAAAGTGCATGCAAATTGCTTATGTGCACACAGTCCTACAGACTATGCACATACACTCGATTTGTGCACTTAAAGGTTCTAGTACACATACAGTACATGCACGAAAAATGAATAGGTGAAATAAATATGAAAAAATGCTCACAAATTAAGAACAATTTGTTTTAAATGAGCACAAATCAAACTTTTATTTGGCCGTGTACATCCCTATTTTCCACTGCTGTGGATATCTGCTGATGGGGCAAAAAGGTGCCAGGTCTTATAGGAGGGCGAGGGCTGCGGGCGAATCTCATCCTTTGCACGCCCATTGTCGCTATGCTGATGTTTTAGGGTACGCACTGAGCTGTTTGCTTTGCCCCCTCGGACTGGCTAATGCTGACTTCCTATTTACAATCAAAAAGTTGGCATAGGGCATCAGACGGGGTGGAAGCAAAGAGCCCCGCAGTGCCGAAGATTTAAGGTGCTATAACTAGACTAACTGTGGTTCATCTCACCCAATACCTATATATATAAAAAAAGATAAACTAAATCCTAACATACTGCCCAACTCGCTTACTACGAATATCTTCTATTTTTTGTCGGATTGTTTGCTCTGAGGGGGAACCTTCCCTCTCTCGTAGCAAACCTTCCTTTTATTTGTTTTTAAAAGAGTGCACTCACCCTTTTGCTCACCGAGGTGCGAAGGAGAAGGAAGGCAGCTGAAATATTAATGATAACAACCATAAGGCTTCACGGTCTTTTGAGGTCAGCAACTTTGGTCATCTGCTGGTGTCAGCAATATAAAAGAAGTTTGGGTGGCTGGATGCTGAAATCGTGGTCTTTCAGTTAAGTTGCCAAAACCATACATTATATTCAGTTTCAATTAATATCTCGATCAACTGAGGATTATTGTGAAGTTTTAAGGTAAGCACCATGGGCCGTTTGTGGTCATTGCCACCACTGCAGGCCTGGAGAGGGGCGGCAATGGACCACCCTGAGACCATTGGCACTCGGGCCATCATTTAGTTTGCCAAATGGTCATCCTGGGTTTGGGTTCCTGACAAGGCGTACCAGCTCACTGCAGGTCAACCAAACCTGCTGATCCAGTTCTGGTTTGCCCCATTGCATGCAGGGATTTGTAGTTCTGATTTTCCTAGAGGCATCAAAGGAGGAAAAGTTAGAACTACAACTCTCTGCATCCCATGGTGGGGCAAAATCAGATCTAGGTCAGTCTATTCCGTTGGCCAGGGATGAGGTAGCAGCGCGAGATGAGGAAGCGTTACAGAAAG
Organism: Ichthyophis bannanicus; assembly: GCA_033557465.1. NCBI lineage: Eukaryota > Metazoa > Chordata > Amphibia > Gymnophiona > Ichthyophiidae > Ichthyophis > Ichthyophis bannanicus. The sequence continues at coordinate 121,456,549 of CM066048.1, forward strand.
CAGGACTGCAGATCCCAGAATGCATTGGATTATGGTTACCATCTCTCGTAGGCGATTCTTTCTGCACATATGTTGAGAGTGTGGTAGTCTGGCAGTTAGAGGAGCATGCCAGACATTAGAGCAGGCAAGGTTCAAATCCCAGTGATAGACCTTGGGGCAAGTCAATCAACTTTCCATGTTCAGGTGCAAGTTAAATCATGAGCCCTCTAGGACAAAGGTCTAATAAGTGTACCTGAATGCAGTGTACCTGGAGCTTGCCTTTGGAAAGTGAACTTGCTTTCATTTTCTTGGAAGCATCAGAAGTAAGGTAACCAGATGTCTCCGATTTTCAAGCTGTGTCCCCCACTCCCACCTGCTTGGCAGCCTTCTGTCCCCAGTTCCATCAGTGGAGAAGGGGCAGAAAAAAATGTTATTTTCAATTTAGTGATTGGAATATGTCAGTTTTTAGACTTCACATCCATTATCTTTATATTTTGCACAGTATAAGGGAAATGCATCACTGTTTCTTTTGCTCTGTCGATTTGTCTGCTGGAAGTCATAATGTTGCTGTTATGGGATGGATGTGGGGAGGACAGGGTAATCGCTCCTTATTCCTCCCACACACCTTTTAGCTCAAACCTGACACTAAAGTGACACCCCCCCCCCCTTTCCCCCCATTTCAGATAAGTGTCCAAAATTTTCTTGCAAAAAAATATGAGGCAAGGCCAAAGTGGAATGAACCTCTGCCTTCCAGCGAGGAGCTCCATGGTGTAATCCCAAAGCTCAGAGGAGTTATTCTACCCTGCCCTCTTAGCACACTCACTTCCTGTTTTTGAGGTTCTTGAAACAGGATAGCGAAGGCATTCCCTCCACTGCCTCTCTTTCTTTCTCTCCCCCAGGAGGGAGGGAAGAGCCCCCCCCCCCCTTTCTGGTTTTCTATTTGATGAAGGAGTGCCTCACAGCCCAGGCACTTTCGGAGCACAAAAGAGAACCGCAGGTAAGGTATCAGCTTGTGTTTGAATGTTTGTTTGCAACTGTGAGGCATCAGGTATCTATCTAGTCATTACAGGGAAAATCCTGTTATTGTCTAACTTGAGTAAAAATCCTTCTCCCTTCACTGTCCCCTCATAGAGATACTGTAGATAGTTGTATATAGTTACCCTAGTTGAAACCCAAGTTCGATCACCAGTTCAATGTACTGTAAGTGCTTAATGATGTACCTGTTCTGCACAAAATTGTTGCCTGTGAACTGCGCTGATTTTTAAGAGCACGGTATATAAAAAAATAATAAATAAATAGAGCTTTATATTCAGGGCTGGCTCATCCATGAGGCAAGACTAGGTGGTTGCTTAGGGCAGCAGCCAGTCAAAGCAAAACACTAGATCTTGACAGCCCGACAAACGCAAAGAGCCCTCAGCTCGTTCTTTCGCCTGCAGGGAGAGCAACTGCAGGCGTATATATAAAGCAAGGTTTAATATTTAAAGCATGCATGTTTACAGGATTGTGGGAGGGGAGGTATTGTGATGTTCCAGGGGGGCGTAAGGCTGGAGGTGTCTCAAGGCTCCTTCTCCTTATGTCCAAAAAACATGAGTTACACTATGGGGGATATTTTAGAAGCTCTTTGGGAGTTGGATGAAATGAGCTCACTAATATGCAAATCATGGAGATTTCCTAGAGCAGTTTTGGAACGCCAGGTCTAAGAAATCCCTGGCACGAGAACATGCAGGGGGTGGGGGGCATGGTGGATACGTACCTCGAGTGGCGCAAGGGAGATGCCCGTCCTGGTACAATGGAAGAATGGTGGCTCTGGTAGTTCGGGTGTTCGTACCTATACCTGCTGCTCACCATGGATAAGGTGCAACAAAAGTTCTTGTTTCATGACTGCAACTCTACCAAGAGGAAGATCAACATGCTTTATCATCACCACGGTTCAGATATCTTGCCCGAAGAAACCTGCATGTAAATATATACTCCAAACATGTTAGTGGCCCACCCCAATGCGTCTGAGTAACTGAAATGTCAGCGCAGGACGTGCTAGTCTCAAAATATAGATGCCCCTTTCTGCACTAGCTAGGCCAGGACATCCAAGTAGTCAGTTCTGCGGGTGTGCAATTCAAGGATGGCCACATTTGGGAAATGGCCTATACCCATGCACGTACCTGGCATTGCTAACTGTGTGGGACCCATCTTCAGAACCGGTTACTGGGGTGCTCAGTGTTGGGGCTGAAGATGAAGCAATTTCAGATGGAACTTAGATGTGCCTCTTTTCACAGCCACCACTAACCCAGCTTTTTGGATGTTCTGCTCTGGACGGTCCAGATAGTTCCTAGACATCCCTTCTAAAATGCCACTTCACTTAACTATGTAATAAATAATACACCTGCTCCTTTCCTGTCCCATATACACAGGTTGCACTAGATAACAGGCCTTTTTTTGTAGTTCAAGGTGCATGATGGCAGGAATCCAGTTTTCCCTTTCTCCGCACCATCCCAGTACCAGTCTCTTTGAGTCAGAGTATTGGCGATTGAAGTAGCCTCTACCCTTTCCATGATGTCGGATGACATGGGCACTTACATCAACATCGGTCCTTCTCTCACCACAATATCTGTAAGCATCCTCGCCATCATGGGTTGTCATCTTCTCTCAAAGCCTCCTATTTGTCCAACTTGATCAGAAGGTAAGCTCTTAAGGAGTGGGGACCATCCATTATGTGTCTTTGTACAGTGCTGCATACATATGTGCTGAATTATACTAATGATTAATGATTGTCCCGATTTTTTTCTGCTCTCTCCTGCCTTATCTCAAGGCTGTTGTTTGCTTGTACTGTGTTCAAAGGTCCAGGTGCTGTTTTCTCTTTTTATACCAAGCGAGCTCTGCCCTTCCAGAGAATTGCCCTCTTAATCCTTGCGTTGTCCAGACCTGCTTCTGGGGACACCTCTAACAGTTTGCGAAGGAACTGGGCATAGGAGGGGAGGCAGGGACGTCGTTTCTGCTTTTAACATATGCTCATTTCTTTTCCTCAGGCCAAAGGTTTTTCCCTAGATCACAGATGTGGTATGAGTTTCGCGGAGGGAGACTCGAGACCAGGGTGGCGGGGACAGAGAGGGAGAGCAGTTCAGAGGAAGGCGAGGGAGAATGGACAAACTCACGGGTGGCAGTCCAGGTAAGCATTATACCCGTATGTACGGGCACATTCATTGGGGCGCATTCAGTTTGTTTGGGTGTCTATGAAATTTTTGTGCACATAAATCGCTTGTGTGAGAAAACACACAACATACACAAAAATCACGAAAAATGTGTTTAAAACAAATGCTGGCTGCACTTTTTTTGGCCATGCATGCCCCACGTGCAGGTCCCTCTTCAGCTCTGATATGGGAACACAGACATTCCCAGAAGGTGATGCAGAATGAAAATCTCTCTCCCTCTCCTCACTGTGCCCCAGGGTTAGTATAGTTTGGCCAGTCCAATAGAAGAACATCTTTTCCTTCCACACCATTGATCAGTATCTCAAACAATTTATTAAAATTTCTCCAATTCAGTTCTCGTTCACTTGAAACAAAGATTTATGGGGTCGTGGGCTAGCGCTGTTCAACCCTTCCGCACTAAGATTGAGGTTCTGGCATAGCCCATCCCATGCAGCAAATGCGACAGGCCAATTTCTGGGTCACATCCTATCGGCCATCTCCCTTTCTCTCCATTTGGAGGGATAGGTGAAAGGAAAAGAAAGGAAAGAGGAGATACAGAAATGGAATGGAAGGGGCTGATCCCAGCCTCTTAAAAAAGAGTTGCAGCATGCTGAGAGAAAACTGCAAGGGGCACACATGAGCAAAACATCCGCAGCGTTTCTTACAACTATTGACAGTGCAACTATCACCAAAACTGAAGCATGTATGTATGTATGTCATGCACGCACATTGTGTGCACGTTCATCCCATAATGCATGCCCCAGTCCTGGGCACACCTGTCTCCCTTCACTGTAAACTCCGTTCGCCCGCTAAACACACCTTTGCTGATTCTACATGTTTCTCACGATGCACGAAAATCAACCAGAGCCTTCAGCCTGGAAACGACTGCGCCTTCGCCTCACGGTGCATTCCTCAGTCATCTCTCAAAGAATATCTGGCACAGACTACAGAGACATGACTACACGTTGTGCTCCTTTTTCTTGGAGAATGACCGCTCTGGGGCGGGTCCCCCTTCCTCTCTTTCTTGCAGGGACCTCAAGTGTCCTGGATGGATTCAGTGACCTACAACTGCGCAGAATCACTCAGCTGTACTGCCAGCGGCTGGTGGATGCCACGGCAGAAGTCGCTTGCGCGGTGGCATTCAGCCTCTACGCCAAGACTGCTTTATCCAATGTGGAGTACGAGGTGTGTCCACTGTCTGTCTGTCCATCCTTCTCCCTGGTGCCGTATATAGTGTGCTACCTACTACAAATAAAAACCATTAATAAAGAATAACCCCACCTAAAAAAAAAAAATAATAAACCCACTAGCTACCTACCTAACTCAGGAGTGAATATGTCCATCTATTCATGTATCTCTACCACTACTAATCATTTGTACACAGCACTGTACATATAAATGTAAGAAACAGTCCCTGCTCATCAGAGTTTGCAATCGAATCTAATCTCTACAGTGGATTACGAGAAGGGACCACTGCTACTATCAAACGTTTCTATAGCGCTACAATGCGTACGCACATAGAAGACAGTCCCTACTGGTCAGAGCTTACAGTCTAATCAAGACAGACAATGCAATAGCCGAGAACAAGGGTATAAATAGGGAAAGGTAAGGAAACAAGGGATGAGGATCCAAAAGCAGCCTCAAGAGGTGAGCTTTTAGCATGGATTTGAAAAGGAGGAGGGATGAAGCCTGACGTACAGACTGTGTTCCAGGCCTAAGACTGTTTGTCTGTCATGCATTCATCCTTCGCTGGGGAAGAATTAGACCTGTCCACTATTTACCTGTGTATCTATCTATTAGAATATGCATTCCGTTTCTGGTTTCAGTTTGGAAAATATTATATGCAGACAAAATGCACACTATATCAACCTTACTCGCATAAAACCTCTAAATCAATGCACGTACATAGTGTATTTACATGCATTAACATTTTTTTACAGGTGTTAATGAAATTGTAAACAGATTCATTTCTGAAATTCACCTGCCTGTCTGTAGGGCAAAGTATGAATTGTGATCAGTGTCTGTATGTCTGTCCATCCATTCATTCATATCTTGTCTAGTATCTTCCCCCCACCTATCCAGCAACCTCTGGGGTGAGATACAAGATGTGTCCACTGTCCATGTCTCCAGGGTTAAGAGGTGTGTCATAATGTCCATCTCTCTCCAGGGCACAATATGAGATGTAATAAATTTTTGTCTATTCATCTCTTTTTCTATTTGGGGGACAGTATGAGGTACATCAAAAGTCCATCAGTCTGTCCATCTGTCTTCAGGCTGAATCTGGTGGATAAAGGTGGCTCCAGATTGGCATTTTCAGCCCCCTCCAATTTTGTTTCTGATCCATTATTATAGACTAGTCCCGTCCCTTCCTTCTCACTCATCATGAGCCAAATTGCTCTCACCTTCCATGTTAAGGAAGCCTGTCTCTCAAGAACAAGGAGCACACTACAGCATTACATTCAATGACTTGTCCGTTCCTTCTCTTCCCATCTATCCTCGCAGCAAATCGCTGCTGCCAACCATGATGATGCCTCGGAGCTCCTCCTGCACATCGTGCTGGCCAAGGAAGATGCCAAAGCAGCCCGCGCTATGTGGCAAAGCTTCGCAGACTTCAGTGATAACCGTTCGTTCCTGAAGGTCACAAAGATCCTACAGGAGATTAAGGACCAGGGTATGAACGGCACAAGAATGGTGCTCTGCTTGGGGGCTATGGGAAAGAGGTGGGGGAGAAGCAAGAGCTAATATGATATACAGATTTAGAGGGAATGAGGTGAGAAGGCCTGTTCATTGATTCATGTCTTAGCTTCGACCAGTCTTTCGTATAAATAGAGTTATAGAGATATCAGAAGAACATAATGTAGAACAGTGGGTCTCAACCCAGACATCCTAGTTTTCAGGATATTCACAATAAATTTGCATGCACTGTATGCAAATTTCTCTCATACATATCTTTTTCATGCATATTCATTTGTATCTTGAAAACCAAGTTGACTGAGCATGTCACAAGGCCTGGGTTCAGAATTCCTGCAGTAGAAAGAACGGATGAATGAATGAAGAGAGAGATGCTACTGAGAGGATATATGGCACGAGAGATAAGGAGAGATGGTTGGTAGAAAGATGAAATACAAGAGAGTTTAACGAGAGAAATACTCAAGGCGGATGGTTGTAAGGAAAAGTGAATAGAGATAGATACTGGAGAGAGAATGGATGGTGGAAGGACAGAAGGAGCACAGATGCAGTGAGAGAGAGGGAGACCATGAGATTGAGAGACAGATGCATTGATAGATGATGGGATGGATGGGTAGCACTGTCACTAAAGGCCATTTCTGTCTGTTAAGGAGACTCTTTGCACAAGAAGATTAAGTGGAACCCTGATGAGATTATCCAAAAGTGCCTGGTAGGTAAGTGAATTGCATGTAATGCTGGGGAATGGTTAGGGTTCAGTCAAGAGAATGCTTTAACAGGTACCACCATAGTGAGAGAGAGAGAGAAAAGACACATGAACAAAGAGAGAGACCGAAGTATCGTCACTGGAAATTAATTGTTATCCTTCCTTCTTTCCGGTGAAGACATCCATCGACGGCACCAGGAGATCCTGAAGGAGAGGAGCACCACCCTAACCCTGACCTCCATCCAAAGCTGGAGGCAGAAAAAGATCTTCATATTGGAGGAACATTTCACAGAGCTCCTCATCATCCCCTCCCTGCGGTACCAAGAGCAGGTGCAGGACGAGCTTCTCGCCCGCGGCCATGAGCACTCTGAGTGGCGCAAGCAAACCTTACGCCGTGAGCTGGAGAAGGTCCGCCACCATGAGATCTTTGGCACCAGCTTTGGCAAGAGCACCCGCTGCCTTTATGCTGTGATCAGCGGTGTAGCAGGAATTGGCAAAACCACGCTGGTGCAGAAAATAGTCCATGACTGGGCAGTGGGTAAGATTTATGGACAGTTCCACTTCCTTTTCCAGTTCAAGTTCCGGGAGCTCAACATCTACCAGGAACGGACCAGTCTCAAGCAGATCATCCTAGACTCCTACCCCTACCTAGAAAAAGATTTAAAGAAGGTCTTGCAGAATCCCAATAGGCTCTTGTTTATCTTTGATGGGCTGGATGAATTCCGGGAGCTTATTATTTTTTCAGACACTCAGTCCAAATCTCCAATAGCACAATCAAAGGCAGCCTCTTGCCTTTACCCCGAGAGCTGGTGCTCCATTCCAGACATTATACAGTCTCTCTTTCAAGGGCAGATGCTGCTGGGCTGTTCTGTGCTAGTGACCACACGGCCCACAGCACTGGAGTCTTTGCGGAGAGCATCTGTGCACCTCTATGCAGAGATCCTGGGGTTCTCTGATACAAAGATCAAAGACTACTTCTTGAAGTTCAACAGCGACACAAAAGTTTCCCTGGAGATGTTGGCCTATGTGGAGGACAATGCCATCCTGTACACTATGTGCTACAACCCATCATATTGCTGGGTCATCTGTTCCTCCTTGGAAGAGACATTCACCTCACCAAGGAAACGCGACTGGAACCCACCCAAGACTGTCACCCAGTTGTATGCCAACTACATTCACAATATCCTGAAGAACCATGCCAGGGAGGCAGAGGAGCCCAGGGAGCTTCTCCTGAAAACGGGAGAGATGGCCTATATGGGGGTGGCAGAGAAGGTCATTGTCTTTAGTGATCATCACTTCCATCAGTATGGCCTGCTGCCCAGCAATTTCCTCTCAGGTTTTCTCATGCAGATTCTGCAGAAGGAGAACTCCTTGAAGGATGTGGTATACTCTTTCTTTCACCTAACAGTGCAGGAATTCCTGGCGGCCCTTGCCAAATTCTTCCAAACTCCCAATCATAAATTGACTCAACTGTTGGAAGAAGCCAGCACCGCCAGGGATGGTCGATATGAAATCTTTCTGCAGTTTATGGCTGGCCTCTCCTGCCCAACAACCACAGCCCAGTTGAAGGGCCTCATTGGGGAAGTACCCCAAGGGAATGTCTGCAAAGTGGTGGACTGGATCAAGCAGAGGTTTGAAAATGCCCAGGGGCACAAGATTCAGCTGCTAAACACGTTACACTATCTGTTTGAGACACAGAACAAGGCCCTGGTGCAGCAGACCATGGGCCAGATCCAACAAGTGGATTTCAGCTTCCAGATCATGACACCTGTGGATTGCTATGTTCTGACCACGGTGCTTGGACCCTGTGAGCAGCTGCAGAACCTCCATCTCTTCAACTGTTCGATCGAATCCCGGGGAATGAAGAGCCTGAAGGGTGCACTGCACAAGTGTGTGACTGTAAGGTGAGGAAGACCATAGATGATAATCGACCTTCCTTACGCCTGTGCGTCTGTGACAAGAGGTAAAGGGGGGGGGGGCATAAGGAGGGAGGATGCACTCTCCCACATCCAGACATGTGGAAGAGTGCATTACTGGTGTTCTCATCTTGCTGGTTGAGGCCTAAAAGGTCTCCCCCATCAGAACCTGGGATCTAAAATCTCCCTGTCCAGGACAACAGTGTAAAAATCTCTCCCTATTCAAAGTCCTGGGTTTAAGTACTCCCCTTTCAGGGCCTAAAATTGACCCCTCTAAAGTCTGGCTCTAAATGGTTCATCTCCCTTTTCAACCCATTGTCTCGGCTTTTCCCCTCTTTACAGTTTGGAGCCTAGAATTTTCCCTTTCCAGAGCCACAGCATAAGATGTGCCACCTTCTCAAAACCATGGCCTAAAAATCTTAACCCCCCCCCCCCCTCCAGAACAGCCCAGCCATAAACTCTCTTCCCCACCTCTAGAAACTAAGGGTCTGAAATCAGGACCATGTCAGAACTCAAAAACCTAGTCCATTTTGAAAGTTGGTGTGGAAAAGTAACTTAGCAAGAAAACAGAGTACAGAAAAAACAGATACCCAATCTATTAGAATAACCAACTCATCAGATAAATCTAACAATAATTTTGTTTTTTTGTCGAAAATGCCAGCACAGTAAGAAGGGATAACCCTTTCACCGCTGTGGCCCATCTATTTTAATGAAGAAACCTTTGTAAAACAGCATGTACTTAGCTGAAGAATAGCGTTCTCAAGACTGCACCAGGCACCACCGCAGTCAAATCAACGTGACACGTTTCGGGTTCTTCAAAGTAAACACCCTGCTTCAGGTCAAGCACTGCGTGGACAGTCATCAGCCATCAATGGCAAGCAGGATGTTTACTTTGAAGAACCCGAAACGTGTCACGTCGATTTGACTGCAGTGGTGCCGGGTGCAGCCTTGAGAAAGCTATTCTTCAGCTAAGTACAAGTTGTTTTACAAAGGTTTCTTCATTATAATGGATGGGCCACAGCGGTGAAAGGGTTATCCCTTCTTACTGTGCTGGCATTTCCGACAAAAAAACAAAACGATTGTTAGATTTATCCAATGAGTTGGTTATTCTAATAGACTGGGTATCTGTTTTTTCTGATTTCATATTTTTGACCCAGGTTTTAGGTTTTTCTTGTATTTTATTGTGAGAAAACAGAGTACGACAGAAGGTTGCAATAGGCGGAGGCCTGGAGGAGGGTGAAACAGGATAAGGAAGTTATCAAGTAGGGAACAATCTGGTCTCCTTGAACCCTACCAAAGGCCTGAGAAAAAGGTATGTCTCCTTTAACAAGGCACACACCAATCCCACCCTCAAGACAGGGTAGGCTCTCTTTGACACAAGACGCAGTTTATTGCTTTCAGACCTGCAGCATACAAAGTAATCTCTACACCTGCTGGAATTCTGCACGCAAAATTCAAAATTCTGTGTCAAAAGGTCTGAATTATATATTTATTTAGACAGATTTGTATGCCACCTTATCCTTCAATCAAGGTGGTCACATCACATCACAATTGGGGGTTACATTTGACATTAGGGTACGTGTAAACATTTAGACAGTACAATTAAGTTAACATTTAACATGAGGGTATTTAATAATGTGGTATGATAAACTTGTGTGTGTGTGGATAGGATGGGTGCGTACTTATTTGGCGGCGTAAGTGGTATTTCAGTTTGGGTATGGGATGTTGCCTTGGTGCTCATATGTTTCTATAAATAAAAATGTTTTGAGGTCTTTGCGGAAGTCTGTGAGGTCATCTAATGCTCTCAGGCTTGTCGGGAGGGAGTTCCATAGTGTGGATGCCAGTAGTGATGGTGCTCTTTTTGAAGTTGTTTGTTTGGTTTTATGATAGCCTGCAGGTGTGCCAATCATTTTGTCGTTATTGGTTCTTCTTGGTCTATTGCTGTTATCCCTTGTTATGATGTTTTGGAGTGCGCCTGCTGAGAGATGGTGAATGACTTTGAAGATGATCATGATTGTTTTGTATTTAGCTCTTGTCACCATTGGGAGCCAGTGCAGTTGCTGTAGGACGGGAGTGATGTGCTCGGTCCTTGGTGTGTCTGTAATGATGCGTGCTGTGGTGTTTTGTACCATCTGTAGTGGGTGGAGTGTCTGCTGAGGTAGGCCTTGATATAGTGAGTTTCCGTAATCAAGCAGTGGTGTGATGAGTGCTTGGCACACTGTGCGGAAGTGGTCCTGACGGAGCATTGGTTTGATTTGTCCGATTGTTTTCAATCGTTGATAGGCCTTGTTTGCAGTTTTGGTGATGTGGGATTTCAGGTTTAGAGCTCTGTCTAGTGTGATGCCCAGATACTTAATTTCTTCTTTGACTACTCTGTGTTTGTCTAGGATGCTGATAGTTTGTGGAGGTATGAAGGTGGGGTTTCTGGTGATGAACATTGCCTCAGTTTTATCGTAGTTTACCGTTAAGTTGTTGGCTATGAGCCAGTCTTCGAGGCATTTGGTTATTGTTGTGGTGTTTAGTGCTAGTAGGTTGATTGGAGCGTACACCATAATATAATCAGCATAAATGTGATAGTGAAGTTTGTGGTGCTTGATGATGTTGCATATGGGCTGTATGTAGATGTTGAAGAGCATTGATGATAGGGCTGAGCCTTGAGGTATTCCCTGTGTGATGGGAAAATTGTAGTGATTTCTTTTGGTCGCATTTGACTTGTTGCGTTCGCCCTTCCAAGTATGATGTGAACCACTTCAGGGTGTTCTTGCATAGGCCTATCTGTTGTAAGCGTTGCAATAGCTTGGTGTGGGACACAGTTTTGAAGGCCACTGAGATGTCCATGAACACTAGCAGGAAGCCGTTTTTTATGTCGTCCATGCCTCTTAGGAGATTGTCAAAGAGGGAGGTTAGTAGTGTTTCCACGTCGTGTTGGGGCTTAAATCTATGCTGATGTATGTCCAGTGGGGCATTGATATCTATATGGTCCTGGAGTTGCCTTTGAACTGCCTTTTTCCACGATTTTTGCAAGGAATGGAAGGCTGGAGATGGGACGGTATGATTTTGGTTCGGAGGGGCTCAGATTGCTACTTTTAAGTATTGGTTGTATCATTGTGTGCTTTAGGGGTTGCGGCATGTATCCTTGTTGGAGTGAATCTTTGACGATTTTTTGAATGTGATCGGAGAGCTGGCTTTTTGTAGCTTTGAGCCACGTCACTGGGCATGGGTCTGACGGTGAAGTTGTTGTGTTTAGTTCAGATATAATGTCTTCTACTTGCTGCTTTGTTGGTATGTTGAAGCTCTCCCATGTTTGATGTTGTTTTTTTATGGTGTGATTGTTTGTTTGTGGTGTAGTAGAGCATGTTTGGTTGGTGTTTTTTTGACTTCATGTAGTCTGCATATTTTTGTGGGTCAAGATGGTGGGTGCTTTGTTGCATGTTATCCTTGGTGAGCTTTTGGACAATGCTAAAGAGTTCTCTTGGTCTATTAGTAGCTTTCATGATTAGGTTGATATGGTATTGCTGTCTACGCTCATTTATTAGATTGTTATATTCACATTGTTTGTCTCTGTATTGTGTTAGGAGGTTGTGTGATTTGTTCCGTCTCCATTTTCTTTCCAGTCTTCTGAGTGTGTGTTTTGCAGCTCTGATTTCATGTGAGTGCCATGGGGCGTTGGATCTCGTGCATGTTTGTGGTTCTTTGATAGCTGGGGCAGATGCTGCGTTGGATATTATTGTGTTCCATTCTTCTATGTTTAGGTCAAGGGTGTCGTGTTCCTATTGAAGTTGTGGAGTGATTTTGTTTATGAATGAGTCTCTGTTAAATGTTTTGAACCGTCTAGTTATTCTTTCATCTTCTTTGTGTTGGGCGGGGTTATTCAGGGTCATGGTGAATTCAATCACATGGTGGTCTGACCAGGGGACTGGCGTGATTGTTGGTTTTGTGGTGTTGTTCTGTTCTACTAATTGCATTGGCATGAAGACCATGTCCGGCATTGTACCATGCTGGTGCGTTGGGACGTTAATTGTCTGGCAGTATTTTAATGACTCCATGGCTTTTAAGAACGTTGCGGCTTCTCTGGTGGGTGCGGATGTTAGGTTGTAGTCTCCTAGTGCAATGAGAGGTTTGTGCCTTCTGTTATGTGCGCATATCGTTTTGATTACTGTGGAAAGGTGTTCCGTTGTGGTTCCAGGTGGTCTGTATGTGAGGGAGATGCTTAGGCATTTGTTGGCTATAGTGAGTGTGTTAGATTCAATTGTGTTAGTGGTGGCGATTGTTTTGAATCTGTATGCTTTTCTGGTAAGTATTAATACTCCTCCTCCTCTCCTTTGTGCTCTGATGCAGTTAAAGGCTGAGTATCCTGTTGGGATTACTTGGTTTAATATGACCTGGTCCGTGTCGTTTAGCCAGGTCTCGGTGATGCATATTATATTGAGCTTCTTGTCGTGGATTAGGTCAAGGATAGTATTTGGTTTGTTCCTGATAGATCTGGCGTTTAGAAGAGCACATCTGATGTTTGTTGTTATGATTGGGTTTGTATGTTCGTTATTTGCGTGGTGTGTGGGTGTATTACGTGTGGCATTGTATGGTTTATGGGCTGTATGCTTTGGTTGTTGGCGTTCTTTGGATAGGTGTGATGCTGGTTTGCATCTGGGTTGGGTGGTATGTAGGTTGAACAAGGGGATTTGTTCGTTGTGTCTGATGCTACGTGTGCAGGGTGCGAACATATTATGCAAAATTATGCATGATTTGTTTGTCAAATAACAAAGCATATTGTTTTTTGAGTGATGCTTAATTAAAAATACAATACAGAAATAAAATATCACACAGCGGTACAAAACTTTGAATATTATGTGCAGAATTCCAGCAAGAGTAAACCTCTTAATGGCTGAGAAAGACAGAGCCCCCAGTGTGTCCCTCCATCAATTATTCTTGGCGTGGGGGGATTTGTTTCAAAGGATCCCTTAATGAGCGCCTTAATGTCTGTTTGTCACATCAGACTATGAGCCCTTATCCAGGTTCAAAGGTCAGAAAGAGCCAGCCGGAAGCAAAATCAGTAAGGAGTGTTGGAGGGAGACAGAGCGGCAAGCCCTTCTGATTGGCTGCCGAGAATCAGCGATCTCTATGCTGTCATAAAGCCTCTTTCCTGTGTTCCGTCTAATTCTGAAGGAGCTATTCATAAAATTTCACTAGACCTAGGCATCCCTGGTTTTATAAAGCCTTTGGGCGATTTGCCCCAGGGTCACACATAGTTACAGAGCTGGGGATTAGAACTGAGCCACAAGGAAATAAAGCAACCCCCCTCAGGCAAAGCAGAGGATTAGATCACAACAGTTTGTGATATCCTGGTCTCTCGACTCAATACAAGAGTCATCCTCTTGTCCTATTCTTCTGCTTTCTCAACTCGTGGGTTCCTGCACGGCTTAGAAACTGCTCGGCTGGGCATCACGTGATCCCCAGATAAAGGGATGACTGACTGACTGACTATCTGCGTTTCCTGCAGCTTGGCACAGAATAGACTGGGGGACCAGGGGGTGAAACTCCTGTGTGAAGCTTTGAGGAAGCCTGACTGTCAAATGCAGAATTTGGAGTAAGTAATACCCAATCGCTTCATTACTCTCCTAATCCTTCCCTGCCACAGCGCTACAGGATTCTCCTTTAAGAGTCAACCAGCCACATATCCTGCCCACATGTAAAATACAGGCACAAATAGCTACACAACTGCAAAATTACACCCACAGGCACACATGTATCCAACACAACTTTGCACATGCATGTACACACAGTGAGAAGTCAGTCTAAGGTTTCTGTTATGTATTTTAAAGGAAGACTGCTCTTCTATTTATAGCGTTTTCTTTTTTTTATATAAGGCTGTGGGAAGTTTACAATTTTTTTTTTAAATAGCATCTAAAAAATGCTTAGGTAAGTAAACACCACTACACACTGACAGAAGTGCACCATTCTCCCCCGCATCCTTTATGTTCCTCTCTCCCCTCCTCATTGAGCTATTCTGCCATCCTCTCTCCTGTTCTCACTGTGGTCTCCATCTTGCATCTCCCCCCCTCCCCGAACAGGCTGTGGAGGGCAAATCTTACGGACGGCTGCGCGGGGGACCTCTCCAATGCTCTCAGCACTAATGTTTCCATGAGAGTCCTGAATCTGAAGGACAATGCCTTCACTGACCACTCTGTACCAGTCTTCCGGCAACTTGTGGAGAACTGTCCAAGTCTCTGTTCCATCAAGTGAGAGAGCAGTCTGTCCATCTGTGTGTGCTTAGCACTTAGAGGGGTGGGCTGTGTAAGTGTTTGTGCGTACATAGAGGTTTGTAGATTTTTTTTTTTGGGGGGGGGGGGGAGGAGGGTGAAGATATTTGCAGATATGCATGTCTCTGTGTTACCGTTCATCACACACATATACTCTCTCTTGCCTGCAGTCTCTGCAATAACCTTTTCAGCCAGCCGGGCTGTCAGAAGCTGAAGCTATTCGAAGGAAAGCTGAGACATACTCGGCCTGGTCTTAAGATCAAAGTCTAGACTGTGCCAAGGCAGAGGGTGGAAGCTGTGTCCAGGAACCATCCACCATCATCTTCCCTACAGGATTCGCTCCACATTCACAACCAAACTAAAATCACTTGGAAAACCTGCACCCCTAGAACCACACTGCCATGGGACACCAGGCACAGAGGATCCCGTAGGAGGATAACAGCGGGCATCTAAAGCCCTCTGGTCTGAAGGATGCTGGAGTCCGAAACATGTCTGCTGCGAGACCACACTCCTAATAGAGCTCTAGATGTACAGACATTGAACTTTATTTACTCCTGCACACGGAACACATACCCCACAGCTCTGAATGTTTCACAGGTGCCCTCAGGTACAGCGATAACCCTCAGCACAGCTCTGGGGATTTTATGTGCATGAAAAAAGAAGTGTCACGTGGGCTCTCTCCAGGATAGCCAAAGTTCCGATACAAAGACTTTCCTCTCATATAGCTGATAAAATGGTTATAAAACTTCTGATTCTTTGTGTCCGTGTGTTTTTTGTAACTGAGGGAGAAGCAGAGGGTGTGCATTTGGGTGTGGAATCTGCTCGCTTTCTGATGGACAGAGGAGGGAGAGGTCTAGGAGTAAGAACAGACTGAATTCAGGAGAAATCCTTGGACTTGAGTTCCAGCCTTTTCTCTGGTCACTAGCCTTGGGTTCTAAACCAAAGCTTTGTCGCTGACACCCTGTGTGTGACCCTGGGGGAGGCACTACAGTAAATCAAGCACCCACCTTGTGAAATTATGGGATGTCAACTGACAATGTACAGTCCATTCCAGATCTCTCTCCAACACGTTACTCCTAGGAGTCGCTATGAAAGACGCTTACAGAACAGCAGCGAGTCTAAACAGTTTTATTTCTCCCAAAGAATAAAAAGACATATACACATTTTATGCTGGAGGGTCTCTATTCACCTCAGCACAGATCTCCATTATAAGCTATAGGTTATCCTTCACTAATTTACTGCAAAACAGCAATGGAACAGGAAATGCAAGATGTGTTCTGTGCAGCTATTAGAGTTTTGTTCAAGACACAAGACTTTGTACAAGAATGCCCCGATTACTCTCACTGTCTGTGCTGCACAATTCCCAACACAGAACACATCCCGAGCATTCTCCTCCATTGCCGCTTTGCAGTGACAAAAGTGGCATCTAGCCAGTAAAACTGAGCAGGCCCGAGACAGGAACGACAGCACCAGCTCTCATGCTACAATTGTTTCCAGAAACGAAGGGCCACACATGGCTGTCCTCTGATGAACCTCTTACAGGGAGGTGAGGAAGTAGACGTTTCCCAAAGTGTCTCCGCAGATGATTTCCGATGGGGTGTGTGGACTGGGCTGCAGGCAGGACACCGACCCGTCACAGTGAAAGAGCCCCACCTAGACAGAGTGTATAAAACAAGGGGGTGAGGCATCATTACCATCAGACCGAAGATATCCGTTTTTGTCAGGGACGGCTTCCGCCACCTCTCTCCTAGGGCTGTCTGCTCACTCCAGGTCAACTGAAAAGTTGATCCAGTCCTAGTTTTGCCCCACAGTGGGCATGGATCAGAAATTTCATAAGAAAAATGAGAACTACATATCCCTCATACAACGGGGCAAAAACCAAACCTCTGGCCTGAATCAGCCTGGTTGGGTTGACCTGGAGAGATGTAGCAATCCAGCTCTTCTCCTCTCACCTGTTTCAGGCTCTGTCGGTCCCAAACCTTGATGTCCTGGTCCAGTGAGGCGGTGATGAGGTGGTCACCCAGCACATGCAGGGCTGTGATCACATCACTATGAATCTGGGGTTTGGGTAAAAGGGGGGGGGGGGGGAGGAAACAGGTGGTCAGTGATCATCACAGAGACGGTGCAGGATTTGAAGCAGCGATCTCTGCCCCCCCCCCTCCTACCACCACCACCGACTGAAAGCATAAAATTTACAGGCCCAATATTCAAAAGGCATTCATAAGGTTTGTTCTTGTTAAGTGCTGTTGACTCGGTGTTTTTATTTTATTTATTTATTTAACTATTTCTTTTATACCGCCCCTTCCAGAGATCAAGGGCGGTTTACATATAACAAGTTAACAGTCTTGTACACATTTGTATACATTCTTTACATAGAACAATAGAAACTAGCTATTTACATTGAACAATAAAATTTAACTTAGTGGGTATTAAAGCAGAACAAAACAAAACATCAAACTTTTTTACAAATGTATATTTACAGTGTGTGGTGTGTAGTGCGGGTATTTGTGTAGGTGCTGGAATTTAGTTCCTTTTATGTCTTCTTTGGGGCGTGTGTGAGGGTGGGCAGGCATGCGGTTATGGTGTTGGGATTAAGGGAGTTTGTTTAATTGTTTCCACGTTTGTAGTGGGGCTGGCTTTGGGGGAGTAGGGGATTTCAAAATGTTCAGTGAACAGGTAAGTCTTTAATTCTTTTCTGAATTGGATGAGGTCTTTTATGGTGCGAAGTTCAATAGGGAGGTTGTTCCAGAGTGTAGGAGCAGTGAATGAGAATGCTCTGGAGCTAGTGGTTTTCTTAGTCTTCCGGATGGCTTTTGGTATGATGAGAGAGTGGGCTGCGTTTTGTCTGAGGGTCCTTGTCGATGTTGGAGAGTGCAGTAATGTGGATAGGTGTGAGGGGGTTATGTCATTTATAAGTTTATAGGTTGTTAGGATAATTTTGTATTTAATTCGACTGTTTATAGGGAGCCAGTGGAGTTCTAGCAGTATTGGGGTTACGTGATCTGTTAAGCGAGCTTTAGCAATTACTTTAGCACAGATGTTTTGAGCTCTTTGTAGGAGGTATGTGTTTTTTTGAGGAAGGCCTATAAGGAGACTATTGCAATAGTCGAAATGAGGGGTGATCAGGGTACTTACTACAGATCTAAAGTCTTGTGTTTCGAGGAGTGGTCTTAGGTGTTGAATAGTTTTGAGTTTGTAGAAAATAGTTTTTACTGTTTGTTTTATGTGTGGTATCATGGTGAGAGTGTGGTCTATTATTACTCCTAACTATTTACTTGTTTTTTCACAGGTATGGAGGTTTTGTTGATTGTGATTGTTTCAGGGTAAGTGTTTTCAGTCATAGATGACCTCGTTACAAACATTGCCTCAGTTTTTTTGAGGTTGATGCTGAGGTGGTTAGATTCCATCCAGGAGGAGGTCTCTGCCATGCATTTGGATAGTGAGTCATATGTAGGGTTTTTAATGGTTATGGGGATAGCTAGCATGATGTCATCGGCATAAATAAAATGGTTAATCTTGTGTTTTTTAAATATGTTTGTTATCGGTTGGAGGTATAGGTTAAATAGGAGGGCTGAAAGGGCCGATCCTTGGGGTATTCCCTGTCCTTGTGGGAATGTTTCTGATGCTTGTTGGTCAATTTGGACTCGTATTAATCTATGTGAGATGTAGGATTTGAACCAGTTAAGGACCGTCCCACCTATTCCTAGGTTCTCTAATCTGTTGATCAGTGTCGGGTGATTGATGTTATCGAAGGCGGCTGAGATATCTATAAATAGGAGTAAGAAACCATGGTGTTTGTCATCTGTGCCCCTGATGAGAAAGTCCATTAGTGTGATTAGGAGGGTTTCTACTCCGTGGGATGGGCGGAAGCCAAATTGGTGTGAGTCAAGTGGTTTGTGCTCATCAATGTGTTCCTGTAACTGAATTTGGATTGTTTTCTCTATTATTTTGGCAATGAATGGAATGCTGGCTATGGGTCTGTATGAGTTCGGGTCTTTTGAGTCAAGCTTATTATTCTTTATTATTGGTCGGAGTGTTGTGAGTTTTAGGGCATCAGGCATGATGCCTTGTGAAAGGGATTGATTAACTATATCTTGTATGTTTACCGCCAGTTCATTTTTTGCACACTTAATCCATGATACAGGGCATGGGTCGAGTGGGGAGGTGGTGGTGTTTATCATTGTTATAATTTTGAGGAGTTGCTTTTGTTCTATCAACTGGAAATTTGTCCATATGTGGGTGGTTGTTGTGTTTGGTAATAATGGAGTCGGGGTAATGGTCTTGTTTTTTAGTTTTTCTGCAAAATGTTCTGCTAGTGATTGTATATTCATTGCTTGTTGTTTAGGTTCGGTGTTATTAGTTTTGGTTAGTGTTCTTACTATCGCGAATAACTCCCTAGGGCGGTTGATGGATGAGTTTATTATTTTGGAGTGGTAGTCTCTTTTTGATTTGTTGATTGCGTTTTTGTATTCTATAAGTAGGAGCATGTATTGGGATTTGTTTTCCTCAGATTTAAGTTTTCTCCATCTCTTTTCTAGTCTCCTCAGTTGTTTTTTTAGTTGTGTCAGCTCTTTGGTGAACCATTTTTCTGTCTTTTTTGTTTGTTTATGTAAGACTCGTGTGGGGAGCGCTGCTTTTTGAATCGTTAGATTCCAATGAGCTATGGTTGAGTTGATGTCTGATGAGACTGTGTTTAGTTTGGGTAATACTTTGTCAAGGAATGTGTCTTTGTCAAAGCGTATGAAACGTGATGTATGTGGAGTTGTGCTTGTGTTGTTTTTTGGGATTTGTGCTGGTAGCTGTATTGTGATAAGATGGTGGTCTGACCAGGGTACTTCTGTTATATTCGGAGTGTAATGTGGTAAGTGACTGCAGAGTGTGGATGAGAGGAAGATTACGTCTAGTATGTTGCCTTTCTTGTGTGTGGGAGCATGTATTATCTGAGTGAACCCCATTTGTGTCATAGCATCTATGAAGTTATCTGATTGTGTGTGGTTCAATGATGGGAGGTTCAAATCACCAAGGAGTATAAGTGGTTTGCTTTGCGACGCTGTGCAAGCGAGTTCTAGAATAGGGGTGAGGTTTTTGTAATCGGATGCTGGGGGTCTGTATATGAGGGTGAGAGCCAAGGTTTTATTTTCTATGTTAATGATGTCCATTCCATCTATATTATTTAGGTTTTTTAGAGTGAATTGTAGGTCTTTTTTGGTGAGAATTAATACACCCCCTCCTCTTTTTATATTCCGTTGGCAATTGAATACGTCATATTGATATGTGGTTAGTTGGTTTAGTAGTACAGAGTCAGTAGGTGAGAGCCATGTTTCAGTAATACAGATAATGTCAGGGGATGTGTCGTTTATTATGTCGTTAATTATTGGTATTTTGTTTCTTATAGATCGTATGTTTATTAGGGTGAGTTGTAATTTGGTCTTTGTATTGTCAGCTTGGTCAATTATATTGTTTATGGGTTGGTGTTTTATTTGGATGAGACGGTGATGGCGTTTATGGGAGGTGTGACGCGAATAGTGATTGTGAGAGTTTGGGTTTGTATAGCTATGTATTGGATTCTGGTACTGATTGTGGGTGTTGATTCATGCAACCCTCTGGATAGTTGCCCTAAACTCTGTTCGGTCTTTAGGGATAAGCGTGGCGTTCCGGCGGTGGTACCCATCATTAACCGGTCAGTGGTGATATTGAGCTGCTGCTTGCTTAGCGACCTGCGAGGGAGAAGCTGGCCTCTCTTTACCCACAGGAGCTAATCGGTAGTGGCTCAAGATCACCGCTGCCCGGGTAGGTTCCAGGCTGTGCAGCTGACCCATATATTCAAATGCCAGTGGTCGGATATGGCCCCGGCAATGAATATCTGGGTTTAGGCAGCAGCGGCTAGACGCTGTAATCGCACTAGCTACCACCGCTGAATAACGGGCCCCACAGGCTTTTAATTATTTCTACTTCCCCTGCATGCATGGGGCTGGGGGGGGTGGGGGACCTTTTCATAACTGGCCTGGCAATGACCCTCACCAGATAGGACTAGTCAAGTGAGCGGTCATGCTCAACTATTTCAAAAACAGCTGCTCCTGGAGAACTGATTGATGTTAACCAAAAAAAGAAAAAACAAACCCACCCCAAATCTTGCTTGTGTTAGAGTTAGAAGGCGGAGCAATTAATGAGAGGAAGGGGTGTGCTTTTCTACGATAAGAACGCACTCCCAAGAGATACTTATTTCACAAAAAGGTAGCTCCCCATCCCAGATTTCTATCATTTTATTTTGGGATGGCCGATGCACCCAAGTCGAGCACCATCTCTTCTTGCGCCTCAGATGGTGGTAGCCTGCTTCCCTTTCCAAAGTCCCCACTCCACGAAAATCATCACTGGCTCATAGCAGGCTTCCCTAAAGGTCCCCCCATTCACAATACACAGGACAGTTCTTGCCACCTCTGAGGAAACTCCCTGCTTGCCATCAAATCATACGTACTTCTGAACACAAACATATTCAAATTAATCTGGCTCTGAAACCCAGAATGCATGCCCCTTCTAAATAATCCAGGGTGAGGGGGGGGGGGGGGGACAGGACCTGAAAACCACGACTTTCCCAGGACCGAGACCAGGGGCAGCCGGAACATTCTGATGCATTTTCTTAAACCCTGTCAGCTCTAACCCTAAATGCATTTCCTGAAACATCTGCGTGTGCCTTGATGCAATCGCAAGCTGCACGGGGAAGGGACTGTCCCCTGTGCTCATCACTACAGTTCTGCATGTGTCTGCTTGTGCTATAGAAATTATCAAATAGGGCTTGTTGTACCTGCTTCATCTCCCAGCTCTGTACCTCTAGCACGCTGAGATCCGTCAACTTTGGACTGCGTTTCACCTGGGGGGGAGGGGCAAAAAGACATTTATTAAAGAGACACATCACGTCGGAGTTTGGTTTGGCAGAGGAGATGTTTCTCCCGGAAGCACGCATGGTGCTTTCTTAGCCAATCAGGATGAGGCAAAGAGGGCACTGGCGAATCAGAAATCAGATAAAGACCAGCATGGTTCATCTAGTCTGCTCAGCAAGGTAGTTAGAGATGTGCCGTTGCACTGGCAGCTCTGTGCAGGTTACTCCCCCTCTATGCCGTTGCTTAAAGGAATGGGTGGGCAGAACATATGATGAACTGGACAACCAGGAACACCACTAAGGGGGGATAAGCTGAGCTGCACCATCAGATCACACCAAATCCCTCCCCTTCCCCCCGCCCATGCCAGTTAAATCATCACCCATATGAACCTCCTTAACAACTCTTCATTTTTTCCCGTTAAGACTTCTTATGGGAAACAGATATTCTTTCCCCCCCCCACACTTTATCCCCTCCTCAGACGGTCCTTATCTGTCTTTCCCCCTTCCTGGTCCTACTCCCCAAACCTTTGTTTTCCCGTCTCACTTTTTTCTTCTTCTTGGTCAAAAATTCAACATCCCATTGGTCCCTGCTGAAGTCTGTCTTCTCCGCACGGCGAGTTTCCACCCAGAGGCGCCCTCCAGAGTCTGCAAAGCCTGTGGGAGGGGAAGAGACGAGGATGAAAACATATAAGGAGGGTTAGAAAAGCTCTTGGGGAGGGGGGGCATTCGTGCACGTGAACCCCATATAACAGCCAGAAATGAAAATGGCAGCTAACGGGGTAACAGCCGAAGCCATATGCCAGTATCTCCCGCAACTGCATCTGCAAACCAGGCGCGCCTTCCTGACCTGGAACCCTTTTTCCTCTACACCAGGTTAGCAGGGCAACACTCCTGTGTGGCTCTCTTATTCCCATAACAGGGTCTTGCTTTCTAGTTACTGACATCACAGCAGACCAACAGGAGAGAGCACTCGGTAAAATTCATCTCTCTATATATATTTCAAATAGATTCTGTTGTGTTATTTTACCCTTTTTAATTAAGAGTTTGCAGAGAGATGCTCTTAATAGCATAAGAGATGTATGTTAGCCCCATGTATTTTTTGGTTCCAAGAGCCTAAACTACACAGCACCCCAGAAGAAAGCAAACCAGAACTCTTTTGTAATAAGTGTGTTAGGGAGCCCCAGTAATATATTCCTAAGACCAGCTCTTATCGTAGTAAGAAGGCATGTGAAAGAATCCCAGTAGTATATTAGTGACACCTACTAATGCATCGACTACAACCCCCTCCCCCCTTCCCGCCCAGCCCATTCTTCAGACTCATATCTACTCCGGTTAATCTTTCTCCTGCCTTTTTGTCGCCGATCACTTTAGCAAAACTAAAAATATGAGGTGGCTTTCTTCCTAAGCCCTTTCCCCCTCTACCATTCTCCCTCACTCCTAGATTGAAACTGCTCCTACCGAACTCAGGGTGAGCCTGTGTGATCCGGTGAAAGCATTCGGTGGCTTTCCAGGAACCGAGATCCACCAGCACCTTAGCCTCACAGTCACCAGTCAGCGTCATCCGCTAGCGAGAGAGAGAGAGTGTGTTATAACGGGGGGCTGGCAGAGAGTCAAGCTCCATAAGGGGGCAGGCAAATGGATACTCACAATCAAGTGTAGTGCAGGATTCTGGGAGTTCTCCAGCAGACACGTCTGATAATTCTCCATCGCAGTGATCTGGGAGAAGAAGGTCTCAGGCTGGTACCCCAGTGTACAGCTGCAGAGACAAAGGAGTCCTCGTTCTAATTTTGTGGTGGTCAGGGCGGGGCAGTGTCCCCTCCCTACCCCATGCACCAACTACTAGAGTGGCCCAGCTTAAGTGACGAAGCAGAACTGGATGACAGAGGCCAGATTTTAACCAGAGCTTAACCTTTTCCTCCCCACCCGAGTTACCTGACATGGTGCAAACTGCCCTTCTCTGGGTGAAGGATCAGCAGGTCACCTCCGACAGTCCCCAGCACGATGTAAGAGGAGGGGGTGAGCCCCATTCCTGTCACCAGGCAGTTTGTATCCAGGCTGTAGCACTTGTTTGCACTGTACATGGGAAGCAGAGAAAGAAACAAGCTGTCTTCCATTGCATGACCTCTACTCTTCCCACACTGCTTGCATTCTTTGACTTCTTAAAATTTATTGCAATTAAAAGTTTGGCTGTGCTAAATGTCACTTCCTGTTACAGACCATTGTCATCACTTAAGACTTACAAACTATTATGACATCATTTCCTTAAGATTTGTGACATCTTTGAAGGGCAGAGAATGCTGAGATATCACTTCCTGTGAGTCACAGCTTATGACATCATTGCCTCAGAGTTACAGATGTTGCAGTATCGCTTCCTGTATGTTACGGTTAATTGTGACATCATTCCCTGGGACAGCACTGAAACTTAAACTATGACTACTACATCTGTATAGTGCTACAAGGTGTATGCAGACTGTACATATAGATGTAAGACACAGTCCCCTGTTCATCAGAGCCGATAATCTAATGAAGACACAACACATAGCGAAACTGGGGACTAAAGTATGGTAAGATACACATAATTAGTGGACAAGAGGAGCATCAGGACCAGCTTCAAGGAAGTGGGTTTAAAGCCTGGATTTGAATAGGGCCAGACGCATAGACTCAGGTAGTTTGTTCCAGGCATATGGAGCAGCGAGATGGAAGGAACGAAGTCTGGAGTTGGCAGTGGCAGAGAAGGGCACAGATAAAAGGGATCTGCCAGAGGAGCGGAGCTCCCGAGGAGGGGCGCAGGGTGAGATAAGAGATGAAAGGAATTGAGGAACCGCAGAATGAAGGCATTTGTAGGTCAGTAGGAGATGTTTGAACTGGATGCAGAAAGGGATAGGACTTGAGAAGACGGGTGACATGAGCATAGCGACACTGGCGGAAGATGAGCCGTGCAGCTGAGTTTTGAAGAGATTGAAGGGGAGAGAGATGATTCAGAGGGAGACCAGTGAGGAGCAGGTTGCAATAGTCAAGGCAGGAGGTGACTAGTGAGTGGAAGAAAGTCTTAGTAATGTGTGTAGAAAGGAAGGGAAGAATTTTGCTGATGTTATAGAGAAAGAAGTGGCAGGTTTTAGCCAATCTGTTGGATGTTTGGAGCGAGAGAGAGAGAGAGAGCGAGAGTATAGTCAAAGATGACCCCTATGTTGCGAGCTGAGGGAATGAGGCAGAGTGTAGCGTCATCCATAGATATAAAGAAGGGAGGATGTGGATTTAGGGGGAAAGATAAGGAGCTCAGTTTTGGCCATCTCCAGTTTCAGATGGTGGCCAGACATCCAAGCAGCAATTTTGGATAACAAGGCAGAGATCCGGGACTGGATTCCTTGAGAGATTTCAGGAGCTGAGAGGTGGATCTGAAAGTTGTCAGCATAAAGATGGTACCAAAAACCATGAGAGGAACTAAGTGCACCGAGGGACCGAGTGTAGAGAGAGAGAAGGAGAGATCCCAAGATAGAGCCCTGAGGTGCACCAACTGAAAGCGGGATGGCAGTAGAGGAGAGAAGAAAAAAACCAGGACAGAACAGAGCCCCTAAATCCAAGCAAGGACAGGGTATCGAGGAGCAGGTGGTGACCGACAGTGCCAAAGGCAGCAGGAAGGTCAAGAAGGATGAGGAGTCAGTAAAGGCCCGTGTATTCAGCAGGAACAAGTCGCTGGAGCCTTTGGCAAGAGCCGTTTCTGTGCAATATAGAGGGTGAAAGCCAGACTGCAGTGGAACCAGAAGGGATGGAGAGGAAAGAAAGTCAAGACTGCGGCAATGAACTGTGCTCTCCTCATCTCACCCTGCAATTTCCAGGTGACATCAGATGATTGGAAAGGCACCCGGTGAGACCTGGATGGGCAAGGGTGGGAACCCACACAGGAAGTAACAAGGATGGGTGTAATGGGGGTGAGTCGTTTTTAAAGCAAAGGGGAGGAGAGAGATAGTTCAATAGCTGGAAGGACAGGTAGGATCTAGTGAAGGTTTTTTGAGGAGAGGTGTAACCGCAGCATGTCTGAAGGCCACAGGAACAGTTGCAGTGGACAGCGAGAGGTTAAGGATATGACAGATGGAAGGACTGACGGCGGACAAGATAGAAGTTAGTAGACGGGTGGGAATGGGATCAGAGGAGCAGGTAGTCAGTTTGGAGGAGAGAAGATTTGCAGTTTCCTCCTCAGTGATTTCAGAAAAGGAAGAAAGGGTGACAGAAGGTGAGGGAAGGATTTGGGATTGAAGAGAGGGAAGGGAACCTGGGGGAATTCAAGGTTAATCTTCTTGACTTTGTCATGGAAGTAATCAGCCAAGGTCTGGGCAGTGAAGGCGGGACTGGTGGAGGAGGGACCTTGAGGAGATAGTTGAGCATAGCAAAGAGCCGGCGAGGGTCAGAGGCAAGAGAGTTAGCCAGATGGACATAGTACTCTTGCTTGATGAGCGCTATGGCAGACTGGAAAGAGGATCGCGTGAATTTGAAGTGTAGGAATTCAGCAAGGGTACATGATTTAAACCAAAGGCGCTCAGCTGAGTGGGCACAGGAACGTAGGTAGAGGGTTGTCTAGGACAGCCAGGGTTGAGCTACGGTACGCCTCACAGGGTGTGGAATGGGAGGAACCAGTGCATCCAGAGCAGAGGAGAGGACAGTGTTATAGGAGGGTACCGCCCCATCAACAGACTCAGATGAAACACTGGAGGAAAGAGGTGATAAGACAGCAGTAGAGAGAACTGAAGGGTCAATAGTGTGAAGATTCCTAGACATGCTGGTGAACATCAGGCGAGAGCAGGATAGGGAATGGTTAAGAGAGAAGGTGCAGGTGATGGTCAGATAATGAGCTCCAAAATTTCTATAACCCAGGCAAGATACCAAATTCCTCTGGCCTCTTCCTTCCCCCCATTACACCCATCCTTGTTACTTACTGTGCAGGCTCCAACCCTTGCCCGTAATCCAGGTCCCACCGGGAGACTTTCCGATCATCTGACGCCACCAGGAAACTGCGCGGCGAGATAAAGAGCAGGGCACGGACTGCACACTCGCTAACCTAGGGCGGGGGGACGAGATGAGAAAACATGTAGTGTGAAGGAGAAGCAAGGGGGAATCCCAGCTATGACATGGCTGATTTATAACACGCAGGCAGGCTACAGCATATATTGGGAATAAAAAAAGGACATTTAACCAGCCCTTGTGGAATGGGGAACTGGAGACTTCCTGAGCTGATGGGGATGACGCTCGGCATCACACTAACACACAGAAAAGTATGAATACAGAACAGTCCACTAACAAGCAACTCTTCAGAGTCACAAGCATTACGCTAAAAAATGCATAAAAAACATGGGGAACCAAAAAGAAAGCTAGCCTAGGAAAAAAAGACTAACTGAATAAATAAATAAATCTTGATATTTTGAGGAAACAAGCTTCTATGGCGCTATATAATAAGAAATGTTCTTTTCTGATGAAAAATGTAATTTGTGGTGCATTGCTGCTCCCCTGTGGTCATGCAGTGGCTCAATATCGTTTCAAAAGCCTCTGGACTACTCGACTCATTCTCACCGCTTAGAAGGGGCTAGAGAGGCAGCATCTGAATATTCATGTTCTTACCTGCACCGTATTCGATGCCCTTGCCGCACTCCAAATGACCACGTCCCCACCGTCACTGGCGGACACGGCTAACTTTCCATCAGGAGACCAGGCGACTGTGGTGACCGCTCCACGATGCGGTCGGGGGACTTCACTGCCTGCCAAAACAAATCACCCCACCACCAAAGTCAGAACTACTGCTGAACAGTGACTGGAGCGGCCACAGAACACCATGCGCTTCTTAGCGAGCAAAAGAGAAAATTATGAGAACGAAATGAAAGCCACATCAAAGTCCCTGTCTCACTCCCCATTACTGTGCCTTTCCCAGCTTTACCCCTCACTCCCCCACTATTGAGGAAGTGAGGGACAAAGTCTGGGCAGGCACAGGGGATCTTCAGCACTCAGCCTCTTGATTCTCTGCTGTCTGTCTTTGCTTGTGAGGAAAGTGGGGAGCCTTCCTCCAGCCTACATGCAATGCCTTACCTTCATATGGTGGCTGCGGCCAAAGTCTAAGGGTGCGATCTCTGGCCACAGTGAGGAAGAATGGCACACCCCAGGCGGCAGCGGCTGCACACACACCTGCACCGTGACCCGTCAGCGTTGCAATGTGCTCCACCTGTGAAATATATGGGTATTAACATGCCAATAAAACCAAACCATGCTGCACGAATTAGCCAGAAGCAAAATTTCAAGACATATGAACGGTGACATTTTACTTGCCGTTAACTTCCTTTCCTGAATTCCTGCTAGACCCACTGAATCTGCCTATAATTTGCAAGGCAAACCAGTCCCATTAGGCCTTCGAGCACATTCTGCTAGAGCACAAGGCACCTCTTGGGCAGAGCGGTCCTGTGTGGATCCGGTGGACATTTGCCTGGTCGTCTGTCTACTTTTGTGTGCCATTATCGGCTGGATATCCAGGCGCGGACTGCGGCAGCTTTCGGAGCCAGCGCAGTGTCTGCGGCTGCCTCCTCCCACACCTGTGGTGCTGAGCACTTGTAAGGGCTGGTCTAGCAGGGGATTTGGAAAATAGGAACAACAAGTCCTGGGTTGTTCTGTGTGGTTCTGGTGACTGGTAGTGCAGAAAGATGGAGGCAAGAGAGATCCCTGATCACTATCTAACCTGGCGCCTCTGCATGGCCTCTTTTCAAACCATGGGATGGGGCAGCAGAAATAGAGTGGAATAAAAAGGGGAAGTACAGAACGAAAGGGGGTAAATGTTAAAAGCACAGAAAGAGATGCAGCACATGGCAGAGTGTGGTGATGAGTGCTGTAGCACTAACCAGCAGAGGCTTCCACAACTTGCAGCTCCCATCAGCTCCGGCTGTGATAACCTGGAGCTCAGCTCTGTTCTTTCCTGCCAAGGAGAGTGATAAAAGGGGGAAAAAAAACAAGACGTTATGAGCCGAGGATCCTCCTCTACAGATAAAGCACGCGCATGACTAGATTGTAAGTTCGGATGAGCAGGGACGGTCTTTTACATGTATCTGTACAGCGCTGCATTTGCCTCGTAGCGCTACACAAATGATAGGCAGCAGCAGTAATAGTAATGAAAGAGGAGAAGGGGCAATGCCCCTGAGAGGAAGCATCTGTTCTCTCCCCCTCCCCCCCCCCCATCAGCAGCCTCTCACTTCTGAAGCACACAGAGCCCCAAAAAACTCTCCATCCTATTTCCTTCCCAGCCGCTTGCTTTACAAACGTCAAGTACTGCCCTCTCAGCACTCAAAATGCAGACGGTCAGCTCTTGGTAGAAGGACATTGTACAGCTCTGTAACTTTTCTTCCTGAGCCCTTTCGAACTAAAAGAAAGAACAGAATCATCAGCACTGTTCCTTCCGGTGGATTCATCTCCCACTGCCTCACATCTGGCTTCTCGTCCCCTGAGGTCCCAGTATTTATTGTTTAAAAGTTGGTTTTCTACCTTTTGTTTGAGGCATCAAGTATCTTTGTCCTTTCCTCTCCCCTCACCCCCTCCTCCCTTTTAATTTAGAAGGTCAGAGAACACGTTACCTGCAGCCTCGCTCCAGGTGCGGGTGGATGTACATTGGTTGATGTGACCGCAGTGAGCTGGGATGCTGGTCAGCTCTACCCCATCCTGGTTCCACACCTTCAGGGCCCCGTCTCTGCTGACCGAGACCACCAGGTCCCCCTGTAGGGGCAAAGCAAGAAATAAGAAGGGGGCAAGTCTGGGGAGGGGAGTGGGTGGAAGAACGAAAAAGGGCTGCTGAGGAATTTCAACGATTCACAGTCCTACCTACATGATCAAGGCAACAAATTTATCTGCTTTTACTTTAAACACTCAGGCATCAAAGGAAAATTAGCTTACCAGGTAATAAATTATGATATATTAAATATTACTAAGTATTAATCAGTGCTAATAAGTGCTTAAAATGAGGCAAAACTGGGGTTGATCGACCTCCTCCTTATAAGATAAATTCAAACTAAAATATTAAAATACACAACAGCAGCCGGTAGATGGCAGCACCATTGCATGATCTCAGGCAAGCGTTGCCATTTCTGCAGTTTTCCCACCTAACTGGGCGACATTTTTTTGTCCGAACAATAGGAGGAAATTTGTGGGTCACGGTATTGCCTGTGCCTGTTTTGGGCAACAACACCACAGAAATAGAGCAAACACAACCTAACGTCCAGGCAGTATCATTGCGTTCGGTCTGATGTCAGTCCTTGGTGCATTTCCTTGGTCAGGTAAGGTTGCTGGCTAAGGAGATGCTACGGAGTGGGTGACAACCACCCCTCCCTTTGCAAGAATGCTGCAATACATACCACCCCTTCACCCCACCCCCGGAAAATGACATGCCTCTGTCAAAAGGAGCCGTGATGTCACTTGCTGATGTCAGGGGGTGTGGACAAAAGGGAGGGCTATTTTGAGCTCGTTTTTTTGGCAGGTATTGATGTGGAAATTGTAGAATTATCTAGAAACTGGCAGGGAAGAAAACACTCCCCCTCCTCCTCCTAGGTAAAGGTCGCCAATTTTCTCAGCTATGCATTGTGGGACAAAATCCATAATTACTTCTTACCTGCAAGGTTTGCACCAAACTGGAAGCTTAGCACATTTGCCCTCGCTGTGTACATGGGCACCTCTCTCCCAGAAGTGCACGCAACCTGCATGTGCACTCCTCTTCTCTGGCTTAATACCAACCTCCATTCCTAGAAGCATCACCACAGCAAACAGCTTGCACATTGTGAAGCCGTGAGCACTGTCAGAGGGCAGACAGTCAGGGCTGGCACGTCAACGTCCTGTTGGAGGGGGGTCAGAAGCGGCAGGCCATGTGTGCCGAAGCATATAAAGACCTGCCGTGGGCGCCAAAGCCACTGACACCACCGCCAGCTCCCCAGAAGACTGAATCGGCGGCATGGTCGGGGCTCCTCCCTGGGGCCGGCCCTGCAGACAGCTAATTTACCCAGGTACATGGCGTTCACTACTGTCCAGTAAATGCAGAGGGCAAGAGGGAAAGGATAGTGATCCTCCACTAGAGTTCAGAGAGCCAAGTGGGGTGGGGGGGGGGGAGATAGAGAACCCCTAAAACCGGGGCTGGGGATGTTCAGCCAGAGTGCAATGGTAATAACTCTTTCAAGTGGACCTGGAAGACGGCCATAAAGTCAGTCGGAGAAGGCTATTTTTTTGCCCTGGGTACTTGGCACTTTCAACATTTGACATCCTAGATAGTTGTCAATGTTGCCTGTGTTTAAAGCCGGGACTGCTGAACCCCAGACTAAATCTTTTCCAGAGTGTACCCAGGCATTCACCTCCGTGTATGTAGACAGCAAATTCTACAGTCAATGTTTTATAAGCAAAAACAGACACAGGATGGACTGCTGAATTGAGACATTTGTAGCTGTTCTTGGAAAATTTGAATAAAACACAGAGTTACATAAAATAAAGACATCAGAATAAGATAGAAAAAAAACAGCAAGTGCATTGGAAAGTAAGAAATAACACATAAAGGTTCAATATTTTCCTTACTGCAGAGAGCACAGAGCTGACCACGGTCTTATGTCCTACAAATTCTTGCAGGTGCTCGCCAGAGAGTGGATCCCAGAGACACACAGTACAGTCACTGGAACAGGAGAGCTGAGAACAGAGAGAAAGAGCGAGGCGGGGCAGGGAGGGGGTGAGAGAAGAGAGAGGGAAAAAATAACCATTAGCCAAGAACTACTCTAAACTCTGCATCTGCAGTTCTGCAACAGACACTTCATATTTGCAGAAATACCAACTGGAAGACTTCCCACTACTTACCTCAGTAGCAGCAACACAAACCCCCTGTCCACCCCCAGGCACTCTGTGACCCAGCACAAAAACAACACATTCCGTTATGTATCAAACCCATACCATAACACCACTAACTGCCAGGACTAATACAGCAGCAACCCTGCCTAAGAACAGCCAACACTGAAAATATTACATTTGGCCCTAGAACACAGTACACCTCTTAATGGGAAACGAGAACAAGCTGGACCATTACAGATCCCTACACAGAAACTACACACTAGGAGAATCCTCTCAGCTTGGTCAGACACAGACCGTCAAACATAGAAAAAGGACCACAAATTAAAGATAGAACCATGCAGAATTGAAAGCTCCAAGAAGCTGGAATCTGCGTGCAGTGGAACACCAGAAAGAGAGAGAGACAGACAAACAAACATTTCCCAAAAACAAATAAGCAGAAAGCGGGGTTACTTACCTATAACTGGACTTCTCCATGGACAGCAGGATGAGTCAGCCACACCTGGTGACATTCTCCGACGGCGCCGTACAAAAGTGCTCTTCTGAGCTCAGAAAGGTAGACCTTTCTGAGCATGAACTAGTAGCCCAACCCACCAGCTCGCCTCTAGCTAGCCTGTGTGTACCCAGCTGCGCCCTTGCGCCTTCGTGGTTAGGCAGATGGGCAGGATTGTGTGGCTGACTTATCCTGCTGTCCATGGAGAACTCCCATTACAGGTAAGCAATCCCGCTTTCTCTATGGACAAGCAGGATTCGTCAGCCACACCTGGTGCCTCCCAAGCTGCACGGTATGCTGTGGTGGATGAGAGAGGCTGAGACAGAGGAGGTGAAGTTCTGGCTTTTATTGTGAGACTTCTCAACATTGTGCAGGTGAATAGCAAACAAGCAGTGTGAGGCAGAGGCCAACATGGCCCGACAACATCGAACGAGGCCAACATGGCTGAACAATAACAACAATGACGAACGTGCACATAGAGGTCACATGGCCTGATCATGACAGCCAACATGGCCTAGCAGTAATGGCAATGCCCTTGGTTGCCATGGAGATTCATGGCCCCTGAGTAGTTCGACAGAGAGCAGCGCTCAATCCGCTCTTGTCAGTGAGTCCAGTGGTGGCTGTGGCGAGGACTGCCTGACCGAACGAGCATCGCGCCTGAGTGTCCAAGTCCAAACAGTAGTGTCTCTGGAAAGTGTCAACTAAAGACCAGGTGGCGACTTTGCATATGTCTGCCAGGGGAATGGAGTGCAGGTTTGCGATGGTGGTAGCCAATGCCCTGAGTTGGTGTGCCCCAATGTTGGATGGGACTTGAGCGCCCGCCTGGTTGTGGCAGAATGTGATGCAGTCTGATATCCATTGCGATAGCATTCGCTTTGTGACTGGCCGGCCCAGCCTGTTGGGGGTCATAGGAAACAAAGAGCTGCGAACTCTGCCTGAGTGGCCCTGTCCTCAGGAGGTAGATGCAGGGAGCTCTAGTACAGTCCAGTGTGTGGAGTCTTTGCTCTTCAGCGGAGGTGTGTGACTCCGGATAGAAGGAGGGCAGCTCAATGGCTTGGTTGATATGGAAGGCAGAGGCTACTTTGGGGATGAACTTGGGGTGTGTACGCAGAGAGGCCCTGTCATGGAGGAACTATGTGTACAGAGGGTGTGCCATGAGAGCTTGGAGTTCACTGATGCGCCGGGCAGACATGATGGCGATTAGAAAGAGTGCCTTCCAAGAAAGATGCTTCATGGAGGCGGAGAGCATGGGCTCGAAGGCGTCCTGAGTCAGTTACTGCAGAACAATGTTGAGGTCTCATGGTGGAACAGGAGGTCACATTTTGGGTTGCAGGTTGTTAAGTCCTTTCATGAAGCTCGCCGCCAGGGGCAGCGAGGCAATGTAATCGCCCCCTACTCGGTCAATGAAGGCGGCAGTGGCGGAGAGGTGTACTTGGATGGAAGACGTCTTGAGGCCTTGGTCAAAGAGAGAGGTGAGATATTGCAGAATCACGGTCAGCAGGCAGAAGGCTGGGCTCACCCCTTTTGCAGAACACCATATACTAAATCTTTTCCATTCGAGGGCATACGATTTTCTGGTGGATGGACACCTGGCTGCCAGGATGACACACTGGACCTCCTCCAGTATACTGAGTGAAGAAGAGATCTCCGTTCAACCTCCAAGCTGTCAGTGCTAGTGCCTTCAGGTTGGGGTGGCGTGTGCATCCATTGTCCTGGATAAGGAGGGACAGGCGGAGTGGAAGGCTGGTCCTGTGAGAGACAGTGAAGAGATGGGAACCACATCTGACGAGGCCAGTGGGGAGCTACCAGGAAGATCTGTGCTTTGTCCTGGACCACCTTCTGAAGTGTTTTAGAGATCAGGGGAGTGGGTGGAAAGGTGTACACAAGAGACCACTCCCCCCAGCACACATCAAAGGCATCCATGGCTATGCTGTGGGCTGATGAGTGCTTGGAGCAGAAGAGGTGACACTTCTTGTTCTGTTCTATGGCGAACAGATCGACTTGAGGGCAACCCCGATGTAGGAAGATGGTCTCCAAAACCTCGGGGTCCAGTGTCCATTCGTGGGGGCTCAGTTGGCAGCTCAGCCTGTCTGCTAGCGAGTTCTGTTCGCCGGGGAGGTAGGAAGCTTGCAGCCAGCAGTGGTTCACGAGGGCTAGGGACCATATGGCGAGCACCTCCCTGCACAGGGTCTGTGATCTGGTGCCCCCTTGCTTGTTGATATAGAACATGGCCACCTGGTTGTCTGTCTGTAGAAGAAATTGATTTGTGTTTGATGTGATGTTGGAAGGCTTGTAGGGCGTATCGGATAGCCCTGAGTTCCAGTAGGTTTATGTGGTGAGCTGACTCAGATGCTGTCCAGGTTCCCTGGGTGCATAGGTGTAGCAGGTGGGCTCCCCATCCAGTCCTGGATCCATCGGTGGTGATGGTGATCTGGTGGCAGGGTTGTTGGAGCGCCTGCCAACCATGAGATTTTTTTTTGGTGATCCACCTGTGGAGGCTCCGCCTGGTTCATTCGCCGAGTAGACACGCGTAGACATGGGTTGTACACGTTGATTCCAGCATGACCATAGGTGCCACTGCAGAATGCTTGCGGCCATGTGGCCCAGAAGCCACAGGAGACTCCGAGCTGTTGTGGATGTCTGCGAGGTGACGTCCCGGACTAGTGTGGAGATCTTTTCCACCTGTTGGGCAGGGATGAAAGCCTTCGCTGTTATGGTGTCTATGTCGGCTCCGATGAACTCCAGGCGTCGAGGTGGGGAGAAATGCAACTTCTGGTAGTGCACCAGGAACCCGAGGGAAGTGAGAAGGCAGATTGTCTCATTGACTGCCACCTGTGTTTCCCACGCCGAGGGTGAAGATAGAAGCCAATCGTCCAAGTATGGGAAGAAGTGGATGCCCTGTTTGTGTAGGTGTGCTGCTGCAACTGCTACACATTTTGTGAACACCCGTTGGGCCGGGGAGAGGCCAAATGGGAGGACTCTGTACTGGTAGTGATTGCCCATAGCTTGAAATCATAGATATTTCCTATGTGAAGGGTGGATTGGAACATGAGTGTAAGCGTCCTGCAGGTCTAGAGAGGCTAGCCAGTCTCCAGTTTGGAGGAGAGGTAGGATGGAGTCCAGTGAGTATATATGAAACCGCTCCTTGCAGATGAATTTGTTCAGTTTCCGGAGATCGAGAATGGGGAGTATCCTGTCTGATTTCTTGGAGACCAGGAAGAACTTGGAGTAGAAGCCACTGTTGATTTGGTCGGTGGAAACAGGTTCGATTGCCTGCGCTGTCAGATGGTGTATCAGTTCCGTGTTCATTTGTAGGACTGCATCTGTGGGGGTAAAGTGGGTAGGTGTCGACCGCTGGCAGGGTGGGGAGAGGAACCGGATGCGGTACCCCTCTCGTATAATCAAGACCCATTCATCCATAGAGATGAGCCGCCAGGACTTCCAGAAGGCCGACAATCTGCCCCCCACTGGCAGCAATGCCTGTGCGGCTGGGGACTGTTTATCAAAAGGATGGGCCGTTCTTCCCTGATGCATGGGGGGCCTGTTTCTTTTGTTTCCTGTCCCTTTGGTGCTTTTGATGATGAGATGTTCTGTGTGAAGATTGATATGTAGCTTGCTTGTATTGCGGGGGCTGCCATTTGCAGTAGGAGTTGTACTTCCTATGCGTGAAGTAGGACTTGCAGTTGTAGTTCCCTTTTTTGTGTGATGGAGCTACGCTCTAAACCATCTTCAGCGAGAGTCTGGAGGGTGGTGCAGTGTATTTCATGTCATTCACTGTACCAGTGACCTTTTCGCTAAACAGAGATTCGCCGTTGCATGGAGCATCAGCGATGCGTTCGTAGGTATCCTCCCAGAACCCCGATGCACGTAGCCATGCTAGTTGCCTCATAGAGATAGCTGTACCAGCGGTGCATGTGGCAGTCCTGAAAGCATCGAACACCGTACTGACCAGGTGTTTTCCACATTCCTTGAGGTCTCCCAATGTGGCCATGGCCATTGCTTGAGCCTCTTGTGGCAGAGGCTATGGTGTCCTTTAAGGTTCCCAGCAAGGTGTCCTGGAAGAGGATATGCTGGAACTGGTGTGCTGCAATTTTCGCATTGAGCATCACCCCCTGGAACACCTTCTTTCCCATGTCATCTAAAAGTTTTGGGTCTCTCCCTGGTGGAGAGTTGGCATGGGTGCGTGATGATTTGACACGCTTCAGGGCGGAGGACACGACAATGGAGTGGTGGGAAGCTGGCTCTTGGCAAAGCCTGGGGCCTTTCGGACTTGGTATTTGATGTCCAGCTTGCGGGGGCATGCTAGGGCCAATGCTGGTGTCTGCCAGAGCCTGGATTGGGCATCCAGAAGGCGCTGATGCATCGGCAGGTTTACTGTGTTTTTGGTGCATCCAAGTATTAGAGGACCTCGGGTCCTGCTTGGTCTGGTGGATCAGAGGGTGTAAAAGGTCAAAACAGTCACCACCTTGTGCAAGAACTTCGGGTAGGTAAGGTCTTCAGGGGGGTGGATCTGATGGGGGCAGGTCAGAGCCCATGCCTGATGCCGTGATGGATTCCCCTGCTGAATCCCTAGGAGTTATGGAGCCTGGAGCCTTTGCTGAGGAGGCTGAGCCCAATGGGGCTACCCCTTCCTCCTCCTTCGCTGAGTGAGGATGGTGAGTCCAGTGCCGAGTCATCTGCGCCATTGACGTAGCATTGGCTGGTCTTGTTAGTTGCGATGTTGTCCTGGCTGGGGGTCAGTCGGTGGGTAATGCTCTGTCACGTAGAGAGAGGGGCTGAGGTAGCTTGGAGGCCCTCCTGCAGGAGTCTGGTGAGGTTAGAGAGTAGCTGTAGGATGGCCCCTTGGTTAGGAAGTACCCCTGCAGTGGTTGGATTGTCTGTAGTGCCTTCAACATTGCTTTCTTTGCTGGCAATAGCGGCAAGGGGAGAAGGGTTAAGGCTTGGAGCAGGGCTGGGACTTGAGCTTTGCCTACCCCTTTTGCCTTGGTGTCGTCTGCCACTTTCTCCAGAGCAGGAGTTGCTTGATCTGTGCCTTCTCCCCTTCTATGATGGTGCCTTCTATCAACTCCCTGCTGCAGGAGCTGTTAAATCGTTTGTAGCACCTCTTGTGTCCTCCTTCTCGGCTCAGATCGCGGCTCCGATGACTGTGGGAGGCACGGTTGTGGGTGGATTGAGGACCCGGCGCCGAAGACAATTCCCTCCTGCAGCTGTGTTGAGTGG
Organism: Ichthyophis bannanicus; assembly: GCA_033557465.1. Lineage (NCBI taxonomy): Eukaryota > Metazoa > Chordata > Amphibia > Gymnophiona > Ichthyophiidae > Ichthyophis > Ichthyophis bannanicus. Next base: position 121,493,701 of record CM066048.1, read on the forward strand.
AGGTCCCAGCTTCAGCACGGAGAGAGGAGGCATTCACAGCGTTGCTGTGTTGAGGCGAGGACCCGATGGCTCTCTGATGACAATCCCGGTGCTGACCAATCACAATCGAGTGGGCAGAGCAGAAAACTCGGCAAGATGGCGGCCTCCAGGGGAAGTGTGTTTCTGGAGAGGGGAGCAGCAACAGCCGGAGAGAAAGCTTGTTGGACTCCTGGAGCGCTGCTGGTAATCTTCTTGGATGATTTCTCTGTAGCGGCAGCATCGAGTCCCACTAAGACAGCGTGACTGGGGATGGAGGTCTCGGGGGGGGGGGGGCACATCCCGGGTCGCGGCCTGATCCTTTGCCATGTGGGAGGTCCCTGGAGAGGGGACAGCCAAAAGAAAATCCTGCAAGGTATGGCTCCTCAATCTGCAGGCTCTGGGGGACATTCTCGAACAGTGTTGGTAGTCGGCAACCTGGTGATTAGCCCCCAGGCATCACACACACAGGTCATGTGTGTCCATACAGTTCATTTTCCTGGCACAACGAGAACACTTTTTAAACCCGGGCTTCACAGATTTTGGCATCTTCTGACCTGTAAGTAGCCTCTGTTCTTGTTACTGAAGGGTTTCTTTCAGTTTTCTTCCTTCCGAATGGTAGTAGATAGTGAGGAGAGCAGGAATCCGTGTTGTAGGCACGGTGGAAGAAACAAGACTGGCTAGCTAGGGGCGGGCCGGTGGGTTGGGCTACTGGCTCATGCTCAGAAAGGTTTACCTTTCTGAGCTCAGGAGAGCATTTCCGTACAGCACCTTCGGAGGATGTCACCAGGTGTGGCCGACTTATCCTGCTTGTCCATGGAGAAAAACTGTATCTAATCCTGGAAGGGAAAAAAAAAAGGAGAACCAGTGGCGAGAGTAGCAAAACCCATGGGATCCTGCCACCAGGTCAGAAACATGATTTGAGCAGAGTGAAGACAGACCAGTACCAGAATCTAGAATGCCCCTTTCTGACCGACCTGTTTCTCAACCCTAGGCAATATGTACAAACTGCCATACTAAGAAAACATCCTCAAAATCGCAATACAGAAAAAAAAATAGATGGGGGGGGGGAGACAGTACAGGGTCTTGCAGCGCTGTGTGTGTACTCACCAGCTGGGAGGTTGCGGTCCATGCACACCCAGTGACCCAGTCCCTATGGCATGCCACCATCTCAAGCATGATAGACGGGGGCGAGACAGACACATCCCAGCTCCGCAGACTCTGAGGTAGAGAGAAGGGCAATGAGAATGGACTTGCAGACATCCCACACCACCACAATGACCAGCTACCTCAAGGGCTCGCTCTTATTACCCTGTCCTTGCCTCCGGTGGCCAGGTACTGTCCATCGAGGCTGAAAGCGCAGCAGGTGACTCCGGCCACGTGACCATGCAGCGTTTCGATGGGGGACACAGTTCCCTCTCTCTTCTCAGGGAGTGGTAAGGGGAGGGGCCATAGCATAACGCAGCAGTCATCTGGGAGGAAGAGAGATACAAGAAAGCAGGTTAAGGAACGTTTTGCCAGCCATGGAGGACAGTACTCTGGATACACAGGCACTAATTAATTAGGTCACTGATCAATCAACACCCCCCCCCCTCCCCAAACACACACATTTTCCAGGTCTCACCCCGTTACCTGAGGTAGAAACCAGGACTCCGTTAGAGTGAGCCAAGGACAGCACGGCACCCTGGTGGCCCTTGCAGATATTCCATTTACTAGCTTGGCCTCCAGAGATCTCCCAGATACGCACAATTTTGTCCTCCCCTGCAGAGGCCAGGACACCTTCCTGGAGCCAGAACAGACCTAGCACCGCCGAGTCACCAACATAACACTCGGTTATCAGAAGACCTGGAAGGGAAAGAAGAGGGGGAATGAGGACGCCAACTGCGATTCCAAATCTGCACCCACTCCCCCCTTCAGCCCTGTCGCTCACCCTCAGGGAAGCTGTAGATCTTCACAGTCTCAGATTGGTGTCCGACTGCCAGCATAGTCCCCTCTGGACTGACAGAGACAGAGAGAGCTGGGGACTTGAACTCAGTCCCATATGATTTCTGCATCTTACCTAGGTGTCCCGACCATACCTGCACCTGTTGAAGGCAGAAAGAGCAAAAGCGTAGTTACTCACCTGTAACAGGTGTTCTCCGGGGGCAGCAGGAGTCAGTCCTCACATATGGGAGACAACGCCAATGGAGCCTGCCCGAAACGTCTCCCCAGCTTTCAAAGAAAGCTGCACCATGCATGTGGGGTCCCCTTCCCGCCCAAGGGTGACATCTTGCCTCAGTCTAATAACATAGCTAAGACAGCATAATTAAAATACGGTAAAGAAGCAACTCCAAGGGGAGGAGGGAGCGTTGTGAGGACTGATTCCTGCTGTCCCCAGAGAACATTTGTTACAGGTGAGTAACTAAGTTTTCTCCGGGAACAAGCAGAAAATCAGTCCTCAAATATGGGACTCCCTAGCTACAGGCTACCGAGGACCTGTATAAAATGCCACAGGTGACCAGAGAAGGTGAGCCGTGTGCTGCAGCAGTTGAGTCCCAACTGAGAGACTCTCGCAAGACCAAGTGTCTGGCGGGAAACCAGCACTCCGGGTAGCCTGACCACAGAAGGGTTGGAAGGCAGGAGTTGCCTACACCCCGAAGAAATTACGGAGTACAGCCTGGCCGAAGACGCTGTCCCATTGAGACTCCCTCTCCAGGCAGTAGTGAGCTGTGAAGGTATGGACTGAAGACCAGGTGGCAGCTCGGCAGATTTCCATCACAGGTACGGAATGCAGATTTTCCACAGAAGTAGCCATGGCCCTGACGCTGTGCACCATGGCCCGGTGGTCCAGTGAGATCCCAGCCTGCTCATATGCGAGGGCAATGCAGTCCACCACCCAAGTGGATGGAGTTCGCTTGGTCACTGGAAGCCCCAGTCGGCTGGGGTCATAGGAGACAAAAAACTGAGGCGCTATGTGGTGGCCCCAAGTCCACTGCAGACAGAAGGACAGGGGGCCCTCTTACAATCCGGAGTATGGAGAATGGTCTCTGCCTTGCCGGCGTGAGCCTTGGGAAAAAGGTGAAAACCTTTGGCAGAAACTTGGGGTGTGTGTGGAGCACCACCCTGTTCTTGTAGAACCTCATGTAGGGAGGCTCTGCCATCAGAGCATGGAGCTCGCTGACCCTGGGAGCAGACATGAGTGCCACGAGAAGACAACCTTCCAGGAGAAGTACCGCAAGTAGCCAGGGGCTCAAATGGAAACTTAGTGAGCTGTAAGAGCACCACATTCAGATCCCAATCCACCACTGGTGGGCAGACAAGGGGCTTGGACAACATGAGGCCCGCAGGAAACGAGAAACAAGGGGCTGAGCCAGGAGGGGCTTGCCTTCAACGGAGTGGTGGTGCACCGCAATAACTCTCAGGTGCACTCTGACTGAGTTGGACTTCAGTCCCACCTGGGACAGGTGAAGTAGGTACTGGAGTGCCAGCCCAACAGAGCAGGAGAACGGGTTCATCCGCCTCTTGGCACATCAAAACGAAAATTGAAAAGGCATATGCCCTTCTCATGGAGGCCTTGCAGGAGGCTAGGAGGACCTCCTCCACATCTCATGGGAGGTTGAAGGGAGCTAGAGCTATCCTTTCAGCAACCAGGCCGTGAGCGACACGGACTCCAGGTTGGGGTGCAGGAGAGAGCCCTCCTGTGAAAGTAATCCTGGGGCATGGCCCAGGGGAATCGGAGATGTCGCCAATAGGCAGAGAAGCAGCAGGAACCAACATTGCCTGAGCCACCGGGAGGCTACCAGTATTAATGATGCCCTGTCATGCTGGACCTTGAGGAGGGTCTTGGCAACCAACAGTGTCAGCGGAAATGCGTAGAGAAGGCCTTCCGTCCATAGAATGAGGAACGCATCTGCCACCACCCGGATGGATGCGGTTGGCAGGAGCAGAAGCGGGGCAACTGCGTGTTGTCTGGGCTGGCAAATAAGTCCACTAGGGGTATGCCCCAGAGTCATAAATACCAGGAGGCCACTCTGGGGCCCAGGCGCCACTCGTGCAACTGGAGGACTCTGCTCAGGCTGTCTGCAGGACATTGTCCTGGCCTGGGAGGTAGACCACCTGCAGGAGCATCCCGATGCGCGACACATATAAGCAGAGGGCTACCGCCTCCTGGCAGAGGGAGTATGATCCCATGCCCCCTTGCTTGTTGACACAGAACATTGCGACTTCGTTGTCCAGCTGGACCAGCACCAACTGGTGCTGCAACCGGTGGCGAAAAGTTTGGAGGGCCAGAAATATTGCCCAGAGCTCCAGAAGGTTGATCTGCAACTGGCGCTCTATTTGGGACCAACTGCCTTGAGTGCAGAGGTCCTCACAATGAGCTTCCCATCCCATCAGGGAAGCATCTGTGGTAAGGACCCTCTGTGGGGTGGGTGCCTGGAAGAGTATCCCAGCCTGAAGGTGGTGGAGGAGCTGCAACCAGTCAAGTGAGTCCACCAGCTGGTGGGTAACTCTTACCCTATCTCAAAGCCTGCCCGTGGCTTGTGTCCACTGGGAGCGGAGGCACCACCAAGCTGCCCTCATGTGCAGGCAGGCGTATGGGGTCACATGGACTGTGGAGGCCACGTGGCCCAGCAGGCAGAGGAGAAGGCGAGTAGACACCAACCTGCAGTGCTGCACCTATCACCCTGAGGCTTTCTGTCCTCTCTGGAGGGAGGAAGGCCTTGGCCTGGAGGGTGTCTAGCTGAGCCCCTATGAACTCCAGGCACTGAGCCAGAGAGAGGTGGACTTGGGATAGTTGATGACTAACCTCAGATGCTGCAGGATGTGGATGGTGTGCTCAGTGGCATGGTGTACCTCTGCAGCTGTGCCTCCCCTTATGAGCCAGTCGTCCAGGTAGGGAAAGACAAAGGTCCCTTGGAGACAAAGGTGGGCTGCAACCACTGCTAGGCACTTGGTGAAGACCCTTGGTGATGAGGCCAGCCCTAAGGAGCATATGGAGTCATGACAGCAGTTTTCCAAGGGAGAGCATATTGAACTTCTCCCTCACTAGAAATCTGTTCAGGTCCCGCAGGTCCAGGATGGGCCCAAGGCCCCCTGTTCACTTGGGAATGAGGAAATATCTAGAGTAGAAACCTTTGCCCAAGAGATGTTTGAGCACTGGCTCCACCGCCTTGTCCTAGAAGAGACTTGCAAGCTCAGTGAGGAGCAGAGTCTGGTGAAGGAGCGGCCTTATGGGTTCTCCTGGGAAGAACCAGGGTGGCATCTGTTGCATGTGGAGGAGGTAAGCCTCCTTGACTACTTGCAGTACCCAGGAATCAGTGGTGATGGAGGACCACCTGTGAGCAAACAAGGCCAGATGCCCCCCCCCCTCCCGTGGGCTGCTGAGATCCTCCTGGGGGAGGAGCAAGGGACATCAATGAGTTTGTCCTGGACCCATTGCTCGAGGTCAAGATGACTGCAGTCATGCCTGGCATCGTGCCTCAATGCCCGCGGCAGCCACTCTGGCTGAGGATTCGAAGCAATTGTATGCTGCTCGACACAGGAGCTTCAAGCACGCTTTGACTGCCTAGGCTAGCAACTTAAACTGCTGGAGAGGTTCCCCATCGAGGCCTGCAGAGAAACCGGCAAGCTCCCTCGCCAGTTCCTTGAGGAACATACCAATGTTCAACTGGTAGGATTGGACTCAGCAAGCCAGCATCAAGCCCTGGTAGCATTTTTAGCCGAGGACTTCCAAGGTCTGGGCCTCCCTACCCGGGAGCACCGAGGAATGAGTCTTTTGGCTCTTGGGTAGTCGCATGGCTGACAACGACCATAGAATTGTGAGGGAGCTGGGATTTTTGGAATCCCAGGCTTCAGAGGACTCGGTACATAGAGTCGAGCCATCTGCTCATGATGGGCACCAATGCCTGTGTTTCCCACATACAGGAGGAAGAGACGCTCGAGGATCGGAGGGACGGGCATCATGAGAGACTTGTTCAGAGAAGCCGGCACTGTTAGGGCCTTCTTCGGATGGGGCCTCATACTGGAGGATTTCAAGTTACTCCGTGCAGGGGTCCTCCTTCGCATCGGTCTCAAATGGGAGCGCCTTTGCCATATCCCACACGAAGTCGAGGAAGGCAACATCCTTGGGCAGGGAATGGCACCGGGACACCAGTGGAGACAGGTCCAAAGGCACGTTTCTATGTTGCCGGGTGTCCAGAGAGTCTTCATCCTCAGTCTTCCAGTCTGTCTCGAGGTCAAAGGAAGAATCCAAGGCTCTGCGGCTCCCATGGTTGAGGGTTGAGGCCCGAGCCCTGAGCCCGAAGGCCTGTGATCCCCGGAAGACTTGCAGTCTGAGCTGCATGCAATCACCAGAGAGGACCAGTGTCCCAAGGAATGGAACCGGGACCAGGACCGGGATCTTGTCCAATGCCGATGGCTCTCTTGAGGCTAATGGCGCTTGAGGACCAGCTTGATGTCTGGGGAAGCTCTCGAGGTAGAGGGTCCGGTCATCGAGGCAGATGAACCGGAGGAACCGGACATCAATGCCTGCTGCTAGGCCAGGAGGGCAGTGATACTGTGCTCCAAGGTCGCCATCCTGGTCTCTATGCCAGATGGCTCTGCAGCCTTTGACATGAGCACTGATGGCTTTCAGCCCAGGTGTCTGTTCCATCAAGGGGAAGTCTTCGACCAGGATGGCCTCGGGGGTCTGAGGATGGTCGCCCGATGCTGACAACTCCTTCTGGGGCAGCTTGTGAGGCCGCTCCTGCTCCAACCCCTCAGACTCACGCTGGGGACTACATGGCCTGGTGTGGGATTTATCCACTTTTCCCCAACCTGTCCTCCAAGGCAGTCTTTGAGCTCTTCTTGCATTCCACCTCCAGGGAGTTTCTCTCGGGGACCTCACGGCCGCTGGACTCCGAGATAGCCCGGGCACCACTGATTCCTGGATACCGGAAGGGGCCCTGGAGTATGGTGTTGCCGGGGACTCTGGCGCAGAGTCTGATTTATGGAAGAACTTCTCCTGCTGCGACTGACGGCTCTTGATGGCCTTTGTGGACATGGACTTACAAAGTTTGCAGCCTGAGTTGTCATGGACCAGCCCGAGGCAACAGAGGCAGCAGTCATGTGGGTTGGTGAGGGACATCATTTTACTGTACCAATTGCATTTTTTTAAGCCACTGGAGGCCATGGAGAAAAACGGGCCCTTTAACCCACGCGAGGGACCAAGGCCTACTGGACAAAAAAGGGCACGAAGTGCCGGTCAAGGATTACCTCAAGAAAAACAAAGAAAACAAACCCGAGGAGCAATGCCGAGGCGAGCTGGTTTGGGGACAGGAAGAGGAACTGGTACACGTACTGAAAAGAGGATAATTTAAGATAAAAAAAGAGACACTTTTTCCAGGGAAATGGAACAGACGTCCGGTGGGCTCTGTGGAAAAAAGGAGACCGAGGCAAAATGGCACCCTTGGGTGGGAAGGGGACCACGCATGCGTGGTGCATCTCCCAAAGATTTTCTTTGAAAGCTGGGGGAGATGTTTCCGCGCGGGCTCTGTCAGCATTGACGTCACCACCATAGGTGAGGACCGATTTCCTGCTTGTTCCTGGAAAACCTAATATAGCTTCCTCTAATGAATCATAATGGAGAAAAACAAATCAGTGGCAAACCCGGGGATTAGAACTGAGATAAAGTGACTCCCCCAAAGCCATATACAGTCAGCGAGAGCTGGAGATTAGACGCAGGCACAGGGGACCATGCACAGACAGCCACTGACAAAACTGGGGATTAGGGGGTCACACTGAAAACCAGTGACAGAGGCAGGCACTGGAGTTGAGGCACGGTGAGATCCACTCAAAAATCAGCGGTTAAGGAGTTTTTACCCTCCATCAGTTGCAAACTGTTGTCACCAGTGAGTGAAGAGCACTTCCCTTAAGGGCAAGCCAAATACATGGAGCCTTTCCCCGCCCCTTCTTGCAGTTGTTCCCTATACGTGAACCTTGTGGGGAGCAAAGATATATCTACTGGAGATGAAGGGCCTGGGATGTCAGGAAGCAATACAGGAGATGTGATGGGCCAGTTTTCCTGTCTGGTAGTTAGGAGGTACGGGGAGGGGGAGAGAGAGACACAGACACTGTGGGAACAGATTTCCTCCCCCTCCCCATCCCCCTGCAGTGTGTATACCAAGAGGAACAGGCCTCTGATTCTCCTGGTTCAGCTGGCCTGGTAAATACTTCAGCTATGTGTATCCAGCCCAGGGTAGATCCCTCCTTCCGCAGGAATGCATCTGGCAGGGGAAGGGGGAGGGGGGGGAGGAGGAAGAGGGGGGCTGGTTTGCCTCTTTTCCCTGCCTGGCTCCCATGTAAAGGGTGGAGCTCCCTTCCAACAGTCAAACTCCTCCAAAGCAAAGCAGAAAAGTCTGAGATTTCCTGCAGAAGGAGACGGGACCCCAGCGTGGAGAGAGCTCTCCTTCTGGCACCATGGGGGAAGAGGGCCTCGCAGCTTCAGAACTAGAGAACCAGCAGGTTCCAGGTGCGAATCCCACCCAGGGCGAATCTCAAGTGGCCATGCCTGGTGCGGGGGAGCCCGGGGGTCCTGTGAATGCGCTGACAGTCCTGGCCCTGCTGGAGAAACTGGAGGAGATGCTGGGCAAAGTGCAGGAGACCCAGGTCCGGATGGAGAACCGGCAGAGAAACCTGGGCAACAGCGTGAGAAGGGTGCAAGGGGAGGTGGCTAAGTTAGGCCGCAGCCAGAACAGCACCAGCAATGCGGTCAGTAAACTGCTGCAGGGGTCTCGGCAGGTGAGCGCCGCGGTCCGAGATGCCACCCTTCGGGCAGAGCGCAGGAGAGAGGGGGTGGCCCGGCTGGAGAGGATCCACAGCGAGATCCTCCGGAAGAACCAGTTCAATGTTCTGCTTTATCAGGTGAGAACACAGACTGGAACTAGCAACCTTGTCTGGAGCCGTCGTACAGCCATTACCCCCGTATCAAGGACAGAGGGGGAGGGGCATTTTAATCTTAATATGAAGTTATATGGTGTTACTTGTGTATGGGGGAAGTGAGGGCAGGGGGCAATTGATCCCCTATATAAAGGTGTATGGAGGTTGGTGAGTATTTTCCCCTTAATATTAAGTCATATGTTGTACACAATAGAACCTCAAGAGTGTTTCTGTTCATGGAAAGTCGGGAGCGGCTTCATCTTTCACCTCCTTCGGGCAGGAAAAGTGCAGGCTCGGTGCCAGGAACTGAAATCTGGGAATGTAAAGGCCCGCAGACGTGCATGAGTCATCCCAGCAGGGCCGCGCCCAGGGACAGAGGCCAACACCACTCCCCCTCTCCCTCCACCTTCCCCTTCCCCTGTTCGCTTCCATTTCTGTATCTGTCCTGGTTTCTCTTCTCTTCCTCCTTCCATGCTGACAAAATAAAAAAATTTGGCAGAAGCCCTCGGGGATCCTGAAGCTTCTCTGAGTTTTGGACAGGATGAGATCAAAGCATCACAGTACACTCATGAGCGTCGAGGTGCAAGAAGGGTTCCCATGCCCCTCCCCAAGAAAAGGTTTGCGCTCTTTGATCACTGGGTTTGATACATTCCAAATTTTGCTTCCCCTAGACGGCAACCACATTGGGAAAAAAAAAACCCCACCACCAAAATGACCTTAAGCACTCAGGTTACTGCAGTGGCTCACGTGTCCATGTGTTTGAGATCAGCTACGTAAGGTTTACCAGATGCCCCAGAGATGGTCCCCGGCTCTCACCTCTGTCTCCAATTCCCACAATGGGGGTAGAGGTGTAGGTTTAGGAGGCGTTGATGGGCGGTGGAGTGACAAGACGGGCATTGAAATATGCCCTCAATGTGCCAGGCGGCTTGGGGGTTTTCAGCACATATGGTTGCTCAAAGCCTATCGTGTCCCCACCCTTACAAGAAGTTTGTGAGAGGATGAAGGCACTGGTAGCAACAGCGCATGGGGGGGGAGAGGGGGTAAGAAAGGGCTGAAGGGGGCAAGGAGAGATACTAGACTACGGGAGGGGGGAAAGGAAGAAAAGGGGAAACACTGTATACAGGGCAGCGAGAGGGGAAAAGACTGGGGAGGGAGAGGACTGGGGTGAGGGAGATGGAAAGCTACAGGTAGATGCACTGTATAAAAGGGGAGTAGACCGAGGACTGAATGATAACAAGGGGTAAAATCAGAGTGGACAGAGAAGCAGAGCAATAAATGGAAGAAAGCTAAAAGTATTAATGTCAGAGATGGATGGAGGGGAGGAGAGAAAAGAAGTGACAAATGGACAGGAGACCCTGGGGACAGCAGAAACCACAGACTGGATGCGAGAAAAGAGAAAAAATAGCCAGACAGCAAAAGGTAGAAAACAAATTTATTTTCAGTTTAGTGATTGGAATATATCACTTCTTGGAATTTACATCTGCTATTTTTATATTTTGCACAGTAGCGCAGGGGAACTTGATCACTGCTTCTATTTCCTCAGCAATTTGTCTGCTTGGAAGGGATGGTGGTGTTGTCCTGGGATAGAATTCCTCTTCCTTCCCCCCACCCACTGTGAACTAAACAGGGACACCCCCTTCCTCCCCTGACTTTGTCTGCGTCCCATATTTGCCTGCAAAAAGAAATCTGGTAACCTTATATCTATAGCATCTTAAACAATTGGTTGAGGGGAGGGGTGGTGGGGAAAGGATTTTGAATTTAGCTCATGCCTTTTTTCAGGACTGGGTCAAGGCGACTTACATTCAGGTACGATAGTTTTTTTTTACACTTCCTAGGGAGAAGCTTGGAGTGCCAGGGGCAATAGGCACTTCCTGGTCACAAATAGCATCTACTTCCTGTTAACGCTCAGCTAAATCAATATGAAGGGATTTATGTCCCAGTATTCCTCTCTCATGTGCCAACATTAAAGAAATAGGCTGTTTTAGTGTGCCTATTTCACCATCCTCCCTCACCTTTATCCATTGTCTGTCTTTCACCTCTTGCAGGAGGAGATTGAGGTCCCCCAGGGCCTGTTCCCCCAGATCCTGGGCCCCACCACCGCTGCAAGTGAAGGGCCAGGGGAGCCTGTGGAGGATGGAGAGACCTTCCACACAATCCGCTTGTCTTCGGATGAGGAGGAGAAAGACCAGGCAGACACAGGGGACAAGGCAGAAAAGGTCTCAGGCCCGAAGAGGGTGGGCAGCCTGAAGAAGGCCTTCACCTTCAAGAACATTGAGAAGATGATGGCCAAGATGGGGGCCAAGGTGGTGTCTCCAGAAAGAAGGGAAAAGATAAGGAAGTCTCTGAGTCCTAAGCACCAGAAAACAGGGGAGGCATCTACAGCTCAGGATGAGAAGGAAGATGAGAAGGAAGACCAGAAGGAAGAACCTGAAACTAAGGAAGAAGAGGAGCAGAAAGTCATGACAGGCGAGGACCATGATGCCAAAGAGGTAGAGAACCATGAAGATGAAGAGGAGGCATCAGAAACAGCCCACTGGACCTATGTCGCCGCCGGTGGCAAGATCTCTTCAGAAATGCCATGCCCCATCCCAGCGATGCAAGAGGAGGGCACAGGGGCAAGAGGAAGTGATGTATGGTGTATAGTGGAAGAGGAGGAGAGTGGGATGAAGGTGACCTGGGAGCCAACCGAAGGTCTTTCTGATCAGCTTGAGACCAGGACCCGAAGCTCTGCTACTGAGGAGTGACCAAGAGAAGCTGCCACTGCAATACCCAAGTAACTTGCTTCTACCCCACCAATCTGCACACTTCCAGCACATCTCTCAAAACACTTGCAACCAAAGCTCAACATAGCAATAACGCCCTCTATCAACCTAGTGGTGCAAGAACGGAGCTGATAAATTTGGAGGATCTTTCTCCCACATCATTCCAATGGGACCCGCAGACTCTCTGTGTTACCTATAGTGAAATTCACTGGCTCCCAGTGCCACAGCCTCACACTGTAAGCTCTTGACAGGAGGAATTCTCACCCCTTGCTACCGTGTCTTGCTTTGGGTTAATTATTCACTGTATCCCTTACATTCTATCTGCTACAAGCATGAGAATCAACTGAAAAATAAAAGGTAATTCTGTCTCAGTTCTATAAGATCAGGCGTCCATGATCGCAGCCTCCAATGGTCTGGTTGCAAGCTTTCATTAACAAATAAAGCGGAAGGAAAAGAAAACTTCCAACACAATCTCGGGGTCCAGGGATTGCAGAAACCGAGGTCTCTCCCTTGGGGAAAAGTGGCCGGCACCTGAATTCGGGGCCCTCTCCCTGTACCCAGCTGGCTGAAGATCACCTCCGCTGATCAGGGATAATCCCAGTACTCTGCAGACACATTGCTCTCTGCTCCTTACAAGCCAGGAGAAAGAAGGGAGTAGAGGAAGGCTAGCTACAGATATGGAACTAAACGAAAACAAAGAATTTCCCCAAGCTATTAATCAACAAATTATGTATCCAAGGTCTGAAAAATTACCCAACAGTCCTCTGGACTTGCTCTGCGAGTCTGCAGATAGAACCATAAGCTGAATACTTCTGAGATGATTATACCTATTTCCAATCAACATACAATCAGTGCAATAAAGTCCTAGGATACGGGTGCAGCGAATCTGCTAACGTGTTACCGTGTATGGAAACTTAGATTAGGAGAGAATATGTAAATGTGTGAATTGCCCCTAAGGGAAGAGCAGCTTTCCGTCCTGTCCGCTCTCTTTCTTCTTTGCTTTTGTAACTGACCAATTCTTAATAAAGAACATTAAAGCTATTCTAAGAATGTCGCCTGTGATTTCAGAGAACAGAAGTAACATTGCAGATGGAAGCACAGGTTCAGGGACCTACAATTTATTCCAATATTCAAAAATAGTTGAGCTCCTAAAATTTAGGCTGCTAAATTTAAACCCTCTATTTCAGCAAAAGCCTAAGGGTTTTCAGCTAAAAATTTGTATTAATTTAGGAGCTTAAATGATAGGCTTATAAAATTAAGCCTACTATTCATTCACCAAGATTTACGAGTCTAGTACTGACAGTATTCAGCTCCTAGGTTTCCCCCTCCCCACCCTAAATCTGTCCCTCTTACCACCCACTTTTTATGTTCCTAAATTTAGAAGTTTAGTGAAATTCCGAGTATAAATTTAAGCACCGAGGCCTACTAAATTCTCAAAGGAGGCCAGTTTAGGAAGATAACTCTCTGTATTGGGAGCATACACCCTTTGAATATAAGCTTCTGTTTAAATAAATTTGCCTCTATAAGGTTCTGAGGATCCTGAGCTAGAGTTTGCTACTCAAAGAAGAAAGCTTTTCTCAGTTAGTGCAGAACAGCAGTGGATGAGGAAGCTCAGGATGTGTTCTGTGCTGGTGTTAAATCTCCTTTTTGCGGACAAGTGTCCTCATGTGTAAAGACGACTTGACCACTCTGGGTGCTGCCTATGAATATCACCAGGGCAGTGGTCTCTCAACATACAAACTACATGATATAGCTTCCAAAGAGCCGGCAGTGGTGTTATTAACTAGATTATAATCACTGGGTAAATCACAGAATCTTTGACAGAGCTGAGAATTAGAACTATGAGACATGGTAAAAGTGACTTGCCAAAGGTCTCTTCTCTATCCAAATACATACCATGAGTCAACACCAATTTTGATCTTTGTCTTCCTGGTGAAGGACTCCAGCCCCAGCCCAATCCCTGCCCCTCTCCCTACTGTTGCAGTATTAGTTACCTTGTGGTCCTCTCCGGCTGTCACCAAGTAGTGTCCATGGCCTACGAACCTTGCCACCTCTGCGGCTCCATGATGTGCCTGGAATACAGTCAGCAAGATCCGCTCTTGCCATGCCCAGAGGCGCACCTCCCCATCCAGTGCCGCGGAAGCCAAGACATTCCCAGCTGGAGAGAAGGAAAGCTCTCGCACAGTGGAGCTGTGTCCACAGAGTGTCTATGTGTGTGACAGAGAGAGAGGGAGAAGGGGGTGAGAAAGTCTCTCAAATCAGACAAAGAAATGTCAGGTCTATAGACAGGAACATTCCGTTCTGGGGAGAGAGAAGGGTCCTTTCTCTTCCCCTCATGCCACTCACCGATACAGACTCCCAGGTGAGAGACTTCAATACATAGATCATCTTATCCCAGGAGCCCACGGCAACTAACTGACCCTCAGGGTGAAAGGTCACACAGTTCAGCGGATGCGAAGAGAACCAGAAACCCAGCAGGGTTCCACGTGATGAATCCCAGAGCTACAACCATCAAAGGAAAAACCTAAGATTAAAAAAAAAACTGTGCAGGGGAAAACTCTGCGTGGGATCCTTCAAAGCCCCTCCCCTTCTAAGAACAGTCCAGAAACAGAGTGCTGGTTCCAAACTCCCTCGATCATGCAACACACACAAAGACCCCCAGAAAAGTAGAGTGGAGGTGAGCAGGATTAATGGCGTTACTGTTCTGTGTGTCACCCCTGTATTCCATGCCGGCAAACCAATTACCCCAGACCTTGTTACACATCCTGGGTCTTCTGTCTGGCACCCCTCTCTGCTATAAGCAAGACATCAGCCCCTTGCCTCTACCACATTGTTCTTGCAATAAGATATTTATTTATTTATTTAGCATAGATTTGTATACCGCTGCTTCCAGCGATCAGCAGCAGGTTTGATTACAATATCGGAAACTGACAAATCAGGACAGAAAATTTGAAGTATATACACTTGATTTGTAGGGTAAGCACATCAGAAAAATTTGCAGAATATACATTTTGATTTGTAGGGTAAGCACAATACACATTTATGGATTTTTTTTTTGTAGAGAGGGGCAATATTTCCCTCCCCCCCCCCCCCCCCAGTCTTTGCACTTTGGACTGGCTTTATATAACAAATATCAAAAAAATGCTCACAATTTCTTAATCCTTGCAAAATAAATAATCTCAACAAATTTGTTAGAAAAAAAAAATTTGTATAAAACATTCAAATTGTAGTATATAATAATTAATACATATTAATTACCAAGGCTCAAATTTCTTCATGACCTGAAACAAAAAAATGCAAACTTAATAATTCATCATTGCCTTTGACAAATTCATGGCTTTGTTATTATATCCAATTCAAATCCATTTTACATTTTTCAAGAAAATAAAATAATTTATGTATAAAACTCTTATCTTGATCAAAGAAACCTTTTTCACCCCTGCATGGGTAATGGGGTGTGTGTTTATACCCTTTTATTACCGAGCCCATCTTGGCCAGTAAGTTTCACCCATATAAGTTAGAGCTTCCCCAGTGTCGTAAGTGCAACAAAATATAAAAATCTATTAAAATCACAGCCACAAAACCTATAAAAAATAAACATATTCAATCAACTACTAAGATTGAGCTCTGACTCCACGTAGCTCATGTGAGCTAAAAGTCACCTGTGCATTTGTGCCGGCTTTAAATAGTTTGGCAACCAATCAAAATCCTCAATAATAAGAGACAAAATACTCAAAAATATCCCCACAAAAAACTTACAAAACACACCCCCATTCAGTCTTAGAATTGAGACCCACAACCCTAGCTTGGGTATGAGCAAGATTTTTTTTTTTAAATGGCAAACAGTAGCGCCAAATGGTCTCAATTCTGAGATTCAATTAAGGCGTTTTTCTGTAAGTATTTTGGGGGGATGCTTTGGGGTATTTAAATTGTTCGACAACTAATCAAAATCTTTAATAAGAGACAACAAAGCTGCCAGACATGTGAAGGCATTTTTTATTTCACACAAGCTATGCAGAGTCAGAGCTATTTGGGGCTTTTTTTTAGGTTTTGTGGTTGCCCTTTTCATCATTTACAGCCATTTTAATATATTTTTATATTTTGTTGAACTGTCGTCCCTGAGAAAGAGCACAGAGACAATCACCATCACCCTTGCTTGAAAAAAATGGATTTAAATTGGATGTAATAATGAAGCCATGAATTTGTCAAAGGTAAAGATGAATTATTAAGTTTGCATTTTTTTTCTGTAAAGACCTTTGAGCCTTGACAATTGCTATATATTAGAATTGATTTTTAATATAGTATAGTGCAGTGCGCTACAGTGTACTTGTATGTTTTCTACAAACGTTTTTTCTTGCAGCTTTGTTGAGGTTGGCTTTATATAAGCCACACAGCACATCAGTCCTGGAAAAAGTCTAAAATTGGCTGTGGATTTTGATGGGACCCATGGAATAGATGTGCCCAGAGATGAGGGTGAGGGGCTTCCCAGACTGTGCAGAACGGACTTCTGGTAGGTTTCCACAGCTGCTATGTATCAACATTTTCAGGAAACAGAGGACTGTCCAGTAAGAGTGACCTTCGCTCACCTTCAGGTGATGGTCCAAGGAAACAGACACGAGCCACTTTGCATTCGGACTTTGGGCACAGCCAGTGATGTCCCTCTGGTGAGCCTCGATCAGGAACTGCCTGATGGCATCGGAAACATTAATATAAAGAGATGTCATTCCACCCCCCCCCCTCCATTTATAGTTTCCAACTGACTGGTTTTAGGCCGGCCTGGCTGGTTTTTCACATTGGAGGCTGGCGGCCGGCAGAATGGTAAAACCGGTCAATGAAGGGCCAGTTTTCTGCCAACCGCTGCTATATGCCCACGGGGATCCCAAGCCCCTCGGACAAACGTGCAGAAACTGCCACGATCCCGGGACCGGAAGAGCCAGTGACTGCCTGCGGGGACTGGGATCCCCACTGGCAGTTACTGGCTCTCCTGGGCCCAACTGGTGACGGCACAGCCTGACAGGGGAAAAAAAAAAGTTACCAAGTTTCCTGCACAGACGGCTGAATAAAATTAAATAAACATACTGCTCCTTTAATTTATTGAGCTGTCTGTGCAGGAAACTTGGTAAGTTTTTGGGGTGTTTTTGGCAGGCTATGTAATCATCGGTTCTCCCGCCCAACTCAGCAGGTCTAGGAATGGAGGGCAGGGATGAGTACAAGGGGGGGAGGGAGCAGGAGAGGGTTGGGGAGGGAAGGGATGAATGTATAGAAAGTAAAGGGCACGTTGTATATGTGCAAAGGCGCGCCCCTCTCCCGCCACATGTACACACAGGCACCCCCATCTATGTACCACAAACACATACAGTTGTAGCTTAATGGATCAGTGGGAGTGAGGAGGAGGGGTGGGGTGGGGTCAATGCCTTTTGTTGGCACTGTGCAGTGGCCCATTAAAATCCCGATTTATTAAGCATTTACCATGGAAAATGGGAAAACAGTCTTAGTAAATGAGGCCCTAAAACCTAAAAAAGTAACTGCGATACACGTTTTTGGGGGGGGTAGGGGGGCATGCACTTTGACCTAGGTTTTGGCGGCCAGCTAGTAGATTCCAAGAAAATGTGTCAGGCTTGGTTTAAACCATGTGTGTGTGCATCGAGACTGCTCTGTCACATCCCGTCACCCTCTAACATCAGATGTCAACGGATGGGGCGGGACGTGGCAGAGTCGTCTCAGCTTGAGCATGAAGTAAACGCGGGCCCCGCATAGCACTCTTGCATTTTCTTGTGCCAGGTCCACCGGGAATATGCCATTGCCCTGGTTGTTTCCCTCCTAATACAACCCTGATATCTGCTGTCTTTTGTTTTATACAATATAGGGGAAAATGCATGTTTCTGTTTCTCTGGTGTTGCACTGCATGCAGCCTCTAGCTTACTGAGGTTTTAGTTTCATTTCTGTCTACACTTTGTGGTCACTTATTGATGAAGGCCTATCTGTAATGTGTATGTGTCCAAGATGGGAAATTAGGTCTTACCTGATAATTTGCTTTCCTCGAGTTCCAGTACAGTCCAGACCATAGAGTTGTCACCTCCACTCGCAGCTTGGAGACTGAGTATGCCAAGTCTTGATGATGCCACCTACTTAGGTTACTGGCACCTCCCTCTAAGCTCAGTATTCTATTCACAAAGTAGACTCCATCCAACAAACACTCACACAGAAAAACTGGCTAAAATTCAACAAACAACAATGCAAATCAACAGCCAAGGGCTGGTAGCACCCCGGCCGAACAGAGGCAGAGATAATTGTGCCCTAGAGTGTAGCCAAATGTCCCTCATTATTTATGTCTGTTTTCCTTCAGGCAGACCTTCTACCCCTGTTTTCCCTGTTTCTTTTTTTTTTCTGTAGTCAGAAAACGTGGGCCTGGTGAGGAAACTATCCCTGCCAGAGTTCTGTCCGCTCTCAAACCAATGTCACAATGAAATCTTTACGTCCAGGATCGCACTGGCCAAGGCCAGCAAACCTGGGCAGGTACTGGACTGAACTGGAGGAACTCAAGGAAAGCAAATTATCAGGTAAGACTAATTTCCCCTTCCTTATCATTCCGCCCATCCAGTCCAGACCATAGAAATGTACCAGAACAGCCACTCACGGACGGGACCTGCAAGCCCGGCCTTAATCACTGTTGACCTGAACTGGGCATCTCCTGCCACCTGTACATCAAGACGATAATGGTGACCAAAAATGTGCAACGATGACCAAGTCACTGCCCAGCAGATGTCCACCGGCAGAACCTAAGAGGCCTCCACCCATAAGTCTGCCTGTGCATGAGTAGAGTGTGCTCTCAGCCCCTGAGGCAATCTCTTGCGACAAAGCAAATATATCGATGCTATGGCTTCTTTGATCCAGTGCACAGTAGAGGTCTTGGATGCCCCCTCCCCTTGTGTGGACCCCCAAAGAAAACAAACAAGCGAGCAAACTTACGAAACAGCTCAGTCCACTGAAGATACCTGTGCAAACTCCACTGGACATCGAGGCGGCGCAACAGATGGTCTTCTGCCCCTGCACTACCCCTTGGAAAAATGGCAGCAATACTGACTGATTCACATGAAAAGGCGAAATGACCTTGGGCAGAAAGGAAGAGACTGGTCTTGGAACCATCTTTTCTACTGACATCGACAAAAACGGTTCACGACAGGACAAGGCCTGGAGCTCAGAAATGCGCCTCGCCAAACAAACCGCTACCAGATCCTTCAACGTTGACGTCCCCACCATTTCAAAGGGAGCCTCAGTAAGTCCTCACAGCACCAGGTTCAGATCCCAGGGGGGAACCAAGGACTGCAGCGGTGACCGCACCTGCTTCACCACTCTCAGGAAACAGACCACATCTGGATGCAATCCTAGCAAGTGTCCCTGGATCCTGCCCTAGTAGCATGCGATTGCTGCCACCTGAACATGGAAGGAGCTCCCCGCCAACCCTTTTTCCAAAGTGGCTTGCAGGAAGGCCAGCACTTCCGGCATGAGTGCCGAGACGGGCCGGTATCCTCTTTGCCAGCACCCAGTCCTCAAAAACATGCCAGACCCTGACATATGAGAGGCACGTGGACCGTTTATGGGCCTTCAACTTGGTTGAGATTACCACCACACAATATTCTCGCTTTTTCAAACGTGCCCTCTCAAGATTCAAGTCATAAGCGAGAATCGCTTCACCTGCGGCATTAGGATGAGCCCCTGTGCCAGAAGATCTGGCACCTCCAGCAGATACCATGGACGATCCACAGTCAGCCGCAGCAGGTCGGCATACCAAGGGCATTGTGGCTAGTCCGGGGCTATCAATACCATCAGTCCCGGATGCGCCTCTATCCTCTGTAGGAGTCATAAGAACATAAGATATGCCATACTGGGTCAGACCAAGGTCCATCAAGCCCAGTATTCTGTTTCCAACAGTGGCCAATCTAGGTCATATGTACCTAGCAGTTTCCCCAAGAGACACAAGTTCCACAATGCTTGTACTGGGTCAAGCATTGATATCTTCGGTCACTTCTTAATAATGGTTTATGGACCTTTCCTCCAGGAACTTGTCCAAACCTTTTTTAAACCCAGCTACACTAACAGCCTTTACTACATCCTCCGGTAATAAATTCCAGAGTTTGATTACATGTTTGATTACAAGCCAGTTTTGTGCTGTTATGCATTGGTTCATGCTGTTAACCATTACTCTTTATTGTTACAAAATGTTCGATGTAAAACTAAGCTCTTGCTTTGTGGATTGTTTTATTGTAAACCGCAACTGAACTCTGGAAGATGCGGGTAATAAATGATTGTTAAAATAAATAAATAAAATAAATGTTGAGTGAAAAAATATTTTCTTTTATTAATCTTAAATAGTTTACCCTGTAGCTTCATTGCATGTCCCCTAGTCTTTCTATATTCTGATAAGGTAAACAATCGATCTACGTTTACCCGTTCCACTCCGTTCATTAATTTATAGACTTCTATCATATCTCCCCTTAGCCGTCTCTTTTCCAGGTTAAAGAGCCCTAACCTTTTTAGCCTCTCTTCATAGGAGTATCCTTCCATCCCCTTTACCATTTTGGTGACTCTTCTCTGAACCTTTTCTAAAATCGCTATCTTCCTATCAACACCCACGGTGGGAAGACATACAGGAGTCTGACCTCCAGCCACCTTTGAACCAAGACATCCAGCCCTTCTAATATTGTCTCTCTCCACCTGCAGAAGAAGCGGCCTGCCTTCGCATTCCCGAAGGTCGCCATGAGATCCATACTCCATTGTCCCCACTTCCTCACTATGTGGGTGAATGCATCATCGCACAGGAACCACTCTGCTGGGTCCAGGTACCAGCGGCTGAGGTAATTGGCTGCTACATTGTCCTTGTCGTCCACGTGCACTGCTGATAGTGCCAGAAGGTTGTCTTCCACCCAGCTCAACAGGGGCGCAATCTTGTCTACCTGGGGAGCGCTCCCCATATCTCCCTGTTAACTGATATATGCTACCATCGTGGATTGTCAGAGAACAGCTTTCCCTGCAGAAACATTTGGAACTCCTGTAATGCGCAAAACACTTCTCTCATCTCTAACCTGTTGCTGGGCCACTGGCTCTCTTCCCATGTCCAGTGCCGCTGTGCTACATACAATTCACAATGGGCCTCCCCAACCGCTCAGGCTGGCGTCTGTTGTTACCGGGACTCACTTAGGTGGCTCCAGTGGCATTCCTGCCAGGAGATTGTTGCGAGAGAGCCACCACTGCAGCAACACTCGAGCAGTCCGTTGACATGGTACCGTCTGGTCCAGGAACTGCCTCCGAGGTAACCACTGCTGAAGTGTCCTCTGCAATGGCCGCATATGAGTCCTTGCCAAGGGTACCATCTCTATGGCCGCTGCCATTGAGCCAAGCATATGCAGATAATGCCGTGCGGTTGACGCTGCCATCTTCCGAAACTGAGACCTGCATCTGCAACTTCTGCACCCTTTTCTCTGGCAACCTGGCTAGACCTACCGCCATCTGAAACCAGGCCCTGAGGTACACCAAGTCCTGGCTGGGCCGCAAATGACTCTTGGCCACATTCATTACCCAGCTGAGTTGCTGCAGACAGATGACCTGCTGTATCGCCTATCTGCTCTCTTCCAGCGACTTTGCCTGCACGAGCCAATCGTCCAAGTATGGCTGCACAAGAACTCCCTCTTTGCGAAGCACTGCCACGACCACAACCATGACTTTTGTGAAGGTCCTTGGTGCATTTGTGAGACCGAATAGCAGAGCTCAAAACTGGAAATGTCCCATAGGTACTGCGAAGCGCAGAAACCATTGATGCACCGTCTGGATGGGAATGTGGACGTAGACTTCGGTGAGATCCAATGCCGTGAGGAATTCACCTTAGTGTAATGTGGCGATGACGGACCGCAATGTCTCCATCCGAAACTGCGGCACTTGTACTGCGCAATTTATGCATTTGAGATCTAAGATGGGCCTGAAAAGATCCCTCCTTTTTGGGAACAACAAAATAGACTATCAACCACAGCCTCATTGGCCTGGGGGAACCTCCACCACGGCTTCTAGCTGCCGCAGCCGCCATAGTATTTTTTGCACCACCACGAGCTTCCATGGTGCCCTGCAGGGGCAGTTGACAAATGCATCGCATAGGGGCCTGGCAAATTCTAACGCATAACCTTCATGGATGACCTCGAGCACCCATTGATCGGAAGTAATCTGGACCCAGGCGGCATAGAAATCCCAGAGCCATCCCTCCACCAGGACCAGGCTGTCCTGGGTCCCCTCATCTCATTGTGTATTCTTAGGCCTGGCGAAGGAGGAGGGGAAGAATCTCCTGCCTGCCCCCCTAGATCCTTGAAAAGGCTGCCCAAGGGGCAGATAGCAGCCTTGGGAAGAAGGGACAAACCTCACTGCCCTAAACCTCCTAAAGTCTTGAGGTTGCCCACGCACCGGTTGCTCCCCATGACCCAGTGTAAGTTTATCCTCGGGCAGGCGACCTCCTTTGGTATCTGTAATCTACTTTACCAGCCTTTCCAGCACCTCTCCAAACAAAAGCTTACCCCAGAAAGGCAGTTTGCCTAGCCTCACCTTCGAGGTCCCATCTGCCGCCCAATTTCTCAACCAGAGTAACCATCGGGCTGCCATCACTGAGGCCATGCCTTTGGCCTTGAAGTGAATTGGGTCATAACAGGCAAGTATGCCGCCCCCAATTCCATCTTTGCCACTTTGGAGGACCCTGACTTTCAATCCCAGCTGTCTAATACGCCTTGCATCCAACGCAAACAAGCATTTGCAACATATGACCCGTAAATCGATGTCTGCAAGGTCATAGTGCCAGACCTGCTTCAACAGGGTCTCCAACTTACGATCCTGTGTGTCCTTAAGCGTCACCCCACCCTCTGTGGGGATATGGCCTTCTTTGCCACCGCCGACACCAAAGAATCCACTCTAGGTGCTTTGAACTGTTCCTGTCCTGCTCCGCCAACTGGTACAACATGACCATGGTTCGCACCCCTTCCAAGCTAGCCTCCGGCACTTCTCATTCCTCCTGGATCATCTATTGGATCACTCTGTGAATTGGGAAGACTGTTCTGGGTTTCTGAAATGCTTGAAACAGCGGGTCTTCTAACGGTGCTCGTCAGTGAGACCCCCTGGGGGTCATTTAGCACCGCCAACGTCTGAGAAATTAGCATTGCCAGCTGCTCCTGCTGGATGATGCACACCAGCCGTGGCTTATCTCCCTGCGGGAGTTTCCTGTCCTCCAGCTCACCTATAGTGGACTCCCCCCAATGTCCGTTTCCGCTTCCACCTGCTCCTCTGACTCCTCCAAGGGGAGGGAGTCCGAGTCCTTATAGGAGTCGTGCGCCCCTGCCTGGTGCTTAGCCCGAGGTTCCTCCTCTGACTTGTTTGCTTCAGAGAGCTTGTCAGATGCCTCCTCTGGGCCTTAGGTGCTGTCTCAGAGTCCTTCTCTGCCTGTTGCCGCAGGCAGAACGCTTTGTACAATAGCACTAATTTGTGAGGAAAAGCCGCCTGAGCAGACTGTGGATGTCTTCGAAGAGCCCCCCGCTTTCCTTACTTTTTGTAGGGGAGAACAATATCCAACACTTCCCTCACTGGAGCTCCCGCCCCCCGAGACCCTGGGCTCCAAGGGGTCCAGGGTGGGCATCTCTGCCTCCTCAGAGCCCTCCTGCCAACTGCTCCTCTGCTGATCAGGCTTCCAGCTCACAGCTGCAGCAAACCTTCATAGCTGAGAGGGAGCCCCGGCACTCCACAGGTTGCGCATGCTGGCTTAGGCATCCTCTGCCGTCAACGCGAGGCCCAGAAACCACAAAAATAAAAAAAACGCGAGTGCCACAGCCCCGCAGTGTCCGGAGCCCTCGTGGTCCACCCCGCTCACTTTTCCTGCACTCTGGTGTCCTCCCTCCCCCCCCCCCCCCAACGCTCTCACTGATGTGATCTGCCCCATTCAGCAAAAACAAATGGCACCAGTCACGACAGCAGAACCTGCCAAAACTAGTATTAGACCCCGGCTCACCTGTGCCCTCATGCTGCCTCTGAGTCCTGGACTAATGTACTCGGAGACTTCCCTCCTTCGGGCAAGTTCCAGCAGAAGTGCTGAGACCGTGAGCAGGGCTACTTCCCTTCTTCAAAGGTAATTGCTGCACCCTTACACCTCACAGCCCACAGGTTTCAGTCTGTCGTTGCCTTAGACTTCCTCTCCCACTCGGGGGGGGGGGGGGGTTGAGAGGTATAAATACTTGCAGTCTGCGGCCACAGATCCAACTACCTCTCCCTTCTGCTTCTGTTCTCCAGTGCTCTGTTGCAAATTTCCCCCCCCCTCCAATTAAAACTTTAGCTGTGAGGCTACTTAGAGGAGACCTGCTTTCCTGAACTCCTTTCCTTTTTTTTCCTTCTCTTGGCGTAGAACTTTAAAAGCTATTCCTATCATTCTCCAGTGGAGTCCTGACTAAACAGAGAGTCACCCCAAGTTGCTGGAGACTGAGGATACTGAGCCTTGGGGAAGGTGTCAGTAACCTATGTAGGTGACATCATCAAGACTTGGAATGCTCAGTCTCCAAGCTGCAGGTGGGGGTGACAACTCTATGGTCTGGACTGGACGATAAGGAATGGGTATTCTGTTAGCATGGAATTTCTGTTTAAGAATGTGTAGTACTCTGGGGCTTGTTCATCTTTCCTAATAGGTTTATTGATGTTTTAGAACCCACTGCAGTATTTACAGTGCTGCCTTTTTCTAGGTAGGGTCTTTGTGTGGGTTTTAGAAGTTGGTACTGGCATGGTAGATTTGATCTTGGTCCTGAATGATTATTTTATATTTATGCCAGAGTCAACCCAACCATCAGGCAACGTAGGCGATCGCGTCTGGGGGGGGGGGGGGGGGCGGGGGAGGGAGTTGGTGGAGAATAGGGCATTCAAAGCTAACCAATAAATTCTCAAAAGAATACCCAAACCCCAACCGCAATCACCATATGCTGTATACTTTTTGTCGGGCATAAACCGCAAGGTGAAGAGGACTCCCTCGACACCTCACGCAGTACATGCCCCTTTTGTTTTTTTGTTATTTATTTCATTAATTCTGATTTCACAAAACTTAAAAGCAGGGAAAGGCTTCACACTTATCTGCACAAGCACGACGTGCACGTTTCGAAGCAACCAGCTTCTGTATCAAGTGTTCCCAAGGCAAAGCAGTGCGTCCAGTGTTTGCCTTGGGAACACTTGATACAGAAGCTGGTTGCTTCGAAACGTGCACGTCGTGCTTGGGCAGATAAGTGTGAAGCCTTTCCCTGCTTTTAAGTTTTGTGAAATCAGAATTAATGAAATAAATGACAAAAAAACAAAAGGGGCATGTACTGCGTGAGGTGTCGAGGGAGTCCTCTTCACCTTGCGGTTTATGCCCGACAAAAAGTATACAGCATATGGTGATTGCGGTTGGGGTTTGGGTATTCTTTTGATTATTGATACGTGTGGGAATACCTTTTTTTGGGACTTTTTTCCTTTGAACCAATAAATTCTGACAACTGGAGGGACATATGGGTTAAGATTGGCTTAGGGTGCCAACACTTTGAATCAGCTCTGGGGCTGGTCCCGATTTTTCACAATGTGCTTGGTAGTGAGAGGGATTTTTTTCCTCGTATGGTACGTTTTATGGGGAAGGTTCTAGCTCTGTTCTGCTCAGATTGTTGGGGAAGAAGCTGGAGGGTGGGGTTTGGTGGACGCAGAATATATGTTTTAATTTAATGCCATATGGGAACGCATATGTGTGTTGTAGGGGCCTGTGGCTGAATAGATGCTGACGAGTTCAAACTCTTGCACCCACCCCCCTTCATATAGCCTGCAGACGCTAAAGTCTCCACTGTTGCCATCTTTACAATTATTTTTATGGGCAGGACAGGCGCAGAGCATGGCTAGCCACAGGTGGCCGTTTTTTCTCTTTCAGAAAGTAGTAACCCTACCTCTGCCCCCCACATCACCTTCATCTCTCCCCCAGAAGAAATTCTCTGATCTCCCTGGGCCATTAGAAATGCCCCCCCCCCCTTTGCCCATAGTCACTGGGCTACCTGCATCCATTCCAGGTATTCCACATCTCCAGTCGGCCATCAAAGGAGGCGATACAGAGGTTTCCGTCCGAGAGAAACACACATGCAGAGATCCCATCACAGCTGGTCGCCAGAGACCTCACTTCCTGCAGGGAGAGGGGGGGGGGGGGAGACATGAAACATTAAGTCTGAATCTCATGCTCATGCTCCAGCAGTTCTCACGATCTAGTCAGACACTTGGGCACATCTCCTGGACCTCCCCACACCCCATCCTGCCCTACCTGTCCACTCTCCAAGTCCAGGAGGTGCAGAGAGCCCTCGGTGGTCCCCACCGCAGCGGTGTGTCCAGCGGGAGAGATGCTGGCACAGGAGGGGGTGAATGGCATGGATATCACCTTGCTGAAATTTAAAACACAATTAGTGTTAATAAAACATAGGGTACAGAACAGTCTGCCGATTCTCGGCTCGGAGAGAGAACACTCATGGAGTAAGTGTGACTCCCCCAGGGTTGCAAAGAGAGTCAGTGACAGAACTAAGGATTAGAATTCAGTTACAGGGAAATAAAAAGCCACTTCTGCAGGGTCACACACAGAATGTCAAGGACAGAGTCAAAGACTGAAACAGTGCCAGATTTACCCAAGACAGATGAATGCTCTTTGAATGATAATTTGAGACATTTCTGCTTCATAGCAGAGCTAGTAGTGAGCTGTGGATCAGCAGGGAAGATCAAGCCTCTCACTCCTGGTTCCAGCACGGAACAGGGGCAGAACCAGGACTGAAGTGATCTTGCCCCTGACAACCTGAAGTCCTCTGTAGCCAGCCCACCCTCACCTGTTAATCTTCCTCAAGGTCGTGGGCTTGTTCACCCATTTCATCACTCGGAAACCTCCACCTGGAGCCAGAAGACCTCCACTGCCTTTACCCAGAAGCCTCTGGGCCTGTCTGCAGATGGGAGAAGCCTCGGGCTCATTGAGAATCTGCTGAAGCAACAGCAAGGGATGGCGAGACAGGAAGGCGGCATTGCGCTGGGCAAATTCCCGGTAGACCTCCACGTAAGGGGCAGATGGAGACTCTCTGTGGTCACCATCATCCACCATGGCAGCAGCTAAGGGGGTGGAGAGGAGAAAAGAAATGGCAATATTCTTTCAATAAAACACTTCTAAAAACTTATTTTAGACCCTCTTCTTTTCTCCACAGGCAGTGGCTTTATAATTTCTATCTATGAATTAACACCACTATTAGGAGCCAAATAGCAAGGGTATGTGGGTCCCAGCTGGCTCCACTCCCAAAATGGATGTCCCCGTGAAAGATGGTATCTTAAAAGGAGCCAGTCTGAATTACATCACAGTAATGACCTCCCATTTTCTCTCGTCCCTTTTTCAATGTAATATGAGCGGAGGTGGCCTTAGGTGACTCCAGGTCATGAGCTAGTCCTCGTTTTACCACCACTGTATCCTGAGGCCTGTAAGTCCTGATTTTCCTGGAGCTTGCCTGATGGGTTTTTGAGCCACCGACCAAAGCCTGAGGGCTATAGGTTTGGCTGCCACCATCATCAGCTATCCCCCACCCTAGTTTTATAGTACAGTCTGGTGTATTTTTTGGGGGGAGGGGAGTCACTCACCGTACAGACTGTACACCTCGCAGAGATGGGAGAGCAGACCAAGCTCAGTATGGAAAGACAGGAAGCGCAGGTCGGTCAGGAGCACACCCAGCAGGTCCTTGTGTCCGCAACGCACCTGATAAACATCACCCCGAAGGGAGGGAAAAGGGAGAATTAGATACTCACCAGGGTAAAGATGTTACCCCAAACAGAGAAAAAGAATGCAGATGGGGGGAGAGGCAGGGGCAGCAGAACATCTTTTTGGTTGGAGGGACCAAACAAATGAATCTCCAACCCTGCGCCCTAGCTGCTGATGTGTTGGGCAAATGTTAGTTGGGCCATGTCTCCTGTGGCCCACCCCATTCCACACCTATGAGGGGGGGGGGGGAAATATTAAGAAAAGCCATCATACTCAGCAACCTCCCCCCCCCCAATGGCTAGATCAGCGAGCTGAGGACCAGGGGATTCAGGGCTCAAATCCCACTACTGTCCTTGTGATCTTGGGCAAGTCACTTGCTCTCCAACTCCAGTCCTGGAGGACCGCAAACCAGTCAGGTTTTCAGGATGTCACTAATGAATATGCATGAAAGAGATCTGTACGCAATGAAGAGAGTGGCCATGCAAGTTTATTTCATGCATATTCATTAGGGACATCCTGAAAACCTGACCTGCTGACAACTCTCGAAGATCGGGAGTTAAGAGCAAAGATCTAGAAGAAACGTTTCAAAGCAGCTTACAGATATCTGAAAATTATCCACCCTCCATGTGGTAAAAAGTCTGCGTAGTGTTGAACGAAGCACTTCCTTTCAATTCCATTGAGAGGAGGCATGGGGGGAGGCGGGGGGGGGAGGGGGAAGAGGGAAGGAAGGAGCAGGTTTAAGTCAGGCAAGGAAAAAAAACGTTATTTTCAGAACTTTGCACACGTTTTTCAGGGGCTGTTCTACCTGCAGAAAAACTCAGGTGCAAATATTTGCAGATAAGCTCTACCCATGACCATTTTCATAGCGAAAGCATGCGTGGAGTTTTGCTTTAAAAACTGCTGCAAAGCTCATGGCTAATAAGAATGGGCAGTCTTCATCCCAAAGTGGAAAGTTTGAAAAATTACCCCAACAACATCCAGACAACATAGAGATCATCTTTTAACAACGGCGGCGGTCACATTGTATTTTCAGTTCTTTTGGAGGTCATAAGGTCATCAAAAATATGTAACATCTCCCCTCTTCCTGGTCTCATGTTTATTGTCTTTATTTGTGAGATATCTTACCTTTTATCAAGTGCTTGAAACTCAGCCTCAACTGCTCTTGCTCTTATTAATCTAAGTAAATATGGGTTTGGTGCTGCTGTTCTGATCATCATCAGTTTGCATAATCTTGCTAGGACGGCTGCTTTAAAGTTTGTAACATCATACAGTAAGGGACCTCTCTATGCCCCTACCCCACAGTTTCCTCTCCCCCCTCCCATTTTGCCCCTTATCACTCACCAAATGATAAGGCAGCGCACAAAGAGACTCTGTATCCGGGTTTCTGGCAGGCTCCTCGTGTTGAGGATCAGAGCTCCTCCAGAAGTAAGCTTAGCAGAGATGAAAGGAGAAGAGCGAAAATAAAAAAAACAAGGCTGAAATAAATATCATCCCTCTGCCCTCCTCCACAGTGACCCAGGGAGAGGGTATGGTAGATCGTTCAAGTCTCGGGGAGTGTGGGGGCGGGAGAAGGTCTTACTTGCTAGGAAGAGGTGAACGTCTGTCTCTAGGTCTGGCGTCCCAAGATATCGCTGCTCCACTGCTTCCCGCAGCAGGGAGCCAGACAGCTGCAGCCGGGAGTCGCAAGTACCCGAGGGGGTCCGAAGACCCAGCATACTGCAGAGGGAATGAACAGAGAGGGAACTACTGCTGGGCCCAGTCAGAATGCCGTTCCTGTAATTCCACCACTTTTGCAGCAGATTCAGTCACCACACTGAAGGAGTGGAAAAACGGACCAGGTCTTATGACCACACAAGACTAGGCTGAAAAACCCAACTTTGCCAAGTTCTGGCAAACTGAGTCTTTGCTTCTTCTGGCGCCAGCATTTGTGGATCTTTTACCTACCCCTAACGAAGGCTCAATTTGCCAAAACTCAGCCAAGACGGGTTTTTCCCAATAAAGCCTTGTGCGTTCATAAGGCCTGGTTCATTTTTCCGCTCCTCCTGGGTGGTGCCTTTAATGTCTATCCCAGTGCATTCTGGGACACGTAGGCCTGCTCTTCTTTAACCCTTTCCCCTCCATCATACCTCTGGAAGCTTCGTAGGAGGTAGGAGAAAGCTGCCATGGGAAATGCAGTCCCCTGCCGCTCCATGGCTCCTAGTGCTTCTTCCCAGGTGAGAGGACGAGGTCGAGAAGCAAGTTCAACCTGGGCACATAGCACGGCGTACAAATCACGCTCCCTCAGACCTGTCGCAAGGAGAGAAAAACAAACGGGGCATCAGTGGCCTGAGGGAAACTGACAGAGTAAAATAAAAGAATGACCAGCAGATCCAGGCATGGGTTGAACTACACAGCACCCATGAAACCATAGTTCTGATCTCCTGCCAAGCCTGGAGGGCTCACCCAGTGCCTCTTACCAGTGCGGGAGAGCAGGAGGGCACTCAGTGCCAGCATCAATGTCTCTGCCCCGTGTTCCTGCTCCAGGCTCCCCAGGATGTGCTGCAGAAGAGGCGGGAGAGTTGCTGGGAAGCTCTGAATCCTCCCGGAGACCTTAGGAGAGATAGAAAGGACAGTGAAGTGGGGGAAGGAGGAAGAAAGAAGGCAAACATTAGGATGTTGAAGGGGTGGAGGAGAATTGGAAGAAGAAAAAAAAAAAAAGAGAGAAAGGAGGTGGTAAAGTGAAGGGACAAACAAATCAGAAATTAACACCAATGGAAGGTTCATAGCTGTCACTTGAAACTTGTGCAAAAAATTGTTTTGGTAAAGATTTAGCAAGAGGTTAAATGGGGAAACATCTAGAACTGATCCTGCTAGTAGTGGAAGTGGAATCATACCTTCTCGTAGACAGCGAATGCTCGGAGATCCTCACTGGCAAGCTTCAGGTAGAGGGGCTTCTGTGAGCCCTTCTTAATCAGCATCAAGCGCATCTTAAAAAGGTAGACATGAAGCAGAGCATGAGAGAAATAAAAGTAAGAGAGCGTGAGAAGCC
This sequence comes from Ichthyophis bannanicus, assembly GCA_033557465.1. NCBI lineage: Eukaryota > Metazoa > Chordata > Amphibia > Gymnophiona > Ichthyophiidae > Ichthyophis > Ichthyophis bannanicus. The sequence goes on from CM066048.1 coordinate 121,524,191, forward strand.
CGCAAGCACAACCGCTACTTCTTCCCACGAATACCTGGTTATTAAAAGCAGACTCCTCCAGCTTCTTTCCGTACATGGCCAGCGCTTGCCGCACAATCTCTGCCCGGTCCGAGGGATCCAGGGGCCCCAGGAGGAGGCAGCCAACATCATTGCGCCTCATGAGGGAATGCTTCAACGAGGACCCCTCATCCAGGCTCAGCACCAACTGCACTTGCTACTCAGAAGAGGAGAAAGCAGAAACATGACCAATGACCCACCGGATCCCAGCACGATCCGAGACCCAGTGGGAGTCATGGGAATCGCTCCCTTTATACCAGAGTTCTAAACCCCAACTTCCCTAGCCTCTGACTGAAAAAAAACCCATTTCCCTCTTGCTACTAGAATGTTTCCTGCATTGAGAAAGAGGCAACGGGGTCCCGAAGGTCACTGCATGCTCGTCTGCCTAGGATTAGCATTGTAAAGAATGCTACAGCGTACGTAACCCATCCCGATAACATTCATTGTTGTCCTACAGTAGATCCAGAGCCAAATCAAATGATACTCCGCGGGAAAGGGGAATGAGAATCCAGCGCCCAGCTAGTGAAACCAAAACAGTTTCCTGCAGCACCTACCCGTGGCAGAAGCTCCGGGATCCAATCAGAACAGGGCTCTCCATTCTCACCACACAAGCGATCGGCTCCATCCACGAGCAGCGTCAGCCTCTGGCCCCTCCGCAGGGATCGAGAGACCAATCGCAACAAGGATTCAAATTCACGCACCAAAGCCCTACAGATAAGGAACGAGGAGAGAAAAAGGGAGAAGATGCCTTATACTGCAGGGAGCCTGGGAATGGAACATCAGGGGAGGCCGTCCCTCACCTGTACGTCCTGGGGATATCCCCCTCTCTCTTGAGATCCTTGCTAAGAAGACCGCAGACTCTTGTCAGCATCACTAGGACGTTCCTTGCATCTGGCTTGGCATCAGTGAAGTGAAAAAGGACTTTACAGGAAGGGAAGGGGCCCTGGTGGCTTTTGGTGGCGTCATCCGCACATCTCAGCTTGTGAGCCAGGGCAGCCTGAAGAAGATATGACGGGAGACAGACACGCCATCAGAGGAGCGGGTCAGCGCCGCAACAGGGCAGCAAGACTGTTCTAGGGCACCCTGGAGCGGAAGAGGAGGGACATGAGCGATGCGCCTCTTCCTTCTACAGTTTACTCACCATGAAGACGGTCTTCCCCTCACTGGGCCCTCCGCTCACAAGGATCACTCTCCCTCCCTCAGCCTTTCCTGGCTGCCTCTCCTCACTGTCCAGTGTGAGAAGCTGTTTCCTCCGGGCGCAGAATTGGCGCTGCTGGTACTCCTGATACGCTTCTTGTATCGCCTCTTCCTCCTCTTCCTCAGGCTGTGCCTACGGGGACAGAGGGGGCGATGGGCGAGAGGTAATCTTGTTATGTGCTGTGCAAAACTATGGAATCTCTCTGCATCCAGAGCTTAGGGGAGGAGGAAAGGGGAGCATGGTGCATTGGAGGTTTACAAAGGTTTTACTTGGAGCTATGATACTCCCAAGTTCAAATCCAACTCCTTCTGATCTTCAATTAGTCCCTCAGGTTTGAGCACCAAGGAGGTAGAGACTCAGGGACCTTATGATCAAACACATCACCTTGCTGGGCCCTGTGTGAACTGATGGTGTTGTCATATTTATTTATTTTATTTATTTATTTATGTTTCTTTTATACCGCGCTATTTGAGATCAGTGCGGTTTACAAGTAACGCATTTGTCCACTGGACTTACAGTAAACAGGTTCTTTATACATGGTTAAACAGGGTAACTATATACATTTTTGGCTGTAGCAGGCTGTTATGGGCTGCTCAGAATTGTTTACATGCTAATATCGTCAATATTTACATTCTCTCTGGTAACAGTTCCTCATTGTCTACAGAGTAACTATATACATTTTTGGCTGTAGCAGACTGTTATGGGCTGCTCAGAATTGTGTACATGCTATATCTGCACTTTCCCTGATAAGCCCTGCTGTACAGTTCCCATCCCACCTCCAAGCAAAAAGGCTTTCAGACAAGAGATTCAGTTTTGGGGATCCAGGAAGATAGCACAGGAAAACTCTTAAGACAAGGGCAAATTCTGTCTGTATTTACCACCCCATTAAGTGAGAAATTCTAGCTTTTGTGGGACTACAGCAGTATCTAGTGGCTAGGGTTGGTACTGCAGGTCCCTGCAGCCTTTGGAGTTTTCTATGTAAACATCAACCAAAATGCAGGAAGGCAGAGCACTCCAAAGCTAAGGGAAGGGCAAAGACAGGAAATCTCCACCTTAATGAAGTTCTTCTCTATGGCTCCCCAGATGTCCTGAAGCACCATAGTTCCAAATTCATCCAGTCCTTGGACAAAGGGTTTCCCATCGGCAACACCTCCCCACTGACAGGAGTACCTGAGGAAACAGCCACATAGCTCCTTATCCAAGCCAGAACTGGGAAGAGCACCCTCTCTCCCCCTCTCAGTCTCCTAACGTCCCACAGTGCTCAGAGGTCCCAGAGAAGCTCATACTGTCCCACCCCCAAGCCTCCCTGGTCAGTCTTACCTCTGGCAGGCGGCCTTCCTGAGCTCAATCACTCGGCTCTTCAGCTCCGCCATTTTCCTCTCTGTATCCAACGATTCTGCAGCAAAATCCTTCTGCCAATGGTCCGGTACAGATCTGCACAGGGGACCCGAAGTTAGCACAGTGCGTTTTTCATGCAAACAGCAATTCTAGAACGTCCCCATGACGGAGTAACTGGATTTATTCTCTGCTTGGTTCCTTGTGCCTCTAATCCCCAGCTCTGCCACGGACTCTCCAAGCGTGACCCTGAGGGCGTCACTCGACTGCCCTCTTGCTGAGTTCTAATCCCCATACCTGAGGAATGTGGGATCTCGGAGGTAGAAGAAAGCTCGGGGAGGGTCGCTGTTGCTGTCCTGATTCAGGAACTGCATGATTTCCAGCTCTGTGATGGAGCGTCCCTTGGGGTAAGAGCTCACCTGCAGGAAGGGGAAGGAGAGGGACATGTAGAGAGATCTTTACTGTCACCCACAACCTGGGTCTTCCACAGACAGAGACAGAAAGAGGGGAGAGATGCATATACGAAGCAGAAGGAGACAACATCCACAGAGTGCAAGAGAGAGAGAGAAAAAGACACACACATCAGTAAATTGACTCAGATCTACCTTTGCAGCCCTTCGGTTTCACGTGATACGCCCCTTTCTTGACCCCACATCTCGTCATCTTGAGCACTGTAATCACTAGACTTGACTACTGTAACATCGTATCTGAGGGGCTGCCCTCGTACCAATTAAAAAAAGACTCCAATCCATCCGGGTTACTCACCCAGGCTAGGAAATACGACCATGTAACCCTGCTGCTATTACACGCCAGCTTCCCGTTTCTCACCGCATGTAGAATAAGCTGCTCTTCCTCACCTATAAAGCACTTCATGATGCAATCCCAGATTATATGTCGGTCCTCACTGTTCCCTACACTCCCCTTGCTGTTCATGGTCACTCCATGGTAACCACCTTATCATATCTCCACCATCCAGAGCCAAATTCCAGTCCACCAGGAAGTCTGCCTTCGTTTTTCTCGCCCCCTCCCTTTGGAACAGTTTTCCTCAATTTGTCTAGAACCTAACTTCAAAGACTTCGAGAGCTGCTTAAAAACGTACTTATTCCAGCAAGCTTTTGGACTTGTGGCAACCTAACAGAAGTTGGCAGTGTCGTCCTGCCTCCCCTGTTTCCCTTCCTCCCTGCACCCCCTCCCGCCCTCTTAAGTCTTCCTTATTTATTAATTGTTCCATGCTTCACTAACCTCCTTCAGGTCCTCTCTTTGGATTTTATTTTAATGGTAAACCGCTCTGCGCGTATCTGTTCAATAGAGCAGTATATCAAATCCAATAAGCAATAAACCATCACCAGGAATACACCACGATGAACACTGTGTGTGATCTCTCCGCAACCCCAAACCCCAGCCTCACTCACCCAGTCATGTTCCGGCACATCTGGCAAGCTGTATTCATCTGGAACATACCCATAACGCTCTCCTAGAAGCCCCAAAAATAGCTGGCAGCGCGACACCTCCGATAGGCAGAGAGACAGCTGTCTGTAACAGGAGAGAGAGCCAGAAAAGTGCATCGAATCTGGGGTCTGTCTTCGAAAAGCAGCATCTGTCTCGCTGATGGGCAAATCTTCAACACTCACTTGTTGTCTCGAGAGTCCTCCTCAGTCACTCCCCAGCGCAGATCGATCTCCTCCAGTGACAAGTAATAGTGGGCAGCCCGGGCCCTCAATGCAGGGAAGATCCAGCGAATCAGGATGTCTCGCTCCCCGTGCATGTCTCGGAAGGTGGACGAGATGAAGACACGGACACTTCGCCACCTACAGGTACATGTAAAAGACGGTCACTAGCTTGGAGAGCGCTCCGATCACCAGAGTGTCTCAGGGAAATGGAATACATCCTGAAAGAGGAAGCGCCCAAAGTTTATCACCTGAGTTTTGGGACATAGGCCCCAGGGTGAAAAAGACTCTCCATAGCTCTGGCTCTCTTAAGGTCTCCCTCCTTCTTGGGGATATGATAAATTTCATCAATCTTCTCCACATGCTGGAGAAGTCGGGCCCCTCCCCGCTCTGCGATGAACCTGAGAAGAAGGAGGAAGACCACATCATGGGCCCCCCAGTGACATACTGCTACCTTGTATAGGACAAGGACATAGAGAAAGCGTCAGACTCACCTCAGGACCTGCTCATTAAAGCCACATAGTCTAACATCATTCCTGTGCTGGGAGGGCACCAGGTCATCCCTGCAGGAGAAAGGTCAGGTTAGTAGTGGGACGGCGGTCACGTCACCCTCCCAGAGACACAGACAGGCTGAGCGTTCCTGCGACACATCGTGCTGTGAATCAGCAGCGACTGTGTAGGAGGACCGAGCTTACTTGTTGGGCGTCTCGGGTAGGATGTTGATGAAGAGCCCGTTAGCATTGATATGGTGTCTGTACAGGCGCAGGGCTGAGGTGAAGGTGGAATCTGGAGGGTACAGACTCAGCATTAGGAAGGTATCCACCTGCAACGAGCCCAAGAGAGGGGGAAAGACAGAATGAGAACAACGCAGAATCCTTAGAGGGACATGCAAACCCAGGGGCGGCGAGGCTCCGAGAGACACAGAATGAGATGAAAGACTACACAGCACTTGAAAGGAGCAAGAAGGTGCATCACAAGCCCTCTCCCCCCTTCATACCTGTTCCTTGCGGGTCACCAGGTCCTGGAGGTACTGGGTCAGGGGAGGATACTGCGATCCCTTTGCGCTGTTCCATTTCACGCTGTCGTGCTGAGAACAGATGGGAGAGAGAGACAGCCTAAGACACTATAAAAGCTTCGCGTGTCAAGTGAAAGCGAATGAGAGCGAGACCTCGTGCATTAAACTGGGAGCCTGCACGAGCATCTGTGAACGAATATGCACGCACCCAGCAGCGCAGCTATGTAAATGCAAGAACATGTCGGAGGAGGTGGCTGTGAATGCGACCTGTATGAACGTGCGCACTCATGCGTGAGGTGTGGCAATGGGAGTGGGGGGCCGATTACCTCAATCTGCTGCAAAAGTGTTCTCACGCTTCCCAGGATGGACTCTGAGTTGGCAGTGGCTTCCTCACAGGCGCTGCCACTATAGAGAATAAGTCGGGCATGTTCAGAGACCCCCTGCACCATCAGGCAGAGGAGCAGGGCCAACTCCAAAACCTAGGAACAAATATACACGCTGAGCTCTATAGAGATACATCACTCATGGTCAGAAGAGGAAATGAGACAAGGAAAGGCAAAGGGTGAGAGCTATCCGTACTGTGATTGGGGCATTCCCTCCCGGGGCTCCAAGACCGCAGAATTCCTTGGCCTTCTTGCATGGCTGCTTCATCGCGGCATCCACACAACAGAAAATGAGGGTCCTCCCTGGGAGCGGCGGTATGTTGTGTCGAGCGGAGATGTGAATGGCCGCCTCCAGGGCCTGACGGTAGCGACCTAGCAACATAGCATCATTGCCCAGACTCCTGCAAAGGGAGATAGTTGCGCATTACCTATGACCGCCCTATGTACTTTTTCATGGAGGGTGGGGATGGATGTGATAGAAAACAGTGTCGGCCTCAAGACTTAGTAGCATCACATCTAGCATAGTTAAGTTTGGAGACGGCATACGCGAGTTCATATCAGGGTTCCCTGTCAAAGGGTGCAGAAGTGGTCGATAATGCTCGCATTGTATTATAGTTATGTTAAAGCTAAATCTTCTTCCCCATCTTGTTTGATGCAACTTAAATGCACCTGTAAGTTCTTTGTGCACCCTCTTCACTGTTTTGACTGGTAGAAAAACGGTCTAGGAAAACCAGTTTAATGAATAAAAATAAAGCCAAGTCAGCCGCATGAACGCTCACCCGACTTGGGCCAGAGCGCAGTGGTAAGGGCAAGTGTGTTTGGGGGGGGGGGGGGGTGGATTCTGTAAAAGAAATTAAAGGGGGAATTTGTGGGCTTAATATGAGTCTTCAGAGAGCCAAACAGGAAAGAACGTGGACAGAAAACAGTGGTAGAGCAACATCAAGTAACCGATACTGGGCCACTTGACATGGAGCAAGCTTAGGATGGCTTTAGAGGGCGCTGGCAGGGAAAAGACCTGCAAGGTCACATGAAAAAGATATGAGGGAGGTGGGTTGGCTAACTTATAGGAATTTATATCATCATCTACTGAAAACCTAAGAGGTAAGAAACTGGGTTGTTGAATGACCTAATTGGTCTTTATCTGCCATCACTGATGGCAGAAACTGGCAGTCTACACAGAGCACCAAAATCTCTCCCTGATTTACAATGAGAAAGTGGCACCCAGCAGGTTCTTGGTTCCTTTCCAGAGTCAATGCACAGCGTACAAAACCTCTATCACTTCAGCAGTTGCCTCTGTAGCTCCAACAATAAGCCTCATCTAGGCCTCCATCTCTCCATCAACTCTGATCTCCCACTCCCACCTCTACCTTGTGTTTCTCATTCTCCCCATCCCCACCCCCTCTTACATCAGCTTCTTCTTAGCCCTCATCATCAAGCGGTACAGGGCTGGTACTTTCATGGCCATTTTCAACCATGTGCGACTCCGCTTGCAATCTCTGATTATCCGGTAGATACCATCGGCTTTCTGGAAGTTGCTCTCTAATATCTTCTCCAAGAGTTGACGGTTGGTGGGGAAGTTGTTTTCTGAGAAGTAAATAAATGAGGAATTAGCTACTTGGGGAGAAAGGGGTTCAGTGTGCGCCAGCTTTCCAGTCACCGGGAGGGGGCACAGCAACAAGAGGAGAGAGAGAGAGACACACACACAGTCAAGAGAAGGGAGATGTGAGGGACCGGGAGGGGAGGGGAAGATTAAACTAGAAAGTGGCCCCCTCACTCACCCTGTTCCCCTCTTCAACTCACCAGCTATCTTGGGCTCTGCTTCCAATTCAAGGATCACTTTATAGGCAGAGAGAAAGCGAAAAGGGAACTGTCTGCTTCGAATGATAGACTCCTACAAGGTGAGAAAGGGCAAAAGGATACATCAAGTTACAGAGCTTCACCCCTCCCTTACGAGACCTCCCACCCCCCCAAGCTGTGCACTAGTGACAGTCATCTCAAGGCATATTGGGGTGCCTCCCATATGAGAGGAAACTTCACCCTCCCGCTCTTCCTGAGAGATGACCCCCTCTCCTGATATATCCAATAGCCCCCTCATACATCAATGTTCCTACCTTTTCCGATAACCTTGCAAGGACCTTTCTGTGGTGCCAGGGGTTGATGCCTGCTTTAATCATATTCCGGAGGTTTCTCAGCATTGCCATGAATGGAAGTTTACGGTGGTCTGGAGAAAGGATATTCCCAGTCAGAAGTATGCATCACATGTGTGTGTTGCGTGTGCCTACAAGCGTGCACCAGCCTCATACCTATCAGTTCCTCCCAGACAGCCTGGATGTTCCCCCGCAGGCTGAGCTGCCTCTCCCAGGTCTCGGGCTGTTTCAGTTTCATCCTTTTTCCAGAAAGACTCGAGTCCCAGAAGCCTGGCAGGCGGCTGCGAGAGAAGGAGGTGAGGTCCGAGGGATACCTGAGAATGCAAGCGACACAGACACCTCACTATCTGCTGCTACAACGAGACGGAGAGAGGAACAGGAGAGGTAGTGACGTCATGGATACCTGCACCCCAGCAAGGCCATGACATGATTCGCCGGCTCCTTGATGTGCAGGCGCTGAATCAACTTTTTCATGCTGAAACGTTCCGACTTCGACCTCTTTTGCTGGGAACTCGAGGGCCCAAGCCGTTCATTGAACTATAGGAGATATGAGACTGTGCTGTAGACATCCCAGACTTCTTCGAGACCCCCCCCCCCCCTTCAGCCCCAACTATGTTTCCTCACATTCAGGCCTCGAATGGATTGCGAGATGCTGGGCGATACCCACCTGTTTCTGGAGCAGCTGTAAGGTGGCTTCCTGGTGCCTGAAAGACTTGAGGAACCAGTATTTTAGCTTCTGATTGCGCAGTCGCTGCTGCAAAGAGAGAGAGTATGCCTAAGATTGTTTAATATTTTTATTGTTCCCCTAACCTCTCCTGCACATCAGCAGGGGATATGGTGAAAGTTATCTGATAATTTCCTTTCCTGGAGTCCTGCTAGATCAGTCCAGGGGCCTCCCTGGAGTTCACAGCCGCCTCTGCTGTGCCGAAGTCTCTGCAGTATTGATGCTTGCAGAACTCTTGGGTCTGCACAATTTCAGAATATAGTTGGGCCTATTGGCCCTTATTCAGTCTATTCATGGAAAGATTGCATTCTGGTTCTCCTGTGATTGCTCTTTGAGGAGATATTTCATCTTACGTCCTGTTCATTAAGGAGCTTTGTTAAAAAGATGTAAGAAGGGTTCTCCTAGCTGCACTGAGCCTAATACCAGTGACGTCACTGAAAGCTTCTAGTTTTCTCGGTCTCCATCATCTGCTGGCAAGGGGACATTACCCACTTGTCTGGACTGTCTAGCAGGATGGTCCGGAAACCACCATCCTTTTGCTGATGGTATACAGTTTCTTATTACTCATGATGAAAGAACACAAGGTTTCAAACTTCCTGTATAACCTTGAAGAAGACTGAGGATTGCATCAAAATGAACAAGTTAGTGGAGGAGTAGCCTAATGACTAGAGCACTGGCTTGGTAACTAAGAGTCTAGAGTTTGATTCCCACTAGCATGGCCTTGGGCAGGCTATTGCTTGGAAGAAAGGCCTGGCAATCTACTTCCAGTCATACTGCCGAGGAAGCCCAGGGGCTACTGCATCTTCAGGAGTCAGCCTTGACTTGATGACACAAAAATAGTCCTGAACCCACCAAAATGTGAAGCTTTTTAGTTTTCTACAGAAAATTCACCACCTCCATTTAAGCCATAAATAGTGAAGGCCACTATTGCCGTACATGATTTGATCAGATCTTTAAGTGTTACCTTGGACCATACACTCACCTTTTCATCTTCTCAAAGTATGTCTCCAGTATGCTTAGAACATTTCTTCATGCTCTTGAGTTCTAATTAGAAGCCATCACACAAAATCTTGTTGGAGTCCCATGGGGAAAAGGGGGGGGGGGGAAATAAGTGGCCTGCCTTCCTACACCCCTCCCCCCACCCCAGACACACAAAGCAGGAAAGGACTCGCTTTAGCTGACGTTTGCCCTGCTGGCCCCTGAAGTAAGACTTTTTTTTTTGTCCGGCAACCGTCACCTCCCGCTATCATGCCAGAAATCCCGGGGCTGTTAATGCGAGACTTCAGTCCGGCAAGAGGAGGTGACGGCTACTGGCCGAGAGAAGTTTTACTTCAAAGCAGGAAAGGGGGATATCATGGCAGACTTCAAAGTAAACCATGCTTGCTGCGCTGTACCTCAGCCGCCACGGCGTTCATGTTTATTCATATTTCTTAATATACCGCCTTACCCAAAAAGCAGTTTTCAATAGCACCAAATCAGAAAGATGTTCTTGCTCCCCTCTGACAGGCAGCTGCGTCGGAGGGGTGGTCAGAAGTGGCAGGTCATGACTTTCGCACCAGAGGTGCCCCCTCCCCCCCCCACCTCGACACCCCCGTGAAACATTTATTCCATGCTAAACAATTTGATAATCTCCACCCTTTGTTGTTTCAAGAATGGTGGTTACCCGTTTCATTCAGAAGAAGATACCAAATTCTAATTCTGGCCCATTAGGTCAATTATACTGGTCTTCCACCGCATCTGAACTCCTGGGTAGTCCCTTATTGTCCTTGAAATCATCTCAAGCAAGGCTATCATTTCACCCCCCTTCAGATCAAAATTAGAGTCCGATCAAAGGGGCTTCCTTAATGCTCCCGGCCTCTACACTATGGAACTCCCAATTGCTGTTTGCAGCAAGAGCTGTTTTTGAAAATTTAAAGCTGGCGCTAAAAACATAGCCGTTTTGACAAGCCCTCCGCGACGTGGTATAATAATAGCACACTATTGAAATCCTTGTATGTTCAGCTATTCCTGTATTATACCTGAGGGGGGGGGACACTTGTGTAACATCCATTTCCCCCCTGGTGATTTCTTGTCCTTTTTAGTGCAACATGTATGTCTTACAGTGGTTATATTTTACTATATTGTAAACTGCAATGATGTTATAGCACGATTCAGACAAAAGCAGTAGAAGTGTACAGAAATGAAAATTATCTGTATAATGCAGTGTTTACTCTTGACATGGCCCCAGGTACCCAGAGAGACAGAAGTAATAAAGCAGACAGGACAGACAGACAGAAACTGCGATATAGTAACACATAGGCAAGGCCTGGACGGACGGACGGACGGACAAAAATGCCAGCAATCTAGCCCCCTGTCTCTGGATCATGCGCTGTTTTACTGCTGCTTCCACTTTATGCAACGGGATCCGATCACGCCTAGTGCAGTAACACACGCTAGCGACTCTAGCCCAGAGATTCGCACCCAGACAAGTTATGTATCTATGTGCAAGCCCGGCCGGCGCCTCGTACCTCCTCTGGACTCCGACGTTTCCTGGACGTGCGCTTCCCACGCTGTGCCCGGGTGTTGTATTTCGCCAGCTGATATTCATTGAATTGTCGGAACTTGTCGCTCATAGCGCTGCGGAGACACGAGGGGAGGGAAAGGGCCTTACCATCCTGCCCCACCAGGCTCTGCGGAGGAAGAGGGGAATTAAAAGGTCTGTCTGAGGCCTCACTGTTCCTCTATCCCCCACCAGTAAGTGGAGCTACAGCAGAGACATCTGCCCGTACCTGGTAGATCTTTGGGATCTGCATCCAGTCGGCAGGGAGTTGCACGGCCGCACAGAAGTAGCGACGAAGGTGCGGCCGCGAGGACGAAAGCCACGCAGCAAGAGCTAGCAGGAAGTTAGCGGTACTGCGGATGTTCAGCTGCTGCCGTGTATACAGTGCTACCTGAAACAACACAGTCACCTTCTGTAAGAGAGGCTATGGCAACCCCTTCCCCCCCTACAGCTCTCCTGATCAAAGAATACAGGCAGGACACTCTTATCGGCATAAGTGAGCCTCCCATAAGGAGTCACTTGTTCACACTGATCCCTTCCCCTCACTCTGTGTCCCTTCGCTATCCTCCCACCTGAGGAGTGGGAACAAGCAACCCTCTTATCAGTGCAAGACTCGCTCCCACTGAGCACTCAAGAGGTGGCACTCAAGCAGCAGAGACCCCCCCCCCATCTCCTCTCCTTCCACTCGAGTGTCTTCCCCCCCCCCTAGATGTTGTGCTTCACCTCTTACCTTTAAGAGGAATTCAGGGTCAGCCTCTGCCACTTCCTCCGACAACCGTAGCAGCGCCTGCCGCGTGGGGTCATCCGGGTTCTCAAATCTTGGGCTCTCCACCAGCGAGCAGCACACAGCGTTAATCAGGGCCATCTAAGAACCAAAAGCCCCCCACCAAAATAAAACAGCATTGGAAATACTGAAATGCACTTCCTTTTCAGTGACACCCTCTTATAGGCATAAGAGCAGGGTCTCAGCAATACAATAAAGATCTCTTATCCATGGCGCTTGTGTGGAGCAGGAGGCCTCCCCACAGCCCTTAACCCCTAGGATGCTTTTCCTTATCCCTGCCTGAGGTGGTCCTTGACTCCTCTACCTTCTTCTCATTGAGCTTTTCCTCGAGGTCAGGAAGGCACTGACGAAACTCAGGGCCCCCTGCAGCTCCCAAGGGTGCCGAATCAGTCTCGGCCAACTGCAAGTCATAGTTGGGCATCGCCACGGACACCTTCAGGAGGTCCTCAGATTCCTAGGGAGAGAAGCATACGAGATCCAGAGTGGGGTGGGTCTATCAAAGGTGCATCTCTTCTCCCCAGTGCTAGTCACCCATCCCCCCTCCTTTTGGCTGTGTCCCTGCCTTTCTCCCACCCCCCAATCGCTGTCTGTCTCACAGCCCTTTCCGCATCTTCTCCTGTCTCACCCTCTGTCTCTCTCCTTTTCTCCAATCTTTCTCTCCCCCATCACTACCTTCCCCCATATCTCCTCCCTACTTCTATTTATTTGTAAACTTTCTATACCATCCTAGGAACAGATGTCATTCAAAATAGAAGGTATACAAGACAGAGTATGTTAACACGACAATCTCACAGTTCCCTCCCATCGCTCCCTCTCCATCCTCAACCAAAAACCCAACTCTCTGTCTTGGCATTTACAGGAAATAGTGTTTAACCCCATTCCTAAATGTTAACAAATGTATTTCCTCTCTTAAAGTTGCAGGTGGGCTGTTCCATTGCTCTAGGTTGGCCACAGTAAATGCTTCTGTCCGCCATATTGTCTTGCGGATGCTGCCACCCCAGTAACCTCTAAGGAGTTCCCCTAAGTAGATCGTAATGGTCTTCTAGGAACGTAACTTCAAAATCTACTTTTTAAATACAGAGGCTTTGAATTTCTCACTGCCTTAAATATTAGTACCAAGAGCATAAAAAGACACCGTTCCTCAGTAAAGGGCAAACACTCTTGTCTCCTTTCATTCCCTATGTCTCCCTCCCGCCCTGGTCTCTTTATATGCCTAGCTTCCCTTCCTATCATACATACCTTCTCTGGTTTGTATGTCTGTGGCGAGACAGCAGTACAGGCGTCGGACACCTTCCCAGAGGACACAGGTGAAAGATCAGGAGCCGCGTTAGCAGTCGGAGCCATCGGGACCCCCAGAGCCTGTGTCCTGCTTCTGTCTACTGAAGACTCTGCTCCCAGGAGTCTGTTCCTGGTGTCCATAGCTCCCATGAGCCCCCTGGTAAATATCAGGGGAGACACAGATGCCTTTGCCAGGGTCTGGGCACTGAGGCGCTCCATCCTTGGTTCATGCAGGCTCCAGGGGAGCATCAGAGATGGTGAAGCTAGACTAGGGCTCCCACCCTGCCAGCTGGCTCCTTGGCATGGCCGCAACAAGCTCTCCGCCATTAGGATCCGATTCTCTGTGGAGAGGATAGGAGGTCGCTGGGGAGCAACCCCGAGTGCTAGGGATGGGGGAATCCCTTCCATTTTCAGCGACTGCATGTCTGCAGGCCTCAGAGGAGGACCTCCAATTATACCTGATTAGGGGGGAAAGACAAAGAGAAGAATAAGACTATATCCCCCACCCCTAAGAGCTTATGAGCCCTGCATGAATGGGGTTGTCATTGAACGTCATGTGGTGGGGGGACAGGGTTTCCCAGGATCAGAGCTACCTGGTGCAAATCAGATCTCTCAATACAAAGGCCCCCTCCCCACAACAAGGAGCAGCCCTACAAGAGAAGCCCCCATGTTTAACTAGCATGAGATCTGTGTCTGCAACCCTGTCCCACCCCCACTGAAGTATCTCAGAGCCTGTGCCTGGGGACAGTCCTAGGAGACACCATATTCTCCCCCCCCCCCCTACAGAAAGAAGATAAGCACTTACCTCTTCTTCCCCCCCCCCCCTCCCCGGCAAGATCCAAGCGAAGAGGGTTAACCCCCAGGAACTAACCACAGTGCTTCTGCACGTCTATATCCTGTTCATTTAATAAAGATGGGGGGGGGGGGGGTACAGAGAGAAGAGGTGATGAAGAGGTATTGGGGATACAGAGAGAGAAGGCAGCAAGGGGGTGTCAGGGGTGCAGCAGCACGGTCAAGGGCAAAGAGCGAAAGAACCTGCATGCAGGCTGCAACCGGGCGAGGCAGGAAGTGACTGCGGATTTCTGCTGAAGGATTGAATCCCTGAGTACATAGAGCAAAGGGGCTGAGCCTAGGAAGGAGCCCAGCCCTCCTGCCAAGCTCCAAGAAACCAAACACAACTCAGCCTTGCCTCGCCTCTCTCTCGCTCTCTCTCTCACACACAGCTGGCTAGGCGGCACAGCATTGCATACCCTGCAGCCTGTGCACGCTGGGAATGGTAGTCTCTTTCCCTGTGTGCACTCTGAGACTAGTAGCTACTGCCCCTGTGCACGCTGGGAATGGCAGTCTCTTTCCCTGTGTGCACTCTGAGACTAGTAGCTACTGCCCCTGTGCACGCTGGGAGTGATAGTGCCAGCCTGCCTGCATGCTGGGACAAGAAGTCTCTTCCCCTTTCTGCATGCTGGGACTAGTAGTTCCTGCCCATGTGCATGCTGGGAGCTGTAGTCTCTCTCCCTCTGTGCATGCTCAGTCTGGTAGTTCCTGCCCCAGTGCACGTGCCCCCTGCCAGTGGTAATGCCTGCCTATCTGCATGTTGGGACTAGTAGTCTCTTTCCCCTCTGTGCATGTTAGAACTAATAGTTTCTTCCCTCTGTGCAGCTGACTCTGGTAGTTTCTGTCCCCGTGCATATTGGGAGTAGTAGTCCCTGGCACCGTGCATGCTGGAATTGGTAGTTTCTTCCCTTCTATGCATGTTGGGACTAGTAGTTCTTGCCCCTGTGCATTCTGGGTGTGGTAGTCCCTTCTTTTGCATGCTTTAACTCAGGAGTGGTAGTTTCTCCTCCTCTGTGCATGCTGGGACTGATAGTCTGTTCTCCTCTGGTGGTTCCTGTTTTTCAAGAGAAAAAATGGATTCACAAATCCCACAGTGGTGACCAAATCAGGACTGGATCAACCATACTGAAAAGATGAAGGCAGCAGCTGGTCACTCTGCTGCAGGAGTTCTCAACCCAGTCCTCAGGACACACCTAGCCAGTCAGGTTTTCAGGATAACACAAATGAATATGCATGAGAGAGATTTGCATTCAGTGAAAGGAGTTCATGCAAATTTCTCTCATGCATATTCATTGTACTCTACTGCTACTCAGGGCTGGCACTACCATTAGGTGAAGTAAGTGGTCATCTAGAAGAGTGTTAACCCTTCAGGGCGCCTATTGCCAGGACCGTGCCAAGCTAGAAATGTGCCCTGTGCAACCAATGGATCTGGTACCCCCCCCCCCCCCTCCACCCAGCCA
Organism: Ichthyophis bannanicus; assembly: GCA_033557465.1. Classification (NCBI taxonomy): domain Eukaryota; kingdom Metazoa; phylum Chordata; class Amphibia; order Gymnophiona; family Ichthyophiidae; genus Ichthyophis; species Ichthyophis bannanicus. The sequence continues at coordinate 121,539,609 of CM066048.1, forward strand.
CATTCAGTAATTCACTCTTTCTGAGCTTCCGGGAAACTCAGTGATGATATCAGCCCCCTCCTGTGCTTGTGTCCTGTGTGGCCACACCACTTACACAATCTTTGGTATGGCCCTGTCCATTGACACCTCCGTCACCCCTCTCCGGGATAAGAACATAAGATATGCCATACTGGGTCAGACCAAGGTCCATCAAGCCCAGTATCCTGTTTCCAACAGTGGCCAATCTAGGTCATACGTACCTAGCAGTTTGTACAATGGTGGCAGCTTCCTTCCATCCACTCTCTGATGCCCGATGCCAAAACAGGAAGTCGGTGTCGGGCACTGGAGAAGGGGCAGAAGCAACAGCCCTGCGGCTCCAAAGCTTAAAGGTAAGCGCTGCTGGGTTGTTTGCGGCCATTGCCATTGTTGTACGTCCCAGAGGGATGACAGCAGCGGCAATTGATGCCACAAGGGGGGGAGGCACAAGAGATTAGGTTCACCTAAGGCACCGGCCGGCCCTGCTACCATTCAACTTGCTGCACCCCTTCTCTCCTCCCCGTCTCTCTGATTCCAGTTCAGAGGACTCTGTTGGATTGACAGTTTTACATGTGTTGCCGAAGAGGAAGAACACAGGACAGAAGGAGATAAATTACATCATAATAATAATAACAGCAAAATAAAATTACAGCGTACAGAGAGAATAATAATCAGAACCATTCCTGATGCCGGTGACGAGATGCAACTTTTTTTTCATTTTATTTTTCATTTATTAATGTATTGACCACCTATCAAAACGAGGCAGTGAACAAGAAATATAGATACAAATACAAACTTTAAAACATATATAGTCAATGACAAATCTTTATAGACATTTAACTCAATATCAAAGTCACCAAATTAATCAAAGGCGTCAGTAAATGAATGAGCTTTTGTTGTTCTTAAGTACCGTCGAGTTGGTGTCGACTTCTGGCGACCCTCTGGATAGTTGTCCTAAACTATATTTGGTCTTCAGTAAGGTGACTCATTATTGACAGACTGGCACCCAAGCTGCTGTTACTGTATCGATCCATCTCATGGCCGGCCTTCTTCTTTTGGGTATTGCATCACTTGTCCTAAAGACTAAGGCAACATATTCAATGTGTGAGGGAAAGAAAACCTTGTCCGCAAAAACTGTTTGTTAAAATAGGCCAATGGAGGAAGATTTAAAAGATCTTGCTGGCTAGAGCCCAGTGAATTTCAGTAGTATGACATACTTGGAGTCCTGTATATTGATACATCAACCTAAGACCATATACGGCATTTTGTTGCTATAACCAGGGTCGGCCCAAGCGTGTCTGCTGCCCTGAGCAAACTTTCAACATGCAACCCTACCCCCACTGGGCAGCTCAAGGCTCTGCCACTGTCCCCCCCCCCCCCCGCCACACTTAGTTCCATATCATTTCTGTCTCTTCCCCTCCCTTGGTCCACCCCTTCAAACCTTTGGGGGGCGCAGTTCCTTGCTTTAGGAGAAGCCAGTGCTCACAAAAGCAAAATGGAGCCATCACGGATCTTCACGCTGAAACACGCTCCTGCCAGTCCTGCCCTCAATGGCAAAAGGAAGTGCGCATCAGAGGAGGTGGGACTGGCGGGGGCTTCTAGCGTGTTTCAGCTCGAAGATCCTCATGTCGTAAAGCAAGAAACTGAGCCCCCAAAGGTCTGAAAGGGTGGACGACTGGGAGGGAGGAGGAGGAGGAGCTCATTCTCTAGCATTTGGGGGGCAACTGGCTGAGTTTGCTGCCTCCTACTGCTACTGTCTCTTTAGCGCTGTCTTGTAGGTGCCAGCCCCTAAAACTGTGCCGACCTAGGTGATTGCCTAGCGGAAGCGCCAGCCCTGGCTATAGTGCCTGTTTTTCTTCTTTCCTCCAAACTATAGTTTTTCTTGCCCGTTCTTTTGTGGGAAGTCTTTGATTCTCTCTATCAGCTTTGGGAAATGTGTGTTTTGCATGTGTGACCAAGGTCAGGTATGCTGTTAGCATGAGGTCCCATGCAGGAATCTGTAGCAGTTTGACTTGTTCTGGTTTCTCAATAAGGGGTGTTTTGGTGTTTCAGGGCGTGTTACAGTGTTTGCCTTGCCTATATGCGGCTGTTTCAGTTCTGAGTGTCGATGTGGGTTTGGCAGGGCAGATTTGCTATATGTTGAGTTAGATTTTTCCAGGGTTTTGTGTTACTTCACAGAGTGTCTGATAACGGAGGGAGCTTTTATTGCTCTTATTCAGTCCTTGAATTGCCAGTGACTCCCTGTCATAAGTACCAGACTAATCTAGTCCTCATTTTACCCTGACAGGGAGTTGGGTGGCACCCCTACGTGCAGTGTGCCGTCTTGGGAAAGGATGCCTTTAGCGATGCTGCACCCTCTTGCAAAATAAATCAAGACACTGAACAGTTAACAGAGGCTGTGATAGGGAGTGACCTGAGCTGAGTAGATAATGCAGACCAGGAGCGAGACTGGTGGAGTTTCTGGGAACAGCAGGGGGGGGGGGCTGCAGAACAGGAATGAGGTGCATTGGGGATTTCAGTACTGGAATAGCAGGAGGTGTGCCAGGCAGGAGTGGGGGGCATTGCCAGAAGCTCCTCATGTCTCCGGGTTTCCCTCTCTTAGATGCAAAGGAACAGATAGCACGCAAGCCTTGATATCGGTGTATGCCTTGGGCATGGTGCCCAGATTAACCCAACGATCAGTCTTGGGGTTATAGCAGTGTACGAGGTGTGTGTCCTTGTAAGTGTCGTAGCAGTAGCCCCCTAGGATGTACAGCTCCCCTAGAAAGGCGACGGAGGCAGCCACTACATGTGCATGGTTCAGGGGTGTGATATCCGTCCAGCAGTTCTCAGCGGGATTGTATACCTCACAGGCATACAGGTCCATGTAACCCCGCTCCCCATGGCCCAGGCCTCCAGCCACATAGAGACGTTCCCCTAAGGCCTCCATCACGTGGCCCCCCCGAACATGAGTCATGGGAGAGAGATGGGTAGAACCAGTTGTTGGGTTGTAGTGGAAGAGATCGCGGAGAACATGGTATATGCCCGTGCAGCCTCCGGAGACATAGATCCTACCGCCCCAGACCACTGTAGCATGCCCACACAAGGGAAGGGGCAAGGGGTGAACGAACCTAGAGAGGAAAGAGAATAGGAACATTCAGTCAACATAGTCCCTACTGGCTCATTACTGTGTTACGGGAACATTCCGCCCTTCTACGCAGTCCCTGCTGTCGTATGCCAGGATGTATTAAAGGGAAACTCAATCCTTCTGCACAGCCACTCATTTTTCTTGTCCCTCTGCCCCTCTCTCACCTCCAGACGTTCTTGACTGGGTCATAGCACTCGACAGTGTCTAGGCCCTGAGTATTGCTGTTGTCCGGGTTCCCTCCCAGAACATACATCAGTCCCTCCAAGCACACAGCCTGGAAGTAGTTGTGTCTCTCTTGCATATCTGCCAGCTTTTCCCATGTGTCCTGTAGTGGGTCATATCTGTGAATGGGGGAGGGAAAGGAGACCGTCAACAGATGAAGACCAATGTACTGTGAATGAAGCAGGGTGATCTTGGAGGAAACCCTAACAATCTTCTCCTGCGCACTTTGTACTCTGAAGAAGTCACTTAACCCTATCCCATGGTGCTCACAGTTAAAGTGTATAAGCTTTCTGGGGTAGAGACATTGTAACCAGGTGAATCTACTTTTTCTAACATTTTACTTATAAAAAAAAACAACGGGATTCAAAGTATTTGACGTCTAAAAGTTATTAAATTTTTTAAGAAAGCAGGCCTCTCTAAGGGAGTGCTGGAATGACCTAGGGAAAGTAGGCCTGAAAGATAGGGAGTAAGCCTATGTCGAGCCTTTGTTTAGGCCTCTATTCTAAAAAAACCTCATATGTTTCTGTATAAGTTGCCAAACGTCTGGACCTGCTTAGAGAGGTGCAGAGTGGAACATTTGGCTCTGTGCCACAGATATTTTTTGGTGTTTTAGACCCTGAAAGAGGCACAAGCTGGTCCTATCCCTTGCCTAACAGATCTCACCTCACCACGCTCTTCAGCACATCTTCTTTTCCATAGAAATGGTTCCCACCAAAGACATAGAGCATGTTGTCATGTACAACCACAGCATGACGGAAGCGTGGCACTTCTGGGAGACTGCTCAGGGCCTTCCACTCTATGTGCTTGACCAAGCCGATGCCGCTAATGAACCGGTGGGCAAACCATATGTCTCGACTGGGTGCACGGCTGGATAGGTTCCTGGTGAGGCTATCTCCTCCCACAATGACCAACGCATGGCTCGGAGAGCGAATCCTGCAGGGAAGCTGGCTAAGAACTGATGGACCCTTGGGTACGCTCAACAGGGAAGCCGTGAGAACACTGTAACATTTCTCAGAAGGCGCCATCAAGTCAGAAGCGATGACTTGCCTAAGATCACGGTTGGTCATGAGGGGGAAGCGGACACACTCCATGACTTTGGCGGCGTGGGGCAGTCGCTCCTCCCTGTCCTTGTAAATCCAGTGGAGGACAGCTTGGAAGACTTCAAATTCCGTGGTGATATAGAGGGCATCTTGGCTCAGGAGGGCCACAAGCTGATCTGCCTCGAGGTCCTGGAACTTGGGCAGCTGTACCACTTCCTTGATATTCCTGAGGATAAAGTCTTCAGTTTCCCGCCTCAACTCAGTCAGGCTATAGGCCTCGGCCAGTTCCAGGACATCCAGACTGTGCTGTGGCGCCATCTCTTCCTGGAAGAACCGGTAGCAGAGCTGCAGGACGCCGGAAAGCTGGTAGGGTAGAGCCGCCTCGGTGATCTCAAAAACGTTGCCCCAGCTGAGAAGAAGAGATCCTGAGTAGATGAAAGGAACAAACATGGACAAATCCGCAGAAGAGAAGGTACTGAGGAGGATCGTGTCTTGGTGGGCCTCCTTCATGCCACTGGTGAACATTCCTCGGAAGAAGTCGCTGCCCGCAGCCAGGGCCACCCGGTGTACTGCAAGGAGAGCAGAGGAAAGGCATTAACAAGTGGGTTAAAAGAGCCAGTCTTCTTCATGCTCAGTGTAATAGTAATCATGACCATTTGCATTACAGCAAGATCCTTGTAAATATTTTTTAATTTTATTTTTACTTGCATTTTAACAATACATTCCAAATTAAACTTGAATGGTAAAAGAACATGGAAAACAGGAAAAAAACCCATTATAATCAAATATATTCCAATAAGCCAAATATATTCCAATATAGCCAAACTTAGACCACAATTCAGGAATTGGAAGAGGCATCAGGAAATCACACTAAAGAAATAATAGGCAGAGCATATATACTGTACAATCAAGGTGGCTTATGACTTATGTGGCAGTCGGAATAGATGCAACAGTAACAGCCAAAGGTTTCCTAGCCACCAGAAATTCCAATAATTATTTAGGCTCCAAAAAGAGAAACAGCTTATCTTTAAAAGGAACATGACACTTCGCTGGAAATTTTAACACAAATGACCCCCCTAGGGAGAGAACCCTGGGCTTCATTCCCAAGAACTCTCTCCTCCGACATTGGGTAACCCTACCCAAATCGGGGAAAATATGAACTTAAGAGCCAAAAAACATACCACTGAAATTCCTAAAATAGACCCAAAGAATTAACGTTTTATCTGATTCTAGAGCTAAAGTAACCAGGAGTGTGGATTGAGTTGTAATCACCTCCTGAGAGTTCTCAAGGAACACAGTCCTTGCAAGAGAACCACCCGGAGTGTCACTCTGGCTCCAGTCCCAATCAAGGAACACAGTCCTTGCAAGAGAACCACCCGGAGTGTCACTCTGGCTCCAGTCCCAACGGACAAATACTGCACCCTAGTGAGGGGGGGCAGGTGCTCCAGGGGTATCATTAAGACTTCCCTGAAGTACCGGCGCACCATCTCCTGAGACGACACTATATGGAATCTAGGAAAATTAAGTAGTCACAAGTTGTTTTTATGGGTCTGGTTCTCCAGATACTCGATTTTCCTAGCAGTCACGGTACTGTCCTTTCTCTGGGCATCTTGGAGGCCCCGAAGACATCTTAAATCTTCCTCCAATCGGGACATCTTCACCTCCTAGTCTTTAACCACCCCAGAAAGCACACACAAATCATTTTCCAAGGTAGAAACTTCCAAAGTTACAGCAGCAGCAAAAGTCAACAAGGAGCCATTAACCTGTGCATCCCGTAGTGCATCCATTTTCACTATGGCGGGCTTAGCCATCCCCCGATGAACCCAGGACAGTACCTGCTCCAAGTTAATCCCCGGAGCTGCCACCAATGCCGAGGCATCCCCTCCAACGCCGCCAGCTCCAGAAAGACCAGAACCTGATGACGCCATGACCGGCATGCCCTCTTCACTCCCCGTCAACGGCGTGTTTACAACTACGCTGGAGGGAAGCAAATTGCCAGGTCACTCAGCTGTTCCAGGTCTCATGGGGGGGGGGGCCCGTTGATCAGAGGAAAATAAAAACCCCAAAGCACCCAGGTACATCTCTTGCGGACCCACTGAAGACACTGCATCGGAGCCAGAGAAGACAAACCCACATGTCGCCAAGGTCCTTTGCCCCGATACAGACTCTCCAGCTTCACCCGAGGGTAGATGGAGCTGCTTCCGCTTTCTATGCCCCATCGGGCGGCAGTCAAAAGCAGGAACACACAGCGCTCAATGGGACATCCGCACTGGCTCAGCAAACCACCGCCATCTTGCTCTTCCCAAATAGACGATCATTGTAAATATTAACAGTTTAATGCATTGTGCAGGCAACTCTGGGGTAGAAAAGCTGGCCATTGATTTTAGTGCCCTCCGAGGAGATCGCCAACATGGAGGGCTCTGTAGGCAGTGACATGAGTTTGTTAGTGGATGTGGAGCCACTTCCAAAGTGAAAACAAGGCTGCAGTTATTTAAGAAAGGAAAAATACAGTGGTATTGTGTGATGAAAGGAGGGGGGAGGTGAGGAAAAGAATTTTAGGAAAGATAAAAGGCAGAGGGGCGTGAGGACAGAGTTAAGGACAGGTCTTATTTTTTCAAAAACAACCATTTTGCTATCACATGGTCCCCTAGGGACAGCCTAACTCCTGAACCCCAAGTGTGGCCCTGAATTTCTAATGCCCAGTCCAATGCTTTCCTTTTACTATGTTACAAACCCAAAGCCCACTCCTCAATCCCCCATCTCATGGAGGAAAAATAACCTTTAGACAAGGTGTCTTGATAGCTCACCTGCTAGACTTAGGACTGTGAGTTGTACCTCTTCCAGAAGGAGAGAGACACATAGCAACCCCGCACAGTCTTTTTCACTCTCTGCATTCTGCTGGAACCTCCTCTGGTACCGTCTGCCCCTGAACTCTCTGCGTTTTGCTGGAGTCTCCTACAATATGTTCATCGGAGGGCTCCGTCTGTAGTCCCAGCCTCTGCATACTGTAAGAATTCATGTATTTGCATTTTGTCCACACACCTTTCGACTGGTAGTTCAAGCAAGTTACATTTGGGTACAATAAATATTTCCCTGTTGTGCTTCTAATCTAAGTTTCTACCTAAGGCAATGAAGGGTTAAGTGACTTGCCCAAGGCCATAAGGAGTACCAGTGGGATTTGAACCCTTGTTGTTGTGGTCCCAGGCTGCCACCTTAACCACTAGGCTGCTCCTCCACTAACCTTTAAATGTTGTCCCAGCAGTCTGCAGCTCCACATCCCAGCCAACTCCACGTCTGTGCAGCTCTTGGATGCCCCTCAGGTTCTGGAGCCTCTCTTCTGACACCAACACCTCCTTGTGACCTCCCTTGGCTGCAGGCTCCAGGAACTGCTTGCAGATGGCCGCCACCCTAGGTGTCCCTAGAGCTTCTGCCGCCCAAAGGATGTCCTCTACTGTCTCTCGCCTGACCTCACAGTGGCCCTCATAGGCAAAGTCCAGGATGGCCTCCCAGCCACAGAGTCTGACCTTCCCTTCAAGATCCACCACACTGTGCTGTCCCTGCTCCAGGATCTTGGCAAAGAAGCTGCTGACTGCAGCCAGGGGGAGGCAGTGAGCCTGGTAGAACCTCCCTTCAAGCGCCAAGCATATGTCCACAAGAAGACCCTGCTCCCTGAAGTGGCACAGGGAGGAGAAAAATGCACCAACATAGTCCAAGTTCAGGAGCTCCTTGCAATCTGGAGAAGACTCCTTCTCATCTTCAGGTGTCCCATGGGGCCTCCTCCTGGGCACACCATCCCTCTCTCCAGAAAAATCCCTGGATCTGGTGTAAGGAGGGTCTCTCTGAGAAACCCCCCTATAAGACATCCTTCAAGAAGATATTCAGAGGTCTTGGGAACAGCTGGAAGATATAAAGTGTTCATGGGGCTCAGATATCAGTACAAAGGTGCAGGAACATACTGACTTTATGATACCAGAGTTGTCCCTCCATAAACAAGTATCACACTTCAGATTTATCCATCCTTACAAGTGACGGGCTCTATCCCTGCACCCATCCTCTGAACCCTTCAGGCTTAGAGGTGACAGGCTCTGGATCCCAGTGCTCATCTCCTGTGCCTCACTTTCCTAGATATTACAGGCTTTTATCCATACACCCATTCCCTCAGCCCTCCAGTCCTGAAGTGTCAGGCTCTGAACCCCTGAGCCCCCAGTCCCAGAGGTTACAGGCTCTGTTTCCCTGTGCCCCCCCCCCAATCCTAGCAATGACAGGCTCTGTATCCCTGTGTCCATCCTCTGGACCCTCCAGCCTAGAGGTCACAGGCTCGGTATCCCTGTGCCCATCCTCTGGACCCTCCAGCCTAGAGGTCACAGGCTCGGTATCCCTGTGCCCATTCCCTCAGCCCTCCATTTCTAGAGGTGAGGGCTCTGTATCCCTGTGGCACCTCTCTTCCTCTGGTCTTGCTCTCTTCCCTCATCAGACCCTTTCTAGCCATCCACGGCACGTTTTAAATGTAGGTTCCCCTGCGGCAGGCTCTTGTGTCTTACTCAGAGTAAATCCTTTAGGGAAATCTGTGCTCTGGACTACTTCTGAGCGATGAAACTCCTTTCTCTGGCTGTGTTGTGTCCTTGCAGTCAGGATCTCAGTCTGTCCTCAGGAACGTCACTGGCTCCTGTCCAAAGAGTGGAGTTAATTTTAGTGAGGAAAGATGCCTCGGGTCACACTCTGTGCACATGGTGAGTGTGTGTGTTTGTTGATTTGTGCATACCTCTATTTCTTTGTTAATGTGCCTGTGTTTGAAAGTGTCCCTTTGAGTGTGTGTGTAGGTAGGTCTTTGTATTCTGGTTTCCATATCTTCTCAGTTTTCCTGGTCACAGGTTATTTTTTTTCCCTGAGGTAGTGCGACAATGGCAAAGGAAGCTCTGAATGTGTTCCTCTTCCTGTATCCTTCTTGAATTTCAAGGAGTTCAAAATAATTAGCTACTGATGACCCCTATAAAGCTAAAAAGAATCCAAAAATGATCTCTGTCTTAGTGACCTTGGCCCCCTCTCAGATAGGGTTGCCAACTGACTCCAGAGGCTCCCGACAGGCTTGATCCAGTCCTGGGTTTACCCCACTGCATGCAGGGATAAGTAGTCTTGTTTTTCTTATGGAGTGCAATGGAGAAATCAGAACTACATGTCCCTGCATGCAGTGGGGTAAACCCAGGACTGGATCAAGCCTGTTGGGCACATCTAGAGCCAGATGGCAACCCTACTCCCAGAGGATATGAGACAAGAGTGTCCCGGGCAAAGTTGCCAAGTTATCCAGTTGCAGGAGGGAGACTTTCTAAACTTACATTGCAAAGCAGGGTGGTATTTGTAGTGCTTGTTTCAATACATCAAACTCAGTGCTACAGGTCCCATAATGCACCGGTTAGAAATTCAGAACTGGCCTCAAATCTCCCTCTTGGAACAAAGTAACTTGGCTGCTCTGGTTCCAGATGAATTGGTCGGCTCCCCGACCCTTTGCTGTCCACAGGTGCAAGAGCGCCAGGAGTAATATAAGCCTGCGAGTGATTCCCCTTCAGCCTCTGCTGTTCTCACCCTAAAGTGGGCAGGTGCTGAACATGAGAGACGGCTGGAGGCAGCTGTAGTATCATCTGAAGGACAAGACACGGGCAGATCTCAGCAATACTACCAAGGTGATAGGGGGCCAGGGGTAACTCGGGCAGTGCCAGGAAATATTAAATGCAGTATTCATCACTAGGGCTACTCTCCCCCCCCCCCCCCCAGTGCTGTACCTAGCCCTGTGCGAGTGGTGAAGCTGCACAAGTCACAAAGGCTTAGGGGCCATTTAAGGTTGCCGGCCTCAGCTCCCCCGCCCCCCCCCCATGCTGCCTGCTGTTGCCCTGTCACCACTGCGTTTTTTTTTTCTGCAGTGGCAACACCAGCAGCAGCGGAGCAGGCCTGACTTAAGAAAAACACGGGTCTTTCCGACTCCGCGCTTGCACGCAGATCTGGTCCCTTCCTCCCTTCTCTGATGTAGGTTTGCGTCAGAGAAGGAAGGGACCAGGCCAGTCATTCAAGCGCCGAGTTGCAAAGACCCACATTTGAACGGCTGGTCCGGTCCCGCCCTCCTCTTAAGCGAACCTACATCAGAGCAGGGAGGAGTCAGATCTGCCTAAAGTGCGAGTCAAAAGACCCATGTGGTTTTTGTTTTGTTTTGAGGGTTTTTTTAAATTTGAGGTCAGCTCTGCTCCGCTGCTACTGGCGCTGCTGCGGAGACAACAAAATGTGCCTGCAATAGGGCAAGAGCCGGCAGTCGGTTGAATGGAGGTATGGCTGAGAGGGGCAAGTCGCACAGGGCGCAATTATGGCTTGGTATGGCTCTGCTTCCCCCACACCCCAAAGTCAAACAGAATGATCCAGTCCTGGGTTTGCCCCATTGTAGGCAAAGAATTGTACTTCTAATTTTCTTAGGGATGAGCCAATGGGTAAAATGTAAGTTTCAAGTCCCTGCATGCAGTGGGACAAAGTTTGACTAACCTGGAGTGAGATGGCAGCCCTTTCTGTCACTCCTCAGATAGTAGTCATGCATGGCCACTCTCTGAGCTGCCAAGATACCCATTTTCAGAAGGAAGACTTTTTGCCAGTCCTGGTTTTTTTCATTTATATCCAATAAGCAGTGTGCTATTGGAAGTCCCTGATTTTACCCATTGACATTAGTGTTGCAGATGAGACTATCAGAAATCCACACTCCTGCTAAAATTCACACATAGAATTCAAAATTCTATGTCAAAAGGTCTGAATTATGAACAATTCCATATGCATTGTCAAAATCATAAAGCATATTGTTTCTGAGTTATACTTAATTTAAAATACAGTACAAAAATAAAATAGCACAAAAAGTGCACAATTTTGCTTTATCGTGTGCAGAATTCCAGCAAGGCTAAATCCAGGACTAGTCCAAAATCTCCCCCCTGGACCTGGACAATTTGGTAGCTCTGGAACTATTATGCACAGTTTTCATTATCAAGGGGATAAAAAAAAAAGAGGAAATTGTTCACAGAGCTGATATTTAAAGTAAAAACCCCAACTATCAGAGGATGTAGTAAAAGCTGTTAGTGTAAAAAAGGTTTGGACAAGTTCCTGGAGGAAAGGTCCATAAACCATTATTAAAAGGGGCTGGGATATCACTCCTTGACCCAATACAAGCATTGTGGAAACTGCATCTTTTGGGGAAACTGCTAGGTACGTATGACCTAGATTGGCCACTGTTGGAAACAGGATACTGGACTTGATGGACCTTGATCTGATCCAGTATGGCATATCTTATGTTCTTATGTTCTACATCCAAACACTCCCAACATTTATTATAATATTGAGGAGAATGCATCTAGCAGGCTCACTATAATGGAGCAACATTTCCATCTGGTGGTGAACAAAGGTATTGCCCACAAATATTGAATGTCTGTCTAGGAAATTGTGTAATAATATTAATAACTTCTGGGAACATGTTGCAGAGAAGGTTGTAAAAATGAATTGGTCAAGATCCTGTGGGATTTATGAATACAAACAGACAGGCATTTAGAACACAATATGCCTGATATTACTGTTATAGAAAAGAAAAAAGTATGGGGCCAGATATTCCAAAGCAGTTACATGGTTTGCAGACCTGTAAACCGTGTAACTACCTCTAAGCGGAATAGTCAGCAGCACTAACATGGTTAATGCTGATGAATTTTCCTGGATACTACTGTTATATGCCCCGATGCTATACGGTTAGCATCGGGTATTCCGGGGGCAGTACCTGGGGATAAGCAGTCAGTGGCGATATTCAGCCGCTGACCAATATCCCTCAACAGTGAAAGTTAGGCACAGCAAAAGCTGTCCTAACTTTTGCCGCCAAAGCAACACAGTCTCTCCGCTTATTACTATGCCAATGACATCATGATCATTCATCACAGAGACGCTCTCGCCCCTGATCTGCTCCCCCTGAACACCTGTGTCTCTAGTATCTCCTCCTAGTTCTCTGAAAATCTTTTACACCTGAACCCCTCTATAACAGCTGCTATTTGGTTTTCTCTCTCCAGTGCCCCTCTGTCACAAGCCCCTGTTTTTCCTTCTGGCCCAATTCCCCTGGTGACTCCCCTTCAATTCCTCGGGGTGATCCTCGACTCTTCCCTAACCTTTCAGGCACACCTCTCCTCTTTGGCTCATCGGGCCTTCTTCTCACTTCGACATAGCTGCACTGTTTGCCCATTCCTGACACTCTCTTCTCTTCTTACTCTTCTCCTGACCTTGATTATTGCTAAACTTGACTACTGTAACGTTATTCTTCTCGGTCTTCCCCGATATTCTCTCGCTCATTTGCAACTTATCCAAAACACTGCTGCTGATATTATGACACATACCACATGCTTTGACTGTGTCACTCCCCTCTTGATTAATCTGCACTGGCTCCCCCTCAAATATGCCTCCACACTGGCACACCTATCTATCTATCCAATGTCCTCCATCTTTATGCCCACCCCCACACCCTCTGTTCACTACGTGCCAACCGCCTTCATTTACCATCCTTCTGACGCACCCGCTTCGAATCCACCCGCTCTTCCTCCTTATATTCTTATTCCGGTCCTGCACTCTGGAATTCCCTGACTACTGATTTACGCTCAGAACTCTCCTATCCCTGCTTTAAAGCTGGACTTAAAATGCACCTTTTCTGCTGTGATTTTGGCTCTGGATCCCTGATCTTCCCATTGTTCTATCCTTCTTCCTAGCTCTTATATGAATGTTTGCCTTTCCCATCTACAGATGGTGCTCTTTTCTATCTGATTTTTGTATTTCTATAATTTTTTGGAATTGTACACCGCTCTGCTATTAGAAGGCGCGGTATATCAAATGAGCAATAAATCATAAACAATAACCAGGGTGTGGCTGAATGTCGCCATGCGGCACTGTAGGATACACTCAGCTATTCAACGCCAGTGGCCGGATATGGTCCTGGAATTGAATATGCAGGTTAATTCTTCAGTGGCAACAGCTAGGCACTGCACTCACGCTAGCCGCCGCCCCAGAATATCAGGCCCACGGTTTATAGATGTGCCAATCACAGGTGATACCCGAATTGAGGACAAAGAATGAGGAAAATAGACAAAATATAGAGACCTAGAAAAATCTGGAAGAACAAATCTATTGTAATACCAGTTGTGGTTGTAGCTCTTGGGGCTACACCTAGGGAACTCCCTAAAGATTTACAAATTTTGAACCTACCAGATTTGACTCCACAAATACTACAAAAGATTACTGTACTTGCAACAGCTTACATCTTGCACCGATGATTCCTAGGTTCTTGGTTAGAACCTGAATCACAGGATTAAAACCAGTCCTAGACTGTGTCTTCCAAGGAAGAATCCAATATAATAATTATAAATATTTCTGAACTAACTGGCCTAGGACCCTGGCTCTACACATGCCTGCAGGTGAGGGGAGGAGTGCAGTGCGACAGCTTCATTTGCTGTGCCTTTTCCTCTGGATTTTGATGACTATTTTTTAAAAGCTATTTCTGTGATTTAGTTTATATATATATCCCTAGTTTTTCTGTATGCCCAGTCTTGAATACTATTCTGTGATTGCCCCTGCTCTGAACCACACTGAAAAGCTGGTCCAGTCAGGAGTGAAGTTACCCGATAGAAAAATAAAGTCGCCCTAAGGGGATAGTTCTCTTCAGATATGCTGGGATGACAATTAAAGCCATGGGGCTGTCTTGAGCCTTCACAGTCATAAATCCTTCATTTTCCTGGTTCTGCTCCTTCATGTTTAAACCTTTCTAGTAAACATCCTAGTTTGCAACCTGAAATATTTTAATCTCCTTCCCTAAATCCTTGCTCTTCATCTGCCCGTGCCGTGTTCATGCTTTACATCAGGGGTTCTCAACTCAGGCCCCGGGAAACACTTCACCAGTCAGATTTTCAGGATAATCACAATGAATATGCAAAAGAGAGATGTTCATTCAACGAAAGCAGATTTCTCTCATTCATAATCATTGAGGTTGTCCTGAAATCCTGACTGGCTACGTGTGTCCTGGGGACTGAGTTGAGATTCCTGCTTTACATGTATGCATACATGGTGTTCTGATAAAGATCTGCTCCTTATCTATCTCTGCCGTATTAATGCTTTATATGTATTACTCATGCATGGGGATATTTTCTGATGACAAGCAGCACCACAGCACCACCCCCTATTTGAAATGGATTTATATGGATGGAAACAAGGGGTGCTATAAGACAATAGTGAGGTTCATTGGCAGAGCTGTGTGGTTTCAGTAGGTATAGAAAGGGATATGTATAGTAATTTAAGAACAGGAGATTTGCTATACTGGGTCAGACCAAAGGTCATCAAGCCCAATGTCCTGTTTCCAATAGTGACCAATACGGTACCTGGCAGGATCCCAAAATGTATTTATTTAGTATTTGATAGCATTTACCTCACACCTTGCCAGTAGGAGGTCCAGGTGAGTTACAATCAGGTGCAGTAGGTAGGTGTTTCTCTGTCCCTATAGTGCTAACAGATAGGGAGGGTAGACAGATTTCCCCCAGTCCATTTTAATAACGGTTTATGGCCTTTTCCTCCAGGATCTTATCCAAACCTTTTTTAAAACCAGCTACACTAACAGCTTTTACTACATCCTCTGGCAATGAATTCCAGAGCTTAATTGCATGCTGAATGGTCTTTTCCTACCATAAGTTACTAAGAGCTGTTGAGGCAAGGGGGGGAAGGTGTCTCTAGCATCACAATGCTCCTCTTCCTTGGTCAAATTCTTTCCTTGCCTCCCCTCCCATGGAAAGTTCAAACCTTTATTTAGCACTCTGCAAATACTAACCACCTGGGTGGAGCTGGTAAGTGCCGAAATCTTTACAATGGGATATCTGATAAGGTCCTCCTGGGCCAAACCTGTTCATTCCAGCTGTGGACTCCAAGCTGTAGTTTTTTATTTATTTATTCATGTGACTTGCTCCGCTCTTCATGACTAAAAACATGATTTAAAATAGTATGGATACAATCCAAAAATGGGGTACCAGAAACACACAAAAAGACAAACGGACCAGGCAGTAGAGGGCAAGAAATAGTGAAACCAAAGTCGCAGAGTGACTAACCAGAAGATGCCAACTCTAGCTGAGAAGGGACAACAGCGGGTTATAATACATTTGCTGCCTCCACTGAATCTGCTCATTTTAACTTCCCCCACCCCATCCAGTTCTGTTTTGACCCAACACCCCATCAGATATCACCTTATCCCTTTCGATTATTCTCTAGCGCATCTTTGCTGTCGCGCAGAAATCATGTACCGCTGACCTGAGAGATGAGGCGACTCTACCTCTTGACTGCAGAGAGGGGAAGTGCCTGCCTCCATCTGATGTGCTGTCTCTGCAGTCAAATACCGTCTTGTACTGAGTTGGGACCTCCTCCCCCCCCCCCCTCCAGCAAATTTCCCTTAGTTGTTATCCACCATGTTCTAGGGGGATTTGCACCCCCATTCCTAATCCACTGCAAACCTAGGGGCTCAGCTTCTACAAGACTTGCAATCAGATACAGTCTGGATATGAGTGGAGGTTTAGAAGGGCCTTGAATACCTACACGGCCACTCTTTCCTCATGTCCTTTCTGCACACTGTCACCGGAATGACTGAGGCGCGGTGTTTCCCGGGGCCTGAGTTGAGAACCCCTGATGTAAAGCATGAACACAGCACGGGCAGATGAAGAGCAAGGATTTAGGGAAGGAGATTAAAATATTTTAGGTTGCAAACTAGGATGTTTACTAGAAAGGTTTAAACATGAAGGAGCAGAACCAGGAAAATGAAGGATTTATGACTGTGAAGGCTCAAGACAGCCCCATGACTTTAATTGTCATCCCAGCATATCTGAAGAGAACTATCCCCTTAGGGCGACTTTATTTTTCTATTGGGTAACTTCACTCCTGACTGGACCAGCTTCTTAGTGTGGTTCAGAGCAGGGGCAATCACAGAATAGTATTCAAGACTGGGCATACAGAAAAACTAGGGCCAGGTCTAAGGCTCAGAAAGCAAGCCTTCAGCAAAAGATTTTGCTGGAATATTGTGAAATTGAAATGATTTAATTCCAAATGAAGACAAACAGAGTAATTGTATTGTTCTGAGAACCTCAGGAAAAACAGCATGGACAGCTGAAGAATGAATCTTCATCAAAATCCCATGCACGCATTGCACCAGTCCATGCTAAGTATGAATACAGCACGTACAAATGAAAAGCAGATCGTCAATGAACCCCCATTCCTCATGTTTTCAGGCTGTATCCATACTTAGGGGATCCATGGACACCTCCCCGTGGTCTGTCTTCAGCTGTTCATGCTGTATTCATGTGGGATTTATCTTGCAGCTGCTAACATATTCCTCGTGCCGAACAGAGAAACAGCAAAACTCCTTAATAACCTCAGGAGGGATTGGCACTGTGGCTCCTGAGAGTGGCCCTAAGGGACGTAGACCTACCACAACAGCCTCGAGCGTCCCTGAGACATGTTTGCACTCTCCAGAAAGGGGGATGAAAAAGCGCTTCTGTGATGCTCGGTGCCCCCCATTATTGTAGTACTAGCAGCTGAGGGAACCTCTCTCACCTTTTGCCCCATCCCCTTTCAACTTTAGACTACCCTGTGGCTCCCAGGGGCTGTGGGGTATGTTCAAATTAAGCACCCCTAAACTAACAATTATGGAAAGGGTCTCAGATCAAGGGGTTCCACCTCATAAACTCCAGAAGCAGTTGTGAGTCTGTCCCCTCCTTCCTAGGGCCCCCTGCTTTGACAGAACCTATGCATCTACCCCTGGGCCCTGTTTGAGCACAGGAGAGCTTGGTGTAACCTACCCCTGGGCCCTGTTTGAGCACAGGAGAGCTTGGTGTAACCTACCCCTGGGCCCTGTTTGAGCACAGGAGAGCTCGGTGTAACCTACCCTTGGGCCCTGTTTGAGCACAGGAGAGCTCGGTGTATTGCCAAGAAGCTGAGCCATAGATACACGAATTCCTCCACTAGATTCACCTGGAATTTGCTTTATCTTACAATGGAGTTAGAGGACTTTGTTGGAGGGGAAGAGGAAGCTCCAGGGATGAAGATAATCCGGATGGAGCAGTCAGTCTTTCTACACAGTCATGGCAGCCTGTAGTACAGGAACAACTGGCTCATCTGCACAGTCGCTGATCCAACAGGCGCCTTGGCTTTGGATTTAAGGATACAGGAATGGCGAGATGGAGCGGGGCAGTAAAGATTCTGCCCTTGATAAGGGGATACACAGGAGATTGGGGAGACTGGGTCGTCTGTCCCTCGGACCATCCCTCTTTTTCAGTGTGTTCTCATGCAGAAAAGAATTTCATGGGAAAGAGGTGATTAGGGTGGTATTGTTCCTGCCCCTGCCCAGGAAAGCTAGGCAGGAAAGATTTTCTCCTTGACTTAAACTCCAAGTATCTCAGGTTTCCATAGCAGATTGACAGGAGTTGCATTTTGACCCCCCCCCCCCCCCCCCATGCACTAAGGTCTCAGCTGACAAGTAGAGCTGCATTGGTTACCAGATAAATTCAGAGTGCAGCTTAAAATGTTGTTACTGACTTTTAAAATACCACATGCTATGGCTCCGATATATCTTGGTTTCTTTGTATATTCCTAGCCATTCTTTATGTTCACAGCAGGAAAGGTTGGTCTCTTCAATGAACCGACCCAAACTGTCCAAAGTGCCGCTCCTCGATCAGCTATAAGCAGACACCAACCCTACCAGATAGTGAGGGAGAGTATTGGCTATTTTATATGGCTATTGTTACGCCCTGGTTTTTTGAGACTTTGTTTTCTATAATTAAAATAATAAATACAACATATATGGAAGCAAAATATAAATAAAAAAACAGAGGAAGAATGAATAAGACCCAGTGGAGACACAAAAGGGCTTGGGAATAGGCAACGATGATGTTTTTGAGAGAATAAACCTCAGTGCTCCTTTCCTACCATCTCAACCCCCATCCTCACCCCATGTATCTTTTCCTTCTATGGGCAGGGGGCAACGATGCTTGGCAGAGGAGTAAGGCCTCGGGAGCTCATTATCCTGAGGTTCTCAGCTGCTAGAACATCTATTATTTATTTATTTATTTATTTAACAATTCTTCTATACCGCGCTATTAAAATCAGCGCGGTGTACATCGAACAAAGATACTACAATGTATACAAACAACATCGAGTTTTACAGAGAACAGGGAATTGAACATCTATAGACTCTAAGTGAGAGAGTTGTTAGTATGTATTCTATAGACACCAAGTGATAGCCATCTCCTCATCCTCTGCTTGCCCTACGAGGCATCTGTCTATCTGTCTCTTCCTATCATCCTTATCTGAGACCCCCCCCCCCCTTGACATCACCTTGCACCTGCCCTCTCACTTCTGATCTGTTTCTATCACATCTCAGTTGGAGCCATGACTGTACCAAGCTAAAAATACATCCTGAGTGACTCACTAACCCGGCACCCCCTCCTCCCCAGCCGTGTGCAGAAACTCATATTTTTTGAGCTTCCTGGAAGCCCCGTGAAGATATCAGTGCCCCTTCCATACTTGTGTTCTGTACGGCCACACTGCTCGCACAGTTCTGGTTACGGCCCTGATTGGAGCTTTGGTTCTGGAACAGGAAGCACGCCTGGGCAGAGACTGGAAGGGTCTAGATGGAACTGGGGATGGTCCAAGAGTTTCCATTTCTCTCTGTTTCTGTCCGCTTAGAGCCAAGAGGCTGTGGCAGAAAGAGAGATCTCTATAAACCCCCTTATTCCACCATCTCCCACCTTGCTTAACAAATACACACACTCTTCCCTTCCCCCCTCCCCCAGCCATCCTGTCTTGGTCCTTCCTTCCAAGATTACCTCCCTTCAGGCTCATCCTGTCCTTCCCAAGATATTTAGCTAGTTGACTCAATAAAGCGGCAACAGCTAATGAAATCAAGTGGATGGAGGAGGGGGGGGGGGTGATGACTGGCATGTGTGTAAATGTGTATGTGGGGGAGGGGGTGTTTGGAGATGATCCCCTTCCCATGTTTCCTGATATCATTAAGAGCTCTCAGAGGGACTGCTGAGTTTGGAAGAAGGCTGTGAGCTATTGTCTTTTATTTGCCCACCCCACATATTTAAGGAGGGTGCAAGCTACACCTGCAGCCTTCAGAGCATCTGCCTGGAGGCAGGAGACAGAGAAGAAAAGGAGGAGAAGGGGAGATAAAAAAGAAGAAGATTGAAGAGAGGAAAAAAGGGGAGAAATAAGAGGAGGAAAGAGGAGAGAGAGGAAAGGAAAAGAGTGGGATATAGAGAAGAAGAAGGTGAGAGACAAGAGCTTAAAGGGAAATACAGAGAGAGAAGAAGGGGAGAGAGAAAAGGGGAGACAGAAGGTGAGGAAGAAAAGGATAGAGAGATAGTGAAGAAAAGGGAAAAAGAAAAGGAGACCGAGAAAGAAGGGAAAACAGAGGTGAGAGACAAGAGAGGAAAGAGAGAGGGAGAGAAGGGGAGACAGAGAAGCAGAGAAAGGAGAGAGCATAGGGAGAAAAAAGATAGAAAGAGAAAGGGAGGGAGGAGAGATTTTGAGTTGATTTTGTTGCTCATTATCCCACTTTGCACCCTATAGCACCAAGGCAACCACAAACACAAATTCATAACAATATTTTAAATACATAAAGAGTAACAACAAAATTTTTTTAAAAAGAAGGCGGCGAGAGAAAAGGAAGAGAAAAGGAGCCAGGAACCGTGGGTGACTGACCCGAATCTCTTGGCCCTTCTCCAACACAGGATTTGCAAGTAAGTGACTGTGATGGGGGGAGGGGATCTGGATGAAATGTGACCAGCGAAAGGTGGCTGTCGAGCAGCAGATCACCCAAATAGGCTGAGCCAGTCCTGGGTTTGCCCAGTGCTTCCTGGGATTTGTAGTGCCTGTCTTGCTTAAAGAGCTTCAGACTTCATGAGCATAAATGGATTGGGGGTAATACCAGGACTAGCTTTCCCTGTTCCGTATGGCCTGGAGTCCAATGTACCACATGACCACATTCCAAGAGGGGAGCTTTTTCTATGCCAACTTCGCCCTAGACTGGCTTGGAGTTTGTCTTCAGAAATTAGGTCAAATGGGGTCCTCTGTCACCCCCTTCATAAGTGACCTTAATCTCCTGGGGCAATTAACACTGGGAAGAGACAAAGAGAAAATAAGATTATAGTGGGATGGTAAAATGTTTCTATGTTACACCCAGGACTGGATTTTGGGGTCCGTAAGTCCTAGGTACTTTCACTCCGATATGTGGAAAAGTGGGAGAAATGCCAATTGAAGATTTAGTTGCATTAAATTTCTGTCTCACAATCTTTTTGCCTTGTTTTCTGCTTTTTACATTTTCTCCCTCCTTCGTAGGCCCTAGAAATGTTGTAAGCCCTAGACAATGTGCCTAAGGTGTGATTCCAGCTTCCTAAAGCTCCCTCACTCTTTCACTTCTCTTGGCTTCTGTTTTCCTGTTTTCTGTTCAAAAAGCTCTCTCTGTCACTACCCCTGCTAGACCCCCACCTCCCTCATAGCAGTCCTTGTGTTTCTGGTCATTACTTGATTTATTATGTTTTATTAACTGCCTTTGTGAAAAAAAATCACCCAAGGTATAACTTGACATTGTGGAAACAGCATAGCAATAATAACATGACCAAATTTCAGCATGAGATACAATTAGAATAATGCAGTAAGCTTGGAGATAGGCTAATTAAATCACAAATCCTAGTAATATATGGAACAGTGTCAGTAACATGCACATAAAAGAGCACAGTAGAACATTCATTCAACACACCATAGTAGACAGCATTGTAGAACCTCCATTACTCCTCCATAATAACAATATGATGTCACAATGTCATCACAATACAAAGAAACATTGTATTGGGCAGCAGAGAGGATGAGTGCATTTAGGACATAATGACAGAGAAGATGAATAAGACAAAGGCGTTAGGATAAATCAAAGTGGGTGGCTAGATTGAGGATAAATTCTATGTGCGGCTGAAGGAGGTAAATGGGACTGTCTCAGTTACAGGGTGTGTGACAAGCTACTCCAGATGCAGCGTGAGTGACTGGATAGTCAGTCACCACAGCCACGAAAGGCTTGGGAGAAGATTCAGGTTTTCATACTTTAAATATTTTACTGGCATTTTGAAAATGTAACAAGCATACACATGACCACTAGTGCACGAGTTTAAAAAAAAAGGAAACCATTAACAATATAGGGAAACAAATCTCTCTTACAACGCTGAAAGAGAAAAACAAAACCAATTAGCAATCCATTAGCCCACAGAAAAAGAGAGGGGTCAAGACCAGCAAAGCAGTGGAGAAAACAAGACGAATATACAAAATAAAGGAAAAAGGCAATAGGCGTCTCAACTATTCAAGCACCATGAATACATACTTTACATTCAAATACTTGACTAAACATTTACAGGGTAACTAAGCATAAACGTAGCACTCAAGGGTACTGTTTCAGATCTCAAAGCCAAAAAGGCTTTCCGAACGAGCTACATCAGGAAACATTCTTATTATAGGCTGGCCAAAGAAAGGTTTTCTTAAAATGTAGATACAAACCTAGATTTAAATCTTGCTCAAAAACAAAGAAAACACACACTGTTGCTCTTTCTTCCCACTCCAAACTTGAGGTTTATTTATTCATTGTAAATTTTTATACCGAGTTTTTCAAGGTTTCAAGTACAGCAGAAACATTTAAGGATAATTGTGTAATATCAATTCCATAAGCTTTGCCAGATGGCAAAAAATAAACTTTACTTAAAGGAAGAATAGCTGTATCAGGAAGTTTAAAAATTTTGATAAGGTATTTCTTAAACAACTCTATAGGCAAAATATGAGTAACTCAAGGGAAATTCAAGATTCTTAAGTTCAAGTGTCTCATCCAATTCTCGTATACTTCCAATTTCCTATGGATAATCACTCTATCCTTAACCAAAATCTCAATCCCTTGGTCTGCCACAGACATGCTCTAATCCAGGTCTAACATTTTAACATTCCTTTCTTGATGGAAAATCTCCTGCTTCTGGGCAATTACGCTCACTGTTTGAACAAAGCATTAAATTCAGCCGCACTTTCTGAGAAAGTATCCTGGAGCTTAAGTAGCAAATTCCATATCAGACTCAGGGTAATGTCTGACGAAGATCAGAAACAGTTACCTGAGCTGGAGATATTGGAACCACTGAAGCCTCCGACTGTGATGAAGTAGAAAGCAAGGATTCCTCACCTAAACTCCCTCCTTCAACAGCCAACACCTTTTCCTGGCTAGAGGGGTGAAAAGCTACAGCCGCTTCTCCTTCCAGACTCCCAACACAGGGAGCTGGGGTCTCAGCCAGTTCTGAGCACTTTTCCAGCGGCATCGAATGTTACCGCAGGCTCGAGTTGACAATCCCTCCAAGCGGGGACTGCACGCCACCATCCAGACCCAACGGAGGCTTTATACGCAGGGTTCGAGTCTGCAGAGGATTTCTGCAGCTGGTTAATCATGGACAGCTGCTTAGGGGCCTTTGGGGTGGCTTTCCCATTCTTAGCCGACCCCTTCCCCCTTCTTTTTCATTGCCATAAGTGCTCTCCCCAACAGCGAAGGAAAAACATAAGCAGGTAAAATCACTGCTGCACCAACTCAGCTAGAAGCCACCATCTTGGGCACGCCCCCCAGATTCAGGCTTTCAACTTGCTCCCTGAAGCAGAGATAGTCTCGAGTTAGGTGTAGCCCCTTTGGGAGTGTAACTCTTGACAAGGCTCACTGGATGTCACACTTCCCTTGCCAGTTCCTGAATTTCCATTATTAACCCTGCTGGACCACAACTCCCCCCTCAGCAGTTCCTGTACCTTTGGTTACTGCTCCTGTTTACCTCTCCTGCCCCCTCAGCAGTTCCTGTATCTCTGGATATTGCCCCTGTTTACCCCTTCTGCCTCTCTCTCTCACCTCAGCTTCCCTGCTTCCTCCCGCTGCCCCTCCTTCTCCAAAGTCTCAACCCTCTTTACTGTTTTTGTATTTTTCAGGTCCTGTGAGAGGTAAGGCCTCCCTTCCCAGAGCATCTCCCATGGATTCCTCTGCTACTGAGCTCGTTTCTGTGAGTGGATTTGCTCTCATACAGAGTAGCAATGAAGAGAGTTTGGTCAGTGTCGCTTCTCTGCCTGGAAGCATCTGTAATGGTTTCACATCTGGGCATCATCCAGAAACAATAGAGTGTGCACCCAACTGTACCACCCTCTGCTGTGTTACCCATCCTGCCCCCACACAAAGGGATCAGGCTCTATTACAGACAATCTCATTGGAGGAAGAAACAAATTCAACACTAGAAGCCATCAGTAATAACTTCAATCCATCCATCAAGGCTTCTCCAGCCTACACATCTAACTGCCAAGGCCTGGCGTCCACCTGTAAAAGTTGCTTTACTCAGACATCCACTTGCAATCTACTGCCTTCGAGCCCCACAGTCAGCTGCAGTTACCTGACTCCAGCCTATACCTCCATTAGTGATGAGGCATCTCCTATCTGCTCCTCCAACAGTGATGGGCTGACTACAACTTGTTCCCTCACCAGTGATGCTTTATCCTGCCCCTCCACCAGTGATAGCCTGACTCCAGTCTGCTCCGTCATCAGAGATGAGCTGGCACCATCCTACTCTTCCACCATTCAAGGGGTGGCTCCAGCATGTTCCTACACCAGTGATGGTTCGGCTCCAGCCTATACTGCCAGCACTAGTGATGGGCCTGCTCCAGCCTACCTATCTGCCTGTGATTGCCCAGTAGTGGAAATCCTGACAGAAGAGGTTCATGAGGATCTGGAGCACGTAAATAGCTCACTGCACGCCTTTAGTAATGGACTCTGCATGCGTTCCAGCATTCCCACGAGGGAGTCCAGCAATTGCGGTGGGGATTTAGCTGAAGAGGACACAGCAGCAACAGATTCCGTTTCTCTCAGCAGTGGGACTTGCACCAATGCTCACACGCTTGCCTCCATGAATAGGATGGCATGCAGTTACAACACCTTAGATGCTCCTCCACACTACGAGTTCTACGCCAACACGGTTGTGGCAGGCAGGTTGAGGCGCAGCCGGCCTTCGCTGGATGTCCTTCGTAATGCATTGGTGGTGAGTTTCTCTAGATAAGCAGGTTCAGCACCTAGATTCACAAGAGTATATATATATATAGTAGCATGTAGTTCACGCCTTTCCAGTAGTAGTTCAAAGTGAGTTACTTCAGGTACAGTAGGCATTTCTCTGTCTCTGTACCTGAGGCAGTGGGGGGTTAAGTGACTTGCCCAAGGTCACAAGGAGTATCAGTGTGATTTCCACACTGGTCTTCCTTGTCCCAAGCTGTTGCCCTAACCATTAGGCTACTCCTCCGCTAATGCCTGTGTTACATCTCAGCAGGATGAGGGGCAGACGATCCATGCTCTTCCGCATCCCAACGTAGATTCTGGCAGCATGGAAAATACCACTGTCACTGAAGGGATCAACCTGGATGATCACAATCTCAACACTGAAGGACAACCGGTCCGCTTCGGCTGGGTCAAGGGTGTGATGGTAGGTTGCTTTCCATTTCACACAATCCTATCCTCTATTGCCTCCCAAGGCAGATTCCTACTCCTCCCCAGATTTAGGTCAAGACCATGGGGGAAGGGAGAGGAATCGAAGGTCAGTTTGTAAGTAGCATTTGAGGTAGGGAAGAGCAAAATCTTCATGAAACAACACAAACTATGGAAGAAAGCAAGACTGACCAATTGTATTAGAAGTGTATAATATATATAAGGACTATCAAGTCCTTAAAAAATAATAAATGATCATTGGTACTTCTTGAGAGTTTGGTAGGAAATTGCAGGGGGAGAGGAGACTCTTATATGATGGCTTCACAATGAAAAGTTTGACTTGATGCAGCTTGTGAACTGAATGAGTGGTGTTTCTTTTACCCCTGGCTCAGGCTTGAGGTTTCAGGGAATATGTCTTCTTTTCACCCAGATTCGCTGCATGCTAAATATCTGGGGGGTGATTCTGTATCTGAGGCTGCCCTGGATTACTGCACAGGCTGGAATAGGTATGAAGACATGGAGCAATATATTTAGGACCAATGTGTTAATTACGGAGTAGGGGTGGATCATAGCTTTCTGGGTCAGATTTGAAGATCTTGGGATAAGTGAAGAACTGAGATGGGATGAAAAGAGGAGTAGAGTGAGGAGAGGATAGTTGGATTTGGGGTGACTGAAGCTGATTAGGATTTAGGAGCAGGGTTGTGTTTAGTGATGAAACTTGTGTAAGATGTGAAAAGGCATCACTGGCTAATCCTAGTTGGTTTGTGGGCAACGTTTTAGTAAAGTGAGCAAAGATGGATGGGTTTGGGATGGATTGGAGTAAGATGCGATGCAGTTGCTAGGACCTAGCACAACATGGGCAGCCTGACATGAAATTAGTTGGGTTCACGGAGACAAGCAAGGCTTAGATGAAACTGCATGAGCTTTGGAGTATCTTAATGTTTGTGTGTGTGTTGGGGGGGGGGGGGGGAACTAGTTGGAATTATGGGACAGAGAAGGCTGAGATGTTGAGTTCCAAGTAGTTAAGGTGGTAACAGATCACCATGGTGATCACTGTTACTCTTTCCTGCAGGTCTCACCTGGCTGATCATTCTCATCTCTGTGGTTGTGACGTCCATCACTGGACTTTCCATCTCTGCTATCTCCACCAATGGCAAAGTAAAGTCTGGTGAGTTTGGGCCTCAACAAAAAAGAGATGAGATGTTGAGGCATTAGAAGACCTGGACTTACTCTCAGAGGACTAAAGAGCTATTAAGCTTGGTACGGGGTATCTTTCAGGCCACTTCTACATTGTGGGCAATAAAGGCCTCAAGGCATTTATTGCAGTATTTTGGTGTCATAAATAAATTGCCAGGATTCCCCTTCTGATTGAGCTTAGGCTTGAAAGAACCACTATCCCATTCTATATGTCCCTTGTAGGCATGATTTTCCAGTGCTCCTGACACAAGCTTGCTCCGAGAAATAATAACATTGTATCTTTCAGGGGGCACCTACTTCCTGATCTCGCGGAGCCTAGGCCCAGAGCTTGGTGGCTCCATTGGACTCATCTTCGCCTTTGCCAATGCAGTGGCTGTGGCTATGCACACAGTAGGCTTCTCAGAGACTGTACGGGACATGCTGATAGTAGGTTTCCACCTTCTCTCCCCAATCTCCTCACTTCATTCCCTCACAGGAATCTTCTTTCTTACCATTGCCCATTTCCCCTGGTTTGTACTCTAAACCAACCCCTCTTCCTTTTATTCTTTACAGGAGTATGATGTTATCATGACAGATCCTGTCAATGACATCAGAATCATTGGTGTCCTCACAGTCACCCTTCTGCTGGCCATCTCATTGGCAGGGATGGAGTGGGAAGCCAAGGTATTTTAAAAATGTTCTTGTCTTCTACACATCCAGCCTCGTCTCTCATCTCCCCCCTTGTTGTCATACTGTTCTGTCATTACTCAGAGTGAGCAAGGAGAGGCAGAAGGTATAATAATTAAGGTTCATTCAGAACTTCATGGACCAAAAGGTTGTTTTAAGAGGAAACCCAGAGATTTCCTGCAGTAGATGCAGACACAGGGACATACTATGCAATCTTGGCTTCATCTAGTGGTCAGAACTGGTTTACATACTGCATTGACTACATAACAGTCATCATCCAATGGTGCTTTTTCTACATCTCATTCTGTTTTCTATTCCCTACACACCCAGACCACAAATGCTTCTCTCAAAAATTATATAATAATGAAAGAAACCACTCTTACCATAGATCAAATCCAAACCACTCACATTCAATAGAAAAAGCTCCTCGGCAGGTGGCTGTTTTCTATGAGATTTCTTTATCCCACGTTCTCTTGCTTCTCATTCTGCTGTCTGATTACTCATCCCTCAGTCCCATCACCCTTCAGTCCCCTCTTTTGTTTCGTGGACCTGCTGAGATTTTGTTTCCCATCATCCTCCAGGCTCAGATTGCCTTCTTTGTTGTGATCATGGTGTCCTTTGTGAACTACCTAGTGGGAACTCTCCTCCCTCCCAACGAGGACAAGCAGTCCAAGGGATTCTTCAGCTACCGAGGTGAGTGCACAGCTCTACCTAAGAGATCCATCCATGCCAGACACATCCAATCACCAACCAACTTCTAATATTGCATATACAAATTCAATAATGATGTTAGCTTGATTGTGTTTGTTTTATGTTTTTAATTATGTATGTTTGCTGTTTGTTGCACATGGTGGTCTTGGTCAATATTGTGGGGTATAAATATTTTAAATAAATGAACAGGAACTTGGAATGTAGTATGAGAAGGCACTCCTACCTGAGATGAATACTTCCTGTCTTCTGTCATTCGAGACATCCCTTGCAGCATACATTAGACAATGATGCCTACCCAATGTTGCCATGTGGGTGGGGGGGGGGGCAGGGGAATTGCTCATTTGGAGGATGCAAGAGAAGGCACCTAGTGAAGAACACAATGTTTGCATCTTTGCTCACTAAACAGGATCACTTCTTGCATGCAGGATCCATCTTCCTGGAGAACATGGTTCCTGACTGGCGAGGGGAAACTGGAAACTTTTTTGGCATGTTCTCCATTTTTTTCCCTTCAACCACTGGTATCCTGGCTGGTGCTAACATCTCTGGAGACCTGAAGGTACAAAGGGGAGATACCCCAGCAGACTGGCAGACATGTATATTCTTTCCTGTATGGTAATCTGCAAACATGGAAAACTCCAAGGATCCCATGGTCTCTGCTTGAAAATATGGGCTCTTCCAACCCAAAGACCTCTAGGAGGTTTAGTCTTTTTTTCAGTGGTTGGGAAAATAGGTCAAGTCCCATGTTACCTGACTTGTTCTATCTTTCACAGCACACTGTGGTTGGTTCTTTTGACCTACAAGTTTGCTTCTCCTCTTGTTGTATCCCTGTGGGGCCTGGAGAGAGAGGAAAATGGAAATTAAGTCCTTTTTGTATGTATAAACCTTGAGGGTTTCCTTTCTCAATCTGTTCTTCCATGCAGGATCCAGCTGTGGCCATTCCTAAAGGCACTCTCCTAGCCATCTTCTGGACAACCATCTCTTACCTAGCCATCTCTGCAACCATTGGTGAGATCATTCAGCAAGTGTTGACGAAGTGTTATATGAGATAGATGTGGGTAGACCAACTAAAGAGATGGAAGGGCTCCCTCATGGCCATTATTTATTCTGGGCTCAGGAAACAAGCTGAGAGGACTCCTTTCTCTTCATGACTGGGCATGGAATGTGTAGTCATTATGAGAGAGGAAGCATGAGTGGTCAAGTGAGTGGGTCCTTGTGTGTGTGTGTGTCCATCTACAGGCTGGTGCAGTGATTGTGTGTATTTTATTTTTATTTATTTTATACTGTCTTTCTACAAGTGTATGCCTATGGTAGTATCACTGTTGCTGTTCCCACCATGTTGGTAGTTATGTGCATGTGTGTGAAATGTCAGGTCCTCCTGGTGTCCTTGTAGTAGGGCTGTGATATCACCGCTGCTCCTCCTTCCTCAGGATCTTGTGTAGTACGTGATGCCTCTGGGAACCTGAATGATTCCATATCCTTCAATGTGACGGAAGGCTGTGAGGGATTACCTTGCTCTTATCAGTGGAACTTCACAGAGTGTCGAGAGATTGAGACCTGCTCCTATGGGCTGGCTAATCTTTACCAGGTAAGGATCTCCTACTCCTCTGGGCAAATGACCCTATTAGGTAAGGATCTCCTACTCCTCTGGATGAACCAATCACCAACAGACTTATAGATGAATAATTAAGTAGCTCTGTGATGTCAATAGATGGAGCCTCCGGTACTGGCTCCTGATCTTGCAACCTCATTCTTCTGTGTTTGATATTTTACCACATTTGGATACTTATCTCCATTCTCTGCCTCTCTCTCAGACCATGAGCATGGTGTCTGCCTTCAGTCCCCTTATCACTGCTGGGATTTTCGCTGCCACTCTCTCCTCCGCTTTGGCTTGCCTTGTCTCTGCACCCAAAGTCTTCCAGGTGAGTCACTGGCAGCATGGGTGAAGCTCGGGGAGGAGGGAAGGCACCAAACTTCCTGAAGTAGGTTTATCCCCACACAAAATGCCCTTTTCTTCCAGTTTCCACTTCATTTTTAAACTGGTTCTCCATTCTACCCATGAAACTCCTTCAGATTGTTCCAAGTTGGGCAGGAACCCTGCTGGAGGAAAGGGTCCAGAACTACCAGGGGATGAAGGGTCCAAGATAGATTGTAGCACAAATGTTTCTCTCATTTTAAATTTCAAACTTCTCTCTGCACACTTCTGCCAATTTTGTGGGCTCTTTTAGGAATACAACTATTGTATAAAACATTATCTTTCGAGATGATGCCTTTATTTGTCTCTCTGCTCTAGGACTCCCAGCTCACATCTGCTCAGTTTTACTGGCTAGGCTAAGTTGCTGCAGAGAGGAAATATGCATGTTTATATAGGAAGTGTCACTATTAAGGACATTATCAGTCATTGCCTGGTAATATCATCACTTTTTAGTAGCATCATCTGTCCTTGGACAAGTGTCATTCAATTATGTCATCATACATCAGTGGTGTCAATGTCATCATCGAATATTGTATGAGCTTGCTGTTCTGCCATCAGTCATGCCTCCCCTCCCCCAGTCACCTCTTGTCTCCTTCCACAGTGTCTGTGTGAAGACAATCTGTATCCACTCATTGGATTCTTCAGCAAGGGTTATGGGAAGAACCATGAGCCGTTGCGGGGGTATGTCTTGACCTTTGTCATCGCTGTGGCCTTCATCCTCATTGGTGAGTCTTCACAGGGCTAGAAATATTTCCCTTCCTCAACAACAACAAATGTAGGTTTGGGGTAATAGTGGGGAGATCTCAGGACCGAAAGAGCAGCAGAGGACAGTCAAAGGACAGGGGTAAGAGAAAGCCCTTGTTGGAAAAAACACTTCATTTACAGGCACCTAATTAGGTATTATAAAGCTTGAGCAAAAGCTAATTATTCTTAAAGTATGATATCTAGAATGGCTTATATAATTAATTAACATAGGAGTTGTAAAGATGGAGAATTGGTTAGGTAAAAAAAAAGACTAGAGGCCAATCCAGCCCAATCGTCACATAGCCCAACCATTTCTTTCTCGAGTTATCTAGTGTTCTGGCCAGGTTCATTGTTGAAATATTCCATAATTGCCCCAAATCTTGAGTGGAGGCAAAGTCCCACCTGTGTCGTTTGCTCCTTGACCTTGATCTGCCCTTGTTTTGTGTTTGCAGCTGAATTGAACATCATTGCTCCAATAATCTCCAACTTCTTTCTCTGCTCCTATGCCCTGGTAAACTTCAGCTGCTTCCACGCATCCATCACCAGCTCTCCGGGTGAGTCTGGGAAGAACCTCAGGGAATCCTCTAGAAATCATAGAGTGGTAAAGCTGGGAGAGATCTTGAGAGGTCATCTAACTAGAAAAATAGGATAGGCCAGAAAGGGGGTACAAGAGGTCATCTAGAATCACAGGATGACAGGGCTGGAAGGTGCTTCAAGAGGTTAAGTAGACCTCCCTCTTTGCAGAGTAGGATGTATTGTGTTATATAACAGATCTTTCTCCCTGTGGCCTCTCAGCCTTCTTCTTCTTTCTCTACGCTAAATAAACCCCAAATCCTTCAATCTGTCCACCTGAACTCATACTTTCTAGATCTTTGATCTTGTTTATTTTTAACAGGTTCCTTAAACTGTTCAACAGATCTGTTTTAAAGAAGTTCACACCTCTATTCGCTGGACTTTGTCCAAAAAGCTCCATGTCCTTCCAGCAGTTGTGTAGGCCTGAAACCAAGGACAGAGCTCCTGCAAAGGCCTAGCTAGTGTAGAGTAGGGAGGGGGGCCAGAAGACCCGATATGCTTCCATATGAAAGTCCTGTACATGTGCCCCTGACCTAACATTGTTTTGGCCTTTCCATGTTCCTCTCCCACAGGCTGGAGGCCATCCTTTCGCTATTACAACAAGTGGGTCTCACTCTTTGGGGCTCTGGTGTCCATGGTGATCATGTTTTTGTTAACATGGTGGGCGGCCATTATCGCTGTGGGGATTGTCATCTTCCTGCTTGGATATGTCATGTATAAGAAACCTGGTGAGTGGACAAAGACCCTTCTCTATCATACGTGAAGGAATGCTATTTAACCACTGCGGCTATAATAGTAACAGTTCGAACATGAATACTGCTTTCTATCCAAAAAGGATTTCCACAGCCTGCGGCTACCACCAGGATAAAAGCCCTGACACAGTTCTGGCCTCTGGACTATATTAGGGTCTCTAGAGGAGTCAGTGACTGAGCCAGAGATCAGAACGAAGGCAAAGGGAGATAAAGTGACTTATCCTAGATCTTCTCATGAGCTATTGGGTATTGGGTCCATGAACCTGAGCCCTCTTTCTTATGAAGGGAAGCTAGCAGATACTGGTAGATTAATTGCAACTTCCTCTTTCCCCACCCCTTCTGTCCCACCTCTCCCCCACCCACCCACCCACCCACCAAACTTGTTGGCCACCTTCTCTTGGTCTTTCCTCAGATGTGAACTGGGGCTCCTCTGTGCAGGCCGGCACTTACCACCTGGCCCTAGCCTACTCTGTTAATCTCACCAGGGTGGAGGACCATGTCAAGAACTTCCGGTAACTGCTGATGAGTTTTTATGCAATTGCAGTCCCAGCCGAAATATTACAAAACTACGAAATGCAATAACACAACACATGCCACAAATAACTCTCAGTTAAGTACCCGGCATACCATAGCATATTCTGTCCTACTCTTCATGGCTTTCTCTTCTCCGCAGTGCCCTCCATCTCACAGGTCTTCCTCTCCCTCCCTTCCTTCCTTCTCTCCAGCCCTCAGTGCCTGGTTCTCACTGGACCCCCCAATTTCCGGCCAGCCCTAGTCGATTTCTTCGGGACAGTCACCAAAAATATCAGCCTGATGATCTGTGGAAATGTGGTGATGGTGAGTGGGGGCAGGGGGCCTGAGCACTGGGGTCCTAGATGCTCTAGACTTTTGAAATTACGTAGGGCATAGACTTACCCTGAGTGTTTCTCTTTGCATCAGGACTCTGAGAAGGGTTTGGACTCTGAGGGTCACGTGAAGTGGTTGAATAAAAGGAAAGTGAGAGCCTTCTACACCACCATCGTAGCTGAGGACCTGAGGACAGGGGCCAGAAACCTGATGCAAGTAAGTGGGGGGAAGAGGCCCAGTCACCCAAGATCAAATTCACAAAGTTGGCAACAGAGCTGAGGATTAAAGCTGAGGCACAGGGAGATAAAGCGACTCCCCAGGGTCACACAGTGTCAGGCACGGGAAGGCTTGATTAAAAATCCAATTTCCTCTTCAGGTCTCTGGACTGGGTAGACTCAGGCCCAACACACTAGTTCTGGGTTATAAAAAGAACTGGCGGCAGGGCACCTCGGACAGTCTGGAGAACTACGTCGGCATCATTCAGTGAGTAGCTTTCGTACTTGCAGAAGTCTTATCTTGGGTGCCATTTAACCCCCGTGCCGCACAAGCGCCCTGTCTGTGTGCCAAAGAACGTCTTACCCAGCATGCACTGCAACAAATACCAGCGCTCTACATGGTCAGTACTGGCCAGCCCTGCATCAAGTAACTTACTTGGAAATTCTTCAGATCTAAGATTCTTTTTGGCAAGCCCCTGGGATGTGACTATGTTCAGAACATCTGACATCCAGATGGTTCCTGCTCTGTGCGTTATCCGATGGCATTTATGATATTTTAGCCAGTCTGAGCCAATTAGAGCTTGGAACGAGCATGTGATGTAGTCACTGACATTCCCTAAAATGTCTATTTCCATCTGTCTTCCCACAGCGACGCTTTTGACCTGAACTTCGGGGTCTGTCTTCTGAGGATGAAGGAGGGACTGGACGCATCCCAGACAATGCAGGCGCACGGTGAGTCTCAAAAACCCAGAAGGAGAGGGAAAAGGTTTACGGAACGTGGTGCCGTGTTCTCAGCGCTGTCTGCCAAGGGGCCGTGGAAAGTGACGGAAAATTAAGCTGCGGCCTTACTGCTATAGCCACAAGAGGTGCTGTATGGGGTCATGGGCTGCCTGATCCTCCAGTTCCAATAACCACCGCTTTGCCTCATTCTGGCATGCTCAGAAACACCCCCCCTCCAGAAAACAAACAGAAATACCTTCAAACCTGCCCCATTTGAGTTTCTAATTCTAATTGAAGTCCCAATAAAAGAAAAAAAATGAATCTTGCAATCATTTGTGTTCTGCTGACCTGGAAAGGTTTTTGATCTTTGCTCCTCTTCTCATGTGTTTGGGTTTTGCAGTGAATCCAGCCTTCAAGGGAGAGGAAGAGGACAATGTAGCACTGGAGAGAGGGGAGGAGCAGGAAGACCCCCCAATGCCAGCCGGTAAGGAGGAAGTTGGCATGGATTCACCAGAGGCAGATCTTGTCAGACAAATCTGATTGATTTCTTTGACTGGGTGACCAGGGAGTTGGACCGAGGGAGAACCCTAGATGTGGTGTATTTAGATTTCAGTAAAGCCTTTGACACTGCTCCTCACAGGCGACTTTTAAACAAACTGAGCACTCTGTGGATGGACCCTAAAGTTACTGCTTGGGTTAGAAATTGGTTGGGTGGGAGGCGACAAAGAGTACAGGTAAATGGAGCTCACTCTGGGGAGAAGGAGGTTACCAGTGGTGTGCCCCAGGGATCTGTCCTTGGTCCGATTCTTTTTAACATCTTTGTTAGTGATATTGCGAAAGGGCTGTTGGGTAAGGTTTGCCTCTTTGTGGATGATACCAAAATCTGCAATAGAGTAGACACCCAGGAAGGTGTAGATAACATGAGGAGGGATCTAGCTAAGCTTGAAGAATGGTCTAGAATATGGCAGTTGAGATTTAATGCTAAAAAATGTAAGGTCATGCATTTAGGCTGCAAAAATCCAATGGAGCTGTACAGTGTAGGGGGTGAGATACTTCTAGTCACAAAAGAGCAGGATCTGGGCGTAATTGTGTCTGATGTCCTAAAGTAGCTAAGCAGGTAGAAAAGGTGACTGCAAAAGCTAGAAGGATGCCTGGGTGCATAGGGAGAGGAATGGCCAGCAGAAAAAAGGAGGTGATAGTGCCTCTGTATAAGTCTCTGGTGCGACCTCATTTGGAGTATTGTGTGCAATTCTGGAGACCGCACCTTCAAAAGGATATAAACAGGATGGAGTCAGTGCAGAGGGGGGGCTACTAAACTGGTTAGTGGTCCTCATTATGAAGTATAAGGACAGACTTAAATATCTTAATATGTATAATTTAGAGGAAAGCGAGATAGAGGATATATGATAGAGATGTTTAAATACCTCTGTGGCATAAATACACAGGAAGAGAGCCTCTTTCGATGGAAAGCAAGTTCTGCTACAAGGGGACATGGGATGAGGGTGAAGGGGATAAACTCAGGAGTAATATGCGGAAATATTTCTTTATGGAAAGACTGGTGGATCCGTGGAATAGTCTCCCAGTGGAGGTGGTAGAGATGAGGGCAGTATCTGAATTCAAAGAAGCATGGGACAAACACAGAGGATCTCTGAAGGAAAAAAGAGGAGTATAGTAGTTGATACGGAAGGGCAGACTAGATAGGCCACTGTCATGTTTCTTTGCTTCTTGTGCTCGGCTCCCCCCATCACCAGGGCCAGCCCATCTACAATGCACACTAGGTGGCTGCCTAGGGCAGCAGACCTTTGTAGGTGGCAGGTCATGTGTTTTGGTACATATGGCCTGCTGCTTCTGACTCCCCAAAGTTGTGTCGGGGGGGGGGGGGGTCGGTCAGAAGCAACAGGTCAAGTGTACTGAAGCACATGGCCTGCACCTGAGCCAAGTTGCTCCCCCACGAAATCAGCAGCAGCAGCAGCAGCAGCAGGGGAACAGTGGCACAGCAGGGCGACTCAGTACATGGGGGGGGGGGGGGCCCAGCCCTGCCCATCACCACTATTATCACTGTACCCTACTAGTTCTTACTCACAGCTGGTGTACCCCTGCACCTCTCAGTACCTCACATGCTAGGGAGCTTCTACGACAACCAATACTCAGTGGCTCCAGTACAGCACCCCTCTTTCCCCCTGCCCTGGTTATCTGCCCCACACCCTTATCCCCCAGCCCCTCTCCTCTTCCCCACATGAAGGGAAAGGGTGCAGGTGTGGTGGGGTTGCTGGTGTGGTGGTACCCCTTATCCTTGACATCCTAAGCAGCTGTATAGGTTGTAACCCCCAAATGCCAGCCCTATGGAGATGCGCTGTCTCTTTGCCAATGAGGGCGCAAGGACAAGCATCACACAGAATTTGTGGAGGTTTAGTTCCCAGTGGGTGTTTTGCAGGAAAATGTTATACTCGATGCGCAAGCAATCTCTCTTCCTCTCTTTCACGCACTCATACATCTTCCTCTTGTCCCCTAATTAGGCTTCTGATTCTCCCCCTCTCCCTTCCAGAGCTCACTGGTGCGGAGAAGCTGGCCAGCACCGTTTTCCAGTCCAAGCAGGGAAAGAAGACCATTGATGTTTACTGGCTGTCTGATGATGGAGGTGAGTGAATTCTCCTCTGCCCCCTGAGGACCTGTCTTCATCACAACCTCTTGCCTGTGCTCCTGTGAAACCAGCCTCGTCCTTCCAGGCCTCTGGAAAACCCAGGACTGGATTTGCATACCGTGCTGACATGGAGTTGGTACTGGGTAGCCTGTCGGTTTACTTTACAGATGTCCGGCTTTAAGAGTCTAACTGCTGTGTGTTGACAACAGGGGTTGGGTTGAGGATTAGTGTTGTGTGCTTTTCTAACCAACATGGAAGAATCTCAGCTGGGCAGACTGGATGGGCCACAATGGTCTTTTCCTGCCAATATTTATCACTTATTATGCCTAACCCCAGTCTTTGTAAATCTGTTAGGTAGCTGACTTCGCCCTTTGCACTCCATATGTCATGCTCCTAGACTACTGTATCACCCACGTATATAATACACACACATATAACGCAGGGAAATGACGACATTATGTGAAAATGTCTCCAGATAACAGGCACACACACATATACCGTGCACGATCTTATTGAACTGGGATCATGCCAGGAATGAAATGCAAATCCTACACTGCAGACTTCAAACTGAAAGTCGTTGTGAGAATGGAAGAAACAAGCAACAGAGCGGCAGCAAGAGAGTTTGAGGTTGGAGAGATTTCCATTCACGAATGGAAAAAGGAGCTTGAGAAAATGAACCCCCGAAGATGCGCACATTGTGGGCTCAAAGCGAAATGGCCTCATCTGGAGAACGACTTTGAAGAGGGTTCTTTCTCAGAGGGAACAAAATCGTGTACTGCCGCAATTCAGATCGAAGCAAAGCTTCTGGCCAATGAAAGAGGAATCCTGGATTTCAGAGTGGGTTTCACCTGGATTTCTAGATTCATGAAAAGAAATGGACTTTCAGTGAGAATGAGAACCACTGTAGGCCAGCAACTTCCGGATGACTAGGAGCAAAAGATGATCGGCTTCCGTGAATTTCTCTCCAAAGAAATCTCTGAACATGGTATCTCTGCAATGGACACGGTTCCAATGTCTTTCAACATCCCTACCACTGGGACTGTAGCTGCTTCAGTTAAGAAAACTGTAACCATTACAACTGCTGGGCATGGGAGGGCTTGCTTCACTGAAGTCCTTGGATGCACTGTGAGTGGGGTGAAATTAAAGCTGATGGTAGTTTTCAAGAGAGTTACCATGCCCCGTGAAAAACTGCCCACCGGTGTGGATGTCCATTGCAATAGGAAGGGAAGGATGGACCGTGGCCTTATGAAAGTATGGGTAGATAAATGTAATAGGGCCAGGCAGGGGGCATTCTTTTCAAAGAAGTCCGTACTAATTTTCGACGCCATGGCTGCCCACAAAGAAAAAAAAGTTCAAAAAGATATAAACTCCACTGGTGCCAACATAGCTGTAATACCCATCAGTCTTACCTGCAAGCTACAGCCGATAGATATAGCGGGTAACCATCTGTTTGTGAGAAGAGCGTGGGACGAATGGATGCAGTCTGGGATTCACAAATTCAGGAAGACTGAAGCAGGCGAGGTTTTCGGAAGTCTGCAAGTGCGTGTCTTCTGCTTGGGGGAAAATAACACCACAAACCATCCGCAACGGCTTCAGAATGGCTGTGATCGTCTACCAGCAGAATAGGACACTGACAGCGAAGGTGAAGACGCCACTAGCAGCGACAGCAACATCGCTTCGGAAATTACAGAAGAGCATCTGCAGGCAACTCTTAGATATTTCAACGACGACAGTGATGAGGGAATGGACTTTGTTTGCGGAGTCAGATGATGATGATGGTGTTGATTGAAATGGAACTGGCCTAGACTAATTGAGAATAAATTACAAAGAATGTACAGAGATAACCCTTATTAAAATTCACGATTTAAGAAATAAAGAAATTTCAAAAAATTAAAAACAACAGCTTGTTTTTTCTTGTGACGTCAATAATGCATAAAACGTGTGGGGGTTGCACGGTTTGGAAAAAATATGTATAATGAGTGTTATTTGCGTGAAAATACGATACACACTTTGATATTGGTGCAGAACTCATTCTGAGCTTCCTCTTCCATTGCCGCTCTGCAGTAATAGTGAAAAATTGACACTTGTGGGAACCCAGTGCATGCTGATCCATTCTGTGTCATAGTTTACCCACAATACACTTCTTTAGCCTTGTATGAATGTCACAGTATTAACTGTTGCATATCCTTCCCCCATCCTCCCAGGTCTGACACTGCTGATCCCCTATTTGCTGACTCGCAGGAAGAGATGGAGCCAGTGCAAGGTTCGAGTATTTATCAGTGGCCATCTCAGCACTATGCAGGAGGAACAAAAGGAGTAAGTTGTAGAGGGAGGGGGAAGCAGTGGGTGGTTAGTGCAGGCCCTCCGAGATGAGGCCCAGGCCATTTTACATTGTGAGGCCCCCTCATGGTTTGGGAAGAGGGGTAACAATTATTTATGGTAAAGAAAGGCATGTAAAAAATTCCAAATTCAAAACTTCATTATGCCAATAAAAAACTATAATGATTACATAGGGTTAGAGTGGAAGACTATGCACTCTTGACTGAGGTCAGGCCCGGGCAAAATGGCTCTCCTATTCCCCCCCCCCCCCCCCCCTTATACCTCTCGGAGGGACTGGGTTAGTGGTAGACAGAATGATGTGTGTAGGAGGCGGTGGGGGTGGGGGCAATGGCACCAGAGATCTCATATCATCCCAACTAACAGAGCACCTTCTCGGGTCAGCCCTGTGAAGCTAAGTGATAGGAATGTGTACAAGACATAGTTTTTCGGTTTGGGCTTTGGTCTCAATTTTAGGATTTTTTTTTTAGTTCAGACAATTGTTTCAATAAAACATTTTGAAATGTGCACTATAGCTTTTTAATGTGTGTTAAATTAGCTGGATCATTTGCTGTACCGCTAGTGGTGGTCCCAAAGGCTTGTATCCTAACAGTTTAGCCCCAGTGATAACAGTAAATCACGACCAAAACTAAAATACTCAATCTTGTTAATAAAAACATTAGGTAATAGCCTATAGGCAAATGACAAATGAGGAAGGGGGAAATAGAACAACAATTTGCCAGATGCCACTGAATTACAAGAAACATGGTTCATAGAAGGGTGGGAGTATTCAGTGCAAATTATACTTATCATAGAAGGTTTGCTGGAACAGTGAGGGCTTTACCTGTTTTTTACATTTCTTGTAAGAAATTTCTGAGTGAATACCCAGAGGAAGGGCGTTACAGAGAGCTGGGGGGTTGTAAGCAAAAGTGGCCCATTCACTTCTCAATCGTGGTAATGTAGGGATGGTTAGATGAGCTTGGGATGATCTTTACTTTCTATGCGGTGTACATGGAACGAGGAGAGAGAACAGATATTGTGGGAGTCTCTGTGTAAAAGGTTAACAGATGCTAAATTGATAAAGCACACACTACATTTTGAAAGGGATCCTAACAAATGTCGGGGACTATGGCCTGCCATCTTTATTTATTTATTTTATTTATTTATACATCTTTTCTATACCGCCACTTCCAGAGATCAGTGGCGGTTTACAGGTAACATAAACTTTAATAATAGAGTACTATTATTTTACATAGAACAGATTTAGAACAAAGAACATTAATTTACATAGAACAGATTTAGAACAAAGAACATTCAACTATTAAATGTAACTCAAAATACAATGAGATAACAGGAGAGGTAGGAACGTTTGAACTGGGTATGAATTAGTTAATGTTTCAAAACATAATATGTCAACAATAAAGGGATATATTTACATTAAATTACAGTTATTCACATTAGCGACAAGCAATTGCGTTCAAAGAGTAAGCTTAATCTAGGTGAGCAATGTGAATGTGTGGGAAAGATTTTGTGCCTTGTCTAGGTAGGGTCAGTGAGTGACTGATGATCGGTGTTTTTCTCTGAGTTAGGATTATCTTCAATTTGGAGGTTATTGTAGTACAGAGTAAATAGATGTGTTTTTAGATTTTTTCTAAATAATTGAAGGTCCTTGATTTCTCTGATTTCAATTGGGAGGTTGTTCCATAACGTAGGGGCGAAGTATGAGAAAGCTGTGTTACTTGTCTTCTGACTTGTCTTTCGAATAGAATCAGGGACTTGTATCGTGTGAAGGTTTTTTTCTTCTTCTTGATCTATTTTCATGTGGGATGTTGATGAGCGTAGATAAGAAAGATGGTGCTATATTATTAAAGATCTTAAACGTATTGACTAAGGACTTGTAGATGATTCTGCATGAGACGGGTAACCAATGGAGAGCGTAGAGAATCGGAGATATATGATCTGATAGTTTCGCTTTATAGATAATCCTTGCGGTGACATTTTGGGCTAATTGAAGTGTGTGAATATTTTTCTTAGAGGTCCCTTGAAGAATACCATTACAGTAGTCTAAACGTGGTGTTATAAGTGTTTGTGCTACGGTTCTGAAATCAGTGTTATCTATCAATGGTCTAAGTTGTTGGATTGTCTTTAATTTGAAATATATTGTTTTTACAGATTGTTTTATATGTTTGGTGAGGCTGAGGGTCTTATCTAGAGTGACTCCCAAATATTTGATCTCATCTTTGACTGGGAGTTTTTTCCAATGTTGATTTCAAGTGGGGGAGTGAAGCTTGTGTTTCTTGTTATAAATAGAACTTCTGTTTTTTAAAATTAATATTCATATTCATTGATTTCAGCCACAGCTCAGCTTCAGTGAGGCAACGACATATGTTAGTGAGCCTGCTCTTATCTGATCTCAGAAGATACACAGGATTGAGCCTGGGTGGGGCTTGGATGGGAGATCACCTTGTAGGCTTATTGCATGGAAAAAAAAGCCTGGCAGACTATTTCTCATTGGACCTTGTCAAGAAAACCCAGGGGATAGTCACAACATGGACGATTATCCTCAGGGCTGCCAGGAGTCTGCATCAACGTACGGCACTTTGCACAAAGTGACTATTGTCAGGAGATTGGTGGTAGCAGTGAGATTAGAAACCTGGATCTCTGGCTATTAGTTGTGTGCCCCCCAGTGAAAACTCAGCAGGAGGCTGAGGTACAGCTGTGGGCTCCTGACCTCAAGATGCAGATACAGAAGACATTAATGCATCGGGTGATGTACGAGGGGGCTTCTCTTGGTAAGCTGCTGAAGCCGTTTTGTCTCTCCACAGGATGTTGTCCCTGCTCAACAGGTTCCGTCTGGGGTTCCAGAAGGTCACTGTGCTTCCAGACATTGCTCTGAAACCAGAAGCAAAAAAGTAAGAGACTCACCCCCGTCTGTAGCAATAATAATATCAGCACCCACACTAGGGAAAGAGAGGAAAAGGGGGGGGGGGGGGGTTGCAGAAGACCTGACTGACTCCATCTGTTGTATCCCTACTACTAATATTAAGCATTTAGCTAATACTACACGATGTATGCAGCAGCTTATAGACACTGGAAAAGCCCCTTCTCCGTGTCGCTTACAGTCTAGTCTACCAACAGACAGGAGGTTGAGGACAGCTGAGCAATAAGAAACATGGATTGTGTGAGTGTGATCAGGTCTTTCTTTATTTCATAATTAAGGTGTATAAATTGCCTTTTTGAAGAGATTCACCCAAGGTGGTGTGCAACAACTTACACCGTAGAAACAGCAGGACGGAGTCGTCATAATAAACAATTAGAACAGCGAGATAAACTTAGAACTAGGCAAATAAAATCATAATAATATGACACAATGTGAACACTACGCGCATTAAAACAGCACAGTAAAACACACATAGAATTGAAATAAGAAAATATGGCAGCAGCACACACACGATACAGCACTGGCTGGCGTTAAAGTTTGCAAGCAGCATTGTTCCAAAGAAGATAAGCACACCTCATGACGTGCTTCAAGAGAGGCTCCTGGGAGAAAGTTAAATTACTTCTGCTACCTATCATTTGTATAGCATTATAAGGTGTACACAGCCCTGTACACACACTGACGCGAGGCAGTCCCTGCTCAATAAAGCTTACAATCTATGCAAGAGACACATACAACAAACAGGGAACAAGGGCAATTCTTTAAGGGAAATGATTAAAACACAAAGTCCCCCACCTCCCTGGGGGACAAGATAAGTGTTGCCGTTCCCTGAGTGACCGTGTCAAAAATGAAAACAAACTGTGCCCCCTTAGCCCTGTCCCTTTAACACAGCTAAATGCCACCCTGAAACGAATGCGTGTGAAGTGCCGTTGCAGTCATAGAAATAACAGGACTGTGGACTATTAATGCGCTTAAAACCATTAGTAAACATGTCCCTTAGCACTGTTCCTAAGTTCCATCCGTGTTAACGTGCCTTCTGTAAGCAAAGCTCTCATCTTTGCTCCCCTGGCAGCCTGAAGATCTTTGAGGACATGGTGACTCCCTACCGGCTCAACGACGGGCTGATGGACAGAGAAAGGACCCAGGAGCTGAAAAGGGCCAATCCCTGGAGGATCTCCGACCAAGACCTGAAGGTCCACAGCAAGAAGGTAAGATGTTGGCACCGGAAGGAGAGCAGCTTCCACTGAATGAGTGCGGAGTGTCCCTGGTGCTCTCTCAAGTCGGTAGGGACTGCCCCAGACTCACCCTTCTCTAACCCTGTATTCCTGATGGATTTCCATTGCAGTCCGAACGTCAGGTGAGACTCAATGAAATCATCCATGAGAATTCCAAGGATGCCGCCGTCATTATCATGTAAGGAAAACTGTATCCCCTTAACCCCATCCTCCCCCAATAGGCATCCTTGTTCACCTTTTGCCTCCCCGGGAGAGGTTGTCAGCTTGAACAATTTGTATCTCATGTTTCCTTCCTTTTCTCCCCTACAGAAGCCTACCGGTCATCAAGGATGCCTGTCCCAGTGCCCTCTACATGGCGTGGCTGGAAATGTTGTCCTATGACTTAAACCCACCCCTGGTCTTCATCCGTGGGAACCAGCAGGACACGCTAACCGTCTACTGTCAGTAGCCACGGCTGCAGGCTACTGAGTCAAGGGCTGTGACCCTGAAGGCATATGTACACTGTTCTGATGAGGAGGGATGGGGGCGCTCTAGAAGACTGTCCTTAATGGGTTCATGCTGAGTACAGAGTTTCCTAATTTAAGTCTAGCACAGACGTCTTGCTCTCGGATGCTGTATGCAAACAGCATGCAGACAGATTGTGTGAAAAAAATCTGTGCTAAACAAGGAAAGCGAGTCAGATACATGGGAACACAGGTCTGCATTAGCAGCACCTGTATCCTGCACACAAAAAGCCGTTTGGTACTTGTTCACACTACTGGAATGCAATCTGGTGTGTAAACAGCAGTATGATCCTGCACAGTTCTGCTCAGAATAACATCAGTGTTCGTTAATAGCGATATTTATTCTGCAAAGAATAATATTGATGTTTACCCGCCAAATAGAATTCCAGTACATGTATATAACATTGTTCTCTGCGTTTGCGGTGAATAGTTCATTGCTTCAGTACCATGGATTTAAATGCGATTTGCTCCATTAGCTCATGCACAAAATGTTTTGCATTGGTAGTGCGCAAAATCAGAGCTAACCTTTGCACAAAGCCTAGCACACTTTACTGCAGCAGCCCCAGAGCATGGGATCGGAGGCCAAGCACGAGTCAAAGCCTCTTCGGTCCCACGTGCAGGATGCCTTTGATTATTGGACACTGGG
Source organism: Ichthyophis bannanicus (assembly GCA_033557465.1). Taxonomy (NCBI): domain Eukaryota; kingdom Metazoa; phylum Chordata; class Amphibia; order Gymnophiona; family Ichthyophiidae; genus Ichthyophis; species Ichthyophis bannanicus. The sequence goes on from CM066048.1 coordinate 121,583,275, forward strand.
AGTTGTTTTCCTGCTGAATTCCTGCACAGTGGGAATGGAACATGGTGTTTAAGATGCCTTTGTTGCCTGAGATCATTGGGCATTGTTTAATGATGTCACAGAGCATGGTTTAATGATGTCACACACATCCGCTCAGGGAAGAAAAGCACCACATGCTGAGCTTCCTTACCCACTGCTACTTTGCAAGAACCAGTGCACCATTCAACCAGTAAATGTGAACAAGCCTGTGCTGGCAATCAGAGCAGAGACTCAGAGGCCACACCCCAAGGGACCATTCTTGCACTGATCAACTGTCCACATCATGCTTATATAGCGGCAAGGGTCTGGCTCTGCTTCCTCTCACATTTAAACATCAGCAACTGCTCAAACCAGCTCTAGCCTCGCTGCTTTGCGTCTCACAGAAGCGAATGTGTTTTACTTTCCAAAGGCTACATCTACACCTGGCATGAACCTGCCTTGCAAGATGACTCGCTCTTTCCACCCCAGTGCCAGGTTTTGCACGTAAGGCCTGTATGGAACTAGAGGGCCTAGAGTTGTGTTACACTCCTGTAAATATTAAATTTGCAAATGTAAGTGCCAGACAGGGAATAAAACCTTATGTAATAGGCCTGCCTTCTGCACTTGTTTGGAGAAGGGTAGAAATCCCTTAGGACGTTGATGGTCTCATTGTACAGGGGGTGGACATGCCCAGCTCTAGAATCAGAGTGAGCCGAGTGATTGTGTCTCCTCTAGATTCAGCTTCAGAGAATCCCAAGCACTTTCCAATACTGGTGTAGTATGGGATGTGGGTAAGGAAACCCACTGGTTTAATGCCCTTTACAACAATGTAATAGTAGTGTAGCTGCACGTTGTTCTACTTAAATGCACAGAAATAAACACTAAAACTCATAAGGTGATGGTTTTCGACTAACATACTTCTTGACCAGCACGGACATGGAAGGACTCAACAAAGATCTGGGCTGTCTATCTCATCGCCAGCCATAAAATTCTACTGCAGGTCACCTTCTGATCACTCACCAGTTTCTAATCCCTATCTTCCCCTCTTTATTGTACGATGCATTTTTATTTTCTGGTATTACCATCTTTTGCTCATTTTCCCCTGACCCAAGGAAGGTGGTGTTGGGTCCCAAAAGCTACTCAAGAAATAAATTAGCCGATTTTTACTAACCGTTATTTCTCTGCAAAAGGAAGTAGGAAATCTGAAGGACAAAGACTCAGACTGAGCTACAGTCAGCCCCCAGACCTGTGTGCATTAAGCGCCACTCTGGCAAAATCGTTTTAATTTTGTTCATGGAATATATTTCACACTGGACACTTGTGGGACAGGATCACTGAACGATAGGACATGACCAGCTAGACTGAGAAACTGACACAGGGTAGTATGAAGATGCACCATTGCCCTTGCAGACAATATTGTAAATGTATACAGAAGTATACAATTGTTCTGTTTAAAGTTCAATGTAAACCGCCCCTGATCTCTGGAAGGGGCGGTATAGAAAAGACCGTTAAATAAAATAAATAAAAAAAATAAATAAATATTGTGTCAATTGTTAGTGGCTGAGGGGATGGCCCAACCCTTAGGCAAACTAGGCAGTTGCCTACAGTGACAGCTTCTTGGGGGGGGGGCAGCAAAGACCTGGGCAATCACAGCTAAACAAGAGATTCTGACAACACAGGAGGTGGGGGAGCATAAGGCTTAAGTTTTGTCTACACCACCAACACCTTGAACCAGCTCTGGGCCGGCCCTGAATGTTTGGGATGTGCTAGTGGACCAAAGAGGACAACTGATCAACCAACATGTACTTGGAGGCTATGGGCTCTTAGAGGAAGAGCCCTTGGCATGAAGCAGACATTAAAACAAACCTGTTCATTCAAGTTTCTCCTGCCTTCCAGGGGAGAAGGCAACTAGCATAGCCAGAGATACAGAACTAGTTAAATGGCTTTAAGCTTACGGGTTAAGTTTCTCGTAATGGTTTAAGTCAGAGGCTATTTCTTTAGGGTAGTGGAATTCACTCCCCGTCCTCAAGAGCTGCCAATAGGTCCAGTTTTCAGGATATTTTCAATAAATATGCATGACAGATTCCACACGATGAAGGTGGGATGCCTGCAATTTCCCCACTTGCAGAATTCATTAGGAATATCCTGAAAACCTGGTCTATGACAGTAACAGCGGAACACAAGTTTGGGCTGCAACAACAGAGACACACTGTGGGTCTTTGGGAAGGCAACCATTCATTTTTACTGTAATGTATTAAAAAAGAAAAAGTGGAAAAAGGAATTTTAGGCATGTAAAGAGGTTATTTATAAATAAAAAGAAGACATAAAAATTAGTGTTTTAAAAATAAATCTTCACATCACAAGCTTAAAAGCAGGAAAGGAAATGCCTAAACAAGGCATACTCTTGGCTAATAGCAGCACACAGACTGCTCTGCACACACTTGCTTCCCTTAGTTTACAACAAAACAAAAACACAAAAAGGGACTCTCAAAACAGATTTTTGTGAAAACATCTGGTTTAATGATTAATGCCATTATCCCCCCTCCCGCCAACCTCACAACTCAAAGCCTGCCAATGCACCTGGCTCCGTCAGAGATTCCCCCCTAGCAGTGGCAGAAAGGGAAGACAATGGGGCAATGCCAAAGGTCCCTCTTGAGTAAGGGTAGTCAGGGGGCATTCAGTAGCTTATATAACATATTTGTCTAAAATGAAGTGAACAGATTAATTTCATGTCCCACTAGATTACGAGAGATGAAGCTGCCAATACCAGAGTGCAGCAAAGGAACGCATGAGAGGAGTCTTCAGCTGTATCCCCTGATGGAACTCAAGTGACCTCTGCCCCTTGCAGAAAGTGATGCGGAGGGAGGTGATTTTGCAGTGGCCACTCCCCAAACGGCATTTGCCTTGACCACTGCCCCTTCACATGGCAAAGGTGGAGAGCACTCCATACAGCGCAGAGCACAATGCCCTGGTCTTCCTCACATGGCCATATACAGACTGATGGGACAGTGGTCGCTCCCCTTGACCTTTGAGCGTATCTTGCTGTCACAGAGCTTGGAAAGCAAGGATCTGGACAGCACGAAGTAGTCAAGCCTCCAGCCCACGTTCTTGCCCCGGGCGTTCATCATGTAAGTCCAGAAGGTGTAAGCATAGGGGACATCTGGGTAGAGGTCGCGGAAGCTATCCACGAAACCCTCCTCCAGCAGGGCGCTGAAACCCTCCCGCTCTTGTGGGGTGAACCCAGCTGTCTTCTTGTTAGTCTTGGGGTTCTTCAAGTCAATCTCCTGGTGGGCTACATTCAAGTCTCCACAGAGGATAAGAGGTTTCCGCCCATCTAGACCTTTCAGGTAGGCTCGGAAGTCCCCATCCCACTTCTGACGGTAGTCCAGACGCACCAGACCACGGCCGGAGTTGGGCACATAGGCTGCCACCAGGAAGAAGTCCTTGAATTCCGCTGTGATGATGCGCCCTTCTTTATCATGTTCCTCTACTCCTGCAGAACAAGGGGAGAAAAGAAGCCAGCAACAAGTATTAACAAGGCCTCATCCACAATGTAAACGCCCCCTTTTATGCTCAGCTCAGAATGGAGAAGTCCATGGCAGGATGGATACTGGTGGCTCCTGCAAGTTTTCCTTCAGAGCACTATAATCTCTGCTCTCTACCTCACAAATTAGTGGCAGTGGCAAGATCCTAACAAGGCAGTGAGGGGCTGAAACCAGCTTCTTTGAGAAAGACAAAGAAGGCCGTAACAGCATGAAGTAACTAAGAAGGGGAAAAAACAGCCAGGCTGGATGTGAGAGGCTGCAATTAGCTCGATAAGGGCTGCTACAAGCTGAGGCCCATTAAAGAATCCTATCTAGGGGCAAGGAAGTGGAGTAGATTTATCTTTTTCTTACAGCCTACTTTTCCAAGAAATACATTTTTACTCTAACCAGGTTACAAAGCAGCAGCTGCCCATCTGAAGATTCTAGATGGCTCCCCGGGGTTTCACTTCAGCCCCAGATCCATGCTGCCATTATTTCTAATGAGCTACCATGGATGGTCCCCAAGAAGGTGCAGCCAAGATAGGAGTGTGTCTCACCAATGCCGTAGGAGACACTGAGAGGCAAGTCTTTGCAAAGCATGGCTACACCGCTATAGCCCTCCTTGTCATCAGAGCAAGCCCAGTACTTGTGGGGGTACGCCGGCATGTCCTTGATCTCGCTGGGCAGTGCCTTCTCAGCACATTTAGTCTCCTGTAGACACAGGATGTCTGGATCCTCCTGTCGCACCCACTGAAGAAGAAGGGAGTTGTTTATTCACAAACAGTGAGACACAGACTGGGTAATGGATGCCTCACAAACAGCACAGAAACAAGTCTCATACTACAACATGGAGGGAAAGGAAGGGTACTCACATCCAGGCCATTCTTCTTCACCCAGGCCCGGAGCCCGTCCACATTCCAGGAGGTTATTTTGAGGTTGTATTTCTTCCCTGCAGAAGTCGTCAGCTTTTCAGGGGGATCCTCATATGTAGGGGGGCCCTCCGGCTCCTTTGTGGCTTTGGCCTCCGGCTCCTTTGTGGCTTTGGCCCCCCCTCCCTTCTTGCTTTTCTTCGCTACCTGTTCTGAAGAGAAAAACATGAGAGAATTAAAAACACATACTCATCATTTAAAGAGCACCCCTAGCATCTTCTTCCTCTCACTACTCATTGCTCCACAGGGCTCTCATTAGGGAGGTACTGTACATGGCCTCTCTGCTCTCACATCCTTCCCTTATCCTCTTAGCAGGAAGCCACCATATAACCAGCAACTCCTACAGCACCTTCAAGGCTTTTAATGGGTCGATTTTGAGGTTCTCTCTAACGAATATGCACGAGACAGATTTGAGATGCAATATGCATATTCATTCAACCTGACCTGTTTGCAAGGCTCCAGAACTGCCAACAAAGTTCCACCACCCAGCCACTGTGCACTTACCATTTTCATCTTGCTCCTGGCACTCCACATTCACAGTCTCCTCTTTCAACTCCTTCTTCCCACGCTTTGGCATTCTCCACACAGAGCCCAAACGGATCACGGGAACACGCAGAATCTTTCCTAAGGGAAGAGGAAGCCATGATTATGCTATTATGCCATAAGAGATGCTACCACTCACAGGCACTGATAACGGGTTGGTGCTAAGGAAATAAAGCAGAAGCATGCACGAGAACTCAATGTGTCGAACTCCTTAGAAGCCTCCAATCTAAAAGATTTAAAAAAATACATTTCTGCAAAATAGATCTATTAATTATTAACCAAGCAGACACGAGGACTGTAACCTTAAGGGGAAAAATCTCCCTATTAGGCTCTCTCAAGTGATCAGGGCTAGCCGGTCAGGGACAAGATACCGAGCTCCATGGACCATTGCCGAGCCAGCAGGCCATGTTCCATGATAGCAATATTAGTTATTAGGATTCCCTGCTGACGCCGGGGGTGAAAGGGCCTGTACCAGCAAGGGATGGGAGAGGGACGCTGCCAGGACCTTGCACCGCAGGAAGGTAAAACGCAGAGCACGCACCACCGCTCTCCGAACGTTCCCGGGATGTCTCGCGCCGCTATCGCTCCCAGCCCCGCCCCCTCGCTCGTGGGCTCAGCACCCACGCGGCAGACTACACACAAAGGCTTCTAGGGCGGAAGCGGAAGAAGCGTGAGCCGGAAGTAAGCGCAACGTCCGTCTAGGACGAGAAGCGGAAGTACCGGTCTCGCTGCCGCACTCTCGTTCTCCCCGGCATGACCATCGTGATTGGATTCGAGGGCAGCGCCAACAAGATCGGGGTCGGTATCGTCCAGGATGGCGCGGTCCTGGCGAATCCCCGCCGGACTTATATCACCCCGCCGGGGCAAGGTCAGGAACGGGTCGCCCCCTCCCCTATCAGCGCCCCCCACCGCCCTTCCCCCGCTGACACGTCTCGCTTCTTCCCGTGCAGGTTTCCAGCCCGGCGACACTGCCCGCCACCACCGCGCCTGTGTATTGGACGTGCTGCAGGAGGCGCTGCAGGAAGCCGGGATCAGCCCGCGAGACATCGATTGCGTCTCCTACACCAAAGGTGCCCGGTCCCGCCGTTCCCCTGCTGCCTCCGCTACCGGGGGCGCCCGTTTCTCTAGCGCTGCCCCGCGCAGCTTACCGTCTGGTTCGGGGGCTTCTCAAGCTGCTACTACTCCCCCCCCCCCCCCCCCACGCTATTCAGGGCGTCTGTAAGGAATATCCGGGATTGGTTTCGTTTAGCCTGGAAACTAAACCGGCAGTGGCAGAAGTTCCAATTAACGGCCCCTAAGCAACACATTTAGCTGAAAGATGGTTTAGTATTTATTTGGACTGTGCCGGTTTTGCTTTGCACTTATTTTATGTATAGAATTATGACAGCAGAAAAAGACCATATTGCCTATCTAGTTTAATAGTCCTCTGCTGCGGGTAAAGATGATTTGGCTTGGCAATATACAGTATGACAACACGACTCCTTAGGTCCAAATTTACAGAGGGTTGTAGACTAACTATAAAAGGATATGCCCTCTAGAAAATATTGAGAAAATTGCTAGATGAAAGTGTCACTATATTTCCTCCTACATCTCTTATTTGAAAATTTTTTATATTATTTTCCTTTATATATATAAAAAGTGGGAGCAGGTCTCAGACTCACATTGGCAATGCTTGAAATATTTCAAAAGCACAATGCCTTATCGCATCAATGACCTTAAGCATCCACTATTTGACTCAAGAAATAATGTGGTTTTGTTCCTCTCATCAAACTTTTCTCCAATCTTTAACCATATTCATAAAACAGGTTGTTAAATATGTTAGATTGTGCTTATCTCAATGCTGCGAATACGACTCCCCGACGCCACCATGTGGGTACCGCTGAATGCGTTTCGAATCCTTCTTCAGGGGGATTTAATTATACAGCACGATCTACAAAGAACAACAAAGAAGTTATAAATCTGCAAATGCCATACTTGCAGTTTTAATCCGAGGCACAAAATGTTTAGACTGGATCATCCACCTTTCTACATGCAGCGGGGTAATGCACTCAAATCCATCAAAACAGTTGAATCTCAAATTCATCCAATGTGCAAAAAACGCCGCGCATGCGGACCATCGTCTTCATAGGGATTTAAATGGTGATGACATACTTCTGACGTCCAATCAACTAACAGTGCCTTAGCCCATCAAGGAAATTTGTATAGATGAACAAAATGAATTCTTAATACTAGATACAAACGCGCCAGTCAATTGAGCCGGTCATACCCGTTGTCGCTAATCGGAAAATCCACTTTTGTTCCTGTATTAATAGCGTTTGAACTCTGGACTTGCCATTCCTACCCACCACTACCTTTTCAATTGCAAAACAGCATAGTTCTTCAAAAATATGATGATGGGCAATGCAATGTGCCACTATTGGGGCTTCTAATGATTTACATTTCAATTTACTACGGTGCTCGCCGATTCTAATTTTGAGTTGTCGCTCGGACTTGCCAATATAGAGAAGATTGCAGGGGCATTTGATCACGTAAACGACATGATCCGAGGCACAAGTTGTGGATTGTTTTAGGAAATAATTCCTGCCATGGTATTCAAAGCTGGTTAACTCCTCTGTCACTGCACATATGGTGCAGCTGCCACATGATTTATGTCCAGCCTCTTCTGCTTGGGGCATCTCTTGGCATGATCTTAGTCGTGCCGGACTAAGTTTTTCCTTAAGGTTTGAATGTCATGTCCATACACATCTTATAGACTTGTTTTGCAGTCCAGGTACATTACTAAGGACATTGCGATGTCTCTTTAGAATGCGTTTAATTGCACCACTAAGTGGGGAGAATTTAGTAATAAAATTTATAGTGTCATCATCCACCGCAGGTTCTCGTGGTTTAGATTGTAATAACAAAGCCCTATTGTAATATAATGCCCTCTTATAAGCTGTTTTAATAATTGAATGTGGGTACCCTCTTTCCTGAAAATCCCTCATCAAATGTTTTGCCTGCAGTTTGTATTCAGTAACACTTGAACAATTCCTCCGGTATCTGATAAACTGGGATAAAGGCAAGCTATCACGCAATTGTTTGGGATGATTACTGGTATAGTGTAGAATTGTATTCCTATCTGTTGATTTTTTATAGATGGATGTGAGCCATCCAGTATGACTCTTTTGAACTACTACATCTAAAAAAACTATTTTCTGAGCATGACTAGTATAGGTAAATTTGATATTTGGATCTACCTGATTCAACCAGTTTACAAACTGTTGGAATTCCAAAACAGAACCATCCCATAACAAAAAAATGTCATCAATAAATCTCTTCCACAGGATTAGATGGCGTTGATATGATGAGCCAACCAGCCATTGACTTTCAAAACCCTGCATATACAAGTTAGCTACTGAAGGGGCACAGGTGGCGCACATAGCCACTCTGGACATTTGTTGGTAGATTTTCCCTTCAAACTCAAAATAATTGTGGAAAATCGTAAAGTCTGCCAATTTAGAGATCAACTCTAACAGGCCTGGAAATAGAGTTCCTTGTCCACGCAACAATGTAACAATAGCATTATGTGCCGCTCTCTGAGGGATACTAGTATACAGAGCTGCAACGTCCAGCGTTGCGAGAAGTATGTGTTCTTTAGATGCACATTCAGAGTATTCCTCCAGAATGTTCAAAAAATGAGAAGTGTCTTTGAGATATGGCATTTGCAGATTTATAACTTCTTTGTTGTTCTTTGTAGATCGTGCTGTATAAATAAATCCCCCTGAAGAAGGATTCGAAACGCATTCAGCGGTACCCACATGGTGGCGTTGGGGAGTCGTATTCGCAGCATTGAGATAAGCACAATCTAACATATTTAACAACCTGTTTTATGAATATGGTTAAAGATTGGAGAAAAGTTTGATGAGAGGAACAAAACCACATTAAGCATCCACTATTTGACTCAAGAAATAAGGTCATTGATGCGATAAGGCATTGTGCTTTTGAAATATTTCAAGCATTGCCAATGTGAGTCTGAGACCTGCTCCCACTTTTTATATATATAAAGGAAAATAATATAAAAAAAATTCAAATAAAAAGAGATGTAGGAGGAAATATAGTGACACTTTCATCTAGCAATTTTCTAAATATTTTCTAGAGGGCATATCCTTTTATAGTTAATATACAGTATGAAACATGTTAAATAAAGAGAGAACATGGATTTAACATTTAAAATCTTTATCAGAAAAGTGACATTTTATAGGTGGGATTGTAAACTGTTAATGGGGATCATGTGGTGGTCCACCTTAGGGATGGTACAGCGAGTTGGAAGATGCAGAGTTAATTTCCAAATAGGACAGTTTTCATTTTCTGCCTCTTATGCTCTATCCTACTACAGAGCTCTACCTGTCTTGCTTTTGTATTTGGTTGCCTGCACCCCAGCCTCTCTGTCTCTCGTGCCCATAGGCCCAGGCATGGGAGCCCCTCTGCTGACTGTGGCCATCGTGGCCCGCACAGTAGCCCAGCTGTGGAAGAAACCCCTCCTAGGGGTAAATCATTGCATTGGCCACATCGAGATGGGGCGGCTGATCACGGGAGCCAAGAACCCCACGGTACTGTATGTGAGTGGGGGGAACACTCAGGTATGTGCCCCATATCCAAACCAAGGAATGAAGAGGGAGCATGGGCATGATGATGTGGTCTACCTTCAGCCATCATCACTGGTCCTGCAACTCTGCTCCCACAGGTTATCGCATACTCTGAGCGCAGGTACAGAATATTCGGGGAAACCATTGACATTGCAGTGGGGAACTGCCTGGATCGCTTTGCCCGTGTGCTGAAAGTAAGTATGAAAAGGGCTTCTCGCCTTTTGTTCTGTTTGTCCACTAATTGAGTCTCTGTCATATGTTCTAGGAATGTAAGAACCTGATGCTAACGGTTGCTCTCAATTCTTCTTGGTTATTTTAGATCTCAAATGACCCCAGTCCTGGTTACAACATAGAGCAGATGGCCAAGAAGTGAGTGAGAGGGTAGGAAATAAGTTTTTTTACGCAGGATGGTTGGACATTGTCACGCCACATTTTGAAACAAGGGTCTGTCTCTTTCTCTCTTGCTCTGTGATATTGGGGTGGGGCAAGATCTTATGAGTGCATCTCACTACACTTTCTCTCCTCTTCCCCCACCCCCCCCAGAGGAAAGAAATTTGTGGAGTTGCCCTACACAGTGAAAGGAATGGACGTCTCCTTCTCTGGGATCCTTTCATACATTGAGGTAATGAATGGATGCTCTGCTCCTGTATCTAATTGCTACTGAATAAATTTCATTCTGATTCTCACTGAGTTTATGAAGCCTGTGAGTGGAATTTGCTCCTTCTGTCAGAGACCTATGCTTTGATCTCAGAGGTGGGGACAAGGGTACTGCATGGGTGCAGGAAGGCCAGTGACTGCCCTTAGAATTCCTTTTCTCTCTCTCCACAGGAGGCTGCTCATAAAATGCTACTGTCAGGGGATTGCACCCCCGAGGATCTCTGCTTTTCACTTCAGGTAATCACATGGGATGAGGAGCAAGGAAGGACAGAGGTGAACAAAATGCATTTTACTTTGGTGTCAATCTGCAAAACACAGTACATCAAATTAGGGCTGCCTTCTTTGCAGATTGTAAGCTACTGGTTTCTGGGGACAAGCTGTATCAGCCGCAGGACTGCTTTGTTTTTTTTGTTTTCTGTATCATTTTTGTCTTGTCTAGCGTTTTATATTTTGGAATTTTATATCTATCATTTTTGATGAGTTTGTATATCACTTTGGTGTTTTATAAATAAAGTTGAGCTGAATTTAATTGACTGATTCCCTGCATGCAGTGGAAAGCTGAATCTAATCTTACTCTCCCCCACTATACCTCCTCCTGGTGCGAAAAGTGAAGTTACTTACCTGTAACAGGGGTTCTCCGTGGACAGCAGGATAAGTCAGCCACCGCCCAAAGGACGTCACCAGGTGTGGCTGACGCAATCCTGCTAGTCCATGGAGAAAAGACGGTATTTCTTTCCTGTGTGTGTCTTTGCTGACCTCACATATTCACACATTGGACTGAACCCAGCCGGATGGAAGTGCTGCTTATGGGAAAGACTGAGAATGAAGACCATGCAAAACTAGGCTGGGTGCCACAAAGCTTGAAGAAACTCAAAGTGTGCCATGACATATGAAAGTCTGAGGGGCACCGACCTAGAGCTCTGAACAAGTGATCTAAAAGAGACTGTCACTTACAAAGATAGGTTTATTTTTTTTCAGGATCAGTCTCTCTAGTTTTGCACATTACCATGACAGTAATGAACCTCGCCCCTAAGCTGGGGTATGTGGCATATGATCTTGATCTCTCAAATTTACTGCTAATGCTTGCTGTAATACTAGCTCTATTGCCAGAGGGGTTTTACTCTGGCACTCAGAAGATGCAATATGAATAGATAATCTATCAAGGGCTGCTTGAAAATTTTCCTCTCTCTTTGAACATGATGTGGCTTGTTAGTGCCCTGGGTTGACTTGCAGATGTCACATCTTGGATCTATTACTGTGTCTTAGCCATATACTCTGTTTTCTTTCTTTCTTTCTCTTTGCCCAGGAGACACTTTTTTCCATGCTGGTGGAAATCACGGAGCGGGCAATGGCACACTGTGTCTCCCAGGAGGCGCTAATCGTCGGAGGGGTAGGATGTACGCAGTGCTAACCTTGGCTGCTGCTGGGATAATACTCTTCTTCCAAGCGCCAGGCCTTCCACTTTTGCTCATACCCTGCATTGCTTTTTCTCTTCTTTATTATCCTAAGTTTAACGGTGTATACCTTTTTATGGCCACATCCGCTCGTTCTAAAATTCTAGCCTAACCCATTTTTTGGATCCTGGTGTGTCCTGCATTGGTGAAAGTCCCCATGTCAGAGGAATCCCTTCAGGATGCTGATCACATGTGTGTCTTGTCCACTCATATCTACTCAATTTACTTGCTTAATAGCAGATAACTGGAGAATCCCTTCACTACTGATCTCAGTGTTCAGAAAATACTCCCTTGAGCACACCAACTGATACAATGTCCCAGTCATGGGACTACAGGAGCTCATTCACTTTTGTCCCTCTCCAGGTAACATGCGACTGCAGGAAATGATGGAAATTATGTGCAAGGAGAGAGGGGCCAGACTATTTGCTACGGATGAGAGGTACTTTAGGAGTGGGGAAGGGCCAAGCTTGTTAAATCTAGATTGTCCTGCTGAACTAGCAAGTTTCATCACCCTGCCAGCAGATGATGGAGACAGAGAAACAGCCAGAAGCTTCCAGTGCCATCATCGGAATTTCACTAAAACTCCAACATTTTGGATTCTAATAAAGTGGGTTGGCAAATGGATGTACTTGGGGGAGAGGGGGGAATTAAGAACCAATTTTCAGCCCTAGGAACCCAAAGTAGGTTCTTAAATCTAGACAAATGAATGACAGACCTAAGTTTATGATCATAATTTTTAAGCTTGTGATTTTTGTTTTATTTTATTTAAGCTGAAAAAAAGGACAAATTTAGGTACCTAAATTAAGTACCTGATTTTAAAAACCTGAGGCTTTTTTTTATTAGTGAATCAAATGTGGTTGGGAGGTATGACCCAGTTCTGAATATTTAGGCCCTTAATCCACTGCTCAGACATCTTCACATCAGTTAATCTGTCTCTGTTTTGCAATGCTATGCTGCTTTGAGGATTCACATCTGCAGAGGGATAGACTTCACCAGCAGGAAGTTCTAGGTCTGTCACTAATCTGTTATGTCTCTTGCTTTCTGCCTCTATTCCCTCAGGTTCTGTATCGACAATGGGGCAATGATTGCACAGGCTGGCTGGGAGATGTTCCGTTCGGGGCAGACCACGCCGCTGGAGCAGTCCTGGATCACACAGAGGTAACTGTACTCTAAACCGCTGCACAATCACACTTCCACCTCTAAAAAGCAGGGAGCCATATGCAGGAGAATCAAAAAAACAAAATTGTATTTTAGGAAAATGGAAAGAACATAAAATTTGCCTACTTCCAGAAGTTATTAATGCCTATACGCTATGCTTTATCATTGGTGAGAAGAGGAAGTCTCAGCAGACAGTGATGGTTAACCATAAGAAATGCCATACTGGGTCAGACCAAAGTCCATCAAGTTCAGTATCCGGTTTCCAATAGTGGCCAATTCAGGTCACAAGTACCTAGCAGGTTCCACAATGGTTGTCCTGGAGAAAGCAGTGGATTTCCTGGGGCCTCTTCAATTATGGTTTATGGACCTTTCTACCAGGAACTTGTCCAAACCTTTTTTTAAACCTAGCTACCCTAACAGCTTTTATTACGTCTGGTAATGAAATTCCAGAGTTTGATTATGCATAGAGTGAAAAAAATATTTTCTCTGATTCATCTTAAATGTGTTTTTATATTGTAGCTTCATTGTGTGTCCCTTAGTCTTTATACTTTGATGGTGTAAACAATCATTCTGCATTTACCTGTTCCACTCTAGTCTTTAATTTATAGACCTTTATCATATATCCCTTCAGCTGTCTCTTTTCCAAGTGGAAGAGTCCTAACCTTTTAAGCCTTTCCTCCTCGTTGTATCCTTCCATGGTGCTGTGCTGGGAGTAGCCATGTTCTGCAGTGCTAGAGATGGTGTCATATGTACACCAGCCACTCTGGGTATTGGTGAATGGCCAGTTCCTTATCGTTCCTCCAGCTTAGTCCTCTACGTATGGGTTGTGCACCTCTTCCTGCAGCATGAAGACTGGACCAATCAAATTTCAGCATCACTGGATACAGCATCTCTGCCATCTCCTCCAACCCAGTGTGTCCAGTCTTCATGCAGCAGGAAGACGTGAGTGAGCCTGGCTGGGCTCACTAGTTTGTCAGTTAGGTCTTTAGACTGTAGCTAACCTTTTTGTAGTTTCTTTTCTGGGCTCTATTAGAGCTTCTATTACTTTATTAGATTAAGGGGTGCTTGTTGCTTTAAAATTACTCATTTCATCGGCTCCGCGTGGGGGGAGGGGGGACCCGAGGGAGGTCTCTCCTCTGTTCTGGCCTAAGCGGCTTCTTTTTTTCTAACTCTGTCCTCCTTAAGTTCAGGATCTCTGTCCCAGGGATATTCGGGTCAGTGCTCCGGTGGAAAGTACACAGCTGCACTCCTCCGATAGAGGTAAGGTGTGCGCTGGGGGAGTGCCGATAGATTCCGGTGGCAGAGTGAGGGCAGATGCTGGGAAGCGGTTTCTTCTCTGCTCGTTGGCGCTTACATCTGTCCTCCTTTTCTTTTTGCGAGTTTCTTGAGCTGCGGGGGTAAGGCAGGCCTCCTTAAGCGTTTGCTCTTCGGCCGGGTGATTTTCCCGTCGCCGACGAAAAGCGCGCCAAAATGCCTTTTTGCCTTGCCGCGGCCATTTTGTGAACCGCGGTTTGTTCTCCGTGTGTAGCACACGTGGCTGAGTTTTGTTTATCTCCCGGTCCGAGTGTGTGCCGGCAGAGTTTTTCCCCTTCGTCTATTTTGTTTTCTTATTTTGCTGAATTTATTCCTCCTCTTGGTTTGCCTTTATTTGTTTTATTTCCTTTTATTTTTTCCACGGAGTCCCTTCCTCGGGAGGGGGGAGGGGTCGTTTTTTCTGGCTCTGTACTCCTTTGGGAGCAGAGGGCTGGCTTTTATTTCGCTGCTGTGTTGGACTTTTCAGCAGCAAGTGAGCACACCAGTTTTCTTCAGGCATCAGTAATAAAAAAAAATTAAAAACAAAACAAAACACAGGACCTGGTGTTACAAAGGGGACAGTACAGCGCCACTCCGCCCTGGTTCAGCCTGGCCTAGGCAGCTGGAGTCCTGGTGCCGTTTCTCACGGTGTTTTTTCTTGCAGCTGGCGGAGGCATTCTTTCCAGCCTTGCGTCCTGGTCTTCTGATACGGGACCAGTGTTTGCCTTTTGGCTTCAGTCACTACCTTGTACGCACTTGGAGAGCTGCGTAGGGTGAGGTTCCATGCCAGCGGGATCTCTCTGTGTAATTTGTGGATCCCGCAGGGGCGTGGTTCCAGAGACGGGCGTCTGTCACCGCTGTGCCTCTGTCTCTCTTACTATGGAGCAGCGCCTGGAGAGTTCCATGGCTGCTACCTCTCAGAAAGATTCTGATGCTGTGGAATTGGAGTCTCCACTGGAGGGTACGTCAGGGACGGCTTTGACGCTACCTTTGGGTGCTGGAGAGCAGACAGGGCTCGGTGCTTTGCCCGTGGAAGATTTTTCTCCCGATTTCGTTTTACTGATGCACCAGGCGTTCTGTCGTAAGCGTCAGAGCGTGGGCGTTGGGTCGGGGGCGACCGCGCAGTCCCCTGCGCCGGGGCTTCCATCTTCCGGTCCCATAGTGCCCAAGCGCCTGCGTGACACCATTCAGTCGGAGACAGATTGGCCGGAGGGCGAGGATCAAGACTTCGACTTGGAGGCGGAGGGAGAGCCCTTAGAGGAAGGCGAACTCCCAGAACCTGAGGATCAGGCTAAAATTATTCGGGTGTTTCGCCGGGAGGAGTTGCCCGCGCTCGTAGCAGAAGCGCTTAACACTCTCGGTTTGGCACCTGCGCCGTCGGTCGACGAATCTGACGGGGCCGATCCCATCATTCAAGCGGTGCGGCAGACTCAGGTGGTTTTTCCCATGCATAAAGTCATCGATCAGATGATTCAGAAGGAATGGGATACGCCTGAATCTGGCCTCAAGGGTGTAAAAGTTATGCGCAAGCTGTATCCCATGGCAGACGCGGACCTCGAGCGGTTTCGGCGGTCACTAAAAAGACCACTATCCCTGTGGAAGGTAGTGCGGCGTTACGGGAGCCGCAGGACAGGAAAATGGATGGTCTCTTGAAACAATCCTTTGAAGCGGATGCGGTTGCGCTGCAGGCCTCTGTTTGTGGGGCTTGGATTGCTCGGGCCTGTCTTCGCTGGGTTCAACGGCTTCGATAGGTGCCGGCCTTGGAATCAGAAGATGTAGGTGAACTTCAGCGCTTGGAGTCGGGTTCGGCGTATTTGGCGGATGTTCATTACGACCTAATCAGGGCGCTATCCAATAGTATGGCGTCCGTAGTGGCTACCCGCAGGGCCCTTTGGTTGAAGAATTGGGCAGCGGATGGTTCTTCCAAATCGCGGCTAGGCAGACTGCCCTTCAAGGGTAAGCTGCTGTTCGGCGAGGATCTTGACAGATTGGTCAAGGATTTGGGGGAGTCCAAGGGTGGTCATTTGCCGGAAGATCGGCCAAAAAGGGGGAGGTTCCTTTCTGCCCCTCGGGGTCAGTCTCGGGACTTTCGTCGATTTCGCTCTCCCCGCTATGGGGGGTTTCAGCGCGGTCGATATGTCTCGCGGACTTCCAGCTTTCGGGGTTTTCGAGGAGCCAGTCGCGGATTCGCGACAGCTACCCCTGCCGCCGCCCGTAAGCCCCAATGAAGGGCAGCAGGTCCAGGCGGAGATTACAGTGATCGGAGGGCGTCTTCGACGTTTTCTCTCTGCTTGGACCCAGATAACGTCCGATCAATGGGTTTTGGAGATCGTGCGAGACGGGTATGCCCTGGATTTGTACAGACCCGTGCGCGATTCCTTTGTGGCGTCTCCCTGCCGGGGTGCTCGGAAGACGGCTCAAGTCCGGCAGACCCTCGATCATCTCCTTCAGCTGGGAGCGGTGGTTCCCGTGCCCCCGGAAGAATATGGTCTAGGAAGGTATTCCATTTATTTCGTGGTGCCAAAGAAAGGTGGGACTCTTCGTCCCATTTTGGATCTCAAAGGTGTAAAACGCTGTCTGCGGGTGCCACACTTTCGGATGGAAACCTTACGGTCCGTGCTTGTGGCCGTTCGCAAGGGCGAGTTTCTCACATCACTCGACCTCACAGAGGCTTATCTCCACATCCCTATTCGGGAGGCGCATCAGTGCTATCTCCGGTTCGCTCTACCGTGGGGTCACTTCCAGTTTCAGGCTTTACCCTTCGGCCTAGCAACCGCTCGAGTCTTCACCAAAATCATGGTGGTCGTGGCGGCGGCATTGCGCAAAGAAGGGGTGCTAGTGCATCCCTATCTGGACGATTGGTTGATTCGAGGCAAATCCCGTTCGGAGAGCTTGTCGGCAACAGCGCAAGTGGTAGGCCTGCTGCAGTCCCTCGGCTGGGTCGTCAACCCGCGGAAGAGCCAGTTGGTTCCGTCGCAGTCCCTCGAGTATTTGGGGGTGCTCTTCGATACTCACAGGGGCTTCGTTTTTCTTCCCGAACGCAGAGTGCTGGCTCTTCAGTCTCTTGTTCGTCGGTTTCGGCAAACCCCAGCTCCATCGGCTTGGCACTACCTTCAGTTGCTGGGAACGATGGCGGCCTGCTTAGAGGTAGTGCTGTGGGCTCGCTTTCACATGCGGTCTCTCCAGCGGGCCCTGCTGCGTCGTTGGTCCAATCAGTCCGATCCCCTGAGCAGGCGTCTTCCCTGCCCGGCGAGAGTATGTCGGGACTTGACGTGGTGGCTTCGGCCGGCCTCGCTCCAAGCGGGGATGTCCTTAGAGCAGCCGGACTGGATTCCGCTGTTGACGGATGCTTGTCTGACGGGCTGGGGAGCGCACTGCGGAGCTCAAGTGACGCAGGGCCTCTGGTCTACGGAAGAGAGCGGTTGGTCGATCAACCGCTTGGAACTTCGAGCAGTCCGGTTAGCGTTGCAAAGCTTCGAGACCCTGATATCGCGCAGGGCGGTGCGGATTCTCTCCGACAACGCGGCGACAGTGGCGTACATAAATCGACAAGGCGGCACCGGCAGCTCGGGCCTAGAAATGGAAGCTCTGTCGCTGTTCGAGTGGGTAGAGCCCAGGCTACAGGCAATATCGGCAGCGCATATTGCCGGGAAGGACAACGTGACGGCGGATTTTCTCAGCAGAGTCCACGTGGATGCCGGAGAGTGGGAGCTCAATCCGGTGGTGTTCGAGCAGGTAGTCCTGCGTTGGGGGCAGCCGGTAATGAATTTGATGGCCACGTTCCGGTCTGCGAAGGCGGCTCGATTCTTCAGCCGCCGCCAAGAGCCGATGTCGGAGGGCATTGATGCTCTGCTGCAGGTCTGGCCTTCAAGGGGTCTTCTTTACGTCTTTCCGTCGTGGCCGCTGGTCGGGTGCTGTTAATAGCGCCGGATTGGCCCCGTCGTCCTTGGTATGCCGATCTCATGCGGTTGGTGGAAGGCCCTCCGTGGCGTCTCCCCCTGGACCTGGATCTGTTGTGTCAGGGTCCGCTTCGCATGCCGCAAGTGGGGAGATTCTCTCTTACGGCCTGGCTATTGAAAGGGCGCGGCTAAGGAAGAAAGGTTATTCCAAGGCGGTCATAGCAACTCCGCTTCAAGCTCGCAAGAGGTCCACTTCGCTAGCCTACGTGCGCGTCTGGCGTATTTTTGAGGACTGGTGTTCTCGGCGTCAGGTGCGAGCGGCTACGGCTTCTCTGCCGCTACTGTTGGATTTTCTGCAAGATGGATTTACCAAAGGTTTGGCTGCCAGTTCCTTACGAGTGCAGTTGGCGGCGCTTTCCTGTTACAGGGGTAAAATTCAGGGCGTAGCGCTGGGGGCCCATGCTGATGTGATACGCTTCTTGAGGGCCGTTTCCCGGTTGCGTCCGGCCCGCCGCATTTCTGTCCCTGCGTGGGATCTCAACTTAGTCTTGCATGCTCTCAGTGCGGCTCCCTTTGAGCCGCTCTCGCGGTGTTCGGTAAAAAATCTGACCCTTAAGACGGTGTTCTTGGTAGCAATTTGTTCAGCTCGTCGCATTTCGGAGCTTCAGGCTCTTTCTTTCTCCGATCAGAAGGTGGTTCTCCGTCCAGTACCTTCATTTTTGCCTAAGGTGTCTTCTGCCTTTCATTTGAATCAGGTAGTGTCGCTTCCAGTGTTTCCCGCGTCTGGGGAACAAGGCTCCGATCGGGGATTCAGTCGGTTGGATCTTAAGAGAGTTTTGCGTCGATATTTGAAAGTCACTAGCGATTTCAGAAAATCCGATCGTTTGTTCATTCTCTTTGGAGGGCCTCGCAAAGGTGAGGCAGCGGCGAAGGCTTCCATTGCCTGCTGGATTAAGGAGGCGATTGGCTCGGCCTATTTGTTGCAGGGTCGAGTGCCGCCAGTCGGTCTGCGAGCTCACTCTACCAGAGCGCATGCGGCATCTTGGGCGGAGCATAGCTTGGTTTCGCCGGTAGAGATATGTAAGGCGGCCACATGGTCTTCTCTCCACACTTTCAGTAAGCACTATCGTCTTGACGTCTTGGCGGCGGCCGATGCCAGTTTTGGTTCCGCGGTGTTGCGTGCCGGCTGGAATAATCCCGCCCGTTAGTCTGCTTTGTTACATCCCATACGTAGAGGACTAAGCTGGAGGAATGATAAGGAAATAGTAATTACACTTACCTGGTAATTGTAGTTCCTTGAGAGACGACAGCTTAGTCCTCTGGCCCTCCCTAGTACTCTTTTTTTGGCTCGGCACGCCTTTGCTTCAACAGTCGTTTTTCACAGGTGAGTGTGTTTTTCCTTTCTATTCTTTCTTTCTCTGGCTGCTTGTGCTGAGGCAGTGGTGAGACCTTTTCTTTGGGTCTCTTTTCTATAATCTATTCTGGTAAATGGAAACCAAACAAACAAAAACAAAAACAAAAAAAACAAATTTTGCATTCTGCTGATGATTTCTCTGCTTAAAGGTTAGCTATTTTTTCTGAGTTTGCTTTGACAGTAGTTCACTGGGTTGGAGGAGATGGCAGAGATGCTGTATCCAGTGATGCTGAAATTTGATTGGTCCAGTCTTCATGCTGCAGGAAGAGGTGCACAACCCATACGTAGAGGACTAAGCTGTCGTCTCTCAAGGAACTACAATTACCAGGTAAGTGTAATTACTATACATGTGTGATGTCATTCATAATACAGATTTTGGTGCTTTTCAAAGCATTACGGAATCAATAGCTCTCCATCTGGTTCCTCTCTTCTCCCCACCCCATACAGATACCGAACTGATGAAGTGGAAGTGACCTGGCGTGATTAGTGCTGTGTCCCTGTGGAAGTTCCCACCCTTGCCCCCAGCTGTGTGCCACAGGGGAGCATGGTCCACAGAGTTGAATTTGGAGGCTGGGATTGTGGGCAGTAGGTGTTGCTGAATGATGATGGGCATGTTTCATGGTGGGAGCCTGAATCCTAAGAATACATTAAAAATAAATAAAGGGTTGCTTTGCTGTTCTGGATTTTATTCCAGCCTCTTGGCTGCTCTGAAAAATTGGATTGCCTCAGTTTAGGGTACAGCTGTGGAGACTGTTGTTAATGCTAGGAATTCGGTGTTCTCTCTATCTCCTTTTCAGCTGGTTCAGTCTAGCCTGCTTTATGCTCTTGAGCCGTCTATACGGCGTTCATGCTTTGGGGACTAGCATGGCATCTACATGTGGCTTCTGAGGACACTGTCCCTCCCCTGCATTAATCAGTTTTTCCCACTTTCATGACTTCTAAGAGAGTTTCCAGATTTATTTAGAAACAGTAAAGAACCTCCTCCTGCCATTATGCATAAATTAAAAAGACAAGTGTTCTGGTATCTAGCAGCCTACTGAATTATCAAAACAAACCGATCAGGGATAATTTTTATAAGGAGCTACCTCTGTTTATGCGCATAAGTGACTTCTTATTACCAACTGGTGTGAAAGTACGTATCATTTGCAGTGAGCGTGCATAGGGGCGGAGTAAGGAAGACCAGAGATACAGGGGGAATTTTATAATCAACATAAGTCCACAGGGTAGGCGTAATCATTCATGCCATCTCTAAGGCTGCTGTAAGTAGCTGTGCCTTGACATACTTTCACCCTTTTGTGCCTACTTGCCTTTAGAAAACAGGTATGAAAATGTGTTAACGAGGGGCCAGGTCATGAAATGACCACTAGTGTTTTCGTCCTGGCCTCTAATTCTTACAAGGGGCTGCTGGAAATTGCTTTGACCCATACCTCTAAGAGTCAGGGGAGGGGGCAATTTAAAGGACAATAAAAAGTAGGAGAAAAGCTTCTTTCCCATTTTAAATTTATTTGCAGCTATATGATGGCTACCTCTCGCACATGGAGGGAGAAAAATATATCAGCAAATAGACATCCACAATAACAGGAAAATCATGTAATCACAAGGATATTATTTTAAAAAAATTGTCAAGCTGAAATATTTAAAATCACCAATTTCTCTGCATTCTTGTACAGGACAGAAGCACAGGAAAGTATAAATTAAAAGAATATTTACATGTCAGTTTGATTTGCAAAATCTAGCCTTTACATACAGTGCAAGCACTTTGATCCTTTTCAAGTTAATTGATTGGGTTAGATTGTGCTGTTAGGCTGGGGGGGAGGGGGGCTGGAATATGGCTGAATTTGGTATAAAGCCAGAGTAGACTGGAGCCAAATGTAGAGGTAGGAATATGGTTCATAGGCTGCAGAACAGAATTGGACTGGGGACAAATAGATGCTGTTTGGGTTATACAGGTATGTCTTAACAGCGGAAAGAAGCAGTACACCTGCTGCTTTCCAGATGCTCTGTGCATGAGACAGTCGCTAAGAAGAGAGATGAGAGGAATGAAAAACAGAAAGCCTGGGGAAAACACAGGCTCCTCGAGCGAGGCGCGATATGAGCTGCAGCAAGGACATGGCGACCTTTCTGTGTCACTACGGTCCAAATGATGCTTTTACTGCCAGAGGCATTTTGTCATTCAGTTAGGCTAAGAGTGGTTTTCTCTGGCTGCTTGTGCATTTGCTGCACTTTGAGCGGTTGGGAAGATGGGGGCCCTTAAGTGGTGTTGGGAAAAGTAGAAACATTTCCATTGGTGATGAGCTGCAGACCGACCCTGCTGAAAGGGGGCTGTAGCACCACACCGGGCAGTGTGTGCATCTTCCTTCACACCCGGTGCTCGATACTGGGAAGGATTGCTGCTATTCAGCTAGAGAGAGGCGGGGGCAATAGGGGAGGGAAAGTGAGAGATGGGTTGAATGCTATAGGGTGGCAAGGCACTTAGAAGAAAAACTGGGCCGTCCTCTAGTGTCAGAAACTGCTGCTCACACCAGGTCCTAACTGAAAGGAAACTGGGCTGTCCTCTACCAGTGTAAGCAAACTTTCAACTTACATTAGTAGGGGGGAGGGGCTAGAAGCAGAGAAGAGCAGGGAATGGGTGCTAGGGTTTAAGTGCAAACTTGGATACAAACATTTTTTTTATCCAGTGCTTGACAAGAGGGAAGGGATTTGGCTTTTTTTTCAGTGGCTGCTCAAGGTGAGTCACATTCAGGTATAATAGATATTTTCCAGGGGTGGAGATTGGCTTACAAGCTAAGTTTGTACCTGAAGCAATGGGGGTTAAGTGACTTGCCAAGGGTCACAAGCAATGTCGGGATTTGACTGGGCTTCCCTGGTTCTCAGTCCACACCTCTATCTGTTAGAGCTGCTGTCAAACACACACAATGTTTACACTTTTGGGACCCAAGTCATGTTTGTGTGTGCTTATAAATACCCCTCAACAATAAATGCAATAATTACATTGAATGGTGGTGGTCTTTTAAATTTAAGCTTCTCAGCTCAGTGTCTTGTATAGGATGAAAACTCATTTGCCTGGACTATATTCCAACAATTTTGTGATGGGACTTCAAGACCTAATTCTGTCACCAAGTGCCTCATGTCTCATCCCAGCACGCCGAGGGCAGTCACATTATGCGCCTATACTCCAGGAATCAGACAAGCTAGCTGCTTTAATGTGGTTTTCCTGAACAGTTGGAGATTATCTGTTTGCAGTAATACAATTAATAAGTGAGAGCTTACAACCTCCAGTTAGCTCCAAGTCACTGCAGTAAAACATCGAAACTCATAACACTGAGCCAAACTACATTTATGTCTCAGATATCAGGTTCTGTCCTAAAAGGCGAAAAAAAAAGTTATTTCCAGGTTAGAGGTCATATTGACATTCTTACTGCTGTGGCCATCATAGTGTTCCCAGTTGTTCTGTTAGTTTACAAATCCAGCCTTGTTCCCCTCAGGGCTTTCCAGAGGGAGAAAGGAAGCCAATTGTGACACATGCTTGTTTTAATGTAAAGAACAAGACAAAAGCTTGACTGTTGCCAGGGCAGAATTAAATCATAGGCAAACTAGGCACATGCCCGGGGCCCAAATGTTTAGGAGGGGCTTCCTCGGTTGTGTAGTTCAAATGTCCCAAGGCAGATATTTTCTATAGTAAATGAGCTGTTTGCAAAAGGGAGGAGAGAGAACAGGGTCATTACTAGCCAAAGAATCTCTTATCTTCTCATGCTCTGTGTATTGTCTTCCAGCAGGTAAGTTTACCTGCAAGGCCCCCATTTGTCAAGTTTTAAAATGTATTTATTAGTTGTGGTCAACCTTATGGGCACCCCTGCAGTTCAACCCCTTAATGTCCAATATCTCCTAAAAAAAACTGGCCAGGGCAATGGCTTTGGACTAGATATGCACACATATTTGACACACCAAAGAATCAAATAAAACAAGACCAATTTAAAAAAATAGTATAGAAACTGGGACATTGCCAGGACAATTATTCTAAAAATAAAGTGAAACCTCATCTAATAATCATATTCCCTATATGTGAGCTAGTACCCAAAATCTTAAATACATTATGAATTTTTGTGGGATTACTTGCCTTGAAAGGATAACCTCTCTCGTAGCAAGCCCTCCTTTTTATGTTCTAATTAAGGCAGTGTAGCCTTTACTATAAGTAATCGGAAAACATGTATTAGGATCCCTCAATATACTTAAAGTTTTCAGAGTCTTCTGAAACTGCCCCCAGAACAAAAGGCTTGCCGAAGTCTCTTTGTCTCTCCACAACACACCAGAAGCTAAACTTCAGACAGCACTGAAGCAGATCTCACTGTTCTGCATCGGTGCCTCCTAAAAAGAACATCCATGGTTTCGGTGTGGAATCGATGTTATGAGTGAAACAGCGAGATCTGTTCTGCTCTGCTCTCATGAGCTGCATGCTGGAGTGTAACAGCAAGATCCGCTTCAGTGCTGTCTGAAGTTTAGCTTCTGGCGTGGTTTGGAGAGACACAGAGACTTCGGTAAGCTTTCTGTCCTGGGGCAGCTTCAGAAGACTCAGAAAAAGTTAAGTATATCTGGGGGATCCTAATACATGTTTTCCTTGATTACTTAAAGGCTACACAGCCTTAATTAAAACATAAAAAGGAGGGCTTGCTACGAGAGAGGTTATCCTTTCAAGGCAAGTAATCCCACAAAACTTCATAATATATTTAAGATTTTGGGTACTAGCTCACGTTATAGGGAATATGATTATTAGATAAGGTTTCACTTTATTTTTAGGATATTTCAGCAGTGAACCTTATTGGTCTTTTTTGAAGGTATAAGAGGGCACGATTATTGGCACCTTTATAAACAATGCAACTCAGTTTGAACAGAAGAACCACATTCCCACTGCAGTAAAATTAGATGCACCCGTGATCAACTGTCAGTACTCACATGACTTGAATCAACCAATGAATGTGTTTAAAATGGCCAAATTCACCCTGTTCCATTTTCCCAATAGGGTAGACAAGAGAGCTGCCCGAGACCATCAGAAAAGCCATTATCACCAAACATCAAAGGGGTACAAGGCCACCTCCAAAGGCCTTGGGATGTCTGGGTCTACAGTCTGCAATGTTAAGAACTTTTCACCTCCCAGGACGTGGTGGGAAGAGGAAAATTAATCCAGGAAGTCTCTGAATGTTAGTGCAAACTGTTGGAAGAACACCACATACAACGTTCAAAGAGCTTAAGGCTACCTGGAGTGGTGGTTTCAACCCGCACCATATGTCATACACTAAATAACGAAGGATTTGATGGACAAAGGCAAAGTAGGACCCCACTGACCAAAGCCAGACAGAAAAAGGCAC
This sequence comes from Ichthyophis bannanicus, assembly GCA_033557465.1. Lineage (NCBI taxonomy): Eukaryota > Metazoa > Chordata > Amphibia > Gymnophiona > Ichthyophiidae > Ichthyophis > Ichthyophis bannanicus. The sequence continues at coordinate 121,608,131 of CM066048.1, forward strand.
AATCTTTGCCCGAAACCACAATTCTGGGAAAATGTTCAGTGGACAGATGAAACCAAACTTGAGCTCTTAAGCAAAGCAGACCAGCAATACTTTACAGGTGAAGAAATGAATCTTGTATGGAAAACCCCCCATCCTTCCTACAGTTAAATATGGTGGAAGTTTTATAATACTGTGGGCAGTGGTGGGATCCAAACCAAATAGGAGCCAGTTCGGTCCCAGCCCTCCCATGTGTGTGACGGCTGGGTTGCTGCATCTCATGTGGAGGTATTGCAGTGGCCAAACGCTTGGGCCGTGTCCTGCACCGCGGTGCAGCAACCCAGCTGTGGCCCAATTTCCCCGCCCCCGACAATGTTTTGCCAACATCGAGGGCTTCCTCTGATGCCGTCAAACATCATCAGGCAGGGGAATTCCTGCCACTGCTGTCTGGTTCAGCGAATGTGAGCCATGGCAGGAACCGGCCCAATCCCACCACTGGTTGTGGGGCTGTTTTGCTGCCTCAGGAACTGGAGGCCTGGAACGTATTAAAGGATTTATGAAGTCAGAGGACTACCAAGGTGTTTTGGAGTGAATGTGTTACCTAGTGTCAAAAAGCTAGCTCTGGGTCGGAGGTAATGGATCCTCCAGCAGGACGACTCAAAACATACGTCCAAAAGAATAAAATGGACTGTTATAAACTGGCCAGCAATGAGTCCTGATCTCAGTCCAATCGAGAACCTTTGGAAAGAGCTGAAATCTGCCCTTGGTAAAAGGAATCCTGGAAACATTCATGAGCTGGAACAAATCACAGTAAAGAGTGGGAAAAACTACCAGCAGACAGATGTAAGAAACTTACAGATGGCTACAAGAAATGTTTGGAGGCTGTCATAACTACCAAGGGTTGTGCAAGCAAATATTAGTAAAGGGTGCCATTAATCCTGTCCAGGTCATATTTTTTTTCTTAGAAATTACACAGACATCTGGGTTTTTTTGTTGAACATACTATTAGACTATTATGATGACATACATTTGGAGTATTTCCCAATTATTTCTCAAGATAATGTACACAACATACCGAAAATTAAAGGGGTGCCAATAAATGTTGACCACAACTGTATATTACGATACTGGGTCCCAATGTGCCTGCTTGCCTAGGGCCCACCAAAGGGTTAATCCTGCCATGGCTCTGTCTTGCATGTGGGGTTTCTGTTCTTGGGCTAAAGCTATATTTAATTCAAAACCGTGACCAAAATTGATGGGTGGACCTATTGGCGCCAAACTTTGAGAGGTCACCAATGGCATGTGTCAACCCTTCTGCTGCTGAGGTGTCTTTGTTAAGCTGTATTTGCCAATACCTTATTCTCTACCTCCCCTGCTAAGGGCAGCAATCTCTTGCAACATTCAGACAGGGAGGGGCTGATGGGGAAGAGAGATCTGTATACAGCTGACTAACACAAAGTCGAAAAATGCCCTGAAACAGTCAGCTGGACTTTTCTGTAAACAATAAATATTCAACCACATGAATCCATCGGAAGGCAAGGAAGAGGAATAGTCTCATCCCAGCGCTGTGGATGCCTTGTAGCGCTATACAAATGATCAGTAGTAGCAGTACTCCTATCTTTTTTATCTTCCTTTACTGGCATGGGATACAGAGGAGTTCACAGGAATCAAAGTAAGACCATGCAGTGAGTCTTGTTCCTGTTCCTTGCTGCAGGCAGTCCAAGGGCCAGCTCTGCGGGGGCCTGTGCTTCTGCGTTTTTCTGTTCCTAGCGATGGGATGTTGGAGGGGGTGATGCTCTGCAGGGAACTGGAAATGTGGCACTGCCCCTTATCTCTCACTGAGGGGTGCTGGGGCAGAGATGGGTTCAGGAGACGCTTGAGACAGGGGTGTGAGGCTCGGATTCTCTTGCTATGGAGTACTGGAGGAAGGATGGTTTCGGGATATGTTTTGGCCATGGGCAATTTAGATTCACTCATTGCTTGCTGAGGGTTGGGCTCCAAAGCTCTACAGGAGGATGGGATGCTACAGTTCTCTTGTGAGGTCCTGGAGGAGAGGTGGATTCAGGAGAAGCTCTGCAGGGGGCAGTGAATCTAATTCTCTCATGCCTCACTGGGGGAGGGGCTCAGGCAATGCTATTAAAGGGGGTTGGGTGCTGAGGTCCTCTTGTTCCTTGGTATGGAGCGCTGAAGGAGCTGTAGGCTCAGGAGAAGCTCTGGATTTGGAAAGTGCTGAGTTTCTATCGGCCTTGTTCCTCATTGCCATTTGCAAGAAGGGTGAGCTCAGAAACACCGGACAGGGTGACTGACCCTCATGCATGCCCAGTAAATAGCACGGATCATCGCAGTAACAGCCACCAGGATGCACAGTGCCCAGGAGGCGTAGATGCTGCCGTATTTCTGCGCATGTTTCCACGTGCCGACCTGCAACAGAGGCGGTGTCAGGTTGTCACCAGAAGCCAAAAGTAACAGCAAACCGAAACATCACATTGTGTCCTCATCACTACATGTGTATACAGCATCCGATGACATCACAGGGTAACATTATCACATGCTGAGAGCATCTGTGACATCAGACCTAACAGTGACACTAGAGAAGCAGAGATAAATGACGGCAGATAAAGACCACACTGTCTATCCATAACTACTAAGCTTTGCAGTCCCCCGTTTTCTCCACAGACAAGCAGGGGGATGCAGGTGATGTCCCCCTACATGTAAGCAACTACGCTTTCCCTTACAGATCCTCGGTGTTTGTCCCATGCTTTATTGAATCATCTCTACCACCTCCACTGGGAGACTATTCTATGCATCCACCACTCTTTCCGTAAAGAAATATTGCTTTAACTTACCCCCGAGTCTATCCCCTTTCATCTTCGTCCTGTGCCCCCTCATTGCACAGCTTTCTTTCAATTGAGAAAAGCTCTCTGCGCCTGGGAATTGATGCCACGGAGGTATTTAAACACCTCCATCATATCTTCTGCCGATCTTCCATAGTCTTTGTCTCTCCCCATATGCCTTATGACCTCAGCACCGACTCCATCTTGTTTATAATTTTGAAGGTGCGGCCTCCAGAACTGCAAACAATACTCAAAATGGGGTCTCAGCAAAGGCTTATACAGAGGCATTATTACCTCCATTATGGTGAACATTCCTTTCCCTAAACTCCCAAGCATCCTTCTGGCTTTCACCACAGCCTTAAGATCTTCAGAAACAATTATCCGCAGGTCAGGGGCGGCTCAAGGCAAGAATGAGATGGCGCCTCCCAAAACTCCAATCAGGGACTGAACCAAACCAAAAAGCCAATTAGATTATATGGAGGAAATGCAAGATGTTTGCACACCAAGGAACTAAAGAGAGCGAGAACCACAGCACAGTTTATAAAACTAAATTATAACTCATTTGTATTTTGTTGTTATAAACTGCGTTATGGTTCTTGCTTTTTCTTTTTCAACATATATTTTGCATCCACAGAACCCCCCTCAACAGTGGGTGCAGAGCAGAACCAGGACATTCAATATCTTAAAAAGAATCTGATTCTGATCATCTCACTAACAATAAACATTATCCAGTACCAGGCATATTGTGAACTATTATAAAACCCTACAATAAAATCACTGAGTATCTATAGAGCAAATCTACCACTATACTATATCAGCACCAACTTCCAAAACCCATACGGAGCCAACCAAAAAAAGCACCACTTTAAATACTGCAATGGGCCCTGGAACATCCATACACTATTTGAAAAGTTGAACAAGTCAAATTACTACAGTACAGTATAGATCTTTGGCGAGAGGTCCCGGGTTCAAATCCTGGACGAGCCCCCGTACAATCTTTATGTACAAACTCCATGTTAACAGAACACCTGGGCTCAGTCACACACTCAGAACACAGACCCTCACCAAGTACAGAATAAGTAACCACAATCTAAAATAAAAATATGTAGACAAAATTTAAACTGAAACCCCAAGAAGCCAGAGTCCACATGAAGTGCAACATCAGATAAATAAGAGATGCAGTTCCCCCATACTCTGTAAAATATAAAGACATCACAAATCACTAAAATTAAATACAATTATTTTTTTCTACCTTTATTATCTGACCATTTTATTCTCTGATCATACTGGTCCCAATCCGAGGCTTCTGCTTTCCTGTCTTCTCTTAGCTCTCTTTCTGTGGTCTATGGTCCATCTGCCATTTCTTATCTCTTCTTCACTTCTTTCCATCAGCCTATTTCCAGTCCCAGTAACCCTCCCCAGTATCAGCCCCTTTCCAGTCCTCCCTCCCAGTACCTTCCAATGTCAACTTGCATCCCCATGACTGCCTCTGGTGTCCATTCCCTTCTAGTCCCCCTCCCTCCCCACTATCCAGCTCCTTCTAGTCAAAATACCATGGCAGCCCCTCTCAGCATCCACTTCCTTCCAGTCCCATTCTCCCATCCCCCTGAATTAGCCCATTTGTAGCCCTAGCCCCCTGCTTTCTTCCAGGGACAGCAGCTCTATCCTCTCCTCCCCACCATCAGCTCATTCCCAGTCAAAGCCCCCCCCCACACACACACACACAATCAGCTCACTTCCAGTGCTAGTCCCCCCTCAATCCTATTAGCAGTGCTAGCCTCCCCTAATCTGCCCATTACCAGTCCTACCACCCATTACCAGTCCTAGCCCCCCTGATCTGCCCATTACCAGTCCTACCACCCATTACCAGTCCTAGCCCCCCTGATCTGCCCATTACCAGTGCTAGCCCTCCCCCAAGAGCCCTTTATAATCCTGATCTGCACTGTTGTTTTGTTTAGCATTTATCCTTTGTCTCTTCCCTTTGTCCAGTATGTCCTCCTGTCTCTCCCCTTTGTCCAGCATTTGCCCCCCTGCCTTCCCTCTTTATCCAGCACTTGCTCCCGTCTCTCCCCTTTGTCTAGTAATTGTCCCCCTGTCTCCCCCTTTGTGCAGTATGTCCCCGCCTTCCCCTTTGTCCAACATTTGTCCCCTGTCTCTCCCCTTTGTCCTTCTCCTGTCCACACTCCCTCCACCTGCACTTCTCATCTGATGGCGGCGGGGGCACTCAGGCTGTTTTTATTTTAGATTTTGACGCCTCTGGCCCGCCTCTGTTTCTCGTCGTTTTTTTCCCCACTCAAGAATACTTGCAGCAAGAAAAAGAAAAAGCAGCGGAAAGGCAGAGGCAGCAAAATCTACAATTAAAACAGAGCTGGAGTGCCGGCGTCACAGTGCTGCCCCCAACGGAGTGCCGCCTGAGGCCATCGCCTCAGGTGGCCTAATGGAAGAATCACCCCTGCCCCAGGTCCTTCTCTTCATTTGTGAACAAATGTACTTCAGCCTATACTATACCATTTCCTTTGATTTTTGCAGCCCAGTTGTATGACCCTGCATTTTATAGCGTTAAAGGTGACATTTTACTTAACAGATCATGTCCTTTCCTTGAGTCCTGCTAGACCAATCCAGACAATTGGGTTGTGTCCTCCTACTAGCAGATTAGTGGAGGCAATGAACCAATGAAAAGTCCAGGTTTCAATGACTTAGCCACCAGAGGTCTCTTCAGTATCCGTCCCAAAGCATATTGGAGAACATGGCAAGCATCACACAACCTCAATCGCGGGCAACAAAGAGTAATCAGCAGTAGAGAACTATGTACAGGAAAGCATAAACAGAAGCCTGCTGGTAGAAGATGAACCCATAGAGCCAAGAAGAAAAATCATAGCAGTCCCAAGGGTACCACAGCAGAAGAACAGACCAAATGCAGTGCCAGGGGCAGGTCCTGGACTGGTCTAGCAAGACTCAAGGTAAGTAAAATGTCACCTTCCATATCGTCGTGCTAGACCAGTCCAGACATACCAAAGCTCACCACCACTGGGTGGGAGGAAATTACAGCAGCTCGCAAAACTCTTGAACCAAAGGCCATGTCTGCTCGCCTGTGGACATCCAAGTGGTAAGTTTGACAAAAGTGGAAAGTGATGCCTACGTTGCTGCCTGACAAATGTCTGCAAGAGCTATTGTGCTCCGCCCTGCCCATAACGAGGCTTGCGCTAGGGTAGAATGGGCATGCAAAACCTCTGGAACCGGCCGGTTCTGCAACAGAGCGCTGAGGCAATGGCCTCCTTATCTTTGCGCGGGACAGCGAACATTACAAAAAGATGGTCTGACTTACGAAAAAACATTTGTTAACATCCAAGTAACGGAAAAGCACCCTTGGGCAACACACAATGCGAAGATCCCTATCCTTCCCACAACACTACGCCTTAGAGAAGGAGGGCAGGCAAATAACCTGGTTCACATGAAAGGGAGAAATCACCTTAGGTAAGAAAAGGACAGATAAGGATCTCAGCAAGACAAAGCCTGCAGCTTGGAAATCCACTTTTCAGAACAAATTGTATGTTGAGCGTCAAATCCTTAAGTGTGGCACACGTCAACGGTTCAAAAAGCGCCAACATCGGGGCCCTGAGCTCCAGACACAGATCCCAGGAAGGGACCACAGACCGGAGGGGAGGATGCAGACGCCAACCCCCCTGGCGAAAGTGCGAGACATCCGGGTGCAAGGCTAGACACCAGCCACTGAATCTCGGAAACAGGCCAAAGCTGTCGCCTGAACTTTCAGGGAGCTAAGGGAAAGGCCCTTCTCCGGGCCATCCTGTAGAAAAACCAACAGAGATGGCACCTTGCCCACCTCAGGAGCCAACTGCCAAGCGCCGCACTTCCACTCAGAGGCACCAGACCCGCACATATGCTAGCTTGGTAGTCCTCTTCTGGGCTCCGAGAACAGTTGAGACCACCACCGAAGAGTAGCCAGGTCCTCCATGGCGAAGGGCCCCGAGATGGAGGCAACCGAAAAGGAGCCACCTGCAAAAGTCGCACTGGGTCTACAAACCATGCTCTTCTCGGCCAATCTGGCACCACCAGAACAAATTATGCCCAGATGGCGTTCTATATGCCGAATCACATGCCCCACCAGGAACTAAGGAGGAAACATGTACAGCAGGTTCTGACTTGGCCAAGGATGGGCAAGGACGTTGACACTCTTGGATCTTGTCTCCATATGGTGACTGAAGAAGCGGCAAACTTTGGCATTGGAGCGAGTCAACATCAGATCCAGTTCAGGGCGAGCCTAGCGAAACAGAACCAACTGAAATGCCCCCTGACTCAACTCCCACTCTACAGGATCCAGAGAGTGCCAGCTAAGGAAGTCCGTCTTCACATTGTCCACCCTGGCAATGTGCCAAGCCGACAAGGCTAGGAGCTTCTTCTCTGCCCAGGCAAAGAGGAGCGCCATCTCCAGAACTACCCCGGCATTCCTTGTGCTGCCTTGCTGAATTACATAGCCATGACCGTGGTGTTGTCTGGAAACATTCGAACTGCCCAATCCTTGACCAGGGGCTGAAAACGCAGCCAACCTGATGGCCCTCGCCTCAACACAGTGGATGAACCACAATGCTTCTCTGTGGTTCCAAAGGCCCTGGGCTGTATGGTCTTAGCAATGGGCTCCCCAGCCTGAGACTGGCATCCGATGTCAGAAGGATATATCCAGCAGCACACCCTTCCTCAGATAACAGGGCTGCTGCCATCACCACAGGCTGACTTTCACCATCATCGGGAGTGGGAGCCTGCGCTCAAACTCCTGAGAACTTGGGGACTGCCGATTCAGCAAGGACCGCTGGAGCAGTTGTATGTGAGCACATGCCCATGGCACCATCTCTATGGTCGCTGTCATCAATAAGAGGAGCCAAAGATAATCCTAGATTCTAGGAGCCTGCTGTGCACAGAAAAGTGCCAGGCAATCCAACAGTCTTTTGACTCTCCTCTGGCAGGAAAACTCTGCCTACTCGCATGTCGAAATGTGCTCCAAGGACTGGAAGGCTACAGCTAGCTCTTTCCCTGATTATTCACACAATCGAGACTTTGCAAAAAAGGACACCACCTGAGACATTTCTGAAAGGGAAAGGGCCCGGATGAGCCAGTTGTCCCGATATGGATGGGCACAGATCCTTCAGCACCGCAGCCACCACCACCACCACCACCACCATGACCTTGGAGAATGTCCTTGGGGCAGCGGATAGCCCAAAAGAGAGGGCGGTGAACTGATAGTGAGAACAAAGCAAGCAAAAGTATCTGCATTTTTTGCCTTATCTGCCCGGATTGGGATATGAAAATAGGCCTCGGCCAGATCTGGAGAAGCAAAGAGTTTCCCTCAGCGCTGTTCGAATCACAGAGCGCAATGTTTCCATCTGGAAGCGTAGGATACACAAGTGCTCGTTGACTCCCTTGAGGTCCAGAATGAACGATCTTTTTTTTGGCACCATGAAACAGATGGAGTATCTGTCCTTGCCCCACTCGTCCGGAGTGACAAGCATCACCGCCCTTATGAGCAGCAACTTGTCCAAAGTGGTCTGCACAGCAACACGCTGAATCACAAACCCACAAAGGGAAACGACGAAGGTATCTGAAATCGGCTCTTTATATTCCAAGACATAGCCGAACTGAATGGTGTCTAGCACCCTGCGATCCTTGGTAACCCAGGCCCATTCCTGAAAGAAAAGGCAAAGCCTGCCTCCAACCAGAGTAACCAGGGAATGAGCCCCCAAACCTCAGCGGACTAGTGGAGGTTGATGAGAAAGGGGCACCAGCGTGCTTCACAGGCCCCCTGGACCTGTCTTCTGGAAGGCAGTAAGATTTTGTCTCATCCATCTTCTCCAAATCAGCTCCAAAAAGAAGCTTCCCGTTAAAAGCCAGTTGGTCCAACTGGGCTTTCGAAGATGTGTCTGCTACCCAGTGCTGGAGCCAAATCCAATAGGGCACAATCCATGGCTGCCAAACCTACCAGATCATACATGGTATCAGAAAGGAAGGCCGCAGCCAACTCTAAAAGAGGGGTAGTATCATCCGGCAGAAGAGACTGAATCCACTGGAGCAGGGCTCGAGACATCAGGCTGGCACAAATTGCCAATTAAGAATAGCAGCCGCCGCAGCAAATTGGTTCTTCAACAAGGAATCAATCTTTTGGTCCAGGCCGATCCATCTTCCACTGGGATGGTGGTCCATTAGGTAACCACTGTGACCTGTGCATCCACCTAGGGAATATCAAACCACCCAATGTACTCTTTCTCCAGTAGAGCATAGATCTTCTTACACACGCTTAATCCCCCTTAGGCGGGGAATCAGGAGAATCCCACTCCAACAGGATCATATCCTTCAACACGTCTGGGAACGGGAAGACAGTAGTGGATTTCTGCACCTTCAGCTCCTGCTCCGTACTGGGAGCATCCATCAAGTTCAATCAATGCCGCCAGCTCCTCCTTCTGGAATAGGCAGATCACACCGATCTCTTCAAGAGTGCTTCTTCATCCACATCAGAACCCAGTACTGAGCCATCCGAATCTAGGTCACAGTCAAAATCTTGGACAGCTCCCAGCTGTTCCCCGTCTCTGGGAGCAGACATAAAGAGTTAAGGCAAGTATCACAATAGCGCATGCTAAGGCTGCAGCAGTCCTAAAGTTATGCGTTTAACTGTGCTTTTTTACTGCAATGGGCACTAGAGTAGGAATGTGTGTTGGAGACTTGGGCGGAACACATGCTAGGACCACACGACTGCCAGGTGCACAATAGCTAAAAATGTGACTGACACGTGCAGAAAATGACAGGAAACCCCACACCATGCCAACGGTCCACTCTGAATTGCATCTCAGGCAGACAGAATCGGAAGTCCCCAACAAGGACAATGACAAGGTCAAGCCTCAGTGCTCACTGCCCGAGAGTTCCAGGCAGAGAATTCGTGCCAGGCTCAGCTCTACTCCCCTGGAACCGTTTCACTGGCTTTAAGGTGGCTGGCAGGTGGATCCCTCAGAGCCTTCTGCAATCTTCAGGAGAGCGCAGGGAAGACAGAAAGAAGGAGGTGGCACTGAGGTTGTGTGTGGCTGCGGAAGTCTTTCAGATCCTTCCAAATCCCTCTAATATCTAGCTGCTCAACAGCTGTTATAAGCGCATGAAGCTGAACCAATTTTCCCTCCTCCTATGGCTACTGAAAAGACTGCAATCTAGCGGAACCCCCCCCCCCCCATGTCATGCTTAATCTTTTCCTCTCATTCTTTAGATTTCCAGAGAAGAAAATCCAGCCATCATCTGCTGAAGACAAAAGAATTACCAAAGGGACCTCTGATGGCTGAGGCGAAGAGACATGGGGGTGATGTCATTGAAACCTAGTTTTTTCGTTGGTTCTTTATCTCCACCAATCTGCTGGTAGGTGAACACAAACCACTTGTCTGGACTGATCTAGCAGGATGATATGGAATCTCAGTTGTCAAATTTTTTACATTCTTCAAACTTCAGTCGATCTCTCCTCATATTATCTACACCTTCCAGGGTATCTACCCTATTGCAGATTTTGGTATCATCTCTAAGAAACCCTAACCAACAGCCTTCCACAATGTCACTTCCAAAACTATTAAAAAGAACCAGACAGAGGACAGATCTCTGTGGTACACCTTTGGTAATATCCTTCTCAGAGTGAGCTCTATTTACCTATACTTTGTTGCCTCCCACTCAACCAGTTTCTAATCCAATCAGTCGCTTAAGGGTCTATCCCTAGGACGCTGCAGGGTGACAAGGCACCAAATAATGGTCACAGCATTAATTAATATGCATCACATCTATACAGACCGAGCACTGCAGTATAACCCATTGCCATGTGGAGCTGTCATCAACCCAAGATGACAAGAGATTGAATAATAGTGACCCTCATAACATCCCCTCTATAGCCATCGGTATGTGGCAACACTCTCAGATGGTGAGTGCGAGAAGAGACATAACACCCCACCCAGAGTCCACCCCAGATTCACGGTACCACCTAAGCGCCGGCTCCCAAGTTTCCCCAGAATATGGAAGCTATGAAAGCACTGAGCAGAGGTTTTCTACCCCTGGGAGATAGATGTGGCCCTCTCCTCCCTCCGATTAATGTCTTCAGTGCACCTTCTTTCTCCCACTTATGGCCACGGCTGTGGTAAAGGGAACACGTTTCACATGCCTCCCTTCTGGCTCCTGATTAACAGCAAAGGGGGGGGGGGCATTTTGACATTCTGGGCCTGTGCAGACCAGCGAGGGTTCAAAGATTAAGAGGAGAAAAAGCATTCATACTCACTGCTAGACCAGCCGCAGCGATCGCAAAAAATAAACCTAATAAAAAGTAACAGAGGCACTTTGTCCGGGGATATCGCCGTCCAATGGAGGAACTGAAAGCAAAAAGAAAAACAGCTGATCAGGAATACAGCCCATCAGACGTCTAAAGGAGGCTCTGCTATCTACAGCGTTTTTGCACCAAGCATGGGTGTCAGCCATAATCCTTCTGCTACCCAGAGGCCCACCATTGCACCCCCCTTCCCCCAAGTACAAGGAGCATGGACCAGATCTGTGGACAGAACCCACGTCTCCCACTCTCTTTACTGGGAATGGAACACACTTAACTACTGGGCACTCTGGCCTCAGGTATAAGAGCTGGAATTAGAATTCAGCTTTTGCAAACACTTCCTGGAAAGATTCTCCCAGCACCAGCTTGCTAAGTTCTCAGGCCCCTGGTACCTACGTCTCCTACCTTATACAAAGGACTGCACTAACAAGGAAAGGATTCCTTCCAACATATACCACAAAGTGCCACTTACACCTTCCTGCAGTGAGGGCATCGGGCTAGAGTCCGGGCTGTGAATTCCGTCCACTGTGCAGCATAGGAAGGGACAGAGGGATGGTGAGAGGAAAGACATGAGAAAGTGAAAATATCCGTTCACAGGTTTCCAGCTCGCTTTCTACTATCCTCTTCTGCTAGCAGCAATGCGGGGCTCAGACTGCAAGCCCTTAACCCTTTAACTCCGTAGGGCATATTTACTAAAGGTTAACGCATGTTAAGTAAAGTTAATGTGCGTTAAGTGCTGTCCCTGACCATTTATTTCTACGGGTCATTGCAGCACTTAACGTACGTTAAGCTTTAGCAAACATGCCCCTGTGTGTCATTCTATCGTAAATTTTCAGGAACATGCATGGGGCTTAACTTAAAGCAAAGGAGATTTAAATGAGATGTTAGTCTCAAACGTTGGAAGAAACTCCCTGGTGAAGAGGAGAGATCCTCTCTCACTCGAGAGTTTTGAGATAAGTCTGTCTGGAATAGTTTTCGAATGGGGAATTAATCCCTGAGCCAAGAGGTGGACTGGATGATTCTCCTAGGTCTGTAACCATGATTTCTGGATGGCCTCATCTATGTTGCAAGATGACTTTCGAAACAGCGTTAGGGTTTCAAGTGCCATTGGAAAAAGTGAACGTTCACAAGATAGTAGGAGACACCTTAGAAACCCGTCTAAGCACGTACCAGGAAGGTATTTGTGCAGTGTCCACAGATGACTCGCACTCCATACGGCTGTGGCTCGGCTCTCTGTGGGCTGGCCTGCACTGGTCCCAGATTAATGATTCGTTTACTTGTTGGGGGGGGGGGGGGGAGATAAGAAGAGAATGGTTACCATCCCTTGTATTACATCTGACAGTACTGCCTGCTTCCACAGTCCCCTCCCCTATTGACCGCTCTGGCAACAGCCAGGTCGCAGCCCCATCCCAGTTCATCCTACTCACTCACCAATAAGGCCGCGGGCAGGCTATCCTTTGAGATGTGACTTTGCAGATCAGGAGGCAGTTGCAGGGGCAACGTACATATTTCTTTCCAGGGGGTGCGTTCTTGATAGGCTGCAAGAAGAGGAAAGCAGGGCATCATCAGATAGAAAACGCTATCTCCCTTTCTCATATAATCCAGGATTTTTACGTCCCAGCCCAGCTTGGGGGCTCTTAGGAGTAAACTCTTAGTTCTTTGTGCACCAGATGGGGGAATTCACACAGGGGTAGGCTGTGTCGTCAATCCCTTAATGTCCTGGAGCATACCCAGGGGTTTCCCCCAGTTGGCACATGGAGCTCCAGGAAGATCCCTATATACAGAAGGGAGAGGAGTGATCAAGGAGGGAATGAGTTCAGCTGCCTATAGCAGGAGACCAGAGTCTCTTTTTCAGCTCTGACTCTCACTCATGTAAGGCTGAGAGTCAATCCCCGCTCTTAAAAAGGAGCCTTGCTGAATGAAGGGAGCAGCAAGGAAAAAAGCCCATACATAATAAAAGCAAGGGGAAGGGAGTTAGTTGAAAAGCCCATTGTGATAGGATCCCCTCCCCCCAAAAGTTGGAGAGGAACCCCCTGCCTGGCATCTCCCTAATGTGAGCTGGAGGACAACCCCTGGGTGACCTCTCCCGGATGAGAGCCAGAGGGTGCCCCTGCATGTGACATCTCAGTCACAAGAGTCAAAGGGGCACCTCTGCATGATGTCTCCATGATGAGAGATGGAAGGGAATCCCTGCTCGTGACGTCCATGGTTGAGAGGGCTGCTCACTGTGGCCTCGTTGCACACCCCGCACTTCACCACATGCTGGTGCATCTTCCCCTCCACGTTGATAAGAGACTGGCAGACGCGGCACGTAATCATGGGGGTGCTGCCGCTGTCTGGACTGGCCATGGGCGAGTACAGAGGGGGGTCCTCTCCTGGCAGAACCGAAGGCGGGCCATCTGGGAATGGGGGGAATCCTGAAAGAAACAAATAGTGGCCCCTTTATGACAACGCGTGGGAAATGGATCAACTGAGTCACACAATGAACCAGCAGGCGGCTCACCTATGGATCCCTTCCTCCATCAAACGGTATATCAGATTCCCCCCCCTCATTTGGCCCCACTACACACACCCTCAAAAGCAGCAGTTCTCAATCATCTGATCCATTCACCCCTATGGTTTCTTGCCTCCTCTGCCACACAATCGACTTTTCCATCATCTAATCCCCAATGGTTAGAGCAGTGGGGTCCTAATGATCTTGAGCAACGCATTTAACTCTCTACTGCATCACGTACAACCTGACTGGCCAATATATAGCTGTCACGGTTGGCAATTGTTTCAATGATGGCCAAACATAATCCAGACATTCAGGGCCCATATCCAGATAGCAGCAATGTCCAGATGGTTAGGGCAGCCTTTCGAACTGTTCTAACTTTTATGCAGATAGTTATCTAGCTAGTGGACTGAATATCGCTGCGATCTGGATACTTATCAATTCTGCCTTCACTCCACCCATATATTGATTGCCCTGGAATTATCCGAATAACACTGAGGAAGTCAAAATGATATGCAGTAGCATAATCCGGATACTACTACTATATTTCACTGGCTAGCAACACTTATCTAGACAGCAGGTGCTGCTGAATATTTATTCCTTAGAATATAAGCCCCCCAGAACAGGGAATCAGCCACTGTAGCTGAAAACAACCTGCCTTCAGCTACTACTGAAAAAGACACGAGCTAAATCCAAATCCCCTCTCTTCCCTCTTTCAATTCCTCTTCCATCATCCAATCCTTAAATGCATCTTTTTTTTCATTACTCCTTCCAAAAAAATTGTGATTGGCCTAAACTTAGGACAAAGCAGGGCATTAAAAATATCCTTTTTACAATATAATGTATTTATACAACATAGTGCACATAATATACAACAATGTTATAGGAATGTATTGAAACAATGTAATTTAATATGAGGTAACAAGATAAAAATACAACAATATTATTGTTGAAAGCCACGCCCCTCCCCCACGCAGTGATTGGCCACCGCTTCTACTTCCATTGTCACCAGCTTTCTTTGCATTGGTTACAGCGCGTATGGGTTCGAGAACAACCCACTTATTAGCATAGAATCGACAGGTGCGGACGGCCTCCTCATGAATAATTCGTATGACGTGACAGCGCGACTCACCCTGCCCTTTGATCGCGGCTCCCAGCCCCGCCGGTGTGGCGGAAGAAGGTAGTGGCGGCGGCGGAAGCTGCCCAGGCCCCGGCGTGTTAGGTCCCATCGCGTCGCAGCCACAGCCACCGCCGCCAGCAAGCTCTGAGAGCAGCGGGGAGCGCTCTCCATCCGCCATGGCCACCGGCCGTGGGCCCTGTTTCTGCCTCATTGCGCCTGCGCTCTCCCCTGTTCCCCAACCCCTATGCCGAATCGGGTAGTGATTGGTGAAAAAGCCGGTCACCCTCTGCACGTGTAACGGAAGACGTGCGATAGCCTTCTATGATTGGATAATAAAGGCGGGCGGTGGCATCTTCTGCGCCTGACTGGAAAACAGCTCCTTATGATTGGATGGAAAGAGGTGCAGCCTCATCGTTGATAGATGGGAAAAGAGAAGGGCTGCTTCTGATTGGCTAGTGGAGGGAATGGGGTGGGATGTTCATATTTCCACATAACGGTGGAGAGCTTGGAGGCAAACTCCTCTATCAGGTGTCAGGGAGGGGAGGAGTCCTCCTGCTAATGTTTTTTGGGTTGATTTTTTTTTCTATCTGTGTTGCAGGTTGGGATTTATAGTTCTGGAAGTCGGCTTGGAGGTTGGGGCTATGCATATGACAAAACGCCAAAAATCATAGCATAATATCATACTAAAAATGTATGGCCAGTACGGAGAGCTTCATGCAATCTTCGTAGATGCACACAAACACATACACAGCATAAACACACACAATTCCATATGCAGCCTGGCTCAATCATCCGGCAAGGCTAGACGGCCTAGGGCAGCAGCTTCTGATGGACAGCAAAGAGCAGAAGCAGACCATGCAAAACAGTAGATCTTGACAGCCACACACTCAAAGAGCCATCAGCATATTCATCCAAATGCAGGGAGAACGGCACACATATACTCACAGTTTAATATTTAAAAATACCATGTCCAAGTATGCACTTCTACTGCATTCTTGTGGGAGGGTTGGTGGTGTGATGAAAATGATTGTTGGGTTTAATTATCAAAATCTTGGGGGGTGGATAAGGCTAAAGTTTTGCTTAAGGCGCTCATCCCTGCACAGCCCTGGAAACCCCCATTTCCTCAAAGTCTACTTGTCAGATTCATATTCCCTGCACTGTCCTCCACATCCTCCCAAGAAAGCCCAAAATTTACCAATGTGATGACCTCTACCTCTTCTGCTAGTAGACCATTTTGTGCCCTGCCATCTTCAGCTTTTCATACAAAGACAATATTCAAGTCAACATTGCAGGCCTCTTCACATTAGCAAGATCTGCAGTAATCCCCATGGTTAATGATGCCACCAAGGTTCATGATACTGTGATACAAAAACAAAAAAGATCCGTCTTCCCTATGCTCATTGGTGTTTGAGATCTGTTCAAAACTCAGTTGCACGGTTAATCTTCCGCTAGTGTCCACTATGCTCATGCCACCCTTCTTCTCAAGTCACTTCATTGGCTTTCTGTTGTTAAGTGCTGTCGACTCATGGCGACCCTCTGGATAGTTGTCCTAAATTGTGTTCGGTCTTCAGTCATGCGGCTCATTGTTGACAGACTGGCACCCATAGCTGCTGTTATTGTATCAATCCATCTCATTGCTGGCCTTCATCTTTTGCGTTGACCTATCTTGCCAATCATGATGTCTTTCTCTAATGATCTCTTCACATGATGTGTCCAAAGTATGAAAGTCGAAGTCTTATCATCTGAGCTTCTAAAGAAAGCTTAGGTATGATCTCCTCTAGTACTGATAGGTTTGTTCTGGCAGTCCATGGTATACGCAGTATTCGCTGCCAGCACCATAATGCAAAGGCATCAATTTTCTTCCTCTCTATCTTTTTCACTGTCCAACTTTCGCATCCATATGATGTTATTGAAAATACCATGGCTTGAACAAGTCAAATCTTTTTATGGAGAGAGACATCTCTGCTGTTGAGAATCTTGTCTAGGTCCTTCATAGCCATTCGGCCAAGAGCAATGCATTGTCGGATTTCTTGACTGCTTGTTACTTCTTTATTGATACTTGTTCGGAGCAGGTTAAAGTTGTCCACAATTTCAATTTCTTCTCCAACAACGATGAACTTATTGATTTTGCCAGTTGTCATGATATTTGTCTTCTTTACATTAAGGTGCAGGGCCATTTTAAGACTATGTTACTTGATTGTGAGAAGCAAATGTTTCAGATCATCTTCACTTTCAGCCAGTAATGTATCATCAGCATAGCGAAGGTTGTTGATGAGTCTTCCACCAATCTTCACACCTCTGTTGTCTTCATACAACCCTGCTTCTCTGATGATTTGTTCTGCATATAATTAAACAGGTAGGGGGAAAGTATGTAGCCTTGTCGTACACCTTTGCTGATTTTAAACCATTCTGTTTCTCCTTGTTCCGTTTGAACTGTTGCTTGATCAATGTACAGATTGTGCAAGAGAAAGAGCAGGTGTTCTGGTATACCCATGCTTCTTAATGTGGCCCAGAGTTTCTAATGGTTTACAAAGTCAAAAGCCTTGCTGTAGTCAATAAAGCAGAAATAGATATCCTTTTGGTATTCTTTAGTCTTTTCAAGGATCCATTTCACATCCGTGATGATGTCTCTTGTTCCTCGCCCTTTCCTGAACCCTACTTGCACTTCAGGTAGTTCTTGTTCCAGCTATGGTTGTAGTCTCTGTTGAATAATCTTCAGTAGAGTCTTGCTGGCATGTGGAATCAGAGCGATTGTGTGATAATTTCCACAGTCAGTTGGATCACCTTTCTTTAGTATTGATATAAACACAGATCTTTTCCAGTCAGTTGGCCATGATGTCTTCCAAATTTCCTAGCAGAGTCTTGTAAGTATGGTAACAGCTGCATCAGATTGCTGTAATACTTCTTTGGGAATGCCATCGATGCCTGGTGCTTTGTTCTTTGATAAGACTTTCAATGCTGCTTCAACTTCTTTCATCACCAATGGTTCAGGATCATAAGGTACAGGTTGAAACGGCTATTGGTCCACTTGATCTTTATCATATAAAAACTATGTATATTTTTTCCACCTTGATCTTCTCAGCATCATTCAACATTGATCCTTGAGCATCTTATAACATTCCAATTCGAGGCTGGAATTTTTTCTTTAACTCTCGTAGCTTTAGGGAAGCCCATCTTGTTCTTCCTCTAATAGTTTCTGCTTCTATTTCCTTGCATGTGTCATTGTAGTACTTTTCCTTGTCTTGTCGTACTGCATGTTGGAAATCTCTGTTGAGTTCTCTTTCTCCTCTGGCTTTAGCTTCTATGCGTTTCTGGGAAAATTTTCAGAGTTTCTTCCATCATCCATGTTGGCTGTTTTTGCTTTTTCACCTTTTGTAGAGACTTCTCGCTTTCTTCCAACACAACCTTCTTGATGTCATTCCATAACTCTTCTGGAGCTCTATCATTTGTATCTAAAGCAGCAAATCAATTTTGCAGGCAGTCTTTTAATTCCAGTGGTATATTCTCAAGGTCATATTTTGCTACATTCATGAGTGGTTTGCCTTTTTCAACTTTGGCTTGAGTTTGTATATTTGTAGTTGGTGATCTGAACCACAGTCAGCTCCAGGTTTTGTCTTTGATGTTATCGAGCTTTTCCATCGTCAATTAGATTTTTGTACAATCCATTGGGTGACGTCCATGTGTACAGTCGCCGTTTGTGTTGCTTTAAGAAGGTGTTTGAGATGAATAGATTGTTGATCTTGCAGAATTCTATCAGTCTTTCTCCAGCTTCATTTCTGTTGCCATACTCCATATTTTCCAACCATTTTGCCTTCTTTGTTGCCAACCTTTGTGTTCCAGTTACCCATAACTATCAGGATATCCTGTTTGCATGTTCTGTCAGTTTCAGCTTGTATTTGTTCATAGAACTCATCAA
This sequence comes from Ichthyophis bannanicus, assembly GCA_033557465.1. Lineage (NCBI taxonomy): Eukaryota > Metazoa > Chordata > Amphibia > Gymnophiona > Ichthyophiidae > Ichthyophis > Ichthyophis bannanicus. Next base: position 121,626,818 of record CM066048.1, read on the forward strand.
TTTCATCCTCTTCTGCAGCTGTTGTTGGGGCATATACTTGAGTTATAGTTGTGTTAATAGGCATTGCTCGTAGATGAATAGAGATTAAGCGATAACTGACTGCATTGTGTTTCATTACAGTTCTTGCAAGTTTCTTCTTTGTTATAAATGCAACACCATTTCTTCTTTGTCTTTCATTTCCAGCATAGTAGGTCATGTGATCATCTATGCAACATGCCCAATGCCAGTCCATTTCAGTTCACTGACACCCAACAAATCAAGTTGTACATGTTCAATTTCATTCTTGACCATCTCCAACTTCCCTTGGTTCATGCTTCGTACGTTCCATGTCCCAATATGTAAGACATCTTTGCAGCTTGTGATTGTCATTTTACACGCAGCTACATCAGCAGTCAGACGTCCCGAGGGCTTTGATCCAACCACATCATAAATGCTGGCTTTACTCTGAAAAATCTTCAGCTCTTCCCCAGTAGCTAGTTGAGTGCCTTCCGACCTGGAGGTCTCATCTTCCAGCACCATAGCACAATTTGTTTTTTTGTGACTATCCATTGGGTTTTCATGGCAAGATACAGACGTAGATTGCCAGGCCTTTCCTCCACACAGTTTAAGTTTAGTGTTGTTGCCGTTGTCACAGAAATGTGATCTTCCGCTGTCAACACTGTCCCATTCTGCTGCTGCCCAGATGGGTGGTTTGTCTTGGTCTGGCCCCTCAGCTGAGATCTGTCCATCTTGGGATACCCTGCCAGTAGCTAAACTACCGCTAGCTTAGTTCTCAGCTTCACTGATGCACACAAGCCTTCACAGCATGACAAGCTGCAAACCAAGTGGTTTTCTATCTGTTTCCATATCCATTTCAAACCTCTACTATTGACCTATAAGTTACCTTCATTCAACTGCTCCTCACTACCTTTCCTCTTTTATCTCTCCCTACAGCCCTCCTCAAGAACTCTGCTCTTCTGGCAGATTCCTTGTATCTGTGCTCTTCTCTTCCACTGCCAATTCCAGACTTCAGTCTTTCTACCTTGTTGCTCCTTATACCTGGAACAAACTATCCAAGTCAGTGCATCAGGCTTAATCTCTGGCCATGTTCAAATCCAGGCTAAAGACTCACTTCTTTGAGACTGCTTTTGGATCCTGAACCCCTAGTCTGTTCACCTGCTATGTGTTTGCTTACCAATCCCTTAGATCAGGGGTGGGCAATTCCGGCCCTCGTGCACCACAATCTAGCCTGGTTTTCATGATGTCCCTAATGAATATTCATGAGATCCATTTGCATCCACTGCCTTCCATTGTATGGAAACAGGTCAATGAATATTCATTAGGGACATCATGAAAACCAGGCTGGATTGTGGTGCACAAGGGCTGGAATTTTCCACCCCTGCCTTAGATATATCCTAATTCTCAGTTGTGTTGTCTGTCTTGACTAGACTGTAAGGTGTTATGAGCATTGACTGTCTCTTACATGCCTCTGTACAGCACCCTTGTATATAAATGATAAATAGTAGTGATAAAGATTTAACAATACTCCCTCCATGCTTGTCACCCCAGTCTCCTTCTTAGCCTGATGTTATTATACCACAAAGTGCAGAGATGCCAAGGGTGAACTGTGCCACAGAGTGAAACTGAAGCCAAAATATGAGATTTTCCAGACTACATGTCTGGGGTATAAAGCTAGAAAGATTTAAGCATCATATTACTTTGCAAACAAAAGCAATATAAAATTCTACTTGTTGAATTGTTGCGCTATTCTGCTCCCTCCTGCTGTGTTTCTTCTGTTTTCTTTTTCTGCTCTGTCTTCTCCATTGTGTACAGGTTTGTAAACTGCAGTGATGACATGATTATTGTCAAATAATGGTACAGCAAATTTTTGTAAATAAATAAATTTAAATGGGACTACAAATAACACGCTGATTTTGGAAATAAGTTAAAAAGCAGGGCCACACAAAAACAAAAAACCTTTCTCCTGGAATAGGGTAGCTTTGTGCACATAGATTGCACAGCATGGTATCTTTATAGCTGCAGGGAAAAGAGATGGGGCAAGGGGAAACAGCGCACGCATGGGGATCTGATTCTAAAATCTGTGCTTGGATTTTGTTGCTGTACCTTGCATCTGCAGCAAAGCTGGGAAGAAACACAGGTACATAGAGATCTAGATATAGCAGAAGAGACACACATGTAAAGAAACGGAGGCAGACACACAGGGAGGGAGAGGTAGATGCATACACTCAGATGGAGGGAGAAATAGAGAGAGACAGAGGGAAAAGCACACAATGCTTAATTATGTGCTGAGGGAAAACATATTTTCTCAGATTTGTTTTAAATTTCATGGGATGTCCTCTGCTCATTGTCCTTTTTAAATAACCATTTGCTTGTATCTGTTCCACTTCACTTTAGCCTAATGGTTAGAGCAGTGGACTGGAACTAGGGATACTGTTCTTCATAGGAGACTTATCAATAAACTGAGCAGCCTGGGCATAGGTTCCAAGATGGTGAACTGGATCAGAAATTGGTTGATTGACAGATGACAGAAGATGGTGGTAAACGGAACTCACTCAGAAGAAAGGAAAGTGCGTAGTGGCGTGTCTCAGGGATCGGTCCTGGGACTAATACTGTTTATGTATTTGTGTGTGATATTGCGGAAGGGCTGAATGGAAAAGTTTGCCTTTTTGCAGATGTCACAACAATTTGCAACAGAGTGGACACTTCTGAGGGAGTGGACAATATGAGGAAAGATCTACAAAAGCTAGAAGACTGGTCTAATGCTTGGCAGTTAACATTTAATGTGAAGAAGTGTAGAGTCATGCACTTGGGATGCAGAAATCCGAAAGAGTCATATGCAATAGGGGGAGAGAGGTTGGTGTGCATGAACCAGGAGAAGGACCTCAGAGTGATTGTTTCTGAGGATCTCAAGGTGGCAAAACAGTGTGACAAGGTGTTAGCTAAAGCCAGAAGGATGCTGGTCTGCATATAGAGAGGAATAACCAGCAGAAAGGAGGAGGTATTAATGTCACTGTACAAGTCACTGGTAAGGCCTCACTTAGAGTATTGTGTTCAGTTTTGGAGACCATCTCTACAAAGGATATAAAAAGACTTGAAATGGTTCAGGGGAAGGTGACCAGAATGATTTGGAGCCTGCACCAAATATGATGCGGCTTTTAAGTTTATCGCCTTGCAGCTTCATCAGGAAATACTTTTTCTTTTCCACTGAAAGGGTGGTGGATGCTTGGAATGCCCTCCCAGTGGAAGTGGTGGGGGCAAATACAGTGACAGAATTCAAAATTGCATGGGACAGACACAGTGGATCCCTTTACAGCAACAGGATAAAATAAAAATAAATGTAACTATTTCTTATACCTTAACAAATAGCAGTGACCTGCATGGAGCGTCGAATACACCACCAAATAAAAAGCATAAAGGGGGGTGACCTGCACGGAGCGGCAGGTGCACCTACTCTTGCCACGTTACTGGGCAGACTAGATGGACCATACTGGTCTTAATCCTCCATTGCCTCGGGTATAAACTGAGATTGTAAACTGTATGGGGCAGGAAACTACCTATTAAGTACCTGAATGTAAGACATGAGCTCAGTCCAAATCCCTCCAGTTCAGGATTTTATACACTTCCATCATATTTCTCCTTGGCCTTCTCTTCTGCAAGCTGAAGGGCCCTAACTTCTTTAGCCTGGCCTCCTAGGAGAGTGGTTCCTTCCCCTTCATTATTTTGGTTGGCCTTCTCTACATTTTCTAATACTGGACATGCATTTTCGCTTTCAAAGTTGCAGTACCTGGATCTTAACACTTTTTCAACTCTGAACTTCCCAATCTGCAACTTACTTTTCTTGAGTCTGGCTGGTAGCTAGTGATAAATGTCTGCGTTACTGCAGGAACCTGAGGCTGATTCTGAGAAAAGAGTTTCCACTTGACCTCATGCCATAAGCATCAGGCTAATCCATTCCAGATGTTGCCATGTCGTCATATTCCTGGATTTGCAGTTTGGATTTTCTTGAAGGAAATCAATGGACCAGTTAGGGGGTGGGGAGGGGAAACTGAATAAGTGTAGCTGGGTTTAAAAGTAGTTTGGACGAGTTCCTGGAGGAAAAAGCCATAAACCATAATTAAAGTGGACCTGGGAAATCCACCGCTTACCCCTGGGACAAGCAGCATGGACTCTGTCTACCTTTTGGGAACCTGACAGGTACTTGTGACCTGGATTGGCCACTGTTGGAAACAGGATACTGGGCTTGATGGACCTTTGGTCTGACCCACTATGGCAACTCTTATGTTCTTGTATAGCCCAAGCACCAGGAAATGCTCATACTACATAATTCAGGCCAGAAAAAGCGAATTAGTTCCCCAAAGAGTGCTGGACACAAAAACACAGCAGCTTGTGCCCTCGAGGACTGAATTTTAATCATAGTAATCTGGGTTTTGGCAGTTGGTAGACAGGGCACCTTAGAACCCGCTTTCCTTCTGTAACCTGTATGGCAATAGAGGACAACTGAAAGTCATTCATCCTCAAAGACTTCACTGGAACTTTGCATCGCCCACGCGTTCCCTAGCTGGTTGAGGGACAGTGTGTGTCTGAATTTTGCACTTCTGTGCTCTTTTTGACATAGTTAAAATATAAATGAAAGTTTATTTTTAGTTTAAATTAGCTTAATCATTTGATATACCAACTTTTATTAACCAAGAAAAACAATCTCTACCGCAGAGACAGTTAAGTCCTTAAAAATTCCAGATATGTTTCATCTGGAAGAGGTGGCTTGTCACCTGCTAGGGCAAAGGACATGTTAATATGACCTATCCCTCTCTGGTGAATAAGAGCATCTCCACTCTTGTTGCTGTGTCCGGTGCGGCTTTTGAAGGAAGGTAGAATCGTATCTCTTCTTATTTGAGTAGTAACAAGGCACAAAGAAGAAGGAAAAGGGAGACCTCCCCCCTTCTGCAGAATCTCGCCTCTCTTCCAGGTAACTGGGGCTAATCCTGCCAGACCACAGTGTAACATGAATGGAAACAAAATAGATGCTTCTGCAAAACGATGGGCAAATCAAGTGGTCATCGGATAGCCAAGTTAGAAGACAACACAATTTTATTTGAAGTTTCTTCAAACGGAATAGGAAATCTGACTGCATTTAAATCATGATTAAACAGCAACTCATAAATATGAATTTACAGTGTCGGTATCCTCACTGATTCTTATCTTGCTAGAATAGCATAGGGACATATCTTTCTTGCTAATCATAAACCCATCCAGGTACCTTTGAACCAAAGGTGCTGAGTTCGAGTACAGATTTAGCTTAGTGCTGCAATTCATAACTGCCAAATTCTGTCTCTTTTCCTGAAATCCCTTTTGTGGTACTGTATGTCAGGACTATCCTGACAGCGTAAGTTTATAAAGTTTCCCTTATCACCAGCACTCTGAAATTTAAAATATTTACCCAAAGTGCACATAAGTGTGTGCGGAGGGGGGAGGAGGGTACAAATGGTGAGATCACAATTTGTTGGATCCCTTTTGACGTGGTATTTGCAGGCAATTCCTGATCCTTCTGAATGCAGACACGGCTCCCTCGCTAAAGCCCTTTCATGGGTATCTTGACTCACCAAGGGTACTTGTCTCTCTTACTTAACTGAATTGAAAAGGAAAAAAACCTAAACTACTATCAGCTCCAAAGGGTCATATGCTTAACTTTGTGTTAACTGAGATTTTCTTTAAGAAACATAATCACTGAATCCTATTTAAGTGTAATGCCTCAGTGAAACGTTACAGCTCACAGTCACCCTTACTCACTTCCACGGAAGCAGATCAGGGGTCCTGCCCAGCTCTCTGCTCCCTTTCCAGCTAAGCACAGGTGAACAGCTCCCTGTCACCAGCAGGATTCACTCTCCTAGGCAGATGGGCTGTCTTGTCTTGCTGGTTTCTTCCAGACCTCCACACATGTAGTCAGGATAAGTTGTTTCTCAGGCATCGCTCTGGTCTCTCACTGGGTCCGATCTTTCTTCATAGTCTCTGGTCACTACTATATCTCCTTTTTCTGCAATCATGGCTAGGTCTATGAAGACACGTCCTAAAGACAGGAAGGTTTAGGGTTATTTTGGAGAATGTCTGTTTTTGAAATAAAATACCCTGGGTCTTAAGTAAAGAGTCTGAGCTGCCTTTGTGGAAGAAACCGTCCATTTTCTGTGCCTTCCTTGCTTCTATACCCAGACCTGCACCCTCTTCCTTGACCTTCTCCACCTGGATCTGAAGGCATGTTGCTACTGCCTTCCCGAACTTTGTTGAATTGTAAGCAAGCTACTGGTTCTCTTTCATTTCTTTGTAAACATTTACCTCCATCGAGGCTGGGCTCCACTCTGCTTTCTGTTATATGGTTCCATCATTTTGGAACTCACTTCTTGTAGAGCTGCACTGAAATCCCAGCTATTTTCCTTGGCCTTCAGAAACAGCTGAATTCACAGGCGCGTGGGGTCTGTTCATTTGTTCGCTAGTCTTCCATTTACGTTAAATGTGACTCCCGATTTAAAGAGAGATTGTCAAGCCCAGTTGTCCTCTTGTTCCGGTCCTCTTTCTTGCGTAAATCAAGATACTCAGTTTGTCTTGAGCTGTTGTAAGTGTTCTGGAAGGTAATATGTTTGTAAATTGTCATGATGTAATTTTTTTGAATGGCAGAATTCCAAATCAATAAATACAATTATTCTAGGAAATAGAATGCTAGGGTTCATAAGAAAAGGAATGGAGAATAAAACCAAGGGCATTATAATGCCTCTGTATTGTTCCATGGTGCAACTGCATTTTGAATATTGTGTGCAATTCTGGTCTCCATATCTTAGAAAGGAGAGGGTGGAATTAGAAAAGGCACAGAGAAGCAGCAACCAAAATGGTAAAGGAGATGGAAGGATACTCCTATGAGGAAAGACTTAAAAGGTTAGGGATCTTAAACTTGGAAAAAAGATGGCTGAGAGGAGATTTGATAGAGGTCTATAAACTAATGAATGGAGTGGAAAGGTAAACATAGATTGGTTGTTTATTCCTTCAAAAAGTAGAAAGAGTAGGGAACACACAATGAAGCTACAATGTAACCCATTTAAGACTAATAGGAGAAAATATTTTTTTATTCAACACATAATCAAACTTTGGAATTTGTTACCAGAGGAAAAGTCCATTAACCATTATTAAAGAGGACCAGGGAAATCCACTACTTACCCGGGATAAGCAACGTGGAATCAGTGTACCTTTTTGGGAACCTGACAGGGTACTTGTGACCTGTATTGGCCACTGTTGAAAACAAGATACTGGGCTTGATGGATCTTATGTAGTAGAACAGGAAGTGTTCACCCTTCAGCACAGACAAATGATAAATATTATTTTCTAAGAAAGCTGATGTTTTGCACAGGGACCATATCATTCAGCAATATGTGAGGGCTTAACTCCACAATTATAGTTCTTTGATGCGGTAAGGGTGGAGAAATAGGTGAAAGGTTGGATGGTGGAGGAAGATGTGTGGGTATGAAGGATCGTGGAAGTGCCAGCAGGCATACCATCCATTTCATGAGCAGAAGACTTCAAAATACCCGAAGAGGCCTATTTCCTGAGCTGCGTTAATGCGTGCCGATGGCCGTGAGAACAGCTAACTGGAACTGGGCAGAAAATAGGCAGAGACGGCAGCTTACAGTTAATGCAGAGATAATCACAGTGCATTAACTGTTAATGCAGCAGAACATGCAGCGCAGTTAATATCACCTCACTAGCTAAACTCATAGCGGTTAGTGGTAATGGCAAAAACGCTTGTGCTGATATTCAGAACCCTTGGCTTGCTGGCTAAAGGTGTTGAAGGTGATATTCAGGGGTGCGCTCCAGAGAGTGACGCTGAATATCCCCACAGACTGCCCTGAGACTGTTCAGCTAGTGCAGGGCGGTCCAAGGGCGGTGTCGGCAGTATCCGGAGAAGTACTGACACTGATCTGGTTCCTGGATTTTCAGTCGGCTCTTATCCAGGCAACTTAGGCTGCATGAAAAGCTGGCTGAAGTTTCTATCCAGAGAAGCGCTGATTGAAAGTCTGCTAACCAGATAACTGTCAGAACCTATCAGTCCCAATACGCAGTGGTAACTCCTCTTGGGTTATGGCTGCTGACTGTCCTGCCAATATTAGTATGTGTATTGGCCTCTTTCTCTGTATTAACTATATGGCAAGAAGCTAACAGTTAACCCAGAGGTTTTGCAGTTACCACACATTCATTTTGGCATTTTCTGATACCTTAACAGTTTAGATGCTGTAACTAGATGCGCATTACCTGTAAGGCACAGTCCGCCCCAGTTCTCCTCCCTGTGAGTATATGCTACTTTCTGCACAGTGCAGCAGACTAAGGAGGCCCTAAAGCTTCTTCCATGTCTCTGCGCAGTGCTGTTATTTTCTTGGGAAATGGTGCATTGGTGGGATTTTGCCGAGTGACGAGAAAGTGTATTGTACAGAAACCAATGAGCTAAAGGGGTCATTCTGAGGCAAGAATAGCAGGGATGGACGTTCCTTTGGGACATCCATTCCCGCTATTCGGGCCCTTCCTGACCCCATCTACCTTCCCCGCATTGTATGGGGAAGGGAGACGGGGCGGGAAAGGGGCGGATCGGTGGTGGCGTAAGGGCAGTCATCGGCCCCGGACGTACAGGGCCAATTCTAATGTCGGCCCTGGACATCTGGGGCCGGCAGCTTGCACAGGAAACTTATTCCACCTCAGAGGTGGAATAAGTTCCCCATTCGGCAGGAATCGGCAGGCCCGGGGCTGGGAAGCGGCGGCAGGGGGCAGAGGAGTTTCCCCGCAGCCCGACCCTGGCCTTAGGAGGCCAGATCGGGGGACAGGCTGTATGGCAAGCACCTTTGCAGCCGGTGGCTGGGGATCACGGCTTTTCAATTGAGCTGCGGTGCCATGGCAACTGGACGCCATGGCGCTGCGGCTCCATTGAACTGCCCTGACTGAGTTAGCTGGGGAAGGCCTGCACATGCTGGATGGAATTGGGGTCCTGGCCTGCATGTACAGACCTTTTCACGATTCTGATCCCATGGGACTAGACGTGCCCCACGGGATCAAAATCATGACACCCTCTGTATGTCCGGTTCCAACCGGGCGCATAGAGGGTCAGGACGTCCTGGATGGCATCGGGCCCTAAATGAAATTTAAAAAAGAAAGCTTGAGAGAGTGTTTTATCTTTTCTCCTGCTTGGTAAGAATCGGTATTATTGTGGACATAGAGACATGTTCTAATGCATACCCCTATAGCTATGGACCATCTACGTTCTCGGAGCTGGGGCAGCACAGGCTAGTGCACAAAATATATCAGTGGCATAAAAAAATTATTCTACCATTTGCGTAAAGCCCCCTCAACAACCAGTTGGCATAACATGGGGCAGGTTTTGGAAGCTGAGCTAGGAGCCTACCTGGAATACATTGGGTTTGTGAGGACTTAACAGGGATCCGCAGCCCTTCCTCTCCAACTAGAAAAGCCATTTGATGTTTCTTATTTCATCAAACATATTTTGAGAATCGCAGCCTGTTGGAAATTGAGACACCCCAATCAATTGCCCTTTCCTCCCTCCTCATCCCCAGCAATCACTCTGTCTCTCTCCATCCCTTCCGTGAATGAATCCAGTCCCATGACAGGACGTTCTAATATCAGCATACAGTGCACAAACATAGTTAAAAACTAGGAGGGGGGAAAGAATCCCGCTGCGTTTTTATCAAGGCTGTAAAGATGCGCTCTCTAACCTTCCTCGTGGCGGCAGCTGCTGCTCACCTCAGGCTGGAGAAGGAAGCAACCCTGTCATAAACTGGGCACTTCATCAGTAGGTATAAGGCATTCCTCACACATTTATACCAACATGGGCTGAAGGCACCTGTGCCTTCCCGTTTTGCCCCCCTTTCTTCCCCCATCACCCTCTTCTTGTTGGCTGATAATGTCTCCTCGGGCCTGGGCAGGCTAAAGAGTATTAGCCACTGCTGTGTGTGTCAAAGGTGCTACAGGGCAGGAATGAGGTACATTGGAGTAGAGCTGTGGGATGGGAATAGCAGAGGGTGTTGCAGGGTAGGAGTCGGATGCGTTGGCAGAACTGTTGGTGGGTATCAGTACTAGAATAGCTAGGAGTGCTCCAGGGTGAGCAAGAAGTGCTTCGGTTCACATGAGGTGTCTGAAGTTTTGGGACCTCAGCTTCTCTCTTCTCTTTCACAGATTTAGATTCAAGAAACTTTATTGACCTGAGAATTTGTCCTGGTCTTTCTTTGGTAAAAGGTAGCGTACTGAAAAGAAAGAGGTAGAAATCACAGAGGAGAAGTAACCAAGACCTTACTAGTTATAATCCGTCACACAATAATTACAAACAAGCAAAATCTGCTCAATTGGGCATAAAGTAAAACAAATACAAAACCCAAACAACTCCCTATACTGCAAAAACCTTCAAATGTGAATAAGAGAAAAAATATCTCAGTATTCCCCTAAAGCAGATAGCATTCAGCATCCAAAAAACAGCAAAGTGTTTCTATGGGTGCAGCCAACTGTAACAGCTAAACCCGGAAAAGCTGCAACAATACATCACCGGTCATAAAAAAAACCCATCTTAATTGTTCACCAAACAGTCCACAAATACAAATTGTTAACAACACTGCAGCATCCATCAAATAGTAGATACTTAGCTTAGAGTGATGACAGAGGTGGAGGCAGAGCTTATTCCAGTCCGGAGCAAAGTCCATATCTCAGCCTGCTCTCAGTATACTCCAACCCAATACTTACAGTCATAGAAACAGACCTAGGTAACCAAACACAGGAGACATCACTGATAAACTGGAATGTTTCTGCAGTCAGTAGTGGATGTAACCTTGAAGAGTCTCAGAGTGAGCCACTGGGGCGGGGGAGGGAGGCTATTTGCTAATCATGACAGCAGTTTCCTGACTGTGAAGCCCCTTTCACCGACTCCACAACGACTTTGGTTTTCTTTTGATTTCTCAATATTCCTCACTGAGGCAGCCGTAAGGTTTAGCTGTGGGAAACCCCTCCCCCCCCCCAGCCATGAGGTTCTTACATAAGTGATCAGCTTGCTAAGAGGAGACATAAAGATTTCAGCAGGCACCCTTCCCCCACTCCAGGTCTGAGCACAATACCCCTTGCCCAGAAGTCAGCAGACCAGAGCATACCGGTTTGGACAGGTCACCCAGGCACCTTCCCCAGGTGCTACTGATTGGTGGACAGAAAATACCTGAGGTGAATGAGATTGTAAAATGAGTTTTAAAATTGTACTGTATATAAGGCATTGTAGGACATCCCTCGGGGCTCAGAATTTTGTGGAGACTGCCAGCACTCTGTCTGAGCCTGTGCGCACATTAAAAGATCCTGTTTGCATTCCAGCCTGTCTGTGAGTTTCCTTGTGTGGGTGAGAGAGAGAGAGAATGAGAGCTTTTTCACAGCATTTGCTGCTACATTCTGGCGACCCAGATGGGACCCTATTAAATTAAATAAAAAAGCCTCTCTCATCACACCCACGGTGGGAAGACTACTGCTTTTTGCAGGATCGGGCCTCCACCAGTCAGGGACCGGGCCCCTCCAGGTGATTAACGGTCCTTGGCGCCCCGGGCCCCCTTTTGTGCTCCGGAAGGACATCTTGACTCATCTGGTCGGTCGGTCCCTGCGGCTGACCCCCCGATTGAAAACCGGCTGGATAGACTGGCATCCAAACTCTCTCTGATCAGAGGTCTGGTAAGTACTGCCTTACTGTTATACTGTTTGGATAGTTCAGTATTCCTGTATCTGGTAAATCTGGTAATTCTGGTATCTGGTAATTTCTGTGAACCTGTAGCGGCCTGCTCACCCTCAACGAGCAGTCCGAGTAAGGGTCCTAGAGGCCCTGAAACCATTGCTCGTCCAGTCTGTATTTGGTATCTGGTAAATCTGGTAGGAGTAGGGGGGGGGGTAGGAATAAGGGGGGGGGGGCGCTTGCAAGCGCCAGTAAATGACTGCATTATAAATTTAACTTTGCCACCTCGGGCCCCTTAAAAGTACTTAAAGCGCTGCCAAAGCTATTAAGAATGTCTAAAATAACTTAACCCCCTTGAGTGTGCTCTCCAAGCTGCTTATTCTTTAAAAAAAAAAATGCACTGACCGCAATTCCCGATGATCGGGGCAATTTAGAGCCCACACACACGCTGTCTCTAATAAAGTATACCTGGGGGTAAAGGAGGATGGACGATCCGCTGCTTCTCTTTTTTCCTTTCTGCCTAACAAGCGTTGCTGCGACCCGTCTGAAGCGTGGCTGCTGCTGTTTCCCTGCTGTTTTCTTTTTTTTATGTCGGAGCCATCTCGTTTGGGGGCAGTGTGTCGTGGCGGGCATTGGGGATTTCCTTTGTCGTCCATGTGCTCTTGGTGTTGCTCCAGTGTATTGAATCCCCTTGCGTGTATTTGTTGCCGCCGATGGGCGCTGCGGAGTGCAGGAGAGGGTCCCCTTGTGTGCCGATGGGGTTTGTGTGGTTCTGTAGTTCTTCCCACTGTTTGTGCTTTGGTCTGCTGATTTCTGGGTCCGTGGCTTCCTCTCCGGGGAGGGGGGGGGGGGTTATGGACCGAGCGGCAGGAGTTTCGAGGGGATCTCTTTTGTGTTGCCCAGATGTCGCCATTGTGCCCTCCTTGCTGAGCCTCCCCACATGTGTGAGAGAGTTAACCCAATGCCTATCTCTTGTTTTTTTAGCTCAGGAGCAGCTGGATCGTTGTCGGGCAGTGGAGCGCATGAGGAGGCAGCAGCCATTTTTGTGAAGACCACGTGTAAGAATCTCTCTACACTGAGATACTAAACAGAAGGAACAGCCTTAAAGTAATCCTGGAGCTCCATCTAGTGGACATTTAAAATAGCAAGCTGTATTTCTCATACTGCTGTTATCCTCATGGTTAAAGAAATCTTTTGGAGCTCCATCTAGTGGACATTTTAAAAAATAGCTAGCTATACTTTCTTATATCACTATTATCCAAATCAAACCTCATGTTGCAGCTAGAGTGTATATTGTAAATTGCATTTTCCTGAACTGAGATTAGATTAGATGATGTATATTGTAAATTGCATTTTCCTGAATTGAGATTAGATCAGTAGATCCATATTGTACAGTGCAATTCCTGAATTGAGATTAGATTAGAAGATCCACATTGTATACTGCATTTAGTCATTGAACTAGAATTAGAGCATGGGGTCGGGAAAGTCAAAAGTGCAAACGCCCCTACAGTGCATGCTTCGCAATTTTAAATCTGGGTTTGGGGAGGATTACGGGGTTCCCTTCTCCCCCTCTCGATTATCTTTTCTATGTCAGAGGGAATGGCCAGCCTGAGTCAAGCTGTGGCCTCCCCAGGGGTCCACAGATCTGCCCACTGTGTTTTTAGTCCATCAAATTGTAGTGAAAGAACACCCAGACCAGTTTCCATATATTGATTCATGGCTGGCCATATGCCAGCTCAGACCAAGATGGTTCCAGCGCTGCCACGAGGACCAGTGTAGGATAATGGTGGCAGCCATCGGTCGCCAAAAGGGACGGACTCTACCAGGGGCGGGACTCTCCAGATATTCCTCTACGCCCCCTCCCTCTGCTTCAACCCCATGTCCCACCCGCACCACTGCAGGATCCGCCCATAGCTGAAGGGTTAGGAATACCTCCTCTTGGGGTGGGTGATGCCAGATTTAGGGAAGATTCTATGGATTCCGGCCCCTCATCTTCAGATTCTCCTCCCACATCCTCCACCCCTCCCACTTCTGGTACCACCTCCAGTGCCACCATCTCCTCCCCTGAGAGCACACAGGCTGAGCTTGGATCGTCCACCCCGGTGGCCTACCGCCTGCGGTTGCATGATCTCCAAATGCCACTACGACAAGTACAGGGGCTCCCGTACCTTGATGCTGCTGGTAGTGTGGCAGTGGGACCATCCAGCCTGATTTATGTCCCTTTCTCCACCACGGACCTGTTGAACTGGAAAACCCACTATGCCTCCTGAAGAAAACTCCATGATCTGACCACAATACCACGGCTCTTTAGGTCTCTGGTCCATCAGTAGTGAGAGACAGGCAGAGAGTAATACAGAACACAATCACACACACACAAAGTGCTATTTTCTTTGAGCTCAGAGGGAAGACAGCAAGCGGTATATGGACGGGCATAATTCCACACCTGCCGAATTCAAATTCCTCCTCCAAAAAGCTCTCTTTTTATTAGAGAAAAAGAGGAAGTAACAATCATTTATTATAACCATGAAATAACACAAGGTGTCGCCAAAGTTCTTTTTACAGAGTAAGATCTGATTACAGTATATTAGATGAAATTTATAATTGCAAAAGCTGCAAAAATTATGTTGTGTCAGCAGGGACTTCCAGCTGACTGTACAATGAACTATGGTTGCACAGGTCATAGCCTATGTTCTTTTTGCTTGCGTTAACACTGTTCCATCTATTTTAAAGACAGTTACACAGAGAACTCATGATCATGACATCTTATTCTATTTAAGAAAGTAGGTGAAAAGTCAAACTTCTAAACACATTTTGTATCAAGAACTTCATCCATCTTCAATTACATATTGGGGATTCTGGTATCCCTCTTATCTGTCCATCTCTACACCTCCTATACTGAAAAGCCCCAAGAACTGACAGATCTTATGACCAGTATTATGCAAACACACCAGCCTCCCTGGTCGGACACTAAACAATTGCTTTCCACTTTATTCAGTACAGAAGAACGGGCGCGCATTGTATGGGCCACCCTCGAGTGGCTGGAGGTGCATCCTGCCCGTGAGGGAGTTATAAATCCATGGCAGCGGGCAGAGGCAGATTTCCTGAATGAAGATCCCCGCTGGGACCCGAATGACCCTGTTGGAGCACTGGCTCTCACTCGTTTCCGGACTGCGCTCCTTGAGGGCCTTAAGAAGGGGGGGCAACGAGCTATGAACATCAGTAAAATCGCAGAAGTTCTCCAGCTTCCTGATGAGAGTCCGGCGGCATTTTATGAGCGTCTGACTGAAGCATACCGATTATACACCCCCTACGATCCAGCGGCCCAGGAGAATCTTCATATGGTGAATAATGCCTTTGTGGCACAGGCACAAGGTGATATACGGCAGAAGCTGTAGAAACTGGAAGGGTTTGCAGGCATGAATACAACACAATTGATGGAAGTAGCACAAAAAATATACGTAAATCGTGACCAGGAGCAGAAGTGAGAGTCGGAGCATCGGATGAAGAAAAAGGCAGACTTCCTAGCAGCCGCCCTAGCCGAGCAACCACCAGTTCCAGCCTGGGCCAGAGGAGAAAATAGGGGATGAGGACGAGGCCGCGGATACGGGGGGCCGAGGTTTCCCGTAGGCCCCACTCAATGTGCCTACTGCAAAGAGGAGGGACATTGGAAGAATGAGTGTCCAAATCGTTACACAAGGTGAGGGAGATATCCATCCACGAGGGGTGTAAGAGCACCCGTACAAACTACACGGGAGCAAGACCAGCATGATGCTTTCCCACCTCCACCGGGACCAGCTATCGCAGGCCTTGCAACTATGGAACATTATGACTCAGATGGCTACTAGGCCAGACCAGGCTCCAAGTTTCTGTTGGGTCCCCAGGAGCCTATGGTCAACATGAATTTAGGGGACCGGAAAATGCAATTCATGGTCGATACCAGAGCAACACACTCAGTGGTCACCCAACAAGTGGCCCCGATCTCCTCCCAATCAGTAACTATTGTGGGAGCCACGGGGGAGAGGGCCCAGAGACCTTTCCTGCAAAACCGCACGTGCCAGTTGGGGGGGACAGACCATCACTCACTAGTTCCTGTATATGCCTGAATGTCCCATACCCCTGCTGGGTCGGGATGTTCTGGCAAAACTCCAGGCCCAAATCTCATTCGGGCCTGACGGCCAGACTGAGCTCGAAATACCCAGCCTGGGCCCAACAGTTTTGGTACTGTCTGTCCCCCGAGAAGAAGAATGGCGGTTATATGAGAACAGGCCCAAATCTGATGTGGCTACCCTGGATACGTGGGAATCAGTGCCCCCTGGAGTATGGGCTGAAGGAACCCCCCCCCCCCCCCGGAATGACCATCAACATCCCTCCCGTATGCACTGAAATGAAGCCGGGAGCTTCCCTGGTACATGTGCGACAGTACCCGCTGCCGCGGGCAGCTGTGGAAGGAATTCATCATCATCTGGTGCAGCTACTACAGCATGGTATCCTGCGGCCCTGCCAATTGGCATGGAACACTCCTTTGCTGCCGGTCCGAAAACCTGGAACCACCGACTACCGACCTGTTCAGGATCTCCGTCGTGTCAATGAGGCCACTGTGACTCTGCATCCAGTAGTACCAAACCCTTATACACTGTTGGGCCTCATCCTGGCGACTGCTTCTCATTTCTCAGTACTGGACCTAAAAGATGCCTTCTTTTGTATACGCCTGGCTACTGCAAGCCAGCACCTGTTTGCTTTCGAGAAAGAGGACCCTGCTACTGGCAGAAAGTCCAAAGTTACCTGGACTCGCTTACCACAGGGATTCAAGACCTCCCCTACCATTTTCAGCACAGCATTGGCCCAAGATCTTGTTAGTTTCCCCCCCCCCCCCCGGGGGAGCCCGGCAGACGAGTACCTCTGCAGTACGTTGATGACCTGCTAATCGCTGCTGACTCTGAGGCTGAATGTATACTGGCAACCACAGAACCTCTCCAACCTCTGTACGATGCGGGTTACCGAGTTTCCAGAAAAAAGGCTCAGTTATGCCAGTTGGAAGTGAAGTATCTGGGATTCCATCTGTCGAAAGGAAGCCGACGGTTGGGGTGCGAGAGGAAGGAAGCAGTGTGCCGGATCCCAGTGCCAACAACCCGCAAGGTACTGTCGTATCTGGATTCCCAACTTTGCAAAGATTGCAAAGCCCCTCTATGAGTCTACAAAGGGCCCAGAGAAGAGCCCCCTTGAATGGGGTCGTGACCAACAGGAGGCCTTCGAACCTTTGAAAAGGGCATTACTATCATCACCAGCCCTAGGCCTTCCGGATGTTACCGAGCCTTTCACCCTCTATGTACACGAAGCAGCAGGAACAGCTTTGGGGGTCTTGACCCAACAACTGGGGTCTTGGCTGCGACCAGTCGCCTACCTGTCTAAACTGCTGGATCCAGTGGCCAAGGGATGGCCCCCTTGCCTGAGAGCAATAGCAGCAACAGCCTTGTTGGTGGAAGAGTCTGATAAACTGTCCATGGGCCAAGGCCTTCTAGTCACTGTCCCACATTCAGCCCAAACATTGCTAGAGCATAAAGGAAGTCACTAGTTCACCAGCTCCCGGATGTTGAAATACCAGAGCATGTTATGGGGAAATCCCAGAGTGCAGATAACTACCAGCCAAGCCTTAAACCCTGCTACATTCCTGCCTGTTGGCCCGGGACCACCTGATAACGACTGCCTGGAAGTGATGGATACAGTCTTCTCCAGTCGCCCTGATCTGACAGATGTGCCGTTAAGCAATCCGGATGAGACCTACTTCGTAGATGGAAGCAGTCTGGTGTTGGAGGGCCGCAGGTGTGCGGGGTACGCGGTGGTGACGATGGAAGAGATAGTCGAAGCTCAGCCTTAGCCCCCTGGAACTTCCGCACAGAAGGCGGAACTCATTGCCCTTACCCGTGCCTTAACCCTTGGGACTAACCGTCATGTGAATATATACACAGACTCCCGGTATGCCTTTGCACTCTCCATGCCCACGGGGCCCTGTATAAGGAAAGAGGGTTAGTCACTGCAGCTGGCTCTGAGATAAAAAACGACCCCCAGATATTGGCCCTGTTAGAAGCAGTCTGGCGTCCAAAAGCAGTAGCCATTATGCACTGCAGAGGCCACCAGAAAGGGAACAGTGAGATAGCCAAGGGAAATAGACAGGCTGATGTAGAAGCCCGGCGGGTTGCAACCACATCCTTGTTCCAGTCCTTCCCAGAGGGCTCCCAGGATCTACAAGCCCCCCTGTTTCCGGTCCCACTAAGCCAATGGGCCAAGAGGTACACTACACGAGAAGTAGATTTCTTCTCAGGAGCAGGGTGGGGTGTTACACACAGATGGTTGGATAAGGTTACCTAGAACAGGGACAGCTCCAGTGATAGTCATCCCAGACAGCCTTGCCCCAGCATTCCTATCATCCTTTGCACCACATGTGCTAAAAACAATGTCCGTCAAGGTCCAAGCCAGCCCCCAGGGGTCCAGTCTTATGGGATCACCCCTATCGGAAACATCCAGGTTGACTTTTCAGAAATGCCCCGAGCAAATGGGTACCGGTATCTGCTAACATTAGTCTGTACTTTCACGGGGTGGGTGGAGGCCTTCCCAGTCCACACAGAAAAATTAAAAAGCCAGAGAAGTGACAAAGGTGCTGCGGCATCAAATCATTCCCCGTTTTGGACCTCCAGTAGTGGTGGGATTGGATAATGGACTTGCATTTGTGGCCCAAGTGGTATATAGCAGGTAGCCAAGGCCTTGCAGATCGACTGGAAGCTACACACAGCTTACCGTCCGCAGAGCTCGGGGAAAGTAGAACGCAAGGCTGCTACCACTGTCATGGCCCTGTCCCAATACACCCCTCTGCGGCTTGCCTCCAGTAATACTGCCCTCTACCGCCTCTAGCGGTTGAGGTCTCACTTAAAAAGGGGGGAGTGAGGCAGCCGTAAGGTTTAGCTGTGGGAAACCCCTCCCCCCCCCCCCCCCAGCCATGAGGTTCTTACATAAGTGATCAGCTTGCTAAGAGGAGACATAAAGATTTCAGCAGGCACCCTTCCCCCACTCCAGGTCTGAGCACAATACCCCTTGCCCAGAAGTCAGCAGACCAGAGCATACCGGTTTGGACAGGTCACCCAGGCACCTTCCCCAGGTGCTACTGATTGGTGGACAGAAAATACCTGAGGCGAATGAGATTGTAAAATGAGTTTTAAAATTGTACTGTATATAAGGCATTGTAGGACGTCCCTCGGGGCTCAGAATTTTGTGGAGATTGCCGGCACTCTGTCTGAGCCTGTGCGCACATTAAAAGATCCTGTTTGCATTCCAGCCTGTCTGTGAGTTTCCTTGTGTGGGTGAGAGAGAGAGAGAATGAGAGCTTTTTCACAGCATTTGCTGCTACATCACGTGTTTTCTTTTCACTTCCCATCACTGCCCCAACTGATAGTTCTCCGCTCCAATCATTCTGTGTTGCCATGAAAGCCTGTGGCTGGCCTGACTATTAGGCAAACTAGGTGATCACCTAGAGCAACAGCATCTGTGGGGCAGCAAACAGCAAGGCATTCAAAGCTAGACAATAGATTCTAACAACTGGGGGGGAGGGGAGGATAAGCCATAGGGTTTGCCTAGGATGCCAACACCTTGAACCAAGTCTGGGGCCAGCCCTGTGAAAGCCGCCTTCCAGTGTTCACCCTCGGTACCGAGCCCCCGTCACCAGAGATAGGTAGCAAGGTCTCCCAAGAGCTGGATGACAGCGAGGTTAAGTGCAAGTGGGCAGAATAAGGAGTGTTGTCGGTAGGAGCAGCCCTCTCCTAGTTTCCAGGGTGCAGTGTTAGCTTTGTACTGCTCTATGTACAGATAGACTCTCATAGCATAAGTGCACAGATACATCTGTACTCCACCCACATACCTACAGTGGCACTTGCTTCTACACGTAGAGCCCTCAGGGTTGCAAACCTCTGTAAACAATATGCAGGGCATGATTTAATAAGCATTCCCCCCACCCCCACCCCCCGTGGCGACAGAAAGTTTAAATAATCAGATCATGAAGAACAGTCTGACAGATTTGTACTAATAACCCAGGTTTCTTTGCCGACAGGATAGCATAAAAGAGCGTGCAATGTAAACAATTAATGTTTGCATATTTTGTCTTCCTCTTGCTAAAAGAAGAAAAATGACTATAGATCTGAGATAAAGATAAGTAATGTCAGCAGGGCCTCTGGTCTCCCTGGGGGAATGGTGCAGGTTCCTACGGAATCACAGAAGACCAGTGGTCAGGTTTTGCAGACAGGGCTAGCCTAGCTGGACACAGTGGGTCAATTTGCACATACCAGGACAGGCCTTCACCTCCCACCTATGCCAGAGTGTGCTGGGGGTGATCAGGTAGTAGGAGGAAGAAAGTGATGAGGTCTCAGGTTGCATTCTCCTTCTCAGGAGATCCAGTTGAAGGTTGGAACCTCCTGCATGTTTGTAAGCTCAAGTTAGTTCCTGGTGGCAGAGGAGGATGTGGTCCAAGGTGCCACTGCTTTCATTCTCCTTCTCACAGCCGACTGACACAGAGAGAATGAAAAATGAGAGAATCAAAAGAGGGGGAGGTACATGTGTGTGCTGTAGAGGAGAAGAGGGATAGGGGAGATATGATAGAGACCTTTAAATACTTACAGTAAAGGGTATCAGTGAACAAACAAACCTTTTGCAAAGAACGGGAAGCTGTAAACTAGATGGCATATCATAAAGCTGCAAGGGAGTAAACTGAAAGGCAACATCAGGAAATACTTTTTCACTGAAAGGGCGGTGGATGCTTGGAATGCCCTCTCGATGGAAGTGGTGGGGCAAATGCAGTGACAGAATTCAAAATGGCATGGGACAGACACAGTGGATCCCTTTATAGCAACAGCATAAAATCAAACTAAACTTACTATTTCTTTTACCTCAACAAACGGGTGACCTGCATGGAGCGGTGGGTTCACCCCTAAACAAAGACATGGGGAGAGGTGTCCTGCATGGAGCGGCAAGTACACCTACTCTTGCCACCTTACTGGGCAGACTAGATGGACCATACTGGTCTTTATCTGCCGTCATATACTATGTTACTACGTAGAATAGCGAGAGAGGGGATAGCTGAAACAAATAGTATGTGTGTGTGTGAGAGAGAGAGAAAGAGATAAAGCAGAAATCTGCATCAGGTGCAGAAGTGAAGGGTGAAGTCTTTATATCTTTATCTTTATCTTTTATCTTTATTAAAACACTTGATAGACCGCCCAGGCCGAAGCATCAGGGCGATGTACAATCATAAAAAAACGACAGCTGCCGAAAAAGGAAGAGAAGAAAAGAACGCCAAAAAATGATAGGACAGAAAGAGAGACAGTAAAAAGTAGAGAGAGCAATAAAATAGTAAAACAGTAAAACAATAAAATGGTAAAAACAATAAAACAATAAAAAGGAGTGGGGGGAGGGAGAAACGTGGGCAAATTTAGGAGGGATGGGAGACGCGACTAGGGGGATAAAACGCCATCAGTGAAGGGGAGAGCATGGGGAGATTAAGAGGGCTGAGAGACGGAACTAGAGGGACGAGCACCATCAGTGGGGAGGGGGAGATCGAAAGCTTGACAAAAAAGATGAGTCTTGAGAAGGGCCTTGAAACGAGTGTAGCACAGTTCGGTACGGAGTGGAAGGGGAAGAGAGTTCCAAAGGGCGGGACATAAGAAGAAGAAAGCGGAGTGTCGGGTGGATTCGAGGCGGGCCTGTGTAGGTGAGGGAAGGAAAAGACGATTGCCATGGGCTGACCGGAGAAGGCGGGGAGAGGGCTGAAGATGAATGATGTTGGCTAAGTACTGGGGGTATCAGAGTGAAGGGCCTTGTGAGCAAGGATAAGTAATTTGAACATAAACCGGAATTTGATTGGGAGCCAGTGTAAGGAAAGCAGACATGGTGAGATATGGGAACGAAGGGGGGATGAAGTGACAAGACGGGCAGCAGCATTTTGAACAAGTTGGAGGCGGCGGAGTTGGCAAGATGGAAGACCGGCATAGGTAACGTTACAGTAGTCGAGACGAGAGATAACCAAAGACAAGACAAGAGTGACAACAGAGGATAAGGGAAGAAAGGAACGAACGGCCTGATATTTCTTCACTTTTCCACCCTTATCCGGTCCCAGATTCTCCCCCGCTGCTTTCCCTTTGTGTCTGATCGAATCCTTCCCGTCTGCCTAAACCCCTTTTCTTCCTTCTCTGAATTAATTATGAAGATCTTCCTCCACCCAAATTACTAAAACATTATTTAATAAGCAGTATAAACAAATTTATGTAAATGTTATGCAAATTTGCCACAGCATCAACCCCTGCACTGCCATAGGTAACTGGGGGTTATGAACATACAGGAGCAAACAACCCAAACATCACCTGACAGAATGGGGTATTTATATTTCAGGGAATGAGGTACATAAGAAATGCCATCATTTGACCTGCCAATCAATTGTCTGAGTTCGTTGAGTTCTGTCTGAGTAACTACTGTTTGACTAGGGCTTGGGATTCAAACTCCACCCTTTAGATGACACCATTACAGTACACCTGCACGTGAAACCAGTATTTATACTTGCTGCTTTGCATTCATGGCTTGATGGTGTTTGCCTACCGTTGACCTTCCAGTCAGATATCCAAGTTCAGTCGGCTTAAGTGTATCGATGAAGGGGCGTGGCGAAGGGGCGTGCTCCTTTGTGAGTTCCAGTAAGCCTGATATTATGGAGCACTTTTTCAAGGTTTTACATTTCATTTTGTAGTATTTGTGCATTTTCTATTTAAGTGCATATGATGCGATCTGTGATTTTAAGGGATATGGTCAAGATAGTTGTGTAGTTCTAAGGCATGGGCGATATGGCAGAGCTAATCCTATTCATAAGTTAGAGCAGGGGACTGAGAGTCAGGAAAACTAGGATTGAAATCCCACTGTTGCTCCTTGTGATTGTGGTGAAATCCCTTAACCCTTCATTACCTCAGGTACAAATAGATTGTAAGACCAGCAGAGGTTGGAAAATAGCTACCATGAGCTAAATCCAAATCCCTTAGTAGAGCCTCCCCATTACCCAGTTCCAGGAGGAAGATTTGGGTAGAATCAAGGATTACAAATACCACATTGCTTTGGGATATAAGTTCAAATCCATGACTGCCAGACATTTCCCTCCTGGCAGTGGTATTCCAAGTCCCTCAGCTCTTGGGGCGGGCTCCCCCCTGTTGCCTGTGGCCCCCCTGCCGAGCCCACACAGCAGAGCCAGCGTGGCAACCTTAAAGCCGTGGGTGACTTGCCGCGCTGCCTCCGTTCCAGGCCTGGCGGCTCTTCTCTCCCAACCAAAGTCTTACGAATTGCCAGCAGTCCTTGAGCAGAGGTAGGGCACCAAGCCACCCACGGCTTTAAGTTCGTCACGTTGGCTCTGCTGTGGGGGCCCTGAGGGGGTGCTCCCAGCCCTCCCGACTGGCACCCTGGGTGGGCCGCACCCACTGCCCTGTCCTTGGTACGCCACTACCTTCTGGAAACGGGGAACTTGGCAGCTCCGCCTTAGGGTAGATCTGTTTTTTTGGATTTTTTAATGGTGGTGGTGGGGTGGGGAGAAGCTGACTGAGAAACAGCCAAGGTTTTCATCTTCTCAGAGACAAGTTAATTATAAATGAAAAAGTCTTTCTTTGACTGTTTTATTTTGACCTCTTAGCTCCCAACTATCCAAGCGGAAAAATTCCTTGAATATATTGCTCACCCTTTCCGTGTATTCTTTTGCTTGGATGACAGTGTTGCCAGAACCCTCACTGCCAATTGGCTGATGCATGGAAGGCGTATTGAGTCCAGCTTTCTTCTGATTGGATGAGAATCTCCCTGCTCATCACTCCTGCCTGGATCTTCCCCTCCCCCAACATCCTCCTTAATTCTGCTGTTTTGCCCTGTAGCACTGTAGCATCGCTGAAAAGAAAATTCATCCTACTACTGATACCACTACTTATGATTTATATTGCGCTACAAGGTGAACGCAGCACTGTTCATATACACGAGAGACAGTCCCTGCTCGATGGAGCTTACAATCTATGCAAAACAAACACAACAAACAAGGGACAAAAGAAAGTTTTAACACACACGGGTGATAAACAGGAGAGCACAGGATCAGGATCCAAAAGTCATAGTATTCCACAGCTTACATGCATCAGAAGAGGTTCTACCCAAGCACTGCCCCCCATGTTCCCTGTAAGTAATTATCTCCAAGTTATAATGCCCTGTTCAATGAAACTTCCGTTTGTTCAATGTAAACTGCCTTGAAATCATGAAAGGCGGTATATAAGAAATGTTAAATAAATAAATGCACGGTGCATTGGACGTTATGTACAAGCACGTATAGAACAGCGAATGACCAGCGCACATAAGTCTGTGAAAATAGGTGCGCTTCTTCTACAATCAGCTCCTTTGTATCCATAGCAACTCCTCCTTTTCCCCTTGGTATCCTCTTGTATAGTACCACAGAGATCGGTACCTGCCCCAAGGGTGTTAGCAGTGTTTTTTTGCAGTTGATATCCAATTAGTGTCCTATGTTGAACCCACTCAACCCGATCTGGTTCCCCTTAAATACTAGTTAACTTCATCTGATGGAGGTAGCCCACTGGCTTTGAAAACATCACCTATATTCAGTAATGTGGGTCACTACTGAAAATAGGGGGGTTTTACCCTCTCTGTCCCTTTCTCTTGGTTGAATCCATTCCACTAATTCCCTCTCAGTCATAGGCATCACTCTCATTCCTGAATTGATCTTCAATACACAGATCTCTACTGTAGTCAAATCATGTCATTTTTAACCTCCATCATATTAGACCAATACAGATTGTATTAGACCATCGTATTAAACCAATGCAGATATTCCTGGATAAAGACGCCTGCCTTATTTATTTATTTATTTAACAGTTTTTATATACCGTCTTTCTGCAATTCAAGACTGTTTACATAGAACATAACAAGGCAACATATTTCAACTGTTTACAATGGAACAACATAACAAGGATAAATAGGCATGTGTGAAACTTTTTACAGTAATCAACTATTTACATAGGGATATACGGTTACAGCGAGGTTGTAGGAGTGCGTTTTAGAGGGCAAGAGAGAGGGGAGAAGATTAAGGACTGAGGATTATGGAGGTAGGGAAAAATGTTCCAGGAAGAGATGAGTTTTTAGCTTCTTCCGGAACTCAGAGTGGTCAGAGCAGTTTCGTAGATCGTGAGGTAGGGCATTCCATAAGGAAGGGGCATAGAGGGAGAAGGTCTGGTTACAAGTAGCTTGATTGCTATATCTCTTATTTGTTGGGATGGTGAGGAGGTTTTTGTTAATGGAGCGGTGTGTTCTGTTGTTGTTGATGATGGATAGGAGTGAGGAGAGGCAAGGAGCTGACTCACTGGCGATGATTTTATGTGCGAGGGTAAGTACTTTGAATTTAACTCTGGATTGAATAGGAAGCCAGTGGAGATCATGGAGAATCGGCGTGATGTGAGATCGTCTAGGGTTGTTAGTTATGAGGCGAGCTATTGTGTTCTGGGCCATTTGGATAGGTTGTACACTGCTCTTGGGAAGACCATCAAAAAATGGTAAACCCGGTGAGCAAGTATTCACACAACAAACAGTCCAACAAATAATGAATACCAGTAATCCCAAACTGAAACTAAATCTTCTTTTTGTCGGGCATAAACCGCAAGAGTGAGAGGGAAATCCCTTCAAACTCCCACGCAGTACATGCCCCTTTTAATCGTTTTTATTCAAAACCTCATAGAATTGTCATGACCAATTAAAAATACCACACTTATCTGATCAAACACGACGTGCACGTTTCGAAGCACCAGCTTCTGTCTCAAGTGTCCACGCTGGTGCTTCGAAACGTGCATGTCGTGTTTGATCAGATAAGTGTGGTATTTTTAATTGGTCATGACAATTCTATGAGGTTTTGAATAAAAACGATTAAAAGGGGCATGTGCTGCGTGGGAGTTTGAAGGGATTTCCCTCTCACTCTTGCGGTTTATGCCCGACAAAAAGAAGATTTAGTTTCAGTTTGGGATTACTGGTATTCATTATTTCTTGGGAAGACCATGGCAGATAAGGTTACAGTAGTCAAGAGAAGGGATTGTAAGGGCCTGGCAGACAGTGCGGAAGGAGTCAGGGTTTATCCTTATTCATATCCTGAAAATCTCTCACCTTGACTATTGCAACGCTCTGTATGACCGTTTATGTACCAGATTTAAGGCTGGTCTTGAGGCCTACTTCTTTTCCCATGTCTTTGACCTTAAGGCCTACCAGGCCTCGCACACTAAGAGGCGCTGTGGTACCCCATCCTTTGCTCAGGCTTCCCGTCACTATGGAAAGTCAAGTGAGAGGAAGGGTGCCACAGAGCCTTTCTGTAGATGAGGACTGGTGGGCCCCATGATGAATTTTCTTTATGGAGATGTAGCAGCACATTGCGGATCTTGCTGTACAGGATCAATGGCACTGGGTCACTAGGCATAGACTGAAGCATAGAATTGCTGGCACCTAAATCTAGGCCAGGTACTAAGGTGACAAGTTGCTTATCCTCATGTTTTATTCACACTTTATATGGCAAGGTATGGTCCAGAAAGATCTGGGTTCCTGGGAAATTAAATGTCTGGGCAAGAACCATGCTAGTATTGTTAGATTATTACAAGGTTTTGTTGTTGGGCATGGGGAGGGAGGGAGTGCTGGGTGTGAACTAAGTGAGGGAATTTTCTATGCTTCTCTAGCTAAGACAGCGGTGTACAATGGAAAAGATGACAATAAACCTCTTGAATAAGGAGTCACCCTGTAAGCGTAGCAGCCAGGCCAGACTGGAAGGGCCAATGTGTCTTTGTCTGCTGTTATCCGCCATGTTATGATGGGGTTATTTTAGAAGCATTATTCAGGATTATACAGGTGCACATAAAGGGCTCTGTTTACACACATTGCCCTTACTGCTTGGAAGTTGCAAGGTGGCGTTTTGCGGCGTGGTCAGGGTGGGTTAGACATGTATATGTGTAGTCTTCTTTCCTACAGGGAACACAAGGGCATGACCAAAAATGTCCACCCCAGGACCAACATCTGCTCCCTGGCGAGAAGGTTTTCAAAAAATGCTCTTCTGGCCAGCCCTGTACAAGGGGGTTAAGAGGGGTAGCCTTCTTAATCGCTCTCCAGACTGAAAGTAGATGAGAGAACGGCCTCTGTAGTTAACTGGTGGCATTACATGTGCAAGCCTGCAGAGCGGCTCACATACACGTGAAGGTGAGAAAACATCAGCCCACATGTGTATGTAGCCGTGTTCCCTCCACTGTTTTGTCCCATGTAAAATGTCTCTTTCCGCGGTGCATTGGATGCAGATCCATGTGCGCTCCTGCACTTTGTTTCTAGATATTTTAGGCATGGGGTTATGTTTTGCATAACCCTCTCTAAAATACCATCAGAACTGTTAACAGTGCAATCTCTGTGTCTCAGTTTCTAAGAACATAAGAAATCTTTATCTTCGTTTGCGAGGCTTGATATACCGCCTGTGCATAAGCGTCAGGGTGGTGTGCAATAAAACATGGGCTGCCAGAAGACAAAAAGAGAGACGGGAACACCATTAACTTACGGAAAGAAAAGATGGAGAGCAAAAAGGGAGAAAAGAAAGGGAGAGAGACAGAAAGAAGACATCAGAAACCAGTTAGAAGAACGAGGAGGGAAGTGGGGGAGGGAGGGGGGCAAGGCAAGGATCTACGGAGGGGGTGTAATCTCAGTGGTAGAACCCACAGCTGAGGGAGAGTCACGGTGATCCGAGGGAGAGGGAAGGTCAAAGGCCTGGTGGAACAGGTGGATCTTAAGAAGGACCTTGAACCGGGGGAAGGATAATTCTGTGCGAAGGGCATGTGAAAGTGAGTTCCAGAGGGCAGGGCTTAGGAAAAAGAAGGCTGAGCGGCGAGTGAGTTCAAGATGAGCTTGGGATGGAGAGGTAAAGAAGAGGCAGTTATTGTGTGCAGAACGGAGAAGGCGAGGGACGGATTGGAGGCAGATGAGGTCAGCAAGGTACTGGGGTTTACTAGTATAGAGGACTCAGTGGGTGATAATGAGCAACTTGTAAATGAACCGGACCTTAATGGGGAGCCAGTGGAGCCTGAGGAGGAGAGAGGTGACATGGTCAAATGAGGAAGAATGGGTGATGCGACAGGCAGCGGTATTCTGGATAAGTTGAAGGCGTCACAACTGATACTGTGTAAGACCTGCAAGAGCTGAGTTACAATAATCTAAGCAGGAAATTACGAAAGAAAGGACAAGAGTAGTGAGGGAGAAGGGAGGGAGAAAAGACCAGACAGCACGGATTTTGCGAAGGTGAAAGAAGGAACTACGGGTGAGCGCAGAGATATGGTGGTGGAAAGAAAGCGAGGGATCCAGGGTCACATTGAGATAAGGGAGGGTGGAGACGAGAGAGATGGGAGAGGCAGACAGAATAGAAGATAGGGAGGGAGAGGGGGCACTGAAGGAAAACCAGAGAGCAGCGGACTTGGAGGGGTTCACGTGAAGGAAGTTGCCAGTAAACCAAGTGGCAACATGGGCAAGACAGGTATCCAGGGTAGTGAGGTCAGGAGCCAAGAGGCTAGTGTGATACAAAAACAGAATGTTGTCCACGTAATAATAGGTGGAAATTCTGGACTGCTGGATAAGTAAGGCAAGCAATGTGAGGAAAACACTGAAAAGAAGAGGGGCGAGGACAGAACCCTGGGGAACACCATAGTGAAGAGGAAGTGAGGGAGAGACAGTGGTGCCTGACTGAACCGCAAAAGATGTGGGATGACAGAAAGGAACGGAACCACTGAAGAATGGTGCCATGAACCCCAAGATCTGACAGACAAGCAAGAAGGGTGCGGTGATCAACAATATCAAAAGCAAAAGAGAGATCCAAAGAGACAGCAATAGAGAGGTCACCACGGTCGGGAGATTGATAGATCTCACTTAGGAGTGCAAGAAGGGTGGTTTCAATGCTGTGACCAGATCTGAAGCCGGACTGACGGGGGTGAAGTGAAAAAGTTGAGTCAAGGTGTGCGGAAAGTTGCGTGAAGACGAGTTTCTCGTGAACTTTGGAAAGGAAGGGGAGATTGGACACTGGACGCTGTAGGGCTGGTACACCTGCAATTCTACACCTGCAGTTCTCCGGCCTGCTCAGCAACTCAGGCCTGAACCAAGCTGAACAGACAAGATGGATTCCTCACTACACTTTTGCTGTGTTCAGCTACAAACTTGACCTCCAAGCAACTGCTTGCGCAGCATTTTTATGTGTGCATACAGAAGCCATTGTCCCTGGCCAATTCACTGTCCACATGCAAGAACATCTGCTTCTCCGGTGCTTATCTATAGCTGGTTCTACTGGCCTTGGACACTTGTACCTATGCCCAGAAAACTACATACTGTTTTCTCAGCATGACATCTTACTATGGATCCTTTGTCTGCAAGAAGATGCCCATCATCTACCTCCTGATTTGTTGAGAATACCTCTGACTGTTTTGTGCCAACCAATCACCGGACCTATGACGGAGAATTCTCACAAAGAATAATACAATCTGTGCAGGAGAACTTAGACTCTTACTTTTCTGCCACAGACACGCTTTTTCCACACTTTCAGACAGACTGTTACACAGGTTTTCCGCTGTCTGTACCCCGCTGACCTGTTTCCTGTGACCTGATCTGTCTGCAAGATAGCCACACTACGTGTGGGCAATGCTGTCCTCCAAAGGTCTAAGATAAGACTTTCACAGATACCTCCAGTTCTGTGTCCTACCGCGGCTCGTCTCCGAGAAGGGCTGTAGCCTGCATTACCTAGCTCAGCTGCCTCCTTGGACTGGTGCTATTCCAGAGTCTCCTGATGTCCGCCCGAGTGACAGGCGAAGCTAAAGGTACCAACTTATCTCTCTCCTCCCCCGGATGGGCAAGGGTTAGCTAAAACTTATTCCATAATTTTCTCAGTGCAGAGCGAATCAGTGATGTCTGGTTACTAATTAGATATTTATTACTTTGTCCACTTGTAATTCTGTGTCGTAACAAATTTCTACCTCATGTTCTAATTATATATATGTGTTTGTATATTTTTCTACCTGGCTGTCCATAATAAAATCTAATATATATAGACCAGACTTATTTCGTGGCTCATTGCCAGAATAGCTCACAGAACTTCGGGCTGGGTATCAGTAGCCAATTTCCCCTGGACAACTGAGAGTCTAATTTATTTTATGCTACTAATAATCCCGACAACGCCAGTTTGCTGGGACTGCAGGGTTGAGACTGGGCTTCTTCAGAAGAGGATGGAAAAGGGCGTGCTTCCAGACAGAGGGAAAGCAACCGGAAGTGAGGCTAGTATTAACCATGAGTAAGATGTAGGGGAGGAGTGTGAGTGAAGGGTTGAGAAGCCAGGAAGAGGGAAGGGGATCAAGTAGGCATGTGGTCTTGTGGGAAGAGGCAATGACCTTGGTAAGTTCACAGGATGTAACAGGACAGAATGCGTGCCAGGTGTGAGGAAAAGTATGAGACAAGGGAAGGGAGAGCATAAAGGAGGAGGATGGGGAAGGAGAGGAGGTGGAAGAGGGGGAGGCCAAGAGTGAAAGGAGGAGTGGAGGGACTGAATCTTTTTGGTGAAGAAAGAGGCAAGACAAACTGGGCTAGGGGCATTAACAGGAAGGGCCATTGCCATACTAGGTCAGACCAAGGTCCATCATGCCCAGCATCCTGTTTTCAACAGTGGCCAATCCAAGTCACAAGTACCTGGCAGGTTCCCAAAGAGGCACACAGGTTCTACAGTGCTCGTCCCAGGGCAAGCAGTGGATTTCCCAGGTCCTCTTCAATGATGGTTTATGGACCTTTCCTCCAGGAACTTGTCCAAACCTTTTTTTTTTTAATTTTCTATTTATGCATATTATACAATATAATCAAGAATTCTTCTTGTAGAGAAATTGGGACATAGTCTTACAATTATTTCAAGGAAAAGAGTTACAATGCAAAAGAAAATAACAATCATTCCCACTCCTGCCCCCTATTTTAAGGGATCCAAGAAAAGAAAGAAAAAACATAATATTGGCAACCAATAAGGAACTACAAAAATGTGAACAACTGGTACTCGTTATATATATCGCGGCGGATCAACAGAAGATATGGGCTGATTCTCCAAGCACCTGGCGTTAAGGAAAGCCAGCTGTTGGGAAGGCTGAAAAAATACATAGGAAACCACTTGGTATTTAACCATACACTTGCATGTGTATTTTAAGAAAAACAGCGCTCCCAACTGCTGAACCCCGGGCGCAAGAGGAGAAACTCATGCTGCCTTCATTATGTATTTCAGGCAAGATCTGGAAACATACAAACTAATAAGCCCTTAAACCGGAGATTTTTTTCTTACAGAAAATCTTCATTAGCCATTCTTTATCAGAGATTAAAGCAAAAGTAACCCACAATGTAGCGGGGCTCACAGTATCTTCCCTGGATTGTTCCAATATAGCAGAAATATCCAACGCATCAACTTACCCCAGCTCAGGAGCCGCTCCAGCCACAGTAATTGAAGACTTCTTAGCAGTGGGGAGATAGTAAACTTTCACCATCGGAGGATGGGATTCAGGTGGTATACCTAAGATTGCAATGAGATATTCCTGCAACATATCTCTTGGAGACACTAAGGGCCCGATTCCGTCCCAGACGTGGATCCCCTCTGTGCATCCGGTCTGAACCGGACGCACAGAGGGGATCGTGATTCTAATCCCGTGGGGCACGTCTAGCCCCACGGGATCAGAATCGCGAACAGTCCTGCACGTGCAGGCCGGGACTGTGATTCTGTCCGGCCTGAACGTGCAGGACTGTCCCTGGCTAACTCAGTCAGGCTTTTAAATGGAGCCGTGGCACCACTGCTCCATTTAAAAGCCATGATGCCAGCTGCTTGAAAAAGGGGTTTATTCCCCGCAGCCCGATCTCCGATTTGGCCTTCTAAGGCTAGGATTGGGCTGTGGGGAATAATCCCTGGCCCCCACTGCCCCATCCATGCCCCAGGCTGTTCGGAAAATCATGTCCAGGGAAGTTATTTCACCTCGGAGGTGGAATAGCTTTCCTGGACATTTTGCCGGACCTGGACATCAGGGCTGACATTAGAATCAGCCCTGTATGTCCAGGGCCGGCGACCGACCACTGCCCACCCAGACTCCGCCCCCGGCCTGCCCCTTCCCCGCCCCTGTCTAACTTCCCCGTACAACCGGTGGGGAAGTTGGTCAGGGGCAGAAGCCGGCACGAATAGCAGGAATGGATGTCCTGTTGGGCCATCCATGCCCGCTATTCATGGCTCAGAATAACCCCCTAATTGTTCTCTAGGAAAATTTACAAGTCGCAAGTTAGGTGCTCTCACAGCATTCTCCAATATCTCCAACTTAACCTTAGCTACAGATGATTCTTTCATAAGAGCCTTGGAGCGACTTTCAAAAGCTTTAACTTGAGATTGAACAGCAGTCACAGACGTTTGCGGAGACAGTAACTTAACTGCGTTATATTCAATAGCCAAGGAATTAGCATGAACTTTCTGATTCAATGAAGAAACCTGGGGTAACAAAGCAGCCTGCAACTGCATGATGGCTGTCCAAATTGATTCCAATGTGAAGATCTCTGGTTGCTGCAATGTGAAGGTGGTTGGGAGAGACTCCCTTGCCAACACAATGGGGTCTTCCATTCCACTAGGCACTCAAGATGGAGCCCACAAGGTAGCCGAAACTGCTGCCGAATCCCCTGCTGCCAAACTGGTGAGAGAGGTAGTGTCAAACAGACCAGAAAGGGCTACCAAGCCCCCGATAGGAGACCCCAAGCTGGTCCCTCAGCGGCCGTCTGGAACCTCCTCTCTGAGCTATTCCTCCAGCCGCTGCACCTCAGGGGAATCCTGCAGACACGCTCCCTTCACTGGACACCGCAAAACTAGGGAGACAGAGTAGTTACTCGAAGTGGACACCAAGTCATCTGACTCCAACACCACAGCCGAGCTATGCTCACCAGAATCTGCCAGTTGCTGAGCCGGGTGCAAGACAAATACATCTAATGGACCAACCACCGAAAGTAATGGCATGGAGGCCAAGGGAGCTGTAGAGGGAGCCCCCTTTACCTTCCGCTTCTTCCCCCTTCACAAACCGCTCTGCTGATGCACGTCCTTCTAGTGTCATCTTGGATCTCCCGTCCAAACCTTTTTTAAACCCAGCTACACTAACAGCTTTTACTACATTCTCTGGTAATGAATTCCAGAGTTTGATTGCACATTGAGTAAACAAATATTTTCTCTTATTAGTCTTAAATTGTCTTATATTTATTTATTTAAACATTATTTATACCACTTTGTCCTTCACTCAAAGCGGTTTACATTACAACTTGAAACATTATACATAGAACAGTTAAACAGTAGCTAATGTTGTACAAAGAACGGGTTATATAAGGTAAAGGTAGTGTAAAAACTATGTACATTGTTATGGGAGTTGAAACATAATTATATACAGTTTATTGTACTGCGTATAGCGTCTACCAATCCATAGCAAAATCTTGTATTACTTGGTGGCTTAGATCATGTTAATTTCCAGGTGATTATGTAATATGATCGAAGTGATTCTTGAAGAGAAGTGGTTTTAGATTCTTTCTAAACTCCTTAATGTCTGAAACTGCACGTATGTCGTCTGGGAGGGAGTTCCATAATGATGGAGCATAGGGTGATATTGCTCTTCCAGAGGTGGTTTGTATGGTCCTTTGGTATCCAGGAGGTGGGATAATGATGTTCTTATTGTTATTTCTCCTGGGTCGGTTACTTGAATCTTTACTTATCGTGTCTTGCAGAATGTTTGCTGATAGCTGGTGAATGATCTTGAATATAATTTGTGTTGCTTTGTATTGGATTTGGGAATGTATTGGGAGCCAATGTAATTGATTAAGAATTGGCGTGATGTGTCCGTATCTGTCCGTTCCTGCGATTAGGCAAACTGCAGTGTTCTGCATTAGTTGAAGTGGTAAGATGGTTTGCTTTGGGAGCCCGTGGTATAGTGAATTTCAATAGTCGAGCGTTGGTGTGATAACACAGGTCTGCAAAAAACTTTTTCGAGAGCTGTTTTGGTTATTCCACGTAATCTTTATGTTTTTGGTACGCTGAATCTGAAAATAACCTCCATTTTGTCATAGGACATCACGTTTCCTGACAATTTAGGTAACTGTTAAATAAGGCAATACCTCAAAATAAATGGAAATAGACTTAAAGTTTTATTAGAATATTTTCATGAAAATCCTTTTTTGAACTGAAATGAGCTCACCTACACACACTAAACTTGATTCTTCTTCCTTGTGAGGCTCCTCCTGGTGCATTTACGCTTGTGAGTAGCATCTGGAATGTCTCTCTGAAGCATCCAACAGTAGTCTGCCATCATTGTAATGCTCCATTTTCCCTGGTATCTCCTTTCCATCTCTTTAATGTCTTGGTGGAATGGTTCACCTTGTTCCTCACTCACAGCTCCCACATTTTCAGGAAAGTAGTCAAGGTGGGACTGGAGGAAATGCACTTTCAAACTCATCAGGCAACCTAAAGCTTGAAATGCTTTCAGCATTCGTCCGACGATCTTTTTTGTAGTGAGGATCTTTGTTATTGCCTAAAACTTTCTGTACGACTTCTTTAAATGCAATCCACCCTTCTTTTTGAGGATCCGTCATGGTATTGACAAACTCTTGATCAACTATAAGCCTTCTAATGTCTGGTCCGACGAACACACCTTCCTTCAATTTTGCCTCCGACAGGCCTGGAAACTTGGTGACCAAGTATTTGAAGCATACTCCATCTCTTGGAAGTGATTTTATGAATTGCTTCATCAATCCCAATTTTATGTGGAGAGTTGGTAGAAGAACTTTATGGGAAGGTACCAAAGTTTCCCGGAGGACATTTTTTTTCACCGACTGTTAGCACTCTCGGCTGCCAACTCTTTTTGGTCCAGTGATTTTGTCGGTCTCGACTGTCCCATAGACACAGAAAACAAGGATATTTGGTATTCCCAGCTTGTTGCCCGAGCAGCATGCACAAGACCTTCAAGTCCCCACACACTTGCCAACCATGGTCTTCATATTTAAGTTTACGAAGAACCAATCCCAAGTTCTCGTAGGTTTCCTTCAAGTGTATGGAATGACCTACAGGTATGGAAGCATAAAAACTGTTGTGGAGTAAAACTGCTTTGAGACTTCTTTTTGAAGAATCTATTAAAAGACGCCATTGCTCTGAATCATATTGGATTTTAAATTGACCCATCAGACCTTCGACATCGATGCAATAAACCAACTTGTCTTCCTGGGCGAAGTAAGGAACGAACTCCTTTTCACGATGTCTGAACCATGAAGATCCTTAAAATGTCCTAACCAAGCGGGTGTATTTGGGCGATTCAGATAAGTGCAAGATTGAACATTTAGTGAAACGTTAAACGTTAATATGTGTCTGAATATAATCACCTGCTAAGTTCTTTGAGGTCATTGATGCAAATGGGCAACCTGCCTTGTAACGGACGAAAGTCCTGGTGGCAGAGCCAAAGAGTCTGAGACCTCGGTTTGTTAAATACAAGTTTTGTATGATTTCAAAAAAGATAAAGTCTTGAAATTACCCACATTGACACATGAGCGATCTTTGTTTGCTTTTTGGGTGAACCATGAAGATGACATTCCTGGCAACAATAAATTCCTGTTTTTCAGCCTTGATCCAAGTAACTCAGCGGCATCTTTGGGAAGATTCAAGTCTCTTACCAAATCATTCATCTCCTCCTGAGAAAACAATTTTGGTCTTGTATCATCTTCAAAGTCAGAACTTGATTCGTCATCTGGTTCAGGTATGACTTCACCTTCATCGGAGCTAGGTATCTCTTCCAAGGTAGCAGGGGGCTTGGGTACCGGTATATCTGTGCCATGGGGGATGGGACGAATTGCCGAGTGAAGATTGGGGTATGAAATGGAATGCTTCCATTTGGAATTAAACCCTTTCACATCGCATGAACAAAAGTAACAGTCGTCACTATGGTTCTTTTGCTCTCGCCATACCATAGGAATCCCATAATGGAAAGATTTTTTCTTACCCTTGAACCAGTTTCGGAGGTCCTCAACACACCGTTTGCACACTTTATGAGGCGCCCAGACTTTATCTTGATCTCCAATTTTTAGTCCAAAGTATGCAAAGTATACTTTTTTCACAAAGTCTGTAATATTCTGCTGTTGCTTCAACACTGTATATTCACCACAGATGAAACAGAAACTGTCTGGCGAATTAATACACTTTCGCGGAGCCATAACATAACGGTTGAAGAATGACGAGCTAACACGAATTGCGATGAAAAAGTGTGAACAGCCTAGAACCAAGAACCTGATGATGATTCGTGCACAAGTGTGGCATGCAGGAGAGAGCAGCTCTGTGTCTGTACATGAGACGTCACAGTGCTGGCCACGCCCCCCTGCACTGACCGGAGCTGCTGCTATCTGCCCTGTGTCTCCCTCCCACTGGATTCTTCAGGAAAGATTAACCCCTTCTACCATTAGAAGCACGGACTTAAAACTTGCTTAGCTTGTGTATATATTGCTGACCATCAGATTTACAGTGCTATATTTTTTTTACATAACTCGGACAACCCCTTTAAGGTTTTTTTTGGCATTTTATATCTTAAATGCACTTATGTGAATTAATTAATAGTAATTTGAAAAAAATTGATAAATTTGAAGACAATTTTGCATGTTGTGGCAAATCATGACGTCTAGGAGTTTTTTCAATATTTTATTTGTTTTCAGCACACCAAAATACATGGAAATTAGATGAAAATAATCAAACAGCTTTTTAGTCGCAGACCTGTGAATTGCCTGACAGATGGTTTGGAAGTGATCAGGGTCTAGAATTGGTTTAAGTCTTCTTATTATCTTCATCTTAAAGTATGCATTTGCAGTAGTTTTTACAATGTGTGGTTGCATGGTGAGGTTTTGGTCTATGATTACTCCTAGATATTTAATTTCTTTTTGACTGTTATTTGCTTTTGCAATATTGTGATTGTTTGTGGTGGGGTAAATTATATGTCCCTGGTGATGAAGAGTGTCTCTGTCTTTTTGTAATTTAATGACAAGTTGTTGTTATTGAACCATTTAGCCATGTCTTCTACACATGCCGTTATGCTTGAGAGGTCAGGTTTGTGTATATTTACAGGAGTGTATACCATGATATCATCAGCATATATTTTGTATTGTATTTTTTGGTTTTTGATAATTTCACATATTGGCCTTATGTAGATGTTAAATAAGATTGCAGAGAGGGATGATCCTTGTGGGACGCCTTGTTTTACTGGAAAGAGCTTTGATTTGACTGAACCACATTTCACTTGTTGTTTACGCCTTTAAATGGCTTACATTGTAACTTAATTGCATATCCTCTAGTCTTTCTACTTTTTGATGGCATAAACAACCAATCTACATTTATCCGTTCAACTCCATTCATTAATTTATAGACTTCTATTAATATCCCCCCTCAGCTGTCTCTTTTCCAAGTTGAAGAGCCCCAACCTTTTAAGCCTTTCCTCATAGGGGTATCCTTCCAACCACTTTACCATTTTTGTCGCTCTTCTCTGTACCTTTTCTAATTCTGCTACACCCTTTTTAAGATACGACGACCAGAACTGCACACAATACTCAAGGTCTGGTCGCAACATGAAACGATTGAGAGGCATTATAATATCCTTTGTTCTATTCTCCATTCCTTTCCTTATGATTCCTAGCATTCTATTTGCTTTATTGGCCGCCGCTGCACACTGAGCAGAGGGTTTCAATGTATTATCCATGGTGACGCCTAAATCTTTTTCCTGGGTGGTGGTTTCTAAAGTGATACCTTGCATTCTGTTACCATAGTTTGGGTTGTTGTTCTTTCCTAGGTGCATAACTTTGCACTTGTCCACATTAAATTTCATCTGCCATTTGGACGTCCAGTCTTCCAAGTTATCAAGATCCTCTTGAAAATTTTCACAATGCTATTTTGTTTTAACAACTTTGAATAATTTTGTGTCATCTGCAAATTTGATCATTATTTCTATTTCCTGGTCATTTATGAATATGTTAAAGAGCAGTGTGCCCAGCACAGACCCTGGGGGTACTTCACTATTCACCTTTCTCCATTGAGAAAATTGGCCATTTAGCCCTACTCTCTGCTTTCTATTTTTTAACCAGTTCTTGATCCACAATACTGCACTGTCTCCAATTCCCTGACTTTTAAATTTTGTCAAGTCTCTCATGAGGAATCTTGTCAAAAGCTTTCTGAAAACCCAGATACACTACATCGACCAGCTCACCTTTGTCTATCTGTTTAGTCACACCTTCAAAAAAATACAACAGATTAGTAAGATAAGACTTTCCTTGCCTAAATCCATGTTGGCTTTCTTCCATTAAAACATGACTATCTACATGTTCAGTAATTGTATTCTTTATAATGGTTTCCAGCATTTTGCCCGGTACTGAGGTCAGGCTCACTGGTCTGTAGTTTCCCAGATCACCTCTGGAACCCTTTTAAAAATTGACCTCACGCTTCATGAAAGGGCTAACCAACCTTAAGCCTCCAGTCAGACCTCCACTTCCGCCCTGGGATCTCAACTTTGTCCTGCAGCGACTTACGCAAGAGCCTTTCGAGCCGCTTCAATCAGCTGACATGAAGTTCACGTTGTGATAAGGAAGCTTATCATAGCTCAGGAAGAAGCTATAGAAAAGGTGAAGTAACTCTGAACAAGCAACCTGTCAGTTCTGGTAGAAATAAGAAAACAGAATTTTGCCATAAAAGACTACCAGTCCCAGAATGCACCAGGTTTCCAACAGCCATTAGAGGAGCTGAAGTGGGGAAACGTGTGTTCAATCAGGAGGGCTATGAGGTAATCCCTAAGCACTCATCTCAAAGGGCAGGGCCTGATTCAGCACAGCTGCGCTGTGTTAGGGAGGAGCACTCATCTAAGCAGAATAAGAGTAGAGTTTATTCTACAGATGACCATCTTCATGATCACCTTGGATATCCAGAGAAGGATCATCAGTTTCATCTGAAGGATCATCAGAAGCAGAAGCCAAACCGGACGGACAGAGAGGGAAAGAGACCCTCTGGAAGAAAGAGGAGAAAAACCTTTGAGAGGTCTAGAAGAGTCCAAAGCAGTACGTATACTGGGAGGTATTCCAAGGGCCAGCATACACCATTGGACTGGGGAAAGCCAGAGGAATGGTGCTGCAGAGCTAGGAATCTCCAGACGCTACCTGTGAGGGAGACGGCTGCACGTGGAAGGGACCCTAAGACCCGTGCCAGAAGGTATGTGAAGAGAGATCCAGTGTCCAGGGATCTGGATTGGAAGGCTGGACATAAGAACTGGACTACATACTGGCCAAGCTATATAGAGAGGAACTCTCACAGCAATGGAAGCTCAGGTATAAACACTGATCTATGCCCTAGCTATAACCCTGAAAGACAGCAGGGAAACAAGTATTCTCCTGGAAGTGCTCCATTGAGAGATTCATCTGTGCCAATCCCTGATATTGAACCCATGCTTGTTGAACAAGGGGGAATAATAGCAGATGAAGATCCTATTTATATGGACTGCTCTCTATCTAAACTCCGTTGGTAACTTTCTGTTATAAAGTACAGCAACCATCACAAAGAAATATAAATTTGTTCTTTAATCTACTCAGAAAAGCTCCTGAAGCAGGATTTGACCCACACAGTAGAAAGCAAGCCAGCTAAGGGGTTTCAGCTGGTGACTGCTAGCAATTAAGCCTTACCTAATTGCTTGTGAGCTAGGAGAGAATCACTTCTGTATCTATGTGGGAAGTAATCAGAAGTTAACCTGAAAAAAACAGTTTGTTTCTTGCTTTGTGGCTTTTCATTTGTTGTTTTCCTGATTTTGACTTTGTTTTTCCAAGTTAACACTGAAAGCAAGTAACCTAATTTATGTGCTACCAAGCATATCTGTGTTGGGAGAAATAACCCCATAAATAAATATCTTATTGGCTTTACCCAAGAGCACAACTAAATTATTGTCAGCAGCTGTGTCTGGTGTGAATGAACTACATTGCCCACAATACCTTGCAAATCATATAGATATATGCACTTGTCAAGACTGTGAAGATTCTCACCCAGGCAGCCGTCTGACAACGTCCTGGAAAACCCTATTCCTAATTGCCATTACATCCGCTAGGAGGATCAGCGAGCTGCAAGCGCTAGTGGCACACCCACCATACACACAGCTCCTCCAGAACCGCGCCTCCCTGAGGACCAACCCTCGATTTGTCCCCAAAGTCCCCTCTCTGTTCCACGTCAATCAATCCATCGAGCTCCCCTCTTTCTTTGCGGAGCCCCACTCATCAGTCGAGGAACAATGACTGCACACCTTGGACTGTCTCCGGGCCCTCCGGATCTACCTCCACAGGACACTCCCTGTCCGAACAGGCAACTAGCTTTTTGTTTCCTTCGACCCGAACAGGCCTGGGAAACCAGTCACAAAGAGAACCCTCTCACACTGGGTGGCTGCTTGCATCGCTTTCTGCCTCGACACTTCGGAGGCACCGCCAAAAGTAGGCCCACACCGGCTCAGAGCATTGGCCACCTCCCTAGCCAGCCTGCGCTCCATTCCTCTCGCCAACATCTGCAAAGCTGCCACGTGGTCTTCACCACACACCTTCCAGAAACACTACTGTCTCGACCTCCGATCAAAAGAGACAGCGCTGTAGGCAGAGCAGTCCTTGCCACCGCAATGGAAAGGGCTGATACCACTCCGCACCCCATCAACCAGATATGGCAGCGCCAGGAGGAACTGCACCGTGAATGTTGAACTTGTGACGGCATTTTGCTGCACTTTGGTCCGTGCGAAGTGTTATTGCACATAGTATTGCACTATGTCACTATGCAAAGTGTTATTGCACTATGTCAATATTGCTATATTGCCTTGCGCTATCCTTTGCACTATGTTGCTATTGCTGTTCTATTGCTGTTGCACTAATACTAATACGCACCTTGTACTCACGTACTGCACCTGTGTTCTACTGCACCTTGTGTTATACCTGTCGTTATCATTAAATGCTATGCCCAGACTTGATGAATCCATAGCCTTTGTCCTCGCCTCCCTCCTCCACCTCTCTGTGCTCCCGCGCAGCTAGGGAGGCACCAGGTGTGGCTGATGCAATCTTGTTGGTCCATGGAGAAAGTGAGGTTACTTACCTGTAACAGGGGTTCTCCGTGGACAGCAGGATAAGTCAGTCCCGCCCACCTCCCTGGAGGAGGTCAGCTGAAGGAGCTCGCCCCTAGCCAGAGAGCCTAGCTAAGAACATACCCTTCCTCGCAAAAATAATCGAAAAGACGGTTCAACTACAACTTCAGGAACACATTGACGAACACGGAACTCTCGACGACAACCAACACGGATTTCGTCCCAACCATGGAGTCGAAACTCTCCTGATCTACCTCTTCGACAGCATCATAAGAATAATTGACGACATCAGGAATGGAATTATAATGATCTTCATCGACATCTCCTCAGCGTTCGACACAGTTGATCACAATATACTCCTGGAGAGACTGAAGAACACTGGTATACACGGTACCACTCTAAAATGGTTCCACTCGTACCTAACAGAAAGACAGCTACAGGTCAAGGTGGGACAGGACACCTCCCGGCCCATAAACGTCCAACAAGGAGTACCACAAGGATCCGCACTCTCAGCACTCCTTTTTTAACATCTACATCCAACCAATATGCAACATTATGAAAGAGAATAACATCCAATACACAATATACGCAGACGATATAATGGTATACTCCCCGATATCAATCGAAAACCCGGACTTCTCTAAGATAGCAGACTGCCTTACCCAAATGGCGAAGTGGTGCCAAAACAACAATCTAGCTATAAACTACAACAAGACTGAAGCTTTAATCATCACTCGAAACCAAAGCTTCACACACCCACCAAACATAAAGATACAAAGCACCACGATACCGATAAGATCGGAGGTGAGATACCTTGGGGTTACTCTGGACAGTAAACTCAACCTCAAACCACACATAGACAAAACAATCCAAAAAGCATATTACAGGATGCGAATCATCAGGAGACTGAAACCACTCCTCGCTCCAGAACACTTCCGTACAGTCTGTCAAGCACTGATAACCCCAATACTGGACTTCTGCAATCCGATATACCTCGGACTACCAAAACAAGCTCTCAAACCACTACAGCTGGCACAAAACACTGCAGCTCGAATCATATCCGGAGCCGCAAGGCAGGAGCACATCACACCTACACTAAAGGACTTACACTGGCTCCCAATCATTGCTCGCATCAGATACAAGACTATCATAAACCTATTTAAGATAAAAGAACACACATCAGCCAACAGCCTCCACCTGCTCATACAACCGGAAACCAGCGCACGTCCCAGAAGAAGTCAAACACGCAACCGAGTCAGCACCCCAAATGAGTACAAGCACACACGCAAGGACACAACAGACAGAGCTCTCTCCATGGCTGCTCCAACAATATGGAACAATCTACCAGACGATCTAAGGGCAACTCCAGACCTCAAAGACTTCAGAAAACAACTGAAAACCATGCTGTTCATAGAGCACTATGGTCACATCACATAACCTAAGAGAATGGATAACAGCACTCCAATCCTCCCAAACAACTGAATATATATAAAATATGATTCTAGCACCACTGTAAATAGCCCACCCTGTATATAGCTCAAACAAATCAAGCACCCAACACATCCCTCACACAACTAAGTTTTATCCTCACTGCATGTACAACACACACACTTTACCTGATTGCTTGCTGTGATACCACCTTGATTATTAAGATAAGGCGGTTTAGAAATACTGTTAAATAAATAAATAAATAAAATAAATGACTGACC
This sequence comes from Ichthyophis bannanicus, assembly GCA_033557465.1. Classification (NCBI taxonomy): domain Eukaryota; kingdom Metazoa; phylum Chordata; class Amphibia; order Gymnophiona; family Ichthyophiidae; genus Ichthyophis; species Ichthyophis bannanicus. The sequence goes on from CM066048.1 coordinate 121,669,498, forward strand.
GTGCTAGGGGCGGGCCGGTGAGGTGGGCTACCTGGGCATGCTCAGAAAGGTTTGAGCTCTGGAGAGCACTTCCGTATGGTGCCGCCCGGAGGACGTCACCAGGTGTGGCTGACTTATCCTGCTGTCCATGGAGAACCCCTGTTACAGGTAAGTAACCTTGCTTTTCTGCATTAGATGTGGCGGAACCTGTGCATGCAAGTTGCATTATCTGCATGCAAACGGCATGTTAGTCTTTCTGCATCGGCTTGTATGTTAATACGTTTTTAAAAACGTAACGAAAAAAACATTTAATCAGTAAAAAAGGTATCAATTTATAATCTATTTTTAACCTATTAACCTTTACTCTGTATTAAAACTCTCCACCGCCACCCAAACATTCTACTCTGACACGCCCCTTCTTGTCCTCCACCAATCAGCAGCCACATCAGGAGCCTCGCTCAGTACCCGCCCCGGGCGAGCAGGTAAAGGCGAATTCCTCAGACTTTCTTTTTTTATTCTTTAGCATGTTATTTACATAATACCGCCCTTTCTCCTCCACCGGGCCAATCGGAAAGCCGCGTAGTGGCTGACATCAGGCTCCCTTCTTCACTCTTCCCCTCCTACCTGGTTTCCCGGAATCTTAAGGCTGGACTGGATGCAGCATCTCTCCATCCGAGAGCTGCATCTGCTCGTGCGCGACGGTGACTCCACTCCATAGAGAGATATAGATAGATACACAGATTTCTTAAAAGCTCTTATTTGTAGCGTGATCTATTTAATTTATAATTACAACCATTTTTTTCTTGTTTTTCCTTAAGAAACCGGTGCTCGCGCGCGCGCTCCTCGGTCACGTGATTGTCGCGCGGGAACTGTCTCCTGCTGTTTTTTTAACACATTCCCGTGCGTGCCGCGGCTTGCGACCATCCAACTGGGAGTTTTTAAACTACGCTTTTTAAATTATTGTTTTTCAATTGTCTCACGACCCGGTCTTTTACTTATTTAAATTTATTTCGTTTTCTGTCGTCATGGCCATGCATCCAAAGAGCCCCCAGAAGCAGGAGGAGAAGGAGCGGAGCAGAACAGGGTGAGCCGTGCTGCATTCGGAGCCTTGTATTATTGCTGACCGGGGGGGGGGGCGAGACTGTTGTGCTCTCCGACCTCCTCCCCCCCCCCCCCATTTATCCCTCGAGAGGCAGAGTGTGATGCTGGCCCATCCTTCCATGAAAGGAGCGATTTTACATGCTTAATGTACTACGTGTAAAATTAAATTGACAATAAAATTGCTTTAATCCCCCCCCCCCCCCCCAGCATGCTTGGGCATCGGTGGTGTATTAGGCCACATACCAGATGATGTATGGGGCTGGTTTCTGGACTGCAGGCTGGCAGGATGTAGCAGGAGCGCCCTGACTAGTGTGGTGAAGTGCCTGAGGCAGAGGTTGGAAAATGATAACTCATCTCTCACCATAGTTCCCTCCTCTTTCCAGTTGCAGAAAGCAATTTACCTTCTATGGACCTCAGACAGCTTACTGTCTTTAGACAGGGAGCTGGATGCTTTGCAGGCTCTGACATCTTTTCCTGGTCCCAGACAGTAATATACATATATTGTGCATGAGATCTTGAAAGAGCAAATGCAAAAAGCACTGGTAGAAAATATTGATCAGTTCGTAGCGTTTAGTCTATTCAAAGGCATCATAATCTGCAAAGGAGACAGATTTCTCCAGGGCTGAAATAGGGCACCTCTGCTTAAAACGAAAAGGGCTACCATTATGTCTCATGGACTGTGGTAGTCCCCTGCCTTCTCCTCCGGAGTTGTGAAACTGGCATAAAACTGGAATGAATAGTCCTGCTTTAGGGATGGCTTTCCTTCTAACTCGAGGGCTATACTCTCACTTCTTCTGGAAAGGGTGGTGGTATTATATAAGAAGGACATACATTAATATATAAAGTTTAAGCTGCAGGAGGTTTTTTTTTGTATGTGTGTGTGTGTATTGCAACTGTCTGGTGTTCAATAGGTCCAATGCTAATTCTTTTCTTAACATTATAGGAATTTAGTTCCCCTATTAAACTGCTATTTTTTTTTAACTTTTAGGCAGCCTAATTGGTGGCAGCCATGGTAGCTAGTGTTGCATATGACATCACATGTGCAGGGCTTTGCCTTGTCTGTAATGTCATATGAAACATTGGATAATCGGGTATCAGCTCATGTTCTGGCTTCTTAGAGGATGAGTAGTAGCCTAGTGGTTAGAGGAACAGCCTAGCACCCAAGAGATCCAGGTTTAATTCCTACTGGCACTTGTGACCTTGGGCAAGTCACTTTTACCCTCCATTGCTCGAAAGGCCTGGCAATCTACCTTCAGTCATACCTTGCCAAGAAAACCCAGGGGTTGCTGGGTTACCAGGAATCAGCATTGATTTGACAGCACTTAAAACAAAAAGTCTTTTTTTTCTGTGAGACTGCCCACATTCACAAATTTTATAGTAAATCATCCTAATCTTCATGAAGCTGGTTGCTCTTTTCCTTGGATTTTCAAATTTGTGGTGTACAGTGAATATAATTTTTTCTTTTGAGTAAGCCAAGCAGCGCTGTGCCTAGGCCTGTGCTAGGGCGCAAAAAAATAGGGTCACGTTTAGGATTGCCAATCAACCAGTTAGGCCAGCCCAGCTGGTTTTCTGAGCTACAGGCTGGCAGGATGGTAAAATCGGCCAATGAAGGGTCAGTTTTCTGCTGGCCTTGGCCCCACGCTGCCCTTGCATCACCACCACCGGCTGGACGTGAGCGGTGGAGTAAGATGGGGGGGGGAGGCACATGATAAAAGTCTGATATCATTGTGGGGGCGCCAGGTTTGCAAGTTGCAGAGGGCGCAGTTATGGCTTGGGACAAACCCGAAGCCAAGCGAATTGATAAGACCTCCCTGTTTATACGGTAAGGAGCTGGTCTACTAAACCGCATTAGTTGCTAACACTGCATATAGCAAACACTATCTTGATGCGGTAACAAGTAATGCAAAGCAAATGCAGATAATGCAGTGATTTTCTGCACTGTTTACAGAAATGCCTTATCTGCAGGAGTAAGAGGGACTAGGGTAGAGAGTGGCATGTCCACGACATGCGGCAACAGCATGCGGTAACCGTCAGATTTGCAGACCGCGTGGGTATGGCTATTGCCACCTCAAAGGGTGATTAGCTGCATCCACAATGTTGCCTGATTGTGTTTTTCTGCACTTCCAATGCATTATCTGCTTGGGACGTGCTGTGCACGTCCCTGACAGATAACACACCGCTTTTGCAACTAATGCGACACTATCTGCACTTTTTTGACGTGTTTGCTGTAAAAGTCTAACGCAGTTTAGTAAAGCAGCCCCTGAATTTTTTCTTGCCCTCTTCAAAAGAGGAAGATTACCGCCTCCCCTCTAACTGTTGTGCTTACTTCAGAGCCCATTGCTCCCTCCGTGTGAGGGCTAGTTCAAGGGTACTGTATGTGTTCGTTATAGCAGGAGTGAGGTGGCTTCATTCTTCCAGCCCTATGGATGGGAAAGTTGTCTTATAATGTAAATAAGTATGACCTTGGACGGCTAGTCCTGGAGAAGACATCTGAGAATGTGTCTGTAAACAGAACACTGAAGAATTAAAGCCAAAATCAAAGGTCTCCTCTAACCCGAGTCTCCACATCACAGCATTACATTTCTGGCCCACGCACCATAATCCAATAAAGTGCATGAGTCAGAAAATTAATGTTTGCGCTGTCTGGCTCCCACTTCTCCATTTTTTTCACTAGTTACAGTACGTTGCTTAATTACTCTGTAGCTGCACAATAATACAGTCCCCTCATTGCAAAAGAATAATCCCTTTGATGGATTCTTCGGTGGTCTGTTCTGACTCATGGCTCAGATTTGCTCACTTTAAAATTGATATGAAGCAATAGTTCAAGTTGCTGCACACAGGCAACAGCAAAGTTTCCATGCTCTCTGGCTGTTTGGAGGGCTGATCTCCTGCCGCCCTTTTTAGCTGCAAATGGTTGGTGTTTCATTTTAATCATGCACTGTGGGAATGATTCCGTTTTCCCAATAGCCGTTGACTGGTAGGAATAGTTTTGCAAGCAAGCCGCTCAGATGCAAGCTCTTCGCCAAGTCAGGCTATCATAGGTTTAACTTTGCTTGTTCCCTTCCCTTATCCCATCTGTTACTGAAAGAAAATTGGGCATGCTGGATGAAGCCAAGGTCCTTCTCTGCCACTCCCCTGCGGTTCTCATTAACAGCTGACATCCATGGTGAAGTCTCTGTCTGTCTGTGGGGGATTCTTGTGACTCTCTTTGGGCTTTAGTTATGAGATTCTTGGGAGAACTTGCTGTGTGGGGACTAAATTGACAGAGTGTGTTAAGAATCTTGTATTCTGGAGGATCTTGGGTAGTTGCTGATACCTCTGATTTGATTTGCTTTTAAGTTGATTCTGCCCTTGCCTGCTAATCTTCAGTCCTTTGCAGGTACTTGTGACTTCTTCAGGTCGATTTGGGTTGAGGGATGAAATAAACCGTCCTCCATATCCTATATATTTTTGCACAAATTTCTGATGTTTTTCTACATTGGGTAACACTTTTGCAACTCGGTATTTGCACTTTGGAAATATCCTTCCTCTTGTTGCCTAAAGTGTGTCAGTTTAGCACCTTGTACAGAAATGCAGATGCACAAAGGAACTAGTTTAGGCTGAGAAATTTCCCAAAGTGCAAACCGAGCATCTGACCACAGTTAGTTACAGTAAGTCAGATGGTGGAATTAGAGGCACAGTTTTGTCTGACACGTTGTGTATAGGTGTCTGGGGATTCTTCTGGGGTATCAGTTTGGATGCGTGAGCTGATGCCAAGTACCTATGTGATTAAATGCCCTGCACAGCCCTCCGAAGCGGTCCTTATACCAGGAAATTTGATGTTTGGCATGTGTAGTGTCTTATGTGCATAACATGGAATTTAAGTGCACTATTGCCACCTTTTGAGAATTCATGCCTAGTTGTTGAGAACTGGCACTTTAGCTGTTTGTCATATTTTTTGCTAATAAATTCAATAAGTTTCATAAATTCACTATATTTTTAAATATTTTTTTTTCTTATTGTTCCTCTAGACCAGTTCAGCTGTGTGGGTTTATGGTCCTCTACCACCTGCCGAAGACAGAGACGTACTACACAGATCCTTTATATAGGATGTCAGTGCACTACTGACTCTGTCTCCATCTGCTGGTAGAGGAGCATAAATCCATGCATCTAGACTGATCTGGAAGGACTCGAGGAAAGAAAACTAACAGGTAAGACCTAATTTCTATTTTTTATTTTTTTTTTTTAGTTTGATTTTTTGTGGCAAGTTTACAGATTCTACCAAAATATATATTTATTTCTTTAAAATCCATTTCTACTCCACCTTTTATAAAAAAAAATAAAAAAAAATAGGGGGCGGCTAAGACGGAATTATTTTTCAATTACAGTTGGACAAAATGTGGCACATGGACATCGTTGACTTGACTTGGGGCACGTCAGACCTCTGTGGTAGTGGTTCAGAGCCTCCTATTGCTCCTGTAGTAATTCTTAAAGATTACGGGCCAGATATTATTCTGGGATGGCAATGCGCTGCTATGGCGCATAGTTGTCGCCACCGACCTTTAACCCCAGGTATTCAATGCTGGGGTCATATGCGGCCCTGGTATTGAATATCTCAGGTCGCTGCACAGCCTCCGCAGTCATAGAAGCTAACCGGGTAGCAACGATACTGCACCGCTATCTGGTTATCTCCTACGGGTAAGACTAGGCCGGCTTTTGTTGCGCCTAGCTTCATCCGCAGGTCGCTAACAGGGTAGCGATGCAATATCGCTGCTACTCTGTTAGCAACTGTCGCCGCCCACGACACACCTTAATGCTAAGCGGTTAGCATCAGGTGCATAGCGGCGTTAGTTAGGTGTATTCAGTTAGTTAGGTGTAACCGTGTTAGTGCCCTTGAATGGTCCCGTTCAGCAGCATTTACATTAGTTTGCAGGTCTGTGAACTGTGTAAATGCCTTTCAGTATCGGACCCTAACTGTTTTCTTCTGCTATAGAACAGACAGTACTTGTACAAGCTTTGCTCATCCAATCTACAGCTGCACCTCTCACATGCCTTATTCTTCTGTTTTCCTCAGATATACCTATGAAGAGTACAAAGAAACTGCTGATTGGCTGCTAGCCAACACAAAATATCGACCCGGCTTGGCTATTATCCTTGGATCTGGCCTGGGGGGAATGGCTGACCTGCTAGAAAACCCAGTATCGTTTAAATACTCTGAAATTCCCAACTTTCCCCATAGCACAGGTAAGAGGAGTGAGGTGATCATATCTGCAGATGACACAGAATTATTCAAAGTTGTTTAAACACAAGAGGATTGTGAAAAAAAAAGTGGAAAACTGGACGTCCAAATGGCAGATGAAATTTAATGTAGACAAGTGCAAAGTTATACACCTAGGAAAGAACCACCCAAACTGTTACTATGTTAGTGTTATATAATGCAAGGTTTCACATTAGAAACCAACCCCCAGGAAAAAGATTTAGGTATCATCGTGGATAACACGTTGAAACCCTCCACCCAGTGTGCAGAGGCAGCCAAGAAAGCAAATAGAATGCTGGGAATCATAAGGAAAGGAATGTAGAATAAAACAAAGGATGACATCATAATGCCTCTGTATCGTTCCATAATGGGACCGCACCTTGAATATTGTCTGCAATTCTGGTCGCCGTATCTTAAAAAGGATATAGCGTTATTAGAAAAGGTACAGAGAAGAGCCACCAAAACGGTAAAGGGAACGGAAGGATACCCCTATGAGGAGAGGCTGAAAAGGCTCTTTAAATTGGAAAAGAGATGACTCAGAGAAATATGATTGAGGTCTATAAATTAATGTATGCATACTCCATCAAAAAGCAGAAAGACTAGGGGACATGCAATAAAGCTACATTGTAACCCATTTAAGACTAATAACAGAAAATATTTTTTCACTAAAACGTGTAATCTTAACTCTGGAATTCATTACCGGAGGATGTAAAACCTGTCTGTAGCTGGGTTTAAAAAAGGTTTGGACAAATTCCTGGAGGAAAGGTCCATAAACCATTATTAAAGAGGACCCAGAAAATCCACTGCTTACCCTGGGACAAGCACTTTGGAACCTGTGTACCTTTTTGGGAACCTGTCAGCTACTTGTGACCTGAATTGGCCACTGTTGGAACCAGGATACTGGGTTTGATGGACCTTGGTCTGACCTAGTATGGCATTTCTTATGTCCTTGTAAGGAGGAACCTTTGTGTGCTAGGACAGGTCTGTAGGTCATTGTTGGAGAAGCAGTTTACAATATAGATTCGGTGCTAAGGTTTGGGGAAATAGTCTGTCTTTCTGGCTCTTTACAGTCCAGCAACACTAGTGGTTGAGTTGTATTATAGGAGAGTTGGATGCATTGGGTTTGGGCTGATTCCAAGAGGTTTGTTTAGGGGATACCAGACTTTCAAAGCTACTCTCTTGTGTTCTCCACAGTACAAGGCCATGCTGGACAGCTGATATTTGGAAATGTAAACGGGAAACCCTGTGTCTGCATGAAAGGGAGATTCCACATGTATGAGGGCCATCCCCTCTGGCAGGTGAGCAGTTCTGTCTTAGAGCAGAGGTTCCTAAGCTGTGCGTCATGACCTCAAATGGGGTGAAAGAAACAAGGCTGCTCCCAGTCTCTTGATCTCTTAAGCTGACCTCTCTCTCCAGCAGCAGCAGCTAGCATGGAGTTAGTGAGGGTTCATCCATGCCTCTACACAGCTGCCCCCATCCCATCTCACATGCTGGCTTTAGACTGGAAGTCCATGTGGAGAGCTGAAACCTGTGAGCGCACACTAGCTCTTCGCTCTTACCACCACTGCTGTTTCTTTGCTGTGGGTGAAAGAAGGGCAGTGGAGGTCTGCTGGTCTGTTTTCATTGTTGTCTGGACTTGCGTGTAAATTTTCAAATATAACGTTTTGGGAAGAACTGTCTTAATTCAGTGGTGAAGGTGTCCCAGTCACATGAGAAAGGGGGTGGTTGTCTTCCTTGCTTAATACGTGTCTTAAACCGCTAGAGCTGAACATATATTATTTCCTTCTGACAGGTGACGTTCCCCATACGAATCTTCAGTCTGATCGGTGTGCGTACAGTAATTCTGACCAATGCAGCTGGGGGACTGAACAAGGACTACAAAGTGGGTGACATTATGATTATTAAAGACCACATTAACATGCCAGGATTAGCAGGACAGAACCCACTGATGGGAAGAAATGAAGAGAGGTAAACCACACCCCCTCCCTTATTTCTGTTGTATTTTGGCTCAAAACCATTTCTCGTTCATCGGGAAGCTCCTTGATGCTCTTGTAATATGCACTAATACATACTGTAGAATGGATGTGTTGCTGGAATACCAAGACATCTCAACTCACATCCTTAATAGAAAGACTTAGGCCGAGGTTGACCTTTCACTTATCTATGGCTTTGGTGTTAGGTTTGGCCCACGTTTCCCGGCGACATCGGATGCCTACGATAAGGATCTGAGGAAATTGGCTCTGGCAGTCGGCAAGGATGTGGGGTGCTCTGGCATCATGCGAGAGGGGGTGTATGTTTCCGTGGGAGGCCCCAGCTACGAGACAATTGCTGAGTGTCTCTTTCTAAGCAGAATGGGAGCGGATGCAATTGGTGAGTTATCACTGGTAGGGACTTGTTATCACTTAGAATTGACTGCACAGGCCAAAGCCAGGTTAAGTGTTTGTTTATCTTCAGATGTGTCACTATGGGAGTGAATCAGAATCTGCAGAAAGCTTCTGTGAACGAGGTATAACATTTTTTGCATTTAATTAACCTCTTATTGTCAGGATGAGGTGATACTGATGTGACTGCATGCCCTGAAAATTACAACGGCCATTTGATAGAGGGATCCTGTTTCATAATAGTGCTAATTTATTTATTTAGAGGCACATTCCAATTTGGCCGTCCAGCCCCCTGTGTGGCCAACCAGAAGTGGGACGTCCAGAGTTAGACCCGATTCTGATGCCCAGGGACTAGACATGCCCGCGGATCAGAATCAAGTCTATGGCCTGAGTGTGCAGGTCGAGCCCAGATTCTGATCAGCTTGCATGCCCAGCCACATGCCCGCTACCTCAATCAGGCTCCTAAATGGAGCCACGATACCCAGCTGCTGCTGAAACGTTTTTCCCTGCAGCCGGACCCCCGATCCGGCCTCCCATGGCCAGGGGCCCGACTGCGGGGAACTTCCTGTGCTCTACCTTCCCTTTTCCCCACCGGCCGCCACCGAAATGTTGCATCCAGGTGGACTTATTCCACCTCTGAGGTGGATTAAGTCCCCCGTCTAATGGGCATACCCCAGACGAACAGGTCCGACCTCAGAATCAGCCCTGTATGTCTGGGGTGATGACCCGCCCCCACACCGCCTTTCTCCTGCACCCATCGAAGGCTCACCGTACAACACAGCTGTACGTACGGGGGGCTTTTGGAGCGACATAGCCATTTCCACGGATAGCGGGGATGTATGCCCAGGCTAGACGTACATCCCTGTTATGGTTTTGAATGACCCTTATAGTGTCCTTACAGAGAGAGCTTCCATTATAACACTTCAATGTATGGAAGTTCACTGACATGGTGAAAGTTACAGAAGAGTGGTGAAAGGTAGACTCTTTCTCTCCATCTCTTTAGCACCAGCATCCAGTGACAACTTTTGAAAGTGTCTTAAAGATATTTTGGGTATTTGTTTGGGTTTTTCTTTTTTTTCATCTGTTTTGGGGATGCTAATCCTGGGATACAGGTGTTGATTTCCAGTTCATTCTGCTAGACCAGTCCAGACAAGTGGTTGTGTTCCCCTGGCAGCAGCTGATGGACACAGAGAAGACTAGAAACTTCCAGTTCCTTAGCGGCCCTCCAGTCTAGTCCCGGAAACTCTAGGGTTGTGTTCCTCTTCCAGCAGCTTGGAGACTGAGAAACGTCACTCTTTTGATGACACTGGTATAAGGACATAGGCACCACCTCCTCACTCCAGTTATCTCAGTCTCCAAGCAGCTGGAGGATGTGAGCCTGGAGGTCCCGGCTCACTAGAGGAACAGTTAAGGACATTTACTTTAATTTAGTTTAATTGGGATTCAGTTTATTTTAATTTATTTAAATTTATTTGATTTCAGTAGGGAGGATTATTTTAAATTACAGTACAGGGGGGGTCTGTACCTTTAAATTTGGTGTCTGCTTCCCTCTTCGGCTTAAGATTTTAACAGCAGAGAAAACAAGCTCCGGTTGCTGTCTGGTAACTGTAGAGGCAGACAACCGGGAGTGGAAGCATCCCGAGCGTATCGCAGAAGTTTTGCCTGCTAGCGCCTGGGTGCCGACTCGGGGGGAGAGCCGCAGCTGCTTCCGGCGGTGAGTTTGAGTACCGGATAGGGCTGATTGGGGAAGTGCTGGGCCTGGGGCTGGCAGTCATCCCCGCTGAGTCGAGGAGAGCCACAGCTTGGTTTTTTCTCCATGTGGCAAGGTAAGAAGCTGGACAGCGGCGGGATTGAGAGGTGATTTCAGTTTTGCTGGAGTTCAGCGGCAGGCTCGGGCCGCGTGCGTTTTGCACGGGAAGAGACAGTGGCTTCTCGGGGGATACTACATGGTGTATTTCAGCAGCAAAGCTTCGTTTGGAGTTGTTTTTAGCGCGATTCACCTCCGGGGCGCTCCTGCACCTGTTCAGGGTAGTTGGGGGGGGGGGGGAGTGAGTGCCTCAGTGGTCCTGGGGCCTGTCAGTTGGGAGTGATTGATACTTCCGGAGTGGTGCTCTAAGCTGCGCTAGGAGAGCTCTGGGATAGGTAGCCACACTCAGCATGCCTTCCAAGACTTTGTTTACTCTGTGGGGTAAAAAAGTCTTCAGTTGTGGATACAGGCATTTGTAAGTCCTGTAGTCAAGCGGCTGCGGCGGAGCAGCAGCAGTTAGAGGCGGATAAGTTTGATCAGGAGGTAGGGATGCAGGGGCCATCCTTCTCCGAGTTGGGTTCTCAGAAGCCTGTAACGGGGCCGTCTTCGGCTCCAGATATACCCCTGGCTCAAGCCTCCTTATCTGGTAGTTGGTCTTTCATTTTTTCTCCGGATTTTGTGGCGCTTATTCAGAAAGCGTTTGGGGGTGCTCACGCAGAGGCTTCTCCGGGTTCCCTGGGCCTAGATCTCGGACTGAAAAGACCAGGGACTCATCTTTCGGTGGGGCCTTCCGGGGTGGTACCCAAGAGGGCTAGACAAGAAAGGGAGAGGCAGGAGCAATCAGTGGCTTCGGAGGATCTGCACACTGAGGAAGGTGAGCAGGAGCTGGAGATGGATGAGGAGTTGGAAGAAGAAGAAATTACGGAGCAGGAGGATCAGGCCAGGGTAGTGAGAATATTTTGGAGAGAAGAATTGCCGGCTCTCATCTCGGAGACTCTGAAAGCTCTTAATGTTCCGGTGTCGGGACCAGCGGAGGAGACTACATTGGAAGATCCGTTGTTGCAAGCATTTAGAAAGACCCAGAGAGCGTTTCCCATGCACCGGGTGATAAAGGAGATGATTCAGGGTGAATGGGATATGCTGGAGGCAACCCTAAAGGGTCCAGGGTTATGTCTCGGCTTTATCCGCTGCTGGACCAAGATAAGGAACTCTTTATGTCACCGAGGGTGGATGCGGTAGTTTCGGCAGTGACTAAGAAGACAACCATTCCGTTTGAGGGAAGTGCAGCTCTCGAGGATACCCAGGACAGAAAGCTTGATGCCCTCTTGAAGTAGGTGTTTGAGGTGAATGCTCTGTCAATGCAAGCGTCCATTTGTGGGGCGTGGATAGCACGCACCTGTCTCCTCTGGTCGCAGCGGGTCCAGGGAGAGCAGGTGGAGGAGTCGGCAAGTGAAGCGGCTCGCCTGGAGTCGGGGGCTGCTTATCTCGCTGATATTCATTATGACCTCATTCGAGGGCTTTTGAATAGTATGGCTTCGGTGGTAGCTGCGAGGTGATACCTTTTGGCTGCGTAATTGGGCAGCGGATGCATCTTCCAAGGCCAGGTTGAGTAAGCTTCCATTTAAGGGGAAGCTGCTTTTTGGAGAAGATTTGGACAAAATCATAAAGGATTTAGGAGACTCCAAGAGCAGAAGGCTGCCGGAGGACAAGCAGAAGCAGGCCAGATTTCTGCCGATGAATAGGTGCCTCAGAAGGACTTTCGTCGTCTTCGTTCCTCTAGGTTCTCTCAGAGTCAGAGGGGACATTTTCCCTATAGAAACCAGGGGTTTTGAGGGTTCCGAGGGGCGAGTAGAGGTTTTGCGGCCCCCTCGTCAAACTTCAGAAAGCCACAATGAAGTCAGGGGGACCCAGGTAGAGCTACCGGTGGGAGGTCATTTACAGGACTTTTACGCTGCCTGGGTCCAAATCACATCAGATCAGTGGGTGTTGGAGGTGATTCGGGAAGGATATGCTTTGGAGTTTCAATGGCCGGTGACCGATTCATTTGTGCAGTCCCCCTGCAAGGCGTTTCGCAAGCGGGAGGCGATACAGCAGACGTTGGACAGGCTATTGGCTCTCAAGGCAGTAGTGCCAGTTCCTTCAGACCAATGCAGTTTAGGTCGATACTCCATTTATTTTGTAGTTCCAAAGAAGGAAGGAACTTATCGACCGATTCTGGATTTAAAAAAAGAGTGAATCGGTGTCTCAGAGTGTCCCATTTTCATATGGAGACACTCAGGTCGGTCATTGTAGCAGTCAGGAAAGGCGAGTTTCTTACGTCCCTAGATTTGTCGGAAGCGTACCTTCACATTCTGATTCGACAGGAACATCAAAGGTCTCTCAGGTTTGCAGTGCCGATAGGGCATTTCCAATTTCAAGCGTTACCGTTCGGACTGGTGACGGCTCCGAGAACCTTTACCAAGGTGATGGTAGTAGTGGCAGCAGTGCTGAGAAAGGAAGATGTTCTGGTTCATCCATATTTGGACGACTGGTTGATTCGAGCAAAGTCAAGGGCAGAGAGCGAGGTGGCCATGTCCACTGTTCCCTCTAAGCTGTGCGCGTGTGCGCGCGCACACACCTCGCCGAGCGAGCGCAAACAACTTTTCAAGGAGCGCACAAAAATTACTGATTTCATACCTTGGGTTTTTTAAGGCCGCGGCTGCACCACCGATCTACTGCCATTCTGCGAATCTCTCCTCTGCACTGAGTCCCCTGCCCTCACTCCTCTCACATGTGACCGGACGATTGACGAATCATGGCAGGCTAGAGGGAAATAAAAGGGAGGGGCAGCCAGCAAGCCAGCCTCTTTCTGCTCTTGTGCCTGCTTGCCTGCCAGCCACTCACCTCCTTGGATCCCTCCCTCAGCCAGCCTTCAGTGCCACGTGCTGCCTTGGATGCGAGAAACAACACACCGGTGCATCGGGAGTCCGGACACGGATGTTTTAGGTAGTGCTTCCTTCTTTGATTAATTATAGCTTATTTTATTTAATTTTTTACATTTGCCTTTTGGGCGGGAAGGGGACCGCGTATGCCGACGTCACCCATATGTAAGTAAAGATAACAGCAAGCAGTGCACTCTTACGCTGTTCCCCTCTCTAGGTCCTTTTAGATGTAAATCCTTAAGAGCTGGATACCAAGGACAAACTTACTAACAGCAGTGTTACCCTACTTTCCAATTCCAATTATTTAATGGAAAAAGGCTAATTTTCAGAGGCGTAGCGTAGGGGGTGCGGGGGGGGGGGGGGCCGGGCGGCGGGCACAACATGGGGGGGGGGCGCGCTCGCACTCGCAGCTCTCTGCGAATCGCCGCTCCCCCCAGCAACAGCAGAGCGAAAAATAAAATAAAATGCCACCCTCGCTGGCAGAGAGACGAGCAAAAAAATCAGAGATGCAAGCACGGAGCGATCTGCCTTCCTCCTCCTTCCCGGTCTGGCCCCCGGTGATCTCGGACCTCCAGACCTACATTGTAAGATCTTCCGAACTGGTACCTTGAAATCAGTTAACGATAGTGTTTATAGTACTTTGCACTATGAAGACAATGCGTTACTCCCTGCAATGTGTGCCCCTATGAGGCAACTCCTGTGATGCCTTTACTGCTGACACAGAGCATGTCCCCAGTCACTGCAGTCTCATTTTTTCGATGTTTTCATTTGTTGTCATAGCTCCTCTTTCTTGGGGTAAGAATCAGGAGGGGCTGGCCTCTCTATTCTCTTCCCCTCTCCATTTTTTCATTGATGTTAATGGGAATTCTCGGATATCTTTTCCATCCTTTCTCTGATGAACAGGGGTTTTCCCATCTCTAATGTAGGCATCTTCTACTGTCTGTCTGGACTGGAAGACTATAAGTACATAAGATAAGCCATGTTGAGCCAGACTAAGATCCATCAAGCCCAGCAGTGGCCAATCGGGGACACAAGTACTCGACAAATCCCAAAAAGTAGATTACATTTCTCATAGCTCATTTCCAGGAATTAGCAATGGTGTTCCCAAGTCTACCTGGCTAATATTTTTTAATGGAATTTTTTTTCCAGGATCTTGTCCAATTTTTTGAACCCTGATGTTAGTTGACCATGTTCTCCAGCAACAGATTCCACATTTTAATCATACACTGTGTGAAAATTTACTTTCTACGATTTCTATGATGCAGATTGCTATTTTCATGGTACATCCTCTTGTTTTTGAATTGTTTGAAAGGTTAAGTGGCCATTCATGATACAACCTTTCCACCCTACTCATGATGATATAAACGTCTCAGTCATTTCTTTTCTAAGTTGAAGAGCCCTAACGTCTTTAGCCTTTCTTCATTCAGACAGCGTGATCGGAAGCAATAGCTGCTGTGAGCAGGGGGAGACGGAGATAAATCTCAGTGCTCCTCCTAACGTCCGAATCCGGGCACTGCAGCCCACCTTCGCGTAGCCCGATTCAGCCTCTGCGCACCCCCCCCCTCCGAATATTATGGCAGGCTTCCTTCCCAGAAATGTCAGTCTGGGGGCAATCGGCCTATAGCAAGGACAGAGCGAACGCCGTACCTTTCAAAAAGGTGGCATCCTTTTGGGGGCGTGTGGCAAAGTTGGGGTAGAGGACATATATCATTTATTTGTTAAATAAAATGCTCATCCCTAAGATTAGTACCAGGAACATTTACTGGAAGTGTGTGTGTGTGTGTGTGTGTGTAGGGTATGGGGGAAGGGACACCTTAAATCCAGGTTTAAACAACAATATCACTTCCAAGCAGACAAATCAACAGAAGAATATAATTCATTTGGTACCAAATAAAACGAAAACAGCAGAGAGATCTTTCGGACTGTAGCAGCAGAGCGCAGACAAACCAATGATACCAGGAGTCAGTTCAGAAGGTCCAAATCATTTATTTGTGCACAAGTCTCAAGCAGAATTCACATTCAAAATGGCTAAGCAATGGCTGTTAGTAAAACAACAACTTTTATAGCTCCCTCCCCCCCCCCTTTCTTGTTTCCCGCGGCTCTACATATTAATTTAAGGGTGCTTTAAACAAAGCCGCTACGACCAGACCGTGCTGTTTTTTATAGTTTAAACACTTGGTTTTTTTTATTGCCATACCTTTTCAGTGGTTCATTTTTATTTCTTTTGTTATATTTATAAACACGATTTGTTTTCACATTGATTGCTGCTGGCACCTTGGTGCATGCTGTGAAAGCCGCTTCATCAGCTTGTCTATGGTATATACTTTTTTTCATTCTTTCATTTCAACATTTTGTTTCAAAATGGCCTCCTTTTAATGGAAATTTATGGCTTGTCTGGTCAACAAGCGATTCCAATTTTTTTACTTACTTATTTGTATCGACCCGTTTTATCTTTTTACAGTAAGTCATTTATTTAATACTCCACAGTAGATTGGGGTGGTTCGTACTGTGGCCTCTTCTGGTCCAAGGTAAATTGCCTTTTCATCAATTCTCCATGAATTCTTTCACTCCTGCTTCTCTGTATGTAATTAGTCCTCCATTAATTTGTTTGCTTATTTATTGTCTTATCAGTGGTATTTGATTGTGTATTTATGATTACTGAAGGAGCATGTTAAAAACACTATGGGACTGCTGCTCCTACTGAGGATGCTCTTCTCACAACTGTCACTGACTACTTGCTTCAGAAAGTTTGTTTAAAGCCATTTATTCCCTGACACCATTCTTACCTGTTGTGTAAGGCCCCCTAGAATTTCAGTGTGTGTTTTGCTCTTCTCTAAATGGTACTATTCATCTGTTTTAATGAGAAGGTGAAGAATGTCGCAGGAAAGCACTTAAGAAATGAGGAGTGGGATTTCTAAGTTCTTGCCCCCTTTTTATTTCAGGTGGTTTCCCCATAGAGCTGGCGAGTACAGGCATAGGAACCCTGTGAAAGAGGGAAAATGTCCTTGACTTGCCCCTACTTTTCTCTTCTTTCAACCAGAGATGATCTTTCTTTTTGCCAAATGTGCTTATCATACATTTGTACTTATCTTCAGAGAGATCTTTTAATGCCAAAAGTAGTTATTATTTTTACTACATATGCATCCATCACCTTTTTATTTGTGGTACTTTATTTCTCCCATTTGTTTTCCTCCCTTTTCTTTTAAACATATAGGGCTCTTACAATACAATGTCAGTTTCTTTTTCTTCCCCTTCCCCCCTTCCCTTCTCCCTTCCTCCCCCCCCCCCCCCCATGTTACTGATGCTTGTTATCCCTCGGTCGTCGATTTTTAGTGTTCAGCTATTTTAATGTCATTTTAATGTTTTGACCTTTTTGGTAAGTCACTATGCCATATGTTTTTTTTTTGAGTTGCTTTACATAAAATCTTGGTGTATGTTGTTTTTATACATGTACATACCTTATAGCAATGTTCCCTCTAATTTTCTGTAGGCTGTGGGCATTTCTTTTGAATAATAAAGCACCTGCTGTGACCACCACACCACTTTTAAAATGTCGAAACCAATAGCAATGAGAGGTGCAAAACGTAAGAGAACGGCCAGAGCTTTTAAGCCTGAATGGCTTGAAGAAATGATTGAAACGGAGACACCGAAATCTCGGGATAGAACGTGCGTTCAACTGCGTGAAATATTCACTTACGAAGAGGATGACGGAGTAATCTGTTTATACTGCCGAGATGCAAAAACCATCGGAGAGTTTTCGAATGGCAAAATTTGGGATGATGTGTGGAAACTGGACTTTTTGAAACGACATCTGTCTAGTAAGACTCATGCTGAAAGTGTTAAGAAACTTAGAGCTAAAAATCCAAATTTAAGAGGAGGATTATTTAACTTGTTGCTTGAGAGCACCGCTGAAAAAGAGAAAAGGCAAATTAGTAATGAACGGAAGCGTTCTACACCAGAAGAAATTAAAATTCTAATTGATAGTGTTTTGCTGGCGGTTCGGATGAATATTTCCATGCTCTCTGTTCAAGATATTAATGAACACATGTCCAAGTACATAACCATACCTGAAAGCTGGAGAAGCAAAAACTATTCGTTTGAATTTCTTGAAATTATAAACATGAATGTCCAAGATAAGCTCATGGCAGATGTTGCATCAGCAGCGTATCATACGTTAACTATTGATGAAAGCACAGACATTTCTGTCAACAAATACTTAATATTGTACTTCAAATATCGGCCAGTAAATTCATGTCTGTATAAAACTTCATTTGGTGGGATGCTACAGTTGGAAGCATGCGATGCTGCATCAATAGTCAGTGCACTCCAGGATTCTATGGGAAATACAAGCTTGACCTTAACAAAATGGTCATGTTTACTTCGGATGATGCCTCTGTCATGTCAGGCAGAATAAATGGTGTTGCTGCGCAGCTCAAACAAAATATTTTGCATTTAGTGCAGCAGCATTGTGTTGCCCATCGTGAAGATTTGGGGATCTCTGAATCATGGAAGGAAGTAAAGTTGATGAAAGAAGTTGAAACTTTCATGAGAACTGTTTACACAACCTTTTGTCGATCTTCTACTAAAAGGTCACAATTTAAAGAATTAGCAGATGCTTCTGAATGCGAGTCAATTGCTTTTAGACCTCTGAACGAAGTGCGGTGGTTATCTAGACATTTTGCTCTTCGAGCAATTATTCGAAATTATGATCCATTATTAAAATACTTTGAAGAAGATAAGGATAATGATCCCATTGCAAAGTACTGTTATAAAAAGCTAAACAGCCATCAATTCCATATAACATTGCAAATTTTGAATGATGTTTTATCTGAACTAGCTTCATTAACAATGGCATTTCAGAAACGTGGGCTAACACCACTGGAAGCATATCATCTTGCACAGGGTAAGCTGAACAAAATCCGAATGCAATACTTGGGTGACACAGTAAAATGGACTGATAATGTTAAAAATCTTCTCGACAAGATACCTGGAGACGCTTCAGTGGATACTGGTTCCACACTTACTTTCATTAATATGCTGTGTCTCCATTTAGGGGAAAGATTTCCTGAAAATGAAATTGAGGAATGGTCTGCTTTTGATTTGACAGCAATAGCACAGTGTGATTATGAATTTGGAATTGAAAACGTCCGATCACTCTGTTTAAAGTACAAACAATTTCTTATGGAGGAACATATTATTGTTCAGCAGTACAATGACTTCAAGTTTTTAGTCGCAGAAAAAATCAAAAGCAAACTGATAAACAGTTTTCCGGATATGGTGACTTTGGCGTTTCAGAATGCTCAGTTTGCAGATTTAGCGAAACTGATTGATATTGGTGGAACATTTTTGGCTTCTAGTGCAGATTGTGAGCGTGGTTTCAGCTTGATGAACAGTTTAAAAACCAAAATAAGGAATCGCTTACATTTAGAACATTTGGAAATGCTGATGCGTGTTAAGAGTCATCTTCAAGATGGCGGATCAGTAGACCTTGATAAAATTTATTCAGACTGGGTACATTTGAAAGATCGAAGAGAGAAATTTTGAGAACATAGTAAGTGACAGCAGATAAAGACCAGCATGGTCCATCTAGTCTGCCCAGCAAGAGTAGGTGCACCTGTTGCTCTGTGCAGGCCACCTCTCCCCATGTCTTTGTTTAGGGGTGAACCCACCACTCCATGTAGGACACCGAACTCTTCTTCCATACATAAATTATTTACATGGAATAACAATGGCTTTCAATAAAAATTAACTGAAATAATACCACACTTGTGATTGTAATTACTAGAAATTTTCCGCTTCATTTAGTAATCGTCTATTTTCATTTAATTTGATTAACATCAATGTGGTGTACATACTGTATTCTAATGTGTAGTCAAATTTTAAAGTATATAACTCCAAGTGTCGTTATGTAGCGCACAAAAAATTTAACCTTCCTTCAAAAGCCGCACAGCTGAAATTTTATGCGCACACAGCCTACAGAAAATTAGGGAACATTGGCCATGTCCAAGGTCGTCAAACTCCTGCAGAGATTAGGTTGGGTGGTCAATATGGCCAAGAGCAATTTGGTTCCGTCTCAGAATCTGGAATACCTCGGGGCGTGTTTCAATCACCACCGCAGCTCCTGCCCAATCGGGGCAGTGGGAGCGAAACAGCAGCAGCCAGCAGCGCTCAAAAGCGGCGTCCCTACAGGGCGCACCCGCGCCTGGCGGGCCCTTTGGCGCGACACGAAGGCGAGCAGAAGGAATCCAAACAAAAGGCACGGCCTCGCTCACAGCACCAACAAAAATCCCCCGGACCAACAGCGACAGAGATCCCCCGATCGGGGCGAAGCGACCGAGCAAGAAACCATCCCGCTCGGCGGCTCCCAGAGCCTCAACCTCCACAACTTCCTAGTAAGTTGCACCAACCGACATGGCCACACTCAACCTACCTCCCTGCATTTCTCCTTATCACACAACTCATTCCCCAACAACCAGGGCCACGACACCCACACCCCCTGAACCTATGGACACCGACAACCATACCAACATACTACCCTCTTCAATACACCACACAGAGCGGTTTTCAGAAGGGGTAGCGGCCTCTTCTTTAAGGGTACAGTTAGCAGCGCTCACCTGTTATAGAGGAAAGGTCAAGGGGCAGGCGCTGGGACTCATCCGGATATTAAGAGACACTTGAGAGCAGTGCTGCTGCTGTGAACACCATGCAGACAGGTAGTACCTCAATGGGATCTGCACTTGGTTTTGGCAGCGTTAAGAACGTGGCCGTTTGAGCCTTTGGCGATGTCATCGTTAAAGGATCTTACTCTGAAGGTAGTTTTCCTAGTGGCAATTGCCTCGGCAAGGAGAATTTTGGAATTACAGGCTTTATCTTGTAAGGAGCCCTTCCGGTCCTTTTATGGGGCAAAGGTGGTACTGAGGACGGTACCGTCGTTTTTGCCGAAGGTAGTTTTGCCTTTTCACGTGAATCAAGTAGTTTCTTTACCAGCGTTAAGGACGGATGCAAAGGATTCTTCTGCCGAACAGCTATATCTCTTGGATGTTCGTAGAGCCTTGAAAACGTATATTCGGCGGATGGTAGAGTTTCGACAATCGGACAGATTATTTATTCTGTTTGGCGGGCCTCGGAAGGGAGAGGCAGCGTCAAAAGCTTCTATTTCCAGATAAATTAAAGGGGAAATAGCATCAGCATACATGTTAAAAGGTAAGCTGGTGCCGGAAGGCTTGAGAGCGCATTTGACTAGGGCGCAAGCGGTGTCTTGGGCTGAGTGCAAGTTTGTACCTGCAGTCGAAATCTGTAGAGCAGCGACCTGGTCATCTTTAAATTCCTTTGTCAAGGATGTGCAGGCAAATAGGGATACCTGTTTTGGGACAGTGGTGCTTCAGGCTGGTCTTGCAGGTCCCGCCCGTTGAATTCTTTCACTGCTCTGTTATATCCCTAGAGTTTCTGGGACTAGACTGGAGGGCCAATAAGGAAGATTAAATTAGACTTACCTGCTAATTGTAGTTCCTAGAGGAACTCCAGTCTAGTCCCGGATCCCATCCCCGTGTTGTGGTGGTTGGGGAGCCTGAAGCAATCGATATTACAGGTAAGAGAAAAACTGATTGAGGGGCTTCTGATCCACTCAGGGAGGGTGAGAAGGGCTTAGAGGTAGGTCGAATCTCGTCGTGAGGGCGGAGCGAGGATCTCTGCAGTTCCACTAAAGACCTCATATGAGGGTTTACAGTTACAGTTTATAGAGTTAGGCAAGTTTGTGAGTTATTGATAAGTGCTTTATTACTTAATTGTTGCTCCGGTGAGTCTATTTTGTCAATAGGTTACTGGAGTGAGGAGCCGGTGCCTATGTCCTTATACCAGTGTCATCAAAAGAGTGACGTTTCTCAGTCTCCAAGCTGCTGGAAAAGGAACACAACCCTAGAGTTTCTGGGACTAGACTGGAGTTCCTCCAGGAACTACAATTAGCAGGTAAGTCTAATTTAATCTGACATCACCACTGGTTATGGATTGTTGCGGCTAGGGGCTCTCTTCCACTGGGGCCAGCAATTGCCAGATGATTCTGTTCACCTGTAATCCACAGCTGCCTTTTTGACAGTCTCAATGTCACTCATCCAGGCCATAAGGACAGGGATGTTTGTGGCATCCCTGGACCTGTCTGAGGTGTATTTTCGTATTCCTGTTTGGGAGCATTGGCAGACGTTTCTGCACGTCACTATTCTGGACAAGCATTTCTGATCTCAGCCCTTGACATTTAATCTGTGATAGTGGTGGTGATGGTCTTCTGCAAAGAGTGTTTCCAAATCCACCCATGACTTGACAACTGACTCATTTGGGGTGAGCTGGAGCAGAGTGTCTGGCTACAACGATCTTTGTGGTTCAGCTCGTGCAGAGCTTTGGCCGGCAGGTGAATAATGCAAAGGACCATCTGGTTCTGTCACAGTTCCTAATCTCGGGACATGGTTCGATTGTCTGGTTGGGCAGGGTGTTTCTGACTGACAAGAGGTGGGCTGAGATCGTGATCCAACTCTCCATGTTCTGGAGCTAGGTGGCACCGAGGGCAAGGAATTATCTGCAGCTCCTTGTCTTGATGATGGTCACGCTGGACCTTGTTACTTAGGTATGGGCACATAGGCACCTGCTTCAGAGGGCCATCCTTTTGAGGTGGTCCCCTCTATCTCAGGATTTGAAGTACATCTTTCCTTGCTCTCATTGGTGATGAGTCTAGTGTAGTGGTCTCAGCCCTCAAATTTGGTGAAGGGGGTGGCCCTTGTGCTCCTCAATGGATAGTCCTGATATCATATGCCATTCTCTTGGATTGGGGGGCTCACTGCTTGGGGTAGATGGCTTAGGGAAGGTGATTTCCACACAAGGCAATTTGGTCAGTCAATATACTGGAGGCCCACAAGATCCACTTGCTTCATTTTCTGCCTCTAGTTCAGGGGCTGGTAGTTCAGGTGTTCTTGCACCATGTAACAGCAGCAGTGTATGTCATCTGGCAAGGTAACAGTAAAAGTGGACTCTGAGATGCAGCTTCTGTTCCCATGAGTGCAGCATATTGCCAATGCAGACAATGTTCAAGTGAACTTCCTCAGTTGTCACACCCTTGATCCCAGGGAGTAGGACCTGAAGTTGGAGGCTTCTCAGCAGGCCATGGACTGCTTAAGCAAGCTGTCTCTGGATTTTATGGCAATATCGGCAATATCGGCAAATGCCAAGGTGTAGCTCTTCTTCAGGCAGAGGCGGGAATTTGGCTTCAGTAGCGGGGACATGCTCATACAACCATGGCCGTTTGGGTACCTGCTATACGTGTTTCAGCAGAGGCCCATTATAGGCCATGTTCTGTGGAGGACAGAATATCTGGGTCTGTTTATTCTGATTGTGCAGGATTGGCTTCATAGGCCTTGGTATGCTGACTTGGAACAGCTACTGGTGGGGAGACCTCTTCCTTCCTTCTTCCAGGGGAGGGTTATTCTCTTCCAGGGGCTCATCCTTATTGATAACCCGATTCTGTTCTCACTTACAGATTTGCCACGTGAGGTGGAAGGGGTAGTCTCTGGCAGTGATCTCTACTCAGCTAAAGACCAGACATGGGTCATAAGAACATAAGACATGCCATACTGGGTCAGACCGAGGTCCATCAAGCCCAGTATCCTGTTTCCAACAGTGGCCAATCTAGGTTATACGTACCTAGCAGTTTCCCCAAGGGACACAGGTTCCACAATGCTTGTACTGGGTCAAGCATTGATATCCTGGGTCCCTTTTTAATAGTGGTTTATGGACCTTTCCTCCAGGAACTTGACCAAACCTTTTTTAAACCCAGCTATACTAACAGCCCTTACTACATCCTCCGGTAACAGATTCCAGAGTTTGATTACACGTTGAGTGAAAAAATATTTTCTCTTATTTGTCTTAAATAGTTTACCCTGTAGCTTCATTACATGTCCCCTAGTCTTTCTATACTCTGATAGCGTAAACAATTGATCCACGTTTATCCGTTCCACTCCATTAATTTATAGACCTCTATCATATCTCCCCTCAGCCATCTCTTCTCCAGGCTAAAGAGCCCTAACCTTCTTAGCCTCTCTTCATAGGAGTAGCCTTCCATCCCCTTCACCAATTTGGTGGCTCTTCTCTGTACTTTTTCTAATAACGCTATGTCCTTTTTAAGATACGGTGACCAGAATTGCACACAATATTCAAGGTGCGGTCGTACCATGGAGCGATACAGAGGCATTATAATATCCTTTGTTTTGTTCTCCATCCCTTTCCTTATGATACCTAGCATTCTATTTGCTTTCTTGGCCGCCGCTGCACACTGGGCGGAAGGTTTTAACATGTTATCCACAATGACTCCTAAATCTTTTTCCTGGGTGGTGGTTTCTAATGTGGAGCCTTGCATCGTGTAACTATAGTGTGGGTTGTTCTTTCCTAGGTGCATAACTTTGCACTTGTCCACATTAAATTTCATCTGCCATTTGGATGCCCAGTCTTCCAATTTATCCAGATCCTCCTGCAGTTTTCCACAATCCTCTTGGGTTTTAACAACTTTAAACAGTTTTGTGTCATCTGCAAATTTGATAACCTCACTAGTTATTCCCTTTTCCAGGTCATTTATGAATATGTCAAAAAGCAGCGGACCCAGTACAGATCCCTGGGGTACTCCACTATTCACCTTTTTCCATTGGGAATATTGGCCATTTAGCTCTACCCTCTGCTTTCTATCTTTTAACCAGTTCCCGATCCACAGTAGTACACTGCCTCCTATCCCATGACTTTTTAGCTTCGCCAAAAGTCTCTGATGGGGGACTTTGTCAAAAGCTTTCTGAAAGTCCAGATACACTATATCAACCGACTCACCTTTGTCTACCTGTTTATGCACACCTTCAAAAAAACATATCAGATTAGTAAGACAAGATCTTCCTTGTCTAAAGCCATGTTGCTTCCTTGGCATATGTTCGAGGCGTGTCATCAAGCTTTGGGAGTTTTCACCTTGGAGGGTTGACATGCCATGCCTCTGGACCTTCCTTCAGGACGGTTTGGAAATGAGACTGAATTACCTGAGAGTTCAGGTCACTGTGTTACCCTGTTTCCAGAGTCAATCGATGGGTGCCCATTTGCCTCATAGCCCGATTGTATCTGTTTCTCTGGGGGTTAGGCATCTGCATATCCCCTCCCCCCTTCAGGGCTATTGTTCTACCCTGGGATCACGGTCTCATGCTTCAGGCTTTAGTGGGCCCTCCTTTTGAGTAGCTAGAGTGAGCTACCCTGAAGGATTTGTCCCTTGAAGTCCATCTTTTTGTTGGCCCATTGTTCATTTCAGAGTTGCAGACCTTGTTCTATCAGGACCTAGATTTGACCTTCTCGGTAGAAGCCATGATGATATGCCCTTTGCCTTTTTGCCCAAAGTGGTGTTAGCCTTGCATGTCAGCCAGATGGTTTTGCTTCTGGTGTTCTCGGCTGATCATTGTCGGGGAAGGCGACATAGGTCTCCACCTCATGGATGTCTGCAGGGTTTTGCTCCATTATTTAAAGATGACTCATTCTTTCTGCAAATTGGATAGGTTTTTCTATTTGTTTGGAGGTCCATATAAAGGGAAGGCGGCTTCCCAAGGTCATTCTGGGGTGTTGGTTTAAGGAGGAGATTGCCTCTACATCTGCCCTATATTCTGAAGGGTAATCCCAATCCGACAGGCTTGCATGCTCATTCTACTTGGGTGCAGGCTGCTTCTTGGACAGAATCTAGGGTGGTAGTTCCAGTGGGATATCCGCTGCACAGCTACTTGGTCTTGCCTGAGTACCTTTTTGCTTGGATTTGCAGGTCTATCAAATGCCCCCTTTAACTCAGTGGTTTTAAGAGCATCCGTGATTCCTCCCACCCAGTCGAGCCATAGCTTTGCTACTTTCCACTTGTCTGGACTGGTGTAGCAGGAAGAACTGGAAAGTGGAATTTTACTTACCTGATAATTTCCTTTCCTGAAATCCTGTTAGACCAGTCCAAGATCCATCTATGGAAGTTCTCTGCTACTTCTTGTGTGTCTCAACGTCAGAGTGATAAATGCTTTCCTATATTTAGCGGGTGTTCTCTTTTTTGTTCCGAGTGTTTGGGGTTGGCCTTTCCAGGGTTGATAGTGTTTTTGTGGCGTTTCGATTTGGCGGCTTGTCATGTAAATACTGAAGGGTACCCTAGTCGCATTAATCCGTATTCTAGTGGCGATATCCCTGGAAATTTCTAGCCTTCTGGCAGTGGAACATAACCCACTTCTTTGGACTGGTCTATCAGGATTCCAGGTAAATAAAATGTTCACCTTATTTTCTCTGTTTTGTTAATCCTTATATTATACATGTGATGTTGCAAAAGCAGCTACCATCAGCAGTTATTCTCTTGTGTTTACTGGAAACAGTAATCGGATAGCTATAGGGAAGATTTGATATCTGTATGTAAATCCTTTGCCATGCTTCTCTTGCAGGCATGAGCACCGTGCCAGAGGTAATCGTGGCGCGACACTGCGGCCTGCGGGTTCTGGGCTTCTCTCTCATCACCAACAAAGTGGTGCTGGACTACGAAAGCAAAGCTGTTGCTAACCACGAGGAAGTGTTGCAGACCAGCAAGAAGAGTTCCAAGATCATGGAGAAGCTGGTGACCACACTGATTAAGCATATTGAGCTCAGTAACTAGCTTGACTAGAGCACTTGAATTGCGCGCTCGGGCCCTGGAGGGAAGGCGTATCATAGGATGGTTGCGCTGGCTTGGTTTCTCTTGGGGGCTGTATCTCTGCTTGGGTTAGTTTTGCACATACCATGACAGTAATGCGCCTCGTTCCAAGCCAGGGTGTGAGTATGATTTCATTCTGTCTCAGATTTAGTACTTGCTTTGTGACACAGAAGGCTTCCTTCTGGAACTCATAGGATACAGTACATATAGGCAGCACGTTCTTTCTAATGAGGCCAATGGCACCCATACAATTTAGCAATGTTTCTTTATCTTTCTGCTATGTTTTGCTTGGTCTATAACTGTCTGCATTTCTTGCCACTTGAGGAAATCCCTACAGTACATGGAGAAAGAGAGAGAAGATCCTCATGTGTCTCTCAGCCAGATTATGCCTTGCTACAGTTAGTCCAAAATATATTAACAGTAGCTGGATGCAGATAAGGACCAGTCGACCTACTCATTCTGCCTGGTTGTCTTTTCTGGCTATCAGCCTTCCGTGCCCTTATTGGCTTCTACTATGTTAAGGATATTTCTCAGCAAACCCCTATATAAACTTGATCAGAATATCCTTAATTATCAAGGTCAGTTTTATTGTCTCCTTTCTTTAGCCCTTTACCATTTGAGGAAAATTTAAGCTTATGCGTTTGTATGCCTAATCAGTGCCCAAGAATGGAGGGAATGCCCCAATGTAATTGGATTTTTTTCTCTCCTCTTTCACTTTCTAATTGACTGTATCCTCTTTGGGTGGTAGCTCAGTTGGAGCCAGCCTCTACTAGGCTATGGTGCCATCAACTTTCCTTCATGACAACCTTGGAAGTTTTCCACTATTTTGTATGCCCCTCCCCGCTCACTTAGCACAATCATTCATTACATTGGCAATCGGTGTTCACAGCCTTTGGATGAAGAGACTCTGCCATTGTGTAGTACTGTAGTATGGACATCTAGTGGCTAGACTTAGGGTTCATGATTGCAGGATTTAAGAAGGAGCTCCAGTACATGGACACCAGCTAAAGACTCTTACCAGTTCCCCCTCCAAGGTGCGCAAGAGTCCTCCACCTGCATTCCTGCTTTCAGGACTGGTGCAGCGATGTCAGGGTTTCAGTCGCAGAGGGCAGGCAAAGTCCCTTTCCTGTCTCTTTAGACTGAAATCATGATCTTGCTTCAGCAGCTCTGATGGCAGGAATACTGATGGAGAACTCCTGTGCATCTTGGAGGAGGCGCTTATGAGTCTCTAGCTGGTGTCTGGGCTGCACAATGAAGGAGTCTTTTCCTCTAGGGGCTGAGAAGACTTCCACGGCAGCAGCCATGACTTGGGTTTAATTTTAAGATTTTCATTAGGACACTGAGCCAGCACGCTGCAGCATGACTGTTCCGTAGAGAATCTGCCCTCATCCTGAGCAGAGAGGAGACCTTCGTGTTCATAAAGTGGAGATAGGACTTGCTCGTGAATATTACTAATACAGCCTGCAGCATGGCTGTGGCAAGGAAGGAGTCACTCCAGAAAATAGGAA
Organism: Ichthyophis bannanicus; assembly: GCA_033557465.1. Lineage (NCBI taxonomy): Eukaryota > Metazoa > Chordata > Amphibia > Gymnophiona > Ichthyophiidae > Ichthyophis > Ichthyophis bannanicus. The sequence continues at coordinate 121,697,080 of CM066048.1, forward strand.
ATGTTCAATCAAGGGCCCAATAGATAATAAACCAGTGTCAGCTGAGCTTGCTGTGACGTCCTCTGTAATGAGGCGCCCTCAGTATCCAGGGTGTGGGTTAGATAAGCTGCAGAGGCACATGTTGCCTGCTTCTCATGTGACCCTTGTCAAGCTGTGCTAGAGCAGGCTCCAGAAGCCTCTTTACGTTGAGGCCAAGCACTTTAGCCATCCTCTGCATAGGCTGCTTATATTGGACACATTTGTTGGAGGCTGTAAGAGAGCCAACAGTAATGTAATCAGCCTGCGTTCAGGAGGCATAGAGATTGAACTGTGCCTTTCCCTCCACCACTTTCAGGAGGGTGCATGTTATAATCTGCATCCTCTGCTGCATTAGACGAGAGGCCTCGTTAGTAAAATTGCACTCCAGGATTCTGCATGTGCACTACCACTCTTGGACCTGCAGTCGAAGTCCAGCATGTGGGGTGGCCTCTAATACCTCTTAAATTGTACTGGCTGCATTATGGTGTTTCAGCGGTTTTAGACTTTTTGCTAGTGGTTTAGGGTCCATTTTTCATATTTTTATCTAATGAAGAGTTATTTACATTTTTTTTTCTGAAATATTTGCAAAGAGGTTTATTAAAGCATCTAAGCCTGTGCTATTGCAGCAAAAAAAAGGACCAAATAGAGGTTAAGATGTAGAAAGTCCAGGGGAGTAGATTTGGGGCAGGAGAAGGGTCTATTAAAAATTTGGCAGGTGACAATTTGTGTGGGGCTCAAGGGCCAGGAGGAGCCTTCAAAGCCAAATTCAGTATTTTAAAAGGTATGCTTTTTAGGATGACGGCATCTATTGACATGTTGATAAGGTTGTTTGGGGTTTTTTTTTTTTTTCTGCAAGATTGATGAAAAGTTGAATTGTCTGTCTTTTTTTTCCCCCCCTTAGTTTTCTTAGGTAATGAGCATGCAGTATCAAGCATTAAGTCGTTATTCTCCATGTCGGTGCTGTTTGAGCTGTTAGGATGTAAATTCAGTGCTGCTGCTGCTCCTCAATTACTTAACTGCACAGATTAGCTCTGATGTGAGAAATTTCATATCTGAAAGAAAACAGGATTTACCTAAGTAATAGTTAGAGAGACACGAGGAAGTGGTAGACATAGATTTTGGATGATTCATTAGAAGATTAATCCCGTCCTATATCTATCATCCCTAGGCAGGGACACTGTTCTGTTTCAGTAGAGACTGTTTTAGGTCGCCTGAAAAAGAATAAGAGACTTCTCCAGGGCAAGGGGACTGAAAGCTGCTGCTAATACGTTCATGAGCATCTAGATGCTAGAAAAAGCCACAGGCCGATCCAACCACACAGCTCCATTTTGCTATATTGAACCCAACAGGTGGTTTTTAGTGTTTAGCTTTATTTAACCATTTTTGGCATGCATCCCTAGATCACAGAGCTAAATAAGACAGCCTTTAGGTTACATTCAAGCTTCACCTGCCAAAGGTTTTTAAAGGTTTGTAATCTATTTCGCAACTAGATAATCTAGAAAATACAGTTGGGAAGAGTTAATCATTCATGAGATAAAGTGTTATCAGTGGTGATTACTGAGAAGTTGATGTGGTAATCACAGATAGGGAAGCACCCTAAAGATAAGTGAATCTGTTAAGTACTGTCCTCGCAGGAAGAAAACAAAGCAGTGGGGGCTGGACGCTGTCCAGCAAGACCATAGCGACCAGGGAGGCTGATGTTCAGGCAGGATTTGTCGGCCATATCTGGTGGCTCCCTACTGCACATCTGCACGTTAAGTAGATGAGAGAGGCTGGAGTCAGTGATAGGGTTTAGCATTTTATTGCAGAACTCAACAGAACCATAGTAGCATGTTGAAAGAATGCAGAACAATCCCAACAGGACCATACTAGCATGGCAGCAATGCGGAACAAATCTCACAGAAACATAGTAGCGTGCCGAGAAGGCAGAACAATATCAACAGGAGATAACGGCATGGCAACAACATGGAGCAATCTCAGTCGCACGACGACAAGGAAACAAAGGCATCATCACAGGAACAGTGGCTAACATGGCCTACAAAACAAGTCTGAACGGAACAAAGGTGAGCAACTGGCAAGGGGTTCAGCGCTCATGCCGTTCTGCTAGTGTCCCATGGCGGCTACAGCAATGACTGCTTGACTGGAGGAACTGTCTCCCTGTGCTTCTAGGTCCAAACAATAGTGTTTCTAGAAGGTATGGATGGGGAATCAGGTGGTGGCTTTGCATATGTCTGTCGGGCACAGAGTGCGGGTTGGCAACGGTGGTGGCTAACGCTCTGAGCTGGTGTGCTCTGACCTTTGTCGGTGTCTGGGCGTCCGCCTTGTTGTGGCAGAATGTTATATAGTCTGATATCCACTGTGACAACGTCCACTTTGTGACAGGCTGACCTGGCCTATTCGGGTCAAAAGATACAAAGAGCTGTGTGCCCTGCCTTAGGGGCTCTGTCCTGTGGAGGTAGGTATGTAGGGCCCTGGTGCAGTCTAGGGTGTAAAGTCTCTGCTCTTCCATGGAGGTGTGAGGCTCCGGGTAAAAGGTGGGCAGTTCAATGGCCTGGTTACTATGGAAGGTGGAAGCCACTTTGGGGACTAACTTCGGATGTGTGTGCAAAGTGACGTGGTTATGGTGGAGCTGCATGTATGGTGGATGAACCACGAGGGCCTGCAGCTCACTGATTAGTCTGGCAGAAGTGATGGTGACGAGGATGAGGGTCTTCCACGAGGTGTAATTCAGTGCAGTGGACTGCAGGGGTTTGAATGGTTCCTGCGTCAACTGGTGGAGGACAATGTTGAGGTCCCAAGGCGGGACTGAGGGGGGTCACACCATGGGTCTCAGGTTGGCCAGCCTTTTCATGAAGCAGGTGACCAGAGGCAGCGTGGCAATGGGGTTATTGCCTACGCGATCATGAAAGGTGACTGTGGCCGAGAGGTGCACCTGAATGGATTGTGTCTTTAGGCTGAGGTTGAAGAAGGTGGTGAGATATTGGAGGAGCTTAGGTACTGAGTTTCCACTTAAGGCTGTATGATTTTCTCATGGATGGCTGTCTCGCCGCGAGGATGACATGTTGGACCTCTGGTAGGTATGCTGAGGAAGGATAGGGTCAACTGCTCAATCTCCAGGCTGTCGGTGCTAGGATCTGCAGGTTGGGGTGGAAAGTGTTCCTGTTGTCCTGAGTGAGGAGGCTCAGTTTATGGGGAAGTTGAAATTGTGGCTCCCAAGCAAGACTGGAGGAAGGGGAACCACATCTGTTGTAGCCAGTAGGGAATCACGAGGGTGATCTGTGCTTTGTCCTGGATGATCCTCTGGGAGGGTTTTGGAGATCAGCGGGGTTGGAGGGGGAAGGCATACACTAGTGACCACTCCCCTCCCCCCTCCCCCCCCCCCCCCAGAACATGTCAAAGGCATCTGTGGCTATGCCCTTGGCTGATGGGTGCTTTGAGCAGAAGAGATGGCACTTCCTGTTTTGCTTGGTGGCAAAGAGGTCAACCTGTGGCCGTCCCCCATGTTGGAAGAGGGCTTCTGTCACCTCGTGGTTGAGCATCCACTCGTGGGGGTTCAGTTGGCGGCTCAATCTGTCCACCAGGTATTCTGTTTGCCGGGAAGGTAGGAGGCTTGTAGCCAGCATAGGTTCACGAGGGCAAGGGACCAGATGGTGAGTGCTTCCCTGCGTAGTGTCTGTGAGCTGGTGCCCCTTTTCTTGTCAATGTAGAACATGGCAACTTGGTTTTCTGCACCAGGATTGTCTTTTTAGTGATGTGTGTCTGAAAGGTCTGCAGTGCATTATCAGATTACCTGGAGTTCCAGCAGGTTGATGGGGTGGGTGCCCTCTTCCGTTGTCCAAGCTCCCTGGGTGCAGAGTTGTAACAGGTGGGCTCCCCATCCTGCTATGGAGGCGTCTGTGGCGATAGTAATCTGATGGTGGCGCTGTTGGAGGTTCCTGCCTTCTATGAAATTCTCCATGACAACCCACCAGCATGGGCCCTCCTTAATCTGTGCGTCCAGTGAGATGCGCGTGGACAGGGGTTGCGAGTGTTGATTCCAGTGTGAGGTAGGTGCCACTGCAAGTTGCGCATGTGCAGTCATGCAAGAGGTAGGACTTGAGTCATTGCTGCCATGTAGCCTAGGAGACATAGGAGAGTCCGTGCCGATCCGTAGCTGGTCGAGGAGACAGCTACGGATCGGCACGGACTCTCCTACGTCTCCTAGGCTACATGGGGAGGAGTGGTCTAGTGGTTAGGACAAGGTACTTCAGGCCGGAGGGCCGGGAGTTCAAGTCCCACCTGGGGATAGCAATCTCAGGCCGTAGGGACTGGGATTTCTAGTCCTATAGGCACTCCTTGTGGTCTTGGGCAAGCCACTTAACCCTCCATTGCCCATGTTCCCTGTAAGTATTAGCGTATGTGTCTGATATCCCCTCATGTTAAATGTATCCCCCAATTGACCGCTTTGACCCGGTGAAAAGCAGGATATAAATACAGCTAAATAAATAAATAAATAAATCTCGAGCCAGTGTAGTGATCCTGGCCACCTGCTGTTCAGAGAGGAAGGCTTTGGTGGCAATGGTGTCGATGTTTGCTTCAATGAATTTCAGGCGTCGGGAGGGGCTGAGATGTGATTTCTGGTAGATCATAAGGAATCTGAGGGAGGACAGCAGCCTGGTGATTTTGTGGACTGCTTCCTGTGCTCCTTGAGCTGAGGGTGAAGATAGGAGCCAATCGTCGAGGTATGGGAAGACGTGGATGCCCTGCTTACACAGTTGTGCTGCTGCAATGCGACACACTTGGTGAACACCCGTGGGGACGAAGACAGGCCGAAGGGGGAGGACTCTGTACTGGTAGTGACTGCTAAGCACCTGAAATAATCAGCATTACTTGTGCATTGTGTGGATGGGGATGTGAGTGTAGGCATCCTGTAGGTCCAAGGAAGCTAGCCAGTCCCCTTCTTGGATGAGTGGTAGGATAGAACCCAGGGAGTACATCTGGAACTTCTCCTTGAGGATGAGTTTGTTTAGCTTCCTGAGGTCAAGGATGGGGCGGACCCCGCTGGATTTCTTGGGGATCAGGAAATACACGGAGCAGAAGCCAGTGTTGCTTTTGTCTGGAGGTACGGCTCTATCGCCTGCATTGCCAGGAGATGCAGCAGCTCCATTGTCATTGGCAGGACTAAGTGAGGTGGGGTCTCGCTGACGAGCTGTGAACATTGACGGTGGGGGGGGGGGGGGCAGGAAGCGGATGCGGTATCCCAGATCTGGAGGACCCACTTGTTGTTGGTAGTGATATATTTCCAGAAATTCAAGAAGGATGGCAGTCTGCCCCCCACTGGGAGCGCAGCCTGCAGTTGTTTGTCAAAGGAAGGTGTGTTCTTTCCCGAAGAGGGGGGAGCCTGCTTTTTATGTTTGTGCTCCTTTTGGTGGTGTTTCTGCTGGTAGGGGGCATGGTATGAATGTTGTTTTGTATTGTAGGGCCTGCCATTTGCAGTGTGAGCTGTATTTCTTGGAGGCAGAGAATGGCTTGCAGTGGTAGCTCCCTTTTTGGGTGCTGGTATTGCGCTCAAGGCCGTCCTCAGCCAGTGTGTGCAGGATGGTGCAGTACTCTTCTTTTTCATGTCATTCACGGTGTCGTTGACCTTGTTGCCAGAGAGTTGCTGGTTCAGGGGGCATCCACAAAGCAGTCATGTGTTGTCCAGTAGCCCTGATGCTCATAGCCATGCCAGGTGTCATATGGAGCTGGCCATGGCTGTGTTGAAGGCATTGAATGCCATGCTTACCAGATACTTACTGCATTCGGCCAGGTCCGTGAGTGTGGCTCTTGGGGCAAGGCTGAGATGGTGTTCTTTAGGGTCCCCAGCAGGGCGTCCTGGAAGAGAACATGCTAGAATTGGTGTGCAACGGTCCTGGCGATGAGCATGGCACCCTGGAACACCTTCTTTCCCACGTCATCCAGGAGTTTGGGATCTCTTCCGGGTAGTTAGCGTGGTTGTGTGAAGATTTAGCGTGCTTAAAGGTGGACGACACCACAATAGATTGATGAGGAAATTGGGTATTGGGTATTGGCGAAGTTCAGGGCCGGCTGGACCTGGACTTCACCTCTAATTTGTGGGAGCATGCATGGCCCGAAGTGGTCATCTGCCAAAGCTTGTTCTGGGTGTCCAGAAGGCGTTGGTGAATTGGAAGAGTCTTGTCCTGACGTATCTGTGTCCCTCACGGTGATAGAGGCATTGGAGTGATGTGGAGGCCTTGCCAGATGAGGCGCAAGAGGAGCTGTATGATGGCGGCAGTGGCCCCTTCTGCACTGACCTGGTTCTGTATGGTGAGGTGGGAGAGGATGGGCTAGAGCTGGACTTGTACTGTCTTCGTCTCTTCTTATGTCTCCTGAGGGTTGTCCTGGCTGCGATCACTACTGCTGCTAGAGAAAGCCCTTCTTTCCCTCCTCACATAGCTCCAGGAGGCATGGCGCAGTGAGTGTCTGTGTGTGCCTCGGCGTGGAGGGGGGGGGGTCTTTTACGGTATTGCAGTGCAGCTGGGGAGTCCTCCCATTGGCACGGTGATGTCGATCGGGGCGCCCTTTGCTGCTATGGTGCCAGCCAATCCGATGGAGCGGAGTGGAGCTTGGGGCCGATGCTGCTTCCTGAAGATGGTGGCTCACAGGAGGGGCTGGATCTGGATGCCTAGGGATTGCTGCGGTTGTGAGGAGGAACACTTGAGGAGTCAGCTGGCCAGCAGAAGGAGCAACGCTCACAGTCTTTGCAGTGGCTGTGGCCTCACAAGGTGCACGGCCAGGGATGGAGGTCCCGGGGGCACATCCCGGGCTGTGGGTGGTCTCTGCTCCATGTGGTTAAAAGGATCATCCAGGGAGATAAGCGGGGTGGCTGCAAGGAAGTCCTGCAACACATGGCTCCTTGATTTGCAGGCCCAAGGGGGATATACGGGGAACAATGCCGGCAGTCCTTGACCTGGTGTCTGGCTCCCAAGCACCTCATGTACATATCATGTATGGCAGTTCTATTCATTTTCTTATCACATCGTGAATATTTTTAGAAGTCTGGTTTTGGCATGTTGATAGCAGTTTTGCTTCAGCTTTAATCTGACCTTTTACAATGGTTTTTCTTCTTTTTGTTTGTGTGTGTAGTTTCTTGGAGAGCTGTGTAGTCTGTCTTCCTAGCAAGGCAGAAGAAGGAAGATGGGGCTGGCTAGGGGTGGGCCGGGTTGGTGGCTTGGGCTACTTACACATGCCCAGAAAGGACATCACCAGGTGTGGCTGACAAATCCTGCTTGTCCATGAAGAACCTTAGCAGCATGGACAGGAATTACTGGGCAGACTGGCTGCGCCATTTGGTCTTTTTATCCGTCATTTAGTGTGGGTCTAATTACTCATATGTCCCTCAAGCACTAGATTTAGGAATATTTTCAGCCCCATCTGTTTGTGGCTGAAAATGAGATTAGATCGCGGTAGCTAAAACTTTACTAAGTTTGCCATATGGTCAGCCGAAATTAGACTTAAAATGTATTTTAAGTGACTAAACATCTTCTCCAGCAGCATCCTGAAAGCAACTTGGGGGCTGTCCAGAGGGGGATTTTTTCTTCTCCCCTTCTCACATGGTATCTAGCTCATTACTGATGGGTTTTCAGTGACATATAGCTACCACTTTTACTAGTACCGCCCAAAAATTTTAAACTGCTGCAGAATCTACCCCTAAGCTGCTGCAGCCAAGTGGGTCCCATGGCAGTGGGAGTAGATTATGAACCATTACTGCCCTTTTGATGGATCTTCTTAATCTTGGTCAGGGATATACTGAAGGAAAAATGAGGAGAGAGCAACAAAGGGAAAGTTTTTAAAGCACTTCTTCAGACATTGCACTATACCGTTCAAAATAAGACTGATTTTGTGTACTTTTAAACTACTTTGGGGGTTAAGAAACCCTGTCTCACCACCTCACTGTACAGACTAGATGACCCTTGTGCATCTTTATCTGCCAACATTTATTATGTAGAAAGCTTATTTTGGCCTATTATGAATGAATGAATTTAAATATAAAAGATAGATTACGTAAGAATCTGGCAAAAAAAAACCAACACAAAACTAGACGGTACAATAAGGAAAAAAAATGAAATGGCCTGGCAAGAGTTTCAAGGATATTGCATTTTGTATGGGAAACATTTTAATATTTCTAGATCATGATTTTTGATTTTTAAAGGTACATTGCATTTTGCAATCAACTAGCGATGTGAAGCAGGTTAGGTTTTTACATCAGCACCAGGTAACGGTCATGAAGAGAAGCAGCTGCCTTTAAAAATGGCAGCAGAAGTGGAAAATACCCTCCTGGCCTGGACCTTAAGCCATCATTGAGCAAGCTTTACAGGAAAAAGCGAAGGGAAGTAGGCAGAAAAAACTGGGTAGGCTGGTGTGGAAATATTAACAAGTTCTTATTTGAGTGCTAACCCCAAAAGAAGCCAGCCCTAGAAAAAATAATGGTTCATTTGAGTTTTATTTAAAATGTACTAATCACACTTAAAACTTTAATCTGTGGGCAGCACAAATTCTATATGAATTGTAAACATGGAAATGGTGGTAGATTATAGTTTGTATAGAGTAAAAAGCAGAAGCCAAATAATAGTATGCTTCTATTGCGGGTCGCAATGAATTTGCGCATACAATAATGGGGGGGGGGGGGGGGATTTAGCCATGTGCAAAGAAGATGGTCAATATAAGCAGAGGCTGTCTGTTTATACACAGGACAGAGCACCATAGAAAGAGAAGCCATGAGTCTGTTATGGAGGAGTTACAGGGTGGATGTAGGCTCAGGACTGCTTAAGAAGGACCCTGAGGAACTAAACAGTGGTCAGCCTAAGAAACCTGATGTGGGGTGAGAGGGAGCCGAGTATGAGCAGCGATTGAAGCAGCCCCCTTGGAATCTCTCTACAAGAACAGTGTGAAAAAGCTGCTCCCTATTTCAGGCACGGAACAGGAACAAATCTCATCTGTGCTGAAACTGGGCAGAAATGATGGAGACGGAAAGACGAATAATTAAATTTGAAAGAATTAAAGTGGCTTGACTTAGTGGGGGTGGGGGGGGGGGGGGAGACGCCCAAGACTTTAATGCCAGTATAAAAGTCTGAATTTGAAATGTGTGGCATTTGGTATTCTGACCAGAGGAAACTGGACAGATACCTTCAGCCTGGACATGAAACTAGTTTTTGGAACTCGGAAAACGTCTCATTTGAAAAGAATACCATGTATCATTGGCCTTTTAGGAGGAGGGGAGCTTCAGCTGTAACTGGTCCATGGATCCGTTTCATGTACAAAACATGCACTTGAGTGGGGACATTTTCGACTCTTGAAGGAAACCACCTTCAAGGCAAGGACTGGCACGAGTCTGTTGGAGCATGGGAATGAGAAGACTCAGGAGGTCATTCCCAAAAGTGAGTATCATCACAAGTACCTAACTCCAAAAGGAGGGAGCTGAGCTAAAGGCAACTTGCACAAAAGAGAAATCAGACTCTGGTGTTGTAGTTAGGTAATTCTCCAGGCTGTAGTTTATTGTAATCACTTGTGTTGTAAATAGAGATTAGAGTGTCCCTGTACAACCAACAACTCTGTTACCAGTACTGATATGTCTACAAAAGCAAAGCGCCAGTAATCGCAGTATCTGATCAGGAAAGGTTTGGTTATGCATGTTGGAAAATCCAACTTTAAAGGAACTCTTAAACAAAAGGATTTTGAAAACAGAGCCCTGAAACGTACTCCTCCTTCCTCACCCTTGTGGAAATGAGTGGATGTTTTGTGGCAGAAGAAACCATGCTATAGAGTCTTAGATAAGAGTATTCACGTAAACAAAAGCTGGATAAAACCTGAAGAGAATATTTTGTCTGATAAGACCAGGCAAAGTTGAACTCTTGGACAAGATAAAACACCCACCTACAAATAGTTTGCTGTGAAGAAGAACGTCTGATAGCAAGTGCATTTAGAAGTGTTCCAAGTTTCCAGGAACTGTAATATATTCATGGTTATAGCATACTGAGAAGATACTTGATTATTTTCTTATTTCATCATTATGTGTGTATATTGTACAAACATGTGATTATGCTGTGGGTTGTTTGAGAGCATGATTGAATGGTGTGTATTTTCTCTGTCAAGGATCATGGTGTCTATTTTTGTTCATTTACTTGTCTGAATCCTTGACAGAGAAGACCTGAGTGGTAGACAGACTGCTTAGAGCCTGTTATGAATGTAACTAAAACCAGTGCAATGGTAAAAAATACTTTTTTTAGAAACCGTTTCATGGCTGGGATCAGTTACAAGATATAGAATTGGAAATAGTTTTAGCATATGAAAGTGAGGGAAAGAGTGGAAAATTAAATTTACACGAAAGCTATTGAGACACCATCTCGGAAAAGCTTTCTACACTATCTGCCATGTCCTCTCTTGATATTTCCTGCTTTATACAAATACGCTCTAATCAAGCATTCCAGAATGATGGATTTTACTGCTTTCAAGTGCTAGAACTGAAATGTTTTACACGTTGCTTCCTGAAATTCACTCACTGTTATCATCAATATGAATCTTGAACATGCTGCTACCTGTTGGACTTTAATGTGAGAATTATCATATCTTAGTGTCATCTGGACAGTGGGTGCAAGGTTTGTTTCTTGCATCACCGATGTGCAATGGAACTGTTCATGAAAACAACTTCAAGCCGCTTAAAGCATAGAGAGTATACCTTTTCTAAATAGATGGCATGGAGGAAGCGTATGGTCTTTGGAAGACTGCACCTGGCTGGAAGATTTGTTGAAATGTCAGCATCCATCTATCACCAAAGTCACTATTGTATCACTGAGCTTGACATGACTAGCAGGTAGTAGTGGGGCATTTATAGTATTAAGCAATGTAATTTGTACTTATGCATTAAATGATACCCGGGAACTAATGGCAGATAAGCCCAGTTTGCCCAGTTTGCCTGCACAAGTGCAGAATCCATAATTTTACCTTCATAGCTAAAGATTCTTCCCTTATCTTGGGCTTCCTTCAATGTTGTTATGATTTTGGTGTCCACAAGGAGACTGTTCTATGCATCCACTCTCTGAAGAAATACTTAATTTTGTAACTCCTTGTAATGTTTTCTTAGGGTCTGATATCACAACTTCTTTTTAGGTCTAGAACTTCCTTTTCACTAAAAAAAAAAAATGCCTTTTATGTACCGTAATGCAATTGTTACTTCCTTGCCTGAACGGTTACTGCTAATATTCTTTTGGTGTGACCAATTTTGTCCATGTTTTGGAAAGGCTGTTTCTGTTTATGGATATACTGTTATGTTATGGGATAATTAACTGTAAATCCTTCTGCTAAAGGTTTTGTTTGTTTTTGGCTTTGTTCATAATCTCAGAGGATCCACATGTGCTAAAGAGCTTTCTTTGATCACAGAAAGAAGTGGTCACACTTCATACAGATTTTGCAGTGCTATGGAATAAAAAAACCAAAAACAAATCCTATTGTGTTTCTTGACTTTGGTGCACTTTTGGTAAATTAAGCATTGGCTACTGAATAGTGTTATGCTTTTTTACAACTGATAGTTGTACACAAATAAGTCATCCACACATACTGTTGACTCAAGGAGTTGGGAAAGGCACATATCTCCTAATGCAGGCAGCAAGGGAACTATAACAAATATGAGGGTTGCTATTTATATTTCTGGCCTTAGCAACAGTAAGTGTTGCCAGGCGCCATCCAATGGTTCCATTGAAACACTGACATTGTTGAACATAACCGTATTCATAACATTTTATCATTTGAGTGTGATTTGTTGTTTACAGTAACTTGAAAAATTCATATCGGGCGAAAAATGGAATTAACTCGTGAACATTTTCGTGTGATTATTTTTCATAAATTTCGACGTGGATTATCAAGACAAGAGTGCATAGATGAACTTAATTTTTTATATAGCGATAAAGCACCATCCTACAGCACTGTAAAAAAACTGGTATAATGAATTCAATTGTGGCCGACGTTCGCTCCATGACGAATTCCGTCAGGGTCATCCAAAATCAGTTGTTGTGCCAGAAAATATCGATGCTGTGTGTGAACTGATAAAGCAAGATCATCATGTGACATACCGTGAGATTGAGGCATCTTTGGGCATTAGTATGACAAGCATCAATAAGATATTGCATGATCATTTGGCCGTAAAAAAGATTTGTTCGCGTTGGATCCCGCATAATCTGACAAAAGCTCAAAAGAAGGCTCGTGTCGATTGGTGCAAGGAAATGTTGAAAAAATATGTTCAAGGTGCATCAAAGACCGTGTATAACATCTACACAGGTGACAAATCATGGATCTATGCATATGAGCCCGAAACAAAACAGCAATCGATTGTATGGGTCTTCCAAGACGAGCCAAATCCAACAAAAGTTGTTCGCAGAAGAAGCACATTCAAGCAAATGGTTGCCTGTTTCTTCGGCATTACCAGTCACGTGGCGACAGTGCCATTAGAACAACGTAGGATAGTCAATTCTGAATGGTACATGACCATTTGTTTGTTTACCAGAGGTCTTCGGAGAAATTCGGAAAAAGTCGAAGAAGAGGCGAATAATTCTTCATCATGACAATGCGAGCTCTCACACATCGTCTCAAACAAAGGAATTTTTGACCGGCCAAAACATCGAATTGATGGGTCATCCACCGTACAGCCCTGATTTGGCACCCAATGACTTCTTTTTATTACCGCACATCAAAAACAAATTACGTGGTCAATGATTTTCAGCACCCGAAGATGCGGTTGATGCATTCAAAATGCATGTTTTGGAGTTACCTCAATCGGAGTGGAAAAAGTGCTTTGAAAATTGGTTCAACCGCATGCAAAAGTGTATTGATCTTCATGGAGAATATTTTGAAAAACAATAAAACCAATTTTGATCATAAATATTTGTTTTTTCATTATTATGCCAGAAATATAACTAGCAACCCTCGTATCTTCTCCACACACAAGCAGGAGACCCACAAACTGACTTGCTCTCTAGTGCCTTGAGCGGCTGCTTAGGCGTTTGCAGGTTTTCTGTGCTAATGTACCTCACTCTATGCCTCAGTCTCTTTCCCCCCTCTAAAAAAAAAATGGATGTGTATGCCCTGCTTGCTTTTTATTTTTTTTTTATTTTTTTAATTTTAATTTTAAAACAGAGATTTCCACTGTAGCTGTGGCCAATCAGGAGACATCCAAAATGGGTACGGCCTTCAGGTAGGAAATGGGACCAGCTCACGCGCAGGACTTAGGTCCAGCTGTCAGATGCTGCAAAAACAGGTTTTGCACTCTCCGCCGGCTCTGCCAGACCAAGATTGCTGAATGGCACAAGCCAAATCCACAATAGGCATAGATAAGAATTGCTTATTGTTTATTTACACTTTATATACCGGCCCCCCATTACATCGAGGCCGTTAACATTACAAATAAAAATATAAATTAGAAAAGGGAAAAGAAAATTACTATAACAAAAAAAGAAAAGGAGAGAGAGGAAAAGGAAAGTGAGAACAGATTTGAGTAGCCGTAGGAAAGAAAGAATCAGGGATCATGAGAAAAGATGAGTTTTGAGAAGGGAGCGGCATTTAGAGTAAGACTCTTCAAGTTAAAGGGTGGTAGGTAGGGAATTCCACAGGGAGGGACCGAGGTAAAAAAATGCTGATTGCTGGGTTGATTGAAGGTGCGCCTGAGAGAGAGAGGGGAGGTATAAACGATTAACATGAACGGATCGGAGGCTACGAGTGGGAGTGTGAAAAGTTAATAAATCGGATAGATATTGAGGTCTGTGGAGATAAATGGCCCAATGTACTAGGGTAAGAATCTTAAATTGGATCCGGAAATTTAGTGGTAACCAATGGAGATGTTGCAGGATTGGGGTAATGTGATCACGGGGGGAAGTGTGTAAGATCATCCGAGCTGCAGTGTTTTGCAGTAACTGTAACCGATGATGCTGGTATTGAGGAATGCTGGCATAAATAGAATTACAGAAATCCACTTTGGTGGTAAGCAAGGAAAGGAGGAGAGTAGTGAGGGCTTGAGAAGATAAAAATGGCCTAATGGCACGAATCTGCCGAAGGCAGAAGAAAGAGCGTGGGGAGACCTGGGAAATGTGATAGTTGAAAGTAAGGTTAATGTCAAGAAGGATGCCAAGATAGCAAAGCTTAGAAACTAGGGAGATTTTTTTTTTTTTTTGGTGCCATCAAGTCAGTGTTGACTCATAGCAACCCAGCTACCTCTGGGTTTTCTTGGCAATGTATCACTGGAAGTAGATTGCCAGCTTTTTCTTCCGAGGCAATGGAGGGTAAAGTGACTTGCCCAAAGTCACAAGGAGTGCCAGTGGGAATCAAACCCTTGATCTTCTGGGTATGAGGCAGTTGTTCTAACCACTAGGCTACTCCTCCACTCAGGGAGATTGGGGTGCCTGAAAAAGAGGGAGTAAGTGATGGAGTCGTGAGTAAACCAAATGGCTGTGGTTTTAGAGACATTGAGAACAAGACATTCTGCAATAATTCCTTTTTTTTCAGTATGAAAATCAACCACTTTCATTTCATATCATGTTAGACTGTGCTGGGGGCAGAGATCGATGATATGGTACATGTAGGCACTAATAACCTAGAAGCCAAATTAAGGCTTTTCAGTAAAAGGTTTAACTCCAGAACTTTCAGCAGGATCTCTGAGAGGGGCAGTATTCTGGAATCTCATTGTGTGGATGAGACTGGTGTAGGGAAAAGGGAATTGGCTTTGTTAGGAACCGGACAACATTCTGGGGAAGGGAAAGTCTATTCCGAAGTAACTGGCATCACCTTAAATGGGATGGAACCCGGCTGCTGGTGCTAATATTTAAAAAGGAAATATAACATCTTTTAAACTAGATCTTGGGGAGTATCTCAGTTGCTCAGAAGCACGTAGTTTGGAATAAGGTATGTTTAAAAAGATAATGGCAAAATACTGGGCTTATGATATCCTGATAGATTCTCCATCAATAAGTAGGGCCGATGCAGCCACAAAGATGGTGATGTCATCCATATTACAGCACCTGTGTGTCTACATAATCGACCAAGCTACAGAGATCCTTGTTAGAAGTAAGCAACTCTGCTTTACTAATCATTTGTATAATGCTACAACATGTACACTATACATATACACATGGGAAACAGTCCTTGCTCAATAGAACTTATAGTTTTACGCAAGACAGAAATGCAGAGAAGGGATTAGAGATGGTCTTGACACAGGTGAATAAAAGAATCCAGAAAATCATAAACCTATCAATCTCATAATAATCCATATACCAGAGATTCCGACACCTATTTCTCCCTATTGATTTTTATTTTTTGTCTGAGCTAGTCGTCAAAAGTGAATAGAACTCATCCATGCACCACTGCGACTTCTCCCTTTTATTTTTTAATAGAAATTCAAAATAAAACTTCGCACTTAGCTTTGTTGATTGTTTAAAGACAAGTATCGCAAACTTGAATAGACATCACCAGAAAACCAGAAATGACGACGTGCCACACGTTTCAGGTTTGTTTCAAAAGTTCTTTCAACCCTGCTTCAGGTCCATCTAGTACTGGCAAATCCAAAGCTACTTAATGAAACAAAATCAGGGGCATGTCTTGCCTTATTTGCTTCGGCGTCTGACGTCAATCTTACCAGATGACTGCTAGCTACCAATCAAATTCAAAATCATTGCATCCAATAGGGAGATCCCACTGACAAGGGAAACTCTCTTTAGGAAAGCAATGTAGATATTAAAAACATTGCTTAAATGATGGTATACCAATCAATTTGTGCGTTTAAACCTCTAGGGGTGACTGTGTTTAACTGATAGATCCATCTCTGCTCACATAACTGCAATCGTTGCTCACGATCCCCTCCTCTCGGGTCTACAGGCACAAAGTCCAAAACGCGCCAATGCAGCGAGTTGAAATCGTGAAAATGTAAACAGTGCTCAACCATAGGAGCTGAAAGGGTTTTTGTCTGCAATCTTGAAGCATGTTTTAAAAGCCGTGTTCTAACTGATCGCTTAGTGCTCCCATATAGTACAGCAAACATGGGCATACTATTAGGTATACCACATAAGTAGAAGAGCAATCCGTATACCATATGGATGAACATCAATCCATTCTGTGCCTGGTTTCACCAAAGTACAATAAGCACAATTTTCACAAGGAAAGTGTCCCCTAACCTCATGATTATGAATAGGACAGTCTAGCCTGTGAGTTGTCTTCATTATTAAATATCTAAGGTTTGCTTTACGTGAATATGCTATTTGCAAAGATTTATTACAAAAACAGGGGTGAAGCCCCAGTATGGGCCAAAATTGATGTAATAATTTTACCACATTCATCATATCTCTAGTATGGCTCCTTATTCCTGCGGGATCTCGGACAGTTGAGGATACTATTACGGGGGATTTTCCACATACTAGAGATATGAGGTTTGGGGACACTTTCCTTGTGAAAATTGTGCTTATTGTACTTTGGTGATAACCAGGCACGGAATGGAGTGATGTTCATACATCTAAGACATATTCATCCATATGGTATACGGCTTGCTCTTCTACTTATGCGGTATACCTAATAGTATGCCCATGTTTGCTGTACTATGTGGGATGCACTAAGTGATCAGTTAGAACACGGCTTTTAGAACATTTTCACGATTTCAACTCGCTGCCATTGGTCGGTGCCGATCCAATCCAAGAATGGCCTAATTGCATCGGCCCATGGCTCCTCCCTGCAGCGCCATTGGTCGGCGCAGATCCAAGCAAGAAAGGAGGGGCCAATCGCGGATGGCACTCCCCCATCGGCGCCGATGGTTTTGTTCAGCGCGAAGGCATTCCCATGATCACGGCTCTTCCCCTGCAGCGCCATGGGTCGGCGCCGATCCAAACGGAGAAGGACTCCTAAAAATCCAAGGGGTGAAAGGGAAGCAACTCTGGCAAACTAATTTAGAAGCCTGTGCCAACGCTACCATTATGCATCGGCATTCCCCAGACCGATTCTTGGCTCCTTACCTCTTTGAGCCGCAAGAAAAGGGTGCGAATGAGTTCATCACCAGCCGGCTGAGAGGCTGAGACTACACCGCCTGCATCGATCAAGGCTGGGAGCTAGGACGGACCTCGGGGAGAGGACTCTCCCCTTTTTCTCATGTAAGCTGATCAGTCCCTCGCCAGCACCAAATCCCTCCCAGTAACTCAGCAAAGGGTTCCACGGGGTAAGGCGAGAAGCAGAGTTTAAAGTACCCATCTGTTTCCCCTTCCAGGATCTCCCTGGAGCAGAGTTTTAAGATGAAATGTGATGGGGAAGAGATGCAGTGCGCGGGATGATGTGGCACCCCCCCCCCCTCGCACGGCTCCAGTATCGGGCTGCCTCCAGTGTTTGGTTTGACGGCCCGCCCCTCCTTGCACGTCCTCTGTAGACAGGTGACCTCCGCTTTGGAGTTCAGCTTCCAGTCTTAAGTTTTTCGTGCTGGGCTCTTGCGATCGTGCTCGTGTTTGCACAGTCGGCTCTGGCACTAACCCTCCTCCTGAACCGCGAATGGAGACCCATGCATCCGTGTGCAACGGTTCAAAGCCCGGAGCAGATGGGAGGGTCGGGCTGAGCTGAGGTGATGCTGCTACACTCCGCCCAACTGTAACAGTTCCTGACGCAGCATTGAGCGGTCAATGGTGACAAATCTATTTTACTTGTTAAACATGGGTGTTTTCAGACAGCGGGCCGCTGTTTTGCAAATGACGCAAAACTTACTCATGAGAGTAGCCATTGTTCCCGCCCCTGGGGTCTTGGTGCTCAACAGGGCGCTGGGTGGTAATGTGCCCCAGTCTCTCTCTCCAGATACCCTATGCTGAGGAGGCGAGGCCCAGCAGTCACTGGCCGCTGAGCGAACGCTCACCGGAGTATTACCAGCCTCTTGCGGCTCTTTGCATGTAAGTCCTATGCTTCTCTCTCTCCCACCCCGGTATTGTGACTACCGGGTTACTCCACTTGGCTACCTAGATAAGAAGCTGTGCGAGAACGGAAATTGCTCGTTTTTATTGGACTTCACGCCGCCATTGCCCATTCAGAAAACTGAGGGGAAGGCCTGCCAGGTCAGAGAGATTCTTTGCGTAGGAGAGGCCAGATCAAGAGATCGCTCTCCTTTCTCTGCCTCCCCCCCCTCCCCAAACTCGTCTTTAACCGGATTAAGACGTCTCTCTCTTTTGCCTTGTGTTGGGCCGATCTCTCTTGGTGTGAGGTTCTCACCTGCAGCTTGCGCTGGTCGTCGACCTTCGCAACCCATCAAGTTTCCCTTTGTGCTCGTGGAGTCGCTAGGCACAAAGATGTTAGCAGTGGGTACAGAGGCTGTTCATTCGGGCCCAAACTGCACGAGCCCGTGGAGCAAGCTCCTCTGGAGATCTGATTGTAATTCCGGCTGCTGATTCTGCCCTCCAGTGGCCACAGTGTGGCGCAGTACACATAGACAGTGTGTTCAGGAGCAGAAGTTCACAGGTTCAAGTCCCGGCTGTGGTTCCCTCATAATTCCCAGATCGGTTGGGGCATGGGTACCTCCTGCCCAGAGTGCTACTTAGTAAAATTGTCCTTCACAACGCAAACCCCCCCCCATTACTTTCAATCCTCAGTTCGATTGAAGGCGCATCTAGGCAGACCTGCTTCCAAACCCCCATCTTGTGAAAGAGAGGTGTAGCACTATAGTTAATTCATTGACTGCTGACCCAGGAGTCATGAGTTTGCTCCCACAGTGGCGTTAATGAACAAGGCTGTCTGAGGCATTACCCTTTTAAACTTTATCTTTATTTCCAC
The DNA here is from genome assembly GCA_033557465.1 of Ichthyophis bannanicus. NCBI lineage: Eukaryota > Metazoa > Chordata > Amphibia > Gymnophiona > Ichthyophiidae > Ichthyophis > Ichthyophis bannanicus. The sequence continues at coordinate 121,715,899 of CM066048.1, forward strand.
ACTTGATAAACCGCTTACGCCGAGACATTTAAGCGGTGTACAATAAAATAAAAAGGTCAACACTGCAAACTACGGAAAAAGGAACGCCATAAGATGACAGGAAAGAAAGAGGAAAGGATAGGACAAAAATAAAAAGACCATACACTTAAAAATAGAAACCAAACCAGACACAAAAAAAACAGGGGGGGAAACAGACCAAGGGAGGACAGGACAAGATGCGGCTGGGGAGAACCAAACAACCTGCGGCAGCTTCAGGGAGGAGGATCAGGGGGAAGGTCAAATGCTTGTTGAAACAGGTGGGTTTTAAGTAAAGCTTTAAACTGGGAATAGGAGGGTTCCAATTGGAGAGACGGAGGTAGTGCATTCCACAACCAAGGACCAAGAAAGAAAAAAGCGGAATGACGATCCTGAGGAGCAGCAGCAGCAACAAATACACTTTCTTGGAAATCCAAGCGATCTGAGGAAGTGCCGAAGGCGCAGTGCCAAAGGCCTTGCAGGCTCCTCCTAGTAGTCTCGCTACCGCTTCTCAGGAATGGCCCACCGCTATGTCCTCCGCCTAAATTAATCACAGGCAGTGGCAGGGTGTCTTCGTCTTCCCCTACATGGATGACTGGTAAAGGGCAGCAACGCCGCCAAAACACAACAAGCGACATGACGCTCTATCCTTGTCCCACAGCCCTTCGGGTTCATAGTCAACTACCCAGAGTCTTCTCTAGCCAACCGAACACATGGAGCTCATAAGGGGGGGGGGAGGGGGCGCTTGCAGAGTGCTCTGTCGCTCAGCGTCTACCCAACACATGCTCTTTCTACTGGGACACATGGCATCAATGGTGCACATCACCCTGGACGTCGGCCTATGTGGGTGGTCCAGTGGGCACTCTGCTCTCGGTGGTCCCAGGCCATGGGGTCCCTGCGAGACAGGGTGATTGTCACCAGTCCCCGGGCCAAAACTCACTCGGCTTGTAGCAACACCCTCCCACTCCTACGGCCTGGGATACCTCTCTAGACCCTACACTGTAGGGGATCCTCGCAACGGATGCCTCCAAATTGGGGTGGGGGGCCCATAGCGGGTACCTCTGCACTCAGGACAGTTGTCCGCCAACGAAGAATGTCCAGCAAATTACATCCTAGAGCTCCAAGCCATGATGTTAGCCCTCCGGGCTTCTTGCCACCACCGGCTACCCTTGCAGAGGGAATCCTGCACTACACAGGCCTCACCAGCGAGATCTGTGACACTGAACACAAGAGTTCCATGGCACCAAACCAAGGTTACTGTGGCCCTTAGCGCAAGGTGACAGAGTCCTGCTCCACTAAGCCCAGGTCTCTGTGGCCATGATTGCGAGGTGGTGAAGTCGAGGCCAGTCAGGGGATCACCATTGTATAAAAGATCACATATTCAGGACCTGACTGCAGGTCCGGTTGGGGATGCAAGCACACGGCCAGAGCACAGCTATGACCCTGCACTCTAGGGCACACACACACACACAGTCAGCAAGGTAGCCGTAGTTCCGCACCTACGCAGAAGGGGAAAAGGTTCCCACTTCTCTACAAGAAGGACTCACAACCCTTGGCCATCAGCTTCCTTCTCCCATCGGTGGGGCTGACCACAAAGCGACCTGCCCACCTCGTGGTGAGCAGGAAGGACTACCGTTTCAACTCAGAGCCAGGCCTCAGTGCCAGTGCATTTTTCTCAAAACTTAAGGCCATAGGACTCCTGGGTACCTTCTTCCCCCCATTAAGTGCGGGTGGACAAGGAGTAACTCGAACTGCTGACACGGTTGGCAACTGCCAATTCAAACCTGACTCGTCTCCTGATCTGATACGTATGAAAATCAATCCTTCAAGGCCTACACAAGCACCTTGAACCAGGCAGGGCAGTCGCGGCCCTGAGGACTGCGCCCAGCAGCCTTACGCCCACTTGCAGGCAAAGCCCAAACTGCCAGTCCCATGGCATCTTGGATAGCTATCCAAACTGCTAGTCTGGATAGCTCACCTACCACACACATAATGCCAGCACGGCCCCAGACACGCCCCATGCCCTGGAGCATCATCATGCCCCTACGCAGCTACTGGCCCAGGAACAGCAAGGGACCAACCCTTCATAGCATGTGACCCTGCATGCTTAGGATATGCGTGAAAAAGCACGTCAGCAACAAGGGATAAAACCCTTTGTCGCATGTAACCTCATTAAACCTGGCCATCCGGTCCCGGCATACTCCACCTCTAGAAATTCCGCATGCTCCACCATAGGCTGGAACGGCGATGGGCACATGGAGAGGCTCAAGCCATGCCAAGGGCGAGCACAGGACTCTAGCTGTGCCAAAGGATCCATCGACAGCCTGCCAACGGTTGCATTGACAGCTTGTGGCCCATACCTTGGGCAGGGACACCTGTAATACTACATACCACATGGACAAACGCGTCGCCTAGCAGCCTTAGGGTCTAGGCTGCTACCTCCTGCCTGGACACTCCTAACCAAGTCATGAACTTAGTCATGACTCATGCCCTTGCGGGTTACTGCTTTAATTGGAATCACTCTTGTAACTTATTACTGTCGATATTGCTGCTGGTCCTAGCCTGGCCCGCAGCGACCTCCTCACTGCCGTGGCTACACTAATGCGTCAATCTTGCACCACTCTGCCACGCTTCCATCATTGATACTGTTGCTATCTCTGCTCACAGTGGATAACTCAGCATTCGGTGGCTCCCTCTGCTGCTGCATCTCTATGCTTGCAGTGGATAACCCAGCATTCGGTGACTCCCTCTGCTGCTGCATCTTTGCCCGTTTAGACCTTCTCGGCAGCTGCCCATTGAGACCATATACTCCCACAACCACTGCTACCGCGTAGGCGTGGAGTGGAACTGCATGTCTACACGTCCAGTATTACTACACGCTCACCTCAAAATGGGCGCACTCTAACACTACACACTGCACATTGTACTGTGTGCGTACATATTGCAGGTTGGCACATGGCGTGTTGACGCCGCCACCAGGTACCCCAGGGCACATCTTTAAAACGTCCAGCCCTGGTATCGTGTCACCTGAACCTGATCTCGGCCTCCCCTTTCCACCGCATCGCATTACAGCTTGGGAGGCACCAAGTGTGGCTGACTCATCCTGCTTGTCCTAGGAGAAAACGGAGTTACTTACCTGTAACAGGAGTTCTCCGTGGACAGCAGGATAAGTCAGCCACACATACCCGCCCTCCTCCCCTAGAAAAGGTCTCGGCCTATGACCAGTGCCCGCCTCCTAGCGGCTAAGGCTCAGCTAATGACGAACTGGCTAGCTAGGGGTGGGCCAGGGGGCAGGGCCAGTTGGCCCATGCTCAGAAGGGCGAAAAGCCCTTCTGAGCTATGGAGAGTACTTCCGTCTCGGCGCCGTCGGATGACATCACCAAGTGTGGCTGACTTATCCTGCTGTCCACGGAGAACTCCTGTTACAGGTAAGTAACTCCGTTTTGCTAACTGACTGCATATAGTTTGGGCCATGAAGCAATAGGTTTAATGTCCTCTTGCAAGGGGTGAAGTCACCTTCCAGTTCATCCTTCTAGACTAGTCGGTTGTGCCCCCTGTCAGCAGATGATGAGACAGAGAAAATTCTAGATGCTTAGTGACATCACCCTAGATAGATAAACTTGTACCCTTAGGGGTCAGCTTCGGTACTTTCTCTGTCTCAGCAGATGGTGGACTTGTACTTGGTCTTGGTCTGGCTGCTGGAGTAGTCTCTTTCAGGGAATTCCTTTAGCACATTTCGGTGCTTTTTGCCTGACAAATTCCCCTTAATTACTCCAGAGGTGTTCCTGATCAGGAGGAGCAGTGTAGCCCTCAGCTTCAGGATATCTGCTCTCAGCCACAGCTCTTTTTTGTTTTGTTCAACTTAAAAAAGATACACAGAACAGCAGATTTCCACAACTGAGTGAAATCGGGGCCTCAAGATATTTCAAGGTCTTGAACCAGCCACAGTTTCTGTCAGGCCTGGTCTTCCTTCTGTACCAGCTGCAGTCTGCAGTACCCTCCAGTCTGCCATCCTGTTATCGGGTTTTCCAACAGTGAGTTTTGCAATGGGCAGTAGTTGCCCCCCAAATCCTGGTCTTGGCCTGTGTCTCTCCGGGGGGGGGGGGGGGGGGGGGTCAGGTGCTATTTGCCATCTATGGTCTAGCTGCCACTATCACAAGCCGCTGCTCCTGTTGAGCCCTCTGTTTCCCCGCAGCGTTTTTCGCCAGCTTCTAGTCTTTCTGCCAAAACATTTGCGGCGGGCACCATCTTCTTAAATTGGGATACTGGCCTGCTGTTTGCGGATCTCCACCTGGCCCCTCCTAACCGGGAAACTGCCCTCCTCTTTACAGCGGGGTCCTGGGTGTGGGAGAAAGCACCACTTTTTAATGGCAGATCTTTGCTCGGCTTGCATGGCAGATCAGGGAGGGACTTCTGCTGGCAGCGCTTCATCTACCACAGCTACACCTGCCGCAGCATCATTAATCCTCCCTGTCCTCCATCCTCAGGTCCTCCTGCTTCTCCCCTTCCACAGGAGTTCCCTCCCATACTCCTGCCAGAGGCACAATTTCCTGGCGTTCTGCAATCTCCACAGCCTCAGGGCTCTGGACATCAACTGCAGTAGCCTCTGCAGCTACCTGCAGCCCCTTCTGATTTGCAATTTATAGACTTTTTCCATCATGCCTGGGACATTTGGCACTCGGAAGCCTCTGTATGTCTGGTGGCTTCTGCAAGTCCAGTGGTCTCAGCTCCTCCGCCTCAAAAGCACTCCAATCAGTCCTTGGTTACACCCAAGGCAACTCCCGCCCCCTCAGGGGACTGGCATACTGTTGGGGAAGATGGTGAATGCCTTTCTGATGACCACTCTCTTAATTCAGTTTCAGATAGAGAGGAGGGAGAGCTCTCGCAGCCTGAGGACGAGCCAGAAGTGAGAGAAGATGGGCAGGGCATCTGCCTGTTTCGTAGAGAGGAGCTCCTTGCCCTCATTGCGAAAATTACAAAAGCCCTTTACCTCTCTGGCCCACAGCTATATCACACTCCAGATCCTACTAAGCTTCAAGCAGACCCCATCATTGTGGGTATCAAGAAACCATCAAAGGCCTTCCATTTTCCTCTTGAGTTACAGCAAATGGTTTCCCTGGAGTGGGATTCTAAGGATGTCTTCTTGTGTTCTGCACATCATCTGGACCGCCATTATCTCTGGGCCCCTGATGACTGGGAGAGGTGGCTGTGCTTTCTGAAGGTGGATGCCGTAATAATGGCAGTCACTAAGCATACCACCATCCCAGTCGAGGGCAGCACGGCCCTCCAGGACCAGATCCGATTGTAAGGACAAGAGCCTTCTGAAGACCACTTTTTCCTCATCTTCTATGGCGCTCCAAACCTCAGTGTGTGGTGCTTAGGTTGTTACACTATGAAAGTATAAAAATTTTTAACCTCACTCCGTGAACAAAAATTTAACAACAAATACTCAGGTTCACAAGAAAATACCCTACACTTAGAAACCACTTTTTTTGTCGGAGCAAGCTGTAGGAGAGTTGGTATTGAGACACAACTCACACCAGACAGCACGCTACATTTATTCAAAGAAAGGTTCATCACCTTATAGCAATAACCACACTTATCTTCTCCATGAAGACCTCTGTTATTCTGTCCCTCTCCAAAGATAGTCTTCACAAATGTTGCTCTCAGAATGTCCTCTTTCCACGACGTGCACGTTTCGGGTATCCAACCCTGTATCAAGTGTTCTCCGTTCATGCAAAAGCTGGCAACAATGTTGAAAAAACGCCGTCACTGCGGCTAGGGTCAAGAATTCATTCAAGGCTGAATGGAAGCGTTTAAATATGGGAACCAGCCAATAGAAATAGGGAACACCCACCATCAAGGGAATCTCTAGTCTAATTGGTGCAACAGTTTGAACAGTGTCCAATACGTCAAAAAACGCTAAGCCAATCGATTTCACGATTAAGACCATTAGGTTCAACAGTGTCCAAAGAAAATATCCATTTCTGCTCAAGCCATTGAAGATGTTTCTCCTGATCCCCCCCCCCCCCCCCACGGGGGTTCACAGGTGCATGATCAATGATAGTCCATCGGAGATCCTCAAAGGAATGATGAAATGTCAAACAGTGAGCCACCACCGACGCTGTATCCACCTTCTGCCGTAAACGTGAAGCATGCTCCGCGAGCCTCTTCTTAATGGGGCAGATTGTCCTGCCCACATACACCATATTACAAGGGCATTGTAATAGATACACCACATATGAGGACACACAAGAGGTATCCCAGCGACGTTTATATATCCGAGACGTCTTTGGATGGCTCCACTGTATCCCCGACAGGGTTGTAGCACAATAAATGCAATTATTGCACGGACCATGACCAACCTCCGGTCGTACAAATTCTACCCTGTCAGGTAACAGAGCGGTTTTTACTAGACGATCCCCCAACGTTTGACCCCTTAAAAATGCTATACGGAGTGTTTTTTTAAAACAATCATGTAGTTGCAACACTGGCCAATGAGCATGTAAAATCTTCAAGACCCCAGAACTGCGATCCGTATAAGGTAAGACCCCAGTAATCGATGACTCAGATGATGACTCTTCTTTCATATATTGTGGATCTATCAACCATTCTCTGTGGACATGAGAGGCTCTACGATAAGCCCGTTGAATAACAACCTGGGGATAGCCCCTTTCAGAGAGACGATGACAAAGAATAGAGGCTTGTCGCTTGTTGAATAAATGTAGCGTGCTGTCTGGTGTGAGTTGTGTCTCAATACCAACTCTCCTACAGCTTGCTTCAGCAAAAAAAGTGGTTTCTAAGTGTAGGGTATTTTCTTGTGAACCTGAGTATTTGTTGTTAGGTTGTTACAATATTTGCTCCTGGAAGATTCCGCTCTGGCCTGTTTGGAATCCATCACGGTGTTTGTAGCGGATGCCTTCTATGATCTACTTCATTTGTCGGCTCTCTCTATAGCAGCAGCTGCAGTTGCTTGACAATGGCTTTGGCTCTGCCTTTGGAATGCAGATGCCACTTCCAAGGCCCAACTTGCCTAGCCTCCTTTCAAGGGCAAGCTGGTCAAGGACTTGGGTGAAGTTAAGCCTCAGTGTTTGCCAGCGGACACGCCTAAATCTGGGTCTCGCCATCCCCCGACTGCACCAGCTCCCTCCTCCTCTTACAGAGCACATTTCAGGGACACACCATGCTACCAGCCAGGTCAATCCAATTCTTACTCCGCTAAGGCTGGTTCTAAATCCCAGCCCTTTACAGGGATCAGGGAGTTAGTTATACCTTTTTTGAGCCTGCACATTTAACTCAATTTGTTACTAGTACATAAGAACATAAGATATGCCATACTGGGTCAGACCAAGGTCCATCAAGCCCAGTATCCTGTTTCCAACAGTGGCCAATCTAGGTCATACGTACCTAGCAGTTTCCCCAAAAGACACAGGTTCCGCAATGCTTGTACTGGGTCAAGCATTGATATCCTGGGTCCCTTCTTAATAATGGTTTATGGACCTTTCCTCCAGGAACTTGTCCAAACCTTTTTTAAACCCAGCTACACTAACAGCCTTTACTACATCCTCCGGTAACAAATTCCAGAGTTTGATTACACGTTGAGCGAAAAAATATTTTTCTTTTATTAGTCTTAAATAGTTTACCCTGTAGCTTCATTGCATGTCCCCTAGTCTTTCTATATTCTGATAACGTAAACAATCGATCTACGTTTACCCGTTCCACTCTGTTCATTAATTTATAGACTTCTATCATATCTCCCCTCAGCCGTCTCTTTTCCAGGTTAAAGAGCCCTAACCTTTTTAGCCTTTCTTCATAGGAGTATCCTTCCATCCCCTTTACCATTTTGGTGGCTCTTTTCTGAACTTTTTCTAATAACGCTATATCCTTTTTAAGATACGGCGACCAGAATTGCACACAATATTCAAGGTGCGGTCTCACCATGGAACGATATAGAGGCATTATAATATCTTTTGTTTTATTTTCCATTCCTTTCCTTATGATACCTAGCATTCTATTTGCTCTCTTGGCCGCCGCTGCACACTGGGCCGAGGGTTTTAACATGTTATCCACAATGACGCCTCAATCTTTTTCCTGGGTGGTGGTTCCTGATGTGGAACCTTGCATCGTGTAACCATAGTTTGGGTTGTTCTTCCCTAGGTGCATAACTTTGCACTTGTCCACATTACATTTCATCTGGCATTTTGATGCCCAGTCTTCCAATTTACCAAGATCCTCTTGCAATTTTCCACAATCCTCTTGGGTTTTGACAACTTTAAATAGTTTTGTGTCATCTGCAAATTTGATAACCTCACTCGTTATTCCACTTTCCAGGTCATTTATGAATATGTCAAAAAGCAGCAGACCCAGCGCAGATCCCTGGGGTACACCACTATTCACCTTTCTCAGATCACTAGTAAGAATATTCCTCTGCATAGCTGTTGATCTGTTTCCCCCCCCCCTTGGTTTAGGGGGGGAATGGTGGTGGGTTTGTGCATTAGTTAATCTACACCAGAGGTGTGTCTATTGCCTTTGACCTTTTTCTTTTGAATTGTGTTTTGCTCTCTCTATTAATTGTGGGCTAGTGAATCATTACTTGTATACATATTTAGTGCAAGGTGAGGGTGTGTTCTCTCTCTCATGGCTTGTATTTTTTGTTGTTTTTTTTTAATCTTCCTGTATTGTATTCTTTACTGTAACAAGAATTTTCTTGTGTAAAATTTAAAAATTGCATAAATAAATAATTAAAATAAATAAATAAACCCCAGCCCTTTCATGGGATCCGTTGCAGGGACAACTTCTCCTCTGCCAACAAGTTTGCAGGTGTTACCAGGTCCTCCCACTGACGGGCTCGGTGTCCATTCCGGGTGCCTCCTGTGGATGGTCGGCTACAACTTTACTCTCACGAATGGACCCAGATCACTTCAGACAAGTGGGTTCTCAAGATTATTATGCATTGGTATACTCTCAAGCTCGCGAGGCATGTTCCACCCTCTTTCCTGCTCTCTCCATGTAGGGCGCCAGACAAACAAGTGACTGTCAAGATGATACTGTAGCACCTTCTACAACTCCAGGTGGTCTGCCCTGTTTTCCCCACGGAGACTGGCTCTGGACACTATTCCATCTATTTTGTCGTTTTCAAGAAGGACCGCTCCTTCAGGCCCGTTCTGGACCTGAAATACGTCAACAAATGTCTACATGTGCTACATTTTCAGATGGAAATGCTCAGATTGGTCATTCAGGCAGTGAAGCCCGGTGAATTTCTGGCATCTCTCGACCTAGCTGAAGCATACTTGCACATTCCGTTCACCCAGGTCATTAGCAATATTTACGCTTCGCAATTCTGGGTTGCCATTATCAATTCAGGGCTTTACCATTTGGCCTGGCCACAGCACCCTGTACCTTCTCTGTACCTACCTGCATTGTGGAACCTGTGTCCCTTGGGGAAACTGCTAGGTACATATGACCTAGATTGGCCACTGTTGGAAACAGAATACTGGGCTTGATGGACCTTGGTCTGACCCAGTATGGCATATCTTATGTTATGTTCTTATGTTCTCCAAGGTCATGGTGGTAGCAGTGGCTGCTCTCCATCACCAAGGCATCAGGGTTCATCCCTACCTGGATGACTGGCTCATCCAGAAAAAATGGCGCCCTTTACCCTGGGGAAGGGTAAGTCAAAAAACAAAGCATAGTCCTTAAAATCAATATCTATCTCAGAGGTGCACCTATCGAAGGAAAGACAGAAAAAGAGGCATTTATTTACATTCTCTTATATACCGCGCTATTCTGCATCAGTGCGGTTTACATTGAACAGGGCATTATAACTTGGAGATAACTATTTTACAGGAAACATGGGCTATGGAGGGTTAAGTGGCTTGCCCAAGACCACAAGGAGCACCTGTGGGACTAGAAACCCCAGTCCTTCCGGCTCCTCTAGTGGGATTTGAATCCCTGACTTTCTGGCCTGAAGTACCTTGCCCCAACCACTAGGCCACTCCTCCACTCCAGTCCTTGCCACACAGACAGTCCACTAAAAGAATTTCACAAACCACTGAGCCATCTCCGAGACATCTCCCTGCCAACCAGATGCCACTCAACCTTCTGCCATGCCTACCTTGACACCAGAAAACAAAATTTCTCTGCCAGAAAATACTGTTTTTGCCTCTCATGCTGTGTTCCTTCAAATTTTATCTAAATTTGTACAGATCGCTGTTGTTGTCCTCCAAACAGCTACAGCTGAACTTTGGAAGATGCGGTATATAAATGTTAAATAAATAAATAAATAAATAAATAACATCAGATACCCTGCTAACACCTACTACAGAGCAGCCCTTCCATCACAAGGTCTCCTTCTGCAGCATCTTGACCATTCTTTTCCTCCATCAATCCATCCAGACGCTGACTGGTTGCCAGAAATCTCCCATATACCAAACTTTCAAGATGGTTACAGTTGCCCTAGGTGCATAATCACTTCGTAGCATTGGGAGCAGCAACAGGACATTACCCCAATACTGGAACAACAAAATCCCCCAGATACCTCTAATAAGGAATATTCCTACCCAAAGTTCCTACAAAAAATCTCAAGAGCCTTGTTTCTAGCCACCAGTTCTGTTCCATATGTCCAAGTGCACAGAGAATGGCTCATGATACCTTTGCACTTTCATGGAACACAGGTCTTCTCTACGCCTCCCCTCCATTTCCACTCCTCCAAAGAGTATCGCACAAAATTGGAACAGACAAGACACGGTCTTTGTTGCTCTCCAGTGGCCACAACTGATCTGGTTTCACAGACTTCTTTCTCTGTGCTCAGAGCCACCCCCACCCTGGCTCACAATCATACTCTCCTGAACCAGCAGGAGATTCTCATCCATCCAAATCTTTGCAGTGTTTCCATGATGGCATGAAATTGAATAGCAACTTTTAGATCATCTTCAGACATGAAGAACATCATAATGGCTTCTAGGAGACCATCAATATGTAAATCCTATCAAAGTGGAGGAAAACCCTTTTTCCTTCCATTTGTTAATTTCCCGATTCACGAGAGGCCTAATGAATACCAGACCCACAGAACCCCTTCTCCTGTTTGCGATTTAATATCATTCTCACTCAGTTCATGGATAGTCTTTTTGAGCCTTTAGGCCTAGCCTCTCTAAAACACATCATGTGGAAGACAGTTTTCCTAGCCACCATCACCTCTGCAAGAAGGAATAGTAAACTCCAAGCCCAAGTGCACTGTCTTCCCTATATTCAAAATTTCCACAACTGAGTTGTCCTTTGCACACATTCCAAGTTTCTCCCCAATGTAGTCTCCGAGGTTCATGTCAATCAGTCCATCTTCTTTTTTTTTTTTTTATTATTTGAAATATTTATTAACAATCATAATTCCAAATTACATAGAGGAAAACAAAAGCAAGAAATATACAACCTAACACTGGACTTATAAAACTAGACCACATCAAGGAGGCGTCAAATCAAAGGAAAAAATAAAAACCTCAATTGGAACCCATGATAAATTCCATTAATAGTCAAAAGAGACATAAAAAAGTTATTCTTTATCCTTCAAAAATTCCAACAATTGTTCAACTTCAAGAAAAACATATCTTTTACCCTGAAAAGTTATGTGGCATTTACAGGGATATTTTAAATAAAAGAGAGCTCCAAGTGCCAAAACACGTTGGCGAACCTCCAAAAAGGCCCTACGCCGCAGTTGTGTAGCCCTGGAGACATCTGGAAAAATTTGAACACACTGGCCACAAAACTTTTCAGATTTCTTTTTAAAGTAAGCCCGAAAAATTCTTTCCTTATCAATCTCAGAAACCAAAGTAATTAATAAGGTTGCCCTTGTAGAAATTTCATCCTTGGATGACTCAAAAAACTCGGAAACATCCAATGTAGAAGATGCAAAGTGATCAACCTGTATCCCTCCGCCCTCCTCCATATCTCCAAGCAAACGCCGTGAGGGAAGATAATAAATCTTAGATAAAGCAATTGAAGTACAATCCATAATCATTAAAGTTTCTTTTAAATATTTTTGAAAAAGAATCACAGGTGAAAGAAAATGTGTCCGAGGAAAGTTCAGGAGACATAAATTTCTAGCACGCAAAGAGTTCTCAAGAATTTCATCCTGCCAATGGAGAGAGGAAACATCATGTGTTAATACAGACACCACACCTTGCTGTGCCTGTAATTGAGTCTGCTGCGCCTCCATTAATCTCTCAACGGAAATCAACCTAGATTCCTGATCCGTTAATTTAACGACAGTCTCTCTAGAAAAGTCTGACACTCTCTGGAGAGAAGACCCCAGAGCTAACTCCAAACGAGAAAGCACCATCCAAACATCATTCAAAGACACATCTGTAGGAGGAGCTTTCATCTCACCAACCAGAGAGAAAACTATTGCAGCAGGAAGCGGAGGGGATAACACCTCTGAAATTGGTTCAATATGTAAGAAAGAAGAAGGGAGCGATATAGGCCCAGGCTCTCCTAACCCCACATCACTTAATGGGGAAGGATGCACAGGCAGCACTTCAATCTCATGACTACTCGGAATTAACTTTTTTCCAAGCGGGGAGATACTAGAAGAAACAGTACTCACAGAAGAAATATCCTCCAAAGCGCTCTCAACCGGCTGAGTTGAGGCTGGCATTCCCCCGACTTGAAGATGGGTGTCCATGGGACCTACTATCTTACCATTTTTTGTGGAAACTGCCAGGGGAATACGCTTCTTTCGTTTTCCCATAAAGTATCTCCTAAACGCCTAAGTGCACCAAACGGGTGGGACCTGCCCCTTTGGTCACGCCCCTTCAGGCACTCGCCCATGGGCACGTGCCCGCTACCGCGTCCCGCGGTGGAGGCAAGGTGTTTAAAGCCCCTCTCAAGCACTGCCCCAATCAGGGCAGAGTCAGCAGGATCACAGGGTCCAATCAAAGTGGTTCTCAGAGCAAAAGGAAATTGCTGAACGCCTCCAATCAGTCCATCTTCTTAATGACATTTATTCCTAGAGCAATTTTGAAAGTTCAGAATCTGCCCTACATACATTGGACTGCAGACATACACTCCTTTATTACCTTCAAGCAACTAAGGAAGTCAGGAAAACATCACATCTCTTTGTCACCTATAATCCTAGTAATCTGGGCAAGCCAGCCTCTAAAAGAACTTTATCAATGTGGGTTTCTGATTGTCTAAATTTCAGTTATCTACAGACAAATATGAAACCCTCAGGAGCAGTGGGGCCCCCTAAACGTCAAGTGAAGACTACTTCAAAGGCAAACTTAAGGGCTGTTCTCCTCCAAGAAATTTGCAAGGCAGCTACTTGGAAGTGTATTCATACCTTCACAAAACATTGCAATCTGGAAGCCACCACCTCAACATACCACCAGACTGTTAAAAAAAAAGAAACAAATGGGAAGAAAAACCAAAAGAGAGAGACAGAAACTGGACCGAAGCTCTGGATTCACCAACAAGTGTCGCTTCATGGAGCTGTGGGTCTACGGAGAAAGCATTCCAAAGTTCTCTCTCAAACCTCCCTTCCCCCGACACGCACCCCAATCACCATCCCCAGCTAGGGTGCATATCTCACCATAGCTCTTTCTCTCACCACCCCAGTCATACATCTCCCCTCCCCTGTCCCACAGCACCCCCCTCCCATGGCATACACTCCCCAGCCAAAACTGATTGGGGGGGGGGGGTACAAGGTTACCATGGGTGGGCACTTGGCATACGGATTAGAGGTATGCTAGTTTATACTCTTATTGACAAATATTGACAATTTTCCTAAGTAGTCTGTAATTGAACTTGTTCCATATTTAAAGGTGTCTCAAGAGACAGTATCCCACAGCTTAATAATAACTTCACCAGACACAACTCTTCTAGAAAGAATATTTCAACACAATATGCAGCAAAATGTTCATTTGATGTTATGGCAAAATAATTATTATGATTTAGCACATACCCTTCAACTGTGTTTATGATAAATGCTTTATTAATCTATGTTAATAAAATGGTTAAATAGCCTTTCAAGTCTTTTTATTTTTTCATTTTTATAAATACACAGGAATACGTATAAAAGTAAAGAACATATGATAGAAACATCAGATCCAATTAATCAAACAATAAAATAGCTATTGAAGTATTATTTTATAAATCCTTTTTCCAAAACATGCAAGGTGTGAAAACTAACAACTACACTACAGTAAAGCAAAAATACTTGTAAGAACAGAAGTAGAGCCCCACTTGGTCAGATCCGAGATGCATCTAAGCTAGCATCCTGTCTCTGACAGTGCCCATTCTGAGTCAGTCGCTAAGGGGAAAGTCATTTTCTTGTTTGCTCTCAAGCAGTAATTACTAAGTACACGGTGCCCATGAAGCTGTGTGGGAAGTAGCTAGCAGTTTGGGCTCAGTGTGGCTCTGCCCATAGCTAGTGACACGTAAAGCAGTTTAACTCATAGTAGGTTTAGGTCCAGCCTGGTATACTTTTCATTAGGTTTAACACACACAAGGAGAGATCTAGTAGAGTAAGTCCAGCTCTCTCTCTAGCTGCTAGGCTTATATTTAGGTGACCCTGCCTGGTTTTTCTGTACATAGTACCTAAATGAGGCAGCTGGTCTCCCAGCAGCAAGCACAGGTTTTCTACTTGTGGAACCGTACCATACCATACCATGACAACAACATTCCTGCTAAGCTGCGAGGGAGTCCTCTGTCCATGCTGCTGCTGGTGGGGGGTGGTGCTGCCATATCCCTGCTTGCTCCTTGTGATTGAAAATGCAATATCAAAGCACCTTCCCCTTCCCTGGCAGCAACCAGCACTAACTCCCAGGACTCACCAGAAACGTCATCTATGAAAAGGCAGCACAGCAAATATTACACCAGGCCCTGGAGTCCTGATATACCTCTTGTGAAAACAGAAAATGCCAGACAACCACAGATTCCTATACAGAAACTGCTGTACCTCAGTCACACACAGGCCGACCCTTACCTAATGCACAATAAGGGAATATAATTAGAAACCGAAACATGGAGACAAGAACTCATGGAAATCCCAACACACCAGATGGTGAGCAATGGAACGTTGAAGAAACAGAAATAGATTTCCTCCCTTACTAAGCAAAATACAAAGCTTTAAGATGACATAGTACAGTCATTAAAAACATTTAAAATATATTTTTTTGTGCTTGTGTCTGATCATTTTACTGACTGAGCTATTCTCCCACCTTCCAGTCTTCATTCCTGCTCTTCCCATCTCCCTATCCACTTTCCATTTCCTACTTACATTCCTCTTTCACTCCTTTCCTAGTCTCATTCCTCCCTTTTACCTACTCTCTAATCCCTCATTTCTACCCCTACTCACCTTCCCTCCCCAGCCATCACCCTTTCTCCAGCATCTGCCCTTCCCTCCCCAGCCATCACCCTTTCTCCAGCATCTGCCCTTCCCTCCCCAGCCATCACCCTTTCTCCAGCATCTGCCCCTTCCATATCTCCAAGCCCTTTTTCTGCATCTTACCCTCCACCCAGCTTCCCATTTCCCCCGCTTCCATTTCCATTCTCCCTCACCCCCTTCCTCCATCACACCCTTCCCATGTTTCTACACCCTGGCTCACATTCCTATTCTTATTCTCCACACCCAATTGCCCAGTCCCTACTGTCTTCTTAGTACCTGGTCCCAGTTCAAAAATCAGGCCCCTCTCCCCAATTCAAGTCCAGAGTCCCCATGCTTTCAACCTAACTAGTACCCAGCCAAGTTCTGGATCTGTGTTCTTTTCCCATCCAGTCCCAGGTCCTCGTTTAACTCAGATTCCGTGCTTTCCTTAACACCCTCCCACCCGGCCGTCTCATTCCTCAGCATCTATATTCTCCTCCTTTCTCCCCCAGCATATGCCCCCTGCCTCTCCTTTTTCACCTCTATCTATCTTCTCTACTTTCCCTCTGTGGAATTTGCCCTGGCCTCTCCAACTTTCTCCCCCAGCGCCAGCATCTGCACTCATCCCAGCATCAACTCAGCTTCTGAGAGAGCAGCAGCATCAGTCACCTGGCTCTCCTCAAAGTCAGGCAGTCACCATGCATGGATTGAAACCTTGTGGGCATCACATCCCACAAGATCATGAATGGAAAGGCACACCTATGAGGTTTTAGCATGTTTGCAGTGGCTGCCAGACATTAGGAAGACCACAAGGGAAAGATTTCAGGCTTTTCTCTGTTGGTGAGCTTTGGGATCCTGTCACAGCCATGGTAACCTGTTTGGGCTCAGGCCAGAGCCATGGGAGGGGTGGAAAAGATATCTGGTATATGTACAACAGGGCCTTGGAGCATCCAGTCAGTGCCCTGGGGTGGGGATCCTGCCCCCATGGGACTCTGCAGGCAGCATGATGATATATGTGTAGGACCAGCCCTGTGTGGAGGGAGGAGAGTTGCGGCTGTAAGACAACATGATAACTAAAGACGGGGGTAGAAGGAGGAGCAGCATTGCCTAATCTGGGAATTCCCTCACCTGCTCGTCTGTGGAGAAACACAGCTGGTCCTGGAGCTAACAAGAGGGGAAGCTGCCTTAAATCTATCCTTAATGTGTGCGTGCATGTGTGTGGGTCTGTGTGTGTCTGAGCAGATGGTTCAGAGAAGAACCTTGAGAAGACAACCCGAGAAGGACCTCTGCAGTCTCCATACGTCAGGGCAGTGGAAAGAAGCCCTAGTGCATTACTCCCTGACATTTATTCCTTCTCTTAACTGAAGGCAGGAGAGAAAGTTTAGTCTCATTCTTGTGCCTATGGGTGAATCAGAAAACAAAGATTGCCAGAGAGGATAAAGCCAGAGTTATTGTTTCCTGAGTGGAAAGATCACAGTCTGATTTCTGCTCCAGGTCCAATGTGAAAATAAGGGAAGATTTTCTGGGTGAAGGGGGAGATGAAAATGTAGAGAAGCTCCTTCCTGACTGCATTATAAAACGACAGTTCTCCACTATCATAGTCTAGATCCACCCCCAGCTTCCTGGGGTTCTCACTAGGAAACAGGGCAGTCACTGGGGATGTGAGAACGTGATACTGACCCTCACAAAACCTCACTGCCCAGAATCCGTGTTGAGGAGATTGTGTGATCCATCCCTTCCTGCCCACTGACTCTCCAGCGACTCCCACAGTCCAGCACGTCCCATCTCTCACCTCCACCTCCCAGTAATGTCTCCCAGATGTGAACCCCTCACAGCCCAAGACAGAGGAATAAAAATCAAATCGTTTGGGATTTCGCGGCAGTTTCAGTGGTTTGTCTGAGAACGTCATGCTTTTCTGATCGTTAGACAGGAGGAGGTCAGGATGTGCTGTTTCAGGATCCAGAGCCACGGACGCTGGGTGGATTAAAGGACAAAAGAACATTTAATTACCAGGAAGCAGAAAAAGCCGGATTATTTTTAATGTCAGACGCTGAGCAGAAGGATGTAAGGCAGGAAATGGACAATTCAGGATAAATAGCAAAGCCTGAGCTTTAAAGATAAACCCTCACATATTGTGCTGAGAAAACACTGTTCCAAAAAACAAAAACACAGACATATCCCACCCCCCTCCCCATGACTTTGACTTGATTAAGTGCAGGGTCATGTAATCTGCGCCTTTCTGAGAAAATATGGAGTGACCGCCTTGAACAATAAAAAGAATACTATGTTTATCTAGTCATTTATCTTGAATTGTTTTTAGGTGCATTTCACTTAGGCATAGTGCTTATCGTCGAGAGTTCAGGCAACTGCTGAAACGTCTATCCATATGCATGCAAATAAGTATGCGGGTGCTAGCTGCCAATTTGCGGCAACTCCTGAAATGCAGCATTTAATACTTCCCTTGCTGCAATCAACTGTGTGCATGGTTCAGTTGTGCGGTGGAGGACGTTCGGTCCGAATAAGTTTTTAAGTCGTGCTAGACCTGAAACTTCAATCAGCCTGAACTTCCTCCACAGCACAGCACAGCCAGTCCCAGTGGTGGAAGTATTAAACACCACATTTCAGGAGCTTCAGGCAGGAAGAAGAATTGGGGAGTGAGTGAGAAAGTGATTGGATGAAGTGGGGGGGGGGGGAGATAAGAGAGACACTGGATGAAGTCGGGGGAAGGGATTCATAAGAGAGAGACAGGCATTGGGTGAAGCCTGGGGAGAATCATGAGAGTGAGAGAAAGACAGGATGAAGCTGGGAGGGAGGGTCATGAGAGAGAAAGATACTGGATGAAGACAGGGTGGGGGGTCATGAGTGAGAGAGACTGGGGGAAGGCTGGTCGGAGGGGGTATGAGAGAGGCTGGAGGAATAAGAAAGAGAGAGATACATAGCCCCTGATACACACACAGCTCCTGACACTTCCCAGGACACATATACACTTATCTATTTAGGCTCATATACACTTTTCTCCAGGTCAAGATGGTGTACATTCAGGTACAGTATATATTTCCCTTGTCTCGAAGGGCACACAATCAATGTTTTTGTACCTGAGGCAACAGAGGGTTAAGTGACTTGCCCAAGGAGCAGCTGTGGGACTTGAAACCCCAGTCCTTCTGGTCCAAGGTTGCTGTCCTCCAGCAGGACTTGAGCTCCTGGCCCTCCAGCCTGAGGCAATTTGCCCCAGCCACTAGGCCACTCCACACATGCATGCAAGCAACCCTTGACACTCCCCATCACACACACACACATACACAAGCATGCATGCACGCAGTCCCTGACACGCTCCGTGATACACACATGTACACAGCTGCGGGTACTTCCTATGACACACAGACACACATACAGCTCTCAATACTCTCCATGACACACGCATGCATGCAACCCCCCAAACTGCCCATGAAACACACACATGCACATACCCCACAACACACACACACACCTTGACACACAAACTCAGTCCCACACGCACCCCCTGACACATTTACACCTGCATGTAGCTGCAACAAACATGCAGACACGTCCACCCCAACACTTCTATGAGACACACGTATGTACCGCCCACATGCCTGATTCTGCAAATGGGGGAAACGTGCCATTATCTGACAATACAAGTGTGCGCTTTCAACTTAATTTCTTCTGAGCAATGTACCAGTGAGGAAAATCATAGACAGCCTTGCGCAGCTTACCATAAACAGCTTCTGACGGAGGGAATTCCATACTCTCATATCTAAAAGGAGAAAAATGGAGCCCGTTATTCCCCTGCTCTTCACCAGTGACCTCAGCAGCTCTCCTGATTGCCAACAGACCCGAGGTTTTCAGGACAGGCTGATCTAGTACTGTGTCTGCACCCACGGATCTCTAATGGTACTTTTCTTGGGGACTGCAAGAGAGAAATCAGAACAATTTCTTGCAGGCTGTAGGGTAAAAACAGGAGTGGATTAACTTGACCTGAACATCTGGTGCCAGATGGCAGCCCTATGTGAGTCTGCTAGTATCAAAATATATTTCTTGTTCTCATGCTGTTGATCTCAGCTCTCAGCAGAGCCTGTAACAGTAGGATTGGAATAAAGTAGTGATAAGAACACACAGACCTGTCAAGTTATGCAGTTGCAGGAGTGAAATTTTAGGCCAGTTCTCAGGGCCGATGCGAGGATATTGGGTGCCCTAAGTGAACCTACAGCCTAACACCCCCCCCCCCCTTAGATTTTGCTCATTAAACTTAACAATCATGATCATTCCAATACCAGTCCTGTAAAATTTATAACTGGATACTGTGCTTTTAAATATGCAACTTAGCTTTGGATGTGTGTGTGTGTGTGTGTGTGTGTGTGTGTGTGTGTCCCTGCTCCCCCTACAGGCAGCAGAATGTGCTGACGGCTCTGAATTTCTCGGGCTGTCAGTATCTACTGTTTTGCTTTGACTAATGTTGCATCTGGTCTTTGCTACCTCCAGAAACTACTGCCCTAGGTGACCACCTATACCGGTAGTAGTCTGGCCTGAAAGCTGAGCCGGCCTGCCAGTCCTGAATTTCTGACAACCCCATCCCGATGCACTATGGGTACAATCAGGGACTACAAATCACAGCATAGGGCAGTATAGAAATTCCTAAATAAACATAAACTCACTGCTCTGGGATGTAAGTACAAAAACCAGGACTGGCTAAAAAGTCTCCCTACGGGAGCCAGGTAACGTGGAAGCTCTGAACACATTCCTGTATTGCCACCAATTGTTTAATGGGCAGTTTAATCATCCCAATTTAGTCAGGGGTTCCAACGTTTCATATCTCTAGTGGGGATGTTAACAGCCCCAAGTTTTACCCATTAGTCAAAAGGTCAAGACTACTCCTCCTAATCATTTGTATAGTGTTACAAGGTGTCCGCAGCACTGTACATATAGATGTAAGACACAGCCCTACTCGTCGGCGCTGACAATCTAATCAAGATGAAAAAACATCAGAAAACTGGGGACTAGAGTATGATAAGATACACATAAGTAGTGGACCAGAGAATCAGGGGAATCAGGACCGAAAAGCAGGCCCAAAGAGGTGGGTCTTTACCCTGGACTTGAATAGGGCCAGAGAAGGAGGCTGACACACCGACTTGGGTAGTTTGTTCCAGGCATGTGGAGCAGCAAGGTGGAATGAACAAAGTCTGGAGTTGGCAGTGGCAGAGAAGGGCACAGATAAAAGGGATCTGCCAGAGGAACGGAGTTCCTGAGGAGGAGTACAGAATGAGATAAGAGAGGAAAGGAAGTGAGGAACCGCAGAATGAATGCACGTGTAGGTACTAGGGGTCACATGAGCATAGCGACACTGGCGGAAGATAAGCTGTGCAGCTGAGTTTTGAACAGATTGAAGGGGAAGAAGATGATTCAGAGGGAGACCAGCGAGGAGCAGGTTACAGTAATCAAGACGAGAGGTGACTAGTGAATGGACGAGGGACTTAGCCATGTGTGTAGAAAGGAAGGGAAGAATTTTGCCAATGTTATAGAGAAAGAAGGGACAGGTTTTAGCTATCTGATGGCTGTGTGCAAAGAAAGAGAACGTAGAGTCGAAGATGACCCCAAGGTTGTGAGCTGAGGAAACAGGGAGGAGCGTGTTGAGTTGAGAGAAGGGCGGAAGGGGGGAGCTGGGTATAGGGAGCTCAGTTTTGGCCATGTTCAGCGGTGAGACCTCCTATCTGGTCCTGGATTCCTGGAGAGATTTCAGACACAGAGAGGTAGATCTGAGAGTCATCAGCATAAAGAAGGAACTGAAAACCGCGGGAGGAAATAAGTGCACCAAGGGGCTGAGCGTAGAGAGAGAGAGAAGGAGAGATCCCAAGACAGAACCATCATTAGCTCATGAGTAAGATCTTGGTCAGAAATGCCAAAAACAGTATTGTAGAGCGTAAAGCAACAGAAACTCTGCAGTGACCTCAGCTCTCAGCAACACCCTTTACATGAATACTGCAGCAAATAATAGTACAATCCTTACCTGCTCAAGGTACTTTTAACATCCTGTGGAGAGAAAATGCACATCGGACATGAGTATGTTTGCAAATCGCTGCTTGTCTAGTTGATGCTCCCAGCACACAAATTACTGGAAAAAAAACAGCTAAAACTCTTTCTGTATTCAAGCCTTATGCAGGGGTGAGTGACTCCTTCTCGTCTTCATTATGGGTATATGAGTTCACCTCATGTGAGGCAGCAATGCCTGCAAACCCTCTCTTAAAGGGCATGGAAACGTGGAATAAGGATGCATAGACTCTCTCTGCTCCTTCTCA
This sequence comes from Ichthyophis bannanicus, assembly GCA_033557465.1. Taxonomy (NCBI): domain Eukaryota; kingdom Metazoa; phylum Chordata; class Amphibia; order Gymnophiona; family Ichthyophiidae; genus Ichthyophis; species Ichthyophis bannanicus. The sequence goes on from CM066048.1 coordinate 121,737,580, forward strand.
AAAGATCTTGTCAACTGTTTACATCATTTTGTTTCTCTTGCATGTCTCTCCAGGTCTGCAACCCTCAGATCTTTTTTCTCCTGTCTTCTATCATTTACCACCAACCTCTTCCTCACTATTCTCTGCCTTTCCTCTTGACGGCTTCCCCTAGTTTTTCTCTTTAACAAAGCAGGCTGGTTTGCTCGGGAAGCACTGTTATCCTGTTCCAAGCCCTCCTCCTTTCTTATCACTTCCTCATTCTCTACCTTCTCATGTTGTTTATCACAATGTTGTTTTTCACATTCACCCTTAATCCAGATGCCCTTAATATCCTTCCCTTTTGCAAAGCCTTCCACTTTCATACAGATTTCCAGGGGCAGCTCCTGCTTTCTCACCTCCAGTAAATCGGACACTGACTGCTGATCCATCTCCTCTGTTTCCTTGATCAATCTCTTCAAATTTGAAATTTGTTCTTTAAGTTCCTACATAGAGAGATGCAACCTGAAATACATCGGTGATATCTTCAAGCTCCTAACACGCGCACATAAAGCCCTTTATACAGAAGAGAAGAGGATGGTTAACAGTGTTGAATGCAGCAGAGAGTTCAAGAGAAACAAACAAAGCATCAAGCCAGAGTCAAGGAAAGAGCGAACCTCGCACAAAAGAGTGGCGATGGCATTATCACTTGGCTACCATCGTGGTCTGTGAAGCCACCAGATGATTCTTGCAATATCCCCTCCCTTCATTTATTTTATCTTCTTCCTGTGGTGAAGGTTCTAGTAAGGGGAGGGGTCTCAAATACAATTTGCTAAGGGTCCCCCACTGTCGTGCTCCCCAGCATGCCAAACTACTTAGATTGGTTTGCTGTGCTGTCTCCAGGCCCAAGAGGTCTTCCTCCCGTACCGAAGTCTGGTGGTACAGATGTTATCATGAGACGTCAGTCTGGGAACTAACAGCCAGGCCTGGAATCAAGCCAGCATGGCAAACAAAAAAAAGGAAGTTGCAAAGGTGCCATATGGGCCTCTCTTTCTGTCCCAGTCCCCCTCCCCCCACATTGTAGTGGTTGATTGGGCGAAATTTACGCTGATTTCTTTTCCATTTATTCTGATGTATCATTCAGAAGCAACACACCAAGGGAAGACCATCCGGGATGCTTTGTCATAGGCACAGTCTTGATACAGTGCCAGGATGATGGGGTCAAGCACGTATAAGGGCTCGGAGAATGGAACTGAGAGACTGAGGACGGGACATACACATTTCTGGTAGTATTTAGAAAAGAATCTGGCAGACATGCAGTTATATCACGGATGAGGATACACAGCAACACGCATGTCGTTGCCAGATCTACATGTGGGAAAAATCAACAAAGGTGACTCAACAACGCACACGTGTAAGCTGGTATTCGGCAAAGCTATCCATGTAAACACCATCAATTAACTACAGAGGGCACTATTTTTAATTCATTTCAGCTTGGAGGGTGAAATAAACAATAGGGGATTAAGGAGGATATTCCCCTTAGTTCCTCCTGTAAAGGGCTGCCGAAACAAGCACTTTAAAAAATGTATATGTGCCGGGGGCAGCTGTAAATCCCACATGGACAATTTTGGTCATAATACATGCATTCCGGAACACATGTGTAGATTTTTGACCCATTTAGACCACATCCCTGACACCCCCCTTGCAATTTCTACATATCATAGACATCCACGTGTAAATTCAGTCCTTCATAAAATTGCATTTACATATGAATGCCATTTTCACATATAAATGCTGGATTTTCCACATGGAAATTGTGAATAAGGTTTCTAAAATAATTCCCACAGTGTCATTCCACTTTCTTGGGTCACAAGCTAACATTTCATATCCTGCTAACATTGACACTTGTCACCGTTGTACCTGCACAAATATTCTAAGGTATCACTTCAAAATGCAGCACCACAAATTTCAGCATGTCAACAGCCCAGAACTAGAAAGCAAGACTGAAGTAGCGTGGCCCTGATGGCTCGCACTTAGAAAACCTGTTTAATGTTGTGCTTTTAGGATATTGCAGCTCTCTCTTTACCGGACCAAACTTAATATGTTTGGGTCAAGCTGAGGAGTGTTGCCTGCCCTTCTTTACCTCGTCACAGGAACGACTGCAGAAAAGGTGGCTAAAATGCAGAAGAAGCCGGGTTAGGGATGGAGTTCATATTGTGAAACTACTTTCCTACATATAAAGATATGACTGAGAAAACCGGAATTGTAATTTTGACTTAAGTAGAAATGTATATTTTGTTATTCTAGAGGAAGTAATTAAAGTGTTCTGTTTTTTGGTTTGCTTATCATATGATCAGATGTCTATGTATATTTTTACCTGCTGAGAACATGTTGGATGGTGCAAACTACACGTGTGTGAAATAATTAAGTGGATTAAAGCAGTAGAGTAAGCATACTAAATAAGCACCAAAGAACATTACTTCAAGTGCGTCAACTTGCAATTTGAAATTTAAATAAAAGCCCCCTCCTTCTTCCCACGGTACCTTCACTTTCTTTGTTTCTTGCATGTGTGCAACGGCTTTTAGATGGGCTTGCAGGTTTTTTTCCAGTTTATCCAGGCACCCCTGAAGTTTTTCCTTTGGAAACAGAACAAGAAATCAATGGGAAGAAAAAACAATTCCTTCAGGGAAGGGGGGAAATAGAGAGTTGGAGAGATCTGATCGTTGCACATCATTCCTGCAGAAGTCAAAAACATCAGAACTGAAATGAGGAGCAGATTGCCACAAGGAACTACTTTAGTCTCTGCAACGCAGACTTTGCCAAAGAAGGGAAGTGATAGACTGGGGAGAGAGATGATTAACCACAAGCTGCGAAGTGCGCGCATCGTGACGCAGCTTTATAAGGAGTTGTGTAACGTCACACTCCGTCAATGAGCATAGATCACATCTTCAGTGACTTACGCCTTTATACACATACTTTAGCCGGTCGCTAGTCTATAAATGTGCACGTAAGACTGATGGCGCACACTTTTGCTGTGGGCGTGCACAAGGGCAGAGCTTGCACGGTGCACAATAAAATATAACTTAGGTGCGTTTCTTAAAAATCTAGGCGTGGGCCTTTGCCACATGTATCCCACCACTTACACCTCACTTTATAAATAATAATAATAATATAAAGAGACATGACGGACACACAGCAATCCTCATGCTAACTAGGGTCGACTTTATCAAATTCTCTTAGAGATGGCGGAGCATTCCCCCTCCTCCATTCGCAAACTCGTACACGTCTGTGTGGAGGAGCTGGTGGGAAGAAACGGACAGTGTGTCTTCTTGGGGTGGCAGGAGCTGTGCGGGTACTTGGCACTATATACGACTAGTTTGAGAGTGTAGGTGTGTATCTTTGGAGATGTTTGGGGCAGGAATGGGGGGTATGTGTGCAGGGGGGGGGGGTGTTTCTGCCTCTTGGTGTACAGACAATCTCTTTTTTCCCCCTCACACGCACTTCACCATCTTCCTATCCCCTTGCATTCTCCCTCCGCTCCATCCCCTTCTCTCTCTTTTCCCACCCTCCATTCCCTCCCTCTCACATTCTCTCTCCTCCTTGCCCGCTTCCCATATTCTCTCCCCTCCACCCTTACACACTCTCCTCCTCCTCTTCATGTTTTCTCTTTCCTTCCTCTCCCCCCTCACAGAGCCTCTCTTCTCTTTCCATCCCCTGCTTGCACTCTCCCATCCTCGCTGGCAGACATCATGACCTTTCCTTCTGCGCGCAGGGGTCGGAGTCCCTGTCAGCACAGTGAAGATGGTGCCACTGTAAGGCTTCTCTTTATTGTGCTGGTCCCTGCTGCTCCAGTTTCCTCAGATTGCCCACTTACTTCCCCGTCACCCTCCTGACAACTGCTTTGTGCTTCCACCTCTATGGGTGCGCATCAAACAAACTGATGTCTACAGATGGACAGGCAGAGGGATCCTCCCCAACAGTGCATGAAAGACAGAGGCCAATGCAGAAAGCGAGCATTAGAGCCCTGCTGTGTGCACAGTTTTCTAGCACAAGAGTACTGCATACATTGTTTGCCAGTTTGCCATAAGCAAAATATATGCAAATGAGGTATGCACAAAACTTCTGCACTAAATGTGCAACAGGTGCCAGGTATATGCACAGAAAGCTTATGCACTAGCAGCAAGATATCTGTAGCAAAAATCTAAAATAACTATTGATTACATTTAAAATAACAATTTTCTGTGTGGAGTAATAATTATTTACCCAAATGGTGGCAGGGAAAGTTGGGCACCGCTGTTGCCTTGACTTTCTCTCCTCTCAAAACCTCCTGGATTCTTTACAATCTGGCCTTTAGTCCTTTACACTCTACTAAAATGACTCTTGCCAAAATCTCCAGCAACTTGTTTCTGGCAAAATCCAAGGGTATTTACTTGATCCTCACCCTTCTTGACGTTTCTGCTGCTTTTGATACTATTAACCTTCTCCTTGATACCCTGTCCTCGCTTGGTTTTAAGGGCTCTGTGCTATCCTGGTTCTCTTCTTATCTCTCCCATCGCTCTTTCAGTGTTTGTTCTGGTGGATCCTCCTCTACTGCTATCCTGCTCTCAGTTGGTGTACCCCAAGGGTCTGTCTTAAATCCACTCCTTTTCTCTCTCTAAGCCCAGTCCCTTGGTGCGCTCATCTCTTTCCATGGCTTTCAGTACCATCTTTATGCTGATGACTTCCAGATCTCCCTCTCTACACCTGAAATCTCTCCGGCAATCCAGACCCGGATCTCTGCCTGCCTTTCTGACATTGCTGCTTGGATGTCTCACTTGGAATTGAACATGGCCAAAACTGAGCTTCTTATTTTTCCCCCTAAACCCTCTTCTCCCCGTCCTCTTTTGACAGTCTCTGTGGATAACTCTCTACTCCTCCCTTGTTTCCTCAGCTTGCTACCTTGAGGTCATCTTTGACTTCTCTCTCTCCTTCTCCACACACATCCAACTGATTTCTAAAACCTGCAGTTTCTTTATAACAAAAACTGACCATTCCTTTTTGAACACACTACTAAGACACTTATCCACTCTTTAGTCACCTCCCATCTTGACTATTGTAACCTACTACTTGCTGGTGTCCCTCTGAATCATCTCTCTCCCCTTCAATCTGTTCAACACTCTGCTGCGCAGCTAATCTTCCACCAGCCTCATCATGCTCATATTACCCCTCTTCTCAAGTCACACCCTTGTGCATATTAATCAAAGCAAACTGGAATTTCCATTGAAAGTCTTAATAGCCACATATTAGTACATAATATGACCTCCTCTGTTTTTTACCAGTATCTGAATACAATTTGGCATGGAGTCCATTAATTTCGAGCAGTCTGCAATGGTTTTTGGGTCCCTATATCAGACTTGAATCAGAGCTTGAATAAGTTTCTCCTTTGTCGTACAGTCCATTTCACAAAGGCAAAGTTTGCAAATGGACCACGGATTCTCTATTGGGTTTAAATCTGGAGAGTTTCCTGCCAGTCCAGTACCTTTATTTACTTCTTTTGAAAAAAAAAATTTCACCAATTTTGATGTGTGGCATGGAGCAAGATCCATCAGGAAATATCTTCTCTAGCTCTGGGACAACTCTTCTTTGGAGAACATCGAACGCATCATTCCCTCGACTGGATGCAAGCTGCCGACTCCATAATAACTGAAACACACCCAGAACATCTTTTGGGGGTGTTTCACATTCTGGTTGATCTGGGAATCATAAATCTTTTCTCCACGTGAACACTGAACATTTTGGCTTCTTTGGCCCTGGATGAAGAAATGACTTTCATCATTGAATATAACTTTTCTCCAATCTTCTTTATCCGCTCCTTATGTTTCAGTCCCCATTTATAGCGCTTCTCTTTCATAACCTTTGTCAGAAGTTTCTTTTTTCAGAGGTCATCATGCTTTTTGACTAACTTCCAAAAGTTGCCTGGGAATTGTGGAAGAACCTACCATTATACCTTTCTCTTCTAAATCTCTTATTAATGCGTCGCTTGTCTTCCGAGGGTCTTTTCTACTTTCCCGGGGAACATAGTTGTCATCTCTGGGTGTGGTTTTCCTCTTACACCACAATTCCCCTTTTGTTTAGGTGAGATGGATCCCGTCTCCTTTTTAGATTTGATCACATGACTGACGGTTGCGAGACTGACACCAACTATACTTGCTATATCCCTGTAGGTCTTCCCTGTGTGTTTGTGCAGGGTGACAATCTGTGCGTTTTCTGGGTGTCACGTTGATCATGCACAATGGTTGGATTAACAACTAAGAATATATTGGAAAGAAAATCTGATGTAATGATGGTTGATAGTCGCATACACAATAAATCATTTCTGCATCATATAACATCATCTATTACATCATTTAACACATAAACCCACAAATAATGATGAAACATCTCATATGTGATGATTTAACCCAGTTGATTAAAAAAGATCAAAATTAAATGCATATACAATTTGTAGGCTGAAAAGATTAAAAAATCCGGTTTGTTTCAATTAATTTGTACAAGGCTCCCTATCAATTTCCGCATCCAGTTCAAACTTCTCCTGCTGACCTATAAGTGCACTCATTCTGCGGTTCCTCACTACCCTTCCTCTTATCTCTCCCTACACCCCTCCTCAGGAAGTCCACTCTTCTGGCAAATCGCTTCTATCTGTGCCCTTCTCTTCTATTGCTAACTCCAGACTTCACCTTGCTAATCCTTATGCCTGGAATACACTACCTGAGTCTATACGTCAGGCGCCTTCTCTGGCCCTTTTGCAAATCCAGGCTGAAAAGTCACCTCTTCGCTGCCGCATTCGGATCTTGACTCAACTGATCTCCTTTGTATTTCCTTACCATTCCCCCTAGATGTATCCCACGTCTACAGCTACTGTGTTGTCTGTCTTGATTAGATTGTAAGCTCTGATGAGCAGGGCCTGTCTTTTACATCTGTCTGTGTAGCGCTGCGTACGTCTTGTAGTGCTATACAAATGTTCAGTAGTAGTAATAGTGCACTTAATTTTAGTGTCACAAACAGTGGTTTGTGGAGAGCGCCTCTACATTTTGTAGGCACAATAAGAAATGGATCCCACTGCAAAGTCACCAGCAGGTTAATCATTTTTGTTTTCCTACATATCGATCTGCTTTCTCCTATATGAGCCGGTTTCATGTGCCAAAGTTTTACTTCATCTCTGACCAAGCATTCAAATAATAGCACTACTGAACTCTATGCTTGGCCTTTCGGTCTTCTGTGCACTTTTTTGCATCCAAGTGGAATAACTAATGAGCTCATTACCATGTAGTTTGAATAAATTTGAATAGGCACCAGGCTACTATCTGCACATCCATATGTGCACAGGTAGTGCTTGCGTCAATCCCCTCTCTGCCTTGTGACGTGGCGAGAAGTATGTGCAGATGTCATGCTAGCTATGTGTAAATGGTACGCTAACATTTCTGCATTGGACCCCAAATCAGCGCATGCCGCATGTTCAGCTCAGTGAGTGAGGCCAAATGCAGAACTTTACTGATGCTACGGATCTGGCACCTTTCAACAGCACTAAATTCTTTAGCCGAAAATTTAAACAAGGAAGTGACAACTATGCTTATGAGTGGATTTTCCCTCGTATTGGATGAAAGTCATTTGTAACTGGTTCGTTTTTGGACACATGTGCTATCTTCCTCACAAGTTTGGTCCCAACTGGTGAATTTTTGTGGAAGTTTCAGTGTTTTCAGATTGACAGACAAATTGCACCAACTTCCTTTTGACAAGTTGAAAAGTCTTACACGATTACTTTTACTAACTATAATGCTCCTTGTGCTATATGTAAATGAGTGCTGAACACGGGAATTTTTCAAAGCACTCACGGTTTGAGATCTGTGATAACAAGGATAGAGACACATACCGTGTATTCCTGAACAGCGTCCTCCATAGGAATCACCGCGTGGGATCTGTGATCCTTGGATCTGTCACACACCACGCAGATGGGTTTCTGGTCATCCTTACAGAACAGCTTTAAAGCTTCATTATGCTTCAGGCACTGATTCTTAGTTGATTCTTTCATCGTCCTTTCAAGCAGCTGTTTGACTATTTCTGTCATACTTGCCAGTTGCTTGTTGGGTATTGGGGTACAGTGTGCAAAGTTCAGAGTCATTCTGCATTGAGGACAAGGAAGGACTTGATTTTCCTCATAAGCCTTAGTGACACATTCATGACAGAAATTGTGTCCACACTGTGTAATCACAGGGTCTTTAAAAAAATCCAGACAGATGGAACAGGTAACCTCCTCTTTGAGACGTTTTTCAAGATCTGTGGCAGCCATGGTTTTGCGATGAGCCAGGAAGGAGAGTGAAGATTTCAGTTTCACTTCCGTAGAATATCATCAGCTTTCACAGAACAGGAGGGCAGGCTTCTTACGTCAAGAACCTCTACATGTAACTTCTATAGCTGATTCAGGTATGCATAATCATTTCTTTCTACCTCTTACAGGAGGGTGTGTCCTACAGATGAATGTTTAGAGGGAACTCATTGTCCTGGAGTAGTACATACATAGGTGAGGGCACAGGGCATATTATTACTGCACAAGCTGTGTAATTCATGGCTAAATGGCATGGTGAAGGTCATTATATAGCTGGATTAAAAACGTTTTGGACCTGAGGAATGTCACCTCTTACTGCCAGGAGCCGCTGGCAATTTTTTTCAAAAGACTCAAATTGTCCATTCTTGGATGCTACTTTAAATGGACCATTGATCTAACTGACCAATATAGTTCTGGTCAACATTATTGGCACCCTTGCATTTTGGGTACGTTGTGTACAATATCTTGAGAAATAATTGGAAATATTCCAACTGTATGTCATCATAATATTTTAATATTATGTTCAAAGGTATACAACAAAACAAAAAAGATGTCTGTGCAACTTAGACATAGTAATTTCTGAGAAAAAAAACCAAAATATGACCTGGACAGGATTAATGGCACCCTTCACTGATATTTGGTTGCACAACCACTGGCAATGATGACAGCCTCCAAGCGTTTCTTGTAGCCATCTACAAGCTTTGTACATCTGTCTGCTGGTAGTTTTTCCCACTCTTCAACTGTGATTTGTTCCAGCTCATGAATGTTTCCAGGATTCCTTTTATCAATTTGCAGATTTCAGCCCTTTCCAAAGGTTCTCAATTGGACGGAGATCAGAACTCATTGCTTGCCAAGTTAAAACAGTCAGTTTTTTCCTTTTAACCATTCTTTTAGATGTATTTTTTGGTTCATTGTCCTTCTAGAGGACTGTGATAAGGAAGCTTATCATAGCTCAGGAAGGAGCTATAGAAAAGGTGAAGTGACTCTGAACAAGCAACCTGTCAGTTCTGGTAGAAATAAGAAAACAGAATTTTCCTATAAAAGACTACCAGTCCCAGAATGCATCAGGTTTCCAACAGCCATTAGAGGAGCTGAAGTGGAGAAACGTGTGTTCAATAAGGAGGGCTATGAGGTAATCCCCAAGCACTCATCTCAAAGGGCAGGGCCTGATTCAGCACAGCTGAGCTGTGCTAAGGTGGAGCACTCATCTAAGCAGAATAAAGGTAGAGTTTATTCTACAGAGAATATTCTTTATCAGAGGCATGAGAATCCTCAGCTTGGACATCTTCCTTGTCTGGAGGATCATCAGAAGCAGAAGCCAGAACGGAAGGACAGAGAGAGCAAGAAACCCTTTGGAAGAAAGAAGAGGAAAGCCTTTGTGAGGTCTAAAGGAGTCCATAGCAGTACGTATACTGGAAGGCATTCTAAAGGCAAGCATACACCATTGGACTGGGGAAACCCAGAGGAGTGGTGCTGCAGGGCCAGGGATCTCCAGACAGTACCTGTGAGGGAGACGGCTGCACGTGGAAGGGACCCTAGGACCCATGCCAGGAGGTATGTGAAGAGGGATCCAGTGTCCAGGGATCTGGATTGGAGGGCTGGACATAAGAATTGGACTACATACTGGCCAGGCTATTTAAAGAGGAACTCTAACAGCAATGGAAGCTCAGGTATGAACATTGATCTAAGCCCTAGCTATATCCTGGAAAGACAGCAGGGACACAGTTATTCTCCTGAGACTGCTCCATTGAGAAATGCCTCTGTACCAGTCCATGATTTTGAACCCATGATTGTTGAAGAAGGGGGAGAGGTTTTAGATACAGGTTGTGAATACATGGACTGCTCTCTGTCTAAACTCATTTGGTGATTTTCTGTTATAATATACAACAACCATCACAAAGAAATACAAACTTGTTCTTTAAACTACTCAGAAAAGCTCCTGAATAGGATTTTGGGCCATGCAGTAGAAAGTAAGCCAGCTAATGGGTTTCAGCTGGGTAACTGCTAGCAATTGAGCTTTACCTAATTGCCAGCGAGCTCTAAGGGAACACTTCTGAGTCTGTATGTGAAGATATAAGAAGTTAACCTGAAAAGAACAGGTTTTTTTTTTTTACTTTGCGGATTTTGTTTGTTGATTGAAGCACTGCTAGGAAAATATTAGCTAAAGCCTACAGAAAAGACCAGTTTGTTACCAACCAGGTCTTTGTTCTTTTGATTTGATTGCCTGACAAGTTCAACTGTTTTCCTGATTTTGTTTCTAAGTTTAACACTGAAAGCAAGTATCCTGATTTATGTGCTACCAAGCATATCTGTGTTGGGAGAAATAACCCCATAAATAAATATCTTATTGGCTTTACACTCAAGCAAGCACAACTAATTATTGCAAACGGCTGTGTCTGGTGTGAATGGACTACATTTCCCACAATCCCTTGCAAAACATATTAACATATGCCTTTGCCAAGACTGTGAACATTCTCACCCAGGCATCCGTCTGACAGGACCCATGACCTTTGACCCAGACCTAGATTTCTGACACTAGGTAGCACATTTCACTCCAAGATACCTTGGCAGTCCTCTGACTTCATGATTCCTTTAATACATTCCAGACCTTCCATTCCTGAGGCTGCAAAACTGCCCAATACCATATTTCACTGTAGGAAGGGTGTTTTTTTCCTTATAAACTTCATTTTGTCACCTGTAAATGTATCACTAGTCTACATTCCCAAAGAGCTCAAGTTTGGTTTTATCTGTCCACGGAACATTTTTCAAGAAGAATTGTGGTTTCTCAAGGTGGGTTTGGGCAAAGATCAGATGTGCCTTTTTATGTCTGTCTTTGAGCAGTGGGGTCCTCCTTGGCCTTCGCCCATGAAGTTCTTCTTTGTTTAGTGTGTGGTGTATGGTGCGCGTTGAAACCACCACTCCAGAATGCTCCAGGTCAGCCTTAAGCTCTTTGGATATTGTATACGGTGTTTTTCCAACAGTTTGCACTAACCTTCGAAGACTTCTTGGATTAAATTTTCCTCTTCCCACCACATCCTGGGAGGTTCTTGACAGTTTAATGAGCAGAAAGCTTCTTAACATTGGGAACTGTAGACACAGGAATCGCAAGGTCTTTGGAGGGCCTTGTATTCCTTTGAAGCTTGATGTTTAGTGATAATGGCTTTTCTGATGGTCTCAGGCAGCTCTCGTCTTCACCATTGTGAAAATGGAACAGAGAGTGAATGTAGCCATTTTAAAAATTAGAGCCATCATGCATTGGTTGATTCAAGTCATGTGAATACTGACAATGATCACAGGTGCGTCTAATTTTACTGATGGGAATGTGGTTCTTCTGTTCAAACTGATTTGAATTGTTTATAAGGGTGCCAATAATGTCCTAGCAAGGTCCCAGTTTTTATGCTATTTCCTTTTTTAATTGGTCTTGTTTTGATTATTTTATGTGTCAAATATGTGTGCATATATAGACCAAAATCATTTCATTGGCCACTTTTTTTTTTTTACGAGATATTGCACATTGAGGGGTTGAACTGCAAGGGTACCAATAATGTTGACCACAATTGTAGCACTTTTAGGGTTCTTACGAAAGACCTATACTATCAACTGCAATAATACTAATGGAAACATGAAAAGGAATGTTACGTGTAGTAATTTCCTCTCTGCTCAGTAGTGGTAATGCCATGTTAGATTTCTATGGCCACAGCTGGGACCCAAAGTTCAAGAAGGATGTTGAGATTCTGGAGAAAACTCAGCGAGGTACAGCAGGCTTAGCTAATGTTTCTGTAGTCAGATAAATAACCCAGGAAAAACTTGAAGGACTGGTAAGGGAAGAGTGGAGAAGTAGCCTAGTGGCCAGAGTACTGGCTCGGGAACTAAGACCTGGGTTTGATTCCGATTAGCACTCCTGGTGGCCTTGGGCAACTCACTTAACCCTCCATTGCCTTAGAAGAATCCAAGTTTTCAATGTCCCTGTTTAATGTACATCACCAAGTTTAAGTCACAAAGTAAACTGTGTTGACTAAAACAATAAGGTGGTATAAATGGCAAGCAAAGATTTGTGCTTGCCACAGAGAGGCCCAGCTGCCTCCTTGCAAGAACCCAACAGGTTGATTTCACTATATCAGAACATTTTCAGGTGCTTCCTAAGTATAGCATAGCTCTCTGTCCTCTTGTATTGCCTAAAATATCAGACATTCTCCAGAAATAGCCCTCCCAAGGGCCTGCCAAAAATGCCAACCTTCTATGTCTATAAATATTCTCATGCCTAATTTCTCTCCTCTGCCTATTACTTTGCTATGCCAAATCAGATCAAAATGTGATCAGCCAAATCCAACAACAAGTTGGAAACCGCACACAAACTGTGAAACAATGGTGTATTTTACCATCCTCTGTTGAGAAAATCAGATGTACATTCCAAAAACAGACGTTTGTCACTAAACGGAAAATAAAATTATTTTTTTCCACTTTTGTTATCTGGTCTTTTGTTTTCTATTCGTGTTGGTCTCAGGTTCTGGTTTCTGCTTTCTGTCTTTTCTTAACTCCATTTCAGGTTCTCCTGTCCATTTGTCACTTTCTCTTTCCTCCTGTCTTCACTTCCTCCCCAAAATCCATCTGTGACATTAATCTCTTCCTTTTAGTTTTATTCCATTTATTTTTTCTGTTTTCTGGGTATAGAACATTGGCTTCTATATAAAGCATTTTATAAAACCTGGATTGAGTGACATGCGCTTGGTCTGGGTTAGGCATATTATTTTGACTTTTTTCTTTGTGTATCACCAAATTATGTGTGTGATTTCAGGAATAGTGAATTTGGGTTTTTTTTTATAATATTTATATAGTCTGATTGTAGCTGGTTGTTGTAAAACACTTTGATGGTCATTGGTGCGAATGACGGTATATCGAATTTTGTAAATAAAAATAAAATAAGTCAAAATATTTTACTTCTTCTTTTAGTCCTCAATCTCCTTGTTTTTACTGCATCACCTAACATTTTCCATTTCTTTCTCTCACCCAACCTTCCTATTCCCTATCTCTCTCTTTCCTAAATCTTTTATTATCCTTTCTTTCACTAACTTTCCCCCTCCCCATCCATAGTAACATAGTATATGACGGCAGATAAAGACCAGTATGGTCCATCTAGTCTGCCTAGCAAGGTGCACTGATGTTGCCTATCAGTTTACTCCCTTGAAGCTTCATGTTATGTCCTCTACTTTTGCAGCTTCCCCATCTATGGAAAAGGTTTATTTGTGCATTAATACTCTTTAAGTATTTAAAGATCTGAATCTTATCTCCCCTGTCCCTCCTGACTCCGTGTACATATTTATGTCTTCAAGTCTCTTCTCATAAGTCTTCTGATGCAGGCTGCAAATCATTTTGGTCACCTTCCTCTGAACCGTTTCCAGTCTTTTTACATCCTTTGCAAGATATGGCCTCCAAAACTGAACACAATATTTCAAATGAGGCCTCACCAGCGACTTGTACAATGGCATTAGTACCTCTTCCTTTCTGCTGGTAATTCCTCTTTGTATGCAACCCAGCATCCTTCTGGCTTTTGCCACCACCTTGTTTCACTGTTTCGCCACCTTGAGATCCTCTGAAATAATCACTCCGAGGTCCTTCTCCTGGTCCATGCACAACAAACTCTTGCCTCCTACTGCGAACAATTCCCTTGGATTTCTGCTTCCCAAGGGCATGACATTGCACGTTTTCACATTAAATCTTAACTGCCAAGCATTAGACCATTCTCCAGCTTTTGTAGATCTTTTCTAATGTTCTCCACTTCTTCAGTGGAGTCCACTCTGTTGCAAATTTTTGTGTCATCTGCAAAAAGACAGACTTTTCCATTCATTCCTTCAGCAATATCACTCACAAATACATTGAACAGTATCGGTCCCAGGACCAAACCCTGGGGCATACCACTAATCACCTTCCTTTCATCCGAGTGAGTTCCATTTACCATCACCTTCTGTCATCTGCCAGTCAACCAATTTCTGATCCAGTTCACCACCTTGGGACCCATCCTCAAGCTGTTGAGTTTATTTATAAGCCTTCTATGAGGAACAGTATCAAAGGCTTTGCTGAAATCTAGGTAGATCACATCCATCGCATGCCCTTAATCTAGTTCTCTGGTCACCCAGTTAAAGAACTCCATCAGATTTGTTTGGCAAGATTGTCCTTTGGTGAAACCATGTTGCCTCGAATCATGCAACCTGTTGGTTTCAAGAAAATCCACTATTTGCTCTTTCCGGAGCGCCTCCATTACTTTTCCTGCCATCGAGTTAAGGCTTACTGGCCTGTAGTTTGTCACTTCTTCCCTGTTATCAGTTTTGTGAAGAGGTACCACATCGGCCCTTCTACAATCCAGTGGAATTTCTCCTGTCTCCAAGGACCTATTAAAAACATCATATAATGGCCCTGCAAGAACCTCTCTGAGCTCTTTCAGTGTCCTGGGATGTATCCCATCTGGTCCCATGGCCTTGTCCACTTTCAGTTTTGCAAGCTGTTCTAACACATCTTCTGTGAATCTCTCTAGCTCTCCCATATTTATTTATTTTATTTTATTTATTTCAAAGTTTTTCTATACCGTCCCTTCCTGAGATCAGGGGCAGTTTACAATGAACAACAACTTTACATCAAACGATTTTATAAATCAAACAATCAACATTGAACAGAACTGTTTACATAGGAAACTATTTACAGGAATAGCAGAATTCCAATTTTTCATTGTGTAATAGGTTTGCTCAATGGAACCAAGGAGGTTTTAGTGAGGTGCTTGCTATGTGACATTATTTCCATTATTTTCTCCATAGTGTAGAGTGAATGGTAGTGTTTTTAATTCCTTTATAAAAGTTTGTAAATCCTTATGGCATGGATTGAGTCTGGGAGGGCATTCCATAGTGAGGGCATGACAATAGAGGAGGCTCGGTTACTTGTGACTTGTTTTGTTCTGTGAATGATCAGTGGGATTATAAGTGTATTCTATGAGTGTTTCCTTTTGGATCTTATATTTGTTGCATGGGTGATTAATGTTGAAAGGTATGATGGAGCGATATTGTTGGTTAACTTAAATGTTGA
Organism: Ichthyophis bannanicus; assembly: GCA_033557465.1. Classification (NCBI taxonomy): domain Eukaryota; kingdom Metazoa; phylum Chordata; class Amphibia; order Gymnophiona; family Ichthyophiidae; genus Ichthyophis; species Ichthyophis bannanicus. The sequence continues at coordinate 121,752,968 of CM066048.1, forward strand.
TATTAATATTTTGTATCTTATTCTGCTTGAGATTGGTAGCCAGTGTAGACTGTATAGTAAGGGTGTTATATGGTCAATTAGTTGGGCTTTACATATGATTCTGGCATTACATTCTGGGCAATTTGAAGTTGTGTTAAATTCTTTTTGGGTAGACCATAGAGTAGACTATTGCAGAAATCTAAGTGAGGAGTTATTAGCGTTTGAGCAACTGATCTGAAATCGTGCATATCAAGTAGAGGTCTAAGATGTTGTATGGTTCTTAATTTGAAGTATATGGTTCTTGTTAACTGTTTTATGTGTGTAGTCAATGAGAGTGATTGACAGTGACGTACCTTTCTTGTTTTTTCACTGAGAGTATTGTATCTTGCATTTGGAATGTAGCTGGGGGAATGAATTTCTGGTTTCTTGACGTGTAGAGCACTTCAGTTTTTTAATGTTCATGCTATTCGAAGCTAGCCATGCCTGAGCTTCCATGATACAGAATGCTATAATATGTTGGGATATGTTTAGGGTATCTATGGGGAGATATAGCATGATATCATCTGCATAGATATGGTAGCTCACTTTGAATTTCTTGAATATATTGCAGATCAGTTGTAAATAGAGATTAAACAGGAGTGCTGAAAGGCCGGATCCCTGAGGTATTCCTTGCTCCTGTTTAAATGTGGAGGAGATTTCTTGGCCTATTTGAACTTGCTGACTACGGTTGTAGATACAGATTTGAACCATTGCTAGGTTGTTCCCTTAATTCCAATTTGTTCAAGTCCAGAGAGTAGTGTATTGTGGCCGACATTGTCAAAAGGCAGCAGATATGTCAAGAATATGAGGATGAATGTCTGTTTTATATCATCCATGCTATGTATGAGGGTGTCAAAGAGAACCAGTAGGAGCGATTCTATGCCATGAAAAGGCGAAATCCAAATTGCTGCTCATCTAGTGGGGCATTAAGATCTATGAAGTCCTGAAGTTGTGTTTGTACGACCGTCTCAATTATTTTTGCTTCAAATGGTATGCTGGCTATTAGTCTAAAGGACATAGGGTCTTGCTTATCAAGTGTTTTATTTTTTTAAATTGGTCGAATCATGTAATGTTTATGTTCGTTAGGCATGGTTCCTTGTTGTAGGGATTGATTGACAATTTGGAGTATGTGGGGAGCTAGCTCATTCTTTGTTGCCTTGATCCAGGCAACTGGATAGGGGTCTAGAGGGGAAGTAATAGTGTTAATTTTAGTAATGGTGTTCAATAGTTGCCCAGCATCTCCTCTGTCTCCCTCATGTATATACCTTGTGGGTAGTAGGGTCCCCAGGACAAGTTTGAGACCTGGCCCTATCTGAAGCCCCCCAACAGAAGAAACAGGATGAGACCAGAGCCCTGCCCTCTCAGCTGATTCTGCCCTCGTTTTGCTCCATTCCATGCTTAGATGTCATTCTTCTAATTTCTTAAAGAGAGTAATAGGAACATCCGAGCTGGGAAATCCAGGAGTGGAATGGAACACAGTTAGGTCTGGATTGGCCTGTTAGAACTGACCTGGGCTGAGAAGAAAGCCCTAAAACCAGAAATGTCCAAAAAAGAGATTGAGTGGGGGGGGGGGGGGGGAAGGGCGACAAAAAAAGTAGTAGAAAATTTAGCCAAGGTGTAAAGGAATAAAACTAATCTTCCCTGATCTTTCACACAAGAATCCTCAGGTTAGAAAAGGCAGGGAAGAGAATCAAAATCAATATAATTCTATTGGATTTTAGGGAAAAAAAAGAAGCAAACAGAGAATATACATGAGGGAGACAGAGTGAGATTTGAAGTCATGCCCCCTCCCCTCCTCTGTTTAGAAGAGTAGTCTGCTACCCCCTATAGAGCTTTGAGTATTAATAAGCAACCTATATAATCTCCGATAATTATCTAGGCATAGGCAGCTTTTATATTCTCACATGGCTGCTTCAGTGAAAAAGGATCAGAAATCCAGGGGATCCAACTTCCTTCTTGCCTGAGAGCTCCCTCTGCGCTTGTGTGGAAAGGAGCCTCCACTGTGGACGCTGGACAAATATTTTTCCAAGAACACATGACTTAAACTTCCAACTATAGCAGCCACACCTGCAAGAGACGTGCTGGAGAAAGAGTACCACCCTTCCCGTGCCCGAGAGGCCAAACAGGGTGCGGAAAGGTCTGGTCTAATCATCAGGCAAACTAGGTGGTGGGGGGGGGGGGGGGGAGAGCAAAGAGCAAAGAGCAGGGCATTCAAAGCTAAGCAATAGATTCTGACAGTCAAGGGGGCATAAGGCTTCAGGTTTGCCTAGGCTAGAGCACCAACAATTTGAACCAACTCTGGGGCCAGCCCTGGGTTCCCCCATCCCCTATAAACTCAGCTTCAAAATTAAAGTCCTCTTGTTAAGAAAGAAAATATGCTCTACAGGGTGACAGCAGAGATTAATGTAAACTACTTTCACTAAAAGATAAAGCGGGATAGAAAACCTGTCAAATAAATAAACAATAATTCCAAGGATGGCCCATAAAGCTGCCCTCTGGTACCCTGCTAGACTGACCATCAATGTAAATGGGGTACAGATGTTCTTCCATACATCAGAAGCGATAACGTCCTGTCTGTGAACCTTGGAGAGAAGGAGTGGTTTGCAGCAGGGAGCCAAACCCGGCACAAAAAGCAAAATCAATGGTCATCCGGTCTCACCAGCACAGAACATGGAGAGCCCAATAGCAGATACTACAAAAGAAGTCCTGGCGGCAGCAGAAAAGCCTGTAGAGGAAGAGACGGCATGGACCTCCCTCCGGAAGGACACACGGAGTCAGCCCAGAGCAGAGCTGGCCCATAGTTGAAAAGTGAATCGTAGTAGCGTTGAGTTGACGTGGACAACCACAGAGTGGTACAGAAGACTGCACGGCCACTTACGGGACTAGAGGGCGAAGGCACCAAGGGGGACTGTTTGGGGGGGATTGAGCTTGATAAATTGAATGAATGAGTGCATGACTGAGATGGAAAAGGAGAGCTTCTTTTGGGAGGTTGAAGGAGAGGTGGAGGGGGGCAGGGCCTACAGAGCCTACGGACAAAGGGACTTAAAAGGGTGGGCGCTGGATGATGGTTATTAAAGTGGATCATAAGGGTCAATGGGAGCAGGGAAGGGGACTTGCTGCATTAAGAGGAAGCTATAAAAAAAATATAATATGGAGAGAAGTACGAAGGAAGAGAGGTGGAAGAGGTTTAGATGCGGGTTGGGGCGTTTGGTTAAAGGAAAAGCTGCGCTGCGACTTTCATGGGTAAAGGGTGGATGGCGAGCTTGCCCAGCAGGAATAGAAAGGGTGACCTGACAGGAGGTAAGTTTGAAAAGGAAAGGTATTTAGTGGTGTCCTGGAATGTTAGAGGCCTGAACGGGCCGGTAAAAAGGAAAAGGATGCCCTCCATGGCAACTAATGCTCATATTGATATTCTCCTCCTCCAGGACACTCATTTGATGCAAAAGGAGCACAACAGTTACAAGCTGGGGGCTACCAGTAGATTTTTTTGCTCCGCCTACAGCTCAAAAAAAAAGGGGATAGCCATTTTAATCCACAAACGAGTCCCTTCTGTTCTATACATCTCCGGCTAATGCAGTTTGTTTGGGGCAAGAAAAAAAAACAGAATTGGGGACCAATGGCTGATTAGGATGAGGGAGCAAAGGGGAGTCAGTTTCCCAGACCTAAAAAGATATTACCAGGCAGCAGTATTGAAAGCTCTGCGTCACTACTATCTACAGTCTTCGGCCCACTGAGGTGCTGTGGCTGACATTGGAGCAGTGCCTTGGTCCATTTTTGAGCAACTGATGGACAAGGGAGCTGGAGGTGAGGGGACACCCCTTTGTGGGGCCCTTGTTGAGACATGGGAGATGCTGTCTTAAAAGGGGAGTATCCCATCCTACTTAGCGAGGTGGTCCTGGCTGAGATACTACTGCCCCTTATACGGGCTGGAGTTTCAGCCCCTGTTGGAGCATCTTGAACAGCATGGCAAAGGCCATTTTTAGGATCGGGGAGAAAAGGGGGATGTATAACCAAAGAGGCTCTGGATGAAATCATGGGGGATAAAACACCCTTTTATCTGCTATTTTAAGCGGAAACATTAGATCTGACTCCGGCAGGAGATGAAGGATGTGGAAGTGGTGTGGTTTAAAAGGGTTAATAAGCGAGGACTACTGTCCAGAGTATAGAAGAACCTGGACAGGGGAGGAGAGGAAGAAGTCCCCCCACAGACGTGGATGGGCACTAGTCAAAAGGGACTAGTATAATATCCACATGGGGATTTCAAAATGGACAATGGTTACCTCTTGGAAGCAAACACAACTGCGGCTTGTCCACGGGGCCTATGTTACCCCACAGCAGCTAGGGAAGGCAGGAATTCGGGTAAGGAAACTATGAAGGAGGGAATGTAGGGGTATGGGAGACTTTTTCCATTCATGGTGGGAATGCCGGTCTCCCAAAATGACTGGCTGAAGGTGTGGGGGAGCTAGAGAGGATACTGAAAGAGAAGCTCTCGGCAGACCCAATAGAGATCCTTTTAGACCCAGGAGGGGAGGGAGGGAAAAAGAAAAACAGTAGGTAGGTGAAGGCCAAACTCCTGCTAGCTGCAAGACTGGCCCTGGCCTGGCGTTGGAAACACCTAAAAGCCTGAGGCTGGGGGATTGGTGGCTGAAAGTGGGGGGAAACATTTCAATTTGATAAGATCACCTATGGATTGCAAGGGCAGATGTGGAAATGGAAAACGATTTGGGGCCCCTATATACAGGATGGAATGGGCAAGGAACACGCAAAGGAGAAAGGGGATAGAGGGACCAAATACATCCTGAGAGCGGAGAGCAAGCTCGGTGGGGGGGAATGAGCGAGAGACGCAGCACAATATATGTTTATATGTTTTTATAAGTTTATCTGTTTACTTTTTTGGGGAGGTGAAAGGGGTGTGTGTCTAATTCCTCCTTTCTGGTTTGGGTTATGAATGTTACCAACACAGGTGAAATGATGAAACAGAATGCTACTTTTACTAGCCACGGGACTAGCGAACTGAGGCGGCACATATGACAGATGTGCGGAAGGCCTGTGGACTTGCGGAAATGAATTTAATGAATGTGTGTGCAGGGCAATTCCGTTCCGGGCAGCCCCTGCCTATGCATGAGCCTAGAATCTGTACGTGCCCCAGCTGCACCCGATAATGATCCCGCCGGGGCTAGATGTGCCCGCAGGATCAGAATCGAGCGCAACCAGTTGGACATACAGGCTGAGGCCTGATTTTGGGCCCTGGACGTCCAGCCAGGCACCTGCATAGAGTGGCGGTGGCATGCCATCGTGTCTCCATGCAGGAACCGTGATCCCCGGCCGACTGTCATAATCTCCTTTCCCTGCAGCCTGACCCCCGATGGGGCCTACCATGGCCAAGGTCGAGTTGCGGGGAACTCCCTGCACTCTCTCAGCTCGTTTTGTGTCCATAGTGCCCTCCTTCTGCACCGTCTAGGGAATTGGCCCTATATGTCCGGGGTCAGGTTCCCGCCCACTCCCCGTCTTGGCTCCTCCTCCGGCCCACCCCCTTCCTCCCATGAACAGAGCTCCCAGCACAGCTTGCCTATATGTGTGGGGAGCTCTGTCTTCTGGATCGGAAACCTGGAGTTTAGCAGGGCTGGACGTCCGGATCAGACGTGCAGCCCTGCTAAACGCGGGTCAAAATCTACCCCATGATGCTTACCTTATTACCCCTGTTATCTTGTGATGCACATATGGGGCTAGAGGAATTGTTGGTGGTTTTACTTTCTCCTGTTTGTAATAAAAACACGAATAAAAAACCCCAAACAAACTACAATTCCCCGATTCTGGTGCCCAAGATCATATTGTATCTGTCCAGATTACTTTTCTAGCCCAGTGATAAGTCCCCATGCATTTTCATTTTTTTTTTTGCTACAGCCGCTGTTTCTTCCAGATTTCCTGCTCATTCTTTTACGGGAAGTCTTAGGTTTTTTTGTCAGCTTTGAGAAAGGTATGTCTCTTCTGTTTTCATAATTTGCTTCTCTCCCTCTCTTGGGCGGTGCAAGTGTATTTGGGTACCTCAGATGAACCCTCAGCCTTGTTCCCTCCCCCCCCCTCCCCTGAGATTCTGATAATTAAACTCAGCAATCATAACCTCCCAGCACCACACGTCCCACAACAATCCTGTAAAAATGCGTAATGGGACAACATACTTTTAAATATGAAACTTTGCTTTGTATGTATGTGCGTGCCTGCTCTTCTTGCAAGTACAAGGATACACTAATGACTCAGTTCCTGAAACAATGGAAACTGAAAGTCATAGAGCTGGTGCAGGATTTGACCCTTTCTTCTCTCGCAAGTCGTTTGGGGATTTCCAGGACAGCAAAAGGAGTTTCGGGAAACGCTAGCAGCAGGTGAAAGGAAGAGAGAAAGAGAGGGCGAAATGGAGGAGGCTGAAAATGGCCACAGCGTTCATGCTAGGATCTTAGGGGACCCGCAGGGGGACATCAGCAAGAAGCTGAGCCTTTTCTTCGCCAACAGGAGGAAGAGCGGCGGAGGGGAAAACCAGGTCATGCGTCTGAGCTCCACCTTGTACAAGATATGCTTCAAAGAGAAGGAAGGTAAAGAGGCGAGCTGGGAAGAAAATCGACCCCCAGGGGTTATATCAGGGAAAAGCCCTGTAATAGTGCTGAATGTGAGCTCTTGTAAGTAGGGACTTATTCTACCTGCATTCCAATCAGGCTGTAAGCTGGCTTCTTCTGAAAGGTAGGTAAAAAATGACATTAAAAAGGAGTAAGATAGTGAAAGACCCAGGAACTGTGCTATTCATCTTTAGCCAGAGAGTAAGTGGAGGTTTCCTATCACTGAGCAGAGTCTGGGCACACGCCTGATAAAAACTTTACAAAACTTTGAAGATCATGAGATCAGCCCTACTCTGACAATCTGCTTTGAAGATGTTATTTTTTTTGCTCTCTTTTTGTCTATTCTTCAAATTAAAACCCACAAAAATAACTAATTTGTAAGATAACTATGTTGTCAGACGAGGATAAGGGGTCTTCCAGTCTCTCTGAAGACTCATCAGGATACAAAAAGCCATTTTAGGGCTACCACATTGCCGCAGGTCAACCTCACAGGCTGATGCAGAGAGAAACCCCGGCCGCACAACCACCTCTCCGCTGCTGCCGATTCTGTCTTGAGGGAGGAGGGTGGGAGAGGTGGCTGCGACGGCAGCATTTTAAAAGCGGCAGCTTTGTTGCCCATGGAAGTCCATCTGTGTCAGAAGACCTGGCCTGCTACTTCTGATCCCCTTTCCACAGTAAGTTGTGTTGGAGGAGGATCAGAAGCGGCAGGTCATGTGTGTCACGCACATAGCCTACGCAGGCAACAAAGTCATCCACCTCAGGCGGCCACCTAGCTTACCTAGTGGACAGGCCGGCGCTGGATCCAGGCATATTTTGCCCTATGATATAGGGATTTCTCGTTCTGATTTTCTTAACAAAATAATGCAAAAATGTCCTGCCTTTGTTAGTAGTGGCCCGAGGGTTTCAGCCAAAGACTGTACCTCCATCCGGCTTACCATGCCGCCCCTACCTTGCCCTGAAGGGGCTAAATGGCCGCTTCAGCGCTGCATCAGGCCTTAAAGTGCCCTCTCACATGTGTGCTCATGACCTGCCACTCCTGCTCCCCTTTTGATGCAACTTTCTTGGAAGCTGGGCGGGGTGGCCGGCCTGAACTGCGCGAGTGTTTTAAAGTCTGCCACAGTGCTGAAGCAGCAGTTCATCTGCCACTTCCCAGGGACTGGGTTAGCGATGCTGCCCACCAGGTTTTGCCACCCTAGGCAACTGCCTAGTTCACCTAGTGAATGACCCAGCCCTGGCCTTTGTGCTCCCTTCATCTCTCCCCTCCATCCCCAACCCCACACAGCAAAATACAGCGGCAGATCACTTTTCTTTCTGAGGAACCTTGCTTATCTTTGGTTTAAATATGGCTTTTTAAAAATCTCTTCTGGCAAAAATATCCCCCTCTCTACCCCTGTCTGACTCCGGCTTTGCCTGTGGCTGGGGCTGCAGCACCTCTTTGTCTCTTTTGCCAAACAGGGACAAAACTGTTTTCCATAATCGCTAAAGAGCAGCCACTGACAGAGCTGGGGATCATTCAGCTGTTGGCAGCCTCATTAAAACTCCTGTTCTCTTTCTGCTTTTTCTCCATCTGCAGTCCAGGAGAGGGTCCTGAACAAAGAGCACCATGAAATCAAGTTGAGCACCCAAGATCCTATTGCAGTCCAGGTGACACGTTTAGCAACTGAAGAAGACACTGCTGGAGCTCCTCTGGCCCCATCCTCTTGTGGCATACTGGACTCCACAGCAGGTAACTCACTGACAAGCTAACAAAGATTTAGGCGTGGACTCTATCATTCTCCATGAGAAGAATCAGCCAAATGAACCAAGAAGTCCTCTTCTGAAATGTAAACACTGCCCGATCAGGATGAAATCTGAGTGAGGTGGACCTGCCGTCCCTCTCCCCGAATCCATTCACTCATGCTCTACCAGCGAATAATTCTTGTGGATCCCATTTAACTATTGCCACAAACAAGTGCTCATATAAAGCTTTTTCCAGGATGTATCCATGCTTCCCCCGCTGCACTACAAGACATTGGCATTTAATGGCCTTAATTGGGGTGGTGGCTGGGGGATATTAGAGACACACTGGGAAAGATACAGGGGGAGAGGCCTAGGGCACCGAACATCCTTCACAAAAATAGCATTAACTGTGAAAGACCGAGAAAAATAAACACAGAAAACTTCCTTGAGGCAGTGAGAGAGGATTTATCAGTGTGCAGATGTGTGTCTAAGAGCAGCAGCAGCTGAACCACTCCCACTGGTATGAAGCCAAGAAAATCAGGGAAGTGCCACTGCTGTGCTGTTTGTTGTCAGAGCCTCATGCAGGTGCCACAGTGATATTTGCAGAACATGAATCCAACACAGACAGCCGAAGGGGAGTGGTTAGAAAGGAATAAAAATGAATAGAATAGGGGCATTAGAGGTAATAAAAAAATAGGGATCTGATATTCCATAAAATAATGTGAAAATTCAGAATCTTGAAATGAATTTTCAAATTTTTAGTCAGGATGTGTGTAGATTAAATTAGAAGTTACTCATGTAGATCGACGGAATGCAGCTAAACCCATGCGCATATGTGTGGAATGTATGTGTGGGGGGGGGGGAGAGGTGAGAGTGCCTTTCAGGAGCATATTATTAATTGACATAACTTACATTTTTACGAAGTACATGTGTAGCTAGTTTGCCTGTAGCACACGGCACTTACGTCACCTTTTTGAAATGGGTAATACTCCATGCACAACCCAAACCTCAAACGATATTCAAATAACAATTCATGCAGGGACCTTGGATTTGAAAATCAGCTTGCTTGGTATATGCTTAAATGAATTTGCATAATTTTGCTGTTAGACACCCTGCTAATAATTTACATGATAAAACATTTTAGGATAAAGCGTACATGAGAATGCAGTAGGGCATGAAAAGAGATCTGATCGCAGTTCGAGAAACCTGACTAGCTTTTTTCCTTTCTCCTGCATCCTAGTATGTAGACTGAGGGCTTTGGGAAAGGGACATTGGAAGTTATTAAAGGTGGTATTTTCTATTTGCTTTCATCAGTGCCGGTCTCTCCTGAGGCAGAGAGGGTGCCTGAGAGCTCTCATATCCAGGACTTCCCACCAGTGAGAAGTGAATCTTTTGTGCCCAACCCTCATATCTTCTGCCTGATAGAGAAACACCTTCGAAAAGAACTGGGGCGCTTATGTCCAGGGATGGCATGGTCAGTGGACCCCAGCCATTCCCATGTAACATTTGAAGGGACCTCGGAGGCTGTACTTCTTGCTAAAACTGCTCTCAAAAAGCTGCTGGGAATGGTGTTGGAGAGACCAGTGGAGCTGCCAGGCTATGAGTTAGCGTTCCTCCTCACGCTAACAAAGATGAACTTTCTAGAAGAGGCGTTCCATGACATAGAACTGGAGGTAGTCCTCCAAATTTGCAATACCTATGCCAGTCTGTTGGGACTAGATATGGAATCAGTGAAACTGGCCAATGATATCCTCTGTGATCTACTTGACCACAAGATTTTAGTGGACGTCAAGGACTGGACTGACTTAAGTGAAGGCGGAGGTAGCTATGTATTCATGAATTCCTTGTTGAAAACACTGAACCATCCTCTCAAGCGAGTGGACATTAGGGTCACCCCTGTGGGGAGTCTAACGAATATCCTTGTGGTGGGATGCACCAAGAGTGTGCAAACTGTGATAAAGGAAATGGAAATATTTCTGGGCAGAATGCAGGAACCAGTTGACCCAGCACCAACATCTACTGTATCTTCGTGTAGCCAAGAAGAGGAAAGGCTTGACCTCCCTAACCCTAGCCTGGCAGCATCTTTTGATCAGTTCCTCACTCTAGTTGACCCAGAGGACTCCTTGAAGGGAAAAGTGACTTGGAGCCTAGCCCCTTCCCCTTCCTGTGCCGTAATACTGAGAGGACCAAAGCAGGACGTGGAACATGCAAGGGAGAAGGTGACCAGCAAACTCCAAGCCCTTCATAGTACCGAGCTGGTGCTAGATAAGCCAGGAGCACAGCAGTACTTCCGTAGCAGGGGGAAGGAGTATTTGGCCCTGTTGCTGAAGACTCACAAGTGTCTGGTATTACTACAAGACAGCAAGATAGCCTTCCGGGAAATGACAGAGGTAAGAAGAACGAACACGTCTTCATATCATGTCCTCTCTGTAAGCAGGGTATTGAGTGCTCTAGGAGAACCGTCAGCCTTATGCTCCTCTCCTCACGAGATTTTGATAATTAAACTCAACAATCATAGTCATCAGTACACCATCTTTCCCACAATAGTGCTGTAAAACAGCTGCTCATATCTCATTCATATTCTCTCCTTTCTCCCTTTCTCGTGCGTCTTGGGGAATGCATATTCCATATCTAATAAACTTTCATTCACTCATGATCTCTTTATCTGTAATGCTCTTCATCTCCTGGCTCTAACTGAGACTTGGCTCCTCTCTGATGACTTAGCTTCAGTCGCTGCCCTCTGTCATGGCGACGACCAATTCTCCTTCACCCCTAGTTCCACTGGCTGTGGTGATGGTGTTAGGTTTCTACCCTCTCCTTCATATCAATTTCAATCCCTCCTTCTGCTTCAGTCTCACTCCTTTCCCTCCTTTGAAGTCCTTTTCATCCATATTTTTAATCCATTACCTCTCCGGATAGCTGCTATTTATCGACCCCACAGACAAGTCCACCTTTACCTCTCACTGATTTTGACTCACTCGTGGCTTTCCTTCTTTCTGGATTCATCTTTCCCCTCCCTTATTCTCAGTAATTTTAATAATCATTTTGATAACCTGTCTGACTCTTATGCTTTAAATTTCCTTTCCCTTACCTCTTCATTCAACCTCCAGCTTTGCTCTACTGTCCCCATTCACCAGCACGGTCACTGCCTTGACCTTGTTTTCTTTTCTAATTGTTTACCCTCTAATTCTGTACCCCATTTCTTCCCTTATCTGACCATCATCTGCTAAGCTTCGCTCTTTATCACTCCCTGCCTCAATCGCGCCCATTTTCCTCCAACCTCTTTAGATATCTTCATGCTGTCGACCCATCAGCTCTCTCCGCTATTGTCTCATTTCCTCTTTCCTCCACCATGTCGTTGAAGTCTGTTAATGAGGCCGTAGTTTCCTATAATGCCGCACTTTCCTCTGTCTGGATGCTCTTGCTCTTCGACTACCCGCACTCTCCTCTGTCTGGATGCTCTTGCTCTTCGACTACCCGCACTCTCCTCTGTCTGGATGCTCTTGCTCTTCAACTACCCGCACTTTCCTCTGTCTGGATGCTCTTGCTCTTCGACTACCCGTTATCTACGTTCCTATGCCTGCTCAGCTGAGCACATTTCACTCAAATCCTGCACCTTTGCTGACTTTCTTCACTTCAAATTCATGTTTGCCTTTTTCCAGCCAATCATAGCACTCACCAAGCAAAACTACTATGTCTATCTGACTAACTTTTTGCCTCTAACCCTCGCTCTCTTTACAATTCTCAACTCTCTCCTTAAGGCGCCTCCACCTTAGACCCCTCCTTCCCTTTCTGACCAAACCCTGGCCGACTATTTCCATGACAAAGTCTACAAGATTACATTCCAATTCCCCATGAGATCAGCTCCATCCCCTCTTTCCCCTCTTCACTCCCAACTCTTCCCCTCAACCTCTGCTACCCTTTTTTCCTTTGCTAAGATCTCCAATGACAAAACCACTCATCTTCTTCCTCCTCTAAACTCCTATCCCAACCCGTATCCTTAAGTCCATCTCTTCCACTGTCATCCCTTTCACCTCTCATATTCTCAACCTCTCGCTCTAAAGTGCAACTATCCCAGTAACCTTCAAGTGTGCTGTGGTCACACCTCTTCAAGAAACCTTCACTAGACCCTTCCTGTCCTTCTCGACCCATCTCTCTTCTCTGCTTCATTTCTAAACTACTTGAACGTGCAGTTCACCACCTTTGTCTTGACTTTCTCTCCTCTCAAGCCCCTCTGAATCCACTGCAATCTGGCTTTTGTCCTTTCCATTCTACTGAAACAGCTCTTGGTAAAGTCTTTAGTGACCTGTTCCTGGCAAAATCCAAGGGCCTTTACTCGATCCTCATCCTTCTTGACCTTTCTGCTGCTTTTGATACTGTTGACCACAACTTTCTCCTCAATACCTTGTCCTTGCTTGGTTGTAAGGGCTCTGCACTATCCTGGTTTCTTCTTGACTCCTCCCTTTCCTTCTCCACCCACATCCAATGATAGCTGAAACCTGTTGTTTCTTTCTCTATAACATCAGCAAAATTTACCCCTTCCTTTATGAACATACTACTAAGACACTTATTCACTCTTTAGTCGCCTCCCGTCTAGACTATTGGAACCTTCTCCTCACTGGTCTCCCTCTGAATCATCTCTTTCCCCTTCAATCTGTTCAAACCTCAGCTGCGCAGCTAATCTTCTGCCAGACCCGATATGCTCCTATAATCCCTCTTCAAGTCACTTCATTGGCTCCCCATCCTTTTCCTTATCCAGTTCAAACTTCTCCTACAGACCTATAAATGCACTCACTCATTCAGTTGCTCCTCACTACCTTTCATCTTTCATCTCTCCCTCACCCCTCCTCGTGAACTCTGCTCTTTTGGTGATTGCTTCTGTCTGTGCCCCTTTCTTCCATTGCCAAATCCAGACTACGATCCTTTCACCTTACTGCTCCTTATGCCTGGAACAAACTACTCGAGTCTGTACGTCAGGCTTCATTCCTGGCCCTTTTCAAATCCATGCTAAAAACTCACCTCTTTGAGGCTGCTTTGGATCCTGATCCGCTCAGCCTCCTTCCCTTTCCCTAGTTGTATCCTTGTCCTCAGCTGTTGTGGTGTTTGTCTTGACTAAATTGTAAGCTCTGATGAGCAGGGACCGTCTTTACATGTCTCTGTGTAGTGCTGCGTATGCCTTGTAGTGCTATATAAATGATCACAGTAGTAGTAGTAACATACGTTTACATATTAAAATTTGCTTTGTGTGCATGTCTGTGCCACTCTCCCTGTGGGTAAGAGAATCTGCCGAGGGCTCTTTGAGTTTGTCTTGCTCTCAGGATCTAGTGTTTTGCTTTCAGTGCTGCTCTTTGCTGCCCCCTCAGCAGCTGCTGCTCTAGGTGACAACCTAGTCTTGCCTGCTGGCTGAGCCGGTCCTGTCTATAAGACTCCATCTGGGATGAGGCTCCCCAGAGTGTCATGTTGCACCGGATCAAAGAAAGAGTCATTGGCAGAGTTGAGGTTTAGAGCCAAGGCTTATGAAACTTGTGTCTGGCTAGTAAATAAGTTTCCTCTGTTTTCTAGGACTTTTGGGTTCCAAAACCTCAGCAAGTAGCAGCAGCTCCAGGAGGTAAGTTCCCAGATTACTTGGCCCCTTCTTCCTTTGATAATCTTAAATAAATTGGGAGGCGGGGGTGTGGCCATGCTGATCATCACCAGAAACACGTCCCCTATAAAGTCTCCCACTTACCCCCACGTTCCCTCTAGTCCTCCATCCATATTCATAGCAAGAGGCAGGCAGGTCCCCTGGAACTCCTGCAGAACTTATTTGCTCCTCGGGACTGAAACCGCAGGGTAGGAACATGCGACGAGGATATTGTGACATGTAATGACAAGACCAAGAAGAAGAAACAAGTCAGCTGATACTTTGAGAATCTAGCCAGGAAACCTGCTTTATATTCAATATATCACACCATGGATGATTTTAAACCAGCCCCTGTTCAGAATTTGGAGAGCCTGTCATTCCCTATAAAGAGTGTTAAACAGCTGACCTTAATATTCAGTGATCATAGTTGTTAGGCAACTGTGGTACATACCAGATGATTCTAGTTCCCCAATGCAACAAGCCACTTTACCTCCTTGTGCTCAGATTTAGAGCAGAGACGGGAACATCCTCTTCTTAAGCTCTATCTGCCAGGACAGGACACCTAAGAAGTTACCTGATGGCTCTCTAGCATTGGTTTGCCAGAAAACCAGAGCCGTCAGCTCTTGGGGGTCAGAGCTGCCCACCATGTGCTTTGATGATTTGTAGCTCTATCTAGGTGGGGGGGGGAGGGGAGGGAGGGATAATTCAAGCTTTCCTTCAGGATTCAATTAGCATGCCTCAAATCCCAGCCAAATGTGATTAGTGTTGGATGTGATAAGCTGGGGAGGTTGGTTCTTCTAGGACAAGCAGGATGCATCGGCCATACCTGGTGACATCATCCGACGGTGCCAAGGATGTAAGTGCTCTCCTGAGCTGAGAAAGGTAAAAGCCTTTCTGAGCATGTGCCAGGGTAGCCCTACCTCCTGGCAGGCCCCTACCTAGGCCAGTTTCCATTCTTTCCATTCTTCTGCCTTGCCAGCAAGATGGACCTCTCCAGCTCTCCAAAAAAAAAAAAAAAGTTTAAGAAGCCCAAAAGAAAGAAGCAGAAAACCCCGGAGGAATCTGAACTACAATCAAGGTACGATGCCTAAGCCAGGGTTCAAGAAATGCCCACGCGGTGCAAAGAAAATGAATAGCACAGACACACATGAATCCTGGGAATCACACACAAGGGGGAGGATTGTGCCCACTGCGCGAAGATGTCCTCCCATGCACGGAAATCCTGCTGGCAGGCCCTATAAGACTCCACTCACCTCCTCTGCAGCCCAGGACCATGCAGCAACCCATGTAAGAACATAACATATGCCATACTGGGTCAGACCAAGGTCCATCAAGCCCAGTATCCTGTTTCCAACAGTGGCCAATCTAGGTCATACGTACCTAGCAGTTTCCCCAAAAGACACAGGTTCCACAATGCTTGTACTGGGTCAAGCATTGATATCCTGGGTCCCTTCTTAATAATGGTTTATGGACCTTTCCTCCAGGAACTTGTCCAAACCTTTTTTAAGCCCAGCTACACTAACAGCCTTTACTACATCCTCCGGTAACAAATTCCAGAGTGTGATTACACATTGAGTGAAAAAAATATTTTCTTTTATTAGTCTTAAATAGTTTACCCTGTAGCTTCATTGCATGTCCCCTGGTCTTTCTATGTTCTGATAACGTAAACAATCGATCTACGTTTACCCGTTCCATTCCATTCATTAATTTATAGACTTCTATCATATCTCCCCTCAGCTGTCTCTTTTCCAGGTTAAAGAGCCCTAACCTTTTTAGCCTTTCTTCATAGGGGTATCCTTCCATCCCCTTTACCATTTTGGTGGCTCTTCTCTGAACCTTTTCTAATAACGCTATATCCTTTTTAAGATACGGCAACCAGAATTGCACACAATATTCAAGGTGCGGTCTCACCATGGAACGATATAGAGGCATTATAATACCTTTTGTTTTATTTTCCATTCCTTTCCTTATGATACCTAGCATTCTCGTTGCTCTCTTGGCCGCCGCTGCACACTGGGCCGAGGGTTTTAACATGTTATCCACAATGACCCCTAAATCGTTTCCTGGGTGGTGGTTCCTAATGTGGAACCTTGCATCGTGTAACCATAGTTTGGGTTGTTCTTACCTAGGTGCATAGCTTTGCACTTGTCCACATTAAATTTCATCTGCCATTTTGATGCCCAGTCTTCCAATTTATCAAGATCCTCTTGCTATTTTCCACAATCCTCTTGGGTTTTAACAACTTTAAATAGTTTTCTGTCATCTGCAAATTTGATAACCTCACTCGTTATTCCCTTTTCTAAGTCATTTATGAATATGTCAAAAAGCAGCGGATCCAGCACAGAACCCTGGGGTACACCACTATTCACCTTTCTCCATTGAGAAAATTGGCCATTTAGCCCTACCCTCTGCTTTCTATCTTTTAACCAGTTCCTGTTCTACAATAATGCACTACCTCCTATCCCATGACTCTTTAGTTTTACCAAAAGTCTCTGATGAGAGACCTTGGCAAAGGCTTTCTGAAAGTCCAGATACACTATATCAACCAGGGGCGGCCCAAGGGGGGTGCGGGGCCATGTGCGGAGACTCGGTGCGGGGCCTCTTTTGCATAAGTGGCCTTATTTGCATAATGTTACCATACACTAACTTTTAGTAAACATGTCTCTTAATGAGGGTATGGATAAAGAAAGACTAAAAGATTTCTACATTACTATAATCCAGTGCCAACCGCCTGGCACATTAGGAACTACTACAAACGCTGCCCATTTAGAACCCATAGCAAACCCGCCGTATCCTGACAGCATTACCAGGACTCACAAAGCACCATACCCTACCTATCAAAAGGCAACACTGCAAATATTAAACCAATACATTTCAGAGAATACTGGGGAAAGAGAACAAGTGGCAATGTCAAATAGGAATTACATAAACAGAATACCTCAGCTCAGTTACACATGCAGAACATAGACCATCATCAAACAAGGAATCACAATTTAGAAACAGGAAGGAAATAATTAAACTGGGAACTCCAAAAGCCAAACTTGGAATGTACAACAATACTGTAGAAATAAAACTATAAATTTCCTCTTGTACCAAACAAAGCACAGACGTTAATGATGCACATTTCCCAGAGCTTTCATATTCCAGTTAATAAATTCAAAATAAAGAGATATCTTTCTACCTTTTGTGCATTTTTTTCAGTTGCAATTGCTCCAGCCACTTTCTTCTGGTTTCTTCGTGTCTTCTGCTAACTCTCCATCGTCTGCTGTCCATTTGTTCTTTCTTCTCTCTTCTAGTTTTTTTTTCCATTCTCTCTCTCTACATCTGCTTTAACATACTAATTTTCTCCTTTTGCTCTTTCCTCATTCCTATTTCATCCACACAAATTTTACCCCTCCATCCTCAATCCCCACTTACTCTCCCAATACCCGGCCAATTGTAGATTTTTCATCCCTCCCACACAAAATATTTTTCCCCTCTCCATTTTACTCTCCCAGCCCCATCCCATTCTAATCCTCCCCCAACATCAGCTTCCTTCTAGTTCCAGTCTCACCCAGCATCCATTCCCTTCTAGTCCCTGCATCAGCCCATTTCCAGTCCTATCCCCCATCAACCCATTTCCGGTCCTAGCTCCCCCATCCATTTTCAGTCTGAGTCCCTTCATCAGCTCATTTCCAATCCTAGCCCCCCATCAGCCCATTTCTAGTCATTTCCTAGCCCCACCATCAGCCCATGTCAAATCCTAGCTCCCCTCCACTCAGCCCAATTCCAGTCCAAGACCCCCATGAGCCTACTTCCAGTTCTAGCCCCTCCATGAGTCCATTTCAATTCAAGCCCCCACCACAGCCCATTTCCAATCTTAGCTCCCCCCAACAGCCCATTTCCAGTCCTATCCTAGCTGCTCCATCAGCCCATTTTCAGTCCTAGCTCCCTTCCCTCACAGCCCATTTCCATTCCAAGCTCCCTCCCCATCAGCTATTTGCAGTTCAAGCCTCCCCTTCCACTTAGCCCATTTCCAGTCATAACAACCCCCCAACCCATTACCAGTCCTAGCCCCCCATCAACCCACTTCCAGTCCTAACCCCCATCACCCCATTTTCAGTTTAAGCCCCCCCTATAACCCATTACCAGTCCTAACCCCCCATCAGCCCACTTCCAGTCCTAACCCCATCAGCCCATTTCCAGTCAGCCCCCTATAGCCCATTGCCAGTCCTAACCCCCCACCCATCAGCCCACAGCCCATTACCAGTCCTAACCACATCAGCCCACCTCAAGTCCTAACCCCTCCCCATCAGCCCATGTCCTGTCCTAGCCCCCCCATAGCCCATTATCAGTCCTAATCCCCCCATAGCCCATTACCAGTCCTAACCCACCATCACCCCATTTCCAGACAGCCCCCATCAGCCCACAGCCCATTACCAGTCTTAACCCCCCCCAGCCCATTACCAGCCCTAACCCCCCATCACACCATTTCCAGACAGCCCCCATCAGCCCACAGCCCATTACCAGTCTTACCCCCCCCATAGCCCATTACCAGTCCTAACCCCCCCAACAGCTCACAGCCCATTACCAGTCCTAACCCCTCCCCATCAGCCCATTTCCTGTCCTAGCCCCCCCCCCCATAGCCCATTTTCTGAGTTAACCCCACCATAGCCCTTTTGAAGTCCTAACCCCCCCATTGCCAATTACCAGTCTTAACCCCCCCCATAGCCCATTTTCAGACAACCCCCATCAGCCCACAGCCCATTACCAGTCTTAACCCCCCCCCCAGCCCATTACCAGTCCTAACCCCCATCACCCCATTTCCAGACAGCCCCCATCAGCCCACAGCCCATTACCAGTCTTAACCCCCCCCAGCCCATTACCAGTCCTAACCCCCCATCACCCCATTTCCAGACAGCCCCCATCAGCCCACAGCCCATTACCAGTCTAAACCCCCCATACCCCATTACCAGTCCTAACCCCCCCAACAGCTCACAGCCCATTACCAGTCCTAACCCCTCCCCATCAGCCCATTTCCTGTCCTAGCCCCCCATAGCCCATTATCAGTCTTAACCCCCCCATAGCCCATTAGCAGTCCTAACACCCACATTGGCCATTACCAGTCCTAACCCCCCCCCATATACCATTTTCAGAAAACCCCCATCAGCCCACAGCCCATTACCAGTCTTAACCCCCCCCCCCAGCCCATTACCAGTCCTAACCCCCATCACCCCATTTCCAGACAGCCCCCATCAGCCCACAGCCCATTACCAGTCTTAACCCCCCCCAGCCCATTACCAGTCCTAACCCCCCATCACCCCATTTCCAGACAACCCCCATCAGCCCACAGCCCATTACCAGTCTTAACCCCCCATAGCCCATTACCAGTCCTAACCCCCCCAACAGCTCACAGCCCATTACCAGTCCTAGCCACCCCCAGTCCATTATCTGTCCTAGCCCCCCCCAGCCCATTATCAGTCTTAGCCCCCCCCTAGCCCATTACCAGTCTTAACCCCCCCTAGCCCATTACCAGTCTTAACCCCCCCAGCCCATTACTAGTCTTAACCCCCATCACCCCATTTCCAGACAGCCCCCATCAGCCCACAGCCCATTTCCAGTATTAACCCCCCAGCCCATTACCAGTCCTAACCCCCCGCAGCCCATTATCTGTCCTAGCCCCCCCGCAGCCCATTATCAGTCTTAACCCCCCCAGCCCATTACCAGTCTTAACCCCCATCACCCCATTTCCAGTCAGCCCCCATCAGCCAACAGCCCATTACCAGTCTAACCCCCCCCCAGCCCATTACCAGTCCTACCCCCACAGCACCCCTTTTGCAGACAGCCCCCATCAGCCCACAGCCCATTACCAGTCTTAACCCCCCCCATAGCCCATTACCAGTCCTAACCCCCCCAGCCCATTATCTGTCCTAGCCCCCCTAGCCCATTACCAGTCTTAACACCCCCCCAGCCCATTATCAGTCTAAACACCCCCCCAGCCCAGCCCAGCCCAGCCCCAGTCTTAACACCCCCCCAGCCCAGCCCAGCCCAGCCCCGCCCCAGTCTTAACAACCCCCCGTCCAGCCCAGCCCAGCCCAGCCCAGCCCCGCCCCAGTCTTAACACCCCCCCCCGCCCAGCCCAGCCCAGCCCCAGTCTTAACACCCCCCCAGCCCAGCCCAGCCCAGCCCAGCACCAGTCTTAACGCCCAGCCCAGCCCAGCTCCGCCCCAGTCTTAACACCCCCCCATCCCCCCATCTCGGCTTATGGCAAATTTAAAATAAAAAAAAAAGCTGGCTCTGGCTGCTGCCGCCGCGGCAGCATCAGAATGGAGTGTCCCGTGGGGCCCCCTCTCCTCGCTGAGCCTCTCTGCAAAGGCTTTCAGATTCGCGAAGGGAGAGTGTCTCCCTCGCATCTCTGTTAAGCCCGCAGGGGCTAATGGGAAATTTCCCATCAGCCCCTCACGTCTAAAGGGGCAGATGGGAAATTTCCCATTAGCCCCTGCGGGCTTAACAGAGACGCAAGGGAGATACTCTCCCTTCGCGAATCTGAAAGCCCTTGCAGAGAGGCTCAGCGAGGAGAGGGGGCCCCGCGGGACACTCCATTTTGCCGCGGAGGCCGCGGCAGCAGCCAGAGCCAGCTTTTTTTTTTTTTAAATATAATTTTTAAAAAAAAAGCAGAATGTTCTTTGCGCGGGGCCCCCTGAAACGCGGGGCCCTGTGCAAAGAACATTCTTGCTCAATGGACGGGCCGGCCCTGATATCAACCGACTCACCTTTGTCCACCTGTTTATTCACACTTTCAAAAAAACATAACAGATTAGTAAGACAAGATCTTCTTTGTCTAAAGCCATGCTGGCTGTCTCCCATTAGGCCATGACTATCTACATGCTGAGTAATTTTATTCTTTATGATGGTTTCTACCATTTTTCCTGGTACTGACGTCAGGCTCACCGGTCTGTAGTTTCCAGGATCACCCCTGGAACCCTTTTTAAAAATTGGTGTTACACTGGCCATCCTCCAATCTTCAGGTATTAGAGATGATTTTAATGATAGTTCACAGATTACTAATAGCAGGTCTGCAATCTCATATTTCAGTTCTTTAAACACCCTTGGATGACCCAGGTGATTTGCTACTCTTCAGTTTATCTAATAGTTGTAATACATCTTCCCGATGTATCGATATTTCCTTCAATTCTTCCGCACCTTTAAATACCACTTCAGTCATGGGTAACATCCCTACATCTTCCTCAGTAAAGACCGAAGCAAAGAATTCATTCAGTCTCTCTGCTATCGCCTTGTCGCCTCTTAGTGCCCCTTTAACTCCTGTATCATCTAATGGACCAACTGACTCTCTCACAGGTTTTTTGCTACGAATGTACTTGAAAAAATCTTTATTTCGCGTTTTTGCTTCCGCAGCAAGCTTCTTCTCAAATTCTCCCTTTGCCTGCTTTATCAATGCCTTGCATTTGACTTGCCAGTGCTTGTGCTGTTTCCAGTTTCGTTGTTTGGCTCTTTTTTTCCATTTCCTGAAAGATGCTTTTGTGGCAACAACAGCCTCTTCGACCTCACCTTTAAACCATGCTGGCAGTTTTTTGGACTTCCTTCCACTTTTCTTAAAGCATGGAATACAGCTGGTCTGGGCTTCCAAGATAGTAGTTTTCAACAACACCCAAGCTCAATGTAAGTCTTTAACCTTTGCAACTGCTCCTTTTAGTTTTTTCTTAACGATTTTCCTCATTTTATCATAGTCTCCCTTTCGAAAGTTAAAAGGTAGTACTGTGGATTTCCTTACTATCCCTACTCCACTAATTAAATCAATTAAAATCAATTAAATCCAGATACCCGCTCATCTTACTCAATCCCCACCCAATGACTCCAGTGCAGAATCCAGAATTACTTCTCGCTTCAGACCACTTGATAGAGAAGAGTTCATTAATCACGCCTTACCTATGCTCAAACTAATGTCTCCTGACCTCGATGAAGCAATCACCAACTGGAACGTCACACTGAAAACATTCGCTCAACTACCAGCCATAGACAAATCATCAGCCCCCAAAAGCTGTAAAAGCAAAAGACATTCAGCTCCGTGGTTCACAGCAGATCTTCGGACATCTCTCCTCTCCCTTAGGAAACTTGAAAGGAAATGGAGAAGATCCCGCTCCGAAACGGACAAAGTAACATACCTAAATCACCTTAAATTCCACCGCGATGCTATATACATCAGAATGAGTGAATACCATGCCAAGCTCCTTCTCCGCTCTCTAAACAAACCTAGAGACCTCTTCAGCCTAGCAAAATCCCTAATTAAGGAACCTTCACTGACCCAACTCGATCCTATTTCCCCCCAGTCGTATGCTGACTACCTCCAATCCAAAACTTCCATAACCGACACAGTTTCAGTTACCTCTCCCTGCCATGCTCACACCTCACTTCCACCTATCACAATGTTCACCACTCCAACAGAGAAAAACATCCAAGAACTCATCGCTATCATCAACACTTCTACAGCTCCAAGTGACCCCTGCCCAGCATACTGGGTCAGAACTCTGCGAGTTGAACTTAGTCCAATTCTAATCAACATCATTGGACTATCCTTTGCAACAGGCTCATTCCCCTCATTCCTCAAACGTCAATAAGACCACTTCTGAAGAATAACAGACTTGACCCACTAAAGTCCGACTCCTACCGCCCAATCTCGAGTATACCTCTATTAGCCAAGATAATAGAGAAGGTTGTTCAGAGACAGATTCAACACCACATTGATGTAATGTCACCTCTTGACCCCTCAAACCTTTGTGGTCTCTTCCCGAATGTGTTAATGTATATCACTAATAAATAGCACGTTCACTCAAAACACTGTAGTAAAGTAGAATCAATCATTCTTATTGCAACACTGTAATAAGGTCTCAGACTTATATCGCACTTAAATCCAGATTTGCGCCCATTCATATAGTGCTATATTTTGCATCAATGACCTTATGAACTATTGTAATCTGTTATTACTATTTCGCTGTACGGACTCTTTTATAGTGAGCTGAAACTTAACTTAATCACTCCTGCGAGTCATGTCCAGCGAGCTAAACGGATCCCGACGCTCAATTTTGGCGCCACAGAGGCGTTTCAATATGATATTTTCATCAGGAGATCCTCTCGTGTAATCTACAAGACAAACAAACATTTTTACTTCGTGAAAACTACATACTATAAGTGTTGCCCTTTATTCACTATCATCTAAAATATTAAAAGCACTTCTACTTACAAATGCTTAAGCTGCCCGCGTCCCCTTTCACTTATCATCCATTTGTATGTCTACTTCCATGTCTCCTAAGGACGCCACGCATGCGGGATAGAACTAGCTACCATTATTTAAAAACCCTCACAGGAATTACCTAATTCACTTCAGCTGTCTCTCTAACAGTTATCCTTACTCTTACTTATCCCTCTTAATCTGACATTCGTGCTCTAGGATAATTGATTTAAAGACCAGTTAAAACTTGAAATTAAGAAAGCTAGATTTTAAAAACCTGTTTGCATTAACGATTAAGCCACTGGTCTTATTTCTACTTCCACTATTATAGATGTGCTTGAGCACTATTTTCACTAAATACCAATGAGTATATAAGGAAACTAAAATATCAATCCTAATCTCTCTGCCATTTCTATTAATCGCAACTTGTTTTTACAATATTCAAAAGAAATGCCGCTGAAACCAGACCAGCTATCCGTACATTGTTATTTAAACTATTGTCTACATAACTTGACGTATTGAAAACATAACTAAGGATCAATACTCATAATCTGGAGTTTTATATCCAATAAAGAGCTAGAACATTTAGGTACAGACTAACCAATCTATGGCTATATTTAAGCCACCCGGGGAAACTGTGCCTAACTTATATATCCACCTTTTCTCCTTCAATAAGAGTGTCTCATCCAAAGTTTTGCCCCCCATGGCATGAAGTACTTGTTCTATGGCAAAACTGCGCAGTTGTTCAAACTTATGCCCTTTTGATAAACAATGTGTTACAATCGGGGCCTCTACTCTCCGGCATTTCAGTCGGCTCCTATGCTCTCGTAATCTGATCTTCAAGGGGCGTATTGTCTTGCCGACATACATAAGTCCACATGGACATAAGATGCTATATATCACTGCCTCTGAACTACATGTGGTGTGCGAACGAAGATTAAAAGTGACCCCTCGATAACAAAACTGTGAAATCTCTACCATGATTTCACAAACATCACAATCACCGCATTTCATATGGCTGCCTCCCACTCTATGTCGTTCCGATGTTGGAAGCACTGTCGGGCTAAGGTATTCTTTTAAATTTCGGCCACGTTGGCAAACATACCATATCCGCTTGGCCTCTAATCACGGAACCACTGTAAGAACATTCTTATGTTTACATAAGAGCTTCTGTATGTGAAAACTCATCGAAGAATAAGCTGTAATGAGATTAACTATTTCTGAGTCAGGTTGTGCAGCTATAGATAGCGATTTCATTTTTATTAACCCTGGTCTATGATTATATAAAGCTCTCCGGTAGGCTCGTTGTACTGTTGTTCTAGGATATCCCTTATCCAAAAAATCTTTTTTTAAAAGTTGTGCTCGTTGTTTGAAATCCTGAACATCAGAGCAGTTTCGTCTAAATCGCAGAAACTGTGAAAAAGGAAGAGATTCCTTCAACTGTTTAGGATGTTTGCTAGTAAAATGAAGGAACGTGTTCCTATCTGTAGGTTTCCTAAAAACTGATGTATGCCAACCATGAGTGTCCCTAGTGACCTGCACATCTAAATATGTAATTTTTTCTTTATGGTAGGCATGAGTAAATTTGATATTATCATCCTGATGGTTAATCCATTCCAAAAACTCCAACAATAAATCTAAAGGCCCTTTCCACAATACAAAAACATCGTCTATATATCTTCGCCATGTAATTAAATTAAGCTGAAAAGGGGAATGAGACAAGCAACGTGCTTCAAAGCCACTCATATAAAAGTTCACTAAGGAGGGGGCACAGGTGGCGCCCATCGCTACCCCAACTACTTGCTGGTATAAAGGCCCTTCAAATATGAAATAGTTCTGATGGATCGCCAAGCGTGCTACCTCCAGTAGAAAATTCATGTGAGTTACTGAGAGATCACCCCTAGAAGATAATGTATGCTGAACTATCATCACTGCTGTTTCCTGCGGTATATTGGTATAAAGGGACGTTACATCCAGCGTAACAAGCCAAGTGTCCATCTGTTCCGCCCATTCCGCCAAATCTTCTATTATGGTTAAAAAATGAGTGGTGTCTTTTAAATAAGAGGGTATTGTGGAGAGTAACGGACGTAAAAAAGAATCAAGATATGTGGATAAAGGTTCCAATACACTCCCTTTAGTCGACACTATGGGTCTCCCTGGTGGGTTATGCAAATTTTTATGGATTTTGGGGACAGTGTAGAAATTCGCTGTGGTTGGGGAAATAACATTCAAATAACGAAACTCCTTTTTAGAGATTATCTTATTTAGTAAGGCCTGTTGTGTAATTAATTTAATTTCATTCTGCAATCGTTGTTTGGGATCTACCTGTAACTCTCTATAGGTTGTCTTATCTTGTAATTGTTGTTTTGCTTCTTCCACATATTTCACCCGATCCAAAACCACTACAGCTCCCCCTTTATCCGCTCTTTTTATAACTATATCTGTTCTCTCCCGTAAATCTCGTAAAGCTTGATCTTCTGTATTAGTTAAGGCTTTACCATTAAATCTAATACTACTCTCTAAGTTAGTCAGATCTTGTAACACAAACTCTTTAAATGTGGCTAATGCTGGATGAATGGGTATGGGCGGTGACCAGTTAGAACGCAAGGGTAAGTTCCAGCCTATTCATCATCGGATCAGTTAGTGGAAAACATATCTGGAAAATTTCTATCACATGAAGCATTACAGATTCTCAATAAAGGCTTGTCATTTGTGCCTTGTATTAAATTTGATCCTTTTCAATTTCGAGTGGATTTTGAGAGACTAATGCGTAAATTGCATTTAAAACACTATTTTTCTGCTTATTCCCAATCGGAAGAATGGGACGTTTTGCCTCTAGAGCCAAGTCAAATGACAAATCGGGTTCCATTACCCTTGCGTTCTAACTGGTCACCGCCCATACCCATTCATCCAGCATTAGCCACATTTAAAGAGTTTGTGTTACAAGATCTGACTAACTTAGAGAGTAGTATAAGATTTAATGGTAAAGCCTTAACTAATACAGAAGATCAAGCTTTTCGAGATTTACGGGAGAGAACAGATATAGTTATAAAAAGAGCGGATAAAGGGGGAGCTGAAGTGGTTTTGGATCGGGTGAAATATGTGGAAGAAGCAAAACAACAATTACAAGATAAGACAACCTATAGAGAGTTACAGGTAGATCCCAAACAACGATTGCAGAATGAAATTAAATTAATTACACAACAGGCCTTACTAAATAAGAATCTCTAAAAAGGAGTTTCGTTATTTGAATGTTATTTCCCCAACCACAGCAAATTTCTACACTGTCCCCAAAATCCATAAAAATTTGCATAACCCACCAGGGAGACCCATAGTGTCGACTAAAGGGAGTGTATTGGAACCTTTATCCACATATCTTGATTCTTTTTTACGTCCGTTACTCTCCACAATACCCTCTTATTTAAAAGACACCACTCATTTTTTAACCATAATAGAAGATTTGGCGGAATGGGCGGAACTCACCTGAATTCACCTGAACTAACAGCATCCCTCCGGCGGTTACGTCAACTCGAAAAACGATGGCGCAGATCAAGGACAACCGAGAGCCATGAAGCCTATAACACCCACCTTGACGACCATAGAACAGCAGTATCATCAAGAATGAAACAATACCATTCAGACGTCCTACTGAGAGCCATAAACAAACCACGTGAGCTATTCAATCTGGTCAAAAATCTGGCTAAGGAGCCCACCTCCAACCAAACAAATCTACCTGACGCTCAGGAATATGCGGACTACCTTCGCTCAAAGACAAGCCAACACATTGCTCCTGCAAATCACCACCCTCTGAAACATACAAGCCCGCTACCTCCCGACTCCCTCCCTCTAAATGAGACAGCAGATAACCACCACATTCTTAACTCCTTCTCCCCCCCAACAGCAAGGGAGATCCAAGATACCATCACATGCATTAATACCACCACAGCTCCGAGCGACCCATGCCCGGCACAATGGATAAAAGCGCTAAAATCAGACCTCAGCCCTTTCCTCGCCAAACTAATAGGATCATCCTTCACTTCGGGGATTTTCCCACAGAACCTGAAGCAAACTTCAATAAGACCCCTACTGAAGAACAAAAAGCTCGACCCCACAAAGATGGACTCTTACAGGCCCATATCGAGCATCCCGCTTCTAGCTAAAATCATCGAAAAAACAGTCCAACAGCAACTAACCCATCACATTGAAAACAACGCGCCTCTTGATTACTGCCAGCATGGATTCAGAGAGTCCCATGGAGTCGATACCCTTCTGACTACATTATTCAACTCCCTTACCATTGGGCTCGATAACATCAGGAAGGGTTTTGCCCTTATCTTTCTGGACATCGCAGCCGCCTTTGACTCGGTGGACCACAAGATACTCCTATCACGCCTCACTGAGAAGGGTCTTCGTGGCAACGCTCTAGCTTGGTGCGCCTCATATCTGAATAACAGATGGCAACATGTCCGCTCCGGATCCTCTTTATCGGACCCTTTCCCACTAGAAAAAGGCGTTCCCCAGGGCTCATCCCTCTCAGCACTTTTATTCAATATCTATATGCAGCCCATCTGCAATCTTATCCGGTCCTTTAACATCAACTGCCTAGTATATGCTGATGATGTCCTAATGTTCACCCCGATAGACACAGATCACCCAAATCTCGACCAGCTCTCCTCTTGCTTCAATGCCGTCACAGATTGGCTACACAACCAAATGCTCAGAATAAATCTGAAAAAGACAGAAGTTCTATTCATCGGAAGAAACCAGTCATTCACTCCCCCATCTTCAATCAAAGTGAACAACGCAGAACTCCTCTCCAAGACAACGATCAAATACTTAGGCGTAACACTGGACCAGCACCTGGACATGCATGCTCATATAGACAATACAATCAGAACAATATACCACAAATTACGGACACTACGCCTCATAAAGAACACCCTTGAACCAAACGACTTCAGAACAGTCTTCCAGGCCATAATCATGCCCCACTTCGATTACGCCAACCCCATCCTACTTGGACTCCCAAAGAGCTCGATAAACCCCTTACAGCTTGCGATGAATACCGCAGCAAGAACCCTCTATGGCGCATCTCGCAGAGAACATATCACCCCTATCCTGAAGAGCTTACACTGGCTCCCCGTCCAGTACAGGATCACATTTAAGATCCTCACTTTGACCTTCAAAGCAGTCAACTGTATCACCGCAAATATATTGTCAGATATGATCCAACTTACTCCAAACAACAGATTAAGAAGAACCACATCCTGCAATACCATCCTCCTTCCAAAAGCCATCACAAAATGCAACAAATCCACTAGAAAGCTTGCCTTTGCCTTATTCGCCCCTTCTTGCTGGAACTCCCTCCCAACAGAAATCCGCAGCATAAATAACCTCCCCCAGTTCAGAAAAGCCCTCAAACTGCAATTATTTATACAACACTTTGGTAACTCCGACAGCATCACCTAGACAGTACCACATGATCTTATAGTCTAACAAGCCAACGCTGTCTAACCAATTTCCGATGAAAACTCGTCACCTCCCCCATCTATCCCCCTTAGGGCCTGTATCATAAACTTAGATGTGATGCAATCCCTGTGTATATAATGTATAAAGTTCACCTGTTACCCTTGTTTAAATCTCCCTTTGTTTGCTATGTATAAAGTTCACCTGTTATCCATGTTTAAACTCCCTGTTCTATGTAAGTTCAATGTATGGCTGTTCCTCATTGTACAAACTTGTTTATTGTAAACCGTGCTGATGCTGAATAGTGCGGTATAGAAAAACCTTAAATAAATAAATAAATAAAATAAAACAGATGGACACTTGGCTTGTTACCCTGGATGTAACGTCCCTTTATACCAATATACCGCAGGAAACAGCAGTGATGATAGTTCAGCATACATTATCTTCTAGGGGTGATCTCTCAGTAACTCACATGAATTTTCTACTGGAGGTAGCACGCTTGGCGATCCATCAGAACTATTTCATATTTGAAGGGACTTTATACCAGCAAGTAGCTGGGGTAGCGATGGGCGCCACCTGTGCCCCCTCCATAGCGAACTTTTATATGAGTGGCTTTGAAGCACGTTGCTTGTCTCATTCCCCTTTTCAGCCTAATTTAATTACATGGCGAAGATATATAGACGATGTTTTTGTATTGTGGAAAGGGCCTTTAGATTTATTGTTGGAGTTTTTGGAATGGATTAACCATCAGGATGATAATATCAAATTTACTCATGCCTACCATAAAGAAAAAATTACATATTTAGATGTGCAGGTCACTAGGGGGTCTGTTTACTAAAGGCCGGTGTTGTGCGGTCCGCGGTACCGAGCGGGTGCCGTATAAGGAGTGGGCGTTCCGTCGTGAAGAACAGAAGCTGTGATTGACAGATGCGCTAAGGTGCGCGGCGCCCGTGTGGTTAGTGCCCTGTGACATTACGGCGTTTGATCTGTGCACATAGATCACACTGCTCACGGTTTTTGGGCTTCCACTATTGTGCTGCACATTGCTGACGGAAACGGTTTCTTTTCCCTGCACAGCACCTCTAACGCGAGTGTTTCACTGGCGGTAAATTTCTTTGCAGATTCGGGCACGCTCCTGTGCGGCGAGTCTCTCCCCTCCCACATTCCGCCCACTGACCCCGTCTCTCCGCCCCTAGGGGGCCTTCCTCCGCCCTCATTTCGCCTTGGCACGCCTCTTTCGCACATTACCGCCCCGCAAACGTGCGCGTTTTCGGCGCACGTGTGCGGGGCCCGTTAATGTGACCCGCACGTGTACGGGGCGTTTAAGAGCACTTAAATGCATCATTTTAGGGCGCTCAGGTGCGCCCCGCACAGGTGCGCCGTTTAGTAAACATGCCCCTAGGGGCACTCATGGTTGGCATACATCAGTTTTTAGGAAACCTACAGATAGGAACACGTTCCTTCTTTTACTAGCAAACATCCTAAACAGTTGAATGAATCTCTTCCTTTTTCACAGTTTCTGCGATTTAGACGAAACTGCTCTGATGTTCAGGATTTCAAACAATGAGCACAACTTTTAAAAAAAGATTTTTTGGATAGGGGATATCCTAGAAAAACAGTACAACGAGCCTACCGGAGAGCTTTATATAATCATAGACCAGGGTTAATAAAAATGAAATCGCTATCTATAGCTGCACAACCTGACTCAGAAATAGTTAATCTCATTACAGCTTATTCTCCGATGAGTTTTCACATACAGAAGCTCTTATGTAAACATAAGAATGTTCTTACAGTGGTTCCGGGATTAGAGACCAAGCGGATACGGTGTGTTTGGCTACGTGGCCGAAATTTAAAAGAATACCTTAGCCCGACAGTGCTTCCAACATCGGAACGACATAGAGTGGGGGGCAGCCATAAGAAATGTGGTGATTGTGATGTTTGTGAAATCATGGTAGAAATTTCACAGTTTTGTTATCGAGAGGTCACTTTTAATCTTCGTTTGCACACCACATGTAGTTCAGAGGCGGTGATATATAGCATCTTATGTCCATGTGGATTTATGTATGTCGGCAAGACAATACGCCCCTTGAAGATCAAATTACGAGAGCATAGGAGCCGACTGAAATGCCGGAGAGTAGAGGCCCCGATTGTAACACATTGTTTATCAAAAGGGCATAAGTTTGAACAACTGCATAGTTTTGCCATAGAACAAGTACTTCATGCCATGGAGGGCAAAACTTTGGATGAGACGCTCTTATTGAAGGAGCAAAGGTGGATATATAAGTTAGGCACAGTTTCCCCGGGTGGCTTAAATATAGCCATAGATTTGTTAGTCTGTACCTAAAGGTTCTAGCTCTTTATTGGATATAAAACTCCAGATTATGAGTATTGATCCTTAGTTATGTTTTCAATACGTCAAGTTATGTAGACAATAGTTTAAATAACAATGTACGGATAGCTGGTCTGGTTTCAGTGGCATTTCTTTTGAATATTGTAAAAACAAGTTGCGATTAATAGAAATAGCAGAGAGATTAGGATTGATATTTTAGTTTCCTTATATACTCATTGGCATTTAGTGAAAATAGTGCTCAAGCACATCTATAATAGTGGAAGTAGAAATAAGACCAGTGGCTTAATCGTTAATGTAAACAGATTTTTAAAATCTAGCTTTCTTAATTTCAAGTTTTAACTGGTCTTTAAATCAATTATCCTAGAGCACGAATGTCAGATTAAGAGGGATAAGTAAGAGTAAGGATAACTGTTAGAGAGACAGCTGAAGTGAATTAGGTAATTCCGGTGAGGGTTTTTAAATAATGGTAGCTAGTTCTATCCCGCATGCGCGGCGTCCTTAGGAGACATGGAAGTAGACATACAAATGGATGATAAGTGAAAGGGGACGCGGGCAGCATAAGCATTTGTAAGTAGAAGTGTTTTTAATATTTTAGATGATAGTGATTAAAGGGCAACACTTATAGTATGTAGTTTTCATGAAGTAAAAATGTTTGTTTGTCTTGTAGATTACACGAGAGGATCTCCTGATGAAAATATCATATTGAAACGCCTCTGTGGCGCCAAAATTGAGCGTCGGGATCCATTTAGCTCGCTGGACATGGCTCGCAGGAGTGATTAAGTTAAGTTTCAGCTCACTATAAAAGAGTCCGTACAGCGAAATAGTAATAACAGATTACAATAGTTCATAAGGTCATTGATGCAAAATACAGCACTATATGAATGGACGCAAGTCTGGATTTAAGTGTGATATAAGTCTGAGACCTTATTACAGTGTTGCAATAAGAATGATTGATTCTACTTTACTACAGTGTTTTGAGTGAACGTGCTATTTATTAGTGATATACCTCTTGACCCCATCAACACGGATTCAGAGAATCTCATGGTGTAGAAACTCTCCTCACCACCCTAACAAACACTTTGAATAGAGGATTGGACAAGGTCGAAAATGGCTTAGCTCTCATTTTTCTAGATATCTCTGCTGCCTTTGACTCTGTTAATCACAATCAACTTCTCACTCATCTCCAGGAGAAAGGCATCTGTGGCCTTGCCTGGGAATGGTGTAGGTCTTATCTATCGGATCGTTGGCAGCACGTCAGGGTTGGATCCACCACATCCGCACCTTTCCACCAACATCAAGGTGTTCCGCAGGGTTCCTCTTTATCTGCGCTGCTGTTCAATGTCTACATGCAGCCGATATGTGACATCATACGCTACTTCAATATCTCCACTCTAATCTATGTGGATGATGTCTTGCTGTTTACACCATTCAAAATCAAACAACCAGACTTCACCAACCTTATCAACTGTTTCAACGCCATCTCCGACTGGTTACTATCTCAAAATCTCCGCATAAACTTCAAGAAGACTGAAGTTCTGTTCATATCAAGGAACAAAGATTTCTCCCCTCCATCATCCCTAAGAGTAAGAGACGCGGAACTCCCTAGTAAACCCTCCATTCGCTACCTAGGGATTACACTGGACCAGCATTTCGACTTTAAGGAGCACATACAAAACACCACCAGATCTGTCTACAATAAAATCAGAACGCTAAGGCACCTCAGGCCCATGTTACCCCATAATGACTTCCGGACCATTTTCCAGGCCCTCATTCTACAACACTTTGACTACACAAATGTTGTCCTATATGGACTCCCCAAGAACACCCTTAATCCACTGCAACTCGCTATGAATGCGGCTGCGCGTGTGCTCTGTGGTATAGCAAGATCAGACCATATCACCCCGACACTTAAGGAACTCCACTGGCCACCAATTCATTGCAGGTTAACATACAAAATCCTTCTCATCATTTTCAAGATCATCAATAACCTATCCCCCACGATACTCAGTGACCTTATCACCCTCACCCAGAAAAACAGAATGAGAAGGTCTATAACTGACAACACCTTGATCATTCCTAAAGAGTCCATCAAGTGCACCCAGACGACCAAGAAAAGAACCTTCACATTCTACGCCCCGAAATGCTGGAACAACCTTTCACCAGAAATAAGATGGTTCAAAGACCTTATTCAGTTCCTTAAGGCAATCAAACACCACATTTTCCTACTTCACTTTGCACAAGCATCCACCCCGCCTCTGATCATCCACACACCAACGCCCACAAACCTTTCATTCTCTACATAGATAACTCTGTCACAAGTATTTTTGAGCTTGCCTTAGCTCTTCTTAAAAATACCAACCTAATCTAATTATGTTTGATGTACATATGTATATAGTTTCCCTGTTGCTCCAAGTTTAATCTCCTGTTACAATGTAAGCACAGAACAGTCTCCTGACTGTGCAACCTTTGTTACATGTAAACCGCACTGATAACAAATAGCGCGGTATATAAAAATTGTTAAATAAATAAAATAAAAAAGGCGATCATGTGCTGTGATCACTTTTGCCAAGTGGCCCCAAAACCCTTATCTCTTGCACTACATCTGGTGTTCCACTAAGGACTAGGTCTAATATTGCTTCCCATCTGGTTGGTTCATGAACCAGCTGCTCCAAGAAGCAGTCATTTATTTCATCTAGGAACTTTATCTCCCTAGCATGTCCTGCCATGACACTGACCCAGTCGATACCGGGATAATTGAAATCACTCATTATTATTACTGCGCTGTAACTTTTGTTAGCTTCCTTGATTTCTTTGAGCATTTCATCATCCATTTATTCATTTTGGCCAGGCGGTCGATAGTACACCCCTACTGCCATCGCCTTCCCCTTTTTACATGGAATTTCAATCCATAGAGATTCTACAGCAAATTTTGTTTCCTGCAAAACTTTAATCCTTTCTGACTCAATGCCCTCTCTAACATAGAGAGCAATCCCTCCACCAATTTGATCAGCTCTATCATTACGATATAGTTTGTACCCAGGTATCACAGTGTCCCACTGGTTGTCCTCCTTCCACCATGTCTCTTATATTCCAATCATATCTAACCTTTCATTTAGTGCTATATATTCTAACTCTCCCATATTATTTTTTAGACTTCTAGCTAGCATTTGCATACAAGCATTTTAGAGAATGTATTTTACTCATATTAATTTGGCTATTGCTAGACATGGGTAATTTGGGATCTTTAAGCTCTGTCTGCTCCATACTCGAGGGCATTTGGGCTACTTTACTCTTTTGGAACCTCTCTGCTTTTGGTAGTATCCTTCAAGGATACATTCTTCCGAACCATCCGCTCTTGGGCGACTGTCGGCTTTCCCCTATTATCTAGTTTAAAAGCTGCTCTATCTCCTTTTTAAAGGTTAATGCCAGCAGCCTGGTTCCATCCCAGTTAAGGTGAAGCCCATCCCTTCGGAAGAGCCCCTCCTTTCCCCAGAATGTTCTCCAGTTCCTAACAAATCCAAAACCCTCATCCTTGCACTATTTTCTCATCCATGCATTGAGACTCCGGAGCTCTGCCTGCCTTTTGGGTCCTGCGCGTGGAACGGGAAGCATTTCGGAGAATGCTACCCTGGAAGTTCTGGATTTCAACTTCCTACCTAAAAGCCTAAATTTAGCCTCCAGAACCTCCCTACCACATCTTCCTATGTCATTGGTACCGACATGTACCAAGACAGCAGACTCCTCCCCAGCACTATCTAAGACCTTATCTAGGTGGTGCTGAGGTCCGCTACCTTTGCACCAGGCAGGCATGTTACCAGGCGATCCTCACATCCACCAGCCACCCAGCTATCTACATGCCTAATGATCGAATCACCAACTATAACGGCTGTACTAACCCTTCCCTCATGGGCACATGGCCTTGGAGAAACGTCCTCGGTGCGAGAGGGTTTTACATCACCTGGAGGACAGGTCCTAGTTAGAGGATCACTTCCTGCCACACCAGGATGATGCTCTTCTGTCACGTGACCCCTCTCCTCCATGGCAACAGGGATGCTGCCAGACTGGAGGTGGGACTTCATGACTATATCCCTGTAGGTCTCGTCTATGTACCTCTCTGTCTTTCTTATGCTTTCCAAGTCTGCTACTCTAGCCTATAGAGAACGGACTCGTTCCCTGAGAGCAAAGAGCTCCTTGCACCTAGTGCACACGTAAGAGCTCTCACCAACTGGGAGAAAGTCATACATGTGACACTCAATGCAAAAGACTGGAAAGCCCCCATCTCGCTGCTGGACTGCTGTCTGCATCTTAGTTTTAAGTTTGTGTTTAGATCTTTAAGTTCTTTACTTACTAAGGGTTGCTATGGATATTTATAGCAATAAAACTGTACCTAATATGTTTAATATACTTTATTCACCTGAAGCTTAATTAATCTCAGGTCCTTAGTGTATGACTGATTTGGGTAATGAGCTTCACCTGAGAGCACCTCCTTTTACGATGTGTAAGTACCTATAAAGCTACGATTATCCCAGGGGTGGGTGGGTGTGGGGAGGGAGGGAGGGAAATAACACTTATTAAAAGAGAGCTGCTACACAGTACCCTGTCCTGTGCTGCTGAGGTAAGCTATGTTCTGATTTGATTTAAATTATAGCTCTTTGCTGCTGCTAGGCTCTAACTTATTATGAAATTTAAACTACAAGCTCTCTGCTGGGTTCTAAATTTAACCAGAAAGCTCTCTTCTGTGTTTTAAATTTAAACTAAAAGTACTTTGCTGATGCTAGGCCCTGAGTGACTATTAAATTTAAACTATAGCTCTCTGCTAATCCAGCTGATCCAGGAGCCATTCAAACCACTCCAGTTAATGCCTCTGAAATATGCCTCCTGGAAAACCCTCGTTCTGGTCGCCATCACCTCCACCAGAAGAATCAGCAAACTGCAAGCTCTTGTGGCTCACCCACCATACACGCAACTGCACTACAACCAGGCCACCCTATGCACCCACCCGAGGTTCATCCTGAAGATGGCATCAGAGTTTCACATCAACCAGACCATAGAACTACCTAACTTCTACCCAGAGCCTCATGCCTCTCCAGAAGAACAGAGGCTGCACACCTTCGATTGCATCAGGGCCCTGAGGCTGCCTACCTTCGATTGCATCAGGGCCCTGTGCGCCTACCTTGGCCCTTTGTCTCTTTCGACCCTAACAGGCTGAGGTGCCCAGTTTGTCATAAGGAACAAGAATCAGAGCCCATGGAAACAGGGACTTCATATCAGAATGAATGCATGTTTGACAGCTCAGAACAAAACAGAGAGAAGGGTTGGCATAGAAACCCCAAACTAATGAGGTCACTCAGTGCTAGGGAACGCCCGAGCCAAGAGCTAACACATGGCTCATTAGCAAAAGAGAAACAGCTGATGGGAGGCGGAGTTTCAGCCACCGGGAAAAGCAACACAGTTAAAAATCCTCTAGTTAGGGGAGAGGATAGAACTGGGGCAGGAACCAGGAGAGCAAGAACCACGACAGACAGAACAAGGTCTGAGAGGACGGAAAGGATTGAATGGCATGAGAAAGGGGAAAAAGGTGAAAGACAGGATAAGAGAAGGGAGGAAAAACCCTATCTTACCTGGGAAGGCTCATCTAGAGAAGGGAGCTGTGAAAGCCACGCTGACTCCAGGAAGCAGGCAATTCCACGACGGAGAAAGCAATACACGGCTGGGCAAAGCACAGAGGAACTCCACTCTCCTAAAGGCAAGCAATACCTTTTAAATCCCCTGAGAAGACAGTCTCAGTCCTCTAGCACTAAATATAGTGGAAGGGAAACTTGTTGTTCTGAAGAGGAGTTTTTGCCTATAAGAAACCCTAGGCAAACTAAAAGGAAAGAGTTTTACAGGGAGCCATATTATAGCCAAGAAAGGTCCCTGGATAAGCAGTGGCTGGAAGACAGAAGAATATTTCCAGATAGCTTTGCAGAGGAGTTTGATAATAGCCCTTGTACGTATCAAGAGTTGTGTGAGAGAGCTGACCGAGAGCTTTATGCAAAACACCTCAGTTCAGCTAAGCTGTTGGGGGATGGGAACACTGTGAATGAGCAAAGGGCAGAGTTCTCCCCGGAGGAAGTTGAGGATAACGTGCATGAAATGCAATGTGAATTTTATCCAACTTCAGACACTGAAACCTATATGGACTGTACGTACACGGTATCAGATAATATACAATCCTTGTGCTAGTCTTGCTATAACCACTGCTGCAGGAGATAAACAGTCCAAAAGCAAGTTTGGAGGAAAACTGTTTTTGTATTTCATTTTTCTGTTAAGCTGAAGATAAGCATTGCCTAAGTTGTTTGGTTCCTTTTGTTACCTTATACCAGAAGCATGGACTTTTCTGTTGTGATGTTCTAAAGGTCAAATTCCAACCCTGGGAAGGGAATAAATCCATTTTGAAACCTTACCATTCGTGTACACAACTATTTTTCTTTAAGCCACGGAACTACAATTCCCAGGAGGCTTTGAAAAGCCTCAAATTTAAGTTCACAAGCTTAAGGAACACATCACCCCACTCGCTTAACCCACGCTGAGGCCTCTGGGAGAGAGGGGCGGTGACAAGTTACAAAGAGGACTCTGTCCCGATGGATATCAGACTGCATTGCTTTCTGCCACGATCGCACTGGCGCACAGACCACAACTAAGGTTAGAGCCCACCTACTCCAGGCTCTGGCCACTACCACTGCAAACCTGCACTCACTACCAGTGACCGACATCTGCAAGGCCGCCACCTGGGGTCTTTGGCACACACCTTCCAAACACACTACTGCCTGGACCTAGAAACACAGGCAGACAGCTTTTTTGGCCAGGCGGTCCTGGCTGCAGGAGCTCTGCTCCCTCCCCTCCCCATCAGCACAGAACCCATAGACCCACAAGACTGATCAGGATGCAGCTGCCAAAATAAAAACCCAGTAAAAAATGAAAACCACCGCCGCCATGCAGCACGCCTGTCCAACTGTTCTGAACGGCGTTGAATTGTATGTTCCTAGTTGGCCGTTGCCCTGGAACTGGCTTTGTTCAAGGTTGTACTGTTCAAAGTTGTTCTGTTGTCATGTGTGCAGTTATGGTTCCACCAATCTTGTTGAAAGTAATACCGATCTCACGTGTGAAGTCATTGTTCCGGTTCACTTTATGTGAATAAAAAACTCTGCTCTCAGATAATGTGCATTGTCATCTTGGTACAGGGCCATAGTTATCCCTCCCTTATCCTCCACAGCATGCCCACCCACCCTCCCTAGATGAGGTCAGTCTCAAGACCCTGACGCCCATCTACCTAGTGGCAAATCTTCACTGCTAGGGACACACTAACCTAGGTAGGGGCGGGCCAGAAGGTAGGGCTACCTCGGTACATGCTCAGAAAGATTTTTACCTTTCTGAGCTCAGGAGAGCATTTCAGTCCTCAGCACCATTGGATGACATCACCAGGTGTGGCTGAATTATCCTGCTGTCCGTGGAGAACTCCCATTACATGTAAGTAACTCGCTGACTCTACAGTTCCCTCTTTTTTCCCTTATAGCATGCCTGAAATCCCAGCCAAATGGGATTAGTATTGGATGTCATAAGCTGTGGAGGTTGGGACTCTGCAGCACTGTTCCCTCTAAGCTGTGCGCGTGTGCGCGCGCACACACCTCACTGAGCGAGCGCACATACTTTACAACAGAGCGCACAAAAATTACGGTTCTGATTCTGATAGAAAACAACACAGACATCATAAAATTTAAAAGTTGTTGTGTATTTATGGTTTTCACACGTGCCACACTATTTTCTAGTGCAATCAATGTGGTGTACATACTGTATTCTGACGTGTAGTCAAATTTTAAAGTATATAACTCCGAGTGTCATTATGTGGCGCACAAAAATTTTACCTTCCTTCAAAAGCTGCACAGCTGATATTTTATGCGCACACAGCCTACAGAAAATTAGAGGGAACATTGCTCTGCAGTCCCTTCTCTTTTCCCTTATGTCTCTCTGCCTTGGTTCTTTACTTTGCAGGTTTAAGGTTTCATTCCTTCCAGCAGTCGGGATGCACATCTTGCACACATGTTAAAAACGTGGTGATTGAGTGTAAGCTCGGGAAGGTGGAGGCTGAAGAGATGGACGTGATTATTAATCTCCTGAGTTCTGCCTACGATAGACTGGACAGTGAGTTACTTTCCAGAGATGCCGAAGGAAGAAAGGGAAAGAGAGAGAGGCTAAGTTGTAGGAGAAAATCAAAGACTTCCCAGAAACAAATGAGCAGGAAAAAGTCAGTTAGATCCTGGGAGAAAGAGGTGAAACAGCAGCTGGAGCAGCAAAATCTGTCACCCAGCCCTGGAAACGTAACACAAGCGGACACCACAACCTGGGAATTGTCTTTGAAATTCTCCTTTATGTACCCTGTGATGTTATAGTTTTAGTAGAGGTGCTATTTATTTTTTCTCATTTTACCTTAAAAACTGTATGTATTCCTTTTGGCAAAACAAAAACAGATTGTCATGCCAAGAAAGCGTCTGAATTACGAGAGAGGGGAAGGGGAGAAGAGAGAATGTGACAGAGAAAGAGGGAGAGAGGGGAAGAAAGAGAAAAGGTGATAATATCCGAGTTGTTTCTTCTGGAGTCTTTCCTACTTTTTTCTCTCAGAACTGGGTTAAAGTAGACAAACCGAGAAATAACTTTCTCTTATAGAGTTTAGTTAGGAATCGTAGAGCTGGAAGTCGGTGTAGATGGGCAGACGGGAAGCTGTATGGTCTTTTTCCGCTGCCATTTTCTATGGTTCTGTTTCTCTCCCCTTATCGGGAATCTCACTGCCTTTCTTAATTTCCCAGCACCTCTCTTCCATGCTGCCGGAGACTCGGTCCAGAAGGAATTCAGGAGGAAAGGTGAGAGCACAGCATAAACAGCTACCAACCAATTCTCGCCCTGCTGTATTCTCTCCCTCTATCCCATGGGGGACTGTATGAGCTCTGGTGTGTCTTCATCACATGGAATCAATCATCCCTTAATGTATTTAATAATTGTTCCCTGTATTTAATAATTGTCCCTGGCAGGACAGCCACTCGATTTCCAAAATCTCATTAGAGAGTGCTGGGATCACACAGCCCCTTCCTGGCTCCGCCATCCCATGAAATCTACAGGAATGGAGCATTTTCCATTTTGGGAGACTAAGGAGAAATGAAAGGCTTTTGTTTTATTTTTCACTCATAATGATGGACTCTCCCTCCCAACACAAGGCAGCCAGGATTCCTAAGCACTCACTCTGACCAGAAGGATGAATCCTGAGCGGAGACGGACATCCTTCGCCTTACCCATTAATGTTAACCCTTTAGCCCCTCTTGACTGCTGGCCTTGGGAAAGCCAGAGAGATATCTTGGAGGGAAATGAGGATGAAGCCTTGGTCTCTCATGGGTGGGAGTCAGATTTCAGGAGCTGCACCACTGATAGGTCCCTTTTCCTGCATAAGATGAGAAGCCTTCAGCCCAACCAGCCCGGTGGCAAGAGTTCTGGATTCCTTCTGGAATTACTCACCTTGAAATGAGATTAGGAAAGGCGAGTAATGAAATCTAGAAAATCTAAACACAAATTTCACTTATTTTATTTAACCTATGTCTGTGTCTGTCTGTTGTGCTTGCCCGAATCTGCGTTATGTGTTGTGTGTCTGTACTTACGAGTGTAATTTAACATCTGATTAGTTTTGGACTCCTTTCTGCTTTTTCCCTCTCAGAAGACAAATCTGGGTTGACGTATACAGGAGCTGGAAGGCTAAGATGTAAAATTATCATCCATGTCAGACTGAGTCACCTGCTGTACCAGCAAGACACCCTAAGGCAGATCCTCAAGGACTGTGACAGTAAACGGGAATATCGCTCTGTCTGCCTGTTCCTCACAGATACAGGTATACTCACCAGCACACAGCCATTCCATTAACTAAGAGGGGGAAGTTAAATAGAACCCCTGGGATCCCACACAACAAATCACAAATACAGTGGGAAATAGAAAGGGTTACTCCAGGAACCCTTTGTTGATCAAGATCAGAAACATGAATGGTTAAGGAGAGGTGAACTGAAACTGAAAGATGAGAGATTGATTGTTGCAGCCCAGGACAGCTGCTTATGGACGAGATGGTTTACAGTGAGCATTGAAAAAGTTGCCAAAACAGACGTATGCGGATTCTGTAAGAAAGACCTAGAAACAGAGACTCACCTCATAGCTGACTGTAAAGTTCTGATGGAGGAAAATTTCTATACAGAAAGGCACAAAGTAGCACGACTCATCCATTGGAAACTCTGTAAGCACTACAACATCACTGGGCCTAAAAAGCACTGTGATCATGACCTTAAGAGAATTACAGAGAATGAAGAGGTTACGATCACCTGGGACATTCCCATTACGACGGATAAGAAACTGGATGCGAGGAAACCCGGCATAGTGGTATAGGAGAAAAACACTTGAATGACATTGATAATAGAAGTTTCAGTTCCAAGTGATTATTCTGTGAATTGTGTGGAGAGGCAGAAGATCCTGAAGTGCCAAGAAATGCAAGAAAGAGATCAAGAAAATGTGGCAGAAA
This sequence comes from Ichthyophis bannanicus, assembly GCA_033557465.1. Classification (NCBI taxonomy): domain Eukaryota; kingdom Metazoa; phylum Chordata; class Amphibia; order Gymnophiona; family Ichthyophiidae; genus Ichthyophis; species Ichthyophis bannanicus. The sequence continues at coordinate 121,794,563 of CM066048.1, forward strand.
GATACTGAAATATTCCCCATTGTACTGGGAACCAGAGGCTTGATAAAGACGAATTTCCAAGCACATCTGTACAAACTACCCATACATGTTACATCTTACGAACTCCAGAAGGAAGCTCTCTTTGGCACGATGCAAGTCCTACGCCAAGCATTAGCAGCAATTTGAGAGACTGAGATCGTACTCCACATACCCTGACTTAGAAGTGAGGTTCATGACTGTCATGGTCTCTGCAAAACTCACCCATGTGGAGAAATTGTCCCGAAAAAATCCTCCTGGCAGGGCCATACCAAGGGCTAGGAGAGTTGTGCGGCAGCACAGGGTGCAAGGATGGAAGGGGTGCTGATGTCATAACCAGGTTTCCAGGAAGCCTGATAAGAATGAGTTCCTACCTGTGTTTGGGGAGGCAGGGGGCCAGGTTCATGAGTCATACAGGGCACATTTCTAGCTTGGTATAGTTCTGTCTCCTGGAAATCTCTTGCCCCAAACTTCCCATTGACCTATTCTCCAAACCTCCCAGGGGACACATACCCAAATCTCATAGATCTCCCTATCTGGGTCCATCACATCTTCTGGGAACACATTCCCCAAGCCTCTGAGGGGGTGGGGGGTACCCTTTTCCAAAACTTCCCATGAAACTCTCCCCCAAATCTGCTAGGGGACTCTTTCTCCAAACCTTCTGGTAACCCTGTCCTCAAACTTCAAGGGAACTCTGATGGCCACTGCCCCAAACATTCCAAGAGACCCCTTCCCCCAAATCCTGCCACAGCACTTGCTTTCCCATTGTCACAATGGTACTCAAACAGTAATGTCCAAACCAAGTGAATCCTAAGCATAATTCTGTGAAATTCATAAGGGTGTGAATCTGTGCTGGACAGCAGGCTATCCTCTGAGTCTCCACTCTCTCCATCCTCTCAGCCTTCCATCCCATTAAGACCCAACTTCACTAAGATTCCCATCCCCCAGAGCACACCTCCTTATTAACCCCTATTCCTTGACTTCCTGACTCCCCTAAAGCACCCTATCTCCATGAGCTTTCAGTCCCCCAGAAGCCATTTGCCCCTCAGCCTGTTCCCAATAGCCTATTTTACAGTGTGGAGTGGTGCAGGAATGGGAGGTTCCTCTTCTGAAGGGTTATTGTGTCCTCCCAAAACCCCTGAGTTTAAATGGCAGCATCCTGTCAGATCTGGCCCGTTAAGGGCACAGGGGAAATCCAGCGGTTATTCCCTGATGCCTTTAAGGGAGCTGGTCTGACGGGATCTGAGCAGCATAGTGGAGAGCAGGTCAAGGGACTGGAGGAGGAGGTGACCCTCTCACTGTGGCTCCTTAGATAGCCACCCACACTGCTTGATTAGAAATCAGTTTAATTCTGTTTCCTATCAGTATGCCCCATGACTTGATCACCATATGGCATGTGTTCCAACAGCAGTGTAAGAGGAACCCACGCTCCACGCAATCCCTCTAAACACACTGAGGGGTCATTCTGATCTGCGAATAACAGGGGTGGATGTCTGGTTTGAACGTCTAACCCCTGCTATTCAAAGGGAGCAGATTCTCATCACCAGGCTCCCCGCATGTACAGTGGCTTTGTGTGGAGAGCTCTGGACAGGGAGGGGGGTCAGAGGAGGAGCATGGGTGGGGCTGAGGTGGCCGTGACCCATATGTACAGGGCTGATTCCAGTCATGGCCCTGTACATCTGGGGTTGAGGAATTAGACAGGAGAGACCCCCCCCCCCAAACCAGGTGAGCGGCAGTGGGAGGTTCCCTGCAGCCCAAACCCAGCCTTGGCATGCGCCTCCAGCAGTCAGGCAGTGGGGAACAGCTTTGTCAAACTTCTGTAGGGAATTGGGGCTCCTGCATGGCATCCCAATGCCATGGCAATGGGACACCATGGCACTAGGGCTCTATGCAGGAGCATTGGCAGGGTTGTGTGGGTTGTATGAGGAGGGAGCCGAATGTGCATTGGCACAGAATCCGGGCACATCCTGCCCATCCAGACCCTTTGCACCTGATTCTGCTCCCGCGGGTGCAGAATGAGGTGCAAATCCGGCCCATCCAGCTATTGGTCGTCCGGACGGGCTGGACGTGCCCCGATCTGAATCAGGAACACTAGGTTTATCATGAAGGTGACAAAAGAACTGCAAGTTTGGTGTTTTTGTCCTTTCTAGGGAATGTCCCACTGCTGGAGGCTGCTGGAATCCTGGTTGATGCTTTGGCCATGACAGCAGCCCAGCTGACCCACCTCACACTGATAAAGATTGTTACCAGCGATGAAAGACTTAGCAACGCCTTCCAGAGCACACTGGAATCCTGCTGCGGGAAGCTCGTGCCAGAGGAACCCCAAAAAATCTCCTTCTTCCAAGGTGAGCACATCATCGCCAATGGGACAGGAAAGGAAATATTTCTTTTGCCTGAATATTTTGCAGTAATCTGCGATTCTCTGTGACATATTATATGCATTAAAATGTTGGCAAAAAACTGACACCTCCCTGCCCCCCAAAAAATAGCCTTGATAAAGAACATTTCACTGATTAACTCAAGCCATGAGTAATGAAGGGAGAGGGTGGGGGGAAGCTAGGATATAACAGATGGCAGATTCATCCGGATCCTCTCCTGAGGAGGTGCTCACGCCTCCGTAAGGGTTTTCAGAGCCTTGTGGAACTTCTTCTGGATTTTTTTTCAGATCTACCGATTCTGCCAGGGACTCCTGATAGACCTCCAGAAAATAGAAGAAAAAAGGAGGCACTAACAAAATACAGAGAGTGATACATAAGAACATAAGATATGCCATACTGGGTCAGACCAAGGTCCATCAAGCCCAGTATCCTGTTTCCAACAGTGGCCAATCCAGGCCACAAGTACCTGACAGGATCCCAAAAAGGTGCACAGGTTCCACAATGTTTGTTCCAGGGTAAACAGTGGATTTCCTGGGTCCTCTAATAATGGTTTATGGACCTTTCCTCCAGGAACTTGTCCAAACCTTTTTTAAACCCCGCTACACTAACAGCTTTTACTACATCCTCCGGTAACAAATTCCAGAGTTTGATTACACGTTGAGTGAAAAAATATTTTCTCTTATTAGTCTTAAATATGTTACCCTGTAGCTTTATTGCATGTCCCCTAGTCTTTCTATATTCTGATGACATAAACAATCGATCTATGTTTACCCGTTCCACCCCATTCATTAATTTATAGACCTCTATCATATCTCCCCTCAGTCGTCTCTTTTCAAGGTTGAAAGCCCTAATCCTTTTAGCCTCTCTTCATAGGGGTATCCTTCCATCCCCTTTACCATTTTGGTGGCTCTTCTCTGAACCTTTTCTAATAACGCTATATCCTTTTTAAGATACGGCACCAGAATTGCACATAATATTCAAGGTGCGGTTGCACCATGGAACGATACAGAGGCATTATAATACCCTTTGTTTTATTCTCCATTCCTTTCCTTATGTTACCTAGCATTTTATTTGCTCTCTTGACCACCGCTGCACACTGGGTGGCGGGTTTTAACATGTTATTCATGATGACGCCTAAATCTTTTTCCTTGGTGGTGGTTCCTAATGTGGAACCTTGCATCATGTAACCATAGTTTGGGTTTTTCTTTCCTAGGTGCATAACTTTGCACTTGTCCACATTAAATTTCATCTGCCATTTGGATGCCCAGTCTTCCAATTTATTGTGATACTCTTGCAATTTTCCACAATCCTCTTGGGTTTTAACAACTTTGAATTGTTTTGTGTCATCTGCAAATTTGATAACCTCACTCATTATTCCCATTTCCAGGTTATTTATGAATATGTTAAAAAGCAGTGGAACCAGCACAGATCCCTGGGGTACACCACTATTCACCTTTCTCCATTGGGAAAATTGGCCTTTTAGCCCTACCCTCGTTCTATCTTTTAACCAGTTCCTGATCCACAATAGTACACTGCCTCCTATCCCATGACTTTTTAATTTTGCCAAAGTCTCTCATGAGGGACCTTGTTAAAACCTTTCTGAAAGTCCAGATACAACACCATTGTCTACCTGTTTATTCACACCTTCAAAAAACATAACAGATTAGTAAGACAAGACCTTTCTTGGCTAAAGCCATGTTGGCTGTCTCCCATTAAGTCATGACTATCTACATGTTCAGTAATGTTGTTCTTTATAATGGTTTCCACCATTTTTCCTGGTACTGATGTCAGTCTCACCGGTCTGTAGTTTCCTGGATCACCACTGGAACCCTTTTTAAAAATTGGTGTTACATTGGCCATCCTCCAATCTTCAGGTATTACAGATGATTTTAATGATAGTTCACAGATTACTAATAGTAGGTCTGCAATCTCATATTGCAGTTCTTTCAACACCCTTGGATGTATACCATCCTGTCCAGGTGATTTGCTATTCTTAAGTTTATCAAATAGTTGTAATACATCTTCCCGGTGTATTGATATTTCTTTCAGTTCTTCTGAAGCATCTCCTTTAAATACCATTTCAGTCATGGGTAACATTCTTACATCTTCCTCAGTAAAGTCTGAAGCAAGAATTTATTCAGTCTCTCTGCTATGGCCTTGTCCCCTTTTAGTGCCCCTTTTACCCCTCTATCATCTAATGGTCCAAATGACTCTCTCACAGGTTTTTTTTTTCCTACGAATGTACTTGAAAAAGTCTTTATTATAAATTTTTGCTTCCATGGCAAGCTTCTTTTCAAATTCTCTCTTTGCCTGCCTTATCAATGCCTTGCATTTAACTTGCCAGTGCTTGTGCTGTTTCCAGTTTTCATCATTTGGCTCCTTTTTCCATTTCCTGAAAGATGCTTTTTTGGCAACAGCCTCTCTGACCTCACCTTTAAACCATGCTGGCAGTTTTTTGGATTTCCTTCCACTTTTCTTAAAGCGTGGAATACAGCTGGTCTGGGCTTCCAAGATAGTATTTTTAAACACCCATGCTTGATGTAAATCTTTAACCTTTGCAACTGCTCCTTTTAGTTTTTTCTTAACTATTTTCCTCATTTTATCATAGTCTCCCTTTCAAAATTTAAAAGGTAGTACTGTGGATTTCCTTGCCATCCTTCCTTCATTTATTAAATCAAACACGATCATGCTATGATTACTATTGCCAAGTGGCCCCATCACCCTTTTCTTGCACCAGATCTTGTGTTCCACTAAGGACCAGGTCCAAAACAGCTTCCCCTCTGGTCGGTTAGATCTGAAAATTCCAGAGGACACTCCAGCAAAATACAGAGGGGGCATATTCAAAGGGATTTAATCGGTTTGCAGGCCTGCAAACCACGTAAATCCCACTCACCATGATATTCAGAGGCCCTAATGCGGTTAGTGCTGTTGAATATCCCTTCCTGACCTGGTTAAATGCCCTGTTGATAACCGGTTAGTGACGGGGCCATTCTGGGTGCGAGGGAGGTGGCATCACGGGCTTGCTGATCAGCAGCAGTCTTCAGCTGTTAATATCTAAAGTTAGAACAGGTGAAAGGCTAACTTTAGGCAGTTTTGCAACCTGGCTAGCAGCTGAATATCGCTGCCAAATTAGAAAAGTGTAATCTGGGCAAACTAGATATTTATTGCCGATCGCCGGATATGGCCTGGCAATGAATATCGAGTTTTATTTTAACACGGTGATGGTCATTTGCTTTAACCACCATCATTGAATAGGTCCTCCAAAGGGTGCATGGACTGAAAATACCAGAGGAGACTCCTACAAAATGCAAAAATTGAAACTGTCGATAAAACCATCTTTAGTAGGTTTGATCATCAATCAACCTTTATATTATGTTCTTCAATTTCTTGATTTTGTAGCTCTTTTTGGCTGGGGGGCCTCTGACTCTGCTAACAAAAGCTCCAAGGCCACTGAGGACAACTGGCTAAGGCTCAAAGCAAAATCCTCCAGCAAGCCTGCCGTGCTCCAACTGTTTGCCGAGAAAGAAGAGACACTTAAGAGGGTGACCCAAACAATTAGTGCATACTTCACCTCACTGTATTCCAAGCATATCCTCCGAGATCCAGCCCTTGAGCATCTAACTCGTCACCACCTGGAGACAATATACCTTGCGATACGCCACACGGGTGTGGTGGTCTCCAAGGCAAAGGATTGTCTGAAGCTGGAGGGCACGGACTCGGACGTGGAAGAGGTGAAGACCTTGGTGGAAAGTACTCTGAAGGAAGTGAAGGCAGCAAATGAGAAAGAGGAAGGAAAGTGGCTTCTAGCTGCTGCTCACTGGCAGTATGAGGAGAAGAGGGTACTGAAGGACTTCAGCACCTTGGACAGCTGCCAGCTGGAGCGAGGCTATCAGCTGGGGCAAGTGGAGGTCAACCTGCAGAGGGAGGGTAGAAGGAAAATGGTTGTGAACTTTCAGACTATGCAGGCACAGGTACCAGAAGACAACAAGTATTTCCATGTTCAGAGGAAGGAGAGGCTAATGGGTATGAACCATTACTACTATTCATCTTAATGGCGTGCTGTCGGTATACACTGTACATAGAGAGGCAAGAAGCAAATGGAGGTGGGGTAAATTGGCACTTATATATCTTTTAAATTTCCTTCCCTGAGTTCTGCTTTCCAGCTATCTATGCTTTATTCATGCCTTATGTGCTTCAGTGTGATGCCTGCAGGGAGCTTTAGTTAAAAATAAAATCCACTCTTCTGCTGTCCCTACTGTAGCCATACTCTGTGTGTATATCAGTACGATGCATGTATGGGGTTCTGTTAAAGGTACACATACAGCAGGAATACAGCATAGAGAACTGCAGAGTGGATTAGCGTGATGCCTGTATGGGGCTTTGTTAAAGATCCATTCCGCAGCTGTCCGTGCTGTATTCGTGGTTCACGTGTACTAGACAGCGCTATAGAGATATACGAGAGATACATAGTAAGGAAAATAAGAGGTTTCAAGAAAAGTATCTGTTATTGAAACAGGCAGTGATCAGAGAGAATCAGGATTCAAGCTTTAAAAGCATCCTTGGAAAGCTCGGTATTCAGGGCTCTATTAAAAGCAGGATCATTTGTATACTGTGATATTCTTATTCAGTATGTTGTGTTTTGTCCTCGCTCTGTATAATCTGTGTACATTTTTTTGCCTGCTGTAGAGAAGGGGCTCCCAGCCACCTGGAAAGAAGGGACCAGAGGAAGGAAGGCTGAGATGATACAGCTGACTCGTGACTCACAGGAGTACCAGACAGTGGAAAAACGGTTCAACCGATCTGCATCCCGCTATCAGATTCAATCTGTGAGTTTCTGTTTGAACTGGGTTTGGGGAGGAAGAAAGGAGGTGCCACCTTGTGGTCACACCATATACTGCAGATGTGAAATTGTATCTTGAATAACGAAGTTGTTTTTATAGTCTGGTAATTGGAGTATGCAGTGCTGTAATGGTTAAACAGAAATTTCAACGTACAGCAACAATGGATTGTACAAGGTGCTTGGATACAAGAAAGAAAAAGCCCAATATTCAGTGGCAGTGGCCAGTATCTAAAGTTAGGCATAGATGCCACACTCCATGTATTCAACAACACTATTCCTTTCACTAGTGCTTACTCCAGCCCAATGCTGGACTTTTCTGTGGCTAAAAGTGAGCTGTTTAGGAAGATAATTGATCCAATTTTATCAGTTTAATTGTCAAAAATTGATGGCTAATAGAGGTAGACATTCACTAGTGGATGGAGAATGCACAACTCCCTTTGAATATCGGGCCCAAAATCAGTCTCAATAGGCTTACTACATAGGAAACATGAGATTTCATGGAACAACACTGACACCCTGTGAGCATTTTGTGCATCACAAGTGACTCATTCCTATATTTGCTGCAATGGGGACACCACGTGGTCACAGTAGATATTGGAAACCACCTGTATTTAATTTTCTGATAACCTGTATTCATTTGGATCACTTTGCATGTTTCAGATTGAAAGGATTCAATGTATCCCCCTCTACGAGGCATACCGTCTTCGGAAGAAGCAGATGGAGGAGAAGAATGGGCAGGAAGTAGAGAATGAGAGGATCCTGTACCACGGCACTTGCCCGGAAACCTCTATGTCCATATGCGAGCATGGTTTCAACCGGAGCTTCAACAAGCGATCATGTGAGTCAAAGCAAGCAAAAGAGCAGATATGCCTAGAAGTTCTGAGATTTCTCTTGATACAGTGCTGGCCTCAGTTCTAAGCTCACTGACTGTCACCGATTCCTACAGAGTTCCTTTGGGGCTAATAATTTTATAAGCTACTCGAGCATATAGCATGTCATTTTATAAGCTTCAGTAGACACTCAGAGGATTGTCTCAATGTACAGTGCATGAAGTAAGTTGCTCAGAAAACTTAGCGATATTTTCAGACTTATCTACGAAGTGCCACCACTGAAATGTCATGGGTAACTTCAAATTTACCTGCTCAAAGTTAGACCTGCTATTTACCTGCATATGTCTCTACCATCCTTGCTCCACCTCAAACCATATCCTATGGTATATCGTTGCTCTTTTTGGGATTAAAAGAGCCCAAATTAGATGTTTATCTGCTGCAAATGTTTTAAAAAGTACTTATGTAGTCAGCGCCGCCACCATCCACATAAGTGCTTATGATCATCAGCTGGTCAGTCTGCTTTTAGCGCTCTGCATTCACGAGCATCCATTTGGTTTGTTTGGGTGCCTAAAAATTCAAAATGTGTGCACATGGCTTGTATGCATATTTATCTATGAATTACCGTGCATACAATTCGTGCACTTAAACGTCTCACACACAAACAATGTGTTCCCAAAAACGAGCAGGTAAAGCAGACATCATAAAATGCACCAAAACCGAGAAAAACAAATTTAAAATGCAAGTCAGCCCCGCGAACCCCTAGCCACTCCGAGGGTAATTTTATAAACTCCTGTACATGCAAAGCACATTATTGTACGTGTATTTGAGGCATATAGAAGCGCCAGAACCTAGGTGCTGATGTTACCTCTGCCCTGGAGCAGGCGTAGCTGAAGGCACCTAGATCAGGGTGTTGATGCATATATGTCATAGTACTCTATAGCATATGTATGTCAATCGAGGCCACGCCTATGCTCCTCCCAAGCTCCGCCCCAATGGAATTTACATGCAATCGGCACTTCCACACATGGCTGAAGCATGCAAGGACGTGCCCATTGAGGTGTGTAAGGCCTTGAAAACAGGGACTTGCACTTGTGAATAATGAGTAACTTTCTTGTGGCCCCTTTATTGGCCCCACTCTAACCCCAGCTCTGTCACTGATGGTGAAATCACTTTATTTTGAGCGAGAGAGACCATAGTCAGAACTGTATCTAAAGCCACTTCATATAGACATAAGATACAGCCACGTCTGGCATGCGGAGATTTATGAACAGATGCCTTATAGTACTCTTTGTTTGTTCTCTTAAGTGTTCGGCCATGGAGTGTATTTTGCAGTGAATGCTGAATATTCCACAGAACGAAACTACTCCAACCCAAACAGTGATGGCCTCCGTACCCTGATCCAAGCACGGGTATTAACCGGGAAGTACACACTTGGACGTCCAGAATTGAGGGCTGCTCCCCCACGCACCACCTCCTCGGACCACGACCTCTTCGACAGCGTGGTGGATAGGATGGAATCACCTTCCATCTTTGTCGTCTTCCATGACACACAGGCCTATCCAGAATATCGTATCACCTTCAAATGAAAACTCAGAGACAGGAGGGGGAAGGACAAGGTCAGTGGGCTCTCACCAGGAAAGCAAAATGCACCACCCTCAGGCCAGAAGCAGCATGTGCGGCGTTGTCACAGGAGAATTCTCTGTTACTCTAGCTGCACTAAGAATGTGCAGTATTGAAAGCTCATTTGCCTGCTCTTCCAGTTCGAAACTCATGAGCAGTGTAAGCCAATGATGCTCTTCAGTAGTTTGTTTTGTTTTTGTTTTTCTTTATTTAGAAAGGCAAACACACACCAATAAAAAGTTATTGAGTAAGAATTTAAGGAAAAGGCTGAAAATTAAATGCAGATGGGCCCCTATATCATTGCAAAGAAAAGCATGTATTTAGCAACATAGAAACATGACGGCAGAAAAAGACCACATGGCCTATCTAGCCTGCCCTTCCATATCAACTACAATAGTCCTCTGTTTTCCTTTAGAGATATTCTGTGTTTGTCCCGTGTTTTCTTGGATTCAGGTGGAGGCCAATTCCACTTGGGGCACGTCTGGGCTGTCCAGATCTCCAAAATCTGGACAGCTCGGATCTGGCCCCGATTCTGCACCTGTGGGAGCTAGCCATCCTTGCGGGAGCAGAATCGGGGCACAGGGCCTGGACATGCCCTGATTCAGGCTCGCTCCACCTCCCTGGTTAGCCCAGCCAAGGCTCTTGCATGGAGCCGTAGTGCCATGGCGTCCCATCACCATGGCACCAGGATGCCATGCAGGAGCCCTGATTGGCCACACAGTTTTATTTATTTATTTTATTTATTTATTTACATTCTCTTATATACCGTGCTATTCTGCATCAGTGCAGTTTACATTGAACAAACTGAAATTACATTGAACAGGGCATTATAACTTGGAGATAACTATTTTACAGGGAACATGGGCTATGGAGGGTTAAGTGGCTTGCCCAAGACCACAAGGAGCACCTGTGGGACTAGAAACCCCAGTCCGTCCGGCCCAAGGTTGCTGTCCTCTAGTGGGATTTGAACCCCCGACCTTCCGGCCTGAAGTACCTTGCCCCAACCACTAGGCCACTCCTCCCTACTGCCCGACTCCAGATCAGGCCTTCTGAGGCTGGGACAGGCTGTGGGGAACCCCCTGCCCTGCTCACCTCCTCAGGGTGGAAGGGGATCCTGATTCAATGGCCGCCAATGTTGGTGGGGGGACTTATTCCACTTCCGAGGTGGAATAGGTCCCCCATCTAACTCCCCAAACTTGAACGTACAGGGCTGTCAGCAGAATAGATCCTGTATGTCTGGGGTGAGGGTCCCGCTTCTGCTCTGCCCAGACTCCTCCTCTGGCCGTCCCCCTCCCGCCCCCCTCCCGCGCTCCCTGCACATCTCTGCTATACATGCGGGAAGCTTTGGATCTGGAATCGGCCCCTGGCATTTAGCAGGGGATATATGTCCAAACCGAACATATATCCCTGCTGAGCACGATGCAGAATGACCCCCTTCTTTCCTCATCTTCTGCACCAGGCGATTCTCATGTCCACCAGTCATCCAGTTATCTACATGCCTAATGATCTAATCACCAACTATAACGGCCATCCTAACCCTTCCCTCATGAGCAGATGGTCCTCGACTCATATCCTCAGTGCAAGATGGTATTACATCACCTGAAGGACAGGTCCTAGCTACAGGATCACTTCCTGCCACACCAAGGTGATGCTTTCCTTCCATAGCAGGAGAAAGACTGCCAGACATGAGGTGGGACTTCTCTGCAACATCTCTGTAGGTCTTATCTATATACCTTTCTGTCTGCCTCACCTCCTTCAAGTTTGCTACTCTAGCTTCCAGAGATCGGACTCGTTCTCTGAGAACAAAGAGCTCTTTGCACTTAGTGTACACATAAGACCTCTCATCAACTAGGAGAGAATCATACATTTATTTATTTATTAAATACTTCTATACCACACTTTCCCATGGATCAAGTGTGGTTTACAAAGAACAAAGGTGTGAATGGTACAACAGGAATGAATACCTATTCACATTACATAGAACATTTGTGAACTTTTTACAGGGAACATAGAGAACTATATACAGGGTGAGCCAGTCAAACCTGCATTTTTGAAATGACTGTAAAAAATAAACGGATGGATATTTCAAAATTTTATTGTTACTATCTTAATGTACATTAAAAAGCATTTAAGAAACAACATTCACTGTTTAAAAATAACGCCAGTAAGATGGTGTCCTTCCTGATTGAGACATTCTTGTAGGCGATTTCTGAAACTGCCCATCACATCACGGAGCATACGCTGAGGAATTCTCTCGATTTCCAACCGGATTCTCCTCTTGAGTTCCCCAAGCGTTGGAGGTCATTGTTCAAAGACTTTACTCTTCAGGTACCCCCACAAGAAAAAATCGCACACTGTGAGGTCGGGCGATCGGGGAGGCCAAGAAATTGCTCCATTTCGGGATATCACCCGATTTGGAAAAACATTGTTGAGAACATTCATGCTCACACGGGCTGTATGACTTGTGGCACCGTCTTGCTGGAATAAGGTTTCATTGTTCATTCCATGTTGACGAAGCTGAGGAATGAAGAACGAATGCAACATTTCCGAATAGCGTTGTGCATTCACAGTAACTGCTTGCTCCCTGTCATTTTCAAAAACATACGGGCCTATGATTCCCAATGAGGACATTGCGCACCAAACTGTTACCTTGCTTGAATGGAGTGGTTTTTGATGGAGTTGTTGAGGGTTTTCATCACTCCAATATCGGAAATTTTGTTTATTCACAAAACCGGAGAGATGGAAATGTGCCTCATCGCTCATCCACAGGTTGTGAACAAGGTCCTCGTTTTCATCAAACATGTCCAACAACGTTTGACAAAAACGCCGTCGAGCTGCAAAATCGTTTTCATTCATAGCCTGAACAACCTGAATTTTGTACGGGTGATGGTGTAAATCTAACCTCAAGATTCTTCGGACACTCGTGTTTGCCATGCCAAGCGCAGCACTCTGTCGACGCGCCGATCTCCGAGGGCTTCTTTCCATAGCAACTCTCACGCGGTCAATATTCGCGGGAGTTTGCACTGATCTTGCACTGCCACCCCTTCTGCTTCTCGTTTCACCAATTGCTTCAAAGTTTGTCACCCACAATTTGATTGAATTAACAGACGGCACTGGCTTATTTCGATTAATTTGAAAATTCGTCCGGAAACGACGTTGAGCGGCTGCATAACTACCACTTTGGTAAAACGCTTTCACAGCGAATGAACGTTGTTGTTTAGACCACTGCTCCATGGCGACTGAAATGCTTAATTGTGGGGGACACAATGGTAACCTTGCTAACTCGCTCCGCCCACTTTCACGGCTCTCCCGCCCTTTTCAAAAATGCAGGTTTGACTGGCTCACCCTTTACATTACAGAGCGTAGTAACAATCCGACATTCTGTATTCATGTAACTATATACATTACAGAATGTAATAACAATCCAACATTTTGATATTCTTACAACTATATACAGTGTGAAGAATTCTTACAACTATATACAGTGTGAAGAGTGTGAACATTTTGATATTCTTACAACTATATACAGTGTGGTTGGTGTATCACTGGTCTAGGTTAGAATGCTGGATTTATAATCTGTACATATACATTATGAAATGGAAATACAATCTAATGTTCTGATGGTCATGCAACTATATACAGTGGAAAATGTTGGGTTAATATATTGCTAACCTAGGTTTTAACGCTTAGTTGTACTTTTAGCATTTCCGTTTGTACATGTAACATTCAGTGCAAAAGACTGGATAGCCCCCATCTCATTGCTGGACTGCTATCTGCATCTTAGATTTCAAGATTTCTTTTAGCTTTTTAAAAATTTTAAGTTATGCTAGGGGAATAGGGATACTTGAACCAATACAATTATATCTAATAGCTATAAAGGGCTTTTACTGTTCACCTCAAGGTGAACTACAAAGGCTTAATTAATCTACTCCAAAGGCCTAATAATTTGCTGAAGATAATGAGTTAGACCTGAAATTGAGTAAGATCACCCCCCTTTCCCTTAATTGGTTTAGGAGGCTATATCAATGATTATTCCTGGGGTGGGTGGGAGTTGGGGTGGTCAGAGGGATGACCTATTTGTATCTGTGTTTCTAAAACATTCTTAATTTTCTGGGTGAGTCACACTGCCCTCAGTTTGATAAAGTGAGCCTTTCAAGTTGCCCCTTAGATCTGTCACTTGGATTTAACACCTATTTAAAATAATTTCACAGTTCTCTTGCCTCCTAACTTGAATGCCTCTTTGTAAAAGGTTTCTAGAAAAGAATTTATTTATATATACTCAAAGAATATTTACCATATTCTATTCTCTATTAGGGTATTATCTTAACTGGCTTTAATTTAACTGAAGGCTGGCTTGTACTGTAGTACTATGCCCCAACTCACTTAATAAAACACTGAATTTTAAAATACAGAGATTTTATCAGTTTTAATACAAAGAATTCCCTTTTCCCCCCCAGATTTAGAGAATGTCTCAGGAGGTGGGTACTTACCAGTGCAGATTTCTTCCCAGCAGTTGCAGTCCTCCTGGTAGCGCCATTTTATTTTGGGAGCTGTTGTGTGTATACTGTTTGCCTTTTTGCTTCATTTTGGCATGTAACTCATTAAAAGTAACGCACACCAGAATGGAAAACGAAATGAAACAAGAACACGTTTTGCTGGGGCATGTTTACTAACGTGCAGCAACCTTTACCACAATTAAGCAGTTAGTGCGGGACCGTAGTAGCTCTTACCATAGTCTAAAACAACCACTGTGGTAAAACTCCTGCAGTAACGGCTTTGTGCGGTTTGAGGCAGGGATACAGTAGGTTTGGGGTGGAGAGTGGGCGTTGACTGCACATTGCGCCTAGCACAGCCGCCATTAGCTTGTGCTAACTGTGCTTTGTGCAGGGCGCACTTATTGCCCTCACAATGGATGCCATTAAGTGCACCCGCGGTACTGTCAAGTGCCTGGTTAGCACCGCAGGATCCTGCAATCCACGCTAATTGAATGGGGACATACCAGAAACGCCCCCATTACAGATTGGACTTGGCCCTGCCCTAGGGCTAAGGGACGATCTCTTGCGGCACTTTTGTAAACATGCCCCTTTTGTTTGCGAACAGTAAAAAATGAAACTCTATTCCACTGTATTGTTCATGTTGTTTTGAAGCAAATACATATCCCTGACAATTATTCATCATATTGGAGGCTTCAAACAGTAGAAGGGCGCTAATACTTCAATCCTAGGTCAGCCTAATTATTTGAAGCTGCTAGTGCTGTCTTATTTTCAACTCACATATTACAACACATGACTTAAGAGGGCAATTTTCAGAGCCTCGCTCACTATTCTCATGGGTCAGATATAGAGCCGATCCCAGTCATTGCTTGCTGGTCCCCAGTGAAGAAAAGACCAAGAACAATTGTTCTATGCTACCTCTCCCTGCACATGCACAAATACCAGGTGCAGGAGCTTTTAGTGCGTGCTCATTATAGCAGCCCATAGTCTGAGAGAAACTAGCCACGTAAATTGAAAATCAACTACAAAATACTCTGATTACCCCTAAATGTTTTCCCTTCTCCTTTTCAAGCCAGTGAGCGACTGCACAGACAGAGCATTCAGACGTACAGAGACTTTTGTTGGTTTGCTCTGGATACATTGGGAATGTCTGAACCCTAAGTTCTACAAAATACTGAAAAAAGAGTTTTAGTCTGCTGCCTGTAAACAATTTTGTAATTCAGCCTTTATCCAGCCCAGAAATATGATGAAATAGCAAAATACCACTGCGAAGCTCGTCTGCTATGGACTATCTGAAAGGCATCTTTATGAAGTAAGCAATATTCCTCTGTCTGTAAATCTTCTACAATAGATTCAGAAGAAAGTCCCTGCCCCTAAAGACTTACCACCTAGGAAACGTGATTCTAAGGAGCGATGCTGGCGTCCTGTGGTCAGTCTGGGCTTGATTTTATAATAAGGGATCTATATGGAATATCAAAAGAGGTGTCAATTTTATAAAGGACCTTAGGCTCCATGGGGCCCTTGTTCCACCCAAACTGTTCCCGCAGGACACCTGCACATGCTGTACATATATGCACTATTGATCCTATTACATGAATGCATGGCCACACAGTTTTACAACAGTGGCCAATCTAGGTCATAAGTACCTAGTAGTCTGTCCAAAAGACACAGGTTCCACAATGCTTGTACTGGGGCAAGCAGTGATATCCCGGGTCCCTTTTAATAATTTATTTATTTACATTCTCTTATATACCGCGCTATTCTGCATCAGTGCGGTTTACATTGAACAAGCTGAAATTACATTGAACAGGGCATTATAACTTGGAGATAACTATTTTTACAGGGAACATGGGCTATGGAGGGTTAAGTGGCTTGCCCAAGACCACAAGGAGCACCTGTGGGACTAGAAACCCCAGTCCTTCCAGCCCAAGGTTGCTGTCCTCTAGTGGGATTTGAACCCCTGACTTTCCGGCCTGAAGTACCTTGCCCCAACCACTAGGCCACTCCTCCACTTCATAATGGCTTATGGACCTTTCCTCCAGGAACTTGTCCAAACCTTTTTTAAACCCGGCTACACTAACAGCTTTTTCTACATCCTCTGGTAACAAATTCCAGAGTTTGATTAGATGTTGAATGAAAAAATATTTTCTCTTATTAGTCTTAAATAGGCTATCCTGTAGCTTCATTGCATGTTCCCTAGTCTTTCTATATTCTGATGACATAAACAATCGATCTACATTTACCCGTTCCACTCCATTTATTAATTTATAGACCTCTATCATATCTCCCTTCAGCCGTCTCTTTTCCAGGTTGAAGAGCCCTAACCTTTTCAGCCTCTCTTCATAGGGGTATCCTTCTATCCCCTTTACCATTTTGGTGACTCTTCTCTGTACCTTTTCTAATAAAGCTATATCCTTTTTAAGATACGGCCACCAGAATTGCACACAATATTCAAGGTGCGGTCGCACCACGGAAAGATACAGAGGCATCATAATATCCTTTGTTTTATTTTCCATTCCTTTCCTTATGATACCTAGCATTCTATTTGCTCTCTTGGCCGCCGCTGCACACGGCATCAATGATTCATTCCTCAATATAAACCTCAGATCCATACAGGTGTTAAAAAGGCTTTTTACAAGTTATGATTTGTTTGGGGGCTAAAATCCATTTTAGTGCATTTCAAGCAATTATAAGCTCGCAATTAGGTTACTATAATGCGCTACGTTTGGGATTACCAAAGCCATCTATTTGATCTTTGCAGTTAGTTCAAAACATAGCCGCACTTATTTTTGGCTGGTAATAATAAATTCAGTCATGTAAGTCCATTGCTATCTGATTCCAATGAGTTACTATTCTTTTGGTGCATTCAGTTTAAGAACTCAGCATGGATCTTTAAGGTTTTAGACAATGCACCATCTCTTAGAATTTACCACCCATCAGGGAGTTGCCTAATTTATACCATCATTTATTTCAGCAGGCTCTTCTCAGTAATTAGACAATTTACCCCACTATTTGCTCATTTGGAAACAAGGAAAGTTCATCTACTCGGCAAGCTATTAATAGTCATTAACAGTGCTAATGTGAAAAAATTTGTAAATATTATATTTTCTTTCAAAATAGAGGGTCTTAATTTAGTTTAATTTTATGTTTTTATACTGATGGATTGAATTGATTTTATATTTTTACCACTTTATGTTTGTTTTTACATTTGTTTTATTGTTATGTATGTTTGGCTGTATTTTGCCAAGATTGTAGGACTGTGTGGAATATAAATGTGTAAAAAAAATAAAGATTTATTTAAAATACCTTCATGGGTCAATATTTAAACAGCATGGCAAGCATTTCTTTGCAATGCCAGCTGCAGTGTTTAAATAATCCATGTTTATTTAGTGCCGCTACCTGTATAAGCGGATAACGAAACAGTACTAGCTGCAATTTTTCTGTCCTAGCTTAAACCTCTTAGCGATAAGGATAGCGGCTGCATATTACCACTATCCATGTAGCTGGGTGAAATCTAACACTATATGGATAGTCCTGGAGCTATCAGAGAACATTTTTAGTGGTGTTATCTATATACCACCACTCAAAGATGACGGAGAGGGCACTTATCCACGTAATAGTCACCCCTATATTAATAAGTTCTTTTGAATATTGACTGGTTATAGTCCACTAATCCAAGGTCCTTAGCAAATTCTAATAAACTATACATACAATCATAATATAGTAACATACATAGTAGCATACGTAGTAAATGGCGACAGATAAAGACTAGTATGGTCCATCTAGTCTGCCCAGCAATATGACAGGAGAAGGTGCACCCCTCCCCATGTCTTCACCCCTTCCCATATCTTTGTTTCTTTGTTTGTTTAGTGGTGAACCCACCGCTCCTCCCCCCATCGCTCCATGTAGGACACCCCTATTTGTTGAGAAATTAGATGGTTCAGTTTATTTTGATTTAATCTTGTTGCTGTAAAGTGATCCACAATGTCTGTCCCAGGCCACTTTGAATTCCGTCACTGTGTTTGCCCCCACCACCTCCATCGGGAGGGCATTCCAAGCATCCACCACCCTTTCAGTGAAAAAGTATTTCCTGACATTGCCTTTCAATTTACCACCTTGCAGCTTCATGTCATGCCCTCTAGTTTTACAGCTTCCCCGTCTCTGGAAGAGGTTTGTTTGTTCATTATTTCTCTTTAAGTATTTAAAGGTCTGAATCATATCTCCCCTATCCCTCCTCTCCTCCAGAGTGTACATATTTAGGTCTTCAAGTCTCTCCTCATAAGGCTTCTGACGCAGGCTCCAAATCATTTTGGTCGCCTTCCTCTGAACAGCTTCTATTCTTTTTACATCCTTTGCAAGATACGGTCTCCAAAACTGAACACAGCATTCCAAGTGAGGCCTCACCAGAGACTTTTACAGTGGTACTAGTACCCCTTCCTTTCTGCTGGTAATTTCTCTTTGAATGCAGCCCAACATCCTCCTAGCTTTTGCCACAGCCTTGTCACACTATTTTGCCACCTTGAGATCTACAGAAATAATCACACCGAGGTCTTTCTCCTGCTCTGTGCACACCAACCTCTCGCCCCTTATCGTGTACATTTCCTTTGGATTTCTGCTACCCAAGTGCATGACACTGCACTTCTTTGCATTAAATCGTAATTGCCAAGCATTAGACAATTCCTCCAGCTTTTGCAGATCCCTCCTCATGTTAAGCACTCCCTCGGGGGAGTCCACTCTGTTGCAAATTTTCGTGTCATCTGCAAAAAGACAGACTTTTCCATTCAGTCCTTCAGCAATATCACTCACAAATACATTGAACAGTGCCGGGCCTAGGGCCAAACCCTGAGGCACCCCGCTAATCACCTTCCTTTCATCCGAGTGAGCTCCATTTATCATCACCTTCTGTCGTCTGTCAGTCAACTAATTTCTGATCCAGTTTACCACCTTGGGACTCAGCCCCAAACTGCTGAGTTTATTGATAAGCCTCCTATGAGGGACAGTATCAAAGGCTTTGCTGAAATCCAGGTAGATGACATCCATCGTGTGTCCTTGATCCAGTTCTCTGGTCACCCAGTCAAAGAACTCAATGAGATTTGTCTGGCAAGATCGTCCCTCGGTAAAACCATGTTGCCTCGGATCCTGTAACCCGCTGGTTTTGAGAAAGTTCACTATTCGCTCTTTCAGGAGCGTCTCCATTACTTTTCCCGCCACTGAGGTATAGCTCACGGGCCTGTAGTTTGACACTTCTTCCCTGTCACCACTTTTGTGTAGAGGTACGACGTCAGCTATTCTCCAGTCCTGAGGAACCTCTCCTGTTTCCAAGGATCTGTTGAAAATATCTTTTAATGGCCCTGCAAGAACCTCTCTGAGCTCTTTCAGTATCCTGGGATGTATCCCATCCGGTCCCATGGCTTTGTCCACTTTCAGTTTTGCAAGTTGTTCTAAAACCTCATCCTCTCTGAATGGTGTGGTATCTACCTCATTCCCATTTTTATATTTGTGAGTCACAGATGGTCCTTCTCCAGGATTTTCTTTAATAAAAACAGAGCAGAAGTATTTGTTTATTAATTTTGCTTTATCAATGTCAGTTTCCACGAGTCCGTTCCCAGCACTTCTGAGCTCTGCAATTCCACCTCTGATTTTCTTCCTTTCCCGAATATACCTGAAGAAAGTTTTGTCGCCACACTTCACATCTTCAGCCATCTTTTCCTCTGGATAACACAAAGCAAGATGTTTCATCTTAAACAGCTTCAGTGCAACACTGAGCACAATAAACTAATCACCTATATAAACTCTGACAACAGTATTCTTTGCTCTTGGAGGGACATATTAGGGAGGCTAAAGATGGAGAACGAGGGGGAGGGGAAAAGACAGGAGAGGGCTATTGGAAATGGAGTATATTATATTTATTAAGAACATAAGATATGCCATACTGGGTCGGACCAAGGTCCATCAAGCCCAGTATCCTGTTTCCAACAGTGGCCAATCCAGGTCACAAGTACCTGACAGGTTCCCAAAAAGGTACACAGGTTCCACTCTGTACCTTTTTGGGATGCTTATCCCAGGGTAAGCAGTGGATTTCTTGGGTCCTCTTTAATAATGGTTTATGGATCTTTCCTCCATGAACTTGTCCAAACCTTTTTTAAACCCAGCTACACTAACAGCTTTTACTACATCCTCCGGCAAATAATTCCAGAGTTTGATTATGCATTGAGAGAAAAAGTATTTTCTCATATTAGTCTTAAATGGGCTACACTGTAGCTTACAGAATGAGCCATAATACTATTGATTAAAAAAATGTTTAAGAAACTTGTAAAAGCACATTTCACAAATCACGTTCAGGTGCAATCTGAGAAGTCCAAGCCAGAATATCTGAGAGAAATGCTGGCATGCCCATGTTCCAGCAGGATTTCACAAACATGGAGGTGCCCAATATGGATGTTTACGGGGCCGTCTGTATAGACACCCTGGAATAGTATTTCAGACCAAGGGGTTGTCTAATAACATAATGGTTAGAGTATTGGGTTAATACCAAGAAAGTCAGGGTTCGGACCTCAGTGATACTCCTTGTGATGTTGGCAAATCACTTAACCCTCCATCTTCTCTCCACCCTCTAGATGTTTTATGGCCAAAACAAGGCACTTTCCTGATGCCTACCTGCTTAGGGCAGCTCTAAACTTGGATGGGATTGCAGACATCCCTGACGTTTCTGAAATTAAGCAGGGATGTCGAAGTCCATTGCATCACTCCAGACACGCCTGCAGCACATCCCCTGCCTATTGGATGTGCCCCACCAGAGACATCTTTAAAAGACATTTGTAAAATAGCTTTGGGAGGGTCCATATGCATATTTTCGGATAGCCAAATCACAACTAAGGCATTTAAAATGACCCCCATAGGCGGCATTGTACATAAAGTAACAGAAGATAAATTGCCAAGTTCATGCTACGAATATCGTAAAAGTAACCAAGGAAATGAAAAAATAATAGTTAACTTTATAAAATTAATTAATAGATCTCACCCCCCCCCCCTGCACAACTGTATTCCTGATGTCTGATGCTGCATTACAAGCACGCAATTCTGAAAATACGCCGGCAGCGTCCGTTCCAGCCGCGTCATTCCTTTTGAGACTTCAGGCTGCTTCTTGTTTTTCCATATCTATTTACAGTATATAATATATTTTTTTCCATTTTCTTGAGCACGGTTCCCTTTTTAGCGCATACTTCTGTTTCAACTTGTTCTAAAATAAAATAAAACTGAATGAGATGAAGACACTCCTCCCCTGCTGCCGCTGAACTCCCTTCTGTTACATTTGCCATTTTCAGCTTGCCGCAGTTCTTCATGGGGTCAGGAGGCGTCCCTGAGCAGCACACAGCTGGAGAGGGAGGGAGAGCAATTGGGATGTTCGAAGAGGCGATATAATTTAGTTTCTGTCATCATCATCATCCCGGTCAATATATTAAGTTATTATACCCCCGCGTCCCACAGATGCTGTCCTCGGGGGCTATCACAAGGTCACAGGAGTGCAGCATGCGAGGAGCTTGAAACTCTAAATGCAGTCTGTCCTACAGCCAGTATTTCCTGTTTTCCTACCCTCAGGAGTGGTGCAGCACTATCATGGCTTCAGTCTGCAGGTCAGTCAAATGCCCTGGGAATCTTGCCGAACTTGCCTGCCCCTTGAAACTGAAAGTGCAAGATTGCTCATCACCCTTGATGGCTGGAATACGGATGGCAGACTTCCACAAACCTCAGAGGGGATCTTGCCTATAACCATGTTTTGACACTGAAATGGATTATCGGTATCACACCCACTCCCTGCGGTTATCTGCAGTGTCTGAATGAATGTACTGTGGTTTCTTATAAACCTGTTTTGCACACCCACATACTTGGCGAGAATTTAAGAAAAATGCTTCTTTTAAAGAGCAGAATGTGATCAGTAGGACAGAAGTCATGTTCCAGCTATTTTAGGAGAGCTTCAGGTTGTTACAAAGTGTCTCCGAAAAGAGGTTTGTTTGCGCTATCTTCGGCCAGCTCTGCTCAGGTTTCGCTCTCTTCTGGCTACAGAAAATAAAAACAAAGTTCTTCAAATCTCTCAGAGAAATCAGAGTGATTGCTGAGGATGAATACCTGGGAGAGACATGAAGGATTTTTATTTATTTTTATTTTATTTTTATTTATTTACATTCTCTTATATACCGCGCTATTCTGCATCAGTGCGGTTTACATTGAACAAGCTGAAATTACATTGAACAGGGCATTATAACTTGGAGATAACTATTTTACAGGGAACATGGGCTATGGAGGGTTAAGTGGCTTGCCCAAGACCACAAGGAGCACCTGTGGGACTAGAATCCCCAGTCCTTCCAGCCCAAGGTTGCTGTCTTCTAGTGGGATTTGAACCACCGACCTTCCGGCCTGAAGTACCTTGCCCCAACCACTAGGCTACTCCTCCACTCCATGATCTTAAAGTAGCTAAACAGGTAGAAAAGGCAACGGCGAAAGCCGGAAGGGTGCTTGGGTACATAGGGAGAGGAATGGCCAGCATGAAAAAGGAGGTGATAGTGCCTCTGTATGTCTTTGGTGAGACCTCATTTTGAATAGTGTGTCCAATTGTGGAGAGCACACCTACAAAAAGATATAATCAGGATGGAGTCTGTGCAGAGGGCGGCTACCAAAATGGTCAGTGGTCTTCATTATAAGCCATATGGGGACAAACGTAACGATCTCAAAATGTATATTTTAGAGGAAAGGCAGAAGAGAGGAGATATGATAGAAACTTTTAAATACCTCCATGGCATAAATGCACAGGAGGAGAGCCTCTTTCGATCGAAAGCAAGCTCTGTAACGAGGGGACATAGGATGAGGGTGAAAGGGGATAGACTCAGGAGTAATATGTGCAAATATTTTTTTATAGAAAGAGTGGTAGATGTATGGAATAATCTCCGAGTGGAGGTAATAGAGACGAGGAGAGTATCTGAATTCAAGAAAGCATGGGATAAACACAGAAGGTCTCTAAAGGAAAACAAGGGCCTATAGTAGTTGATATAGAAGGGCAGACTAGATAAGCTATATGGCCTTTTTTTGCCGTCATGTTTCTATGCTTCTAAGGAGATAGGGAAGAAGAAACATTCCTGGGAGGGATATTTAACAATAGGTGAGGGTAGCTACTATCTCCAACGATACGAGGGAAAAATAAGCCTGGTAGGTAGAGAAATGGATTTGCAACCAAGGAAAGGAAGTTGCTCAGCCTCACTCTTGGAATCTCCTTTTCACCACAACCCTCAGTCATAGAAAACCAAAAAACACAGGCCCACTCCCTCCGCCCTGTGGACCATCAGACTGTGGACAGTGGCATACTCCCAATCCCTGCAATACCAGCGCCCCGCCTTCCCCTCTCCTGGGCACACTTCCAAAGTAAGAAAAGGCAAGGCCAAATTGGTAACTCACAGTCCCTGCATTCAAGCACCTGGAAAGTGCCCTGTGTATACTGGAGGAGCTGAGCAGAAATGTTAGCAGGTTGGAGGATGATGGGTGTCAGGAGCAGTGGCGGCCCGAGCAGTCAGTGACAAGGGGAGTGAGGGAAAGAAGGGATCTGCAGCAGTGGTGTTGTCTGAAGCATCAGACAAATATTAAATACCCCCTCTGTCCCCCCCCCAAAACAAAAACAGTGAAATGCTCACCAATAATACAAAACTGCAATACCAGTAACGATATATCAATTCATATATATTTATTAGGCCTCATATGCAAAAAGCCTTCAAGACAGTGTACAACAGTTAAAACACCATGAGAAACAGACCCTACCTGGAACGAGAACTGACGGAAGTGCAAGCAGGGTTCAGGAAAGGGTGAGGAACAAGAGACATCATTGTGGATGTGGGTTGGATCCTTGAAAGTCCCACCCAGAAGGATCTCTCAAACCCTCCAAAATATAAAACTATCCAAAATTTAAGCCCATCTTTCTATAAACTACCTTTCCCATGCTGGATCTAAACAGCTCCCACCCAAACAAAATTGTGCACAATCATAGCTACTCGTCACCCACTAGTTAATCTATTCTAGATATATTACTCAACAGAACTTCAGGAACCATGATGCCAGATATATAATTTGTTTTTGGAATTGAGTGAATTCCAGCATAGGGGCTGCAAATATGCTGGAACATAGAAACCATTAAAACTGTAGAGTGATGGCGGCTCCAGTGGTTCAACACTGTATTGCCCACAGCCATTCTTTTGACGATCTTCAGATCTTTGGATTAGATCATGTTCCATTAAATCCCCATGGGAGAGCGCGAGCGAAATGGTTGATTCATAAGGAACAGGGTTGGATTCTTGGAATGGGGATGGTTTATTTATTTGACTGGATTTATATACCGCTTTTCATAGATGTCAAAGTAGTTTACATGGAAATTCAAACAATTCAAAGCAATGTTTACATTCAATAGACAACTTTGTACAATATATAAAAGAACATGGTATGCCTGGATTAACTTTAGCTATATACATAATATTCTTCATGGTATGTGGTTGTTGACAATATACAGAATGCTGTTTATGTTGTGGGTGGGGGGGTTAGGAGGGGTGAGACCGAAGTGGAGAGTGAAGAGGTGGGTCTTGAGGAGCTTGCAGATGGTTAGGAGGTCCGTGGTGTTTCTTATTTGGTCAGGGAGGGAGTTCCAGGTTGAGGGGGCATATAGCTCAAAGGATCTGGCACACGCCCATTGGGTACTTTTTGTTATTGCTTGAGGGTGTTCAGGTGGTTCATAGAGGAGGATCTCCGTGGTCTGTTTGTCAGCAGTGGTGTGATGAAAGAAAGAAAATGGATGGACAATTAGTAATTAAAAGCTTTGTGTATCATTAGAAGGGTTTTGTAGAGTATTTTGGTCCAAATAAATCCTGTTATGTATACTTGTAAATACTCTTGTAAATACTCTTGTAAATAGTTGCAGTAATGACGTCCCATGTTTTATCCAAGTTCTCTGACCTTGTTCTCTGTAAAACCTAACAGTTTGTTGTTATGGTATGTTGTTATATTGTGAACCGCGCTGATTCTGAATAGAGCGGTATATAAGAGCCTGTAATAAATAAAATAAATAAATAAATAAATAAATTTTGCTTTGCAATGGGAGCCAGTGAAAATGTTTGAGGATGAGGGTGATGTGTTCTTGCCTGGGTGCTCCTGTGATGGTCTGTGCTGTTGTGTGGAGTGCTGCTTGTATAGGAAGAAGCGTTGATTTTAGGAGTATATTGGGTTGCAGTAGTCAAGTGTGTGGGATGGTGAGAGACTCTAGGGCTGAGCGAAAGTCTGATGGGGCGAGGAGAGGGCAGAGGTGCTGTAAGGTTCGGATTTTGTAATAGATTGATCTTGCTGCATTTGTTATTTGTGTCTTCAGAGTCAGATGACTGTAGAGGGTGATTCCCAGGTACTTTACTTCCGGTTTTTGGATTTCTATGCTGTAGAGAGTGATGGAGGAGGGGGGGGGGGGAGGTAATGATTCATTTTTGGTGATGAGTATGGCTTCATTTTTCTTGAGGTTTATAGATAAATGATTTGCAGATAACCATTGTGAGATGTCTCAGAAGCACTGCTGGAGTTCAATCTCACAACCCAACAGATCAACAAATATATTTAACCCACCTTCAATCCTATCGTGAAACAATATGGGACACAAGAAAAACCTACCACTCCGAACTCCTCAACCGCTCCCTAAACAAACCCAGGGAGCTATTCAATATAGTAAAGTCATTAACCAAAGAACCTGCTCCACCTCAACAAGAACCCATACACCCTCAGAAGTATGCCAATTTCATACAATCTAAAGCTATCAGAACAACCACCTCCTCACCCCAAAGTCCTCCGACATCACACACCTCCTCATCCCAAAGTCCACTACAGCAACAAGGACAAAATTTCCCTCTCTTTCAGCTCCCCTCATCACTCCTTCAACTTTCCCCTCCCTCTGCAAAATGCGTTGAAGACATTATCGTCAAAATGAATACTACCACAGCACCTAACGACCCCTGCCCAGCACACTGGATAAGAGCTATGCGATCCGACTTTAGCCCTGTCATAGCAGAAATTATAAAGATGTCATTCTCAACAGGCACCTTCCCATCAGCACTAAAGCAGACCTCCATAAGACCGCTGCTAAAGAACAATCAACTAGACCCAACAAAAGAAGAATCATACCGCCCAATAGCTAGTATACCACTGCTATCCAAAATAATTGAGAAAGTAACCAATAATCAGATACAACAACACATAGACACCTCCTCCCCCCTTGATCCCAGTCAGCACGGATTTAGGGAATCTCACGGAGTAGAGACACTATTGACCACATTAACCAACACACTCATCAGTGGACTAGACGACATTAACAAGGGCTTCGCACTAATATTCCTCGACATATCTGCAGCATTTGACTCGGTTGACCATGAAATACTACTAACCCGCCTATATGACAAGGGAATCCACGGCCTAGCATGGAAATGGTGCAAATCATACCTGGAAGACCGCTTGCAACACGTCCGGACTATTACAGGCACATCAGAACCTTTCCAGCTAAAACAAGGAGTTCCACAAGGCTCATCCCTATCGGCACTCCTATTTAACATTTACATGCAGCCCCTGTGCGATATCACTCGATCCTTTGGCATTTCCTCACTGATCTACGCAGATGATGTTCTACTATTCACTCCATTCAATGTCAAGCTCCCAGATTACACATCTTTAGTTGATTGCTTTAATGCAATAGCAGACTGGTTACTCACGCAGAATATGCGAATAAACTACAAAAAAACCGAAGTACTGATTGTCACGAAAAACAGAGAATTCGCACCCCCGGAGACCCTAAGAGTACGAGATGCACACCTCCCAATCAAGCCCTCCATAAGATACCTTGGAGTGATACTGGACTATCGCCTAGATTTTAAAGAACATATCAACCGCACCATAAAAACCATTTATTTCAAGATAAAGACCCTACGCCATCTAAAAAATATGCTTGACCCAGACAGCTTCAGAACTATATTCCAAGCCATAGTCACACCCCACTTCGACTATGCGAATATAATACTCCATGGTCTCCCAAAGAACTCACTAAATACATTACAACTAGCCATGAATGCCGCAGCCCGGGTATTATACGGTGCTTCAAAGAGCGATCACATAACACCCATCCTAATGGAGCTTCACTGGCTCCCTATATACTGCAGAATAACATATAAAGCCCTTATCTTGACCTTTAAAGCAATAAATTCTATAGCTCCATCATCAATTTCGAAACTCCTCCATCACACTCCCAACACCAGATCTAGGAGGTCAGCAGCGGCAAATACCCTAACTACACCACATGAGGCCACAAAATACAAACGATCAACAACAGACAGGGCTTTCGCGTACTACGCACCCAGATGTTGGAACAACCTACCTCCCAACATTAGAGCTATTACTGACCTCAAACAATTTAGAAAAGCCATAAAGCATCACCTCTTCATTCTACATTTCCAAAGCACATCATCAACCCTCTAACACTTTCAGATAATGTATAACCGCCCTATTTAAGATGATGAAAAGAAACTCTATCCCGTGTATATAGGTCCTATACATGCTACAAATATGTACATAGTTTCCCTAAGTTATAATCCCAGTTGTATATTTCCTGTTATATGTAAACTCACCACAGTCTGTTGATTGAAATGAGTATTCCTGTTTAATGTAAACCGCGCTGATGAAAAAGAGTGCGGTATAGAAGAAATACAAATAAATAAATAAATAAATAAAATGATAGGATGGTTTGTTGAGGTTGAGATATATCCTGATGGTCTTAATGCAATAGATTGGCTTTTGTGCTAAATATGGTATAGAATTGGATGGATCCTGAAGTGCTCTCGAGTGATATATCTAGAATAGGTTAACTAGTGGGTGATGAGTAGATCTTGTTGGGGAGGGAGCTGTTTAGATACAGTATGGATGTGCTTGGAAGAGGCTAAATGATATTTTTTTGAGGATTACTACCATATGGTGCTGTGGGTATTTGGATTGGCCATAGCTTTGTGGACTCATTACCCATTAATCTGTTTGGAGATCTCCCAACGGTTTTGTTTCCATGTTAAAATGTGAGGAGACCTGCATAGAATGTGTTAAAAAGTGTAGTTACAGTTGTATTCTCTGTGTGAAGAAGTTCTATTGATGAAGGTAATAGGTGATTGCTGTATCGGTTTGAACATTTGGATATAATGAATGTGGCTATCCTGTATGACAAATATGTTTTGGTTTTTAATGCAACCGTTTTATTTTGTAAATGTGTATGTTGATAAAAGAGCTGTGGTTTTCTATGCATGGGACATCAAATGCTACCATTAGTTAGATGATCTTATTTAACAGGTTTTTTTTATACCACTTTATCCTTCAGCCAAAGCAGTTTACATTATAACTTAAACTTGGTAATGTACAGTGGCATTGATAACTTGGATGTTGCTGAGGCAATGGAGGGTTAAGTGACTTGCCCAAGGTCACAAGGGATGCTAGTGGGAATTGAACGATGGTCTCTTGGTTCCCAAGTCAGTGCCCCAACCATTAGGCTGTTCCTCCACTCCAGTCTTAGAGAAGAGCATTATGATTGACTGATGGTTTGAAGTCTTTGGCTTTGAGTAATAGCTGATTGGTCCCTGAGGTGAATGAGCTCTGTGTGTGAGACTTTGGATACAATAGCTATATGGGTGTATAACGAACATGAGTTTTGATTTGACATCCATGGTTAACATGGAATGCTGATATTTTCTGATTCTCACCCCGTGGTTAGTACAGTTCAGTGACTGGAGACTTCAGGCTTTTAAATCTTGCTGTTTTTGAGTGCTGGTACCATGAGCACGCCTTGGATTTGGTAATGTGAATAGTGAAACTCTCCTGGGGGAAGCAGCCGCAACAGAACTTATCCCCTTTTGTATTTGTTTCTACCATGAAGACCATTAGTGGAACAATGAATTATTACAAAGGTACAACATTTTTTATTAGAGTTTTACAAGAGGTGTATGGATTAGGCGGGGACAGCGGTTTTGATATCTTTATGATTATTTGTGCAAGGAGAATGTATGAAAGTGATGAGTTTAATGGTAGAATATGTTAGCCATGAGATATAAGTGAAATGAAGATTCTTGATTGGTCTATTTTCTTTATGGTGTCACATTTCATTGTTGCCGCCTGAAGCAGCAGTATTGCGAAATCTGTCAGCGTCGAGGCATTCATATAACATTGACCAAACAGAGTGACATTCTGAGAAAGCTAAGTCCTTTTCACTTTCCCTTGAATGGGAGGGACCAGATGACATATGAAATTATTTATGGGGCCGGTGTGGCAAGAATGTGTTAAGATGACACGTCCTTGAAATTCCATTGTAGAGAACACTGAAGTCAACTGCTCCTTTTCTGGTTCAAATAAATGTATGAATTGGTATATCATTAGTACAGCAGTTTTCTATTCCTGGTAAAGTATCACAGGGCAGAAGATACCTTGCATTTATCGCAATCGTGCAGACCCCGCTGGATCCCTGACATGAACTCAGCTTCCCCTACGAAGGATTCTCAGTGACAATCCAGGCTCTCTTGCTGCTTATGTCTCCTACCACCTCCTCTGGATCTGCTCCCTTCCTCCATCACACTTTCCATGAAGAAACATCTCCTGATGTTACTCCCGACTCTGCCCTCCTGGGTTCTGATACTGTGTGATCTTGTTGCAGAAAAGTCTTTTCCAGTGAAAATCACTTCTTTTAGACCCATGAGTTATTTGAATGTTTCCAGCACATCACTCCTCTCTCCTCTCCTCTAGGGTAGATATATTTCGGTCTCATCTCATAGGGCTCCTGATGTTGACCCTGCACCATTTTGGTTACCTTTCTCTGGACTGCTGCCACTTTGCCTGTATAGTTATAAAAATACGGCCTCCGGAATTCAGTACGATACTGCAGCTGAACATAAGAAATGCCATACGGGGTCAGACCAAGGTCCATCAAACCCAGTATTCTCTTTCCAACAGTGGCCAATCCAGGTCACAAGTATCTGGCAGGTTCCCAAAAAGGCACACAGGCTCCACAGTGCTTGTCCTGGGGCAAGCAGTGGATTTCCCAGGTCCTCTTTAATAATGGTTTATGGACCTTTCCTCCACAAACTTGTCCAAACCTTTTTTAAACCCAGCTACACTAACAGCTTTTACTACATTCCCCGGTAATAAATTCTTGAGTTTGATTATGCGCTGAGTGAAAAAATATTGTTTCTAATTAGTCTAAAAAAGGTTACATTGTAGCTTCATTACATGTCCCCTACTCTTTCTACTTTTTGATGCCATAAACAACTAATCTATGTTTATCCCATCCATTCCATTCATTATAGTTCTCTATCAGATCTCTCCTCTTTTCAAGTTGAAAAGAATTAACCTTTCAAGCCTTACCTTATAGGGATATCTTTCCATCCCCTTTACCATTTTGGTGGCTCTTCTCTGTGCCTTTTCTAATTCTGCTATATCCTTTTTAAAATACGGTAATCATAATCAAACTCAATATTCAAGGTGCAGTTGCATCATGGAATGATACAGAGGCATTATAATATCCTTGGTTTTATTCTCCATTCCTTTCCATATGATTCCTAGCATTCTATTAGCTTTACTGGCTGCCGCTGCACACTGGGCGGATGGCTTCAATGTATTATCCACAATGACACTTAAATTTGTTTCTTAGGTGAAGGTTCCTAAGGTGGAATGCCTTGCAACATGTAACTATAGTTTGGGTTGTTCTTTCTGAGATGCATAACTTTACACTTGTCCACATTAAATCTCATCTACCAGATGGACATCCAGTCTTCCAATTTATCAAGGTCTTCTTGCAATGTTTCACAATCCTCTTGCATTTTAACAACTTTGAATAATTTTGTGTCAACTGCTAATTTGATCATCTCACTCATTATTCCCATTTCTAGGTAATTTATGAAAAAGCAGCAGACCCAGCACAGATCCCTGGGGATACTCCACTATTCACCTTTCTCCATTGGGAAAATTAACCATTTAGCTCTACCCTCTGCTTTCTATCTTTTAACCAGTTCCTGATCCACAACAGTACACTGCCTCCAATCCCGTGACTTATTAATTTGGCCAGGAGGCTTTCTGAAAATCTAGATACACTGTATCAACCAGCTCACCTTGGTCTACCTGTTTATTCACACCTTCAATAAAATATGACAGATTAGTAAGACAAGACTTTCCTTGGCTAAATCCATGTTGGTTTTCTCCCATTAAGCCATGACTATCTACATGTTGAGTAATTTCATTCTTTATAATGGTTTCTACTATTTTGCCCAGTACGGAAGTGTCAAAGATCACCTTTTTTTCTACTTGTTGACCTTCTCCCTGTACATCTGCTGTCTTGTTGGACTGTTTAACAACTTAGAGGTTTGACAGTAAAATCAACCCCCAAGTCTCTTTCCTGTTTTCTATTGGTTTCTACTCTCCCCAAAACCCTCCCACTACTCCCAGGCTTTTGTGTCAGTCTCAGCATTTTTTAAATATTGCATTAGATCTGCTGCAATGATCACATTCAGGTTCTTCTAAGTCCCCCTCTCTCATTCTTTCCACACCTTCTGGACAGTTGGTTCATTTAGAATTGTGAATAATTCTTTCATGGATCATGGACTGCTTGGATGATCAGATCACCATCCAAAAGAATATTTACAAGTAGAGGTGTATCGAGCATTCAACTCCTGCACTGAACTATTCCCCCTTTTGAGTCTTAAAGGTGAAATATTGCCTTTTAAGTTACACAAAGTCCCATCCTCCCACCCGAACTAAAAAAAAAGTTATTACTAAATTATAAACTGTGAATTGTGAGCTTTGGGGTTGAGGTTGCAAGCACTCCTCTACTTTCACCCTACCAAAAAATTACCTCAACCTCAATGTCTAGAGCCATGAATTCACCACCCCGTCCCTGCAGACATATCTCACTTACATTCAGTTACTATTGAGTCTGAACTCGCTGTCCATTGAGTACCACCCGTATTTCAGAATTTGTTATCTATAAAAATAGGAAATTATATTTGTGGAGCATCTGTTGGTTTAGTAAGCCTCATGAACAAATTACTCTTAGAGGTGGTGGCAGTCTGTCATGAAAAGATAGAGCAGACAGGTTTACAATTGCAGCATCTCTGTATACTTCAATCACAGCTGTTTCTTGACACCTCAGAAAATGAAAGTAATTCCATTCCAAGAAGTGAAACTTAAGTGTGACATCAAGATGAGGAATCACAGAACTGACACACCCAACATACCTGGGGATTGGTGGCCAAGAGACCAGCCAGGGGGCGTCGGAAGAGACAGTCAGATAGAAACTCACAGAGAATAAGTGACAGGCATGTACAAGCAGGTCCTGAATCTGAAAAGCTTGTTGATAAGGAGTCGATAAAAGACAGCTTAGAAAAGGAAAACATTCATCTTTCTCATCTTATCATCATCATCTATCCATCCATCCCAGGTAACTTCAGGTTTTACAGTAATAAGCTTATAGCAGGACAGAACAGTGGCTGTAAAACCTCTGACTCATGTCTTTGAACCAACCAGCCTCAAACTGGTTTTCAGAACAAACTGAATGGTGAATGGGATCTTTAATATGGTTTATTATTTGAATATAGTTCCAAATGATGCTGGGTTAGACCATGAAAGTGTTTATTCCAACTTAATTGTACAGCACAGTGGGATTCTACAAGTCTTCCCAGCTGCATGTAGAATCCCTATCCGTGAACATAAAATTGGAGCACTGTCGGGAGTGAATTTAAGCAACTTTCTTGAAGGTCGTGCAAGGTGAGTGGATGGATGAGGCATCGGCATTTGCAGGCTCACCGGTATCCCACTGTGCACATTTATAACAGAGAGCTATAGAAGGGACTTGTGTGTTGAAGGAGGGGGGGGTGGGGGGCCTTTCATGCCAAAGGTTTCCACTCAGTAAAAGTCTTCAACACCTGCCAGCAGATAGACCACAGGTAAAGGAGATGAAGGAAGGTATTAGAAGATATTCAGAGAGAATTAAATGGAGATTCCAGTAAGCAGATATGGGTTGAGGATAGATTATAAGGACAGAAAGTAGAACTACAGGAGAGAAAAAGCAGTCATGAAGAGGCGATGGAGAAAGATGAGGATTTCTTTTTCTCTTGCGCTTACTTTTGCTTTTAGTGCTGGTGCTGCCGTCGGGAGATGCGGTGGTGGTGGCAGCTGTAGAGAAAGCAGATGGATGGGAGGGTAGAGAGAGAGGAATGATGCTAGTTGGGAGGGGGAAGAGATAAGGCAGACAAGGGCAATGCTGCCTGGTGGGGTAGAAAGGGGCAATGTTGGGCTACTGGAACAAAGTGGGAGAGGCCACGGGGAGTGAGAGAATAGAATTAGATCTGGGAGGTGGTGAAAGGGGGAATTCAGAGAATGGGTGGGGATAAGAGAAAGAAGAAAGGGACTGGAGGCAACGGAGAGGATCAGCGACAGGAAAGGAGCTGGGGCTGGCGAGTGGTTAACAGACAGTAGAAAGCAGATGAGGGCTGGGGAAGGGCTCAGTACAGGAGGTAGAAATGGAGAAATGATGAGTAGATGAAAGACCTAAAGGAAAATGAGTGAGAGAAGGTGGTGGAAAGTTAATGGGTAAGAGGGAGACTGAGGATTGAAGGTGAGAAGGAGGGCTGAAATTTGAGTAGACAGACAGAAAATACAGAAATGGAGGAAAGAGCTGAAAGATAAAGAGCAATGTCAGAGACAGATATTGGAAGGAATAGACGACTACAAGAAGAAAAAGGCAAATGGAAATGAAACAAGAGCTAAGAAGACAAATAATGAAAAGCAGAAAACAGAGATTAGGAGCAACACAACTGGAAGAATAAAATGCCCAGGCAACAAAAGTAGAACAATGCCTTTTATTTGGAATTTAGTAAATTGGAGTACGTCAGTTTGGGGAAATGTGCACCTCTGATATCTTTATACTTTGCTCCGTATGAGAAGAAATACACTTCTGTTTCTGTTTCTCCAGTGTTGCATGCCCTGCACTTTGTTTTTTGGGGGTTTCCAGTTTAGTTGTTGTCTGCATGTTTCTATTTCTAACTTGCAGTGCCTTGTTCTGTATTTAATGGGGGTTCGTCTCGGTTTTCCATGTGTGATCGACGTTAGGGATTCTGCTAGTATGTAGTTTCTGCGTAGAAATCTGCAGCAGTCTTGCTTGTTATGTTTTCCGAGTCATAAGTTTATTAGTGTTCTAGGAGATGGTGTAATATTTGTAGTGATGCCTTTTCCGAGGTAGGGTAGGTGCTATTTGAGTCCTTGTCACTGTAGATGCCCTCAAAAAGTGTTGAGAAAATCAGCTAACTAGGATTTCTGCTGTACTACCTCCATCTTCAATTCAAAGTTTTTTCTTTATACCTTATTTTTTATGTTATTGTTTTCAGTTTTTACTAAAACATCAATGCCTATAGGTATAGATAAAGTGCAGGTCTCAGACTAACACTGGCAGTGCCTTTTGCATGCAGCAAAAGCAACGTACCTTCACGCATCAATGACCATTAAGCACTTATCCATTCATTGAAGAATTACAGTACTTCAGAACTTCCTACTAGACTTTTTCTTCAATCATTAACAATATTTGCTTATTTGTGTTGCTAAAATGAAAGATTGTGCTTATCTTCTCATATTGTTGATGAATACTCTCCCCGACGCCACCAAGTGGGTACCGCTACAATGCGTTTCATTTTCTTCCTCAGGGGGGATTTAATTTACCACAGCACGATCTAAGAAGCAACAAAGAAGTAATAAGCATACCAGTACAAAACTTACAGTTGCAGGCACAAATGTTCTTATGTAGCTACAACTTCTACCTTGGAATGGAACGCAGTGTCTTGCTCTCTACACCTTCAAAGCTTTACCGTACTGAACCTTTTTTTTATTTAACGTGCAGAAAAATATCGTGCATGCGGACCAGCCCTATTAGGGGGATTTAAATAATGATGTCATGATTAGCAGCCACCAATCCGATGGGTCATCTGATAGTGTTACCCTTCCCACAGGTTCCCTTAGATGGGGGAAGCAAATTTGTAGACGTTACATGCAAGCTCGCCATTCAATTGAATTATTCAAACCCATGACACCCATCGTGGCCAATCTGAAAATCCATTTTTGCTCTTGTGTTAATAGTGTTTGTGCCCTTGATTTACCATTCCTCCCAATAGGAGTCATTTCTAGTGCAAAGCAGCGTAGATCTTCAAAACAATGGCCTTTGGCTACACAATGAGCTACTATTGGGGCTTCCAATGTCCTACATTTCAACTTACTGCGATGTTCTGCTATTCTAATCTTTAACTGGCGTTCTGTTTTCCCGATGTATAGAAAGTCACAAGGGCATCTAATGGCGTAAATGACATGATCTGAAAGGCATGTTGTAGGATACTTTAAAACATACGTTTTCCCACAATGTGTGAAACTGCATCGCTCTTCCATCACTGGACAAATTGTGCAGTTCCCACAGGCTCTATGCCCTGGTGCTACCACTTGGATTAACTCTCGCTTTGGTTTTAATCGACTCGGGCTCAACTTGTCCTTAAGATTGAAATTCCTCTTCCAGATACATCTAATAGACTTATTCCGTAATGCTGGTACTGTGGTGAGGACATTACGATGTTTCTGCAAAATATTTTTAATAGCTCCACTCAATGGGGAGAATTTCGCTACGAAATTTATAGTGTCCTCATCTTCTAATGTATTACATGGTTTTGGTTGAAGCAACAATGCTCTGTTACAGTATAACGCCCTCTTGTAGGCTCTTTGAATTATTAGAGGGGGATAACCCCTATCTTGGAAATCCCTTATTAAATTCTTCGCTTGCAGTTTGTATTCCGCAACTGTGGAACAGTTTCTTCTATATCTAATGAATTGAGATATTGGCAAGCTGTCACGTAGTTGTTTCAGATGATGGCTAGTGTAATGCAAAATAGTATTTCTGTCTGTAGATTTTTTATAAATAGACGTGAGCCAACCTCCCGGGCCCTTCTGTACTATCACATCCAAGAAAGCAATTTTGTAAGCGTGATATGTAGATGTAAACTGTATATTGGGATCCCGAAGATTTAACCACTCAGTGAATTGTTGTAATTCCCCCACTGAGCCTCCCCACAATAGGAAAACATCATCAATAAATCTTTGCCATAGGATTAAATGATGCTGATATTGGGAATTATTAAGCCACTGGCATTCAAAATTCTGCATGTATAGATTGGCCACTGATGGGGCACAAGTGGCACCCATAGCTACTCCAGACACCTGCTGGTAAATACACCCTTCAAATTCAAAGTAATTATGGAAAATTGTAAGGTCTGCCAATTCTGAAATAAACATTATAAGATTTGTGGACAAGCTACCTTGTTCGCGTATTGAGGTCACTATAACTGTGTGTGCTTCTTTCTGGGGAATGTTTGTGTACAAGGCCGCCACATCCAGCGTTACAAGAATAACTTGTGCCTTTGATGCCCATTCGGAATATTCCTCCAAAATAGTTAAAAAATGAGAAGTGTCCTTCAGATACGACGGAATAGCCGGCATTAAAGGTCTTAAAAAGGAGTCTATGTAAATGGATAAAGGTTCCAAAACTGACCCCTTTGTGGAAACGATCGGTCTTCCTGGCGGATTCGCAGCGTCCTTATGTATCTTAGGCACCAGGTATAGTCTGGCAATGGTTGGTGCCGGTTCATTGAGGAATTTCCATTCTTTACGTGAAATAATGGATGCCTCTAAAGCTGATGTGGTTATACTTTTAATTTGTTGTTGTAGACTTTTTGTTGGATCCTGTATTAAAACTTTATACGCAGTAGTTTGAGATAACTGTCGATGAGCTTCAGCTAAATATTTCTCTCTATCCATTATGATAGTGGCTCCCCCTTTATCTGCACGTTTGATTACTATGTCTGTTCTGGCCTGCAGTTCTTCCATTGCCTGACGTTCCACTATAGTCAACTTATGCGATGTCAAAGAGAATGTTTTTCCAAATTAACTACGTCTGCCAGGACTAGTTCTTTAAACATACCCAGAGCTGCTGGAAGTGGTTCTGGGGGTACCCAAGATGATCGAAATGGTAATGGAACTCTATCTTGTACTTTTGGTACTCCCGGATCAGCAATATTTGATGTATGGGCTGCAAAAAATACTTTTAAATGTAGTTTTCGTAATAAATTTTCAAAGTCCACTCGGAATTGAAAACTATCAAAAGAGATAGCCGGAGCAAACGAGAGACCTCTGTTTAAAATATTTTCATGCTGCATTGACAAAGGGATAGTAGAAAGGTTTATTACCAGAGATTTATATGAGTCTAATGTAGAAGGTGCAGGGAGAGAGGCTACTGAAGATGAACCGATGGGTGTCAAGTTTGTTGACGACCCCCGCCTCTCCCTCGATATCGGCCTCTGTTGGAATCTTTCTTTCGTTGTGCCTTTGCATCCTCGTCCACCTGAAAAACCTGTTTGGATGTTTTACCCGAATCGGAGGAACTGATATCTTCAGAAGAAATGTCAAAATCAACTTTCTTATACGATTTACGTGGCTTCCTCCTCAAGTTCATCCATCTTCAAGATTATGAACAGCACTCAAATAAAACAAAAATACAACACAATAAATCTTCAATATTTGTGGTGTTCGTCTTCCAGCACTTGTTATATTATTCAGTTTTTCTTAAACATATTCACATGAAAAGGATGGTCTCAGTAAACAAAGGGCCAATGTTTATAGTGACTACAGATCATTCAGTCCCAAACACCATTATTAAAGCCCATTACACATCAGCAACCTCCTTTTCATGAATCCCCAGTGTCAGTAAAAGGACAGCCAGAACAAGTAACTTATCTAATTCAGTGTAATTCCAGCAATCCAGCCCCAACACCTCAAACCAAGTGCTCTCAAGCGTTTCGCGAGTAAAATCGCTTCTTCAGGGGGAACACTAACAAGCAAACAGAAAGAATATATAGCAATCAAAAATACAATCAATAAACCTCAAAGACCCACCTACATAAAAACTTTTAAAAAACATCCGCTCACCTTAGACAGATAACAGTACCACAAACGCATAATTTACCAGCTGTGCTAACAAACGGCTCCGTTTAAAACAGCCTCCAAGTACCATACAGACGCGCTTGTTCACAACTCCAAAACCCACTAGTTTTAAAAAATCCCTTAGCCAATCAGCTAAAAGAGACCTAAAGAGGCAACCCACTCAGTCACCTACCATCAGAATACTAATAACACCTTAAGTACAGCTACCCCATTCGATCTGCGCCTTCAAGCCCTCGGGAGCCACCGTACCAACTCTAAAAATCCATCTCTGTTCACATACCAATAGAGTCTGCTCTCGAGTACGGCATCACGTCCCACCAACACCTGATCCAAACAAAAACACCGCAGATCCGAAAACAGATGACCCTTTTCACTACAATGGGAGACAATCGGCGTCTCCATTACCTTGCAGGAAATCCTGCTTTTATGTTCCAACAAACGTTTCCTAAATATTCTACTCATTTACCAATATACAACAATTCACAAGGGCAAAAGATTCCATACACCACACTATAAGAAGCACAAGAGGTACTTTTATTCGACTTTAAAACCCGATCTCCATAACTAAACTGTGTCAATGACATAGCAACATCACACACAGAACAATCCCCACATGCCCTATGGCCATGCTCCAAAACCGGTCTAACTAATGGACTCAAAACAGAGGGGCACAAACGATCTTTCAAATTTCCCTGCCGTGTCCATACACAACGAATAGACTTATCTTCTGATCCTGGTATAGTGTTAATCACAGCCATATGTCTCCTAATACTCCGTTGAATAGAAACACTCAACGGGGAATACTTAGAAATAAAATTTATTTGGTCACTGTCTTCCATATCCACCTTCTCACGCGATGTCAACAACAACGCTCTATTACTAAAGCAAGCTCTTTTATACGCTTTCCGTATGATCCTTGGTGGATACCCCCTAGCCCTAAACCCCTCAGCTAGCAATCTCGATTTTACCCTAAAGTCATTATCATCAGAACAATTCCTACGATAACGCACAAACTGTGAAAATGGCAACCCCTCCCTCAATTTCAGAGGGTGAGCACTCTTGTAATGCAGGAACGTGTTTCTATCAGTTGGTTTTCTAGAAACAGACGTGTTCCAACCACTGACCCCCTTTCGAACCAACACATCCAAAAACACGATCTCACTAGCACTACATGTGCTTGTAATCCAAATATTATCATCACAATTATTAAGCCACATTAGGAACTCACAAAATGTATCCTTGGTGCCATTCCACAATACAAACACATCCTCTATGAACTGGCACCAAAGATTAATCTGAGCGGCAAAAGGGAATCCATAAATCCACTGTGCCTCAAAACAGCCCATGAATAAATTAGCGATCGAGGGGGCCACTGTCGCCCCCATCGCCACCCCTGAAATCTGATGGTAAATCTTATTTTCAAAAACAAAATGATTGTGAAAAATCACTAATTCAGCTAGCTGTAATAAAAAAGTAATCAGCTCCTCAGCCAAATCACCTCGACCACGGAGCCCCCTTTCCACAGCCTGAAGAGCAGCTACTTGTGGAATTGAAGGATGGGTTTGGCTGCATTTTGGGACCCATGCGTCTGGATATTTGTCTAGCATGCAGTTTCTATATCGAGATGTAAATACTGGTTCAGCTGGTTTTCCGTTGTGAGTCAGTGGATCTCTTTTCCAAAGGCCTGTTAAAATATTTGGCAGGTCATTCTGTCCCAGGTGAGTTTGTATGTGCTTCAGCCCTGGAAGACTGTTCAGGGCTGCTACAGTGTATATACATTTTGAATCTGTTTCCAAGAGATTGAATTTACCTCAGTGGAAGGAATTTGTGTCATTTCTGGAGGTGTGACACCACA
Organism: Ichthyophis bannanicus; assembly: GCA_033557465.1. NCBI lineage: Eukaryota > Metazoa > Chordata > Amphibia > Gymnophiona > Ichthyophiidae > Ichthyophis > Ichthyophis bannanicus. Next base: position 121,834,696 of record CM066048.1, read on the forward strand.
GCTTGAAAGAATGAAAATTCATCTGTTGTCTCGCTCTGTTGTTGCATGTGGCTCCGTCTCTCTTCTGCATGACTGTCTCTTTCAGCCTTTCTACATCTCTGGATTTATTTAAATAAATCAAGCCTACAGAGAAGTATCTATCTAGTTCAAACAAAAGGTGATGAGGTTTTTAACATGAGGCAATCCAAAAATATAATAAATGGCATTAAATTAAATCTAAAGAGTAAGGAATGAGAAGTAAGTGGAGGTAGGTGGAGAATGGCAATCTGTTTTCTCTTCAGACTGAAAAACCTGGAATATTGTACTTGGCCTCTTTCTGGGTGGGATCCAAGCATCATGTCTAAATCCTGCTGAGGAGAATCCTTTCTCAGCCTTTTGGTTCAGTCTGACAACCTGCACAATGGGGAAGGGCTAAGGTCTGTAGGGGAGAAATGATATATTGACTATTGCTTGCATCAGCATTATTAAAGCCCGCATGAAGGGGCATGTTTACTAAAGTGCACTGACCAGGGTAGCGCAGGGTTAGTGTGTGGTTTTGGTGCTGTGCTGAAAAGCAGCACGGGGGCCCCCAGGGTAAAGACCCCATGCTACCTGTCACACGCCCATATCCAGTGTGTGCTATGTGGGAGGGACAGGCATCCTAGAGGCAGGAACGGCTTCAAGGCTCCGTGTGCAGTGCTGCCAATAAACTGGCCTATCAGTCCCCATCTTAATACAATCCAGCTCTACCACTCCCATAGTCCTCAGGCAGCATCAAAACGGTCCATTAAACAGTGAAAAACAAAGCAAAATGTGTAGTAACAAGCAAAGTGTCAAAGTGAGCCGGTCTGGGTTTTCCTCCCAGTCCACTGCCCTAAATTAACTAGACGCACCTTCCTGGATCCTACACAGCGTAACAAGGCTGTCACCAGCTCAGCCCTGTCAAGAGGGCTTCTTGCCGATATCTCTTCAGCTATTAATAGTCCATAACATCCAAGATAAATCCTCAATAGTTCAGACCATTGTACTATTTTAAATCACTGTTGCAAACCTATGCAAACCCTTCCTCCTCAATGGCTAGAAGAGTTGGGGAAGCCATCCACCCACACCTCCTCTAGGAATTCCCAAGCCCAGTCCAAATCCACCATAAGGTACTTCAGGAAACTAACGCATCTGAAGACCGGGATTCCTGCTACTCCATGTCCGCAAGGCTACATTTCCAAGGTTCTGCTTGTCCCTTTTCCGTAGGTTCTGGTATTTCCAGAACTGTGGTGAGCTCACATGGGGTTGACTTCCAGCTGGAGGAGCCCCTGTGATGTTTGGGAAGCTGCTTTATATCTTCCTCATCCTATCAGGGAGGAATATCAACTCCGTCCTCTTCCACAGGTGTTCTCTCCATAATTAGACCACCTGGGCTTTCCTGTGGCAGGGCCTTCCCATCCCTAACCCAAGGGATTCTGGGACATGTAGTGCCTGACCCTATCACATATCTGTTTAGTGCATGTTGAGGTGGAGAATGGGCAGGATGGGGGTATTCATGGTGTAGAGAAGCTGGTGTGAGCGTCAGTGGCTCATGCTAACTGCAATTGATGCCAGCAGCATGAGTGCAACTAAGACACCTCAATGGGTTTGCAGTATTCCTGTGCTAACTACAGGCGATGAATGCACATGTCCCCTCAGTTACCTAGAAGCACTACGATGGTAACGTGGTCCATACACGTGTTACTGGTTCAGGGTTTAGTAAACATACCTCCAAGTTAGCTCCATTTTTAATATTTATGAATTATACGATTAATTACATTGATAGCATGATTTATACTTGGTCACCAATGTTTACAATCTTAAACAAGATATTTTATGAGGTTCACTATGACCCCTGCCATAAAATGCTATGCCTTGAGTGTGCAGAGGGTAAGTGGTGTTTCAATGTCATGCAGTGTATGGGAGGGTGGGACAAGGACATCAACTCTAATTTATATGAGATGTGTCTCCAAAGGTGTTATTTCTTTTTCTTCACAGAAACCCCCACAGTACGGAAGGCCAAGAGAAGAGAAGAAATCCTTAGGTTTCCGGTTCTGCATCCTCTGGAATTCTGAAAGCTCTCTGTGCATTGTCCTCTGTAATTGGATGTCTTCCATCTCAGGAATTTCACTAAACATGGTCCATCATGAAGATTCTCAGCACATTCCATTTTCTCTGTAGGATATGCAGGAGGAAGAGATGACAAGTCAAGAAGTCTTCACAATGGATAAGGAGCTAGCAGAGACAGTTGAGTGGAAAGTCTTCAAAATGTTGGTAGAAGCTCAGTCCAATAGCCTTCGGGAAAGGGTATCTGTATCAGAGACTTCGCAGCATGGTAAGAGAGTGGTATCTGTGAAGGGATCTGCATATGAAGTCAAACAAATAGGACAAGCTCTTATGGACTTCCAAAAGAGATGGTCTCTCATCAATGAAATCTTGTTTGTGACCCCAGTCGAAGGGATCCTGTGGAAACAGCTGAAGAAGATTATAAAGTTTCCTGTATGGAGAGTCAAGGTCACCAGCGAGTCAGAGCAGGAATCTGCTTCTATTCACATCTATGGTCCTCGAGACATAGTGATAGCTGCTAAGTACGCCATCAGCAAATTCCTCTACTGTGTCAACTCATCTATGAAAAGAATATCCAGGCCAAACTCTTACCCTGCAGCCCATTCCAAAGTGATTGATTTCTTCCAGTCACTAAATGATCTCACTGTATTTGTTAAGAAGGGCGATCGTTTGAGTCTAAGTGACCATGCTGTTCATCATAACATACCTCTAGGATTAATTAGCAGCACATCCCATAACTCAATTACTTTGTTTAAACAATGTGTCCTGAGCAATAGAAGAACCTCACAACCTATATTTAACTTTATTCTCCATTATCCTCAAACTGACCAAGATGATTCAACAAGGCACTTGCTCAACAGTGGCATCATTCTTTCCTTGGAAAGAGCAGCCCAAGATGGCTTCCAGTTATTGGCTATTCTGTGCTCCAGTCTGACAAAAAGCACCACAGCCCATGTGGCGTGCATTACCTTGGCAATAAGGACCTTCCTCAGCATGCATCCCAACTGTCCCCTGCAAAGAATTGTGTTTGTGACTAAAGAAGACACTGCGATCATCAACATTCATGAGGGATGCTTGGAGCAATGGTCTCTACAAGAAGGTATGCAATACCTCTTAACTCAGATTCTTCTCTCCCTGGAGGATGTGAAAATGGAGGTTGTGACAGAACATATGAAAGATCAGAAGGTGAGAGGCAAGCCTTGTGAGCTTTAAAATCTGGAAATGGCATCATTTTTCACCTTACGGCAGATGCTGCCAACTCTAGTTCTTAAGTGCCACCAACAAGTCTGTTTTTCTGCTTAATCAGCTGGATTCCTTGAATGCATGCATGCAAATATGTCTGACAAATACTGACTATGTATGTTGAAGGCAATTTTCAAAAGTAATTTACCCAGGCAAATGGCTATTTACATAGTTAATGGGCCAACTGAAAACTGCCTACTCTAAGTGGAGGTAGTCAGGACTTTCTATGTCCTCTTGATTTCACTTGCGAGCAGGGGCGGTTCTATAATTAGGTGGGTTGAGGCGGCCGCCTCAGGCAGCAAATTTTTAGAGGCAGCAAAAAAATGCCTCCAAATCACCTGTGCCGGCCGCTTCACACTGCCAAAAAATACAACCCCCAAATCCGAGAACATCCGTGATTTAGCGCAGCTCTCCTCTGCCGCTTTTGCTGTGTTGGGGTCGGCGGCAGCAGCAGAAGCAGATCGTCAAAGCTGGGAGTTTGAATTAAAAAAAAAAGAGAGACAACCAGTTAAGCAAAAGAGTGGGCCCGTGCCTCATTCCGCTCTTGAGAGCAGTCGTCCGGTCCCGCCCCCTAATGTGACATCAGAGGGGGTAGGACCGGCCAGTCTGCTCACATGATTGGAATGAGGCATGGGCCTGCGCTTTTGCTTGGTTGGTTTTCTCTCTCTCTTTTTTTTTTAAATTCAAACTCCCAGCTTTGGCGGTCTGCTCTGCTGCTGCCACTGACTCCAACACAGCAAAAATGGCAGGGCAGAGCTGCGCCAAATCGCTGCCAGTTTGCCAGCAGTCAAAGTCACCTCAGGGCAGCCTGGTGTTGCCACAGCTGCCGGAGAGCTGTTTTTGGCACGGGTTGTTATTTTGAATCTCAGCGACAGCGAGGCAGAGCAGGTTAGTGGGGCAGGGGGAGCATCAGACAATTTGTCACTGGCATTGGTAGAGAACCAGATTTTGGTGGGCCACTGGTATGGTAGATTTGCTGTATAGATCCTTAGTGACTTTGTTGAAGGATTTTGTATTAGTATACCGTATGCCTAGTACTGGAGAATGTTTGTTGTTGTTGTTGTTGTTAGTGAGATGATCAGAATCAGATTTTTTTTTTAAGATATTGAGTTCTGTGGGTGAATATCCTGGTTCTGCTCTGCACCCACTGTTGAAGGATGTTCTGTGATTGCAAAATATATGTTCAAAAAGAAAATGCAAGAATCATAATGCAGTTTATAACAAAATAAAAATGAGTTATAATTTAGTTTTATAAACTGTGCTGTGGTTCTTGCTCTTTTAGTTCCTTGGTGTGCAAACATCTTGCATTTCCTCCATATAATCAAATCGGCTTTTTGGTTTTGTGCAGTCCCTGACTGGAGTTTTGAGAAAGCCACCCCCCCCCTCTACAAGTGGGGGGGGGGGCACCATCTCATTCTTCGCCTCAGGCAGCAGATTGCCTTGAGCCGCCCCTGCTTGCTAGGCCACCTAATTGTATCTCCCTATACCACACGGGGGACAGGAATTGTTTATGACAGAATGGTGTTTCTGGCGCATGCTCAGTAACCCGGTCTGTCTCACAGTGGTTGAATGTAGTTGTGCCTCATGGCTGTTTTACTATGCGCTTGCTTTTAGCCACATTCAGCAGGGGCATTCCACGAGGACAGGGTTGGGATCACTACAACATATTTGGTTTTGTATTTTCAAAATTCCACGGGGCATTTTTGCCACGAAAAGTGCTTACTGACAAAGGACATGCAAGTCGCCGTGGCTACATTTCCTTAGGTGATTTGCAAAGGGAAGGTGGGTGTGTACTTTTCATTTGAAAGCTTGTGCAAAGACCGGGCATAAAAATGTATCCATGGACTTCGCAGCAATACAGGCAGTCTGAAAATTGCTCTGTTTATTTTCTTATCGCACTTTGAGAGAATGAGGAGAGCGAGTAATAGGCAAAAGATGATGATGGCAATGAGAAGCAGCTTGATTGCTGGCTCTCACAGATAGGAATTACATAGTAACATAGTAAATGACGGCAGATAAAGACCAGCATGGTCCATCCAGTCTGCCAGCAATATTGTAAGAGTAGGTGCACCTGTCTCTCTGTGCAGTCCACCCCTCCCCATGTCTGTTTAGGGGTGAACTTACCACTCCATGTAGGACACCCCTATTTGTTGAGAAGTTAGATGGTTTAGAAGTTAGATGGTTCTGTTTTATTTTGTTTTTATCCTGTTGCTGTAAGGGGATCCGCTGTGTTTGTCCCATGCCGTTTTGAATTCCGTCACCGTGTTTGCCCCCACCACTTCCATCAGGAGGGCATTCCAAGCATCCACCACCCTTTCAGTGAAAAAGTATTTCCTGACATTGCCTTTCAGTTTTCCACCTTGCAGCTTCATGTTATGCCCTCTACTTTTACAGCTTCCCCGTCTTTGAAAGAGGTTTGTTTGTTCATCATTTCTCTTTAAGTATTTAAAGGTCTGAATCATATCTCCCCTGTCCCTCCTCTCCTCCAAAGTGTATATATTTAGGTCTTCAAATCTCTTCTCATAAATCATTTTGGTCGCCTTCCTCTGAACAGTTTTCAGTCTTTTTACATGTTTTGCAAGATATGCTCTCCAAAACTGAACACAGTATTCCAAGTGAGGCCTCACAATTGACCTGTACAGTGGCATAAGTACCTCTTCTTTTCTGCTGGTAATCCCTCTTTGTATGCAGCCCAACATCCTCCTGGCTTTTGCCACCACCTTGTCGCACTGTTTTGCCACCTTGAGATCATCAGAGATTATCACACCAAGGTCTTTCTCCTGAACTGTGCACACCAACCTCTCGCCCCCTATCGCGTACATTTCCCTTGGATTTCTGCTACTTAAGTGCATGACACTCCACTTTTTCACATTAAATCATAATTGCCAAGCATTAGACCATTCTTCCAGCTTTTGTAGATCTTTCCTCATGTTATCCACTCCCTCGGGGGATTCCACTCTGTTGCAAATTTTCATGTCATCTGCAAAAAGACAGACACTTCCATTCAGTCCTTCAGCAATATCACTCACAAATAGATTGAACAGTGCCGGGCCCAGGACCGAACCCTGGGGCACCCCGCTAATCACCTTCCTTTCATCCGAGTGAACTCCATGTACCATCACCTTCTGTCGTCTGTCAGTCAACCAATTTCTAATCCAGTTTGCCATCTTGGGACCCATCCCCAAGCCACTGAGTTTATTGACAAGCCTCCTATGAGGAACAGTATCAAAGGCTTTGCTGAAATCCAGGTAGATGACATCCATCGCATGCCCCTGATCTAGTTCCTTGGTCACCCAGTCAAAGAACTCAATCAGATTTGTTTGGCAAGACCGTCCTTCGGTAAAACCATGTTGCCTCGGATCTTGCAACCTGTTGGTTTTGAGAAAGTTCACTATTCGCTCTTTCAGGAGCACCTCCATTACTTTTCCCGCCACTGAAATAAGGCTCACAGGCCTGTAGTTTGACACTTCTTCTCTTCACCACTTTTGTGTAGAGGTACGACATCAGCCATTCTCCAGTCCTGAGGAACCTCTCCTGTTTCCAAGGATCTGTTGAAGACATCCTTTAATGGCCCTGCAAGAACCTCTCTGAGCTCTTTCAGTATCCTGGGATGTATCCCATCTGGTCCCATGGCTTTGTCCATTTTCAGTTTAGCAAGTTGTTCTAACACCTCATCTTCTGTGAATGGTATGGTATCTACTTCATTCACATTTTTATATTTGGGAGTCACAGCTGGTCCATCTCCAGGATTTTCTTTAGTAAAAACAGAGCAGAAGTATTTGTTTAGCAATTTCACTTTTTCAATGTCACTTTCCACGAGTCCTTTCCCAGCACTTCTGAGTCCTGCAATTCCACCTCTGATCTTCTTCCTTTCCCGAATATACCTGAAGAATGTTTTGTCGCCACCCTTAACATCTTTAGCCATCTTTTCCTATGCCTTTGATTTTGCTATCCTTATTTCTTTTTGACTCTTTGAGTTTGATCCTGTATTCATTTCTGTGTTCTTCTGTTTGCAAGCTTTTGAATTTTGCGAAAGCTGTGTTTTTTGCCTTTATTTGAGCAGCCACTTCTTTGGAAAATCAAATAGGTTTCCTTCTCCTCTTGTTTTTATTTGCTTTTCTTACATATTTATCTGTTGCCCCTTTTATTTCTACCTTTAGTTTAGCCCATTGCAATTCCAGTTCCCTTATCGCCTTCCACCCCGTCATCTCCTCCTTTAAGTATTCGGCCATTTTATTGAAGTCAGTGTTTTTGAAGTTTAGGACTTTGAGCTTGCTATGCTTGGCCTGTACCTTGGCTTTTATCTCAAACCACACTGTGTGATAATCGCTGTTGCTCACAGGGGCACTCACGCAGACATTCGACACACTATCGCCGTTGGTGAGCACTAAATCCAGCGTTGAGCTTTCCCTGGTCGGTTCCATCACCATTTGTCTAAGTAACGCATCTTGGAGAGCAGCCACAATTTTTTTGCTTCTTTCCAGATGTGCAGAAGGAGTAATCCAATCCACATCAGGTAGATTAAAGTCAAATTAATCAAATTAGATTAAAGTTGGTGAGCCATAGTCTAGATGGCATTTATGTAATAATTTATTTATAGCACTTATACACCGTGGATCTGTTGCATGCTCCATGGTTTCCAATAAAACATAAGAAGCAACAAAAAGACATTTTATAAAGAATAAAATAATAAAATATAACAAAACACCACAATATACAAAGATTTAACTGCCAAAACATCACAGCTCTTTCCAGAGTACATGAGCCTGAAAATAAATACTTTCAGCTGAATTCTGAAATCCAAATAATCATTCACCAGCCTAAGCTCTAAGGGAACCTGCTTGCATAATTATGAACCTGAAATAGAAGACAAGCTGTTTAAAATTTTAATCCTATCATTCTTGGGAATCACAGGATAGTGCAATTATCTCCTCCCCTTAGACCTCAGCCTCCATACAGACTGATAAAATTTCCAAAAATACAACAATGGAATATAAATCCCCATAGTTAAAGCTTTAAAAATCAGAGTACATAATTGAAACTGAATCCTTGTAAGAAAAGGAAGAGAATGTAAAGCCTTGAAATACAGGGAGATATGTTCCCAAACCTGAACCTTCCTATGAAATGCACAGCTGAATTTTGAAATAATTGCAGAGAAAATCGTATTACAATAATTAAGGGGGGGGGGGGGGCAGGAGTACTGACTGGATGATGGTCCTGAAATCAGATGCATCAAGGAAATTCTTACATTGCCTTAAGAGGTGAGCCTTATAAAAGGACCATCTCACAAGTTCTCTGCTATACGGACAAAACAATCTAGAGGAATCCACAATTATTTTCAGATATCAAGCTAGTGGAGCAATAAGAATTTTATAATTCGCAAGTTTACAATAGTATCTTTATCTTTACCTTTATTCTCATATTCGATATACTGCCCGGGCGGGCCATCGGGGCGGTTTACAATAAGAGTCGCTGTAGAGTCAGAAAGTGAAAAGGAACACCATTGTGAGACAGGACAGGAAAGAGGCAATCATACTAGAGAAAGGAGTTAGAGGGGGTGGAGTAGGAGGAGAGGAATAGCCAGGTCAGGACTGAGGAGGGAGAGGTCAAAGGCAACATGAATGAGATGAGTTTTTGGCATGGCCTTGAATTTCTGAAGAGAGAGTTCTGAACAGAGTGTTGAGGGAAGGGAATTCCGGAGGCCAGGGCCTAGAAAAATATAAGCAGAATTGCGAGTAACCTCGAGATTGGCCTGTGAAACAGATGGTAAGCATAAATGGATGGCAGGAGACAGTGGGGAGTGTGAAAATAGATGAGGTTGGAGAGGTATTGTGGAGCACCAGTGTGGATGGCTCTAAGGGTGATAGTGAATATGTTGTATTGGATTCTGTATTTGATAGGAAGCCAGTGAAGATGAATAAGGGGTGATGTGATCTGAGCGGGAAGTATGAATGAGGATATGAGCTGCAGTAGGAATCTGACCCTCAACATCCCAAGGCATTATCAGCATTTCAGTTTTTGAATCATTTGGGTCGAAAACCTGAAGTACCAATCAAGAATCTGCTGCAAAAATACAATCCAGAAGTTTTTTCATTGACACATCCAGACTATTAATTGGTACAAAAAGCATGATATCATTAGTGTAGAAACAATACTACAGCCAGAAGGACCATATAAGAACACAAGGGGTTGCACGTAGATGTTAAATAAAACAGCAGACAAGGGTGATCCCCAAGGGACCTTAAACCAAACAGAACTTAAATCCCCAACAGCCAATATGTCTTGAAGATAGGTCTTAAATCAATCTAAAATTATTTCCTTAATGCAGAGCTCAGAAAGGCATTCAAGCACAGTCTGATTGAGAACAGAAGCAAAGGCCACTGAGATATCTAAAAAATCAATCTCCACATTTGGCCCTTGCCCAACATCGCTAACCAATTCTCTGCAGCGGAGGCTAACAATGTTTCCATATCATGGTCTATACAAAAGCTAAATTGGAATTGGTCAAGCCCTGAACACGGGTCAAGATGAGATGAGACTGGAGTTGACTGAGTACAGTCTTTTCAAAGATTTAGCCATATAAGGAAAATTCAAAATCAGGAGAAAGTTGGACATAATAGAAGGGTCAAGATTCTGGAATTTGCAATAGCTCTTTCTGTGAAAAATGAAGTGATATTTTTATGGAGAATAAAGCAAAAACAAAATTAGTCAAATACCTGAAACCAATACCCCTAAGGCCCATAAAGACCAACTGAGGCTATACTAGTTTCTTGTGGTATCGCCTTACATCAGTTATTGACAATACAATTGAAAAACATGCCTCCTTTAGAAACTACAGCGAATTATTGGGGGTAGTGTTGGACTCTCCATTGCTGTGAGATTACGAAAGTAGTTCATACAGTTCTTTATTAATAAAATTTGAGTTCTACACTGAAAAAAAAAAGAAGGGTCAAGATTAGGTTTTTTAAACAATAGTGATATATAACGAGATTGCAATGAGCAATTCACTAAATCAAAATAGGCAAACATGTTTGCCTACAGTCTTTAAAAATACAAGGTCCCAGAGTATCAACATTGTTTCCATTTCTGCGGGACGTCTGAGTGGTCAAGATCTTAACACAAGAAGAAAAGCTCCTATGATGTGTTCAACTGCCAAGAGTGAAATCATTTTTTGACAGCCAACATTATTTCCCAGTAGTGACCCATTAAATGCAGATAAAGTGTAGTTACTCACCTGTAACAGGTGATCTCCGGAAACAGCAGGAATTTAGTCTTCACATATGGGTATTGTCGGTACCGATGCAGCCCACGCGGGAACGCTCCCCAGCGTCCAACAGGAACGTTTTTGGGAGCATCCCACAGCACATGCGTGCTGCCTTCCCGCCTCTGTACCTCTCTCACTTCAGTTGAGTTTACAACTGAGACCAAAGGAGAGAAGTAGAGAAAGAGAGAGATAGAGACAACTCCTAGGGGAGGTGGGGAGGTTGTGAAGACTAAATTCCTGCTGTTCCTGGAGGTCACCTGTTACAGGTGAGTAACTATGCTATCTCCAGGGAAAGCAGGAATGTAGTCTTCACATATGGGGACTCCCCAGCTGAAAGATGCCAAGGGGTGACCAGCAAGCTGCAAACCCACGTGAGATGGGTCATGCTTCCTCCCATGGACCTCTGGCATCCAAACTGTGGACGGTGGGTAGGAGTTGTTTTGAATGAGTTGTAGCCAATGGAGTCAAACGTTTGTGACCCCAGCGAAAACAGAGTTACAGTAATCTAATTGAGTTAGGACAGTGGATAGTGTGAGAGTGGTCAAAGCTGGGGGGGACAGGAAAGGGTGTATGGATCGAATCTGTCGAAGGAAGAAATAAGATGTCTTGGCTAAATGCGAGATGTGGTCTTTGAAGGTGAGGTGTGAATCGAGGAGGACACCGAGATATTTGAAAGAGGGGACAATGGGGATTGCAGAACGGTCAAGGATGGGAGCAAGAGAGGGGCAGGGACCTTCGAATATAAACCAGGTGGCTGAGGTTTTGGTGACTTTGAGATGGAGGCAGTTTGAGGAGAGCCAACTGGAGATGAGAGAGAGACAAGAATTCAAGAGTGTGACATCTGGATGAGCTGGACTAGTGTGATGGGTGATGATTATATCGTCTGCGTAGAAAAACGTGGATAAACCGGTCTGTTGAATGCAAAGGGCCAGTGGTGCAAGGAACAAATTAAACTGTAAGGGAGCCAAGACAGAACCTTGAGGAACAATACAGGGAAGGGGGGTGGCCTTGGAAAAGGAGTGTGGGTCTGTGGAGGGAGCTATGGAGAAAAGACGAGAAGCAAGGTAGGAATGGGACCAGTGAAGGACAGCACCACGGAGACCCGCGTCCTGTAGTCATATGAGGAGAAGGGAGTGATCAACAAGGTCAAAGGCAGAGGACAGATCCAAGAATACCACCAGCGTGATGTCACCCCGATCGTGTGAAGTGTGTAGTTCGTTGAGGAGAGCAGTCAAGGTTGTTTCCACACTATGGCCCTGACGGAAGCTGGATTGTGGGGGGTGAAGATAGTTAACAAAGTGAAGGTGTTGTGAGAGCTAATCAAAGACAAATTTCTCTAGAATTTTTGAAAGAAAGGGGAGGTTAGAAATTGGGTGGTAGTGAGCAGGAACCTGGGGATCGAGAAGAGTTTTTTTAAGGATAGGACTACAAGGGCGTGTTTCCAAGGGGAAGGGAAAGTGCCACTAGAGAGACTGTAATTGAGTAAGGTGCAAATGTGGGGAGCTAGGGCTAGGGAAGGCTCCAGAAACCATTTGGTTGGAATGGGATCTAGAGGACAAGTGGTCTTACGAATAGAGGTGAGGGAAGAAACAAGCTCAGAGGTAGTAATAGGGTAGAAAGTAGACCAAGTGTGTGAAAGGGAAGAAGGGGAGAGAGAGGGAGGGGAAAGAGGCGGAGGGGAAGATAAAGGAGGGGGGCAGGAGGGAAGACTAGCACGGAGGTCATGAAAGTTTGTAGTGAAATGTAGGGCTAGTTGGGTGGGAGAGGGCATGGGGGGAGGAGGAGCAGGGGAAGGACCAGAATGAATGGAGGTGAGGGACCGGAGAACAGAAAAAAGCTGTTGAGACGGGTTGGTAGCAGTAGTAATAGAGTTGGAGAAGAAAGAGAGTTTGACTTGATGGACCGAGGAGCGGTAGTGCTGGTGGAGTTCACAGAATTGAGTGAGGGCGAGAGGTGTGCGATGCTTACGCCAGATACGCTCTAATTTGCGAAGATGAGAGCGTAGGAGGCGAAGACCCGCATGAAACCAAGGGTGGCGGGTGGATGATCGTCTCGGATGGGTGGACTGGAGGGGGGCAAGATTGTCAAGGGTTGATGAGAGTGCGGAATTGAAGACGGAAACATGGGAACTTGGGAAGAGAACAGAAAAATCAGAGGGTAGGAGCTGGGAAGCTGGTGGAAAAAGCTGCAGAGTAAGGGGAGTAATTCGACGGTGCAAAGGGATGGACGGTGGAGGGACAAGAGGGGGGTTGGAGGAGGTAGAAGGGCAAGAGGCAGTGTAGTCCAGTGAAAAAGTTATACAAAAGTGATCGGAGCAGGGGAGAGGTTTCACTGTAAGATGAGAGAGATATAGAAAGGAGGTGACAGGGGAGGAATGACGGGATCAAGTATGTGACCAGCGGAGTGGGTTGGGGAGAGGACAGGCTGTTGAAGGGAGAGATCTTGAAGGAGGGTGACAAAGGAGAGATCCTTAGCAGAGGAGGGGAAATTCAAATGGACATTCAGGTCACCAACGATGATTAGGTTAGGAAACTGCAGAGAGATGTCGGCTATAGTAAGAGTGAGAGCTTCCCAAAGGTGGGTTGGGAGAGAAGGAGGGGCATAGAGAAGGAGAATATGGATGGGGGGGAGGACTGGAGGCAAAAAAGGAGGGACTCAGGATAGTGCAGAAGGGAGGAGGACACCTGTGTGATGGGGAGAGAGGAGCGGTAGAGCAGAGCAACCCCACTGCCATTCCTACCAATACGGGGGACAGAGATGGAGGAGAAATTGGGTGGGAGGCATTTGGTGATGAGGGGCTGCTCCCCATCTTTAACCTAGGTCTCAGTTAGACAGAGGAGGTCTAACGAGTCCTGAATGATTAGGTCTTGGATCAGAAGGGATTTGGAGCGTAGTGAGCGACAGTTCAGGATACCAAACAGCAAAGAGCAGAGTGGTGGGGAGGGAGGGGAAGAAAATCCGGGGGTAAGGGAAGAGATCAAAGGAGAGCAGGGACATAGGTTAGAGAGGTTATGGTGTTTGTGCGCACTCGCTTGCGGGAACCGATGGGAGTACGAGGGTCGGTTCCCCCAAACTACAGGAATGGCGGACATATAACTTGAGGTGGAACCGATAGGGAGGGCTATCGGTACTTGGAAACAGAAAGGGACGGAAGAGACTATGTAGAGGAGAGGAGAAGAGAGAGAGCGTGAACTTACCGAAGTCGAAGTTGATGGATGAGGGAAGGGCAGTAGGGAGGTATGGGAGAGAAGTGCCAGGCACTGCAGAACGAAGGTACATATCGTTGAGTAAGACATGAGACCCCAAGAGCGATGTCAAAGGTGGTTTCGCCTTTTCATTTAAAACAGTCGGTTAGGAGCGCACCTAACCGACTGGTTTAAATGAAAAGGCGAAACCACCTTTGGCATAAAGTGAGGATTAGTCCTTAGGACTACTTTATCATGGTGGAACCTTGTATAAGGAGGGTCAGCTACTAACGTCTGTAGTTCACTAATGCGTCTTGCAGAAGTGATGGCAATTAGGAAAATAACTTTCCATGAAAGAAACTTTAGGTCTGAAGTGGCTAAAGGTTCAAAGGGCGGTTTCATAAGCTGACCAATAACAAGATTCAGATCCCATGCCACCGGTGGTGGTTTAATGGGAGGTTTTGTTAAGAGTAGGCCTCTCATAAATCTTGATACAAGTGGATGAGAGGAAATAGGTTGTCCATCAAAAGGTTTATGAAAAGCAGCAATAGCACTAAGATGGACTCAGACCAGAAGTTGATAATTGTAGGAGATACTCTAGTAGCAACTCTACAGGTACTAAAAGGGTTAGGTTAAGTCCCTTTTGTGAACACCAGACAGAGAACCTTTTCCACTTAAAAGCGTAGGAACGTCTTGTGGAAGGTTTTCTGGAAGCCAGAAGGATATCCTTTACTTGTTGAGACAGGTTAATATCCTGGAATTCTATGCTTTCAGTAACCAGGCTTTGAGATGTAGGGACTGGGGATTGGAATGCAGTAAGCATCCATACTCCTGAGACAGAAGATCTGGAGCATTCCCCAACTCCAGAGGAGTGGTTTGAGAGAGACGCAGAAGAAGAGGATACGTTTGTCATGGCCAATGTGGAGCTATGAGTATCATACGACCTCTGTCTCTCTGAAGTTTGAATAAAGTTTTGGGAATGAGGGGAATGGGTGGGAAGGCATAGAGGAAGTCCTGTCCCCAGTGGAATAGGAAAGCATCTCTTGCCTGACAGTTTTGAGCCGGAATTCTGGAACAGAATCGGGGAAGTTTGGCATTCTGTGGACTTGCAAAGAGGTCTATATCTGATGTTCCCCAGATTTGAAATAGCCGAGCAAGCTGGTATGAGTGGAAATTTTGTTTATTAGAAACAAGCAACAAAAAGACATACAAAAAGCAAAAACAGGCAACCCAAACAAGACCCGCGCACCCAAAACCCCCACCCACCCCAACATATCACAAACAAGAAACTGAACCCCCCCGTGACACACCTCCCCAAACCCATCACCAAACCCAGCAACCAACTCACGTGCCCACCCCCCTCCCGACACCAACCCACACCAGTCCAAGCAATGTCCATGTCCATGCCCAACCCCCCCCCCCCCCCAACAACAACCCACACCAGTCCAGGCAATGTCCATAGCCATGTCCAGAATGTCCAAACTGTGGGGACTGCCAAGCCCCCCCCAACCATGCCCAAGATACATATTCCCCCATCCCCACCCCCGCCCCTAAGAAGGAGCAGCAGCTCCCCCACCCCCCACCCCAATCCCTGCCCCATCCCCATCCTCCCCACAAAGAAAACACAGCAAAGGCAAAACCCACACCCCCACCCCCTCAAACAAAAACATAAAGGCAAATCCAGCCCTTCCCCAACAAAATCCCACCAAAACAAAACCAAAACAAAACCAAGGATACAAACCAAAGAATAAACAGAGCCCAGTACTGCCCTGCAACACCAGACAGCAGAGCGGGATGCACACAAAAAGAATAACACTGTTACACAGAACAAAACGATTGGGAAATCCATCCCCCAAGGAGAGAGGGAGAGCAGACGAGTGGTCAAAACCTCCTCAAAACTACAGCACTAGCACACCCCCCTCCCCCCCCGCCGGGAGAAAAACAACCCCAAATCCCTAACAAGGAAAATCCCCAGGGAAACCCTCCCCCTCACGGGGGGCGGAGGGTGAGGTGACGCCACAGACGCTCCCAACGATGGGCCTCCACCACCCGCCTTTCGCGTTGCGCCATGCTGGACACTTCCTCCAAAATGTCCCGCACCACCTCGTCGAGGGGCAGGACCAACCCCCGGGCCGAGACATGACAGCGCGCTTGCCACAGGTGGTAGCGCACTACAGCCGTGACGAGGTAGAGGGTCCCGGAGTCCTGCCTTAGAGGAAAGGACCAGGCCCCGTACACCCACTCCGCATACGTAAGCAGGGAAAGGTCACGCAGGTGAAGAGCAGCGGACACCAACCGGCAGGCCTCCACATTAAAGGGGCACTGCCGGAGGAAATGGTCCATGGTCTCCGTCTGCCCTTCACACCCTGCCCTCGGACAGACCCGCTCGGCCTGTGACCTGTACTTGATGTTGTCCCTCACGTACAAATGCCCGTGGAAAGACAACCAGGCCACATCCCGAACCTTCTTCGGCAGTCGAGGGGAGTTCAACTGCCGAAGGCCCCGCTGCATCACATCCGCTGGACAGTCCCGCAGGGCCCACCGTGGTTGAAAGTGGGAGGTGAGCACCATCCGGTACAATCCTTTCCGCCCCAAGGACTGGGCGAGCGGGTCGGTCACCCCCCACCGCCGAATGAGCCCCACCATCGCAAAAACATACGATGGGGCCTGTTCCCCACTCCGACGCACACGTGGGACCGAGGACGCCCTCTCCCACTGCTCCCAGAAGCGGGAGAACCACCCCCGATAGGAGGCCACCCACCAAACCCCACCCCCCTCCCGCATCCTACCCAAGTGAAACGCCATAGACAAGACTGACAGGAAGACAAGGGGGTGCAACATACCTAAACCGCCCTGTGCCCGATCCAGGCAAACGATGTTGCGCTGGACAGGGTTCAGGCGGTTACCCCACAGAAAACAGAAAAAGACAGCACTAACAGACGCCTGACGGGACGACGGAAGAACGAACACCGTGGCCATGTGTAGAAAGAGGGGAAGCAGAAACGTCCCGAGGAGTTTGATCTTCTCCTCGAACGTACACCTCCACCCCCTCCACCGCAGCACCCGACACCGTGCAGTCTCAAGACAACGATCCCAATTGGACACCGCACAGTCCTCCGATCCGAAGACGAGGCTCAAAACGCGGACCTCCCGAACGGGAGGAGGAAAGGGGGCGCAGGAAGGCAGGGAGGCCTCCGAGGGGCCCAACCACAGCGTCTGGCACTTGCTGTGGTTGACAACAGAGTGGGCTACCTCCGAGTACTCCTCCACGGCCTCCCGCAGAGCCTCTACCCCTTCAGTGCCGTCCACATAAACTGAGATGTCGTCAGCATAGGCAATGACAGTCACCAGGGGCGCACCAGGCGCCTCCAGGCCCCGCAACCCACCTGAGGACAATCTCCGGAGGAAGGGGTCGAGGGAGAAGACATACATCAGGGGGCTCAAAGGGCACCCCTGCCGTACCCCCGAGGTGACACAAAACGGCCGTCCGAGCCACCCGTTAATAAACGGGAAGCTCAGCCCCCCTCGGTACAGCGCCTGCAAGACGAAGAGGAAACCTGCGGGGAGGCCGAAGTGCTGGAGCACCACCCACAGGTACCGGTGACTGACTCGATCAAAGGCCTTGGACTGGTCCAAGGAGACCAACCAATGGTCCCGTTGAAGCGACCGGCCTCTCTCCACCACCTCCCGGACTGTGGCGACAGCGTCCAGAACCCCTCTCCCCCGAACGGAACAATACTGGGAAAGGGACAACAAAACGCCCGACACCTCCACCAGTCAGTTGGCCAAACACTTGGCCAGGATCTTCCGGTCCGCGTTCAGAAGAGAGAGCGGCCGCCAAAAGTCCAAGGAGCTATCGTCCTTCCCCTTGGAGAGCAGCAGCAGGACAGACTCGCGAAATGACCGCGGGAGAAACCCCGTGTCCATGATCTCCTGAAACAGGGAGGTCAGGAAGGGGGCCAGCTGGGAGATGAAAGTGCGATAGAACCCCACTGGGAGTCCATCACGCCCAGGCACCTTCCCCAACGGCATGGCACGAATCGCCCTCTCCACTTCCACCTGCTGAATTGGAGCAGCGAGTGCATCAACCTGTGCCTGGACCACAGCCGAATACACCGGGGGAAGGCCCAGGTACTCTCGGATATGGGTGAGATCCACCGGGCGATCCCCAAACAGGTCCGAGAAGTATTCCCCCACCATCCGCAAAAGGCCCTCCTGGGAGGTATGAAGGGTACCGTCCTCGCCCCGCAGGGCCATGACCTCCCGACGCCGAACCCTCTCCCTGCAATTCAGGAAAGGGTCTGGAGTGGCGACCCCACCGGCCGCCCCCTCGAAGCATAGGGAGGCATGGCGATCATAAAGCAGGCCACGGAGCTGGACTCGCACCTCTTCCACCTCCTCCCGCGCTGCCCCTCGGGATACCAAACGATCCAGCAACCTCCGGAGGACAGTGTAAGTGAGGTAGCGGGATCGAGCCATTGAGGTACCCCGGGAACGGAAGAGTTGGCGGGCACGCGTTTTCACCTCATCCCACCAAGCACCACGGGAAGGAAAAATACCCAACAGGGTCTCCTGGTCTGCGAGAAAGGCCAAGAACTCCTGGACCACCTCTGATGTTGCCAACAACTGCACATTCAGTCGCCACAGGCCAGGACCCCTGCTGAGCTTCTCGTGGTTAGCCAAGAAGGACACGGAGAGGACACAGTGGTCCGAAAAGTCAACCGCCTGCAACTGCGGAGGGGAACACTCCACCCGGGCACTCACATATATCCGATCGATACGACTCCTGCAGGTCCCATGGTAGTAGGTGAAACCCGGCGACCGTGGAAAGGCCCGGTGGTAGACATCCACTAGGTCAGCCGTCCGGGTCATCTTGGCCAAAAAGAGGCCCTTGTAACTGGGTGGGCAACGCTCCCCCCCTCGGTCCTGCAACAGGGTGGTGGTGTTGAAATCCCCTGCGAGGACCACCAAACGGGAGGTGTGTAAGTAGGGGCAGAAGACCCAAAACAGGGTCTTCCACGCCAACTTAGACTGGGGGCCGTAGACCACCACGAAACGAAACCGATGGGGCCCGCAGTAGCCGTCTAAGAGCAAACACCGGCCCTGTTCCAGTTCCCACACATACTGCACCTGAAATAGGTGGGACGTAAACAAAACCGCCACTCCTGCGTAGGGCTGGGCCGCAAGTGACCAGTACGAAGGACCCCACCTCCACTCCCACTTTGCCCGATGAAGGCTAGCGAGCGAGGTGAGCCTGGTCTCCTGCAAGAAGATGACATACAGCCCACTCGTGGAAAGAAAATCATAGGCCGTAGCCCGCGCCTGGTCGGTCAAAATGCTGGCCACATTGATAGTGGCGCACGTGAACGCAGGAGTGTACGCCATGCCTATTTCGTGCGCAGTGTCCCTTTCATCCTCTTCTCACCAACCCCTGGATCCCCAGAATCCCGCTTGCAGGACAAGCCCGCAAGCTGGAGCAACTCCTCGGGGTCCACGTTGACCACCTCGAGGATCTCCTCCTCCTCCCGCCCAACCCTGTCACCCCAGGGGGTGCTGGTGCCCCTGGGACCACCAGGCAAAGCTGTCGCAGGGGCAAACCCAGCCCCCATGGTGCGAGGGGGCACGGACAGGTCAGGGGTCGGAGGAATGATCTCCTCTGTGGGATCCACCACCGGTGCAGCCCCCCCTCCCCTGACAAAGACTGAGACAACAGAACAGTGCCCACCCCCGCGGGAGAAGCCAGGACGGCCGGGTCAGCAGGGGGCTCCTGCAAAGGCCCAGCACCCAACTGCGGGGGCAAAAGCCCATCCTCCCTCACCCGTCGGGTGCCAGTATATCACACTAATTGGAGGACCCTGACTGTGGCGCGCCTTCGGTAGTTTCGGAGGCCGCCGCTGAGGAAGAGGGGCTGCCCCCGCCGCTAACCGCACCGAGCGCCGCACAGGGGGCCCTGCCTCCACAGGCAAGCCCTCATCTGCCTCAGCCGCATCAGCGGCCAAAAAGATGAAACGGTTGATGTCCAACACGGGCTCTTCATCCGGCAATGGGGATGTCTCCCGTTTCTTCCTTTTGGACTTGCCACCCTTAGAAGGGACAGTAGTCCATTCCTGAGGTGGCACCACCCGTGACCCACTATCCTGCCGTGAAACATCCACCTCCACCACATCAACCCTCTCCTCCGTCCTACCCAAATCCCCTCCCCCTGGTGGCTCCCTTGGCTCAATGGACTCCTCCACCCTAGGGCCCCCGGACTCCTCCTGAGGGAGAGGGTCCTCCACAACCTCCTCCCGCACAGGAGCCCGAGGTGGGGCGACGACATCCCCCCCAGTCCATTGTGTGATGCGGAGGGGCAGCAGGCAAAGGGGTGGCCCAACTCCCCGCAAAGGTTGCACCGGATGAGCAAACACCTGGCCGAGGTGTGACCCCGTCCACCACAACGGGTGCAGACCTGCTCGGGACAGTTCATGCTCAGGTGTCTGAATGAGCCACAACGGTGACACTCGCGAGGTTGCCCAGGGTAGTAGCACAAGATGCGATCCCGACCGAGGAAACCGGCCGAGGGCACGTGCTGCACGACATTTCCCACCTCATGCAAACGGATCCTACCCTTCCACAACCCGTCCCACACCCCTAGGGGCCCAGCGCCCTTAACCAGGGGTGCGAGAAGCACCGCATGACGCGACAACCAAAACTGGATGTCCTGCCCTGGGAGCGACTCATTCCTAACCAAGATGGTCACAGGTACTACCCCCTGGCGAGAGATAGGCACAACACGAAAGTCAGCCCACCCACCCTGCCCCCTCTGCTGCTGGTATCGGTCCCAGAAAATCTCCAGCCGCCGTCTCAACATGAAACTAACATCATATTCAATGGTGTTGTTCATGTGGATGAAGGCATAGAGATCCTCCGGGAGAAACCCCAGCCCAAGGACCATCCTCAAGACCTTTTCCCTGGCTGGAGGGGGCCCCTCACCAGCCCACCGGATCTGCACCACGTTGCGCCGTCGGACCTCACCCCCTACCCCTCGGAACCCCCCCCCCCCACTTCCTCCCCCGCCCACAGGACCGCTCCCTTGGGAAACCCCCCTCCCCCCAGCCCCTCCTGAAGTCCCCGGAGTAGCACCAGACCCCCTCAGGGCCTCTGCAAAAGTACGGGGGGGGGGGACCGACCCCCCGGCCTCCAGCCCCGGACCCCCGCTGGCCTCCCCCGCAACAGCCTGCGAGAAAATCCACTGCTGTAATGCAGGATCCACAGCCACCTCTAATGGGGCGACCGTGGGGCTGGGCAGGATCATCTCTGCGAATACGGAATCAGGGATACTGTCTCTACCTTCTCCCTGGGTGCCACCTGGCAAATCCGGATCTCCTCCCTCCCCCTTATCCAAGGTGTCCACCAAACCCTGTTGCCTCCTGAGTGTATCAAAAGCCCCTTTAGGGCCGTCCGGGGTCTCCAGGGCTAGCATGATGGCGTCATGCACCTGTTCTGTGACACCCGGAATACCAGGGAACCCCCCTGTACCGCTGCCCTGCATTCCCAGCCCTTCCTGTAGCTCCTGTGTCTCCGCTACCACAACTGAGGAAAGACACTGCCCCCCCCCAATCCTGGGATCTGAGGGCACTATCCCATCCCCCATCCCCGCAGACGTCAGTCCCTTCTCCCCATCTATAGGGACCACTACCCCCTCTCCCACTGGTGGGCCAGTCGTCTGCTCCCCCTCCCTCTCCCTCCCAGCTACAGGAGATCCCTGCTCCTTTCCAGGGACATCCGACATCGTAGATACAAGACCCCCAATCAACCCACCATCCTCTACCCCCTGCAAGGCTCCCAGCAATAAGGCAGGACCGTCCTGAGACAGCAGGACAGGGCCCCCGAGGACCAGTCCCCCCGATCCCCCTCCCCCCTGCCCCCCTCCACTCCCAGGTCCTACC
Organism: Ichthyophis bannanicus; assembly: GCA_033557465.1. Lineage (NCBI taxonomy): Eukaryota > Metazoa > Chordata > Amphibia > Gymnophiona > Ichthyophiidae > Ichthyophis > Ichthyophis bannanicus. Next base: position 121,856,382 of record CM066048.1, read on the forward strand.
TGATTGCCGGTGCCAGACGTGGCACAGAGGTCAGGGACATCCAGGCCGGCAGCCAAGACTCCAGCTGAGGGGGCGGACGCCCCCCCCCGCGAGCCAGGCCCCCCTCGGCCACACCATCTGGAACCACAGATGCCTGTGCATCCCGCTCCACCAACACAGGTTGCAGAGACAGCTGCGGAGTACCCTTCCGGCCCCCCCCCCCGGGGCTGCAGACACAGAAAAACAGCCCCGACCCTGCTCTTTCCCCTTCCCTGCACCCTTCCGGCGCCAGACAGCCACCTCAGGGAACGATGGGCGGCCATCCTGCAGTCGTCTGAGAGCCGGAAGGGCAGCCATAACAGGGGAATCCTTACCCCCAACCGCCCCCCCACCCCAAACCTGCACAGGTACCCCGGCAATAACTGCATCAGAAGCAGCCCGGTGGACAGCAGAAAAGGAGCCTGCAGATCCCCGACGCTGTAAAACTTGGATCAGAGGTGAATGATCAGCCGCCCGAGGAACCGTCGCCTGAGAAAACTGCCTAGGGAGAAGCAGTACATCCTCCGCGGATCTCCGCCGGTGCTCCTTCGTCCGGGCAGAGGCAGACCCACGGCGATCTTCACACTTCCGGGTAAACCCGGAAGTGACAGCATCCAGCTTGCGGCGGCCATCTTGAATCTTCAATCGGCCCGGGGAAAGCCCTGCAAACACCTCCTCCCGCGGGGCAAGTCCTTCAGCTGTAGTGACGTCACGGCAACAACCCCGGCGGTCATCTTGGGAAACTCCACCAGCAGATGAGGATGTCGAAAGAGCAGGGAAAGGATCCAAAAACGCCGTCGGAGGAACAGATTCAGCTCCACGAACCTGCTGCTTACTTCCCCGGCCCTCGGTACAGGAGACCAGCATCTCTTCCCGGTTGTACGGTGCGGTGGCCATTACCAGCTCCCTCGGATCTCGGCGGGCCGTGACCCCGCCCCCAATCGCCCCGGCGGCACCGGGCACCGAGGAAAACACCGGATTTTCTACGGGCACCTCTGCTACAGCATCCATGGAGGTCACATCCAGCAGTCCAGAAACATCATCCACCGACAGGTAAGGAGCTCTGGAGTCAGCAACATGTGTAATCGGTAAATGTGGTATTCTGCTCCCCAATTCACCCTGGAAGGGCAAGGGCGGATAACGGGACCATTGTGGATCCACCAGCCGTCCCACCCCCGGGGGCCTCCCCTGGACTGCATCCCGAGCTGCCCAACGAAACCAGTGGTGATAGATTTCCGCGAGGGACCCACAACCCTGGGTCTGCAAATATGCAATCCCATGATACCTGGCCTTCAGGGCCCGCTTCACCCCCTTCCGATACTGTTTATAAGCCACCCACTCGGTGTCGGGAATGGTGGCCTGCAGGCTCTCCAGGTGGGAGAGCTGGGCTTGCAGCTGGGCCGCCTCCTCCTGGAGACCCCGAAGCTGTCGCACCGCTGCCACAACCTCCTCCGGGGCCCTGGCCGGCACCTGGAAGGACGGCAGGCTCGACCCTCTGTCCTCATCCTCACTGGAGGAGGTAGAGGCCTCCTCCAGGACCCGAGGCGGAGGGGGGAACCCGCCTCCCCCTGTACTGTGCGAGACAATCCTCCAGGGTCTCCCCAGGGCCTCTCCCTGCCTCCACCCAGCCTCCACACCCTGCCTGGGAAGGAGAAACGAGCCTCCTCCAGGGGGTAGCAGGCCCAAGCCTCCGGGCATGTGGGTCCCTCCTCCCTGGCCATGTGCAGTCCTACCTGGGGAGTCCCCCTCCCGGGGCACCGGCTGTAACGAGCTTCCAGCAACCCCATCCGGCTGCAGCGAAGGAGGCCTACCAGGCCTGGTAGGCCTCTGGGCCTGGGCCTCTCCCGCTGGAGGTGGCCCAGGACCCGACATCCAGGCACAGACTGAGAGCTAGACTCCTCCCCCTAGCAGGAGCTCACCAGGATAGGTCCTCTCAGCACCACTGCTGCAGAGCAACTGAGTGGAAATTTTGTGTTTATTAGACAAGCAACAAAAAGACAAACAAAAAGCAAAAACAAGCAACCCAACCAAGACCCACACCCCCCAAAACCCCCACCCACCCCGACATAGCACACACAAGAATCAAACACCCCCCCCGTGACCCACCGCCCCAAACCCACCACCAAACCCAGCAACCAACGCACGTGCCCACCACCCCCAACACACCCACCTCAGTCCAAACAATGTTCAGATCCCAACCCCCCCCCCAGAAGTCCAATGTCCATTGTCCATGTCCTTCCCACCCCACACCAACCCACACCAGTCCAAATGTCCATATTGTCCACTGGTTGAGGACTGCCAAAACCCCCCCCAAAACCCGCCCAAAATACATAGTCCCCTGTCCCCATCCCCTTCCCTTCAGAGGGAGCAGCAGCTCCCCCACCCCCCACCCCACTCCCTGCCCCCTCCCCACCCACAACGCAAATACATCAAAAGGAAACGCCCCGCCCCCACCCCCCAAACAAAAACATAAGGGCACATCGAGCCCGTCCCCAACAGAATCCCACCAAAAACAAAATCAAAGATACAAAACAAAAGAGCAACACAACCCAGTGCTGCCCTGCAACCCAGGCAGCGGAACAGGATGCACAGAACATACAAACGACGTACATCAAGTCAAAAACAAGTGGGACATCCATCCCCCAAGGAGAGAGGGAGAGCGGACAAGTGGTCAAACCGCTGTAGCACCAGCGCACCCCCCCCCCCCGGGATAAAAAAAAACAACCCCAACGTCCTACCAAGGAACAAACCCCAGGTTTGAGGGGAACCCTCCCCCTTCTTTCACACCCCCCCCCCCCCGGGAGACAAAGCAACCCTAAATCCCTACCAAGGACGAAAACCCCAGGGAACCCCTCCCCCTCACGGGGGGCGGAGGGTGAGGTGACGCCACAGACGCTCCCAACGATGGGCCTCCACCACCCGCCTTTCGCGTTGTGCCATGCTGGACACTTCCTCCAAAATGTCCCGCACCACCTCGTCGAGGGGCAGGACCAACCCCCGGGTCGAGACATGACAGCGCGCTTGCCACAGGTGGTAGCGCACTACAGCCGTGATGAGGTAGAGGGTCCCGGAGTCCTGCCTTAGAGGAAAGGACCAGGCCCCGTACACCCATTCCGCATACGTGAGGAGGGAAAGGTCGCGCAGGTGAAGAGCAGCGGACACCAACCGGCAGGCCTCCACGTTAAAGGGGCACTGCCGGAGGAAATGGTCCATGGTCTCCGTCTGCCCTTCACACCCGGCCCTTGGACAGACCCGCTCGGCCTGTGACCTGTACTTGAGGTTGTCCCTCACGTACAAACGCCCGTGGAAAGACAACCAGGCCACATCCCGAACTTTCTTCGGCAGCCGAGGGGAGTTCAAATGCCGAAGGCCCCGCTGCATCACATCCGCTGGACAGTCCCGCAGGGCCCACCGTGGTTGAAAGTGAGAGGTGAGCACCATCCGGTACAATCCCTTCCGCCCCAAGGACTGGGCAAGCGGGTCGGTCACCCCCCACCGCCGAATGAGCCCCACCATCGCAAATACGTACGATGGGGCCTGTTCCCCGCTCCGACGCACACGTGGGACCGAGGACGCCCCCTCCCACTGCTCCCAGAAGCGGGAGAACCACTCCCGATAGGAGGCCACCCACCAAACCCCACCCCCTTCCCGCATCCTACCTAAGTGAAACGCCATAGACAAGACTGACAGGAAAACAAGGGGGTGCAACATACCCAAACCGCCCTCTGCCCGATCCAGGCAAACGATGTTGCGCTGGACAGGGTTCAGGCGGTTACCCCACAGAAAACAGAAAAAGACGGCACTGACAGACGCCTGACGGGACGACGGAAGAACGAAGACCGTGGCCACGTGCAGAAAGAGGGGAAGCAGAAACGTCCCGAGGAGTTTGATCTTCTCCTCGAACGTACACCTCCACCCCTTCCACCGCAGCACCCGACACCGTGCAGTCTCAAGACAACGATCCCAATTGGACACCGCACAGTCCTCCGACCCGAAGACGAGGCCCAAAACGCGGACCTCCCCCACGGGAGGAGGAAAGGGGGTGCAGGAAGGCAGGGAGGCCTCCGAGGGGCCCAACCACAGCGTCTGGCACTTGCTGTGGTTGACAACAGAGTGGGCTACCTCCGAGTACTCCTCCACGGCCTCCCGCAGGGCCTCTACCCCTTCAGTGCCATCCACGTAAACTGAGATGTCATCAGCGTAGGCAACGACGGTCACTGGGGGCGCACCAGGCGCCTCCAGGCCCCGCAACCCACCTGAGGACAATCTCCGGAGGAAGGGGTCGAGGGAAAAGACATACAGCAGGGGGCTCAAAGGGCACCCCTGCCGTACCCCCGAGGCGACACCAAACGGCCGTCCGAGCCACCCGTTAATAAACGGGAAGCTCACCCCCCCTCGGTACAGCGCCTGCAAGACGAAGAGGAAACCTGCGGGGAGGCCGAAGTGCTGGAGCACCACCCACAGGTACCGGTGACTGACCCGATCGAAGGCTTTGGACTGGTCCAAGGAGACCAACCAATGGTCCCGTTGGAGCGACTGGCCTCTCTCCACCATCTCCCGGACTGTGGCGACAGCGTCCAGAACCCCTCTCCCCCGAACGGAACAATACTGGGAAGGGGACAGCAAAACGCCCGACACCTCCACCAGTCGGTTGGCCAAACACTTGGCCAGAATCTTCCGGTCCGCGTTCAGAAGAGAGAGCGGCCGCCAAAAGTCCAAGGAGCTATCGTCCTTCCCCTTGGAGAGCAGCAGCAGGACAGACTCGCGAAATGACCGCGGGAGAAACCCCGTGTCCATGATCTCCTGAAACAGGGAGGTCAGGAAGGGGGCCAGCTGGGCGATGAAAGTACGATAGAACTCCACCGGGAGCCCATCGCGCCCAGGCACCTTCCCCAACGGCATGGCACGAATCGCCCTCTCCACCTCCATCTGCTGAATCGGAGCAGCGAGTGCATCAACCTGTGCCTGGACCACAGCCGAATACACCGGGGGAAGGCCCAGGTACTCTCGGATATGAGTGAGGTCCACGGGGCGATCCCCAAACAGGTCCGAGAAGTATTCCCCCACCATCCGCAAAAGGTCCTCCTGGGAGGTATGAATGGTACCGTCCTTGCCTTGCAGGGCCATGACCTCCCGACGCCGAACCCTCTCCCTGCAAGTCAGGAAAGGGTCTGGAGTGGCGACCCCACCGGCCGCCCCCTCGAAGCATAGGGAGGCATGGCGATCATAAAGCAGGCCACGGAGCTGGACGCGTACCTCTTCCACCTCCTCCCGCACTGCCCCTCGGGATACCAAACGATCCAGCGACCTCCGGAGGACAGTGTAAGTGAGGTAGCGGGATCGAGCCATGGAGGTACCCCGGGAACGGAATAGTTGGCGGGCACGCGTCTTCACATTATCCCACCAAGCGCCATGGGAAGAAAAAACACCCAACAGGGTCTCCTGGTCTGCGAGAAAGGCCAAGAACTCCTGGACCACCTCTGATGTTGCCAACAACTGCACATTCAGTCGCCACAGGCCAGGAAGGACACGGAGAGGACGCGGTGGTCCGAAAAGTCAACCGCCTGCAACTGCGGAGGGGAACACTCCACCCGGGCACTCACATATATCCGATCGATACGACTCCTGCAGGTCCCATGGTAGTAGGTGAAACCCGGCGACCGTGGAAAAGCCCGGTGGAAGACATCCACTAGGTCAGCCGTCCGGGTCATCTCGGCCAAAAAGAGGCCCTCGTAACTGGGTGGGCAACGTTTCCCCCCTCGGTCCTGCAACAGGGTGGTGGTGTTGAAATCCCCGGCGAGGACCACCAAACAGGAGGTGTGTAAGTAGGGGCGGATGACCCGAAACAGGGTCTTCCGCGCCAACTTAGACTGGGGGCCGTAGACCACCACGAAATGAAACCGATGGGGCCCGCAGTAGCCGTCTAAGAGCAAACACCGGCCCTGCTCCAGTTCCCACACATACTGCACCTGAAATCGGTTAGACGTGAACAAAACCGCCACTCCTGCATAGGGCTGGGCCGCAAGTGACCAGTACGAAGGACCCCACCTCCACTCCCGCTTCGCCCGATGAAGGCTAGCGAGCGAGGTGAGCCTGGTCTCCTGCAAGAAGATGACATCCAGCCCACTCGTGGAAAGAAAATCATAGGCCATAGCCCGCGCCTGGTCCATAAAAATGCTGGCCACGTTGATAGTGGCGCATGAGAACGCAGGAGTGCACGCCATGCCTATTTCGAGTGCAGTGACCCTTTCATCCTCTTCTCGCCAACCCCTGGATCCCCGGAATCCCGCTTGCAGGACAAGCCCGCGAGCTGGAGCAACTCCTCAGGGTCCACGTTGACCACCTCGAGGATCTCCTCCTCCTCCCGCTCGACCCTGTCACCCCAGGGGGTGCTGGCGCCCCCGGGACCACCAGGCAAAGCTGTCGCGAGGGCAGGCCCAGCCCCCACGGGATGAGGGGGCACAAACGGGTCAGGGGTCGGAGGAATGACCTCCTCCATGGGGTCCACCACCGGTGCTACCCCCCCTCCCCGGACAAAGACTGCGACAATAAGGCAGTGCCCACCCCCGCGGGGGAGGCCGGGACGGCCGGGTCAGCAGGGGGCACCTGCGAAGGCCCATAACCCAACTGCGGGGGCAAAAGCCCGTCCTCCCTCACCCCTCGGGCGCCAGTATCCACCCTGATTGGAGGACCCTGACCGCGGCGCGCCTTCGATATTTTTGAAGGCCGCCCCTGAGGAAGAGGGGCTGCCCCCGCCGCTAACTGCTCCGAGCACCGCACAGGAAGCCCTGCCTCCACAGGCAAGCCCTCATCCACCTCAGCCGCATCAGCAGCCAAAAAGATGAAACGGTTGATGTCCAACACGGGCTCTGCATCCGGCAATGGGGATGTCTCCCGTTTCTTCCTTTTGGACTTGCCACCCTTAGAAGGGACCGTGGTCCATTCCTGAGGTGGCACCACCCGCAACCCACTATCCTGTCGTGACACAGCAACCTCCACCACATCAACCCTCTCCTCCTTCCTACCCAAATCCCCTCCCCCTGGTGGCTCCCTCGGCTCGATGGACTCCTCCACCCTAGGGCCCCCGGACTCCTCCTGAGGGAGAGGGTCTTCCACAACCTCCTCCCGCACAGGAGCCCGAGGTGGGCCGACGGCATCCCCCCCCGGTCCATTGTGTGATGCGGATGGGCAGCGGGCGAAGGGGTGGCCCAACTCCCCGCAAAGGTTACACCGGATAAGCAAACACCCGGCCGAGGCATGACCCCGTCCACCACAACGGGTGCAGACCTGCTCGGGACAGTTCATGCTCAGATGACGGAATGAGCCACAGCGGTGACACTCGCGAGGTTGCCCGGGTAATAGCACAAGATGCGATCCCGACCGAGGAAAACCGGCTGAGGGCACGTGCTGCACCACGTTTCCCACCTCACGCAAACGGATCCTACCCTTCCACGACCCGTCCCACACCCCTAGGGGCCCAGCGCCCTTAACCAGGGGTGCGAGGAGCACCGCATGGCGCGACAACCAAAACTGGATGTCCTGCCCTGGGAGCGACTCATTCCGGGACAGGATGGTCACAGGTACCGTCCCCTGGCGAGAGATAGGCACAACACGAAAGTCAGCCCACCCGCCCTGCCCCATCTGCTGCTGGTATCGGTCCCAGAAAATCTCCAGCCCCCGTCTCAGCATGAAACTAACATCATATTCAATGGTGTTGTTCATGTGGATGAAGGCGTAGAGATCTCCCGGGAGAAACCCCAGCCCAAGGACCATCCTCAAGACCTGTTCCCTGGCTGGAGGGGGCCCCTCCCCAGCCCACCGGATCTGCGCCACGTTGCACCGTCGGACCTCACCCCCTTCCCCTCGGAACCCTCCCCCACTTCCTCCCCCTCCTGCAGGACCATTCCCTTGGGAACCCCCCTCCCCCCAGCCCCACCTGACGTCCCCGGAGTGGTGCCGGACCCCCTTAGAGCCTCTGCAAAGGTACGGGGGGGGGGGAACCGACCCCCCAGCTCCCATCCCCTGCCCTCCGCTCACCTCCCCTGCATCTACCTGCGAGGGACCCTGCTGCTGGCCTGCAGGATCCGCAGCCACCTCGCAGGGGGCGACCTGGGGGCTGGGCAGGACCAGCTCAGCAAAGATGGAGTCAGGTATACTGTCCCTTCCGGATCCCTGGGTGCCACCGAGAAACTCCGGAGCACCCCCTTCTACACGATCCTGCTGCCGCCGAAAGGTAGCAAAGGCCCCTTGGGGACCGTCCGGGGTCTCCAAAGCCAACTTGATGGCATCACGGACTTGGTTCTCGGTGACACCCAGAGGACCAGAGAGCCCCCCCGTACCCCCGCCCTGTGTTCCTAACCCATCGCAGGGCTCCTGTGTTTTCGCCACCACCACCGGGGACGGACACTGCCCCCCCCCAGTCCCGGGATCTAGGGGCACCACCCCATCCCCCAGCCCCACAGACAGCAATCCCTTCCCCCCATCAGGACAAACCATTACCCCCCCTCCCACTGGTAGACCAGTTGTCCGCTCCCCCTCCCCCTCTTTGCCAGCTACCGGGGTACCTTGCACTTCCCCACGGACAGCAGACACTGAGGACGCCAAACCCCCACCTAACCCACCGTCCGCTACCCCCTGCCCGGCTACCGGCAATAATGCAGGACCGTCTCGAGACAGCAGGACAGATCCCCCCATAACCAATCCCCCCGAACCTCCACCCCCCTGCCCTTCGTCACTCCCAGGTCCTACCTTATTGCCGGTGCCAGACGTGGCACAGGGGTCAGGAACATCCCGGCCGGCAGCCAGGGCTCTAGCAGCAAGGGCGGACGCCCCCCTGCGAGCCAGGCCCCCCTCGGCCACACCGACAGAAAAGACAGGTAGCTGCGCATCCCGCTCCTCTGACCCAAACTGCAAAGACAGCGGAACAGCATTCTTCTTTCCCCCCCGGGGGGCTGCAGAGAAAGCAAAACAACCAACACCCTGTTCCTTCCCCGTTCCTGCGCCCTTCCGGCGCCAGACAGCCACCTCCGAGAACACTGGACGGCCATCCTGCAGCTGTCTGGGAGCCGGAAGAGCAGCCACACCAGGAGACATCTGTCCCCCAACCTCCCCCCCATCAAAAGCCTGCCCAGGGATCCTGGCAAGTATTATAGGAGAAGGAGCTGGGTGCACGGCATATACGGGGTCCGTAGACCCCCGACGCTGTAGAACCAGATTTTCAGTAGCAGAATCAGCCACCCGATGAACCTCCATCGATACAGCAGGCTGAGGGAGAGGTGGAACGTCCTCCGTTGAGTTCCTGCAGCACTCCAGCGGCAGCGCCGAAACAGACCCGCGGCGATGCTCCCACTTCCGAGAAGACTCAGAAGAGACAGAAGTCAGCTGTCGGCGGCCATCGGGAATCCCCAACCGACCCGGGGAAAGCCCTGCGAAGACCTCCTCCGGCGGGGCACGTCCGTCAGCTGCAGGGACTGCACAGCAGGAACTCCGGCGGCCATCTTGAATGCCGCGTTCAACAGGCAAGGACGCCGAAAAAGCCGTCAGAGAGGTACTTGCAGCCCCACGAACCGTCTGCTCACTTCCTCGATTTTCCAAGCAGGGGACCAGCAGCTCTTCTCGATTCAGCGGTTCAACGGCCAGTACTTGCTCCCGCGGATTGCGGCGGACCGTAGCTCCGCCCTCAAACATCCCGGCTGCAGCAACCACCGAGGAAACTGGATGTTTGCCGGGTACAGCACTGACATCATCCACAGAGGTCTTCTCCAATGGCCCAGAAAGAGCAGGCACCGGCAGGTAAGCGATTCGAGCATCAGGAACATGTGAGGAAGGATACTTTCGGCTCCCCAATGCACCCTGGAAAGGTAAGGGTAGTGAAAGGGACCTTGGAAGGTCTACCAGCCGTCCCACCCCCAGGGGCCCCCCCTGGACTGCACCCTGGGCTGTCCAACGATCGTAATTCTGATAAAGTTTCGTGAGGGACCCACAACCCTGATTTTTCAAAGAGAAAATCTGGTTAAATCGGTCCCTCAGGGCCCGCTTCACCCCCTTCCGATAGGTCTTATAGGCCACCCATTCCTCACCAGGAATGGTGGCCTGCAGGCTCTCCAGGTGGGAGAGCTAGGCTTGCAGCTGGGCCACCTCCTCCTGGAGACCCCGGAGCTGCCGCACCACCGCCACGATCTCATCTGGGGCTCTAGCTGGCTGCTGGAAGGACGGCAGGCCCGACCCTCCGTCCTCATCCTCACTGGAGGAGGTAGAGGCCTCCTCCAGGACCCAAGGTGGAAGGGGGAACCCGCCTCCCCCATTACTGTTTGTCACAGTCCTCCAGGGTCTCCCCAGGGCCTCTCCCTGCTTCCACCCAGCCTTCACACCCTGCCTGGGAAGGAGACAGGAGCCTCCTCCCTGGGGTAGCGGGCCCAAACCTCCATACCTGTGGGTCCCTCTTCCCTGGCCAGGTGCAGTCCTACCTGGGGAGTCCCCCTCCCGGGGCACCGGCTGCACCAGGTTGCCTTCCTCCCCATCTGGTAGCAGCAAAGGAGGCCTACCAGGCTTGGTAGGCCTCTGGGCCTGGGCCTCTCCCGCTGGAGGTGGCCCAGGATCCGTCATCCAAGCTCAGGCACACAGCTAGGCTCCGCCCCCGAGCAGGAGCTCTGCAGGATAGGTTCTCACACCTTGACTGCTCAGGAGCAACTGAGTGGAGGGACCACTCGTGTGGCAGCAGTATTCGATTGAGTCTGTCTGCCCATAAGTTTTGAATGGCCGGAAGGTATACCGCAAACAGGTGAATTTGTAACTCTCTGGCGAGGACCCATAGTCGCAAAGCTTCGTTGCATAGCAACAGAAAGCCTGTTCTGCCTTGCTTGTTCACATAGAGCATAGCTATCTGATTGTCGGTTTGGACCAGAACTGTCTTGTTGCTGAGGTGGGCCTGAAAGGCTTGAATAGCATTGAAGATGGCTCTGAGCTCTAGGAGGTTTATGTGAAGCAAAACCTCCTGTGAAGTCCAAAGACCCTGAGTGGAGAGATTTATTTATTTTTATTTATTTACAGTTCTTCTATACCGCGCTTTTTAGTATCAGTGCAGTTTACAAGTAACAAAATATTGCCACAGACAAACGGCCTTTATTTTTATTTTATTTTTATTTAACACTTATTTATATACCGCATCTTCCAGCGATCAGTTGCGGTGTACAATTAACAACAATTAACAATGCAGAGCTTGTTTTACATAGAACAATTATAACTTTTTACATAGAACATCTTAACTTGAACATCAAAGTGTATATATAAACTGTGCAGAATAATTCAATAAATCAACTAACACAGATTGAGTAACAATTTAAACAGAAGTACTGTCTCTAAAACAGTTGTAACTATATACAAGTGGGGTATCAATGCATAGGAATGGAATGATTATTCATTTGAGTTTGTACGTATTGATCATAGTAGGGAGTATAATCTTGATTTTAGGCAGGTTCATGTTTAGCCTTTATCTAAGTTGAGTGGAGGGTTTTCTATGGTATTATAGTGTTTAGTGAATAGATAGGTTTTCAATTTTTTTCTGAATTCTGTTATCTCTGTTAGTGATCGTAGGTCCTCTGGTAAAGAGTTCCAGACTGTTGGGGCTATGTGGGAAAAGGCTCTATTATTTGTTAATTTGTGAGTTCTTATATATTCTTTTGGCATCTTAAGTTTATTTGATTGACCTTTTCTATGAGTGGGCTTAGGTGGTTCTTTGCTTATTAGATTACAGAGCGTCTTCGGGGCCATGTCATTTAGGGCTTTGAATGTAGTTATTATTGTTTTGTATGTTATCCTGCTTTGTATTGGTAACCAGTGAAGGGATGCTAGTATCGGTGTGATGTGTTGGAGTGAATTTATCTTTAATATAATTCTAGCTGTAGCATTTTGCGCAAGTTGGATCCTTTTGATGTTTTGTTTTGAAATGCCTATAAGTATTAAGTTGGCGAAATCGAAGTGAGGAGTTATGGTGGCCTGTGTTATATTGATAAAATCTTGTATAAATACAAGGGGGCGTAATTGTTTGAGGATTTTAAGTTTGAAGTAGATTTTCTTTAAGGTATTTCTGATGTGCGTTTCCATAGTAAGGTGTGTATCTAAAATGACACCTAGATATCTTATTTCATTTTTTATTTTAATTTCTTGGTTTTGTAGTGTTATGTGGGTTGGCGGAGTGAATGTTTGGTTTTTTGTTACGATTAGGCTTACATTGTAACAGGATGGATAACTTGGGGGTGTAACTGGGGAAACGATGTACAATTGCAGTATACAAACTATATACAAGTGCAAGAGATCGTGCAAGTGGGCCCACCAACCCATCTTGGACGCATCTGTTGTTAGGGTGGCTTGATATAGAGGAAAGGAGAGTCTACGAGGAGGATTTCTAGAGATTGCCACCATTGCAGGGACGAAATCAGACGTGTGGTGTTTCTGATCTTGTCCATTAGCTGACCCGAGGCCTGTGACCATTGAGAGGATAAGGTCCACAGGGCTGCTCACATGTGGAGGCGAGCATAGGGAACCACATGGACAGTGGATGCCATGTGTCCCAGAAGTTGTAGCATCTCTCGAGCAGTAAGAAATACCTTCATAGATGCTTGAGATGCCAGTTGTATTATAAGTAGACAGCATGGCTGTGGCAGGAAAGCCCGACTGCTGTGTGTCTAGACGAGCTCCTATGAATTCAAGAGATTGAGAGAGGGTGAGATGAGATTTTGAGAGGTTTATGACCAGTCCCAAGTATTGAAGAATTCTCATTGCTCGAGAGAGTGAAACTGGCCTCTGGAGCTGTCGATGCTCGAATGAGCCAATCGTCTAAATAAGGGAATACGAATATTCCCAGAGTCCTCATAAATGCTGCTCCAACTGCCATGCATTTCGTGAAGACTCTTGGAGCAGAGGCCAGTCCGAAAGGAAGAACTCTGTACTGGAAGTGTCTTCCTTGGACCAAGAATCGAAGGAACTTTCTGTGATCTGAGTGGATGAGAATATGCGTGTACGCATCTCTTAGATCTAGAGAACATAGCCAGTCCTGACTTTGAAGGCATGGTAGAAGTGTCCCAAGGGAGATCATTTTGAACTTTTCTCGGAACAAGTATTTGTTCAATTCTCTGAGGTCTAGTATAGGCCTGTGTCTCCCTGTCTTCTTTGGAATAAGAAAATAGGGGGAGTAAAACCCCATCCCCTGTTGGGGTATGAGTACTTCTTCGATTGCTCCTTGAGCGAGAAGTGATGTGACCTCCTGCCACAAAAGGTTGGTGGCAGGGGCCTGAGAATTGAACTGTTTTACTATTGTAAGTGGGGGCAAGTTGAGAAAATGAAGCTTGTACCCCAGTCATACAATGGACAGAGTCCAATTTACTGATGTTATTTGTTGCCATCTTTTGGCAAAATAGCATAGTCTTTCCGGACCTTTCAGGGGCAGAATGACTAAGTTCTCTAGGTGGAAGTCAAAGATCCTGAGGGGGCTGGGTCTGTTGGGACGGTTGAGCTCTTTGAGCTTGTGGCTTTCTTTGTGGCTGTTCTGTTGTTGCCCCTTCTGGGGAACATGAAGCGGACAGTGGCTTTGATGGGTGTAAGATGGGTAAGGCTTCTTTTTCTTACTGAAAAAAGGTTTTTTAAAGATTTTCTTCTTTGCTGGGTTGGCTGTAGACTTTGATAGTCTGTTCAAGGTAGTATTTTCAGATTCAAGCTGAGTAGCCTTGTCCTGCCAGTCCTTGCCAAAGAGATTTTCTCCTGTACAAGGAATGTTTCCCAGCTTTTCTTGCACCCACTGGTCTAAGTCTGATGCTTGAAGCCAAGCAATACGACGTGCTCCTATGGATATAGCAGAGGTTCTGCTAATACATTCAAAGCAATCAAAGATAACACGGTTCATGAATTTAGAGACATTCTGGGCGTGCTTAACCAGAATAAATTAGTCTGCTCTTTTTTCCTCTGAGACACAAGGGTAATGAGCTCTAAGTCTTTTGTGACTTCTTCCAGGAACATTCCCATATAAAGAATGTAGGAACTGATCCTGGCTGATAGCATGGAGGATTGATTTTATTTATTTATTTATTTTATTTAGCTGTATTTATATCCCGCTTTTCACCGGGTCAAAGCGGTGTAACATTGGAGGGGGGGGGGGCGACAATCGAGTGATCAAACTCAGGGGTAGGGGCTATCACCAGGAGGCCAACATTAATGATTTCAGCAAATAATTGGGACATAGACATTGTATTACAGGCTCCTTAGAACATATGTTCCAGGGGGGGGGGAGTTGGGGGGGGGGGGAGGTAGTCAGTGACTGGTGGTTGTTTCAGTTCCGATGTGTTCCTGGAATAAGGCGGTTTTTAGTTGTTTCCTGAATGATAAAGGGTCTCTATTATTTCTGATGTGGTTTGGTAGAGAGTTCCAGAGGGATGGTGCGTATAGTTCGAAGGCTCTGTTGCAGGTTCGTTGATTGCATTTGGTTCGTTTATGGGGTATGGTGAGGGAGTTGTTGGTGGTTTGTCTGGTTGTTCTGTTGTGGGCTGGACGGTGCAGTAGTGTGTGGAGCTGGGAAGTCTGCGTTTGGTAGAGAGCTTTGTGTGTAAGTAGGGTGGATTTGTATTTGATTCGTGCTTCGAGGGGGAGTATATGTAGCTCCCTCAGGATTGGGGTGATGAGGTCTTGTCTTTTTGCTTTCTGAATAATCCTTGCTGTTGTATTCAAGGCAGTTCGAAGTGGGTTGGTGTGAATGGCTGGTAGTCCATGGTAAATTATATTGCAGTAGTCCAGGTGTGGGAGTGTCATGGCTTGCATCACTGTTCTGAAGTCTTGTGGTTCAAGGAGAGGTCTGAGGCGTTGTACTGTTTTAGCCTTGTGGAATATTGTTCCGGTGGGTTTTTTTATTTGTTGCTTGAGTGTGAGTGCTTGGTCTATGATGATTCCCAGATATTTTATGTACGGTTGTATTTGTATTTGTGTGGTTCCAATGTTGAGGTGTGTAGGTAGTGCAAAGTCTGGGTCCTTTGTTACTATGAGGGCTTCTGTTTTCTTTATGTTCATGGATAAGTTGTTTTTTTGTAGCCAGCTGGATACTTCTGTGAAGCATTGGGATAGGTGTTTATTTGTTGGGTTAGAGGTTGTGATTGGGGCATAGAGTATTATGTCATCTGCATAGATGTGATAGTTGATGTTGTGGGCATGCATGATAGAGCAGAGTGGTTGCAGGTAGATGTTGAAGAGCATGGCTGACAGTGTGGATCCTTGTGGTACTCCTTGGTGTTGTTGGAAGGGGGGCAATGTTGATATGTTTGTGTGGATCAGTTGTTGTCTATTGGTTAGGTAGGAGTGGAACTATTGGAGTACAGTATCCTTGATGCCAATTGCTTGTAGTCTGTGTAGGAGGATGTTGTGGGAGATGGTGTCGAAGGCTGCTGATATGTCTAGGAAGATCATGGCGTATCCAGAGTGTTTGGCTTGGGTCCCTATGATGAGGGTGTTCATTAGTGATGTCATGAGGGTCTCGACTCCGTGGAGTGGGCAGAAGCCGTGTTGTTGTGGGTCCAGTATGTTGTTGGTATCTAAATGTTCTTGGAGCTGTTGTTGAACTACCTTCTCTATGATTTTGGCGGCGAATGGGAGGCTTGCTATAGGTCTGTAGGATGCGGGGTCCATGGGATCCAGATTGTGTTTTTTTAGGGTTGGCCGTATGATTGAGGTTTTGAGGAGGTCTGGCATGCGTCCTTGGCTTAGGGATTCATTAACAATGCAGGCTAATGGTGTGCTCAGGTCTTCCTTGGTTTTCTTTATCCATTCTGTAGGGCAGGGGTCCAGCGGAGAGGTGGTGGTATTCAGATGGGAGATGGTGGATGATATTTCCTCTTTCGTGATTACTTCGAATTCACTCCATTCTTTGTTTATTGTGGTGGTGTGGTTTGTTGTTGTTGTGTCTGTGTTCAATTGTGGTTTTTGTAGCTGTTTGTATTGTTGTGCTAGTAAATCTGGTGGGATGTTTGGTAGTTGGTCGGAGTGGTTGGGCGCTTTTGTCAGTTTTTTGACAATTTCAAAGAGTTCTCTTGGTTTGTTTATTGATGTGTTTATGATTTTCGAATGGTAAGTCTTTTTTGCTTTGTCCGTTTCTGCGTGGTACATGTCTAGTTCATACATGTAGTTTGTTTTGTCATCTTCTTTTCTGGTTTTTCTCCATTTTCTTTCTGCTCTTCTGAGTTTGGTTTTTAGCTTCCGGAGGTGGGGGGTGAACCATCGGGCTTTTTTGGTGGTGTGTCTGGTGTTAGTTTTGTTTGTTGTTGCGCTGGATGCAGAGGAGATTGTGGTGTTCCAGTTGGAGATTAGGGTTGTGCAAAAAAGAGGAGCGACACTCTTGCAGATCAGGAGGGGAACACAGGAAGCAAGAGCCGTAAGTTGGTCACAGACTGCTTTATTGATGAGGACCCCTACGCGTTTCGGCAAACGCCTTCCTCAGGGGACATACAGCTAACAGGGGATGCATAAAACATAATAAACACAAATCCACAAAAAACATGAACAGTTAAAAACAGCAAAAAGCATGATAGTAAAAATATATAATAATAATATAATATAGTTAAATGAATCACATGCAATACTGAAAGTTAATTATAAAACCACACTTAGGATAGCATGTGGAGTCTGTAGGGCCGAGACAAAGGGAAGTGAACAACTGACAAAGAATAAGTAAAAAAATGTAAAAAATGTATAGAAAAAAAGAGCACTGTAAGGTCACAATTAAACAGCGTATGCAACTGAAAGCACAAATAATCCAATAACTGATTAAAACAATAACCATACATTTAAAAATATGTGCATTCAAGTTATAAAACATCATAGCTGAATGCATAAAAAGTTCAATAAATAAATAATAAATAGTTAAGATAAAAGATAATGTAAAATGGTAAAAATGATAAAATGATTAAACAAATATAACATTGAAGAACTCACCAAGGCTGTATCTATTAAGAAGTCTCTTAGAGACAGTTGTGCAATGCTGCTGTGCAATAGCTAAAAGGCAATATAATGATAATCATCCAATAACTGATAAAAACAATAACCATACATATAAAATCTGTGCACTCAAGTTATAAAAAATATCATAACTGAATACATAAAAAAGTTTGATAAATAAATAATAAATAGTTAAGATAAAAGACTAATATAAAACAGTAAAAATGATAAAGTGATTAAACAAATATAACATCAAAGAACTCACCAAGGCTGTATCTATTAAGATGTCTCTTTAAGACAGTTGTGCAATGCTGCTGTGCAATAGCTAAAAGGCAATATGATAATTAGTGCTCAAGAGGACTATAAACGCTTATACCGTTTAAACTGGATACCATGAAGGGGTGAAAAAGGATTGTAGATCCCTTAACAAAGGGCGTAGACTATTTAAATATATAAAATTATATTAAGCATACATAACATAACTAAGAAGATGTAAATATCACGATGTTGGAAGTTATGATCAAGGGATGAATGCATGTGGAAAAGGACAAATAAGTGATTATATAACAAATTGATATGGCAGACATGTGATTACGCAGAAAAAGGCAGGGGCACGGATGAGCGCATGGGGCAGACAACATGGGGCTTTTGCAGCACTACAAACTATGACTCTCTATGTGTTATAATTAGTTAGTGCAAAATAGTTGCATCGTCAGAAATACATTTCTCTCCCTCCTTAGTATACTCTGGTTGTCTGCCCCATGCGTTGACTGAGGAAGGCGTTTGCCGAAACGCATAGGGGTCCTCATCAATAAAGCAGTCTGTGACCAACTTACGGCTCTTGCTTCCTGTGTTCCCCAGTTGGAGATTAGGTCATCAATATTGTTGGTGCTTGTTTGCAGTTTAGGTAGAGTTTATGCCAGGAAATCTTCCTTGATGAATGTCTTAAATCTTCTTGTATATTGTTTGTTCTCCTTGTTGTCCGTATGTTGGTAGGTGTGGGATATGTTGATGAGGAAGTGATCAGACCATGGTATGTGTGTGATTTCTGGCTTCTTGTATGAGGTGGCAGTTTGGGTATTCAGGAATATGAGGTCCAATGTATTTCTTTTTTCGTGTTTTGGTTCGTGTATGATCTGTGTTAGGTTCATTGCTTCCATGGCATTGATGAAGGTTTCTGCTTGCTTCTCTTGGAGCGATGGGAGGTTGAAGTCTCCTAGAATTATTTGTTCTTTTGTGGATATGGCACTCTCAGATATGTGTTGTAGTATCTTTGGTAGGTCGGTGCTTGGGGTGGGTGCTTTGTAGATTAGGCATATTGAGAGGTGTTTATTGGTGAGGGTGAGTATGTCTGCTTCATTGGTCGTTTCTGATGCATGGTTCCTGAGGTGGAGGTTGGTTTTTGATACGATGGCTACTCCTCCTCCTTTGGTGTGTGTTCGGGAGCAATGTTGCAGGCTGTATCCTTTTGGTGTTAGTTGGTTCATGAGCACCGTGTCGGTGTCTGTTAGCCAAGTTTCTGTTATGCATTGGATGTCAATCTTTTGGGTTGTGATCAGGTCTTGGAGCATGTGATATTTGTTTCTGACTGAGCGAGCGTTTATTAGTGAAATGGAGAGGGGGCTGCAGTTCAGGGGGTTGGTGATGTGGATTGGTGTGTGTGGTGTGTGAGTGTTGCTCCATGTGATGGGGGGGTTACAGATGTGTGTGGTTTGGATGGTTGTGTTCTGGATTGTTCTGGATTCCCGGCCTGGAGGATTAGAAGAATGTGTTATAGCACTCTTGAGTCTTCGCATGGCCGATTCCACTACCATTGAATGGTGTGGTAACTGAGTTTTTTGAAAACCAGGACAACTTGGCACTCGGTACATAGTGTCAAGGCATCGGGAATGTGAAGATATTGTTAGAGGAGTTTCCCATATTCTCAACATTAGATCATGTAAGATGTTGTGAATGGGAACCATAGCTGCCTCCTTGGGAGCCATAGGGTATTGTAGAATTCTTAATTCTTCTGCCCTAGGTTCCATTTCTGGAATCACAGTGATTGCAAGACCCTTTGCTAAATCACATATGAAATCCTGGAAGGACATATCTTCTGGAGGAGACATCCTGCATTGAGGAGAAGGAGTTGAATCCTCTAGGAGGTTCTCTCTGGTACCGGTAGAATCGTCAGTCATCGGAATCAGAAGATTCAAGGGCACTCTGTACCGGATGCTCCCATAATGCCTGGTATCGGTACCGCTCGAAGTCGGTACCGAAATGTCTTGGTTCCTGATCCCTGAACTACC
This sequence comes from Ichthyophis bannanicus, assembly GCA_033557465.1. Taxonomy (NCBI): domain Eukaryota; kingdom Metazoa; phylum Chordata; class Amphibia; order Gymnophiona; family Ichthyophiidae; genus Ichthyophis; species Ichthyophis bannanicus. Next base: position 121,875,656 of record CM066048.1, read on the forward strand.
CAAGATAGACTCAAGGCTCGGCATAGGGGGAAGCAGTCCTTTCGAAGCAGGTACTGTCGGTACCGGTACCGATATCGGTACCGGTATCTGTTGAACCGTCTGTAGCGGTCTTAGCAGTACCGAAGCTGCTAAGAGGGACGCTAGACTGTGTTCAATAGCGAGGATTCTTTTATCCATCACTCCTGCCGATGCCTGGGTGTCGGTACCGGTGGAAGCGACTACGACCCCAGAACATGGCACCAGTAGGTCTGCAGAGGTGGAGGCCTCTGGAACATCCTGGAGCCCCGTTAATGCTTTGGAGCCCAAAGACTCCTGCCGGGGCTGTTTTGCCGGTGAAATATCCTTGAGGGCAACGCCAGTGGCATCTCGATACTTTGAAGGAGATTTACCCTTCGAGGACCAGCTAGTCTTGTTGTTGTTAAGTGCCGTCGAGTCGGAGTAGACTCATGGCGACCCTCTGGATAGCTATCCTAAATTGTGTTTGGTCTTCAGTCAGGCGGCTCATTGTTGACAGACTGGTACCCGTAGTTGCTGTTATTGTATCAATCCATCTCATTGCTGGCCTTCCTCTTTTGCGTTGACCTTCTATCTTGCCAAGCATGATGTCTTTCTCTAATGATCTCTCTCTTCGCATGATGTGTCCAAAGTATGAAAGTCGAAGTCTTGTCATCTGAGCTTCTAAAGAAAGCTTAGGTTTGATCTCCTCTAGTACAGACTGGTTTGTTCTTCGGCCAGTCCATGGTATACACAGTATTCGCCACCAGCACCATAATTCAAAGGCATCAATTTTCTTCCTGTCTGTCTTTTTCACTGTCCAGCTTTCACATCCATATGATGTTATTGAAAATACCATGGCTTGAACAAGTCGAATCTTTGTATGGAGAGAGACATCTCTGCTCTTGAGAATCTTATCTAGGTCTTTCATAGGCATTCTGCCAAGAGCAATGCGTCGTCTGATTTCTTGACTGCTTGTTGCTTCTTTATTGATAGTTGATCCAAGTAGGTTAAAGTTGTTAACAATTTCAATTTCTTCTCCTTCAACGATGAACCTGTTGATTATGCCAGTTGTCATGATATTTGTCTTCTTTACATTAAGGTGCAGGCCCATTTTGAGACTATGTTCTTTGATTGTGAGAAGCAAATGTTTCAGATCATCTTCACTTTCAGCCAGTAATGTAGTATCATCAGCATAGCGAAGGTTGTTGATGAGTCTTCCACCAATCTTTACACCTCTGTTGTCTTCATACAATCCTGCTTCTCTGATGATTTGTTCTGCATATAAATTAAACAGGTAGGGGGAAAGTATGCAGCCTTGTCTTACACCTTTGCTTATTTTAAACCATTCTGTTTCTCCTTGTTCCGTTCGAACTGTTGCTTCTTGATCAATGTACAGATTGCACAAGAGAACGATCAGGTGTTCTGGTATACCCATGCTTCTTAATGTGGCCCAGAGTTTCTCATGGTTTACACAGTCAAAAGCCTTGCTATAGTCGATAAAACACAAATAGATATCCTTTTGGTATTCTTTAGTCTATTCAAGGATCCATCTCACATCCGCAATGATGTCTCTCGTTCCTCGCCCTTTCCTGAACTCTGCTTGCACTTCAGGTAGTTCTTGTTCCAGGTATGGTTGTAGTCTCTTTTGAATAATCTTCAGTAGAATCTTGCTGGCATGTGGGATCAGAGCGATTGTTCAATAATTTCCACAGTCAGTTGGATCACCTTTCTTTAGAATTGGTATAAACACAGATCTTTTCCAGTCAGTTGGCCATGATGTTGTCTTCCATATTTCTTGGCAGAGCCTTGTAAGTATGGTAACAGCTGCATCAGATTGCTGTAATACTTCTATGGGAATGCTATCAATGCCTGGTGCTTTGTTCTTTGATAAGGCTTTCAATGCTGCTTCAACTTCTTCTTTCATCACCAATGGTTCCCAATCATAAGGTACAGGTTGAAACGACTGTTGGTCCACTTGACCTTTATCATATAAAAACTCTGTATATTCCTTCCACCCTTTCTTGATCTTCTCAGCATCATTCAACATGGAACCTTGAGCATCTTGTAACATTCCAATTCGAGGCTGGAACTTTTTCTTTAACTCTCGTAGCTTTAGGAAAGCCAATCTTGTTCTTCCTCTAATAGTTTCTGCTTCTATTTCCTTGCAAGTGTCATTGTAGTACTTTTCCTTGTCCTGTCTTGCTGCATGTTGGAAATCTCTGTTGAGTTCTGCGATTGTCTTTCTTTCTCCTCTGGCTTTAGCTTCTCTGCGTTTCTGGGCAATTTTCAGAGTTTCTTCCATCATCCATTTTGGCCGTTTTTGCTTTTTCACCTTTTGTAGAGACTTCTCGCTTTCTTCCAATACAACCTTCTTGATGTCATTCCATAACTCTTCCAGAGCTCTGTCATTTGTATCTAAAGCAGCAAATCAATTTTGCAGGCAGTCTTTAAATTCCAGTGATATATTCTCAAGGTCATATTTTGCTGTATTCATGAGCGGTTTGCTCTTTTTCAACTTTAGCTTGAGTTTGCATACTAGTAGTTGATGATCTGTACCACAGTCAGCTCCAGGTTTTGTCTTTGCTGATGTTACAGAGCTTTTCCATCGTTGACTTCCACAGATGTAGTCAATTTGATTTTTATACAATCCATTGGGTGAAGTCCATGTGTACAGTCGCCGCTTGTGTTGCTGGAAGAAGGTGTTTGAGATGAATAGATCATTGGTCTTGCAGAATTCTATCAGTCTTTCTCCAGCTTCATTTCTTTTGCCAAGTCCATATTTTCCAACTACTTTGCCTTATTCTTTGTTGACAACTTTTGCGTTCCAGTCACCCATGACTATCAGGATATCCTGTTTGTATGTTCTGTCAATTTCAGCTTGTACTTGTTCACAGAACTCTTCAATTTCATTCTCTTCTGCAGCTGTTGTTGGGGCATATACTTGAATTATAGTTGTGTTGATAGGCAACACTCGTAGACGAATAGAGATTAAGCGTTCGCTGACTGCATTGTATTTCATTACAGTTCTTGCAAGTTTCTTCTTTATTATAAATGCAACACCATTTCTTCTTTGTCTTTCATTTCCAGCATAGTAGTCCATGTGATCATCTGATGCAAAGTGCCCGATGCCAGTCCATTTCAGTTCGCTGACACCCAACAGATCAAGTTGTACACGTTCCATTTCATTCTTGACCACCTCCAACTTCCCTTGGTTCATGCTTCGTACGTTCCATGTTCCAATGTGTAAGACATCTTTACAGCTTCTGACTCTCATTTCATGCGCAGCTACATCAGCAGTCAGACTTCCCGAGGGCTTTGATCCAACCACATCATAAATGCTGGCTTTACTCTGAGAAGTCTTCAGCTCTTCCCTAGTAGCTAGTTGAGTGCCTTCCGACCTGGGGGTCTCATCTTCCAGCACCATAGCACAATTTGTTTTGTTGTAACTATCCATTGGGTTTTCATGGCAAGATACAGAAGTAGATTGCCGGGCCTTTCTTCCGCGCAGTTTAAGTTTGGTGCTGTTGCCGTTGTCACAAAAGTGTGATCCTCCGCCGTCAACTCTATCCCATTCTGCTGCTGCCCAGAAGGGTGGTTTGTCTTGGTCTGGCACCTCAGCTGAGACCTGTCCATCTTGGGAGACCTTACCAGTAGTTAAACTACCGATAGTTTAGCTCTCAGCATCACTGATGCACGCAAGCCCTCACAGCACGACAAGCTGCACACCAAGTGAGAGCAGCTAGTCTTAGAAGACTTAAATTTAGTAACCTGAGATCCATGGGAGGAAGATGAAGCCCTGGAAGACATCGATGCAACTGACATCATGTCGGCGGCAAAAAGGGTACCGAGTTTTGCAGCTCTATTCTGCAGGCCCCTTTTGGTCATCCTCGTGCAGGAGAGACACTCCTTTGCACAATGTTCAGGACCTAAACATTTTAGACACCAATCATGGGTGTCGGTGATAGAAATGGTACCGCCACACTTTGAGCATTTTTTGAAACCACTAACTGGTTTCTCCATGCCTGAAGAAAAATAGGCCTAGTGCCCAAAATGGCGCCTAGCACCAGAAACAGGGGTAAGACCCCTGAAGAAATACAAGGTTTTTTTTTTGTTTTGTTTTTTTAAAGAAAGAAGAAGAAGAACCGGTGGTACCGGCAGGCGTCAAATGAAGGCAGACGCGACCACAAAAAATAAAGAAATAAAAGGAAATTTTCTGTGGTGACAGGGTACACGTCCTGTCGGCTCTTCAGAAAAAGAAAGAACTGAAATGAGAGAGGTACAGAGGCGGGAAGGCAGCACGCATGTGCTGTGGGATGCTCCCAAAAGCGTTCCTATTGGACGCTGGGGAGTGTTCCCGTGCGGGCTCCATCGGTACCGACGATACCCATATGTGAAAACTACATTCCTGCTTGTTCCTGGAGATACTGCTTTAACCTCAAAGGTTTGTTTCTTGTCTGATTTCTCCAATGTGAAACCAACATTCTCGGAAAACAACGGTGCATGATGCTGCCTTAGTGAAGGTTTAATCTGCAGTGCAGCAACATTGTTTAAGACAATCTCAAAATTATGCATAGCTAGAGGGACAAAGGCATCCCATGTGGCCAACAGTGCCAAAGAAGCCAGTTCCTTCCAGCACTTTTATAATCTAGTCTTCGTACAGTCTTGCATGGCTTGTGTCCCCACATTATAAGTAAAGGAAAGCCAATAATGATCAGACCAAGGAACCTAAATAATATGAACAGAGGATTGTGAAGGAAAGGAACTCTCAGGAATAAATATTAAATCCAAAGAATATCCCTTTTGATGAGTGGATTATTTTACACATTGACAGTGGCCCAATCATTCCATCATCGCTAATAGATCCAGGTGATCCACTACTGGAACTGGCCACTCAAAGGGAATACTAAAATACCCAAAATCGCCTAATTTTTTCAAACATACCTCTGTTATAGGTTCGTTTGTATATTAAGTTAAGAGTAAACAACCACACGTGCACGGTATTTAATAAGCTATTTAATATGACAATTAGCTAGGTAATACAACAATAAGCTAGTGACATGACAATTATTATTATTATTATTACTATTATTACTAAGCATTTATAAAGTGCTGCAACATACGAAGCGCTGTACAAACATAAAAAGAGACAGTCCCTGCCCGTTAGAGCTCACAATCTAGTCAAGACAAAATATGAAATAAATTAGATAATATAAATAACAATTAACAAGACAAGAACAAATGTTTATGGAGAGAACAAGAAAGGACGAGTTAAGAACAAAAAGCAATAGTGAAGAAATAGGATTTCAATTTGGATGACAATGACAACAAAACAGTTGCTATGACAATAGAACAATGACATGACATTCAACAATGCATCACCAGACTCTGACATCATTGCAGCCCCTTTATCATCAGCAAAGACTGGAGAAAGGTTTGGGAGACCCCTCACATTGGCTAGGTGGACATCAGCTCTCTACCTGTCCTATGTTTTCTAGCTCGTTTTATAGGCTGTAACAAATGTGTCACGACTAGTCAGTGTGACTCCTCATGTGAGATTTTCCCTACAAACATTCTTCCTACCATACACCTTTGGTCTCCAGATTAGTAAACAGTAATTTCTGACCAGTCCTTCTCCAGCCTTTGGTCTCTGGGCTAGTAAACAATTCTGGTACAGCTGGCTCAGCATATTTCCTCACATACAGGGTGGTTCAAAAGTTCAGTATTCCTTGCTGATTCTAACAAATCTTTTTAATCCCTATTACAACCTCTAAAGTACATAAATAATCCCACAACTGTCCTGGATCAACAGAGGAACTTGACAAGTGGTATATCAACCTTCAAAGACGAGCAATAGATGTTCAAAGCCCTCCATTTTCTCAACATACACTCTAAAGAGTGGTTCTCAACCCAGTCCTCAGGACACACCTAGCTAATCAGGATTTCATGATAAACACAATGAATATGAAGGAGAGATATTTTCATGCATTGCCTCCTCTGTATGCAAATCTCTCTCATGCATATTTATTGTGGTTATCCTGAAAACCTGGCTGGCTAGGTATGTCCCGAGGACTGGGTTGAGAACCCCTGCTCTAAAGTAAGGCAACTTGCCTTTCACTACCTTTTGGAAACCTAACAGGTACTATATCAGATAAATCACTCCCACAGTGGGAGTGCTGAAAAATTTTAATCACAAATATGGCCTAGTTTTTATAGAAAATTTCTCACTCAAGAAAGACTGAGCACATATAGAGCATTGTGCACAAGAGTATCTGTTAATGGAACACAAGATCTGGTGCAAGAGATAAGGGTGTGGGGGTCACTTGGCAATAGTGATCATAGCATGATCATGTTTGATTAAATAAATGGAGGAAGGACAGCAAAGACATCCACTGTACTATCTTTTAACTTTCAAAAGGGAGACTATGATAAAATGAAGAAAATAGTTAAGAAAAAAACTAAAAGGAGTGGCTACAAAGGTTAAAGATTTACATCAAGCTTGGGTGTTGTTTAAAAATACTATCTTGGAAGCCCAGATCAGCTATATTCCACGCTTTAAGAAACATGGAAGGAAGACCAAAAAACTGCCAGCATGGTTTAAATATGAGGTCAGAGATGCTGTTGTGGCTAAAAAAAAGCATCTTTCAGGAAATGAAAAAGGAGCCAAATGACAAAAACTGGAAAGCATTGGCAAGTAAGATGCCAGGCATTGAAAAGGCGGGCAAAGAGAGAATTTATTTATCAGAAATTTTCAGTATAAACAAGCATATAATACACGTCCAAGGAATCTGCCTGCTGCACCCCTGGTATAGCCCCAGATCCAGAGGACATGTGGCCAGTTGGAATATAGTACAACTTAGAAATAGAGGGATGGGATTCACCAGGGACTCTAAGTACTTCCACTAAACAGCATTTAAACATCTCTTTTGCATTTATCAATGCAGATTTGGAAAAATTAATTAATCTCAAATTTTGATATCTAGAGAAGTTCTCCAAATATTCCATCCTAGTTTTCATAAGCAACAAATCCTTGGAAAAAGTCCCACGCGTATCTACCATTCGACCAACCTTTTCTTGTAATAAAGAAGTAGAATTCTTCAAAACAGCCACCTCCTCTGACTGTTGTTGCAATGATAAAGTATTTGTCTGAACCTGTGTAGACAGACCTTGAAATTGATAAGTCAAAGTTGTTGAATAGCTGATGAAATCGCTTCTAAAGTAAATGTAGTCAGGTGCTGGAGAGAGAAGGACAATGAAGCTATCTGCACTCCGAAACCGGTCTCCACTGCTCGCTGCTCCACTGTCAACATGGACACCAATGCGAGAGCTCCGCTGAGCACTCGACAAACAGAATTGTGCATGGGTTCACTGGAATGCGAAGCTGGAAGGGCTACTCAGACCCCTCCCGCTTGACCCGGAGACAGTTCTTCAACAAACGTAGGTTCACCAACATGGGTCAGCACTGACTTTGCCTGGCTCTAGGGGAAGGATGACTCCAAGATAACCACTTTAGCCACACACTGCTGCTCCGGGAACTGGATGTCAGACCCAGAACCATTTGACAAGCTACCCAGCTTCGAAGAACAATCAACAGGACTCTGAGCCACCAGATCTACCCCAGCCTGTAGAGATGCACGAACCAGAAAAGGCTCTATCAGGCCCTGAGAGGTAAGTGAAGAGGTAGCTATAGGGACTTCAGATGGCTTTTTATATCCCTTAACTTTCCTCTTTCCCATGATAAAACGCAAAGCTGCAACCTACTGAAAGCTGTCGATTGCCATCTTAGATCAGCCACTCGTCCACAGAGAGAATTTGAAAAAGAAATCTTGCCGTGGAAGCAAAAACTCATAATAGAAACTTTTTCAAGTACATTCATAGTAAAACACCTATGAGAGAGTAGGTTGGACTATTAGATGATAGAGGGGTAAAAGGGGCACTAAGAGGGTACAAGGCCATAGCGGAGAGACTAAATTAATTCTTTGCTTTGAAAATGTAGGAAGGTTACTCATGACTGAAATGGTATTTAAAGGTGATGCATCGGAAGAATTGAAAGAAACTGGGAAGATGTATTACATGTATTTGATAAACTAAAGAGTAGCAAATCACCTGGACCGGATGGTATACATCCAAGGGTATTGAAAGAACTGAAATATGAGATTTCAGACCTACTATTAGTAATCTGTGAATTATCATTAAAATCATCTGTAATACCTGAAGACTGGTGAATAGCTAATGTAATGTCAATTTTTAAAAAGGGTTCCAGGGGTGATCCGGGAAACTACAGATCGATGAGCCTGACATCAGTATTGGGCAAAATGGCAGAAACCATTATAAAGAAAAAAATTACTGAACATGTAGATAGTCATGGCTTAATGGCAGACAGCCAACATGGCTTTCGTCAAAGAAGGTCTTGTCTTACTAATCTGTTATGTTTTTTTGAAGGTGTGAATAAACAGGTAGACAAAGGTGAGTTGGTTGATATAGTGTATCTGGATTTTCAGAAAGCCTTTGACAAGGTCCCTCATGAAAGACTCTTGGCAAAATTAAAGTTAGGGGACAGGAGGCAGTGTACTATTGTGGATCACGAACTGGTTAAAAGATAGAAAGCAGAGGGTAGGGCTAAATGGCCAATTTTCCCAATGGAGAAAGGTGAATAGTGATGTACCCCAGGGATCTGTGCTGGGCTCTGCTGCTTTTTAACATATTCATAAATGACCTGGAAATGGGAATAACGAGTGAGATAATCAAATTTGCAGATGACACAAAATTATTCAAAGTTGTTTAAATCCAAGAGAATTGCAAAAAATTGCAAGACGACCTTGATAAATTTGAAGACTGGACATTCACATGGCAAATGAAATTTAATGTGGACAAGTGCAAAGTTATGCACCTAGGGAAGAACAACCCAAACTATGATTGCACAATGCAAGGTTCCACATTAGGAACCACCACCTAGGAAAACCCTCCGTCCAGGGTGTAGCAGCGGCCAAGAAGGCAAATAGAATGCTAGGAATAAAAAGGAAAGGAATGGAGAATAAAACCAAGGCTATTATAATACCTCTGTATCGTTCCATGGTGTGACCAAATCTTGAATATTGTGTGCAATTCTAGCCACCGTACCTTAAAAAGGATATTGTGGAATTAGAAAAGGTACAGGAAGAGCCACCAAAATGGGAAAGAGAATGGAAGGATATCCCTATGAGGAGAGGCTTAAAAGTTTAGGGCTCTTCAACTTGGAAAAGAGACGGCTGAGGATAAATATGATAGACGTCTATAAATTAATGAATAGAGTGAAACAGGAAAACGTAGATCATCGGTTTTGCCATCAAAAAGTAGAAAGACTAGGGAACATGCAATGAAGCTACAGTGTAACCCGTTTAAGACTCGTAAGAGAAAATATTTTTTCACTCAATACATAGTAAAGTGCAGTAAAAGCTGTTAGTGTAGCTGTGTTTAAGAAACGTTTGGACATGTTTCTGGAGGAAATGTCCATAAATCATTATTAAAGAGGACCTGGGAAATCCACTGCTTACCCCAAAACAAGCATTGTCAAACCTGTCTTGCTTTTTGGGAAACTGCCAGGTACTTGTGACCTGGACTGGCCACTGTTTGTAACAGGATACTGGATTTGATAGATCTTGGTCTGACCGGGTAAGGCATATCTTTTGTTCTTATGACAATTTAGACTTGCAATGTGAAATAACAAAAATGGTACTGAAAAATCTCACAAATTCTGTGCCCCTTTAAAGGCAAAACAGGAGGATCTTTAAATTCAGAATATATTTGCAAAACTGGACAATGTTTTAAAAAGAATTGTGTGCATCTCCAGATTAAAAGGTAATGTAGAAAAAAAAGTTACTTGACAATTCTCTTTAATGGAGGTAGCTTATACGCTTATCTCAATGATGCCCAGAGTATTCTACTAGACACCCGTATAACGAGGTTTGCTGCTCCTTTCTTCCCAAATCTTTCATGATCAACTCAGAAATCCCAGGTCTTCTGACCAGTAGGATATGGATCTATATAGCTGAATGAAGAAAAATTATGGGAATACTAGCTCCCTAAGTTGATATATTTAATTTTTTGTATTCTCTTCTTTTCACCAGACAGATGTAGTAGTCTTCCCTTTCATCACCCGGGGAAGCAGAATCTCAACACTATGTCCTCAGGATGACTTTGTAAATATCAGGGGGTTCCTTAAAAGCCTTGCGAAGGTCCAAGAAGAGCTCCCAGCAGGAGAAGTGATATCCATTCCTGCCACCCACATCCCAGGTGCCAGCTGCAAAGTTCTGTACATCATCCGATTAGATGAGGAACTCTTACAGGAAAACAGACACAAAGAGGTAGGAATGACAGAGAAAGTAATCCAGTATACAGAGGTAAAGAGACAATGAGATACAAACGCAGATGAACTGTTGTATTAATAAGGTTATGTTGCATCTGAATATTCTAAGAAATAATTTTACATGGATGCATAGAAATAAAGAGTAGAGGGGGATATATTAAAGTACAGAAAAACAAAAGGACAGACGGAGACCAGGAGACACAGATAGAGAGATTATGCCCAGAGACCTTGAGTAAGGAGCAGCAGAAGGATTCCATTGCCACAAGACCACGGCTTTGACAAATGGCCACGTTCACAACCTACAGTAAGCATCCTCTCTTGTCTCTCTTCAGGCAGTCCAGCAGCTGGTCCATGCCAGTCTTCTCTCCCTCTGCAGCTCTTTCTTTGAGTCCATCTCCATCCCTGTGCTGTGGTCAGATGCTCTTGGACAGTTCTCTAGGGACAAAGTTCTTCAAATCATGCTGGAAGAGGTAGACCACTTCAGGAAGGAAAGGCCCAACACCTGGATGAAATCTGTGAAGATCTTTTGCCCACAAGGAATGCCTGAACCTAACATGGTAACATGCATAAAAGTTTAAATAAAATAGAATTTGTGTTTCTGATTGGTTGCACTGATATCACATGACGTGATAGGGACAAGGGGGGCTGTTGACGAGTCTTTCAGAAGATTAATCCACAATGTCCCTCCTCCTTTGTGAGTCTTTTTCAATGTCTATGTTACCTTCTAACTGACTGAAACTGGGTCACGTAATGGGGGTCATTCTGATCAAGACGTCCAGGCCCCTGTGAATCGGACGCATAGGGGTAGATGCAATTCTGATCCCGCAGGGCACGTCTAGCCCCCCATGGGATCAGAATCACGACTAGACCTGTACATGCAGGCCAGGACCCTATTCCCATCGGCTTGCACGTACAGGCCACTGCCCGGCTAACTCAGTAAAGTCTCCTTGATGTGCCAAGTCTGTACCAGTCATAGTTGTCTGCAGTCTGGTCTGACTCGCCCTTGGAGATGTTTGGGTTATGTTATAGCCCTGAGGGGTACTGAGGTCTTTTTTCCTCTCGTGTGCATAGGTTTGTTGTGTTGTAGGGTGCTGTCTCTGCTTGTGTTTTTTTAGCCTGTACGGTTTTGGTTTGTGTTTTTCTTTTGAAGTCTTGTTTAGTTAAGGAGGTTGTGGATAGGTTTTGACTGTTTTGGGCTCCTTGTGAGGGTTATTGGGATTTATAGTGACACTAACCAGACAGCAGCGATATTGCATGCTGTCCGGTTAGTGACCTATGCCTAAAAGATAGGCGTGGGAAAGCCTCATCTATCTTCTGGTGCAAGAGCTAACCAGGCAGCATGCAATATCTCTGCTGCCCGGTTAGCCTCCGTGGCTTTCAGCATGCGTGGTAATCCCCAGATATTCAATGCCATCGCTGCAACATTGAATATCCAGTGTGAAGAGTTGGCTGGCAGGGCTATGCGCATGGCCAGCCCAACTCAATATCAGGCCCGGTGTGTTTTGAGGAGGGCCTTAAACTTGGGAAAAGAGGGCTCAAGGCAGAGGGCTGTAGGTAGGGAGTTCCAGAGGGAAGGGCCTAGAAAAGAGAAAGTAGAGTTGCAGGTTGAGACAAGGTAAGCACAGGAGGTTGAAGGGAGCTGTAATCAGTTAATAGAAATGGAGTGGAGGCTGCAGGATGGAAGGTGGAAGTGGAGGAGGTGGGATAAGTACTGGGGAGTGTATGTGTAGATGGACCTATGGACCATGGTAAGAATTTTGAATTGGACATGGTATCTGATGGGCAGCTAGCGAATATCAATAAGAAATGGCATAATATAGTCAAAACGGGAGGTGCGAAAAATGATCCTGGCGGCAATATTCTGAATTAACTGAGAGAGTAGAAAGAGCGGCGGATGAGCAGAGAGATATGGTCATGAAATGACAGGGCAGAGTCGAGGGTAACCCCCAAGTATCACAAGGAGGAAATCAGAGAAATGGGGGACCCCAGAGAGGAGGGAGACAGAGAGGGACAGGAATTATTAAAGGTAAACCAGATATTGAACGTTTTAGATAGATTAAGGTGGAGGAAATTCGATGGCAGCCAGTGGGAAACACTAGAGAGGCAGCTATTCAAGAGAGAAAGGTCAGTAGCAGATGGGTTGGTGTGATGAAGAATGAGTATATCATCAGTATAATAATATGCTGATAGGCCGGATTGCTGGATCAACAGAGTGAGGGGTGTGAGAAAGATGTTGAACAAAAATGGGGCAAGCACAGAGCCCTGGGGGACATCAGGGACTGTAACTTACCTTCTGCTACTCCTGGAAAGTTATGAGCTAAATACAAAAAAGAAGTTCTAACTTGTTATCTCTTACTTTTGCAGTTAAGTGGTGATACCCTCAACTCTGCAGGTAAGATCAACAGGCAAAATCTGTTCTGCATATCTGAAATCCCATCCCCCAAGGCTATTTTGTGTTATGAAGCACCTACAAACAGGCTCCGTACCAAGCTAAAAATGTGCGACTTGCAAACCAGGTGCCCCTCTCCCCTACACAGCCACATGCAGCAACTCACTCTTGTTGGGCTTCCTGGAAATCAAGAGATGACATAAGCGCCCCTTCTCTACTTGGTGTCCTGTGCAGTCACACCACTCACACAGCCTTTGCTACGGCCCTGCCTACAAATGTAGGAAGAGTATAATTTAATTATTTGTATTCTTGCTTACGGATAAATGAGCATCGGAGTCCTGACTGGTGTGTTTTTCACAGTGGCTGTGCTGTAGAAAAGAAAAGAGGATTATTCCATCACACTCGCCAGTCAGTACATACCTGCCAGCATTGGTGCTATAGAATGAAATAATGGAGTATTACATTATGTTTCCACAGTGCACACTGAGACACAACACAGCATCATTTAGACAGTAGGCGACAGTGACTGGCGTCTATTCCATTTCATCATGGCAAAAACCTAAAAGCAGAGAGGCTCTTTAATACTGCGTATCTTCTCTAAACACAATATATTCTCTTCTCTTCAGAGGCTCTTGGGTTCTTTTTGACTGAAGATCCCATCTTTATGTGGTATCTGGACAATCACAGTGCCGTGTTTGAGACATTCAAGTGCCGTCTTCAGAGGCACCATTGTCAGCTTAAGATCTGCCATCAGCAGAGGACTCTCCTGTTTACCCCAGTACAGTCTCATTTTTCAAGTCTAAAAGAGCTTTTCAGCTGGAGGTCATTATGCGAGGACACGTTTCAAGCCATAAGATGCAACTACACCATCCACTATGAGAGAGATCTTGAGTTAGTAGACAAGCTCAATGAACTTCCGTCCATACTAAATCAGTTCACATCCATCAGGCAGTATGAGGAGATATGTTTAGTTGGCCTAGACAGAGAGATTTGCGAGGCACTGCAGATCCTCAGTAACATGGTTTTCAGTAGGCAACACATAACTAATGAACTTCCAGTCCAACACTTGCTGAGAAGCATTATTGTGAAGGATGTGGTGCAGCAAGAAATGATAACGTCATGCCCCATTGCAACCATTAAACTGGACGAAGCCCTAAAGGTTATCACATTGGAAGGGCCCCGCTGTCAGGTAGAATTGCTGCAGAGAAGGTTTCAAGAGCTTTTGAACTCCTTTAAGTCGACCCCACTTTCCATTTCAAGTTACCAGTCTTTATTTATTCAGGCCTTTGGCCTGGAGAACTTCTCCAGAATGTACCTTCTGAATACCATGCCAGCTTTTCTTGATATGTTTCCTGGATTTGGCGACATGTCCAGTCTTGGGATCTATTCGCTGAATCATGAGACACTGAAAGCAGCAGAGAACTGGATCCAGAACCTGATGTTTCAGATCAGCATTGCCATATCAAAGGATGCGGCCCGTTGGGTGACAGACGAGGAGTGGCAGGCTCTGCTACAAGGTTTAGAAGAGAAAAGGAAAATAGCCGTCTACCCTGTGAGATCAGTAAATGGTACTTTGCAGGAGGTGGTTCTCGTGGGCTTTCAGCCCTTTGTCAGCAATAAGGAAGCTATCCTCAGACATTTCTTACAGGACATTTCTCATACTGAGGAGAAGATGGAGCTGACAAGGCAGGAACTGGTACATGCAGGAAAAGAACTGCCGAGGATCATGAACTGGGGGAACCTGAAAGTGGATACTGAGGTAACTGTCCTTCATGGAACCACATCTCTGGTGGTAAAAGGTCTCCAGAAGCATGTCCGTGCAGCCATGGACATCATCAGAGCAAACCTCCTTGAAATCACACTTGGCACTCTGCCCATCACAAGAAGTCTGTTTCAGTATTTTGTAGCGAGTCGAGCTAGGATCCTTGAGAAGCTGGGCTTGGAACTGCAATGCATCATCTCGGTGCAGCGGAGAGAAGGAACCGCAGATATTTTGGCAGATGCCACCCCACCATCGCAGGAAGAGCATAGACCGGAACAGGAGATGGTAAGAAACTCTCATTTTAAGGAAATATATTTCTAAACAGATCAGCCTCTGTCACTTCCTCTTTGAGCTTACTCCTGGGTCTCCTTTCTTTTCTCTCCCAAGCATTTAATTTGTTATACTTAGACATATTTTTGGGCCAGAACTTAAATATCTTTATTACAATCATGGTCCCCCTTTCTTAATGAAGCTGCAGCTCTGAGCCTTACCATATGGAGGACCTGGGCTCCATTTCCAGGACTAGGCTTCTGCAGGAGCTGGGAACACTGCAGACAGAGTGAGGGAAATTTTATAACAGGACACCTAGTTATAGTGTGTTTTAACATTCCTATATTAGGCCTCTTTTAGAAAACAAGTACATTCCTACTTGTCTTTATAAAAAGTTAGTATATGTGACTGAGAGCACACCTAGAATATAGGTGCGATCACTTACAACAGTCCTAGCGCTGGTGTAAATGAACATATCCACATATTGCAAGTAGTGATGGAGAAAGAGGTGGTGTTTTAGAACCTTTCTGAATTGGGCGAGCTCAGTTATGGAATGGATGTTGGGCGGGAGGGCGTTCCAGTATGTGGGTGCGTAGTACACGAAGGCCCAATATCCTGTACCCTTAGACTGGGTCATACTAAGGGTCCATCAAGCGCAGTATCCTGTTACCAACAGTGGCCAATCCAGGTCACATACGAGCCTGTCAGGTTCCCAAAAGATACACAGATTCCATGTTGCTTGTCCAATGGGTAAGCAGTGCATTTCCCTGGTCCTCTTTAATAATGGTCCTCACTCAAACAAAGCATGTGGAATTTTGCATAATTCAGACTTTTTGTCAGAATTTTTAATTCTGTCTGAGAATTCCAGAAGGCATACAGAGTGCTCAAATCCTGGGGGCTGAAGGGACCTGTTGTCAGGTCCCTGGCTGAATAGATGCTACTGTGAGAGGGGAGGTAAAAGGTAGAGAAACCCACAGTATAAAATGACTTTTAAATCTCCTTCGATTGAGTCTATCCTTCAATTTTCTCATATTTTATATATTCACGCTTTACATCTTTCTTCACTGAACTACCCTACTTTAGTCCAAAATCAACAGGTATCCAAAAAAAAAATCTCCAGTTGACAATGCCCCTGTATATAAAATTTACCATTGATTCCCTTCTTATTGTTTTCATGTAATTTTAAGTAACAATTCTTTTTATGTAATTTTTCAGTAACCATTCCACATATTATTGTTCTGTGTAAATCTTCAGATGTGTTTAGTGTAAACCGTTTTGAAAATCTGAAAGACGATATAAAAATGTTAAATAGTTAAATAAAGTGACCAAGACACAAAACGTAGGCAGTACACAAATTTTTATTGGTCCTTATATGATTAAAAAGGGGGGGCCAAACCCAACACAGGCCGTGTTTCGTGGGTTCTTCGTCAGGGGTGAGGCACACCACAAACTACAAAACAAAAATTGAAAATAATGATAAAAACAAAATAAGAACAATACAACATACCAAAGCTCATAAATACACAAGTAATTAGTACCAATTTAAAAACAATAAAAGACAAAGCAGAGTAAAAAGAGTGAACATGAACAATCATAAATAAATGCATTACAAGGATAAAACTATTGCACCACATAAAAAGTCATATTTACGTAACTAAATAAATAAATAATGAAAAAGTAATAAAAACAAATCATGTACGTTGTTAAATAAATAAATAAAGTAATATAACAATCATTATAACAGTAATAATAACAGTATAAATGAACTGAATAAAAACAATATGATGAAGAACAAGCGAAACCATAGATACCAAAGAACGGTCATAAGGTCATATAAAAGCATCAAAAAAATATATATACACATAACTATTAAAACAATAAAACCATAAGACCGTAAAAATTTTAAAAGGAGAAATCCAAAAGAGGGTGTAATCCGAGTATTACTCAGATAGGAGGGTTTAAAATCATGTGAACTACTAGCAGAGAAACAGGAGCGAAGAAAAAAACAAGTTACATTGGACCAGGAATTAGTACAGCACAGGACGAGCAATCTATTGTGATATGGTAAATGACCCGTGCGCTTGCAGAATGATGCAACTAAAAACAAATAAAGAAAGAAAGAAACTAAAAACAATGAATGTCACATGGTGAATATAAAATGATCAAAATACACTAAAACGGGGCTGAATGAGAAAAAACCAAGTGACCTTGGACCAGGAATTAGTACAGCACAGGACGAGCAATCTATTGTGATATGGTAAATGACCCGTGTGCTTGCAGAACGATGCAACTAAAAACAAATAAATAAAGAAACTAAAAACAATGAATGTCACAAGGTAAGTATAAAATCATCAAAAAAACACTAAAACGGAGCTGAATGGAGCCAAAGCAAAAGTGAGGACCATCCAAACATAAATAAATAAAAAAGAACCTGAAAAATGTTGTGTGCTGTAAGGAACCAGTGAACAGTTTCCACACTGTGTTATGGGCACACCAGCGCGAAGGATATGTATCCGACCACATTAATACATCTTCCAGATGAGGAAACAAAATAACCGCTGAAAGCAAAAGAATGGACTGTTCAGATCTCGACAAGGTGAAATAAATATGCAGAAATAGTATTATGGAAAAGAAGAAGGGATTCATACCTTTCACTAAAAACCAACTGATCGACACCTTCAAAAACGCGACGGCTTGCTTGTATTGATTAAAATGACGCAGACGCATGCGCGTTTTAAATAGTCAACAAAACCATGGGAAAAATAAAAACATACAAGAAAATATAAAATAAAATATTCAAATTCTTGTATAGTATGTAAACAAATTAACCTAAGATGTAAATGCATAGAGACCCACCTACATATATGAGAACTTAAAAACGATGTGGACATGCATATGCAAGATGAAGCCATACGCGACATGAAGCCGCGAAAATCACATTGAATCGAAAGGAGGAAATATTAATTATGTGTGTTTACATGTGTAGAGAAACAAAAATGAAAACCAACATTGAAAAAAGACAAAAGAAAATAAACTCCTAAGGAAGCCAAGGATCGATGGGGCTCAGGATGCAAATTAAGCCATCGCATCAAGGCGCGTACCCTGCACTGACAACATGAACCAATGTTGTCTTTCATTTTTGTTTCTCTACACATGTCTTTTTTTGGATGGTCCTCACTTTTGCTTTGGCTCCATTCAGCTCCGTTTTAGTGTTTTTTTGATGATTTTATACTTACCTTGTGACATTCATTGTTTTTAGCTTCTTTCTTTCTTTATTTGTTTTTAGTTGCATCGTTCTGCAAGCGCACGGGTCATTTACCATATCACAATAGATTGCTCGTCCTGTGCTGTACTAATTCCTGGTCCAAGGTAACTTGGTTTTTTCTTCGCTCCTGTTTCTCTGCTAGTAGTTCACATGATTTTAAACCCTCCTATCTGAGTAATACTCGGATTACACCCTCTTTTGGATTTCTCCTTTTAAAGTTTTTAAGGTCTTATGGTTTTATTGTTTTAATAGTTATGTGTATATATATTTTTTGATGCTTTTATATGACCTTATGACCATTCTTTGGTATCTATGGTTTCGCTTGTTCTTCATCTTATTGTGTTTATTCAGTTCATTTATACTGTTATTATTACTGTTATGATGATTGTTATATTACTTTATTTATTTATTTATTTATTTAACAACATACATGATTTGTTTTTATTACTTTTAAATTATTTATTTATTTAGTTACATAAATATGACTTTTTATGTGGTGCAATAGTTTTATCCTTGTAATGCATTTATTTATGATTGTTCATGTTCACTCTTTTTACTCTGTTTTGTCTTTTATTGTTTTTAAATTGGTACTAATTGCTTGTGTATTTATGAGCTTTCGTATGTTGCATTGTTCTTATTTTGTTTTTATCATTATTTTCAATTTTTGTTTTGTAGTTTGTGGTGTGCCTCACCCCTGACGAAGTACCCACGAAACATGGCCTGTGTTGGGTTTGGCCCCCCTTTTTAATCATATAAGGACCAATAAAAATTTGTGTACTGCCTACGTTTTGTGTCTTGGTCGCTACGCTTTTCTATGTGGCAGGTGCTGCCCCTCTTCCTGGTGGAAATAGTTAAATAAATAAACATATATGGGGTGATGGCTCTGATGATAATCAGCACAGTAGCAGCACCCTCAGATTTACTTAAAATGGAACTGACAGCAAAACGGAAGCCCCATGAGTTTTCAGTAGCTATATAGATTCAATAATGTCTCAGAGTATGAGATAAGAACAACATACTTCTTGTTCTTGTTTCATACATTTTTTAGATTCTAATTTTTAAACTTCTAGGCAAAAGACAGTCGTGCCAATGCAGAAAACCTACGCAGACGTAGTCAGGAGCGAGAAAACAACAAGCAGAAGCAGACCATGCACAAACAGAAAACCTTTACTAAGGGGGCCTGACTTGGCTAAGCTTCTGCTATTCTGGAGCCCCGAGGGACGGCCTACAATGCCTTATATACAGTACAGTTTTAAACTCATTCTACAATCCCATTTGCCACAGGTATTTCCTGTCCACCAATCAGCAGCCCCTGGGGAAGGTACCTGGGTGACCTGTCCAAACCGGTATGCTCTGGTCTGTTGGTTTCTTGGCTAGGGGATACTGTGCTCAGACCTGGAGTGGGGGGAAGGGTGCCTACTGAAATCTCAATGCCTTTCTCTTAGCAGGCTGATTACCTCATGGCTTGCGGGGGAAGGGTCAGGCTGATAAGAGCCTCATGGCTGCCTCACTCCCCCCTTTTTAAGTGAGACCTCAACCACTAGAGGCGGTTGAGGGCTGTATTTGGGACAGGGCCATGACAGTGGTAACCACCTTGCGTTCTACCAGGGTATCAAGGGTGGTGGTCATGAAGCGGTAAAGAATGGGGATACAACATGGCAGAATGGCACATAGCAGTAAATGAAAAGAACCCCTACCACTGGGATTTTTAGTCCCCCTGGCCAACTGAACCACTTCATAAACCACCCAGGACCCATGGACAGGTAACTAGATCACTTAGGTCTTGGATAGGGTGTTCAATGGAAACACTTGCATCAGTGAGTTTAACACAACACATACCCTATACCCTCTATAGCAACTCCTGCACAACGTTTTTGTTCCGTATGCAAAAGTTGCTGTTCTGACTGTAAAAGGTTGCAGGGCCTGCAGAGGCCTCTTTCCTTTGGGACAAAGGAGGGCCATGTGCAAAAGGTCTGCAGAGGCTTCTTTCCTTTGGGGCAAAGGCTCTTTCCCTGGGATCCACCCTTATCAGCATATTAATGGCTTTTATTCTTGCTAGTGTTGAGTCATTCTGGCTGCACCCTGCCATCCCTTTGCTTCATTAATCACTGGCACTGTAGTCTTCAGGGCATATGAGTACTTTGTATCACCAGCTTTGTTTGGCCTGTTTAACCTGTTCAGGCCTGGCATGTCTTTTCTTGTGCTGGGTCCATTCTCTGTGCACTTCTGTTCAGAGTATGGTTTCCCTGGCTTTACTCTTGTTGTGCTGGGCTCTGGGTACTCATTTTCTTAGCCCACATGCTTTTTTCCGTGCCATCATAATGTATTACAGCCTCAGGCAAGGATGCAGCCATACTAGACATACCTATCAGCCAATTTCCCTTCAGTCCCAATTTTTCTTTTCCTTTTCTTGTTTATGGGGCAAAGGTAATCCCACTAAGGGCAATGGACAAGCAACCATTTGAGACAGATATTGAGACAGATAGGGGTCATCAGAAAAGCAGCTTCTGGTACTGTTCCCTAGAGACAACATACATTGTAATATCATTTTCTTGCAGCTGGTCAATAATATTGAAAACACATAACATGAAAGTATGTCAAAAGCAGCAGTGCTTAATAATGTGATAAAGAAAGCTCTGAGAATAGTACAGCAAAATCTTGAGCTGGTGTGGGTATTGCAGTTGCTGAAGCCGAAATGGCTTGTAGATTTCCGTTACTTTCTAAGAAAACAATATTAAAAGGATAACAATACAATCGTTCACAGAAACCCCCAAAACCCCCCAGTCAGTCCAACAGTTCTTTTTTCCTGCCTCTCAGCAGTTCCTCAGGACCTCGCAGTGTGCTCCATCCTTCTCTGAAGTCTAAGTTCTGTTTCTCTCAAAAATTTAAACCTCCCATTCTCCTAGGCAGACACCCTGGCCCGCTTTCAATGTGACACACTGATCCAGATAGGGTCTCCTTCACACATCTCAGCGGTGGACAGCTCTGAGTTCTCGGGATGGTCTGCTCCATCTGGATCCCGGCCACCTCCCTTGTCTTGTGTTACGATTTGGACATTCATTCTTCCAATGTCCCTCCTCTTTGCAGTAGGCACATTGATTGGGGGCTAGGGAAAACCTCAGCCCCCCATTTCCACGGCCTCGCCCTCGTTCTTCTGTGCTGAACAAAGTAGGAAGCAGTTGTCTAGTGTCCGACCAGGCAGGCTGGTGTGTTTGTATACTACTGGTCATAGGGTCTGTCAGTTCTTGGGGCTTTTCAGTATAGGAAGCATAATGGGTTTTCCAGTTCAACAGGTCCGTAGTAGAGATAGGGACATAAATCAGGCTGGATGGTCCCAGTGTCACACGCCCAGCAGCATCAAGGTACGGAGCCCCTGTACTTGTCGTAATGGCATTTGGAGATCATGCGACTGCAGGTGGTAGGCCCTCGGGGTGGACGATTCAAGCTCAGCCTGTGTGCTCTCAGGGGAGGAGATGGTGGAACTGGAGGTGGTACCAGGAGTGTGAGGGGTGGAGGATGTGGGAGGGGAATCTGAAGACGATGGGCTGGAATCCACAGAATATTCCCTAAATCTGGCCCCACCCACCCCAAGAGGAGGTCTTCCTGACTCTTCAGCTAGGGGCGGACCCTGCAGTGGTGCTGATGGGACATGAGGTTGAAGCAGAGGGAGAGGGTGTGGAGAAATATCTGGAAAGTCCCGCCCCTGGTAGATAGAGGCGGGTGTCCATCCCTTTTGGCGATCACTGGCGCCACCATTATTCTACACTGATCCTCGTGACAGCGCTGGAGCCACTTCGGCCTGAGCTGGCATACGGCCAACCATGAATCAATATAGGGGAACTGGTCAGGGCGCTCTTTTGCTACAATTTGGTGGACCAAAGACACAGTGGCCAGGTCAATAGACCCCTGGGGAGGCCATAGCTTAACTAGGGCTGGCCATTCCCTTTCACACAGAAAAGACAATCTGGAGGCGGAGAGGGGTACCCCATAATCCTCTCTAAACCCAGATTTAAAATTGTGAAGCATGCACTGTAGGGGCGTTTTTTCTTTTGACTTTCCCGACCCCATGCTCTACTTCTAGTTCAATAACTAAATACAGTATGCAATGTGGATCAGATCTCTTAACCCAATCTCAATTCAGGAAAAATGCAATTTTCAATAAGAAAAAATAATACAATTTACAATACAGACCCTATTTAGTCTAAATTCAGGAAAAAAAATAATACAATTTACAATACGGACCCTATCTAGTCTTAATTCAGGAGGGGAGAAAGGAAAAAAGAAAACACAGAATTTTTACAATATAGGTCTTGGCAATTTACAAAATATATACACTCAGATTTGATTTAGATAAGAGTTAAAAATATAAGCTAGCTATTCTTAAAATGTCCACCAGATGGAGCTCCAGAGTCACTAACCATGAGTAATAGTAGTAAATACAGCTAATGTCCACTAGATGGAGCTCCAAAATCGCTTTAAGTATATTGCAGTGTAGCTTACACGTGGTCTTTTCAAAATGGCCGCCTCCACGTGCGTCCCGACAACGATTCAGCTGCTCCTGGGTGCAGGGGAATTCGCACATGCGGTGTTCCCAAGATGGCTGCCACCCCACCGTGCTCTTCCACACCGGCTCACCCTCCACTTTACAGATGGGAAAAAGGGGAAGTGATGGACTTCCAAGCAATCACTTCTCCTTCAATCGACTTAAAAAAACAAAAGGTTAGCATTTTATTCATTCATTCATTTATTTTGGTTCAAAGGCAGGAAACCTAGCGGGGGCTCAGCGGTGCATCGGGACAGCAGAGAAAGGCAGGAAATTCACATGTGGGGAGCAGAAAATTACATCGGGGGCAGAAATTCGCATGGGGGAAGCAGAAAATTACATCGGGGGCAGAAATTCACATGGGGGGAGCAGAAAATTACATCGGGGGCAGAAATTCAGATGGGGGAAGCAGAAAATTACATCGGGGGCAGAAATTCACATGGGGGGAGCAGAAAATTACATCGGGGGCAGAAATTCAGATGGAGGAAGCAGAAAATTACATCGAGGGCAGAAATTCACATGGGGGGAAGCAGAAAATTACATCGGGGGCAGAAATTCACATGGGGGGAGCAGAAAATTACATCGGGGGCAGAAATTCACATGGGGGGAGCAGAAAATTACATCGGGGGCAGAAATTCACATGGGGGGAGCAGAAAATTACATCGGGAAGCATGAGGGGAGCAGAAATTAACATCGGGCACAAGGGGAGCATGTTAGTGAACTCTCTCCTTGCAGTCACACTTCAGAAAACTCCCCACAAGCAGAAAGGAAAGAAGAGAAGCAGCGATCTATTCTTTATCTCAGGTATGTTTAACTTATCAAGTGCTATATTTTGGTTACTTTTAGAAGTTTTTTGGCAGCGCTTTTAAAAGATTCTTAAGAGTGGTAATACTAATATCCTAGGCAATTCTTCTTCAATATCTTTGGCAGCGCTGCACTTTAAATACCTTTTAAGGGGCCCAAGGTAGCAAAATTAATTCATACTGCAGTTATCTTACTGGTACTCTGATTTCTACTCAAAACTGGACGAACGATGGCTTCAGAAACCCCCCCCCGGGGTCCCTACTAGGACCGTTCGTTGCGGGTGATCGGGCCGCTACAGGTTACTACCCAAAACAGTAAGGCAGTACTTACCAGGCCTCTGGTCAGGAAGAGTTTGGATGCCAGTCTGTCCAGCCGGTTTTCAATCGGGGATTCAGCCGCAGGGACCGACTGACCACACAAGTCAAAGAGTCCTTCGGAGCATAAAGGGGCCCCGTGGCGCCAAGGATCGTTGATCACCTGGAGGGGTCGGTCCCTGACCGGTGGAGGCCCTGATCCTGCAAAAAGCAGTAGTCTTCCCACCGTGGGTGTGATGAGAGAGGCTTTTCTTTTAAATTTTCCCGGCCAATGCACCAAAATGTTATAGCAAACGCTGTGAAAAGCTCTTATTCAATCACTCACCCACAGAAGGAAGACTCACAGACAGGCTGGAATGCAAACAGGATCTTTAATGTGCACACAGGGTCAGACAGAGAGCCGGTACCCTCCAACAAAAAGTCTGAGCCCCGAGGGACGGCCTACAATGCCTTATATACAGTACAGTTTTAAACTCATTCTACAATCCCATTTGCCACAGGTATTTCCTGTCCACCAATCAGCAGCCCCTGGGGAAGGTACCTGGGTGACCTGTCCAAACCGGTATGCTCTGGTCTGTTGGTTTCTGGGCTAGGGGATACTGTGCTCAGACCTGGAGTGGGGGGAAGGGTGCCTACTGAAATCTCAATGCCTTTCTCTTAGCAGGCTGATTACCTCATGGCTTGCGGGGGAAGGGTCAGGCTGATAAGAGCCTCATGGCTGCCTCAATTCAACCTTTGTGAAGGGCCTTAAGTATCACAAACAATAGCACAGTGCTAGTAGAAGAAAGAGGCTTGCTCTTCCAGTTTAATGCTGCCATTTGCGTCACAGTTTAACACATAGCGAATCTGCATGCTGGTGCTGAAGTTATGTGCTATCGGTGTGTTGCAAAGAGGAGTACAGAGTTGATAGCATCCAACTTCAGAGCTGGCTTTCTGCATTGGCCTGTATGTGAATAGCAATCTAGCACAAATGGAAATTCTGCCCTCTTGTGGCCCTGATGCGCCTTTCACACATGAATCTCCAAAGCAGGGTACAATAAAATCTAATAGTATACAAACCCAAATTACATATAAAAACACCAAAGAAAAAAAATACAATTAAAAAATGCTCCCTGCCTGCTTGTGAGAAAATTCCACTGCAAACCAGCTCTGATCTTGTGAGTTACTTTCAGTTCTGTGTTGCTTTATCTGATCAGATTCCTCTCTCTTTGCAGGTTCTGGATGAGGGGCTTCAGAACCCAGTCGGAAAATGGATGAAGAGAACCAATGATGGCGGTAAGGTTCCCAAAGAAGACCTTCCCTTTAACTGCCAGCCATCCCCCTAAGTTTCCTTTACTGCTGCTACTAGTAAAGCTTGGTGCAGAGATCAAATTAAGTCTGGGAAGTGTGTCCCAGTGTTAAAGTGGGTCCTTCGTCATCAGATTTGTTTGTGAGCCAGTTCTGGTGTGGAGAAGACAATGAGAAAAATCATTATATATCCCATCTCATTTTTTTCTAAGCCACATATCAGCTGGTCCATCATGGATGTCACCAAAGTTTCCACTCTATGGAATTTCTTGAACCTATGCTGCTGTGGGCCAAAAGCAGGGGGCACATGGGAGTCAAGAAAACTCAGCAGTTGTTACAACACAATTTGATATATTAATTTTGACACTTGGTATTACAAGGAAATGTAAAGATCTCAGGCTGCTGCTCGGAGGTCGGCTGGGCTTGGGATTCTTTAGGGGACACAAAGAGTCCTGCTAATTCTTAAATTTTCCTATGATGAAACTACCAAATTATTAGGGGTAATAGACATATGCACATTACCTTGCATCTTAGTAGGAACCAATTCATTTGCTTCTTTAAATAACTGATGTGGGAAATTTTCCTTTGCAGAAATATAATCAGAGTAATACAATCAGAGTGAGCCTACATGCACTCCTATTGCTGGAGCTCTGAGTCCTCCTCCATTGCCTTTCTGCTCTCCATTTTTATTTGAGCTTTTGTAAGGTTTCATTCAACCATGAATGATTACGGTGGGTCGGGGATCCTTATTGCTTTACTTGGAGCCTCCTCCCTACTGAGGCATTGCTAAGCCCCTTTTTTTCCTTCTTGCCCATGTGTGCTGATCCCTCTGTTGCCTTTCTGCACTGGAAAGAACACCTCCATTACAAGCCTTTGCTCCTAGCTCCTGGCTTGGATCAGACATTTAATTGCTTGCTTTGTGAGCCCTGAGCCTAACTGTCTGTCTGTCTCTTGCTCCTCCTCTGCCTTGTTTATTATTCCTCCCTCCCCACCCCTCAGTCCACCTACCTCTGGCTAATAGTCTCTTATAGCTACCCTGTGCTCATTAACATGATTACTCCCAGGTGCACCCTAATCCCCTGAGATTTCCCTCCTGCCTATCCTTCATATATTTCGTCTGACTTCAGCTCTCCTCTCCATATCCTTCTTATGGCTCCACATCACTTTCTCTTCCTATTGTTGACACTCCCTAATTTTCTCCCCTCATACCAACAATTTCAAGGCCCCTCCTTATCTCCTTTTTACCATCCTCACTTTTCCCACCATCCTGTCATCTGCCCTATCATCCACTCTTGAGCTTCACCATTTTCTTCCTCTCATTCAGCCATCTCCTCACTCTCTCTGAAAGAGCCTCATGCTTATAACCACCATGCCGCCTCCTCTCTGCCCCACAATCTTCTACTCCCTCTCCTTCTCTCATCTGGAAATATCAATCCCATCTTGGCCCACCTAGACTTATGTCACCCTCCCAGAATAGATCCTCATGCAACTATTCAAATCTTATTCATATTCCTCTCCTTTCGCCAACCTCTTCCCCTTTCTCATGCGTCTCATGGAATGCACACTCCATCTTCCTGCTCTAATTAAGACAAGGCTCCTCCCAGAAGACTCAGCTTCAGTTACTGCTCTATCATGGTGGCTACCAGTACACCCACATGCTTGGTCCCACTGACTATGGTAGTGGTGTTTTATTTATTTATTTTATTACAATCTCTTATATACCGCACTATTCAATATCAGCGCGGTTTACATGAAACAAAAAGACCAGAACAACAGGCTGTTCGGTTTTACAGAGAACAGGTGTACAAACTTGGATAACATGTGAGAACTATTTACATGAAATATCTACAAACAGGTATTATGAGAAAACTGTGGTAAGTATCATGTAGTTACTTTCTTTGGAGGGGTTAGCTAGGCATCATTGCTGACTGGGTAGTACTTGAGGAACAGGTGAGATTTGAGTGCCTTCCTAAACTGGGCTAGGTCAACGATAGCACGAATGTTCGATGGAAGAGCATTCCAGCATCTTGGGGCGCAAAATTTGAATGCCCTGTTTGCCGTTGTCAGGGTGCATTTTGTTAAGGCGTTCGGAATTATTAGGGAGTTTATTGCTGTTGGTCTTCTGGATCTGTTAGGTGGGACGACGTGAATGAGCTCTGTAAGTGAGTAGGATGCAAGACCATTGACGGCCTTGAAGGTCAGTAGTAAAGTCTTGAAAACAAGCCTTCCATGTTTGGGGAGCCAGTGAAGATGCTTCAGGATAGGCGTCACATGGTCGTTCCTAGAGGCCCCATGAAAAATCCTTGCTGCGGCATTCATGGCGAGTTGTAGCGGGTTCAAGGTAGATTGTGGGAGGCCTTGCAGGATGGCGTTAGCATAGTCGAAGTGAGGTAAGATTAGAGCTTGGTATATAGTCCGGAAGTCATCTGGATCTAATAAGGGACACAGATGCCTGAGTGTTCTGATCTTGAAGTAGATAGCTCTTACTATGTTACTTATGTGTATCTTCATATCGAGACACTGGTCCAAAGTGACCTCAAGGTATCGTATTGTGTCTTTTGTTTGCAGATCTGCTTCCTTAACTCTTATATATGGTGATGGAGTGAAACTGTGGTCTCTTGTGATGGAAAGCACCTCTGTTTTCTTGTATTGAATACGGAGGTTTTGAGATTGGAGCCATTCTGAAACAGACCCGGCCACGACTCTAAACGCGGCCGGGCACAGGCGGGCGCCAGCGGGCCGAGGGTTAACCTCGGGGGGGGAGGCGTGGCGGGGGGAAGGGGGGGCGGGCGGTGCGGCAGGCTACAAAAGGCCGGCGGCGCAGCGGCTCGCCCTCTTTACCCCCCCGCACAGTGCCGTTCAGGAGACGGTCGCTCGCAGACTTCGGCGGTCTCTCCCAGACGGTTGGCAGCGGCAGCAGGCACGTGGAGGACGGCCCGGTGATCGGCGGCACCCAGCGAAGGAGTGCGAGGCTGTGGTCAGCGCGAGCCGGAATCAAGCGGCACCGGAGGTAGGGGAAAACGAGTTAAAGATGCACCCATTGGCCAGGGATACATGAGGGAGGGAGGGAGGGAAGGAGAGGGGGGGGAGAGCGGCACGACGGGCGGGGGATGGGGGCTGAGTGTGCGGGCAGGCTGTCCGGATGAAAAAAAAAAAAAATAAAGCAGAGCAGCGGACTTTCCCCTCAGCACTCACTGGATATATAGTTAAAAAGCTGCACTTTATATGTAGGGAGGCACCAGGAATGCGACCACCGGAGGAGCCTCGCAGCCGGACGGGGCAGGTAAAAGGGCCCGGCGCCGGAACAGATGACAGGGTGCGGGAAACAGCACGTGGCCTCGGCAGCATGGCGGGGGGGCTGCAGGGCAGGCCGCAGGGAAACGGGTGCCACCACAACAGGAAGGAAATAAAATGAAACGGAGGGGGTAGAAAAGCAGAAGAGACAATAAAGTTTGCATTCAGTTAAAAAGGTTGAGTGTTTCCCTCGAATAGTTAGCGCCAGCCGCCATCAGGATACTTGCATTGGATGTCCAGGTGGTGATTTGATTGGGGTTGCTGGAGTTTTGTAAAAAAAAAAAAAAAGAAGCACGTGGAAATTCTGTATTTGTTCCTGTATTTTGTGAGGGTAGCTGCCTAACACATGCTACAGCTGCCATCTGGTGGCATAGAATGGGTACTGCACATACAAGATTATTGATAATACAATAGGAATAAATGTATGTAACTATGTATACACGTTGATTTATTTAAGCGTGTGATGGGGACGGAAAGGTAAGTGCGGGGATGGAAAGGTAAGTGCGAGGGTGCCTCGTCCCCGGGATGGTTCATGAGCACAGCATTAATGAGAATTCCTGTCCCTTCCTGTTCCTCCCATAGCATTGTGTGCAGGCAGGTCAATATGCCACGGCGGGCGACGCAGGGCAGTGAAAGGAGCCAGGGGAGACGCCGCGACCCGGAGGACGTCAGCAGGGGTCAGAACGCCGGAGGCAGAGCGGCACGCGGTGCTTCAAAACGGGCGCCAGCAAAGGAGACGAAGACAAAAGCCAGCGGCGGAGACGGTTCGCGCAGGAGCCGCGCAGCTAAGAAATCGCGACTGGACACTACACGCTCACAGGGACAATCGGCATCAAGCCCAGAGCTGGAAGAGCTGTTGCGGCTCATACGCGAACAAGTGAACCAGCATGGCTTGAGCGCTTTCAAGCAACGGCTGGAAGCAGCTAGCGTACGGCAAGACGAACCACAGGCCGCGACAGACAACGGGCCAAGCACCGCCTCGTCAGGGGGTGCCAGCACATCATGCCTCAGTTCAGCGACAGGTGACGGCGCGCCCAACACCAGCGCGGCGGATGGCGGCAGTGCCACCCCTGCCTCAGCGGTTCAAGGTAAGCCCGCGAACAACAAATCAACATTGGCAGGATTGTCCTCATCGTCATCTGAGGAAACAGGCTCGGATGACGAGGGGGACATTTCACTGGCAAACGCCATGCACAGCATGTTAAAAACTTTTAAAAGAAAACATAATAGACCCCACAAGGAGAGGGGGTTAGCAAGGGTGTGGCAAGGGCAGAGTGAGACGTGCACACAGACACCCGATAGCGGGAAATCTGGGCCCTCCGGTTCGGCGGCGCCAGCCACGTTAACAAGCCCAGCGGTGGTTAGCGGGGACCCGCGTTGCGGAGTCAGCTCTTTAGCTAGCGCGGTACCCAGAAAATTAAAAAAACGAATCTGGCGCAGGGAGTATATTGATATATTCTCATTACTGATCAGGGATCAGGATGGAGCAATGACGGAGGGCAAGGATAAAGACAAAAAATGGGAGAGGAAGCCAAAAATTGTAATGTCCATAACTAACTGGGTTTCGGCCTTCCATATTTTCATGAGCGTGGTCATGGAGCGGGAGCCAGAACTGAACCAGTATCTACTCAAATATTTGGATACAATAACAAAGGCACACAGGCAGCTAGGGGGATGGGCTTGGCTGAACTATGATATCAAGTTCAGGCAGAGCTTAGCCGAGGACCCAACCATGACCTGGCAGCACAGGATCGTGGATCTATGGCTGGAAGAGATGTCGCCCAATAGACCGTACTGTCAGGAAGGGTCCTTTCAGTCCTTTCCGGCGCCACAGTGGCGAACGGCCCCTCCGACGAGCGGGCGCAGAGCGTGCCGCCAATTTAATGCGGGAAGCTGCACATGGCGGCCTTGCAGATTTCGGCACGTGTGCGCCAGCTGCGGGGGAAACCACCCGGTCACTGTTTGCCGGACCGGAAAAGACAATAAATCCTTTCGTCCAGGGCAGCTGCGAGGAGGCAATGGCCAGGGCCCCAACCCCCATCAGGCTTGACCTCATGCGTCCTTGGTTGCGCGCGTACCCGCGCCGTGACGATGCCCTCAGCATCGCGAGTGGCTTCACCTACGGCTTCAGGATACCGGTGGCCGCCAACCCCATGGCGCAAAGAATACGCAATGCCCCGTCAGTAAATAAACTCAATAATGTAGTTCAACAAAAAATTGTCAAAGGAACGAGAGCTGGGGAGGGTAGCAGGCCCCTTTAAGACCCCACCAATGCCGGATCTGGTGCTGTCCCCGCTAGGAATTGTCCCAAAAAAGGAGCCAGGAAAATTCCGCCTGATACACAATTTGTCATATCCCGAGGGAGGCTCAGTGAACGATCAAATCGATCCGGCGCTATGCTCGGTGAGAGATTCTACGATCGACTACGCTATAGACCTCATAAAGAAACACGGACGTCAGGCAAAACTTGCAAAGGCAGACATCGAATCCGCTTTCCGACTTCTGCCGGTCCACCCTGAGTCCTTTCTACTGCTGGGATTCACTTTCAATGGCGACTATTACTTCGATAAGTGTTTGCCCATGGGTTGCTCGATATCGTGCGCATATTTCGAGCAATTCAGCACATTTATTCACTGGGTGGTAGCGGACATCGCGGGTGCAGGTGCGTTGGTGCACTACCTAGACGATTTCCTCTTCATTGGAAGTGACCAGCAGGACTGCCAAAGAGTCCTCAGGGTTTTCGAACGGGTAGCCGAGAGCTTCGGCATTCCACTGGCGGGCGACAAGACCTGTGGCCCTGTGGAGACCATCACCTTCTTGGGTATTGAGCTAGATGTGGCCAACCAGCAGTCACGCCTGCCAGAGGACAAAATCAACAAATTGAGGGCCGCTATCCAGGCCATCCAGGCCCATAAAAAGGCGACCTTGGAGCAATTTCAATCTATGCTGGGCCTGTTATGTTTCGCATGCAGGATCATGCCTATGGGGCGGGTCTTCTGCCGTCGCATAGCAATGGCGACGAAAGGGATTCGCAGGAAACACCATAAGATCAGGATCACCAAAGGCATAAAGGAGGATCTGCGCATGTGGGAATTCTTCCTGCAATCCTTCAACGGGTTGACCTTTTGGCAGGAACTGCCTGTGTCAAACGAGGATATGGATCTGTTCACCGATGCCGCCGGCAGTGCAGGATTCGTGATTTACTTCAAAGGAGCATGGTGCGCGGAGGAGTGGCCCCCCGAATGGCACGCGACAGGCGCAACTAGGGATATCACACTGCTCAAGCTCTTTCCCATAGCAGTGGCATTAGCCATATGGGCTCCGCAACAAGGCAATCACGTTTCACTCTGACAATATGGCAGTGGTGTACGCCTTGAACGGGATGCGTGCGCATACTCAAGGGGTGATAGCACTCCTGAGGAATATAGTGTGGGCATGCTTAACGCATAATGTAACTATAAGGGCGAAGCACATACCAGGTACCTGCAATAGCCTTGCCAATGCTCTTTCTCGTTCCAAGATCCCACTCTTCAGATCCCTTGCGCCCAACGCCGATGCAGCCAAAACAGCCATCCCGGATCGGGCATGGGATCTTGGTCCACTGAAGTATGGGAGCTGGTACTAGGCTCGCTATCCGAGAGGACAAGGAGAAGATACCTCACGGCCTGGGAGAGGTTCCAGGCTTTCTGTGTGATGAACGCGATCCCCGAAGTCTGCCCTAGCACGGGATCCATTATACGGTGGATCCTGCAGCAAAAGAGCATGGGCACAAAAAAAATCCACAGTGCAAGCGCAGTTGGCGGCAATCACGTTCTTTACAAAGGCGATGGGCGGGAACAGCCCTAGAGCGAACTTTGTGATAGCAAGGGTGATGAAGGGCTGGACAAGCGAACAGCCAAGCAGAAGGAAAGAACGGCGCCCTATAACACATTCAATATTGCACAAGTTGCTGGAAGCCGCAGGCCGAATATGTTTCGACCATTTCGAGACCCTCCTGTTCCGATGCGCTTTCTCATGGGCCTTCTTTGGGGCATTCCGGGTGGGAGAGCTTGTCGCCTCAGCGAGCAAGGTCAAAGCAAAAGGGGGTATCAAGGAAGGGGATGTCAGTCTAGCCAACGGGAGGCTCTCGTTGCACGTGTCCAAATCCAAGACGGACACGGAAGCGAGGGGCGCCACAATAAGGTTAGCCCAGCTGCCGGGAGACCCATCCTGCCCAGTAAAAAACTTTTGCAGACTATAAGCAAGTTCATCCGAAGGGGTCAGATCACTGGTTAGTGCACGCCAATGGGACCCCGCTGTCGCGCTTCCAATTCACCAAGGTACTGAAGCAGGCCCTAGCGGCAATAGGCCTGGAACCGTGCTTCTACGGCACGCATTCCTTCCGGATCAGCGCCGCTTCCACGGCGGCCAGCCTGGGGATGACCAAGGAGCAAATTATGGGCATCGGTAGATGGCGCTCCAATAGGTACGAATTATACATACGCCCGCTCTAGCACCAAGGAAGCAAGACTGGCGGGGCAAGAAAAAAAAAAAAAAAAAACCCGCGAACGGGATGCTAGTTAAGGATAACAGCGTAGGAGCTTAAAACAGTGTGCGATGCAGTGTTATTTGTTTGTCCATATGGTGCAAGTTGTTTTTCATGCGGTGCAGTTGATTGTCTAACAAAGTTTAACATGATCATTTATTTCAACGACGATGTACGTAGGTGCCAGACCTGGACGTGAAGCGTGGATATGCGGCCACTCATTCGTGCACTGGGCGGAAAGGAGAGCAAGAGTCAGGCCACAGGGCCCAAATTTGGGACTCGCCACAGAGGACGTGGCCGTGAAGTGGATGGGTCGTCGAGGTATGTTGTGGGACCAGTTGAAGCCGTCCCTCTTGCAATTAAAGTATGCAGGAGAACGCCCCTGGGTGATAGTCATCCACCTCGGCGGTAATGACCTGACGTGCACGCGCAGTGTCGAACTCACGAGGAAGATGCAGGCAGACATACAGACACTAGCGGCTGCTTTCTCAGGCACATTAATGGTTTGGTCACACATCATACCTCGGCGAGTCTGGAGGGGCACATGGTCGCATCAGGCAATAGAGCGTACCAGGAAAAAAGTGAACAGGTGGATGATGCGATTTATGGACACGATCGGGGGGCATAGCATAGTTCACGAGCTCATAGAGGTGAAGTGCACCGGCTTGTACCGTACAGACGGCGTGCATCTATCCGACATTGGGATGGATGTATACTTATGTGCGATACAAGACACGCTGGAGCGTCTATGGCAAAAGAGAGTGTTGGTCACAGCATCAGGAGGGGACCCATCGCGAAGTGGGGACCCCCACGGCGAGCGAGGAGTCGACGCCGGGAGGGATTGGCAGGAGAGATAGGGACCCCTCCTCTCGAGAGAGCGCACAGCCCAGACATGATAGGGGGAATGGAGCAGATAGGATGTCTCCGTAAACGGGACACTGAGGGGAAGCAGGAACAGTGTCCACAGGGCCTCCCGATGCTTTCACGGCGGGAGAAACGAGGACAGAGATGCACAACGTAGCCCTGCTCAAGCCTTCTGACGGGACTTGGGCAGAGGCAGATAAGGACACTGTTGCAAGAGAGACAGAGCCCAGAACAGGGCCTGCTAGCGAAAACATCCCCCTGAAGATATCCTGATAGTAAGAAACGACGGCAGTGGGGAAAAGGCTTGGACGGCCGCTTTCCAGAGATCCCTGCCGGGCGACAAGAACCTAATCAGAGTGGGCTGTGCCTCTGGAGAAGGGCTAAAGAATGTAAAGAAATGTAAAAAAGAAATGTAATAAAGAAAATGTAATGAAGGATTCTGTAAATAGTTACGCAATAGGATCATGCTGTGGCCAACAGTTCTACACTGTAATTTCCAAAATATGTTGTTAACCAAATAAACAATGATTTCTTTGTTGCAAATTCCGTGTGAGTATAGTTACTTTGGCATGGGGGGGGGGAGAGGGGGGCGGAAAAGAGGGGGGGAGGCGGGACGGGGTAGTGACCCGAGGCCGTCATGCTGGTCGCCTGGCTGTGCATCAAAGCATTCTATCAGAGGGGAAAGGTCCATTTGATCTGTAGAGAATTGCATGTAGAGCAGTATATCATCTGCATATATCAAACAGTTCACATTGAAAGATCTGATGATATTGCAGATGGGCTGCATGTATATGTTGAACATGAGTGATGATAGAGAGGAACCTTGTGGTACCCCTTGCCTTTGATGGAAAGGTTTAGATTCTACTGCTCCAGATTTTACATGTTGCAGTCTTCCAGCCAGATATGATTTACACCATTCGAGTGCAGTGTCGCAGATGCCCTTCTCTTGTAGTCACACCAGGAGAAGTTCATGACTTACTGAGTCGAATGCTGCAGCGATGTCTAAGAAAATAAGGACAAAACCTTGACGGATGTTGTCGATGCCTGTGATTATATTGTTGAAGAGGGTGGTAAGGAGGGTTTCCACGCCATGAGACTCTCTGAACCCATGTTGGCACTGGTCTAGAGGGGCAGCGGAGTCTATGTGATCTTGGATTTGCCTTTGTACCTCTTTCTCAATTATCTTAGCTAGGAGAGGAATACTAGCTATGGGTCTGTACGAGTTGACCTTCTGGGGTCTAACTTGGAGTTATTTAAAAGAGGTCTAATGGAAGTATGTTTGAGAGCTGTGGGGAAAGATCCGGTTGTAAATGATAGGTTCATAAGTCTTGTAATGAAGGGACTGAACTCACTGCGTAGCTCCTTTATCCAAAAGGCTGAGCAAGGATCAGTTTGAGCTGTGGTGGTATTGAGGGAAGTGATGGTGTCCTCAATGTATAAACCTCAATGTGTTGGGTTTCTACTCTCATTCCTGTCAATTTCAATCCCTCCTTCTGCCTCAGTCTCACTCCTTCCTTCCTTTGGAGTCCTCTCCATTAACCTTTTTACTCCACTACCCCTCCAGAAAGCTGTTATTTATAGAACCCCTGACAAGTCCACCTCTACCTTTCCCTTGACTCATAACTTTCTTCTTTATAGATTCATCTTCCCCCTCCCTTATTCTCAGGGATTTTAGCACTGATGTTGATACCTCTTATGCTTTAAGCTCCTTTCCCTTATCTCCTCATTAAACCTCCAGCTGTGCTATACTACCCCCAATCACCAGCATGGCCAATGTCTCATCTCTAATTGCTTACCGTCAAACCTTTGTACCTCAGTTGTTCCATTATCTGACTATCAACTGCTAAGCATCACTCTTCATCGCCCCCAGTTTATTCTCACCCAGTCTCCTCCTACCTCTTTAGAAATCTTCATGCTATTGACCCATTGGCTCTCTCCACTACTGTCTCATCACCTCTTTTCTCCATTATGTCAGCTGAGTCTGTTGATGAAGCAGTAGCTTCCTATAACACTGAAGTCTCCTCTGCTCTGGATGCTTTTGCTCCTCCCTTGTCACGTCCTGTGAGGCGTACTGTACCTCAGCCCTGGCTGTCTTTGACTACCCACTACCTACATTCCTGTCCCACTCAGCTGGGCACATTTGGCTCAAATCCTAC
Source organism: Ichthyophis bannanicus (assembly GCA_033557465.1). Classification (NCBI taxonomy): domain Eukaryota; kingdom Metazoa; phylum Chordata; class Amphibia; order Gymnophiona; family Ichthyophiidae; genus Ichthyophis; species Ichthyophis bannanicus. The sequence continues at coordinate 121,911,468 of CM066048.1, forward strand.
ACACTTGCAGACTTTCTACACTTCAAATTCTAGTCAGCCATAGCACTCACCAAACAAGACTATTATGTACATCTGGCTAACTCTCTTGCCTCTGACCCTCCCTGTCTCTTTATAACTCTCAATTCTCTCCTCAAGGTGCCTCTGCCTCTGACCTCTCCTTTACTTTCTGCACAAACTTTGGCTGACTTTTTCCATGACAAAGTCCACAAGATTACACTCAAATTCCCCACAAGGTCAGCTCCATCCCCTCTTCTCCCTCTTCACTCCCAGCTCTTCCTCTCAGCCCCTTTCTTCCTTTTCTAAGATCTCTGAAGAGGAAACCAAATATCTTCTTTCCTCCTCCAAATTCACTACCTGCTGCTCTGATCTGATTCCCACCTGTCTCCTAAGCTCCATCTCCTCCACTGTCACCCTTCCATCTATAACATTCTCAACTTATCGCTTTCCACTGCAACTGTTCCTGCAGCCTTCAGACATGCTGTGGTTACACCTCTCCTCAAGAAACCCTAACTAGACCCTACCTGTTCTTCTAATTATCAACCCATCTCCCTCCTCCCCGTCATTTCTAAACTATTTGAATGTGCAGTTCACTTTGACTTTCTCTCCTCTCGTGCCCTTCTGGATCCATTGCAAGCTGTGTTTCATTCTTTACATTCTAGTGAAATGACTCTTGCCAAAGTTTCCCGTCATCTGTTCCTGGCAAATCCAAGGGCCTTTACTCGATCCTCATCCTTCTTGATCTTTGTGCTGCTTTTGACACCGTTAACCACCACCTTCTCCTCAATATCTTGTCCTTGCTTGCTTTTAAGGGCTCTGTGCTATCCTCATTCTCTTCTTATCTCTCCTACTGCACTTTCAGTGTTTGTTCTGGTGGATCCTCCTCTACTGCTGACCTACTCTCAGATGGTGTACCCCAAGGGTCTGTCTTGGGTCCACTCCTTTTCTCTCTATATACCCAGCCCCTCGGTGTACTCATCTCCTCCCATGGTTTTCAGTACCATCTTTATGCTGATGACTCTTAGATCTACTTTTCTACATCTGAAATTTCTCTGGCAACACAGGCCCAGATTTCGGCCTATCTGACATTGCTGCCTGGATGTCTCACAGCTGCTTGAAATTGAACATGGCCAAGCCAATGTTCTTATCTTTTCCCCTAAATCCACTTCCTCCTTTCTCATTCTCTGTGGATAACGCTCTACTCCTCCCTATTTCTTTGGCTCGCAACCTTGGGGTCATCTTTGACGACTCCCTCTCCTTCTCCACACACATTCAACTGATAGCTAAAACCTGTCATTCCCTTCCTTATAACATCAGCAAAATTCGCCCCTTCCTTTCTGAGCATGCTACCAAGACACTTATCCACTCTTTAGTCACTTCCTGTCTTGACTATTAAAACTTCTTCCTTGCTGGTCTCCCTCTGAATCATCTCTCTCTCCTTCAATCTGTCCAAAACTCAGCTGTGCGGCTAACCTTCTGCTAACCTCGATATGCTCATATAACCCCTCTTCTCAAGTCGCTTCATTGGCTCCCTATCGGTTTCCATATCCATTTCAAACTTCTGCTACTGACCTATAAGTGCACTAATTCTGCTGTTCCTCCTTACCTTTCCTCTCTTATCTTGCCTTATACCCCTCCTCAGGAACTTTGTTCTTCTGGCAGATCACTTCTATTTGTGCCTTTCTCTTCTACTGCCAACTCCCGTCTTCGATCTTTCTACCTTGCTGCACCTTATGCCTGGAACAAACTACCTGTGTCTGTACATCAGGCTTCTTCTCTGGCCCTATTCAAAACCAAGCTGAAAACTCACCTCTTCAAGGTTGCTTTTGGAGCCTGATCTGTTTAATCTCCTATGTGTTTCCTTTCCATTCCTCTAGATATTTTCTTGTCCTTAGCTGTTGTGTTGTCTGCTTGACTAGATTGTAAGCTCTGATAAGCAGGGACCATCTTTTATATATGTCTGTACAGCACTGCGTACTCCTTGTAGCGCTGTATAATGATCAATAGTAGTAGTTGGGGGCATTTGGTTAAGAGCATGTTTCAGAATATCATGCCAACATGTGACTTTCTATTCCAAAGGAACATACAGTATGTGCTTCCCCACAGGAGCCCTGCCCTGGAAATAGCTCCGAATGTACATGAATAAACTTCCCCTGTTCTTGGAGTAAACGGAGTTACTTACCTGTAACTGGAGTTCTCCGGGGACAGCAGGATAAGTCAGCCACACTTGGTGACATCATCCGACGGCGCCGAGATGGAAGTACTCTCCATAGCTCAGAAGGGCTTTTGCCCTTCTGAACATGGGCCAACTGGCCCTACCCCTCTGCCCGCCCCTAGCTAGCCAGTTTGTCACTAGCTGAGCCTTTTTCCGCTAGGAGGCGGGCACTAGGATAGAGGCAGACCCCATCCCAGGGGAGGTGGGCAGGTATGTGTGGCTGACTTATCCTGCTGTCCCCGGAGAACTCCAGTTACAGGTAAGTAACTCCGTTTTCTCCTAGGACAAGCAGGATGAGTCAGCCACACTTGGTGCCTCCCAAGCTGCCACGTGCTGTGGTGGATGGGGGAAGGCCGAGACACTACTTCAGGGCTAGTATGAGCCTTTGTGGAGCAGAAAGTAGCAACAGAAACCTGTCAGACTGCAGTGGCGATACACGCCTGTGCAGTAGCAATGTTGTGAGAGGGCGCAGTAGGAAGGTTCCTTCCGTATGAGCTTGTAATTGCAATGCACACATGTGCAGAGGGTGAAGTTACCCGCATGCTGGTTTGCAGATGCGATACACACATGTGCAGAGGGTGAGTTACCCATATGTTGGCTTGCAAATGCGATTCACACATGTGCAGAGAGTGAATTACCCGTATGCTGGCTTGCAAATGCGATTCACACATGTGCAGAGAGTGAATTACCCGTATGCTGGCTTGCAGATGCGATGCACACATGTGTGAAATTAAGGTACACCTGGAGATGTAGTCACATCGAGCAGTAGTAGTGCGATATTCAGCCATCGATCCAAGTAGTGCGGGATTCGCCATCGAGTAATAGTAGTGTGGGATTCACCGCATTCGCGAAGCAATAAGGTGCAGTTGCAGGGCACACCTGTGCGGTAACCGAGGTGCAGGTCCTAGAGCACTAGTAAGGCGGGATTCACCATCGAGCAGCATTCGTAGCGCGGGATTCACCGCTCGTGATGCATGCCATCTAGCAGTAGTGGTGGAGCGGGGTCACCGCTGTCGCGATGCACGCATGTGCAGATGGTGCGAAAACGAGGCACGCATGTGCAGTGGGATTCACGTTGCCGTGGTGCATGTCATCAAGTAGCAGTAGTGGTGCGATGCACGCAGGTGCGATAACAAGGCACGCCTGCGCCATAAGATATGAGGTACATCGCAGTAGCAGTTCCCGTAATGAAGAAGCAGAGGCATCGGTAACACTGGGCAGCAGACTACTAAGCTGGCCACGCGTGCAAAAAGGGAGCATTAACACATCACAAATAAGAGATGCTTCTCCCTCTTTTTTTTTTTTTTTTTAATGAGAACTGATAGAATAGCAGGATACCAGAGGGACCGGGAGACATGTTCTAGATTGGCCACTGTTGGGAACAGAATACTCTGCACAGCTGCACTGCAGGGTTGCAGCCAGTCGTACCCTGCATTCAGGGTGCATATCCACTCCCTGCACGCTTACGCATTGCTGCTGGCATCTGCGCCATGGCCAGAACTGCTCTGCCGATGGGGCATCTAAGGTAATGGTGTTGTCAGAAGACCAGGTGTTGGTTTCACCCACGCTGGACCCCGGCACGGTATGCATGGGGGGAAAGGTGTTGAGTCTGGAGCCAGTGCATGAATTTCCTTGCCTGGTTGAGGCTCCTGTCCGGTCTAGGCAGGAGGTGCTATAGTTAGTTATTGATAGGGCCTCCTTGGAGAATGGAAGTCCTGTGTAGAAGGAAACAGGGTTGGGTCCCTTGACGCTGGTGTGTGACCACACGACCGTGTGTCATCCTGTTTCCGTGGGGCTCCATTCCTCCCAGGAAGCGTGGTGTGTAGCAGATCCGGGGAGTGGCTCATTTCTGGAGGACTGCGCTTTGGATGAGTGCCAGGCCTCTTGGTGTGTGAGCGTCCTGCAAAGATCGGTTAACGTAAAAGTGGGTCCAGAATCACAGCAGCTTGGGTTGCCTGTCTGCCACAATGAGCAGCCCTACAGGAGACAGAAAATAAATTTGGACAACTATCCGGAGGGTCGCCAAGAGGTGACTGCGACTCAACGGTGCTTACAGCAGTAACATGAGCAGGCATGGCTCAGGCATTGGCTAATTGAGGATGACGCTAAGCCACCTGAAGCTGAGGCTGGTTAGCTCTTGTTAGGTCCCTCCTGAGACGTGTAGCCCTCCCTGACGGGCTCTCCTTGATGTGGTGGTGGAACGGTGCAGCGGGCGTTGCTTACTGCAATCTACAATAGCGGTGAGGCACCGGAGGGCTCGTGGAGGGTTCTAGTTGGTGCAACCTGGGAAGGAGAAGACATCCAATTGCTGCCATGAGCTTTGGGAGCCGAAGCGTCACTATGTCAAGTGCCGGGCCTCCTGTTGGTAGGCACTTGGCTGTCAGTAGAAAGATCGTCTGTTGGAGGGAACATAGAAGAAGGCAGGATGGCTTCTGAGTGCAATTGCTGGTGCATGCACTTGCTGATGCATGTAGCAAAGAGACTTGCACACTTACAGGCCCAAAGCAGTGATCTTAACCACTTGGTACGCGCCTCATGGTCCTAACCACTAGGCTCGTGCCCCCATTGGGAATGTCCCAAGCGTTGTCCAGAGCGATATTAAGGGGTGGTCCAAGCTTTGTCTATAGGCGATTGGGGACTGCGGTGCTGATGTTTGCTTCGACATGCTCCAGTCAATGTGAGGCTTTCATCCGGGCCCAAGGAGGGGATAGGCATGGTTTGCTGGATCATTGCCTGGACCTCCCAAGATGGCACAGTGCGGGGGTGAGTTGCTGCCACAAGGAGCACAGGTGTGCAGCATGGACCTTTGACCATCCATGAACCCCCTGTTTGTCTGATCCCATGGAGTGGGATGCTGATTACATTGTCAATGATGCTGCCTTGGAACGAGAGTTTGAGGTAGTTCGGACGGTTGTCCATTGACAGCAAGAACAGTTCTGCGTAGTCTGAGGTGCTGTTGAGTTAGAGAGACTGGAAGGCGGGTCGCCAGCCTGATGTTGGAGGCGATTCTCGCCTCAGGTGTTTCGGCCTCAGATCTCTATTTACTGTACTGCGGAGTAGCCACTTTCTTCTTGGACAACACCCATTGTCTTACCCCAAAAGAGACTGGTTGCCAGCTGCCCTTGCTTACCACCTGCTGCTGCTGCCACCCACCTGATCTAGGGGTGGTAGTGTATGGATCAAACCATACTAGGTGGCTACCTTGTAAGGATGGGATGTATTGCTCCGTTCAGAGCAGAACATTGTGCGCCCTGGGCTGTGTTGGTTTAAGCTCCAACCAAACCGTACCAGCACAGGACAGTGGCCACCTTAAGTAACCTTTTCCTCCAGCACTCACCGTTGCGATGCCAAGTCTTCCGGGTGCAGCAGCGATGGAATGCTACAGTAAGAATCGGGAGCGCAATGCAGCGGAGGGCCTCTGAATCTCTGCACATTGTCTAGGAAACCTATTCCCAGTATCGAGGGGCAAGCTGGTAGAGTGAGGCTCAAGGCCGGGCTCACCATCACAGTGGGCATGTTCAAAGGAGCAGGGTCTGGTGGGGCTTTGGTGGGAAATTTAAGGGCTAGAGAGACTTCTTAAGGCTCCTAGGGTTAAAGATTGGACTCAGGACTCCCGGGACTCCACCTTGGGCTTCCCTTGAGCCAAGAGAGTCTGCAGGTGGCGGGTGCCAGGTGTTGATCTGGAGCTCTAGGTGCCACTGCGGGCACATGGCCATCCCCTCACGCAGGGCTATAATTTGCTGTTGGGTTAGTAACCTGCAGTGCCAGCAATTTAAGGGAGAACCTTATTTCCTCCTGGCGCGGGTTCAGGTATGAGACCCGATAATTCGGGATAGAGGGGGGGTGCAGGGGCTCGTCTGGGAGTTGAACCCTGGACCTCACGCAGCTGAAGTGAGAAATATTCCCCTAGACCAACAAGCCAGGGCCTGGACACGGCCAGATGCTTTAATGGGACTGATGAGGAGGAGGGCAACAGAAAACAGCGTGGCGAGGAGCTTCCTGAGCACAGGTCCATCGCAGCACAAGCCCAGCAGCAAACTTCAGGCTTCAAAGGATAAGGATATGCCTTGCAGGATAACAAGTGACAGTCCCTTCTTGGATCCCCTCTCAGGTGGGATTAAGGAGGGGATTTTTGAAGTACCCTCGTGATTCAGCGCACCAGCAGGGTCAGGTGTGCCCTTATTTTCCTTGGAGCAGGGTGGTGCAGACAACCACCAGCTCTCCGGCCCCTCAGAAGCCCACTTTATCATCCCGGAGCAAAAACTTAGGGTAGCAACCGTGAGAGAGGGTACACTGCAGAGTAGCAGAGCCTACATGGTCTTGATGTGACTCCACTCTTGGAGAGGCGCAGAAACTGCATTCGGGCCACTTTATGCCCTCGCTGGGGAACGAGGGGCGGAGCTCCTCGATGTACCTCCGTGCCGCCGGTGCTGCTCCTGTGGTGATGTCGTTTAACTTGCTGCTGATGACACTTTCGGAAAACATGGCTCTGACCAGGGCTCGTGTAGCAGCTATAGAGGCCACGATCCTCAAGGGACTCAGCATCTCAAACGCGTGCGGCTTATGCTTGCCTCCACTTCCTGCCTGGAGTTACAGGGTGGGAGGAGGGTATCCTCATCGGCGCCAGGTTTGTCGGCCCGGAAGGGGAGTTCTGGCATCGACATCGTGGGATGGAGAAAGGCTTCAGAGGGTCTGAAGCAGGGTGGGAGATCCTCTTCACCATCTGCTCTGTCGGAACGGTCCTGAGAGGGGAGCTCCTGCATCAGTGAGGCACTCCCCCCAGAGTACGGCGGGTTTGGAAATCAGGCAATGAAAAGGCAGTGCAAGGTCTTCTGCTCAGCGCCGATGGACAGAGGTACAGCTCAGGATTGGTGCATGATCCGGAAGAGTCCCTGTGCCGAGGCCCGAAGGGGCGACATGCTGAGTGCGGAAGTGATGACGCGTAGGAGGGGCGTGGCAAGCAGGGCGGCTGGAGATGCAGAGTCGCTTCTGGTTCTTGGCGGCCTGCCTCTGCCGCCCCGGCGCCATGCAGGAGGTGTCTCGGCGCCGAGACAGGGGAATGCGGAGCCGAGCAGCAAATATCAGGCAGCCAGGAATCATGCCGCGCTGTTGAGGATGAGCGGCGCGTGTCAGATGCTGGAGGCTCCTGCCGCGCTGCTGAGGATGAGTGGGGCATGCCAGATGTGGGCGGCAAGCAGTGAGGTGCCAGAGAGGATTTCTACTTCAGCGCCATTAACACCATCGCGCTGTGCCTGTAGATGGACGCAGTCTATGATGGAGGTCCTGCAGGCACATCCAGGAATTTGTCCCTGGAACGATTGCCACCTCAATCCGATCTAGTGCTGGCATGCACTTTGCAGGGAGATCTGCTGTAAGGGCAGGTACGTGTGGTGTGGGGCGGCAGCCCCAGAACTCCCGCGGCCGGGGATGGAGGCCCGGGGGCGCATCCCGTGCCATGTCGTCTCCTCGTGGTAGCCTCCTCATGTCTAGATCCTGGGCGATATCGAAGCTTGCGACTGGGGATGGAGGCCATTAGAGGCGCATCCCGAGCGGCAGTGATGCAGTGCAGCAGGGTTCCGTAAGTCCATGTGCAGGATGCTCTGCTGGAGTTCGGAGGAACTTAGATTAGGCCGTGAGGACATGGCCAGATTCCGGTCCGCTCCCCTTTGGAAAGATCTGAAAGGGGAAGAATCAGAGACAGCATTAAAACATTTAAAAGGAGTAAGTAAGGAGGAAGGGATTCCTCTTCAGAATAAGTGTAGTCTTTGTGTAATTTCAGTTGGAGAGTAGAGAGGTCCGTCTTGTCGGCAAGGCGGAAGAACTGAAACTGGCTAGCTAGGGGCGGGCAGAGGGGTGGGGCCAGTTGGCCCATGCTCAGAAGGGCAAAAGCCCTTCTGAGCTATGGAGAGTACTTCCGTCTCAGCGCTGTCGGATAACGTCACCAAGTGTGGCTGACTCATCCTGCTTGTCCTAGGAGAACATGTCTACTTCTATACATGTTAAAGGCAGGCGATAATAAAAAAACCTTGTCTTTTGTTACTCCTTTCCCCATGTGGGTAAGTTTAGGCAATGTATTTGGGGCACAAGAATAGGCAGCTGCTAATATGCTTTGATTGGAGACCAGAGAGAGAAAGGCATCATGGGAATGTACATGTCTTGGGATATGATTTACTAGCTGTAATGGAGACAGAAACATCATGGGAGAGTGGGCATCAAGGAAGGGTATAATAAAGATGTTGATAGTCTACAGACAGATGATAGAGATAACTCTCTCTGGCAAGACTGATTATTTAAATGTTTTGTTCCTGTTTCTGGTTCCAGGTGACCACATAGCAGCCATGGTTTATATCATCGGAAGGCCAAACAAGGTGGTGAAGGCCAGGGAGGCAATCTGTATTTTCACAAAGCACTTTTGTGAAGAAACCATTTCTAGCCCCTTTATTCCTGCCATCCAGAGGGAAAACTGGAGGGGCATCAGGGACAGGCCATCGCAGCATCTTACAAACTGGCTTCCCCATGACAACTGTGTCACCATCCAGGGCACATTCCAGGATGTGATAGAGGCTTTGAAGGGCATCCTGACGGAGCTCCACAAGGAAGAACTAAAAATAGCCAGAAAAGCAGCCAAGCCAGGTAAGATAAAAATGGCTAGAAAAGCACTTTCTTACTCAATTTTTTCCCCTATAGTTCATTGCAGAACAGGCTGTGGAGACATCCCCTACCCCTCAGGAATAAGGATGGGGAGGAAGCATTTCATTTCCCCTGCTGCTACTGCTTTATAGGGATATTTTGCATCTGCTTCTGCTCCTTAGTGATTTTGTAAGTTTCCCCTTGAAATGTACAGTCCTGAGGTTCATTATAGATGAGGTGGGATAAGAGTTCAGCCAGTGGCTCAGTGGCTCATCTGTAAGGTGCACAGAAGTCTTCTACCCGTGTTCCTACCATCAGGGTTGATGCAACAATGCCATGGTTTCAGGCTGGTTTCCTGGTAGTCCTGAAAATCTTGTCCCTTGCGATTGAAACGGCCATTTTAATACACCAACCCCATTGTGGGAATGCCTGCAGATGACGCCCAGATGACTTAGAGAGAACACCAATCAGTGGATGCTACAGTTTCTCCAACTGGCGATGCCTAGTCTACAGATGAATCCATGAAGTCACCTTCCGGGAGGAAGATCCATAAAATAAGTTTCTCACTCCACAATCACCTGGTGCTTATCCCTTTGGTCACTTTTTCTTAGTCTGCATCTTTACTTATTTATGTATTTATTTATTTATTTATGGTTTCTTTCTATACTACTTTTAAGTACTTGTCAAAGCAGTTTCCATTAAAATTTATATTAAAAGAGTCCAAGAAGGGTCTATAGGCAGATGAGAAATAATAGTAAGCAGGACTGGGGGATGTAATGGAGGGGTAGAAAGAGAACATTAGGAACGAGAGGTGAGACAGATTGAGGCAGAAAACCTTGTGTTCCCTTTCCTTTGTTTTTCTCTTTCTTGTTCCCTTTTATCCTTTGGATCTTGGTGTTATTCTCCTTCTTTTAACTCTGCTCCTTCCAGCCTTGAGTTAACAACTCAAACTATGGTTACACAATGCAAGGTTTCACATCAGGCACCACCACTCGGGAAAAAGATTTAGGTCTCATCACAGATAATTTATTTATTTAACCAGTTTTCTATACTGCCTTATCCTTTCATCAAAGTGGTGGGCAATGGAGGGTTAAGTGGCTTGCCCAAGGCCACAAGGAGTGCCTATAGGACTAGAAACCCCAGTCTCTCTGGCCTGAGATTGCTGTCCCCAGGTGGGACTTGAACCCCTGGCCCTCTGGCCTGAGGTACCTTGTCCTAACCACTAGGCCACTCCTCCCAGTTAAAACCCTCTGCCCAGTGTGCAGTTGCGGCTTAGATAGCAAATAGAATGCTGGGAATCTAAGGAAAGGAATGGAGAATAAAACAAAGGATATTATAATGCCTCTGTATCATTCCATGGTGCGACTGCTCTTTGAATATTGTGTGCCATTCTGGTCGCCATATGAGAATCTTAAAAAGGATATAGCAGAATTAGAAAAGGTACAAAGAAGAGCCACCAAAATGGTAAAGGGGATGGAAGGGAAGGCTTAAAAGATTAGGGCTGATGGGAGATATGACAGAGGTCTGTAAATGAATGAATGGAATGGGTAAACGCAGATTGGTTATTTACTCCATCAAAAAGTAGAAAGACTAGGGGACACACAATGAAGCTAAATGTAACCATTTAAAACTAATAAGAGAAAATATTTTTTCACTCAACGCATAATCAAACTCTGGAATTCATTACAGGAGGATGTAGTAAAGGCTGTTAGTGTAGCTGGGTTTAGAAATGTTTGGACAAGTTCCTGGACGAAAGGTCCATAAACCATTATTAAAGAGGAAATCCACTGCTTACCCCAGGATAAGCATTGTGGGACCTGTGAACCTTTTTGGGAACCTGACAGGTACTTGTGAAATGGATTGGCCACTGTTGGACACAGGATACTGGGTTTGATGGACCTTGGTCTGATCCAGTATGGTGTTTGCTTCTCCATACTGGGAGCCATGGACTTTGCTGCAGGGATCTGCCTTTACCTTCTCTCCACCCTTTCTTGTCCTTGCCTGGGCCCTAGATAGGAGTACATAGTCCTTCATCAGGGTCCCTACAATTCCAGAGTATTAGGGGATGGGCTGAGATAGATCTTCTTTGGCCCCATTCCACTTAGAGGCATATTTTTCTGCTTTTCTTAAATAATTAAAAACTACAGGTCCATGGATGGAATGATACAATCTCAGGACTGGTTCGCCCTGACTATCAGAGCCATAACTAGGCATTTTAGTGATGGGAGCAGACAAGCATATTGGCACCTCCTATGTCCTCTCTGATCCCTGCGTCTCTCTCACTATATTGATCCCTGGGTTCTTGTTTACTGTCTTCTCTCATCTTTGTTAACCTAGATGGTAGGAGGCATGCGCCAAAACTTTTAAACCTGGATTTCTGTAGCTTTTCCATTCCAAGATTTTTGGGTGATTGCTCTCTCACCCACCCCTATTTATGGTCCTGATGATGACCAGGAGCTGCCTGGTGGCCTTATCTTCAGCCACAATGCTAGCAAGCTGCCCAGTGTTTTCTCAGCAGGTTCTTGTCTACGGTTGCAGAGTTCTGTAGAGAAGGAATGAATGTTTTAATTTTAGCCATATCCATGCCATTTAGCCATATCCTTCAGTCCTGTTGTGTTTCCAATAAGGAAAGAAAAGTAGAAATTGGGCCACTGAGTTCAAAGTTTGGCGAGGGAGTTGAAACAAATTAGCTCAACTTAATTCCAGTACTGATTCACATCTTAACTAACATATCCTGGATATGAATTTGACACATCTACATTTCAACTTATTTAACGGATTCTTCAAAAAATGACTATACCCCACTTGGCAACTGACACCATCATCCCTGTATCTAGCAAATAACTGACATTTAAAATTGTTATTTTTGAAATTCTTGCAGATGTTCCAAACTCCCTGAAAATGTCCATGTTTGACAGAATTATCAGTAATTTCACACACTGGTCCTAATAGGCCCATATGGCTATGATCTCACAAAGTGACATTTCACAGGTATGAGCATGTAGCGTGAACCAGTCAGATACCAGAGTATGTGATGTCATTTGTAACACACCCCTCCCCCTCTCCCCTTGTATGGCTGCCCCTAAACATCATTCCACCAAGGACAGAATTTTTCTTGTATGGCAGGAGCTTTTCGTTCATCCAGTTTGTGTTTCTCTTCCCTGGCATCCCTTGATGATATCCATCCCTGAGGTAGTTGAATCTTACATACTGTATTTTCTCTGATTTGTTGACACAGAACCACACATACCCAATCACTGGGAGCCGATGCAGGACTGTCTAAGTAAGAGGGTGGTGCTCCCAGCGAACTCTGAAGAGCACAAGATGGTGGCAGCAAAATTTCATGAAACAGTTGCGAATCATTCAATCATCATGGTACAATAAGAAACTAATGATAGCACACTAATGAAAGCAGAAAGGGAAAGATTAAGAAGAGATACCATGCAGGATGGCTCTGTGATGATAGAGGGTTAAAATAGCGGTTGCATTTAAAAATTAGGCTTACAGTCAGAGCCAGTATTAGAGTTTACAGTTCAAATTAAGGCTAAATGTTAAGGCTAGGGCTAGAGATAGACTCAGGGTTAAGGTTAAAGATTGGGATTACTGTTAAAGTTGGTGTTAGGGATAGAGTTTAGGCTTAAGATTGGTTCTAGGGTTAGTGTTGGGGCTAGGTTGGATGTTAGGGCTAGGTTGGGTCTAGATTAAGGTTGGGGCTAGAGTTAGAGCATGAGGGACAGAATTTAGAATTAAGGTTGAGTCTATAATTAGTGTTAGGGTCTATAATTAGGACTATATTAGGATCAGAGATACAATGACAGCTAAATAGGAAGGCATTAGACTAGAACCTATGCACAGTTACTCCCCGATGAACGGGTAGATGGGGAAGAGGAAAGACATAGACCTTCATGATTTATTTAGCTGTGCTTATATACTGCTTTTCACTGGGTCAAAGAGGTTTACAGATATATGCTAACAGGCACAATTTATTCCCTTGTCCCCAAAGGACTCACAATCTAAGTGTACTTGAGGCAATGGAGGGTTAAGTGGCTTGCCCAAGGCCACAAGGAGTGGCCATGGGACTAGAGATCCCAATCTCTATGGTCTGAGATTACTTGTCCCTATGTGGGAATTGAACCCCTGGCTCTCTAGCCCGAGGTAACCTGTCACAACGACAGCCACTCCTCCCTCCCATGATGGCTTCCTGATGAGAGCTGGATTAGGAGAGGTAAAGGGAGAGGCTTTGCATGATGGCATTAGGAGTGAGGTCTTGTAAGGAGAGAGGTTATGCATGGCAAGGAAAAGTAAGTGTGACGGGCTCTAGGATTTGAGAATAATTTTGCATATCATCACGATGCCTCCAGATTGAGCGGATCCAGAACACCTACCTCTGGCTCTCTTACTGTAATAAAAGGTCTTGGCTGGAAAAGAAGTACCCCATGGGATCACCGAATGAGCGGCATCTGTTTCATGGAACACGTGCATGCAACTGCGACTCCATCGAGCAGATCGGCTTCAACAGCAGGTTCAGTCAGAGTCAGTAGTATTTCATTATTAACAAATGAGTGTGCACACATGGTGTAGGGTTATAGAATACTCTAACCCCACTAATAGCCCCATTAAATACTGGCTCAGCTGGAGATAGATCCAGTGGGATGTTCTGGCTTTCTTGGTGCTCTACTTCTAAGCTTCAAAATGTGACTCCAGTCCAGATGCTAACCCTAGAAGGAAGCCCTTAAATTTGACACCTGAACGTAACTAAAACTTTACTCTAAGCCCTAACCAAAATGCTAACCCTTTGCCCTAATCCTTAACCTTACAACATTGCCCAATATTAAATTTCTTAGAATAAACCCAATACCTAACCATTAATGCTAACACTAAACTGTATCTGCCTAAACTTAACCCAACCCTAGTTTCTCAACCCTAATTTTGTCTCTAAGCACTAATTATAATTCTTATCCTCATCCTAACCTTACCTCTAACCCCACATCTTATCCTGACCCTGTCTCTAAGCCTAACCTCTGACATTAAATCAAACCCATACATTAATCCTAGTGCTTTGTTCTAACTTAATCTTAACCCTCACACTTGCTATGTCACTAGTGTCTTACACACCTTTAGACTAAAGTCAAACTAATCGTAACCCTTTTCCTAGCTCATCTTGTAATTTAACTCTATATGCTAACCCTTTGCCTCAACAATCAACACGACCTTTACCACTAAGTCTTGACCATGTCGTTAACCCAAGGGAAAAAAGCTATTTACAACAAACAAGAAAAATAAAATCTGTAAAAGAGAATAATGAATTCTTCTGTCAGGCAATACATTTCACATGGCGTCTGTTCTGCAGAATAGAATTGCAGGTTGTTTTAATCTATCGCAGTGTCAGTTGTGTAGAAGGGAAGAGGGCTGATTAATTTGGGTTTTTTTGTGGCTATGCTGAAGAATAAGACAGCAGATTACTCCAGCCTATAGGAAAATGCAAAATCATAACATGCTATCCATAAAATGCATCTTATGCCTCCTTTATATTCTGTATTTGATTCTTCTGTTTCAGCGTGCTTGTATGGGAAGGGTGTATATTTTGCCAAAGATGCCTCTGGTGCCCTTCCTTATACATTCTCCTATCAAGGACAAATGACTATGTTTCTGGCCCGAGTTCTTACTGGCAGATACACCGAAGGGGAAGCGTCCATTGTGCGTCCTCCATCTGGCCCAGACAGAAGCTTCTTTGACAGCATGGTGAACTTTCTTGACAATCCATCTATCTTTGTAAGCATCTTTGACGACTTCGCCTACCCTGAATATCTCATCACGTTTCAGTGAAAGAAATCAAGAATACAACAAAGATCCTCAGAACTCTGAACAGCAAAGAAAAAGAAATAAAATCCAGGCAGCCAGTTTCCTTTCACACTACTGAAATAGTGTCTAGTTAGCGATTCTCTGGAAGAACAGATAGTGCTGGACACGGATGTCAAATAGAATTTAAATCTAGGTAGTTCACAGAAGCTTCTCACAGGTGCTCTACAAAGGCCTGCAGACAAATCAATTTTGAAAAATGTATGGAAAGTTTTATCAGTATTTTTAGGTGAGCTGGCTCTTAGAGGGAGATTTTTGGTTGGCCCTGGCATCATTGAAACTCCCTTTGCCCCCAGTGTCCCTTGTTCTTATTTCAGATAGAAAAAGCAGGAAGACTACAAGTTTCAACATGCAATGCACAAAAAACCAAACAGGAATGCTAAAGCCACTGTGCAACCTTCACCAGGTCTTTTAGCCTCTCTGTGTCTAAATCTAGACTGTAAGTTCCTTTTGGGGCCAAGGCATTGGGCAGTACCAGGCAGAGTTATAGTGCTATAGAAACGTTGTTCATTTCTTAGGTTAAGAATCTATGGCCATCTGACACGCTTGGAGGCACCTCTACCTTCAATGTATATACCAGAACATTGTTTTCAGACAGGATTTAAAGAGACAATCATAGATATCCCTTATCATTTCCCAAGGTGGTACCTTGCTATGACTAGTTGAGGCATGACTAAGTAAGGGGAGAAATCACAGCCCATCCCTGGCACTGTGGAGTCACATCATCACCATCAGTGACTCAGCTGTTTGTGGAGGCTAAAATAGGGAAGGGCTAGCATGGGGTAGGGGCAAGTTGAGTTAACAATTTTGGAGCAGTGGCACTGCCAGAACTGATTTTTTTTTGGAGATGCCCAAAGTTAACATGGTAGGGCACTAGATATACAGGTTTGAGTCATACAAATTTGACAAATAATGCCTTCGTGTGCAGCTAAAAATGGATTTGTGTATCATAGGTGACACTTGACATATTCTAAACTTAATCACAGTATTTCAAGCATTTACCAAAGCTAAATACCATATGCACTAATGGAAACAATTCAACCTTATTTAGAAATGTCTGAAGACACAGAGTCCTATAACTTGATTTAAACCTGATTAGACACAAGTCTGCTATGAAGCCCACCACCCCAACACCTGTGACATGTTCAACAATCCCATCCATTGTAATGGCAAAATAATTATTATTTAGCACATTGTTTTATTAATAAAATAGGTAAAGTTCTTTTCTGTTTTATATATATCTTGAAGATGTGCACGTTATACTGCCTTCTGAAACTTGGCAGTGAGGGCCTGAGTATCAGTCCCCTTCACGCCTCCGAACACCCAGAAAATAGGAAAAAAAAATGGTTCAGCAGATGGCAGGGGTTAGCACTGAAAACAAAGGGAACAGAAAACAAAGCATAGAATATCCTCCATAAAGGAGACTGGAGTTTCATCTCATCGAAGAAAAGTTCTCAGCCTTTGTATACAAATGTATTTTGAAATGTTAATTTACGGATGCGGCCACTATCTTGATCATTGGCTTAGCATCATTAGGGTATTTCAGCAGCACCATTATCGACAGTGTCACTGAAAATGCTAACAGACCACTTAGCGCTTTACAGATAGAGCTGGAGTGTTATCCAGCAGGTGGCGATATTCAACCGCTATCAAGACAAGTTCTCCAGATACATTCAGGAAAGTTGAAAGGTTGTCCTAAATCTCTCTAGGTAACCTGTCCGGAGAGTGGCTGAATATCACTGTTGTCTAGACAGCTGCCACACTGTCTCGTCCATCCGGATATTCAGCGGCACCCGTCCAGATTGTGGTGCTGAATAGCTGTATCATTTTTCAATGCTATGGTTGGGCCCAACATTGAAACACCATCAACCAGGGTGTTTCAATGCTGGACCCTTAATATTTGCTTCCTGGACAACTTTTTTTTCATTAGACTTTTTCACTGTGTGACTATTAAGAAACTGTGATGTATCTTCCACTGTTTCGTTGTAGGATGAGAGAGAGGTTAATACATATGCATTGTGAAATATTTACTACTCGTCATTTATATCCTGCATTTGAGCATAATAATGAATAAAATACCATTAAGGACTGGGTTCTCTTTCTTAAGTTGCAGAGCATTTTATTGAAATTACACACTTATTCAATAATTAAAGCATTCAATGATATGCACTTTTTTTTCTGGGATCTTATACAAGGGAAATATGCAATAGTGAAATCCTAAATTATTAATTGTGCTGAATCAGAGTTACCTCCCTGTGAATACTAATGTATTTCTTTCTCTGGAGATTCTAGAGATGTTCTGTTGGCATGAAGAGATCCTTGTCTGCAGAAAGCGTGGGCAGCAGGTTTTAAAGATGAGCAGAGGCTGGGATGAATATTTATATTTACTTATAAGCTCCCACTTGAGACTGATCCTTGAGCTGTAGATCAGAGTGAAAGGATGATTCTGATTGGCTGCACTTAGTCACATGTCCAGGAATAGTCCAGGGATTACCTCAGAGGTCATGATCAGTACTTAACTCCTACAGTAATTATCCTGCCAGACTAGGTTCTGCCCTGAGTTTCTGTTCTTACTTCTGTTTCTTTTGTCACACTTTCAGCCATTATCAGTTTTCCTGGACCATCTTTTGTCCTAGCAAATCTTTGTCATCAGGTAGAGCGAAGGTGTCAGCACCTGGTCCTTAGTGTCCAGTTATCTGACCAATTCCTTAAATCCAGTTGCTATATTTCAGGAAAGTACAGTTGTGTGCAACTTTATTGGCACTCTTGCATTTTAGGTATGTATATACAATATTTTGAGAAAGAATTGGAAATATTCCAACTGTATGTCATCATAATACTGTAGCTTACTAGTATGTTCGAAGGTATACAACAAAAAAACAGATGTCTGTGCAACCTAGACATAGTAGTTTCTGAGGAAAAACAAAACATAATCTGGATAGGATTAATGGCACCCTTCACTAATATTTGGTTGCATAACCCTTGGCAGTGATGACTAAGGACTAGGTCCAATACGGCTTCCCCTCTGGTCGGTTCATGAACCATCTGCTCCAAGAAGCAGTCATTTATTTCATCTAGGAACTTTATTTCCCTAGCATGTCCTGCCGTGACACTGACCCAGTCGATACCGTGGTAACTGAAATCACATATTACTGCACTATAACTTTTGTTAGCTTCCTTGATTTCTTTGAGCATTTTATCATCCATATGTTCATTCTGGCCAGGCGGTTGATAGTACACCCCCACTGCCATCGCCTTCCCCTTTTTACATGGAATTTCAATCCATAGAGATTCTACAGCAAATTTTGTTTCCTGCAAAACTTTAATCCTTTCTGACTCAATGCCCTCTCTAACATAGAGTGCAACCCTTCCACCAATTTGATCAGCTCTATCATTACGATATAGTTTGTACCCAGGTATCACAGTCTCCCACTGGTTTCCTCCTTCCACCATGTCTCTGAAATTCTAATCATATCAAACCTCTCAATTAGTGCTATATATTCTAACTCTCCCATCGTATTTTTTAGACTTCTAGCATTTGCATACAGGCATTTTAGAGACTGTATTTTATTCATATTAATCTGGCTATTGGTAGGCAGCTCTCTTGTCTTCACCATTGTGAAAATGGAACAGGGAGTGAATGTGGCCATTTGAAACATTAGAGCCATCATTCATTGGTTGATTCAAGTCATGTGAGTACTGACAATTGATCACAGGTGCATCTAATTTTACTGCATTGGGAATGTGGTTCTTTTGTTCAAATCTATTTGAATAGTTTATAAAGGTGTCAATAATTATGTCCTGCCCATGTCCAAGTTTTTATACTATTTCTTACTATTTCCTTTTTTAATTGCTCTTGTTTTATTTGATTATTCTATGTGTCCAATATGTGCGTGTATATAGTTGAAAGCCATTTTGGCCACTTTTTTAAAGGAAATATTTGACATTAAGAGGTTAAACAGCAAGGATGCCAATAAGGTTGACCGCAACTCTAATATCTGAATTCAACAATCAGTAATTCAGCATATCATGCTACATCATCACGAAGGGTGTCACGCCACCACCACTCACCTCTAGGCTAGAGGGGCGTTGATTATTGAAGGAACTTTCTGCTGTATGCTTTTTCAGCTTTTTTTTAAACTATTTCCCTGCAAGGCCCTCTGGGATATGTAGTCCTTATTCAGCTGTATGAGTGCACCATGCAGAAAGCTGTAATCAGGCTCAAGTAGGTAAGGCAAATGACAGAAATTTATTATTTTTATATACACAATGGTTCGATTATACCACACATAGGATTGTTGGTTCAGGACTCTTGGAAGCAAAAATTGTCCAAAACATATCCAACCACAAAATGCAGTTTTAAAGGTTCTCTCTATTGCAGGATACACAGTCTTTACCAGCAAGCCTAATTATATTCCCTCCTTAGCTTTGCTGGCTAAAGCACCAAACAAAAAGCACATTTAAAGTCTGTGGTAAACGTCCCCTTTATAAACACAAGGGAAACACAGCCACCCTGCTTGTGGGATAAGGGTACCTTTTTCCTGGATAACCTTCTTTCAGGACTGGCTTGCTTTCTCTACGTTCCCCAGGTTTACAGCTTGGCACAAGGAACCGTCCATGGGAGTGTCCTCCTCAATCAGCTTCACCTCGGGCTCTCCCAGCTGCATAGGCTCTGACTCCCCATCTTGCTCACAGTGCTCAGCTAACAGCCTCCAGGGGGATCTTGGAGTCTCTCTTGTTCCTGGCTCTAAACTCTCCTGCAGCCGTGCTACATGCCAAATAGCACTCTCTCCAGCTGGAAGCTCCGTTCCTCTGCTCTGCTCAGCCTGGCTTCCTGCTTCTCCTCTCCTCCTCCTTTTTTCTAAATCATACTCTGCTCTGGGTTTATACTTCCAGGGCTCTTGCTCCAACCCCACCCTACTCAGGTGACGGCAATCAGCCTGACTTGGGGCACCTGAGTGCTTGAAGCATTCACTGCCTAAAGGGTTCTGAGCCTTGTATCCTCTCCCCTTCATTCCACTAGGGGGAGCCTGAAATGTTTTCCACGTGGAAGTTTTCTGATCCCTGGAGGTGTTTATGACTTTCCTACCCTGACTTGAGTAAAGGGGGCCCTTTACTAGGGTGAATTCCCTGTCTCTTTTTCCTCCCCTGGACTCGGGATAGGCCTCCTTGCCACAAGGGTCAATCAACACATTTTTTCCAAAATTTTTATACTGTTAAGGGTCTGATTCTGTTCCAGACGTAGATTCACTCTGTGTGTCTGGTCTGAACTAGATGCATAGAGGGGATTGTGATTCAGATCTTGCAGGGCACGTCTAGCCCCACGGGACTAGAATCGCGAACAGTCTTGCACGTGCAGGCCAGGACAGCGAATCTGTCCAGCCTGCACGTGCAGGACTGCACCCAGCTAACTCAGTCAAGACTCTTCAGTGGAGCTGCGGCACCATGGCGTCATGTTGCCATGGCCCCGCGACTCCATTGAAGAGCCGTGATGCCGACCACCAGAGAATAAAGTTAATTCCCCACAGCCAGACCACTGATCTGGCCTTCTAAGGCCAGAATTGGGCTGCGAGGAATGTCCTCTGGCCCCCCTGCCCCTTCCGCGTTCCGGCGGCAAAAACAAATGTCCAGAGAAGTTATTACACTTCGGAGGTGGAATAACTTCGCTGCACATGTCGCCGGCCCCAGATGTACAGGGCTGACATTAGAATTGGCCCTGTATGTCCACGGCCGGTGACCGCCCAGACTCTGCCCCCGTGCTGCCCCTTCCCCGCCCCTGTTTAACTTCCCCGCACAACCGGCAGGGTAGTTAGTCAGGGGCAGGCGCCGGCAGGAATAGCAGGGATAGTCACCCTGTTGGGATGTCCATCTCCGCTATTCGTGGCTCAGAATAACCCCCTAAAGGTTCTGGATTCAAATGCACTTATCCATGTAACAGACCCCACTATACGGCTAAATATTGGCCAGAGGCATTTTGAAGGTAATATTATAAGACAGCATCTGGTTTTAAGTCTCTTTTACAAAGAAAAGTAGGCACCTATTTTCTTTATAAAATACTAACCTAAGTGGCAGAACTCACTCCTACATCACAGGTGGGGAGCAAGTGTGAATATCTGTGCCTATCATTTTTGAGTGTGTGCATAAATCAGAGGGGCATGTTTCCTAAACCACGCTAAGAATCTGCATCTTAGTAAGTGCTTAGTGCCAAAAATAAGTGCTGGAGTTGTGCTCGACCTATGCTGGTGGGAGTGTTCCCAGCAAGTCCCCATTCAGTTAGTGCAGTGGGACCCACCTCACTGTACTAAACCAACAACAGCAGTTATTGTGGGTGCATTCAGGGCCAGCCCAAGGATTTCTGTCGCCCTAGGCAGAATCCCCAGTCTCGCCACTACCCCCAGCTAATGCTGCCCCCCCCTACAACTGACATCCCCTCCCCAGCTGTTGCTGATTCCATCTCAAGAGAGGGAGGAGGACAGCAGCAGTGAAAGTATTTCCAAAAGTGGCTGCTTTTGGAAATACTGCTGCTGCCTGCCTCCCCCCACAAATGGAATTGGCAGCAGCTGGGAGGGTGGTGCGGCCGCCAAAGTATGATGCTGCCCTAGGCAGCTGCCTAGCTCACCTAGTGGACAGGCCAGCCGTAGTCCCATGCTAGCCCTTTACAGCAAGCTAAACGTTTAGCACATGTTAGTAAACATGCCTCATTATGCAGGCTTGTGCTCTCCGTCCATGTTTTACCCAAACTCCAACCCTGTACACGCGCAACGTAAAAGAACATGCCACCTGATATTTTAGAAGAGGTGATTTAGGTGAATCGCTGCCCAAATATGTATGAAAACAACTTCATAAAAATTCCCCCTACAGTGGCAGTTTTCAGCACTGCTAAACAGATAACTTAGGACAGAAAGAAAGCAGTATTAAGGCTATCCAGCTAGGTGTCGGTATAATGGTGCCGAAATTCACTGCTATATGAAGAGTGGCTGATGCTCACCGATGTACCAGGATAGTCAGTGCCGGCCACTGTTTGCATACCGGCACTAAATAACTAGATTTCTTTTAAATGCCATGGCTAACATTTAAATAAAACACTAATCAAGATGTTTAAAAATTGACCCATAAATATTTATATTTTAGATGTCATATTTGAATACACATCTTAGGCCATTTTTTATGCTTATTGCTTTTTGGCCTTCAAAATATCGAAACATGACGGTAGAAAAAGTCCACATGACCTATCTAGTCTGCCCTTCCATATCGATTACAATAGTCCCCTTTTTTTCTTTAGAGATCTGTGTTGGTCCCATGTTTTCTTGAATTCAGATACTGTCCTCGTCTCTACTACCTCCACTGAGAGACTATTCCATGTATCTACCACTCTTTCCGTAAAAACATATTTCCGCATATTACTCCTGAGTCTATCCCCTTTTACCATTATCCTTGTAGCAGAGCATGCCTTCAATCGAAAGAGGTGCATTAATTCTTCACTATCCCGCCTTTCCTCTAAACTATACATATTAAGATCTTTGGGCCCGATATTCTTCTGGACAGACTATGCGCCACTACAGCATATAGCCCTGCCCGTGGACCTTTAACCCTGGATATTCAATGCCGGGGTCATATGTGGCCCCGGCATTGAATATCCAGGGATCACCGCACATGCCGGCAGCCGCATTAAGTAACCAGGCAGCAACCATATTGCATACTGCCCACTTAGCTCCTGCGCCAAAAGATAGGTGAGGCTTTTCCTCGCCTATTTTTTGGTGTAGATCGCTAACGGAGCAGCAAGCAATATTTCTGCTGCCCAGTTATCACTTGTCTCCACTGCCTTTTCACCCCGGAATGCCCCCGACACAACCCAATGCCAACCAGATAGCACTGGAGCGTATAGGGGATTTAGAAGGGGATATTCAATGGTACTAACCGTGTAAGTAACATAGTATATGATGGCAGATAAAGACCAGCATGGTCCATCTAGTCTGTCCAGCAAGGTGGCAAGGGTAGGTGCACCTGCCGCCCTGTGCAGGTCACCCCTCACCATTCCTTTGTTTACGAGTGTACCCACCGCTCCGTGCAGGTCAACCCTATTTGTTGACATATAAGAGATAGTTAAGTTTATTTAGATTTTATCCTGTTACATAGAGGGATCCACTGTGTCTGTCCATTTTGAATTCTATCACTGTATTTGTCCCCATCACTTCCATCAGGAGGGCATTTCAAGCATCCACCACCCTTTCAGTGGAAAAGTATTTCCTGATGTTGCCTTTCAGTTTACCCCCTTGCAGCTTCATGTTATGCCCTCCAGTTTTACTGCTTCCCCCTCTTTGATAAAGGTTTGTTTGTTCATTAATACTCTTTAAGTATTTATATCTCCCCTGTCCCTCCTCCCTCCAAATCAGAGAAGCAGGACTGTATGAAGACAACCGAGGTGTGAAGATTCGTAGAAGATTCATCAACAACCTTCATTATACTGATAAAACCACATTACTGGCTGAAAGTGAAGATGATCTGAAACATTTGCTTTTCAAGATCAAGGAACATAGTCTTAAAATGGGCTGCACCTTAATGTACAGAAGACAAAGATCCTGACAACTGACAAAATCAATAAATTCATCATTGGAGATGAAATTGAAATAGTGGACAACTTTCACCTACTTGGATCAATCAATAAAGAAACAAGCAGTCAAGAAATCAGATGACACATTGCTCTTGGCAGAATGGCTATGAAGGACCTAGATAGGATTCTCAAGAGCAGAGATTTCTCTCTCCATACAAAGATTCACGTTGATCAAGCCATGATATTTTCAACAACATCATATGGATATGAAAATTGGACAGTGAAAAAGATAAAAAGGAAGAAAATTGATGTCTGAATTATGGTGCTGGTGACAAATACTGTGTATCCCATGAACTGCCCAAAGAACAAACCAGTCAGTACTAGAGGAGATCAAACCTAAGCTTTCCTTAGAAACTCAGATGACAGGACTTTGACTTTCATACTTTGGATACATGTGAAGAGAGAGATCATTAGAGAAAGACATCATGCTTGGCAAGGTAGAAGGTCAACGCAAAATAGAAAGTTCAGCATTGAGATGGGTCAATATAATAGTAGCAGTTATGTGCGCTACTCTGTCAACAATGAGCTACCTGACTGAAGACCAAGCACAGTTTAGGACAACTATCCAGAGGGTCGCCATGAGTCGACACTGACTCAACGGCACTTAACATGCAGGCCCTCACAGCTTGTCATGCAAATAAAACTGTTGGAGATCCCCAAACAGATTAATGGGTAATAATTCCTCAAAGCCATGGTCAATCTAATGACCCACAGTATTTAGAAGTAAACCTCAAAAACCCATCATTTACCTCTTCCAAGGAAAACCATGATTACTTCCCATCTAGACTTGATACAGTACTTATTTATTTTAAAAGATCCAATTGTAAATAACTGAAAATCCTGTAAATAACTTACAATCCTGTACATAGCTCTTAGAGCACGCCATGTCGCTACAACAGCTCAGTGACACCCTGCTCAGACTGTATATAGTTACCCCAGTTCTAAATTCAAGTTCAATGTAAATACGAAGCAGGCTCCCCCTGCTTTGTACAAAAATGTTACTTGTAAACCGCACTGATTTTAAAGAGTGCGGTATAGTGTCCCCAGGCGCCCCTACTGGCATAGGAAATAAGGGCGTCCGGTGACATTTAATTTATTTTAAGGAGTGGTTGAGCTGAAGGACCAAGAGGATTCTGGTCCTTGTAGTGCAGAACTCCTTACAAAGAACAATCTACGCCAAAGTGTAGTGTAATAAGGCTTTATTTCCCCGGTCAACGCTTAGGTTCAATAAGACACAAAAGAAAATGAAGGTAATTCTTTCCTCTAACAAAAAGGTTCCACCATGATATAAACAGTTAAGGGTTGTAGGCTTCACAATTAACTGTTTATCTGGGTTAAGGCTTCTTTCAAATCAATAGAAATTAACATCAGGAAACAAATGGTTATCAGCTTCACCATATGCAGAGTTATCTCTTCTCTATACAGTTAGCAAGGCAATCAAGCTAGTTCTTGAACAAAAGTTACATTCCATTGGTTCACTCTGAGGAATGGGAACACTGGCTTCACAATCAAAGTCCATTGATTCTGGGTCACTACCTTCTTCAATGCTATGACTGTCTTCAGTGTCTGTTAAGTCCTCACAGGGGTTCTTTGGTTTCTCATACAACTTCCTTAGCACACTCTTAGGAAGTGCTTTTAAAAGGTTAGCTTTACTTCTTCTAACTTTCTGAGGCTTATCTATTTGCATAAGGTTTTCATCACTTAAACTTTCCCTTATAATGAAAGGCTTTTCATACCTTGGCTTCTGTAGAGTGCCACACCCAGGGCTCAGCTTACCACGTAGCTTCTCATGCTGACAAGCTGTTCTGTGCACTGCTCTACAATCAGAGTTACCAGGAAAACCTGCCATGGATTTCCACTCTGTGTTTCTTGGCACAAGGATCACTGCAGAAGGAATCTCCTTTCCTTGTGCCTTTCTGGTTTAGCATAGGAGACTTACTTGGACTAGGAGAATTGCTTTCATCAGGCAAGCTGCTTCTTTGGTTTGCTTGGCTTTGGACTCCGTTCCAATACCTTTGGCTTCTCTGGACTTTATCCCTTTGAGTATACCTCTTTTGGATTCTGTATCCTTGAGTTGGCTGCACCTGGAAGCTTTCCTATTCCAGGTTTCTCTCACTGCTCCTGCTGCCGGTCCTTCTGAGCTTGCTCTTGCCACTTCCCCAGCACTGGCTCTTGCCTCCGCCTGTGCCTATTCTTCTCCTGTTCTTCCTGTTTCCCTTTCAGTTCCTAATCCTCCTGTTTCTGCCTCACTGATCATCTGGTTTCCTTTATAAAGGGATTTCTGGTTTGCACGTTCCGAGTCTGAGGACAGGTGAAAGTGCTCATTACTAATGTGATCAGTGCTAGAGCACGTTGCTTCAGGTACTGTGTAATTGTTCATGCGCCCTCTGGCTGAGCTGTGCTGGAACTGCGCTCTCTGCCTTTTCTGAGTTCCATGAAAACCAGGAGTTTTTTCCAACACTGTTTCTTCTCTAGCTCCAGCCTCATGAGAATAGAAAAGCGTTAAATAAATAAATAAATTAGGCCTCATATGCAAATAGCCTTCAAGGCAGTGTACAGCAGTTAAAACACCACAAGAAACATACCCTACCTGAAACAAGAACTGCCTGAAGTGCAAGCAGGGTTCAGGAAAGGGCGAGGAACAAGAGACATCATTGTGGATGTGGGTTGGATCCTTGAAAGCCCCATCCAGAAGGACCCCTCAAGCCCTCCAAAATATAAAAGTATCCAAAATGTAATCTATTAGTAATCTGTGAACTATCATTAAAATCATCTGTAATACCTGAAGACTGGAGGATGGCCAATGTAACGCCAATTTTTAAAAAGGGTTCTAGGGGTGATCAGGGAAACTAGAGACCAGTGAGCTTGACATCAGTACCGGGAATAATGGTAGAAATCATCATAAAGAACAAAATTACTGAACATGTAGATAGTCATGGCTTAATGGGAGACAGCCAACATGGCTTTAGACAAGGAAGATCTTGTCTTACTAATCTGTTACGTTTTTTTGAAGGTGTGAATAAACAGGTAGACAAAGGTGAGTCGGTTGATATAGTGTATCTAGATTTTCAGAAAGTCTTTGAGAAGGTCCCTCATCAGAGACTTTTGGCAAAACTAAAAAGTCATTGGATAGGAGGCAGTGTACTATTGTGGATCAGGAACTGGTTAAAAGATAGAAAGCAGAGGGTAGGGCTAAATGGCCAATTTTCCCAATGGAGAAAGGTGAATAGTGCAGTACCCCAGGGATCTGTGCTGGGTCCGCTGCTTTTTGACATATTCATAAATGACCTAGAAAAGGGAATAATGAGTAAGGTTATCAAATTTACAGATGACACAAAATTATTTAAAGTTGTTAAAACCCATGAGGATTGTGGAAAATTGCAAGAGGATCTTGTTAAATTGGAAGACTGGCCATCCAAATGGCAGATGAAATTTAATGTGGACAAGTGCAAAGTTATGCACCTAGGAAAGAAAAAACCAAACTATGGTTACACAATGCAAGGTTCCACATTAGGAACTGGGCTTGATGGACCTTGGTCTGACCCAGTATGGCATATCTTATGTTCTTATGTAACCCATCTTTCTATGAACTACCTTTCCCATGCTCGATCTAAACAGCTCCCTCCCAAACAAGATTGTGCACAATCATAGCTACTTGTCACCTGCTAGTTAATCTATTCTAGATATATTACTCAACAGAACTTCAGGAACCATGATGCCAGATATATAATTTGTTTTTGGAATTGAGTGAATTCCAGCATAGTTCCACTTATGTGGTCTATGTTGTTAAATGCCTCTGTGGCCTACTCTACATAGGCAAAACAACGTGGGAATTGCATGTCCGTATGCTGGAACATAGTAGACATTTAAGCTGTAGAGTGATGGTTCAACACTGTATTGCCCACAGCCATTCTTTTGACGATCTTCAGATCTTTGGATTAGATCATGTTCCATTAAATCTCCATGGGGGAGCTTGAGCGAAAAGGCTGATTCATAAGGAACAGGGTTGGATTTTTGGATTGGGGATGGTATATTTATTTGGCTGGATTTATATACCGCTTTTCACAGAGGTCAAAGTAGTTTACATGGAAATTCAAAACAATGTTTACATTGAATAGACAACTTTATACAATATATAAAAGAACAGGGTATGACTGGAATAACTTTAGCTATATACATAATCTTCATGGTATGTGGTTGTTGACAATATACAGAATGCTGCTTATGTTGTGGGTGGGGGGTTTAGGAGGGGCGAGACCGAAGTGGAGAGTGAAGAGGTGGGTCTTGAGGAGCTTGCAGAAGGTTAGGAGGTCAGTGGTGTTTCTTATTTGGTCAGGGAAGGAGTTCCAGGTTGAGGGGGCATATAGCTCAAAGGATCTGGTGCACGCCCGTTGGGTGCTTTTTGTTATTGCTTGGGGGTGTTCAAGGTGTTCATAGTGGAGGATCTCCGTGGTCTGTTTGTCTGCAGTGGTGTGTCTAAAGAAAGAAAATGGATGGACAATTAGTAATTAAGAGCTTTGTGTTTCATTAGAAGAGTTTTGTAGAGTATTCTGCTTTGCAGTGGGAGCCAGTGAAAATGTTTGAGGATGAGGGTGATGTGTTCTTGATTGGGTGTTCCTGTGATGGTGTGGCCTGTTATGTGGAGTGCAGTTTGTACAGGAAGGAGCGTTTATTTTGGGAGTCCATGGTATATTGAGTTGCAGTAGTCAGTGTGTGGGATGGTGAGAGACTGTAGGGCTGAGCGAAAGTCTGATGGGGCGAGGAGAGGGCAGAGGTGCTGTAAGGTTCGGATTTTGTAATAGATTGATCTTGCTGCATTTGTTATTTGTGTCTTCAGAGTCAGAGGACTGTAGAGGGTGATTCCCAGGTACTTTACTTCCAGTTTTTGGATTTCTATGTTGTTGAGAGTGATGGAGGAGGGGGGAGGTAATGATTCATTTTTGGTGATGAGCATGGCTTCAGTTTTCTTGAGGTTTATAGATAAATGATTTGCAGATAACCATTATGAGATGTCTCAGAAGCACTGCTGGAGTTCACAGTAGAATGGTTTGAGGTCGAGGTATATTCTGATGGTCTTAATGCAATAGATTGGCTTTTGTGCTAAATATGTTATAGAATTGGATGGATCCTGAAGTGCTCTCGAGTGATATATCTAGAATAGGTTAACTAGTGGGTGATGAGTAGATCTTGTTGGGGAGGGAACTGTTTAGATACAGTATGGATTTGCTTGGAAGAGGCTAAATGATGATTTTTTGAGGATTACTACCATATGGTGCTGTGGGTATTTGGATTGGCCATAGCTTTGTGGACTCATTACCCATTAATCTGCTTGGAGATCTCCCAACAGTTTTATTTCCATGATAAAATGTGAGGAGGCCTGCATAGAATGTATTAAAAAGTGTAGAGTAACAGTTGTGTTCTTTTGTGAAGAAGTTCTATTGATGTAGGTAATAGGTGATTGCTGTATCGGTTTGAACATTTGGATATAATGAAAGTGGCTATCCTGTATGACAAATATGAATAAAGGTTTTGGTTTTTAATGCAGCGGTTTTATTTTGTAAATGTGTGTGTTGATAAAAGAGCTGTGGTTTTCTATGCATGAGATATCAAATGTTACCATTAGTTAGATCTTATTTAACAGGTTTTTTATACCACTTTATCCTTCAGCCAAAGCAGTTTACATTGTAACTTAAACTTGGTAATGTACAGTGGCATTGATAACTTGGATGTTTCTGAGGCAATGGAGGGTTATGTGACTTGCCCAAGGTCACAAGGGATGCTAGTGGGAATTGAATCTCTCTGGGTTCCCAAATCAGTGCTCCAACCATTAGGCTGCTCCTCCACTCATCTTGGAGAAGAGCATTATGATTGACTGATGGTTTGAAGTCTTTGGCTTTGAGTAATAGCTGATTGGTCCCTGAGGTGAATGAGCTCTGTGTGTGAGACTTTGGATACAAAAGCTATATGGGTGTTGTCGTGGGGAGCGCCCCCTACGCCTATGGGCAATCCACGGCAAAGATTATTTTTAGAGAGCCTCAGGGAACGTAAGGTTCATCGGCTTGGTAAAATGGCCTTACCAATTCCGGCTGCCTAAAAGAACTCAGTAACAAGACCAAGTGGAGGGAATTAAGGCTTTTATTCCCCGTCAATGCAAGGGTTCAAAAATAAGAGACAGATAATGAAACAGAAAGTCCTTTGTTGCAAAAGGTACCAGTATTCAAAAACATGGGCTTAATTGTTACACTTCACAATTAATGCAGAGCTTGGGTAACAGGAATTCAGTTCATTCCAAAAGCATAAACATTCTCTATAAACTCTTCTATGTTACTAAGAAACTACAGACTCCTGACATGAAGCTGTGCACAGGTCACACTCCATCTGTTCTGGTGGAGATAGGGAAACTGTATTTATGCATTCTGTTTCCATGCATTCTTCTTCACTAGAATCATCAGGGGAATAAACACTGTCCCTGTCTGACTCGGGTCGGTGTGCTATGCCTCTAGGGCCTTGTCTCCAATAACAGTCTGTTCTCAAGGCTTTAGGGATTTTATTAAACCAGTATGGCTTCTCCTTCTTTGTAGAGTGAGGACTTGTTTTAACAGGGACTTTAGGATTCAAACATTCAATATCATCAATAAAGGTTCCATACCTGGAGCTTTGCTGGCTTGAATCCAGTGTTTTTCCTTTTAGCAATTTTCCTGCTGTAGCAATTTCTCTGCCTGTCAGCTTTAGGCAGGGCTGTGCTTCTTGGCAGTTTGGTGAAACCTGGTATGAATTCTCTTTGCTCTCTTGGTAAGAACTCAGGTTTATTATAAATTACCTTTCCTTTCTTGCTTGGTAAAACTGGATAATTATTTCTCAGAGACTCTAAGCTTCTCTCCAAAGCATTCCCTTTGGCTCCTTGCTTAGGTCTCTCTGTTCTAGAGTCAGGAACGCTGTGAGAACAGGGCGTGGCACAGCCTCTAACTTCAGAGCTGGCTCTAACAAACTTTCTTGGGACAGCTGCACAGTGTGGGAATATCCTGGCGTCCCAGAACACCCACTACACAGGAATATACGTCCCTACTTACATTCCCATTCCCTAACTAACACCAATAATATCCTACCCCAATACCCACCATAAAATACTGACCACCAGTTAATTTATCAATAATCTTTATTGAATTTGCTACATAAGGAATATCCATCATCAATTTCAAACAGGAATTATTATCGGAGCTTTATTCCTTAGGGGTAGGTAAATACTCACACAGCTCTCTCTCCAAAATCATTGAGCTTGTCTGTGCTGAAATACCTACCCTGACAGTTTGCAAGATTCAGACATTTATAGCAAAAAACCACAAACATATTGGCAGCTATTCAAGTTTCTTTTCTACAATTTTAAAGTCATTATATCCCCTTAACCTTTACTCATGCATATGGAACTTTCCACATTCTGCCTCCTACACCAGTTTCCTTCGTTCTGCATACTGCTGTAGTCTGAGATCTTATCTCTGATATTTCCTGTTATCTCTGAGCATCCGCCTTCTTGCCTCTGGTCTGTTTAGCAGGTGTGACAACCATAGAGCATCCTGTTTCTGTATATTATACACACTTTCATCACAATTATAACTGTTCCCAGTATAATAATAATGTGATTACTCGAGGTTATAATCCAACTATAAATGTAATTCACCAGGATAAGATATTTGGCAATATAAGCTGACACCATTCTTCCTTGTTCCTGGCCCAGAGAAAAATCATTCTATGGCACGCCAATATGCAGGCAGTGTATATGTCTCCACATGCATGAGTATACCTCGCAAACCCTCCCTCACAAATTGTAAAAGCATGAAAATTAATAAGTAAAAATTAATAAGTAATAAACCTGTAATAAACCCACAACAGTCAGCCTGGCCCTTCTGGATTTCACCCCTGTGAACCCTGTACCTGTGGGCTTGCTCCTCTAGGATTTCTTCAGTTACTCCTTCTCTTGGAGATGAATCTCTTGATAGAGCTGTTCCCCCTTGGGAAGACGTCCCTCTGTCTCTGTTCCTTCTCAGGTCCTTTCCTTTCTCTGGTGAAGCCGTACTCCCCTGTGTAGCCGTGATTCTCCTCTCTGATGCAGCCGTGCACCTCTTCCTTAATACAGCTTGTCACGGGGTGTACCTGGACACAAAGATTTATGCCATTATATGAAGACGTTAATGATTAAAGAGACCAGCTGGAGGGAAATAAAGGCTTTTATTCCCTGGTTAATGCAAGGTCCAACTAAGAGATAATTCTAGAAACAGAAAAGTCCTTTGTGTTAAAAGGTACCAATATTCACACTGAGTGCTTAACTGTTACTTCACAGTTAAGGCAGGTTTTCCAATAGTAGAATTCAGTGCAAGAAACATTAAATTACATTTCATTTATTCCTCTGTGTTATATGGAGCATACAGACTCTGGAGCAGAGGCAGTGCACCAATCGCATTCCATTAATTCTGGCATAGGTGAGGGAACAGTGCTTGGATAATCAACTTCCATAGATTCTTCTCCACTGTACTCATTTAAGGAGTATTCACTGTCCCTGTCTCTCAGCCTGGTAGTTTAAAACTCGGGAGTCTGGCTTCCCATAGCCAGGGGTTCTCAAGGCTGCTGGTAGTTTACTAAACCAATCTGGTTTCTTGTTTCTCAGAGAAGGAACACTGGTTTTAGCAGAGCTTTTAGTAGCACAATTATTACAGTCAATGTTTAATGCCTCATACCTTGGTTTAGGTGAGATGAAATCCACAGTGCTTCCTTTTCCTGCCCCTCTCTCTTGGTAGCTGAACTTCTGCCTGCCAGCATGAGACAGAGCTGTGCTTCTAGGCAGTGGAATAAAACGTCTTCTGGATTCTCCTCTCACTCTGGGTAAAAACTCCTGTTGATTATAAAAGTGCTTTTCTCTCTGACCAGGTGAAACGTGGCAATGATCCTCTAGAGATAGTAAGCTTTTGTCAGAACCTTTCTCTCTGGTTCTTGGCTTCCATCTCTCTATTCTATATCCAGGCAGAGTATAAGAACTAGGCGTGGCAGACACTCTCACCTTGGGGCAACTTCCACCAAACTCCCCTTGTGCAACAGGTTCAGTTTGGGCCTTCTGGCTTCCCACCTTGTGCAGTCTGCTTCTCCTCAAGCTCCCAGCCTTGCTTCCTTCACAGCTCTCAGGCTTGTCTCCTCGGTAGCTCCCAGGCTTCTCTGCTGTTTCTCCTCCTTCCTCTGTTTCTCCTTCTGCTTCCCTTCTAGAAGCCTTCTCTCCTCCTCTCCCTCTGGAAGCATTCTGCTCTGGCTTATAAAGCAAACTGTTTCTGATGACTTCCTGGTTCCTTTTCAGCTGCAAGTCATCAGAGTGCCTAGGTTCATTAAGTCCGGCATGTCTGTTCCTGCTCCCTCTAGCTGTGCCTGGGGGTAACTGCACATCTAGTTCCTCTAAAGAAACAGGATTTCTTTTCTTTAAAACAACTTTATCAGTGCCCACATCATGACAAGCTGGACACTCCTTCCTTACTGCAGCTGGACACCCCTGTGTAGTCATGCACCTCTTCCTTACTGCATCCGGGCACCCCTGTGTAGCCGTGCACCTCTTCCTTAATGCAGCTGGGCACTCCTTGCAAGCTTTCAGCTCTGGCTTATAAGGAAATCTTTCCTGCCTGACTTCCGGGGTCATTTCCAGGTGCAAGTCATTAGGCTTCTCAAACTCATTAGCTCCTGAATGTTCCTTCCTGCTTCCTCTAGCTGTGCCTAGAGGTAATTGCACATCTAGATTCTTAAGAGAAACAGGATTTCTTTTCAAGTTTTCAACTTTATCAATACCCACATCATGACAGTGTATAACCAACATGAGTTTTGATTGGACCTCCATGGTTGACATGGAATGCTGATATTTTCAGATTCTCACCCCGTGGTTACTACAATTCAGTGATTGGAGACTTCAGGCTTTTAAATCTTGCTGTTTTTGAGTGCTGCTACCATGAGCATGCCTTGGATTTGGTAATGTGAATAGTGAAACTCTCCTGGGGGAAGCAGCCACAACGGAATTTATCCCCTTTTGTATTTGTTTCTACCACGAAGACCATTAGTGGAACAATCAGCTATTACAAAGGTACAACATTTTTTATTAGAGTTTTACAAGAGGTGTATGGATAAGGCAGGGACAGCGGTTTTGATATGTTTATGATTATTTGTGCAAGGAGAATGTATGAAAGTAATGAGTTTAATGGTAGAATATATTAGCCATGAGATATAAGTGAAATGAAGATTCTTGATTGTTCTATTTTCCTTATGGTGTCACATTTCATTGTTGCCTCCTGAAGCAGCAGTATTGCGAAATCTGTCAGCGTCGAGGCATTCATATAACATTGACCAAACAGAGTGACATTTTGAGAAAGCTAAGTCCTTTTCACTTTCTCTTGAATGGGAGGGACCAGATGACATATGATGTTTATGGGGCTGGTGTGGCAAGAATGTGTTAAGATGACACGTCGTTGAAATTTCATTGTAGAGAACACTGAAGTCAACTGCTCCTTTCCTGGTTCAAATAAATGTATGAATTGGTATGTCATTAGACCCAGTCCAAAAAAGTGGATAGCAGAGGAAGAATATCTTTTATTGAATCACTTAAGCCACTGGCCCGACACAGGCTGTGTAACGTTCTGCCTTCATCAGGGGCTAAGCTGGCTTAACTAAAACATATAAACAAATAGAAAAATAATAAAATACATCAATAGAAAAATAAAAAAAATTAAAACTGAAATTAACTATGAGAAACCATGAAATGAACAATTATACCATTAACAATGATAAAACTAATAAAAACATGCATATGTAAACACAAGTGTAAATAAGAGTGTGATATAAGTGATTCAATAAAAGATATTCTTCCTCTGCTATCCACGTTTTTGGACTGGGTCTGTTAGTTGCACGTGGATTTGTGCTTTGTTGTTGTTGGACTTGGTATATCATTAGTACAGCAGTTTTCTATTCCTGCCAAGTATCACAGAGCAGAAGATACCTTGCATTTATCGCATTTACACTCGTGTTTATATATGCATGTTTTTATTAGTTTTATCATTGTTAATGGTATAATTGTTCATTTCATGGTTTCTCATAGTTAATTTCACTTTTAATTTTTTTATTTTTCTATTGATGTATTTTATTATTTTTCTATTTGTTTATATGTTTTAGTTAAGCCAGCTTAGCCCCTGATGAAGGCAGAACTTTACACAGCCTGTGTCGGGCCAGTGGCTTAAGTGATTCAATAAAAGATATTCTTCCTCTGCTATCCATGTTTTTGGACTGGGTCTAATGATATATCAATTCATACATTTATTGCATTGGATCCCTGACATGAACTCAGCTTCCCCTACGAAGGACAATCCAGGCTCTCTTGTTGCTTATGTTTCCTACCACCTCCTCTGGATCTGCTCCCTTCCTCCATCACACTTTCCATGAAGAAACATCTCCTGATGTTACTCCTGACTCTGCCCTCCTGGGTTCTGATACTGTGTGATCTTGTTGCAGAAAAGTCATTTCCACTGAAAATCATTTCTTTCCTGTGCATTATTTAGTCCCATGAGTTATTTGAATGTTTCCAGCCCGTCACCCCTCTCTCCTCTCCTCTAGGGTAGATATATTTCGGTCTCATCTCATAGGGCTCCTGATGTTGACCCTGCACCATTTTGGTTACCTTTCTCTGGACCGCTGCCACTTTGCCTGTATAGTTATAGAAATACGGCCTCCAGAATTCAGTATGATACTGCAGCTGGACATAATGTTGTAGCTGATAAGAATACAATAAATAATACCCGGAGTCAGGCAAAGATTCAAGCCGGTTTAATGTGTACACAGGCTCAGATTGCAGTTGCATTCAAAAGGTCTGAGCACAGAGCTCAGAAAAATGACAGTTTATATACTTTTCTTCTCCAGTCTAATACAGGCAAAACTCCACATTGGCCACTTACTCTCATCCAATAGACATCTCTGACTGGGCCCAAGACTCGCTCCCCCTGCTTGGGTCACACTAGCCACGGGTCAGCAATTAGACATAACACTAAACATAATACTTCTGCTAAAGTATACAGTATATTTCGCTATTCTTGCAAGGTCAGTTAGCCATAAAGATAGTGGAAGGCATATCAGAAGCATTTTTAACAAAAGCAAAACAAAGCGAGGCCAAACATGGCAAGGCTAAGATGTATCTCTAGCCCTGGCTCCAAACACTAAACAATCTTCATAATGCTAGACAAAATATTCTTACACTGTTCAGTTTCTCTGCTATATTTTCATTCTAATTACGAGGTCAGTGCACAATCAGCAAAGATACAGTGGAGGACATTCTACTGAAAGAGACATCTGACTTACCTAAACAATAAACAGTACCAAGGTTTAATTCTCTTATCTCCAGAAGAGCAGAACATGTTATCAAACCAGAATAGAACAGTATTTCTTTCTAACAGCTAACAGCATTCTATAATTTTCCAAAATCAGCAATAACATTTTAAAGCAGGAGAAGAAGGGCTTCAGCAATAACATTTTAAAACAGGAGAAAAGGCTTCAGACCTAGCTCTGCTACATACTAGGCCATCGCCTATCACATTCCCTCCTTTTGATTATTCACACCCGCAAGTGAGAAAGGGTGAGAATCAAATCACACATATAGCAAAATACTTCAGACTATAGTAGAGGGATCACTGTGTGGTATAGGGTAATAATTCCATGAGACTAATATATGTGCCGTTGCCTTGCGGTCAATAGTACTATCGATAATAGAGTTCAGCATGCGCAAGCATAAGGGCAGGAAACAGGGGATACATATGCAAATAGCCACAATCAAAAATACATTTGATACAAGTGTCTTTGTCAAATCATATAGCATGCCTAGTGTATAAGCGGAGGGGCAGGAGACATAGGAGGAACAAATGACATATATACTGTGCATCATAGCAATAGGCCCGTTCTCATTGTTCCATCGCAGTTCCCAGAACAGGAGAGGAAAGATTCTGGCGGGGGGTTGAGACAAGTCCGGGTATTCCCTGTTGTGCAAATACTAGGTTTGCAGGCTGCACAGGGAGGTAGGGCAAGAGTCAATTCAAAGCACCCCAAGGCTGCCGCCAGAACGAAGCAATAATAAGAATCCATAAAGAGCATAGTCTCTGGAAAATTGGTGGAACTGTCGGCATCCACAACAGGTAGCAGACGTAGCGTTGATTGTAGGTCCTCAAGCTTCTGCCGTACGTAGACCTACCAGCTTTGTGGCAGGAGTAGGGCTGTAGATTCCAAAGTATCACTGTCCCCTGGGATGTCTCAGGTTCTTAAAATAACATAGTACAGTCTCTCAGGCTATTATTGCCTCCTTAGAGCAGTTCACTTTTTAGGAGATCAAAACAGTTTTTTCTTTTTCTTTTTCTTTTTCAGAGCATTTGAACACAGTCTCGTAGAAGACTTAATTTCTTAACACAACACAGTCTATTTTTGATGATTTCAGCTTTCTCCAGATGCGAGGCTTACCTTTGGATAAACAAACAGTCTTGAAATAGTACAGCTTCCGAGGGACCAATAAGTCTTAGGTCCGTGGCTGTTGTCGTAGAGTGAGGCGCAATGGAGTTTCAGGATCATTTATGGAAGTCCACGACCAAGTTCAGAAGCGGCAGCTGGAATGCAAAACTGGAGGACGTCTGTTCCCTTGACGTCCAGGAGCAAGTTGGTAAAATTCTTACGATGACGAATCTTTTCTTCGCAGCGTGAGTCGCAATGGTGCTGCAGGATTGGCGATCGAAGTCCAGGGACGACTCTCAGGTACTGCTGCTGGTTTTACCCGACTGTGGTGGATCCAGGAGTCTATCTCGGCCACTTTAACTGCTGTTGGGGTTGATAACAAGACGACATACTCTGTCACCCACACCGAGGCTCTAGGCTTGAAAGGATGCAGGGGCTTGGATGGGCTGATCTTGTACCCACGCATGAAGACCCTGCAAAACAGAACTTAAAACCAGTAGTGCTTATCTAATAATTTCAGATCCTATCTGTCACACATCTCCTTTTACTCTCTATACAATAGGCTACAGAATCTCAGAATCTCAAAAGGGGAAACTCCTAAAGACTTAGCAGGGGCTAAGTATATCCTATGAAGGGCTATAGGAAGAACCTGGGGCCAGGGCTGAGGACTTAACTACCAGATCAAGGGTCACCACTGCATATTTAACACAACTATGTCCATTAATGATGACAAGACTGCTTTCATCCACAAAGAAAGTTTTGTCTGGGCGGTCCAAAGGGATATCAGTTGAGTCTAGGCAACTTAAGTACACGATGTCCATTACTTCCAAGCAATCATGGTCAGGAGGGCCTGGACCGACGGGCAATAGGGTGGCTGGGTTTAGAGTTTGGCTGAGACTTAATTGTAAGTTAGGATTCTCACATAGCATACTTTGATATTTTAACATTCGAGCGTTGGTGAGCCAATGGCTTCCTTTGTGCTCCAGCAGGGTTAAAACAGTGTGGTACAGTGACTTGAAGATTTTGTCCTAAGGTGAGCTTATCAGCTTCTCACACTAAGAGGGCTGTGGCTGTTACAGCTCTCAGGCAAGGTGGCCAGCCTTTGGCAACAGGATCCAATTATTTTGACAGGTAGGCCACAGGTCGCTGCCAAGACCCAAGAGGCTGGGTCAAGACTCCCAATGCGTTTCCACTTGATTCATGGACATACAGACGAAATGGTTTCTGCACATCTGGTAGTCCCAAAGCTGGGGATGACATCAATGCTGATTTGAATGCTTTATCTTGTTCTGAGCCCCATTCCAGGGGAGATCGTTCCATTACTTGTGTGACTTGGTACAAGGGTTTTGCCATGAGCTCAAAATTCGGTATCCATATGCGGCAGTAGCCTGCAGCTCCCAAGAAAGCTCGCACCTGCTTCCTAGTAGTGGGGGTTGGGATGCGGCATACTGCTTCTTTTCGCTCGTCCTAATTTCTGGGTTCCTTTGGACAGATGGAACACTAAGTATTTCACTTCTGTCTGGCACAGCTGCACCTTGGCTCTGGAAACCTTGTATCCAGCTTCATTCAAAAGGTGCAAGAGATCACTTGTAGATTGTATACAATCAGATTTGTTACTGGTGGCTATGAGCAAAATTATTTTTCCCGGAGTTACAGAGTAGCTTGACAAATCTTGGCTGAGGGCTGCACTGAAGATAGTGGGTGAGTTCTTGAATCCTTGTGGTAATCGAGTCCAAGTAAGCTGCCCTCGTCGTCCTGTGGTAGGGTTTTCCCATTCAAATGCAAACAAAAGCTGGCTGGCCTCTGTCAGGCGTATACAGAAAAAGGCATCTTTCAAGTCCAAAACAGTAAAGTGAGTGGCTTCTGCTGGAATCAGTCCCAGGAGGGTGTAAGGATTTGGTACT
This sequence comes from Ichthyophis bannanicus, assembly GCA_033557465.1. Lineage (NCBI taxonomy): Eukaryota > Metazoa > Chordata > Amphibia > Gymnophiona > Ichthyophiidae > Ichthyophis > Ichthyophis bannanicus. The sequence continues at coordinate 121,950,181 of CM066048.1, forward strand.
ACTGGATGTATAGTTTCAACTGCACTGTTCACTTGACGTAGATCCTGCTCTGGGCGGTAGTCACCTGTCCCAGGCTTCTTGATTGGGAGAAGGGAGGTGTTCCAGGGTGACTGGCATTCTCTGAGAAGTCCATACTGCAATAATTTCTTCAAATGGCAGTGAATGCCTTCAATTGCTGGTCTCGGGAGGGGATACTGACGCACATGCACTGGTTCTGCTCCTGGCTTAAGGGTAACAAGTACAGGAGCTATATTCTTTGATAGGCCAGGTGGATTATTCTCTGCCCATACTCCAGGTGGGGCTGCAATGCTGGTAAGTATACAGGAACTGTGCTGGCCTGATTGGAGATGCACTATAGAACCGCTACTCTTCTTCTCGGGGAACAGTCAGCACTATCAATCCAGCTCCTTCGATTAGGAAAACTTCCTCCACATCATTCAACTATAGTATCAGCAAGACGAACTGCTCTCTTCTCCATCTTACATTCACTTTCTCTGTCTCATTATCTCCACAATTCACAGACATTCTGAACAACTTAATCGTGCTGCTGTATTCATGGGGCATATAGTGAGGGCTGCCTGCACTATTTGGATTCCACTTGGGGTTAGCAAAACTGATGGGTCTGAATTAGGTCAATCAAATCCTAAGGCTTCTCAGCAGGGCCGGCCCGTCCATTGAGCAAGAATGTTTTTTGCACAGGGCCCCGCGTTTCAGGGGGCCCCGCGCAAAAAACATTCTTCAGCATCCCAAGTTTTAAAAAAAAAAACCAAACCGGCTGCTTCTGCCGCGGCAGCAGCAAGAGCTCTGCCGCGGGGCCCCCCCCTGCCCGGCAGAGCCTCCGTGCATCCTCAGCAGCTTTCTTCATGTCCAAAACGCGGGCTTCTTTCAGAGCCGCGAGAGTTTCCTTTCTCGCGGCTCTGTTAATCCCGCCGAGGGTGATGGGATTTCCCATCAGCCCCGCGGGATTAAGAGAGCCGCGAGAAAAGAAACTCTCGCGGCTCTGAAAGAAGCCTGCGTTTTGGACATGAAGAAAGCTGCTGAGGATGCACGGAGGCTCTGCCGGGCAGGGGGGGGCCCCGCGGCAGAGCTCTTGATGCTGCCGCGGCAGAGCTCTTGATGCTGCCGCGGCAGAAGCAGCCAGTTTGGTTTTTTTTTTATTTTAATTTGGAATGATAGGGGGGGGTGGTTAGGACTGGTAATGGGCTATGGGAGGGGAGGCTAAACTGGAAGTGGGCTGATGGGGGGGGGGTGGTGAGGACTGGTAATGGGCCGGGGGGGGGCTGGTTAGGACTGGTAATGGGCCAGGGGGGGGGTGGTGGTTAGGACTGGTAATGGGCCATGGGGGGGAGGCTAAGACTGGAAGTGGGCTGATGGGGGGGGGGGTAAGGACTGGTAATGGGCTATGGGGGGGGGCTAAGTGGGCTGATGGGGGGGTTAGGACTGGTAATGGGCCATGGGGGGTGGAGGCTAGGACTGGTAATGGGCCATGGGGGGGGGACTAAGTGGGCTGGGGGGGGGTTAGGACTGGTAATGGGCCATGGGGGGGGGAGGCTAGGACTGGTAATGGGCTGATGGGGGGGGGTTAGGACTGGTAATGGGCTATGGGGAGGGGGCTAAGGCTGGAAGTGGGGGGGTAGGACTGGAAATGGGCTGATGGGGGGGCTAAGACTGGAAATGGGCTGATGGGGGGGGGTGGGACTGGGAATTGTGTATGGGGAGGGGGCTAAGGCTGGAAGTGGGGGGGTAGGACTGGAAATGGGCTGATGGGGGGGGTAGGACTGGTAATGGGCTATGGGGGGGCTAAGACTGGAAGTGGGCTGATGGGGGGGGTGGTTAGGACTGGTAATGGGCTGATTGGGGGGTGGTTAGGACTGGTAATGGGCCATGGGGGGGGGGGGGTAGGACTGGAAATGGGCTGATGGGGGGGGGGGGGTTAGGACTGGTAATGGGCTATGGGGGGGCTAAGACTGGAATTGGGCTGATGGGGGGGGGGTGGTTAGGACTGGTAATGGGCCATGGGGGGGTTAGGACTGGTAATGGGCCGGGGGGGAGGGGTTAGGACTGGTAATGGGCTGATGGGGGGGAGGGTTAAGACTGGTAATGGGCCATGGGGGGGGGGGTTAGGACTGGTAATGGGCCATGGGGGGGAGGCTAAGACTGGAAGTGGGCTGATGGGGGGGGTAGGACTGGTAATTGGCTATGGGGGGGGCTAAGACTGGAAATAGGCTGATGGGGGGGCTAGGACTGGAAATAGGGTGATGGGGGGGTTAGGACTGGTAATGGGCTATGGGGGGCTAAGACTGGAAATGGGCTGATGGGGGGGTAGGACTGGTAATTGGCTATGGGAGGGGGGCTAAGACTGGAAATAGGCTGATGGGGGGCTAGGACTGGAAATAGGGTGATGGGGGGTTAGGACGTAATGGGCTGATGGGGGGTTAGGACTAGTAATGGGCTATGAGGAGGCTAGGACTGGAAATGGGCTGAGTGGAAGGAGGGCTTGAACTGCAAATAGCTGATGGGGACGGGGGCTTGGAATGGAAATGGGTTGTGAGGGGGAGGGAGCTAGGACTGGAAATGGGTGAGGGGGGGGCTAGGACAGGAAATGGGCTGATGGAGGGGCTAGAATAGGACTGGAAATTGGCTGTTGGGGGGTGCTAAGATTGGAAATGGGCTGTGGTGGGGGTTTGGATTGAAATGGACTCATGAAGGGGCTAGAACTGGAAGTAGGCTCATGGGGGGCTTGGATTGGAAATGGGCTGAGTGGAGGGGAGCTAGGATTTGACATGGGCTGATGGTGGGGCTAGGAAAGGACTAGAAATGGGCTCATGGGGGGCTGGGATTGGAAATGAGCTGATGGAGGGACTTGGATGGGACTGCAAATAGATGGGGGAGCTAGGACTGGAAATGGGCTTATGGGGGGCTAGGACTGGAAATGGGCTGATGCGGGGACTAGAAGGGAGCGGATGCTGGTTGGGACTGGAACTAGAATGGAGCTGATGTTGGGGGAGGATTAGAATGGGATGGAGCTGGGAGAGTGAAATGGAGAGGGAAAAATATTTTGTGTGGGAGGGAAGACAAATCTACAATTGTCCGGATATTGGGAGAGTAAGTGGGGATTGAGGATGGAGGGGTAAAATTTGAGTGGATGAAATAGGAATGAGGAAAGAGGAAAAGGAGAAAGATTAGTATGTTAAAGCAGATGTAGAGAGAGAATGGAAAAAAACTAGAAGAGAGAAGAAAAGACAAATGGACAGCAGACGATGAAGAATTAGCGGAAGACACGGAGAAACCAGAAGAAAGTGGCTGGAGCAATTGCAGCTGAAAAAAAATGCACAAAAGGTAGAAAAATATCTCTTTATTTTGAATTTATTAATTGGAATATGTCAGCTCTGGGAAATGTGCATCATTAACGTCTGCGCTTTGTTTAGTACAAGAGCAAATTAATGTATAGTTTTATTTCTACAGTGTTGTACATTCCAAGTTTGGCTTTTGGGATTCCCAGTTTAATTATTGTCTTCCTGTTTCTAAATTGTGATTCCTTGTTTGGTGATGGTTTATGTTCTGTTCATGTGTAACTGAGCTGAGGTATTCTGTTTATGTAATTCCTATTTGACATTGCCACTTGTTCTCTTTCCCCAGTAGGTCATGTATTGTTGTTCTCTGAAATGTATTGGTTTAATATTTGCAGCGTTTCCTTTTGATAGTTAGGGTATGGTGCTTTATGAGTCCTGGTAGTGCTGTTAGGATACGGCGGGTTTGCTATGGGTTCTAAATGGGCAGTGTTTGTAGTAGTTCCTAATGTGTCTGGCGGTTGGCACTGGATTATAGTAATGTAGAAGTCTTTTAGTCTTTCTTTATTCATACACTCATTAAGAGGCATGTTTACTAAAAGTTCGTGTATGGTAACATTATGCAAATATTTATGCAAATGAGGACCCTTATGCAAATGAGGCCCCGCACCGAGTCTCCGCACATGGCCCCGCACCCCCCTTGGGCCGCCCCTGCTTCTCAGTGTAGGAGGCATAATGCAGTAAAGCAGTAAATCAGTGGCGGAGGGGGGGGGGGGTGGTGGAACTGAGGGAGCTGGCCTCTAACAATGTCTGATTAAAGGATTTAACCAAGAACGGGGACAAGCAGCATCTCTCCCTGTGCTGTAAACATAACGGATGTGTGTGCTCATTCTAAATAAGAATAAATTAAGCTAAAGTCCTTATAAGATTAAACTAATATTTTGCAACATGTTATAATAACAAATCCTAACAGAAAGAACTACAGTTCATAACATGACGACTACATAGCTGTTACGTACAACTGGAATAAAACTAACTGCCAGCTGTAATCAGCTTGGCTTTACAAAAGAAATTCTTTCAATTCTACAGTTTTAGGAAGCAGAGATTCAAAAAGACATTCATTCTGGATACATTTTCCATAAAGCGGGTGGACATCTAAAATACATATACACATTTTCCTTCCTAGTTTATTTTATTAACAATAAGCATGTCTTCTATGAGGCGCTTGCTGTATCAGGAACTAAAACTCATACACGATTAACCCCTCATTCACTCAGGATTCAAAGCACTTTCAAGTTGCGATCTAGTACCGCTGGCTCGAAGCTGCAGAGTCCTGTCAGTATACGTAATCAAGCATTCTTTCCTATTGAAACCTGAGCCCTACATGATTTCTGCTCACTTGATCTGCACAGGAATTCGAGTAGGAATGTAACCCTTTCCAGGCTAAGTACAATACTATCGAGATCCACAATTCTGACTAAACATTCTTATTAAATGATATATAATACATGACCATAGCAGGAGGCACATCACTATTACAAAATATTGAATAAAAACAGGTATAATTCCCTAAAATAAGCACCCATTAAGCCCAGCAGCAGAACGTTGAAAACATGCCTTCATAGGGTTAAAACAGTCCTCTGCACAAACACGTCTCCTGTCAGTTTCACTCTGCACTGCAGGAATGCATGAGACAGCTTCTTTACTGAAAAAGTGACAACTGAGTTTATTTCCTTCTGTCTTCTTTTCTGCTTAATACTATTTCTTAATCGGTAGACAAATTACCTAACAGAATAATCTTACATCATACCAGAAGGGAAACACGCGGTTTTAACAAATAACAGAAATCAGACACACAGTAAGGACGGACAATACACCAAACGCTTCCTCCGTTTCACAAGCATTCTTCACACAGACAAACATGCTAGCATTTTCCAAATACCGAATTCCCGGGCTGACTGACAAACCAGAATTACTGAAACCGAAAGGGCTGATGGGTTCGCCCCGCGCACTACTTGCAGGGGTACTAGGATCGCCCGTGGAAGTTGATCAGACTTCCTTTACCTGTTACTGTACCAGAAGTGTCTCGAGACTTTCCCAAAGCTATCTGACTAAGAACCAGAAAAATCAATACTCACCAGATCCGGTAGCTAATGCGCTGCGCAACCAATCCCTCCTTGGGTTGAATCCTGGACCCCCCTCGGGTTCGAGGTGTTGGCCGGCCAGAAGCAGCACCCTGCGGAGGTAAGGAGGAGTCTCCTCTGATACAAAAGGACCAGGGGCGCCAGAGACCCTCCTGCAGTCAGTCAGGCTCAGCTCTAGCCGGACCAAACCTGTGAGGCGAGATGTCGGGGCATATTCACTTGCATACCATCCCCCACTCGCACATTCCCGGCCCAACGCACCAGAAATATGTTGTAGCTGATAAGAATGCAATAAATAATACCCGGAGTCAGGCAAAGATTCAAGCCGGTTTAATGTGTACACAGGCTCAGATTGCAGTTGCATTCAAAAGGTCTGAGCACAGAGCTCAGAAAAATGACAGTTTATATACTTTTCTTCTCCAGTCTAATACAGGCAAAACTTCTCATTGGCCACTTACTCTCATCCAATAGACATCTCTGACCGGGCCCAGGACTCGCTCCCCCTGCTTGGGTCACACTAGCCACGGGTCAGCAATTAGACATAACACTAAACATAATACTTCTGCTAAAGTATACAGTATATTTCGCTATTCTTGCAAGGTCAGTTAGCCATAAAGATAGTGGAAGGCATATCAGAAGCATTTTTAACAAAAGCAAAACAAAGCGAGGCCAAACATGGCAAGGCTAAGATGTATCTCTAGCCCTGGCTCCAAACACTAAACAATCTTCATAATGCTAGACAAAATATTCTTACACTGTTCAGTTTCTCTGCTATATTTTCATCCTAATTACGAGGTCAGTGCACAATCAGCAAAGATACAGTGGAGGACATTCTACTGAAAGAGACATCTGACTTAACTAAACAATAAACAGTACCAAGGTTTAATTCTCTTATCTCCAGAAGAGCAGAACATGTTATCAAACCAGAATAGAACAGTATTTCTTTCTAACAGCTAACAGCATTCTATAATTTTCCAAAATCAGCAATAACATTTTAAAGCAGGAGAAGAAGGGCTTCAGCAATAACATTTTAAAACAGGAGAAAAGGCTTCAGACCTAGCTCTGCTACATACTAGGCCATCGCCTATCACAATAAGAGATGCCATACGGGGTCAGACCAAGGTCAATCAAACCCAGTATCCTCTTTCCAACAGTGGCCAATGTAGGTCACAAGTATCTGGCAGGTTCCCAAAAAGGCACACAGGTTCCACAGTGCTCGTCCTGGGGCAATCAGTGGATTTCTCGGGTCCTCTTTAATAATGGTTTATGGATTTTCCTCCAGGAACTTGTCCAAACCTTTTTTCAACTCAGCTAAACCATCAGCTTTTATTGCATCCTCCAGTAATGAATTCCAGAGTTTGATTATGCGCTGTCAAAAAATATTTTCTCTAATTAGTCTTAAAAGGGTTACATTGTAGCTTCATTGCATGTCCCCTACTCTTTCTACTTTTTGATGCCATTCCATTCATTATAGATCTCTATCAGATCTCTCCTCTTTCAATCCTAACCTCATAGGGATATCTTTCCATCCCCTTTACCATTTTGGTGGCTCTTCTCTGTGCCTTTTCTAATTCTGCTATATCCTTTTTAAAATACGGCAACCTAATTGAACACAATATTCAAGGTGCAATCGCACCATGGAAAGACACAGAGGCATTATAATATCCTTTGTCTATTCTCCATTCCTTTCCATATGATTCCTAGCATTCTATTCGCTCTCTTGGCCGCCGCTGCACACTGGGCCGAGGGTTTTAACATGGTATCCACAATGACGCCTAAATCTTTTTCCTGGGTGGAGGTTCCTAAGGTGGAATTCCTTGCATCGTGTAACCGTAGTTTGGGTTGTTCTTTCTGAGATGGATAACTTTACACTTGTCCACATCAAATTTCATCTACCAGTTGGACATCCAGTCTTCCAATTTATCAAGGTCTTCTTGCACGTTTTCACAATCCTCTTGCATTTTACCAACTTTGAATAATTTTGTATCAACTGCTAATTTGATTCTCTCACTCATTATTCCCATTTCCAGGTCATTTATGAATACGTTAAAAAGCAGCAAACCCAGCACAGATCCCTGGGGTACTCCACTATTAACCTTTCTCCATTGGGAAAATTAACTATTTAGCCCGACCCTCTATTTTCTATCTTTTAATCAGTTCCTGATCCACAACAGTACACTGCCTCCAATCCCATGACTTTTTAATTTGGCCAGGAGTCTCTCATTAGGGATCTTGACAAAGGCTTTCTGAAAATGTAGATACACTGTATCAACCAGCTCACCTTAGTCTACCTTCAATAAAAGAAGACACATTAGTAAGACAAGACTTTCTTTGGCTAAATCCATGTTGGTTTTCTCCCATTAAGCCATGACTATCTACATGTTGAGTAATTTCATTCTTTATAATAGTTTCTACTATTTTGCCCAGTACAGAAGTGTTAATGATCAGCACCTTTTTTTATACTTGTTGACCTTCTCGCTGTACATCTGCTGTCTTGTTGGACTCTTTAACAACTTAGAGGTTTGACAGTAAGATCATCCCCCAAGTCTCTTTCCTGTTTTCCATTGGTTTCTAATCTCCCCAAGACCCTCCCACTACTCCCAGGCTTTTGTGTCAGTCTCAGCATTTTTAAAATATTGCATTAGATCTGCTGCAATGATCACTTTCAGGTTCGTTTAGTTTAGTTTAGTTTTGGTTTAGTTTATTTGCATTTGATATACCGCCTATGTTACATCAAGGCGGTTCACAATTATTTAACATTCAGAAAGAGGCACAAGACCAGAAAAGGGAAAAGAGCTACAATTTTTGACAGAAAATAGGAAATAATAAAGAGCGTAAAGAGAGGACATAGGAAGATTTAGAAAAACATAAATAAGCCAGGTCATGTTTGAGAGACTGGGAGATTGTAGGCTGTACTAAAGAGATGGGTTTTCAACTGTGACTTAAAGGAGGAATAGTTTGTTTTGAGTCGGGGTGAGGTGGGCAGGGAGTTCCACAGGGCTAGACCGTGAAAGAAGAAAGCAGAGTGTCGGGTAGATTGAAGGTGAGCACGTGCAGGTGAGGGGAGATGAAGGCGATTGACATGGATTGAGCAGAGGGAACGAGTGTGGGTGTAAAACTGAAGGAGGTTGGTGAGGTACTGTGGTGTGTGAGTGTAGATGACTCGGTGAACTAAAGTTAGAATTTTAAAGTGAATATGGAGCTCAATGGGAAGCCAATGCAGGTGGATCAGAAGTGGTGTGATATGATCCCTGTGGGATGAACAGATGATAATCCAGGCTGCGGTGTTCTGTAATAGTTGTAGACGATGTAGCTGAGTGCGGGTGATCCCTGTGAGAACGGAATTACAATAATGATGATGAGAAAGTACAGTAGATAAGGTGAGAGTAGTCAAAGCAGAGGGAGAGAGAAAAGGGCATATAGAATGTATTTGGCGTAAGAAGAAGTAGGAGGTTTTTGTAAGGTAAGAAATATGGTCCATAAAGGAAAGAGTTGAATCAAGCAGAACCCCAAGATACCGGAAAGAAGAGACCAGAGGAATAAAGGAACCATCAATAGAGGGTGCAAAGGAAGGGCAAGGGTTCCCGAAAGTGAACCAGGTACAGGACGTTTTGGTCAGATTGAGATGAAGGCAGTTAGAAGAGAACAATTTTGATACAAGAGCGAGACAAGAATTTAGTGGGGTGAGATCAGGGTGAAGAGGACTAGTGTGATGTAAGATGATGATGTCATCTGCATAGAAAAAGGCAGAAAGACCAGACTGCTGAATGCAGAGGGCAAGGGGTGCAAGAAAAAGAATAAAGAAAAGGGGTGCCAGAACTGATCCTTGAGGAACACCACAGGGAAGGGAGGTGGGAGCAGAAGAGCAGTGTGGAAGTCCCCCTCTCATTCTTTCCACACCTTCTGGACAGTTGGTTCATTTAGAATTGTGAATAATTCTTTCATGGATCATGGACTGCTTGGATGATCGGATCACCATCCAAAAGAATATTTACAAGTAGAGGTTGTCGCGTCCACCCCTTATATAGGCGGCTGCCTAGCGGGAGTGGTGCGACCACATATTTATTTGTATCCCTTTAAGTGCTGCAGTTTCTGTTCCCTTGTAGTTGTGGCACAGACGAGTCAGCAAGGAATAGGGTTAACAATAAGTTTTATTGTTATTATCGCACAATGGTTCACCTACTATCCCAATAACAGAAATAAAGGATACTTCTCCAAAGCAAAGTCTCTTTAACTGAAACAGGATTATTCAGCTTCTAAACATACAGGCATGTTCCTTTCACAGCACTGTCTTCCACCTTCTTCCTGATATAAACATTTACTGCTTTCTCCTTCAGCAATAAAAATGCTTCCTTAAAACACCAAAAGCAGTAGTGCTCTTTTCTTCTAGGTTTTGCCTAATTGGACTGGCTTTTACACTCCAGCAGCTCTCTGCCTCTTCCCGTGTAAAATCCTCCTGGCACAATGTCAGGCTTCTTCCAGCACTTACTATTAGTATCACAGTTCATAGATTTTACCCTCTCTGGCAAAATGCACAATCAGTTTCCATATCAGAATCCTCACTAGTAGCACCAGCTTCTTCAAACTGCATGGGCTCTCCCTCTGAGTCTGATATGCTTTCCTTAAATACAGGCTTCTCTTGAACAGGCTTCCACTGATCTAATAAAGCCTTTAACTGTTTCAGACGGGACTCTTCTTTAGTCTGAGCTGTGGGGGAGGAACTTAGAACACCAGTCTCTTTGAGTATGCCTTAACAGATTCAAAAGGGCTCACCTTTTTCCTGGCCTTCCGTACCCTTTCTGGCAAGTTTACCGGCAACCTCTTGTCCCCAGACTGCTTCCTCTGCTCCCGGCTGTTCTCCTGCTCAACAGGGTCTGACTCTGACTCCTGTCTCCAGAGCTTCCAATCAGCACTTGCTCATATGCAGCTGTGCTTCTCTCTGAACTAGAGCTACTCACACGTTGCCTGCAATCAGAGTGTCTGTGCAGCCTTTCCCTTGGAACTTTGCTCCTGCTTAAACTCCCATCTCGGTTCCTCTCACAGGTCCCCTCAGAACTCCTTTCAGGGTCTCTTCCAGAACTCTTACAGCTCCTTGCTGCCGACGTTCTTCCTGTTCCTGACCTTCCTGTTCTTGCTCCTGTCCTTACTGATCCTGGACCAGCTGATCTCTCTCTAACTGTTTCCTCGTGGCTAAATGTTTGGGGCTGTCCTATGGGCTTTGACTCCGCCCCCTTCCTCTTACGTCAGCTCCCCTGGTTGTCATGGAGCTGAGGTGTGGCTCACTCTCCTGCTTTCTGAGCACAGGGTTTTTTCCATTAGTTGAAGGTTAACCCTTTCTCTGCCTGCACTGCTCTTAGCTACAGGGGAAAAAGAGTGATTTCTGCACCTTTCACTAGCGTTCAACCCCGCTGCACCATCACATAACCCCCCCTTAGGATTCCGTGCTGTGCTGGAAAGGGCCAGCCAGCCCGGAATATCTTATCTTGGGCCTGGTAGCTATCCGTGATGTCCCTTTCTGCAACCCCACGAGTTATTTATTTATTTTATTTATTTATTTATTTATTTAGACAGTTTTGTATACCGCCTTATCCTTCAATCAAAGCGGTCACAGCACAATTGGGGGATACATTTAACACGCGGGGATATGAGACACATACACTAATACTTACAGGGAACATGGGCTATGGAGGGTTAAGTGGCTTGCCCAAGACCACAAGGAGCATCTGTGGGACTAGAAACCCCAGTCCTTCCGGTCCAAGGTTGCTGTCCTCTAGTGGGATTTGAACCCCCGACCTTCCGGCCTGAAGTACCTTGCCCCAACCACTAGGCTACTCCTCCCACCACAAGGTTGCATGCTCGTGCCAAGGCCGTAGCATCTCCCTATGAACAATTTTCCGCTTTCCTCTCCAAGATTTCACCCTGAAGGCGACTGGGCCCACCTGCTTAACAATCTTGTAGGGTCCTTTCCATGTACTCTCAAATTTTGAGTTTCTCCCGGGCACCATTACCCTGACCAATTCACCCACCTCCCAGTGGTGAGGTCTGGTATCACGACTATAATATCGTTCCTGGTGTGCTTGACCAGCTATCTTACCCCCTTCTACTATCCGGGATTTTCGTGGCCAACGCTCCCTCCAATCTCCTCGAAACAGGGGTCTCTCGCCCTCCTCCCTGTTGGGCTTCACCCACTGCTCCCGCACCTGTCGGACTACCCCCTTCCATTTGGATACTGGTAATCCATCCGACTGCTCCCGCACCTGTCGGACTACCCCCTTCCATTTGGATACTGGTAATCCATCCGACCTTTGCCGGAGAATTCCTCCTTGAGGGTTCACTTTATCCTGGGCCAGAAACTTAGTGTCTCCGGGCCTATGGGTTAAGATATCCGGAAACTTCTCTATTATTTTCAGCAGGGCTTGCTGCTGATGCCAAGAGAGCTTCCCCCTTACCTTGGGCAATGTCTGGGTCTTGCTCTCGCCCACCTGAGAATCAAGGTCTACGTTCACCTTTCCTTCTTCCCTAGTGGCTGTTAAACCTGGCATTATGTCTTGGCCTGTGGATCCAAATCCACTCGACCCCCTTGTCGTAGTGTTCAGCTCTGTAACTTCTTCTACTGGTGGAAACCCAACCCTTTCCAGAATGAGCTGTGCTATCCTGTCCCCAGTGGTAACCCTAAAATCCTTTTTAGAAAAGTTCAATAACAAAACCTTTATGGCTCCTCTAAAATCAGGGTCTACCACCCCGGCACCTACATCAACCCAATCTTTTACTGCTATACCGGATCGTGGAGCGATCCGTCCGTAGCATCCGGGCGGTATCTCCATCTGTATACCTGTCTCTACCAAGGCTCTTCCCTGCTGCGGGATAACAGTATCCTCGGCACTATAAAGGTCATAGCCTGCCGCTTGCTCGGAGGCTCGCCTGGGACTCTGATCATTTGGAGTGAGACGACAACACTTCAGTACAAATTTTGTCTTAGTGGCAGGGCCAGGACTTGGGACTGTTTCCCTACCTGTCTTTCCCTGTTGGGTTTCAAATAAAGGGGCAGGCATCATCTTCAACCTAGACTTTCCCTTCCGAGAGGATGTCACCTGTTTCTCCTTTATTTCCCCTCCTAAGGGTTCCTTTTCTGTCTTTTCCGAGCTTAAGGCTTCAGCATCAGGTATGGTAGATGTCAACCCTTCAACTAGGCCTTTCCTGAACTGTGGCCAATCCTTTCCCAAAACTAAGGAATGTGGTAGTCTGGGTATTACTGCCACAGGATTTTCTTTTTTAAGCCTAGGCCTGATACTGTGACTGTGTGCAAGGGATACGCTGAAGCAGCGCCGTGCACACACCTTATCTTGATTTTCCCTTCAGCTTCATTTACAGAACTTTTACCTTGAGCTTCAATATCCCTCCATAACCTTTCAGAGATCATTGATTGGTCGGCCCCTGAATCTAAAAGAGCGTCGACCGGGATATTGTCCACCTCGACTGCTAGTAGAAATCCCTCCCCAACCTCCTTGGATTGGGTGGTCACTAGTACTACTTTTCTCTGCACTCTCTTTTTATGTGGCCTTTTTCTCCACAAGAAAAACATTTATGCTGTTCCCAACCAGCTTTGCCTAGGGGTCTCTTATAAACACATTCCCCCAGCATTACCTTTTCTCTCCTTTCTGTAATTCCCAGGACTGCTGGACCAGAAACACCCATCTTCCTCTGGCCTACTGCTCCCGCCTCTAGGAAACGCTCGGCCAAGGAAATGGCATCCTTAGTGTTTCTGCAGTCCTGCAGAATTAAGAGACTGTAATTTGCCTGGTACAGCATCAACAAATTGCTCTAAAACAATATTATCAAGAACTGTATCCACACTCTTACCCTCTGGAGTTAACCACTTATATACAAGAGCTCTTATCCGGTGGCATAAGGCCTGTGGTGTTTCGCCTGGCTTCAATTTGCAAGCCCGCAAAAGGCGGCGATAGACCACTGGTGTTAAGCCCATCCGGTCACTTATGGCCTTTTTCGCTTCCTCGTAGTTGGATGCAAGATCATTGGGCATAGCTCGGTAGGCTGCGAGAGCCTCTCCCGTGAGGGATGTTGCTAATCTTATGGCCCATTGGTCTTTCGGCCAACCACTCATGAGAGCAATACATTCAAAAACTTCAAGATAATCATCTAAATCATCATCCTTTGATAATTGTCCAAGAGATAATACCCCCTTCCCTAGGGTTCCCAGTCCAGATACTGTTCCCAGAGAACCTGAGACAGTCTTAAGGGCATCCGTTGTCTGTCTCTGCTCGCCGATCCAGGCACCTAGCATGTCCAACAGCGGCTTTTGCTGAGCCCTTAGCATCTCTGCCATTCTCTCCTGGGCTTGGGCTGACATCTCCTGTTGATGTCGGAATCTGTCCGTCATCCAGTTCATCAGGTCTGCTGCCTCCATCTTGGTTCAGCTGTAACAAAACAGAAAGCAAACAACCCAAGTGTGGCTTACACACAACCGCCCCCTCTCTCCGATTCCACTCCGGTTCTGCACACCCCCACCCCCTTGTAGCAGAATCCACGATAACCCCTTCCTATCTACGGGTTACCTGCTACAAGTGGTGAGTCTCGCTTCACAGGATAGCAGTATCACTGGAACACTGGATCCAGTCCGCTTCTGCTGATACTCCACTCCACGAATTCCTGCAGAACTTGGTAAGCTCTTCAGAGGTACTCGCGCTGCTTGGTTTCTTTTTCCAGAGACTTATTTGGATAGTAGTATACAAGACCTTTGTATCTGTGAGGTAGTAGTTTTATCCGAAAAACTACGCCAGCTTTCGCGTCCACCCCTTATATAGGCGGCTGCCTAGTGGGAGTGGCGCGACCACATATTTATTTGTATCCCTTTAAGTGCTGCAGTTTCTGTTCCCTTGTAGTTGTGGCACAGATGAGTCAGCAAGGAATAGGGTTAACAATAAGTTTTATTGTTATTGTCGCACAATGGTTCACCTACTATCCCAATAACAGAAATAAAGGATACTTCTCCAAAGCAAAGTCTCTTTAACTGAAACAGGATTATTCAGCTTCTAAACATACAGGCATGTTCCTTTCACAGCACTGTCTTCCAGCTTCTTCCTGATATAAACATTTACTGCTTTCTCCTTCAGCAATAAAAATCCTTCCTTAAAACACCAAAAGCAGTAGTGCTCTTTTCTTCTAGGTTTTGCCTAATTGGCCTGGCTTTTACACTCCAGCAGCTCTCTGCCTCTTCCCGTGTAAAATCCTCCTGGCACAATGTCAGGCTTCTTCCAGCACTTACTATTAGTATCACAGTTCATAGATTTTACCCTCTCTGGCAAAATGCACAATCAGTTTCCATATCAGAATCCTCACTAGTAGCACCAGCTTCTTCAAACTGCATGGGCTCTCCCTCTGAGTCTGATATGCTTTCCTTAAATACAGGCTTCTCTTGAACAGGCTTCCACTGATCTAATAAAGCCTTTAACTGTTTCAAATGGGACTCTTCTTTAGTCTGAGCTGTGGGGGAGGAACTTAGAACACCAGTCTCTTTGAGTACTGCCTTAACAGATTCAAAAGGGCTCACCTTTTTCCTGGCCTTCCGTACCCTTTCTGGCAAGTTTACCGGCAACCTCTTGTCCTCAGACTGCTTCCTCTGCTCCCGGCTGTTCTCCTGTTCAACAGGGTCTGACTCTGACTCCTGTCTCCAGAGCTTCCAATCAGCCACTTGCCCATATGCAGCTGTGCTTCTCTCTGAACTAGAGCTACTCACACATTGCCTGCAATCAGAGTGTCTGTGCAGCCTTTCCCTTGGAACTTTGCTCCTGCTTAAACTCCCATCTCGGTTCCTCTCACAGGTCCCCTCAGAACTCCTTTCAGGGTCTCTTCCAGAACTCTTACAGCTCCTTGCTGCCGACGTTCTTCCTGTTCCTGACCTTCCTGTTCTTGCTCCTGTCCTTACTGATCCTGGACCAGCTGATCTCTCTCTAACTGTTTCCTTGTGGCTAAATGTTTGGGGCTGTCCTATGGGCTTTGACTCCGCCCCCTTCCTCTTACATCAGCTCCCCTGGTTGTCATGGAGCTTAGGTGTGGCTCACTCTCCTGCTTTCTGAGCACAGGGTTTTTTTCATTAGTTGCAGGTTTAACCCTTTCTCTGCCTGCACTGCTCTTAGCTACAGGGGAAAAAGAGTGATTTCTGCACCTTTCACTAGCGTTCAACCCCGCTGCGCCATCACAAGGTGTATCGAGCATTCAACTCCTCCTGCTCTGAACTATTCCCCCTTTTGAGTCTTAAAGGTGAAATATTGCCTTGTAAGTTACACACAGAGTCCCATCCTGCCACCCGAACTAAAAAAAAAAAGTTATTACTAAATTATAAACTGTGAATTGTGAGCTTTGGGATTGAGGTTGTAAGCACTCCTCTACTTTCACCCTACCAAAAAATTATCTCAACATCAATGTCTGGAGCCATGAATTCACCACCCCTTCCCTGCAGACATATCTCACTTACATTCAGTTACTATTGAGTCTGAACTCGCTGTCCATTGACCACAACCCGTATTTCAGAATTTGTTATCTATAAAAATAGGAAATTATATTTGTGGAGCATCTGTTGGTTTAGTAAGCCTCATGAACAAATTACTCTTAGAGGTGGTGACAGTCTGTCATGAAAAGATAGAGCAGACAGGTTTACAATTGCAGCATCTGTGTATATTTCAATCACAGCTGTTTCTCAACACCTCAGAAAATGAAAGTAATTCCATTCCAAGAAGTGAAACTTAAGTGTGACATCAAGATGAGGAATCACAGAACTGACACACCCAATGTACCTGGGGATTGGCGGCCAAGAGACCAGCCAGGGGGAGTTGGAAGAGACAGTCAGATAGAAACTCACAGAGAATAAGTGACAGGCATGTACAAGCAGGTCCTGAATCTGAAAAGCTTGTTGATGAGGAGTCGATAAAAGACAGCTTAGAAAAGGAAAACATTCATCTTTCTCATCTTCTCATCTTTCCATCCATCCCAGGTAACTTCAGGTTTTACAGTAATAAGCTTACAGCAGGACAGAACAGTGGCTGTAAAACCTGTGACTCATGTCTTTGAACCAACCAGCCTCAAACTGGTTTTCAGAACAAACTGAATGGTGAATGGGATCTTTAATATGGTTTGTTTGAATATAGTTCCAAATGATGCTGGGTTAGACCATGAAAGTGTTTATTGCAACTTAATTGTACAGCACAGTGGGATTCTACAAGTCTTCGCAGCTGCATGTAGAATCCCTATCCCTGAACATAAAATTGGAGCATTGTCGGGAGTGAATTTAAGCAACTTTCTTGAAGGTCGTGCAAGGTGAGTGGATGGATGAGGCATCGGCATTTGCAGGCTCACAGGTATCCCACTGTGCACATTTATAACAGAGAGCTATGGAAGGGAATTGTGTGTTGAAGGGGGGGGGGGGGGGCTTTCATGCCAAAGGTTTCCACTCAGTAAAAGTCTTCAATACCTGCCAGCAGATAGACCACAGGTGAAGGAGATGAAGGAAGGTTTTAGAAGATATTCAGAGAGAATTAAATGGAGATTCCAGTAAGCAGATATGGGTTGAGGATAGATTATAGGGACAGAAAGTAGAACTACAGAAGAGAAAAAGCAGTTATGAAGAGGCAATGGAGAAAGATGAGGAATATTTTTCTCTTGCGCTTACTTTTGCTTTTAGTGCTGGTGCTGCCGTCGGGAGATGCGGTGATGGTGGCAGCTGTAGAGAAAGGAGAGAAAGCAGATGGGTGGGAGGGTAAAGAGAGACAGGAATGATGCTAGTTGGGAGGGGGAAGAGATAAGGCAGACAAGGGCAATGCTGGCTGGTGGGGTAGAAAGGGGCAACGTTGGGCTACTGGAACAAAGTGGGAGAGGCCACGAGGAGGGAGAGAATAGAATTAGATCTGGGAGGTGGTGAAAGGGGGAATTCAGAGAATGGGTGGGGATAAGAGAGGAGAAAGGGACTGGAGGCAACGGAGAAGATCAGCAACAGGAAAGGAGCTGGGGCTGGCGAGTGGATAAGAGACAGTGGAAAATAGATGAGGGCCGGGGAAGGGATCAGTACAGGAGGTAGAAATGGAGAAATGATGAGTAGATGAAAGACCTAAGGGAAAATGAGTGAGAGAAGGTGGTGGAAAGTTAATGGGTAAGTGAAAGACAAAAAGAGGGAGACTGAGAATTGAAGGTGAGAAGGAGGGCTGAAATTTGAGTAGACAGAAAGAAAATACAGAAATGGAGGAAGGAGCTGAAAGATAAAGAGTAATGTCAGAGACAGATATTAGAAGGAATAGAAGACTACAAGACGAAAAAGGCAAATGGAAATGAAACAAGAGCTAAGAAGACAAATAATGAAAAGCAGAAAACAGAGATTAGGAGCAACACAACTGGAAAAATAAAATGCCCAGGCAACAAAAGTAAAACAATGTCTTTTATTTGGAATTTAGTAAATTGGAGTACGTCAGTTTGGGGAAATGTGCACCTCTGATATCTTTATACTTTGCTGCGTATGAGAAGAAATGCGTTTCTGTTTCTGTTTCTCCAGTGTTGCATGCCCTGCACTTTTGTTTTTTGTGGGTTTCCAGTTTAGTTGTTGTCTGCATGTTTCTATTTTCAACTTGCAGTCCCTTGTTCTGTATTTTGTGGGGGTTCGTCTCTGTTTTTCATGTGTGATCGACGTGAGGGATTCTGCTAGTATGTAGTTTCTGCGTAGAAATCTGCAGCAGTCTTGCTTGTTATGTTTTCCGAGTCATAAGTTTATTAGTGTTCTAGGAGATGGTGTAATATTTGTAGTGATGCCTTTTCCGAGGTAGGGTAGGTGCTATTTGAGTCCTGACAGTGCTGTTATGATACAGCAGGTTTGCTACAGGGTCTAAGTGATATTTTTGCAGATATTGTATTAGTTCATAATGTAGAACGTATGTGGCATAGAAGGAAATTGTGTTGCCGTTATTGAGGTGACATCAAAATTAAAATATTCATTTAGGGCTGAATATTGAAAATGGTTTATATGTTTAGTGGCAAGTGCTAAATGTATAAACCCTTTATCTGTGACTTGTCAATGGCACTATGTGGTTAGTGGTGCTGAAAATTCACAGATAAGGGATTTATATATTTAAGAGTTGCCACGAGCTGTGCACCAGACCAATCAAATCTCAGGCGTGAACTGCGTGGGCACAAAAGGTACCAGCTGCACGAAGATCGAATGAAAGAAGCACTGGGCCTGATGCACCACCAGCTGCAATATCCCACTGTCAGCTGGAATTGGACTGCTGGGGAAGGGAGGTCACCATGTTCCCTCTACTGTGCACAAGAGTCTGTAGCCCATGTTCCTATTAGGCAGGTTCTGCAGGAAATCCACTCGCCCTTCGCAGATGAAGCAGGTTTTTGCACCGCCCCCACTGGTAGGAATGGAGAGTGCTGTGGACCCTAGAGAGAACGTTGCAAGGGGAAGAGACCAGCAGTGATGTGGGTTGTGGTCACAAATATCGACATTAGCCCTCAGGTGCTAGAGACCCATAGGATACCACTGCTAGCAGGAATAGGTTTGGCTGCATTTTTGGACCCATGCGTCTGGATATTTGTCTAGCATGCAGTTTCTATGTCGAGATGTAAATACTGGTTCAGCTGGTTTTCCGTTGTGAGTCAGTGGATCTCTTTTCAAAGGCTGTTAAAATATTTGGCAGGTCATTCTGTCCCAGGTGAGTCTGTATGTGCTTCAGCCCTGGAAGACTGTTCAGACAGTGTATATACATTTTGAATCTGTTTCCAAGAGATTGAATTTACCTCAGTAGAAGGAATTTGTGTCATTTCTGGAGGTGTGACACCACAACTTGAAAGAATGAAAATTCATCTGTTGTCTCGCTCTGTGGTTGCATGTGGCTCCGTCTCTCTTCTGCATGACTGTCTCTTTCAGCCTATCTACATCTCTGGATTTATTCAAATAAATCAAGCCTAAAGAGAACTATCTATCTAGAGCAAAGAAAAGATGATCAGGTTTTTAACGAGAGGCAATCCAAAAATATAAGAAATGGCATTAAATTAAATCCAAAGAGTAAGGAATGAGAAGGAAGTGGAGGTAAGTGGAGAATGACAATCTGTTTTCTCTTCAGACTAAAAAACCTGGAATATTGTACTTGGCCTCTTTCTGGGTGGGATCCAAGCATCGCGCCTAAATCCTGCTGAGGAGAGTCCTTTCTCAGCCTTTTCGCTCAGTCTGACAACCTGCACAATAGGGAAGGGCTAAGGTCTGTAGGGGAGAAATGATATATTGACTATTGCTTGCATCAGCATTATTAAAGCCCGCAAGAAGGGGCATGTTTACTAAAGTGCACTGACCAGGGTAGCGCAGAGTTAGTGTGTGGTTTTGGTGCTGTGCTAAAAAGTAACAGGGCCCACAGGCTAAAAGCCCCATGCTACCTGTCACACGCCTGTATCCAGCATGTGCTACGTGGGAGGGAAAGGCATCCTAGAGACAGTATATGCTTCAAGGTTATGTGTGCTGTGCTAGCAATAAACTGACCCATCAGTCCCCATCTTGTCCCAGTCCAGCTCTACCACTCCCATAGTCCTCATGCAGCGTCAAAACGGTCCATTAAACAGTGAAAAACAAAGCAAAATGTGGTTACTATATGAGCAGTACTGTATCTGTAGTAACAAGCAAAGTGTCAAAATGAGCCGGTCTGGGATTTCCTCCCAGTCCACTGCCCTCAATTACCTGAACACAACTTCCTGGATCCTACACAGAGTAACAAGGCTGTCACCAGCTCAGCCCTGTCAAGAGGGCTTCTTGCCAATATTTCTTCAGCTATTAATAGTCCATAACATCCAAGATAAATCCTCAATAGTTCAGTCCATTGCACTATTTTAAATCACTTTTGCAAACCTAGGCTAGAAGAGTTGGGGAAGCCATCCACCCACACCTCCTCTAGGAATTCCCAGACCCAGTCCAAATCCACCATAAGGTAATTCAGGAAACTCACACTTCTGAAGACTGGGATTCCTGATGCTCCGTGTCCTCAAGGCTACATTTCTAAGGTTCTGCTTGTCCCTTCTCCGTAGGTTCTGACATTTCCACATAGGGCTGACTCCCAGCTGGAAGAGACCCCGTGGTGTTTGGGAAGCTGCTTTATATCTTCCTCGTCCTATCAGGGAGGAATATCAACTCCATCCTCTTCCACAGGTGTTCTCTCCATAATTAGACCACCTGGGCTTTCCTGTGGCAGGGCCTTCCCATCCCTAACCCAAGGGATTCTGGGATATGTAGTGCCTGACCCTGTCACATATCCTGTTAGTGCATGTTGAGGTGGGGAATGGGCAGGATGGGGGTATTGATGGTGCAGAGAAGCTGGTGTGAATGTTAGTGGCTCATGCTAACTGCGTTTGATGCCAGTAGCATGAGTGCAACTAAGATACCTCAAAGGGTTTGCAGCATTCCTGTGCTAACTACAGGCGATGAATGTACATGTCCCCTCAGTTAGCTACAAGCACCACGATGGTAACGTGGTCCATACACGTGTTACTGGTTCAGGGTTTAGTAAACATACCACCAAGTTATCTACATTTTTATTTATGAATTATACAATTAATTACATTGATAGCATGATTTATACTTGGTCACCAATGTTTACAATATTAAACAAGATATTTTATGAGGTTCACAATGACCCCTGCCATAAAATAACTCACAGGTGCTATGCCTTGAGTGTGCAGAGGGTAAGTGGTTTTTCAATGTCATGCAGTGTATGGGAGGGTGGGTACAAGGACATCAACTCTAATTTATATGAGATGTGTCTCCAAAAGTGTTATTCTTCTTTCTTCACAGAAACCCCCACAGTACGGAAGGCCAAGAGAAGAGAAGAAATCCTTAGGTTTCCAGTTCTGCATCCTCTGGAATTCTGAAAGCTCTCTGTGCATTGTCCTCTGTAGCAGGATGCCTTCCATCTCAGGAATTTCACTAAACATGGTCCATCATGAAGATTCTCAGCACATTCCATTTTCTCTGCAGGATATGCAGGAGGAAGAGATGACAAGTCAAGAAGTCTTCACAATGGATAAGAAACTAGCAGAGACAGTTGAGTGGAAAGTCTTCAAAATGTTGGTAGAAGGTCAGTCCAATAACCTTCAGGAAAGGGTGTCTGTATTAGAGACTTCGCAGCATGGTAAGAGAGTGGTATCTGTGGAGGGATCTGCATATGAAGTCAAACAAATAGGACAAGCTCTTATGGACTTCCAAAAGAGATGGTCTCTCATCAATGAAATCTTGTTTGTGACTCCAGTCGAAGGGATCCTGTGGAAACAGCTGAAGAAGATTATAAAGTTTCCTGTATGGAGAGTCAAGGTCACCTGCGAGTCAGAGCAGAAATCTGCTTCTATTCACATCTATGGTCCTCGAGACATAGTGATAGCTGCTAAGTATGCCATCAGCAAATTCGTTAACTGTGTCAACTCATCTATGGAAAGAATATTCAGACCAAACTCTTACCCTGCAGCCCATTCCAAAGAGGTTGGTTTCTTCCGGTCAATAAATGATCTCATTGTCTTTGTTCAGAAAGGTGATCCTTTGAGTCTAAGTGACCATGCTGCTCATCATAACATACCTCTAGGATTAATTAGCAGCATATCCCATAACTCAATTACATTGTTTAAACAATGTGTCCTGAGCAATAGAAGAACCTCACAACCTATATTTAACTTTATTCTCCATTATCCTCAAACTGACCAAGATGATTCAACAAAGCACTTGCTCAACAGTGGCATCATTCTTTCCTTGGAAAGAGCAGCCCAAGATGGCTTTCAATCATTGGCTATTCTGTGCTCCAGTCTGACAAAAAGCACCACAGCCTATGTGGCATACATTACCTTGGCAATAAGGGCCTTCCTCAGAATGCATCCCTACTGTCCCCTGCAAAGCATTGTGTTTGTGACTAAAGAAGACACTGCGATCATCAACATTCATGAGGGGTGCTTGGAGCAATGGTCTCTACAAGAAGGCATGCAATTCCTCTTACCTCAGGTTCTTCTCTCCCTGGAGGATGTGAAAACGGAGGTTGTGACAGAACATATGAAAGATCAGAAGGTGAGAGGCAAGCCTTGTGAGCTTTGAAATCTGGAAATGGCATCATTTTTCACCTTATGGCAGATGCTGCCAACTCTAGTCCTTAAGTGCCACCAACAAGTCAGTTTTTTTGCTTAATCAGCTGGATTCCTTGAATGCATGCATGCAAATATGTCTGATACATACTGACTATGTATGTTGAAGGCAATTTTCAAAAGTAGTTTACCCAGGCAAATGGCTACTTACATAGTTAATGGGCCAAATGAAAACTGCCTCCTCTAAGTGGGGGTAGTCAGGACTTTCTATGTCCTCTTGATTTCACTTGCTAGGCCACCTAATTGTATCTCCCTATACCACACAGGGGACAGGAATTGTTCATGACAGAATGGTGTTTCTGGCGCATCCCCAGTAACCCGGTCTGTCTTACACTGGATGAATGTTGTTGTGCCTCATGGCTGTTTTACTATGCGCTTTCTTTTAGCCACATTCAGCAGGAGCATTCCATGAGGACAGGGTTGGGATCACTACAACATATTTGGTTTTGTATTTTCAAAATTCCACGGGGCATTTTTGCTATGAAAAGTGTTTACTGACAAACGATATGCAAGTCGCCGTGGCTACATTTCCTTAGGTGATTTATAAAGGGAAGATGGGTGTGTACTTTTCATTAGAAAACTTGTGCAAAGACTGGGCATAAAAATGTATCCATGGACTTTGCAGCAATACAGGCAGTCTGAAAATTGCTCTATGTTCTTATCGCACTTTGAGAGAATGAGGAGAGTGAGTAATAGGCAAAAGATGATGATGGCAATGAGGAGCAGCTTGATTGGAGTTGGTGAGCCATAATCTAGATAGCATTTATGTAATAATTTATTTATAGCACTTATACACTGTGGATCTGTTGCATGCTCCATGGTTTCCAATAAAACATAAGAAGCAATAAAAAGACATTTTACAATAAATTTTACAATAAAACAATAAAATATAATAAAACAATACAATATACAAAGATTTAACACATAAAATCTGCCAAAACATCACAGCTCTTTCCAGAGTACATGAGCCTGAAAATAAATACTTTCAGCCGATTTCTAAAATCCAAACAACCATTCACCATCCTAAGCTCTAAGGCAGGGGTCTCAAACTCAAATTGCTTTGAGGGCCAAATGAGGACTTGTAAAATAACCCGGGGGCCGCATGAGACGTGGGACCTCATTTGCATAAGGGACCTCATTTGCATAAATATTTGCATAATGTTACCATACCCTAACTTTTAGTAAACATGCCTCTTAATGAGTGCATGAATAAAGAAAGACTAAAAGATTTCTACATTACTATAATCCAGTGGCAACCGCCAGGCACATTAGGAACTACTACAAACAAACACCCATAGCAAACCCGCCATATCCTAACAGCACTACCAGGACTCACAAAGCACCATACCCTACCTATCAAAAGGCAACACTGCAAATATTAAATCAATACATTTCAGAGAATAACAATACATGACCTACTGGGGACAGAGAACAAGTAGCAATGTCAAATAGGAATTACATAAACAGAATATCTCAGCTCAGTTACACATGCAGAATACACCATCACCAAACAAGGAATCAAAATTTAGAAACAAGACAATTTAAACTGGGACCCCCCAAAAGCCAAACTTGGAATGTACAACAACACTGTAGAAATAAAACTATAAATTAATTTCCTCTTGTACTAAACAAAGCGCAGACGTTATTGATGCACATTTCCCAGAACTGACATATTCCAGTTAATAAATTCAAAATAAAGATATTTTTCTACCTTTTGTGCATTTTTTTTCAGTTCCAGCCACTTTCTTCTGGTTTCTTCGTGCCTTCTGCTAACTCTCCATCGTCTGCTGTCCATTTGTCCTTCTCTCTTCTAGCTTTTTCCATTCTCCCTCTACATCTGCTTTAACATATTAACCTTTCTCCTTTTGCTCTTTCCTCATTCCTATTTTCATCCACTCAAATTTTACCCCTCCATCCTCAATTCCCACTTACCTGGCCAATTGTAGATTTGTCTTCCCTCCCACACAAAATATTTTCCCCTCTCCATTTCACTCTCCCAGCTCCATCCCATTCTAATCCTCCCCCAACATCAGCTCCCTTCTAGTTCCAGTCCCACACAGCACCCCCTCCCTTCTAGTCACTGCATCAGCCCATTTTCAGTCCTAGCCCCCCATCAGCCCATTTCCAATCGTAGCTCCCCCCCATCAGCCCATTTCCAGTGCTAGCTCCCTCCCCTCACAGCCCATTTCCATTCCAAGCCCCCCTCCCCATCAGCCATTTGCAGTTCAAGCCCCCCTTCCACTCAGCCCATTTCCAGTCCTAGCAGACCCCCCAGCCTATTATCAGTCCTAGCCCCCCCATAGCCGATTACCAGTCCTAACCCCCCATAGCCCACTTCCAGTCTTACCCCTCATAGCCCATTACCAGTCCTAACCCCCCCCATCACCCCATTTTCAGTGTTACCCCCATCACCCCATTTTCAGTTACCCCCCTCATAGGCCATTACCAGTCCTAGCCCCCCCCCCATAGCCCATTACCAGTCCTAACCCCCCTCCCACCATCAGCCAAATTAGATGAAAAAAAAAATGTATATTTTCTGCTGCTGCAGTATTAAGCGTCCCGCGGGCCCCGCTGCCTGGTCCTCTCCTCCCGGCAGCATTCAGCTCCAAAAGTGGCGGCTTTCAGAGCCGCGAAGAGAGAGAGAGTTTCTCTCGCGCGGTTCTGAAGACTCTCGCGCTGCTCTTCAGAACCGCGCGAGAGAAACTCTCTCTCTTCGCGGCTCTGAAAGCCGCCGCTTTTGGAGCTGATACTGCAGGGAGTAGAGGACCAGGCAGAGGGGCCCGCGGGACGCTTAATACTGCGGCGGCAAGTTTGGAATTTTTTTTTTTTACTCGCCGGTACTTCGCGGGCCGCACAAGATGCTCTCGCGGGCCGCATGCGGCCCGCGGGCCGCGTGTTTGAGACCCCTGCTCTAAGGGAACCTGCTTGCATAATTATGGACCTAAATTAGAAGACAAGCTGTTTAAAATTTTAATCCTATCGTTCTTGGGAATCACAGGGTAGTGCAATTATCTCCTCCCCTTAGACCTCAGCCTCCATACAGACTGATAAAATTTCCAAAAATACAACAATGGAATATAAATCCCCATATTTAAAGCTTTAAAAATCAGAGTACATAATTGAAACTGAATCCTTGTAAGAAAAGGAAAAGAATGTAAAACCTTGAAATACAGGGAGATATGTTCCCAAACCTGAACCTTCCTATCAAATGCACAGCTGAATTTTGAAATAATTGCAGAGATTCTAAGCATGTTGTAGGAAGGCTAACTAAAATCGTATTACAATAATTAAGGGGGGGGGGGGGGCAGGACTACTGACTGGCTGATGGTCCTGAAATCAGATGCATCAAGGAAATTCTTACATTGCCTTAACCCGGTTTGGACAGCCCGCATATTCTTTCTCTGTTCTGGATGATTTATTAGATTTGTTACACTCAAACAACTATGAAATACCGGCAATAATAAAAAATATTAAAACTTTGCAGGAAATAAAAGTTTCACATAGTGCATGTTTTTCATATACTGGTCCAATACAGTATATTGTCAGTCTTCAGAAAAGATAGGACTCAGTTCCAATATTCATTGACATAAACATACTGTATGATACTATTGAAACTGCAGTTTTCATTTAAAACACTTTATTATGATATAGTTTGTCACCCTCACTTGGTTTGCAGCTTGTCGTGCTGTGAGGGCTTGTGTGCATCAGTGATGCTGAGAGCTAAACTATCGGTAGTTTAACTACTGGCAGGGTCTCCCAAGATGGACAGGTCTCAGCTGAGATGCCAGACCAAGACAAACCACCCATCTGGGCAGCAGCAGAATGGGATAGTGTTGACAGCGGAGGATCACATTTCTGTGACAACGGCAACAACACCAAACTTAAACTGCGCGAAAGAAAGTCCCGGCAATCTACTTCTGTATCTTGCCATGAAAACCCAATGGATAGTTACAACAAAACAAATTGTGCTGTAGTGCTGGAAGATGAGACCCCCAGGTTGGAAGGCACTCAACTAGCTACTGGGGAAGAGCTGAAGACTTTTCAGAGTAAAGCCAGCATTTATAATGTGGTTGGATCAAAGCCCTCGGGACGTCTGACTGCTGATGTAGCTGCACATGAAATGAGAGTCAGAAGCTGTAAAGATGTCTTACACATTGGAACATGGAACATACGAAGCATGAACCAAGGGAAGTTGGAGGTGGTCAAAAATGAAATGGAACGTGTACAACTTGATCTGTTGGGTGTCAGCGAACTGAAATGGACTGGCATCGGGCACTTTGCATCAGATGATCACATGGTCTACTATGCTGGAAATGAAAGACAAAGAAGAAATGGTGTTGCATTTATAATAAAGAAGAAACTTGCAAGAACTGTAATGAAATACAATGCAGTCAGCGAACGCTTAATCTCTATTCGTCTACGAGGAATGCCTATCAACACAACTATAATTCAAGTATATGCCCCAACAACAGCTGCAGAAGAGAATGAAATTGAAGAGTTCTATGAACAAGTACAAGCTGGAATTGACAGGATATGCAAACAGGATATTTTGATAGTCATGGGTGATTGGAACGCTAAGGTTGGCAACAAAGAAGACGACAAAGTAGTTGGAAAATATGGACTTGGCAACAGAAATGAAGCTGGAGAAAGACTGATAGAATTCTGCAAGACCAACAATCTATTCATCTCGAACACCTTCTTCCAGCAACACAAGCGGCGACTGTACACATGGACTTCACCCAATGGATTGTATAAAAATCAAATTGACTACATCTGTGGAAGTCAACGATGGAAAAGCTCTATAACATCAACAAAGACAAAACCTGGAGCTGACTGTGGTACAGATCATCAACTACTAGTATGCAAACTCAAGCTAAAGCTGAAAAAGAGCAAACTACTCATGAATGCAGCAAAATATGACCTTGAGAATATACCACTGGAATTTAAAGACTGCCTGCAAAATCGATTTGCTGCTTTAGATACAAATGATAGAGTTCCAGAAGAGTTATGGAATGACATCAATAATATGGAAATATTATTGAAATATGGAAGACAGCATCATGGCCAACTGACTGGAAAAGATCTGTGTTTATACCAGTACTAAAGAAAGATGATCCAACTGACTGTGGAAATTATCGCACAATCGCTCTGATCCCACATGCCAGCAAAATTCTAGTGAAGATTATTCAAAAGAGACTACAATCATACCTGGAACAAGAACTACCTGAAGTGCAAGCAGGGTTCAGAAAAGGGCGAGGAATGAGAGACATCATTGCGGATGTGAGATGGATCCTTGAAAAGACTAAAGAATACCAAAAGGATATCTATTTGTGCTTTATCGACTATAGCAAAGCTTTTGACTGTGTAAACCATTAGAAACTCTGGGCCACATTAAGAAGCATGGGTATACCAGAACACCTGATCGTTCTCTTGCACAATCTGTACATTGATCAATAAGCAACAGTTCGAACGGAACAAGGAGAAACAGAATGGTTTAAAATAAGCAAAGGTGTAAGACAAGGCTGCATACTTTCCCCCTACCTGTTTAATTTATATGCAGAACAAATCATCAGAGAAGCAGGATTGTATGAAGACAACAGGTGTGAAGATTGGTGGAAGACTCATCAACAACCTTCGCTATGCTGATGATACCACATTACTGGCGGAAAGTGAAGATGATCTGAAACATTTGCTTCTCACAATCAAAGAACATCGTCTCAAAATGGGCCTGCACCTTAATGTAAAGAAGACAAAGATCATGACAACTGGCATAATCAACAGGTTCATCGTCGAAGGAGAAGAAATTGAAATCATGAATAACTTTAACCTACTTGGATCAACTATCAATAAAGAAGCAACAAGCAGTCAAGAAATCAGACGACGCATTGCTCTTGGCAGAATGGCTATGAAAGACCTAGATAAGATTCTCAAGAGCAAAGATGTCTCTCTCCATACAAAGATTCGACTTGTTCAAGCCATGGTATTTTCAATAACATCATATGGATGTGAAAAAGATAGACAGGAAGAAAATTGATGCCTTTGAATTATGGTGCTGGCGGCGAATACTGTGTATACCATGGACTGCCCAAAGAACAAACCAGTCTGTACTAGAGGAGATCAAACCTAAGCTTTCTTTAGAAGCTCAGATGACAAGACTTCGACTTTCATACTTTGGACACATCATGCGGAGAGAGAGATCATTAGAGAAAGACATCATGCTTGGCAAGATAGAAGGTCAACGCAAAAGAGGAAGACCAGCAATGAGATGGATCGATACAATAACAGCAGCTACGGGTACCAGTCTGTCAACAATGAGCCGCCTGACTGAAGATCGAACACAATTTAGGATAGCTATCCAGAGGGTCGCCATGAGTCGACTCCGACTCGACGGCACTTAACAACAATAACATAGTTTGTCAACATGCCATTCTGACGGCGGAATATGATACACGTGAAAACACTTCTGATGCAGTGCGTCGATATTGCACCATTGAAACACCTAGAACAGAATCCTTGACAGCAATTAGTTTCGACAACATATTAGCCCAGTGTATGAAAAACATACAAGGCCGATATACGCACCAATAACTCTGACACTAACTTACAGTTATCTAAACCTATTTTCTAAAGTCTACAAATACTTTTATTTGCAAAATAGTAGCTATTACAGCATTATAAGCTACTTACCATTTTTTGTGATCTTTTTATGTTGAGCCGCCAGTACCGTCAAAATCAGCAAACTTTGAATACCTATTAAACTAACTAGATCTCAGATATATACAGAATTTTTAACGCTTTTTGACATAACGATAATAGCTAAACATAGTTCCATTGAATTTATAACCATTAATTACTACTACTACTACTACTACTACTAAGCATTTATAAAGCGCAACTAGGCGCACACAGAGCTGTACATTGAAAACATAAAAAGGCAGTCCCTGCTCAAAAGAGCTTACAATCTAAAAAGACAAAGCAAGAAAAGGAGTAGAAAAAAGATAACAAGGACAAAGAGACAAGAGCAGGAGAGAGAGGACAAAGGAAAGAGGTAAGAACAAGTGTAAGAGGAAGAAAGAAAGGTGAAATAAAAGAGGGGAAGGAAGGAGAACAGCAAAATCAAGAGCCAAAGGCAGAGGCGAAAAGATGAGCTTTTAACTTGAGTTTGAAGAGGGGCAAAGAAGATGCCTGATGTATAAACAAAGGAAGTTTATTCCAAGCGTAGGGAGCAGCAAGGTGAAAAGAGCGGAATCTGGAGTTGGCAATAGAGGAGAAGGGCATAGCAAGAAGCAACTGGGAAGAAGAACGGAGTACACGAGGGGGGAAATAGGGAGAAATGAGAGAAGAAAGGTACTGAGGAGCCACAGAGTGAATGCACTTATAGGTCAGAAGGAGAAGCTTAAAGTGAATACGGAAATGGATAGGGAGCCAGTGAAGAAATCTGAGGAGAGGAGTGATGTGGGCAAAACGAGGCTGACGGAAAATCAAACGGGCAGCGGAGTGCTGAATAGACTGAAGAGGGAAGAGATGAGACTGAGGGAGACCAGCAAGAAGGAGGTTACAATAATCAAGGCGGGAGGTGATGAGGGAATGGATGAGGGTTTTAGTAGTGAGCTCAGAGAGAAAGGGGCAGATTTTGCAATGTTGAAGAGAAAGAAGCGACAGGTTTTAGCGATGAGTTGGATATGAGAGGAGAAAGAGAGCGAAGAGTCAAAAATAACACCCAAATTGCGAACAGATGAAACAGGTTGGAGAACAGAGCCATCAACAGAGACTGAAAAAGAAGGAGAAAGGGAAATTTTAGGAGAAAAAATGAGAAATTCAGTCTTGGCCATGTTCAATTTCAGGCGATGATGGAACATCCAGGCAGCAATGGCAGAGAGACAGCAAGAGATCCGGGACTGGAAAGCAGAAGAAAGATCAGGAGTAGAGATTTGGGAGTCATCAGCATAGAGATGGTACTGAAAACCATGAGAGGAAATAAGTGCACCAAGGGATTGGGTACAGAGAGAAACAAGAAGGGGACCCAAGACAGAACCCTGGGGGACATCAACCGAGAGCGGGGTAATAGAGGAGGAGGAGGCACCAGAACATACACTAAAGGAGCGATGAGAGATATATGAGGAGAATCAGGTAAGAACTGAGTCCCTAAAGCCAAGCGAGGACAAAGTGTCAAGGAGAACATCATGGTCAACAGTGTCAAAGGCAGCAGAAAGGTCAAGGAGGATAAGGACAGAGTAAAGGCCTTTAGATTTAGCCAGGAACAAGTCACTGGAGACTTTGACAAGAGCAGTTTCAGTAGAGTGCAAAGGACGAAAATTAGTAAACAGTTGAGTAGTAAGTATGGAAACCTTATGTATGTAAAACATACGCTGGTCCAAAATGGGTTAAGAGGTGAAGCTTATAAAAGGACCATTTCACAAGTTCTCTGCTATACAGACAAAACAATCTAAATCCACAGTTATTTTCAGATATCAAGCTTGTGGAGCAATAAGAATTTTATAATTCCCAAGTTTACAATAGTATCTTTTCCTTTATCCTCATATTCGATATACTGCCCGGGTGGGCCATCGGGGCGGTTTACAATAAGAGTCGCTGTAGAGTCAGAAAGTGAAAAGGAACACCATTGTGAGATAGGACAGGAAAGAGGCAATCATACTAAGAAAGGAGTTAGAGAGGGTAGAGTAGGAGGAGAGGAATAGCCAGGTCAGGACTGAGGAGGGAGAGGTCAAAGGCAACATGAAAGATGAGTTTTTAGCATGGCCTTGAATTTCTGAAGAGAGAGTTCTGAACAGAGTGTTGAGGGAAGGGAATTCCGGAGGCCAGGGCCTAGAAAAATGCAAGCAGAATTGCGAGTAACCTTGAGATTGGTCTGTGAAACAGATGGTAAACATAAATGGATTGCAGGAGACAGTGGGGAATGTGAAAATAGATGAGGTTGGAGAGGTATTGTGGAGCACCAATGTGGATGGCCCTAAGGATGATAGTGAATATGTTGTACTGGATTCTGTATTTGATAGGAAGCCAATGAAGATGGATAAGTAAAGGGGTGATGTGATCTGAGCGGGAAGTATGAATGAGGATATGAGCTGCAGTAGGAATCTGACCCTCAACATCCCAATGAATTATCAGCATTTCAGTTTTTGAATCATTTGGGTAGAAAACCTGAAGTACCAAGAATCTGCTGCAAAAATACAATCCAGAAGTTTTTTCATTGACACATCCAGACTATTAACTGGTACAAAAAGCATGATATCATTAGTGTAGAAACAATACTACAGCCAGAAGGACCATATAAGAACACAAGGGGCTGCACATAGATGTTAAATAAAACCACAGACAAGGGTGTATTACTAATTAAAGATTTATTTGGATTATTGGATCAGCAAAGAATATTGTACATAGAATATTTCATGTGAGAGTTCGATCAGCAAAGAATGTTGTATTCTTGAGCCATGCTGAATTAGGAATTAGCTTGCTAGCCCAGGAGCTGATAGATGAGCTTGGGGGTTACTTTAGGACAAATTCTCTGAGCAGGCAACAGGTTTGGCCGGACAAAACTAGATGAGTGACTCATACAGTGACTCAGCAGCTAACATTTTTTTCAGCTGCTGGTCACAAGCACAAATTTAACTCTGACCAATCCTGGTATGAACCATGTGCACAAAATTAACCCTAGCCAATCCTGATCTGAGCATGCTGTAGGCTAACCAATGAATTGTAATAGCATGCAGCAGGCACGATCTTAGTTAGGTACTTTAGGGGGACTCTCAGAAGGAAAAGATGGGACTGCAACTGATATATGAGGCAGACGTGTCTTTGCAGTTTTTTCCCGGATTTTCCTCCTGAGAGTGATCGCTGAACAGTCCCCCACCTGGAGTGAGCTACAATAATCCGGTGATGTATTGATGCTTATCTCTGTGCTTATTATTATTCCAAAAGGGCTTAATTTAATAAAACTCATATTGCATTTACTAAAGTGTCTATGCCTAGTCTGTGAGCTAGTGAATGACAGGGTTAACTTGTATTTTCCAGAGTGTCTATGCATAGTCTGTGAGCTAGTAAGTGACAGGGTTAACTCATTGTATTTGCCAGAGTGCTTATGCCTAGTCTGTGAGCTAGTGAGTGATAGGGTTACAGGAAGTGTAAAATTTGGCAATACATAAATGGCGACGAGGATGGGATGGCCTAAATTATTACATAATGGGTTGGCAGAGTCCTGGGATAATAAGCTCAAGGGAGCAGGGACCCTAGGACGACAGACCTGGGTGTTGTTAATAGCATATAGGAATCAAGCACCGGATAGAGAAAATCCAGGGCAGAGAGAGTGTAGATCTGCTTGGCCAAGCATGAAG
Source organism: Ichthyophis bannanicus (assembly GCA_033557465.1). Taxonomy (NCBI): domain Eukaryota; kingdom Metazoa; phylum Chordata; class Amphibia; order Gymnophiona; family Ichthyophiidae; genus Ichthyophis; species Ichthyophis bannanicus. The sequence goes on from CM066048.1 coordinate 121,983,130, forward strand.
AATCCCAGAATTCTGCAGCTTTTGGGGCTGTATGATGAGAAATCTGGTGAAGTAAATTCAGGACAGAAAGAGAGTGGATCTGCTTGGGCAAGCATGAAGAATCCCAGACTTTTGCAGCTTTTGGGGCTGTATGATGAGAAATCTGGTGAAGTAAATTCAGGACAGAGAGAGAAGAATCCCAGACTTCTGCAGACTCTGCTGAGTTCTCCCAGCTGATGTTACTAGACTGCATGATGCAAGTTTGGTGAAGTAAATATTCTTTGTAAATAGCTGCACTATCTCATAACTCTTTTAGTGAAGTATTACCGGTATTCTTCTGTAATTAATTGTGTTTAGTTATTATTCTAATTGCTTTCTAATTTTCTTTTCTGACCACTCATGTGTGACTGGGAGAGTTGCTTGCTTTTCTGGATAAGTATCCTTGCTTTGTTTGTGGATAAACTGCACGTCTTAATTACAAGGTGTTAACCTTTGATGTAGTAAGATATTTGGTACCAGGGGGTTTGAGAAAAGATAATGTATTAAAAGAAAAGAGTGAAGAATGCAAATAGTGTAAAAAATGTGAATATTGTAAATATTTAAGGCTGGCATTAAGTGTTCCTGTGGGTCAGGATTAAGTGAGAACTGGGTGTTGGTTTTTCCTTACATGCTTGCAACTGTTGAAATGCTTTTGTTGCCTGCATATCGTAATGTGATGCCTATCCTGTAGAGTTAGTATTAATTGTTACTTGTTTTTTTAAGGTCCCTGGTTAAGATAAACTCTGATCAGATAGGTATAATGCACGTGTAAGCTTTGATTTGTTCTGTATTCAAATGTTTGTAGTAAAAAAACTGTTTTTCTTTCATTACTGGCTACTCCAGTAGATTTTATGGTCCCTGAATGCTGAAGTGACTAGATCAAACAAACAAGGCATGAAACTGTTTTTTTTTTTACCTCCAAAGTAGAGGTTGAGAACCCTGACAGGACAATGGGGCATTAAATCCTGAGTAAATAAGAAGGTAATCTTTATCATTAATATGTTATGCATCTATTCTTTGTCTTTGACTGTATATGCTACCAAACAAACCTAAAAGTTAAAAGAGGATTTTTAAATTGTGGCAAGCACCCCAGGGGGCATAGTTAGCCATAAACAGCTATAACTATAGGTTAATTGTTCAACTACATTTTGCCTGAGGGACACAAGACAATTGTTTGTTCTACTGGCTGTGTTGAAGATAACATGTTAATTTAAATGTGACAAAGCACAATTTTCACCTCTTAGAAGTTTCACGTCACTTGAGAATGCCTGTTTCCTGAACTGTAAGATTCAAGATAATTACTTTGCCTTGTTAAGCTTTGTGCTAACGACTGAGGGACAAGACAGTAACATCACAGTTTTTATTTGTTACAATATTGGATTTTAGGATAAATTCACCTGTTTTCCTGTATTTGAATTTTACATGTTAGTATCCAGAGAAAAAGTGTACTTTGTTCTAAAAAGTTTCTATTTCAGTTAAAATAGATATATGTTGCAGAGAAAACAGATATATGTTGCAGCACTGTGAGATATTAATTTTCTCTAATTTATACCCTTGCACTTATGTTACCAAGTACACACACAGCAATTACCAGATTAATAAGTCTGCTGAAATTTTGGACAGAGGTTGATATGAAATTGCTTAGTTCCCAAGCATATAGAGCAAATATAGATTAAAGATGGAACTGAGTTCCCAGAAAATAATGAGAACTTGAGTTGATTGGATAAAACCAAATCTTGCTTGTCAGCAATGATCCAGGAGAGGTTTGAGAAAAAGAATAAGAGAGAGAGAGAGAGGCAGAAAGGTGAAGCTACGGCCTAGGCTAAGAAAATGTGCTGCTTCCAGTGTGATGATCTGGGCTACCAGAATTCTGACTGCTCTAAGACTCCTTGAGGACCCACAAGGCCTGAAGAACAGGAACCTTGCATATTTATGCCTCTGAAGAGTGTGACATAGCAAGTCCTTCTGGCCCGGTAGAAATGCTTGAAAACCAGGTAGAAAGTGCAGGGCTGCAAGATAAACAAAGGTACATGGCTACCAGTTGTCAGGGAAACCAGGCACGAGAGGAGGAAACACACCCCTGCTATCAGCGTAGCAAAGAGTCACGGGGAAAGTCTGAACACCTGCTAGGGGGTGGAGCCAGGCCCTACCCAGGAAAGCTGTCTCATAAGGAAGCCCCTGCAGGCAGAGAGAGGAGAGAGAGAGAGGAAAGCGGACGTCCAGTCAGAAGGTGGACGGAGTTTCCAGCTGAAGGGAGGTCAGAGGCTCCGGCCGAGAGCTATAGGAGGAGCAGACCAGACTAGCTGAAGCATACTTGGGATTATAAGCAGCCAGGAAGGCATTTGGAAATTGCCTCACACAGGTTCAGCAGGGAACCAACCAGCATCTTTAAACCCCAGAGAAAAGCTTCCACAGCCAGGTCCCCAGGTAAGCCTAAGGGCTGGAATTGCCAGAAATATTGGGGGTTTGTTGACCCAGAAGGTTGGGGCTACGGTACTGGCTTCAGGCAATACTTAAACCCTGAATGCATTGAACAGATCAGGGTTGGAGAAAAGGGCGCGGCCCTAGAAAGGACTGGTCAGACTATTCCTTCCTCAGAGGTGGAATTTATGGACACAGAGCCATCCTGTATGAATTATCCCTTAGAGGAAATGGATTGCACGATTACTTTATCTGAACAGATAATATCTTTATGTTAGAAATATATGGTGAAGAAAATACAAGCTGGCTGTGAGGGAAACAGAGCTGTATGAAACCATGTGCTGAATTTCAACCTGCTGGAAAGAAAATGTTTATTTCATGCTGAAGGAAGCTATTCTTATTTTTGTCCTTTTCTGCCAGAAAGCAGATAATTTTGTGTTACCTTTTTATCCTTGTGGAGTCCAACCCCGGGAGGGGAAATAAATCCCTTTTTTGCTTGCAAACATTCTGAGTCACACTACTCTTCATTTGAACTGGTGATAAAACTACATTTCCCTACGAGCCTTGCTCCAGGAAGTTGCAGAACATTAGTTTAAAGAAGGAACTTAAACTCCTTAACCCCTACCTACGGGTACTGGAAAGGGGAGGGATGACAAGAGACATAAATAGGCAGGGGGAGAATAGGCCAAGAAGAACCCGAGGATTGTCATGAGGCTCAGCCACAAATGCCTTGCAATCCAAGAAGAACCTGAAGATGAGGCCCAACCACCAATGCCTTGTACTCTCTTAGATCTCTCACCTCAAAAGGATCTCTTTTTGAGCTTATACAAATCCTTGTGAACACTGCAATTTTAAAATCAGTCTAACAGCACTCTCACTGAGAATAGTGTATACGACAGATTCTAGTTATACGTGAGAGATGAGCCATATTTCTTTCTATTGGGATTGATGTTATAAAATGCTGCAAAATGATAGTTTTATATTGTAAGGATTTTACCCAGATTGTTCCTATTTTAGAATGAGTATATGTCCACTTAGCACTGGACCAATTAAGTTGATGGGAAAGGGACACTGTTTACTCATACTGTTATGCTTATTGAGGAGAATCTAAATGTATATTCTCTGCCTACCATTTGCTTACACCAATATTAAGTTATTAACAATTGTTTGATATTCTTAGCAGCCTTGCCAAATAAGGATACATCAGTATGGTATAAAAAACATGAAAGGGACCTATGTAAGTAGTTGGTGGAATGATGCAGGTGATGAAAAAGTGTTGTGTTATGGGGGATGAAGTGGAATATTAAAGGAGAAACTGTGATAGACAATAAACTGATGAAGGTAATTTGAAGTGATGTATTTGCCTAATGAATATGTAAACAAAAAATTATGAGCACTTTATTCGACTGTGCCGTCTCCAGAAGCTTCAATTCAGGAAGTCATATTCAACAATTGGAAGAAATAGATATTTGGAGACAGGCTAGGTGCACCTTGCACCCTGATGAGCTTTGGAAAACCCACACTGGCCATGTGGTACTTCCGGATGCTTTGTGCCTCACTTTTCCTCTGTATGTCCTGGCCAGGCATGCAGAGGCAAAGGGGGATGATTTGATGACAAATTCTCATACAATTGGGTATAATTCTAAAACTTGTCAAAATTGCAGAACACGTGTGTGCAGCTTGTCTGATCTGAAACATGTAAAGGTCAGTCAAGGGCATAATGGAATATTTCCTACAAACAAATGAATTTCCAGTGATAGAGAGACAAAGAGTTAATCAAACTGCGAGATAAGATTGACACCATACGAGATAGTTACTGGTAGATCACTGAAAGTTTATAAAAGCAATATTTATTATTTGTAGGATATGATCTTTTCTTTTTTTTTTAGTAAATATAGATGAAATTAAGTTAGTCTTATTGTGAAATCTAATCTAGAATTTTTAGTCTTTTCATTTAATATTGGTGCTGCTCTTCTGAATGAGGCCTGGAGCCATGTCACCAATTGCAATCCAGAGAGTCCAGCAGAGAAATTGGCCAGAGTCCAGATGGAGCAGACCATCCCAAGAAATCCGAACTACACACCGCAGAAACGTGTGAGGGAGTTCCTATCTGCTTCAATGTGTCACAATGAAAGAAAGGCCAAGATGTCCACCTACGAGAATGAGAGGTTCAACTGTTGAGAGAGGCCAAGCTTAAACTTCAGAGAAAGGTGAAATAACACTACGGAGTCCTGAAAAACTGCTGAGAAGCAGGCCAAATTATCTGAAAATAGGAAAAGGACTATTGGACTTTTGTGAATGATTTTTTTTCCTTATGTATTGTTATTGTTTCCTTGGAAAGTAACTGTAATTTTAGTATCTCAGATTTTTTCTGCTGAACATCATGTGCCCAATTGCTTATGTCACCTGTTCCCCAGATTTTAGTTATTAAAGTCTATGGGGCAGATGTACAGTGGGAAAAAGTTCTGAATGTGCAGGTGAAATGAGTCCCCCACTGTATGGGGAACTGATAAAGATAGCTGAGACCTACAAGCCATTTGGCTTTGACAATTGTAATGCCGGGGGGGGGGGGGAATGGGAAAATATCACCCAAATAACACTGAGGCTTGTCCCCTCCAGCGTTTGCCTTAATGCTATCCACTATGTTTTAGCCCAAGTTGTTATTACTGTATTTCTAAATGAATTACAAAGGCGATTCAGCCATTGCTTACGTACAATATCCTTGTTGATCCAAGGGTGGAATGTATTACTAATTAAAGATTTATTTGGATTATTGGATCAGCAAAGAATATTGTACATAGAATATTTCATGTGAGAGTTCGATCAGCAAAGAATGTTGTATTCTTGAGCCATGCTGAATTAGGAATTAGCTTGCTAGCCCAGGAGCTGATAGATGAGCTTGGGGGTTACTTTAGGACAAATTCTCTGAGCAGGCAACAGGTTTGGCCGGACAAAACTAGATGAGTGACTCATGCAGTGACTCAGCAGCTAACATTCTTTTCAGCTGCTGGTCACGAGCAAAAATTTAACCCTGACCAATCCTGGTATGAACCATGTGCACAAAATTAACCCTAGCCAATCCTGATCTGAGCATGCTGTAGGCTAACCAATGAATTGTAATAGCATGCAGCAGGCACGATCTTAGTTAGGTACTTTAGGGGGACTCTCAGAAGGAAAAGATGGGACTGCAACTGATATACGAGGCAGACGTGTCTTTGTAGTTTTTTCCCGGATTTTCCTCCTGAGAGTGATCGCTGAACAGTCCCCCACCTGGAGTGAGCTACAATAATCCGGTGATGTATTGATGCTTATCTCTGTGCTTATTATTATTCCAAAAGGGCTTAATTTAATAAAACTCATATTGCATTTACTAAAGTGTCTATGCCTAGTCTGTCAGCTAGTGAATGACAGGGTTAACTTGTAATTTCCAGAGTGTCTATGCATAGTCTGTGAGCTACTAAGTGACAGGGTTAACTCATATTGTATTTGCCAGAGTGCTTATGCCTAGTCTGTGAGCTAGTGAGTGATAGGGTTACAGGAAGTGTAAAATTTGGCAATACAAAGGGTGATCCCCAAGGGAGACCACGGTTTACCTTAAACCAAACAGAACTTAAATCCCCAACAGCCAACATGTCTTGAAGATAGGTCTTAAATCAATCTAAAATTATTCCTTTAATGCAGAGCTCAGAAAGGCATCTGATTGATTTTTTTGTGGCCTTTGCTTCTGTTCTCAATCTCCACTATTTGGCCCTTGCCCAACATCACTAACCAATTCTCTGCAGCGGAGGCTAACAAATGTTTCCATATCATGGTCTATACAAAAGCTAAATTGGAATTGGTCAAGCCATGAACATGAGTTAAGATGAGATGAGATTGAGTACAGTCTTTTCAAAGATTTAGCCATATAAGGAAAATTCAAAATCAGGAGAAAGTTGGACATAATAGAAGGGTCAAGATTAGTTTTTTTAAACAATAGTGACATATAACGAGATTGCAATGAGCAATTCACTAAATCAAAATAGGCAAACATGTTTGCCTACAGTCTTTAAAAATACAAGGTCCCAGAGTGTCAACATTGTTTCCATTTCTGCGGGACGTCTCTGAGTGGTCAAGATCTTAATATGAGAAGAAAAGCTCCCATGATGTGTTCAACTGCATGTGACCGCATCTTGAATATTGTGTGCAATTCTAGCCGCCGTATCTTAAAAAGGATCTTGTGGAATTAGAAAAGGTACAGGAAGAGCCACCAAAATGGGAAAGGGGATGGAAGGATACTCCTATGAGGAGAGGCTTAAAAGGTTAGGGCTCTTCAACTTGGAAAAGAGACGTGTGAGGTTAGATATGATAGACATCTATAAATTAATGAATAGAGTGAACAGGAAAATGTAGATCATTGTTTATGCCATCAAAAAGTAGAAAGACTAGGGGACATGCAATGAAGCTACAGTGTAACCCGTTTAAGATTAGTTGGAAAAGTTTGGACAAGTTTCTGGAGGAAATGTCCATAAATCATTATTAAAGAGGACCTGGGAAATCCACTGCTTGCCCCAATACAAGCATTATCGAACCTGTGTGTCTTTTTGGGAAACTGTCAGCTTCTTGTGACCTGGATTGGCCGCTGTTTGAAACAGGATACTGGACTTGATAGACCTTGGTCTGACCAGGTAAGGCATATCTTTTGTTCTTATGACAATTAGACTTGCAATATGAAACAAAAATGGTACTGAAAAATCACACAAATTCTGTGCCCCTTGAAAGGCAAAACAGGAGGACCTTTAAATTCAGAATATAGTTGCAAAACTGGACAATGTTTTAAAAAGAATTCTGTGCATCTCCACATTAAAAGATAATGTAGAAAAAAAAAGTTAATTGGCGATTCTCTTTGATGGAAGTAGCTTAAATGCTTCCTTATCTCAGTGATGCCAAGAATACTCTACTAGACACCCGTATAACGAGGTTTGCTGCTCCTTTCTTCCCAAATCTTTCATGATCAACTCAGAAATCCCAGGTCTTCTGACCTGTAGGATGTGAACCTATATAACTGAATGAAGAAAAATTTATGGGAATACTATCTTCCTAAGTTGATATATTTAAAAAAAAATTTTTTGTATTCTCTTCTTTTCACCAGACAGATGTAGTAGTCTTCCCTTTCATCACTCGGGGAAGCAGCATCTCACCACTTTGTCCTCAGGCTGACTTTGTAAATATCAGGGGGTTCCTTAAAAGCCTCGTGAAGGTCCGAGAAGAGCTCCCAGCAGGAGAAGTGATATCCATTCCTGCCACCCACATCCCAGGTGCCAGCTGCAAAGTTCTGTACATCATCCGATTAGATGAGGAACTCTTACAGGAAAACAGACACAAAAAGGTAAGTGACAGAGAAAGTAAATCAGTTTACAGAGGTAAAGAGACAATGAGATACAAACGCAGATGAACTGTTGTACCAATAAGGTTATGTTGCATCTGAATATTCTAAGAAATAATTTTACATGGATGCATATAAATAAAGAGTAGAGGGGGATATATTAAAGTACAGAAAAACAAAGGGACAAACACAGACCAGGAGACATGGATAAAGAGATTATGCCCAGAGACCTTGAGCAAGGAGCAGCAGAAGGATTCCATTGCCACAAGACCACGGCTTTGACAAATGGCCACGTTCACAACCTACAGTAAGCTTCCTCTCTTGTCTCTCTTCAGGCAGTCCAGCAGCTGGTCCATGCCAGTCTTCTCTCTCTCTGCAGCTCTTTCTTTGAGTCCATCTCCATTCCTGTGCTATGGTCAGATGCTCTTGGACAGTTCTCTAGGGACAAAGTTCTTCAAAGCATGCTGGAAGAGATTGACCACTTCAGGAAGGAAAGGCCCAACACCTGGATGAAATCTGTGAAGATCTTTTGCCCACAAGGAATGCCTGAACCTAACATGGTAACATGCATAAAAGTTTAAATAAAATAGAATTTGTGTTTCTGATTGGTTGCACTGATATCACATGACGTGATAGGGACAAGGGGGGCTGTTGACTAGTCTTTCAGGAGATTAATCCACAATGTTCCTCCTCCTTTGAGTCTTTTTCAATGTCTATGTTACCTCCTAACTGACTGAAACTGGGTCACATAATGGGGGTCATTCCGATCAGGACGTCCAGGCCCCTGTGAATCGGACGCATAGGGGTAGATGCAATTCTGATCCTGCAGGGCACGTCTAGCCCCCGTGGGATCAGAATGATGACTAGGCCTGTACATGCAGGCCAGGACCCTATTCCCATCGTCTTGCACATACAGGCCACTGCCCGGCTAACTCAGTAAAGACTCCTTGATGTACCAGGTCTGTACCAGTCATAGTTGTCTGCAGTCTGGTCTGACTCGCCCTTGGAGATGTTTGGGTTATGTTATAGCCTGGAGGGGTACTGAGGTCTCTTTTCCTTTCATCTGCATAAGTTTGGTGTGTTGTAGGGTGCCGTCTCTGCTTGTGATTTTTTTAGCTTGTACGGTTTTGATTTTGGTTTTTCTTTTGAAGTCTTGTTTAGTTAAGGAGTTTGTGGATAGGTTTTGACTGTTTTGGGCTCCTTGTGAGGGTTATTGGGATTTATAGTGACACTAACCAGGCAGCAGTGATATTGCATGCTGTCTGGTTAGTGACCTATGCCTAAAAGATAGGCGTGGGAAAGCCTCATCTATCTTTTGGTGGAAGAGCTAGCCAGGCAGCATGCAATATTGCTGCTGTGCGGTTAGCCTCTGTGGCTTCCAGCATGCATGGTAATCCCCAGATATTCAATGCCATCGCTGCAACACTGAATATCCAGTGTGAAGAGTCGGCGGGCAGGGCTATGCGCATGGCCAGCCCAACTCAATATCAGGCCCGGTGTGTTTTGAGGAGGGCCTTAAACTTGGGAAAAGAGGGTTCAAGGGAGAGGGCTGTGGGTAGGGAGTTCCAGAGGGAAGGGCCTAGAAAAGAGAAATGGGGGAGCCCAGAAAGGAGGGAGAAAGAGGGACAGGAATTATTAAAGGTAAACCAGGTAGCGAACGTTTTAGATAGATTAAGGTGGAGGAAATTCGATGACAGACAGTGGGAAACACTAGAGAGGCAGTTATTCAAGAGAGAAAGGTCAGTAGCAGATGGGTTGGTGTGATGAAGAATGAGTATATCATCAGCATAATAATATGCTGATAGGCTGGATTGCTGGATCAACAGAGTGAGGGGTGTGAGAAAGATGTTGAACAAAAATGGGGCAAGCACAGAGCCCTGGGGGACATCAGGGACTGTAACTTACCTTCTGCTACTCCTGGAAAGTTATGAGCTAAATACAAAAAAAGTTCTAACTTGTTATCTCTTACTTTTGCAGTTAAGTGGTGATACCCTCAACTCTGCAGGTAAGATCAACAGGCTAAATCTGTTCTGCATATCTGAAATCCCATCCCCCAAGGCTATTTTGTGTTATGATGTACCTACAAACAGGCTCCGTATCAAGCTAAAAATGTGCCCTGTGTGATTTGCAAACCTGGTGCCCCTCTCCCCTACACAGCCACATGCAGCAACTCTCTTGTTGGGCTTCCTGGAAATCAAGTGATGACATAAGCGCCCCTTTTCCACTTGGTGTCCTGTGCAGTCACACCACTCACACAGCCTTTGGTACTGCCCTGCCTACAAATGTAGGAAGAGTATAATTTAAATATTCACATTCTTGCTTACAGATAAATGAACTCTGGAGTCATGATTGGTGTGTTTCCCACAGTGGCTGTGCTGTAGAAAAGAAAAGAGGATTATTCCATCACACTCGCCAGTCAGTACATACCTGCCAGCATTGGTGCTATAGAATGAAATAATGGAGTATTACATTATGTTTCCACAGTGCACACTGAGACACAACACAGTATCATTTAGACAGTAGGCGACAGTGACTGGCGTCTATTCCATTTCATCATGGCAAAAACTTAAAAGCAGAGAGGCTCTTTAATACTGCGTATCTTCTCTAAACACAATATATTCTCTTCTCTTCAGAGGCCCTTGGGTTCTTTTTGACTGAAGATCCCATCTTTATGTGGTATCTGGACAATCACAGTGCTGTGTTTGAGACATTCACGTGCGGTCTTCAGAGGCACAATTGTCAGCTTAAGACCTGCCATCAGCAGAGGACTCTCCTGTTTACCCCAGTACAGTCTCATTTTCCAAGTCTAAAAGAACTTTTCAGCTGGAGGTCATTATGTGAGGACACGTTTCAAGCCATAAGATGCAACTACACCATCCACTATGAGAGAGATCTTGAGTTACTAGGCATGCTCAATGAACATCCGTCCATACTAAATCAATTCACATCCATCAGGCAGTATGAGGAGATATGTTTAGTTGGCCTAGAGACAGAGATTTGCAGGGCACAGCAGATCCTCACTAACATGGTTTTCAGGAGGCAACGCATAACTAATGAACTTCCAGTCCAACACTTGCTGAGAAGCATTATTGTGAATGATATAATGCAGCAAGAAATGATAACGTCATGCCCCAATGCAACCATTAAACTGGAGGAAGTCCAAAATATTCTCATATTGGAAGGGCCCCGCTGTCAGGTAGAATTGCTGGAGAGAAGATTTCAAGAGCTTTTGAACTCCTTTAACTCAACCCCACTTTCCATTTCAAGTTACCAATCTTCTTTTGTTCAGGCCTTCGGCCTGAAGAAGTTCTCCAGAAGGTTCCTTCTGGATAGGCACATGTCAGCTTTTCTTGATGTGCTTCCTGGATCTGGCAATATGTCCAGTCTTGGGATCTATTCACTGAATCATGAAACACTGAGAGCAGCAGAGAACTGGATCCAGAGCCTGATGTTTCAGATCAGTATTGCCATATCAAAGGATGCGGCCCGTTGGGTGACAGTTGAGGAGTGTCAGGCTCTGCTACAAGGTTTAGAAGAGAAAAGGAAAATAGCCGTCTACCCTGTGAGATCAGTAAATGGTACTTTGCAGGAGGTGGTTCTCGTGGGCTTTCAGCCCTTTGTCAGCAATAAGGAAGCTATCCTCAGACGTTTCTTACAGGACTTTTCTCATACTGAGGAGAAGATGGAGCTGACAAGGCAGGAACTGGTACTTGCAGGAAAAGAACTGCTGAGGATCATGAACTGGGGGAACCTGAACGTGGATACTGAGGTAACTGTCCTTCATGGAACCACATCTCTGGTGGTAAAAGGTCTCCAGAAGCATGTCCGTGCAGCCAAGGACAAAATCACAGTAGACCTCCGTGAAATCACACTTGGCACTCTGCCCATCACAAGAAGTCTGTTTCAGTATTTTGTAGCGAGTCGAGCTAGGATCCTTGAGAAGCTGGGTTTGGAACTGCAATGCATCATCTCGGTGCAGCGGAGAGAAGGAACCGCAGATATTTTGACAGATGCCACCCCACCATCGCAAAAAGAGCACAAACTGGAACAGGAGATGGTAAGAAACTCTCATTTTAAGGAAATATATTTCTAAACATATCAGCCTCTGTCACTTCCTCTTTGAGCTTACTCCTGGGTCTCCCTTTCTTTTGTCTCCCATGCATTTAATTTGTTATACTTAGACATATTTTTGGGACAGAGGTTAAGGGGTCTACTGTACTGCAAATAGCAGTGATGGATGTCCTATTGGGACGTCCATCCCTGCTATTCTTCCCCCTTCTGTCCCCGGCAAAAGCCTTCTCGTACGAACAAGGAGTTTGTATGCGGAGGCTTAGATGGGGGCAGGAGGGGGCATTGTGGGGGCGGAGTGAGGACGGGCAGTGGATGGTCCGTGATCCCAGCCATACAGGGCTGATTCTGAAGTTGGCCCTGTACGGCTGGCGCCTCAGATCTAGACGGTGGATGGCAGGCCCAGGCAGCGGCAGAGAGGTGAGATGGTGCAGGGGGTTTCCCGCAGCCTGACCCTGGATATGGAAGGCCAGATCGGGGGGTGGGGTGCAGGGAAAGAAGTCTGAGGTCGGTGGCCGTGGATCGAAGTTCCTGAATGGAGCCGCGGTGCCATGGCAACGGGACACCATGGCAGCGCAGCTCCATTCAGGAGCCTGACTGATTTAGCCGGGCAGGGGTCTGTATGTGCAGGTTATTCTGAATCAGGTCCCGGCCTACACGTACAGGCCCAGACCCAATTCTGATCCCAGAGGGCACATCTAGCCCCCATGGGATCAGAATCGGGTCTGTCTCTGTGCGTCTCAATTCCGATCGGGCATATTTTTATTACAATCATGCTCCCCCTTTCTTAATGAAGTTGCAGCTCTGAGCCTTACCATATGAAGGACCTGGGCTCCATTTCTAGGACTAGGCTTCTGCAGGAGCTGGGAACACTGCAGACAGAGTGAGGGAAATTTTATAACAGGACACCTAGTTATGGTGTGTTTTAACATTCCTAAATTAGGCCTTTTTCAGAAAACAAGTAGATTCCTACTTGTCTTTATAAAAAGTTAGTATATGTGACTGAGAGCACACCTAGAATATAGGTGTGATCACTTATACCAGCCCTAGAACTGGTGTAAATGAACATACCTATATTATGCAAGTACGTAGGAAAATTATTGACTTTTATAATCAATGCAGGTATCTGCATCACCCACACGTCACTCAAACTCCACCCATGTGCCATCAAATAAGGATTTGTGCTTTTACGCTAGTTGGTGTTTTTATAGAGGACATTTACGCACGGATTTTATTTATTTAGTATACACTTGTATACCGCTACTTCCAGCGATCAGTAACGGTTTGATTACAGATTGGTAAATGTCAAATCATGACAGAAATGTAGGGGTCTAAACCAGGGCCGGATTTACCTATACGCCAACTACGCCGTGGCGTAGGGCCCACAGCTGACAAGGGCCCACAAAAACTGAAAAAATTGTTAGCGTTCTTAAAATTAAATTTAAAAAAAAAACCGCTGGCTGCTGCTGCCGCGGCAGCATGGACTGTCCCGCGGGGCCCCCTCTGCTGCCGCAGCAGCATGGACTGTCCCGCGGGGCCCCCTCTGCCCGGCTGAATCCGTCCCTCCCTCCCTCCGTGCTGGCTTTGACTAGGGGTCACATTTCCCATCAGCCCCTGCGGGCTTAACAGAGACGCGAGGGAGACACTCTCCCTTCGCGCCTCTCAAAGCCGACACAGAGGGAGGGAGGGACGGATTCAGCCGGGCAGAGGGGGCCCCGCGGGACAGTCCATGCTGCCGCGGCAGCAGCCAGCGTTTTTTTTTTTTTAAATTTAATTTTACTTGAGCCGATGGGGGGGGGCTGGGACTGGAAATGGGCTGGGGGGGTTAAGACTGGAGGTGGACTGACACGAAGAAACCAGAAGAAAGTGGCTGGAGCAATTGCAGCTGAAAATAAATGCGCAAAAGGTAGAAAAATATCTCTTTATTTTGAATTTAATTGGAATATGTCAGCTCTGGTAAATGTGCATCATTAACGTCTGCGCTTTGTTTAGTACAAGAGCAAATTATTGTATAGTTTTATTTCTACAGTGTTGTACATTCCAAGTTTGGCTTTTGGGATTCCCAGTTTAATTATGACGTCAGGGCCAACAGCGGATCCGGCGTGCTCGTTTTTATCTTTTCTGGGGGCCCACAATTTTTGTTGGCGTAGGGCCTCACTCAAGGTAAATCCGGCCCTGGTCTACACACATAGATTAGAGGGTAAGGCACAGCACACAGAAATAGGGTCTTAAGGATAGGCGTTAGAATTTACATATTTACAGGAGAGGAGTTAGAACTTACATATATACATTTTTACAGAGCAGAATTCATGTTTTATTTGCATCATCTTGTAGTCCAGTGGGATTTACATCGAATTGAATTGACACTGGAATAGATGTGTCTTTAGTTTTTTCCTGAAAGCAATAATGTCTTTGATTTCTCGTAGCTCATATGGTAGTTGGTTCCAGAGGGTTGGGGCAGAGAATGAGAATGCTCGGCGGCTAGTACTAGCTTTTACCGATCTGATATTGGTTGGAACTTGTAGTGTGTCTGAGTTGATGGTTCTCCTGTCTCGGTTGGTTGCATGTTGATAAGGGTGGAGAGGAAGGATGGAGCTAGGTTATGTATGAGTTTGAACGTGGTTAACAATGTTTTATATTGTACCCTAGCAGCAATGGGTAGCCAATGTAGCTCGATCAATACAGGCGTAATGTGTTCAGCAATGTTTTTTCGCATGATGATCCTCGCCGCCACATTTTGGGCCATTTGCAGAATATTTAGTGTTTTCTTTGGAAGACCCTGTAAGATGGCGTTGCAGTAGTCTAAGTGTGGCATAATGAGTGCTTGCGCAACAGACCTAAAATCACAAGGATCGATGATATTCCGCAGAGGTTGTAGCACTCTAAGTTTGTGGAAAATGGCCTTGACTCCCAGATATTTGATTTCATTTTTTGTGTTGTACGTGTTGTTACACAAGGTGATTGTCGGAGGAGGTTCAAAGTTTGGTTTACTGGATATATACATCACCTCAGTTTTCTTATGGTTGATCGTCATGTTTTGCTGTAACCATTTTAACATCTCGTTTAGGCATGTTTCAAGCTGAGTATATTTAGGGTCGATGGTACCCAATTGTGTGTATAGCATAATATCATCTGCATAAATGTGGTAGTTATTATGTTTCTTGAAAATATCAGAGGGGCTGCATGTAAATGTTGAAAAGTAGTGCCGAGAGTAGTAATAAAGTATGTGACCACATATGCAAGTAAATGACTAAAATATTGCTATTTACCTGCATTTTTAGCGCCTAAAACTAAATGTCCTCTTACAAAATAATTCCCAGTGTAACTCAGAGGGAGGGAGTCCTAGTAATGGCCAAGTTCAGAGGTATTCTTGCTGGAATTCTACAGACAGTAATTCAAAATTTTACACTTTTTTGTGATATTTATGTGTATATTGTAGTTTAAATTAAATATAAGAACATAAGATATGCCATACTGGGTCAGACTAAGGGTCCATCAAGCCCAGTATCCTGTTACCAACAGTGGCCAATTCAGGTCACAAATGTCTGTCATGTTCCCAAAAGGTACACAGGTTCCATGCTGCTTGTCCAATGGGTCAGCAGTGGGTTTCCCTGGTCCACTTAATGGTCCTCACTCAGAAACAATCTGCGTTATTGTTTTGGCAAACAAAGCATGTGGAATTTTGAAGTCTGTCTGAGAATTCCAGAGGGCGTACAGAGTGCTCAAATCCTGGGGGCTGAAGGGACCTGTTGTCAGTGATTCTTGGCTGAATAGATGCTACTGTGAGAGGGGAGGTCAAAGGTAGAGAAAACCACTGGATAAAATGACTTTTAAATCTCCTTCTATTGAGTCTAACCTTCAGTTTTCTCATGTAGCAGCACCCTCTGATTTACTTAAAATGGAACTGACAGCGACACCGAAGCCTTGGGAATTTTCAGTAACTTAACAAATGCTAACGATGTCTTGTAGTATGAGATAATAATAGCATGCTTCTTGTTCTTGTTTCATCAGTTTTTTAGATTCTAATTTTTAAACTTTTTTTCTTCCGTTCTTTGCTTTACTTGCTATCCAAATGTCTTTGTTTGGTACTACAAAAACAAGATACCGTTGTAACCCCAAAATTATTTTTGCATTTTTTTGTCGGACATAAATCGTGAGGAGGAAGCACAGTGAACCAACCCCCATACACGATACATATCCCTTTTATTCAACCACGTAGGTTTTAAATATTCAAAATGCTCAAAATACTCAAAATCATTTCATCAAGAAAAAGGAGAGAAAACCGCACTTATCTGAAAATACGCACGACGTGCACGTTTCGGGGGAGAAACCCCTGCATCAAGCGCTCACAACTCGACTTGCACAACACTAGATCCACCAGAAAATGGATCACAACTCGACTTGCACAACACTAGATCCACCAGAAAATGGATCCATTTTCTGGTGGATCTAGTGTTGTGCAAGTCGAGTTGTGAGCGCTTGATGCAGGGGTTTCTCCCCCGAAACGTGCACGTCGCGCGTATTTTCAGATAAGTGCGGTTTTCTCTCATTTTTTCTTGATGAAACGATTTTGAGTATTTTGAGCATTTTGAATACCATATATACTCGAGTATAAGCCTAGTTTTTCAGCACATTTTTTGTGCTGAAAAACGGCCCCCTCGGCTTATACTCGAGTCAATGTCTGCAGATGTCTAGCAGGGGGCGCTGCTTCTAAAGCTAAGGTTTCCATAACTGCGGCTGCAGATATGGAAACCTTTGCAGTGATGTGCTGGGCATTCCTATGGTTACTGTTACTGTGTAACACGCATGGGAATTCGCTTACATGCCCTTCAAATGGCTAAAGATGAAAAATTTAAAGTACCAGGCACTAAAAAATTTGTTGCATCAGCAGGATGGTGTACCCGCTTCATGAATAGGTTTGGCCTATGTTTGCGGCAAAGAACAAAGATTGCACAGAAGCTGCCAAAAGACCTTGATGAAAAAGTGATGTCATTCCATTCATTCATCATAAAACAAAGAAGGATCCATAACTACGACCTTCAAAATATTGGGAATATGGATGAAACGCCTATGACCTTTGATCTTCCAAGCAACAGAACTGTGGCAAGTTTGGGAGACAAAACTATTTTACTAAGAACCACAGGAAATGAAAAAAATCATTTCACAGTCGTTCTGTCATGTTTGGCTAATGGAACCAAGCTGCGGCCTGTTATTTTCAAAAGAAAGACCTTGCCTAAAAAGGTCAAATTCCCACCACGAATTACAGTGCGTGCACATATTAAAGGCTGGATGGATGAAGACAAAACAAAAAAATGGATGGAAGAAATTTGGAACGGACGACCAGGAGCAGCCTTAAAGAAAAAAACATCATTGCTAGTTTGGGATATGTTCAGAGCCCACACATCTGATGACATAAAAAAATTGGCAAAGTCTTCTCAAGTTACTTTGGCCGTTATTCCAGGTGGGCTTACATCTGTATTGCAGCCCCTAGATGTGTGTTTAAATAAACCTTTCAAAGACCGTGTGCGAAAGATGTGGCATGAATGGATGTCATCTGGTCAAGCTCAACTGACAAAAGTTGGAAATCTGAGAAAGCCAGACATAGAATTGATAGCACAGTGGGTTCGTGATGCATGGGAAGATATTCCAGAGGACCTGGTGCAACGCGCCTTTAAGAAATGTGGCATTAGTAATGCTATGGATGGCAGTGAAGACAGCGCATTATATGAGAACGACAGCAGTGATGGTGATGACTGTGAAGTCAGTGATGATGACAATGTTTATGCTGATAACATCACAGGAGCTGAAGCAGCTGAAGCTCTGTTTGGACATACAGATGATGAGGAGGAGAACTCCAGTTTTGAAGGATTTTAGCTCTTGTGTGTTAGCTTGGTTGCTGATTAAGCTAAGGTTGATGTACTTTTAAAGATACGGTATTTTTGATACCATATTGTTTTTCTTGACCCCATTTTCCACTTACAGAGCTATTTTACTGTTTTTCGTTTAAATAAATATTCATGTAATTTTATTGGTCTCTATCTTTATTTTTTACATTGACTAGTAGGTGCCTCATTTCCCACCCTCGGCTTATACTCGAGTCAATAGTTTTGCCCAGTTTTTTGTGGTAAAATTAGGTACCTCGGCTTATATTCGGGTCGGCTTATACTCGAGTATATACGGTATTTAAAACCTATGTGGTTGAATAAAAGGGATATGTATCGTGTTTGGGGGTTGGTTCACTGTGCTTCCTCCTCACGATTTATGTCTGACAAAAAAATGCAAAAATAATTTTGGGGTTACAACGGTTTCTTGTTTTTGTGGTGTCACTTTTGATTACCGTTTGGGTTTTTTGTGGGATTTGTTTGGTACTAAGCAAAAAACAGTTGGGCCGATGCAGAAAACTAGTGTGGCCTTTACATGCAAATAATGCAACTTTTAGGCACAATTACCACCACACCCAAAGACCAAAAAGAGATGGATGTGCACATAAACAAAGAAAATCAAGCACACACCTAATGCCAACAGTATTTAAATTATAGGCAAATGAGCTGTGTTTAATAGAATGGAATGCTAATATTGTCTGCACCCGATACAGAGAAATACATAGAGGATTTCATAACCAGCCTTAGCACCAATATCTCTACGCCTGGTCTTGAGGTATCTTGTATGTTCCCCCAACAGTACTTTGATGGCACTTCACCTCAGATGATCCAGGCATCAGGGAGAACCTCTGATGCCATCAAAATACTGTCAGTGGGCTGGTGCCCCTAACAGGAAGCCCAATTCATAACCACCAACCCAACCTTCTCTCCATCTCCAACACTGCAACTTGATGATGTAGCCATCAAAGTTAAAACAGAAGTAAAATATCTGAACATTGAATAGATCAACAGCTAACCTTCCAATCATACATAAAAAGAACAATTAATTCCATCTACCATAAATTAAGAACTCTGAGAAATCTCCACCCTCTACTTGCCCCGGAATTATTCCAAAGTGTCTGCCAAGCTATGATTACACCTATCCTGGACTATTGCAACATAATTTACCAAGGCTTACCCAAGAACGCCCTTCACCCACTACAATTATCCCAGAACACTGCAGCACGAATAATCTCTGGAGTCCGATTTTGAGCACATATCACTCCCATATTAATGCAACTATATTGGCTACTTATCACTGCGAGAAACAAATACAAAGCCCTCACCATGATATTCAAAATCTTACACAAATAATCAGCCACTTGCCTTCAAACTTGATCTCCATCCCTCAAACTGAAGGGCTAAGAAGAAACAGCACCATCAACTTCCTCATGACCCCACCCCAGAAGATTAGGAGAAAACAGTCAACCTGTAACAGAACAATCACACTATTTGCCCCTTACCATGAAACTCTTTACCCTCGACCTTAAGAAGATGCTCAGACCTGACTGAATTTCGGAAGAGGCTAAAAACATATCTCTTTGAAGAGGAATACAACATCAACTTAGCCCAAGAGTCTCAACCACCCTAGTCATATTCAGCTAGAACAACCCCATATGTTCATTGGTAATGAGGGGTTAAAGGGGTGTGCAACAGTTGTTGATGTGTGCCTCTTAGGGAGAGAGAATAAAGTTCCTTTCTCAAGGCTTGCTGAGTACCTTCACGTGGTGACCCCGTAGTATAACATCTATACCAAATCTCAGCAAGGCGACACTACAGTTAAAGTATGTTAGGAACATAGAAGAAAAGAAGAAATTAGACCTTACCTGCTAATTGTCTTTCCTTGAGTTCTCTCCGGGCCAGTCCAGGAACAGTAGGGTAGTCAACCTCCTCCAGCAGCTGAGGACTGAAAACTAAAAGTTTTGCTGACAGGATAACCGGCTCCCCCTGGTGTCAGCAAGCTAGTCTACCATTGTCAAAGCAGCTGAGAAACTCCATAACGTACTGTCTGACAAAATACTAAACTAATAACAGACTAATTCTTACTGCAAACATTTTCTTTTTCTGAATTAAAATTTTTTTGATTTAGGTATTTATTTACTTATTTATCGTTTGTTTGTTTTTTTCTTAACATGAGCAGTGGTTCTCAACCTTTTTTGTACCATGACCCCTTTTACCATTGGTCAACTTGTGGTGACCCCCAATGATAAAATCAAATGTGTCTCTTCCTTTACCGTTAACGCATTGTCGCTGCAATCATTTGTTGAATTATTAATATCTTATAGGCCTTTGCAATATGTTTTTATTTATAAAATTTACTTATTTAAATACAATAATTAATCACAATAACAAGTAACAATATTTGATTTCAAAATTATGATTTTGTAGTCAAATCTCTAATATGAAATAAATTTATTTTTTCTACCTTTGTTGTCTGATCAATTTATTCTCTGATCATGCTGGTCCCAATCTGAGGCTTCTGCTTTCCTGTCTTCTCTTAGCTCTCTTTCTGTGGTCTATGGTCCATCTGCCATTTCTTATCTCTTCTTTCGTTTTCTTCACTTCTTTCCATCAGCCTATTTCCAGTCCCAGTAACCCTCACCAGTATTAGCCCCTTCCAGTTCTCACTCTCAGTACCTTCCAATGTCAACTTGCATTCCCATGACTGCCACTGGTGTCCATTCCCTTCCAGAACCCCTCCTTCCCCACTGACCAGTCCCGTCTAGTACAAATACCATGGCAGCCCCTCTCAGATCCACTCCCTTCCAGTTCCATTCTCCCATCCCCCTCCGCCCATTTGTAGCCTTAGCCCCCAGTTTTCTTCCAGGGCCAGCAGCTCTATCCTCCCCTCCCCACAATCAGCCCATTCCCAGTCGAAGCCCCCCAATCAGATCACTTCCAGTGCTTAGTCCCCCCTCAACCCCATTACCAGTGCTAGCCTCCCCTAATCAGCCCAATACCAGTCCTACCCCCCCATCAGCTCATTACCAGTCCTAGCCTCCCCTAACCAACTCATTTCCAGTGCTAGTCCCTCCTCAACCCCATTACCAGTGCTAGCCTCCCCTAATCAGCCCATTACCAGTCCTACCCCCCCCCCCCATCAGCCCATTTCCAGTCCTAGCCTCCCCGATCAGCTCATTTCCAATGCTAGCCCCCCATCAGTCCATTAGCAGTCCTACCCCCCTATCAGCACCTTACCAGTCCCAACCCCCCCTTGATCAGTCCATTCCCAGTCCTAGCTTTCCCTAATCAACCCATTACCAGTCCTATCCCCCCATCTGCCCATTATAATCGTAACCCGCACTGTCTCTCCCCTCTGTCCAGCATTTATCCCCATCTGTCCAGTATGTCCCCTGTCTCTTCCCTTTGTCCATGTCAGCCCCCCTCCCTCCCTTCATGTCAGACCCCCTCCCTCCCTCCATCCATCCATCCATCCATGTCACCCCCCCTCCATCCATGTCAAACCCCCTCTGTCCATGTCAGCCCCCCTCCCTCCCTCTCTCCATGTCAGCCCACCTCCCTCCCTCCCTCATGTCAGCTCCGTTGCAGGTTCCCTGCCTCCTCCTCCCCTCTCCCTGTCTGCCTGCTACTGCCCTGTTCTTCTGCAGCCGTGGTTTCCTGTCTCTTAGGGAACCGTGGCTGAGCCTGTGAAACCATTGCGGAGCCTTCCCGTCTCTCAACAGGCTCCATGCAGCATTGTTCCGCCTCCAAAAGAAGGGGTAAATGGCTTCCTTTGGAGGCAGGACAATGCTGCACGGAGCCCATCGAGAGACTGGACGGCTCTGCAATGGTTTTGCAGGCACAGCCGCGGTTCCCTAAGAGGTAAGGAGCCGCGGCTGCATTAGAAGGGAAGCAGTGAGTTTGCCACTGCCGAGAAGCAGACTCAGCAGCGGCAGCAATTTGTCAGCTTTTTTTTTTTTAATGGCAGAGTGAGGTGACCCCCACTAAATCCTGTGGCGACCCCCATGGGGGTCACGACCCGCTGCCCTA
This sequence comes from Ichthyophis bannanicus, assembly GCA_033557465.1. Classification (NCBI taxonomy): domain Eukaryota; kingdom Metazoa; phylum Chordata; class Amphibia; order Gymnophiona; family Ichthyophiidae; genus Ichthyophis; species Ichthyophis bannanicus. The sequence goes on from CM066048.1 coordinate 122,004,910, forward strand.
GAGGAACCCAAAATCCACCCTGTCCAGCCAACTTGAGAACCTCCTGTGCCAAACGGAAATTCACCTATCTCCTTCTTCTGCCAACAGTGGCTGAACACTGCACTACTGCTCCATCACTGGGCTAGCTCTCACCGATGTCCAACAAACTCGCAGACCTAAGGGTGGGTCCTGGACTGGCCTGGAGAGAACTCAAGGAAAGAGAATTAGCAGGTAAGGTCGAATTTCTTCTTCCTCTTCATTTCTCCGGGCCAGTCCAGGAACAGTAGAGAAGTACCAAAGCAGTTCCTAGATCTGGGAGGGTCCTGCGAGTCCTGCTTTAATGGACGAGGCCCCCACCTTTGCATCTGCTCTTGTCTGGACATCTAAGCGATAGTGTCTCGCGAAGGTGTGGAGGGACGACCATGTAGCCGCTCTACAGATATCTACCGGAGGCACCAAAGCCAACTCCGCCCAGGACGCCGCTTGACCTCGGGTATAATGAGCCTTTAGCCCCTTCGGAGGCGACCTGCCTCCCGCTTTATACGCTGCCCCTATCGCCTGCTTCACCCAACGAGCGATTGAGGCTTTGAAATTCTCTTCCCCCTTTCGCGGCCCCCCAAACAGAATGAACAGCCTATCTGACCTCCGAAACGGTTTCGTTTCTCTTAGGTACCGACGCAGTATTCGACCCATATCTAACTTTCAAAGCATCAGAGCCTTCTCTCCCCCTTCCTAACTCGTAAAAGTTTGAAGAGAAACTGATTGGTTCAAATGAAAAGCCGAAACCACCTTCGGGAGAAAAGATGGCACCGGCTGTAACACCACCTTTTCCGTCGAAAACTGAATGTATGGCTCTCTACATGAGAGAGCCTGCAAATCCGAGACCCTATGAGCTGAACAGAGACACCAGGAAGGCCGTCTTCCAAGACAAATGCTTCAAACTTCTTGACTCTGCGGAATCGAATGAAGGCTGAACTAAAGCCTCTAGCATCACGTTCAAATCCCAAACGGGCACTATCTGCTGTAGTGGCGGCCTGATATTCCTCGCCGCCCAAAAGAAGCGATGCACATCAGGATGTGACATCAAAGTGACCCCCCGCACTCTCCCTCTATAGGACGCCAGGGCCGCCAGCTGCACTTTGAGGGTGCTGAGCGCCAAACCCTTAGCTAGTTCCCCTTGTAGGAACGCCAGGATATCAGGCAAGGAGGCCAAAAATGGCCATAGGGCATGATCCACACACCATGCTTCAAAAACGTGCCAAACTCAAACATACACCAAGGACGTAGATCTCTTCTTGGATTTCAACATCGTCGCTATTATGGCTGCCGAGTATTCATGCCGGTGCAACCGCTCCCTTTCAAGAGCCAAGCCGTAAGCAAGAACTGAGCCACCTGCGACATTAACACTGGCCCCTGACACAACAGATTGACCCAACTGGGCAGTCTCCAGGGACGATCCACTAACAGCTGAACCATGTCTGTATACCAAGGTCTTCTGGGCCAATCTGGAGCAATGAGAATCACCTTTCCGTCGTGCCCCTCTATACTCCGAATGACTCGCCTAATCAGTGGCCATGGCGGGAACACATAAAGCAATTCGTGCAATGGCCAGGGCTGTACCAGGCCGTCGAGCCCCTCTGACATGTGCTCCCTGCACCTGCTGTAAAACCTGTATGCCTTGGCATTGTTGAAAGTAGCTATGAGATCCATGACCGGCTGCCCCTATCGCACCGTAATGTCGTGAAAGACAGCCATGTTCAGCTCCCATTCTCCGGGGTCCAAAACATGTCAACTGAGGTAGTCAGCCTGAATGTTGTCCTTCCCTGCTACTGCCGATAAGGCCACCAGATGGCTTTCTGCCTATTGCATCAAAAGCTGGCTCTTCTCCAGCAAGGTCGCACTGCCCGTGCCCCCTTGCCGGTTGATATACGACACTGCTACCAGGTTGTCTGAGAAGACGCAAACTGCCTTGCCGCTTAGCCCCCCTGGAGCCAGCAAATAGAAGCCCTCGAAACATATGCCCCGCAAATGGAGGCTTGCAGCGCCAGAGCACTGGAATCAAAGGCTTGTTTAAGAAGAGCTTCTAACTTCCTATCCTGAAGATCTTTGAGGGCAGCACCCCCTTCCACCGGGATGGTCGCCGAGACCAACGCATCAACTTTAGGCATTCGCAATAAGTCCTTCTCCTCTTGCAGAACTGGGTAAAGGCGCCCAATGGCTCGACCACTCCTCAGGGTAGCCTCTGGACATTCCCTTCCTACTCAATCATCTGCTTAATCACTCTGTGAACTGGAAAACAGCGCTGCTATGTTTTAAAGCCCTGTAGCAAGGGATCCTCTAGTGGTTCCTGCTGAACCAATGGAAGGACAATATTCAGTGCCGCCAAAGACTGCGTAATAAGAGCTCCTAGCTCTTCCTTGCGAAATACCTGGAACACATTTGGATCTTCGCCAGGCACAATCTCACCTTCCTCTAGCTCCTCTGCCCAGGAGTGTAAACCAGCCCCTGACAGGATTTCCCCCTCCTCACCTATCTGAGGCGCTGAAGGGAGCGGCTTGACTCTCAGAGAACCTGCTTCAGGTGCGCTGCCTTTCTGAGTCCTTAAAGTCCCCCTGCGGCGCACCTAACAGGCTGGAATGAGCTACACTGTTGTCAGATTGTTCCACCTGCAAACAATATGCCCTATTCAAGGCCAGGATAAAATCTGCCGAAAATAATGATTGTACACCTTCAGGAACCCCAGTAGGCTGTCCCTTGGTTGGCATTTCCATAGGGGAAGACTTCTTTGCTTTAACCTTTTTCTTTCCTGCCTTTCCACGAGGCGCAGGAGAAACGGCTGCCCCACACAAACTGGCTGCCATTCCCGCTTTCAGATCCTTGTTTTGTGGCCTTTCCATGAGCTCTCCCGAAGGCAAAAGGGGATCCATAACTCCTACAAACAGCCTCACTAAACTACAGCTGCCCCTAATGCAAGAACGGCAAAAGCCCGGCCCCGACAGCCCGCAGCGATTTCCACACTCTACACAAGCTGCCAACGCCAGTAACATGCGCTAACGCTGTCAATCTCCTGCTACCGCCCAAACTCCAGTCCCCATAGAAAGACCCATGGCAGCTCTGTTGCCGCTTGCTCACCTCCTACCTGCTAGAAAGACGCTGGATCGGCAGCTCTCCCTTCTCCTGCTGCTAGCAGGACCCAGAGAATGAGCGCCGGAGGCAGAGGGGTGGATTCTGGGGCCCCCAGATTCTCCCTCAAACCGTCCACCAAGACAGTTCCTCAATGCCGAGCAGGCTCTGCTCTGCCTACTAACTGCTGCAACTCCCAGCAGAGAAGAACTGTCACTTTGATCCCCCTTTTTTTTTTCCACCCCCCCCCCCCAGTGCATTCTGCTTGCCTGAACCGATCTGATCAATGTACCCCTGCTAGAGCACCTCAGATCACCGAGTTTCTCACCCAACTCTCACTATCCTATTCCAGTCCGTTTCTCCAGGGAGCCTGTCAGCCATACGTCCTGCTCAGCTGCTGAGGACTGAAAGACTGGCTTGCTGATACTAGGGGGAGCCAATTATCCTGTCAGCAAAACTTTCAGTTTTCAGTCCTCAGCTGCTGGAGGAGGTTGACTACTGTTCCTGGACTGGCCCGGAGAAACGAAGAGGAAATGCATACTGGTTGCACGTCGCCCAAGATAAAAAGGTGCCCACCCGTAGCTTAAGCACTAGGGCTAATGATGGTGGTAGCAATAGTGCAAGTGCTGCAGAAGCAGATAACATCCCTGACACAGATAAAGGCCATGGTAAGCTTGTTCATGGACCCAATGTGGCAGGAGATAACCCACAGAAATTAATGATAAAGTTAAGAGGATTAACTACGGTGAAATAGAATTCTGCAGATATTTTTATGCTATAAACCCTATATTTAAATTAAGAGGGTATATAAAGAGAGTCCGCCAAAAGCTGGAAGAAAGAGAAAAACTGGCATTAGAAAAACTGCAAACAGCAACAGATGCAAATTTAAGATCTTTAATTTTAAAGATCAAAGAAAAGTTACATGAATGATAACATCATGAAGCAACTACTGGATTCAGTTGACAAAGAAATACAGGGAGGAGACCTAGATGAGAGTACTAGAAGAAAGGAAGACACAGAAAAGGAATGAGGTTGAGTGGGAGATGGAGTTGAGAGATCTGGAACTGCAAGAGTGTGAGCTGAATGAAGGAAGGGTCAACAAATTAACTGACGAGGAAAAAAAAAAGGAGGTAGAAGCAACAGAGGAGAAAGACCCAGAGGTGGAGGAATTAAAGGTTGAACTCCTAGTCCATTCGGAAAAAGATGAATATGCTGGGTTCCAAGCAAGGAAAAGATTACCCAAACTAAATTTAACACTTAAGGCTAAAAGTATGAGAATTAAGATGAACAAGGCCATATCCAGTATAAAGGGACCATTTATTGACATCACCAGAATTAATTGAAAACAATATTGTTGAGCTAAAATTATTACTGCAAGAATACTATCAACTAGAATGCAAGGCCAGAAGAAAAAGAGAACAACAGTTCCTCCTTGGAAAAAGCGCCATCGAACGAAAAATACAATCATTGCGTGCAGAGGTATCCCTGCTGGATGGGTATCTAAAAGGATTAAGATCATTAAAGATATTAAGGAAGATCCAAGACACCAAGCAGAAGCATGCTGCATTAACAGAAGAAGACCTGAAATCTGCATGTTCCAACAATAAATTGAAGATAGAAGCAGAAGCGCAAAAACTTCAAAGATATGAAGAAAACAGGAGAGAAAGATATCAAAATAAACTATTTAGAGAGAACCCAAAACAATTCTAGAGTGAATTCAGAAAGAGCACTAAGATGGTAAAAGCAAATCAACCAAAGCAGAAACCAAAATCTTCTGGAGAAAACTGTATGAGGACCCTATAGAGCATAATCAAGAAGCAGAATGGTTACCCTGCATACAGGAGCATTTAGAAAAATCATACATCAAACCTATGGAATAGCCTGTAGTAACAAAGAAAGAACTGGAAAGCAGGTTTATTTTATTTATTTAAACTTATTTATATACTGTCTTTCTACAATTCAAGGCAGTTTACAGGTAACAAAAATAGCAATGCGGAGATGTACTGTTGTACAAGGAACAAGAACTTTTAGATATAGTTAACCAGTACAATGAACAATATGAGAGGGTTAGCAATTTCAGTAACTATTTATATTTAACTATATACCTGTGTGTGAGATTCTGGATTATGATATATAATGAATTGGGGATTTGTGTTATTTACATCACACTTTCTCACAGGTCTGGTGTTGTGGAGGTGCTATAGCATTCTTGGGTTAGGAAGATTTTTAGTTTTTTTCTAATTTCTGAATTGTCAGAGCATCCTCTAAGAGCAGGTGGGGGTGACTTCCATATGGTTGGGGCGAATAGGGAGAATGTACGGTTGCATGTGGATTGTTTACTTTTTATTTTATAGGTTGGGATGTTGAGGAGGTTGATAGAACTGGGTCTTCGGAGTCTATCACTTCTGGGTCTAGTGATTAGGGGCTGAAGACAGGTTGCTAATTCATTATGTAGGACCTTGTGAATCATAGTGAGTGCTTTATATTGTATTCTGGCTAAAATAAGCCCCAAACTGGCCCTGGCCCAGATGAAGTAACTAACTTTAGGCTCAAACAGTTAAAATCACTCCACCAAGACCTGGCAAACTGCAAAAATCAATTGTTAGAGCAGCTGGACTTAACACCAGAATGGCTTACTACAGGAAGAACATTTCTCCTTCCGAAGGGAAACCAGAGTAACATTCCTAAAAGTTATAGACCAATAACCTGTTTACCTACAATCTATAAGCTGTTCACTGCAATAGATGCAGATAGAATATACAATCACATCGAGCTCAATAACATCATGGCAATTAAGCAAAAGGGCAACAACAGAGGAGCATATGGAACCAAAGACCATTTAATGCTGAATAAGGCCATTATGGCCAGTGCTAGGAAAGGCAGAAATCTCAGTATAGCATAGATTGATTATATGAGAAAGCTTTTGACAGCATCCCACACTCTTGGATAATACGTTGCCTTGAAATGTATAAAATAAATCCTGGTTTGATAGAGTACATTAAGTTCAGTATGACAATATCGCAATCCACACTCTGAGATATGAAGATGGTCAGTGCATCATTCCTAATATTAAGATCCAGTGAGGAAAATTTCAGGGAGATTCCCTGTCGCCACTTCTGATTTGTTTGGCGCTTAATCCAATGAGTGCTCTCATCAACTCTTTGGGATACAGATTTAGCCTAAATCCTAAAGAAGGTAGCAACCCAGAAACAACTTTCCATCTACTATTTATAGATGATCTGAAGCTCTACAGTTCTAGCGACCAACAATTAGCAGAGCAACTTTGTGTGATGAAAAACCTTTCTGACGACATCAGGATGACTTTTGGCCTTGACAATTGTGCTAAGGCAACGTTTTTTAGAGGAAAATTGAGCAAAACCGAAAGTATCTCCCTTTCTGAAGGCTGTGACATCAAGTACCTTGAACAGAAAGGCATATATAAGTATCTCAGAATAGAGGAAGGAATGACACTCAAGCAGAAACTACTGAGAGACAGGATCAGTAAAAAATATTACAGGAGATTAAAACTGTTATTGGAAAGTGTTTTAAACATCATGGAATAAGATACAAGCCATCAATCAGCTGGCAATTCCTATACTCTCAAACAGTTTTGGGATTATGGATTGGCCTCAAAGATCTTGAAAAATTGGATGTGTGAACAAGAAAACTCCTATGTGTTCATGAACTTTCAAGAATCAGTGTATGCTAAGATTGTATATTCCTACAGCTGAAGGAGGGCTAGCTAGGACTTATAGAGATTGCCTACACCTACAGAGCTACTATTGTAGGCCTGCAAGCCTGACAACATCATAGGATCCAAATATGCAAAAAGTGCTGAAATATGAAAGTAAACGTTCAGAATCTGCCTCTATCAAACTTGGACAAGCATTTTGATGATTAGAAGGAATGAATGAGAATCCACAGGCACGTATGGGAAAGGAAATAACAGAATTTGTAAAACAAGAGAAAAAAACTTCAAAGAATTAGATCAGCAGGCGAGGAAAAACAAGTGGCAAATGCATAAATAGAGTGGAAAATACAGAGTGTTACTCCAGGAACCTTTTGTCAATCAAGAACAGACACATGAATGGTTAAGGATAGGTGAACTGAAACCGAAGGATGAAAGATTGATAGTTGCAGCCCAGGACAGTGGATTATAGACAAGATGGTTTATGGCAAGCATTGAAAAAACTGGCAAAACAAACATGCCGATTCTGTAAGAAAGAGATGGAAACAGTGACTCACCTTAAAGCAGGCTGTGAAGTTCTGATGGCAGAAAATTTCTATACAGAAAGGCACAACAAAGTAGCACGCCTCTTCCACTGGAAACTCCGTAAACACTACAACATCGCTGTCCCTGAAAAGCACTAGGATCATGACCCTAAGAGAATAACAGAGAATGAGAGGTTATGATCATCTGGGACATTCCCATTCCAATGGATAAGAAAGTGGATATGAGGAAACCTGACATAGTGGTAAAGGAAAAGAATACCAGAACAGCATTGATAATAGAAGTATCGGTACCAAGTGATTATTCTGTGAATCGTGAGGTGTGGCAGAAGATCCTGAAGTAAAAAGAAATGCAGTCAGAGACCAAGAAAATGTGGCAGAAAGACACAGAAGTATTTCCTATTGTACTGGGAGCCAGAGGCTTGATAAAGAAGAATTTCCAAGCACATCTTGACAAACTACTCATACATGTTACAGCTTATGAACTCCAGCAGGAGGCTCTCTTTGGCAAGATGCAGGTATTATGCTGAGCCTTAGCAGAAATTTGAAAGATTGAGATCGTACTCCACATACCCTGGCTTAGAAGTGAGGATCACGACTGTCATGGTATGATTTTATGGTTTATGGTTATAGGCATTTGATATAAAACCCTTTACTTACGCATCAGAGCGGTTTACATGTATATACTAACAGGTACTTGTTTATTCCCTTGTCCCCGAAGGGCTCACAATCTAAGTGCAAAACTAACCCATTTGGAGAAACTGCCCAGAGTAATGGACTCAGTATGTCACAATGTTGAACCTTTCACTATCTACACCTTACGCCTACATTGTAAATAGTTCTAAGTTTAACCTCTGCTACTGCTGGTTACCCTCTTTACACTGTTGGTTTATTGTTAATTTCATTTCATTGTACAAAAGAGTGCTTCACGGCTCTGTTACCTTTGGCTAATTGTAAACCGCTTTGAATTGTAGAAAGGTGTAATAAAAACATGTTTAAATAAATTATTTAAATCCCTGGTGGCCCAGAGGCCCCGATCCCACCACCCATCCAATTAATAATAACCCTGGTGGCCCAGCGGCCCTGAAACCCCCCCCCCCCTCCTCCTGATACCTTTACAAAGGAGCGGGAACACTGCCCAAACGCTCCTGCTCCTGCGCTATCATCTTGAAAAACAGCTATCAAAATACTGTTGGGGGCATATGCAAATTTAGCCACACGGTACCCCTCTTTCTCTGGGAGAGCATGCCAAACTTGCGCTGACTTCTGTACACATGCGTTTGGCTTGGTCTTCCAGTTTAAAGCTGCCATTTGCGCCACAGTTTAACGTATGGCTAATTTGCATATGCTCCCCTTTCTGCATGCCGGCGCTGAAGGTGCGTGCTATCGGTGCGTTGCAAAGAGGCATACAGAGTTGATAGCACAAGACTTCAGAGCTGTCTTTCTGCTTTGGCCTGAGCGTGAATAGAAATCTAGCACGGGCCCTGATGTGCCTTGCACACATGAACCTCCAAAGAGTACAATAATGTAATTAAATCCAATAGTATACAAACCTAAACCACATATAAAAAAAATAAAAATAAAGAATTCTCCCTGGCTGCTTATGAGGAATTTCCACTGCAAATGGGAGGGAAACCAGCTCTGATCTTAGGAGATACTTTCAGTTCTCTTTTGCTTTACCTGATCAGATTTGTCTCTCTTTGCAGGTGCTGGAGGAGGGGCTTCAGAGCCAAGTCGAAAAATGGATGAAGAGAACCAATGATGGCGGTAGGGTTCCCAAAGAAGACCTTCCCTTTAACTGCCAGCCACCCCCCTAAGTTTCCTTTACTGCTGCTACTAGCAAAGCTTGGTGCAGAGATCAAATTAAGCCCTGGGAAGTGTGCCCCAATGTTAAACTGGGTTCTAAGGTCATCAGATTCGGTTACGTGAGCCAGTTCTGGTGTTGCCCCACTGCCCATGGGGAATTAAAAATTCTGTTTCTTTAACAAAACCATTAATCCCAAGTCCCAGAGAGCAAGGGGCAGCAAAAGGTTATAGTTGGAATCACGTGATACAAATAGTATTTCGGTCTTAGCAAAATTTACTGCTACTGTAAACCATGTTTCCTAACCATCATACAACCAAGACAAAACAATCAACCACTGAAGGAGATTTCATTCCCTCCCTGATGAAAACAGATGCGTACAGTAAAATGTCTTTTGCATAGCAGTGATTTAAAAAATACATTATATCCCGAAAGCATTATTGTGATACTGTAGCCCCAAATCGAGTGGAGCACAGACAATCCACTAATAAGTCATTTGGGCTGCGTGAAATGCAGAGAAGACAGCGAGAAAAATTATACATCTCATCTCATTTCTTTCTAAGCCACATATCAGCTGGTCCATCATGGATGCCACTAGTCTCCACTCCATGGAATTTCTTGAACCTATGCTGCTGTAATCCAAAGGGGGTGGGGGGTGGTATGGGAGTAAAAAAAATTCAGTTGTTACAACACAGTTTGATATATTAATTTTGACACTTAGTATTACAAGGAAATGTAAAGATCTCAGGCTGCTGCTCAGAGGTCGGCTGGGCTTGGGAAATCAGCTGATTCTTTAGGGGTCACAAAGAGTCCTGGTAATTCTTAATTTTTCCTATGATGAAATTATTAAATTATTAGGGATAATAGACATGTGCACATTACCTTGCATCTTAGTAGGAACCAATTAATTTGCTACTTTAAATAACTGATGTGGGAAATTTTCCTTTGCAGAAATACAATCAGAGTGATACAATCGGAGTTAGCTTACATGCATTCCTATTGCTGGAGCTCTGAGTCTTCCTCCATTGCCTTTTGCCTTTGTTCCTCCCTCCCACCCCACAGTCCACCCAACAGTCTCTTATAGTTACCCTGTGCTTATTACCACTATTACTTCCAGGTGCACCTTGTTCCCTTGAGATTTCTTTCCTGCCTACCCTTCATATATTTCGTCTGACTTCAGCTCTCCTCTCCCTCTCCTTCTTATGGCTCCACATCACTTTCTCTTACTATTGTTGACACTCCCTAATCTTCTCCCCTCATACCAACAACTTCCAGGCCCTCCTCCTTATCATCCCCTCACTTCACCCGTCATCCTGTCATCTGCCCTATCATCCACTCTTGAGCTTCACCATTTTCTTCCTCTCATTCAGCCATCTCCTCACCCTCTCTGAAAGAACCTCACTCTCGTTATCACCATGCCGCCTCCTCTCTGCCCCACTCTTCTGCTCCTGCTCTCATCTGGAGATATCAATCCCAACCCTTGCCCCCTAGCCCTATGTCACGCTCTCAGGACAGATCCTCATGCGACTATTCAAATCTTATTCCTATTCCTCTCCTTTCCCCCTCCTCTCTCCATTTTTCATGTGCCTCATGCAATGCACACTGCATCTCCAATAAGCTTGCCATTATTCATGACCTCTTTGTCTCTAATATTCTCGATATTCTTGCTCTAAACTAAGACCTGGCTTCTCCCAGAAGACTCAGCTTCTCTCACTCCTTCTGTCATGGCAGCTACCAGTTCTCCCACATGCCCCGTCCCATTGGCCGTGGTGGTGGTGTTGGGTTTCTACTCTCATTCCTGCCAATTTCAATCTTTTCTTCTGCCTCAGTCTCACTCCTTTTCCTCCTTTAAAGTCCACTCCATCCGCCTTTTTACTTCACTTCCTCTCCGGAAAGCTGTTATTTATTGACCCCCTGACAAGTTTACCTCTATCTTTCTCACCGACTTTGACTTGGCTTCATCTTCTTGGCTTCGACTTCTTTTTGGCTTCATCTTCCCCCTCCCTTATTCTTGGGGATGTTAATATTCATGTTGATAAGCCCTTATGCTTTAAAGATCTTTTCCCTTACCTCCTCATTCAACCTCCAACTATACTCTACTGCCTCCACTCACCAGCACATCCACTGCCTCGACCTTGTCATCATCTCTAATTGCTTACTCTCAAACCTCTATACCTCAGTTCTTCCATTATCTGACCATCACCTGCTAAGCTTTACTCTTCATCACCCCCACCTCATTCTCACCCAGTCTCCTCCAATCTCTTTAGAAATCTTCATGCTATTGACGCATTGGCTCTCTCCACTACTGTCTCATCACCACTTTCTTCCAGTAGGTCATCTGAGTGTTGATGAGGCAGTAGCTTCCTGAAACACTGCCCTCTCCTCTGCTCTGGATGCTCTTACTCCTCCCATGCCATGTCCTGTGAGGTGTACTGTACCTCAGACCTGGCTGTCTTTGACTATGTGCTATGTTCCTGCGTCTGCTCAGCTGAATGCATTTGGCTCAAATCCCACACCCTTGCAGATTTTCTTCACTTCACATTCATGCCTGCCTCTTTCCAGTCAGCCATAGCACTCACCAAACAATACTATTATGTCCACCTGACTAACTTTCTTGCCTCTGACCTTCTCTGTCTCTTTACCACTCTCAACTCTCTCCTCAAGGTGCCTCTGCCTCTAACCCATCCTTTCCTTTCTGCACAAACTTTGCCTTACTATTTCCATGACAAAATCCACAAGATTACACTCAAATTCCCAACAAAGTCAGCTACATCCCCTCTTCCCCCTCTTCACTCCCAACTCTTTCCCTCAACCTCTGCCCCTTTCTTTCTTTTCTAAGATCTCTGAGGAGGAAACCAAGGCTCTGATCTGATTACCACTCATCTCCTAAGCTCCATCTCCTCCACTGTCACCCCTTCCATCTATCATATTCTCAACTTATCGCTTTCCACTGCAACTGTTCCTGCAGCCTTCAAGCATGCTAGGGTTACACCTCTCCTCAAGAAACCTTCACTAGACCCTACCTGTCCTTCTATTATCAACCCATCTCCCTCTTCTCCTTCATTTCTATACTACTTGAATGTGTTGCCTTAACTTTCTCTCCTCTCCAGCCCTTCTGCATCCATTGCAATCTAGCTTGCCAAAGTCTCCAGTGATCTGTTCCTGGCAAAATCCAAGGGCCTTTATTTGAATCTCATCCTTCTTGACCTTTCTGCTGCTTCTGATACTGTTGATTGCCACCTTCTCCTCAGTGACTTCTCCTTGCTTGGTTTTAAGGACTCTGTACTATCTTGGTTCTCTTCTAATCTCTCCCACCACATTTTCAGTGTTTGTTCTGGTGGATCCTCCTCTATTGCTATCCCGCTCTCAGATAGTGTACCCCAAGGGTCTGTCTTGGGTCCAATCCTTTTCTCTCTCTATACCCAATCCCTTGGTGCATTTATCTCCTCCCATGGTTTTCAGTATCTTCTTTCGCCGATGACGTTCAGATTTACCTCTCTACACCTGAGATCTCTCTGGCAATTCAGGCCTGGATCTCTGCCTGCCTTTCTGACATTGCTGCTTGGATGTTGCACTGTTGTTTGAAATTGAACATGGCCAAAATCGAGCTTATGTTTCCCCCTAAACCTCAGTCTCCCCCCCCCCCTTCCTCCTTTCTCAGTCTCTGTGGATAACCCTGTACTCCTCCCTGTTTCCTCGGCTCGCAACCTTGGGGTTGTCTTTGACTCCTCCCTCTCCTTCTCCACACACATCCAACTGATAGCTAAAACCTGTTTCTTTCTTTATTGGTATTAACAACACAAGAAATCCCAACCACCAAATGAAACAGAAAAATACTGAAACCATCCACAGACAATGCCTTCATTCAAACCTCTTTCAGGAGTATATAATTTCTTATTTATATTCTTTGTCTTGTTTTCATAAAAATAAGGAGAAAAATGGATCTCAGAACCTGACGAGTGATTTTTATTGGGCATTATTACATTATCAGCCTATAATCAGTGCTCCTTGCATCATGGATCCAAAAACTCATTTTTTTATTTATTATTTTCTCATTCATCTTTAATCTTCTTTTTCTAAATTAATGTTATTACAGCCTTTATACAAGTATAAATAATTATCACACTTATTATCTACAAGCTGCCATGTGCACCCCAAAACCACAGATGACGCCAAAGCATTTCACTGGAGCTTCATCAGGGGTGACCCAATAATTCCCTTGTAAACAATCATGCACCCTAACTGCAGGGATGTGCACTATGACACAGCTTAAACATCTTCAGTGCTACATAGTTACTTGGCTAAATGCTTCTGCTAGCCTCAATATGCTCATATAACCCCTCTTTTCAAGTCACTTCATTGGCTCCCTATCAGTTTCCATGTTCATTTTAAACTTCTCCTACTGACCTATAAGTGCACTCATTCTGCTGCTCCTCACTACCTTTCCTCTCTTCTCTCCCTACACCCCTCTTCGGGAACTCCACTCTTCTGGCAAATCACTTCTATCAGTGCTGTTCTCTTCCACTGCCAACTCCAGACTTTGATCCTCCCACCTTGCTGCTCCTTATGCCTGGAAGAAACTACCTGAGTCTGTATGTCAAGCTTCTTCTCTGGCCCTGTTCAAATCCAGGCTGAAAGCTCACCTCTTTGAGACTGCTTTTGGATCCTGATCCACTTAGGCCCCGATTCTGTAAGGCAAATAGCAGAGCTGCATGACTATCCGCCCTCAGCCAATTCTGCCTCTCAGCTTTGCTGCACATACAGAGCCACTGTGCGAGCTGCGGGCAGAGAGTAGGCGGAGCATGTGCAGGGCTGACCCATGGACCTACAGGGCCAATTCCAGTGATAGCCCTGTATGTCCGGTGATCATGGGGGAGACAGCCAGCTTATTCCACCTTGGAGGGGGAATAAGCGCTGGCCACCCCCCCAGATCAGCCATCTAGGCACCCATCGGCAATGGCGGTGAGCAGGGGAGTCCTGCTGCCCGATTTGGGTCCCAGCTGCTCCTGTTGGGGTCAGATGGCGGGGAAATGGGGGGTACGATGTAGCGGGCAGATTGAACCATAGGGAGGATATCCCCGCAGCTGAGGGATGGGCGCGCTGGGCCATCCTTGGGCCCGATTCTGACTGCCACGTGAACGTTTTGCTCTGGCATTTCATAATCGGGTACAAATGAGCCCATCCTGCATGGGGCCGTCTGGACGGCCCAGACATGCCCCTTCTGGAATCGGGCTCATTGTCTCCTAAGTGTTTCCTTACCATTTCCCTAGATATATCCTTGTCCTCAGCTGTTGTGCTGTTTGATTTGACTAGATTGTAAGCTCCAATGAGCTTTTATATGTGTCTGTACAGCGCTGCATATACCTTGTAGCACGATACAAATGATCAGTAGTAGAAGTAGTAGTTGGGGGGCATTTTGTTACGGGCATGTCATGCCAACATATGACTTTCTGTTCCAAAGGAACATATGTGCTTCCCGCCCCAACAATAGCTCCCAAAGTACATGAATAAACGTCCCCTGTTCTTGGAGTAGATGTCTACTGTTATGCATGTTAAAGGCAGGCAATAATAAAAAAAAACCTTGTCTTTTGTTATTCCTTTCCTCATGTGGTTAATCTTAGGCAATGTATTTGGGGCACAAGAATAGGCAGGTGCTAATATGCTTTGATTGGAAGATAGAGAGAGAAAGGCATCATGGGAATGTACATGTCTTGGGATATGATTTACTAGCTGTAATGGAGACAGAAACATCATGGGAGTGTGGTCATCAAGGAAGGGCATAAAATAGATGTTGATAGTCCTCAGAGGTGGTGACTAATCCTGAGTGAATCGTTAGAAAAAGCAGACAAATGATAGAGATAACTCTCTCTGGCAAGACTGATTGTTTAAATGCTTTGTTACTATTTCTGGTTCCAGGTGACCACATAGCAGCCATGGTCTATATCATCGGAAGGCCAAACAAGGTGGTGAGGGCCAGGGAAGCAATCTGTATTTTCACAAAGCACTTTTATGAAGAAACCATTTCTAGCCCCTTTATTCCTGCCATCCAGAGGGACAACTGGAGTGGCATTAGAGACAGGCCATCGCAGCATCTTACAAACTGGCTTCCCCATGACAACTGTGTCACCATCCAGGGCACATTCCAAGATGTGATAGAGGCTTTGAAGGGCATCCAGATGGAGCTCCATGAGGAAGAACTAAAAGCAGCCAGAAAAGCAGCCAGAAAAGCAGCCAGAAAAGCAGCCAGAAACGCAGCCAAGGCAGAAGAGCTCTCAAAGGTTGTTCAATGGAACTATGAAAGCAACACTCACTATCTCCCCTTCGATGCGGAACTGAGCTATCACTTGGAAACACTGTACTGGCAGCAGACAGAAAACGCAGAGGTGCTCTGGGGAGCAGAGAAATGCATCTTTGACCTGGTGAGGCAAATAGTTACTGTGCCGAGGACCAGGGTTAAATTGAAAATTAAAAGGAGAGTCCTTGGTTCAGGTAAGATAAAAATGGCTAGAAAAGCGTCATCTTACTCATGGTTGTCCCCTATAGTTCACTGCAGAACAGGCTATGGAAACATAGCCCCTCCTCACCCCCTCAAGAATGAGGATGCGGAGGAAGCATTTCATTTCCCCCACTGCTGCTTTATAGGACTATTTTACATCTACTTCTGCTTCTTGGTGATTTTATAAGTTTCCCCTTGAAATGCACAGCCCCGGGGTTCATTATGGATGAGGTGGGATGAGAGCTCAGCCAATGGCTCAGTGGCTCACCTGTAAGGTGCACAGAAGTCCTCTACCTTCATTCCTACCATCAGGGTTGGTGCAACAATGCCATGGTTTCAGGCCGATTTCCTGGTAGTTCTGAAAATCTTGTCCCTTGCGATTGAAACGGCCATTTTAATACACCAACCCCATTGTGGGAATGCCTGCAGAAGACGCCCAGATGACTTAGAGAGAACACCACTCAGTGGATGCTGCAGTTTCTCCAACTGGCGATGCCTAGTCTACAGATGAGTCCATGAAGTCACCTTCCAGTAGGAAGATCCGTAAAATAAGTGGCCCACTCCAAAATCACCTGGTGCTTGTCCCGTGGGTCACCTTTTCTTAGTCTGCATCTTACTTTATTTATTTATGGCTTCTTTCTATACTACTTTTAAGTACTTGTCAAAGCAGTATACAATAAAATTTATATTAAAAGATTCCAAGAAGGGTCTATAGGCAGATGAGAAATAATAGTAAGCAGGACTGGGGGATGTAATGGAGGGGTAGAAAGAGAAGAAGAACATTAGGAACGAGAGGGGAAAGACAGATTGAGGCAGAAAACCTTGTGTTCCCTTTCCTTTGTTTTTCTCTTTCTCGTTCCTTTTTATCCTTTGGATCTTGGTGTTATTCTCCTTCTTTTAACTCTGCTCCTTCCAGCCTTGAGTTAACAACTCAAACTATGGTTACACAAGGCAAGGTTTCACATCAGGCACCACCACCCAGGAAAAAGAGTAAGGCGTCATCGTGGATAATATGTTGAAACCCTCCGCCCAGTATGCAGTGGCGGCTTAGAAAGCAAATAGAATACTGGGAATCATAAGGAAAGGAATGGAGAATAAAAGAAAGGATGACATCATAATGCCTCTGTATCATTCCATGGTGAGACCGCACCTTGAATATTGTGTGCAATTCTGGTCGCCATATCTTAAAAAGGATATAGCAGAATTAGAAAAGGTACAAAGAAGAACCACCAAAATGGTACAGGGGATGGAAGGGAAGGCTTAAAAGATTAGGGTTGATGGGAGATATGACAGAGGTCTATAAATGAATGAATGGAATGGGTAAACGCAGATTGGTTATTTATTCCATCAAAAAGTAGAATGACTAGGGGACACACAATGAAGCTAAATGTAACCATTTAAGACTAATAAGAGAAACTATTTTTTTCACTCAATGCATAATCAAACTCTGGAATTTGTTACAGGAGGATGTAGTAAAGGCTGTTAGTGTAGCTGGGTTTAAAAATGTTTGGACAAGTTCCTGGAAGAAAGGTCCATAAAGCATTATTAAAGAGAAAATCCACTGTTTACCCCAGGATAAGCATTGTGGGACCTGTGTACTTTCTTTGGAACCTGACGGGTACTTGTGAACTGGATTGGCCACTGTTGGAAACAGGATACTGGGTTTGATGGACCTTGGTCTGATCCAGTATGGTGTTTGCTTCTCCATACTGGGAGCCATGGATGTTGCTGCTGGGATCTGCCTTTACCTTCTCTTACCCTCTCTTGTCCTTGCCTGGGGCCTGGATAGGAGTACATAGCCGTTCATCAGGGTCCCCATACAATTCCAGAGTATTAGGGGATGGGCTAAGATAGATCTTCTTTGGCCCCATTCCACTTAGAACCATATTTTTCTGCTTTTCTTAAATAATTTGAAATTACAGGTCCATAGATGGAATGATACAATCTCAGGACTGGTTCCCCCTGACTATCAGAGCCATATCTAGGCATTTTAGTGCTGGGGGCAGACAAGCATATTGGCACCTCCTATGTCTTCTCTGACCCCTTCGTCTCTCTCACTATATTGACCCCTGGGTTCTTGTTTACTGTCTTCTCTCATCCTTGTTAACCTAGATGGTAGGAGGCATGCTCCATACATCTTAAACCTGGATTTCTGTAGCTTTTCCATTCCAAGATCTTTGGGTGATTGCTCTCTCACCCACCCCTATTTATGGTCCTGATGATGACCAGGAGCTGCCTGGTGGCCTTATCTTCAGACACAGTGCTGGCAAGCTGCCCAGTGTTTTCTCAGCAGGTTCTTGTCTACGGTTGCAGAATTCTGTAGAGAAGGAATGAATGTTTTCATCTTAGCCATATCCATGCCATTTAGCCATATCCTTCAGTCCTGTTGTGTTTCCAATAAGGAAAGAAAAGTAGAAATTGGGCCACTGAGTTCAAAGTTTGGCGAGGGAGTTGAAACAAATTAGCTCAACTTAATTCCAGTACTGATTCACATCTTAACTAACATATCCTGGATGTGAATTTGACGCATCTACATTTCAACTTATTTAACGGATTCTTCAAAAAATGACTGTACCCCACTTGGCAATTGACACCATCATCCCTGTATCTAGCAAATAACTGACTTTTAAAATTGTTATTTTTGAAATTCTTGCAGATGTTCCAAACTCCCTGAAAATGTCCATGTTTGACAGAATTATCAGTAATTTCACACACTGGCCTTAATAGGCCCACAAGGCTATGATCTCATAAAAGTGACATTTCACAGGTATGAGCATGTAGCGTGAACCAGTCAGATACACACCCTTGTAACACACTCCTCCCCCTCTCCCCTTGTATGGTTGCCCCTAAACATCATTCCACCAAGGACAGAATTTTTCTTTTATGGCAGGAGCTTTTCGCTCATCCAGTTTGTGTTTCTCTTCCCTGGCATCCCTTGATGATATCCATCCCTGAGGTAGTTGAATCTTATAAACTGTATTTTCTCTGATTTGTTGATACAGAACTACACATACCCAATCACTGGGAGCTGATGCAGGACTGTCTAAGTAAGAGGGTGGTGCTTCCAGCGAACTCTGAAGAGCACAAGATGGTGGCAGCAAAATTTCATGAAACAGTTGCGAATCATTCAATCATCATGGTACAATAAGAAACTAATGATAGCACACTAATGAAAGCAGAAAGGGAAAGATTAAGAAGAGATACCATGCAGGATGGCTCTATGATGACAGAGGGTTAAAATAGTGGTTACATTTAAAAATTAGGCTTACAGTTAGAGCCAGTATTAGAGTTTACAGTTCAAATTAAGGCTAAATGTTAAGGCTAGGGCTAGAGATAGACTCAGGGTTAAGGTTAAAGATTGGGATTACTGTTAAAGTTGGTGTTAGGGATAGAGTTTAGGCTTAAGATTGGTTCTAGGGTTAGTGTTGGGGCTAGGTTGGATGTTAGGGCTAGGTTGGGTCTAGATTAAGGTTGGGGCTAGAGTTAGAGCATGAGGGACAGAATTTAGAATTAAGGTTGAGTCTATAATTAGTGTTAGGGTCTATAATTAGGACTATATTAGGATCAGAGATACAATGACAGCTAAATAGGAAGGCATTAGACTAGAACCTATGCACAGTTACTCCCCGATGAACGGGTAGATGGGGAAGAGGAAAGACATAGACCTTCGTGATTTATTTAGCTGTGCTTATATACTGCTTTTCACTGGGTCAAAGAGATTTACAGATATATGCTAACAGGCACAATTTATTCCCTTGTCCCCAAAGGACTCACAATCTAAGTGTACTTGAGGCAATGGAGGGTTAAGTGGCTTGCCCAAGGCCACAAGGAGTGGCCATGGGACTAAAGACCCCAATCCCTATTTTCTGAGATTACTTGTCCCTATGTGGGAATTGAACCCCTGGCTCTCTAGCCCGAGGTAACCTGTCACAACGACAGCCACTCCTCCCTCCCATGATGGCTTCCTGATGAGAGCTGGATTAGGAGAGGTAAAGGGAGAGGCTTTGCATGATGGCATTAGGAGTGAGGTCTTGTAAGGAGAGAGGTTATGCATGGCAAGGAAAAGTAAGTGTGACGGGCTCTAGGATTTGAGAATAATTTTGCATATCATCACGATGCCTCCAGATTGAGCGGATCCAGAACACCTACCTCTGGCTCTCTTACTGTAATAAAAGGTCTTGGCTGGAAAAGAAGTACCCCATGGGATCAGCGAATGAGCGGCATCTGTTTCATGGAACACGTGCATGCAACTGCGACTCCATCGAGCAGATCGGCTTCAACAGCAGGTTCAGTCAGAGTCAGTAGTATTTCATTATTAACAAATGAGTGTGCACACATGGTGTAGGGTTATAGAATACTCTAACCCCACTAATAGCCCCATTAAATACTGGCTCAGCTGGAGATAGATCCAGTGGGATGTTCTGGCTTTCTTGGTGCTCTACTTCTAAGCTTCAAAATGTGACTCCAGTCCAGATGCTAACCCTAGAAGGAAGCCCTTAAATTTGACACCTGAACGTAACTAAAACTTTACTCTAACCTCAATGCTAACCCTTTGCCCTAATCCTTAACCTTACAACATTGCCCAATATTAAATTTCTTAGAATAAACCCAATACCTAACCATTAATGCTAACACTAAACTGTATCTGCCTAAACTTAACCCAACCCTAGTTTCTCAACCCTAATTTTGTCTCTAAGCACTAATTATAATTCTTATCCTCATTCTAACCTTACTTCTAACCCCACATCTTATCCTGACCCTGTCTCTAAGCCTAGCCTCTAACATTAAATCAAACCCATACATTAATCCTAGTGCTTTGTTCTAACTTAATCTTAACCCTCATACTTGCTATGTCACTAGTGTCTTACATACCTTTTAGACTAAAGTCAAACTAATCGTAACCCTTATCCTAGCTCATCTTGTAATTTAACTCTATATGCTAACCCTTTGCCTCAACAATCAACACGACCTTTACCACTAAGTCTTGACCATGTTGTTAACCCAAGGGAAGAAAGCTATTTACAACAAACAAGAAAAATAAAATCTGTAAAAGAGAATAATGAATTCTTTCTGTCAGGCAGTACATTTCACATGGCGTCTGTTCTGCAGAATAGAATTGCAGGTTGTTTTAATCTATCGCAGTGTCAGTTGTGTAGAAGGGAAGAGGGCTGATTAATTTGGGGTTTTTTGTGGCTATGCTGAAGAATAAGACAGCAGATTACTCCAGCCTATAGGAAAATGCAAAATCATAACATGCTATCCATAAAATGCATCTTATGCCTCCTTTATATTCTGTATTTGATTCTTCTGTTTCAGTGTGCTTGTATGGGAAGGGTGTATATTTTGCCAAAGATGCCTCTGTTGCCCTTCCTTATACATTCTCCTATCAAGGACAAATGACTATGTTTCTGGCCCGAGTTCTTACTGGCAGATACACCAAAGGGGACGTGTCCATTGTGCGTCCTCCATCTGGCCCAGACAGAAGCTTCTTTGACAGCATGGTGGACTTTCTTGACAATC
This sequence comes from Ichthyophis bannanicus, assembly GCA_033557465.1. Lineage (NCBI taxonomy): Eukaryota > Metazoa > Chordata > Amphibia > Gymnophiona > Ichthyophiidae > Ichthyophis > Ichthyophis bannanicus. Next base: position 122,026,062 of record CM066048.1, read on the forward strand.
CATCTATCTTTGTAAGCATCTTTGACGACTTCGCCTACCCTGAATATCTCATCACGTTTCAGTGAAGGAAATCAAGAACACAGCAGAGATCCTCAGAACTCTGAACAGCAAAGAAAAATAAATAAAATCCAGGCAGCCAGTTTCCTTTCACACTACTGAGTGTCTAGGTAGCGATTCTCTGGAAGAACAGATAGTGCTGGACACGGATGTCAAATAGAATTGAAATCTAGGGAGTTCACAGAAGCTTCTCACAGGTGCTCTAGAAAGGCCTGCAGACAAATCAATTTCGAAAAATGTATGGAAAGTTTTATCAGTATTTTTAGGTGAGCTGGCTCTTAGAGGGAGATTTTTGGTTGGCCCTGGCATCATTGAAACTCCCTTTGCCCCCAGTGTCCCTTGTTCTTATTTCAGATAGAAAAAGCAGGAAGACTACAAGTTTCAACATGCAATGCACAAAAAACCAAACAGGAATGCTAAAGCCACTGTGCAACCTTCACCAGGTCTTTTAGCCTCTCTGTGTCTAAATCTAGACTGTAAGTTCCTTTTGGGGCCAAGGCATTGGGCAGTACCAGGCAGAGTTATAGTGCTATAGAAACGTTGTTCATTTCTTAGGTTAAGAATCTATGGCCATCTGACACGCTTGGAGGCACCTCTACCTTCAATGTATATACCAGAACATTGTTTTCAGACAGGATTTAAAGAGACAATCACAGATACCCCTTATCATTTCCCAAGGTGGTACCTTCCTATGACTAGTTGAGGCATGACTAAGTAAGGGGAGAAATCACAGCTCATCTCTGGCACTGTGGAGTTACATCATCACCATCAGTGACTCAGCTGTTTGTGGAGGCTAAAATTTATTTATTTTATTTACGTTCTCTTATATAGAAACATAGAAACATGATGACAGAAAAAGACCACAAGGCCCATCTAGTCTGTCCTTCCATAACAACTACAACAGTCCACTTTTTACCTTTAGAGATCCTCTGTGTTGGTCCCATGCTTTTTTGAATTCAGTTACTGTCCTCATCTCTACCACCTCCACTGGGAGACTATTCCACGGAACCACTACTCTTTCCGTAAAGAAATATTTCCGCATATCACTCCTGAATCTATCTCCCTTCACCCTCATCCCATGTCCCCTCGTCGCAGAACTTGCTTTCAATTGAAAGAGGCTCTCTCCCTGAACATTTATGCCACGTAGGTATTTAAACATCTCAATCATATCACCTCTATCCCGCCTTTCCTCTAAGGTGTACATATTAAGATCCTTAAGTCTGTCCTCATATGCTTTATGATGAAGACCACTAATCATCTTAGTAGCAACCCTCTGCACCGACTCCATCCTGTTCACATCCTTTTGAAGGTGCGGTCTCCAGAATTGCACACCATACTCCAAATGAGGTCGCACCAAAGACTTATACAGAGGCATTATCACCTCCTTTTTTCTGCTAGCCATTCCTCTCCGTATGCACCCAAGCATCCTTCTAGCTTTTGCCGTCGCCTTTTCTACGTGTTTAGCTACTTTAAGATCATCGGACAGAACTACGCCTAGGTCCCGCTCTTCTTTAGTGGACAAAAGTACTTCACCTCCTATACTGTATTGCTCCCTTGGATTGCTGCAGCCCAAATGCATGACCTTACATTTTTTAACATTAAAACCCAGTTGCCAAATTCTAGACCATTCTTCAAGCTTAGCCAGATCCCTCCTCATGTTATCTACACCTTCCTGGGTGTCTATTTTATTGCAGATTTTGGTATCATCCGCAAAGAGGCAAACCTTACCCGACAGCCCTTCCGCTATATCACTAACAAAGATGTTAAAAAGAATCGGACCAAGGACAGATCCCTGGGGCACACCACTGGTAACATCCTTCTCCTCAGAGTGAGCTCCATTTACTTGTACTCTTTGTCGCCTCCCACCCAACCAATTTCTAACCCAAGCAGTAACTTTAGGGTCCATCCCTAGGGTGCTCAGTTTGTTTATAAGTCGCCTGTGAGGAACAGTGTCAAAGGCTTTACTGAAATCTAAATACACCACATCTAGAGCTCTCCCTCGGTCCAACTCCCTGGTCACCCAGTCAAAGAAATCAATCAGATTTGTCTGACAAGACCTGCCTCTGGTGAATCCATGCTGCCTCGGATCCTGTAATCCGCTGGACTCCAGAAACCTCACTATTTTCTCTTTCAACAGCGTTTCCATTAATTTACTCACCACTGAAGTTAAACTAACCGGCCTGTAGTTTTCAGCCACATCCTTACTTCCGCTTTTGTGTAAAGGCACCACATGAGCCTCTCTCCAGTCCTTTGGCACCACTCCCGACTCCAATGAGGCATTGAAAAGGTCAGTCAGTGGAGTTGCTAGAACGTCCCCAAGTTCCCTCAGTATTCTAGGGTGTATCCCATCCGGTCCCATCGCTTTGTCTACTTTAAGTTGAGCTAGTTTCTCACGAACACAGTCTTCTGAAAATTGTTCAAGATGTCCCTTGCTTCTGTTCTTATTTGTGGGTGTTTTCTGAGGTCCTGCTCCTGGTTCTTCATCTGTGAACACAGAACAAAAATATTTGTTAAGCAATTCCGCTTTATCCTTATCAGCTTCTACATATTCCCCCCCTGTACCCTTGAGTCTGACAATACCACTTTTGCCATTCCTCTTCTCACTAATATATCTGAAAAATGTCTTATCCCCCCATTTTATTGCATTGGCTATTTCCTCCTCCTTTTGAATCTTTGCCTTCTTGACTACTTTGCTAGCTTCTCTAAGTTTTTCCAAATACAGATGCCTGTCTTCCTCTCTCTGTGATCTCTTGTATTTCATGAAGGCCTCCCTCTTTTTCTTCACTTTTTCAGCTACTTCCTTCGAAAACCATAGCGGTCTCCTGTTCCTTTTGCCTTTATTTACCATTTTAACAAAAAGGTTGGTTGCCTTTAAAATACCCCCTTTCAGTTTTGTCCACTGTTGTTCTACATCCCCCAGCTGTTCCCATCCCATTAATGACTCCCTGAGGTATTGGCCCATCTTCGCAAAGTTAGTCTTCCTAAAGTCTAAGATCGCGCTATTCTGCATCAGTGTGGTTTACATTGAACAAACTGAAATTACACTGAACAGGGCATTATAACTTGGAGATAACTATTTTACAGGGAACATGGGCTATGGAGGGTTAAGTGGCTTGCCCAAGACCACAACGAGCACCTGTGGGACTAGAAACCCCAGTCCTTCCGGCCCAAGGTTGCTGTCCTCTAGTGGGATTTGAGCCCCTGACCTTCCGGCCAGGGGCGGCCCAAGGGGGGTGCGGGGCCATGTGCGGAGACTCGGTGCGGGGCCTCATTTGCATAAGTGGCCTTATTTGCATAAATATTTGCATAATGCTAACATACACTAACTTTTAGTAAACATGCCTCTTAATGAGTGTATGGATAAAGACAGACTAAAAGATTTCTACATTACTATAATCCAGTGCCAACCGCCAGACACATTAGGAACTACTACAAACACTGCCCATTTAGAACCCATAGCAAACCCGCCGTATCGTAACAGCACTACCAGGACTCACAAAGCACCATACTCTACCAATCAAAAGGCAACACTGCAAATATTAAACCAATACATTTCAGAGAATACTGGGGAAAGAGAACAAGTGGCAATGTCAAATAGGAATTACATAAACAGAATACATCAGCTCAGTTACACATGCAGAACATAGACCATCACCAAACAAGGAATCACAATTTAGAAACAGGAAGGCAATAATTAAACCCCAAAAGCCAAACTTGGAATGTACAACAACACTGTAGAAATAAAACTATAAATTAATTTCCTCTTGTACCAAACAAAGCGCAGACGTTAATGATGCACATTTCCCAGAGCTTTCATATTCCAGTTAATAAATTCAAAATAAAACGATATCTTTCTGCCTTTTGTGCATTTTTTTTCAGTTGCAATTGCTCCAGCCACTTTCTTCTGGTTTCTTCATGTTTTCTGCTCTCCATCATCTGCTGTCCATTTGTCCTTTCTTCTCTCTTCTAGTTTTTTTTCCATTCTCTCTCTACATCTGCTTTAACATACTAATCTTTCTCCTTTTGCTCTTTCCTCATTCCTATTTCATCCACTCAAATTTTACCCCTCCATCCTCAATCCCCACTTACTCTCCCAATACCCGGCTAAATGTAGATTTTTTATCCCTCCCACACAAAATATTTTTCCCCTCTCCATTTTACTCTCCTAGCCCCATCCCATTCTAATCCTCCCCCAACATCAGCTCCCTTCTAGTTGCAGCCTCACCCAGCATCCATTCCCTTCTAGTCCCTGCATCAGCCCATTTCCAGTCCTAGCCCCACATCAGCCCATTTCCAGTCCTAGCAACCCCCAACCCAATACCAGCCCTAGCCCCCCCATCAACCCACTTCCAGTCCTAACCCCATCAACCCATTTCCAGTCAGCCCCCCATAGCCCACTGCCAGTCCTAACCCCCCCATCAGCCCACAGCCCATTATCAGTCCTAACCCCATCAGCCCACCTCAAGTCCTAACCCCTCCCCATCAGCCCATTTCCTGTCCTAGCCCCCCATAGCCCATTATCAGTCCTAACCCCCCATAGCCCATTACCAGACAGCCCCCATCAGCCAACAGCCCATTACCAGTCTTAACCCCCCCCATAGCCCATTATCAGTTCTAACCCCCCCAACAGCCCACAGCCCATTACCAGTCCTAACCCCATCAGCCCACCTCGTCCTAACCCCTCCCCATCAGCCAATTTCCTGTCCGAGCCCCCCCATAGCTCATTATCAGTCCTAACCCCCCCATCGCCCATTACCAGTCCTAACCCCCCATCAGCCCACAGCCCATTACCAGTACTAACCCCATCAGCCCACCTCCAGTGTTAACCCCCCCATCAGCCTATTTCCAGTCCTAGCCCCCCCATAGCCCATTACCAGTCCTAACCCCCCCCAACAGCCCACAGCCCATTACCAGTCCTAACCCCATCAGCCCACCTCCAGTCTTAATCCCCCCAGCCCATTTCCAGTCCTAGCAATCCCCAACCCATTACCAGTCCTAGCCCCCCATAGCCCATTCCCAGTCCTAATCCCACCAGCCCATTTCCAGTCCTAATCCCCATCACCCAATTTTCAGTTTAAGCCCCCCATAGCCCATTACCAGTCCTAACCCCCCATCAACCCACTTTCAGTCCTAATCCCATCAGCCCATATACAGACTTAGCTCCCCCATAGCCCATCACCACTCCTAACCCCCCCAGCCCCCACTTAGCCCATCACCACTCCTAACCCCCCATAGCCCATCACCACTTCTAACCCCCCCAGCCTCCCCCCAGCCCATCACCACTTCAACCCCCCCCTAGCCCATCACCACTTCAAACCCCCCCAGCCCATCACCACTTCAAACCCCCCCTAGCCCATCACCACTTCAACCCCCCCAGCCCATCACCACTTCAAATCCCCCCCCCTAGCCCATCACCACTTCAAACCCCCCCCAGCCCATCACCACTTCAAACCCCCCTCCTAGCCCATCACCACTTCAAACCCCCCCAGCACATCACCACTTCAACCCCCCCCTAGCCCATCACCACTTCAACCCCCCCATAGCCCATCACCACTCCTAAAAAAACCCCAGCCCATCACCACTCCTAATCCCCCAGCCCCCCCAGCCCAGGGAAAATTTAAAAACAAAAACGCTGTCTTCTCCGGCTGCCGGGGCCGCCGCGGCAGAATCGAGTGTGCCGCGGGGGCTCCCCCTGCCTAACAGAGCCTGCCCTCCCCTCCCCTGTATCACCTCTCTCTCTCGTTGTAGGTTCAGCCACACGCGCCGGCTTTCAGAGCGCGAAAGGATCAGCCGGAGAAGACAGCTTTTTTTTTCTTTTAATTTTACTTTAAGGTTAAGAATGTTTTTTGCGCGGGGCCCCCTGAAACGCGGGGCCCTGTGCAAAAAACATTCTCGCTCAATGGACGGGCCGGCCCTGCTTCCGGCCTGAAGTACCTTGCCCCAATCACTAGGCCACTCCTCCACTCCTAGGGAAGGGCTAGCATGGGGAGGGGCTAGCATGGGGTAGGGGCGAGTTGAGTTAACAATTTTGGAGCAGTGGCACTGCCAGAACTGATTTTTTTTGGAGATGCCCAAAGTTAACATGGGAGGGCATTAGATATACAGGTTTGAGTCATACAAATTTGACAAATAATGCCTTCGTGTGCAGCTAAAAATGGATTTGTGTATCATAGGTGATGCTTGACATATTCTAAACTTAATCACAGTATTTCAAGCATTTACCAAAGCTAAATACCATATGCACTAATGGAAACAATTCAACCTTATTTAGAAATGTCTGAAGACAGAGTCCTATAACTTGATTTAAACCTGATTAGACACAAGTCTGCTATGAAGCCCACCACCCCAACACCTGTGACATGTTCAACAATCCCATCCATTGTAATGGCAAAATAATTATTATTTAGCACATTGTTTTATTAATAAAATAGGTAAAGTTCTTTTCTGTTTTATATATATCTTGAAGATGTGCACGTTATACTGCCTTCTGAAACTTGGCAGTGAGGGCCTGAGTATCAGTCCCCTTCACGCCTCCGAACACCCAAAAAAAAATCGTTCAGCAGATGGCAGGGGTTAGCACTGAAAACAAAGGGAACAGAAAACAAAGCGTAGAATATCCTCCATAAAGGAGACTGGAGTTTCATCTCATCGAAGAAAAGTTCTCAGCCTTTGTATACAAACGTATTTTGAAATGTTAATTTACGGATGCGGCCACTATCTTGATGATTGGCTTAGCATCATTAGGGTATTTCAGCAGCACCATTATCGACAGTGTCACTGAAAATGCTAACAGACCACTTAGCGCTTTACAGATAGAGCTGGAGTGTTATCCAGCAGGTGGCGATATTCAACCGCTATCAAGACAAGTTCTCCAGATACATTCAGGAAAGTTGAAAGGTTGTCCTAAATCTCTCTAGGTAACCTGTCCGGAGAGTGGCTGAATATCACTGTTGTCTAGACAGCTGCCGCACTGTCTCGTCCATCCGGATATTCAGCGCCACCCGTCCAGATTGTGGTGCTGAATAGCTGTATCATTTTTCAATGCTATGGTTGGGCCCAACATTGAAACACCATCAGCCAGGGTGTTTCAATGCTGGACCCTTAATATTTGCTTCCTGGACAACTTTTTTTTCATTAGACTTTTTCACTGTGTGACTATTAAGAAACTGTGATGTATCTTCCACTGTTTCGTTGTAGGATGAGAGAAAGGTTAATACATATGCATTGTGAAATATTTACTACTCGTCATTTATATCCTGCATTTCAGCATAATAATGAATAAAATACCATTAAGGACTGGGTTCTCTTTCTTAAGTTGCAGAGCATTTTATTGAAATTACACACTTATTCAATAATTAAAGCATTCAATGATATGCACTTTTTTTTCTGGGATCTTATACAAGGGAAATATGCAATAGTGAAATCCTAAATTATTAATTGTGCTGAATCAGAGTTACCTCCCTGTGAATACTAATGTATTTCTTTCTCTGGAGATTCTAGAGATGTTCTGTTGGCATGAAGAGATCCTTGTCTGCAGAAAGCGTGGGCAGCAGGTTTTAAAGATGACCAGAGGCTGGGATGAATATTTATATTTACTTATAAGCTCCCACTTGAGACTGATCCTTGAGCTGTAGATCAGAGTGAAAGGATGATTCTGATTGGCTGCACTTAGTCACATGTCCAGGAATAGTCCAGGGATTACCTCAGAGGTCATCATCAGTACTTAACTCCTACAGTAATTATCTACCAGACTAGGTTCTGCCCTGAGTTTCTGTTCTTACTTCTGTTTCTTTTGTCACACTTTCAGCCATTATCAGTTTTCCTGGACCATCTTTTGTCCTAGCAAATCTTTGTCATCAGGTAGAGCGAAGGTGTCAGCACCTGGTCCTTAGTGTCCAGTTATCTGACCAATTCCTTAAATCCAGTTGCTATATTTCAGGAAAGTACAGTTGTGTGCAACTTTATTGGCACTCTTGCATTTTAGGTATGTATATACAATATTTTGAGAAAGAATTGGAAATATTCCAACTGTATGTCATCATAATACTGTAGCTTACTAGTATGTTCGAAGGTATACAACAAAAAAACAGATGTCTTTGCAACTTAGACATAGTAGTTTCTGAGGAAAAACAAAACATAATCTGGATAGGATTAATGGCACCCTTCACTAATATTTGGTTGAATAACCCTTGGCAGTGATGACTAAGGACTAGGTCCAATACGGCTTCCCCTCTGGTCGGTTCATGAACCATCTGCTCCAAGAAGCAGTCATTTATTTCATCTAGGAACTTTATCTCCCTAGCATGTCCTGCCATGACACTGACCCAGTCGATACCGTGGTAACTGAAATCACATATTACTGCACTGTAACGTTTGTTAGCTTCCTTGATTTCTTTGAGCATTTTATCATCCATATGTTCATTCTGGCCAGGCGGTTGATAGTACACCCCCACTGCCATCGCCTTCCCCTTTTTACATGGAATTTCAATCCATAGAGATTCTACAGCAAATTTTGTTTCCTGCAAAACTTTAATCCTTTCTGACTCAATGCCCTCTCTAACATAGAGTGCAACCCTTCCACCAATTTGATCAGCTCTATCATTACGATATAGTTTGTACCCAGGTATCACAGTCTCCCACTGGTTGTCCTCCTTCCACCATGTCTCTGAGATTCTAATCATATCAAACCTCTCAATTAGTGCTATATATTCTAACTCTCCCATCGTATTTTTTAGACTTCTAGCATTTGCATACAAGCATTTTAGAGACTGTATTTTATTCATATTAATCTGGCTATTGGTAGGCAGCTCTCTTGTCTTCACCATTGTGAAAATGGAACAAGGAGTGAATGTGGCCATTTGAAACATTAGAGCCATCATTCATTGGTTGATTCAAGTCATGTGAGTACTGACAATTGATCACAGGTGCATCTAATTTTACTGCATTGGGAATGTGGTTCTTTTGTTCAAATCTATTTGAATAGTTTATAAAGGTGTCAATAATTATGTCCTGCCCATGTCCCAGTTTTTATACTATTTCTTACTATTTCCTTTTTTAATTGCTCTTGTTTTATTTGATTATTCTATGTGTCCAATATGTGCGTGTATATAGTTGAAAGCCATTTTGGCCACTTTTTTAAAGGAAATATTTGACATTAAGAGGTTAAACAGCAAGGATGCCAATAAGGTTGACCGCAACTCTAATATCTGAATTCAACAATCAGTAATTCAGCATATCATGCTACATCATCACGAAGGGTGTCACGCCTCCACCACTCGCCTCTAGGCTAGAGGGGCGTGGATTATTGAAGGAACTTTCTGCTGTATGCTTTTTCAGCTTTTTTAAAAACTATTTCCCTGCAAGGCCCTCTGGGAAATGTAGTCCTTATTCAGCTGTATGAGTGCACCATGCAGAAAGCTGTAGTCAGGCTCAAGTAGGTAAGGCAAATGACAGAAATTTATTATTTTTATATACACAATGGTTCGATCATACCACACATAGGATTGTTGGTTCAGGACTCTTGGAAGCAAAAATTGTCCAAACATATCCAACCACAAAATGCAGTTTTAAAGGTTCTCTCTATTGCAGGATACACAGTCTTTACCAGCAAGCCTAATTATATTCCCTCCTTAGCTTTGCTGGCTAAAGCACCAAACAAAAAGCACATTTAAAGTCTGTGGTAAACGTCCCCTTTATAAACACAAGGGAAACACAGCCACCCTGCTTGTGGGATAAGGGTACCTTTTTCCTGGATAACCTTCTTTCAGGACTGGCTTGCTTTCTCTACGTTCCCCAGGTTTACAGCTTGGCACAAGGAACCGTCCATGGGAGTGTCCTCCTTAATCAGCTTCACCTCGGGCTCTCCCAGCTGCATAGGCTCTGACTCCCCACCTTGCTCACAGTGCTCAGCTAACAGCCTCCAGGGGGATCTTGGAGTCTCTCTTGTTCCTGGCTCTAAACTCTCCTGCAGCCGTGCTACATGCCAAATAGCACTCTCTCCAGCTGGAAGCTCCATTCCTCTGCTCTGCTCAGCCTGGCTTCCTGCTTCTCCTCTCCTCCTCCTTTTTTCTAAATCATACTCTGCTCTGGGTTTATACTTCCAGGGCTCTAGCTCCAACCCCACCCTACTCAGGTGACGGCAATCAGCCTGACTCAGGGCACCTGAGTGCTTGAAGCATTCACTGCCTAAAGGGTTCTGAGCCTTGTATCCTCTCCCCTTTATTCCACTAGGGGGAGCCTGAAATGTTTTCCACGTGGAAGTTTTCTGATCCCTGGAGGTGTTTATGGCTTTCCTACCCTGACTTGAGTAAAGGGGGCCCTTTACTAGGGTGAATTCCCTGTCTCTTTGTCCTCCCCTGGACTCGGGATAGGCCTCCTTGCCACAAGGGTCAATCAACCTTAGCTAAACACATTTTTTCCAAACTTTTTATACTGTTAAGGCTCCGATTCTGTTCCAGACGTAGATTCACTCTGTGTGTCTGGTCTGAACTAGATGCATAGAGGGGATCGTGATTCAGATCTTGCAGGGCACGTCTAGCCCCACGGGACTAGAATTGTGAACAGTCTTGCACATGCAGGCCAGGACAGCGAATCTGTCCAGCCTGCACGTGCAGGACTGCACCCAGCTAACTCAGTCAAGACTCTTCAGTGGAGCTGCGGCGCCATGGTGACTCCATTGAAGAGCCGTGATGCTGACCACCAAAGAATAAAGTTAATTCCCCACAGCCAGACCACTGATCTGGCCTTCTAAGGCCAGAATTGGGCTGCGAGGAATGCCCTCTGGCCCCCCTGCCCCTTCAGCGTTCCGGCAGCAAAAAAAAATGTCCAGAGAAGTTATTACACTTCGGAGGAGGAATAACTTCGCTGCACATGTCGCCGGCCCCAGATGTACAGGGCTGACATTAGAATTGGCCCTGTATGTCCACGGCCGGTGACCGCCCAGACTCTGCCCCCGTGCCACCCCTTCCCCGCCCCTGTTTAACTTCCCTGCACAACCGGCGGGGTAGTTAGTCAGGGGCAGGCGCCGGCACGAATAGCAGGGATAGTCACCCTGTTGGGATGTCCATCCCCGCTATTCGTGGCTCAGAATAACCCCCTAAAGGTTCAGGATTCAAATGCACTTATCCATGTAACAGACCCCACTATACGGCTAAATACTGGCCAGAGGCATTTTGAAGGTAATTTTATAAGACAGCATCTGGTTTTAAGTCTCTATTACAAAGAAAAGTAGGCAACTATTTTCTTTATAAAATACTAACCTAAGTGGCAGAACTCACTCCTACATCGCAGGTGGGGAGCAAGTGTGAATATCTGTGCCTATCATTTTTGAGTGTGTGCATAAATCAGAGGGGCCTGTTTCCTAAACCACGCTAAGAATCTGCATCTTAGTATGTGCTTAGTGCCAAAAATAAGTGCTGGAGTTGTGCTCGACCTATGCTGGTGGGAGTGTTCCCAGCGAGTCCCCATTCAGTTAGTGCAGTGGGACCCACCTCACTGTACTAAACCAACAACAGCAGTTATTGTGGGTGCATTCAGGGCCAGCCCAAGGATTTCTGTCGCCCTAGGCAGAATCCCCAGCCTCGCCACTACCCCCAGCTAATGCTGCCCCCCTGCAACTGACACCCCCTCCCCAGCTGCTGCTGATTCCATCTCAAGAGAGGGAGGAGGACAGCAGCAGTGAAAGTATTTCCAAAAGTGGCTGCTTTTGGAAATACTGCTGCTGCCTGCCTCCCCCCACAAATGGAATTGGCAGCAGCTGGGAGGGTGGTGCGGCCGCCAAAGTATGATGCTGCCCTAGGCAGATGCCTAGCTCACCTAGTGGACAGGCCAGCCGTAGTCCCATGCTAGCCCTTTACAGCAAGCTAAACATTTAGCACATGTTAGTAAACATGCCTCATTATGCAGGCTTGTGCTCTCCGCCCATGTTTTACCCAAACTCCAACCCTGTACACGCGCAACGTAAAAGAACATGCCACCTGATATTTTAGAAGAGGCGATTTAGGCGCATCGCTGCCCAAATATGTATGAACATAAAAATTCCCCCTACAGTGGCAGTTTTCAGCACTGCTAAACAGATAACTTAGGACAGAAAGAAAGCAGCATTAAGGCCATCCAGCTAGGTGTTGGTATAATGGTGCCGAAATTCACTGCTATATGAAGAGTGGCTGATGCTCACCGATGTACCAGGATAGTCAGTGCCGGCCACTGTTTGCATACCGGCACTAAATAACTAGATTTCTTTTAAATGCCATGGCTAACATTTAAATAAAACACTAATCAAGATGTTTAAAAATTGACCCATAAATATTTATATTTTAGATGTCATATTTGAATACACATCTTAGGCCATTTTTTATGCTTATTGCTTTTTGGCCTTCAAAATATCGAAACATGACGGTAGAAAACGTCCACATGACCTATCTAGTCTGCCCTTCCATATCGATTACAATAGTCCCCTTTTTTTCTTTAGAGATCTGTGTTGGTCCCATGTTTTCTTGAATTCAGATACTGTCCTCGTCTCTACTACCTCCACTGAGAGACTATTCCATGTATCTACCACTCTTTTCGTAAAAAAATATATTCCGCATATTACTCCTGAGTCTATCCCCTTTCACCATTATCCTTGTAGCAGAGCATGCCTTCAATCGAAAGAGGTGCATTAATTCTTCACTATCCTGCCTTTCCTCTAAACTATACATATTAAGATCTTTGGGCCTGCCCGTGGACCCTTAACCCTGGATATTCAATGCCGGGGTCATATGTGGCCCTGGCATTGAATATCCAGGGATCACCGCACATGCTGGCAGCCACATTAAGTAACCAGGCAGCAACCATATTGCATACTGCCCACTTAGCTCCTGCGCCAAAGGATAGGTGAGGCTTTTCCTCGCCTATGTTTTTGGTGTAGATTGCTAACGGAGCAGCAAGCAATATTTCTGCTGCCCAGTTATCACTTGTCTCCGCTGCCTCTTCACCCCGGAATGCCCCCGACACAACCCAATGCCAACCAGATAGCACTGGAGCCTATAGGGGATTTATTCAATGGTACTAACCATGTAAGTAACATAGTAACATAGTATATGATGGCAGATAAAGACCAGCATGGTCCATCTAGTCTGTCCAGCAAGGTGGCAAGGGTAGGTGCACCTGCCGCCCTGTGCAGGTCACCCCTCACCATTCCTTTGTTTACGAGTGTACCCACCGCTCCGTGCAGGTCAACCCTATTTGTTGACATATAAGAGATAGTTAAGTTTATTTAGATTTTATCCTGTTACATAAAGGGATCCACTGTGTCTGTCCATTTTGAATTCTATCACTGTATTTGTCCCTATCACTTCCATCAGGAGAGCATTTCAAGCATCCACCACCCTTTCAGTGGAAAAGTATTTCCTGATGTTGCCTTTCAGTTTACCCCCTTGCAGCTTCATGTTATGCCCTCCAGTTTTACTGCTTCCCCCTCTTTGAAAAAGGTTTGTTTGTTCATTAATACTCTTTAAGTATTTATAGCTCCCTTGTCCCTCCTCCCTCCAAATCAGAGAAGCAGGACTGTATGAAGACAACCGAGGTGTGAAGATTCGTAGATGATTCATCAACAACCTTCGCTATACTGATAAAACCACATTACTGGCTGAAAGTGAAGATGATCTGAAACATTTGCTTCTCAAGTTCAAGGAACATAGTCTTAAAATGGGCTGCACCTTAATGTACAGAAGACAAAGATCCTGACAACTGACAAAATAAATAAATTCATCATTGGAGATGAAATTGAAATAGTGGACAACTTTCACCTACTTGGATCAATCAATAAAGAAACAAGCAGTCAAGAAATCAGATGACACATTGCTCTTGGCAGAATGGCTATGAAGGACCTAGATAGGATTCTCAAGAGCAGAGATGTCTCTCTCCATACAAAGATTCACGTTGATCAAGCCATGATATTTTCAATAACATCATATGGATATGAAAATTGGACAGTGAAAAAGATAGAAAGGAAGAAAATTGATGTCTGAATTATGGTGCTGGTGACAAATACTGTGTATCCCATGAACTGCCCAAAGAACAAACCAGTCAGTACTAGAGGAGATCAAACCTAAGCTTTCCTTAGAAACTCAGATGACAGGACTTTGACTTTCATACTTTGGATACATGTGAAGAGAGAGATCATTAGAGAAAGACATCATGCTTGGCAAGGTAGAAGGTCAACGCAAAATAGAAAGTTCAGCATTGAGATGGGTCAATATAATAGTAGCAGTTATGTGCGCTACTCTGTCAACAATGAGCTACCTGACTGAAGACCAAACACAGTTTAGGACAACTATCCAGAGGGTCGCCATGAGTCGACACTGACTCAACGGCACTTAACATGCAGGCCCTCACAGCTTGTCATGCAAATAAAACTGTTGGAGATCCCCAAACAGATTAATGGGTAATAATTCCTCAAAGCCATGGTCAATCTAATGACCCACAGTATTTAGAAGTAAACCTCAAAAACCCATCATTTACCTCTTCCAAGGAAAACCATGATTACTTCCCATCTAGACTTGATACAGTACTTATTTATTTTAAAAGACACCATTGTAAATAACTGAAAATCCTGTAAATAACTTATAATCCTGTACATAGTTATTAGAGCACGCCATGTCACTACAACAGCTCAGTGACACCCTGCTCAGACTGTATATAGTTACCCCAGTTCTAAATCCAAGTTATATTACCCGTTCAATGTAAGTACGAAGCAGGATCCACCTGCTTTGTACAAACATGTTACTTGTAAACCACACTAATTTTAAAAAGTGTGGTATAGAAAAGCATTAAATAAATAAATTAGGTCTTATATGCAAATAGCCTTCAAGACAGTGTACAGCAGTTAAACCACAAGAAACATAACCTACCTGGAACGAGAACTGCCTGAAGTGCAAGCAAGGTTCAGGAAAGAGCGAGGAACAAGAGACATCATTGTGGATGTGGGTTGGATCCTTGAAAGCCCCACCCAGAAGGACCCCTCAAACCCTCCAAAATATAAAAGTATCCAAAATGTAATCTATCAGTAATCTGTGAACTATCATTAAAATCATCTCTAATACCTGAAGACTGGAGGATGGCCAATGTAACGCCAATTTTTAAAAAGGGTTCCAGGGGTGATCCTGGAAACTACAGACCGGGGAGCTTGACATCAGTACCGGGAATAATGGTAGAAACCATCATAAAGAACAAAATTACTGAACATGTAGATAGTCATGGCTTACTGGGAGACAGCCAACATGGCTTTAGACAAGGAAGATCTTGTCTTACTAATCTGTTATGTTTTTTTGAAGGTGTGAATAAACAGGTAGACAAAGGTGAGTCGGTTGATATAGTGTATCTAGATTTTCAGAAAGTCTTTGAGAAGGTCCCTCATCAGAGACTTTTGGCAAAACTAAAAAGTCATGGGATAGGAGGCAGTGTACTACTGTGGATCAGGAACTGGTTAAAAGATAGAAAGCAGAGGGTAGGGCTAAATGGCCAATTTTCCCAATGGAGAAAGGTGAATAGTGGAGTACCCCAGGGATCTGTGTTGGGTATGCTGCTTTTTGACATATTCATAAATGACCTAGAAAAGGGAATAATGAGTAAGGTTATCAAATTTGCAGATGACACAAAATTATTTAAAGTTGTTAAAACCCATGAGGATTGTGGAAAATTGCAAGAGGATCTTGATAATTTGGAAGACTGGCCATCCAAATGGCAGATGAAATTTAATGTGGACAAGTACAAAGTTATGCACCTAGGAAAGAAAAACCCAAACTATGGTTACACAATGCAAGGTTCCAGATTAGGAACTGGGCTTGATGGACATTGGTCTGACCCAGTATGGCATATCTTATGTTCTTATGTAACCCATCTTTCTATGAACTACCTTTCCCATGCTCGATCTAAACAGCTCCTTCCCAAACAAGATTGTGCACAATCAGGGCCGGCCCGTCCATTGAGCAAGAATGTTTTTTGCACAGGGCCCCGCGTTTTGGGGGGCCCAGCGCAAAGAACATTTTGCTTTTTTTTCTTAATTAAATTTAAAAAAAAAAAAAGCTTGCCGCTGCCGCGGCGGCGGCATGGAGTGTCCCGCGGGGCTCCCTCTGCCTGGCGGAACTCTTCCGGCGCGGCTGAGCCCCTCTGTGCCGGCTTGCAGATACGCGAAGGGAGAGGGTCTCCCTCGCGTCTCTGTTAAGCCAGCAGGGGCTGATGGGAAGCAGGGGCTGATGGGAAATTTCCCATCTGCCCCTGCGGGCTTAACAGAGACGCGAGGGAGACACTCTCCCTTCGCGTATCTGCAAGCCGGCACAGAGGGGCTCAGCCGCGCCGGGAGAGTTCTGCCGGGCAGAGGGAGCCCCGCGGGACACTCCATGCGGCAGCAGCGGCCAGCTTTTTTTTTTTTTTTTTTTAATTGCCAAGAGCCGAGGGGGGGGGCTAAGACTGGCAATGGGCTAGGGAGGGAGGGGTTAAGACTGGCAATGGGCTAGGGAGGGGGGGAGGGGGGTTAAGACTGGCAATGGGCTGGGGGGATTAAGACTGGCAATGGGCTAGGGAGGGAAGGGGGGTTAAGACTGGCAATGGGCTAGGGGGGGTTAAGACTGGCAATGGGCTAGGGAGGGAGGGAGGGAGGGGGTTAAGACTGGCAATGGGCTAGGGAGGGAGGGAGGGAGGGGGGGTTAAGACTGGCAATGGGATAGGGAGGGGGGTTAAGACTGGCAATGGGCTGGGGGGGTTAAGACTGGCAATGGGCGAGGGAGGGAGGGAGGGGGGGTTAAGACTGGCAATGGACTAGGGTGGGAGGGAGGGAGGGAGGGGGGGTTAAGACTGGCAATGGGCTAGGGGGGGTTAAGACTGGCAATGGGCTAGGGAGGGGGGTTAAGACTGGCAATGGGCTGGGGGGGTTAAGACTGGCAATGGGCTAGGGAGGGAGGGAGGGAGGGGGGGTTAAGACTGGCAATGGGCTAGGGAGGGAGGGAGAGGGAGGGGGGATAAGACTGGCAATGGGCTAGGGAGGGGGGGTTAAGACTGGCAATGGGCTAGGAGGGGGGGTTAAGTGGGGGTTAAGACTGGCAATGGGCTGGGCTGGGGGGGTTAAGACTGGGAATGGGCTGGAGGGGTTAAGACGCAGTGGGCTGGGGAGGGCGGGTTAAGACTGGCAATGGGCTATGGGGGGGTTAAGACTGGCAGTGGGCTATGGGGGGGTTAAGATTGGCAGTGGGCTGGGGAGGGGGGGTTAAGACTGGCAATGAGCTGGGCTGGGGGGGGTTAAGACTGGGAATGGGCTGGGGGGGTTAAGACTGGCAGTGGGCTGGGGAGGCGTTTTAAGACTCGCAGAGGGCTATGGGGGGGATAAGACAGGCAATGGGCTATGGGGGGGTTAAGACTGGCAGTGGGCTGGGGGGGTTAAGACTGGCAGTGGGCTATGGGGGCGTTAAGACTGGCAGTGGGCTGGGGAGGGGGGGTTAAGACTGGCAATGTGCTGGGGAGGGGGGGTTAAGACTGGCAGTGAGCTGGGGGGGTTAAGACTGGCAATGGGCTATGGGGGGTTAAGACTGGCATTGGGCTGGGGAGGGGGGTTAAGACTGGCAATGGGCTATGGGGGGGTTAAGACTGGCAGTGGGCTGGGGGTTTAAGACTGGCAGTGGGCTATGGAGGGGTTAAGACTGGCAATGGGCTGTGGGCTGTTGAGTTCTGGCCATGGGCTATGGGGGGGTTACCTCTGGCCATGGGCTAGGCGGGGGGGTTAAGACTGGCAGTGGGCTAGGGGGGGGTTAAGACTGGGGGTTAAGACTGGCAATGGGCTGGGGGGGTTAATACTGGCAGTGGGCTGGGGAGGGGGGTTAAGACTGGCAATGGGCTATGGGGGGTTAAGACTGGCAATGGGCATGGGGGGGTTAAGACTGGAAATGGGCTGGGGGGGTTAAGACTGGGAATGGGCTATGGGGGGGTTAAGACTGGCAATGGGCTGTGGGCTGATGAGGGCTGTCTGGAAATGGGGTGATGGGGGGTTAGGACTGGAAGTGGGTTGATGGGGGGCTAGGACTGGTATTGGTATTGGGTTGGGGGGTTGCTAGGACTGGAAATGGGCTGATGGGGGGCTAGGACTGGAAATGGGCTGATGCAGGGACTAGAAGGGAATGGATGCTGGGTGATGCTGGAACTAGAAGGGAGCTGATGTTGGGGGAGGATTAGAATGGGATGGGGCTGGGAGAGTAAAATGGAGAGGGGAAAATATTTTGTGTGGGAGGAATGAAAAATCTACAATTGGCCGGGTATTGGGAGAGTAAGTGGGGATTGAGGATGGAGGGGTAAAATTTGAGTGGATGAAATAGGAATGAGGAAAGAGCAAAAGGAGAAAGATTAGTATGTTAAAGCAGATGTAGAGAGAGAATGGAAAAAAAACTAGGAGAGAAGAAAGGACAAATGGACAGCAGACGATGGAGAGTTAGCAGAAGACACGAAGAAACCAGAAGAAAGTGGCTGGAGCAATTGCAGCTGAAAAAAAAAATGCACAAAAGGTAGAAAAATATCTCTTTATTTTGAATTTATTAATTGGAATATGTCAGCTCTGGTAAATGTGCATCATTAACGTCTGCGCTTTGTTTAGTACAAGAGCAAATTAATGTATAGTTTTATTTCTACAGTGTTGTACATTCCAAGTTTGGCTTTTGGGATTCCCAGTTTAATTATTGTCGTCCTGTTTCTAAATTGTGATTCCTTGTTTGGTGATGGTTTATGTTCTGTTCATGTGTAACTGAGCTGAGGTATTCTGTTTATATAATTCCTATTTGACATTGCCACTTGTTCTCTTTCCCCAGTAGGTCATGTATTGGTATTCTCTGAAATGTATTGGTTTAATATTTGCATGTTTCCTTTTGATAGGTAGGGTATGGTGCTTTGTGAGTCCTGGTAGTGCTGTTAGGATACGGCGGGTTTGCTATGGGTTCTAAATGGGCAGTGTTTGTAGTAGTTCCTAATGTGTCTGGCGGTTGGCACTGGATTATAGTAATGTAGAAATCTTTTAGTCTTTCTTTATTCATACACTCATTAAGAGGCATGTTTACTAAAAGTTAGTATATGGTAACATTATGCAAATATTTATCCAAATGAGGCCCCTTATGCAAATGAGGCCCCACACCGAGTCTCCGCACATGGCCCCGCACCCCCCTTGGGCCGCCCCTGTGCACAATCATAGCTACTCGTCACCTGCTAGTTAATCTATTCTAGATATATTACTCAACAGAACTTCAGGAACCATGATGCCAGATGTATAATTTGTTTTTGGAATTGAGTGAATTCCAGCATAGTTCCACTTATGTGGTCTATGTTTTTAAATGCCTCTGTGGCCTACTCTACATAGGAAAAACAACGTGGGAATTGCATGTCTGTATGCTGGAACATAGAAGCCATTTAAGCTGTAGAGTGATGGAAGCTCCAATGGTTCAACACTGTATTGCCCACAGCCATTCTTTTGACGATCTTCAGATCTTTGGATTAGATCATGTTCCACTAAATCTCCATGGGGGAGCTTGAGCGAAAAGGCTGATTCATAAGGAACAGGGTTGGATTTTTGGATTGGGGATGGTATATTTATTTATTTATTTGGCAGGATTTATATACCGCTTTTCACAGAGGTCAAAGTAGTTTACATGGAAATTCAAACAATTCAAAACAATGTTTACATTGAATAGACAACTTTATAGAATATATAAAAGAACAGGGTATGCCTGGATTAACTTTAGCTATATACATAATATTCTTCATGGTATGTGGTTGTTGACAATATACAGAATGCTGCTTATGTTGTGGGTGGGGGGCTTAGGAGGGGTGAGACCGAAGTGGAGAGTGAAGAGGTGGGTCTTGAGGGGCTTGCAGAACGTTAGGAGGTCAGTGGTGTTTCTTATTTGGTCAGGGAGGGAGTTCCAGGTTGAGGGGGCATATAGCTCAAAGGGTCTGGCGCACGCCCGTTGGGTACTTTTTGTTATTGCTTGGGGGTGTTCAGGTGGTTCATAGTGGAGGATCTCCGTGGTCTGTTTGTCTGCAGTGGTGTGATGAATGAAAGAAAATGGATGGACAATTAGTAATTAAGAGCTTTGTGTATCATTAGAAGGGTTTTGTAGTGTATTCTGCTTTGCAGTGGGAGCCAGTGAAAATGTTTGAGGATGAGGGTGATGTGTTCTTGCCTGGGTGCTCCTGTGATGGTCTGGGCTGTTGTGTGGAGTGCTGTTTGTAGAGGAAGGAGCGTTGATTTTGGGAGTCCATGGTATATTGAGTTGCAGTAGTCAGTGTGTGGGATGGTGAGAGACTGTAGGGCTGAGCGAAAGTCTGATGGGGCGAGGAGAGGGTAGAGGTGCTGTAAGGTTCGGATTTTGTAATAGATTGATCTTGCTGCATTTGTTATTTGTGTCTTCAGAGTCAGATGACTGTAGAGGGTGATTCCCAGGTACTTTACTTCCGGTTTTTGGATTTCTATGTTGTTGAGAGTGATGGAGGAGGGGGAAGGTAATGATTCATTTTTGGTGATGAGCATGGCTTCAGTTATCTTGAGGTTTATAGATAAATGATTTGCAGATAACCATTGTAAGATGTCTCAGAAGCACTGCTGGAGTTCATGGTAGGATGGTTTGTTGAGGTCGAGGTATATTCTGATGGTCTTAATGCAATAGATTGGCTTTTGTGCTAAATATGGTATAGCATTGGATGGATCCTGAAGTGCTCTCGATTGATATAGCTAGAATAGGTTAACTAGTGGGTGATGAGTAGATCTTGGGGAGGGAGCTGTTTATTTATTTATTTATTTATTATTTTATTTATTAACAGCTTTTATGTATCGCACTTTTGTCATCAGCGTGGTTTACATTTAAACAACTTTGTACTTAAGCATTAAACATATGTCAAGTTTACAAATAACAGGAAATGAATATGGATAACAGGGATTAAGAATAACAGATATTCTCAACTATTTACAATATATTCACAAATGTTTGAATTCTGAAGATGGGGGTCTATGGGGAATTAATCTAGAACGGGTAATGAAGTTTCAGGGGCTTATTTGACTAGCCGTGATCAATGGTTTGTGTAGGGGGAGGGGGTGGGGAGCCAGTGAATTGTGAGAAGTGTTGTAGGAAGAGGTGTGTTTTTAGAGATTTCCTGAATTGGGACAGGTCCTTTTGTGATCTGATACTAGGTGGTAGTGCGTTCCAGCATCTGGGTGCGAAGGATGAGAATGCTCTTGTTGTAGTTGTTTGAGTGAGCTTTGTAAGGTCTTTTGGGACTGCTAGCATGTTCTCTGTTACAGATCGTCTAGATCTGGTGTTCTGTGTATGATGGAGGAGGTCAGATAGCGAGGATGATGAGATTTGATGGAATGCTTTGAAGGTCAAAATGAGGGCTTTGTATAAAATCCTGTATGATAGCGGGAGCCAGTGAAGATCGAATAGGATGGGGGGTAATATGGTGGCTCCTTGAGGCTCCATGAAGAACCCTAGCCACTGTATTCATGGCCAATTGAAGTGGATTCAGCGTGCTCTTGGGTAGGCCGTGTAGTACGATATTTGCATAATCAAAGTGAGGAGTGACTAGTGCCTGGAAGGTTGTGCGGAAGTCGTTTGGTTCGAGCATAGGTCTGAGGTGACGGAGTGTCCTAATTTTATAGTAGATGGCTTTTACAGTATTTTTTATATGTTCTTTGAATTCAAGCCGCTGATCGAGTATAACGCCCAGGTAACATATTGAGGTTTTGAGAGGTAGATCAGCATCTCTTGTTCTTAGAGTTGGTGGAGGAGAGAAGTCTTTGTTCCTTGTGACGATCAGGACTTCAGTTTTTTTTAAATTGATTCTGAGATTTTGTGAGAGCAGCCAGTCTGAGATTGAGTTGAAGCAGGTGATTAATGTAGTGTAGTCAGGTTTTAACACGTTGATTGGGGTGAATAAGAGCACATCATCCGCGTAGATGAGACATGATGTTCCGAATGAGCGGGCGATGTTGCAGATGGGCTGCATATAGATGTTAAATAGCAGGGTTGAGAGAGAGGAACCCTGCGGTACTCCTTGTTTCTGGTGAAAAGATACAGTATGTTTAGATACAGTATGGATTTGCTTGGAAGAGGCTAAATGATATTTTTTTGAGGATTACTACCATATGATGCTGTGGGTATTTGGATTGGCCATAGCTTTGTGGACTCATTACCCATTAATCTATTTGACCTCCCAACGGTTTTGTTTCCATGATAATATGTGAGGAGGCCTGCATAGACTGTATTAAAAAGTGTAGAGTTAGAGTTGTGTTCTCTGTGTGAAGAAGTTCTATTGATGTAGGTAATAGGTGATTGCTGTATCGGTTTGAACATTTGGATATAATGAAAGTGGCTATCCTGTATGACAAATATGAATAAAGGTTTTGTTTTTTAATGCAACGGTTTTATTTTGTATATGTGTGTGTTGATAAAAGAGCTGTGGTTTTCTATGCCTTGACCACCTTGATTGAAGGAGAAGGCAGTATAGAAATCCTTTTAAATAAATAAATAAGTGCATGGGATATCAAATGCTACCATTACTTAGATGATCTTATTTAACAGGTTTTTTTATACTACTTTATCCTTCAGCCAAAGCAGTTTACATTGTAACTTAAACTTGGTAATGTACAGTGGAATTGATAACTTGGATGTTTCTGAGGCAATGGAGGGTTATGTGACTTGCCCAAGGTCACAAGGGATGCTAGTGGGAATTGAATCTGTGTCTCTTGGTTCCCAAATCAGTGCTCCAACCATTAGGCTGCTCCTCCACTCCAGTCTTGGAGAAGAGCATTATGATTGGTTGATGTTTTGAAGCGTTTGCTTTGAGTAATAGCTGATTGGTCCCTGAGGTGAATGAGCTCTGTGTGTGAGACTTTGGATACAATAGCTATATGGGTGTATAACCAACATGGGTTTTGATTGGACATCCATGGTTAACATGGAATGCTGATATTTTCAGATTCTCACCCCGTGGTTACTACAATTCAGTGATTAGAGACTTCAGGCTTTTAAATCTTGCTGTTTTTGAGTGCTGCTACCATGAGCACGCCTTGGATTTGGTAATGTGAATAGTGAAACTCTCCCGGGGGAAGCAGCCACAACGGAATTTATCCCCTTTTGTATTTGTTTCTGCCACGGAGACCATTAGTGGAACAATAAGCTATTACAAAGGTACAACATTTTTTATTAGAGTTTTACAAGAGGTGTATGAATTAGGCGGGGACAGCGGTTTTGATATCTTTTAGATTATTTGTGCAAGGAGACTCTATGAAAGTAATGAGTTTAATGGTAGAATATGTTAGCCATGAGATATAAGTGAAAGGAAGATTCTTGATTGTTCTCTTTTTCTTATGGTGTCATATTTCATTGTTGTCTCTTGAAGCAGCAGCATTGCGAAATACTGTCAGCGTCGAGGCATTCATATAACATTGACCAAACAGAGTGACATTTTGAGAAAGCTAAGTCCTTTTCACTTTCCCTTGAATGGGAGGGACCAGATGACATATGAAGTTATTTATGGGGCTGGTGTGGCAAGAATGTGCTAAGATGACACGTCCTTGAAATTCCATTGTACAGAACACTGAAGTCAACTGCTCCTTTTCTGGTTCAAATAAATGTATGAATTGGTATATCATTAGTACAGCAGTTTTCTATTCCTGGTGAAGTATTACAGGGCAGAAGATACCTTGTTTTTATCGCAATCGTGCAGACCCCGCTGGATCCCTGACATGAACTCAGCTTCCCCAAGAAGGATTCTCAGTGACAATCCAGGCTCTCTTGTTGCTGATGTCTCCTACCACCTCCTCTGGATCTGCTCCGTTCCTCCATCACATTTTCCATGAAGAAACATCTCCTGATGTTACTCCTGACTGATACTGTGTGATCTTGTTGCAGAAAAGTATTTTCCAGTGAAAATCATTTCTTTCCTGTGCATTATTTAGACCCATGAGTTATTTGAATGTTTCCAGCACATCACCCCTCTCTCCTCTCCTCTAGGGTAGATATATTTAGGTCTCATCTCATAGGGCTCCTGATGTTGACCCTGCACCATTTTGGTTACCTTTCTCTGGACTGCTGTCACTTTGCCTGTATAGTTATAGAAATATGGCCTCCGGAATTCTGTACGATACTGCAGCTGAACATAAGAGATGCCATACGGGGTCAGACCAAGGTCTATCAAGCCCAATATCCTGTTTCCAACAGTGGCCAATATAGGTTGGGTAATAGGCGACAAGTAAATGGAGCTCACTCTGAGGAGAAGGATGTTACCAGTGGTGTGCCCCAGGAATCTGTTCTTGGTCTGATTCTTTTTAACATCTTTGTTAGTGATATAGCGGAAGGGCTGTCGGGTAAGGTTTGCCTCTTTGCGGATGATACCAAAATCTTCAATAGAGTAGACACCCAGGAACGTGTAGATAACATGAGGAGGGATCTAGCTAAGCTTGAATAATGGTCTAGAATTTGGCAGCTGGGATTTAATGTTAAAAAATGTAAGGTCATGCATTTGGGCTGCAGCAATCCAAGGGAGCAATATAGTATAGGGGGTGAAGTACTTTTGTCCACTAAAGAAGAGCGGGACCTAGGCGTGGTTGTGTCTGATGATCTTAAAGTAGCTAAACAGGTAGAAAAGGCGACGGCAAAAGCTAGAAGGATGCTTGGGTGCATACGGAGAGGAATGGCTAGCAGAAAAAAGGAGGTGATAATGCCTCTGTATAAGTCTTTGGTGCGACCTCATTTGGAGTATGGTGTGCAATTCTGGAGACCGCACCTTCAAAAGGATGTGAACAGGATGGAGTCAGTGCAGAGGGTGGCTACTAAAATGATTAGTGGTCTTCATTATAAAGCATATGAGGACAGACTTAAGGATCTTAATATGTACACCTTAAAGGAAAGGCGGGATAGAGGTGATATGATTGAGATGTTTAAATACCTCCATGGCATAAATGTTCAGGGAGAGAGCCTCTTACAATTGAAAGCAAGTTCTGCTACGAGGGGACATGGAATGAGGGTGAAGGGAGATAGATTCAGGAGTGATATGCGGAAATATTTCTTTACGGAAAGAGTAGTGGATCCGTGGAATAGTCTCCCAGTGGAGGTGGCAGAGATGAGGACAGTAACTGAATTCAAAAAAGCATGGGACAAACATAGAGGATCTCTAAAGGTAAAAAGGGGACTGTTGTAGTTGTTGATATGGAAGGACAGACTAGATAGGCCATGTGGTCTTTTTCTGTCATCATATTTCTATGTTTCTATGTTTCTTACAAGTATCTGGCAGGTTCCCAAAAAGGCACACAGGTTCCACAGTGCTTGTCCTGGGGCAAGCAGTGGATTTCCTGGGTCCTCTTTAATAATGGTTTATGGATTTTCCTCCAGGAACTTGTTCAAACCTTTTTTCAACTCAGCTACACCATCAGCTTTTATTGCATCCTCCATTAATGAATTCCAGAGTTTGATTATGCGCTGAGTCAAAAAATATTTTCTCTAGTTAGTCTTAAAAGGGTTACATTGTAGCTTCATTGCATGTCCCCTACTCTTTCTACTTTTTATGCCATTCCATTCATTATAGATCTCTATCATATCTCTCCTCTTTTCAAGTTGAAAAGAATTAACCTTTCAATCCTTACCTCATAGGGATATCTTTCTATCCCCTTTACCATTTTGATGGCTCTTCTCTGTGCCTTTTCTAATTCTGCTATATCCTTTTTAAAATACGGCAACCATAATTGAACACCATATTCAAGGTGCAATCGCACCATGGAAAGATACAGAGGCATTATAATATCCTTGATTTTATTCTACATTCCTTTCCATATGATTCATAGCATTCTATTTGCTCTCTTGGCCGCCACTGCACTGCACTGCACTGCAGAGGGTTTTAACATGTTATGCACAAGGACGCCTAAATCTTTTTCCTGGGTGGAGGTTCCTAAGGTAGAATGCTTTGCATCGTGTAACCGTAGTTTGAGTTGTTCTTTCTGAGATGCATAATTTTACATTTGTCCACATTAAATCTCATCTTCCAGTTGGACATCCAGTCTTCCAATTTATCAAGGTCTCCTTGCAATTTTTCACAATCCTGTTGCATTTTAAGAACTTTGAATAATTTAGTATCAACTGCTAATTTGATCATCTCACTCATTATTCCCATTTCCAGTTCATTTATGAATATGTCAAAAAGCAGCGGAACCAGCACAGATCCCTAGGGTACTCCACTATTCACCTTTCTCCATTGGGAAAATTAACCATTAAGCCCGACCCTCTATTTTCTATCTTTTAACCAGTTCCTGATCCACAACAGTACACTGCCTCCAATCCCGTGACTTATTAATTTGGCCAGGAGTCTCTCATTAGAGATCTTGTCAAAGGCTTTCTGAAAATGTAGATACACTGTATCAACCAGCTCACTTTAGTCTACCTTCAATAAAAGAAGACACATTAGTAAGACAAGACTTTCCTTGGCTAAATCCAGGTTGGTTTTCTCCCATTAAACCATGACTATCTACATGTTGAGTAATTTCATTCTTTATAATAGTTTCTACTATTTTGCCCAGTTCGGAAGTGTTAAAGATCACCACCTTTTTTTCTACTTGTTGACCTTCTCCCTGTACATCTGCTGTCTTGTTGGACTCTTTAACAACTTAGAGGTTTGACAGTAAGATCATCCCCCAAGTCTCTTTCTTGTTTTCTGTTGGTTTCTAATCTCCCCAAGACCCTCCCACTACTCCCAGGCTTTTGTGTCAGTCTCAGCATTTTTAAAATATTGCATTAGATCTGCTGCAATGATCAGTTTCAGGTTCGTTTAGTTTAGTTTAGTTTTGGTTTAGTTTATTTGCATTTGATATACCGCCCTATGTTACATCAAGGCGGTTCACAATTATTTAACAATCAGAAAGAGGCACAAGACCAGAAAAGGGAAAAGAGCTACAATTTTTGGCAGAAAAGAAGAAATAATGAAGAGTGTAAAGAGAGGACAAAGGAAGATTTAGACAAACATAAATAATCCAGGTCACGTTTGAGAGACTGGGAGATTGTAGGCTGTGCTGAAGAGATGGGCTTTTAACAGTGGCTTAAAGGAGGAATAGTTTGTTTCGAGTCGGGGTGAGGTGGGAAGGGAGTTCCAGAGGGCTGGACCGTGGAAGAAGAAAGCAGAGTGTCGGGTAGATTGAAGGTGAGCACGTGCAGGTGAGGGGAGATGAAGGTGATTGACATGGATTGAGCGGAGGGAACGAGTGTGGGTGTGAAACTGAAGGAGGTCGGTGAGGTATTGTGGCGTGTGAGTGTAGATGACTCGGTGAACTAAAGTAAGAATTTTAAAGTGTATACGGAACTCAGTGGGAAGCCAATGCAGGTGGATCAGAAGTGGTGTGATATGATCCCTGTGGGATGAACAGGTGATAATCCGGGCTGCGGTGTTCTGTAATAGTTGTAGGCGATGTAGCTGAGTGTGGGTGATCTCTGTGAGAACAGAATTGCAATAATCTAGACGGGAAAGTACGGTAGATAAGGTGAGAGTAGTCAAAGCAGAGGGAGAGAGAAAAGGCCATATGGAACGTATTTGATGTAAGAAGAAGTAGGAGGTTTTTGTAAGGTAAGAGATATGGTCCTTAAAGGAAAGAGTTGAATCAAGCAGAACCCCAAGATACCAGAAAGAAGAGACCTGTGCAATAAAGGAACCATCAATAGAGGGTGCAAATGAAGGGCAAGGGTTCCCGAAAGTGAACCAGGTACAGGACGTTTTGGTCAGATTGAGATGAAGGCAGTTAATAGAGAGCCATTTTGATACAAGAGCAAGACAAGAATTTAGTGGGTTGAGATCAGGGTGAAGAGGACTAGTGTGATGTAAGATGATGATGTCATCTGCATAGAGAAAGGCAGAAACACCAGACTGCTGAATGCAGAGGGCAAGGGGTGCAAGAACAGGTAAATGTAGATCGATTGTTTATGTTATCAGAATATAGAAAGACTAGGGGACATGCAATGAAGCTACAGGGTAAACTATTTAAGACTAATAAAAGAAAATATTTTTTCACTCAATGTGTAATCAAACTCTGGAATTTGTTACCGGAGGATGTAGTAAAGGCTGTTAGTGTAGCTAGTTTTAAAAAAGGTTTGGACAAGTTCCTGGAGGAAAGGTCCATAAACCATTATTAAGAAGGGACCCAGGATATCAATGCTTGACCCAGTACAAGCATTGTGGAACCTGTGTCTTTTGGGGAAACTGCTAGGTACGTATGACCTAGATTGGCCACTGTTGGAAACAGGATACTGGGCTTGATGGACCTTGGTCTGACCCAGTATGGCATATCTTATGTTCTTAAGAAAAAGATTAAACAAAAGGGGTGCCAGAACTGATCCTTGAGGAACACCACAGGGAAGGGAGGTGGGAGCAGAAGAGCAGTGTGGAAGTCCCCCCTCTCTCATTCTTTCCACACCTTCTTGACAGTTGGTTCATTTAGAATTGTGAACAGGGCCGGCCCATCCATTGAGCGAGAATGTTTTTTGCACAGGGCCTCGCGTTTCAGGGGGCCCCGCGCAAAAAACATTCTGATCCAAAAGTAAAATAAAAATAAAAAAAAAAAGCTGTCTGCTGCCGCTTCCGGGGCTGCCGCGGCAGAATCGAGTGTGCCGCGGGGCCCCCCCTGTGCCCGGCAGAGCCTGCCCTCCCCCGTATCACCTCTCTGTTTCCAGCTTCAGTCACACACGCCGGCTTTCAGAGCGCGAGGGGAGAGTTTCTCCCTCGCTGCTCTGTTAAGCCCTGTCAGACGGCTGCCTGGGTGAGAATCTTCACACTCTTGGCAAGTGCATATATCTATATGATTTGCAAGGTATTGTGGGCAATGTAGTTCATTCACACCAGACACAGCTGCTGACAATAATTTAGTTGTGCTCTTGGGTAAAGCCAATAAGATATTTATTTATGGGGTTATTTCTCCCAACACAGATATGCTTGGTAGCACATAAAATCAGGTAACTTGCTTTCAGTGTTAACTTGGAAAAACAAAGTCAAAATCAGGAAAACAACAAATGAAAAGCCACAAAGCAAGAAACAAACTGTTCTTTTCAGATTAACTTCTGATTACTTGCCACATAGCTTCAGAAGTGATTCTCTTCCTAGCTCACAAGCAATTAGGTAAGGCTTAATTGCTAGCAGTTATCCAGCTGAAACCCCTTTAGCTGGCTTGCTTTCTACTGTGTGGGTCAAATCCTGCTTCAGGAGCTTTTCTGAGTAGATTAAAGAACAAATTTGTATTTTCTTTGTGATGGTTGCTGTACTTTATAACAGAAAGTTACCAACGGAGTTTTGATAGAGAGCAATCCATATAAACACATTCTTCATCTGCAATCATTCCCCCATCTTCAACAAGCATAGGTTCAGTATCATGGATTGGCACAGATGAATCTCTCAATGGAGCAGTTTCAGGAGAATATTTGTTTCCCTGCTGTCTTTCAAGGTTATAGCTAGGGCATAGATCAGTGTTCATACCTGAGCTTCCATTGCTGCTAGAGTTCCTCTCTATATAGCCTGGCCAGTATGTAGTCCAGTTCTTATGTCCAGCCTTCCAATCCAGATCCCTGGACACTGGATCTCTCTTCACATACCTTCTGGCACGGGTCTTAGGGTCCCTTCCACGTGCAGCCGTCTCCCTCACAGGTAGCGTCTGGTGATTCCTAGCTCTGCAGCACCATTCCTCTGGCTTTTTCCCCAGTCCAATGGTGTATGCTGGCCCTTGAAATGCCTCCCAGTATACGTACTGCTTTGGACTCTTCTAGACCTCTCAAAGGCTTTTCTCTTCCTTCTTCCAAAGGGTCTCTTTCCCTCTCTGTCCGTCCGGTTTGGCTTCTGCTTCTGATGATCCTTCAGATGAAACTGATGATCAAACTCAAGCTGATTCTCAGGATACTGAGGACAATTCTCTGGATATCCAAGGTGATCATGAAGATGGTCATCTGTAGAATAAACTCTACTCTTATTCTGCTTGGATGAGTGCTCCTCCCTAATACAGCGCAGCTGTGCTGAATCAGACCCTGCCCTTTGAGATGAGTGCTTAGGGATTACCTCATAGCCCTCCTGATTGAACACACGTTTCCCCACTTCAGCTCCTCTAATGGCTGTTGGAAACCTGGTGCATTCTGGGACTGGTAGTCTTTTATGGGAAAATTCTGTTTTCTTATTTCTACCAGAACTGACAGGTTGCTTGTTCAGAGTCACTTCACCTTTTCTATAGCTCCTTCCTGAGCTATGATAAGCTTCCTTATCACAGCCCGCGGGGGCTGATGGGATGCGTGATGAATCATACGATTCCTGTACCGGGGGAGAAGCTTTGAAGAGTCTTTAGACAGTCCCGGTTGCTGGGGGTGCTCGATGGAAGATGCGGTGAACATCTCAAGTTCTTTTGAGGCCCCATGACGGTGAAGATTGTTGGCTGGGCCTGGTCCTGTTTAGATGAGTATCAGCTTTGTTATAAAGGACGATACTGGTAGCGGTTTGGGACGTCTTTGTAAGAACTTAGCTCTTGCTTCACTGGTATAGGAGCGGCAGCTTGTTAGTGCTGTAGCACCTGGTGTTTGACCTGTGGTGGGTCGACTTGACCTGCGATGGGTCGATTTTATAAAATTTGATTAAAATGGAGGGCTCACTTCGAGAGTAGAAAGGTTTCTGCTCACGGTGAGTTATCCGACAAAAAATTTTGTGTTAACTATTTGGGAGTGTTGATGCACAACATATGCTGCTTAAACTTAAGTAGAAATCAAGTAGATTGTGGGAGATATAGTTGGGTTGATTTCATTGGGTGTATTGATATTTAACTTAATGGGTTCTAAATGGGCAGTGTTTGTAGTAGTTCCTAATGTGCCTGGCGGTTGGCACTGGATTATAGTAATGTAGAAATCTTTGTCTTTCTTTATCCATACACTCATGAAGAGGCATGTTTACTAAAAGTTAGTGTATGGTAACATTATGCAAATATTTATGCAAATGAGGCCCCTTATGCAAATGAGGCCCCGCACCGAGTCTCCGCACATGGCCCCGCACCCCCCTTGGGCCGCCCCTGATTGTGAATAATTCTTTCATGGATCACGGACTGCTTGGATGATCAGATCGCCATCCAGAAGAATATTTACAAGTAGAGGTGTATCGTGCATTCAACTTCTGCTCTGAACTATTCCCCCTTTTGAGTCTTAAAGGTGAAATATTGCTTTTTAAGTTACACAAAGTCCCATCCTCCCAACCGAACTAAAAAAAAAAGTTAATACTAAATTATAAACTGTGAATTGAGTTTTGGGGTTGAGGTTGCAAGCACTCCTCTACTTTCACCCTACCAAAAAATTACCTCAACCTCAATGTCTAGAGCCATGAATTCACCACCCCTTCCCTGCAGACATATCTCACTTACATTCAGTTACTATTGAGTCTGAACTCACTGTCCATTGATCACAACCCGTATTTCAGAATTTGTTATCTATAAAAATAGGAAGTTACATTTGTAGAGCATCTGTTGGTTTAGTAAGCCTCATGAACAAATTACTCTTAGGGGTGGTGGCAGTCTGTCATGAAAAGATAGAGCAGACAGGTTTACAATTGCAGCATCTCTGTATACTTCAATCACAGCTGTTTCTCAACACCTCAGAAAATGAAACGAATTCCATTCCAAGAAGTGAAACTTAAGTGTGACATCAAGATGAGGAATCACAGAACTGACACACCCAGTGTACCTGAGGATTGGTGGCCAAGAGACCAGCCAGGGAGAGTTGGAAGAGACAGTCAGATAGAAACTCACAGAGAATAAGTGACAGGCATGTACAAGCAGGTCCTGAATGTGAAAAGCTTGTCGATGAGGAGTCAATAAAAGACAGCTTAGAAAAGGAAAACATTCATCTTTCTCATCTTCTCATCATCTTTCCATCCATCCCAGGTAACTTCAGGTTTTACAGTAATAAGCTTATAGCAGGACAGAACAGTGGCTGTAAAACCTCTGACTCATGTCTTTGAACCAACCAGCCTCAAACTGGTTTTCAGAAGAAACTGAATGGTGAATGGGATCTTGAATATGGTTTGTTGTTTGAATATTTATTTAAACTAATTAATTTATTTATAGCTTTTCTATACCGCGCTATTTAAAATCAGTGCGGTTTACAGTTAACAATTCTTTATACATAGTAGGGGGATCTACTTTTCACTTACATTGAACAGGTATATCAACTTGGATTTATAACTGGGTAACTATATACAATCAGAGAATATTGTCACTGTGCTGTTAACGCAACAGGCTTGCTCAGTAACTATGTACAGATTTGTCATTAACTATGTACAAGAGTGCTAGGTCTTTGCGCTTTAATTAGTTGGGCTGCTAGGAGTGATTGTTTCACCTTGTTCAGGGTGTGTTGGTGGTGATTTTGGGGTGGGTGGGAGTATGGTGGGTGTATTGGAGACGTTGGGGTATGGGTAGTGTTGAACGAATAGATGGTGCTTTAGGGCCTTCCTGAATTGGGTGAGGTCAGTGATCGCTCGGATAGAGGTTGGTAGGTCATTCCAGTGAGTAGGAGCATGGAATGTAAAGGCTCTATTCTTTTTTGACTGATTGCATTTAGTTATATCCTTGGGGATTACTAGTGTGTTCACAGCGGAGGTCTTCTGGATCTGTTTGGGGGGGTGGGGTGGAGGAGGTCAGTTAAGGAAGTTGAGGACATGTTATTGATGGCTTTGAAGGTCATGAGTGGGTTTGCTTAGGAGCTCGGCATCTCTTACCTTCAATGATGCGGAGGGGGGGGGCGAAGGCATTACTTCTTGTGATGAATAGGACGTCTGTCTTGTTGCAGTTGATCCTGAGATTTTGAGAGTGGAGCCAGCCGGTGACGGCGTTAAAGCAGTTAATTAGTGTTGTGAAGTCTGGGTGGTCAATGTCAAAAAGGGTGAACAGCAGCACATCATCCGCGTATATCAGGCAGGTTATATTGAATGTTCGGATGATTGCGCATAAGGGCTGCATGTATATAGTTCCAAATGATGCTGGGTTAGACCATGAAAGTGTTTATTTCAACTTAATTGTACAGCACAGTGGGATTCTACAGGTCTTCCCAGCTGCATGTAGAATCCCTATTCCTGAACATAAAATTGGAGTGCTGTCAGGAGTGAATTTAAGCAACTTTCTTGAAGGTCGTGCAAGGTGAGTGGGTGGATGAGGCATCGGCATTTGCAGGCTCACCGGTATCCCACTGTGCACATTTATAACAGAGAGCTATAGAAGGGACTTGTGTGTTGAAGGAGGGGGGGGGGGGGCCTTTCATGCCAAAGGTTTCCACTCAGTAAAAGTCTTCAACACCTGCCAGCAGATAGACCACAGGTGAAGGAGATGAATGAAGATTTTAGAAGATATTCAGAGAGAATTAAATGGAGATTCCAGTAAGCAGATATGGGTTGAGGATAGATTATAGGGACAGAAAGTAGAACTACAGAAGAGAAAAAGCAGTCATGAAGAGGCGATGGAGAAAGATGAGGAATTTTTTTATCTCTTGCGCTTACTTTTGCTTTTAGTGCTGGTGCTGCCGTCGGGAGATGTGGTGGTGGTGGTGGCAGCTGTAGAGAAAGGAGAGAAAGCAGATGGGTGGGAGGGTAGAGAGAGAGGAATGATGCTAGTTGGGAGGGGGAAGAGATAAGGCAGACAAGGGCAATGCTGGCTGGTGGGGTAGAAAGGGGAAAGAGTAGTTACTCACCTGTAACAGGTGTTCTCCAGGAGCAGCAGGAATCCGTCCTCACATATGTGTGACATCGACGTCGATGGAGCCCCCATGCGGAGCAATTCCCCAGCTTTCTAAGAAAGCCTTTGGGAACACTGCACGCATGCACGGTCCCCTTCCCGCCTAAAGGTGCCATCTTGCTCAGTCTGATGACATAGCTAAAAGACAGCACAAAAAATGTAAAAATGAACTATGTACAACTGCAACTCCCAGGGGAGGAGGGAGGGTTGTGAGGACTGATTCCTGCTGCTCCTGGAGAACACCTGTTACAGGTGAGTAACTACTCTTTCTCCAGGACCAAGCAGGAAGTCAGTCCTCACATATGGGACTCCCCAGCTTCAGGCTACCGTGGGCCCAGAGCTGAAAAATGAGCTCCCTCTAGCCACAGCATCAGAGAAAGGATTTTCACTGAAACATACCCCCACCGGTAGCCCAACCAGAGGGCTGGAGGGTAGGAGTTGCCTAAACCTCAAAGAGATTCCGGAGTACTGCCTGAGCAAAAGCACTGTCCCTACAGGACTCCCTCTCCAGGCAGTAATGGGCTGCAAAGGTCTGGCTTGAGGACCAAGTTGCAGCCCTACAGATGTCTGCCAACGGTACAGAGCGGAGATGAGCTACTGAGGCAGCCATTGCCCTGACACGGTGCAAGGGAAGGTCAGCTGCCCTGTAAGCTCAGGTGATACAGTCAGCCACCCCGATGGACAAGGTATGCTTGGAGACAGGTAACCCCAACTTATTAGGGTCAAAAGACACGAAGAGCTGAGTAGCCCTCCTATGCCCCTGCGTACGTTCAATGTAGAAGGATAAGGCCCTTCTACCGTCCAGAGTATGCAGGACTGTCTCAGCCCGGCTGGCATGGGGCCTAGGGAAGAACGTCGGAAGAACCACCTCCTGGTTGAGATGGAAAGAGGAGACAACTTTTGGGAGGAACTTAGGATGAGTCCTAAGGACTACCCTGTTCCTATAGAAGCGAGTGTATGGCCTGTCACAGACTAGGGCTTGAAGCTCACTCACTCGCCTGGCCGAGGTCAGGGCCACTAGGAAGAGAGTCTTCCAAGAAAGGAAGCGGAGAGGACATGTAGCCATCGGCTCAAAAGGTGGGCGACTCAGTTGCTGCAAGACCACATTCAACTCCCTCTCAGGGGCTGGAGGACGGAGAGGAGGCTTGAGTAAGAGCAAACCTCTGAGGAACCGGGACACCAAGGGGTGAACCGATAAAGAGTGTCCATCCACCAGTGAGTGGTGAGCTGCCAGAGCAGAGATGTGGACCCGAACAGAATTGGACTTAAGGCCCTGATTGGATAAGTGCAGCAGGTACTGGAGCACTACTGGCACAGTGCAGGAGAAAGGATCTTCCGTGCATTGCTGACACCACAAAGAGAACCGTCTCCACTTCAGGGCATAGGTTTTCCTGGTGGATTGCTTTCTAGAGGCCAAGACCACCTCCTCAACTTCCTGAGGCAGGCCCCAGGGAGCCAACACTACCCTTGCAGCCTCCAGGCCATCAAATTGAGAGATTTGAGATTGGGGTGCAGAAGGGAACCCTGATCCTGAGAGAGAAGATCGGGTTGCAACCCCAGAGGCAGTGGGGTTTCCACTGCTAGTTGAAGCAGAAGTGGGAACCAGGGCTGCCTCGGCCACCTGGGGGCTACCAGAAGCACCGAGGCCTTGTCCCTTAGAATCTTGAACAAGGTTCGGGCCACCAGAGGCGTGGGAGGAAACGCATACAGGAGGCCCTGGGACCATGAAATCAGGAAGGCATCCGCTGCTAATCTCATGGGATGCAGATGCCTGGAGCAGAACCTGGGCAGCTGCCGGTTCAGAGGACTGGCAAAGAGATCTATGGATGGAAGTCCCCATTTCAGGAAAATTTTCTGAACCACTAATAGGTGTAGCTGCCATTCGTGGGGCTGCAGAACTCTGCTCAACCTGTCTGCCAGGAAGTTCTCCTGAATAGCACCAGGTCAACTTGCAGAGTAATAGAAAATGCCCAAAAAATAGTAGAATTACTCTATTAACAGCAACACTTATTAAAAGGAGACTTAGATATGTGGGAGTAATTCAAAAAATGGCACGGGGATGTCTCAGACCAATCGGCTTCAAAACATAGACACGAAGTATCTAAGAATGCCGCTAAAGCATCAATGACTGTCCGCCGGCCCAAATCACTTCATTTTAATTGTTGAATTGCTCTTAAATTGTATATTCAAGTGTAAGGATGACATTTCCAAATACACCCACAAAATGCAGCAAAAACAGTAAAAGAACAGAAATACTTAGCTTCAGATACCCCAACGCCAGCTATCTCGGCGCCATTTAAAGCGTTTCACTCAACAGAACTGAGTTTCTTCAGGGGGATTTATAACTGAAATATTAAACCGATGCTGCCCACGTTTTAAAACTGAAGAGTATAGCTTATAAGGTTCCAATGCTCAAAAAAACAGCCCTGAGAAACATGCTGTGCCTGAGCGCACAAAAGCAACGGGCCTGTGCCTCCTGACACAGGAGCCGGGACCCAGTGCCTCCCTGTTTGTTCACATAGAACATGGCCACTTGATTGTCTGTCTGTACTAAGACAGACTGGTGAGCCAGGGTCTGAGAGAAGGTTTTGAGGGCTAAGCGAATAGCCCGGAGTTCCAGTAGGTTGATCTGTTGCGTGGCCTCCCATGGAGACCACAGGCCCTGGGTGCACTTGTCCAGAAAATGTGCCACCCAACCTTGCAAGGAGGCATCGGTGGTTAACACTACTCTGAAAACAGATATCTGAAAAGGCACCCCCTGTAGTAAGTTGGGGGGGGGGGTGTAGCCACCACTGTAGGGAGTTCAGGAATGGTTTGGACACCCGTACTCTGTCTCTGAGGCTTCCTGTGGCCTGTTTCCACTGAGTTCTGAGGCACCACTGGGCAGGCCTCATGTGGAGGCGGGCATTTGGAGTCACATGCACTGTCGATGCCATGTGGCCCAGAAGCCTCAGACAGAGTCTGGCGGAAACCAGTGGCACTCTGAGAAACTGGTTTGCTAAGTCCATCAGCCTTTGCGCTCTGTCTTCTGGCAAGTAAGCCAATGCTTGCAGGGAGTCCAACCGCACTCCTATGAACTCTAGGTTCTGGGAGGGGAGCAAAGTGGTGCTGAAGGAGAGAGATAGTTCGGAGGGTGGGTTGCCTGGCCTCCTGGTAAGTCTGACCCCTGATGAGCCAGTCGTCCAGGTAGGGGAAGACAAAAATACCTTGATTCCTCAAGTAGGCCACCACCACTGCCAGGCACTTTGTAAAGACCCTTGGGGCGGAGGTTAGGCCAAAAGGCAGTACTCTGTACTGATAATGGTTTCCTTCCACAATGAACCAGAGGTACTTTCTGTGGTCTGGATGAATGAGGATGTGAGTGTACGCATCCTTTAGGTCTAAGGAGCATAGCCAATCTCCCTGCTGGAGGTAGGGCAGTAATGTTCCAAGAGTAAGCATCTTGAACTTCTCTTTCTCCAAGAACTTGTTGAGATTCCTGAGGTCGAGAATAGGCCTGAGGCCTCCGGTGATGGGTCAGCAGAGATGGAAAGGCTATGCTATGGGAGTCAAAAACCCCCACCCTGCTGAGTGGGAGCAGGAGCTGGAGGCTTGGGGGCCTTCTGCCTACGGGGCCCATGTCTCTGCCCCTTGGCCTGCTGACCCTGCTGGGGAGCTGGGGAAGCCTGGTATTGTGGGAAAGGTTTGTAGGCAGCCACCTTCCTCGGGTAAAAGGACTTCTTACCCGAGCCCTTCTTTTTCTGAGAAGGGGCAGACGTTTTTCTGGACAGCCTTGTCCTAGTCAGGTGCTCGGTTTCGAGCTCAGCAGCCTTCTCGGCCATGGGCTTGCCAAAAAGGTTTTCACCTCGGCAAGGGACATCGACCAACATGTCCTGCACCCAGGGCTCAAAGTCTGATGACTGCAGCCATGCCTGGTTGGGCCCCGATGCCGGCTGCCGCTACACGGACCGAAGCCTCGAAGCCATCGTAGGCCGCTCGGGACATGAACTTTGAGCATTCCCAGATCCCCGAGGACAAGGTCTTGAACCCCTGCAAAGGTTCCTCAGAGAGGCCAGCAGAGAACCCGGCAATTTCCTTTGCCAGGTCCCGCAAGTAGATGCCCATGTACAGCTGGTAGGACTGGACACGGCAAGCAAGCATCGAGCCCTGGAAGCACTTTCTGCCAAGCACATCCAGGTTCCGGGCCTCCCTGCCGGGGGGGCATCACAGAGTGCATCTTCTGGCTTTTCAGACGATGCATGGCCGATTCAACCACCATGGAATGGTGAGGCAGCTGCGCCTTTTGGAATCCAGGGCTCTTATGGAGTCAATAGATGGAATCGACCCGCTTGATCAAAACCGGCACCAAGGCCGGTGCCTCCCACATCCGGAAGAGGAGCCGATCCAGAATCGGAGGAACCGGCACAGTAAAGGCCTCCTTCGGAGGAGAGTCATACTGGAGGGCCTCGAGCTCCTCGGCTCGAGGCTCCTCCTCGAGGTCCGCGGGAATCGCCAAAGCCTTGGCCATATCCCTGACGAACTCCGAGAACCGGGTGTCCTCCGGGGGGGACCTGCTCTGGGGTTCGGACTGCAGTGAGTCCGAAAGGTATCGGGGGACTCCTCGTCCTCCGTCTCCCATGCAAACTCATCTGAAGAGGAGTCGGGGGGCTCCGACCGCGCGGGTCTCGGTGGCACCCGCCCCGATGCCGAAGGCACCAGCGTCAACGCCCTCGGTCCCGAGCGGGAGGTCGAGGGTGACCGTGACCGAGGACGACTTCGAGCCTTCATGGTCTTGAGTATCGGCTCGGTCTCCGGGGTCGACTTAGACGTTGATGCCCCGGTGGTCGGGGCAGATGCACCAGCGAGGCTGGCCATCAGCATCCGCTGCTGATCCATGAAGGCAGACAGACAATCTGCACTCCAAGGCTGTCAGCCTGAGTCCAAGCTCAGGAGACTCAGCAGCCACCGACTCGGGCCCCGGCGGAAAGTCCTCAAGGACAACAGGACTTACGTGCCCGGCAGACTCCGGCTCCACGCGGGGTATCTTGGATGGCTTCTCCTGTTCCAAGGGCCCGGGGCGGCGGTCGGGGGTCCGAGACCTGGCCCTCGAGGAACCAGGGACCTCCTCCGATGCCGCCCTCGCGAGCCGCTTCTTCCTCTTATGTTCCCGATCGGGGGACCCCCCGTCCGAGGAACCCCGACGATGCTCGGGGTCAGACTCCCGAGATGTTGGGGCCTCAGACGAGGTCCGGGCCCAGCCGGAGGCAGAGTCAGAAAAAAGCCATTCTTTCTGATGCTGGCGGCTGCGAAGTGCCTTGGTGGACATTTTGCCACACGGGACACAGACCTTAGTATCATGATCTGGTCCGAGGCATTGAAGGCAGCAGTCGTGTGTGTCGGTGAGAGACATCAGTTTCTTACACCGATCACACTTTTTGAAACCACTGGAAGCCATCGGGGGAAAAAAGGACCCCTGTGAGATCAAAAGACCGGCCTTCCAGGGAAAAGAAAAAAAGGGCGCGAACGCCAGCCACGAAGGGCAAAAACCGAAAAATAGAAGACGGGCTCGATACCGGTGTACCAAACCCGGCAGGAAGGGGAACCAGCATCGAACCGGAGAAGAACAGCGAAGAGATCGCAAGAAAAAACGTCAACTTTTCCGGGTGACACGGACAGACATCCGTTGGGCTCCACGGAAAAAGAAAGACTGAGCAAGATGGCACCTTTAGGCGGGAAGGGGACCGCGCATGTGTGCAGTATTCCCAAAGGCTTTCTTAGAAAGCTGGGGTATTGCTCCGCACGGGGGCTCCATCGATGTCGATGTCACCCATATGTGAGGACTGACTTCCTGCTTGGTCCTGGAGAAAAGTTGGGCTACTGGAACAACGTGGGAGAGGCCACAGGGAGTGAGAGAATAGAATTAGATCTGGGAGGTGGTGAAAGGGGGAATTCAGAGAATGGGTGGGGATAAGAGAGAGGAGAAAGGGACTGGAGGCAAGGGAGAGGATCAGCGACAGGAAAGGAGCTGGGGCTGGTGAGTGGATAAGAGACAGTGGAAAATAGATGAGGGCCAGGGAAGGGCTCAGTACAGGAGGTAGAAATGATGAGTAGATGAAAGACCTAAGGGAAAATGAGTGAGAGAAGGTGGTGGAAAGTTAATGGGTAAGAGGGAGACTGAGAATTGAAGGTGAGAAGGAGGGCTGAAATTTGAGTAGACAGACAGAAAATACAGAAATGGAGGAAAGAGCTGAACGATAAAGAGCAATGTCAGAGACAGATATTGGAAGGAAGAAGAAAAAGGCAAATGGAAATGAAACAAGAGCTAAGAAGACAAATTATGAAAAGCAGAAAACAGAGATTAGGAGCAACACAACTGGAAAAATAAAATGCTCAGGCAACAAAAGTAGAACAATGTCTTTTATTTGGAATTTAGTAAATTGGAGTACGTCAGTTTGGGGAAATGTGCACCTCTGATATCTTTATACTTTGCTCCGTATGAGAAGAAATACACTTCTGTTTCTGTTTCTCCAGTGTTGCATGCCCTGCACTTTGTTTTTTGGGGGTTTCCAGTTTAGTTGTTGTCTGCATGTTTCTATTTTTAACTTGCAGTGCCTTGTTCTGTATTTAGTGGGGGTTCGTCTCTGTTTTCCATGTGTGATCGGCGTGAGGGATTCTGCTAGTATGTAGTTTCTGCGTAGAAATCTGCAGCAGTCTTGCTTGTTGTTTTCCGAGTCATAAGTTTATTAGTGTTCTAGGAGATGGTGTAATATTTGTAGTGATGCCTTTTCCGAGGTAGGGTAGGTGCTATTTGAGTCCTGACAGTGCTGTTATGATACAGCAGGTTTGCTACAGGGTCTAAGTGATCTTTTTGCAGATATTGGATATGTAAATAGTTCACTAGTTACAGCTCCAAGTTATAGATCCTGTTTCAATGTATGTGCAAGGCTATTCCCTTTGGGGCATGTTTACTAAAAGCCGTACAATTGCGTGCCGCACAATAGCGCACGGAAACGCGGCACTCAAACGCTCAGAAACGCTCTTAAACGCCCCGCACAAGTGCGCTTGGGCCCCGCACAATTGCGCGCCGCACTAACGTGCCCCGCAAAAGTACCCGGCCCGCAAATGTCCGATAGAGGCGTGGAAAGGCATTCTGAGGGCGGAGGAAGGCTCCCGAGGGGCGGAGGGACGGGGTCAATGGGTGGAGAGTGGGAGGGGAGAGGCTCCTCGCACAGTATCGGGCCCGAATTTGCATGTAAAAACTACCGCGAGTGAAACACTCGCGGTAGAAAGCATTTAAAGGGAAGAGAAACCATTTCCGTCAGCAATGTACAGGAAAACCGGGGAAACCAGCAAAACGTGAGCAGTGTGATATATGTGCACAGCACAAAAGTGAAAATAAAAATAGAAAATGACCACAACAGAACTATTAAAACTAGTAATTCAGCTGGGGAACAGTTATAGTGATGGGCAAATACAGATATCACACCCAGCAAAGCTCCAGAAAAAAGAAATGACGTTTGGAAGGGTCTACTGAGAGGAGACTCTTCCAAAAAACATTGCCACGTATTGGAGCTTTCCTGGGAGTGTTTGCTATGGTTGCCCATTAATATCACTGTTGCCCAGCATGGTGATATTTTGTCCCACATTTTCCGTGGTCATTTCCGGGGTTTATGTGCACGTTTGTCACCAGACAGGGTGCATATGCCCACAGTAGAATTGCGTAGAGCAGGGTTTGTGACTCCATCCTGCCAGGCTTACTGCCTCCAGGGGCTGCACTGTCTCTGTGGCCAAAGTGTGGTACAGCGGACAGAGTCATTACCTCTAGGACCAGAGGGCAGAGGTTCAAAACCCAGCTGGGGCACCTGCCAGCCCAGTCCCTATATTTTACCCACCACTAAATAAAGATAGCGCAGACACCCCTGTATGCATGGGGAAAACACCCATATTTTACCCAACACCGCACACACACCACAACAATGGGCATTACCTACAGCCAAGTCCCCCAAATGCAGTCCCATACTGCCACATTGCAATCAGGTCAACTGCTTTTTCTGAGAGAAGTTCATGCCAGCATGTTGGCGGACAAGTACATGTGGTGCAGGGGGCAGTGGCTGCTAACCACAGAAGACAGAGGCCTAGCCATGTGCAGGCTGGCACAGTCCACTGCAACAGACAGGTCCTGCCGGATCCACAGTCATGGACAGTCCAGGGAATCCAACCAATCTGTGGCTACACAGTGGTGCAGTGCACACAGACAGTGCATACAAGAACAGAAGGTCACAGGTTCAAAGCCCAGCTGGGGCTACTGCCAATCCTGCCCACATATTTTTCCCACAACTAAACAGTGATAGTAAGGACACACCTTTCATGGCGGGGACATATGCAATGGTAAGACATCTATCTTTTACCCCACTGAGCACAGACACCATGAACAGGGGCAGTACCTAGAGCAGAATCACCCAAATGCAGTCCTGGTGGGCCACACACCAGTCAAGTTCCATGCTGACACTCATACATATGCCTGTGCTGTATATCTATGCACCACCCCCATGGCATGTAGATGTAGCCCATGCATATTCATGAGGGATAGCAGGAAAACCCGAACAGTGTGATGCAAACCTGGACTGGAGTTGGGAATCTGTGCCGTAAAGCAGCAGCCATCAAGGGCAGACACACCCACACCCACAGGCCCCATTGGCCAATGTCTCCTGGAAAGGCAGAACATTGGACCGTGCATGCAGCACCCAAAACGAGCACTTGCATAACTTACCAATGTCACCCTACACCTGAGGTATACGGTACACAGCTCGGAGACGTTTGCTAGGAGCACAGGCAGGCAGTTATCCATACGTTACATACATACTGCTAGTTGACCCCATCCAAACAATCTGTTAGGTGTTTGCGGGGCATGCTCCAGGCCTGGCCTCTGACGGTGCTTACCACCCTGGGGAGTGACCACCAGCTGTAATGCGTACCATATCCATGCCTTGCCGTGCTCAGGACCGGTTTGGTGGGCAAGGCTACTTACCCCCTCAATCGTAGCACCATGATGGCAGAGGTGTGGAAGTGTGTGTCTGTCTATACAGTGGGTGTTGGCTGCAAGCCCCTTCAACAGCCCGCACTGCCAGCACTGTTGCCAGTATTGGCCAGTCAATGTGCATAATGAGGTGCAAGGTACCATGGGTATAGCCAGGGCAGGGTGGCATGGCCAGGATGCATCTGCACTGGGCATAGGGCCCTGGCAGGGACATTGGCTGGGATATTGTAGTGTCCGGCCACCACCTACACAGACAGGGTGGCCAAAGCATGTCCTTCTGGGGGATCACGCTCACCCTGACTGTGCAGTGACCACAGCATGGCTAGGCCCCCCCATAGTGCTGTATAGTAGTTCTCTCATGTGATAGATATGGGTTTCTCTTTGGGGCCCAGTCACTGATCTATCTGCTTGCTGTGTATGCAGACAGCCCAGTTCTGGGTGCATGCATCTCCATTGGGAACATGCACTATGGACTAACCAGCAGACTGTTTGTAGCTGGTAAATGTCTTGCTATAATGGCTTGCAGGGTGCAGTGGCTGTTGGCTTGCTACAGGGGAATATCTGGTGGTGGAGTGCAGCTTACCATACCCTGGGATTATGTCTGTCTGCTATTGTGTTATGGCTGTGTATGGAGCTGCCTGCCTCGGGGGGGGGGGGTGGGTGGTGGTGGTGTTCCTCAGCAGGACTGGGGTTGATGTTGCCCTCTACTGCCACCTTTGCAGGGAGGTAGAGTGTGGATCCCTTGATGGGGACCATGTTTGCCACTGGGGGGGTGCCTGATGGTGGCAGACAGGGATATCCATGGTGTTTGCGCAGAAACTAGCTATCTTACACATTAACACTGCTTTGGAACGCCCGCTTGGCCTCCAGCAGCCATGGCAGGTGTTGTTGACCTGGTCCTGGCCACCTCATTGCACACTCAGGGTGAGCACAGTACCCGCACGATGTAACGGTGTGTGGCTACTCTGTGCCAGTAAAACACCCGGTCAGTGCCCCTACTAGGCCAAGGTGCTGTGTGGGTGCACCCGGTCACTTCCCCCATCAGGGCCGAGGTGCTGTGGGGGTGCATTCCCATTCTTGTGTCCATCTGAGGTCAGCTAATTTGCATGTGCAGTGCATCATGGGTACGGGTGGCCTAACCCTATCCTGTTGACACCAGCAGACTGTCTGTGAGGTGACGTGTAGGCTATCTGCAGCCAGCCAGGGCCTGCTTACAGCTATGGAGCTGTAGCGCAATGGTTACATCACTGCCTGTGCAGCCAGAGGTCATGGGTTCAAACCCACAGTGGGGCCCTTTGGTAGGGCTGTCCACAGCTTTATTTTTATTTACTGTACATATGTCTATGCCGGCAAGACCACCCTCAGCTTACTATACCCATTAGGTGCCTCTGAGGGTGCTTCATAGGGCGCCCTGTAGGCCACCTTATGGTTGCCATCCCTATAGGGTGCACTATACATTATCCTGTGTCGCAACATACATGCTGCCCCATAGGGGTCATTCAAGGGTGCCTTGGCGAACAGTGCACTGTAACATGTGCCTTATGGGCCGCCGTATGTTAACATGCTGGGAGAGTGCGTTTGCTAGTAGTGATAACAAAATAAATTTATACAGCCTCCTACAGCATAATACATACTGCCTCAGCAGGCATTTTTCACTGGGCATTGTGAGGTGTTGAACCCCTGATCCCTGCACCATTGGTCAGTGTTGTAACCATTGTGCTGTGGCTCTGTTCCTGTGCTTGTGCATCAGCGCGCCGCCTTGTGCCTATCAGCGCGCCGCCTTCTGCCGCCCAAGGGGACCAGTGCGCCGCCTTCTGCTGCCCAAACATAACTGTGCGCCGCCTTCTGCCGCCCAAA
The DNA here is from genome assembly GCA_033557465.1 of Ichthyophis bannanicus. Classification (NCBI taxonomy): domain Eukaryota; kingdom Metazoa; phylum Chordata; class Amphibia; order Gymnophiona; family Ichthyophiidae; genus Ichthyophis; species Ichthyophis bannanicus. The sequence continues at coordinate 122,070,770 of CM066048.1, forward strand.
AATAACTGTGCGCCGCCTTCTGCCGCCCAAAAATAACTGTGCGCCGCCTTATGCCGTTCCAAATTAATTTGCCTCCTAAAACAATGTCAATCATTACAATTACTGCCTCAGCTGACCTTTGTCGTTGCGCACACTGGGGGATTGAACCCATGGCCCCTGCACCATTGGTCAGTGTCTTCACCATTGTACCACGGCTCTGTTGTTTTGTATACTCAGCAGCGTGCCACTTTGCCTTTCCACGCGCTAATGTCGACCCCCGCACATTAGCGCGACGCACACACATCCGGTTGCTTACTACCGTTTTTTTTCTATTTTCTGCCTGAACCGCCCACTCCTTATATGGCACAGGCACACTAGCACGGCCCCGCACGTTAGGAATGTTTAGTAAACAGACCCCTTTGTCTTTGCAGAATTTGTTATTTGTAAACCACACTGATATTGAAGAGCGCGGTATAGAAAAGCTGTTAAATAAATAAATAAATTAAATATTGTATTAGTTCATAATGTAGCACGTACGTGGCATAGAAGGAAATTGTGTTGCCGTTATTGAGGTGACATCAAAATTAAAATATTCATTTAGGGTTGAATATTGAAAATTGTTTATATGTTTAGTGGCAAGTGCTAAATGTATAAACCCCTTATCTGTGACTTGTCAATGGCACTACGTGGATAGTGTTGCTGAAAATTCACAGATAAGGGATTTATATATTTAAGAGTTGCCACGAGCTGTGCACCAGACCAATCAAATCTCAGGCGTGAACTGCGTGGGCACAAAAGGTACCAGCGGCACGAAGACCGAATGAAAGAAGCACTGGGCCTGATGCCCCACCAGTGGCAATCTCCCACTGGAATTGGACTGTTGGGGAAGTGAGGTCACAATGTTCCCTCCACTGTGCACAAGAGTCTGTAGCCCATGTTCCTATTAGGCAAGTTCTGCAGGAAATCCACTCGCCCTTCACAGATGAAGCAGGTTTTTGCACCGCCCCCCACTGGTAGGAATGGAGAGTGCTGTGGACCCTAGAGAGAACGTTGCAAGGGGAAGAGACCAGCAGTGATGTGTGTTGTGGTCACAAATATCAACATTAGCCCTCAGGGGCTAGAGACCCATAGGATACCACTGCTAGCAGGGATGGGTTTGGCTGCATTTTTGGACCCATGCGTCTGGATATTTGTCTAGCATGCAGTTTCTATGTCGAGATGTAAATACTGGTTCAGCTGGTTTTCTTTTGTGAGTCAGTGGATCTCTTTTCCAAAGGCCTGTTAAAATATTTGACAGGTCATTCTGTCCCAGGTGAGTTTGTATGTGCTTCAGCCCTGGAAGACTGTTCAGGGCTGCTACAGTGTATATACATTTTGAATCTGTTTCCAAGAGATTGAATTTACCTCAGTGGAAGGAATTTGTGTCATTTCTGGAGGTGTGACACCACAGCTTGAAAGAATGAAAATTCATCTGTTGTCTCGCTCTGTGGTTGCATGTGGCTCCGTCTCTCTTCTGCATGACTGTCTCTTTCAGCCTTTCTACATCTCTGGATTTATTTAAATAAATCAAGCCTAAAGAGAACTATCTATCTAGTTCAAACAAAAGATGATCCAGTTTTTAACGAGAGGCAATCCAAAAATATAACAAATGGCATTAAATTAAATCTAAAGAGTAAGGCATGAGAAGTAAGTGGAGGTAGGTGGAGAATGACAATCTGTTTTCTCTTCAGACTGAAAAACCTGGAATATTGTACTTGGCCTCTTTCTGGGTGGGATCCAAGCATTGCGCCTAAATCCTGCTGAGGAGAGTCCTTTCTCAGCCTTTTGGCTCAGTCTGACAACCTGCACAATAGGGAAGGGCTAAGGTCTGTAGGGGAGAAATGATATATTGACTATTGCTTGCATCAGCATTATTATTATATTGCATCAGCATTATTATCACTTAATATATCCAAACGAGTTTAGAGTATTGTATATAGTTTAAAGTATATAGTATAAAGTTAACCTGTACATAGTTCTCCCGGTTATCCCATGTGTTAATTTTCCCTGTTCTTTGTAAGCTCAATGTTGCCTGTATGCATTGCAGTATGTTTTGTTCAATGTACACCGCGCTGATTTTAATAGCGCGGTATAGAAGAAATGTTAGATAAATAAATAAATAAATAAAGCCCGCATGAAGGGGCATGTTTACTAAAGTGCACTGACCAGGGTAGCACAGGGTTAGTGTGTGGTTTTGGTGCTGTGCTGAAAAGCAGCACGGGGGCCCCCAGGGTAAAGGCCCCATGCTACCTGTCACACGCCCATATCCAGTGTGTGCTATGTGGGAGGGACAGGCATCCTAGAGGCAGGAACGGCTTCAAGGCTCCGTGTGCAGTGCTGCCAATAAACTGGCCTATCAGTCCCCATCTTAATACAATCCAGCTCTACCACTCCCATAGTCCTCAGGCAGCGTCCAAACGGTCCATTAAACAGTGAAAAACAAAGCAAAATGTTGTTACTATATGAGCAGTATCGGTAGTAACAAGCAAAGTGTTAAAGTGAGCCGGGCTGGGTTTTCCTCCCAGTCTACTGCCCTCAATTAGCTAGACACACCTTCCTGGATCCTACACAGCATAACAAGGCTGTCACCAGCTCAGCCCTGTCAAGAGGGCTTCTTGCCGATATCTCTTCAGCTATTAATAGTCCATAACATCCAAGATAAATCCTCAATAGTTCAGTCCATCGCACTATTTTAAATCACTGTTGCAAACCTAGGCTAGAAGAGTTGGGGAAGACATCAACCCACACCTCCTCTAGGAATTCCCAGACCCAGTCCAAATCCACCATAAGGTAATTCAGGAAATTCACACTTCTGAAGACCGGGATTTCTGATACTCCGTGTCTTCAAGGCTACATTTCCAAGGTTCTACTTGTCCCTTCTCCATAGGTTCTGGCATTTCCACATAGGGCTGACTCCCAGCTGGAGGAGCCCCCATGGTGTTTGGGAAGCTGCTTTATATCTTCCTCGTCCTATCAGGGAGGAATGTCAACTACATCCTCTTCCAACAGGTGTTCTCTCCATAATTAGACCACCTGGGCTTTCCTGTGGCAGGGCCTTCCCATCCCTAAGCCAAGGGATTCTGGGACATGTAGTGCCTGACCCTGTCACATATCCTGTTAGTGCATGTTGAGGTGGGGAATGGGCAGGATGGGGGTATTCATGGTGCAGAGAAGCTGGTGTGAGCGTTAGTGGTTCATGCTAACTGCGATTGATGCCAGTAGCATGAGTGCAACTAAGATACCTCAATGGGTTTGCAGTATTCCTGTGCTAACTACAGGCGATGAATGCACATGTCCCCTCAGTTAGCTAGAAGCACCACGATGGTAACGTGGTCCATACACGTGTTACTGGTTCAGGGTTTAGTAAACATACCTCCAAGTTAGCTAGATTTTTATTATTTATGAATTATACGATTAATTACATTGATAGCATGATTTATACTTGGTCACCAATGTTTACAATATTAAACAAGATATTTTATGAGGTTCACCCCTGCCATAAAATATCTCACAGGTGCTATGCCTTGAGTGTGCAGAGGGTAAGCAGTTTTTCAATGTCATGCGGTGTATGGGAGGGTGGGACAAGGACATCAACTCTAATTTATATGAGATGTGTCTCCAAAGGCGTTATTCTTCTTTCTTCACAGAAACCCCCACAGTACGGAAGGCCAAGAGAAGAGAAGAAATCCTTAGGTTTCCGGTTCTGCATCCTCTGGAATTCTGAAAGCTCTCTGTGCATTGTCCTCTGTAATTGGATGCCTTCCATCTCAGGAATTTCACTTAACACGATCCATCATGAAGATTCTCAGCACATTCCATCTTCTCTGCAGGATATGCAGGAGGAAGAGATGACAAGTCAAGAAGTCTTCACAATGGATAAGGAGCTAGCAGAGACAGTTGAGTGGAAAGTCTTCAAAATGTTGGTAGAAGCTCAGTCCAATAACCTTCAGGAAAGGGTGTCTGTATTAGAGACCTCGCAGCATGGTAACAGAGTGGTATCTGTGAAGGGATCTGCATATGAAGTCAAACAAATAGGACAAGCTCTTATGGACTTCCAAAAGAGATGGTCTCTCATCAATGAAATCTTGTTTGTGACCCCAGTCGAAGGGATCCTGTGGAAACAGTTGAAGAAGATTATAAAGTTTCCTGTATGGAGAGTCAAGGTCACCAGCGAGTCAGAGCAGAAATTTGCTTCTATTCACATCTATGGTCCTCGAGACATAGTGATAGCTGCTAAGTACGCCATCAGCAAATTCCTCTACTGTGTCAACTCATCTATGAAAAGAATATTCAGGCCAAACTCTTACCCTGCAGCCCATTCCAAAGAGGTTGGTTTCTTCCGGTCAATAAATGATCTCATTGTCTTTGTTCAGAAAGGTGATCCTTTGAGTCTAAGTGACCATGCTGTTCATCATAACATACCTCTAGGATTAATTAGCAGCATATCCCATAACTCAATTACATTGTTTAAACAATGTGTCCTGAGCAACAGAAGAACCTCACAACCTATATTTAACTTTATTCTCCATTATCCTCAAACTGACCAAGATGATTCAACAAGGCACTTGCTCAACAGTGGCATCATTCTTTCCTTGGAAAGAGCAGCCCAAGATGGCTTTCAATCATTGGCTATTCTGTGCTCCAGTCTGACAAAAAGCATCACAGCCCATGTGGCGTGCATTACCTTGGCAATAAGGACCTTCCTCAGAATGCATCCCTACTGTCCCCTGCAAAGCATTGTGTTTGTGACTAAAGAAGACACTGCGATCATCAACATTCATGAGGGGTGCTTGGAGCAATGGTTTCTACAAGAAGGCATGCAATACCTCTTACCTCAGGTTCTTCTCTCCCTGGAGGATGTGAAAACGGAGGTTGTGACAGAACATATGAAAGATCAGAAGGTGAGAGGCAAGCCTTGTGAGCTTTGAAATCTGGAAATGGCTATCATTTTTCACCTTATGGCAGATGCTGCCAACTCTGGTCCTTAAGTGCCACCAACAAGTCTGGTTTTTTGCTTAATCAGCTGGATTCCTTGAATGCATGCATGGAAATATGTCTGATACATACTGACTATGTATGTTGAAGGCAATTTTCAAAAGTAGTTTACCCAGGCAAATGGCTACTTACATAGTTAATGGGCCAATTGAAAACTGCCTCCTCTAAGTGGGGGTAGTCAGGACTTTCTATGTCCTCTTGATTTCACTTGCTAGGCCACCTAATTGTATCTCCCTATACTACATGGGGGACAGGAATTATTCATGACAGAATGGTGTTTCTAGAGCATCCCCAGTAACCCGGTCTGTCTTACAGTGGATGAATGTTGTTGTGCCTCATGGCTGTTTTACTATGCGCTTGCTTTTAGCCACATTCAGCAGGAGCATTCCACGAGGACAGGGTTGGGATCACTACAACATATTTGGTTTTGTATTTTCAAAATTCCATGGGTCATTTTTGCTATGAAAAGTGCTTATTGACAAAGGACACGCAAGTCACCGTGGCTACATTTCCTTAGGTGATTTGGAAAGGGAAGGTGGGTGTGTACTTTTCATTTGAAAACTTGTGCAAAGACCGGGCATGGACTTTGCAGCAATACAGGCAGTCTGAAAATTGCTCTATGTTCTTATCGCACTTTGAGAGAATGAGGAGAGTGAGTAATAGACAAAAGCTAACAATGTTTCCATATCATGGTCTATACAAAAGCTAAATTGGAATTGGTCAAGCCCTGAACATGAGTCAAGATAAGAATTTTGAGTACAGTCTTTTCAAAGATTTAGCCATATAAGGAAAATTCAAAATCAGGAGAAAGTTGCACATAATAGAAGGGTCAAGATTAGTTTTTTTTAAACAATAGTGATTATATAACGAGATTGCAATGAGCAATTCACAAAATCAAAGTAGGCAACCATGTTTGCCTACAGTCTTTAAAAATACAAGGTCCCAGAGTGTCAACCTTGTTTCTATTTCTGCGGGATGTCTCTGAGTGGTCAAGATCTTAACAGGAGAAGAAAAGCTCCCATGATGTGTTCAACTGCATGTGACCGCATCTTGAATATTGTGTGCAATTCTAGCTGCCGTATCTTAAAAAGGATCTTGTGGAATTAGAAAAGGTACAGGAAGAGCCACCAAAATGGGAAAGGGGATGGAAGGATACCCCTATGAGGAGAGGTTTAAAAGGTTGGGGCTTTTCAACTTGGAAAAGAGACGTCTGAGGTTAGATATGATAGACGTCTATAAATGAATGGATAGAGTGAAACAGGAAAATGTAGATCATTGTTTATGCCCTCAAAAAGTAGAAAGACTAGGGGACAGGCAACAAAGCTACAGTGTAACCCGTTTAAGATTAGTAAGAAAAGTTTGGACAAGTTTCTGGAGGAAATGTCCATAAATCATTATTAAAGAAGACCTGGGAAAACCACTGCTTGCCACAAAACAAGCATTGTCGAACCAGTGTGACTTTTTGGGAAACTGTCAGGTTCTTGTGATCTGGATTGGCCACTGTTGGAAACAGGATACTGGGCTTGATAGACCTTGCAATGTGAAATAAACAAAAATGGTACTGAAAAATCTCACAAATTCTGTGCCCCTTTAAAGGCAAAACAGGAGGACCTTTAAATTCAGACTATAGTTGCAAAACTGGACAATGTTTTAAAAAGAATTCTGTGCATCTCCACATTAAAAGGTGATGTAGAAAAAAAAAAGTTAATTGGCGATTCTCTTTGATGGAAGTAGCTTATTTGCTTCCTTATCTCAGTGATGCCAAGAATACTCTACTAGACACCCGTATAACGAGGTTTGCTGCTCCTTTCTTCCCAAATCTTTCATGATCAACTCAGAAATCCCAAGTCTTCTGACCAGTAGAATGTGGACCTATATAGCTGAATGAAGAAAAATTATGGCAATACTATCTTCCTAAGTTGATATATTTAAAATTATTTTTTGTATTCTCTTCTTTTCACCAGACAGATGTAGTAGTCTTCCCTTTCATCACTCGGGGAAGCAGAATCTCACCACTTTGTCCTCAGACTGACTTTGTAAATATCAGGGGGTTCCTTAAAAGCCTTGCGAAGGTCCGAGAAGAGCTCCCAGCAGGAGAAGTGATATCCATTCCTGCCACCCACATCCCAGATGCCAGCTGCAAAGTTCTGTACATCATCCGATTAGATGAGGAACTCTTACAGGAAAACAGACACAAAGAGGTAGGAATGACAGAGAAAGTAATCCAGTATACAGAGGTAAAGAGACAATGAGATACAAACGCAGATGAACTGTTGCACCAATAAGATTATGTTGCATCTGAATATTCTAAGAAATAATTTTACATGGATGCATAGAAATAAAGAGTAGAGGGGGATATATTAAAGTACAGAAATACAAAGGGACAGATGCAGACCAGGAGACATGGATAAAGAGATTATGCCCAGAGACCATGAGCAAGAAGGATTCCATTGCCACAAGACCACGGCTTTGACAAATGGCCACATTCACAACCTACAGTAAGCATCCTCTCTTGTCTCTCTTCAGGCAGTCCAGCAGCTGGTCCATGCCAGTCTTCTCTCCCTCTGCAGCTCTTTCTTTGAGTCCATCTCCATCCCTGTGCTGTGGTCAGATGCTCTTGGACAGTTCTCTAGGGACAAAGTTCTTCAAATCATGCTGGAAGAGATTGACCACTTCAGGAAGGAAAGGCCCAACACCTGGATGAAATCTGTGAAGATCTTTTGCCCACAAGGAATGCCTGAACCTAACATGGTAACATGCATAAAAGTTTAAATAAAATAGAATTTGTGTTTCTGATTGGTTGCACTGATATCACATGACGTGATAGGGACAAGGGGGGCTGTTGACTAGTCTTTCAGGAGATTAATCCACAATGTTCCTCCTCCTTTGTGAGTCTTTTTCAATGTCTATGTTACCTCCTAACTGACTGAAACTGGGTCACGTAATGGGGGTCATTCTGATCAAGACGTCCAGGCCCCTGTAAATCGGATGCATAGGGGTAGATGCAATTCTGATCCCACAGGGCAAATCTAGCCCCCGTGGGATAAGAATCACGACTAGGCCTGTATATGCAGGCCAAGACCCTATTCCCATCGGCTTGCACGTACAGGCCACTGCCCGGCTAACTCAGTAAAGTCTCCTTGATGTACCAAGTCTGTACCAGTCATAGTTGTCTGCAGTCTGGTCTGACTCGCCCTTGGAGATGTTTGGGTTATGTTATAGCCCTGAGGGGTACTGAGGTCTTTTTTCCTCTCATGTGCATAGATTTGGTATGTTGTAGGGTGCTGTCTCTGCTTGTTTTTTTTAGCTTGTATGGTTTTGATTTGTGTTTTTCTTTTGAAGTCTTGTTTAGTTAAGGAGTTTGTGGATAGGTTTTGACTGTTTGGGCTCCTTGTGAGGTTTATTGGGATTTATAGTGGCACTAACCAGACAGCAGCGATATTGCATGCTGTCCGGTTAGTGACCTATGCCTAAAAGATAGGCGTGGGAAAGCCTCATCTATCTTTTGGTGCAAGAGCTAAGCAGGCAGCATGCAATATCGCTGCTGCCCGGTTAGCCTCCGAGGCTTCCAGCATGCGTTGTAATCCCCAGATAGTCAATGCCATCGCTGCAACATTGAATATCCAGTGTGAAGAGTCGGCGGGCAGGGCTATGCGCATGGTCAGCCCAACTCAATATCAGGCCCGGTGTGTTTTGAGGAGGGCCTTAAACTTGGGAAAAGAGGGTTCAAGGGAGAGGGCTGTGGGTAGGGAGTTCCAGAGGGAAGGGCCTAGAAGAGAGAAATGGGGAAGCCCAGAAAGGATGGAGAAAAAGAGGGACAGGAATTATTAAAGGTAAACCAGATATTGAACGTTTTAGATAGATTAAGGTGGAGGAAATTCGATGACAGCCAGTGGGAAACACTAGAGAGGCAGTTATTCAAGAGAGAAAGGTCAGTAGCAGATGGGTTGGTGTGATGAAGAATGAGTATATCATCAGTATAATAATATGCTGATAGGCCGGATTGCTGGATCAACAGAGTGAGGAGTGTGAGAAAGACGTTGAACAAAAATGGGGCAAGCACAGAGCCCTGGGGGACATCAGGGACTGTAACTTACCTTCTGCTAATCCTGGAAAGTTATGAGCTAAATCAAAAAAAGAAGTTCTAACTTGTTATCTCTTACTTTTGCAGTTAAGTGGTGATACCCTCAACTCTGCAGGTAAGATCAACAGGCAAAATCTGTTCTGCATATCTGAAATCCCATCCCCCCAGGCTATTTTGTGTTATGAAGCACCTACAAACAGGCTCCGTACCAAGCTAAAAATGTGCGACTTGCAAACCTGGTGCCCCTCTCCCCTACACAGCCACATGCAGCAACTCTCTTGTTGGGCTTCCTGGAAATCAAGAGATGACATAAGCGCCCCTTTTGTACTTGGTGTCCTGTGCAGTCACACCACTCACACAGCCTTTGCTACGGCCCTGCCTACAAATGTAGGAAGAGTATAATTTAAATATTCACATTCTTGCTTACAGATAAATGAACTCTAGAGTCCTGATTGGTGTGTTGTCCACAGTGGCTGTGCTGTAGAAAAGAAAAGAGGATTATTCCATCACAGTCACCAGTCAGTACATACCTGCCAGCATTGGTGCTATAGAATGAAATAATGGAGTATTACATTATGTTTCCACAGTGCACACTGAGACACAACACAGCATCATTTAGACAGTAGGCGACAGTGACTGGCGTCTATTCCATTTCATCATGGCAAAAACTTAAAAGCAGAGAGGCTCTTTAATACTGTGTATCTTCTCTAAACACAATATATTCTCTTCTCTTCAGAGGCCCTTGGGTTCTTTTTGACTGAAGATCCCATCTTTATGTGGTATCTGGACAATCACAGTGCCATGTTTGAGACATTCAAGTGCCGTCTTCAGAGGCACCATTGTCAGCTTAAGACCTGCTATCAGCAGAGGACTCTCCTGTTTACCCCAGTACAGTCTCATTTTTCAAGTCTAAAAGAGCTTTTCAGCTGGAGGTCATTATGTGAGAACACGTTTCAAGCCATAAGATGCAACTACACCATCCACTATGAGAGAGATCTTGAGTTACTAGACAAGCTCAATGAACATCCGTCCGTACTAAATCAATTCACATCCATCAGGCAGTATGAGGAGATATGTTTAGTTGGCCTAGACAGAGAGATTTGCAAGGCACTGCAGATCCTCAGTAACATGGTTTTCAGGAGGCAACACATAACTAATGAACTTCCAGTCCAACACTTGCTGAGAAGCATTATTGTGAAGGATGTGGTGCAGCAAGAAATGATAACGTCATGCCCCAATGCAACCATTAAACTGGACGAAGCCCTAAAGGTTATCACATTGGAAGGGCCCCGCTGTCAGGTAGAATTGCTGCAGAGAAGGTTTCAAGAGCTTTTGAACTCCTTTAACTCAACCCCACTTTCCATTTCAAGTTACCAATCTTCTTTTGTTCAGGCCTTTGGCCTGAAGAAGTTCTCCAGAAGGTTTCTTCTGGATAGGTACATGTCAGCTTTTCTTGACGTGCTTCCTGGATCTGGCGACATGTCCAGTCTTGGGATCTATTCACTGAATCATGAAACACTGAGAGCAGCAGAGAACTGGATCCAGAACCTGATGTTTCAGATCAGCATTGCCATATCAAAGGATGCGGCCCGTTGGGTGACAGACGAGGAGTGGCAGGCTCTGCTACAAGGTTTAGAAGAGAAAAGGAAAATAGCCGTCTACCCTGTGAGATCAGTAAATGGTACTTTGCAGGAGGTGGTTCTCGTGGGCTTTCAGCCCTTTGTCAGCAATAAGGAAGCTATCCTCAGACATTTCTTACAGGACTTTTCTCATACTGAGGAGAAGATGGAGCTGACAAGGCAGGAACTGGTACATGCAGGAAAAGAACTGCCGAGGATCATGAACTGGGGGAACCTGAACGTGGATACTGAGGTAACTGTCCTTCATGGAACCACATCTCTGGTGGTAAAAGGTCTCCAGAAGCATGTCCGTGCAGCCAAGGACAAAATCACAGTAGACCTCCGTGAAATCACACTTGGCACTCTGCCCATCACAAGCATAAGTCTGTTTCAGTATTTTGTAGCGAGTCGAGCTAGGATCCTTGAGAAGCTGGGCTTGGCACTGCAATGCATCATCTCGGTGCAGCGGAAAGAAGGAACTGCAGATATTTTGGCAGATGCCACCCCACCATCGCAGGAAGAGCATAGACCGGAACAGGAGATGGTAAGAAACTCTCATTTTAAGAGAAACATATCAGCCTCTGCCACTTCCTCTTTGAGCTTACTCCTGGGTCTCCCTTTCTTTTGTCTCCCATGCATTTAATTTGTTATACTTAGACATATTTTTGGGACAGAGGTTAAGCGGTCTATTCTGTACTGCAAATAGTGGGGATGGATGTCCTGTTGGGACGTCCATCCCTGCTATTCTTCCCCCTTCTGTCCCCGACAAAAGCCTCCCCATATGAAAAAAGAGTTTGTACGGGGGGGCTTAGATGGGGGCAGGAGGGGCACTGTGGAAGCGGAGTGAGGACGGGCAGTGGATGGTCCGTGACCCCGGACGTACAGGGCCGATTCTGAAGTCGGCCCTGTATGGCTGGGGCCTCAGATCTAGGCGGTGGATGGCAGGCCCAGGCAGCGGCAGAGAGGTGAGAGGGTGCAGGGGGTTCCCTGCAGCCTGACCCTGGATATGGAGGTCAGATCGGGGGTTGGGCTGCAGGGAAAGAAGTCTGTGGTTGGTGGCCGTGGATCGAAGTTCCTGAATGGAGCCACGGTGCCTTGGCAACGGGACACCATGGCACCACAGCTCCATTCAGGAGCCTGACTGAGTTAGCCGGGCAGGGGTCTGTATGTGCAGGCCAATCTGAATCAGGTTCTGGCCTACAGGTACAGGCCCAGACCCGATTCTGATCCCACAGGGCACGTCTTGTCTTTATAAAAAGTTAGTATATGTGACTGAGAGCACACCTAGAATATAGGTGTGATCACTTACACCAACCCTAGAGCTGGTGTAAATGAATATATCTATATTTTTGCAAGTTTGCTCTACTGTTTCAGCATTCCTATGGGCCACCTAGGCATCACCCTAGTCCGCACTGTGGCCCAGCTGCACCACAGCATGTGCCGCCTGCAGCCCTCTGCATCCCCTTTTCCAGCATCTGTCCAGTTGCCCGTTCCGACATGCCCACCCTGCTGTTGCGGAACATGTGCACGCCATAGGAAACCTGTCCAATAGAAAGGGAAAACCCTGATCAGCGCTATTTCACTGTGGGATCATTCACCTTATATGGGGACAGAGCATAAACCCTTCCAAATTTAATATCTTTTTTTTGGAGCTTTCTCGGTAGTGGTGTTTGATGTTTCCCATTAATATCACTATTGGCCAGCTTGGTTATGTTTTTTTTTACATTTTCTTCTGGTCATTTTCAATGTTTATTTGCCCTTTTGTTCCGTGCATATGTATCACACTTATCACTTTTTGTAGGTTTCCCTGGTTTTGCTGTGCATTGCTGATGGAAATGGTTTCTCTTCCCTTTAAATCTGCTCTGCCAGGGTTTCACTGGCGTTAGTTTTCAGCCCCGGATTCCACAGCGTTAGTGTGCAGGGAGCCTCTCCCCTCCCACTCTCTGTCCATTGACCCTCTATCTCCGCCCCTGGGGAGCCTTCCTCCGCTCTCCGGGAGCCTTTCTCCGCTCTCCGGGAGCCTTTCTCCACCCTCAGCGCTCGTTTGCGCCGCTGCGCGTGTTATCACGTGCTAAGGTACCTCTGCGCCCGATAAAGTGCCATTATTGCACGATAACGTACCTTATCGCGCGATAATGTCGCAGCAACGCAAATAGCGCCCTTTAGTAAACATACCCCTTGGAGTATGAGATAATAATAGCATACTTCTTGTTCTTGTTTCATCAGTTTTTTAGATTCTAATTTTTAAACTTTTTTTCTTCCGTTCTTTGCTTTACTTGCTATCCAAATGTCTTTGGTACTAAGCAAAAAACAGTTGGGCCGATGCAGAAATCTAGTGTGGCCTTTACATGCAGATAATGCAACTTTTAGGCACAATTATCACCACACCCAAAGACCGAAAAGAGATGGATGTGCACATAAACAAAGAAAATCAAGCGCACACCTAACACCAAGAGTATTTAAATGATAGACAAATGAGCTGCGTTTAATAAAATGGAATGCTAATATTGTCTGCACCTGAAGCAGAGAAATACATAGAGGATTCCGTAACCAGCCTTAGCACCAATATCTCTACGTCTGGTCTTGAGGTATCTTTTGTGTTCCCCCAACAGTATTTTGATGGCATCGGGGGCTTTCCCTGATGCCTGGATCATCTGAGGTGAAGTGTCAAACTTCACCTCAGATGATCCAGGCATCAGGGAGAACCTCTGATGCCATCAAAATACTGTCAGTGGGCTGGTGCCCCTAACAGGAAGCCCAATTCATAACCACCAACCCAACCTTCTCTCCATCTCCAACACTGCAACTTGATGATGTAGCCATCAAAGTTAAAACAGAAGTAAAATATCTGAACATTATAATAGATCAACATCTAACCTTCCAATCATACATAAAAAGAACAATTAATTCCATCTACCATAAATTAAGAACTCTGAGAAATCGCCACCCTCTTCTTGCCCCAGAATTATTCCAAAGTGTCTGCCAAGCTATGATTACACCTATCCTGGACTATTGCAACATAATTTACCAAGGCTTACCCAAGAACGCCCTTCACCCACTACAATTAGCCCAGAACACTGCAGCACGAATAATCTCTGGAGCCCCATTTTGAGCACATATCACTCCCATATTAATGCAACTATACTGGCTACTTATCACTGCGAGAAACAAATACAAAGCCCTCACCATGATATTCAAAATCTTACACAAAGAATCAGCCACTTGCCTTCAAACTCTGATCTCCATCCCTCAAACTGAAAGGCTACGAAGAAACAGCACCATCAACTTCCTCATGACCCCATCCCAGAAGATTAGGAGTAAACAGTCAACCTGTAACAGAACAATCACACTATTTGCCCCTCACCATGGAACTCTTTACCCTTGACCTTAAGAAGATGCTCAGACCTGACTGAATTTCGGAAGAGGCTAAAAACGTATCTCTTTGAAGAGGAATACAACATCAACTTAGCCCAAGAGTCTCAACCACCCTAGTCATATTCAGCTAGAACAATCCCATATGTTCATTGGTAATGAGAGGTCAAAGGGGTGTGCAACAGTTGTTGATGTGTGCCTCTTAGGGAGAGAGAATAAAGTTCCTTTCTCAAGGCTTGCTGAGTACCTTCACGTGGTGACCCCGTTGTATAACATCTATACCAAATCTCAGCAAGGCGACACTACAATTAAAGTATGTTAGGAACATAGAAGAAAAGAAGAAATTAGACCTTACCTGCTAATTGTCTTTCCTTGAGTTCTCTCCGGGCCACTCCAGGAACAGTAGGGTAGTCAACCTCCTCCAGCAGCTGAGGACTGAAAACTAAAAGTTTTGCTGACAGGATAACCGGCTCCCCCTGGTGTCAGCAAGCCTGTCTACCATTGTCAAAGCAGCTGAGAAACTCCATAACGTACCGTCTGACAAAATACTAAACTAATAACAGACTAACTCTTACTGCAAACATTTTCTTTTTCTGAATTAAATTTTTTTTTTATTTAGGTATTTATTTACTTATTTATCGTTTGGTTTTTTTCTTAACATGAATACCCCTTCCCCTAGAGCAGTGGTTCTGAACCTTTTTTGTACCATGACCCCTTTTACCATTGGTCAACTTGTGGTGACCCCCAATGATAAAATCAAATGCGTCTCTTCCTTTACCGTTAACGCATTGTTGCTGTAATCATTTGTTGAATTATTAATATATTATAGGCCTTTGCAATATGTTTTTATTTATAAAATTTACTTATTTAAATACAATAATTAATCACAATAACAAGTAACAATATTTGATTTCAAAATTATGATGATTTTGTAGTCAAATCACTAATATGAAATCAAATTATTTTTTCTACCTTTGTTGTCTGATCAATTTATTCTCTGATCATGCTGGTCCCGATCTGAGGCTTCTGCTTTCCTGTCTTCTCTTAGCTCTCTTTCTGTGGTCTATGGTCCATCTGCCATTTCTTATCTCTTCTTTCGTTTTCTTCACTTCTTTCCATCAGCCTATTTCCAGTCCCAGTAACCCTCACCAGTATCGGCCCCTTTCCAGTCCTCACTCTCAGTACCTTCCAATGTCAACTTGCATTCCCATGACTGCCACTGGTGTCCATTCCCTTCCAGACCCCCTCCTTCCCCACTGACCAGTCCCTTCTATTACAAATACCCTGGCAGCCCCTCTCAGATCCACTCCCTTCCAGTTCCATTCTCCCATCCCCTCGTATCAGCCCATTTGTAGCCTTAGCCCCCAGTTTTCTTCCAGGGCCAGCAGTTCTATCCTCCCCTCCCCACAATCAGCCCATTCCCAGTTGAAGCCCCCCAATCAGCTCGCTTCCAGTGCTAGTCCCCCCTCAACCCCATTACCAGTGCTAGCCTCTCCTAATCAGCCCAATACCAGTCCTACCCCCCCCCCATCAGCTCCTTACCAGTGCTAGCCTCCCCTAATCAGCTCATTTCCAGTGCTAGTCCCTCCTCAACCCCATTATCAGTGCTAGGCTCCCCTAATCAGCCCATTACCAGTCCTAGCCTCCCCGATCAGCTCATTTCCAATGCTAGCCCCCCATCAGTCCATTAGCAGTCCTACCCCCCTATCAGCACCTTACCAGCCCCAACCCCCCCTTGATCAGTCCATTCCCAGTCCTAGCCTTCCCTAATCAACCCATTACCAGTCCTATTCCCCATCTGCCCATTATAATCCTAACCCGCACTGTCTCTCCCCTCTGTCCAGCATTTATCCCCCGTCTGTCCAGTATGTCCCGCTGTCTCTTCCCTTTGTCCATGTCAGCCCCCCTCCCTCCCTCCATGTCAGCCCCCTCCCTCCCTCCATCCATCCATCCGTGTCAGCCCCCCTCCGTCCATGTCAACCCCCCTCTGTCCATGTCAGCCCCCTCCCTCCCTCCCTCCCTCCATCTATGTCAGCCCCCCTCTGTGCCTGTCAGCCCTCCCCCCTCCCTCCCTGTCAGCCCTCCCCTCTGTCCATGTCATTCCTCCCCTCTGTGCATGTCAGCCCCCCCTCCCTCCATCCGTCAGCCCCCCTCTCTCCATGTCAGCCCCCTGTCCATGTCAGCCCCCCTCCTTCCATCCATCCATCCCTCCATGTCAGCCCCCCTCCCTCCCTCCATCCATCCATCCATACCTCCATGTCAGCCCCCCTCCCTCCCTCCATGTCAGCCCCCCTCTCTCCCTCCATGTCAGCCCCCCTCTCTCCATGTCAGCCTTCCATCCATCCCTCCATGTCAGCCCCTTCCTCCCTCCCTTCCTCATGTCAGCCCCGTTGCAGGTTCCCTGCCCCCTCCTCCCCTCTCCCTGTCTGCCTGCTACTGCCCTGTTCTTCTGCAGCGACAGTTCCCTGTCTCTTAGGGAACCGTGGCTGAGCTTGTGAAACCATTGCGGAGCCTTCCCGTCTATCGATGGGCTCCGTGCAGCATTGTCCCACCTCCAAAGGAAGTGGTAAATGACTTCCTTTGGAGGCGGGACAATGCTGCACGGAGCCCATCGAGAGACTGGACGGCTCTGCAACGGTTTCGCAGGCACAGCCATGGTTCCCTAAGAGGCAGGGAGCCGCGGCTGCATTTAAAGGGAAGCAGTGAGTTTGCCGCTGCCGAGAAGCAGACTCGGCAGCGGCAGCAATTTGTGAGCTTTTTTTTTTTTTTTTTTTTTAATGGCGGAGTGAGGCAACCCCCACTAAATCCTGTGGCAACCCCCATGGGGGTCGCGACCCACAGGTTGAGAACCGCTGCCCTAGAGGAACCCAAAATCCACCCTGTCCAGCCAACTTGAGAACCTCCTGTGCCAAACGGAAATTCACCTATCTCCTTCTTCTGCCAACAGTAGCTGAACACTGCACTACTGCTCCACCACTGGGCTAGCTCTCACTGACGTCCAACAAACTCGCAGACCTAAGGGTGGGTCCTGGACTGGCCTGGAGAGAACTCAAGGAAAGAGAATTAGCAGGTAAGGTCGAATTTCTTTTTCCTCTTCATTTCTCCGGGCCAGTCCAGGAACAGTAGGGAAGTACCAAAGCAGTTCCTAGATCTGGGAGGGTCCTGCGAGTCCTGCTTTAATGGCCGAGGCCCCCACCTTTGCATCTACTCTTGCCTGGACATCTAAGCGATAGTGTCTCGCGAAGGTGTGGAGGGACAACCATGTAGCCGCTCTACAGATATCTACCGGAGGCACCAAAGCCAACTCCGCCCAGGACGCCGCTTGACCACGGGTATAATGAGCCTTTAGCCCCTCGGGAGGCGACCTGCCTCCCGCTTCATACGCTGCCCCTATTGCCTGCTTCACCCAACGAGCGATTGAGGCTTTGGAAGCCTCTTCCCCCTTTCGCAGCCCCCCATACAGAACGAACAGCCTATCTGACCTCCGAAACGGTTTCGTTTCTCTTAGGTACCGACGCAGCACTCGACCCATATCTAACTTTCGAAGTGTCAGACCCTTCTCGCCCCCTTCCTAACTCGTAAAAGTTCGAAGAGAAACTGACTGGTTCAAATGAAAAGCCGAAACCACCTTCGGGAGAAAAGATGGCACCGGCTGTAACACCACCTTTTCCGCCGAAAACTGAATGTATGGCTCTCTACACGAGAGCGCCTGCAAATCCGAGACCCTATGAGCCGAACAGAGAGCCACCAGGAAGGCCGTCTTCCAAGACAAATGCTTCAAACTTCTTGACTCTGCGGAATCGAATGAAGACTGAACTAAAGCCTCTAGCACCACGTTCAAATCCCAAACGGGCACTATCTGCCATACTGGCGGCCTGATATTCCTCGCTGCCCAAAAGAAGCGATGCACATCAGGATGTGACATCAAAGCAACCCCCTGCACTCTCCCTCTATAGGACGCCAGGGCCGCCAGCTGCACTTTGAGGGTGCTGAGCGCCAAACTCTTAGCTAGCCCCCCTTGTAGGAACGCCAGGATATCAGGCAAGGAGGCCAAAAACGGCCGTAGGGCATGATCCACACACCACGCTTCAAAAACGTGCCAAACTCAAACATACGCCAAGGACGTAGATCTCTTCTTGGATTTCAACATCATTGCTATTACGGCTGCTGAGTATCCACGCCGGTGCAACCGCTCCCTTTCAAGAGCCACGCCGTAAGCAAGAACCGAGCCACCTGCGGCATTAACACTGGCCCCTGACACAACAGATTGACCCGACTGGGATGATCCACTAACAGCCGAACCATGTCCGCATACCAAGGTCTTCTGGGCCAATCTGGAGCAATGAGAATCACCTTTCTATCGTGCCCCTCTATACTCCGAATGACTCGCCCAATCAGTGGCCATGGCGGGAACACAACAAGCAATTCACGCAATGGCCAGGGCTGCACCAGGCCATCAAGCCCCTCCGACATGCGTTCCCTGCACCTGCTGTAAAACCTGTATGCCTTGGCATTGTTGAAAGTAGCCATGAGATCCATGACCGGCTGCCCCTATCGCACCATAATGTTGTGAAAGACAGCCGCGTTCAGCTCCCATTCTCCGGGGTCCAAAACATGCCGACTGAGGTAGTCAGCCTGAACGTTGTCCTTCCCTGCTACATGCGCCGCCGATAAGGCCACCAGATGGCTTTCTGCCTATTGCATCAAAAGCTGGCTCTCCTCCAGCAAGGTCGCACTGCCCGTGCCCCCTTGCTGGTTGATATACAACACTGCTACCAGGTTGTCTGAGAAGACGCGAACTGCCTTGCCACTTAGCCCCCTGGAGCCAGCAAATAGAAGCCCTCGAAACATATGCCCAGCAAATGGAGGCCTGCAGCGCCAGAGCACTGGAATCAAAGGCTTGTTTAAGAAGAGCTTCTAACTTCCTATCCTGAAGATCTTTGAGGGCAGCGCCTCCTTCCACCGGGATGGTTGCCAAGACCAATGCATCAATTTTAGGCATTCGCAATAAGTCCTTCTCCTCTTGCAGAACTGGGTAAAGGCACCCAATAGCTCGACCACCCCTCAGGGTAGCCTCTGGACATTCCCATTCCGACTCAATCATCTGCTTAATCACTCTGTGAACTGGAAAACAGTGCTGCTACGTTTTAAAGCCCTGTAGCAAGGGACCCTCTAGTGGTTCCTGCTGAACCGACGGAAGGACAATATTCAGTGTCGCCAAAGACTGCGTAATAAGAGCTCCTAGCTCTTCCTTGCAAAATACCTGGAACACATTTGGATCTTCGCCAGGCACAATCTCACCTTCCTCTAGCTCCTCTGCCCAGGAGTCTAAACCAGCCTCTGACAGGATTTCCCCCTCCTCACCTATCTGAGGCGCTGAAGGGAGTGGCTCGACTCTCACAGAACCTGCTTCAGGTGCGCTGCCTTTCTGAGTCCTTAAAGTCCCCCTGCGGCGCACCTAACAGGTTGGAATGAGCTACACTGTTGTCAGACTGTTCCACCTGCAAACAATATGCCCTATGCAAAGCCAGGATAAAATCTGCCGAAAATAATGATTGTACACCTTCAGGAACCCCAGTAGGCTGTCCCTTGGCTGGCGTTTCCATAAAGGAAGGCTTCTTTGCTTTAACCTTTTTCTTTCCTGCCTTGCCATGAGGCGCAGGAGAAACGGCTGCCCCAGACAAACTGGCTGTCATTCCCGCTTTCAGATCCTTGTTTTGTGGCCTTTCCATGAGCTCTCCCGAAGGCAAAAGGGGATCCATAACTCCTACAAACAGCCTCTCTAAACTACAGCTGCCCCTAACGCAAGAACGGCAAAAACCCGGCCCCGACAGCCCACAGCGATTTCCACACTCTACACAAGCTGCCGACACCGGTAACATGCGCTAACGCTGTCAATCTCCTGCTACCGCCCAAACTCCAGTCCCCGTAGAGAGACCCGCGGCAGCTCTGTTGTCGCACACCTCCTACCTGTTAGAAAAATGCTGGATCGGCAGCTCTCCCTTCTCCCGCTGCTAGCAGGACCCAGAGAATGAGCGAAAGAGGCAGAGGGGTGGATTCTGGGGCCCCCAGCTTCTCCCTTAAACCCTCCACCGAGACAGTTCCTCAACGCCGAGCAGGCCCTGCTCTGCCTACTGACTGCTGCGATTCCCAGCAGAGAAGAACCGTCACTCTGATCCTCTTTTTTTTCCCCCCAGTGCATTCTGCTTGCCTGAACCGATCTGATCAATGTACCCCTGCTAAAGCACCTCAGATCACCGAGTTTCTCACCCAACTCTCACTATCCTATTCCACTCCGTTTCTCCAGGGAGCCTGTCAGCCATACGTCCTGCTCAGCTGCTGAGGACTGAAAGACTGGCTTGCTGACACCAGGGGGAGCCGATTATCCTGTCAGCAAAACTTTTAGTTTTCAGTCCTCAGCTGCTGGAGGAGGTTGACTACTGTTCCTGGACTGGCCCGGAGAAACGAAGAGGAAATGCATACTGGCTGCACGTCGCCCAAGATAAAAAGGTACCCACCCGTAGCTTAAGCACTAGGGCTAACGATGGTGGTTGCAATAGTGCAAGTGCTGCAGAAGCAGATAGCATCCCTGACACAGATAAAGGCCATGGTGAGCCTGTTCATGGACCCAATGTGGCAGGGGATAACCCACAGAAATTAATGAAAAAGTTAAGAGGATTAACTACGGTGAAATAGAATTCTGCAGATATTTTTATGCTATAAACCCTATATTTAAATTAAGAGGGTATATAAAGAGAGTCCACCAAAAGCTGGAAGAAAGAGAAAAATTGCCATTAGAAAAACTGCAAACAGCGACAGTTGCAAATTTAAGATCTTTAATTTTAAAGATCAAAGAAAAGTTATATGAATGATAACATCATGAAGCAACTACTGGATTCAGTTGACAAAGAAATACAGGGAGGAGACCTAGATGAGAGTACTAGAAGAAAGGAAGACACAGAAAAGGAATGAGGTTGAGGGGGAGATGGAGTTGAGAGATCTGGAACTGCAAGAGTGTGAGCTGAATGAAGGAAGGGTCAACAAATTAACTGAAGAGGTAGAACCAACAGAGGAGAAAGATCCAGAGATGGAGGAATTAAAGATTGAACTCCTAGTCCATTCGGAAAAAGATGAATATGCTGGGTTCCAAGCAAGGAAAAGATTACCCAAACTAAATTTAACACTTAAGGCTAAAAGTATGAGAATTAAGATGAACAAGGCCATATCCAGTATAAAGGGACCATTTATTGACATCACCAGAATTAATTGAAAACAATATTGTTGAGCTAAAATTATTACTGCAAGAATACTATCAACTAGAATGCAAGGCCAGAAGAAAAAGAGAACAACAGTTCCTCCTTGGAAAAAGCGCCATCGAACGAAAAATACAATCGTTGCATGCAGAGGTATCCCTGCTGGATGGGTATCTAAAAGGATTAAGATCATTAAAGATATTAAGGAAGATCCAAGACACCAAGCAGAAGCATGCTGCATTAACAGAAGAAGACCTGAAATCTATATGTTCCAACAATAAATTGAAGATAGAAGCAGAAGCGCAAAATCTTCAAAGGTATGAAGAAAACAGGAGAGAAAGATATCAAAATAAACTATTTAGAGAGAACCCAAAACAATTCTAGAGTGAATTGGGAAAGAGCACTAAGATGGTAAAAGCACCATCAACCAAAGCAGAAACCAAAACCTTCTGGAGAAAACTGTATGAAGACCCTATAGAGCATAATCAAGAAGCAGAATGGTTACCCTGCATACAGGAGCATTTAGAAAAATCATACATCAAACCTATGGAATAGCCTGTAGTAACAAAGAAAGAACTGGAAAGCAGGTTTATTTTATTTATTTGTTTATTTATTTAGACTTTATTTTTATTTATTTATTTATTTATTACATTTGCTTATGGAGTGGAGGAGTGGCCTAGTGGTTGGGGCAAAGTACTTCAGGCCGGAAGGTCGGGGGTTCAAATCCCACTAGAGGACAGCAACCTTGGGCCGGAAGGACTGGGATTTCTAGTCCCACAGGTGCTCCTTGTGGTCTTGGGCAAGCCACTTATCCCTCCATAGCCCATGTTCCCTGTAAAATAGTTATCTCCAAGTTATAATGCCCTGTTCAATGTAATTTCAGTTTGTTCAATGTAAACCGCACTGATGCAGAATAGCGTGGTATATAAGAGAATTAAAATAAATAAATAAATATACCGCACTATTTGGCATCAGCGCGGTTTACAATATAACAAAACGACCAAGACAACATTCTGTTTGGTTTTACAAGGAACAGGAGTAACAACTTGGCTAACAGGGTTGAACTATATACAGAGAAATAATTACAACAACAGGGTTGAACTATATACATGAGGTAATAAATTGCAACAACAGGGTTGAGGTGAATACATGAAATGATAATTACAAGAATCTAAATGAAGTCCAGTAATCACTTTAAGACGGTATGCGCCTGATCTGCAGGAAGGAGGCTGGGAATATAGGAACACTTGGGAGGGGTGTTTTAAGGTGGGTTACTTAGACTCGGTTGCTGGCTGGGTAGTATTGGAGGAAGAGGTGAAATTTGATTGCCTTCCTGAATTGAGATAGGTCTACAATAGCTCGGATGTCTGGTGGTAGTGCATTCCAGCATTTGGGGGCGTAAAGACTGAAAGCCCTATTTGCCGTTGTGTTGTTGCATTTAGTTAAGGACTTCGGGGTTATTTATATACCGTCTTTCTACAATTCAAGGCAGTTCACAGGTAACAAAAATAGCAATGCAGGGATGTACTGTTGTACAAGGAACAAAAACTTTTAGATATAGTTAACCAGTACAATGAACAATATGAGAGGGTTAGCAATTTCAGTTACTATTTATATTTAACTATATACCTGTGTGTGAGATTCTGGATTATGATATATAATGAATTGGGGGTTTGTGTTATTTACATCACACTTTCTCGCAGGTCTGGTGTTGTAGATGTGCTATAGCATTCTTGGAATAGGAAGATTTTTAGTTTTTTTCTAATTTCTGAATTGTCAGAGCATCCTCTAAGAGCAGGTGGGAGTGACTTCCATATGGTTGGGGCGAATAGGGAGAATGCACAGTTGCATGTGGATTGTTTACTTTTCATTTTATAGGTTGGGATGTTGAGGAGGTTGATAGAACTGGGTCTTCAGAGTCTATCACTTCTGGGTCTAGTGATTAGGGGCTGAAGACAGGTTGCTAATTCATTGAGTCGGTTGAGGAGGTTGATAGAACTGGGTCTTCGGAGTCTATCACTTCTGGGTCTAGTGATTAGGGGCTGAAGACAGGTTACTAATTCATTGAGTCGGTTGAGTTGGTTGATATTGTGTATCTGGACTTTCAGAAAGCCTTTGACAAGGTCCCTCATGAGAGACTTTTGGCAAAACTAAAGAGTCATGGAATAGGAGGCAGTGTACTATTGTGGATCAGGAACTGGTTAAAAGATAGAAAGCAGAGGGTAGGGTTAAATGGCCAATTTTCCCAATGGAGAAAGGTGAATAGTGGTGTACCCCAAGGATCTGTGCTGGGTCCGCTGCTTTTTGACATATTCATAAATGACCTAGAAAGTGGAATAACGAGTGAGGTTATCAAATTTGCAGATGACACAAAACTATTTAAAGTTGTTAAAACCCAAGAGGATTGTGGAAAATTGCAAGAGGATCTTGATAAATTGGAAGACTGGGCATCAAAATGGGAGATGAAATTTAATGTGGACAAGTGCAAAGTTATGCACCTAGGGAAGAACAACCCAAACTATGGTTACACGATGCAAGGTTCCACATTAGGAACCACCACCCAGGAAAAAGATTTAGGCGTCATTGTGGATACCATGTTAAAACCCTCGGCCCAGTGTGCAGCAGCGGCCAAGAGAGCAAATAGAATGCTAGGTATCATAAGGAAAGGAATGGAAAATAAAACAAAGGATATTATGATGCCTCTGTATCGTTCCATGGTGAGACGCACCTTGAATATTATGTGCAATTCTGGTCACCGTATCTTAAAGGATATAGCGTTATTAGAAAAGGTTCAGAGAAGAGCCACCAAAATGGTAAAGGGGATGGAAGGATACTCCTATGAAGAAAGGCTAAAAAGGTTAGGGCTCTTTAACCTGGAAAAGAGACAGCTGAGGGGAGATATGATAGAAGTCTATAAATTAATGAATGGAGTGGAACGAGTAAACGTAGATCGATTGTTTACCTTATCAGAATATAGAAAGACTAGGGGACATGCAATGAAGCTACAGGGTAAACTATTTAAGACTAATAAAAGAAAATATTTTTTCACTCAACGTGTAATCAAACTCTGGAATTTGTTACCAGTGGATGTAGTAAAGGCTGTTAGTGTAGCTGGGTTTAAAAAAGGTTTGGACAAGTTCCTGGAGGAAAGGTCCATAAACCATTATTAAGAAGGGACCCAGGATATCAATGCTTGAACCAATACAAGCATTGTGGAACCTGTGTCCCTTGGGGAAACTGCTAGGTACATATGACCTAGATTGGCCACTGTTGGAAACAGAATACTGGGCTTGATGGACCTTGGTCTGACCCAGTATGGCATATCTTATGTTCTTATGTTCTTATTATGTAGGACCTTGTGAATCATAGTGAGTGCTTTATATTGTATTCTGGCTAAAATAAGCCCCAAACTGGAAGAGCCCTGGCCCAGATGGAGTAACCAACTTTAGGCTCAAACAGTTAAAATCACTCCACCAAGACCTGGCAAACTGCAAAAATCAATTGTTCGAGCAGCTGGACTTAACACCGGAATGGCTTACTACAGGAAGAACATTTCTCCTTCCGAAGGGAAACCCGAGTAACATTCCTAAAAGTTATAGACCAATAACCTGTTTACCTACAATCTATAAGCTGTTCAGTGCAATAGATGTAGATAGAATATATGATCACATCAAGCTCAATAACATCATGGCACTTAAGCAAAAGGGCAACAACAGAGGAGCATATGGAACCAAAGACCAGTTAATGCTGAATTACGGCCAGTGCTAGGAAAGGCAGAAATCTTAGTATAGCATAGATTGATTATATGAGAAAGCTTTTGACAGCATCCTACACTCTTGGATAATACGTTGCCTTGAAATGCATAAAATAAATCCTGGTGTGATAGAGTACATTAAGTTCGTATGACAATATGGCAATCCACACTCTGAGATATGAAGATGGTCAGTGCATCATTCCTAATATTAAGATCCAGTGAGGAATATTTCAGGGAGATTCCCCATCGCCACTTCTGATTTGTTTGGCGCTTAATCTAATGAGTGCTCTCATCAACTCTTTGGGATACAGATTTAGCCTAAATCCTAAAGAAGGTAGCAACCCAGAAGCAACTTTCCATCTACTATTTATAGATGATCTGAAGCTCTACAGTTCTAGCGACCAACAATTAGCAGAGCAACTTTGTGTGGTGAAAAACCTTTCTGACGACATCAGGATGACTTTTGGCCTTGACAATTGTGCTAAGGCAACATTTTTTAGAGGAAAATTGAGCAAAACCAAAAGTATCTCCCTTTCTGAAGGCTGTGACATCAAGTACCTTGAACAGAAAGGCGTATATAAGTATCTCAGAATAGAGGAAGGAATGACACTCAAGCAGAAACTACTGAGAGACAAGATCAGTAAAAAATATTACAGGAGATTAAAACTGTTATTGGAAAGTGTTTCAAACATCATGGAATAAGATACAAGCCATCAATCAGCTGGCAATTCCTGTACTCTCAAACAGTTTTGGGATTATGGATTGGTCTCATAAAGATATGGAAAAATTGGATGTGTGAACAAGAAAACTCCTATGTGTTCATGAACTTTCAAGAATCAGTGTATGCTAAGATTGTACTTTCCTAGAGCTGAAGGAGGGCTAGCTAGGACTTATAGAGATTGACTACACCTACAGAGCTACTATTGTAGGCCTGGATGCCTGACAACATCATCGGATCCAAATATGCAAAAAGTGCTGAAATATGAAAGTAAACGTTCAGAATCTGCCTCTATCAAACTTGGACAAGCATTTTGATGATTAGAAGGAATGAATGAGAATCCACAGGCATGTATGGGAAAGGAAATAACAGAATTTGTAAAACAAGAGGAAAAAACCCTTCAAAGAATTAGATCAGCAGGTGAGGAAAAACAAGTGGCAAATGCACAAATGCAGTGGAAAATACAGTGTTACTCCAAGAACCTTTTGTCGATCAAGAACAGACACATGAATGGTTAAGGAGAGGTGAACTGAAACCGAAAGATGAAAGATTGATAGTTGCAGCCCAGGACAGTGGATTACAGACAAGATGGTTTATGGCGAGCATTGAAAAAACTGGCAAAACAAACATGCCGATTCTGTAAGAAAGAGCTGGAAACAGTGACTCACCTTAAAGCAAGCTGTGAAGTTCTGATGGCAGAAAATTTCTATACAGAAAGGCACAACAAAGTAGCACGCCTCTTCCACTGGAAACTCTGTAAACACTATTATATCGCTGTCCCTGAAAAGCACTAGGATCATGACCCTAAGAGAATAACAGAGAATAAAGAGGTTATGATCACCTGGGACATTCCCATTCCAATGGATAAGAAAGTGGATATGAGGAAACCTGACATAGTGGTAAAGGAAAAGAATACCAGAACAACATTGATAATAGAAGTATCGGTACCAAGTGATTATTCTGTGAATCGCGAGGTGAGGCAGAAGATCCTGAAGTAAAAAGAAATGCAGTCAGAGACCAAGAAAATGTGGCAGAAAGACACAGAAGTATTTCCTATTGTACTGAGAACCAGAGGCTTGATAAAGAAGAATTTCCAAGCATATCTTGACAAACTACTCATACATGTTACAGCTTATGAACTCCAGCAGGAGGCTCTCTTTGGCATGATGCAGGTATTATTTATTTATTTAACATTTCTTATATACCGCCTTTCATGATATCAAGGCGGTTTACATTGAACAAACTGAAATTACATTGAACAGGGTATTATAACTTGGAGATAACTATTTACAGGGAACATGGACAATGGAGGGTTAAGTGGCTTGCCCAAGACCACAAGGAGCACCTGTGGGACTAGAAACCCCAGTACTTCTGGCCCAAGTTTGCTGTCCTCTTGTGGGATTTGAACCCCTGACCTTCTGGCCTGAGGTAATGTGTCCCAACCACTAGGCCACTCCTCTCTGAGCCTTATGCTGAGCCTTAGCAGAAATTTGAAAGATTGAGATCGTACTCCACATACCCTGGCTTAGAAGTGAGGTTCACGACTGTCATGGTATGGTTTTATGGTTTATGGTTATAGGCATTTGATATACCTCCCTTTACTTACGCATCAGAGCGGTTTACATGTATATACTAACAGCTACTTGTTTTATTCCCTTGTCCCCGAAGGGCTCACAATCTAAGTGCAAAACTAACCCATTTGGAGAAACTGCCCAGAGTAATGGACTCAGTATGTCACAATGTTGAACCTTTCACAACCTATGTCCTACACCTACATTGTAAATAGTTCTAAGTTTAGCCTCTGCTACTGTTGGTTATCCTCTTTACACTGTTGGTTTATTGTTAATTTAATTTCACTGTACGAAAGAGTGCTTCACGGCTCTGTTACCTTTGGATAATTGTAAACCGCTTTGAATTGTAGAAAGGTGTTATAAAAATATGTTTAAATAAATTCTTTAAATCCCTGGTGGCCCAAAGGCCCCGATCCCACCACCCATCCAATTAATAAGAACCCTGGTGGTCCAGCGGTCCTGAACCCCCCACCTTCCTCCTGATACCTTTACAAAGGAGCGGGAACACTGCCCAAGCGCTCCTGCTCCTGCGCTATCATCTTGAAAAACAGCTATCAAAATACTGTCGGGCGCATATGCAAATTAGCCACACGGTACCCCTCTTTCTCTGGGAGAGCATGCCAAACTTGCGCTGACTTCTGTACACATGCGTTTGGCTTGGTCTTCCAGTTTAAAGCTGCCATTTGCACCACAGTATAACGTATGGCTAATTTGCATATGCTCCCCTTTCTGCATGCCGGCGCTGAAGGCGCGTGCTATCGGTGCGTTGCAAAGAGGCATACAGAGTTGATAGCGCAAGACTTCAGAGCTGTCTTTCTGCTTTGGCCTGAGCGTGAATAGAAATCTAGCACTGACCCTGATGTGCCTTGCACACATGAACCTCCAAAGATTACAATAATATAATAAAATCCAATAGTATACAAACCTAAACTACATATAAAAAAAATAAAAATAAACAATTCTCCCTGGCTGCTTATGAGGAATTTCCACTGCAAATGGGAGGGAAACCTGCTCTGATCTTGGGAGATACTTTCAGTTCTGTATTGCTTTACCTGATCAGATTTGTCTCTCTTTGCAGGCGCCGGAGGAGGGGCTTCAGAGCCAAGTCGAAAAATGGATGAAGAGAACCAATGATGGCGGTAGGGTTTCCAAAGAAGACCTTCCCTTTAACTGCCAGCCATAGCCCTAAGTTTCCTTTACTGCTGCTACTAGCAAAGCTTGGTGCAGAGATCAAATTAAGCTCTGGGAAGTGTGCCCCAATGTTAAAGTGGGTTCTAAGGTCATCAGATTCGGTTATGTGAGCCAGTTCTGGTGTTGCCCCACTATGCATGGGGAATTAAAAATTCTGTTTCTTTAAGAAAACCATGAATCCCAAGTCCCAGAGAGCAAGGGGCAGCAAAAGCTTATAGTTGGAATCATGTGATACAAATAGCATTTTGGTCTTAGCAAAATTGACTGCTCCTGTAAACCATGTTTCTGAACCATCATACAACCAAGACAAAACAATTAACCACTGAAGGAGATTTCATTCCCTCCCTGATGAAAACAGATGCGTACAATAAAATGTCTTTTGCATAGCAGTGATTAAAAAAAAACATTATATCCCGAAAGCATTATTGTGATACTGTAGCCTCAAATTGAGTGGAGCACAGACAATCCACTAATAGGTCATTTGAGCTGAGTGAAATGCAGAGAAGACAGCGAGAAAAATTATACATCTCATCGCATTTCTTTCTAAGCCACATATCAGCTGGTCCATCACGGATGCCGCTAGTCTCCACTCCATGGAATTTCTTGAAGCTATGCTGATGTAGTCCAAGGGGAGGGGGGGGGGGGTATGGGAGTAAAAAAAATTCAGCAGTTGTTACAACACAGTTTGATATATTAATTTTGACATTGGTATTAAAAGGAAATGTAAAGATCTCAGTTGCTGCTCAGAGGTCGGCTGGGCTTGGGAAATCAGCTGATTCTTTAGGGGTCACAAAGAGTCCTGGTAGTTCTTAATTTTTCCTATGATGAAATTATTAAATTATTAGGGATAATAGACATGTGCACATTACCTTGCATCTTAGTAGGAACCAATTCATTTGCTACTTTAAATAACTCATGTGGGAAATTTTCCTTTGCAGAAATACAATCAGTGTGAGCTTACATGCACTCCTATTGCTGGATCTCTGAGTCTTCCTCCATTGCCTTTCGCCTTTGTTCCTCCCTCCCACCCCACAGTCCACCCAACAGTCTCTTATAGTTACCCTGTGCTTATTACCACTATTACTTCCAGGTGCACCTTGTTCCCTTGAGAATTCTCTCCTGCCTATCCTTCATATATTTCGTCTGACTTCAGCTCTCCTCTCCACCTCCTTCTTATGGCTCCACATCACTTTCTCTTCCTATTGTTGACACTCCCTAATCTTCTCCCCTCATACCAACAACTTCCAGGCCCTCCTCCTTATCATCCCCTCACTTCACCCGTCATCCTGTCATCTGCCCTATCATCCACTCTTGAGCTTCACCATTTTCTTCTTCTCATTCAGCCATCTCCTCACCCTCTCTGAAAGAACCTCACTCTCGTTATCACCATGCCGCCTCCTCTCTGCCCCACTCTTCTGCTCCTACTCTCATCTGGAGATATCAATCCCAACCCTTGCCCCGTAGCCTTATGTCACGCTCTCAGGACAGATCCTCATGCGACTATTCAAATCTTATTCCTATTCCTCTCCTTTCCCCCTCCTCTCTCCATTTTTCATGCGCCTCATGCAATGCACACTGCATCTCCAATAAGCTTGCCATTATTCATGACCTCTTTGTCTCTAATATTCTCCATATTCTTGCTCTAAACTAAGACCTGGCTCCTCCCAGAAGACTCAGCTTCTCTCACTGCCTTCTGTCATGGCAGCTACCAGTTCTCCCACATGCCCCGTCCTATTGGCCGTGGTGGTGGTGTTGGGTTTCTACTCTCATTCCTGCCAATTTCAACCTTTCCTTCTGCCTCAGTCTCACCCCTTTTCCTCCTTTAAAGTCCACTCCATCCGCCGTTTTACTTCACTGCCTCTCCGGAAAGCTGTTATTTATTGACCCCCTGACAAGTTTACCTCTATCTTTCTCACCGACTTTGACTTGTGGTTTTCCTTCTTTTTGGCTTCATCTTCCCCTCCCTTATTCTTGGGGATGTTAACATTCATGTTGATAAGCCCTTATGCTTTAAAGATCCTTTCCCTTACCTCCTCATTCAACCTCCAACTGTACTCTACTGCCTCTACTCACCAGCACGTCCACTGCCTCGACCTTGTCATCATCTCTAATTGCTTACTCTCAAACTTCTGTACCTCAGTTCTTCCATTATCTGACCATCACCTGCTAAGCTTTACTCTTCATCACCCCCACCTCATTCTCACCCAGACTCCTCCAATCTCTTTAGAAATCTTCATGCTATTGACCCATTGGCTCTCTCCACTACTGTCTCATCACCACTTTCTTCCAGTATGTCATCTGAGTGTTGATGAGGCAGTAGCTTCCTGAAACACTGCCCTCTCCTCTGCTCTGGATGCTCTTACTCCTCCCATGCCATGTCCTGTGAGGTGTACTGTACCTCAGACCTGGCTGTCTTTGACTATGTGCTATGTTCCTGCGTCTGCTCAGCTGAATGCATTTGGCTCAAATCCCACACCCTTGCAGATTTTCTTTATTTATTTATTTATTTATTTCAACTTCTTATATACCGCACTCTTTGACATCAGCGCGGTTTACAAATAACAGAAAGGAACCAGAACAACAGGCTGTTTGGTATTACATATAGCAGGAGTATCAACTTGGATAACATGGGAGAACTATTTACATGGAGTATATAATCTATTAGCTAGATAGCATGCTCGAACTATTTACATAAAATTAGCAGTGATGCTTGGAACAAGAGGGATATTGTGGATTATA
The DNA here is from genome assembly GCA_033557465.1 of Ichthyophis bannanicus. Lineage (NCBI taxonomy): Eukaryota > Metazoa > Chordata > Amphibia > Gymnophiona > Ichthyophiidae > Ichthyophis > Ichthyophis bannanicus. The sequence goes on from CM066048.1 coordinate 122,102,084, forward strand.
CTAGGGTGAGGCTGTTATGTTACGGTTCATGTAGGGTAGTATTTGATGAAAAGGTGCAGTTTAAGGGCCTTTCTGAACTGGGTTAGGTTGGTTATGGCGCGGAGATCAGGTGGGAGAGCATTCCAGTATTTTGGTGCGCTAAACATGAAAGCTCTGTTTGATGTTGATAGGCTGCACGTTGTTATAGCCTTTGGGGTTGTTAGTGAGTTTAATGCTGCATGTCTCCTATTTCTATTTGATGGGAGGGATTGGATGAGTTTGGTAAGTGATGTGGACGATAAACCATTTAAGGCCTTAAATGTGAGAGTGAGGGTTTTGAATGTAAGTCTTCCGTGTATAGGGAGCCAATGGAGCTCTTTGAGGATAGGTGTGATGTGTTCACTTCTGGCCGCTCCTAGAAGAACCCTGGCAGCGGTGTTCATTGCGAGTTGCAAGGAGCTTATGGTGGATTGTGGGAGTCCTTGTAGAATGGAATTGGCGAAATCGAAGTGCGGCAGTATCAGTGCTTGGTAGATGGTTCTGAAGTCTTCGTGGTCTAGTAGGGGACGCAGGTGTCTAAGAGTGCGTATTTTGAAGTATACAGATTTTACGATATTGTTTATGTGTGATTTCATGTCAAGCCTATGGTCTAGTGTGACTCCGAGGTATTTTATTGTATCCTTGGTGCCTAGGTCAGCTCCCTTGACACTTATATGTGGTGGTGGGTGAAGTTGGGGTCTCTTGTGATAAAGAGAACCTCAGTTTTCTTATGCTGAATGCGGAGGTTCTGTGACAGGAGCCATTGTGAGACTGCATCGAAGCAGTTTGTTATAGGCAGTAAATCCATTTGCATTGTGGAAAATGGCATGTAGAGTAGGATATCGTCGGCGTATATCATACATTTCACATTGAAGGACCTGATGATATCGCAGATAGGCTGCATATAGACGTTGAACAAGAGGGATGAGAGTGAGGACCCCTGCGGAACGCCTTGTCTTTGATGGAAGAGTTTTGATTCTCCTGTTGCGGATTTGACGTATTGCATTCTGGTGTCGAGGTATGATTTACACCATTCAAGTGCTGAGTTGCAGATGCCTTTTCCTTCCAGTCGACCGAGGAGAATCTCGTGATTTACCGAGTCAAACGCTGCTGCTATATCCAAGAAGATTAGCACGACGCCTTGTCGGATGTTGTCTATGGTATTGAGAATATCATTGAAGAGGGTGGTAAGCAGTGTCTCGACGCCGTGGAATTCTCTGAAACCGTGTTGAGAATAGTCTAGGGGGGCTGCGGAGTCGATGTGGTCTTGGATTTGGCGCTGTGCCTCTTTCTCAAAGATCTTTGCTAAGAGGGGGATACTGGCTATTGGCCTGTAGGAGTCTGGCCGTTTTGGATCCAGTTTAGCGTTTTTCTTCACTTCACATTCATGCCTGCCTCTTTCCAGTCAGCGATAGCACTTGCCCACCTGACTAACTTTCTTGCCTCTGACCTTCTCTGTCTCTTTACCACTCTCAACTCTCTCCTCAAGGTGCCTCTGCCTCCAACCCATCCTTTCCTTTCTGCACAAACTTTGGCTTACTATTTCCATGACAAAATCCACAAGATTACACTCAAATTCCCGACAAGGTCAGCTACATCCCCTCTTCCCCCTCGTCACTCCCAACTCTTCCCCTCGATCTCTGCCCCCTTTCTTTCTTTTCTAAGATCTCTGAGGAGGAAACCAAGGCTCTGATCTGATTACCACTCATCTCCTAAGCTCCATCTCCTCCACTGTCACCCCTTCCATCTATCATATTCTCAACTTATCGCTTTCCACTGCAACTGTTCCTGCAGCCTTCAAGCATGCTAGGGTTACACCTCTCCTCAAGAAACCTTCACTAGACCCTACCTGTCCTTCTATTATCAACCCATCTCCCTCTTCTCCTTCATTTCTATACTACTTGAATGTGTTGCCTTAACTTTCTCTCCTCTCCAGCCCTTCTGCATCCATTGCAATCTAGCTTGCCAAAGTCTTCAGTGATCTGTTCGTGGCAAAATCCAAGGGCCTTTGTTCAAATCTCATCCTTCTTGACCTTTCTGCTGCTTCTGACACTGTTGATTGCCACCTTCTCCTCAATGACTTATCCTTGCTTGGTTTTAAGGACTCTGTGCTATCTTGGTTCTCTTCTAATCTCTCCCACCACATTTTCAGTGTTTGTTCTGGTGGATTCTCCTCTATTGCTATCCCGCTCTCAGATAGTGTACCCCAAGGGTCTGTCTTGGGTCCAATCCTTTTCTCTCTCTATACCCAATCCCTTGGTGCATTTATCTCCTCCCATGGTTTTCAGTATCTTCTTTCGCCGATGACGTTCAGATTTACCTCTCTACACCTGAGATCTCTCTGGCAATCCAGGCCTGGATCTCTGCCTGCCTTTCTGACATTGCTGCTTGGATGTTGCACTGTTGTTTGAAATTGAACATGGCCAAAATCGAGCTTATCTTTCCCCCTAAACCTCACCCCCCCCCCTTCCTGATTTCTTAGTCTCTGTGGATAACCCTGTACTCCTCCCTGTTTCCTCAGCTCGCAACCTTGGGGTTGTCTTTGACTCCTCCCTCTCCTTCTCCACACACATCCAACTGATAGCTAAAACCTGTTTCTTTCTTTATTGGTATTAACAACACAAGAAATCCCAACCACCAAATGAAACAGAAAAATACTGAAACCATCCACAGACAATGCCTTCATTCAAACCTCTTTCAGGAGTATATAATTTCTTATTTATATTCTTTGTCTTGTTTTCATAAAAATAAGGAGAAAAAAGGATCTCAGAACCTGACGAGTGATTTTTATTGGGCATTATTACATTATCAGCCTATAATCAGTGCTCCTTGCATCATGGATCCAAAAACTCATTTTTTTATTTATTATTTTCTCATTCATCTTTAATCTTCTTTTTCTAAATTAATGTTATTACAGCCTTTATACAAGTATAAATAATTATCACACTTATTATCTGCAAGCTGCCATGTGCACCCCAAAACCACAGATGACGCCAAAGCATTTCACTGGAGCTTCATCAGGGGTGACCCAATAATTCCCTTGTAAACAATCATGCACCCTAACTGCAGGGATGTGCACTTCATTGGCTCCCTATAGTTTCTGTATCCATTTTAAACTTCTCCTACTAACCTAAAAGTGCACTCTTTCTGCTGCTCCTCACTATCTTTTCTCTCTTCTCTCCCTTCACCCCTCCTCGGGAACTCCACTCTTCTAGCAGATGCCTTCAATCTGTGCCCTTCTCTTCCACTGCCAACTCCAGACTTTGATCCTCCCACCTTGCTGCTCCTTATGCCTGGAACAAACTACCTGAGTCTGTATGTCAAGCTTCTTCTCTGGCCCTGTTCAAATCCAGGCTGAAAACTCACCTCTTTGAGACTGCTTTTGGATCCTCATCTTCCTGGACATCTCCGCCGCTTTCGACTCTGTGAGTCATGACATACTCCTACAACGCTTGAAAGATAAGGGGATTCAAAGCACAGCACTCGAATGGTGTAAATCCTACCTATCTAACAGGTGGCAACAAGTAAAAACAGGCCACGCATCCTCAGAACCATTCCTGCAATCACAGGGAGTACCCCAAGGATCGTCCTTATCGGCACTGATGTTTAATATCTACATGCAGCCGATATGTGACTTGATCAGATCCTTTAACGTACAATGCCTCGCGTACGCAGATGACATCCTCCTATATATGCCGTTCACAATTGACCATCCAGTATTCTCCCCAATAATCAACTGCTTTGAAGCTGTAGCCGAATGGTTGCTATCACAAAACCTTCGGATTAACCACAACAAAACTGACGTTCTTTTCGTCACGAGGAACCGCAAGTTCATACCTCCTCCATCACTACTCGTCAACAATGTAGAATTGAAATCAAAAACTACAATACGTTACCTCGGCATCACATTGGATCAGCACATGGATATGACTACACATGTAAAGAACGTCACAAAAACTATATATTATAAGATCAAATCATTACGTCACCTCCGCCCCCTACTAGATCCCACAGACTTCCGAACAACCTTCCAGGCATTAGTCCTCCCACACCTGGATTTTGCCAACATCATCCTCCATGGTCTCCCTCAATCAACTCTAAATCCGCTCCGCCTAGCTATGAATACAGCTGCCAGAGTCCTCTCCGGCTCATCAAGATCCGACCATATAACACCCATCATGAAAGAACTGCATTGGTTACCTTTACATGCCAGAATACAGTATAAGTCTTTAGTCCTTACTTTCAAGGCCCTAAATAACCACCCCCCTACACCAATCAGCAAGCTTATCCATGTCACCCTGGAAAATAGAAAAAGGAGACCTACATCAATGAACACCTTAATAGTCCCAAAAATGATAACGAAGTGCACTAAGGCCACCTCCAACAGGGCCTTCTCCTTATTTGCTCCTTTAAACTGGAATGCGCTTCCCCACGAAATCCGTGCTATCAAAAGCCTAATCCTATTCAGAAAAGCATTGAAATACCATTTGTTCACAAAATGCTACCCAGAAGACAACCTAGACATTAGCAAAAATAACACCTCAATACAACCAGAAAAGGGCTAGTTGGTCAACCTTTCTCTCTAGTCCTATTGGCGAACCACCCAAAAGCACATGCAACATCCAATTGAGTTTTATTATTACTGTATATATTAATAAGTTAATCTGTACATAGTTCCCCCGGTTGTCCACTGTTGAATTTCCCTGTTCATTGTAAACTCAATGTTACTTGTATGCATTGTAGTATGTTCTTGTTCAATGTACACCGCACTGATTATAATAGCGCGGTATAAAAGAATTGTTAAATAAATAAATAAATCCTGATCCACTTAGGCCCCGATTCTGTAAGGCGAATAGCAGGGCTGGATGACTATCCGCCCTCAGCCAATGCCTCTCAGCTTTGCTGCACGTACAGAGCCACTGTGCGAGCTGCGGGGGACGGGGCAGAGAGTAGGCGGAGCATGTGCAGGGCTGACCCATGGACCTACAGGGCCAATTCCAGTGATGGCCCTGTATGTCTGGGGATCATGGGGGAGACAGCAAGCTTATTCCACCTTGGAGGTGGAATAAGCGCTGGTCGCCCCCCCCCCCCCAGATCAGCCATCTAGGCCCCCATCGGCAATGGAGGTGAGCGGGGGAGTCCCGCTGCCCGATTTGGGTCCCAGCTGCTCCTGTTGGGGTCAGATGGCGGTGAAATGGGGGGTCCGATGTAGCAGGCAGATTGTGCCATAGGGAGGATATCCCCGCAGCTGAGGGATGGGCGCGCTGGGCCATCCTTCGGCCCGATTCTGACTGCTACGTGAACGTTTTGCTCTGGCATTTCATAATCGGGTCCAAATGGGCCCATCCTGCATGGGGCCATCCGGACGGCCCAGACATGCCCCTTCTGGAATCGGGCTCATTGTCTCCTAAGTGTTTCCTTACCATTTCCCTAGATATATCCTTGTCCTCAGCTGTTGTGCTGTCTGACTTGACTAGATTGTAAGTTTCAATGAGCTTTTATATGTGTCTGTACAGCACTGCGTATACCTTGTAGCACGATACAAATGATCAGTAGTAGTAGAAGTAGTAGTTGGGGGGCATTTTGTCGTGCCAAAATGTGACTTTCTGTTCCAAAGGAACATATGTGCTTCCCGTCCCAACAATAGCTCCCAAAGTTCATGAATAAAAGTCCCCTGTTCTTGGAGTAGATGTCTACTTTTATGCATGTTAAAGGCAGGCAGTAATAAAAAAAACCTTGTCTTTTGTTATTCCTTTCCTCATGTGGTTAATCTTAGGCAATGTATTTGGGGCACAAGAATAGGCAGGTGCTAATATGCTTTGATTGGAAGATAGAGAGAGAAAGGCATCATGGGAATGTACATGTCTTGGGATATGATTTACTAGCTGTAATGGAGACAGAAACATCATGGGAGTGTGGTCATCAAGGAAGGGCATAAAATAGATGTTGATAGTCCTCAGGGGTGGTGACTAATCCTGAGTGAATCGTTAGAAAAAGCAGACAAATGATAGAGATAACTCTCTCTGGCAAGACTGATTGTTTAAATGTTTTGTTACTATTTCTGGTTCCAGGTGACCACATAGCAGCCATGGTCTATATCATCGGAAGGCCAAACAAGGTGGTGAAGGCCAGGGAAGCAATCTGTATTTTCACAAAGCACTTTTATGAAGAAACCATTTCTAGCCCCTTTATTCCTGCCATCCAGAGGGACAACTGGAGGGGCATCAGGGACAGGCCATCGCAGCATCTTACAAACTGGCTTCTCCATGACAACTGTGTCACCATCCAGGGCACATTCCAGGATGTGATAGAGGCTTCGAAGTGCATCCAGATGGAGCTCCATGAGGAAGAACTAAAAGCAGCCAGAAAAGCAGCCAAGGCAGAAGAGCTCTCAAAGGTTGTTCAATGGAACTATGAAAGCAATACTCACTATCTCCCCTTCGACACGGAACTAAGCTATCACTTGGAAACACTGTACTGGCAGCAGACGGAAAACGCAGAGGTGCTCTGGGGAGCAGAGAAATGCATCTTTGACCTGGTGAGGCAAATAGTTACTGTGCCGAGGACCAGGGTTAAATTGAAAATTAAAAGGAGAATCCAAGGTTCAGGTAAGATAAAAATGTCTAGAAGTGTGCCATCTTACTCAAGGTTTTCCCCTATAGATCACTGCAGAACAGGCTGTGGAAACAGAGCCCCTCCCCTACCCCTCAGGAATAAGGATGGGGAGGAAGCATTTCATTTCCCCCACTGCTGCATTATAGGACTATTTTGCATCTGCTTCTGCTTCTTGGTGATTTTATAAGTTTCCCCTTGAAATGCACAGCCCCGGGGTTCATTATGGATGAGGTTCGATGAGAGCTGAGCCAGTGGCTCAGTGGCTCACCTGTAAGGTGCACAGAAGTCCTCTACCTTCATTCCTACCATCAGGGTTGGTGCAACAATGCCATGGTTTCAGGCTGGTTTCCTGGAAGTCCTGAAAAACTTGTCCCTTGCGATTGAAACGGCCATTTTAATACACCAACCCCATTGTGGGAATGCCTGCAGAAGACGCCCAGATGCCTTAGCGAGAACACCACTCAGTGGATGCTGCAGTTTCTGGCGATGCCTAGTCTACAGATGAATCCATGAAGTCACCTTCCAGTAGGAAGATCCATAAAATAAGTGGCCCACTCCAAAATCACCTGGTGCTTGTCCCGTGGGTCACCTTTTCTTAGTCTGCATCTTACTTTATTTATTTATGGCTTCTTTCTATACTACTTTTGAGTACTTGTCAAATCAGTATACAATAAAATTTATATTAAAAAAGTCAAAGAAGGGTTTATAGGCAGATGAGAAATAATAGTAAGCAGGACTGGGGGATGTATGGGAGGGGTAGAAAGAGAATGAGGGAATTAGGAACAAGAGGGGAAAGAGACTGTGGCAGAAAACCTTGTGTTCCCTCTCTCCTCTTTCCTTTGTTTTTCTCTTTCTTGTTCTCTTTTAGCCTTTGGATGTTGGTGTTATTCTCCTTTTTCCTCTGCTCTTTCCAGTCAAACTACGATTACACAATGCAAGGTTCCACATTAGGAACCACCCATGAAAAGGATTTAGGCATCATCGTGGATAATATGTTGAAACCCTCTGCCAAGCATGCAGCGGCAGCCAAGAAGACAAAGAGAATGCTAGGAATCATAAGGAAAAAAATGGAGAATAAAGCAAAGGATATTATAATGCCTCTGTATCGTTGCATGGGGCGACAAAACCTTAAATATTGTGTGCAATTCTGGTCACTATATCAGTAGAATTAGAAAAGGTACAGCGAAGAGACACAAAAATGGTAAAGGGGATGGAAGGATACACCTTTAAGGAAAGGATTAAAAGGTTAGGGTTCTTCAACTTGGAAAAGAGATAGCTGAGAGGAGATATGATAGAGGTCTATAAATTAATGATGGTGTGGAACAGGTAAACATAGATTAGTTGTTTACTCCAACAAAAAGTAGAAAGACTAGGGGACATGCAATGAAGCTACAGGATAAACTATTTAAGACCAATAAGAGAAAATATTTTTCACTCAACGTGTAATAAAACTCTGGAATTTGTTACCGGAGGATGTAGTAAAAGCTGTTAGTGTAGCTGGTTTAAAAAAAAAAATTGGACAAGTTCCTGGAGGAAAGGTTACAGCTTGCTCAAAATACAGCAGCCAGAATAATCACAGGCACCAGTCCATGAGAGCATATTACCCTCACTCTAAGACAGCTTCACTGGCTCCCCATCCACATGAGGATTAAATACGAAGTCTCCCTGATCATATTTAAGACCATTCACCAACTCTCGGCGAACATTCTTTATTTATTTTAAAGGATTTTTATACTGCTTTATCCTTTAAATCAAAGCAGTTTACAATTCAACTGAAACATGTTATATGGTGCGAGGATATAGGCATGCAGTGGCTGTTACAATGCGTTTAAGTAGGTGTAATTATAGCATAACTATGTACAAAATTAGCTATATACAATGAGCTATTTACAAGGAGGATGGGTCAGTTTGACTGGGGTAAGTGGTGAGGGAACGGGGAGGGGCAGGAGCGAGGGGCAGGAAGGGGGGCAAGGGGTGGGCGAATGCAAGAACAATTAAGATGCAGAAAGTTGAGGTCTTTGGTCAAGTCATGTGATGTCACCGTAGTGTTCTATATAGAACGTGGTTTTGAGGAACTTCCTGAAGTCCTTAATGTCCATGGTAGGCAGTCCGGGAGGGAGTTCCATAGGGTGGGAGCAGCCAGAGATATTGCTCTCCCTGAAGTAGATTGCCTTGCTTTGGTGAAGGCTCTGGGGGTTGTGATGATGTCCATGGTGCCTCTCCTCCTAGGTCTGGAGCTTGAGTCAGAGCTAATGAGGATATGCAGACTGTTCGCCGAGAGGTTCTGTTTGATTTTAAAGATGTTTAGTAGGGTTTTATATCTGATGCGAGAATAAATTGGGAGCCAATGGAGGTGGTTCAGAATGGGAGTGATGGGTTCGTGCCTAGAGGAACCAGTTATAATGCGTGCAGCAGTGTTTTGTGCCATCTGTAAGGGCAGGAGTGAGTGTTTTGGTTGCCCAAGATATATGGGGTTACAGTAGAATAGGTGTGATTAGAGCTTGGCAAACAGTACGGAAGTGATCTTGGGAAAGTATCAGCTGAGACGTCTGACTCTCATTTTGAGGTAGGCATTCCTGGTGGTTTTGCTGATGTGAGACTGGAGGGTCAGATTTTTGTCGAGAGTGACTCCGAGGTATTTCTTTACACTCTCCTGCAATATCCTTTCAACAAGAGAGCGAGAAGACCAACCAATCACAACCTCTTATCAGTCCCAAGTGCTTTCACACACTCCAACTCCACCACTACCAACAGAGCCTTCACCTTCTATGCCCCCACCAACTGGAACTCCCTCACACTGGAACTACGCCAACTTACAGACAGGAGAATTCCACTGGAAACTTAAAACCCTCCTTTTCCTAGAGCACTTTGGACCAAACACTTAACTATCTACCTGCCATACCTGGTCTATGTTCACATTGAACCCCCATTCTACCACATAAATAGTTCTATTCACATTGTCTATACTGTTACCCATGTTCTATGTAATGTTCTTGTTTGATTTGTTCCATGTACACCGCAGTGACTTGTAGATATAGCAGTATAGAAACGTTGCAAAATAAATAAAGGTCCATAAACCAAGAGGACCAGGGAAACCAACTGCTTACTCCAGGATAAGCACTGTGGAACCTGTGTACCTTTTTGGGAATCTGACAGTACTTGTGACCTGGATTGGCCACTATTGGAAACATGATACTGGGCCTGATGGACCTTGGTCTGCCCCAGTATGCCATTTCTTATGTTCCTGTGGTATTTCCTTCTCCATACTGGGAGCCATGGACGTTGCTGCAGAGATCTGCCTTTACCTTCTCTCCAATCTCTCTTGCTTTAAAAATGGTTTGGACAAGCTCCTGGAGGAAAGGTCCATAAACCATTATTAAGAAGGGACCCAGGATATCAATGCTTGACCCAATACAAGCATTGTGGAACCTGTGTCTTTTGGGGAAACTGCTAGGTATTTATGACCTAGATTGGCCACTGTTGGAAACAGGATACTGGGCTTGATGGACCTTGGTCTGACCCAGTATGGCATATCTTATGTTCTTTTCTTCTTATGTCCTTGCTTGGGGCCTGGATAGGAGTACATAGCCCTTCATCAGGGTCCCCATACAATTCCAGGATATCAGGGGATGGGCTGAAATAGATCTTCTTTGGCCCCACTTAGAGCTATATTTTTCTGCTTTTCTTAAAATAATTTGAAACTACAGGTCCATAGATGGAATGATACAATTTCAGGACTGGTTCGCCCTGACTATCAGAGCCATATCTAGGCATTTTAGTGCTGGGAGCAGACAAGCATATTGGCACCTCCTATGTCCTCTCTGATCCCTGCATCTCTCTCACTATATTGATCCCTGGGTTCTTGCTTACTGTCTTCTCTCATCCTTGTTAACCCAGATGGTAGGAGGTATGCTCCATACATCTTAAACCTGGATTTCTATAGCTTTTCCATTCCAATATCTTTGTTCACTGGGTGGTTGCCTCTCTCACCCACCTCTATTTATGGTCCTGTCTCACCCACCTCAATTTATGGTCCTGATGATGACCAGGAGCTGTCTGGTGGTCTTATCTTCAGACACAGTGCTGGCAAACTGTTCAATGTTTCCTCAACAATCTACGGTTGCAGAGTTCTGTAGAGAAGGAATGAATGTTTTCATCTTAGCCATATCCATGCCACTAAGAAGGTGTCCTTCAGTTCTGTTGTGTTTCCAATAAGGAAAAATAGTAGAAACTGGGCCACTGAGTTCAAAGATTTGGCGAGGGAGTTGAAACAAATTAGCTCAACTTAATTCCAATACTGATTCACATCTTAACTAACATATCCTGGATGTGAATTTGACACATCTACATTTCAGCTTATTTAAGGGATTCTTCAAATGTACCCCACTTGGCAATTGATACCATCATCCCTGTATCTAGCAAATAACTGACATTTAAAATTGTTATTTTTGAAATTCTTGCAGCTGTTCCAAACTGTCTGGGAATGTCCATGTTTGACAGAATTATCAGAAATGTCACACACTGGTCCTAATAGGCCCAAATGGCTATGATCTCATAAGGTGACATTTCACAGGTATGAGCATGTAGCGTGAACCAGTCAGACACCAGAGTATGTGATGTCACTTGTAACACACTCCTCCCCTTCTCTCCTAATATGGCTGCCCCTAAACATCATTCCACCAAGGACAAAAGTTTTCTTGTATGGCAGGAGCTTTTCACTCATTGGGTTTGTGTTTCTCTTCCCTGGCATTCCTTGATTGTGCTTCATTGTGAGGTAGCTAAAATCCGATATGCTGTAATTTTTCTGATTTGTTGACACAGAACTAGACATCCCCAATTACTGGGAGCCGATGCAGGACCATCTAAGTAAGAGGGTGGTGCTTCCAGTGTCCTCTGAAGAGTACAAGAAGGTGGCAAAGAAATTTCATGAAACAGCTATGAATCTCTCGATCGTCAAGGTACAATAAGAAAGTAATCATGACAGCATCTTAATAAGAGCAGAAAGGGAAAGATTAAGAAGAGATAGAGTACCATGCAGAATAGCTCTGTGCTGACAGAGTTAAAATAGTGGTTGCAGTTAAAAGATAGGTTTAAAGTTAGGGCCAGTTTTAGAGCTTACAGTTAGGAGTAAGGATAGAGGTTAAGGCTGTGACTAGAGAAAGAGTTAGGGTTAGGATTAAAGATTAGGATTATTTTTAAAGTTGTCATTAGGGATAGAGTTTAGGATTAAGATTCAATCTAGGATTAGTGTTGAGGCTAGGTTGAATGTTGGGACTAGGTTGGCTGTTAGGGCTAGATTGGGTCTAAGTTAAGATTGGGGCTAGGGTTAGAGTTAGGGAATAAGGGACAGAGTTTAGAATTAAGGTTGATTCTAGGATTAGTGTTAGGGTCCTTAATTAGGATTGTATTATTGCCAGAGATCAAATGACAGCTAGATGGGAAGGCATAGACTAGAACCTTTGCACAGTCACTCCCAGATGAACAGGTAGATGGGGAAGAGGAAAGACATAGACCTTCATGATGGCTTCCTGATGAGAAGTGAATTAGAAGAGGTAAAGGGAGAGGCCTTGCATGATGGCATAAGGAGAGAGGCCTTGTAAGAAGAGAGGTTACGCATAGCACGGAAAGGTAAGTGTGGTGGGCTCCAGAATTTGTGAATAATTTTTGCATATCATTACACTGCCTCCAGATTGAGCGCATCCAAAACATGTACCTCTGGCTCTCTTACTGTAATAAGAGGTCTTGGCTGGAAAAGAAGTACCCCATGGAATCACAGAATGAGCGACATCTGTTTCATGGAACTCGTGCATGCAACTGCGACTCCATCCAGCAGATTGGCTTCAACAGCAGGTACAATCAGGGTCAGTATTATTTTATTATTAACAAATGAATGTGCACACATATTGTAGGATTATAGAATACTCTACACCCCACTAGTAGTCCCATTAAATACTGGTTGCTCTGGAGACAGACCCAGTGGGATGTTCTGGCTTTCCTGAGGTTCTAGTTCTAAGCTTCAAAATATGACTCCAGTGTTTGGATCCCCCCTGTCCAGATGCTAACCTTAGAAGGAATCCCTTAAATCCGTCTCTTGAACCTAACTCAACCATTACTCTAACCCCTAACCAAAATGCTAACCCTTTGGCCTAATCCTTAAACCTACAACATTGCCAAATATTGAATTTCTTACAATAAACCCAATACCTAACGCGTAATGGTAGCACTAAATTTATCTGCTTAAACCTAACCCAATACTACAGTTTCACACAAACCCTTAACCCTAACTTTGCTTCTAAGCACTAATTATAATTCTTATCCTCATTCTACCATACTTCTAAGCCCAGATCTTACCCTAGCCCTATCTCTAAGCTTAACTCTGACATTAAATCAAACCCATACACTAACCCTAGTGCTTTGTTCTAACCTAACCCTCGCTCTTGCTATGTCACCAATGTCTTACCCACCTTTGGACTAAAGTCAAACTAATCCTAACCCTTACCATAACTTATCTTGTAATATAATTCTATATGCTAACCCTTTGCCTCAACAATCAACACAACCTTTACCACTAAGTCTTGACCATGCCATTAACCCAAGGGAAGAAAGCCAAAAAAATACAAAATCTGTAAAAGAGAACAATGAATTCTTCTGTCATAGGCGTGCATTTTTCATGGCATCTGTTCTGCAGAATAGAATAGCGGATTATTTTATTCTATCGAAATGTCAGTTGTGTAGAAGGGAAGAGGGTTAATCAACTTGTTTTTGTGGTGGCTATGCTGAAGAATAAGACAGCAAATGATTCCAGCCTACAGGAAAATGCAGAATTATAGCATGCTATCATAAAATCCCTCCTTTATATTCTGTATTTGATTGTTCTCTTTCAGTGTATTTGTATGGGAAGGGTGTATATTTTGCCAAAGATGCCTCTGGTGCCCTTCTTTATTCATTCCCATATCAAGAACAAAGGACTATGTTTCTGGCTCGAGTTCTTATTGGCAGATACACCAGAGGGAAAGAGTCCATTGTGGTTCCTCCAGTTGGCCCAGATGGAAGCTTCTTTGACAGCATGGTAGACTCTCTTGACAATCCGTCTATCTTTGTAAGCTTCTTTGATGACTTCACCTACCCTGAATATCTCATCACGTTTCGGTGAAGGAAATCAAGAACACAGCAGAGATACTCAGAACTTTAAAGTGTAAAGAAAAATAAATAAAATCCAGACCACCAGCTAAGTTTCACACCGCCAAAAAAGCGTCTAGGTAGCAATTCTCTGGAAGAGCAGATGATCACCAGTGCTGGAACATGGGTGTCAAATATCAAAGAAATCCAGAGAGTTCACAGAAGGTTCTCATAGATTGCTCTAGAAAAGTCTGCCGACAAATCAATTTGGAAAATGTATGGCAGGTTTTATCAGTATTTTCAGGTGAGCTGGCTCCTAGAGACTTTTGGTCGGACCTGGCATCACTGAAACCCCTTTTGAAATCTATATTTTGACAGCTTACGCAGCTTTCCATGGCTTTTTCTGCAGGCCTCTGGGGATTATATGATTCCTCTATTGAATTGTTATTGGAACTTAGGGAGGGTAATTTTGTCAAAGGATGCCTAGGCAGGGAAGGCACATGGGTACACGTGGTACTTGTTTTATAGAGCAACATGTGCACCTGTGCATCTTTCTTAAATGGTTCCCTGGAAAATGCACATTATACTGCTCTGAGGGAGGAATAACGTTTACATGTATGTATCAGTAATAATCCCCACTTATGCATACATTTTATAAGACACCTCTGGGAATATCTACACATAAAACCAGTCAGCTACTTTTATACCTCTATATGCTGCTGCAATTTTATAAGTGCCTACTTGAGGATATATGTTCTCAAGCCACTTACAAAATTGCCCCTTACTTACTCCAATCTAGGGTTGATTAGGATTGTCTTAATTATATTATTATGTTCTAAAGGCACTGAAATGCTGTTAATTGCCCTCCAAAGTCAAGTTAGAGAAAATCTTGGCAGAGGAAACATTGCCACCATTGTGTCATTAGGTCTCTCTATGGACTTTGATCTGGTTGATCACAACTTTCTGCTTACGTGCTTACTGGATCTAGAGCTTCGTGGAACTGTTCTCGCATGGTTTCTCTTATCTCAAGGACAAGAAGTTCAATGTGAAAGTTAATTCCAACACCCCATCACTTTATTATCTGACCTTTGGAGTCCCTCAGGGCTCTGTCTTGGCTCCTATACTATTTAATCTATTTCTTAGTCCCTTGTCGCTAATCATACAAACCCATGGAATAAGTGGCTTTTACTTTGCGGATTGTAGCTTACATCAACCCCCTAACCTTGGATATGTCAGCATGACTTGCTAACAATAAGTTTAAACTCAACTACTCTAAATCATGTGCAATGTGGGTAACAGATCGTCCACATGCTTCATCTGTGTCACCAGTAATCAATGGCCATTGCTTCTTGCTCCAGCCTGTAGTGCGTATTTTGGGTTGTCTTCTTGATACTCATCCGACTTTCACCAAAGAGATTTCTTTGGTTACTAAGATGTGTTTTTATTCACTACATCTGATTAGATCTATTAGACCATTCCTCCAGACAAAGGCTTTACTGTCTCTGGTTCATACACCTGTGATTGCCAGATTGGACTATTGTAACTCTCTGTATAATGGTCTGTCTGAAGCGACTACAGCTAATTCAATATACTGGGATAAAACTGATAGCACTAGGTAATCATCGTAACCATGTGACTCCTCTCCTGGTGAGAGAGCACTGCTTACCCATCATTTTTAGAACTAAATTTAAAGGTCTTGCTGTTAACCTTTAAGGTGCTGTGCTCTGGCCAACCCCAATATTATGTTTACATTCCCTGTTCAATGTAAAAAACTTGATGTAACTTGCTTACATTCTTGTATGTTCTGTTTCAAATGTAAACCGCACTGATTATAATAGCGCGGTATATAAGAAATAAAAATAAATAAATAAATACATATCTTACTAATACCATTCTTCCATATTCACCATCTTGTACTCTTAGATCGCAGGATCAGAATCTTCTGCTTCTTCCTAAATCCAGTTAGGCATGGTTGGAGTCCACTCAACATGCTGCATTCTGGTTTTTAGCCCCTCATCTTTGGAACAATTTTCCCTTGTACTTCCCTCTCTAAATTCAAAATAGCGCTTAAGACCTATTATTTTTCTTTAGCTTTTCTGGTAGTATGAAGTTCTGTTCGTATTATGGTTGTGAGTGTTCTTGATACATGATTTTTACAGGATTGTATGTGTTCTCCTCTTTCTTTGCTATCCCTCTAACTAGGAGAAATGCACTATGTTATTTTTTTTCTTTTTTTCCTTCCTTTATGGATAATTGTTTTACTGTTTACTTTTATGCTGTTAACTCTCATTTTATTTTTATTTTGTTGTATATGTTTTAACTTATTGTAAACTGCTCTGATGCCTGTGAACAGCGGGAGCGCAAGTCTGCAACAAACATAAATATTAACAGCCCGATTCCGTCCTGCACGTACATGCCCTCTGTACGCCCAGTCTGAACCGGACATACAGAGGGTATCGAGATTCTGATCCCGCGGGGCACGTCTAGCCCCATAGGATCAGAATCGCAAACAGTCCTGTATGTGCAGGCCTAGACTGCGATTCCGTCCAGCCTGCACGTACAGGAAAAGCTTGACTAACTCAGTCAGGGCTTTACACTGGAGCCGCGGCGCCATGGCGTCTGGTTGCCTTGGCGCCGCGGCTCCATTGTAAAGCCACGATCCTGGCTGCTGGCTTAACAAAGGCTTTTCCCATAGCCCGACTCCCTATTTGGCCTCTTAAGGCCAGGGTCGGGCTGTGGGGAATGTCCTCAGGTACCCGATGCCCCAACTGTGCCCTGGGCCTGCCAAAAAAAAACATCCAGGAAAGTTATTCCCCGCACAAGTCGCTGGCCCTGGACATACAAGGACAACATTAGAATCGGCCCTGTACGTCCAGGGCCGGTGACCGACCACTGCCCGCCCTAACTCCGCCCCCAATCCGCACACTCCCTGCCCTCATCTACCTTCCCCGTACAAGCAGCGGGGAAGGTAGATACTGGCGGGTAGGGCACGAATAGCAGGGATGGATGTCCTGTTGGGGCATCCATTTCTGCTATTTCTGGGACAGAATCGGGCCCAAAGGGTTTAAATCAATTATTACAATTAATTGCTTATGTTTTTATATGTTTATTGAGATTTATTGTTATTAAATTAAATGGTTTCATTAGGCACAAGAGATGTTTGTATTTTTATCACATTGCAACATACTTTGGTTGTTACTGGCAGTGAAGCATAAAACCCCACCCTATGTGAAAGATAAAGCCCCACCCTATGCTCATCTTATCTTTTTAATCTATTAAAGGCATTTAGAGTTTGTCTGATGGCCTTGGTGTGCTCTCCACTTTTCCTTCAATTTTGTGCTTGTGTTTCTTAAAAAAATATACTTCTACTTATAAATTTCTATTACAATGTGTCTTACATCATTTGGCAACCTCAGGATAAATTAATAAATTGTACACCTAGGGCTTATTCTGAGTTGATACAAAAACATCCCAGGGTTAAAGCTCCCAGAGGAACAGGCACAGAAAAAACTTACAAGTTTTAGAACATAAGAACACAAGATACGCCATACTGATTCAGACCAACGGCCCATCAAGTTCATTAACCTGTTTCCAACAGTGGCCAACCCGCGTCACAAGTAGATTCCCAAAAGATACACAGATTTCATGCTGCTTGTCCAGTCGGTAAGCATTGGATTTCCCTGGTCCTCTTTAATAATGGCTTATGGACTTTACCTCCAGGAACTTGTCCAAACCTCTTTTTTTTACCATTTCAAAGTTCTTTATTAATCATAAAGAAAGAAATATAATAAAGTCCATCAAGAGGGAGATCATTTACATAAAAAAAACAAACAAAACCTATAATAAGCAAAAAAAAAAAAACAGGCAAAATATTCAAAGCCCTCTGCAGAATTTCTATTAAACTAATGCCCATTTAAGCCAGGAAGCCCGAACAATCTAAAAAAATTAGACTTCCCCAGAATAAAGGCCTCTGGTTGCTCTCGTTCTAAGAAGAGATATTTATCCCTGTGTAAGACAATACATTTACAAGGATGTTTCAGAAAAAACGAAGCTCCAACTGCAAGCACCCGTGGCTTCAATTCCAAGAAGGCCTTCCTACGCCTCTGCGTTGCCTTACTAACATCAGGAAATATTTGAATCCTACTTCCACAAAACATGGCAGCCTTCTTGTTAAAATACAACTTCATTACCAAATTACTCATTACTCATTACACCTCTGCTTGACTATGGAAACTCATTATATCAGGTCCTCCCTCAACAAACCCTACACCCACTCCAAATAGTGCAAACCCTACACCCACTCCAAATGGTGCAAAACACTGCGGCACGCATCATTACAGACACTCCAAGATCTGAGCACATCACTCCAGTCTTACAGCAACTACACTGGCTACCCATGATGGCCAGAGCAAAATTCAAAATAATCCTAATCATCTTTAAAATCATCCACCAGCTCTCAGCAGAGGCACTCCAATACATCATAACGAAGGATACCTGCAACAGACCAAGAAGAACCGATAAAGACAACATGATCGGCACACCTGCAGGATTTATTTTATTATTATTATTATTACATTCTCTTATATACCGCGCTATTCTGCATCAGTGCGGTTTACATTGAACAAACTGGATTCCACAAGACTAAACAAACAACATCAAAAAGAGCTCCCTCCTTACTAGCGTCCACACTCTGGAATTCCCTCCCAACAAGCCTGAGATCATTAGATGACCTAACAGAATTCCGAAAGGAACTCAAAACTTATCTCTTTATTGAAATTTATTAGCAGACAGAAAACAGTCTCCACCCAAACAGTAATGCATCTACTGCCGATAACTCGATACTCAATCATACCAAATAGGCATACAAGGTAATGACATAACATCAACTCAATGCCCACTCACCCCAAACACTCACCCTAAACAAACATAATATAACGTGGTCAATAAGTTCCCCTATGTAGAATGTAACCCTCCAGTTGTGTTGAATGTAACCCTCCAGTTGTGATGTAACCACTTTGATTGTAGGATAAGGTGGTATACAAATCTGTTTAAATAAATAAATAAATTCTGATCACTCATAGATAAAAATGCTATCATCAATGTTGCACGAGACGAAATTACATCGAGAGATGATTTTAAGAAAATGGAAATATCTAATGACTCTGGGGAGGGAGGACATAGACCATCTACCTCCTTCTGCATTACTGACAGACCGAGGGGATATAAAAAATATTAGATAACTTTATCACCTCAGCATCCTCATTAAACAGTACTTCTTTTAAATATGTCTGAAACAATATAAGTGGAGCTAAATAATGAGTGTGTGGAAAGTCGAATAACCTCAAGTTCCTGGCTTGGGCAGAATTCTCCATTGCCTCCAATTGGTGATGGAGCACCAAACTGTCACGAACATTTAAGGAGAGTGCTGCCCTTCCAACTTCTACAAAGCAGTATTACAAAGAGATATTTGACCCTCATGCTCATTTAACTTATCAATAACATCAACAGAAAACTGCAACCTGGGAAAGAGATGACTGCAATGACAATTCTGTGTGAGTCACTATTTCCCAAATGTCGCACAGTGAAACTTCCTTTGGTGGAGAAACTTTCTGGGAAACTTCTGGAAATGACAATGGACAAAGTGTTCACTTTAAGTCAGAAGAAACAATTCCTTGGTCTGGAACAAAAGATGACCCCAGTGGGGAGGTGGGCAGATTACCTTTCCCTTATTCACAAAGGGGGAGGCAGCTGCTTGAAGGCAAGTTCCCTGGCTGGATTGGGCAATACCCGTGCGTGATGAAGAAGAAAGCTCTGAGGGAATACTCATAGTACCAAAGAACCTTCAAGCTCCAATAAACAAGTCTCCATGCTGGTTGACTGAAGATGACGAGCCATCAGCCCAATGATTTTCACAGCCTTGACTGCCTGTGTCAGAAACACTTTCTTTCTCCCCTTCCCCATCTAGCTCCCTCAGCTGTTGTCGCACTCCTCTAGGCTCCGAAGGGGCTCCAAATGGGCAGAATGTGCCCCTTCAGTCACGCACTCATGGGTATACACCTGTGGCTGTATTCCACAGCACACCTGTTTCCAACAGTGGCCAATCCAGGTCACAAGTACCTGTCAGGTTCCCAGAAGGTGCACAGATTCCATGTTGCTTGTCCAATGGGTAAGCAGTGGATTTCCCCGATCCTCTTTAATTATGGCTTATGGAATTTTTTTCCAGAAACTTGTCCAAATCTCTTTTAAATCCAGCTACACTAGCAGCTTTTACTACATCCTCTGGTAACAAATTCCAGAGTTTGATTACACGTTGAGTGAAAAAATATTTTCTCCGATTAGTCTTAAATGTGCTACATTATAAATTCATTGCGTGTCCCTTAGTCTTTCTACTTTTTGAAGGGGTAAACCACCAACTACATTTACATGTTCTACTCCATTCATTATTTTATAGATCTCTATTATATCTCCCCTTAGCCGTCTCTTTCCCAAATTGAAGAGCCCTAACCTTTTAAGCCTTTCCTCGTAGAGATATCCTTCTATCCCTTTTACCATTTTTGTTGCTCTTCTCTGTACCTTTTCTAATTCTGCTATGTCCTTTTTAAGATATGGTGACCAGAAATGCACACGATATTCAAAGTGTGGTCGCATCATGGAGCAATACAGAAGTATTATAATATCTCTTTTATTCTTCATTCCTGTTTTTATGTTTCCTAGCATTCTATTTACTTTCTTGGCCGCTGCTGCACACTAGGCAGAGGGCTTCAATGTATTATCCATATGACACCTAAATCCTTTTCCTTGGTGGTGATTCCTAATGTGGAACCTTGCATCGTTCGACTATAGTTTCAGTTGTTCCCCCCTAAGGGCATAACGTTGCACTTGTCCACATTAAATGTCATCTGTCATTTGGATGCCCGGTTTATCAAGATCCTCTTGCAAGATTTTACAATCCTCTTGTGTTTTAACAACTTTGAATAATTTTGTGTCATTTACAAATTTGATTCCCATTTCCAGGTCATTTATAATTAAAAAGCAGCGGGCCCGGCACATATCCCTGGGGTACTCCACCATTCACCTTTCTCCATAGAAAAAATTGTCCATTTATCTTGAAACTCTGTTTTCTATCTTTTCAACCAGTTCCTAGTCCCTAATAGTACATTACCTCCTATCCCATGGCTTTTTAATTTCCCCAAGAGCCTCTCATGAGGGACTTTTTCAAATGCTTTCTGAAAATTGACGTTTACTATATCAATTTTCTCACCTTTATCTACCTGTTTATTCACACCTTCAAAAAATATAAGAGATTGGTGAGATCTTTTCTTGGCTAAATCCATGTTGGCTTTATGCCATTAAACCATGACTATCTCATGTTCAGTAATTTCTTTTTTTATAATGGTTTCTATCATTTTGCCTGGTACTGATATCACACTCACTGGTCTGTAGTTTCCCAAATCACCCTTGGAACTCTTTCCAAAAAGCGGTGTTACACTGGCCATGCTCCAATCTTTGTACACTACAGATGATTTCAATGATAGATCACAGATCATCAACAGTAGTTCTACAATCTCACACTTTAGTTCTTTCAGTACCTGGGATGTATGCCATTCGGTCCAGGTGATTTGCTGCTCTTTAGCTTATCAATTAGCTATATTACATCTTCCCACTGTATCAAAATTTGTTTCAATTCCTCTAATACATCACCTTTAATTATTATTTCTGGCATGTGCAAGTTTCCCACATCTTCTTCAGCAAAGACAGAAGCAAAAGATTAATTTAGTTTCTCTACTATGACCCTGTTCTCTTTCAGTGTACCCATCACCCCTCCCTTATCTAATGGTGCAACTGTCTCCCACACAGCTGTCTTGCTATGTATTTACTTAAAAACATTTTTATTATGCAATTTGAATTCCATGGCAAGCTTCTTTTCAAACTTTCTCTTTGCCCGCCTTATCAATGCCTTGCATCTAACTTGCCAGTATTTAGGTTGTTTCCTGTTTTCATTATTTGGCTCTTTTTTCCTTTTCTGAAAGATTCTCTCTTAGCTGTAACAATCTCTCTGACCTCACCTTTAAGTCATGCTGGCTGTTGTTTGGCTTTCCTTCCTCTTTTTTTTAAGTATGGAATATGAGAGAGGCTGATAAGTCTGTGGCCTTGTAATGAAACAGAAAGCTACGGGCACACTTCAGTTCCGGATGCCTGAATGATCTCCCTGCAGTTTTGTATTATTTGGAAATGCCAATTATATCTAACCTTTCATTCATTGCTATGTATTTTAACTCTCCCATCTTATTAACTTCTAGAATTTGCATATAGGCATTTCAAAGTTTGTTTTTTTGTGAATATTAACAGTCTGATTATGATGACAGGGTACATTTGGAATCTTGCAACTCGTTCTAATTTTTATATAAAAGCAAATGGGTTACTTTTACTTTTATTGGAACCTCTGTATTGGGATGCCCTGACTTCCCTGTTTTTGCTAGTATCCTTCAAGGATATACATAATGTTACAATACAAATTGCATGGAATTCAAATGGTGCTCCCAGTCCAATACCATATACACTGCAAAACACTGATAACCTCATTTAAGCTCCTCAGACAAATAGCCCCCTCCCACCTATGTTTATGTTTATTTCATTTGATATACCGCCCTATTTTGGCAATCAGAGCGGTTTACAATGTACAAACAAATTAGAGAAGGCGCAAGGCCAGAGAGGAGGAAAAGGAAGTTACAATCATTGATAGATTAGTAGGAGAAAAGAAAGATACAGGACTGTACTTAGGGGATGGGATTACACAAAAGGGGAGGGAAGGTCATAGGCCAGGGAAAAGAGGTGGGTCTTTAGGTCACGCTTGAAGGTGGGGTGGTGGGACTCCAGTCGAAGGGAAGTGGGGAGTGAATTCCAGAGGGCAGGGCCTGCGAAAAAAAAAGGCAGAGGAGTGGGTGGATTGAAGGTGGGCAAGGGAGGGGGAAGGGAGATTAAGACCATTGAGGTGAAATGAGCGGGGAGTGTGTCTGGGAGGGTGGAAGGTGGTAAGATCTGCCAGGTATTGTGGAGTGCTAGTGTGAAGAGCTCTGTGAAGGAGAGTGAGCAGCTTAAACTGGGTGCGAAAGGGAACAGGTAGCCAGTGAAGATGGACGAGTAGGGGTGTTACGTGATCTCGTTGGGAGGAGTGGGTGATAAGGCGGGCAGCAGTGTTTTGGATCCTTTGTAATCTATTTAGTTGAGATTTGGGGAGACCAGTGAAGACAGAGTTGGAGAAGTCAACATGCGACATAACTAGTGACAGTAGCAGCGTTGTAAGGGCAGGCGGAGTGAGAAAAGGGCGACTAGCACGAATTTGATGAAGAAAAAAAGAAAGAGGTCTTGGTAATATGTGAAACGTGAGCTTGAAAGGAGAGGTCGGAGTCAAAAACCACACCCAAGTAATGGAAAGTAGAAACCAAGGGTATAGTAGAACCAGAAAAGGATGGGACCAGCGAGGGGAGTGGGCTGCCATTCGAAGAACCAAATTGTGATGGTTTTGGTAAGGTTAAGGTATAGACAAACAAGTAGAGATACGATCAAAATGATGCAATCAAAATAAACTAATGATTCCCTCAGACTACCGTAATTCCATTAAATCCTCAAATAGGGGATTCTCACACTTTGTGCTCACTCTCTGGGATGCCCTACTGGACAAACTAAGAGAAACAAACAATCTTATCACATTCCATAAAAAACTAAAAACCCACCTCTTCAAACAACATTTTGGTGACCATCTGGCACCTTCTAACAGATCCCAGCAAGGGCACCTCATAAAAGATATAACCCCTCTAATCCAATGCTTCTCCCATACATTCAGAAAATACACACAATTCAGGAAAATCTATGTATCTCCTCTGACCAAAACTGTACTTAAGGGCGCTGATTATTGTACATAGTTATCAGCCTATCCTAGTTATCAATTTATCTTCTGACCAAAACTGTACTTAAGAGCATTGATTATTGTACATAGTTATCAATTTATCCTAGCTTGAGACATGTTCAGTGTTTACTGTACATAGTAATTCTGTTACATTTATCTGACCTTGTTTAATGTAAACCGCCTTTGATTTTGTGGAAAAAGTGGTATATAAATGCTAATAAATAAAATCATTCCAAGCCATATGCTCTTTGGCGACTCAGCTCTCCCCCATTATCTATTTATGTATATTTACTTATTTAGCTATTTTATTTATCTAGTTTAAAAGCTGCTCTCTCTCTCCTTTTTAAAGATTAATACCAGGTTCCACACTGTTTAAGGTGGAGCCCATTCTTTCAGAAAAGCTCCCCCCGCCCCCTTCCCCAGAATGTTGCCCAGTTCCTAACAAATCCAAAACCCTCTTCCTTGCACCATCATCCCATCTATGCATTGAGAATCCGGAGCTCTGCCTCCCTCATGGGTCCTGCGTGTGGAATGGGAAGCATTTCTGAGAATGCTATCCTGGAAGTTCTGGATTTCAACTTTCAACGTAAGAATCGAAATTTAGCTACCAGAACCAGAACCTCTCTTCCACATTTTCCTATGTCATTGGTACCAACATGTACCAAGACAGGAGGCTCCTCCCCAGTACTATCTAAAACTTTGTCTAAGTGGCATGTGAAGTCTGCTACATTCAAACCAGGCAGGCATGTTACCAGACAACTGTTACAGCCACCAACCACCCAGCTATCTACATGCCCAATGATCGAATTGCCAATTATAACTGCTGTCCCTCATTGGCACATGACCCTGGAAACACATCCTTGGTGCGAGACGGTATTACATCACCTATATGACAGGACCTTTCTACAGGATCACTTCCTACCACACCAAGGTGATGCTCTCCTTTCACGAGACCTCTCTCCTCTATGGCAACTGAGAGGCTGTCAGACTGGAGGTGGGACTTCTCTACTATGTCCCTGTAGCTCTCATCTGCATACCTCTGTCTACCTCAGCTCCTCCAAATACGCTACTCTAGTCTCCAGGGATTGGACTTGTTTCCTGAGAGCAAAGATATCTTTGCACTTAATGCACACATAAGATCTCTTGCCAGCTGGAAGAAAATCATATATGTAACACTCAGTGCAAAAGACTGGATAGCCCCCATCTCACTGCTGCATCTTAGATCTAAAGAGTTCTTTTAGCTATTTAAAGATTTTAAGTTATGTAAAGTTGCTAGGGGAATAGGACTACTTGAACTAATACAATTATACCTAATAAGTATATAGGACTTTTAGTATTCACCTCAAGGTGAACTGCAAGGACTTAATTAATCTGCTCCTAAGGCCTAATAACCTGCTGATGAGGATAATCAGTTAAACCTGAAATTGAGTAAGATCACCCCCTTCTCCTTAATTGGTTTAGGAGGCTATAAATCAAGGATTATACTGGGGGGGGGGAGTTAGGGTGGTGGGAGGAATGACCTATTTGTATCTGTGCTTATAAAACAGTCTCTTAATTTCCTGGGTGATTCACACTGCCTTTAGTTTGATAAAGTGATCCTTTCAAGTCCTTTTGATCAGTCACTTGACTTTAGCCTGTTTAAAACAATTTCCCAGTTATCCCGCCGCCTCCTAACTCAAAGGCCTCTTTGTAAAATGTCTCTAGAAAACAATTTCTCTCTATATACTGCGACGCTCCTGCCTGGGCCCGAGAGCTTACAGGCAGGAGTGGCCTTGTAATGTCCCTGAGGAATAAAGCTTGTACTGGTCCCTGGGAATTCTGGGACTCGTAGTGTACTTGTATTTCCTTCAGGATTAAATTGTAGTCGTGACACAAATGTTAAGGCTGCAAGAAATTTATTGTTGTGGGGATATTTTCCAGCGCATCAAAATTCAATGGTACAGAACGCAAAAGGTGCAACTTCAACCCAAACAGCTGAAACCAGGAACATAGGAAGTACAACTGAAATTAAGTTAGCTTCTACTTGGCTCTTCACAATCACAGCAGCTTTAACTCAGCAGTGCCTCATGTGGTCTTTCAAAATTATTGCAGCACCAAACAAACAGCTGTTCCTTCCACAGCGTGGCTTCTCAAAACAACAAATGAAAACAATTTGTAAACCTTTTAGCTTGGCAGCAAGTACAGCAAACTCCCTGTATTCCTTTCATACAGTGTTCAAGGGTTTCTTACATTGCTGTCCTCTTTGAGGCAGATTGAGCAATCCACTTGCATGCATTCATCAGAGCTAAGGCTATCACTGTCTCTGTCAGGCCTGCTAAGCTTCCCTGACCTCAGTTCCAGAAACTCTTGAAACTGTTTTAAAAGCAATTCAGCCTGTAACTGCTCTTTATCCATGTGAAAGTCTTTGGTAAGGGTAACACCCTTCCCCCACTTGCTATCAGCTTCTGCAGCTGGGTTTACCTTGTGCAGGTTAGCACAAATAAAATGTTTCTCTAGTAAAGCATTAAAAGTAGAAAAGTCAGCTTTACCTTTAGCAGGGTTTGAATAAGAACTGGCACCTTTCCTCCAGAAGTCTCTCTGGTTCAGAAACTCAGCAGCCTTACTGCTATTTCCTCTGCTCTGTGAAAAGCTTTCTTCCTGCTTCACTTCCTTGCTTCTGTAGCCTTGTTTGCTACCAGACCAGATACCTTCTTTCCATGTGCTGAATTCACTAGCCTTCCCACGCCCAGGCTCTACCTTGCAGTAAGGTTCCTTCTTAGAGTGTGCTTGGCTCCAAGGTTTACTGCTCCAAGGTTCTGCCTTGCTCCAGGGTTCTATTGTTTTCCTCCGTCCTTTTCCCTCTTTTTCTCTTTCCTCCTTTTCTCTTTTCCTCCTCTCCTCTTCCTTCTCTGCTTGGGGATTTAAAAGGGCTTCATTTCCCGGCACGCCCTGACCTTCCCCTGAGCGTGCCCAATCAGTGCAGAAGCCTGTCTCCTCCCCTGAGCTGGGGCATGTCCTGTGCTCAGCAGAGAGCTGTGTTTTTTTCAACTCTGCACTGGAAATCCTGTGCGCTAGTGCTGTTTCATTACTTCTACCAGGATTTTCCCCTATCTCCATCTCTTCTGGAGGGCATTCCTCACCACAATACTCAAAGAATATTTACCATATTCTATTTTCTCTGTTAAGATATACCCTAACTGTCTTTAAATTAAGTAAAAGCTGGCTTGTAATACTAAGGCCTAACAGGCTTTAATTTAACGGAAGGCTGGTTTCTTATACTAAGCCCCGGGTGACTATAATTTCAATGAAAGCTGGCTTGTACAGTAACAGTTAGCTTTATTTGATATACCACCTATTATAAATTATATCTAGGTGGTTAACAATTAAAAAAACAATCAACATGGAAAGGATAAAACAACAAATACGGAAGAAAGGGGAAGGAAGGCCTAGGTTACAAAATTAGCAGCATATTCATAAACACAGCCACAAAAGAAGGGGAGATAGGGAAGAATAGAGGTCAAGTTGCTGAGTCGTGGCCACACGTGTATGGGTAAAGAAAACATCTGGTGAAGGTTAGGAATAGCTAGAAAGTGTTGTGAAGATGTGCAGGGGATCAAAAGCTTAATACTAAATTCTAACTGACTTTAATTTAACTGAAAGCTAACTTGTAGTACTTTGCCCTAACTCACTTAATAGAACACTGAATTTTAAAATACAGAGATTTTATCAGTTTTAACCCAAAGACTTCCCTTTTCCCCTAGATTTAGAGAATGTCTCAGGAGGTGGGTACTTACCAGTGCAGGTTTCTTCCCAGCAGTCGCAGCCTCCTGGTAGCACCGTTTTATTTTGGGAGCTTTTGTGTGTATACTGTTTGCCTTTTTGCTTCATTTTGGTGTGTAACTCATTTAAAGTAGCACACACCAGAATGGAAAATGAAATTGAACAAGAACACGTTTTGCTGGGGCGTGTTTACTAATGTGCAGTAACCATTACCACATGCTAAGCAGTTAGTATGGGACTGCGGTAGCTGTTACCATAGTCTAAAACAGCCACTGTGGTAAAGCTCCTGCAATATCGGCTTTGTGGGGTTTGAGGCGGGGATCGCGTAGGTTTGGGATGGAAATTGGGCATTGACTGCACACTGCGCCTAGCGCAGCCGCCATTAGCTTGTGCTGTGTTTTATGCAATTAGCAGGGTGCACTCACAATGGGTGGCATTAAGTGCACCCGCGGTACTGGCAAGTGCCTGGTTAGAACCGCAGGATCCTGCAATCCACGCTAATTGAATGGGGACATACCAGAAACGCCCCCATCAGTCAGCGTGGACCTGGCCCAGCCCCAGAGCTAAGGGACGATCTCTTGGGGCACTTTTGTAAACATGCCCCTTTTGTTTGCAAACATTAAAAAATGAAGCTGTCTATTCCACTGTATTTTTCTTGTTGTTTTGAAGCAAATATATATGCCTGACAATTATTCATCATATTGGAGGCTTCAAACAGTAGAAGGGCGCTAATACTTCAATCCTAGGCCAGCCTATTTGCGGTTTAATTGAAGCTGCTAGTGCTGTCTTATTTTCAACTCACATACTACAACACATGACTTAGAAGGGCAATTTTTAGAGCCTCGCTCACTATTCTCATGGGTCAGATATAGAGCCGATCCCAGTCATTGCTTGCTGGTCCATGGTGAAAAAAGGGTCCAGAAACACTGTACTGTAGTATCTCTTTGACACACGCACAAATTGTAGTTATTTATTTAATGGGTTTTCTACACCACATTATCCTAGATTCAGAGTTGTTTATATTGTAACTTGAATATAACATAATTAAAACAGGGAGAATAACTTGGAGACTTACAATGTGACAGCCGTTACAGATCTTGGACTTGCATGATGTTGGGGTATACATACTTTCGTCTGCTAGGTGCTAAATTGGTACATTGCGTAGGGGAACAGGGTAACAGCGTGGTATTTTATGGGAAATAAGTACAGCAGAGGATGATGATGGGAGTGATTGTCATTACATATGTCCATAATATTCTGTGAATACCAGGTGCAAGAGCTTTTAGCATGTGCTCATTATAGCAGTCCGTATTCTAAGAGACTTGGGGCCTAAAATTCGAAAGGCATTTACATGGTTTACAGCCCAGTAAATGCTTTAGATGAGGATATTCAACAGCACATACATGGTTAGTGCCGTTGAATATAGAAACATAGAAACATGATGGCAGAAAAAGACCACATGGCCTATCTAGTCTGCCCTTCCATATCAACCACTACAACAGTCCCCTTTTTTCATTTAGAGATCCTCTGTCCCATGTTTTTTTCAAGTCAGATACTGTCCTCATCTCTACCACCTCCACTGGGAGACTATTCCACGGATCCACCACTCTTTCCGTAAAGAAATATTTCCAAATATCATTCCTGAATCTATCTCCTTTCACCCTCATCCCATGTCCCCTCGTTGCAGAACTTGCTTGCCATCGAAAGAGGCTCTCCTATCCCGCCTTTCCTCTAAAGTATACAAATTAAGATTTTTAAGTCTGTCCTCATATGCTTTATAATGAAGACAACTAATAATTTTAGTAGCCACCCACTGCATTGACTCCAACCTCTTTATATCCTTTTGAAGGTGCGGTCTCCAGAATTGCACAAAATACTCCAAATGAGGTCACACTAAAAACTGCTGGCCATTCCTCTCCCTATGCACCCAAGCATCCTTCTAGTTTTTGCCATCACCTTTTCTACCTGTTTAGCTACTTTAAGATTGTCAGACACAATCAAGCCCAGGTTCCATTCTTCTTTTGTGGACAGAGGTACCTGATTTCATTATGAAAGGTGATGTCCTACTGGCTAAGGGGCCAGGAAATATTATGAGACCTGCAGCACTGATTTCAATGGATAGAATCAGAGACTCCAAATATCACACTGCTGAGGGATGTGAGTTCAAAATCAGAACTGGCTGAAAAGTCTCCGTCCTGAAACTGTGTATGTCGGCAGCTCTGTCCATCTCCTCCTTCTGCGCTCAACGCACTGTCTTAGCAATTTATTCCATGTCTCAGAGGAACTGAACAGGTGTCAAAACATGTTATTATTTAATCTTCATCCAAACTGGTAGGTAGTGAGGTATCAATTATAGCACCAAAGTACTTCCCTTCGATTATTCACTGCAATTATAAAGAATTATAGAGTGTGTGTATGGGGAGGAGAGGGATGGGGAGGTTGTAGAGTTTATATAGTGAGTGGTGGGATGCAGCTACCCACAAAATTAAATTCAGCTCCAGGTCTGAACATATCTGCAGTACTATTGGTGTAGCACTAGATAGACCTAACAGACGGCCTCCGCTCCGTGGGCATGAGATACCCATGAAGCACTGAGATGCATATCTCAAGGACACGTTGTAGCCTTCCAATCTGACCTGGAGGGTGATTTCCTCTACTGCCTCCACCCCCTAAAAAATATCTGGGTACAAATTTTAAAAAATTGATAAAAAATACAGCATTAAAATTCAGGTTTTACCACAGCCTGTGTTTTGTTCTTTTGTTGAAAAATTTGGCTTCCTCAGGATGAGCAAGATTTCCCAAAGGGTGGAAGAACTTCACAATACCTTAAATTTGGGAATCGGAACATTCTGGAGTGGGAATGTGCTCTCTTTTTCTGAAGAAAAGCCAAATAAAATGTGACTTCATATCTTAAAGGCAATAAAAGCAGAATCAGGAGGTGCCAAAAGATCTTTGCAAGGGTTTGAAATTGTTCTTTCTGATGGGTGGGGGCTGGAGATTAATTGGAACCCAGGGCAGAACTGAATTTTCTTACAGTTTCTAAAACTTTAGTATTGTCTGAAAAACATTTTGTTTTCTCTTTTTATCAGGCGAGTTCTCATAAAAAATATTTAACAGGTTTTTTATATCGCTTTATCATTTTAGTCAAAGTGGTTTACATTGCAACTTAAACTCGGTAACGCATAATAGACAGGGACATTGATAACTTGGAACCTTCTGAGGCAATGGAGGGTTAAGTGACTTGCCCAAGGTCACAAGGACTGCCAGTGGGAATTGAACCCTGGTCTCCCAAGCCAGTGCTCTAACCATTAGGCTATTCCACCACTCCAGTATGAGACTGTCTGAATAAAATTCACAGAAAGGTAGTGGAAGGAGGAGATGATCAGAGAGATTCAGCCTTTTGTAAGGTTGGTGAGAGTTTACAGAGAAGGCTCACTCATGGCTCAGATATAAACTCTATTTCCGAGTGAAGGATTTCCAGGTGATGGGGCTAGAGAGAATTTCTGGGCTGCTTTGTAAAGTAGAGGATAGAGACCGGGGAGATGAGGGCAGGGTGGGAGCTGAACCCCATTGCTAAAGAGTGGGGCAGCTGTTGGCTGCAGATGTGGTGGGAGCTGTTGCTGAAGTTGTTCTTTGTCGGTGTCCCAAGAAGCTATTGCTGTCCAGTAGCTGCCGTGGAGGGATCCATGGTCCATGAAGTCATCGTAGCAGTGCTGCTGCCTGCGTTTCCTGCTGGACCCATAGTCACATGCTGCCTCTTCTCTATTGTGCCCAGCAGGTAAGTCTCTCCTTGTCTCCCCTCAGTCTTGATTGACACATTGTGGCTTGACTGGGTTCCACTCCCAGCATGGAAGTGAAAGCTGCTAGTGAGTACGACATGCATCTGTTTCACCTCTCTCTAACCCTCTCTCTCTCCTCAGCTGTTCCTGTATCTCTGAGTATTGCCCCTGTTTTCTCTTTCTTGCCCTCCTCTCTCTCCCCTCAGCAATTCCTATATTTTTATTGCCCCTGCTTGTCCTCTCCATGCCTTCTCTATCCTCAGTAGTCCCTGTGTCTCTGTTTATTGTTTCTGTTTTTCCCCCTCTGTGTTCCTCTCTTTTTCTCTCAGAAGTTTAGTTTAGTTCAGAGTTCAGTTTAGTTTATTCGCTTGATATACTGTCTTTAACAAGGTACCAATGCAGTTCACAATAAAAAGATATAAAACCTGAAAAGAGGTATGAGACAAAATTAAAAAATAACAAAATAAAATAAGCGATTGCATAGATGATATAATAAATCAAAACATGAAAGAAACATTAAATTAAGAAACCTAAAAGCAGGTAATATAACATAATCATGATTAGATTAAAAAATCATTAGAGTTCATACAGAAATTTGTACATAGTAAATAAAACTATAGCACTAAAGATAGTAAATTAAGTCCCAAATCTAAACAAGCACAAATGACAAAATTACTTGCACTGTCCAGAGCCACAGTTGAAGGGGAGGACTATACATAAATCTCATTGTTCAGAGTGTGCACTGATATCTGAAACACTTCAGAGAAATGTCAGAGACAGGACTGATGCATCAGTGGCCGCCACAACTGAGATCTTGTTCTATCAATCAGGGCAAGCGCCAAATGCTGGACCAGTTACAACTATTCATTCTCCTTCAAGGCCTGCTCAAAAAGTCAAGTGTTTAACAGGGGTCGAAAAGTAGAATAGGTGTCGTTATTTTTCATATCAGCTAGTAAAATATGCCTTAGAAAATGGGTTTGATAAGTAAAAGTCAATCACTATGTGTGTTTGAGACAAATCATTTGAGGTGTAGTTAAAACAAGGCAGCGCTGTTCCTGGCATCTCAGTGCCTGAGCGGGAACACATGGAATCAGATGGTCGGCATGCAAAAAAGCCCCATCAGAGCTTTTGGAAACCAATGTTAAAATCTTAAATTGAATTCTATACTCAACTGGAAGCCAATGATGTTCCTTAAGAAGAAGCGTCACATATTCAAATTTGTGGGCCCACCTTAGTACATAGCAGCTGTATTTTGAATTAGTCGCTGTATCTCTTGGTATTATCCTCCTGCCCTCTCTCTTTCCCCTCAGTTTCTGAATCTCTGGTTATTGCCCCTGCCTGTGCCTTCCTGCCCCTCATTCTCTCTCCCCTCAGCAGTTCCGGTATCTCTGATTCTTATTCCACTTTTCTCTATCCCCCCCCCCCCTCTCTGTTAATGTATCGCTGCTTATTCATTCAGGAGACACCCAGGGATGGTCTAAGAAGATAATGTTAGACCTGAATTGTAAACCTGTGCACAAGCCATCATGAGCATTATTTGAAAATAAGAAGGAAAAGTTTAGAAAATATTGCTATGAAATGATTATATATAATGATCTTTAGATGTAGAATGATTCAGGAGTGGTCATATTATTGACATTGTAGCACTAATTAAACTGCTCCATTTTTAAGATTTTTAGAGCATTATTTTTATTTTTTTTCAGAAGAAAGAGGTTTAAAAATCTGCTTTTTTTCCTCTTAAAAGCTAGAAAAAATAAGTCGTTTTCATCCTACCGCATTAAAAAAAAAAGCAAAAGTAAAGATGAGATTGAGAACTACAGGTCGGTTAGTCTAACCTCTGTGGTGAGTAAATTAATGGAAACGCTGCTTAAACAGAGGATAGTGAGGTTTCTGGAGTCCAATGGCTTGCAGGATCCAAAGCAGCATGGGTTTACCAGAGGCAGGTCTTGTCAGACAAATCTGATTGATTTCTTGACTGGGTGACCAGAAATTTGAACCAAGGGAGAACCCTAGATGTGATCTACTTAGATTTCAGTAAAGCCTTTGATACCATTCAACAGGTGACTTATAAATAAATTGAACCAAAAAACCCCGTCTAGTGAACGAAAAAGCAAGCTTACATCAAAAAAGTCCACCAGAAACATAAAACCCACACTGTGTTTTTCAAATTCTTTTTGTTGAAGCGAGCCAGAGGAGGGTCAGGATGGATACTTGACCCACACCAGACGGCTAGCTGCTTTTTAATCAATTAAGGTTCTCCACCCAAAATCAAAATAAAAAAATACTCCACTTATCTGTCCATCGAAAATTCTCATTATAAAGTCTCCTTCAGTTGCGTTGCTCACAAGAAGGTAAATCGGCACGACGTGCACGTTTCGGGCACCAGCCCTGTATCAAGTGCTTCTCTCTAATCTCAGTAATGTGGCAACAATGTTAAAAACGCCGTCAGCGCGGCTCAGGTCAAAACTCTCTTTAGACTGAATGCATTTAAAAGGAGAAACCAACCAATAGGAACAGGGGGATCCCCACCAACAGGGAAATCCCTGCCCTAAATGGACAAACCACAATAACAGCGTCATAGCACACTCAACCAATCAATTTCACGATTGAGTCCACGTGGCTCCACCGTATCCATCGAAAAAATCCATCGCTGTTCTAACCATTGAAGTCTCCTTTCCCTGTCACCACCATGAGGATTTAAAGGTACATAGTCCAGCACAGTCCACCGGAGATCAAAGTGGTAATGGGATCTGCCCTACAGAATGGTTGGATCACCCGAAAGGAATATACCTTTTTGTTGAATCTACATCCAGTTGTTCCTGTTTTGTATCTGGTACTGAAGATCCATAAGTCCATTTCTGCCCCTCCTGGGTGTCCCATCGTATCATGTCGGCACTCAGTATTAAAACCTCTTTCCATTTTTTGTGACGTGTTTCTCAAACAGGAGGCTTGTCGTGTTTCCTCATTCATTAAGGATTCCACGCACTTGTTGCAAATTTTATCCACTATCACGGTTCCAGCTAACGCCTTGCTTGTCACCTTGGATGTGGTGACATTATACACCAATATTAACCAAGTTGAGGCACTGAATTTATTGAAAGATCTGTTTGTTTTTGCTCCTGACCGGTTACCTCGGTCCTTTTTGATTCAACTAATGGAATTTGTATTAACTAAGAACTATTTTTTGTCTGAGGGCGTTTTTTATCAACAGATTACCAGTATTGCCATGGGTGCCACGGTGGTGCCTTCTATTGCCACCTTATACATGGCAGATATGGAGGCTAATTTAATTGAATGTTCTGCGGATTATAGGAATGTTTTATTGTGGAAACGTTTCCTTGATGATGCTTTTTTCATCTGGACGTCAGATCTGGATTCCCTTCATTTGTTCATTGCCTGGTTGAATTCTTTAAGGGGCAATATACAATTTACTGAATACATTAGTCCAACTACTGTTGAGTTTCTCGATATGCAAATTACAATTGAGATGGACCATTTATTTACTACCCTTTATCGTAAACCAGTTCAACGCAACAGCTTATTACATTTTCGGAGTTTTCATCCTGGCCCCCTACGGAGGGGTTTGCCACTTGGACAATTTTTACGATTACGGCGCATCTGCCATTCTTTGGGGGAGTTTAAGAAGCATGCTTCTGATTTATGTGACTGGCTGAAAGTAGGGGTTACCCTTCGTCGGTTATTTCGAAAGCTTATCGTAGAGCCCTCCATGTACATAGAGACTGGCTCCTTGATCCTCAATATCGTCGTGAATTATCTCCGGAGGAATCATCAATCACTGGAATTTTACCCTACACTGACCGTAGTTCTGCAGTTCTACATATTTTGCACACCCATTGGTCGGTTTTGCAATTACATGATTGTTTTAAGGTTCCATTACGGGTGGCTTTCACTCGGGGTCGGAATTTTTGTGACCATCTTGCTAAGACATCATTGCTGCCGGATCGGGTGTCTTCACCAGGAGTGGCGATTGGCCATAAACCTTGTAATGATTGTGTTTATTGTGCTCTAACCCTTTCGGGGGATACTTGGTCTCATCCACGGACTTGTGTGTTATGTAAACATAAATGGGATACTACCTGTACGTCTTCTTATGTAGTCTA
Organism: Ichthyophis bannanicus; assembly: GCA_033557465.1. NCBI lineage: Eukaryota > Metazoa > Chordata > Amphibia > Gymnophiona > Ichthyophiidae > Ichthyophis > Ichthyophis bannanicus. Next base: position 122,137,402 of record CM066048.1, read on the forward strand.
TCTTATACAATGTCCTTGTGGTTTGGTTTACATAGGGAGGACTATACGCTCAATAAAAAAGCGGTTGGCAGAGCATGCCTCTCGGTTACGCCAACGAATTGAATCGGCACCGTTAGTTACTCACTGTATGGCTTTTCAACACCTTTTTGAAGATCTCCGGTGGACTGTGCTGGACTATGTACCTTTAAATCCTCGTGGTGGTGACAGGGAAAGGAGACTTCAATGGTTAGAACAGCGATGGATTTTTTCGATGGATACGGTGGAGCCACATGGACTCAATCATGAAATTGATTGGTTAAGTGTGCTATGACGCTGTTATTGTGGTTTGTCCAATCAGGGCAGGGATTTCCCTGTTGGTGGGGATTCCCCTGTTACTATTGGTTGGTTTCTCCTTTTAAATGCATTCAGTCTAAAGAGAGTTTTGACCTGAGCCGCGCTGACAGCGTTTTTAACATTGTTGCCACATTACTGAGATTAGAGAGAAGCACTTGATACAGGGCTGGTGCCCGAAACGTGCACGTCGTGCCGATTTACCTTCTTGTGAGCAACGCAACTGAAGGAGACTTTATAATGAGAATTTTCGATGGACAGATAAGTGGAGTATTTTTTGATTTTGATTTTGGGTGGAGAACCTTAATTGATTAAAAAGCAGCTAGCCGTCTGGTGTGGGTCAAGTATCCATCCTGACCCTCCTCCGGCTCGCTTCAACAAAAAGAATTTGAAAAACACAGTGTGGGTTTTATGTTTCTGGTGGACTTTTTTGATATAAGTTATAAATAAATTGAGCAACCCAGGGATGGAACCTAAAGTGACTGATTTGGTTAGAGATTGATTGGTTGAGTGGGAGACGACAAAGGGTACAGGTAAATGGAGCTCACTCTGAGGAGAAGGAGGTTACCAGTGGTGTGACGCAGGGATCTGTCCTTGGTCCGATTCTTTTTAACATCTTTGTTAATGATATTACATAGTAACATAGTATATAACGGCAGATAAAGACCAGTATGGTCCATCTAGTCTGCCCAGCAAGGTGGCAAGAGTAGGAGCACCTGCCACTCCGTGCAGGTCACCCCTCCCCATGCCTTTGTTTAGGGGTGTACTCACCGCTCTGTGTAGGTCACCCCTATTTGTTGAGTTATAAGAGATAGTTATATTTATTTTTATTTTAATTGCTTAAGGCTGTCGGGTAAGGTTTGCCACTTTGCGGATGATACAAAAATCTGCAATAGATTAGACAGCCAGGAAGGAGTAGATAACATAAGGAGGGATCTAGCTAAGCTTGAAGAATGGCCACAAATTTGGCAACTGATATTTAATGCTAAAATATGCAGGGTCATGCATTTTGGCTGCGAAAATCCTAAGGAACGGTACAGCGTAGGGGGCGAAGTACTTCTGTGCACGAAAGAAGAGGGGGGCCTGGGCGTGATTGTTTTGAACGATCTTAAAGTGGCTAAACAGTTAGAAAACGCAATGGCGAAAGCCAGAAGGGTGCTTGGGTGCATAGGGAGAGGAATGGCCTACAGAAAGAAGGAGGTGATAGTGCCTCTGTATAAGTCTTTGGTGCGACCTCATTTGAAGTATTGTGTGCAGTTCTGGAGACCCCTTCAAAAGAATATAAACAGGATGGCATCTGTACAGAGGGTAGCTAATAAAATGGCTAGTGGTCTTCATTACAAAACATATGGGGACAGATTTAAAGATCTTAATATGTACAGTAAATCTAAATTCCTGTTTATTGAACATTTCGACAGCATTACTTAACATCAAACACACAATAAACCACAGACAATGACAGACCATGGCCTACACCCACAGACAGAACCAAAACATCTCCCTTCTCTTCCTCACACTTCCTCACTGCAAACACCATATGATGTTTATACTGTAAATAGTTCTTGTAAATAGTTAAAGTTGCTCAACCCTCCATGCATGCCACGCTTACCCTTGAAATTGTTTGATGTTAACGGTAATGAGGTTCAATGTAAAATTGTTTATTGTTTAATGTAAACAGTAATGACTTTTAATGTAAACCGCTTTGACTCAAGAATAAAGCGGTATATAAAAGCTGTTAAATAAAAAAAAAATGCTAGAAGAAAGGTGGGATAGACGAGATATGATAGAGACGTTTAAATACTTTTGTGGCATAAACGCAGAAGAGGAGAGTCTGCAACAAGGGGACATAGGATGAGGGTGAAAGGGGTTGACTCAGGCGTAATATCCCAAAATATTTCTTTATGGAAAGAGTAGTAATTGTGTAGAATAGACTCCCAGTGGAGGTAGCAGAGAGAGGACAATATCTAAATTCAAGAAAGCATGGGACAAACACAGAAGAGCTCTAAAGGAAAAAAGGGAACTATTGTAGTTGATATGGAAGGGCAGACTAGATAGGCCATGTGGTCTTTTTCTGCTGTTATATTACCATATTTCTATGTTTCCATGAAAACAGTAAAACCGAGGCTTTTCACCTGTATAAAAAGAATCCTGTTCACATTCATTTTCCACCACAGAACACAATGAGAAATTTTAATTAAAATATAAAATAATGAAAAACAGTTAAGATAAAAGCAAAAATCCAGCCCTTTTACAGCATTTCCAAATCTCTCTCCCGTCCCTCTATTTTTTTTTAACCAGCATAAAGCCATAGAGAGTTAAAATGTCCTCTGCCTCCCTCATTTCACCCAGAAACCCTTCCATCCAGGTTAGCAGCAAGTACATTTTCATTAGGAGGTGAATTGGAAAAGTGTGTTTCTTAAAATAGCCATGAATGAAACACTTTTGACTTTACAAACCTTGCCCTCAAAGGCCTGCTGGTCAAAAGTGAATCCTAATAATAATATTAACAGAGACCCTGGAGAATGTGATTGTGAAGAAATCTTTCTTATGTTTTCAGATGGCAAACTTTTGATTTTACCGTTGTGTTACCCGGAGCAGCGACTTTGATTTCTGGATACGGTTACCCAGACTTCTGCTCACTGATTAAGTCGGTGGGATGCGTTCTGTATAAATCATCCCACTTAAACTCTCATCTTCACTGGAATCTGCCCAGGGTAAGGAGGAAATGAATTACTGTAATTACTGAAGTCCCAGCATCTGATGGCAATCCCGTTTCCCTTCTGCAGAATCTGCTCTCACATCCTTACCGTTAAGGATCCTTTGCTTATCCCTGGGCTCTCCTGAATTGTTACTGTTTTTTGTCGCCCTACTATCCCTGGGAGGCTGAACCATTCACACGTTCACCTCCCTTGCAGTCCGTCTCCTCCAAGCCTCATACAGCTACCTCTTGTTCTGGAACGTTCTTTCCACTGAAAGGTTTTAGCTCACACTGCTCGAGAGACACCATGGAGGAATCTTTCTCTACCAGTGTTAACAGCCCACTCGCCAACATGGTCGCTTGGGATCGGGTTTGGGTGCCACAGCTCTGCTTTTCAATGGCACAAACATTCACAAAGAAATCTAATTTCTATCCTTGGGGTGTAGTCTTTCCCAAATTATCTAACAATGCTCTGCCAGATGAGCTTGGAAGCAAAAGCTTATCTCCAGTTCCTACTTGCAGAAATACAAGGGCAATGATTTTTTCTGTAGGTCATTTATAACTGAGTAAGTCAGTGACACTCTCTATGCAATTCTTGGGTAACAAAGTCCACAGAAAGGGTATCCGGTACTCATCTGCCTTTGGATGCCTAGGAAGGCCTTAGATTTCCATGATGAGATAGTTTATGGCCCTGGCCTGGGGAAGACAGACTGAGAGAGAGAGAGACAGGCCCTGGGAAGGAAGCAGTTGCAGGCTGCAAAGTCCTGTCAGGTTTGGGACAGGCAGAGCCACAAGGAAAATGCCTTATTGATGCAGCATTGGTGGATTAAACATCTCCCTCCGACAAAGGCACATAGGTAGTGAAACACTAGCGTTGGTGTTGCTGGCTTTTGAATTTGAGGCAGATCGTTGGGCGATAGCCTTTGTACTGTATACTAGAAGTCTAGAAAACGGATTCATTTATTTATTTATTTCAACAATTGATTAAGCTAAGTTTATATTATATGTATTTCAAATGATAAAGATTTTCATTTATGGTGAAAGTGTGATTCATTGACTAGACAAAGAGGTAAATGATGATCTTCAGAACATAATAATATGTTCAGTTTCACGGAATGTTTATTTGTTCCTTACAAGATGATACCTCTTACATAACAACAAAAATGTTTTCTGTGCTGTGTTTGATGACCCACCTAATTTCTGGAGTATTGTTGTTTTTTGTGGGCGGTGTACACTTGTTTGTTTCTGGTGCTATCCAGAAAACCTGACTGGCTAGGTGTGCTCTCTCTCTGACATTCTTCACTTCAAATTCATGCTTACCTCCTTCCAGTCAGCCTTAGCCTTGCCAAGCAAAACTACTACATCCACCTGACTAATTCTCTTGCCACTGCCTCCCGCTGTCTCTTCTCTACTCTTAACTCTCTCCTCAAGTCATCTCCACCTCCGACTCCTCCTCTTTCTGCCTAAATCCTAGCTGACTTTTTACATAACAAAATCCACAAGATTATTCTCCAGTTCCCCACTAGAACAACTTCATCCCCTCGTCCCTCACCTCAATCCCAACGTTTCCCATCGATCTCCATCACCCTTCATCCTTTTCCATGAACTCTAACGATGAAACCTCTCGTCTTCTTTCCTCCTCCATACTTACCACATTGCTCTTCTGATCCTATCCCCACCCATCTCCTTAACTCCATCTCCTGCTCCGTCATCCCTTCCATCTCACATATTCTCAACCTCTCGTCTTCTTTCCTCCTCCATACTTACCACATTGCTCTTCTGATCCTATCCCCACCCATCTCCTTAACTCCATCTCCTGCTCCGTCATCCCTTCCATCTCACATATTCTCAACCTCTCGTCTTCTTTCCTCCTCCATACTTACCATATTGCTCTTCTGATCCTATCCCCACCCATCTCCTTAACTCCATCTCCTCCTCTGTCATCCCTTCCATCTCACATATTCTCAACCTCTCGTCTTCTTTCCTCCTCCATACTTACTACATTGCTCTTCTGATCCTATCCCCACCCATCTCCTTAACTCCATCTCCTCCTCTGTCATCCCTTCCATCTCACATATTCTCAACCTCTCGTCTTCTTTCCTCCTCCATACTTACTACATTGCTCTTCTGATCCTATCCCCACCCATCTCCTTAACTCCATCTCCTGCTCCGTCATCCCTTTCATCTCACATAGTCTCAACCTCTCGCTCTCCACTGATACTGTCCCTGCAGCCTTCAAGCATGCTGCGGTCACACCCCTGCTCAAGAAACCTTCTCTTGATCCTACATCTCCTTCTAATTATCGTCCCATCTCCCTTCTTTCCTTTGTTTCCAAACTCCTTGAGAGCGCAGTTCTCCACCATTGTCTTGAATTTCTTTCTTCTCAAGCCCTTCTGGATCCTTTTTAGTCTGGCTTTTGCTCCTTAAATTCTACTGGAACGGCACTTGCCAAAGTCTCTAGTGACTTGTTCCTGGCTAAATCTAAGGGCCTCTATATCCTTATCCTTCTTGACTTTTCTGATGCTTTTGATACTGTTGACCACCACCTTCTCCTCGACACATTATCCTCACTTGGTTTTAGGGTCTCTGTCCTGTCTTGGTTCTCTTCTTATCTCTCCCATTGCTCTTTCAGTGTTTGTGCTTGTGGCTCCTCCTCTACTGCTATCTCACTCTCAGTTAGTGTACCTCAAGGATCTATTCTGGGCCCTCTCCTTTTCTCTCTCTACACTCAGTCCCTTGGTGCTCCCATGGATTTCAATATCATTTTTATGCTGACGATTCTCAGATCTATTTTATTTCTCCGACACTCCAGGCCTGTATCTCTGTCTGCCTCTCTGATATCGCCACCTGGATGTCTCTCTGCCATTTGAAACTCAACATAGACAAAACCGAACTTCTTATTTTCCCATCTAAACCTTCCTCTCACTTTCCTCCTTTCTCTATGTCTGTTGCTAACAACTCTTCTACATCTTGTTTCCTCAGCTTGTAACTTTAGTGTCATTTTTGACTCTTCCCTTTCCCTCTCCTCACATATCCAACAGATAATTAAAATCTGTCGTTTCTTTCTCTAAAACATTAACAAAATTCACCCCTTTGTCTCTGAAAACACTACTAAAACAATTGCCCACTCTCTAATTACTTCCCGTCTGGACTATTGCTACCTCCTTCTTGCTGGTCTCCCTCTGAGTCACCTCTCTCCCCTTCAATCTATTCAGAATTCTGCTGCACGACTAATCTTTCTCCAGCCTCAATATATTCATACAGTCAAACCTCGGTTTTCATGATTAATCCGTTCGAAAAAGTCTGACTAAAACCGAAACGTATGAAAACTGAAGCAATATTTCCCATAAGAAATAATGTAAATCCAATTAATCCGTTCCAGACACCCAAAAATATTCACAAAAAATGCATTTTATAGAGAATAACTATATTTTTACATACAGAAAACAATGAGAAATAAATATAAATGACTAATGAAATGGATAAATGAACATTTAACATCACTGAAAGCAAGCTAAGTACAGTACTGTACAGTACAGTATGTTAACATCTGGCCTTAGCCACCCCTGACAAGCTGCTGTGCCCAGCTCTCTTCGGAATCACATTGGATTCAGCCCATTAAAATACCTTTACATTATCTGCTCAATGCTTCAGAATGGCAGAAAATCTTAATGATATAGCTTTAGACGTACCCTGCAAGAAAAAGAACTGCCTCCCACATTCATGCAACATCTCCTGCTTACGTTGACAGCTTTTCTTCCCTGCTACCTCCGAGCCTGAGGGGGCGCTCCAGAGAACGGGCAGGCGGTGGACGAGATCGGGGCCTTCCTCTCTGCACAATCCTTGCCTTTCTGACTCTGACCAGGCTGAGGATGTGTTTCATTTACGTGCTCAGCTGGCTTTCGCTTCTCATCACGCTGGCGATCGGTGAGTCCGGGGGGCAGTGCTGCTGGGACCGGGCGGGCGTTCCGGCAGTGTATACAGACCGGTGTGCAGCATGAGGGTGTATGTATTTACAGGACTGTACTTTACGAAAATCGAAGCAATGTACGAGAACCGGGACAAAATCTCAGTCAAAAAAGACGTTGAAAACCGAAGCGATGTATGAAAACCGGGACAAAATCTCAGTCAAAAAAGACGTTGAAAACCGAAGCGTATGAAAACCGGGGCAAATGAAAACCGAGGTTTGACTGTATAACCCCTCTACTCAAGTCACTCATTGGCTTCCCTTCTGTTTCCATATCCAATCCAAACTCCTCCTTATGACCTTTACATGCATTCATTCTTCTGCTCCTCGCTATCTTTCCTCTCTCCTCTCCCCCTACACCACTCCTCGTGGACTCTGCTCTTCTACTGGCTTGCTCCTCTCTTTGCCCTTTTCTTCCCTGCTAACGCCAGACTCCGGCTCTTTCATCTTGTTGCTGTTTATGCCTGGAACAGACTTCCTGAGTCTGTACATCAGGCTTCATCTCTGCCCCTTTTCACATCCATGCTGAAAGCTCACCTCTTTGAGGCTGCTTTTGGATCCTGATCCCTTGTTTCCTTGTGTCTCCTTATCTTTCCCTATTCTACCCTTATTCCTATCTTTTGTCTGGTTTGTGTTGATTAGATTGTAGGCTCTGACAAGTAGGGACTGTATCTCTCTGTGTTTGTACAGTGCTACGTATGCCTTGTAGCACTTTATAAATGTTTAATAGTAATAGTAATAGTGGTAGTAATAGTATTTGTGGCTGGTGTACACTTGTTTATTTCTGGTGTTGTCCTGAAAACCTGAATAGTTCGGTGTGTCCTGAGGACTGGGTTAAGAACCCCTAGTTTAGATTAACCACAAAAACTACACCCTAATAACATTGCAGATTTCTTATGGATATCTTTGCACAAGCCAGATGGCCTGCAGGCAATCTATGAGTAGATCAAAGATTCACTCAATCTGCAGAGGCAAGTTCAACGGGACGAGACCTTACCCTACCAAGGAAGGACAGGCTGCGGTTACTGGAGGACTATGATCTGAAATTGCTCTCTTGCCACCATCACCAGACAGTTGCTACTGGTACTGCAGGGACTCAAGCAATGAAATATCAGCTCCAGAATACCCTGATGGAGGGAGTCATCACCGCACTGCACTGGGGCCATCACCACATGGTAGGCCTGAACAGCCTACCTCTCCATCTGCTGCCCTGTTGCTGGACCTACACCACTCTGATAACCTGTGGCTGATCCCGAAATAACCCTAATAACTAAAAACTGAAGTCTCAGCTACAGACCTGCAACAAGGCTAAGAAGGTAGTTTCTGCCTTCTCTCCCAAGGCAGCTTTGGCCTTCTCTCCCTGAGGCCCGGTTGCATTTTATATGACCTCTGGCATCGTTTATGTGTATCAGGCAACTATGTGAATCATGAGCAGAACAGACTTCCCATAAATTAGAACAGAAATTTATTTACTTACTAACTAACTAAGAATTTTCAACTGATTTTGATTAGATACTAATTGTTTTTACATATTAACTGAATTTTTACCTCCATAAATTTTACCTTCATAAATTTCATGGTGAGGCCTCACTTGGAATACTGTGTTCAGTTTTGGAGATCGTATCTTGCAAAGGATGTAAAAAGACTGGAAGCTGTTCAGAGGAAGGCAACCAAAATGATTTGGAGCCTGCGTCAGAAGCCTTATGAGAAGAGACTTGAAGACCTAAACATGTACACTTTGGAGGAGAGGAGGGACAGGGGAGATATGATTCAGACCTTTAAATACTTAAAAAGAAACAATGAACAAACAAACCTCTTCCAAAGACGGGGAAGCTGTAAAACTAGAGGGCTTAACAGGAAGCTGCGAGGTGGTAAATTGAAAGGCAATGTCAGGAAATACTTTTTCACTGAAAGGGTGGTGGATGCTTGGAATGCCCTCCCGATGGAGGTGGTGGGGCAAACACAGTGACGGAGTTCAAAAGGGCATGGGACAGACACAGTGGATCCCTTTACAGCAACAAGAAAATATCAAAATAATCTGAACCATCTAATTCCTTAACAAATAAGGGTGTCCTACATGGAGTGGTGGGATCACCCCTGGACAAAGACATGGGGAAGGGGGCCTGCACAGAGCGGCAGGTGTACCTTCTCTTGGCATTGTATTGGGCAGACTAGATGGACCATACTGGTCTTTATCTGCCGTCATTTACTATGTTACTATGTTACTATAACTCTCCTCTCTCTCCAACTCCATCATCATCCCCCATCTTAGGTTGGATTTACGCCTCCATTTTCTTATGGCTCTACGATACTTTTTCTTCCTTTTGCTGACACTCCCTAATCTTCTCCCCTCTTACAATTAACTTAAACGCCTCCCTCCTTATCGCCCTCTCTCTACCCTTTTCTTCCTCTCATTCATCCTTCTTCTTTCTCTCTGAAACCACCTCATCCTTGTTTCCGCCATGCTGTCTCCTCTCTGCCTCGCGCTCTTCTTCTCCTTCTATCATCCGGTGATATTAATCCTAACCCTGGCTCCCCTAGACTTTCCTCTCACTCCCATGCTAGTTCCTCTGTCTACCTCCCCAAACTCCATCATATTCCTCTCCTTTCCCCCTCCTCTTTCCCTTTCTCATGTGCCTTATGGAATGCACATTCTTTTACTAATAAACTCCCCTTTACTTAGGATCATTTTATCTCTCACGATTTCCATCTTCTTGCTCTTACTAAAACCTGGCTTTTCCCTGATGACATGCTTTGGTTGCTGCCCTCTCTCATGGTGGCTACCAATAGTGAGCTAGTGGTTGGGGCAAGGTACCTCAGGCCAGAAGATCAGGGGTTCAAATCCCACTAGAGGACAGCAATCTTGGGCCAGAAGGACTGGGGTTTCTAGTCCCACAGGTGCTCCTTGTGGTCTTGGGCAAGCCACTTAACCCTCCATTGCCCATGTTCCCTGTAAAATAGTTATCTCCAAGTTATAATGCCCTGTTCAATGTCATTTCAGTTTGTTCAATGTAAACCACCTTGATATCATGAAAGGCAGTATATAATAAATAAATAAAATACACTCCTCATGCAACTGGCCTGTGGTGGTGGTGTTGGGTTTCTGCTTTCTTCTTCCTGCCAGTTTCAACTCCTCCTTCTACCCCAGTCTCACTCTTTTTCTTCCTTCGAAATCCACTCCAAATGCCTTTTTAATCCCTTACCTCTCCAGACAGCTGCTATTTATAGACCACCTGACAAGTTCATATCTACCTTTCTCACTAACTTTGACTCATGGCTTTCCTTATTTCTGGATTCTTCCTCTCGCTCTCTCTTATTCTTTGTAACTTTAATATCCATGCTTCTAATCTCCTTTCCCTTACCTCCTCATTTAACATCCAGCTTTGCTCTTCTGCCCCCACTCATCAGCATGACCTTTTTTCTTCTCTAATTGTTCACCCTCTAATTTCCATCACTCAATTCTTCTTTTATCTGACCATCACCTGCTAAACTTCACTCTTCATCACTCCCCTCTTCAGTCTCGACTTGTCTCCTTCTACTTTGTTAGGAATCTTCATGCTATCAATCCATTGGCTCTCTCCACTATTGCCTCATCACCTCTCTCCTCCACTTCCTCTTCTAACTCTGTTGATGAGGCTATAGCTTCCTATAATACTGCTCTCTCCTCTGCTCTGGATTCTCTTGCTCCCCCTATCCTGCGTCCTCTAAGGCACACTACACCTCAGCCCTACCCACTATCTATGCTCCTGTGACTGCTCAGCTGAGCGCATTTGGCTGAAATCCCATTCCCTTTCTGACTTTCTTCACTTCAAATTCATGCTTGCTTTCTTCCAGTCTGCCATAGCAATCACCAAGCAAAACTACTATCTTCATCTGACTAACTCTCTTGCCTCTGACCCCAGTCGTCTCTTCTACTCTGAACTCTCTCCTCAATGCACCTCTGCCTCCAAACCTTCCTTTTCTTTCTGCCCAAACCCTAGCCGACTATTTCCATGACAAAGTCCACAAAATTACACTCGAATTTCCCCCTCAAGATCAGCTTCATTCTCTCTTCCCCCTCTTGAATACCATCTTTTCCTCTCAATCTCTGTTACCCTTTCATCCTTTTCTAACATCTCCAAAGAGGAAACTTCTCATCTTCTTTCCTCCTCTAAACTTACTACCTATTCCTCTGATCCTATCCCTACCCATCTCCTTAACTCCATTTCCTCCTCTGTCATCCATTCCATCTCACATATTCTCAAACTATCCCTCTCCACTGCAGCTTCCCCTGCAGCCTTCAAGCATGCTTTGATTACACCTCTCCTCAAGAAACCTTTACTTGACCCTTGTCCTTCTAATTATCAACCCATCTCTCTTCTTCCCTTCATTTCCAAAATTCTTGAACATGCAGTTTTCTGCTGTTGCCTTGAATTTCTCTCCTCAAGCCCTCCTAGATCCATTTCAATCTGGTTTTTGTCCCTCACATTCTACTAAAACAGCTCTTGCCAAAGTCTCCAGTGACTTGATCATAGCTAAATCCAAGGGCCTTTACTCGGTCCTCATTCTTCTTAACCTTTCTGCTGCTTCTGACACTGTTGACCACCACCTTCTCCTTGACACTCACTTGGTTTTAGGGGCTCTGTACTGTCCTGGTTCTCTTCTTATCTCTCCATTTGCTCTTTTAGTGTTTATTCTGGTGGTTCCACCTCTATTGCTATTCTTCTCTCAGTTGGTGTATCCCAAGGGGCTGTTCTAGATCCTCTCCTATTCTCTCTCTTTACCCAGCCCCTTGGTGCTCTCATTTCCTCCCATGGCTTTCAGTATCATTTTTATGATGACGACTTTCAAATTTATCTACACCTGATATTTCTCTTACACGCCAAGCCCGTATATGTTGCTGCCTGGATGTCTTACCATCGTTTGAAATTGAACATGGACAAAACCAAACATTTTATTTTTCCCCCCTAAATCCTCTTCCCCCTTCCTTTTATCTCTGTCTCTGTTGATAACACTCTTCTGCTTTCTGTTTCTTCAGCCTGCAATCCTGGGATCATCTTTGTCTGCTCCCTCTCCTTCTCCTCACATATCCAATAGACAGCTAAAACCTGTTGTTTCTTTCTCTCTGAAGATACTATTAAAACACTTATCCACTCTTTAGCCATCTCCCGCCTCGACTATTGCAGCCTCCTCCTTGCTGGTCTCCCTCTGTCATCTCTCTCCCTTTTAGTCTGTTCAGAACTCTGCTGTGTGGCTAATCTTCCACCAGCCCTGATATACTCATATAACCAACTCAACACCCAATCATCCCAACTAGACTTAGGAGTTCATTGTATAATGTTGTTAAGTACCCTCATGCTAAATGTAACCCTCCATAATGTTGTTAAGTACCCTCATGCTAATTGTAACCCACGAACCCAAATTGTGCTGTCTAAATGTTGTTAAATACCCTCATGTTAAATGTACCCTCCAATGTGATGTAACCACTTTGATTGTAGGATAAGGTGGTATACAAATCTGTCTAAATAAATAAATAAATAACCTGTTTTCTGAAATCACTTAATTGGATTCCCTTCTGTTTCCATATCCAGTTCAAACTTCTCCTTCTGACCTATAAATGAATTCATTCTACTGCTCCTCACTACCTTTCCTCTCTTCTGTCTCCCTACACCCCTCCTCATAAACTCCACTCTCCCTCTGTCTTGCTTCTCTCTATGTCCTTCTCTTCAACAGCCAATTCCAGACTTTGATTCTTTCACCTTGCTGCTCCTTATGCCAGGAACAGGTTTCATCTCTCCCGCTTTTCAAATCCATGCTAAAGGCTCCCCTCTTTAAGGCTTCTTTTGGATCTTAAACCCTTGTTCTTCTTGTGCCTCCTTACCTTTTCCTACTGTACCCTTGTTCTCATCTATTGAACTATCTGTCTTGATTAGATTGTAAGGTCTGATGAGCAGGGACCGTCTTTTATATGTTTCAGTATAGCTGTGCATACAGCTTGTAGCACTATATAAATGATTAATAGGAGTAGTAATAATAATGTAATACAGTAGTTGTCTGCAGATAAGCCTCAAAATCAAACCAGTCTGCCCAGTTGTTCCACTCACACTTTCACCCATTCAGTCTCTGGTCATCTTCTCTTCCCTTCCTCAGGCAACACCTTCATTACCTGTCCCAATTATATTTAGTCTTCCCTGGCTTTGGTTGCTACCATCTTTGCTGGCAGGTGTTTATAGGCACTTTTTGGGTTACCATATGACACCATATCAACAGAGAGGGACTGAGTCAACTCTGGAGTTTGTCACCCATTGCATGCTGGGACTTGTAACATAGTAACATAACATGACGGCAGATAAAGACCAGCATGGTCCATCTAGTCTTCCCAGAAAGGTGGCAAGAGTAGGTGCACCTGCTGCTCCATGCAGGTCACCCCTCCCTATGCCTTTGTTTAGAAGTGTACCCACCACTCCGTGGTCACCCCTATTTGTTGAGATTTAAGAGATAGTTATCTTTATTTCAATTGTATCCTGTTGCTATAAAGGGATCCACTGAGTCTGTCCCATGCCATTTTGAATTCTGTCACTGTATTTGCCCCCGCCACTTCCATCGGGAGGGCATTCAAAGCATCCACCACCCTTTCAGTGAAAAAGTATTTCCTGACATTGTGGTTCTATGGGGGTCATTTTGGAAACCTTATTCATGCTTTGAATATATGAAAACAGGCATAGAGACATCTCCAGAATCATTTTCAAAGTAGGGTCTGTGTAGTCAAGGAGTCACATCTAAGTTTAGACCTGCTCCAGGCCTGAACAGGCATCTGAAAAGTGCTAGTTTTGGCTTAAAAACATCCAGAGGATGTAGAGAAGATAGCACTCCATCATCCGCACCATTCAGCACACTTTCAGTGAGAGCAGCAGTGGTTCCTTATTCCTTGCCTACTCCTCTAACCATTAGGCTATTCCAAAATACTATTCTGGAGATGTTTATGTAGCTGCCCCCCACAGATGTCCATATTGGGCACCTCCACATTTGTGAAATCATGTCTGCATCTGGACTTGCCTGCTTTTTTTTCAGACGTTCTGGCTTAGACGTCCCAGAGTGCACCGAGATGTCCATTCTAAAATCCCCCTCCATATGCCTCAGAAAAGCAGACTGATCTCAGCTTCTCCCTGCTGACATGGAGCTATATGGCAACTCTAGTGGACATGCTTACTAAGCTCAGCTAATGGTTAGTGTGTGCTACTTGTAACTAGGTCCTATATTATTCAATGCGACCCAGTTACAAATAGTGTATGCTAACCATTAGCTCAGCTTAGTAAACATGCCCCTAGGTATCTGCCTAATGGCACTCGACTTCCTCGTTACAATCTAGCTGACCTGTGCTCCACTTTTGATTATATTCATGGGGAGGGCTTCATGTGGTGTTTCTGTCTCTAAATAAGTAACCTGTTTCTAAATAACATATGTCTATTACTCAGAAATGGCAGCAACAACCGAGGAGTCCACCTAAGAAGCCTCAAGGAGAGCAACTTGAACCAAAGCCAGAAAGATACAACATGTTACCACTGTTCACTGTCATCTCCATGATCATCTTAGCAATAACGGCCCTGGTGGGAATCCTGACTAACATGTTCATTGTGGTGGTGAACTGCCTGGACAAGGCCAAAGACAGGGCCACAAATGCCTGTGACCTCATCTTGTCTACCCTTGGTATCTTCAACATCTGTTTCCAGTGCACTATGACTGCCAATGACTTCTGCATGTTCCTATGGAGTGAGATCTATTTCTCAGACCAGGTCTATCCCATCTTCAACACCTTTCTGTTCTTCACCATTTTCTCTAGCTTCTGGTTCACAGTCTGCCTCTGTGGTTTCTACTGCCTGCAAATCGTCATCTTTACTCAACCGATCCTGGTTCGGTTAAAGCAGAGCATCTCCATACTGGTGCCTTGGATGCTCCTCTGGTCCGTGCTGCTTTCTCTAGTTATCAGTTTGCCTGCAGCATGGAGTCTTTATAAAGACCCACTCAACAGCTTGACTGGTGACAACATCACTGTGAATGCCACCTTAGATGAGTCTCTTCCTAAGCTAAGCATCTACTATCTGCTCTTCAGCAACATCATTGGCTGTTCTTTACCCCTTCTCCTTGTGGGGATCTCCAACATACTCATTGTCACATCCCTCTGCATACACAATAAGCGGATGGAGCAGGGTGGGGCCAACTTTAGTACATCTCGGGCACAGGCCCGCATGGGGGCGGCCAAGACTGTGACCTCTCTGCTGCTCCTTTATCTGTCCTTTTACTTCTCAGAAACACTGATGTTCCTGGACATCTTCCCATCCAGTAGCCCCTGGATGTGCGTGTGTCTGATGATCATTTATGGCTACTCACCCACACAGTCTGTTATCTTGGTTTTGGGCAGTCCCAAGTTGAGAAGAATGTCTATGAGGATTCTCCATCAGCCAAAATTAGGGGTGGGAGGCCATGAACTCCCAGGAAAGAATTTAGTGGTATTAAGTGGAACTGTTTCTCAGTAACCATTTGGACATCCATGATTCGTACCTACTTCTTTAAATGTCCCTTTTAGCCAACCCAATCTCCATATTCTGTCCTCTATTCTGTCTCTTGGCTGCTCCCTATGTTCCAGTCTGCCCATACCTGATGGAGGAACTTTCTCTCTTTCCATAGAATGACGTCTCAGTTTTTCTGCCCCCAGCCAACACTCCCGTTCTCTCCAGATTCTGTTTTGAGATTCTTCATGTGGCCAGGAGTGCTAATTTCACCTTACTTTATGAAAGTGCATCATTATTTGATTGCTAGCTCACTTGTACACTTCATGTCATTGTCAAGTGCTTTAATTATGCTTTCTTTTAGTTAAGTGATGCTACATGAAATAAAGTCATATTGTGATGAGTGGTCCTTTTGGAGTCTATTTTTCCTGACCATCGGACAGACTTGAGAGCTTTGATAAATGAGTTGGGGGGGGGGGCGGTGAGTATGGTTTAAACATGGGAACAGGTATGCTTATCTACCCAGAAAGACAGAGATCCAAGAAGGGAAAACACAAGATGGACTCGGACAAGGAGCAATATCCAGCAGGTGGTCAAACTTGATGCCCCATTTGATCCTTATCTGCCATCATCTTATCACCACTATCTATGTTTCTAGCTACAAACAGACTGTGGAAGAGTTGAAGGGGGTATGATAATATAGATCTCTTGTCTGCTCAGCTTGGGCAACACGTCCTATCTTAGGTGTCCTTTTCCTCTGGCTATTTCAGAGAAGAAGGGTGTCAGTCCTTTTTGTGTTTCTAAGCCAGCAATTTACCACTCAGTCCAGACCCTGAACCATTTGAGAAGCAGACTCCCTGTAGAATGTGATAGCTTTTATTGGCCAAGGGGAAGGATTATGTAGGGAGATGAGATTGTGTGTTAGTTTTTGAGACCACACACTGGTCCCCTCTGCAGATGCGACCATTAAAGGGGCCTGCGTGCTAAGGAAAGAATCACATGCCACACCTTTTCTGAATCAATTCTTACAAGGCATTGCAGCCCACAGGAAAATCCAGGGTTCTCTGGGATTGATATGCCACAGTTTAAATATAAAAAACAACAATGCAGTAGGTAATAATTTTTTAACATGAAGAAGTTATTTTCTTCTATCAGGGTACATTATTTAGTTGGCACTTCCTCTTGCTATGCGTCCTTTGCATTGCTGGAATCAGACTATGACTTACAGAATGGTCAACTGGCGGACCACACTGGATGCTATCTGCTGGACAAGGATAGATATTCTATAATCAAGCCAAGTAGGAAATGCATTTACTGTTTTGCTTAACTGCTTAAGGGACATGGTCTAACTCCCTTTGACGTTAATTACTCCCAGGGAGACTAGCTCATGAATTTCAGTAAGACATAAGGGAATGTGGAAGCTGCCTGTCCAAAATTAGTCTTTGATCAAAGAAAAATGAACAAAACAGCTTTCTAAGGGACATTTTTACGAAGTCATAATAGTGTGGGGTTAGTGCGCAGTTTCAATGCCATTCTAAAAAGTACAATGGGGTTCTCATACCTGATAGCACACTTTTGGATGCTACTGTGGCCAATGCTAACCATGCTTGGCACAGGTAGAGTGCGTGTAACTAAAGCCACTGAAATGGGTGGCATTAGTTGCACCTGTGGCCCAGTCTCTGTGCTATCATGTGGCTTTACAGTACTTACCGCAAGGGGACGGATGTAAACCCCCTGCAGTTAGAAGCCACACTCTGGTAACGCAGTCCACATGCACATTACCAGTGTAGGGCTTTGTAAACATGCCCCTAAGTCTGATGAGGGTACAGCAATGGAAGCTCACAAGATTGGTAAGGCCAAACCTGTAGAAATTGAATATTTTGCTCTTTAATGATCATGGCTAAAATTCTTGATGGTCTAGCTCCTCTATAGGTCTTACTTCCAGAAGTCTTTTCTCATACAAGTAGAAATAGAGGAACTCAATTATCCCCACCAAAAAATAAAAATTATTTATCACAGAACCTGGAAAGGAGGGGTAGCCTAGTGGTTAGTGCAACAGCCTACAACCCCAAACATTTGGGTTTGATTCCCACTCGCACATCTTGGGCAAGTCACTTTACTCTCCATTACCTTTGAAGAAAAGGCTAGGTCATCTACTTCCAGTAATACTTTGCCATGAAAACCCAATGACTGCTGGATTGCAAGGAGTCAGCATTGACTTCGCAACACCAAAAAAAACAAAAAATAGAACCGAGAGAGTAGTGGTTGGTAGTGAAGTCTATCTATTACTCCTCAAATGAAAATGGCTTCCATACTTGAGTGATTAACCTTATTAAGTTATCAACTCTGTCCAGTCTGTGAGGGCCAGTGTTATGCACAGAGACATGGATTGTGATGACAGTTAAAGAACTCCAAACCCATCAACGCTTCCCATCCTCCTCTCCTGTGATAGCACCTCAGACAGTCTCATGCTAGGTATCTTCTTCTCCTTTGAGGCAAGGAGGAAATGAGGAGAATGTCCACAGTCAAATACTGGAATCCACAGGAGAGTGGAGGAAAACACAGCCACACCGCGATCATTGCAAAGAAACCATTTTATTCAGAGGACCCAACAGCCAAGTTTCGTCTGTAAAGCCTGTATCTGGGGTCTAAAATAAAAACAATAACTAAAAGCAAAAGACAATATACATCTAAAAGACACCAATGTCTTTAAAAATGTGAAAATATCCTTGACTATTGTCACCAGCTCTCCTTAAACCCCCGTGTATAAGTGGGTAGAGGTTAAGTGAGTGGATTTTCCCCACTGAAGCAGCTACTCTACAAATCCTGAAGCTGGGCTTTTTGGGAAATGTAGTCCCTTCACCGGATCAATGAGGAGCAGTTGTGGAAAAGTGGTTTAAGCAACCAAAGGATTTTATTTCCCCTCCCGGGGTGGATTTCACCATGAACAAAGTAACACAAACCAGGTATTTACTGGCATAAGGACAAATCAAAGGTTCTTTAACAGAAAAGGCTTACTTCAGTAATAAACAGGTTGATATCTAGCATTCCAACGTAACAATGCTGTTTCTTCACAGCTCTCTGCTTCCCAATGCTAGTAGTGCTGTACTTTCTCTTGCAAACATGCCTTCAGCGTAATGAGATTATTTCAATAGCAAGCGATATCGTACAGTCCATGATATCTTCATCACTATTCACACACTCAGGTTCAAAGTCCATTAACTCTTCCTGGCTAGAAGGAAATGTTTGTAACGGCAATCCTGGTGCCACGCCCTTTCTAACGGCTTCAGGTTTCACCTGATATTCCTGAGTTAAATACTGGCTTTCACAAATGTTATCAGCACAGGTATTCTCTTCCCAGCTCCAACCCTCTGGGTAAATACAGTCACTGAAACTATTTTTATACCAGCCTTTTGGCTTACCTTTTAGCCTAGCTGGTGGAGGTTTTCTTTGTGGCTTTGGACTGGCTGTAGGTTCCCAACCTAAGCCTTGCACAGAAGATTTCACTTGCCTTCCTTGCTTCCTTTCACTTCTGTGTTCCCCTGGATACTGCAGGTAATCCACTCTGCCCTTATTATATCCTTCCCTTGGGGTTTCTTCTCTTTTCCTGAAGAAAGACTCGGTCTCACCCTTCCACAGAGACTCTGGCTTTTTCCTGGCACTGCTGTCTTTACCGTAGCTCTCATTAGCTTCCTTATCCAGCACACATGCCTCAGCTCCTGCTCCTTCTTCTAACTCCTCCTCTTCTTCTACTCCATAAACTCAACTGAACTCTCTTTATCAGGGTGAATTCTAGGGTGGTGCTCAACTCCACCCCCTAGCAGGTGTCCTGCATTAGCTCGTGACTCCTTCCCTGAATGGTAGCAGAGGCGTTTCTCTTGCCTCTGTGCTTGGTTTCTAAGGTTACCAGGAGCCATGTGCTTTTGTTTACAACTCAGCCCTACTCCTGTTCCTGGCTTTTTAGCTTCTCCTGACGGGCTGGAAGGACCCACTATGTCACACTATAAGGACCAACAGACAAAAACATATTGGCAAGAGAAAACAATTACCAGCATAGACTATGACAGTCATTCGCCTAGCAGTCCAATTAGGAAAGATGTAATTTGTTTAACCTGCAAAGAGAAAAAATGTATAGGTATGTAATTAAAAGGTTATATACATACAAAGAGACTACCTCAATTGTGTATAGATATCTGGTAGGTAGAGAACTACCATAAGTGATGTTAAAAACAAAAAGTTGTGAAAGTTCAAATACACTATAAGAGAACCAAATAAAATGATATTTGGTAAATAATAAGCAACCATAAATGAAGAAGTGAAGATAAATGAAAGTGAAGTAAGTAAATGAAAAGAAGAATATAGTTCTTCAAATTTAAAGGCAAAAACAGTGAACCTGTGTCTCTTGGGGGTACTGCTAGGTACTTATGACCTAGATTGGCCACTGGGCTTGATCGACCTTGGTCTGACCCAGTATGGCATATCTTATGTTCTTATGACTATAAAGAAGATAAAAAAGATTTCCTACCAATTATTCAGCTCAAAAGTACACAATGTTGAGATTAGCTATTCATTTTTGTTCTTATTTGTTAGTAGTCTCTTTGTATATATATATATATATAACTTTTTAATTACATACCTAAACAGTTTTTCTCTTTGCAGGGTTAAGCAAATCACATCTTTCCTAATTGGGCTGATAGGCAAATGACTTTGTCATAGTCTATGCTGGTAATTGTTTTCCCTTGCCAGTATGTTTTTGTCTCTTGCCAATATTGTGCATTTATTCAAGGATGCTTTCACATTTTTAAAACATTGGTGTCTTTTACATGTAAATGTATATTGTATTTTTCTTTTAATTATTGTTTTTATTTTAGACCCCTGATGCATGCTTTACAGTCGAAACTCAGCCAAGTCGGTTCCTCTGAATAAAATGGTTTCTTTGTAACGATCACTGGTGTGGCTGTGTTTTCCTCCGCTCTCCTTGGATTCCATGACCTTCTCCTTTGTCAAGGATGCCTCAGACCTTCTGGAGCTCTGAGTTTGCCTCATGCATTCACCCTGGTTCCACAAAGAAGTATTTTCTAATATAACTCCTGAATTTGTTTCCTACATATCACAACCTCTTGTCCTGGGACTTCCTTTTCACTGGGAAGTGATTCTTGAGCATTACTTAGACTTTTTTAAATTTTGTATTTATGCAATTTATACAAACTATAACCAAGAATTGTACTTGTACAGAAAAAGAGCATACAGCGTATAATATACAAGAAAATTAAAGATAACTCCTCAATAAGAAATTCTTAAACTGTTGCTCACTCTAGCCCACTAAAAAGTAGGGGGTAGAAAACATAGAAATCTAAATAAAACACAAAGTACAAGAAATGTCTGAGTTCACATTCAAGCATTCAAGCATGAATCATAATTACTCACGGATCTCAGAAGAGTCGATAGAGGCCTCCAGACGTGAAGGTCTCATAGAAAATATAGGAAATAGATCAATACTTAATCAAGTATTTGCAAGGGTGCTTAAGAAAAAAAGAGCCCACCCGGTTGTTGGACCCCTGGCTGAAGGAGAAGAAACTCCCGCCGACGCCTTTGTGTTTCCTTAAATAAATCAGGATAGATCCGAACAAATAAACCACAAAATAACACAGTCCTTTTTTTTTATAAAATAACTTCAACATTCAATCTTTGTCAGAAACAGTCACCAGCAAAGTAGTTGGAGCTACTGCTTCTTCACAGGATGATTCTAAGAATTCAGAGATATTCAAGACATCAACTTGCTGTGTCCCAATAACTTCAGAAATAGGTGTCTTTTTTCCAAGGGAAAGTAAAAGAATTTCACTGTCGGTGGGTAGGATTCTGCAGGAAGCGCCAAAACCTCCGTGAGGTATGCCTTGAACATGTCTTGTGCAGACACCATTGGACTCTTAGGAAAATTAATTAATCTTAAATTTGCAGCACAAGAAACATTTTCAAGATGTTCCAGTTTGGTATGCACAACAGCAGAGCTCTTAACAGTAGTGTGAACGTGATTTTCCAAAGCATTAGTTTTAACTTGAATCTCGGAAAAGGAAACCTTAATTGCAGCAGCTTGAGAGTTAATATCCTCTATCACACTGGAACTATTTAACACTTTAGTTTATACTGCTGACATCTGTGGTATCAAAGCTTTACCCAAGGAAAGTATTATTGCCCATATTGTTTTAAGCATGAAAGTTTCAGGACGAGTCAGGACAAACCCAGCCCAGTCCAATGCCATGAGTAACTCCCTCTCCATAATGCTCCATGCCATTCCTCCTTCCACTGGGGCAGCCAAACTTGCTGCCTGTCGACCTTCTGATGCCTCCAAGAAGCTTTCTTGATGAGAACGTGCCGGGGTAGAAATCACGGCTTCCTGAACTCTGGCGTCTGGCCCTCAAAATGGAGCAGAACCACTCACAGACCAGAAGGCATTCCGCTGCAGACTTCCTCCAAAGAGTTGTTGGAAACACGCTGCCTTGGATGCTCACCGTGAGTCAGGGGAGAGAGAAGACATGCCCGAAGCAGTCGGTGAGTTCTCCCACTCCAGTGAACCTGCAGCCGGGCTCACCTCCCCTGTAGTCGCTGGCAACGTAAAAGTTGGCAACAAAGAACAAGGTAAAATGGTTGGAAAATATGGACTTGGCAACAGAAATGAAGCTGGAGAAAGACTGATAGAATTCTGCAAGAATTCATCTCAAACACCTTCTTCCAGCAACATATGGACTTCACCCAATGGATTGTACAAAAATCAAGGTGACTACATCTGTGGAAGTCAATGATGGAAAAGCTCTATAACATCAACAAAGACGAAACCTGGAGCTGACTGTCATACAGATTACCAACTGCTAGTATGCAAACTCAAGCTGAAGTTGAAAAAGAGCAAGCAACTCATGACTGTAGCAAAATATAACCTTGAGAATATATCCCCGGAATTTAAAGACTGCCTGCAAAATTGATTTGCTGCTTTAGATACAAAAGACAGAGTTCCAAAAGGGTTGTGGAATGAAATCAAGAAGTTTGTGTTGGAAGAAAGTGAGACATCTCTACAAAAGGTGAAAAAGCAAAAATGGCCAAAATGGATGACCGAACCAACTCTGAAAATTGCCCAGAAACGCAGAGAAGCTAAAGCCAGAGGAGAAAGAGAGGAAATCGCAGACCTCAACAGAGATTTCCAACGTGCAGCAAGACAAGACAAGAAGAAGTACTACCATGACACATGCAAGGAAATAGAAGCAGAAAATATTAGAAGAAGAACAAGATCGGCTTTCCTAAAGCTACAAGAGTTAAAGAAAAATTCCAGCCTCAAATTGGAATGTTACAGGATACACAAGTATCTATGTTGAATGATGCTGAGAAGATCAAGAAAAGGTGGAAAGAATATGCAGAGTTTTTATATGATAAAGATCAAGTGAACCAACAGCCGTTTCAACCTGTACCTTATGATCCAGAACCATTCGTGATGAAAGAAGAAGTCGAAGCAGCATTGAAAGCTTTATCAAAAAACAAAGCACCAGGCATTGATGGCATTCCCTTAGGAGTATTACAGCAATCTGATGCAGCTGTTACCATACTTATAAGGCTCTGCCAGGAAATTTGGAAGACAACATCATGGCCAACTGATTGGAAAAGATTTATGTTTATACCAATACTAAAGAAAGGTGGTCCAATTGACTGTGGAAATTATCGCACAATTGATCTGATCCCACATGCCAGCAAGATTCTATTAAAGATTATTCAATAGAGACTACAACCATACCCGGAACGAGAACTACCTGAAGTGCAAGCAGGGTTCAGGAATGGGCGAGGAATGAGAGACATCATCGCGGATGTCATATGGATCCTTAAAAAGACTAAAGAATGCTAAAAGGATATCTATTTGTGCTTTATTGACTACAGCAAGGCTTTTGACTGTGTAAACCATGAGAAACTCTGAGCCACATTAAGAAGCATGGATATACCAGAAAAGCTGATCGTTCTCTTGTACAACCTTTCCTTGATCAAGAAGCAGCAGTTCAGACGGAACAAGGAGAAACAGAATGGCTCAAAATCAGCAAAGGTGTACAACAAGACTGCATTCTTTCCCCCTACCTGTTTAATTTATATGCAGCACAAATCATCAGAGAAGCAGGACTGTATGAAGACAATTGAGGTGTGAAGATTGGTGGAAGACTCATCAACAACCTTCGCTATGCTGATGATACCACATTACTGACTGAAAGTGAAGACGATCTGAAACGTTTGCTTCTCAAGATCAAGGAACATAGTCTTAAAATGGGCCTGCACCTTAATGTAAAGAAGACAAAGATCATGACAACTGGCAAAATCAATAAGTTCATCGTTGATGGAGAAGAAATTGAAATAGTGGACACTTTTAACCTACTTGGATCAACTATCAATAAAGAAGCAACAAGCAGTCAAGAAATCTGACGACGCATTGCTCATGGCGGAATGGCTATGTCTGTGCAGCGCTGCGTACAACTGGTAGCGCTATACAAATACTCAGTAATAGTAGTAGTACTACAGGAGATCAAACCTAAGCTTTCTTTAGAAGCTCAGATGACAAGACTTTGATTTTCATACTTTGGACACATCATGCAAAGAGAGAGATCATTAGAGAAAGACATCATGCTTGGCAAGGTAGAAGGTCAACGCAAAAGAGGAAACATAGAAACATAGAAAAATTATGACAGAAAAAGACCACATGGCCTATCTAGTCTGTCCTATCAAAGAAACAACTACAACAGTCCCCTTTTTTCCTTTAGAGATCCTCTGTGTTTGTCCCATGCTTTTTTGAATTCAGTTACTGTCCTCATCTCTACCACTTCCACTGGGAGACTATTCCACGGATCCACTATTTATTTATTTATTTATTTTATTTAGTGTACATTTGTATCCCGCTGCTTCCAGTGATCAGCAGCGGTAACTATACATGGAGAGAATGGCTGTACGGGCCAGAAATTAGGGATATATACATTGAGATCAGGGAGGGGGAGGTAGCACACAGCAAAAATAAGGTTACAAATTTACAGTGGATTGATGTAAAGACTTCACACAGGATACATTATATACATATTTACACATGGTACTTATATACATATTTACACATTGCTGACTTTAGGACCTCACACTGGAGCAAACTACATATTTACACATGACTGAGGGCATTTCATGAGGCTAAATTAAAATGTGATCGGAAGAGGTGCGTCTTAAGTTTTTTTCTGAAGTCTTTCAGATCACAGTTTGCACGCAGATCACTTGGTAACCGGTTCCAGAGTGCTGGGGCTATAAATGAGAAAGCCCTGTTACTGGTACAAGCATTCACCTTTCTGAAGCACTTAGGGAGACAGAGGGTATTGAGGTTTGCTGTTCTTCTGCTTCTGTTGTTGGGGAGATTGGATATTAAGCTGCTGAGATGTGAGGGTGCTACATTATGGATGAGTTTGAAGGTAGTGACTAACAGTTTGTATTGGATGCGGGCCGTGATGGGGAGCCAGTGTAGCTCAATTAGAACAGGTGTAATGTGGTCAGAGAGACCTTTTTGCATAATGATTCTGGCAGCGACATTTTGTGCCATTTGCAGAATATTAATAGTTTTTCTTGGCAGGCCTTGCAGTATGGCATTGCAATAGTCCAAGTGTGGGATGATGAGGGCTTGAGCGACAGATCTGAAGTCGGCGTGATCGAGGATGGTACGTAGGGGCTGCAGTACTCTTAACTTGTGGAAAATAGCCCGATTGGTAATTCGAAGGTGCTTGTCCATATTAAGGTTGCTGTCAAGCATCACTCCTAG
Organism: Ichthyophis bannanicus; assembly: GCA_033557465.1. NCBI lineage: Eukaryota > Metazoa > Chordata > Amphibia > Gymnophiona > Ichthyophiidae > Ichthyophis > Ichthyophis bannanicus. The sequence continues at coordinate 122,162,694 of CM066048.1, forward strand.
ATATTTTATTTCTGTCTTGATGTTGTAGTAAAGAAATATTTCCGCATATCACTCCTACATCTATCTCCCTTCACCCTCATCCCATGTCCCCTCATAGCAGAACTTGCTTTCAATTGAAAAAGGCTCTCTCCCTGAACATTTATGCCACAGAGGTATTTAAACATCTCACTCATATCACCTCTATCCTGCACGAGACTCTTATACGGGCGCCTGTGAGCATCACTGTCGCCCTCCCCCCCTCTATTGCTCTTACTGCTACATCTTCCTTCCCAGTTCCCCGAGTGTTCAACCAGGATTTTCACTCACCTTCCAGTTTGCAAAGATATGCACTTCATACTGCCTTCTGAAACCTGGCAGAGAGAGTCTGAGTCTCCTTCACTCCTCTGAACATCCAAAAAATAGGAAAAAAAATGGTTCAGCAAATGGCAGGGGATAGCACTGAAAACAAAGGGAACAGAATACAAAGCGTAGAATATCCTCCATAAAGGAGACTGGAGTTTCATCTCATCGAAGAAAAGTTCTCAGCCTTTGTATACAAAAGAATTTTGAAATGTTAATATATGGATGCGGCCACTATCTTGATAATTAGCTTAATATTATTGGGGTATTTTAGCAGCACTATATCGACCACTTAGCACTTTACAGATAGAGCTGGAGTGTTATCCAGCAAGTGGCGATATTCAACCGCTATCAAGACAAGTTCTCCTTGGACAAGCAGGATTCGTCAGCCACACCTGGTGACGTCCTCCGACGGCGCCGTACACGGAAGTGCTCTCTAGAGCTCTGAACGGTTGTCCTAAATCTCTCTAGGTAACCTGTCCAGAGAGTGGCTGAATTTCACTGCTGTCTAGACAGCTGCCGCATTGTCCGGTCCATCCACATATTCAGCACCACCCATCCAGATTGTGGTGCTGAATAGCTGTATCATTTTTAAATGCTGCAGGTGGTGTTAAAAACCCCCGCCAACCATTGGAATTTCAATGTTGAACCCTTAATATTTGCTTCCTAGACAACTTTCTTTTCCTAAGACTTTTTCACTGTCTGACTATTAAGAAACTTTGATGTATCTTCCACTGTTTAATTGTAGGATGATTGATTAAAATATTTTCTGAGAGGAAAGTTAATATATAGGTATTTGGGAATATTTACGTAGAGCCTGCACTGTAACATAATGAACAAAATACCATTAAGGGCTGGGTTCTCTTTCTTAAGCTGCAGAGCTGTTTTACAGAAATTACATACTTATTCAATAATTAGAGCATTCAATGATATACAAATGTATTTTCTTCTGGGATCTTATACAAGAGAAATATGCAATAAGACGAGAAAATGCGAAATCCTAAATTATTAATTGTGCTGAATCAGAGTTACCTTGGGGCAGTTTCTCCAAATGGGTTAGTTTTGCACATACCATGACAGTCATGAACCTCACTACTAAGCCAGGGTATGTGGAGTATGATCTCAGCCCCTCAAATGTATTTTTTTTATTTATTTATTTAACAAGCATTTCTATACCGCTCTTTCCCATGGTTCAAGTGCGGTTTACAGAGAACAATAGTTTATAAGGTATGGAGAGGTTCATACCTAGTCATTTTACATATAACAATTGTAACTTTTGCAGGTAACAGTATAACTAAATGCATACAATACAATTAACAATATTACAGTTCTTAAAAAAATGTATTGCTAATGCTCGGCATAGTACCTGCATCCTGCCAAACAGCCTCCCACTGGAGTTCGTAAGATGTTACGTATTTGGGTAATTCATCAAGGTGTGCTTGGAAATTCCTCTTAATTGGGTCTGTGGTACCCAACACGATGGGAAATAACTTGGTATCTCTCTGCCACATTTTCTTGGTCTCCGACTGCATTTCTTGGTACTTGAAGGTTTTCTCCCTCTCAATGCGATTCAGAGAGTAGTCACTTGGAACTGACACCTCTATAATCAATGCTGTTCTGGTGTTTTTCATCTTTACTGCTATATCTGGCTTATTCGCATCCAGCTTTCTATTACTCGGAAGGGGAATATGTAGGGTTGCCAACTGGCCGGTTTTCAGCCGGCCTGGCCGGTTTTTCCACGGCCAGGCCGGCTGCCGGCGCAGAGGCAAAACCGGCCCTTTAAAAGCCGGTTTTTTTGCTCTGGCCGCACGATCGGGAGCGGCCAGAGCAAAAAAACCGGCTTTTCTCCGCTTCAGAGGGAGCCGGGGAAGCCCGCGCGCGGCCCCGGCTCCCTCTGAACAGCCACCAGCGTGAAGAGCCTTTACCTTCACGCTGGCGGCTGTTCCTGTGAAGCCGCGAATGCTGGGAAGTTACCTTTCCCAGCATTCGCGGCTTCACAGGAACAGCCGCCAGCGTGAAGGAAAAGGCTCTTCACGCTGGTGGCTGTTCAGAAGGAGCCGGGGCCTCGCGCGGGCTTCCCCGGCTCCCTCTGAAGCCTCAGACAGCCGCGATGCTGGTCGGGGGGGGGGGCAAGGACTGCATTGGCTGGGATGGGGGGGACCTGGACTGGAAAAGGGCTTAGGGGGGGAAGGGGTCTGGAAAAGGGCTAAGGGGGGGACTTGGACTGGAAAAGGGCTAAGGGGGGGGGACTTGGACTGGAAAAGGGCTAAGGGGGGGACTTGGACTGGAAAAGGGCTAAGGGGGGGGGACTTGGACTGGAAAAGGGCTTAGGGGGGGACTTGGACTGGAAAAGGGCTAAGGGGGGGACTTGGACTGGAAAAGGGCTAAGGGAGGGGGGACTTGGACTGGAAAAGGGCTAAGGGGGGGACTTGGACTGGAAATAGGCTGTGATGGGGGGGGGACCTGGACAGTAAAAGGGTTATGGGGGGGGACATGGACTGGAAATGGGTTGTGATGGGGTGGAGGGGACCAGGACCAGAAAATGGCAATGGGGGGGGGGGGGAAAGTTGGAATGGAAATAGGCTGTGATGTGGGGGGACCTGGACTGTAAAAGGGTTATGGGGAGGGGGGACATGGACTGGAAATGGGTTGTGATGGGGGTGGAGGGGACCTGGACTGGAAAAGGGCTATGGGGGGGGGAACTTGGACTGGAAATGGGCTATGGTGGAGGAAGGGGGATCTTGGACTGGAAATAGGCTGTGATTAGGGGGGCTAGGACTGCAAATGGGCTGTGATGGTGCGGGGGGACTCGGACTGCAAATGGGCTGTGATGGTGCGGGGGGACTCAGACTGCAAATGGGCTGTGATGGTGGGGGGGCCCTAGGACTGGAAATAGGCTGTGATGGGGGACTTGGACTGGAAATGGGCTGTGATTGGGGGGGGGGAGCAAGGACTGGAAATGGCCTGTGATGTGAGGGCTAGCACTGGAAATGGGCTGATGAAGAGCTGGAATAGGACTGGAAATGGGCTGATGTGGGGCATGGGAGAATGGGACTAGAAGGGAGTGGATGCTGGGTGGGCCTAGAACTATAAGAGAATTGATTTGGGGGGAGGACTAGAATGGATGGGGAATGAGAATGGAGAGGGGAAAAAATATTTTGTGTGGAAGAAAAGTCTATGATGGGCCGGTATTGGGAGAGTAAGAGGGGCTTGAGAATGGAAGGGTGAAATTTAAACGGATGATAAAGGAATAAGGAAAGAATTGGGGGAAAGAGCAAAAGGGAAACAATCAGTATGTTAAAGCAGAAATAGAGAGAGAATGGAAAACATCTAAAAGAGAAGAAAGGACAAATGGATAGCTCGCAGAAGACACGAAGAAACCAGAAGAAAGTGACTGGAGCAATTGCAACTGAAAAATAAAACGCCCAAACAGAAGGTAGAAAAATACTTTTTATTTTGAATTTATTAACTGGAATATGTCTGGTCTGGGAAGTGTGTATTGCTAACATCTTTGCGTTTTTGTTTAGTGCAAGAGGAAATTACTTTATAGTTTTATTTCTCCAGTGTTGTACATTTCATGTTTGGATTTTGGGGTTCCCAGTTTAATTATTATCTGACCAAGGAAGTTAGCCTACACGTATCCTCGGTAATTTTTGTGGGTGGGGCTGGGGGCGGGGCAGGGGTGGGACTAGGGGCGGAGAATGGGTGGAGCATGGCGAGCCACTGGTGTCGGGTTTTTCTCGGTGAAAAAGTTGGCAACCCTAGGAATATGCCAAGTGATCATAACCTCTTCTTTCTCGGTAATTCCTTTAGGGTCATGATCACAGGGCTTTCAGGCACACTGACGCCGTAGTGCTTACAGTTCCCTTTGTATACCCTCTCAATTTAAATATAAGGTCTGTAGCATAAAAGTAGCAGAACATTATCTCCTCCTTCTTTGCAAAAGTCCATTTAACCGGAGTCAATCCTCTTAACTTTTCCCTTCATTTTTGTTCTTTACGTCCTGCCACAGCTCAGCATTGGCTTTATCTGTGGCAGGGATGTTATCTACCTCCCTGTGAATACTAATGTATTTCTTTCTCTGCAGATTCTAGAGATGTTCTGTTGGCATGAAGAGATCCTTGTCTGCAGAAAGCGTGGGCAGCAGGTTTTAAAGATGACCAGAGGCTGGGATGAATATTTATATTTTCTTATAAGACTGATGCTTGAGCTGTAGATCAGAGTGAAAGGATGATTCTGATTGGCTGCACTAGTCACATGTCCAGGAATAGTCCAGGGATTATCTCAGAGGTGATCAATACTTAACTCCTACAGAAATTATCCTGCCAGACTAGGTTCCGGCCTGAGTTTCTGTTCTGTTTTTTTTGTCACACTTTCAGCCATTATCAGTTTTCCTAGACCATCTTTGTCCTAGCAAATCTTCGTCATCAGGTAGATGGAGGGTATCAGCACTTGGTCTTTAGTGTCCATTTGCTATATTTCAGCAGAGTAATATTTGAATTCAGCAGAATCAGTAATTCAATATATCGTGCTACATAGTAACATAGTATATGACGGCAGATAAAGACCAGTATGGTCCAGTACGGTCCATCTAGTCTGCCCATGCTGGTCTTTATCTGCCAATAGTTTCAGTGGTCTTGTCAGAGCAAAGTATGAGATGCACTACTTGACACAAATAGCTCTATAATAAAATTCATTCAACGCGGTGATTGCATCCCCAACGGGAAAATCGGTTAGTATTCTCTACACAATGCCACGATGTCTCAGACTAAACGGCGCTCAATTGAACGATATACTTGATATCAAAAATAGCACCTACTAGCATCAATGACCTTTCTGGCATGTGATTTTTTATAAAAATCTCAAATTTTCCCATACATGCAATCTTCAAATGCAATCTTCAAATGCATTGCATCCCGTTGGGGATGCAATCACCACGTTGAATGAATGTTATTATAGGTCTTTATCTGCCGTCATTTACTATGTTACTATGTTAATCTGTGATGTTCCCTCCTTTCCTGAGTGAGAGACAGTGGGGAGGGGAAACATTTAAAAGGAGTTTATCTTCCAATCATGCAAGAGTATTAGGTGCTCTAGGAGTATCTTCAGCCTTGTGGCCCCTCACAGTTAACTTTTATATCCCTTGTCCCCGCTCACAAGATTTTGGCAGGTAAAACCATGCAGTGATGAGTCCGTGAGTTGTGTGACTGTTGCTTTGACTGTAGCTGCTCTTTACTGCCCCCATGTAGCTGCTGCTCTAGGTGATTGCCTCATTTGCCTAGTGGCTGGCCTGACGCTGCTTCCAATCCACCCAATTCCCTAACTCCCATGAGTTTGGGTGCTGGGAGAAAATACTTTTGAAGACAGTTTTATTTTGGAAGGATCCACTTTAAATCTGGCCCCTGAAGCCTCCATGTAAGGTCTGCCTTCAATATGAAAGGTGATGTCCTACTGGCTAAGTGGCCAGGAAATATTAGGAGACCTGCAGCACCGATTTCAATGGGTAGAATCGGGGATTACAAATATCGCACTGCTGAGGGATGTGAAACTGTGTAAGTCGGCAGCTCTGTCCATCTCCTCCTTCTACGTTCAACACACTGTCTTAGCAATTTATTCCATGTCTCAGAGGAACAGAACAGGTGTCAAAAACATGTTATTATTTAGACTTTATCCAAACTGGTAGGTGGTGAGGTATCAATTATAGGACCAAGGTACTTCCCTTCGATTATTCTCTGCAATTATAAAGAATTATAGTGTGCGTGTATGGGGAGGAGAGGGATGGGGAGGTCGTAGAGTTTATATAGTGAGTGGTGGGATGCAGCTACCCACAAAATTAAATTCAGCTCCAGTTCTGAACATATCTGCAGTACTATTGGTGTAGCACTATATAGATAGACCTAAGAAACAGCCTCCGCTCCGTGGGCATGAGATACCCATGAAGCACTGAGATGCATATCTCAAGGACAAGTTGTAGCCTTCCAATCTGACCTGGAGGGCGATTTCCTCTCCTGCCTCCATCCCCTAAAAAAAAATATCTTGGTACAAATTTTAAAAAATTGATAAAAAAATGCAGCATTAAAATTCAGGTTTTACCACAGATTGTGTTTCATTTTTTTATAGCAAATTTTGGCTTCCTCAGGATGAGCAAGATTTCCCAAAGGGTGGAAGAACTTAAATTTGGGAATTGGAACATTCTGGAGTGGGAATGTGCTATCATTTTCTTAAGAAAACCCAAATAAAATGTGACTTCATATATTAATGGCACTAAAAACAGAGTCAGGAGGTGCTAAAAGATCTTTGCAAGGGTTTGAAATTGTTCTTTCTGATGGGTGGGGCTGGAGATTAACTGGAACCTGCGGCAGAATTGAATTTTCTTTCAGTTTCTATAACTTTAGTATAATCTGAAAACCTTTTTGTTTTCTCTTTTTATCAGGGGAGTTCTCATAAAAATTATTTGTTTAACATGTTTTTTATATCGCTTTATCATTTTAATCAAAGTGGTTTACATTGCCACTTAAACTCGGTAACGTACAATAGACAGGGACATTGATAACTTGGACTCTTTTGAGGCAATGGAGGGTTAAGTGACTTGCCCAAGGTCACAAGGAGTGCCAGTGGGAATTGAACCCTGGTCTCCCAAGCCAGTGCTCTAACCACTAGGCTACTCCGCCATTCCAGTATGAGACAGTCTGAATAAAATTCATGGAAAGGCAGTGGAAGGAGGAGATGATCAGAGAGATTCAGCCTTTTGTAAGGTTGGTGAGGGTTTACAGAGAAGGCTCACTCATGGCTCAGATATAAACTCTATTTCCGAGTGAAGGATTCCCAGGTGATGGGGCTAGAGAGAATTTCTGGGCTGCTTTGTAAAGTAGAGGACAGAGACCGGGGAGATGAGGGCAGGGTGGGAGCTGAACCCCATAGCTAAAGAGTGGGGCAGCTGTTGGCTGCAGATGTGGTGGGAGCTGTTGCAGTTGTTATTTGTCGGTGTCCCAAGAAGCTATTGCTGTCCAGTAGCTGCCGTGGAGAGATCCATGGTCCATGAAGTCATCATAGCAGTGCTGCTGCCTGTGTTTCCTGCTGGACCCATAGCCACATGCTGCCTGTTCTCTATTGTACCCAGCAGGTAAGTCTCTTCTTGTCTCCCCTCAATCTTGATTGACGCACCGTAGCTTGACTGACACATTCCACTCCTAGAATAGAAGTGAAAGCTACTAGCATCTGTTTAATTTGCTTTACCTCTCTCTAACTCTCTCTCTCCTCAGCAGTTCCCGTATCCCTGATATGCCTCTACTTTTCTCCTGGTGACTTCTTTCCTGTGTCTCTGTTTATTGTCCCTGCTTTTCCCCCTCCTTGTTCCTGAATGGTCAAAAATTTGGCAGCTGAGATTTAATTCTAAAAAATGCAGGGTCATTCATTTTTCCTGCAAAAATCCAAGGGAGCGATACAGTGTAGAGGTGAAGTACTTTTGTCCACAAAAGGAGAGCGGGATCTGGGCGTGATGGTTTCTAATGATCTTAAAGTGGCTAACCAGGTAGAAGAGGCAATGGTGAAAGCCAGAAAGATGCTTGGGTGCATAGAGAACGGAATGGCCAGCAGAAAAAAAAGGAGATAGTGCCTCTGTATAAGTCTCTAGTACAATGTGATTTGGGGTATTGTGTGCAGTTCTGGAGACCACACTTCCAAAAGGATATAAGCAGGATGGAGTCCGGGCAGAGGGTGGCTAAAATGGTTAGTGGTCTTCATTATAAAGCACATAAAGACAGACTTAAAGATCTTAATATGTACAGTATATGTTAGAGGAGAGAGGAGATATGATAGAGACATTTAAATACCTCCGTGGCATAAATGCAGAACAGGAGAGCCTGCAACAAGAGGACATAGAACGAGGGCAAAAGGGGATTGACTCAGGAATAATATCCCATAATATTTCTTTAAGGAGATAGTAGAACTTGTGTAGAATTGTCGCCCAGTGAAGGTAGAAGAGACGAGGACAGTATCTAAATTCACAAAAGCATGGGACAAACACAGAAGATCTCTAAAGAAAAAAAGGGAACTATTGTAGTTGAAATGGAAGGGCAGACTAGATAGGCCATGTGGTCGTTTTCTGCTGTTATGTTTCTATATTTCTATGTTTCCATGAAAACAGTAAAACTGAGGTTTTTCACCTGTATAGAAAAAATTACAATCATTTTTCACCACAGAATCCAATGAGAAAATGTAATTAAAATATAAAATAATGAAAAACTGTAAGGATAAAGGCAAAAATCCAGCCTTTTTGCAGCATTTCCAAATCTCTCTCTGGTCCCTCTATTTTTTTTTTAACCAGCACAAAGCCATACAGAGTTAAAATGTCTTCTGATTCCCCCATTTCACCCAGAAACCCTTCCATCAAGGTTAGCAGCAAGTATATTTTCATTAGGAGGTGAATTTGAAAAGTGTGTTTCTTAAAATAACCATGAATGAAACACTTTTGACTTTACAAACCTTGCCCTCAAAGGCCTGCTGGTCAAAAGTGAATCCTAATAATAATATTAACATAGACCCTGGGGAATGTGATTGTGAAGAAATCTTTCTTGTGTTTTCAGATGGCAAACTTTTGATTTTACCGTTGTGTTACCCGGAGCAGCGACTTTGATTTCTGGATACGGTTACCCAGACTTCTGCTCACTGATTAAGTCGGTGGGATGCGTTCTGTATAAATCATCCCACTTAAACTCTCATCTTCGCTGGAATCTGCCCAGGGTAAGGAGGAAATGAATTACTGTAATTACTGAAGTCCCAGCATCTGATGGCAATCCCGTTTCCCTTCTGCATAATCTGCTCTCACATCCTTACCGTTAAGGATCCTTTGCTTATCCCTGGGCTCTCCTGAATTCTGTTACTGTTTTTGTTGCCCTACTACCCCTGGGAGGCTGAACCATTCACGCGTTCACCTCCCTTGCAGTCCGTTTCCTCCAAGCCTCATACAGCTACCTCTTGTTCTGGAACGTTCTTTCCACTGAAAGGTTTTAGCTCACACTGCTCGAGAGACACCATGGAGGAATCTTTCTCTACCAGTGTTAACAGGCCACTCGCCAACATGGTCGCTTGGGATCGGGCTTGCGTGCCCGGCTCTGCTTTTCAATGGCACAAACATTCACAAAGGAATCTAATTTCTATCCCTGGGGTGTAGTCTTTCCCAAATTATCTAACAATGCTGTGCCAGATGAGCTTGGAAGCAAAAGATTATCTCCAGTTCCTACTTGCAGAAATGCCAGGGCAATGATTCTTTTTGTGGGTCGTTTATAACTGAGTAAAAATCTGTAATAAAGTAGACATCCAGGAAGGTGTAGATAACATGAGGAGGGATCTAGCTAAGCTTGAAGAATGGTCTAGAATTTGGCAGCTGGGATTTAATGTTAAAAAATGCAAGGTCATGGATTTGGGTTGCAGCAATCCAAGGGAGCAATATAGTATAGGGGGTGAAGTACTTTTGTCCACTAAAGAAGAGCGGGACCTAGGCGTGGTTGTATCTGATGATCTTAAAGTAGCCAAACAGGTAGAAAAGGTGACAGCAAAAGCTAGAAGGATGCTTGGGTGCATAGGGAGAGGAATGGCCAGCAGAAGAAAGGAGGTGATAGTGCCTCTGTATAAGTCTTTGGTGCGACCTCATTTGGAGTATAGTGTGCAATTCTGGAGACCGCACCTTCAAAAGGATATAAACAGAGTGGAGTCGGTGCAGAGGATGGCTACTAGAATGGTTAATGGTCTTCATTATAAAGCATATGAGGACAGACTTAAGGATCTTAATATGTACACCTTAGAGGAAAGGCGGGATATAATTCATGTAAATTTGTTTAATGTTTAAATGTTTAATGTATATCTCCATTCACGCTGTTTCAATGTATTGTTTTAAGTTCTATGTAAACCGCTTTGATACACGAAAGGCGGTAATAAATACAAATAAATAAATAAATATGATTGAGACGTTTAAATACCTCTGTGGCATAAATGTACAGGGGGAGAGCCTCTTTTGATTGAAAGCAAGTTCTGCTACGAGGGGACATGGGATGAGGGTGAAGGGGGATAAATTCAGGAGTGATATGCATAAATATTTCTTTATGGAAAGAGTGGTGGATCCATGGAATAGTCTCCCAGTGGAGGTGGTAGAGATGAGGACAGTATCTGAATTCAAAAAAGCATGGGACAAACACAGAGGATCTCTAAAGGAAAAAAGGGGACTGTTGTAGTGGTTGATATATGGAAGGGCAGACTAGATAGGCCATGTGGTCTTTTCCTGTCGTCATTTTTCTATGTTTCTAGTGACATCCTCCATGCAATCCTCAGGTAACTAAGTCCACAGAAAGGGCATCAGGTACTCATCTGCCTTTGGATGCCTAGGAAGGCCTCAGATTTCCATCATGAAATAGTTTATGGCCCTGATCATTTTGATAATAATTTTGATAATAAGAAGAGAGAGGGCCTGGGGAAGACAGGTCAAGAGAGAGACAAGCCCTGGGAAGGAAGCGGTTGCAGGCTGCAAAGTCTTGTCAGGTTTGGGACAGGCAGAGCCACAAGAAAAATGTCTTATTGATGCAGCATTGGTGGATTAAACATCTCCTTCGACAAAGGCACATTGGTACTGAAACGCTAGCGTTGGTGTTGCTGGCTTCTAAATCTGATGCAGATCGTTGGGCGATAGCCATTGTATACTAGAAGTCCGGAAAACGGATTCATCTATTTATTTCAAAAATTGATTAAGCTAAGTTTATATTATATGCATTTCAAATGATAAAGATTTCATTTCTGGTGAAGGTGTGATTCACTGACTAGACAAAGAGATAAATGATGATCTTCAGAGCATTGTTGTTTTGTGGGTGGTGTACACTTGTTTATTTCTGGTGCTATCCAGAAAACCTGACTGGCTAGGAGTGTCCTGGGGACTGGGTTGAGAATCCTTGGTTTAGATTAACTAAAAAATAACCACCCTAACAACATTGCAGATTTCTTATGGATATCTTTGCCCCGGCCAAATGGTCTGCAGGCAATCTATGAGTAGATCAAAGGTTCACTCAATCTGCAGAGGCAAGTTCAACGGGACGTGTCCTTACCTTACAGAGGAAGAGCAAGCTGCGGTACCGGAGGACTGTGATCCGCAATTGCTCTCTTGCCACCATCACCAGACAGTTGCTACTGGTACCGCAGGGAGTCACGCAGTGAAGTAACATCCCCAGAATACCCTGATGGAGGGAGTCATCACCGCACTGCACTGGGGCCACCACCACATGGTAGGCCTGAACAGCCTATCTCTCCATCTGCTGCCCTGTTGTGGACCTACGCCACTCTGATAACCTGTGGCTGATCCCGAAATAAGCCTAATAACTAAAAACTGAAGTCTCAGCTACGGACCTGCAACAAGGCTAAGAAGGTACTTTCAGCCTTCTCTCCTAAGGCAGCTTTGGCCTTTTCTCCCTGAGGCCCGGTTGCATTTTAAACGACCCATAGCACCATTTATGTGTCTCAGGCAACTATGTGAATCATGAGGAGATCAGACTGCCCATTAATTAGAACAGAAATTTATTTACTTAAACTTACTAACAAATTAAGAAATTTCAACTGATTTTGATTAGATACTAAGGTGTCTATTCTGAGCCCTGAATAGCGGAGATATATTCTCCTTGCCTGGACATATATTCCTGCTAAACATCCCCCTTGCTATCCCAATGCAAGGCTCCCTTTATGAACAGCGGAGTTGTACATGGAACCTTAGACAGGGGCGGGAGGGACAGGCGGAAGGCAGAGCAAAGGCGTACATGAGCGGGTCAGCATCCCAGATGTACAAGGCCGATTCTGAGGTTGGCCCTGTTCGTTTGCGGTAGGCCGGTTAGGCGGGGGACTTATTCCACCTTAGGAATAAGTCCCCCTGGACGTGGGGTAGTGATGGCGGACAGCAGGGACAAAACATGGAGGCATGCAGGGGGAACCCCGCATTCAGATCCTGGCTTTGGGAGGCCAGATCAGGTGTCTGGCAGTGGGGAAAGGACAGTCTCGGCAGCGGCCAGCAATCACGGCTCCATTCAGGAGCCTGTCAAGGGTAGACATGGATGTGCCTGGACATGCAGCCCATCAGGCCCCCGCAGGATCAGAATCGGGTCTACCTCTATACGCCCCGATTCTGAGGGTACATAGACAGGCTGGACATTCAGTGCAGAATAGGCCCCTAATTGTATCTACATATTACCTGAATTTTTACCTTCATCCCTCTCCTCTCTCTCCATCCCCCATCATCAACCCCCATCTTAGGTTGGATTTACACCTCCATTTTCTTATGGCTCTACAGAACTTTTTCTTCCTTTTTCTGACACTTCCTAACCTTCTCACCATTAACTTAAACGCCTCCCTCCTTATCACCCTCTCTCTGCCTTCCACATTTCCTCCTCATCTTTTCTTCTACCCTTTCTTCAGTTCTTGAGTTTCACCTTTTTCTTCCTCTCATTTATCCTTCTCCTTTCTCTCTGAAACCATCTCATCCTTGTTTCCGCCATGCTGTCTCTTCTCTGCCTCACACTCTTCTTCTCCTTCTCCTTCTATCATCCGGTGATATTAATCCTAACCCTGGCACCCATAAACTTTCCTCTCACTCCCATGCTAGTTCCTCTGTCTACCTCCCCAAACTCCATCATATTCCTCTCCTTTCCTCTCCCTTTCTCATGCGCCTTATGGAATGCCCATTCTATTACTAATAAACTCCCCTTTACTCAGGATCATTTTTTCTCTCACAATTTCCATCTTCTTACTCTTACTGAAACCTGGCTTCTCCCTGATGACACAGCTTTGGTCTCTGCCATCTCTCAAGGTGGCTACCAATCCTCCTACAATCCTCGTGGCACTGGCCTGCGGTGGTGGAGTTGGGTTTCTGCTTTCTCATTCCTGCCAATTTCAACCCCTCTCTCTACCCCAGTCTCATTCTTTTTCCTCCTTCGAAGTCCACTCCATACGCCTTTTTAATCCCTTCCATCTTCGGACAGCTGCTATTTATAGACCACCTGACAAGTCCACCTCAACCTTTCTCACTAACTTTGACTTATGGCTTTTCTTATTTCTGGATTCTTCTTCTCCTTCCCTTATTCTTGGTGACTTTAATATTCATGTTGATAACCCTTCAGACCCCTATGCTTCTAAGCTCCTTTCTCTTATCCCCTCATTTAATCTTCAGCTTTGCTCTCCTCCCCCCTCATTTAACCTTCAGCTTTGCTCTCCTCCCCCCACTCATCAACACAGTCAATGCCTTGATCTTGTTTTCTTCTCTAATTGTTTACCCTCTAATTTCCGTACCTCAGTTCTTCCCTTATCTGACCATCACTTGCTAAGCTTCACTCTTCCTCACTCCCATCCTCAATCTCGACCAATCTCCTCCTACCTTTTTAGGAATCTTCATGCTATCGATCTATTGGTTCTGTCCACTATTGTCTCATCACCTCTCTCCTCCGCTTCCTCTTCTGTTGATGAGACTATAGCTTCCTATAATACTGCTCCCTCCTCTGCTCTGGATTCTCTTGCTCCCCCTATACTATGCCCTGTGAGACGCACTATACCTCGGCCTTGTCTGTCTTCAACTACCCGCTATCTACGCTTCTGTGCCCGCTCAGTGGAGCGCATTTGGCTCAAATCCCACTCCCTTTATGACTTTCTTCACTTCAAATTCATGCTTGCTTCCTTCCAGTCTGCCATATCACTCACCAAGCAAACCTATTATTTCCATCTGACTAACATTCTTGCCTCTAACCCCCATTGTATCTTTTCTACTCTCAACTCTCTCCTCAATGCATCTCCACCTCCAACCCCTCCTTTCTGTTCTGCCCAAACCCTAGCCGACTATTTCTATGACAAAGTCCACAAGATTACACTCCATTTCCTCTCAAGATCAGCATCATTCCCTCTTCCCCCTCTTCAAAACCAACTTTTCCTCTCAATCTCTGTTATCCTTTCATCCTTTTCTAAGATCTCCGAAGAGGAAATCTCTCATCTTCTTTCCTCCTCTAAACTTACTACATGTTCCTCTGATCCTATCTTCACCCATCTCCTTAACTCCATCTCCTTCTCTGTCATCCCTTCCATTTCACATATTTTCAACCTAACCTTCTCCCTGCAACTTTCCCTGCAGCCTTCAAGTATGCTCTGGTCACACCTCTCATCAAGAAACCTTGACTTGACCCTAGTTGTCCTTCTAATTATTGACCCATCTGCTTTCCTCCCTTCATTTCCAAAATTCTTGAACATGCAGTTCTTCGTGGTTGCCTTGAATTTCTCTTCTCTCAAGCCTTCCTAGATCCATTTCAATCTGGATTTCATTTCTTACATTCTACTGAAATGGCTCTCGTCAAAGTCTCCAGCGATTTGTTCCTAGCTAAATACAAGAGCCTTTACTCAGTCCTCATTCTTCTTGATCTTTCTGCTGCTTTTGACAATATTGATCACCATCTTCTCCTTGACACATTGTCCTCATTCATTTTTAGGGCTCTGTACTGTCCTGGTTCTCTTCTTATCTCTCGGATCGCTCTTACTGTTTGTTCTGGTGGTTCCACCTCTACTGCTATTCCTTTCTCAGTTGGTGTATCCCAAGGGTCTGTCCTAGGCCCTCTTCTTTTCTCTCTCTATACACAGTCCCTTGGTGCTCTCATCTCCTCCTATGGCTTTCAGTATCACTTTTATGCTGATGATTCTCAAATCTATCTGTCTACATATGATATTTCTCTTACACTCCAAGCCCGTATATCTGCCTACCTATTTGATGTTGCTGCCTGGATGTCCCACCGTCATTTGAAATTAAACATAGACATAACCAAACTTCTTATTTTTCCGCCTAAAACCTCTTCCCCCTTCCTTCTTTCTCTGTCTCTGTTGATGATACTCTTCTGCTTCCTGTCTCCTCAGCCCTCAATCCTGTGGTCATCTTTGACTCCTTCCTCTCTGTCTCCTCACATATCCAACAGATAGCTAAAACCTGTCATTTCTTTCTCTATAACATTAACATAATTTGCCCCTTCCTCTCTGAACATACTACTAAAGCACTTATCCACTCTTTAGCCTCCTCTCACCTTGACAATTGCAGCCTCCTCCTTGCTGGTCTCCCTCTGAGTCATCTGTGCCCCCTTCAGTCTGTTCAGAACTCTGCTGCACGGCTAATCTTCCGCCATCCCTGATATACTCATATATATAATAACATAGTATATAAAGGCAGAGAAAGACCATCATGGTCCATGTAATCTGCCCAGCAGAGTGGCTAGAGTAGGTGCACCTGCCACTCCATGCAGGTCACCCCTATTTGTTGAGATAGCAGAGACAGTTAAGGTTATTTTGATTTTATCCTATGCACTGTGTCTGTCCCATGCCATTTTGAGTTCCGTCACTGTATTTGCCCCCACCACTTCCATCGGGAGGGCATTCCAAGCATTCACCACCCTTTCAGTGAAAAAGTATTTCCTGATGTTGCCTTTCAGTTTACCTCCTTGCAGCTTCATGTTATGTCCTCTAGTTTTGTAGCTACCCCGTCTTTGAAAAAGGTTTGTTTGTTCATTAATACATTAAAGATCTGTATAATATCTCCCCTGTCCCTCCTCTCCTCCAGAGTGTACATTTTTAGGTCTTCAATTCTCTTCTCATATGTTTTCCAGCACAGGCATCAAATCATTTTCGTCGCCTTCCTCTGAGCTGTTTCCAGTCTTTTTATATCCTTTGCGAGATATGGTCTCCAAAACTGAACAGAATACTCCAAGTGAGGCCTCACCAGCGACTTGTACAGTGGCATTAGTATCTCTTGCTTTCTGCTGGTAATTCCTCTCTGAAAGCATCCCAGAATCTTTCTGGCTTTTGCCACCGCCTTGTCGCACGGTTTCACCACCTTGAGATCCTCAGAAATAATCATTCCAAAGTCCTCTTCTTGGTCCATGCACACCAACCTCTTGCCCCCTATCATATACATTTCCCTTGGATTTCTGCTTCCCAAGTGCATGACACTGCACTTCTTCACATTAAATCTTAACTGCCAAGCATCAGACCATTCTTCCAGCTTTTACAGATCTTTCCTCATGTTATCCACTCCCTCAGGGGAGTCCACTCTGTTGCAAATGTTTGTGTCATCTGCAAAAAGACAGATAACCCCTCTTCTCAAATCACTTCTGTTTCCGTATCCAGTTCGAACTTCTCCTTCTGACCTATAAATGCATTCATTCTGTTCCTTACTACTTTAACTCTCTCCTCTCTCCCGACCATCCTCATAAACGCCGCTCTTCCTCTAGCATACTTCTCCCTATGCCCTTTTCTTCCACTGCTTGCTCCAGATTTTGATATTTTCACCTTGCTGCTCCTTACGCCTGAAACAAACTACCTGACTCTTGATGTCAGGTTTCATCTCTCCCTCTTTTCAAATCCATGCTAAAGGCTCACCTCTTGGAGCTTAATCCCTTGTTCTTCTTGTGTCTCCTTACCTTTTCCTACTGTACCCTTGTTCTCATCTATTGCATTATGTGTCTTGATTAGACTATAAGCTCTGATGAGCAGGGACTATCTTTTATATGTTTCACTGCAGCTCTGCTTACGCCTTGTAGTGCTATATAAATGATTAATAGTAGTAGTAATAATAAAGTTATACAGTAGTTGTCTGCAGATAAACCTCAAAGATAAACCAGTCTTACCAGTTATTCCACTGACTGTCACCCAGCCAGTCTCCAGTCATCTTCCCTTCCCTTGCCCAGCCAACATCTTCATTGCCCGTCCCAAGTACATTTAAAGTCTTCCCTGGCTTTGGTTGCTACCACCTTTGCTGTCAGGTGTTTGTTTTAAGACATCTTTTAAGACATATGACACCATATCAGCAGAGAGGGACCGAGCCAGCTCTGGAGTTTGTCACCCATTGCATGCTGGGACTTGTGGTTCTCATTTCTTAAGAAATAGATGCTTTGAGAGTAATTTTGGAAGCCCTATTCATGCTTTGGACGTCTGAAAACAGGCATAGAGAAATCTCCAGAGGTATTTTTGAACCAGGACTGTGGATGTCATGGAGTCACATCTAAGTTTAGACCTGCTCCCGGCCCGAACAGGCATCTGAAAAGTGCTAGTTTTGGCTGAAAAGCATCCAGAGGACGTAGAGAAAATAGCACTCCATCATCCGCACAATTTCAGTGAGATCAGCAGTGGTTCCCTATTCCTTGCCTACTCCTCTATTAGGCTATTCCTAGATAGCCACATTCTGAAATACTATTCTGGAGATGTCTATGTAGATGTCCCCATAGATGTCCATATTAGGCACCTCCATGTTTGTGAAATCATGTCTGCATCTGGATGTGCCTGTTTTTTATCAGACGTTCTGGCTTAGACGTCCCAGAGTGCTCCGAGATGTCCATTCTAAAATCCTCCTCCACATGCCTCAGAAAAGCAGAATGATCTCAGCCTCCCTACTGACATGGAGCTATATGGTAACTCTAGTGGACATGCTTACTAAGCTCAGCTAATGGTTAGTGTGTGCTACTTGTAACTAGGTCCTATGTTATTCAATGTGACCCAGTTACAAATAGTGTATGCTAACTGTTAGCTCAGCTTAGTAAACATGCCCCTAGGCATCTGCCTAATGGCGCTCTACTTCCTCATTACAATCTAGCTGACCTGTACTCCACTTTTGATTATCCTCATGGGGGGGGGGGCCTTCATGTGGTGTTTCTTTCTCTAAATAAGTAATTTATTTCTAAATTACCTGTGTCTATTCCTCAGAAAGGGCAGCAACAACGAAGGAGTCCACATAAGAAACCTCAAGGAGAGCAACTTGAACCAAAGCCAGAAAGATACAACATGTTACCACTGTTCACTGTCATCTCCATGATCATCTTAGCAATAACGGCCCTGGTGGGAATCCTGACTAACATGTTCATTGTGGTGGTGAACTGCCTGGACAAGGCCAAAGACAAGGCCACAAATGCCTGTGACCTCATCTTGTCTACCCTTGGTACCTTCAACATCTGTTTCCAGTGCACCATGACTGCCAACGACTTTTATGCATTCCTGTGGAGTGAGATCTATTTCTCAGACCAGGTCTATCCCATCTTCATCACCTTCCTGATCTTCACCATTTTCTCTAGCTTCTGGTTCACAGTCTGCCTCTGTGGCTTCTACTGCCTCCAGATCGTCATCTTTACTCACCCGATTCTGGTTCGGTTAAAGCAGAGCATCTCCATACTGGTGCCTAAGTTGCTCGTCTGGTCCGTGCTGCTTTCTCTAGTTATCAGCTTGCCTGCAGCATGGAGTCTTTACAAAGACCCACTCAACAGCTTGACTGGTGACAATTTCACTGTGAACGCCACCTTAGGTGAGGCTCTTCCTAAGCTAAACGTCTACTATCTGCTCTTCAGCAACATCATTGGCTGTTCTTTACCCCTTCTCCTTGTGGGGATCTCCAACATGCTCATTGTCACATCCCTCTGCATACACAGTAGGCGGATGGAGCAAGGTGGGGCTAGCTTTAGTACATCTCGTGCACAGGCCCGCATGGGGGCGGCCAAGACTGTGACCTCTCTGCTGCTCCTTTATCTGTCCTTCTACTTCTCAGAAGCGCTGATGTTCCTGGACATCTTCCCATCCAATAGCCCCTGGATGTGCGTGTGTCTGATGATCATTTATGGCTACTCACCCACACAGTCAGTTATCTTGGTTTTGGGCAGCCCCAAGTTGAGAAGAATGTACAAGAAGATTCTCCATTGGCCAAAAATAGGGGTGGGAGGCCATAAGCTCCCAGGAAAGAACTTAGTGGTATTAAGTGGAACCATTTCTCAATAATCACTTGGACATCCATGATTCCTGCCTACTTCTTTGAATGTCCCTTTTATCCATCCCAATCTCCATATTCTCTCCTCTCTTCTGTCTCTTGGCTGTTCCCTGTGTTCCAGTCTACCTGATGGAGGATCTTTCTCTGTTTCCATAGAAGGACGTCTCAGCTTTCCTGCACCTAGCCAGCACTTCCCTTCTCTCCAGATCCTGTTTAGAGACTCTTCATCTGTCACGAGTGCTCATTTCACCCTGATTTATGGAAGTGCATCATTATTGGATTGTTACCTCGCTTGCACATGTCATGTCATTGTCAAGTTTTTAAATTATGGTTTCATTTTGGAAAGTGATGCTACATGAAATAAAGTCATATTGTGATGAGTGGTCCTTTTGGAGTCTAGTTTTTCTGACCATCGGACAGAGCTGAGCACTTTTATAAATGATTTGGGGGGTGGGGAGGGAATACTGTTTAAACATGGGAACAGGTATGCTTATCTACCCAGAAAGACAGAGATCCAAGAAGGGAAAACTAAAGATGGACTCGGACAAGGAGCAATATCCAGCAGGTGGCCAAACTTGTTGGTCCATTTGATCCTTATCTGATATCATCTTATCACCACTGTCTATTGTTTTAGCTACAAACAGACTGTGGAAGAGTGGAAGGGGGTCTGATAATATGGATCTCTTGTCTGCTCAGCTAGGGGCAACACGTCCTATCTCAGGTGACCTTTTCCTCTGGCTATTTCAGAGAAGAAGGGTGTCAGTCCTTTTTGTGTTTTTAAGCCAGCAACAAAACCATTTAGTCCAGACCCTGAACCATTTGCTTTAATGAACCAGACCCCCAGTGATAGCTTTTATTGGCCAATGGGAAGAATTATGTAGTGCCCCTCTTTGGGATATGACTAGGTCCCTTGCCCATTGTAAACTGTCTCTAGTTTTAATGCTACAGATTGTTTTATTGTTTCTGCTTTTAGCCTGTCTAATACTGCTCTATACTGTTCTTCAACTACAGCAGTTTCTCATGCTTACTCTCTGATGTATCTTCCTTTGGGCTGGTCACAAAGGGCTGATTATTGCCCTATGGAGCGGTTTTATAATCCTTGTTCTTTTCTGTTGTATATCTTCATTTGTTCTTGGCTGCTGTCGGAAGGCCCTACAGAGCTCCACCACTTTTATGTACTCTTATACACCTGTTTCCACGGTGGCTGATGTACCTGAACTACCGCGTACAGACATTCAGTTAATAATGCCTGTTTAGTTATTTTGTAGTAGATTGTTAGGCTGTTCTTCTAGTGGGCCTATACAGGCCCAAAGGTGGGAATTGTAAGGGGAAAATCAGTTTCTTGTTGTACAGAGGGACCATGAGGCCCATCTGTGAATACCTAGATAGAAAGGAATGTGTTGTGCTAAGACAAGATTCAGTGATCTTCACAGAGACAGGTACCAGTTTGTACGGTTGCTAATTAGCAATATCAGGAGCAGGGCTATGCTGCTGGGATGGGTTTATGACGTATATATGTTTTTGATACTGTATAAAAGATAGACTGCACTTCTAACGTACGGAATAAACTTACATGCTACTTATGTACGAGTGTGTGTGTGTGTGTGTGTTTGTTCTCCTGGGATCCCAGACAGAGAAGGTAAGGTAAATTCCTCGACCCAGAGCAATAACGGACGTCCCAGGGTAAGTGATATAGTGCTGGGAAGGGAAAAGGACCCCACCCTTACACGTAGAGAGATGAAATTGTGCATGAGTGAGACCACACACTGGTCCCTTCTGCAGATGTGGCCCTTAAAGGGGCCTGTGTTGTTAGGAAAGACAAATGCCACACCTTTTCTGAATCAGTTCTTACAAGGCATTGCAGCCTGCCAGGAATCCAGGTTTCTCCAAAATCAATATGGCACTGTTTAACTATAAGAAATAACAATGTTTGCAGCAGATAATAAATTTTTAACATGAATAAGTTCTTTTCTTCTATCAGGGTGCATTATATAGTTGGCGCTTCCTCTTGCTATGTGTCCTTTGCATTGCTGGAGTCGAAGTATGAGTTACAGAATGTTCGGCTGGCGGACCACACTGGGTGCTATCTGCTGGACGAGGACAGAAATCCTATAGTCAAGCCATGCAGGAAATGCATTTGCTGTTTTGCTTAACTACTTAAGAAAAATGTTCTAACTCCCTTTGACGTTAATTACTCCCAGGAAGACTAGCTCATGGATTGCAGTAAGACATAAGGGAATGTGGGAGCTATCTGTCCAAAATTAGTCTTCAATCAAAGAAAAATAAACAAAACATCTTTCTAAGGGATATTTTTACGAAGTGATGCTACCAGGGTAGTGTAGGGCTAGTGCGTAGCTTCAATGCCATACTAAAAAGTAGCATGCGGCTCTCATACCTGGTAGCAGGCTTTTGGATGGAAACTGGGAGGGACAGAGGGATTCCCAGTGCATCACAGCTAGTGTGGTCATTAGTGGTGCATGCTAGCCATGCTTGGTACAGGTAGAGTGCATGTAACTAATACATTATTTGCACCTGCTGCCCAGTCTCTGTGCTATCATGTGGCTTTACAGTACTTACCACAAGGGGACGGATGTACATCCCCCTGCAGTTAGAAGCCACACTCTGGTAACGCAGTCCATTACCAGTGTAGGGCTTAGTAAACATGCCCCTAAGTCTGATGAGGGTACAGCCATGGAAGCTCACAAGATTGTTAAGGCCAAACCTGTAGAAATTGGATATTTTGCTCTGGTGATCATGGCTAAAATTCTTGATGGTCTAGACTCCTCTAAAGGTCTTACTTCTAGAAGTATTTTCTCAAGCAAGTAGAAAGGGAGGAACTCAACTATCCCCACCAAAAATAAAAAAGAACCTGGAAAGGAGAGGTAGCCTAGTGGTTAGTGCAACAGCCTACAACCCAAAACATTTGGGTTTGATTCCCACTTGCACATCTTGGGCAGGTCACTTTACCCTTCATTGCCTTTGAAGAGAAGAAAAGGAAAGGCCATCTACTTCCAGTGATACTTTGCCAAGAAACCCAGGGGCTGCTGGGTTGCCAGGAGTCAGCATTGACTTGACAACACCCAAAAAAAAAAATAGAACCAAGAGAGTAGCGGGTGGCAGTGAAGTCTATGTATTACCCCTCAAATGTTTAAAGTTGCAAGTTTAAGACTATTGAGGTCCTTTCTTTAAATGAAGATGGAATGTATAAAAGTTGTTGGACGTCTTGGTGCACTGGAAACATATGTTGAAGGTGCCACATGAATCACCACATGAAGCCCTCCTCATACTTGAGTGATTAACCTTATTAAGTTATCAACTCTGTTTAGCCCATGAGGGCCAGTGTTGTGCACAGAGACATGGATTGTGATGACACGTTAAAGAACTCCAAACCCATCAACGCTTCCCATCCTCCTCTCCTGTGATAACACCTCAGACACAGTCTCATGCTGGCTTTCTTCTTCTCCTTTGAGACCAGGAGGAAATGAGGAGAATGTCCACAGTCAAATATTGGAATCCACAGGAGAGTGGAAGGAAAGACAGCCACACCAGCAATTGTTGCAAAGAAACCATTTAATTCAGAGGACCCATCTTGGCCACGTTTTGGTTGTAAAGCCAGCATCAGGGGTCTAAAATAAAAAAAATAATTAAAAGCGAAATACAATATACATATAAAAGATACCAATGTCTTTAAAAATGTGAAAATAGCCTTGAATATATGGACCAACAGTCAAAAACATATTGGCAAGAGAAAACAATTACAGGCATAGACTATGACAGTCATTCGCCTAGCAGTCCAGTTAGGAAAGATGTAATTTGCTTAACCCTGCAAAGAGAAAAAAATGTATAGGTACGTAATTAAAACGTTATATACATACAAAGAGACTTCCTCAATTGTGTATAGATATCTGGTAGGTAGAGAACGACCATAAGTCATGTTAAAAGCAAAAGTTCAAATACACTATAAGAGAACCAAATAAAATGGCATTTGGTAAATAAATAAGCAACCATAAATGAAGAAATAAAGATAAATGAAAAGTAAAGCAAGTAAATGAAAAGAAGAAGAATATAGTTCTTCAATTTAAAGGCACAAAGAGTGACTATAAAGAAGATAGAAAAGATTTCCTACCAATTGTTCGCTATTCATTTTTGTTCTTATTTGTTAGTAGTCTCTTTGTATGTATATAACTTTATAATTACATACCTAAACATTTTTTCTCTTTGCGGGGTTAAGCAAATCACATCTTTCCTAATTGGGCTGATAGGCAAATGACTGTCAAAATCTATGCTGGTAATTGTTTTCCTTTGCCAGTATGTTTTTGTCTCTTGCCAATATTGTGCATTTATTCAAGAGCATTGTCAAAATTTTAAAACATTGGTGTCTTTTAGATGTAAATGTATATTGTATTTTTCTTTTAATTATTATTTTTATTTTAGACCCCTGATGCAGGCTTTAAAATGGTTTCTTTGTAACGATCACTGGTGTGGCTGTGCTTTCCTCCGCTCTCCTTGGATTCCATGACCTTCTCCTGTGTCAAGGATGCCCCAGGCCTTCTGGAGCTCTGATTCTGCCCCATGCATCCACTCTAGTTCCACAAAGAAGTATTTTCTAATATAACTCCTGAATTTATTTCCTTCAACTACATATCACAGCCTCTTGTCCTGGGACTTCCTTTCCACTGAGAAGTATTTCTTGAGCATTGCTTAGACTTTTTTTTTAATTTTGTGTTTATGCAATTTATACAAACTTACATAGTAACATAGTAAGTGACGGAAGATAAAGACCAGCATGGTCCATCTAGTCTGCCCAGCAAGATGGCAAGAGTAGGTGCACCTGTCGCTCTGTGCAGGCCACCCCTCCCCATGTTTTTGTTTTTGTTTAGGGGTGAACCCACCACTCCATGTAGGACACCCTAATTTGTTGAGACGCTAGATAGTTCAGAAGTTAGATGGTACCGTTTATTTTGCTTTTATCCTGTTGCTGTAAAGGGACCCACTGTGTTTGTCCCATGCCGTTTTGAATTCCATCACCATGTTTGCCCGCACCACTTCCATCGGGAGGGTATTCCAAGCATCCATCACCCTTTCAGTGAAGAAATATTTCCTGACATTGCCTTTCAATTTACCACCTTGCGGCTTCAACTATAACCAAGAATTGTATTTGTACAGAAAAAGAGCATAAAGCGTATAATATACAAGAAAATAAGAGATAACTCCTCGATAAGAAATTCTTAAACTGTTGCTCGCTCTAGCCCACTAAAACGTAGGGAGTAGAGAACATAGAAATCTAAATCTGGGACAGGTTACCTCAGGCCGGAGGGCCGGGGGTTCAATTCCCACATGGGGACAAGCAACTTCAGGCCGGAGGGACTGGGGTCTCTAGTCCCATGGCCACTCGTTGTGGCCTTGGGCAAGCCACTTAACCCTCCATTGCCTCAGGTACACTTAGATTGTGAGCCCTTCGAGGACAAGGGAATAAAAAGTACCTGTTAGTATACATGTAAACCGCACTGATTCTAAAGAGCGCGGTATAAAAAAGAAATAAATAAATTAAATAAATAAATAAAACTCAAAGTACAAGAAATATCCAAGTTTACAACCAAGTATGAATCATAATTACTCACAGATCTCAGAAGAGTCTACAGAGGCCTCCATACGTCGAGTGTTCACAAAGGCCAACAACTGGGAGGGCTCATAGAAAATATAGGAAATAGATCAATACTTAATCAAGCATTTGCAAGGGTGCTTAAAAAAAAGAGCCTACCCTGTTGTTGGACCCCTGGTCAAAGGAGAAGAAATTCCCACCGACACCTTTGTGTTTCCTTAGGTAAATCGGGATAGATCTAAACAGATAAACCACAAAATAACACAGTCCTTTTTTATAAAATAACCTCAACATCCAATCGTTGTCAGAAACTAGTGTGAAAGTCACCAGCAAAGTAGTTGGAGTTACTGCTTCTTCATGGGATGATTCTAAGAACTCCGAGATATTCAAGACATCAATTTGCTGTGTCCCAATAACATCAGACGTAGGTGCCTTTTTTCCAAGTGGCAAGTAAAACAATTTCACTACCGGTGGATGCGATTCCATAGGAACTGCCAACACCTCGCCTTGATCATGTACTACCAGGACACTCCTCATCCCCAAGACACACACAAGCACTCCATATCTCCCTTATAAACACCTGTTCAGTGAGGAATAAAATCCCCCTATTCCTAAACCTCATTACAACTCACCAGATTGATATCCTCTGTATAACAGAGACCTGGCTAACAGGGACAGACACTGCACTCATGAAACAGATGACACCCAATGGATGTAGCCTATACAATTGCTCCCGAGCTCACTCTAGGGGAGGAGGTATAGCCATAATAGCGAAAACCAACCTACACCTCCAAAACTCTGCAACTGAAACCACAGAAGAAGCAGACTTTCTCAATATTACCAGCAAACACCTCTCAATCTGCCTAATATACAGGGCTCCCACAGAAAATTCAGACCAATCAGACACTCTCCGACAAATATCTGACAACAACAACAGTACAAATTCTTGGGGGTTTCAATCTCCCTTCCGCACAGGAAAGCACGCCAACGCTTTCCTTGCAGCAATGGAAACAATGGAACTGAAGCAAATCAACAATGCCCCAACACATGAGAAAGGAAACACCCTTGATCTCATTTTTCTTAAATCTCAAAACGTCTCCACTAACAAGAACCTGAAGATCACATCTGTCCTATGGCCAGATCACCACCTCATCACCTTCACTTGATTCTATCAATCCATAATCACCAGAGAAGATGTCAACAGACAAGAAGATTCAAACCATTTAATAAAGAAGAGTTCCTCAACCAAGTCATCCCAAGCATACAAACAGATCAAGCCGACCCTGAAGCTCTAACCAACACTTGGAACAGCGTTATAAACACCGCAGCACGAGCAGCTCCAACACACAAAGGAAACAAAGTAAGATCAACCAAGAACACGATGGTTCATACTCACCCTCTGGAAATTGAAAACACAACTTCGGAGAACGGAAAGGAAGTGGAGAAAAACAAAGAATGAAACAGACAGGACAAGTTACATGGATGCTCTAAACCACTATCGCATTGAGACAGACAATGCAAGAAGAGCTTACCATTCAAAACTGATAAACACATCGATCAACAGACCACGCAAACTCTTCAACATCATCAAAAAGCTAACAAAAACCCCAAACCACTCGAACCAACTCACTCCCAAACATTCCACTGCAACAGCTTGCAGCACAATATAAACAGCTCCAACAGATACCCAACCCACGGACAATAACCATAAGAGGCAACAACAATGCCCCTCCATGCACCAGCTGTGATACATTTGTGACGATCTGCCCCTCCATGCACCAGCTGGGATACATTTGTGACGATCTCCAAAGAAAAGATCGAAACCAGCATATCAGGTCTTAACACAACTTCCTCCCCCCTTGATCCTTGCCCAGTAAACTGGATAAAAAAAGGCAAAACCAGAACTAAGCCCAGCACTCGCCATCATGGTAAATGCATTCCTTAAACAAGGTACGATGTCCACCATCTGCCCGAAACTCAAGAAGCCAGAACTTGACCCAATGGATCCTGTCTCTTACAGACCAGTAGCAAGTCTGCCTTTCATCGCAAAAGTCATATAGAAGATAGTCCAACAACAACTGCAAGACCATTTGAACACAAACAACACCCTTGACCCACAACAGCATTGCTTCCGCCCATCTCATGGGGTTGAAACCCTCATGATCTCACTAATAAGCACCCTAACCAAAGGAATACAAACCAAGCATTCTGGATTCACCCTGATCTTCCTGGACATATTTGCAGCTTACAATCTCACAATAAACCTCAGAAAGACAGAAGCATTATTTGTTACAAAGGACCACACCTTCACCCCCCCCCCCCCCCCACACACACACAAACCTCATCCTGGGAACAACATAAATAAAAGTCCAAACTCACATAAAATACTTAGGGATCATTCTTGATCAAACGCTATCTTTCAAACAACAGATTGCAAAGACAGCAAGGGCAATATTTTTCAAAGCCAAGATGTTACAACGCCTCAGACAACTTATAGACCCACAGGACTTCAGATCAGTCATGCAAACAATGACATTTCCTCATCTAGACTTTTGTAATGTCATATACCAAGGACTCCCAACCGGCATCCTCAACCCACTATGGACAGCCCGGAATAAATGACCTGGAAAAGGGAATAACTAGTGAGGTTATCAAATTTGCAGATGACACAAAACTGTTTAAAGTTGTTAAAACCCAAGAGGATTGTGGAGAACTGCAGGAGGATCTGGATAAATTGGAAGACTGGGCATCCAAATGGCAGATGAAATTTAATGTGGACAAGTGCAAAGTTATGCACCTAGGAAAGAACAACCCACACTATAGTTACACGATGCAAGGCTCCACATTAGAAACCACCACCCAGGAAAAAGATTTAGGAGTCATTGTGGATAACATGTTAAAACCCTTCGCCCAGTGTGCAGCGGCGGCCAAGAAAGCAAATAGAATGCTAGGTATCATAAGGAAAGGGATGGAGAACAAAACAAAGGATATTATAATGCCTCTGTATCGCTCCATGGTACGACCGCACCTTGAATATTGTGTGCAATTCTGGTCACCGTATCTTAAAAGGACATAGCGTTATTAGAAAAAGTACAGAGAAGAGCCACCAAATTGGTGAAGGGGATGGAAGGCTACTCCTATGAAGAGAGGCTAAGAAGGTTAGGGCTCTTTAGCCTGGAGAAGAGACAGCTGAGGGGAGATATGATAGAGGTCTATAAATTAATGAATGGAGTGGAACGGATAAACGTGGATCAATTGTTTACGCTATCAGAGTATAGAAAGACTAGGGGACATGTAATGAAGCTACAGGGTAAACTATTAAAGACAAATAAGAGAAAATATTTTTTCACTCAACGTGTAATCAAACTCTGGAATCTGTTACCGGAGGATGTAGTAAGGGCTGTTAGTATAGCTGGGTTTAAAAAAGGTTTGGACAAGTTCCTGGAGGAAAGGTCCATAAATCACTATTAAAAAGGGACCCAGGATATCAATGCTTGACCCAGTACAAGCATTGTGGAACCTGTGTCTTTTGGGGATATTGCTAGGTACGTATAACCTAGATTGGCCACTGTTGGAAACAGGATACTGGGCTTGATGGACCTCGGTCTGACCCAGTATGGCATGTCTTATGTTCTTATGTTCTTATTAATACAACAGTAAGGATCACCCAAAAAGGGAAGAAATATGACCATATCACTCCCAACCTGAGAGATCTCCACATCCTCCCTCTAGAAGCATGGATCAAGTATAAAACACTGCTTCTGATCCATAAGGCACTTCATCAGCAACAAGCCACATATATGAGTACCCTATTATCCCGACTGAACACTAGAAGACTAACACATCAGGCCACAAGCGATTTGCTGACTGTACCACATGAAAGGACTAAGTTTAACCAACAAGCCTGTAACTTGCCACCCACCCGCTCCCTAACCTTGAGGGTTTAAGGAGGGGTCGGCCTTGAGGTTGAAGTTGTAGTTGTGAAGGTCGAATGATAAGGCAGGCAAAAGAATATTTTTTTACATAAGGATTTATTTCTCCCGCTCCGTGGTGGAATAGAACAGGCGTAAAGGAATATATTTTAGCCAAAGTAAGAACAAAAGGAAAAACAGGCTTTTCAATGCTGTGCTCAAAATGTCCTTCAACACTGGAGTTCACATTCCGTCATGTGACCTCTACTTTTAAATCAATTAAACAAGGGGAAAACAATAATGTTCCTGTATTGTAACCAAGTTATGCTTCAGCTTATTTTTACCGCTTCATAAGCTCTTCAGCCAGGTACTTAAACAACATACATTTTAGGATATCATAACAAATGACCCTTCAAGCTTTGCTTTACTTCTCTCTGTCAATCAGACAGGTTGAGCAATCCATTGGTTGATTCAGTTCAATCATTGGCAAAGGAGAAGCCAATGGCATTTCTGCTTCAGGACTCTTTCCTGGTTGTACTAGCTTCTGGTCAGGAATTGCTCGTTTATCTAAGAACTCTTTGAACTCTTTAAGGAGTAATTCAGCCTGCTTTCTAACTGGGCTAGGCTGAGGATTTGCTCCTTCCTTGGGTAAGCAATTGTTTGCAGACTTTACTTCAGGAAAGCAAGTAATGTCGTCTCTGTTAAAACATTCATTCAATGCACTGGAGTTACCCCTCCCCCACTTGTCTCTGTAAGTAAGTGTCGGGTTAGCAAGTTCATTTGTATGAGGAGTGCTTCTAAAGAGTGATTCAAACGTAGGACCATCTAACTCTTCCTGGCTTATTTCTCTCCCAAACAAGTCAGCTGTGTTCTTTATATTAGCCTGCTTGCTAAATCTTTCAGCTGTCTGGTGAGAAAAGCTGGGTCTGTTTAAACGAGTTTCAGGCTGCAGCCAACTGCCTTCACAATGCCTGAATCTGTCCTGAGTTTTAAAATCAGCATTCACTCTTTCTGGCTTCTCATAAAACTTGTCATCTGAATTAAACACACCATGTACCTTGTATTGAGGCTTGTCTGAGAATTCCTTGCCACGCTGCCTTCCTTTCCACGGGTCAGCTCTCCCCTCCAGAAGCCTGGGCTTTATCCCTGGGTCTCTCAGTGCTTCAAACCTCTCTTGTTCCCAGAAGGTTCCTTCAGGCACTGAGTATCCCTGGTACCTGCTTCTTGGTTCTGAATCCCTTCTCCTAGGATTACTGCTGGGCAGTGTTTCTCCTTCCAAGTCAAGGGTTTCTGCATCAAAGGCTGCTTCCTGCCTTTCTCGCTGCTTCCTTCTTCCTTGCCTTGTTCCGTCTTGCCTCCTTCCATCCTGACTCTCTCTGTCTTGTCTCTCTCTGTTTAACAAGCTGCCTTTGCTTTGGGCAGCCCGCCTCCTGCTAGGGCGTGCCCAATCAGTAACTCTGCTTCTCCCTTCCCCCGAGGTGAGCTGTGTTAGCTGATTAGCCATGTGTTTCTTGTTCTGAGCAGAGAAAATCCTGCATTTACCTGCAGTACCAAAATCTTCCACCGGGTCACCATCTGTTTCCATGGCTTCTGGGGAAGCTACCACGTCACAAACTGCGCATTTGAATTATACACCCCTGCATTATGGAACTCCCTCCAGCCAACATCTGGAGCAACAAGGAACTTTCCTCATTTAGGAGACAGCTTAAACCCCATCTTTCTCCATCCACCTTGGAAGTGAAAAGGACAGCAACCAATGAAACATCCGCACGCTGTTCAAGAGACAAGCTGAGACTGAGAGGCAGGGTAAAGATCGGAATGTCTGCTCTTTCAAAATGTATATATGTTTGGCATCCCCTGGTAATGGTAATCCCCCTCCCCAAGTAAATATGTTCTACTCTGTTATAATGTATCTCCCCCTTTTTGTAAACCACTTTGACCCGGTGAAAAGCGGTAGATAAGTGCAGCTAAATAAATAAATAAAATAAACATGTCTTCTGCAGACACCATAAGACTGTTAAGAAAATTAATTAATCTTAAATTTACAGCACGACAAACATTTTCAAGATGTTACAGTTTGGTATGCACATCAGCTGAACTCTTAACAGTAGCGTGAACTTGATTTTCCAAAGCATTAGTTTTAACTTGAATCTCGGAAAAGGAAACCTTAACTGCAGCAGCTTGAGAGTCAATATCCTCTATCACACTGGAATTATTTAACACTTTAGTTGATAATGCTGACATCTGTGGTATCAAAGCTTTACCCAAGGAAACAATTGTTGTCCATATTGTTTTAAGCATGAAAGTTTGTGGAGGTTAGCGTGGAGCAGGGCTAGCATGGGGAGGGGCTAGTAAGGGGTGGGGCTAGCATGGGGAGGGGCTAGCATGGGGCGGGGCGAGTTGAGTTAACCTTTTTGGAGCAGTGGCCCTGCCAGAACTGATTTTTTTGGAGAGGCCCAAGGTTAACATGGGAGGGCACTAGACATACAGGTTTGAGTCATACAAATTATACTTTTATTGACAAATAATGTCTTCGCATGCAGCTAAAATTGGATTTCGGTGTCATAGGTGACACTTGACATATTTTAAACTTAATTATTTCAAGCATTTACCAAACCTAAATCCCTTATGCACCAATGGAAACAATTGAACTATATTTAGAAATGTCTCAAGACACAGTGTCTGACTTGTGTCTAATCAGGTTTAATCGATTTAAACCTGATTAGACACAAGTCAGCTATGAAGCCCACCACCCCAACACGCATCGCATCCTGGAACATGTTCTACAACCCCATCCACTGTTAAGGCAAAATAATTGTATTCTTAAATTTTGCTTTAGAACAAATCAAAGTGTTATTAATGTACATTAACAAAGTAGCTAAATATTTTGTTTTATGACAAATCAATGTCTTATTAATGTACATTAATAATACAGCTAAATATCTCTGCAGTATTCTTTCTTTTTTAAAATACACTGATATTTATAAACACTCAATAAGAATATTGAATAGAAAGCAAAGGACACATTATAGAAATAGCCGAGTGAATCAATCATGTTCTAAAGCAAATATCAATGCATTTTTATAAGATCCTGTTCCAGAATATCAAGCCAGAGAGCAACATGAATATAATGTTTGTGTATGTTGGGTGTGACGTGAAAAATCCTAATTGTGCGTCTTATTATTTTATTGTAGTTAAGTTTTAATGTCACCTCAGTAAGGGGAATACACAGTCCCTCCACTGCCAAACACCATGCACAAATCATGCAAAAAGACACTCAGAATTATTATAACAGAACTACTCCCAGGATTCAAGCAGCACAACCTTATCTATGCAAATATTACATTGGGCCCTAAAACACCAATCCACCACCTAACGAGAAAGCAAAACAAACTGGACAGCTACAGATCTCTACACATAAACTACATGCTAGCAGAATACCTCACCTCACATGCAAAGCACAGACAAACCCTCACCAAATACAAAACAAGGGACAAGAGATTAGTGATAGAGATGTTAAACAAAGCTGAACTGGAAACCTCAAGCGCTCTGACTCTGCATGTACAGCAACACTGGACAACTAGAAACAAAAACGCATTTCCACCTACAAATACACCCGAGATGTACATTTCCCAAAGCTTCACTTCCAATTAATAAATTCAAAATAAAATACGGTTTTCAAAGTTTGTTATCTGCGCATTTAATTTTTCCATTTGCTTTGGTTCCAGTGTCTCTTTTCTGCTTTTCTCTATCTGTTATTCCTAACTCTCTTTCCAGGGTCTGCTGTCCATTTTCCATTTCTCCTTTTCCTCTTGTCTTCATCAATTCCCTCAGTATTAGGACTAGGGCTGTTAGAATCCATTCAAAGGTGATAAATAAAGGTAAAAGGAAAAGGAGGCTGCTATGGCTTTCGAATGAAGTAGCTGAAAAGATGAAGAAAAAGAGGGAGGCCTTCAAGAAATACAAGAGATCACAGAGAGAGGAAGACAGGCATCTATATTTGGAAAAACTTAGAGAAGCTAGCAAAGTAGTCAGGAAAGCAAAGATTCAAAAAGAGGAAATAGCCAAAGCAATAAAATGGGGGGATAAGACATTTTTCAGATATGTTAGTGAGAAGAGGAAGGGCAAACGGGGTACTGTCAGACTCAAGGGTGAAGGGGAAGACTATGTAGAAGCTGATGAGGATAAAGCGGAATTGCTTAACAAATATTTCTGTTCTGTGTTCACAGATGAAGAACCAGGAGTAGGACCTCAGAAAACACCCACAAACAGGAACAGGAGCGAGGGACATCTTGAACAATTTTCAGAAGACTGTGTTCGTGAGAAACTAGCTCAACTTAAAGTAGACAAAGCGATGGGACCGGATGGGATAACCCTAGAATACTGAGGGAACTTGGGGATGTTCTAACAGCTCCACTGACTGACCTTTTCAATGTCTCGTTGGAGTCGGGAGTGGTGCCAAAGGACTGGAGAGAGGCTCATGTGGTGCCTTTACACAAAAGCGGAAGTAAGGATGTGGTTGAAAACTACAGGCCAGTTAGTTTAACTTCGGTGGTGAGTAAATTATTGGAAATGCTGCTGAAAGAGAAAATAGTGAGGTTTCTGGAGTCCAGCGGATTACAGGATCCGAGGCAGCATGGATTCACCAGAGGCAGGTCTTGTCAGACAAATCTGATTGATTTCTTTGACTGGGTGACCAGGGAGTTG
Source organism: Ichthyophis bannanicus (assembly GCA_033557465.1). Lineage (NCBI taxonomy): Eukaryota > Metazoa > Chordata > Amphibia > Gymnophiona > Ichthyophiidae > Ichthyophis > Ichthyophis bannanicus. The sequence continues at coordinate 122,196,046 of CM066048.1, forward strand.
GACAGAGGAAAAGCCCTAGATGTGGTGTATTTAGATTTCAGTAAAGCCTTTGACACTGTTCCTCACAGGCAACTTATAAACAAACTGAGCACCCTAGGGATGGACCCTAAAGTTACTGCTTGGGTTAGAAATTGGTTGGGTGGGAGGCGACAAAGAGTACAGGTAAATGGGGATCACTCTGAGGAGAAGGATGTTACCAGTGGTGTGCCCCAGGGATCTGTCCTTGGTCCGATTCCTTTTAACATCTTTGTTAGTGATATAGCAGAAGGGCTGTCGGGTAAGGTTTGACTCTTTGCAGATGATACCAAAATCTGCAATAGAGTAGACACCCAGGAAGGTGTAGATAACATGAGGAGGGATCTAGCTAAGCTTGAAGAATGGTCTAGAATTTGGCAGCTAGGATTTAATGTAAAAATGTAAGGTCATTCATTTGGGCTGAAGCAATCCAAGGGAGCAATATAGTATAGGGGGTGAAGTACTTTTGTCCACTAAAGAAGAGCGGGACCGAGGCATGGTTGTGTCTGATGATCTTAAAGTAGCTAAACAGGTAGAAAAGGCGACGGCAAAAGCTAGAAGGATGCTTCGGTGCACACGGAGAGGAATGGCTAGCAGAAAAAAGGAGGTGATAATGCCTCTGTATAAGTCTTTGGTGCGACCTCATTTGGAGTATAGTGTGCAATTCTAGAGACCGCACCTTCAAAAGGATGTGAACAGGATGGAGTTGGTGCAGAGGGTGGCTACTAAAATGGTTAGTGGTCTTCATTATAAAGCATATGAGGACAGACTTAAGGATCTTAATATGTACACCTTAGAGGAAAGGTGGGATAGAGGTGATATGATTGAGATGTTTAAATACCTCCGTGGCATAAATGTTCAGGGGGAGAGCCTCTTAAAATTGAAAGCAAGCTCTGCTATGAGGGGACATGGGATGAGGGTAAAGGGGGATAGATTCAGGAGTGATTTGCGGAAATATTTCTTTACAGAAGGAGTGGTGGATCCGTGGAATAGTCTCCCAGTGGAGGTGGTAGAGATGAGGACAGTAACTGAATTCAAAAACGCATGGGACAAGCACAGAGGATTTCTAAAAGAAAAAGGGGACTGTTGTAGTTGTTGATATGGAAGGACAGACTAGATAGGCCATGTGGCCTTTTTCTGTTGTCATATTTCTATGTTTCTATGTTTCTAATCAATGCCGTTCTGGTGTTTTTTATCTTTACTTCTATATCTGGCTTCCACGCATCTAGGGTTGCCATCTTTTTGAAAGAGAAAAACCCGCCACCTGTGGCTTGTCAAACTCCGCCCATGCCCACCCGCTGTTTCCTGCCCCTGCCCCGCCCCCTGTCCTGCCCCCCACCCCACCGTTGCTCCACCCCCTGTCCACCCCCTGTCCCCAAAAAAATTGCAGACAGGACAATGTGCAAACTGAATGAGCAAGACTTCTACACATTCTTAAACAGAAATTCTATACTGAGAGAATACGCAGCATTGGTTGTACACACACAAACACACACAATACCGACAGGTCTTCATCAATAAATGAGCACAAAACAAAAAGAGAAATATATAGACAAAAATTAAACTGAAACCCTAAGAAGACAGACTCTGCATGCAGTGCAATATCAGATAAATAAGAGATGCAGTTCCCCATACTGTGTAAAATATAAAGGTAGTACAATGTCCAATCATTAAATTGAAAATAAAATTATTTTTTCTACCTTTGTTGTCTGACCATTTTATTCTCTGATCATGCTGGTTTCGATCTGAGGCTTCTGCTTTCCCGTCTTCTCTTAGCTCTCTTTCTATAGTCTATAGTCCATCTGCCATTTCTTGTCTCTTTTTTTTTTCTTCACTTCCTTCCATCAGCCTATTTCCAGTCCCAGTAACCATCCATCAGCCCCCTTTCCAGTCCTTCCCTCCCATTACATTCCAGCATCAATCCCCTTGTGTTCCCAGGACTACCAGTTGTGTCCATTCCCTTCCAATCTCCCTCCTTCCTCACTGACCAGCCCTTCTAGTCCAAACACCATCCCAGGTATCAGCTCACTTCCACTCCCAGTGCCTTCCCCGTGTTAGCTCCCTTCCAGTCACCCTACCCTCTGTCCATCCCCCTTCCAGTGCCATTCCCACGTTTCTGCTCCCTTCAAGTCCCAGTGCCCCCTCCCTTCCAGGCTCCTGCCCATTACCCAGTGACTTACCAGTACCATCCCCAGGTGTCAGCTCCCTTTGAACCCCTCTTTACCCCCTCTGTCAGCTCCCTTCCAGCCACCTCCTCCCCTCTTTCAGCTCCCTTCCAGCCACCTCCTCCCCTCCCTTCAGCTGTTTCCTGCCACCTCCTTCACCCTGTCATTCCTTCCTGCCACCTCCTTCCCCCGTCTTTCAGCCCTCACCTTCCACCTGTCAGTCCCTTCTGCCACCTCTTTCCCCTTGCAGCCGCTGCTCCTGCTTCTTACAGGGCAGCGACTGCAATAAAGATAAGTTAAAAACAAATTTAAACCTGTGTGGAGCCTTCCCCCCGTCCCCCCCCCCCCCCCCCAGTGCAGCTTCACCCCCCTCCCTAGTGCAGCCCGGGCTGAAAAGGAAGTGATGTCAGAGGGGGCGGGTGCTGCAGAAGGAGTTTCATAGGACCAGAGAGCTCCTCACAGGTTGTCTTTTCTTTATAAATTAACTTTATTGTAGCTGCTGCTCTGTAAGAAGCAGGAGCAGCGGCTGCACGGGGGGCCGGGATCGTGGAAGAAAAGACGGTTTTCTGCTCTGGCCGCTCCTGATCTTGCAGTCAGAGCAAAAAAACGGCCAGTTGGCAATCCTACTCGCATCCAGCTTCTTATTACTCGGAAGGGGAATATGCCAAGTGATCATAACCTCTTCATTCTCGGTAATTCCTTTAGGGTCATGATCACAGTGCTTTCAGGCACACTGTCGCCGTAGTGCTTACAGTTCCCTTTGTATACCCGCTCGATTTAAATATAAGGTCTGTAGCATAAAAGTAGCAGAACATTATCTCCTCCTTCTCTGCAAAAGTCCATTTAACCGGAGTCAATCCTCTTAACATTTCCCTTCATTGTTGTTCTTTACCTCCTGCCACAGCTCAGCATTGGCTTTATCTGTGGCAGGGATGTTATCTACCTCCCTGTGAATACTAACGTATTTCTTTCTCTGCAGATTCTAGAGATGTTCTGTTGGCATGAAGAGATCCTTGTCTGCAGAAAGCGTGGACAGCAGGTTTTAAAGATGAGCAGAGGCTGGGATGAATATTTATATTTTCTTATAAGCTCCCACTTGATGAGACTGATCCTTGAGCTGTAGAACAGAGTTAAAGGATGATTCTGATTGGCTGCACTTAGTCACATGTCCAGGAATAGTCTAGGGCAGGGGTCTCAAACTCAAATTGCTTTGAGGGCCAAATGAGGACTTGTAAAGTAACCCGGGGGCTGCATAAGACACGGGGCCTCATTTGCATAAGGGGCCTAATTTGCATAAATATTTGCATAATGTTGCATAATGAGTATATGGATAAAGAAAGACTAAACGATTTCTATATTACTATAATCCAGTGCCAACCGCCAGGCACATTAGGAACTACTACAAACACTGCCCATTTAGAACCCATAGAAAACCCCCCGTATCATAACAGCACTACCAGGACTCACAAAGCACCAGACCCTACTTATCAAAAGGCAACACTGCAAATATTAAATCAATACATTTCAGAGAACAACAATACATGACCTACTGGGAAAAGAGAACAAGTAGCAATGTCAAATAGGAATTACATAAACAGAATACCTCAGCTCAGTTACACATGCAGAACATACACCATCACCAAACAAGGAATCACAATTTAGAAACAGGAAGACAATAATTAAATTGGGAACCCCAAAAGCCAAACTTGGAATGTACAACAACACTGTAGAAATAAAACTATAAATTAATTTCTTGTACTAAACAAAGCACAGACATTAATGATGCACATTTCCCAGAGCTGACATATTCCAGTTAATAAATTCAAAATAAAGAGATATTTTCCTACCTTTTGTGCATTTTTTTTCAGTTGCAATTGTTCCAGCCACTTTCTTATGGTTTCTTCGTGTCTTCTGCTAACTCTCCATCGTCTGCTGTCCATTTGTCCTTTCTTCTCTCTTCTAGTTTTTTTTTCATTCTCTCTCTACATCTGCTTTAACATACTAATCTTTCTCCTTTTTCTCTTTCCTCATTCCTATTTTATCCACTCAAATATTACCCCTCCATCCTCAATCTCCACTTACTCTCCCAAAACCTGGCCAATTGTAGATTTGTCTTCCCTCCCGCACAAAATATTTTTTCCCTCTCCATTTCACTTTCCCAGCTCCATCCCCCCCAGTGGCATTACCAGTCCTAACCCCCCCCCCCATCAACCCACAGCACAGCACATTACCAATCCTAAACCCCCCCAGTGGCATTACTAGTCCTAAACCCCCCCCCCATCAGCCCACAGCACATTACCAGTCCTAAACCCCCCCAGTGGCATTACTAGTCCTAAACCCCCCCATCAGCCACAGCACATTACCAGTCCTAAACCCCCCCAGTGGCATTACTAGTCCTAACCCCCCCCCATCAGCCCACAGCACGTTACCAGTCCTAAACCCCCCCAGTGGCATTACTAGTCCTAATCCCCCCCCAGCCCACAGCACATTACCAGTCCTAAACCCCCCCAGTGGCATTACCAGTCCTAACCCCCCCCATCAACCCACAGCACATTACCAGTCCTAAACCCCCCCCCAGTGGCATTACCAGTCCTAACCCCCCCCCATCAACCCACAGCACATTACCAGTCCTAAACCCCCCCAGTGGCATTACCAGTCCTAACCCCCCCCCTCAACCCACAGCACATTACCAGACATAACCCCCCCAGTGGGTTTTTCAGTCCTTTCCACCACATCAACCCACACCACATTAACAGTCCAAAACCCCCCCCCCAGTGGCATTACCAGTCCTAACCCCCCCCCCCCATCAACCCACAGCACATTACCAGTCCTAAACCCCCCCAGGGGCATTACCAGTCCTTACCCCCCCCCTCAACCCACAGCACATTACCAGTCCTACCCCCCCCCCCCTGTGTCATTACCAGTCCTACCCCCCCCCCCCACATCAGCCGCGGCAAAATCAAAAGTCCCGCGGGACCCCCCCTGCCCGGCAGAACCAGCCCTCCCTCCCTCCCTCCCTGCCTGCCTGCTTGCTTGCTTCCCTCCCTCAGTCCTTCTCTGCTTCAGCTTAGAACTGCGAAGGGAGAGTTCCTCCCTCGCGACTCTGCTAAGCCCGCTGAGGCTTATGGGAAATTTCCCATCTGCCCCGGCGAGCTTAACAGAGTCGCGAGGGAGAAGCTCTCCCTTCGCGGCTCTGAAAGCCGAAGAGGAGAGGGACTGAGGGAGGCAGGGCTGGCTAACATCGGGGAATTCCGGGGGCTGCCTCCATACCTGCCTGCGCTGTGCACAAAATGGATCCTCGAGGGCGTGTGGTGCCTCGTGGCGTTCGGCTGGCTGCCCCCCCCCCTCCTCCTTCCTGTCTCTCATTGGTTGAGGGCAGGCTCGTGACTCGGGAGAAGACTGAGAGTATTTTTTAACCCCACGCGGCCGCGCCAGGCAATCAGGTGAGAAAAGTGAAATGGTGTCGCGGGCCGCACAAAATGCTCTCGCGGGCCGCGTGTTTGAGACCCCTGGTCTAGGGATTATCTCAGAGGTGATCATCAGTACTTAACCCCTACAGTAATTATCCTGCCAGACTAGGTTCCGGCCTGAGTTTCTGTTCTTACTTCTGTTTCTTTTGTCACACTTTCAGCCATTATCAGTTTTCCTGGACCATCTTTTGTCCTAGCAAATCTTCGTCATCAGTTAGATGGAGGGTGTCAGCACCTGGTCCTTATGTCCAATTGCTCTATTTCAGCAGAGTAATATCTGAATTCAGCAGAATCAGTAATTCAGTATAACATGCTACATCATCACGAAGGGTCAGTTGACCTTAGGTAAACACACTTTGTCTATATTCTTATACTCAGGTCAGGATTTATTTTATTTATTTATTTATTTATTTAACTGTATTTATATCCTGCTTTTCACCGGGTCAAAGCGGTTTGACATAAAAAGGGGGGGGGGGGCAATCAAATGCATTTACAGTATCCATGTCAAAGACCTCACTATACGGCTTAGTACTGGCCAGAGGCATTATGAAGGTAATTTTATAAGAGGGCATCTACTTTTAAGTCTGTTTTATAAAGAAAAGTAGACACCTATTTTCTTTATAAAATACTAACCTAAGTGACAGAACTCATTCCTACATTGCAGGTGGGTACAGCTGAATGTCTGTGCCTATCATTTTTGAATATGTGCAAAACATAGAGGGCCATGCTTACTAAGCCAGGCTAAGAATCGGCATCTTAGCACATTCTTAGTACCAAACATTAGTCCTGGAGTTGTGCCCAACCTATGCTGTTGGGGGTGTTCCCAGCAAGTCCCCATTCAGTTAGTACAGTGGGACTCACTTCACTGTGCTAAACCTGCAACCGCAATTATTGCGGGTGCACTTATGACCATAGTCCCATGCTAACCATTTACCGCACACGAAACATGCCCTATCATGTATTATAATCTATGTGCATACTTGTGCTCTCTGCCCAAGCTTTACCCAAACTCCCCCTCTGTGCACGCCCATCGCAAAAGAATATGCCATCGTAGGATTTCATGCTGGTTAATATTTTAGAAGAGGCTATTTATGCACATATGTGTCCAAATAACTTCATCAAATTCCCCCTACAGTGGCAATTTTCCCTGATACTCCCTCCTCCTTCTATCCGTGATCTTCCCTCCTTCCCCCCCCCTTTCTCCATCCACATTCCTCTCTCTCCTCTCCTCATCATTGAGATGTCTTCTTCTCCTCCCACACATCAGAAACTGAGATCCCCCACCCACAGAACTCCCAAGAAAACAAAATCAATTATGCAGACAAAAAGCAAATTTGGAAAACAACTTTATTTTTATTATGCAAAATAGATTCATATTACTTAATACACAAAATAATTAAAAGATATGCAGACCTGTCGCAGAATTGCCACAACAGTTTGGAAAGGTCACAGCAGAATTTTCTAACTCATGGTGCAAGCTCGCTGCAGGAAACTGGGGGCTGTGCATACATGCAAGATTTACAAAATGGAATGAGCCCCAGGGAAAGATGCCCGGGATGCAAAAAAAAAAAGAGGATTTTTTTCTTTGGGGGGAGGGAGGGCAGAGAGAAGAAGGAGGATAACCTAGTTGTAGATCCAAAATTACTAGTTCCTGAGTGAGAGACAGTGAGAAGGGAAAACGTTTAAGAGGAGGGTATCTTCCAAGCACGCAAGAGTATTAGGTGCTCTGGGAATATCTTCAGCTTTGTGGCCCCTCATAATTTATATTTATATCCCTTGTCCCCCCTCACAAGATTTTGGCAGGTAAAAGCACGCAGTGATGAGTCTGGGAGTTGTGTGACTGTTGCTTTGACTGTAGCTGCTCTTTACTGCCCCCTAGTAGCTGCTGCTGTAGGTGATTGCCTCATTTGCCTAGTGACTGGACCGACGCTGCTTCCAATCCCTCTGGCATGAGGAATCCACCCAATTCCCTAAATCCAATGTGTCTGGGTGCTGGGAGAAAATACTTTTTTTCATTGGGTAAAATCAGGGACTCCAAATATCTCACTGCTGAGGGATGTGAGTTCAAAATCAGAACTGGCTAAAAGGTCTCCCTCCTGAAACTGTTGGAAGCTCTGTCCATCTCCTCCTTCTGCGCTCAACACACTGTCTTAGCAATTTATTCCATGTCTCAGAGGAACAGAAAAGGTGTCAAAAACATGTTATTATTTAGTCTTCATCCAAACTGGTAGGTGGTGAGGTATCAATTATAGCACCAAGGTACTTCCCTTCGATTATTCTCTGCAATTATAAAGAATTATAGAGTGTGTGTATGAGGAGGAGAGGGGTGGGGAGGTCGTAGAGTTTATATAGTGAGTGGTGGGATGCAGCTACCCACAATATTCAATTCAGCTCCAGGTCTGAACATATCTCCAGTACTATAGGTGTAGCACTATCTAGATAGACCTAAGAGACGGCCTCCGCTCCGTGGGCATGAGATACCCATGAAGCACTGAGATGCATATCTCAAGGATACGTTGTAGCCTTCCAATCTGACCTGGAAGGTGATTTCCTCTCCTGCCTCCACCCCCTAAAAAAAATCTGGGTACAAATTTTTAAAAAATTGATAAAAATACAGCATTAAAATTCAGGTTTTACCACAGCCTGTGTTTCGTTTTTTTGTTGCAAATTTTGGCTTCCTCAGGATGAGCAAGATTTCCCAAAGGGTGCAAGAATTCCAGAATACCTTAAATTTGGGAATCGGAACATTCTGGAGTGGGAATGTGCTCTCTTTTTCTGAAGAAAAGCCAAATAAAACGTGACTTCATATCTAAAAGCATTAAAAGCAGAGTCTGGAGGTACCAAAGATGATTGCAAGGGTTTGAAATTGCTCTTTCTGATGGGTGGGGGCTGGAGATTAATTGGAACCCGGAGCAGAATTTAATTTTCTTACAGTTTGTATAACTTTAGCATTGTCTGAAAAACTTTGTTTTCTCTTTTTATCAGGGGAGTTCTCATAAAAATATTTTTAAGATGTTTTTTATATCGCTTTATCGTTTTAGTCAAAGTAGCTTACAATGTAGCTTAAACTTGGTAATATACATTAAACAGCGACATTCATAACTTGGCCTCTCCTGAGGCAATGGAGGGTTAAGTGACTTGCCCAAGGTCACAAGGAGTGCCAGTGGGAATTGAACCCTGGTCTCCCAAGCCAGTGCTCTAACCATTAGGCTACTCCACCACTCCAGTATGAGACTGTCTGAATAAAATTCACGGAAAGGCAGTGGAAGGAGGAGATGATCAGAGAGATTCAGCCTTTTGTAAGGTTGGTGAGGGTTTACAGAGAAGGCTCACTCATGGCTCAGATATAAACTCTATTTCTGAGTGAAGGATTCCCAGGTGATGGGGCTAGAGAGAATTTCTGGGCTGCTTTGTAAAGTAGAGGACAGAGACCGGGGAGATGAAGGCAGGGTAGGAGCTGAACCCCATGGCTAAAGAGTGGGGCAGCTGTTGGCTGCAGATGTGGTGGGAGCTGTTGCTGAAGTTGTTCTTTGTCGGTGTCCCAAGAAGCTATTGCTGTCCAGTAGCTGCCGTGGAGGGATCCATGGTCCATGAAGTCATCGTAGCAGTGTTGCTGCCTGCGTTTCCTGCTGGACCCATAGAAACATGCTGCCTGTTCTCTATTGTGCCCAGCAAGTAAGTCTCTCCTTGTCTCCCCTCAGTCTTGATTGACACATTGTGGCTTGACTGGGTTCCACCCCAAGCATGGAAGTGAAAGCTGCTAGTGAATACGACATGCATCTGTTTTATTCATCTGTTTTACCTCTCTCTAATCCTCTCTCTCTCCTCAGCTGTTCCTGTATCTCTGAGTATTGCCCCTGTTTTCCCTTTCTTGCCCTCCTCTCTCTGCCCTCAGCAATTCCTGTATTTTTATTGCCCCTGATTGTCCTTTCCATGCCCTCTCTCTCCTCAGTAGTCCCTGTGTCTCTGTTTATTTTTCCTGCTTTTCCCCATCCCTGTTCCTCTCTTTTTCTCTCAGCAGTTTAGTTTAGATCTGTTCAGTTTGGTTTAGTTTATTTGCCTGACATACTGTCTTTAATAAGGTACCAAAGCAGTTCACAATAAAAAGATATAAAACAATTAACAGTTGTAAAACATGAAAAACGGTATCAGACAAAATTTAAAAAACAACAAAATAAAATAACCAGTCACATAGATGATATAATAAATCAAAATATGAAAGACCAACTATTTAATCTCCTTCAAGACCTGCTGTAAAAGTCAAGTGTTTAACAGGGGTCGAAAAGTAGAATAGGTGTTGTTATTTTTCATATCAGCTAGTAAAATATGCCTTAGCAAATATGTTTAATAAGTAAAAGTCAATCACTACGTGTGTTTGAGACAAATCATGTGAGGTGTAGTTAAAACAAGGCAGCGCTGTTCCTGGCATCTCAGTGCCTGAGCGGGAACACATGGAATCAGATGGTCGGCATGCAAAAAAGCCCCATCAGAGCTTTTGGAAACCAATGTTAAAATCTTAAATTGAATTCTATACTCAACTGGAAGCCAATGATGTTCCTTAAGAAGAAGCATCACATATTCAAATTTGTGGGCACACCTTAGTAACATAACAGCTGTATTTTGAATTAGTCGCTGTATCTCTTGGTATTATCCTCCTGCCCTCTCTCTTTCCCCTCAGTTTCTGAATCTCTGGTTATTGCCCCTGCCTGTGCCTTCCTGCCCCTCATTCTCTCTCCCCTCAGCAATTCCGGTATCTCTGATTCTTATTCCATTTTTCTCTATCCCCCCCCCAACCCCCTCTGTTAATGTATCGCTGCTTATTCATCCAGGAGACACCCAGGGATGGTCTAAGAAGTCTCTTAGTGGTTCATTTGTATCTACTGAATCCCTTCCATATGACTCTATGTAACAATATTTGTAAATAGTTTACCACTGTTATCCAAGATCATGTAGCAAATGTTGTAAATAGTTACCCCTGTTATCCAAGTTTCTTACCCTGTTATCTGTAAACTCATACATGTTATCTGTACTGAGCATTTTTTGTTCTATGTAAACCGCGCTGATGCTGAATAGTGCGGTATAGAAGAGATCGTAAATAAATAATGTTATACCTGAATTGTAAACCTGTGCACAAGCCATCATGAGCGTTATTTGAAAATAAGAAGGAAAATCTTTGAAAATATTGCTATGAAATAATTATATATAATGATATTTAGATGTAGAATGATTCAGGAGTGATCATATTACTAGCACTGTAGCACTGATTTAAAAACCCCATATTTTTTTAATTTTAGAGCATTACATTTAATTTTTGTTTTTCAGAAGAAAGAAATTTAGAAAGTGATTTTTCCCCTCTTAAAAGATAGAGAAAATAAAACGTTTTCCTCCTACCCTACTCCAAACATAAGAACGAGAAAGTAAGGATGAGTTTGAGAACTACAGGCCAGTTAGTCTGACCTGTGTGGTGAATAAATTAAGGGAAATGTTAGTTAAACAGAGGATAGTGAGGTTTTTGGAGTCCAATGGATTGCAGGATCTGAGGCAGCTGGTTTTACTAGAGGCAGGTCTTGTCAGACAAATCTGATTGATTTCTTGACTGGGTGAACAGAAAGTTGGACTAAGGGAGAGCCCTAGATGTGGTGTACTTATATTTTATTTAAAAGGATTTCTATACTGCCTTCTCCTATAATCAAGGCGGTCTACACAGCAAACAATCGACAAAATACTGAGTCTTGTGTGTGCATGCATTGAAACAGTAAATGCGTGTGTGTGTAGGGTGTCGTTGATTCTTGGTGACCTATTTACAGTGAGTGCTATTATACAATACTATGTGCATCACAGACTTTACATCAATACTATGTACATGGCGAAAAGGGAGGGTGGTTGGGCTGTGGTACTGTTTGGCGAACTCTTTATGTGACGTCACCATAGTGTTCTATGAAGAGGGTCGTCTTGAGCTGTTTCTGAAAGTCCTTGATGTCTGTTGTTGCTCGTATTTCATCAAGGAGGGCGTTCCAAATTGTTGGTGCAGCCAGTGATAGGGCTTGGTTTGTGGTGTCCTTGCGTACCTTGGTAAAGTCTTTTGGTGTGTTGACGCGGTTGGAGGTGCCTCTCGGTCGTGTGCTGCTGTCGGATTGTATGAGTGGTTGTAGGCTGAGAGCTGATGTCTGTTGTTTGATTTTGAATTTCAGTAAAGTCTTTGATACTGTTCTGCACAGGTGACTTATAAACAAATTGAGCAACCTGGGGATGGACCCCAAAGTGACTGACTGGGTTAGAGATTAGTTGAGTGGGAGGCAAAACGTGTACAAGTAATACAATATGGCTCAACTCACATAACCTACACATCAACTTTGCAAAAACTGATGTTCTATATGTCACTAGGAATCAAACCTACACACCACCAAGCTCCATTGTTCTAAATAACCATGAGATTAAAACAAAGAATGAAGTAAAATATCTAGGTGTGATATTAGACAATAAACTCACTATGGACTCACACATAAAAAACCTAACAAAAATCACACACTTTAAACTCAAGACTTTGAAACAAATACGACCGTTGATTCATTTACAAGACTTAATAACCATAGTCCATGCAATCATAACACCCCACTTTGATTTTGCAAACATTATACTCCAAGGTATTACGAAGCAAAACCTTAAAAAGATTCAATTAATACAAAATGTAGCAGCAAGAATTATATTGAAAGTAAGAACTATCGAACATATAACACCTATTTTAGCTAAATTACATTGGCTACCAATCCACAGTAGAATAAAATATAAGATACTTGTGACTACCTTCAAATTAGTCAGCAATCTCGCACCATCTACCCTTAACAAACTAATCAACATAGAAATACCAAAACGTACAAAAAGGAGTAGAAACACAAACAAAATAGCAATACCAAGAGAATACACTAAAGCCATAAAACACACCAATAATAGGGCGTTCTCTCACTTAGCCGCTTTTCTTTCGAATGAACTACCAGACGACATACGCCTGTTGACAGACCTAAAGGAATTTCATAAAAAACTAAAAACTCATCTATTTACCTTACACTATACTACACAAAATATACAAGACAAGCAAAGAGACACAGGTTAACATTTTATACTACAAAGTGTTATACCACATATGCAGACTAAAACTATCCCTGACAATTATACCTTGCACATGCTGACCTTTATGCACCCTAATAATGTAATAAGATAATAATGTAAATAGTTTGTTCACATCCCAAAATTATCCTTTGGAATGTAACCTGTATTGTAAAATTTGTAATATTGTTAATTGTTTTGTATGCATTTAGTTATACTGTTACCTGCAAAAGTTACTATTGTTATATGTAAAACGACTAGGTATGAACCCCTCCATACCTTATAACCATTGTTCTCTGTAAACCGCACTTGAACCATGGGAAAGAGCGGTATAGAAATGCTTGTTAAATAAATAAATAAATAAGTAAATGAAGCTCACTCTGAGGAGGATATTACCAGTGGTGCACCACAGGGATATTACCAGTGGTGGACCACAGGGTATTACCAGTGGTGCACCACAGGGATCTGTCCTTGGTCCCATTCTTTTTAACATATTTTATATTGCAGAAGGGCTACTGGGTAAGGTTTGCCTCTTTGCGTATGATGCCAAAATCTGCAATAGAACAAATACCCAGGAAGGAGTAGATAACATGAGGAGGGATCTAGCTAAGCTTGAAAAATGGTCAAAAATTTGGCAGCTGAAATTTGATGCTAAAAAAGCAGGGTCATGCATTTTTGCTGCAAAAATCCAAGGAAGCAATGCAGTGTAAAGGATGAAGTACTTCTGTCCACAAAAGAATAGCGGGACCTGGGCGTGATTGTTTCTAAATATCATAACAGGCAATGGTGAAAGCCAGAAGGATGCTTGGGTGCATACAGAAAGGAATGGCCAACAGAAAAAAAGGAGGTGATAGTGCCTCTGTGTAAGTCTTTGGTGTGACCTCATTTGGAGTATTGTGTGCAATTCTGGAGACTGCCCCTTCAAATGAATATAAGCAGGATGGAGTCAGTGCAGAGGGTGGCTAAAATGGTTAGTGGTCTTCATTATAAAGCATATAAGGACAGACTAAAAGATCTTAATATGTACAGTATATGTTAGAGGAAAGGTGGGAAAGAGGAGATATGATAGAGACATTTAAATACCTCCATGGCATAAATGCAGAAGAGGAGAGCCTGCAACAAGGGAACATAAGACGAGGGTGAAAGGGGATTGGCTCAGGAATAATATCCCAAAATATTTCTTTATGGAAATAGTAGTACTTGGGTAGAATAGTCTCCTGTGGAGGTAGTAGAGACAAGGACAGTATCTAAATTCACGAAAGCATGGTACAAACACAGAAGATCTTTAAAGAATAAAAGGGGACTATTATAGTTGATATGGAAGGGCAGACTAGATAGGCCATGTGGTCTTCTTCTGCTGTCATGTTTCTATATTTCTATGTTTCCATGAAAACAGTAAAGCCGGGGCATTTCATCTGTATGAAAAAAAATCACATTCATTTTTTACCACAGAATGCAATGAGTAAATTTAATTAAAATATAAAATGCAAAAAATATAAAAAAGCAAAAATCCAGCCTTTTACAGCATTTCCAAATCTGTCTCCCTTCCCTCTATTATTTTAACCAGCATAAAGCCTACAGAGTTAAAATGTCCTCTGCCTTCCCCATTTCACCCAGAAACCCTTCCATCCAGGTTAGCAGCAAGTATATTTTCATTAGGAGGTGAATTTGAAAAGTGTGTTTCTTAAAATAACCATGAATGAAACACTTTTGACTTTACAAACCTTGCCCTCAAAGGCCTGCTGGTCAAAGTGAATCTTAATAATAACATTAACAGAGACCCTGGGGAATGTGATTGTGAAGAAATCTTTCTTATGTTTTCAGATGGCAAACTTTTGATTGTACCGTTGTGTTACCCAGAGCAGCGACTTTGATTTCTGGATACGGTTACCCAGACTTCTGCTCACTGATTAAGTCGGTGGGATGCGTTCTGTATAAATCATCCCACTTAAACTCTCACCTTCGCTGGAATCTGCCCAGGGTAAGAAGGAAATGAATTACTGTAAATACTGAAGTCCCAGCATCTGATGGCAATCCCGTTTCCCTTCTGCAGAATCTGCTCTCACATCCTTACCGTTAAGGATCCTTTGCTTATCCCTGGGCTCTCCTGAATTCTGTTACATTGTGTGTCTTGATTAGATTGTAAGCTCTGATGAGCCGAGACATGTTAAATGTTTCTGTACGATGCTACATATGTCTTTTAGCAATATATAAATGATTAATAGTAGTAGTAGTAATAATAAAGTTATACAGTAGTTGTCTGCAGATAAGCCCCAAAGTCAAACTAATCTTCCACTGACTCTATCACCCATCCAGTCTCCGGTCATCTTATTTATTTATTTATTTATTACAATTAATTCTAAACCGCACTATACAGCATCAGCGCGGTTTACATGGAACATAACAATCAGACAAGGTACATAAGTCTGAGTTTACAATTAACAGGAGAACCAATTTGGATAACAAAAAGTAACTATTTACACAACAGTGTCATATAAAGACATAGCAAGAGAGAGATTTAATGGTCAATCTTCCCTTCCCTTGCCCAGCCAACATCTTCATTGCCCGTCCGAAGTACATTTAAAGTCTTCCCTAGCTTTGGTTGCTACCACCTTTGCTGTCAGGTGTTTGTTTTAAGACATCTTTTGGGTTACCATATGACACCATATCAGCAGAGAGGGACCAAGCCAGCTCTGGAGTTTGTCACCCATTGCGTGCTGGGACTTGTGTTTCTCATTTCTTAAGAAACAGATGCTTTGAGGGTAATTTTGGAAGCCCTATTCATGCTTTGGACATCTGAAAACAGGCATAGAGACATCTCCAGGGCCATTTTTGAAGCAGGACTGTAGATGTCAAGGAGTCACATCTAAGTTTATATCTGCTCCAGGCCCAAACAGGCATCTGAAAAGTGCTAGTTTTGGCTGAAAAGCATCCAGAAGACATAGAGAAGATAGCACTCCATCATCCGCATCATTCAGCACACTTTCAGTGAGAGCAGCAGTGGTTCCCTATTCCTTGTCTACTCCTCTAACCATTAGGCTATTCCTAGATAGCCACATTCTGAAATACTATTCTGGAGATGTCTGTGTAGATGCCCCCACAGACGTCCATATTAGGCACCTCCATGTTTGTAAAATCATGTCTGCACCTGGACGTACCTGCTTTTTTTTCAGACATTCTGGCTTAAACATTCCAGACTGCATTGGGACGTCCTTTCTAAAATCCCCCTCCATATGCCTCATCATACAATAGCAAATAAGCAGAATGATATCAGCCTCTCCCTACTGACATGCAGGGGCGGCCCAAGGGGGGTGCGGGGCCATGTGCGGAGACTTGGTGCGGGGCCTCATTTGCATAAGTGGTCTTATTTGCATAAATATTTGCATAATGTTACCATTCACTAACTTTTAGTAAACATGTCTCTTAATGAGTGTATGGATAAAGAAAGACTAAAAGATTTCTACATTACTATAATCCAGTGCCAACCGCCAGGCACTTTAGGAACTACTACAAACGCTGCCCATTTAGAACCCATAGCAAACCCGCCGTATCCTGACAGCATTACCAGGACTCACAAAGCACCATACCCTACCTATCAAAAGGCAACACTGCAAATATTAAACCAATACATTTCAGAGAATACTGGGGAAAGAGAACAAGTGGCAACGTCAAATAGGAATTACATAAACAGAATACCTCAGCTCAGTTACACATGCAGAACATAGACCATCACCAAACAAGGAATCACAATTTAGAAACAAGAAGGCAATAATTAAACTGGGAACCCCAAAAGCCAAACTTGGAATGTACAACAACACTGTAGAAATAAAACTATAAATTAATTTCCTCTTGTACCAAACAAAGCGCAGATGTTAATGATGCACATTTCCCAGAGCTGACATATTCCAGTTAATAAATTCAAAATAAAGAGATATCTTTCTACCTTTTGTGCATTTCTTTTTCAGTTGCAATTGGTCCAGCCACTTTCTTCTGGTTTCTTCATGTTTTCTGCTAACTCTCCATCGTCTGCTGTCCATTTGTCCTTTCTTCTCTCTTCTAGTTTTTTTTCCATTCTCTCTCTCTCTACATCTGCTTTAACATACTAATCTTTCCCCTTTTGCTCTTTCCTCATTCCTATTTCATCCACACAAATTTTACCCCTCCATCCTCAATCCCCAATTACTCTCCCAATACCTGGCCAATTGTAGATTTTTCATCCCTCCTACACAAAATATTTTTCCCCTCTCCATTTTAATCTCCCAGCCCCATCCCATTCTAATCCTCCCCCAACATCAGCTCCCTTCTAGTTCCAGTCTCACCCAGCATCCATTCCCTTCTAGTCCCTGCATCAGCCCATTTCCAGTCCTAGCCCCGCATCAGCACATTTCCAGTCCTAGATCCCACATCCATTTCCAGTCCAAGTCCCTTCATCAGCTCATTTCCAATCCTAGCCCCCCATCAGCCCATTTCTAGTCATTTCCTAGCCCCACCATCAGCCCATGTCAAATCATAGCTCCCCTCCACTCAGCCCAATTCCAGTCCAAGCCCCCCCATGAGCCTACTTCCAGTTCTAGCCCCTCCATGAGTCCATTTCAATTCAAGCCCCCACCACAGCCCATTTCCAATCTTAGCTCCCCCCAACAGCCCATTTCCAGTCCTATCCTAGCTGTTCCATCAGCCCATTTTCAGTCCTAGCTCCCTTCCCTCACAGCCCATTTCCATTCCAAACCCCCTCCCCATCAGCTATTTGCAGTTCAAGCCTCCCCTTCCACTCAGCCCATTTCCAGTCCTAGCAACCCCCCAACCCATTACCAGTCCTAGCCCCACGTCAATCAACTTCCAGTCCTAACTCCCATCACCCCATTTTCAGTTTAAGCCCCCCCTATAACCCATTACCAGTCCTAACCCCCCATCAGCCCATTTCCAGTCAGCCCCCCATAGCCCATTGCCAGTCCTAAACCCCCCCATCAGCCCACAGCCCATTACCCGTCCTAACCACATCAGCCCACCTCAAGTCCTAACCCCTCCCCATCAGCCCATTTCCTGTCCTAGCCCCCCCATAACCCATTATTAATCCTACCCCCCCCCCATCAGCCCACTACCAGTCTTAACCCCCCCATAGCCCATTACCAGTCCTAAACCCCCATCGCCCATTACCAGTCCTAACCCCCCCATCAGCCCACTACCAGTCTTAACCCCCCCATAGCCCATTGCCAGCCCTCATCAGCCCACAGCCCATTGCCAGTCTTAACCCCCCCATAGCCCATTGCCAGTCTTAACCCCCCCTCCCTCCCTAGCCCATTGCCAGTCTTAACACCCCCCCTCCCTAGCCCATTGCCAGTCTTAACCGCCCTCCCTCCCTAGCCCATTGCCAGTCTTAACCCCCCCCCCCCCCCCCCCCTCCCTAGCCCACTACCAGTCTTAACCCCCCCCAAAGCCCATTGCCAGTCTTTACACCCCCCTCCCGAGCCCCTTGCCAGTCTTAACCCCCCCCCCCCCGCCCTAGCCCATTGCCAGTCTTAACACCCCCCCTCCCTAGCCCATTGCCAGTCTTAACCCCCCTCCCTCCCTAGCCCATTGCCAGTCTTAACCCCCCCTCCCTCCCTAGCCCATTGCGTCTTAACCCCCCCTCCCTAGCCCATTGCCAGTCTTAACCCCCCTCCCTAGCCCATTGCCAGTCTTAAACACCCCCCCTCCCTAGCCCATTGCCAGTCTTAACCCCCCCCTCCCTAGCCCATTGCCAGTCTTAACACCCCCCCTCCCTAGCCCATTGCCAGTCTTAACCCCCCCTCCCTAGCCCATTGCCAGTCTTAACACCCCCCCGCCCGAGCCCAGTGTCAGTCAACACCCCCCCTCCCTCCCTAGCCCATTGCCAGTCTTAACACCCCCCCTCCCTAGCCCATTGCCAGTCTTAACCCCCCTCCCTCCCTAGCCCATTGCCAGTCTTAACCCCCCTCCCTCCCTCCCAAGCCCAATGCCAGTCTTAACCACCCTCCCTCCCTAGCCCAATGCCACTCTTAAACCCCCTCCCTCCCTAGCCCATTGCCAGTCTTAACACCCCCCTCCCTAGCCCATTGTCAGTCTTAACACCCCCCCTCCCTAGCCCATTGCCAGTCTTAACACCCTCCCCTCCCTAGCCCAGTGCCAGTCTTAACCCCCTCCCTCCCTCCCTCCCTCGCCCATTGCCAGTCTTAACCCCCCTCCCTCCCTAGCCCATTGCCAGTCTTAACCCCCCTCCCTCCCTCCCTAGCCCATTGCAGTCTTAACCCCCCTCCCTCCCTAGCCCATTGCCAGTCTTAACCCCCCTCCCTCCCTCCCTCCCTCCCTAGCCCATTGAAAGTCCTACCCGCCCCCCCTCGGCTCATGGCAATTTAAAAAAAAAAGCTGGCGGCTGCTGCGGCGGCGGCATGGAGTGTCCCGCTGGGCTCCCTCTGCCCGGCGGAACTCTCCCGGCGCGGCTGAGCCCCTCTCTGCCGGCTTGCAGATACGCGAAGGGAGAGAGTCTCCCTCGCGTCTCTGTTAAGCCCGCAGGGGCAGATGGGAAATTTCCCATCAGCCCCTGCTTCCCATCAGCCCCTGCGGGCTTAACAGAGACGCGAGGGAGACTCTCTCCCTTCGCGTATCTGCAAGCCGGCAGAGAGGGGCTCAGCCGCGCCGGGAGAGTTCCGCCGGACAGAGGGAGCCCCGCGGGACACTTCATGCCGCCGCGGCGCCAGCGGCCAGCTTTTTTTTTTTTTTAAATTCAATTAAGAAAAAGCAGAATGTTCTTTGCGCGGGGCCCCCCGAAAGGCGGGGCCCTGTGCAAAAAACATTCTTGCTCAATGGACGGGCCGGCCCTGCTGACATGGAGCTATATGGTAACTCTAGTGGGCATGCTTACTAAGCTCAGCTTATGGTTAGTGTGTGCTACTTGTAACTAGGTCCTATGTTATTCAATGTGACCCAGTTACAAATAGTGTATGCTAACCATTAGCTCAGCTTAGTAAACATGCCCCTAGGTATCTGCCTAAAAGCATTCTACTTCCTCATTACAATCTAGCTGACCTATGCTCCACTTTTGATTATCTTCATGGGGAGGGCTTCATGTGGTGTTTGTGTCTCTAAATAAGTAATCTGTTTCTAAATTACCTGTGTCTATTCCTCAGAAAGAGCAGCAACAACCAAGGAGTCCACCTAAGAAGCCTCAAGGAGAGCAACTTGAACCAAAGCCAGAAAGATACAACATGTTACCACTGTTCACTGTCATCTCCATGATCATCTTAGCAATAACGGCCCTGGTGGGAATCCTGACTAACATGTTCATTGTGGTTGTGAACTGCCTGGACAAGGCCAAAGACAAGGCCACAAATGCCTGTGACCTCATCTTGTCTACAATTGGCATCTTCAACATCTGTTTCCAGTGCACCATGACTGCCAACGACTTTTACGCATTCCTGTGGAAAGAGGCCTATTTCTCAGACCAGGTCCATCCCATCTTCAGCACCTTCCTGAACTTCACCATTTTCTCTAGCTTCTGGTTCACAGTCTGCCTCTGTGGCTTCTACTGCCTCCAGATCGTCATCTTTACTCACCCGATCCTGGTTCGGTTAAAGCAAAACATCTCCATACTGGTGCCTAGGATGCTCCTCTGGTCCGTGCTGCTTTCTCTAGTTATCAGCTTGCCTGGAGCATGGAGTCTTTACAAAGACCCACTCAACAGCTTGACTAGTGACAACTTCACTGTGAATGTCACCTTAGGTGAGTCTCTTCCTAAGCTAAACGTCTACTATCTTCTCTTCAGCAACATCACTGGTTGTTCTTTACCCCTTCTCCTTGTGGGGATCTCCAACGTGCTCATTGTCACATCCCTCTGTGTACATAGTAGGCGGATGGAGCAAGGTGGGGCAAGCTTCAGTTCTTCTCGGGCACAGGCCCGCATGGGGGCGGCCAAGACTGTGACCTCTCTGCTGCTCCTTT
The DNA here is from genome assembly GCA_033557465.1 of Ichthyophis bannanicus. Lineage (NCBI taxonomy): Eukaryota > Metazoa > Chordata > Amphibia > Gymnophiona > Ichthyophiidae > Ichthyophis > Ichthyophis bannanicus. The sequence continues at coordinate 122,216,756 of CM066048.1, forward strand.
ATCTGTCCTTCTACTTCTCAGAAGCACTGGTGTTCCTGGACATCTTCCCATCCAATAGCCCCGGGATGTGCGTGTGCCTGATTGTCATTTATGGCTACTCACCCACACAGTCAGTTATCTTGGTTTTGGGCAGCCCCAAGTTGAGAAGAATGTACAAGAGTATTCTCCATTGGCCAAAAATAGGGGTGGGAGGCCATAAACTCCCTGGAAAGAACTTAGTGGTATTAAGTGGAACAATTTCTCAGTAACCTCTTGGACATCCATCATTCCTGCCTACTTCTTTGATTGTCCCTCTAATCTATCCCAATCTCCAGATTCTCTCCTCTCTTCTGTCTCTTGGCTGTTCCCTGTGTTCCAGTCCACCCATACCTGGTGAAGGATATTTGTCTGTTTCCATAGAAAAACCTCTTAGCTTTTCTGCTCTCAGCCAACACTCTCTTCTCTCCAGATCCTGTTTTGAGGCTCCTCTTGTGGCTATGAATATGAATTTCACCCTGCTTTATGGAAGTGCATCAGTGCACTGTTATTTGATTGTTACCTTGCTTGTACACCTCATGTCCTTGTCAAGTGTTTTAATGATATTTTCATTTAGGTAAGTGATGTTACATGAAATAAAGTCATATTGTGATGAGTGATCCTTCTGGAGTCTTATTTTTCTGACCATCAGACAGAGCTGAGAGGTTGGCTGAAAGACTTGGGAATTAGGGGGGGGGGGTGGAGTACTGGTTTAAATATGGGAACATGTATGCTTATCTACCCAGAAAGAAAGAGATCCAAGAAGGGAAGACAACAAGATGGACTCGAACAAAGAGCAATATCCAGCAGGTGGTCAAAATTGTTGGGTCGTTTGATCCTAATCTGACATTATCTTATCACCACTGTCTATTTTCTTAGCTATAGATAGGGAGACTGGAGGAGAGGTAGGGGGTAAGATGATATGTATCTGCTCAGCTAGGGCAGCACTTCCATCTCAGGAGACCTTTTCCCCTGGCTATTTCAGAGAAGTGTCAGTCTTTTCTGTGTTTTTAAGCTAGCAACAAAACCACTCAGTTTAGATCCTGAACTTTTGCTTTAATGAACCTAAACCTCTGTAGAGCGTGATAGCTTTTATTGGCCAAAGGGAAGAATTTTGCAGAGAGATGAGATTGTGCGTGAGTTTTTGAGACCACACGTTGGTCCCTTCTGCAGAGGTGACCTTTAAAGGGGAATGTGTGGTTAAGGAAAGACTCACATGCCACGCCTTTTCTGAATCCATTCTTACAAGGCATTGCAGCCCACAGGAAAATCCAGGGTTCTTCAGGATTGATATGCCACAGCTTAAATTTAAAAATAAGAATGTTTACAGTAGGTAATAAATGTTTAACATGAAGAAGCTCTATTCTTTTATCAGGGTGCTTTATATAGTTCGAGTCGGAGTATGAGTTACAGAATGTTCGGTTGGCGGACCACACTGGGTGCTATCTGCTGGACAAAGATAGATATTCTATAATCAAGCCATGCAGGAAATGCATTTGCTGTTTTGTTTAACTACTTAAGAGAAATGTTTTAACTCCCTTTGACGTTAATTACTCCCAGGGAGACTAGCTCATGGATTGCAGTAAGACATAAGGGAATGTGGGAGCTGTCTGTCCAAAATTAGTCTTCAATCAAAGAAAAATAAACAAAACATCTTTCTAAGGGATATTTTTACGAAGTGATGCTACCAGGGTAGTGCGGGGCTAGTGCGTAGCTTCAATGCCATACTAAAAAGTAGCATGCGGCTCTCATACCTGGTAGCAGGCTTTTGGATGGAAACTGGGAGGGACAGAGGGATTCCCAGTGCATCACAGCTAGTGTGGTCATTAGTGGTGCATGCTAACCATGCTTGGTACAGGTAGAGTGCGTGTAACTAATACATTATTGGCACCTGCGGCCCAGTCTCTGTGCTATCATGTGGCTTTACAGTACTTACCGCAAGGGGATGGATGTACAGCCCCCTGCAGTTAGAAGCCACACTCTGGTAACGCAGTCCACATGCACATTACCAGTGTAGGGCTTAGTAAACATGCCCCTAAGTCTGATGAGGGTACAGCCATGGAAGCTCACAAGATTGGTAAGGCCAAACCTGTAGAAATTGGATATTTTGCTCTGGTGATCATGGCTAAAATTCTTGATGGTCTAGACTCCTCTAAAAGTCTTACTTCTAGAAGTCTTTTCTCAAGCAAGTAGAAAGGGAGGAACTCAACTATCCCCACCAAAAATAAGAAATATTTAACACAGAACCTGGAAAGGAGGGGTAGCCTAGTGGTTAGTGCAACAGCCTACAACCCAAAACATTTGGGTTTGATTCCCACTCGCACATCTTGGGCAAGTCACAGGAGTGGCCTAGTGGTTGGGGCAAGGTACTTCAGGCCAGAAGGTCAGGGGTTCAAATCCCACTAGAGGACAGTAACCTCGGGCCGGAAGGACTGGGGTTTCTAGTCCCACAGGTGCTCCTTGTGGTCTTGGGCAAGCCACTTAACCCTCCATAGCCCATGTTCCCTGTAAAATAGTTATCTCCAAGTTATAATGCCCTGTTCAATGTAATTTCAGTTTGTTCAATGTAAACCGCACTGATGCAGAATAGCACAGTATATAAGAGAATGTAAATAAATAAAATAAATAAATACCCTTCATTGCCTTTGAAGAAAAGGAAAGGCCATCTACTTCCAGTGATACTTTGCCAAGAAACCCAGGGGCTGCTGGGTTGCCAGGAATCAGCATTGACTTGACAACACCAAAAAATAGAACCAAGAGCATAGTGAAGTCTATGTATTACCCCTCAAATGTTTAAAGTTGCAAGTTTTTAAGACTATTGAGGTCCTTTCTTTAAATGAAGATGGAATGCATAAAAGTCGTTGGCAGTCTTGGTGCACTGGAAACAGATGTTGAAGGTGCCACATGAATCACCACATGAAGCCCTCCTCATACTTGAGTGATTAACCTTATTAAGTTATCAACTCTGTTCAGCCCATGAGGGCCAGTGTTGTGCACAGAGACATGGATTGTGATGACACGTTAAAGAACTCCAAACCCATCAACGCTTCCCATCCTCCTCTCCTGTGATAACACCTCAGACACAGTCTCATGTTGGCTTTCTTCTTCTCCTTTGAGACCAGGAGGAAATGAGGAGAATGTCCACAGTCAAATATTGGAATCCACAGGAGAGTGGAAGGGAAGACACCAGCAATTGTTGCAAAGAAACCATTTAATTCAAAGGACCCAACTTGGCCAAGTTTTTGTTGTAAAGCCAGCATCAGGGGTCTAAAATAAAAACAATAATTAAAAGTGAAATACAATATACATATAAAAGATACCAATGTCTTTAAAAATGTGAAAATAGCCTTGAATATATGGACCAACAGACAAAAACATATTGGTAAGAGAAAACAATTACAGGCATAGACTATGACAGTCATTCGCCTAGCAGTCCAGTTAGGAAAGATGTAATTTGCTTAACCCTGCAAAGAGAAAAAATGTATAGGTATGTAATTAAAACTTTATATACATACAAAGAGACTTCCTCAATTGTGTATAGATATCTGGTAGGTAGACGACCACCATAAGTCATGTTAAAAGCAAAAGTTCAAATACACTATAAGAGAACCAAATAAAATGACATTTGGTAAATAATAAGCAATCATAAATGAAGAAATGAAGATAAATGAAAAGTAAAGCAAGTAAATGAAAAGAAGAAGAATATAGTTCTTCAATTTAAAGGCACAAAGAGTGACTATAAAGAAGATAGAAAAGATTTCCTACCAATTGTTCAGCACAAAAGTGCACAATGTCGAGATTAGCTATTCATTTTTGTTCTTATTTGTTAGTAGTCTCTTTGTATGTATATAACGTTTTAATTACATACCTAAACATTTTTTCTCTTTGCAGGGTTAAGCAAATCACATCTTTCCTAATTGGGCTGATAGGCAAATGACTTTGTCATAATCTATGCTGGTAATTGTTTTCCTTTGCCAGTATGTTTTTGTCTCTTGCCAATATCGTGCATTTATTCAAGGGCATTGTCAAATTTTTAAAACATTGGTGTCTTTTAGATGTAAATGTATATTGTATTTTTCTTTTAATTATTGCTTTTATTTTAGACCCCTGATGCAGGCTTTAAAATGGTTTCTTTGTAACGATCACTGGTGTGGCTGTGCTTTCCTCCGCTCTCCTTGGATTCCATGACCTTCTCCTGTGTCAAGGATGCCCCAGGACTTCTGGAGCTCTGATTCTGCCCCATGCATCCACTCTAGTTCCACAAAGAAGTATTTTCTAATATAACTCCTGAATTTATTTCCTTCAACTACATATCACAGCCTCTTGTCCTGGGACTTCCTTTCCACTGAGAAGTATTTCTTGAGCTTTGCTTAGACTTTTTTTTTTAATTTTGTGTTTATGCAATTTATACAAACTATAACCAAGAATTGTATTTGTACAGAAAAAGAGCATAAAGCATATAATATACAAGAAAATAAGAGATAACTCCTCAATAAGAAATTCTTAAACTGTTGCTCGCTCTAGCCCACTAAAACGTAGGGAGTAGAGAACAGAGAAATCTAAATCTGGGACAGGTTACCTCAGGCCGGAGGGCCGGGGGTTCAATTCCCACATGGGGACAAGCAACTTCAGGCCGGAGGGACTGGGGTCTCTAGTCCCATGGCCACTCGTTGTGGCCTTGGGCAAGCCACTTAACCCTCCATTGCCTCAGGTACACTTAGATTGTGAGCCCTTCGGGGACAAGGGAATAAAAAGTACCTGTTAGTATACATGTAAACCGCACTGATTCTAAAGAGCACGGTATAAAAAAGAAATAAATAAATAAAACTCAAAATACAAGAAATATCCACGTTTACAACCAAGTATGAATCATAATTACTCACGGATCTCAGAAGAGTCTACAGAGGCCTCCATATGTCGAGCGTTCACAAAGGTCAACAACTGGGAGGGCTCATAGAAAATATAGGAAATAGATCAATACTTAATCAAGAATTTGCAAGGGAGCTTAAAAAAAAGAGCCCACCCCGTTGTTGGACCCCTGGTCAAAGGAGAAGAAATTCCCACCGACACCTTTGTGTTTCCTTAGATAAATCGGGATAGATCCAAACAGATAAACCACAAAATAACACAGTCCGTTTTTTATAAAATAACCTCAACATCCAATCTTTGTCAGAAACTAGTGTGAAAGTCACCAGCAAAATAGTTGGAGTTACTGCTTCTTCATGGGATGATTCTAAGAACTCCGAGATATTCAAGACATCAATTTGCTGTATCCCAATAACATCAGACGTAGGTGCCTTTTTTCCAAGTGGCAAGTAAAACAATTTCACTACCGGTGGATGCGATTCCATAGGAACTGCCAACACCTTGCCTTGAACATGTACTACCAGGACACTTCTCATCCCCAAGACACACACAAGCACTCCATATCTCCCTTATAAACACCTGTTCAGTGAGGAATAAAATCCCCCTATTCCTAAACCTCATTACAACTCACCAGCTTGATATCCTCTGTATAACAGAGACCTGGCTAACAGGGACAGACAGTGCACTCATGAAAAAGATGAGACCCAATGGATGTAGCCTATACAATTGCTCCCGAGCTCACTCTAGGGGAGGAGGTGTAGCCATAATAGCGAAAACCAACCTACACCTCCAAAACTCTGCAACTGAAACCACAGAAGAAGCAGACTTTCTCAATATTACCAGCAAACACCTCTCAATCTGCCTAATATACAGGGCTCCCACAGAAAATTCAGACCTATCAGATACTCTCAGACAAATATCTGACTACAACAACACTACAAATTCTTGGGGGTTTCAATCTCCCTTCCGCACAGGAAAGCACGCCAACGCTTTCCTTGCAGCGATGGAAACAATGGAAATGAAGCAAATCATCAATGCCCCAATACATGAAAAAGGAAACACCCTTCATCTCATTTTTCTTAAATCTCAAAATGTCTCCACTAACAAGAACCTGAAGATCACATCTGTCCCATGGCCAGACCACCACCTCATCACCTTCACTTGCTCCTATCAATCCATAATCACCAGAAAAGATGTCAACAGACAAGAAGATTCAAACCATTTAATAAAGAAGAGTTCCTCAACCAAGTCATCCCAAGCATACAAACAGATCAAGCCGACCCTGAAGCTCTAACCAACACTTGGAACAGCGTTATAAACACCGCAGCACGAGCAGCTCCAACACACAAAGGAAACAAAGTAAGATCAACCAAGAACACGATGGTCCATACTCACCCTCTGGAAATTGAAAACACAACTTCGGAGAACGGAAAGGAAGTGGGGAAAAACAAAGAATGAAACAGACAGGACAAGTTACATGGATGCTCTAAACCACTATCGCATTGAGACAGACAATGCAAGAAGAGCTTACCATTCAAAACTGATAAACACATCGATCAACAGACCACGCAAACTCTTCAACATCATCAAAAAGCTAACAAAAACCCCAAACCACTCGAACCAACTCACTCCCAAACATTCCACTGCAACAGCTTGCAGCACAATATAAACAGCTCCAACAGATACCCAACCCACGGACAATAACCATAAGAGGTAACAACAATGCCCCTCCATGCACCAGCTGGGATACATTTGTGACGATCTCCAAAGAAAAGATCGAAACCAACATATCAGGTCTTAACACAACTACCTCCCCCCTTGATCCTTGCCCAGTAAACTGGATAAAAAAAGGCAAAACCAGAACTAAGCCCAGCACTCGCCATCACGGTAAATGCATTCCTCAAGCAAGGTACGATGTCCACCATCTGCCCGAAACTCAAGAAGCCAGAACTTGACCCAATGGATCCTGTCTCTTACAGACCAGTAGCAAGTCTGCCTTTCATCGCAAAAGTCATCGAGAAGATAGTCCAACAACAACTGCAAGACCATTTAAACACAAACAACACCCTTGACACATAACAAGCATTGCTTCCGCCCATCTCATGGGGTTGAAACCCTCATGATCTCACTAATGAGCACCCTAACCAAAGGAATACAAACCAAGCATTCTGGATTCACCCTGATCTTCCTGGACATATTTGCAGCTTTCAATACCGTCTCACACATCATTCTACTACACAGACTACAAGAAATTGGCATACAAGACAAAGTTCTACAATGGTTTAAGTCCTACCTAACAGAGAGACACCAACTAATTTGCACCCACACCACCACTTCCCCCCCCCATTTCAAACAAACCCAAGGAATACCACAGGGCTCTGCACTCTCAGCTATGCTCTTCAACATTTATCTTCAAACCCTCTGCTCCATAATAAGGTCCCACAACATCAACTTCCACATTTATGCAGATGACATTATGCTCTATGGACCCATCACAACTACAAATCCAACAAATCTGCAGTTAACAAACTGCTTCAATGATGTCGCCAAATGGCTCCACAAAAACAATCTCACAATAAACCTCAGAAAGACAGAAGCATTATTTGTTACAAAGGACCACGCCTTCACCCCCCCCCCCCCCAACACACCTCACCCAGGGAACAACATAAATTAAAGTCCAAACTCACATAAAATACCTAGGGATCATTCTTGATCAAACGCTATCTTTCAAACAACAGATTGCAAAGACGGCAAGGGCAATATTTTTCAAAGCCAAGATGTTACAACGCCTCAGACAAATTATAGACCCACAGGACTTCAGATCAGTCATGCAAGCAATGACATTTCCTCATCTAGACTTTTGTAATGTCATATGCCAAGGACTCCCGACCGCCATCCTCAACCCACTATGGACAGCCCTCAATACAATAGTAAGGATCACCCAAAAAGGGAAGAAATATGACCATATCACTCCCATCCTGAGAGATCTCCACATCCTCCCTCTAGAAACATGGATCAAGTATAAAACACTGCTTCTGATCCATAAAGCACTTTATCAGCAACAAGCCACATATGTGAGTATCCTATTATCCCGACTGAACACTAGAAGACTAACACATCAGGCCACAAGCGATTTGCTGACCGTACCACACAAAAGGACTGAGTTTAACCAACAAGTCTGTAACCGCGCATTTGAATTATACACCCCTGCATTATGGAACTCCCTCCACCCAACATCTGGAGCAACAAGGAACTTTCCTCATTTAGGAGACAGCTTAAACCCCATCTTTCTCCATCCACCTTGGAAGTGAAAAGGACAGCAACCAATGAAACATCCGCACGCTGTTCAAGAGACAAGCTGAGACTAAGAGGCAGGGTAAAGATCGGAATGTCTGCTCTTCCAAAATGTATATATGTTTGACCTCCACTGGTAATGGTAATCCCACTCCCCAAGTAAATATGTTCTACTCTGTTATAATGTATCTCCCCCTTTTTGTAAACCACTTTGACCCGGTGAAAAGCGGTAGATAAGTGCAGCTAAATAAATAAATAAAATAAACATGTCTTCTGCAGACACCATAAGACTGTTAAGAAAATTAAATAATCTTAAATTTACAGCACGACAAACATTTTCAAGATGTTACAGTTTGGTATGCACAACAGCTGAACTCTTAACAGTAGCGTGAACTTGATTTTCCAAAGCATTAGTTTTAACTTGAATCTCGGAAAAGGAAACCTTAACTGCAGCAGCTTGAGAGTCAATATCCTCTATCACACTGGAATTATTTAACACTTTAGTTGATAATGCTGACATCTGTGGTATCAAAGCTTTACCCATGGAAACAATTGTTGTCCATATTGTTTTAAGCATGAAAGTTTGTGGAGGTTAGCGTGGAGCAGGGCTAGCATGGGGAGGGGCTAGCAAGGGGTGGGGCTAGCACGGGGAGGGGCTAGCATGGGGAGGGGCTAGCAAGGGGTGGGGCTAGCATGGGGAGGGGCTAGCAAGGGGTGGGGCTAGCATGAGGAGGGGCTAGCATGGGGAGGAGCTAGCATGGGGGGGGCGAGTTGAGTTAAACATTTTGGAGCAGTGGCACTGCCAGAACTGATTTTTTTGTAAAGGCCCAAGGTTAACATGGGAGGACACTAGACATACAGGTTTGAGTCATACAAATTATACTTTTATTGACAAATAATGCCTTCGCATGCAGCTAAAATTGGATTTCAGTGTCATAGGTGACACATGACATATTTTAAACTTAATTATTTCAAGCATTTACCAAACCTAAATCCCTTATGCACCAATGGAAACAATTGAACTATATTTAGAAATGTCTCAAGACACAGTGTCTGACTTGTGTCTAATCAGGTTTAATCGATTTAAACCTGATTAGACACAAGTCAGCTATGAAGCCGACGCATCGCATCCTGGAACATCTTCTACAACCCCATCCACTGTTAAGGCAAAATAATTGTATTCTTAAATTTTGCTTTAGAACAAATCAAAGTGTTATTAATGTACATTAATAAAGTAGCTAAATATTTTGTTTTAGGACAAATCAATGTCTTATTAATGTACATTAACAATACAGCTAAATATCTCTGCAGTATTCTTTCTTTTTTAAAATACACTGAAATTTATAAACACTCAATAAGAATATTGAATAGAAAACAAAGGACACATTATAGAAATATTCGAGTGTATCAATCATGTACTAAAGCAAATATCAATGCATTTTTATAAAATCCTATTCCAGAATAGTCAAGCCAGAGAGCAACATGAATATAATGTTTGTGTATGTTGGGTGTGACGTGAAAAATCCTAATTGTGTGTCTTATTATTTTATTGTAGTTAAGTTTTAATGTCACCTCAGTAAGGGGAACACGCAGTCCCTCGACTGCCAAACACCATGCACAAATCATGCAAAAAGATACTCAGAATTATTATAACAGAACTAACTCCCAGGATTCAAGCAGCACAACCTTATCTATGCAAATATTACATTGGGCACTAAAACACCAATCCACCACCTAACGAGAAAGCAAAACAAACTGGACAGCTACCGATCTCTACACATAAACTACATGCTAGCAGAATACCTCACCTCACATGCAACGCACAGACAAACCCTCACCAAATACAAACAAGGGACAAGAGATTAGTGATAGAGATGTTAAACAAAGCTGAACTGGAAACCTCAAGCGCTCTGACTTTGCATGTACAGCAACACTGGACAACTAGAAACAAAAATGCATTTCCACCTACAAATACACCCGAGATGTACATTTCCCAAAGCTTCAATTCCAATTAATAAATTCAAAATAAAATACTGTTTTCAAAGTTTGTTATCTGCGCATTTAATTTTTCCATTTGCTTTGGTTCCAGTGTCTCTTTTCTGCTTTTCTCTATCTGTTATTCCTAACTCTCTTTCCAGGGTCTGCTGTCCATTTTCCATTTCTCCTTTTCCTCCTGTCTTCATCAATTCCCTCAGTATTAGGACTAGGGCTGTTAGAATCCATTCAAAGGTGATAAATAAAGGTAAAAGGAAAAGGAGACCGCTATGGCTTTCGAAAGAAGTAGCTGAAAAGATGAAGAAAAAGAGGGAGGCCTTCAAGAAATACAAGAGATCACAGAGAGAGGAAGACAGGCATCTATATTTGGAAAAACTTAGAGAAGCTAGCAAAGTAGTCAGGAAAGCAAAGATTCAAAAAGAGGAAATAGCCAATGCAATAAAATGGGGGGATAAGACATTTTTCAGATATGTTAGTGAGAAGAGGAAGGGCAAACGTGGTATTGTCAGACTCAAGGGTGAAGGGGAAGAATATGTAGAAGTTGATGAGGATAAAGCGGAATTGCTTAACAAATATTTCTGTTCTGTATTCACAGATGAAGAACCAGGAGGTGTAGATAACATGAGGAGGGATCTAGCTAAGCTTGAAGAATGGTCTAGAATTTGGCAGCTGGGATTTAATGTTAAAAAATTTAAGGTCATTCATTTGGGCTGCAGCAATCCAAGGGAGCAATATAGTATAGGGGTGAAGTACTTTTGTCCACTAAAGAAGAGCGGGACCTGGGCGTGGTTGTGTCTGATGATCTTAAAGTAGCTAAACAGGTAGAAAAGGCGACAGCAAAAGCTAGAAGGATGCTTGGGTGCATACGGAAAGGAATGGCCAGCAGAAAAAAGGAGGTGATAGTGCCTCTGTATAAGTCTTTGGTGCAATCTCATTTGGAGTATAGTGTGCAATTCTAGAGACCGCACCTTCAAAAGAATGTGAACAGGATGGAGTTGGTGCAGAGGGTGGCTACTAAAATGGTTAGTGGTCTTCATTATATAGCATATGAGGACAGACTTAAGGATTGTATTACTAATTAAAGATTTATTTGGATTTTTGGATCAGCAAAGAATATTGTACAAGGAATATTGAACTTTGCAGAGAAATTGCAAAGAAATTGAACTCATGAGCCATTCTGTATGTGAGAAATCATGCTGAATCAACTTGCTAGCCCAGAGATCAAAGCTTGGGGTTACTTTAGGTCAAAATCTCTGAGCAAGCAGGCAGTTTTAGCCAGATAGAACTGAATGAATGACTCATACAGTGACTCAGCAGCAGCTGACATTCTTTTCAGCTGCTGGTCACGAGCACAGTATTAACCCTGACCAATCCTGGTATGAACCATGAGCACAACATTAACTCTAACCAATCCTGATTTGAGCATGCGGCATGTTGACCTATGAATTACCAGATCATGCAGCAGGCACGAATCTGATTAGAGTACTTAGCAGGGGGATTTTCAGCAGGTCTCTGGGACTTCAACTGACAGAGACGTATTTGTGTGGGCTCCCGGATTTTCCTCTACGTGATCGCTGAAAGGTCCCTCGACCGACTGGAGTGAGCTATAATATCCGGTGAAGTATTAATGCTTAACTTTTCCTTATTATTCTAAAAGGACTCAATCTAATAAAAGCATATTGTATTTACTAAAGTGTCTATACCTAGTCTGTGAGCTAGTGAGTGACAGGGTTAAAGGAAGTGTAAAATTTGGCAATACATAAATGGCGATGAGGATGGGATGGCCTAAATTATTACATAATGGGTTGGCAGAGTCCTTTGATAATATGCTTAAGAAAGCAACCCCAGCCGATGTGGAAAGAGTACTCGGTGGGCTCCGGACCCTAGGACGACAGACCTGGGTGTTGTTAACAGAGAGTAGATCTGCTTGGCCAGGCATGAAGAATCCCAGACTTCTGCAGCCTCCGCTGAGTTCTTCCAGCTGATGTTACTGGACTGCATGATGACAAGTTTGGTGAAGTAAAATTCTTTGTAAATAGCTGCACTATCTCATAACTCTTTCAGTGAAGTATTACCGGTATTCTTCTGTAATTAAGTGTGTTTAGTTATTATTCTAATTGCTTTCTAATTATCTTTTCTGACTACTCAAGTGTGACTGGGAGAGTTGCTTGCTTTTCTGGATAAGTATCCTTGCTTTGTTTGTGGATAAACTGCACGTCTTCATTAACAAGGTGTGTTAGCCTTTGATGTAGTAAGACATTTGGTACCAGGAGTGAGGTTTGAGAAAAGATAATGTTGAAAAGAAGAGTGAAGAATGCAAATAGTGTAAAAAATGTGAATATTGTAAATATTCAAGGTTGGCGTTAGGTGTTCCTGCGGGTCAGGATTAAGTGAGAACTGGGTGTTGGTTTTAAAAGTGAATGTCCTTACATGCTTGCAACTGTTGAAATGCCTTTGTTGCCTGCATCTCGTAAGATGCATCAGACAAAACCCAGCAAATTAGATTACAATGTTACAATGCCAGACCCGTTTGACAGATAAATTAGATGCCTATCCTGTAGAGTTAGTATTAATTGTTACTTGGTTTTTTTTAAGGTCCCTGGTTAAGAGAAACTCTGATCAGATAGGTATAAAGCACTTGCAAGCTTTGATTTGTTCTGTGTTCAAATGTTTGTTTGTAGTAAAAACTGTTTTTCTTTCATTACTGGCTACTCCAGTAGATTTTATGGTCCCTGAATGCTGAAGTGACTAGATCAAACAAACAAGGCATGAAAATAAGGAAACTGTTTTTGTTTTTCTTTGACCTCCGAAGTAGAGGTTGAGAGCCCTGACAGGACAATGGGGCATCCTGAGCCAGTTTGCAAATGATTTAAATCCTGAGTAAATAAGAAGGTAATCTTTATCATTAATATGTTATACATCTATTCTTTGTCTTTGACTGTATAGGCTACCAAGCAAACTTAAAAGTTAAAGGAGGATTTTTATATTGTGGCAAGCACCCCAGGGGGCATAGTTAACCATAAACAGCTATAACTATAGGTTAATTGTTCAGCTACATAGTAATCTGCATTTGCCTGAAGGACACAAGACCTATTGTTTGTTCTACTGTCTGTGTTGAAGATAACATTTCAGATCAGTTTGATACCAGTTTCAGGTTAATTTAAATATGACAAAGCATGATTTTGAATTCACCTCTTTGCAGTTTCATGTCATTTGAGAATGCCTGTTTCCTGAACTGTAAGATTCAAGATAATTACTTTGCCTTGTTAAGCTTTGTGCTAATGACTGAGGGACAGGACAGTAACATCAGTTTTATTTGTTACAATATTGGATTTTAGGATAAATTCACCTGTTTTCCTGTATTTGAATTTTACATGTTAGTGTCCAGAGAAAAAGTGTACTTTGTTCTAAAAGTTTCTATTTCAGTTTCAGTACAGTTCCTGAGAAAATAGATATATGTTGCAGAGAAAACAGATATATGTTGCAGCACTGTGAGATATTAATTTTCTTTAGTTTATACCCTTGTACTTATGTTACCAAATACACTTGTTATAGTAGTACATTACGCCGAGGTCCAGTACACACACAGCGATTACAAGATGAGTAAAATATTAATAAGTTTGCTGAAATTTTGGACAGAGGCTGATATAAAATTGCTTTGTTCCCAAGCATATAGAGCAAATATAGATTAAAGATGGAACTGAGTTCCCAGAAAATAATGAGAACTTGAGTTGATTGGATAAAACCAAATCTTGCTTGTCAGCAATGATCCAGGAGAGGTTTGAGAAAAAGAATAAGAGAGAGAGAGAGAGGCAGAAAGGTGAGGCCACGGCCTAGGCTATAAATGTGCTGCTTCCAGTGTGATGATCTGGGCTACCAGAATTCTGACTGCTCTAAGACTCCTCGAGGACCCACAAGGCCTGAAGAACAGGAACCTTGCATATTTATGCCTCTGAAGAGACATGAATAGGCAGGGGAGAATAGGCCGAGAAGAACCCGAGGAGTGTCATGAGGCCCAGCCACAAATGCCTTGCAGCCCAAGAAGAACCTGAAGACGTATCGCCATGAGGCCCAACCACCAATGCCTTGTACCCTCTTAGATCTCTCACCTCAAAAGGATCTCTTTTTGACACCATAATTAATGAGTAGCTTACACAAATCCTTGTGAACACTGCAATTTTAAAATCAGCCCAACAGCACTCTCACTGATAGATTCTAGTTATACGTGAGATGGTATGAGCCATATTTCTTTCTATTGGGATTGATGTTATAAAATGCTGCAAAAAAATAGTTTTATATTGTAAGGATTTTACCCAAATTGTTCCTATTTAGAATGAGCATATGTCCACTTAGCATTGGACCAATTAAGTTGATGGGAAAGGGACACTGTTTACTCATACTGTTATGCTTATTGAGAAGAATCTAAATTTATATTCTCTGCCTACCATTTGTTTATACCAATATTAAGTTATTAACAATTGTTTGATATTCTTAGCAGCCTTGCCAAATAAGGATACATAAGTATGGTATAAAAAACATGCAAAGGACCTATGTACGTAGTTGGTGGAATGATGCAGGTGATGAAAAAGTGTTGTGAGGGATGAAGTGGAATATTAAAGGAGAAACTGTGATAGACAATAAACTGATGAAGGTAATTTGAAGTGACATATCTGCCCAATGAATATGTAAACAAAAAATTATGAGCACTTTATTCAACTATGCCGTCTCCAGAAGCTTTAATTCAGGAAGTCATACTCAACAATTGGAAATAGATATTTGGAGACAGGCTAGGTGCACCTTGCACCCTGAGGAGCTTTGGAAAACCCACACTGGCCATGTGGTACTTCCGGATGCTTTTTGCCTCACTTTTCCTATGTATGTCCTGGCCAGGCATGCAGAGGCAAAGGGGGATGATTTGATGACAAATTCTCACACAACTGGGTATAATTCTAAAACTTGTCAAAATTGCAGAACACGTGTGTGCAGCTTGTCTGATCTGAAACATGTAAAGGTCAGTCAAGGGCATAATGGAATATTTCCTACAAGCAAATGGATTTCCAGTGATAGAGAGACAAGGAGTTAATCAAACTGCGAGATAAGATTGACACCATACGAGATAGTTACTGGTAGACCGCTGAAAGTTTATAAAGCAATATTTATTATTTGTAGGATATGATCTTAGTAAATATAGATGAAATTAAGTTTATCTTATTGTGAAATCTAATCTAGAATATTTAGTCTTTTCATTTAATATTGGTGCTGCTCTTCTGAATGAGGCCTGGAGCCATGTCACCAATTGCAATCCAGAGAGTCCAGCAGAGAAAATTGGCCAGAGTCCAGATGGAGCAGACCATCCCGAGAAATCCGAACTACACACCGCAGAAATGTGTGAGGGAGTCCCTATCTGCATCAGTGTGTCACATTGAAAAAGGGGTCAAAATATCCGCCCACGAGAATAAGAGGTTCAACTTTTGAGAGAAACCAAACTTAAACTTCAGAGAAAGGTGAAATAACACTACGGAGTCCTGAAGAACTGCTGAGAAGCAGGCCAAATTATCTGAAAGTGGACTTTTGTGAACTTTTGTGAATGATTTTTTTTTTGTCTGATGTATTGTTATTGTTTCCTTGGAAAGTAACTGTAATTCTAGTATCTCAGATTTTTTTCTGCTGAACATCATGTGCCCAATTGCTTATGTCACCTGTTTCCCAGATCTCACTTATTAAAGTCCATGGAGCAGATGTACAGTGGGAAAAAGTTCTGAATGTGCAGGTGAAATGAGTCCCCCACTGCATGGGGAACTGATAAAGGTAACTGAGACCTACAAGTCATTTGACTTTGACAATTGTAATGCCGGGGGGAATGGGAAAATATCACCTACTTCTTGTCCCCTCAAGCATTTACTTTAATGCTATCTTTTAGCCCATGTTATTATTACTGCATTTCTAAATGAATTACAAAGGCGATTCAGCTATTGCTTACGTACAATATCCTTGTTGATCCACAGGTGGAATGTATTACTAATTAAAGATTTATTTGGATTTTTGGATCAGCAAAGAATATTGTACAAGGAATATTGAACTTTGAAGAGAAATTGCAAAGAAATTGAACTCATGAGCCATTCTGTATGTGAGAAATCATGCTGAATCAACTTGCTAGCCCAGAGATCAAAGCTTGGGGTTACTTTAGGTCAAAATCTCTGAGCAAGCAGGCAGTTTTAGCCAGATAGAACTGAATGAATGACTCATACAGTGACTCAGCAGCAGCTGACATTCTTTTCAGCTGCTGGTCACGAGCACAGTATTAACCCTGACCAATCCTGGTATGAACCATGAGCACAACATTAACTCTAACCAATCCTGATTTGAGCATGCGGCATGTTGACCTATGAATTACCAGATCATGCAGCAGGCACGAATCTGATTAGAGTACGTAGCAGGGGGATTTTCAGCAGGTCTCTGGGACTTCAACTGACAGAGACGTATTTGTGTGGGCTCCCGGATTTTCCTCTAAGTGATCGCTGAAAAGTCCCCCGACCGACTGGAGTGAGCTATAATATCCGGTGAAGTATTAATGCTTAACTTTTCCTTATTATTCTAAAAGGACTCAATCTAATAAAAGCATATTGTATTTACTAAAGTGTCTATGCCTAGTCTGTGAGCTAGTGAATGACAGGGTTAATTCATATTGTATTTGCCAGAAGTGCCTATGCCTAGTCTGTGAGCTAGTGAGTGACAGGGTTAAAGGAAGTGTAAAATTTGGCAATACAAGGATCTTAATAATACACCTTAGAGGAAAGGCGGGATAGAGGTGATATGATTGAGATGTTTAAATACCTCCGTGGCATAAATGTTCAGGGGGAGAGCCTCTTCCAATTGAAAGCAAGTTCTGCTACGAGGGGACATGGGATGAGGGTGAAGGGGGATAGATTCAGGAGTGATTTGAGGAAATATTTATTTACGGAAAGAGTGGTGGATCCATGGAATAGTCTTCCAGTGGAGGTGGTAGAGATGAGGACAGTAACTGAATTCAAAAAAGCATGGGACAAACATAGAGGATCTCTAAAGGAAAAAAGGGGAGTGTTGTTGATATGGAAGGACAGACTAGATTTTTGTAGGATGGCTTTGTAGGATTTTTGTAGGATGGCCATGTGGCCTTTTTCTGTTGTCATATTTCTATGTTTCTAATCAATGCCGTTCTGGTGTTTTTCATCTTTACTGCTATATTTGGCTTCCTCGCATCTAGGGTTGCCAACTTTTTGAAAGAGAAAAACCCGCCACCTTTGGCTTGTCAAACTCCGCCCATGCCCACCCACCGTTTCCTGCCCCGCCCCCTGGCCTGCCCCCACCCCACCGTTGCTCCACCCCCTGTCCACCCCCTGTCCCCCAAAAAATTGCAGAGAGGACAATGTGCAAACTGAATGAGCAAGACTTCTACACATTCTTAAACAGAAATTCTATACTGAGAGAATACGCAGCATTGGTTGTACACACACACACAATACCGACAGGTCTTCATCAATAAATGAGCACAAAACAAAAAGAGAAATATATAGACAAAAATTAAACTGAAACCCTAAGAAGACAGACTCTGCATGCAGTGCAATATCAGATAAATAAGAGATGCAGTTCCCCATACTGTGTAAAATATAAAGGTAGTACAATGTCCAATCGTTAAATTGAAAATAAAATTATTTTTTCTACCTTTGTTGTCTGACCATTTTATTCTCTGATCATGCTGGTTCCGATCTGAGGCTTCTGCTTTCCCGTCTTCTCTTAGCTCTCTTTCTATAGTCTATAGTCCATCTGCCATTTCTTGTCTCTTCTTTTCTTTTCTTCACTTCCTTCCATCAGCCTATTTCCAGTCCCAGTAACCCTCCATCAGCCCCCTTTCCAGTCCTCCCATCCTATTACATTCCAGTGTCAATCGCCTTGTGTTCCCAGACTGCCAGTGGTGTCCATTCCCTTCTAGTCCCCCTCCTTCCCCACTGTCCAGCCCCTTGTAGTCCAAACACCATCCCAGGTATCAGCTCACTTCCACTCCCAGTGCCACCCCCCCCAGTCAGCTCCCTTCCAGTCACCCTACCCTCTGTCCACCCCCCTTCCAGTGCCATCCCCATGTTTCTGCTCCCTTCCAGTCCCAGTGCCCCCTCCCTTCCAGCCTCCTCCCCATTATCCAGTGACTTACCAGTACCATCCCCAGGTGTCAGCTCCCTTTGAGCCCCTCTTTACCCCCTCTGTCAGCTCCCTTCCAGCCACCTCCTCCCCCCTTTCAGCTCCCTTCCAGCCACCTCCTCCCTCCCTTCAGCTGTTTCCTGCCACCTCCTTAACCCTGTCAGTCCCTTCCTGCCACCTCCTTCCCCCGTCTTTCAGCCCTCACCTTCCACCTGTCAGTCCCTTCTGCCACCTCTTTCCCCTTGCAGCCGTTGCTCCTGCTTCTTACAGGGCAGCGACTGCAATAAAGTTAAGATAAAAACAAATTTAAACCTGTGTGGCACCTTCCGCCCTTCCCCCTCCACCCCCCCAGTGCAGCTTCACCCCCCTCCCTAGTGCAGCCCGGGCTGAAAAGGAAGTGATGTCAGAGGGGGCGGGTGCTGCAGAAGGAGTTTCATAGGACCAGAGAGTTCCTCACAGGTTGTCTTTTTTTTTTTTTAATTAACTTTATTGCAGTTGCTGTTCTCTAAGAAGCAGGAGCAGCGGCTGCACGGGGGGCTGAGATCACGGAAGAAAAGCCAGTTTTCTGCTCTGGCCGCTCCCGATCTTGCGGTCAGAGCAAAAAACCGGCCAGTTGGCAATCCTACTCGCATCCAGCTTCTTATTACTCGGAAGGGGAATATGCCAAGTGATCATAACCTCTTCATTCTTGGTAATTCCTTTAGGGTCATGATCACAGGGCTTTCAGGCACACTGACGCCATAGTGCTTACAGTTCCCTTTGTATACCCGCTCGATTTAAATATAAGGTCTGTAGCCTAAAAGCAGCAGAACATTATCTCCTCCTTCTCTGCAAAAGTCCATTTAACCGGAGTCAATCCTCTTAACTTTTCCCTTCATTTTTGTTCTTTACGTCCTGCCACAGCTCAGCATTGGCTTTATCTGTGGCAGGGATGTTATCTACCTCCCTGTGAATACTAATGTATTTCTTTCTCTGCAGATTCTAGAGATGTTCTGTTGGCATGAAGAGATCCTTGTCTGCAGAAAGCGTGGGCAGCAGGTTTTAAAGATGACCAGAGGCTGGGATGAATATTTATATTTACTTATAAGCTCCCACTTGAGACTGATCCTTGAGCTGTAGATCAGAGCGAAAGGATGATTCTGATTGGCTGCACTTAGTCACATGTCCATGAATAGTCCAGGGATTACCTTAGAGGTGATCATCATTACTTAACCACTACAGTAATTATCCTGCCAGACTAGGTTCTGCCCTGAGTTTCTGTTCTTACTTCTGTTTCTTTTGTCACACTTTCAGCCATTATCAGTTTTCCTGGACCATCTTTTGTCCTAGCAAATCTTCGTCATCAGGTAGATGGAGGTTATCAGCACTTGGTCCTTATGTCCAATTGCTCTATTTCAGCAGAGTAATATTTGAATTCAGCAGAATCAGTAATTCAGTATAACATGCTACATCATCACAAAGGGTCAGTCGACCTTAGGTAAACACACTTTGTCTATATTCTTATACTCAGGTCAGGATTTATTTTATTTATTTATTTATTTAACTGTATTTATATCCTGTTTTTCACCGGGTCAAAGCGGTTTGACATAAAAAGGGGGGGGGGGCAATCAAATGCATTTACAGTATCCATGTCAAAGACCTCACTATACGGCTTAGTACTGGCCAGAGGCATTATGAAGATAATTTTATAAGAGGGCATCTACTTTTAAGTCTGTTTTATAAAGAAAAGGAGGCACGTATATTCTTTATAAAATACTAACCTAAGTGGCAGAACTCATTCCTACATTGCAGGTGGGTACAGCTGAATGTCTGTGCTTATCATTTTTGAGTATGTGCAAAACTTAGAGGGCCATGCTTACTAAGCCAGGCTAAGAATCGGCATCTTAGCACATTCTTAGTACCAAAAATTAGTCCTGGAGTTGTGCCCAACCTATGCTGTTGGGGGTGTTCACAGTAAGTCCCCATTCAGTTAGTACAGTGGGACCCACCTCACTGTGCTAAACCTGCAACCGCAATTATTGCAAGTGCACTTATGACCGTAGTCCCATGCTAACCATTTACCGCACACGAAACATGTCCTATCATGTATTATAATCTATGTGCATACTTGTGCTCTCTGCCCAAGCTTTACCCAAACTCCCCCTCTGTGCACGCCCATAGCAAAAGAACATGCCATCGTAGGATTTCATGCTGGCTAATATTTTAGAAGAGGCTATTTATGCACATATGTGCCCAAATAATTTCATCAAATTCCCCCTACAGTGGCAATTTTCCCTGATACTCCCTCCTCCTTCTATCCGTGATCTTCCCTCCTTCCCCCCCCCCCCCCCCGTTTCTCCATCCACATTCCTCTCTCTCCTCTCCTCATCACTGAGATGTCTTCTCCTCCCACACATCAGAAACTGAGATCCTCCACCCACAGAACTCCCAAGAGAACAAAATCAATTATGCAGACAAAAAGCAAATTTGGAAAACAACTTTATTTTTATTATGCAAAATAGATTCATATTACTTAATACACAAAATAATTAAAAGATATGCAGACCTGTCGCAGAATTGCCACAGCAGTTTGGAAAGGTCACAGCAGAGGTTTCTAACTCATGGTGCAAGCTCGCTGCAGGAAACTGGGGGCTGTGCATATATGCAAGATTTACAAAATAGAATGAGCCCGAGGGGAAAGATGCCCGGGATGCAAAAAAAAAAAGAGGATTTTTTCTTTGGGGGGAGGGAGGGCAGAGAGAAGAAGGAGGATAACCTAGTTGTAGATCCAAAATGACTAGTTCCTGAGTGAGAGACAGTGAGAAGGGAAAAGGTTTAAGAGGAGGGTATCTTCCAAGCATGCAAGAGTATTAGGTGCTCTGGGAATATCTTCAGCTTTGTGGCCCCTCATAATTACCTTTTATATCCCTTGTCCCCCCTCACAAGATTTTGGCAGGTAAAAGCACGCAGTGATGAGTCTGGGAGTTGTGTGACTGTTGCTTTGACTGTAGCTGCTCTTTACTGCCCCCTAGTAGGTGCTGCTCTAGGTGATTGCCTCATTTGCCTAGTGGCTGGGCCGACGCCGCTTCCAATCCCTCTGGCATGAGGAATCCACCCAATTCCCTAAATCCAATGAGTCTGGGTGCTGGGAGAAAATACTTTTTTTCAATGGGTAAAATCAGAGACTCTAAATATCGCACTGCTGAGGGATGTGAGTTCAAAATCAGAACTGGCTGAAAGGTCTCCCTCCTGAAACTGTGTAAGTCGACAGCTCTGTCCATCTCCTCCTTCTGTGCTCAACGCACTGTCTTAGCAATTTATTCCATGTCTCCGAGGAACTGAACAGGTGTCAAAAACATGTTATTATTTAATCTTCATCCAAACTGGTAGGTGGTGAGGTATCAATTATAGGACCAATGTACTTCCCTTCGATTATTCTCTGCAATTATAAAGAATTATAGAGTGTGTGTATGGGGAGGAGAGGAGTGGGGAGGTTGTAGAGTTTATATAGTGAGTGGTGGGATGCAGCTACCCACAAAATTCAATTCAGCTCCAGGTCTGAACATATCTGCAGTACTATTGGTGTAGCACTATATAGATAGACCTAAGAGACGGCCTCCGCTCCGTGGGCATGAGATACCCATGAAGCACTGAGATGCATATCTCAAGGACATGTTGTAGCCTTCCAATCTGACCTGGAGGGTGATTTCCTCTCCTGCCTCCACCCCCTAAAAAAAATCTGGGTACAAATTTTTAAAAAATTGATAAAAATACAGCATTAAAATTCAGGTTTTACCACAGCCTGTGTTTCGTTTTTTTGTTGCAAATTTTGGCTTCCTCGGGATGAGCAAGATTTCCCAAAGGGTGCAAGAATTCCAAAATACCTTAAATTTGGGAATCGGAACATTCTGGAGTGGGAATGTGCTCTCTTTTTCTGAAGAAAAGCCAAATAAAACGTGACTTCATATCTAAAAGCATTAAAAGCAGAGTCTGGAGGTACCAAAGATGATTGCAAGGGTTTGAAATTGCTCTTTCTGATGGGTGGGGGCTGGAGATTAATTGGAACCCGGAGCAGAATTTAATTTTCTTACAGTTTCTATAACTTTAGCATTGTCTGAAAAACTTTGTTTTCTCTTTTTATCAGGGGAATTCTCATAAAAATATTTTTAACATGTTTTTTATATCGCTTTATCATTTTATCCAAAGTAGCTTACAATGTAGCTTAAACTTGGTAATATACATTAAACAGCGACATTGATAACTTGGCCTCTCCTGAGGCAATGGAGGGTTAAGTGACTTGCCCAAGGTCACAAGGACTGCCAGTGGGAATTGAACCCTGGTCTCCCAAGCCAGTGCTCTAACCATTAGGCTACTCCACCATTCCAGTATGAGACTGTCTGAATAAAATTCACGGAAAGGCAGTGGAAGGAGGAGATGATCAGAGAGATTCAGCCTTTTGTAAGGTTGGTGAGAGTTTACAGAGAAAGCTCACTCATGGCTCAGATATAAACTCTATTTCTGAGTGAAGGATTCCCAGGTGATGGGGCTAGAGAGAATTTCTGGGCTGCTTTGTAAAGTAGAGGACAGAGACCGGGGAGATGAGGGCAGGGTAGGAGCTGAACCCCATGGCTAAAGAGTGGGGCAGCTGTTGGCTGCAGATGTGGTGGGAGCTGTTGCTGAAGTTGTTCTTTGTCGGTGTTCCAAGAAGCTATTGCTGTCCAGTAGCTGCCGTGGAGGGATCCATGGTCCATGAAGTCATCGTAGCAGTGTTGCTGCCTGCGTTTCCTGCTGGACCCATAGTCACATGCTGCCTCTTCTCTATTGTGCCCAGCAGGTAAGTCTCTCCTTGTCTCCCCTCAATCTTGATTGACACATTGTGGCTTGACTGGGTTCCACTCCAAGCATGGAAGTGAAAGCTGCTAGTGAGTACGACATGCATCTGTTTTATTCATCTGTTTCACCTCTCTCTAACCCTCTCTCTCTCCTCAGCTGTTCCTGTATCTCTGAGTATTGCCCCTGTTTTCCCTTTCTTGCCCTCCTCTCTCTCCCCTCAGCAATTCCTGTATTTTTATTGCCCCAGCTTGTCCTTTCCATGCCCTCTCTCTCCTCAGTAGTCCCTGTGTCTCTGTTTATTTTTCCTGCTTTTCCCCCTCCCTGTTCCTCTCTTTTTCTCTCAGCAGTTTAGTTTGGTTCTGTTCAGTTTGGTTTAGTTTATTTGCCTGATATACTGTCTTTAATAAGGTACCAAAGCAGTTCACAATAAAAAGATATAAAACAATTAACAGTTGTAAAATATGAAAAACGGTATCAGACAAAATTTAAAAAACAATAAAATAAAATAACCAGTCACATAGATGATATAATAAATCAAAACATGAAAGACCAACTATTTATTCTCCTTCAAGGCCTGCTGTAAAAGCCAAGTGTTTAACAGGGGTCGAAAAGTAGGTGTTGTTATTTTTCATATCAGCTAGTAAAATATTATGCCTTAGAAAATGGGTTTGATAAGTAAAAGTCAATCACTACGTGTGTTTGAGACAAATCATGTGAGGTGTAGTTAAAACAAGGCAGCGCTGTTCCTGGCATCTCAGTGCCTGAGCGGGAACACATGGAATCAGATGGTCGGCATGCAAAAAAGCCCCATCAGAGCTTTTGGAAACCAATATTAAAATCTTAAATTGAATTCTACACTCAACTGGAAGCCAATGATGTTCCTTAAGAAGAAGCGTCACATATTCAAATTTGTGGGCACACCTTAGTAACATAGCAGCTGTATTTTGAATTAGGCCCTGTATCTCTTGGTATTATCCTCCTGCCCTCTCTCTTTCCCCTCAGTTTCTGAATCTCTGGTTATTGCCTCTGCCTGTGCCTTCCTGCCCCTCATTCTCTCTCCCCTCAGCAATTCGGTATCTCTGATTTTTATTCCACTTTTCTCTAGCCCCCCTCCCCCCTCTGTTAATGTATCGCTGCTTATTCATCCTGGAGACACCCAGGGATGGTCTAAGAAGATAATGTTATACCTGAATTGTAAACCTGTGCACAAGCCATTATGAGCATTATTTGAAAATAAGAAGGAAAATCTTTGAAAATATTGCTATGAAATGATTATATATAATGATCTTTAGTTGTAGAATGATTCAGGAGTGATCATATTACTAGCACTGTAGCACTGATTAAAACCCCATATATTTAAAATTATAGAGCATTATTTTTAATTTTTGTTTTTCAGAAGAAAGAAGTTTAGAAAGTGATTTTCCCCTCTTAAAAGATAGAGAAAATAAAACTTTTTCCTCCTACCCTACTCCAAACATAAGAACGAGAAAATAAGGATGAGTTTGAGAACTACAGGCCAGTTAGTCTGACCTGTGTGGTGAATAAATTAAGGGAAATGTTACTTAAACAGAGGATAGTGAGGTTTTTGGAGTCCAATGGATTGCAGGATCTGAGGCAGTTGGTTTTACTAGAGGCAGGTCTTGTCAGACAAATCTGATTGATTTCTTGACTGGGTGAACAGAAAGTTGGACTAAGGGAGAGCCCTAGATATGGTGTACTTATTTTTTATTTATTTTATTTAAAAGGATTTCTATACTGCCTTCTCCTGTAATCAAGGCGGTCTACACAGCAATCAACAAAATACTGAGTCTTGTGTGTGCATGCATTGAAACAGTAAATGCGTGTGTGTGTAGGGTGTCGTTGATTCTTGGTGACCTATTTACAGTGAGTGCTATTATACAATACTATGTACATCACAGACTTTACATCAATACTATGTACATGGCGAAAAGGGAGGGTGGTTGGGCTGTGGTACTGTTTGGCGAACTGTTTATGTGACGTCACCGTAGTGTTCTATGAAGAGGGTCGTCTTGAGCTGTTTACGAAAGTCCTTGATGACTGTTGTTGCTCGTAGTTCATCAGGGAGGGCGTTCCAAATTGTTGGTGCAGCCAGTGATAGGGCTCGGTTTGCGGTGTCCTTGCGTACCTTGGTGAAGTCTTTTGGTGTGTTGACGCGGTTGGAGGTGCCTCTCCTCCTCGGTCGTGTGCTGCTGTTGGATTGTATGTGTGGTTGTAGGCTGAGAGCTGATGTCTGTTTGATTTTGAATTTCAGTAAAGCCTTTGATACTGTTCTGCACAGGTGACTTATAAACAAACTGAGCAACCTGGGGATGGACCCCAAAGTGACTGACTGGGTTAGAGATTAGTTGAGTGGGAGGCAAAACGTGTACAGATAAATGGAGCTAACTTTGAGGAGAAGGATATTACCAGTGGTGCACCACAGGGATCTGTCCTTGGTCCCATTCTTTTTAACATCTTTGATATTGCAGAAGGGCTATTGGGTAAGGTTTGCCTCTTTGCGGATGATGCCAAAATCTGCAATAGAACAAATACCCAGGAAGGAATAGATAACATGAGGAGGGATCTAGCTAAGCTTGAAAAATGGTCAAAACTTTGGCAGCTGAGATTTGATGCTAAAAAAGCAGGGTCATGCATTTTTGCTGCAAAAATCTAAGGAAGCAATACAGTGTAGAGAATGAAGTACTTCTGTCCACAAAAGAAGAGCAGGACCTGGGCGTGATTCTTTCTAAAGATCATAAGAGGCAATGGTGAAAGCCAGAAGGATGCTTGGGTGCATAGGGAGAGGAATGGCCAACAGAAAAAAAGGAGGTGATAGTGCCTCTGTATAAGTCTTTGTTGCGACCTCATTTGGAGTATTCTGTGCAATTCTGGAGACCGCACCTTCAAAAGAATATAAGCAGGATGGAGTCAGTGCAGAGGGTGGCTAAAATGGTTAGTGGTCTTCATTATAAAGCATATAAGGACAGACTAAAAGATCTTAATATGTACAGTATATGTTAGAGGAAAGGTGGGAAAGAGGAGATATGATAGAGACATTTAAATACCTCCATGGCATAAATGCAGAAGAGGAGAGCCTGCAACAAGGGAACATAAGACGAGGGTGAAAGGGGATTGGCTCAGGAATAATATCCCAAAATATTTCTTTATGGAAATAGTAGTACTTGTGTAGAATAGTCTCCTGTGGAGGTAGTAGAGACAAGGACAGTATCTAAATTCACGAAAGCATGGTACAAACACAGAAGATCTTTAAAGAATAAAAGGGGACTATTATAGTTGATATGGAAGGGCAGACTAGATAGGCCATGTGGTCTTTTTCTGCTGTCATGTTTCTATATTTCTATGTTTCCATGAAAACAGTAAAGCCGGGGCATTTCACCTGTATGAAAAAAATCACATTCATTTTTTACCACAGAATGCAATGAGTAAATTTAATTAAAATATAAAATGCAAAAATATAAAAAAGCAAAAATCCAGCCTTTTACAGCATTTCCAAATCTGTCTCCCTTCCCTCTATTTTTTTAACCAGCACAAAGCCTACAGAGTTAAAATGTCCTCTGCCTCCCCCATTTCACCCAGAAACCCTTCCATCCAGGTTAGCAGCAAGTATATTTTCATTAGGAGGTGAATTGGAAAAGTGTGTTTCTTAAAATAACCATGAATGAAACACTTTTGACTTTACAAACCTTGCCCTCAAAGGCCTGCTGGTCAAAAGTGAATCCTAATAATAATATTAACAGAGACCCTGGAGAATGTGATTGTGAAGAAATCTTTCTTATGTTTTCAGATGGCAAACTTTTGATTTTACCGTTGTGTTACCCGGAGCAGCGACTTTGATTTCTGGATACGGTTACCCAGACTTCTGTTCACTGATTAAGTCGGTGGGATGCGTTCTGTATAAATCATCCCACTTAAACTCTCATCTTCGCTGGAATCTGCCCAGGGTAAGGAGGAAATGAATTACTGTAATTACTGAAGTCCCAGCATCTGATGGCAATCCCGTTTCCCTTCTGCAGAATCTGCTCTCACATCCTTACCGTTAAGGATCCTTTGCTTATCCCTGGGCTCTCCTGAATTCTGTTACTGTTTTTGTTGCCCTACTACCCCTGGGAGGCTGAACCATTCACGCATTCACCTCCCTTGCAGTCCGTTTCCTCCAAGCCTCATACAGCTACCTCTTGTTCTGGAACGTTCTTTCCACTGAAAGGTTTTAGCTCACACTGCTCGAGAGACACCATGGAGGAATCTTTCTCTACCAGTGTTAACAGGCCACTCGCCAACATGGTCGCTTGGGATCGGGCTTGCGTGCCCGGCTCTGCTTTTCAATGGCACAAACATTCACAAAGGAATCTAATTTCTATCCTTGGGGTGCAGTCTTTCCCAAATTATCTAACAATGCTGTGCCAGATGAGCTTGGAAGCAAAAGCTTATCTCCAGTTCCTACTTGCAGAAATACAAGTGCAATGATTTTTTCTGTAGGTCATTTATAACTGAGTAAGTCAGGGACACCCTCCATGCAATCCTTGGGTAACTAAAGGAACGATTTACGCTCTTGAGTTTCACCTTTTTTCTTCCTCTCATTCATCCTTCTCCTTTCTCTCTGAAACAACTTCATCTTCATTTCCACTGTGCATCTCCTCTGTGCCTCACACTCTTCTTCTCCTTCTCCTTCTATCATCTGGGGATATTAATCCTAACCCTGGCCCCCCTAGACTTTCCTCTCACTCCCATGTTAGTTCCGCTCTCTAGCACCCCAGTCTCGATCATATTCGTCTCCTTTCCCCCCTCCTCTCTCCCTTTCTCATGTGCCTCATGGAATGCCCACTCTATTACTAATACACTCTTTATCTCTAACACTTTCCACTTCTTGCTCTTACTGAAACCTGGCTTCTCCATGATGACACGGCTTTGGTTGCTGCCAGCTCTCACGGTAGCTACCAATTCTCCTACATTCCTCGTGCCACTGGCCTGCGGTGGTGGAGTTGGGTTTCT
This sequence comes from Ichthyophis bannanicus, assembly GCA_033557465.1. Lineage (NCBI taxonomy): Eukaryota > Metazoa > Chordata > Amphibia > Gymnophiona > Ichthyophiidae > Ichthyophis > Ichthyophis bannanicus. The sequence continues at coordinate 122,244,920 of CM066048.1, forward strand.
GTTTTCTCCTTCCTGCCAATTTCAACCCCTCCCTCTACCTCAGTCTCACTCTTTTATTCCTTCGAAGCCCACTTCATACGCCTTTTTAATCCCTTCCCTCTCTGGACAGCTATTATTCATAGACCACCTGACAAGTCCACCTCTACCTTTCTCACTAACATGGACTCATGGCTTTCCTTATTTCTGGATTCTTCTTTTCCCTCCCTTATTCTTGGTGACTTTAATATTCATGTTAGTAACCCTTCAGACCCCTATGCTCCTAAGTTCCTTTCCCTTACCTCCTCATTTAACCTCCAGTTTTGCTCTACTGCCCCCAGTCATCAAGTGTGTTTTCTTCTCTAATTGTTTACCCTCTAATTTCTGTACCTCAGTTCTTCCCTTATCTGAACATCACCTGCTAAACTTCATTCTTCATTATTCCCCTCCTCAATCTCGACCAGTCTCCTCCTACCTTTTTAGGAATCTTCATGCTATCGATCCATTGTCTCTCTCCATTATTGTCTCATCACCTCTCTCCTCCTCTTCTGTTGATGAGGCTATAGCTTCCTATAATACTTCTCTCTCCTTTGCTCTGGATTCTGTTGCTCCCCCTATCCTATGTCCTGTGAGGCGCACTATATCTCAGCCATGGCTATCTTCAACTACCTGTTACCTATACTCCTGTGCCCGCTCAGCTGAGCGCATGTGGCTCAAATCCAACGCTCTTTCTGACTTTCTTCACTTCAAATTTATGCTTGCTTCCTTCCAATCTGCCATAGCACTCACCAAGCAAAACTATTATTTCCATCTGACTAACTATTGCCTCTGACCTCCATTGTCTCTTTTCTACTCTCAACTCTCTCCTCAATGCACCTCTGCCTCCTTTCCGTTCTGCCCAAACCCTAGCTATTTCCATGACAAAGTGCACAAGATTACACTCCAATTCCCCCTCTTCTGTACCAACTTTTCTTCTCAATCTCTTACCCTTTCATCCTTTTCTAAGATCTCCAAATGAAAACTCTTATCTCCTTTCCTCCTCTAAACTTACTACCTTGTTCCTCTGATCCTATCCCCACCCATCTCCTTAACTCCATCTCTTCCACTGTTGTCCCTTCCATCTCACATATTCTCAACCTATTCATCTCCACTGCAACTTGCCCTGCAGCCTTCAAGCATGTTCTGGTCACACCTCTCCTCAAAAAACCTTCACTTGACCCTAATTGTCCTTCTAATTATTGACCCATCTCCCTTCTTCCCTTCATTTCCCAAATTTCTGAACATGCATTCCTTTGCTGTTGCCTTGAATTTCTCTCCTCTCAAGCCCTCTTAGATCCATTTCAATCTGGCTTTCATTTTTACATCATACTGAAACGGCTCTTGCCAAAGTCTCCAGCGACTTACTCCAGCTAAATCTTCTTGACCTTTCTGCTGCTTTAGACACTGTAGACAATCACCTTCTCCTTGACACATTGTCCTCACTTGGTTTTAGGGGCTCTGTACTGTCCTGGTTATCTTCTTAATCTCTCCGTTCGCTCTTTTACTGTTTCTTCTGGTGGTTCCACTTCTACTGTTATCCCTCGCTCAGTTGGTGTATCCCAAGGGTCTGTTCTGGGCCCTCTCCTTTTCTCTCTCTTTACCCAGTCCCTTGGCGCTCTCATCTCCTCTCATGGCTTTCAATATCATTTTTATGCTGATGATTCTCAAATCTATCTATTTATATCTGATATTTCTCTTACCCTCCAAGTCTATATATCTGCCTGCCTATTTGAAGTCGCTGCCTGGATGTCTCAGCAACATTTGAAATTCAACATGGACATAACCAAACTTCTTATTTTTCCCCCTAAACCCTCTTCCCCCTTCCTTCTTTCTCTGTCTCTGTTGATGATACTCTTCTGCTTCCTGTTTCCTCAGCCCGCAATCCTGGGGTCATCTTTGACTCCTTCCTCTCCTTCTCCTCACATATCCAAGAGATAGCTAAAACCTGTCATTTCTTTCTCTATAATATTAACATAATTCACCCCTTCCTCTCTGAACATACTACTAAAGCACTTATTCACTCTTTAGCCTCCTCTAACCTTGATAATTGAAACCTCCTCCTTGCTTATCTCCCTCTGAGTCATCTGTGCCCCCTTCAGTCTGTTCAGAAATCTGCTGCATGACTAAACTTCTGCCAGCCCTGATATACTCATATATATAGTAACATAGTTTATGATGTCAGATAAAGACCATCATGGTCCATCTAGTCTGCCCAGCAAGGTGGTAAGAGTAGGTGCACCTGCCGCTCCGTGCAGGTCATCCCTTCCCATGCCTTTGTTTAGGGGCGTACCCACCCCTTTTTGTAGAGATAGCAGGGACAGTTAAGGTTATTTTGATTTGATCCTGTTGCTATAAAGGGATCCACTGTGTCTGTCCCATGCCATTTTGAGTTCTGTCACTGTGTTTGCCCCCGCCACCTCCATTGGGAGGGCATTCCAAGCATCCACCATCACTTCAGTGAAAAAGTATTTCCTGACATTGCCTTTCAGTTTACCCCCTTGTCCTCTAGTTTTACAGTTTCCCTGTCTTTGAAAAAGGTTTGTTCATTAATACTCTTTAAGTATTTAAAGGTCTGTATCATATCTCCCCTGCCCCTCCTGTCCTCTAGAGTATGCATATTTAGGTCTTCAAGTCTCTTCTCATAGGGTTTCTTATGCAGGCACCAAATCATTTTGGTCACCTTCCTCTGAACCATTTCGTCTTTTTTTATCCTTTGTGAGATACGGTCTCCAAAACTGAACACAATATTCCAAGTGAGGCCTCACCAGTGACTTGTACAGTGCCATTAGTACCTGCTCCTTTCTGCTGGTAATTCCTCTCTGTATGCAACCCAGCATCCTTCTGGTTTTTGCCACCGCCTTGTCACACTATTACACCACTTTGAGATCCTCAGAAACAATCACTCCGAGCTCTCGCCCCCTATCGCATACAATTTTCCTGGATTTCTGCATACCAAGTGCATGACACTGCACTTCTTCACGTTAAATCTTTACTGCCAAGCATCAGACCATTCTTCCAGCTTTTGTAGATCTTTCCTCATGTTATCCACTCCCTCAGGGGAGTCTACTCTTTTGAGAAATTTTATGTCATCTGCAAAAAGACAGATAACCCCTCTTCTCAAATCACTTCTGTTTCCGTATCCAGTTCGAACTTCTCCTTCTGACCTATAAATGCATTCATTCTGTTCCTTACTACTTTAACTCTCTCCTCTCTCCCGACCATCCTCATGAACGCCGCTCTTCCTCTAGCATACTTCTCCCTATGCCCTTTTCTTCCACTGCTTGCTCCAGATTTTGATATTTTCACCTTGCTGCTCCTTACGCCTGAAACAAACTACCTGAATCTTTACATCAGATTTCATCTCTCCCCCTTTTCAAATCCATGCTAAAGGCTCACCTCTTGGAGCTTAATCCCTTGTTCTTCGTGTGTCTCCTTACCTTTTCCTATTGCACCCTTATTCTCATCTATTGCATTGTGTGTCTTGATTAGATTGTAAGCTCTGATGAGCCGGGACATGTTAAATGTTTCTGTACGATGCTACATATGTCTTTTAGCACTATATAAATGATTAATAGTAGTAGTAGCAATAATAAAGTTATACAGTAGTTGTCTGCAAATAAGCCTCAAAGTCAAACCAATCTTCCACTGACTGTCACCCATCCAGTCTCCGGTCATCTTCCCTTCCCTTGCCCAGCCAACATCTTCATTGCCCGTCCCAAGTACATTTAAAGTCTTCCCTAGCTTTGGTTGCTACCACCTTTGCTGTCAGGTGTTTTCAGGCACCTTTTGGGTTACCATATGACACCATATCAGCAGAGAGGGACCAAACTGGAGAGAAAATGGAGAATTATCCATAGTACTTCTGACCAAGTCATCTATTTAGAACATCTGAAACTCCATCGCAAATCAATCTGGGCCAAGAGGAAGGAATTCCACACTGAGATCCTCAACCGCTCACTAAATAAGCCAAGAGACCTATTCAACTTAGTAAAATCCTTTACCAACCAACCTTCCCCACCTCAACAAGAATGTATTCAGCCCCAGGCATACGCGAACTACATTCAATCCAAAGCAGTAAAGATAACTACAACAACATCACAAGAACCCTCTAAGTCTCCCCACATGCAGTTTCCAATCACCAAACTCTCACCTCCCTCAGCGAAGACCATTGATGAAGTCATCGCCTCAGTCAACACTACAACTGCACCAACTGACCCTTGCCCAGCCCATTGGATCAGGACTATGCACTCTGAGCTCAGCCCATTCATAGCCAACATTGCCAAGTTATCCTTCGCAACCGGAGTCTTCCCAGATGCTCTCAAGCACACATCCATTCGTCCACTACTAAAAAACAACCAGCTGGATCCAAAGAAAGAAGATTCTTACCGACCAATCTCTAGTATCCCATTACTAGCTAAAATTCTCGAGAAGTTGACCCAGAGACAGATTCAACAGCATGTGGATTCATCCTCCCCATTAGACCCATGTCAACATGGATTCAGAGAAGCCCACGGTGTAGAAACTCTACTAACGACATTAACCAGTACACTTATCAATGGAATAGACAGCGTCAAGAAGGGCTTTGCGCTAATCTTCCTTGATATAACAGCAACGTTTGACTCCGTAGACCACGTGCAGCTCCTGAGGCGGCTTCATGAGAAGGGAATCCAGGACCAAGCATGGAACTGGCGCAAATCCTACCTCAAAGGCAGATGGCAACAAGTCCGTATTGGTAACACCACATCTAAACCCTTCCAGCAGAAACAGGGTGTACCCCAAGGTTCCTCCCTGTCTGCTCTGCTCTTTAATATCTATTTGCAGCCAATTTGTGACATTATCCACTCTTTCGGCATATCTTGCCTTATGTACGCAGACGACGTGCTGCTATTTACACCTATAACTATCACTTGCCCGGACTATACAGTGTTAATCAACTGCTTCAACGCAATAACGGATTGGCTACTCACCCAGAACCTCCGTATAAATTTCAAAAAAACAGAAGTCCTAATAATCACAAGAAATAAATGTTTCTCTCCTCCACCAATACTGAAAGTCAGAGATGCAGAACTTCCAGTCAAATCCAATATACGCTATCTTGGGGTCATACTCGATCAACAGTTGCACTTCAAGGAGCACATAAAACACACTGTAAAAGCCATCTACTTCAAGATCAAAACCCTGCGGCACTTGAGACCTATGATTGAACCCGGTGACTTCCGCACCATCTTCCAAGCGCTAGTCACACCGCACTTCGATTATGCCAATATAATACTGCATGGCCTCCCAAAGATTACCCTCAACCCTCTACAGTTAGCCATGAATGCAGCAGCCCGTGTACTTTGCGGAGCCTCAAGGAATGACCACATCTCCCCCATTCTAAAAGAACTCCACTGGCTTCCAATAAGCTGTAGAATCCTATATAAGGACCTCCTCATTACCTTCAAGGCCTTCAACAAAATGTCACCTGCATCTATTTCTGATCTCATCACACACACTGCAAACAACAAATCTAGGAGATCACTGGCTGCAGACATGCTACTAATACCAAGTGATTCTACAAAGCTCAACCAGACCACCATCAATAGGGCATTCTTGAACTATGCTCCCAGGTGTTGGAACAAACTCCCTCCCAGCATTAGAGCAATCAGGGACCTTAGGCTGTTCAGAAAAGCCCTCAAACACCACCTTTTTCTCATGCATTTTACACATCTAGATATCCCCCCTTCACCCTCCCCCACCCTCACAATCTCAAACCATTGCTATATGACTGCAAAATCCCACAGCGAATTTAGCTCAAATATGTAATGTACTAGAAATGTAAATAGTTTCCCCAAGTTTCTACCTCCATGTTTAATCCCTGTTCTATGTAAACGATGGCCAAATTTAACTGACCAAGTGGGACTTGTGGTTCTCATTTCTTAAGAAACAGATGCTATGAGGGTAATTTTGGAAGCTCTATTCATGCTTTGGACATCTGAAAACAGGCATAGAGACATCTCCAGAGCCATTTTTGAAGCAGGACTGTAGATGACAAGGAGTCACATCTAAGTTTAGATCTGCTCCAGGCCCAAACAGGCATCTGAAAAGTGCTAGTTTTGGCTGAAAAGCATCCAGAGGACGTAGAGAAGATAGCACTCCATCATCCGCACCATTCAGCACACTTTCAGTGAGAGCAGCAGTGGTTCCCTATTCCTTGCCTACTCCTCTAACCATCAGGCTATTCCTAGATAGCCACATTCTGAAATACTATTCTGGAGATGTCTATGTAGATACCCCCACAGACGTCCATATTAGGCACCTCCATGTTTGTAAAATCATGTCTGCACCTGGACATACCTGCTTTTTTTTCATACATTCTGGCTTAGACGTTCCAGACTGCATTGGGACGTCCTTTCTAAAATCCCCCTCCATATGCCTCATCATACAATAGCAAATAAGCAGAATGATCTCAGCCTCTCCCTACTGACATGGAGCTATATGGTAACTCTAGTGGGCATGCTTACTAAGCTCAGCTTATGGTTAGTGTGTGCTACTTGTAACTAGGTCCTATGTTATTCAATGTGACCCAGTTACAAATAGTGTATGCTAACCATTAGCTCAGCTTAGTAAACATGCCCCTAGGTATCTGCCTAAAAGCATTCTACTTCCTCATTACAATCTAGCTGACCTATGCTCCACTTTTGATTATCTTCATGGGGAGGGCTTCATGTGGTGTTTCTGTCTCTAAATAAGTAATCTGTTTCTAAATTACCTGTGTCTGTTCCTCAGAAAGGGCAGCAACAACCAAGGAGTCCACCTAAGAAGCCTCAAGGAGAGCAACTTGAACCAAAGCCAGAAAGATACAACATGTTACCACTGTTCACTGTCATCTCCATGATCATCTTAGCAATAACAGCCCTGGTGGGAATCCTAACTAACATGTTCATTGTGGTTGTGAACTGCCTGGACAAGACCAAAGACAAGGCCACAAATGCCTGTGACCTCATCTTGTCTACCCTTGGCATCTTCAACATCTGTTTCCAGTGCACCATGACTGCCAACGACTTTTACGCATTCCTGTGGAATGAGGCCTATTTCTCAGACCAGGTCTATCCCATCTTCAGCACCTTCCTGATATTCACCATTTTCTCTAGCTTCTGGTTCACAGTCTGCCTCTGTGGCTTCTACTGCCTCCAGATCGTCATCTTTACTCACCCGATCCTGGTTCGGTTAAAGCAGAACATCTCCATACTGGTGCCTAGGATGCTCCTCTGGTCCGTGCTCCTTTCTCTAGTTATCAGCTTGCCTGGAGCATGGAGTCTTTACAAAGACCCACTCAACAGCTTGACTAGTGACAACTTCACTGTGAATGCCACCTTAGGTGAGTCTCTTCCTAAGCTAAACGTCTACTATCTGCTCTTCAGCAACATCATTGGCTGTTCTTTACCCCTTCTCCTTGTGGGGATCTCCAACGTGCTCATTGTCACATCCCTCTGTGTACATAGTAGGCGGATGGAACAAGGTGGGGCAAGCTTCAGTACTTCTCGGGCACAAGCCCGCATGGGGGCGGCCAAGACTGTGACCTCTCTGCTGCTCCTTTATCTGTCCTTCTACGTCTCAGAAGCACTGTTGTTCCTGGACATCTTCCCATCCAATAGCCCCGGGATGTGCGTGTGCCTGATTGTCATTTATGGCTACTCACCCACACAGTCAGTTATCTTGGTTTTGGGCAGCCCCAAGTTGAGAAGAATGTACAAGAGAATTCTCCATTGGCCAAAAGTAGGGGTGGGAGGCCATAAACTCCCTGGAAAGAACTTAGTGGTATTAAGTGGAACAATTTCTCAGTAACCTCTTGGACATCCATCGTTCCTGCCTACTTCTTTGATTGTCCCTCTAATTTATCCCAATCTCCAGATTCTCTCCTCTCTTCTGTCTCTTGGCTGTTCCCTGTGTTCCAGTCCACCCATACCTGGTGAAGGATATTTGTCTGTTTCCATAGAAAAACCTCTTAGCTTTTCTTCTCTCAGCCAACACTCTCTTCTCTCCAGATCCTGTTTTGAGGCTCCTCTTGGGTCTATGAATACGAATTTCACCCTGCTTTATGGAAGTGCATCAGTGCACCGTTATTTGATTGTTACCTTGCTTGTACACCTCATGTCCTTGTCAAGTGTTTTAATGATGCTTTAATTTAGGTAAGTGATGTTACATGAAATAAAGTCATATTGTGATGAGTGGTCCTTCTGGAGTCTTATTTTTCTGACCATCAGACAGAGCTGAGAGGTTGGCTGAAAGACTTGGGAATTAGGGGGGGTGGGGTGGAGTACTGGTTTAAATATGGGAACATGTATGCTTATCTACCCAGAAAGAAAGAGATCCAAGAAGGGAAGACAACAAGATGGACTCGGACAAAGAGCAATATCCAGCAGGTGGTCAAAATTGTTGGGTCGTTTGATCCTAATCTGACATTATCTTATCACCACTGTCTATCTTCTTAGCTATAGATAGGGAGACTGGAGGAGAGGTAGGGGGTAAGATGATATGTATCTGCTCAGCTAGGGCAGCACTTCTATCTCAGGAGACCTTTTCCCCTGGCTATTTCAGAGAAGAAGAGTGTCAGACTTTTCTGTGTTTTTAAGCCAACAACAAAACCACTCAGTCCAGATCCTGAACTTTTGCTTTAATGAACCTAAATCTCTGCAGAATGTGATAGCTTTTACTGGCCAAAGGGAAGAATTTTGTAGAGAGATGAGATTGTGCGTGAGTTTTTGAGACCACACGTTGGTCCCTTCTGCAGAGGTGACCTTTAAAGGGGAATGTGTGATTAGGAAAGACTCACATGCCACACCTTTTCTGAATCCATTCTTGCAAGGCATTGCAGCCCACAGGAAAATCCTGGGTTCTTCAGGATTGATATGCCACAGTTTAAATATAAAAATAAGAATGTTTGCAGTAGGTAATAAATGTTTAACATGAAGAAGCTCTTTTCTTCTATCAGGGTGCACTTCCTTTTGCTATGCGTCTTTTGCATTGCTGGAGTCAGGCTATGAGTTACAGAATGTTCGTTTGGCGGACCACACTAGGTGCTATCTGCTGGACAAGGACAGAAATTCTATAGTCAAGCCATGCAGGAAATGCATTTGCTACTTTGCTTAATTGCTTAAGAGAAATGGTCTAATTCCCTTTGACGTTAATTATTCCCACGGAGACTAGCTCACGGATTGCAGTAAGACATAAGGGAATGCGGGGCCTCCCTGTCCAAAATTAGTCTTTGATCAAAGAAAAATGAACAAAGAAGCTTTCTAAGGGGCATCTTTACTAAACCGTGCTACCAGGGTAGTATGGGGTTAGTGCACAGTTTTGGTGCCACACTAAAAAGTAGCATGGGGTCCTCATGCTAAAAACCCTGTGATACCCTAGTAGCACGCATTTGCGTGGGGACTACAAGGGACGGGGGATTCCCAGCGCATCACAGCTAGCGTGGACATTAGTGGTCCATGCTAACCACAATTCATACAGGTAGTGTGGGCGCAATTAATACCACCTAAATGGGTGGCGTTAGTGTCACCTGCAGCCCAGTCTCTGTGCTATCATGTGACTTTAATGCGCTTATTGCAAGTGGACAGATGTACACCCCCCCTGTAGTTAGTAACCCCACCCTGGTAACACAGTCCGCAGTGCATTACCAGTGTGGCTTTAGTAAACATGCCCCTAAATCTGATGAGGGTACAGCAATGGAAGTTCACAAGACTGATATGGTCAAACCTGTAGCAATTGGATATTTTGCTCTTTTGTGATCATGGCTGAAATTCCTGATGGTCTAGATTCCTCTAGAGGTCTTACTTCTAGAAGTCTTTTCTCATACAAGTAGAAAGTGAGGAACTCAACTATCCCCACCATAATTAAAACTTGGTTAACATAGAACCAAGAGAGTAGTTGGGTGGTAGTGAAGTCTATGTATGACCCCTCAGATGTTTAAAGTTACAAGTTTTTGAGATTGTTGAGGATCCTTCTTTAAATGAAGATGGCTTCCATGCTTGAACAGTGATTAACCTTATTAAGTTAACAATTCTACCCATCTTGTGAGGGCCGGTGTTATGCACAGAGACTTAGATTGTGACGACAGTTGAAGAACTCCAAGCCCATCAACGCTTCCCAACCTCTCTCTTGGGATAGCAGACACGGTCTCATGCTAGGTATGTTCTCCTCTGAGCTCTGATGTTGCTCCCTGCACCCATCACTATGTCCACAAAGAAGTGTTTTCTAATATAACTCCTGAATTTGTTTCCTTCAACTGCATATCACAGCCTCTTGTCCTGGGACTTCCTTTCCACTGAGAAGTGTTTCTTGAGCATTACTTAGACCTTTGAATGTCCCCTTCATATTATCGCCCTCCTCCAATGTACTGTACAGATTCAGGTTCTTAAGTTTAATTTCAAAGATTTTCGATACAAACTTTGCTAATGTCTTATTTTTAAAACAAGGCCTGAAAAATATTCCTACGTTTATTTTCATAATTTTCTCCATAAAAATGGCAGTGTACCAGACAGGGCTGGCGCCAGGGTCAGTGCCAGGTATTGGGCAACCTAGACAAACCTTCAGCCTTATGCCACCCCCCCTCCCAGATTTTGATAATTAAACTCAACAGTGATGATCATCTGAACATTATCCTTCCAATAACTATCCTGTAATAATGCATAATGACATCATAGAAACATAGAAACATGATGACAGAAAAAGACCACATGGCCTATCTAGTCTGTCCTTCCATAACAACAACTACAACAGTCCACTTTTTACCTTTAGAGATCCTCTGTGTTGGTCCCATGCTTTTTTGAATTCAGTTACTGTCCTCATCTCTACCACCTCCACTGGGAGACTATTCCATGGATCCACTACTCTTTCCGTAAAGAAATATTTCCGCATATCACTCCTGAATCTATCTCCCTTCACCCTCATCCCATGTCCCCTCGTAGCAGAACTTGCTTTCAATTGAAAGAGGCTCTCTCCCTGAACATTTATGCCACGGAGGTATGTAAACATCTCAATCATATCACCTCTATCCCGCCTTTCCTCTAAGGTGTACATATTAAGATCCTTAAGTCTGTCCTCATATGCTTTATAATGAAGACCACTAATCATTTTAGTAGCCACCCTCTGCACCAACTCCATCCTGTTCACATCCTTTTGAAGGTGCGATCTCCAGAATTGCACACTATACTCCAAATGAGGTTGCACCAAAGACTTATACAGAGGCATTATCACCTCCTTTTTTCTGCTAGTCATTCCTCTCTGTATGCACCCGAGCATCCTTCTAGCTTTTGCCGTCGCCTTTTCTACCTGTTTAGCTACTTTAAGATCATCAGACACAACCGATATTCAGGTAGGCGGGTTATGCATAGTCCTGCCTGCTCACCTCTAACCCCAGATATTCAATACACGTGAGGGCATTGAATATCTGGGTTCAGTGCACATGTTTCTGAGCCGCCGAGGCTAACCTGCTAGTGGCGATATTGTACCGCTACCCAGTTAGCATCCGTGACTAAGACTAGGTGAGCCAAAAGTTTGCCTAATTTTAACCATAAATGGCTGACCAGGTAGCGATGCAATATTGCCGCTACCCGGTTAGCAGCAATCTCCGCCTCTGTTCTCCCCCGGAACTCCTCCAACAGGCCCTGATGCTAAGTAGATAGCATCAGAGCGCGTAGGGGACATAGACGGGGGATATTCAACCACACTAACCATGTAGGTGCCAGTGAATATCTCTGTTTAAGGCATATCCCCGTTACACGGTTTACTGGACTGTAACTCATGTAAATGCCTTCCGAATATCAAGCCCCATACTTTAAAATATTAGACTTTGCTTTGTATTTATGCGTGTGCCGGTCTCCATGCAGGGAAAAGAATGTGCTGACAGTTTTTTGAATTTGGTTGTCTGGATCTATTGTTTTGCTTTGAATATTGCTATACTTTGTTGTCCCTCAGACGTTTTTGACCTAGGCAATGCCTAGTATACCTAATGGTTGGGTTGGGCCAGCCCTGGTATCAGATAAAGTTTCCTATAAAAGGAGTCTTTTTCTAAAGGGAAGAGATGACTTTATGAATACAAACATTCCTTGCAAACAAGTGTGGGAATGAAATTGTGGGTGAGATATCAGCAGTAGCTTGTCTCTTGGGAGCAGGGACCGATCGGATTGCAGTTGTGTGGGCCTGTGATGTCGTTCCGTGCCATCTTGGAAAACACGGCCTCTCCCAGAAATGCCGCACATTCCATCTCAAAACACCTAAGCAAAAAAGAACCAGTACTTTGAAATATAAAACTTTATTTTTTGGCCCACCCGTCCTGCTCCTTTTGGACTTCCACTTCTATTGGTACCAGTCTTCACTAGGAAACACCCCTGGTTTTATAACATTCCCTAATCCAGCTATTGCTGTATCAGCCCTTGGCTGGGGTCTTCTGACCACTGTTATCTTCAGAGCCCAGCACACATATGCCCCGAGTCTGGCCAGTCATCGTCGTTATCATTGCACGATGGCTGAAGCTCCCTCTCCTCAAGGGGCTGAGAACATTACCTCCACAGCACACCCCAGTCCCAGCTGGCCTGGAGAACTGGGATTGCATGCCTAGTCACAGCTGGTTCCAAAATCTGGTGTTTAATTGCTGAGAAGGGATGTAGGTGTGTTCAGCTTTCTTACATCAGTACTGGGAGTCTCTGAAGTCTTTACCATCCCACGGTCTGAAAATGTATTTAACCGCTCCAGTCATTTCATTCGCCTCGGATACCATAGCAGTGAGCTCCAAGTTTAAATATAGATAGACTTACCTGTTCTTAAAAATCAGTTGTTGTTTTTTTTTTAAAGCAGCGGGGATACATTTCCTTGCTCAATCTAGATGTTTTAAAATACAATTTTTTTTAAAATAAATATGCCAGAGGTGTAAGGATGAGCTGGAAGCACCCCAGACACAAGGTAAGCTTTTCACGATTGAAGAAGTGCATCTTATTTTCAATAATTCTGCCAGTGCACAGAGAATAATTTGGAATTTGTTTGTGCACGCATAGAATCACGGAACGTATAATTCGTATTTTGTTCTTATGTGTAAAAGCATAATTTTTCTTTGTTCGTGTTCAGCTGCCAGCATGTACAGAACCGTAGAAGTGAAATTGGGTTATTTTATTATTCATGCAAGAAGGGAAAGGAGGGGAGAGTTCATCAATGATTCCATAGACAAGTAATACACTCTGGGCTGGGACACGTTTACCAAACCGCACCAATGACTAAAACATAGAAACATGACGGCAGAAAAGGACCACATGACCTATCTTGTCTGCCCTTCCATATCAACTACAACAGTCCCCTTTTTTCTTTTAGAGATCCTCTGTGTTTGTCCCATGCTTTCTTGAATTCAGATACTTTCCTTGTCTCTACCACCTCCACTGGGAGACTATTCCACGGATCTATCACTCTTTCCGTAAATAAATATTTCCGCATATCACTCCTGAATCTATCCCCTTTCACCCTCATCCCATGTCTCCTCGTAGCAGAACTTACTTTCAGTCGAAAGAGGCTCTCCCCTGTACATTTATGCCACAAAGATATTTAAACATCTCAATCATATCACCTCTATCCTGCCTTTCTTCTAAGGTGTACGTATTAAGATCCTTAAGTTTGTCCTCATATGCTTTATAATGAAGACCACTAACCATTTTAGTAGCCACCCTCTGCATCAACTCCAGTCTGTTTATATCCTTTTGAAGGTGCGGTCTCCAGAATTGCACACAATACTCCAAATGAGGTCGCACCAGAGACTTATACAAAGGCACCAACACCTCCTTTCTTCTGCTGGCCATTCCTCTCCCTATGCACCCAAGCATCCTTCTAGCTTTTGCCGTCGCCTTTCTACCTGTTTAGCCACTTTAAGATCATCAGACACAATCACCCCCAGGTCCCGCTCTTCTTTTGTGGACAGAAGTACTTCACCTCCTACACTATATCACTCCCTTGGATTTTTGCGACCCAAATGCATGACCCTGCATTTTTTAGCAGGGGTTCATCACGTAGAAATCATGCGACGTTAAAATTTAGCACAGTGCCCCGCACTGTAAATCTCACACTAGTTGGTTAGCACCCGATTGGGCGGAGACTGAGCAGCTTGGGGGCAGAATGTGGGCATCGATGGAGCGCCGACGTTAACACAGGCGTAACAGGCATGTGCTAACTTTGAGTCTTACCATTAGCATGGGCACACTTAATGCAACCCTCAGTAGGTGGCATCAATTGTACTATGTGTTCACACTGTGCCAACGGCCAGGGATGGACGCACATGCCCCTTGAAGTTGGTGCGGATGTCCGCGCAAGTTTCATGGCCCAACAACATATTACTGGTGTGATCTTTAGCAAACAGGCCCTTCCGTACAGTCCCAGCAGAAGAGGGAAATCCCTTGCCCTGTGAGCTTACAGTCTAACTGCTGAGTAGTGATTATTCTCCTGTGTTCTCCATCCCCATTCATCCAACCCTCTCAACTCACCTGAAATTTGTTTGAAGTAGGTTTTGAAACATTTCTTTTTAGGGAGATTGTTTCAATTTTAATCCCTGGCTCTGTTACTGACTCTCTTTCTCTGTGATTATATGGAAGTTAATTTCTCTCTCCGTCTCATTTCTAATCCTCAGCTCTCTAAGTATCTGTTATTCTGGTGAAGTTACTTTATCTCTATATACGTAGATCAATTGTTTACACCATAAAAATGTAGAAAGACTAGGGGACATGCAATGAAGCTACAATGTAGCCCATATAAAACTATTAAGAGAAAATATTTTTTCACTCAACGCGTAATCAAACTCTGGAATTCGTTACTGAAGGATTTAGTACAAGTTGTAGTGTAGCTGGATTTAAAAAAGGTTTGGAGAAGTTCCTAAAGGAAAGGTCCATAAACCATTATTAAAAGGGACATGGGATATCACTGCTTGACCCAATACAAGCATTGTGGAACCTGTGTCTTTTGGGGAAACTGCTAGGTGCGTATGACCTAGATTGGCCACTGTTGGAAACAGGATACTGGGCTTGATGGACCTTGGTCTGACCCAGTATGGCGTTTCTTATGTTCTTGCCTCAGTTCAAATCCTCAGCTGGCTATGGGACATGTTTACCGAAGGTTAACATGCGTTAATAAGTGTTTATGGGTGTAAAGTGCCCCCAGCTTGACAGAAATAAATGGGCCAAGGCAGTGTGTGATGTGCATTGCCATGTCTTAACCTGCATTAAACTTTAGTAAATATGCCCCTATGTGTGTGACCCTGGGTTCCTTATCTTTGCCCCTAAATCCACTTTTCCCCTTCCTTCTGTCTCTGTTTCTCTGAATAACACTACACTCCTCCCTGTTTCTTCAGCTTGCAACCTTGAGGTCATCTTTGATTCCCCTTCAATCTGTTCAAAAATCGGCTACACAGCTAATCTTTCATCAGTCTCACATAACCCCTTCTCTGCCATACTTTAGTCTCTCCACCTTGCTGATTAATGTGCCTGGAACAAACTACATCGGGCTCCTTCTCCGGCTCTATTCAAATCCAGGATAAACCCCACGTTTCTGAGGCTGCTTTTGGATCTTGCTCCCCTTATTCTCTCCCTGTGCTCAGATCTAATCCCCGACTCCGTCACTCAATCTCTCTGCATGATGTTGTGGAAGTCGTTTGATCTTTCTGTAATGCCCTGCTCCATTGTTGACTGCGCTAGGATGAGTCTGGTCCATTTACCCATCATCGTTTGAACTTTCTGCGTGATTTTAACTAGAATGCAGTACGGTGGGCACACAACAACAGCAGTGTTAGTGATAGAAAAGCGATCTGTGTAATTTGGACCAAATTGGGGGTTCAAAAGGTGATGGATTTTTGTTTTTATGTAGTTAAACTTAACTCTGGCCCGTAGACAAATATGCTTGAGGTAAGTAATATCAACACATCAACCCCAACCAAATACAACCAAATGAACTCTCAAAAGAAACTTTCAATGCAGATCAAAAGCCCAGAAAGAATCAAGTCAAAACAGGGGCTCACAGAAAAGAAATAAAATATAACACAAGAGAACAAATATAAAACCAAGGAAAAAAATGAAAAAAGAAACAGAGATGGAATTCTATAAGCACAGCAGGAGAGCCAATGAACTGCAAAGCTACCATGGTATTTTGGGAAATCTTTCCTTTGAGATGTGTGACATATGCAACATAGATGATAAACAGCAGGGAAAGACTGTGTGGTCTATTTGGTCTGCCCAAATTCCTTCCCTGCCCTTTAGCTCAGACCCCATATGACCTCTGTTTTTTCTCTCACTCCCTCACATGTAGGGCCACTATGTGCCTTACATCCTGTTACTGTGTCAACCTTTAATTTTCTACCCTAGGATGCTTTTCTATGCATCTTCACGCTTTCTGAGAAAAAATATTTCCTTATCTTAGTCCCCAGTCTTCTCTTTCGAGCCTCAAATCGTAGCCTCTAGTTCTAGATATTTCTTTCAATGTAAAATAAAATACAGTCTCTAAAATGCTTGTATGCAAATGCTAGAAGTCTAAACAATAAGATGGGAGAGTAAGAATATATAGCACTAAATGAGAGGTTAGATATGATTGCAATCTCAGAGACATGGTGGAAGGAGGATAACCAGTGGGACACTGTGATACCTGGATACAAACTATATCGTAATGATAGAACTGATCAAATTGGTGGAGGGGTTGCACTCTATGTTAGAGAGGGCATTGAGTCATAAAGGATTAAAGTTTTGCAGGAAACAAAATTTGCTGTAGAATCTCTATGAATTGAAATTCCATATATGAAGGGGAAGGTGATGGCAATGGGGGTGTACTATCAACCGCCTGGCCAGAATGAACAAATGGATGATGAAATGCTCAAAGAAATCAGGGAAGCTAACAAAAGTCACAGCAGAGTAATAATAATGGATGATTTCAATTACCCCGGTATCGACTGGTTCAGTGTCACGGCAGGACATGCTAGGGAGATAAAGTTTCCAGATGAAATAAATGACTGCTTCTTGGAGTAGCTGGTTCATGAACCGACCAGAGGGAAAGCCATACTGGACCTAGTCCTTAGTGGAACACCAGATCTGGTGCAAGAAATAAGAGTGTTGGGACAACTTGGCAATAGTGATCATAGCATGATCGTGTTTGATTTAATTAGTGGAGGAGGGATAGTAAAGAAATCCACAGTACTACCTTTTAACTTTCGAAAGGGAGACTATGATAAAATGAGGAATATAGTTAAGAAAAAACTAAAAGGAGCAATTGCAAAGGTTAAAGACTTACATCAAGCTTGGGTGTTGTTTAAAAATACTATCCTGGAAGCCCAGACCAGCTGTATTCCACGCATTAAGAAAAGTGGAAGAAAGTCCAAAAAACTGCCAGCATGGTTTAAAGGTGAGGTCAGAGAGGCTGTTGCTGCCAAAAAAGCATCTTTCAGGAAATGGAAAAAAGAGCCAAATGACGAAAACCGGAAACAGCACAAGCAAGTTAAATGCAAAGCATTGATAAGGCAGGCAAAGCGAGAATTTGAGAAAGAACTTGCTGCTGAAGAAAAAACACAAAATAAGGACTTTTTCAAGTACATTTGTAGCAAAAGGCTTGTGAGAGAGTCAATTGGACCGTTAGATGATAGAGGGGTAAAAGGGGCAGTAAGAGGAGACAAGGCTATAGCGGAGAGACTGAATGAATTATTTGCTTTGGTCTTTATTGAGGAAGATGTAGGGATGCTACCCAAGGCTGAAGTGCTATTTAAAGGTGATACTGCAGAGGAATTGAGAGAAATATCGCTACACCGGGAAGATATATTACAACTATTTGATAAACTGAATAGTAGCAAATCACCTGGACCAGATGGTATACATCCAAGAGTGTTGAAAGAACTGAAATATGAGATTGCAGACCTGCTATTAGTAATATGTGAACTTTCATTAAAATCATCTGTAATACCTGAAGATTGGAGGCTCATCAATGTAACGCCAATTTTTAAAAAGGGTTCCAGGGGTGATCCGGGAAATTACAGACTGGTGAGCCTGACGTCAGTACCAGGGAAAATGGTAGAAACCATCATAAAGAACAAAATTACAAAGCATGTAGATAGTCATGGCCTAATGGGAGACAGTCAACATGGCTTTAGACAAGGAAGATCTTGTCTGACTAATCTGTTATGTTTTTTTGAAGGTGTGAATAAACAGCTAGACAAAGGTGAGTCGGTTGATATAGTGTATCTGGACTTTCAGAAAGCCTTTGACAAGGTCCCTCATCAGAGACTTTTGGCAAAACTAAAAAGTTATGGGATAGGGGACAGTGTACTATTGTGGATCGGGAACTGGTTAAAAGATAGAAAGCAGAGGGTAGGGCTAAATGGCCCATTTTCCCAATGGAGAAAGGTGAATAGTGGTACCCCAGGGATCTGTACTGGGTCCGCTACTTTATGACATATTCATAAATGACCTGGAAAAGGGAATAACTAGTGAAGTTATCAAATTTGCAGACGACAGAAAACTGTTTAAAGTTGTTAAAACCCAAGAGGACTGTGGAAAACTGCAGGAGGATCTGGATAAATTGGAAGACTGGGCATCCAAATGGCAGATGAAATTTAATGTGGACAAGTGCAGCGTTATGCACCTAGGAAAGAACAACCCACACTATGGTTACACAATGCAAGGTTCCACATTGGGAACCACCACCCAGGAAAAAGATTTAGGAGTCATCGTGGATAACATGTTAAAACCCTCCGCCCAGTGTGCAGCGGCGGCCAAGAAAGCAAATAGAATGCTAGGTATCATAAGGAAAGGAATGGAAAATAATATAAAGGATATTATAATGCCTCTGTATTGTTCCATGGTACGACCACACCTTGAATATTGTGTGCAATTCTGGTCGCCGTATCTTAAAAAGGATATAGCGTTATTAGAAAAGGTACAGAGAAGAGCCACCAAAATGGTAAAGGGGAAGGAAGGCTTCTCCTATGAAGAGAGGCTACAAAGGTTAGGGCTCTTCAACCTGGAAAAGAGACGGCTGAGGGGAGATATGATAGAGGTCTATAGATTAATGAATGGAGTGGAACGGGTAAACGTAGATCGATTGTTTACGCTATCAGAATATAGAAAGACTAGGGGACATGTAATGAAGCTACAGGGTAAACTATTTAAGACAAATAAGAGAAAATATTTTTTCACTCAACGTGTAATCAAACTCTGGAATTTGTTACCGGAGGATGTAGTAAGAGCTGTTAGTGTAGCTGGGTTTAAAAAAGGTTTGGACAAGTTCCTGGAGGAAAGGTCCATAAACCATTATTAAAAAGGGACCCAGGATATCAATGTTTGACCAAATACAAGCACTGTGGAACCTGTGTCTCTTGGGGATACTGCTAGGTACATATGACCTAGATTGGCCACTGTTGAAAACAGGATACTGGGCTTGATGGACATTGGTCTGACCCAGTATGGCATATATTATGTTCTTTTGTTCTTAAAATTCTCCCCTACCTTATTCAATCCCTTCCAGATCTCTCCAGGCCCCTATCAGTTCCTCCTTCAGTCTGCCCACCATCATGTGATGTTTCCGTAATTCTGTTTCATGTGAGAATTCTCCACAGGTCGCATTCTTATTATTTGTCCCTTGCGGTATACACATCGATTTTAAATTCACGTGCTTCTGAAATTTTCACCATACTCTGACCATCCCTTCCTAAGATGTTTTCCATTAAGTTCTGCATTTCAACATTGCACAGGAGGGTGGATCATGTCGAATTCTCAAAAAATTATCCACAAAGGGACAAAGTGACCTATGTACTTTCTTAGTGAGTCTATGAGGATGATTCTAAAAGGTTTAGCCGTGGTTTGGACACATGCAAACGTCTCCGTTACAATTCCACAAATGCTGTTCATAGATGTCTCCAGTACAGGGACATTCAAGTAGGCAAGGGATGTGGCAATGGACTTACAGGTCCCCATTCAATCCCAGAAGCAGTGGTGCCATCTGCAGGCATGTACATATTTATTCCTGCTTAAGGCATGAATAGGCATAAGGAAAGTGTTTGTTTTTTCCTTAAAACATCAAGAGAGTGTAGAGAAAATGGAGAATTAAGTGACTAGCCTTAAATTATAAAGTTCCTCACTGCGATTGGAACCCCAGCCACCCAGCTCTTAAGCCACTACGCTAACCATTATGCTATTAGATGTTTTGGTTCTGAAATGCTCTCCTGGGGACATCTATGTAGACGTTTGATACATGTACATATCGGGCACGTCCATGTTTCTTGAATTGTGCCTGAACTTGCATGTGTCTGCCTTTCTTTTCAGATGTTCTGGCTTTGATGTCCCAGATAATACCTGGACATCCCACTTGAAATGCGCCTCCATGTCTCTTCCTGCTGAAAGGTGACAATTAACCCTTGGTAGACAACTTTTTTTTCCTGTCCAAAGATTAACTGTGATGTACTTATCTCAGAGTCATTGTGAATTTATTTTGGTTTGGTGTTGCATATTTGGGGTAGGGAGGGATGTTCCATTTATGTGTTATGGATATGACCTCTGGGCCACTCACTGTAGCGTTGACATCAGCGATACCTAAGTAGAATTTTTATATTTTTATGGCAAAACACCATCTCTTACTTTCAGAACAAGTTCTGTTTAGGTGGGTAAAAAAGCCCAAAACATATTACTTTATGCTTGAAGGGAAGGCAGAGGTTCACATTTATTCAAAGCAACCAAAAAAATGTTTTATTTATTTAAATATTTATAAGATGCCTTTTACTATCAGTTCTAGGTGACTTCCAACAAAATGACCCGAAATATGAAAGGAAAAATACAAACATAATATAAAGCAAGACATATAACATACAACTAGCACCTTTAGAATAGAATCAAATTGTTTAAAACTATACAACAGAACGCTATCATAACACTTTGAAGATTGGTGATCCTCTATTGAATAAACTGTAAGTCATCTTATGCAAAAACATACACAATATAAAGTCTTTAGCCTTTTCTAAAAACTAGAAGATCCACTTCTAATACATTTAAATGTGCAAAGAATTTAATTGAATCTGGCAAAGCATTCTGTAAGCCGGGGCCTGCTGCAAGCAAACTGGAGAGAGGGCACATTCACATTGACTCTCATCCCGGAAATGCAAGACCCATGGGGATGGTAGAGAGATAATGTTAAGGTGAGTGGAGTGGCCTCGGTTTTAGATTTCATCCATCACTCAAAAGGCAGCCAGTGAAGAGAAGAAACAGCTGGTGAAATATGGTCACAAGCCCTTTTCCCCAATATGAGTTTTGCAGCAACATTCTAAATCATTTGCAATAGTTTTATCAAAGATGTGACAAGCTCCAAATTTATCACATTAGAATAATCAATCGGAGCCAGTATTAATTGGTGTAAAATAGGCTAAAATCATGCTGGTCAGTATAGAGCTTTAATCTTCATAAAATCCACAACTTACAAAAAGATTTTCATACAACTTGAGCAATGTGAGATAAATATCTCTGAAGCAGACCCCAAATTTGAGTCGAAACATATGTCAAATAATGATGTTTTTCTGTCCTTACATCAGACTAGTGACAATGTTGGTGCAAATGGCATTATAGGCACCTTCAGTTTGTATTTTGCAAGAAGAGAAATTCTGGAGATGGATTAACAATACACATTTATTTATTTATTTTTTATACTGTGCTCTTTAGAATTAGTGCGGTTTACATGTATACTAACAGGTACTTTTTATTCCCTTGTCCCTGAAGGGCTCACAATCTAAGTGTACCTGAGGCAATGGAGGGTTAAGTAGCTTGCCCAAGGCCACCAGGAGTGGCCATGGGACTAGAGACTCCAGTCCCTCCGGCCTGAGGTTGCTTGTCCCCATGCAGGAATTGAACCCCTAGCCCTCTGGCCTGAGGTAACCTGTCCCAACCAATGAGCCATTCCTCCCCCTGAGTTTATATATTGATCTTTAAATCTTATGGGCTGCAACAAAGATTTTTCTATCCGTCTCTTCTGTTTTCCATTACTTGTACCAAGCGCGAACTTGCAGAAAGGTCAGGTGAATTTTGCTTTCCCCAGCAGTTTGATATCGGATCCAGTAAGCAAGATCTAAAGCTGTGATAACCTTTTACTGGCTCAACGTGTCAATTCTCCAAAGAGATGATGTTGTCCTTGAGCCTGTGGAACCACCTGGATCTCTCTGGGGAATCTGTAAGGCCTTAACGGCTCATCTACAACATCATGGTGCAATTAGGCATTATAACCCTCAAAGGATCCAATTTCCACCAAGACCAATAAGTACGTAACTTCCTCTAGTGAAAAATGTTCATGGGTGATGGGATATCGCCACTGCTTCATTCCCACATCCATGTCTGCCACGACCATCTTGTGTAGCAACAGGAGTAGAAACTCTGGGAAGAAAAGTCTGCTTGAGGCCTGGAACTCCTGGGCCCTGTGATGAATTTCCTTCCAGGAGTTGCTGTTACTGCTGCCATTGCATGGTCAGCATCACTACACAAGATAGCTGTGGCCACTTTGATGTAAGGGGGATGCTAGGAGAGGGAGAGGATGAAGATCCGGGCAAGAGTGATCTGGGAAGAACGGAGCCTCTTTCACCTCTGATGTCTTCCTCCCCCCAGTTGCCTATGAGTGTCCACATATAAAATTTGTTCTTGTTAATACGTTTACTAAACTCCACACTATAGTGTGAAGGTTGTTGTTTTGTATTCTGTGCTTTCTTGTCCTCTAACCTTGTCCTGATCTCTGCAGAAAAATGTACGCAATATCCAGGAGAAACCAGACTACCCATAAAGAGTTTATCCTTCTGGGATTTTCTGACCTTCCCCAGTACCAGACGACACTCTTTGTGCTGTTTCTGCTCATACTGCTGATCACCTTGGTGGGGAACTCCGTCATTATCACAATCCTGAACCTTGATCTCCAGCTCCACAACCCCATGTACTTCTTCCTGGGCAACCTCTCCTTCGTGGACATCTGCCTCTCCTTAGTCACAGTCCCTCAGATGCTAAAAAACCTCTTGGTGGAAAAGAAAACCATATCCTTTGCTGGGTGCATGGCTCAGGTGTTTTTTTTCTTGACTTTTGCAAACGCAGAAGACTTCCTTCTGGCAGTCATGGCATACGATCGCTATGTGGCCATCTGTAACCCCCTGCATTATACCATGCTGATGAGCAAGAGGCTCTGCAGCCAGCTGGTGACTGGGTCCTGGATAGCTGGAACCCTAAATGGAATCTTATATGCTGTGTTGACCTCCAGATTATCCTTCTGTGGGTCAAACAAAATCAACCACTTCCTCTGTGACATGGCTCCGCTCTTCAAGTTGTCATGCTCAGATACTTTCCTCAATGAGATGGTCATCTTCACTGAGGGTACCTTGGTGGTCATGGGTCCCTGCATCTTCATTCTGGTCTCCTATGTCCGAATCATCACTGCCATCCTGAAGATCCGTTCTGCAGAGGGGAGGAGCAAAGCCTTCTCAACCTGTTTTTCCCACCTTGTAGTGGTGACCTTCTATTTTGGGACCATCATTTTTATGTATTTCCGTCCCTCATCCAGCTACTCCCTCACAAAGGACAGAGTGGCCAGTGTGATGTATACAATCCTGGCCCCTATGCTCAACCCCTTCATCTACAGCTTGAGGAACAATGAGGTGAAAGGGGCTTTGAAGAGAGTGATATTTGATAGAGCACGGAGAATGTAGATGCCGTTAGTATTCCAAAACCTGCTTTTTATTTGGAATTCCTCCCCACCCAATAGCGATCTTCTCTATCCCCTCATATACTGACAGGGGAGACCTGAAGCTGAGTAATCATGAGCCATAACGTTTTCTGATATGTCCATCTGTAAGTATGTCGCAGTAGGAATAGTGGTTCTTAAAACCAGTACTGGAGGCTGTCTCTTCCCCCATAGTCATCTGAGTTTCCACACCATCCCTTCACATACCAACATTTGTCTAGGCAACACAAGATACACTTGTTTTAGTGTGCAGATGCCTGTGCTTTGGAATGGGCTGGAAGCTTATGTTAGCAGATTTAAAGCAAATCTGAAAACTTGTTATTTCAAGTTGACATTTTACCATGATATATTGACTTGATGATCCAATGGCATGCTGGGATGATGCTCCCCAGGAAAATAACAAATTCATTCATTGTCCTCATCCCTATTTATTTATTTAACTGATTTTACATACTGCTCTATTTTGCAGTCAGAGCAATTTACATAAAACATAAAGCAATAAACATAAACAGCATACTTAGAACAGGTAAGTTAATTTGGAGTATTTAACAGGAGAAAATTTAACAATTAGGCTCACTCAGAGAAACGTGGATTGTGGCCAAGTTTGTGCGAAATCTACTTTTAGCTCTGTGTAATCCAATACGCCTTACAGATCTATTCACGTCTTCTCCTTCTCTCCTTTTTATGTAAACCACTTAGATATGGTACTTGCAGGATGTCAAATACATGCGGAACCTGAAGCCTGAACTCACACGCATCGATGTGAAATGGGCCTTAATCTGCCATACACAGAGGCCCTTTTCCTCATGTGCACTCTATACACAAATCCACACCCTAGATGGAAGCAGTGAACAGGAAGTCGAGGCCATTTTTAGATTGATGCAACCACGCCACCCTAAAGGTGACTCTGCAGGAGACATACTGAAAAAGTCCCACTCTTGTGTCTCCTGGGTCACCAGAAAGAGAGGAAGAGGCAAAGCTGCTTCTTTGCCACGTGAATTATCTTTAAAAAAATTGAAAAATGTCTTTACAGAGGGAAAAATTGTGCTTTAGTTGACCTCTATCCAGCTTTTGGGTCATCTGATGCATTGTAATGTTGATTGTGTGTGTGTTACATTTGAAAAGAAACAGGAAATGTCAACGATATTTCCCGTTCTGTTTCATATCGTTTTTGAACAACAACAAAATGGGAAATGGCAAAATTTTGTCACGTCCTGTTTTTCATTAATAGTGGGAAGTGACCAAAAAACACTACAAGATGAACAGAAACAAAGAATGTTTTGCACCATAAAATGAACAAAACAAAATTCTTTTGTCTGCACGAATATGAAATAAAAAAACAAGCTAAAATGACATGAAATGAAAATAAAACGAAATGAAAACAAAATATAAAGAAAGAGAAAACATGAACACCCATAACTATTACAGAAGCCGTTTGTACAAGCTGAACTCATGTATTTATTTATTTATTTAATTTATTTATTTATTTAAAGTCTCTTATATACCGCACTATTCGGCATCAGCGCGGTTTACATGGAACAGAAATGCTCAGTACAGTTAACACGTATGAGTTCACAGATAACAGGGCAAATAACTTGGATAACAGGGGTAACTATTTACAAACTTACTACATAAACTTGGATAACAGTGGTAAACGTTTTACAAATATTGCTACATCGAGTCGTATAATCATGAATTCCATTGAAACAACTGCACCACTAAGGTTAGAGAATCTTTCTTGACATGTTGTTGGGAAACCATATATTCGCTTAGCGGCTTACATCACAGTCTCAGTGGGTGAGGTTGGGTTCTATGAGGTACTTATTGAAAAGGTGGTATTTGAGGGCTTTCCTAAACTGTGTAAGGCTCTTAATAGCCCGGATATCTGGAGGTAGTGCGTTCCAGCATCTTGGCGCACTGATACTAAACACCCTATTGGCTGTGGATGTGGTGCAATCTGTTAATGCTTTCGGGACTTTTAGGGTGTTTGTAGTTGTGGATCTCCTCGCTCTATTAGGAGATGTGGTATGGATTAGGGCATTTATTGATTCAGAGGAGAGCTTGTTAATAGCTTTAAAAGTGAATAGCAGAATCTTGAAAACGATTCTAGCCTGGATAGGTAGCCAATGTAACTGTATCAGCAGGGGTGTCACATGGTCACTTCTGGAGGCTCCATGGATGACCCTTGCTGCCGCGTTCATGGCGAGCTGTAGTGGTTGCAAGGTGGATAGGGGCAGGCCTTGAAGGATGGCATTGGCGTAATCAAAATGAGGTATGATCAACGCCTGGTATATAGTCCTGAAGTCATTTGGTTCCAGCATGGATCGTAAATGCCTAAGTGAGCGGATCTTGTAGTATACTGCTCTGACTGTGTTCCCTATGTGGGCTTTCATGTCCAGGCGTTGATCCAAGGTGACACCCAGGTAGCGTATTGATGGTTTAGATTGTAACTCTGCTTCTTTGACTTTAAGGAATTGTGGTGGGGTGAAGTTAGGGTTCCTCGTAATGAAGAGTACTTCCGTTTTCTTATGTTGTATGTAGAGGAACAATGCCATGTATAGCTGATGAATGATCCAAATAGCGAGAGTTACCAGATAATAGTGCTTGAGGAAGAAGGGAAGAACGATTATTCCTTGTATGATCCCATCAGTCCTGTCAGGTACCTTCCCCATAAAATTTACAGTCCAAATTTAAGCCAGTGGGATTACATGACCTGTTCAAAGCCACCTAATGAGTGGATGTATAGGCTTGCTCAAGATCATTGAGATAATGACAAAATTCATTCCCCGTAGCGTCTTTAAGCTTCATGCCTTGGGCTGTGCTAACCAGTTCTGCGGTGGGTGAAAATTGTGGGATTAAACACTAATGTACAAAACATATGGATCAGACTTTACAGTAGAAGAGTTCGTAGGAGGAGGAACTGAGTAATGAGCCACCAAAAGACAGCTCAACTTATAATCACCAACTTTTTTACCTGAAGACGTTCCCCACCCCAGCAGGAGCAGTGGAGGAGTTGCAGGGATTGCTTTTTGAGTTTGGGGCTCCCAGTGATCAGGATGAGGGACTGGGTGGGTGAATAGCAGTAAATAGCAATTAAGCAAACGCAGAACCAGGAGCTGGAGGTGGGGAATATGTTGAGGATCAGTAGGATTTGGGACACATAGAATGAGATGTAGAGGAAGAGGAGGAAGGTGATGGTCCTGACTGCCCCCTTGCTGGCCTCCTTGCGGGGCCCACTCAACCCTGAGGTGCTCTGTTCCATACGATTAGTGTGTGCACACAAAGAAGCAATGACAAGGGAGGCAGATGTTCCAACCAGGATAAGGGGCAAACAGCAGCCAAAGATACTGCTGGTGAGCAGGTAGGTGAGGTTTATAGTGGGCACCATTTCCTCCAGCGTAGTATTGTCCATCCGATTGACTGTCACATTCTGTGGAGACTCTTTGGAGATATTAAAGATAGCAGGAACACTGAGTCCCAGAGACAGGAACATGGTCCAGAAAAGCAGCCAGGGCACCAGCCTGGGGATATGCCTCTTCAATCGAACCAAGAATGCGTGAGAGAAGGGGATTATTTGGAGACAATAGAAAGCGCAGAGGCAGACAGTGAGCCAGAAGCTGGAGAAGATGGTGAACAGAAGCAAGACGGTGAAGATCGGGTAGACCCAGTTGGAGAAGTAGACATTTCCCCAGAGGAAGATGAATAAGTCATTGGTACACATGATGCTCTGAAAGCAGATGTTAAAGACACCCATGGTGATGAGGATCCAATCTGAGGGGTTCAGGGTCTGTCCCTGCACCCTGTCCATGCAGTTCACAGCCACGATGAATGTGTTAGTGAAGATTCCAGCCATAGAGTTGAGGCCAAGGATGATGAGGGAGACCAAGGTAAAGAGGGGAAGCATTTTTTGTCTCCTGCTACTGGGAAGCCTGCCAGGTTTTCTCAGTGATATGAGAAGTATCGCTGAATTGAAAGACCTTGTGTTCTTATGAAATGTGCAAGTCTGTGAAAAGAAAACAGAGGTAAAACATTAGTCAACAGATCAAAATTTATTAGATAATATAGGAGACCTGCTCTTTGCCTCCACACCTGTGCAGTGTAAAGGAGACCTACCCATGACCCTGTGTGATTGTGTAAGGAAGACGTACCTTCTGTTCAGGCTATGATCATGAGCGTTGTCTGAAGGAAACCTGCCTTCTCTTCAGGTTACGATTGTGTACATTATATGAACAGTAAGTGCTTTCCCCTGACATTTTTCGTTTCCATGGATCCAATCAATTCTCTGTTTGTCTGATCCAGCTTCTCAGTCCCTTACCTTTGCTGAAC
The DNA here is from genome assembly GCA_033557465.1 of Ichthyophis bannanicus. Classification (NCBI taxonomy): domain Eukaryota; kingdom Metazoa; phylum Chordata; class Amphibia; order Gymnophiona; family Ichthyophiidae; genus Ichthyophis; species Ichthyophis bannanicus. The sequence goes on from CM066048.1 coordinate 122,273,000, forward strand.
CATATATCCCTGAGAAGGAGAGGCCCAAAGTCAGGTCCCAAGGGAGAACACACTGAGAACTACTCCACCGATCGATCACTTTTTCCACTGCTGATGCCAGGGTCAGGATGCAGAGCAGGACTGCGCCCAAACCAGGCTGTTGCCTATGAAAGCCCAATGCGGGGCTGGAGAAGTTATCCAAGAGTCTGCTGAGCTTCTCACTAGTAAAATGAAAGACGATGAGGCACTGGGTGAACAGAACACTTGATCTGTAATGAAAGAGTGAAGTTTATATAGAAGTATCTGTGCTCGGTGAGACACACCGTCAGCTTATAGGAACTTGCATGTGAAGTCTGAGCCCCAAGGGGCAGGTCCAGTGCAAGGTACTGGGTGCTCTAGTCAACCTTCATTCTTACGCCTCTATCTCAAGATTTTTATTATTAAACTCGATAATCATGATCATTCTAACACCACGCCTTTCACAACAACCCTGTAAAAATGCATAATTGGCATCATACTTTTAAAATGTTATGTTTTTCTTTGCCTGCTCTCTGTGCGGGTAAGAGGCTGACGGCTCTGTCAGGATCTAGTGTTTTGCTTTGACTGTTGCTGCTCTTTGCTATTCCTCAGAGGCTGCTGCTCTAGGTGGCCGGCTAGTCTTGCCTAAGGTGGGACCAGCCCTGACAGGGGCTTTAAATGAGGTAAGATTAAGTGAAGAGGTTGCAGCACTGGAAGCTTGAACCTTGTATTTGGTGCCCGCCCTGGGTGGAGGGGGGATTCTGGCCCGGTTGCCCAGTTTGTGCTGCTTATTCCACCTTTGAGTTGGAATAAGCAGCACGTTCCCCCTAACCCCGCAGGACATACAGGGCCGTGATCGGAATCGGCCCTGTACTTTCTGTCGCCTCAACCTGCCCCCGATCTGCCCAGGCCCCGCCCCTCACCAGCTCTCCCTTTGCAGGGAGGGCCTGAGGGGGAGTAGGGGCAGGACAGCTTGCTTGTCCTGCCAGGAAGATCCCCCAGGGTGGGGGCTGGGTGTAGGTAGCTCCCTGCCACCCAATCCTGGCTCTGGCTGCCCAGCCATGGGTAGGGTCGTAGGGAAGAAGAGGGTCGACGCCACAGGATCCAGGGGAGCCTGCGGGGAAGACGTCCCCACAGGCATGCAGGGGTACACCACCAGAACATGCCGCCCCGCAAGTCGCTTCTCTGAATTGGGCCCTTAGTGTCACAGTCACACCGTAGTCTTTGACAGGTTTGATTAATTCTATTTTACTGGGCTCCATGAGCTCCCAATTAAAAAGGAGACAAGCTATATAGAACACTGCAATTAGGCTCCTTTATGGAGTCATATCGCTCCTTTACTATCGGAGCAGCCCGGGCTACAGTTTAAAGATCTTCTCCTAACCCACTTGGCATACGTCACAGGTCGACTTAATATTTTCCTTCTCTTTTGATACCTCTATCCTCAGCACGCCCTACGTGTCTCCTGTATGGAATGCGCTTCCCCCCAACATTAGAGTAATTATCTGAAATTTAAGACAGTTCTAAAAATTAATCTGTTTGCTCAGGCCTTCAACGGTATCTTAAAAACCCTGGGAAGATGATCAGTGTATGATTTATCAGTACTGTCTAACCCAGCGGTTTTCAACCCAGGAAACACATGGCCGGTCAGGTTTTCAGGATAGCCACAGTAAATATGAATGAGATAGATTTGCTTGCACGTCCTCCATCATATTCAGATCTCTGTCATGCATATTCATTGTGGTTATTCTGAAAACCTGACTGGCCTGGGCTTCCCCAAGGACTGGGCTGGGAACCCCTGGTCTAACCTCCTTCCTGTCTGTGTTGGGTGGGTTTTTAGATAAAATCATTACATTAGCTTCCTAACGTATCTTGTCCTGTGATACCTCTTCGCAAGCCAGGGATTATATTTATTATTCTTCTATTTTGGACTGATTTTATTGTAAACCACCTCACTGTTCCAATCGAATGAGAGGGGGTATATCAGATTTATTAGACCTTAAACCTCAATAAAGCAGGTGGTGTATCATCAGTTATTTGACTTCTTAGGAGCAAATGATCTGCAATATCCCCAGCAACACAATTCCAGAGCAAAGCACAGAGCTGTGACATTAATAGCGTCATTAAGCGATTCTGTGTCAAAGAAGATTGATAATAAAAACATTGCAAGTGTTCTTCTTTTCCATTGATCTATTTGCGTTACCTGATTCAGTAAGTCATCAGAGGCTTTTATAGAGACTAGTTGCACTTGGACTAGGTGGAAAAATTTTGTTGTGGCTTCAATCGTTTTTAGAAAACAGACAACAGCAAGTTAGGAGTGATAACGACTGGCCTGAATGTTTTGCAAAGTCCAGGGGCATCCTTCAGAGCTTCCCCTGATCAGCTACACTTGATGATATATATTTGGTTCCATTATGCCAGCTGTTATGTGAATTAGGGATTCGTTTCCAAATCTATGGAGGTGATGGGAGGAGGCCATCCGGCGTGGTGAGAGGGATCCATCGCTCCCCATCCAATTCCGCATCCAGTTCAAGCTTCTCCTGCTCACCTATAGGTGCATTCACTCTGCGGCCCCTCAATACCTCTCATCTCTTATCTCTCCCCACATCCCAGCGCTCCGCTAACAAATGACTTCTATCTAGGCCTTTCACTCATACCGCTAACTCCCGACTTTGCTCCTTTCAGCTTGCTGCACCCTAGGCCTGGAACAGCTTACCTGTGTCTATACGTCAGGCACCCTCCCTAGCCCTCTTCAAATCCAGGTTAAAAACCCATCTCTTCACTGTCGCGTTCAGATCCTGACTTCTATCCCCCATCTTAACCTAACCCCATCATTTTCATGACCATACTGTAAAACCCATCGTTTGTACTCTAATGTTTGTACTGTTTTGACTAGATTGTAAGCTAGGACAAGCAGGGACTGTCTCTTGTATGTATGTCTGCTTGCGTAGCGCTATATAAGTGTTTAATAGTAGTAGTAGTATGACATTTTTTTGTTTGCCCCCTTTCAAATCAAAGAGGGTCTCCCCTTCCCCTAGATTATTGATAGTTTCTCAACTATTAATGGATGGTTGCTGAATAATGGTATGAATATAAATTTTGCTCACTCCGAGATGATAATTATATGTAGGACTAAGAATTGTGTATCTCCTACTTATATTATTATGATCAAATACTATTGCTCTTTAGTAGGTAAATATCTTGGAGTTGGCCTGACTCTACTTTCTCATTAGCCACTAGATTAAAGAAACTGTGCAGATGGTGCTTTCTTTAGTCAGGAAAGATTCACTGCCTGAAATTTGTTTTGGATGAAGAGGAACTCAGAACTGTGGCTCAGGCACTGATCTTACCATTTCTAGACAGGGCTGGGCCAACCATTAGGCATACTAGCTGGTCATCTAGGGTGACGTCTTATGGCGGGCAGTAAAAATGCAGGACATTCAAAGCTAAACAATACATTTTGACAGCCAAGGGGGGTGTAAGGTTTAAGGTCTGTCTAGGGGGCCAACAGTTTGAACCAACTCTGGGGTCAGCCTTGTTTCTAAACTATTGTAATAGACTGCATTTAGGTCTTCGTAAATCTTCCATTCATTCATCACAAATGCTGCAGTTTCTCTAATTTCGGCTCATGTCTCATCAGTATTACAAGAATTTCATTGGTTACCAATCAAACAAAGAATCAAGTTTAAATATTTATGTCCCTTGCATAGAATCAAGTTTGAATGTATAAACTGGAACTAGAAGCTTTAGTTACTCCAGATCAGACCTTGAGAAGCTTTCGGGTTAGTCTACAGCAGGTGTGGCCAACCTTTTGCCTTCCGTGCGCCAATGTTTTCACGCTCTAGTTTATTTATTTATTTATTTATTTTATTAACATTTTTTATATACCGCACTATTCGTTATCAGCGCGGTTTACATGGAACAAGGAACCTCTGACAAGATACAAATATCTGTTTTTTACAGTTAACAGGAAAATCAACTTGGAAAACGGGATAACAGGAGTAACTATATACAAAACAACTATTTACATAAAAGTTCAGCTGCACCATACGACATTTGTGCCCCCATTCATTTCTTTAAAAATATATTAATATGGACATATTTAGTATTTTTATATAAATGATTTAATATAAAGACAAGATAAACATTACTGACTTTAATGAGACTTTTGAGTCTGCTTTGATTTCGCCAAGCTTTTAATGTTTGGAATTCAATTAGTTACTGAGAGCTGCAGAGAATTCTTCAAATTTGACTCAGTCAGTCGTGACCTCAGTTTGTTTTTAATCAATTTCATGGATGAAAATGCTTGTTCACATCTGTACGTTGTTCCAAAACAAAAAATATAACTCTGGGCAAGTTTTCCTGACAGACCCGCAATAAAATGAACTAATTTTCCCACTCTTCGTTAAATTGACGCTTACTATCATTTTCTGTTTTTCTTTTGCACTGTGATGGGTAATTGAATGTAAAAACTGACTTCAATTAACTGACCTCAGTTGTTTACAAAGAGCTGGAGTTTGAAGGCTTTCCCCCCACCTCCAATACAAGAAAACGTCAGCTCCCACCTTCCAAACACCGCCGATGACAAAAAGCCATGCTGCTCTAAAAAGGCACCGTTCCCACGCTTCGCAGGCCAGCGCACTCACCCGCCGACTGCCACGCTAATGCCCTGTCTGGCTCCACATAGCAATGTGCCACTTGAAATCATGCAATGCGCCACTTTTGGCGCATGTGCTACAGGTTGGCTATTCCTGGTCTACAAGACAGATTTGTGATTCCTTTTAGTAATGTTTCAGCTTAGCAAAAACAAGAAAGAGAGCTTGGTCAGTAGTAGGCCCACGGCTTCGGAATAATTTATCCATAGAAATACGACAGGAAGGAGACTATCTAAATTTTCATAAGAAGCTTTAGCAAATGGTTCTCATTTTGATTTATATTTAAGAAGTTTTTGTGATTCATACTTTATAAACTGGATTTTATTGTGCTTTATAGATGTCTGTTTTAAATTGTGCAATTTAAACTTTTATGTACCTCACTTAGCAAATGTATGATAGGTGAGTTTATAAATGAACTTGAATTTTATTTTATTAATTGCTTGTCTCTTATTTTATTGTTGTTTTAGGATTGTTACATTTTAGAATGGTTGAATGTTATTGATCATTTTATGCAATTTGGATTTGAAATTCATTTAGGGCTGCTTTTAGCGAAGCTCGCATAATCTCTGCAAAACCTCCTTGTTAGCTGTTGGGGTTATCCAGCATCCTCCCCCCCCCCCCCTGCAATTAATGCTGGGATGCGAACGCTATTGTGTGCTCGAATAAGGCGAGTTCACCTAACAACTCCCATAGAGGTATGGTTAGATGACTATGCATTAAGAGCCACATTGCCACTGAGCACACAGCAATTGCCCTGGTGCTAGTGACGATGCACTCTCTGTGCCCATACTCTGCCCATTGCCCACCCCATGCCGCAATGGCCAATGACTGTGCATTCTAACACACGGTGGTTGGCATGTCCGCACGTTAGTATTCCCAGCTGCCAGTTGCTGCATGTAATCTGGTCACCAGGCTTTAGTAAGTCACTTTTCCAAATTGCAAGTTCAAAAGAAGCTACTTCCCCGTTCAGTCTAGGTTGTACTTGAGGTAATGGAGGGCAAAGTGACTCACCCAAGGAAAACCAGAGGGAGAAGAAAGATTTGAACCCTGACTTTCCTGTATCTTAGCCCACTGCTCTAACCCCTAGACTACTCCTAGTAGTGGCTTTAAACTGGAGAAAATACAAAGAAAAATGAAAAAATGATAAAGGGGTTGGACCAGCTCCCTTATGACGAGGTTAAGGCTCTTCAGCTTGGAGAAGAGACGACAGAGAGGAGACACGATCGTAGTTTACAAAATCATAAACTGCGCAGATTAGGTCAATAGGGAAGAGCTATTTATGCCTTCAAACTGTGCTAGGACTAGGGATACTGCATGAAACTAGCAACTAGCAGATTTAAAACAAATCCAAGAAAGTATTTTTTCACTCAGTGAATAATCCAGCTGTAGAAATTGCTGCCAGAAGATGTGGTTGAGGCATCGGAGTATGAGAAGGGATTTGGACAACTTCCTAGAAGGAGTCTATGAATAATTATTAGCCGAGCAGACCTCGGAATGCTCATTCCCTGCAGCGACTCTCTGGGATCTGCTGCTTGCTTCCTGGTGACCCGAACGGCCACTGTCAGAGTCAGGACACGGGGCTTGATGAACCTTGGGTCTGAACCAGCATGACATATCTAATGAAATTATGATATTGATTTGTTGCTTAGCAGATTGTAGGAGTGGAGCAGCTTTAAAACTCCCTCTTCCTCTATTTTATGAAATTTACATCGGGTTGGATTTACTAAGGTCCACACTCTCATTAGTATGGTTAACACCATTGACAGATTAGTAAAGAGGTCCCATTGCATAAACCGAGATCTTAATGCATGATAGCGTGTGCTAATGGAGCAGTGCCCAATAAATCCAGCCCATTGCTTGGCTTTATTTTATCTTGTGTATTATTTTTTTGCCATTTATTCTTGTATTCTGGGTTATGCTTTCCCATGTGGCTACAATTTAGGATTTTTATTCTTTGGTCTTTTGTAAATTCACCTAGGGTAGTGCTGCATGGAAAGGCGCACCATTAAAAAAGAGTAAGTAAATGGGAAAAAAGGAAGGATTTTTTTTCTTTAGCCATTTGGATTTGTTTGCTGTATCCTTTGCACCCTGGGACCTTCTGGGAAGTTGTCTGATAAATCACTACTCAGAAATGTGTCTTTGGGCGACAGCTACTACTACAATAATCATTTGTATAGTGCTACAAGGCGAACGCAGCTCTGTAGAGAGACATGTTAGAGACAGTCCCTGCTCATAAGAGCTTACAGTCTGGTCAAGACAGATAACAGAGCAACGGGGGACAAGGATGCATCCAGGGCAATGGCTGTGAGCATCTCCCTTGCTGCTAATGGCTTTCCGACCATCTGTTACTGCTGTGAACAGATCTGTCTCTTCAAAAATGGGGCAGAAACATTGTTTTAATAAGATCAAAATTCCCAATCTAAAATTTTTGTTCCTTGAGATCTTGGGTGAAAAAAAGATCATGTGTGGAAAGTGCACGGGATTCTCCCAAAGTCCCCTCTGGATTATGGGTGGACATCTGCAATGCAAACTCCATTAATTTAGGTGCCTTTGGAGTAGAGCATGCTAACTAGCAGTGTCAGTTCTGAACTGGAGGTCACCTTTAATAAATATTCTCCATTTTTGGCTTAGATTCAATGCCTCTTTCACTCCCCCCTCCCCACGGCAGAGAAAGGATAATGCCTCAAGCCAGATGCTACTCAAAGGAGCAGGGAGAGGGCTGGGTTCCTTCATTCACTGAGGAGCCGCCTGTTTCTGGACGAAGAGGTATTGGGCCAGTCAGGGAATGTTTTATTTATATCCCAGGGCACTAGAAGCTGCTGCCTGAGATCACCATTTACAGGTAACACAGTGCATTGGGTGGGGTGTCCAAAAACCTCGAGGTCCTCCCTTTCACCTTTTTCCAAACGTTGGGTCATTTGGCTTCTATTATGCCTCTGGCCCAAAATAATTTGAAACTAGTTTCTGATGCAACTCTGAGGATCTATCAAGAAAGCGCTTGTCTGTATCTCCTTTAAAAAAGGTTCATGTCCTTCACAGCTAAAGTAATTCTGGAGACTGACCATCACCAGCTGGAAGCAGAACCTAGTCATTCCTAACTTCTGTATCCACAGTCTCATCTCCAAACTGGGCCAGGCGAAGGCAACCAGCGATTTCCTAGCAGACTGACATGTTCGGTTTTCCTTCCCAGAAAAAGAACAGGATTTGCCTTTCTCATAAAGATAAAATGGTGAAAGGTTTTACTTACTGCTGTTGAGAGTGACTCACGCGTAGGATGAGCTTAACTCTTGCAGAGAAGTGTTGAGGAGAGTGGACAGAGTAGGCGGCACGATCTGGGTGATTCTCGGATGCTTTCTCTGCCACCTCTGGAAACATCTTCAGCAGTAGCAATATCTGAATGAGAAGTTTACCCGAGGAGGAGAACATGTGGCCTGCCCTCATCCTGGTGACTGAGTGCCCTCATCCACTCCTCTGTGACCCACGTCTCCTGGACCATCCTACATGAAGAACAGGCCACAAAGTCTGCTACTGGAGGGCTGGGGATGAGATGCTCCTGTTCCTGTCCTGAGACAGTGCTAATGAGCATCCCAGGTAGAAAGATAAGCGCTACTTCTGACCTACTTAAAGTCTAGAGGAGGTTCTCCTCCATAATTAAATCCAGAGAAGAGGGATCTTGGGAGCTGGGCCTAATGGCTACCTATGCCAGCCCTTTGGGGTTTGCTCTCATCAGCAAAATGACTGCTTTTGGAAATAATAGGCAGGTTTGTCACCTGCTCAATCCTTTGGAGAGTTAAAATAGACTTCTGATAAACACCTTGTTTGGAAGTGAGAGGTAATGGTATTTCTAATTCCAGAACCAAGTCATGAAATCAGATTTAAAGGAAAAACACCTGCATCCTGAGCAACACCGTGGAGTCAGATACTGAGAGAAGCTGAGCAGGGCTGAGTCTGACCAGATAGAAGACCTTGACGAATTACTGAGAATTGAAGGAATTGGAAAAAAGCACAGCTGTAAATAAGTATTAACACAAGTCCCAGCAAAGTGTAGGAAGCACTCATCCCTCTGACCCAGTGTCTCAGCATATAATTAGGAGACGTCCATCCCTCTGAGGCAGTACTGACCCAATGATCCAGCATGGAACTAGAGGGCATTTCATCTCTCTGAGGCAAAACTGGCCCAGTGACCCAGCATGGAGTTAGGGGGCACTTATCCCTTTGACCCAGTATCTCAGCATAGAATTAGGGGACACTCATCCTTCTGACCCAATGTCTCAGGATAAATTAGGGGACATTCATCCCCTTGAGCCAGCACTGACCTTATGTCCCAGTATAGTGGTAGAGGACACTCTTTCTTGCCAATCAGTACTAAATTAATATCTAATCATAGTTTTGCTTATACCCATTTTCTCTGTTACTGAACTAGCACCCTGTTAAATTCTATAAAGAGGAAAGATGTAGGATAAAGTTTCTCGCCAAAGGACAGTATATCAAGTTTTAATGAACATAAACATAAACATATTGAAGACAGTGATCCCATGGATGTCTATAGATGTGAATGAAGTGGGGAAGAAATTTTGCTCTTGCCAGCATCTCCAATGACCCCTTCATGGACATGTCCAAAGACTTTTGCTTCATCTGTACCTTTCATGGACTATCCGCTGCTTTTCAGACCACTGATCATCATCCACTCCTTGACACTCTGCACTTATTGGATTTCGGGACACTGCTCTATCTTGGTTTTCTTCTTACCTCATTCATACTTTTATGGTGGTTTTTCTTTCACTGCTATTCCGCTATTGGTCAGGGTCAATATTCCCTGTGAGGCAGACAGGAGTCCTTCACCACATTCATACCATTCAGATTGGTGCAATAATACTGGTTTTAATTATAAGGGACGGACGGGTCCCCTGGGAATCCCACAGAACTTGTCTGCATGTTGCATTTGAAAATTCAAGATTTCTGCACCACTCCTGATGTTAGCAATGTGGCTAGAGGACTCCCGTTGAGGAACGTGGTTGGAGGACTCCCATTCACCTCAGGGGAAACATTGGTTAGTGTCCTGGATTCTCTTCTCTTTTTTCTCTACACTAGTTCCTTTGCTTCTCTGATCTCTTCCCATGGCTTCCTATACATTTTTAAGTTTGTGACTCCCAGATTTACCAGGAATTTCACTTTCACGAGAATTCAGTCCCGAATCTCAGCCTACTTACCTGACAACACCATCTGAAAGTCCCATTACTACTTTGAACTTAGCAATGTCAAGACTAAAGCCTTTATCTTTTCCCCCAAACCCAACTTCCCTCCTCCCTCTTTTACTGTCTCTGCGGATTGTCCCTCATCGTCTCAGTCCCCTCAACCTGTAATCTCAGGGTCATCTTTCATGCCTCTCTATCTTCTTCTCTACATACACCAAAACACTCCTAGTAAGTGTCATTTCTTTCTCTTCAATGTTGCTAAAATCCATCCCTTCCTCAAAGGCTCCTCTGGTCTCTGATCACCTCCTTCTTGACTTACCTTAATCTGTGCCTCATGATTCTCCTGCTGAACTATTCTCCTTCACTACAAACTGTTCAAAATTGAGCTGCATGACTTCTCTTTCCTCAGCGTCACTAGGGCCATGTAACCCCATTCCTCAGATTACCACATTGGCTCCCCATCTGTTTCCATATATAGTTCAATCTTCTCTTACTCTAAATCACCTACAATTGCATTCACTCTGCAGCTCCTTATTACCTATTTTCTCTCCTCTCTGCCTACACCCTTCCTACCCCCATTCATCAAACCCTTCTCCATCACCAGCTTCCAACTTTGCACTTTGCCCTCTGCCGCACCACACGTCTGGAATAGACTTCCTCATTCAGTGGGTCAAATTTAGTCTCTGGCCATATTCAAATCCATTCTAGGCTGCTTTTAAATCCTGACCACTTCTCTACATTTCCAGTAGACTCTTATCTGTTCTGAATGTTGGCTTGACTAGACTGTAAGTTCCACAGACCAGAGACTGTCTCATGTACATCTCTATAGTGCTGTGCATGTCTAGGAGTGCCTTAGAAATAAGCAGCAATATTACTGGTAATAGAAGAAACATAGAAAAAGATGACAGATAAAGACCATATGCCCTATCCAGTCTATTAAGCTCTACAATCCCTTCCTCTCTCACACAGATCCTGTGTGATTGCCCCATGCTTTCTTGAATTCAGAGACAGTTCTCATCTCCACCACTTCTAATGGGAGACTTAAATGGATGATATGATACCATTGAAATCTCTAGAGGAAGATGACATGGACATGATATATTATGGGGGGGGGGGTGATACCATTGAAGCCCATTCAGATGGTCATAGTTGTGTCACCCCTCCCCACCTCCATCCCCATCTCCCATCCATCTATAATGAATTCTCCAAAATGTGATCATATAACTCCCTTGCTTCAAGAATTGCATTGGCTTCCAATCATTATGAGATCAAAATGCAAGAACCTCATGAATATTTTCAAAGTTTTACATGAGTCATCAGCAAACGTTCTAACAACTATTATTTCTAAGGACATAGGCTCAAGGCCCAACGCTCACAATCTACTAACAGACTTAATTCCCACTTGAAGTTTAATAGATCCAAACAAATGACATCTAATAGGGCTTTCTCTTTTATGGCACCACAACTATGGAATTCTATTCCTAGTGATTTAAGAAATGAGTATGATATCAAAGATTTTCGAAAGTCCCTTAAAACGTACCTATTCATCAAAGCATATGGCAACTAATCTAATTCCAATAGAACAAAATGTTTTAACCCTTTGAATTTCAATTTTCCTATAATGTTTAAATTATTTTAACATTTTGTAAGATTGCAGTTATTTGTTTAATGTAATTGTAATGAATTATGAAATGTAATTTTGCTGTAGTTTATGTATAATTTAATATAATGTACTGTAATTTGCTGTAATGTACTATCTTGTTGTCTCCCCCCTCCCCCCTTGATGTAGTCCCTCTGTTGTCTTGCTGACCACTTTGATTGAAGGATAAGGTGGTATATAAAACTGATTAAATAAATAAATAAATCTTTAAAAAAAAAACTGGGGACTGGTTGAAATAATGGGTGAAGCACATTCCCTCGCAATATCAGTACGGATAAATGAAGACAGCACACAAGAGCCCATTTATAGACTGCCTTCTTTATTTAAAGCCTAATGGATTTTCATTTTACTTAATGAGCCCTCTGAGAAAAGGAAGACAAAATAGTACCCAGAGGGTCACCCTTCTGAAGTTTCCTTAAAATGCATCAATTACTCTGGTCCCAACAGCAGCAATGCTTCAAGTAATGAGAGGAATTATGGGAGAATCTTAAACATTTAAACAGAGGGAGGTATACCCTAGGAAAAAAGTATTTCGGAGGACAAACCTTTCATGCCCATAGCTAAAAGTACTTAAGAGGTATGCTTAAAGTGTCCTAATTCTCCCATGGAGGTGAGAAAACAGCAAGTTCCCTTTCATGGATTGATGGACTGAAAGAGAGAGAAATAGACTGAAGGAAGGAAAAAGATGCTTCCTCCCTTGGTAGCCTGTAGATCAATGTCTTGATGAGAAGGGAAAGGAAATTGGAAGAGGCGACAGCCTGAATAAGGATTCTGAACCTAGCACATGTGAGTAAACAGCTTCTGAAGCTCTAGACATAGATACACTGGAATGTTATGGGACTGGAGATTTTTATGTGCCATCATATCCCATTGATCCTTGACTTCCACCTCCCTGAAGAATCTTCCAGGTGAAATGTCTTTATTCCAACCAAAATCAGTGCACTTGTAAGTCACTGTTCTCAAAGTTCAGCCTGCTTGTTTCCTCATATAATGGACCTGTAGGGACAATCAATAAAATTCCCTTTTGAACTCAGATCTATATTTCAAATCCAATGTTCCTGGGAAGCTTTGGGGGATGCGATATCGCAACGCAGGCGAAGGGAACAAAGGGAGTCCTGCGCAGCTTCGAGGGAATGCTGGTCAAATCATCCTCATTTAAGTTGCTATAGTGGGCTACTATGATTGCTATTAAACAGACCTATATCCTACAGACCTATATCCAGCATCCGACTACTCGCGAAGATCATAGAAAAGGAGGCTCAACGTCAATTGCAAGATCACATCGACTCCGCCGCACCGTTAGATCCTTGCCAACATGGTTTTAGAGAATTCCATGGAGTTGAGACCCTTCTTACCACTCTCTTCTGCAAGATAATCACCGGCATTGATGACATTCGTCAAGGATTTGCCCTCATCTTTCTAGACATCGCTGCAGCGTTTGATTCAGTAAACCATGAGCTTCTATTAAGACGACTGTTTGACAAAGGCATAAATGGAAGAGCGCTTGAATGGTGCAGATCCTACCTGACCGAAAGATGGCAGCATGTTCGTTCCGGAGGGACAAATTCTGAATCATTCCACCAAAGCCAGGGAGTCCCACAGGGTTCCTCCCTCTCTGCGCTCTTGTTCAATATTTACATGCAACCAATTTGTAATATCATCCGGTCCTTCAATGTTGATTGCATGTTATACGCAGACGACGTCCTGCTTTACATTCCCTTCTCTACTGAGCATATGGACCTCTCTCCACTGACGAACTGTTTCAACGCAATATCCGAATGGCTTCTTTCTCAAAACCTCAGAATACAACATAAGAAAACGAAAGTACTCTTCATTACGAGGAACCCCAACTTTACCCCACCACAATATCTTAAGGTGAAAGAAGCTGAGCTGCAATCTAAATCCTCAATACGTTACCTGGGAGTCACTTTAGATCAGCACTTGGATTTGAAAGCCCATATAGGAAACATAGTCAAATCAGTTTACTACAAGATCCGCTCACTTAGGCATCTACGTTCCATGCTTGAACCAACTGATTTCCGGACAATTTTCCAGGCGTTGATCATACCTCATTTTGACTATGCCAATGCCATCTTACAAGGTCTTCCCCAATCTACATTGAACCCGCTGCAGCTAGCCATGAACGCTGCAGCAAGAGTCCTCCACGGAGCCTCCAGGAGCGACCACGTAACGCCTCTACTGATACAGTTGCATTGGCTACCCATCCAGGCTAGAATAGTTTTCAAGACCTTGATAACCACTTTTAAAGCTATTAACAATCTCTCACCTGCATCCTTAACCTCACTCATCCATACCACATCCCCAAATAGAGCAAGAAGATCCACGGCTATAAACTCCCTAAAAGTCCCGAAGGCACTAACTGTTTGCACCAAATCGACAGCCAACAGAGCCTTTAGTCTCAGTGCCCCAAGATGCTGGAATGCATTACCTCCTGATATCCGGGCTATTAAGAACCTACCACAGTTTAGGAAAGCCCTCAAATGCCACCTCTTCAACAAATACCTCATAGAGCCTAACGACACCCCCTAGAGCCTAAAGACACCCGGCGATACCATTTCCATACAAATTATGGTATTCTCAACAACACACCAAGTTTGATACTCAAACCCTTAGTGGTGGTAATGTTTCTGTGAAACTACTGTTATTATGACTCCATGTAGTAAGTTTTGTAAATAGTTTTCCCCTGTTATCCAAGTTTTTGTACCCTGTTACCTGTAAAACTCATACGCGTTTAACTGTACTGAGCATTTTTGTTACATGTAAACCGCGCTGATGCTGAATAGTGCGGTATATAAGAAACTATAAATAAACATTTGTATAGCTCAGTGAGGCGTGTACAGCATGGTGCAGGCACATATGAGACAGTCTGTGCTCTGTGACGCTTACGGTTTACTCAAGACAGACCGATAGGTAAGGCCATGAATGAAGAAAGTTCAAAACCCAAACCGTTTCTAAAAGTTCATCCAATAAATCTATCTAAGAAAGGTGGGGAGGGAAGGTGGGACACAAACAGAAATGTGCAGTGTTAATTTCCCAACTCGCCTATGAGAAGTCCCCTTGTACATCAGGAATGGAGATGTTCGAAGTCTGAGTCACACGAAGTGGCAGTGTTCAGGCCTGAGTTAATGAGGCGTAACTTTAGATATTCTTGAAACGCTAACATATTAGTGGAGGAGTAACCCAGCAGCGAGGGCAGCCGCCTAGAACCAGAAAGATCAGCATACAAACCCCATTGACACGCCATGTGGCCTTAAACTAGGCCGTTGCCTAGGGTGGCCGCTTTGGGAGGGGGCAGCAAAGAGCAAGCCATTCAAAGCTAAGCAATAGATTCTGATAGCCAGGGGAGGCATAAGGCTTAAAGTCTGCCTAGGGCGCCAACACCTTGAACCAACTCTGGGGCCAGCCCTACTTGGGAAAGTCACTTAACCCTCCATTGCTTCAGGTACAAACTTAGCTTGTAAATGCCCTGGAACAGGAGAACTCCTACGGTGCCTTATTGTAACTGTCCTTAAACCTCTACTGGAAAAGATGTGAGCTAAAATACAGTAACTACCACACCAACGTCTTCCCCCTCCCCCAAGTCTCTGAGCACTGTCAGGCACCGCCGTACCTATTCATACCCTGCTTTTCCACCGTAACTACAGCCTTGATTTGCAACAGAATCATTAGGGGGTTTTGGCCTCTTGAGTATGCACCGGGAACCTAAGTTGCATTAAGTGAGAACTCTGGGACTAAGAAGCTAACCTCTGCAACAGACAAGTAAAATCTTATAAAGATCTATTTTGTTTTAAGTGCCTTCAAGTCAATGCTGACTCCTGCCAACCCAGCAACTCCAGGGCTTTCTTGGCAAACCAGAAGAAGCTTGCAAGGCCTTTTCCTTCCGAGGCAGTGGAAGATAAGACCAGCAGTGCCTGTTTCATTCCCACAGCGATAGTCTTAGAAAGAGATTTTCATCGTTACAACTGTCATTTTACAATATAGTGAACTCAAGATTGTTAGTGCGGTGGTGTAGTTATGGCTGCAAAGTCTTTGCCATTAAGTGTGCCTAGAGAGTAATTTTATCAAAGCATTCTTGTGTGTATATGCTGGTGTACGTATGAAAAGACTTTTTATACCATCACTCTGCATGGTGACAAGATGCAGCCATGTTCGGGGCCATAATTTGCGTGGAACAAAGGCAGCATTGTGATTTAGGTGCTTTTTTATAGAATTTCTGTAATCGCACATATTGTAGGTGCATATCATATTTATATCTGTTCTCAGACTGATGCAAATCTACGAGGGTTCCTTTTACCCTTGATTTCCGCAGGGTTTGTGCTAGCACTTCATAAAGACACAGAGGCACCAACTTGGGAACACAGTTCAAAGGAGAGAAGATAGTCATGTGCCTACCAGGCTCTTCAGCCAGCAGGAACACAAACCAAGTTGTTGAATTACTTAGCGCAAAAAGTGAACGCTCCAAACTTGATGTTATTATCCACTTAGGCACAAACGACCTGGCTAGAAACAGTGCCTCTACAGCCCAAAAGGACTTCCAATCTCTGGGAGAGAAACTCAAGCACGTTGTTAACACTGTTGCATTCTCAGAGGTTCTACCTGTTCTTGGTAAGGGGATAAAAAGACTGCATCGCATTAACAGCTTTAATACATGGCTCCAGACCTGGTGCAGAGAAGAAGGATTCAGATTTATTGGCAACTGGGACAACAGATGGACAAACAAGAGACTATACTGTGCTGATGGACTACATCTCTCTGTCGCAGGGAAAAGAATCCTAAGTGAAAAATTCAGGCAGTATGTGGATATGCATTTAAACTAGGAAAAGGGGGTGACGGATGTGGAAGGTCAACATCTGCCTGCCACCCCCAGCAAAAGCAGAACAACATCAGAAACAGCCACACTTTTAAACCACACATCAAAAACATGTGGGAAAAAGTGGGCAGAACAAAATCAATGCAAAATACACACAAGCCAGGAAAATGCTGGAAAGCAATGAACACAAATGCTCGAAGCTTAGCCAACAAAATTCCAGACCTGGAAGCCCTAATGGTGGAAATGGATTTGGACATTGTGGCCATTACAGAAACATGGTTTAATGAATCACATGATTGGGATATAGCCATAGCTGGCTATAATCTATTCAGAAGAGACAGAGGAAATGGAAAAGGAGGAGCCTTGTATGTCAAAAGCAATATTAAAGCTACTGAAATGCAGGGGACATGGGGAAAAGAAAAAGCGCTCTGGATTGCGTTGGAAAGAGGAGATGGCGCTGTCATCCATATTGCTGTAGTCTACAGACCTCCAACTCAAATTGAAGAGAGAGACAATGAATTGATTATAGATATTGCCAAGATAGCAACAAAGGGGGAAGTGATCATATTGGGTGACTTTAATCTTCCTGATGTGGATTGGATTACTCCCTCTGCACATCTGGAAAGAAGCAAAAAAATTGTGGATGCTCTCCAAGATGCATTACTTAGACAAATGGTGATGGAACCAACCAGGGAAAGCTCAATGCTGGATGTAGTGCTCACCAACAGTGATATTGTGTCAGATGTCTGCGTGAGTGCCCCTGTGAGCAACAGCGACCATCACACGGTGTGGTTTGAAATAAAAGCCATGGTACAGGCCAATCATAGCAAGCTCAAAGTCCTAAACTTCAAATACACTGACTTCAATAAAATGGCAGAGTACTTAAAGGAGGAGATGACGGGGTGGAAGGAGATAAAGGAAGTGGAATTGCAGTGGGCTAAACTAAAGGAGGCAATAAAAGGGGCAACAGATAAATATGTAAGAAAAGTAAATAAAAGCAAGAGGAGAAGGAAACCTATTTGGTTTTCCAAAGAGTTGGCTGCTCAAATAAAGGCAAAAAACACAACTTTTGCAAAATTCAAAATCTTGCAAACAGAAGAACACAGAAATGAATACAGGATCCAAAACTCAAAGAGTCTAAAAGAGTAATAAGGATAGCAAAATCAAAGGCAGAGGAAAAGATGGCTAAAGATGTTAAGGGTGGCAACAAAAATTTCTTCAGGTATATTCGGGAAAGGAAGAAGATCAGAGTTGGAATTGCAGGATTCAGAAGTGCTGGGAAAGGACTCGTGGAAAGTGACACTGAAAAAGCGAAATTGCTAAACAAATACTTCTGCTCTGTTTTTACTAAAGAAGATCCTGGAGATGGACCAGCTGTGACTCCCAAATATAAACATGGGAATGAAGTAGATACCACACCATTCACAGAGGACGAGGTGTTAGAACAACTTGCTAAACTGAAAGTGGACAAAGCCATGGGACCAGATGGGATACATCCCAGGACACTGAAAGAGCTCAGAGAGGTTCTTGCAGGACCGTTAAAGGATGTTTTCAGCAGATCCTTGGAAACAGGAGAGGTTCCTCAGGACTGGAGAATGGCTGATGTCGTACCTCTACACAAAAGTGGTGACAGGGAAGAAGTGTCAAACTACAGGCCCGTGAGCCTTACCTCGGTGGCGGGAAAAGTAATGGAGGCGCTCCTGAAAGAGCAAATAGTGAACTTTCTCAAAACCAACAGGTTGCAAGACCCGAGGCAACATGGTTTTACCGAAGGACGATCTTGCCAAACAAATCTGATTGAGTTCTTTGACTGGGTGACCAGGGAACTAGATCAGGGGCATGCGATGGATATCATCTACGTGGATTTCAGCAAAGCCTTTGATACTGTTCCTCATAGGAGGCTTGTCAACAAACTCAGTAGCTTGGGGATGGGTCCCAAGATGGTAAACTGGATTAGAAATTGGTTGACTGACAGACGACAGAAGGTACATGGAGCTCACTCGGATGAGAGGAAAGTGATTAGCGGGGTGCCCCAGGGTTCGGTCCTGAGCCCGGCACTGTTCAATGTATTTGTGAGTGATATTGCTGAAGGACTGAATGGAAAAGTCTGTCTTTTTGCAGACGACACAAAAATTTGCAACAGAGTGGACTCCCCCGAGGGAGTGGTTAACATGAAGAAAGATCTACAAAAGCTGGAAGACTGGTCTAATGCTTGGCAACTACGATTTAATGCGAAAAAGTGCAGTGTCATGCACTTGGGTAGCAGAAATCCAAGAGAAATGTACGCGATAGGGGGCGAGAGGTTGGTATGCACGGTTCAGGAGAAAGACCTTGGTGTGATTATCTCTGATGATCTCAAGGTGGCAAAACAGTGCGACAAGGCAGTGGCAAAAGCCAGGAGGATGTTGGGCTGCATACAAAGAGGGATTACCAGCAGAAAAGAAGAGGTACTTATGCCACTGTATAAGTCACTGGTGAGGCCTCACTTGGAATACTGTGTTCACTTTTGGAGACCATATCTTGCAAAAGATGTAAAAAGACTGGAAACTGTTCAGAGGAAGGCAACCAAAATGATTTGGAGCCTGCATCAGAAGCCTTATGAGAAGAGACTTGAAGACCTAAATATGTACACTTTGGAGGAGAGGAGGGACAGAGGAGATATGATTCAGACCTTTAAATACTTAAAGAGAAATGATAAACAAACAAACCTCTTCCAAAGAGGGGGAACCTGTAAAACTAGAGGGCATAACATGAAGTTGCAAGGGGGTAAATTGAAAGGCAATGTCAGGAAATATTTTTTCACTGAAAGGGTGGTGGATGCTTGGAATGCCCTCCCGATGGAAGTGGTAGGGGCGAACACGGTGACGGAATTCAAAAAGGCATGGGAGAAACACAGAGGATCCCTTTACAGCAATAGGATAAAAACAAAATAAACGGTACCATCTAACTTCTGAACCATATAACGTCTCAACAAATATATAACATCTCAACAAGTAGGGGTGTCCTACATGGAGTGGTGGGTTTACCCCTAAATAAAGACATGGGGAGGGGTAGCCTGCACAGAGCGACAGGTGCACCTACTCTTGCCATCTTGCTGGGCAGACTGGATGGACCATGCTGGTCTTTATCTGCCGTAATTTACTATGTTACTATGTGTCTTTATAAATTAGGTGACAAATAGTTGCCTTCTTGCAACTATTCAAACAGACTGGAGAAAATATAAGAACATAAGAAATGCCATACTGGGTCAGATCAAGATCCATCAAACCCAGTATCCTGTTTCCAACAGTGGCCAATCCAAGTCACACGTACCTGGCAGGTTCCCAAGAAGGCACACAGATTCTACAATGCTTGTCCCAGGGTAAGTAGTGGATTTCCTGGGTCCTCTTTAATAATGGTTTATGGACCTTTCCTCTAGGAACGTTCCAAACCTTTTATAAACCCAGCTACACTAACATTTTTTACTACATCCTCCGCTAATGAATTCCAGAGCTTGATTATACATTGACTGAAAAAATATTTTCTCGTATTAGTCTTAAATGAATTACATTTTAAGCCTTTCCTCATAGAGACATCCTTCCATCCCTTTTACCATTTTGGTGGCTCTTCTCTGTACCTTTTTAAGAAACGGTGACCAGAATAGCACATAATATTCAAGTTGTGGTCGCACCATGGAACGATAAAGAGGCATTATAATATCCTTGGTTTTATTCTCCATTCCTTTCCTTATGATACCTAGCATTCTCTTTGCCTTCTTGGCCGCCGCTGCACACTGGGGGGAGGGTTACAATGTGTTATCCACGATACCGCTTAAATCTTGCATCGTGTAACTATAGTTTGGATTGTTCTTTCCTAGATGCATAATTTTAAACTTGACCACATTAAATTTCATCTACCATTTGAACATCCAGTCTTCCAAGTTATCAAGATCCTCTTGCAATTTTTCAGAATCCGCTTGTGTTTTAACAACTTTGAATAATTTTGTGTCATCTGCAAATTTGATCACCTCACTGGAAATGGGAATAATGGGTGAGGTGATCAAATTTGCAAATGACACAAAATTATTCAAAGTTGTTAAAACACAAGATAATTGTGATAAATTGGAAGCTGGACATCCGAATGGCAGATGAAATTTAATATGGACTAGTGCAAAGTTATGTACTTAGGAAAGAACAACCCAAACTATGGTTACACGATGCAAGGTTCCACATTAGGAACCACCACACAGGAATAAGATTTAGGCGGCATAGTCGATAATATGTTGAAACCCTCAACCCAGTGTGCAGCGGCAGCCAACAGAGCAAATAGAATGCTAGGTATCATAAGGAAAAGAATGGAGAATAAAACAAAGGATATTATAATGACTCTGTATCGTTCCATGGTGCGACCGCACCTTGAATATTGTGTGCATTTCTGGTCACTGTATCTTAAAAAGGATATAGCAGAATTTTTTCTCTCAACATATAACTAGTTTTTGGACCAGTACCGGAGGATGTTGTTAAAGCAGGTTGTGTATCTGGGTTTAAAAAAGGTTTGAATAAATTCCTAGAGCAAAAGGCCATAAACCGTTAGTACGATAGACCAAGAGAAGTTCTGCTTATCCCTGGGTATGAGTAGCATGGAACTGGCTATTTTTGCAATATGTCAGGTACTTGTGACCTGAATTGGCCACTGTTGAAAACAGGACACTGGGCTTGATGGACCTCTGGTCTGATCCAGGATGGCAGTTCTTATATTCTGTTCTCTCCGCATGGGAGACTTTTTATAAAATTACTCTCCTAGTGCATATATTCCTTTGCTGTAAACTTGTTAACCAATTAAACTGAAGAGAATATATCCCTTCAGAGAGCCATTTAATGCACAAACACAGACCATAAGAACATAAGATATGCCATACTGGGTCAGACCGAGGTCCATCAAGCCCAGTATCCTGTTTCCAACAGTGGTCAGTCTAGGTCACAAGTACCTAACAGTTTCCACAAAAGACACAGGTTTCACAGTGCTTGTATTGGGTCAAGCATTGATATCCTGTGTCCCTTCTTAATAATTGTTTATGGACCTTTCCTCCAGGAACTTGTCCAAACCTTTTTTAAACCCAGCTACACTGACAGCTTTTACTACATCCTCCGGTAACAAATTCCAGAGTTTGATTACACGTTGAGTGAAAAAATATTTTCTCTTATTAGTCTTAAATAGGTTATCCTGTAGCTTCATTGCATGTCCCCTAGTCTTCCTATATTCTGATGACATAAACAATCGATCTACGTTTACCCGTTCCATTCCTTTCATTAGTTTATAGACCTCTATCATATCTCCCCTCAGACGTCTCTTTTCCAGATGAAGAGCCCTAACCTTTCTAGCCTCTCTTCATAGGGATATCCTTCCATCCCCTTTACCATTTCTAATTCCACTATATCCTTTTTAAGATACAGCAAATTCTTTGCAAAAGGGTGGCAAATTTAAAAAAAAATGAAATGAGAGGTTGGATGATTATTAGACTGGGGGTCAATAGTGAAAACTTAGAAAAAAATCATGTGGTTGTAAGTAAATTCATTTTATAAGATTAAAGGCTCCACTTCTTATTCTTACAATGAAACGCTGCTCCTGTGTTGCAGCGTTATTTATTTTCAGAAGCGAGTCTGCAACAAGGTATTTTTGAAAGTGAGGAAAATCTATGTTCTTCCTCTTCAAGCCAGTTCCAGGCCAAAACCTGTCATCTGTGGAGTAATGACACCACCTGATGACAGTATCCCAGAATGCATCTCTATCTTTCCTCTGAATTTGAGGTGCTAGCGCAGGGGTGGCCAACTCCAGTCCTGGTGCACCACAATCCAGTCCTGGACGTCCCTAATGAATATTCATGAGATATATTTGCATACAATGGAAGGAAGAGGATGTTAAGACATCTCATGAATATTCATTAGGGACATCCTGAAAACCAGGCTGGATAGTGGTGCACCAGGACTGGGAGTTGGCCACCCCTCTGCTAGCAGAAAGTAGCAAAGGAAGGTTTAACTTCTGGTTTTTTTTAAAATTATGAAAAGGGAGATAGCAAGCATTCATTGCCACCCTCGTTACGTTTGGAACCTTCTTTTCACACTTTCAAAGCTAATCTTAAGACTCACCTCTTCTGCACAGCCTTTGATCTTCCCCTTCCCCCTCCCCCTGCCATTACCTGATTGTTCACCTGCCCTTTGTCCTTTTTATTTCTAATATTATTGCTGTACTGTTACTTTTTGCTGTCCCTTTTTATAAAACAAATGGTGTTCCTTTTCTGTTTCTTTTTCCTCAGTTGTTCCTTTTGTTTTTATTGTAAACCGCTGCATGCCTAATTGGTTTAGGTGGTATAATAAATTTTAAATAAAGATAAAGAAAGATAAAGCACTGCCTCGGAAGCAAAGGTACCAAAATCTAGAAGCTCATTTGTATTGTTTAATCAAAACAGGAAATTACTTTCATGCTTTTCACTTGCTGATTTACTGGCAACCTGCCCATTTCTCAACTCTGCCATTTGCTTTTGGACTTTTTATATCCTAATGCGTTCTATTTACTGTACTTTCACATTTTTAGCATAAGATGTATACAGTTTTTTGTATCAACATACCCAGTTTAAAAAATTATCTCTAGAGTTGCTAACGGTCCCCATGTTTTCAGGACAGATTGATCTAGTGTATTGTGGCGCTTCGCCCCGGTTAGGCGGTCGCCTAGTGGAGACAGCGTACCATCTAATGTCTTGTATTTTGCAGAGACTCCAGGGCCAGGGCCTCTGGAATTGTAGTTGTGTGAAAAAATGCAAACCAAGTGGTTTGCAACACAGGAAAAATGTATTGTTTTTTTTTCTTTTGTAGTCAATACTTTGCAAACAAAACTGTTATGGAAGTTTCTGAACAGAATAACAGAACAGAGGATAATTTCTCCAAACAAAATTGTCACATAAACCGTGCTCCAACAATGCTATAAATGAGGTTGCTTCCTTCAGCTCATTAACAGAAGATAACTTCTTTTCCCCAACAAGCCACAGTTGAAACTTATTGCTATTATCAAAGTCCAGCAAAGCCCACAGCTTCTTTCAACTGCTTAGGGTTTTAAAAGTAAGGCTTCTTCGGCTTGTCAGCATTGCTAACAGAAAACTGCTGCTTTAAAACATTTACTCCAGCATAAACACTTGTGTTAATTTTCAACCTTGATAATTCTTTCTCTATCTCAGGTTCCCAGCACTCAGCGTATCAGGATAACTGGCTTCTGGTTTCTCTTAGGTTAAACCGTTGGCCTACCCTGAAGCTAGGCACAAGGAGCATTCCATTAAGGAATCAATGGAGTCCTGTTCCACTTCACAGGATTCCGTCTCCATATCTTCGCACTCAGAATCACATGTCTCTGGGCTTGAGACTGGCTCAGAGTATTCAGGCCTAATTTCTTTTAAAAGCTTGAACACCTTTTCCCAATGAGCTTTCCGTCTCCCCTCTGGGTTTTCAGTATGGCTACCAGACTTTTTACCCTTTAATAAACCACTTAAAGGTTCTGTCTGTCTCCCCTTACTTCTGGGAACGTTCTTCCTGACAGGCTTTTTAAAAGATAAAATTTCTTCCTCAGAATCCTGTAGGGCTATTCCTGTATCTCGGCTGTATTCTTCAGCTCCCCCAGGTCTTTCCCTCCTACCTCCAAGCCTGGCTGCAAATCTCTCACAGCAGGGGCTCTTCTTTGAAGCAGCAGAATCAGAGCTGCTCTGGGAATCACTCCGGTGTCTGTTCCTAGACACTCTCTGCCATCCACCACTGAAGATTTGGTCCTCTTCAGTTTGGCTTGAGAACTCTCTTTCCAGCTTGCTTACAGCTAGCTTCCTCAGTTCCTCTCTCTTGGAAGGAGTGTGATTAGCCCTGCTCCTGGCTCTGTCCCAGCTGCTGCTGCTGAACCTGTTCCCATGTCCCAACTTGGACTTGTTCCCGAATCTGTTCCTCTGTGTTTCTGTGAGCTTAAATGTGTGTAAGCATCCTCCCCCTCCTGGCTCCTCCCACAGGTGTTCCCTATCCCTTCTCTGGGTTGCCATGGAGTCTGGGTGTGGTCTGAGCCTAGTAGCTCTGGAAGTGTGGGTTTTTCCACTACCTGCATTTTGAAACGTGTGTTTAGCTGAGCCCTTCCCCCGCACAGAAGAAAAAGTTTCTTTTTTATCTGTTTTCCAGGGCTGAGCTGCAGCCTCATCACCACACATCCCCCCCCCCCCCCCTTAAGCTGTTACGGGCTGGTGCCCCAACCCGCGCACAGCCCGTAATCTTTGACAGGATGTTTGGGTTGCTGTTTTCTCTCACGGCCAATTGAGCCCTCACTGTCCGCTCATGCCATGGTCGTAACACGTTAACATGATACACCTGCTGCCTCCCCTTTCCAGTCTCTAGTGAATACGATACGGGACCTACTTGTTTTATAACTTTATAGGGCCCTTTTCGAAGTATTTTCAAATTTTGAACTAGCACCTGCGACCATCACAATCACCTTCTCACCGACCTTTAGGAGACGTGGTTTCGCACGTCGGTCATAGTAGGTTTTTTGACGGGCCTGGCTAGCTCTCAAGTTCCCTTCTGCCCTGCCGGTAGACCCAAATCCTCCCGAGCCCCGGGTGGTGGTGGTCAATTCCTTAACTTCCTCTAGGGGCGGAAATCCTACCCTTTCACAAATTAACTGTGCTACTCGGTCACCTATATTCACCTTAAAATCCTCTTGAGCAAAATTAAACAGGAGTACTTTAACCGGTCCTCGATAATCGGGATCAATGACCCCTGCCCCTACATCTATGAAATTTTTAAGCGCAAGGCCTGACCGGGGAGCAATCCGTCCATAGCAGCCTGGCGGTATTTCTACCTGGAGACCCGTCTCAACTATGGCTCTCCCCTGTCGTGGTATGGTGACCTCTACCGCGCTGCACAGATCAAACACGGCGGCCTGCTCAGACGCATGCTTAGGGACCTGGGCATCAGGGGTGGTGTGGCAAAACCGGAGAACAAACTTCGGTTTGGGGTCAGTTACATCCCCTCGAGGTTCTTTCTTGCCTCCCTTTTTCAAATTGCTCCCAAAGGACCGGGGACTGACCTGGCCCTTGCTTCCGCCTTGGGTGAAGAGCTTACTAGCCTCTCCTTATTTGTTGTGGGGTTTGAAACCTTTCCTGAGTTTTCTGGCTTGGCTAGGGCAGCTGTCTTGCCCGCTTTGTTTTGCAACTCCTCTGCTAACCCCCGCCTATATTGGGGCCAATCTCTCCCTAGGACTAAGGCATGGGGGAGTCTGGGAACAACAGCTACCGCTATTTCTCTCTTCATGCCTAACCCCTTTATCCTTACTTGGTGTATGGGATAGGTTGAAGCTGCCCCATGGATACATCTGATTTTGATATGGTCTCCAGAAGACTCTGGCATGGGCCTATCTTGTGACTCAATTCTTCTCCAGAGCTTCTGAGAGATCATTGATTGGTCTGCCCCAGAATCTAATAAGGCCTCCGGGGGGATCCCTTCCACCTCCACAGTTAATAGGAATCCTTCTCCAGTATCTCTGGGACGGGTGGTTACTAGAACTGTCCTGGCCTTACAGTCCCTTTTAAAATGACCTGCCTCCCCACAGGAAAAACATTTTCTCTGGGTATCATGCAATTTATCCATAGGCACATTTTTTACTTTTCCCAGCCTTGCAAACCTTGCCTTCCCTTCTGGCATCTCCATACCTGCCTGCTTAAAAACACTGTCCTTCTCCTGGCTTAACCGATTGGCTTCCAGAAAGCATTCTGCCAGAGAAATAGCCTCCTGGGTGTTTTGGTAGTTTTGGAGAACCAGGAAAGTTTGCAAGTCCCTAGGCACGGCCTCCATGAATTGTTCTAATATAACACAATCCAAGATGGACACTAAATTTCTAGTCTCAGGAGTGAGCCATTTCCAAACTAAACTCCTTATACAGTGACACAGTGTTTGGGGTGTTTCACCCTGTTTCAGTTTACAGGCTCGTAAAAGCCGACAGTAGACCGTTGGATTTAACCCCAGACGATCTTTTATGGCTCGCTTAACCTCCTCATAATTGGTGACTAATGTTGCGGGCATGGCCCTGTAGGCTGCCAGAGCTTCCCCAGTAAGGGAAGTGGCAAATCTAACTGCCCACTGGTCCTTCGGTCATCTTGCCAAGAGAGCTATTCTCTTGAAAGATTCGATAAAGTCATCAATATCATCGTCTTTGGTAAGCTGTCCACAAGACAGTGAAGCAGTGCTAGGCAACTTCCACCCTTAGAAAGCTCCCTGGGAACCTGGCACTGTCCTTGCGGCTTCAGCTGCCTTCTCTTGTGCTCCCAGCCATCTCCCCATCATCTCGAGGAGTGGTTTCTGTTGGGCCTGTAGCATAGCTGCTGTCTGTTCTCGGCTCATTGCTGACATCTCGCGCTGTTTTGTAAACTGCTGGGCCATCCAGGCCAGAATGTCGCCTCGCTCCATCTCCGGACTGGTGCTGCAATCACAAACAAAAACACAACCACAAAGTGCGGCAGTTTTATGCTCCCCCTTGCGCCCTTGGAAAGCACTACCATACCCTCCCCTACACCAGTTTCCGAGCAATAACCCCTCCTATATACGGGTTACCTGGCTCTGGTGTAGACTCGCTCTTGTCAACAGCTTGAAGACCAACTCCGGCTCCGCTGCCACGCCGGATTTTCCTCCATTCAGCAGACTTCGAGTGTTGACACCGGCTTCCTCTTTCCGTGATGTGGATTGGTTCAGGCGTGTGCAAAGGCTGACAAAAATCCAAACAACTATGCCACCTGTGGCGCTTCGCCCCGGCTAGGCGGTCGCCTAGTGGAGACAGCGCACCATCTAATGTCTTGTATTTTGCAGAGACTCCAGGGCCAGGGCCTCTGGAGTTGTAGTTGTGTGAAAAAATGCAAACCAAGTGGTTTTAGAGGCAACACAGGAAAAATGTATTAATTCTTTTTCTTTTGTAGTCAATACTTTGCAAACAAAACTGTTATGGAAGTTTCTGAACAGAATAACAGAACAGAGGATAATTTCTCCAAACAAAATTGTCACATAAACCGTGCTCCAACAATGCTATAAATGAGGTTGCTTCCTTCAGCTCATTAACAGAAGATAACTTCTTTTCCCCAACAAGCCACAGTTGAAACTTATTGCTATTATCAAAGTCCAGCAAAGCCCACAGCTTCTTTCAACTGCTTAGGGTTTTAAAAGTAAGGCTTCTTCGGCTTGTCAGCATTGCTAACAGAAAACTGCTGCTTTAAAACATTTACTCCAGCATAAACACTTGTGGTAATTTTCAACCTTGATAATTCTTTCTCTATCTCAGGTTCCCAGCACTCAGCGTATCAGGATAACTGGCTTCTGGTTTCTCTTTAGCTTAAACTGTTGGCCTCCCCTCAGTCTGAAGCTAGGCACAAGGAGCATTCCATTAAGGAATCAATGGAGTCCTGTTCCACTTCACAGGATTCCGTCTCCATATCTTCGCACTCAGAATCACATGTCTCTGGGCTTGAGACTGGCTCAGAGTATTCAGGCCTAATTTCTTTTAAAAGCTTGAACACCTTTTCCCAATGAGCTTTCCGTCTCCCCTCTGGGTTGTGAGCTAGACTGACCACTGTTGGAAACGGGATACTGGGCTTGATGGACCTTGGTCTGACCCAGTATGGCGTTTCTTATGTTCTTGCCTCAGTTCAAATCCTCAGCTGGCTATGGGACATGTTTACCGAAGGTTAACATGCGTTAATAAGTGTTTATGGGTGTAAAGTGCCCCCAAGTTGACAGAAATAAATGGGCCAAGGCAGTGTGTGATGTGCATTGCCATGTCTTAACCTGCATTAAACTTTAGTAAATATGCCCCTATGTGTGTGACCCTGGGTTCCTTATCTTTCCCCCTAAATCCACTTTTCCCCTTCCTTCTGTCTATGTTTCTGTGAATAACACTACACTCCTCCCTGTTTCTTCAGCTTGCAACCTTGAGGTCATCTTTGATTCTCCTCTCTCTCTTTTTCTTCACACAGCCAACAGATCGCTAAAACCTGCCGTTTCTTCCTCTATAACATCAGCAAAATTTGTCCCTTCCTTTCTGAATACACTACTAACAATCTTATCCATTCTCTTGTCACCTCCCATCTTGACGATTGCAACTTGCTCCTTGCTGGTCTCCCCCTAAAACATCTCTTTCCCCTTCAATCTGTTCAAAAATCGGCTACACAGCTAATCTTTCATCAGTCTCACATAACCCCTTCTCTGCCATACTTTAGTCTCTCCACCTTGCTGATTTATGTGCCTGGAACAAACTACATCGGGCTCCTTCTCCGGCTCTATTCAAATCCAGGATAAACCCCACGTTTCTGAGGCTGCTTTTGGATCTTGCTCCCCTTATTCTCTCCCTGTGCTCAGATCTAATCCCCGACTCCGTCACTCAATCTCTCTGCATGATGTTGGGGAAGTCGTTTCATGTTTCTGTAATGCCCTGCTCCATTGTTGACTGCGCTAGGATGAGTCTGGTCCATTTACCCATCATCGTTCGAACTTTCTGCGTGATTTTAACTAGAATGCAGTACGGTGGGCACACAACAACAGCAGTGTTAGTGATAGAAAAGCGATCTGTGTAATTTGGACCAAATTGGGGGTTCAAAAGGTGATGAATTTTTGTTTTTATGTAGTTAAACTTAACTCTGGCCCATAGACAATATGCTTGAGGTGAGTAATATCAACACATCAACCCCAACCAAATACAACCAAGTGAACTCTCAAAAGAAACTTTCAATGCAGATCAAAAGCCTAGAAAGAATCAAGTCAAAACAGGGACTCACAGAAAAGAAATAAAATATAA
Source organism: Ichthyophis bannanicus (assembly GCA_033557465.1). Lineage (NCBI taxonomy): Eukaryota > Metazoa > Chordata > Amphibia > Gymnophiona > Ichthyophiidae > Ichthyophis > Ichthyophis bannanicus. The sequence continues at coordinate 122,302,169 of CM066048.1, forward strand.
CAAAAGAGAACAAATATAAAACCAAGGAAAAAAATGAAAAAAGAAACAGATGGAATTCTATAGTCAGCACAGCAGGAGAGCCAATGAACTGCAAAGCTACCCTGGCATTTTGGGAAGTCTTTCCTTTGAGATGTGTGACGTATGCAACATAGATGATAAACAGCAGGGAAAGACTGTGTGGTCTATTTGGTCTGCCCAAATTCCTTCCCTGCCCATTAGCTCAGACCCCATATGACCTCTGTTTTTTCTCTCACTCCCTCACATGTAGAGCCACTATGTGCTTGACCCACAGTGCCTTACATCCTGTTACTGTGTCAACCTCTAATTTTCTACCCTAGGATGCTTTTCTATGCATCTTGATGCTTTCTGAGAAGAAATATTTCCTTATCTTAGTCCCCAGTCTCCTCTTTCGAGCCTGAAATCGTAGCCTCTAGTTCTAGATATTTCTTTCAATGTAAAATCCTCCCCTACCTTATTCAATCCCTTCCAGATCTCTCCAGGCCCCTATCAGTTCCTCCTTCAGTCTGCTCACCATCATGTGATGTTTCCGTAATTCTGTTTCATGTGAGAATTCTCCACAGGTCGCATTCTTATTATTTGTCCCTTGCGGTATACACATCGATTTTAAATTCACGTGCTTCTGAAATTTTCACCATACTATGACCATCCCTTCCTAAGATGTTTTCCATTAAGTCCTGCATTTGAACATTGCACAAGAGGGTGGATCATGTCAAATTCTCAAAAAATTATCCACAAAGGGACAAACTGACCTATGTACTTTCTTAGTGAGTCTATGAGGATGATTTAAATGGTTTAGCCGTGGTTTGGACATATGCAAACGTCTCCGTTACAATTCCACAAATGCTGTTCATAGATGTCTCCAGTACAGGGACATTCAAGTAGGAAAGGGGTATGGCAATGGACTTACAGGTCCCCATTCGATCCCAGAAGCAGTGGTGCCATCTGCAGGCATGTACATATTTATTCCTGCTTAAGGCATCAGTAAAGTATTTGTTTTCTCCTTAAAACATCCAGAGAGTGTAGAGAAAATGGAGAATTAAGTGACTAGCCTTAAATTATAAAGTTCCTCACTGCGATTGGAACCCCGGCCACCCAGCTCTTAAGCCACTACGCTAACCATTATGCTATTAGATGTTTTGGTTCTGAAATGCTCTCCTGGGGACATCTATGTAGACATTTGATACATGAACATATCGGGCACGTCCATGTTTTTTGAATTGTGCCTGAACTTGCATGTGCCTGCCTTTCTTTTCAGACGTTCTGGCTTTGATGTCCCAGATAGTACCTGGACGTCCCACTTGAAATGTGCCTCCATGTCTCTTCCTGCTGAAAGGTGACAATTAACCCTTGGTAGACAACTTTTTTTCCTGTCCAAAGATTAACTGTGATGTACTTATCTCAGACTCATTGTGAATTTATTTTGGTTTGGTGTTGCATATTTGGGGTGGGGAGGGATGTTCCATTTATGTGTTATGGATGTGACCTCTGGGCCACTCACTGTAGCGTTGACATCAGCGATACCTAAGTAGAATTTTTATATTTTTATGGCAAAACACCATCTCTTACTTTCAGAACAAGTTCTGTTTAGGTGGGTAAAAAAGCCCAAAACATATTACTTTATACTTGAAGGGAAGGCAGAGATTCACATTTATTCAAAGCAACCAAAAAAATGTTTTATTTATTTAAATATTTATAAGATGCCTTTTACTATCAGTTCTAGGTGACTTCCAACAAAATGACCGAAATATGAAAGGAAAAATACAAACATAATATAAAGCAAGACATATAACATACAACTAGCACCTTTAGAATAGAATCAAATTGTTTAAAACTATACAACAGAACGCTATCATAACACTTTGAAGATTGGTGATCCTCTATTGAATAAACTGTAAGTCATCTTATGCAAAAACATGCACAACATAAAGTCTTTAGCCTTTTCTAAAAACTAAAAGATCCACTTCTAATACATTTAAATGTGCAAAGAATTTAATTGAATCTGGCAAAGCATTCTGTAAGCCTGGGCCTGCTGCAAGCAAACTGGAGAGAGGGCACATTCACGTTGACTCTCATCCCGGAAATGCAAGACCCATGGGGATGGTAGAGAGATAATGTTAAGGTGAGTGGAGTGGCCTCGGTTTTAGATTTCATCCATCACTCAAAAGGCAGCCAGTGAAGAGAAGAAACAGCTGGTGAATTAGTGTGCAGATGCCTGTGCTTTGGAATGGGCTGGAAGCTTCTGTTAGCAGATTTAAAGCAAATCTGAAAACTTGTTATTTCAAGTTGACATTTTACCATGATATATTGACTTGATGATCCAAAGGCATGCTGGGATGATGCCCCCAGGAGAATAACAAATTCACTCATTGTCCTCATCCCTATTTATTTATTTAACTGATTTTACATACTGCTCTATTTTGCAGTCAGAGCGATTTACATAAAACATAAAGCAATAAACATAAACAGCATACTTAGAACAGGTAAGTTAATTTGGAGTATTTAACAGGAGAAAATTTAACAATTAGGCTCACTCAGAGAAAAGTGGATTGTGGCCAAGTTTGTGCGAAATCTACTTTTAGCTCTGTGTAATCCAATACGCCTTACAGATCTATTGACTTCTTCTCCTTCTCTCCTTTTTATGTAAACCACTTAGATATGGTACTTGCAGGATGTCAAATACCTGCGGAACCTGAAGCCTGAACTCACACGCATCGATGTGAAATGGGCCTTAATCTGCCATACACAGAGGCCCTTTTCCTCATGTGCACTCTATACACAAATCCACACCCAGATGGAAGCAGTGAACAGGAAGTGGAGGCCATTTTTAGATTGATGCAACCACGCCACCCTAAAGGTGACTCTGCAGGAGACATACTGAAAAAGTCCCACCCTTGTGTCTCCTGGGTCACCAGAAAGAGAGGAAGAGGCAAAGCTGCTTCTTTGCCACGTGAATTACCTTTAAAAAATTTGAAAAATGTCTTTAGAGAGGGGAAAATTGTGCTTTAGTTGACCTCTATCCAGCTTTTGGGTCATCTGATGCATTGTAATGTTGATTGTGTGTGTGTTGCATTTGAAAAGAAACAGGAAATGTCAACGATATTTCCCGTTCTCTTTCATATCGTTTTTGACAAGAACAAAATGGGAAATGGCAAAATTTTGTCACGTCCTGTTTTTCATTAGTAGTGGGAAGTGACCAAAAAACACTACAAGATGAACAGAAACAAAGAATGTTTTGCACCATAAAATGAACAAAACAAAATTCTTTTGTCTGCACGAATATGAAATAAAAAAACAAGCTAAAATGACATGAAATGAAAATAAAACGAAATGAAAACAAAATATAAAGAAAGAGAAAACATGAACACCCATAACTATTACAGAAGCCATTTGTACAAGCTGAACTCATGTAGAGGAACAATGCCATGTATAGCTGATGAATGAACCAAATAGCGAGAGTTACCAGATAATAGTGGTTGAGGAAGAAGGGAAGAACGATTATTCCTTGCATGATCCCATCAGTCCTGTCAGGTACCTTCCCCATAAAATTTACAGTCCAAATTTAAGCCAGTGGGATTACATGACCTGTTCAAAGCCACCTAATGAGTGGATGTATAGGCTTGCTCAAGATCATTGAGGTAATGACAAAGTTCATTCCCCGTAGGGTCTTTAAGCTTCATGCCTTGGGCTGTGCTAACCAGTTCTGCGGTGGGTGAAAATTGTGGGATTAAACACTAATGTACAAATCATACGGATCGGACTTTTCAGTAGAAGAGTTCGTAGGAGGAGGAACTGAGTAATGAGCCACCAAAAAACGGCTCAACTTATAATCACCAACTTCTTTACCTGAAGACGTTTCCCACCCCAGCAGGAGCAGTGGAGGAGTTGCAGGGATTGCTTTTTGAGTTTGGGGCTCCCAGTGATCAGGATGAGGGACTGGGTGGGTGAATAGCAGTAAACAGCAATTAAGCAAACGCAGAACCAGGAGCTGGAGGTGGGGAATATGTTGAGGATCAGTAGGATTTCGGACACATAGAATGAGATGTAGAGGAAGAGGAGGAAGGTGATGGTCCTGACTGCCCCCTTGCTGGCCTCCTTGCGGGGCCCACTCAACCCTGAGGTGCTCTGTTCCATACGATTAGTGTGTGCACACAAAGAAGCAATGACAAGGGAGGCAGATGTTCCAACTAGGAAAAGGGGCAAACAACAGCCAAAGATACTGCTGGTGAGCAGGTAGGTGAGGTTTATAGTGGGCACCATTTCCTCCAGCGTAGTATTGTCCATCTGATTGACTGTCACATTCTGTGGGGACTCTCTGGAGATATTAAAGATAGCAGGAACACTGAGTCCCAGAGACAGGAACATGGTCCAGAAAAGCAGCCAGGGCACCAGCCTGGGGATATGCCTCTTCAGTCGAACCAAGAATGCGTGAGAGAAGGGGATTATTTGGAGACAATAGAAACTGCAGAGGCAGACAGTGAGCCAGAAGCTGGAGAAGATGGTGAACAGAAGCAAGACGGTGAAGATTGGGTAGACCCAGTTGGAGAAGTAGACATTTCCCCAGAGGAAGATGAATAAGTCATTGGTACACATGATGCTCTGAAAGCAGATGTTAAAGACACCCATGGTGATGAGGATCCAATCTGAGGGGTTCAGGGTCTGTCCCTGCACCCTGTCCATGCAGTTCACAGCCACGATGAATGTGTTAGTGAAGATTCCAGCCATAGAGTTGAGGCCAAGGATGATGAGGGAGACCAAGGTAAAGAGGGGAAGCATTTTTTGTCTCCTGCTACTGGGAAGCCTGCCAGGTTTTCTCAGTGATATGAGAAGTATCGCTGAATTGAAAGACCTTGTGTTCTTATGAAATGTGCAAATCTGTGAAAAGAAAACAGAGGTAAAACATTAGTCAACAGATCAAAATTTATTAGATAATATAGGAGACCTGTTCTTTGCCTCCACACTTGTGCAGTGTAAAGGAGACCTACCCATGACCCTGTGTGATTGTGTAAAGAAGACCTACCTTCTGTTCTGGCTATGATCATGAGCGTTGTCTGAAGTAAACCTGCCTTCTCTTCAGGTTATGATTGTGTACATTATATGAACAGTAAGTGCTTTCCCCTGACATTTTTCGTTTCCATGGATCCAATCAATTCTCTGTTTGTCTGATCCAGCTTCTCAGTCCCTTACCTTTGCTGAACCATATATCCCTGAGAAGGAGAAGCCCAAAGTCAGGTCCCAAGGGAGAACACACTGAGAACTACTCCACCGATCGATCAGTTTTTCCACTGCTGATGCCAGGGTCAAGATGCAGAGCAGGACTGCGCCCAAACCAGGCTGTTGCCTATGAAAGCCCAATGCGGGGCTGGAGAAGTTATCCAAGAGTCTGCTGAGCTTCTCACTAGTAAAATGAAAGACGATGAGGCACTGGGTGAACAGAACACTTGATCTGTAATGAAAGAGTGACGTTTATATAGAAGTATCTGTGCTCGGTGAGACACACCGTCAGCTTATAGGAACTTGCATGTGAAGTCTGAGCCCCAAGGGGCAGGTCCAGTGCAAGGTACTGGGTGCTCTAGTCAACCTTCATTCTTACGCCTCTACCTCAAGATTTTTATTATTAAACTCGATAATCATGATCATTCTAACACCACGCCTTTCACAACAACCCTGTAGAAATGCATAATTGGCATCGTACTTTTAAAATATTATGTTTTTCTTTGCCTGCTCTCTGTGCGGGTAAGAGGCTGACGGCTCTGTCAGGATCTAGTGTTTTGCTTTGACTGTTGCTGTTCTTTGCTATTCCTCAGAGGCTGCTGCTCTAGGTGGCCGGCTAGTCTTGCCTAAGGTGGGACCAGCCCTGACAGGGGCTTTAAATGAGGTAAGATTAAGTGAAGAGGTTGTAGCACTGGAAGCTTGAACCTTGTATTTGGTGCCCGCCCTGGGTGGAGGGGGGATTCTGGCCCGGTTGTCCAGTTTGTGCTGCTTATTCCACCTTTGAGCTGGAATAAGCAGCACGTTCCCCCTAACCCCGCAGGACATACAGGGCTGTGATCGGAATCGGCCCTGTACTTCCTGCCGCCTCAACCTGCCCCGATCTGCCCAGGCCCCGCCCCCCACCAGCTCTCCCCTTACTTCTGCTCTAGGCATGCAGGGAGGGCCTGAGGGGGAATAGGGGCAGGACAGCTTGCAGTGCTGCTTGTCCTACCAGGAACATCCCCCAGGGCGGGGGCTGGGTGTAGGTAGGTCCCTGCCACCCAATCCTGGCTCTGGCTGCCCAGCCATAGGTAGGGTCGTAGGGAAGAAGAGGGTCGACGCCACAGGATCCAGGGGAGCCTGCGGGGAGGACGTCCCCACAGGCATGCAGGGGTACACCACCAGGACATGCAGCCCCTAAGTCGCATCTCTGAATTGGGCCCTTAGTGTCACAGTCACACCTTAGTCTTTGACAGGTTTGATTAATTCTATTTTACTGGGCTCCATGAGCTCCCAATTAAAAAGGAGACAAGCTATATAGAACACTGCAATTAGGCTCCTTTATGGAGTCATATCGCTCCTTTACTATGGGAGCAGCACGGGCTACAGTTTAAAGATCTTCTCCTAACCCACTTGGCATACATCACAGGTCGACTTAATATTTTCCTTCTCTTTTGATACCTCTATCCTCAGCACGCCCTACGTGTCTCCCGTATGGAATGCGCTTCCCCGTGACATTAGAGTTATTATCTGAAATTTAAGACAGCTCTAAAATTCCATCTGTTTGCTCAGGCCTTCAACGGTATCTTATAAACCCTGGGAAAATGATCAGTGTATGATTTATCAGTACTGTCTAACCCAGGGGTTTTCAACCCAGGACACATCTAGCCCGTCAGGTTTTCAGGATAGCCACAGTAAATATGAATGAGATAGATTTGCTTGCACTTCCTCCATTATATTCAGATCTCTGTCATGCATATTCATTGTGGTTATTCTGAAAACCTGACTGGCCTGGGCTTCCCCAAGGACTGGGCTGGGAACCCCTGGTCTAACCTCCTTCCTTTCTGTGTTGGGTGGGCTTTTAGATAAAATCATTACATTAGCTTCCTAACGTATATTGTCCTGTGATATCTCTTCGCAAGCCAGGGATTATATTTATTCTTCTTCTATTTTGGACTGATGTTATTGTAAACCACCTCACTGTTCCAATCGAATGAGAGGGGGGTATATCAGATTTATTAGACCTTAAACCTCAATAAAGCAGGTGGTGTATCATCAGTTATTTGACTTCTTAGGAGCAAATGATCTGCAATATCCCCAGCAACACAATTCCAGAGCAAAGCACAGAGCTGTGACATTAATAGCGTCATTAAGCGATTCTGTGTCAAAGAAGATTGATAATAAAAACATTGCAAGTGTTCTTCTTTTCCATTGATCTATTTGCGTTACCTGATTCAGTAAGTCATCAGAGGCTTTTATAGAGACTAGTTGCACTTGGACTAGGTGGAAAAATTTTGTTGTGGCTTCAATCGTTTTTAGAAAACAGATAACAGCAAGTTAGGAGTGATAACGACTGGCCTGAATGATTTGCAAAGTCCAGGGGCATCCTTCAGAGCTTCCCCTGATCAGCTACACTTGATGATATATATTTGGTTCCATTATGCCAGCTGTTATGTGAATTAGGGATTCGTTTCCAAATCTATGGACATGATGGGTTGAGGCCGTCCAGCGTGGTGAGATGGATCCACGGCTCCCCGTCCAATTCTGCATCCAGTTCAAGCTTCTCCTGCTCACCTATAGGTGCATTCACTCTGCGGCCCCTCAATACCTCTCATCTCTTATCTCTCCCCACATCCCAGCGCTCCGCTAACAAATGACTTCTATCTAGGCCTTTCACTCATACCGCTAACTCCCGACTTTGCTCCTTTCACCTTGCTGCACCCTAGGCCTGGAACAGCTTACCTGGGTCTATACGTCAGGCACCCTCCCTGGCCCTCTTCAAATCCAGGTTAAAAACCCATCTCTTCACTGTCGCGTTCAGATCCTGACTTCTATCCCTCATCTTAACCTAACCCCATCATTTTCATGACCATACTGTAAAACCCATCGTTTGTACTCTAATGTTTGTACTGTCTTGAAAAGATTGTAAGCTCAGACGAGCAGGGACTGTCTCTTGTATGTATGTCTGTGTGTGCGTGTTGCTATATAAGTGTTTAATAGTAGTAGTAGTATGACATTTTTTTTGTTTGCCCCCTTTCAAATCAAAGAGGGTCTCCCCTTCCCCTAGAATTTTGATAGGTTTCTCAACTATTAATGGATGGTTGCTGGATAATGGTATGAATATAAATTTTGCTCACTCCGAGACGATAATTATATGTAGGACTAAGAATTGTGTATGTCCTACTTACATTATTAGGATCAAATACTATTGCTCTTTATTAGGTAAATATCTTGGAGTTGGCCTGACTCTACATTCTCATTAGCCACTAGATTAAAGAAACTGTGCAGATGGCGCTTTCTTTAGTCAGGAAAGATTCACTGCCTGAAATTTGTTTTGGATGAAGAGGAACTCAGAACTGTGGCTCAGGCACTGATCTTACCATTTCTAGACAGGGCTGGGCCAACCATTAGGCATACTAGGTGGTCATCTAGGGTGACGTCTTATGGCGGGCAGCAAAAATGCAGGACATTTAAAGCTAAACAATACACTTTGACAGCCAAAGGGGGTGTAAGGTTTAAGGTCTGTCTAGGGGGCCAACAGTTTGAACCAACTCTGGGGTCAGCCTTGTTTCTAAACTATTGTAATAGACTGCATATAGGTCTTTGTAAATCTTCCATTCATTCATCACAAATGGAAAAAATGCTGCAGTTTCTCTAATTTCGGCTCATGTCTCATCAGTATTACAAGAATTTTATTGGTTACCAATCAAACAAAGAATCAAGTTTAAATATTTATGTCCCTTGCATAGAATCAAGTTTGAATGTATAAACTGGAACTAGAAGCTTTAGTTACTCCAGATCAGACCTTGAGAAGCTTTCAGGTTAGTCTACAGCAAGTGTGGCCAACCTTTTGCCGTCCGTGCGCCCATGTTTTCATGCTCTAGTTCAGCTGCACCATACGACACTTGTACCCCCATTCATTTCTTTAAAAATATGTTAATATGGACATATTTCGTATTTTTACATAAAATGGTTTAATATAAAGACAAGATAAACATTACTGACTTTAATGAGACTTTTGAGTCTGCTTTGATTTCGCCAAGCTGGTAATGTTTGGAGTTCAATTAGTTACTGAGAGCTGCAGAGAATTCTTCAAATTTGACTCAGTCAATCGTGACCTCAGTTTGTTTTTAATCAATTTCATGGATGAAAATGCTTGTTCGCATCTGTACATTGTTCCAAAACAAAAAATTTAACTCTGGGCAAATTTTCCTGCCAGACCCGCAATAATAATAATATCGGACAGTTTATCAGGCGTTAATAATCCCGCACTTTGATTACGCGAATGCTATACTACAGGGCCTTCCGAAAAACACTTTAAACCCACTTCAACTAGCAATGAACGCGGCCACCAGAGTGCTACTCGGGGCATCAAGGAGGGAACACATAACCCCTATCCTAAAAAATCTGCACTGGCTCCCAGTTCAATCCAGGATCACCTTCAAAGTTCTGACACTGACTCACAAAGCCATTAATAAAAACTCTTCCACTTCACTCACAGATCTCATCCATACGACACCCCTAAACAGAGTCAGGAGATCAGCCTCAGACAACACATTAATCATCCCAAAGGAAACCATAAAATGCTCGCAATCAGCCAAGAACAGAGCATTCGCCTTTTATGCACCGACCTGCTGGAACGCCCTACCCCCTGCTATCCGGGCCATAAGCGATCTTACCCAATTTAGGAAGGCACCTGTTCCTACAATACTACTCACACCCAGGTCACCACACACCCCCTGCCACACCTATGAGCCCATGCAAACAATCTCCTTTTAGCCCACCAAACACCAACCTCCCTTATAAGTAGCACTGCGCCCATTACACTGACAGCATGCACACAACCGATCCAATATATATAGATGAATGATCCATGTACATATGTTGATAGTTTATTTCCACATAGTTACCCTGTTTGTTTGTTTCCTGTACAAAAACCCCTGTTATAATGTAAATGCAGTGCAATCCCCCGCTCTGCATAATTGCGTTACATGTAAACCGCACTGGTGTAAAGAGCGCGGTATATAAGAAAGTTAAATAAATAAATAAAGAAAAAGAAAAAGAACTAATTTTCCCACTCTTCGTTAAATTGACGCTTACTATCATTTTCTGTTTTTATTTTGCACTGTGATGGGTAACTGAATGTAAAAACTGACTTCAATTAACTGACCTCAGTTTACAAAGAGCTGGAGTTTGAAGGCTTTCCCCCCACCTCCAATACAAGAAAACATCAGCTCCCACCTTCCAAACACCACCGATGACAAAAAGTAATGCTGCCCTAAAAAGGCACCGTTCCCGCGCTTCGCAGGCCAGCGCACTCATCCGCCGACTGCCACGCTAATGCACTGTCTGGCTCCACATGGCAATGTGCCACTTGAAATCATGCAATGCGCCACTTTTGGCGCATGTGCTACAGGTTGGCCATCCCTGGTCTACAAGACAGATTTGTGATTCCTTTTAGTAATGTTTCGGCTTAGCAAAAACAAAAAAGAGAGCTTGGTCAGTAGTATGCCCACGGCTTCGAAATAATTTATCCATAGAAATACGACAGGAAGGAGACTATCTAAATTTTCATAAGAGGTTTTAGCAAATGGTTCTCATTTTGATTTATATTTAAGAAGTTTTTGTGATTCATACTTTATAAGCTGGAGTTTATTGTGCTTTATAGATGTCTGTTTTAAATTGTGCAATTTAAACTTTTATGTACCTCACTTAGCAAATGTATGATAGGTGAGTTTATAAATGAATTTGAATTTTATTTTATTAATTGCTTGTATCTTATTTTATTGTTGTTTTAGGATTGTCACATTTTAGAATGGTTGAATGTTATTGATCAGTATATGCAATTTGGATTTGAAATTCATTTAGGGCTGCTTTTAGCGAAGCTCGCATAATCTGTGCAAAACTTCCTTGTTAGCCATTGGGGGTTGACCAGCATGCCCCCCCCCCCCTGCAATTAATGCTGGGATGCGAACGCTAATGTGTGCTCGAATAAGGCGAGTTCACCTAACAACTCCCATAGAGGCATGGTAAGATGACTATGCATTAAGAGCCACATTGCCACTGAGCACACAGAAATTGCCCTGGTGCTAGTGATGATGCGCTCTCTATGCCCATACTCTGCCCATTGCCCACCCCATGCTGCAATGGCCAATGACTGTGCATTCTAACACACAGTGGCTGGCATGTCCGCACGTTAGTATTCCCGGCTGCCAGTTGCTGCATGTAATCTGTTCACCAGGCTTTTAGTAAGTCACTTTTCCAAATGCAAGTTCAAAAGAAGCTACTTCCCCGTTCAGTCTAGGTTGTACTTGAGGTAATGGAGGGCAAAGTGACTCACCCAAGGAAAACCAGAGGGAGAAGAAAGATTTGAACCCTGACTTTCCTGCATCTTAGCCCACTGCTCTAACCCCTAGACTACTCCTAGTAGTGGCTTTAAACTGGAGAAAATACAAAGAAAAATGAAAAAATGATAAAGGGGTTGGACCAGCTCCCTTATGACGAGGTTAAGGCTCTTCAGCTTGGAGAAGAGACGACAGAGAGGAGACACCATCGTGGTTTACAAAATCATAAACTGTGCAGATTAGGTCAACAGGGAAGAGCTATTTATGCCTTCAAACTGTACTAGGACTAGGGACACTGCATGAAACTAGCAACTAGCAGATTTAAAACAAATCCGAGAAAGCATTTTTTCACTCACTGAATAATCCAGCTGTAGAAATTGTTGCCAGAAGATGTGGTTGAGGCATCGGAGTATGAGAAGGGATTTGGACAAATTCCTAGAAGGAGTCTATGAATAATTATTAGCCGAGCAGACCTCGGAATGCTCATTCCCTGCAGCGACTCTCTGGGATCTGCTGCTTGCTTCCTGGTGACCCGAACGGCCACTGCCAGAGTCAGGACACGGGGCTTGATGAACCTTGGGTCTGAACCAGCATGACATATCTTATGAAATTATGATATTGATTTGTTGCTTAGCAGATTGTAGGAGTGGAGCAGCTTTAAAACTCCCTCTTCCTCTATTTTATGAAATTTACATCGGGTTGGATTTACTAAGGTCTACACTCTCATTAGTATGGTTAACACCATTGACAGATTAGTAAAGAGGTCCCATTGCATAAACCGAGATCTTAATGCATGATAGCGTGTGCTAATGGAGCAGTGCCCAATAAATCCAGCCCATTGCTTGGCTTTATTTTATCTTGTGTATTATTTTTTTGCCATTTATTCTTGTATTCTGGGTTATGCTTTCCCATGTGGCTACAATTTAGGATTTTTATTCTTTGGTCTTTTGTAAATTCACCTAGGGTAGTGCTGCATGGAAAGGCGCACCATTAAAAAAGAGTAAGTAAATGGGAAAAAAGGAAGGATTTTTTTTCTTTAGCCATTTGGATTTGTTTGCTGTATCCTTTGCACCCTGGGACCTTCTGGGAAGTTGTCTGATAAATCACTACTCAGAAATGTGTCTTTGGGCGACTGCTACTACTACAATAATCATTTGTATAGTGCTACAAGGCGAACGCAGCTCTGTAGAGAGACATGTTAGAGACAGTCCCTGCTCATAAGAGCTTACAGTCTGGTCAAGACAGATAACAGAGCAACGGGGGACAAGGATGCATCCAGGGCAATGGCTGTGAGCATCTCCCTTGCTGCTAATGGCTTTCCGACCATCTGTTACTGCTGTGAACAGATCTGTCTCTTCAAAAATGGGGCAGAAACATTGTTTTAATAAGATCAAAATTCCCAATCTAAAATTTTTGTTCCTTGAGATCTTGGGTGAAAAAAAGATCATGTGTGGAAAGTGCAAGGGATTCTCCCAAAGTCCCCTCTGGATTATGGGTGGACATCTGCAATGCAAACTTCACTGATTTAGGTGCCTTTGGAGTTGAGCATGTAGCTAGCCATGCTATCTAGCAGTGTCAGTTCTGAACTGGAGGTCACCTTTAATAAATATTCTCCTTTTTTGGCTTAGATTCAATGCCTCTTTCACTCCCCCCTCCCCCCGGCAGAGAAAGGATAATGCCTCAAGCCAGATTCTACTCAAAGGAGCAGGGAGAGGGTTGGGTTCCTTCATTCACTGAGGAGCCGGCTGTTTCTGGACGAAGAGGTATTGGGCCAGTCAGGGAATGTTTTATTTATATCCCAGGGCACTAGAAGCTGCTGCCTGAGATCACCATTTACAGGTAACACAGTGTATTGGGTGGGGTGTCCAAAAACCTCGAGGTTCTCCCTTTCACCTTTTTCCAAACGTTGGGTCATTTGGCTTCTATTATGCCTCTGGCCCAAAATAATTTTAAACTAGTTTCTGATGCAACTCTGAGGATCTATCAAGAAAGCGCTTGTCTGTATCTCCTTTAAAAAAGGTTCATGTCCTTCACAGCTAAAGTAATTCTGGAGACTGACCATCACCAGCTGGAAGCAGAATCTAGTCATTCCTAGCTTCTGTATCCACAGTCTCATCTCCAAACTGGGCCAGGCGAAGGCAACCAATGATTTCTTAGCAGACTGACATTTTGGGTTTTCCTTCCCAGAAAAACCAGGCTTTGGCTTTCTCATAAAGATAAAATGGTGAAACGTTTTACTTACTGCTGTTGAGAGTGGCTCACGCGTAGGATGAGCTTAACTCTTGCAGAGAAGTGTTGAGGAGAGTGGACAGAGTAGGCGGCACGATCTGGGTGATTCTCGGATGCTTTCTCTGCCACCTCTGGAAACATCTTCAGCAGTAGCAATATCTGAATGAGAAGTTTACCCGAGGAGGAGAACATGTGGTCTGCCCTCATCCTGGTGATTGAGTGCCCTCATCCACTCCTCTGTGACCCACGTCTCCTGGACCATCCTACATGAAGAACAGGCCACAAAGTCTGCTACTGGAGGGCTGGGGATGAGATGCTCCTGATCCTGTCCTGGGACAGTGCTAATGAGCATCCCAAGTAGAAAGATAAGCGCTACTTCTGACCTACTTAAAGTCTAGAGGAGGTTCTCCTCCATAATTAAATCCAGAGATGAGGGATCTTGGGAGCTAGGCCTAATGGCTACCTATGCCAGCCCCTTGGGGTTTGCTCTCATCAGCAAAATGACTGCTTTTGGAAATAATAGGCAGGTTTGTCACCTGCTCAGTCCTTTGGAGAGTTAAAATAGACTTCTGATAAACACCTTGCTTGGAAGTGAGAGGTAATGGTATTTCTAATTCCAGAACCAAGTCATGAAATCGGATTTAAAGGAAAACCACCTGCATCCTGAGCAACACCGTGGAGTCAGATACTGAGAGAAGCTGAACAGGGCTGAGTCTGACCAGATAGAAGACCTTGACGAACTACTGAGAATTGAAGGAATTGGAAAAAAGCACAGCTGTAAATAAGTATTAACACAAGTCCCAGCAAAGTGTAGGAAGCACTCATCCTTCTGACCCAGTGTCTCAGCATGTAATTAGGAGACGTCCATCCCTCTGAGGCAGTACTGACCCAATGATCCAGCATGGAACTAGAGTCCATCTCTCTGAGGCAAAACTGACCCAGTGACCCAGCATGCAGTTAGGGGGCACTTGTCCCTTTGACCCAGTATCTCAGCATGGAATTAGGGGACACTCATCCTTCTGACCTAGTGTCTCAGGATAAATTAGGGGACATTCATCCCCTTGAGCCAGCACTGACCTTATGTCCCAGTATAGTGGTAGAGGACACTCTTTCTTGCCAATCAGTACTAAATTAATATCTAATCATAGTTTTGCTTATACCCATTTTCTCTATTACTGAACTAGCACCCTGTTAAATTCTATAAAGAGGAAAGATGTAGGATAGAGTTTCTCGCCAAAGGACAGTATATCAAGTTTTAATGAACATAAATATAAACATATTGAAGATAGTGATCCCATGGATGTCTATAGATGTGAATGAAGTGGGGAAGAAATTTTGCTCTTGCCAGCATCTCCAATGACCCCTTCATGGACATGTCCAAAGACTTTTGCTTCATCTGTACCTTTCATGGACTATCCGCTGCTTTTCAGACCACTGATCATCATCCACTCCTTGACACTCTTCACTTAATGGATTTCGGAACACTGCTCTATCTTGGTTTTCTTCTTACCTCATTCATACTTTTATGGTGGTTTTCCTTTCACCACTATTCTGCCATTAGTCAGGGTCAATATTCCCTGTGAGGCGGACAGGAGTCCTTCACCACATTCATACCATTCAGATTGGTGCAATAATACTGGTTTTAATTATGAGGGACAGATGGGTCCCCTGGGAATCCCAAAGAACTTGTCTGCATGTTGCATTTAAAAATTCAATATTTCTGCACCACTCCTGATGTTAGCAAAGTGGCTGGAGGACTCGCGTTCAGGAACGCGGTTGGAGGACTCCCATTCACCTCAGGGGAAACATTGGTTAGTGTCCTGGATTCTCTTCTCTTTTTTCTCTACACTAATTCCCTTGGTGCTCTGATCTCCTCCCGTGGCTTCCTATACATTTTTAAGTTTGTGACTCCCAGATTTACCAGGAATTTAACTTTCACGAAAATTCAGTCCCAAATCTCAGCCTACTTATCTGACAACACCGTCTGAAAGTCCCATCACTACTTTGAACTTAGCACTGTCAAGACTAAAGCCCTTATCTTTTCCCCCAAACCCACCTTCCCTCCTCCCTCTTTTACTGTCTCTGTGGATTGTCCCTCATCATCTCAGTCCCCTCAACCTGTAACCTCAGGGTCATCTTTCATGCCTCTAGTAATCTGTGAACTATCATTAAAATCATCGCTAATACCTGAAGATTGGAGGATCGCCAATGTAACAACAATTTTTAAAAGGGTTCCAGGGGTGATACGGGAAACTACAGACCGGTGAGCCTCACGTCAGTACCGGGAAAAATGGTAGAAACCATCATAAAGAATAAAATTACTCAGCATGTAGATAGTCATGGCCTAATAGGAGACAGCCAACATGGCTTTAGACAAGGAAGATCTTGTCTTACTAATCTGTTATGTTTTTTTGAAAGTGTGAATAAACAGGTGGACAAAGGTGAGTCGGTTGATATAGTGTATCTAGACTTTCAGAAAGCCTTTGACAAGGTCCCTCATCAGAGACTTTTGGCAAAACTAAAGAGTCATGGGATAGGAGGCAGTGTACTACTGTGGATCAGGAACTGGTTAAAAGATAGAAAGCAGAGGGTTGGGCTAAATGGCCAATTTTCCCAATGGAGAAAGGTGAATAGTGGTGTACCCCAGAGATCTGTGCTGGGTCCGCTGCTTTTTGACATATTCATAAATGACCTGGAAAAGGGAATAACGAGTGAGGTTATCAAATTTGCAGATGACACAAAACTATTTAAAGTTGTTAAAACCCAAGACAATTGCGGAAAATTTCAAGAGGATCTTAATAAATTGGAAGACTGGGCATCAAAATGGCAGATGAAATTTAATGTGGACAAGTGCAAAGTTATGCACCTAGGGAAGAACAACCCAAACTATGGTTACACAATGCAAGGTTCCACATTAGGAACCACCACCCAGGAAAAAGATTTAGGCGTCATTGTGGATAACATGTTAAAACCCTCAGCCCAGTGTGCAGCGGCAGCCAAGAGAGCAAATAGAATGCTAGGTATCATAAGGAAAGGAATGGAAAATAAAACAAAATATATTATAATGCCTCTATATCGTTCCATGGTGAGACCACACCTTGAATATTGTGTGCAATTCTGGTCGCCGTATATTAAAAAGGATATAGCGTTATTAGAAAAGGTTCCGAGAAGAGCCACCAAAATGGTAAAGGGGATGGAAGGATACTCCTATGAAGAAAGGCTAAAAAGGTTAGGGCTCTTTAACCTGGAAAAGAGACGGCTGAGGGGAGATATGATAGAAGTCTATAAATTAATGAACAGAATGGAACGGGTAAATGTATATCGATTGTTTACGTTATCAGAATATAGAAAGACTAGGGGACATGCAATGAAGCTACAGGGTAAACTATTTAAGACTAATAAAAGAAAATATTTTTTCACTCAACGTGTAATCTAACTCTGGAATTTGTTACCGGAGGATGTAGTAAAGGCTGTTAGTGTAGCCGGGTTTAAAAAAGGTTTGGACAAGTTTCTGGAGGAAAGGTCCATAAACCATTATTAAGAAGGGACCCAGGATATCAGTGCTTGACCCAGTACAAGCATTGTGGAACCTGTGTCTTTTGGGGAAACTGCTAGGTACGTATGACCTAGATTGGCCACTGTTGGAAACAGGATACTGGGCTTGATGGACCTTGGTCTGACCCAGTATGGCATATCTTAAGTTCTTATGTTCTCTCTCTTCTTCTCTACATACAAAACACTCCTAGTAAGTGTCATTTCTTTCTCTTCAATGTTGCTAAAATCCATCCCTTCCTCAAAGGCTCCTCCGGTCTCTGATCACCTCTTTCTTGAATTACCTTAATCTGTGCCTATTCTCCTCCACTACAAACTGTTCAAAATTCAGCTGCATGACTTCTCTTCCCTCAGCGTCACTAGAGCCATGTAACCCCATTCCTCAGATTACCACATTGGCTCCCCATCTGTTTCCATATATAGTTAAATCTTCTCTTACTCTAACTCACCTACAATTGCATTCACTCTGCAGCTCCTTATTACCTATTTTCTCTCCTCTCTGCCTACACCCTTCCTACCCCCATTCATCAGACCCTTCTCCATCACCAGCTCCCAACTTTGCGCTTTGCCCTCTGCCGCACCACACGTCTGGAATAGACTTCCTCATTCAGTGGGTCAAATTTAGTCTCTGGCCATATTCAAATCCATTCTAGGCTGCTTTTAAATCCTGACCACTTCTCTACATTTCCAGTAGACTCTTGTCTGTTCTGAATGTTTGTCTTGACTAGACTGTAAGTTCCACAGAGCAGAGACTGTCTCATGTACATCTCTATAGTGCTGTACATGTCTAGGAGTGCCTTAGAAATAAGCAGCAATATTACTGGTAATAGAAGAAACATAGAAAAAGACGACAGATAAAGACCATATGCCCTATCCAGTCTATTAAGCTCTACAATCCCTTCCTCTCTCACACAGATTCTGTGTGACTGCCCTGTGCTTTCTTGACTTCAGAGACAGTTCTCATCTCCACCACTTCTAATGGGAGACTTAAATGGATGATATGATACCACTGAAATCTCTAGAGGAAGATGACATGGACATGATATATTATGGGGGGGGGGGGTGATACCATTGAAACCCATTCAGATGGTCATAGTTGTGTCACCCCTCCCCACTCCCATCCCCATCTCCCATCTCCCATCCATTTTTTAAAAACAAAAATGGGGACTGGTTGAAATAATGGGTGAAGCACATTCCCTCGCAACATCAGTATGGATACATGAAGACAGCACACAAGAGCCCATTTATACCCTGCCTTGTTTATTTAAAGCCTAATGGATTTGCATTTTCCTTAACGAGCCCGCTGAGAAAAGGAAGACAAAATAGTACCCAGAGGGTCACCCTTCTGAAGTTTCCTTAAAATGCATCAATTACTCTGGTCCCAACAGCAGCAACGCTTCAGGTAATGAGAGGAATTATGGGAGAATCTTAAACATTTAAACAGAGGGAGGTATACCCTAGGAAACAAGTATTTCGGAGGACAGACCTTTCATGCCCATAGCTAACAGTACTTAAGAGGTATTCTTAAAGTGTCCTAATTCTCCCATAGAGGTGAGAAAACAGCAAGTTCCCTTTCATGGATTGATGGACTGAAAGAGAGAGAAATAGACTGAAGGAAGGAAAAAGATGCTTCTTCCCTTGGTAGCCTGTAGATCAATGTCTTGATGAGAAGGGAAAGGAAATTGGAAGAGGCGACAGCCTGAATAAGGATTCTGAACCTAGCACACGTGAGTAAACAGCTTCTGAAGCTCTAGACATAGATACACTGGAATGTTATGGGACTGGAGGTTTTTACGTGCCATCATATCCCATTGATCCTTGACTTCCACCTCCCTGAAGAATCTTCCAGGTGAAATGTCTTTATTCCAACCAAAATCAGTGCACTTGTAAGTCACTGTTCTCAAAGTTCAGCCTGCTTGTTTCCTCATATAATGGACCTGTAGGGACAATCAATAAAATTCCCTTTTGTACTCAGATCTATATTTCAAATCCAATGTTCCTGGGAAGCTTTGGGGAATGCGATATCGCAACGCAGGCGAAGGGCACAAAGGGAGTCCTGCGCAGCTGGTCAAATCATCCTCATTTAAGTTGCTATAGTGGGCTACTATGATTGCTATTAAACATTTGTATAGCTCAGTGAGGCGTGTACAGCATGGTGCAGGCACATATGAGACAGTCTGTGCTCTGTGACGCTTACGGCTTACTCAAGACTGACTCATAGGTAAGGCCATGAATGAAGAAAGTTCAAAACCCAAACCGTTTCTAAAAGTGCATCCAATAAATCTATCTAAGAAAGGTGGGGAGGGAAGGTGGGACACAAACAGAAATGTGCAGTGTTAATTTCCCAACTCGCCTATGAGAAGTCCCCTTGTACATCAGGAATGGAGATGTTCGAAGTCTGAGTCACACGAAGTGGCAGTGTTCAGGCCTGAGTTAATGAGGCATTATTTTAGATATTCTTGAAACGCTAACATATTAGTGGAGGAGTAACCCAGCAGCGAGGGCAGCCGCCTAGAGCCAGAAAGATCAGCATACAAACCCCACTGACACTCCATGTGGCCTTAAACTAGGCAGCTGCCTAGGGTGGCCACTTTGGGAGGGGGGCAGCAAAGAGCAAGTCATTCAAAGCTAAGCAATAGATTCTGATAGCCAGGGAAGGCATAAGGCTTAAAGTCTGCCTAAGGTGCCAACACCTTGAACCAACTCTGGGGCCAGCCCTGCTTGGGAAAGTCACTTAATCCTCCACTGCTTCAGGTACAAACTTAGCTTGTAAATCCCCTGGAACAGGAGAACTCCTACGGTGCCTTATTGTAACTGTCCTTAAACCTCTACTGGAAAAGATGTGAGCTAAAATACAGTAACTACCACACCAACGTCTTCCCCCTCCCCCAAGTCTCTGAGCACTGTCAGGTGCCACCGTACCTATTCATACCCTGCTTTTCCACCGTAACTACAGCCTTGATTTGCAACAGAATCATTAGGGGTTTTTGGCCTCTTGAGTATGCACCGGGAACCTAAGTTGCATTAAGTGAGAACTCTGGGACTAAGAAGCTAACCTTTGCAATAGACAAGTAAAATCTTATAAAGATCTATTTTGTTTTAAGTGCCTTCAAGTCATTGCTGACTCCTGCCAACCCAGCAACTCCAGGGCTTTCTTGGCAAACCAGAAGAAGCTTGCAAGGCCTTTTTCTTCCGAGGCAATGGAATATAAGACCAGCAGTGCCTGTTTCATTCCCACAGCGACAGTCTTAGAAAGAGATTTTCATCGTTACAACTGTCATTTTACAATATAGTGAACTCAAGATTGTTGGTGCGGTGGTGTAGTTATGGCTGCAAAGTCCTTGCCATTAAGTGTGCCTAGAGAGTAATTTTATCAAAGCATTCTTGTGTGTATATGCTGGTGTACGTATGAAAATACTTTTTATACAATCACTCTGCGTGGTGACAAGATGCAGCCATGTTCTGGGCCGTAATTTGCATGGACCGAAGGCGGCATTGTGATTTAGGTGCATATTTTATAGAATTTCTGTAATCGCACATATTGTAGGTGCATATCATATTTATATCTGTTCTCAGACTGATGCAAATCTACGTGGGTTCCTTTTACCCTTGATTTCCGCAGGGTTTGTGCTAGCAATTCATAAAGACACAGAGATGCCTATGTGTCTTTATAAATTACGTGACAAATAGTTGCCTTCTTGCAACTATTCAAACAGACTGGAGAAAATATTAATATTAAAAAGGGACCCAGGATAAGAACATAAGAAATGCCATACTGGGTCAGACCAAGATCCATCAAACCCAGTATCCTGTTTCCAACAGTGGCCAATCCAGGTCACGCGTACCTGGCAGGTTCCCAAGAAGGCACACAGATTCTACAATGCTTGTCCCGGGGTAAGTAGTGGATTTCCCTGGATCCTCTTTAATAATGGTTTATGGACCTTTCCTCTAGGAACTTTCCAAACCTTTTATAAACCCAGCTACACTAACAGCCTTTACTACATCCTCCGCTAATGAATTCCAGAGCTTGATTATACATTGACTGAAAAAATATTTTCTCTTATTAGTCTTAAATGAGTTACATTTTAAGCCTTTCCTCATAGAGACAGCCTTCCGTCCCTTTTACCATTTTGGTGGCTCTTCTCTGTACCTTTTTAAGATAATGTGACCAGAATAGCACATAATTTTCAAGTTGTGGTCGCACCATGGAACGATAAAGAGGCATTATAATATCCTTGGCTTTATTCTCCATTCCTTTCCTTATAATACCTAGCATTCTCTTTGCCTTCTTGGCCGCCACTGCACACTGGGGGGAGGGTTACAATGTGTTATCCACGATTCCGCTTAAATCTTGCATTGTGTAACTATAGTTTGGATTGTTCTTTCCTAGATGCATAACTTTAAACTTGACCACATTAAATTTTATCTACCATTTGAACGTCCAGTCTT
Organism: Ichthyophis bannanicus; assembly: GCA_033557465.1. NCBI lineage: Eukaryota > Metazoa > Chordata > Amphibia > Gymnophiona > Ichthyophiidae > Ichthyophis > Ichthyophis bannanicus. The sequence goes on from CM066048.1 coordinate 122,323,954, forward strand.
CCAAGCTATCAAGATCCTCTTGCAATTTTTCAGAATCCGCTTGTGTTTTAACAACTTTGAATAATTTTGTGTCATCTGCAAATTTGATCACCTCACTGGAAATGGGAATAATGGGTGAGGTGATCAAATTTGCAAATGACACAAAATTATTCAAAGTTGTTAAAACACAAGATAATTGTGATAAATTGGAAGCTGGACATCCGAATGGCAGATGAAATTTAATATGGACTAGTGCAAAGTTATGTACTTAGGAAAGAACAACCCAAACTATGGTTACACGATGCAAGGTTCCACATTAGGAACCACCACACAGGAATAAGATTTAGGCGGCATAGTCGATAATATGTTGAAACCCTCGGCCCAGTGTGCAGCGGCAGCCAACAGAGCAAATAGAATGCTAGGTATCATAAGGAAAAGAATGGAGAATAAAACAAAGGATATTATAATGACTCTGTATCGTTCCATGGTGCGACCGCACCTTGAATATTGTGTGCATTTCTGGTCACTGTATCTTAAAAAGGATATAGCAGAATTTTTTCTCTCAACATATAACTAGTTTTTGGACCAGTACCGGAGGATGTTGTAAAAGCAGGTTGTGTAGCTGGGTTTAAAAAAGGTTTGAATAAATTCCTAGAGCAAAAGGCCATAAACCGTTAGTACGATAGACCAAGAGAAGTTCTGCTTATCCCTGGGTATGAGTAGCATGGAACTGGCTATTTTTGCAATATGTCAGGTACTTGTGACCTGAATTGGCCACTGTTGAAAACAGGACACTGGGCTTGATGGACCTCTGGTCTGATCCAGGATGGCAGTTCTTATATTCTGTTCTCTCTGCATGGGAGACTTTTTATAAAAATTACTCTCCTAGTGCATATCTTCCTTTGCTGTAACCTTGTTAACCGATTAAACCCAAGAGAATATATCCCTTCAGAGAGGCATTTAATGCACAAACACAGACCATAAGAACATAAGATATGCCATACTGGTTCAGACCGAGGTCCATCAAGCCCAGTATCCTGTTTCCAACAGTGGCCAGTCTAGGTCACAAGTACCTAACAGTTTCCCCAAAAGACACAGGTCAAGTATTGGGTCAAGCATTGATATCCTTGGTCCCTTTTTAATAATGGTTTATGGACCTTTCCTCCAGGAACTTGTCCAAACCTTTTTTAAACCCAGCTACACTGGCAGCTTTTGCTACATCCTCCGGTAACAAATTCCAGAGTTTGATTACACGTTGAGTGAAAAAAATATTTTCTCTTATTTAGTCTTAAATAGGTTACCCTGTAGCTTCATTGCATGTCCCCTAGTCTTCCTATATTCTGATGACATAAACAATCGATCTACATTTACCTGTTCCATTCCATTCATTAGTTTATAGACCTCTATCATATCTCCCCTCAGACGTCTCTTTTCCAGATGAAGAGCCCTAACCTTTTTAGCCTCTCTTCATAGGGATATCCTTCCATCCCCTTTACCATTTCTAATTCCACTATATCCTTTTTAAGATACAGCAAATTCTTTGCAAAAGGGTGGCAAATTTAAAAAAAAATGAAATTAGAGTTTGGATGGTTTTAGACTGGAGGTCAATAGTGAAAACTTAGAAAAAAATCATGTGGTTGTAAGTGAATTCATTTTATAAGATTAAAGGCGCCACTTCTTATTCTTACAATGACACGCTGCTCCTGTGTTGCAGCGTTATTTATTTTCAGAAGCGAGTCTGCAACAAGGTATTTTTGGAAGTAAGGAAAATCTATGTTCTTCCTCTTCGAGCCAGTTCCAGGCCAAAACCTGTCATCCGTGGAGTAATGGTACCACCTGGTGACAGTATCCCAGAATGCATCTCTATCTTTCCTCTGAATTTGAGGTGCTAGCGCAGGGGTGGCCAACTCCAGTCCTGGTGCACCACAATCCAGTCCTGTAAGTCCCTAATGAATATTCATGCGATATATTTGCATACAATGGAAGGAAGAGGATGTGATGACATCTCATGAATATTCATTAGGGACATCCTGAAAACCAGGCTTGATTGTGGTGCACCAGGACTGGGAGTTGGCCACCCCTCTGCTAGCAGAAAGTAGCAAAGAAAGGTTTAACTTCTGTTGTTTTTTTTTTTAATTATGAAAGGGAGATAGCAAGCACTGCCTCGGAAGCAAAGGTACCAAAATCTAGAAGCTCATTTGTATTGTTTAATCAAAACAGGAAATTACTTTCATGCTTTTAGCTTGCTGATTTACTGGCAACCTGCCCATTTCTCAACTCTGCCATTTGCTTTTGGAATTTTTATATCCTAATACGTTCTGTTTACTGTACTTTCACATTTTTAGCATAAGATGTATACAGTTTTTTGTATCAACATACCCAGTTAAAAAAAATATCTCTAGAGTTGCTAACGGTCCCCATGTTTTCAGGACAGATTGATCTAGCCCTGGGTTAATCCCCAGTGTATGCTGGGACTTGTAGTTCTGATTTCAGTAACAGAAGCCCTTTTAAGTTCAGAAACTACAAAATGAATCCAGACATTTCCTTCAAAAGGTTTTAAGAAAATGGACCAAACAAAAGCAGAACTACAGAGGGGTAAAAACCAGGATTGATCAGCCTATTCTGAAACCACAGAGCCGATTGACAATCCTGCTGCCTCCGTTGTATTCATGCACAACTTCTAAATCACAGAGAAAGGATATAATTATATATTCCTCTAACAGAACAATAATACAAAAACAACAAAATAGGATAATAAAAAAGAGAAACAATCAATACTTAGGGATCCTCAAAAATGGCCTCAAACATAAGAGCCTCCTGTATTCCCATTAAATTAGTAACTTACCCACATCAAAAGTGTTGATGGAGCTCAACAAATGGACTTACTGGCCCCTAAATGTGAGCCAACCATTGGTATTACATCATCACTGCTCCTCATATAACATACAACGCTGCGTGGGAAAAACAACAGGAGGCACCATAGCTTTGATCAAAATCTTACAATATAAACTTCACATCTTGATTTGTACTTTGAAATTGCAATCAAAGTAATTAATTTATATGACTGCACCTGATACGGTGCCCAATCAGTGCTCTGAATCTACCAGCTGACTGCCGCGTTTAAAGCCGTTCTCAGCCGATGGATATGCCGTGATAACAGCTTTACAACCAAGGCGCTATCTTTCATACAAGTAGCTATGACACTGTGCTGAAAGCCTTTCATAAAGCCGCTGTTACCGCAGTGAAACCATCGGCCGAGGTTGGCTTTAAACCCAGCAGTCAACTGGAAGATTCAGAGCGCTGATTGGGTACCGTATCAGGTGCAGTCATAAAAATTAATTTCTTTGATTGCAATTAGAAAGTACAAATCATGATGTGAAGTTTATACTGTAAAACGTTGAACAGAGCTGTCGCACTGTCTATTGTTTTTCCCACTCAGCATTGTATATTATATGGGAAGCAGTGATGATGCAATAGCAATGGTTGACTCACATTTAGAGGCCACTAAATCCATTTGTGGAGCTCCCTCAACACCTTTGATGTGGGTAAGTTACCAATTTAATGGTAATACAGGAGGCTCTTATGCTTGAGGTCATTTCTGAGGATCCATAAATATTGATTATTGTATATTCCTCTATACACATTAGTCAAGGTGGCTGGATTGCAGATTAGCCCACAGGTTGGTGAACATCGTGCAAGAGGTGAATTTGGAGAAATATATGATACCTTCTGACTCATTTAATTAATAGTGTCTCTCCCTATTGGTAGGGCAGTATCCTGCTAAAGTGTTTCAGTGTGCCACCTGTACTGGGCTCAGATAAAGATTCACTCTTCAGCTGTCTATGCTACATTCATGCTTTAACATGTACCGATGTGATTCCTGCAAGGAGTTCAAGTGATAATCAGCACAGCAGCTTTTCCCCTCATTTACTTAAATTCATAAAGACAGAAGAGGCTTAAAGACATTGACATATTTCCTCTGGAGTTTAGATTTTAAAAAATTGAAGTGGAAACAAAAAATAAGGATCTGAAAATGTTTTTTTCAAACCATGACTCTTGCTTGTGGTTTATAAGGAAATGGAATTAAGTTTTTTCTTTTCACCATTCTAGGAATTGGAATTTACCATATTATATTATGAGGAAGGCTTTGCCTTGTTTCTCTTGTTGTTGCAGATGTTTTTCTTTTCCTCTCCAACTAGATCAGCACCAGGCTTATGGACCACATCAACCTCACGGCTGTGACCACGTTCATCATGGTAGGCTTCGATGACATTCCAGCCCCACCAATGCTCCTCTTTGCGCTCTTTCTGATCATCTACATGGTAACCCTAGGGGGCAATCTACTCATCCTCATTATCACCAGGATAGACCCACACCTCCACACTCCTATGTGTTTCTTCCTGGGCAACCTGTCCTTCTTGGACATCTGCTACATTTCTGCCACCGTGCCAAAAATGTTTGAAGTCCTCCTGGCTGAGCAGAAGACCATTTCCTACACTGGTTGTGCTCTCCAGCTCTATTTCATCATTTTCTTTGAAAGCACAGAGTGTTATCTCCTGGCCATGATGGCCTATGACCGCTATATTGCCATATCTGACCCCCTGCGCTACTCAACCATCATGAGTCCACGACTATGCCTTCAGATGACTGGGCTCTCCTGGATTGTGGGGGTTATCCATGCCTTGATCCAAACCAGATTCACCTTTCAGGTACAATTCTGTGGTCCCAATCATGTCAATCACTTTTTCTGTGACATACCACCCTTGCTGCAGCTGTCCTGCTCTGACACCTCCCTCAATGAGCTGGTTCTCTATGCTGTGGGAGGGGTATTTGTTGGCCTCGGTCCCTTCCTCTTCATCTTAGTCTCCTATGGCTTCATCCTCACTACCATTCTGAGGATGAGTTCAGCCAGGGGCAGGCAGAAGGCCTTTTCTACCTGTGCATCCCATGTCATAGTCTTAACTATTTTTTATGGTGTTGGGAGCTTTACATATGTGAGACCCAGGGCCAGCTACTCCCTGAATCGAGACAAGCTGGTGTCAGCCTTTTATAATATCGTCATCCCCATGCTTAACCCTATCATCTACAGCCTGAGGAATGGAGAGATACGAGGAGCCCTAAGGAATGCACTTAGGAGACAGGTGAAGGCCACCAAAATTTAAGGAACCAAGGACATGCAGAGGTGCCTCAATGTTTGTACTGGTCCATTCCTGTTCTCTCTCTGTGGGCCCCATGCACCATGATTTAAGAAGTCTCTTTAATACAGCTTCTATGGTGGTTCCACCCTTCATCTTCCTACTTGAATTATTAAAAATTTGAATCCTAAAATCATTGAACCTTTAAGTACAGAATCCCATGCCTGTGATGGTTACAGGTGCCTCTTTGCTGGGCTGTGGGGATTATTAGAAGCAAACAGAAATAAGTTACACACTCAGTTATATCCAGGGGTAGGTTGCTAACTCCCTGTCCAGGATTCAGAGAGACTGCTGGCAATGAGCCACGAAAAGATAGTCTGTATATATATATATTGAGCCCGATTCAGAAATGGGCACGTCTGGGCCTTCCAGACGGCTCCAAGCAGGATGAGCTGGTTAGAACCTGATTGTGTAACACAGGAGCAAAACATTCCCACGACATATAGAAACAGGCCCGAAGACATCATCCCCACAGGCTCCCATGTTAACTGTGGTGCCCTCTTCTTCCCCACCGCCCAACCCAGGCCTCGGGGGGGGGGGGGGTCTGATCCCGATCGCCAGGTTCATGCTGCTTATTCCACCTTTGAGGCCCATTATTATGGGTAGCAGGGTAGAAAAATATAAAGACCTAAATAGTTATAGATATATTATCAGAAATATGAGGTAGCAAGTTACAGCAGCACAATGATTACAGTTGTAAGTATTAAATCACTGATTAGTAACCATAGATCACCAGCTTTTCTGCAAGAATTATGGAAACTAGTTTCTGACTAATAACAGTCCTGGGGACTTAGCTTGGCCAGATGTATGAGCTGGAATCCAAGGCAGTCTCTGGAGCAACATGAGGGTCCAAAGAGGCAGCTAGTCTACAGCCCTTTTGGAGGCGAACTGCATGAGAACACAGAACCAGGGAGTATATGTGAGTCTTATCTCTATCCTTAAGAGAACAGCCTTGCACTCACACAGTGTAAATCTGTCTTTGCAGACAAGCAAAATAGCAGAAGGCACAAAAGGCACCAACATTCTGTTGCATACTGTAATTATTCTTTGTGTAGAATCTTCATCATTGGTTCTGTGATTGGTTGGCACAAGACAATCCAAAGTGTTTTTATCAAATCAGAAGGTAATGAACAATTTTCATTCCTGCAAACACAGGAGCCATAATGAGAGAAGGTAATGGTATTCAGCTTTGGACATACCAAAATTAGTAGCATCGTTAGTGGATGATGAAGGCTGGAGAAGCAGATATTCTTGCATGTGGACAATTAATTGGCCTGGGAAACTAATTAGTGAAGAAAAATAATTGGACATAGACAATAGTCTTCTGTATGCACAGGTATAATCACTTGGAAAACAGTTGCTTGAAGGTCATATCTGAGACCGGAAGCACAGCAAAAGTTCCTTGTGACGGGAAAACATATTGTTTGGTCAGCTTTGGTTCAGGCTTTAGAGTCTGAGCAGGCTGGAGGGGTAACATCCCTACATCTACACACCTCCCCCACTTGTAAGATGGAATATTCTACAAGGGAGCATATTCCATCTTAAAACCCTAACTTCACTACTGTGCAGGTCAGGATCAAATGACAGATGGTTGACTAATGTACAATAATTGGATAATACTTCAAGCACAATAGATGCATTAAACTTAAAGCAATAGTGCATGAAGAATAGTACTGTGAATACACACAAGCAATAAAATAAGTTAAAACTGAAATGACATAGATAAACTCATAATAACATAAGATATGTCATACTGGGTCAGACCAGGGTCCATCAAGCCCAGTATCCTGTTTCCATCAATGGCCAATCTAGGTCACAAGTACCTAGCAATTTCCCCAAAGGACACAGGTTCCACAATGCTTATATTGAGGCAAGCAGTGGCTTTCCCGAGTCCCCTTTAATAATGGTTTATGGACCTTTCCTCCAGGAACTTGTCCAAACCTTTTTTAAAGCCAGCTACACTAACAGCTTTTACTATGAATTCCAGAGTTTACGCGTTAAATGAACAAATATTCTCTTATTAGTTTTCAATAGGTTACACTGTAGCTTCATTGCTTGTCCCTAATCTTTCTATATTTTTTATAACTTAATCTTTATTGATTTTTCCATATTTTATATTCCAAAACATTGTCAGAAACCAGTATGCATTCTAAACATTTTCATAAGCAAAATTGCATTTCAAACATTTTCCTTAAACAGTGTATATTCAATATAGCTTACATTCTGACCAACAAAACCCATGCTAACTCCTCCCCCCAACCCCCCCCCCTCCAGAACTAGCACCCTATTCTCCACCCCTTCCCCCCTAATTTGAGCCCCTGGATGCCAAGTATGCTATCAAAGGCTTCCATTGTTTGTCAAACGTTTCCCCCTGGTTTCTCTTTAGCGCTGTCAAGCGTTCCATATTTAACACTCTATATAATCTGGTGACCCAATGGGCCAGGTCTGGTGGCGCACTTTGCTTCCACTTCCAGGCTAATTCACATCGAGCCGCAATAATACATGTCTTCATTGGCTTACTCCATCTATTGGAGAGATTTGTCGGCCACATACCTAATAGAAACAAAGAGGGGCACAACTCCGGTGTCACCCAAAAGATCATCCCCATTTGATCTCGGATCTTCGTCCAGTATAGTCTTACCAGTGGGCAATCCCACCACATATGCATATATGTGCCTCGGGTGCCACACCCCCTCCAACAGAGATCCAAGGTCGTAAGGAACATCTTATTATATCGTACTGGAGTGTGGTACAATCTCATCATAATCTTGTAAGCATTCTCCTGAACTGTAGTACACGGGGATGACTTTAATGCACCCATATATATCGCTTTCCATTCATCAACTTCCCACTGCACTCCAAGGTCCCGTTCCCATTCCGTCATATATCTAAGCTCCCCCCCCTCCCCCCTTTTCTGGCCGTGTGTAGACTAGCATAGAGCAACCAAATTAGTCCTCGGGATTGATGATGCCCTGTCCACAAGGCCTCAATATCATTTGGCCCCTCATCAATCCTTTCCATATGCTCCTTCTGACATAGGTAATGGATCACCTGTAGGTAAGCAAAGAAATCCCGTGACCCCAAATGATACTCCCCTTTTAATTGCTCAAAAGACTTAATTTCTCCCAACTCTGTCAATTGCACAAATGTCTCTAGCCCATTCCATGCCCAACCTCTAAATATTCCCTCCCTACCCAGTCCGAAGGCAGGAGTGGCAATAATTGGTGCAAGTAAGGATGTCCCCACCCATATATTAATCCTACGCCACCCCCTTTGCCATTCTGTCCATAGATGATGAACAAAGGGGTTCGCCGTCCATTCCCCTTGCAGAAGACCCTTCTCAAACCAAGGTATGTACTTTAGTCTCCACCCTTCCACCAAAAATTGATCTATAGACTGAAATCGTTTGGGGCTCTCGGACTCCCGCCAGTCCATTACCTGCCTCATCTGAGCGGCCAGGTAATAGTCTGCAATCTCCACCATCCCCAGATCCCCTTTCCGCCTCGAAGTATACATTACTCTCCTTGCTATACACGGGGGCCGATGCCGCCACACGAACAAAAACATCTTCCGTTGTAGTACTAGTCTAGGGACTTTCAATGGTAATACCTGGAAAAAATACTATAGCCTAGGTAATACCAACATCTTGAGCGCTGTTATCCTTCCTAACCAGGAGATTTCCTCCATATTCCATTTTTCCAAGTCCCTTTCTATCTCCCAATCAGAGATGGATAATTAGCCCCATATAAACCATTGGGATCCCACGTTAGATGAACCCCAAGGTACCTAATTGACCGTGGGGCCCATCAAAAATTATAGTTCCCCTTCAAATGCCTCGCTAAATCGTCCGATAAGCTAATATTTAGTGCCTCAGTTTTATCCCAGTTTATTTTAAAACCTGCAACCCTCCCAAATTGTTTCAATTCTTCCATGTATATTGGCAATGCCATCAGCGGACTAGTCACAAACAACAACAGGTCATCTGCAAATAACGCCACTTTATGTTCGTCTATACCTATCATCAAACCCTTTGCGTCCGTATTCCTTCTCAACCTTCTCGCCAGCGGCTCCATAGTTAAAGCGAACAGCAAAGGGGAGAGTGGGCATCCTTGTCTCGTCCCCCTTTCTAACCGGAAGAAATCAGAGTGCCTCCCATTTATTTTTACTGCTGCCACTGGGTTAGCATAGAGTGCTTTAATCCATGCCATCATATTTGATCCAATCCCTATCTTTTCCAGCACCGCAAACAGAAAACTCCACTCTACACGGTCAAAAGCTTTTTCAGCATCTATAGCCAGCAGTAGCAATACTTGCTGTTGCTTCTTTGCTGTCCATATCGCTTGGAATGCCCTCCTAATATTTTCTCCCGTATTCCTCCCAGATATGAACCCGGTTTGATCTGGGTGTATAATTTTTGGTAGTATATTCCCAAGCCTGTTTGCTAAAACGTTTGCCAGGATCTTCCCATCGGTATTCAGCAACAAAATCGGACGGTAAGACCCACACAAAGTGGGGTCATGACCCAGCTTTGCCAGAACCGATATCCCCGCTTGTTGCATGGATGGAGCCAGCGGTCTCCCTTGTAAAACCTCATTTGCTGATCCCCGAATTTTTTATTAAACGCTGGGAAACCATCCAACCCTAGTGCTTTATTTAGGGCCATCTCTTTGATTACCTGCATAATTTCCTCTAGCCCAATATTCTGATTTAGCAGTTCGTAATCTGAGCCTGTTATCTCCGGGAGCTCCCCGCCTTCCCTCAAATATTCCTCCGCTCTGGTTATTGACCCCCCTAGTGTGCTTGTATATAGGGTTTTATAGTATTGTTGAAATTGTTCCCTAATATCCTTGTTACAGAATAACAACTTATCCCCAGGTCCTTTGATTTTTATTATATTGGATCGTCTTTCCCGATCCTGTAGCTTACGAGCTAACAGTGTGCTGGCTTATTAAATTCGTAATAGTATTGATTAACTCGTCTCAGCTGATAATTTATAGACTCCATCTGTAGCGTCGTTAATTCTGTAGCGTCATTTGATCCTTGCCCAGTAATCTGGATAAAAAACACACTTCCAATCCTTCTCTCCTTCATACTCCCCATTGTCAATCTCTCACTACTCCAAGGTTACCTCCCACCCACACTTAAACATGTACAAATCAGACCAATTCTTAAGAACGGCACACTTGACAAAACCTCGCCAAAATCATACAGACCCATCTCAAGTATACCATTCTTAGCAAAAGTAATAGAAAAAACGGTACAAATACAGACACAGGAGTACCTAGATTCATCCTACCCTCTTGATGAACAGCAATATGGATTTCGTCCCAAACATGGAGTGGAAACACTTCTCACAGTTTTAACTGATGCTCTATTAAGAGGAATTGACAACCACAAACAAGCATTCATCCTCTTATTTATTGATATTTCAGCAGCTTTTGATAGTGTTCACACCATAATGCTTAACAACCTGAGACAAATAGGAATAAATGCCACAGTTCATAAATGGTTCACCTCTTATCTAAATAATAGAACCCAAAATGTAAGAATAGGCAATCAAACTTCTGCTTCATACAAACTTGAAACGGGTTTACCACAAGGATCAGCGCTATCAGCACTTCTATTTAATATATACATAAAACCAGTTTGCAATATCTTTAAAAAAATTGGTGTACTCTATCATCTATATGCAGATGATATCATGATGTACATCCCGTTCACGATCCCTAACTTACCGATGCAACTCCTGTCAGATTGCTTCAATGAAATCACAACCTGGCTAAATGCCCATAATCTCCAAATAAACCACTCAAAAACTGAAGTACTAATTGTTACTAAAAATCAATCTTATACTCCCCCAACACACATAACGCTTCAAAACCAAGAAATTAAAATAAAAAATGAAGTAAGATATTTAGGAGTTATTCTAGATAAACATCTTACAATGGATACCCATATTAGAAATACCACAAAGAAAATCTATTTCAAGCTTAAAATCCTTAAACAACTAAGACCCCTAGTATACATACAAGATTTTATCAGTATAATTCAAGCTACCATAACCCCCCACTTTGACTTCGCTAATTTAATTTTATTAGGTACAACAAAACAAAACATTAAAAGAATTCAACCTACACAGAATGCAGCAGCTAGGATAATAATAAGAAATTAGTTCTTACCTGCTAATTATCTTTCCTTGAGCTTTCTCCGGGCCAGTCCAGGGAACAGGTAGGGTTGTCAATCCTCTATAGCAGCTGAGGGCTGAAAACTTCAAGTTTTGCTGAGATGTGAAGCCACTCCCCCTGAGGGTTATCCAGCAGTCTCCATGTGACAAAGCAACTAAATAGAGAACTAAAAAACACCAGATAAACCATGAAACACTGATAAACTCCTATAGTCCTTGCAAAATGCCGAAGCCATGAAAACGGGCTCCTGTATGAGATTGTGTAATTTTTTTTTTTTTTTATACTCTTTAAACACTATGAGAAAAGCCAAATACCAGTCGGCAGCGAAGGAATCTGAGAACCCCAAATCTGAACTCCGCACGGATCAATGTCTAAAACGGTGTAGGAGAGTCAGAACAAAGCTGCAGAAACAGTAAGAGGTGGGACCCTGGACTGGCCCGGAGAAAGCTCAAGGAAAGATAATTAGCAGGTAAGAACTAATTTCTTATTCCTAATCGCTTCTCCGGGCCAGTCCAGGGAACAGGTAGGGCAGTACCAAAGCAGTACCTAACTCCGGGCGGGACCTGCGAGACCAGCGATAAGAGTCGCGGCTCCCACTTTAGCATCATCTCGAGCCTGAACATCCAATCTATAATGCTTAGTAAAAGAATGCAAGGAAGACCAAGTAGCCGCTCTGCAAATATCTAAAGGCGGCACAAACGCAAACTCCGCCCAGGAAGTGGCCAGAGCCCGAGTAGAATGAGCCCGCAACCCCGTAGGGGGAGAAAGTCCTTTCGCAGCGTAAGCCGCTAAAATAGCACTGCGAACCCAACGGGCTATGGTGGCCTTAGAGGCTGGTTGACCCCTACGCGAGCCGGCGTATTGAACAAAAAGCCTATCTGTCTTTCGAAAAGGCTCGGAAATCCTTAAATAAGTACGTAAAACCCGTGCAAGATCCAAATGTTTGAGAGTCCGATCCATGGGAGAACTAGAAGTGTCTGTAAACACGGGTAAGGCCACCGTTTGATTAACATGGAAAACAGACAGAACTTTAGGCAAGTAGGAAGGTACTGTTCGCAACAACACCCATTCCGGCAGGAACTGAAGATAAGGCTCTCTGCAAGATAAAGCCTGCAAGTCTGAAATTCGGCGAGCCGAGCACAACGCGACCAAAAAAGCCGTTTTCCAAGAACATTCACGAATTTCCCGGGAGCCGAGAGAGGCTAAAGACGAACGGGAAAAAGCTTCCAAAACCACGTTCAAATCCCAAGGTGGAATGATAGGACGCACCGGAGGACGGAGAATCCGTGCTGCCCGGAAAAAGCGTTGTATATCAGGAAGCGCCGAAAGACGGCGACGCTGAACGCATCCTCGAAAACAAGCAAGTGCGGCCACATGCACCTTAAGAGTACTGAGCGCCAAACCTTTTTCGAAGCCATGCTGTAGAAAAAGAAGAAGCTGAGGTAAGGTAGACGACATAGGCGGAATACCCCGTTGTCTACACCAAATCTCAAACAGACGCCAGACGCGCACATAAGAGAAGTCGTAGGCCACTTAGAGTGAAGCAAAGTGGCTATTACGGCATCTGCATACCCTTTGCTCTTTAAGCGAGCCCTTTCAAGAGCCAAGCCGTAAGTAAGAATCGATCCACCCTGGGCATAAGAATCGGACCCTGATGCAACAGATTGAGACGAACTGGCAGAGGCCAAGGTGGCGCGATAAGAAGCCGAACTAGATCGGCATACCAGGGCCGACGAGGCCAATCTGGCGCAATTAGAATCACCTTGCCTCGATGACGGGCAATCCGCTAAATGACCCGACTCAACATCGGCCAAGGAGGGAAAACGTACAAGAGGGAATCCAGGGGCCACGGTTGAACGAGGGCATCTAGCCCCTCGGACATGTGTTCCTTGCGCCTGCTGAAAAAATGGCTGGCTTTGGCGCTGGCACACGTTGCCATCAGATCCATCACTGGACACCCCCAACGCAAAGTCAGTGCGTGATAAACTGCCGCGTTCAGTTCCCATTCCCCGGGATCGAGGACATGGCGGCTGAGATAATCTGCTTGGACATTGTCTTTGCCAGCGACATGAGCAGCTGAGATCGCCTGCAGATTGATTTCCGCCCAAGCCATCAACTCCTGACATTCGAGAAGGAGAGGCAGAGATTTGGTGCCACCCTGACGATTGATATAAGCGACCGTCACCGCATTGTCGGAGAAAATCTTGACCGCTGTGCCCTTGATCAAATTTGCGAAATGAAGAAGGGCAAGTCGAGCTGCACGCAGCTCCAGTCGATTGATCGACCACGAACTCTCTTCGGGAGACCAGGAACCCTGAACCACCTGTGACTGACAATGAGCTCCCCAGCCCGAGAGACTGGCATCGGTGGTAACCAAAATCCACGATGGCTCCTCTAAAGGCACTCCTGCCGTAAGATGTTCCGGAAGTAACCACCACTGTAGACTGCGACGCACTTGATCTGGACAGGGAAGTCGTTGCGAGAGCGGATGAAGTTGTGGCGACTACCGGGAGAGAAGCGCCTGTTGCAAAGGCCTCATGTGGGCCTTGGCCCACGGAACCAGATCCAGCGCCGCCGCCATGGACCCCAACAGCTGTAAATAGGTCCATGCCGACGGCGTTGAAAGAGCCAGAAAGGTGTGTACTTGTTGCACCAATTTCTCTACCCGCAGATCGGGTAAAACAACTGTCCCCTTGTCCGTGTTGAAGCAAGCTCCGAGATACGTGAGTTGTTGGCTGGGTATCAAATGGCTCTTGGCCTGATTGATCACCCAACCGAGCTGTTCGAGAAGTTGAACCACGCGAGCTGTCGCCGCCACCGACGCCTCTCGAGAATCGGCCCGGATCAACCAATCGTCGAGATATGGATGAACCCGAATACCCTCTTTTCGAAGCGCCGCCGCTACTACCACCATCAGTTTCGTGAAAGTACGCGGAGCTGTTGCGAGACCGAAAGGTAACGCGCGAAATTGGAAATGGCCCATCGGAAGGGCAAAACGCAAATAGCGCTGATGAGACTGTCGGATGGGTATATGAAGATAAGCCTCTGTGAGATCTATGGACGACAGAAATTCTCCCGGCTGCACCGCCCGAATCACTGTGCGCAATGTTTCCATGCGAAAGTGTGGCACCCGCAAAGCCCGATTTACACCCTTGAGGTTTAAAACGGGCCGAAAAGAACCATCCGGCTTGGGAACCACGAAATAGATCGAGTATCGACCGCAGCCGTATTGGTCCAACGGTACGGGAACAATCGCCTGTAGCTGCAACAGACGCACCAGCGTGTCGGAAATGGCGTGCAGCTTCACTCTGTTCGCACAATGAGACATCACAAAGGCTGGCTGTAAGGGGCATTCGAAGTCCAGGGCATACCCGTTCTGAATTACTTCCAAAACCCATTTGTCTGAAGTGACTGCGGTCCAAGCCGCCAGAAAATTCTGTAGACGTCCGCCTACCGGAACTAACGGCTGGACCAGCCGACCTTCATTGGGGCTTTTTAACGGAAGGCTGAGAGGCCGCTCCGAAAGATCGGCCAAAACCTCGGGCGCCGCGAAAGGACTGACTACGAAAACTGGAGCGACCCCTAGAATAGGGCGCAACCGTGCTCCGCGAAACCTGCGGGAGTCCCGAGCGGAGCCCCTAGCAGCCCCTGAAGTACGTAACGGCTTAGGCCTATCCTCAGGCAAACGTCCACCTTTTGAGTCGCCCAAATCCTTCACAATCTTCTCCAAGGCCTCTCCAAATAGCAACTTCCCCTTAAAAGGCAGTTTACTAAGTCGGACCTTCGAGGAAACATCCGCCGACCAGTTACGCAACCACAGGAAACGCCTGGCCGCTACCATAGAGGCCATTGTCTTCGCTGCAATCCGCACCAAGTCATAAAAGGCATCCGCTGCATAAGCTGCAGCTGACTCTAATTTCACGGTATCCGGAACTTCCGAAGCGGACTCTCCTGCCGCGTCCCCTTGTAACCAACGAATGGATGCCCGCGAAACATAAGCTCCACAAACTGCCGCTTGTAACGCCAAAGCGCTAGACTCAAACGCCTGCTTGAGCAGAACTTCCAACTTCCTATCCTGTAAATCTTTAAGCGCCGCAGCGCCCTCAACAGGGATGGTAGTCTTCTTAGTGACTGCGGACACGAGAGCATCCACCTTGGGCATGCGGAATAACTCCCTTTCTTCTTGCGGTAGAGGGTACAGGCGCGCTAAGGCTCGTCCTCCCCGCAGAGTAGCCTCGGGACACTCCCATTCCGACTCTATCATTTGCCGAATCACCCGATGCAAGGGAAAACAGCGCTGCTGAGATTTAAAACCCTGCAACAAGGGATCCTCCAAAGGCTCCTGAGATGCCGACGGAGGAAGAAGGTGGAGAGCCGCTAACGACTGGGCAATAAGAGCCGCGAGTTCTTCCTTACGGAAAACCCGGAAAACATTGGGATCTTCCCCGGGGGCAATCTCCCCCTCCTCCAACTCCTCAGGGTCCTGCTCCAAAAAGGCTCCGCTAGACCGTCTGATTCCCCCTGCCCGAAGAGCAGAGAATCTTGGGATACCTCAGGGGCCAACGGATCTTGAAGAGTCCCCTGAGGCTGGGAAGGCCCCTCTCCCGGGTCCCCGCTGCTCAGTCCCTTAGGAGACTGAATATCCACCGTGGACAATACTGGAGCCTGCACAGGCTGAGCTGACCTCAGCAAGAATGCCTTGTGCAGAGCTAAAATAAACTCCGGGGAGAAAAAAGAACTCATCTCACTTTGATCCATGACATTTGTGAGCGGAGACTGAGCAACAGACTCCGGTGCTTTAGAGGACTTCGCCTTGCGCTTGTGTGGCCGAGACTGCCCCGAAGGAGAGCTGACTGGCGCCTCTAAAATGGCCGACTTTCCCGCCTTTTCGGCGGGCAAAGAAGGCTCTTTTAAGGGATTCCCCTGCTGTTCAGCCATGCTGCAAAACGTGAAAAAACAGGGGAAAATTGACTTCTTGATTTTTTTGAAGCTATCACAAATCGGAACGGCCCTCACCCGAAAAACCGCGCTAACCGGAGGAGGGAAAAAAAACAAACAAACACTGAACCGGCGAAATGAAATGAAAGCAAAACTTACCGAGAAAAACAAACCGGCAGGTCAGAGCAGGCAGTCCCGCAGCCAGCGAGAAACAGCCCACCCTAGCAACAGAAACGGCAGCGGTACAAACTGGGGCTCCCAGAAATTAACCTTTTGCCGATGGAGACGGAGACGGTGAAATGAGGCAGGCTCTGCCTCTCACCGGGGAACTGACTCACTGCACGTCTCCAATTTCCTTTAAAGCAATATCACCAATTTGTCAGACCAAGGACTGTAGAAACTGATCAGCTCTGCTAGAGCCAATATAAATGCAGAAATAAAAGAAAGAAACTAACATATCAGAAAGAAACTGAGGGAGAGCTAGAGATTCGACCCTCTTTAGCTGCTGAGGGCTGAAAGACTGCTGGATAACCCTCAGGGGGAGTGGCTTCACATCTCAGCAAAACTTGAAGTTTTCAGCCCTCAGCTGCTATAGAGGATTGACAACCCTACCTGTTCCCTGGACTGGCCCGGAGAAGCGATTAGGAATGAAAGTACACTCACATCAACATATAACACCAATACTAGCATCCCTTCACTGGCTGCCAATACAAAGCAGGATAGTATACAAAACATTAATAACTTCATTTAAAACTCTAAATGATATGGCCCCAGTCACTCTAAGTAACTTAATCAGTAAAGAACATTCAAAATCTACTCAAAGGACAATTAAATAAACTAAAAAACCCCAAAGACTTCATAAAAGCAAATAAACTAACAAACAACAGAGCTTTTTCACACGCAGCTCCAACAATCTGGAATTCCCTCCCAGATGATCTAAGAATGTTAACCGAGATCATTGAATTTCGTAAAAAATTGAAAACCTATCTATTTACTATGCATTACAACAATACAGATCATCCCTCAATAGATTTAGATAAAGGCTAACCAGTTTTTGTCTGAGATGTCCCAATGACCTAAACAAACAATTCTACATAGCTGAAACTGTACTTTGCACAATGCTTAAGCCCTATATAATGTGTATCTGTATATAATGTATATAGTTTTGCACCGTTCTGTGCTGTTCAGTTTTAACATTTGCTGTTTACTTATTTTATTGCTTTTGGTTATATGATGTTACATGTAAAACAAACTCTGCTTTGTTGATTGTTGTTAATTGTGAACCGCAACTGATCTATGGAAGATGCGGTATATAAATGATTGTTAAATAAATAATTCTGCCCAAGCACCCTCTAATTCTGCCCTTATCCACATACCGCCCCCTTGTTTATGGCGTCTTTCCAATTCAGTAATCTTACCTATTAGTTTTCCCATCTGTCCCTCTCTCTCCCGTTTTTTCCGCACTGCCCAATATATCAATTTCCCCCGTAAAACCGCTTTTAACCCATCCCACAGAATCTCCCATGCCACCTCTCCTGTATCATTCATCCGAAAATACTCTATAATTTCTGCCTAGATATCTTTTAATACCTCTTTATTTTATAGAAGGCTTTCGTTGAGGCGCCAAAAGGCCCAGCCATCCTTATCGCTCTCTCCCCTGAATTCCACCCAAACAGGACCATGATCTGTCCACGTTATGGGCCCAATCTCTGCTCTAGTAACCTTTCGAAGCCAATGTTCATCCTCAAGGAAAAGGTCTATCCTACTATAGCTGTGATGCACGTGGGAGTAATAAGAGTAGTCCACTTCCTGAGGGTGGACCTGGCGCCAAATATCGCAAACCTAAATTGCTTCATTAGCTCCATAAGTTGACTTCTCCCCCTATTCCCCCCACTATTACCCTTCAACGATTTATCTCTCCTTGGGTCCAATACTTCATTAAAATCTCCCCCCAATAATAAAGCCCCATGAATTTTATTTTTCAGCCACCTTGTTAATACCCCCCAGAAATTTGTGTGCGGGTCATTGGGACCATAAATATTTAGAAAGGTAACCTCCTGACCATTCAGTTCCCCCCAAACTAATAGAACTCGTCCCTTTGTCCCTTTTATCACCCCCTCCCCACCTGAAAGGAGACATCGCTTCTTATCATAATTGCAACTCCTGCCTTCTTATGTGTGCCTTCAGCGTTAAACCAAATATTCCCAAAGGCTCCATGCCTTACCAAATGCTCGCCTTTTGGTAATAAGTGTGTTTCTTGTAGGTAGGTCACCTGCCATTGCTGGCATTGTGCTTCTCTAAACATCGCCTTCCTCTTTTGTGGAGTGTTCAATCCTCTAACATTTAGGAGCCTACCCTAAGTCCCGCCAACTTAGGTTAGTCTTGATACCAGCTCCTTCCTCTGCTTTATGCTTGAAATCCATCCTCCCTCCCTCCCCCCATCCTACCCCTTAACCCTTCCCTCGCCCCCCCCCCCCCCCACCTACGTTCTCTTCCCCCTCCCCTCCCTTCCCCTCGATCACATCGCAGGCCACTCTCCTGCGCCTCCTATCTTGACGAAACCCACCCCCGGGACCCCCTCCCCCCAGCTAATTAGGCCCCCCTTGATCTTCCCTTATGTTAACATCGTTCTCCCATAGTACTTCCTTACATCCCTCCTCTTCCAAAAATAGTCCCTCCCAGGCTATCCCCTTATTACTCTTCTAAATTCAACCCCCCCCCTTTCACTCCCCATCTCCTGAACCCACAACTTCAACCAATATTGTAAAGCATTAGAGAACTATTATCAACTTTTAAAGCAAGCATTTATACTGAACCAGAAACCGAGAACTTCCCCCCCCCCCCCCCGCCTGCTTGGGGAGAGGAAGCGAGAGCCCCCAGTCGTGGCTCTCCCCTCCTCTCCATCCCCATTCTTCTCCCCGGTCGGAATCACTCCCGCTGCCTTCAAACAAAATTAGTTCTCAAAGGTTCTTAACTTCAAGATAGCGGCAGGGAGCCACTGCGCACTCCCTCTTCTCCCCCAGGAATGTTCCTAGAGAGGCGTTGAAGCCGCCGACCCTTCGTGGGAATCCGTTGCCACTTCTGTTTCTCCGCCAAATTCACAGGTCTGTCCTCCCGATCCTGGGCATCCGGCTGGATCCAATTCTGGGGTAAATTCAGTGCCGCTGCCTTCTCCAAACACCTCCAGGCTTCGTTACAGTTTTTACACGTTGAATGGCTCGGCACACCTCAAACTGCAGCCCAAAAGGGAAAGACCATTTATATTTAATGTTCTCCTGCCGCAGATACAATGTCACCGGGCGCATGGCCCGTCTGCGCTGTAATGTCAAGGGGGCTAAATCCTGGAACACCTCAACAGTCGCCTTGTGCCATTGCAATCTACCTTTCTTTGCCACTGCTTTCATTATTTCTTCCTTAATCTGGTAGCTGGAAAGGCAGGCAATTATATCTCTGGGGCGATTCCCCAGAGGGCTCTATGCGCCCTGTCCAGTCCAATCTCCCGTTTTGCTCCTAATGACTCCGGGTTCTCCCCGGCCAGCAAGGCCTCACATATTTCCTGGACCACGCGGTGGGCTTGTTTAAATTGTTCCTCCTCCGGGACCCCCCGAATTCGAATATTACAGCGCCTTGACCTGTTCTCGAGGTCTTCGATCTTATCCCTCAAGTCCTCACTCTCTTTCCGCCAGCTGTCGAACGTGCTCTGTGTGTCCTGCGCCGCCATTACCACCTCTTCCACGTGCTCCTCAAGGTAATCCACTCTCTCCCCCAAAGCCTGCAAGTCCAGTCGGAACTCATGCAGCATCTCTTTCATCTCTTTTTTCACACCAATTACCTCCATTTTTATTTCTTTGCACCATCGCCACAAGTCTCTTCTTGTACACTGCTCTTCAGCATTCTCCGGTTCCTCCTCTGTCTCCGTATCGCCTCTCTCCCCCCGCTCCGTCTGTGATCTCAATGGAACATAGGAGGATCTGTATTTCTCCAGTTTTTCCGGGACCGACATTCTAGGTGATGGTATCTCCCACTTTCCAGGTAGTTAGCACTCCAGAAAGGCCCAATGCGTATGCTTTTTGCTACTTTTCTCTCTGTCCCGAAGAGCGCTTCTCTTTCAGGCAGCCATCCCGGGTAGTGACATCACGTCCTCTTATCTATCTATATTTTGATGACATAAACAATCAATCTATGTTTTAGCCATTCCACTCCATTCATTAATTTATAGACCTCTATCATATCTCCCCTCAGCCGCCTCTTTTCAAGATTGAAGAGTCCTAACCTTTTCAGTCTCTCCTCATAGGGGTATCCTTCCATCCCCTTTACCATTTGGTTGCTCTTCTCTATACCTTTTCTAATAACACTATATCCTTTTTAAGATACGGCGACCAGAACTGCACATAATATTCAGGATGCAGGATGCAGTCACACCATGGAACAATACAGAGGCATTATAATATCCTTTGTTTTATTTTCCATTCCTTTCCTTATGATTCCTACCATTCTATTTGCTTTCTTGGCCGCCGCTGCACACTGGGTGGAGGGTTTGAAAATGATATTCATAATGACGCCTAAATCATTTTCCAAGGTGGTGGTTCCTAATATTTATTTATTTTATTTGTGAGTTTTATATACCGCTATTTCAGGTAGTCACAGCGATTTACATTTGGAACAACAGGTACATTAAAATATGGAACCTTGCATCATGTAACCATAGCTTGAGTTGTTCTTTCCTAGGTACATAACTTTACACTTGTCCACATTAAATTTCATCTGCCATTTGAGCATCTAGTCTTTCAGTTTATTAAGGTCCTCTTGCAATCTTTCACAATCCTCTTTGGTTTTAACAACTTTGAATAATTTTGTGTCATCTGCAACTTTGATTATCTCACTCGTTATTCCCATTTCCAGGTTATTTATGAATATATTAAAAATCAGCGGACCCAGCACAGATCCCTTCGTAACTCCACTGTTCACCTTTCTCCATTGAGAAAATTGGCCATTTAGCCCTACCCTCTGCTTTCTATCTTTTAACCACAATAGTACACTGCCTCCTATCCCATTATTTCTTAATTTCGCCAAATGTCTCTCATGAGGGACCTTCTCAAAGGCTTTTTGAAAATCCAGATACACTATATCAACAACTCATCTTTGTCTATTTGTTTATTCACACCTTCAAAAAAACATTTCAGATTAGTAAAATAAGACCTTCCTTTGCCAAAGCCATGTTGGTTGTCTCCCCATTAAGCCATGACTATCTACATGTTCAGTAATTTTGTTCTTTATGATGGTTTCTACCATTTTTCCTGATACTGACGTCAGGCTCACCAGTCTGTAGTTTCCTGGATCACCCCGGAATCCTTTTAAAAATTGGTGTTACATTGGTCATCCTCCAATCTTCAGGTATTACAAATGATTTTAATGATAGTTCACAGATTACTAATAGTAGGTCTGCATCTTTCAACATCCTTGGATGTATACCATCTGGTCCAGGTGATTTGCTACTCTTCAGTTTATCAAATAGTTGTAATACATCTTCCCGGTGTATCAATAGTTCTTTCAATTCTTCTGTGGCATCACCATTAAATAATATTTCAGCCATGGGTAATATCCCTAGATCTTCCTCAGTAAACACCGAAGCAAAGAATTCAGTCTCTCCAGTATGGCCTTGTACCCTCTTAGTGCCCCTTTTACCCCTTTATCATCTAATGGTCCAACTGACTCTCTCACAGGCTTTTTTGCTACGAATGTACTTGAAAAAGTCTTTATTATGTGTTTTTGCTTCCACAGCAAGCTTCTTCTCAAATTCTCTCTTTGCCTGCGTTATCAAAGCCTTGCATCTAATTTTCCAATGCTTATGTTGTTTCCAGTTTTCGTCATTTGGCTCCTTTTTCCATTTCCTGAAAGATGCTTTTTTGGCAACAACAGCCTCGCTGACCTCACCTTTAAACCATGCTGGCAGTTTTTTGGACTTCCTTCCACTTTTCTTAAAGCATGGAATACAGTTGGTCTAATCAAATCAACACAATCAATATAATGCATGTAACTTCAAAATCAGGATTATATAGTGTACTTACACCTAAGGAGTATATAGGTAATACTATATAGTCTGTTAATGTAACTCCAAACTTAACACTTAAATGTATTTATTTATTTACATTCTCTTATATACCGTGCTATTCTGCATCAGTGCGGTTTACATTGAACAAACTGAAATTACATTGAACAGGGCATTATAACTTGGAGAAAACTATTTTACAGGGAACATGGGCTATGGAGGGTTAAGTGGCTTCCCCAAGACCAAAAGGAGCACCTGTGGGACTAGAAATCCCAGTCCTTCCGGCCCAAGGTTGCTGTCCTCTAGTGGGATTTGAACCCCTCACCTTCCAACCTGAAGTACCTTGCCCCAACCACTAGGCCACTCCTCCACTCATGAAAAAATAAGTAAAATGTATAGGTGTGTTAGTAAAATAAAACACAAGCTAGCCTTGATAAATGAAGCACCTCAATGAACAGTAATGGATAACTGAAAAGAAAATGGTGGCACTATTCAATGATGTAACATTTCATCAAATCCTTCAAGTGCATAGTAAGAGGAGTAGGTCCAGAACGTATAATGCAACACAGAGTAAGAATCTGTCTTTGTTGATACAAGGAAAAAAGGAATTGGACAGCCAAAGGAAGGGCAAGGAAAGGCACAATGACATGAGACATAAAATCAGTCTGGAAAATTTCCACATAACATGAATCAAAGTTGTGATCAGCAATTTCAAGGCTCTCTTTGTCAATAGATAGTTCAACTCTGTGAGAGGTCTTATAATCCAGTAGATAATTTGAGGCTTCAATGAAGTTAATCTCATGACCTCAAAAGACATCCAGCCAGGGGCGGCCCAAGGGGAGTGCGGGGCCATGTGCGGAGACTCGGTGCGGGGCCTCATTTGCATAAATATTTGCATAATGTTAACATACACTAACTTTTAGTAAACATGCCTCTTCATGAGTGTATGGATAAAGAAAGACTAAAAGATTTCTACATTACTATAATACAGTGCCAACCGCCAGGCACATTAGGAACTACAGTCAAACCTCGGTTTTCATGATTAATCCGTTCCAAAAAGTCTGACTAAAACCGAAACGGACTAAAACCGAAGCAAGATTTCCCATAGGAAATAATGTAAATTCAATTAATCCGTTCCAGACACCCAAAAATATTGACAAAAAGTACATTTTATAGAGAATAACTATATTTTTACATACAGAAAACAATGAGAAATACATATAAATGACTAATGAAATGGATAAATGAACATTTAACATCACATTTAACTTTATTGAAGACTCTTGTTGAGGGGAGAGGGAGGAGGAGAGGTTATTGTTTGGAAGGGGAGCCATGTGGCAATTGCTGCAGCAGCACGAGCTCCCGAAGTCTCAGCCAGCACTTCTCTCAGCTGCCCGATCGTCCACAGCACAGCAAACACAACGAGACTTTAGGACACCAATCTGATCGCTGACTCCGTCTCAACCCCGCAAGAGAAAGAACTGCCTGCCACATTCATTCAACATCTCCTGCTTACCCTGCTACCTCCGAGCCTGAGGGGGCGCTCCAGAGAACAGGCAGGCGGTGGAGAGATCGGGGCCTTCCTCTCTGCAATCCTTGCATGTCTGGCTCGAGGATGTTGCTCACCTGCCTTTCAGATCTCAACACGCGATCGGTGAGTCCGGGGGGGGGGGTAGTGCTGCCGGGACTGGGCAGGCAGTGTAGTGTATGCAGACCAGCGCGAAGGTGACAGTATTGCAGGCACACGCGATCGGTGAGTCCGGGGGGGGGGGGGTGCTGCCGGGACTGGGCAGGCAGTGTACTGTCTGCAGACCAGGGTGTACGAAAACCGAGGCATCGACGAAAACCGAGACAAGATCTCAGTCGGGAAAAGACGTCGAAAACCGAAACCGACGAAAACCAGGGCAACCGAAAACCGAGGTTTGACTGTACTACAAACACTGCCCATTTAAACCCATAGCAAACCTGCCGTATCCTAACAGCACTACAAGAACTCCTAAAACACCATACCATACCTATCAAAAGGCAACACTGCAAATATTAAACCAATACATTTCAGAGAATAACAATGCATGACCTACTGGGGAAAGAGAACAAGTGGCAATGTCAAATAGGAATTACATAAACAGAATACCTCAGCTCAGTTACACATGCAGAACATAGACCTTCACCAAACAAGGAATCACAATTTAGAAACAGGAAGACAATAATTAAACTGGGAACCCCAAAAGCCAAACTTGGAATGTACAACACTGTAGAAATAAAACTATAAATTAATTTCCTCTTGTACTAAACAAAGCACCGACGTTAATGATGCACATTTCCCAGAGCTGACATATTCCAGTTAATAAATTCAAAATAAAGAGATATCTTTGTACCTTTTGTGCATTTTTTTTCAGTTGCAATTGTTCCAGCCACTTTCTTCTGGTTTATTTGTGTCTTCTGCTAACTCTCCATCGTCTGCTGTCCATTTGTCCTTTCTTCACTCTTCTAGTTTTTTTCTATTCTACCTCTACATCTGTTTTAACATACTAATCTTTCTCCTTTTGCTCTTTCCTCATTCCTATTTCATCCAAATTTTACCCCTCCATCCTCAATCCCCAGTTACTCTCCCAACACCCGGCCAATTGTAGATTTTTCTTCCCTCCCACACAAAATATTTTTCCCCTCTCCATTTCACTCTCCCAGCCCCATCCCCTTCTAATCTCCCCCAACATCAGCTCCCTTCAAGTTCCAGCCCCACCCAGTATCCGCTCCCTTCTAGTCCCCCCGTCAGCCCATTTCCAGTCCTAGCTCCATCCATTTCGTCCTATACGAGTCCCTTCATCAGCTCATTTCCAATACCAGCCTCCCATCAGCCTATTTCTAGTCCTTTCCTAGCCCCACCACCAGCCCATGTCAAATCCTAGCTCCCCTCCACTCAGCCCATTTCCAATCCAAGCCCCCCATGAGCCTACTTCCAGTTCTAGCCTCTCCATGAGTCCATTTCAATCCAAGCCCCCACCACAGCCCATTTCCAACCTTAGCTCCCCCCAACACCCAATTCCCAGTCCTATCCTAGCCCCTCCATCAGCCCACTTCCTGTCCTAGCTCCCTCCCATGAGCCCATTCCAAGCCCCCCTTTCCATCTGCTATTTGCAGTTCAAGCCCCCTTCCACTCAGTCCATTTCCATTCCAAGCCCCCCTCCCCATCAGCTATTTGCAGTTCAAGCCCCCCACTTCCCCTCAGCCCATTTCCATTCCAAGCCCCGTCCCCATCAGCTATTTACAGTTCAAGCCCCCTTCCACTCAGCCCATTTCCATTCCAAGCCCCCCTCCCCATCAGCTATTTGCAGTTCAAGCCTTCCCTTCCACTCAGCCCATTTCCAGTCCTAGCAACCCCCCCAACCCATTACCAGTCGTAGCCCCCCATAGCCTATTACCAGTCCTAAGCCCCCATCAGCCCACTCCCAGTCCTAATCCCACTAGCCCATTTCCAGTCCTAACCCCCATCACCCAATTTTCAGTTTAAGCCCCCCATAGCCCATTACCAGTCCTACTCCCATCAGCCCATATCCAGACTTAGCTCCCCCATAGCCCATCACCACTCCTAACCCCCCACCCCCCAGCCCAGGAAAAATTTAAAATAAAAAAACTGTCTGCTGCCGGGGCTGGGGCCAGGGCCGCCGCGGCAGAATAGAGTGTGCCGCAGGCCCCCCCTGCCCGGCAGAGCCTGCCCTCCCCTGCATCAGCTCCCTCTTTGCAGCTGCAGTCACACACGCCAGCTTTCAGAGCGCGAGGGGAGAGTTTCCCTTTCGCGGCTCTGTTAAGCCCGCGGGGGATGATGGGAACTTCCCATCAGCCCCCATGGGCTTAACAGAGCCGCGAGGGAGAAACTCTCCCCTCGCGCTCTGAAAGCCGGCGTGTGTGACTGTAGCTGCAAAGAGGGAGCTGATGCAGGGGAGGGCAGGCTCTGCCGGGCAGGGGGCCCTGCAGCACACTCGATTCTGCCGCCGCGGCCGCGGCCCCGGCCCCAGCAGCGGCGGGTTTTTTTTTATTTTAAATTTTACTTTAGATCAGAATGTTTTTTGCACGGGGCCCCCTGAAACACGGGGCCCTGTGCAAAAAACATTCTCGCTCAATGGACGGGCCGGCCCTGCATCCAGCATCTGGATCTCCGTAGAAACAGGATCTGAATCTAGATAAAATAGGGAAACTCTGCCAGAATTAAGAATGGAGTCACTGGGAACATCAATCAAGCAAATATTGTAGGGTTGAGGAATTCTATTATTGATATCATGTTTATTGATGCTAACCCTGAGTTCACTCAGAGGGGTACTAACTAGCCAAATATTATTTACAACAGCAACTACTGTTTCAGAAAACATATCATACTTAGACATGGTAACTTTGCATTTCTCTTCTCAAACCACAAAGAGCTGCAGAAGTGTCTTTCAGGAAAGGTTTACCTGGATACAACTAATGAATGTCCTTAGTATGATGGCATATGCCTAAATTAGGTACAAGATATTGTTGTGGATCTTCATGATGGTAGGGGAGCTACTCAGGAGTATCAACACACAGATAAAGGTCCTCAGACCAGGTGTTGACATTAATTACTTGTTTTAACTGGTACATATTATCAAGCACAATGAAAGGCAAATTCAACAGATAAGCAATTTCCATATTCTGTACATCTACATACAGGGGAATAGCATTTCCCATGTGGAAGTCAATCTGGATCTGGAATGGCTCAATGCCATTTCTGGTTATTTTAGCAAAGGCTTCAGTAATAATGTCTGTGGGTACGAGATATGAAGGAATCTGTCCTTGCATCAAGTTACTGATGCTGTTATCTAGTTCCCAAAACAAATCACATGTAAGTTCAAGTATTGGTTGCATGAAAGTATGCTCATCATTTAAGAGACCTTTGTTGTTGTTGTTAGTGCTGTCAAGTCGGTGTCGGCTCATGGCGACCCTCTGGATAGTTGACTTTTAAGCATAGTTAATACTGCTGTGTTTAGGACAATCTGCTTAGAATGAAGATTAACCATAGTGACAGTATCGCGTATGGTCTTGCCATGAGCCTTTGACTTTGTTGTGAATGGATTTGGGCTCTAATATCTTTCATATCCATTGGGTTTTCATGGCAAGATACAGAAGTGCATTGTTGGCCCTTTCCTCCATGCAGTTTAAGTTTAGTGTTGTTGCCATTGTCACAGAAATGTGATCCTCCACCACCACCACCATCCCATTCTGCTGCTGCCCAGATGGGTTTTCATGGCGAGATACAGAAGTAGATTGCCGGGCCTTTTCTCCGCGCAGTTTAAGTTTACAATAACAGCAGTTACGGGTACCAGTCTGTCAACAATGAGCCACCTGACTGAAGACCGAACACAATTTAAGACAACTATCCAGAGGGTCGCCATGAGTTGACACTGACTCGACGGCACTTAACAGCAACAACATCTTTCATAGTAGCTCTTAACTCTTGGATATTACCCTGGAGTTTACTGAGAAATGCAACATTAGCAATAAACATGGTGGAAGCAAATAAGGAACCCAGAGCAGTAAATAATACACCAACAGCAAGTCCTATAAATCTTCTCTGTCTAGTGTTTTCTGGCCTTATGGGATGGATCATAACCTTTTCCAACTGGCTCAATGTATTTTGTACATTAGCCATGGCATAGTCCATGTGTATACTTAACCACTGTTGTGTATTAGTTGTGCATGGAGCAGAAATATTAAAATGTTTCTGTAAGACATGTTGGGAATCCAGTGACACAAAGACTTTCTGTGTGATAGTCTGGGACTGTGTGATCAGGAAACCAGGTGTATCCTGCAGCACGACACCAGAAGGTGGGCCAGGCTCAATCAATTTGGCAACTTCAGATCCCGCTAACAGCAAAATCAGGAACAGGACCTTCAAGGTTTGGTTCTCCATCTGTAAAATAAAACAAACATGCTATCACTGTTCCCTCTAAGTTGTGCGCGTGTGCGCGCGCACACACCTCTCCGAGCGAGCGCACATACTTTACAACAGAGTGCACAAAAATTATGGCTCTGATTCTGATAGAAAACAACACAGACGTCTTAAAATTTAAAAGTTATGATTGTAATTACTAGAAATTTCCCGCTTCATTTAGTAATCGTCTATTTTCATTTAATTTGATTAAAATCAATGTGGTGTACATACTGTATTCTGATGTGTAGTCAAATTTTAAAGTATATAACTCTGAGTGTCATTATATGGAGC
The DNA here is from genome assembly GCA_033557465.1 of Ichthyophis bannanicus. NCBI lineage: Eukaryota > Metazoa > Chordata > Amphibia > Gymnophiona > Ichthyophiidae > Ichthyophis > Ichthyophis bannanicus. Next base: position 122,352,538 of record CM066048.1, read on the forward strand.
ACAAAAATTTAACCTTCCTCCAAAAGCTGCACACAGCTGATATTTTATGCGCACACAGCCTACAGAAAATTAGAGGGAACATTGCATGCTATTCTGTTTCAAGATTAGTATCAGTCATTTCAAACAGTAAAATTATGGGAACATTCCTTCATCATATGCAAAATGAAATAATTTAGTAAATCTTGATCTTTGTGCAATTTCTGCATCTGTAAAGATTCAAAAATTTCTCTTTCTTCTTCTATAAGTGTATTATTATAGCTTCATTTATTTATTTATTCATTCATTCATTCATTTTTCTATACCGCCTCTTCCAGAGATCAGAGGCGGTTTACAGGTAACAAAACATTAATAATAGCAAGCTATTATTATTTTTACAGAGAACAATTGTAGAACATTTTAAAATTTAACTCATTAACATGAACAAGCAGGTGGAACTGGGGCAAATTAATGCCGCACCCTAAAATAAAATAAAAAGTATGATTAACAAAAGAGACTTCTTAAAATCACTTGAGCCAAGAGGCTGTCCTTTGTGTGGCTCCAAAATTCCATACTTCACTAAATCCACATGTGCTCAGTGTCTCATGACAGAATGAGCAAGGATAAAGTGTTAAATTAAGATCTCCTAAAGAGAACACTTAGAAGCAGAGGTTAAAGAACCTTACTTCGCTTCAAACTAGGTACAAAATGAAGTCAAACCACTTCTGGGTGTTTGCCAGATCTAGGAAATGACAAGTGAATTCAGATGTACATGAGTACTTACAGACTCCAAAAAAACTCTTCACCTTTGTAGAAAACTGCATAGGAAATATTCACACAGCAAATGAGTTAGACTGAACCCTTGTCAGTATAACTTCCCCTCTCTCTGTAATGCCTTTCACTGAAGCTGAGACTAGTAAACTTGGACATTCCATGCGGGATAAAGTTCCTCAGTCCATGGAATGAGAATCACACTTGCACTCCATCTTAAGAGTACTTATAAATTCACTTTGGTCCAAATGTAGCCACGAATGGAACCCTTAATGTCAAGAACTAAACAAAACCTTTTGGGTCCGATTTTCATCTGGGCAGGGCTAAGCACTATAGCCGCTTAGCCCTGCCTGCCAACCCCTTAACACCGTATTTCCATTTCTGCGGCGATGGAAATGAAAATCTGGGTCAAACCGCACAGGCTGACAGCCACCGAGGCTAAGCGGTAGCAGCGATTTTTGATGCTACCTGTTTTGCCCCAGTGCCTTAAAGATAGGCAAGGTTTTTCCCTACCTATCTTTAAGGCACATAGCGCTAAACAGGCACCATCAAAAATCGCTGCTACCCACTTAGTGCCATTCCCCGCCTCCATTCCGCCCCAAACATGCCCCGATGCTAAGCGAATAGCATCTGGGCACGTTAGGAGCTTAACCTGGATTTTCCAAAGATACTATCCATGTAGGAGCCTTTGGAAAATCCCAGTTAAGACATTTACATGGGTAACATGGGCTGTTACCCATGTAACTGCCTTCAAAAATCGAGCCCTTTATTTTTATGTGGTCAGGTGACCTCAGAAATTTACATTCCCTCTCTATAATTTGTACATCTCTGTATGCACTCCCTTGTGAATGTCTCTAAAACAATTAAGATAAAACAATGTTAGTTTTATTTTAGCAAAGACATTTCTTCTCAGGATCCTATGAACAAAGAAGAACAAGACATGATTAGTTAAATCATGAACATTTTTACATAACTGGAAGTGGAGGAACATGACGAGTGTCAAAATATCCTAAACTGAAAGGAACTGAAATCAAATTCAGATCATTGCATTCTTGGCTGCAAGATTTCTCAGCAGAAAATCCTTGCATGCACAGGACTTTTCCTAGGCTTTTTGCAAGCATATTTTAATCTTATCTATGTCATTTCATTTTTAATTTATTTTACTGCTTGTGTGTATTCACAACATTATTCTTCATGCAGTATTGTTTTCCTTATAGTCTCTCCAGTCCAAACCCATACCTCTGGGTTGTCAACCCCCACCAGCAGCTTGGAGACTGAGCATGTCATCTTTTAATGACATCAGTATACTTAGGCACCTGGTACCATCCACCAGCCCCAGTAAGCTCAGTCTCCAAGCAGCTGGAGCAGATTATCCCAGAGTACTGGTTTCACTGCAGGGACAACTAAGGAGCTCTATTTTTTTCTAATTTTGATCTAATTTTTTCTTCAGATCTTTCATTACCCCTTTTAAGCTGCGGCTAACCTTTTCACTGAGCAGCCAGGGCTAAATTTGGGCAATTGTGTCTGCCAAATTAAGTTTGTTGAAAGGCATCTACAAAAAAAAAGAAGAAGAAGAAAAAGCTGTAAGCGGCAACAGGGATGGGGGCTCTCCCTCTGGAGGTAGAGAGGCTTCCTATCCTTAACGTCTGGTAGAAGCAGCTCCTGAACCCATCATTGGGTGAGGAGCCGTGAGGACAACAGATCCAGTGGCTCCCTGGGGACTCCTGCCTCAGCACCAAAGCTGGTAAGAAGAGCTGAGCACGAGGCAGGGAATGAAGCAACAGCAGGCCACCTCTCTGTTGGGGTTCGGGGAGGCCACTGGACAGAGTAGTGTTCAGCAGGCCTGTGACATGACTCCCTCCTCCCTCTTTGCAGGCAGCGTGGGAACCCAAACTATTTTGGGCCAACACAGACACATGTGGTAAGGAGCGGAGGAGGGATCTTCAGACTTGGGGCCTTGGCATCTGGGGGGTTTTTTTGGACCTCTGATGGGGGGGGGGGCTATTTAGAAAGACTCCAAGGAGATCTCGGTTCTGTTTGGTTTAAAAAACACACACACACACACACACACACACACAAACACAAGAAACAAGGCAGGGCACTGCTGAGAATGGTGGGGATGTGGAAAGGGTAAAAGAGTCTTTCCTGTCCTCTAGTCTAATTATGCCTGCATGCCTGTTAGACCCCATTGCGGCCATTCTCAATTTCAAGCAGGTGAACCAGTGTCTGTGGGTGCTCCATTTTACATGGAGACCCTCAGGTCCATCATTATGGCTGTGTGACAAGGAGAATTCTTGACGGCCATTGACCTCACAGAGGCATATTTGCATATTCTCATCAGGCCTGAGTATCATCAGTTTCTCCATTTTGCGGTATCCATGGGCCATTTCCAGTTTCAAGCATTGTCATTTGGGTTGGCGATGGCTCCCTACATAGTTCACCAAGGTGATGGTCATGTTGGTGACAGTGGTCCGCCAAGAAGGGATTCTGGTGCATCCTTACCTAGACGACTGGCTCCTTCAAACAAAATCCAAAGAGGAAAGCAAACAAGCCACAGCGCGATTTGTTGAGTTTCTGCAAAGCCTCGGCTGGGTCATCAACGAGGCCAAGAGTTGGCTACTGCGGTCACAGGACCTGGAGTACCTCAGAACCTGATTCAATACCTGCAGGAGCAAAGTGTTTCTGCCACAGCAGAGGGCGCAGTTTCTCTGGCAGCTAATGAGGCAGTTCCTCAGGATGAAGCTGCCAACAGCACGGCATTATCTTCAGCTCCTAGGGACTATGGTGGTGGCATTGGAGCTGGTGCCATGGGCGCAAGCTGACATGTTACCCTTACAGAGGGCATTGCTGTGCTGATGGTCACATCATTTGCATCCCCTGACGCATCCATTGCCATGTTCACAGTTGACCAGGAGGGCTCTCAGGTGATGGTTACGCCCGTAAAACCTTTCAGCCAGGATGCCCTTAGAATCTCCGCACTGGATCCCGCTGATGACAGATGCTAGCCTTTTGAGCTGGGGAGCTCACTGTGAGGGGCACATTGCTCAGGGGAAGTGGTCCCCAGAGGAGAGTGGTTGGTCCATCAACAGGCTTGAAATGCGGGTAGTTCTCCTTGCTCTGCAGCGTTTCTATCTGGGGCTGCAGGGGAAGGCAGTCTGGGTCTTCTCAGAAAATACTACCATGGTCCAATTGTCAAAGTGGCACAGGCAATGCACGGTTGGAGAACGAGGCCGCCGTACTATTGGAATGGGCAGAGAACCATCTGCAAGCCATTTTGGCAGTACATGTCACAGGGACAGCAAACATGACAGCAGATTACATAAGTCATGTGCGGTTGGACCCCGGAGAATGGGCGCTCAGCGACGCAGTCTTCCCACAGATAGTGCATCATTGGAGAACACCGGTCATGGATCCAATGGCGACATTGGCAATGGCCAAGGCCAGCAGATTCTTCAGCAGATGCAGAGAAAGGATGTCAGAAGGCCTGGAAGCTTTAGAACAGCGGTGGCCCACGGAGGGGCTGCTGTATGTTTTTCCTCCTTGGGAACTCATAGGGCAAGTGATACAATGGATCGAGGTGCACAGGGATTTGGTCATCCTGGTGGCCCCAGATTGGCCGAGGCACCTGTGGTATGCCAATCTGGTGCACCTGACAGTGAACAGGCCATGGCATCTTCCAGCCTGGTCCGCCCTTCTGACACAGGGACCCACTGTAATGCAGCAGGTGGATTGATTCTTGCTTACGGCCTGGCTCTTGAAAGGGCTCAGTTGAATAGGAGGCTAGTGATTTCAATGAAGACTTGGAAGAAGTCCACCTCGCTGTTATATGTCTACATTTAGTGGATTTTTGAGGCACGGTGTGTGGAGAATAGGTGTAAACCCTTGTTGATGTTGGTGTCTAATGTGATGGGTTTTGTGCAGGCTGGCCTAGGGAAGGGCTTGCTGTGGAGCTCGTTAAGGGTACAGGTGGTGACCATTACTTGCTACTATGATTGAATCCAAGGGGTCTCTTTAGTAGTGCACCTCGACGTGCTACGTTTTCTGAGGGCGGTGAAGCAACTCCGTCCTCCGTTGAAGTCAGTGGTTCCACCGTGGGATCTTAACTTGGTGTTGGTGCTGGCAGAGGCAACTTTTGAGTCTTTGGGCTCCTGCATCCTGAAGGACTTAATGCTGAAAACGGTTTTCCTAGTGTTGATATATTCTGCATACAGAATTTTGGAACTTCAAACGCTATCATGTGGGGAACCTTTCCTCTCTATCTGAAAGGAGAAGGTGGTTTTGTGGATGGTACCCTCATTTTTGCCAAAGGTCCTCTCTGTTTTTCACTTAAATCAGCCGGTCATTCTGCCGGCACTCTCAGGAGTGCCAGAAGAGGGCTTAGATCTGCAGCTACGTCTCTTGGATGTTCGTCGGATGTTGTGAAAGTACTTGAAGAGGACAGCTCCCTTCCGGAGGTCAGATCATTTGGTCATCCTGTTTGGAGGTTCACAAAAAGGGGAGGCATCAGTTAAGGCCTCCATTTCCAGGTGGATTAAGGAGGCTATCGCATCAGTGTATTTGTTGAGAAAGTGGGAGGTGCCTGCGGGATTGTGAGCCCATTCAACCAGGGCTCAGATGGCCTTGTGGGCGGAGTATGGTCTCGTTCCACCAGGGGATATTTGTAGGGCAGCCATGTGGTCTTCTCTCCATGCCTTTGTAAAGCATTATCGCCTGGACGTGCAGGCAGCATGGGACATGAGATTCGATACAGCAATAATTCAGGCCGGTCTTGCAGGTCCCTCCCATCGATAATACTGCTATGTTACATCCCAGAGGTATGAGACTGGACTGGAGAGACGATAAGGAAGGTGAACTTAGACCTTACATTCTAATTGGCTTTCCTTGAGAATCTCCAGTCCAGTCCCGGAATCCTCCCTGATTGAGCTGTTGCAGAGGCAGTAGCAATCTCGAGCCTGAAGAAGGTCATTTTTCAATGTTGGGTCCAGGGAGGCTTGCAGATTTTTAAAACCTAAGGCATTTGAGGTGTGGAGTCTCTACAAGAGCGCTGCGGATCTTGGTTTGCAGTATGGAGAATGGTGGTTGTAAGTCTCCAGTTCATGAGTTTTCATGAGTTTTCCAAGGCATAATGGACAAGTAAACTTTATCGTTCCAGGGGTGGAGGGCCCCTGGTAGGGTGAGGGGGCACTGTTTTTGTTCATAAAGTTTTGCCTTTGGTTCTTGTTAAATTTTATACACTTATTTGTTGCTCCTGTGAGTCTGCATTGTCAATAGGTTACTGGAGCTGGTAGGTAGTGCCAGCTGCCTAAGTATGCTGATATCATCAAAAAGATGACATGCTCAGTCTCCAAGCTGCTGGTGGGGGTTGACTACCCAGAGGTATGGGACTGTACTGGAGATCGTCAAGGAAAGCCAATTAACAGGTAAGGCCTAATTTCACCTTAATGCATCTATTGTGCTTGACATATTATCCCATTATTATACTTTAGTCAACCTTCTGTCATTTGGTTCTGACCTGTACAGTAGTGAAGTTAGGGTTTTAAGATGGAATATGCTCCCTTGTAGAATATTCCATCTTACAAAGGGGGGAGGTGGGGAGATGTAGGGCTGTTACCCCTCCAGCCTACTCAGACTCTAAAGCCTGAACCAAAGCTGACCAAACAATATGGTTTCCTGTCACAAGGAACATTTGCTGTGTTTCCAGTCTCAGACCTGAACTTCAAGCAACTGCTTGCCAAGTGATTATACCTGTGCATACGGAAGACTATCATTTCTGTCCAATTCCTGGCCAATTAGTTTCCCAGGTCAATTAATTGTCCACATGCAAGAACATCTGCTTTTCCAGCCTTCATCATCCACTAACAATGTTATTGGCCTTGGGATGTCTGAAACTGCATACTGTTATCTTCTCTCATTATGGCTCCTGTGTCTACAGATGAACACCTGTTCATTACCTTCTGATTCGTTGAGAACACTTCGGATTATCTTGTACCAACCAATCACCGAACCAATGATGAAGATTCTATACAAAGAGTAATTACAGTATGCAACAGAACTTTTGTGCCTTTTGTGCATGTTTGCCTTTTTGTGCCTTCTGCCTACCTTGCTTGTCTGCAAAGACAGATTTACACTGTTTGTGTGCAAGGCTGTTCTTAAGGACAGAGATAAGACTCTCACATATACTCCTGGTTCTGTGTTCTCATGCAGCTCACCTCTGTAGCTGTAGCCTGCGTTATTTAGCCTAGCCGTCTCTTTGGACCCCTGTGCTGCTCCTGAGACTCTCTCGGATTCTAGCTCATCCATCTGGCCAAGCTAAGGTACAATCTTATTTTCTTTTCCCCCAGGAGGGTAGTTAGAAGAATTATGGAAACTAGTTTCTGACTAAGTGTAGAGCAAGCTGGTGACCTCTGGTTACTAATAGTGATTTATTACTTTCTATAATTGTAATCGTTGTGCTGCTATAACTTGCTACCTTGTATTTCTAATAATATATTTATAACTATGTAAGTCTGTATATTTTTCTACCTTGTTACCCATAATAAACATAATATTCCCACTTGAACTCCTTGTGGCCTTGGACAAGTCACTTATCCCTCCATTGCCTCAGAATAAAGTGTAGTTACTCACCTGTAAGGTGTTCTCCAGGGACAGCAGGAATCAGTCCTCATATATGGGTGATGTCGGCGCCGATGGAGGCCTCATGCGGAGCAATTCCCCAGCTTTCAAAGAAAGCCTTTGGGATTGCATCGCACATGTGCGATCTCCTTCCCACCCAAGGGTGCCATCTTGCTCAGTCAAATGACATAGCTAAAAAGACGGCAAAAATAGAAAAAATTAACAACAGGACTGCAACTCCAGGGGAGAAGGGAGGGTCATGAGGACTGATTCCTGCTGTCCCTGGAGAATACCTGTTACAGGTGAATAACTACGCTTTCTCCAGGAACAAGCAGGAAGTCAGTGCTCACATATGGGATGCCCTAGCTATAGGCTACCGAGAACCCATAGCTGAAAAATGGTTCCCTCTAGAAGAGCCGCAGCAGCTGCAATAGGAATTCAGCCGAGAACACAACACCCCCCGGTAGCCTGACACCAGAGGGTCAGAGGGTTGGAGTTGCCTAAACCTCAAATAGGTTACGGAGTACCACCTGGCCGAAAGCACTGTCCCGTCGGGACTCCCTATCCAGGCAGTAATGGGCTGCAAAAGTCTGGCTTGAAGACCAAGTTGCGACCCGGCAGATGTCTGCCAGCGAAACAGAGCGGAGGTGAGCCACTGATGCAGCCTTAGCCCTGACACAGTGGGCCGGACTCGATCCTGCAACGGGAGGTCGGCTGCCCTGTACGCCCAGGCAATGCAGTCTGCCACCCAGGTAGACAGCGTGCGTTTGGAGACAGGTAACCCCAGCTTACTGGGGTCATAAGAGACGAAGAGCTGAGTAGCCCTTCGATGTCCCCTCGTATGCTCCAGGTAGAAGGACAACGCCCTCTTACAATCCAGGGTATGCAGGACTGCCTCTGCCCGGCTGGTATGCGGCCTGGGAAAGAAGGATGGAAGAATCACCTCTTGGTTGAGGTGGAAAGAAGAGACCACTTTTGGAAGGAACTTAGGGTGAGTGCAAAGGACCACCCTATTCCTATAAAACCGTGTGTATGGTTTATCAGTTACGAGAGCTTGCATCTCATTTACACGTCTGGCTGATGTGAGTGCCAACAGGAAGAGCACCTTCCAGGAGAGGAAGCGCAGATGGCAAGAGGACATTGGTTCAAAAGGTGGGCGAGTAAGCTGCTGCAAGACCACATTTAAATCCCACTAAGTTGCCGGAGGACGAACTGGGGGTTTCAGCAGAAGCAGACCTCTGAGGAATCTGGACACCAGGGTGTGAGCCGAAAGAAGTTGCCCCTCCACTGGCGAGTGGTTTGCTGACAAAGCACTCAGGTGGACCCTGACAGAGTTAGACTTGAGACCTAATTCTGAGAGGTGAAGTAGGTACAGCAGCACCACTGGTACAAGGCAGGAGAAAGGATTTTCGCTATGCTGGTTACACCACACCTCAAACTTACGCCACTTGAAAGCATAGGATTTCCTAGTGGACTGCCTCCTTGAGGCCAGTAACACTTCTACATTCCGAGGTAGGAGGAGAGGAGCCAGCACTACCCTTTCAGCAGCCATGCCATTAGGTTGAGGGACCTGCTCCTGGAACAGGAGGTCGGGCTGTGTCCCCAGTGGGAGTGGGGTTTCCACTGTCAGCTGGAGGAGAAGCGGAAACCAAGGCTGTCTTGGCCATCTGGGGGCTACCAGAATGACCGAGGCCTTGTCCCGAAGGATTTTGAACAGAGTCCGGGCCACCAGAGGCGGGGGAGGAAACGCATACATGAGGTCCCCTGACCAGGAGATCAGGAAAGCATCTGCAGCCACCCTCAGAGAATGTGTCTGTCTGGAGCAAAATCTGGGCATCTGGTGATTTTGCGAACTGGCACATAGATCTATGGACGGATGTCCCCAGCGGTGGAAAATCCACTGGGCCACTACCGGATCCAGTTGCTATTCTTGAGGTTGGAGAATCCTGCTTAGTTTGTCTGCTAGGCAGTTCTCCTGACCAGGCAGGTACACTGTTTTGAGAGACATACCCTGCCTGATGGCAAAGGAGCAGAGGTCCAGTGTCTTCTGACATAGGATACGAGACCCCATACCTTCCTGCTTGTTCACGTACAACATTGCTACCTGGCTGTCCATCTGTATCAATACAGATTGATGTGAAAGGACATGACAAAAGGCTTGAAGAGCTAGGTGAATCACCCGCAGCTCTAAGAGGTTGATTTGGTGTGCAGACTCCTGAGGAGACCATAACCCCTGAGTGCATGATCCTTGGCAATGGGCTCCCCAGCCCAGCAAGGAGGCATCTGTCGTTAGCACTCTTGTGTGCGAGGGAGTCTGAAGCCACCACTGAAATGATTTCACCAGTCGCCTGGATATTGTTATCCTATCTCTGAGGCTGCCAGTGGCTTGTGCCCACTGATCTCTGAGGCACCACTGAGCTGTTCTCATGTGGAGACGGGCATTTGGGGTCACATGCACCGTGGAGGCCATGTGGCCCAGGAGGTTTAAGAAGTGTCTTGCTGAGACCTGAGCCTGAACTGTTCTGCCAGTGCTAGCAGCCTATGTGCCCTGTCCTCTGGCAGGTAAGCCTTCGCCTGAAGGGTGTCCAGTCTTGCTCCTATGAACTTTAAGATTTGAGTGGGGAGCAAAGTAGACTTTGCGTGATTTATGACAAAGCCTAGACGTTGCAACAGGTTGATAGTGCGAGAAGTGGCCTGTTGGGCCTCGTGAGGTGACTGTCCCCTGAAGAGCCAGTCATCCAGGAAAGGGAAGACAAAAATTCCTTGACTCCTGAGGAAGGCCGCCACTACAGCCAGGCATTTTGTAAACACTGTGGGAGCAGAGGCTAGGCCAAAGGGTAGAACTCTGTATTGGAAATGTTTTCCTCCCACTACAAATCTCAGATATTGTCTGTGGTCTTGATGTATGAGGATGTGTGTATAGGCATCCTTCAGGTCTAAGGAGCATAGCCAATCTCCCTGGTGGAGGTAAGGCAGCAGCATTCCAAGGGAAAGCATCTTCAACTTTTCCTTCACCAGGAACTTGTTTAAGTTTCTTAGGTCGAGGATGGGTCTGAGGCCTCCTGTTCTCTTTGGTATGAGAAAATACCTAGAGTAGAAGCCCTTGCCCTGCAGGTGGTGGGGCAACGGTTCCACCGCCTGATCCTCTAGAAGACCTGCCAACTCCTACAAGAGGAGGTCCCTGTGAAGAGGGAGTTTGAGAGGCTCTCCTGGAAAGAAGGAGGGTAGTATCTGGCTGAAGTGGAGCAAATAGCCCCTTTGGACTATTTGCAGGACCCAGATATCCGAGGTGATGGCTGGCCACCTGTGGGCTTACAGGGTTAGCCTGCCTCCTGTGCATGGCCTTACCACTGGCGGAAGAGAGACCATGCCTTGGGAGTCAAAAACCCCCTCCCGGCTGGGTAGGAGCCGAGGCCTGGGGGTCTTCTGCTTACGTGGGTCATGCCCCTGTCTCTTGGCCTGCTGCCCCTGTTGGGGAGCTGGGGTGGCCTGGTAAGTGGGGTAGTTGCGGTAAGCAGTACCCTTCCTCGGGAAAAAGAGCTTTTTACCCGAGCCCTTCTTCTTAGAAGGGGCAGAACATTTCTTTGAGAGTCTTGTCCGGGTCAAGTACTCAGACTCGAGCTCGAGCTCAGTCATGGGTTTGCCAAAGAGGTTGTCACCTTGGCAAAGGACATCGACCAACTTGTCCTGAACCCATGGCTCCAGATCCGATGACATTAGCCAGGCCTGGTGGCATGCACCGATGCCGGCCGTGGCTACTCAGGCCGGAGCCTTGAAGCCATCATAGGCTGCTCGAGATATGAACTTCCACACTCCCAAATCCCGGTGGACAAAGCATTGAAGCGCTGCAAGGGTGCCTCGGATAGGCCAGCTGAGAACCCAGCAATCTCTTTTGCCAGGCCCATGTACAGCTGGTAGGTTTGGACACGGCATGACAGCATCGAGCCCTGGAAGCATTTTCTGCCAAGGGCGTCAAGGTTTCGGGCCCCCTGGCCAGGAGGCACAGAGGAGTGCATTTTTTGGCTCTTGAGCCTGTGCATGGCCAATACCACAACCATGGAGTTATGCGGCAGCTGTGCCTTTTGGAACCCAGGGCTCTTGCGCACTCGATAAATGGAATCGACCTACATGCTGAGCATCGAGGCTGGTGACTCCCACATGCGGAGCATCAGCCGTTCCAGCATCAGAGGAACCGGCACAGTAAGGGCTTCCCTCGGGGGAAAGTCATACTGGAGGGCCTTGAGCTCTTCAGCTTGAGGTTCCTCCTCGGTATCCGCCGGGAATGCCAAAGCCTTGGCCATGTCCCTGACGAAGTCCGAGAACCGGGTATTCTCCGGAGGGAACCTTCTCCGAGGCTCCAAACCCGGTGAGTCCGATGGGACATACCGGGTCCGATGGGTGTCTGGGGACTCTTCATCTTCCATCTCACATGCCGATCCCTCCGAGGAGGAATAGAGCGGCTCCGGCCGCGAGGGCTTCGGCCCCAACCGCCCCGACGCCGAGAGCACTGGCGTCGATGACCTCGGTCCCGAGCGGGAGGTCGAGGGAGATCTTGGCCGAGGATCGACGAGTCCGAAGAGTCTCGAGGATTGCCTCGGGCTCTGGGGTCGACTTGAATGTCGAGGTCCCGGTGGTCAGGGCGGATGGACTGGTGAGACCAGCTATCAGCGCCCGCTGCTACTCCATGAAGGCAGACATGCTGCGCTCCAGGGCTGTCATCCTGAGACCTAGCTCAGAAGACTCCGCAGCCTCCAGCTGGGGCCCCGACGCTGGCTCTCCTGGAGGGGAATCCATGAGAACCACAGCGCTTACCCTCCTTGGCGTCTCCGGCTCCATGCGAGGTATCTTTGCAGGCCGCTCTGGCTCCGAGGACCTGGGGCAGCGGTCAAGACTCCGCGACCTGGCCTTCGAGAGCCCAGGGGGATCGAAGGCATCCAACGACGACGCCCTCATGGGTTTCTTCTTCCTCCAGTGTTCCCGGGAGACCTCCGCTCAAAAGACCCACGATGGTGCTCGGGTTCAGACAGCTACCGAGACGTTGATGCTTCTGATGAGGTCCGGATCCAGGGGGATGCAGACCCCAAGAAAATCCTTTCACGCTGCTACTGCCTACTTCGAAGTGCCTTAGGAGGACATCTTCCCACACGGGCCACAGACCTTCGGGTCATGGTCAGGCCCAAGGCATCGGAGACAGCAGTCATGTGTGTCGGTGAGGGACATTAACTTCTTACATCGATCACACTTTTTAAACCTGCTGGCAGCCATCGGGGGAAAAAGGGCCCCTGCAAGGTCGAAGGACCGGGCTGCCAGTGAAAAAAAAAAAAAAGAGCGCGAACGCTAGTCACTAAGGACAAAAACGCAAAAAATTGACTGGACTCGATACCGGTGTACTGAGCCATAGGCGAGAAGGGGAACCGGCGTTGAACCGGTCGAAGAAATTCTTCTGAAGTTTTGATGCACTTTTTCCGTGAGGAATTAGGGACAACGTCCGTTGGGCTCTGCAGAAAAAGGGAGACTGAGCAAGATGGCACCCCTGGGCGGGAATGAGACCGCGCATGTGCAATGCAATCCCAAAGGCTTTCTTTGAAAGCTGGGGAATTGCTCCGCATGAGGCCTCCGTCGGCGCCGTCACCCATATGTGAGGACTGACTTCCTGCTTGTTCCTGGAGAATCCATGTTATCAATGTCCCTGTTTAATGTACATTACCAAGTTTAAGTTACAATGTAAATCGCTTTGACTAAATGATAAAGAGGTATAAAAAACCTGTTATATTAATAAATTTATACACAGACTAGGCTCTCTTTTCATGGCTCATTGCCAGCAGTCTCACTGAATCCTGGACAGGGAATTAGCAGCCTACCCCTGGACATAACTGAGTACATAACTTATCTTTATTTGTTGCTAATAATCACCACAGGGTCTATTTATCCATTTCATCCTCAAATGCTTAACTCCTATCACTGGTCTGTTCACTTGATGCAACAACTGAAACCTCAGGGCTATGTTTTCCAGAGTCCAGAGGTGCCAAGTTCCCCAGTTCCAGGAGTGAGATTTTTTTCCAGTTCTGGTTTTAACTTTGCATTGCAATGCAGTATGGTATTTGTAGTTCCTGATTTTACCCATTGGTATCAGAGGTGCAGATCCCATAATGCATCAGGATGAGATTGTCATAAATCCAGGACTGGCTTAAAATGTCATTCCTGGAACTGGGTAACTTGGCAAATCTGAAAGTCATGCAGAGCAGCTGTGCATTCAGGGTAGTTTCTCCTAATTGGTTAGTTTTGCGCATACCATGGCAGTCGTGAACCTCACTTCTAAGCCAGGGTATGTGGAATATGATTTTAATCTCTCAAATTTACTGCCAGTGCTCGGTGTAATACTTGCATCGTGCCAAAGAGAGCCTCCTGCTGGAGTTCATAAGATGTATCTATAAGAGAAATCCAGATGCATGAGGAGTCTGATCAGACATATGACTGATTTTCACAGACAGGAGTGAAGTTACTCCTCTTGGGTGCCTGAAGTTAGCATCAGAGAAGTGGGCTTTCTAGTACTGCACTCATCCCCTCACCTGTGAATCTATGACCACACTAAAGTACAACAATAGAATTTGTATTATTTCAGGGCCAGGACTAATGCAAGGGGATTGGGCACCCTAAGCAAATCTTCACCTTTATGCCTCTCCAAATTTTTTATAATTAAACTCAACGATCATGATCATCCCAACATTACCCCTCCTATGACAATCCTGAAAAAATGCATAACTGGACTCAGTGTAAAATATTAAACTTTGCTTTGTATGTATGTGTGTGCCTGCTCTCTGTGCAAGTCCTAGTATGTGCTGATGGCTCTTTGAGCTTGTGTATCTGTCAGGATCTATTGTTTTGTTTCCACTGCTGCTCTTTACCTAATGGTTGAGCCGACCCTGACAGCAAAAGACCAGAAAATGTAGTTTGGATGTTCAGGGAAGGAGAGAGGAGCTCTCAGTGAGGGCGAGGGACAGCTCTGCTGGCCCATGGGAAAAGAAACATCTACTGACTTCACAAGCCACTAGGTTTCTCCACTGCAAGTCTTTATTACTATAAGGCATCAGTTTCTCCATGGACAAGCAGGATGCAGCCATACCTGGTGATATCCTCTAGGCAGCGCCATAGACGGAAGTGCTCTCCAGAGCTCAGAAAGGTGAACCTTTCTGAGCATGCCCAGGTACCCCCACTTCACTAGCCCGCCTCTAGCCCGGCCAGTCTTTTTTCTTCCGCCTTGCCAGCAAGACGGATCCCAGCTCTCCTTTCCATAACTTCTCAATGATCTATCTATAACTACAAAAAAAAAAAAAACCAAACCAGGCTTTAAGAAGTGCCCTCTCTGCAGCAGGAAGACGAACAGCACAGACACGATCTCTGTGTCCACTGCTTGGGAGCCGGGCACAATGTGCAGGACTGTTCCCACTGTGCAAGGATGTCTCTGAGGGCCAGAAAATCCAGGGGTCATGCTTTAAAGGATTACCTGGCATCCGCTGAACTTCACACAGGTAAATCGACATCCTCAAAGGATCCGGCTCTCTCTTCTACTCCTCCTCCTCTGGCTCGGGATGTGCCCGACAGGGCCTCCATTCCCAGCCACGCTGCTGAGGCGACCGTGGCTCCTCCAGCAGCCCCCACAGCAGGTTGGGCCACCTCCCGGGAAGGTGTCTGGGTGACCTGTCCAAACCGGTATGCTCTGGTCTGCTGATTTCTGGGCAAGGGGGTATTGTGCTCAGGCCTGGAGGGGGGGGGGAAGGGTGCCTACTGAAACCTTTATGTCTTTTCTTAGCAAGCTGATCACTATGTAAAATCCTCATGGCTTGGGGGGGAAGGGTTACCCACAGCTAAACCTTATGGCTGCCTCACTCCCTCTGACCTCCTCCGGACCCCGGCTGATTCTGTTCCTGTCATCTGCGGTCCTGCAGCTTCCGCCCAGCGTGCCTACGCTGCTCTCCATCATGGCGCCACTGAAAGGACCTCCAGCTCCGCCCACTGCCGCACAATCGGTCAAAGCCACGGCAGCCCAGGAAACAGACACTGTACTGACTCACGGAGCCCAAGATGTCACCGCGCCAATGCAGGAAGTCACCGCCCCAACATCAATCAAGCTCCTGCCCCATCCAGCGGTGCCACACAGCTAAACTCAGAGGGCATTCATGGCGCCGATGGCAAAACATCGCACCAGCGCTGACTCCATAACCAGGATTACAGGAAAAGAAGGAAGCACACACGGAGGGGACAACAAAATCAGTGTCGGCGACAGCAGCAGCAGCAGCAGCAGCACTCAGAAAAGGCGCAGGGCCAGCAGAGACAGGACAAGTGCCAGCAGCGGATCCAGCACCAGGTCTATAAGACACAAGGGACACCACAGCAGCAAACATCATCGCAGTTCCCGATGTGCCAAGAAGCACAAGAGGCGATCTGACTCCTCCAGCTCTAGCAGCAGCCAACGTGTGAGGGCCCACTACCGGGGCAAAGACACTGCCAATTCCTCATCCATTCTGAAGCTGCTCACTCAACTAGTGCAGCAGACGGCTCCCCCACCTTCGGCGACCCCGGCCTGCAACTCAAGCCCTTCATCCCCAGCACGAAACATTCCAGACCATGCGCAGCCCTCCTCGCCGGCCCCGCTATCCCCAGATACACGGTCTCCGGATAGCACCGCAGATAAACAGGATATTGAGGCTATGATTGTCGGTTCAGCATCCAACAATCATACCCCCTCTGGAAACGGACCTCCCTGGAGCAAGAAGGTCCACTGCCCCCCTAGAAGACCTTACTTACCCCAAGTTCATAAGGAACGTAGCGACTACATTGGCCCTGATGCTACCGGACGCATCGGATGAACTGGAACCAGAGGTCCTGAAGTACCTCAACTCCCCTAAGCATCCTTCGTGTTGCCAGTCCACCAGAAACTGCGGGACAATCATCTAAGGCTATGACAGACTCCAGCTTCGGGACATCCTTTCTCGAGAAGGCTGGACTCTAAGTATCAAGTCCAGCCCATACCGGGATTCATGAAACCCCAGCTGGCCCACCAATCCATCATCGTATCTTCAGCTTTGAAAAGGGTCAAGTCCTGATGCACACACTCCAACAACCCGCCTGGCCGAGACCACAAGCTCCTCGACAACATCGGAAAGAAAGTCTTCCAACGGGCCATGCTCAGTGCCAGAATCGCGGCATACCAGTTTCAGCACATTCTCTTTCAAGACGCCCTTATGGCAAACATTAAGAATGCCGTCACAACCCTCCCTAAGGAGACACAAGCTTTGATCTCCAGCATGCTCACCGATATAGCCGAATGCAGCAAGCATCTAGCTAGCACAGCCTTCGACGCCTTTGAACGTCCATCAGGACCGCGGGGACAGCAATTTCCGCCAGGCAATGGGCGTGGCTAAGAGCATCCGGCCTGTGCGATGACACGCATGACAGAATCGCTGATGCGCCCTGTACGGTTGAGTCGCTCTTTGGGGACAAGGTAACAGACACAGTGAACGACATGAAGGAACACTGCACTACCTTACAGACCTGAGTAGAGGACGGTCTTGAGTGCCACAACGGCACCTGCGCAGCTAGGGAGGCACCAGGTGTGGCTCACTCATCCTGCTTGTCCATGGAGAAAGCGAGGTTACTTACCTGTAACGAGGGTTCTCCATTGACAACAGGATAAGTCAGCCACACAATCCCACCCACCTCCCCTAGATGAGGTCAGCCTAAACTGACACGCACCCTAGCCAGGAAAGCCTAGCAAGTAACACACTGGCCGGTCTAGGTGCGGGCCAGTAAGGTGGGGCTACCTGGGCATGCTCAGAAAGGTTCACCTTTCTGAGCTCTGGAGAGCACTTCCATCTATGGCGTCGCCCAGAGGACATCACCAGGTGTGGCTGACTTATCCTGCTGTCCACGGAGAACCCCCATTACTGGTAAGTAACCTCGCTTTCTCAACACACACAAGGAATCCAACATTAGATAGTTTTACAGGACGCTGCTCCTTTAGGTGCTTGCTTAAAAGATGATTAGAGACAGTTCACACAGTGTTACTCAAAGGAAACGTATTTAACAAAGGTAATATTATAGGCATTTCGTGAGCTTGATAGCACTGGGGTGTAATGGTTTGGGGGGGTTACATTCCACAGAAAGACAATTTGCAGATTTATTGTTATCAAATACCTGTGATCTATTCATTCTTCCTTTACAATTTCCATATTTCTTAATTATATCCAGTCTGTCATACTTCTATCAGTTCTAAACCCGGGGTGGCTAAATTCTCTGGCTGAGCACGTGAAAAAAGGAAGTTATAGCTTGGGTAGGGAAGGGGGTGAGACAGGCTACTGCAGTGGGTAACAGTCCCCATAAATAATGGATGTCTCCAGGCTGTTCTCCAGGGCTTCATGCTCCACCAGGCAGCTGTAACTGGATCCTTTCTTCCGTTCCTCCCCCGGGACACTCAGGTAGCTGCTCAGTAAGGGGCGGCCAAAGAGCGGTGCGGGGCCTCATTTGCATAAATATTTGCATAATGTTAACATACACTAACTTTTAGTAAACATGCCTCTTAATGAGTGCATGGATAAAGAAAGACTAAAAGATTTCTACATTACTATTTTCTAGTGCCAATCGCCAGGCACATTAGGAACTACTACAAACACTGACTATTTAGAACCCATAGCAAACTCACCATATCATAACAGCACTAACAGGACTCACAAAAGCACCAAACCCTACCTATCAAATGGCAACACTGCAAATATTAAATCAATACATCTTAGAGAATACCAATACATCTCCTACTGGGGAAAGAGAACAAGTGGCACTGTCAAATAGAAACTACTTGAACAGAATACCTCAGCATGGTTGCACATGCAGAACATAAACCGTCACCACACAAAGAACAAGGGATCACAATTTAGAAATAGGAAGACAATAATTAAACTGGGAACCCCAAAAGCCAAATTTGGAATGTACAACACTGCAGAAATAAAACTATAAATTAATTTCATCTTGTACTAAACAAAGCGCAGACGTTAATGATGCACATTTCCCAGAGCTGACATATTCCAGTTAATAAATTCAAAATAAAGAGATATTTTTCTACCTTTTGTGCATTTTTTTTCAGTTGCAATTGCTCCAGCCACTTTCTTCTGGTTTCTTTGTGTCTTCTGCTAACTCTCCATTGTCTGCTGTCCATTTGTCCTTTCTTCTCTCTTCTAATTTTTTTTCCATTCTCTCTCTACATCTGCTCTAACATACTAATCTTTCTCCTTTTGCTCTTTCCTTCATCTCTTTCTTTATTCCTTTTTCATCTTTCCTCTTTGCTCTTTCCTTCATCTTTTTCTTTATTCCTCAAATTTTACCCCTCCATCCTCAATCCCCACTTACTCTCCCAATACCCGGCCAATTGTAGATTTTTCTTCCCTCCCACTCAAAATATGTTTCCCCTCTCCTTTTCACTCTCCCAGCTCCATCCCATTCAAATCCTCCCCCAACATCAGCTCCCTTCTAGTTCCAGCTCCATCCAGCATCCGCTCCCTTCTAGTCCCCGCATCAGCCCATTTCCAGTCCTAGCCCCCCCATCAGCCCATTTCCAGTCCTAGCTCCCCCATCCATTTCCAATCCTATCCTAGCCCCTCTATCAGCCCATTTCCAGTCCAAGTCCCCCTCCCCATCAGCTATTTCCAGTTCAGGCCTCCCCTCCACAGTCCATTTCCAGTCCTAGCTCCCTCCTCTCACAGCCCATTTCCATTCCAAGCCCCCCTTCTCATCAGCTATTTGCAGTTCAAGCCCCACCATCCACTGCCCATTTCCAGTCCTAGCTCCCCCCCCCCCACAGCCCATTTTCACTCCAAGCCCCCCCCCTCCCCTCCTAAAGAGCTCCGCGGCTAGCTAAGAGGGAGCCAGAGAGGCCCCAGCTCATCTCTACAGCTGCCGAAGTGAAGCTCATCTTTTCCCTTCATTTCGGCAGCTGTACTGTAGTTTAGGATGCTGCCACGCTGAGTGCCGGGAAACAGGAAGTCCCCTTTGACCTCAGGGCAGCAGCGTTCTAAACTTCAGCACAGCTGCTGAAGTGAAGGAAAAAGACACGCTTCACTTCGGCAGCTGTTAGAGGGAGACGGGGCCTCTCCGGCTCCCTCTAAAGCCGCACTGCCTGCTGGTCTTCAATGCAGGATGTTGTTGGCGTGGGGCCCCGTGCAAACAACATTCTTGCTCAATGGACTGGCCAGCCCTGTGCTCAATGAGTAGCTGCGGTCCTCCCCTAGTGCCACCTGCCATTTCATCACCCCTTCACTTGTCTCCTCTCCATCCACCTGCCAACACACCTCAACATAGCTTGGATGGAAACCACTGACCAGGCAGTTTGCCTGAGGCCTTGATCTTTTCCTGGGATGGAGGGAAGAGGGATAGGCTGGGTCTTCAGCATTCACCTCTTGACAGAGGAAGTAATCCATCATGTCACAGACTGCAGCAAAATGGTCATAATTTCTCTATTACATTTTTCATGCGCATCAAAGCCACAGACATAAAGAGTCAAACTCCCTTCCAAGGGCTGTTTTACTAGTGTCTGCTGTTAATGGTAAGAGACAGAAGCCCCTGCATCCCTCCCCCATCTATCCACGGAGAATAGTCTCAGACTCCTAATGCATAGCAGCTTGAACTATGCAAGTTTTACCTTCAGCTCATTCAGGTATGCCAGACAGGGCTGGCCCAAGGGTTTTTGCCGCCCCAGGCAGAAATTCCAGTCGTGCCCCCCCCCACCTTGCTGCCACTGATTCCGTCCTGGGAGGGAAGGTGGGTGGCAGCAGAAGCAGTATTTTGAAAGTGGTGGCTCTGAGCCGCTGCTTTGTCTGTGGCAGGCCATGTGCTTCAGCACACATGGCCTGCCACTTCTGACCCCCTCCGACAATAAGTTGCATTGAGGGGAACTTCTGACCCCCTCCGACAATAAGTTGCATTGAGGGGGATCATAAGCGGCAGGTCATGTGCTCTGGCACACATGACCTGCCGCAGGTAACAAAGCAGTGGCATGAAGCCGTCCACCTGGGTTGTCCGCCCTAGGCGACCGCCTAGCTCACCTAGTGGATGGGTCAGCCCTGATGCCAGAGCTTCCTAGCAATGAGTAAATCAACAGGCTACAGGTCATCAGGAAGGGGCTAAGCCAACCTGATCTTGCTTCCGTTTGCATGTGTATGATCTGAGAGAGGGGAGGAGGGGAAGCAGGAAGGAGTCACTACGAAATACCACCCCACCCCCAGATGCACCGGGGGTAAAGGCAGGGCTGATTCAGTTGGTCCCTAAGGACTCTGTGATTGTCTCTATCTCTAAAGTGCAGAGTAGCATCTCGTAGCACGGTCACTCTACCCGATGAGAACCACTGACCTGCCTTCCTGGGGGAGAGGTGGGAATTGAGATGACGTTATGGGTCCCACACATTGGGTAGTCTTGTAACCTTATGGTAGCCCTACCCTAAGTAACAAAGTTCCCACTTATTGATGGCAGAGCTCAGACCCTCCCATTATCCTTTCCACCCCCTGTGGAAATGAGAGAGAGAGAAAAAACAAGAGTGAGAAGAAGGTGGCGTGGAGAAGTAGCCTAATTGGTAAGAGCACGAGCTTGGGAACCCAGAGGCCAGGGTTTGATTCCCACTAGCACTCCTTGTGGCCTTGGGCAAGTCACTTAACCCTCCATTGCCTCAGAAAAATCCAAGTTATCAATGTCCCTGTTTAATGTACAGTAGTAAGTTTAAGTTTCAATGTAACCCACTTTGATTGAAATGATAAAGCAGTATATAAGACCTGATAAATAAATAAGGTGAAGAGAAAAGAAAAACATGAGCATTTAGGAGAGTGCAAGAGGTAAGAGAAGCAGGAGTATTACATATTAAGGGTCCCTGTCACATCCTGAGACACCCATGGGAGCCCTGCACCCATCTAATCACAGATCCTTGGTGCCAAAGGTGCATAGAAAGAGATATCTTACAGTCCTGACGCTTATTCTCTTCCTTACCACCTAAGTATATTATAAGCATTTCCCCTGGTTGTATTTGTCTGACTTATTGTAAGCTCTATAGAGCAGAGACTGTCTCTTATGTATATATGTATAGTACTACGTATGACTTAAAGAGCTCTACAAGTGATAAGTATTATACTAGTGGAGTCCCCAGTAAAATGACTGTCCATTCTGTGTTCTTTTTACTGTTCAATGTATAGTTTGAGGAGTATCTGAGTTTGCTCTGACTTTAGAAGTATTAGAGTACAGCTCAGTCCCCATGGTCAGCTTCTGGAGATGAACAGGGGGGAGGGGTATGTCTGAATTAGCATGGAGTAACCCCAAAATGAAAAGAAGAAAAAAGGGAAGCATCTTACCATTCACCTGGATCCTGGTCCCAGCTCTGGACCCCTGTTGATCCATAGTGCAGGAAGCAGTAGTACACCAAATCATCCTCTGCCTGGACATTGCTGATGCTCAGAAAGTGTTTAGAAGTGGATGGCACAAAGCAATCGGTGATGTTTGGGGTTCTGGATAGCCCAGAACCCCCTCCGGTCTCTGGCCCAGGGACTGGCACATCCAGTTCATATAGAGTGTCCGATATAACATTCTTCACTTCATACTTCAACTGCGCGGTGGACCCGGGGGACACAGCGAGCACCGGGGTGGACTGCATTAGGGAGGCATACTGACAGCTAGCGACTGAGAAGAGAGAGAGGGAGGGGGCGGAAGACAAGCGGAGAAAGACATATTATTTCACAGAAATAGAAAAGATAGATACACACTCATAGATGTGCAGACAGAGACCAGATAGTGCTCGTGCTTTTAGGAAGAGCCTCAAACATCGGAATGCAGAAAGTCAGAAAACAGCTTCTTATCTACCTCTCCTGACAGATGCGGCGTTTGCACTATATATGCCATGCATAATACCTGCCCTTACACTATTAATGTTTTCAATTGTACAATGGCTCATATTCAGGAACTATTGCATATAAATAAAAAGAGCAACATATAAAGACTATTATGAAATAAGCAACATGAAGCATTATACAGTGGAATATTGAAATACTTACAGGAAAGGAACTGCAGAGAAAGGCAAAGAATTTGTCTATAGTGCCAATACGCCCCTGAAGAAGGCAAGTGCTGAAACATGGCTGTATCGGGTGTGGCTACACTGTACCCCCGAATAGAGTTCCAACCATTCCTTGCCGACTCGCTCCTGTTTGTTAGCCTGTATGCCTGCGAGTTTTCAGAGTGCTTCTGTGTTGGACCATCAATGTGATAATGCCACACAAAGGTATGCAGTGAAGACCATGCTGCCGCCCTACAAATATCAAAAGGGGGAACTAGACTATATTCAGCCCAAGATGCCGCTTGAGCTCACGTCGAGTAAGCATGCATGCAGACCAGCTGGCAGAGATCTCTTTTGGAAAAGACAGGCCAACATAATTGCCTCTTTCATTCCTCATGCAATAGAAGACTTTAACGCTGCTTCCCTTTATGTGGACCTCTGAAAAGAACATGGATCCAGCTTTCTAAAAGGCTCAGTACATTTTAGATATCGACGAAGGATTCGCCAGATGTCCAACAAACGGAGCTGGCAAATATCCATAATGCCTTCCAAGCTTGAAAACACAGAGTGGCACTGCCTGGTTGAGATGGAACGTGGACACCATCTTGGGCAAGAAGGACGATACCAGTCACAAGACTACTCTTTCCTATTTAGTAAGTAGAAAAGGTGCTCTACAAGATAAAGCTTGCAATTCGGAAATCCTACAAGCAAAACAAATGGCTATAAGGAAGACTACCTTCAATGTGAGATCGTTAACAGAAGCTTCATGCAATGACTTGAAGGTTGGCCCCTAAAGAACCGAAAAAAACACATTAAGGTTCCACAGGGGAACCATTTGCCACATTGGCAGATGAACCTGTTTGACGACTCTGAGAAGCCTGACCACATACAGATGCATGGACAACAAAAAGCCCAGGCACTTTCCCTCTATTACAGGCTAAGGCAGCTACCTGAATTTGCAAAGAGTTTAAGGCTAGCCCTTTCTCTAGTCCAACCTGAAGAAACACCAGAACATCGGGTAACAAGGCTGAAAGAGCCCATAGGCCTTTCTCCACGCACATCTCAAACACATGTCATACTCTCACATATGATAAAGTGGACCACTTTTGAGCCAGAAGCAATAATGAAATCATCTGTACCAAGCAGCCTTTCTTTCTTAACCTAGCCCTTTCAAGAGCCAGGCTGAAAGCAAGAATCGATCCACCTGAGGCATGAGAATCAGACCCTGTGCGAGAAGGTTGTCCAGCAATGGGAGGCGCAATGGCTCATCCACCAATAGCCTGATCAAATCTGAATACCATGCCCTCTGAGGCCAGTGTAGCGCTATGAGCATCAACAGTCCCCAGTATGCCTCTATCTTCTGAAGTCGGCTGATCAGCAGCCATGGGGGGAAAACACCATGTCTGTGCTAGCGCATTCAGGCCCTTGGAAGTCACCTCCCGCCGGGAGTGAAGAACCAACCCAATTTGGCATTGGCAGTGGATGCCATGATATCCATTATCGGCTGATCCCACCGCCAAACTATACTGAGAAAAACGAACTTCTCCAGTCCATTCTCCCAGATCCAAGTGATGTCGGCTGAGAAAGTCCTGAGAGACTGTCATTGGTTGTCACTACTACCCATTCGGATGGTTCAAGAAGCATCCCAGACTGCAACTTCCAGGCATCCAACCACCAGCAAAGACTGGCCTTCACCTTTCACATACACTGTAACCTTTTTGAGAGCGACTGCTTCTGAGGAGACTACCGAGTCAATAGCGCTGCTTGCAGAAGTTGCATATCTTTATCTTTATTTGCAGATTTTGATATACCGCCCATGGCAAGCCGTCAGGGCGGTGTACAATAATACAAAAAATAAATTGGCTACAAGGACACAGAAAAAAAGAACGCCAATGAAGGACAGGAAAAAAGAGAGAAAGAGGGGAGCAATAAGTAATTAAGGGAGAAAAATGTTCCAAAGATGGGGGGCGCTAAGTGACAAACGGGGGGAAGTCGGAGCAGGGGCAACCAGGGCCGCCGTTGGGGGGAGGGAGGTCAAAAGCCTGGCAGAAAAGGTGCGTTTTAAGGAGAGCTTTAAAGCTCTGGCCTATGACGCAAGATCTAAGGTCATCGCCATGGATCCTAGGAGTTGCAGGTAATGTCATGCAGACAGGAACTGCCTCTGACAGAACTGCTGTATCTGCTACTGAACCTTCTTGACTCGATCTGTTGGCAAGAACATGAGATCCCTTTTGGTGTCAAACAGGCCCCTAAATAAGTCAGATACTGGGTCAGTATCAGACTGCTCTTGCTGGTTGATCACCCAGTCAAGGCTCTGTAAGAAGGTCATCACCCATTGTGTCACCTGTTGACTCGACCTGATCAACCAATCATCGAAGTAAGGATGGACCAATATCCCCTGGCGATGAAGAGCTGCTGCTACTATGACCGCCACCTTTGTAAATGTTCGAGGGGTAATGGTGAGGCCAAATGGCAGTGTGCAAAACTGGAAATGGCCCATGGGCTCTGCGAAGTGGAGGCAGTGTTGATGCTCCAGATGAATGGGAATATGTAGCTACAAGCTGTGGAACTGGAGGGCGTGGCGTGGGGCTGCGGGGGGGGGGGGCGGATTGGGGGGGCAATGTCGGGAGGTGCTTTTTCGCTGAAAGGGTGGTGGATGCTTGGAATGCCCTCCCGATGGAAGTGGTGGGGGCAAATACAGTGATAGAATTCAAAATGGCATGGGACAGACACAGTGGATCCCTTTACAGCAAAAGGATAAAATCAAAATAAACTTAACTAATTTCTCAACATACAGGGGTGTCCTACACAGAGCAGTAGGTTCATCCCTAAAACAAAGACATGGAGAGGGGTGGCCTGCATGGAGCGGCAGGTGCACCTACTCTTGCCATCTTACTGGGCAGACTAGATGGACCATACTGGTCTTTATCTGCTCTCATTTACTATGTTACTGTTTTTACCTCCATGAGATCCAAGGAGGCCAGAAACCCGTCCTTTCAAACAGCCACTATAAGCAAGCAAGCCACTATAAGCAAGCGCATACGAAGCCTGCAATAAAATATCTAGGGGTCCTACTGGACAGCAACCTTAAGATGGATAAACACCTCCGAACAATTAATCGAGCCATTTTTCACAAATTGAAAGTTCTTCAACCACTTCGCAATATCCTCGAGAAATCCGACTTCAGGACTGTTGCGCAAGCTCTCATCATTCCCCACCTAGACTACTGTAAGGCCATTCTGCAAGGGCTTCCGAAGAACACCCTAAATATCTTGCAAATGGCTCAAAATGTTGCTGCAAGAGTCATCATGGAAAAAAGCGTCACCGATCACATAACCCCAGTGCTAATGGAACTGCATTGGCTCCCGGTGGCCGCTTGCATCATTTTCAAACTTCTCATAACAACGTTTAAACTCATTCACAACACTGCACCATCCTACCTCGATAACCTAATCACTATTCAACCACACAACAGGAACAGAAGAACCATAAATCTCAACACACTCTGTGTTCCGATTAGCATAAGATCTGTCAAAGCAGAAACAAGCAATAGAGCATTCTCATATACAGCACCAATCCACTGGAACCAACTCCCTCACGAGTTGCGACTGACAAACAATTTGAGTGAATTTAGGAAGAAACTCAAAACCCACTTATTTCAGACTCACTACAACCTGACCTAAGTGCGACACCTTACTTCAACTAGATGGTTTTTGCCTGCCACGACGACATTTAGAATACCGGTATGTAATCTTGTATATATGTATATTTTTGGCCCCACCCACGCACCTACAATCAAATGTATATTTAGATTTGTGAGCCCCAATCCAATGTATAATGAATCTAAGTGCTATTTCCTGTTTTATGTAAATCATTGCTCAATCGAAATGTGTATCTTAAAAATTCACTGTATTGTACGATATATTATTTATTTATTTATATTCTCTTATATACCGCGCTATTCTGCATCAGTGCGGTTTACATTGAACAAACTGAAATTACATTGAACAGGGCATTATAACTTGGAGATAACTATTTTACAGGGAACATGGGCTATGGAGGGATAAGTGGCTTGCCCAAGACCACAAGGAGCACCTGTGGGACTACAAACCCCAGTCCTTCCGGCCCAAGGTTGCTGTCCTCTAGTGGGATTTGAACCCCCGACCTTCCGGCCTGAAGTACCTTGCCCCAACCACTAGGCCACTCCTCCACTCCACTGATCGTAGGAAGTAGCGGTATACAAATGTTTACTAAATAAATAAATAAGGTCTCCAAGTGGAAGTGAGGGACTCGTAAGGCATGACTGATGCCACTGAAATCGAGAAATGGATGAAAGGAACCCTCCCTTTTTGATGACTACAAAGTAAATAAGGTTATCAACCTAACCCAATTTGGTCCGGAGGTATCTCGACCACCACATGTAGCTGGATCAGCCTTTCCAGCATCTCCTACATGGCCTTTGCTTTGATCGGAGCCTTGCACAGAGACAGCATAAAGGCATGAAAGAGAGGATGGGTGAACTTGAAAGCATAGCCTTCCTGGATTACCTCGAGAACCCCTAATCAGACCTAACCTGGACCAAGTGGAGTAAAAGGTCTGAAGATGTTACAAAAGGACCGAATATGTTACAAAGCAGTGGACCCAACACAGATCCCTGGGGTACTCCACTATTCACCTTTCTCTATTGAAAATTGGCTATTCAGCCCTACCCTCTGCTCTCTTATCTTTTAACCAGTTCCTGATCCACAATAGTACACTGCCTATTCCATGACTTTTTAACTTCACCCTCATGGGGTCTCAAGGAAAGGACATTAACAGGTAAGTAAAACGTCATCTTCCATATCATCCTGCTAAACCAGTTCAGCTAAGTGGGATGTATCAAAGCTACATTTCAACTGGGCAAGAAGAAAACACAGCAGCTCACAAAACCCTTGAGCTAAAGCAGTGCCCACCCTCACATGGCCATCCAAGCGGTAATGCTTGACAAAAGTGGAAAGTGATGCCTGTGTTGCTGTCCGACAAATGTCAGCAGGGGCTACTGAGTTCCGCTCCGCCCATGGGGACCCTTGTGCTCAGATAGAATGGGCACGCAAACCCTCCAGAACCAGATGGTTCTGCAACAGATATGCCAAGGTAATATTGACTTGGCCACGTCACCCATGCACGGGCCAGCAAATAGCACAAAAAGATAGTCGGACTCACAAAAGGAATTCGTAACCGCCAAGTACCGGAAAAGCACCCTCCAGACATCCACAAGGTGAAGATCTTTATCCTTCCCCCGACACTACTCCTTCTAGAAGGAGGGCAGGCAGACCACCTGGATCACATGAAAGGGAGACAGCACCTTAGGCGAGAAGGCATTGGCCAAATGGAAACAGCCTCCTTTGAAAAAGACAGATAAGTATCTCAGCAAGACAGAGCCTGCAGCTCGGAAAACCACCTTGTGGAACAAATCACGACCAAGAAAAACGTCTTGAGCATCAAATCATTTAAGGTAGCACGCTTCAAAGCTCAAGAGTGCCATCAGAGCCCTGAGCAGAAGACACAGATCCCAGGAAGAAATCAAATATCAAAGGGAAGGATGCAGACACCGAACCCCCTGGAGAAAGCATGAGATGTCCAGGTGCAAGGCTAGAGATCACCAGCCACTGGACCTTGGAAATAGGATAAATATGTCACCTGAACTTTCAGGGAGCTGAAGGAAAGGCCCTTCTCCAGGCCATCTTGGAGAAAGGCCAACAGAGATGGCACCTCGCCAACCTCAGGAGCTAACTGCCGAGTGACGCACCTTCACTGACAGAGGCACCAGACCTGCATATATGCCTGCTTGATAGACCTTGTCTGTGCCCCAAGCAGAGTAGATACCACCACAGAAGAATAGCCCTTATGCGCTAACCATCTCCTTTCAAGAGCCAAGTTGTAAGCGAGAAGGGAACCAGGTCCTTCAGGACAATCGGTCCCTGCTGTAATGGCAACCAAAGAGGCAGCGCCTGCAGGAGCCACATCAGGTCTCCAAACCACATTCTCCTTAGCCAATCCAGCCCCACCAAGACAATTCTGCCCAGGTGGTGTTCTATACGCCAAAGCACATACCCTACCAGGGCCACGGAGGAAACACAGCAGATGCTCTGCAACTGCACTACAAATGTTTGTCACTTGGGTAGCTCCCATACTTATAGTTGAACTCTACATTAGTAAGATGCTCTATCAATCCTCGTTTCATTACACATTTTATAATCAATGTATTTGTTCCTGACCAGTTTTCCACCTGACCGTCCTTATAACCCTTTTATGTTACTCAGTTTTGCTTTTTTTTCTTTTTATTATCACTTTTATTATTATTCTTTTATTGTTTCAGCATTTAGATGAATTTGCATTTTATGGTTACTGTTTAATTTACCATTTTGGTGTTACCATTGTTTTAATCACAGCTGAAACACATTAGGGTTGGCTTTCAATAAAGTTTTAAACCGCTGAGGCAGCCATGAGGTATAGCTGTAGGTAGCCCTTCCCCCAAGCCATGCGGCAAGCCATGAGGCTCTGATCAGCCTGACCCTTCCCCCGCAAGCCATGAGGTAATCAGCCTGCTAAGAGAAAGGCATTGAGATTTCAGTAGGCACCCTTCCCCCCACTCCAGGTCTGAGCACAGTATCCCCTAGCCCAGAAACCAACAGACCAGAGCATACCGGTTTGGACAGGTCACCCAGGTACCTCCCCAGGGGCTGCTGATTGGTGGGCAGGAAATACCTGTGGCAAATGGGATTGTAGAATGAGTTTAAAACTGTACTGTATATAAGGCATTGAAGGACGTCCCTCGGGGTTCAGACCTTTTTGTTGGAGGGTACCGGCTCTCTGTCTGATCCTGTGTGCACATTAAAGATCCTGTTTGCATTCCAGCCTGTCTGAGAGATTTCCTTCTGTGGGTGAGTGATTGAATAAGAGCTTTTCACAGCGTTTGCTATAACATTTTGGTGCATCGGCCAGGAAAATTTAAAAGAAAAGCCTCTCTCTCATCGCACCCACAGTGGGAAGACTACTGCTTTTTGCAGGATCAGGGCCTCTACCGGTCAGGGACCGACCCCTCCAGGTGATTAACGATCCTTGGCGCCACGGGGCCCCTTTGTGCTCCGAAGGACTCTTTGACTTGTCTGGTCAGTCGGTCCCTGCGGCTGAATCCCCGATTGAAAACCGGCTGGATAGACTGGCATCCAAACTACCTGTCTGATCAGAGCTCTGGTGAGTACTGCTACGTTCTGTACTCCGTCTGTAATTCCTAGTAAATTCTAGGAACCTGTAGCGGCCCGATCACCCGCACGAACGGTCCTAGTAGGGACCCCGGGGGGGGTTTCTGAAGCCATCGTTCGTCCAGTTTTGAGCAATTAATTTTGCTAAATCAGAGCAATTAATTTTGCTAGAAATCAGAGCAATTAATTTTGCTAAATCAGAGCAATTAATTTTGCTACCTTGGGCCCCTTAAAAGGTATTTAAAGTGCAGCGCTGCCAAAGATATTGAAGAAAAATTGCCTAGGATATTAGTATTACCACTCTTAAGAATCTTTTAAAAGCGCTGCCGAAAACTTCTAAAAGTAACCAAAATATAGCACTTGATAAGTTAAACATACCTGAGATAAAGAATAGATTGCTGCTTCTCTTCTTTCCTTTCTGCTTGTGGGGAGTTTTTCTGAAGCGTGACTGCAAGGAGAGAGTTCTCTAACATGCTCCCCTTGTGCTCCGGTGTAAATTTCTGCTCCCCCCATGCTGCCGCTGTGTTAATTTCTGTTCCCCGATGTTAATTCATGCTCCCCTTGTGCTCCGATGTGAATTTCTGTCTCCCCATGCTGCCCGATGTGAATTTCTGTCTCCCCATGTGCTCCGATGTGAATTTCTGTCTCCCCTTGTGCTCCGATGTGAATTTCTGTCTCCCCATGCTGCCCGATGTGAATTTCTGTCTCCCCATGCTGCCCGATGTGAATTTCTGTCTCCCCATGTGCTCCGATGTGAATTTCTGTCTCCCCATGTGCTCCGATGTGAATTTCTGTCTCCCCATGCTGCCCGATGTGAATTTCTGTCTCCCCATGCTGCCCGATGTGAATTTCTGTCTCCCCATGTGCTCCGATGTGAATTTCTGTCTCCCCATGTGCTCCGATGTGAATTTCTGTCTCCCCATGCTGCCGCTGTGTTAATTTCTGTTCCCCGATGTTAATTCATGCTCCCCTTGTGCTCCGATGTGAATTTCTGTCTCCCCATGTGCTCCGATGTGAATTTCTGTCTCCCCATGCTGCCGCTGTGTTAATTTCTGTTCCCCGATGTTAATTCATGCTCCCCTTGTGCTCCGATGTGAATTTCTGTCTCCCCATGCTGCCCGATGTGAATTTCTGTCTCCCCATGCTGCCGCTGTGTTTCCGATGTTAATGTCTGCTCCCCCATGCTGCCGCTGTGTTTCCCGCTGCTGATCTGTGCTCCCCCATGCTGCCCGCTGTTAATGTCCGCTCCCCCATGCTGTCCGCTGTTAATGTCCGCTCCCCCTTGCTGCCCGCTGTTAATGTCCGCTCCCCCATGCTGCCCGCTGTTAATGTCCGCTCCCCCCATGCTGCCCGCTGTTAATGTCCGCTCCCCCTTGCTGCCGCTGTTAATGTCCGCTCCCCCTTGCTGCCGCTGTTAATGTCCGCTCCCCCATGCTGCCGCTGTTAATGTCCGCTCCCCCTTGCTGCCGCTGTTAATGTCCGCTCCCCCATGCTGCCGCTGTTAATGTCCGCTCCCCCTTGCTGCCGCTGTTAATGTCCGCTCCCCCATGCTGCCGCTGCTAATGTCCGCTCCCCCTTGCTGCCGCGGTGAATGTCCGCTCCCCCTTGCTGCCGCTGTGAATGTCGGCTCCCCCATGCTGCCGCTGTGTTCCCGATGTTAATGTCCGCTCCCCATGCTGCCCGCTGTTCCCGTGCCTGATATCTGTGCTGCCCCGATGTCTATCCTTGTTTTCCCTTTGGACCCAGAGTCAGCAGAGACAGAGTCATTAAAGGAGAAAACCTGGCCTCATCTGTGAGTGGAGAGCTGAAATCCGGTGTAGAACGCACGAGGAGGCCGCCATCTTGCAAGGACCACGTTTCAGGAACAGCTGAGTCGTGTCCGGAGGTGTGCAGAGCTGAAATCCGGTGTAGAACGCACGTGGAGGCAGCCATCTTGAAAAGACCACGTGTAAGCTACACTGCAATATACTTAAAGCGACTCTGGAGCTCCATCTAGTGGACATTAGTTGTAATTACTACCATTCCCTGTGTTTTAAGTGATCCTGGAGCTCCATCTGGTGGACATTGTAAGAATAGCTAGCTTATATATATCTTAACTCTTACCTAAACCAAATCTGACTATATATTTTGTAAATTGCCAAGACCTATATTGTAAGTTGTATTATTTGTCCTGTATTAAGAATAGATAGGGTCCGTATTGTAAATTGTATTACTTTTCCTGAATTAAGACTAGATAGGATCTGTATTGTAAATTGCATTTTTTTTTATTGTAAATTGCATTTTTTTTTCTGAATTGAGATTAGGTTAAGAGATCTGATCCACATTGCATACTGTATTTAGTTATTGAACTAGAATTAGAGCATGGAGTCGGGAAAGTCAAAAGAAAAAACGCCCCTACAGTGCATGCTTCACAATTTTAAATCTAGGTTTAGAGAAGATTATGGGGTACCTCTCTCCGCCTCCAGATTATCTTTTCTATGTGAGAGGGAATGGCCAGCCTTGGTTAAGTTGTGGCCTCCCCAGGGGTCCACAGACCTGTCCACTGTGTCTTTGCTCCATCAAATTGTTGCAAAAGAGGGCCCTGACCAGTTCCCTTATATTGATTCATGGCTGGCCATATGCCAGCTCAGACCAAGATGGTTCCAGCGCTGTCACGAGGATCAGTGTAGAATAATGTTGGCGGCCAGTGGTCGCCAAAAGGGATGGACACCCGCCTCTATCTACCAGGGGTGGGACTCTCCAGACATTCCTCCACGCCCTCTCCCTCTGCTTCAACCTCATGTCCCATCTGCAGCACGGCAGAGTCCGCCCCTAGCTGAAGAATCAGGAAGACCTACTCTTGGGGTGGGTGATGCCAGATTTAGGGAAGATCCTACGGATTCCAGCCCCTCATCTTCAGACTCCCCTCCCACTCCTGGTACCACCTCTAGTGCCACCATCTCCTCCCCTGAGAGCACACAGGCTGAGCTTGAATCGTCCACCCCGAGGGCCTACCACCTGCAGTCGCATGATCTCCAAATGCCATTACGACAAGTACAGGGGCTCCCGTACCTTGATGCTGCTGGGCGTGTGACACTGGGACCATCCAGCCTGATTTATGTCCCTATCTCCACTACGGACCTGTTGAACTGGAAAACCCATTATGCTTCCTATACTGAAAAGCCCCAAGAACTGACAGACCATATGACCAGTAGTATACAAACACACCAGCCTGCCTGGTCGGACACTAGACAACTGCTTCCTACTTTGTTCAGCACAAAAGAACGAGGGCGAGGCCGCGGATACGGGGGGCCGAGGTTTCCCCTAGCCCCCAATCAATGTGCCTACTGCAAAGAGGAGGGACATTGGAAGAATGAATGTCCAAATCGTAACACAAGACAAGGGAGGTGGCCGGGATCCAGATGGAGCAGACCATCCCGAGAACTCAGAGCTGCCCACCGCTGAGATGTGTGAAGGAGACCCTATCTGGATCAGTGTGTCACATTGAAAACGGGCCAGGGTGTCTGCCTAGGAGAATGGGAGGTTTAAATTTTGAGAGAGACAGAACTTGAACTTCAGAGAGGGATGGAGCACACTGCGAGGTCCTGAGGAACTGCTGAGAGGCAGGAAAAAAGAACTGTTGGACTGACGGGGGGGTTTTGGGGGCTTCTGTGAACGATTGTATTGTTATCCTTTTAATATTGTTTTCTTAGAAAGTAACTGAAATCTACAAGCCATTTTGGCTTCAACAACTGCAATACCCACACCAGCTCAAGATTTTGCTGTACTATTCTCAGAGCTTTCTTTATCACATTATTAAGCACTGCTGCTTTTGACATACTTTCATGTTATGTGTTTTCAATATTATTGACCAGCTGCAAGAAAATGATATTACAATGTATGTTGTCTCTAGGGAACAGTACCAGAAGCTGTTTTTCTGATGACCCCTATCTGTCTCAATATCTGTCTCAAATGTTTGCTTGTCCATTGCCTTTAGTGGGATTACCTTTGCCCCCATAAACAAGAAAAGAAAAAGAAAAATTGGGACTGAAGGGAAATTGGCTGATAGGTATGTCTAGTATGGCTGCATCCTTGCCTGAGGCTGTAATACATTATGATGGCACGGAAAAAAAGCATGTGGGCTAAGAAAATGAGTACCCAGAGCCCAGCACAACAAGAGTAAAGCCAGGGGGAACCATACTCTGAACAGAAGTGCACAGAGAATGGACCTAGCTAACAGGTCAGGCCTGAAAGCGCACAGAAAATGGACCCAGCACAAGAAAAGACATGCCAGGCCTGAACAGGTTAAACAGGCCAAACAAAGCTGGTGATACAAAGTACTCATATGCCCTGAAGATTACAGTGCCAGTGATTAATGAAGCAAAGGGAATGGCAGGGTGCAGCCAGAATGACTCAACACTAGCAAGAATAAAAGCCATTAATATGCTGATAAGGGTGGATCCCAGGGAAAGAACCTTTGCCCCAAAGGAAAGAAGCCTCTGCAGACTTTTTGCACACGGCCCTCCTTTGTCCCAAAGGAAAAGAGGCCTCTGCAGGCCCTGCAACCTTTTACAGTCAGAACAGCAACTTTTGCACACGGAACAAAAACTTTTGTGCAGGAGTTGCTACAGAGGGTATAGGGTATGTGTTGTTTTAAACTCACTAATGCAAGTGTCTCTATTGAACACTCTATCCAAGACCTAAGTGAGCTAGTTATCTGCCCATGGGTCCTGGGTGGTTTGTGAATTGGTTCACTTGGCTAGGGGGACTAAAAAATCCCAGTGGTAGGGGTTCCTTTTATTTACTGCTATGTGCCATTCTGCCATGTTTTATCCCCATTCTTTACCGCTTCATGACCACCACCCTTGATACCCTGGTAGAACGCAAGGTGGTTACCACTGTCATGGCTCTGTCCCAAATACACCCCTCTGCGGCTTGCCTCTAGTAATACAGCCCTCAACCGCCTCTAGCGGTTGAGGTCTCACTTAAAAAGGGGGGAATGAGGCAGCCATGAGGTATAGCTGTAGGTAGCCCTTCCCCCAAGCCATGCGGCAAGCCATGAGGCTCTGATCAGCCTGACCCTTCCCCCGCAAGCCATGAGGTAATCAGCCTGCTAAGAGAAAGGCATTGAGATTTCAGTAGGCACCCTTCCCCCCACTCCAGGTCTGAGCACAGTATCCCCTAGCCCAGAAACCAACAGACCAGAGCATACCGGTTTGGACAGGTCACCCAGGTACCTCCCCAGGGGCTGCTGATTGGTGGGCAGGAAATACCTGTGGCAAATGGGATTGTAGAATGAGTTTAAAACTGTACTGTATATAAGGCATTGAAGGACGTCCCTCGGGGTTCAGACCTTTTTGTTGGAGGGTACCGGCTCTCTGTCTGATCCTGTGTGCACATTAAAGATCCTGTTTGCATTCCAGCCTGTCTGAGAGTTTTCCTTCTGTGGGTGAGTGATTGAATAAGAGCTTTTCACAGCGTTTGCTATAACACCGCCACCTGCCTGTCCATCCATTAGGCAACAGTGTGGCCTGTCATCCCCTCCCCACGGTCCCCACTCCCCCCCCCCCCGCGCCAATCCACTCTCCGCTGCTGCTGCAGCAGGGGGGGATGGCTGGGCTCAGCAGTAGTCCATGTGTACCGAAGCCCCACCCCAACCCTGCTGCCGGAATCAGTGACAACATGCCTCAGCACAGGGGGCATGTCCAGGGCTTCTGCCTAAGGTGCCAGAACCCAGGCTAAGGCGAATAGAGGCATGGGAGTGATATCATCGAAACCTGAGCTTTTCATTTGTTCTTTGTCTCCACTAATCTGCTGGTAAGGGCATACAATCCTCTTGTCTGGACTGGTCTAGCAGGACAATATGGAACTATAAATATCAAATAGTGAGTGCCCCCTGTCAGTACTACTGTATTTTACCCATGCAAAAAAAAAAATTGTTGGTTTATTACATCCCACCATATGTCCATGACCTCAGAAGCAAGAGAGAGAAAAAAATGGTACCAATATTGTCACTAATAAATAAGCTCTCAATAAAGCTGAATTATAACAAAAATATTGACTGGCTCCACTCTTCCTCTCCCCTCCGCCTCTCCCGAAACGCAAACGTCATCAACACCAAATGCGAGGCTTGACACACGCGCTTCGCTCGGCCTGCCTGCTTCCCCCTTACTGCCGCAGAAGAGGCTTGAACACTGACGTCACCATGTGCGTACTACTCAAAGCGAGCTTTGCAACGCAAAGGCTGCCGCCGCCCCTAAAAGCGAGGCTTGACATGCAGGCTTTACAGGTCTCCCTAGTCGCTGCAAAGAGGTGTCTGAAACACTGGTGTCTCCGCTCTTCAAATTCCTGAAGCGCGAGGTCTGGAACGCTGCCTTAACGGAATCTTTCAAAGCGAGGCTTGAAACTCAGAACCTCCTTTCCTGCGCGTCTGCCTGGCATCGGACAGTTGCCCCTGACGACGGCCAAGCTAGCGCACGGCTTTTCTGGAAAGGTCGGCGGAAGTCCCGGAGCCGGGGGAAATTTCTGGTCCTCTGCGACATCACGGGCAGCAAGGAGGCGCGGCG
This sequence comes from Ichthyophis bannanicus, assembly GCA_033557465.1. NCBI lineage: Eukaryota > Metazoa > Chordata > Amphibia > Gymnophiona > Ichthyophiidae > Ichthyophis > Ichthyophis bannanicus. The sequence continues at coordinate 122,388,762 of CM066048.1, forward strand.
AGAAAGTTCTGGTCGGGGCACAGGGGTATAAATAAGGGAAGAGGCGGGCGCCGCCGCAGTTAGAGAAGGAGCGCTCGCTCGCTCGCTCGGTGAGGAGGGTGCGCTTTGGGGGTGATTTTGACGAGGGAAGAGGAAGAATACCGAAACTCTAGGGAAAGTCAAGAGGGAAGCAGTTGTACATACCTCGAGGGAGCAGTATTGATACTGCATGGGAAGTATTTAGGGGGACGGGCTTAAGGGAGGGAGATCAAAGGAAGCAGTGCTGGTATTCCAGTGGGGGGGCTAGATAAGAGGCAAGGTGTCTAGGGGAGTACTGATACTCCAGGGGGAGGGGAATCAGAGGAGAGGTCTCAGAGGGAGTAGTGTTGATATTCCAAAGGGGGAGGGGGATCAGAGGAGAGGTCCCAAGGGGAGCAGTACTAATATTCTGGGGGGGGGAGATCAGAGGGGGGGTCCCAAGGGGGGGGGGGGATAAGGATATTCCAGAGGGAGGGGATCAGAGAAGAGGTCCCAAGGGGAGCAGTACTAATATTCCAGGGGGGGAGATCAGAGGGGGGGTAAGGATATTCCAGGGGGAGGGGATCAGAGGAGAGGTCCCAAGGGGAGCAGCACTAATATTCCAGGGGGAGGAGTATCAGAGGGGGAGCAGCACTATTAAAGGGGGATGGGATCACGGAGTCCCAGGAGGAAGTAATTCCAGGGTTGCTGTGTGGGAAAGCAGTGACAGGTAGCATAAACTCAACAGAGAAACCTAGCATAAACTCAACAGAGAAACCTGGTCTCGGAAATAACTGAGCAGCTGGAGAAGGAAACTGACCCTACTGGTCATCCTGAGAGAAGAGGGGAGATTAAAACCACGGCTGTACTGGCTATAAAAGCACAGATCTCCAGTGGTAGCCTGCAGGTAAAGTATGAGCTTGCCTTACTTATTGCCTGATGCAACACAATAGACACCAGTTGATCCGTCTTCCCCCAATTCATAACCAGGGATCTTTGCTCTTAATGTTTTCTTGTTATTGTTTGTTCTTTCTATCTTCTGTGGGAGCCCATTTCATGCATCTGTCAACTATCTGTGAGAAAATACTTGGTGATGTTAATCCTGGGTAAATCCATCAGCGCTTCGTGTCATGATCTTTGTTATAAAACTTCCTTTTTGCTGATAAAAGGTTGGTTAGTTGTGTATTTGTATCTTGATGTATTTGAATGTGTGTCCACTGTCTTTAGGGTATACTGATTTAGATCTTTAATCTCATGGGGCTTTTTGTGCAAACCTCTTATTGTTTTGGTATGTCAGTCTGCATAGTTTGACCACTAGCAGAAAGTTATTAAAAACTATGGTGAAGTTCAAGTAAACCATATCTAGCAGTCAGATTTGACAATCTCTTTTGGTAAAACTGCTGTGGGTGACCTGTTGGATGAAAAAGCATTCCAAAGGGTCTAATATACTCTGTTTTTCTAAGATAAAATAGGTTGCAGTCTAATGCATACCAGTGACTTTTTATCTGTCGGTCTGTCTTTCAGAGGGTTATAGACAACAAAAGCTAAAAATATGGCCCTCTATATATTAAAGATAGCACTGATTGTAAAATACTATGTGCTCAAACATCATGAGAAAAAATATTAGCAACAAAATTGTTTAAATTGAACCTATGGTCTCAGTTTGGAGATAGCAATATGGGGTAGCTTGCCCGATAAACGTAGTTCGTTTTTCCCCGAGGAAAAAGTTGATTTTCTCTTTTTTTTCTCCGTTTCGACGCCGGATCCTTTTCCCGCTCGGACCGATACGCAAGTATCGAGTCCTTTTCTCTCTTTTTCGTTTTTTGTCCTTTGTGACTGGCGTTCGCGCCTTTTTTCTTTTTTCCCTGGCAGACCGGTCTTTTGACCTAGCAGGGGCCCTTTTTTCCCCGATGGCTGCCAGCGGGTTTAAGAAATGTGATCGGTGTAAGAAACTTATGTCTCTTACCGACAAACATGACTGCTGCCTCCGTTGCCTCGGACCCGATGATCTGTGGTCCGTGTGGCAAAATGTCCTCGAAGGCGTTGAGGAGTCGGCAGCACCAGAGGGATAGAATTTTTTCTGACTCCGCATCCGGCGGGGCCCGGACCTCGTCAGAGGCCTCAACGTCTCGGGACTCCGGCCCCGAGCAGCATCGGGGTTCCTCTGAGCGGGGGTCTCCTTCGCGGGAACATCGCAGGAAGAAGAAACCTGCGAGGGCGGCGTCGGTGGATGCTCCTGGTTCCTCGAGGGCCAGGTTGCATAGCCCCGATAGCTGTCCCGGGTCTTCGGAGTCGGAGAGGCCTGCAAAGCATCCTCGTGTCGAGATGGAGTCTCCTGGACACATAAGTGCTGTTGTCCTTGTTGACTCTCCTCCGAGGGAGCCTACGCCATCGGGGCCCGAGTCGGGGGCTGCTGGGTCTCCTGAGCTTGGACTCAGGTTGACAGCCTTGGAGAGCAGCTTCGCTGCCTTCATGGAACAGCAGCGGGCATTGATCGCCGGTCTCACCGGTGCATCTGCCCCGACCACCGGGACCTCGACGTTCAAGTCGACCCCGGAGGCCGAGCCTATCCTCGAGTCCATGCGGGCTCGAGTCGATCTTCGGCCACGGTCTCCCTCGACTTCCCGTTCGGGGCCGAGGTCGTCGACGCCGATACCCTCGGCGTCGGGGCGGAGGGCATCGGTGCCTGCCCGACCGGAGCTGCTCGATTCCTCCTCCGAGGAGTCGGGCTGGGAGACGGAGGACGAAGAGTCACCCAACACCCATCGGACTCGGTGTGTCCCATCGGATTCGCCCGAGTCCGAACCTCGGAGACGGTCCCCACCGGAGGATACCCGGTTCTCAGACTTCGTGCGGGATATGGCCTTGGCCTTGGCCTTCCCCACGGATCCCAAGGAGGAGCTCGAGGCCCTCCAGTATGACTCTCCCCCGAAGGAGGCCTTTACTGTTCCGGTTCCTCCGATGCTGGAGCGGCTGCTCTTCCGCATGTGGGAGACCCTGGCCTCGACGCCGATGTTAAGCAAGCGGGTCGATTCCATTTATCGAGTCCGCAAGAGCCCCGCGTTCCAAAAGGCACAATTACCGCACCACTCCATGGTTGTGGAATCGGCCATGCATCGACTGAAAAGTCAGAAGATGCACTCCTCGGTGCCTCCCAGCCGGGAGGCACGGAACCTGGATGCCCTCGGTAAGAAGTGCTTCCAGGGCTCTATGCTTGCTTGCCGTGTCCAGACATACCAGCTCTACATGGGCATGTACCTCCGAGACCTGGCAAAGGAGATTGCCGGGTTCTCTGCTGGTCTCTCCGAGGAACCTTTGCAGAGGTTCCAGGCCTTGTCCACCGCTATTTGAGAGTGCTCGAAGTTTATCTCTCGAGCAGCCTACGATGGCTTCGAGACTTCGGCCCGAGTAGCCGGGGCCGGCATCGGTGCCCGCCGACAGGCTTGGCTACAGTCATCCGACCTCGAGCCATGGGTCCAGGACAAGTTGGTCGATGTCCCCTGCCGAGGTGAAAACCTCTTGGGCAAGCCCATGGCTGAAAAGGCTGCAGAACTCGAGACCGAGACTCTGACCAGGACTAGGCTTTCCAGGAAAACCTCTGCCCCTTCTCAGAAAAAGAAGGGCTCGGGAAAAAAGATCTTTTACCCGAGGAAGTCATCTGCCTACAAACAATACCCTCATTATCAGGCCTCTGCAGCTCCCCAACAGGGTCAGCAGGTCAAGGGGCAGGGTCAAGGGCCCCATAGGCAGAAGGCCCCCAAGCCACCAACACCGGCCCCTGCTCAGCAGGGTGGTTTTTTTTTTAACTCAAACAGCATAGCCTCTTCTCCTCAGCTGGCTTCTCTCAGCACGGGAGGCCGGCTGGCCCACTTTGCCCACAGGTGGTCAGCAGTCACATCAGATACCTGGGTTCTTCATATAGTCCAAAAGGGCTATCTTCTCCATTTTCACCAGGTACCTCCCTCCTATTTTCCAGGGGAGCCTCCAAGACCTCCTCTGCTCAGGGACCTACTCCTTCAGGAGTTGACAGGTCTGCTAAAGGATCAGGCTGTGGAACAGGTGCCACACCACCTGAGAGGTCAAGGCTTTTATTCCAGGTACTTTCTGGTACCAAAAAGAACAGGGGGCCTCAGACCCATCCTAGACTTGCGAAACCTCAACAAGTTCCTGGAGAGGGAAAAGTTCAAGATGCTTACCCTTGGAATCCTGCTGCCCTACCTCCAGCAGGGAGACTGGCTATGCTCCTTAGATCTAAAGGATGCGTATACTCACATCCTTATTCATCCAGACCACAGACAATATCTCAGGTTTGTTGTGGGAGGAAACCGCTATCAGTACAGAGTACTACCTTTTGGCCTATCATCCGCTCCTAGGGTGTTCAAGTGCCTGGCAGTGGTGGCGGCCTACCTGAGGCTTCAGGGTCTTTTTGTGTTTCCGTACCTGGACGACTGGCTCATAAGGGGCCAATCTTCCCAGGAGGCCAACCAGGCCACCCTTCGCACTGTGGCTCTGCTTCAGCACTTGGGGTTTGTCATAAACTTTGCAAAGTCCACTTTGCTCCCGTCCCAGAACTTGGAGTTCATAGGGGCCAGGCTTGACACACTTCAAGCAAAAGCTTTTTTTCCTCTGGACAGGGCCCACAGGCTAATGGATCTGGCCAGCCAGTTTCGCAGCAATTCCCTGGTCTCTGCCAGGCAATTCCTGAGGCTACTCGGCCATATGGCTTCCACGGTTCGTGTCACCCCCAATGCCCGCCTGCACATGCGGCCTGCTCAGTGGTGCCTTTGCAATCAATGGCTTCAGGCCACAGGGAGCCTGGCGGACTCAATAACGATATCCGACGTACTGGTCTCCTCTCTGCATTGGTGGCTTCATCTTCCGAATCTGGTGCTCGGAGTGGATTTTCAATCCCATCCACCTTCTCAAGTGCTCACAACAGATGCTTCTCTTCTCGGTTGGGGAGCACATTGCCAAGGGACATGTACTCAGGGTCTCTGGACCCCTTGGGAGGCTTCTCAACAGATAAACTTCCTGGAGCTACAGGCGATACGCCTAGCTTTGAGAGCCTTCTCCCACCTCGCCTCTCACCAGTCTGTACTGGTTCAGACGGACAATCAAGTTGCCATGTTCTATGTGAACAAACAAGGAGGCACAGGCTCCTTCCTTCTTTGTCAAGAAGCTCAACGGCTGTGCTCTTGGGCTGTCAATCACGGGATCCTTCTCAAGGCTGTCTACCTCCCAGGTCAGGAGAATTACCTGGCAGACAAACTGAGCAGGATCCTGCAACACACGAATGGAGATTGAACCCATTGGTGGTTCAGCAGATCTTTCTCAGGTGGGGACTCCCCACCTTGGATCTTTTCGCCAGTCCTCTGAACCGGCAACTCCCGAGATTTTGCTCCAGACAACCACATCCCCTCAGAGTAGCAGTGGATGCGTTTCTGATCTCGTGGTCCACAGGCCTACTGTATGCGTTTCCTCCCACACCTCTAGTGTCCAGAATGCTGTTCAAAGTCCTCAAGGACGGGGCTTCATTGATTCTCATTGTCCCCAAGTGGCCGAGGCAACCATGGTTCCCGCTTCTGCTACAGCTAGCGGTGGACACCCCTCTGCCTCTGGGGTTTCAACACGATCTCCTGTCTCAAGATCAGGGGACTCTCTTGCACCCCAACCTCCAGTCCCTTCATCTGATGGCCTGGCTGCTGAAAGGGTAGTCCTGGCTCCCCTACTGCTGCCTAGAGAGGTGGAAGATGTCGTCTTAGCTTCTAGACAGCAATCCACCAGGAAATCCTACGCTCTTAAGTGGCGTAGATTCTCCACATGGTGTGCTCAGCATGACGAGAATCCTTTCTCGTGCTTGGTAGCGGTGGTATTGCAATATTTGCTTTACCTCTCCAATCTAGGCCTTAAGTCTAACTCTGTCAGTTCACCTGAGTGCTCTCTCAGCTCACCACTCGCCGGTGGACGGCAGGCCTCTTTCCAACCACCCTTTGGTGGCTCGTTTCCTCAGAGGCCTCCTTCTGCTTAAGCCTCCTTTGCGTCCACCGGCCCCTGAGTGGGAACTGAATGTGGTATTGCAGCGACTTGTCCGCCTTTTGAACCTATGGCTACCTGCCCTCTCCGTTTTCTCTCCTGGAAAACCTTTATTTCTGGTATCTCTCACCTCTGCTAGGCGGGTGAGTGAACTGCAGGCTCTAGTGTCTGATCCTCCTTACACTAGGTTCTACAGGAATAGGGTAGTCTTACGGACTCACCCTAAGTTTCTTCCTAAGGTTGTCTCCGCTTTTCACCTCAATCAGGAGGTGGTTCTTCCGACCTTCTTTTCCAGGCCGCATGCCAACCGGGCTGAGATGGTCTTGCATACCCTGGACTGTAGGAGGGCATTATCCTTCTACCTTGACCGTACGCGGTAGCATCGGAAGGCTGTTCAGCTTTTCGTTTCTTTTGACCCCAATAAGTTGGGGCTCCCTGTCTCTAAGCGTACGCTGTCCATGATGGGTCGCTGACTGTATCGCCTGGGCTTATGGGGCAGCCGGCCTCTCGTTGGAGGGTCGAGTCACGGCTCATCGTGTCAGGGCGAAGGCTGCATCAGTGGCTCATCTCCGCTCTGTTCCGTTGGCAGACATCTGCCGGGCTGCTACTTGGTCTTCAAGCCAGACTTTTGCGGCCCATTACTGCCTTGAGAGGGAGTCCCGCAGGGACAGTGCTTTCGGACATAATCTTTTTGGGGTTTAGGCAACTCCTACCCTCCGGCCCTGGTGTTGGGCTACCGGTCGGGGGCGTTCTCGGAGAAGATTCCTTCCTTCTGTGCTGACGAGCTAGAGGGAGCTCATTTTTCCGCTTGAGGTCTCCGGTAGCCTTAAGCTAGGGAGTCCCATATGTGAGGACTGACTTCCTGCTTGGTCCTGGAGAAAGAATAGTTACTCACCTGTAACAGGTGTTCTCCAGGAGCAGCAGGAATCAGTCCTCACAACCCTCCCTCCTCCCCTTGGAGTTGCAGTCATATGATTTATTTTTGCTAATTTTTTGCTGTCTTTTAGCTATGTCATCAGACTGAGCAAGATGGCACCCTTGGGCGGGAAGAGGACCGCGCATGCGCGCTGCAATTCCCAAAGGCTTTCTTTGAAAGCTGGGGAAATGCTCCGCACGAGGGCTCTGTCGGCGCCAACGTCACCCATATGTGAGGACTGATTCCTGCTGCTCCTGGAGAACACCTGTTACAGGTGAGTAACTAATCTCTCTTTGATGACACTGGTATAAGTAGGCAAGGACCACCTCTCCAGTAGTCTGTCTCCAAGCAGCTGGAGAGGTGGTGAGCCTGTAGGTTAGGGCTCACTGAGCAACAACTGAGGAGAATTTAAGTGGAAGTTTAGGGGGTTCGGTGGTGTTAGGCTGGTTTGCCTCCTCCTTCCCTCCTCTCTTTTTCCCTTCAGGCTGGTTGTCTGATTTTTCCAATCTTCCCCCTCCCCCCCCCTCCTCTTCACTACCTTTTCGGCGGCAGTAGTGAGTGCTCCGGAGGAATTAGCCTCCCTGCTCCTGATCCCATGTTTACGGGTGTGAAGCAGGTGGAAGGCACGGCAGACGTGGGACCAATCTTGTTGGAGCGTCTCAGCACCACAGCAGCGCCTCTCCTCTCCCTGTGCCGAAGCCGCTTTAAAGGTTGAGCACAGTAGTGGGATCGAGGCGGCGGTCTTTACAGCATGGTAAGAGCCGGCATTGCAAGAGGCTTTGTTGGGTTCGGGGGCAGCAGAGCTCCATGTGCTGCAGTCGCGGCGGCAGGCTGGAGTGTAGGGAACGCGCCGCATGGTGTTCTTGCGGGATGCGCGCCAGCGCTTTTCATCGGGGAAGTTGTGGGGCCTTCCACGGGGCTATTAGCAATTGCCCGAGAATTTAGGGGCCCGTTTAAGGGGGGGGGACACCTAGTTTAGGTTCGGGCAGCTTTTTTGACGGTATTTAAAAAAAAACAGGAATAGTGCTGTACACAGTTTTAAGGGCTTTACTGTTTGCTGTTGATTGTCTGGTATTTTTTGTGCTGGGGGACTTAGCCACTGGGCTAGGATGCTGTCTAGGACTCAGTGCTTAGTCTGTGGCACCAGACGAGGGACAGTTTCTGACACCGGAGTGTGCAGAGGCTGCACACAAGAGGCTGCTTTAATGGAGCATGTGCTGGAAGAGGGGCGGAAGGACAGAAGATTGTCCCTCAGGGCAGGGGGCTAGGGCCTCCTGCTGACCCTATCTCTTCCAGAGCCGATAGTTGGGCCATCTGCTGCACCAGATCCAGCGCCTCAACAAGTACAGGATCAGGCGGTTGGGCCTTCCATGGTCCCTCCTGATTTCTTTGTTACTTCATCAGGCTTTCTCTTTGCTACAGCCGGGGGTGGTAGTTTCTCCTGCCAGGGAACAGGGAGATAAATGTCTGGGATCCCCGAGTATAAGAGAAGGTTATTGGAAGAGGGGCTTGAGAGGCCAACGCCTTTAGACGGCTTAGAATCTGCGGAAGGTGATCTCGATGAGGATCCATTAGAGGAAGTTGAGCTGGCGGATCCGGAGCAGCAAGCTAGAGTGGTCAGAGTGTTTTGGTGGGAAGAGTTACTGGCACTGATTGCTGAAACTCAAGGCTCTGAACATGCCTTCTGCTGTTCCGACAGCAGATGACACGTTAGAAAACCCATTGTTACAGGCCGTGTGTATGACCCAAAGGATGTTTCCGATACACAGAGTAGTGCGGGACATGATTCAGGAGGAATGGAATTTGCCAGAAGCGGGCCTTAAGGGGTCTAGAGCAATAGCCCACCTCTATCCCTTGTCGGATCAGGATAGGGATCTCTTTTGCTCTCCAAAGGTCGATGCAGCAGTGTCGGCGATTATCAAGAAGACGATTCCAGTCGAGGGCCAAGATAGAATAGGAAATTGGATACGTTGTTGAAACAGGTTTTTGACATCAGCACCCTGTCTCGGGTGCATGGGTAGCTAGGGCCTGTCTTCATTGGTCACAGAGGCTACACATTGATCAGATGGGAGAACAGATCGAAGAGGTAGCCCATTTGGAGTCTGGGGCCACCTATCTGGTGGACATTCATTGTGATCTCGTCCGGGGGTCTTTCGAAGAGTATGACTTCGGTGGTGGCAGCTCGGTGATAATTGTGGTTGCGCAACAGGTCAGCGGACACTTCTTCGAAGGCTCGTCTGAGCAAGCTTCTGTTTAGAGGGAAGCTTTTGTTTGGAGAGGATTTGGACAAGCTAGTCGAGGATCTTGGGGAATCCAAGGGGGGTCGTTTGCCAGAAGATAAGCCTAAGCAAAGCCGACCTAATCCGGTTCCCAAGGGGTCACAGAGAGAACTTCAAAGGTTTTGTTTGCCCCGTTTCAGTCAGTTTCAGAGGGGCAGGTTTCCAACACGGAGCCAGGGATTTCGGGATTTTTGGGGGGCAGGCAGAAGTTTCGTGGCCCCCTCGTCCTCGACTCTTAGGAAATCACAATGAGATGAGGGGGACTCAGGTGGGAAGCGAGCCTGTAGGAGGAAGGTTACGGGACTTTTATCCTGCCTGGGTCTAAATCACGTCGGATCAATGGGTGTTGGAAGTCATCCGAGTGGGATATGCTCTGGAGTTCCAACGGCCAGTGGTAAGCTCGTTTGTTCAGTCCCCTTGCAAAGCACAGCTAAAGCGAGTTGCGGTTCAGGAAACATTAGACAGTCTTCTGCAGCTAAGGGCAGTGGTGCCGGTGCCACCAGAGCAATGTGTGTGCGGTCGGTACTCCATATATTTCGTGGTTCCAAAGAAAGAGGGAACCTTTTGGCCCATCTTAGATCTAAAAAGGGTAAATCGTCTTCGAGTGGCTCATTTCCATATGGAGACCCTTCGTTCGGTAATAGTAGTAGTTTGGGAAGGAGAATTTCTTACCTCACTGGACCTGACGGAAGCTTATCTGCACATTCCGATTCAACAGGAGCATCAACAATTTCTCCGGTTTGCGGTACCCATGAGGCATTTTCAGTTCCGGGTGTTGCCGTTTGGTCTAGCCACAGCACCAAGGACCTTCAAGATAATGGTAGTGGTGGCGGCGGCGGCCCTACGCAAGGAAGGAGTGTTGGTGCACCCATATTTGGACGATTGGTTGATAAGAGCAAACTCAAGGAGCGAGAGAGAGCCTGCGACAGCCCGGGTAGTACAGTTGCTTCAGAGCCTAAGTTGGGTGGTCAACTTGGCCAAAAGCAGGTTGATTCCATCAGAGTCTAGAATATCTGGGAGCTTGCTTCAATACGGTTCAGGGGAGAGTTTTTCTTCCGGATCTTCTGAGAGCGCTCGTGCACAGCTTCCTGGCCAGGAGGGCTCCCACAGCTTGGCAGTATCTACAGTTGCTCGGGACAATGGCGGCCACACTCGAGTTAGTGCCATGGGCATGAGCTCACATGAGGCCATTGCAGAAGGCTCTACTATGCCGATATCTAATCAAACAGACTCGCTGTCTCAACGACTTCCCTGTCCACAGGAGGTGAGTCAAGAGCTACAATGTGGTTACTTCCAGGGAACCTGGAGAAGGGAATGCCATTGGAAGCTCCGGCCTCGAGACCGTTAACAAAGGATGCCAGTCTAACGGGCTGGGGAGCACATTTTGAAGGGCAGTTGGCACAGGGTCAATGGACGTCGAAAGAGAGTGGTCCAACAGGCTAGAAATGAGGGCAGTAGCCTTAGCTCTCCAAGATTTTCAGCCGTGGTTGAGGCATGCAGTGGTTCGTATGCTTTCCAACAATGCGACCACGGTAGCCTACATCAATCGTCAGGGCGGCACGGGAAGTGTAGCCTTGGAGTCAGAGGCAGGTCAGCTGTTGGAGTGGGCCGAGCAAAATCTGCTCACTCTGTCGGCTCAGCATGTGGCAGGAGTGGATAATGTAGAAGCAGATTTTCTGGGGCGCTTCAAGGTGGACCCAGGAGAGTGGGTGCTATACCCGGACGTGTTTGCGCTAATTACGAGGCACTGGGGAACGCCGGTTATGGATCTGATGGCGACGTTCGAGTCGGCAAAAACTTGGTTTTACAGCAGAAGGTGAGAGAGAATGTCAGAGGGCCTCGATGCTCTGCTCTGATGCAAAGGTGGCCAGTGGAAGGTCTCGTGTACGTGTTTCTGCCATGGGCTCTAATAGGGTGCGTGGCTCAGCACATAGAGGTGCACCAGGGTCTGGTGATTCTCATTGCACCAGACTGGCCAAGAAAACCATGGTATGCGGATCTGGTTCGACTGCTGGTGGACAGTCTGTGGCGTCTGCCATCATGGGAGGATCTGTTGATTCAGGGGCCGCTCCGCATGCTGCAGGTAAGTCGGTTCTCGCTTACGGCTTGGGTCTTGAAAGGGCACGCATGAGAGCCAGGGGATACTCGACAGCTGTCATTTCTGTGCTGTTGAAGGCCAGGTGCAGATCTACATCGTTGGCGTATGTGCAAGTCTGGCACATTTTTGAAGCATGATGTGCGGACAGACGGGTGTGTCCTTCAGCGGCTTCTATTTTGCAGATTCTTTCGTTCCTGCAGGATGGTTTCAAGAAGGGTCTGGTGGCCAGTTCTTTAAGAGTTCAGCTAGCAGCACTTTCTTGTTATCGGGGTAAGATTCAAGCGGAAGCATTGGGTACTCACGTGGATGTTAAAAGGTTTCTAAGGGCTGTTTTGCTCTTGCGGCCGACTTGCAGGTTCACGGTTCCTTCGTCGGATTTGAATCTGGTGCTGGAAGCATTGGTTAGGGAGCCTTTTGAGCCATTGGGTAAGGCTTCGTTGAAGGATCTGACATTAAAAGCGGTGTTTTTGGTAGCCATTTGCTCAGCTCGTAGGATTTCGGAATTGTAGGCTTTGTCTTGTAAGGAGCCCTTTCTTTCTCTGATCAGAAGGTGGTTTTGCGTCCGGTACCTGCTTTCCTACCTAAGGTGGTTTCTGTCTTTCATGTCAACCAGGTGGTTTCGTTGCCGGTGTTCAATGAAGATGAGAAGGCGGCAGCTGAAGGGAAGTTGTTTTTAGATGTTCACAGGACACTCAGGAAATACCTCCACGGCACAGTGTCCTTCCGTAAGTCGGACAGATTGTGGTGTTAGGAGGACCTAGGAGAGGAGAAGCTGCGGCTAAGTCTTCTATTTCCAGGTGGCTCAAGGAGGCCATTGTGGCAGCATATATTTTGAAAGGGAAGGCAGTGCTGGAAGGTCTGAGGGCACACTTGACTAGGGCGCAGGCAGCTTCCTGGGCGGAATATAGTTTGGTGCCGGCCGTGGATATTTGCAGGGCGGCGACTTAGTCATCATTGAGTTCCTTTGTTAAGCATTACCGTCTGGATGTGCAGGCAGCGGGAGATGTCCGGTTTGGATCAGCGGTGCTTCAGGCTCAGGGCAGGATTTACCTTGAGTGAGGCCCTACGCCAACAAAAATTGTGGGCCCCCAGCAGAGGAGGCCCAAGGGGGGTGCGGGGCCTCATTTGCATAAGGGGCCTCATTTGCATACACATTTGCATAATGTTACCATATACTAACTTTTAGTAAACGTGCCTCTTAATGAGTGTATGGATAAAGAAAGACTAAAAGATTTCTACATTACTATAATCCAGTGCCAACTGCCAGACACATTAGGAACTACTACAAACACTGCCCATTTAGAACCCATAGCAAACCCGCCGTATCCTAACAGCACTACCAGGACTCACAAAGCACCATACTCTACCAATCAAAAGGCAACACTGCAAATATTAAACCAATACATTTCAGAGAACAACAATACATGACCTACTGGGGAAAGAGAACAAGTGGCAATGTCAAATAGGAATTATATAAACAGAACACCTCAGCTCAGTTACACATGCAGAACATAGACCATCACCAAACAAGTAATCACAATTTAGAAACAGGAAGACAATAATTAAACTGGGAATCCCAAAAGCCAAACTTGGAATGTACAACACTGTAGAAATAAAACTATACATTAATTTGCTCTTGTACTAAACAAAGCGCAGACGTTAATGATGCACATTTACCAGAGCTGACATATTCCAATTAATAAATTCAAAATAAAGAGATATTTTTCTACCTTTTGTGCATTTTTTTCAGCTGCAATTGCTCCAGCCACTTTCTTCTGGTTTCTTTGTGTCTTCTGCTAACTCTCCATTGTCTTCTGTCCATTTGTCCTTTCTTCTCTCTTCTAGTTTTTTTCCATTCTCTCTCTACATCTGCTTTAACATACTAATCTTTCTCCTTTTGCTCTTTCCTCATTCCTATTTTACCCCTCCATCCTCAATCCCCACTTACTCTCCCAATACCCGGCCAATTGTAGATTTTTTATCCCTCCCACACAAAATATTTTTCCCTTCTCCATTTTACTCTTCCAGCCCCAACCCATTCTAATCCGCCCCCAACATCAGCTCCCTTCTAGTTCCAGCCTCACCCAGCATCCATTCCCTTCTAGTCCCTGCATCAGCCCATTTCCAGTCCTAGCCACCCATCAGCCCATTTCCAGTCCTAGCCACCCATCAGCCCATTTCCAGTCCTAGCAACCCCCCAACCCAATACCAGTCCTAGCCCCCCATCAACCCACTTACAGTCCTAACCCCCCATCACCCCATTTTCAGTTTAAGCCCCCCCTATAACCCATTACCAGTCCTAACCCCCCATCAGCCCACTTCCAGTCCTAACCCCATCAACCCATTTCCAGTCAGCCCCCCATAGCCCATTGCCAGTCCTAACCCCCCCATCAGCCCACAGCCCATTACCAGTCCTAACCCCATCACCCACCTCCAGTCGTAACCCCCCCAGCCCATTTCCAGTCCTAGCCCCCCATAGCCCATTACCAGACAGCCCCCATCAGCCCACAGCCCATTACCAGTCTTGACCCCCCCAAAGCCCATTACCAGTCCTAACCCCATCAGCCCACCTCCAGTCTTAACCCCCCCCAGCCCATTTCCAGCCCCAGCCCCCCCAATAGCCCATTACCAGTCCTACCCCCCCCCCCCCCATCGGCCTAAAGTAAAATTTAATTTAAAAAAAAAACCTGCTGGCTGCCGCCACGGGGCCCCCTCTGCTGCCGCGGCAGCATGGACTGACCCGCGGGGGCCCCCTCTGCAAGCTGAATCAGTCGGTCCCTCCCTCCCGCCAGCAGTTTTTTTTTAAATTTTATTTTTTTAAAAAAAGCTAATTTTGTTCTATTTTTGTGGGCCCTTGCCAGCTGTGGGCCCTATGCCATGGCATACATGGCGTATAGGTAAATCCGGCCCTGTTCAAGCTGGTCTAGCAGGACCCGCCCATTGATATTTACTCCTCTGTTACATCCCCAGAGGTTCCGGGACTGGACTGGAGGGCCAAAAAGGAAGGTGAAATTAGACTTACCTGCTAATTGTTGTTCCTTGAGGAACTCCAGTCCAGTCCTGGATCCCGCCTGTAGTTTTTATGTTGGATGCAGCCTTGAAGCGGGTTAACCCTGAGATTAGAATAACGGTTCCGTTTCTTGGAAGAGCAGTCCATTGGAGTTCAGGCGGGGATACGAAGAGATTTGCTGTCCTCGGGTGGTAAGATGGGGGCATACCGATACAGGGCTGTACTGCGACATAGTTTTTCTTCCGGGGAAACTTAGTTAGAATTGTAAGTTAAGTTTTCAGTTTAAGCAGACTTGTTTATGTATGCACTCTCTTTTCTTTTTTTTTTTTTTTTTTTTTTTTTTAAACGTCATTATATGAATAGAAGTGGTTTGATTATACTAGCTACTTATGTGTTGCTCTGGTGAGTCTGCTTTGTCAATAGGTACTGGAGTGGAGAGGCGGTCCTTGCCTACTTATACCAGTGTCATCAAAGAGATGACGTGCTCAGTCTCCAAAGCTGCTGGAGGAGGTGCTAAACCCAGAGGTTCTGGGACTGGACTGGAGTTCCTCAAGGAACGGCAATTAGCAGGTAAGTCTAATTTCACCTTCAGAAACCAGGAAATTGGGAAGGATCATGAAGAATTCAGCAGCTTCACACAACCTTAATGCCCCCTCCCTGCTCCTCTGGCCTCCCATGCTCTTTTCTAAAGATTGTGGAAGGCTCTCAGAGAAATCTGCCTGCCAGCCGCCTTAAAAGCAGTGCTGCCAAGCCAGAGAAACAGTTTCAGGGGAGTAGAGCTGAGTGCAGAATGAATCTTCTACCTGGGGCTCTGGGGTGAGTACCAAGGCTTGACCTTGTCATTGTCCTTGTGGGGGGCTCCCAAGTCCATCTGGGATGCAATTCGGGGAGGACTGTTGGTGACTGTTAGCGCTATGGGGAGCTTTCACGCTATTTTATGCACATGCTAGTAGCATTTTTAATATTGTGTGCCTGGCTATGGTGCAGTCCAAGCAGCACCAACACCCAGTCCTTACCTAGTTCCCTGTAATGCGCATTGCAATAAAAGTGCAGTAAACACAGGCCTTTTGGACCACAATGGTCTTGGCGCTTGTTGTAGCGATAACGTGATAATGCCCCAGAAATAATGTTCCATGTAAAAGTTTTGTTACAAAGTAAACTGCCCCTGATCTCTGGAAGAGGCGATATAGAAAGACATTGCAAATAAATAAAATAAAAATAATGTACTTTAATCCTGTCTTCCAGGAAACATCGTTTGGCTTGTCAAGCAAGGCACCTCATCCTCTGGCTTCTGGACTCTGCCTTTCTTGCATGGCTGCATCAGAGTCGTCCTTCGAAGGCCTAAATCCCCTCTTTCAGCTGGGGGATGCTGTTAGTCCGATCTTGCCTGCCTCAGGGCAGGAAGTGGCAGGTGGAGTTACAAGTAAGGATGTTCAGCTGGCATCCGTACTATGGGTCTCCCCGTCTTCTAAGGGATCAATGGCAACTATGTCCTCTAGTGTTGAGGGGGGGGAGTCATTTCCATGAGGAGAGTTTCCAGAGTTTGGATTGTCCTCCCTTGGATTCTTTTCCTTTTACAGCAGGCCTGGTCATTCTGCTGTGGCAATTCAGACCCTGCAGTCTCTGGGTCCCTCTGAGCGCAGTCTCGTGAGGGGCAGGCTGAGAGTGAAAGCCCCGTTCAATTGATGACTAAGTATCCCTGGCAAAGAGAGCCTCCTGGAGATGGAGATCAGCTTGGATTTGTCTGAAATTTGGACTCCGGCTTGGATTGAGATGTTGATGTGAATGAAATACTCTTCAGAGGCTTGTGAGTAGGCTGATTAAACCTGTACAGGGAGTAGGAACTGGAAGCGTTGATCCCAGGGTCTTACGCACTTTGAGCTTGGCGGATAATCCAGACACAGAGCAGGAACTGAAGAGGCATCCACTCCTGCAAGGGGTATAGAACTCCACTATTGTCTCCCATTCCCAGAGCAGTGCTGCATACACCTAGTAGCACTTAATAACTGTAAACCGTTCTGATTACAAGATATTTCAGTATAAAAAATTCACAAATAAATAGTAGTAGTAGTAAGGGGGTCAACCAGCATGTGCATTTCCAGATGGAAATCTTGTGCTATGTGATTCATGCAATGCGCTGAGGGGACTTCTCTGGATCTGGCCAAGGCATATTTTCATATCCCAATCCAGGTAAATCAACAAGTGTCTGCATTTTGTCGTCCTTGGCTCTCACTTTGCTGCCCTACCTTTTGGGCTGTTCACTGCCCCAAGTACGTTCTCCAAGGTCATGGTGATGGCTGCAATGCTGAGGGATCTGTTTCCGTCCATGTCCGGATGACTGACTCCTCCGGGGTTGTTCTTCCGGAGGTATTTCTAGTGGTGTCTCTAGTGGGATTCTTTTTGGAAAGCCTTGGTTGGTGATCAATCAGGGGAAAGAGCCAGCTGTTGCCTTCCCAGTCTCTGGAGTTCCTAGGAGCACATTTCGACACTCGAGTGGGCAGAGTGTTTCCTACCAGAGGAGTAGGTCAAAAAGACTGTTGGATTGCCTGGTGCTATTCTGTGTGCAGCAGGTTCCTAGAGTCTGGGATTATCTTAGCTGCTCTGATTGTGGTGACCATTGAGATGGTGCCATGGGCACATGATCATATCATTACAAGATACTGTTTAAATTTGAAGTTATGTTGCTGTTTAATTTGCAAGTTCTTTTTAAAAGTTAGTTTTAAACCGCCTTGATTAAAAGAAAAGGTGGTATAGAAAAACTGTTAAATAAAATATCTGACCCCTCCAGCGGTCCTTGCTGGCTCAGTGGTCCCCGAGTTCTCAGTTCGATGGCAGCAGCCCTGTAATCGGAGAGGGCGTGCCACTGGACAATTTCTCCTAGATTCTACTGATGGATGCCATTCTCTTGGTCTGGGGGGCCCATTGCCACCACTGTACAGCTCAGGGCCATTGGAACCGCAGCAACATGGTATCGTCCATCAATTGCCTCAATATGAGGGCCAACAAGTTGACTGTTCTGCATGTCCAGTTCCTAGTCGAGGGCTGAGCAGTTCAAGTGTTTTCAGACAACACCACGGCAGTGACTTGTCAATCAGTAAGGCAGTACAATGAGTGCTGGGGTAGCTGTGGAGATGGCTCTCCTGTTTTCCTTGGTGGGAAAGAACTTCCTAGCCTTGTCGGCTCAGCACCTTGCCGGGGTGGACATTTTAGAAACGGAGTTCCTCAGAAATCACACTCTGGAGAGTGGGAGTTGCATCAGGAGGTATTTCAGTTGATTCTGTGCCACTGGGGTTACCCTGAAATGGCTCTGATGGTGACCCACTTCAGTGCCAAAGTTTGCCACTTCGGTCACCACATGGAAGCGGGGTCCAAGGGCATTGATGCCTTGACTCAGTCTTCGCCAAGTCAGCACCTGTTGTGTTTTCTCTGTGGCCCCTGGTGGGGTGTGATTCGGTGTGTAGAACACCACCCAGGCAGGATTATTCTGGTAGTGCCAGATTGGCCGAGGAGAGCGTGGTTTGGAGACCTGATGTGGCTCCTGCAGGTGCCTCCTCTTTGGTTATCTCTGTCTTAGGGCCTATTGTGGCAGACTGATCATCCTGGAGGACCCAGTTCCCTTCTCACTGGCATCTTGGCTCTTGGAAGGAGACAGCACGTAAGGATCGCTTGCAATGATGGTCTCCATCCTGTTCAGAACCCGGAGGTGGTCTACCAAACTAGCATGTGTGCATATCCAGTACCTCTTTGAACAGTGGCGCGGTACTTGGTAGTTGTTTCCTGAGGCCACCAAGATGCCATCTGTGTTGGCTTTCTACAGGATGGACTGGGGAAGGGCTTTTTCCCTTAGCTCCCCTGATTGACCCAGGTGGCAGGTCCGGTGGCTGGTAAGCCTTACACCCAGACATCTCATGCTTTCTCCAGGGGGGTTGGCGTCTACATTCTCGCCTGGGTTCTGTGTCTAGTGCTCAGGGCCCTGATGGCGGGACCCTTTGAGCTGTTGAAGCATGCTACTTTGAAGGATTTTACGCTCAAGACTATTTTCTTGGTCGTGATTTGTTCCACAAGACGGATTTCTGAGCTGCAGGCTCTGTCTTGCCAAGATCTTTGTCCTTTTCAAAGGAGGCAGTTTCCATTCCACCTGTGCCTTCCTTCTTACCTAGGGTGCTTTGTCCCTTTCATGTGAACCTGGTGGTCTGCATGTCCTCCTTTGCTAAGAAGCAGTGGGGGGGGGGGAGGATAAAGATCTTTGCCTTGTGGATGTCTAGATGGTGCTTCTCTGGTACTTAGTGGTTATGAATTCCTTTTGTAAGTTCATTCATCTTTTTGTGCTGTTTGTTGGCCCGTGCAAGGGTGATGTGGCAGCCATCGACTTTGGGGCACTCTGGATTAAGGAGGCCTTTGCCTCTGCATATCTGTTATGGAACCACCTGGTTCCAAAGAGTTTGCGTGCCCATTCTACCCGAGTACCAGTGTCCTTGTGGGCAGAGCAGAACTCAGTAGCCCCTGCAGACATTTGTCAGGCAGCAGCATGGGCATCACTTTCCACTTTTGTAACGCATAATTGCTTGGATATCCACACTATGGCAGACACGGCCTTTGGCACACAAGGGTTTTGCGAGCTGTCTTCTTCCCGCCCAGTGGAGTTGAAGCTTTGGTATATCCCATTTGTCTGGACTGGTCTTGCTGGGCAATATGGAAGGTGACATTTTACTTATCAGTTAATGTCCTTTCCTTGAGTCCTAGACCAGTCCATGATCTGCACCTGGAACTGTATTGCCCTGTTCTTCTGTGGCAGTCCCCTTGGATCCATTATGATTTTTTATACTTATTTGCTCTGCAGGTTAATCTACTGACAACTTTGTTTATGCTTTTCTGTACATACTGTAGTTCTCTACTATTGATCACTCATTGTTGCACACGGTTTAGGTTGTGTGAGGCTTGCCATGTTTCTCCCCTGTTTTGGGACGCATACTGAAGGGACCCTGATGATCCCCCTTTTCCTGGTTTCTTGTTAATTCCTTTGATCTGTAAATAGATTTTAATCTCTCATATGGGGGAAAACGTTTTACTTTTTATTCTTACTGGGTTCCTGCTGAATTATGTCATCAACAGCACACAGCATTTTTCACTAGATCATAGATTGTCAACTGCTGTACTAGTTTCTGGTTAGGTTCCCAGCTAATTTGGCTATAGATTTCCATGATTAGGGGAACCATCTGGAGAATTTTCTTTAATTCTGTAATGGGAACATTCTTATGTTTCTATAGGGGATAAGGTTGGGATAAATCAAAGGTTTGGTAGCGTCTCCAGTTCATGTCTTTGATTTGTCTTTCATTCAGAACCAGTGAAAGATGGTGAAGGAGACTGGATATTATGATATCCTGGGAGTAAAGCCTAATGCTGCCCCAGAGGAAATTAAGAAGGCCTACAGGAAATTAGCACTGAAATATCACCCAGATAAGAACCCCAATGAAGGAGAGAAGGTAAGGAAGCTTTGGAAAATCATATTCCATGGTTCAAGTTTTATTCTTTGATCTTCCAGCTTCTCGTCTACTACAGAGACTGTTTTGTAGACCTAGCAATGAAGAGAGCAGATCTGAACTGGAAAGGGGAAGAGGATGTCAATTTGACCAAACAAGAATCTAGAAGAAAGAGGACTAGTTTGAGTATTAAATTTGCTGCTGGTAGTTAAGAATTTTGTTTTTCTTTCCAGTTCAAGCTCATATCACAAGCCTACGAGGTTCTCTCAGACCCCAAGAAGCGGAATCTGTATGATGAGGGGGGAGAGCAAGCTATCAAAGAAGGCGGCCTGACTGGTGGTCACTTCACTTCTCCTATGGACATTTTTGATATGTTCTTTGGTGGAGGCGGGCGGATGAATAGAGAGAAGAGAGGTATGGTGGGACAAGGGGGTTAGAGAATGGCAAAAGATTGGATATATGAGATGTGAGATATAAGGAGTGATTATGGTAATTTTTTTTTTTTTTTTTAGGCAAGAATGTGGTGCATCAATTATCTGTGTCATTGGAGGACATATACAATGGAGCCACGAGGAAGCTGGCACTCCACAAAAATGTCATTTGTGCAAAGTGTGAAGGTAAAGGCAGAGCACATGGGAACTTCTCCGTGCTCACTGATGCAGGAAGGCACTCGGCCCAAATAATCTGGCCTTGAAATGTTTTTTCTCTTACCCTTACACTAGTGTGTTTCTGTCCCTAGGACGTGGGGGGAAGAAGGGAGCTGTAGAAAAATGTTCCAACTGTAAGGGCCGAGGCATCCAGGTCCATATCCAGCAGCTGGGGCCTGGCATGGTGCAGCAGATTCAGAGCATGTGCCCAGAATGCCAGGGGCAGGGGGAGATGATTAGCCCCAAGGATCGCTGCAAAACCTGTAATGGCAAGAAAGTGCTGAAAGAGAAGAAGATTCTGGAGGTCCATATAGACAAAGGTACGTTTTTGGCTCTGACATTGTTTCTCAGAAGTGTGTGGTTGAGGGCAATGCCAGCATGACTCCATAGCAGATTGTACTCTGGCCGTATTTGTTTTTATAGACAACTTTATCTTATACGTGATAAGGCTTCTTTTCTATGGCATGCTTTGCCTCTAGACATCTGACTCAAATCATCAAACAGGAAGTTTAAAACTCTACTGAAGGCATACTGTTCCAATGTGGCCTTTCCTCGATTTTCCTAGGCAGCCCCTTAGAAGTCTGTCACTGTCCTATTCGTCCCTCCAGTCTTGTCCAGACATTGGTTATGCTCATCCATCAGCAGATGAAGACTGAGAACAACAAACCAAAATCCTCTCTTAAGTAGTCTGTGTTCCCCTGCAGAGCCAGTACTTAGCCTCCAGCAGATGGATGAGCATAGTCTGTGCTGGCTGGTTTGTTTTTTGGTACAGGGGTGCAGAACCTGGTGGCACTGTGTCCCTCCCGTTTCTCCCCAGCCATTTCTCAGGACCCTTAGGATATGGCTGCTCCCTCTTCTCCTCCCCAAATACTGGGAGGGGGGCCAGGGGTTGAGCTTGCTGAGTACTGCTGCATCAAGTTGTTGGGGGAATGGGGAGGTAGAGAAATGAGCGAAAGCAGGGCAACATCAGGGAGGGGCAGCAGTGGCATAGCAGGACACTGAGATCAGCGATGGGTGGTGAGTCAGTGCAGGGGGTTCCCATGTGGAACACGGCTGAATTTGAATGGTGCTTATGTATGTGGCCTGCAGCAGCTGCCGGTGCCTGCTTTCTGTGGTCTCTGCTGCGGCTGCAGTAAAGAGAGTAGGGCTGCTGTGAAGAGCTTGGCTTGCAGGTCAGCCGCCTTATAAACAGTTACGGGGAACAAGTCGGTCATGATAGCGAGGCAGGGAAGGCCGGTGAACCCGAACGTTTGGCAGGAATAGCTGCCATTTTGGGTACTGTCTCCTTAGCTGCTCTGGAGAGAGGAGAACCTCCTGGTTTTGCAGCTTGTATCCTCAGAACTCATGGGGCCCTTGTGAGGAGGGGGGAGGTAGGTCCCTCCTTTCCCTGGATGCATCAGCCTTTCCAATTCATACTGCTAGAGCAGGCCAGGCAAACGGGTTATGCTCCCCTGCCAGCAGATGTTGGAGACGGAGGAAAAACTTCCAGAGCTCTGATTGGCTGGGCTTTGGTTGGTATAGGCATTCCCCTAAAGATCCTATCCAGTATTTTCTCTGTCTCCAGCAGATGAGGGTCTTCTTTTTCGCCTTAATTTAATTTTTCTTTTTATCTTTGCTATTCTGGATGCATTTAGAGCATACACGAGCTGTTCCTCTAAAGTTCCCAGAACCAGCAGTCTTAACACATTAGATTAGGTAGAGGAGAGCAGTGCCTTCTGAGGTGAGCTCCTGATCATGAGATCTTTTGAGCTCCCTCTATCGGGGGATTCTCAGCCTCACACCTCGAGAGTCTGTTTGGCTGTGGTGGAGCACAATAAATTGCCCTTTATTAATTTGAGTAAGACTGCTGCTCGCAGATTCTCCTTGGAGCCTCGGCGGCGCTTCTCTGGTACCGTGAGTGACAACCTGCTTATTAACTCCTCCCCCCCCCCAGCCCCCCCCGAACCTCCGGGGAATGCTTAACCACGGGCTGGCTTTATCCGAGGCTGTAGACAGCACTCCCTCCTGATTATATGCTGACAGCATTTTTTCTCCTCCCGTTTAAATCTGCCGTTATCAGAAGGCTTCCTGGCTCAGCATGTGCTACTTTGCGCTTAGTTTTCTTCCCAGCGGCCATTTTGAGAGCCAGCGATCGTGTTTCTCACAACCAGTTTTTTGGCAGGAGCAGGGTTTGTCACCATTTTCTTTCTTTATCTTTTACATTTTGGAGCCCCTGCAACTGTTTTTCTGGGGCTAGCAGCATATTCCTTTTTCAGCATTCTGCTGATTAACAGGATCAGTTTGTAAAAAAAAAAAAAAAAAAAAAGGGTTCAACATGCTTTCTTCATTGCACAGGTGTCTAGTGTGCAATAGGAAACAGAAGGACTTGATTAATAGGCTGTGTCCCACATGCCATGCACATCCTGGGGGGTCTTCTGCTTCGCAGCCGCTAGCACTGCCTGCTTTAGACGCCAATTCCTCAGTACCCCCTACTTTAGAATAGCCACAGATCTCTCCGTCCTCTGAGGGGTAGCAGAGTGCTCCTCTGTTTCCACAACCTCCATCCATCCCCTCGAGTTAGAGGTGTCAATACATCTGCGGATAACCAGTTCCTGACACTTTTTTGTCAAGCATGGGCTCTATGGCGGTCAGACTCTTCAGAGGTCCCTTTTGGAACCTTTGCTCAAGACAGGAGCATCCCAGGACGGGTACCTCGCAAGCAAACTCAAAAAAAAAAAAAAAAAAGACCTCAAGGGGGGACGCCCTCCCAAGGGTGGTCTGTGCAGGACACTCCAGACGTTCCTGAAGAAAAGTCTTCGGTAGATGCGAGTCTGGATTCCTCCGATCGGGAGGATGGAGAATACTCCCCTTCAGACTCTTCGGTACAAGCTCAAGAGGAATCGCAGGATATCCTACTCTTTCGAAAAGAGGAGTTGTCTGCCTTAATAGCACAGGTGGTGGAAGTGCTGCATCTTTCGG
This sequence comes from Ichthyophis bannanicus, assembly GCA_033557465.1. NCBI lineage: Eukaryota > Metazoa > Chordata > Amphibia > Gymnophiona > Ichthyophiidae > Ichthyophis > Ichthyophis bannanicus. Next base: position 122,412,180 of record CM066048.1, read on the forward strand.
ACCCTACGGAACCACAGCAATCTCAATCTCTGTCTCAGACGGACCTTATAGTACAGGGCATACAGAAACCTTCCAAAGCTTTCCCATTCCCGGCGGAACGTCAGTAAATGGTATCTCGGGAATGGGAGTCCCCAGAATGTGTCTCTACATAGCGCACGCCGTCTTGGTCAGTTATACCTTTGGTCTCCATCAGAACTTGAATGCTGGCTGACTTATCCGAAGGTGGATGCGTTGGTGACCGGGGTTACCAAGCATACCACCATTCCAGTTGAGGGCGGAACTGCGCTGCGAGACCAACAAGACCAAAAGGTTGAGAGCCTCCTGAAGACAACCTTCTCCTCTTCTGCACTGTTGCTCCAGGCTACAGTGCCTTGCTCCGCTGGATCCAGCGATTGCCAGAAGATCCTGCGGTAGAGCGTCTGAAATCTGTTACGGCCTTTCTGGCTGATGCCTTTTATGATTTATTGCATCTATGAGCTCATTCGTTAGCAGTGGTAACGGTAGCTAGAAGATGTCTCTGGCTGTGTCAATGGGCAGCAGATGTAGCCTCTAAGTCGTGCCTTTCGAAGCTCCCTTTTAAAGGATGACAACTCTTTGGTGAAGACTTGGATAAATTGGTTAAGGACCTGGGTGAGGTCAAACCACAACGTTTGCCGGAAGATAAGCCAAGGGCTGCTTCATGTCGGTCTTCTCATTCTCAGGGTTTTCAATGATTTCCTAGATCTCATGATTCCAGGAGATACCGTTCTTTTAAACCAAACACCTCTACAGTGTCTAATCGTTTTGGTCAGAGATCAGTCCTTTCGAGGAGCCCGCAAAGGCACAGAAGCCCAGTGTACAGCGGCGGCCAAGAGAGCAAATAAAATGCTAGGTATCATAAGGAAAGGAATGGAAAATAAAACAAAAGATATTATAATGCCTCTATCGTTCCATGGTGAGACCGCACCTTGAATATCGTGTGCAATTCTGGTCGCCGTATCTTAAAAAGGATATAGCGTTATTAGAAAAGGTTCAGAGAAGAGCCACCAAAATGGTAAAGGGATGGAAGGATACTGCTATGAAGAAAGACTAAAAAGGTTAGGGCTCTTTAACCTGGAAAAGAGACGGCTGAGGAGATATGATAGAAGTCTATAAATTAATGAATGGAGTGGAACGGGTAAACGTAGATCGATTGTTATCAGAATATAGAAAGATTAGGGGGCATGCAATGAAGCTACAGGGTAAACTATTTAAAACTAATAAAAGAAAATATTTTTTCACTCAATGTGTAATCAAACTCTGGAATTTGTTACCGGAGGATGTAGTAAAGGCTGTTAGTGTATCTGGGTTTAAAAAAGGTTTGGACAAGTTTCTGGAGGAAAGATCCATAAACCATTATTAAGAAAGGACCCAGGATATCAATGCTTGACCTGGTACAAGCATTGTGGAACCTGTTTCTTTTGGGGAAACTGCTAGGTACGTATTACCTAGATTGGCAACTATTGGAAACAGGATACTGGGCTTGATGGACCTTGATCTGACCCAGTATGGCATATCTTATGTTCTTATTCAGGCTCAGGGATGTTTTCTGGAACAACCCGTGCTTCCCACTGACGGGACGGGTGGCCCACTCGAGACCTTGCCGCCAGTGGGAGGCCGGCTGGCACAGTTTTCTCGGCAGTGGGCACTCGTAACGTCCGTTCGGTGGGTCCTTGACATTGTATCTCACGGTTATTCCCTCAAATGTTGGTGTCCCATTCAGGATGCCTTCTTGGTCTCTCCAGGACGGTCTTCTGGAAAAAGGCTAGCCATTCAAACTACGATTCGAAAACCTCTGCTCCTCAAAGCTATACATCCTGTACCTCCTTTGGAAAGAGGACTAGGTCGTTTCTCTATCTATTTCGTGGTGCCAAAATAGGACTATTCCTTTCGTCCAATTCTGGATCTCAAAGGTGTCAACCGCAGCCTTCGGGTGCCCCACTTCCGCATGGAGACGCGCCGGTCCGTAATCCAGGCAGTATGCAAGGGAGAGTTTCTAACTTTGCTCGATCTGGCAGAAGCATACTTTCACATCCCCATTTGATCTGAACACCAGCGCTTTCTGCGGTTCACTGTGCTTGGACAATATTTTCGGTTTCAGGTAATGCCCTTTGGCCTCGCCTCCGCTCCTCGAATCTTCTCCAAGGTAATGGTGGTAGTTAGTAGCAGCCTTGCCCAAACAGGGTATCCGCGTACACCCCTACTTGGATGATTGGCTTGTTCGGGCAGATTCTTTTCCAGAAGCCTGCACCGCCATATCGAAGGTAGTCTTCTTCCTAGAAGAATTAGGATGGGTGTAATCAATCGCGCCAAGAGCTGCCTTCAGCCATCTCAACGGATCATTTTTCTGGGAGCAAAATTTGACACACATCAGGGTTGCGTATTCCTGTCTCAAGAGAGTGTTTTCTGAAACTCTTCTCAGATTTGTCACTTTATGCTTCAGGACGTGCCCCAAGCATGGGATTACCTTCAGATCTTAGGATCCATGGCGGCTACCATCGAGATCGTTCCTTAGGCCAGAGCGCACATGCGCTGCCTGCAGAATGCGCTCCTCTCTCAGTGGTCGCCAATATCTGAGAACTACCAGCTCTGTCTTCCGCTCCAGTCGCCAGTCAGTCGCAGTCTATGATGGTGGCTGTCTCCGCACAATCTGTTCAGAGGAGGTCCGCTGGAAACTCCACGCTGGATACTAGTGACAACAGATGCCAGTCTCCCTGGCTGGGGAGCTCACTGTCAGAGCCACACAGCACAGGGCAACTGGTCTCCACACAAGTCTCAGTGGACTGTCAACCGTCTGGAAGCACGAGCAGTCTGGCCTTGCTAGCCTTTGTAAACCTCCTCTGAAATCAGTCGGTTCGAGTTTTATCGGACAACATGACGACAGTGTCTTATCTCAATTGCCAGGGGGGCACAAAATGTCCAGGGGTGTCAAAGGAGATGGCTCTCCTCTTCCCTTGGGTAGAAAGACATTTACTAGCCATCTTGGCACAGCATATTGCGGGAATAAGCATTGTCAAGGCCGATTTTCTAAGCAGAAATACGCTTGATCCCGGAGAGTGGGAACTGATTCCAGGGACCTTTTCAGAGAATAGTTCAGAGATGGGGTCGGTCGGCGATAGATCTAATGGCCTCGGCAGCAAATGTAAAGGTACCACTCTTCTTCAGTCGTTGGAGAGAACACGGGTCTCACGGCATAGATGCTCTAGCACAACCATGGCCAGTGCACGTTCTCCTGTACGTGTTTCCTCTTTGGGCAATGATCGGGAGAGTTCTTCAGCGGGTCAGAGCACCAGGGCCCAGTGATCCTGGTGGCTCCAGACTGGCCCAGGAGACCTTGGTATGCCGATCTAGTCCGTTTATCTCGGGTGGTCCATCTACATCTGAAAGCTCCCAAGGGACTTCTCAGGCAAGGGCCTATCTATATGGACAACCACGCTTCTTACTCGCTTACGGCTTGGCTCTTGAATGCCGCAGGTTAACACACAAGGGGTACTCTTCAAAGGTGGTAGCTACCCTTCTTAATGCTAGACTATCTTCAACGTCCTTAGCGTACGCGCGAGTGTAGTGAGCTTCTGAAGCATGGTGTAGGCGACACCAGCTCTCACCATGGGGTTCCGAAATCCCAGAGGTTTTAATCTTTCTGCAAGATGGTCTGGATAAGGGATTAGCACTCGGAACCCTACGAGTACAGGTTTCAGCCCTAACGTGTTTCCGTGGGCTGGTTTGCGGCTGCTCCCTTGCTTCCCACGCGGACGTGTTGCGGTTTCTCAAAGGTGTCAGGATCCTACGCCCTCTGCTTTGTCCAGTGGTTCCTGCCTGGGATCTTGCTCTAGTTCTGAAAGCTTTTATGAACCGGCCCTTTGAGCCTCTCAAAGAGGCTTCTCTTTGGGACTTGACAATGTGTTCTTGGTGGCAGTCTCCTCGGCTCATAGGATTTCAGAGCTGCAGGCTCTCTTGTCGAGATCCCTTTTTCTTTTTTCGGCGGAAGGCGTTTCGCTTCGTGCCATTCCCCCCTCCTTTTTGCCTAAGGTCCTTACTCCGTTTCATCCAGAACAGCCTTCTTCAAACTCGCAACACTCCGGAGACTAAAACCCCTCCTCAATAAAGAACATTTCTGTACAGTATGCCAGGCTATCATTACACCACTGCTGGACTACTGTAATATACTATTCCAAGGTCTACTTAAACAAACCACCCGCCCCCTACAAATAGTCCAGAACACTGCTGCCCGCATTATCACTAGCGCTTCAATACAAGACCATATAACTCCAATACTACAAGATCTACACTGGCTACCAATTTCCTCATGGGCAAAATATAAATCAGCGCTCACCATCTTCAAAATTAAAAACATCTCAGCAGGAATACTACAGGAACTCATTGGAACCAAAACAAGCAAAAGACCAAACAGCACCAAAAACAATATACCAACACCTACTCTATTCACAAGAACAAACAAATCCACATCCATGCAAGCCTTCTCTTGCTGCCCCTGCTATCTGGAATGTCCTCCCAGATAACCTAAAATCAACAGATATAAAGGATTTCCGGAAGCTACTCAAAACCACCCTATTCATTGAACAGTTCATTGAAGACCACCAATCCACCCTAACCACACCACAAAATGAGTTACACAAGAAATGACATCCATAGCATCAATACATCTTATTACTCTCAGTGAATTGTATATAGCCCAATGTAGATAGCTCAACCTGTATATATTGCACCCCAAATCAAGATTTACCTATCCACACACTCATGAACACTAAATTCACAGCCACTGCATGCCAACACCCCCGCACTACCCTACTTGATTGGTTTGCAGTGGAATCCACACTGATTCAAGGATAAAGCGGGATATAAATAAATCTCAACCAGCCTCTCCTGTTGCCTGCCTTTTCCAAGCAGCAGTACTCGGGGAAGAATGAATCTTTGAGTGGTGGATCTCAAAAGAATTCTCATTCGCTATCTGAAAGTGACCAATTCTTTTCGTAAGTCTGACCATCTCTTCTGTTTGCAGGTCCGCGACAAGGTCTCGCGTCCTCTTAAGTCCACTATCGCTAGGTGGCTATATTTAGCCATTGAATTGGCCTATATTGGTTAAGGTAAGTTGCTTCCGTCAGGTCTTCGAACTCACTCCACTCGAGCTCAGGCTACGTCTTGGGACAAACAGTCTCAGGTGGCTCCTCTCGATATCTGTCGAGCGGCAACCTGGTCCTCCTTGTCCATGTTTCTTCGGCATTATCATCTGGACATTCAAGCACGGGAGGACAGTCAGTTTGGAGTGGATGTGCTGTCTGCAGCTCCTGCGGCCCACCCTGTGGGTCGTTAGCTTGGGTACTTTTGTCTGGACTGGTCTAGCAGTATGAATTGGAAGGAGAAATTTCACTTACTGTTAATTTCCTTTCCTGGAATACTGCTAGACCAGTCCAGAACCCACAGTATAACTCGAGCAGTGGAGCCGACGCTCATTTTGTTCACGCACTACCAATATATTCCCTTCGATGGCCTGCAAGCACTCCTGGAAGACTTGAGGTCCTGAGGACGTTTCCTGCTTCTTCCGACTCCTGCAGTTACTTGAACTAATTTTTCTTCTGTACATAGTTGACCGTGTTGGTCAGTTTTATGGTTCATAGTTTTGCTTGTCTAAAAGCTACTGGATAGGACCTCTATGGGTATGCCTATACCAACCAGAGCCCAGCCAGTCAGAGCTCTGGAAGGTTTTCTCTGTCTCCAATATCTGCTAGCAGGGGAGCATAACCCGTTTGTCTGGACTTGTCAAGCAGTATTCCAGGAAAGGAAATAAACGGTAAGTGAAATTTCTCCTTATGTTGCAACAGGGGCTTGGAGAGGGGACTTCCTTGTTGGGGTCCCCTTGTCAGGAGGGCCCGCAGTCACATCATCGGAAGCGTCCACACCAGGAGAGTTTTCCTTGACTTTGAGGACAGAGCCTTGATAGGATTGTTGGGGGTCCTGGGGGGTTCTTCGGATCTTTTGGAGGATCCTCACCCTAAGGAGTTGGAGGAGGGGGAGTTTCCAGCTGGGGAGGACTCTGGCGGTCAGATTTTTCATCGGAACGAGCTCCCCTCTTTGATTGTGAAGACCTTACGGCTGTGCAGATTTTGGAGGCACCACAGCCGAATCCCTCGGAGCAGGTGGAGGATCCACTCTGAGAGTATTCATAAGCCGCTTCTCTTTTCCTGTCCACTGGGCAATGAACGTGATAGTTGACGATGAATGGAAGTTCCCCGATGTGGGATTGCGGGTCGGTAAGAGTATGGTCTGGGGAGGAGTGGCCTAGTGGTTGGGGCAAGTTACCTCAGGCCGGAAGGTCGGGGGTTCAAATCCCACTAGAGGACAGCAATCTTGGGCCAGAAGGACTGGGGTTTCTAGTCCCCCAGGTGCTCCTTGTGGTTTAACCCTCCATTGCCCATGTTCCCTGTAAGTATTAGTGTATGTGTTTCATATCTCCTCGTGTTAAATGTATCCCCAATTGTGTTGTGACCACTTTGATTGAAGGATAAGGTGGTATACAAAACTGTCTAAATAAATGGTCAGGCTTTACCCAATCCCTCTGTTCCTTAGCGTCCCTCTAGTCCAGTCCCGGAACCATAGAGTTGTCAACCTCCTCTAGCAGCTTTGGAGACTGAAATACATCATCGCTTTGCTGGCACCAGTATAAGTAGGCAAGGACCGCCCCCTCTCACCAGTACTTTCAGTCTCCAAGCAGCTGAAGGAGATTCTGAGCCTGCTTCTGGGCTCAGTTAGGGATATAGGCAGAGCTAAATAGAATACATTTACCTTTTCACTTTGACTTTATTTTTATTGATTTGCCCTTTTGGGTTTGTTATTGCAGGCGCTGTGTGACTGGTGCAGGAGATTTCTTCCTCTGGCTCCATTTGTCCCCCCTCCCTCCTCTTACTTTTCCTCTGACTTTACATTTTTCTTTATTTGCCCCATTGTTTTAAACGAGCACCAGGATATTTCTGTGCCTCCCTGCTCCCGAACCCGCTTGGAAGGGTGAGGAGCAGGTTGCAGGCTAACAGCAGTGGCCCCGAGTGGGCAGGGCAGCTGACAGATTGCTGCTAGTGTTGGAGCTGAAGCCACAGGCAGACTGAGCTCCAGCGAGGCTGCTGCATCTCTCCCTCTCTCCTTCACCTCTTCTTGCTGTGGTGAGTAGAAGGGGTTATTTCTCTATTTTTTGGGGTTAGCAGGGGGGGGTGCCTAGGTTTGCCTTTTAGTCCTCTCGGGGTGGCCTGTCGCGTGGTTTTTTCGGCGGGAATCGGCAGTGGCGGCCATTTTGAATAAATCCCGATTTTAATTTTTGCTTTTAATTTGCTTTTTCTGGGCTTTCTAACCCTCGTTTTGGCTGCAGACCACCTGGGTTTGGCTGGGGGGTGTCTTAGCATCATAGTTTGTGAAGAATTTAAAAAAAAAAAAAAAAACGTTACTTTTAAATGGGGGTTTTCCTGGCTTCAGCCTCACAAGCTTTCTTTTTGCTGGGCTGTGCTGCGGACCCACGGGCAGGGGGTGGCAGGAGAGCTTCCCTCTGAGTATGCCTGCGAAGCCCCGCTGTGTGGTTTGTGGGGCTAAGCGAGGTTTGCTGACAGGGTCCAGCGTGTGTGGGTCCTGCACTCTGGCTTCCAATGTTATGGAAACTGCGGCTCCTTCTCCGGCTATCGCAGGAGAGGAGGTTCCGCTAGGGGAAATGCCAGCTTTACCTCCGACTCTGGATTTTCAGGGGTCGGAGTCTTCCCCTGGGGAGGGGTCCTCGGCTTCGCAGGGTCAGACTTCGGTGGCCCTTGCCCCGGGGATTCCGCCAGATTTTTTCTCTCTCATGCAACAAGCCTTTGCGCTCCTGCAACCTGGCTTAGTCTCTTCGGCTCGTGCTCCGGAGGGGCTTAAGCGTACGGGGCCCCTGCCTCGGACGGAGGACGGCGCTCCTCCTGTGAAACTGGCCAGGGGTCCGCGGAGGAGGGGTCTCCGTCTCCCCTGGGGGACAACCTCGGGGCGGAGGATGGGGATCTGGATGACTCCTCCGGTGGGGAGCTCGAGGAGGGAGAGTTACCTGACGCGGAGCAGCATAGTCGGCTCGTCAGGGTGTTTCGGAGGGAAGAGCTTCTGGCCTTGATTGCCGAGACTCTCAAAACGTTGAATATGCCGGCGGAGGCGACGGCGTCGGAGGATGCTCTGGAGGATCCTCTGCTCCAGGCGGTGCAAAAGTCTCAGCGGGTCTTTCCTCTGCATAGAGTCTTTAGAGGGATGATTCAGGAGGAGTGGGACTCGCCCGAATCGGCGCTACGGGGCTCTCGGGCCTTGTCGCGCCTTTATCCGTTGTCTGATCAGGATAGGGAGCTTTTTCGGTCTCCTAAGGTGGATGCGGCGGTATCAGCAGTCACTAAGAAGACTACGATACCGGTTGAGGGCGCCGCGGCCTTGAAAGATGTGCAGGATAGGAAGTTGGATACCCTGTTTAAACAGGTGTTTGATGTATGTGCCCTCTCTATGCAAGCCGCCGTGGCGGGGGCTTGGGTTGCGAGAGGTTGCTTGCGCTGGTCCCAGCGATTGCAGGGCGATGTCGGGACAGCGCAGGTAGAGGATGCGGCGCGTTTGGAGTTGGGAGCCGCCTATTTGTCGGACATTCATTATGATCTCATCCGTAGTGGGGCTAAGTCAATGGCCTCTGTGGTGGCGGCGCGCCGGTATTTATGGTTTGCGCAATTGGGCGGCCGATAGTTCCTCCAAAGCTCGTCTTAGTAAACTTCCCTTTCGGGGGAAGTTGTTGTTTGGTGAGGATTTGGAAAAGCTGGTTAAGGATCTCGGTGAGTCTAAGGGAGGCCGGCTTCTGGAGGATAAACCGAAGCTGGTCAGGGCTGCCTCTGGCTCTCGAGCTGCCCCTAGGGATTTTCGCCGTTTTCGGGCGGCTCGTTTTAGTCTGCCCCAGCGGGGTCGGTTCCCGACTCGAAACCACGGGTTTCGTGGCTTCAGAGGAGCCGGCAGAGGCTTCTCCACCTTTCCTTCCGCCTCTGGTAAAAAGCCCCAATGAGATGAGGCGGGCTCAGGTGGCGGTAGTTCCCGTAGGAGGGCGGTTGCGGGAGTTCTACCCTGCCTGGGTCCACCTTACGTCAGATCAGTGGGTTCTGGAGGTAATTCGGGAGGGCTACGCTCTCGAGCTCCATTGTCCCGTCTTAGATTCCTTTGTTCTTTCGCCCTGCAGTGCTCCGCTCAAGCGGAGGGTCGTCTGCGAAACATTGCAGCGATTGCTGCGCCTCAGGGCCGTCGTTCCGGTGCCGGAGGACCAGTACGGTTCCGGTCGGTACTCTATCTATTTCGTGGTGCCGAAAAAGGAGAGGTCCTTTCGGCCTATCCTCAATGTAAAAAGGGTAAATCGGTGCCTCCGGGTAACTCACTTTCGCATGGAGACCCTTCGATCTGTCATAGCGGCCGTCCGGCAGGGGGAGTTTCTGACTTCGCTCGACCTCACGGAGGCCTACCTGCATATTCCGGTTCGGAAGGAGCACCAGCGCTACCTGCGCTTTGCGGTTCCCATGGGGCATTTTCAGTTTCAGGCGTTGCCTTTCGGTCTGGCGACGGCGCCACGCACGTTCACAAAGGTCATGGTCGTGGTAGCGGCGGCTCTTCGCAAAGAGGGGGTGCTTGTGCATCCCTATCTAGACGATTGGTTAATTCGGGCAAAGTCTCGGGCGGAGAGTGCGGAGGCCACCACCAAGGTGGTTCGGTTGCTACAGAGTCTTGGCTGGGTGGTCAACTTTGCAAAGAGCAGGTTGACTCCCTCGCAGTCGTTGGAATACCTGGGGGCGCGCTTCGAGACGCTCCGAGCGAGAGTGTTCTTGCCGGATCAGCGGGCGCGAGCGTTGCGGAAGCTGGTGCAGCGTTTTCTCCGGCAGCCTGCGCCCACGGTGTGGCAGTATCTCCAGTTGCTCGGCACGATGGCAGCGACAATCGAGGTAGTGCCCTGGGCCAGAGCGCATATGCGGAAACTTCAGAGCGCGCTCCTCCGGCGTTGGTCTCTTCAGCGCGATGCGTTGTCTCGGCGTTTGATCTGTCCCCTGGTGGTCCGTCGGGATCTTCGGTGGTGGTTGCGCCCGGAGAATCTTACCGCAGGCATGCCCTTGGAGCCCCCGTCCTGGAAGCTGCTGATCACGGATGCCAGCCTTCTGGGGTGGGGGGCGTGCTGCGGGGACGCGTATGCCCAGGGTCTGTGGTCGATGGTGGAGAAGGAATGGTCCATCAATCGGTTGGAGATGCGAGCGGTGTTCCTGGCTCTGCAGGCGTTTCGGGAGACTCTTGCACGGCAGGCGGTTCGGGTTCTCTCGGACAATGCGACCACAGTCGCTTACATCAATCGGCAGGGCGGCACCGGCAGCGTGGCGTTGGAGCAGGAGGCGGCTCAGTTGTTAGCTTGGGCCGAGTCGCATCTGCAGTGTCTGTCGGCACAGCACGTGGCAGGCGTAGAGAACGTAGTGGCCGATTTTCTGAGTCGCCGAAGGGTGGACCCGGGAGAGTGGGTCCTTCACCCCGAGGTCTTCGCGCTTCTAGTCGGGCGCTGGGGGATTCCCCTAATGGATCTCATGGCGACCTTCCAATCGGCTCAGGTGGATCGCTTTTTCAGCAGACGGCGAGAACGGATGTCGGAAGGGCTCGACGCCCTGGCGCAGCCCTGGCCGCAGGAGGTGTTGCTCCATGTCTTCCCACCTTGGGCGCTGATAGGCCGGGTAGTGCAGCGCATAGAGCGTCATCGGGGCCTCGTGGTGCTGGTGGCGCCCGATTGGCCCAGGTGACCGTGGTACGCGGATTTAGTGCGACTGTTAGCGGATCGCCCGTGGAGGCTCCCTCAGCGAGCCGATCTCTTGACTCAGGGCCCGCTGCGCATGCCTCAGGTAGCTCGGTTCTCGCTTACGGCATGGCTCTTGAGGGCTCGGATGATCGCTAAGGGTTATTCGCCGGCGGTCGTTTCAACCTTGCTGAGGGCTCGTAGACGATCGACTTCTTTGGCGTACATTCGCGTCTGGCGCATCTTCGAGGCTTGGTGTTCAGAGCGTACCATCCGTCCGTTGGGAGCTTCCGTGCCGCAGATCCTTTCATTCTTGCAGGATGGTGTGGATAAGGGTTTGGCGGCTAGTTCGGTGCGTGTGCAGCTTGCTGCCCTTTCCTGTTACCGCGGGAAGGTGCAGGGTCAGTCTCTCGGGGCCCACGCAGATGTCCGGCGGTTTTTGAGGGCGGTGTTGCTCATGCGGCCGCCTCGGCGTTGTACTGTTCCTCCGTGGGATTTAAATTTGGTTTTGGAGGCCTTGCTGGCTCCTCCGTTTGAGCCATTGTCTACTGCTTCGCTAAAAGACCTCACATTGAAAACGGTGTTCTTGGTGGCGATTTGCTCGGCTAGAAGGATCTCGGAGCTACAGGCCTTGTCTTGTAGGGAGCCCTATCTCTCTTTTACCGACCACAAGGTGGTTCTCCGTACCGTTCCGGCGTTCTTACCCGAGGTGGTGTCCGCATTTCATGTTAACCAGGTAGTCTCCCAGTGTTCTCCGATCGCGATGGGGCCGGACCGGGGGGTCGGTTGCGGCTGTTGGACGCCTGCAGGGTTCTCAAGAAGTATCTCGCCCGGACGGCGTCCTTCCGGCGGTCTGATCGACTTTTTGTGGCGTTTGGGGGTCCGCGTAAGGGAGTAGCGGCGGCAAAGTCCTCTATTTCCCGCTGGTTGAAGGAAGCTATCGCATCTGCTTACCTCTTGAAGAGCAAGTTGGTTCCGCTGGGTCTTCGGGCTCATTCCACTCGGGCGCAGGCGGCGTCTTGGGCGGAGTTCAGTCTGGTCCCGGTGGCCGACATCTGTAGGGCGGCGACTTGGTCGTCCTTGCATTCCTTTGCTAAGCATTACCGCTTGGATGTTTTGTCAGCGGAGGATGGGCGTTTTGGCTCGGCGGTGCTTCAGGCTGGGCTGGCTTGTCCCTCCCGTTGATGTGCACTGCTCTGTTACATCCTCTATGGTTCCGGGACTGGACTAGAGGGACGCTAAGGAAGGGTAAATTAGACTTACCTGCTAATTGTTGTTCCTTGCGGAACTCTAGTCCAGTCCCGGATCCCTCCCTTGGTTTGAAGTGTTGCCAGCCTGATTGTTTCGGCTCCCGCGGGTACTCTGTGTTACCTTTTTTTCCGGGGGGCGCAAGATGAAGCCATTGGAGGACCCTCTTGCGTAGCGCTCTTGTCTGGCCATCCTCTTCGGAGGTGGGCTGGTGGGGCGCTTCTGTCTGGTCAGAGGATATTCTTATTCAGACACAGTCCATGAATGCAATTTCTTTCCTTGCAAAAAAAAAAATTTTTACTTGGAGTGGAACAGGGCATACTCTGTTCTGTATATATCTCTATTGCTATGTTGAATGTATTCTGGTTAATTCTCCTTATGTGATGTTCTGCTTAGTGTGCTTTGTCAATAGGTACTGGTGAGAGGGGGCGGTCCTTGCCTACTTATACTGGTGCCAGCAAAGCGATGATGTATTTCAGTCTCCAAAGCTGCTAGAAGAGGTTGACAACTCTATGGTTCCGGGACTGGACTAGAGTTCCGCAAGGAACAACAATTAGCAGGTAAGTCTAATTTACCCTTCTGCTGATTTGAGAGATTCGTATTAGCTCTGCGGGGCAGCACAGGTTACTTGAGAGAGGATTTTGGTTTGTTCTGAGTCTCCATCTGCTGGTGGATGAGCATAACTCATGCGACTGGACTTGAGGGACTCTGGAAAGAAAGGCCTAATTTCACCTTGCTTGCTCATTGCTACTCGACCAGCACCATGTCTGTATCCCTTTTTCCCCTATGTATCTACAAGATAGTATTTTATATTTTATGCTAATGTGTATTTAATGTAACTTCACCTCTGTATCTATAGGTGTCCCTGCCTCCCCTTAATTTGTCTGTAAAAGGCAAAGATTTTGTTAGATGTGCAGTATATCAATTAAAAATTACATGTAAAATGGGTGAGAAGACCTTTGAACTTGTAAACTCACTGGCTCATCACCTCTGTTTAGCCCCTACTCCCTTTCATTGAACTACAATGATATGCAGACTATCTATGATCAGATGTGAGGCCTCTATACCTTAAGTCAATCTCATAACCTCTGCAAAGATACTGAATCAATACATCAGCCCCCTATTTTAAGTATTGTAACAATAGCAGATAGCTTTCAATTATGGTTTATTCACGCTCTGGAAATGAAGCAAAAAGTGCATATTAAGGTGACTCATGATTACACCTTCAAGTTACCCGCGAGAGGCAACACTACAGTTCCAAGTACACAGGGTCAAACAGGGCTATCTCCAGGAACAAGCAGGAATGAGTCTTCACATATGGGATACGTCGCCGACGGAGCCCGCACGGGAATGCTCCCCAGCATCCAATCAGAAGGCCTTTGGGAGCATCCCTCGCGCCTGCGCGGTAGCTTCCCGCCCTTCCTACTGCCTCTCCCCAGTTTTCGTTTTTCCGCGGAGCAGGCAGGACGTACCTCCTGCCGCCGCATAAACTTTTTCCTTTTCTTGTTTCTTGTGGTCGCGGTTTTTCTCCCGCCGACTCAGGCACCGCCGGTGCCTTATTTTTTCTTTTCCTTAATTTTCTCTTTCGAGGAGCCTTTCCTCGAGCACTTCTGAGGCCTACCGAGCTTGCCAGCATGGAGCCTTCTTCCCCTAAGAAGTGCCCCCGCTGTGGAGACTTCGTTTTCTTCTTAGACTCCAACGCCTGTTTGGGCCCTGATCCTCTTTCCCCTGGGTTCCCGGGCTTCGGCGTCGGGAGAAGACCCTCCCTTTTCCGAGTGTCCCTCGATGACGTTTTTCCCCCTGAGGTGCGGTCATCGGGTTTCTCTCCTCTCCAGGATCAGGTAACCCCACAACAGTCTGTTAAGACTAACCAAGCCTTGAGGGGCGAGTCTCATGCGCGGCATGGCGATGGCTCCGGCCTTCCTCTCAAGTCCTATAAACCCCGGTGGGAGTCTTCGGGCTCCAGAGCCTCCACGGGGTTTCGGGTTGTTCCTGGGGTTCGCTCCTCACAGAACATTCCCGAGCCATGCTCGAGGGTGGTACCCGCTGCGGGCGGTGCCGACTCCTCGGCATTGGCGCCGGCGTCGAGTGTTCCGCTCTTCGCCGGGGATTGTCAGCTGGTGTCCTCGGTGCCTTCGGGGCCGATCGACTCTACCCAGTCTGGCTTTCCTGCATCCCAGCCATGCGCGGGGGCGGTATCCGCTTCGGGCGGTGCCGATTCATCGGCATCGGTGTCGAGTGTTCCACTCTTCACTGGGGATCATCGGCTGGTGCCTTCGGGGCCGATCGATTCGACCCCGTCTGGCGTGCCTACATCCCAGCCATGCGCGGAGGTGGTGACCGCTTCCAGCGGTATCGAGTCCTCGGCATCGGCGCTGAGTGTTCCACTCTTCGCCGGGGATCGGCATCTGGTGCCCTCGGTCCCTTCAAGGCCAATCGACTCACCTCAGGCTTCCGCGGGGGCGGTACTGGCTTTGAGTGGCTCCGCCCCCCCCAGCGGCGGCTTCGGGGTCGAGTACCCCACCCTTTCAAAGGGGTCGTCACCTGGCTCCGCCTTCAGAGCCGATCGATCTGTCCCGGACGGGCGGTTCGGCACCCCAACCTGGCACCGGCATCGATGCGGGCGTCGAGTGCCCCACCCGCCGATTGCGTTTGCCCGCGGGAGGCCTCGGGACCTTCGATCGATTCGACCCCACGCAGCGCTGCTGCCACGGCGCCGGGGCGGTGCGCCCCGCCCCCCGCCGGGGCTCGTCGGCGGGTTACCTGGGTACTCTCGCGGCCGGCTAGTATGCCCCGTAAGGTTTTCCCGCCTGGTAAGACAGGCGTGGGAAGAACCCCGGCGCCTAGAGGGACCCCTATCCAGACGCGGGAGCCGACATCGGGTGTTTCCCTCTTCGCCGAGTTTCGGCCTGGGCAGCCCTCGATGCCCGCGGCACTGATCACCGCGATCCCGATTCGTTTTCCGGGATTGGCAGCGCCGGCGATGCCGCCGCCACCGGGGCCCTCGGGGGAGGCGTCGCTGACTTCGCTCGGTTCGATGCCCAGCCTCGAATTGATCTCCTGTCTCGAAGGCGTGGCCCCGCCACGTTTCGGACCGGCCCCGGGCTCCCTCGACGGCGCAGTGCAGAGCTTGCTGCTCTCTGGCTGCCCCGGCTCCGCTCCAGCCGCCTTCGCTGGTTGCTCCGGGGTCGGGGTCGAAGCCGAGTCCCGCGGGCCCATCGGGGACGTCGTTCCCTTCGATGCCCAGATTGGAATCCATCCCGGGCTCTGACGATGCAGTGCCAACGGCCTCGCATCGGGACTGTCTGGTATCCTCCTCTGTTTAGAGCGATTCCTCCTGTGCTTCAGCGTGGAGGGTCCCCGGGGGCTCAAGCGGGTCCTTCGACCTCGGCCTCCCCTGGAATAGCTCCTCTGGGAGAGCCGTCTTTTCAGGATTTTCTCCTTGACATGGCTGACTTGCTTGCCATTCCTATTCCGGGCCCCCCGCTAAGTCCGGGTCCTGCGGCACAGGCAGACATAAGGCTGCCTCTACATCCTTCCCTGCGGGATCTTTTGTTCGGGATTTGGCGCTCGCCCTTGCAGGTTCCTGCGCCGCCTACGGACATGCATACCCTGTATCGGGTGCCCCCCCTCTCCGGAGTTCCAGACGCACCAACTTCCCCATCATTCCATTGTGGTGGAATCGGCACTGAGGAAGGTCGGGAGCAAGAAGAAGCACTCTTCTTGCCCCCCGAATCGTGCTTCCAAGGTGCTGGACAACTTTGGGCGACGGACCTTCCAATCGTCCATGTTGGCTTCCAAAATCCTTTCCTATATTTTCTATATGAGCCTGGCGCTTCGGGAGGTCACCGAGAGGTTATCTCGTTTGTCTCCCTTTGTGTCTGCCACTAAGGCCCCTGACTATTCCTTGCTTCTTTACCATTGCAGGAATATCTCTTGGTTCCTTTCTCGTGCTGCCCTAGACTCTTTTGAGTCTGTTGGCAGGTCCTCTGCTGTTGCCATCGGGGCACGTCGTACAGCCTGGTTGCAGGCTTCCGACTTGTGCAGCTGGGCACAGCATATTCTGGGTAATTCCCCGTGCACTGCGGAGAGCCTTTTCAATGGCGAGGCTTTGCGTCAGGTTGTTCAGTGCGCCGCTGACCTTCCCAGCGCGGGCCGCCCAAGGCCCTCTCCTTCCCCCGGGTGTAGGAAGTGTCCTTCCCGACCTTCCTTTCCGAGGAAGAGGAAGTCTCCTCCCTCCGCCCACCTGCCGGGTGCGCACATGCCAGGGACGTCTCACTCCGGTCGGAAGTGCCCGGGCCCGCGCCAGGGCACTCATGCCAAGCAGCCTTAGGCTCCTGCTTGCGGCAGTTCGCGTTTGACTTCTCTTACCAGAGGCTTATTTTCCGGCTCTACACTGGGGTTCTTTTCGGTTTGGCAAGTGGTTCGGATGCTTGCTCAGGAGTTTCGGAAGCTCCCTCCGGCGTTGGCTGAGGGGGACCTCCACTACCCCGGGATAGCCTGGCTCCACATGGTCATGCTACCCTTCCTCTGGCTTGCCCTTGGGTACGCCCTTCGCATTCCCCTCTTCCGGGGTTCCCCCGCTTGAGGGGACCCCGCACCGACTCTTCCTTCTCCAGTGTAGACCCTTGCCACTACCCTCCGTGCATGGTCTGAACAAATCCTCGACAGGGCCGGACCACTCCCGCCCTCTTGTCCGTTTTCTCTGTTCTTACAAGAACACTCCCTGGTTCTGTTCAGTTGCTGTGCCGGCTGGAGTCCCAGTGTGCTGTTAGTGCTTCTGCCTGCCACTTCGGCTACCTGGCGTGCTAACGCTCCCCGAAGGCTATCGTTCTAGCTTCCGGGGACGGGGCGACATGCCTGACTCCTGTCAGTGCCCTGCACCGCTCCCTGCATTCTTCAGAGCAGCGGAGGGTGGTGGCCCTTGTCTCTGACGTTTCTCTCTATGTGACGGAGGTGACTTACTCAGTCACACCATGACTATAGTGGTATTATATCCTCCTGTCTCCAATGACGTACGGAGGACAAGCTTTCTGCGTGACGGTTAGGAGGACATATCAGAAGCCTAAGACCTCCTGATGTACTCTCCCCAACTGATTGTCTTCACGCAACCATACTGCTACTCTCGCCGTTCTGCCCCCGCACCACGCCAATAGGCTCATCACTTGGATAGCCCTTCACCCGCCACCCTCCGGGTGGCCGTCCCTCTGTGGATCAGGGGCAGATCCGAATTAGCAGTATTACTCTCACGTGTGCAGGTTTCCCTGCAGACACGTTAGTACCTGGGTGGGCGTTCCCGGGCCCACCTCTAGCCCGATATGCATCTATACGTGTTATTGGATATATATCGGTACAGGTGGGCGCTTTTTGGGAGATGCTCATAGCGCCCTGTGTCTTACCGACTTCTCCCCTATTGTCGGTACTGACGTTTTCTTTCCTACGGGGTCCGGCCAGTCCCCTTGCCTGTGCTCTGCGGCTCGGGTTCTGGGACCGGTTCTGCTTAAGCTCGCTGCCTCGAAGTCAACAGCTCCTTTTTGTTACGCCTCCTTGCCTGGAGGCTTTCCAACCCAATGTTCCCCTATCCCTTGTCGGCTAGGGTCGGCAGTGTCCCCTCGGTATCCGGGGTACACTCCTGTTCTTCTCCGGGCCGGGTTCTCTCGGATCGGCCAGTCTTCTGCTTAGTCCTCAGGGTTGGGGACTCTGCTCCTGCTGGAGTTTTCAGCTTCTCGTAGAACTCCTTGTAAAGACCTGCCGTCCTCTCCGGTACCAGTTGACACCTGCGTCTCCAGCCCGCCTGGACTTGGGACTTCGTCCTTCGCTGCTGTGCAGTTCCTTTCAAGGCTTTGCTACTGCATCTACAGTACCCGTCGCAGCTCTACTTCCTACCACCAGTGGGTAAGTTCTGGATTGTGCTGGATCATTAACTACTTAATGATATTTGACGTGGTTTTGAAGACTCCCTCTGTGGTCTTTAGGTTGCTGTGCCTTAGCAACTCTTCTCAACTCCTACCCTCCATCCCTCAGGGAATGCCGGGGATCCAGGTTGGGCACCGTCGTCCTCTCCGGGGACGTGCATTCTGGGATCTCCCCTGGCACCCGAGCTAGGTAGTCCCCATATGTGAAGACTCATTCCTGCTTGTTCCTGGAGATAGCACAGTTACTTACCTGTAACAGGTGATCTCCGGAACAGCAGGAATTAGTCTTCACAACCCACCCTCCTCCCCTAGGAGTTGTATCTCTTTCTCTCTTCCTTCCTCTTCCTCTCCTTCTGTCTCAGCTATGAAAGTCAACTGGGGAGAGGCAGTAGGAAGGGCGGGAAGCTACCGCGCAGGCGCGAGGGATGCTCCCAAAGGCCTTCTGATTGGATGCTGGGGAGCATTCCCGTGCGGGCTCCGTCGGCGACGTATCCCATATGTGAAGACTAATTCCTGCTGTTCCGGAGATCACCTGTTACCGGTAAGTAACTGTGCTTTCCTGCCTGTCTTTAACATGTGGCCATTCTGTAAAGGTGGACACTCCTAACTATCATCTTCTGTATCAGGGATGAAAGATGGGCAGAAGATAGTATTTCATGGAGAAGGGGACCAAGAGCCGAGTCTGGAACCCGGGGATGTAATTATTGTGTTGGAGCAGCGAGACCATGACACATTCCAGCGGCAGGGCGAGAACCTGATCATGAAAATGGAGTTACAACTTGTGGAGTCACTGTGTGGTTTCCGGAAGCTCGTACCTACACTTGACCAGCGCACGCTAGTGGTAACTTCCAGGCTAGGTAGGCTTGCCCCAAGAAAGGAGCTGGAGATGGATAAATTAGGACTTTCATCCTTTCACTGCTTACAAAAATGAATACAATTGAAAGTGATATAGAGAAAACAAAGCGGCCTGTGCCCATGAAAGAAGCAATGAAAACAGTTTTTGTGTAATTAGCAAAACTAATCTGCAGAAGAGAGCTTAACCATGCTAAATGAGGGGGAAGCTGGGATTGACAGGATACATGCAGAAGATAAAACCACTAGTGGGGGGAGGGAGAAGTTAGGAGTGATGCTTAACCTTACAGCTTGCCCTGTTTTATGATGGAGTTTGGGGGGGCAAGGGTTTTCATGTACACCTTTTCTCTGATAAGGTTTGTCTTCTCTTTGTCCTTGCAGGTGAAGTGGTGAAGCATGGGGACCTGAAGTGTATTGTAAATGAGGGTATGCCTCGGTTGAAGGACCCCTTTGAGAAAGGAATCCTGATTCTGCAGTTTTTTGTAAGCGCCTTTTGTTTTTGACTTACGACCTCTTTTTCCTCCTTGGCCTACCTACTTTCTTGTGAAACTTCCAGGAGGCTGAGTGTCCCAAGTGCTGGAAGGAAATAAATATTTTAGGCCCAAAATTGAGTGGGGACAGCTTCTTCCAAGTTTTTTATCCAATAAGACCCCATTCTAACATTTAAAAATCACAAGATCTTAGATACCAATCAAAACAAAATAGTGTAACGTCCTTTATTTTTAAAGGAGAGCAGTCAGTATAGGGCAAATGACCTTCTGCAAGAGCCAGTATGGGAGAAGATATGCTGACAGCTGCTGCTGCTTGTAGATTGTTGGGGGAAGGAAATGTTAGGAAGGGCAGGGGTTTAGGCCCTGTAGCGGGGAATGTTGTAGTACAGTTCCAAACTTTGTATTCTGATGTATCTGTAATGCTGATGGTAAAAGTTGATAAAAGTTAGCGGATTTCCTTGCTTTCTCTTCCCTGTCACAGGTGCGGTTCCCAGAGCACTTTTGGCTTCCACTAACCAAACTGGCTGAACTGGAAAATCTGCTTCCTCCACGGGAGGAGATGATGGTAACAGAGGACATGGAGCAAGTGGACTTAGTGGAATTTGACCCCAGTTCCCGCAGCCAGAGCTATGGAAGAGAAGCCTATGAGGAAGACCACCAACCCAGAGCAGGGGTACAGTGCCAGACATCGTGAGAAGGGGGAAACATCTCACACATGTACTGTGTAGGGCTGCAGCTGCTGTTCACATAATACATTTGCATGCAAGGGTTGGGAATATGGATTGGGGGAGAGGTTGTACAGTCTTTTTTGTTTATTTATTGATATTTAAAATAAAAGATGTGGTAGTGGGCTATCAGTGTGCGTAACTGCTCCTTGTTTCTCATTCTCTGCCTGAGTCATGGGGAGTCCTTGTACTCTGCAGTCCTGCTTGCTTATGTGGAGGCAGGATGCTTCCTCTTAAGAATTGATGCCACCCTTACATCCCTAGAGAAGTTTGCTTTTAATAAGATAGAAAGCCTTGGCTATTTTGCACACTAGCAGAACAAATATTGAAACTCAAAGTTTGAAACATTTTCAGGGAGAGCAGAGAGTACCAACCTTACAGCATTTTGTGTAGACAAGAAGAGGGATATGGCCATACTTGATAAGTGATGTCTGATGTTGTTGATGTACCAGCTCTCTGTAGCTTAGTCTCTTGACTTGTCTAAGCATGCGTGCTGTGCTTCCTGCCCTGCTGGCCTCATTATCTCTGTTTTTTCTCTGACCGTGCAACAACTGCCATGGCTTTCCATGGTCTCGCACTTTGTTTTTTCACAATACATTATTCCAGATCTTTCTGCTATACCAGTTCAGATCTAGTGGGTTATTTCCCCCTGCCAGCAGATGGGAGACAGAAAAAGTAAAACTATGCTGTGACATCACCACTGGCATAAACCTAGCACTTGGTTCTCCTTGGCCCCTTCATGTGGCACTACTGGCTAGATGTGCATGTCCAAGTGGCCATGTGGTTGGACTTGTGTTCTTCCATTGGGTTGGAGTAGCTTTGGACATCCCACTGGTCTAGCAGAAAGATCTGGAAGTACACATTTTACCTACCATTAATTTCCTTCTTTCCTGGAATCCTGCTAGATCAGTCCAGGACCTGCCCTGTTCAGCCTTATTCCTTGGACTGCAACCTTTTGTATAGTTCTCACTGAGGAGTTCTTTGGGAGGATTTGACTACCTTCCATTGTTTGTTACAAAAATACTGAGGGCTCCCTCTAGCTGTGCTAGGCTTTATGCCAGTGGTGATTTCACAGCATAGTTTTACTTTATTTTCTCTGTCTCCCATCTGCTGGCAGGGGGAAATAACCCACTAGCCTGGACTGGTCTAGCAGGATTCCAGAAAAGGAAATTAAATGTAAGTAAAATTGTCCCTGGTTTATGACGAAGCTCTGTCTTTCCATATTACATTCCTTGAATCTGGCCAGACCAGTCCAGATGTCTGGGTTATACCTCCCTGCCAGTAGATAGGTTTTGGTTCCTTTTCTTTCACCTTGCTATCGGTGCAAAAGGGCTGATGCAGCTGGATTGCAGGGGTTCTCCAGGAACAAGCAGGAAGTCAGTCCTCACATATGGGTGACATCGGCACCAACTGAGCCCGCCAGAGCATTTCCCCAATTTTCAAAGAAAGCCTTTGAGAATGCTATCATGCATGCATGGTCCCCTTCGTGCTGAAGGGTACCATCTTGGTCAGTCTCCCTTTTTCTGCAGAGTCCTTCAGATGTGGGTCTCATCCCCAGAACATTTTTTCTTCTAATACAATTTTGTCTTTAAAGGCTAGCGCTGGTTCCCTTCCTGTCATCTCAAGCACCACTGCCTCGGCTGTCTGTCTCGGAATTTGCTTTTCCCTTCATTTACCTTTCTGCGCTTTTGTATCCTTAACTTCTGGCCATGTTGAGGGTCTTTGACCTTGCAGTAGTCCTTTTTGCCCCGATGCTCTCCAGTTTCAAAAAATGTTACAGGTGTTCCAAGAACATGTCTCTTACAGACACCCATGACTGTTGTCTCTGGTGCCTGGGAGCTGACCACGATCTGAAACAATGCTTCCTCTGCAAAAAGATTTCTTCTAAGGCCATCCAAAGTTGCAGGCAGAAGCTAGATGATATCTTCCATAAGGCAGACGCGACCCCAGTACTCCCGCCTGGATGATATCTTCCATAAGGCAGACTCGACCCCAGTACTCCCGGTAGCCTTGCGCTCCACAGCCCCGCAACCCTTAGAGTCCCCTAAGGCCCCTCCATGGGCCCACAGGCACTTGAGGACTGCACAGTGACTCCTGAGAGCCACATGCCTTGTGAGCGTCTTCGGCGAGGGTCTCTATCTCTGTCCCATTCCTTGGGCATGAGATCTAGGGCGAGCGCTTCTGGTTCTGGACAGGCTCCAGCCTCAGGAGCCCGGTGTGGGTCACCAACTCCTCTAGAACCGCCCGACCTTGAGCCCTCCATGGACTATTTGAAAATCCTTTGGGGAAAACTCACCAGAAACTTAGTCTCACAGAGATCTCTCCTCGGACCCATCTCCGCCATCCCAGAGGTGGCGGTCTCCTCCCAAGGACAAATTTTTTTCTAGTTTGTCTGGGATATGGTACATGGACTCTTGCACTCGCCACTAAATCAGAGGAGGAGCCCTGAGTGGAGGAACTTGATATTCTCCAATATGAGGCACCACCAAAGGAAAACCCTTACAGTTCCAGTTCCCTCTATCCTTAACCGGCTGCTCCTGTATGTGGGAAACCCCGGCTTCTGTTCCTATTGTCAGTAAATGCCTGGACTCTAGAAGGCACAGCTTCCCCACACTTCCATGGTTGTCAAATTGTCTGTGTAAACAAAAGAGCCTGAACACCAACTCTTTGGTTCCCCCGGGCAGAGTGTCCTGTGCTCCCGATGCCCTCAGGCAGAAAGCTTATCAAGGCTTCATGCTAGCATGCCACATCCAGGTCTACCAATTGTATATTGGTATGTTCCTCCGGGACCTCATTAGGGAGCTTGGAGGATTCACAGTGGGTCTTGATGGGGACCACCTCTGGCGCTTCAGTGTGCTCTCAAAGTCCATCGCAAATGCTCTAAGTACTTCTCATGAGTGGCATGATAGCTTCGAGTCCTCTGCCCAAGTAGAGGCGGCTGGCATCAGCACCCACTGGCAAACTTGACTCCAGTCATCTGACCTGGACCAATGGGTCCAGGAGAAGCTCCTTGACGTCCCTTGCCTCAGGGAGACGCTCTTTGGTAAAGCACTGAAGGATAAAGCAACCAAGATCATGACAGAGTACAACACCCATACTTGGCTCTCTTGGAAGGCCTCCTTCCTCCCCAGGAAGATACCACAGGGCAAAAAAAAACTTTGTCAGAAAGGGGCACCCATACAGGGGCTACCCTCCCTACCTGTCCACACTGACCCTGACCCAACCTAAAGGACAAAAGACCCAACTGCTTGCCCCAGTACAACCAGCCTCAGGGTTTTGATGCCACTGGCATGGCCTCGACTGCTGGGCGACCAGCTGCTGGTAGGGGGAAAGCTGATCCACTTTGACCTCAGGTGGAAATCCGTCACCACTGATGCCTGGGTTATCTGAGAGTGCTATCTCCTCCTATCTAGACCAGTTGTCTCCCCCCTTCCCCAGGGAGCCTTGGCAGCTTCCCCTGCTCCAGGCCCTACTAACTCAGGAGCTCACAGGCCTCCTCAAAGATGGGGCAGTGGAAATGGTCTCACCACACCTCAGGAAAAGGGTTTTATTCCCAATACTTCGTCACAGAGAACAGGAGGTCTCTAGCCTATCCTCTATCTGAGGAACCTGAACAGATTCCTGGTGCGGGAAGTTCAAAATGCTCTCTTGGAGAACACTGTTGCCCTACCTCCAGTAAGGCAATTGACTATGCTCCTTGGACTTAAAGGATGCTTAAACCCACATCCTCGTTCATCCCAAGCACAGACAGTACCTGTGCTTCATAGTGAGAGGGAACCACTACCAGCACAGGGTGCTTCCCTTCGGTCTTGCCTCCACACCATGAATCTTCACCAAGTGTCTTGTGGTTATAGCAGCCCATCTTTGACCACCCCTATCTAGATGACTGGCTCATAAAAGGGGACACTACCTCAGATGCCCTGCAGACCACAGGCTGCATGATTCTGCTTCTGCAGCACTTGGGATTCATAGTCAACTGCCTGAAATCCCACCTTACTCTGGTACAATCCCTGGCGTTCATAGGGGCTCGCCTGGATACTCGGACCACGGCCTTCTTCCCTGGGACAGGGCAGACTGCCTCAGATCCCTGGCGTCTTGACATACAGAGCTGCTGCACAGTCTCAGCATGGTCGATGCTTTGCCTTGGCCACATGGCCTCCATGGTCCATGGCAAACTCAATTCCTGCTTCAACATGCAGGTGGTGCCTCCACGAGCAGTGGACTCATGTGATCCCAGAGCTGGCCGGTCGCATATCAGTCATACCTTGATGGCATTCCTGACCTGGTGGTAGGACACATGGAACCTGCTCCAAGGCATTCCCTGCCTGACCCCAACCCACCAGGTGATCTTAACTACGGATGCCTCCCTCTTGGGTTGGGGGGGCCCCACTAGGAGGAGCTGCACACCCAAGGGACCTGGTCCCATGAGGAGAGTCTGCAGTAGATCAATCTGCTGGAGCTCCGAGCTATCCTCGTCGTGCTGTGAAAGCTTTTAGGCACTGCCTGCGGCACACAGTGGTGCTTGTGCAGATGGACAACCAAGTCACAATGTTCAACTTAACAAACAAGGGGGTACCGGCTCTTACAGCCTCTGCCAGGAGCCAGTGGCCCTGTGCTTGTTTGCAGGGTGTAACCCTCCAGGACAACGCCTTGGTGGACCAGCTTAACAGAATCCTCAAGCTGTACTACTACTATTGAGCATTTATATAGCGCTATAAGTCATACACAGCGCTGCACAGACACGTATGAAGCAGCCCCTGCTCATTAGAGCTTACACTCTAGTCAAGACAAACACAGAAGGTGTAGGCAGGGATAAAGCAAGGGGAAAGAAAAAGGAGATAAGGTGAGTCAAGATCCAAAAGCAGCAGCGAAGAGGTGAGTTTTCAGCCTGGATTTGAAGAGGGTTAGAGAAAGTGCTTGGTGTACAGACACAGGTAGTTCCAGGCATAAGGTGCAGCAAGGTGAAAGCTGTGAAGTCTGGAGTTAGCAGTAGAAGAGAAGGGCACAGATAGAAGAAGTTTGCTAGAAGAGCGGAGTTCCAGAGGGGGGGGGGGGTGTACAAGTGGTGCCTGTGCCCAGAGACAGTGCACCGGCTCTTCCGATGCTGGGGGAACCCAGACCTGAATCTCTGCCAGCCCTGTGAACATGAGCTTCCTTGGTTCGGGGGCCCCCCTCCCGCACCCAGGCAGGGTGGCTCCAGACACTTTCCTCCTTTTGTATGTCTTCCCCCATGCCGCCCATAGCTCTGCTCATGGCCCAGACAGCTGTGGTTCCTTCTGCTACACTGTCTCCTGACAGCCCTTGGTCCCTCTCGGGAACTCACCGGGGCTGCTGATGCAAGAGGGGGGGCCCTTCTCCTTCACCCCAGTCTGGGGCTCTGTCTCTCACAGCTTGGCTGCTGAGTGGATTGCCTTTGCTCCTTTTCATTTCACCACAGAAATCGAGGACATCCTTTTTGACCTCCCAGAAGGGCTCAACCAGGTGGGCATACGCCTTCAGTGGTGTTGGTTCTAGGTGTGCTTGGAGAACTGAGTGAACCCATTCTGCCCTATAAACTTGGTCCTGTGATACCTGCCCTATCTCACAGACTGGACTAAACTCTAACTCGGTCAGAGTTCACCTGCGAGCCATCTTAGCAAACCACCATACCTTTTTTTTTTTGTGCCATCAAGTCAGTGTTGACTCATAGTGACCCAGCTCCTCTGGGTTTTCTTGGCAGTGTATCACCGGAAGTAGATTACCCTCTATTGCCTCGGAAGAAAAGGCTGGCAAAGTGACTTGCCCAAAGTCACAAGAAGTGCCAGTAGCAATCGAACCCTTGATCTTCTGGGTACTAGGCAGTTGCTCTAACCACAGGCGCCTACTCCACTCCATCCTATTTAGGGCAAAACCCTCTCGGGACAATCCCTCGTCTCTCCATGTGGGGTTTGCTCCTCAAGCCCCCTATCCACTCCCCCATAGGTGGAATGGGACCTAAATGTGGTCCTCGTGCAGCTAAGCTGACCTTTGAACCCATGGCTATCTGCTACCTGTCCTGGAAGGTGGCCTTTCTGGTGGCTCTCACCTTTGCCTGTACAGTCAGTGAACTCCAGGCACTGAGGGCCGAGCACCAAACACAAGGTTCTAAAGGAACACGGTGGTTCTGTGCACTCACCCCAAGTTCCTAAGGTTGTTTTGGATTTCCACCTCAGCCAGGAGGTAATTCTGCCCACCTTCTTCCTGAGGCCCTGCGCCGACCAGGAGTTGGCTGTCTTTCATACCCTGGATTGTAAGAGGTCCCTTTTACTTCTACCTGCAGTGGACTTGGACCACTACAGGTCTGGGCAGCTTTTGTCTCCCATGACCGCAGCTGCCCTAGGGCTGGTGGTCAATAAGTGAACCTTGTCCATTTGGGTGGTGGACTGCATCATCTTTGCCCAGGCTGGGCTACCCCTTGACTCCCAAGTCATGGCTCACAACGTCAAAGCGATGGAGATGTTGGTCACTAGCCTACATTTGGTGCCACTGGTGGACATCTGCTGGGCTGCCACCTGGTCTTCCGCTCATATCTTTGCAGCACATTACTGTGGGGAGAGGAAGCCCTGTTGGGACTCCGCCTTTGGCAAGGTGGTTCTCTAATTTGTTTGGGGTTTAAGCAACTCCTGCCTTCTGACACTTACTTGTTCAAGATACCAGAAATGTGGTCCTCTATGGTAACCTGTAGCTAGGGAGTCCCATATGTGAGAACTGACTTCCTGCTTGTTCCTGGAGAAAGCAGTTACTCACCTGTAACAGGTGTTCTCCAGGGCCAGCAGGAATTGGTCCTCACAAGCCTCCCTCTTCCCCTTGGAGTTGCTATCTATTTTTGCTATCTTCTTAGTAGGGCTCTAGTGTGGCATCTGACTGGGTAAGATAGCACCCTTGGGTGGGAAGGGTGCCACACATGTGTAGTGGTATTCTCATAGCCTTTCTTTGAAAGCTGGGGAAATGTTCCATGCAGGCTCTGTTGGTGCCGATGTTACCCATATGTGAGGACTGATTCCTGTTGTCCTTGGAAATCTTTCTCTACAGACAGAGCTATGGAGGGGCTGCCAGCACTTGTGCTGAGTTCTGCTTTTTTTGCAATTTTTAATTGTTGAGGAAGAAGGAAGGCTGTGAGGAAACTAAAAAGAGAAACGGGGAGAGATGTGGTGTTTCTTTGTGGTCAGAGAAGCTAAACCGATCAAGCAACAGCAGGGTGGAAAGGAATGTGTGTATGTGTAGAAGGCAAGACTTTTTTGAGCTGGTGAGAGTATGGAACCATAGGTGCCCATAGGGCTGAATTCAAAAAAACATGGGACAAACACAGGCTTTCTAAAGGGGGAAAAAGGGGACTATTGTAGTATTTGATATGGAAAGGTAGACTAGATAGGTTATGTGGTCTTTTTTTCTGCTGTCAGTTTTCTAAACTGTACTGATGGGTGGAGGGGAAGGAAAGAAACCAAGCCAGAATAGAAACCTCATGCTGAAGGCTGACTTCTGTTGGCAAGACATCCAGAATGTGTAGTGTGCTGTAAAAAATGAATAAATGCTGTGAAGCCCAGGTGTCAGCTTTAGAGATATCTTCTGGTAAAACCTAAACATCGCTCTGTGCAGGGAGCAGTTTGTGTATGGCGAGTGTGCCTGCAATCCTACAGCGATGGGTTGCCTCTTCAAGAGACACAGACCTAATTCCCAGCTTTATTTAATCTTGCAATGATGGCTTTAGATGCTGCTTTTCCCTTAACACCTCTGCAAACACCACAACCTGTTTGACTCTTACATACTTTTCCCAACCCAACCCCCCCCCCCCCCCCCCCCCGATACATGTAGTTCCTCCTTGATGGTAGAGAAATGATTTGGGTGGAAAGTCGAGAGGACGGCACAGTGTGTAAAGCAATGACATTAAAGAAAAATCATCCCTACAAGACAATATGAGTTACATCTTGTAGAGCATGTAGCCACCAGAAAAAATGCCTTTAAGGAAAGAGTCATGAGCAGAGCCACACAAACAATGCAGCACTTCAGTTGAGCACAACAGTATTGGCACCATAGAATTTTAGATATGTTGTGTACAAAATCTTGAGAAATAAATTTTAATATGTACCAAGGTATACAACAAAAGATGTCTGTGCAACTTAGACATAGTAATGTCTGAGAAAGAAAATAATGACCTGGAAGGGATTAATGGCACCCTTTGCTAATATTTGTTTGCACAATCTTTGGCAGTGATGACAACCTCCAACCATTTCTTGTAGCCATCTATAAGTTTTGTACTTCTATCTACTGGTAGTTTCTGCCACTCTTCCAACTGCAATTTGTTCCATCTCATGAATGTTTCCAGGATTCCTTTTACCAGTGGCAGATTTCAGCTCTTTCCAACAGTTCTCGATTGGATTGAGATAAGGACTCATTGCTGGCCAGTTTAAAATGGTCCATGTGGGGTTTTTTTTAACTATTCTTATGTACTTTTGGATATATATTTTGGGTCATTGTCTTGCTGGAGGACCTATGACCTTCAATCCAGACCTAGCTTTCTGACACTAGGTAGCACATTTTGCTCCAAAATACCTTTGTAGTCCTCTAACCATGATTCCTTTAATATGTTCCGGTCCTCCAGTTTCTGAGGCACCACAACATTATGGAACCTCTACCAGGGGCGGCCCAAGGGGGGTGCGGGGCCATGTGCGGAGACTCGGTGCGGGGCCTCATTTGCATAAGTGGCCTTATTTGCATAAATATTTGCATAATGTTACCATACACTAACTTTTAGTAAACATGTCTCTTAATGAGGGTATGGATAAAGAAAGACTAAAAGATTTCTACATTACTATAATCCAGTGCCAACCGCCAGGCACATTAGGAACTACTACAAACGCTGCCCATTTAGAACCTATAGCAAACCCGCCATATCCTGACAGCATTACCAGGACTCACAAAGCACCATACCCTACCTATCAAAAGGCAACACTGCAAATATTAAACCAATACATTTCAGAGAATACTGGGGAAAGAGAACAAGTGGCAATGTCAAATAGGAATTACATAAACAGAATACCTCAGCTCAGTTACACATGCAGAAAATAGACCATCATCAAACAAGGAATCACAATTTAGAAACAGGAAGGCAATAATTAAACTGGGAACCCCAAAAGCCAAACTTGGAATGTACAACACCACTGTAGAAATAAAACTATAAATTAATTTCCTCTTGTACCAAACAAAGCGCAGACGTTAATGATGCACATTTCACAGAGCTTTCATATTCCAGTTAATAAATTCAAAATAAAGAGATATCTTTCTACCTTTTGTGCATT
This sequence comes from Ichthyophis bannanicus, assembly GCA_033557465.1. Lineage (NCBI taxonomy): Eukaryota > Metazoa > Chordata > Amphibia > Gymnophiona > Ichthyophiidae > Ichthyophis > Ichthyophis bannanicus. The sequence continues at coordinate 122,441,538 of CM066048.1, forward strand.
TTTTTTTCAGTTGCAATTGCTCCAGCCACTTTCTTCTGGTTTCTTCATGTTTTCTGCTAACTCTCCATCGTCTGCTGTCCATCTGTTCTTTCTTCTCTCTTCTATTTTTTTTTTCCATTCTCTCTCTCTACATCTGCTTTAACATACTAATCTTTCTCCTTTTGCTCTTTCCTCATTCCTATTTCATCCACACAAATTTTACCCCTCCATCCTCAATCCCCACTTACTCTCCCAATAACCGGCCAATTGTAGATTTTTCATCCCTCCCACACAAAATATTTTTCCCCTCTCCATTTTACTCTCCCAGCCCCATCCCATTCTAATCCTCCCCCAACATCAGCTCCCTTCTAGTTCCAGTCTCACCCAGCATCCATTCCCTTCTAGTCCCTGTATCAGCCCATTTCCAGTCCTACCCCCCATCAACCCATTTCCGGTCCTAGCTCCCCCATCCATTTTCAGTCTGAGTCCCTTCATCAGCTCATTTCCAATCCTAGCCCCCCATCAGCCCATTTCTAGTCATTTCCTAGCCCCACCATCAGCCCATGTCAAATTCTAGCTCCCCTCCACTCAGCCCAATTCCAGTCCAAGCCCCCCCATGAGCCTACTTCCAGTTCTAGCCCCTCCATGAGTCCATTTCAATTCAAGCCCCCCCAACAGCCCATTTCCAGTACCAGTCCTAGCCCCCCATCAACCCACTTCCAGTCCTAACCCCCCCATCACCCCATTTTCAGTTTAAGGCCTCCCTATAACCCATTACCAGTCCTAACCCCCCATCAGCCCACTTCCAGTCTTAACCCCATCAGCCCATTTCCAGTCAGCCCCCCATAGCCCACTGCCAGTCCTACCCCCCCATCAGCCCACAGCCCATTACCAGTCCTAACCACATCAGCCCACCTCAAGTCCTAACCCCTCCCCATCAGCCCATGTCCTGTCCTAGCCCCCCCATAGCCCATTATCAGTCCTAATCCCCCCATCACCCCATTTCCAGACAGCCCCCATCAGCCCCCAGCCCATTACCAGTCTTAACCCCCCCCCCAGCCCATTACCAGCCCTAACTCCCCATCACCCCATTTCCAGACAGCCCCATCAGCCCACAGCCCATTACCAGTCTTAACCCCCCCATAGCCCATTACCAGTCTTAACCCCCCCCCCATAGCCCATTACCAGTCCTAACCCTCCCCATCAGCCCATTCCTGTCCTAGCCCCCCATAGCCCGTTATCAGTCTTAACCCCCCATAGCCCATTACCAGTCCTAACCCCCCATCACCCCATTTCCAGACAGCCCCCATCAGCCCATTACCAGTCTTAACCCCCCCAGCACATTACCAGTCCTAACCCCCCATCACCCCATTTCCAGACAGCCCCCATCAGCCCACAGCCCATTACCAGTCCTAACCCCCCCCCTAGCCCATTATCTGTCCTAGCTCCCCCGCAGCCCATTATCAGTCTTAACCCCCCCCAGCCCATTACCAGTCTTAACCCCCATCACCCCATTTCCAGACAGCCCCCATCAGCCCACAGCCCATTACCAGTATTAACACCCCCCCAGCCCAGCCCATTACCAGTCTTAACACCCCCCCAGCCCAGCCCCAGTCTTAACACCCCCCCAGCCATAACCCCCCCCCCCCGCCCAGCCCAGCCCAGCCCTAACCCCCCCCGCCAAGCCCAGCCCAGTCTTAACCCCCCCGCAGCCCATTACCAGTCTTAACCCCCCCCAGCAGCCCATTACCAGTCTTAACACCCCCCCAGCCCAGCCCAGCCCAGCCCGTCTTAACACCCCCCAGCCCAGCACCAGTCTTAACACCCCCCAGCCCAGCCTTAACACCCCCCAGCCCAGCCTTAACACCCCCCCCAGCCCAAACACCCCCCCCAGCCCAGCCCAGCCTTAACACCCCACCCCAGCCCAGCCTTAACACCCCCCCCGCCCCGCACCCGTCTTAACACCCCCCCCCCCAGCCCAGCCCAGCCCAGCACCAGTCTTAACAGCCCCCCCCCCCCCCCATCGGCTTATGGCAAATTTAAAATAAAAAAAAAAGCTGGCTCTGGCTGCTGCCGCGGCCTCCACGGCAAAATGGAGTGTCCCGCGGGGCCCCCTCTCCTCGCTGAGCCTCTCTGCAAGGGCTTTCAGATTCGCGAAGGGAGAGTGTCTGTCTCCCTCGCGTCTCTGTTAAGCCCGCAGGGGCTAATGGGAAATTTCCCATCTGCCCCTTTAGACGCGAGGGGCTGATGGGAAATTTCCCATTAGCCCCTGCGGGCTTAACAGAGACGCGAGGGAGACAGACACTCTCCCTTCGCGAATCTGAAAGCCCTTGCAGAGAGGCTCAGCGAGGAGAGGGGGCCCCGCGGGACACTCCATTTTGCCGCGGAGGCCACGGCAGCAGCCAGAGCCAGCTTTTTTTTTTTTATATATAATTTTAAAAAAAAAAGCAGAATGTTCTTTGCGCGGGGCCCCCTGAAACGCGGGGCCCTGTGCAAAGAACATTCTTGCTCAATGGACGGGCCGGCCCTGACCTCTACTATACTTAACTGTAGAAAGGTTGTTGGGGTTTTTTTCTTACAAGCTTCATTTCTTCACTTTAAATGTATTGCTGGTCTGCATTGCCAAAGAACTCATTTGGTTTCATCTGTTCACAGAACATTTTCCCAGAATTGTGGCTTCTGAAGGTGGATTTGGGCAAAGATCATGTGTGCCTTTTTATGTCTTTTGAGTAGTGAGATCCTCCTTGGCCTTTGCCCATGAAGTCCTTTGTTTAGTGTGATTAAGCCCTGATTATTCCCCATTTCGATTATTCAAACTCCATACTACAAGGGCTCCCCCGGTCCATCCTGAATCCCCTTCAACTTGCTATGAACAGTGCAGCGAGAGTACTCTTTGGCGCATCCAGGAGAGACCATGTGACACCACTCCTGAAGCAGTTACACTGGCTCCCCATTCAAGCCAGGATTTGTTTTAAGATCTTGCTGATGACTTTCAAAGCTGGCAATGAGCTCTCCTCCTTCTCTCTATCTGACCTCATCCAACCACTTGCACCTAACAGACCAAGAAGATCTGCAGAGTCCAACATGTTAGTAATTCCAAAAGAAGCAACTAAATGCACCAAAACAACAGCTAACAGCCTTCCAACTCTGTGCCCCAAGTCTATGGAATACCTTACCAGCACATATCAGAGCAATCCCCAACTTGAGCCAATTTAGAAAGGCCCTTAAACATTTCCTCTTCACCAAATATCTCACTGACATCTCCGATCCTCAGTCCCACTCGAATAACGAGCACCTCAACAATAATAGTAGTCAACTAGGCAAGCCCTCGCAACAGGCGTCCCCTACAATGTAAACACCAAACATTATCCTTTCTCAGTACACCTCATATGTATATAGTGTATCCTTTTTCCAAGTTGCATTTCCTGTTTAATGTAATGACCAGACATATTTAAGTTGTCGGATGTTTCTGTTCCATGTGAACCGCGCCGATTGCAAATAGTGCGGTATATAAGATATATAAATAAATAAATAAATATGGTGTGGGTTGAAACCACCACTTCAGATTGTTCTAGGTCAGCCTTAAGCTCTTTGGATGTTGTATGTGGTGTTTTTCCATCAGTTTGCACTAACCTTCAAAGACTTTCTGGATTAATTTTCCTCTTCCCATCCTGTCCTGGGAGGTTCTTGACAGTTCCATATGCTGAAAGCATCTTAATAACATTGTGAACTGTAGACACAGGAATACCAAGGTCTTTGGAAATGGCCTTTTACCCCTTTGATGTTTGGTGGTGATTGCTTTTCTGATGGTCTCAAGCAGCTCTCTTTACCATTATGAAAATGGAACAAGGAGTGAATGTGGTTCTTCTATTCAGACTGATTTGAATTGTTTATAAGGGTGCCAATAAACATATCCTGGCGTCCCAGTTTTTATACTACAGTATTCCTTTTTCAACTGGTCTTGTTTTATTTGATTCATTTATGTGTCAAATATGGGTGCATATATAGTCCAAAACCATCTCACTGGCCACTTATTTTTAGGAGATATTGGACATTAATGTTGACCATAACTGTACGAGGTTACTAGTGGCTGAAGACATGCAAACATGCTTAACCCCCATCAAAAAAGGCCACATCCAGATTTACCACTAGTGAGATCTGGTCATATGTCCTCTATAATAAGTAAAGGCTGCCACTTGTACCTTCAAGTTCCTGGTCCTCATAACTTAATGCTGATATTAATTTTTATTGTTCAAATGTAATACCGCAAATCTAACTTCCTTATCATACCTCCAGTTCAGTCCTGACTTGTGAATTGTCTCTTCTAACCAGCATCTTGGAGATTGTTCATGTCAAACTTGATGGCATCGCCCTATATACGGCATGGTACCACCCACCAGCCTCAGTATTATCAGTCTCCAAGCAGCTGGATAGGGGTGATTCCCACCAGGGGACACACTGAATGAGAAAGAACATCTTTAATTTTTATTCAATTAATTCTTTGTGGGGTTTGAGATAAAAGCCAAGGCGGAGTCCAATCACAGCAAGTTCAAAATCTTATACTTCAAAAACGCTGACATCAATAAAAAGGCCAAGTGCCTGAAGGAGGAATGGGCAGGATGGGAGGGGATAAGGAAAGTGGAATTGCAGTGGGCTAAACTAAAGGAGGCAATAAAAGGGGCAACAGATACATATGTAAGGAAAGTAAACAAAACCAAGAGGAAAAGGAAACCCATTTGGTTCTCCAAAGTGGCTGCACAAATAAAGGCAAAAAGCACAGCTTTCACAAAATTCAGAAGTTTGCAAACAGAAGAACACAAAAGAATACAGGACAAAACTACAAGAGACAAAAAGAAAAATAAGGATAGCAAAATCCAAGGCAGAAGAAAACATGGCTAAAGATGTGAAGTGTGACAACAAAACTTTTTTCATGTATATTTGAGAAAGGAGAAAAATCAGAGGTGGAATTGCAGGACTCAAAAGTGCTGGGGACAGATTTGTGGAAAGTGACTGAAAACGCAAATGCTTCTATTTTTACTAAAGAAAATCCTGGAGAAGGTCCCACCTGTAATTGACAAGTATACAAATGGGAATGGAGTAGATACCACACCATTCACAGAAGATGATGTGTTAGAACAGCTTGCAAAACTGAAAGTGGACAAGGCCATGGGACTGGAAGAGATACATCCCAGAATACTGAAAAAGCTCTGAGAGGGCCGTTAAAGGATGTTTTTAATAAATCCTTGGAGACAGGAGAGGTTCCACAGGACTGGAGAAGGGCTGATGTGTGGTACCTCTTTACAAAAGTGATAATAGGGAAGAAGTGACAAACTACAGGCCAGTAAGCCTTATCTTGGTGGCAGGAAAAGTAATGGAGACACTCCTGAAAGAGCAAATAGAGGACTTTCTTGTAACCAACAGATTGCATGATCCGAGGCATCATGTTTTTACCAAAGGATGATCTTGCCAAACAAATCTTAGTGAGTTCTTTGACTGGGTGACCAGAGAACTAGATTAAGGGCATGCGATAGATGTGATCTATCTAGATTTCATCAAAGCCTTGGGGATAGGTCCCAAGGTGGTGAACTGGATCAGAAATTGGTTGACTGACAGAAGGTAATGGTAAATGAAACTCGGATGAAAGGAAGGTGATTAGCAGTGTGCCCCAGGGTTCAGTCCTGGGACCGGCACTGTTCAATGTATTTATGAGTGATATTGCTGAAGGATTGAATGGAAAAGTCTTTCTTTTTGCAGATGACACCAAAATTTGCAACAGGGTGGACTCCCAGAAGTGGTGGATAACATGAGAAAATATCTACAAAAGCTAGAAAAATGGTCTAATGCTTGGCAGTTAAGATTTAATGTGAAGAAGTGCAGTGTCATGCACTTGGGAAGCAGAAACCCAAGGGAACTGTATGCGATTGGGGGCGAGAGGTTGGTGTGCACGAACCAGGAGAAGGACCTCGGAGTGATTGTTTCTGAGGATCTCAAGGTGGCAAAACAGTGTAACAAGGTGGTGGCAAAAGCCAGAAGGATGCTGGGTTGCATACAGAGAGGAATTACCAGCAGAAAGGAAGCAGTACTAATGCCACTGTACAAGTCGCTTGTATTACTAATTAAAGATTTATTTGGATTTTTTTTGGATCAGCAAAGATATTGTACTTTATTATAAGAAATTGAACTCATGAGCCATTCTGCCTGTGAGGACAAGATAAGAATTCATCAATTGTAATGAAGAAGCCTTGAGCTGCTTCTAAAACCATGGGGGGTGTCTCCCTTGACAAGGAGTCCTTAAGGCAAACAAATTTAAACCCATTAATGATGACAAAAGAACACTTCATCTAGCCTTGGAATGTAGACCATGGGGGATGTGTCCTTTGATGAGCATTCTCAGATGTCTGACCACAAGGGGGGTGATCAGAAGCCTGCCCGGAAACCAAAGTAAAAAAGGTGGATGGGGTGGAGAGAAGTTCATGTGAGAGTTCGATCAGCAAAGAATGTTGTATTCTTCAGCCATGCTGAATTAGGAATTAGTTTGCTAGCCCAGCCCAGGAGCTAATGGAACTGAGCTTGGGGGTTACAACCAATCCTGATTTGAGCATGCAGTGTGTTAACCTATGGCATGCAGCCAGCACAAGTCTGATTCTGTGTTAACCTATGGCATGCAGCCAGCATGAGTCTGGTTAAGGTACTTTAGGGGGACTCTCAGAAGGAAAGATGGGACTGCAACTGATATACGAGACAAGCGTTCCGGATTTTCCTCCTGAGAGTGATTGATAAACAGTCCCCCACCTGGAGTGATGAGCTATAATATCCGGTAAAAATATTAATGCTTACCTTTGTGCTTTTTCATTATTTCAAAAGGACTTAATTTAATAAACTCATATTGCATTTACTAAAGTGTCTATGCATAGTCTGTGAGCTAAATGAATGACAGGGTTAACTCATATTGTATTTGGGCTAATGAGTGACAGAGTTAACTCATACTGTATTTGCCAGAATATTTTTGCCTAGTCAGTGAATTAGTGAGTGATAGGGTTAAAGGAAAAGCGTAAAACTTGGCAATACATAAATGGCGACGAGGATGGGATGTCCTAAATTATTACATAATGATAAGCTCAAGGGAACAGGGACCCTAGGACGACAGACCTGGGTGTTGTTAATAGCATATAGGAATCAAGCACTGGATAGAGAAAATCCAGGACGGAGAGAGTGTAGATCTGCGTGGCCAAGCATGAAGAATCTCAGATGTCTGCAGCTTTTGGGGCTGTATGATGAGAAATCTGCTGAAGTGAATTCAGGACAGAGAGAGAGTGGATCTGCTTGGGCCAGCATGAAGTATCCCAGACGTCTGCAGACTCCGCTGAGTTCTCCCAGCTGATGTTACTGTACTGCATGATGTAAAGTTTGGTGACATAAATATTCTTTGTAAATAGCTGTACTATCTCATAACTTTTTTAGTGAAGTATTACCGGTATTCTTCTGTAATTAAGTGTGTTTAGCTTTGCTTTCTAATTTTCTTTCTGACCACTCATGTGTGACTGGGAGAGCTGTTTGCTTTTCTTGCTTTGTTTGTGGATAAACTGCACGTCTTAATTACAAGGTGTTAACCTTTGATGTAGTAAGATGTTTGGTACCAGGAGTGGGGGTTTAAGAAAAGATAATGTATTAACAGAAAAGAGTGAAGAATGCAAATAGTGTAAAAATGTGAATATTGTAAATATTTAAGGCTGGCATTAAGTGTTCTTGTGGGTCAGAACTAAGTGAGAATTGGGAATCTGTTTTTATAAATATCGTAGGAGACGGGGAAAAAGAAAGAAAAAGAGGAGTACTCCCCAAAATCCTGGAGGAGTTAATCTAGAAGATACTGTGGAGGATTTTAATCATCAAGAGATTAATGATAGATCATGGTGATAAGAAATTCTGTTTGATTAGTTTTGACCCACTGATACAAGATCAGTTTTGTCATGTTATTATGACTTTACAAATTCAATTTCAAATTGATAAGGGAAATGACTGCAGCTGGATCTGCAGCCAAACTGTTTAGGAAAATATGTAACCTTGTGCTGCAAAGATGTTTAATTCAGTGCTTTGAACAAAATGCCTATCCTGTACAGTTAGTATTAATTGTTATGGAAAATCCTTATAAGATTATGAAGAAGTGAAGACTTTTTTTAAGGTCCATGGTTAAAAGAAACTCTGATCAGATAGGTATAATGCACTTGTAAGCTTTGATTTGTTCTGTATTCAAATGTTTGTAGTAAAAAACTGTTTTTCTTTCATTACTGGCTACTCCAGTAGATTTTATAGTCCCTGAATGCTGAAGTGACTAGCTCAAATAAACAAGGCAAACTTTTTTACCTCCAAAGTGGAGGTTGAGAATCCTGACAGGACAATGGGGCATTAAATCTTGAGTAAATAAGAAGGTAATCTTTATCATTAATATGTTATGCATCTATTCTTTGTCTTTGACTGTATATGCTACCAAACAAACTTAAAAGTTAAAGGAGGATTTTTTTTTAAACTGTGGCAAGCACCCCAGGGGGCATAGTTAAACATAAACAGCTATAACTATAGGTTAATTGTTTAGCCACATTTGCATGAAGGACACAAGACAATGGTTCGTTCTACTGGCTGTGTTGAAGATAACATGTTAATTTAAAAGTAACACCTTTTAGAAGTTTCACCTCACTTGAGCCTGAACTGTGAGGTTCAAGATAATTACTTTAAGCTTTGTGCTAACGACTGAGGGACACCTGTTTTCCTGTATTTAAATTTTAGAGAAAAAGTGTACTTTGTTCTAAAAGGTTCATATTTCAGTTTCAGTACAGCTCCTGAGAAAATAGATATAAAACATATATATGTTGCAGTACTGTGAGATATTAATCTTCTTTAGTGTATACACTTGCATTTATGTTACTAAATACACCTGTTATAGTAGTACATTACGCAGAGGTCCAGTACACACACAGCAATTGCCAGATGAGTAAAATATTAATAAGTTTGATGAAATTTTAGACAGAGGCTGATATGAAATTGCTCCGTTCTCAAGCATACAGAACAAATTTAGATTAAAGATGGAACTGAGTTCCCAGAAAATAATGAGAACTTGAGTTGATTGGATAAAACCAAATCTTGCTTGTCAGCAATGATCCAGGAGAGGTTTGAGAAAAAGAATAAGAGAGAGAGAGAGAGGCAGAAAGGTGAGGCCACAGCCTAGGCTAAATGTGCTGCTTCCAGTGTGATGATCTGGGCTACCAAGCTCTAAGACTCCTTGAGGACCCACAAAGGCCTGAAGAACAGGAACCTTGCATATTTATGCCTCTGAAGAGACATAAATAGGCAGGGGGAGCATAGGCCAAGAAGAACCCGAGGATAGTCATGAATGCCTTGCAATCCAAGAAGAACCTGAAGATAAGGCCTAGCCACCAATGACTTGTACCCTCTTAGATCTCTCACCTCAAAAGGATCTCTTTTTGGCACCATAATTAATGAGTAGCTTATACAAATCCTTGTGAACACTGCAATTTTAAAATCAGTCTAACAGCACTCTCACTGAGGACAGGGTATATGACAGATTCTAGTTATACGTGAGAGATGAGCCATATTTCTTTCTATTGGGATTGATGTTATAGAATGCTGCAAAATGATAGTTTTATAGTGTAAGGATTTTACCCAGATTGTTCCTATTTTAGAATGAGCATATGTCCACTTAGCATTGGATCAATTAAGTTGATGGGAAAGGGACACTGTTTACTCATACTGTTATCTCATTGAGGAATCTAAATTTAAGTTATTAACAATTGTTTGATATTCTTAGCAGCCTTGCCAAATAAGGATACATTAGTGTGGTATAAAAGAAACAGGAAAAGGACCTATGTAAGTAGTTGGTGGAATGATGCAGGTGATGAAAAAGTGTTGTGTTATGGAGGGATGAAGTGGAATATTAAAGGAGAAACTGTGATAGACAATAAACTGATGAAGGTAATTTGAAGTGATGTATTTTCCTAATGAATATGTAAACAAAAAATTATGAGTACTTTATTTGACTGTGCCGTCTCCAGAAGCTTCAATTCAGGAAGTCATACTCAACAATTGGAAGAAATAGATATTTGGAGACAGGCTAGGTGCACCTTGCACCCTGATGAGCTCTGGAAAACCCACACTGGCCATGTGGTACTTCCGGATGCTTTGTGCCTCACTTTTCCTCTGTATGTCCTGGCCAGGCATGCAGAGGCAAAGGGGGATGATTTGATGACAAATTCTCACACAATTGGGTATAATTCTAAAACTTGTCAAAATTGCAGAACACGTATGTGCAGCTTGTCTGATCTGAAACATGTAAAGGTCATTCAAGGGCAAAATGGAATATTTCCTACAAGCAAAATGAATTTCCAGTGATAGAGAGACAAGGAGTTAATCAAACTGCGAGATAAGATTGACACCATACGAGATAGTTACTAATAGATCACTGAAAGTTTATAAAAGCAATATTTATTATCTGTAGGATATGATCTTAGTAAATATAGATGAAATTAAGTTTGTCTTATTGTGAAGTCTAATCTAGAATTTTTAGTCTTTTCATTTAATATTGGCGCTGCTCTTCTGAATGAGGCCTGGAGCCATGTCACCAATTGCAAGCCAGAGAGTCCAGTAGAGGGAATTGGCCAGAGTCCAGATGGAGCAGACCATCCCGAGAAATCTGAACTACGCACCGCAGAAACGTGTGAGGAAGTCCCTATCTGCTTCAATGTGTCGCAAGGAAAGAAAGGCCAAGATGTCCACTTACGAGAATGAAAGGTTCAACTGTTGAGAGAGGCCAAGTTTAAACTTCAGAGAAAGGTGAAAATGACGCTACGGAGTCCTGAAAAACTGCTGAGAAGCAGGCCAAATTATCTGAAAATAGGAAAAGGACTATTGGACTTTTGTGGACTTTTGTGAATGATTTTTTTTCTTATGTATTGTTATTGTTTCCTTGGAAAGTAACTGTAATTTTAGTATCTCCGATTTTTTCTGCTGAACATCATGTGCCCAATTGCTTATGTCACCTGTTCCCCAGATTTTAGTTATTAGAGTCTATGGGGCAGATGTACAATGGGAAAAAGTTCTGAATGTGCAGGTGAAATGAGTCCCCCACTGCATGGGGAACTGATAAAGATAGCTGAGACCTACAAGCCATTTGGCTTTGACAATTGTAATGCTGAGGGGGGGGGGGGGGAATGGGAAAATATCACCCAAATTACACTGAGAATTGTCCCCTCCAGCGTTTGCCTTAATGCTATCCACTATGTTTTAGCCCAAGTTGTTATTACTGTATTTCTAAATGAATTACAAAGGCGATTCAGCCACTGCTTACGTGCAATATCCTTGTTGATCCAAGGGTGGAATGTATTACTAATTAAAGATTCATTTGGATTTTTTTTGGATCAGCAAAGATATTGTACTTTATTATAAGAAATTGAACTCATGAGCCATTCTGCCTGTGAGGACAAGATAAGAATTCATCAATTGTAATGAAGAAGCCTTGAGCTGCTTCTAAAACCATGGGGGGTGTCTCCCTTGACAAGGAGTCCTTAAGGCAAACAAATTTAAACCCATTAATGATGACAAAAGAACACTTCATCTAGCCTTGGAATGTAGACCATGGGGGATGTGTCCTTTGATGAGCATTCTCAGATGTCTGACCACAAGGGGGGTGATCAGAAGCCTGCCCGGAAACCAAAGTAAAAAAGGTGGATGGGGTGGAGAGAAGTTCATGTGAGAGTTTGATCAGCAAAGAATGTTGTATTCTTCAGCCATGCTGAATTAGGAATTAGCTTGCTAGCCCAGCCCAGGAGCTAATGGAACTGAGCTTGGGGGTTACAACCAATCCTGATTTGAGCATGCAGTGTGTTAACCTATGGCATGCAGCCAGCACAAGTCTGATTCTGTGTTAACCTATGGCATGCAGCCAGCATGAGTCTGGTTAAGGTACTTTAGGGGGACTCTCAGAAGGAAAGATGGGACTGCAACTGATATACGAGACAAGCGTTCCGGATTTTCCTCCTGAGAGTGATTGATAAACAGTCCCCCACCTGGAGTGATGAGCTATAATATCCGGTAAAAGTATTAATGCTTACCTTTGTGCTTTTTCATTATTTCAAAAGGACTTAATTTAATAAACTCATATTGCATTTACTAAAGTGTCTATGCATAGTCTGTGAGCTAAATGAATGACAGGGTTAACTCATATTGTATTTGGGCTAATGAGTGACAGAGTTAACTCATACTGTATTTGCCAGAATATTTTTGCCTAGTCAGTGAACTAGTGAGTGATAGGGTTAAAGGAAAAGCGTAAAACTTGGCAATACACGCTGGTGAGGCCTCACTTGGAATATTGTGTTCAGATATGGAAACCGTATCTTGCAAAGGATATAAAAAGACTGGAAACAGTTCAGAGGAAGACGACCAAAATGATTTGGAGCCTGCATTAGAAGACATATGAGAAGAGACTTAAAGACCTAAATATGTATGTTCTGGAGGAGAGGAGGGGAGGGGAGATATAATTCAGACCTTTAAATGCTTAAGGAGTGTTAACAAACAAACCTCTTCCAAAGGCGGTCAAGCTGTAAAACTAGAGGGCATAACATGAAGCTGTAAGAGGGTAAACTGAAAGGCAATGTCAGGAAATATTTTCAACGTGGCTGTGGGGGAAAGTCCATGTTGGCTCACCCTCTGTGGGCCGTTTCATGCAGGGCTTGCTTCTTTCGAAGCCTCCAGTCAAGTCCCCTCTGGCTGCTTGGGACCTGAATATGGCCCTTGGCCAGCTTATGCGGGCTCCTTTCAAGCCATTGGATGAGGGCCTGCTGAAGTTATTAACCTGGAAGGTCCTCTTCCTGGTGGCCATCAATTCGGCCCGGCGTGTTAGTGAGCTCTTGGCGCTGCTTGCGCACCCTCTGTATACCAGGTTTTACTAGAAATGGATGGTGCTCCACATGCACCCTCGCTTTCTGCCAAAAATGGTCTCAGCTTTTCACCTCAACCAGTCCATTATCCTTCTGACATTCTTTACTTGACCTCATGCCAATTGTGGTGAGGAGGCATTGCACACGCTGCATTGCAAGCTTGTGTTGGTGTTCTGTTTGGAGTGCATGAAGGTGCACCATCGATCTTCCCAGCTATTCATCTCCCTTGACCTCAATAGACTAGGGATTACTGTTTTGAAGCATACGCTATCCCTCTGACTCGCCGACTGCATCACCCATGTGTACTCCTTGGCTGGTCTGAGCTTGGACAGTCAGGTCATGGCTCACGATGTCCGTGTGATGGCTACATCGGTAGTCAACTTCTACTCTTTTTCCATAGAGGAAGTCTGTCAGGCTGCAGCATGGTCTTCAGTCCATATGTTTGTGGCATCTCTTTGGGTCTTAGAGTCAACTCCTACCCACTGGCCCTTCTGTCCGTCCAGGCTACCTGCTCAAAATCCCCTCAGGTTAATGTCTGCTGAAGATACTGACTCAGACGAGTCTCTCAGCAGGACTACCTCCCTGGTCTTCCTGACTTCTCCAGTTCTCGTTGCCCTGTTGGACTGCTTATTTCCTCGGGTTCTGGTATCCTGTAGTTTGGGAGTCCCAGACATGAGGACTTATTTCCTGCTTGTTTATGGAGAAAGCGTAGTTACCTGTAGAGGATGTTCTTTATGAACATCAGGAATAAGTCCTCACAACCCTCCCACCTCCCTGGAGAGTTGCCTTTTTGGCTCGTGCTATGTGATCATACTGGAAAATATGGTATTGCGGTGGGTGGGGAAGGCAGGCAAAATTTGGAAGCTGGAGAGTGTCAGCATACATTTCATGCAGCTATGGACTCTGTTTAATTCAGTCTAAACTCTGACCCCTGGGTGACGTCAGTCTCTAGGACCTGGCTGCAGCCCCTCCTTGCTAAATCAAGAAGGGCAGACCTTAAAGGGAGTGGCCAAAGACAATAGCAGACCTCAAGGGGAACTGCTGGAGAGGCACTATAAAGGACAGACACACTTCCTGTCTCCCTCTCTCTCCCTCCTTCATCGGACAGGTTTGGACACTACCATGAGGCTCTGATGATCAACTCCCTTCACCCCTCCCCCTCTCTCTCTCTCTACCCACATGTTCTGGCCTACCATGCGGCTCTGACCCACAGGTTCTGGCCTCTATCTCTCTCACACTTCACACATGCACACACACAGATTCAATGATACACACTGAAACAGCTCTGTAACAATCACTATATACCTCTGTTCAATACCTATGTATTAAGCCTATTTTTACATAAAAACCTTTCTCCAAGCCACACCTGTTTGCTTGTCTTATTACAATACCCTCCTGCGTCTGTGAAGTGAAATGAACCCAGGACCAAGCGGAGACTAGACCAGAGATTACATATTCAGAAGATTACATATTGGGGGCTCGTCTCTCGGATTTCACAGCAGACCTCCAGTTGGGTAAGTAATAATTTTGTATAATACATTAAGTAGATTTCAGACAGAGTGAGACAGGAAAATCAATAGCCCTTGTGACCATTTACAATTTTGTTTTGTGGGTTAGACAAGGTGAGACTTTTAGTGTCAAAAGGCTCTGTAAGAATCTAGAATTTTAAGGACATGACACAGAGTGGCTTGCAATTGTCTTATTTTTATGTATAGGCTTGCTACAGATTTTATATAGTATTTGAGCTGCTAAGAAAATACAGAGTTACACAGTTAAATATTCCTCATAGAGTACAATATACATCTTTCCTGGTAACATTAATTTACCTCTTGTCTGTTTGACTTTTATTTCTCTCTCCTGTCAGTATATATCTTGGTGTGAGCAGGAATATCTGACTATTCTGTTAATCTCCTGTCCCTTTTTTACTTTTATTTCTCTGTCTCCTGTCAGTAACTATCTTACTGAGAGCAGGCTTGCAGCTGGCTGCAACTGATACAATTCTGTTAATCTACTCCACCCTGTTAAATAGGTGTGAAATACCTTTTAAGTTAGCATTCCTCCTTCTAAGGTTACACAGTTGAGATAGTCCAACTACAGCCTTTCTGCAGTATCAAATATGGCAGCATTTGATTTTAAAGAACTTACAGAAATTCTAATTTCATATTGTAAGAGAAAAGGAGGTCCATATGAAGGGGAATTCCCTGACTCATGGTATAATATTCAAAAACGAATGTTAAGCCATGATCATGAATTCAAAAAGAAAACAAATAAAAGAAAATGCCTCTTCATCCAGGGCATGTACAGAGGACTAATTAGCATGAAAAAAGAAAACTCTGAACTGACTTCTCAGTGTAGCCAATTGATCAAAGAACTGGAGGAGGCACAAAGTTGTATTTCTATTCAGAGAACTCAAGTGATTCAAGCCACAAATTCTTTTATAACTGTTAGTGAACAATTAGAAGCACTTAAACTTGAATTGAGGCACGTTAAAGAACAAGTGGCCTCTGCAAGAAAGTCAACACCTACCCCTCCCTCAGCACCATATGCCTATGAGCCATGCATACCAGCTAGAGAGAAACAAAAGAACAAAGATACACCCATTCCCTATGCCTATGACACACCTTATCAGCAACAAAAGAATACTAAAGTATGCATAGTTGGACTGAGGAATGGCAAAAACACAGATGAATCACAGCAGGAAAATTCAGATAGTTTATCTCAGCCAGAACCCAGCAATCTCTGTCAGGAAAATAATTCTGATGACTTAGACATGACACCCAGTAATGAACTTAAATTAATGTTCCAGGAAAATTTAAAAGATAGAGATATAGAAAAAATAGTTGAGAAAATTGGTACTATGCCTCTTAATGTAAATCAGTGGGTTAAATGGGCGATTGATATTCTGATTCACTGGGGTCTAGGGAAATACAGAAGAAAACAATCAGACTTTGATAGACTTATGCATCTGGCTCTAGGGCCTCACTATTACAGGGTTGGCTCTCTCACTCACCCATACCAGTTGGTTAAAAGGGGTACTGAGAAACTATTTCACTGTTCCCCAATGCAAGTATTTAAAATTATTTCACCTTTACCAGATGATACACTGGAACAGTTTGCATATAGAGCCTGGATTTTAAAAGCAGTTCTTAATGAGCAGGAGTCCTGGCCCAAAGCAGAAGATTATGGGGAGAGCATGCATAAGGAATTTTTATTAGAATTGCTATCCCCTGAAATTACAAAACACCTTCTGTTATTTTCTGAAGACCCTGAAGCAACCCCTTTTGATACTTTAATGCTCAGAATTGGGTCTGTTTGGAAGACCCAGCCCTCACAGGTCATTACAGTATCAGAAGCTCGGAAGTGGCAGGCCAATGAATCCTCTCAGTACATAAGAAACACCGACAGAGGCCACGCCCCTTGGAGAGCACACGGCAGAGGTACTTTTAGAAACTCCTCAGGTTACATCCCCTTTCAAGAGCTCAAAGCACAGAGAGATGGGCTAGAAAAGGAAAAAACTAAATGGGAACAAGATAAACATACACTGCAGATAGAAATAGATAAATTAAAACAGGATTTACAAGCAGCTCAGGACAAACACAAGGCTAGGGCATAGGGATGTCCTGACCTCTTGAGTCCAGATATCAAAATGTCTCAAGCCTTCATAGCCCAGCCTGCCTCCTTTATCTCAGCAGAGGACTCAATTCCAGAGCCTCTGGGTGATGAAATGGACACAGGCCCAGGACACAATTTAAGGCTTGTAACACCCTTGATACTGGACTCTTGTGCACGCCCCAATGTTATCAGTAGAGTAGGGGGTCAGGATAAATTAGCTTTGATTGACACAGGGGCTGGAATTAGTTTTACAAACAGAGCTTCTCCCACTGCACATCAGAAAAATATGGAAATTTATGAAATTCAAGGAATTAATGACACAGCTTCCAAATGTGTGGCTATCCCAGTTAAATGGGGTATCCCTGTGCACAGTGAACAAAACAAGGAAATGTTAGAAACCACTGCTTCCACTATAGTGAACACACCAAAAGAAATAATTGGAATTGATGTTCTCAACCAGTTAAATTTGGTGGTGGATATGGCTAATCTTAAATTGTGGCAGTATTCAGGAACTTCAAGTGCTTCTAAAACTCTAGTGCATGAAGTCATTCCCATGCAGTTAGCAACTCAGTGCACCAAGGCAGCTCAGCAGTATGATCTGGGTGTAATTCCCTCAGAAGTGGCTGATATTCCAGTCTGGGCTCAAGACAAGTTAGATTGTGGGAAAATGCACACAGAAATACTGTTGGAAGGTGAGGATCCTCCACCACAGAAGCAATACCCAGTACCTCATCAGGCTATAGAACCAGTGACTAAAATTGTGAAGATACTGGAGGAGAGGGGTCTGATTAGACCTATTTCTTCCACATGCAATTCACCAGCCTGGCCGATAGTTAAACCAGGGGGTTCCTTCAGGCTCACTATGGACTTCCGTGCCCTGAATCAAGTTTCAAGATCTGTAGTGCCCGTGGTGGCCTCATACCCTGAAATGATCTCCAAAATGAATCCCAAATGTAAAATTTTCTCTGTTTTAGACATATCTAATGGGTTTTGGAGTCTGCCACTGGCCCTTGAATGCCAGTACAAAACAGCCTTTCAGTGGCTGAATAAACAATATGCATGGACTGTGCTTCCACAGGGATATAAGGATTCCCCCTCAATATTTCATAAATACATGCAGGAAGCCCTATCACTATTGTCTTGCAGAGATAATATAATTCAGTATGTAGATGACATTCTGATTCAGTCTGAGAATGAAGCCGTACACTGGAATCACGTAAGAGAAGTTTTAAAAGCCCTCTTACAAGCTGGTCTTAAAGTCAATCCTGCCAAAGCTCAACTGTGCAAATCACAGGTTTCCTTTTTAGGGGTTACTATTGGCCAGGATGGTAAATCTGTAGATTCTCAGAGGATAGAGCTGATACAGAAACTTCCACTTCCTACAGATCAGAAATCACTCCAGTCATTTCTAGGGCTCACTGGTTTCTGTCGTGACTTCATGCACAATTATGCTGAAGTGGCAGCTCCACTTTACTCCCTGCTAAAAAGTAAAAGTTATGTCTGGGAGGAAGAACATACCGAAGCTATAACTAAATTAAAACACATTCTGACTTCTGCTCCTGTTCTTGCACACCCAGATCACACACAACATTTTTTCCTGTACCCTGTAGTTGGAGAGAACAGTATAGGTGCAGCTCTAACACAACGCTTAGGAGGAGTAGATCGCCCTATTGCCTTCTGTTCCAGAGTTCTCACTTCTCCTGAACTCAAAATGGGAAACTGTGAAAAACATGTACTGGCTTCCTATGCTGCTATGCAGAAATTTACATACATCATTGGTGCTCAAACCACATACATATGCAGCCATCACACCCCCTCAAATTCATTGTAGAAGGAAAGTTAGCATGTAGCAAGATTAGGACTGAGAGAATAGTCCAGTGGACTCTCATGCTGCAAGCACAGAATGTAAAGTTTGAATTGTTGAAAGAACCTAACGTGCAAGTGGCTGGAATCTTGCTGGAGGGGCAACCTCATGACTGTCAGTCCTCACCCAGTGCCCCTAATCACATGGTCTTTAGGGAACTAGGACTAGACAAAATTTCACCTTTCCTTCCTACAGTATATATTGATGGTAGTAGCCAATGTGAAGGAGGCAGGCGACTAGCAGGTTTTGCAATTGTACAATTGGACCCAAATAACCAAGTGGTACTGCAAAGACAGTATTCCTGTGGGTCAGCGTCAGCACAGTACTGTGAGCTGGCTGCTTTTGTAGCTTGTATGCAACAATATCAGGATTCACACCCAGAGATACAAATCATTTTAGATTCTGATTATGTCTTTAAAAGTGCCATTGCCCTGTTACCCTGGTGGCTGGCAAATGAATTTAAATCTACAGATGGGTCCACAGTGAAAAATTCATCACTGTGGACTATGGCACAAGAACTGAGTGAGAAGTTTCAGAGAGTACATTTAGTTAAAGTAAAGGCACATAGGAAGAAAGGCCCTTTAGTGAAAGGGAACACATTAGCAGACTCACTAGCCAAGGAAGCATGCCATGTAGGCCTCATATGGCCCTGGTATGAGCAGACACGCATGGTTGCTATTGCTACACGTTCCACAGATTACGATCAGATAATACCACCAGATTACTTTGTAGCACTGCAGACAAAGGACCCTGAGCTTTCCAATTTAAGGAAGCTTGTGCAGGATGCCCCAGATAACCTATATCAGCACACACCCTTTCTCACACTCGCTATAGAGAAAGACATTCTATGTGCAAAAAGAGAGGAAGGCTTGGTTATAGCTATCCCTAGAGCTCGAGGTAAAGAGTGGATGCATTGGGTTCATGGTGCAGGTCCTATGGGACACCCTAAAGCAGAAGAAATGCAGACTATCCTCAGTAGGTTGGTATGGTGGCCAGAAATGAAACATGATATACAGGATCATGTTTCCTCCTGTGTAATCTGTGCTTCATTTGGGAGGCAACCTAAAAAGAGAAGGGGACAGTTAATGAGAGCACCTCCTCGTGGCCCATTTGAAAGATTGCAAATAGATCATGTGGGCCCTCTCCCATTGACTGCTAGGAAGAATAGATTTCTACTGACTGTTGTTGATTCCTTTTCTCATTGGGTAGAAGCATTCCCTGTCCCAGATCAAACTGCTAGAACCACTGCAGAAGTCCTAACTATGCAATTTTTAACACGCTGGGGCATTCCTAAAACAATTGATTCTGATAATGGTCCTGCATTTGTTTCTCAGCTGATCAAGGAATTGTTTGATTTTCTAGGCATAGAACAACAACTCCACATTCCGTACCATCCACAGGCAGCAGGGCAGGTAGAAAGGATGAATCAAACAATTAAGGCCCACCTCAGCCCTATGCTTAATCTGACCGGGAAAAATTGGGATCTGGTGCTCCCTTTAGTCCTTATGCGTATCAGAGCTAATGTCTGTAAATCCACAGGTTTTGCACCCTATGAAGCCTTAATGGGAAGGCCAATGCAACGGTGGGAAAATATGCTGAGTCCTTTTCTTCCAGAGGACCAGACCATAATTCTCACCAATGAGTGGATGAAATCCCTGCAAGAACATCTAAAAGAAATTCAGACCTCTGTGCTAGCTAACACAGAAAAAGCTAGAGATTATTTGCAGGAGGTACATGCAAAAGGTTCTGATTTAAGGCCCCTCAAGGTTGGGAGTAAAGTGATGATTCTGAGACCTAGACCAAACCTCCCCTTTGGAACTGCAAAGTGGGAAGGACCATACTTAGTTACTGATACCTTAGGCCCAAGCCTATACCAGATCCTAATGCCTGACAGCCAGCAGTACTGGAAACACATCACCCAGTTAAAACCATATGGGTAATATGTGTGTTATCAGTCTTTGTTTTCAGATACCACCTGAAGACAGCACGGACAGCTGCTTTATGAAGACAGCACGGACAGCTGCTTTCTGAACAAAAGTCGCTTAAGGACGGTAACTAGTTACTCCTGCTGTACATGTGTTTAATAGTTATGTAAATAAGTAGTTAGTTATGTAAATAAGTAGTAGAAATTATTAATTTTGTTTGTTTGTTTTGTTGTTACATAGTATAAGTGGGCAGTATTAGTTTAATCCCTAGTAGAGTGAAACAAGTTAGCTTTTATTATGTCTCGGTTTGCTGTTGTTCTTGTATCTGCTCTCTTCTACTCAAGTCTCATTACAGGAACTATCATCCGAATATGCACGATTGGCTGGGCTAACTCCACAAGTGGGGTATATCGTTATCAAGAAATACCCCCACCGTTCCCGGAAGGAAAGGATCTGGTCATCCTGAGTTTCTGTTCCGTACAGGACAAGCCAGTGTTCTATTCATTAAACATCACTCAAGTACAGTGGGAGCCACCAGTTTCCACTTCTCTGGAAAGGACACAAGAATTGAGGGCACGCCCAGAACGTTACTTTCTAGGTCCTCCTGCTTTGATATTGTACAATATTTCCTGTTAGGACAGAGGTACCTGGAAAATAACTTATACATGGGTTTTGAGTGATCAACAGCACATCACTGAGACTTCATTCCTTTTGGATGTATCTTGTTTACCTACACCCCTCATCCCACCCCTCCCACTACTTCTGCTCCTCCTGTACTCTACCTTTCTGATATCCACCTATTTCAGGAAGGACATCCATTTCAGATTAAATATGATGCACCACACGATGTTTTATATGATGTGGAATACCATTTTCTTACTTGGCATCTATTTCCCAAATTGTTTCTAGTTACTCACAAATATCCAAATTGCTCTCAGTTTGTTGCCAACCACATACAAATGCTCAATACTTGGTTTGATATGCAGTCAGTAACACCCAGAGCTAAGCAATTTCGACACAAGCGTGAATTAATTGATACAATTTTAGGTGGCACAGGGACTGCACTAGGTGCCCTTAATGCTCCGTAATAAAATGGGATCCACTGCTCAGCATGCTGCTGATGGTTTTACCTCACAACATATTATTAATGAAGCTTCCTCTAAACTGTCCAATGTAGTTGTAGATACCTTTGCTCTTATATCTCCCATTATAGAACAGAAAATTGTTACCTTAGCACATGCAGAATATAGATTGGGAAAGAATATTTCCTGGGCTCTTGCCTGTGATCAAGTACAGATCGAGCTTATTACTATACTAAAGGAAATTCTGATCACTGCTAAGTTAGGACACTGGCCACCATCTCTCATCCATATGGCTAGTACCAAAATACCTGAATTTGCTATAGCTCACCTTGATTGGTGGACAGTTAGTGTTCCCATTTGTTCACCACAAGGCTGCTCTATCTGTACTTTGATCCCATGGTCAGGACAACACAGTTATTTATCCTGTTGTTAATATTGGGGTGCAGTTTGATAATATGCTTATGTATCCTGTGGACCATCTCACATGGGTACAGCCACTGGACGACACCTGGACTTCATTCAAGCCGATGGACCCCAGTTTGTGTGAGCAGACTACATTTCAGTTCAAGTGTCAACCTCACCAGTTTAAAGAGGCTGACACCTCCTGCTGGAACAATTCTTCCTCTTGCTCCCTGACTGTTAAGCTCTCATATTCCCTGACTACCTCACACAGTTTGTATTACCTTGGAGCTGGACACTTTTGTTTTCATCTGTTCTTTCCCCAGAAAGTTTCTTTTTCAATTGCTCCCAGAATGCATGACATTCGCCTTCCCAAGAACACTTTGTTGTACAGTTCAAACTATTTACCAAACAATACCTGGTGCAGTCATACACCACTGGTCTCCCTCACCATTAATGGGACAACTTATTCCACACCGCTGGTTACCAATGACTCTATGGACATTCCAGACTTTATCTCATATGCTGTGCATCCATTACCACTTGGCATGGGAGAAGAGACACTACATAAACTGCTCAACTTTACAGAACTCCATGCCTATATTGATCACCTTAAAACAACATCCACTGAAGTGAATCACACCATCGCTTATGAGAATGGACACATTCAACAAATTGTTGGACACTTGCTACAAGATGCTCATGTGTCTGTGTGGGAATTGTTATTTGGTTACTCACCTACTGCTGATCATGTCTTTAATGTTCTTATTCACCCTATTATTATTTTAACTACTGTACAAATATTGCTATGCATTATTGTAATTTTCTTGTGCTGTAAGATGAAAAAAAATGTACATTTCCTTGCAGCGCATGTCATACAGAACAACAACATTTTAAGGTAGTTACACTGAACCTCTCCAGCATCCACCCCTACATCCAGGCTAACTTGGCCTGCTAATTTGGCTAATTCGGTATTTCCTATTACACTGAATACCAGAGTCAGCTGCAGTCTAGTATTGCTTCCTATCCTCACTCATAGC
Source organism: Ichthyophis bannanicus (assembly GCA_033557465.1). Classification (NCBI taxonomy): domain Eukaryota; kingdom Metazoa; phylum Chordata; class Amphibia; order Gymnophiona; family Ichthyophiidae; genus Ichthyophis; species Ichthyophis bannanicus. Next base: position 122,464,383 of record CM066048.1, read on the forward strand.
ATCCTGGTACCGTTTGGTTTTAGCCTCCTTAAAAATTCCTGCAGACCTTATGCACTGTTCACTCTCTCTAAGACGGGTATGTAAGTGGCATATTGGGTTCCCCCCCCAGTAGTGGCTGCTCAACCTAAGACACGAGGTTTGGACTCATAAGGAGACTTGTTTATCTCTAGAACACTAGAGACAGTACTAGAGACAGTACTGTGCAGGACAGGGGACCTGCTAGACATAGCAAGGTATTTAATACAGGAGGTATTCGATGAGCTGCCTACTATCAGGTAATGGCAGCTGGGACAGGTACCACAGGTTTGCTTCCACCAATTCCAGGCACAAATAATAAATAAAAATAAAAAAGGTGTGGGAGATGTCAGCATACATTTCATGCAGCTATGGACTCTGTTTAATTCAGTCTAAACTCTGACCCCTGGGTGACGTCAGTCTCTAGGACCTGGCTGCAGCCCCTCCTTGCTAAATCAAGAAGGGCAGACCTTAAAGGGAGTGGCCAAAGACAATAGCAGACCTCAAGGGGAACTGCTGGAGAGGCACTATAAAGGACAGACACACTTCCTGTCTCCCTCTCTCTCCCTCCTTCATCGGACAGGTTTGGACACTACCATGAGGCTCTGATGATCAACTCCCTTCACCCCTCCCCCTCTCTCTCTCTCTACCCACATGTTCTGGCCTACCATGCGGCTCTGACCCACAGGTTCTGGCCTCTATCTCTCTCACACTTCACACATGCACACACACAGATTCAATGATACACACTGAAACAGCTCTGTAACAATCACTATATACCTCTGTTCAATACCTATGTATTAAGCCTATTTTTACATAAAAACCTTTCTCCAAGCCACACCTGTTTGCTTGTCTTATTACAATACCCTCCTGCGTCTGTGAAGTGAAATGAACCCAGGACCAAGCGGAGACTAGACCAGAGATTACATATTCAGAAGATTACAGAGAGCATTCTGTGTGGGGCTCCGTCAGTGAGGTCACCCATATGTGAGGATTTATTCCTGCTGTTCATGGAGAACAGCTGCTACAGGAGAGTAACTATGCTTTTACAACATCGTGGAGAGGGACTTCTGGAATTGGGATCCTTATGGATTTTGGTTGATGAGGTTTGCAGTGTAGTGTAGTGGTCCTTGATGGCATTGATAGTGTCTTTGACCTTGTCCCTGAAAAGGTTTCACCCGTGCAGTATGCATCGGTGAGATATTTGTGGATGTCCTTTCTCAGACCAGAGGGCTCAACCATGCAGTGTCTCATGGTGATAGCAACTCTGGCTGTGTGGGTAGCAGTGTTGAAGGCCAACTGGATTAAGTGATTCTGCACTCTTTGACAGTTACTGAATGTGGACAACGCAGCCCTTGTCTCTGGTGGAAATGGTTTGAGGGCATATTTGCTCCTCTCCAGTAAGATTTATTTAATTATTTATTTGTTATGCTTTTCTATACCGCCCCTTCCAGGGATCGGGGCAATTTACAGATAACCAACATGTTACATATAACAGATGTGCAAACTTTTTACATCATAATTTTAACATGCAAACAGTTTAACAGTTGAATAGATTAACAAGAACTGTGTACATATTAACTATATGCAAGAGTTATGTGTGCAGGTGAGGGTAAGATTTATGGATTTGGGAGGCTGATTATCATCATTGTGTTAGGTTATGTGCCATGTGTTTAGGTCTCTTGTGAGCTTGAGTCCTTATTGTCGTGGTACAGAATATTTTGGAATTGGTATGCAGCGATCTTTGCATTTATCATGGAACCCTAAAAGGTAGTGTTGCCCATGTCATCAAGGATTTTGTGCTACTTCCCTGGAGGCATGTTTGAGTGGGAACAAGAGCTTGCGATGCGCGTTTTAGCTGATTCAATGTTAATGGATTGGTGAAGCAGCCACATCTTGTCAAAACCTTTACAAAGGAGTGGGAGTGTTGCCCACGTGCTCCAGCTCATCTGGTATGCACCCAGCGTGGTCAGACTGTCATTATATGCCAGGGTGCACTGCATACGACCAGGCACAGGAGTGGGAGTACGTGGCCAATGCGCCTCCTCCTTTGTAAAGATACCGGGAGAGGAGTTCTGGGCCACTAGGGTTATTTTTAGTTTGGCAGGTAAGGGGATTGGGGCTGCTGTGCCACTAAGGATTTGCTTTTTGTTGGGGGGCACTGGTCTCCCTGACAGTATTTTGATGGCACTGGGGCTTTCCCCGATGCCTGGATCATCTGAGGGGAAGTTTGATACTTCCGTCTCATATGATCCAGGCATCAGGGAAAGCCACTGATGCACACTCTCCCAGAGAAACAAGGGCACTGCATGGCTAATTTGCATATGCACCCCTTTCTGCATGCTGGCTCTGAAGTCACATGCTCTCGGTGCGCTGTATAGAGGCATACAGAATTAATAGCGCATGTCTTCAGAGATGGCTTTCTGCATTGGCTCGCTGATGTGCAGGTTCCCAACATTTTGTACCATATAGGAGCATGCCGACAAGTCTCATGATCCGGATGAAGGTCCCCATGAACAGGAAGGGTGGAAGATTTAAAGATGAAGGAAGGAAGGGAGTCCCTCCCTTCCCCCTAACATTTCATGGAGGCCATTGTGAGAGTAATGCTGGCAACATTGCAGCACGCCTCCATAGTTTTAGTAGTCACAGCTTGAAAAACAGTAGCAGGTCTTCAGCCTGATGCAACATCACTGTGCTGGAAAAGCACTGGGATTATGGCCCTAAGATAATTATGCAGATTGAAGAAGTTATGATCACCTGGGATACTCCCATTCCAACCAATAAAAAGACACATGCAAGAAAACCAGATTATAGTGATAAAGGAGAACACCAGAACAGCATTGATTATAGAGGTGTCCCAAGCAACTATTCTGTGAATCGAGTTGAGAAGGAGATCTTCAAGTATCAAGAAATGCAGCTAGAAAGCAAGAAAATGTGGCAGAACGACACTGGATTATTCCCCATCGCGTTGGGTGCCACAGGCTTGATTTAAGAATTTCCAAGCATCTTGATAAATTCATACGTTACATCTGATGAATGCCAGAAGGAAGCTCTCTTTGGCACAGTGCAAGTAATAGACCAAGCATTAGCAATAAATTTGAGAATGATAGTGGAGCACCATAGTGACACAACACAACAGGGCTTAGGAGCGAAGTTCATGAGTGTCACAGCATGCGCAAAATTAACCTATTTGGAGAAATTGCCCTGGCTGCAGCACTGATTTACTTAGCCCTGGGACTGCAGAACTAATAAAGAAGCAACTTCCCACCCAGCTTGTCAAATGGCACAGGACTCTTCAAAGTGTTGGAGCGAGGGTAATTTTTATAATTCGGATATCATACTTTTAAAGTTTGCTTTTTATGTATATGTGTGCCCCCACTCTCCTGGCGGGTAAAAGAATTTGCTCATGGCTCTTTTGTGTTTGTGTGACCGTCAAGCAATATCGCTTTGCTTTGACTGCTGCTGCTCTTTGCTGACCCTTAGAAGCTGCTACAACTGCCTAGTCTTACCTAATAGTTGAGCCAGCCCTGACAGCTGGTAGTGTGTTTTACATGGGACTGTTGAAGGTTCACTCTTCATCTGTCCATGCTGTATTGAGAAATTTTATTTATTTGAACGGTCTTTTTTATACCGCCCCTTCCAGTGATCAGGGGCGGTTTACACGGAACTATAACACATGGTTAAACATGTTCCATGTAACAATTACAATTTAAACAAGGAACTTGGAACAGTAACTATATACCATACATACCAGTGCACACTAATTACAGATGCATAGTGATGAATGGATTTTCTTAGCTATATACAATGAGTGAAAGGTGGGGAAATGGGATGTGTTAGACTGTTGGGGTGGACGGGAGGGTGGAGTTATTGGATGTATTGTTTATAAGATGAGCATTATAATATTGTGAGGTTTTTTCAGTTCCTTGCGGAAAGTTAGGAGATCTTTGATAGCTCTGATTTGGTCAGGGAGGGCTTCCAAAGTATAGGGGCGGTGTATCTGAATGCCCTATTACTTGTGTGCTGTTTTGTTTTGCGTATTAGGCTTGGAACTTGAAGAAGGTTTTGAGCGTGCTTTCGCTTGTGTCTGGTGTCGGTTTGTGCTTTTAGTATAGTGGTGAGGTAAGAGGGGGAGATGTCGTTATACAACTTAAAAACAGTGATGATTTGCTTGTATTGTATTCTGGAAGTTATTGGGAGCCAGTGAAGGTTATACAATATGGGGGTAATGTGCTCAGAAAGGTTGTTCTTGGTTATTATCCTGGCGGATAATTTCATAAGTCACCTGCATAGGAAGTCCAAGTAGGCCCCTATATATTGAGGCTATTTTATATGACATAGGTGCCTCTGCATTTTTATAAAATGGCATCACAAAAACTGCAACAATTGCATGTAAAATGCACCACTGCACATCTTCACCAGCTCAGGAGTTGATGTAAAGATGCATGCATATTTTATAAAATATCCAAGTATTTCACGATTCCCTAGTATTCCTCCTCCAAACATGCCTATATTCAACTCGTTAAAGATAGCGTGAACATTCTCCACACATGTTTTTATGTATGTAACTCCTGGGTAAAACTGGTTTAACTGTGAAAAAATAGTAGCCCCTAAGCAAATGGTACTACTACTACTACTGAACATTTGTATAGCGCTACAAGACATACCCAGCACTGCAAGGAAACACATATAAAAGACCGGTCCCTGCTCATCAGAGCTTACAATCTAGTCAAGACAGACAACACAATAGCTGTAGACATGGGATACATCTAGGGGGAATGGTAAGGAAACACAAAGGAGATCAGGTGAGTCAAGATCCAAAAGCGGCATTCACTCCACGTCCACTAGGGTCACCAACAGGTCAGATTTACAGATCACTAATGAACAGGCATACGATTTGCATACAATACAGGTAGAAGTAAACAAATACTTCATGCATATTCAGTAATGTATCCTGAAAACCTGACTGAGAGTAAAGACCAAGGTATTAAGAGTAATGTTCACATGGGATTCTGATGGGCTTTTCAGTTCTCTCTACTGGGATCCCGCCAGGTACTCGTGACCTAGAATAGTCACTGGCATGACAGACCTTTGTTCCGATCCACTATACCAATTCTTACGTTCTTCTTATTTACAGATATCACTACATGAAAGTCTGATGGTCAAATCCAAAGACAAGGCTTCGCCCGTTTTCTATTGAATTGGGAACGTCACGTCAGCTGCAGTTAAACTATACGAAATGCCAGACTTTGCGTAAACGCTGATAATCTCCTCGCAGACCTGAATATAAATCAGCATTGTGAAAACAGCCAAGGCGCAAAATGACTTATATAATCTACACCCTTCCGCCTTCTCTCGAATCCAAGCCTCGTTTTCGGCTCTAATTGCTCACTGTGCAGTCAGTCTCCGAGTTTATGTTCGCCTAGACTCCACCCACTTCCCAATCCCTTCCATACTCTCTTCCGCCCTGCTTCGGCTTTCGTGCCAACGTGGGAAGATGATTGGTTAAGAAGTCGAGGTCACGCTCACTTCACCTGTTTCCGCGCTCCTCCCTCTCACGGCCCCTTCTCTCCCCCTTACTGCCCGTCATCCGGAATTTATACGCGTGCGCACAAGGAGACGTTTCGGCTGAAGTCGAAGCGGCTCTTCTCCCATCCCTACCTACTGACTTCTTGACATTACTTTTATTGAGTGGGGGCGCGTGCGCGCTGCGTTGCAGTTTTTAACATCAGACCGGCGTTTTTCGGTTTCCCGCGCTTTTTCAAGTTCCTTCAACTACTTTTGAGGGTTGCCAAGAATTTTTATTTGGGGAAAATGTTGTTTGAAAGATATATTTTTGTCTTTTGTTTTTCAACTCGTGGGGCTGAGGAAAGATGCTTTTTGGTCTTCATATGAAGATACAGATATTTTGTCAATTTAATTTGAAAATAAAGAATATTTAGCTGTTAGTGTACACATGTAGCTATATAAATATATATATAGCCAGATAAAACTTATTTGTATTCAGCTTAGAAATTAATTTTGTTTTAATTTAGAAATGCAAGGAGATAGGGGCAAAATTATATTTTTGATAGAAGTATATTTTTGTTAAAAGGAAATAAGTAGTTGTTATTTTTAATTTTTCCTGGTTTTGTCAAAGCCAGATAAGACACTTTTTTTGGGTACCTGTGGGGAGATAGGTCAGGACTGTAATTTTTGGGCTTACAGAGTTTGGCCTAGTTCCAACCTACAACCATTACGGTGGGAGTGGAGGAAGTTTGTGGGGACTGGGTTTATGTCACGCAACTTTGGCAGAGGGTCAAAGTAGGCCATTCCCAGGCTCTTTTGTGTGTGTGTGTGGGGGGGGGGGTTAGGAGTTTACGAGTCACCCAGAGATTGAGGTGGATGCATGCTCAATTGGGCACCATTTTGAGCTTCTTCCTTCTGCACAATGGCAGCCTGCGAAGATCTGCTGCTCTGCAACTACCGCAAGTGCCGGGTGAAGCTGTCAGGCTATGCCTGGGTTACGGCTTGCTCCCATGTCTTCTGCGACCAGCATGGCAGCGGCGAATTCAGCCGCTCGCCTGCCGTTTGCCCTGCTTGCAATAGTGCTCTGTCTGGCAAACTGGATATTGTGCGTACTGAGCTCAGCCCTTCCGAAGAGTACAAGGCTATGGTGCTAGCAGGCCTGCGGCCAGAGGTCATCCTGGACATCAGTTCCAGGGGCCTGGCCTTTTGGACTTACCAGGTAAAAGGGTTAAACGATGTGCCTCATGCTGATGGCAATGGAAGCCAACTGTTCACCCTGAGTGGAAATAACATTATGAACATACTGATCACATTAGAGGGAAATGATGCCAGGTTATTGTCTTAAATTGTATTACAAATAATTTTTAGAGCCTTACAAGCCATCTTAGACCTACTTTGCAAATACTTAACTGCTTTTTAAGGCACTAGCAATCAACTGTTGTCCTCTGGTACAAAATAGCGGCCTTGCTTACCTGTAACGGGGGTTCTTCGTAGACAGCAGGAGTATGCAGCCGCATTTGCTAGGTGATGTCGCCTACACCACAGCCCAGAGAAGCTTTTTGACCTCTCTGAGCATTCATGCATGTGGCTTCCCACTGAGCCATTGCCTGATCTTGTCAGTTCGTACTATAGCTGAGTGGCAGTGACGCTTGAGACTTCAGTTTGGTGTTCAATGGTTGTGTCACTGGTTAGTTGTATTTCTCGTATTACGGCTATTAGTATGCTGTGGGATTTTTTTTTTGTGGTGAAGGGGGTGGGAAAATGCGGCCGCATTCCCCTGCTGTCTATGGAGAACCCCCATTACAGATAAGCAACTCCGCTTTTCAGCTAGACCACAGGCCTAGTATTGCAGGATGCATTTCAAGGCACATTTCTGACACCACTACAGTATGCTGTGGGTTTTTTTTTGTTTTGTGGTGAAGGGGGTGGGAAAATGCTTCCGCATTCCCCTGCTGTCTATGGAGAACCCCCATTACAGATAAGCAACTCCGCTTTCTCTGCAGTCAAGCAAGGGGATATAGCCACACTTGCTAGGTGAGTCCAGAGCTGAGGGCCACCTTATGAAGTGGAGATTCGCGGCCCGACCTCAAGTGGCAGGGGTGGAGGAAAACTGGATGTTGAGATGAGTGAAACTGGAGATGAGTAACTAAGATGCAAAGAGGTTTTGGAGGACTGCCTGTCCAAAGGCGAGGTCCCAGGAGGAAGAGCAGTCCAGGCTGTAGTGCTTAGCAAGAGTGTGCACTGAAAGGAAGGCTACATTAGTAGCTGTAGCCCATAGATGATGAGGGCCCACACGCCCTGTCAACTGTTGAGCTTGGCTGTAACAGAATGAGATGCCATCTGAGATCCAGGAAGAGAGAATCTTTTTCGAGGCAGGCCGCCCAAGGTTATTTGGATTAAAGGTGAGGAAAATTTGATATCTTTATCTTTATTTAACACTTTATATACCGCCCTTGTCGGAACATGAGAGCGGTTTACAATAAAATATGCTAGCGCCGTAGGAAGAAAGGAACTCCATTATAAAATGAAAGGAAAGAATGACCAGTAGGGTCACTTAGAAGCAGACAGAGAAGCAATAGCTAAACAGAACTACTGGAAGGGAGATCAAAAGCCTGTTGGAACAAATATGTTTTCAATAAGTTTTTGAAATTCTGATATGAGGATTCCAACCGGAGGGAAGATGGCAAGGTGTTCCAGAGTGAAGGTCCGAGAAAAAAGAATGCAGCGTGACGTGTCTGTTGTAGATGGGCTTGTGAAGGGGAAGGGAGAGACAGACGATTGGCATGTAATGAACGGAGTTGACGGTAAGGAGTGTGGAGAGAAACAAGGTTTGCTAAATACAAAGGATTTGATGTATGAATGACCCTATGAGTTAGAATGAGGAGCTTGTATTTGAACCTATAGCGGAGTGGTAACCAATGAAGCTGAAAAAGGAGGGGAGTTATATGATCGGATTTCCGGGTATTGGTGACAAGTCGAGCAGCAGTATTCTGTAATAGTTGTAAATGTTGAAGCTGGTAAGATGGTAGGTTAGCAAAAGCCACATTGCAGTAGTCCAATCTGGACATAACCAAGGCCAATAAGAGGGTGACAAGAGAATCAGGAGGCAGAAGGTTCTGTGCTGCTTAGTTGCCTGCAGATAAAACAAGAGGGCCTTTCTGCAATCCAGAGTGTGTAGGATAGCCTCTGGGGAGTCCGCTGGGAGACTAGGAAAGAAGGAGGGGACGATGATCGCTTAATTGAGATGAAAAGTAGCGACAACCATTGGAAGGAATTTTGACTGTGTCAACTCTGTTGGGAAAAAATTGTATGTACAGCAGGTAGTGCACTAACCCCTGGCATTCACTGATTCTCCATGCTGAAGTAATGGCCACCAAGAAGGCTGTCTTCCAGTTAAGGGGTTTCAGTGAGGCCAAGACTAGCGGCTCGAAGGGGGGGGGGGTCATGTGTTCGGAGAGGATGATATCGAGGTCCCATGCTGGAAGTGGCGGTTTAAGCAGAGGCTTGATATGCACTTGACTCAGTGGGCACTGAACTGGGTCTAGTCCTCTCATAGCCCAGCTGTTGAAGCAGAACCACTCACGTTGGTAGGAGAGTTGAGTAGCAGGTTTACAAGATAGAAACATAGAAATATGACAACAGAAAAAGACCACATGGCCTATCTAGTCTGCCCTTCCATATCAACAACTACAACAGTCCCCTTTATTCCTTTAAAGATCCTCTGTGTTTGTCTCATGCTTTTTTGAATTCAGATACTGTCCTCATCTCTACCACCTCCACTGGGAGACTATTCCACGGATCCACCACTCTTTCCGTAAAGAAATATTTCCACATATCACTCCTGAATCTATCCCCCTTCACCCTCATCCCATGTCCCCTCGTAGCAGAAATTGCTTTCAATTGAAAGAGGCTCTCCCCCTGTACATTTATGCCATGGAGGTATTTAAACATCTCAATCATATCACCTCTATCCTGCCTTTCCTCTAAGGTGTACATATTAAGATCCTTAAGTCTGTCCTCATATGCTTTATAATGAAGACCACTAACCATTTTAGTAGCCACCCTCTGTACTGACTCAATTCTGTTTATATCCTTTTGCGGTCTCCAGAATTGCATACTATGCTCCAAATGAGGTCTCACCAAAGAGGTGTGGAGGTTATGGTGCATACTTCTTCTGACAGTGCAAGGTCTTATGTCAGATCACACGAAATTTCCAGGGGCCAGGGAGAGGCTGCTGAGGTTGGGATTCAGCAGGGCTCCCTGGTTCTGGGTGAGGAGGAAGGTGTCTGTTCTGAGTGATTGTGGACCCTGCTCCATCAAGGCCAGGAGGTGCAGGTTCCAGATCTGACGTGACCATTTTGGTGCTATGAGGATGAAATTTGCTTTGTTTTCCCAGACCTTGAGTAGGACTTGGCTGAGTAGGGGAAAGGAAGGGAAGGCATACAGCCTGTGGGGCCTCCAACTGACAGCGAATGCATCGGCGACCTAGCGATGTGGACTGGGCTGGAGAGAGCAAAAGATGGTATTGTCCACAGTTGCAAAGAGATCAATATCTCGGGTGTCACAGGTGTGGAAGTTCTGACGAACTACTTTCCAGTCTAGAGACTATTCGTTTGGGTTGAAGCGTCGGCAGAGGAAGTCCGTCAATTGGTTGTTTACCCCCTGTAAGTTTGTTGCCCTGAGGGTGGTGTGGAGGGTCTGTGCTAGGAGCCAGAGGCATGCGGCTTTCCAGCAGAGTCTGAGTGACCCCGTCCCTCCCTGTTTGTTGATGTAGATCATGGTGACTTGGTTGTCTGCAACAAAAGAATCTTGTAGCTGATTCAGTAAGAAAGGTGGACAGGGCGTAGTAAGTTGTGCATAGCTCTAGGACATTGATGTGAAGGGAACATTTGTGACTGAACCACATCCTTTATGTGGACAGATGGAGCAGGTGTGTTCCCCCCAGCCATACTTGGAGGTATCAGGGGGCAGTTTCTCCAAATGGGTTAGTTTTGTGCATACCATGAGAGTCGTGAACCTCACTTCTGAGCCAGAGCATGGGGAGTAGAGTCTCAGTTTCTCAAATTTACTGCTAATGCTCGATGTAGTACTTGCATCGTGCCAAAAAGAGTCTGTAAGATGTAACATGTATGGATAGTTTGTCAAGATGTGCTTGGAAATTCTTCTTTATCAAGCCTGTGGCACCCAACACATTAGGAAATATTTCTGTATCGTTCTGCCACATTTTCTTGATTTCTGACTGCTTTTCCTAGTATTTCAGGATCTTCTGCCTCTCCACGCGATTCACAGAGTAATCACTTGGAACTGATACTTCTATTATCAATGCCATTCTGGTGGTTTTCTCCTTAACCACTATATCCGGCTTCCTCGCATCCAGTTTTTTAATGGTTGGAATGGGAGTATCCCAGATGATCATAACCTCCTCATTTTCTGTAATTCTCTTAGGGTCATGATCTCAGTGCTTTTCGGGTACAGTGATGTTGTTGTGCTTACAGAGTTTCGAATGGATGAGGCGCGCTACTTTATTATATCTTTCTGTATAGAAATTTTCTGCCATCAGAACTTCACAGCCAGCTATGAGGCCAGTCACTGTTTCCAGATCTTTCTTACAGAATTGACATATGTCTGTGTTGTCAGTTTTTTCAGTGCTCGTTGTAAGCCATCTCGTCCATAAGCTGCTGTCCTGGTCTGCAACTATCAACTTTCTATCCTTCGGTTTCAGTTCACCCCTCCTTAACCATTCATGTGTCCGTTCTTGATCGACAAAGGGTTCCTGGAGTAACACTCTGAATTTCCCACTACATTTGTGCATCTGCTACTTATCTTTCCTTGCTTGTTGATCTAATTCCTTGAAGAGTTTTTTATCTTGTTTTGCAAATTCTGTTACTGCCTTCCCTGTGCATGCTTGTGGATTTTCACTCATTCCTTCTAGTCGTCAGAACGCTTGTCCAAGTTTGATGATGGAGACAGATTCTGGACATTTACTCTCATATTTCAGCATTTTTTGCATATTCAGATCCAAGGATGCGTTTAGTTAGGCTTGGGGACCTATGATGGTAGCTCTGTATCAGTTGGGGTAGTTTCTCCAAATGGGTTAGTTTTGCGCATACTATGGCAGTCGTGAACCTCACTTCTAAGCCAGGATATGTGGAATATGATCTTAATCTCTTAAATTTACTGCTAATGCTTGGCGTAATACTTGCATCATGCCGAAGAAAGCCTCCTGCTGGAGTTCATAAGATGTAACATGTATGGGTAGTTTGTCAAGATGTGCTTGAAAATTCTTCTTTATCAGGCCTGTGGCTCCCAGTACAATGGGAAATATTTCTGTATCTTTCTGACACATTTTTTTGGTCTCTGATTGCATTTCTTGATACTTCAAGATCTTCTCCCTCTCCACGCAATTCACAGAATAATCACCCAGTACCAACACTTCTATTATCAATGCCGTTCTGGTGGTGTTCTCCTTTCCCACTATGTCAGGTTTCCCACTATGTCTCTCTCCATACAAAAATTTGAATTGTTCAAGCCATGGTATTTTCAATAACATCATATGGATGTGAAAGCTGGACAGTGAAAAAGATAGACAGGAAGAAAATTGATGCCTTTGAATTATGGTGCTGGCGGCGAATATTGTGTATACCATGGTCTGCCCGAAGAACAAACCAGTCTGTACTAGAGGAGATCAAACCTAAGCTTTCTTTAGAAGCTCAGATGACAAGACTTCGACTTTCATACTTTGGACACATCATGCGGAGAGAGAGATCATTAGAGAAAGACATCATGCTTGGCAAGATAGAAGGTCAACGCAAAAGAGGAAGGCCAGCAATGAGATGGATCGATACAATAATAGCAGCTACGGGTACCAGTCTGTCAACAATAAGCCACCTGACTGAAGACCGAACACAATTTAGGATAGCTATCCAGAGGGTCGCCATGAGTCGACTCCGACTCGACGGCACTTAACAACAACAACAACAGGTTTCCTGGCATCAAGTTTCTTATCTGTCAGAATGGGAATGTCCCAGGGACTCGGAGTGATCTCTGGAGGCGTGAGGGGCTTGTCGAGTGCCCTAGGACTGCGGGAGCTGAGCACCTTGTTTGGGACACTTGCCGTTTTCCCCGGTTTTCGGGCAGGCATAGTGGGGACATCTTCCACCTGCAAGGACCCTGCAGCAGATAAGAACGCTGCTCCAACTCCACTCTGTGGACTCAGAGTGATCTCTGGAGGCGTGAGGGGCTTGTCGAGTGCCCTTGGACTGCGGGAGCTGAGCACCTTGTTTGGGACACTTGCCGTTTTCCCCGATTTTCGGGCAGGCATAGTGGGGACATCTTCCACCTGCAAGGACCCTGCAGCAGATAAGAACGCTGCTCCAACTCCTCTCTGTGGACTCGGAGTGATCTCTGGAGGCGTGAGGGGCTTGTCGAGTGCCCTAGGACTGCGGGAGCTGAGCACCTTGTTTGGGACACTTGCCGCTTTCCCCGATTTTCGGGCAGGCATAGTGGGGACATCTTCCACCTGCAAGGACCCTGTTTGTATAATTGTAGGCTGCTCACTGACCGCGGAGCGTGATCCGAAGGGGCGTGTCCAAAGGGGCGGGACACGCCCCTTTGGCGCCCCTTCGGCGTCACAGCGGCGAACAGTGAGTTTTGTTCTTTTATAGTTCTGCTTGATTTACATATGGGGAAAAGGAAGGCTAAGTCTGGGCGCGGGGAGGAGGGATTGACTGCTAGTGTTCCGGTTGTCGGTCCGTTAGATAAACATCTGGTCCCGCGCCCAGTAGCGCAGTCCTCTCCCGAGGGGGCCTCTCTCAGTCCTGGAGGAGGGACCCCCCCTTCTTGTCCTGCTGCTTGTCTGTCTTTGTTAGGGTCGGAAAAGTCTCCTGAATCGATGCGGGCCGCCGCTCACGCGACGGTTCAGTTACCTAAACCGGTCACCTTAGCTGTTTCCGGGGGTACTTTGTGCCCGTCGGTTCCTTCTGCTGATTCGGAGATAACTTTGAAGGATCTATGGCAAGTTTTGCAGTCTATTGACGTTAAAGTGTCTTCTACTCTTAGTTCCTTGTGTGATTTCTCTTCCCAAACTGTGGCATCTATTCAACAATTGGATAATAAGATTTCTGCGGTGGATGCAGCTTATGTTAAACTTGAGCAGCAACTGCCTTCTTTGCATACAGCTACAGTAGCTGGGATGAAAGATGCTTTGATTTTGCACAGCAAGGCGGAGGCACTTGAAAACACCTTGCATGCTTCTAATTTACGCTTCCTAAATTTTCCGTATACCTCTCTTATTTCGCCAAAAATTCTCCTTGATAAATATTTTAAAGAAGTATTGCTTTTCTCAGACCCTGTTGAAGTATCTCAGTTATTCTATATTTCAACTGGCTCTAAGCGTGTCAACCCAGTTGAGGGTGGGTTGGACGTAATAGAGCCTTCTATTACTAACCTGACCGATTTTTTGGAAGACTCTTCCGACATAATAAATTCACGTGCCACTTTGGTAGTGACCTTGACATCACTAGAATGTAAGCATCGTATTCTTAAGGCTTTTTTAAAGTATAAGTTCACTGCTTTTTGTGGCCATAAGATAAACATATTTCCGGATGTTTCACGTAGCACCCAGCTTAGGAGGAGGCTTTTTCTAGCGTTAAAGCCTCGGGTCCTTAAGTTGGGTGCTACTTTCTTTCTTCGCTTTCCTTGTAAGTGTATTGTAAATCATGAGGGTGCTGTTTATATTTTTTCTGATGTTGCTCATTTAGAGAAATTTGTTTTGGAGCGACAGGGTCCTGTTGAGGCTAGTCGGGATGAGTAAAGAGTACGCCTCTATAATGTAGGTTTGTTTAAACCTTGATTTCATATAGTAGTATTACTTTTCTTTTTTTTTCTTTCACATCCGGGTCCCAGTGATGTGGACTTCATCATATTGTGTTACTGTAACGTTGGTGTTGCCTTTTGTGTTGTTTCCGATTGTCCTGAATTGTATTGGCTTAACTTGTTATGCTGTTAAAATTCCAATAAAAAAAAAAAAAGAATGGGAATGTCCCAGGTGATCATAACCTCTTCATTCTCTGTTATTCTCTTAGGATCAGTTGTGAGGGTGAGCTGGTGCTCTGGCATCTGGAAGGAGCAACTACTACTGAGGTTGGCAGGGTTGGTCCACCACTTTAGTCTCTGGTGAAGATGATGGAGATTGGTCTCTGACATCAGGCTCTTCTTGTTTGCTGATTCCAGTTGATGTCACTGCAGAGGCCACATGTAGAGTCTTGCCATGGGGATTACGTGCACTGATGTGACCGAGTAACTGCAAGATGGAATATTCCTGGGGCGACTCACCGATGCTGCATATCAGCGCAGATGCGCCGCAGGAGAAGGGTAGGCCCTGGCCTAGACTATATCGAGCAGCACTTCTATAAAGGGCAGGTTTTGCTGGGATTGTAATCTGGATTTCTCGGTGTTGATGAGGAATCCTGTTGCATGCCACACCTTTATAGTTGCTTGTAGAGTGAACTGAGCTCCCTCCTTGAATGCCACTGAGACGAGCCAGTCATTGAGGTAGGGGTAAACGCAGTGTCCCTGCTAAGCACTTTTTGAAATCCTATGGAGTGGTTGAGAGGCCGAAGGGAAGAACCTGTTATTGATAATGGTCTTGTTGGAACTGGAAGTGAAAGTATTTCCAGTGAGAGGATTGATGGGTATGTGTATGTAGGCATCTTTCAGACTGAAGGAGGTAAGTCAATCATTCCAACACAGCAGTGGGAGGATAGTGGTGAGGGAGTTCATTTTGAATTTTTCCCGCTTGATGTAGAAATTGAAGTTAAGTAGATCGAGGATGGGGCAGAGTCCGCCGGTTTTCTTCTATATGAGGAAGAACCACGAGTAGAATCCTTGACCTTTTTGGTTGCCGGTACAAGTGCTATGGCTTGATTCCACAGGAGTTCTGAAATCTCTTGTCATAAGATGGCCAGATGCTAATCCAGGAGTGGTCTTGCGGGTGGTGAGGGGTGGGTTGGTGGGAGTGTTGTGAAGTTTAGTTTGTATCCTGTGTGGACAATGTTTAGAACCCAAAACTCTGTTGTTATGGATTGCCAGGCCTCCCTGAAGAACTGAATTCTGCCCCCCCCCCCACTGGCAGGCAGTCAAAAGCTAAGGTTCATTTTGCGGGTTGGAGCTGGGTTTTGCGAATGCTGCTTTCTCTCATGGGGCCGAGAGTGCTGTGTTTAATTTGGCGGTGCTGAATATTATGGTTGCTGGCAAGAATATGGATGGAAACTCCTAAGAGTATAGACCTGCTGAAAATACTGGTAGTGATATGCTCTTTGGTATTGTGAAAGCTGTGACCTACGAGCCTGTGACAGTGGTTCTAGTTGAGCTGCCAGCTCCCTGGCTGTAGAAAAGTGGTCTTTGACCTCTGAAACGGCCTCTTGGATCTTGGAACTGTAGAAGCTATCTCCGAGGCATGGGATGTCTGCAAGACGGTCATAGAGGTCCTCCCTTACACCAGAGATGCACAGCCAAGCCGTGTGCCTAGATGAGATGGTGGTGATGGAGGAG
The DNA here is from genome assembly GCA_033557465.1 of Ichthyophis bannanicus. Classification (NCBI taxonomy): domain Eukaryota; kingdom Metazoa; phylum Chordata; class Amphibia; order Gymnophiona; family Ichthyophiidae; genus Ichthyophis; species Ichthyophis bannanicus. The sequence continues at coordinate 122,480,457 of CM066048.1, forward strand.
CTTGCTACAGAGTCAAAGGTGCCATATGTGGTCCAGATGACGTGGAAGAGGGATTCATGGAAGTTAGCAAGCAGTTCGGCCTGGTCCTCTGCTGGAATAGTAGAGATCTCAGTTAGAGGAGGAGGTCATGATGGCAATGTAGAATCTGTAGCTGATATGCAAGGATGCACATGGCTAAGAGGTTGCTTTGATAGGATTTATGACCGATGGCATCCAGTGTTCTCTTCTCTTTCCTTGGTGGTATTTGGAAGGTCGACTTGGCAGTCTTGGACTTTTTGAGACAGCCAACCGATGTGGTAGCTGTTGGTGTTGGAAGCCAGGAGCAGGGAGGTCTTTGCACTTGAGGTCTAAACATCTGGAGATCGTGTGGACGGACGAGGGAGTTTTCCTGATGGAAACTTGTAAATCTTGAAGGATGGTGTGGACCGGCAGAACAATAACCTCCTTGGGAGCACTGCAGGCTTTAAGGATGGACTGAAAATCCCTTTTGCTGGTGGGTGTTTGGGAGTCACTTAGAGTGAGGGCTCGCAAGATCTTTTATAGTAATTTAGGGTACGAATAGTCCTCAGGCATCTCCTCTAAACCATTCTCGAGTGCAAAGGGAGTCCTCCGTACCTTGTAACTCAGTTTCATGAAATGAGGGGCCACTCAGGAGGGAGCAGGTGTCATCTGCCAGTGGAGGAGGGGGCATCCAGTGGATTAGAGGGGGGGCAGAATTCAGGGAGAGTGCCTGGTGTGGGTCCCATAGATTTTCAAAGGAGATAATCTGGGAAACTGGAACCCCACTGTGCTTTGGGAAGCGGGAGCCCCTGTTATGTTGGTGGTTTGGAGGGTGGCTGCACTGTCTGGCATGAATTTATGCAGGAGGTCCAGTAACGAAGAGTTCAGGCTGGATAGCTCTAAAGGCTATATCAGGGGACATTTGGGTGATAGGGCAAGCATGATGGGGTCCCTGAACAGTCTTGGTGACTTGTGAGGGGGCTCCCCCTGTGGTACTGGGAGGATCCCTAAAGTGTAACACTTGGGAGCCTTCCCTGGGTTGCAGCTGGCAGGCTGTTGTGTCTGGAGATGTTTGTGCTTGGATTTGGACTTCGCTTTCCACCCAAAGGTACTTGAGATAGTTGCTATTATACATCGGCCGCACAATTCGTGCTATGAAGACATGTTTTGGCGAGCATGCTTCTCGCATTCGCTCCTAGATGCAATCTGCCCTGATGGTAGAACACTGCTTGACATTGTCCAGTGGAGATTCTCAAAATTATGGACAAATCATTCCATTAAGATCCTCATGGTGGTAATCAGGTCTTTAAATTGCAGATTTAGGGTTTTCTTTTTGGGATGTCAGGGAGGAGGCAATCTGAGTGGGGGGGGGGAGGAGTGGCACCTCTGGCCTGGACATGCAGGCTCTAGGCATGCTGGCTTTTAGCCAGGGCTGGTAGCCAGGGCTGCCTAGCTAAGACTGGGCCAGATGGGGAAGGGGTGGTGGATGTGGAGAAGAGCATGGGTTTGTCGCCATCAGCAGTGCTGCCACCTCTTTTGCTCTGTTTATTTCCTTTCTGCTCTTTTTGTGATGATACCTGCTCTTCTTTTTTTTTCTGTACTTATGGTAGTTTCCCAATGGCAGCGCAGTGCTAGTTGATGGGGGGGGGGGGGCGCTGAAGGCAATCGCGGGTCTTTCTCATCAATACTTGTTGGGTTTTTTTGTTTTAATTGCCTTGGCTTGCTCATTGACCTGTTTTTTTTTTTGTTTCTTTGTTTTGTTTCTTTGTTGAGTGGTGCAATGGAGGAGTGGGGAGAGATGCGCCACTTGATCGCAGTCAGCAAAAAAACTGATAAGACCGGGCAATGGCTCAGTAGGAAGGCACACGTGTGCATGCTCAGAGAAGTCAAGAAGCTTCTTTGAGCTGGGGAGAGCCCAGCACTGTAGGTGACATCAGCAACATCACCTAGCAAGTGCAGCTGCATCCCACTGCTTGTCTACAGAGGAATAGATAGATGCTATAGCAGCAAATTGTCAGTTTAGGGCCCAACGTAAAGTCAATGATTTCTTTGTAGGGCAATAGCAGACATTTGTTACTCTAGTACAAGCAGTTATTACTTTAAAGGTGTCATGTTTCCATATTATTGCCACCATTAATGCTAGGCATCAACATGCTTCGATACTCATGTGGTTTATTTGCATATACAATTACATTCTTATCAGTACCCTTACAAAAGTTTTTTAAATACTACCTCTGCTTCTGCGCGACTTTTTCCCGCCCATTGCAACGCTCCAGGTAACAGTTTGGCTTTCTCTTTGTTCTTTTTTCCTTGTTTTTATGGTGCGTTGCCCTTCTGTATCAAGTTAATGTATTGTTTAGAGTGGATTCACTTTCTGCTCTTCATTTTTTGGTTTTTTTCATCTATACTTCGTTGGTGCCGTTTTTTGTATGCCTTTTTTTGTACATATGTAATGCCTTTTAAATACCTGAAAAAATTTTCATAGCCGTATATTTCAGCTTCAATCATACTTTTGCGATGCTTTTGCACAGTACGTGCAACCACATTCTCTTTACAATCGTAGAATGACAGTCATTGTTTTCTTCCGATTTCTGTTAGCATCCGCATGAGATGGCATTAATGTGCTTTTTGCCCTTGATGTCTGTAGAACCTTTTTTCCTCTCTAGCAACTACACATTTTGGCATGCATAAGGGTTTTTCATTAATGGTTTTTATTAACAATGGTTTTATATGGATCCTTTTAACGGTTGGAGCGCGATACATTTTTGCACCTTCGTTTTCACAGAAATTCTTTTAATTCTCACTAGATGCATTTTCAAGTTATATATTGTCTCTTGTTTTACTCGTGTTTCTGATAGTGTTGTGAGACGTCCAACCACTGCATAGCCAGCACTCCCCCAGCTGCATGTGCATGCAGGTTCTTTTAAAATTAATTATTTTTCTTTTTTCTTCTTTTTTTCTCCTTCGTTATATTGGTTTTTCACATTGGCTTATCGACAATTTGCCTGCTGAGTCTGACCAGCTTTCCATATATGTCTGCCAAGCTCACAGTTTAGTTTGTTCCATTTCTTCTTTCTTCTCTCTCCTTTTCTATATGTATTAATGTTCTTAGTTTTGAGATACAACATGAGGTTTTCACACTCAGCATATATGAGATGACATTTTATCTAATGCTCACTTTGTTTTCTTAATTTATACAGATTGAGAGGAGCATTGTGTGCGTTTTTTTATGTAGTTGCTACACCCTGCGGTAATGTATTACATGCTCTAATACTCACACAGTTTTATGTCACCTATTATAAATCTAATTGTTTTGTCAAACCATATAATTTGTTTTATTTTTATTTTTATTTTTTATTATTAATTATATCATGTGTCTGTATAAATTTACATTTTATCTTGAGTATGGTTGTTTTAATGTATGTTTTTTTTAATTTTAGACCCCTGAAGAAGGCCTCCGGCCGAAACTATTTAGTTGGGTCCCCCAAATAAATTTGTTTGTGCCATATACTGACGTGTAGGCCTGGTCCTTGGGTTCCGCTTCTGGTTCTCCCATTACTTTAAAGGTGACAGCAGTGAACTATTGCCCTAGCAGTAAGATGACATTTCTGCAACAAGGCCGATTCCTCTTGTGCAATCTCATTATGATAACTTAAGAAAAAGATCCCCGAGGATGTTTCCTTCTTAGAAACAAAATGCTGGGTTTTACTTTTAAATTAAGTAGGCTATGTTAATATATTAGCAGTATGTAACAGTTAGCTCTGCTAGCTTTGTCAAAGGATAAGATGGTTCCTCCTAGCTATATAAAAGTGCAAGAAATATTTATCCATTTCTCAGTAACATGCATCTGCTGGGAAACAGAGGCAGAGATTTTGGGGATGTTTTCAGTATATGTCCATCAGGGAGCAACATGTGGATTCTTCGGAAGTTGTGATAATTTGTCAGGCCAACCTAAGCTCTTTACAAAGTTGTTGTACATAAGAATTCAAGTCCTCATCAGTATTTTATTCAGAAGTCCTTCATGGTCCTGAAAGCTCTTACAAAAGCATGATCTTTCAATAATATGTTTCCTAATCCAATAAAAGTTATCACAAAGCTTTGCTGTAAGGGACCTGAAGGAAAGATGAGAGGGAGGCAGAAAGCAAAGGGTCTTGGGCATAAGAGATGGGTTGCGTATCAAGAAGCAAGGGCATCAAAATGTTCTGTTGACTTAATTTTCCAAGCTCTGTTCTGTCTTCCTTGGCAGGTGTACCAGGAGCGGCTCTACCAGGAGTACACCTACAGTAAGGCTGAAAGCCACTTGAAGCAGATGGAAAAAGTGTATACCCAGCAGGTACAGAGCAAGGAAATGGAACTGACAGCCATGAAGGGGGAGGTCACTTCCTTGAAGAAGGTGCTGGATGAGTACAAGAAGAAGTATAGTGAAGTATCTGAGAGACTCATGGAGAGGAACCGCCAGTACCAGAAGTTGCAGGGCCTCTATGACAGCCTCAGACTGCGCAGCATCGCTGCTAGCAACCAGGAATCAGATGAAAACAGCTGTACAGCACACCAGCCACGAGCCTTTGGCTTCCCACTAGGTGAGGGGAAAGAGTCAGGGGGTCACTCAGAGAGGAATTGAAAAAACTATAAAACAGAGTCATAATTCTGTTAGTTGCATCTACTCATCTTCACATTCAGACCTTTCTGGTTTCAGAGTGATTAAGGCTTCTCTGCCCAAGGAAATTCTGCTTAAAAGAACATTGTACATGGTGGTGCAGTAATAATTAGGATTCCCATCTGTTAAGAAGTATTGATTGACACTATTAACGCTAGTAGTATTGTAGGGATTCCTCTGGTAGCATCTTGAGCTATATTTGATGGATTATGTGCTCTTCATTTATTAACACTGTCTTGGATTTCTAATTAATATATTTCCTTTTTTTTTTGCTCCCTGCTATTCTTTTTCTTGGATCAGTTTTGGATTTCTCCCTCCTGTTTCCTGATTCTAATATAGTCTACTAGAGGATTTCCATGAGAACTGTTATTCTCAGTATTGATTTTATTTTATTTTCATGCAAGGACCCTGTTCTTGTCAAATTTAATCTTGATATTTTAATTTTTAAATTCAATAAGTAAAACAAAAGAATATTGTACTTAATGTTACTGGTGGTCTTGTTTACTTTGTTGCATGTATAGAATTGTCCTTAGAAATTGGAGCTTGAAGTAGGTAGCAGAAATAAAGGAGCAAAACCCAGTTCAATTTAGTTTGTCTAAGATAGCCTGCAGCCATTTGGTAATCCTACTCCTTCATGACCTTTGAACTGGCTGTAAGCAGGTTGTTGGACTCTGCACAAGCTTCAGCATCCTCCAGGATCTTGTTTTTCAGTACGTCTATCGATGTGACTAGGGTAGCCTTGTATGGATTTATCTGCAGTGTTGGCCTTTCATAAAACCTTTTTGAGGCAATGAAGCCTGCATATTTCTAGTCTGAAATGGTTTCTTTATTTATTTAGCTACATTTATATCCCGCTTTTCACCGGGTCAAAGCGGTTGTTCTCTGATTTTATTTTCTTAGTTGCACTGAGATTCAAAGGAGGCCTTTGTTCTACTTTTTTCATATGGTAATCTCATCCCTACCAGATGGTCTCAATGGTAATTTAATGATGATGATAATATTAATATAGTATTCCACTTTCTTTACCTACCAAACATTTAGAGGAGATCAGGGCACCTCAACCCCATAAATGGCTAAAACTAACAACTTTGTAAAGCTTTGGGGATTCACATTATTATGGGGACCCATGTGATAATGTATTCCAAGTAGCCCTATAGAAGAAATAGCAACTAGGGGAAATGTGACCTTGTGACCTTTGTAACTGGATATGGTGATTCTGATACGTGTTTTTTTTATCACTCCCCTTAGGAAACACAGTCAAATTCCCCACAGATATGACACCAAGAAGATCAGGTGAGGGAGACTTCCACTCCAGGCTCTTCTGCTCCTCTCCAACACCGGCTGAGCCTGGAAACAGCTTCTTCAACTTCCCACTGAACCATGATGTGGATCAACCACACCCTGTAATCAAACAGGCCTTCAAAGTGCTGAGAATGTGACACACATCCATTCCCAGGCACTAAGGATACCATGAAGCCACAGCTTCTACTATCATCTTGTTAAACTTGTCCCCATAATGGTATTATTTTGTGATAAATGAACCCGTCTTGGTGCACCAAAGAATGCATTTATTTTAAAGAAGGCCATGTAGATTTGAAGCAATTAACTAAGATGAAAATCTGCATCTTGAATATATATGAAGGTGGGAGGTTCATAAAGCATATTGATATGTGTGTCCATACGGAAATCCCATATGTGTAATGCCATTGTCAAACGTCTTAGCACAGATAACTGCCAGTCCACACAAAGGATAACACTCTACATCCAAGAACAGTACATGTTGGATTTTTCTTTCTACTCTGTGAAAACATCATTCTATTGTAATTAGAAATGACCTCTCTGCACTGAGGAAATTCAAGAAATAGAAATATGAATTAGATTTTTTCTAAATGCATAGAATGTAGAAGTGAAACTCTGTTAGGGAGATTTGTATGTTATAAATGGTGTAAAATTTTGATGTTTGAACAATAAAATCTAAGGTAAAAATTTGTTTCTGAACTTGGAGGAAGTGCAAGTTGTGCATAACATTGGTTGTATTTTGTGGGATTTTTTTTTTTTATTTGTTTTGGGCGTTTTTGGAATGGATCAAATATCCAGTGAGCAGACACATCTAAATTGTTTCAATAAATAAGTTGTGTTTTATGTTTAGAATTAAAAACCTTTATTTAAAATCTTAATTGTTTTTCCTCTCAATTTTCTATACAAAGAATTCTCAATAAAACAACTAGAGTGGAATTTTAGATCTGTCCAAGTGCAATCTGGGACAGCTAAGCTAGATCATATGAAAAACAAATTCAGGCATTTCCAGGTGCAGCTGTGATATCATAAACCTGGATGTGCCCAATATGGACGTCTGTAGGGACATCTACCTAGACATCCCCAGAATATTACAGAACCTGGACGTCTATGATTGCTTAATGGTGTGCGCCCAAAGGGCTTAATCCCTCGACCTGCCTGATGCCAAGCATCCTACAGTACCTGGCCTCACTCTCCGAGCAGGGGCTCAAAACCAACTCCATCCGAGTCCACCTATCGGCCATTGCCGCCTTCCACAACCGGGTGGCGGACATGGCCATCTCTGCTTTGCCCCTGGTGGCGAGCTTCATGAAGGGACTCAACAAACTGCGGCCTCCTGTACGCGCGCCTGTGCCAGCTTGGGATTTGAATATCATCCTGCACCAGCTGACACAACCTCCTTTCGAACTCATGCTCTCCACCTTAATGAAGCATCTAACATGGAAGACCCTTTTCCTGATAGCCATCACATCCGCTGCAGAATCAGCAAATTAGAATTTGGTCTCTTACTCCCTGGTCTGGATATATCCAAACCAATGCCCTTCTTAATAAGTACAATAACTGCCTGCTTTAAGGTCCTTGGATATATGCAATTATAATCCTGTTGTACATAGTTAATCTTGACACCTCCCTTCTCCCCTCGTTCGGTTAATCTTGACACCTCCCTTCTCCCCTCGTTCGAGTATTCTTGTATATTGTTCTTCGTTCTATGTACTATGTTGAGTTTCAATTGAAACCGCTCTGAGTGAAGGACAGAGTGGTATAAAAAATGGTAAAATAAATAAATACCTCTTTCCCCAACAGTACATTCACAATTATCCTTATTGGAGCTCCCACACTCAGACACCCCACCTGAAACCATTCTGCAGGGTAGGGGTCAAGATCACATTTAGTAGATTGCACCATTAGGTAGCTAAGGGGTATGTTTACTAAACCGCACTACACGGAAGGCAGATTTACCACGCTACAGCATGGTAACTGCAGGGGAGATATGTACATTTCTCCTTGGACAAGCAGGATTCGTCAGCCACACCTGGTGACGTCCTCTGATGGCGCCGTACACAGAAGGGCTCCCTAGAGCTCAGACCTTTCTGAGCATGAGCCAGTAGCCCAACCCACGAGCCCGCCCCTAGCTGGCCAGCCAGCCAGTCTTTTTTCTTCCGCTGGACCGTATACACGCGGATTTCTGCCCTCCAACATTAAAGCCAGAAGAAGTACTTACTATGCCGAAGACAAAGCCAGGATTCGAGAAATGCAAACGCTGCTCCAGGAAGATGAGCTGCACCGATCTTCACGATGTATGTATCCGCTGCCTAGGGACAAAGCACCAGGTTGCAGATTGCCTGGTGTGTACTCGGATGTCCCCGAGAGCCCTCCGATCCCGGAATCACATGCTGCAGGACTTCTTGGCAGCCCTCCCAGCTCCGGAGTTTTCAGCGACCCAGGATGCACCTTTTGAGGCCTCCATCCCTGATCGCACTGCGGCAGAGACCCCCTCTACCTCCTCCGCTCTGAATCCAGCAGCACAGAGCATGCTTTCCATGGGGGCGGCCATCTTGGAAATCCAGCAGGGCACGCCCCTTCCGCTACCACTGGCCGGCTCAACAGGTCTCCCTGACGTCACGGAGAGACTCCGCCCCCTCTCGGCGCCGACTCAAGGGCTTCCCTCAGGACCAGGGACTCCTCGTTGGGGCTGAGCTGACCAAATCAGAGCCGGGAACACAGCAGTGATCGCCAGAGCCGACACTGCAACGGCGATCGGGACCGCAGCCATTCAAGGGGCAGGAGCAGCCAGAAAAAGCGCCGACACCGACGATCAAGGTCTTCCTGAAGCACAGAGACAGAAAGGACTCCTCACCACAAGAAGCGCCGCACATCCACATTGCCCCCTAGCTGCGGGGAGGGAGTCCCCAGCAATAGCAGCACAGCCAGCTCCAGCAGAGACCAGGTTTTAAGGCCAGCCCTTCCAAACCAAGAGGCCATTCTGCAGCTCCTCTCCAGTCTCACAAGCCTACTGCAACAGGGTCTCAATGCCCCTACACTCCCGGAGGACCGAGAAAAGACTGCCACAGAACCCCCAGAGGACTTACACCGCGATGCCACCCAGGGAGGCACACGGACCTCAGAACTTGAGGCATACGGGTCTGAGCCCTCATCCCTCCTCCCTTCTCAGTTCTGAAGAGGAAGGGGAAGAAGAGGCGGCCATTCCTCTGGGCTCTGATTCCTGGGACAAGACCCCTAACACCGCAGAAAGCACTGATAATGGATCAACGGTGCCTTCCGGGTCCAGCACGGAGCCCACCCAGGCGACACTGCCTCCGGAGGACTTTACATACCCCAAGTTTCTATGCAAGGTGGCAGCCACACTATTTATTTATTTAGCAGGATTTAGTATACCGCTTTATCATTAAATCAAAGCGGTTTGGCACAGCAAACAATCAACAATTGTGTGGTCTGAGGCATGACCCGGAGCAGGATGTACCAGAGGTCCTCAGATACCTCAACGCACCAAAGCTGCCCGTCACTCTTCCTGTCCACCAATGTCTGTTAGATGCACAGACCAAAATCTGGTAGAGCCTGGCTTTGTCTCCTACCTGCCCACGGAAACTGGACACGAAGTACCAAGTGCGCCAAGCCCTGGGCTTCAAGAAAAGTCAGCTACCCCACCACTCCATTGTGGTGTCCTCTGCCCTAAAGCGCATCAAGTCTTCGCACAACCATGCCAACTCCCCTCCTGGGAAGGACCCCAAACCTTTGGACGATGTCAGCAAAAAGGTCTTCCAAGGGGCCATGCTGAATGCGAGGATTGCAGCGCACCAGTTCCAGCATGTACTTTTCCAGGACACGCTGCTGGCGACTCTCAAGGACACACTGGCAACGCTTTCTCCTGAGGCTGCAGTAAAAGCTGCGTCCACCATTGGGGACCTCAAGGAATGCGGAAAACACCTAATAAGCACAGTGTATGATGCCTTCGAGACGGCCACCCGTACAACTGGTAGTGATCTCCACCAGGAGACTAGCTTGGCTGCGGGCGTCGGGCCTACGTGAAGACACACGAGCATATCTCAGATGCCCCCTGCAACGGTGAGTCCCTCTTCGGAGAGAAGGTCACCGACACAGTCAACGACCTGAAGGACCACTGCACCACCCTGCAGACTCTCGCAGAGGACGGCCTAGAGCGCAGTTCGAGCAACAAAGGAAGCTACAACCTCAAGTCCTACCCCACACACAGAAAATACAATGCATACCGTAAGTGGCAGCCACCACGTTACAAACAGGGAACGTACCAGCCCTCCTACAGAGGATCACACCATCAAAAAACCCAGAGGGACAGGAAGCAAAAGAAACAACCGCTCCAGTCAGGGAAGAACACACCTTCTTTTTGACAATCAACCACGAGGGGAGCAGACAGTACTCCCGGTGGGAGGACGCTTAACTGCCTTCTGGGGCTCCTGGCATCTTATCTCTACGGACACATGGGTCTTACAGATCATCCGAGAAGGCTACCACCTATGCTTCCTGTCTCCCCCTTACCAGCGCTCACCCCCAGCACAAACCAGCCACAACAAGCAGCCTCTGCCGATGTACCAGGAATTGATACGCCTTCTGGTGTCTCAAGCCATCGAATTGGTTTCCCCCGACCAGATCTACCGGGGCTTCTACTCAAGATTTTTCATAGTGCCCAAAAAGTCAGAAGGGGTACGCCCTATCCTCGACCTCAGGAACTTGAACAAGTTCATCTACAAGGAGAAATTGGAGTTGAGGAGTGGCCTAGTGGTTGGGGCAAGGTACTTCAGGCCGGAAGGTCAGGGGTTCAAATCCCACTAGAAGACAGCAACCTTGGGCCGGAAGGACTGGGGTTTCTAGTCCCACAGGTGCTCCTTGTGGTCTTGGGCAAGCCACTTAACCCTTCATAGCCCATGTTCCCTGTAAAAAATAGTTATCTCCAAGTTTTAATGCCCTGTTCAATGTAATTTCAGTTTGTTCAATGTAAACCGCACTGATGCAGAATAGCATGGTATATAAGAGAATGTAAATAAATAAATAAATTTAAGTGTTAAGTTTGGAGTTACATTAACAGACTATATAGTATTACCTATATACTCCTTAGGTGTAAGTACACTATATACTCCTGATTTTGAAGTTACATGCATTATATTGATTGTGTTGATTTGATTAAATAGCGCGGTATATAAGAGAATATAAATAAATAAATAAGTTCCGCATGTATCACTGGGATCCATCCTCCCGCTCCTCCAGCCCGGAGACTGGATTGCATCACTGGACCTGCAGGATGCTTACACTCACATCCCAATTAATCCGGAGGACAGGAAATATCAGTGTTTTCAAGCCCTTGGAGGCCATTACCAGTTCAATGCCCTGCCATTCGGTCTCTCCCCAGCACCACGAATCTTCACAAAATGCGTGGCTGTCGCAGCAGCACATCTGTGCAAGCAGGGCATCCACGTCTTCCCATATCTGGATGACTGGCTTCCCTCATCGCCATCATCACGGGGGACATGGACAGCAGTCAAACAGACTATCCATCTCCCCACCTCCCTCGGATTCCTCGTAAACCACCGAAAATCACACCTCGACCCCACTCAACGCTTAGAATTCATCGGGGCCGACATAGACACAGTGAAAGCAAAGGCATTCCTCCCAGCACAAAGAGCGGAGAAGCTGGCCGCCCTTGCCATGGAAGTCTCCCTCTGGCCAGTCTCAACAGCGTGAACTCTCCCGCGACTCCTGGGCCACATGGCAGCCACCACCCAAGTATTGCCTCTAGCACGGCTACACATGCGCCCCCTCCAGTGGCGCCTACGGTCATGCTGGAACCAGCCATGCAGGTCACCCTCGACGTGTGAACCAGGAGGAGCCTCCAGTGGTGGACTACCAAATGGAATCTTACAGTGGGGAAGGACCTCCAGAAACCCCACCACCAGATTACCATCACTATGGATGCGTCGAGCCGGGTGGGGTGCCCACATGCGTCACCTACGCACGCAGGGATCCTGGACACCACCAGAGGCGGAGCTCCATATAAACCTCTTGGAGCTCAGGGCCATCAAAAATGCCCTGCAGGCCTTTCTGCCACACATCAAGGGCAAATCGCTCCTCATCTAGACGGACAACCAAGTGGCCATGTTCTATCTCAGCAAACAAGGGGGCATGGGCTCGCGACCCTTGTGCAAGGAGGCGCTCAACATCTGGGTGCTAGCCATAACGAACTGCTGCTGGCTGCAGGCATCCTACCTTCCGGGCGAACAGAACCTCCTGGCAGACAGACTCAGCCGACAGCTGAGCCCGCACGAATGGACCCTGAGCCCCACGGTTGACAAGGACATCTTCTGCCGCTGGGGCCAACCACTGGTCGACCTCTTTGCTACGGAACACAACAAGAAATGCATCCTATTCTGCTCCAAACGCCCATCAGCCAACAGCATGGCTTCGGAGGCCTTGGACGTGTACTGGGGGGAGTGGTCTCTCGTGTATGCCTTCCCACCCACCACCCCTGATCTCCAAGACTCTGCAGAAGGTAGTCCAAGACAAGGCCCGCATCATCCTGGTGGCCCCGTACTGGCCCCGGCAGATGTGGTTCCCAACTCTTCTACGTCTCGCACAGGAACCACCCTTCCACCTGCCCCCCCAGCTGTCCTTACTCACACAGGACGAGGGCCTCACCCTTCACCCCAACCTGAGAGCCCTAGCACTGATGGCGTGGAGGTTGAATGGGTGACCCTCTCCGCTCTCAGCATCCCAGAAGAGGTTCAACACATCATCATCGCGGCCAGACACCCCGCAACCAGAAAATCCTATGGCCTTAAGTGGAGGCGGTTTAGCCTTTGATGTGCGCCCAAAGGGCTTAATCCCTCAACCTGCCTGGTGCCAAGCATCCTACAGTACCTGGCCTCACTCTCCGAGCAGGGGCTCAAAACCAACTCTGTCCGAGTCCACCTATCGGCCATTGCCGCCTTCCACAACCGGGTGGCGGACACAGCCATCTCTGCTTTGCCCCTGGTGGCGAGCTTCATGAAGGGACTCAACAACCTGCGGCCTCCTGTACGCGCACCTGCGCCAGCTTGGGATCTGAATATCATCCTGCACCAGCTGACACAATCTCCTTTCGAACTCATGCTCTCCGCCTTAATGAAGCATCTAACATGGAAGACCCTTTTCCTGAGAGCCATCACATCTGCTCGCAGAATCAGCAAATTAGAATTTGGTCTCTTACTCCCTGGTCTGGATATATCCAAACCAATGCCCTTCTTAATAGGTACAATAACTGCCTGCTTTAAGGTCCTTGGATATACGCAATTATAATCTTGTTGTACATAGTTAATCTTGACGCCTCCCTTCTCCCCTCGTTCGAGTATTCTTGTATATTGTTCTTCGTTCTATGTACTATGTTGAGTTTCAATTTAAACCGCTCTGAGTGAAGGACAGAGTGGTATAAAAATGGTAAAATAAATAAATACCTCTTTTTCCAAAAGTATATTCACAATTATCCTTGTTTGAGCTCCCACACTCAGACACCCCACCTGAAACCATCCTGCAGGGTAGGGGTCAAGATCACATTTAGTGGATTGCACCATTAGGTAGCTAAGGGGTATGTTTACTAAACCGCACTACCCGGAAGGCAGATTTACCATGCTACAGCATGGTAACTGCAGGGGAGATATGTACATGTCCTCCTGCACTTAGCCCCAGACCCTTACTGGCAAAATGTAGCCCACACACACGTTGCCAGCGCAGGGCTTAGTAAGCATTCACCTAAGAGTGTCCAGAGGCTTCCACAGCATATGCACTTTAACAAAGTTCTGGGATTGTGTTTAGGCTGGGGAGGCTTAGGTAGTGCGCATGCATGGTATTTTCAAAAGTGTGCATGCTATTTTACCACTCAGTTTTGCTTTTAGCATACATCGTCCTGTATATCAATTAATTTTCAGAAAGAACCTTAGCTGCTAGAGTGTGGTATAAACATCCATGTACTTTGCAACTATGCAGGCTATGTGAAAAATGTGCCCCATCAGGGATCGCCATGTTCCTTTAAAACATCTCTACAGTGCAGTCAAGCAGAATTCAGATACAGTAAATATGGGAGGAGACTCTGTGTGAAAATCCTGAAGGTGATTCCAAGAAACTGCAGAATGTAGAGACTAAACGCTGAAGGGGTCTCCAGCAAAATGCAGAGAATTCATGGGGTTGAAAATACCAAAGAAGACTCTACCAAAATACAGAGACTAAAGGGGACGAAAATACCGGCGCAGATCCCCGGAAAAGGCAGAGTGCAAGGGCTGAAATACTGGAGGAGACGCTAGCAAAATACAGAGGCCACAGAGGGTGAAAATACTGAAAGAGACGCCCGCAAAATGCAGAGACCGCAGGGGGTGAAAATACAGGAAGAAACTCCAACAAAATGCAGAGAGAGACTGGAAGGACTGAACACGTAGGAAGAGACCCCAGAGGTTGAAGGTGCCTTTGCCTGCTGTTGCCCCTCCTTGCTGCTAGAGGCCATGCGCGCTGCTTTCTTTCTCTGCACAGAGCTGCTTCATCTCCTCCCCTCCCCTCGGCTCAGTGCTGGTGATGGGAGGCGGAGCAGGCGAGTCATGGCTGCAGAAACAGAGACAGGCGTTATGCAGAGGCTGGAGGTACCCCCCTCTCCCCACTGCTCCCCTTAACCCTTCAGGCTTCCCACTTGCTCCTTATCGTGCCAGCCAGAACCCCCTCCTCTTATCCTCTGTGCTGTGATCTTGCATTAAAACCGTGCAGGGGACTGCGAGCCTGGGTCATTGCTACACCTGAGACCAAGTCACCGTAACGAGACGCACAAGTTAGAGGGTCCGGCCCAGGCCTAATACGTGTATCTATGGGCGTGCGTGTGTGTCTATATGCTTATTGATAAGACGCAAGCCTGCAAATTCCCTTTGGCTTTATAAAGAGGGCTTGAGAGGTTCCTTATCCTGCTCTGCCTGTGGGGTGCCAGGGGGCGGGTGTTAGCAGCTGTTAGCCCAGATGTTGCTCCAATGAAAAGTAAAGTCAAGCATCACAGCGCTTAGAAAATGATTATTTGTGGCCCTATGATAATGTGGGTGGGGGGAAGGGGGCTGAGAAACGTTGTTTGTTATTATTAATATATGGATTTTTGGTATATCGCTTTGAACCTAAGGGATAGATGAATGAAATTAAAATAAATGCCAAAAATGCAGTTGTCACCTTCCATCTTTTTGAATATTTTCAAGTCATGTTGTTATCTTGTTCCTTGAAGGAGATATTTGGAAAATGTTTAATTATATTTAATTTAGGCCTTTCTTATCTACTTAATTAACAATGCAAGAGTTCAAGGCAGATTACAGCATTAAAAATAACATAACGTTT
Source organism: Ichthyophis bannanicus (assembly GCA_033557465.1). Taxonomy (NCBI): domain Eukaryota; kingdom Metazoa; phylum Chordata; class Amphibia; order Gymnophiona; family Ichthyophiidae; genus Ichthyophis; species Ichthyophis bannanicus. The sequence goes on from CM066048.1 coordinate 122,495,788, forward strand.
TTTGTTTTTACTATGTTGGCTGTTTAAAATAAACACAGTGGTTGAGTGGTGCGAAAGTTATTTATAATACAAAGGTTATTCAGCCACCTGCAGAACCTAGACTGACTTGGAAGAAGTTAATAAGGGCAATACAGTTTTAGAACAGGATAGCCAAAGGGTTAAAATTTGGGGAGGAGCAGAGACAATCTGATAACATGGTTTTCTCCCCCCCCCCCCCCCCACACTTGCTTTATCCTTGCAGGAGATGGTTGCGCAGCTGTACCAGTTCCGGGATTCCTACTTCGAAACGCATGGCGTGGAACAAGCAGCAAAGAAACCGCAGGATGTAGCTGAGGAGATGGACAGAACGTTAAGGGAGTTGGAGGGGGCTGAAGGTAGATGAACAGAGGGAAAGACAAAAAATCATGGTTAATAATAGAGAAAACCCTTCCCACATGAAATCCTGAGTGAATTTCGAGGGAGCGTGCACCGCAGATATTTTTTCCATTTACCTCCAAATTTTTAAACACTTGTGCCAAACTATGCAAACTCCATTCCACTTCGCTGCTACCACCACCAATCGCTGAGGTTTTTAGCAGCAGGCGAAATGGAAGAAAACAAAATTCTGGGCTGAAATGTGACAGGCTGGCAGAGATTTGACACTAGACGTAGCGTCTGTGGAAAAAGTCCTGCTGTGCATGGGAGCAGCTTCTGTCATTTCTTTATATTTGGTGGCCTTGCACTCCTCCCAAGCTGAAAACGTTTTTGGAGGGGAGGGGAAAGACAATTTAGATTTGTCATCATTCTTATATACAGTTTGACCCCCTGATAATCATACTGAATCCTGTTTGCAGGAGATGGCAGAATAGGAGAAGGACTTCTGGTTGCACAGTTCTTAACCACTGCTATTCCCTTGCCATTTTCTGGAGAAAGACATTCCCACCCTCCCTGTTCTTTTCAAAATATGATGGGTTGCCCAGAATGTGTTAAGCATCGCTGTTAGAAATTAGTGCGGTCTGAGGCATTTCATGAACTTTGGTTTGGGTTGATTAGGTACATGCACAGCAAAGATGTTTTACTTCTCCTGTAGCTTAACTTAGAAGCTGCCTCTGACCCTGTGCTTGGAAGGATATGTGACAGGTTGGATGGGTGTTGGATGTTTTTTTGGGAGGGGGCAGGACTATATTGTGGATATATGTATTATTTAGGATGATTTTGTGTGTTGGGGATTGTAAGATATTGATGTTTTATTTGGACTATGCTTCAAGCTAATTGAAGAGATATGCATTCAAACCCTTTTCTATAAACCATACTGAGATGTTTACAGACTTAAATTACCCACTGGTACTAGTAGCCCTGTCTGCCATCTACCATAGAGCTGTGTTTCTGTTTTGAATTTGTTAAACCTGCTTCAGATAAAGGAAAGGGGAATTGGTATGTTAATATCTGATTGTACAATGATTGAAGTATTATAAAACAATTCATAAAGATATCTGAGGATCTGACTTTAACAGTATACCATGGAAAAATATATAAACCGCTTTGCTCCGGAGAAAAGTGGTATAGAAATCCAGCTAAATAAATAATCAATATCTGACTGATCTCTCTCTCTTTCCATCTGTTCCCCTTGTGTATAACCTTTTCTGATTCCGTCTCTCCCTCTCTCTCCGTCCTTCCCATCTCAGGCTGTGTAAAGCAGAAAGCTCCCTACCTGATGTTGAAAGGGAAAGTCCTGAACGTGACAGCAAATTATAACCCTCAGGCAGAAGAGGCCCTCTCCAAGGCTGTCAAACTAGACCCGGAGCTGGTGGAGGCCTGGAACCAGCTGGGAGAGGTGTACTGGAAGAAAGGGGACATTGCGGCGGCCCGCACTTGCTTTACCGGAGCATTGAACCATGTGAGTGCCTGCGGTTATGCGGAAATAGAGAAGGGATCGTCATGGAGCTGACGCTGGGGTTTTCATTCCGCTTTTGAGTTCTGTGAGTTTCCAGGGGTGCAGCAAAACGAGATGGAGCTTCCCCAAATGACCAGGCAGATGCTGGCTACATTCCCAAACGCAGGAGACATCCCACTATTCAGGGGCCTTAAACAGTGCTGCCCAGTGTTCCTTACTGATGTGACATGTCACTGAAGAGAAAGTAGAGAGTTATTTCAGGACATAATACCCCTGTAGTGAAGCCCGTGTCTCTTTCTAAAGCTTTCCCTAAAGGCTTCTGTTTCCCGTGATCCAGTTGCTGTACCGAGCATGTCTCATGAAGCTTACTCTACTTCCATCTTGCTCTCTTTCAGGCAGTATTTGTTCTTACCCCATTCTCCTTGCAGTGCAGGAACAAGGGGTCTCTGCGGCACCTCTCCATGGTGCTCCGCCAACTGTCCTGCCAGGACCCCGAGGAGCGTGCCCGGAATGTGGCCAACAGCGTCGCACACGCTAAGGAGGCTGTGCAAATGGATGTGCAAGACGGCGCCTCCTGGTGTGAGTCCTGCTTACCTCTCCTCGAATGAGGGTGGGGGGGGAGGCACAAGGAGAGAAGCTGGGCATGATGGCTGCCTGACAAGGGGAAGAGCGGAGAAACTGTAAGAATAGGTTCCTAACGAGACAGACGAGGGGCTCTAATCCCCATGTGTGTTTATGTGTGTCTCTCTCGCAGATGTCCTGGGGAATGCCTATCTCTCACTCTTCTTCAATAGTGGACAGAGCCCCCTGATCTCACAGCAGGCGCTGAGTGCGTACACCCGAGCGGTGAGTGCGTGCTCCTCTTGCTGACCTGAAACTCGCACGTCACACACAGGCTTGCACTCTCGTTACCACACAGGAGTCTGTGTGAGGTTTATCCCGGTGGCGGGGGAGAAGGTGTTTACTGTAAAGGGGGTAAACTGTAGAGCGAGGACCAGTCCCTGCTCCAGTCGTTTCTTCCGTGAACCGGAGCCTTATCTGGATTCATAATCTATTGGGTTTTTTTCATTTCTTCCTCTTGGTCATTTTGCCGTAGGAGAGAGTCAACACTACAGCAGCATGTAACCCAGATCTCCACTTCAACAGAGCCACGGTAAGAGCGAGACTCCTCTCCAGATCTCATGCTGACCCCCCGACCCCTCTCCACCTCATTGAAGCCACAGTAAGAGATTCGCCTCTCCTCTGTCCCCCTTTTACCTCTGAAACCCGTCCCCAACGTGGTAAAAATATCAACTCCAGTTGGTGTAGAGGAGAAAGATGCATAATGTGCCTGACTGTAGAATGTTGTAGAAAAGCAGACATAGATAAATTTAAATGTGTATGTTTTTAAAGTTAGTAAGCTGAATAAAATGACTCGAGGCTGCCTTATCTCTGTAAGAGGATGTCACTTTGAGGAACCTTGAAGGGGTGGAGGAGGTGAGACCCATGAACCTGGAGGATAGAGGGAACTGAAATATTTGCTAGTTAGGGATAATAGCAAACTTTTCACTACTTTGAGGTCCTTTGCCTAGGCATTTCCCTCATTTTGAATTTTCAGGCTCGTGGAAGTGAAGAGGTCTGTTCTCTGGGTTGTGGGCCTTGGCACTAAATTTTACACCCTCATGCCGTATTACCCTTCCCGATTTAGAATTTGTTTTGGCTGAGGAGGGGAAGTAAAACGCAGACACTGCTTCCTTGCAGTTGCCGGAGTTTTGCCCCCACCATTTTCTTTCCTTTCTGGCTTTCTGATGGAATAAGATGTTAGTATGCGGAGAAGGCCTCATCTCGGTAAAAGGCCTCAACTCTTGTTTACGTTCCAGGTTGGGACGGAAATCAATACTGTATGTGAATATTTTCTTCTTGGGAGTAACCTCTTCACATGGGTTAATTTTACGCTTACCACGCTGCCATGTCAGGATATGTGGCGCCCCCATGCAAAAGGAAGTCTGCATCAGAGGGGGTGAAAGCACAAACACACAGTGCTAGAGGCTTTGATAAGGACTGAATTGCTGTTTAGTCATAGCCGCCACTGCAGTTTGCAGAGAGGGGCGGCAGGGGGGACAGGAACAAGGGGGCAGCAGGAATGACGTTCCCTAGGGTGCCTCATATCCTTACACTGGCCCCTGATTTCTCCACACATAAATTCAGAACAGTCACTTGGTACAGAGACTTCTCTTAAAAGCTTTTTCTTTACCACAATGTCCACATTCCGTGCATTGAGCTTTTTATCTCTGGGAAAAGGAATGTTCTAAGTGATCACAACTTCATTCTCCATGGTTCTGTTGGACTCGGGATCCCTGTGTTTTCTAGCACAATGGTGTTATAATATTTATGTAGCTTTCAGTGGATGAGCCGTGCTACTGTGTTGTGCCTTTCTGTATGCAGGCCTTGTGACGTTAGCATGTCAACCCCAGTGATGTGTGACCATTTTAGCTCTATTTGGTGGGCGGGATATTTATTTTTTTATAGCTGTATAAATATGAGGAGCGTTACCAAGAGGCGCTGGAGGGCTTTTCACGAGCAGCACTGCTGGACCCTGCTTGGCCTGAGCCCAAACTCCGAGAGCAGCAGCTAATGGACTTTCTGGAGAAGCTGACAGGGCATCTGCAAAATAAGGTATGAGGGGCAAAGCAGACAGACAGCCAGGACAGACTGAACCTTCTCTGACAGGAATACAAAAGAGATCTCTTATACCATAAGAGGCATCAGTTGAAGCATCTGCTAATGTACAAGACAGGAGGTGGGAAAAGGGACATAAAACAGACAAAGCTTCTCTGACGGTGCATCTTACACCATAAGATGTCCCAAGCAGCCCCTCACAGTGTCACAGGTTCAACCATCTACCATCTAATGTCTGCCTCCTCCTACTGTACAGGGAAAAGTGAAGGGTAAGAAGCTGCAGAGCATGCTGGGAAGCCTGCGGCCTTCGCTGCTAGGCCCCTGTGGAGATGGGCGATACCAGGGCCCTTCGGGTCAGAAAGTCACCCTGGAGCAGAGGTCGCTGAGTTCACTGAAGCCCGGGGTCAATGCCGGCACAGTGGTGCTGGGCAGAGTCGTCTTTAGCCTCACGACAGAGGAGAAAGTATCATTGTGAGTGACTTTTCAGTCTGTCGCTTTCTACTGCTCTAGCTCATCTTTGCTCCACCTTCATCTCTCGCTCTTTTCCTTCCATTCCCACTGTCTGTCTGCATAGTGTATCTGTTTCTCCTCCTCCTAGTGTAACTCTTTTAACTGCCTTTGCCCCTGTCTTGTCTGTCTTTCTGCTTCTTCCTCATCTAAGAGCATAAGATATGCCATACTGGGCCAGACTAAGGGTCCATCAAGCCCAGTATCCTGTTTCCAACAGTGGCTAATCCAGGTCACAAGTTCCCGTCAGATTCCCAAAAAGGTACACAGATTTCCCTGGTCGTCTTTAATAATGGTTTAAGAACTTTTCCTCCAGGAACTTCTCCTAACCTCTTTAAACTCGGCTACACTAACAGCTTTTAATACATCCCCTGGAAACGAATTCCAGATTTTGATTGTGTTGAGTAAAAACATATTTTGCCAGATTAGTCTTAAATGTGCTACTCTGCAGTTTCATTATGTGTCCCCCTAGCCTTTCTGCTTTTTGAAGGAGAAAACGATCAATCTACATTTACCTGTTCTACTCCATTCATTATTTTATAGTTCTCTATCATTTCTCCACTCAGCCATCGTTTTATTCAAGTGGAAGAGCCCTAAACCTTTAAGCCTTTGGCATTACATTGGCCACCCCGCAATCTGTCTGTCTCCCTCTTTGTATGCCATATCTGTCTGTCTCCTCTCTCTCTCTGATCTGCATTGTCTGTCTGTCTCTGTACATCGCTCATCGGAGTTTGTGTGTGCCTGACACGGCCTTGGCAGACCGGATTCATCTGACAGGCGGATCCTGCTCATTGATTGTGCTTCTCTTCTCCCTTTCTTTCTTAGCACCTTTGGCCTGGTGGATTCAGAAGGCTCTTGTTTTGCTGTGATGGTTTATAATGTGGTGGAAAGCTGGGGGGTTCTCATCGGGGACTCTGTGGCTGTCCCAGAGCCGCACCTCAAGCAGCAACATATCCACAGAGAAAAGGTGAGGAGTCCCTGCAGCACCCCAAAATCCTGCTACATAGCACCCTCCAGACGTACAGCTCTGCCAGTACACCTTCTTCCTGTTGTACTGAGACCCCCCCTCCCACAGCTATGCCAATGCACCTCACCTCTACCTTAAAGCACCCCTCCTACTCCAATACTGACACTCCTCTCCCTCAGCTGGGCTAGTGCACCTCACTGCTAGCCTGAAGAACCTCTACTGGTTTATAACTATTTCCTCCTTTTTTTTTCCTTACCTCTCCAGACTTTCTCCTTCAGTAGCCTCCGAGTGGAGAGTCCCCTCTTGCTTGTGATAAATGGCAAAGTTCAAGGTCCATCGTGCCAGGCCTCTGCCACCTTGGTCAATATCCCGCAGAGCGAGTGATCAACCACAGAAAATTCCTGTAGCTCATCGGAGCAGTAGCACGGAGGGATGACCCTTAGGGGCAGAGAGGGCCGATGGGGCAGGGTTACAATCCTGTTACCATCTCTCTATGCCTAATAAGACTTTTATCTGGATAAAACTTGACTTAAAAAAGAGAGAATGAGAGGTGAAGGAGTGTGGGGACAGTATAACAGCAGATGGAGGATTGAAAAGAGAGTAGGATGAAATGCAAAGAGGAGAGGTCTCTTCCTGCCTGTCTGGCTTTCTTGTTTCCCATGTGTCTCTTTAGCGCTCTCTCTCTCTTTGCTTGTTGTCACCAGTGTTCCCACTAAGATGCACGGGAATCGTCCATCCGCATCCCTACCATTGGGAGTAGTGTATCAGTATTGCAGATTCAATTGTGGGAGGCAGGCAAATTCTGCTCCTCATGATTGACACTACAAATTGATGCACTTCCCATGCACCTTAGAGAGAACATTGGTTGCCACTTCACTGCTGCCATTTCTCTCTCTACACACACTTCTTTATTTTGTCTCTCTTTCTCTCACCCATAGCTCTTTCTCCTTCTCTCTTCCCCTCGGCACATCTCTTGTTCATCCTCATCCTACTTCCTTCTGTGACTCAAGTCTGCTGTTGTTTCCCAAGCCCGTTCCTCTCTGCATTCCCAGGAGGGTGAGGGGAGCCTTTAGGTCCGGTCTTGTTTTTTGTGAATTCATCCTCCCCAGACATCCTGGTACTTGTTGTCCTCGGTCCTTCAGCACAACATGGACCAGAACACCTTATGGCAATGACAGAAAAACCAAGACCAAATTAAAAGTCTGTCTCCAGGAATGTCACCTCGTAGGCCTGAATCCCCCACTCCCTTCCTGGTAAATTCTGAAAATGTTTGTTTCTGCACCGTCCGCTCTTCACCTCACCCTGTATTTATAACAAAAGAGGATTTTCTCCCCTCTTGTATTTATTTTTATACGTATGCTGTTTGTACTTCAGATTAAAAGCCTGGATCTGTAGTTGCTGTTGCCCGTTGAGGTGTCTCTGCTAATTCACATTCAAGAAACCGCCTTGTCAAAATAATAAAACAAGAATCAAAACTAATTCCAAAGTGCGGAAGAAAAACATCAAAGATCGTTCTAGGGTAGTGGTACCAGTCCATATGGTCTCTGGTCAGATTAAATGGTGCCAGAAGAAAAGTTTTTATGTGCGATTTTTATATATTTACAGATTTCAAAAAACTCTTGTACAGAAATAAGAATACATAAGATAAAGGAAAGCTTTCTGCCAAGTCAGAAAGCAACACACATAGTCGAATTTAGGGGAAATCTAACATAATAGGAAAGGAAACGTGGAGGAAATAACCCACATAGTCAGCTGAAACCAAGCTTTAAGCAGATCAGCACATATTAATACATCATAATTGTGCAACACTTCCATATGCAACCAGGAAGCAAGATTAAACACACAGAGGCCGATTCTGTTCTGTGCATCCCCCACCTGTCCGGCCAGTCAGAATTCGGACGTGATCCAGTTGCTCTCAATTCTGATCCCGCCGGGGCTAGACATGCCCACAGGATCAGAATCGGGTCTACAGGCCTGGACGTGCAGGTCGTGGTCCGATTCTGGCCGCCCGGACGTCCAATGAATTCCCAGGCTAGCCCAGTCTGGCACCTACATTGAGCCGCGGTGCCCTGGCATCCTGTTGCCGTGGCACCACGGCTCCATGCAGGAGCTGCGATCCCTGGCAGATCCAGTATTCTGCTTTCCCCTGCAGCCTGACCCCTGATCGGTCCTGCCATGGCCAGGGCCGGACTACGGGGAACACCCTGCGCCCCCTCATCTCTGGTCAGCTGCTCGGCTCCCTCCGAGGTGGAATAAGTCCCCTGGACATACTGAATCGGCTCGGTACGTCCAGGGTCATGGCACCGCCCACACCCTGCCCTCACTCTACCTGCGGCCCACCTCCTCCTGCCCACACACAGAGCTCCTGCATAGCTCAGATCTACATGCAGGGAGCTCTGTTTCCAGGACGCAGGACAGGCGTTTAGCGGAGCTGGACATCCGGATCAGATGTCCAGACCTGCTAAACGTGATTCAGAATGACCCCCTAAAGGGGGGAAGGAAGGTCCCCTGCATACTCTATTTTTCCAAAAGGCAAGCATATGATCTGGACCTGAAACTGGGGAGTGAAGGGAAGCAATGTGAATGAGAGGTGAGGGGGAGAGGTACAGAGATATGGAAAGAAGGGAAGAAACTGACGAAGAACAGGTGAGAAATGGGGAGGCAAAGGGCTGATAAGGTAGGAATGAGAGAGACAGGGAAGAGAGTAAAATGGAAGATAGGAAGAGAAGAAGAGCAGGGCAAAGAAAGGAGATGCAGAAACGTGAGAGAAGAGGAGAAAACACACAGAGAAGGACTGAACTGGGACAGAAAGACTGGCCAGAACAACTCAGTCACTGGGGGAAGAAAAATCAGCTGAAGGAAAGAAGAAATGACAAAAGGGGGTGAAAGAAAAAGAGTAATTGCAAATTAAGGCTTGTAGCTTTGTAGCAACTGACCTGATTCTGACTGAGCTGGAAACCCAAAGGGGCAGGAGAAGGAAACTGCCCTTTTATAGGGTCAGAACTCGTTTAAAACTAATGGAGATGTGCTGCAGAATTTGGGCATTTGTGGGCTGAATTTTCAAACCTTCCAGAGCGCTCCTGCTACACCAGTCCAGACTATGGGGTTGTCCTCTCCAACCAGCAGACGTGAGAGAGAAAACACCAGAGGAATGCTGTGACATCATACCCAGCACAGCTAGGGGCACGCCTCAGTTTTTTCTCTGTCTCAGCAGATGGTGTTTGACTTCTGGTGCAGTTTCTGGTCAGACTGATGGCCTTGGCCAGTCTAGTTCCGGAGGCCCAAGGGTGTGTAGGAGACACCCCTGGGTCTGGGCTGTGTCTTGCAGCGGGGTAACTTCTGACTGGGTCATTAAGTTCCCTGGGAGTGCTGTCAAGAAGGTGTCTGGCTCCAGCGGTTCCCTTTTCTTTTTCCTTTGGTCAAAAACATAAGATAAAAGGAGAGCCAATGAGGGCTAGGCAGCTCAGGGCAGCAGCTAGACATCGCAGCTAAATACAGCTTACTGCAGGATATCTCTCCCGCAGTTCCAGGCTTCGGGACATTGCAGACATGCTCGGCCCTCCCAGCACTTTTGGCTCTCCCCCCCCCCCCCCCCCAGACTGCTACCCTGAAGGCTCGAGGTCGGGGTGGTATGCAGTAGCAGCACTCGTTGAGAATTGGCTTCTGTAAATTCCCCTGCCATGCTGGTGTGGTCAGCGGAGCCAGGTGAGGCTTGGGTTCTCGCTTTGGGATCACTCGTAGAAGGCCTGCTCTCTGTTGCTGCGTGCCATGTGCTCAGTGGCTGATATCACACAAGGCAGACCACTGATTACTCACACCCATTTGGAAGTAATAAGACAGAGACTTCCGGGGATAGCCAACAAGGTGCCGTGTTGCCTCGGATGTGGCTGATGGCACAGGGTCCTGGTGGATCAGATGTGCTTGGCCTGTGCTGCTGACATGGGGCATTCCTCAGCATATGCTCCCGACTAGCGGCCTTGCTTCCAGCCCTGAGTCCCTCGCCGGCCATGCTGTCGGTCATGGCAGCAGAAGGGGTAGACGTGATGCCACCAGTCCTGACGCTTGCAAGGGAGGCATCCGGAGATGCATCGCCACCTGCCAGCAGTGAGCCGGGTGATGTGATGGAGTTTGCAGTGCTCTTTTGTCAGGTGTGGGGCACGTGAAAGGGGCGCCACACCAGAGAGGTTCAGTCCCTTTTCCAGGCTGGCTCCTGTCCATCCAGGGACCAGGAGGCAGCTGATAAGTCAGACCTGCTGGGCAAGGCAGATTCGAGAGGCAAGCGGTCTCTCAGTAGCAAGGAGCTGCCAGAGCCCAAGTGCCGCCATAGGTCCCTGCTATGGGTACTTGGTGATCTCGATTCCCCGGAGGAGGAAGATCAGGGAAGCGAGAATTCTCTCTCCTCGGTCTCCAGCCTGGAGGAGAGGGAATATGTGAAATCGGAGGATGACTCAGCATCCCGCGTGATTCACCTTTTCTGTAGGGAGGAGGTGGTGGCCCTAATCAGTCAGGTCACGATGGAGCTCAGAATTCCTGAGGCTGCAGGGCCTGCAGATCAGCTGGCCTCGGACCCTATCCTCCACAGAGTCAGGGCACCGGCCAAGGCATTTCCCTTTCCCCTGGAGCTTCAGCAGTTGGTAGCCAAGGAATGGAAGATACTGGATATGTCTCTCCGATTGGCTTACTGCCTGGGAAGGATTTATGCCTGGTCACAGGAGGACCTACAGTTCTGACTTCGGTATCCTAAGGTGGATTCCTTGGTCATGGCTGTGACCAAGAAGATTACAGTCCCGGTCAAGGAGGGTGCAGCCTTCTCCACTTTCACGTTGGCTCTGCAGATGTCATCCTGTGGCGGGCTGGTGGCCCGGGCCTTGCTTCGCTGGCTACAACTGCCACTGGAGGACGACGCTTCAGCTCGGTTGAAGTCGGTCACTGCATTCCTGGTGGAATGCCTTCATGACCTGCTTTGTTTGGCTGTGCAGATGGCGGCAGCCACAAATGTGGTCCGGTGGTGCTAAGGCTCCGCATCTGGTCCGCAGATGCCACCTCCCTTTAAGGGCGATCTACTTTTCAGGGAAGACCTGGAGAAATTGGTTAACGCCCTGGGAGAGGTCTAGCCATAGCGCCTATCGGAGGATAAACCTAAGTCTTCTGTGAGGCACTTTCAGGTTGTCACGACTCATGCCGTTATCGAGCCAGCTGTCAGTCTACTTCTTGCCAGGCATCAGGCAACCGGGGGAAGCCCTTTCAGAGGGCCTGACAACAGGACTCTTTGAGAGGTGCTAAGGGATCCGGCGCCATCTCCTACCTCTCCTCCTGCTGACAGGCTCTGGGCTCATTCCAAGGTGCTGCAGGTCAGTGGGTGGATCCGCCTCTTTCACCAGCAATGGGCTCGTATCATGTTGGATGCCTGGGTACTAGAGATCATCCTGCACGGTTATGTTCTCGACTTGGCACGACCCATTTGGGATCCGTTCCTGATCATCTCTTGCGGGTCAGGGACCAAACAAAAGGCCATCCAAGACACACTACAGTGCCTGCATTTGTTAGGGGCATTAATGCCCGTTCCGGCCTCAGGATGTGGATGGCACTCCATTTATTTTGTGGTGCCGAAGAAGGACAGGATCTTCCACCCGATCCTCGATCTCCAGGGTATCATTCGGAGCTTACGTGTTCACCACTTCCGCATGGAGACCTTGTAGTCCATCATCCAGGCCGTTTTGGCTGGGCGTATTCCTTGGTAGACTAGACCTCACAGAGGCGTACTTGCACATTCCTATTAGTGAGGAGCATCAACGATTTCTGCACTTTGCAGTTCTGGGTCAGCCCTATCAGTTCTTTGCTCTGCCCTGCAGTCTGGCGACTGCACCACAGATGTTCTCCAAGGTCAAGGTGGTGGTAGCTTCAGCACTGCATTGTGAAGGAATTTGCATATACCCCTATCTGGATGACTGACTCATTCTGGAGTGATCGTATATCGATGGGAAACACAATGTGCGATGAGTCCTGCAACTCCTGGAACAGCTTGGCTGGGTTGTCAATTACAGCAAGAGCTCACTGATCCCGTCCCAGCATCTGGACTTCCTCGGAGTGCACTTCGACACCTCCAGGGGCCAGGTGACCCTCACGGAAGACCATTGCACAAGTTCCAGTGCCAGCTCCACAGTGTTCAGCAGTTGGGACTATCTTACACTCCTTGGTGCCATGGCGGTGACCTTGGAGGTTGTGCCATAGGCCAGAGTACACATGCACCCCTTGCAACACTTGCTACTTAGCCATTGGTCTCCGCTAACCAAGGAGTACGACTGTTGACTTCCTCTGTCGGCGATGGTTCACGCCAGTCTCCAGTGGTGGGCGTCCTGCACAAAGGTGTTCTGGGGTGTGCCAATAGCCCAACCCAGCTACATAATAGTGATGACTGATGCCAGCTTATCCAGCTTGGTGAGCACTGCCTCTACCTCTCTGCGCAGGGGAAATGGTCTTTGGTAGAGATGGGGTGGCCTATCAATCGCCTGAAGGCTTGAGCCATCCTTTTTGCCCTGGGCCACTTTCAGGAGCTTCTACAGGGATAGGCGATGCATGTCATGTCAGACAACACCGTTGCAGTGGCTTATGTGAATCGCCAGGTGGGCATGAAGTGTCAGGGCAGGGCATGGCATGGCATGGGAAATGTCCCTCTAGTTCCCTTGGGCCGAGTGCATGTTCAAGCTGATTTCTTCAGCAAGCATTACCTCGACCCCAGCGAGTGAGAACTGGCCGCCTGGGCCTTCGACAGGATAGTTGACTGGTGGGGCCATGATGGATTTCATGGCAAGCCCGGGCAACACAAAGGTGTCAGCCTTTTTCTTGCGTAGGAGATAACAGGTCCAGGGGAGTGAATGCGTTGGTACAGCCTTGGCCTCCAGTGTCAGTACTTTACATCTTCCTGCTGTGGCCAGTGATCCCCCAGGTACTTCGGAAGCTGGAGTGGCATCCAAGGCAGGTGGTCCTGGTGGCACTGGATTGGCCTCGTCGTCCATGGTATGCGGATTTGGTTCGGCTTTAGGTCGAGTTGCTTCTTCCATTGGGCTATCGCAGGGAACTCTAGCGGCAGGGATCCATGTGGATGGCAGATCCAGCTCCCTTCTTGCTTATGGTCTGGCTCTTGAGAGGCAGCGATTGAGGTGAAAAGGCTATTCACTAGCGGTGATATCCACGCTGTTGCACGCCTGCCGGCAGTCAACGTCATTGACCTATGTGTGGGCATGGCATCTCTTTGAGAGATGGTGTGCGCAGTGAACCATCTCACCCTGGAAGGCGCGGGTACCGCATGTCTTGGCCTTACTGCAGGATGGATTTCAGAAAGGTTTATTGTGCAGCTCGTTGAAGGTGCAGTTGGCAGCTCTCTCGGCCTTTTAGGACCAGTGCAGAGCAGGACCTTGGTCACCCATCGGGATGTGGGCTGGTTCCCGAAGGGCATGTGGGCTCTGCAGCCTCTGGTTCAGCTGGAGGTGCCCACATGGCACCTTTCCGTGGTCTTGAAGGCACTGGTGGGGGTGCAGTTTGAGCCCATGTGCCATGCGACGCTCAAGGATAGATTCTTGAAGACGATTTTCCTAGTTGCTATTACTTAGCACGGCGCATCTCCGAGCTGCAGGATCTGTCTTGCTAGGATCCATTTTTGACATGTTCAGCAGAGGGCGTATCATTACGCCCCATGCCTTCCTTTCTCCCAAAGGTCCTCTCAGCTTTTCATGTCAATCAAGAGCTTTCTTTATTGTCCTTTTCCCGGGAACAGTGTGCCGGGTCTGACTCAACCTTATGGAAATTGGATGTTCGTAGGATGCTACTGTGATACCTTGAAATAACCGACTCTTTTCGCTCTCCAACCGCTTGTTTCTCCTCTCTTCCGGACCCCGCAAGGGTCAAGCGGCATCCAAGGGTACCTTGGCCCGCTGGATTAAGGAAGCCATTTCCTCCACCTATTTGCTGGTGGGGAGGTCTGTGCCACTTGGGTTAATGGCACAATCTATGCAAGCTCAGATCTCATCCTGAGCGGAAGTATCTGTGGTGGCAACGTGGTCTTCCTTGTCCAAGTTTGTTTGTTATTATCACTTGGATGCACAAGCAAGGACAGCAGCCCATTTTGGTTCACAAGTGTTGGCTACTGTGCTGTCATCCCACCCTCAAGGGGTTTAGCTTTGGCACTCCCCTATGGTCTGGACTGGTCTAGCAGCAGTGCTCTGGAAGGGGAGATTTTACCTACCGTTAACTTCCTTTCCCGGAGCTCTGCTAGACCAGTCCAGGACCCTCCCTGAAGACTGGACCTGCCGCTTTGGGGGTGGTCTTGCAGCCTGGATCTCAGCAGGAATCCATTTTCTATAATTGTATATATCAGCGCTGATTGTATATAGTTTTCCAATCAAATTATTATTTGGGGACAGGGGCCCTCGTGGTAGGCTCAAAGTGGAGCTCAACTGCTTTTTACGGGAACTGAAGAGTGCCCCTAACTGTACTGGGTATGATGCCAGGGATGATGTCACTCAAAATTATCCCAATAAGGTGACAAAATAAATCAAATTCAAAAAGATCACCAAATAATCCCTCAAAAAAATTATAAACTTGTATTATTTTTGTCGGAGTGCACCGGGGGAGGAAAGAACTTACATCTATCCACTCCTGACGGTAAACTCCATTTTAATCATTTAGGTTAACTCAAAAGCAATCACTTAACTTAATATCATTGAAGATAGCCGAAATTCAACCTGCAGCCAAGCACAGCAACAATTTCCTTTCCTAGAGCACTGCTTGACCAGTCCAGACCATAGGGTTATCTCCCCAACCAACAGATGTGACACAGAGAAAAACAAGAAGAATGCCGTGAAATTATCCCTAAACAAAACCTGCAGCCAAGCACAGCAACAAGGCACGACGTGAATGTTACGGGATCAGTTCCCTGTATCAAGTGCTGATTTCATATGCTACTGCTCAGCACTTGATACAGGGAACTGATCCTGAAACGTGCACGTCGTGCCTTGTTGCTGTGCTTGGCTGCAGGTTTTGTTTAGGGATGATTTCACGGCATTCTTCTTGTTTTTCTCTGTGTCACATCTGTTGGTTGGGGAGATAACCCTATGGTCTGGACTGGTCAAGCAGAGCTCTAGGAAAGGAAATATAACGGTAGGTAAAATTTCCAATTTTTCTGCATAAGCTACCCTTGACCTTGCACAGATGGAAATGGGATGGTGGGGGAGCCTTTATAGTATGTATGCAGAAATGGTTTTCATTTAGATTAACATTTAGGAATAGACAACCATTTAAGCTTTACCATACCTCAGTAGATCCTTGTTTTTCTCAAGAGTTTAAAAAGCACCAGGAAAAGGCTTGAAAGCAAAGTAAGATGAAAATATTTCATCCATTTTTTCTGGCATCCACACTGAAAAACTTTAAAATTTGCAAAATTGTTTGTCACAAAAAAATTGGCGTTACATTGGCCACCAATCTTTAGGTATTACAGATGATTTTAATGATAGTTCACAGATTACTAATAGTAGGTCTGCAATCTCATATTTCAGTTCTTTCAACATCCTTGGATGTATACCATCCAGACCAGGTGATTTGCTAAGCTTCAGTTTATCAAATAGTTGTAATACATCTTTCCGTTGTATCAATATTTCTTTCAGTTCTTCTGTGGCATCACTTTAAATACTATTTCAGTCATGGGTAACATCCCTGTAAAGACCGAAGCAAAGAATTCATTAAGTCTCTCTGCTATGGCCTTGTCCCCCCTTAGTGCCCCTTTTACCTCTCTATCATCTAATGGTCCAACTGACTCTGTCACAGGTATTTTATTACAAATGTACTTGAACAAGTCTTTATTACATGTTTTTGCTTCCACAGCAAGCTTCTCAAATTCTCTCTTTCCTGCCTTATCAATGCCTTGCATCTAACTTGCCAATGCTTATGTTGTTTCCCATTTTTGTCATTTGGCTCCTTTTTTCATTTCCTGAAAGATGTTTTTTTTGGCTACAACATCCTCTCTGGCCTCATCTTTAAACCATGCTGGCAGTTTTTTGAATTCCCTTCCATTTTTCTTAAAGCGTGGAATACAGCTGGTCTGGGCTTCCAAGATAGTATTTTTAAACAACTCCCATGCTTGATATAAATTTTTAACCTTTGCAGCTGCTCCTTTTCGTTTTTTCTTAACTTTTTTCTTCAATTTATCATAGTCTCCCTTTGGAAAGTTAAAAGGTAGTACTGTGGATTTCCTTACCATCCCTCCTCCACTAATTAAATCAAATGTGATCATGCTATGATCACTATTGCCAAGTGGTCCCAACACCCTTATCTCTTGCACCAGATCTTGTGTTTCACTAAGGACTAGGTCCAAAATAGCTTCCCCTCTTGTCAGTTCATGAAGCAGCTGCTCCAAGAAGCAGTCATTAATTTCATCTAGAAACTTTATCTCCCTAGCATGTCCTGCCGTGACACTGACCCATTCGATGCCAAGGTAATTTAAATTACCCTATTATTATTGTGTTGTAACTTTGTTAGCTTCCCTGATTTCTTTGAGCATTACATCATCTGTTTGTTCAGTCTGGCCAGCCGGTGGGTAGTACACCTAGGGGCGGCCCAAGGGGGGTGCGAGGCCATGTGCGGAGATTCATTGCAGAGCCTCATTTTCATAAATATTTGCATAATGTTAACATGCACATTTAGTAAACATGCCTCTTAATGAGTGTCTGGATAAAGAAAGACTACCAGATTTCTAAATTATTATATTCCAGTGCCAACCACCAGACCCATTAGCAAGTACTAAACACTGACCATTTAGAACCCATAGCAAACCCACAGTATCATAACAGCACTACCAGGACTCACAAAGCACCAAACGCTACCTATCAAAAAGGCAACACGGCAAATATTAAACCAATACATCTCAGAGAATACCAATACATCTCCTACTGGGGAAAGAGAACAAGTAACACTGTCAAATAGAAACTACATGAACAGAATACCTCAGCTTGGTTATACCATCGTAACATAGACCATCACCTAACAAAGAACAAGGGATCACAATTTAGAAATAGGAAGACAATAATTAAACTGGGAACCCCAAAAGCCAAACATGAAATGTACAACAACACTGGAGAAATAAAACTATAAATTAATTTTCTCTTGAACTAAACAAAAACGCAAAGATGCTAGCGATACACATTTCCCAGACCTGACATATTCCAGTTAATAAATTTAAAATAAAAAGTATTTTTCTACCTTTTGTCTGGCAATTTATTTTTCAGTTGCAATTGCTCCAGTCACTTTCTTCTGGTTTCTTTGTGTCTTCTGCTAATTGTCTATTTGTCCTTTCTTCTAGATTTTTTCCATTATCTCTCTACATCTGCTTTAACATACTGATCTTTTCCCATTTGTTCTTTCCCCCATTTCATTCTTTATTCCTTTATCATCCACTCAGATTTCACCCTTCCATCCTCAGTCCCCACTTACTCATAATACCTGGCCAATCATAGATTTTTTGTCCCTCCCACAGAACATATCTTTTCCCCTCTCCATCCTCATTCCCCATCCCTATCCCCTTCTAGTCCTTCCCCAAAATCAGCTCCCTTCTAGTTCTAGATCCACCCAGCATCCGCTCCCTTCTTGTCCCATTCTCCCATACCCCCACATCAGCCCATTTCCAGTCCTAGCCCCCCATATGCTCCTTTCCAGCCCCCCATCAGCCCGTTTCCATTCCAAGCTCCCCCATCAGTCAATTTCCAATCCTAGCTCCCATCAGCCCATTCCAGCCCCCATCAGCCCATTTCCAGGCTTATCCCTCCCCCTCAGCTCATTTCCAGTCTTATTCCAGCCCCCATCAGCCATTTACAATAAGCCCAGTTCCAGCTTACCCTCCCATCAGCCCTTTTCCAATCCTTGCCCCCCCTATTTGCTCATTTCCAGTCCTATGCTAGACACCCCCTCCCCCTCCCCCCTGCTCCGCCAAAGAGCCCCTTGGCCATCTAAGGAGCTTCAGAGGGAGCTGGAGAAGCCTGCATGAGGCCCCGGCTCCCTCTGCACAGCTGCCAGCGTGAAGAGTGTTTTCCCTCACACTGGCGGCTGCTTCTGTGAAGCGCGCTGAATGCTGGGAAAGGTTAAAGGTCATTTCCTGGCACTTGCACTCTTCACAGAAACAGCCGCCAGCGTGAGGGAAAACGCTCTTCACGCTGGCGGCTGTGCAGAGGAAGCCGGGGCATCACGTGGGCTTCCCCGGCTCCCTCTGAAGCCGTCCATTTTGTGCGAGAATGAAATTTGTGTGGGGCCCTGTGCAAACAACATTCTCGCACAATGGAAAGGCCGGGCCTGAGTACACCCCATTGCCATCACCTTCCCCTTTTTATTTGAAATTTCGATCCATAGAGATTCTACAGTGTATTTTATTTCTTGTAAAACTTTAATCCTGTGTGACTCAGTGCCCTCTCTAACATAGAGAGCAACCCCTCCACCATTTTGATCTGCTCTTATTGCGATACAATTTATGCCCAGGTATCATAGTGTCTTCCTTCCAGCAGGTCTCTGAGATACCTCTCATATCTAACCTCTCATATCTCATATCTAACCTCTCATATCTCACCTCTCATTTAATGCTATATATTCTAAACTCTTCCACCTTATTTTTTAGATTTCTAGCATTTGCATACAAGCATTTTAGAGGTTGTACTTTATTCATATTAATCTGGTTATTGGTAGAGAGGGGTAATTTGGAGTCTTTAAGCTCTGTTTGCTCTGTACGTAAAGGCATATGGGTTACTTTTGTCTTCCGTGGAACCTCTCTGTCAATATGCCCTGACTTCAGTCTTTTGCTAGTATCCTTCAAGGATACATCCTTCCGAACCATGCGCTCTTGGGAGACTGTCGGCTTTCCCCATGCTCACTCCCTGCTCCTAACCTGCCCAGTTCTCACCCTGTTACTTGATGTGCCGTTAACATGGAGGTTCACATGTGGTAGCTGTCACGCCAGCACGGTAACCATAACCACAGTGCCCTGCTAAGTTACTGCGTGCTAAAATGCGCATTTAACTGCTTAGTGTATGTTAGTGAAAGGGCCTCATGTGCCTTCTCAGCCTGAGGTGTGTACACTACTTTGCTTTTTCATTTGGAGTGGAGGAGTGGCCTAGTGGTTGGGGCAAGGTACTTCAGGCCGGAAGGTCGGGGGTTCAAATCCCACTAGAGGACAGCAACCTTGGGCCGGAAGGACTGGTGTTTCTAGTCCCACAGGTGCTCCTTGTGGTCTTGGGCAAGCCACTTAACCCTCTATAGCCCATGTTCCCTGTAAAATAGTTATCTCCAAGTTATAATGCCCTGTTCAATGTAATTTCAGTTTGTTCAATGTAAACCTCACAGATGCAGAATAGCGCAGTATATAAGAGAATGTAAATAAATAAATAAATTTAGCAAAATGTGGTTAAGCTAATAAGGTTTAATTTATTTGCTTAACTACAAAACGTTAAAGAGGATGCCAAAGCGGTGTATAGTTTAAAAGAAAATCCAAAAACCGAATAAAGGAGGAACCACAAAAAGGGCAGCGGAGAAAGACAAACATTAACACAAGAGAAAGGGAAAAGCGTAAGGAGCCAAACACAAGGAACTAATACAATTGTTGCTTTAAGATTTAAAACACAGGACCACAGATAAGGTAAAAAATTGTGAAGGAAGCAAGGACAACATTAAGGTCTACATAATATCTTGGTTTTGATTAACCAGGGGAGTCGGTTCTGACTACTTTGTCTGGTGTACAGAAAAGTTTGGAAGTCGGAGGATTCATTTCAAAAACAGTGCGTACATCTCCCCACAATCTGTGTCTGTGCCTACAACTCCCTTACCTCTGATGCCACGAGGAGACGGTCTTCTTAACAGCAGTAGCCTATTCTTTTATTATTAGGGATCCCCTCGGGGCCGGTCCTACCACTGAGTGACTGGTTTTGCACATGGCCTTGATTTTTAACCCCACTTTTCAGCCCCTACTAATTTAGGAAAATGCAGGCCCCCAAACAGTGTATCTAGCCCTGCATCCCCTTCAGGCCGTCGCTGGGTTTGTTACAGCATGTATGTACTAAACAAATGTCCAAATAGCAGGAGCAGAGAAGGGAAGACAAGTTGAATTTAGCTCACAAGTTTTCTGTCGTAGCTGCGCTGAGCGTGAGTTACATTCAGCTACAGTAGATAGTTGCTTGTCCATGAGGGCTTACCATCTAAGGAACCCTTTTACAAAATGTGCTAGGTTTCTGCACTTAATGCGTGTTTAGCACTAAACATAATGTTTAAGTGCAAAGCCTTTGCAGTAAGGGGCATGGCCAGGATGTTCCCAGAAGTTAACACACAGATGCGAACCCTAAGCACGGCGCAGTTATCGAGGGTGCACCCAACTCCACCTACTGAGACGATGTTACTTGCATCCATGCTCATTGCGATATTGATAGCATGCAATATGTTCCCCCCCCCACCCCATGCTAACTGCAATGTGCTCCCCACGCCCACTTTCCAACCCTAGCCAGGACCGTACCAAGCTGGAAATGAGCCCTATGTGGTTTATGAATCTGGTGTCCCCCCCCCCCCCCCCACCCAACCATGCACAGCAACTCGCTTTTGTTGAGCTTCCTGGAAGCCCAGTGATGAAGTCCTTATGTACTTGTGCCCTGTGCGGTTGCAGCACTCACACAGGCCTGCCTATAACTGGCCCGTTCACCACCCCAACGCCAACTGGCTGTTAGCACATAAATCAGCATGCCGTAACTGTCATGCCCCCCGGAAACGGTTATCGCGGGCAAAAATGCATGTTAACTGTTTTAGCACACTTTGGTAAATGGGCCCCTGAGTTTGTACCTGAGGCACTGTAGAGCTAAGCGACTTTCCCAAGACTACAAGGAGCATCTGTGTGATTTGAGCCCTGCTATGAGCTTGCTCCAAAGAGAGAAGTACAGACAGAACAAAAAACAGTGTTTCTCGTTATGTTGCACATTATATATTATCTGCGGCCCGGGATGCTATGAAGGCAATGTTCAGAGGCCCCAGAGAGAGTAGGGGAGGGAGTTGTGGTGGTTGTGTGGGATTGACACCTCATAGTCGGGGTCCATGGTTCTAAGGTTTCAGCTCAGGATGGTCACTGCAGTGACTCGTGAATTTATCTGTGAGAGAGGAAATATAAAATAGGGGTATAAATCAGTGGGGGGAAAAAAGACAAAAAGGGAGAAGAAAAAAAAACCCACTAGGGGATAAATAGGAATATTTCTATGCACAAGGTCAGAAACAATTGATAGGACCTAGAATCTGCCTGGTTTCTAAAGCTCTGGAAACATAATATCTATTTTCGAGCGTCAGCTAAAGGGGTCTGAGATACTTATTGTCCTCCATGAACAACAGGACTATCGAAAATCTGCCTGAAAGAAAATGTACTGACAGGCACAAATCTGGGGGGAGGGAGGGAGAGGAATAGGGAGAAAATAAGAACAGGCTGGAAAATTAAAACAACTGGAATGGAAATACCAGGGAGAAATTCTAATAAAGACAAAACAATGTTGAAGCTGGGGGGGAACCAGTAATTGGTAAAATAAGTTCCAAAATGAGTTGTGACAGGGACTTGGCAGCTCATTTATGTGCGAACTATTTTGAAGATTAATTGTGTACAGAATATACTCTCATCTCTTGTTATTATTCTTTATGCAAACATTATTCCTACATCACCCTTGATCTTTTATTTTTGTACAAATGTTTGTAATTTATACATGGTTACATTGTTTTATGTTCTGTTTTGTTTGATGTACACCACTTTGACAAGGGATAAAGCGGTATAGAAGACCTAATAAATAAATAAAGCAGATTTATTTTAAAGTGGACCTGTAAAATAAATTAGCAAGCAATACTTGCTGTTCCACCGATTCACTGCAAGATGTCAGCACACTACCACAGGTGACCTCCTCTTCTGTGACCCCCATTCAAAACAGCACGGTCGCAGCTTTGGTCCTGCTGAATGCTCCGAAATATGTGTATGATACCTTTTTATTGGACTCATTTCAAACATTTCTTGAGTAGGTTTTGGCAGGTGACATTCCCTTCCTCAGGTCCAACCAGATCCTGCCAAACTGGAGAAGAGTGCCAGAATTATTAAAACGGAAATTTCTAAGGGACAGAGTTAAATATCCTTTCCCCCCCCCCCCCCCGCCCCCGTTCGCCCCACTGCATGTCTTGCCCCATCCCTTACTCCCATCCTCTCTCATACTCACCTTCACACCCCATTGTTACCATCACTCTCCCTCGATCCGGCCACTTTCAGTCCCCCCATTCCTGCTCCTCCCATCTACCCAACCAGGACTGTACCAAGCTAGAAATGTGCCCTGTCTGACTAACAAATTTGGTGCCGCATCATCCACCCAGCCAAGTTCAGTAACTCACTCTTCTTTGTAGCTTTCTAGAAGCCCAGTGATGATATCAGCGCCCCTTCTGTGCAGCTGCTCCGCCCTTGGTTCTGCCCCGTACCCAACCAGAGGTAGTAGAATGCGGTGGGTCATAGGGGCCCACCAATATTTTACCCAGCACAGCATCAGCTGCCCCTTTACCTAACTTCCCCACTTCCCCTCTCACCCTCATCCCTAGCACCAGACTCCTCCATGCTCCATGACACTGGTCCTGTTGCACCCCCCCCCCCCCCCATTATTTCTGTCATCCATGCTTACCATCATCCCCTTCATCCAGCTCATTTCTCTTCTTGCCAACATCATACTAACTCCCCCCCACCCCTTAGAGACTTCGTCTCTCACCCCTATCTCCAGCACTCATCCACCCCACTCCCTCTCATTTCCCATTTCTCTCCATTTGCTGGCTCACTTAGAGTGGAGGAGTAGTCTAGTGGTTAGAGCACTGGCTTGGTAACCAAGCGACCAGAGTTCAGTTCCCACTATCACTCCTTGTGACCTTGGGCAAGTTGCTTAACCCTCCACTGCCTCAGAAGAAAGGCCTGGCAGTCTACGTCTGGCCACACTGCCAAGAAAACCCAGGAGCTGCCGTGTCACCAGGAGTCAGCATTACCTCAGGTATGTTTGCTGCCTACTGTATGTGTCTCTGCCCATATAAAAAAAAAATCTCTCCTTTCCTAGGCTGCTCTAGATGATTTAATCCTCAAGTAACCAAGTCACTGTAGTTCGTTGTCCTCTGGCAAACCCCGACCAGCTGCATAGCCCTCTCTTGATGTAACCTGACACCCCCTCCGCCCCCACCATGCAAGTAAGGAATGCAACAACCTCTAGGTCATAGGGGTGGGTCAACCCAGTTCTGGTTATACCCTGTGGCATGCTGCATTACAAACGCAAGAGGGCTTCACAAGATTGGTACAGTGCCTGCATGGGGCTCTGATAAAGATCTGCATTTCAGTTGTCCGTTCTGTATTCCAGCTTTACATGTACAGTGTCAGTATGACATCTGCATGGGGCTCTGATGAAAATCATTTTTTCAGCTGTCTGTGCTGTATTCATGCCTTACCTGTAGCAGTGTGATGCCTATATGTAGCTCTTCAGCCATCTGTGCTGAATTCCTGCTTTCTATGTGTTTCTGACATCTGTAGGAAGCTCTTATGTGGATCTGCTTCTCAGCTGTCACTGCTGTACTCATGATTCACATATATCAGCATTACGTTTGCATCAAACTCTGATTAAGATCTGCTCTGCAGCAGTACAATTCAACGACTTCGTGAATACAGGAAATGTCATGGGGGAGGAGGGGACAAAACTTTTCGGTTTTTCAGTTTACAACATTAATTTGATTAAGCTGGAATACAGCCGGCTGCATCACCCCAAGAATAGCAGAGCTTTGGGTCCCTGAATGTGCTCGGAGGTGAGAGAGCATGAGATGTTCTCCCCTGTGGAGCTGACCTGTTTTCTAATTCTGCGGGAGACTCCCATACAGGTTATTGCCCAACATGTGCTCCCAACCCTGCACTGATTCAAGAACAACACTGGGAACTGGTTTCTCTGCAGGCGCCTAGGACGAATGTTGTCGTGGACCGGCATTTTCCTAACTGGACTGACAAGTTTTCTGGGCAGGGTGACAGACCAAGACAAGTGCGCTGATTTTCACAGGACTAGAGCACTGAAGGGAAAGCAGGGCTTTAAAGGTTGCGCCATGGCGCCCAGTGCTCACTCTCATCTGCAAAACTAATGTTTAGAGTCTGCCCCCTCCAAAACCCAAGGCCTCAAGCCTTGCCCTTCAAAAGCAAGGACGTGAAGTCAATCTTCCAAAACTGGAAAGTAAAGACCAACCCTTCCCAAACCCCAGGCTGTAAAACAGGATTGCCAACTGTCCTTCAGTATAAGGGATGCCCTTTCCTTAGCTTGCTATCAGAATAAAGTTAAAAGGTTGACAGATATATCCATTTAGATAGGTGTGAACAGAAATTGGAAAAAATATTCCAGGCCAGACCTTTTCATTAGACTAAATACAATTTTGTTTCAACATTTTTATTGAATTTTATGAAAACATTAAAGAAAAAAAACAATACAATTTGAAAAAAAGAAATAAAAAGAACAAAGTGCAACATACAAACCAGTGCGTGAATATACAAAAGGAATAATAACATTATTAACAACATTAAAGTGAAGCAGTTATACAAGTAACATGAATTATGTATCTTAATACTATGTGGAGACACAATTATGAAAGATAAGAGTACCTAGTAATGATTAAATGAGGAAAGAATGCATAGAATAATAAGTTTTGTAGGCAAGTTAGTCATAATATAAAATCATGATATACAGTAATTGCAAGGGCGTTAATGGGATAGTCATTATAATAGGAGAGAGGAGACAGGTTCCTACAGCTTCTTAAGCTTGGATACCTTTTCAGCAGCTTTAATTTCAAATTTTTTAATCTGTCCTAGGGTATGCCACCAAAAGGTAATATTCAAATTAGACAAATCTTTCCAATTGTGAAGAATCATTTGAATTGATAGAGAAATTAAAATATCATAGCATTTTTGGGAATTGGGATTGTCAATTGGTAAAGACAGGAGAAGAGGATTTCAGAATAACAGCTTGTAATTAAGGGTTTATCAAAGTGAAACAACTTTTGAATGTACTTCCAAACTTTTTGCCCCAAAATATGAATCACCTTACATTCAAATAACATATGAAGAAGAGTATTACAAGATGTATTACAACTATTAGATAAACTGAAGAGTAGCAAATCACCTGGGCCGGATGGTATACATCCAAGGGTGTTGAAAGAACTGAAATATGAGATTGCAGACCTGCTATTAGTAATCTGTGAACTATCATTAAAATCGTCTCTAATACCTGAAGATTGGAGGATCGCCAATGTAACACCATTTTTTAAAAAGGGTTCCAGGGGGTGATCTGCGAAACTACAGACCATTGAGCCTGACATCAGTACCGGGAAAAAGGGTAGAAACCATCATAAAGAATAAAATTATTCAGCATGTAGATAGTCATGGCCTAATGGGAGACAGCCAACATGGCTTTAGACAAGGAAGATCTTGTCTTACTAATCTGTTATGTTTTTTTGAAGGTGTGAATAAACAGGTGGACAAAGGTGAGTCGGTTGATATAGTGTATCTGGACTTTCAGAAAGCCTTTGACAAGGTCCCTCATCAGAGACATTTGGCAAAACTAAAGAGTGATGGGATAGGAGGCAGTGTACTACTGTGGATCAGGAACTGGTTAAAAGATAGAAAGCAGAGGGTAGGGCTAAATGGCCAATTTTCCCAATGGAGAAAGGTGAATAGTGGTGTACCCCAGGGATCTGTGCTGGGTCTGCTCCTTTTTCACATATTCATAAATGACCTGGAAAGTGGAATAACGAGTGAGGTTATCAAACTTGCAGATGACACAAAACTATTTAAAGTTGTTAAAACCCAAGAGGATTGTGGAAAATTGCAAGAGGATCTTGATAAATTGGAAGACTGGGCATCAAAATGGCAGATGAAATTTAATGTGGACAAGTGCAAAGTTATGCACCTAGGGAAGAACAACCCAAACTATGGTTACACGATGCAAGGTTCCACATTAGGAACCACCACCCAGGAAAAAGATTTAAGCGTCATTGTGGATAACATGTTAAAACCCTCGGCCCAGTGTGCAGCGGCGGCCAAGAGAGCAAATAGAATGCTAGATATCATAAGGAAAGGAATGGAAAATAAAACAAAAGATATTATAATGCCTCTGTATCGTTTCATGGTGAGACCGCACCTTGAATATTGTGTGCAATTCTGGTCGCCGTATCTTAAAAAGGATATAGTGTTATTAGAAAAGGTTCAGAGAAGAGCCACCAAAATGGTAAAGGGGTTGGAAGGATACTCCTATGAAGAAAGGCTAAAAAGGTTAGGGCTCTTTAACCTGGAAAAGAGACGGCTGAGGGGAGATATGATAGAAGTCTATAAATTAATGAACGGAGTGGAATGGGTAAACGTAGATCGATTGTTTACGTTATCAGAATATAGAAAGACTAGGGGACATGCAATGAAGCTACAGGGTAAACTATTTAAGACTAATAAAAGAAAATATTTTTTCACTCAACGTGTAATCAAACTCTGGAATTTTGTTACTGGAGGATGTAGTAAAGGCTGTTAGTGTAGCTGGGTTTAAAAAAGGTTTGGACAAGTTCCTGGAGGAAAGGTCCATAAACCATTATTAAGAAGGGACCCAGGATATCACTGCTTGACCCAATACAAGCATTGAGGAACCTTTGTCTTTTGGGGAGACTGCTAGGTACTTATGACCTAGATTGGCCACTTTTGGAAACAGGATACTGGGCTTGATGGACCTTGGTCTGACCTAGTATGGCATATCTTATGTTCTTGCTATTAACAAAGGTTCAAGGGCTAAATTAAAAAGTAGAGGTGATAAAAGACATCCTTGTCTGGTTCCATGATGAAACTATATTGGTTTAGAGATGATATTGTTGACTTTATTTATTTATTTAGCAAGGTTTATATACTGCCTTTCTCTGTGATCAAGGCGGTTTACATAGAACAAAGGTAAAGATTTTACACTGAACAATTGAACTTATGTACAGGTGACTATATAACTTATGACTATACATTGGGACATGGGATTATAATATAATAACTTTATCCATTGTAGGAAATCATCTCCCAAATGAAACCCTTCAATTACTTTATAAAGATAAGACCATTCACTTCTATCAAATGCCTTTTTTGCATCTAATGATAAGGCAATTGATGGCAAGTGTTGTTTACTTGCGACATAATTACAACCATAAAATAATCTTACATTATCGTCTATGTATCTTCCATTCATAAATCCAATTTGAGTTTTGTGAACTAAAGAAGGCAGGACTTTGTTCATACAGGTTGCAAGAATTTTAGTTAGAATTTTGTAATCTAAGTTTAATAGTGAAATGAGTCTGTAATTTTGAGGATAATTAGAGTCTCTACCAGGTTTAGGTATAAGAAAAATATGGGCTTCAGTGAAGTTCCGTTGTTCTGGGTTAGTATGTATGCAGTGAAATAGATTTAAGAGGAAGAGATTAAGAATATCAGAAAAAGTTTTATAAAATTCTGCAGTGAATCCTTCAGGACCTGGAGTTTTAATAGCTTCAATTATTTCTTTTGAGGTAATCCTAGATCCTAATTCATTTTGTGCTGCGGGGTGTAGTTTAGGAGAATTCAAGGAAATGAGAAATTGATCACATGGATCATTATCTTTATCACTATCTGAATGAAATAAATGTTCAAAAAAGGATTGGAAAATATTTTCTGTGTCAGATTGGTTCATATGAATACTGGAATTGGTATCGCATAATGAGGTGATAATATGTTTTCTGTATTTCTTTTAGATACTGAGCCAAGGATCTACCTATTTTATTATCACCGATATAGTGTCTAGTTTTGTAAATAAAGATCTCCATATTGGTATGTAGACTAGTTAAGTAGTTGTATTTATATTTAGCCTAGGTTAATGAAAGTAGATTTTGTGGCGTAGGATGTTTAATATGCTTTTTTTCTAATTCTTGA
This sequence comes from Ichthyophis bannanicus, assembly GCA_033557465.1. NCBI lineage: Eukaryota > Metazoa > Chordata > Amphibia > Gymnophiona > Ichthyophiidae > Ichthyophis > Ichthyophis bannanicus. The sequence goes on from CM066048.1 coordinate 122,523,802, forward strand.
ATTTGATGTTCTGGCTGAATTAATTCCAGTTTTTCTTTTTTCTTCATGTAACCTGAGGGTTAAAATAAAATACATTTTGCCTGGCTAGGCTGGAGAAGTGCTGTTCAGGGCTATCTGTGGCAGCTAGAAATGTTTCTTTCCCCTCCAGGGATGTTTTGCAGCCTCTAGAGCTGTGTGTTTATGTGAGGGAGGTGCAGGGATCTCTGCAGGAATCTCTTGAGTGAGCAGCCTTTCTTTAGGGAAACTGCAGAGGCTTAGACAGGGAATTGAAACTGAAAGCACCATTTGGGGCTTGTTCATGGAAAAGATAAGAAGTCTGAGAGATTTCTGAGTGAAAAGAGGGCTCAAAGGAGTGTTTTTGAAGGGTACTGAGTAAATAAGAGGATTGACCTGGTGGTTGATGACTGTGGAAGTGTGGCTTAATTCTCTGGAAACTGAATTTGGTGACCATTTGGAACTTTGGATGAGTGGCTCTAACTGACAGGTTGAGAGTTTTACAGAGTGAAGAATATTTCTTAAATTGAATTCTCCTTGGAATCCTGTCTAAGGTCTGGAGAAGCTCTTTATACTCAGAGCTGGAACTGTAATTCTGAATCTGACTTTAAGCTCTTCAGAATGGATGAGTGGATTGCTTTTATAAGAAATATCTCTTGGACTAGAGGAAAAACACTCTGAATTTCTAGAAGTGGGTAATTTCTGGCTGAAGTGACTGCCAAGTACCCTGAGAAAAGAAGGGAAAATTCAAACCTAAGCTGTGACTGAACTGTTTATGTGCAACTGAAGCAGAACACAGAGCTTAAACATTCTGCTGGGCTCTGTGCTTAGTATTGAGACTGACACTTAATGGGCCTGAGAAGATAGTCTCATTCCTGGATTGAAAGAATAAAGCAGGCCCTAGCTGGCTCAGTTAAGAGAAGGGTGTTTGTGAAATTGATGCATGTGGGTATGGTTGGGTTGCAGTCCAGAGTGTGGAGTAGATGTATTCAAAGAAACAAAGGAAGACAGGGTGTATCAATTATTATCCTTTTATTTAATTAGATAGGGTATTATAGTTGCTGAAAAAAAAATTCTTTCTTAGAGAGACATTTTACCCCATCTTATAGGATAGACAAGGTTTTCCCTTTTTAATTTGTTAAAGTTAGGGAGTAGGAATCAGCGCAGAAGATGACATCTGAAGAACCTGGGAAGATCGTCAATCCATTAGCAGAAGGATCCGGAGTCCTGGGCCCCTTTGCAAGAAAGAGAACTGGAAGAGGTACTGGTGCACCCTACACAGAGACAAACAGGGAAAATATGTTTGAACTCAAATAAAACAAACACTGGGAAAAAACAAGAACATTAGAAATTGCAAAAAGGAATACTTACCTGTTAGAGGGGGAAAAGTTTGAAGGTTTTGAAAAGGAAAATAAGAATTCCTTGGGAATCGGCCTGGAAATGTATGTGTAAAAAATTTCACCAGCAGATCTAAAGAATAACTTGACTTGCCGGTTACTTGATGTGACTGAAAACACTTCCCTGAGTTATTGATGCGAGCAAAACGTTACTGTGAGTTAAAAAGAATATTTTGGATGGTTACACCATTGTAGTATTTAATAAATTGCAATAAAAATCCTATTCCTGAATGTAAATGTCATCTATGTAGTCCATGATTACAAACCACTACCTATCTACAATTAATACCTGTAACGTCACCTTGATAGCGTCTTATCCACTTTAGTTTATTTGCCTCTTGCTCTCTATTTGCCTCGTAGTAAAGGGAGAGTAAGACGAGGATAGTGAAATCTGTCAGCTTCCACCTGAAGAAACCGCCAGACTCCGACCACTCAAGCCATCTGACTGCATTTAAATATCACTGGTGCTGTTGTGAGTCTGACAGTAAGCTCTTTGGGGTAAGGGGGGGGGGCTACATTTATTCAAGCAAAATAACTCATTATTTCACCTCTAAGTGTTGTTTTATGAGTTTCCCCAAGCAGTGGAGGCTCAAATGAATCTGGAGGATTGTTTTTAAAGAAGTCTTGTGTAAAACGTTTAATGCTTTCGATGAGGATCAGTAAGATGCATTTTTATTGAATCTCCATTGTCTGTGTTTGTGAGTTTCCATTTTAAAGTCAAGAGAAAGAGTGATTGCTGTGTGATCTGAAATAAGTATGGGCAGAATTTGAGAATGGGTAATTTTATGGGATAAATCATGTGCGATATGAAAATAGTCAATTCTTGAGCATGTATTGTGTAGGTTAGAGTAGAATGTTTAGTCTCTTTCTAGAGGATGAAGTAATCTCCATGGGTCAATGAAATTAAAACTGGAGATCATATTATGCAAAGTTTTCCATGAACTGGTTTTGCAAGGTCGACAGGTAGAATTTCTGTCTAACGTGTAATCTCGAGGTAGGTTAAAGTCATCTACAATGATTTTTTGATAGTCCCAAAATTCAGGAAGATTTTGAGATAGAGTTTGAAAGAAAGTTGGGTCATCTTCACCTAGTGCATAAAGATTTAATAGCTTTATTTTCATATTAAGAAGATGGCCAGCAAGTATAAGCCATCTTCCTTGAGTATCTGAAAGTTGTCTTTCCAATTGAAAGTGAATAGTATTGCGGAAGAAGACTGAAACACCAGCTTTTTTATTAAGTGTAGGTGAAAAAAATGGCAAGTATAAAATGTATCTTTAAATTTAAGGCATTCCATATGTGGCAAATGAGTTTCTTGTATAAAGGCAATGTCTCTTTCTTAAGATAAGATATTTTTGTGTTTGATGGGGTGATTAATCCCATTAATGTTACGACATAACGGTTTAAATGATATCAGAATAAGGAGGATACTGAATTAATAATTCAAAGTAGTCTCCACAATAATAGCAATACACTGTTTCACTATAAGAGAAAAAGCGAACTGTAAGTAGGAGAAGGGAACCTACCGTAAAAACAGTATGACCTCCAGGAGAGGAGTGGAGCACTATCTATGAGTCCGCAGGGAGAGCAGGCAATGGAAGAATTCTGATCATTAAACGATATATGAAACAAAATCAGAGAGCAAGAGGGGCCTAAAAAGATAAAGAAAGATTAAGTTAAAAACATGGATATTTAATATAATTAAAGCAAAATAAGATCCACGGTCAATTAGAAAATGACAAACAAGCAGAAATGTTAACAAACATCAGGCAGAACGTGACTGACTCAAGTGGAGGTCAATTCAATATGGGTGTCCCTGGGCCAACCGGACGACCCGGGAATGCACCTGATTCTGCTCCCATGGGGACTAGACAGCCCCGCGGGAGCAGAATCGTGGCATAAGGCCAGAACGTCCAGATGTGTCCCGGTTCAGGCACCCCGGACGTTCCAACACCTGGCTAGCCCAGCCAGACTCCTGCATGGAACCATGGAGGCATGACATCTTGTTGCAGGAGCCGTGATCACCGACGGAATCCAACAATCTTCATTCCCCGTCACCCGACCCCTGATCGGGCCTACCGTGGCCAGGGTCGGGCTGCGGGGAACCCCCTGCACCCCTCACCTCTTTGATGGGCCCCAGAGTCTTCCTTCTCTGCTGTCTAAGGAAAGGTGTACAGGGCTGTGACCGTAATCGGCCCTGTACGTCTGGGCTGGGCTCCCCGCCTGCAGCCTGCCCACTCTCCTCTCCGTCGCTGCCTCTACCCGCACCTGTCCAGAGCTCCCTGCACATCCCCTTTGTACGTGCAGGGAGCTTTGGGCAGGGAATATGGTACCGGGCGTCCAAACTGGATGTCCATGCCCGCTAAACCTAGTTCGGAATCTACCCCATAGAAAGTAACTCTTGAGATATATATGTGACAACACAATGCTTAGTGACGTATAGAAAATGAGAAACAAAATTAAATGCTTGAGTTCAGCATAAAGTTATAAAATTCTGAGCAAAAAAACCCTAATTATCAATGAAGTAGCTTCAGGAACATAGATTACGAATAAACATAAACATGTAATCAACTATAGTACAGGGCCCTAATGGGCTACAGCAAAGAAACAGTCACAGCATAGTGCATTGATCTGGTGTCATAAACTTGAAGAGTCAAAAGAGAAGTGTAGAGCGTAAATCTAGTGGACAAAACCATATAGCAAGAGAGATCATAGCAGACACACAGCACACAAGGTCCACAAGAGCAAACATCTATGTTGCCAACCAGATCTATGCTGATTTCCAGATGGTGAGGTAAAATCGTAGAAGCAGTATTGAAATTAATACTGAAAAATGTAGTGCAGAGATAAGGATATAGTCAAAGACTGAGTCACCGCTTCTTTTACTTGTCTATGAAATCCTGAAGCTGGTCAGGATCAGTATACGAGATAGTGGTTTATTTGTATAGGTGATAATCATTCTGGCTGGGTAAAGTAAGCAAACTTTGCTCCTATATCTTTAAGGTCTTGTCTCATTTTAAGAAAAGATTTGCCCTTAAGCGCAGTGGTTTTGGCAAGATCCGGCACAATCAATGTTTTCTTACCTTCATAAAGAAGTTGCTTTTTGACTTTGGCAGTTGCCAGAATTTGCAAGGCCTGTTGATAGCGCAGCAGTTTGATGATTACAGGTCTTGATTTGCTATTTGAGAGGGGTCTGGATAGCGTTCGATGACCTCTTTCGATTTCCAAAGCAGGTTGGAAAGAAAGGCCCAGAAGCTTGATGAGGAAGGGTGGTATGAAGCGAAGCATATCAGAACCTTCAGCCCCTTTAGGTATGCCTAAAATACAAATATTATTTCATCGATTCCTGTTGGAGAGGTCTTCGAGGTCATTGTGCAGTTTTTAAATTTCTGATTCATTTTGTTTAATGGTGTCCACGTGAGGTTCAAGAATAGATGTTCGGTGTTCCACGTTTGCAATTTTCTCTTGTGAAAGGGTAAACTTGTTGTTTAGGCTTTCAATCTCTTGTTGACGTTCTCTACCAAGTTCTAATCGAGTCTGCAGCATGTCTTTTAAGAGATGAGTTTCATGCATAATCGGTTCCCGGAGAGAGGCCTTGTCCCGAGGTGAAGCCTTTTCTGGAGTTGGGGGAGTTGTTATTAGTCTGTTATTACCAGTTCCAAGGGTCACAGTTGATTCTGCTCTGTTGTCCTTGTTTTCTGACATGTTATTGTTATTAAGCACTGAAAGATTAAAGATCAGAAGTCAATATTTAGTAGTTTTTATCCTGCTGAATGCTTCTGACTCTGTGTAGCTCCAGGCAGTGCCCCCCTAAATATATTTTTGATCTGCTTTCTAGAGGTGTGACCTGCTTTGCCTGAAGAGGAAAGGAAGTGTACCTCAGGACGTCCCATCAGAAAAATACATTTGGTGCAATGAAAAGGCCTGGTGACCGATTTTTAATTCAGACTTTAGCATGTAAAAACACCACTGTAAATGGACTAACATGGCAACGATGCCACATTATCTCTCTTTGCCTCAGTTACCCAGTTAGACTGTAAGCCAGTGGTTCCCAAATCAGTCCTGAGGGCTCCTCAGCCAGTCGGGTTTTCAGGACATTCACTATGAATATTCATGAGAGATTTGCATACACTGCCTCCACCGCATGCAAATCTACCTCCTGCATATTCATTGTGGACATCCTGAAAACGGGATTGGCTGAGGAGCCCCCAGGACAGGTTTGGGACCCACTGAAAGCTTTCTCCCCTTTAATCTCTTCAAAACTCAGCTGCATGCCAATCTTCCGCCAGCCTCAAAATGCTCATATAACCCCTCTTCTCAAGTTGCTTCACTGGCTCCCTATCCGTTTCCACATCCAGTTCAAACTTCTTCTATTGACCTATAAGTGCACTCACTCTGCAGCTCCTCACTACCTTTCCTCTCTCATCTCTCCCTCGTTGGGAGCTCCGCTATTCTGGAAGATCCCTTCTATCTGCGCCCTTCTCTTCTACTGCCAGCCAACTCCAAACTTCAATCCTTCCACCTTGCTGCTCCTTATGTCTAGAACAAGCTACCTGAATCTGTACGCCTGTCTTCATCTCTGGCTCTTTTCAAATCTAAGCTGAAAACTTGCCTCTTCGAGGCCGCTTCTGGGTCCTGATCCGCTTCGTCTCCTAGGTGTTTCCTTATCATTCCCCTAGATATATCCTTGTCCTCAGCTATTGTGTTGTCTGTCTTGACTAGATTGTAAGCTTTGATGAGCAGGGACCGTCTTCTACATGTGTCTGTACAGCGCTTTGTTCGCCTTGTAGCGCTATGCAAATGATCAGTAGTAGCGGTAGTAGTAATGCAAGTTCTTAAGGGCAGAGACTTATCATACCTGAAAAATGTAAGCGCCTTGAGATAAACATGCCAAAATGCAACTAGGGGAGTGAAAGGGATGCAGCCCTCCAGGGTATTAAGCCTTTCAGAGGCGGAAAAGGGATGAAAATGCAAGTATGGGTTAGCACTGCATGAACTAGAGCTGCCAAATTATCCAGTTCCAGGAGGGAGGCTTGTTGACCGCTCCTGGTTTTCAACTTATTCCCCAAAATAGTGTGGGATTTGTGGACCCTGATTGTACCCATTGAAATCTGTGCTGCAGGACCCATAATAAATCAGGATGGAGGTGAAGGAGTTTGCTATACTGCTTTTTGAAAATCAGACATCAAAGATTATCGTTAAGGTAGCAATAATGTGAACAGAGCAAACTAAATTGGCATAAAACAGCAACATATTTACAAAGCTGAGGTGTGCACACAGTTAGAAGGCAAAAGATCAAAACAAATACCGGAAAACACAGCTCAAGAACCATTATAAGGATTTGTCAGAAATCCAGGACTGTCCTAAAATCTCCCTCTAGGAACTGGGCAACCTGGCAGCTCTGGTCTGGCCTGAAGCTGGGCGCCCTGGTACTCCAGCAGGGCGGATCTAGCTCGGCACCCTGCTCCTCCCAGGCTTCTCCCCCCGCCCCAGGGCTGGGCTTCACACACACACAGACAGACAGGGCTTGGCTGGCAGTATCCAGGCCGCTGTTTCTGTTGCCTTTTCTCCAACCCCAAGAGAGGGTGAGCAAAACTGCCACTGCGCAGTGCTGGGGACAGACACCATGAAAAGAAGGGCCATGAGGGGAGAGAGGGGGCCAGAGGAGGAGGAAGAAGAAGAAGAGGAAGAGGAAGTGGGGCCCCCACCCAATCCGTTCATTCATGAGCTGTATCTGACAGGAGCCTGGCAGCACATGAAGGTGAGTAGGGGAGGGGGGCAACCAGCAGATTAGTGTACCTGAATTGTAAGTCACCTTGAGATCGTATTTGGAAAAGGTGAGTAATAAATGTAAAATCTAAATCTCTCCTCAGCCGTTCCTATATCTCTGGTTATTGTCCCTGCCCGGCCCCCCTTCCCTCAGCAGTTCCTGTATCTCTGGTTATTGCCCCTGCTTTTTCCCTTTTGCCCTCCTTTCTCCCCTCGGCAGTTCCTGTATCTCTGGTCGTTGCGTTTGCGTTTTCCTTTCTCCCCTCTGGTTATTGCTCTTGATTTTCCTCTCCCTGCCTCTCTCTCTCCCCTCAGCAGTTCCTGAGCTCTGGTTATTGCCCCTGCTTTCCCCCTTCTCAGAGTTGCCCAGTTACCCACGTCCATGAGTGAGATTTCTTTTGCCAGTTCTGGTTTTAAATCTGCATGGCAATGCAGCGTGGTGTTTGTAGTCCCTGATTTCACCCACTGGATTCAGGGCTGCAGGTCCCTTAATGCATCAGAATGAGATGGTCAGAAATCCGGTACTGGGTAACTTGGCAACTCTGGTTATCGCCCCTGCTTTATCCTACGACCCTCTTTCCTAATTTACCTGATTTTTGTTCTCTCAGGTTTCCCTCTGTCCCTCATAGGGTTAAAGATCTGAGAGAACGTCCAAATTCCTCCCGCTTTCCTTTCCTTTCCTTTCCTCAGAAGTGCTTTCTTGTCCTTCTTTTCCTTGTCTTTGGTGCTCTGCTTTCAGGACTTCAGCTGTTGCCTGTCTTGTAATGTGATCCCTGGCAAAAAATGATTGGTGCTGGTTCCCCTCAGCTGAGGAGGTAGGCACCAGTCCTGGATGAGAGGCACAACTCCAGAAAAGGAAGCTTTATTGTGTTTCTACCCCATCTATCTCGGTGTATCATATGGTGCAGTGAACTTCTAGCCCGAACTGTAAATACAGACCAACTATCCCTTTTGTCTCTGGATCACACAGCATAAGGAATATAGATCATCTCCCATTCAACGGGATTTCTATCCCTTCTATACCACTGTATAACACAGCGCGGGGAATATAGACCATCACCAGGTGTATCACACAGCTCAGGGAATGTGGTATTTTTCTCTTCCTCTTATGATCAAGGCTTCCTCCGAGGTGCACAGGAACCTCCACTTGCATGTCTACCATCAGGGATGGTGCACTACTATTGTGGTTTCATTGGCAAGGTGCAGACAGGTTCCCTAGGAATGCTGCAGAACCTGCCTGCCACATGTGATTGAAACTGTGATATTGCTCCTCTACTCCCTCCCCCACTGGTAAGGACATGGGTGAAGGGCTTTCTCCCTTCTTAGAGGGAGCATTGCAGTTGGGATGTCCTGTTTTTGAGTGGTGGTCACTCTACATCAGTTGTCATGCAAACCCAAAGGCGCAAATGACCTGAATAAAGAGCTAAGGCACCTCCCTCCTCTTAAGACAGAGTGGAGATAATATTTCCCCAGTATGAGGTATGATAGCTATTACTGGGTTTTATTTGTGTTTGCAAGGGTTGTAAATTTATCTAGTTATAAAATTTGCTTGATCACCTGCAATAAATAGACAAGTCTCAGAACAGAAGCTTATCTCCACATTATACAAGGATGCAGAGAACGATTACATAAACCTGACACCCATAGCCTGGCGCTGCATTTGCCCTATCCTACCCTCAGTCAGTACAAGGATATTACGACTGGTTACCACAAGTCAGAGAGGTACAGTAGGTGAGAGTTCTACAAACAAAAGCTTACATGACAAGGGGTTTGATTCTCCTTTACCTACAGCTTCTAGTTTCTCTAGATTAATTCCCGAGTCTATCTCTATCTGTGCTAAGATGCTGATAGGAAATGCAGTTTATCTGCACTATAACAGGCTGGACGTTGACTGCTTTCTTGCCCCTGCAAAAAGTATGCAGTCAACATTCATATTTTGATCTAGACGTGTTCATTTAGAGTTGGCTCACTCCTTTCCAGTGTAGCTCAGGGTGAGTTACATTCGTGCACAGCACTTATGTCCCTGTCCCCAGACGGCTTAAAATTTAAGGGGCCAATGCAGAAAGTCGGGCGTTGGAATTCTGCATGAAAACTCAGCACAAGGTCTCCTTACAACAGTGTAAAAAAAGAAAAAAAATCTGCACCCCAGTGCATTAAGCAGCGGATAGGCTGTTAGCAAAACATGTGCACCAACATGTCAGACCGGGGCCAGTGCAATCATTAAGCACACCAGGCAGTTGTCTAGGGAGGCAGCAGAGTGCCAGATTCTGACCGCTACACAAATTCAAAGAACTATCAGCATGTAATTTTACCATATACCAGGGGACGTAGCCTTTAGAAATTGTCCTCATTATGTGTATAAACACAAAACAAAGGTTAATATTTACAAGCGTGATGTCCAATGAAACATTTTTACAGGATCGTTCTGGGAAGGGTGGCATTGGGATAATCATGACTGTTGAGTTTAATTTTGAAGCTTTCAGTTGGAGGGCCTAGGCTAGGTTCTTGAAAGTTAATTAAGGAGGCGTGCAAGGTTGAAGGTTTGCCAAGGGTCTCTAGTACCTTTATACTGGCTCTGTGCCTGATGCATGCGTACATGGGGCTATGCTAGTGACAGCTATATTTGGAACACACCCCTGGAGTTGCATGTGCATGCGGCCGTACATGAGTGGAATGCTAGTCAGTGCAGAAATAATACTTTTACAAAAAGTGTATGGGCAGAATATCATTCCAGCACATTCAGGATTGTATATGCATGCAACTCCAAGTACCGATACACAGTTTTTGTAATAGCAAATAAATGTCAACAGTCTAGCATTTCTTTGTTTCAGCACACCTCCCCCTCACCGCCTCCTCTTCATGAAGCCAAAAAAGTTGCAGATCCTGTAAAGAGAAGAAACGGGCATTAGCGCTGACCACAAGAACGAGCTAGCCTTTCACTCCTCCTCAGACCTTGAGCATTACAGTTGTAGCATTAGAAAACTCTGTGCTCAGCCTTTTGGTGCTCTGCGCACTTCTCTGCACCTGCATTGACTAGCTAATATCTTCATTACTAGGGGATTTAAATGAGCTATGTGCTGATGTCTACGTGAGGCTTTGCACCCAGTTATCTCATGCACAAAATTTGTTTTTACATAGGGAACCCACCAAATTGTGTGCAAAAGCCAAGCTAACCTGTGTACAAAGCCTAGTGCACTTTATTGCATCAACCCTTATGTTTGCACCTGAGCAACAGAGAGTTAAGCAACTTGCCCAAGGCTACAAGGCATAGGATTTGCACCATAGCTTTTCTGGTTCTCAACCCATTAGGCTATACCGTTCCTAGCTTGCTCATCCCATGACAGGAATGAACTTCGCCTCTATAGTACGCCAGGGTATGTTGGAGATGATCTTATTCTTTCATGTTTATTGCTAGTGTTCCACTCAGCCTTTGCACTGGGCTAAGAGAACCTCTTTCTGGAGTGTGGTTCTGCTGTTTCTTTTCTCTGCAATCGTCACCTTTGGTCATCTTGTATTTTTTATCTATTTATGTACATTTTTACACATACGAACGGATATTCAGGAGTTCTTATCTGGATGGCAACATCTGCTCTCTGGATAAGTGCCATTGGCTGGGCCTAGCTGCCGATTTTCAGCAGCACTGATGGCCCTGACCATATCCCGATAGCACCAGGCTAGTGCCCGGGGAGAGCATGGGCAGTCCTGGAAATTATCCAGACAGCGGCAATATTGAGTCTGCTCTCTGGATAACTGTCCAGATCACTTCAGGACAGCAGGTGGACCGCAAAACTCCAGCTCTGTATATTCACCACTGTCTACTATGCTAATGGTGGAGTTTAAATATTGACCTGGTCGTTTTTGAATAGAAGGTGTTTAGGCACTCTCTGCAGCTTTCTATGCCCTACCTACCTCGGGGCGATACTTGCATGGAGCTAAGATGAAGATCCGCCTTTAACTGCTCCTGCTGTATTTATGCTGTACCTCTATCGATGTGAAGCCCGCATGGGGCTCTGAAGCTGTTTGTTCCTTCTTTGTGCTTCCTGTATATTAATGTGATGCCGCTTTGAGGAAAGCTGGGATGCTCTGATGACAATCAGCACAGCAACATCCCTGTTTACTTTTGATTGCTAATGTCAGAAGTTAAGCCCTCATGGCAATGCATTCTGGGACTGGCACTTCAGCTTTTCCTCATTGCCGCAAAATTCTGACATGTGTAGTTTGAGGTAATGGAGGAATACTATTTGTTCACATTAGCCCCTTTCTCTTTCTTTGTCTCAGTTCTACCTCCTGGGAGTGTTGCTTTTCCCTCTACGTTTCCTCCTCACCACCTTCTTTCTCTTTCTCATGTGGCCCTTCGCCATTCTGCGAGTGATCGGCCTAACGGAGGAGGAGCTGCAACAACCAATCACGCACCGAAGGAGGTGAGCACAATTGAGACAGCTGCTCACAGTGAGACAGGCAGTGATCTCATGATACCAGGGGCCAGACAGACAGTCACTTGCAGTGGGGGATGGGGACAAGGGACAGTCACTCATTGCTGGGAGGGGAAGGGAGAATGTTGCATGGAGGAGAGAGACAGTCACCAAGAGCGCTGCGTACGACTTGTAGCGCTATACAATGCTCAGTAGTAGTAGTAGAAGGGAAACGACAGAGACAGTCAACATGGGGCGAGGGGGGGGGAGAGAGGGATAGTCACTTGTCCTCAGAAGGGGAAGAGAGACAGTCACTATAGGGGGCAAAGGGGAACAAGTCAGTCACTCTCACTCACTATTGGTGGGAGGTGAGGGGAGGGAAGAGGGCGATACAGCTACAGGCCCTGGTGGGAGAAGGGGTATAAAGAAAGGCAATCACCCACTACCTAACACAAGCCAGAAGCCAGTGACTACCTTAGGGAGGATAGGAGCCAATCACCAGCTTTGGGAGGATGCAGCAGAGCCAATCACATCTTCTCTTGTCCCCCTCACTACAGGTTCTTCCACCATGTAATTCGTGTGCTCAGTCGCTTGATGTTTTTCGTCACGGGCTTCTACCGAATAAAGATCAAAGGTCAGAGAGTATCGAGCCTGGAGGCCCCCATTCTGCTGGCTGCCCCGCACTCCACCTTCTTTGACACCTTGGTCTTGGTGCCCTGTGACCTCCCCCCTGTGGTGTCCCGTGTGGAGAACCTCAGCATTCCTGTCATCGGAGGTGAGGCGGGCTAGCAGGGGAATCTAGGCATGAGTGACATAAATTCCTGGGGCCCACAAGCCACATTTTGTCTGCGTGGATTGGAGTGGAAGCATGGGCTGAGGTCAGACATCCAGTAAAGGTATGGTTAGAGATGTGGTTGTGGTTGGAAGCGTGGCCTCACATTGGACATGCTAACTTCAATCTCAGATTTCTAGGTAAGGTTCCACATTAGGAGCCACCACTCAGAAAAAGGACTAGGTGTCATCATGGAAAATGCGTTGAAATCCTCTGCTCAGTGTTCAGTGGCAGCCAAGAAAGTTAATCGAATATTAGGAATTATAAGGAGAGGAATGAGAATAAAACTAAGGATTATGGCGTGCCTAATAGGTAAACAAATCTTGTTGCGTCAAAGGAGGGAGCCCACAATCCCATCTTAATGGGCATGGCGGAATGGTTTCCACCAGTTAATGTTGATAGAGCGTCTGGCAGCTAGGGGCCACACACAGCGGCAGGTCAATTTCCTGGCAGTCTGGGGGTAGGTATAATGATGCTTTATCTCCAATGGCCTGCAATGAATTACTGACTTGGTAGGGCCCTCGCAGTTAAATGGACTGGGGTGACCTGAGTAATCTATTGTAGAGTGATACATCAGAGGTTCCCGGTCTGGTCTGTCCATGGAACAAAGGGGGGAGGGCGGAGATGGGGGAGAGGGAGGGTGAGGGATGGAGATAGGGTAGGGTAGGAGTTAACTAGGTGAAGTAAGGCTGATATTTGGAGAGACTCGGGTTGTGTGTAACAGTCACCATCACGCTGGAGTATATGGAAGCATTTGCATCTCCTGGGGGGGGAGGGTAATGAAAAGGAAAAAGTAATAATGTTGGAACACTCTGGATCTTCTTCAGTAGTAATGTTGTTATTGAGTTTTTGAAATGTCTAACAGAGTGCTCTTAAATGTATTGTGCATTATTTCAATAAATAGAGTTATAAAAAAAAACCAACAACAAAGAAACAAAAAACCCCTAAGGATTATTATGCCTCTGTATCGCTCCATGGTGTGACCACACCTTGAGTATTGCATGCAGTTCTGGTCACTGAATCTAAAAAATGATATAGTGGAATTGGGAAAGGTACAGAGAAGGGGGCCAGAATAATAAAGGGGATAGACGGATACCCCTGGGAGAAAAGGATTAAAAGCTTAGGGTTCTTCAGCTTGGAAAAGAGGCAGCTAAGGGGGAGATATGATAGACGTCTATAAAATAATGAGTGGAGTAGAACGGGTAAACGCAGATTGGTTGTTTACTGCTTCAAAAGGTGGAAAGACTTGGAGACATGCAATGAAGCTGCAAAGTAGAACATTTTAATACTAATCGGAGAAAATATTTTTTCATTCAGCATGTAATTAAGCTCTGGAATTCGTTGCCAGAGGATATAGTAAAAGCTGTTAATGTAGCTGGGTTTAAAAGAGATTTGGACAAATTCCTGGAGGAAACGTACTTAAGTCATTATTAAAGTGGACTTGGGGGAAAACCTTTGCTTATCCCCGGGGATAAGCAGCATGGAACTGGATACTCTTTGGAATCCTGCCAGGTATTTATGACCTGACTTGGCCACTGTTTGAAGCAGGATACCGGACTTGATGGACCATTGGTCTGACCCAATATGGCAAATCGTATGTGCTTAGGCAATCAGCCATGACATAGACCAGGGCCTTCTTTCTCTAAAACAGTTCTTCTCAACCTTTTTCATTCAGGGGCACACTTTTGAGTTTGTTCAGTCCTCGGGGTACACAAATCAAATTTTGCATGCAGGCTGGAGAAATGGTATTAGACGCCCCAGTCTTGCGCCCCCTCGCAATTAACTTTTACACCCCTAGCACCTCCTCCCCCCTCCAAGATTTTGATTATCAAACTCAATTGTAATCATCTCAACCTCATCCCTCCTAGAACAGTCCTATAAAAATGTATTTTTGGACATCACACATTTAAATATTAAGCTTTGTTTTGTAAATATATGTATAATGAGGGAAATTAAAAAAGCCACCTTGAAACCCCTCCTTAACCGTCGCCCAACTCCCCCTCACTACTTATCCTGACCCCCCCCCCCCCCCGGCCTAGAACCCTCTCCTTCTCCAACACTCCCCCCTCTTCAACACCCCCCAGCCACTGCAAGAAAGGCAGCCACTTGCTAACTGGATGTGCATTAATAAAAACTTCAATACAAAAAAAAAAAAAGCCACCTAAAAGGATAAATGGACTGTTTACATATTGCCCCTTCTTCCTGCAGGTAAAAGTATGCACTGAGTTTGCATGGCTGTCAGGACCCATTACTTAGCCTCAACTGTAGCTGCTCTTTTCTATGCCCCACCGCCCCACCCCAGCAGAAGTTGCTGCTCTAAGCAACCACCTGGTTTGCATGATCTCACAGCTCAGTCCCTTCCCCTGTCAGCAGGAGAGCAGCATGTTTTACTGGCGGGTGCCCCATTCTGCTAGATTCAATCTCGCATCTGAACCTATGAGGTCAGCAGGTCATGTGACATGGCAGGGCTCCACGCATTCAGACACCAGATTGGAGCCAAAGACTCTTCCACATCCCCTGGCTTAGGAGGGGGGTTCATTCCTGTCATGGTTAGTGCAACACTAACCCATTTGGAGAAATTACCCCCTAAGAAGTGCTGCTGTCCTACCAACGAGAGGGAGGATTGCTAGTAATAAGCAATGAATTGAGTTTGTTGGGGAGGATGAGGTAAGTCCAGTGGACTCTCTCCATGAAAAACTGTAGTAATCTACTCTCAAACTATACTTAAAAGCACATTATTTCAGTTTTGCTACTATAGAATATTTTTCAGTTCAATAAAAAACCTCAGGGCCGGTGGGTATGTCCTGCCTACAAGACAACTACTTATGCATCAAAGAAAAATCTGATTAACTAAAACAATGAAACTAGTCCAACATGTACATTCGGTGTAGGAGAGAGGTTCAAGTCACTGGGTTCCAGAGCATGCAGTTTACCTCAGGGAGTTACAACTACTAGATCACACATTACAGTCGCTGATTTGAAAATAAAAGTTGTGTTCCCACATCTAGGATAGAAGAGAAAGGGGTCTGGGCGAGTAGGAGCTCTACTTTGATCTGGAGTGTGTGCTCCAGTCTGTCACACTCCTCTCTTTCTGTCCCAGAATGACAGGAGGGAGGCGTAGACTAGCCCTTCACTCTGTCTGTTCCAAGCTTACCGTGTCCACTTCTAGTCTCTGTGTTCTGCTTGGGAACAGATGGGGGCTGGAGCAAGAAGCAGATGTTATTTAATAGAGATAGGCAAATGCCTAATGAGTCTATTCCTAGCCACACCCCTGGCTGCCATCATCAAGGCACACCGAGGACTTTCCCAAGGCACACTGATTGAGAAGCACCGCTCTAAAAAATTCATGGGAAAATGTGCCCCAGCAACGTGATGGGGATAGTTAAACAAAAACACCATATGCCATTCTAATATTCCGCTCCAAAATGCTTCTCTGACTTCTAGAAGTGGATTTCTACTCCCCTGCTAGAAATCCTCTCAATCTATCTCCATGCTCTTGGAGCCTTGGCCTGGGGTGGTGGGTGAAAGTCCTTCATTTCATAGTCCTTCAGCCAGGAAATCAACCCTATACGTAAACTGTAGTGTTCTTAAATAAGAATATTAGAAAGAATATGTGTGTGTGTGTATAAATGGGTTGTCCAGAAATGCAGTCATTAGGGATTCTATGCCGTGGTTTGGTATGAATTCATATTGTTGGTGGTCGAGGGGGTGATGTGTTTCTATGTGATCTTGGAGTTGTTGGTAGACGATTTTCTCAAGTACTTTGTTGGCTGGTTTATGTCATTTGAAGTCCCTTTCCTTACGAGGTGAATGGATGCAGTTTTGAGTTCGGGGGAGGGGGGGTACGTATCCTTGTTGCAGTGGTAGTTTGATAATCTTCCATATTGTTGGCATGAGTTCTTGTCTTGCTAGCTTAATCCCGCTGACTGGGCAGGAGTCAAGCGGTGAGGCGTGTTGATGCTTGTGATGATTTTCTCTAGGTAGCTTGGTACGATATTACTGAATGAGCTCCATGTGCTCAGTTGTGTGGTTTCATGTTGTTCTGTCATGGTATTGGGGGTGGTGGTGTCTTTAGCAGGGCTGAAGCCAAGCTGTGGAAGTAGTCTACCATCCTTTGTGGAGTGAGGTTGGGATTTTTTTGGTTTGCTGTGTTGTATCTTTGATTAGTGATTGCACTATGTCGAAGAGCTCTCGTGAGCGATCGAGAGAGCTTTGGATTACATTTGTGTAGTGGTCTTGCTTTGCTTGAGATGTAGCCTCTCGATATGCCTGTAATTTGTGCTTGTAGGTGTTTAGACTGTTGCTTGATCTGGTGTTTCTCCATTTTCTCTCCGTGATTCGTATGTTTTGCTTCATGTCCTTCAGTTGTGGCGTGTACAGGTTGCTGATCTTTGTCTTGTGCACTGTCTGTATGTAGGTGTTTTTGTTGCAACTTCTGTGATGGTTTTGTTCCAGTTTTGTATTAAGGAGTTTATGTCTTCAGGGGTGTCTTGGAGTTTAAATAGGATGTTGGTGAGGAAGTCTTCCTTTTCCAGCTTGTGAAACCTGTCTGTGGCACGTTCTGAGGTGCATGGTTTGAGGTTGCTCATGTTGAGTGGTATGTTAATTGTGATCATCTTGTGGTCTGATCAGGGGACGTCGATGGTGGTGGGAGGTATTATTGGGTGTTTGTAAAGTGTGTTTCGTGGCAAGAAGATCATGTCAAGGGTGTTGCCTTTGATGTGGATGGGTTGACTGGCAATTTGAGTCCTTCCAGGAAGGTTTTTGCTTTATTTGATGCTGTGGAGGCTACGTTGAGGTCACCTAGTAGCATGAGATAGCTTTTGTTGGAGTTATTGTTGCAAATGGTTTCAAGGATTGTGTCCATTTGATCAGGGTCAGCATTTGGGGACCTGCAGGCAAGGAGGATGGTTATGCTGTCATTTGTTATTGTTAGTGTGTCCAGGCTATTGTCGAAAGTTCAGGTGTTTTCTTGTGAGTATGCAAACGCCACCACCATGGCACATAGTCCTTGGGGAGCTGAAGAGGTGATAGTCCTGTGGGGCAAGTTGGTTTAGTAGGACTGTGTCAGATTCGGTGAACCAGGACTCTGTGATGTTGAGAATGTCAAATGTGGTTGCCGATCAGTGTATCCAAGAGAAACTGTATCTTATTTCTTGCAGATTTAGAATTTAGGAGAGTGAATTTTAGGGGAGAGGATTTTCCTTGCATGTGTTTGTGGTGGTGGTGTATTTGTGGTCTGATTTGAATGATGTGTTGTGTATGTCTGGGTTTGTTTGGGTGATGGTTGGGAGGGGTTATATTGAGGGGGTATGTGTAGATGATTGGTATGTATGCTAGGGTTGGGAGTGAATGGGTGGCAAGTGTGAGTGTGAGAAGTGAGGAGAGGCATAGTAGCAAGGTGAGAGAAGAACTATTTTCAGGGTAGTTTAGGAGTTACCTTGCTGGTAGGTAGTCTGCTGTGCGGGCTTGGAGTTGTTTTCTTTGTTTTAGTTTTTTAGCTGTTTGGGCCTTTTTCCTGCTGAGCAGAAAGCCCTGGAGCTACTCCCGCCCTTCCTTACAGCACCATCTCCGGCCCTGGCTCCCTCCTCAGTGTGTATATACACCCCTCCCCCTCCACACCCCCTCATTTACTCACTTTACATACATATGCAAATCCTTAGCATGATAAGAGATGCCTAGAACAATGAGCTTGTCAGGACTCCAGGGCTGCACAGGTTAGAATTTACCCTGGGCTGTGATGCTGGGGGAAATATTGACTTGTAACATAATAGATATCGGCAGGTAAAAGCCCAAATGGCCCCTCCTTTAAGGCTGTTCCTGTCACTCCATGCCATTCTGTTTAGGTTTATAACAGCTCACCAGGTAAGGAAGGACACATGTGACTTTTTTTTTGTCTCGTCCTCTCCCACCTAATACAGCACTGCTACGTTTTAACCAGTCAATCCTGGTGTCACGACATGATCCAACTTCCCGGAAGAAAGTGGTAGAAGAGGTGAAGAGGAGGGCCATGTCCAGGGGGGAGTGGCCACAGGTGAGTTCACCCCTCTGCAGACGTTAACTTCTGCCCAGAGCTATTAGCCAGGCATTTTGCATTAGCAAATGAAGCTGCTGTTAAGGTTCTCATCGTGTGTCTCTCCCCGTCCCTTGCAATGTCTCGCGCTCTCTCCCTTTGCCCATATGTTTTGTGATTTTTTTTTCTCTTTCTTACTTCACAGGTCCTATTTTATCCAGAGGGCACCACGGCCAATGGGAAGGTCCTGCTTAAATTTAAACCAGGTATGATACCCAGAGCTCCAGAGCCGCAACCTCTGGGTGAGCGCACGTGTGATAGTGTGGTGTCTATCTCTGTTTGTTGCAGCAGCTTTCAGACCGCGTATATGTGTCGGCAATGTCTTTAGGCCTTTCACACACATACACACATGTGCAGAAGTGCTGTCTGTGCAGGGGAGTTGTCACTGGGGCAGATGGAGGTCACTGCCAGGCCTTACTTGATTCCAGAATGCCCATGCTACACACCCATTTCACCTGATCCTAGAAGTCCCTGCTTTCCAGAACACACCCCACCTCATCTGCATCCAGAATATGCTTTCCAAGGTGCACCCCATCTCACCTGCTCCCAGAATGCTCTGCTCTCTGAGGCACAATCTCTCTCACCTACTCTTCTGTACTTTTACTTTAGGTGCCTTCATCGCTGGGGTCCCAGTACAGCCCATCCTGATCAGATACCCCAACAAACTGGTGAGTGGCACCTTATCCGTGCTGGTAATGCCATTCTTAAGCTGCTTTCTTACGCCATCCTATAGGCGTCATCCTTTAATTTCCAGTGACTACATAATATAGCTGTTGGATTGCTGGTGATGGCATCATAATGTGACTCTGAGTCATTCTTAAATAGTTTCATGGCAACTGTTGCATTCCTAGTCATTCCCACCTCATCATAAGGAGGGCCGACCCCAGAGTTGGCTCAAGGTGTTGACACCCTAGGCATATCTTATGCTCAAAATCTATTGTTTACTTTAAACACCTTGCTCTTTGATGCCCTCCAGAAACCTCTGCCCTAGGCGTCCACCTAGTTTGCTTAGCGATTGGGCCAGCCCTGCTCATAAGACTTGTATATGCCTACTGGTTGACATGATGTCATCAGATACCTCCATACTTCTCATTTTGTCATCATGTCATTGCCCTACTTAATCCTAGTAGTGTCATCAAACATAGACGGCTCTGCTTTAGGCGATGTCATCATAGTGAGACATTCTCATTGTCAGCAGAGTTGCTAGAGTGAAACTCCTATAAGGGTAAACGAGGATCAATTGCTTATGCCATTAAAATATAGAAAGACTATGGGACATGTAACAAAGCTACAGTGTAACCTATTTAAGACTAATAAGAGAAAATATTTTTTCACTCAACGTGTAATCAAACTCTAGAATTCGTTACCGGAGAATGTAGTAAAAGCTATTAGTGTAGCCGGGTTTAAAAAAGGTTTGGACAAGTTCCTGGAAGAAAAGGGGACCCGGGATATCCACTGCTTGCCCCAATACAAGCATTGTTGAACCTGTGTCATTTAGAGAAACTGCTAAGTACTTGTGACCTAGATTGGCCACTGATGGAAACAGGATATTGAGCTTGATGGACCTTGATCTGACCCAGTATGGCGTTTCTTATGTTCTTATATTTTGCCCATTTCTCCAAGATTAACAGGAACTACAAATCTCATAGACGGCCCAAAACCATCTAAAAACCTAAGTCCACGACTGGCTCAGTTCATTTCAGAAATGGCCCAGAGCTACCTGGTTGACTGAAATAAAGGTTTTAGACTAGCATTAAAACTCAGAAATTTCAAAGCTATTGGAGAGTTTCTCAGGAAGTGATTTGGGAAAAATTGGGCAGGAGGGGGTGGGGTGAGGCTGTCAGGTCTGCATAATTGGTACAATGAAATGACTTTTGTACTACTAAGATATTGGAAAGAGAAGTTACCTTATGGAGCAGCAGTTACAGCCTTAATCACCTTACCAGACAGACTGGATGGACCATGTTGATCTTTCTCTGCCATCATTTACTATATTACTATGAATGACTGATTAATCTTGTATATTTTGCAGGCTGCCACTACCTGGACATGGAAAGGGAATGGCGTGTAAGTCTTTCTGACTGTCTAATCTCCCATTTCCTATCTTTCCAGAGTAGGGTTGTCAACTGGCGCCAAATTTACCCAACAAGGTCAATCCAGTCCTGGGTTTACCCCACTGCCTGCAGGGATTTGTAGTCTTGCTTTTCTTAAAGACTACAATTAGGAAATCAGAACTACAAGTCCCTGCAGGCAATGGGGCAAACCCTGAACTGGATCAACCCTGCTGGGCGAATCTGGAGTCAGTTGGCAACTCTATTCTGGAAGGAACCCTGTCATTTAGGGAAACTCTTGGAGATAACAGAAGCAGGGATGCTCTTTTCCATGAAGGATTAAGGATAATAATGTCCAAGATGTTTTACTCCCACTCTCTCACATGTAATACTTCAAACTACCTCTGTGGGGCAACCATATAGGGGCTGAGCATCTAGAAATGCATCATAGCTTTACACATGATGCATAAAGCAATCAAATCTCTGTGTACTTGTGATGTCAATTGTGATGTCTCTCTTTGGGCCAAGATGGCTGAATGAAATGAGTCGTAGACATGTAGGGGCAGCAAAACATGGTGTAAAAAATTGAAAAGTGAAAATCTTGAGTGGGACGAAGGCCGCTGCGCTTGGTTGTTAACTTTTTTATATGTTTGTTATATAGTTTTAAAGTCCTCTGGCTTAGCATGTCCCAACTGTACCTCAACGTAGAGTATGAGGTAAGCATAAGATCTCTTTTCTTCAACCTCTTTCCTGAATTTCAGAAATTTGTGAAAATAATTGAATAATAATTTCTTTTATACACACTCTCTCTCCAGTTCCTGCCAGTTTATCACCCAAGTGAGGCAGAGAAGGCAGACCCGACAGTATATGCGAGTGGGGTGCAGCGGGTCATGGCAGAGTAAGTGGATGGGATTGGGAGAGAGGCCAGAGGTCCATGCATTTTGTGGAAGGGAGGGGAGGGTGCTTTGTAACACATGAATGTGCAGGCCTCTCTTTATACTATGCTGTTTTTCTAGGGCACTGGGAATCCCGGCCACAGAATACGAACTCATTGGGGACATGCCTGTGAGCCCCATTGGGCAACTTAAGGTTGCTCTGGAACTAGGACTTTGGGAGCTTGGCAAAATCCTGAGGAAAGTAAGGTGAGGTGTCAGCTCAAGCCATGTGTCACTTTGCCTCATTTGTAATCCCTGGCTCTGTCACCGACTCTCTTTGTGCAACCTCGAGGTAGTCACTTTCACTTCTGTAACATTGCTTCTTGGCTAATGACCCTAGGCAAGACAGTGGTGGGTGGAGATTGAAAGGGAGCAAGAAGGCAAAGGCTGGAAAAAGTTGACAATCTTTCTTTCATGTCTCAGAATTGGTAGGTGTCTCTCAGCAATGGTAGAGAGCTGTGGGGGACCTTACATGGAAGGGACAGACAGGAGGCTTTCCATGGAAGAGTTTGCAGATCGATTGAATCTGACAGATTCTGTCACGGCCTCCAAGGCATTCAGCTACTTCCAGAAGGTAGGGAGGGATCTGTGCACCCCATAGTCCTCTGCCTTATGCATCAAATTTTCTAATATGTAACGTGCTTGCAGGAAAGCAATGTGATTTCTGGGCCCCTGCCCAATTCATATGGGGCCATATCTGCATCAGCCTAATTGGACTGCAAAGCTATCTTCTCCGTCTTTAATGCCTTAAACCTTGTGATGAAAACACACAGGCAGCCAGCTGATGAAAACCTCTGCCAATCGCGGTCTTACCGAAGAAGAGATACTGTTTTGGCTTGAAATGGAACTTTGTCTGGGTATTTATTCAACATATAATTGTAGACCAGTTTCTATATATATATATATATATATGTGTGTATATTGAGAGAGGGACAAAGAGAAGATAGAGAGAGAATGTAGATATATATTAAAATGCTCTATGGTTATATCTATATGCATAACAAATAGCATAAGAGCGCAAGATGGGTTTTGCTATTAATGATTTGTTAACGTATTAGCTCATTCATGCCATGTCATCGTATTCTCACCATGTGAACACCGGTCCTATTATTTAAGTTTTTTAACCCTCTCTGTTTGCTGGGATTAGGATTCATGTGGCCGTGTTGATTTCCACGAGGTTATACTGGTGCTGACCGTGCTAGATGCAGCGAAGAGAGCGAAGGATATAGCAGAGTTGGCCTTCAAGGTATCCAGTGTCTCTTTGTCTATCTGTCCCTCCCACTTCGTTCTTCCCCGCTCCGCGGACCACTGTCCTCTCTCTCTCTCACATGCTGTTCCCCTATTCTTCCCTAGCTCTTTGCTGAGGCACAGCAGGAAAATGAGGAGGAGGGGCTGCACTTATACGAAGAGGGATTCTCCGCCATCCTTCGCTGTCTTCTGGGGACCCCCCGCCCGGATAGCTCCAAAGTGTTTGCTGAGATCTGCAAAGGAAGCACGGCATCAGGATTATCAAAAGGTGGGAATC
Organism: Ichthyophis bannanicus; assembly: GCA_033557465.1. NCBI lineage: Eukaryota > Metazoa > Chordata > Amphibia > Gymnophiona > Ichthyophiidae > Ichthyophis > Ichthyophis bannanicus. The sequence goes on from CM066048.1 coordinate 122,546,787, forward strand.
TTTCACCAATACTTCTCCACCAGGCCCTTTCTGCATTGCCTTTCTCCTGTGTTCACAGACCCACACCTCTGTTGGCAGAATTTTCAACAAGTGGGAAAAGCTTCAGGGTCTCCTATTGCTGGACTACAGGCCCCATGATGCAATGGGGTAGCACGAGCTTCAACACCACCCATTTCCTCACCTCATGCGTAGACTTCTCTCTCTCTTACCTCCTTATAGATGGATTCCTCAACTTCTCCCTACGACACCCCAGCTACCGACAGCTGTTCTGCCACTACCTGAGGCCCCCGGGAAGGACCAAGAAGCGTCACCGCCACCCACAGGGGCCAGAGTCCTCAACCACTACACCTACCACTTCTTTCTCCACTCCATGGCCAAATGGGACCTGCACCCAGTCCTCCAGCTTGGAGAATGGGCGTGGCCCTGGACGCCACAAAGCAGACTGACGCCGCTTCGCTATGACAAGGAGAAAAAGTTCACTTAACTGCAAAACTTCTGGGAGACAGTAGCACTGCTGTTGCTACTGGCCCCTACCCTCTCTGCACCCCTCTAACTCAGGGCTTCGAAGGCACACGCTGACCCGAGTTCTAAAACTCACATCATGGAGCACTCACAGATTTTTTTCAAAGACATTTTGCTGAGAATATCTCTTTGTTTTCTTTTATAACAAAACGATAAAACTTAAATCTATATCTATATATTTTTAAAGTGATTTGCATTTTGCTTGCCACAAGATTCTACATGCGTGCAGAATCTCTCCACTGGATTTTATTTGCGGTGGGGGAAGGGCTTTTTTTGGCCTTTTTCATGGGTCTAATTGATTTGCCATTGTGGAGGGAGGGAATTTTTGTGGTTTTTTTCTTCAAATGAAAAACCAGGGGAATTCTTGCACTTTTCTGCCAAATTTTCAATCTCTTTCCCTGCTCCACCTCTCTTCCCCCTCATTTTTTTGGGGGTTGGGGAGGGGGCCTTTTTGTTTGGTGCATGTAATCATGATGCGTGCATTCCACAAGAAAATGTTGCAACAGGTTACTTTCTAGATTTTTGTTTTCACATTTTTAAAAATGTACGGTCCCATTTGAACTATCTGTAATCGCCAGGAAAAAGGGGGAAGAAATAGTCAGGGAATCCGCCAGACAACTTTTGAAATTCCTGCCATCTTCCTGGTGGGAGAGGGCCAGAGAGGGAGAAAGTCACTCTAGAATTTCACCATGTCGCCTATTTCTGTTTAGTGAAGGAGATATATGGAGCTGCATTATTCCAAGCAAAGAGATGCGGCCGCGTTTGGCACCTTATCATGCAGAAACGTGGGGGCCCTTATCCCATGAAGCCCCTGCTGAGAGGTTTGCCCCTATTTGATAAAAGGCCTGGTGTACATCGTCTGTCAGTGTATGGACTACTCACAGGGTCGGGGGATGGAAGCAAGAAACGTTTGGGGACTAAGCTTCCCCTGTCCTTTCCTCCTCTGCTTGCTGTCCCCATCTTAAAACTGCGAATCAGTTTCATGGCTCTGCAACAAGCATTCTTATGTCATAAGAGGGACCCTTACATGTAGGCTGAAGGTAGCAGGAATGTTGGGCTTGGCGGCAGTAGAGCATCTTGCCTACCGCTGATGGAAGTCCCCGTGTAAGAATGACCTCTTCAAGGTTCTGCCTGTGTGTGTATATATGTAGGGCTTCTGATTTATCGGTGTTTGTTGGTTAAAAAATAAAAGCACTCCTGCTTCAAAAATAATTGAAACAGATATTCATTGGATACACACTGGCAAACCACTACTTCTCCAGTCTCTGCCTCTCTCCTGATTTGTCTTGTATCCTTCACTCAGTTTTCACTTCTTTTGAGTTAACGACCAGTAAGCGATGCACCGGAAAAGGTACCTAGCAATTGTACCTGTGCCGTGAAAACACCAATAAACACTGATTTTTTATATCCTCAAAAGGCACCTAAGAGAAGCCCTGTATATGTATATGTGTGTGTGTGAGTATATATATATATCTATATTTATATACACATAGACATCTGCTTCATGATGCCCAGCTACAGATTTGCAGAATTAATGTTGTTTTATATGCTGCAGAGCAGCAATGAAAGAGGAAGGTAGAGCTGTGAGCTTGCTATTTCGAAGGCTTCTCCTGATGCTAAGAGCCTCAAAGCAGACATGGCACACGTGAAGAGATCGCCCTTATCCAGGGCCATTCATCAGCAGAAGGGGATTTTAATCACAATGCTGAACACGCCCCACGCTTCCTCTTTCCTTGCCGTTCTGCAGTACCATAGTGAAAACGGGACCTGGATCCAGACAAGCTCTGCAGATCTGAACTGGAAGTGTCAAAGCAATCACACACACATATGGACAGCGACCAGCGAGCTCACGTCTTCCATGGGGACATTTATCAGCAGAAAGAAATGGAAATGTTTTCTGATTTGATATTGTGCTGTTCGCCTTTCTGCTGAAGGTGTGTGATTAAAGGGGGATTTTTAAAAATGAATTCAATCTGTAAGGGGGGTAAGCATATCATTGGCTGAAGCACTAAGGACCTTTGAAAGATTTCTAGAGTCCTATAATCTCCTTGTCCCACTATCTTTTGGGTGGTTGGGAGGTATAATGAGATAGTGATGGAGGTAAGGGGATGCGTATCTGTCTGCAGGGTCCTGAAACCTGCTTGTTAATTAACTGATGAAAAACATTCTCATGCTCCAGTACCCTAGATGTCTTATGCAAATAATCACGCTTTAGAGTCTTAGTTTTTTTTAAATTACTGTTCAAAGGTCTTAAAAGGATCTTCACTAATGTCCCCCCACCTCCACCTTTCGATGAATGCCAAATGTCCACCCACCACCTCTTCCACAACAGTAATGTGTTTATAGGAGTTATTGTCTCGTATTTCATCAAGGAAATCAGGACGACGGGCCCCAGAATGCACTGGTATAGGGAGGGCGTGGAACTAACTCAAGGTCCCAGAATGTTGTGCCATGGGAGGAGGTGGTGCTAAATCAAGGACCACAGGTCCCAGAATACCCTAGAAGTGTGTGTGTGTTTGTGGGGGGAGGGAGTCATAGATAAACTGTGAGTCCTAGGGTAGCACTCCTCTCCACCCTCCCCAGACTACTGCTGATGGATTAGTGTGGATCAGGTCACTGTGAGAGAAGGGCATTATGAGAACAGTAGTTCTGAGCTGTGTGGAGAGATTTTCCACCAGCAGCCAGTCACTTTGCAACAGGCTAACACAAAGGAGCTCCTGATCCTCAGGACCAGGCAGAGTCAAGCCTGATTTTACCTTGTGGGTGCAGTTCTTTGTAGCCAAAAAAAGGCGAGCAAGAAACTACAAGTCCCAGAATGCACTGGGGCACAACAATGCCTGGCTCAATCTGGCCCCGGGGACTGGGAGTCAAGTGGTGAGCCTTTTTCACAAGCAGTGCCTTCCACAGACACACTCCTCCCTCATAGGGCTTGAAGAGAAACGTGATTCTATTTATTGATGTCTTTCCACATACAATGCCATGTCTTTTCTTGTACTATAACCACCCATAGGTTTATTCTTGTGGGTGTTATTAATAAACAGAAGTATAGTTTTACAATGGAGCTGTGCTTGAGTCATTGTAATCATTCCACTGGAAGGACAAGAACAGCCCAGACTGTGGCAGCACAACACACAGACGGTCAGATTATGCCTTCCCCCACCCGTCCCAAGCAACAATTTTGAAAGAGGCCACAGAGTTGCTTATGGTGTCTTCCTCTTCCCCACTATCCTGTGCAGATGCATAATCGGGATCCCATACTTCTCAATCAAACACTTTGCACCCCTCACCCCATTACCGTTAATTTCCTTTGCAGACTGGTGGGTTATATCCCTCTGCCGGCAGATGATAGAGACAGAGAACTGTGAGTACCACTTCACCCCTTCCCTCTTTTCACTTTATTTCTGGGTATGTGATGGCTCTTCTGCAAGATTTCTGCCTTCTAACTCAAAGGTCACTGGTTTGAAAACAGCTTCTGACCGTGAGGAAAAAAGGCAGTTGGGTTTAAAAACGAAAACAGCCAGTTGCACCATTTTTTCTCTTCAGCCTTTTAATGTGGTTTTTCCCGCCTTTTTTTTCTGTGGCTTTTCTTCATCGGGCCAGCTGTTTTTTCGTTTCTTTCACTCATGGTTTGTCTCCCGGATCACGTTTTTCACTGCAGGAGCCCTTTTTTCACGTTTTTGTACCTCGCTCAGTTTTTGGCATACCTGCTCTTTATTCTGTGAACCAGCAGCGGATCACCATTTTTTTCTATACGGATGCCCTCTTCTCTTCAGTACTGTCTTGGCTGTGGCTGCAAGCGCTGGGTTTTGATAGACAGCCTCTGGACACTTCCTGTGCTTCTGATCCAGGGGAAAGTTCTTCAGTAGGTATGTCTTCTACACCTTGTGATGGTGTGGAGAGCTCAGCTGTGGCTTCTCCTTCGGCTCCCCTCGTGCTGCCCCACTAGGGGATGTCTCTCTTCCTCCTGTTTTGCCGGAGCAAAGGCAGCCTCCTGGGGAGTCCGAGTCATCCCAGTTTATATTCTTGTTCTATCAGAACTGGGATCTTTGGCATTCTGGCTCTGTGGCCATTCCTTCCAAAGCCCTCCTCTCCAGGGCCTTCTGGTCTGTCAGTATCTAAGGACCCGTCATCCAGAAAGTGAGCGAGATCTACCTTGCCTGCTCAGGATATGGAGCAGCCCTTCAATGCTGTCTCCCATAGATTGCAATCCTTCAGAAAGGTTAGTTTCTGAGGACAACAGTCTGGTCAATGAGTTTGACCGTGAAGACGGGGGAGATGTTGCCTTCAGAAGAGAATTCTGATCTTCAGGATGACTCCCAGGATATACGTCTTTTTTTTTTGTACGGAGGAGCTGATGGCTCTTGTTTCTCAAATTGTGGAGTCCCTCCATATTGCTGACACTCCAGAAAAGCAGGACTCCACCCAGTCCAAGACTCTTAGAGGCATTTGTAAGCTGGCTAGAGCCTTCCCTTTTCGTTTAGAGCTTCAGCAGATGGTTTCCCTGGAGTAGGACTCTCTTGATGCTTCCTTGTGCTCAGCTAGGCATTTGGGCCATTTTTATGTCTGGTCACCTGCAGACCTTGATAAGTGGCTCTGCTTTTCTAAGGTGGATGCCCTGGTGTCAGCAGTAACTAAGCACACCACCATCCCGGTGGAAGGAGGAGCTGGGATCAGCAGGATAGGAAGATTGAAGACCTTTTGAAAACAGTTTTTCTTCCTCTCTCACTTTCCAGATTTATGTCTGTGGGAGTTTAGCAGCTCGTGCCCTGCTCGGATGGATTCAGCTCTTACCGCAGGACTCTTCTTCAGCCCATTTGGAATCGGTAGCTGCCTTTTTGGCTGATGGCCTCTATGACCTCCTTCTGTTGGCAGCGCAGTCACAGCAGTTACAGTGGTGAGGTGGTGGTGTGGCTGGTGTGGCTTTATCATTGGAATGCTGATGCGGCCTCCAAAGCCCACCTGGCTAAGCTCCCATTCAAGGGCCTGCTCCTGTTCGGGGAGGATCTGGAAAAGCTTGTCAAGGATTTGGGTGAGGTTAAACCTCAGAGTTTGCCTGAAGACAAACCCAAAGGGACATCTTGTTGGTCAGGCACTGGGATATCATCCTCCAGAGTGTGTGTTCGAGATTCGCACCGCTATCAGTCCAGCAAGTCATCTTATTCGATGCCAAATCGAGTAGCAAGTTGCAGCCCTTTTAAGGGGTCTGTCGATCTCAGGACAATTACTTCTCATCCAACAAGTTCTCCGAGTCCGCACATGTCTCTTGCTGACAGGCCCGGGGCTCGTTCCAGGGTGCAGCAGGTCGGCAGGCGGTTGTATCTCTTTTCCTGTGAATGGGCTCAGATTACCATGGACAGATGAGTCCTCAGCATAATATCCTAGCGGTATGTTCTCAAGTGCACCAGACCCAACAGAGATGCCTTTATGATCTCCCCTTATGGGCTGCGGTGCTAGAGACTCTTCAGTGGCTTCTGCAGCTTTGGGCAATTTGTCTGGTTCCCCCCCTCTGATGTTGGATCCAGATGCTATTCCATCTATTTCATCATGCCCAAGAAGGAAGGTTCCTTCCGACCCATCCTAGATCTCCGAGGGGTCAATCGCTGTCTCCGTGTGCTGCATTTTCTCATGGAAATCTTGAAGTCTGTGCTTCAATCGGTCCACACAGGTGAGTTCTTAGCTTCTCTGGCCCTTGCGGAGGCCTACTTTCATATACCCTTCTGAGAGGACCAGCAGCGTTTCCTGTGCTTTGCAATACTGGGGCGTCACTTCCAGTTTGAGCTCTGCCGTTTGGTCTTGCCATGGCTCCTCGCACCTTCTCAAAGGTCCTGGTAGTGATTGCAACCGCCTTCCATCACCAGGGGGTGTGTGTCCATTCTTACCTGGATGATTGACTCATCCGAGCAAAGTCTCACACAGAGGCACAGGGAGCAGTGGCATGGGTCTTCTTCTTGGAAAGCTTTGGATGGGTGGTCAACCATGCCAAGAGTTCCTTATGCTCATCTCAGAGCCTTGGGTTTCTTGGGGCCCTCTTCAATACTTGGATAGGGTGAGTGTTTCTAATTCGGGATAGATGTCAGAAGTTCTACAGACTGCTTTATTCCTTCCAGCTTCACCTGGCTCCTCGAGTGTGGGATTATCTCTCTACCAACTTCACCGTCTGCAGATGCTTCAGAACACCACTGCCCATATTCTCACTCACTCTTCATGTTTCGACCACGTCTCTCCCCTTCTTGCCCATTTGCACTGGCTACCTGTTCGTTACCGTGTACAATGCAAATTGCTCATTTTGACTCATAAGGCTATTTACTCTTCAGCTCCCCGATACCTGGCTGACCTTCATTTCCATCTGCCTCACTGACTTCTTTGTTCTGTTCACACCCACCGTCTTGCTCTCCCTTTTGTTACCCAAGCTCACCTCGAGTGCACTTGGGGTGCGGCTTTTGTCTTTGGCCCTGCTTTGTGGAATTCCCTCCCCTCCTCCCTTCATGCTGAATCATAATTCCCTAGGTTCAAGGTTGCTTTGAAGACATATCTGCACCGGCAAGCATTCAGTCTGTCTCCCCCTGGGTAATCTTGTCCTTTTGTATCTTTTCTCTTTTCTGTCCTTTCATTGTCTTTCGCTTTTTTCCTGTCCTATCAGTTTTATGGTGTTCCTTTCCTTTTCTTTTTCTGGCAGTCCTTTTATTGTAAATTGCTTAATGCTTCGGCCTAGCGGTATATCAAGTATCCCCATAAATAAATAAAATCTTAGGGACTATGGAAGCTACCTTGGACATGGTCCCCTGGGCGTGGGTGCACATGTGTCAACTTCGATTCTCCTTACTGTCTCATTGATCCCTTTTCTTGCAGGATTATGACATCCGTCTTCCTCTCCCTCCTTTATTCATCGCAGTCTTCGCTGGTGGCTATGTCACGATCACCTGATATGGGGGATGCCCCTGGAGAGTCCATGTTGGATAGCTCTGACCACCGATGTCAGTCTTTCCGGTTGGGGTGCCCATTGTCTGCAAGAGATGGCACAAGGAATGTGGTCCCGTTGAGAGTCTGGTTGGTCCATCAACCGGTTGGAGGCGCAGACATTCCGCATGGCATTCCACAATTTTCTGCCTCTTCTTTGTGCACAGACAGTCTGAGTCCTGTCCAACAAGGCCATAATGGTGGCTTATCTCAACAGACAAGGAGGAACCAAGTGCCCAGGGGTCGCCTTGAAGATGTCTCTTGTTTCCATGGGTCAAGTGTCATTTGCAAGTAGCAAATCACTGGGATAGAAAATTTGCAAGCAGATTGGCTCGGTCATCACCTTCGCAACCCGGGCGAGTGGGAACTTGCTCAGTGGGCATTCTGACACATTTTGAACCGATGGGGTTATCCCACTCTGGATTTGATGGCCACCTTGGCTAATGCCAAGATTCCTGCCTTTTTCATTCATCAGAGGGAGCCAAAATCCCAAGGTCTAAATGCACTGGTCCAGCCCTGGCCTCCATCGCAGATCCTCTGTCTTTCCTCCATGGGCCTTGATCGGCTGGGTTCTCCAACATATAGAGACATATCCGGATCGGGTGATTCTGGTGGCACCAGATTGGCCTTGTTTCCCATGGTATGCCAGCCTGGTTCACCTCCTAGCAGTGGAACCTCTGAAGCTCGGATCTCACAAGGGCCTACTGGGGCAGGGGCCAAATCGTCATGGATGACCCTGCTCCCTAAGGCGCAGTCTAGCTCGTAAAGGATACATGGCTCAGGTTGTGGCTACCTTGCTTAAAGCACAGCACCCTTCTATGTCACTAGCTTACACTCGAGTTAGGCATTTATTTGAGTCCTGGTGCTCTGCCTGTATGGTTTTGCCATGACAAGCCCAAATATCTGATCTCCTGTCCTTTCTGCAGGATGGCTTTGACAAGGGCCTCACCTTGAATTCTTTGAAAGTGCAGGTGGTGGCTGTCATCTGTTTTCGTGGCCCTATTGGGGGTTGCTCAATTGCCTCCCATTCAGATATGGTGCGTTTTTTTGTGTGGAGTATGCACCTTACATCCTCCAGTTCATCCACTTGTCCCTTCTTGGGACTTATCCTTGGTTCTGCAGGCGCTCAAGTGGCCACCTTTCAAGCCCTTGAAGAAGACCACTCTGAAAAATTTGGTCCTCAAAACTGTCTTCTTGATAGCCATTATGTCGGCCTAGCATGTTTCTGAGCTGTAAGCGTTTTCCTGCCAGAACCCCTTCTTATCCTTTTCTGCAGAAGTGGTAACGCTCAAGGCGGTTCCTTCCTTTTTACCAAAGTTCTGTCCGACTTCCATGGAAGTCATTCCATATCGCTCCCATGCTTTCCGGAGGGGGAGTCTTTTACAGGATCCAGTGATTTTCGCTTGTTTGATTTCATGAAGTTCTTGCGCCGTTATCTGAAGGTTACTAATTCCTTTCAGCTCTCAGATCATTTGTCCTGTTTTCTGGCCCCATAATAAGGCTGCTGCTGCTTCTAAGCATACCATTGCACAATGGATCACGCAGACCATTGAGTTGGCTTATATTTTATAGGGCAAGCCTGTTCCTGTAGGTCTTAAAGCTCATTTTAAGTGAACACAGACAGCTTCTTGGGTGGAATGCTCTCAGGTCGCTCTGCTTCACATTCGCCGGGCAGCAACCTGGTCAACCTTGTCGATCTTTGCCCAACATTATCGCTTGAACCTCCAAGCACATGAGTCGGCCCATTTTAGGGGCACTGTTTTTGGCAGCAGCTGGTACTTCCCACCCTCGGGTGGGGTAGCTGTGGTACTTCCCACTAGTCTGGACTGGTCTAGAAGGATGATTTGGAAGGTGAAAGTTTACTATCATTAATTTCTTTCCTAGAATTCTGCTAGACCAGTCCAGGACATGCCTGCTCTCTGTTCAAGAACCAGTCTTGATGACATTCAGAATCAACCTTGTCTTTAGCACGGCTGTTGGCGGTTTTTCTGCTTCTACTGAATCCGGTGGTGCTGCTGCCTTGTAGTTGCACATTTGTGCAGTAGTTATTTTGTTTAGCCTGAAGAGGAGCGCTGTTCTGAATTCCTCTTGCTTTACCAGTGTCATATTGAAGCTATCTCCGATATGTGCCAGTAATGATGTTACTGAAGCTTCTGATTGGTTCTCTCTCTGTCTCCATCATCTGCTGGCAGGGAGATATAACCCACTAGCCTGGACTGGTCTAGCAGGATTCCAGGAAAGGAAATTAACGGTAAGTAAAATTTAACTTTCCCTACCCTTTGTTTTCTCTGTAGCATCTCTTTCCTTGCCTCTGCAGGGAATGAAGGATACTACCTTGTAACCCTGTTCCCTGTACTCTGTATCTGCCCCTAGACAGAAAGCATGATGGTTAACCTACACAGAGCAGAAGTTATAACCTTCAGCATTTGCTGAGAAGACTGGATGGGCCATATGGCTGTCATCTATTATGGTACCATGACCCAAGCAAGTATCTCGATAAAGAAGGATTTTCTTATCTTTACTATGAACTTGCACCTTCATGCCATGACTCCTGGTGCTTGAGTTTTCTTTTCTAGAGAAAATATCACTTCCCCATATCTTATTGAAGACAAATATTTATATATTTCTATTATATCCCCCTTTCCTCCAGGCAGTATATTTTGAGTGTCTTAAACCTCTTTGTAGAGGAAGTGAAGGACTCATATGGAATTTGTGCCATTAATTTCACACAGTGAAAGTGAGAGCTATAATCTTAGACCAACAAGCTGTAGCCTTAAAACACAAATCAAAATGAGTATATTTTTCAGACAGAGAATCGGTAATATTTGTTTATTTGGACTGCTGGGTATCAGTTCAGCTACTGTTCAATCTCTTACTTCTCCTCAGCACTCTGTTGCTTAGATCTCTCTTTGGATGCCGAGTTAGTGTCACAATCCTGAAGTCCCAGGAGCGATCATTAGGGTCTTCCTGAAACTTCTCTTCTGAGACCAGTGAAGATATGGTCAATGAGCCCTCCTGACCTGCTTTCAGCATCATCATTTTAGCCACAGAACCCCCCTCAAGATGGTCCATGTTGGCTTGAGTAAATTTCCTTTTACCTTTGCCCTTCTGGGTTTGTTCTAGTGTGTCACAACGTGGTTGGGTTATTGTGGTCACCATGTCATCTCCTTGGGCCACAGACCCTATACTCCTAGGTCTGGCTTCAGTCCCACCAAATAGAATAAGGCTGTTGGATTGGGAGTATGTATGGGAGGCAGAAGGAACTTGAATGTCCCTCCTCACCTCTGTTGAGTAGCAATATGGTTCTTTCGTGGTCAGAGTGGAGTTAGTGCCAGGAAGATGATGGCTACTGCAGTTCTGCAGTAAATTTTCCTTGGCTTCTGGAGCTTGCCCATGATCCTTGACCCGAGATATGAAGCCTTCAATTTGAAGTTCTAGCTGTTCTTGATTAACCCAGCCATCCGTTGCTCCAAAGTTGTCTGTGGAGTTGAGGATCTCTTTTCTCATGAACATGACTTTCTTGTCTGCTGTTTTTGGTGGTTGATTTTTTGTAGAAGTTTGAATTTGTGGTTGCTCTCGGGGCTGATGGCTAGGTTTCATCTCCTTTTCACTGACTGGATGTTCTAGGCTTTCATCTCTGCTATTGCTTTCCTCTGTAGCTTGGGCCAAGGAATCATCAGGAATGCTAGTTTTTTGCTCTGGACCTTGTGCAGCATTGTAATGGAGAACTCCAGAGGATGGCATGCCATTGCTGTTCTCTTGGACACTACCAACATCATGATCAGGTTTCAATGAAACTGTAGAGTGTAAAGAACTCCAAGCATCCTGCAGGGGACTCCAACTAGTAGTGGATGGACATGCTTCTTTCAATTTCTCTGCCCATTTGCTGCTATCCTGTGCAGGAGGCAGAGTCATTGAACACACCACATCAGTATCAGAGCCAATGGCTTTGACTATAACTTGGCTGGTGCCCTCACCTACAGCCACTGTCTTGCTCTCCAAGCCATTGGCACCATATGCATAATGTGGGCTATTGCCCTTTTCAAGGGCTTTAGTCCATAGTGGTATCACACTCATATCCTTATTCCAGTTCTCTTGTTGGATATCTTCATCGAAGGTATTAGTACTGGAAGATCTGCAATGGGCTGTGTTGCTCACAGTGGGTGGGTAACAAACTAGGTTAATGGACAGCTCCTCCAAAGGATTCTCTGAAGTTGTCTCAGAGCTAGGTCCTTCTGTTTTATGGTCTTTGGGTCTCTTTTGGCTGCTGTTGGTTTCTGACGTTCTAGTGAGTGGAAATGGGGAATCCAGGTTTAGCTGAGGGTTTCTGATTGGAAGGCTTTGTTTTTTCTCTTCTTTACTGCAGTCCTGGGATATTGAGGCTGACTTTCTTTGCAAATCCAAATGGTGATCTAAAAGTAGAACTTGATGGTCTTGACACCACAAGTCACTATTGCATGCAGTTGGGGATTCAGTCAGCTGATTAATACACCTTGAATGGGAATTTAGGCTGTTGGACTGCTGTAAAATTTGCTCTTGGCTTTTATTGGCAGTGGAAGGTACAGCAAGAACATTAGTTAAGTCCATGAGAATCTCAGCATTAGTGGCCCAGGGCAGATGTAGCTGTTCTTGATCTCCATCTTGTGTTGCAGAGGTGGTCCTGGCATATTCCAACTTCATCCTAATCTCTGAACCTTGAACTTCTTCCTGCTTAAGTTTTTGTTGGCAGCTGTCAGGTTTGGTAGGGCACACAGCCCTAGGATCACTACAAGCCCATTCGGAATCCATGGTGATTACCTCCAAATTAAGATTTTCTTCCTGTGCGCCAAGTGGAACAGACTGCAAGTCCACTGGACAGGTCAAAGTCATATAGGCTTTGCAGTTCTGTGTGACATTCTGTCCAGTTGTGTCTCCTCCATTATATTCAACAGATGATTCTTTTGGTGGGTTAAGGGGATATACCCAGTTCTCAGAGCTTGGCATGCCTTCTTTCAACATATCATCTCTAATGGATTCAGTTGTTGATAGGGAGGATGGGGACTCCAAATTTAGAACAGGCTGAGTGAAATTTAGCTGATAGTGATGGCTTCTAGCCTCACTACTGCACTTGACTGAAGATGCTGTATCTCCCAGAACTGTGGAAGTGTATACCTCTTCAGACTGTCTCCCCTTCATGGTAATGCATTGCGAATGAGGAATCTCTAGGGGTTGCAAATAAGCCTTCTCATCTCTCTCTGCTTTTGGGTTACAAGATCCCTGTTGGCCATTGTAGTCAATGGGGATGCAGTTGGCACAAGTCAAGTGTGGTTTTGAGTTGCATTGAGTTGTTGACCATGCCTGATTTCCACCTTGTTCGCTTGGTAGAACTGTTGAAGATATAAGGGAATGAGCCACTGCCAGCTGGGAATCATTGTTTCCATGGCACTCGCTTGTCATTGAGACACCATAGTAAGTCAGAGTTCCAGCCATAGTGTAGGCTAGGTCCAGCTTGGAATCACATTGGCTTTCCAATTGCTTCTGACTTCCTTTCTGTATGGGGAACTTACTAAGGGGTGTATCTGTAGAGAAAGTGACTGCGGACTTGGAACCGCTGGCTTCTAGCTGCTGCTGCTTGCTTTCTTCCGATGCATTATGTTCCAATGGTGAGGTGGCTGTGGCACAGTTGAAATTCATCCTGATCTCATTGCCTAGTGGTTGGATTCCATTTCCTGGATGACATTTGGTAAGAGATGCCACCAATGAAGACTTTGAATCCACCAGAACTGCCAAGGCATATCCTGAGGGTGTCTGTTGGCTTCTTTCTCTTACATTCTGTGTTAGATCTGGTGCTCCTGAAATTGATGAATTAAATTGATGCTGAGGGAGGTGGGCCTGAGGTTGAGGATGCTTGGTCTGATTTTGAAGAGAGCTGGACTGTGATTGAGTATGATTGTTCTGGGAGTAAGGATTATTGTCCTGCTTTAGAAGATTATTGTCCTGGAGTCTAATATGAATATCCTTGAGCTGTAGATGATTTGCCTGAAGTTTAGGTTGATTGATTTGGTCTGGAAGATGTCTGGCTTGGAGCTGAAGACCTGATTCTTGGTCAGGTGGTGAAATGAGAGGTCCCAACCCTCCCTTATTTTGGACATTGGCCAGTTGCTGGGAGCTCATTTCTTGTCTATGATCTCTTAATTGAGAAACAGTTGTTGACGATGCATAATTCAATCTGGGTTCAGAGATTCTTGACTGATTGCCTTGAGTAAGTCCTTGGTCACTGGGACATGACAGGTCCTCAGCATTCAGGTTTCCTACCAGAATCTCCTTACTTCTCATGCCTTCTGGGACTGCAAACGTTAAGGTTTTAACACTTCCTTCTGAAACATTTATATCTATTCTCGTTTTTTCTTCCTGTGATTTCCCATCAGTTGACACCAGTGGAGAGAGCAGCACTGACTGCATGGGATTCACCTGCCAATGGTGCACCATTTTGGTCTCCAAACCCTCTATTTTACTCGTGCTACTGTTTCTTTGGCCTTTCTCCATGGAAGCTACCTTCACAGTAGGAACCACATCACAGACTTTTGGAAAAATCAGTGCTTCTTGTGCTTCACGACTTTCACCCTGACCTTGTCCATCTGAAGCAGATGAGTCTAGACTACCTGAATCTGACTTCTGCTGCAAGAGGCTGGAGTCCAGAGCCAATGTTCCCATGCTGAGATGAGGTTGCCTCTTTGGGACGAAGCTTCCTACTTGAGCTTGGGGAACTGTAGGGCTAGCTTTGGCTTCCAGTGGTCTGGAGGAATCTTCAGAGCTGAGGGACGATCTCTTCAGTCCATGGCTTGTGGAAGATCTTTGGGAGCCAGAGAACCCAGGGCTCCTGCTGGTGTACATCTTGGAGTCCTCATCTTCCTCATCAGACTGGTAAGGGGTAGAGGTGAACTGGGGACCACCATAGCTAGTCTCTCCTTCTGACAAAGACAATAACCTTTTCTGCACTAGCTGTGGAAGACATGTGTGACTTGAGTCAAGGCTCAGTATGTCAAGTGTGTGTGAATCTGTACAGGCGAATCAGGTAACAGCCTTTTCCTTACCCCATGAGCTCACAACACCTCTGTCTGTGTTTCCTCTCCTACCTCCTCTTGTTCTTCTCTACCTCTCAAGTGCCTTTACCCCTTTATTTTAGCATCCCACTACCTTTTCCTCCCCTCCTGCTGTTTTCAGATTGGGAGGAAGCGACTCAAATTTCCCCTTAATCTGAGACCACTTACCTCATCCACAGTTAGGTTTTCCTCCTCTTCCAGCTCATCAGTGAGACTGAGGGGATCTCTATCCTTCTCTGGGGACAATAGATCTGCCAGAAACCCCGGGTGAATTATGGCTTCCACCTAGGATAGCAATGAAGGAAAGAGAAGTCTGGTAACTGAAATGGCAGAGGATACTTCAGGACAGGGCAGAGATGCGCTAGCAGAGCTGTGTGTGAGGCTCTTTGTACTGGAATAGAGGGTATACATTAGGGCAGGAGTGAAGTGCATTAGCTGAGTAGGAGATGGGAGGATGGCTTCAGTATTCAGGGCGGGATTGCTATTTGTTACCTTGGATACAAAAGTGTCAATATCGCATAGTCGGTGAATGTAATTGAGGAGCTCTTGGTCAGGTGCAGGCTCCTCCTCCTCCTGGTCGTGGGCACCCTCCATGTTTACTGCTGTCCGGGGCTTCAGACCATCCATGATTTCTACGTATTGTGAAACTGCCTCTGGAGGTACCTCCTTGGCTGCCATCTGCGTTATGGCTCGTGCTGCTGGTCTCCGTTGTCTCCGCTTGGGTTGGGGGGTCTTGGCTGCTGCCTTTTTGGGAAAGTACACTGGGGGGAGGGGGGTGAAGTGAAGGAAAGAAATGCGTAAGATACTCTCAAATTACAAGCATAATCCGCCCCCCTCAAAAAGTTCCAAGTACTGTAGAGGGCACATGAAATTTGAAGCACAGGCTCTACTTGGTTGAGTTGGCATAATGGAAAAGCCAGCTGATATCCTAAAAAGTAGAGTGCATAGCTGTCTAACCATTGACAGAGAACACAGCTTCATGTTACAGTTTCCCTCTGCAGAACTCTGGGTGTGAGACATTTTTATATTGCCCAGCGATTTCCGATGGGGGAACATGCAAGTTGTATCTGGGACAGACCTTGCTGTCTGGTGATCTCTGCTGCAGCTGGCGATTCACGTTTTGTATCTGGGAGCCTCAGGGCTGACGGCAGCACCGGTGCATGCTGGTACTGTGAACTGAGCTGCACTTTCTGCAGCTGCAGCTCTTCTTCCTCCTCAAACTCCATGAACCTGTCAAAATGTTAAAAAAAAAAAAGAAAAGAAACTCCATTTGGTCATGACTAGAACCCATGACCTTCTCCTGGGCTGAATGCCAAAAGAGGTGCAGCGACAATAAGAGAAACGGGAATACAGATGCAAGGCAGGACTAGTCAGGTACCCTAAGACGCTCCCAAAGGCAAGCCCGGATTTAGGCATAGGCAACTAGGCAACTGCCTCCAGCACCAACGTCTGATAAGCACTGGGGGATGTCTCAGTCTGGGCCGTCATGAAACAGTACTACACAGCAAAGCTTGAGCAGAAGCAAGCAAACCCTCACGCTATGTACAAGATCTGTGGTGCCCCGCCTTTCCTTCCATATGAGTGAGAGGATGGGCGGAGCATCATAGAGGCTGTCCATAGCGCGAGGTTTTGCCTGCCCTACACTATAACTTGTAATGCTACTTGCAACTGCTTTCCCGGAAAGAAGGTGAGCCCGAAGCATTAGAAGAGGGGAGGAGAGAAAGTGGAGCGCCTCTCCACTCCTCCCACTGGCAACAGGCGAGCTTGGAGAGGAGGGAAGGAACAGTGGCGTCACCTCTCTTCCACGTGCTCGGGCAATAACTACGGCACTGCCCAAAGGCATCTCATGCTTCTCAGACACCTATACAAATGAAGCATCGGTGGTGCCGGAATCATAGCCTAAAATTAGATTTCCAGAAAAATGGGCTAGATTACAGAGGCCTGTCTTGAAAGATGATGTCAGGGATAGAGGTGAAGCCTGACGCTGGTGCACTGAGGTCAGTCTCAGCACATCAGGCCAATTGGGCAAGCAATTTTGCCCCAAGCATTTTAGTGTCGGTTTCTACACCCTTGCTGAGATGTCCGATCTGATATTGAGACAAATGGGGATTTGGACTCTGCATGTCCACTTGGGTTCTGTTCCCTATTTTCAACCCAAAGATTCTGATGCTTTTCAAATACTGACATGAAGAAAGAGTAAAAGCGACTGATAAATTCAGAGAAAGAAATGGGGAATATGAAGCAAGACTAGGGATGGGGGCAGGGATTTTGCTACAGGCCTCACTTTTCTGCCATTTCATAGAAGACCATGCGGTCGAAGTTGCTGATCCTTTCCCACTCTTGGACGGCTCTGGGCACACCTTCCTCGATTCTCATCTCAGGCTTCAAGCGAGCCAAGGAGCGCAGGACTGGGCTGGGGAGGAAAGCACAGAAAAGGCAGGGCTGATGCCATTCTATAAAAATAAGGACAGTTCTCCAGTGGGCATATGTTGCTTTACTGTCTATTAAGAGAATGGCAGGTCTCCTTTAACACTGTACATTCATCCACAGTCCCAGTCATAGGTAGTTCTCCTTTCCCCCCACCTCCCTTGACTTTACCCTCCCCATCCCCTAAGACTCACATGAGGAAGCAGGAGACGGCCTCTGCATCGGGGCTATTAGGAAAATGCCTGCGTGCCAGGGTCTTGTACTGCTGCCACCTTCGGAAGTTCTCATACACACCCTTGGAGGAGCAGGAAAGTGATATGTCCCCTAAGGACCCACTGTGGACCCCTCCTGGGGGAAGTTGTGGCCGTGTGGCTGCATTTGGCATCCTCCAGGTGGCCTGGGGCCCAATCTGTGGAGGCCTCTCTTTGACTCTTATTAGTGTCTCCTCCCCCAGAGCCGAGACCTGCCCTCCACCACCATTGGCCTTGGTGAGCAGAACTGGCTTGGGGCCATGCAAGATTTGGCCTAGGTCCATCGCAGTGGGCAGCATCCGTGCCAGTTCCCCACCCTGCGCTGGCGTTGCCCATCGTGTTGCTGCTGGTGTCAGCACAAAGGTCTGGGGCCTAGGGTCCCGCCCTTCAGCTGGTGATGGCCCTAAGGCCTTGACCTTCATAATGACCTTGGCTGACTCCCCTGTGATGATCAGGGAGTTGGAGGCTGGGGTGAACAGTGCTGACTGGCCCTGGAGACATGGCTTCCCTGGGCGTTCTGCCATCTCTTGGGGTGCCAGGCCCTCCCGCACCAGTGTGATCTGAGCTTGAGACACAACCGTGGGTGTGGAGGAAGTTGGCTGCAATGTCATTTCCTGTTTCTCCTCCAGTAGAGACATTCTATCTAGAAGAGAGAATACAGAAAAGGTCTTTAAGGGGCAACAGGTGAATACTATTGCCCAAAGATAAAAATAACCTAAAGCTATCATAATCTTTTCCTCTCCTCTCTTTGCTGTTGCCTAGGAACTTGCACTATGGCCTTGGCCTATACCAGGGCTTCCCAGACTTCTCCTACTGACTGTGCAGCCAGTTGGAGTTTCAGGATATCCACAATGAACATGCATGAGATAAATTTGCATTTAGTGGGTTTTCATGTTTGCAAATTTATCTCATGCCTATTCATTGTGGATATCCTGAAAATCCAGACTGGCCGTGAGGTTACCAGAAGAGATCTGGGAGGCCTTGGCTCCCTGGAGATGGAGTGGTAGAAGGAAAGTATGATAATGTTCTTGATTCAACCACAGAATTGGTATCAGAGAGGACAGACAGTTTGGCAGAGTATAACGACATCCACTTAAAGTTTATTTTGTAGGCAAGGCCAGAGGTGTGTTCCTACCATTCAGTACTAGGAGAAGCCCGCCTAAACTAGTCCCAAATTATAACTATGATCTTTTTTTTCTGCTTTGTGGCTTCCTCCTAAACAGTCATAGTGTGGTCATGATCTGGCTAAGAGTCAGCTTCTCCTGCTAGACCCTGTGCTCTCCTTCTGTAAGTAAAGGGTTAATTAATGCTCACCAGTGTTTTTGGAAGGACAAGTGTCCACAAGATCCATGATTTACTCCATCTCTGTTGCTGGCTATGGTGGGGGAGAACAATGTGCTCCAGGGTCAATGCCCTTAGTAAAGTTGAAAAGATCTTGTGACGCTAATTGAATGAAAACAGAAACAGAACCAGAATGCTCTTTGGTTCCAGAACAGTCAAAAAGAGAACGAGAAAATGTATACATACAGAGAAAGCTTGCCTTAGTGCTGCCCATTCTCAGAGCTACCTAGGTCCAAGAGAGAGACTTTTTTTGGACCAGTCTGAGAATTGAACTTGCATCTCAAAGAGTGTGGTATTTGTAGAACCTGATTCTACCCATTGACGTCAGTGCTGCAGGTTCCATAATGTACAAGGATAAGGTTGTCAGAAATCCCAGACTGGCCTACAATCTCCTTCCTGGAATTGGGTAGCTGGACAGCTATGCCATACCTGTTCTGTAGTGGGGTAATGTGTGCGTATGAGAGAGCTTGCACTGCTACCACCCATGCTGTAAATCTTCTATGGAGAATGGAGACTCCAGTTCTCATTATACCAGACATGCTCAG
Organism: Ichthyophis bannanicus; assembly: GCA_033557465.1. NCBI lineage: Eukaryota > Metazoa > Chordata > Amphibia > Gymnophiona > Ichthyophiidae > Ichthyophis > Ichthyophis bannanicus. The sequence continues at coordinate 122,565,912 of CM066048.1, forward strand.
AAAAGACACATGTGCCATTCACAGTATGGCCATGAGGTGTCACTGTCGCTGCATGCAAGATCTAGGCTAGGCTTTTCCCCAGTGTTTATTCAAAGTGTCCAAGGAAAATGTGTATTATGTGGAATGGAGTAGTTTTCAGATGTTAGATGATGAGAATACAAATGGTCAAAACTGACCAAGACTTATCTGAAAATAGCCAAACAAACCACTGCAAAGTTTTCTTAGGCAGGGTCGAACACTTTTTTTTATCTCACAGTAAATAAATAAATAAAAATTAGTCCCACAAAAAGGTCTTACCTTATATATTTTATTGACCTTTATTTCCACAAGTTCAAGTGGATTAACACAGCACACACATTACCTTCTCCCCTGCAATTAATAACATATCTATTTATGTATACTATACACACGTAGAGATCGATATGGTATAGCAGTGGAAGCCCTGCAGTCATTTTAGCAAGGTTTGTCAAATACGAAGAGCATTGTTTAATTCTGATGTGGCCATCCATCTGTCCCTATCCTAGTGCTGAAGAACAGCTTTTTAACCCCCCCCCCCAGTTTATTTGGTTGTGCCTGGGGTTTTTGGGGGGGGGGTCATTTTAACACAGGCTTCAAAATTTCCTGCAAAGACAAAATTCACAGCTTACACAAAAACAATAGACTTGTGAGTTTTAAATCTGCCTCTTAGTTTTAGATTTATTTATTTGGATTTAGCTCTCACCTCTCTAGTAATAGTTCAGAGTGAGTTACATTCAAGTACGGCCAGTATTTCCCTCTCCCCAGAGAGCTTATAACCTAAAGGGCCTTTGGACTGAAGTGTGCTATGCAGTTAACATGTGATTGAGCCTGCGTTAACTGTGCACTTGGGCCTGTGGTAACAGTTACCACATGGACATGACAGTTAACACACTCTGATTTCTGCGCTAATGGCCAATTGTGTTTTCGAGTGCTGAATGGGTAGGTGGGTGTGGTGAGCACATTGCAGTTAGTGTGGGGGGACATATCATGCACTACCTGTCAATGTTGCAATTAATGTAAGTTCACCTAACGTGACCTCAATGGATGATATTAGGTGCACCTGCAATGACTGTATTGCACATTAAGGTAACACATCTATGTATTAATTGTCAGGCGCATGCTGACCGTGCCCTTGACAGTTAGCACAGAGGCTTTCCACTTAACACCTGTTAGCTTTTGTGCTAAACGCATGTTAACTGCAAAACTGTAATGAGACAATGGAGGGTTTAGTGACTTGTTGAAGGCCACAGGAGTGAATTGCAATCATGACAAAGTGAACTCTTGTCTTCAAAGGCTCATGTCTTGATAAACTGGCTAGTCTGCAAGGTGCCACCAGCATCTGCCACTTTTATAAACTAGTTTGGTGAGTTAATGCATTCATTTGCTATTTCCCTCTCCTGTTCACCTTTATTCATTGCCATTGTGTCAGTGTTAACTCATAGTGACCCAGCTACCTCTGGACTTTCTTGGCAATGTATCACTGGAAGTAGATTGCCAGTCTTTTCTTCCCAGGCAACGGAGGGTAAAGTGACTTACCCAAGGTCACAAAGGGTGCCAGTGGGAATTGAACCCTTGATCTTCTGGGTACTAGACAGTTGTGCTAACCATTAGGCTACTCCTCCGCTCTGTGTACCTACTATTTGTCATAATACACCATCAGTATGACAACTCAGTGGTTGCTGAGTCATTGATTCTGGGGGTATGCAAATGGATATCATGCTCTCTCTCTCTGTTCGGGTTGTCTTTATTGTCATTACCAAAATTGTACATTGAGGGGTAGATGACTTATCTGCTAAACCATGTATCATTGCTATAAATTTCAGACCTCAAACATAAACATTAAAAAAATTCTTACAATGAAGAGATCAAGCCTGGCCTTTTTTTCCTCTATCACTTTGCCCAGACTCTAGACGGAGTAGGTAACGGTTCAAAGGAATGTAAGAAATGGCTTGAGCAGTTTTTCCAGGTCACATGGGCAGGGTTTAAGTTCTCCTAAATTATTTGATAACATAGGAACATAGGGCCCGGTTCTGATCCCGATGTACGTCTCCTTTGTACGTCCGGGCTGACCCAAAGGACATCGTGATTCTGATCCTGCGGGACATGTCTAGCCAGGGTCGGGCTGCGGGGAATTAACTCTGCCCCCCCCCCCCCCCACCCAGCACCTTCCGTGCCCTGGGCCACTTAAGAAAACACGACCTCGGAGGTGGAATAACTTCCCTGGCCATTTCACCGGCCCTGGACGTACAGGGCCAACATTAGAATCGGCTCTCTATGTCCAGGGCCGGTGACCACCCACTGCCCACCCCCAGGCCTCCTCTTCCCCGCCCCCGACTAATGTCCCCGCACAACTGGCGGGGAAGTTAGTCAGGGCATACCACCAGCACAAATAGCAAGGATGGATGTCCCAACCAGACATCCATCCCCGCTATTTGTGCCTGAGCATAACCCCCATAGTAAATGATGGCAAATAAAGATCAGAGTGGCCCATGCAGCCTACCCAATAAAGTGATTAGAGATGCAAATGCCAATCTATGCAGGGGCTCCCATGTGGAATTTCACAGAACCCTGACAAAATCATTCTGGAGGAAAAGGAAGCATCTCATAAAATCCCGCCACTTCTCATCAATGTGTATTTGTCAAATGCTTTTACAACTAAAGGGGAGATATGATAGAGGTGGGGCTTTCTTTGAGGGCTACTCAATGATACTGAGAGTACCGTCACCTTTTTTATTGCCTGATAAAATTGACCCATGGTCCTTGTGTATTAATGAAAGTGCTCTGTACTGTAAATGAATACCAGCATCTTTTTTGCTAGAGAAAAACACAGGATAGAGGTATATAAAATCATGAGTACAGTGGAATGGGTAAACATGAATTGGTTGGTTACTCATTCAAAAGGTACAAAGACTAGAGGATGTGCCGTGAAGTTACTAAGCAACAGGAGAAAACATGTTTTCATGCAACACACAAGTAAGCTCTGGAATTTATTGCTGGAGGATGTGCTAAAAGCTTTTAATATAGCAGAGCAATAAAAACATTTTGGACAGGTTCCTATAGGAAAAGTCCATAAACCCTTATTAAGGTAGACTAGAGAGAAAGCCACTACTTATCCCTGGTGGTGAGCAAGATAGAATCTGTCTGCCTTTTGCGATCCTGCCCTTGTGCCCTGGATTCCTGGGCGTGATGGACTCTTGGTCTGACTCAGTATAGCGACTCATGTTAGCAAGTCACAACAAGCTTGAATTGACATCAACATTTAGAAACTACACTGTCATGTACAATTAAATAATATATCAAACTTCTGGGCAAGGAGGCTTGTGATATCAGCACAGCTGACCCATGAAGTTTGAAATGCTCACTTGCAATGCTGGTCTGGTTTAAAAACCCTTGGCCTTTAGAAGAAAGGTAAAATCCTGGCCGTTTCTGGAAAAGAATTAATTAAGGACATTGCTTGATTCTGCCATATGGTCTATTACTGACTGCTGTAGAACTTGTAAGGGAAGGAGTTTGAGGTCTTGATTTTACAACTGTTTGTGGTTATATGTGGGATTTTCTCTTTGTTGAAAACACTATTATTTTATGTGTTTCTTTTCTGTAAGCAGCCCAGGGCAACTTTTTGAAGTTGGGAGGGTAGAGTAGAAATGTTTTAAATAAATAAAATATGAACTTGCCCAGAGCATGGGACAGCTCAGCTCCAGTTGAATTTAAAGCCTGCGCACAGAGGGCCTTGTTTATGGTCTCAAAAAGTTCATTTACAGTGACTTCAATGGACATGTTTTCTGGTGGTTGAGTGCTGTTAGCTACTGCACAGAATCCAGGGCCAGCACATGGATATCGGACTCTGCACTGCTAAATGAACAGGAGAAAAGAATTGAGCTCACTATTAACCATCTCCAGTCTGTCTCATCGACTTTTTGCAGGTCTCAGGGAGGGTTGAGGCTCCCTTATATCTGCTCTCATCCCCAATCTCATGGCTGTTTGAGTGGGATGTGAGGAGAGAGGCGGGGGTCCCTGTTCCTGCCATAGTCTCCACTGTTCTCTTCTCAAGGAATTGGGAAGACAGGGGTGGAGGGGGAAGGAAAATGTGTCACTGTACACTGCTGCAGGCAGTAGGTTCTGATTTGGGATGTTGCTATGGGCCATTTTTCTACAGAGCTCCATCTGACAAGTTAGTCTGTAGCCTGAGATGGGAACAGTTCATGATGTGACCGTAGGGCATGTTTTTTTTGGAGAGTATAATCTCAGATCATGAGGTATGGGGGAACTAAGGCTAAGGCTGGAACATATGCTTAACGGTGGCATGACTCTTCCCAGAAAGGCATGTTTCAGAAATGTATTATTTATCCTTGAGAGTCAATTGCAGTTGATCAGTGCACAGAACTCCTGGGCAGTGGGTCTGAATCCTCTCTTTGTCACTGTCTGTTGCATTAAGTGACTTATTTTATCTCAGTGTCTCATTTCTAATATCTGGGGGGGGGGGGGGTGTTATTTCTCCAAAGGGCTTAGTTTTGCGTACACAATAACACTCATGAACCTCACTCCTAAGCCAGGGTATGTGGAGTATGATCTAAGTTTCTCAGATTTACTGCTAATGCTTGCACAGTACTGCGTTGCATTGTGGATGAGCCTGTGTACAGCTCATTGCCTAAGTTCGCCTCACTAGTCATTACATAATACTAATAATTATCTTTCTTTCTTTCTTTAATTGAATGTTTATTGACTTTTTAAAGTTCATAAAATCTACGAAAGAAAAGTCAGTATATGTCTCCAGAACAAAGAAATGATCGTAATATTTACAGTATTATCCAGAGGCAAATATGCACATCACAAATAAAAATCTCCAGGCCATACAATTATGATTATTTTTGACTTTCAGGAACTTGTAGAGTTCAGGTGCCAGATGTGCCAGGCCCTCCATCCCACTGATGGCTGCATGTCCCCTTCTGCAGTGCCCTGATAGAAAAAGGGCTTTGCAATCCTGTCTAGAAATCTCAATTGTAATAGTTCCAGTTCTGCACGGCAGGAAGGAGGAAAGACCATCTTTGCCGCTTACTTACCAACCAGTGAAAAAATGTTATTCTGTAAAAATATGTGCCTCAATTTTATCTTGAGTAATCAAGTCCAAATAAAATACCATTTGACTAACATACTTTGATTTATATGCTACCCTCCTCCAAAATGGACCCAGAGCAACTTACAACCTAGCAAGAATATCAAAATACATTATAAAATGCAAATAAAGCACAGGTCAGATCAGCGCCTCTCCTGCGTTTTGTGGGCTGAGTTGGATGTCCAGCAGAGCGGAGCAGATCTTCTCATTACACTCCCAATGGTGTCTGTAGCTGTGAAACCTGGAAGTTTAAAATATCAATGTGAGAGCTTGCAACTCTTGCAGTGACAGACACATTCTCATATATGGAGAAAAAATGTTTGTCCCATCCTTAGCCAAGATTGATTATAAAGACGTCAGTCCCAAGTGACTATTCTGTGAATTGCATCGAGAGGGAGAAGATCTTCAAGTGCCAAAAAATGCATCAGAGACTAAGAAAATGTGGCAAAAAGATACCAAGTTATTTCCCATTTTGTTGGGTATCACAGGCTTGATTAAGAAGAATTTCCAAGCACACCTTGATAAATGACCCATACATGTTACATCTTACGAACTCTAGAAGGAAGTTCTCTGGCACGATGCAAGTACTACACCAAGCATTAACAGTAAATTTCAGAGCCTGAGATCATACTCCACATACCCTGGCTTAGAAGTGAGGTTCATGACTGTCATGGAATGTACAAAACTCACCCATTTGGGAAACTGCCCCATCACCATCGCTGCCTTTTGCTCTTCTTTCAGCAGCTTCTTGCAATCTTTAGGGCCCAGAGCCTGATACTAGGGTGAATTCAGGTCAAAACCACAATTGATGATATCAGGTCGCCTAAGCAGCTACATTACTGGGAAAGGAACCTCCATCTTTGACTCCCTACCTTGGAATCCAGGTATCATATCACTTGAGTTATTTGTTGACTTACAAGCTTCTCCTGTGTAACATTCAGAACAGAGTTTCCCACAGTGATCACCAGGGTGCTGATATTCAATCCTTCCCTCCCTTTCAGTAGTCTGGTTCAGTCTGTGGCTGGGACAGCGCACAGGAGTTGTGAAGTGTGTAACAAAAAATGTAAAGAGAGACAAAGTAACTATGTCTTTGTGTTTGTTGAGCCGTTGTAGGTCGAGAATGGGTCGCCATCCCTCTGACTTCTTTGGGACGAGGAAGTAGCGAGAGTAGAAGCCTTGAATGATCCATGTTTTTGGGATCGGTTCTATGGCTTTTATCTGAAGGAGGTTGTTCACCTTCCCGAGGAGATGAGGTGCCCCCTTCTTTGCCATCATGTTGGTGTGGGGGAGAGGGCTGGGAGGGGGTTTGCCTCTGAAGCGGATGCGGAACCCATCGGATGATCTAGAGGACCCAGCGGTCATTTGAAATGTCTGTCCAGCCTTTGCGAAGGAGGAAAGGTGGTCCCCTACGGGTATGGGCCTTGGGGCTAGATGGTAAAAGCCCGGCGAGGTCTTTATTGATGAGGAGGTCTGGGACTTCTGCTGTTTTCTCTCTCGCTGACGAGGCTTGTGGTGATAGGAGCTCTGGTAGCATTGTGGCTTTTGGTAGTTGGCTTGGTTCCTGCTGTAGGAATTGTATTTGTGCGATGGGTAGTACTATTTTAGGGTGTCATGTTCTGTTGGTTTAGTCCTTCGCTGGACAGGTTTGGAGGGTCATTTTATTTATTTTTTTATTAACATTTCTTATATACCGCACTAGTTGCCATCAGCGCGGTTTACATGGAACAGAAACATCCAACAACTTTCATATGTCTGGTCATTACATTTAACAGGAAGTGGAACTTGGAGAAACAGGGTAAACTATATACATAGGTGGTTCAATGAGAAAGGAAACTGCTTGGTGTTTTACATTGTGGGGGACACCTGTTGCGAGGGCTTGCCTGTTTGACTACTACTATTGTTGTGGTGCTCACTATTCGAGTGGGGATTATGTTCGGAGCTGTTAGTGAGATATTTGATGAAGAGGAAGTGTTTAAGGGCCTTTCTGAACTGGCTCAAGTTGGGGATTGCTCTGATATGTGCTGGTAAGGTGTTCCATAGACTTGGGGCGCAGAGTCGGAAGGCTCTGTTAGCTGTTGTTTTGGTGCATCTTGTGGTTTCTTTTGGGATAACTAGCATGTTCAACTCTGCGGTTCTTCGTGGTCTGTTAGGTGCAAGTGGTTGGATGAGGTCAGAAAGAGAGGAGGAGGTGAGCCCCTTGCCAGCTTTGAAAGTCAACAGTAAGGTCTTAAAACTGATCCTTGCTTGAATGGGGAGCCAGTGTAACTATTTCAGGAGGGGTGTCATGCAGTCATCTTTGATGCCGTCTACCATTTCCTTGAGAATCCTCACATCTATAATGTCCCAATTTTAGAATGAAGAAATAGTGATCAGCACCAAAAAAAAAAAATGCTTCATTCAAAAAATGTACATAGGCAGGAGAACGAGTTCCAGAAAACTACTAGTCAATAATGTATGGGAGGAAAAGGATCTCAGAAGCCATTGTGCTGAGTGCCATAGGCATAGAGTTTCCAAGCTCTCGACATACGCTCGCTACATCAATGATCCAAAAACTCCATAATTGGCACAAAAAAGTGCTCAAGAAAACACTTGAAATAAATGTGTATCAATTATTTTTAATTACTATTTAATTGTTAAGTATTCTGTCTATTAAATGCCAGTCAGTATGTATTGGCAACTGTATTCCTATGACATACAGTTGTGGCCATTGTGCGGTAAGAAGCTGTTGTGCCATGAATCTCCCCCAAAGCTCCATTAGATTCGGGTGCTGCATCGCGCTTTGTGGGTTGTTTGCCTGGTTCTCCCTTTCTGGTGCCTGTTTCTGCTCCGCTGGTGCTTGTTTTGCTCCTTGGCTCCATTGCTTTTGTGGGGGCTCCAGGGAGAGGGAGGGGGGAGGAAAGGCTATAGAATTGTCCCCTGTTCCTGTGCCGGTGACTGTGGGAGGAGCTATGATGCCGGCATTCTCTAGAAACATGGTGCTGGCCCACACTGTTCTCTCTTCTGCTCCCACAAGTAGACTCCATCCTCAGCCAGCTCCCTGTCTTGCCTCAGCTGTTGAGACACTGGTGCTGGGGATTGGACCATGCAGCAGGGACCATAGTTGGCGTAGTGAGGCAGCGAGATCTCTGCGGTTGCTGCGGTCTCTGTAGGAGGCCTCAGCTACGCCAGGGTGTGTGGGCAGAACGCTCAGGAGAGGCGTGCTGGTCTAATGATCTGAGGGGAGAATTGGGGTTGCTCCTACTCTGTGGGCGGCTGATCTGGGTGCGCTGTGAGTGGCTGATCTAGGCGCAATGGCCAAGTTAGAGGGAGTGCCAATGCCAGGGCTTACCTCTGGTGGGGATGCACGTGGTTGGGACATGGTTGGTCCCTCATTGGCATGGTCATTGGACTCGATCCGTTTTCTTTCTGGGAGAGCATCTGCTTTTCCCTCTGCCATTTGTCCTCGGGAGGGAGGGAGTTTCTGCAGGCTTCTGCCTAGTGTCTCTTCTCTCCTTGCCCTGCGTACAGTCGTGCACATGGTAGGCTGGATCCATGCATCTGGAGCAGCGATCCAGAGCCTCGCTTTTGCTGATCCTCCTACGGCAGCAGAGGCATTTCTTCATTCCTGTTTGATCCATCTTCTGTGGTAAGGATTTTACTATGATTTTTTTGTAGATTTGGTTGGAGAGCTGCGGTACCCATCCGTTCCTAAAGGCTAATGGCAAAACTGAGCAGGAAGGGCAGGGCAAGGGAACAGGAAGGGGAAGGAGGATGCTCAAAGGAATTCAAAAAATAAAAAATGAATTAAAAAGGGGGATTTATCTGAGCTATGGGAGAACTACTCCGGACCCTGGTCCCTGTGGATGACACACCTAGGCGTGGCTTACTCAGGCTGCTGTCCATGGAGAACCTATGTTATCTGAATGTAACTTGCCTTGAATTCTGGGAAAGGTGTGTGTTAAATCTTATTCAAATCTCTCTTCTGTACCATTGTTCTTCCCAGCAATACTATTTGAAACCTCCAAGGGTACCATGGTTGCAGATGACATCTAGGGATGCTTTTTCCTATGCACAAGGTTATCAGATGTCCCTGATTTTCAGGGATTGCCCCCTATTTTACAGCTGTGTCCTTGCTTTCCCTTCCGTTTGGCAGCCCCCTGTCCCTGATTCCAGCAATGGGGACAGAGGGGTACGAAAAAATTATTTTCCATTTAGTGATTGGAATATGCCAGTTTTAAGAATTTACACCATTAGCTTCATGTTTTGCACAGTGCAGGGAAAATGCAATAATATTTATATTTCTCTGTCAGTTTGGCCATGGGACCGGATGGGATACATCCCAGGATACTGAAAGAGCTCAGAGAGGTTCTTGCAGGGCCGTTAAAGGATGTTTTCAACAGATCCTTGGAAACAGGAGAGGTTCCTCAGGACTGGAGAATGGCTGACGTCATACCTCTACACAAAAGTGGTCACAGGGAAGAAGTGACAAACTACAGGCCGGTAAGTCTTACCTCGGTGGCAGGAAAAGTAATGGAGACGCTCCTGAAAGAGCGAATAGTGAACTTTCTCAAAACCAGCGGGTTACAGGATCCGAGGCAACATGGTTTTACCGAGGGAAGATCTTGCCAGACAAGTCTGATTGAGTTCTTTGACTGGGTGACCAGAGAACTGGATCAAGGACATGCGATGGATGTCATCTTCCTGGATTTCAGCAAAGCATTTGATACTGTCCCTCATAGGAGGCTTATCAATAAACTCAGCAGTTTGGGGATGGGTCCCAAGGTGGTAAACTGGATCAGAAATTGGTTGACTGACAGATGACAGAAGGTGATGGTAAATGGAGCTCACTTGGTTGAAAGGAAGGTGATTAGCAGGGTGCCTCAGGGTTCAGTCCTGGGCCCGGCGCTGTTCAATGTATTTGTGAGTGATATTGCTGAAGGACTGAATGGAAAATTCTGTCTTTTTTCAGATGACATGAAAATTTGCAACAGAATGGACTCCCCCGAGGGAGTGCTTAACATGAGGAGGGATCTGCAAAAGCTGGAGGAATTGTCTGATGCTTGGCAATTGAGATTTAATGCGAAAAAGTGCAGAGTCATGCACTTGGATAGCAGAAATCCAAAGGAAATGTACGCGATAGGGTGCGAGAGGTTGTTGTGCACGGAGCAGGAGAAAGACCTCGGTGTGATTATTCCTGTAGATCTCAAGGTGGCAAAACAGTGCGATAAGGCAGTGGCAAAAGTCAGAAGGATGTTGGGCTGCATTCGAAGAGGAATTACCAGAAGAAAGGAAGGGGTAATAGTGCCACTGTATAAGTCTCTGGTGAGGCCTCACTTGGAATACTGTGTTCAGTTTTGGAGACCGTATCTTGCAAAGGATGTAAAAAGACTGGAAGCTGTTCAGAGAAAGGCGACCAAAATGATTTGGAGCCTGCATCAGAAGCCTTATGAGGAGAGACTTGAAGACCTAAATATGTACACTTTGGAGGAGAGGAGGGATAGGGGAGATATGATTCAGACCTTTAAATACTTAAAGAGAAATAATGAACAAACAAACCTCTTCCAGAGACAGGGAAGCTGTAAAACTAGAGGGCATGACATGAAGCTGCAAGGTGATAAATTGAAAGGCAATGTCAGGAAATACTTTTTCACTGAAAGGGTGGTGGATGGTTGGAATGCCCTCCCGATGGAGGTGGTGGGGGCAAACACAGTGACGGAATTCAAAGTGGCCTGGGACAGACACTGTGTATAACTTTACAGCAACATGATTAAACCAAAATAAACGGAACCATCTAATTTCTCAACAAATAGGGGTGTCCTACATGGAGCGATGGGGGGAGGAGCAGTGGGTTCACCCCTAAGCAAAGAAACAAAGATATGGGGAGGGGTGAAGACATGGGGAGGGGTGCACCTGCTCCTGGTGGGTGCACCACTAAGCAAAGACATGGGTAGGGGTGCACCTACTCCCTAAAAGATATGGGAAGGGGTGCACCTACTCCTGCCATATTGCTGGGCAGACTAGATGGACCACACTGGTCTTTATCTGCCGTCATTTACTATGTTACTATGCTACTATGGCTGCTTGAAAATTATATTCTTTCTATCATGGGGCGGAGGGCAAGGTAATGACTCCTCTTCCTTCCTCCATGCCTTGTTGCTTAAACTGGGAACTAAGGTGTCCCTTCCTACCTCTCTCCCTTCCCCCCCATCAGATAAGAAATATCCCAGATTTTCCTGCAAAAATTCTGATAATCTTACTTATGCAGCGCCTAGTTTGTGTAAGTCTCCCCTTGGAACTTCAGGAGATGAACTATCTTACTTACTGGAAGCAGGGGAAGGCCTGGCTATTAGTTCAAGCCTTTGGGTCCTTCCTTAAGTAGGGTGGGGATGGGATGGGAGTATTTAACGGTTTATAGTGGGTGGGTAAGAAAATTTGTGATGTTTGTGCGGTTTCATTGGATGATAAGGGAGAATATGGATAATACTGTTATGTGGGGTTTAATTTATTGTTCCACATTTTACTTTTTTTTTTTTGCATAAGGATGGAACTCCACCCTTTGTCAGATTGCTACTATCTGTGCCCTTCTCTTCTACTGCCACCGCTCCTTCCACCTTGCTGCTCCTTATGCTTGAACTCTGGCCCTTTTCAAATCCAGGCTGAAGCTCACCTCTTCAAGGTTGCTTTTGGATCCTGATCCGCTTAGTCTCCTATGTGTCTCCTTACCATTCCCCTAGACGTATATTTGTCCTCAGCTGTTGTGTTGTCTATCTTAACTAGATGTAAGCTCTGGTGAGCAGGGACCCTCTTTTACATGTGCCTGTACAGTGCTGCATACTCATTGTAGCGTTATACAAATAATTAGTAGTAGCAGTAGTAAAATGCTGTAAATAAATACATAAATAAATAACTAGTTTTAACAGAGTTTGAAAAATTTATGGAGGTTTTGACTGAAGTACATTAACAGCAAATTTAAAAAAACATGCTAGCCAAAAAATATACACATAATAGGAAAAACATCTACATACCACCAAACCTATATGGACACCAGGCTCATCCCTCTCTAAAGAACACCAGCATACTAAGCCTGCAGTTCACAAACCACATAATGCCACACATACTACACCCACTCATCTCACAAATAGTGTACACACCAACCCAATAATAATGGCCAACATCAGGTGTGCTTTACTAATCGTCAGATCAATCAGGAACAAACCAAATACTATCCTCGACAAAAATCTGGATATAATCTGCATCACCGAGACCTGGCTAGATGACTCAGACCAGGTAATACTAAATCAAGTAACCCCAATTGGCTACTCAGCATTCAATTGCATCAGAGCACAAAAGAGAGGAGGAGGTGTGTTAATACTGGCCAGAAAGGAATACAGATTTAAAACAATCTCCACCACTAATACGACTGAATCCAACACAATCACCATAGCTAACAAACTTGTTAGCTATGGTGATTGTGTTGGATTCACTTGTACCTAAGCATCTTCCTCACCTACAGGCCTCCTGGAACCACAACTGAACATCTCTCCATGGTACTTGAAGCAATATGTACACACAGCAGAAAACACAAACCACTCATTGTACTAGGAGACTAAAACCTGACCTCCGCACCCACCAAGGAAGCCACAGCATTCCTAAAACCCATGGAGTCACTAAAATATTGCCAGAAAATCAACGCCCCAACGCACCAGCATGGTAAAATTCACACCACAACACCAACAATCACGCCGGTCCCTTGGTCAGATCATTATGTAATTGACTTCACCTTGACCCTGAAAAACCCCACCCAACTTATGGAAGATGAGAGCATAGCCAGGCGTTTCAGAGCCTTCAACAAAGACTCATTCATAGATGAAATCATTCCACAACTCCAGCAGGAATGCGACACCCTCGACCTAAGCATAGCGAAATGGAATTCCATAATATTTAATGCAGCATCAGCCCCTATGAGTACAGAACCACGAGCATGCAGGAAATCCAACGCCCCCTGGTACTTAAGTGATATCAGAGATGCAAAGCGCACTCTCCGAAGACTGGAGAGAAAATGGAGGTGGAACAAGTCGCATAACTCCCTGACTCAATACAGAGCCAAGCAACTGGAATATAACAATCTGATAAATGAGCGTAAACAACAGCACCATACCAACCTAATCATGAAATCTGTCAACAAACCGAGAGAACTCTTTAGCATTGTCCAAAAGCTCACTAAGGACACCACACAGCACTGTACCCACCATCTTGACCCACACGAATTTGCGGACTACATGAAATCGAAAAACACCATCTAGACATGCTCCATCACACCACAGACAGATGACCATGAAATGAAAGAGCAGCATCAAACCTGGGAGGACTTCAGCATATCATCAACACATCAAGTAGAGGACATAATAAACGGACTCAACACAACAACCTCACCGTCAGACTCATGCCCAGTGGCATGGCTCAAAGCCACAAAAAACCAGCTCTCCCATCACATTCACAAAATCATCAAAGATTCACTCCAACAAGGATACATGCCGCAATCCCTGAAGCATGCCATGATACGACCGATACTTAAAAGTAACAACCTAAGCCCCTCTGAACTAAAATCATACCGCCCTATCTCCCGCTTACCATTCCTTGCGAAATTCGTTGAAAAGACAGTGCAATGGCAACTTCAGGACCATATTGACATGAATGCCCCACTGGACATCCATCAGCATGGCTTTAAACCCCAGCACAATGTGGAAACGCTACTCATGACCCTCTTTGACAATCTCCTAAGAGGCATAGATAACATAAAGAACGGATTCCTGCTAGTGTTCATGGACATCTCAGCAGCCTTTGACACAGCGTCCCATGCCAGGTTACTACAACGCCTGCAACAAATAGGATTATGCAAGAATACCCTGAAGTGGTTTACTTCCTACTTGGAAGATCGAACACAACAAGTCAAATGCGCCCAAAAGAAATCATTGCAGTTCCCCGTCACACAGGGAATACCACAAGGTTCAGCCCTGTCATCAATGCTCTTCAATATTTACATCCAACCCATATACAACATCATCAAACGCCACAAACTCCACTATCACCTCTATGCTGACGACATCATGGTGTATGCCCCAATCAACCTACTAGCACTTAACACCACAACAATAACCAGATGCATTGAAGACATGAATGCCTGGCTTACAGCCAATAACCTGATGGTCAACTAAGATAAAACTGAGGCAATGTTCATCACCAGGAACCCCACCTTCATTCCACCACAAGCTATCAGCATTCTAGGCAAACTCATAGTAGTCAAAGATGAAGTTAAGTACCTGGGCATCACAATGGACAGAGCTCTGAACATGAAATCCCACATCACCAAAACCGCAAACAAGGCCTATCAACGTATGAGGACTATAAGAAAGATCAAGCCATTACTCCGCCAGGACCACTTTTGCACAGTGTGCCAAGCACTCATCACACCTCTACTTGATTATGGAAACTCGTTATATCAAGGCCTCCCTCAGCAGACCTTACACCTACTCCAAATGGTGCAAAACACTGCAGCACATCACCCCCGTCTTACAGCAACTGCACTGGCTCCCAATGATGGTCAGAGCAAAATTTAAAACAATCATGATCATCTTTAAAATCATCCACCATCTCTCGGCAGATGCACTCCAAAATATCATAATAAGGGATATCAGTAGGGTTGCCAACTGGCTCCAGATGCACCCGACACACTTGATCTAGTCCTAGGTTTACCCCACTACATGCAGGGACATGTAGTTCTGATTTTTCCATTGCATTCCATAAGAAAAGCAAGACTGCATGTCCCTGCATGCAATGGGGTAAACCCAGGACTGGATCAAGCCTGTTGGGCGCATCTGGAACCAGTTGGCAACCCTAGATATCAGCAATATACCAAGAAGGACCAATAATAACTATATCATCGGTACACCTACAGGATATCACAAGACTAAACATATAACTTCAAGAAGAGCTCCTTCACTACTGGCATCCACACTTTGGAACTCCCTCCCAACATGCCTGAGAGCATTAAATGACATCATAGACTTCCGCAAGGCCCTTAAAACTCTGCTTTTTACAGAAACGTATGAGCAGACAGACGACAGTCCCCACACGAACGATAATGCAACTGCCTCCGCCAACTAGATACCCACTCATCCCAACTAGACACACAAAGTTCATTGTATAATGCTGTTAAATACCCTCATGTTAAATGTAACCCTCCAATTGTGATGTGGCCACTTTGATTGTAGGATAAGGTGGTATACAAATCTGTCTAAATAAATAAATAAATAAAAAATCACATGAAAAATATATAAATATGGCTTTAAGAAAATACCATTGGAGATCTGTCCCATTAAAAACCCAACTATATTTTTTGGTAAACACTAAAAACTACAACTCCCGGCATCCTCCGCTTTGCTTGTTCCTACCCCTCACGATCTTAATTGATGAAAGACGCATGCGCTGAAGTGGTCGCGATACGCTATTTCTGCTTCTAGCAGGGCTGCTTGCTCAGGTTTCTGGATGTTGGTGAGGATTTTTTTTTATGGGCGGGGCTTATTCAGCATGCGCGAGAGAGTTTTGAGTGACAACTGGAACATGCTCGTGCCTCTGTGACAGTTTATGTTGGGGGAGGAAAAGAGGGGACTTAGTCTGGCGCGTGCCCCCCTCCCTATTTTAACTGTAGGAGACAGAAGGATATTGGGATGCTGGAGGGGGATTGAAAGGGTTAAAAGTAGATACCAGCGTGTCACGGACTTTAAACACTCTGGCTTTAGCCACTATGTTACTGTTGGTGCCTGGGAGCGCGCCTGCGCCCCTCCTCCTAGCTCCCTTCCCTTCCCCCGCGCGCGCGCACTAACCACCAGACCCCCTTCTCTAGCTCGCGCTGTATAGGGAAGCTGCACGTTGATGATGATGCTGCTACCACTGCCCTCGATACGCAGGAGGCGAGGGAGCGCTAGACACCGGCGCGAGCTGCAGGTCGGCTGACGATAGTCCCCACGCGACCCCTTTTTTTCCCACCGCTTCCTTTTTCAGCACGCCGTGGGTGTGCCTGCTACTAACGGACAGCCGGGTGGATGACCCGACCGATCGACCAGCGCGAGCCCCTAGCGAGACGGGAAGGAAAGCAAAGCAGAGAATAAAAACCCGCAAAACTACAGTCTCTCCTTTCAGCAAATATATTCAATTAAATTGCTTTATTTTTAACTCTCTTGTTCTCCTGAGACGAAGTTTGACGGTAAAGGATTTTTTTTCCTGTTCCTCGTTTATTCTGACTAGTGGCTCGCGCGTCCCGAGGTGGATTTTTATTGGACGATAGATGCCGGGAGCTGCGCGCGCACCCCTTGGTATTTTGCTTTTCTTCTCGTCATCGACTGTCAGATATATAATACACGTATATGTGCGTGTATATTCATATAACATGTTTCGGGGCTTTTTTTTTATTTTTGATTGTCCTTTTTTTCATTCTGTAAGATGCTTTACAGAGAGAAATGTTTGGTTAGGAATTAAGGTCACTTTTTCTTTATCAGTTTGGATTTTATTTAAAAATAATTGTCAGCACTTGTTTTGACCTCCTGAAAAGCTTATATTGGAACCAACCCTTGTGTTCCAATATCTAATTTTTCTTTACCAAAATTGCTGGACAGTCAAATTGGACTTATGATCATCTTTGAAATTATTATTGTTGCAATACTTGGGTAGAAAGAACTGTGTGACTTTTTTAAAATTGTGTTCTTTCTTTTTCTTTTGTGGGGCCTGAAAGTGTCTGGAGGGCTGTTATTATTTTGTCTTTATTTTGACACAATGCCACCTAAAATGGCTTCTGTCCGTTTCACGGTGACACCAACCAAAATGGATGATATCCCGGGACTGTCTGACACTAGTCCGGACTTGAGCTCTCACTCCAGTTCCCGGGTCCGCTTCAGCTCACGGGAGAGCGTCCCAGATGCCAGCCACAGCGAGGGCTCTGGGGATATCTCGGCAGGTACCTCTTCCATAGCTACCATCACCGCTGTGGAGCCAGCAAGCGACCGAACTGCATACCCCCTGGACAGTGCTGAGGGTAGGTATGGAGAATGTTGGACTGGGCAGTAATTGAATAAACCTAATACTGATGGGTAGGCTATGTGTGAGTGACATGGACTATTATCGGTTCTCTTAATGGGCAGATGTCCTCCGAGGAGAGCACAGCAAATAGCAGAGGATTCATCACTAAGGAGGGTACTGAGCCAAAGCTTGAGTAGAGTCTGCTGTATTGCAAGAGTAAAGGAAATATAGGCAAAAAATGGAGGGGTTTCATAGTCACTATCTGCTGCCGTGTCCTATATTTATTAAGCATGGCGGCAAGAGTGACCTCCCCAGGGGTCATTTCTTTTCAAAGTGCTGGTAGGTTTCCACTATAGTTTCAGGTGTTTCATCTCATTCATATTGGTTTTTATTTCATCATCCTCTGCCCCCAGGAAATTAAAAGGATAGATTATTGGACGACATTACATTGGGTCTTGTTTTATGCATTGAGACATTTGCTGATATTTTAGGTAGCATGCGAGCTCTACATTAGATGTCCTCACAAGCTATTAGAACTATCATCCAAATCTATTTTAGTTCTGTGCATACCATGATAGTAATGAGCCTCACTCCTAAGCCAGAGCATGTGGAGTATGGTCTTGGTCTCTGTTTTATCTTTTGACCTTGAGCATGTGTATTTGTGTATTTGCCTATATTAGACATTTATATTTGTGTGTGTTGTATATATTACTCTTTGACCTATTTCCCTCTTTTTGCTGTGGGAGGCATAGCATGGAAGGTGAAGCTTATCCTACAGGCTGCTGCCTCTGCATTGGTTGGCATTAATTAAAGAGAGTTAGGAACAGAGCTGTCAACGCTTAGGTGTTCATGATGCTGAGCTGTAAAGATAGGTATCCTAAACTGTATGCATCAGTTTGTTTAGGAGTGGCCAAGTGCCTCGAGGTAACACTTGGTGACGCTCCTGATAGCTTCAGCACAGCTGTGTACCATGGGAGGGTTGCTCTAGGTCCTGGATTGCTACAACAGTGACATATGTCAGGTACCTAAATGTTTTGCTTTGGCCCAGGTATCATTTTGTAGGAAGTGTGTGCTTTGATAGAAGACTCGTCTGTTAATAGCCAAGGGTGTAACCATGCAAACTAGATAAGTCTTTAGGTATCTGACTCTGTTTGAAGGTAACTATGAAATGAATTAAGCAACACAGTCTCATATTAGGACAGCAGCAGTGATGCTTCAGAGGCCCAAACTACAGTCCCACTCTTATCACCTATTGTCACTCAATGACATCAGGTGTCTTAGTTATATTTGCCTGATCATCTCAACCATTCAAGTGGTTGAAATATTTGCCAGTGGGAGAATAGCACTAAAACTCTAGCACCACAGATACTAAAAAGGCCAAAGTAACTACCATGGGAGTGCCTGCTTTAGTAGAATCTGTGGGGGTGAGAATAAGGGCTTTTGTAGCATGTTGGTATGTTTATATTGCATATATATGCATAACTTTAGTGCTGTTTGCCTTTGGGGAACATTTCTACCTCCTGGCTTGTTGCGTCAAGTAGGATGGTGTGCCTTTTTAGCATTCCTGTGTGATCAGACTCGGATTGTTAGCCCTTTGG
The DNA here is from genome assembly GCA_033557465.1 of Ichthyophis bannanicus. Lineage (NCBI taxonomy): Eukaryota > Metazoa > Chordata > Amphibia > Gymnophiona > Ichthyophiidae > Ichthyophis > Ichthyophis bannanicus. Next base: position 122,584,692 of record CM066048.1, read on the forward strand.
AATGAGGATCCTACAGGTTATTGTACACAGCACTCTTTCTACAGCGATATCTTGATGGATATTTTTTATTTAGATTTGATTAACCGCCCTTCACAAAAAATGACCCAAAGTGGTTTTCAATAAAAAAATATAACAGCTCATACAAAAACCTGCTAGGGGAGCACATATACACAATTAAACATATAATAACTGATTTAAACTAGATACAGAATCTGCCAAAACACCAGGTAAACAACCAAGAAAGTAGAGCTGGAGACAGGGAGGTAATTTATAATGAACCTTGTAAATTTGTGTCATCAACAAGCAGAAATCGCCAATTTTCAGTGACTTGCATGCATTGGTTAGGCAGGTGCTATTCTGTAACTATGCATTTCGGGGCAGTGCAATGTACATTGAGTGGGTGAGTATGGGAACTGCTATAATTTATGTATTTTCCACAAATATAGTTGCGGGCATTTATGCCAAGTCTAGGATTGCTGTAAGTGGTCGCACCTAGTTTTGTCATGTGTATCTCATCCTTAATGCCTCTGTTCTATAAAGTACATTCATAATTTATAGAATAGGTGCCAAATGCATGCGTGAGAACATGTGTTCCACCAAGCAATCTTTTGAGGTACCCTCTAGATGTGCATAGCCCATGTTCCCTGTAAAATAGTTATCTCCAAGTTATAATGCCCTGTTCAATGTAATTTCAGTTTGTTCAATGTAAACCGCACTGATGCAGAATAGCGCGGTATATAAGAGAATGTAAATAAAATAAATAAACAAATGTGCAGCAGAAGGATAAAGTTCAGTGGACAGCAGTTATCTATCCAAGAGCAGTGTGACAGTGAAAGGTCTCCCTAAAAGTCGATTGTTTTCTCACAATAGTTACATCCTTGTGATGTCTCGAGAGAGGAGGCCAAAGTGATCCCCACAGCTAGAAAATATTTTACATTATAGCTCAAGCAGTTTTTAAAAGTAGTCTACTGAAGAGATTGAGGAGATTCTGAAAGAAAACTAGAAAATAACAAACTTTTTAATCTTTACCAAACTCTGGCCAAAACAACCTGTTTCTTTGCCCATCATCCCACCAGAGTTCTCATGTTGAGGTTTCCCTTGATTTTAAAGTAAATTTCTTTTTGATCCATTTCATCCTAGTGCTCTTGGGTTCATTTCCTAAATTCCCATTCCCATAAACCTATATAAACACACATGAAATATTCAAGATAGCCTTTTCTTAGTCATTTATCTCTCTTTATCCATGCTAAACATCCTCCATCTATTTGGCATTTCTGATTATGAGCAGGGCCCCCAGTTCTCTATGTTGCTGAATGGGAAGAAGGGAGGGTGCGGAACAGCAAGCAGAATGGATGGAAGCAGTAGCGTGACTGAGTGGATAGGGGAGCACGTCGGTAATGGGATGGGAGGTGAGAGATTGTAAAGAGGAAGGAAAACTGAAATGGAAAAGGAAAGACACAAAAAATAAAGGCAGTTAACCAGATGTACACCACAAAGGTTGGAAACTATTTTTAAAATGAAAATGTAGATTTTATTTTATTTTATTTAACAGGTTTTTTTTATACCGCTTTATCATTTCAATCAAAGCAGTTTACAGTGTAACTTAAACTTGGTAATGTACTTTGAACAGGGACATTGATAACTTGGATTTTTCTGAGGCAATGGAGGGTTAAGTGACTACCCAAGGCAACAAGGCGTGCTAGTGGGAATCAAACCTTGGCTTCTTGGTTCTCCTACTCCTAGACTGCATTGCAGATTTTCTGCATATTAAGTGTGTGAGTCCATGTGAAAACATGCCACAGGATTTTCCATGACCTATTGCAAAACCTTTTCTTGAGTTGCTGCAGGAATCAGGGTCCTCAGATCTGATAAATGCTCAGCTTACATGGCACATGGTAGTACTGAAACTGTTCTGTGAAGGTGACTTTGTCTTGCTGCCTCTCTCCTTGGCATAGTTTGGCTGTCTCCTTGCTGCCCTGATGCACATTTGATTAGTGCTACCTGCAGACATTTGTTTGATTTAAAAACAAGACATAGGGAAAGCAGTAAGCGTTGTTTGATCTGGGGTGCTTTTAAAGGCTTTGCAAAGGGGTAGTTTGTTGGAGTATTTGAGATAAGCCTTGATCAGCTTTGGCATTCACAATTCATATTCTCATCGCCCAGCATCTGAAAGCTGCTCTGTTCCACAAAATGCACATTTTCCTTGAGGCAGTAATTCTGATTTGGGACGCTATTGCGGGCTATTTTTCTCTACTGCAAATTAGACTGTAGCCTCAGATGGGAATGATTAATCAAGTGACCGTAGGGCATGTTATTTTTGGCGAGTAAAATCTCAGATCATGAGACATGGGGAACTGCAGCCAAAGTGGAACACATGCTTGAGTTAATAGCGGTGTGTAGCTCAGGCAGGTAGAGGATTTTATTTTTGTTTTAGAAACTTGCAGTTTGTCCTTGAAGGACAACTGTAGTTGGTCAGTGCACAGAACTACCAGACAAGAACTTCTGAGCAGTAAATTCGAATCCTCTTTGTCACTGACATTTTACATCTTTTCATCGAGTTAGTTCGTTTATCTCATTGTCTCATTGACTATGTAGAATTTTTGGTTGAATAGCTCTAGGTTTCATGCTTAAGCTTACCTGTAATTAGTACCACTAATAATAATTGCGTTTATTTTTTATGGCCATAAGAATCTTTTGCTATGCAAGTGTCAGAAGTGCCAGGCCCTCCACTCTAGTGGTAGGCGTAGTTCCACTTCTGCACTCCCTGGCACTAACATAAGAACAAGAAATGCCATACTAGATCAGACCAAGGTCCATCAAGCCCAGTATCCTGTTTCCAACAGTGGCCAATCCAGGTCACAAGTACCCTGCAGGTTCCCAAAGTCCACAGCTTCCACAATGCTCATCCTGGGGTAAGCAGTAGATTTCCCGGGTCCTCTTTAATAATGGTTTATGGACCTTTCCTCCAGGAACTTGTCCAAACCTTCTTTAAACCCAGCTACACCAACAGTGCTTTGGGATCCTGTCTGGAAATCCCAGTTGTATTATATCCAGGTCTGTGTGGCAGTAAAAGAAGGCATATATGGGACCTGATGGCTGCTGCTCTAACTGCAATCTCACATTAAGGAGGAACGGAGATTGGCACTAAAACTAGTTCCTTGTATATGGGATTTCCTTTGCCCCGAGGCTTTTGCCAGACCTTGCATTCATGGTCTTTTGTGTCTGTATGTACAGCGCCGCATACACCTTGTAGCACTATAGAAATGATAAGTAGTAGAACTTTTAGCATGAAAAAAAGGAGAAGGTGGTTGAGCTCACATTCTCATAGAATCTCTCTGTTAAAAGGGCCCCGTGGTCTCTCGTTCAGGGATTGCTGTGCACACAGTGATACTTACAAACATAAAACGTGCCTCATCTGTAGCACATAATGTGCTGCTATTTTAATTGGGCAGTGCCTGCCATTTTTTCATCACAGTATAACCACGGACGTGTCCCAGCTGTGGAGCTAGTCAATTGGCTAACATCTCACTTAATACACAGGAAAAGTCCCCTCTCATCAGAACTTACAGTCTAAAGGAGTAAAACCAAAGAAACATAGGCCATGTGGTCTTTTTCTGTTGTCATGTTTCTATCTAGTCTGTCCTTCCATATCAACCACTGCAGCACTGAATTGGCCTGTACGGGGGCAGGGGAAGAGGAGAGGCGAACCAGTTGGTAATCCTCAAAGACAGTAAGGAGGAGAAAATGAGGGTTGTGCAGTGTAGCCGTAGGTGTTGGGCGCATAGGTGCAGTTGGTATTCATGAGTGTAGTGGGTGCATGAGTAGAGTTGCCAAGTTACCCAGTTGCAGGAGTGAGATTTTAAGCCAGTCCTGGATTTCTGACGGTCTTATCCTGATGCATTATGGGACCTGTAGCACTGATTCCAATGGGTAAAATCAGGGACTACAAATACCATACTGCATTGAAATACAAATTTAAAACCAGAACTGGCAAAAAATATCACTCCTGGAACTGGGTAAATTGGCAACTCTGTTTAAACATCTCTAGTATTGAACAAATTCCTTCACTACTTCCACACAAATTAACGCCTCCAATTCTTTAAGAAAAATTGGATCCCATGGTTGTAACAAAAACCAACATAGTATTCATAAAAATTCAGCTGCCAATTCTGTTGTAGATTCTTGTGGTTTGATGTCACTAGAGATCCTCAGGGAGTTGAAAGCTATATTGTGGGTGCTTGCTTTTGCTTAGTTCTGATGGCAGACACACAGGCATAACTTATTTTTTTATTGATTTCTGCCATCACTCAAAAAGTACTGTGATTATTCTGCCTCTGAATTCCTTCCCCATGCTTCGGGTTTTTTTTTTCTGTCCAGACCACCATTTGGCTCCTGAACAAAGAAAATGATGGCAGACCTGCCCTCTCCTTCCCCCCCCCCCCCGACTTTGGGAGGGTGGGAGGAATGGGAAGAGACTGACAGGGCAACGTGAGGGTGACTGTTACTTTTCCTCTTGGACATAGTGCAGTGTGGGGAGGACAGCTCAGCACTGACTCATGAAGCACTGGGCATCTGTCACAGTTTGTAATTCCAGGCTAGCATCCTTACTTCCTCTTGCATTCATGACACTCTGAGGCATCAATTTCTATGAAGCTGACATTTCTCCTAACCAGGATAAATGTGAACTCTGTCCCATGTTGTTATAATAGCTTATTAAAAGGTGAACAGGACACTGCCATGGTGCTTTTGGCCAGTGTAGACATCATGATGCATTGGCTGTTGCTTAACATTGCGTACAGTAAACAAGGAAAACAGGCTGAATTTCCAGAGCTCACTTTAACTCTGCAATAACTGTGGGGTTTTCACTTCATCCCAGGTCTACTAAACAAGTTTATCCAATTCTTCTTTTGCCCTACTGCATATATGAATTTCTTTCAAGATAGAAATTCATATATGCAGTAGGGCAAAAGGAGAATTGGATGAATTTGTTTAGTAGACCTGGGATGAAGTGGCAAATCCCACAGTAGAACAAAGCACCAGGCATTGATGACATTCCCAAAGAAGTATTACAGCAATCTAATACAGCTGTTACCATACTTATAAGGATCTGCCAAGAAATTTGGATGACAACATCATGGCCAACTGACTGGAAAAGATCTGTGTTTATACCAATACTAAAGAAAGGTGATCCAACTGACTGTGGAAATTATCGCACAATCACACTGATCCACATGCCAGCAAGATTCTACTGAAGATTATTCAAACGAGACTACAACCATACCTGGAACAAGACTACCTGACGTGCAAGCAGGGTTCAGGAAAGGGCGAGGAACAAGAGACATCATCGCGGATGTGAGATGGATCCTTGAAAAAAATTAAAGAATACCAAAATTCCTTTTCGTCCCTCTAGTCCAGTCCCGGAACCATAGAGTTGTGAACCTCCACCAGCAGCTTTGGAGACTGAAAGATGTCATCGCTTTGATGTCACTGGTATAACTTGGCTAGCACCGCCTCTCTTCAACCAGTACTTTCAGTCTTCAAGCAGCTTGGAGGTTCTGAGCCTGGGACTGGGCTCAGTATTAACAAATAAGCAGAGCTTTCTTTTGAGTGTTTCTTTGTAGTTTTGGGTAATTTTCCTTTTTGGGTTTATTCTAGGGGCTGCCTGCTGCTGCTGAGAGGTTTCCTGCTGACTGGGCTCCGGTTGTGCCTGTTCCCTCTTTTTCTCACTCTTTGTCCCTTTTTTTCTTTCTATCAGTTCGCCCCAGCATATAAACGAGCAGTGTTTGTTTGGCTCACTGCCTCCCTGCTCCCGAACCCGCTTACAAAGGGTGAGGAGCAGGTAGAAGGCCGTCAGTGCAGGGACAGGACCGGTGAGAGCGTTCTCTACCCGTGAAAGAAACAAAAAGAAAACTTTTCCCATTGCCTCCCTGCTCCCGAGCACGCTTAAGAGGGGTGAGGAGCAGGTAGAAGGCTGACGGTGCAGAGACTGGACAGGCATTGGGCAGCCGGTGAGAGCTTTCCCTGCCCGATATCAAGGAGTTCAGCTCTCCCATAGTGCCTCCCTGCTTCCGAACCCGCTTAGAAGGGGTTCGGTGCAGGTGTGAGGCTGATCAGAAGAGCAGCGGCAAGGCAGAGGTTAGTTGTTTCCCCTGCACAGTGGGACCGCCGGGGCTGACGCCGGGAGGGCAGGGCCCTGGGGCAGATTGCTTTTCTCCGCGCCCCTTCCTCCTTCCACTGCTGCGGTTCGCGGCAGCGGTGCGAGTGGGCTCCAGTTGGCTTGGTTTTCTGCGGCCTCAGTCTATCGGGCGTTTCATCAGCTGCTGCATAGCTTCAGTGCTGGTTGCTTTTTGCGCGGGAAGCAGTGCCGGCCGCCATTTTAGGTGCCGGGTTGCTGTGGAGCAGGGAGTCCAGCAGGTGTTTTTTTTCAACCTGGGGGGCCTCGTTTTGGCGATTGTTGGTGGGGCTTCAGCTAGTTAGACTGTTTCCTCACTAGGGAGTGTAAAGTAAAAAAAAAAAAAAGTTCCTTACTGAGGGGTCCCCGGGATAGCTGGGCTTCTTGCTGTTCCTCTCTCATTTCTTACGGGGGTGATTTTCGGAGGATGCCGGCAAAACCCCGCTGTCTTGTGTGTGGCCTGCGCCGTAGTGAGGTTTTGGAGTCCGGTGTTTGCAAGGGCTGTTCTTTGGAAGCAGTACTAATGGAAAAGGCGCTTGGGGGTCCGGCTATGGAGGTAGCGGCCTCTTCGGAGGCTGGAGACTCCCAGCCGCCTTCATTGGACCTCCCGGAACCGACAGCAGGACCCTCATCGGGGGCGAGCGTTTCGGTGGCGGCGGGAGGTAGCCAGAGCGCAGGAGTGACGGGTATCCCGGCGGATTTTTTCTCTCTTATGCAGCAAGCGCTGGCCTTACTGCAGCCCGGTATAGGGACACCGTCCTCGGGAGCAAAGGCGCAGAAGAGACCCGGGAGTCTTCTGGAGGGGGAAGCTGGTCCGGGAAAAAGGCGTAAAGAAGTGGTGGAGGACGGTCCGTCTTCAGTGGTGGACGACGAGGGCCGGTTCTCCGATGTAGAAGTGGAAGGTGTTTCCGAGGGTGAGCTCGAGGAGGGAGAGTTGCCCGAGGCAGAAGACCAAAGTAGGGTGGTCTGGGTGTTCCGGCGCGAGGAACTCCCGGCGCTGATTGCGGAAACGTTAAAGACGCTTAATATGCCCGCAGTGGCGCCGTCGGCGGAGGAGGCGTTAGAGGATCCTCTGTTGCAAGCCGTTCGGAAGTCTCAGCGGGTGTTCCCGGTTCATAGAGTATTTAGGGACATGATTCAGGAAGAATGGGACGCCCCGGAGTCGGCGCTGCGGGGAACCAGAGCTTTGGCCAGGTTATATCCCCTTTCTGACCAGGATAGAGAAGTGTTCCGGTCTCCAAAGGTAGATGCGGCAGTGTCCGCGGTTACTAAAAAGACTACAATTCCAGTGGAAGGTGCCGCGGCGTTAAAGGACGTGCAGGACAGGAAATTGGAGATGCTTTTGAAGCAGGTCTTTGATATGTCTGCCCTTTTCTTGCAGGCTTCTATAGCGGGAGCGTGGGTAGCCAGAGGCTGCTTACGGTGGTCCCAGCGGCTGCACGAGGGTCTCCTGGAGACGCCGGCGGATGAATTGGCGCGGCTGGAATCAGGCACAGCTTATTTGTCCGATATCCACTACGATCTTATTAGAGGTTTGGCCAAGAGTATGGCTTCCGTGGTGGCGGCGCGTCGGTATCTCTGGCTGCGTAACTGGTCGGCAGACGAGTCTTCCAAAGCACGGCTTAGTAAGCTTCCCTTTAGGGGTAAACTGTTTGGTACGGATTTGGAAAAACTGGTTAAGGACCTGGGAGAGTCCAAGGGCGGTCGGCTTCTGGAGGACAGGCAAAAACAGAGCCGCGGGTCAACGACTTCCAGGGGTCTCTCGAGAGATTTTCGTAGGTTTCGTTCCTCGCGTTTTGGCCAAACTCAGAGGGGGCGTTTTCCTCCGCGGGTTCAGGCCTTTCGAGGATTCCAAGGGGCAGGTAGGGGTTTTTCGCCCTTCCACTCCTCTGGCGGTAAGAAATCACAATGAGATAAGGCGGGCCCGGGTGGCGGTCGTTCCCGTAGGAGGGCGGTTGTGGGAGTTTTACCCTGCCTGGGTCCAAATTACCACGGATCGGTGGGTTTTGGAGATAATTCGCGAGGGCTATGCTCTGGAGCTCCATCGACCCGTTTTAGATTCCTTTGTCCTTTCTCCGTGCCAGGCTCCGCGAAAGTTGAGGGCAGTCACAGATACACTTCGGCGACTACAGCAACTAGGGGCGGTGGTGCCTGTGCCGCCGGATCAATGCGGCTGCGGTCGATACTCCATTTATTTTGTCGTTCCCAAGAAGGAGGGAACCTTTCGGCCCATTCTAGATTTAAAAAGAGTGAATCGTTGCCTTCATTTTCGGATGGAAACCTTGCGCTCGGTTATTGCGGTGGTCCGGAAGGGAGAATTCTTGACGGCGTTGGACCTCACGGAGGCGTATCTGCATATCCCCGTGCGACCAGAGCACCAAAAGTTCCTGCGCTTCGCGGTGCCCAGGGTCATTTTCAATTTCAGGCTCTGCCCTTCGGGCTGGCGACGGCGCCTCGGACGTTCACAAAGGTCATGGTTGTGGTGGCGGCGGCGCTACGCAAGGAAGGAATTCTGGTGCATCCTTATTTGGACGATTGGCTGATTCGGGCAAAGTCCCGGGAGGAGAGTGCTTCGGCCACCGATCGTGTAGTGGCGTTCTTGGAGAGTCTAGGATGGGTAGTCAATTTATGCAAAGAGCAAACTAGTTCCCGCTCAATCCCTGGAATACTTGGGGGCGCGGTTCGAGACAGTGCACGGAGTGGTGTTTCTTCCAGCAAAGAGAGCCCGGGCCTTGAGGGAGCTCGTGCGGAGGTTTTTGGCGTGCAGGGCTCCGACGGCGTGGCAGTACTTGCAGTTGCTCGGGACGATGGCGTCCACGATCAAAGTGGTGCAGTGGGCCCGATTTCATATGCGGCCGTTGCAGAGCGCTCTTCTCCGGCGGTGGTCTGATCAACGGAATGCCTTGTCCCAATGGCTGGTGTGCCCTCCACGGGTGCGGATGGAGCTCCAGTGGTGGCTGCAGCCCGGAAGCCTCGAAGGGGGCGTGTCGCTAGAGGCTCCGTCCTGGAGGCTGGTGACGACGGATGCCAGTCTCACGGGTTGGGGAGCTCATTGCGAGGGGTTTTTTGCCCAGGGGACTTGGTCGGGTCCGGAGCAGAGTTGGTCTATAAATCGGCTGGAGATGCGCGCGGTGTTTCTTGCGCTACGTCAGTTCCAGGAGACCTTGGGTCGCGTAGCGGTACGGGTGCTGTCCGACAATGCGACGACGGTAGCGTATATCAATCGCCAGGGAGGCACGGGGAGTGCATCGCTGGAGGAGGAGGCAGGTCAGCTGTTGTGTTGGGCCGAGCGGCACTTAGTGGCTTTGTCGGCGCAGCACGTGGCCGGTGTGGAGAATGTCGAAGCGGATTTTCTCAGCCGCCGCAGAGTGGATCCGGGGGAGTGGAGTCTTCACCCAGAGGTCTTTGCGCTGCTAGTTCAGCGCTGGGAGACTCCGGTGATGGATCTCAAGGCCAGCTTCGAGTCCGCGCAGGTGGAAAGGTTCTTCAGCAGGCGCAGGGAGCGAATGTCCGAGGGTCTCGATGCTTTGGCGCAGCGGTGGCCGTTAGGAGGTCTTCTGTATGTGTTTCCTCCTTGGGCGCTCATAGGAAAGGCGGTTCACCACATAGAGCACCACAGGGGGGTGGTCGTTCTGATCGCGCCCGATTGGCCCAGGCGACCGTGGTATGCGGATCTGATTCGGCTACTGTGCGACAGGCCTTGGAGGCTTCCAGTTCGGGGGGATCTCTTAAGGCAGGGGCCGTTACGCATGCCCCAGGTGGGTCGATTCTCGCTTACGGCATGGCTCTTGAAAGGGCTCGGCTGAGGGCCAGGGGGTACTCGCCGGCCGTTATTTCCACCTTGTTGAAGGCGCGCCGGCGCTCCACGTCACTCGCATACTCCCGGGTTTGGCGGGTGTTTGAAGCGTGGTGCCAGGAGCGCGCTCTTCAGCCTTTGAGGGCTTCGGTGCCGCATATTCTGTCTTTTTTGCAGGATGGTTTGGAAAAAGGACTGGCGGCTAGCTCTTTGCAGGTGCAGTTGGCGGCTATTTCCTTCAGGGGCAGTTAGTAGGAGCACACAGTGATATTCAGCGGTTTTTGCGAGATGTCCTTCCGTTCCCCCGTGGGATCTTAATGTGGTGTTAGAGGCGTTGATTGGGGCGCCGTTCGAACCGTTAGGTGATGCCTCTCTTAAGGACTTGACTTTGAAAACTGTGTTTCTGGTGGCTATTTGCTCCGCTAGGAGGATTTCGGAGTTGCAGGCGCTATCTTGTAGGGAGCCGTTTTTGTCTTTCTTCGCGCACAAAGTGGTTCTGCGCACGGTCCCGGCCTTTTTGCCTAAGGTAGTGTCGCGTTTTCACGTTAACCAGGTGGTGTCTCTCCCGGTGTTTTCTCTGGAGCAGAAATCTCGATCGGGCGGTCGTTTACATTGTTTGGACGTTCGGCGGGTGCTTAAGAAGTATCTCCGTCGGACGGAGTCTTTCAGAAAATCGGATAGGCTGTTTGTTGCTTTCGGGGGGCCGCAGAAGGGTGAAGCGGCTGCGAAGTCTTCGATTTCTCGGTGGTTAAAGGAAGCTATTGCTTCGGCCTATCTGTTGAAGGGTAAGGTGGTTCCGGTGGGTCTGCGTGCGCACTCGACCAGGGCGCAGGCGGCGTCTTGGGCGGAATTCAGTTTAGTGCCGGTGGAGGATATTTGTAAGGCGGCAACTTGGTCCTCCTTGCATTCGTTTGCGAGGCACTATCGGCTGGATGTTCAGGTGCGGGAGGATGGGCGTTTTGGCTCCGCGGTTCTTCAGGCTGGGCTTAAAGGTCCCTCCCGTTGAATTTCACTGCTCTGTTACATCCTCTATGGTTCCGGGACTGGACTAGAGGGACGAAAAGGAAATGAGAATTAGACTTACCTGCTAATTGTTGTTCCTTAAGGAACTCTAGTCCAGTCCCGGACCCCTCCCAGGGTATTTTGCGCTCCACAGCCTGAAGGTTATTTCATATAGCAAAGAGAGAAACATAACAGAATTTGGCGATTTTTATTGGGAAATGTCGCGACGGAGTCACAGTGCGGTCTTTCTTGAGCAGCAGGACCGGGGGGGCTCGGGGTCGCCAATTGGCAGGCGTTTGGAGCCTGTAGTGTTCTTTTTGGACACATTTTTTCTTACATTTTGGGATGTTTAAGATGTTTAAGGTGTTAGTAGTTTTATGGTTCTTGCTTATTTGTTGCTCTGCTTAGTCTGCTTTGTCAATAGGTACTGGTTGAAGAGGGGCGGTGCTAGCCAAGTTATACCAGTGACATCAAAGCGATGACATCTTTCAGTCTCCAAAGCTGCTGGTGGAGGTTCACAACTCTATGTTTCCGGGACTGGACTAGAGTTCCTTAAGGAACAACAATTAGCAGGTAAGTCTAATTCTCATTTATCAACTACAGCAAGGCTTTTGACTGTATAAACCATGAGAAACTCTGGGCCACATTAAGAAGCATGGATATACCAGAACACCTGATTGTGCAAGAGAACAATCTGTACATTGATCAAGAAGCAACAGTTTGAACGGAACAAGGAGAAACAGAATGGTTTAAAATAAGCAAAGGTGTACGACAAGGCTGCTTACTTTCCCCCTACCTGTTTAATTTATATGCAGAACAAATCATCAGAGAAGCAGGATTGTATGAAGACAACAGAGGTGTGAAGATTGGTGAAGACTCATCAACAACCTTAGCTATGCTGATGATACCACATTACTGGCTGAAAATGAAGATGATCTGAAACATTTGCTTCTCATGATCAAGGAACATAGTCTTAAAATGGGCCTGCACCTTAATGTAAAGAAGACAAAGATCCTGACAACTGGCAAAATGAATAAGTTCATTGTTGAAAGAGAAGAAATTGAAATCCTGGACAACTTTAACATATTTGGATCAACTATCAATAAAGAAGCAACAAGCAGTCAAGAAATCCAAGGGCACATTGCTCTTGGCAGAATGACTGTGAAAGACCTAGACAAGATTCTCAAGAGCAGAGATGTCTCTCTCCATACAAAGATTCAACTCGTTCAAGCCATGGTATTTTCAATAACATCATATGGATGTGAAAGCTGGACAGTGAAAAAGATAGGAAGAAAATTATGGTGCTGGCGGCGAATACTGTGTATACCATGGACTGCCCGAAGAACAAACCACTCAGTACTAGAGGAGATCAAACCTAAGCTTTCTTTAGAAGCTTAGATGACAAGACTTTGACTTTCATACTTTGGACACATCATGCAAAGAGAGAGATCATTAGAGAAAGACATCATGCTTGGCAAGATAGAAAGTTAACACAAAAGAGGAAGGCTAGCAATGAGATGGATCAATACAATACAATAATAGCAGCCTGACTGTAGACTGAACACAATTTAGGATAAGTATCCAGAAGGTCACCATGAGTCGACACCGACTCAACGGCACTTAACAACAACATATATGAATTTGTAGTTCTGATTTTCTTAGAAAAATGAATGGGAAAATTGGGACTACAAAATCCATGCACAGGTTGGGGCAAAACCATGCTGAATCAGCCCATTGATTGACATGGGATGATGCAGCAAATGTTAAGTAATGAGCAGGGCCAGCCCAACCTTTAAGCAAATTAGGTGCTTGCTTAGGGTGGCAGTTTCGGGTGGGAGGCGGGAGGCAGCAAAGAGCAAGGCATTTAAAACTAAACGGATTCTGACAACTGGGGGGATAGGGGCCTTAAGGCTTAATGTTTGCCTAGGGTGCCAATACCGTGAACCAACTCTAGGGCCGGCCCTGGTAATGAGGAAGGTAGCACAGGAAATCTAAGTAGAGATTGAACAGGTTTGACCTGGAAAAAGTCACTGCCCTCTGATATATCCCTAGGGGGCAGAATTTGACATTCTTGATTTGGGTGATATCTTTGAATCACCTTGTCGTCTCCTCCTTATTTCAAGATGACAGGGTCACTGAATAGAGTTCTGATCGATTTATATTCTATATTTTTCTGCACCAGGTCCTCCTATTACAGTCTCATTGTATCTACACCAGTGGAGGGTAAGTGACTTGTCCAAGGTAACAGAATGCTAGTGGGAGAAGTGGGATTTTGAACCCTTGCTTCCCAGATTTGCATCCTGCTTTTCCAACCACCGAGCTAAACTTCCATGGTTGTCATTAATGACAACTATTATTGGTAGCTTTGCAATATCTGAAGAGGGACCTCTGTGCTCTGGAAGAGTCATTCTAGTTTAATTTATTTGAGCACTTCCACTTATGAAAGATAATGAAAAGCGGTTTACAATATAAAAATGTACAATAATTGAACAAAGTCGTGAAAAGAGAGTGTATGGATTAAGGCAGGAGAGAGAGTGGGAAGAGAAGGAGGGGGATTAATTCACTAGAACATCTTTTTCTCTTTGTTGGTCCTTTCAAAGGTGTTGCAACCTATTAAAACTCAAATCTAAAATATATTTCTGTACCGCTACACTCCCAAAATCATTCGGGTCAGAAAGATCCATTAAGAAAAAATGCCCAAAACAAATTTTAGGAAGAAAATAACCAAGTTTTCAACTTTTTTCTAAATGGAATAACTGATATCTTTTAATTTCATAGGTTTCTTAGACCATAATTCACCTGCTTTATAAAGCTGTTTTCTCTGGGAGCAATATGGCTGCTAGAATACTTTACATTAAAGCAAACTGCTAGTACTTCATTTAGCTCCTAAGCTTGACATTGTCAGAAAAATCTGTCCTGATCGTTCTAGTCATCCCCACTCCGAGACAGTATGGTTGAAGAACTGAAGACATTGTCTAATGTTCTGTTTGGATACAAAGTTTCAAATTAGTTACATTAAAGAAATAGGCAAAATATAAGAGGAAGGGCGGATTCCTCTTAGGCTTGCTTGTGAGTGGCAGGAAAGATATGATGCTGTGTGTTTGTAGCTGCAAGAGGGGAGGGTAAAAGGGAATTTTAGTAAGCTGGAGAGAGCTGGGGGTCTTGATCTTGAAACAATCCCCTCTCCACTCAGACCTCCAAGTAAATAAAAACAAGCAAATATAAAAATGCAGCAAGACCTTGAAAAATGACTTGTGAGAAGAAAGCAGAAAAAAGTGATTTGGAGCCTGCTAGAGAAGGAGGAAGTCGGCTTGTGTGTGTACCGGTGCCCCTTTCTCCCATCCAGGAGTGGACTGTGCCCTGGCTGCTTGGATTAGAGGCCAGCTGGAGTAGGCTCAGAACAGGAAGAGGTGGGCTTGCAGGTAGAGTTTAAAAAGGGGGTAAGCCAGGTGACTTGCCCTCTTGTTCCTTCAAGACCACCTCCACATGGACCCAGGTAAGAGCCAGATTAATGCTCCAGACCGACAAAACCACAAGCCACACACCGCAACACAAGCCGTCCCATCCAACACCACTGACCAAATTCACCACCATGTCAAAGAGAGAGATTGAGGACACCATCGCCTCCAACACCACTACTGCACCAAATGATCCCTGTCCAGCGTTCTGGATAAGAGAACTACGTTGTGATCTCAGCCAGTTCCTGAATAAAATCATGGATCAGTCATTCTCAACGGGATCATTCCCAGACAGGTTGAAGCATACCTCCATCAGCATACCTCCGTAAGCCACGAGATACTCCTGGGATGTATCGAGGAAAAGGGAATACAGGACACAACTCTAAACTGGTGCAAATCCTACCTGTCCAACAGATGGCAGCACGTGAGAACCGGCACCACAACCTCAGATCTGTTCCTACAAAAACAGGGCGTACCACAGGGGTCCTTGCTGTCGTCACTGTTTAACATATACATGCCGCCCATCTGCACCCTGATCCGTTCATTTAACGTCGATTGCCTGGTGTACGCAGATGACGATCTACTACACATGCCATTTGCAATGGACCAGCCAGACTTCTCCCCACTAACAAGCTGCTTCGACGCGGTTGCTGACTGGCTCCATACGCAAAATCTCTGAATAAACCACAACAAGACAGACGTCCTCTTCATCACGAGGAATGAAGGTTTCACCCCCCCCCCCACCTTCCTTAAAGGTGAAGAACGCCGAGCTGATAGCCAAATTCACAATCCTTTACCTAGGCGTCACCTTGGACCAACGGCTGGACATGAAAACCCACATAAACAGTCAAGACAGTATACCATAAAATACGGACACTATGACCTCTACTGGACCCCGACGACTTTCGAACAATCTATCAAGCCCTAGTAATCCCACACTTCGATTATGCCAACGCAATCCTATATGGGCTTCCGCAAGCATCGCTGAACCCACTCCAGCTTGCAATGAATGCAGCTGCTAGAGTTCTATACGGAGTCTCAAGAATGGACCACATTACACCAATCCTGAAGAAACTCCACTGGTTACCGATCCATGGCAGACTGTTACAAGATCCTAGTAATGACTTTCAAGGCCATAAACAATCAACCCTCCACCTCCATCACCGAGCTAATCCACCTCACACCCCCGAACAGACTCAGAAGATCCACAGCTGTCAATACACTGATAATCCCAAAGGAAACAACGAAATGCACACAGGCGACACGAGCTGTCATGCTCTATGCACCCAGATGTTGGAATGCCCTCCCCACATCCATTCGAGCAATCACCGACCTGGCTCAATTCAGGAAGGCGCTGAAGCACCACCTATTCATACGGCACTACCCAGAGATCAGCCGCAAAGATCAACTTACAAACACACTCACCAATCACCACGACCCCCCCCCCCCCATAGCACACCCAGCACACTAGAGGGCAGCTAGCCCCACCAGTGCAATTCCAAGTAGATTTCAGGTGTATAGTATATTTATTAGTGTAAATAATTTGTAGAAAGTTACCACAGTTTTGCCCAAGTTATAGATCCTGTTTGTTGTAAAATTGTATAAGGTTCTGTTAAATGTACACCACACTGATGTGAATAGCGCGGTATAGAAGAGACGTTAAAGAAATAAATAATAATACCCATAGAAACAGACTGTGAGGACAGATAAAGACTAGGAGGCCCATGTAGTTCCACTTTCCATTCCTATTTTAGTTCTCCAGCGTCATCTGGAGTCTGCAGCTAAATATCTTCTGCTTATCTCAGACTTTCTTGACTTCTGTTATTTTTGCCTCCCCACCTCCACTGGGAGGAAGTATCTCAACCTTCCTTTTTGCGTAGAATATTTTCTTGCTTCTCCTGAGCTTGCTTTTATTTAAGTCTCATACAATGATCTCTCTCATTCTAGTCCAACCTTCACATTGAAAAATGCTTCTTGTTCATTATTTATGATTTGAGATATTTGAATTTGAAGCATACCTTTCATCCTTCCTCTCCTCTAGGTTATACATACTTAGGGCCTTGTATCTCATTTCACATTCTGCTCCATGATTGTTTGAACCCCCGGTATCATGGTGTCCAGGAGCCCTGAAGTAGGGAGGATCCTGGAGAAACTGTTATAGCCCATTGAGGGAGTGGTGATAAAGGCTTTCCATTGATTAAAGTCACTTAGCCAAATATGCCTGCTCACATCTTTTCCATTTAATGGCATTGTGTGACTGCTTCCACTTAACTTCTCTTGATTATTAAATGGGTGTGGGGCAGCAGGAGGTCTGAGAAAAAAAGAATAGCCAAAGCTAGGCGTAGTGTACTCATAAAGAGGAGCCCTTGGGCCAAAGTGCTCAGTGGGGTGTGGGTAACCAGGCAGCATTGCTTCTTCAGTAGGAGGGGGAGGGGTAAGGAGGAGTGGCACCCCCTTTCTCCCATCCAGGAGTGGGCTGTGCCCTGGCTGCCTGGATTAGAGGCCAGCTGGGGTAGGCTCAGAACAGGAAGAGGTGGGCTTGCAGGTAGAGGTTAAAAGGGGGTAAGCCAGGTGACTTGCCCTCTTGTTCCTTTAAGACCACCTCCACATGGACCCAGGTAAGAGCCAGAGCTCCCAAGGGCTATGTGCATACCTGAACCAGTAAGCTCCCACATTAGCGGAAAGGGGGTAAAGTTTGAAATACAGAAATGGATGGACAAGTGCTGCGCGGCCTACCAGGTGGAGGTGCGGGGAGAGTGCAGCCCAAGTTTGAAATGTCATGGCGCCAGCTGTTCTAGTTCGGGTAGCTGGCTGTCGGATGAGAGCAGTCCAAGAATTGACTTGGGTTATAATGTCATTCTAGTGTGCTGTCTATAAAGCTGCAGCCTTTTTCATTCCAATAACTTGTGTCTGTATTGGATGTTAGGAGGAGAATTAGAAGGAAGTGAAGGGAACTCAGGCCTGCCCAAATTAGTTCTTTCCTTGCCTCTACTCCAGAGGTTTCCCTGAGCTTCTTGCCTCAGTCTGGGTTTTTATAGGTCCCTGGACAGGAGTATCACAAGCCAAAACAGCAGGAAATTACTGAGTGTTGCCTTTAGTTCCATTTTGTACATATCCTGCAAAAGAAAAAGAAAACACTTCCTGTTTATCACATAGTGAGTGTTTTTGGGACAGTCAATGAATGAATGTCACTGAAACATTTGATATTAACTAAAAATATTTGAAGCTTTTGATGGTTGCTATGAAAGCAAACCTTTTTATTCAGTGTTAAGTGTAAAAATGAAGTCTTCATGGCATTTATGTACCTTTCTCTTAGGCTTCCAGCTAGCGCATATCTTTTTAAATGTGAATGTAGCTGGTGGACCTAGAAACAAGGGAAATGTCACCCACCAGCAGCGTCACCAGTCCGGCCGAAACAAGTGTCGGGCTGACCTTGCAGTTTTCTAATAGTGTCCTCAATTCCACGGTATGCCTTGTCCTGAACCTTTTGTGGCTGGTGGACCAAAGATATGTGACCTGGGAGCTACAGAGCAGACTCCCTCTGGGGCAGCCAAAAAATTCCACTGGACAGTAGACTGAGGCTATAAGTTATAACCCAGGCAGCTATTAGCTCCTTCCTCTTCTCCCATCACAATAACCAAGAACACATGCATCGCTGTTGGGTTGCAAGGTTGCGGCCTTATTTATTGTACATCCATGACCTCATTGGTCTACCACCCATAACCAGCCCAGCAGGTGTAGCAGTTGCTTTGGCCATCCTGTGCTACTCCATACTCCATTTTGCATGCCCACACCTAGTGGACCTAGCAGTACTTATCTCATGTCTTTCTTAGAACATCCCATTTCTCATCCTACTTCCTGGGGCTGGGCTTTACTGGCTCGGATATCTGTCCTCAATGAAAGTGTGATGAGGCCGCCCCTCACACTCGCCCATCTCTGTGCACGCTAGCCACAGGGGAGGGGGCAGGACAGGAATGGGAGCGAGGCCGAGTCACTTGACTCGCTGCTCTTTAATCCCTACCTGTTGGCCCACCTACACCTTGATCCCACTCTTGATCTTCCCCTAGTCCCCCTGTCCATATATTCTTTTTCAATAGCCCCAGCACACCTGGAGGAGGAGGAAGAGAGGAAAACTACCCCTCCCCCAAGAGGGACAATAGCTCAAGGTTAAACTTCTTTCTTGCCTAGCCAGGGGAGTCTAAGAGCATCTAAGGCTAAATCAGAGGTACTCAATTCCAGTCCTGGAGGGCCGCAAACCAGTCAGATTTTTGGGATATCCCTAATGAATATGCATGAGATAGATTCAAATACAATGGAGGCAGTGCATGCAAATATATCTCATGCATATTCATTAGGGATATCTCAAAAACCTGACTGGTTTGCGGCCCTCCAGGACTGGATTTGAGTACCTCTGGGCTAAATGGACATTGCCCTGTGGTCATCCAAGAGTTTTAGTGTTGTGAATTTTCAGTATCGCTCAAGATTTTATGCACCTGATCAATTCTCTCTTTAAGGTTTTGATGTTTGTAAAGCAAAGCCCCTGAATTTGTGGTTTTCACCTGCAAGGCAACTTTTTCTTATTAGCTATCACAAGCAGAAGGTTTGTTTTGACTAGTTTGTGTATACTTTATTAGGAACTTCTCAGTTACAACAAGTAGAGAGCAGGAATTGTTGAAGCTCAGAAAGAGGGAAATGGTGACGTCCCTTATGCTAAATTTCCATACATGGCAGCAAACTAACATATTAGCTATGCCTACATCTCGCCATTTATCTGATACTGATTGGAAATTACTGCAGTTATTTAGTTTTATAGTGAAATATGAAGAAAATCACCACTAATTTGCAAATAAACAAAACAAATAAAAAAACACAATGCAAAGAATTATATACCTCACAGAAAAACTATTATCAATACATATCAAAATGTGAATACACAACATATATCATATAAATAATCAAATTTAACTGTGTTAAAACATGTTTTAATATTATCCAAAAATCCTTTGTATACAAATTATTTCATGCTACCAAAATTAATACATTCATAATATATTACATATATGTCAAAATATCTCACTTGATGACACAAGTAAAAAAATACAAAAGTCCCCACATAGAAAATATCATTGTTGAAATTGGTAGTGATTTTTTCTATTACCTTCATAAAAAATGACATCTGTCAATTAAACCCTTACAACATACCCCTTAATATAATAACGAACAATACATTTCATAAATAACACCCAATAGAGTGTCTTCAAGTCATACACCCAGGGTGTTGTTGGGTGTTATATTAAGGGGTATGTTGTAAGGGTTTAATTGACAGATGTCATTTTTATGAAGTAAGGTAATAGAAAATATTGTTGAAATTGGTAGTGATTTTTTGCATGTGGGGACTTTTATATTTTTACTTGTGTCATCAAGTGAGATATTTTGACATATATGTAATATACAGGACCGTACTGAGCCCTGTGCGAGCGGTGCGGCCGCACAGGGTGCAAAGACTTAAGGGGTGCATTTTGGCTCTCTGCCGTTGCCTGCCGCCACCATGAGCTGAAATGCGCCCCTTAAGTCTTCTTGCCAGCACACTAAGCAGGTATGGTCTCTCCGGGAGGGTCCAGACCTGTTTAGTGTGCTGACGAGTTGCACATCGGGTGCACGCCTCTTCTCTTTTGCCCCCATAAAGTGGCTAGATGGAGGTGCGGGAGCGTGCGCCTGATGTGCAACTCCACAGGGTGCTTTTGTAAGTAAGTGTTTCTGTGAGTCTGTCTTTGCATTGTGTCTCTTTATTTGTTCTATAGTGAAATAAAGCAGATACAAGCTCACAGAAGTCAAAACCATTTTAACTAATTTTCAGATCATGAAACTATAACTACGTACAACAAAAGTATTTTAATTGCTACTTTCTTCACATCTGTAATTTATCTCGTTACTTTTACCACGAGTACCTAATGAAGTAAGTCATTGTTTCCAGGCACAGATGTCTTTATCAGTGCTAGTAAGTGCACACCCTTCTGGCCCCATTTTCAGCATCTAAGGCTAAATTTACTTTGCCAGCTCTGTGAAGTGAGAGACGGGTCACAGAGCCCATCAACTGCTTCACAGTAACAAAGACCTTAGCAATAATGTTTAGGGGAGTCAGGTTGCATTTCTTTACAGGATACATAAAAAGGGGCCCTGGGAAGGTTTGTACAAGCTACTCTAGTCACAACTCTGCTGCTGGCTATAGTCGGGCTGTGTATATGTGAACTTTGTTCTGCTGCTGTACTTATGATGTTACCAGTTTTACCCCTTTTTTTCTTAACATAAAGACAACTTCAGTATATCAATTTTCTTTATATATAGGAAAATCTTATCTGAACTTCAAATGATTCATTATTGCAGAGACTGATTTAAGGAGAGTTCTAAGGGTTTAAATAATTACATACATGAGAACATCATTGACAGACTGAGACAGTAGGGGACTCACTTGAGCAGCCATCTACCCATGACTGCTGGATAGGCCAAAGAGGTAGAATTGAGCCTGCATCACCTGCTATCTCCAGGAACAAGCAGGAATGAGTCTTCACATATGGGTACGTCGGTACCGACGGAGCCTGCACGGGAATGCTCCCCAGCATCCAATCAGAAAGCTTTTGGGAGCATCCCTTGCGCCTGCGCGCTGACTTCCCGCCTTTCCCACTGCCTCTCCTCAGTTTTCGTTTTTCCGCGGAGCCGACAGGACGTCCTCCTGTCACCGCAGAAACTTTTTTCTTTAAAATTCTTATTTCCTTGTTTTCTTGTGGTTGCGGCTTTCTTTCCCACCGATATCGGTACCGCTGGTGCTTTATTCTTTTCTTTTCTAAACTTAGAGAAATTTTTTCTCCTCAGTTTTTGTTTTAACTTTTTGGGCCTACCAGGCCTCTCCAACATGGAGCCTTCTTCCCCTAAGAAGTGCCTTCACTGTGGAAACATAGTTTTCTTTTTAGACTCCAATGCTTGGTGTCTAACCTGTTTGGGTCCTGACCCTTTCTTCCCTGATCCATCAGGCTGTATTATTGGGAGAAGACCTTCCCTTTTTCGAGTTTCCCTCGATGCCGTTTTTCCTCCTGAGGGGAGGACACCGGTTTATTCTTCTCTCCAGGATCAGGTAACCCACAAACAGTCTGTTAAGACTAGCCAATTCTTGAAGGGTAAGTCTCATGCCCAGCATGATGACGGCTCCGGCCTTGCCCTCAAGACCCCATTGGCAATAAAACCCCGGTGGGAGTCTTCGGGCTCCAAAGCATTTACGGGGTTTCAGGTTGTTCCTGGGGCTCACCCCTCACAGAACATACCTGAGCCGTGCTCGGGGGTGGTATCCACTTCGAGCAGTACCGATAACCCGGCACCGGTGTCGAGTGTTCCACTCTTCACCTGGGATCGTCATCTGGTATCCTTGGTACCTTCGGGGCCGATCGATACGACCCAGATTGGCTTTCCTGTATCTTTGCCATGCTCGGGGTTGGTATTGGCTTCGAGCGGTACCGATACCCCGACGTCGAGTATTCCTCTCTTCACCAGGCATCGTCTTCGGACGTCCTCGGTACCTTCGGAACCGATCGATACGATTCCGATTGACTTTCCTGTATCGGCATCGCCGATACCACCACCAACATCGGTACCTTCTAGACATGCATCGATAGACTCGCTCCCTTCGATGCCGAGTCTAGAATCGATCTCCAGTCTAGATGATTTGGTACCGACGCGTTTCGGAACCGATCCATATCGTTTCCGACTACGCAGTACCGAGGATATTCACCAAGGCTCTCTGGCTACCTCGGTACCACTTCAGCAGCCCCCGATTACTGCTTCGATGACATTATCGTCTCCGATACCGGTATCGGTATCGATGTCAATTCCTGCAGTTCCATCGGTGCCATCGATCCTTTCTATGCCTAGCTTGGAATCGATACCGGGCACTGACGATGCAGTACTAACTGCCTCGAATCAGAACGGTCAGTATCACTGTCCATCTAGCAGGATTCTTTTTCTGCACCAGTCCAGTATGTCTTCTGGTGCTCAAGCTGCTCCTTCAATCTCAGCTTACCCAGGAATAGTTCCTATTGGAGATCCTTCTTTTCAGAAATTTCTCCTTGACATGGCAACCTTTCTTGCCATTCCTATTCCTGGCTCTACTCTTGACCAAGATCCTGCAGAAAAGGAAAATATAATGCTTCCTTTACATCATTCTTTGCAGGATCTTCTTCTGAGGATGTGGGAATCACCTTTAAAGGTTCCTTCACCTTCTACAGCCATTAATGTTCTGTATCAGGTGCCTCCCTCTCCAGGGTTTCAAAAAAAAACAACTTCCACATCATTCCATTGTAGTGGAATCAGCAATGAGGAAGGTAAGAAGCAAGAAGAAGCATTCTTCTTATCCGCCAGGTCGTGCATCTAAAGCACTTGATGCCTTTGGACGTCAAACCTTCCAAACTCCTATGCTGGCTTCAAGAATTATTTCATATATTTTTTATATGAGTCTGACACTTCAGGAGGTCACAGAGAAATTATCTCTTTTGTCCCCTTTTTTGTCAGAACCTAAGGCCACTGACTATTCCTTGCTTCTTAATCATAGCAGGAATATATCTTGGTTTCTTTCTTGTGCTTCTCTAGACTCTTTTGAGTCTGTTAGCAGATCCTCTGCTATTGCCATTGGAGCATGTCGTACAGCCTGGCTGCAAGCTTCAGACTTGAGCAGATGGGCACAGCATACTCTGGGTAATTCTCCTTCTACTGGAGAAAAACTCTTCAATAAAGAGGCTTTACGTCAAGTTGCTCATTGCTCCACTGACTTCCCTGGTTCTGGAAACCATCCTAAGCCTTCTTTTTCCCCAGGACGTAGGAAATGTCCTACCAAACCTTCTATCCCTAAGAAAAGAAGGTTTCACCCTTCTCCTGCCCATCCTCCAGATGTACCCAAGCAAGGGACATCTCATCCTAGTCTGAAGTCTCCAGACTCTAGCCAGTCTAATCATAACCAGCAACCATAGGTTCCTGTATGTTGCAATCTACAGTTAACTTCTTCTTAGCAGAAGTTTATTCTTCAAACTCTACACTGGGTTTTTCTTTTTCAGTATGTTAAGCTGTTAGGATACTTTTGTCCATGGGTTACAGAATTCTCCCCTTCTTACTACTACGAAGGGAGGTTACAACTATCCCATGATAGTTTCTGTCCCCACATGGACATCTTTTCCTTCAGCTGTCTTACCATATGGTAAGTCACCTTCCAACCCCCTCTCTTCCAGGGTTTCCCCTGCTTGAGTTGGTACCATACTGAAACACTTCTCTTTCTTTCCAGTGTAGACTTTTGTTATCCTTCAATGCATGCTCTGAACAACTCATCAGACAGGGACGGGAATATCTCCGCTCCCTTTGTCTGTTTTCTCCCTGTTTTTATACAGGAGAATCCCCTCTGCTGTTTTGTTCAGTTGCTGTGTATGCAGGAGTTCCAGTGATTACTTTAATGCTCATTGCAAGCTACTTTCAACTATCTTGCATAATACTACTCTCTGCAGGTTCTTTTTCTAGCCATATCCTTTCCTAGGATGTGGCAACACACCTGACTTCTGTCAGTTTTATTTTATAATTCTCCTGCACAATGCTCTCTGCAATCTTCAGAGAAGCTTTCTACTATGGGCCCTTGCTACAGAGCA
Source organism: Ichthyophis bannanicus (assembly GCA_033557465.1). Classification (NCBI taxonomy): domain Eukaryota; kingdom Metazoa; phylum Chordata; class Amphibia; order Gymnophiona; family Ichthyophiidae; genus Ichthyophis; species Ichthyophis bannanicus. Next base: position 122,608,794 of record CM066048.1, read on the forward strand.
TTGAACTTTGTCTCTGAGGGGTTTTTCCATATAGTAGAAAAAGCTTATATAATCATTCCATGGCGTGAATGTCCAAGGAGTTCCCAATCTTGCAGGAATCTACCCCTTTTTTCCTTACAGCTTGGCATTATGCTTTTCTGCTCCACTTGGACAACGCATACTTTTAGTGTACATGATACCCCTGTGTCCCTTGGCTGGGTCATCCTGGTGTCTTAGTTTATGCGTTTTTTTGTCCTTTGGACATGTCAGAGTCCCAAAGTACTCCTGACGTGCTCTTGCCAGACTGCTATTATCCTCTGTTTTTTCACGCAACCATACTGGTTATTCCACTGAACTACATTCCTGCACCGCAGAAATAGATTCTCTATATATCTTCAGGTGGTTTTTACCCCCTCATTATTAGATGAATCTTTTCCCATCACATTCCCCATGTGAATGTTTTTGTGGGGCTCAGTTGCAGGCATGTATCCTCAGACTTATATTCATGTATGTATATGTCCTATACACAGACTACAGAAATATGTATGTATAAGTCATGCCCATCTATATATATCTATATATATCACACATATCTAGACATATATGCACATATATATAGATCTATCTATCTATCTGCCCATTGGGAGATGTCCATAGGACGCTATGTATTACCTACTATCTCCCTAACTGTCTGTGCCATAAAGCTTTTACCTTCTTAAGGGGTCCAGACAGTCCGCTTGCCTATTCTCATATGGCTCAGTAAGTGGGAGCGGTTATACACACAATTATTGCTGTGATGTCAACATCTTCTATTTTTGTTATAGATCTCCCTGTCTATGAAGTATCAAACTTCAATGTCTTCCTATCTCTTACCAGCTAGGAAAGACAGTGTACATCTTCAGTATTTCTGAGTACACTTCTGTTCTCCCTGGGAATAGGGGCTTTTTTCCATACCCCCTCTTCCCTTCAGGACTGGGCTAATTCTCCAGATCTGTCATTCTTCTTCTTTTAGTCCTCAATGTTAATAACTCTGTACCTAAAAGAGTTTTCAGCTATTTCACATAAAGCTTTCCATTGAAGACCTGCCGTTCCTCTCCTACCCCAGTTGACACCTGGGTCACCTGCCCATTCCAGGTTTGGAACTTCATCCTCACTGCTGTGAAGTTACCTTGAAGATTCCCCTGCTGCATCTACAGTACACTCCATCACAGTTCTACTTCCTACAATCCAGTAGGTAAGCTCTATATTGTACTAGTTCATTAAATATTTTAATGATACTTGACATACATTCTAAAGACTCTTTTTCTCTGTAGTCTTTAGATTCGCTGTTCCTCTACAGCTCTTCTCTATTCAACTCCTACCCCCCATCCCTCAGGGGATGCCGGGGATCCAGGTTTGGGAAATGCCATCCTGTTCCAGGGATACGCATTTTATGGGATCTCCCCTGGCACCCACAGCTAGGGAGTCCCCATATGTGAAGACTCATTCCTGCTTGTTCCTGGAGATAGCACAGTTACTTACCTGTAACAGGTGATCTCTGGGAACAGCAGGAATTAGTCTTCACAACCCACCCACCTCCCCTAGGAGTTGTATCTATCTATCTCCTTTCCTCTTTCTCTCCTTCTGTCTCAGCTATGAAACTCAACTGAGGAGAGGCAGTGGGAAAGGCGGGAAGTCAGCGCGCAGGCGCGAGGGATGCTCCCAAAAGCTTTCTGATTGGATGCTGGGGAGCATTCCCATGCAGGCTCCGTCGGTACCGACGTACCCATATGTGAAGACTAATTCCTGCTGCTCCCAGAGATCACCTGTTACAGGTAAGTAACTGTGCTTTCTCCACAGACAAGCAGGGACTGCAGGTACACTTTGATGTCACCAGTGGAGCCATTGCGCCGTAGCTTTCCTCTAGCTCGGAAGTCTTTTTACTTCTCTGAGCATGCATGTGCTTTCCTGCCTTCTCTGTGTTTGATTTTAGCCATCTTCAGTCTTTCTCCTATGGCAAAAACTGCCATGGCTCTCCCCTACACCAGTGATGGATTGTACTTTTTTTTTAAATCTCCCTTTGTATCGCAGCCCTCCATGGTGCAGCAGAAAAAACCTCCAACAAAAGAACTGCTTCTACAGTGCCAGTTGGCTCAACATAGATTGGGGACCCCCCTATGACCTACCCTCATGGCTGTGATGCCATGGCACTCTGCTTCTCCTGCCCGCATCCACTGGGCCCAAACAAGACATTCTAGGGGCCATGCTGCAGCCGCAGATTGGAGGCACACCTCCTCCTCCCAGCATCTGCATCCTCACAGCGAGCACAGATCACCAAGACCTGGGACAGTTGCTCCATTCGCTCTCCTCTGGACACCTCAACACTACCTCAGGCTGTCTACCTGAGGCTTTCTAAACAACATCCTGCTTCTGGCCCTCCCCAGCTGGGGCCATCGCAACAGGCAGAGATGGCTAAAAAACAAAAGCATGAAGTAGCTTCTAGTCTGCCCTACCTCCTAGCAGACCCGGAACTTGGCCATCACAGCTCCACTGCTCACAAAGGTAAGCAGGCTTCCAGAGTACAAATAAAAGTCTCCTTGGGGGATCCCCTGATGTCCTCCCTATTCATGCCTGTGCTAACCCTAAAGCATCCCCACAGAAGCTGCTCACCAGCCCTAACACTTCTCTCATAGCCCTCCTACACAAATTTTGTTGAGGAAAGCATGATAATACTCCAGGCTTCAGTCCCTTCTGGGGTATATTGCTCTCCTATCGGCCATAACTTTGCCAAAGGATATAAACAGGATGGAGTCTGTGCAGAGGGTGGCTACCAAAATGGTCAGTGGACTTTGTCATAAGGCATATGGGAACAGACTTAAAGATTTCAGTATGTATACTTTGGAGAAAAGGTGGGAGAGAGAAGATATGATAGAGATGTTTAAATATCTCTGTGGCATAAATGCACAGGAGAAGAGCCTCTTTCAATTGAAAGAATGCTCTGCAACGAGGGGGCATAGGAAGAAGGTGAAAGGGGATAGACTCAGGAGTAATATGTGGAAATATTTCTTTATGGAAAGAATGGTAGATGTGTGGAACAGTCTCCCATTGGAGGTAGTAGAGACCAGGACAGTATCTGAATTCAAGAAAGTGTGGGACCAATACAGAAGATCTCTAAAGGGAAAATAGGGACTATAGTAATTGGTATGGAAGGGCAGACTGGCTAGGCCGTATGGTTCTTTTTACAGTCATGTTTCTAAGAAAAATCTGTGAACTGCAGGTTTTGTTTCACTAACCCCCCACCCCACGCAGTTCTTCTACAAGTAGTAATATATAACGCATACAAAATTCCTACTAAAGATTAGTCTCAATTTCACTTAACCCAGGCCATCATGTTGCCCGTTTTGTTCCTGAGACCACATACCACTTCACCTGAACAAGCCACCCTCATCCAAATACACTCTGCTATCCAGGAAGATATGGTGCATCTGCTTCTGCTACAACCAGGCACAAATACAACAGCCAGGTCACATTGGGCCCCATCATCTACAGGCAAAAGCAATGCCCTGCTTCCATTTCCACAGAAGATATCTGCAATATAGTCAAGTGGACGTCTGTCAACATCTTCACTAAACATTACAGCTCGGATTACTCCTCAGCAAGAGACCTTGCCTTTGGGCAGGCAGTCCTATGCAACCCATTTGCACCATAATTGTCTGCTCTGATTATAATTATTTTCCACCCAACTGGATCTGGGCTGCACAAAACAGAGCTGCTTTGGGGGTTTTCTGGGGTTCCCTTACAATTATTTGGGGAATTTTCTATTTTTGTTTGGCTGTTTGTGTTCAACCCCAACATCATAATGAGATCAGCTAATATCTGTCTATCAGAATTTCTTCTCCATATTTATATTCATTTTCAGGCTCAAATTGCTGATACATAGATTTCCTTTCTGTTTCTTATTCTCCATTATTTCACGCAAATCTGCTTCTTAATTTTAACCCTGTTTTCTCTGTGGCATCCTGTCTCTCCATTCTCGCCTTCTGCTAGTCATGTTTCCTGCAGATAAACTGTAGATACTGATGCTTGTCTTCCTTGTTTACGTTCCCCTTTGTTCATTCAGGAGGCCCAGGTGACAGCCTTTTCATTAGCTGTATAGCGTTCAGAGCCTCTCATTGTGTCAGCTCTCTGGGACAGGATATTAGCTCATTTCATTGCTCAATCTTGCTGATTTTGCAGTTTCAGTGTGAAAAAGTCAGAACAAGCTGTTTCTTAGGCCTGAGCTATAGACGTTAACACAAGATGGAAGACAGTATTACCTGAAGAGAGATTCATTTTCTCCCAGGACAAGCAAGATAAGTCAGCCACAAGTGGTGACGTCATCCGACGGTGCCATAGACGGAAGTACTTTCAGTAGCCCAGAAGGCTTTTTGCCTTCTGGGCATAGCTAGTAGCCCCACCTCTAGGCCCGCCCCTAGCTAGCCAGTCTTTGTCTTCCGCCTTGCCAGCAAGACGTCTTTCTCTCACTCTCAGAAACAACTATTAGAAATAAACCACAATGAAGAAACTACCTGCAAAACCGGTGTTCTAAAAAGTTCCCAAAGTGCTCCAGGAAGATAAGCAACTCTGACGCTCACCAGTTCTGCCTCAGATGCCTGGGTAAGGAGCACCCCGTCGAGAACTGCCCCCTCTGTGCCTGCATGTCTCCCTGGGCCTTGAAATCCCGTGGACATGCTCTCTCCGAATTCCTCTCTCCGCTTGCAGCCTCCAGGTCCCCCTTGCTTGCTGCAGCCCTTCCTTCCTTCTCCTGCGGCTGCCACGAATATATCCTCTGCGGACCTTGGGCCCTTTGATGCTGCTACTCCGGCCGGAGACGCGCCTAATCAGACCTCTGTCTCCTGCCGTGACACAGGAGCGCCTCCATCCACGTGTCTACTCCCCTTGTGGACTCCATTGCTGCAGGGACCGCCTCCTCCTTGCCCTCCGTGGGACTTCCGGTGTCAGCACTTCCTGCCTCACACCAGCTGACTAGGACGTCCATCTCTGACCTGCGCAGTAGACACAGCCCCCTGAGCCGGCATGGAGACTCGGGAAGCCGGCGCACGGACTCGGAGCGCAGACTCATGAACCCTGACGCCCATTGGAGCCGGAGCCGCCAAGATAGACGCCGCAGGGATAAGAACCGGCGCAGTACTTCGGCCAAGTGGCATCCCCGTCGGGGCAATAGACACAGTGAACCTAAACAGAGGCATCGGAGCAGATCGGGGCACAGCGACGACACCTCCTCATGTCACCACAAAGACCGAGAGGCAAGCCGCAGCCATCACAAGAGATCTCGGTGCTCCAGCTCCAGCAGTCACAGCCTGTCCGACAGAGAGGAGTTTCTGCCTTCCTCCCCCTCCTCCTCCCTCAGGACTGAGATGGACCAGCAAGAGGACACCCAAGAGCAGATCCTTCTACACCCGCAGCCATCTACACGGGCTATACCTGCTCCAGCAAACCCACCGGAGACCCTGCAACTCCTTTCCGGCATGCTGCAGCAGTGGCTCTCCACCCTAGCCTCAAACCAACTTCTGCAGCCTCCTCCACAGCCTCCGACTCCAGCCTCCGAGGCTGCGCCCCTCCTGCAATCTCCAATTTCCACACAACCGGAAGAGGACGGAGCCGAGGAACATTTGCAGGCGGAGGCATCGTCCCACGGGGACTCCCTCTCCACTCCAGCCTCTGAGAATCCCTCGGCCCTCATCAACCCTCCAGAGGACTTGACCTACCCTAAGTTTGTGCACAAGGTCATCTCTGCGCTCTCCATTGCCTCAGTCGACACCCCGGACCAACATGGCGAAGTCCAGAGTGCCCTCAAATTCGTGGACATTCCCAAGACCGTCACCGCCCTGCCTGTTCACCAGCTCCTCCGAGACAACCTCTTCAAGATGTGGCTAACCCCAGCGTCCAACCAGACCTGCCCACGCAGATTGGACGCTAAATATGTAATACAGCCCTTGCCAAAGTTTGATAAGCAGCAACTTCCCCACCAATCCATTGTGGTGGAGTCAGCCCTCAAACGGTCAAAATCTTCTCGGAACACCACCAATGCCCCTCTGGGGAAGGACAACAAGCTCCTCGATGTAGGGAAGCGAGTTTACCAGGGCACCATGCTGAATGCCAGGGTAGCGGCACACCAATTTCAACATGCCATATACCAAGACCTACTCGTAGCTGACATCAAGACCGCCATTGCCCAGCTCGCGGAAACCCTGCCGGCCATCACTACAGCTCTAGCGGAGCTTGATGACTGCACAAAACACCAGGGCCGAGCTGCCTATGACGCCTTCGAGGCACCCACCAGAACTGCTGGAACTGCCATTTCCACACGCCGGCTGGCCTGGTTACGGGCTTCAGGCCTGCACGATGATACGCATGACAAGATCGCAGACACCCCCTGCACGGGAGACTTCCTCTTCGGGGACAAGGTCAAAGACACAGTCAATGACATGCTTGAGCGCTGCACCACCCTCCAGACGCTCGTTGAAGGACTGGAGCCGTCCTCAACCTACCGCAAAGGAAACTCACAAAAATCATCAGCTCCTAAACGCTACAACTCGTACCGCAAGTGGCAACAACCTCGGTACAAACAACAATCATACCAAGCTCCCTATAGGCAGAAACCGCGCCAGCCGGAGCGCACGCAGAAAAAGAACCCGTCTGCACTGGCAAAAAACAATCCTAGTGTTTGACTCGCCGCCCCACCCACACCTACCCACAGGGGGACATTTATCTGCGTTCCTGGGAGAACATCACGACGGACCAGTGGGTACTCAACATCATCAGACAGGGTTATCACATCAAATTTTCTTTAGCTCCGCTTCAATGTTCACCGCCTGCGAGCAACGTTCCATCACAACATCTCCCCATGACTATGGAGATAGCATCTCTCCTAGCGTCCAGGGCTATAGAACCTGTTCCTCACAACGAGATCAATACAGGTTTTTACTCCAGGTATTTCCTCGTTCCCAAGAAGTCGGGGGGTGTCCGACCCATCCTCAACCTGCAGAAACTCAACAAGTTCATAGTCTAAGAAAAATTCAGGATGCACTCCCTGAACTCCATCCTTCCCCTCATCCAGCCCAGGGAGTGGCTAGCCTCGCTGGACCTTCAGGATGCCTACACTCATGTGCCCATCCATCAGCAACACAGGAAATTCCTGCATTTCCAGATCTTGGGGAACCACTACCAATACAGAGTCCTCCCCTTTGGACTCTCACCTGCCCCCTGGGTTTTCACCAAATGTGTGGCAGTAGCAGCGGCACACCTTCGCAAACACGGGGTATGTGTCTTCCCCTATCTGGATGATGGCTGTTTTCCGCAACCTCCCCTAAGGAACTCCGGATAGCAGTCAAGAAAGCCACATCCCTCCTCTCGTCCTTGGGATTCCTAATCAACCACCTAAAATCGCACCTCATCCCGGTTCAGAGATTGGAATTCATAGGAGCTTACATAAACACAACCCGGGCCAAGGCCTTCCTCCCACGGAGCAGGATGAAGACCATCATCACTCTTGCCCTCAAGATACTCAGCTCCACGCACTCGACGGCAAGAACCCTTCTTTGCCTCCTGGGTCACATGGCAGCAACGACCCATGTTCTTCCCCTCGCGAGACTACACATGCGGCTCCTGCAGTGGCACCTTCGTCCTCACTGGTGCCAGCACTCCCAGTCCCTGTCTGCTTTGATCCCCATCAACTCGTCGGTGACCAGGGCTATTCGCTGGTGGACCCACTCTACGAACCTCACGCAGGGCAGACACCTCCAAATACCAGCTCATCAAATCACCTTGACCACGGACGCATCATCGCTGGGATGGGGAGCCCACTGCCTCGGGACTCACACATAGGGCCCCTGGTCGACCGCAGAGAAAGTCCTGCACTTCATCGTCCTCGAGCTCAGAGCTGCTCGCTACGTGATTCAGGCCTTCCAGGAACTAATAACGGGCAAGACCGTGAGAATACAGACCGACAACCAAGTAGCCATGTTCTACATAAGCAAACAAGGGGGGACAGGGTCACGTCCCCTGTGCAGAGAGGCACTCCGCGCTTGGCACCTGGCGCTCTCTTACCAGTGCAGCCTCCAAGCCTGCTACCTGCCAGGAGTGGAAAACATACTAGCGGATCACCTCAGCAGGCAACTAAACCCCCACGAGTGGGTGCTCCACGAAGAAGTGTCATCGTCCCTCTTCACGAGATGGGGCTGGCCGCGAATCAACCTCTTTGCGACCCAGGAGAATATCAAGTGCCACCTGTTTTGCTCCAAAAGACCTGCGCTCAACAGGATAGCAGCAGACGCCTTCGACGTGACCTGGGGGCAGTGGCCCCTGATCTATGCCTTCCCCCCCCCCCCCACCCTGCTCATATCGCGGACCATACAGCACCTGATCAGAGACAGGGCGCTAGCCATTCTGGTGGTCCCACACTGGCCAAGGCAGGTCTGGTTCCCCTATCTGCACCGCCTGGCCCTGGAACCCCCTGTTTGCCTGCCTCTGAGGCCGGACCTACTCTCGCAAGACAAAGGCACGACCCTTCACCCCAACCTCAAAATGCTAGCACTAACGGCGTGGAAGCTGAAAGGATGACTCTCGCATCCCTCGATCTGTCAGTCGAAGTCCAGCAAATCATTCTAGCAGCTCATCACCCATCTACCAGAAAATCTTACAATCTAAAATGGTGCCGCTTCAGCATCTGGTTCGAGTCACTTCATCTGGATCCGTTCTCCTGCCCTGTACCTCAACTCCTCCAATACCTCGCCTCTCTCTCGGCGCTTGGACTAAAATCCCAGACCATCAGGGTCCACCTGTCTGCCATAGCGGCCTTCCAGCACCGTTAAGGAGACACGTCGGTAGCAGCACTGCCACTGGTGGTCAGCTTCATGAAAGGCCTGGCCAACCTCTGTCCCCCTGTCCGAGAGCCAGTCCCAGCATGGGACCTGAACATCGTTCTCAACCAGCTCACAGGGGAACCCTTCGAACCACTGCAGTTAGCAGAGCTTAAGTTCGTCTCCTGGAAAACACTCTTCCTCATAGCCATCACATCTGCCAGGCGTATCAGTGAGCTACACGCCCTGGTGGCTTACCCACCTTATACCATACTCCACCGTGCCTGCCTGCGGACACACCCCAGGTTTGTTCCCAAGGTGGCAACGGCCTTCCACATTAATCAGACCATTGAATTACCCTGTTTCCAACCCGAGCCACATTCCAACAGGGAGCAGGAGAGGCTCCACACTCTGGACTATGTCAGGGCCTTACGGTGTTACCTACACCGGACCTACTCACTGCGGAAAGGATCACAGCTCTTTGTCTCTTATGACCCCAACAAACCGGGGCGCCCAGTGTCGAAGCAAACACTTTCCATCTGGATCTCCTCCTGTATCTCCCTGTGCTTATCGCAAGCGGAGTCCCTGCCCACCACAGGAGTCAGGGCGAATCAACTGCGAGCATTGGCCACCACTATTGCCAACTTACGCTCCACTCCGGTGCCCGACATCTGCAGGGCCACCACATGGGCTTCCATCCATACCTTCCAGAGACACTACTGCTTGGATCAAGCAGATCAAGGTGGCTCTGCCTTTGGCCGAGCAGTGTTATCCGCATCCGCACCCCCGGCTCCTGATCATGGCACAGATACGGACCCTTGTGATTCGTGATGCTGTGTTCTTACTACTGTGTTTCATTATGATGCTGTGTTTTATCTGTGTTTGATATTATTGTTCAGGCTCGAGAGACCCTCGAGTCAGCCTGACTTGCGATGCTGTATTGTCATGCGGTATGGTCACTCCGTTCCGCACTACTGCCTGTTGCCACAGGTTGCGCGACCATTACTTGTTGTTGCTAGTTGCACTTTATTGTTCAATTGTTTACATGCCTTGTTACACGGTCCTATTGTTTACATGCTATGTTGCATAGTCCTAGACCCTGCACCCTTGTTGGGTTGTGCGTGTTGCCTTATGTACATTGCTCGCCCCCAATGTTGCGACGCGCTGATATACCTCATTAAACCTGGCTTGTTGCACCTAATGAACCTGCCTCAATCCTTAATTACCGGCCTATACCCCTGCTGCTGCATATGTAGCTGAGGAGGCACCACTTGTGGCTGACTCATCCTGCTTGTCCTGGGAGAAAACTGAGTTACTTACCTGTAACATGAGCTCTCCAGGGAAAGCAGGATAAGTCAACCACACTTTCCCAACCTCCTCCCCGGCGGGGGAGGTGCCGTTCCGTGGCATTACCGCCTCCTAGCTCGTGGCAGTGCCTCAGCTGGAGAAGATCTGGCTAGCTAGGGGCGGGCCTAGAGGTGGGGCTTCTAGCCATGCCCAGAAGGCAAAAAGCCTTCTGGGCTACTGAGTACTTCTGTCTATGGCGCTGTTGGATGACGTCATCACTTGTGGCTGACTTATCCTGCTGTCCCTGGAGAACTCACGTTACAGGTAAGTAACTCAGTTTTCCTTCAGCTTCAAGAGCAGCCCTCTGCTTTATGCTTGCAATCAAAATGCTTCTTCATTCCCCATGTTTGTCTGTGGATAATGCATAGTTGCTTACCTGTAATGGAGGATCTCCATAGAAGGAATTTGCAATCACACTTAACTCCTGCCATTCCTATACCAAAAAGGAAAAAAAAAGCCAAAGCGAGAGAGGGGAAAAGAAATAAAACACCTATTCTTCATCTCTGTATGGAAAGAAGGGGGGCTCAAATCAAACGTGGGCAAAGCAGGAAAGGACATGCAGATTCAGAAGTCAAAAAGACTTCTCTGAACTAGGGGAGAGCTGTGGCACAATGGTTCTATTGTTGATATCATCAAAGTGTGCCCTGGTGTTTACAGAAAACCCCCATTACAGGTAAGCAACTAAACTTTCTGAGATGTAACATGAGAAATCTAGCTTTAGTCCTGTGCATACCCTGACCAATCTTTGTTCTACCCATTGGTTAGCTCCAGAGCCATTTGAAACTATTCATCAATTGGCAGTAAAATCTTTTATAAACATAAAATAACATTTGTGACATCATCATAGGATTTTACAAACCAAAATATATGGTAGATAAAATATGACAACGTTTTTGAAGAAAAGCGCAGAAAGGGCAGGATAGCTAGAAGAGAATCTGAAGAAGAAAAGGGAAATTGGTAGTCTTGTTGCAGACACCACCAACCCATATGTCTCCAATTGCCTGAGAGGAAAAAATTATGTTTTAAGACCTGACCTTTACTTGGGTATTATTCCATAGTAATGGAGAGAGAATGTAGCATGCTGAGTTGTTTTTAGAAGTGCCTGAGAGACAAGAAATTTATTAAGTGACCACAGAAGACGAGGAGAAGCATGAGGGATTAATGAATCAAAGTAAAGCCTGCTGTCTAAACCAAGATTTTAAATTTTGATTCTATAAGAGATTGGGAGCAAGTGGTGTTGGACTATTAAAGGGGTAGTAGCATGGTCTGACTATTTGGCACTGTGAACAAGCTTGATTGCAATGTTTTGAATGAGCTGAAGTCTTTTAAGAGCTGCCTGGTGAATCCTGTTGTAAAGGGCATTGCAATAGTCAAAATCACTGATGCTTATACTAGTACATTAATCAGTGCATGTATCTTTATCAAGACATGGACGAATGGATCTGATGTAGATGATGAAAATAAAAACAGGAGCATGCAACTAAATCAATTTGCAGTCCAAATATTATTTGAGTCTGCAATAACTCCCAGGACTGAGGGGGATGAGCTGAGAGCAATTGTGTGAAATAAAAGGGAATAAGGGAAGGAACAAAATATCATTGTGTGATCCATAGGCCCAGTGATTTTGAGGATTAAGTTATAATATGGCTATCCTCTGTTCTACCAGGTTTATGCAGAGCACTAAGTTATATGTTCTAATACATTTGGATGTAAGATTGGCCTGCCAAACCTTTAGGGGCATTGCAGCAGGACACAAGAATAGTGTGCTTGCCAGGGCTCCACATGTAGTAGATTGATTTAAACTTATGGCTCAAGCTGTTACAGCAGTAATTCCAGGAAGAATCTTACTAAAATATAACTGCCAAAGTCAAGAGAGGGCTGTTGTGACCGCTCTCTGCCCTAAGTTCACCTATGCTTGTTTGTTTCTCCTCTTCTTTAATTCCACCCCTTCCCTTAAAACACATACGTACACGTACAAATTGAAAAGAGAGCTTTCTCGCTTTTATTTATTCTGGTAATAGTAGATACATGGCGATTGTTTCTGGCAGGAGCTTATTTGTGCAACAGATGATCACTTTGCATACATCTTCCAGAGAGTCTAACAGTACTGTGCTTTTCTAGTACTGAGCCTTTGCACAGGCTCTGCCAACACACCTTGCTCCTGCTCTTCAGCACCCCCTTACTATTTTAGTACCAAGATTGTCATGCATGGCTCAACTAATGCCCTTCCAGCTAAAGGTGCTTATAATGAAATTGGGTAAGAAGCAGTGCCTTCGAATTGCCTTTTCAATAACTTGCTTCTATTAACTCTTGCCACCCAGGCATTTGTTAAAGGGTAAAGAGAAAGGAGAGGGAAAATGCAGCTCTAACATCCGACTACACTACAGAAATCACATCTGCAAGCAGCTCACCTTGACTAGTAGAAGCAAATTATCCTATTGTCATCCCTTCCCTGCACCCATATCAATACCTCTGCCTGTTCTCACTTAGATTTTAGGACGTGAAAGATCCTGCTTCTACCTCTCAAAGGGGGATTCATTTCTCCATTTACAATCACCAAATTGACCCTTGTCCCAGGCATAAGCTATATAGGAAGCTTCTCCCACAACATTCTACAGTAATTCCTTCGTCTAGAGTATTCAGGACCCCAAGATTCAACCAGAAACATACATCTAAAAGCTGGGACATTATAAATGTCCTCAGTTCTATTGTTTGCATAGCGCTCTGGTCTTCAGTCTGCAGTGTTGAATGTGTGAAGAATAAATTTGTCAGGCAGTGCTGTTTCTCATTTCATCATTGCTACAGCAGTTGTGACCATACCCTGCAATTTTTCATCTTCATATTTTGTAAACTCTGCATACCCTTTGGTTTTGTATAATAAGTGAAGATACGACTTTCAGAGGATCCTCTGTTAGGTCTGCTTTTTTTTTTCTATGGGCAAAAAGGGGCAGTGGCCCTGGGCTCCCTGAATAGCAGAGGGCCATTAATACCAGACCTTTTAATGCAGTATGTAAGAAAAAAATAGGGTAGGTGACGTTCAAATGATCTTGACAGATCTCAGATCTGTGACGGGGCCCACCCACAATTTCACCAGGAGGCCCACACACACTGGTTCAACCAGGGGCTGTGTAAGTAGTTAAGATGGGAGAAGTGGTCTAGTGGTTAGGACAAGGTACTTCAGGCCGGAGGGCCGGGGGTTCAAGTCCCACCTGGGGACAGCAATCTCAGGCCGGAGGGACTGGGATTTCTAGTCCTGTAGGCACTCCTTGTGGTCTTGGGCAAGCCACTTAACCCTCCATTGCCCATGTTCCCTGTAAGTATTAGTGTATGTGTCTCATATCCCCTCGTGTTAAATGTATCCCCCAATTGACCGCTTTGACCTGGTGAAAAGCGGGATATAAATACAGCTAAATAAAATAAATAAATAAAGATGGACCTTCTCTCAGAGAGCAGGTTTCTAGTTGAAATATGGTAGCATAAACTTTGATATTGAATTAGTCATAATACTGAATCACCTGGTCTGATTTCCAGCTACTGCTCCTCTATTCTGCTTTCAGAGAGGACCCTAGAAGCTGATATAAAAGGGTCCCATTTTTAGGGCACCTAGCTTTAACTTGGTGATGCTGATGTTCTAGTGCCAATATTTAGAAACATGAAACATGGCAGAAAAAGATCACATGCCCTATCTAGTCTGCCCTTCTATGTCAACTACAATAATCCCCTTTTTAACTTTAGAGATCCTCTGTGTTTGTACCATGCTTTTTTGAATTCAGATACTGTCCTCATCTCTACCACCTCCACTGGGAAACTATTCCATGCATCTACCATTCTTTCTGTAAAGAAATATTTCCGCATATTGCTCCTGATCTATCCCCTTTCACTTTCATCCTATGTCCCCTTGTAGCAGAGCTTGCTTTCAATCGAAAGAGGCTCTTCTCCTGTGCATTTATGCCACAGAGATATTTTAAAGGTCCTATTATATCGCCCTGTCCCACCTTTCCTCTAGAGTAATACATATTAAGATCTTTAAGACCTGTCTTTATAGCAAAGACCTAATTTTAGTAGCCCCACTCTGCACTGATTCTAACCTGCTTATATCCTTTTGAAGGTGCGGTCTCCAGAATTGCACACAATATTCCAAATGAAGTCGCACCAGAGACTTATACTGAGGCATTATCGCCTCCTTTTTTTCTGCTGGCCATTTCTCTCCCTATACACCCAAGCACCCTTCTGGCTTTTGCAGTCACTTTTTCTACCTGTTTAGCTACTTTAAGATTATCAGACACCATTACATCAAGGTCCCACTCTTTTGTGGACAGAAGTACTTCACCTCCCTACATTGTACAGCTCCTTTGGATTTTTGCAGCCTAAATGCATGACCCTGCATTTTTTAGCATTAAATTTGTTGCCAAATTCTAGACCATTCTTCAAGCTTAGCTAGATCCTTCCCCATGTTATAGACTCCTTCCTATGTGTCTACTCTATTGCAGATTTTGATATCATCTGCAAAGAGGCAAACCTTACCAGACAGCCCTTCCACAATATCACTAACAAAGATGTTAAAAAGAATCGGACCAAGGACAGATTCCTGCGGCACACCACTGGTAGCCGCCTCCTCAGAGTGAGCTCAATTTACCTGTACCCGCCTCCCATTCAACTAATCTCTAACCCAGTCAGTAACTTAACAGTCCATTGCTAGGGTGCTCAGTTAGTTTGAAAGTCGCCTGTGCGGATCATTGTCAAAGGCATTAATGAAATCTAAATGCACCACATCTAGAGCTCTCCCTCAATCCAATTCCCTGGTCACCCAGTCAAAGAAACCTATCAGATTTCTCTGACAAGACTTCTGAGAGATCTGTGAGGTACCTTTGCCTTTTCATACAGCAGCACATTTATCTGGTGGTAGTGTTTCTGCCATCTTGTGGACACTTGTTAATTTCTCCCTATTTAACTCTGTACACCGGCTATTTAAAAATGAAAAAAAGTGCATGCTTTCTCAGGAACTAATGCTGAAAGCTGTGTGTTAGGAAGCCCCCACGCTGATCTTTAGCGCTTAGCTCTAACGCATGCATTTAAAAAAACCAACACGTTGTGCCTCAATGCAGACCTTGAGCAAAAAATGTTCTCTTAACGTGTTAGAGCATGCTAAATGCATGTGCACAAGGGTCTGCAGTAGTGGCAGCTATATTTTGCATATAATAATTGTATTGGCATGCAGAGTTGCATGCATCCCTGCATGTGCTGGAATGCTGTTCTGTGCATGACATCTTTTGCCATACCATTTGTGCGCAGAAGAGCATTCTAACACATGTACAGATGTATGTTTATGGAATACCCATTTACTGATACACAACTTTTTTTTTTTTTTTTTTTTTTTGCAACAGCCTATATTTAACAGTCCAGCATTTCTTTGTTCCAGCACACCTCCCCTTCAGTGCCTCCTCTTCAATTGAGAAAAAAAAAAAGTTGCAGATCCTGTATGCTCACAGTAAAGAGAAGAAACAGACATAAAATCCTCGCTAATGAACCAACCTTTTATTCCTCCTCAGACGTAGTGTTAATGCACCTTGAATAGCGACCACACCTTGACTATTGTGTGCAATTCTGGTTGCGTATCTTAAAAAGGATATAGCAGAATTAGAAAAGGTACCAACAAGAGCCACCAAAATGTTAAAGGGGATGAAAGGATACCCCTATGAGGGCTCTCCAACTTGGAAAAGAGACGGCTGAGGTCTATATATTAATGAATGGCGTGGAACGGATAAATGTAGATCAATTGTTTACGCCATCAAAAAGTAGAAAAACTAGGTGACATGCCATGAAGCTACAGTGTAACCCATTTAAGACTAATAACAGAGTATTTTTTACTCTATGCATAATCAAAATTTGGAATTAATTACCGGAGAAGGTAGTAAAAGCTGTTAGTGTAGCTGGGTTTAAAAAAGGTTTAGTCAAGTTCCTGGAGAAAAGGTCCATAAACCATTATTAAAGAGGACCTGGGAAATCCACTGCTTGCCTCAATATAAGCATTGTGGAACCTGTGTCTTTAGGAAACTGCTAGGTACTTGTGATCTGGATTGGCCACTGTTAGAAACAGGATACCGGGCTTGATAGTCCTTTGGTCTGACCCAGTATGACATATCTTATGTTCTTAAAGCCTCAGCATTAGAAAATTCTGCACTCAGTCTTTTGGTTTTACACACTGCATCTGTGTTGAATAACTACTGTCTTACACTAACATGAGATTTAAGTTAGTTGTGCAGTGTCTATCCATGATTTCCCTCGCAGATTAACTCGTGCACAGAACTTGTTTTTACATAGGGCTCCCATGGTAGTGCATTAAATTGTGCACACTTTATTGCAATGACTCCTCAGCCTGTCCATTAGAAGCAATATGGACTGAGATCAAATCCCTTGGAGAAACCATAACACTCTAGATCCAGACGCTACAAATAAAGGTAATAAAGAAATGTGTGTTTAATTCCAGTTAAGTAACTGACGCTTCAAAGGCTACTGTGGAAGAACTTTCTCAGCGAACTGATCATCTAGAGAATTACTCTGAAGCCTTTATGAAAGATGTTAGTTATCTGAAAGCTCGGATAGAACAACTTGATAATTGTAGTAGACTGGCTAATTTACATTTGATAATTTTTCCAAAAGTGGCTAATATTTCAGCTAAAGAAATGCTTAAATTATATGTCAGATTTTGTTAGCTCCTCAGGAGTCTCACCCACCTTTGGTAAAGGTTTATTACTTACTTACTGGCCAGTGCATAGATTTGCAGCCCCGAAACTGCTGATGTATTAAATGTGTCATCTTTATTAGAGACGTCTGATAAAGGTCTGGTTACTTCTCCAGGACCAAGCAGGAAGTCAGTTCTCACATATGGGTGACGTCGGCGCCGACGGAGCCCTCGTGGAGCAATTTTCCCCAGCTTTCAAAGAAAGCCTTTGGGAATTGCAGCGCGCATGCGCGGTCCCCTTCCCGCCCAAAGGTGCCATCTTGGCCAGTCTTCTTTTTTCCGCGGAGCCCTACAGACGTTGTCTACAAGTCACCGCTGAAAAGTTGATTTTCTTTATTATTTTATTCTTATTTCTTCGGTTCGACGCCGGTCCTTTTTCCGTCCGGCCTCGCGATGCCGGTTGCGAGGCCTCCCCTTCTTTTCGTTTTTTTCTGTCCTTGGTGACAAATTCGCGCTTTTTTCACTTTTCCCTGGCGGCACGAACGTTCGACCTCGCAGGGGCCCTTTTTCCCCCGATGGCCACCAGTGGTTTTAAGAAGTGTGTTAAGTGTAAGAAACTTATGTTTCTTACCGACACACATGATTGCTGCCTCCGCTGCCTGGGCCCAGATCATGAAGAAATGATCTGTGGGGCCTGTGGCAAGATGTCCGCCAAATCCTTGCGGAGTCGGCAGCATCAGAGGGAGAGAATCTTCTCTGACCCCAGCCGTACCCGGACCTCGTCAGAGGCGTCGGTGTCCAGGGAATCTGGCTCTGAACACCGTCGGAGCTCCTCTGAGAGGGGGTCTCCTTCCCGGGAACATCATCGGAGGAAGAAACCCGCGAGGACGGCGTCGGTGGACGCTCCTGGCTCCGCGAGGGCCAGGTCGCATAGCCCCGATAGTCGTCCCGGGTCTTTGGAGCTGGAGCGGCCGTCCAAGCAGCCTCGTCTCGAGATGGACTCGTCTGCTCACGTAAGTGCTGTTGTCCTCGTGGACTTGCCTCCGAGGGGCCCGACGCCGTCGGGGCCTGAGTCGGGGGCTGCTGGGTCTCCTGAGTTCGGACTCAGGTTGACGGCCTTGGAGAGCAGCCTAGCTGCCTTCATGGACCAGCAGCGGGCATTGATCGCCGGCCTTGCTGGCGCTTCTGCCCTGACCGCCGGGACGTCGACGTCTAAGTCGACCCCGGAGACCGAGCCGATCCTCGAGTCCATGCGGGCTCTAGTCGATCCTCGGTCGAGGTCCCCTTCGGCCTCCCGTTTGGGGCCGCGGTCATCGACGCCGACTCCCTCGGCGTCGGGGCGGACGGCGTCTGCGCCCGCCCGGCCAGAGCCGCTCGACTCCTCCTCCGAGGAGTCCGCCTGGGAATCCGAGGTGGAAGAGTCACCTGATTCTTTTCGGACTCGGTGTATTCCTTCGGACTCCCCCGAGTCCGAACCTCGGAGACAGTCCCCTCCGGAGGATGCCCGGTTCTCGGACTTCGTGAGGGATATGGCCAAGGCCTTGGCCTTCCCCGCGGATCCCGAGGAGGAGCCTCGAGCCGAAGAGCTCGATGCCCTCCAGTATGACTCTCCTGCAAAGGAGCACTTTACTGTACCGGTTCCTCCGATGCTGGAACGACTTCTCTTCCGCATGTGGGAGAGCCCGGCGTCGTCGCCGGTATTAAGCAAGCGGGTCGATGCCATATATCGAGTCCGCAAGAGCCCTGGCTTCCAAAAAGCACAGCTACCGCACCATTCCATGGTGGTGGAATCGGCCATGCATAGGCTCAAGAGCCAGAAGATGCACTCCTCGGTGCCTCCCGGCAGGGAAGCCCGCAGCCTGGATGGCATCGGTAAAAAGTGTTTCCAGGGCTCTATGCTTGCTTGTCGGGTCCAGACTTACCAGCTCTACATGGGCATGTATCTCAGGGACCTGGCTAAGGAGATAGCCGGATTCTCTGCTGGTCTCTCTGAGGAACCTTTGCGGAGGTTCCTGGCCTTGTCCACTGGTATTCGAGAGTGCTCAAAGTTTATCTCTCGAGCAGCCTATGATGGCTTTGAGGCATCGGCTCGAGTAGCCGCAGCCGGCATCGGGGCCCGCCGACAGGCTTGGCTTCAGTCATCCGACCTCGAGCCCTGGGTGCAGGACAAGTTGGTCGATGTCCCCTGCAGAGGTGAAAACCTCTTTGGCAAACCTATGGACGAGAAGGCTGCACAACTCGAGACGGAGACTCTCACCAGGACTCGGCTCTCCAGGAAAACCTCTGCCCCTTCCCAGAAGAAGAAGGGCTCGGGGAAAAAGCCCTTTTACCTGAGGAAGACGGCTGCCTATAAACACTACCCTCATTATCAGGCCTCCGTCGCTCCCCAACAGGGCCAGCAGGCCAAGGGACGGGGTAACGGGTCCCGTAGGCAGCAAGCCCCCAAGCCTGCGCCACCGGCCCCTGCTCCGCAGGGTGGGGGTTTTTGACTCTTTCAGCATAGCCTCTCCCCCTCCGCTGGTTCCTCTCAGCACGGGGGGCCGGCTGGTCCACTTTGCCCACAGGTGGTCCAACGTCACGTCAGATACCTGGGTGCTCCACATAGTCCGAGAGGGCTATCTTCTACACTTCCACCAGGTACCTCCCCCCTACTTTCCAGGGGAGCCTCTGCGACCCCCTCTTCACCGGGACTTACTCCTTCAAGAGTTGGCAAGTCTTCTTCAGGAACAGGCGGTGGAACCGGTGCCCCACCACCTGAGGGGTCAAGGCTTTTATTCCAGGTACTTCCTGGTACCAAAGCGAACTGGAGGCCTCAGACCCATCCTGGACTTGCGAAACCTCAACAAGTTCCTGGAAAGGGAGAAGTTCAAGATGCTTACCCTTGGAATCCTGCTGCCCTACCTCCAGCAGGGAGATTGGCTATGCTCCTTGGATCTAAAGGATGCCTACACTCACATCCTCATCCACCCAAGCCACCGACAGTACCTAAGGTTTGTGGTGGCAGGCAATCATTACCAGTACAGGGTACTGCCCTTTGGCCTATCCTCCGCACCACGAGTCTTCACAAAATGTCTCGCAGTGGTGGCGGCTCATCTCCGGCTTCAAGGCCTCTTTGTCTTCCCTTACCTAGACGACTGGCTCATCAGAGCGCCGTCCTCCACGGAGGCCACTCACGCCACGCAACGTACTGTGGCTCTGCTCCAGTACTTGGGCTTTGTCATAAACTTCGAAAAGTCCACTTTGCTCCCCTCTCAGGATCTCGAGTTCATCGGCGCCAGGTTAATCACGCTTCAAGCGCGAGCCTTTCTGCCGCTCGACAGGGCGCAACGGCTCATGGCTCTTGCCAGCTGCTTTCACAGCCATTCCCGGGTCTCGGCCAGGCACTTTCTGAAACTGCTCGGCTACATGGCTTCCACGGTCCATGTGACCCCCAATGCCCGCCTGAATATGCGGCCTGCTCAATGGTGCCTTAGCTCACAATGGCGTCAGGCCTCGGGGAGACTAGCGGACTCGGTAAGAATCTCCAGCCCGCTGATCTTTTCTCTGCGGTGGTGGCTTCATCTGCCCAACCTAGTGCTCGGAATGCCTTTTCAGTCTCCTCCGCCTGTTCAGGTACTGACGACCGACGCTTCTCTCATGGGTTGGGGAGCACATTGCCAAGGGACATGTACTCAGGGTCTCTGGACCCCGTGGGAATCTTCCCAGCAGATCAACTTCCTGGAGCTCAGAGCGATCCGCCTGGCTCTCCGGGCCTTCTCCCACCTTACTGCTCGCCAGTCCGTCCTCGTCCAGACGGACAATCAAGTGGCCATGTTCTATGTGAACAAACAAGGGGGCACGGGCTCCTTCCTTCTCTGTCAGGAGGCACAAAAGCTCTGCGCTTGGGCCGTCAGTCGAGGGATCCTCCTCCGAGCTGTCTACCTCCCAGGTCAAGAAAATTACCTGGCAGACAAACTGAGCAGAATCCTCCAACCACACGAATGGAGATTGGACCCGTTGGTGGTCCAAAGGATCTTTCTCCAGTGGGGCCTCCCCACGCTGGATCTATTTGCCAGTCCTCTGAACAGGCAACTTCCTCGGTTCTGCTCTCGGGAACCGCATCCCCTCCGAGTAGCGGCGGATGCTTTTCTGCTCTCATGGTCCACGGGCCTTCTGTATGCCTTTCCTCCCATGCCGCTGGTGTCTCGAACAGTTTTCAAGGTTCTCCAGGACAAGGCTTCGCTGATCCTGATAGCTCCCTGGTGGCCCAGGCAACCGTGGTTCCCACTTCTGATGCAACTGGCGGTAGATACTCCGTTGCCTCTGGGGTTTCAACCCGATCTCCTGACCCAGGATCAGGGGTCTCTCCTACACCCCAACCTCAGGTCTCTTCATCTGATGGCCTGGCTGCTGAAAGGGTAGTCCTTGCTCCCCTCCTGCTGCCTCCGGAGGTGGAAGAGTTCGTGCTAGCTTCCAGGCGACCCTCTACCCGGAAATCCTACGCCCTTAAATGGTGTCACTTCTCCGCCTGGTGTACTCAACCGTCTCAGGACCCCTTCTCCTGCTCGGTGTCGGTGGTCTTGCAGTACTTGCTTTCCCTCTCCAATCTTGGACTGAAGTCCAACTCGGTCAAGGTTCACCTCAGTGCTATTTCGGCAAATCATGTGCCGGTGGAAGGCAGACCTCTTTCCGGCCATCCTCTCGTGGCACGGTTCTCCCGAGGTCTCCTTCTCCTTAAACCGCCTTTGCGCCCCCCAGCCCCCGACTGGGACCTGAACGTGGTTTTGCAGCGGATCACCTGTCCGCCTTTTGAACCCATGGCTACCTGTCCTCTCCGTTTTCTTTCTTGGAAAACCTTGTTCCTGGTAGCCCTCACTTCCGCTAGACGCGTTAGTGAACTGCAGGCCCTAGTGTCTGATCCCCCTTACACTAGGTTCTACAAGAACAGGGTAGTCCTGCGGACTCACCCTAAGTTTCTTCCAAAAGTGGTCTCCCCTTTTCACATCAATCAGGAGGTGGTGCTTCCGACCTTCTTTCCCAGGCCACACTCCAGCCGAGCTGAGATGGTCTTGCATACCCTGGACTGTAGAAGGGCGCTTAACTTCTACCTTGATCGTACGCGAGAGCACCGTAAGACTGTTCAGCTCTTCCTGTCTTACGACCCTAATAAATTAGGGCTTCCTGTCTCCAAGCGTACTCGGTCCATCTGGGTAGCTGACTGTATCGCTTGGACCTATGGGGCGGCCGGCCTCTCGTTGGAAAGTCGAGTCACGGCTCATCGTGTTCGGGCGAAGGCTGCTCTGTTCCATTGGCAGATATCTGCCGGGCCGCTACTTGGTCTTCGAGCCAGACTTTTGCAACCCATTACTGCCTCGAGAGGGAGTCCCGCAGGGACAGTGCTTTCGGACAGGCAGTCCTCCGTAATCTCTTCGAGGTTTAAGCAACTCCTACCCTCCATCCCGGATGTTGGGCTACCGGTTGGAGATTAGTCAGACAAGATTCCTTCCTTCTGTGCTGCTGAGCTAGAGGGAGCTCATTTTTGTGCTTAGGGTCTCCGGTAGCCTTAAGCTTGGGAGTCCCATATGTGAGGACTGACTTCCTGCTTGGTCCTGGAGAAAGCGTAGTTACTCACCTGTAACAGGTGTTCTCCAGGAGCAGCAGGAATCAGTCCTCACAACCCTCCCTCCTCCCCGTGGAGTTGCAGTCATATGATTTAGTTTTTGCAAATTATTTTGCTGTCTTTTCGCTATGTCATCAGACTGGCCAAGATGGCACCTTTGGGCGGGAAGGGGACCGCGCATGCGCGCTGCAATTCCCAAAGGCTTTCTTTGAAAGCTGGGGAAAATTGCTCCGCGAGGGCTCCGTCGGCGCTGACGTCACCCATATGTGAGGACTGATTCCTGCTGCTCCTGGAGAACACCTGTTACAGGTGAGTAACTACGCTTTCTGCCACATGTTTGGTTACATTAGTGCTGGTATTGGATGGGGAACGGCTTCTCAAACTGTTCTTTTAAAAAGAAGGATTTTCGCTTCAAGGGCTGCTTCATGCAGATATTCCCTGACCTAGCTAAGGAAACCCAGCAACGCAGGAGGGAATTCCTGTCCTGCGGCCTTGAGTTCTGCAGCTAGGTGGGTTGTTTTTTCTCAAATACCCCTGTAAGTGCCTCGTGAATCTGCAAGGTGCTTCATATATTTTCTTTTTTCCTTCGCCGTTTAATTTCTTTTCTGAATGCTGGTGAGATCCCTGGGGTGGGATTAGATGACACTTCTACTCTAATAATTATATAGCTGACTAGCTTTCTTTATTTCCTTAGAGTATTCTATATTTGTTTTTTCCTTGTTGAAGTTCCCTGGTAGTAGGTTAGAGGAGGGATAGCTTATGGAATTCTTTGTTAAATGTTTTCTTGATTGAATTTCTGAGTTCTACCTCATTTCCTATGCAAGTGATTATATACTTGTGTTATATGTATAAATGCATAAATATTTATTTATTTATTTTATTTATTTATATTTCTTATATACCGCGCTATTATAATCAGTGCGGTTTACATTTGAAACAGAACATACAAGAATGTAAGCAAGTTACATCAAGTTTTTTACATTGAACAGGGAATGTAAACATGGAGTAAAAACGAGGGAGCAACTATGTACATATTATAAAATTATAATGCTCTTACAGATAAATAAATATGACCTTTGTCTAGAGGGTTGGCTAGATGGTCAAGGAGATCAGTGGGAGAGATAGTGGTTAGCCATTATCTACAGGAAGATGATCTGAGGGACGGGTTAGGCAGGGAGGTGAGGTGGGGGCCTTGTAAATGTCGGGAATGCTGTCAGGATAATATTGTAGGAACAGGTGATGTTTGAGGGCTTTACGGAATAGTGCCAAATTTGAGCTGGCCCGGATTTCTGCTGGGAGGGCGTTCCATGCCATAGGTGCAGCAATGGAGAAGGCTCTACTTGCTGTTGATTTCTTACATTTTACCAACACTTTTGGGACTTCAAGTTTATTCAACAAAGTAGATCTCCTAGTTCTATTGTCTGGTGTGCTGTTGAGGAGATCGCTGATGGGTGTGTGAGTAAGATTCTTACATGCCTTGAACGTCATGACAAGAGCCTTGAAGTGGATTCTGGCCCGCAGCGGGAGCCAGTGTAGGTTCTTTAGAACTGGCGTTATGTGGTCTGATCTTGAAAGCCCTGACAGTGCCCTTGCAGCTGAGTTCATGGCAAGGCGTAACGGGTTAAGAGTCGATTGTGGGAGTCCCAGTAGGATAATGTTGGCAAAGTCAAGGTGTGGGATGACTAAGGCTTGGAAAATTGAGCGGTAGTCAGGGAAATCAAGCAGTGGGCGGAGATGGCGTAGTGATCGGATCTTGTGATAGATTGCTTTAGCTGTGTTTGTAACATGTGCTGACATGTCAAGCCGCTGGTCGAGGGTGATGCCCAGGTAGCGAATTGTAGATTTGGACTTTAGTTCAATGTTATTGACTAGAAGAGAGGGAGGTGGCGTGAACTTCTGGTTCCGTGAGATGAATA
Source organism: Ichthyophis bannanicus (assembly GCA_033557465.1). Classification (NCBI taxonomy): domain Eukaryota; kingdom Metazoa; phylum Chordata; class Amphibia; order Gymnophiona; family Ichthyophiidae; genus Ichthyophis; species Ichthyophis bannanicus. The sequence continues at coordinate 122,633,157 of CM066048.1, forward strand.
GTACATCTGTTTTACTATGGTTAATGCGGAGATTTTTGAGAGAGGAGCCAATCTGCTACAGCTTCAAAACATCTTATAATTGGAGTAAAATCTGGTTGATCGATTTTAAATTGAAGGTACATTAAGATGTCGTCTGCATATGCAAGGCATTGGACATTGAAGGAGCGGATTAAAGCGCAAATGGGCTGCATGTATATATTAAACATTAATGCCGAGAGGGAGGAACCCTGGGGTACACCTTGCTTTAGTGAGAATGGTTCGGAGGTTTTGGAACCTGCTCTGACTTGTTGCGATCTGTTACATAAATAGGATTCGCACCATGCTAGCGCTGAGCCTTGCAGACCTTTATCTTTGAGGTGATCTAGAAGTGTTTCGTGGTTCACTGAATCAAAGGCAGCTGCTATGTCTAAAAAAATGAGGACGAATCCATGGTTGATATTGTCAGTTCCTGTGATTAGGTTGTTGAAGAGGGTTGTGAGGATGGTGTCCACTCCGTGAGCTTCCCTGAAGCCGTGTTGGGATGGGTCCAGTGGCGCGACTGTATCAACATGGTGTTGGATTTGCCGTTGGACTACCTTCTCCATAATTTTGGCAAGCAGTGGAATGCTCGAGATTGGCCGGAATGACTCAACTTTAGATGGATCAAGTTTACTATTCTTTAACAGAGGGCGGATTGAAGTGTTTTTTAAGCTTTGAGGGAAGGATCCTGTTATGAATGATTGATTCAAAATTCTGCATATAAATGGACTGAGGTCATGGCGCAATTCTTGAATCCAACTAGCAGGGCAGGGATCATTGGGGGCAGTGGTGAGGTTAATAGATGTGGTGATATCTGCAATTTCTTTGTTGGATACATTGGAAAATGATAGTAATGGGGTTGGTTGTGGCAGTCCGTGGGAGGTATGAAATATGGATGTTTTCATGTTGTCCTTGGTTTGTATCATCTTAGATTGAAGGTAGGTAGAATAGTCTTGCAGCTGGGGCAAGGTTGATTGGGCTAGTGCTGGATCGCCGGTTAGTGACTTCACTATGTTAAATAGGTCATGAGGTTTGTTAAGTGATCGCTTTAGTAGTTCAGAGTAATACAACTTTCTTTTTTCCATGGTTTGTCTTCGGTGGTTTTGCAGGTGCGTGGAGTATGCACCAAGAGCCTCAGGAGTCCGAGTGTGGCGCCACTTTCTCTCTAGTTTACGTAGCTGGAGGAGCGATGTTCGCAGATCCAGAGAGTACCATGGTGCGTGATCGCGTTTCGCTTGGTTTGTGTTGACGGATGATAGGCAGGAGGCAGCTCTAAGGGTGTCGTCCCAATTGGAAACCAGTTCATCTGGATCGAGAGAATTGTTGGTGAGTAGAGGTAGGATCTTCTCGAGAGCCGTATCCTTAACAAGTGGTCGAAAGCGTGTTGTCACGGTTCTAGTGGGGGCGTGTGTTTTGGTGCTGGAAATGCCAGGATCGTTGGTGGGTATGTGAAATAGGAGTAAATGATGGTCGGACCAGGGTACAGGTGTTATGGAGAGTAGCAAACTCTGGGAGGTGTTGATAGCGGTCTGTGGTATGAAGATCAAGTCAAGTATGCCACCTTTGTTATGAGTAGGGGAGTTGATAAGTTGCGTGTAGCCCAGCTCATTCATTGCGTCGAGGAATGCTGTCGAATGTGTATCATGTAGGGATGGCAGGTTGAAATCTCCCATCAGGACATTTAGGGTGCGTGGGTTAGCGGAGTTGCACGTAAGTCGATTATTGACGGGAGGTCATCTGGTGATGCAGTTGGTGCTCGGTATAAAAGATTTATTGAACAGTGTTCATTTGATATGGATATTATATCCAGGTAGGTTGAGCTGATAGAATTCTTTAGAGTAAATTGAAGAATGGATTTAGCAAAAATGAGTGTTCCACCTCCTCTCTGGTGGGACCTATGGCAGGCAAAGGTTGAATAACCGGGTGGTAACATCAGGTTGATTAGAGCATTATCATGATCGGATAACCAAGATTCTGTTATCATTAGAATATCGAGATCATGTAGGGTTATAAGGTCATTGACAGCTGGCCATTTTGAGCGTGTTGATCTGGCATTGATAAGTGCACATTTAAGTAACTGTTGGTAATTGCATTTCTCAGTTTGGATCCTTTTTAAATCTTGTAAAGGGATGTGTAGGAGGTGGGGATGAAGGGCACTGGCTTTTGTTGAATGTTGACGAGGATTCTCAGACCATCTTCTGCTATAGTTAAAGAGGATTGGGATATGCTTGATAGCAGGATTGAGGGCCTGTAATAGGTTGGGGGCCCAGGCGGAGAGGAGGAAGAGGAATAAGGATAAGGAAGGGGGCATTTTGGATGTTCAAGGTGGGGCAGCTACTTTGGGTGTAGGATTGGAGCTTGATAGCAAGGTACAATTTAAGGCAGTAGCAGCTAGAGTATAACAGTGTAACAAAGTAACTGTACATGTAACAGAACTGTGTCAGTGCTGTGGTAAAATTAGGTTAGGTACAAGTTGGGGCTGTAGTAGCAGTTGGAAAGTAACAATGAGATGGTAATGTATCAACTTTGTCAGTACTGTGGCACAATTATAATAGGTCAAGAGGTACAGGTATAAGAGCGAGGGCTAATCACAGCAAGCTATCTAAAGAATACATCTGCAGTTTCAAGTAAGGCAGTTTAGCATTGGAAAGGGGTAAGATAAATGGTAGAATGTTCGGCTTTTACAGTCCCCGTGGGGTGTCAGCTATGGAATGAGGAATTTACCTCATCGACTGGTGGTGTCCTTCTTTACATAGCGAAGTGCCACAGAGAGTCGGTGGACGATTCAACTGGCAAAGATGAGTTGGAGAGGTGAGCTGGTTCGCTGGAACGGTGCGGTGGGGGAATCAAGGGGGCCGCTGCCTAAGGGCCACGCCAAAGGGTCCTCAGGCGCGGGCCCTCCAGGCGCGAGCGCGCCTGATGGCGCAAAGTTTAAAACTTCTCTGCTGTGCCCCGATTGGGCTCCGGTGAAGAGGAGGCCCCTCCCGCTGCTGGTGGCTCGATCCCCGGGAAGGAGAGAGCTGCTGGTGGTGGCGGGGGGCTGAAATATAAAATTAAATTAACAAAACCTCATGATGCCTTCTTTAAGGAAATGTTTGACCTGTGGCAAACAAGGTGCTCATTTCTAGATTCTGCTCTTCTTGCATGGCAGTTTCAGAATCATCGATGGAGGGCCTGCTCCCCCTCTTCAGCTGGGGGAAAGCAATTAATCTGGCCTTGTCTGCCTCGGGGCGGGAGGTGACAGATGGTGCCATGGGTAAGAATATCCAGCTGGCCAGAGGATCCAACGACGATGCTGTGAGCTGCTCATCATCCTCTAGGGGGGTTTGTGGCATTTGTGCTCCCTGGTGTTTGGGGGTCTTTCTAAGAGGAGAGCTTCCGGACTTTGGATTGTCCTCCTGAAATGCTTTCCTTTTTACAGCAGACCTGGTCCTTCTGGCATGGAAATTCAGACCCTGTGGCCTCTGGGTGCTCCTGGGTGCAATCTCATATGGGGCAGGCGGAGAGTGGAAGCCCTGTTTGATTGTCTTTGGCTAAGCATCCCCGGCATTGGGTGCCCCCTGTAGATAGGGAATAGCTGGGAGCTGTCTGAGATTTTGACCGTGACAAAACCAGAAGCGAGGTGTTTTAAAAGGAGCTTTATTTGTTGTATCCTACATGGCTGTGTTTCGGCTGGTGTCTTCGTCAGGGGTATGACTGTTATTCGCAGCTCTGAGCTAAACAAATAACTAACCGTAGTAAAATGAGTGTCATATATATGGACTACTCTTGAAGTGCAAGCCGACATGACTCTCAGCCAGTGGTTTAAAAAATAAATTGGATTTGGGCTATGGCTGAACTGAGGGGAGAGTATATGCGATTCATGTGTCATGGACTCTGGGGAAACGAGGGAGTGGCTTGATGCTTGCCCATGCCTCCTTCCTCAGCAGACCAGTGGTAGCATGCCTCCACTCAGAGTGTGAGGCTGCCTTCAAAGGAGGGAACAGCTGCCATTTTACATGGCCATACTGGTGCCAGCCCGCGATTGACACCCCCCCCCCACTTGCTTCCTTCCTGAGGCTACATCTGTCAAAGAGGGGGAGGGGGGAGACATGGAGGCCTCTTGGCTGGTTGTCAGCTTTTTCTTCCAGGCCTGGTGTTTCTGGCAAGGGATCCCTAGCATGATACAGAGGCACTTGCAGGTTCCCCTAAAGCCTTCTCTCCAGCTGTTGGTGGGCCCCTCGATTGTCTGTGAGGCCTCAGGAGGATGTGGTTCCTCCTGCTGAATGCTTCTGTAGGGGAGATAGAGGGTATCCCAACAGATTCTGTGAGTGCACACTCTCTCTGTGGAGCTCTTGGGGTACATGGAGCTCCACCTCCACAGGACTTTAAATCCAGAGGCATGCTCAGATGCTGGTCTCTTCAGCTGCCGATTGGAATCATCAGAAGGGAGCAGGTAGGTAAACCTTCCCTGCTCCCCACCAACAAGGCCAATTGGGCCACAGCAACTCAAAGGAGCTCTACCTTCACAAGACTTTTAAATTCTGAGGCATGTTCAGGCATGCCCACACCAGAGGGCTCTTTGGCGAGGCTCTTAAGCTGGGACCAGTGACCATCGCACCACAAGAAGTTAATCCAAAGGACAAATATCTCATGCAAAACCCTCCCTTCTTCAGCAGCACCAACTCTAACACCTCAGCACTCCCAGCAAGAACCAGCAACTCAAACAGCATAAGCTGTCACCGCAAAGACTTAGACTCAAAGAAACAGAAAAACGATAACGAGACAGACATCATGACACAGCTACATGAACTCGCGCTGCAGGAAAAGCAGAAGGGCTCTTAAATACAGCAGTTCAAGTTAGAACACATCCAAGGTAAGACCTCCTGCTACACCTATCAAGCAAAAAGGTATTAATATGTCTTGTCCCTTATTTGAATTTGTATAAGGCATTCAAACAGGTGGAACAATATTTCTCCTTGCGCTCACCCTAATAAGCGCATCCGGATCAATTTATTTATTTAGACAGTTTTGTATACCGCCTTATCCTTCAATCAAAGCGGTCACAACACAATTGGGGGATACATTTAACACGCGGGGATATGAGACACATACACTAATACTTACAGGGAACATGGGCAATGGAGGGTTAAGTGGCTTGCCCAAGACCACAAGGAGCATCTGTGGGACTAAAAACCCCAGTCTTTCCGGCCCAAGGTTGCTGTCCTCTAGTGGGATTTGAACCTCCGACCTTCCGGCCTGAAGTACCTTTCCCCAACCACTAGGCTACTCCTCCCTCATGCAAATGCAAATATGGAATAGCCTGATCCTAATTCTGCATAGAGAGAGGCACCCCCTACCTGCATTTCCACCGCACTCATACTTCCATAGAAGACCACAGTGACTCGTATACTGATCTACACTACAATGACTCCACTTTCTCCTCAATGTTCACAGCAATCACAACACATCAAATGTTTCCTAATGAACGCCTGCTCTGTCTTCAACCAGATCCACATTATTATATCAGACTACTTGCAGGACCAGGAAGTTGATATAATGTGCATCACAGAATCTTGGCTAACAGACACTGATCATTGTTGAGGAGGCGAGTTGATTTAATAAAACATTAACATTCACAATTGCTCCAAATATAATTTCAAGGGTGGAGGAGTACTCATTTTCTCAAGCAAGCAATTGAACCTCAAACCATTCACATTATCATACCATACTCTAAATATCTTACTAATGGAAAACACACAAATGACATTTTGCTTGATATACAGATCCCCAAATGCTGATTCTGATGACCTCTCATCTATAATTGAACTGGCCTGCACCTACTCTTGCAAAGGGAAACCTCTCATCATGCTAGGAGACTTCAACTTGAACTCTGCCCCTACAGCACAATCCACTTCCTTATACATGATGGTCTCATCCAAATACTAGAAGGACCAACGTATCTAGGTGGAAACACCCTAGATCTCGTATTTGTCACCACCAGCCTCCACTCTAATACTAATTGTTTACCTTACCAGATAACATCAACATCAGATTATCACATGATCACATTTGATCTACCATCGCAACTCCCCAGGGATAAACGGCAACATACAACCAACCAATGCTGCTTCAGGGAATTTAATAAGGATACCGTACTCGACAACATACTACCAAAACTAGACATCATCATAACTGACCTTACAACAATAATAAGAATTCCTGAGCGGGAGCATCGGAAGGCTGTTCAGCTTTTCGTTTCTTTTGACCCCAATAAGTTGGGGCTCCCTGTCTCCAAGCGTACATTGTCCATATGGGTCGCTGACTGTATCGCCTGGGCTTATGGGGCAGCCGGCCTCTCATTGGAGAGTCTAGTCACGGCTCATCATGTCAGGGCGAAGGCTGCGTCAGTGGCTCATCTCCGCTCTGTTCCGTTGGCAGACATCTGCCGGGCCGCTACTTGGTCTTCAAGTCAGACTTTTGCAGCCCATTACTGCCTTGAGAGGGAGTCCCGCAGGGACAGTGCTTTCGGACAGGCAGTACTCCATAATCTCTTTGGGGTTTAGGCAACTCCTACCCTCCGGCCCTGGTGTTGGGCTACCGGTTGGGGGCGCTCTCAGAGAAGATTCCTTCCTTCTGTGCTGTCGAGCTCGAGGGAGCTCTGTTTTCCGCTTGGGGTCTCCGGTAGCCTTAAGCTGGGGAGTCCCATATGTGAGGACTGACTTCCTGCTTGGTCCTGGAGAAAGAGTAGTTACTCACCTGTAACAGGTGTTCTCCAGGAGCAGCAGGAATCAGTCCTCACAACCCTCCCTCCTCCCCTTGGAGTTGCAGTCATCTGCTTTGTTTTTTGCTAATTTTTTGCTGTCTTTTAGCTATGTCATCAGACTGAGCAAGATGGCACCCTTGGGCAGGAAGGGGACAGCGCATGCGCGCTGCAATTCCCAAAGGCTTTCTGTGAAAGCTGGGGAAATGCTCCGCACGAGGGCTCCGTTTGCGCCGACGTCACCCATATGTGAGGACTGATTTCTGCTGCTCCTGGAGAACACCTGTTACAGGTGAGTAACTACTCTTTCCTGTGATTTTAGGGAGTACCCCCTATCTATGTACTGGTGTACAGCTTTTCTACTTTATTTTAAGCTTTGTATTTTTTATTATTTTTATATGTATAATGTATGTCTTATTTTATATGGTTTTGCGTTTTTTATATATTTTTATATTTTTAATATTTGGTTTTATATCATGTGCTGATATAACTGCCAGCCTCCCCTATGTTTTATCTTCATGTTTTATGTATGGAGCTTACCAGTGGTATACCATAGGGATTCCTTTTAATATCTTTGTTAGCGATATTGTGGAAGAGCTGTCTGGTAAAGTTTGCTTGTTTGCAGATGATACCAAAATCCACAATATAGTAGAAACCCAGGAGGAATAGATAACATGAGGAGGGATCTGGCTAAGCTTGAAGAATGGTCTAGAATTTGGCAGATGAAATTTAATGCTAAAAAATGCAGTATCATGCATTTATTTATTTAGCTGTATTTATATCCCGCTTTTCACCGGGTCAAAGCAGTCAATTGGGGGATACATTTAACATGAGGGGATATGAGACACATACACTAATACTTACAGGGAACATGGGCAATGGAGGGTTAAGTGGCTTGCCCAAGACCACAAGGAGTACCTATAGGACTAAAAATCCCAGTCCCTTCGGCCTGAGATTGCTGTTCCCAGGTGGGACTTGAACCCCTGTCCCTCTGGCCATCCGGCCTGAAGTACCTTCTCCTAACCACTAGACCACTCCTTGGGCTGCAAAAAACCAAAGGGAGGGTACAGTGTAGGGGGGTGAGGTACTTCTGTCCACGAAAGGAGAGCAGGACCTGGGCATAATATTGTGTGACAATCTTAAAGTAGCTAAACAGGTAGAAAAGACAACTGTGAAAGCTAGAAGGATGCTTGGGTGCATAGGGAGAGGAATGACCAACAGGAAAAAAAAGGAGGTGATAATAATGCCTCTGTATAAGTTTCTGGTGTTACCTCATTTGGAGTATTGTGTGCAGTTCTGGAGACCGCACCTTCAAAAGGATAAAGCAGGTTCCTGAGCGGTCCTCCAGTTTAGTCCTCCACATTCGGGTAGTGCACCTCCTCCTGCAGCCTGGAGACTGGACCAATCACAAACTTTCTGTATAATGTATGCAGACGGAGCTCCCAGAAGCCCCCAGTGTGTCCAGTCTCCTTGCAGCTTGAGGACGTGTGTGCCTGCTGGGCACACTCAGTGACTACTGGAGGAGCAACACTAGATTCCTTTTCATTTGGGAGTTTATTTCCTTTTCTTTAATTCAGTAGCTGTTCCTTTAAATTTAACTTTATAAAAAAAAAAAAAAAAAAGGCTCAGCTGATCCAGCCTTGTTCCCGGTTTGAGAAGCCAGTCCTGCATTGGGCTCCTGCCTTCCCTGCCGAGGTTCTCTGCTTGCCAGTTAGGTTTGCACTCTCCCCTAGACTGCACGGGGAAGAGTCCTACCTTCACGGACAGCTCTTTGACTGCTGCTGTTTTCAGTCTTTCTTCCTCACTGTGCCCTGCCAGCGCGCTCCCGATTTCCTTCCCGCGGTGAGTTGACTGCCCACGTTTTTGGCCTCGGGGGTGAGTACCTTTTTTTCGGGGCTCCTGCTCTTGCCTGCGTTTATTTTCTTTATTTTTCATTTTCGCGCCGTTTTTTTCAGCGCGGGGGCATTCTGTAGGCGGCCATTTTGTTCTTCTCGGTGCCGGTTTTTTCCCGCCGGTTTTAACAGTAGTGCACGGCTTCCCTTTGCATTTTTTTCGCTTCTGGCACTGGCGATTTTACTCTGGGTACCCTAAGGGTCCTAGGCAGTGTTTTCTTTCTTTAAAAAAAAAAAAAAAATACCGTTTTGACTGTCTCTTTTGTCACAGGCCTCCTTCCTTCAGCACTGCCTTTGGACATAGGGTTTTGCGCTGGGCGCCTCTCTGGCACAGTTTGCAGGTGAGCATGCCTACTAAACCGCAGTGTGTAATCTGTGGGTTGCGCAGGGCCGCGGGGGCGGAGTCTGGCCTCTGTCGGGGCTGTGACTCGGTCTCTCCTAGCTTAGTTCCTGAAATGGACTTGAAAGAGCTTCCTGGAACGGAAGGGCCTTCAGTTCTGGTGGAGGGAGATCTCTCCCCGAGCTCTCGGCCGCCTGGTCCTACACCCCATGCCACTGGTCATTCTGGTGTCTTGTCTGCTACGGCGGTTGACTCTCCTATAGACCTTTCCCCAGACTTTGTGCTTCTAATGCATCAGGCTTTTCGCTTAAGCCGCTCCGGCCAGCTTCCAGAGACTTGGCCAGCGCCTCTTCCCTCCGTTGCGTCGGGGGAGCCCCGGCACGTTTCTCAGCCTGCTTCCAAACGTTTTAGGTCCGAGGACCCTGAGCAGGACGTCCTGAGTTGCACAGATTTGGAAGCGGATGTTGATCAGGAAGTTGAGGCGGAGGAATTAAAAGACGGGGAGATCCCTGAGCCGGAGGATCAGGCACGGATTATTCGGGTGTTTCGCAGGGAGGAGTTGGTGCCCTTAATCACAGAGTCTCTTCAGGCCCTTAACCTAGCGGCTGCGCGTCCAGCGGAGGGGGACGCCTTGGAGGATCCTCTCATACAGGCGGTGCGGGAGTCCAAGATGGTATTTCCCGTGCACCGCGTGGTCGAGCAAATGATTCAAACTGAATGGGATCAACCGGATTCAGGTTTGAAGGGAATTCGAGCTATGAACCGCCTCTATCCTTTGGCCGATAAAGACAAGGAGCTGTTCAAATCGCCGCGGGTGGATGCGGCGGTGTCTGCTGTGACTAAGAAGACCACCATACCCGTCGAAGGCGCTGCGGCCTTGAAGGACGCGCAGGATAAGAAGGTGGACAATTTGTTGAAGCAAGCTTTTGACACCAATGCTTTGTCACTGCAAGCCTCTATTTGTGGCGCTTGGGTGGCCCGGGCCTGCTTGCGTTGGGCTCAGCGCCTGCGTTCGGCTTCGGGTTTGGATGAGCAGGGTCTCTTAGAGGTGACTCGGCTGGAATCGGGCTCGGCGTACTTGGCAGATGCTCATTACGATTTAATTAGATCCTTGGCTAATAGTATGGCTTCTTTGGTGTCGGCGCGCCGCTCCCTCTGGTTGCGTAACTGGGCGGCTGATGGTTCGTCTAAGTCTCGTCTCAGTAAGTTGCCCTTTTAGGGTAAATTATTGTTTGGGGAGGCGCTCGATAAATTGGTGAAAGACCTTGGAGAATCTAAAGGGGGTAGGCTTCCGGAAGATAAGCCTAAGCTGAATAGAACCTTGCCTCCCTCCCGCGGCTTTCGGGACTTTCGCAGATTTCGTTCTTCCCGTCTGTGGGGGGCCCAGCGTGGTCGCTTTAGCTCCCGTTCCCAAGGTTTTCGTGGCTTCCGAGGAGCCGGCCGAGGTTTTTCTGGCGCCTCCTCTTCGTCGACTTCCTCCTTTAGTCGCAAACCGCAATGAAGCGAGGCGGGCCCCAGAGGGACTTCTAGTCATCGGGGGTCGCTTACGCGATTTTCTTCCTCCTTGGGCCCAAATCACGTCAGATCAGTGGGTGCTAGAGATTATCGAGAAGGGTTATGCCCTGGAGTTCGCCTTTCCTCTCCGAGATTCTTTTGTTCTGTCTCCCAGCAAGGGTGCTCAGAAGACTCAGGCCATCCGCTTGACCTTGCACCGCCTCTTGTCTCTGGGGGCGGTGATTCCCGTCCCTCCTTCCGACCGCGGCGTCGGTCGCTACTCCATCTATTTTGTCGTGCCAAAGAAGGACGGGTCCCTTCGCCCAATTCTGGATCTCAAGGGCGTAAACCGGGCCCTCAAGGTCCCGCACTTTCGGATGGAAACTTTGAAATCAGTTATCGTGGCGGTGCGTCAAGGGGAATTTCTCACTTCTCTCGACCTCTCGGAGGCGTATTTGCACATTCCCATCCGGGAGTCCCATCAAAAGTTCCTCCGTTTCGCATTCCCGTGGGGGCACTATCAATTTCGGGCCCTGCCGTTTGGCCTAGCCACGGCGCCTCGGACCTTCACAAAAGTCATGGTAGTGGTTGCGGCGGCCTTGCGAAAGGAAGGCATTCTCGTTCATCCTTATCTCGACGATTGGTTGATTCGAGCGAAATCCAACGACGAGAGTGTGCACGTCACGGCCCGAGTGGTTTCTCTCTTGCGTTCCCTCGGCTGGGTGGTCAACGATCAGAAGAGCCGTCTGGTGCCGTCTCAGGACCTCGAATATCTGGGGGTTCGGTTCGACATGGCGAGAGGACTGGTGTGCTTGCCGGAGCGCCATATTCTGGCCTTGAAGGGCCTTGTTCGTCTGTTCCTGGGGATGCCTGCGCCCTCAGCTTGGTGGTATCTCCGGCTTCTAGGCTCAATGGCGGCGACTCTGGAGGTGGTGCCTTGGGCGAGGTTCCATATGCGTCCGCTCCAGAGTGCTCTGTTACGTCGCTGGTCGAACCAGTTCGACTCGTTAAACATGTGCTTGCCTTGCCCGCAACCGGTTCGTCGGTCTCTTCGTTGGTGGATGTGTTCCAGAAACCTGCGGAGGGGTCTTTCCCTGGAACCGCCCCGTTGGGTACCTTTCACGACGGATGCCAGTCTAACGGGCTGGGGAGCTCACTGCGAAAACCGGTTCACTCAGGGAACCTGGTCTCCCCTAGAGGCTTCTTGGTCGATCAACCGTCTCGAGCTGCGAGCGGTGCGGTTCGCTCTCTTAGCCCTCGAGGGATTGGTGATGGGGCGGCCGATTCGCGTTCTCTCGGACAATGCGACGACGGTAGCCTACATCAATCGGCAGGGGGGCACCGGCAGTGTGGCCTTGGAAGCGGAGGCGACGGCCTTGTTCACTTGGGTACAGACCCGTCTCCCGGCAATCTCGGCAGCGCATATAGCGGGAAAGGAAAACGTCATGGCGGACTTTCTCAGCAGAGTGCGGGTAGACCCAGGGGAGTGGGAGCTGAACCCGCAGGTGTACACTCAGATTGTTCGGCGTTGGGGCCCGCCTGTCATGGATCTCATGGCGACCTTCCAGTCAGCAAAAACGGGACGTTTCTTCAGCAGGAGGAGGGAACGCATGTCCGAGGGCCTCGACGCTCTCATCCAGCCATGGCCGGAGTCGCAGCTCCTTTATGTCTTTCCTCCGTGGGCGCTCATCGGTTGGGTCGTCCAGCGCATCGAGGGTCACCGGGGACGGGTGTTGGTTGCTCCGGATTGGCCCAGGCGCCCGTGGTATGCCGATCTGGTTCGGTTGCGCGACGGCGATCCTTGGCCTCTGCCCTCGCTTCCGGACCTGCTTCTTCAGGGTTCGCTACGGATGCCCCAGGTGGGTCGGTTCTCGCTTACGGTATGGCCATTGAAAGGGCTCGGTTGAGAAAGAGGGGTTATTCCCCTGCAGTGGTTGCTACTCTTCTCAGGGCGCGGAAAACTTCCACCTCCCTCACGTATGTACGGGTATGAAGAATCTTTGAGGACTGGTGTTCCCGGTGGGGTGTTCGAGCGGCGACCGTATCCGTGCCAGTGGTTTTGAGTTTTCTACAAGATGGTTTTGACAAGGGCCTGGCGGCCAGTTCTCTGAAGGTTCAGCTGGCGGCTCTCTCCTGCTATAGAGGTAAAGTGCTGGGTCGTCCGCTGGGGTCTCATCCGGACGTGCAGCGTTTTCTCGAGGCAGTTTTCTGCTTGCGGCCGTCTCGGAGGGTGGCCGTTCCTTTGTGGGATTTGAATCTCTGGCTGCGTGCCTTGACTCGCAAACCTTTCGAGCCTCTTCGTCGAGTGACGCTTAAGGATCTCACGCTAAAGACGGTTTTTCTTGTTGCTATTTGTTCTGCGCGGCGCATTTCCGAGCTCCAGGCGCTCTCATGCCGGGAACCGTTTTTGTCTCTTACTCCGGATCGCGTGGTCCTTCGGCCCGTTCCTTCCTTTTTGCCCAAAGTGGTTTCGCCCTTTCATTTAAATCAGGCGTTTTTTCTTCCGGTTCTGCCTCGCGTTCCTGAGAACCCGGCCGACGAGGGGCTTCACTGCCTCGATGTGCGTCGCGTGCTTCGCCGTTACTTAAAGGTGTCGGCTGAGTTCCGTAAGACTGACCGCTTGTTCGTCCTGTTTGGCGGTGTTCGAAAAGGAGAGGCGGCGGCTAAGGCCTCTATTGCTCGTTGGATCAAGGAAGCGATCGCGTCCGCGTATTTGTTGCACCATCGTCCCGTTCCGGAGGGGCTGCGGGCCCACTCCACTAGGGCACAGGCTACGTCCTGGGCGAAGCATTGCCTGGTGCCGCCTGTAGAGATTTGTAAGGCGGCCACTTGGTCAACGTTACATGCCTTCAGTAAGCATTATCGCTTGGATGTGTTGGCCGCTCGGGATTCTTGTTTTGGTTCGGCTGTCCTGTGTGCCGGTTGGCAAGGTCCCGCCCGGTGTTAACTGCTCTGTTACATCCCGAATGTGAAGGACTAAACTGGAGGACCGCTCAGGAAATAGGAATTACACATACCTGGTAATTGTAGTTCCTGGAGGGTCCAGTTTAGTCGTCCTTCCCTCCCGATTATCAGGTTTTCTACTGCGGCGCGCTGTGCCGGATCAATCGGTCTGGGAGCGGCATATTCTTCTCTTTTCTCTTTGGTCTACTCTTCAGTCTCTCGCCTAGAGCTTTGGGTCTTTTTCTGACTCTTTTTCTCTGGCGGTGCGTCGGTAGCGGCGCTGTGCAGCGTTCTGGCTTCCTCGTTTGGGGAGGGGGTCCATGTTATTATGAAGGGCATCGTTTTTACATTTTGTTCAGAATTTGTCTTTATAATAATCTCATGTGTTGCTTCTTTAAGTCTGCTTTGTTACTAGTTCACTGGGGGCTTCTGGGAGCTCCGTCTGCATACATTATACAGAAAGTTTGTGATTGGTCCAGTCTCCAGGCTGCAGGAGGAGGTGCACTACCCGAATGTGGAGGACTAAACTGGACCCTCCAGGAACTACAATTACCAGGTATGTGTAATTCCTATTTGGAGTCTGTGCAGAGGTTGGAGTCTGTGCATGATTAGTGGTTTTCGTTATGAAGCGTATGAGGACAGACTTATTAAGATATTAATATGTATGCTTTTAGAGGAAAGGCGGGATGGGGCGATATGATAGACATTTAAATACCTCTGAGGCTTAAATGCACAAGAGGGTCTCTTTCAATTGAAGGCAAGCTTTGCTACAAGAGGACATAGGATGAAAGTGAAAGGGGATAGACTCAGGAGTAATATGCGGAAATATTTCTTTACAGAAAGAGTGGTAGGTGCATGAAATAGTCTCCCAGTGGAGGTAGTGGAAATTAGGACAGTATCTGAATTCAAAAAAGAATGGGACAAACACAGAGGATCTCTTAAAGGTAAAAAGGGGGACTATTGTAGTTGATATGGAAGGGCAGATTTGTTAGGCCCAGTGGTCTTTTTCTGCAGTCATGTTTCTATGTTTCATTGTATATTATGTTTTAGCATGTTGACATGCACAGCTTTTCCTTTTTCAATCATTTCTTTCTTTCTTTTTTCAGGATAGCTTTAACTTTTAATTTTAGCGTTTAGGTCTTTTTAGTGTGTTTATTTTGACCTATGGTGACCTGTCAATTGCCTGAAAAGGGTAAGAATATTGGTTTTTAAATTCTGACTTAGTTGTAATGCTTAATGCTCTCCTTTCAGACTTGGGAGCTTTTCTCCAGCATTTCTGGGTGTTTGCAAAAGGTAATTTTTAACTTTAGTAGCTTTGTGCAGCAATTCACAGGTCTCCTACTTTTAGTTTTGTCTCTTATTTTTAAACTGATATCCTCTATCTCCAGGAACAAGCAGGAATGTAGTCTTCACATATGGGTATCGTCGGTACTGACGGAGCCTGCGCGGGAACGCACCCCAGCGTCCAATACGAATGCTTTTGGGAGCATCCCTCAGCACATGCGTGCTGCCTTCCCGCCTTTCCAACTGGCCCTCTTCAGTTCTTCGTTTTCCACGGAGCCGACAGGACACACCCTGTCACCGCAGAAAATTTCTTCTTTAAACTTGCTTTCTTGTGGTTGCGTCTGCCTCCGCATGACACCTACCGGTACTGCCAGTTCTTTAAAAAAAAACAACACACCATACATACATACATACATGAAAGTGTGTGTGTGTATGTATCTATCTATATCTGTATATATATAGAGAGATAGATAGATAGATATAGATATCTATATACACACACACACAATGTGTATAATATAATACTTTCTGAACTGTTTCTCTTCAGAAACCTTTTCTTTTTGGTGCTAGGCGCCATTTTGGGCATTAGGCCCCATTTTTCCTAGAATATGGAAAAAACAGCTAGTCGTTTTAAAACATGTACTAAGGGTGACGTTACCATTTCTGTCACTGACACCCATGACTGGTGTCTCAAATGTTTAGGCCTGACCATTCTCCATCTGAGTGTGTCTTTTGGAAACTCTGTTTATTGATTCATAGCATACACTTATGCAACTCACGTCGAATATATATATAGAATCCCTGGCAGGGTTGGCTCTGATCCACCGCCATGGGGTTCAAACAACCATGGCTAAGTGTAATGACAAGAATGTTTGTGTGTGTATATGTGTATATATATATATACACTGCAGCCCGCATAACTGCAGGCAACACTGCAGCCCACATAATAACAGGTACAACAAGACACGAACACATCACTCCTGTCCTGAAAGACCTACACTGGCTACCAATCAGCTCTCGCATCAAATACAAAACAATCATAAACATATTCAAAATCAAACACCGCACCTCAGCAAACAGCTTGCACACCCTCATACAACCAGACACCAGCACGCGCCCAAGAAGAAAAGGGACTGCCAACAGAGTAAACACACCGAACGACTCCAGAAAAACACGCAAGGACACCACTGAGAGGGCCCTCTCTCTGGCTGCCTCAACACTATGGAACTCCCTCCCAGATGAACTGAGATCGACAGATTACCTCAAAGACTTTCGCAAGCAGCTGAAGACAACGCTGTTCATAGAACACTACGGACATGTTACATAATCCAACAGGAGCCCCCTCCCTACCCTCCCTTCCGCGATAAGAAAATATTCACAGGCACATGATATATCTTAACCCTAATTACATAGTACACTGTATTATAGATCACAATGTGCCTAGTACAGAGCAATGTATCATAGCTCATGCTGTAATATAGCTCACATCGTACCTAGTGCAACCTAATTGTACCTTAGCTCATGCTGTAATATAGCTCACAGTGAACCTAGTGCATCCTAATCTGTTAAAATGCCCTTATACACGCAATGCTTAACGTTTTATCACTGCATGAACTACCCTTCCCACTTTTGATTGTTTTGCTGTGACACCGCTTTGATTTTATGATAAGGCGGTATAGAAATACTGTTAAATAAATAAATATATATGTGTGTGTGTATATATATATATACATATTGTCAGCTACACTTCCCTGGTGGCCAGTGGATGCCAGGGCAGGTGGGACACAAAAATATAAGGTTAAGATTGGAGAGTCTTCTAAAGGCCCAAATGGCTTTTGGTCCTTGTAGTTTCCTTTGCTCCAATCTTCAATGAAACAATCAAGCTGAGTGGTGGGCATTAATAAGGCTTTTATTTCCCTTTTTACAGTGGTTCAAAATAGTGGGTTACAACTTTAAAGCAAATGTCCTTAACTCAGGTAGAAAACAAACTCACAGGGTTCAAAGCAAAAACTGTTATACGTCACAGGAATGGAGGTGCTCAAACAAATAACAAATACCGAATGCTCTGCTGGCAATTCACCCAATCACAAGTCTGGCAGTGACTCTAAACTTTCAGAAATGCAAAGTGTACAGTCCATCTCATGGTCAGATAAATCTCCTGCCAGTTCCACTTGCATTGGCTCGATATCAGAAAGCTCTGATTCTATATCCCTGGTTTCTTGTAAAACACATTCAGGGGTTTTGTATATTTTCTGTAGCAGTTCCCAATGTCCTTGGCCTAGCCTAGGGCGTCGGCCACGTGCTGTATTAGGCTTTAAAGTATCCTCTTTCTTTAGAGGTTTTAGAGCCGCTTTATCATAGCTTTTAACATTCACAGCTTTCTTATCAGGCATGCATTTCTCATACCTTGTATGGCAGCAATCCTCAAGTAACCGGTTTTCTTCCACTGCCTGCCTTTCCCAGGCAGCCGCTTGGTGAAATCCTTTTCTATGCAGGTTAGGCTTACCCTGTAGCCTTTGACTTCCTTCTCCTGGTGAAGGCCTGCCTCTGTACAAGCCCAGCTTCTGGCTTTCTGACTCAGTGTGGCGTGGCTTCTCCAGCTGATTCTTGTTTGGCTTAGGGTTGCAGTTATAGCAGTGCTTTTGCCTCTGAGGGCAAACAGCTCTCGGTTTGGCTTGAGCTGACACCTCCTTAGGTCCTTCCTCAGCTCCTGAGAAATCACCTCTCCCTCCTGGGAATCCTCTAGCACAGTGGTCCCCAACCCAGTCCTATGGGGCCCACCGGCCAGTCAGGTTTTCGGAATATCCCTAATGACTATGCATGAGATATATATGCATTAGAGATATCCTGCCAACCTGACTGGTTTGTGGCCCTCTAGGGCTGGATTTGGAGACCCCTGCCTTATACCTCTGTCATTTAAGATTGTGAGTGGGCAAGGTACAGATGTCCTAGACATCGAAAGGGTATATAGAATGTGTCACATTCCTCCTCGATTCTCACCACCACCAAAAAGTTGTCTAATAGACAATTTTTTGGTGTGGTGAGAAGTGAGGAGGACTGTGACAAATTCTATATACCCTTTCGATGTCTAGGACATCTGTACCTTGCCCACTCACAATCTTAAATGACAGAGGTATAAGGCAGGGGTCTCCAAATCCAGCCCTGGAGGGCAACAAACCAGTCAGGTTGGCAGGATATCTCTAATGCATATATATCTCATGCATAGTCATTAGGGATATCCCGAAAACCTGACTGGCCGGTGGGCCCCATAGGACTGGGTTGGGGACCACTGCTCTAGCACTAGAGTAGTCAGGTTTCCACTTCCACCTCTCTCTCTCGGTGCTGCCAGTGATTCTCCCCTTGCTTCTGCTCGGGCTGCTACTTCTGCTGCTGCTTCATCTTTTGCCTCTGCTGCCTCTTCTCCTTCCTCTCTTCCAGTATTCCACACTCCCCTTATGAAGCCCTCCTGCCTTCGAGGATTGGAAGCTGGTTGGCATTTCCTTGTGACCAGCTGGGTGTGGCTCTTCAGTCTCCCTGAAGACACTCTTGCTCCCTCTAGCTGGTTCCTGGGAATATTGCAAGTCTTTTTCTCTGTAAAAAAACACCTTCTTTTCTCTCAACTGGGCTCTCATCAGCCCTCGCTGCATGACAATATACACACGAGGGATGTCCGATATTAAAGGTATAGGCCAAAATTACACTAACATTTGTATTTAAAGAAATTATTCAGTACATTCCACCAAAAACTACATACTTTTTTGTTACTTCTCCACATAATCGCTATAAACATTGAGACATTTATCCCAGCGTGACACTAGTCTGAACATCCCTTCATGGTACAGTTTCGTGTTAAGTTGCTTGAAGTAGTCCATAACAGTGTCTTGCAATTCCTCCTGATCCGCAAATTGTTTCCCTGCCAAGAATTTCTTCAAAGGTCTGAATAAATGAAAATCTAAAGGGGCCAAGTCCGGACATTGCATACAGCCATAAGACGGAAAAGGCCGGGACGATTACACGAAGGAGTTAAACTTCTTCACAATGACGCAAGACCCCACACGTCAAAACAAACCAATCTGTGGTTGACATAGCGGAAGTGGGAGGTCCTGCTACATCTTCCGTATAGTCCGGACTTAGCACCTTCGGATTTTCATTTATTCGGACCTGTGAAGAAATTCTTGGCGGGGAAACGCTTTGCGGATCAGGAGAAATTGCAAGATACCGTTTATGGACTACTTCAAGCAACTTGACACGCAACTGTACCGTGAAGGGATGTTCAGACTAGTGTCAAGCTGGGATAAATGTCTCAATGTTTACGGCGATTATGTGGAGAAGTAAACAAAAGTATGTAGTTTTTGGTGGAATGTATTGAATAATTTCTTTAAATACAAATGTTAGTGTAATTTTGGCCTGCACCTTTAATATCGGACACCCTTCGTGTGTGTGTGTGTATCTCTCTATCTCTCTATCTCTCTATCTATATAGTTGTTGTTTTTTTAGTGGCGCTCCTTTATATAGTCAATACAATTTTTGCTATACTGTGGTAGAGTTGCAGTTTCCCTTTTAGGGGTAAGTTTTGTCATTAGTTTGTTTTAAAAACATTATGTTTTGCTTAATTATCCTGCTATTGTGATTTTGTTTTTCTTTCTATGGGCTTCCTTTTTAGGCTGTGAGGTTTTATGGTTGTCCCTCTGGCATCAATACTTTTATAGCAAGTTCTTTAAAACAAGCATTGGCTGTGTAACATGTTGGACAACTTGATCTGGTGTTATAAACATTTGTAGTCATAAATTCTAGTGTTGATGCCCAGTATATTATACCCGTGGTTTTGGCAGCAAATTGTATGCATTTTGAGTTATTTTATTTGTTTTTATAAATAAACTATATTGTTGCTTATCCATTATTTCAGTTTTATTATTGTAAGTTCTTATTTTTGGTATGATTTGTCAAGTGTAATGAGATATACCTCAAGGGTTTTGTTTTTTTTTGTTTTTTTTAACTCTGCCCCTGCAATTTTTTCCTGCTGTTGACTCGTGCAGTGGTTTGTTCCTCTTTATATCACTTGTAGGACTCCAGGAATTATAGGATGGGTAAAACCTCATAGTATGTATACCCCTCTGACGCAGGTATGTGCACTCCACCCCCCCTTTCAGTCTATCACATGCACATATGCATGCATATACCCTAGATGCATGTGCACACTTGCAGTCGCATACTGATGTACCTCCCAACACCCCACCACACTGTCTTCCCACATGCCATAACATTTCCCGTGACATGCACCCACCACATGCTTGATTCTGCTAATGGGGGAAAGGTGCCATTGTGTCACCCTTCAGGTATACACTTTTCAACTTGTTTTTCCTTGACATGCTTATTCTATTTAATCAAACCTGTTCTATCCCACCCATTCTAATAGCTTGCAGCTTACAATAAGAAACATAAAGCAGATACAATTACAACAGTAATACATATACAAAGTCAAAACTCAGAGTTCGGTACCCAGTCCCAACCTACTCATCACACCCTGATCAATTATATGAAATATTTTAGAAATAACCATGTTTTTGAAGAGTTACAAAATGCCAAATGCATTTTTATTGAATATTTCTAACTGATGATGTTCCTTAGAAAAATAGGTGCATCTTGAAATATGTTTATTTGTCCTTATTAATCTAAATGCAGATGCTGATGGCAAACGTAAATATATATATATGAGAGAGGAAAAGATGGATAGAACCAGATATAAATTGCATTTTGGGATTTGTAGTTCTTATGTAGCCAAGAAAAACAGGTTTTTAATTCCAATTGATCACAGCTTATCTGATTTCATTTGCAGATATACTTTGGTAGTGGATTTGTTCTTGGAATTGTTGAAAGAATGTTTTAATATGTAACTCTTTGAGATAATCTTTTAAAATTTGAGTTGACATTCTTGTGAAAAGACTTCGTGCTTGAGCTCACCTGCATGGTCTCAAAAGATCAGGGATAGTGGGCACCACAGACATCTTGGCTGAGATGAAAGTTGTTTGTGGCAGTAGCAGCCCTAAGGATAAAGCGTGGTTACTTACCTGTAATGGGGGTTCTCTGTGGACAGCAGGATAAGTCAGCCACACCTGGTGTTGTCATCCGACAGTGCCATGGACTGAGTAGCCCTACCTCTGTGCCTGCCTCTAAATATCCTAGTATGTTCCAGAGCTGTAATCCTGAAGCCAGGTTGTCGGTCATGGATACGAGGGTCATCCCCATCCAAGGGGAGGTGGGTGGGAAACATATGACTGACTTATCCTCTGTCTATGGAGAACCCCTCTTACAGGTAAGTAACCCCACTTTCTCCTAGGACAAGCAGCATAAGCAGCTACACCTGATGACTTTGTAGCTGTGGCAGTGTCTGCCATGTGCTGTGGTGGATGAGACGGACGACCCAGTGCAGTTAACATTTTTTATTGAACAATTAAACGAAGAATATCATACGTGAACAAGAACTGTGCAATGGCAGTAATGAGAACAGGGCACATGGCGGCAAACTGTGTGGGTAGTGACCACAGAAGTCTATGCAGGCGGCAGGCCAACCCAGGAGTCCCGTTATAGTCCTGGTAGTGACACACTGTCCAGCACCGCTCAGCCGAAGGAGCTATCACATAGGAGATGCCTTGGTCCAGGCAGTAGTGTTTTTGGAAGGTGTGCACTGAAGACCAGGTGGCGACTTTGCAGATGTCCAACACCGGGATGGACCAGAAGTTGGCTAGGGTGGTGGCCGTGGCCCCACGTTGGAGGGTATGGACATTGCCTATAGGCTGAGCCCCTACTTGGGCATAGCAGAATGCTGTGCAGTACAAGATGCACAGTGATAGAGTCCTTTTCTTGACAGGGCACCCCTGACTTGCTGGGGCCAAAGAAATGAAGAGGTGGGCTCCTTGATGGTGTGGCTCTATCCTGCAGATGTAAATCCACAGGGTGGGCCTGCAGTCGAGAGTGTGCAGTCTCGACTGCTCTGTGATCCTCAGTCTTGAAGGACTAGAAAGGGGGGCTGTTACTTCTGGAGAGAAATCTGAAATTGTGAGTATATACTTCTGGGAATTTTTCTGAAAGGAATTTTTTTCTTTTAAAGCTAATTAATCTGTGAACCCGCTATTTTTTGTTAAATCAGTCAGGGCCTAGTAGCAACAGTTTAAGATTCAATTTAAAACACAGAAGAGAACTTTCTGGTTACCTTTCATACCCAGTAGAGAGCTGTAGTTTAAATTTTATAGTCACTCGGGGCCTAGCATCAGCAAAGTACTTTTAGTTTCAAATTAAAACACAGAAGAGAGCTTTCTGGTTAAATTTAGAATCCAGCAGAGAGCTTGTAGTTTAAATTTCATAATAGGTTAGAGCCTAGTAGCAGCAAAGAGCTATAATTTAAATCAAATCAGAATATAGCTTACCTCAGCAGCACAGGACAGGGTACTGTGTAGCAGCCCTCTTTTAATAAGTGTTATATCCCTCCCTCCCTCCCCACACCCATCCTCCCCTGGGGTAATCACAGCTTTATAGGTACTTTCACAACTTAAAAGACAGGAGGTGCTCTCAGGTGAAGCTCATTACCCAAATCAGTCATACACTAATGACCTGAGATTAATTAAGCTTCAGGTGAACAAGGTATATTAAACTTATTAGGTACAGTTTTAGTGGTATAAATATCCATAGCACCCTTTAGTACGTAAAGAACTTAAAGATCTAAACACAAACTTAAAACTAAGATGCAGACAGCAGTCCAGCAGCGGGATGTGGGCTTTCCAGTCTTTTGTATTGAGTGTCACATGTATGATTTTCTCCCAGCTGGTGAGAGGTCTTGCGTGTGCACTAGGTGCAAGGAGCTCTTTGCTCTCAGGGAACGAGTCCGTTCTCTAGAGGCTAGAGTAGCAGACTTGGAAAACATAAGACAGACAGAGAGGTACATAGACGAGACCTACAGGGATATAGTCCTGAAGTCCCACCTCCAGTCTGGCAGCATCCCTGTTGCCATGGAGGAGAGAGGTCACGTGACAGGAGAGCATCACCCTGGTGTGGCAGGAAGTGATCCTGTAACTAGGACCTGTCCTCCAGGTGATGTGAACCCCTCTCGCACCGAGGAGGTTTCTCCAGGGCCAAGTGCCCATGAGGGAAGGGTTAGGACAGCAGTTATAGTTGGTGATTCGATCATTAGGCATGTAGATAGCTGGGTGGCTGGTGGATGTGAGGATCGCCTGGTAACATGCCTGCCTGCCTGGTGCGAAGGTAGCGGACCTCACGCGCCACCTAGATAAGGTCTTAGATAGTGCTAGGGAGGAGTCTGCTGTCTTGGTACATGTCAGTACCAATGACATAGGAAAATGTGGTAGGGAGGTTCTGGAAGCTAAATTTAGGCTTTTAGGTAGGAAGTTGAACTCCAGAACTTCCAGGGTAGCGTTCTCCGAAATGCTTCCCGTTCCACGCGCAGGACCCAAAAGGCAGGCAGAGCTCCGGAGTCTCAATGCGTGGATGAGACAATGGTGCAAAGATGAGGGGTTTGGATTTGTTAGGAACTGGGGAACATTCTGGGGAAAGGAGGGGCTCTTCCGAAGGGATGGGCTTCACCTTAACCGGGATGGAACCAGGCTGCTGGCATTAACCTTTAAAAAGGAGAGAGAGAGCAGCTTTTAAACTAGATAATAGGGGAAAGCCGACAGTCGCCCAAGAACGCATGGTTCGGAAGAATGTATCCTTGAAGGATACTACAAAAAGCAGAGAGGTTCCAAAAAAGAGTAAAGTAGCCCAAATGCCCTCGAGTATGGAGCAGACAGAGCTTAAAGATCCCAAATTACCCATGTCTACCAATAGCCAAATTAATATGAATAAAATACAGTCTCTAAAATGCTTGTATGCAAATGCTAGAAGTCTAAAAAACAAGATGGGAGAGTTAGAATATATAGCACTAAACGAGAGGTTAGATATGATTGGAATATCAGAGACATGGTGGAAGGAGGACAACCAGTGGGACACTGTGATACCTGGGTACAAACTATATCGTAATGATAGAGCTGATCAAATTGGTGGAGGGGTTGCGCTCTGTTAGAGAGGGCATTGAGTCAGAAAGGATTAAAGTTTTGCAAGAAACAAAATTTGCTGTAGAATCTCTATGGATTGAAATTCCATGTAAAAAGGGGAAGGCGATGGCAGTGGGGGTGTACTATCGTCCGCCTGGCCAGAATGAACAAATGGATGATGAAATGCTCAAAGAAATCAAGGAAGCTAGCAAAAGTTACAGTGCAGTAATAATAATGGGTGATTTCAATTACCCCGGCATCGACTGGGTCAGTGTCACAGCAGGACATGCTAGGGAGATAAAGTTCCTAGATGAAATAAATGACTGCTTCTTGGAGCAGCTGGTTCATGAACCAACCAGAGGGGAAGCAATATTAGACCTAGTCCTTAGTGGAACACCAGATGTAGTGCAAGAGATAAGGGTGTTGGGGCCACTTGGCAATAGTGGGGAGGGGTGGCCTGCACATAATCTTGCCATCTTGCTGGGCAGACTAGATGGACCATGCTGGTCTTTATCTGCCGTCATATACTATGTGATCATAGTATGATCGCCTTTGATTTAATTAGTGGAGGAGGGATAGTAAGGAAATCCACAGTACTACCTTTTAACTTTCGAAAGGGAGATTATGATAAAATGAGGAAAACAGTTAAGAAAAAACTAAAAGGAGCAGTTGCAAAGGTTAAAGATTTACATCAAGCTTGGGTGTTGTTTAAAAATACTATCTTGGAAGCCCAAGCCAGCTTTATTCCACGTTTTAAGAAAAGTGGAAGGAAGTTAAAAAAACTGCCAGCATGGTTTAAAGGTGAGGTCAGAGAGACTGTTGCCAAAAAAGCATCTTTCAGGAAATGGAAAAAAGAGCCAAACGACGAAACCTGGGAACAACACAAGCACTGGCAAGTCAAATGCAAGGCATTGATAAAGCAGGCAAAGGGAGAATTTGAGAAGAAGCTTGCTGCGGAAGCAAAAACGCGAAATAAAGATTTTTTCAAGTACATTCGCAGCAAAAAACCTGTGAGAGAGTCAGTTGGTCCATTAGATGATAGAGGCTTTAAAGGGGCACTAAGAGGTGACAAGGAGATAGCAGAGAGACTGAATGAATTCTTTGCTTCGGTCTTTACTGAGGAAGATATAGGGATGTTACCCATGACTGAAGTGGTATTTAAAGGTGCGGAAGAATTGAAGGAAATATCGATACATCGGGAAGATGTATTACAACTATTAGATAAACTGAAGAGTAGCAAATCACCTGGGCCGGATGGTATACATCCAAGGGTGTTTGAAAGAACTGAAATATGAGATTGCAGACCTGCTATTAGTAATCTGTGAACTATCATTAAAATCATCTCTAATTCCTGAAGATTGGAGGATAGCCAATGTAACACCAATTTTTAAAAAGGGTTCCAGGGGTGATCCGGGAAACTACAGACCGGTGAGCTTGATGTCAGTACCGGGAAAAATGGTAGAAACCATCATAAAGAATAAAATTATTCAGCATTTAGATAGTCATGGCCTACTGGGAGACAGGCAACATGGCTTTAGACAAGGAAGATCTTGCCTTACTAATCTGTTATGTTTTTTTGAAGGTGTGAATAAACAGGTGGACAAAGGTGAGTCGGTTGATATAGTGTATCTGGACTTTCAGAAAGCCTTTGACAAGATCCCTCATCAGAGACCTTTGGCAAAACTAAAGAGTCATGGGATAGGAGGCAGTGTACTACTGTGGATCAGAAACTGGTTAAAAGATAGAAAGCAGAGGGTAGGGCTAAATGGCCAATTTTCCCAATGGAGAAGGGTGAATAGTGGTGTACCCCAGGGATCTGTGCTGGGTCCTCTGCTTTTTGACATATTCATAAATGACCTGGAAAGTAGAATAAGGAGTGAGGTTATCAAATTTGCAGATGACACAAAACTATTTAAAGTTGTTAAAATCCAAGAGGATTGTGGAAAATTGCAAGAGGACCTTGATAAATTGGGAGACTGGGCATCAAAATGGCAGATGAAATTTAATGTGGACAAGTGCAAAGTTATGCACCTAGGGAAGAACAACCCAAACTATGGTTACACGATGCAAGGTTCCACTTTAGGAACCACCACCCAGGAAAAAGATTTAGGCGTCATTGTGGATAACATGTTAAAACCCTCGGCCCAGTGTGCAGCGGCGGCCAAGAGAGCAAATAGAATGCTAGGTATCATAAGGAAAGGAATGGAAAATAAAACAAAAGATATTATAATGCCTCTATATCGTTCCATGGTGAGACCGCACCTTGAATATTGTGTGCAATTCTGGTCGCCCTATCTTAAAAAGGATATAGCGTTATTAGAAAAGGTTCAGAGAAGAGCCACCAAAATGGTAAAGGGGATGGAAGGCTACTCCTATGAAAGGCTACAAAGGTTAGGGCTCTTTAACCTGGAAAAGAGACGGCTGAGGGGAGATATGATAGAGGTCTATAAATTAATGAACGGAGTGGAACGGGTAAACGTAGATCGATTGTTTACATAATCAGAATATAGAAAGACTAGGGGACATGTAAAGAAGCTACAGGGTAAACTATTTAAGACAAATAAGAGAAAATATTTTTTCACTCAACGTGTAATCAAACTCTGGAATTTGTTACCGGAGGATGTAGTAAAAGCTGTTAGTGTAGCTGGGTTTAAAAAAGGTTTGGACAAGTTCCTGGAGGAAAGGTCCATAAACCATTATTAAAAAGGGACCCAGGATATCAATGCTTGACCCAATACAAGCATTGTGGAACCTAGAAACATAGAAACATAGAAACATGATGACAGAAAAAGACCACAAGGCCCATCTAGTCTGTCCTTCCATAACAACAACTACAACAGTCCACTTTCTACCTTTAGAGATCCTCTGTGTTGGTCCCATGCTTTTTTGAATTCAGTTACTGTCCTCATCTCTACCACCTCCACTGGGAGACTATTCCACGGATCCACTACTCTTTCCGTAAAGAAATATTTCCGCATATCACTCCTGAATCTATCTCCCTTCACCCTCATCCCATGTCCCCTCGTAACAGAACTTGCTTTCAATTGAAAGAGGCTCTCTCCCTGAACATTTTTGTCACGGAGGTATTTAAACATCTCAATCATATCACCTCTATCCCGCCTTTCCTCTAAGGTGTACATATTAAGATCCTTAAGTCTGTCCTCATATGCTTTATAATGAAGCCCTGTGTCTTTTGGGGATACTGCTAGGTACGTATGACCTAGATTGGCCACTGTTGGAAACAGGATACTGGGCTTGATGGACCTTGGTCTGACCCAGTATGGCATATCTTATGTTCTTATGTTCAGTCTGTTTCACGGGCGAATGGTGTTCCGGGTGGAAGATTGGCAAGTTGATGGTCTGGTTAATGTGGAAGGCCGAGGCCACCTTTGGGATAAACCTGGGGTGGGTGCCCAGAGTAGCCCGGTCTTGGCAGAGCAGTGTGTAAGGCGGGTATGTCACTAACGCCTGGAGCTCATTGATGTGCCTAGACGAGGTGATGGTGACTAGAAAGAGTGTCTTCCAGTGACATATCTGAGGGGCGCCTCTGTCATGGGCTCAAAGGGGGCCTGCATGAGGTGGTGCAGGACAATATGAAGGTCCCATCGTGGCGCCGGTTGTCAAATGATGGGTCTGAGGTTAGCCAGACCCTGCATGAACCATGAGACAAGTGGTGGGGTTGAGATAAGTATCGTTGGAGTGGTCATGATAGGTGGCATTGCATGTCTGCAGTCTTTAGTCTGGCATTGACAAGAGTGGTAAAATACTGCAGGATGCATGGGACTGGGCAGGAAGAGGGATCAAGCCCTTCTGAGGCGAACCAGATGGTGAAGCATTTCCACTTGAGACCATACAACTTGCATGTGGCGGGGCATCTGGCAGGAAGGATGACCTGTTGCACCTCATCAGTGAGTTGGAGAGAGGATAGGTCTATCCTTTCAACAACCAGGCTGCTAGTGTGAGCATTGACAGGTTGGGTTGCAGGGTCGTGCTCCCATCCTGTGTGATGAGGTCTGGTCATAGCAGTAGTCTGATGTATGGTCCTCATGCAGGGCTCTTGAGGAGGGAGAACCACATCTGCCTGGGCCAGAAGAGGGCAATGAGGATGATCGCCACCTTGTCTTGGATCACCTTCTGGATTGTCATGGAGATTATCGGAACAGGAGTGATGCTGTCCCCCATGATGTGGTGAAAGTGTCTGGAGCCAGGTTGCAGGGGGATGGGCACTTGGAAAAGAAGCTGGCGCACTTTGCGTTCTCCTCGCTAGTGAAGAGATCCACCTTTGGGTGTCCCCACCTCCCTGAAGAGTTCTGTTGCCATGAGGGGGTCGAGGGACCACTTGTGCTGATCGAGGCTGTGGCCGAGACAGTCTGCTAGCTGATTGTCCTCACCCAGCAGGTAGGAGGCCTGCAGGAGGCAGCTCTTGGAGAGGGCGAAGGACCAGAGCTTGCGTGCTTTTCTGCAAAGGGATAAAGACCCGTGCCCCCTTTCTTGTTGATGTTCAACATTGCCATCTGATTGTTAGTCTGGATCAAGATGTTCTGTCCCTGAATTAGGTGATGGAAAGCTTTTGGCCCATACCTGATTTCCCACAGTTTCAGGAAGTTGATGTGACAGTTGCACTCCCATGTATTCCAGGCACACTGGGTGCGGAAACACAGCAGATGCACACACCAGCCTGCTGTAGATGCATCTGTCGTGATGGTGAGTTGGTGACACGGCTGCTGGAGTGGCCTTCTACTGTGAGATCGTCGCGTTGTGCCCACCAACTGAGGGCCTCCTGGACCTCTGCCATGATGGGGATCCAGCAGGACACGGGGCTGGGTGTGCTGTTTGCATAGGTACCATTGGAAGTGCCACATGCAGTGTCGTGCTAAGGGAAGGACCTGGGTAGTTGCCACCAAATGGTCGAGGAGGCATAGCAAGGTCCTGGCAGTGGCCTGGTCGACTGAGGGAGACCTCTTGCATCAAAGAGGCAAGAATCGCCACCCACTAGTGCGGGAGTAATGCCCTGGCCTAGGTGATCCTGATGTCCATGCCGATGAACTCCAGGTGCTGAGTAGGGTGTAGGTGAGACTTCTGTGTGTTCAGCAGGACGTCCAGGGACGAAAGTAGCATGGTTGCTTGGGCAATGGAGGTCAGGAGGGTGTGGCATGTGGGGGCTGTGAGGAACCAGTCATTTAGGTATGGGAAGAGACACATCCCTCGTCTGCGAAAGTATGCAGCCACCACCACGATGCATTCTGTACTGATAGTGTTTCCCTAGTATGCAGAACCATAGATATTTCTTGTGAGTGCGGTGGATAGGGACGTGGGTGTAAATGTCTTGCAAGTCCAAGGACACCATCCAGTTGCCATTTTGTATGAGGTGAAGGATGGAACCCAGGGAGTACGTTTGAACTTTTCCTTGTGTATGAACTTCAGTTTCTGGAGGTCTAGGATAGTGTAAATGCCACCAGATTTCTTGGGAATAAGGAAGTATCTGCAGTAAAAGCCATATTCTCCAGGAACAAGCAGGAAGTTAGCCGTCACATGGGTGACGTCGGCACCAACGGAGCTCTTGCGGAAGCATCCCCCCAGCTTTCAAAGAAAGCTTTTGGGAGATGCCAGTATGCATGCATGGTTCCCTTCCCGCTCAAGGGTGCCATCTTGCTCAGTCTCCATTTTTCCATGGAGCCCTTAAGACATTGGTCTGGCTTGTCCCTGGAAAAAAATGATTTTTTTCTCTGAGTTTCATAATTCCTGGTATCGCACAGGTACTCTTCCAACCACCGACCTTGTTGCCTCGGCATTGAGTTTGGTCTATTTTTGTAGTTTTCGTTCTTTTCTTTTCCTGGCGTCTTCGTGCCTTTTTTCTTCCCACTGGCAGCCCAGAGAGTCTTCGACCTTGCAGGGGGTACCTTTTTCCTACATGGCTACCAGTGGCTTTAAGAGGTGTGATTGGTGCTCTAAAATTGTCTTTGACCAACACACACGCTTGCTGTCACTGCTGCCTTGGGCCAGACCATGACCCGGAAGCTTGCCGTCTCTGCAAAAGGATGTCCAGTAAGATCCTCAAGATCTGCCAGCAACAGCACAATACGTTTTTTTCCCCCCCAAGTCCCCAGTGCCTCCGAAGGCCAGGGCCTCTAATGAGGCCCCAATGTCTCGGGCGTAACCTCCTGAAACTGAGCCTCATCATGGGTCCTCAAAGGGGGTCTCCCTTGAGGGAACCAGGAAGAAGAAACCCTTGAAAGTGTCATCCTTGGACGGTTTCGACCAGCCGGGTGCTTCCCGGCCCTGGTCCTGCAGTCCAAGATGTTCGTCCGAGGCATCGGAGAATGAGCGGCCTGCGAAGGTCCCCCAAGGATCTGACTGTGGACCAGCCTCAGTCCCCAGACACCGTCCTCGTTGAGGATTCCCCTTCAGGGGAACCAGCGTCGGGGCCCAAGTCCCACGGTGCCCACGCTGAAGGCTGCGGAGCCTTCTGGTCTGGAGTCCAGAATGGCGGCCCTGGAGCTCAGTTTGCCTTCATGGACCAGCAGCAGGTGCTGTTGTCTGGCACGACTGGTTCTTCCACTCTGACCACCGGACCCTCGACGTCCAAGATTTCTCTGAGGCCGAGCCGATCCTCGAGGTCCTTTGGCCTTGAGTCGATCCTCAGCTGAGGTCACGATCTGAGTCCCGCTCGATGGGACCACAGTCATCCCCAGTGAGTATACTGTGTGCCAACCACAGGGCATTGTGGGCCCCGAGGCCCGCGGAGCAGCCCTCCTACATGTCCTCAATGGACTACTCTGAGTGGGAGACGGAGGACAAGGAATCCCCCGATACCCATCGCCACCGCAACATCCATCTGACTCTCCTGTCTCGGAGCCTCGCAGTCCCCGCCGGAGGATATGGGCTTCCTTGATTTCGTCAAGGATATGTCAAAGGCCCTGGCGTTCCTGACAGTTGGAGGAGGACTCTCGGACAGATGAATTGGAAATCCTCCAGTACGAGGCACCTCCGCAGAAATTGCTCACGATGCCCATCTCTCCCATCCTGGAATGGCTGATGCTCCAAATGTGGGAGACGCTGCTTTGGTACTGGTGGTGAGCTTGACTCAATGTACCGAGTCGGCTGGAGCCCGGGCTTCCAAATGTCACAGCTGCCATATAATGCCATGGTGGTGGAGTTGGCCATGCGTCGGCTGAAAAGCCAGTAGACACACTCCTTGGTGCCTCCCTGCAGGGAGGCCCACACTCTGGATGCCCTGGCAGAAAGTGCTACCAGGGCTCAATGCTCATCGGCCACATCCAGGCCTACCAGCTGTACCTGAGAGACCTGGCAAATGAACTCGCTGGGTTCTCAGTTGGTCTCTCCGAGGAACCCTTGAAGCGGTTCAAGAACCCTGGCCAAGGCAGTCCATGAGTGCTCCAAATTCATGTCTCAAGTGGCCTATGATGGGTTCAACTCAGCAGCTGGCATCGGTGCATGCTGCTAAGCTTAGCTACAGTCATCTGACCTTGAGCAGTAGGTTCAGGACAAATTGGTCGATGTCCCCTGCCAAGGAGAGAACCTCTTTGGCAAACCCATGACTGACAAGGCTGCGGAGCTGGAAACAGAGTTCATGATGAGGACCAGGCTCTCCAAAAATACCGCTGCTCCTCCCCGACAGAAGGGCTTGGATAAAAAGTCCTTTTACCTGAGGAAGGGAGCTGCTTACAGAAACTATCCATCTTTTCAGGCTTCCCCAGCTCCCCAACAGGGTCAGCAGGCCAAGGGACATGGTCACGGCCCTCGTAAGCAGAAAGCTTCAAAACACCAGGCTCCGGCCCCGGCCCAGTCATGGGGGAGTTCTTGACTCCTTGAGCATAGCCTATCTAACCCAAGGAGATCAGCAGCCCACAGAGGGACGTCTGGCCCTCTATGCCGAAAGGTGGTTAACCATCACCACAGACTCCTGGGCACTTTGAGTAGTCAGTCAGGGGAGGGTTTCCTCCTCCACCTGACTCAGACACCTTCCCCTTATTTCCTAGGACCTTCTACTGAAGGAGTTGGCAGGTCTTCTCAAGGACATAGCAGTGGAACCGGTGCCCCACCATCTCAAGGGCAAAGGGTTCTACTCCAGGTACTTCCTCATGCCAAAAAGGATGGGGGGCCTAAGGCCCATCCTCAACCTGCGCAACCTCAACAAATTCCTGGTGAGGGAGAAGTTCAAGATGCTCTCCCTTGGAACATTGCTGCCATACCTCCAGCAGGGAGACTGGCTATGCTCCTTAGACCTCTAGGATGCTTATACCCACATCCACATTCACCCCAACCACAGGCAGTACCTGCGGTTTGTAGTGGGTGGCAGGCATTTTCAGTACAGGGTGCTCCCCTTCGGCCTGGCCTCTGCCCCAAGAGTTTTCACAAAATGTCTGGCAGTCGTGGCCGCCCTCCTCCAGCTCCAGGGTGTCTTTCCCTACCTGGACGGCTGGCTCATAAAGGGAGGCATGGCCTCAGAGGTGCAGCAGGCCACTGCACGCACCATCCAGGTTCTGCAGCACTTGGGGTAGTTCATGACAAACCCCAAGTCTCACCTCCTCCCGACAGTATCTGGAGTTCATCGGGGCAAAGATCAACACTCTCCAGTTGAAGGCATTCTTGCCCAGGGATCAGGCCGACCGTCTCAGGACTCTGACTCAGGACATACATTACCGTCCCTCGGTGCCCTCTCGGCTTCTGCGCCTCCTCGGGCATATGGCCCCCACGGTCCACATCACCCCCGACACTCGCCTCCACATGAGGGCGGCACAGTGGTGTCTCCGGGACCAGTGGTCTCATGCCACAGGTCGCCTCCGAGACAGTCTCTGTGACTTACCAATTGGCAGACTCCTTGGTCTGGTGGCAGTTTCCCTAACATCTCGAGGCGGGCATGTCTTTTCAGGCCCCAAGCCCCTTAAAGGTCCTCACCACAGATGCTTTCCTGCTTAACTGGGGGACCCACTGCAGAGATTTCCGCACCCAGGGCAACTGGTCACCAGACAAGTGCACCCAGCAGATCAACCTCCTGGAGCTCGAGCCATACACTTAGCCCTGAGAGTCTTCTGTCACCACATGTGTCACCAGCCGGTGCTGGTCCAGACAGACAACCAAGTGGCGATGTTCTACGTGAACAAACGGGGGCACAGGATCTCGTACCCTTTGTCAGGAGGCACTGGTCCTCTGCTCGTACGCAGTCCAACAGGATATCCTCCTGCAGGCAGTGTATCTGCCAGGCCAACCTGCTGGCCGACAGGCTAAGCAGAGTTCTACAGCTGGACCCCAGGGTAGTAAGTCGGCTTTTTCAGCTCTGGGGGGAACCCGTGATGGACCTGTTCCCCAGCCCGGAGAACTTTCAGTTGTCCTGCTTCTTTTCCTAACAATATATTATTCATTCACTCTCTGCAATCTCTAACTTTAGATTTTATATACCAAGTGGCCACCGGTCTCAGATAAACGGTATATATATGACACTTATTTGTGGGTAATGTAACTCCCCCATCTAGTGTCCGTTTACATCAATGACCTCAGGCCAGTATGGTTCTGATTTTTTTCTTTTATGTATTGCTCATTTTTTATATATAAATGTCTTTTTGTTTTTCTTAAAAACTTTAAATAATTACACCATTCGACTTATCTTGTGCAGAATGGCGTTAACAGATGCCCCTATTCAATTGCAGACAATTGCAGACAAATAGAAAACCCCATTCTGCACAAGATAAGTCGAATGGTGTAATTATTTAACGTTTTTAAGAAAAACAAAGACATTTTATATATAAAAAATGAGCAATACATAAAAGAAAAAATCAGAACCATACTGGCCTGAGGTCATTGATGTAAACGGACACTAGATGGGGGAGTTACATTACCCACAAATAAGTGTCATATATATATACCGTTTATCTGAGACCGGTGGCCACTTGGTATATAAAATCTAAAGTTAGAGATTGCAGAGAGTGAATGAATAATATATTGTTGTGAATGTAGTTCACTCTGGAGAGAGACCTGTTATCATTTTTGTTCAATCCGCTTCTTTTCCTGGCAGGCCTACCCCTCCAGGGTAGCAGCGGACATGTTCCTTGTTTCATGGTCGGAAGGCCTTATGTACGCCTTCCCTCCTATGCCGCTGGTCACCAAGACTTGTTCAGGACTCTCCGTGATAGGGCCTCGCTCATCCTGATAGCTCCTCAGTGGCCCAGGCAACCGTGGTTCCTGCTGCTCCTACAGTTGACGGTGGAGACCCCCATTTTGTTGAGGTCTGCCCCAGGACTCCTTATCTCAGGAGGGGGGCTCTCTCCTGCACCCGAACCTGGGGTCCCTGTCGCTGACAGCGTGGCTGCTGAGAGGGTGACTCTGGCCCCTTTCAACCTTCTGGTTGAGGTGGAAGACATTCTGCTGGCCTCTTGCAAGGCCTCTACTAGAAAGGCTTATGTCCTCAAATGGCGCAGGTTCTCGGTTTGGTGTACCAAACATGGGGCTGCCCCTTGCTCCTGCACGGTGACAGTGGTGTTACAGTACCTTCTCCACCTCTCTCAATCCGGGCTCAAGTCCAACTCTGTCCGAGTGCACCTTAGTGCCCTGGCGGTGCACCACCATTTGGTGGATGGCAAGCCTCTCTTGGTCCAACCCTTGGTGACCCATTTTCTTTGGAGCCTGCTCTAATCGAAGCCCCCAGTTTGCCCTCCAGCAACCGAATGAGATCTCAATGTAGTGTTGGGGCAGCTCACTCGCCTGCCCTTCGAGCCTCTGGCTACCTGCCACCTTTGCTACCCCTCTTGCAAGGTGGTTTTCCTGGTCGCGCTTACCTCCACTTTCAGAGTTAGCGAGCTTCAGGCCCTTGTGTCGGAGGAGCCCTATACCAGGTTCTACAAGAACAAAGTGGTGCTTCACACGCACCCTAAATTCCTGCCGAAGGTAGTATCACCCTTACATCTCAACCAGGAAGTGGTGCTCCCTACCTTCTTTCCAAGACCGCACTCCAGTCGGGCGGAGATGGTCCTTCACACCTTGGACTGTAAGAGGGCTTTGTTCTTCTATATCCAATGCACTTAGGGCCATCGCAAAGCTTCTCAGCTTTTCATCTCCTACGACTCCAGTAGGCTGGGGGAGGCAGTGACCAAGCATATGCTGTCCACATGGGTGGCGGACTGTTTCACCCTCGCTCATGAGCAGGCGAAGCTCCCGCTGGAAGGCTGTGTCATTGCGCACCATGTCAGGGCCATGGCGGCTTTGGTGGTAAACATGCTGTGTCCCGATGGTGGACATCTTCCGGGCCTCCACCTGGTCTTCAGTCCATACCTTCACAGCCCATTACTGCCTGGAAAGAGAGTCCCGACAAGACAGTGCCTTTGGCCAGGCTGTGCTCCGTAACGTGTTCGGGGTTTGGGCAACTCCTACCTTCCAAACCTGTGTTCAGATTACTGGCGTGCTGGTTTCATCGGACGCAGGGGTCCTACTGTGGTCTGTGTCCATGGAAATTGCTGCTGCTTGCGGCTCCCAGTGAGGGAGCCCCTATTTTTGCTATGGACTTTCGATAGCCTGTAGCTGGGGAGTCCCATATGTGAGGACTAGCTTCCTGCTTGTTCCCGGAGAAAGCGTAGTTACTCACCTATAACGAGGGTTCTCCGAGGACAGCAGGAATCAGTCCTCGCAACCCTCCCTCCTCACCTTGGAGTTGCTCCTTTACCATATTTTATTTTTTGCCATCTTTTAGCTAT
This sequence comes from Ichthyophis bannanicus, assembly GCA_033557465.1. Classification (NCBI taxonomy): domain Eukaryota; kingdom Metazoa; phylum Chordata; class Amphibia; order Gymnophiona; family Ichthyophiidae; genus Ichthyophis; species Ichthyophis bannanicus. Next base: position 122,668,619 of record CM066048.1, read on the forward strand.
GTCATCTGACTGAGCCAGATGGCACCCTTGGGTGGGAAGGGAACCATGCATGCATGATGGCATCAACTAAAGGCTTTCTTTGAAAGCTGGGGCGATGCTTCCGTGCCGGCTCCATTAGTGCCAACGTCACCCATATGTGAGGATTGATTCCTGCTGTCCCCGGAGAACACCTGATCTCCAGGAACAAGCAGGAATAAGTCATCACATATGGGTACGTCGGTACCGACGGAGCCCGCGCGGGAAAGCTCCCCAGCTTTTCAGATTAAAAGCTTTTGGGGCCTCCCACTGCACATGCGCGCTGCCTTCCCGCCTTCCTGACCAGCTCTCGTCAGTTTCTTTTTTTCCGCGGAGCCAGCAGGTCGTGTTCCTGTCACCGCTGAAGAAATTGTTAATTTTATTGTTTTCTTTAGACCGCGTACCTGCCTTCCCCATTCTGAAACCGGTACTGCCGGTCTCTCTTTCTTTCTTTAAAAAAAAAATATATATTTTTCTTTTCTTCAGCACAGCTTGGTACTTTGTTAGGCCTTCAGGCCTACACAAATTCTCCTCATGGAGAAGCCAGTTCCTGCTTTTAAAAAGTGTACCAAGTGCAGTGCTGTCATTCCTGTTACAGACACCCATGAATGGTGTCTTAATTGTTTAGGACCTGACCATTCCATACCGGACTGCCCATCCTGCTCCCAGATGTCGAAACGTGGATTGCAGAACCGGGCCAACAAGTTCCATGTGCTGTTTCCTTCAGAAGCATCACAGTCATCCAGGTCTTACTCTCCGGATGGATCTCAGGTAACCAAAACTCCAGTGGGCAAATCCTCTAAAAGCAAATCTCTTTCTAAAGATGGAGAGGCTCTCAATTCTGAGTTCGAGGATTCTGCCCAGGCCAAAAAACCCCGGCGGGAGGTTCCGGCCTCCAAAGCAATCATGGGGTCACAGGTTGACATCGATGGCGCGGCCTCGACAGATCACCTGTTGTGCTGCTCTGGGGTACCGGCCCATACCGGTACCGACATCCAGGCAGCAGTGGCGTCTATGGGCAATACTGTCCAAGTCATGCAGCAGGCCATTCTGGCTTTTATTAATGTTGCTACGCCCTCGGTACCGCGGCCAGCGGTACCGGGTCCGGTTCCAGTAATGGCTTCCATACCGGAACCGAGGCCATCGTCTTCCAAACGCAGATCGGTTCCGCATGCCGGATCCGGGCTTTTGCCCGGTACCGATCCCATACCCGGTACGCCCGATGTCGATACCGAACGGTATGCGTATCGTGCGTTGGAAGCACATAGAGGATACTCTGCTTCTTCAGAGGATTTTAACTCCTCTGATGATTCTGATGAGTTCTCCCTTGATCTTCCTGAGGAGCCTTCTTCTCCTAAAAGGAGAATGTCTCCACCAGAGGATTTGTCCTTTCAGGACTTCATCATAGAAATAGCTAAAGGTCTTTCTATTGCTTCATCCTCTGAAAAGGAACCCAGATCAAAGAAACTGGATATTTTAGGATACTCTAGGTCTCCTAAAGAGGTAGTCACCCTGCCTATCCATGAAATCCTTCAAGAACACTTGATGGACTTATGGGAGGCTCCTCTAACATTGTCTCCTTCTCGCAGGTTGGACACCATGTACCGTGTCCCCCCTTCTCCTGGTTTCCAAAAAACCCAGTTGCCTCACCATTCTATTGTGGTGAAGTCTGCAATGAAGAAGATAAAGAGTACCAAAAGGCACTCTTCTACTCCTCCAGGGCGAGAATGTAAGACTCTAGACTCTTTTGGCAGGAAAATTTTCCAGGCTACTATGCTTATAGCCAGGATTAATTCCTATAGTCTTTACATGGGCATGTTTCTCAGTGAAATCGCTCTAAAAGTTCGGCATTTTGCCCCCTTCATCCCTGAGGATAAAAGGCAGGAGTTCATTTTCTTAGTGAAACACCTTTTGGATATTTCAAAGTTCTCCAACAGGGCAGCTTTTGATTCCTTTGAGGGTGCTGGTAGGGCTTCGGGCATTGCTATAGCAGCCCGACGTCTTGCTTGGCTCCAGGCTTCTGATCTAGAACCTTGGGTCCTAGATGGCTTACGGAATCTGCCCTGTACAGGTGAGAACTTATTTGGTGAGGAGTAGCAAATTAAGGCCACTCAAATGGACGCAGAAAATGCTACCTTAGATAGACTTTCTAAGTCTACCTCTACTCCTGCCAAAAAGAAGTCTTTTAAGAGGCCTTATTACAAGAAGTCCAGATTTTCCACAAATACTGGCCAACAATCCTCTCAGCTTCGTTTTGCTGCTAAACGTCAGCAACCTAAACAGGCAAGGTCAAAGCCTGCGGCGTCTGCTACGCCTCAGCAGGCCCAACCCCTTCAGGGGTTTTGACTTGCCCCTAGAGAACTTAACTTTTCTGGCTCTAGAACAGGGGTGGGCAAACTTTTTGATTCGAGGGCCGCAATGGGTTCATATATTGGACCTGGGGGCCGGACCAAGAGTAGATGGACGGTGTGTATGTGTGAATTAATATAAATTAAATTTAAATTTGTAACATGGGCTAACTAATGTACTGTTCTAACTAGATTGTAAGCTCCTGCTATAGACCAATGGGAGCCTTTCCTTTTCTTTATATACGGTAATTCCCCCTTGTCCAGGGCACAACTTGTATCTAAGGGACCACATGCAAGTGGTCTGTCTTTAGCAATCATTTTGTAAAATACCTAGGAAGTTGTATGTGTCCCAAACTGCACTTCTCATTTCCTACCTATATGCCCTATACAAAATTAGGCTTACATTTAGAGGCATGTTTACTGAAAGAATACCTCTGCCTGCGCTACTCCTGACCAGGTAGCAAAAGTTAATCTCATCTCTTTGACTTCAGTTCTCTGTATTCAATAAGGAAGCACACATACACAGAGACTTATGTATATAAAACAGAACGACTTAAGCTTAAGTGAGAGACTCACAGCTCTGCAAATTTGAGCAGTTCCCAGTAAATCTCTACCTGAGCTAGGCCAGTATACCTTAATTTATTAAGAGAAACTGCTAAATGGTACAAATTCAGTTCTCCTGCCCCATCACTAGAGAAAAATGGCAGTACTGAATACGAGAAACATATATACACATGCACTGGGAAAAACAGTATATCCTTTATACAATATTTTGCTATTATTTAAAAAAATGCATAGCAAAAACACAACCAAACATTGAATGCAACATAACTGATATGAAAAAGAACTGACATCCTTCACAATTTATTTCTTGATATGCAAGAAAAAAAACGTTCTGGTGTTCCACCAATATATTTAACCAAATCTGTGGTACTAATGATTAGAACGAGGGCAAATTTTTTACCTCATTTCTTTTTACTAAATATCTGTATTTATATTCGGTTACAGAAGGAAATGCTTGTCTTTTTGTCTATGGTTGTACCCTCTTGTGACACAGGAATCCCCCATTCCAACCTTTAATTCCCATTCCAAGATTCATAAATACTGCACCTGCAATCGTCTCCATTCTCCGCAGGCACACTCCATAGGTGTCCTCGATGCCGCCTGTATGCCGGGCTCTCCTCTAGCTCAGAGAAGCTTTCTTGACTTCTATGAGCATGTGTGCTCCATTCCTGCCTGAAAAAAAACCATCTCTCGGGTATTTTCCTGACCGCGAGCAGATTGCCACAGTTCTTCTGTCTTGTGTCGAGTCTCTGTTTCGCGGGGGGGGGTTCTGTCAGCTACTCCCAGAGGTTTTCTACTCCTTCACTTTAATTTGTTTTCATTTCTTCCGTTCCATCAGGAAATTGTCCTGGGGCCCTCACTCCTCTCATGCTCTCTCAGCAGAAAAAAAAAAAAAGAGGGGACAACAAAATAATCAAAGTGGAAAAGCACCAACCGCCAGAATGCAGTTGCTGTTGACCTCAGCAACAGTTCTCCGCGGGCCGGATTAAAAGGTCCGCCGGGCCGTATACGGCCCGCGGGCCGTAGTTTGCCCATTCCTGCTCTAGAACAACCAGAGCCCCTCACCATACCCGGAAGGTTAGCTCACTTTGCTCCCAGATGGGAGCAAATTACATCAGAGCAATGGACCCTCTCTATCATCAGAGAGGGTTAAAAAACTCCATTTTTCCGACCTTCCTCCTTATACTATGGTGAGGCAGTTCAATTCTCCCCCATCTCTCCTGACCCTCTTGGGTCAGGAAGTCTCCTCCCTCCTTGCCCAAGGGGCAATAGAGGAGGTCCCTCTTCTTCAACAGGGGACGGGATTCTACTCCCCTTATTTTCTAATACCAAAGAAGACAGAGGGCTTCAGACCAATTCTAGATCTGAGAGAATTGAACAAATTTCTTTTCAAGGAGAAATTCAAAATGCTTTCTCTGGGCATTCTCCTTCCATACCTTCAGAGTCAGGATTGGCTTTGTTCTCTAGACCTAAAGGATGCGTATACACACATACTCATCCACCCATCCCACAGAAGATACCTTCGATTTCTGTTTCAGGGACAACATTTCCAGTACAGAGTACTCCCCTTCGGTCTAGCCTCTGCTCCAAGAGTGTTCACCAAATGCATGGCAGTCGTAGCTGCCTTTCTAAGAGGCCTGGGAATTTTCATATTCCCATACCTGGACGACTGGCTCATCCGAGCTCCATCTCAGTCCCAGGCCCAAATTTCCCTGGACCGCACAAGGCGTCTTCTGCAGTATCTGGGACTGGTAGTAAACCTTCCCAAGTCTCAACTAATCCCTACTCAGTCTCTCGAGTTCATAGGGGCCCAGTTAGACACCATCACTGCGAGGGCCTACCTGCCTCAGCTCAGGGCCCAACGCCTGCTGAGTTTGGCCTCCCAAGCTCAGTCCAGCAGTCATTTGACAGCCCGGGAAATGCTGCGACTTCTGGGCCACATGGCCTCCACGGTACATGTGGTGCCCTACGCTCGTCTGCATATGAGAGCAGCTCAATGGACCTTGGCCACCCAGTGGACTCAAGCATCTGGAGTGCTCTCCGACCAAATACTCACCTCAAGCCGTCTGTTTTGGTCCCTCCAATGGTGGACATCCACCAAGAATCTGTTGTTGGGGGCCCCCTTCCAACCTTTGTTGCCCCAAGCAACCCTCACAACAGATGCCTCCCAGATAGGGTGGGGAGCTCATCTTCAGAACCTCTCCACTCAGGGCACTTGGTCTCCACAGGAGACCACCCTTCATATCAACCTCCTGGAACTGCGAGCAATTTACCTTGCCCTCAAGGTCTTCTATACCCTCCTTGTCAACCTGACTGTCCTAGTTCAGACAGACAATCAGGTAGCCATGTTCTGTATAAACAAACAAGGAGGGACAGGCTCTCTGTCGCTTTGCAACGAAGCTCTCAGATTATGGGCCTTCGCCAGAGAGCATCAAATTCACCTTCTTGCAGTGTATCTTCCAGGAGTTCAAAACTCTCGTGCGGACAGACTCAGTCGGGTTCTGCTTCCACACGAATGGTCCCTACATATGGACCAGATACGCAGAATCTTTCAGGAATGGGGGACCCCGGACATAGACCTCTTTGCAAGTCCGTGGAATGCCAAACTTCCCCGGTTCTGTTCCAGAACTCAGTGTCAGGGAGCTCAGGCCCACGATGCCTTCCTCCTGCATTGGGGTCAGGAATTCCTCTATGCCTTTCCACCCATTCCTCTAATATCCAAGACTCTGTTCAAGCTCCAGAGGGATCACGGGACTATGATCCTCATAGCTCCCCGCTGGCCACGCCAGGTGTGGTTCCCTCTACTTCTGCATCTCTCCCAGGGATCCTCCCTGGACCTGGGAGCTGCGCCAGACCTCCTGTCTCAGGAGAAGGGGACTTTGTGGCACCCAAACCCCAAATCCCTACATCTCAGAGCTTGGTTACTGAAGGCCTAAGTCTTCAAGACTTTAATCTTTCTCAGCCTGTGAAAGATATCCTTCATGCCTCTAGGAAACCTTCCACGAGGCGTTCTTATGCTTTCAAATGGAAGCGTTTTTCCAATTGGTGTGCTCAGCAGGGTCTTGACCCTCTAGCACTTCCTTTGAATTCCCTCTTGGACTATCTCCTGCATCTTTCAAATGCAGGCCTTAAGACGAATTCAGTAAGGGTCCATTTGAGTGCTATTGCAGCATCCTTAAAACCTATAAATGGACAACCTGTCTCCTCTCATCCTCTTGTTGCACGTTTCATGAGAGGCCTGACCCTAACTAAACCTCCCATCCGACCTCCCCCGGTAGCATGGGATTTGAACCTAGTTCTAGGTCAGCTTATGAAGCCACCTTTTGAGCCTTTGGACTCTACCTCCTTCAAATTTCTTTCCTGGAAGGTTGTTTTCCTTATTGCAGTCACTTCGGCTCGCCGCATCAGTGAACTGCAGGCTTTAGTGGCTCATCCACCTTATACTAGGTTTCATCATGATAAGGTGGTCCTTAGGACGAATCCCCACTTTATGCCCAAAGTGGTCTCGCCTTTTCATCTTAATCAAGAGGTATATCTACCTGTCTTTTTCCCGGCTCCTCATGCATCCAGTGCAGAGAGGAACCTTCATACTCTGGATTGTAAAAGAGCTCTTGCCTTTTACCTCAACAGGACTCAACCACATCGAAAGTCTTCCCAACTTTTCGTGGCTTTTGATCCTTCTCATTTGGGACTTCCAGTCACCAAGCGTACACTTTCCAATTGGATCGCTCAGTGTATTTCTTTTGCTTACCAGAGTAAGAACATTTCTCTGGAGGGCCATGTCACAGCTCACAATGTGAGAGCCATGGCCACTTCTATGGTTCATCTTCACTCTGTGTCCATAGATCAGATCTGTCGAGCAGCCACTTGGGCCTCGGTTCATACCTTCACAGCCCATTACTGCTTGGACAAGGACTCCCGCCGGGATGCCTTGTTTGGTCAGGCTGTCCTCAAACACCTGTTCCATACTTAAACAACTCCTGCCCACCTTCCCTGGATGGATGCCTGAGATCCATACAAAGATGGTTTACCCTTGGAGGGGGATCTCCCAGGCATCTTAGCTAGGGAGTCCCCATATGTGATGACTTATTCCTGCTTGTTCCTGGAGATAGCACAGTTACTTACCTGTAACAGGTGATCTCTGGGAACAGCAGGAATTAGTCATCACAACCCACCCACCTCCCCTAGGAGTTGTATCTCTATCTATCTATCTTCCTGTCCTCTCTCTCTATTGTCTCAGCTTTAAACTCGAACTGACGAGAGCTGGTCAGGAAGGCGGGAAGGCAGCGCGCATGTGCAGTGGGAGGCCCCAAAAGCTTTTAATCTGAAAAGCTGGGGAGCTTTCCCGTGCGGGCTCCGTCGGTACCGACGTACCCATATGTGATGACTAATTCCTGCTGTTCCCAGAGATCACCTGTTACAGGTAAGTAACTGTGCTTTACAGGTGAGTAACTACGCTGTCTCTATCTCCTCTGGTGGCACCGGTTCTATGGCCCTAGATGTCAGGAATGAAAAGTTCTGCTGTCATGGTGTGCACCAGTTCCAGGGGTATATTGCTGTTTGAGTGGGTATGCTGTGTGTGGGGTTTGGAGAAGCTGATCTTGTATCCCTTGTTGGTGATAGACAAAACCCCGCTGGCAGTAGTGATTTGCCTGTAGGCATTCAGGAAGGTGGATATCTGTTCCCCCTCCCGAGGCGTGGCTGTGCTTACTTTGCAAAAGGAAAGGGTGCTTTTGTTGGATGAGGGAGCCGACTGCTTCCACTGTTTGCAGTCCCGTTGGCGAGACTTTAAGTGGTAAGAGTTTTGTGGTAGGTCGGCTGTTGCTTGAAGTGATGGGGCTGCCACCAGTTGTAGGGTTGTAACTATGAGAGGGGTAAGACTTTCTCGTGTGTTGCACAGATTTTCTATGGCTCGAGCTGCATTCCAGGCCATCTGCAGTGAGGGTTTGTAGTGGTGCAATGTTCCTTGACCTTATCACTGAACAGGTTGTCGCCCCTGCAAGGCGCGCATTGGCTAGCCAGCTGTGGGTGTCTTCCCTCGGTCCAGATGCTCTAAACCATGCCATGTGTCATGCTGCGATGTCCATGGCTGTCGAGCAAGCAGCCACATCAAAGGCATCAAAAGCTGAGTAAATCAGATGTTTCCCACACTTGGCAAGGTCCACCATGATCGGTGCAGCGGCAGTCAATGATTCTGGGGAGAGCATGCTCAGGACAGCCTTTAGCTTGTCCAACAGGGTGTCTTGAAAAAGGATCTGCTGGAATTAGTGAGCTGTAGTCTTCGCATTGAGCATCATCCCCTGGAAGGTTTTCCAACCCATCTTGTCCAAGAGCCTGTGGTCCTTCCCAGGTGGTGCTTGGGAGTGGGTGCTTGAATTTTTAGCCTATTTCATGGCCGATTCCACCGCTTTCAATTGGTGCAGGAACTGTGGCTTGTTGACCCCGGGTGCAGACTGCACCTGGTATTTTGCCTCTAGTCTTCTTGAGATGGTCGTTTCAGATGATGGGGTGTGCCAGATTTTCAGGAGGTTCTCTTGGAGTAGTTTGTGGACCGGGAGGGCCACCAGCGTTCTAAGGGTGTCAAGGTATTTTAGCACTCCAAGGACCTCGCCCCTGGGGTCTGGTGTGTCCGTGGGGGCAAGGGAAAGTTGAGTCACCAGCCTCTGGAGAAACTTGGGGTGTGTGAGGTCCTCAGATTGCAAAGGTGGTTGTGGAGGCGACTGTGATGGAACCGATCAGGCGTCTGGAGAGCTGAGGGAGCATTTGGTTGGGCACTGAGGAGCCTTGCATTGCAGCTTCTTCCCCTTCGGAATCCATGGTCATGTGTTCAAGGGAGAAACATGGGGGTGACAGTGAAGGTGGTGGGGAGGGGGGAAGTCTGTTCCTCTCGTGGTTATGGTATGGGCCTCTGGGTTTTGTCGTTTCCCCCTGACTTTGGTGACCACGATCATCTGGGTGCATTCTGTTCAGGAAGTGGTTGAGCAGCTCCAGAAACGTAGAGGGGCGACCTTGACACATCACCCCCTGCCATGCAAGTGCCAGAAGTAGAGCTGGAGACATTTCAGCAGATTGCGGGGAGGATGCTGCTGGCACGGATGGGGCTTTGTTGTGGCTTCATCCCGTCCCGATCTTGATGCTGCTCGGCATGGGGGAGTGGCTCGGGGAGGCTTCTCCTGCATGTAGAAAGGGGATCGCTACTGGCATGGTGACCTGCCTCTGTGCGATGACATATGCAGGCAGCATCATGACTTCCGGGTTTCTGGCCAATCGCCTGCCAGCAGGTGCCATCTTGGAGGGTGGAGTTATCGGTGCCACCATGGAGCGGTGTGGCTGCCGGAGCTCCATTTGCTTAATGGAGGGCCAGGGCATCAGCAGGAGGCTGGGGCTGAATCTGGGCGTCTCCTCCAGTGAAAGGAGCTGCCATCTGGGCCAGAGTCCTGCTAGCTAGGTTGGAGATGAAGGCCTTCTCCGGCACATCCCGTGCCTCAGCTGAGGGTTCTTTTTTACCACATGGAATCCACTGCCTGCCGATCAGAGCTGGTAAGTGCCTCTGTAAAATCTGAGTGCATGGCTGCTTGATTTTCATGCCCGTGGGGACATGCGGGCGCAGTGGGTGCAGTACTCAACACGGTGCCTTACCCCCCAGGCATCGGTCATGGGTGTCGGTGATGATCATTTTTCTGGATCATTTGGGGCATTTTTTTAAACCCCGGTTTGGAGCTCATTCTGCTGGAATTAGATGTTGTACTTCTATCCTGCTTGTCCTAAGAGAATCTCCAGGCAGAATGGCACCCTTTGTGAAAGTGGAAATTGGCATCCCCAGCCCTTTTAAGCAGTGACTGCTCCAGCACAATATATCCTGCTCTTTCTTTCTTTCCTTCCTCTGTCACTATGATGTGGAAGGGAGGGTTGCATATTCTAAATGCTAGCTTTGGTGGCACCTACCAGCCATAGTCTTGCTAACAGTTAATGTGGTGGTTTGACACAGTGTGTGCTGATGTCTACATTAATTGCATGGTGGGAACATTTAACACCATCTCAGCACGTATCCTTAAGTGCATCTGTGGCACACTTAATGTGCACCGAACGTATTTCCCCTGTGTTTACTAGATGGGCAAATATTAGAGTGCCCCCAGTGGTTAGAGCAAAAACTTTGCAATTATCTCATGGGAATTTGGGCAAATACTAGTGGTCACCGCAAAACTTTACTGCACTGTAGTGAGAACAGTTGCGGATAGATGATAGATACCAAGAAGTTAAAAAGTGTTGGGGGGGGGGGGGGAGAGGAGGTGAAGGAGAGACAAAACACATTAGCATCTCTGGATACATTTTATGTTGGTTTAGTAAAAATGATCAGCCTGCAAGGAATCCAGTGCAATAATTCTGTCTCCAGTTCAGGAGATGACTGTTGGCTTGTTCGCTCTTCTGTCTTTGCTCTTGTTAGACATTAGACAATCATTGCAGTAGGTGGAGCGGCCTTAAGCCGCTCAGCAACAGATAACTAGAACGAAAAAGGAGGGTTGGGCCTCCCCGCGGGCTGGTCACATGTCCTGGAGAAGTCAGTCTCTGCCTCTCCGGGGAATATCCAGGCAGGCAAGGTAGGAGTGGGAAGACCAAAAAAGTAAAGAACAAAGAAGAGTCCCACTGCACTTAAAAATGCCACACTTCACTGTGACAAAAGTGCCTGATTCGGATGAAGAGCCTAGCGAGAGCGCCAGCCTGGCCCGGCTGACAGCACGGATTCAGGAGCCTAGCGAGACTGTGGTGTCAGGTGAGTGCTGTGCACTGCTCTCTCTGTTCTCAGGGAAGCTTGCCAAATAGCATGGTTAGCTGAGCTAAGTCTTATCTGGCCATCTAAAGCTGTTCTGCTAGTATTTTTGAGCCTCTAGCTGTGGGCGGGGGAAACTCTGTGCCAAAGTTCCAAACTTCCTTCCTCAAATGACTGAGTTCAGAGAGTTGAGAAGCTTTCCATTCACTTGAAACTATCTTAATAACACAAATGCTTCTGATGCTTCCCTCCCTCCACCCCTCTCCCCCATGCCCCCCCCCCCCCAATACCAGGGAATTATCCGCAAGAGAGTGCGAGGGTTGGCATGAAACTAGACAAAAAATCAATGCATTCTTGGGTATGGGGGCTGGAAAAAGAGGCCCTAAAATATTAAGGGACTTAAGGGAACATATTCCCACTGGCACTCCTTGTGACCTTGGGCAAGTCGCTTAACCCTCCACTGCCTTGGAAGAAAGGCCTGGCAATCTACTTCTGGTCACACTGCCAAGAAAACCCAGGAGCTGCCAGTTCATTCCAGGAGTCAACATCAACTCAAAGGCACACACTGTTGCATGTTTACTAACATGCATGTGGGGTTAGCAAGTGATATCAGCGCTGCATTAAAAAGTAGTGCATGACTGGAATGGCAAGGCAATGCTGCTAGTGCAGATATTTAAAGCCCATGTGGGTGGCAGCAGTTGCTCCTGTGCCTGTTTTACCACAGTGAAGCATAATAACTGCAGGGGACACCTGTACCCACCCTCTGCAGTTAGCGGTAAGCCCTGCGCTAGTAACGCAGCCTGTACCCACATTACTAGCGCAGGTCATTGTAAACATGTCCTTGTGTGTGTGTGTCCACACACACAGTCAGGGAACGTGGTACAAAACCAGGGATAAGGATATATTTCAAAAACTTTAATTTTAACAATGCCAACACATATTGCCAACCCCAATATGTGTTGGCATTGTTAAAATTAAAGTTTTTGAAATATATCCTTATCCCTGGTTTAGTACCACGTTCCCTGACTGTGTGCTTGTCTTGACGTGGCTCTCTGCTCTTTATTGGACGTGTGTGTGTGTGTGCCTTTTTAAAGGGAGGAAGGCACTATATAAGACTAAAATAGAAATAGTCAAGGGTTCCAGAGCCTTTGTCATCTTGGGGTTCTTCAGAAATGTAAAAGTGGATGATCTTAAGCATGGCCTAAGTTAATGAGATCTTCAATGTACTGCATTTATTTAATAAGATTTATTAATCACCTTTACGAAGAAATTCACCCAAGGTATTTTACTAGTATAATGCAACATAAAGAACCCACAGTATAGAAACAGTTTAACAGTAAAATGATTAAATGTATGCAAAATACATAATTAGAACAATGTGGTAGACTTGAAGATAGGCAAGTTAAATCATAAATTATAGTGATAGCAATTGAATGAAATACTGTCAGTAAATTGGGCCTTGACAAATTTTTCTTGAAATCCAGGAACTGGTCACCAAAACCTAGGTCACAGTGCATGCCCGTCCCCACCCCTCCTCCTCCCCCTCCCAAAAAAAGTGCATCAGTTAAGTGGAGTTACTTACCTGTAACTGGGGTTCTCCGTGGACAGCAGGATAAGTCAGCCACACTTGGTGACATCATCCGACTGCGCTGAGACGGAAGTACTCTCCATAGCTCAGAAGGGCTTTCGCCCCTCTGAGCATGAGCCAACTGGCCCCACCCTCCAGCCCGTCCCTAGCTAGCCAGTACGTCACTAGCTGAGCCTTTTGCTGCTAGGAGGCGGGCTTCAGGACAGAGGCCGACCCCTTCCCAGGGGAGGTGGACAGGTATGTGTGGTTGACTTATCCTGCTGTCCACAGAGAACCCCAGTTACAGGTAAGTAACTCCACTTTCTCCTAGGACAAGCAGGATGAGTCGGCCACACTTGGTGCCTCCCAAGTTGGCATGCGCTGTGGTGGATGGGGGAAGGCCGAGACCCTTCCTCAGGGCCAGCATGAGCCCCTGTGGTACAGCATGCAGTAACAAGAACATGCAGGCTTGTAGTGGCGATGCACACAAGTGCGTTAGCAGCATTGTGAGAGGATGCAGTAGAAGGCACCTTGTGAAGTTGTGATGCACGCATGTGCAGAGGGGAACTTACAGGGCACATATATGCAGTAAGATGTAGGCACATCAAGTGAGGTAATCATAGTGATCAAGTACAGCGAGCCATAGGGTGAGGTAATCATGGTGATCAAGTACCTCTGGCAGAAAGGTGAGGAAGTCACCACAATGAAGGATAGCGACGGCAACAATGTCGCTGGCCACGAGAGCGAGAGTGGTGCAAAAAATGGAGCATTTAATACCTCAGTAAAAGAGCGGCTTTTTTTTTTTTTTTTTTGTAGTCAACTCCAGAGCTTGTTACCGGAGGATGTTGTAAAGCCGTTAGTGTAGCAGTGTTGGATTGAAGGGGTTTGTTCAAGTTTCTGGAGGAAACCCCAGGGACCAGGAATCGCTGCTTGGCCCAATACAAGTATTGGGGCCTGTTGTGACCTAGCTAGGCCCCTGGAAACACTACTGGGCTTGATGGGTCTTGTTCTGAACCAGTATAGTATAAGTTATAGTCTACGTTGGCAGTGCACAGGGATAGCAAGGCAATATAGGTTGAGCTACAAGAATGGCATGAGGATAATAATAAAGAACGTTGGGGCTGCCTGGTCGACCACCTCGGTATGGTTCCTGCGTGAGGTGCATAACGCATGAGGTGCACAACTATCACTGGTGTTCTAGACCAGGGGTCTCAAACTCAAATTGCTTTGAGGGCCAAATGAGGACTTGTAAAATAACCCGGGGGCCGCATGAGACGTGGGAACTCATTTGCATAAGGGACATCATTTGCATAAATATTTGCATAATGTTACCATACCCTAACTTTTAGTAAACATGCCTCTTAATGAGTGCATGAATAAAGAAAGACTAAAAGATTTCTACATTACTATAATCCAGTGGCAACCGCCAGGCACATTAGGAACTACTACAAACAAACACTGCCCATTTAGAACCCATAGCAAACCCACCATATCCTAACAGCACTACCAGGACTCACAAAGCACCATACCCTACCTATCAAAAGGCAACACTGCAAATATTAAATCAATACATTTCAGAGAATAACAATACATGACCTACTGGGGACAGAGAACAAGTAGCAATGTCAAATAGGAATTACATAAACAGAATACCTCAGCTCAGTTACACATGCAGAATACACCATCACCAAACAAGGAATCAAAATTTAGAAACAAGACAATTAAACTGGGACCCCCGGCACAATGTCTAGCGAAGTTCTGTGTACAGAGAGCAACTCCAAACCAGAGATGGCAGGGTCTGAGCACCAGAGGGTCCAAGCCTGCCTGAAGAGCACTAGAAATTGAGAATCCTGCCTCTGTGGAGAAGAATCCTTGGGCAGCAGCATCTGAGCAGAAGGGATTGCAGGCTAGGGCAGGTGGATCAAGAGCATCCACTTCTGGAGAACTGATCCTGATGCCCATGGGAGCAGGCAGTGCAGAGGTGCCAGGTCTCATTTACTGGACTGGGGGCCGTGCTGGAGGACTCCCCTGGTGAGCAGCACAAGCTGTGCATACCCTGTCCTGTAAATCCTTGCACTTTTGGTAGCAGATGAGGCATCGTTGGAAAGAGGGAGGCATCATAAAGAATTTCCCCCTGTGTGATGCTGGCACTGAAAAACAGCTCTGTGGCTACAAAACAAAATAAAATAAAAATGACCATAGGAAACTAACGCTGTCCTAGCAGACCACACGGCCTGAATCCCTGCTCAAAAACTGCTGCCATGGATGTGAGGAGCAAAAATGACCACTGTGCCTTTTGCGGCTGAGGAAACACGCTGTGCATCAGAAATAGAGTCAGGACCGGAGACATAAGGTCGCAGCGGATTGCAGAAGCAGAGAAACCCCGGAGTTTTCGCGCTAGTCCCACTCTCGATTGAGCGACAGCAGGCCCAGGGGGAGGGGGTGTTAAGCAAAACTCACTGTGTCCAAATCGCAGCCTCAGAGGAGCAGGGGAGCCAGAGCCCATGCAGGAAGACAGGTGCTGCTTAGTCAACTGAACTAAGTAAAGATACTGAAGGCTCTCCCTGCTGCCAGCCTGCAAGGTACTCGTGACCAAAATCTGGCCTCCCCCTTTAAAGGAAGCTCAACTGATCTTCCTGACCAGAAGCTCAATCTTAGCCCCCAGAATTAGGGAATTTGGTTGGAAATTCCAGAGGGGCCCTCCTGTGCACCCTGGAGACGTCCAGCTAAACAATTACTAAAGTGGAAGAACAAGTAAAAAAAACTGACTTCTGCTGCTCAAGCAGCAAAATCAGCTGTCCTGCGGCCCCTTCCCCTGTGCCCGGAGATCCGAGTCTGCTCTATCAGCGGCGTGCTTTTCAAGCCGCGAGGAGAGTATTCCCCTCTCGCGCGGCTTGAAACCGCGCGAGAGGGGAATACTCTCTTCGCGGCTTGAAAAGCACGCCGCTGATAGAGCAGACTCGGATCTCCGGGCACAGGGGAAGGGGCCGCAGGACAGCTGATTTTGCTGCTTGAGCAGCAGAAGTCAGTTTTTTTTTAAATTTGACAATTGATTCTGCCGCTGCCACGGCGGCAACGGCAGAAGCCAGGGTTTTGGGGTTTTTTTGTTTTCCTCCGTCGCGGGCCGCACAAAGTTGTCTCGCGGCCCACGGGCCGCGTGTTTGAGACCCCTGTTCTAGACGGTGTGCACTGGTGCCAGGGTGATGTGATCGGCCCTGTTGCGAGGCCTTGGTGGCCTTGCTGGTGTGTGTTACATGAGCAAGATGTAGGGGAAAAACCTCCAGGGATGCGTACGTCGTGGGGAACCTTTAGGGATGCGCACATCGTGTGTGCGCACCTGGCATAGTTTGAGCCCTTGCTTGTATCCGGGCAGATGGAGATGCAGGAGGACTGGGCAGCGTATCCTGTGGTGGGGTACCATCAGGACTTGCCGTTTGGACACTATGCAAAATAGCTTTCCTTATCGTTCCTCCAGTTCAGTCCTCTACCTCTGGGCAGGGCCGGCCCGTCCATTGAGCGAGAATGTTTGTTTTTTGCACAGGGCCCCGCGTTTCAGGGGGCCCCGCGCAAAAAACATTCTGATCCTAAAGTAACATTTTTTTTAAAAAAAAAAGCTGTCTTCTCCCGCTGCCGGGGCCGCCGCGGCAGAATCGAGTGTGCCGCGGGGCCCCCCCCTGCACAGCAGAGCCTGCCCTCCCCTGTATCCGCTCTCTTGTTGTAGCTGCAGTCACACGTGCCAGCTTTCAGAGCGCGAGGTGAGAGTTTCTCCCTCGCTGCTCTGTTAAGCCCGCGGGGGCTGATGGGAAGTTCCCATCAGCCCCTGCGGGCTTAACAGAGCCGCGAAAGGGAAACTAGTCCCTTCGCGCTCTGAAAGCCGGCGCGTGAGACTGCAGCTGCGAAGAGAGAGTGGATACAGGGGAGGGGCAGGCTCTGCTGGGCAGGGGGGGGGGGGTCCCCGCGGCATACTCGATTCTGCTGCGGCGGCCCCGGCAGCGGGAGAAGACAGCTTTTTAAAAAAAAAAATTTCCCTGGGCTGGGCTGGGGGGGGGGGGGTAGGAGTGGTGATGGGCTATGGGGGGGTTAGGAGTGGTGATGGGCTATGGGGGAGCTAAGTCTGTATATGGGCTGATGGGATTAGGACTGGAAGTGGGTTGATGGGGGGTTAGGACTGTAAATGGGCTGGTGGGATTAGGACTGGGAGTGGGTTGATGTAGAGGTTAGGACTGGTAATGGGGTATGGGGGGGCTTAAACTGAAAATTGGGTGATGGGGATTAGGACTGGAAATGGGCTGATGGGGGGGGTTAACACTGGAGGTGGGCTGATGGGGGGGTTTAACACTGGAGGTGGGCTGATGGGGTTAGGACTGGTAATGGGCTGTGGGCTGATGGGGGGTTAGGACTGGTAATGGGCTATGGGGGGGGTTAGGACAGACAATGGGCTATGGGGGGCTAGGACAGGAAATGGGCTGATGGGGAGGGGTTAGGACTTGAGGTGGGCTGATGGGGTTAGGACTGGTAATGGGCTGTGGGCTGTTGGGGGGTTAGTAAGGGTAATTGGCTATGGGGGGGGTAAGACGGGTAGTGGTCTGTTGGCTGATGGGGGCTGTCTGGTAATGGACTATGGGGGATTAGGACTGAAAATGGGCTATGGGGGGGCTAGGACAGGAAATGGGCTGATGGGGAGGGGTTAGGACTGGAAGTGGGCTGATGGGGAGGGGTTAGGACTGGAAGTGGGCTGATGGGGGGGGGCTAGGACTGGAAGTGGGCTGATGGGGGGGGGGGCTAGGACTGAAAATGGGCTGATGGGGGGGGGGCTAGGACTGAAAATGGGCTGATGGGGGGCTAGGAATGGAAATGGGCTGATGCAGGGACTAGAAGGGAATGGATGCTGGGTGAGGCTGGAACTAGAAGGGAGCTGATGTTGGGGGAGGATTAGAATGGGATGGGGCTGGGAGAGTAAAATGGAGAGGGGAAAAATATTTTGTGTGGGAGGGATAAAAAATCTACAATTGGCCGGGTATTGGGAGAGTAAGTGGGGATTGAGGATGGAGGGGTAAAATTTGAGTGGATGAAATAGGAATGAGGAAAGAGCAAAAGGAGAAAGATTAGTATGTTAAAGCAGATGTAGAGAGAGAGAATGGAAAAAAAAACTAGAAGAGAGAAGAAAGGACAAATGGACAGCAGATGATGGAGAGTTAGCAGAAAACATGAAGAAACCAGAAGAAAGTGGCTGGAGCAATTGCAACTGAAAAAAAATGCACAAAAGGTAGAAAGATATCTCTTTATTTTGAATTTATTAACTGGAATATGAAAGCTCTGGGAAATGTGCATCATTAACGTCTGCGCTTTGTTTGGTACAAGAGGAAATTAATTTATAGTTTTATTTCTACAGTGTTGTTGTACATTCCAAGTTTGGCTTTTGGGGTTCCCAGTTTAATTATTGCCTTCCTGTTTCTAAATTGTGATTCCTTGTTTGGTGATGGTCTATGTTCTGCATGTGTAACTGAGCTGAGGTATTCTGTTTATGTAATTCCTATTTGACATTGCCACTTGTTCTCTTTCCCCAGTAGGTCATGTATTGTTGTTCTCTGAAATGTATTGGTTTAATATTTGCAGTGTTGCCTTTTGATAGGTAGGGTATGGTGCTTTGTGAGTCCTGGTAGTGCTGTTAGGATACGGCGGGTTTGCTATGGGTTCTAAATGGGCAGCGTTTGTAGTAGTTCCTAATATGCCTGGCGGTTGGCACTGGATTATAGTAATGTAGAAATCTTTTAGTCTGTCTTTATCCATACACTCATTAAGAGACATGTTTGCTAAAAGTTAGTGTATGTTAGCATTATGCAAATATTTATGCAAATAAGGCCACTTATGCAAATGAGGCCCCGCACCGAGTCTCCGAACATGGCCCCGCACCCCCCTTGGGCCGCCCCTGCCTCTGGGTAGTCAACCTCCTCCTGCAGCATTGGAGACTGGCATGACAAACTTGTGACATCACTAGATATAGCCTGCTGTAGACTCCGACTCCTCCCAGTGTGACCAGTCTCCATGCAGCAGAAAGACTTGGCGAGCCCGGTGGAGGTCTCTGGAGGAATTAATAAGGAGCTAAGAGGATAGGTTTTAGTGGTTTTAAAGGATTTCCTTAAGTAATTGGGGATAGTGTGTTTCCTATAATTTATAGGGGAACTGTAACTTTAATAGAATAGCTGTAGGCATTCTTGCTCCTTTGCCCGGCATTTCAAGCTGTCAGGGGGAGGGGCTGCCTCAGGACTTCGAGGTTAGTCTCCTCGTGCAGGACCAGAAGTTCTCTGTCCCAGGACAGTCGGGAGAGAGCCCTTCTTGGGGTGATCAGTGACAGCAAGTTCCCTTTGTGTATCTGAGGGATCACGCTGCTTGTTTCCCCGGCAGCACGATCCTGTCGGGGTAGACAGCGGCGATCCGGAGCTGGCTTTGCTTTTAAGGGCCTTGGCGTTCCTGCTTCTGTAACGCGGCAGGACTCCCGGTAGGTGTTTTCGCCGGGGGGGGGGGGTGCCTTTATTACTGTCCGGAGCTCTTAGGAGATTGCCGGGGTGCAGCGGTACAATTTGGCGCCTTTTTTTTTTTTTCCAGCGCGGTTAGCTGTTGCGGCGGCCATTTTAGCTGCCGCGTGTAGCCCCGGAGTTCCTGCGGTGCCCTTTGTTTTTAAAGGACGTGGAGCGGAGGAACGGCTAAGTGCCTCTCTCTTCTGTTTTTATCGTTTGTTTCTTTTGTTTATTTGTTTTTTTTGTTCCTTTTGGTTTCACGGGTTTCTTTTAGTTTTATTTCTTTAGTTTTCTTTCTGCCTTCAGTTTCAGCGGGCCTTAGGGCACTCCGGGAGCGGGCTGGTCTTGGGGTTAGCCCTTAGGGCATCATATATATTTTACTCCATCTGCTAAAGTAATACAAAAAAAAAAAAATTCACAGTAATAGGAAGCCCAGAGATGGCTGCTGCTTGTTTGGATGGCGGCACGGCCTCTTTGTCTGGTGTGCGGTACTAGGCGGGGCGCAGTGGCCGATACGGGCGTCTGCCGGGCTTGTGCGACCCTATCGTCCACTGTGGAACAGCAGATGGAGGGCAAGGATAGCTCAGAGGCACAGGGTCTGCCCGCGGGGGAGCGGACAGAGTCCCCGTGTTTGCCGGCGCAGGGCCAGGTGATGGAGGAACTCGCGGGACCTTCGGGAGCTTCCCTATCAGCACAGCTGTCGGAGTTTAGCCCTGACTTTGTGTTACTGATGCATCAGGCGTTTTGCTTACGGCGTCAGGGAAAACGGCCAGGTGCGGCGGTGCTCGCAGGGGCGTCGTCGAAAGTGGAGGCGGTTATGGAGCTTGACGAGGAACCGCCAGCTCCTAAGCGGGCACGGCGGGCCGGCTCGCCCCTGGCGGCAGGCGAGTGGCCCGAGACGCAGGAGCTGGAATGGGACCCAGAGGAGGGCTTACCGGATCTGGAAGAAGGTGAGATCCCGGAGCCCGAAGATCAGGCTAAGATTATCAGGATTTTCCGCAGAGAGGAGCTCGCTGCTTTGATCGCGGAGACGTTGCAGATGCTGAACTTGACTACGCCTGCGGCAGTGGACGACGAGGTGGAGGATCCGGTCATTCAAGCGGTGCGGCAAGCACAGGTGGTGTTTCCGGTCCACCGAGTGGTAGAGCGCATGATCCAGGAAGAGTGGAACAAGCCAGAATCGGGTCTTCGGGGCGTCCGCACGATGAAACGTCTTTATCCCCTGGCCGATAAGGATATGGACAGGTTCCAGGCGCCACGGGTAGATGCGGTGGTGTCCGCGGTGACTAAGAAGACCACTATTACGGTGGAAGGCAGTGCAGCTTTAAAGGATACTCAGGACCGGAAAGTGGATGGTCTTTTGAAGCAGGCATTTGAGTCTCTGCAGGCATCCATCTGTGGGGCGTGGGTAGCCCGCGCTTGTTTGCGATGGGTCCAGCGGCTGCGCCAGTCGTCCCGCCTGGATGTTGAGATTAAGGAGTTGGACCGCCTGGAGTCTGGTTCGGCGTACTTAGCAGACGTGCATTACGTTTTGATTAGGGCGCTGGCCAATAGTACGGCATCGTTGGTCGCCGCCCGCCGGTCGGTGTGGTTGCGAAATTGGGCGGCGGATGGGCCCTCTAAGTCGCGTCTCAACAAGCTCCCCTTTAAAGGGGGGTTGCTCTTTGGAGAAGATTTGGAGAAGTTGGTGAAAGATCTTGGGGAGTCCAAAGCGGGCAGGCTCCCAGAGGATAAGCCAAAGCAGGCGAAGGCGGCGCAAGGTTTTCGAGGCCAGTTTCGGGATTTTCGTCGGTTCCGGTCGCCACGATTTGGGAGTTCCCAAGGGGCCGTTATCCGACCTGTGGTCCGGGGTTTCGTGGATTTCGGGGGGCCAATAGGGGTTTCACGTCATCCTCGGCCCCTGGCCCACGTAAATCGCAATGAAGCAAGGCGGGTTCAGGTGGAGGAGCCTCTCATAGGTGGGCGGCTTCGGGAGTTCTTCTCCGCCTGGACCCACATCACGTCCGATCAGTGGGTGCTCGAGATCATCCAACAGGGGTATGCCTTAGAGTTGGCGCGACCCGTACGGGATTCCTTCGTTCGGTCGCCGTGCAGAGGCCCCCGGAAGACGGCGGCGGTTCGCGGGACTTTGGACAGATTGCTCCAGCTCGGAGCGGTGGTCGAAGTACTGAAAGCTGAGTGCGGCGAGGGTCGGTACTCCATTTATTTCGTGGTGCCCAAAAAGGGCGGCGCGCTGTGACCTATTTAGATCTTAAGTCCGTCAATCGCTGCCTTCGAGTGCCGCACTTTCGGATGGAGACACTCCGGTCAGTCATCGTAGCAGTGCAGCAAGGGGAGTACTT
The DNA here is from genome assembly GCA_033557465.1 of Ichthyophis bannanicus. Lineage (NCBI taxonomy): Eukaryota > Metazoa > Chordata > Amphibia > Gymnophiona > Ichthyophiidae > Ichthyophis > Ichthyophis bannanicus. The sequence goes on from CM066048.1 coordinate 122,689,741, forward strand.
AACGTCTCTGGATCTGACGGAGGCGTACTTGCACATTCCGATTTGGGCGGCGCACCAGAAGTTGCTGCGGTTCGCCCTACCCTGGGGTCATTATCAGTTTCAGGCGCTGCCCTTCCGCATGGCCACGGCGCCATGCACCTTCACCAAAATTATGGTGGTGGTGGCAGCGGCGTTGCGCAGAGAGGGCGTTCTCGTACATCCTTATCTAGACGATTGGTTGATTTGAGCGGGATCCCAGGAGGAGAGTGTAAGAGTGACGGACAGAGTGGTGCAGTTTTTGCAAGGCCTGGGTTGGGTGGTCAACCCGGCAAAGAGTCAGCTGGTCCCTTCTCAGCACCTCGAATACCTGGGAGTACGTTTCGATATGCAGAAGGGGCTGGTGTTTCTGCCGGAACGGAGGGCAGAGGCATTGCAACACCTTATCTGGCAGTTTCTATCAGTGCTGGCTCCAACGGCGTGGCGCTATCTCCAGTTGCTCGGAACGATGGCGGCGACATTGGAGGCTGTACCATGGGCCAGGCTGCATATGAGACCCTTGCAGAGAGCTCTGTTGCGCCGGTGGTCGCATCAGACAGATCCGCTGAGCAGGCGACTTCCATGTCCGGTCGAGGTCCGCAAATCGCTTCGGTGGTGGCTACGCAGATCGGTGTTGGCGGTGGGGATGCCGCTGGAACAGCCAGAGTGGCTACCGTTGTTGACGGATGCCAGCCTGGGGGGCTGGGGTGCGCACTGCGGGGACCGGTTTACGCAGGGGCAGTGGTCGACCACGGAGGCCTCCTGGTCGATCAATCGTTTGGAACTTCGCGCGGTGGTCCGGGCTCTGCAAGCCTTCGAGAGTCTGATATTAGGTCACCCGGTTCGGGTGTTGTCGGACAATTCGGCGACAGTAGCCTACATCAATCGGCAGGGCGGCACGGGAAGTGCCGCAATGGCAGCAGAAGCGGACCGGCTGTTCGCATGGGTGGAGCCTCGGTTGCCGGCGATTTCAGAGTCAGTTCGACAATCAGATCAGTTATTTGTGGTGTTTGGTGGAGTGCGCAAGGGCGAGGCGGCAGCTAAGGCTTCCATTGCTCGGTGGATTCGGGAGGCGATTGCTGCGACTTATCTGCTTAAAGGCAGAGTGGTGCCCGTTGGTTTGAGGGCGCATTCTACTAGAGCGCAAGCGTGCTCCTGGGCAGAGCATAGTCTGGTTCCCTCGGGGGACATTTGTAGAGCGGCAACTTGGTCGTCGTTGCATTCTTTCAGTAAGCATTATCGCCTGGACGTGGCGGCTTCCGCTGATGCCCGGTTCAGAGCGGCGGTATTGTCTGTCGGTTTGCAGGATCCCACCCGTTAATTACTGCTCTGGTACTTCCCAGAGGTAGAGGACTGAACTGGAGGAACGATAAGGAAATGATAATTACACTTACCTGGTAATTGTAGTTCCTTGAGTGACGACAGTTCAGTCCTCCGTCCCACCCAGGTGCTGAAGCGACAGTCGCAATTGGGCAGAGAGGGGCGGTTTACAGGTAAGTGCATAAAGAAAAAAAAAAAAACCACGCTAGTTTCGGGGGTGGGTTAATTTCCCTTCTGTCCGGGCAAAGGGTACGAAAGCCTTGGGGGAAGGGGAGAAGCAGTTTCTGGTTCAGTTGAGGTTAAACTTGTAAGTGTGTTCTTTCATAGCTTCTTATTTTTTGCTCCTTGAGTCACACACACTGGGAGGAGTCGGAGTCTACAGCAGGCTTTATCTAGGGATGTCACAAGTTTGTCATGCCAGTCTCCAATGCTGCAGGAGGAGGTTGACTACCCAGAGGTAGAGGACTGAACTGTCGTCACTGAAGTAACTACAATTACCAGGTAAGTGTAATTATCATTTCCTGGAGGTCTATTTCTGATCCTTATGCCAGAAGCGGGGCTGTCCAGAGCAACATCCTCGAGGAGGCTCACATGTGGCGTTGGGGACTGCGTGCTGCAGGGAGCCACAGCAGTCGTTCAGTCGTGGTACTGGACAGTGAGCATGATGAAGGGCATTATTCATTTTAACAGATGCACTTCCTGTTCTCCATATGGCAAGCAGATCTATCTGCGGTCCGCCCCACTGGGCAGAGCTTCATCTGACAGCTGCGACTGCCTTCCAACATTCCCATATTCCAAGGGGGAAGGACTGTGGAGCATCTGTTCTCTCTCCGTTCAGGCCCTGGAGGCATGGCTGCACCGTGGTGATGCATTGTAATGCCCCAATATGGTCCTCAGCCAGGTCTTGAACCTGTGCCCTGCTGGTTAGAAACACCTGCCTTTGTGCATGCTGAGTCAAAGTGCTGCCCTTGAGATGATCGTAAAGGGAAGATCCAGACTGGAGATCCCAGGCTGGCCCTGAGCCTGTCACTCCCAAATGCGGGAAGATTACCTTGGGACTGTGTGTTGCTTGGTCGGAAAGGAACACAGTCACTGTGGGTCTTGAGGTTGGTCCCCAGAAGGCTCCAGGGGAACAGGCGGGTATGGTTTGCTGGAGTGCTGCATGTGGTTGCAGCTGACAAGGCAGATAGATGGCAAAGCAGATAGATATCAAGGCAGAGGTGGGCTCATCTTATAAGGAGTGAGAAGCCCAATACTCTTCTCGCAGGAAGATTAGGGATCCCGCGGGCTTTCTCTGCCTCTGCTAGATAGTCCGCAGGTATGTTAGGGATCCTGTGGGCTTTCTTTACCTCTGCTGGATAGTCAGCAGGGTATGATGGGAGGAGAAGTGGTCACATGGCTCCGGCTGGTCTGAGTAGAGGACGGGCAGATCCCAACATAGGGGGGACACCCATGTCCCTTGCTCTTATGGGCAGTGCCCTGACCATTAGGTGACACCTTGGGTGCAGGGTCTACAATGAGTATCAAGCGGATGTTCCAGGGCTGACCGATCAAGCTGACGCTGCTGACTGGTTCCTAAGGCCATGCACTGACCCGAGTTGATGCAGATTACTGGTTCCGAAGGCCATGCACTAACCAGTGGACGTTGGGGTTCCATCCCTAGATGTCCATGAGCCCATGAGGTACCCATCAGTGCTTGAGGAGTTGTGACTGTCATCATTCACACCCTCAGATGTAGGTGGTGCCCAGAGTGGCTGGTCAGAATGGTCCTGCCTGCAGTCAGTGAGGGGTTCTTAATGTCCTTGGCTGAAAGACGGACATGCACTGCAGATCCGCAGATGGGATCTGAATCTGTGGCCTTCTGCTCGCGGCCACACAGACTGTTTGCACTGCAGCACTTTGTTGCCACTGCCACCGGTGGTGGATTGTCAGGGTTTCCTTCAAGTTCTGCGGAGTGTGCCTCATGCAGAGGTTACAAGGGGCGTAGTTTGCCCCAGTCTCTTGGTCGGGAGGGAAGCCCTTAGTCCTTTTGGACTACTCTCCGGGCAGGCGTCCCAGTGCCATGATAGACAGAGTGACTTGTGTATTCTGGTTAGACTGTCATGAAGCCTTGTGCCCCCTGATAGTTTATTTATTATTTATTTATTTATTTTTAATCCTCCACGCAGGATCCGTAATGACATGCGTATAATATCAGACAGAAGCCATCTATTCGGGTTCTGATGCCATTGTTAGTCAGGGGCGGTCATCTTCTCTGTTACTGGGGGGGGGAGCCACACGTCGAACAAGATGAAGGATGAAGGCCTTTTGAGGCTTTCTTTGGTAGGCAATTGGGGGTCGGGTTAATGTGTCACCTGAGGGGGGGGGACTATGCTCGAAGCACAGGGGAACTACTGGAGTGATGTAGCTTCACTACAACAAGGCAACAAGGAGATAGCGGAGAGACTGAATGAATTCTTTGCTTCGGTCTTTACTGAGGAAGATGTAGGGATGTTACCCATGACTAAAGTGGTATTTACAGGTGCGGAAGAATTGAAGGAAATATCGATACATCAGGAAGATGTATTACAACTATTAGATAAACTGAAGAGTAGCAAATCACCTGGGCCGGATGGTATACATCCAAGGGTGTTGAAAGAACTGAAATGTGAGATTGCAGACCTGCTATTAGTAATCTGTGAACTATCATTAAAAACATCTCTAATATCTGAAGATTGGAGGATCGCAAATGTAACACCAATTTTTGAAAAGGGTTCCAGGGGTGATCTGGGAAACTACAGACCAGTGAGCCTGACGTCAGTACCAGGGAAAAATGGTAGAAACAATCATAAAGAATAAAATTACTCAGCATGTAGATAGTCATGGTCTAATGGGAGACAGCCAACATGGCTTTAGACAAGGAAGATCTTGTCTTACTAATCTATTATGTTTTTTTGAAAGTGTGAATAAACAGGTGGACAAAGGTGAGTCGGTTGATACAGCTACACTGGCTCCCCATTCAAGCCAGGATCAGTTTTAAGACCTTGTTGATGACTTTCAAAACTACCAAGGGGCTCTCTTCCTCCTCTCTGTCTGACCTCATCCAACCACTTGCACCCAACAGACTAAGAAGAACCGCAGAGACCAATATGCTATCAATACCGAAAGAAACGACAAACTGCACCAAAACAACATCTAACAGAGCCTTCAGACTCTGCGCCCCAAGTCTGTGGAACACCCTACCATCACATATCAGAGCAATCCCCAACTTGAGCCAGTTCAGGAAGGCCCTGAAACATTTCCTCTTTATCAAATATCTCACTGACAGCTCTGAACCCCAGTCACACTCGAATAGTGCGTCCCCAACAATGTAAAACACCAAACAGTATTCGTTCTCATTCAACTTCATATGTATATAGTTTACCTTGTTCTCCAAGTTCCATTTCCTGTTCATTGTAATGACCAGACATATGTATATTGTCGGATGTTGTTGTTCTATGTAAACCACGCTGATCGCAAATAGTGCAGTATATAAGAAATGTTAATAAATAAAAAAAAAAATATATAGTGTATCTGGACTTTCAGAAAGCCTTTGACAAGGTCCCTCATCAGAGACTTTTGGCAAAACTAAAGAGTCATGGGATAGGAGGCAGTGTACTACTGTGGATCAAGAACTGGTTAAAAGATAGAAAGCAGAGGGTTGGGCTAAATGGCCAATTTTCCCAATGGAGAAAGGTGAATAGTGGTGTACTCCAGGGATCTGTGCTGGGTCTGCTGCTTTTTGACATATTCATAAATGACCTGGAAAGTAGAATAACGAGTGAGGTTATCAAATTTGCAGATGACACAAAACTATTTAAAGTTGTTAAAACCCAAGAGGATTGTGGAAAATTGCAAGAGGATCTTGATAAATTGGAAGACTGGGCATCAAAATGGCAGATGAAATTTAATGTGCACAAGTGCAAAGTTATGCACCTAGGGAAGAACAACCCAAACTATGGTTACACAATGCAAGGTTCCACATTAGGAACCACCACCCAGGAAAAAGATTTAGGCGTCATTGTGGATAGCATGTTAAAACCCTCGGCCCAGTGTGCAGCGGCGGCCAAGAGAGCAAATAGAATGCTAGGTATCATAAGGAAAGGAATGGAAAATAAAACAAAAGATATTATAATGCCTCTATATCGTTCCATGGTGAGACCGCACCTTGAATATTGTGTGCAATTCTGGTCGCCGTATCTTAAAGGATATAGCGTTATTAGAAAAGGTTCAGAAAAGAGCCACCAAAATGGTAAAGGGGATGGAAGGATACTCCTATGAAGAAAGGCTAAAAAGGTTAGGGCTCTTTAACCTGGAAAAGAGACGGCTGAGGGGGAGATATGATAGAAGTCTATAAATTAATGAACGGAGTGGAACAGGTAAACATAGATCGATTGTTTACGTTATCAGAATATAGAAAGACTAGGGGACATGCAATGAAGCTACAGGGTAGACTATTTAAAACTAATAAAAGAAAATATTTCTTCACTCAACGTGTAATCAAACTCTGGAATTTGTTACCAGAGGATGTAGTAAAGGCTGTTAGTGTAGCTGGGTTTAAAAAAGGTTTGGACAAGTTCCTGGAGGAAAGGTCCATAAACCATTATTAAGAAGGGACCCAGGATATCAATGCTTGACCCAGTACAAGCATTGCGGAACCTGTCTCTTTTGGGGAAACTGCTAGGTACGTATGACCTAGATGGCCACTGTTGGAAACAGGATACTGGGTTTCATGGACCTTGGTCTGACACAGTATGGCATATCTTATGTTCTTATGTACTGAGGGCTGTAGCTTGGTTGTGCCGCCGTGGTGATGTAAGGTCCCCCAGTGGCTGCTTTGTGCCGAGACACTTCTCAGGGCTAGAATGTCCCCCTCACTACTCAATGCTGCTGTGGGTCCATAAGACAGACCAAACTCATTTAGGCGGGGGACTGCATGTGGGAGCAGGAGTGGCGCAAAGCACAGGGATGCCACGATCGGGCCGTTTCAGAAGAGTGAAGCCTCGATGTAGCAGGCGGTGCTGAATTAGAAACTCCTGCTGGCTACCTGACTCACAGCTGGAACTAGTCTCAATCTGTGACCCCGGGGTTACAGGACAAGTGTCTGTCATCATGTCCCCATAAGGGAACAGCCAAGAGGTACTGGTGTAACCAAGGCCTCCACCTTAGGAGTGCATTGAACTCAAGCCCACTGTGGTTTTGAACCCATGACCACTGGCACCGAAGTCATCATTGCATTAACCATTGTGCTACAGCAATGTGGTTGTTGCTTTGGGAACTAGGCGCAGGTCATCATCCAACCTCTTTCAGGATATCCCATTCTGCAGCAATGTACTTATTATGCACTGGGAAGGAATTCTGTGGTCCGCGTGCCCAAGCAGGAGGCGGTTGCAAAGTGCAGCGATGCGGTGCCCTGGTGCTCCGGTTTGGGGAAGGAGAGAGGAAGCCCCTATGCATAGTAGAGTGCGAGAGGGCCATTCTTGCAGAAATGAGTGCAGGCACGACCATGCCTCTGCCCTGGGAAATGTGACATGTTTACAGAGTCCGCACCGATCCACCGGTGGTCAGGAAGCTGTGCTGTTTGCCACTGCCGCCACAGAGTCCGAGCGATCAATCCGCGATGAGCCGACATGCTCCATCTCCATCCGAGGCTGCATGATGCTGCGTCCGTACGATTCCACCGGCGCTGATCAGCATTGAGCCGACACACTCACACGTTGTCATTGGTGGCGCAGTTCTCCTGAGGTGCTCGCTTACTTCGACATCAAGAAGAAGCTCTCCGGCATCGGCGCGTAGTGCGGGAGCGCGCTGGAGCGGAGGGAGGTCCGTCAGCGCTGACCGTCGGAACTGAAGGAATTCGGCAGCGCAAAGAAGCTCTCCGGCTGCTCCGGTGTTGAATCGGCATGGAGAGCAGGAGCGCACTGGAGTGGGGGAAGGTCCATCGGGGCTGACCGCTGGGGCTGAAGGATTTTGGCATCAAGAAGAAGCTTTCCGGCTGCTCCGGCGTCGGCGCGGAGAGCAGGAGCGCGCTGGAGTGGAGGGAGGTTCGTCAGAGCTGAACCTCGGAGTCAAAGGAATCCGGAGCCAATTGCAAGAGGAGGGGTGGAGCTTGCAGTCGCCTGACGAATAGCAGGCGAGGGAGGAGCCAAGGTGCTGCTGGGGGCAAGATGGCTGCCTCCTGCCGGATCCCCAGAAGATGGCTGCCTCCTGCCAAGTCCACACGTGTGCCAGACCAGTATGCTGTGATGGGCGGAGAGAGTTGAAGAGGCCCGTGGGGAACAGAGGCCGGCCTCGGCATGACCCGAGGTGCCTCGGATCGCTGGAGGATAACCTGCAGTGCTGACCGGCGTCGCCGATAGCGTTGGGAGTCTCCCGGCTCGAGGCCGCATCGGGTTCCCAGCACCGGGTGGGGTAGTCATGTCCCATGCCCGGCCCGCTCCCCATCAAGCAGATATCTCACCGCGGTCACTCATGGCTTCCTGATCAGGTACGTAGGAACAGCGCGGTCAGCTCTTCAAACGGTCCTACGGGAGGGGTCGGCTGTCCCCAGCAGTGCCGGGCACAAGCGAAGGCAGAGAGGGACGCTGAGCACATGTCCATAGGAAGATGTGCTCCCAGCCTAGCCCTATGTTCAGAGAAGTTGCGGGTGGCACAGGAATCTGAAGGAAAAAAAAAAAAAAGGAAAGACCTCCGAGACACAGAATTAGATACATTTTAAATATAAGTAGATTTCGTTGGAGAGTAGAAATTTCCAACTTGGTGGCAAGGCGGAAGAACAGAAACTGGCTAGCTAGGGGCGGGCCGGGAGAGGGTGGGGCCAGTTGGCTCATGCTCAGAGGGGCGAAAGCCCTTCTGAGCTATGGAGAGTACTTCTGTCTCGGCGCCGTCGGATTACGTCACCAAGTGTGGCTGACTCATCCTGCTTGTCCTAGGAGAAATGATTTATTAAAACTACTGCTCCTTTAAATTTTTTCAGTCATCTGTGCAGCAGACTCCCCCTCATCCCTAACCTTTGTTTTGCAAGCTTGGGCAGACACCGCTGGTCTTGGCCATGATCATGGCCTTCTCCAGCACTTCTGCCCATCTCCATGTGCTACACATGTGCCCCGAGTCCCAAGTGCCAAGTCTAATTTAATTTTTTTTTTTTTTTAATTACCATGGCAATCTGGCACCTGGAGTTTGTCGAGTCCTGAAGTAAATATATACATACACATAAACACAGTAGAACATTCATACAACAGACATCTATTATATTGTTTATATACTATTTTATATAAGTATGATATGATATTAGCAGCATACAAATAATGCACCATAATGGGCAACATGGTATAACTTTCATTGTTGCTCTGTGCCATAGCAAGCAGTACATCAGGGCATACACCTTGTTGCCATGCACTTGCACATCATGGGAATGTGTATCGTGGGACAAGTGGGAGTGATTTCCTATTTAATGCTGCTCTAACCACTTAGGCTGCTTACTAGACTCCATCAAATTACAGATCTCAGGAACTGATAGTGCTGAAAGTAGCTCCAGTAAAGTACTGACAGGTGATACTTTTGCTGCTTGCTTGGCTTTTTTTTGGTTTATATTTCATTTTTCTGAATTTTAGGCAACATGTACCATATTTTGAAGCATTCAAGTAATAGGGCTTCTGGGATTTTTTTCAACCTTGCCCTCAAGAATTACGAATGCCTTAGGAGAAGCTGGATTTGCACAGCCCTACCTGAGCTATCAGGCTAGTCCCCAGAGAAATCATAAGAGTATAAAGATATACCATGCTGTATCAAACCAGTGGTCTCATCTTTCCTCTAAACTGAAGAGCACTAATCTCTTTACAGATGCTATTTCATCCCTTTCTTCATTATTTTTGTTGACCTCTGTACATTTTCATATCTTGATGTGAGATGTTCACACAGTGGATAGATGCACGGGCATTTTTGTTCTCAAGTTTGTTTTCTATTTCTAGTAAATAATTCCCATCCTCCTTGTTGCTTTTTTTTTGTCTTCTGCTACACATTAAACTGAGGATTTCAGTGTATTGTCCAAGGTTCTTTTCTGGTGGGATCTCCTAATGTGGAACCCAGCATTCTCCAGGAACAAGTCAGTTCAGCAGCAAGATGGGGGCTTTCCAGTCTTTTGCATTGAGTGTCACATGTATGATTTTCTCCCAGTTGGTGAGAGGTCTTACGTGTGCACTAGGTGCAACGAGCTCTTTGCTCTGAGGGAAAGAGTCCGTTCTCTGGAGGCTAGAGTAGCAGACTTGGAAGACATAAGAAAGACAGAGGTACATAGATGAGACCTACAGGGATATAGTCCTGAAGTCTCACCTCCAGTCTGGCAGCATCCCTGTTGCCATGGAGGAGAGAGGTCACGTGACAGAGCATCACCCTGGTGTGTTAGGAAGTGATCCTGTAACTAGGACCTGTCCTCCAGGTATTGTAAAACCCTCTCGCACTGAGGAAGTTTCTCCAGGGCCATGTGCCCATGAGGGAAGGGTTAGGACAGCCGTTATAGTTGCTGATTCGATCATTAGGCATGTAGATAGCTGGTGGCTGGTGGACGTGAGGATCGCCTGGTAACATGCCTGCCTGGTGCGAAGGTAGCAGACCTCACGTGCCACCTAGATAAGGTCTTAGTGCTGGGGAGGAGTCTGCTGTCTTGGTACATGTCGGTACCATTGACATTAGGAAAATGTGGTAGGGAGGTTCTGGAGGATAAATTTAGGCTTTTAGGTAGGAAGTTGCAATCCAGCACTTCCAGGGTAGCGTTCTCCGAAATGCTTCCCGTTCCACGCGCAGGACCCAAAAGGCAGGCAGAGCTCTGGAGTCTCAATGCGTGGATGAGACGATGGTGCAAGGATGAGGGTTTTGGATTTGTTAGGAACTGGGGAACATTCTGGGGAAAGGAGGGGCTCTTCCGAACTGATGGGCTTCACCTTAACCGGGATGGAACCAGGCTGCTGGCATTAACCTTTAAAAAGGAGACAGAGCAGCTTTTAAACTAGATAATAGGGGAAAGCCGACAGTCGTACAAGAGCGCATGGTTCGGAAGAATGTATCCTTGAAGGATACTACCAAAATCAGAGAGGTTCCAAAAAAGAGTAAAGTAGCCCAAATGCCCTCGAGTATGGAGCAGACAGAGCTTGAAGATCCCAAATTACCTATGCCTACCAATAGCCAGATTAATATGAATAAAATACAGTCTCTAAAATGCTTGTATGCAAATACTAGAAGTCTAAAAAATAAGATGGGAGAGTTAGAATATATAGCACTAAATGAGAGGTTAGATATGATTGGAATATCAGAGACATGGTGGAAGGAGGACAACCAGTGGGACACTGATACCTGGGTACAAACTATATCGTAATGATAGAGCTGATCAAATTGGTGGAGGGTTTGCGCTCTGTTAGAGAGGGCATTGAGTCAGAAAGGATTAAAGTTTTGCAGGAAACAAAATTTGCTGTAGAATCTCTATGGTTTGAAATTCCATGTAAAAAGGGGAAGGCGATGGCAGTGGGGTTGTACTATCGACTGCCTGGCCAGAATGAACAAATGGATGATAATAATGGGTGATTTCAATTACCCCGGTATCGACCGGGTCAGTGTCACGGCAGGACATGCTAGGGAAATAAAGTTCCTAGATGAAATAAATGACTGCTTCTTGGAGCAGCTGGTTCATGAACCAACCAGAGGGGAAGCCATATTGGACCTAGTCCTTAGTGGAACACCAGATGTAGTGCAAGAGATAAGGGTGCTGGGGCCACTTGGCAATAGTGATCATAGCATGATCGCATTTGATTTAATTAGTGGAGGAAGGATAGTAAGGAAATCCACAGTACTACCTTTTAACTTTCGAAAGGGAGACTATGATAAAATGAGGAAAATAGTTAAGAAAAAACTAAAAGGAGCCGTTGCAAAGGTTAAAGAGTTACATCAAGCTTGGGTGGTGTTGAAAAATATTAGCTTGGAAGCCCAGACCAGCTGTATTCTCCAGGACCAAGCAGGAAGTCAGTCCTCACATATGGGTGACGTCGGCGCCGACGGAGCCCCCGTGTGGAGCATTTCCCCAGCTTTCAAAGAAAGCCTTTGGGAATTGCAGCGCGCATGCGCGGTCCCCTTCCCGCCCAAGGGTGCCATCTTGCTCAGTCTTCTTTTTTCCACAGAGCCCGACGGACGTAGTTCGTTTTTCGCCGAGGAAAAAGTTGATTTCCCTGTTTTTTCTTTTTCTCCTTCGGTTCGACGCTGGATCCTTTTCCCGCCTGGGCCCGATACGCCGGTATCGAGCCCACTCTCTCTTTTTCGGTTTTTGTCCTTTCTGACTAGCGTTCGCGCCATTTTTCTTTTTTCACTGGCAGCCCTGTCTTTTGACCTCGCAGGGGCCCTTTTTCCCCCCGATGGCTGCCAGTGGGTTTAAAAAGTGTGATCGGTGTAAGAAACTTATGTCTCTTACCGACACACATGACTGCTGCCTCCGCTGCCTCGGACCCGATCATGACCCGATGATCTGTGGTCCATGTGGCAAAATGTCCTCGAAGGCGTTGAGTCGGCAGCACCAGAAGGATAGGATCTTCTCTGACTCCGCGTCCGGACGGGCCTCGACGTCTCGGGACTCCGGCCCCGAGCAGCATCGGGGTTCCTCTGAGCGGGGGTCTCCTTCGTGGGAACAGCGCAGGAAGAAGAAACCCACGAGGGCGGCGTCGGTGGACGCTCCTGGTTCCTCGAGGGCCAGGACGCATAGCCCCAATAGCCGTCCCGGGTCTTCGGAGTCGGAGAGGCCTGCCAAGCATCCTTGTATCGAGATGGAGTCTCCTGGACATGTGAGTGCTGTAGTCCTCGTGGACTCTCCTCCAGGGGAGCCGATGTCTGGCCCGAGTCGGGGGCTGCTGGGTCTCCTGAGCTCGGATTCAGGTTGACGGCATTGGAGAGCAGCCTCGCTGCCTTCATGGAACAGCAGCGGGCATTGATCGCCGGTCTCACCGGTGCATCTGCTTCGACCACCGGGACATCGACGTCCAAGTCGACCCCGGAGGTCGAGACGATCCTCGAGTCCATGCGGGCTCGAGTCGATCCTCGGCCACGGTCTCCCTCGGCCTCCCGTTCGGGACCGAGGTCGTCGACGCCGGTACCCTCGGCGTCGGGGCGGATGGCATCGGTGCCCGCCCGACCGGAGCCGCTCGATTCCTCCTCCAAGGAGTTGGGCTGGGAGACGGAGGACAAAGAGTCACCCGACACTTATCGGACTCGGTGTGTCCCATCGGACTCGCCGGAGTCCGAACCTCAGAGACGATCCCCACCGGAGGATACCCGGTTCTCGGACTTCGTGCGGGATATGGCCAAGGCCTTGGCCTTCCCCGCGGATCCCGAGGAGGAGCCTCGAGCCGAGGAGCTCGAGGCCCTCCAGTATGACTCTCCCCCGAAGGAGGCCTTTACTGTACTGGTTCCTCCGATGCTGGAGCGGCTGCTCTTCCGCATGTGGGAGACCCCGGCCTCGACGCCGGTGTTAAGCAAGCGGGTCGATTCCATCTATCGAGTCCGCAAGAGCCCCGGGTTCCAAAAGGCACAATTACCGCACCACTCCATGGTTGTGGAATCGGCCATGCATCGACTGAAAAGTCAGAAGATGCACTCCTCGGTGCCTCCCGGCCGGGAGGCCCGGAACCTGGATGCCCTCGATAAGAAGTGCTTCCAGGGCTCTATGCTTGCTTGCCGTGTCCAGACATACCAGCTCTACATGGGCATGTATCTCAAAGACCAGGCAAAGGAGATTGCCGGGTTCTCTGTTGGTCTCTCTGAGGAACCTTTGCAGCGGTTCCAAGCCTTGTCCACTGGTATTCGAGAGTGCTCGAAGTTTATCTCTGGAGCAGCCTACGATGGCTTCGAGGCTTCGGCCCGAGTAGCCGGGGCCGGCATCGGTGCCCGCCGACAGGCTTGGCTACAGTCATCCGACCTCGAGCCATGGGTGCAGGATAAGTTGGTCGATGTCCCCTGCCAAGGTGAAAACCTCTTTGGCAAGCCCATGGCTGAGAAGGCTGCAGAACTCGAGACCGAGACTCTGACTCTGACTAGGCTGTCGAGAAAAACCTCTGCCCTTTCTCAGAAAAAGAAGGGCTTGGGAAAAAAGACCTTTTACCCGAGGAAGTCATCTGCCTATAAACAATACCCTCATTATCAGGCCTCTGCAGCTCCCCAACAGGGTCAACAGGCCAAGGGGCAGGGTCATGGGCCCCGTAGGCAGAAGGCCCCCAAGCCACCAACACCAGCCCCTGCTCAGCAGGGTGGGGGTTTTTGACTGAGAAGGCATAGCCTCTTCTCCTCAGCTGGCTCACATCAGCACAGGAGACTGGCTGGCCCACTTTGCCCACAGGTGGTCAGCCGTCACATCAGATACCTGGGTGCTCCATATAGTCCACAAGGGCTATCTTCTCCATTTTCACCAGGTACCTCCCTCCTATTTTCCAGGGGAGCCTCCAAGACTCCCTCTGCACAGGGACCTACTCCTTCAGGAGTTAGCAAGTCTGCTAAAGGACCAGGCTGTGGAACCGGTGCCCCACCACCTGAGAGGTCACGGCTTTTATTCCAGGTACTTTCTGGTACCAAAAAGAACAGGAGTCCTCAGACCCATCCTATACTTGCGCAACCTCAAGTTCCTGGAGAGGGAAAAGTTCAAGATGCTTACCCTTGGAATCCTGCTGCCCTACCTCCAGCAGGGAGATTGGCTATGCTCCTTAGATCTAAAGGATGCTTATACTCACATCCTTATTCATCCAGACCACAGACAATATCGCAGATTTGTTGTGGGGGGAAACCACTACCAGTACAGAGTACTACCCTTTGGCCTAACCTCCGCTCCCAGGGTGTTCACCAAGTGCCTGGCGGTGGTGGCGGCCTACCTGGAGGCTTCAAGGTCTTTTTGTGTTTCCATACCTGGATGACTGGCTCATAAGAGGCCAGTCAAGCCACCCTTTGCACTGTGGCTCTGCTTCAGCACTTGGGGTTTATCATAAACTTCGCAAAGTCCACTTTGCTCCCGTCCCAGAACTTAGAATTCATAGGAGCGAGGCTAGACACTCTTCAGGCGAAGGCTTTTCTGCCAGTGGGCAGAGCCCACAGGTTGATGGATGTAGCCAGGCAGTTTCACAGCAATTCCCTGGTCTCCGCCAGGCAATTCCTGAGACTTCTCGGCCATATGGCTTCCACGGTTCATGTAACCCCCAATGCCTGCCTGCACATGCGGCCTGCGCAGTGGAGCCTTCGAACTCAGTGGCATCAAGCCACAGGGAGCCTTGCAGACTCAGTAAAAATATCCACTCTGCTCGTCTCCTCTCTACAATGGTGGCTTCATCTTCCGAATCTGGTACTCGGAGTGAGTTTTCAATCCCCTCCGCATTCTCAAGTGCTGACGACAGATGCTTCTCTTCTAGGTTGGGGAGCACATTGCCAAGGGGCATGTACTCGGGGTCTCTGGACCCCTTGGGAAGCTGCTCAGCAGATAAACTTCCTGGAGCTACGGGCAATACGCCTAGCTCTGAGAGCCTTCTCCCACCTCACATCTCACCAGTCTGTACTGGTCCAGACGGACAATCAAGTTGCCATGTTCTACGTGAACAAACAAGGAGGCACGGGCTCCTTCCTTCTCTATCAGGAGGCACAACGACTGTGCTCTTGGGCAGTCAATCACGGAATCCTCCTCAAGGCTGTCTACCTCCCCGGTCAAGAAAATTACCTGGCGGACAGACTGAGCAGGATCCTGCAACCACACGAATGGAGATTGAATCCATTGGTGGTTCAGCAGATCTTTCTCAGGTGGGGCCTCCCCACCATGGATCTTTTCGCCAGTCCTCTGAACCGGCAACTCCCGAGATTCTGTTCCAGACAACCGCATCCTCTCAGAGTAGCAGCGGATGCCTTTCTGATTCCGTGGTCCCAAGGCCTACTGTATGCGTTTCCTCCCACGCCACTAGTGTCCCGAACACTGTTCAAGGTCCTCAAGGACGGGGCCTCAATGATTCAACATGATCCTCTGGGGATTCAACACGATCTCCTGTCTCAGGACCAGGGGTCTCTCTTGCACCCCAACCTCCAGTCCCTTCATCTGATGGCCTGGCTGCTGAAAGGGTAGTCCTGGCTCCCCTACTACTGCCTAGAGAGGTGGAAGACGTAGTCTTAGCCTCTAGGCGGCAATCCACCAGGAAATCCTACGCTCTTAAGTGGCTTAGATTCTCCGCATGGTGTGCTCAGCACAGTGAGAATCCCTTCTCGTGCTTGGTAGCGGTAGTATTGCAATATTTGCTTTACCTCTCCAATCTAGGCCTTAAGTCCAACTCTGTCAGGGTTCATCTCAGTGCTTTCTCAGCACACCACTCGCCGGTGGACGGGAGGCCTCTTTCCAACCACCCTTTGGTGGCTCGTTTTCTCAGAGGCCTCCTCCTGCTTAAGCCTCCTTTGCGTCCACCAGCCCCTGAGTGGGATCTGAATGTGGTCTTACAGCAGATTACTTGTCCGCCATTTGAACCTATGGCTACCTGCCCTCTCCGTTTTCTCTCCTGGAAAACCTTGTTTCTGGTAGCTCTTACCTCTGCTAGGCGAGTGAGTGAACTTCAGGCACTAGTGTCTGATCCCCCTTACACTAGGTTCTACAGGAATAGGGTAGTCTTACGGACTCGCCCGAAGTTTCTCCCTAAGGTTGTCTCCCCTTTTCACCTCAATCAGGAGGTGGTTCTTCCGACCTTCTTTCCCAGGCCGCATGCCAACCGGGCTGAGATGGTCCTGCATACCCTGGACTGTAGGAGGGCGTTGTCCTTCTATCTTGACTGTACGCGGGAGCATCTTAGGGCTGTTCAGCTCTTCGTTTCTTTTGACCCCAATAAATTGGGGTTACCTGTTTCCAAGCGTACTTTGTCCATATGGGTCGCTGACTGTATCGCCTGGGCTTATGGGGCAGTCGGCCTCTCGTTGGAGGGTCGAGTCATGGCTCATCGTGTCAGGGCGAAGGCTGCGTCAGTGGCACATCTCCGCTCTGTTCCGTTGGCAGACATCTGCCGGGCCGCTACTTGGTCTTCAAGCCAGACTTTTGCGGCCCATTACTGCCTTGAGAGGGAGTCCCGCAGGGACAGTGCTTTCGGACAGGCAGTACTCCATAATCTCTTTGGGGTTTAGGCAACTCCTACCCTCCGGCCCTGGTGTTGGGCTACCGGTCGGGGGCGTTCTCAGAGATGATTCCTTCCTTACGTACTGACGAGCTAGAGGGAGCTCATTTTTTCTACTTGAGGTCTCCGGTAGCCTTAAGCTGGGGAGTCCCATATGTGAGGACTGACTTCCTGCTTGGTCCTGGAGAAAGAGTAGTTACTCACCTGTAACAGGTGTTCTCCAGGAGCAGCAGGAATCAGTCCTCACAACCCTCCCTCCTCTCCTTGGAGTTGCAGTCATATGATTTATTTTTGCTATTTTGCTGTCTTTTAGCTATGTCATCAGACTGAGCAAGATGGCACCTCTGGGCGGGAAGGGGACCGCGCATGAGCGCTGCAATTCCCAAAGGCTTTCTTTGAAAGTTGGGGAAATGCTCTGCACGGGGGCTCCGTCGGCGCCGACGTCACCCATATGTGAGGACTGATTCCTGCTGCTCCTAGAGAACACCTGTTACAGGTGAATAACTACTCTTTCCACGCTTTAAGAAAAGTGGAAGGAAGTCCAAAAAACTGACAGCATGGTTTAAAGGTGAGGTCAGAGAGGCTGTTGCCAAAAAAACATCTTTCAGGAAATGGAAAAAAGAGCCAAACGACGAAACCTGGAAACAGCACAAGCACTGGCAAGTTAAATGCAAGGCATTGATAAGGCAGGCAAAGGGAGAATTTGAGAAGAAGCTTACTGCGGAAGCAAAAACGCAAAATAAAGACTTTTTCAAATACATTCGTAGCAAAAAAAACCTGTGAGAGAGTCAGTTGGTCCATTAGATGATAGAGGGGTTAAAGGGACACTAAGAGGTGACAAGGCGATAGCGGAGAGACTGAATGAATTCTTTGCTTCGGTCTTTACTGACAAAAACATATACCGAGATTCTAAACAAACCTGAAGTGAAGCTTATCATAGCTCAGGAAGGAGCTATAGAAAAGGTGAAGTGACTCTGAACAAGCAACCTGTCAGTTCTGGTAGAAATAAGAAAACAGAATTTTCCGATAAGACTACCAGTCCCAGAATGCACCAGGTTTCCAACAGCCATTAGAGGAGCTGAAGTGGGGAAACGTGTGTTCAATCAGGAGGGCTATGAGGTAATCCCTAAGCACTCATCTCAAAGGGCAGGGCCTGATTCAGCACAGCTGCACTGTGTTAGGGAGGAGCACTCATCCAAGCAGAATAAGAGTAGAGTTTATTCTACAGATGACCATCTTCATGATCACCTTGGATATCCAGAGAAGGATCATCAGTTTCATCTGAAGGATCATCAGAAGCAGAAGCCAAACCGGATGGACAGAGAGAAAAAGAAACCCTCTGGAAGAAAGAGGAGAAAAGCCTTTGAGAGGTCTAGAAGAGTCCAAAGCAGTACGTATACTGGGAGGTATTCCAAGGGCCAGCATACACCATTGGACTGGGGAAAGCCAGAGGAATGGTGCTGCAGAGCTAGGAATCTCCAGACGCTACCTGTGAGGGAGACGACTGCACGTGGAAGGGACCCTAAGACCCGTGCCAGAAGGTATGTGAAGAGAGATCCAGTGTCCAGGGATCTGGATTGGAAGGCTGGACATAAGAACTGGACTACATACTGGCCAGGCTATATAGAGAGGAACTCTAACAGCAATGGAAGCTCAGGTATGAACACTGATCTATGCCCTAGCTATAACCTTGAAAGACAGCAGGGAAACAAGTATTCTCCTGAAAGTGCTCCATTGAGAGATTCATCTGTGCTAATCCATGATATTGAACCTATGCTTGTTGAAGATGGGGAAATGATTGCAGATGAAGAATGTATTTATATGGATTGTTCTCTATCTAAACTCCGTTGGTAACTTTCTGTTATAAAGTACAGCAACCATCACAAAGAAATACAAATTTGTTCTTTAATCTACTCAGAAAAGCTCCTGAAGCAGGATTTGACCCACACAGTAGAAAGCAAGCCAGCTAAGGGGTTTCAGCTGGATAACTGCTAGCAATTAAGCCTTACCTAATTGCTTGTGAGCTAGGAGAGAATCACTTCTGAATCTATGTGGGAAGTAATCAGAAGTTAACCTGAAAAGAACAGTTTGTTTCTTGCTTTGTGGCTTTTCATTTGTTGTTTTCCTTATTTTGACTTTGTTTTTCCAAGTTAACACTGAAAGCAAGTTACCTGATTTTATGTGCTACCAAGCATATCTGTGTTGGGAGAAATAACCCCATAAATAAATATCTTATTGGCTTTACCCAAGAGCACAACTAAATTATTGTCAGCAGCTGTGTCTGGTGTGAATGAACTACATTGCCCACAATACCTTGCAAATCATATAGATATATGCACTTGCCAAGACTGTGAAGATTCTCACCCAGGCAACCGTCTGACAAGCTATCAGTTTATTTTTGTCGGAGCAGCCACCACAGTGAGGGGAAAGGAACCACCCCAAACCGCTGTAGCCGATCCTTTTTAATCAATTTTTCAAAAAAATACTTTCAGATAAGTGTATTTTTTAACACTTATGTAGATTGTCGGCGGCTTCCCACATCTGCATCAAAAGTGTAACAAAGAGGAACAGGCCATGAAGACTAGTCAATCAGCATCAGGAACGACGTGTCACGTTTCGGGGTCAATAACAGAGCCCCTGCATCAGGTCCCAGCCTTTTCTAGCCAGAGCAGCCTTGAAGAGCGTCTTCAATCTAACGTTTTTTATCATGAAAAGGTATCAAATGCCCGGATGAGAACCAGCCCGAAGATGCATACAGGCCAATCAGAGCTAGGGGGAGGAGCACCACTCGGCGCCGCCCACTCACAGCTCAAAATTGATCGGCTCGCAAAAAAGCATCCAATGCTGAAAAACTTCTGATGCCAAAAAACAAAAATCAAAGAATGGTATGCCAGTCAATTTGCTGATTAAGTCCCAAAGGGGTTACGGTATTCAAACGATGAATCCAACGTTGTTCCAGCAGTTGTAAAACTTGAAGCCGATCTCCCCCCCCGCGGATTCACTGGGACAAAATCCAGAATTCGCCAATGTAGGTCAGTAAAGCAATGATCAGCTGTCAGACAATGATCAACCAATGGGGCGGACAAAACACATGTCCGTAGATGAGATGCATGCTCTCCCAATCGCAATTTAAAAGATCTTGAAGTGCGACCCACTTAATAGAGGTCACAAGGGCAAACTATCAAATACACCACAAAGGATGTCAGGCAATCGGTTCTCCACCGAATAAGGTAGTCTTTGCCAGTATGCTTGTCTGTCCAAGAAGCTCCGACCAGTGTATTGGGGCAATAAATGCAAGATCCACAAGAAAAATGTCCAGCTGAAGGATGAAATCTTGGCGGACAATCTTCAGAGGGAACAGTGTGTACAATTAAGTCCCACAAATTTGTATAGCGGGTGTAAGCTATACGTAAACCCTTACGAAAGCAAGGGTGAACCGCCAACACTGGCCAAAATTTGTGTAAAATTCCAACTACCTTACCTGAGCCACAGAAGTATGGGAGAATCCCAGTAACCTGTGCAGACTGATCTTGTACAGAGGAAGGAGTTGTAAACAACCATTCACGATGGACATTATTGGCACGTTTTCTGGCAAGATGTACCACTTTTGTTGGATAGCCCCTAGAGAGCAAACGCAAACTTAAATCTTCCGCAGCCCGATTATAGTCAGCTTGATTGGAGCAAATCCGACGGATCCGAAGGAATTGGCCAAAGGGTAAACCCTTCCTAAGTGCTGGTGGATGAAAACTATTAAATCTCAAGAGTATTCCTTTGGACAGATTTACGGTATAAAGAAGTACAAAAACCTGTTTCTGACAGTAGAATCTGAACATCCAAAAATTGAATGCTAGCCGAATCAACCTGAGCAGTAAATTGAATATTGTACTTAAAAGAATTCAAAGATGCCAAAAAAGATTGTAAATCAGCTAACGACCCCAAAACGTGACACGTCGTTCCTGATGCTGATTGACTAGTCTTCATGGCCTGTTCCTCTTTGTTACACTTTTGATGCGGATGTGGGAAGCCGCCGACAATCTCAGATAAGTGTATTGTTTAACACTTATGTAAAGTATTTTTATGAAAAATTGATTAAAAAGGATCGGCTACAGCGGTTTGGGGTGGTTCCTTTCCCCTCACTGTGGTGGCTGCTCCGACAAAAATAAACTGATAGCTTCACTTCGTTTGTTTAGAATCTCGGTATATGTTTTTGTGATTTTTTTTCACCGGGATTGGGTATATTTCAGTTTTGGATTTATATTGATACCAAGTGAGTCATGACTTCCACGGTGTTTGCCTTTACGGATGAGCGTTTGTCTCAACTTAAAAAACAAGTGTCATTATTTGAGGATGCTGTGGCTATTGGTTCTCAATCCAGCCTTCCTCCTACTATGCTGGAACTGAAAGATATTCATAAAAAGTTAATTAGGACCACATTGCATGGTTCCGCCATGGCCCAGTATCTTAAGTCATCAATCATCCCTAGGGGTCTTCGAGTGATAAAACCTCCCAAACAGTTTATAGATGATCAAGAATTTTTTACCACCTGGCATGCTATATTGAATAAATGTAGCATAGACCTTATTGCCTTGCTCCTGGAAAGATCATTGAAAGAGCAGGAATTATTGACTGCACAGGCATCTACGTTTAAAGAGCAGCTCTTGGAGACGATGGAACTTACCAGTTTTCAATCTCAATGGCAAGAAATAGATAAACAACTGGCATCGTTTCGTGACCATATTAGGGGCTTGAAGATTAACAAGTTCAAGAGAGACAAGAGTGATTACGATAATGACTGTGTTTACAATTGGCCGTCGCGCACTCCTCGTTCTCGTACTCGGCGTGTGACCTTTGGCCAGGATTCAGATGATAATACGGAGACTGACTCTACTGGTTCTACAGAGGAAATTGGCAAGACTCATTCTGCTTCAAAATTACCTGTTTCTCGGGGGAATAACTTTTGGGGTCGTAGACCACGTGGATCTACACATCAGGTTTTTCTCGAGGGACCAGACACCAGATCCCACACTCGCAATCGTCAGTGCTGAATCTTTCTGGGGTTTCTCTCACACAGCAACAACAAGAGGTCCTTGAGCTAGGTCTATCGTTTGTCCCTTCTCCGCGATATAATAGTTTTGAGGTACGTCGTGCCCTTTATCGCTTTTTTCGGAAATTGAAAGTTATTCATCATTTTTCTCTCCAACTGGGTCAGTGGATGTTTCCCTGATTAAAAAACCGTCAACCTGGACACCGCTTTCTTTGACTGATGCGGCCATCTCTACCTTTTAACATCTGGTTTTACAGGATTTAGAATGTTTGAATCTAGGGTGGCTCCAAAGTTTAGCAATTTGTCAAGGTCGCATTTTCAAGCTCTACAACAGCTTTCTTCTTCACCTTTGGTGATTCGTAGAGCGGACAAAGGAGGGGCAACCGTACTCCTTTCCAAGGACCAATATGAGAGAGAAATGGACAGACATCTGAGTAATCGTCAACATTACTCTTTGATATCAGATCCTACTTCGGACTTGATGGAGACCATACACACTTTGTCATCAGCATTCTTGCGGAATTGGATAACTAAGAGGGAATCTGAATTTTTGATTAATGCTCATCCCATACTTCCAGTTTTCTATTTAGTCCCGAAAGTTCATAAATCCCTTGAAAATCCTCCTGGTCGACCCATCATCTCATGTAGGGATTCTGTCTTGGAGCCCTTGTCCAAGTTTTGCGACTTATTTTTGCAACCTGCAGCGGCTCAAGTCACGTCCTATATTAGGGACACAGGAGATTTTCTACGACAACTGTCTTCCTGCACAGCCTTTTCCTCTTATA
Source organism: Ichthyophis bannanicus (assembly GCA_033557465.1). NCBI lineage: Eukaryota > Metazoa > Chordata > Amphibia > Gymnophiona > Ichthyophiidae > Ichthyophis > Ichthyophis bannanicus. Next base: position 122,712,072 of record CM066048.1, read on the forward strand.
CCTATATGGTTACACTCGATGTCCAGTCCCTTTATACAAATATTGATCAGGCTGAAGTGTTGGCCGGTTTACAAACTCATCCCCTTGATTTGCCGGATCGTATTCCTCGACAGTTCATACTTGACTTGTTGCTTTGGTGCTCCAAAGAAATCATTTTCTCTATCGTCAACAGTGCTATCTCCAGATCTTCGGGATTGCTATGGGGGCTACGGTAGCCCCTTCGGTAGCCACCATTTATATGGGTTGGTTCGAGGAGTCCTTTGTCTACCCCCATCCTCTATTTTTGAATATCCTGTTCTGGCGACGTTTCCTGGATGACATCTTTTTTCTTTGGACGGGGACGTTAGCTGATTTACAATCTTTTTTGGCATCTTTGAATTCTTTTAAGTACAATATTCAATTTACTGCTCAGGTTGATTCGGCTAGCATTCAATTTTTGGATGTTCAGATTGTACTGTCAGACACAGGTTTTTGTACTTCTTTATACCGTAAATCTGTCCAAAGGAATACTCTTTTGAGATTTAATAGTTTTCATCCACCAGCACTTAGGAAGGGTTTACCCTTTGGCCAATTCCTTCGGATCCGTCGGATTTGCTCCAATCAAGCTGACTATAATCGGGCTGCGGAAGATTTAAGTTTGCGTTTGCTCTCTAGGGGCTATCCAACAAAAGTGGTACATCTTGCCAGAAAATGTGCCAATAATGTCCATCGGGAATGGTTGTTTACAACTCCTTCCTCTGTACAAGATCAGTCTGCACAGGTTACTGGGATTCTCCCATACTTCTGTGGCTCAGGTGAGGTAGTTGGAATTTTACACAAATTTTGGCCAGTGTTGGCGGTTCACCCTTGCTTTCGTAAGGGTTTACGTATAGCTTACACCCGCTGTACAAATTTGTGGGACTTAATTGTACACACTGTTCCCTCTGAAGATTGTCCGCCACGATTTCATCCTTCAGCTGGACATTTTTCTTGTGGATCTTGCATTTATTGTCCCAATACACTGGTCGGAGCTTCTTGGACAGACAAGCATACTGGCAAAGACTACCTTATTCGGTGGAGAACCGATTGCCTGACATCCTTTGTGGTGTATTTGATAGTTTGCCCTTGTGACCTCTATTAAGTGGGTCGCACTTCAAGATCTTTTAAATTGCGATTGGGAGAGCATGCATCTCGTCTACGGACACGTGTTTTGTCCGCCCCATTGGTTGATCATTGTCTGACAGCTGATCATTGCTTTACTGACCTACATTGGCGAATTCTGGATTTTGTCCCAGTGAATCCGCGGGGGGGAGACCGGCTTCAAGTTTTACAACTGCTGGAACAACGTTGGATTCATCGTTTGAATACCGTAACCCCTTTGGGACTTAATCAGCAAATTGACTGGCATACCATTCTTTGATTTTTGTTTTTTGGCATCAGAAGTTTTTCAGCATTGGATGCTTTTTTGCGAGCCGATCAATTTTGAGCTGTGAGTGGGCGGCGCTGAGTGGTGCTCCTCTCCCTAGCTCTGATTGGCCTGTATGCTTCTTTGGGCTGGTTCTCATCCGGGCATTTTATACCTTTTCATGATAAAAACCGTTAGATTGAAGACACTCTTCAAGGCTGCTCTGGCTAGAAAAGGCTGGGACCTGATGCAGGGGCTCTGTTATTGACCCCGAAACGTGACACGTCGTTCCTGATGCTGATTGACTCTAGTCTTCATGGCCTGTTCCTCTTTGTTAAACTTTTGATGCGGATGTGGGAAGCCGCCGACAATCTCAGATAAGTGTATTTTTTAACACTTATGTAAAGTATTTTTATGAAAAATTGATTAAAAAGGATCGGCTACAGCGGTTTGGGGTGGTTCCTTTCCCCTCACTGTGGTGGCTGCTCCGACAAAAATAAACTGATAGCTTCACTTCAGGTTTGTTTAGAATCTCGGTATATGTTTTTGTGATTTTTTTCACCGGGATTGGGTATATTTCAGTTTCGGTCTTTACTGAGGAAGATGTAGGGATGTTACCCATGAAGTGGTATTTAAAGGTGCGGAAGAATTGAAGGAAATATCGATATATCGGGAAGATGTTTTACAACTATTAGATAAACTGAAGAGTAGCAAGTCACCTGGGCCGGATGGTATACATCCAAGGGTGTTGAAAAAACTGAAATATGAGATTGCAGACCTGCTATTAGTAATCTGTGAGCTATCATTAAAATCATCTGTAATACCTGAAGATTGGAGGATGGCGAACGTAACACCAATTTTTAAAAAGGGTTCCAGGGGTGATCTGGTAAACTACAGACCGGTGAGCCTGACGTCAGTACCGGGAAAAATGGTAGAAACCATCATAAAGAACAAAATTGCTGAACATGTAGATAGTCGTGGCTTAATGGGAGAGAGCCAACATGGCTTTAGACAAGGAAGATCTTTGTCTTACTAATCTGTTATGTTTGTTTGAAGGTGTGAATAAACAGGTAGACAAAAGTGAGTCGGTTGATATAGTGTATTTGGACTTTCAGAAAGCCTTTGACAAGGTTCCCTCATCAGAGACTTTTGGCAAAACTAAAGAGTCATGGGATAGGAGGCAGTGTACTATTGTGGATCAGGAACTGGTTAAAAGATAGAAAGCAGAGGGTAGGGCTAAATGGCCAATTTTCCCAATGGAGAAAGGTGAATAGTGGTGTACCCCAGGGATCTGTGCTGGATCCGCTGCTTTTTGATATATTCATAAATGACCTGGAAAAGGGAATAATGAGTGAGGTTATCAAATTTGCAGATGACACAAAACTATTTAAAGTTGTTAAAACCCAAGAGGATTGTGGAAAATTGCAAGAGGATCTTGATAAATTGGAAGACTGGGCATCAAAATGGCAGATGAAATTTAATGTGGACAAGTGCAAAGTTATGCACCTAGGGAAGAACCACCCAAACTATGGTTACATGATGCAAGGTTCCACATTAGGAACCACCACCCAGGAAAAAGATTTAGGCGTCATTGTGGATAGCATGTTAAAACCCTCGGCCCAGTGTGCAGCGGCAGCCAAGAGAGCAAATAGAATGCTAGGTATCATAAGGAAAATAAAACAAAGGATATTATAATCCTTTTATATCGTTCCATGGTGCGACCGCACCTTGAATATTGCGTGCAATTCTGGTTGCCGTATCTTAAAAGGATATAGCGTTATTAGAAAAGATTCAGAGAAGAGCCACCAAAATGGTAAAGGAGATGGAAGGATACCCCTTTGAAGAAAGGCTAAAAAGGTTAGGGCTCTTTAACCTGGAAAAGAGACGGCTGTGGGAAGATATGATAGAAGTCTATAAATTAATGAACGGAGTGGAACGGATAAACGTAGATTGATTGATTATTTACGTTATCAGAATATAAAAAGACTAGGGGACATTCAATGAAGCTACAGGGTAAACTATTTAAGACTAATAAAAGAAAATATATTTTTTCACTCAACGTCTAATCAAACTCTGGAATTTGTTACCGGAGGATGTAGTAAAGGCTGTTAGTGTAGCTGGGTTTAAAAAAGATTTGGACAAGTTCCTGGAGGAAAGGTCCATAAACCATTATTAAGAAGGGACCCAGGATATCAATGTTTGACCCAATACAAGCGTCGTGGAACCTGTGTCTTTTGGGGAAACTGCTAGATACGTATGACCTAGATTGGCCACTGTTGGAAAGAGGAAACTGGGCTTGATGGACCTTCGTCTGACTCAGTATGGCATATGTATCTTATGTTCGCATATGGGGTGACGTCGATGCCGATGGAGCCCATGAGGAGCATTTCCCCAGCTCTCAAAGAGAGCCTTTGGGAATGCTACCACGTGGTCCCCTTCCTGCCCAAGGGTGCCATCTTGCTCAGTCTATTTTTCCGCAGAGCCCAACAGACGCTTGTCCTGTTTCCCCGGAAAAATCTCTCTAAAATTATCCTTAAAAATTGTTTGTTTCCCGGTTTGCTTACTGGTTCCTCTTCCTGCCTCAAGCTGGTGCTGTTTCTTGGCTCCCTCCTTTTTTTGATGAGGCTTGTTTTGACCAGTATTCATTCCCTTTTTCGCCCAGGGGTCGTCTACCCCGGCCAGGGGTCTCCCACCGTGTCTCCCGGTGGCTTCAAAAAATGTGACTGCTGCACTTTAACTCTGTCAGACACCTGCGACTGCTGCCTATGCTGCCTGTATCTGGACCACAATAACACCACCTGCGACCTGTGCCAGGCCATGACTCTGAAAACCAACAAGAAATGTTTGGAGTTGCAGGGGAAGATGTTCCCGCAGTCCGAATCTCTCCGGCTTCCCCACCACTGAACTCCAAGCCCAGCACTTCCTGCAAGGCTCAAGCATCCTCGGCGTCCTGTGGTGGCAGCTCCTGCAAAAAGACCGCGGACCGCGAGAAGAAAAAGAGAAAAAAAAATCATGAAAACCAATCGAGGTTCCACCGGCGAAACCCGGTAAGGTCCCACGGAGAAACTCGGGCAACTGAGCAGCACCCCCCTAAGGTCTCTAGGAAGGAATCCTCGGCTGGTGGAGACCATGCGAGGCTCCTCGAGGTCATGGTCCTTGTCAAGGATGCACTTGAGCAGCGCCCCCCTAAGGTCTCTAGGAAGGAATCCTCGGCTGGTGGAGACCATGCGAGGCTCCTCGAGGTCATGGTCCTTGTCAAGGATGCACTTGAGCAGCGCCCCCTAAGGTCTCTAGGAAGGAATCCTCGGCTGGTGGAGACCATGCGAGGCTCCTCGAGGTCATGGTCCTTGTCAAGGACGCACTTGCGAGAGTTCTGGCGTTGGGCTTGAGAACCTCCTGTGCCCATGCCGAAAGCTGCGGAACCTTCTGGCCTTGAAACCAGAATGGCAGCCCTGGAGCAAAATATCTCTGCCATCCTGGCTCTGTAGCAGGCAGTGATGTCTGGCTTGTCCGCATCATCTGCCTCGACAACCAGGCCCCCGACTGTGGGGGAGTTCCCAGGTGTCAAGCCAGGTGCAGAGCGCCACTGGCCTCTGACGAACCCTCGGCACCGATCGAGGTCCCAGTCTCGATCCTCCAGTTTCCAGGAGTCGGATCAGAGATCCTCCAGGGGAACCCGGTTTCCTGGACCTGGCCTTGAGGCATGGGAATCCCAAGTTTTGGCATCCTTGACACTCTCCGGCTCTGAGTAGGAGACCGATGACAAGGCCTCCCCAGAGACCTTTCGACACCGAGACATCCCCTCATAGCTGTCTCCCCCAGCACCATCCTCCCCTGGAAGATGTGTCCTTCCACAACTTCGTCTGGGATATGGCCCGGGCCCTGTCTGTCTCAACTGAATCTGAGGAGGACTTGTGCACTGAAGAACTGGAGATCCTCCAGTATGTGTCTCCGCCAAAAGATACTGTAACAGTGCTGGTACAACCTAACCTCGAGCGGTTGTTCCTATGAATGTGGGAGATCCTGGCCTCAGTGCTGGTGGTCAGCCAATGCCTTAACGCTATCTACCACATCAAGAAGGGCCCTGGCTTCCAAAAGGCTCAGCTCCCACATAACTCCATGGTTGTGGGTTCATCTATGCAGAAGATTAAAAGCCAGAAGAATTATTCCTCTGTCCCTCCGGGCAGAGAGGCCTGAGCCCTCGATGCCCTCAGGCGCAAGTGCTTTCAGGGCTCCATGCTTGGCTGTCGGATACAGGCCTATGAATTGTATATAGGTATGTACCTCAAGGGCCTCATCCAGGAACTGGCAGGTTTCTCCGCAGGTCTTGCCGGGGAACCTCTTCAGAGGTTCCAAACTCTGACAGCTGGGATCTGAGACTGCTCAAAATTCCTGTCCCGCACCGCCTGTGACTGCTTTGAATCGGCAGCCCGGGTGGCAGCAGCTGCCATTGGCACACAATGCCAAGCCTGGCTGCAGACTTCCAACCTCAAGCAGTGGATACTGGGTACAAGAGAAATTGCTCAACATCCCCTGTACTGGAGAAAACTTGTTCGGCAAGCCTATGGTAGCTGAGATAGAGGCCGAGGTCGTGACCAGGCAGAGGCTCTCGAGGAAGATCTCATCCCTCCCCCAGAAGAAACTATTAGGGAAAAGACCCTCTTTCCCAAGGAAAAAGGGGTCCTTTCATTAGGGTCACTACCAGCCCTTCTTGGGACAACAGTGCCCTCAGCCCAAGAATCAGGGCCACAGGCCGAGAAAGCTGAAGGCTCAGAAGCCCCAGGCCCCAGCTCCCACCCAACCCGCAGGGAGCTTTTGACTCCCCGGGCAGGGCCTCCTCTTCCCCAGGAGACCCTCCCCAGCCCACAGGTGGGCCAGGGTCACCACGGACCAGGGGTCCTACAAGTGGTAAGGAAGGGGTATCTCCTCTGCTTCCAGCAAACACCCCCAGGGTTCTTCCCAGGAGAGCCAATGTGTCCTCTCCTTCACCAGATCTTGCTCCTCTCAGAGCTCACAGGCCTGCTCAAAGACAGGGCAGTGAAGCCTGTACCCAAACATCTATGGGGAAAGGGCTTCTCTCCAGGTACTTCTTGTCCCCAAAAGAACTGGGGGCCTCTGGCCCATACTAGACCTGTGAAACCTGATAAAGTTTCTGATGAGGGAGAAGTTCAAGATGCTCTCCCTTGGGACACTGCTGCCCTACCCCCACTAGGGAGATTGGCTCTGCTCCTTGGATCTGAAGGATTCTTAAACCCATATCCTGTTCCACCCCTCCCACAGACAGTACCTAATATTTGTGGTGGGAGGAGAGCACTACCAATACGAGGTACTCCCCCTTCAGCTTGGCCTCATCGCCAAGGGTTTTCACAAAGTGTCTGGCAATAGTGGCTGCCTATCTGCACCTACAAGAGGCCTTCATCTTCCCCTATCTGGACAACTGGCTCATCAGAGGCACTATGGTCATCGAGGCCAGCCAGGTAGCAAGCTGGGCAATCTGCCTCCTGCAGCACCTGGGATTTGTCATCAGCTACCCCAAATTCCATCTTTCCCCGGCACAAGGCCTAGAGTTCATAGGGACACACCTGGACACGCTACAGGCAAGAGCGGTCCTCCCAAGAGACAGGGCAGAACGCCTCCAGCAGCTGGCAGGGGAGGTGCAGCGCCACAGGACAGTCCCAGCGCGCCGCCTCCTCTGTCACCTGGGCCACATGACCTTGGAGGTGCATGTCACCCCCTTGGCCCGCTTTCATATGCAGACGACCCAAAGGTGCCTTAGCTCACAGTGGACTCAGGCCACAGGCAGGCTGAGGGACAGGGTCAAGATCACCAGCTGACTGGCAGCCTCACTAAACTAGTGGCAGAACTTGTACCACATACGGGCAGGATTGCCCTTTCAGGTACCTGCACCACAAGTGAGCCTAACCACAGACATCTCCCTCCTGGGTTGGGGAGCGCACTGCGTTGGCTTATGCACACAAGGCAGTTGGTCTCCGGAGAAATCCCTCCTACAGATCAATCACCTGGAACTCCGGGAAATCTTTCTGGCCCTATGAGCGTTCCTTCACCGCCTATGGCATCTGCCAGTGTTTATCCAGGCGGACAACCAGGTGGCCATGTTTTACATCAACATCCAGGGGCCACTGGCTCATACTCCCTCTGCTGCAAGTGGTATACCTCCCGGGCCAGGACAACTGCCCAGCAGACAGGCTGAGCAGAGTCCTGTGGCCACATGAGTGGTGCTTGCACTCCAGGGTAGCGAGACAGCTTTTCAGCCTCTGGGTCAGGCCCGTGATGGACCTCTTTACCTCTCTGGACAACACGCAGCTGACCCGCTTCTGCTCTTGTCAGCCGCACCTAGAGAGCGGAAGCAGATGCTTTCCTAACCTCATGGGCCAAGGGTCTACTCTGTGTTCTCGCCAACTGCCCTCAAAGTTCAGAGCAACGGAGCGTTAGTAATACTGATTGCTCCCAGGTGGCCCAGGCAACCCTGGTTTCCCCTGCTGCTCTCCTTGTTGGCAGCACTCCCAGTTCAACTGGTCCAGGCCCTGGACTTCCTGTCCCAGGAAGGGGGCTCACTCTTGCATCCTAATGTGGGGTCCCTGATGCTAACAGCGTGGCGGGTGAAAGGGTAGCCTTGGCCCCTTTCACTCTTCCAGTGGAAGTCAAGTAGATCCTGCTGGCCTCCCTGAAGCCCTCCACCAGAAGGGCATAAGCCTTTAAGTGGAGGAGGTTCTCCATCTTGTGCATCCTCCAGTACCTGCTGCACTTATTGTGCACCAGGCTGAAATCTAACTCTGTACGGGTGCACCTAAGCGCCTTAACTCACCATCAGTCCATTGAGGGGAGCCCCTCTCCAGCCAGCCCCTGGTCTCTGGGTTCCTCCGGGACCTCCTGCTATCCAAGCCCCCTCTCCGCCCTCTGGCGGCAGAATGGGACCTCAATGTGGTGCTCTCCCAGCTCACCAGACCACCGTTTGAGCCACTTGCCACCTCAGGTACCTATCGTGGAAAGTGGCCTTCTTGGTGGACCTTACATCTCCTAGAAAGAGTAAGCGAACTCCAGGCCCTGGTGGCGGACCCACCATACACAAGGTTCTATAAGAACAGGATGGTGCTTCGCACACACCCCAAATTCCTCCCAAAGGTGGTATCTCCTTTTCACCTCAACCAGGAGGTAGTCCTCCCCACCTTCTTTCCATGGCCTCATGCCGGCAGGGAGAAGCTGATCCTTCATACGCTGGATTGCAAATGGGCCCTGTCCTTCTACTTACAGTGGACTCAGGCCCATCAGAAAGCTCCTTAGCTTTTTGTGTCCTATGACCCCAGCAGACTGGGGCTCCCCTTGTCAAAGCAAACTCTGTCTGCTTGGGTGGCAGACTGTATTTCCCTCGCCTCTGATCAAGCGGGCCTCTCCCTTGAGCACCAGATAACAGCACATCGCATGAGGGTGATGGCCACATTGGTGGCCAACCTCTGCTCAGTGCCGGTGACTGAGATATGCAAGGCAGCCACCTGGTCTTCAGTTCACACGTTCGCACCTCTCTACTGCCTGGAGAGCGAGTCTTGCAGGGATAGAGCCTTTGGCCAGGCAGTATTCTGTAATATTCTTGGGGTGTAGGCAACTCCTACCCTCTGACTCTTCTGTGTTCAAGCTACCGGAGTGATAGTCTCGCTGGATGCTAGGGTCTCGCAGAGTCTCTCAGCTCGGACTCATCTTCTGCAACTCAAGGCTACTTGATTGATTGTTTGCCGTTGGTGCTGTCCTGGTTCGGTCTGCGGCAGCCTGGAGCTAGGGAGTCCCATATGTGAGGACTGACTTCCTGCTTATTCTGGAGAAAATGTAGTTGCTCACCTGTAACAGATGTTCTCCAGGAATAGCAGGAATCAGTCCTCACAACCCTCCCTCCTCCCCTGAGAGTTGCCTCTATAAATTACCTTATTTTTACGACCGTCTTAGCTATGTCATCTGATTGAGCAAGATGGCACCCTTGGGCGGGAAGGGGACCACGCATGCGTGGTAGCATTCCCAAAGGCTTTCTTTGAAAGCTGGGGAAATGCTCCACGTGGGCTCCATCGGCTTAGATGTCACCCATATGTGAGAACTGATTCTTGCTGTTCCCGGAGAACATCTGTTACAGGTGAGTAACTACGCTTTGGGTACATAGGGTACTTTTTAAAGCTATTTATAAGGGTAAAACCATGTTTCATTTGCTTAAAGGGATTTTTCCAAAATTTCACATCCAGGCATAGGGTCTATATTTTTTTTTTTTACCTACAGTAGCATTCCCAAGGTGAAGTTTGAAGTTCAGATGTGTTCATTTCACCTTGGGGAAAATGATGCGTACCGAACAGCAAATGCACATGTGTATGCACAGTTCTCTTGGGGTGATTTTCAAAGCAAAAATACACATTCACTTTGGCTGTGAAAATCCGGAAGTTTGCATAGTGAAAAGTATGCGTATGCTTTTCACTAAAAATGGTCAATTATAAAATTACCTCCAAAGTTAGGATTGTTTTTTCCCCATTTATTTTATTTTATTATACTTGTATGCTACATCACTCTACAGACCTGATATAGTTCACAACATAAAAATCATCGTCGTTCAACATTTGCACTTGTCAGCTTTAAATTTCATATGCCATCTTGTCGATAGGTCCATCTACAGTTCCCCATAATTTACTTGCGTTTTTAATTACTTTGAATAATTGTCATGTGCAGATTTGATCCCCCTCACTTATTGCTCCCTGTTCCTGAGCACAGATCCGGGGGCATGCCACCATTTACTTCTCTTTCTAGATGCACTTAACAAATTAACAGCAACTCAACTGAACTGCACAGCAATAGGTCAGATTTTATTAATGTACAATGTAACCAAAAATCATTCATAGGCTGTTTCCAGGAGGGGAACAGTCCTTTAATTTGTTTTGTTTTCCTTTTTTTTCATGATTAATTTTCCATTGTATTTTTTATTTGTTTTTCTTTACGTCAATTTGTGTTTTCTAGGCAGAAGTCAGACCTCTATCACAGAAGAAAACAGCAGGCTCATAGGTACAGTATGTGTTCTTCATCAGTAAAGACATCAGCTATAACAAGCTGAATTTAAGGGAAGGGCAGTGGCCTGCAGCACTCTTTATTTGCACATTATTCTCTGGAATATGTTCCCTTCCAAGAACTGTAGAAACTATAAAGCCTGGGGTTAAAGATGTGCTATTTCAGAAATGCAAGTGTTTGCCTTTTTTGCGTCTTTGAGCCTTGTTCTTCTACACCATGTGTGCATTAAATAGTTTAGTTTACCGTGTACAATGCTGCAGAGTGAGTGTTTATAAAGAAAATCTGAAATCTGCAACTGAGAAGAACATAGCTGCCCCAGTGCAGCTATGAAATAGCCCAACTCAGCTGTTATGACTCATTTAAAACCAGCCACAGGATTATGCTTTCCAGATTTATCTTGCCCTCCTAACCTCCCAGAAATCATAGTGGAACATTCCCTTATAATTAGGGTGACAAGCTGAGCTAGGCTTGGATTACCCTGCATTCTGGAATATATAATTCTGATTTCTCTAGGAATAAGCAGGAAGTCAGTCTTGACATGTGGGTGATGTCTGTGCCGACGGAGCCCACGTGGAGCATTTCCCCAGCTTTCAAAGAAAGCCTTTGGGACATGCTACCATGCATGCGTGGTCCCCTTCCCGCCCAAGGGTGCAATATTGCTCAGTCCCCTTTTTTTTTCTGCAGAGCCCAACGGGGACATGTCCAGTTTCTCCTGAAAAACTCCTTGCTATATCCTTAAAAAATAGTTGTTCCCGGTTTGCATGCTGCTTCCTCTTTCCGCCTCGAGACGGTGCTTTCTCTGCTTGTTCCCTCTTTTTTTTTTTTTTCTTTTTTTCATCAGGGTTTGCCTCAACTGGCGTTCATGCCCTTTTTTGCCCGGGGTTTGTTGACCCGAGCCAGGTGTCTCCCACCATGTCTCCTGGTGGGTTCAAAAAATGTGATCGCTGCAGTCAAGCCATGTCTGTCACCGACACCCATGACTGCTGCTTACGCTGCCTGATAGCACCTCTTGTGACCTTTGCCAGGCCATGATGCATAAAACTAATAAAAAGAGGTCAGAGTTGCAGGAGAAACTGTTCCCAAGGTCCGATTTGGCACCAGCCTCCCTGACACAGAGTTCCAAGCCCAGTACTTCTCGTGAGGCCCGAGCATCCTCTGAATCCCTTGGCGGCAGCTCCTCCGAGAAGACCTCTGACCCCGAGCAAAAGAAGAAAAAGTCCTAGAACTCTGAGGTTCCACCGGGAAGACCCGGTAAGACGAGTCTGAGGGACTTGGGCAACTTCGAGAAGCATCCCACCAAAGTCCTCAAGAAGGATTCCTCAGCCAGTGGAGACACTGCGAGGTTCCTCAAGGCCATAGTCCCGGTTGAAGATGCATTTGCGAGAGTGCCGGCGCCGGGCCTGAAATCCTCTGTCCACACCAAAAGCTGCGGAGCATTCTGGCATGGAAACCTGAATGGCAGCCATGGAGCAGAACATCGCTGCTATCCTGGCCATGCAGCAATGATGTCTGGTTTCATCTGCATCATCTGTCCCGATGACGACTGGGCCCCTGACTGCGGGAGAGTCCTTGGTTGTCAAGCTGAGATCCAAGTGCCACAGGCCTCTGGTAAGCCCTCAGCCCCGGTTCTGTTCCTGGGGCATCTGGTCCTCCCTGGCAAGTTTCTGAGATTTGGACACCAGGTCCTTGGAGGGCCCCTGGCCCAGGCCTCGAGGCATGGAGCCGCAAAGCCTCGGACTTGTCGTCTCACCTCGACTCAGAATGGGAAACAGATGACAAGGCCTCCCTGGAAACCAGACGGCACTGAGCCATCCCCTCAGACCTGTCTCCCCCAGTGCCATCCTCCTTTGGAGAACTGGCCTTCCATGACTTTGTCAGGGATATGGCCCGAGCCCTCTCAATGTAAACCGAAGCAGAGGAGGACCCCACACCGAGGAACTGGAGATCATTCCTTCAGTTAGAGTCTCTACCCAAGGAAACTCTTGGTGCAACCAATCCTCGAGCGGCTACTATTGCGAATGTGGGAGACCCCAGCATTGGTACTTGTGGTCAGCTGACACCTCTATGCCATATACCGCATCAGGAAGGGGCTGGGGTTTCACAAGTCCCAACTCCCACATAACTCTTCTGTCCCCCCTGGAAGGGATGCTAGAGCTCTCGATGCCCTTGGGCGCAAGTGCTACCAGAGCTTGATGCTGAGATGTCTAATCTGGGCCTATGAGTTATACATAGGCATGTATCTGAAAGACTTAACCCAGGAGTTGTCTGGTTTCTCAGAGGGGTAGGTCGGGGAACCTTTTCAACATTTCCAAGCCCTGACCTCCAGGATCAAGGACTGTTCAGAGTTCCTATCCTGAGCAGCCTATGACATATTCGAGTCAGCAGCTTGAGTAGCAGCAGCAGCCGGCATCGGGGTTCAATGCCAAGCCTGGCTACAATCATCAGACCTCAAGCAATGGGTCCAGGACAAGCTCTCGACATTCCCTGTACCGAGGAGAACCTGTTCAGCAAACCCCTGGCCGACAAGGCGGCCGAGTTAGAAGCCAAAGTGGTGACCCGACAGAGACTCTCAAAGAAGACCTCTTCCTTTGCCCGCAAGAAACCCTCAGGGAAAAGGGGCACTTCCAGCAGAGTCACCGCTACCATCCCTTCTTGGGCCAGCAACAGGGTTCTCACCCCTAAAGGCAGGGACAGGGAGCTCAGAAGCCCCAAACCCCGGCTCCAGCCCAACCAGGGGGGAGCTTTTGACTCGCAGGGCAGGGCTTCCCCTCCCCTGGGAGACCTTCACCAGCCCACAGGGGGCCAAGGTCACCTCAGACCGGTGGGTGCTGCAGGTGGTAAAGGAGGAATACCTCCTCCGCTTATAGCTACCACCCAAGTTCTTCCCAGGAGAGCCTGTGCGATCTCTCCTTCACTAGACTCTTCTGCTGTCAGAGCTTGCAGGCCTGCTCAGGGATAATGCAGTAGAGCCTGTACCCAAACAGCTATGGGGAAAAGGCTTCTTCTCAAGGTACTTCCTTATCCCAAAGAGAACTGGGGGCCTCACCCCCATTCTAGACCTTAGAAACTTTAAACAAGTTTCTGGTGAGGGAGAAGTTCAAGATGCTCTCCCTTGGGACATTGCTGCCCTACCTCCATCAGGGAGATTGGCTATACTCCTTGGATCTAAAGGATGCATACACACACATGCTAATCCATCCTTCCCATAGGCAGTACCTACGGTTTGTCGTTGGAGGAGGGCACTACTAGTACAGAGTGCTGTCCTTCGGCCTGGCTTCCTCGCCAAGGGTCTTTACCAAGTGCACTTGCACCTACAAGGGGCTTTCGTCTTCCCCTACCTGGAAGACTGGCTAATCAGAGGGGGTTCGGCCTCAGAGGTCAGTCAGGCCACAGAGCGAACAACCCTCCTACTGCAGCACCTGAGGTTCGTCATCAGCTACCCCAAATCCCATCTCTCTCCAGTCCAAAATCTGGAGTTCATAGGGGTTCAGTTGGACATGTTACAAGTCAGTCATCCTCCCAAGAGAAAGGGCAGACCACCTCATACAACTGGCAGGAGAGGTACAACACCGTTGATCGGTACCGGCTCGCCGCCACTGTCTCTGCCTGTTGGGTCACATGGCCTCAACAGTCCATGTCACACCATTAGTGTGTCTACACATACGGACAGCCCAATGGTGCCTCTGCTCGCAGTGGATTCAAGCCACTGGTAGACTACGGGACAGGGTTAGAGTCACCCACCAGTTGGTGGAGTCCCTCACCTGGTGGCAAAGCTTGTGCCACCTCCAGGCGGTAATGCCTTTCCAGGCATCTGCACTGTAGAGGACCCTGACAACAGATGCCTCCCTCCTGGGTTGGACGCATTGCGGGGACCGCTGTACACAAGGCAGCTGGTCCCAGGAGGAGTCGCTCTTGCAGATCAACCACCTAGAACTCAAGGCAATCTTCCTGGCCCTGCTAGCGTTCTGCCACCACCTGCGGCACCAATCTGTTTTGATCTAGATGGACAACCAGGTTGCCATGTTTTATATCAAGAAGCAGGGGGCACGAGCTTGTACTCCCTCTGCCAGGAGGCGGTGGCCTTCCTCTCCTTTGCAGTGTGCAACAGCATGCTCCTACGAGTGGTGTAGCTACCAGGCTAGGACAGCTGCTTAGCAGGCAGCCCGAGCAGAGTCTTTCGCCCACACGAGTGGCACTTGACCCCCAGGGTAACGAAGCAATTCTTCTGCCACTGGGGCAGGCCTGTGATAGACCTTTTTGTCTCTCCGGACAATGCGCAGCTACCTCTCTTGCTCGTGCCAGCTGCACCTATGGTCCTACTCTCTGCATTTCCACTGGTCCTACTCTCTGCATTTCCACTGACCCCCCCCCCCCCCATCCCTTCAGTCGCCAAGACCCTCTTCAAGGTCCAGAGTGAGAAGGCATCAGTTATACTGATCTCCCCCAGATGACCCAGGCAACCTTGGTTCCCTCTGTTGCTGTCCCTGTCGGTGGTACTCCCATTTCCTCTGGGCCAGGCCCCGGACCTCCTGTCCCAGGAGGAGGGCTCCCTTCTGCACCCCAACCTGGGGTCACTAACACTAACAGCGTGGCTGCTGAAAGGGTAGTATTGGTCCCTTTCAGTCTCCCTGGGGAAGTCGAGGAGATCCTACTGGCCTCCCAAAATCCCTCCACCAGATGGGCTTACGGCTTTAAGTAGAGGAAGTTCTCCGCATGGTGTGCGAAGAAGGAGAATCCCTTTTCCTGCCATGTGCAACTGATTCTTTAGTACCTACTACACCTCTTGCACACTGGGCTGAAATTCAACTTGGTGAGGGTGCATCCGAGTACCATAGCTGCACATCACCACCCTATAGAGGGAAAACACCTCTCAAGCCAGCCCCTGGTCTCCATGTTCCTCCAGGGCCTCTTGTTATCCAAGCCCCCTCTCTGCCCTCCAGTGGCAGAGTGGGACCTCAACATGGTGCTCTCTCAACTCACCAAACCACTGTTTGAGCCCCTGTCCACTTGTCACCTCTGTTACCTGTCATGGAAAGTGTTTTTTCTGGTGGCCTTCATGTCCGCTCTTAGAGTGAGCGAACTCTAGGCTCTGGTGGCAAATTCACCATATACCAGGTTCTACAAGAACAGGGTAGTGCTCCACATGCACCCCAAATTCCTCCTGAAGGTGTTCTGCTTTTCACCTCATCCAATAGGTGGTCCTCCCCACCTTCTTCCCATAGCCTCACGCCGGCAGGGAGGAACTACTGCTTCATACACTGGATTGCAAATGGGCCCTGTCCTTCTACTTACAGTGGACTCAGACCCATCACAAAGCTCCTCAGCTTTTTGTATCATATGACTCCAGTAGACTGGGGCTCCCCATGACTAAGTGAACTTTGTCCACTTGGGTAACAGACTGTATTACCCTTGCCTGTGAGCAATATGGCCTCTATTGAGCACCGGATCACAGGGTATTGCATGAGGGCGATGGCCGCATCGTTTGGCTAACCTCCATTCAGTACCGGTGATAGAGATCGGCAAGGCTGACACATGGTCTTCAATTCATACATTTGCAGCTCACTACTGCCTAGAGAGCGACTCCCATAGGGACAGTACCTTTGGTCAGGCAGTATTCCGTTATATTCTCAGGATGTAGGCAACTCCTGCCCTCCAACCCTTCTGTGTTCATGCTACCAGAATAATAGTGTTGCTGGACGCTAGGGTCTCAGAGTCTCTCAGTGGGGACTTGCCTTTTGCGACACGCAGCTAACCGATTGGTCGCCTTTGGTGCTCTCGTGGTTCAGTCCTTGGCAGCCTGGAGCTAGGGAGTCCCATATGTGAGGATTGACTTCCTGCTTGTTCTGGAGAAAGCGTAGTTACTCACCTGTAACAGCTGTTCTTCGGGAACAGCAGGAATCGATCCTCACAACCTTCCCTCCTCCCCTGGGGGTTGCCTCTATACCAGTGGTTGTCAACCTTTCTTGTACCGTGACCCCTTTTACCATTGGTCAACTTTTGATGACCCCCAATGATAAAATCAAATGCGTCTCTCTTCCTTTACCGTTAACTCATTGTCGCTGTAATCATTTGTTGAATTAGTAATATATTATAGGCCTTTGCATTATGTTTTTATTTATAAAATTGACTTATTTAAACCACAATAATTAATCCCAATAACAAGTAACAATATTTGATTTCAAAATTATTATGATTTTGTAGTCAAATCACTAATATGAAATAAAATTATTTTTTCTACCTTTGTTGTCTGACCAATTTATTCTCTGATCATGCTGGTCCCGATCTGAGGCTTCTGCTTTCCTGTCTTCTGTTAGCTCTCTTTCTGTGGTCTGTGGTCCATCTGCCATTTCTTATCTCTTCTTTCGTTTTCTTCACTTCTTTCCATCAGCCTATTTACAGTCCCAGTAACCCTCCCCAGTATCAGCCCCTTTTCAGTCCTCACTCCCAGTACCTTCCAATGTCAACTTGCATTCCCATGACTGCCACTGGTGTCCATTCCCTTCCCTTCCAGTCCCCCTCCTTCCCCACTGACCGGTCCCTTCTAGTACAAATACCATGGCAGCCCCTCTCAGATCCACTCCCTTCCAGTTCCATTCTCCCATCCCCTCGTATCAGCCCATTTGTAGCCTTAGCCCGCCCCCAGTTTTCTTCCAGGGCTAGCAGCTCTATCCTCCCCTCCCCACAATCAGCTCACTTCCAGTGCTAGTCCCCCCTCAACCCAATACCAGTCCTACCCCCCCCCCCCATCAGCTCATTACCAGTCCTAGCCTCCACTAATCCAGCCCATTTCCAGTAATACCCCCCCCCATCAGCTCATTTCCAATGCTAGCCTCCCATCAGTCCATTACCAGTCCTGCCCCACCCCATCAGCCCATTACCAGTCCTAGCCTCCCCTAATCAGCTCATTTCCAGTGCTAGTCCCCCCTCAACCCCATTACCAGTGCTAGGCTCTCCTAATCGGCCCATTACCAGTCCTACCCCCCATAAGCCCATTACCAGTCCTAGCCTCCTCTAATCAGCCCATTTCCAGTCCTAACCTCACCGATCAGCTCATTTCCAATGCTAGCCCCCCATCAGTCCATTACCAGTCCAGCTCATCATCAGTCCATTACCAGTCCCAACCCCCCCCCCTTGATCAGTCCATTCCCAGTCCTAGCCTTCCCTAATCAACCCATTACCAGTCCTAGCCCCCCCATCTGCCCATTACCAGTGCTAGCTCCCCCATCACCCCATTATAATCCTAACCCGCACTGTCTCTCCCCTCTGTCCAGCATTTATCCCGTCTGTCCAGTATGTCCCCCTGTCTCTCCCCTTTGTCCATGTCAGCCCCCTTCCCTCCCTCCCTCCATGTCAGCCCCCCACTGTCCATGTCAGCCTCCCATCTCCCTCCCTCCCTCCCTCCATGTCAGCCTCCCATCTGTCCATGTCAGCCCCCCCTCCCTCTCCATCCATGTCAGCCCCCCCTCCCTCTCCCCCCTCTGTCCATGTCAGCCCCCCTCCCTCCCCCCCCCATATCAGCCTCGTTGCAGGTTCCCTGCCCCGTCCTCCCCTCTCCCCATGTCTGCCTCCTTCTGCAGCCACGGCTCCCTGTCTCTTAGGGAACCGCGGCTGTGCTTGTGAAGCCTTTGCGGAGCCTTTCTGTCTCTAAACGGGCTCCTGCAGCATTGTTCCGCCTCCAAAGGAACTTCCTTTGGAGGCAGAACAATGCTGCACGGAACCCGTCGAGAGACAGGAAGGCTCCGCAACGGTTTTACAGGCACAGCCGCGGTTCCCTAAGAGGCAGGGAGCCGCAGCTGCATTAGAAGGGAGGTGGTGAGTTTGCCGCTGCCGAGAAGCGGACTCGGTAGCGGCAGCAACTTGTAACATAGTTTATGAAGGCAGATAAAGACCAGTATGGTCCATGTACGCTTTTTTATTTTTTTTTAACTTGGCGGAGTGAGGCGACCCCTGCTAAATCCTGTGGGGGTCGCGACCCACAGTTTGAGAACCGCTGCTCTATACATTACCTTATTTTACAACCATCTTAGCTATGTCATCTGACTGAGCAAGATGGCATCCTTGGGCAGGAAGGGGACCACGCATGCACGGTAGCATGTCCCAGAGTCTTTCTTTGAAAGCTGGGGAAATGCTCCGTGTGGGCTCCATCAGCACCAATGTCAGCCATATGTGAGGACTGATTACTTTTGACCCTGGAGAACACCTGTTACAGGTGAGTAACTAACTACGCTTTCTCCATGGACAAGCAGGATGAGTCAGCCACACATGGGGGGGTGTCATTCGACGGCGCCATAGATTTAATAGCTCTCCAGTAAACCCCACAACAGTGCCCAACCCGCTTTCCACCTAGGTCTGTTCTATCCACCCAGCCATGCGGGCGGATTCTTCTGCTCTCCTTTACTTACCTATGTATCTGTATTAATTTAACTTAACGCATATATATGAATTTAAAATATTATTTAATTTTACATTGCTTCCAGATCAGTTCCAGCAGCGTTCAGCAGCTTTCTTCTGCTCCACGAGGTCTGAGGCTCAGAGCCCCTATGCCTACTAGCCATGTGCTCACAGCCCGTGGCAGGGCCTATGATTTTTGAGTGAGAGATCCCCCCCCCACCCCCCTCACAACAGATGCCGCTGCTCAAACAACCAGCTGGAGAGAGGTACAGCAGCAGTCAGAAACAGCCTTAGCCTTCTGTGGGGTTAAGGTTTGGGGAGCAGCCCAATAGGGTGCTGACGGAGCGGAGATCTACCAGCACTCCACTTCCAACCCCCAGAGCTTGCCATCGTCATGCAAGGAACAAGCCGGGCACGGGATATGTCGGAAAAAGGCCTCCATCCCCACGACCAGACAGCTGTTCCCCGACACAGACGTCCTGCAGTACTAAGCCTAAAATTGCTTCTTCCGCCAGTGCTGCCCTCTCAACAAAGCAGCGGCTGCAAGATGATGTCGGGATGTGGCTTGGACCACATGAGCTAACACTGCAGCAGCTTGGGACCGCAGCGATGCTGCAGGTTCCTACAGGGCTGCAAATTATTTTCTGAGTGTCTCTCCCTCCTCCAGTGGCCAAGCCTGTGGATCCCTGGCAGTGCTACCGTGCAGATGGTGCTGAGCCGCCCCACCACTTGCCTCCGCCCCCACCCACTGCCATTGGACAGCACCATGAAAATGGGGAGGGCTCATTGGCGTGTCGTCATGCTAAGGGTGGGAAGGATTAAATGCCCTCGATCCACTGGTGCAATGCAACCTCTGGCAGTGCAGAGACCCTTCCAGCATTGAGTTACCCTTCATTCCCCACCCGGAATGATCTGTGGCGCTGTTGGAGCTCGCCCCATGCAGTGTCACTCACCAGCTTTTTCACACAGATCTTTGGCATCACCAAGAGGGAGGAGGCATGGGAACCCCTTACCCCTGCCCAGAGTCAGGGAGCCACAACTGCACATCCCTTGCAGCTGGTATGCTAGTTCCCTTCTACTCTTCTGTTTGTGGGCAGGCGCAAATGGTTTGAGGAGAGGGCTAAGAACCACGGAGGCCAGGGTTCAAGTCCCACTACTCTTCCATCTGATCCTGGCAGATTCTTCAAAACCCAGGAACGGGGTGCTGTTGAGCTCCGGAGTGCAGAGAAGATCATATCACCCTAACCCTGCAACAGAGGGTCGCGAAGTGGCCCTATTCGCACCAATAGCCTAGTGGGGTCCAGCAAGGTGGCTCTGCGCCAAGAGCAGCACCACATGGACTGCTCCCCAACAGCACTGCACAGATGTAGGTTCCCTCTGTTCCTTCCCACCCCTTGAGCAGAACGTGGCGTGGTCCGGGAGGTCTCCATGGGCCTCCCATGAACTCTTCCTATTCCCCTGCGGTTGGCAGGCCACAGCTGGCCTCCGCCTGGAAGCTTTCAGGCCTGATGAGCTGCTGCGCAGTCTGGGAGCATTGCCCACACCAACAACAGTCAAGGTACAGAGAACTCCAGTCAGAGGGAGGCCTCCATCATGTATGGCCCAGCAGCTAGTCAGGATTAGCCTCCTCAGAAAGGACTGGGCAACCTACCCCCAGCCAAGAATACCTAGGAGCTGCAGGATCACCAGAAGTCGACACTGACCCACAGTCACAGGGTTGCTGGCATCTGCGCTGGCCTAGTGAAGGATGGCTGAGGATTCGATGCCCACTTGTTACGTCCTTGGGCATGTCGCTCAACCCTCCATTTCCTACAAGGAAAGACTTGGCAACCTGCTTCGGCTTCCAGTCATACTGATTCCTGCCAAGGGGCCACCGGGCACCCCTCTGCTAACCTGAAGCTGGAGGGGCGAGGATGGCTTCAGGAACCCCTCTCCAACTCCTGGTGGTGAGGGACACAGAGAGCTAGGTTTTCAATTCTCATCCCTCAGAGGCCCACCACGTGTGATCAACAGCTCGCTGGCCTATCATACCCTGAATATGGTATGAGCAGGAATGTTTGTTTATGTTTATTAAAACTTTATATACCGCCCAATACAATTAGCATCTGGGCGGTTCACAATACATAAAATCAATTAAAATTGCTAAAAAGAGAGAGAGAGCTGCGAAAAAGAGCCAGAAAAGGAACGCCATAAAATCAAAGAAAAGGGATAGAAACAGAGATACAGAGTGGGGGTAAAGACGGGTAACAAAGGGTAGACAACAACAACATAGAGAAAAATGTAAGACAGGGGCAGGGGTTTGCTGTCAAAGGCCTAGCCTCCACTCCCAGGCATCCACGGCTATGAGGTCTCTAGTCAGGATGCAGTGCACCATCTCCCACTTCACTGCTCGGGGCACTCATAACCACTGAACAGTCCACAAATGGAAAACTGAAGCGGACACCTCTTTTGTAAGGTTAGCACACCATGGGAGTCCACAGATGATAAGCAACCAGCGCTCCTTGCTGCTGCATCCAGTGAGCAACCTGGTTCTGATATCTCTTAAAGCAGGGCTACATCTCAGTGCATTGCTGCAGTGGAGTAGAAACACGACTGGCTCAGCTAGTCCCACTTGATCAGGAGCTAAATGGTTACCTCTACCTATGTTACCTCTACCTATGTTTCCCCTACTTTCACTCCCCCCCCCCCCCCCAAATGCTCAGCAGGCTCTGTAATTTGTGTGAAGGCCTGAAGTGTTCTGAACAGGGTTGGTTTTTTTTTTTCGGGTGAGGGGATTTGATGGACAGATTCTTATTCTACTAGGCCAAGGGGCTGTTTGGTGAGTAGGCACTGTGTAAAGAATGTGTGATGGCACTGATTTATTCCAAACTAGTAAAACATGCCAGAGGCACTTGTGTGATAACCTTGCTAGCAACTAAGGAACCTCGTTTGGTGGGGGTGAGGCAGCAGGGAATGCATGCCTATTACGGCTGCATGGCCAATGAGAGAAATAGATAAGGGAGATGTCTGTTTACCTTAGGTGCAGCCTGTTACTGAGGCCCCCACATAGTTGTGCACTTCACTTATCCTGTGAGCAGTACTCTGTTTAGAAGAATAAGCTGTTATATCCTTCAAAAGAATATAAACAGGATGGAGTCAATCCGGAGGGCAGCTACTAAAATGGTCAGTGGTCTTCGTCATGAAGCATATAGGGATAGACTTAAAGGAATATACTTTGGAGGAAAGGTGGGAGAGGGGAAATGTGCATTTATACTATGGAGGTATTTAAATGTCTGTCATAAGAAATGGTCCTCTTCAAGCTGAAAGGAAGCCCTGGAACAAGGAGTCATAAGGTGAAAGGGGATAGACTCTTTAGTGTAATCTGAAGAAATATTTCTTTATGGAGATGATGGTGGTTGTGTTGAACAGCCTCCCAGTGGAGGTGGTGGAGATGAGAACTGTATCTGAATTCAAGAAAACATGGGACAAGCCCAGAGTATCTCTGAGGAAGAAGAGATTGTAGAACTTAATAGGTCTTATGGATGGGCAGACTGGACAGTCTGTATGGCCTTCTCTGCCATCATTTCTTTGTTTCTATGTTTGAACTGATCTGAGCAGAACTTTTAATAGATAAGGCCCACCAGGGTAACCTACAGCTATAGGTGAAGATTCTGGTGCTGCTTTGTGCCTAGCACATTTGGTAATGTGAAAAGGGTACCCATCAGAACTTCCTAGCCCTAGGAAATTAGGTGATTCCCACCCTTCTGCTCTAGGGCATTGATATTTGCAGGCATTTTGATAAAAAAAAACCTTCACCTAAAAGCCAAGACTGTCACTGGAAAAATCTGCCTGCACCCTGGGCAAAGGGAGAGTCCTCCCTCTCCAGTGACACAGTTGGTCTTGAGAAGGGGGGGGGGAGTCTCTCGCTTTCTCTCTGGTTAGCTCAGGTATATTCAGAGTGGCTGGTGGTAATGAAAGCAGCATACTATACCACACTCTTTCTATCCTAATCCATTCTGTAGTACCAGAAGAAAACGGAACTCTCAATATGATACCCAAATTCCCACACTGTTATCTGTCTTGTGGCACCACAACGTAACATCAATCAGTCAGATACAACTCTGCATCAGTTAATGCCTAATGCTGTTTACGTGGCATTCTAGAAGAACTAACTGATAAGAAATGACCATAGGTACAGCTTTCTTTACCCTGCCAGTTGAATTTATCTAAAATCCATCTTTTTCTACTTCAAATTGAGCTGTTATAAAGCAGTGTACAATACACTAACAGCAGCTACGGGTACCAGTCTGTCAACAATGAGCCGCCTGACTCAAGACCGAATACAATTTAGGATAGCTATCCAGAGGGTCGCCATGAGTCAACTCCGACTCGACGGCACTTAACAACAACAACATAGCAGTGTACCTTTTTAAAGGAGGAGCATGAGACCTTGCAATCTAGCAACCTGATGGGGTGCTTGTTGTCCATGTGCTCATTTTCAATTCCTATTTCCCAGATGATGGTTGTGATGGGAGCAGCAGCAGGAAACACTCTGGTGCGTTTTCCAACAACTTTGAGGATGGGGATGATTACTATGACCGCAACTTGGCACTGTTTGAGGTAAGTGTCAAGAAGTAGATGCTCATCATGCCCCCATCCCTAATGCATTTTGAGGCTTGTCTATTTTGTTATAGTGCTAAGTGACCAGCTACTAAATGTTAAATCTCATGAGGTTTTTTTTCTACTTTGTCTCCTGCCCTCCTCGTCCCTTCACGTGAGTACACAGCCCTTCTCTAGTTAGTTTTCCATCTAATCTTATTGGGGATAGGATTGTGTAAAAGTATTTTTGTAGCATAAAGATGGGGCTTTAAAAAAAAGATGATATCATCATAGCTGAGCCTGGCTGTGCTCTGCTAACATGTGCTCTAGTGGTCCTACATGGATCTTCTTTTGGAGGGGTGACCCCACTTTTTTGGCTCAGCAGCCACACAGAGAAATGATGCTAGGGGATCATGGCAACATTATAGGGCATATAGTTTCCCGTTTCACTGTAACGGAAGAGAGCGAACTCTGAAGTGATTCGCCCGGTGGACTCATGCTCAGCAGTGCATAATTCTAGCTAGGCTAAGGGACTGCTAAAGATCGGACATAGTGATGGCAAATGTGCATGAGTCATCCCGAGGGGAAGAGGCAGCCATTGTACTACTACTACTACTGAGCATTTGTATAGCACTACAAGACATAGGCAGTGCTGCACAGACACATGTAAAAGACTGTAAGCTCTGATGAGCAGGTACATTCTAGTCAAGGTAGACAGCACAGTAGCTGTAGACATGGGATACATCTAGGGGGAATGGTAAGGAAACACAAAGGAAATCAGGTGTGTCAAGATCCGAAAGCGGCAGCGAAGAGGAGTTTTCAGCCTGGATTTGAAAAGGGCCAGAGAAGGAGCCTGGCGTACAGACTCTGGTAGTTTGTTCCAGGCATAAGGAACAGCAAGGTGAAAGGAGCGAAGTCTGGAGTTAGCAATAGAAGAAAAGGGCACAGATAAAAGTGATTTGCCAGAAGAGTGGACTTCCTGAGGAGGGGTATAGGGAGAGATAAGAGAAAAAGTAGAAGCTGCAGAGTGCATGCACGTAATAGGTCAGCAAGAGAAGTTTGAACTGGATGCGGACATGGATAGGGAGCCAATGAAGTGACTTCAGAAGAAGGGTAATATGAGCATGGCGAGGCTGGTGGAAGATTAGCCGAGCAGCAGATTGTTGAACAGATTGAAGGGAAGAGAGATGATTTAAAGGGAGACCAGCAAGGAGTAGTTTCCAATAGTCTAGATGGGAGGTAACTAAAGAGTGGATAAGTGTCTTAGTAGTGTGTTCAGAAAGGAATGAGCAGATTTTGTTGATATTATAGAGAAAGCAGCAGCTAAAACCTGCCATCAATTAGATGTGGCTGGAGAAGGAGAGGAAGGAGTTGGATAACCCCAAGGTTGCGAGCCAAAGAAACGGAGGAGCAGAGCGTTATCCACAAAGGCTAAGAAAGGAAGAAGGGGAGAGGAGATTTTAGGGAGGAAAAATAAGAAGCTCAGTTTTGGCCTTGTTCAATTTCAAGTGGCAGTGAGACATCCAAGCAGCAATGTCAGAAAGGCAGGCAGAGATCTGGGCTTGGTTTGCTGGAGAAATGTCAGGTATAGAGAGAGAGATCTGGAAGTCATCAGTGTAAAGATGGTACTGAAAGCCATAGGAAGAGATGAGTGCACCAAAGGACTGGGTACAGAGAGAAAAGGAGTGGACCCAAAGCAGATCCTTGGGGTACACTGAGAGTGGGATAGCAGCAGAGGAGGATCCACCAGAACAAACACTAAAAGAGTGAGAGATAAGAAGAGAACCAGGATAGCACAGTGCTCTTGAAACCAAGCGAGGACAAGGTATCGAGGAGAAGGTTGTGGTCAACAGTGACAGAAACAGCAGAAAAGTCAAGAAGGATGAGGATTGAATTTTATTTTATTTATTTATTTATAGTCTCTCTTATACCGCGCTATTCAACATCAGTGCGGTTTACATGAAACAGAATGACTAGCACAGTGCAGCAAGCTAATCTGTGTTTACAAAGAACAGTTACTACAACTTGGATAAAACTGGGGTAACTATTTACATCTAGGCGACATGTTATGTCAAAAGTAATCGTAGTCATGGATGGCTTGCGGGGTATGTTGCTGTGGCTGTACTAGATGGGGGAGGGGGCTATTGGAGCGCTGTCTTCCGGGTAGTATTTGAGGAAGAGGTGGTGCTTCAATGCCTTCCTAAACTGGGTTAGGTCAGGGATTGCCCGGATGCTGGGTGGTAGGGTGTTCCAGCATCTGGGTGCATAGAATGTGAAAGCCCTTTTTGCTGTTGCATGGGTGCATTGGGTTATTTCCTTTGGGATTACCAGTGTATTGACTGCTGCAGATCTTCTGGACCTATTGGGGGACATGGTTTAGATAAGCTTTGCTAGTGATGTGGAGGAGAGCCCATTGATGGCCTTGAAAGTCAGCAGTAGGGTTTTGAAAGTGAGTCTGCCAAGTATAGGGAGCCAGTGGAGGTGCTTCAGGATGGACGGAGCGGCGGTTTCGATGTGCTCTTGTATTTGTCTATGGACTTCTTTTTCAATTATCTTGGCCAGAAGTGGTATACTGGATATAGGTCTGTACGAGTCCACCTTCTGAGGGTCGAGCTTGCTGTTTTTCAGCAGAGGCCTGATGGACGTATGTTTGAGGCATTGGGGGAACGAGCCTGTTGCGAAGGATAGGTCCATGAGCCTGGCTATGAACGGACTGAAATAGCAGCGTAGCTCTTTTATCCAGAAGACGGGGCAGGGGTCGGTTTGTGCCGTAGTGGTGTTGATCGCAGCGATAGTGTCTTCGATGTACTACTTGGGTGGAGTGGAGAAGATGGTCAGGGGAGTTAGGTAGGTTTGTTCGTGTACGATGGTGGGTGCTGAGGGCTTATTGGTCTGGCATAGCTTTGATTGCAGGTAGTTCACGAATTCTTGAGGGTGGATCTCGCTTGGTTGGTCAGGGGCTGGCTCCTTTGTTAGGTTCTTGACTAGATTAAACAAGTCATGCGGTTTGTTTAGTGATCATTTTAGGGTGTCCTTGTGGAATTGTCTGATTTTCTTTGTTATTGCTTCACGATGTTTTATCAGGTAAAGGTTGTATGCCCTCTGTTCTTCTTCGGAGTGAGATCGACGCCAGCGTCTTTCCAGCTTCCTTAGGAGGGTGAGTGATGATCGCAGATCAGTGGAGTACCAGGCTGTGGTGGCTCGTTTCCTTGGAGGTTTGTTAGATGGTGGACGTTGGGCGATGGCACTGAGGTTACTATTCCAGTCGGAGACCAGAACATCGAGATTGGGTGCTGTCGAGGCGAGGAGTGGGCGGGTTTTACTCAGAATAAAGTCTTTGTTGAATGGTCGGAACCTTCGAGGTGGTGCTCTGGTGGTGCTGCTCTGACTTCTGGCATTCTTCTGGCGGTTGTTGGGTAAGGGTATTTGGAATATTATTAGTTTGTGGTCCGACCAGGGTACTGCAGTAATGGACAGCATGGGTACGTGGGTTGAGTCAAATGTCTGTGGGGCGAATACCAGGTCTAATATGTTTCCTTTCACGTGGGTAGGTTCACTGACTTAGTTGCTTGTATCCTAGTTCCTCCCAGGGCTTCGAGGAAGGCTGACACCCGAGTATCTTGCAGGGCTGGCAGATTGAAGTCACCTAGTACCCAGCTTGGTATGCAAGGGCTCCTGGCATTGGAGGCGAGGTCATCGGGGGAGGTTGATGGGGCTCTGTAGAGAAGGTTGATGGAGCAGTGCTCGTTTGCTATAGTGATTGTATCGAGGTGTGTTGTGCTAGTGGCGTTAATCAGGTGGAAATGGAGGTCTGTCTTGGTGAGGACGAGTACTCCTCCCCCTCTTTTGTTGTCTCTATGGCAGGTGTGTATTGAGAAATCGGTGGGTAGGAGTTGGTTGAGGAGGACATTGTCATCACTGGATAGCCATGTCTCTGTGATCAGGAGTATGTCGAGGTCATGGAGTGATATCAAGTCTGAGACAACTGGCCATTTCTTGTGGATTGAGCGAGCGTTTGAGGGCACATTTTAGGTTTTGGGGGAGGACACTTTCTTCTTGTTTGGCTTTCTTAGTATGTTGAAGTGCAATGTGTAGGAAGTGGGGGTGTCTTCCTTTGTCTTGTAGTAGGGAGCACTTGACCATCTCCTCCCATGGCTCAGTAGGATTGGTATGTGCTTGCGGGTAGGAGATAAGGCCGTAATGCTACTGGTCATCTGGAGAGGAGGCAGCAGCCAATTATAGCAATGAGGGAGGGGGCCATTCTTGGTATCTACCCTGTTGTGTGTGGCCAAGGGATTCGTCTGGGCTGGCCGTTGAATAGAGAAGTAGTTTGAGCTATCACAGGCAGGTACACAGGTGTGCAGTTATAACAGGCAGGCAGGCCCTTAGATTTTGCCAGGAACAAGTCGCTGGAGACTTTGGCAAGAGCTGTTTCAGTAGAATGTAAAGGACGAAAGCCAGATTGTAAAGAATCCAGGAAGGCTTGAGAGAAGAGAAAATCGAGGCAACGGCGGTGAACCGCACATTCAAGTAGTTTAGAAACAAAGGGGAGTACAGAGATGGGTTGATAGGACAGGTAGGGTCTAATGAGGGTTTCTTGAGGAGAGGTGTAACCACAGCATGCTTGAAAGCTGCAGGGACAGTTGCAGTGGAGAGCGATAGGTTGAGAATATGAGAGATGAAAGGGACAACAGTGGAGGAGATGGGGTTTAGGAGATGGGTGGGAATAGGATCAGAGGAGGAGGTAGTGAGTTTGGAGGAGGAAAGAAAGTGTGTGTTTTCTTCCTCAGAGATCATAGAAAAGGAAGAAAGGGTAGCAGAGGTGGGGGAGGGCGGATTTGGGAGTGAAGAGGGGAGGAGGGGAAGTAGCTGACCTCGTGGGGAATTGGAGAATGATCTTGTGGATTTTGCCATGGACATAGCCAGTGTTTGGGCAGAAAGGAAAGAAGGGATTGGAGGCAGAGGCACCTTGAGGAGAGAGTTTGACAATTGTAAAGAGACAGCGAGGGTCAGAGGCAAGAGAGTTAGTCAGATGGACATAGTAGTCTTGTTTGGCGATTGCTGTGGCTAACTGGAAAGTGAGAAGCATGATTTTGAAGTGTAGAAAGTCCGCAAGGGTGCAGGATTTAAGCCAAGCGCACTCAGCTGAACAGGCACAGGAATGTAGATAGTGGGTAATGGAAGACAGCCAGGGGTGGGGTATAGTGCGCCTCACAGGATGTGGCATGGGCAGAGCAAGAGCATCCAGAGCAGAGGAGAGTGCAGCATTATTGGAATCTACTGCCTCATCAACAGACTCGGATGACATAGTGGAGGAAAAAGCATGAAGCTTTTCAATAGCACGAAGATTTCTAAAGAGGTTGGAGAAGACAGGATGAGGTTGAGGCAGCGGGTGATGAAGAGTGAAGCTTTGCAGGTGATGGTCCGATAAGGAAAGAACTTTGGTATAGAAGTTTAAGGGTAAGCAATTAGAGAAGAATACAAGATAGGGGCAATTGCCGTGCTGGTGAGTGGAGGTAGTAGAACAAAGCTGGAGATCAAAAGAGGAGGAGCTTTAAAGCATAAAGGTCAGGGGGTTATCAACATGAATGTTAAAGTCCCCAAGAATAAGGGAGGGTGGGAGAGGAATACAGAAAGAAGGAAAGCCATGAGTCAGTGAGAAAGGTAGAGGTGGACTTGTCACAAAGTCGATAAGTAACAGCTAACCGGAGAGGTAGTGGAGCAAAAAGGCAGATGGCGTGGACTTCAAAGGAAAGAAAAGAGTGAGTCTGAAGCAGCAGGATGGGTTGAAATTGGCAGGAAGTAGAGAGTAGAAGCCCACCATCATGGCCACTGGGACGAAGCATGTAGGAGAACAGATAGCCACCATGACAGAGAGCAGTGATTGAGGCTGAGTCTTTTGGGAGGAGCCAGATCTCGGAACAAGAAGATGGAGAGCATTAGAGATAGAGATCATGAGTAAAGGCAAGTTTATTTGAGATGGAGTGTGCGTTCCACAAGGCACATGAGAAAGGAAGAGAGGAAGCAGAAAGGGATATGAATAAGATTTGAGGTGTTGCATGAAGCTCTGTTCTGGGAGCATGACAAAAGCCTAGGGGGGCCAGGGTTTGAGAGAGGTCAAGAGCTGATGACAGGGTAGAGGACAAGGTGTTTGGGGAAGTGAGGATGGTAAAGGGGAGATAAGGGGGAGAGGCTTAAAGGTAGGAGGGGAGACAATTAGGGAGTATGAAGACTAGGAAGAGAAAGTGATGAGGAGCCATAAAAGAGAGATGGAGAGGAGATCAGAGGTCAGCATGAATTAGTGGCTGGATTTGGATTCTTCATGCTGTGAAAAGGATGTGTGGTCTGACACAGGAAGGACCTTGGACTTGCACCTGCTCTTGGTCTGGAGTTAAAAATGTAAGATATAAAGACCCCAGGATCATTGGGAACTCGCTTATTTATTTTTATTTTTTTTTTAGTGCCATCAAGTCGGTGCTGACTCTTTGCGACCCAGCTGCCTCTGGGTTTTCTTGGCAATGTATCACCAGAAGTAAATTGCCAGGCCTTTTCTTCCGAGGCAATGGAGGGTAAAGTGATTTGCCCAAGGTCACAAAGAATGCTAGGTGGAATTGAACCCTTGATCCTTCTGGGTACCAGGCAATTGCTCTAACCACTAGGCGGCCTCCAAACTAACTCACTTATGACCCCGATATAGTTCGGTGACTCGATGATAAATATTGTTTGGACTCCTTTTTTGACATTCTACTTGTAGCCCTGATTTTTTTGTAATTTATTCTCATTCTGCAATATTCAGAGATTCATTATCACTCATTTAAAGTTTGTTTGTTTTTTGTGTTTTTTTTTTTCTTTCAGGAAGAAATGGATACCAGGCCAAAAGTGTCATCCCTACTGAACCACCTGGCCAACTACACCAACCTGCCACAAGGAGCACGGGAGCATGAAGAGGCAGAAAGCATTGGGGAGGGCAAGAAGAAACGCACCAAGGTCAGTTCAGTGTCCTTGGCTAGGGTGGGGATGGGGATCAGGCATCTCAGGAAAGTCCTATCTGGCAGTGGCTAAATCCCAGCCTGCTTTGGAGCTCCTTTCCTTCCAATTATAAGGATCTTTTACTGCACCGTTACTCCCCCACCTGCTCCCCCTTACATAGTACAGAGAGATGATTAACACAACCCAGCAGAAGTGTAGTAAAGCTCCTCTATTATTTACTAATGAGTTCTTAGATGCCAACACAAGCCGAGGAGGAGGGAGGATGAAAAGAGCATAATAGTGTGAGTTGCTGTCTCACATTAGCATGTCTGAGCACATTAACAGGAGCTTCATTAAAGCTAAGTTGAGAAACATTTTGCATATACATTTGCTGCTTTCCTTCTGTACTCCATTTTTCCTATTTAACTATCTTCCTTTCCTGTTGTGTATTCTCTCCTCTGCCTATGGCTGACTTCAAAGAAACTTGTTTTTATAGATGTGATCGTTTCTTCCGCTACCATAATATGTTGGCAACATTCTCCCTTTCTTAAATGTAATCACTTTAAAAGCTGAAAAGTTAATTTCGTAACATTGCTGAATGCATAAAAAGAGCTGAGAATTGCACCTTGAGTATCGTGTAGTTTTGGCAGCGGTATTTCAAGAGATGTGGTGGAATTAGAAAAGCTACAGAAAAAGCTTTTGGAAGGCTCAACCGTGCATGCCTGCCTTCCCACTTGCCGTGCACCATCTTCTCCAGTCTTCTTTTTCCATGGAGCCCCTTGGACATGTTCCTGCGACCATCTGAAAAATAATACTCGCTTTTGCCTTTGCAGGTTCTCTTTCGTCTAGTTTTCACCGCATGTCATTGGTAGCACCGGCCCTGGTGCAGGAGCACTGTTTTTTTCCTGTTTTTTTCATTCATTTTTGCCTTTTCTGTTTTCCTGTGGCTGGCACCATCGAGCCATTTGACATCAATAGGACCATGTTACGAGACATACATTTATTTACTTATTTAACAGGGGTTTTTTTGTAATACCACTTTATCATTTTAGTCAAAGTGGTTTACTTGTAACTTAGTAATGTACATTAAACAGGGACATTGATAATTTGGATTCTTCTGAGGCAACAGAGGGTTAAGTGATTTGCTCAGGGCCACAAGAAGTGCTAGTGAGACTCAAACCATGGTCTCTTGCTTGAGCAGTTGGGGTTCGTGGTCAACTAACCAAAGTTCCACCTAAAACCCTCTCAACAGCTGGCATTCATAGGGGCCCTTCTCGACGATATTCGGGCTTGGGCATTTCTTCTGATGGATCACCTACAGAGGCTTACAGCCCTGGTCCATGATAACCCAGCAGCGGTGTCAAGTGACAGCCCAGGGGATGTTGAAGGTGCTTGGCCATATGGCCTTGATGGTGCATGTTGTTCCCCTGGCCTATCTGTCAATGAGAAAAGCTCAGTGGACTGAGTATGCAGTGGAAACAAGCCACTGGCCATGTCTGGGACTGGGTTGCAGTTATCGGGCCTCTAGTCCAGTCCCTACACTGGTGGCTGGAGCCGCAGAATTTGCTCAAAGGTCTCCCGTTTCAGACATCACCGCCCCAAGAGGACGATGACAGATGCATCCAAGTTAGGCTGGGGGTTCATCTGGATGGCCTGCGCACACAGGGCCTAAGGTCCGAGCAGGAGAGCCTGCACCCCATATCAATGTCTTGGGACTGAAGGTTATAGCAAATGCTCTTTGGGTGTTCCAGGTTAATTTGGCCAACCAAACTGTTCTGATTTAGACAGACAATCAGGTGGCAATGTATTAAGTCAACAAGCAGGGTGGCATGGGGTTATACCACCTGCAGTGGGAAGCGGTCTGCTTATGGAAGTTCCCCATTGCCCACGAGATGGTGCTGAGACATTTATCTGCCCGGGGAACTCCGTTCCCTGGTGGACCAACTGAGCTGCATCCTGCAGTCTCACGAGTGGACCCTCAACAAGGAGATGGTGGGCCAGATTTTTTAGGAGTGAGGCACTTCCACGATCGATCTGTTTGCCACTCCCCCACAATGCCCAGGTGGATCGGTTCTCCTCCAGGGTTGTGTCCGACAGCCGGCTGGCATCGGGTGCCTTTCTTCTATATTGGGGGGTGGGCCTGCTGTATGTATTCCCTCCTGTTCCGCTTCTGGCAAAGACTTTGCTGAAGCTTCTGGCTGACAGGGACACAATGATCCTCATCTCCCCACATTGGCCCAGGCAGCCCTGGTTCCCTTTGCTGCTCCAACACTCTCAGCAGGAAACTCTACAACTGGGCTCTGCCTGGACTTCAGCTTGCAGGAGGACAGAACCTTGCTACACCCCAACGTCCGATCCCTGGCCTTCAGCGTAGACGTTGAGCGGGTAGTCCTCATGGCGCTCAACCTGCCTGAGAATGTTATGGAAGTTCTAGCCTCCTGCAAGGCTTCAACGTGCAGGTCATACACATTTAAGTGGTGGAGATTCTCTTCCTGGTGCACTGACTGAGCCCTGGATCCCTTTTCCTGTGCCATGGACAAGTTGCTGGAATACTCCTGCACCTTTTGGAGAGTGCAATAGAGGCCTACCATTGCTGCTCAGAGGGGCAACTCAGCTCAGTCCTTGGTGGTTTACTTCATGCGGGACTTGCTTCTCTCCAAACCTCCTTTCAGGCCCCTGGCAGTGGCTTGGGACCTTAATGTGCTTCTGACACAGTTTTTGTTGGCTCTGTTTGAACCGCTTGCTTCCTGCCCTCTGAAGCGCCTGACCTGGAAGGTCTTGTTCTGGTGGCAGTCACTTCAGCATGCAGTGTCATTGTCGGTGAGCTTCAGGTTCTGGTGGCTCACTTGCTGTACATCAGATTCCACCACAATAGAGTGGTCTTGAGCACACATTTCCTACCAAAGGTGGTGTCTGTTTGCCACCTCAATCAGTCATTCTGGCAATTTTCTTCCCCAGACCTCATGCCAATAGACGGGAGGTGGTGCTGCACATGTTGGACTGCAAGTGAGCCCTGGCCTTCTATCTTCAGCAGACGAAGGCCCACATAAGTCCACCCAGCTGTTTCTCTTTTGACCCTAGCAAGCTGGGGGCTGCCGACTCCAAACACACTCTGGCCATTTGGCTAGCAGACTGCATCTCTTTCACTTATGCCCAGGCAGTCCTGAGCCTTAATAGTCATGTCATGGCTCACAATGTCCGAGCCATGGCAGCTTCGGTGGCCAACTTTTGCTCTGTCTCCATGGGGGAAATTTGTGGGGCTGCGACGTGGTCTTCTGTCCACACATTCACAGCTCATTACTGTCTGGATGGGGATTCCTGACATGATACCAACTTTGGCTAAGCTGTACTCTAGCATCTCTTTGAGAATTAGGATACCACTGGCCCTTCTGTCTGACCAAAAAGTATATTCCTCAGTGAAGATGTAAGCTGCAGATGCTGAATCAGTCAAGTCCCCTAGGAAGACTAGGGAGGAGTGGCTCAGTGGTTGGGACAAGTTACCTCAGGCCGGAGGGCCAGTGATTCAATTCCCGCATTGGGGACAAGTAACCTCAGGCCGGAGGGATGGGGTCTCTAGTCCCATGGCCACTCCTTGTGGCCTTGGGCAAGCCACAACCCTCCATTGCCTCAGGTACACTTAGATTGTGAGCCCTACGGGGACAAGGGAATAAAAAGTACTTGTTAGTATAGACATATAAACCGCTCTGATGCGTAAGTAAAGGGTGGTATATCAAATGCCTAAACCATAACCATAACCATGCTGTTTTTTCTTGAGTTCTGTTACCCCTGTTTGGGCTTTGGCCTCCTCAGTTTTCAGTAGCCTGTAGCTTGGAAGTCCCATACATGTGGACTTTCTCTGTGGACAAGCAGGAAGTAAGCATAGCTACTCACCTGTAGCAGGTGTTCTCCGTAGACAGCAGGAATAAGTCCTCACAACCCTCCCACTTCCCCAAGGAGTTATTTTTTTGGCTATAGCTTTGATATTGTACTGGAGAAGATAACACTATGGTAGGCAGGAAGGCAGGCGTGCATGTGCAGTGGAGCCTCCCAAACGTTTTCTATGGAAGCTGGGGAGTGTTCCCACGTGGGGCTCCATTGGTGACATCAGCCATATGTGAGGACTTATTTCTGCTGTCCATGGAGAAACCTGCTACAGGTGAGTAACTACGCTCTACTCTTCAAACGTTACAAAGGCTAGGGGACATACCGTGAGGTTACTACGTAGTACATTTAAAATAAATTGGAGATTATTTTTTCACTCAATACCTAATTAAGCTCTAGAACTGATTGCCAGAAGATGTGGTAAGGGCAGTTTGCGTAGGTTTGGACAAGTTCCTGAAGGAAAAGTCCATAAACCCTTATTAAAACAGACTTTGGAAAGCCCGAGATAACTTCTGGGGATAAACTTCCTTCCGAACCCACCTTAAAACCTACCTCTTTACCGAACATTTTGGTGATAAAATGTTCCCAACTAACAGTAATGCCACTCAATAATACCCCCCCTTCACATTATTCATCTCCCCTCCTTCCCCTCCCCAACTCTCCCCTCCCACCAAACCTAATCTAATAATAACATAAAAACCACTGTCATAATGTAAAAATTGTAAATAAGTTAACTCAGTTGAATGTAAACTTGTTGATTTATGTTACATCACTAGTTTTTTGTTAAAATGTTCTATGCACATGTTGTTCAATTGTAAACTGCTATGATTACCTGAAATAGCAGTATAAAAACACACACAAATAAATAAAATAAATAGCATGGAATCTAGTTACTTTTGGGATCCTGCCAGGTACTTTGTGACTTGCGTTGGACACTGTTGGAAACAGGGAAACTGAACTTGATGGACCTTTTGGTCTGACCTGGTATGGCAGTTCTTAATAGTTGACTGGAAGCTACAGTGTAACCTGTTTGACTAATAAGAGAAAATATTTTTTCACTCAACATGTAATCAAACTCTGGAATTTGTTACCAGAGGATATAGTTAAAGCTCTTAGTGTAGCTGGGTTTAAAAAAGGCTTGTTCCTGGAGGAAAGGTCCATAAACCATTATCAAAGAGGACCCGGGAAATCCACTGCTTGCCCCAATATAAGCACTGTGGAACCTGTGTGTCTTTTTGGGAAACTGCCAGGTACTTGTGACCTAGCTTGGCCACTGTTGGATACTGGGCTTGATAGACCTTGGTCTGACCCAGTATGGCATTTCTTCCCCAGACCTCATGCCAATAGAGTATAAATTATTCCAGTGGGCACAGAAAATTAGTTTCAACCCTCCTCCAGAGTCCTTTTCTGGGGGCTTAAAAATACAGTTCATAACCCCACCCTTTACTATCTGTTTCATTTTTGTCTTTTTCCCTGCCTGCAGTCTCCTGAGATGGGAACTTTCATGGGGGTATACCTGCCTTGCTTACAGAACATTTTTGGAGTGATCTTGTTCTTGCGTCTCACCTGGGTGGTAGGAACAGCTGGGGTGCTGCAAGCCTTCTGTATTGTGTTCATCTGCTGCTGCTGCGTAAGTAATCTCACTTGATCTTCTGAGCCAGTGCCGCATGTGTCTAGTAATCTTCCACTCATTGCAAGGCTAGTAAAATGGAAACTTCAAACTTTATCTAGGTGTTATTAGCTGCCACTTGCTTAGTTCTGCCTCAGATACCTGATAGGTTTTTGTCTAGGTTTAAACCCTTTTAAGTGAAATCTGAAAGTTTAAGTATTGCAGAGTGCATGCCAAATCTGCAGTGTAGCAGCCCAAAGATCTGGAGGTGGTACAACACTCCTCCCAGATTCAGACTCCAATGCCCTAAGAACTGCTGCACGCAACACTGTTTAATTGATTCTCAAGCAGTGCTGCTGCCTTATGTAAGAAGAGAGGCTGCTGGCACAGCCTCTGCACTCAGTGACTGTGTTCCTTTTCTTTCCAGACAATGCTTACTGCTATCTCCATGAGCGCCATTGCCACCAATGGGGTTGTGCCTGGTGAGGATTCTTTGTCTGTGTTCCTCTGTGTGCATGTGTCTTTCATGTTCTTACTCCTCACTCTTCTTTTTTTTTTTTCTCTGCCTAGCTGGAGGTTCCTACTTTATGATCTCACGGGCTCTGGGCCCTGAGTTTGGAGGTGCTGTGGGTCTCTGCTTCTATCTGGGCACAACCTTTGCTGCATCCATGTATATTCTAGGAGCCATTGAAATTTTCCTGGTAAGTCTAGCCCTTCTTTCAAATCTTCCTGTTGTAACCATCCATAGAGGAAAATATGCTGGGTTTTTATGATGGAACAATAACATTGGTTTGCTGTCCTATTAATATTGTAACTTCCTTTTCCTTTCTCTACCATATGGTTTCCTTTTTGTACTATGTGAACCACTCTGATATGTATTTGTTGAGTGGTATATTAAGTCAATAAACATAAACAATAATTAAAGTAAGAGAAAAAAAATAGATGTGTGGTTGAATGACCCATCTGCAGCTTCTCTCATATCTGCTCTGTTCACAGGAAAAGTCAGTTTTATGTGTACTTATTTACTGCAAAGTGGAGTAGATTGGGAAGCATAGGCTGTATTCTGTGTAGTAAAGATCCAGTAACAGTGTCTGTTCACATTGGCTCTGG
Source organism: Ichthyophis bannanicus (assembly GCA_033557465.1). Lineage (NCBI taxonomy): Eukaryota > Metazoa > Chordata > Amphibia > Gymnophiona > Ichthyophiidae > Ichthyophis > Ichthyophis bannanicus. The sequence continues at coordinate 122,749,046 of CM066048.1, forward strand.
AAAGAATGCATCCCAGACTGTTCCAGTTTCTCTGTGTATCACCTGTTTGTGCAAAAATATGACTGTTTGTTAATCATGGAGCAGGAAAACCTAGAAGCTGCAAAGAGACTTCAGTGATTTCCTGAGGACCATTTCTAGTAAATATGCTTGCGATATCCAATACCTCCTGAATAGTACTGAAGCACAGGGAGATAAAGTGACTACTCCAGTCACTGTGTGCAAATTAGAACTAAGATACAAGGGTCTGTGTTTGTTTCGTAGCTCCGATTTTCTGGTCTCCATGTTTGCTTGGGCCGGTGATGATACAGAGGCAGCAGTTGCAGTCCCATAGGCGTGGAGGGGAGTCTGAACCATTGCTCAAAAGCAACACCTTCTAGTTAAACTGAGCAGGCGTGTACATTGAACTCCAGTGGCCTAGGCCAGTCGGTGATAAATAGGGAAACTTCCCTCTACATCTGGGTAGTTGTGGATGAAGGCTCATGGTACTGCAAGCAGGGCTAACCCATACCAACCACTACCGCTCAACTTGCTTACAACACCATCAGCCAGAGGCATCGAGGACATCATTGCAACTATCAACGCCACCACTGCTCCAAACGACCCCTGCCCAGCACATTGGATAAGATCTCTGCGCAAAGAACTCGGTCCAGCCCTAGCCAGGATCATGGAGCGGTCCTTCTCCACAGGAACGTTCCCAGCATGCCTCAAACAGACATTGATCAGGCCCTTTCTGAAGAACAACAAGCTGAACCCCCAGAAGGTTGAATCCTATCGACCTATCTCAAGCATCCTGCTTCTAGCCAAGATTATTGAGAAGGTAGTTCAATGGCAAATCCAAGAACACATCGACTCCACTGCCCCTCTTGATCCATGCCAACATGGTTTCAGGGAATCACATGGCATTGAAACGCTTCTTGCCGTGCTTTTTAACACATTAATCACAGGGATTAACAACTACAGACAAGGATATGCCCTGATCTTCCTAGACATCTCCGCAGCTTTCGACTCAGTCAACCACGAGCAGCTCCTAATACGTCTTCCAGGAAAAGGGAATCCAGGGCTCAGCCTGGAGTTGGTGCAAGTCGTACCTAACAGATAGACGGCAGCAGGTACGGACAGGCTCTGCAACCTCTGAGTCTTTTCAACAAAAACATGGAGTCCCCCAAGGCTCCTCGCTATCTGCCCTATTATTCAATATATACATGCAGCCCATATGTGCAATCATCCGCTTCTTCAACATATACTGCTTGATTTATGCAGATGATGTACTACTCTTCACCCCATTCATCATCGATCAATCAGACTTCTCTTCACCAGTAAAATGCTTTGACGCCGTCATGGACTGGCTTCACTCACAGAGTCTCAAGATAAACTTCAGCAAGACAGAAGTGCTGTTCATCACGAGAAATCAAACCTTCTCACGACCGGCAACACTAAAGACAAGAGACACCGAGCTCCTGAGCCATCCCACCATACGCTACCTAGGAGTCACGCTGGACCAGCACCTCGACATGAAAGCACACATAGGCAACACTGTAAAGAAAGTCTACCATAAGATGAGGACAATTCAACATCTCCGACCCTTGCTACAACCAGAGGACTTCCGAACAGTTTTCCAGGCACTAGTAACCCCCCACTTTGACTACGCCAATGTAATCCTTCATGGACTCCCCAAGAACACACTTAACCCACTACAGCTAGCAATGAATGCTGCCGCCCGATTCCTACACGGAGCCTCTAGAAGGGAGCACATCACTCCAATCCTAAAGGATCTGCACTGGCTACCAATTTACTGCCGGATCATATACAAAGTTGCACTCTTAACTTTCAAGGCCATTAACAAAAGAACTGCCAGCTCCTTGACAAACCTTATCCACCCCACACCCGCATCCAGAACAAGAAGGTCCTTCGCCACCAACACTCTAGTAACCCACAGTGAAGTAACAAAATGCACTCGGGCTACAAAAAACAGAGCGTTCATGTTCTACGCACCTACCTGCTGGAACGAGCTCCCAGTGACCATACGCATGATCACTGACCTTGCCCAATTTAGAAAGGCACTAAAGCACCACCTTTTTCTCTTACACTATGCCCAGGCCAACAGCACATCCTCACCTGACTCAGCCCTAAGTCCTGATCATAAAGAACAGTCAACACAGTAGCTAATTCACATCCTTGTATATAGCTCTTAGGACAAGCCATGTTGCTATAGCCGCATAGCGACCTACCTCCCATTGTATATAGTCTGTATATAGCCTGTATATACTTTCCCCTGTTATCAATCCAAGTTGTACTACCTGTTCAATGTAAGTGCAAAGTAGGCTCTTCCTACTCTGCACAAAAAGTTATCTGTAAACCGCACTGATTTTAAAAAGCGTGGTATATAAAAGCATTAAATAAATAAATAAATGCTAAGTGCTCGCTTAGGGGCAGCAACTTCTGGGGAGCAGCTACAGTCAAAGCAAAGCAACGGGTCCTGGCTTCCACACAAACTCAAGTCATCAGTGTGTACTTTTACCTGCAGAAAGAATGGGCAATATGCAAGTAGTCCATTTACTCTTGTAAGTGACTTTTTTGAAACCTCCCTCGTTATGCATATATTTACAGAATAAAGTTTAATATTTAAAAGTGTGATGCCAAAATATACATTTTATAGGCCTGTTCTGGGAGGGATGGTGTTGAGATGATTACAATTGAGTTTAATAATCAAAATCTTGGTGGGGTGCAAGGAGTCTAGCAGCTAATTGCAAGGGGTGCAAGGCTGAAGTTTCCTTGTTCTGGCCCTGACTGCAGGCCAGTAGAGGCTGTTTGGATTGAGCAGGAAACCTGAAGGAAGAAAAAATCTACTGAGATATACAAACAAAAGCCCACTTTGAGCTGAGGTCACAAACTGGGCCTTATTGAAAAAACGTTATCTATCTTATTAAAAAAGGTCAAGGATTGACTTAGATTTCCTTTTCCATTTGTCTCTTCAGGTGTACATTGTGCCTTCAGCGGCTATCTTTCAGAGTACAGACGAGGCGGAGAGCTCAGGGGCCATGCTTAATAACATGCGGGTCTATGGCAGTGCTTTTCTTGTTCTCATGGCTCTGGTCGTGTTTATTGGGGTGAAATATGTCAACAAATTTGCCTCCGTCTTCTTGACCTGTGTCATCGTTTCCATCTTAGCCATCTACGCTGGAGCAATCAAATCTGTCTTTGCGCCACCAAATTTCCCGTAGGTGTCTCAGGTGGAGAGCTGGGGGGGGAGGGGGATAACGATGCTGGGAGGCTTCATAGCACTAGTGTTGCTGCTGATTGATTGATTGTTTATAGGGTTTGGATAACTGACAGGTTTTAGGTGTCATTTCTAACTGTTGCATTTCTTTTGAGACTTTTCTGAGCATTTTGGACATGAATAATTTTAGAATAAATGAAGTTTTCATAAGCCATTTTAAGCCAAATAGCTTTGTCTTACGTCCTGTTTATTCTCTCTTCTTTGTACCCTTTGCTTTCTTTTCAAATTCAGTGTCTGCTTCCTTGGGAATCGCACCCTGTCGGGGCGCCAGATTGATATCTGTGCTAAGTTCCAGGAACAGTTTAATCTTTCCGAGCCCCTTGAGCCCACCAAGCTGTGGGGCTTCTTCTGCCATGCCAGTGAGCTGCTGAACACTACCATCTGTGATGAATATTTCACCCACAACAATGTGACAGAGATACAGGGAATCCCGGGCATGAGCAGCGGCATTATTGCAGGTAAAAAGAGATCACGTGAGGACCAACCTTATGGTTAGAGTAATGAGCTGAGAACCAGGGAAGCCAGGGTTCAAATCCCACCTCGCTTTGTGATTTTGGGCAAGTCACTTAATCCTCCATTGCCCTAGATACAAATTTACATGCCGATATAGAAAGCCGGCGCTGAAAGCACACGCTATTAGCTATGTATGTGTTTTTGTAGGGCGCCGATAGCATGAGACTTCAGTGCCAGTATGCAATTGAAAACTTTGGTGTAAAGTTGAAAGGAGGCGAAGCAACGCATGCGCAAACAGCTGCACTTAAAAGAGGTTCTGTATACATGCGCATAAATGTCAAATGCTCACATTTTGCATACAGGACGTGAAGGGTTTTTTGGCGCTCACCCCATAATAAGCAACACTTTTTCACCCAGCAACATTTTTTTTATGAAATCACAACAAAGAGCCATATAATAAAAAATAAATGATATAAATGAGTCCAAAAAACACACAAGGATAAGAAGCAAAAAACATTTCTTCTTGAATGCCAAACTTTCGCTTATATGTTGAAAGATACATGCAGAAAATGTTCACGTAGAAGGTAACTGATCATCGGAACATACCCTGAAACAGCCTTTCCCTTTAGGCGCAAAATGTTACCTCAGGCCAGGCGTAAAGACATTGGCGTTCCTGCTGGTTATATGTGTTTCTCTGCATTGGGCGCAGACCTTATTAGCATTCTATTTTAATACATACAGCTCATTTGCATATTATTTAAATGCACATGGCGTTATTTTGTGTACATACTTTTTGCTGTTTATGTGCATGTCAATATCTTTTCTGCATTTGGCATGGGGAAACTTCTGCATATAAATTGCGTTACCTGCACACAAAAGGTACACTAGTCTTTCTGCATTGGCCTGTTAGCTTGTAAACCCTTTGGGAACAGAGAAATATCTACTGTACCTGAATGTAACTTGCCTTGAGCTACTACTGAAAAAGACATGAGCTAAATCCAAATTCCTGGCAGTCTTGACAGAGGGCAAGATTACTGAAGGTAAGAGTACAGCCTCTTAACAGGTCCTTTACTGATTGTCATTCTCCAAATTTCTCTTGGCAGAGAACCTGTGGGGTAGCTATCTGCAGAAAGGTGATATCATTGAGAAGGCCTCTTTGCCATCCGCAGAGGTTCTAGGTTCTGCCAATCATGAGTACATCCTGGCTGACATCACCACCTCCTTCACCCTCCTAGTGGGGATCTTCTTTCCCTCAGTAACAGGTATAGTGAACGGGGAAGGAGGATATATAACACAACTGCTCCAGATGCTGCCAGCAGCGGTCTCAGCGGGACTGAGGTGATACAGAGCTACAGCAACTGCTATAATGAAAAACATGTAGGCAGGGATAATAGTGTTTCCATAGTGTCCCTATAGTCCAATCCAAACTCATGGGTTGTGTCCTTATTCCAGCAGATGGAGGCTGAGCATTCTAGCTTTTGGTGATGTCACTATATAAAGAGCCAGCGCTCCTCCCACCAAGCCAGTATACTCATTCTCCAGCAGATGGGACACAACCCCAGTAGCCTGCTTGAATTCCTGTGTCAAATGGTTGAGTCACTCTGCTAGCTTGAGGCACTCTGTTAGTTTTAATGGTGAGCAGCTGCTGTGGTGACTAGTTCTACCCCAGGGCACAGAGGTCATTTAGTTGGTGTTGGGGCCCTGGGAAGAGTGGGGGTGGGGGGTTCTTTCCTCCTGCTCTACTGCACATCAGACCTTCCGCCAGCTTTCCCAGAGCCTTTGCTAGGTTAGGGAACTCAGGGCTTGCTGCTGTAATTGAGAGCCATTTGGACGATGAGTGTATTTCTTTAGTCGGCTGAGGCCGTTTGGGGTCTCAAATTTGTGCAAGCGTGGGTCAGAGACGCAAGTGTGAGGTTCGGCAATGTGTTTGGCTTCCCAGGGTGATTAGAGTCTTCAGCTTTTCCCGCTCTGTAATGCTGGTCGACAAAGTGATTTGTGTGAGCTGCGGGAACAGACTGTCTCACCTGTCAGCAGTCAGGCTTTGCATGGCCTGCAAAGCCAAAGACCACGAGATGGGAAATGCTTTTGCAGAGTAGCCGGGCTTGGCAGGGGCATTCCCAAGTATTTCTCTTGTCGCAGGGAGTTCCAGGGCAGCGAATTTGACGGACGCAACTCCTGCAGTTTTGGTGGGAACCGTGGCCATCTTGTTGCCTTCTTTTTCCATGGCCTTTTTAACACTGCCAGGGGAATTTTCGTCATCCTCGGGGGCGATGGCTGGTCAGGCAGAGCCAAGCCCTTTGGGCCCAAGCAAGGGAGTTCAGGGGACAGTGCCCTTTTTGCCAGATTTTGTGCTATTGTTGCATCAGGCTTACTGCATTGAGCAGGGCCTGATGGGAGTCTTGAGAGCTCGGTGGCAGGCAGCCAGGGCCCCGCAAAGAGCAACCGCATGAGTGGTCTGCTTCGGCTTCAGACAGATCAGTGCTCACTGAGGAGGATCAGGCATCAACACACTCCCTGTGATCGGAGGACCTTCTTGAGGGTCCCTCGGGCCTTAAACAGGTGGACGTAACCTTAGGGTCCCAGGAGGACCGACTGCAGGTGGGGGAAGATCCCACCATAGTAAGGGTGTTTCGCAGGGAGGAGCTTGTAGCATTGATCTCCAGGAACAAGCAGGAATGTAGTCTTCACATATGGGTATCGTCGGTACCGACGGAGCCTGCGCGGGAACGCTCCCCAACATCCAATTAGAAAGCCTTTGGGAGCATCCCACAGTGCCTGCGTGCTGCCTTCCCACCTTTCCCAACTGTCTCTCTCCAGTTCTTCGTTTTCCGTGGAGCCGGCAGGTCGCACTTCCTGTCACCGCAGAAAATATACCTTTTATTCTTCTTTTTTGTGGTCGCGTCTGCCTTCCTTCGATGCTACACCGGTACCACCGGTTCTTTCTTTTCCTTGTTAAAAAAAAAAAAAAAAAAAATCTTTCCTGGAGTTTCCAGCTTTTTTCTCCTCTGGTGCCACGCGCCATTTTGGGCACTAGGCCCAACTTTCCTCTACAATGGAAAAAAAGTGTTCCAAGTGTGGCGGTACCATCTCAGTCACCGATACCCATGAGTGGTGCCTCAAATGTTTAGGTCCTGACCACTCTATCTCCGAGTGTGTTGCCTGTGGGATGATGTCGAAGAGGGGCCGGCAAAACCGAGCTGCTAAACTTAGCACCCTTTTTCCCTCCGATGCAGCTTCTGTGGCATCAACATCTTCCAGGGCTTCGTCTTCCTCCCATGGATCTCAGGTAACTAAACATAAGTCTAGCCGGTCCTCAAAGGATAGATCTCCTTCTAAATATCGAGATGCCTCTGGCGTTGCCCTTGAGGGACTCACACCGGCAAAATTGCCCCGGTGGAAGGCTTCGGCTTCCAAAGCATCATCGGGGCTCCAGGATGTTCTCGAGCACTGTTCCCTCTAAGCTGTGCGCATGTGCGCGCGCACACACCTCGCCGAGCAGGCGCACATACTTTACAACAGAGCGCACAAAATTACGGTTCTGATTCTGATAGAAAACAACACAGACGTCTTAAAATTTAAAAGTTGTGATTGTAATTACTAGAAATTTTCCGCTTCATTTAGTAATAGTCTATTTTCATTTAATTTGATTAAAATCAATGTGGTGTACATCCTGTATTCTGACGTGTAGTCAAATTTTAAAGTATATAACTCCGAGTGTCGTTATGTGGCGCACAAAAATTTAACCTTCCTTGAAAAGCTGCACAGCTGATATTTTATCCGCACACAAACTACAGAAAATTAGAGGGAACATTGTTCTCAAGGCCCCAACCTTGGCAGAACTACTGGTGCCATGCTCTGGGGTACCGGTCGCTTCTTCCGGTACCGATACCCAGGCATCGGCGGCATCGATAGACCAGAGATTCTTGGCTATTGAACACAGTCTGGCGGCTCTTCTCTCGGCATCGATGCCCCCGAAACCGCTTCAGACAATTCAACCGGTACCGGTACGTGGATTACCGGTACCGACACAGGCTATGCCCTCTGGTACTGACAAGTTGGTACCGGACCCTGTCGATACCGACTTCGATCGGTACCGGTATCGTGCGATGCACGATTACCCGGACAGGAGATACTTTGAATCCTCCGAGTCTGAAGACTCTGACAGCTCTGTCGATACCAGAGTACTTCTTCCTGAGGATTCTTCCTCTCCTAAACATAGGATGTCTCCTCCAGAGGACATATCCTTCCAGGATTTTATGCAAGATGTGGCTCGAGGTCTTTCCATCACAGTGGCTCCTGAAACAGAGCCTAAGGCAAAGTAATTTGAGATTCTGCAGTATCCTAAAGCTCCCAAAGAGGCAGCTACTTTGCCTATTCATGAGATCTTGCATGATCTCATGCTAAGGATGTGGGAAACACCTCTCACCACTTCTTTTCATTCTCGTAGGCTCGATACCATGTATTGAGTTCTCCCTGTCCTGGATTTCAAAAAACTCAGCTGCCCCACCATTCCATGGTGGTGGAATCAGCTATGAGAGGATCAAGAGTGCAAAAAGACATGCATCTAATCCTCCAGGACGTGAATGTAGAACTCATGATGCCTTTGGGCGTCGAACCTTTCAGGCTTCTATGCTTTCTGGCAGGATTAGTTCCTACATCTTATATATGGGAATGTTCCTTAAGGAAGTTACAGGAGATCTAGAGCTTATGCGCCCTCTCCTTCCTGATGATAAGAGACAAGATTATCTTGCACTTATCAAACATGCTTAGGATGTTTCCAAATTCGTAAATCGTGCAGCTTTTGATTGTTTTGAGTGCATAAGCAGAACTTCTGCTATTGCCATAGGCGCACATGGGATTGCCTGGCTCCAGGCATCTGACTTGGAACTTTGGGTACAGAACAAATTGGGGAATATTCCTTGCACTGGAGAGAATCTCTTTGGCAAAAATTGGCAAGAGAAAGCTAATGAGCTAGATGCTGATAATCTCACCTTGGATAGATTATCAAAATCTACAACTGATCCTGCAAGGGAAAAGTCCTACAAAAAACCATTCTTCACTAGAAAGAAGTTCTACCCCTCCTATACCCAACAAGGGCATCGTTCAGGTCAGTCTGCCCAAAAGGGTCAGCAGCAACCTAAACAAAGAAAAACAAAGGCTGCTAAGCCTCAACTGGCTCAGCAGACTTAGCCTCCACAGGGGCTTTGACTCCCATCTAGAGAACTTTGTCTTCCTGGCCCTGAATGGGCCAAAGCCTTCCACCATTCCAGGAAGGTTATGTTATTTTGCCCCCAGATGGGGGCAGATAATAGCAGAAAGTTGGACTCTGTTCATTGTAAGAGAGGGATACAAGCTTCACTTCCTCAGCATGCCCCCTCCTACAATGGTAAGACAGTTCAATTCTCAGACCTCTCTCAACTCCCAGTTAGATCACAAGGTCACTCTGCTTCTTGCCCAAGGGGCAATAGAAGAAGTATCTGTTCATCAACAGGGTGCAGGGTTCTATTCCCCCTTTTTTCTTATTCCAAAGAAAACTGGAGGGCACAGACCCATTTTAGACCTCAGAGAATTGAACAAATTCCTGTTCAAAGAGAAATTCAAAATGATTTCTCTAGGAACTCTACTGCCATACCTTCAGAGTCAGGACTGGCTTTGTTCTCTAGATCTCAAGGATGCGTACACCCATGTTCTCATCCATCCAACTCACCGAAGGTTTCTTCACTTTCTATTTCAAGGGATGCACTATCAATACAGAGTTCTTCCTTTTGGCCTGGCCTCGGCACCAAGGGTGTTTACAAAATGCATGGCTGTGGTGGCAGCATTTCTCCGCACCCTAAAAATATTCTTCCCTTATTTGGACGATTGGCTCATTCGAGCCCCATCAGAGCCAGAGGCCAGGATTTCCCTATCTCGCACAGTGCGTATCCTCCAATATTTGGGACTTGTCATAAACTTCCCAAAATCCATCCTAGCTCCCCACTCAGTCTCTAGAGTTCATAGGAGCCCTGTTGGATACCAGACAGACAAGGACCTACGAGTCGTATCTTCCACAGTCCCGCTGCCTTTGCATTGTGCAGTTAACTTCCCAAGCAATGCTAAAGTCTCACCTCACTGCTCGGGAAATGTTACAATTGCTAGGCCACATGGCATCCACTGTGCATGTGGTCCCTTATGCCCGCCTCCGTATGAGGGCAGCCCAGTGGACTCTATTCACTCAATGGACTCAGGCGTCAGGTTGCCTGTCAGACAAAATAGCAACCTCAGATCGTCTTATGTTGTCTCTCCAATGGTGGCAGTCGCCCCAGAATCTGTTGGTGGGGTCCCCTTTTCAGCAACCCCCACCCCAAGTAACTCTAACAACAGATGCCTCACAGGTGGGTTGGGGAGCCCATTTGCAAGGCCTCTCTACCCAGAGTACCTGGACTTCACAGGAGACCGATCTACACATCAATCTTCTAGAATTCAGAGCAATCTTTCTTGCTCTCGGAGTGTTTCACACCCAGCTCAGCTACAAAACTGTCCTAATTCAAACGGACAACCAGGTAGCCATATTCTATGTGAACAAGCAGGGCGGAACAGGCTCTCTGTCACTCTGCAACGAAGCTTTGTGACTTTGGGCCCTCGCCAGAGAGTATCAGATTCATCTCCTTGCAGTGTATCTTCCAGGCATTCAAAACTCTTGGGCAGACAGACTCAGTCGAGTTCTGTTTCCACACAAATGGTCTCTCCATGCAGACCAGGTGGCCAAAATTTTCCAATTTTGGGGAACCCCGGACATAGACCTCTTTGCAAGTCCGCTGAATGCCAAACTTCCCCGGTTCTGTTCCAGAATTCCGGCTCAGGGTTGTCAGGCTAGGGATGCCTTCCTCCTCCATTGGGGTCGGGACTTTCTGTATGCCTTCCCACCCATTCCCCTCATTCCCAGAACTTTATTCAAGCTTCAGAGAGACAGAGGCCATATGATTCTCATAGCCCCACATTGGCCACGACAACTGTGGTACCCTCTGCTTTTACATCTCTCTCAAGCTCCATCTCTGGAGTTCGGATCTGCTCTAGATCTCCTATCCCAGGAGGACGGGATGCTGTGGCATCCCAATCCCCAGTCTCTACATCTCAGGGCCTGGTTGCTGAAAGCCTAGAACTTCATGGTCTTAGCCTTTCTCAGCAAGTAAAGGATATCCTTTGCTTCCAGGAAACCATCCACAAGACGCTCTTATGCTTTCAAGTGGAAAAGGTTTACCATATGGTGTTCGCAGAAGGGTCTCGACCCTCTTGCAATACCTCTGGAATCATTACTGGAATACCTCCTTCATTTGTCTAATGCAGGGCTTAAGACCAATTCAGTGAGTTCATTTGAGTGCTATTGCAGCTTCTCTCAAACCTTTAAATGGGCAGCCTATTTCCTCTCATCCTATCATAGCGAGATTTGAGAGGCCTTCTCCTAACTAAGCCTCCCGTTAAGCCACCACCGGTGGCATGGGATTTAAATCTGGTTCTTGGCCAGCTCATAAAGCCGCCTTTTGAACCATTGGCTACTACCTCTTTGAAATTCCTTTCCTGGAAGGTTATTTTTCTTATTGCAATCACATCAGCACGTCGCATCAGGGAGTTGCAAGCATTGGTGGCTGATCTTCCTTATACAAGGTTCCATCATGATAAGGTAGTTCTTAGGACTCATCCTCACTTTATGACAAAGGTGGTTTCACCTTTTCATTTAAACCAAGCAGTTTACCTTCCTGTTTTTTTCCCAAGGCCTCATGCCTCTAATGCAGAAAGGAATCTTTGGATTGTAAAAGAGCTTTGGCCTTTTACTTACAAAGGACGCAGCAACATAGAAAGTCCTCTCAACTCTTTGTTGCTTTTGATCCTAGTCATTTAGGACTTCCAGTCTCCAAAAGAACACTGCCCAACTGGATTGCACAGTGTATATCTTTTGCCTATCGGAGTAAGAACCTTCCTCTTGAAGGCCACGTCACAGCGCACAATGTGAGAGCCATGGCAGCCTCGATGGCTCATCTTCACTCTGTGACTATTGACGACATCTGTCGAGCAGCTACCTGGGCCTCGGTTCATACCTTCACAGCCCATTACTGCTTGGACAAGGACTCCCGCCGGGATGCCTTGTTTGGTTAGGCTGTTCTTCAACACCTGTTCCTTACTTAATCAACTCCTACCCACCATTCCTGTTAGGATGCTAGAGATCCATGGGGGGAAGTGGAACCCTTTCAAAAGGGTACACAACTTCTGGGGTTTCTCCCTGGCATCTGTAGCTAGGGAGTCCCCATATGTGAAGACTACATTCCTGCTTGTTCCTGGAGATAGCATAGTTACTCACCTGTAACAGGTGATCTCCGGGAACAGCAGGAATTTAGTCTTCACAACCCACCCACCTCCCCTAGGAGTTGTATCTCTCTATCTCTCTTTTCTCTTTCCTTCTCTCTCTCTCTTTGTCTCAGCTTTAAACTCAACTGGAGAGAGACAGTTGGGAAAGGCGGGAAGGCAGCACGCAGGCGCTGTGGGATGCTCCCAAAGGCTTTCTAATTAGACGCTGGGGAGCATTCCGGCGCAGGCTCCGTCGGTACTGACGATACCCATATGTGAAGACTAAATTCCTGCTGTTCCTGGAAATCACCTATTACAGGTGAGTAACTATGCTATCACTGATTCACTAGCGGCCCTAAACATCTCTATAGAGACTCCTGCTGCGGATCCTCTGTTAGAAGATCCATTACTGCAGGGGATACATATGTCAGAGAACGTGTTTCCAGTGCACAGGGCTCTAAAACAAATGATTGGTTTGGAATGGGAAACTCCAGAGATGGGGCCTGCACAGGGCTAGGGTCATGCAGCGCCTTTATCTCATTCCCATTGGCGAGCGGGAGATTTTCCAACTCCCGAAGGTGGATTCCCTGGTGTTGGCAGTGACTAAATGCACCACCATCCCCTCTGGAAGGAGGGGCAGCGCTTAGACTCCCAGGATAAGAAGCTAGAGATGCTCTTGAAGCAGGCGTTTGAAGTCAATGTGTTCAATGCGCTGGCATTGCAGGCTTTGTGTGGAGCCTATGTGGCAAGGGCCTGCGTGTGGTGGATTCAGGAGCTCACTAAAACAGGACATGTCTGAGCTCTGCCTGAATCACTGTTCCCATGGGACACTTATAGGTTTGGGCTCTACCGTTTAGACTCGCCACGGTGCCACGCACCTTCATCAAAATCATGTTGGTGGTTGTAGCCAGGTTACAGAGCCTGGGGGTCCTGGTTCACCCCTACCTTGACAACTGGCTCATTCAAGCAAAATCGAGCCTGGAGAGTCTCGAAGCCATGCAGCGAGTCCAACTTTCTACGGAGTCTAGGCTATATGGGTGAATTAGTCAAAAGTCACCTCGATCCATCTCAAGACCTGCTGTACTTGGGGGTTCACTTCAACACAGCCCAAAACATGGTATTCTTGCTGGCAGAGAGGTGCAAGAAGATTCAGGATCAGATCCAGCAGTTTTTAGAGCAATGAACACAGTTGGTGTGGTCCTACCTTCAAGTTCTGGGGTCTATGACATCGACGCTGGACTTGGTGCTATGGTCAGTGGTTCACATGCAACTGTTATGGACTGCTCTGCTCTCCTGGTGGTCGCCTCAGTGGCACTCCTTGAGCTGTCGGCTGCTTTGTCCTTTGCAGGTGCGCAGCAGTCCGGCATGGTGTTTGTCGATGAGCAACCTTACAAGGGATATGCTCCTTGTACAACCAGAGTGGATAGTAGTCACATTGAATGCCAGTCTTACAGGCTGGGGAGCACATTGCTTGAGGTGGATTGTGCAAGGCCTTTGATCTCATGAACAGACGCAGAAGTCCATCAACCGTCTGGAAATGAGGGCAGTGCACCTAGCCCTCCTGGTGTTTCAGGACCTAGTTCATCACCAGGCAGTCCAAGTGTTATTGGACAATGCCTCCACAGTCGCCTACATAAATTGTCATGGCGGAACAGGCAGTGCAAGTCTGGCAGAGGAGATTGCCATGTTACTTCAGTGGGCAAAGGGAAATCTCACTCAGTTGTTGGCAGCTCATGTGGCTGGGGGAAAAAAGAGCAGGCTGACTTTCTGAGCAGGCATCAGCTAGATCTAGGGGCATGGTGTTGGAGGATGGGGTCTTCCATCAATTGACATGGAGATGGGGCCTCCCAATCTTGAATCTCATGGCATCAGCAGAAAATGCCAAGGTCAAGCATTTCTTCAGCAGATGCAAGGAACGGATGTCTGAAGGTCTTGACGTGTTGGCTCTGAGCTGGCCGGAGGAAGGTCTACTCTTTGCCTTTCTCCCATAGCCTCTCATAGATTGACTGACTGATTCAGCTGGATGCTACTTGAAGGCTACAGAGTTGTTCTAGAAGTCAGAATGTCTGTTCTCTTTGGGAGTCCCCTGTAAAGGGGAGGCAGCCTCAGAGGCTTCCATTGGCAGGTGGTTGAAGGAGGTGATTGTTTTGGCCTATCTGTTGAAGAGCAAGCAAGCGCCCTTGAGTCTGCGAGTGCATTTCAACAGAGTGTAGGTGACGACCTGAGCGCAGAGTGTGCGTTGGTTCTCCCAGTGGAAATTTGCCGGGCAGCTACTTGGATGTCTTTGCATACCTTTTTGTTCTGCATTATAAACTGGATTTGCAGGTGCATTCAGAGGCACAGTTTGGGGCTCGTGTGTTGGAAGCCAGGCTTGCCAGTCCTGCCCAAATCAGAATACTGCTTTGGTACATCCCATGAGTCTGTTGGACTGTAGGGATGCAATGGAAGATGAAATTAGACTTGCCTGCTAATTTTCTTTCCAGTAGGACCTATAGCCCAATCCAGATCCCACCTGTCTCATTATGGTGGCAAGCCCGTTTCAGATGGTGAGCGGTGGGGGGCTAGGTGTTTCCTCTGATGGAGGTGTAGAGTTCTCTCCAGGCCGAAGGTTCAGTTCTGGTTGCTTGGAGTGAGCCGGGGGTAGCCTGGACCTCCTCGGGCTGCACTGAGTCACTACAGGATAGTTTATCTGTATATAGGTGTCCTTAGGGGCGTTCTTGGTTTTCTTAGTTTTTGCTTTGACATGGGAATAATGGCTTGGTGGAAAGAGCGCTGGTTCCTTAAATAGTGACATCACCAAAAGCTAGAATGCTCGGTCTCCATCTGCTGGAATAGGGGGACAACCCATGAGTCTGGATTGGACTGTAGGTCCTAATGGAAAGAAAATTAGCAGGTAAGACTAATTTCACCATGAGTGAGAAGGCAGGCAGAGGAAGGGCAAGGGGAAAACCTTCTAGAATTGCTGAAGAGAAGAGTTAGGGAGATAAAAAGAGCTAGTAAATGCAGAGGAATGTGAGGGCAGACAGGGGAAAGCAGAAGGCAGTATAAAGAAGAGCACATGGTTCTAAGTTTTTCTTCCCTTTTCTCCTGCAATCTGAAGGGATTATGGCAGGGTCCAATCGATCTGGAGACCTGAAGGATGCTCAGAAATCAATCCCCATTGGAACCATTCTGGCCATTTTGACTACATCCTTGGTCTGTATCCTTTCTCTTTGCCGTTTTTGAGCTTCAAGCCTCTCTCTCTTCCTGATGTGTGCACCTTTGAATAGGATTTGATGCCTTCCCTGCTGCCCCCTTCCCCCACCAAAGCACATGACTTGTTTATTTGTAGTTTATTTTCCTTGACCTTCCCATGCTTCAGATCTTAGCAATGTACTTTTCTTTGGAGCCTGCATTGAAGGGGTGGTTCTCAGAGATAAGTGAGTACTCCTTTTCTGTGGGTATGCTTAAGCCCAGCCACATATCATGCAAGGTGTTAACAGGTCTGACTGATCTGACTTGAATGTGTCTCCTGGCAGATTTGGGGATGCAGTGAATGGGAACCTGGTAGTCGGAACACTGTCCTGGCCCTCTCCATGGGTGATTGTCATTGGTTCTTTCTTCTCTACTTGTGGAGCTGGACTGCAAAGCCTCACAGGAGCTCCCAGGCTGCTGCAGGCCATCGCCAAGGACAACATCATTCCTTTCCTGCGGGTAATGGCATCCCACTCTCCCTCCGACTGTTTTGAATCTCACAGTATTAGGAGTTCTAATTTCTTGCATGTGTTTTTCTCTTCATCCCTGCAGGTCTTTGGACATGGGAAAGCGAATGGGGAGCCCACCTGGGCATTGCTGCTGACAGCTGCTATTGCTGAGTTGGGGATTCTTATTGCATCCCTGGACCTTGTGGCCCCCATTCTTTCCATGTATGTGCTTCCAGCAAGATTATTACAGCCTTTTTTTGGCTGTGTAAGTGCCATGAAGGGAGTGGCAATGTAGAAATTCTTAAAGTATCTTTGTCTCTCCTTTCTTCAGGTTCTTTCTGATGTGTTATCTCTTCGTCAATCTGGCTTGTGCCCTACAGACACTCCTGCGTAGCCCTAACTGGAGGCCACGCTTCCATTATTATCATTGGTATGTCATCTTTCACTCATGGGGAGAAGCAGGAGCCTTTTGGTGCTCTTATTGCATGCAGGCATGATGTAATGGGATGGACTGGAAGATAATGATCTTCCAGGCGTATGCCCCAATGAGTGTTGCAAGAGCTGCCCCTTTATTTGGTAAAGTAGTGGCTCTCTTAGTGCCAATGAAATTTCCCACAAATGCCACTTTTGGGCACATGTTTTCCATCCCTGTTTTTTTAAGTCACCTAAATTAAATATTTAAGATATGTGTGCACTAGATATTTGGAGGGCTAAAATATCTCTACAAATCAAACAGAACAATGCAAAGTCATCCTTGAAGAGGTTTGATAAAGGGAGCAAAGGGGAGGCGGGTGGCTTTCTTCTATAGCAGATGAATGCCTTCCTCCCATCACCACCCCCCCCCCCACCACTTCAGCTGTGTTAGTGTTAACTGAAGATTGCAGTAGGGTAGGGAGATCCATGAATCATTTCAAAATAGTTGTGAAAATGGGCAGGAGTAGTTCAGCACCTATCCTGCTGAAGGTGTGCTAATGCCTGGTGATGGAAAAAAAAACAGGCAGCCTTGGTCTTCAGTAGCTTCTCTGCAGTAACCAAGATTAGGAAAAAAACATGTGCAGTTCAAGGAATGCTAGGGTGTTACCTTCTAACGGCTGCTTCGTTCTAGGGTGCTCTCCTTCCTGGGTATGAGCATCTGCCTGGCGCTGATGTTCATTTCCTCCTGGTACTATGCCATGGCCGCCATGCTGATTGCTGTGATGATCTACAAGTACATTGAATACCAGGGGTGAGTTGCCTTCTTGCCAATGTTTCATTTATCAGCACTGCCTAAAATAGTTTTGGGGATCCTGCTGAATGGCCGTGCTGTACACTTTCATGCAAAAGGTCCTCTTCTTTATTGTCCCTCCAGTCCATTCCAGACGTATGGGTTATCTCCCCCAACCAGCAGCTGGAGACTGAGCATGCCAGGTTTTGCTGATGTCACCTTAGAAAGGGCTCTGTGCTCCACTCCCAAGACAGTGAAAGGACAAGTAAAGGAGCTAAGAAGCTTTAATTTTGGCCATTTGACCCTATTTAGTGCCATTAAAACAAAAAAAAACAAAACAAAGAGGAAAAAAGAAAAGAAACATTGTCTGAGAGGGGAACAGCTTGTACCATGGCAGCAGTGTAAGAGTAATGGGGCCTCTTATGGTAAACTGGGACCATTGAGTCGGTCAAGTTTCTGTATGGGGTGCATTACCCGGTGGTCTGGATCCCCACCCCCTCTCCTTCGCAGCCTGGAGGTAGGGGTCACTAATATGATGCTGAGGACATGTTGGTGAGGAGCTTATGGTCTAGTTGAGTCTAGCTCTACATCTCTATGGATTTGGAACATAGAAACATAGAAATATGACGACAGAAAAAGACCACATGGCCTATCTAGTCTGTCCTTCCATAACAACTACAACAGTCCACTTTTTGCCTTTAGAGATCCTCTGTGTTGGTCCCATGCTTTCTTGAATTCAGTTACTGTCCTCATCTCTACCACCTCCACTGGGAGACTATTCCACGGATCCACTACTCTTTCCGTAAAGAAATATTTCCGCATATCACTCCTGAATCTATCTCCCTTCACCCTCATCCCATGTCCCATCGTAGCAGAACTTGCTTTCAATTGAAAGAGGCTCTCTCCCTGAACATTTATGCCATGGAGGTATTTAAACATCTCGATCATATCACCTCTATCCCGCCTTTCCTCTAAGGTGTACATATTAAGATCCTTAAGTCTGTCCTCATATGCTTTATAATGAAGCCCATTAATCATTTTGGTAGCAACCCTCTGCACCGACTCCATCCTGTTCACATCCTTTTGAAGGTGCGGTCTCCAGAATTGCACACCATACTCCAAATGAGGTCGCACCAAAGACTTATACAGAGGCATTATCACCTCCTTTTTTCTGCTAGCCATTCCTCTCCGTATGCACCCAAGCATCCTTCTAGCTTTTGCCGTCGCCTTTTCCACCTGTTTAGCTACTTTAAGATCATCAGACACAACCACGCCTAGGTCCCGTTCTTCTTTAGTGGACAAAAGTACTTCACCTCCTATACTGTATTGCTCCCTTGGATTGCTGCAGCCCAAATGCATGACCTTACATTTTTTAACATTAAATCCCAGCTGCCAAATTCTAGACCATTCTTCAAGCTTAGCTAGATCCCTCCTCATGTTATCTACCCCTTCCTGGGTGTCTACTCTATTGCAGATTTTGGTATCATCCGCAAAGAGGCAAACCTTACCCGACAGCCCTTCCGCTATATCACTAACAAAGATGTTAAAAAGAATCGGACCAAGGACAGATTCCTGGGGCACACCACTGGTAACATCCTTCTCCTCAGAGTGAGCTCCATTTACTTGTACTCTTTGTCGCCTCCCACCCAACCAATTTCTAACCCAAGCAGTAACTTTAGGGTCCATCCCTAGGGTGCTCAGTTTGTTTATAAGTCGCCTGTGAGGAACAGTGTCAAAGGCTTTACGGAAATCTAAATACACCACATCTAGAGCTCTCCCTCGGTCCAACTCCCTGGTCACCCAGTCAAAAAAATCAATCAGATTTGTCTGACAAGACCTGCCTCTGGTGAATCCATGCTGCCTCGGATCCTGTAATCCGCTGGACTCCAGAAACCTCACTATTTTCTCTTTCAGCAGCGTTTCCAATAATTTACTCACCACCGAAGTTAAACTAACCGGCCTGTAGTTTTCAACCACATCCTTACTTCCGCTTTTGTGTAAAGGCACCACATGAGCCTCTCTCCAGTCCTTTGGCACCACTCCCGACTCCAACGAGGCATTGAAAAGGTCAGTCAGTGGAGCTGCTAGAACGTCCCCAAGTTCCCTCAGTATTCTAGGGTGTATCCCATCCGGTCCCATCGCTTTGTCTACTTTAAGTTGAGCTAGTTTCTCACGAACACAGTCTTCTGAAAATAGTTCAAGATGTCCCTCGCTTCTGTTCTTATTTGTGGGTGTTTTCTGAGGTCCTGCTCCTGGTTCTTCATCTGTGAACACAGAACAAAAATATTTGTTAAGCAATTCCGCTTTATCCTTATCAGCTTCTACATATTCCCCCCCTGCACCCTTGAGTCTGACAATACCACTTTTGCTCTTCCTCTTCTCACTCAGAGAGCAGGTACATCCCTTAACGCATGTGTGGTGGATGGGGATCCTGCCTGGAGCAGCAAGTGTGTCCTACAGCATGCCACCTGGCTGGGCAGGTGTGTTGGTCTTTATTTCTCCCATCAGAGGTTGTGTCAGATGACTGAGTGCTTGTGTAAGAATGGAGAGAGAGCCTCTGTTGGAGCGGTACCCAAGGAATGGGTTGCTCAAGGGTTGTGTCTCAGGGGACGAGTTTCTATTTCTTGGATCTGACTAGTCAGTTTGACCATGCCTGAGTGGGTATCCGGGCAGGCCAGATCATCAAGGGCATGTGTGTTGCTAGGCACAGGGTCCAGTGAGTGAATTCCACTGAAAAAGGAATCGGGGGGGGGGGGGGGGGAAGAAGCTGACACAGGTAGTGGAGGAAGTACAGGCAATACAGATAGAGCCAGGAACTAATTGAAAGATTTGCAGGAGACAATATGGCCGCTACTCCCGCTGGATCTGTTGACCCCTGCTGAGCAGAAACTGGCTCCAATATCGTCTGCACTCCTGCCTTGTTTCCCTCTGCTGTAGATGAAGTGGTCAGCGCAGCTTCTGCAGTGTGTCCCTCCTCTTCGGACCTGCAGAAACCTGCCACTGAGACAGAGCCCCGATGGCTCCCACATGTGGTGCGTCTAATCTTGTCAGCCATTGTCAGGGAAAAAAAAAACCCTCTGGGATGGCAGCCACCTTGGCGTGGCATTATCTGCAGGTCCTGGGGTCCATGATGAGTACCCTGGGCCTGCAGCTGTTACAGCAAACCCTCCTGCCTTGGTCTCCGCAGATATATGCACTCTGCGGCATCTGGTTTGTCTGCTCGACAAAAGGGCTGAGCTGCACTGGTGACTACAGTTGGAGAAACTCCTGGCGGGACTTCTTCTGCAGCCTTCTGGCTGAGTGCTGGTGACAACAGATGTCAGTCTCACCAGTTGAGGAGTGCATTGCGATTCTCACGTGACGCAGGGGCTCTGGTCAGTGACAGTGATTTCTCTGGAAATAAGCAGGAAGTCAGTCCTCACATATGGGTGACGCCTGCCCCAACGGAGCCCCCACGGAAGCATCCCCATCAGCTTTCAAAAAAAGCCTTTGGGAGATTCTACCATGCTTGCGTGGTCCCCTTCCCACCCAAGGGTGCCATCTTGCTCAGTCTCCTTTTTTCCGCAGAGCCCTTCAGACATCTGTCTGCTCTTCCCCTGGAAAAAGTTGATTTTCTCGACCTGAGTTTCATACTCTCCTCCGATAGTGCACTGGTTCTCTTCCTGCCACCCGAGCCCGCTGCCCCAGCATCGAGTCTCGGGTTCCTAGTCTTTTTTTTTTCTTTCCTTCTTGGCGCTTTCATGCCTTTTTTTTCCAACTGTCGGCACTGCGGATCTTCAACCTTGCTGGGATACTTCTTTCTCCCATGGCTACCAGTGATTTTAAAAAGTGTGATCGTTGTGCCAAAATAATGTCCCCAACTGACACACACAACTGTTGCCTGGGACTGGATCACGACCCCACGGCACATGGCCTCTGTAAGAAGATGTCTACCAAGGCCCTCAAGAGCTGCCAGAAGTAGCATGATAAGTTTTTCCTGGAGACTGTGGTACCTCCGAAGGCCAAGGCCTCCTCCAAAACCGTGGAATCCCGGGGTAGTCTTACGGACCCCGACCGAAGCCATGATTCCTCAGAAA
Organism: Ichthyophis bannanicus; assembly: GCA_033557465.1. Lineage (NCBI taxonomy): Eukaryota > Metazoa > Chordata > Amphibia > Gymnophiona > Ichthyophiidae > Ichthyophis > Ichthyophis bannanicus. The sequence continues at coordinate 122,770,061 of CM066048.1, forward strand.
GGGGGTCTCCCTCGAGGGAACTCAAGAAGAAGAAGGCCTTAAAGGTGGCGTCCCTGGATGGCTCAGACAGGGTGGGTAAGTCCCGAGCCAGGTCCTGCAGTCCTAGATGATCATCTGAGGGATTGGAGAAGGAGTGACCTGTGAAGGTCCCCTGAAAGGACTTTACCTCGGGCCAGCCTCGTCTGCCTGACACCATCCTCATTGAGTCCTCCCCTTTGGGGGAACCGACATCTGGCCCAATTCCCTCTGTGCCCGTGCTGATGGCTGCAGAGCCTTCTGGCCTGGAGTCCAGAATGGCAGCCCTGGAGTGCAGCTTGTCTGCCTTCATGGCCCAGTAGCAGGTGCTGTTGCCCGATACTGGTTCCTCTGCCCAGACCACCGGGCCCTCAATGTCGGACGTCCACGGAGGCTGAGCCGATCCTCAAGGTCTTTCAGCCTCGAGTATATCCTCGGCCAAGGTCTCAATCCAGTTTCCGTTCCATGGGGCTACGATCTTCCCCAGCCAGTGCGCTTGGTGCTGGCCACAGAGCCTCCGAGGGCCATGGGCAGGGATCAGCCCAGGAGCCCACGAGCCATCCTTCCCTCGAGTCCTCAATGGACTATTCTGAGTGGGAAACGGAGAACGAGGAGTCGCCAAACACCCATCACCACCGCGATGTCCTCTTGGACTCCCCTCCCTCGGAGCCCTGGTGTCTGTCCTCACCCAAGGACATGGCGTTCCTCGACTTCGTCAGGGACATGTCCAAGGCCCTAGCGTTCCTAATGGAATCAGAGGAGATTCCTCTGATGGAGGAGCTAGAAATTCTGCAATACGAGGCCCCTCTGAGGAAATCGCTTACGGTGCCCATCCCTCCCATCCTGGACTGGCTAATGCTGCATATGTGGGAGACAACGGGATCTGTGTCAGTGGTGAGCAAGCAGCTCAACTTGATGTATCGAGTCCACCAGAGCCCAGGCTTCCAGAAGTCACAGCTACCGCACAACTCTCCATGGTGGTGGAGTCGGCCATGCATCATCTAAAGAGTCAGAAGACATACTCCTTGGTGCCCCCCGGCAGGGAGGCACGCACCCTGGATGCCCTTGGCAGAAAGTGCTATCAGGGCTCGATGCTCATCGGCCGGATCCGGGCATACCAGCTGTATATGGGCTTGTACCTGAGAGACTTGGCGAAGGAATTCGCTGGGTTCTCAGCTGCTCTTTCCGAGTAACCCCTGCAACAGTTCAAGAACCTGGCCAAAACCGTCCATGAGTACTCAGTTTTTCTCAGGCAGCCTATGATTGCTTTGAGTTGGTGGCTCAAGTAGCGGCGGCAGGCATCGGTGCCTGACACCAGGCTTGGCTACAGTTGTCTGACCTCGAGTAATGGGTTCAGGATAAATTGGTCGATGTCCCATGCCTCAGAGAGAACCTCTTTGACAAACCCATGACGGACAAGGCTGCCGAGCTGGAGACAGAGTTCATGATGAGGACCAGGCTCCCTAAAAAGACCGCTGCCGCTGCCCCTCCCCAATGGAAGGGCTCTGTTAAAAAGCCCTTCTACCTGAGAAAAGGGGCTGCTTACAGAAACTACCCACCTTTTCAGGCCTCCCCAGCAGGCCAAGGGTCATGGGCATGGCCCTCGTAAGCAGAAGGCTCATAGGCTCCAGGGGTCTGCCCCAGCCCAGCAAGGGGAGGGGGAGCTTTTGACTCCTTGGGCATAGCCTCTGTACTCCAAGGTCAGCAGCCCACAGGGGAACATCTCATTCACTATGCCCAAAGGTGGCCAACCATCACCACCGATTCTTGGGCAGTCCAAGTGGTCAAGGAGGGCTACCTCCTCCACCTGGCCCAGTCACCTCCCCCTTTCTTTCCAGGAGAGCCCCCCCAGGTCTCCCCTTCACTGGGACCTTCTACTGAAGGAACTGGTAGATCTTCTCAAGGACAGAGCAGTAGAACCAGTTCCCCCACCATTTCAGGGGCAAGGGGTTCTGCTCCAGGTACTTCCTCATACCAAAAAGAATAGGGGACCTAAGACCCATCCTCGACCTGTGCAATCTGAATAGATCCCTGATGAGGGAGAGGTTCAAGATGCTCTCCCTTGGGATAGTGCTGCTTTACTTTCAGCAGGGAGATTGGCTGTGCTCCTTGGATCTGAAGGATGCCTACACACACATCCTCATTCACCCCAACCACAGGCAGTACCTGAGGTTCATGGTGAGGGGCAGCCATTACCAGTACAGGATGCTGCCCTTTGGCTTGGCTTCCGCCCCAAGTGCCTTGCAGTCGTGGCCACCTTCCTCCACCTCCAGGGGGTGTTTTTCTTCCCCTACCTGGACGATTGGCTCATAAAGGGAGGCGTGGCTTCAGAAGTGCAGCAGGCAACCGCACGTACCATCCAGGTCCTACAAAATCTGGGGTTTGTAATAAACTATCCCAAGTCCCACTTCCTCCCGACACAGTGTCTGGAGTTCATAGGGGCAAGACTGGAGTGGAGGAGTGGCCTAGTGGTTGGGGCAAGGTACTTCGGGCCGGAAGGTCGGGGGTTCAAATCCCACTAGAGGACAGAAACCTTGGGCCGGAAGGACTGGGGTTTCTAGTCCCACAGGTGCTCCTTGTGGTCTTGGGCAAGCCACTTAACCCTCCATAGCCCATGTTCCCTGTAAAATAGTTCTCTGTGTGCTGTGCTTTCCTGTCTAATCAATGTGTTTATACCTCAAAAATTTCCTGTCATGATTGACAATTTCCAATCTGTAATCAAACCGCTGCTGATCGCTGGAAGTAGCGGTATACAAATGTACAGTAAATAAAATTAAAAAAAAAAGACTAGACACCCTCCAGGCAAGGACTTTCCTTCCAGGGGACCGAACCACTCAGCTCAGGGCTCTGGCCCTGGACATACAATGCCTTCCTTTGGTATCCACTTGGCTCCTGCTGCGCCTACTTGGACACATGGCCTCCACAGTCCATGTCATCCCAGATTCCCACCTCCACATGAGGGGCCCCATAGTAGAGCCTTTGGGACCAGTGGACGCAGGCCACAGGCCATCTCTGCGACAGAGTTGTAGTGACTCGCCAGGTGGCAAAATCCCCAGTACCTCGAAGCAGAGATGCCCTTCCAGACTCCATGCCCCTTAATGGTTCACATGATGGACACCTCCTTGCTGGGATGGGGAGTCCACTATGAGAACCTCTGCACCCAGGGAAGCTGGTCGCAGGGCAAGAACAACCAGCAGATCAATCTCCTGAAATTACACCTAGCCCTCTGAGCCTTTTGCCTCCACCTATGGTGCCAACCAGTGTTGGTCCAATCAGACAACCGGGTGGCTATGTTCTCTCTGAACAAGCAGGGGGCACAGGGTCCCACGCCCTCTACAACAAGGTGATGGCCCTGTAGGGATTATTAGTAGCACACAGAGGTAATGCTCTGTTATGTCCAGGGGAAATTAGCTACTAATACCCAGCCCGAAGTTCTATGAGTGTGCTGGTAATGAGCCACCGAAGAAGTCTCGTCTGTATATATATATTGTTTGTTATGGACAGCGAGGTAGAAAAATATACAGACACATAGCTAAAGATATATAATTAGAAATATGAGGTAGGAAATTGTAGCAGCATAAGATTTGTTAGACAAAGTGATAAATCACTGATTAGTAACCAGAAGTCACTGATTGACTCTGCACTGAGAAGAGTTATGGAATAAGTTTCTAGCTAACCATTGCCCATCCGTAGGAGGAGAAATAAGACGGTACCTTAGCTCCTGCTGGAATTCTGGTGGCTGAGGTCCGATAAGTCTCTTGGGGCAGCACAGGTCCAGAGAGGCAGCTAGGCTAGATAACGCAGGCTACAGCCCTTTCGGAGGCGAGCCACAGAACACAGAACTGAAGGTATCTGTGAAAGTCGTCTCAGTCCTTAGGAGAACGGCCTTGCACACACATAGTGTGTGTCTGTCTTGCAGACAGATCAGGTAGCATACACAAGGTAAACAGGGCAAAAAAGGCGCGAAAGTTCTTCCGTGCAGACTGTATTATTCTTTGTGATGAGTCCTTATCACTTTTTAGTAATTGGTTGGCATGAGACAATCTGAAGAGTTCTCAGTGAATCAGAAGGTAGTCTACAGGCATCTTTCTTGCAGACAAAGGATCCATAGTAAGATGTTATGCGGAGGAAATGGTATGTAGTTTCTGGGCATAGGTACAAATGTCTAAGGCCAGTAGAACCATCTATAGATGATAAGAACCGGAGAAGCAGATGTTCTTGCATATGGGCAGTGAATTAGCCAGGAACAATGGGCTTCAGTATGCAAACATAGAAACGCTTGGCAAGCAGTTGCTTGAAGGTCAAGTCTGAGACTGGAAACACAGTGAAAGTTTCTTACAGCAGGAAACCATCTTGTTTGGTCAACTTTGGTTCAGGCTTCAGCTTCTGAGCAGGCCGGAGATCTGCAGGCGCAGAATTGCAGGGGTAACATCCCTACAGTCCTCTGCTCCTACACAGTCCAGCAGGGCATATTCTTACGGGCAATATACCTACCAGGCCAGGACAACACACTGGCTGACAGATTAAGCAGGGTCCTCAAGCCGCACGAGTGGCAGCTGGACCCCAGAGTGGCCAGCCAGCTTTTCCACCTCTCAGGGGAACCATGGATAGACCTGTGTGCCAGCCAAGACACCTACCAGTTGTCCTGCTTCTGCTCTTGGCAAGCCCACCCTTCCCGGGTGGCAGCAGATGCATTTCTCATCTCGTGGTCGGAAGGTCTCGGGTACACCTTCCCATCCACACCGCTAATTGTCAAACCGTTATTCAGGACCCTCCGTGACAAGGTCTTGCTGATCCTGATGACCCCTCTGGCCCAGGCAGCCATGATTCCTACTACTCTCTGGCTGTCTGTGGAGACTCCCATTCCATTGGGGAGCTTCCCAGGGCTCCTGTCGCAGGAGGGGGGCCCTCCCTTGCACCCCAACCTGGGGTCTCTGTCACTGACAACGTGGGTGCTGACAGGGTGACCTCAGCCCCTTTCAACCTTTTGGAAGAAGTGGAGGAGATCCTGCTGGTGTCCCATAAGTCCTCCACCAGGAAAGCATATGCCTTCAAGTGGTGCAGATTTTCAGTCTGGTGCGCAGAGAACGGGATTAGACCATTCTCCTGTCCGGTGCTTTTGGTGCTGCAATACCTTCTCCATCTCTTGCACTCTCTTGGACTCAGATTGAACTCTGTCAGAGTGTGCACCTCAGTGCCCTGGCACACATCACCACCCGGTGGATGGCAAACCCCTCTCGGCTCAGCCGTTGGTGACCCGTTTCATGAAGGGACCCTTTTTATTGAAACCCCCGGTATGCCCTCTGGTGACCGAGTGGGACCTCCATGTCGTACTGGCGCAGCTTACTTGCTCGCCTTTTGAGCCCTGGCTATCTGCCACCTATGATACCTTTCATTGAAAGTGGTATTCCTGGTTGCGCTCACCTCCACTCGCAGGGTCAGCGATCTCTAAGCCTTGGTGGCAGAGGCACTTTACACCAGGTTCTACAAGAACAGAGTTGTGCTCTGCACACATCCCAAATTCCTTCTGATGGTGGTATACCCTTTCACCTCAACCAGGAAGTGGTGCTTCCCACCTTCTTCCCGAGGTCTCATGTCAGCAGGGCAGAGGCTGTCCTCCACACCTTGGACTGTAAGAGGGCCCTTTCCTTATACATTCAACGTACCCAGGGCCACCATAAAGCTGCTCAGCTTTTTGTCTCTCATGGCCCCAGTAGATTGGGGGAAACGGTTACCAAGTGTATGCTATATACCTGGGTGGCAGATTGTATCACCCTTGCCTAGGTGGGGCTTTCACTGAATGGCCGGGTCACGGCATACCGTGTCAGGGCCATGGCGGTCTCCGGCAAACCTGCGCTTTGTCCCGATGGTGGACATCTGCTGGGCCGCCATCTCCGTCTTCCGTCCATACCTTCACAGCTCATTACTGCCTGGAGAGAGAGTCCCAATGGGACAATGCCTTCAGCCAGGACATGCTCTGTAATCTTTTTGTGGTCTAGGCAACTCCTACTGTCCGACTCTTCTGTGTACAGGCTACCGGAGTGTTGGTTTCCATCGGACACACGGGTCTTACTGCAGTCTGCACCTGTGGACTTGATTGCTGCTGCTCATGGCTTCCCCTGAGAGTGACTGTGATTTTTCTCTATAGGCTTTTGGTAGCCTGTGGCTAGGGATTCCCATATGTGAGGAATGACTTCCTGCTTCTTCCTGGAGAAAGCATAGCTACTCAACTGTAACAGGTGTTCTCCCAGGACAGCAGGAATTAGTCCTCACTACCCTCCCTCCTCCCCTTAGAATTGCTTCTTTACCATCTTTTATTTTTTGCTGTCTTTTAGCTATGTCATCTGACTGAGCAAGATGGCACCCTTGGGCGAGAAGGGGACCACTCGGGCGTGGTGGCATCTCCCAAAGGCTTTCTTTGAAAGCTGGGAGACGGCTTCTACAGAGGCTCTGTCAGCACCTACGTCACTCATATGCGAGGACTGATTCCTGCTGTCCCCAGAGAACACCTGTTACAGGTGAGTAACTACGCTTTCCTGGTCTATCTACTACTACTACTATTTAGCACTTATAAAGCGCCTTTCACGCAGCGCTGCACAGCTAGCCTACAAGAGGTGGCTAACATACAAGAGACAGTCCCTGCCCATCAGTCATGCTCATCGGAGCTTACAATCTAGTTAGAACAGTACAGAGCATTAGTCAGTTCAGCGGAAGGTACAGTTAGGTACAGCTTGGTCTATAGTTTGGACATAAACGTTAATGGGGGTTAGGGTAGGATGAGGATGGAAGTCAGGATCTGAATGCAACGGTGAAGAGGTGGGTCTTCAACCTGGATTTGAAGAGGGCCAGGGAGGGTGCCTGGCGCACAGACGCAGGAAGGCTATTCCAGGCATGTGGCGCAGCAAGGTGAAAGGAGCACAATCGGGAGTTTGCGGTGCAGGTGAAAGGCATTGACAGAAGCGATTTGTTAGCAGAGCCCAAGTTTCGTGAGGGGACATAGGGAGAGATACGAGATATGAGGTATTGAGGGGCCATAGAGTGAATGCACTTATAGGTCAGCAAGAGAAGCTTGAATTGGATGTGGAATTGGACAGGGAGCTAGTGAAGTGACTTGAGGAGAGGAGTAATGTGGGCATGACGAGGCTGGCAGAAGATTAGTCGAGCAGCGTGATTTTGTATAGATTGGAGGGGAAGGAGGTGGCTCACGGGGAGACCAGCGAGGAGTAGGTTGCAGTAATCGAGGCGAGAGGAGATTAAGGAGTGGATAAGCATTTTGGTAGTATGTTCAGAGAGGAAGGGGCGGATCTTGCTGATGTTGTAGAGGAAAAAGCGGCAGGTCTTAGCTACAAGCTGGATATGAGCAGAGAAGGAGAGAGAGGCATCAGAGATGACCCCTAGATTGCGGGCCGAGGGAACAGGAAGGATAGTAGATCCATCCACATGGACTGAGAGAGAGGGGGAAGTGGGGGGGAGGAGTTGGGTGGAAAGACAAGGAGTTCAGTCTTGGCCATGTTCAGTTTCAATCGGCGATGAGACATCCAGGCAGCGATGTCCGAAAGACAAGCAGAAATCTTGGACTGGGTTGCCGGAGAAATATTAGGTGTAGAGAGGTAGATTTGGGAGTCATCGGCATAGAGATGGTACTGAAAGCCATGGGAAGAGATAAGCGCGCCAAGACCTTGGGTATAGAGAGAGAAAAGGAGGGGGCCTAAGACAGATCCCTGGGGTACACCTACATGGAGCGGGGTAGGAGAGGAGGAGAAGCCACCAGAGCATACACTGAATGAGCGATGGGAGAGGTAGGAGGAGAATCAGGATAGTACAGAGTCCTTGAAGCCAAGCGAGGAGAGGGTGGTGAGGAGAAGGTCGTGGTCAACGGTATCAAAGGCAACAGAAAAGTCAAGAAGGATGAGGATAGAATAGAGGCCCTTAGATTTAGCCAGGAACAGGTCATTGGTGACTTTTGTGAGTGCCGTTTCAGTGGAGTGTAGGAGACGGAAGCCTGATTGTAGTGGGTCCAGGAGGGCCTGGGAGGTGAGGAAGTCGAGGCAATGACGGTGGACTGCTCATTCTAATAATTTGGATATGAAGGGAAGGAGGGAGATGGGCCAATAGTTAGATGGGCATGTGGGATCAAGTGAGGGTTTCTTGAGGAGCAGTGTGACAACAGCATGTTTGAAGTCAGCGGGGACAGTTGCAGTGGGATATGAGTGATGGAGGGGACAATGGTGAGGGAGATGGAACGTAGGAGATGGGTGGGGATAGGGTCTGATGAACAGGTGGTGGGTTTGGAGGAGGAAAAGTGCGGTTTCCTCTTCAGAGATGGGGGGGAAAGGAGGAGAGGGTAGCGGGGGGAGGGGAGGTGGATGTGGGGGTAGGGAATTGGAGGGTAATTTTGAGAATTTTGTCATGGAAGTAGTCGGCTAGGGTTTGGGCAGAGAGAGAGGGCGGAATCTGGGACGGGGGGATCCTTGAGGAGAGAATTGAGGGTGTTAAAGAGACGGCGAGGATCAGAGGCAAGGGAATTGGTCAGATGGATGTAGTAATCTTGTTTGGCAAGTGCTAGGGCTGACTGGAAGGAGCCCAGCATGAATTTGAAGTGTAGGTCTTCCAGGGAGTGGGATTTGGACCAGGCTCGTTCGGCAGAACGGGCACAGATGCGTAGGTAACGGGTTGTGGGTGAAAGCCAGGGTTGGGGAGTAGATAGTTTTACAGGACGTGAGGTGGGAGGGGCAAGAGTGTCAAGGGCTGAGGATAGTGTAGCATTGTATGAGGATAATGCTTCGTCGACAGACTCGGAGTATAAAATGGAGGAAAGAGATGGAGAAATGGTGGAGGAGAGAGTCAGGGGATTAATATTATGAAGGTTTCTAAATAGGTCTATCAGTCATCTAGGAATGCAGGCGCTGTTCCTGGCTCTGCGATTTTACAACAAAGAGGTCAGAGTGAAATTGGTTAGCTCTATCAGTGGCACACGTGGCTGGGAAAGTCAGCGTGCAGGCTGACTTTCTCAATAGACATCACTTAGATCAAGGGGAGTGGACCCTGGATCAGGCAGTATTTCACAGCATAATCAATGTTGGGGTCTTCTGCTCATGGATTTGATACTGAAGTAGTACACCTCTTCAGTCTGCACAGAGAATGTATGTCTGAAGGGCTCGACGCCCTGGTGCAGAGCTGGCCATGCTGTATGCGTTCCCTCTCTGGAGACTGCTCTGCTTCATCTGTTGGAGGTGGAACCCTGGCATCTTCCGCAGATGGGCAACCTGATTTCTCATGGATGCATTCTGATGCCCCAGGTGGATCGATTCTTGCTTATGGGCCTGGTTCTTGGAAGGGCAAGGTTGGGAAGATGAAGCTATTCAGCTCAGGTTCTTTCTACTCCATTAAAGCTCAGAAGCGTTCCACCTCTCTGTCGTATGTTTGAGTTTGGCAGATAATTTGAGGATTGGGGTGCAGCTAACCATCTTCGAGCTCTGTCGACTTCAGTGTCGGACGTACATGTATTTTTGCACAGAGGTTTCGACAAGGGTCTTGCTCGCAACCTTTTGCTTGTGCAAGTGGCCACTTTAGCCTGTTACCGGGATTGGATACAGGGGCTTTCGTTGGCTGCTCACCCAGAGGTGGCATATTAGAGCGGTTAAACAGGTCCATCCACTGCTTCGCTTGCTGGTTCCTTTCTGGGATCTTAATCTCATCTTATCAGGCCACGCTTAAGGAGCTTACTTGGAAAGTGGTGTGTTTGGTGGCGATTTGCTCAGCCAGACAAATTGTCCAAGCTCCAGGCCTTGTCATGCAAGGAGCCTTTCCTGCTCTTTTCGGAGGGGAAGGTCGTCCATCGCCCGGTTTCTTCCCTCCTGCCTAAAGTGGTGTCAGCCTTTCTCCTTAACCAGCCGGTGTCTCTTCCATTTTTTTCCTCGGGGTCTGGGGGGGGGGGGGGGGGTGGGGCAGGTTTGGAGGACCGGCAGCTGCATCGTGGTTGGGTACAGGGCTTTACATCAATATTTCAAGTGGACAGGACCTTTTTGTCAAATGGACCATCTTTTTGTCCTGTTCGAAGGACAGCGCAAGGGGGAGGCGGCCTCCATAGCTTTGATTTTCTGTTGGTTAAAGGAGGCAACTACCTCGGTGTATTTGTTGAAATGCAAGCCTCTACCAGCCAGATTGCAGGTTCATTTGACCAGGTCCCAGACACCTTTTTGGGTGGAGTTCGGCTTAGTGCTGCCAGTTGAGATTGTCAGAGCAGCAACTTGGTCACTGCTTAATAGCTTTGTGAAGCACTATCAGCTCAATATTCAGATGTGGAGAGATGCATAGTTTGCAGCCAGTGTGCTACAGGCCAGGTTTGTGGGTCCTGCCCATTGTTGAGTACTGCTCTGGCACATCCCACACATCTGAACTGGTCTGGAGGGACGATAAGAAAAGTGAAATTAGACCTTACCTGCTAATTGTCTTTCCTCGAGTCCTGTCCAGGACCTGCCTTCTGTTGTTCCGTTTTATTCATTAGTGTGAGCCCAGGCACACGCAGTTTGGGGGAACCTTTCAGAGATGAGCTTATTGCATTTGAGGTTCTTTGGCTCTCTTTTGCCTTTTTATGGCTGTATATAGTTCTTTGAGCTGTTGCTTCTCCTCGCACATAGAACAAAAAATTGATCATAATGAATTTGAAACATAGAAACATGATGGCAGAAAAAGACCACATGGCCTGTCTAGTCTGCCCTTCAATATATCAACCACTACAACGGTCTCCTTTTTTCCTTTGGAGATCCTCTGTGTTTGTCCCATGCTTTTTTGAATTTAGATACTGTCCTCATCTCTACCACCTCCACTAGGAGACTATTCCATGCATCTACCACTCTTTCCGTAAAGAAATATTTCTGTATATTACTCCTGAGTCTATCCCCTTTCACCCTCATCCTATGTCCCCTCGTAGCAGAGCTTGCTTTCAATTGAAAGAGGCTAAACGTCTCAATCATATCACTTCTATTCCACCTTTCCTCTAAAGCATACATATTAAGCTGCTTAAGTCTGTCCTCATATGCTTTATAACGAAGACCACTAACCATTTTAGTAGCAACCCTCTGCATGGACTCCAACCTGTTTATATCCTTTTGAAGGTGCGGTCTCCAGAATTGCACACAATGCTCCAAATTTAGTTCAAATTGACTTTTTTGTGCTCTCTTTGGAGTTTTTTGTCAATAGGATACTGGTCTTGGAGGTGGAACACAGAACCCTTCTAAGGTGACCTCAGCAAAATCTGGCTTGCTCTGGATTTCTCTCCTAACAGCTGCTAGTTAGGAGAGAACTTGCATGTCTGGACTGGACTAGAGCGACTCAAAGAAAGACAATTAGCAGGCAAAGTCTAATTTCATCTTTATGATTACCAGATTGGCTTTCCTGCAGTCTGGGTAAGCCAGGACTGGAACAGCTGCGGAAGCAGGGTTCACACCCCCTAGAGATAGAAGGCAGGCATCATGGTCATCAAGGGTGACAACTGGTGGCCTGATTTGGCCAAAGCCATTGCTACATTGACCAGCCTAGAACAGTGAGTTAGGTTTATTAAAATAGAGGAAAAGGTTCCAGGTAGGGTGAAATAAAGTTCATGCCACAAGGATCTCAACCCTGGTTTTGAATGAGCTGGAAAAAGCAGAAGAGTGGTCTAGTGAGGGAGAACAGCAGGCCGAGAAACGAGGAAGCCATGGTTCAAATCCCCGCTTCTTCCACTGATGCTTCTTATTTATTTATTTATTTGACATCTTTTATATACCGCTCTATTTATAATCAGCGCGGTTTACATAGAACAAGAAAACATCAGATAAGGTACATGTTATCTGTTTTTTACATAGAACAAGGAACAAAAACTTGGATAACCGGGGAAATTATTTACAATGAATACAACACATTGGCTATTTACATATGAACGGAATAAAGCCTAAAAGAATTTTCATAGTATGAGAGAGAAGTGTGAAAAGTTATTGGGTTAGCAGAGGTGGCGTGTTAAGGACGGGAATGGTGCTATTTGAGTGATCTTGTGTTATTGTGTTTTCTGGGAAATATTTGATGAAAAGGTGATGCTTCAAGGCCTTTCTAAACTGGAAGAGGTCAGTGATGGTTCTAATTTGTGGTGGGAGGGTGTTCCATAGCTTTGGAGCACATAAACTGAAGGATCGGTTTACAGTTGCGGAGTTGTATCTTAAGGACTCTTTTGGAACTCTTAGCATGTTTAGTTCAGTGGTTCTTCTACTCCTGTTGGAAGGAATTGGTAGGATTAACTCCGAAAGTGAAGGAGGAGCAAGCCCTTTTTGAGCTTTGAAGGCTAGAAGCAAGGTCTTGAAGGTAATTCTCGCTTGGATAGGGAGCCAGTGTAATTGTTTCAGGAGAGGTGTTACATGTTCTCTTTTTGGAACCCCGAAGAGTATTCTTGCTGCGCTGTTTAATGCTAGTTGAAGTGGGTTAAGGGTAGATTGGGGGAGCCCCTGTAATATACAGTTTGCGAAGTCAAAGTGCGGTATAACCAGAGCCTGGTAGACCGTACGGAAATCATCTGGATCAATCAGTTGGCGGAGGTGTCTGAGGGAGAGAATCTTAAAATAAATTGTCCTTACGGTGTTGGCTAAGTGGGTCTTCATATCTAGATTCTGATCCAAGGTCACTCCAAGGTATCTGATGTGGGATTTTACTTGCAGCTTGGCATCTTGAACTTCAAGAAATGTGGGTGGTGTAAACTTAGGATTCCTTGAGATGAAAAGAACCTCTGTTTTTTTGTTCTGGATTCTGAGATTTTGAGTCAGTAGCCAATCTGAGATGGCATTAAAACAGTTGGTTATGGGGGTGAGATTAATCTTATCTATGCAGAAAGGGATATATAGTAACACATCGTCAGCATATATCATGTAGTTGACATTGAAAGACTTGATAATGTTGCATAAGGGTTGCATGTAGATGTTGAATAATAGTGATGACAAAGAAGAACCTTGCGGGACTCCTTGTCCTTGGTGAAATGGATCTGATGTTTCGCCATTTGAGCGGACCTGCTGCCATCTTTCTGAGAGGTATGAGATGCACCATTCGAGGGCATTTCCACAAAGGCCCTTCTCTCTTAAGCGGATAATGAGCAGATCGTGACAGACCGAGTCAAAAGCAGCCGCGATATCTAAGAAGATGAGAACAAAGCCCTGTTTGATGTTGTCGATACCAGAGTTTAAGCTGTTGAGAAGAGAGGTGAGGAGCGTTTCGACGCCGTGGAATTCCCTAAATCCATGTTGACAGGTATCCAAAGGCGCTTCAGTGTCGATATGATCTTGCAGTTGTCTGTAAGCTATTTTTTCAATTATTTTAGCAAGAGTGGGTATACTGGAGATAGGTCGGTAAGAGTCTGTTTTTTGTGGGTCTAACTTGAGGTTTTTTAGTAGAGGTCTGATGGAGGTCTGTTTGAGGGCAGCAGGGAATGAGCCGGTGTCAAAAGATAGGCTTATGATCTTGGATATTATTGGAGCAAGCTCTTTGCGAAGGTCTTTAATCCAAAAGGCTGGACACGGATCAGTATGTGCTGTGGATAAGTTGAGAGATGAGATTGTATCTTCAATTAGCTTCAGAGAGGGGGTTGAGAATGAAACTAACGGAGCTGGGAGCCCATGAATATTCGGGATAGGGGGTATTGTAATTTTATTTGTACAGCACATCTTAGATTGTATGTAAAGGGCATATTCTTGTGGGTTGATTTCGCACTGTTGTTCCTGTGATGGTTCCTTGGCTAATTTCTTGACAAGGGTAAATAGATCATGGGGTTTGTTTATAGCACGTTTAAGGGAGTCTGTATGATATAGTCTCATTTTTTTCTGAAATGGCTTTACGGTGGGCGTCAAGGTGTTGCAAGTATGAGGTCTGATTGGTATTGGTGCGTGATCTCCTCCATTTCTTCTCGAGTTTTCGCAAGAGTTTTAGGGATTCTTTCAGATCTGATGTAAACCAAGGTGCCGTAACTTTTCTTCTTGAGGGGTTGATTCTGGGTGGACGAAATGAAATGCGGTTGAGTCTGTTGTTCCAAAAAGTGATAATCTCATCCAGATTTAGGGTGGAGTCATTAAAGATTGCGTCAGTTTCCTCGAGGATCTGTTCCCTGTTAAAAGGTTGGAAGCTTCTGGATGTGGTATTTGCATATTTGTTTAGGTTCTTGACATCAGAATATTTAATCTTTTGAATGGGAATCTGGAACAAAATGAGATTATGATCTGACCATGGGACATCTGTAATTGATAGTATAATATTTTGAAGTTGATTGAGAGCTGATAGTGGGGCAAATATGAGATCCAGGATGTTACCTTTAGTATGTGTGGATTGTTGTATCACTTGCTTGTAACCTAAAGATTCTAGAGCATCTATAAAGGCATCAGATTGGTTGTCTTGTAGAGACGGTAGATTAATGTCTCCTAGGATCCAATTGGGTCTGTTTGGATTCTGTGAATTGGAGGCAAGATTTATGATAGTTGAAAGGTCATCTGGTGAAGGTGATGGCGCTCTGTAGATTAAGTTTATAGAGAGAATGCTGTTAGAGATAGAGACGGTCTCAAGGCGGTTATTGCTGGAAGAGTCGATCATTTTAAGTTGAAATTCAGCCTTGGCGAGGATAAGTACCCCTCCACCTCTTTTGCCTTGTCTACTGCTGATGAAGACGTCAAAGTTATCGGGGAGGAGCTGGTTAAGAATAATATTGTCTTCGGGCGATAGCCATGTTTCAGTGACCATAAGTATGTCAAGGTTATTAGATGTTGTTATGTCTATGACAGCTGGCCATTTTTTACGAAGCGAGCGAGCATTAATGAGGGCACATTTGAGAGGGCATGGTTGATTGTAATTTTCTGCGTTTGACTTTGTAGAGTGCTGGAGAGGTATGTATAATAAATAATGGTGATGAGAGCGGTGGTACCAATTTCCATTGTGGTGGTTGGTGCCTGACCATTTTTGCCAGTTGTTATGTACGATAGGTATGGAATTTTCTGAAGAAATTAGAGCTAGGATATCCGGTATAAGACCTATGAGGAGGAGGTATAGGCCTACTATAATCTTGAAGTGGAGGGCCATTGTGTGGGTGTGAGGAATGTTACTTGAGAGAGAGGTTTTAGAGAGATGGTTTGTACTATTGTGGTGATCCCAAGCAAGCCACTTCATCCAACACTTCTTCAGCTGCAGCTTAGATAAATTATTTTTGTGCAGGGAAATAGCTACTCTAACTGTAATTCACCTTCAGCTCAGATTTGAAAAGGCGAGTAATTGAATCTAAAATTCAAATCCTCCCCACTCTGTCCTCCCCAGATAGATCTAGGTGCCTTTGGGTGTTTTTGGAGTGGTGGTGTTTGTGTGGGTTTAATAACTTAAGAAAAAGTTAGCTTCAGCTGAGAGCAGTAGTAGTAGCCTGGATGGATTACTGTACCTTGGATATAATCCCCTCCTCTGATTCCCATTACCTCTTAGCTCCTGCTTTAATGTATTAAACTAGAGCTATATTTTGTTTCATAAAACTTACAAAATGATTAAAAATAAACAAGTAAATCTGCTCCACGATTTCTGGATCGGGACCAGCCTGATCAAGTCTGGATTTAGACATGTGCCAGTCTCCAGCTTTCACATTGAGTAGAGTTTGCTGTGTTGGGGCTAAGCTTGCACTGTTTGTTCTTCCCGCAGAGCAGAGAAAGAGTGGGGAGATGGGATTCGGGGGCTGTCTCTGAGTGCGGCCCGGTTTGCCCTGCTGCGACTAGAGGAAGGACCTCCACACACCAAGAACTGGAGGTATGTGATCTGGAGGGGTCATGGAAGTTATCACCTCTGGACGTTCAGGAGGAATAGCTGTCGGGCAGTTAGAACATCCTGCTGATGCTGCTTGTGGCCTTGGGTGAGTCACTCCCATTGTAGCAGCTGATAAGCATGTAATAAATAAAACCAGGAGTCAGTTCAAAGATCCAAGCCAATTTATTGTGCACATGGCCCAGTTAGTCAAAGCTTTAAAAGGACTGAGCAATGGAGTCCAGCAAACAACACCTTATATACCTTTCTTCTCCAGTTTAACATGGGCAAACTTTCTATTGGTCCCAATGCCCCCTGCACCTATCCAATCAGAGATCCCTCCTGGGCCTAGCACCCAGCTCCCTCCCTTAGGACTGTTCTAACAATGGTGCAGTTTCTAGGTTTGATACTTCTCTACTGCAAGGTCGTCTCTAGCGTCAGGAATGCATGTATTGAAACATTTCTATCTTTTGCACACAAGAGAATAATGAAAGACTTATGAATTAATGTAAAACTTCTTATTAAGCAGTTTAAACAGCTTTCTCACACTTTTACAGACTTTGGTTCTTTACTAAGATGGGGGTTGGGATCAGGGCCTAACTTACAGGCCTTTCATATTTGCAGACTATTATAGGCCATAGCCTGCCACATTCCCCCCCTTTGATTATTCTCACCCGCTAGTGAGAGAGGGTGAGAATTAAATCACATATTATACTTGCGTAAAAGCATCATTTTGGGGTATAGGGTAATATTGCCACATAGCTAAAACGTTTCATAGCTGCCTTCCGTTCTACAGTGCTATCAATGGCTGCTGACTTTATTCGACTGTGATGAATCCAGGGTTCGCGTTCTGCAACTTTAACTGCTGTTGGGGTTAACAAGATGACAACATAAGGTCCCTTCCAATGCGGTGCCAACGGTGTCTTTCTCCACTCTTTGATCCACACTGAGACTCCAGGCTTGAGAGGATGCAGGGGTTCTGTTAGATGGATGGGCAGCTGGTCTTGTACCCACGTATGAGGACTCTGCAAAACAGAACTTAAAACCAATAGTTCTTGTCTAGTAATTTCAGATCTAATCTGTTCCATATCTCCCTTTATTTCCTATACAATAGGCGGGGGTCGCCCATACAGAATCTCAAAAGGGGAAACTCCTAAAGACTTAGCAGGGGCTAAGTATATCCTAAGAAGGGCTATAGGAAGAACCTGGGGCCACTTCAGGTGAACTTCTTGGCAAAGTTTGGACAACTGATATTTCAGGGTTCTATTCATACATTCTACTTTTCCTAAATTCTGAAATCTGTAGGCAGTATGCATCTGATAATGTCAATATCTCGGGGCCATACTTAATGGACTTGCTTCCTGAGGTTATCCACCCTCATTCTTTGTACAGGGCCCCATGTGCATGCAAGGTTGTAAGGGCATACTTGGAATCTGGGTACACATTTAGACAGAGCCCCTTTTCCTATTGTCAGTGCTCTAGTAAGAGCTATCAGTTCAGCTTTCTGTTCTGAAGTTCCTGGGACCAGGGCTGAGGACTCAACTGCCAGATCAAGGGTCACCACTGCATATCTGGCATAACAATGTCCATTAATGATGACAAGACTGCTTCCATCTACAAAGAAAGTCCGTTCAGGGTTCTCCAAAGGAACATCAGTCAAATCTGGGCGGCTTGAGAATATAGTGTCCATAGTTTCTAGACAGTCATGATCAGGGGGAGGGGGGGGGGGGTCAAGACCAACTGGTAACAACGTAGCAGGATTCAAAGCTTGACTGACCTTCAATTGTATCTGGGGGTTTTCACACAACATACTCTGATACTTCAACATTCGTGAATTTGTGAGCCAGAAACTTCCTTTGTGTTCCATAATGGTTAGAACAGAGTGTGGTACAGTAACTTGAAGATTCTGTCTCAAAGTGAGCTTGTCTGCATTGCTCACTAGGAGGGCTGTAGCTGCAACAGCTCTCAAACAAGGGGGCCAGCCTTTTGCAACTACATCCGATTGTTTTGACAAATAGGCTACTGGCCATTGCCAAGATCCAAGAGATTGAGTCAACACTCCTAGAACATTTCCTTGTGACTCATGAACATAGAGACTGAAAGGTTTTCTGGACATCTGGTAGACCCAGAGCTGGTGATGACATCAGAGCGGTTTTCAAAGATTGAAAGGCTGCATCCTGTTCAAGTCCCCATTCCAATGGAGACTTTTCCATTCCTTTGGTAGCTTGATACAATGGTTTTGCTAGCAGCGCAAAATTGGGGATCCATATACGACAGTACCCTGTGGCACCCAAGAAGGCTCTCACTTGCCTCCTGGTGGTTGGAGTAGGAATACTGCATACAGCTTCTTTGCGTTCTGATCCCAGGTGTCAAATTCTGCTGGACAACTGGAATCCTAAGTATTTAACTTGTTTGGCATAATTGCGCCTTGGCTCTTGAGACTTTGTATCCAGCCCCATTAAAAAGGTGCAAGAGTTCACTGGTGGCTTGTAGACATTCACTTTCTGAGTTGGTGGCTATGAGCAAGTTGTCCACATACTGGAGAAGAACCCTTTCTCCTGGGTTCACATAGTAGCTTGAAAGATCCTGTTTAAAGCAGCACTGAAGAGAGTAGGTGAATTCTTAAATCCTTGGGGTAATCGAGTCCAGGTGAGTTGGCCCCGTCTTCCTGTTGTGGGGTCTTGCCATTCAAAAGCAAACAAAAGTTGACTGGTGGGGGGCTAAGCGTATGCAGAAAAAGGCATCTTTCAGGTCCAGGACAATGAAATGAGTAGCCTCAGCGGGGATCAGTCCCAAGAGAATATAAGGATTTGGTACCACTGGGTGTATAGTTTCAGCTGCATCATTCACTCGCCTCAGATCTTGTACTGGGCGGTAATCGCCTGTCCCAGGTTTCTTAACTGGGAGAAGGGGGTGTTCCAAGGTGACTGGCACTCCTTGAGAAGTCCATACTTCAATAGATTCATTAGCTGGTCGGGGAAGAGGATACTGCTTCACATGCACTGGTTCCGCTCCTGGCTTGAGGGTGACAATGACAGGGGCTATGTTCTTCGCTAGGCCAGGTGGATTATCTTCTGCCCATACTTCAGGTGGGGCTATAAGGTTGGTGGGTATACAGGAACTAGCTGGCTTGATTGGAGATGCACTATAGAACTGCTACTCTTCTTCTCGGGGAACAGTGAGCACCATCAATCCAGCAGGCTTTAGGTTCACAGTCATTTTCATTTCTCCCCCTTCAGCAAAGGATATTTGTACCTGGAGCTTTGCAAGCAGATCTCGGCCCAAAAGTGGAATAGGGCATTCAGGCATATACAAGAACTGGTGCGTTATTTTCTGTCCCCCTAGTTCACACATGCGGTTCTGCAGGAAAGGCCTTGTGGCCTTAGCCCCAGTAGCTCTGACAATGGTGATGCATCGAGAAAACAAAGGGGCTACTGGCTTTTGTATTCTACTCCTGTATCCCCCATAAAGTCCATATATTGGTCCCCTATTTTCAGATTGACCATAGGCTCCTGGGGACCCAGGGAAACTTGGAGCCCGGTCTGGCCTAGTCTTCATCCATGCTGTAGCCCTCTTCGGCTGCCACTTACTCTATAGCTGCTTTCCTCTCTTGCTGGAACACTGTGCTCGGTTTATTCTTCCATGACTCTAAAATCAACCTCCTGTTCTCCAAGTGCTCCCTCCTCCCTTCCTGGGGGTGGAGTCAAGATGCGGGTATTCACTTCTCTAATGTCCTTCTTCTCTGCAATGGGCGCACTGATTCGCACCCAGTGAGGGCCGATCATTTTCACGACCCCTTTCACTTCCTCTGCTCCTTCGATTAGGAAAACCTCCTCCACGTCATTCAACTAAAGTATCAGCAAGAAGATCTGCTTTCTTCTTCATCTTACATTCACTTTCATTGTCACATTCATTTTCACGATTCACAAACACTTTTCTGAGCAACTTTCATTAACCGTCATGCCTGCAAATCCATCCAGTTTCTGCAGTTTCCGTTTTATATCTCTCTGGGACTGACTGACAAAAACTGCATCTACCATACACAAATTCTCCTGGGCTGCTGGATCGCATGGGGTATATATAGTGAGGGCTGCCTGCACTATTTGGATCCCACTTGGGGTTATCAAGGCTGATTGTTCTGCATAATACTGTTCATTAGTTCAATCAAATCCTAAGGTTTCTCAGTGTAGGAGGCATAATGCAGCTTTCAGTTCAGTAAATCAGTGGCAGAAACAAGGCTGGTCAGCTGGCTTTCGGTATTAAGGGTGGGTAGGCCCTGGACCTGGCGCAGTGGGATAACGTGACCCTCCCTTTTACTGGTAGTTGTACTTCTGAAGATATATGGCAATCGGGACTGTCTGGGTTCCACTTCATGTTCTCGGGTGCTGGCTGTGAGTGACCCTGAACTGGCAAATGAATCCCTGCTTGTAGTGTCATCGGTGGACTGTGGCCCACTCGGAGTACTTTAAACTGTGCCGGGGCTTTCGGTCAAGAGGGGGTGTACGTCCTCCTGCTGCGGAGGTGGTGGTGGTGAACTACTTGGGGTACATTTGCAAGGAGGTGTCCCCCCCCCCCTGCCCTAGGCTCTGCCCGGGGTGGTGGCAGGGAGGAGTGGTCTAGTGGTTAGGACAAGGTACTTCAGGCCGGAGGGCCGGGGGTTCAAGTCCCACCTGGGGACAGCAATCTCAGGCCGGAGGGACTGGGATTTCTAGTCCTATAGGTACTCCTTGTGGTCTTGGGCAAGCCACTTAACCCTCCATTGCCCATGTTCCCTGTAAGTATTAGCATATGTGTCTCATATCCCCTCGTGTTAAATGTATCCCCCAATTGACCGCTTTGACCCGGTGAAAAGCGGGATATAAATACAGCTAAATAAATAAATAAGAGCTGAGGGAACTGGCCTATAAAGATAATAAACGGGCAGTTTTTTGTTTTTTTTTTCTTTCAAACTTCCGGGCCCCCTTCCTTGTGTTTGCTACTAATCTCCTACATTGTTTCTCATAGCAACGCTTTATCCAGGAGGGTTTTTTTCTCACAAACATTTAACCAGTAGTCTACGTAGGGGAACTGATCAGGGAACATTTTTTGCACAATCTGATGAACACTGGAAACTACGGGGCCATGAAGTAGCTAACACTGGCCACTCCCTTTCACAGAGCATTTCTAATAGGGACGGAGACATTTTAAGTCTGTAGTCTCCTGCAAAGCCCTTGCTAAAATTCCTAGTCATACATTTCAACAAAATCTGCGTGGACTCTGATTTCCCTCCCCCCCCCATGGTGACGTATTTGACAACAGACAGGGGGCGGGCAGTCAGGCTGCATTTTCTTATTGACCAAACATAATGGATGTGTGTGCTCATTTTAAATAGGAACAGTTTAGATAAAGTCCTTAAAATATAAAACTATTATTTTGCAACATGTTATAACAACATTCCCAACAGAAAGAACTATGTCTCCTAACATGACGGCCACATATCTGTTACGTATGACTGGAATGAAATTACTTAGCATGGAAACTAACTGCCAGCCGTAATCAGCATTTAAGCTGAACAATGTCTCTGCAAAAGAAATTACTTTAAATCTTACAGTTTAGGAAGCAGATATTCAAAAGACATTCCGGATACTTTTTCATAAAGTGGGTGGATATCTGGAATACATATACACCCCTTTTTCTTCCTTTTTTATTTTTTTCTATTAACAATAAGTATGTCTGCTATGAGGTGCTTGCCGCAGTATATCAGGAACTAGAATTCAAGCACGATTAACTCCTCATTCACTCAGGATTTAAATCACTTTCAAGTCGCGATCTGGTACTACTGGCTCAGGATGCTTCATAGTCCTGTCAGGGTTCTTAACCTCTACTTCGTAGGTCAAAGGGAAAACAAAAGCAGTTTCTGTTTGAACCATTACAGTGCTTGCTGAAGATTTGAACATAAAAAAACACGACAAGGCTAAGCCCACAAATGCATTATACCTATAGCTTTACAGAAATCCTTTTCACTTGGTCCGTACAAGAACAGTACAGGAACTCGAACGGGGTTAATAAGAACTTAACCCTTTCCAGGCTAAGCCCAAAACTGTCGGGATCCACAATCCTGACTAAACATTCTTATTAAATGATATATAATACATGACCATAGCAGAAGGAACATCACTATTAAAACATATTGAATAAAACAGGTACAATTTTCCTGAAATAAGCACAAATTAACCCAGCTGCAGAATGTTGAGATTAAGCCTTCACAGGGTTAAAAGACACTACACATTCCTTTCTCCAGACACGCCCCTTCTCTCTCTGCTAGCCAGAGAGCACTGCTGTACTGAAAAATTAACTGGAATTAGTGAGACAGCTAACTGTAAAAGTGACTCCTGAGTTTGTTTTTCCTTCTTCTCTACTTAATACTATTTCTTAATCGGTAAACTGTTTCACAAATTACCCAACAGAATAATCTTACATTATACCAGAAGGGAAACTCGCGGTTTCAACAAATATCAAAAATCAGATACACAGTAAGGACAGACAAACACCAAACGCTTCCTCCTTTTCGCGACCTGGGCGCAGTCGCCTAGCCAGGAACTGCGCTACTCAGGAGTCCACGTTTGCTCGGTCTATTTCAAGACCTCTCAATCACACAGGCAATCATATTATCACAAAAAATCATTTTTCAAGTGCCCAGATTTTCTGACTATTGATACAACCAATTCGGTCTGATCTTCTGGACGAATTACTGCTAATTATGGAAAAGTTCGTCCAATCTCAACTCGAGAATGAGTTATAATAGGGCTATAGTAACACTGTTTATAGGTCTCAGATTCGATAAGCACTCGTTTAGGACCCGCGTCCTTTCACTCGGTGCCGTCGTTCACATCAATGACCCCAGTGACTCTTAGCCATCAAGTGCTTTATAAATACAAGTGCTGTATTACTTTTAAAATATAACTTAACTTAAAACCGCAGCCCTTATTCACAGCCTTAAGAACAGTGCTGGTGAACTGGATCCCGACGCTCTGCTATGGCGCCTTACCGGCGTTTCAAACTAGTTTTCTTCAGGAGATCCTTCCCCAAACCTAAAAATACACAAACAACACTCTAAAAAACTATCCCTCATACCAAATTATTAATACTCATTCTACTTAAAACCCCTACTTTTAGAGTGTTGTTTGTGTATTTTTAGGTTTGGGGAAGGATCTCCTGAAGAAAACTAGTTTGAAACGCCGGTAAGGCGCCATAGCAGAGCGTCGGGATCCAGTTCACCAGCACTGTTCTTAAGGCTGTGAATAAGGGCTGCGGTTTTAAGTTAAGTTATATTTTAAAAGTAATACAGCACTTGTATTTATAAAGCACTTGATGGCTAAGAGTCACTGGGTTCATTGATGTGAACGACGGCACCGAGTGAAAGGACGCGGGTCCTAAACGAGTGCTTATCGAATCTGAGACCTATAAACAGTGTTACTATAGCCCTATTATAACTCATTCTCGAGTTGAGATTGGACGAACTTTTCCATAATTAGCAGATTTTCTGACTGACTATTCCAAACAAGAAGGGTCGATGGCTTCCCCCCGCGCATACTCATGCGGGGTCTACTAGGACCGCTCTTATGAGAGGTGATCAAGCTCTCTTGTCTCGCGCATACCCACGTGAGATTTTCCCAGTTAGTCTATACCAAATCAGTCTTGCGCATACTTATGCAAGACTTTTTCCCCAGGCTGCACTGACTTTTAAACAAGAAAATATCTACTCACCGGATCCAGTTCCTGATACCAAACCAGTTCTTGGGTTGGATCCTGGACTCCACTCGGGTTCTGAGGTGTTGGCCAGCTGGACCCAGTGGCCCGCCGAGGCAAGGCGGAACCCTCTCCGATACAATAAGACCGGCGGCGCCTGAGAATTCCCCTGCGGTCGGACAGACATGGTTCCAACCGGACCAAACCTTTGAGGCGAGAAGTCGTGGTATATTCACTTGCATACCATCCCCTGCTCATGCACCAAGAATATGTAGCAGCTGATAAGCATGCAATAAATAAAACCAGGAGTCAGTTCAAAGATCCAAGCCAATTTATTGTGCACATAGTCCAGTTAGTCAAAGCTTTAAAAGGACTGAGCAATGGAGTCCAGCAAACAACACCTTATATACCTTTCTTCTCCAGTTTAACATGGGCAAACTTTCTATTGGTCCCAATGCCCCCTGCACCTATCCAATCAGAGATCCCTCCTGGGCCTAGCACCCAGCTCCCTCTCTTAGGACTGTTCTAACAATGGTGCAGTTTCTAGGTTTGATACTTCTCTACTGCAAGGTCGTCTCTAGCTCCAGGAATGCATGTATTGAAACATTTCTATCTTTTGCACACAAGAGAATAATGAAAGACTTATGAATTCATGTAAAACTTCTTATTAAGCAGTTTAAACAGCTTTCTCACACTTTTACAGACTTTGGTTCTTTACTAAGATGGGGGTTGGGATCAGGGCCTAACTTACAGGCCTTTCATATTTGCAGACTATTATAGGCCATAGCCTGCCACACCATTTCTCAGGTACTCACACAAGGCAAATCTCATCCCAAAATAGCTCACATTGTATCTGAATACGTATGATTTTATAATACTGTCCAGTAGCACTATACAAATACTTATTATAACACTGCTCATGCTGTCTTTCTGACTTTTCTCTGGGACAGTGTTTCCAAACGGGTTAGTTTTGCACATACTATGACAGTAATGAACTTCACTTCTAAACCAAGGTATGTGCAGTATGATCTTATTTACCCTGTCTGATACTTCTGTTCTCTCTGGACAGGCCACAGCTGTTGGTGCTCCTGAAACTAGATGAGGACCTGCATGTGAAGCACCCCTGCACCCTGACCTTTACCTCACAACTCAAAGCTGGCAAAGGCCTTACCATTGTGGGCTCAGTCCTCGTTGGCAACTTTTTGGAGAATTATGGGGAGTCACTAGCAGCCGAACAGGTCAGAGTTGGCTGCAGCTCTATAAAGTAATGCTCTTCATTAATCTACATCCAAACGGGTCTTAAAATCTCCATCCCTATGCACATGCTCACTGCATGCTGCTGTGAGCACAGGTTGCAGTCTCATTGACAAGTACAAGATAAGCCGAATACACAGTAAAGCCCTTACTTTTGAATTGCCGTATCTTGTTGCAGTAAAACCTATACATAGTAACATAGTAAGTGACGGCAGATAAAGACCAGCATGGTCCATCTAGTCTGCCCAGCAAGATGGCAAGGGTAGGTGCACCTGTCGCTCTGTGCAGGCCACCCCTCCCCATGTTTTTGTTTCTGTTTAGGGGTGAACCCACCACTCCATGTAGGACACCCTTATTTGTTCAGATGCTAGATAGTTCAGAAGTTAGAGGGTACTGTTTATTTTGCTTTTATCCTGTTGCTGTAAAGGGATCCACTGTGTTTGTCCCATGCCGTTTTGAATTCCATCACCGTGTTTGCCCTCACCACTTCCATCGGGAGGGCATTCCAAGCATCCACCACCCTTTCAGTGAAGAAATATTTCCTGACATTGCCTTTCAATTTACCACCTTGCAGCTTCATGTTATGCCCTCTAGTTTTACAGCTTCCCCGTCTTTGGAAGAGGTTTGTTTGTTCATCATTTCTCTTTAAGTATTTAAAGGTCTGAATCATATCTCCCCTGTCCCTCCTCTCCTCATCCACAATTACTCTTTACTTGTAAGAGACTGCTGAATGCATTTAAGCCATGTTGCTTACAAGTTGTCATGCCTGAAGTCATCTTCCCTCCCTCATTCTAGACTATCAAGCACCTGATGGAGAAGGAGAAACTGAAAGGCTTTTGCCAGATGATAGTGGCCCAGAAGCTACGAGAGGGCATCTCTCATCTCATCCAGTCCTGTGGCTTGGGGGGCATGAAACACAACACAGTCCTTATGGGCTGGCCTAGTGGCTGGCGACAAAGCGAGGATTCCCGGGCCTGGAAGACCTTCATCAGTACGTGCTGTTCAAGGGTGGAATAAAGGGGCTGGGACTGATGAAACTCTTTGGCATCTTCTAAGCCTCTCTCTTGCCCTGCTCCTCAGGCACTGTGCGTGTGACGACTGCTGCCCGTCTGGCCCTGTTGGTGGCCAAGAACATAGACCTCTTCCCTCGCAACTCTGAGCCTTTCACAGAGGGCAGCATCGATGTGTGGTGGATTGTACATGATGGGGGCATGCTGATGCTATTGCCCTTTCTCCTCAAGCAGCACAAGGTACCCTTTCCTTGCCACAGGATATGGGGAGCAGTGAGGGCAGGGTACTGCGAGTGCCCCTCTTCATCACTTAACCCTGTGTATGCATACTTAAGCATAGGAATTGAGAAGGGGACACAATTACTCTTTTAGGGGTATTGCCATTCCTTTTCAAGTTTTGTGGCAGTTTTTTTAATGATCGCTCTTTTTTTTTTTTTTTTTTTTTTTTTTTTTATGAGCTGCAGCAAGATTCAGATTCAAAGAATAAATTATTGAACAAGCCCTAGGCCAAGTGTTCCATAATCAAGAAATAGCATGAACTAGGTGCTTGGTCTTAGAGCCAAGTGCAGAGAGGGGGGCATAGAAGTAAAGTAAAAGTGAGAGCTCTCCAGCATTCTCTCTCCTTGTCAGGTCTGGCGCAAATGCAACATTCGAATCTTCACAGTGGCACAGATGGAAGATAACAGCATCCAGATGAAGAAAGACCTGGCCACATTCCTATATCACCTGCGCATTGAAGCTGATGTGGAAGTGGTAGAGATGGTGAGGATGTGATGGGATAGCTTTTCATCACTTGTGGCTATAAGCCAGTTAAAGTCCACTTCTGCTCTTCTTGTAGCTTCACTTGGAGGGGGAGAGGAGAGAGGGAATGGGACTGGACTGTATTGTGTTTGAATTTGCCTGGCAGTTTGCTTGTACATGGTTTTTATCTCCTGACGGTGCCTGTCTCACCTATATCTCTTCACAGCATGATAGTGACATATCTGCTTACACTTACGAGCGCACACTGATGATGGAGCAGCGATCCCAGATGCTGCGGCAGATGCGTCTCTCAAAAACAGATCGGGATCGAGAGGTATGTACTGAGGGGGTATTTTTAAACATTTTCAGGAGCCAGAGATCAGAGAAAGGAAGACAGCTGCAAGCTCCTTTTCATCCCTCCAGTGTAGTTCAGAGGTGTGGGCTGATGCTCCCCTACCCAGCAGGTGGAGACAGAGAACAATTGATTTGACGATGTTACTCTATATAGGGTCCTGTGCCAGACACAGTATTTCTGTCTTCAGAAGATGGCAGGAGAGTTGGCCTGTCCAGTCTCGATATGATCTGAGGGATTCTGGTCCCTACATGGGAAGAGGTGGTCCCTCTAAAATTAAACTGCTGGGAAAGAATCTGTCTCCTGCTCTTCCACCTCCACAGGCTCAGCTAGTGAAAGATCGAAACTCTATGCTGCGGCTGACGAGTATCGGCTCCGATGAGGACGATGATACAGACACGTATCCAGAGAAAGTGCATATGACCTGGACCAAGGACAAGTACCTGGCAGCACGGGCACAGAGCCGAGGCAGAGCACTAGGGATGGGAGAGCACCATGACTTGCTGAGCATGAGACCGTGAGTCCTAAGCTACAGCACACAGGGCGAAGGGGGAGAACACACTACCATGAATCGTGGTCTGAGGAAGGGACAACTACCAGATGAGTTATGCACGAGTCCTAGTTAGGAAGCAGCAGGACCTGCCACACTATCTGTCCTGGGTTACATGGGGGAGGCAAGGAGACTGTACGAGAATGCATCTTAAATTAGTATGAGTAGTAGGAGAATAGAGACAGGCTGCTGGAGTCTATGTAAGTGAAAATATAGTGGAACTATGTCATATAGGTACAGCATGTCTTAGTGTACTGTCTGTGGGAACTCATTATTAAACCCTTGCTTTTTTTAGAGACCATTCAAATGTACGTCGGATGCATACGG
The DNA here is from genome assembly GCA_033557465.1 of Ichthyophis bannanicus. Classification (NCBI taxonomy): domain Eukaryota; kingdom Metazoa; phylum Chordata; class Amphibia; order Gymnophiona; family Ichthyophiidae; genus Ichthyophis; species Ichthyophis bannanicus. Next base: position 122,797,818 of record CM066048.1, read on the forward strand.
CAGTGAAGCTGAATGAGGTCATTGTGAATAAATCACATGAAGCAAAATTGGTGTTGCTGAACATGCCAGGGCCACCCAAGAACCCTGCGGGTGAAGAAAACTGTATCCTTCAACATCAGATATTTAGATCTGCTGAGTGCAGTGCGTGTAAGAGCAGAAATTAGGTCTTACCTGATAATATGCTTTCCTTGAGTCCCTCCAGTCCAGAATCATAAATTTCATGCCCCACCAGCAGTTTGGAGACTGAGCGTGTCAAGTCTTGATGATGTCACTCTTAGGCAGCTGGTACCTCCTACCAGACCCCGTATTCTATTGACAAAGCAGTCTCCAAAGAGCAATAATTAAGAATCAACATGAACACTCAAACAAAAGGAAAACTGTCCCGTCGGCCCTCCCCACCACCAGATTAGACACATTGTGTGCCCTTTTTTATTCCATATGTATATGATATACATTTTTTTTTTTGGAAGTAATGTCCTGTCAGACACTGCATGACAGTCCACAGTACACCTGCAGGAGTCCCACCTCACCAGATGGTTCCACATATCTACCACACAAGCTGCAATTAGATGTACTTTTCAGAACCAGAATTGCCATCCTATACTGCTGGCAAGAACAGTCAATATGGGGAGGGTTCTGGACTGGAGGGACTCAAGAAAAGCAAATATCAGATAAGACCTAATTTCTCCTTCCTTATCCCTTCCAGTCCAGACTCATGGGATGTACCATAGCAGTACTAACCTTGGAAGGAACTCGCAAGCCCTGCCCGAAGCACCGAACATCCAGGTGGTAAAGGCAGACAAAGGTATGTAATGACGACCAAGTTGCTGCCTGACAAATATCCAGCAGTGGCACCAGGCCAGCCTCTGCCCATGGTGCCACCTGCGCTCTGGTCGAATGAGCCCACAGCCCTTTGGGCAACTTTCTCCACTTCAAAATGTAGGCTGACGCAATTGTTTCCCTTACCCATCTGGCAATTGAAGCTTTGGACGTGGCCTTGCCCTTATACTGGCCTCTAAAAATGACAAAGAACGAATCTGATTTCAAAAAAGGCTCCGTCCGCTTGAGGTAACTGAAGCATCCTCGAAGCATTCAGCAAATGCAACTGGCAGTCCTCCGAGCCACTCCGACTGCCCAAAAACACCAGGAAGGTCACCGGCTGATTAAGATGGAAGGCAGAGACTACTTTGGGCAGAAAGGAAGGAACTGGACACAACACCACTTTCTCCAGGAATAGGCAGGATGTCTGTCCTCACGTATGGGTGACATTCGCACCGACAGAGCTCACATAGTAACCTCTCCCCAATTTTCAAAGAAAGCCTTTGGGAGATCCACCATGCATGCATGGCTGCCTTCCTGCCCAAGGGTGCCATCTTGCTTTAGTCTCCTTTTTTCCCCGTGGAGCCCATGGGATATTTGTTTGCACCCCAGAAAAGGTTGATTGGGTTGTTTTCTTCTTATTTTTTTCCTTCTCTGGTACGCATACCAGTTTCTTCTTGTCTCCCCAGGTCTACTGCCACCTTGGTGCCATGTTTTTCTCGGGTCTTTTTTTCTCTTTACGCAGGAATCCTCGTACCCTCCCTAGTCGGGACACTTGTTTGATCTCGCGGGTGCTGCCTAGCCTGCTATGTCCTCAGCCAGTGGGTTGAAGCAGTGCGACCACTGTGGGCAAACTATGTCCCGCACAGACTCGCACGATTGCTGGCTCCCTGCAGACCATGATGACTCCTGTGGGCTCTGACAGCAAAGGATGGAGGAACCGTGAGAAGCTGAAAGAGTCCATGTTCGATGATGCTGGAGCCATGACTAAGTCCCAGTCACTGGCATCGGAGCTCCTGGTGCGAGGATGATGGCCGGGAGAAGCCCTCCAAACCTCCTCATCAGGAGAAAGTGCCATTGGGGTAGGGAGATCTATTCCAGTCTCCTGAATCCATCCTTGTCGAGGACGCTCCCTCGACTGAGACAGCATCAGGCCTGAAGCCTTTGGTGTCTATGCCAGTGGCTGCAGAGCCTTCTGGTCTCAAGTGCAGCATCCCTGCCGCCTTGGCCCAGTAGCACAGATCAATGCCCAGATCATCTGTTCCTCCACCACGAGGGCGTCTCCGGAGCTTGTGGAACCGATCAGTCAGCGCCATTGGTCTCAAGATGATTCCAGGTCCCATTCAGGGCAGAGGCCTTCCTTGGCCAGCACCTCTGGTTCAGAGCACAGAGACTCTGGGGGCCTCGCAGCACTGGTGACCCTGCAAGGCCCGGAGGGTTCATGAGGTCTCCTCAACTGAGTTAGACTGAGTCCCTCGATACCCACCTCTATGAAGATGTCCCTTCAGACCCCTCCCCTTCTGAGGACCTCTACTATTACCATCGCAGTATTAATCAATTATATAGTGCTACAAGGCATATGCAGCACTGTACAAACATATTAAGAAGACAAATCCTGCTCGTAGAGCTTACAATCTAATCAGGACAGACAATACAAGAGAAATAAGGGGGTTCAAATAGGGAAGGAGAAAAGGGGATTAGGATCCAAATGCGGCCTCAAAGTGATAAGCATTTAGCATGGATTTGAAGAGGAGGAGAGAAGAGACTTGACGTAAAGCTGGAGGATGTTTCCTCTATGCATAAGGAGCAGCAAGGTGAAAAGATTGAAGTCTGGAGTTTGCAGCAGTAAAGGGCATAGAGAGAAAGCCAGAGAAGGCGTGGAGTTCACGAGAAGGGGTGTAGGGGGAGAGAAGAGAGGAAAGGTAATGAGGGGCAGTAATGTATTTATATGTTAAAAGAAGTTTGAATTGGATACGGAAATGGAAGGGAAGACAATGAAGTGATTTTAGAAGAGGAGTTATGAGTGCATCAGGGCTGGCAAATGAATAGCCGCACAGTAGAGTTCTGGATAGATTGAAGAGTAGAGAGATTACACTGAGGGAGACCAGCGAGGAGGTTGTAATAGTCAAGATGTGAGGTGACAAAAGAGTAGACAAGAGCCTTAGTGTGTTCAGAGAGGAAGGAACAAATTTTATTAATGTTGTAGAGAAAGAGAGAGAAACACCAGGTTTTAGCTACATGTTGAATATGTGTGGAGAAGGAAAGGGAGGAGTCCAAGGTTGTGGGCTGAGGAAACAGGAAGAAGAGTAGTGTTAACAATGACAGAGGAAGGGGGGAGGAAGACTGGGGGGGGGGGAATAAGAAGTTCAGTTTTAGCCATGTTCAATTTCAGGTGGCAGTGAGACATCCAAGCATCTATGTCAGATAAGCAAGTAGTGATATGAGTTTGGAGCGAAGGAGAGCTGTCAGGTGTGTGTAGATTTCTCATCAGCATAAAAATGATACTGAAAGCCATGGGATGAGATGAGGGCACCAAGGGGGGACTGGGTATAGAGAGAGAAAAGGAGAAGGCCCAGAACAGACTCTTGGGGTACATCAAGTGAGAGAAAGATGGCAGTAGAGGAGGAACCTCCAGAACAAAACGCTGAAAGAGCGATTGGCGAGATAAGAGGAGAGAACCAAGACAGTACAGGGCCTCTAAAACCAAGAGAGGGCAAAGTGTCGAGGAGGTAGTCAACAGTATTAAAAGCAGCAGATCAAAAAGAATGAGAACTGAGTAAAGGTCTTTGGACTTAACAGGGAACAGATCACTGGAGACTTTGGCAAGAGCCATTTTTAATAGAATGAAATGGATGAAAACCAGATTGAAGTGGATCAAGGAAGGCTTGAGAGGAGAGAAATTTGAGACAGCAGTGGAGAACTGCACGTTCAAGAATTTTGGAAATGAATGGGAGAAGGGAGATGGGTTGATAATTAGGAGGACAAATAGGGTCAAGGTTTTTGAGGAGAGGAGTGATTACAGCATGCTTGAAGGTTTGTGAAGGTTGCAGTGGAAAGTGAAAGGTTGAGAATATGTGAGATGAAAGGGATGACTGAGGAGGAGATGGAGATGAGGTGGGTGAGGATAGGATCAGAAGAACAGGTAGTGAGTTTAGAGGAGGAAAGAAGAAGAGGTTTTCTCAACAGATTTTAGAAAAGGATGAAAGGGTGATAGAGGTTGAGGGGAAAAGTTTGTAATGGTGAGGGGGACAGTGGGGAATTGAAGAGTAATATTATGCACTTTGTCATGGAAATAGTCTGCTAGGATTTGAGCACAGAGAAGGAGGGGATCGCAGGAGGAGGTGCCTTAAGAGGAGAATTGAGAGTAGAAGAGAGATGGCGAAGGTTAGAGGCAAGACAGATGGAGAAAATAATTTTGCTTTGGGAGTGCAATGGCAGACTGGAAAGAGAGCATGATTTTGAAGTGAAGAAAGTCAGAGAGAGAGTGGGATATGAGCCAGGTGCGCTCAGCTGAGTGAGCACAGGAACGTAGGTAGCATGTAACTGAAGCCAACCAGGGCTGAGGTGAGGTGCACCTTAGGGGCCATGGAATGGGCAGAGCAAGGGTATTCAGAGTAGAGGAGAGAGCAGTAATAGGAAGCTATGGTGTATAGGTCAGTGGATCAAAAGCATTAAGATTCCTAAAAAGATAGGAGACTGGGCGAGATTAAAGGGGGAGTGATGAAGAATGAAACTTAACAGGTGATGGTCAAATAAGGGAAGAGGGGAGGTATGGAAATTAGAAGTTAAACGAGTAGAAAACTAGGTCAGGGCAGATTGATGGAATGAATTTCAAAGGAGGGAAAAGGAGGTGTTGAAATTGGCAAGAAGGAGAAAGTAGAAACCCAACACCACTGCCACGACCATTGGGACAAGGCGAGTGGGAGAATTGATAGCTGCCGTAACAGAGGGCAGCAACCGAAGCAGTGTCATCAGGGAGGAGCCAGGTTTCAGTAAGACCGAGAAGATGGAAAGTGCGAAAGATAGAGATCATGGATGAAATGAAGTTTATTGGAAAGAGCATTCCATAAAGCACATGAGAAGGGGGGAAGGATAGGGATGTGGATGAGATGATGGTGGTGGAGAGAGGAACTAATATGGGAGTGAGAGAGAGGTGAAAGGGGGTGGGGAGACAGGGTTGGGATTAATGTCACCAGAGGAAAGAAGAGTGTGAGGGCAAGAGGAGACACCACATCTGAAACGGGGATGAGGTCATTTTAGAAAGGAAGAGAGGGATGAATGAGAGGAAGGAGAAGGTGATGCTCAAGAGCTGAGGAAAGAGTGGAGGATAAGATGGGGGAGGAAATAGGGAAGGTGGAAAGAGGGTGAAAAAGAGGGAGGGGTATTAGGTTGGTGGCATGAGGGAAAAAGATTAGGGAGGATCAGAAAAAGGAGCAAAGAATGATGTGCAGCCATAAATGGCAGAGAGGGCAAGTAAAGTTAGGAGGAGAGGGATAATAGGTAGTAAGGGAATAAAGTAGAATACAAGTAAAAGTCTTAAGACACTGAGTTAGCAGATAGGGAAACTTATTAGCAGAGGAAATAATCACATAACAGTGAGTGAAAACAATAGACGAGCAAGCTTTATCTCAAGCAGACTGTAAGTCTATAAAGTATAAAATATTAGAGACATCAGTCATGGATTGATTGAAGTCATGTGAGCAGCCTCAGTGCAATGGAAATAAAGGTTCCCAGCTCAGATTGACTGAGATGCAATAAAAGAACCAACAGTTACGATCAGGCAATGTCAAATAAACTATATCTTGGGACTTTTTTAAGTAATTGCATGGGGGGGGGGGCGGGCAGTAGCCTCTAGACTGCATGGGTTCCCTCTTTCTGCCAGGGCTCCCTGTGCTCGTTTAGGTGATGCGTATGCTGTAGGCTGTTCTTCAATAGTTGTGCAGAGCTGTTGTGGAGTTTGGTATTACCAGATCGGCTAATAAAGTACCTAGCCTTGGTCATATATGTATGACATAGATGGACAGGAGATTGTGGTTATTGGCACTCAGAAGCCACTCTGAGGGCCCTCTCCTTTTTGGAGTTTGTCTGGGATATGGCAAAGGCCTCAAGTGGAGGACCTCAGTTCTCCAGTACGAGGCCCATCTGAAGGAGGCACTCATGGCATCTGTTCCCCCATCCTTGAATTGCTTCTCTTCTGCATGTGGGAGGCCCCAGCCTCTGTGCCAATTGTGAGCAGGTAGTTTGATGCCATGTGGTAGAGTCTGCAGGAGCTCCAGGTTCCAAAAGGCACAGCTGTCTCATAACTCCATGGTGGTGGAGTCAGCCATGCTCAAGATCAAAAGCCAGAAGACACACTTCTCTATGCTCTTTGGCAGGAAGGCCAGCACCATGGATGCCTTGGGCAGAAAGTGCTACCAGGGCTCGGTTTGTCGGCCAGATTCAGGCCTACCTAGCTCTATATGGACATGGGGAAGGAGCTCGCTGGGTTCTCGGCTGGGCTGGCAGAAGAACCTCTTTAGTGGTTCTGGGCCCTGACCTTGACAGTCAAGGAGTGCTCCAAATTCATCACTCATGAGGCCTATTGCTACGAGTCGGTGGCCAGAGTAGCTGCGGTGCGCATTAGTGTCCACCACCAAGCATGGCTACAACCCTCTGACCTAGAGCAATGGATGCAGGACAAGCTGGTTGATGTCCTATGTCAGGGGGAGAATCTCTTCAGCAAGCCCATGACCGATAAGGTTGACAAGCTGAAGTCCAATTTCCCGACCAGCCTCTCCAAGAAAACCGCTGACCCTTCCCAACAGAAGACCTGGGGGGGAGAGCCCCTTTACCCAAAGAAGAGGAAGGCTTATGGAAACTATCCCAGTATTCTGCCTTCCCAGCAGGCCAAGGGATATGGGCATGGCCCATATAAGCCTAAGGACCCCCAAGCCCCAGATGGCACCCCAGCTGCAACCTGGTGGGGGGTTTTGACTCTGTGGGCATAGCCTCTCCTCCCCTGAGAGGCCTAGTCCTGCAGCACACAGAGGGGCATCTGGTGTTCTTTGCCAGCATCACCACCGACACCTGGGTCCTCCAGGTGGTGGGGGAGGGTTACCTCCTCTATTTCAATCAGATGCTGCCCCCATTCTTTTTAGGGGAATTCCCGATGACACCTTTTCACCGCAACTTGCTCCAGTGAAAGCTTGTGGAGCTTCTAGCCAAAAAGGTGGTGGAATTAGTCCCGCCCCACCTCAAGGGTGAGGGGTTCTACTCCCAGTACTTACTGGTTCCCAAGAGGACTGGCAGTTTTCGCCCTAAGTCTGGATCTTTGCCATCTCAACAAGTTCCTGGTAAAGGAAAAGTTCAAGATGCTCTCCCTTGGAAAATTGTTGCCTTACCTCCAAGACCAGGGAGATTGGCTGTGCTCCTTATATCTCAAATACGTAAACACGCACATTCCCATCCATTCATGCCACTGGCAGTACCTCTGGTTTGTCATCTGAGGAAGCCACTACCAATACAGGGTCCTGCTCCTCAGCCTGGCTTCCACCCCAAGGGTGTTCACCAAGAGCCTAGCGGTGGTAGCTGCACACCTACTACTGCAGAAGCTGTTTGTCTTTCCCTCCCAGGACAACTGGCTGGTCAGAGACTGCACGGCCACTGACGTGCATCATGCTACACCATTCTCACCCTGGAGCATCTGGGGTTTGTCATCAATTACCCTAAGTCCCACCTACAACCGACCCAAAGCCTGGAATTCATAGAGCGTTGCTAGACACTGTCCGGGAAAGACACTTCCTCCCTCTCGACAGGGTCTAGTGCCGGGATCTCAAACATGCGGCCCGCGAGAGAGCTTTGTGCAGCCCGCGATGGAGGGAAACAAAAAAAAAACCCTGGCTTCTGCTGCTGCCGCCGTGGCAGCGGCAGAATCAACTGTCATTTAAAAAAAAAAAAAAAAAAAAAACTGGCTTCTGCTGCTGCAGCCGTGGCAGCAGTCCCGTGGCTCCTTCCTCTCTGTCCGGAAGAGCCCTGAGTCTGCTCCATCAGCGGTGGGCTTTTCAAGCCGCAAAGAGTATTCCCTTGAAAACCCGTGCGAGAGGGAAATATTCTCTTCGCAGCTTGAAAAGCCCACTGCTGATGGAGCAGACTCAGGGCTCTTCTGGACAGAGGGGAAGGGACCGTGGGACAGCTGATTCTGCTGTTGCCACGGCTGCAGCAGCAGAAGCCAGGATTTTTATTTTTATTTTATTGGGGGGTTAGGACTGGAAATGGGCTGATGGGGGTTAGGAAGGACTGGAGGTGGGCTGATGGGGGGGGGGGAGTTAGGACTGGTAATGAGCTACGGAGGGGCTAAGACTGAAATGGGGTAATGGGGAGTTAGGACTGGAAGTGGGCTAATGGCAGCGGGGGGGGGGGTTAGGACTGGTAATGGGCTATGGTGGGGGCTAGGACTGGAAATGGGCAGATGGGGGTTAGGGTTGGAGGTGGGCTGATTGGGGGGTTAGGACTGGTAATGGGCTATGGGGGGGCTAAGAATGAAAATGGGGTGATGGGAGGGTTAGGACTGGAAGTGGGCTGTTGGGGGGCTTAGGACTGGTAATGGGCTATGGGGGGGGCTAGAAGTGGTAATGGACTGGGGGGGTTGCTAGGACTGGAAATGGGCTTAGTGGGGGGAGCTAGGACAGGAAATGGGCTGATGGTGGGGCTAGGATAGGACTGGAAATGGGCTGATGTGGGGACTAGAAGGGAATGGATGCTGGGTGAGGCTGGAACTAGAAGGGAGCTGATGTTGGGGGAGGATTAGAATGAGATGGGGCTGGGAGAGTGAAATGGAGAGGGGAAAAATATTTTGTGTGGGAGGGAAGAAAAATCTACAATTGGCCGGGTATTGGGAGAGTAAGTGGGGATTGAGGATGGAGGGGTAAAATTTGAGTGGATGAAATAGGAATGAGGAAGGAGCAAAAGGAGAAAGATTAGTATGTTAAAGCAGATGTAGAGAGAGAATGGAAAAAAAACTAGAAGAGAGAGGAAAGGACAAATGGACAGCAGACGATGGAGAGTTAGCAGAAGACACGAAGAAACCAGAAGAAAGTGGCTGGAACAATTGCAACTGAAAAAAATGCACAAAAGGTAGAAAAATATCTATTTTGAATTTATTAACTGGAATATGTCAGCTCTGGGAAATGTGCATCATTAAGGTCTGCGCTTTGTATGGTAACATTATGCAAATATTTATGCAAATGAGGCCCCACGTCTTATGCGGCCTGCAGGTTACTTTACAAGTCCTCATTTGACCCTCAAAGCAATTTGAGTTTGAGACCCCTGGTCTAGTGGCCCTTGCAAGGGAGGTTCAGAGTTGAAACTCTGCCTGGCTCATACTGCACCTCCTGGGACACATGGTCTCAGCTGTGCACATCACTAATGACACCCGTCTCCACATGCATCCAGCCCAGTGGGCCCTCTGCTCTCAATAGTCCTAGGTAATGGGGCACCTGCAGGACAGGGTGACTGTTACCTCTCCCCTCAGAGTCCCTCACCTAGTGGTAACAGCCACCAAACTTGCTGTCCGGGATGCCCTTGCAGGTACCAACCCCTCAGAGAGTCCTCACCACAGATGCCTCCAAGTTGGGTTGGGGGGGCCATTGCAGCAATTTCTACACCCAGGGCCTGTGGTCGGCATGGGAGAACCACCAACAGATCAACTTCCTAGAGCTCCGAGCCATCACTTGTGCTCTCAGAGCTTTTCAGCACCACTTGTGGAACCAGGCTGTTCTTATTCAGATGGACAATCAGGTGGCAATGTTCTACATCAACAAGCAGGAGGGCAAGGGGGTCAGCCCTCCTGTGCTCAGAAGCGGTCCGTCTCTGCACTTTCACCGGCGAGAGAGGAATGCTCCTTGGGGTAGTGTACCTTCCCAGCCAGGACAATGTTCTGATGGACCATCTGAGCTGGGTTCTCCAGCACCATGAGTGGCGGCTTGACCCATGGATGGCCAACCAACTGTTCCACTGTTGGGGCCTTCCTGTGATAGATCTCTCTGCCAGTCTGGCCAGTGCTCAGCTGACCTGTTTCTGCTTCAGTGTCTCATCGTTCCCAGGTGGCAGCCGATGTGTTACTCATTTTATGGACGAAGGCCACCTCTATGCCTTCCCTCCCATGCTGCTCATTACCAAGACCCTCTTCAAGGTCCAGCTCGAGCAGGCCACTCCGATCCTCATAGTCCCCTGACAGCTGTGGCTTCCACTGCACCCCCAGTCCTCCTCGGTAGTGCCCCTACCTGCTCTCAGGAGGGCAGCTTTCTCCTGCACACCAAACTGGGGTCACTGGCCCTGACAGCCTGGCTGCTGAAAGGGTAGCCCTGGCCCAGTTCTACCTGCCCAGGGTGGAAGAGGTCCTGCTGGCTTCCCGTAAGAATTCCACCCGGCAGGCTACACCTTCAAGTGGTGCCGCTTCTGTTTGGTGTGTGGAGAGGGGTGCCAACCCCTTCTCCTATTCCATCCAGCTAGTGCTGCAGTACTTCTGAGACTGGTCTAAAGGCTGATTCCATCAGGGTTCATCTCAGTGTGCTATAGGCATACCATCAGCTCATTGAGAGGAAGTCCCTGTCCACCCAGCCTCTCGTGGCTCGCTTCCAGAGGGGCCTCCTGCTCTCTCTACCACCCCCTTCTGCCGCCCGTAATGGCATAGGATCTCAATGTGTTCCTCTCTAAGCTCATCGCTCTACCTTTTGAGCCTCTGGCTTCCTGCTACCTCAGGTATCTGTCCTGGAAGGTGGTCTTCCTCATGGTTTTCACATCTGTCCTCTGGGTTAGTGAGCTCCAGGCTCTGGTGGCTCATGGTCCCCTATACCAGGTTTCACAGGAACAGAGCGGTGCTCCGGACGCACCCTAGGTTCCTCCACCTTTTTACATTGACCTCACTCCAGTAGGGCAGAGGCTGTTCTCCATATACTAGACTGTAAACAGGCATTGGTCAATTACTCAGAATAGACCAAGCCCCTTCGCTGTTCCTCGCAGCTCTTTATCTCTTACGACCCTAATTGCCTGGGTGTAGTGGTCTCTAAGCATACTCTGTCCACCTTGGTGGCAGGCTTGCATTGCCTTCACCTAGGGTCAAGCCGTTCTTTCACTGGAGCGTCATGACATGGTGCACAGCGTCTGGGTCATGGCAGCTTCTATGGCAAACCTTTGCTCAGTTCCCTTAATGGAGATCTGCTGGGCCGCCACCTAGTCTGCAGTTCACACCTTCACAGCACATTCTACCTGGAGGAGTTGGCCAGGCGGTACTCTGTCATTTGTTTGGGGTTTAAGGCAACTCCTGCCTTCTGTATGTCCAGGCTACCGGACAGCTGGTATCCCTAGTCAATGCTGGGGGTCTTGTGACTGAAATGTACTCTTACTCATGGTTTGTTTTTTGGGTTGCCTGTGGCTTTACAGGTTTTTTTTTGTTTGTTTATTTTCAGTAACCTGTATCTAGAGTCCCATATGTAAGGACTGACTTCTTGCTTGTTCCCTGAGAAAGTGTAGTTACTCACCTGTAGGTGTTCTCAGAGAACAACAGGAATCGGTCTTCACAACCCACTCTCCTCCCTGCTTTTTCTTTTTTTGCCATCTTGAGCTGGGTCATCATAGTGAGGCAACATGGTACCCTTGGGCGGGATGGCAGCCATGCATGCATAGTGGATCTTCCAAAGGCTTTCTTTGAAAGCTGGGGAGAGGTTACCGTACGGTGGTGCTGATGTCACTTGTATGTGAGGACTGATTCCTGCTGTTTGTGGAGCACACCTGCTATAGGTGAGTAACTATGCTTTCTCCAGGACCAAGCAGGAAGTCAGTCCTCACTTATGGGTGATGTCGGCGCCGACGGAGCCCTCGCGGAGCAATTTTCCCCAGCTTTCAAAGAAAGCCTTTGGGAATTGCAGCGCGCATGCGCAGTCCTCTTCCCGCCCAAGGGTGCCATCTTAGCCAGTCTTCTTTTTTCCGCGGAGCCCTACAGACGTACCCGTCGTGTCCCCGCGAAAAAGTTGATTTTCTTCAGTATTTCTCTTTTTTTCCATTCGGTTCGACGCCGGTCTTCTTCCCGCCGGACTCGCGACGCCGGTCTCGAGTCCTCTTCTTATTTTTTGGTTTTTCTGACTTAGTCAGTTTTTCGTTTCGGTTTTTCCCTGGCAGCCCGGTCCTTTGACCTCGCCGGGGCCCTTTTTCCCCCGATGGCTGCCAGTGGTTTCAAGCGGTGTGGTCAGTGTGACCGAAATATGTCACTAACTGACACACACGACTTTTGCCTCCGCTGCCTGGGCCCGGATCATGAAGAACTGATCTGTGGGCCCTGTGGCAAAATGTCCTCCAAAACGTTGAGAAGTCGGCGGCATCAGCGGGATAGGATCTTCGCTGACCCCAGCCGTACCCGGACCTCGTCGGAGGCCTCCGCGTCCAAAGGTTCCAGCTCGGACCGTCGCCGGAGTTCCTCCGACAGGGGTTCTCCCTCCGGGGACCATCGTCGTAAGGTGAAACCCGCGAGGGCGGCGTCGGTGGACGCTCCTGGCTCCGCGAGGGCCAGGTCGCATAGCCCCGATAGCCGTCCCGGGTCCTTGGAGAAGGAGCATCTCACGAAGCGCCCTCGCCTGGAGTCGGAGCTGCCTGCTCGGGTAAGTCCTGTGGTCCTCCTGGACTCGCCTCCGAGACAGCCGCCGTCGGGGCCCGAGTCGGGGGCTGCTGGGTCACCTGAGCTCGGACTCAGGTTGACGGCCTTGGAGAGCAGATTGTCTGCCTTCATGGACCAGCAGCGGGCACTGCTCGCTGGCTTCGCTGGCGCCGCTGCCCCGACCGCCGGGACGTCGACGTCCAAGTCGACCCCGGAGACCGAGCCGATCCTCGAGTCGATGCGAACTCGAGTCGATCCTCGGTCGAGGTCACCCTCGGCCTCCCGTTCGGGACCGAGGTCGCCGACGCCGACTCCCTCGGCGTCGGGGCGGCAGGCGCCGCACCCTGCCCGGGCCGACCCCACCGAGTCCTCGTCGGAGTCGGTCTGGGAGTCTGAAGAGGAAGAGTCGCCTGATTCTTTCCGGACTCGGTGTGTCCCCTCGGACTCACCGGAGTCCGAGCCTCGGAAGCAGTCCCCTCCGGAGGATGCCCGGTTCTCGAACTTCGTCAGGGATATGGCCAAGGCCTTGGCCTTCCCTGCGGACCCCGAGGAGGAGCCTCGAGCCAAAGAGCTCGACGCCCTCCAGTATGACTCTCCCGCAAGGGAACACTTTACTGTACCGGTTCAACCCATGCTGGAACGACTACTCTTCCGCATGTGGGAGAGTCCGGCCACCTCGCCGGTCCTGAGCAAGCGGGTCGATTCTATCTATCGAGTCCGCAAGAGCCCTGGCTTCCAAAAAGCACAGCTGCCACACCATTCCATGGTAGTGGAATCGGCCATGCATCGTCTTAAGAGCCAGAAGTTGCACTCCTCGGTGCTTTCTGGCAGGGAGGCCCATAACCTGGATGGCCTTGGCAAGAAGTGTTTCCAGGGCTCTATGCTTGCGTGTCGTGTCCAGACCTACCAGCTATACATGGGCATGTATCTCCGAGACCTGGCTAAAGAGCTAGCCGGCTTCTCCGCTGGTTTGTCCGAGGAACCCTTGCGGAGGTTCCTGGCCTTGTCCACTGGTATTCGGGAATGCTCGAAATTCATATCCCGAGCAGCCTACGATGGCTTTGAAGCATCGGCTCGAGTGGCCGCAGCCGGCATCGGTGCCCGCCGACAGGCTTGGCTTCAGTCATCTGACCTCGAGCCCTGGGTGCAGGACAAGTTGGTCGATGTCCCCTGCCGAGGCGAAAACCTCTTTGGCAAGCCCATGGCTGAAAAGGCTGCACAAATTGAGACGGAGACTCTCACCAGGACTAGGCTTTCTAGGAAGACCTCCGCCCCTTCCCAGAAAAAGAAGGGCTCGGGAAAGAAGTCCTTTTACCCGAGGAAGGCGGCTGCCTACAAACAATACCCCCATTATCAGGCCCCTGCAGCTCCCCAACAGGGCCAGCAGGCCAAGGGACGGGGTAACGGGTCCCGTAGGCAGCAAGCCCCCAAGCCTGCACCACCAGCCCCTGCTCAGCAGGGTGGGGGTTTTTGACTCACTAAGCATAGCCTCTCCCCCCCCGCTGGTTCCTCCCAGCACCGGAGGCCGGCTGGTTCACTTCGCTCACAGGTGGTCCAGCATCACCTCAGATGCCTGGGTGCTTCAAGTCGTGCGAGAAGGCTATCTTCTCCACTTCCACCAGGTCCCTCCCTCCTTTTTTCCGGGGGAACCTCCATGACCCCCTCTGCACAGGGAGTTACTCCTTCAGGAGTTAGCAGGTCTTCTACAGGAACAGGCGGTGGAACCGGTGCCCCACCACCTGAAAGGTCAAGGCTTTTACTCCAGGTATTTTCTGATACCAAAGAGAACAGGAGGCCTCAGACCCATCCTGGACCTGCGCAACCTCAACAAGTTCCTCGTGCGAGAGAAGTTCAAGATGCTTACCCTTGGAATCCTTCTGCCCTACCTCCAGCAGGGAGATTGGCTATGCTCCTTGGATCTAAAGGATGCCTACACGCACATCCTCATCCACCCAAACCACCGACAATACCTAAGGTTTGTGGTGGCAGGAAATCATTACCAGTACAGAGTACTGCCCTTTGGTCTGTCCTCCGCACCGCGAGTCTTCACAAAATGTCTCGCGGTGGTGGCGGCCCATCTCTGGCTTCACGGCCTCTATGTCTTTCCGTACCTCGACGACTGGCTCTTCAGAGCAGCGTCCGCTCTGGAGGTCACCAACGCCACGCGCCGCACGGTGACTCTTCTGCAGCACTTGGGCTTTGTTATAAACTTCGCAAAGTCCACTTTGCTCCCCTCACAGGGTCTCGAGTTCATCGGCGCAAGACTGCACACTCCTCAGGCACGAGCGTACCTACCGCTCGACAGGGCTCAACGGCTCATGGACCTAGCCGACCGTTTTCGCAGCCAGCCCCTGGTCTCCGCCAGGCGCTTCCTGAGACTGCTCGGCCATATGGCTTCCACCGTCCATGTGACCCCCAATGCCCGCCTGCATATGCGGCCTGCTCAGTGGTGTCTCCGCCAGCAGTGGCGACAAGCCACAGGCGGCCTAGCAGACCTAGTGCGCGTCTCCGAGCCGCTGATCTCGTCTCTCCGGTGGTGGCTTCAGCAGCCGAACCTGATCTGCGGAATGCCTTTCCAGTCTCTTCAGCCGGCCCGGGTGCTGACAACAGATGCATCCCTCCTGGGCTGGGGAGCGCATTGCCAAGGGGCACGCACTCAGGGCCTCTGGACTGCGTGGGAGTCTGCTCAGCAGATCAACTTCCTGGAGCTCAGGGCGATCCGCCTGGCTCTCAAGGCCTTCTCCCACCTGACTTCTCACCAGTCCGTCCTTGTCCAGACGGACAATCAAGTTGCCATGTTCTACGTGAACAAGCAGGGGGGCACGGGCTCCTTCCTCCTCTGTCGGGAGGCACAGAAGCTCTGCTCTTGGGCCGTCAGTCACGGCATTCTCCTCAAGGCAGTTTATCTCCCAGGCCAAGAGAATTACCTGGCCGACAAACTCAGCAGGATCCTCCAGCCGCACGAGTGGTGTCTGGATCCCTTGGTAGTTCAGAAGCTCTTTCTAAAGTGGGGACTCCCCACGATGGATCTCTTTGCCAGTCCTCACAACCGGCAACTTCCTCGCTTCTGCTCTCGTCAGCCACACCCCCTTCGGGTTGCGGCGGATGTTTTTCTACTCTCATGGTCGGGGAGCCTTCTGTACGCTTTCCCTCC
This sequence comes from Ichthyophis bannanicus, assembly GCA_033557465.1. Lineage (NCBI taxonomy): Eukaryota > Metazoa > Chordata > Amphibia > Gymnophiona > Ichthyophiidae > Ichthyophis > Ichthyophis bannanicus. The sequence continues at coordinate 122,813,417 of CM066048.1, forward strand.
CATTCCGCTAGTCTCTCGGACTCTTTTCAAGGTTCTCCGGGACAAAGCCCTCATGATCCTGGTGGCCCCTCGCTGGCCCAGGCAGCCGTGGTTTCCGCTCCTGCTGCAATTAGCGGTGGAGGATCCATTCCCTCTAGGGTTACAACCGGATCTCCTCACTCAGGATCAGGGGTCTCTGCTACACCCCAACCTCAGGTCTCTCAACCTCATGGCCTGGCTGCTGAGAGGGTAGTCCTCGCTCCCCTTCTCCTGCCGGCGGAGGTGGAGGAGGTCGTCCTAGCTTCGCGACGACCTTCTACCCGCAAATGCTACGCCCTTAAATGGCGTCGCTTTTCCGTTTGGTGTGCCCAACAGTCTCAGGATCCCTTCTCCTGCCCGGTGTCGGTGATCCTGCAGTACTTGTTATACCTCTCTAATCTGGGACTTAAGTCCAACTCCGTCAAAGTTCACCTCAGTGCTCTTTCAGCACATCATGTACCGGTGGACGGCAGACCTCTTTCCAGCGACCCTCTTGTAGCGAGGTTTCTCCGAGGTCTTCTTCTACTTAAGCCACCTCTGCGCCCGCCAGCGCCTGACTGGGACCTGAACGTGGTTTTGCAGCGGATCACCTGTCCGCCTTTTGAACCTATGGCTACCTGTTCTCTCCGTTTTCTTTCTTTGAAAACACTGTTCTTGATAGCCCTCACTTCCGCTAGACGCGTAAGTGAATTGCAGGCCCTCGTGTCTGATCCCCCTTACACTCGGTTCTACAAAAATAGGGTAGTCCTACGGACTCACCCAAAATTTCTTCCAAAGGTGGTCTCCCCTTTTCATATCAATCAGGAGGTGGTACTTCCAACCTTCTTTCCCAGACCACACTCCAGCCGAGCTGAAACAGTCCTCCATACCCTGGATTGTAGAAGGGCTCTGAACTTCTACCTTGACCGTACGCGGGAGCACCGTAAAGCTGCTCAGCTTTTTGTATCTTTCGACCCCAATACATTGGGGCTCCCGGTCTCCAAGCGTACTCTGTCCATCTGGGTTGCGGACTGTATCACTTGGGCTTATGGGGCGGCCGGACTCTCCTTGGAAGGTCGAGTCACGGCTCACTGCGTTCGGGCAAAGGCCACGTCAGTGGCTTACCTCCGCTCTGTTCCGCTGGCAGACATCTGCCGGGCCGCTACTTGGTCTTCGAGCCAGACTTTTGCGGTCCATTACTGTCTCGAGAGGGAGTCCCGCAGGGACAGTGCTTTCGGACAGGCAGTCCTCCGTAATCTCTTTGAGGTCTGAGCAACTCCTACCCTCCATCCCGGATGTGGGCTACCGGTGGGTAATTATTCAGCGAAGATCCTTCCTTCTGTGCTGCTGAGCTAGAGGGAGCTCATTTTTGTGCTTAGGGTCTCCGGTAGCCTTGAGCTTGGGAGTCCCATAAGTGAGGACTGACTTCCTGCTTGGTCCTGGAGAAAGCGTAGTTACTCACCTGTAACAGGTGTTCTCCAGGAGCAGCAGGAATCAGTCCTCACAACCCTCCCTCCTCCCCTTGGAGTTGCAATCGTCTGCTTTACTTTTTTGCAAATTTTATGCTGTCTTTTTTAGCTATGTCATCTGACTGGCTAAGATGGCACCCTTGGGCGGGAAGAGGACCGCGCATGCGCGCTGCAATTCCCAAAGGCTTTCTTTGAAAGCTGGGGAAAATTGCTCCACGAGGGCTCCGTCGGCGCCGACGTCACCCATAAGTGAGGACTGATTCCTGCTGCTCCTGGAGAACACCTGTTACAGGTGAGTAACTACGCTTTCTCCTTACAAATGGAAAGGAACAGCTCTCGTACAACAAAGCCTGAAGCTCCAAAATCCATTGAGCAGAGCAAATAGCCACCACAACTACTGCATTCAAGGTCAGATCCTTCAGCGTGGAACCGCCTACTGGTTCAGAGACTGCCTCTATTAAGGCTGACAACATGAGGTTCAGGTCCCAAGGTGGAACCACAGATATAGTCTGTGGACGAATGTGCTTCACTACTCTCAGGAACCACACCACATCTGCCACGGATGTGCCCCTAATAACATGTTGGTGCTACAGCTTGCACCCATATCTAATTACACATCAAACACTTTTCCAAACCAGCCTGCAGAAAAGCCAGGATATCCTGCAGTGATGCTGATAAGGGCTAACTTCCGTGAGCCAAATACCATGCCTCAAACTCTCCACATTCTGACATATGACAGAGAAGTGGAATGTTTGCGTGCCTTCAGCAACAACATAATTTATAGGAGCAGAATATCATTGCTTCCTCAGCCAAGCCTTCAAGAGCCAGCCGTAAGCAAGAACTGATCCATCTACAGCATTAGAATGGGGCCCTGTGACAGGAGGTTGTCTCGCGACGGCAGGCACATGGACAATCTGCATATCATGGCCTTAGAGGCCAATCTGGTATGACTAACACCACCAGCCCCCAATGAGCTTTGCACTAGGTGCCCTATGAGCGCCCATAGGGGAAAACCATACAGGAGCCTTTCCCTTGGCCATCTCTGTACCAACATACCCAGGCCCGCTGACATTTGCTCTCATAGTCTGCTGAAGAACAGAGATGCTTTCGTGTTTTTACTGGTCGCCATCAGTTCTATGATCGGCTGCCCCCAGCATCTGACCAGCTGGGCAAACACCGCCGCATTGAGGGACCACTCAGTTGGGTCCAGTCAATATCTGCTGAGATTAGTCAGCCTGTATGTTTTCCTTGTCAGCCATGAAAATCACTTGCAGATTTGCTTCTGCCCAGATCAGGAGCATGCTTCCGCCCGATGTATATAAACCACTATGGTTGCGTGTTATGAAAACACCCTGACCGCTTTCCTGTGAAGCTGCAGCTTGAAACACTTTCAAGGGCAGGAAGATCGCTCTCATCTCAATCCGATTGATGGATCATGCACTCTCCACTGGCATCCAGCAGCCTTGTGCCACTTGACCCTTGCAGTGCGCTCTCCAGCACATGAGGCTGGCATCTGTGGTCAGCAGGATCCATACCGGTGACTCCAATAGCATCCCAGCCAGCAGACTGTCCTAGCACAACCACCACTGGAGCGCCACCCAGGTGACCTTGGGACAAGTCAACCTTTTCGACAGGAGCTGCGCCTCTGCGGTAACAATAACTTCCAGAAGCACCCTCTATAGTTGGGTGCATGCGAGTGTGCACCAGGTTTATAAGAACATAAGATATGCCATACTGGGTCAGACCAAGGTCCATCAAGCCCAGTATCCTGTTTCCAACAGTGGCCAATCTAGGTCATACGTACCTAGCAGTATCCCCAAGAGACACAGGTTCCACAGTGCTTGTATTGGGATCAAGCATTGATATCCTGGGTCCCTTTTTAATAATGGTTTATGGACCTTTCCTCCAGGAACTTGTCCAAACCTTTTTTAAACCCAGCTACACTAACAGCTTTTACTACATCCTCCGGTAACAAATTCCAGAGTTTGATTACACGTTGATGCTGCCATTGACCCAAACAACTGCAGGTAATGCCAGGCTGTTGGGGCTGCCATCCCTAGAAAATGCTGGACCTGCTTCTGCAGTTTCTGCACCCTCTCCTCAGGTAAGGACATGAGGCCCCTGTCTGTTTTTGAAAACATGCCCCCAAGTACACCAGATCCTGACTTGGCTGCAGGCTGCCCTTGGCAAAATTGACCACCCACATAAGCCTCTGTAAATCATTGATCATACAATCCATGCTTCTCCTGCTCTCCTCCAGAGATTTGGCATGCACCAACCAATCGTCCAAGTACAGGTGCACTAAGATTCCTTCCTGAAGCAGTGCTGCAGTAACAATGACATGACCTTGGTGAAGGTCTGTGGCATGGTTGCTAGGCAAAGGGCAAGGCCTGAAACTGAAAATGACCCATCAGTACTGCAGAAAACAGTGGCGTTTGGGCCAAATAGGAATGTGCAGATATGCTTCTGTCAAACTGAGAGCCGTAAGGAATTTGCCTTCCTGGACCACCACCACGACAGACCGAAGGATCTCCATGTGAAACCAGGCCACAAGCAAGGTACAGTTTACACGCTTGAGATCCAAGATTAGTCGAAATGTCCTCTTTCTTGGGAATCACAAAATAAATGAGTATCGATTGCAGCTGTACTGGTCGGATGAGACCCCTATCACCGCATCCAACTGTTGAAGCTGCAATAGTGTGTCCTGCACAGCTGCCACCTGTTGGGGTGCTCTGTAGGGAGATCTTACTAAAGCATTCAGAAGGGGCTGGGCAGTTTGAGCATGTACCTCTTATGGATAACCTCGATCACTCACTGATTGGATGTTGTATTGCCAAATTTTACACTTTTCCTTTAACCCTGTCACTCACTAGCTCACTGACTAGGCATTTGGCAATACAGATGTGATCTTGACCCAGGCGAAACAGAAATCACGGAGTTGGCCCCCTACTGCAACCACTCTGTCCTGGGCCTTTCTAGTTTCATTGCGGCTTCTTGGCTGCTGGAGGAGGAAGCGGTGTAATAACCTTGACTGCTTCCTCTGGAGCCATGAACTGTCTGCCCCCAGGATGGATAGCAGCCTTTCTGGAATGGCGCAAAACAAACTGCTCTGAAGTGATGAAAATCACGAGACTGCTGCTGCTCTCATTGGTTTCTGCTTATTCTCCAGGACCAAGCAGGAAGTCAGTCCTCACATATGGGTGACGTCGGCGCCGACGGAGCCCTCGCGGAGCAATTTTCCCCCAGCTTTCAAAGAAAGCCTTTGGGAATTGCAGCGCACATGCGCGGTCCTCTTCCCGCCCAAGGGTGCCATCTTGCTCAGTCTTCTTTTTTCCGCGGAGCCCTACAGACGTTGTTTGTGAATCCCCGCAGAAAAGTTGATTTTATTTCTCTTTTTTCTCTCGGTTTCGATGCCGGTTCTTTTCCCGCCCGGACCCGCGACGCCGGTTGCGAGTCCGTTCTTTATTTTTCGTTTTTTTGTCCTTCGTGACAGATTTCGCGCCTTTTTACTTTTTCACTGGCAGCCCAGTCTTTTGACCTCGCAGGGGCCCTTTTTCCCCCGATGGCTGCCAGCGGGTTTAAAAAGTGTGACCTCTGTAAGAAACTCATGTCTCTTACAGACACACACGACTTCTGCCTTGGACCCGATCATGACCCGATGATCTGTGGTCCGTGTGGCAAAATGTCCTCAAAAGCGTTGAGGAGTCGGCAGCATCAGCGGGAACGTATCGTCTCTGACTCCGGCCGGGCTCGGACCTCGTCAGAGGCTTCGACGTCTCGGGACTCTGGTCCTGAGCATCGTCGAAGTTCCTCTGAAAGGGGGTCTCCTACCCGGGAACATCATCGGAAGAAGAAACCCGCGAGGGCGGGATCGGTGGACGCTCCTGGTTCCTCGAGGGCCAGGTCGCATAGCCCCAATTCCCGTCCCGGGTCCTCGGAGGTGGAGAGGCCTTCCAAACATCCTCGTCTCGAGATGGACTTGCCCGCTCACGTGAGTACTGTTCTCTTCGTAGACTCGCCTCCAAAGGAGCCGCCGTCGGGGGCTGCTGGGTCTCCTGAGCTCGGACTCAGGTTGACGGCCTTGGAGAGCAGTCCGACTGCCTTCATGGACCAGCAGCGGGCATTGATCGCTGGCCTCGCCGGTGCTTCTGCCCTGACCACCGGGACGTCGACCTCGGAGACTGAGCCAATCCTCGAGTCCATGAGGGCTCGAGTCGATCCTCGGTCACAGTCTCCTTCGGCCTCCCGTTCGGGACCGAGGTCGTCGACGCCGACTCCCTCGGTGTCGGGGCGAGTGGCATCGATGCCCGCCCGACCGGAGCCGCTCGACGACTCCTCTGAGGAGTCGGCCTGGGAATCCGAGGACGAAGAGTCACCTGGTTCCTTTCGGACTCGGTGTGTCCTATCGGACTCCCCCGAGTCCAAACCTTGGAGACGGTCGTCGTCCCCCCCCCCCGGAGGATACCCGGTTCTCGGACTTCGTGCGGGATATGGCCAAGGCCTTGGCCTTCCCCGCGGATCCCGAGGAGGAGCCTCGAGTCGAAGAACTCGATGCCCTCCAATATGACTCTCCCCCGAAGGAGGCCTTTATTGTACCGGTTCCTCCGATGCTGGAACGACTTCTCTTCCGCATGTGGGAGAGCCCGGCGTCGTCGCCGGTGTTAAGCAAGCGGGTCGATTCCATTTATCGAGTCCGCAAGAGCCCCGGCTTCCAAAAGGCACAACTACCGCACCATTCCATGGTGGTGGAATCGGCCATGCATAGACTTAAGAGTCAAAAAATGCACTCCTCGGTGCCCCCCGGTAGGGAGGCCCGAAGCCTGGATGCCCTCGGTAGGAAGTGTTTCCAGGGCTCTATGCTTGCTTGTCGAGTCCAGACCTATCAGCTCTACATGGGCATGTATCTCCAGGACCTGGCTAAGGAAATAGCCGGGTTCTCTGCTGGTCTCTCTGACAAACCTTTGCAGAGGTTTCAAACCTTGTCAACTGGGATTCGGGAGTGCTCAAAGTTTATCTCTCGAGCAGCCTATGATGGTTTTGAGGCATCGGCTCGAGTAGCCGCAGCCGGCATCGGTGGACGCCGCCAGGCTTGGCTTCAGACGTCCGACCTCGAGCCATGGGTGCAGGACAAGTTGGTCGATGTCCCCTGCAGAGGTGAAAACCTCTTTGGCAAGCCCATGGATGAGAAGGCTGCACAGATCGAGACTCTCACCAGGACTCGTCTCTCAAGGAAGACCTCTGCCCCTTCTCAAAAGAAGAAGGGCTCGGGGAAAAAGCCCTTTTACCCGAGGAAGGCGGCTGCCTATAAATACTACCCTCAGTATCAGGCCTCAGCAGCTACCCCACAGGGTCAGCAGGCCAAGGGACGGGCTAATGGGTCCCGTAGGCAACAAGCCCCCAAGCCTGCACCACCGGCCCCTGCTCAGCAGGGTGGGGGTTTTTGACTTCATCAGCATAGCCTCTCCCCCTCAGCTGGTTTCTCTCAGCACAGGAGGTCGGCTGGTCCACTTTGCCCAAAGGTGGTCCAACATCACCACAGATACCTGGGTACTTCACATAGTTCGGAAGGGCTATCTTCTTCACTTTCACCAGGTACCTCCCTCCTACTTTCCAGGGGAGCCTCCGAGACTCCCTCTGCACAAGGACTTACTCCTTCAGGAGTTAGCAAGTCTCCTTCAGGAACAGGCTGTGGAACCGGTGCCCCACCACCTGAAGGGTCAAGGGTTTTACTCCAGGTACTTTCTGATACCAAAAAGAACAGGAGGCCTCAGACCCATTCTGGACTTGCGAAACCTCAACAAGTTCCTTGCAAAGGAAAAGTTCAAGATGCTTACCCTTGGAATCCTGCTGCCCTACCACCAGCAGGGCGACTGGCTATGCTCCTTGGATCTAAAGGATGCGTATACTCATATCCTTATTCATCCAGACCACAGACAATATCTCAGGTTTGTTGTGGGAGGAAATCATTACCAGTACAGAGTGTACTGCCCTTTGGCCTATCCTCCGCCCCCAGGGTGTTCACCAAATGCCTGGCAGTGGTGGCGGCCTATCTAAGACTTCAAGGCCTTTTTGTGTTCCCATACCTGGACGACTGGCTCATCAGAGCCCAGTCTTCCCAAGAGGCCACTCATTGCACTGTGACTCTACTCCAGCACTTGGGATTTGTCATAAACTTCGCAAAGTCCACTTTGCTCCCCTCTCAAAATCTCGAATTCATCGGCGCCAGGTTGGACACTCTTCAGGCGCAGGCCTTCCTCCCTCTGGACAGGGCCAAGCGGCTCATGGATCTCGCCAGCCACTTTCACAGCAATGCCCTGGTCTCGGCCAGGCAATTTCTGAGACTGCTCGGCCATATGGCTTCCACGGTCCACGTGACCCCCAATGCCTGCCTGAACATGCGACCTGCTCAATGGTGCCTTCGCACACAATGGCATCAGGCCACTGGGAGCCTAGCGGACTCCGTACAGATCTCCGACCAGCTGGTTTCTTCTCTACAATGGTGGCTTCATCTGCCAAACCTAGTACTAGGAGTGACTTTTCAGCCCCCTACGCATTCTCAGGTCCTGACGACCGATGCTTCTCTCCTGGGTTGGGGAGCACATTGCCAAGGGACATGTACTCAAGGCCTCTAGACTCCTTGGGAGTCTGCTCAGCAGATAAACTTCCTGGAGCTCAGAGCCATCCGCCTAGCGCTCAAAGCATTCTCTCACCTGGTTTCTCACCAGTCGGTGCTGATACAGACAGACAATCAGTTTGCAATGTTCTACGTGAACAAACAAGGCGGAACAGGCTCCTTCCTTCTCTGTCAGGAGGCACAAAAACTATGCTTTTGGGCTGTCCACCACGGCATCACCCTCAAAGCTGTCTATCTCCCAGGTCAAGAAAATTACCTGGCCGACAAGCTAAGCAGGATCCTCCAGCCACACGAGTGGAGGCTGGATCCGATGGTGGTTCAGCGGATCTTTCTCAAGTGGGGCCTCCCCACCATGGATCTGTTTGCCAGTCCTCTGAACCGGCAACTTCCCAGATTCTGCTCTCGACAACCGCATCCTCTCAGAGTAGCGGCGGATGCTTTTCTAATTCCATGGTCCACAGGCCTCTTATATGCCTTTCCTCCCATGCCGCTGGTGTCTCGGACACTCTTCAAAGTTCTCAGAGACAAAGCCTCGGTGATCCTAGTGGCTCCCCGGTGGCCGAGACAACCTTGGTTCCCACTTCTAATGCAGCTGGCGGTGGACACCCCGCTTCTTCTAGGGTTTCAGCCCGACCTCCTGTCACAGGATCAGGGGACTCTCCTGCACCCCAACCTCCGGTCCCTTCATCTGATGGCCTGGCTGCTGAAAGGGTAGTCCTTGCTCCCCTCCGCCTGCCTCCAGAGGTGGAGGAGGTCGTCTTGGCCTCCAGGCGGCCCTCCACCCGGAAGTCCTACGCTCTTAAGTGGCGTCGGTTCTCCGTCTGGTGTGCTCAGTAGTCTCAAGATCCCTTCTCCTGTTCAGCATCAGTGGTCTTGCAGTACCTGCTTTCCCTCTCCAATCTTGGACTTAAGTCCAACTCGGTCAAGGTCCACCTCAGTGCTCTTTCTGCGCATCACATGCCGGTGGATGGCAGACCTCTTTCTAGCCACCCTCTGGTGGCTCGTTTTCTCAGAGGCCTCCTTCTCCTTAAACCACCTTTGCGCCCACCAGCCCCGGACTGGGATCTCAATGTGGTTTTACAGTGGATTACCTGTCTGCCTTTTGAACCTATGGCTACCTGTCCTCTTCGTTTTCTTTCTTGGAAAACCTTGTTCTTGGTGGCCCTCGCTTCTGCTAGATGCGTTAGTGAGCTGCAGGCCCTGGTGTCTGATCCTCCTTACACTAGGTTCTACAAGAACCGGGTAGTCCTGCGGACTCACCCTAAGTTTCTTCCCAAAGTGGTTTCCCCTTTTCACATCAACCAGGAGGTGGTGCTTCCGACCTACTTTCCCAGGCCACACTCCAGCCGAGCTGAAATGGTCCTGCATACCCTGGACTGTAGAAGGACGTTAACCTTCTACCTTGACCGTACGCGGGAGCACAGAAGGGCTGTTCAGCTCTTCGTCTCTTATGACCCCAATAAGTTGGGGCTCTCTGTCTCCAAGCATACTCTGTCCATCTGGATTGCTGACTGTATCGCTTGGGCTTACGAGGCAGCCAGCCTCTCGTTGGAAAGTCGAGTCACGGCCCATCGTGTTCGGGCGAAGTCTACGTCAGTGGCTTACCTCCGCTCTGTTCCATTGGCAGACATCTGCCGGGCCGCTACTTGGTCTTCAAGCCAGACGTTTGCGGCCCATTACTGCCTGGAGAGGGAGTCCCGCAGGGACAGTGCTTTCGGACAGGCAGTCCTCCGTAACCTCTTCGAGGTATAGGCAACTCCTACCCTCCATCCCGGATGTTGGGCTACCGGTTGGAGACATATTCAGAGAAGATTCCTTCCTTCTGGGCTACTGAGCTTGAGGGAGCTCCTTTTTGTGCTTAGGGTCTCCGGTAGCCTTAAGCTTGGGAGTCCCATATGTGAGGACTGACTTCCTGCTTGGTCCTGGAGAAAGCGTAGTTACTCACCTGTAACAGGTGTTCTCCAGGAGCAGCAGGAATCAGTCCTCACAACCCTCCTTCTTCCCCTTGGAGTTGCAGTTCTATGCTTTCTTTTTTTGCTAATTTTTTTTGCTGTCTTTTAGCTATGTCATCTGACTGAGCAAGATGGCACCCTTGGGCAGGAAGAGGACCGCGCATGCGCGCTGCAATTCCCAAAGGCTTTCTTTGAAAGCTGGGGGAAAATTGCTCCGTGAGGGCTCTGTCGGCGCCGACGTCACCCATATGTGAGGACCGATTCCTGCTGCTCCTGGAGAACACCTGTTACAGGTGAGTAACTACGCTTTCTCAGGAACCAACCTCCCTTTGAGTCCCCCAAGTCTTTTACCAACTTATCTAGCACCTCCCCGCACAAGAGCTTCCCCTTGATAAAGGGGCTTGGAGGACACATTCGCAGACCAATTTCTCAGCCACAAAAAAAAACCAAGCCGCTACCACTGAGGCCATGCTCTTGGAAGAGGCTCAAATCAGGCGTTGGTGAGTTATGCTGCCCCCGGATTCCAGCTTAGCTGCCTCAGAAGACACTCACTGGCCATCCCCATTGCCATTTAGTATCCCTTGCACCTATCTTAAACAGGCCCTGGCTGCAGAGGCCTGATGGATGCCTACAGCAACAATATATTGATATCCAAGGCCCGTTTCAGCAAGGTCTCCAACTTCTAGTCCTGTACGTCCTTGAGGGCTGTACACCCCTCTACAGGGATGGTGGCCTTCTTTGTTACTGCCAATCCTAGCACATCTACCTTGAGCGACCAAAACTAATCCTTTTCCTGTTCTGACAGAGGGTATAACTGTGTCATGGCCCGAATCCTCTTTAGGCCAGCTTTGGGCACTTCCCAGTTGTCCTGGATCATCTGACCACTCGCCCTATGAACATGAAAGACCATCTGTGACTTTCTGACCGCTTGAAATCATGGGTCCTTGAGCAGCTCCTCCTCTGGTGCTGCCCTCTAAGGCACATCAAGTGCTTCCAGAGAGTTGGAAATCAGTACTGCTAGCTCTTCACGATAGAAAACATGCACAATTTGGGGGTCTTCCCCTTGGAGAATCTCCCCCTTCTCCAACTCAGTGGATACTGACTCCTTTCAGTTGTCGCCTGAGCCTTCACCCGGGTGTTCTGATCCCTCCAAATGCACAGAGCCCATATCCTCCTGGGGTTCACTATTTAAACATTTACGCTTGGTCAAAGGCTCTCCCTCTGCCCATGCTGTGCCTCTGGCAATCCATTTCTTTTTTTTTTTTTGGCTACCTCTTTCAAGACGGGCACATTCCCCCAACCCTTGTCTCAAGCAAAAAGCCTGATGCATCAGGACAAACTCAAGCGAAAAGGCTCCAGGAGATGGTTTGGAGGGCAGATCTCTAGAGATACATAATCTTGGGGACAAACCTGCACCGTCATCAGCATCTGCTGCTTGAGGAGAGAAGCTGCTAGTGCCATCTAACATGGCTGCTCTTCCCACCAAAACCACAGACGATCTTAAGGCTGGGGAGAGCTGTGCAGTTGTGTCCAAACCTTGTGAAGAGGCCTTCTGCCACACCATCTTTCCATCCTGACAGGCCCTCTTCCATCAGTTGGGATTCTAGTTCACACCTGCTGTGGAAAATGAGCCACAAGCACACCGGTTTTGCTGGCATGCTCAATTCCCTACCTGTTTCCTGCCCAAAACTAACAATAGGCGACGGAGAGAAAAACCCTTGCATCTGTCAACCCAAACGGAAACTAAAAGACTGTTGCCTCCTCACGTCTTTGCTCAGACATCACAATAATGTCTACCCCATGCTCTGCCTGAAAATGCTGGCTGGCACAGAGAAGCTGAGCACAGCCTGTTTCACTGTGAGTTAGCCCCTTCAACCTTGCTGCTAAGTAGTACTTGCCCTGCCACAGCAAGCTGTTATACTGGTGCTGCGATGAGCGGGTGGAAGGGCCTTTCCTCCCCAGCCTGGCCAACTCCCCCAAATCGGCAATCTCCTAGCTGGACCAAAAATCCTGGCCCTGACTCTGGTACCAGCACAAGAGCAGACTCCTCACCCACTCAAGGGATTGGGAGCTGCCTTACTATACCGCAGACAATGTAATGCGGCTGTGAAGACACTTTAATCAATGCCTTTCCTTTCTTTTTCTTATTTATTTATTTATCTAACAAGTTTTTTATACCGCCTTTTCCTTCAATCAAAGCGGTCACAAGAAATACAAGGTATAAACAAGGGAAACATAAACAGTATAGACATGACAACATATGGTAATGTAGGAAAAATAACAAGGGTTAATATAGTGGATTATTTATAAAGTATATACAATAGATGATATCTTAGTCATTTGTTGATCCATAGTGCTCAATGAAAAGTAAAGTTTTTAATTGCTTACGAAAGTCACTTAAAACATCAATTGCACGTAAATCAGAAGGGAGAGAGTTCCAAATCAAAGGGGCAGCCAAAGAAATTGCTCGTTGTGATGTACATTTGTGTGATTTAGCGAAGTTTCTTGGGGTATTGAGGGTGTTTGAGGTGGATAAACTTTTAGGTCTGTTGCTGGTATCACGGGATAAGAGGGCATGGAGGCTGGTTGCAGAACTGTTGTGCTTCATTTTGAAGATGTTTATGATTAACTTATACTTTATGCGAAGGGTTATCGGGAGCCAGTGGAGATCTTTAAGGATGGGGGTAATGTGGTCATGATTTGTGGAACCGTTAATTATTCTGGCTGCTGTATTCTGTGCCATTTGAAGAGGTTTGAGAGCATGTTTTGACAGCCCATTGTAGATAGGGTTGCAAAAATCCAGAATGGGGGTAATAAGTGCCTGGCAGACTGTACGAAAGTGTTCATAAGAGATAAGAGGCTTGAGGCGTCTAATTATTTTCATTCGATAATAAGCGCTTTTAACAGTTTTCTTTATGTGAGATCGTAGGTCTAGCTTCTTATCGAGGATTACCCCGAGGTATCTTACCTCATCCTTAATTGGAATCTCAGTACTGTTGCATGTGATGTATGGTTGGGGATTAAAGTTGGTGTTTCTAGTGACAATAAGTGCTTCAGTCTTCTTCAAGTTTATTGCAAGGTTGTTATTTGACAGCCAAATGGAAATGCTGGTAATGCAGTTTGAAATCTTGTTGTAGTTTGGGCAGTTGATATCAATCGGAGTGTAGATCATAATATCATCTGCATAAATTGTGTAGTCTATATGATGAGTTGATATTATGTGACATATTGGTTGGATAAAGAGGTTAAAAAGAAGTGATGAGAGTGCAGATCCCTGTGGTACGCCTTGTTTGATAACTGTATGATGTGAAGTGTTTAGACCGACTTTAACTTGGAACTGTCTACCAATTAGGTAGGACTCAAACCAGTTTAGGACGGTGCCAATTAGACCGATGTTCTTTAGTCTGGCTAATAGTATTGAATGGTCCACTGAATCAAAGGCCGCTGAAATATCTAAGAAAATCATTAAGGTTCCTCTATTATAGTTGTCTATGGTTTGAGTGATATCATTAAATAAATAAAGTAGCAGCGTCTCAACTCCATGGTTCGGGCGGAAGCCATGCTGATGTATGTCAAGTGGCGCATGCTCATCAATATGGTCTTGGAGCTGTAGTTGTACTACCTTCTCGATAATTTTTGCCAGGAGTGGTAAGCTGGAAATTGGTCTATATGCAGCTGGATTGTTTTTTTCAAGGCTGGTTTTCTTAAGGATAGGCCTTATTTTGGCTAATTTCAGCTGTTCTGGCATGATTCCTTGATTTAGGGAGTTGGTTACGAGGTGGTGTATAAAATTAATGAAGTTTGACTTAGTAGCTTTGACCCAAGGTACTGGGCAAGGATCTGTGGGTGCGGTACTTGTGTTAAGTGCAGCAATGATGTCTGAAAGCTGCTTAGTTGAGGGAATATGAAACTTGTTCCAAATTGTACTTGGTAAAATAAGATTGTTTTTTTCAGATTGTTTTAAAGGTGGAGTCTGGCCTATTTTTACTCGAAGATAATCCGCAAACACTTCAGGATTGATCAGGATGCCTTTATCAGAACAAGGTTCATTAACTAGGTATTTTACTATCTCAAAAAGTTCTCTAGGTTTGTTATAAGCTTTCTGGATAGTGTTTGTGTGGTATTCTTTTTTTTGATTTGTTGATGAGATCATTATAATTCTTTTGCTGAATTAAATATAAATCCTGAGAGGTGGTAGATTTGGATCGTCTCCATTGGCGTTCTAACTTCCTTAATTCTCTCTTAGCATCGCGTATGTTATTTGAATACCATGGTGCGTGATGTTTCCTTTTGATCTTTTTTGAGTCTGTTATAGCCTTGGCTGCAGTGCTGATGGTGTCATACCAATTGTTTACTTGTTTGTTCAAATCAAGTTCAGCTGAGTTAAGGTGAGGTATTGTGTCTAGTAAGAATTGATCTCTATTGAAGGCTTTGAACCTTCTTGGGGTAAACGTAGTAGCTTTTATTTTATCGAGCTTGTCAAATGTGCTTTTGAATTCTATTTTAATTCTATGGTGATCTGACCATGGAACTGGGGTAATTATGGGTGATGAGAAGTTGCCATTATTTATGATGTGGTTGGGGGCAAAGATGAGATCTGGCATGGATCCGTATTTGTGCGTGGGAGCGTTTATTAATTGGGTATATTGTAAGGAGTCCATAGCTTGCAAGAAGGTTTCCTTATCTATATTGGAAGAGGAGTTGAGGTTAAAGTCTCCTAGTAAAATTAGAGGTTTATGGTGAGAGTTGACTGCACAGACGGTTTCTAAAATGGAGGTTAGCTCTTCAGCTGGGGCATGAGGTGCTCTATATAGTAGGCTGATGGCTAGGTGTTTGTTACCCACTGTGATAGTGCTGGATTCGTCAGAGGAATTAGAGGCTATATTTTGAAGATGTAAAGATTTTTTTGCGATGATCAAAACTCTGCCTCCTCTTCTCTGAGTGCGAGGGTTGTTAAAGGCAGAATATGAAGGTGGGACCAGTTGGTTGAGGAGGACGCTGTCAGTGGGAGTTAGCCAGGATTCAGTGATACATAGGATATCTGGCTGTTGGTCACTGATTTGGTCTCTGATTGTGTGAATTTTGTTTCTTACTGACCTTGTGTTCATTAGTTCGATAGAAATTGGCTGTGAAGACACTTTAATCAATGCCTTTCCTTTCTTTTTCTTAAGTTTAAAGGGGCACCCTACTGACTCCTATTAACTGAAAACTTACTTTCCTTAGTTGTGGCTCTTCAGTGGAGTCCAGACTACACTGAAATCTTGCTCACAAACAGCTTGGAGACTGAGAATACCAAGCCTGGTAGGAGATACCAGCTGCCTAAGTAGAGTGACTTCATCAATACTTGGCATGCTCAGGCTCCAAGCAGCTGGTGATGGGGCATGATAACTCACAAGTCCAGATGATAAGGAATGAGTGTTTCATTACTCAATGCAAGATCTCTACATGCTTGTACACACTACAGTGGCAAAGTATATTCTTTCCAGTTTCTTCTCTTTCTCTAGCTCCCTGCTGATGGTAAGTTTGTTTTTCCTCCTTGACCATCACCTCCCCAGACATGGAGTTCTTGGAAGTGCTGACGGAAGGGTTGGAGAGGGTCTTGTTGGTACGGGGTGGGGGCACAGAAGTCATCACTATATATTCCTAACAGGCTGTTCTCCATCCTCTGATAGGCTGAGGCTTTGACTGTATATACCAGGAGCAAGAAACAAAAGCGGGAGGTGTGTTTCTGGTGCTGTCACACCTACTCGCATTGATTAGAAGATCTATGGACTACTAGGAAGGATACCATTTTCCAGAGCTGCTGCTTATATTACTTAGTGAAACTAGCTCCTAGCCATTCTTTGCATCCTAATTTTCCATGTTTATGGATGGAGCAACATTCCTATCTTTAATGTGAAAAAGGCAGGGCCTTGTCACATTGTCTACAAGCTGGGATGTAAGTTCATGCCATAGATACCTCCTCTTCCCTCCAGTGCCAACCTTTCATCATCCTTTTTACAGGAATGTGCCATAGTAGAGTACTCTTTCCTCTGTTTGCCTCAGATGTTCTTCAAAAGCAAGTGCCAGCCATGGAGAAAGCTTCCACCTTGGCAATGGTTGAGGGGGAACTGGACCAGATCTGGGTGGGTGGGGAATGCAAGCATTTATACTTTGCTTCACCTCTATACAGGCCCCCAGTGAGGGAGGACAGAGCAATAACTTGCATCCTGGGCCAGGGAACTGCACTGCACTCCCCTCTGTCTTTTAGGCAGTTGGAGAATACTGTATCCCACTTTCATTCACCATAGTCTGTAAATGCTTCTTTTCAATTTCAGAAGGCAGTACTACCACCTCTGTGACTTTTGTTAACAAGCTCAACTAGCTTTAGATGAACAGTGACTACTGGTCCTACTGCTGCCAAAACTCATCATGGGAAAATGCAATTCCAACCTTAGGGGCACTCCTTCCCATTTTAGAGAACTTTTCTAAATCATGAGTGTGATGACATCTTGTCAAAGGAATTCCATGACAGTATTTGTTAAGACAGTCCCTAATTAAAGATTTAAATTATACACATATGTACTGTTTTTAAGGTAGTTTATTACATTTTTATTTTCAGAAGTCAGCCTGGCTGTTAAGTTATTGATTTATTGCAACTATACTTTTTGTTTGAATTGTATAGCAAGGAAAATGAGCCCTGTTTTCAGTGTGAATGTTTTTGTAATGTACCTGGGAACAAATAAAATAATTTTGTACAACATTCTAGTATCTGCTAGCTACACTGTATTAACTGCTCTTAAAGATATTTGTTGATGGATAAGATGTGTTTATTGTTCACTTTTGCTCACACTAAAGTTCAGAAAAATAGTGCATGGGTAGGAAAGAATCACCAGTACTCTCACCAATGAACAAAAACAGGTAGGTACTAGAGAAGACATGAAGAGTAGGACATCTGGGCACAGCCAAGCTTCCCAACAAAGGCCGTCCCTGGTACCAACACTTGCTAAATCCTGACAGCAGTAGGGGGAGTTAGGCAGTCACAGTCCAGAGAACAGCATGTTGGTTACATTGTGGGAAGCCACTGTTTATTATGCAGTCTAGTTGGAGACAGTCCTTGAGCTATATATCTTGTGTCCCAGTCTTTAAGTGTCCACCTCTTACAAACGGCAGGATCAGCTTAACCTAGAATGTAGGAAAGATACATAGCAGGTCCATTGGTTACAGCAGCAATCCACCTCCAGTGTATTCCATCCTCTGAAAGGACAAGCAAAACAAATACAGAGCATAAGGTTCCATCCTTTCCAGACACTGCCCCTCCCTCCCTCCTCCTCAAGTAAAGGGCAGAGGCAAGGATGCTGCTCTGCCCAAGAACCAGATTCTATTCCAGCAGTTCAGAAATGCTGGAGAAAAACAAATCCCAGCAACACCCAAGTTCTACAAGAAATCCTCATCTATGACCTAGCACCGTTGCATGACTGAAAGCCACTGGGCAGCTATAAGAAAAGGTTCCCAATGTGCTAGAAACCAAAAGCACAAAGCCAAAATTGAAAAAAAAATTAAACTGCAATATCTAGGTCCACAGTGTTTTCTAAACTTATTCTGGAGAACCCCTGGCCCATTGGGCTTTCAGGATATCTAAAGTAGATATGCAAATCTCTCACACTTATTCCTTGAAGATATTCTGAAAGCCCAACTGACTAGGGTTTCTCTCGAATAGGTTTGAGAAACAGTAGGATATTTTTTTGGTCAAAACATTTGGGGTCGTTTCTCCAAATGGGTTAGTTTTGCACATCAGTAAAAAAACAACTGCCTAAAGGACTAACTATACTAACCAAAAACATCTATAGTAAATACCAATAATTATTTTCTCAAAAAATCCTTATATGAATACTTTCCACAATTCCTAAAATATTACAAGGCTCAATAAGACATCAATGACCTCAGGATGCTTAAACCCTACATGTGGCAAATAAATCACCTTAGGGAAATAGCAGATGCTCACATCATAGGTCTCGAGCCTTTTTTTTTTTACTTTAACTTAGTATTTAATAATAAATTTGTATAAGTTCAATACTACCCATAAAAGTACTTTTAGGGATTCTACAAAAATAATAAAGCTACCAAAACACGATGAAAAGCAAGCGTCTATACTCCTATATGCAGCCAGAGCCCACCAGTTGTCAGTCCGTTGTCCTAGAACAAAACCAACAAAATCTTTTTAGATAAGTGAATGTATACTCTTATCTGCACGACTGTTTTAGGTCTAATTTTCAGAGGGTTAAAGATCCTTATTGCAACAAGTGCCCTCAAAAAGTGACGAGAAATTCAGCTAGATAGGGTTTCTACTGTAATGTCGCCACCTTCACTCCCAGTTTTTTTTCTTTTTATATGCTTTTTTTCACTGTTTTAAAACAATTATAAAAAAAAGATAAATTTTCACTTAAACTCCGACATCTATAGATATAGTTACAGATAAAGTGCGGGTCTCAGACTAACACTGGTAGTGCTTTTTTGCATGAATCAAAAGCAGCATACCTTCACGCATCAATGACCTTTAAGCACTTATCCATTCATTGAAGAATTACAGTATTTCAGAACTCCCTACTCGACTTTTTCTTCAATCATTACCATCATTAACTTATTCACGTTTTTGTTTGATAAAAGATTGTGCTTATCTTTTCATATTGTTGGTGATTGATCTCCCCGACGCCACCAAATGGGTACCGCAAAAATGCGTTTCGTTTTCTTCCTCAGGTACAGGTACAGGGAACAAGAAACCGCGTTCCATTCCAAGATCGTGCTGTGATTTAATTTAATCCCCCCTGAGGAAGAAAACGAAACGCATTTTTGCGGTACCCATTTGGTGGCGTCGGGGAGATCAATCACCAACAATATGAAAAGATAAGCACAATCTTTTATCAAACAAAAACGTGAATAAGTTAATGATGGTAATGATTGAAGAAAAAGTCGAGTAGGGAGTTCTGAAATACTGTAATTCTTCAATGAATGGATAAGTGCTTAAAGGTCATTGATGCGTGAAGGTATGCTGCTTTTGATTCATGCAAAAAAGCACTACCAGTGTTAGTCTGAGACCCGCACTTTATCTGTAACTATATCTATAGATGTCGGAGTTTAAGTGAAAATTTAAAACAATTATAAAAAAAAGATAAAACAGTGAAAAAAAGCATATAAAAAGAAAGAAAACTGGGAGTGAAGGTGGTGACATTATAGTAGAAACCCTATCTAGCTGAATTTCTCGTCACTTTTTGAGGGCACTTGTTACTCTTATCTGCATACTATTAAAGTAGTATACATTCACTTATCTAACAAGATTTTGTTCTAGGACAACGGACTGACAACTGGTGGGCTCTGGCTGCATATAGGAATATAGACGCTTGCTTTTCATTGTGTTTTGGTAGCTTTATTATTTTTGTAGAATCCCTAAAAGTACTTTTATGGGTAGTATTGAATTTAGTATTTAATAATAAATTTGTATAAGTTAATAAAAGTTAAAAAAAAAAAAGGCTCGAGACCTATGATGTGAGCGTCCGCTATTTCCCTATGGTATTTTAATTTGCCACATGTAGGGTTTAAGCATTCTGAGGTCATTGATGCCTTATTGAGTCTTGAGCTTTGTAATATTTTAGGAATTGTGGAAAGTATTCATATAAGGATTTTTTGAGAAAATAATTATTGGTATTTACTATGGGCGTTTTTTGATGGAGTTTTGCACATAGCATGACAGTAATGAACTTCACTTCTAAGCCAGGGGACGTGGCTTTGTAGTGAAGCTCATGACTGTTCAGTTGTTTTGGAGGAACGGGACCTCCTTTCCCCGTTTGTCAATAACAATGCATAAATGGACCAAAACAGCTCAAAGATTTGGAAAGAATTTTATTTTTTAGATTAGCCTTGAGCAATTGCTAAAGCAAATGAGATCGGAGGGTAATTTATTTACTAACAGCATCTCACCACAGAACAAAACAATAGGAATTCTTTAACAAAACTGAGGTAGATGTCAGCTAAATGGACTTTTATTTGTAATGCAATGTGTGCCTTTTCAGTCCATGTGGACTGCTGGTGACCCAGCAGCTCCTGGGTTTTTTTGGTAGTGAGACCGGAAGTAGATTACCAGGCCTTTCTTCTGAGGTAATGGAGGGTTAAGAGACTTGCCCAAAGGTCACAAGCAGTGCTACTGGGACTCAAACCCTGTTCTCTTAGTTACCAAGCTACTACTGCACTCCAGACTTTTATTTACTGGGGATTATTTTAAAAATTGTTCTACCTCTGACAGACATAAGAGGTGGAGAGTGAATGCATACCTCGGGTGGTTCTATGAATGCCAGCCAATCAGATGCATGGGTGGGCAGAAGTCCCATTGACTGACACTTGTAGACAGCCAGTGCCAGCCCCAGAAGGTTCCCAATAAGATACACCAGACCTTGCAGGAACTTTTGGCCTGAACTCTCCAGCAACTTAAACGCTGAGAAAAGGAAATGGAAATAAAAGCTTATTGTGGCAGCTGGAAAAATAAAGGCAAGCGTCAAGAAAACAGGTTTTGGAATAGCAGGAATGAAGTGCAGAGAACGATGACGAGGAGCATATACAGCAAGGGGTGCTACAGGGTAGGAGTTAGATCTGTTCTACACTCTGCTGTGTGGCTAATCTTCACCAGCCTTGTCATTCTCATATTACCCCTCTTCTCAAGTAATTTCATTGGCTCCCTATCCGTTTCCGCATCCAGTTCAAACTTCAGCTGACCTATAAGTGCATTCACTCTGCAGCTCCTCGCTACCTTTCCTCTCTCTCCCTATACTCCTCGGGAACTCTGCTCTTCTGGCAAATCGCTTCTATCTTCAGGAACGAGCAGGAATACAGTCTTCACATATGGGTGACATCAGTACTGACAGCCTGCAAGAGAACACTCCCAGTGTCCAACAGGAAAGCCTTTGGGAGCAGTCCACTGCATCTGCCTTCCCAACTCCTCAGTTCTTTGATTTCCACAGAGCCAGCAGGTTGTACATTCCTGTCAACGCCAATTTTTTTTTCTTTTTTGGTTTAATACAAGGGTTGCTATTTATATTTCTGGCCTAATAATGAAAAAAACAAATATTTATGATCGAACTTGGTTTTATTATTTTGAAAAATAATCTCCATGAAGATCAATACACTTTTGCATGCGTTTGAACCAATTTTCGAAGCACTTTTTCCACTCCGATTGAGGTAACTCCAAAACATGCGTTTTGAATGCATCAACCACATCTTCGGGTGTTAAAAATCGTTGACCACGTAATTTGTTTTTGATGTGCGGGAATAAAAAGAAGTCATTGGAGATTGGTAGGTGGCGTAGGGGTGGCCTGGGGCTTCCAGATTTGCGACTTTATGCCTTGGCTTGCCAGGTGCGGCATGTTGGAGATTACCTAGGGGGAACAGACGTCTACACACCCAGAGATCTGGAGGCGGCGCTGGTGGCTCCTTTCTCCCTAGTGGGGGCTATGCATGTGGAGAGTACACATTTGCCAACGCGACTTACGCTGTTAAACGCGATGCGGCGTACGTGGAGACAATTAAATAGCTTTTGGCAACGCAATTGGCAGGTATCTAGTTGGTTACCCATATGAGGCAATGTGCATTTTCTGCCAGGTTCAGATTCGAAAGCGTTTAAGTTATGGTATCGGCAGGGACTATATTACTTAGGGCATGCAGTAGACCATACGGGTAAGTGCAAGCCGTTTCTAGAATTACGCGAGGAGTTCCAGTTACCCCACACCCATTACTTTGCGTATCTTCAGCTCTCATATTATGTGGCTACACTGCCTCGGGATGAACTGGGGGAAGACCGGTCGAAGCAGATTATTGAATTTCTGGAACTTGAGGGGGATACACCCCTGACGATAGCTAGGCTGAAAACTAAGCTGGAGTGCTTTGGGGTGGCGCCGGACTATGGGAGGGCTGAGGCAGCCTGGGGTGGAGAATTGGGACGGGAAATCCCACCAGGCACGATTTGTACGGCAGTGGGGCGGATAGTAGAACTGGCGGAGGGAGCGCGTTGGAGGGAAATCCAATACAAAGCCTTAACCCGTGTGTATTTCTCCCCGAGACGAGCGTTACGGAGTCGTATTACGCAGGATGGGTCTTGCCCCAGGTGTTCTACGCCATTGGCCGCCTTAACTCATATGTGGTGGCAGTGCAGGCGCATCCTTCCGTATTGGTCCCATATTCACCGTTATATTATGAGATTATTACAACAATGGTTTCCCTGGACCGGAGGTTTAGTCCTCCTAGATCAATTGCATCAGACCTTACCCACCGGAGGTGGTCTACCTTTTCTGCTGATCTGGGAACCCTATATCCAGACTTTGGGCCCCCGTTGCCGGAGCGAAATAGTAAATGTGGGACTCTAAGGCATGGACTACGGGGTGCGGAGAGGGCTCAGAAAATTGCTGAGAAGGGTACTGATGCAATGTCATGGAGTTCGGGGTGCGATGACGGGGGAGGGGGGGATAGGGGTTTAAGGGGGGGGTAGAGGGTGGGGGGGGGCTGTTCCAGATTCCAAAAAAGGGGAAAAATGTTTAACCATGAATGCATTCCGGGTTTTTTTTCTCTTATTGTGTTTTGCTACGGCGACCTAACTGTCTATTGTCTTGGCCTCGGAGGAGATAAGATACCACTCCTCGGTGGCTTACTGCTGTGTAATGTATTGGATGTTATGTTGCTGTTGGTTAATAAACAAAGTTTAAAAAAAAAAATAAAAGTCATTGGGTGCCAAATCAGGGCTGTACGGTGGATGACCCATCAATTCGATGTTTTGGCCGGTCAAAAATTCCTTTGTTTGAGCCGATGTGTGAGAGCTCACATTGTCATGATGAAGAATTATTTGCCGCCTCTTTGACTTTCCGATTTCTCCGAAGACTTCTGGTAAACAAATGGTCGTGTACCATTCAGAATTGACCGTCCTACGTTGCTCTAACGGCACTGTCGCCACGTGACCGGTAATGCCGAAGAAACAGGCAACCATTTGCTTCAATGTGCTGCTTCCGCGAACAACTTTTGTTGGAGTTGGCTCGTCTTGGAAGACCCATACAGTCGATTGCTGTTTTGTTTCGGGCTCATATGCATAGATCCATGATTCGTCACCTGTGTAGATGTTATACACAGTCTTTGATGCACCTTGAACGTATTTTTTCAACATTTCCTTGCACCAATCGACACGAGCCTTCTTTTGAGCGTTTGTCAGATTATGCGGGATCCAACGTGAACAAATCTTTTTTACGGCCAAATGATCATGCAATATCTTATTGATGCTTGTCATACTAATGCCCAAAGATGCCTCAATCTCACGATATGTCACATGACGATCTTGCTTTATCAGTTCACACACAGCATCGATATTTTCTGGCACAACAACCGATTTTGGACGACTGACGGAATTCGTCCTGGAGCGAACGTTGGCCAAGATTGAATTTGTTATACCAGTTTTTTACAGTGCTGTAGGATGGTGCTTTATCGCCGTATAAAAAATTAAGTTCATCGATGCACTCTTGTCTTGATAATCCCCGTCGAAAGTTATGAAAAATAAATCGCACAAAAATGTTCGAGTTAATTCCATTTTTCACCCGAGATGAATTTTTCAAGTTACTGTAAACAAATCACGCTCAAATGATAAAATGTTATGAATAAAGTTATGTTTAACAATGTCAGTGTTCCAATGGAACCATTGGATGGCGCCTGGCAACACTTACTGTTGCTAAGGCCAGAAATATAAATAGCAACCCTCGTACTGTGCTCTGCCTTTCTCCGAGAACAAGCAGGAAGTCAGTCCTCACATTTGGGTGACGGTGGCACTGACTGAGCCCTCATGGAAGCATCCCCCCCAGCTTTCAAAGAAAGCCTTTGGGAGATGCCACCACGCATGTGTGGTACCGTTTCCGCCCAAGGGTGCCATCTTGCTCAGTCTCCTTTTTTCCGTGGAGTCCTTTAGACATTCGTCTGGCTTGTCCCCAGAAAAAGTTGATTTTTCTCCGAGTTTCATACTCTCTCCTCCGGTATCACACACACTGGTGCTCTTCCTGCTATTCGGCCTTGTTGCCTCAGCGTCGAGTTTGGGTCTGTTTATTGTAGTTTCCATTCATTCACTTCCTGGTGTCTTCGCGCCTTTTTTCCCCAACTGGCAGCCCAGAGAGTCTTCGACCTTGCAGGAGTACTTTTTTCTAACGTGGCTACCAATGGCTTTAAGAAGTGTGATCAGTGTGCTAAAATTATGTCTTTGAACAACATACACAACTGCTGTGTCTGCTGCCTCAGGCCAGGCCAGACCACGACCCAGCAGCCTGCGTTCTCTGCAAAAGGATGTGCAGTAAAGGCCCTCAAGAGCCGCCAGCAGTAGCACGATAAGGTTTTCCTCGAGTCCCCAGCGCCTCTGAAGGCTAGAGTCTCGTCTGAGGCCTTGATGCCTCGGACAGAACCTCTAGAATCCGAGCCCTGTCATGGGTCCTCAAAGGCGGTCTCCCTCAAGGGAACCCAGGAAGAAGAAACAACCTTCGAAGGCGGCATCATTGGACTGTTCCAACTGGTCGCGTGCCCCCTGGGCCCAGTCCTGCAGTCCAAGACGCTCATCCGAGGCTTGGGAGGAGCGGCCTGCAAAGTCCCCCAAAAGGATTCGACTGTGGACCGGCCTCAGTCCCCAGAAACAATCCTAGTCTAAGATTCCCCGTCGGGGGAGCTGGTGTTGGGCCCGAGCCTCTTGGTCTGGAGTCCAGAATGGCGGCCCTGGAGCGCAGTTTGTCTGTTTCATGGACCAGCAGCGGGTGCTGTTGTTCGGCACGACCACCGGGCCTTCTATGTTCAAGATGTCCCCGGAGTCTGAGCCGATCCTCTAGGTCCTTTGGCTTTGAGTCAATCCTCAGCCGAGGTTGCAATTAGAGTTCCACTCAAGAGGACTGCAGTCATGTTGCTGGGCACCGGTCGTGGAGCATTGGGAGCCCCGAGGCCTGCAGAGCAGCCCTCCTACGAGTCCTCGACAGACTACTCTGAGTGTGAGACAGAGGAAGAGTCGTCCCCCGATACCAGTTGCCACTGCAACATCCCATCCAATTTTCCCGCCTCGATGGCTGTCCCCCCCCGGAGGATATAGGCTTCGTCAAGGATATGTCAAAAGCCCGGGTGTTCCCTACGGAGACGGAGGACAACCCTCGGACTGATGATTTGGAAATCCTCCAGTACAAGGCTCCTCTGTGGGAATCTCTCACAGTGCCCATCCATCCCATCCTCGAACAGCTGATGCTGGGAATATGGGAGGCACCAGCTTTGGTACCAGTGGTAAGCAAACAGTTCATCTCTATGTATCGAGTCCGCTGGAGCCCAGGCTTCCAAAAGTCACAGCTGCTGCATAACTCCATGGTGATGCAGTCCTCAGTGCCTCCCAGTAGGGAGGCCTGCATTCTTGACACCCTCGGCTGAAAGTGCTACCAGGGCTCAATGCTTATCGGCTGCATCCAGGGCTACCATCTTATGTTCTTAGACCTGGTGAAGGAACTCCCCGGGTTCTTAGCTGGTCTCCAAGGAACCCTTGTAGCAGTTCAAGAATATGACTAAGGCAGTCCGTGAGTGCTCCAAATTCATGTCTTGAGCAGCCTATGACTGGTTGGAGTTGGCGGCTTGAGTAGCGGCGACGGGCATCGGTACAAGCCGCTAAGCTTGGCTAGTCATCCGAACTCTAGCAGTGGGTTCAGGAGAAATTGGTCGATGTCCCATGCCAAGGAGAGAACCTCTTTGGCAAACCCATGACTGAGAAGTCTACCAGGCTTGAGACCAAGTTCATGACAAGGACCAGGCTCTCAAAAAAGACCACTGCCCCTCCCCAACGGAAGGGCTCTGGTAAAAAGCCCTTCTACCTGAGGGAGGGAGCTGCTTACAGAAACTACCCACCTTTTCAGAACTCCCCAACAGGGTCAGCAGGCCAAGGGACAGGGACATGGCCATGGCCTCGTAAGCAGAAGGCTCCAGCCCAGCCAGGGGGGAGTTTTTGACTTCTTGAGCACAGCCTGTTTGGCCCACTATGCCCAGAGGTAGTTTGACTCTCACCACCGACTCCTGGGCGCTTTGGGTGGTTAGGGAGGGTTACCTCCTCCACCTGACTCAGACACCACCTTATTTCCCAGGAGAGCTCCTCGGGTCTCCCCTACACTGGGACCTTCTACTGAAGGAGTTGGCAGGTCTTCTCAAGGACAAAGCAGTGGAACCGGTGCCCCACCATCTCAAGGACAAGGGGTTCTACTCCAGGTATTTCCTCGTGCCAAAAAGGACAGGGGTCCTAAGGCCCCTCCTTGAACTGTGCAACCTCAACTAATTCCTGCTGAGGGAGAAGTTCAAGATGCTCTCCCTTGGAACATTGCTGCCATACCTCCAGCAGGGAGGTTGGCTATACTCCTTAGACCTAAAGGATGCTTATACCCACATCCTCATTCACCCCAACCACAGGCAGTACCTGCAATTCATAGTAGGGGGTAGGCATTTTCAGTACAGGGTCCTCCCTTTTGGCTTCTCCTCTGCCCCAAGAGTCTTCACAAAATGCCTGGCAGTCTTGGCCGCCTTCCTCTTCCCCTACCTGGATGACTGGTTCAAAAAGGGAGGCACGGCCGCTGAGGTGCAGTAGACCACCGCCCACACCATCCAGGTCCTGGAACACTTAGAGTTTGTCATAAACTACCCCAAGCCTCACCTCCTCCCAACACAATGTCTGGAGTTCATCGGGGCAAAGATCAACACTCTCCAGTCTAAGGCATTCTTGCCCAGGGACCGAGCTGACCATCTCAGGACTCTGGCATGGGACAAAAGTACTGTCCCTCGGTGCCCGCTTGGCTGCTTCTGCGCTGCCTCAGGCATATGGCCTCCACAGTCCAGGTCACCCCAGACGCTCACCTCCACATGAGGACGGCGCAGTGGTGTCTCTGGGACCAGTGGTCTCAGGCCATGAGACAGACAGAGTCTCTGTAACCTGCCAACTGATGGACTCCCTGGTCTGGTGGCAATCTCTCCAGCATCTCGAGGCCCTCAAGGGTCCTTACCACAGATGCCTCCATGCTCGGCAGGAGCTCCACACCCAGGGCAACTGGTCACCAGACGAGAGCACCCTGCAGATCAACCTCCTGGAGCTGCGGGCCATATACTTAGCCCTGCGAGTTTTCTGTCACCAGCCTGTGCTGGTCCAGACAGAACATCGCCACCTGCTTGTCTATATGAACAAACAGGGGGGGCATGGGGTCTTGAACCTTTTGTCAAGAGGCAGTGGTCCTCTGCTCGAATGCTATCCAACAGGGTATCCTCCTCTGGGCATTATACCTACCAGGCAGGACAGCCTTCTGACCGACAGACTGAGCCGAGTCCTCCAGCCACACGAGTGGCAGCTGGACCCCAGAGTAGCCAGTCTGCTTTTCCAGATCTGGAGGGAACCCGTGATGGACCTGTTTGTCAGCCCGGCCAACTTCCAGTTGCCCTGCTTCTGTTCCTAGCAGGCCCACCCCTCCAGGTTGGCGGCAGACACATTCCTTGGCTCATGGTCAGAAGGCCTCACGTATGCCTTCCCTCTCACGTCGCTGATCACCAAGACCTTGCTCAGGACCCTACACAACAGGGCCTCGCACATCCTGGTAGCCCCTCGATGGCCCAGGCAACCATGGTTCCCGCTGCTACTCCGGTTGTCAGTGAAGACCCCCATCCCCTTGGGAACCGTTCTGGGACTTTTGTCTTGGAGGGGGGAGGGGGGGGTGTTCTCGTCTGCACCCCAACCTGGGGTCCCTGCTGCTGAGAGGGTGACTCTGGCCCCTTTCAGTTGAGGTGGAGGAGATTCTGCTGGCCTCTCGTAAGGAAGGCTTATGCTCTCAAATGGTGCAGGTTTTTGGCTTGGTGTGCCGAGCACGGGGCTGACCCGTGCTGTCTGATGGGACTGATGTTAAAGTACCTTCTCTACCTCTCTCAATCCGGGCTCAAGTCTAACTCTGTCCTAGTGCACCTTAGTGCCCTGGCGGCGCACCACCAGGGATCGTAAGCCCCTCTCGGTTCAACCTTTGGTGACCTGTTTTCTTTGGGGCCTGCTCTTATCGAAGCCCCCGGTTCACCCTCCGGCAACCAAATGGGACTTCAACATAGTATTGGGGCAGCTCACTCACCCATCCTTCGAGCCTCTGGCTATCTACTACCTCCGCTACCTCTCTTGGAAGGTGGCTTTCCTGGCTGTGCTCGCAGAGTTAGTGAGCTTCAGGCCATTGTGGCTGAGGTGCCTTATACCAGGTTCTACAGGAACAGAGTGGTGCTTTGCACGCACCCCAAATTCCTACAGAAGGTAGTATCACCCTTCCATCTCAACCAGGAAGTAGTGCTCCCAACCTTCTTTCTAAGACCTCACTCCAGTCAGGTGGAGACGGTCTTCTATATCCAATGCACTTGGGGCCATCGCAAAGCTTCTCAGCTTTTCATCTCCTATGACCCCCAGTAGGCTGGGGGAGGCGGTGACTAAGCGTACACTGTCCACCTGGGTGGCAGACACTATCACTCCCGCTCATGAGCAGGCAGAGCTCCTGCTGGAAGGCCACGTCATGGCACACTGGGGCAGGGCCATGGTGGCCTCTGTGGCAAACTTGCACTCTGTCCCCATGGTGGACATCTGCTGGGCTGCCACTTGGGCTATGAAGGTATGGACTGAAGACCATTATTGCCTGGAGAGAGAGAGAGTCTTGATGGGACAGTACCTTCGGCCAAGCTGTGCTCCATGACCTTTTCCGGGTTTAGGCAACTCCTACCCTCCAATCCTTGTGTGTTCAGGCTACTGGAGTGCTGGTTTCATCTGACACAGGGGTCCTACTGTGGTCTGTGGACACAGACTCATTTACTGCTGTTTGCGGCTCCCCTTGGAGGGAGCCCCTGTTTTTGCTATGGGCTTGAGGGAGCCTGTAGCTGGGGAATCCCATATGTGAGGACAGACTTCCTGCTTGTTCCCGGAGAAAGCGTAGTTACTCACAGGTAACAAGTGTTCTCTGTGGACAGTAGGAATCAGTCCCCACAACCCTCCCCTTGGAGTTGCTCCTTTACCATCTTTTGTTTTTGCCATCTTTTAGCTATGTCATCTGACTGAACAAGATGGCACCCTTGGGCAGGAAGGGGATTACGCATGCGTGGTGGCATCTCCCAAAGGCTTCCACGAGGGTGCCATCAGTGCTGACGTCACCCATATGTGAGGGATGATTCCTGCTGGCCCCGGAGAACACCTGTTACAAGTGAGTAACTAACTACGCTTTCTGTCGACAGGTTCTATCAGTCTGACACCAGCCCCAATATCGTTTTTGCTCAACTTCAAAAAGGTTTTCTTATCTTTTTCTTTTGTGTTCCCTGCCAACTGGGCCTTCGGTCTACATTTTTCTCTTCATTTCTGAAGAAAACCTCGAACATGGAAAAACTTGTCAGTGGTTTTAAAAAAATGTACCAAATGTTCTTGTACAGTATTAGTCACAGATAAACATAACTGGTGTTTGGTAAATGGTTGTGGCCCAAATATATTAGTGTCCTTTGTGCCAACAAATGACAAAAGAGAGGCCTACAGAATAGAGCCAGACAGTATGGTTTGCTATTTGGCCTGGGCTCTATTGTTACACATCAAGGACATTGACCTCCTTGCATGGGTCTCAGATCTTGTCAAAGTCCAAACATAAGAGTAAGTCTAAGACATTGGCATCGAAGACAGATACCAAGTCAAGAGGAAAGTCCCACCATTGGCATAGATATTTATCGAAGGGTGCTTTCAATGCAAACTGGCTAGCCAAACAGCCCCAGTTAGAGGACCTGTCCTCCAAAGCAGAAGAGGGGGCTCCAGGACTCTCACGAGGAATCAACCTCTGGAGAGCTACCAGTAATGTGTTCTGGGGTGGTAGCTCAAAGCCCCATAGTGACTCCAGACATTGGCCAACTTCCTGGACCAGCACATGCTGGCTCTCGACAGGAGTTTGGTCTCACTCCTGGCAGACTCAGTATCTGCTCTGATGCTGACCCTTAAACATACATCAGTGGACCTCTTAGGACTGATGCCTCAGTTGGAACAGACTGACAACACCTATGCCCCTTCCTTGGAGCATTGGTATCGGCATCAACAAAGTGTTGGTGTCAAAAGCAAGACTGCTGATACTTCGACTACTTGTCAGACTCCGACTCCACTTCTTCTGATTCTGATGAGGAATCTCAAGATGCCCAAGGCCTTCCAGACATTCCTTCAGACCCATCCCTTCCTCACGAGTGGCGTCTGTCCCCACCAGAGGACATGTCTTTCCAAGAATTCATCTGGGACATGGCAGCAGGGCTACAGTTCACTGTGGCCTCTGAGAAGAAACTGAAGGCAGGAAGTGATCCTCCTATGCCTAAAGAGGCAGCTACTTTACTGGTTGTTGTTGTTGTTAAGTGCCGTCGAGTCGGAGTCGACTCATGGTGACCCTCTGGATAGCTATCCTAAATTGTGTTCGGTCTTCAGTCAGGCGGCTCATTGTTGACAGACTGGTACCCGTAGCTGCTGTTATTGTATCGATCCATCTCATTGCTGGCCTTCCTCTTTTGCGTTGACCTTCTATCTTGCCAAGCATAATGTCTTTCTCTAATGATCTCTCACTTCGCATGATGTGTCCAAAGTATGAAAGTCAAAGTCTTGTCATCTGAGCTTCTAAAGAAAGCTTAGGTTTGATCTCCTCTAGTACCGACTGGTTTGTTCTTCGGGCAGTCCATGGTATACACAGTATTCGCTGCCAGCACCATAATTCAAAGGCATCAATTTTCTTCCTGTCTGTCTTTTTCACTGTCCAGCTTTCACATCCATATGATGTTATTGAAAATACCATGGCTTGAACAAGTCAAATCTTTGTATGGAGAGACACATCTCTGCTCTTGAGAATCTTATCTAGGTCTTTCATAGCCATTCTGCCAAGAGCAATGCGTCGTCTGATTTCTTGACTGCTTGTTGCTTCTTTATTGATAGTTGATAAAAGTAGGTTAAAGTTGTTCACAATTTCAATTTCTTCTCCTTCAATGATGAACCTGTTGATTATACCAGTTGTCATGATCTTTGTCTTCTTTACATTAAGGTGCAGGCCCATTTTGAGACTGTTCTTTGATTGTGAGAAGCAAATGTTTCAGATCATCTTCACTTTCAGCCAGTAATGTGGTATCATCAGCATAGTGAAGGCTGTTGATGAGTCTTCCACCAAACTTCACACCTCTGTTGTCTTCATACAATCCTGCTTCTCTGATGATTGGTTCTGCATATAAATTAAACAGGTAGGGGGAAAGTATGCAGCCTTGGTCTTACACCTTTGCTTATTTTAAACCATTCTGTTTCTCCTTGATCAATGTACAGATTGCGCAAGAGAACGATCAGGTGTTCTGGTATACCCATGCTTCTTAATGTGGCCCAGAGTTTCTCATGGTTTACACAGTCAAAAGCATTGCTATAGTCGATAAAGCACAAATAGATATCCTTTTGGTATTCTTTAGTCTTTTCAAGGATCCATCTCACATCCGCAATGATGTCTCTCGTTCCTCGCCCTTTCCTGAACCCTGCTTGCACTTCAGGTAGTTCTTGTTCCAGGTATGGTTGTAGTCTCTTTTGAATAATCTTCAGTAGAATCTTGCTGGCATGTGGGATCAGAGCGATTGTGTGATAATTTCCACAGTCAGTTGGATCACCTTTCTTTAGTATTAGTATAAACACTTTACTGGTACATCGTATCTTATGCTCTGCATATGGGAGGCTCCTCTCATAGTTCCACCAATCAGCAAAAGGCTTGATACCATGTACTGAATTCTAGAGTGCCCAGGCTTTCAGAAGCCTCAATTCCCCCACTAACTCAATAGTGGTGGAATCAACCATGCGCCGAATAAAGAGTTCAAAGAATCACTCTTCCATGCCTCTAGGTAGAGGCTCAAGAACACTCTATGCATTTGGGCATCAAGGTTTTCAGGCATGCATGCTATACATGGGCATATTCCTGAAGGATGTCACCAGGAAGCTAGAGCCATTTACCCCCATCATTCCAGACGATAAGCAGAGTGTATTCCAAGTACTTATCAGACAAGGTCAAAATACCTCAGTGTCTCACCAGGGCATCTTTTGATGCTTTTGAATCAACCAGCAGAGCTTCAGCAGTCTGCATTGGGGCTGGAAGGATAGCCTGGTTATAGGCATCAGATCTCTAACAGTGCGTCCAGGACAAGTTGGCTAATATCCCATGTACTGAGATTGAGACAGATGATCTCACTCACAAATGCCTTTCCAGGAAGATGGCCGACCCCTCCAAAAGGAAAGCTCTTCCAAAGAAACCTTTCAACTCTACGAAGAAGAGATATCTTTCCTACACATCTACAGCTGCCTACCAGCCTCAGCAGGGCCCTCAGCAGCGCAGGCACAATCTGGACTTAGTTTTTGACCGCTTCTTGCAGGCACCTCTGCTTCAGAGTAGTAGACTCAACATCGTCCAAAGGGGGCATCTTCTTCAGTTCAAAGCTTTACCTACACGCCCCCCCCCCCCCCCATAGGGGATTATCCCACAAACCCCCTTCGGAGCACTCTTGAAGGAAGAGTTGTCCAACCTGTTATTTCAGGGTACCGTAGAAAGAGTTCCTCCCCCTTAGGAAGGGATGGGCTTCTACTCTCCATATTGTCGCATTCCAAAGAAAACAGGAGGAGCCAGGCCCATCCTGGATCTCAGGGACCTAAACAAATTCCTGGTCCGAGAAAAATGCAAAATGATTTCCCTAGGACCTCTTCTCCTATACCTCCAGAGGTGCATGATTGGTTATGTTCTCTAGACCTAAAGGAGGTGTACACACACTTACTGATCCATCCTCAGTAAAGACAGTATCTGCGTTTCAGGTTTCAACGAAACCACTATGAATACCGGGTGCTGCCATTTGGCTTAGCCTCCACACCTCAAATGTTCATAAAATGCATGGCAGTGGTTGCAGTTTATCTCCACACTTTGGGAATTTTCATCTTTCCTTACTTAGACTACTGGCTAATCAGGGGAGATTCCCCTCAGGAAGTAAAACTCTCCCTGCATCGCACCATCTAGGCTTTATCCTAAACTTCCCAAAGTTGTACCTCGTTCCAACCCAAAGGCTTGAATTCATCAGAGTACTCTTGGACACTCAGCAGGCCTGAGCTTTCCTTCCGTAGGATTGCTCTGCCTGCTGCATCGAGCTTGTAAAACACATACAGCAAAAAAGAGATGCTATGCCTCTTTGAGCACATGGCCTCGACAGTCCATGTAGTCCCTTATGCTCACCTACACATGCAGCAAGCCCCATGGACCCAACCAAAGGGCCGTCTCAAGACGAGATACACATCACGCCTCAGCTAATCAAGTCTCTTCAATGGTGGTCCCCACAGAACCTACTTGGTGGATCACGTTTTCAGCTACCTCCACCCACATTGACATCAGATGCCTCCAAACTAGGTTGGGGAGCACATCTGAACGACCAGACCACACAGGTTCTGTGGACACCGCAGGAATATGTGCTGCAGCCAGACCTCCTGGAACTGCATGCCCTAACAATTGCCCTTTGGGTTTTTCAACCCCCAACTTTCAGGCCAACAGGTATTAGACAGAACAGACAGGTGGCCATGTTCTATATGAACAAACGGGGGGAGGACAGGGGAGATAGGATTCTATCCCCTATGTCACAAAGTGCTTTGCCATTGCATACCGTATTCACCTCAAAACGGTGTACCTCCCGGGCGAACTCAATGTCCTTGTGGACAGGCTGAGCTGTATCTTTCATCTACACGAGTGAACCCTACATCGGGAGACTGCTACTTGGCTCTTCTGAACGTGGGGAACCCCCACTCATTGATCTTTTTGCCACTCAACAGAACTCACGGCTTCCATCCCTGCACCGACAGGCCTCAGATGCCTTCCTTCTCCATTGGGGACAGAGCCTGCTTTATACATTTCCACCTATCCCCTTGATACTGAACAAGCTGCAAGCTGACAAGGGCTCCATGATCCTCATAGCTTGTTTTTGGCCCTGTTAACCATTGTTTCCTCTGCTCCTTCACTTGGTGCAGACTCAACCCCTCAGACTCTAATGTGCGCCTGAACTCCTCTCTCAAGACCAAGGGACGCTTCTCCATCCCAAACTTCATGCCTATCGCCGCACGGCCTAGCTGTTGAAGGCGTAGTATTCGCTGACCAATCTGTAATGAGAAGTCAAGGCTACCCCGCTTGCATTATGCAAACAGTTCACCAGATGATCTTATGCCTTTAAATGGCAAAGGTATGCCCTCTGGTGGCTCCCCAAAGCACATTGACCCCTTTGTCTGCCTGGTAGAATCCCTTCTTCAATATTGCCTCCATTTGTCCTTAGCAGGTCTTAAGACCAACTCAATCAGAGTTCATCTTAGTGCCACTGCAGCCTTACACCCCTTAGCAGCACGCTTTATGTGGGGCCTCCTGCTGTCCCAGCCACCTCTGGTGGTTTAGGACCTCCTTGTGGTTCTCTCTCAATTTCTAAAACCTCCCTTCGAGCCTTCAGCAACCGCTTCTCTTGGAAGGTCATCTTCCTCATAGCCATCACATCAGCTTGTCACATCAATAAACTGCAGGCTCTTGTGGTGGATCCACCATATACCCAGTTCCATCATGACAAGGTGGTCCTCAGTACCCATCCATACTTCCTTCCGAAGGTGGTCTATCTGAACCACTCAGTAATTTTACCGATTTTCTTCCCGAGCGGAAGCAGCGCTCCACAGCTTAGACTACAAGCAAGCGCTGGTTTACTACTTAGATAGAACTAAAGTTCACCAGAAATCCTTTCAATTATTCATTTCCTTTGATCCAAGTCACCTTGGTTTACCAGTGACAAAGCAGATTGCATCTCTTTTGCTTATGCACTTGCGGGATTCTCCCTGGAAGGTCATATCACTGCTCATAATGTGTGCTACCTGGTCCTCCATTCATCCTTTCGCTGCACATTATTGTCTGGACAGGGACTCCTGTCAGAGTGCTGTCCTTGGCCAAACTGTACTCTAGAACCTTTTTGGAGCATAAACTCAACTCCTACCCTCCATCCCAGACTTCTACAAGAGACCAGAATTCCATTAAAGCTTGTATAACAGACTAGAATAGAGGTCACTGGGCCACACTCTTCGACTCTATGCTTTAGCCTCAGAGATCACACTACTCTCCTCCATTCCAGTCTGGTACCTGGGAGCTAGTGAGTCCCATATGTGAAGACTAAATTCCTGCTTGTTCCTGGAGATAATGTAGTTACTCGCCTGTAATAGGTGATCTCTGGGAACAGCAGGAATCAGTCTTCACAATCCACCCTCCTGGTAGTTTTTATTTTTTTCTCTCTCAGCTACAAACTCAATTGAAGAGAGGGGATGGGGAGGCAGATGCCTAGTGGACTGCTCCCAAAGGCTTTCCTACTGGATGCTGGGGAGCATTCTTGCGCAGGCTCCATCATTACTGGCTTCACTCATATCGGAAGACCAATTCCTGCTTTTCCTGGAGATCACTTATTACAGGTGAGTGTGTATGCTACCCGTTGCCTTCTCTTTTATTGCTAACTCTAGACTTCGCTCCTTTTGCCTTGCTACTCTATATGCCTGGAACAAACTACCCAAGTCGATACGTCAGGCTTCACCTCTGGCCCTTTTCAAATCCAAGCTAAAAACTCATCTCTATGCTGCTGCTTTTGGATCTTGATTCACCTAATCTGTTCTGTTTCCTTACCATTCCCCCTAGATGTATTCTATGTCTACAGCTACTGTGTTGACTAGATTGTAAGCTCTGATGAGCAGGGATTGTCTTTTACATGCGTCTGTGCAGCGCCATACAAGTGTTCAGTAGTAGTAGTGGAAAAGCAGAGAAAGCTATCGGATAGACCAAGGTGCACTAGTAGAGCCCTTTCACGGAGTCTCCCTTGTGTGAGGAGATATTGCTATAGATCTAGTAGGGTATGCTTCAGGATAAGAGCAAGGTGCATTGGCAGAACTAGAAGACTCTCAGTACTGGATTAACAGATGCTGTGGTGTAAACGTGAGGTGCACTGGCAGAGATGTGCATGTGTGGTCTTTATAGTGGCACCGTAAGAAGATGATACTCACTTGCTGACATTGCCATGAGTGCTTGGATGGGTCTCCATGCCATCATACAGACCATCATGATGGGAAAGATAGAGATGGTGTTCCCTGCCATGTACATGATAAAGAGATTCATAGGAATCTGTTTCAAGGGCCCCAGAGCAATGTCCCAGCAGCGCTAGAGAGAGACAAACAGCATTACAGCTACTGGGGTATGAAAAACAGTCTCAGAGCCTGGATCAAAGCTTGGTGATAAAGTTTAAAAGCTCAACCATAGCCCAAGGTTTCCTGTAGGTTTGTCAATGAAATGTATTATTTCAGCTTTTTAGTTCTGTGTTTTATAATTCAGTTTTGCTTCAAACCACTGTCCTTATACAAGGTAGAGGCAGTCTTTAAATGCAGCACTATCGGCTCTTTCCAAAATAAATAAATAAATCTTAAGGGTAGCAGAATGTCATGATTTCAATGCTTTCTCTTTGGGTCTTCTTTTTTATAGTTGTACATTTTCTTACACTTGTTTTGAAATAAAAAGGTGTGCGTCTTCTATTGTGGCCACACACCCCTGTTAAAAACTGCTCAGTTCATTCTCCTACCGTCTACAGTATGCTTCATTTCCTTAGATCAGGGGGGGCTCCCTGCATAAGGCTATTTAGATAGGCCGTAGTTTAACTTAATAGCCATTTGCAATTAAAAAAAGCCTAGCCCCTGCCCCCCTTCATGCTTTTACCTTCTCCACCAAAATGCGATCTGTCTCTTGCACACTGGTGTCCGGTACCTGCTTGTCCGAGTACCCCACAGGATACAGCACATCCCCTTGCCCGCCTCCTCTCTCACTGCGGCCCCTGCCAGTATACAGATAAACATAAGAAGACATTAATTTTGTCACTGTGATTTTAAGGCTGCCAACATGGGCACTGTTAGCGTCTAACAGGAGCTGCCCAATGGGCATGAGAGCTCAGACAGAACAGTCCCCTGCAATGTGGATCACGGACTGCATCCCCAACACCATCATCCAGAGTTCCACAGAGCAGGGTGCCCTGACATCTCCATCTCCCATTTCTCCCTACATGGAATGTCCAGAAGATATCTGCTCTCTTCCCAGCACAACCTACTCCTACTGGGATCCCCATTATGAGCCTATGAGAGTGACCAAATCTCTGCCAGCACCTGACCTGGCCCCCGAGAACTGCATGGAAGTCTACACTTACCTTAAGTTCCTGTAGAAGATTTGTAAGACTCTTGCCCTCTGCCCATCCTTCAGGCCTATGGTGTCTTCATGGAAGTCATGGGGCTGCCTACATATCAGATCTTGCAAGAGCTCCACCATCCATTTGGAAGATGCCAGCTTTTGTACATGCCCTATCTGCTCCAGGCTTTGATCACAAACAGCTGCCCCATCAGTCAGTAGTCTCAGAGGCAGCCCGCACACGGAACAAGGGCTCTAAACCTAACACCTATACTCTGCCAGGAAAAGAGCAGTGGATCCTTGACAATAGGGTCAAAAGGTCTACTAGAGTGTTCCTGTTGGCCATAAGCATCTTAGCCCAACAATGCCAAGTCCTACACTATCATCATGATCTCCTTCAGCAGTTGGATCATCTGCTATAAACCAGTCTACAAGAACCGGCGTTATCACCTGATTCGGTCGACCTATGATGTCTACAACCCCCATCTCCTGCTCCATAGTTACAGCCGTAAGTGCCAGGCACAGGGCTTGGCTGAAGTCCTCAGGCCTGTGCAATGACCTACATGATTGTTTTACAGATACACTCTGTCTCAGAGACAGTCTGTTCGGTACAAAGATAGAGGAGGCCATCTCTGAAGTCAAAGACCACTCATCCACTGTGAGGGAGCTTTTGATGTAACCCATGGTATCTAGTATGCAAGGGTACAGACTACCATTGCTGCAGTACAAACACACCTATCATTTCCAGTACTTAAGAACATAAGATATGCCATACTGGGTCAGACCAAGGTCCATCAAGCCCAGTATCCTGTTTCTAACAGTGGCCAATCTAGGTCATACGTATCTAGCAGTTTCCCCAAAAGACACAGGTTCCGCAATGCTTGTATTGGGTCAAGCATTGATATCCTGGGTCCCTTCTTAATAATGGTTTATGGACCTTTCCTCCAGGAACTTGTCCAAACCCAGCTACACTAAGCAGCCTTTACTACATCCTCCGGTAACAGATTCCAGAGTTTTATTACACGTTGAGTGAAAAAATATTTTCTTTTATTAGTCTTAAATAGTTTACCCTGTAGCTTCATTGCATGTCCCCTTAGTCTTTCTATATTCTGATAACAAACAAATCGAT
The DNA here is from genome assembly GCA_033557465.1 of Ichthyophis bannanicus. Taxonomy (NCBI): domain Eukaryota; kingdom Metazoa; phylum Chordata; class Amphibia; order Gymnophiona; family Ichthyophiidae; genus Ichthyophis; species Ichthyophis bannanicus. The sequence continues at coordinate 122,851,882 of CM066048.1, forward strand.
CTACGTTTACCCATTCCACTCCGTTCATTAATTTACAGACTTCTATCATATAGACTTACAGCAGATCTACCCTTGGAGAAGGTACCAACCTTATTCCAGGCCACTAGCACAATGTGCTCCTGCTACAGTTTAGAGCAAACGCTCAAGACCCCTTGAGAGGAAGAGGTAACCCCAGATAGTTGCTCCCACCACCAAACAAAACCCTATCTTCTGACTACTTGCCAGTGGGAGGCAAATACTTCACTTTCAGAAGGCATGTCAATTCATTACCACACATTGTTACATAAGAACATAAGATATGCTATACTGGGTCAGGCCAAAAGATCCATAAAACACAGTACTCTCATCCCAACAGTAGCCAATCCATGTCACAAGAACTTGTCAGGTTCCCAAATGGTGGCGAGATTCCATGCTGCTTATCTTAGGGGCAAGCAGTGGATCATTGGGTAGCGATCATCAGAGTGCTACAAGATCAACGTCAAGGTTTCTACCCCTCCTCGTCCCAACAATTACCAGGTCAGCATATAGCTATCCTCCTCAGTAGCAATGCCATTGAACCCGTTAATGCAGGACCAGAGGGGTCAAAGCTTCTATTCTCACTTCTTTCTAATTCTCCAAGAAGTCTGAGGGTCTTTGCCCAATCCTTGACTTGAGAGAGCTCAATCTCTACATAAGAAGAGAGAAATTCAAGATAAACTCCCTAGCAACCATACTCCCTCTCCTGCCCTGCAATGACTGACCTGCGTTCCTGGATTTCAAGGATGCCTACACATATATCCCCATTCACTCCCTGCACTGGCAGTTCCTATGCTTCACCTTTGGGAATCATCATTATCGGTACAAAGTGCTTTACAGTGACAGCAGATCAGGACCACTGTGTATATCCTTACCCAGATGACTGGCTCATCTCAGCTGTCTCAAAGGAGGCAGCAGTCTGCACAGTGCAGGCCACCATGCAAACACTTGAAGCACTGGGCTTCATAGTGAATGCCAAAAAAATCCAAGATGCTGCCCCAACAAACTCTTCAATTCATCGGGGCAGACAAGACACCTGTGCCAGCAGAGCTTACCTGCCCCTCAACAAGTGCCAAACCATCCAGTAACTCAGTATGCAAATCAGCCAACTACACACCAAATCAGCCTGTATGGTGCTTCACCTACTAGGACACATGGTAGCAGCTGTACACATGGTGCCAGTGGCGCATCTCTTCATGCGCCCCTTGCAATGGCAACTAAGGTTGCACTGGAACCAGCATGCTGAGCCCCACAGACCCAGCATCCAATGCTTGCGCCAGTCCCTGAATTGATGGGCCAGTCTTTCAAACCTCACTCAGGTGTGCCCATTCCAGACTCTACCCTTGGCTCACTCTGACCACCGATGCCTCCACCTATGGATGGGGGGGTGGGGGGGGGAGGGAGCTCATCTACAATTCTCCAACTAGGGGAGATGGTCAACATGGGAGAGAAGACACCACATCAATGTGCTAGAACTTCAATATGTCTTTTATGCGCTCACTATCTTCAGAGAGTCTTCTTTGTGAAGATCGACAACCAAGTCACCATGTTCTACATAATCAAGCAGGGGGACTCAGATTCCCTCTTTGCCACAAAGCCATCAGGGTCTGGCTCTTCACCTGCTCAAAATACTGGACTGTGGATGATTTATTTTCCAGGAAGTCAGAACACACTCGCCAACACTTTCAGCAGGCACCTGGAGCCGCATAAGTGATCCCTAGATCCCACAGTTCTCCAGTATGTCTTTGAGAAATGGGGCACTGCAGAGGTGAACCTCTTTGCATTTGCAGAGAACACAAAATGTCCTCTCTTCTGCTCCCTCAGTCCAAGCAAGCGCAGATCAGATGCCTTTGCCATATTCTGGAGTCAGTCATCAGCTGTTCTACGCCTTCCCTCCGTTCCTATTTACTACCACTGTTTTGATCAAAATTCAAATCTTCAAAGCAAGGATTATCTTAGTGGCCCCCCGAGCAGCCTCGGTAACCTGTGGTTCCCACACCTCCTAGCTCTGTCAAAGGAGGCTTCAATACTGCTGGGAACCCATCCCTTCCTCCCAATCCAAAAACATGGACTCCTGTTCAGCAGCTTGACACTCACAGCTGGGAACTTGAGCACTGCTTGACTCGTGACCTCTCAGTTCCAGATGATGTCCACAATGTTGTCTTAACTTGTAGATGATTTTCTGGAGGCTACCAGTGCAAATGGTTGCATTTTATGCACTGGGCAACCTCACAAAGCCTCGATCTGGATCCTCACCTATCTTCGTGATATCATGGAAAAACAGAGCCTTTATTAAACCGTTGACAACGGTTTAATAAAGGCTCTGTCTTTCCACGATATCACGTTTCAGACTGGTTTCTGTAATCCACGTGATATCTGCTTCTGTTGTGTTGCATCCTCACCTATCTTCTACATCTTTCCAACTTTGGTCTCCAAACCACTTCAGTATGTTAGCATGAATATGAAATGTAGGTGGTCAGACAGGTAATAACTTTTTTCTCATCAGCCACAGTACTCTTGCTTGGCAAGTGCTATGACCATCTCACTAGCCTTTTGACCCTTGCCATCTTTTTGCTATGCTCAACTCACTCCTCTCAAAGTCCCTCCTCCCCCAATCCCTCCTTCACTTTCTGCCCAGACTTTGGCTGACTCTTTCCATGACAAAGTTCAGAAGATTAGCCTTGAATTCTCCACAGGTTCACTTCCCCTTCTTCAATCCCAAATCCTTCCCTCACCTTCTATCATTCTTTCTTCCTTTTCTGAAATCACTGAGGAGGAAACTGCAAAAAGTCTCTCTTCCTCCAAATAGCCCACCTGCTCTTTTGATCCCATGCCCACTAGTCTACTAAATTCTATATCTTCAGCCATCATCCCTTCTGTCATATTCGTAACCTATCGCTTTCCAATGCAACTGTTCCTGTGGCCTTCAAACATGCTCTGGTCACACCTCCCCTCAAAAAACCTTCACTAGACCATACCTATCCTTCCAGCTATAGGCCTCTCTCTCTCCTCCCCTTTGCTTAGAAATTACTTGAATGAGCCTTTCACCACCACTGTCTTGACATTCTTTCCTCTCAAGCCCTTCTGGATCCACTGCAGTCTGGCTTTTGTCCTCTACATGCCACAGAAAACGGCTCTTGCCAAAGTTTCTACTGACTTGTTCCTCACCAAATCCAAGGGCCTTTACTCGATCCTCATTCTTCTTCACCTGTGTTGCCTTTGACACTGTTGATCACCACCTTCTCGATACCCTGGTCTTCGCTTAAACTTAGGAGCTCTGTTCCGTCCTGGTTTTCTTCTTATCTCTTCCATCACACTTTTAGTATATATTCTGGTGGATCCTCCTCCACTGCCATTCTGCTTTTAGTTGGTGTACCTCAGCGCTCTGTCTTGGGATCGCCCCTTTTCTGTCTCTACAGTTAGTTCCTCCAATGGTTTTGCAGTACCATCTCTATGCTGATGACTTCAGATCTATTTCCCTGCACCCAAAATCTCTCCAGGAATCCAGGCCCTGATCACTGCATGCTTATCCAACACTGCTGTCTGCATGCCTCACCACTGTCTAAAATTGAACACGGCCAAAACTGAGCTCCTTATCTTTCCCCCTAAACCCACCTCTCCCTTTCCTCCCTTCTCTATTTCTGTGAAGGACACTACACTCCTCCCCATTTCCTTAGCTTGCAACCTTGAAGTCCATCTTTGACTTTACTCTTTTTCTCTGCACACATCCAACAGATAGCTAAAACGTGCAGTTTCTTTCTTTATAACATCAGCAAAATGTGTTCCTTCCTTTCTATTCACACTACTATCCACTCACTAGTTGCCTCCCATCTTGGCCATTGTAACTTGCTCCTCGCTGGTCTCCCTCTGAATCATCTCTCTCCGCTTCCTTCTGTTCAAAACTCAGCGGCACAACTTATCTTCCACCCGTGTCACTTTGCTCATGTAACCCCTCTTTTCAAGTCACTTCACCGACTCCCTATCAGTTTCTGCATACAGTTCAAACTCCTACTAACCTACAAGTACATTCATTCTGCAGCTTCACACCACCTTTCCTCTCTTTTCTCACTCTACACCCCTCCTCAGGAACCACCCCTCTGGCAGATCCCTTTTAAATCGGTGACCTTTTCTGCCACTGCTAACTCCAGATTTCGTTCATTCCACCTCGCTGCTCCATATGCTTGGAACTACCTGAGTTGATGTGTCGGACTCATTCTCTAGCCCTATTCAAATCCAGGTTAAAAACCCAACTCTTTGAGGCTGCTTTTGGATCCTGATTCGTCTCACTCGCTTGTTCACTACTTATGCGTATCTTACCAAACTCTAGTCCCTAGTTTTGCTGTTTTTTGTCTTGATTAGAATGGAAGCTCTTACATCTGTAAGTACAGCACTGCATATGCCTTTTATCACTATACAAATGATTAGTAGTAGTACTGTCTGCCATAGTGGTCTGTCACACACTCATGTGTAAATCCGTGTCACTACACCTGCTGGTCTCCAGGTTCATGAAAGGCCTAATGAACACAGGGGCTCCAATCCAGCCTTCAGCATCAGCATGGGACTTCAATGTTATCCTCACACAGCTTATGAAGGCCTCCTTCTAACCCCTTGGAGAGGCATCCTTCAAGCAATTCACATGGAAGACAGCCTTTCTGGTTGCCATCACATCTGCTAGAAAAATCAGCAAGTTGCAAGTGCCCAACCCCTCCCTACACACAGTTCATTCAAAACAGAGTGGTCCTGTGCATCCACCCAAGATTCCTGCCAAAGACAGTCTCAAGGTTTCACCTGAACCAAGACACTGTGCTGACCCTTTCTCTTCAGAATGAACTCTCCACATCATAGACTGACACTGGGCCCTCTTATACTATTTGAGTTGTCTCGGCTCTTAATCATTCACAACCCCAACAATCCAGGGCAGCCAGTGTCCAAATGAAACATTGTGCCCTAGATAGCAGAATGCATCACCTTCTGTTATGACCCATTCTCATAGCTGGGTCATACTGGACCTCTTCAAAGCAAAGGCAACGTCTATCGCCAGCCTTGCATCAGTTTCCACGAAGGACATTTGCAAAGCAGCCACAGACTTCTATCCATACTTTCACCAAGCACTGCAGTATGGACTATGTCTCAGTGAGGGACCCTGCCTTCATGTCAGGCAGTGCTCTGCAACATCTTTGAACTGTAACTATCCTTCCACATACTTTCTCCACCCTCTGGGACCTGGGCCACACATCACAGAAATTTGTTTTTAAGCGGCACTCAGCTTCAGACTTGCCATCATACTGTGCCTGCATGCCCCTGCTTGTCTACGGAGAAAGGGGACATTTTACTTACCAGTTAATGTCCTTTCCTTGAGTCCTGCTAGACCAGTCCAGACAAGTGTTCCCCTACCAGCAGATTGGTGGAGACAAAGAACCAATGAAAAGCCCAGATTGCAATGATATCACTCTTATGCCTCTATTCACCTCAGCCACCAGAGGTCCCTTCAGTATTCATCCCAAAGCATATGGGAAAAAAACATGGCAAGCCTCACACAATCTCAATCTTGGGCAACAATGAGCAAACAACAGTAGAGAACTATGTACAAGAAAGCATCAACAGAAGGCTGTCAGTAGACGATGAACCTGCAAAGCCAAGTATAAAAATCATAGCAGACCCAAGGGTACCACAGCAGAAGAGCAGAACAAATACAGTTTCATGAGTGGGCCCTGGACTGGTCTAGCAGGGCTCAAGGAAAGGACATTAACTGGTAAACAAAATGTCGCCTTCCAAATCATCCTGCTAGACCAGTCCAGACAAGTGGGATGCACCAATGCTGCACCACCATGGGGCAGAAGAAGACACAGCAGCTCAGAAAGCCCTTGAGTCAAAGGCCGTGGACATCCAATCGGTAAAGTGGAAAGTGATGCCCATGTTACTGCCCAACAATGTCTGCAGGGGCTACAGAGCTCTACTCCGCCCATAAGGACACTGTGCTTGGGTAGAATGGGCACACAAGCCCTCTGGAACTGGCTGGTTCCACAACAGATACACTGAGGCAATAGCCTCCTTAATCCAGTGCCCCAAAGTCGACTTGACCACCATTTCACCCTTGCGCAGGCCAGCAAACAGTACAAAAAGATGGTTGGACTTATGAAAGAGATGTGTAACCTCCAGGTAATGGAGGAGTGCCCTCCAGACATCCATCAAGCGAAGATCCTATCCTTCCCCCGAAACTGCTCCTTTGGGAAGGAGGGTAGGCAAACCACCCCGTTCATGTGAAAGGGAGAAAGCATCTTAGGCAAGAAGGAAAGCATAGGTCAAATGGAAACTGCCTCCTTCAAAAAGAACAGATAAGGATCTCGGCAAGAACAAATTGTGACCAAGATGACAGCCTTCAACGTCAAATCCTTTAAGGTAGCATGCTTCAATGGCTCAAAAGGGGCCAACATCAGGGCTATTAGCACCAAACATAGGTCCCAAAGAGGGATCACAGACCAAAGGGGAGGACGCGGACACTGAACCCCCTGGGAAAAATATAGGCATCTAGGTGCAAGGCTAAGGACTTGCTAACACCAAACCATGGACAAAGGCCAGAGCTGCTACCTGAACTTTCAGGGAGCTAACTGAAAGGCCCTTCTCTAGGCCATCCTGCAGAAAGGCCAACAAGGAGGACACCTTGGCTGCCTCAGGAGCCAACTGCCGCACTAGCGTTCAAAGAGGCACCATATCCGTATGTATGCTAACGTGGTAGACCACCTCCAATTATCAAGCAGAGTAGAGATCTGTGTCAGAGAGTAGTCCTTACATGCTAGCAGTCTCCTTTCAAGGGCCATGCAGTAAGCAAGAAGGGAGCCAGGTCCTCCAGGATGATCTTTCCCTGCCACAACAGACCCCGAGATGGAGGCAGCCAAAGAGTAGATGCCTCAGGTCTCCAAACCACGCTCTCCTCGGCCAATCCAACACTACCAGAACAATCCTGCCCGTGTGGCATTCTATATGCCGAATCACAGGCCACACCAGGGGCCACTGAGGAAACACATCCAGCCTTGGCCAAGTCAGCGACTGCTGTGTCAGGACATTGATGCCTTCAGACCCCCATCACCATGTGGTGACTGAAGAAGCAGCAAACTTTGGCATTAGAGTGGGTTGCTATCAGATCCCATTTGGGGGCAACCCCAGTGGCACAGAATCAACTGAAATGCCTCCTGACAACTCTCACTCTCCAGATAGAGAGAATGCCAGCTGAGGAAGTCTGCTTCCACAGTGTCCACCCCGGCAATGTGCTGGGCCAACAAGGCTAGGAAATTCTTCTCTGCCCAGATTAACAGGGGCAATCTCCAGAGCCACCCCGGCACTCCTTGTGCCGCCTTGCCGACTGACATAAGCCACCAACGTGGTGTTATCTGAAAACATTCAAACTGCCCGGCCCACGACTAGAGGCTGGAAATGCAGAAGAGCCAACCTGATGGCCTTTGTCTCAAGGTGGTTGATGGACCACACTGCTTCCTTGATGTTCCAATGGCCTTGGGCCGTAGGGTCTTGGCAATGGGCTCCCCAGCACGAGAGACTTTCAGCAGGATCCAGGAGAAATCATCCAGAGGTATGGTTTCGACTCTTCGTTATCTGGGTGTCACTTTGGACTCTTTCCTTTCATCAACACATTTCTTCTGTAGTACGTTCTTCCTTCTTCCACCTCCGTCAAATTAGGGCTGTTCGCTCGTTTCTCCCCCCTTCATCTGTTGTTACTCTGGTTTTGTCACTGGTCATCACACGTCTGGATTATTGCAACACCATCTATGCTGGTCTTCCTTCCTCTCAGCTTCGTCGTCTCCAACTCGTCCAAAATACCGCCGCTCGTCTCGTTACCTGCTCCCCCGCCCGTTCACATGTCACTCCCTGCCTTCTCGCCCTCCACTGGCTTCCGGTGAAGTTCAGATTTGTTTACAAATTACTCACCATCACACATAGAGCTCTTCACTCCAGCACCCCCCAGTATCTGGCGGACATCATTCATCTTCAGCCTTCTCCACGCCTTCTTCGCTCAGCACATGGCAATCGTCTCTTTCTCCCCTCCCCTTCTCACGCACGTCTGGAACTCACTCGTCACTCCGCTTTTTTCTTCCTAGGCCCCGCTTTATGGAATTCCCTTCCTCTCTCTCTCTCTGCACTGAACTGTCTTATCCCCGTTTCAAAGCTCTCCTCAAAACCCATCTCTTCTGTCAAGCTTTTGATCTCTCCCCCACCACTGATGGCGCTCTGTCCCCAGCCGCGCCCCCCCCCCCACTCTCCGTAGCTTTCCCGCAAGTATTTTTTTTCTTTTTTTTTTTTGACTAGCCCTTCCTCGCCGTCTCTCCTGTCCTCTACCCCCCTTTCCACTTTATGGAACTCCTTTGTTCTCTATCTTCTCTCTGCACCTCTCTGTCCTGTTATTGGCGTTCTTTTCCAACTTTATTTCTCGGTAGCCTTGCTTTTTGTATTGTACACTGCCCTGACGCTACGGCTTGGGCGGTCTATCAAGCCTTACGAATAAAGATAAAGATGCCCTTCCTCAGAGACAGGGCTGCTGCCACCACCGCAGACTGGTCTTCACCATCAATTGGAGTAGAAGCCTGTGCTCAAACTCCTGAGAACTCAGGGACCATCACGTCAATAAGGACCAATGGAGCAGTTGCATGTGAGCATGCACCTACGGCACCATCTCTATGGTCGTCGCCATCAATTTGAAGAGCTGAAGATAATCCCATACTCTGGGAGCCTGTTGCATACAGAACACCAGGCAATCCAACAGTCTGTTTACTATCTTCTCTGGCAGGAAAACTCTGCCCACTTGAATGTCGAAATGTGCTCCCAGAAACTCCAAGGACTGGGAGGGCAATAGCTGGCTCTTTTCCTGATTGATCACCCAGCCGAGGCTTCCAAAAAAAGGACACCACTTAAGACGCTTCTGAAAGTGAACAAGCTCAGATGAGCCAGTCATCCAGATAAGAATGGGCATAGATCCCTTCGCACCGCAGCTGCCACCACCATGACATTCTTGGGGCAGTGGACAGCCCGAAAGGGAGGGTGGCGAACTGATAGGGAGAGCCAAGCAAGGCAAAAAGCAGATACTTCTGCTGATCCTTCCAGATCAGGATATGAAAATACACCACAGCCAGATCCAGCCCTTGGCACACTGCTTGAATCACAGAACACAAAAAGTTTCCATCCAGAAGCGCAGGACATGCAAGTGCTCATTGACCCCCTTTAGGTCCAGAAGGAAATATCCTCCTTTGGCACCACAAAACAGATGGAGTATCTGCCCTTGCCCCACTTGTCGGGGGGGGGGGGGCACCACCGCCTTCAGGCATAGCAACTTGTCCAAGGTGGTCCAGCACAGTGGCACCTTTGATCGCAGGCACAGAAGGAAATGATGAAGGCATCAGGAATCAGGTCTTTGCATGCCAGGATGCAGCCAAACTGAATGGTGTCTAGCACTCAGCGATCCTTGGTAACCCGGGCCCATTCCTGAAAGAAGAGGCGAAGCCTGCCACCCACCACAGGAACCAGGAAAGGGTCCTCAAACCTTCACTGCACAGCCCAGAAGGGTCCACCTCTGGAAAGGACAGAGTCCCCGGGCCCATGCGCTCCACAAAAGGACCGAGAATGAGCTCGAGGCCCTTAAGCAAAGGGGAAGAAAGGTTTTCCAGGTGGATAATGATGATAGTCCCAAGACCCCTGCGAATCTGACCAGCGCGTCCTTTGTGGATGGGTGGAGGCTGACAAAGAATGGGCATCAGCCCTCTTCACAGGACCCTTGGACCAGTCTTCCAGGAGGCAGTAAAATTTTGTCTCACCTAGGTCCTTCACCACCTTCTCCAAATCATTTCCAAAAACAGAAGCTTCCTCTTTAAGACCAGTTGAGTCAACCAGGCTTTAGAGGATGTGTCCGTGCCGGAGCCAAATCCAACACTGACACTGTTGTCAGGGCACAATCCCTGGCTGCCAAACATACCAGGACATACATGGATCAGCAAGGAAGGCCGTAGTCGACTCCAAAAGAGGGGTAGTATCATCAGGCAGAAGAGACTGAATCCACTTGTGCAGGGCTCGAGACGCCAGACTGGTACATACCGCCAGCTGTAGAATAGTCACTGCCAAGGCAAACTGACTTCTCAACAAGGAATCCACCCTACGGTCCAGAAAATACTTTAAGGCTGATCCAGCTTCCACGGGAATGGTAGTCCGTCTGGTAACTACCATGACCTGCGCATCTACTTGGGAATGTCAAACCACTCAATGCACCCCTCTTCCGGAAGAGTGTAGATCTTCTTATACACCCTTAACCTTTTAGGTAGGGAGTCGGAGGAATCCCACTCTGACTGGATCATATCCTGATCACATCTGGGAATGGGAATTCCACACCCCTTGAAGGAGCAGGTGCACCTTTGGCTCCTGCTCCATGCCAGAAGCATCCATCAAAGTTCAAGGTGGATGAGACCCTGGTAATCAACACCGCCAGGTCCTCTTTCCGGAACAGGTGGATCATGCCAGCCTCTGCATAAATAGACTGCAGGTGAGAGCACTTCTCATCCACATAAGAGCCCAGTACCGAGCCATCAGAATCTAAGGCATAATCAACATCTCCAGGAATCGCCCCTCGCTGGGGACGTTGGCCAAAAGGTAATCAAACAAGGCTTCTACTTTCAGCCTATCTAGTTTGAGACTGTGTCCGGAGGTACCCCGAGGATGTACGGTTTGAATTTCCAGGAAGGACAATCTGGCATGCGGAAGCTCTCCTCTTGGTAAGGCTCTCCAAAACCAGGGGGCACAGCTGCCACAGACCCCCTAGAGGATGAAGAGCGACTCACAGCATGGTCGCCAGAGCAGGTAAGGTCGGACTAACTGCATCCCCCAGCTGACACAAGAAAAGTATGCCCTCCAGGGGCAACTCAGAAGCTGCCATGCAGGAAAGGCCAGAATTCAGGGATGAGGCTCCTTGCTTGCCACAGTACAAACAGCATTTCCTGGAAGAAGATATAGAGTTAGGATAAGTATCACAACAGTGTGCGCTAAGGCTGCGTTGGCTGCAACCTGCGTTAACTGCTCATTTACGATATGACCCTAACACAAGGGTGCATGCCAAATCAACTAAAGCTCACCACAATAAGACCTATCCCGAAGAAATCCACACTCGACAAGAGCAATCCAGCAGCATACAGACCCATCTCCAGCATACCCCTACTGGCAAAAATAATTTAAAAAAAAAAAAAAAAAAAACTGTACAGCAACAACTACAAGATCACATCAACAACCATGCTCCTCTGGACAACAACCGACACGGTTTCCGCCCCAACCATGGGGTAGAAACACTTCTGATATACCTCTTTGACAGCATTCTCCGCCTCATAGCCAACACCAAGAAAGGAATCCTAATGATCTTCATAGACATCTCATCAGCATTTGACACAGTTGACCACAAGACTCTATTGGAAAGACTACAGAACATCGGACTACACGGATCCACCCTGAAATGGTTCCACTCATACTTGACTGACAGACAGATACAGGTCAAGGTAGGCCACACCTCCCGACCCATAAAAGTCATACAAGGAGTACCACAAGGATCGGCCCTATCAGCACTATTATTCAACCTCTACATCCAGCCAATATGCGACATCATGAAAGATCACAACATACAATATACAATCTATGCAAATGACATGATATACACACTCATCTCAGTCGACAACCCGGACAACTCCAAAATAACAAACTGCCTCATACAAATGACCAGCTGGTTTCAAAAAAACAACCTCACAAACTACAGCAAGATGGAGGCACTGATCATCACGCGAAACTCAGACTTTGTCCCCCCACCCGACATCAAGATAAAAGACACAATCATACCTATAAAATCAGACGTAAAGTACCTCGGAGTGACCCTGGACAAGGAGCTGAACCTCCAAACACACATAAGCAGAACAACCAAAAGCTCATACCACAGAATGAGACTCATCAGAAGACTTAAGCCCCTCCTCGCCCCAGAGCACTTTCGTACAGTCTGCCAGGCACTAATAACCCCACTACTAGACTTCTGCAACCCAATCTACCTTGGGCTACCAAAACAGACACTCAGACCGTTGCAACTGGCACAAAACACAGCCGCCCGCATAATCTCTGGCACTACAAGACAAGAACACATCACTCCAATACTGAAAGATCTGCACTGGCTCCCAATCAGCTCACGCATCAAATACAAAACAACCATAAACATATTCAAGATCAAACAACACACTTCAGCCATAAGCCTACACACACTCATACAACCTGACACAAGCGCACGACCAAGGAGAAGAGGCACCTCCAATAGAGTAAACACCACAAAAGACTTCACCAAGACCCGCAAGGACACCACGGAACGAGCACTCTTCCTGGCTGCTCCATCAATCTGGAACACCCTCCCAGATGAACTGAGACTAACCACAGACCTCAAGGACTTCCACGAACAGCTGAAGACAACTCTATTCACCGAACACTATGGACATGCCACATGAGCTACCAACCAAGCCAGAACATCGGACCCTCCCCCCTACCCTAAGCTTGTATATATGAATGTATAATAGCTCACGATGTATAATAGCACACAATGTAGAAAGCACAACCCAAATCAAATACTCGCCACCCATAACACACACCACTGCATGAATACACTTGAACACCCCTTGATTGTTTGCTGTGGAAACTGCCTTGATTGAAGGAGAAGGCGGTATAGAAATCTGTTAAATAAATAAATAAATGTGCGTTATAGGTGCTAGGGAAGGAGCATGCATTAGGACCGCACAATCATCAGGTGCATCAGAGTTGAGGAGTAGCCTAATGGTTAAGAACACTGGCTTGGGAACCCAGAGAACAGGGTTCGATTCCCACTAGCACGCCTTGTGGCCTTGGGCAAGTCACTTAACCCTCCATTGCCTCAGAAAAATCCAAGTTATCAATGTCCCTGTTTAATGTACATTACCAAGTTTAACTTTCAATGTAAACCACTTTGATTGAAATGATAAAGCGGTATATAAAACCTGTTAAATAAAATAAATAAATAAGGTGCATAATAGACAAAAACGTTACTAACGTATGCAGAAAACAGCAGGAAAGCCCCACACACCACCAATGGTCGCTAGCAGTCCACCCCACATTGTCTCTACCAAGATGGAGCCGGGAGCCCACAACAAGGACAGTGATGAAATCAAGCTTTGGTACTTGCCTCCTAAGAGCCCCAGGCGGGGGATCCGTTTTGGGCTCAGTTCTATTCCCCTGAAACTGCTTCACTGGCTGATTTTTCAGCACTGTGTGGAAGGTGGCTGGCAGGCAGATCGCTCCGAGCTTTCTACAATCTTTGGGAGAGAGCAAGGGGACAGAGGAGGGAAGGGGCACTGAGGTTGCTGCACTTTTCCAGATCCTTCCAAATTGTGGCTGCTCAACAGGCCCTTATCAGGATAAGGGCATGGAGCTGAACCAATTTTCCCTCCTCCTATGACTATCGAAAAGTCCGCAATCTAGTATCATCTCCCACATCGCACGCAAGTGAGAGTGTCACCTTTCTGTACTCATGGCGGTTATTCACAAGTGTTTAATCAATCTCTCTTCCTCTCAATCCTCAGATTCTCTACAGAGAAGAAAATTCATCCATCATCTGCCGAAGACAAAAAATACTGAAGGGACCTCTGGTGGCTGAGGCAAATAGAGTGATGTCATTGAATCTGGGCTTTTCAATGGTTCTCTTTGTCTCCACCAAACTGCTGGTAGGGGGAACAACTCATTTCTGGACTGGTCTAGCAGGACGATATAGAAACATAATTGCTTACCTGTAACTGGGATTCTCTGTAGATAGCAGGGGTATGCAGCCATACTTACCCTCCTGCCAACTCCACAACAAAAGACAGAAACAGAGAGGAAAAGAATAACTAAACTGTAGGATGGGCAATAACAACAGGTATTAATTGAAGGACATCTTGCTTCCCCCTCAGCTTTGCATGCACCAAAGGCTAATGGCTACAGCAGCCAGGCAGGAAGAGGTACGCATACTCATAGAAGTCAAAAAACAAAAAAAAAAAATCCCACCCTGCCACCTCTCAGATATGTCGCTGAACTCAGAATGGCTGGCATAATACTTTACCCCATTGTCTGTATCATTACACCCACCAAGGTCTTTTTCCTCCCAGAAGGTATCAATTTGACTTCCCAACTGATTTAGTATTATAGCCATAAAAATATTGGCAGGCAAAATGTTCCTTAATGTAGGAAGGGATTTCCTACTTTAAAAAGGAAGTAACAAGGGGGAAGAGGGGGGCCCCAGGGAATCCACTACTCCTTAAAAGTAGAGGATGCCATATCCCGATTTTTTTTTTTTAGCCGACATATCGATATAGCTTGAGTACATCTGTAGTTAAACAGCTTCCTGATAAACTTCACAAAAGTGTACTGGTCTATATTATATTACAACATTAAGAGGGCTATTTGAGAAGCTCCATTTGTGCTCTGGACATCTGAAAACAGGCATAGGGACGTCCAAAGCACAGAGATGTCCTCTGAGCAATTATTGAAGCCAGGTCTGTGGACATCCAGTTTGAACGGGGGGATGGTGTAGGCTTGTCCGGGTGCTCTCATGAGCTTGGGCATCCTCAATCAATCTCAAAAACATCCTGGACGTCCAAGACATGTCAGAGAATATACCTGCTCCAGGCAGGAAGAGGCATCTGAAAAATACTCGTTTTGTCTGACAAATGTCTGGAGGGTATGAAGAAAATGGTATACTCCTACCCATTTATTTTACAATTTGACAACAAACACTGCTGGGGAATAGAGACTCATGGTTTTGTTTTGCTATGCCAATGGGCATCCCCATATGTACCTTAGCATGACATAGATATCCCCGCTTCATGGCTGCAAGCAGGGTCATCTATGTGGCACCAGCGTGGGCATCCAAGTCAGGGACATCTATTTTTCTAAAATCAGGCTGATACATAGACACCCACTGAATTTTTCTGCACCTTTTGCCCTGGACGCTCTTCCTAAAATGCCACTTCACGTGTTCTAAAAATAAATAGACAAACAAAAAATGTTGTATTTCTTCACTGAAAGGGTGGTGGATGCTTGGAATGCCCTCCCAATGGAAGTGGTGAGGGCAAACACGGTGATGGAATTCAAAACGGCATGGGACAAACACAGTGGATCCCTTTACAGCAACAGGATAAAAGCAAAATAAAGTGAATTTTAACAATACATTGTGCTCAAATTTCTTCAGAGTGTGTAATGAGAGATTAAGTCAGTAGTATAAGTCTTATCTCTTGATATCCCTATGAGGAGAGGCTTAAAGGTTTAGGGCTTTTCAACCTGAAAAAATGATGGCTGAGGGGAGACATGACAGAGGTCTATATATTAATGAATGGAGTGGAACGGGTAAATGTTGATCGATTGTTTATGCCATCAAAAAGTAGAAAGACTAGGGGACATGCAATGAAGCTACCATACAACCGGTTTAAGAATAATAAGAGAAAATATTTTTTCACTGAATGCATAATCAAACTTTGGAATTCATAACCAGAGGATGTAGTAAAAGCTGTTAGTGTAGCTGGGTTTAAAAAAGGTTTGGAGAAGTTCTTGGAGAAAAGGTCCATAAATCATTATTAAATTAGACCCACAAAATCCACTGCTTACCCCAATACAAGCATTGTGGAACCTGTGTGCCTTCTGGGAAATTGCCAGGTACTTGTGACCTAGATTAGCCACTGTTGGAAACAGGATACTGGGCTTGATGGCCTTGGTCTGACCCTATATGGCATTTCTTATATCACTGCTCCAAAAGCTACTATACAAATAAATCGGACTTACAAAAACAGATAGTTTTGATTTTATAATAAGTTCGCAATTGTTGTCTACTTATCTTTTAGCATGCCAGCGCTTGGTATTTCTTGCATCTGGACTGCTTCCCCCCAGTTGAAGCAGCAACACAGCCACGGCAGAACTGCTTTTTAGATCTTGATAATGCAAAAGGCAATCTGGCCGATGCTCTCACTCCCTAGCCTGGGCTGCACTGGGGTTGCTACTGCTAGTTTATGCATCCTCTGGTTCTATGTTCCATCTGTATTTATCGCGCGCATGTCACCACGCCGTGCACGTGTTACAATTACACGTAAGCGCACGAGTAGATAACAGACATGACGCAAATATACAAACCGATCACACATATAACATCCAATGGCGGTGTTCGCACCTGCTACCGCCGGCGGAGCCCAACTCGATTGACCACTTAAAGCGGCGGCCGCGGTTGGCCACGGGCCCGGCCTGTGACTGCGCCATTACCGGGACAGCAACAGCAACAAATCTGCTTGTGCCGTTCGGCTTCTCCCCCACTCCGCATCCGGCGCCTGAAACTGACGTCATTAAACGGCCCCTGAAACTGACGTCACCGTCTGAGCAAAGCCTCGGGTGGTCCTTCCTTGCAGCCGCTGGCTCTGCGGCGCTACCCAGCACTATGAACGTGTTTGATAACCAATTACGATTGTTTTGTATGTGCGTTGCACGGAAACACTTTTAAAATCTTTAACAGTCTGTGCTTACAGAAATTAGAGGTTGGGATGATAAGATACCAGATTTTTTTTTTTTTGCAGGCACATCTGGGATACTTACGGAAGGGTGGAGGAGGGGAGAGGAAGGGACACCTTAGTTTTCCCCCCACACATCTTATGACAGCAACAATATTTATTTATTTAACAGGTTTTATATGCCACTTTATCTTTGAGTCAAAGCAGTTTACATTAAAACTCATGACTATTTACATTAAACAATTTTACATTGAACCTCTTACCCTTAAAATTGTTTAATGCAGATGGTTATGTGTGGCATGCATGGAGGGTTGAGCAACTTTAACTATTTACAATATAAACATCATTTGGTAATTACAGTGAGGAAGTTTGAAGCAGACTAATCGAGAGAAATAGCACTTCCAAGCAGACCAATCAACAGAGATATAGCAACAGTGATGCCCCCCCCCCCCCCCCACTATGCAGAATATAAAGCTAATGTAAATTCTAAAAGCTAACATATTCAAATTACTAAATAAAAAATAAAATTTGTTTCTATGCCCTTTGTCTCATTGATGGAATTGGGGACAGGGAGCTGCCGAACAGGTAGGAATTGGGAACACATCTCTAAAATTGAGGATAATCCCCGAAAATAAGGGACATCTGGTAACCTTATTGGGATGACCATATTGGTAAGGGGCAGAAATGTTGTTTGGGGGTTTTAACATTATTTTAAAGAGGTAGAGGCAGCAGCAATAAAGCTGCCAAGTTACCAAGTTCAAGGAGTGAGATTTCTTGCCAGTTTTGGCTTTAAATTTGCATTGCAATGCAGTATGGTATTTCTAGTCCCCAGGGCGGCCCGGCCACAGCATTGATTCAAGGTGCTGGCACTCTAAGACCAATATAAATACAAACACAAACATTCAAGCACATTACCATCTGGAACCCAGCACTGATGATGTCCCCTCGAATGGTGACGAAACGTCTGCAATCAAACCATCAAGCTCAGAAAACAATCCAATATCATGATCAGCAACCTGAGCTACCAGTATTCACAAACATCTCTAACTCCTTTAGGCATTCAATGCTCAACGCTGTTCGGCGATGGGAGAAATTTGCCTGCAGGCATGCCGCCACACACAAGCAACTGTTCTTCCTATACAAATGCTTGCAACGGAACATCCTACCCCACAGCATCAACTACCAACCGCCACTAAACCACCCAAAGCTTGGACAAAAGCACACCAAAATGGCCAACGAATGATTCGACTGATGATATCTGATGCCCACAACAGACTCAGAAAATATGAAATGAATATGACCGAACAGAGATCTGAATGCACCTGAACAATGGGACCACAACTCACCCTTGACCTAGACTTGGCAATAGAGTTCAGAGCACTAAATACAAGAGAGAGAAAACGTACTGCTCTACAGAAAAAATAATCTGGACTCAGCCGCAATGACTGCCACAACAATGAAGAACAATGGATAAGAAACCCATCCAACCAGCCACTCAAAACCTACGAAAAACAAGTTCTCATAAAAAGACTCAACTTTAATCTCAGCGATGCAATCAACATAGAATTGCTAGACAGCCTCAAAAACCTACTCAAATTAAATCACCTTGGCGAAGATACCCCACAACAAATATGCCAAACCATTGTTTCAGTTCTAAAACAAAACCAAAAATTCAATGCACTCTCTAAACAAGAGAAACAAGCATTCCAATTCCTGAAGACCGACCACATCATCATCATTCTCCCTGCTGACAAAGGATGCATGACGGTGGTACTGGACAGGGCAAAGTACATACAGAAAGTGAAACAACTACTACAGGACACACCAACTTATCAGCTCACTGACAACACCCAACTGTAAGCTCACCAACAGGATCAACAAAACCCTAATGAAACTTGAACAATTGAACCAGATCACAAGAGGAGAATGGTGGCAAATGAAAGTGATCAAGTCCAACATTGCACAGTTCTACAGACTTCCAAAATGCACAAAGAAGGCACACCCCTCTGACTGACCATCTCTCTCCCAGGCACACCAACTTACAATCTAGCCAAAGACATGTGGAGATGCCTCAAACACCTGACCTATGGGTCACAACACTCTGTAAACAATGCCCAACAGATCAAATGATGTAAATAGGGTTGCTCACAACACAAAACATATGTGAACTCCTCGAACTGTGCCTATCAACTTACTTCAAATTCGATGGACAAATCTATGAACAACTGAAAGGATCACCAATGGGATCCCCCATATCCAGCCTAGTTGCTGAGATTGTGATGCAAAAACTCGAAAGCATTGTACTTCCATTAGTAAACCAAAACTGTAAGTAAGAAACACAGAAATATGATGACAGAAAAAGACCACATGGCCTATCTAGTCTGTCCTTCCATACCAACAACTACAGCAGTCCCTTTTTTTCCTTTAGAGATCCTCTGTGTTTGTCCCATGCTTTTTTGAATTTAGATACTGTCCTCATCTCAACCACCTCCACTGAAAGACTATTCCACGGATCCACCACTCCGTAAAGAAATATTTCCGCATATCACTCCTGAATCTATCCCCCTTCACCCTCATCCCATGTCCCCTCGTAGCAGAACTTGCTTTCAATTGGAAGAGGCTCTCCCCCTGAACATTTATGCCATGGAGGTATTTAAACATCTCAATCATATCACCTCTATCCCACCTTTCCTCTAAGGTGTACATATTAAGATCCTTAAGTCTGTCCTATATGCTTTATAATGAAGACCACTAACCATTTTAGTAGCCATCCTCTGTACTGACTCCATCCTGTTTATATCCTTTTGAAGGTGTGGTCTCCAGAATTACACACTATACTCCAATTGGGTCGCACCAAAGTTTTATACAGAGGCACTATCTCCTCCTTTTTTATGCTAGCCATTCCTCTCCGTATGCACCCAAGCATCCTAGCTTTTGCTGTCGCCTTATCTACCTGTTTAGCTACTTTAAGATCATCAGACACAACCACACCTAGGTCCCGCTCTTCTTTAGTGGACAAAAGTACTTCACCCCTTATACTATATTGTTCCCTTGGATGTTGCAGCCCAAATTTATGACCTTACATTTTTTAACATTAAATCCCAGCTGCCAAATTCTAGACCATTCTTCAAGCTTAGCTAGATCCCTCCTCATGTTATCTACACCTTCCTGGATGTCTATTGCAGATTTTGGTATCATCTGCAAAGAGGCAAACCTTACCCGACAGTCCTTCTGCTATATCACTAACAAAGATGTTAAAAAGAATCGGACCAAGGACAGATCCCTGGGGCACACCACTGGTAACATTCTTCTCCTCAGAGTGAGCTCCATTTACTTGTACTCTTTGTCGCCTCCCACCCAACCAATTTCTAACCCAAGCAGTAATTTTAGGGTCCATCCCTAGGGTACTCAGTTTGTTTATAAGTCGCCTGTGAAGAACAGTGTTAAAGGCTTTACTGAAATCTAAATACACCACATCTAGGGCTCTCCCTCGGTCTAACTCCCTGGCCACCCAGTCAAAGAAATCAATCAGATTTGTCTGGCAGGACCTGCCTCTGGTATGTTGATGATACCTTAGTCATAATAAGACACAACAAAATCGAAGAAACATTTCAATTACTCAACAGCGTCTTTGAGGACATCCAATTCACAATGGAAATGGTCAAGGACAACAAACTCACATTCCTGGATGTTCTTGTCACGAAAACCAAATATGGTGGATTTCATACATCAGTCTACAGGAAAGCAACACACATGGACCAAATCCTGAACTTCTACAGCAACCACCCAAAATGCCACAAACAAAGCTGCATAAAAATGCTATTCAGAAGAGTAGAATCCCACTGCAACATGACAGAAGCTAAAAAGAAGAAGAGAAACACCTATACAGGTGTTTGCAAGGAACGGATACTCATCGAACTTCATCCGCAGATGCCTACAGCCAAAAAGCCCCAATCTCCAGACCAAAAGTGCACCCCAACTATTCACCACCCTTCCCTACATCCAGAGCACCTCCAAAATGACTGTGAGACTACTATGAGACCACGGCATTACAATAGCCAATAAACCAACTGCAATCCTGAGAAGAATCCCGTCAAAACCGAAAGGACAACCAGAGAAAGATCAAATGTCATGTACAAACTTCAATGAGGTGACTGTGGCCAAACAGGAAGAAAACTATCCACCAGGCTACAAGAACACCATCTAACATAGAAACATAGAAACATGATGACAGAAAAAGACCACAAGGCCCATCTAGTCTGTCCTTCCATAACAACAACTACACCAGTCCACTTTTTACCTTTAGAGATCCTCTGTGTTGGTCCCATGCTTTTTTGAATTCAGTTACTGTCCTCATCTCTACCACCTCCACTGGGAGACTATTCCACGGATCCACTACTCTTTCCGTAAAGAAATATTTCCGCATATGACTCCTGAATCTATCTCCCTTCACCCTCATCCCATGTCCCCTCGTAGCAGAACTTGCTTTCAATTGAAAGAGGCTCTCTCCCTGAACATTTATGCCACGGAGGTATTTAAACATCTCAATCATATCACCTCTATCCCGCCTTTCCTCTAAGGTGTACATATTAAGATCCTTAAGTCTGTCCTCATATGCTTTATAATGAAGCCAATTAATCATTTTAGTAGCAACCCTCTGCACCGACTCCATCCTGTTCACATCCTTTTGAAGGTGCGGTCTCCAGAATTGACACCATACTCCAAATGAGGTTGCACCAAAGACTTATACAGAGGCATTATCACCTCCTTTTTTCTGCTAGCCATTCCTCTCCGTATGCACCCAAGCATCCTTCTAGCTTTTGCCGTCGCCTTTTCTACCTGTTTAGCTACTTTAAGATCATCAGACACAACCACGCCTAGGTCCCGCTCTTCTTTAGTGGACAAAAGTACTTCACCTCCTATACTGTATTGCTCCCTTGGATTGCTGCAGCCCAAATGCATGACCTTACATTTTTTAACATTAAATCCCAGCTGCCAAATTCTAGACCATTCTTCAAGCTTAGCTAGATCCCTCCTCATGTTATCTACACCTTCCTGGGTGTCTACTCTATTGCAGATTTTGGTATCATCCGCAAAGAGGCAAACCTTACCCGACAGCCCTTCCGCTATATCACTAACAAAGATGTTAAAAAGAATCGGACCAAGGACAGATCCCTGGGGCACACCACTGGTAACATCCTTCTCCTCAGAGTGAGCTCCATTTACTTGTACTCTTTGTCGCCTCCCACCCAACCAATTTCTAACCCAAGCAGTAACTTTAGGGTCCATCCCTAGGGTGCTCAGTTTGTTTATAAGTCGCCTATGAGGAACAGTGTCAAAGGCTTTACTGAAATCTAAATACACCACATCTAGAGCTCTCCCTCGGTCCAACTCTCTGGTCACCCAGTCAAAGAAATCAATCAGATTTGTCTGACAAGACCTGCCTCTGGTGAATCCATGCTGCCTCGGATCCTGTAATCTGCCGGACTCCAGAAACCTCACTATTTTCTCTTTCAGCAGCGTTTCCAATAATTTACTCACCACTGAAGTTAAACTAACCGGCCTGTAGTTTTCAACCACATCCTTACTTCCGCTTTTGTGTAAAGGCACCACATGAGCCTCTCTCCAGTCCTTTGGCACCACTCCCGACTTCAACGAGGCATTGAAAAGGTCAGTCAGTGGAGTTGCTAGAAGGTCTCCAAGTTCCCTCAGTATTCTAGGGTGTATCCCATCCGGTCCCATCGCGTTGTCTACTTTAAGTTGAGCTAGTTTCTCACGAACACAGTCTTCTGAAAATTGTTCAAGATGTCCCTCGCTTCTGTTCTTATTTGTGGGTGTTTTCTGAGGTCCTGCTCCTGGTTCTTCATCTGTGAACACAGAACAAAAATATTTGTTAAGCAATTCTGCTTTATCCTTATCAGCTTCTACATATTCCCCCCCTGCACCCTTGAGTCTGATAATACCACTTTTGCCCTTCCTCTTCTCACTAATGTATCTGAAAAATGTCTTATCCCCCCATTTTATTGCATTGGCTATTTCCTCCTCCTTTTGAATCTTTGCCTTCTTGACTACTTTGCTAGCTTCTCTAAGTTTTTCCAAATACAGATGCCTGTCTTCCTCTCTCTGTGATCTCTTGTATTTCATGAAGGCCTTCCTCTTTTTCTTCACTTTTTCAGCTACTTCCTTCGAAAACCATAGCGGTCTCCTGTTCCTTTTGCCTTTATTTACCATTTTAACAAAAAGGTTGGTTGCCTTTAAAATACCCCCTTTCAATTTTGCCCACTGTTTTTCTACATCCCCCAGCTGTTCCCATCCCACTAACGACTCCCTGAGGTATTGGCCCATCTTCGCAAAGTTAGTCTTCCTAAAGTCTAAGATCCTCACCTTGGAATGGATTCTATCAGCCCTAGTCCTAATACTGAACCACACCATCTGGTGATCACTGGATGCAAAATGATCTCCCACTACAACATCAGAAACACTTTCACCATTGGTAAGCACCAAGTCCAGTATGGCCCCTTCACGTGTGGGGTCTGTTACCAATTGCCTGAATAGTTCTCCCTGTAGAGAATCCAGGATCTCCTTACTTCTAGATGATACTGCAGCAGGAATGTGCCAATCAACATCTGGCATATTGAAATCTCCTAGCAGTAGCACTGAAGATACTGAAGAACACAAATTCAACTGGAATACACACATAGCACGAGCACAAATGAAAAGAAAAAGAGAATTTCTGGAAGCCTGGTTTTCCACCACAAAATCGATAAACAGACATATTGACATAGACCCAATCTACCAATTCCTACAGACCAAAGAGTTGAGGCACCACCAACACCTGAGAACAACATTCACATTCCAGCAACCCTCAGGGTAACCAACCAATCAATTTCTGCAGACCAAAGAGCTGAATCATCACCAACAAGGTTCAAAAACAGCAACCACACCTCGGCAACACTCAGGGAAATCAACCAACCAATCCCTGTGGACCAAAGAGCTAAGTCATCACCAACAAGGCTCAGAAACAGCAACCACACCCCAGCAACACTCAGCGAGACCAACCAATCAATCCCTGTTAACCAAAGAGCTGAGTTACCATCAACCCCAATATAAGTACAAATGCAAGCTTTCAAGCACATTACCATCTGGAACCCTGCACTGATGTTGTCCCCTCAAATGGTGACGAAATGTCTTCAATCAAATCATCAAGCTCAGAAAACAATCCAACATCAAGACCTTAAGCCCTATGCCCCTTGGCTGTCAGAATCTATTGTTTAGCTTTGAATGCCCTGCTCTTTGCTGCCCTCTAGAATCTGTCATCCTAACTGACTGCTTAGTTTATCTAATTGTTGGGCTAGCCCTGGTAATTCCTAATGTTATCCATTGGAATTAGTCCTGCATGTCCCATAAAGCAGCAGAATGAAATTGTCAGAAATACAGGACTGGCTTAAAATTTCCCTCCTGGAACTGGGTAACTTGGCAATTTTGCAGCAGTAAAGACAAATTTGGATCATCCATTCATGCAAACAGATTTAATTTACAGGATAGTCAGGATAAATCAGGAAGATGTAATACAGCTAAATGAAAAACTAAAGAGCAGCAAATCACCTGGATCGCCAATTTTTAAAAAGGGCTCCAGGAGTGATCCGGGAAACTACAGACTGGTGAGCCTGACATCAGTACCAGGCAAAATGGTAGAAACCATTATAAAAAACAAAATTACTAAACATTTTGTTAGTCATGGTTAAATGGCAGAAAGCCAACATGGATTTAGCCAAGGAAAGTCTTGTCTCACCAATCTCTTATATTTTTTTGAAGGTGTGAATAAACAGGTAGATGAAGATGAGCTAGTTGATATAGTGTATCTTGATTTTCAGAAAGCTTTTCCCTCCCCCCCCCCCCATAAAAAGCTCAAAGCAAGAAAACTGGATATTATAGTAAAGAAAATCACAAGAATGATATTCTTAATAGAAGTATCAGTGCCAAGCAATTATTCTATGCTACATGTACAGAAAGTGAAGATCCTCAGTTATCAAAGATGTAATCAGAGACCATGAAAATGTGGCAGAAAGAAACAGAAATGGCTCCAACTGTATTGGATGCCACCAGCCTGATTATAAATTCCAAATGCATCTTGATATGTTGCCTATGCACATGACACCTTATGAACTCCAGAAGGAGAGTCTTTCTGGAACAATGCAAATTCTGAGAGGAGCATTAGCAGTGAATCTGAGATAGTGAAATAATCTTCAACATAAGCATAAACATATCTTGACAAGGGTGAAAGTCATTCCTGTGTGTCAGAAAGCTTGTCTCTACTACTACTACTACTGCTATTAAGCACTTATATAGTTCCACGCACGCAGCGCTGTACAGTCATACAAACAAGAGACAGTCCCTGCTCGCCAGAGTCATGCTTGTTGGAGCTTATAATCTAGTTGAGACAATACAAAGCATTAGTCAATTCGGTGCAAAGCACAGTATGGTCTTTATAATTCAGTCATGAAAATTGACGGGAGGTTGAGATAAAGGAAGGAAGTCAGGATCTGAAAGCGACAGTGAATTTATTTATTTATTTTTATTTAGCTGTATTTATATCCTGCTTTTCACCGGGTCAAAGTGGTCAATTGGGGGATACATTTAACATGAGGGGATATGAGACACATACGCTAATACTTACAGGGGACATGGGCAATGGAGGGTTAAGTGGCTTGCCCAAGACCACAAGGAGTATAGGACTAGAAATCCCAGTCCCTCCGGCCTGAGATTGCTGTCCCCAGGTGGGACTTGAACCCCTGGCCCTCTGGCTTGAAGTACCTTGTCCTAACCACTAGACCACTCCTCCCCTAGTGAAGAGGTGGGTCTTCAATCTGGATTTGAAGACGGCTAGGGAGAGTGCCTGGCGTATAGACATAGGTAGGCTGTTTCAGGCTTGAGGTGCAGCAAGGTGAAAGGAGCGAAGTCGGGAGTTAGCGTGCGAGTGAAAGGCCTAGATAGAAGTGATTTGTTAGCGGAGTGAAGATCTCGAGAGGGGATGTAGGGAGAGATAAGAGATGAGAAGTATTGAGGGGCCATAGAGTGAATGCATTTATAGGTCAGCAGGAGAAGTTTGAATTGGATACGGAATTGGATAGGGAGCCAGTGAAGTGATTTGAGATTTGAAGCGATTCTACTGGAAACTACATAAACACTATAACATTGCTGTGACATTCCTGTCATGATATGCACAAAATTAAACCATAAACACATACTAATACTAACTTAAATTATCAAATCACACCACAAAAATAAATTTAATGTAGGGGAAAAAGACCTCAGACTGTGTCCTCTCAGAGGGTATGTTTACTAAACAGCGATAGTGGCTTCCATGTGATATTGGACCTGAGGCCCCATTGGGATATGGCTCCAATATCTCACGGAAGCCGCGGCCTAATGGGGGAAACATACCCTTAGATTTTAGTAAACATACCCCTAGATTTTTACAATTGAAAAAGTGATAAAATAAGAGATATGATTTGGCTTATCTATATTTGAAAGTTCAGTAGGGTTTTTTTGACCTAAGAGGAACAGCCTTAATAACCTTTGGATACCTCCGAGAGGAGTAACCTGTCTTTAAAAATCTAGAGGACAGTCTGAGGTCTTTTTTCCCCTATATTAAATTTATTTTGATGGTGTGATTTGATCATTTCAGTGATTATTGTGTGTTTATGGTTTGATTTAATTGATTTTCACCTTTTGTGGTGAGTGTTGTCGATATTTTGATGCACAAAATTAACCAATTTGGAGACACTTCGCACTGAAAATCAGTAGCAGAGCCAGAGATTAGACCTGAGGCATAGGGATATAAAGTGACTCTACTAGGGTCACATATAGAGAGTCAGTGACAGAGACGGGGATTAGTTCTGAAGCATGGGGATATAATTCAAACTTCTCCTGCTGACCTATAAATGCATTCACTCTATGGCCCCTCAATACTTCTCATCTCTTATCTCTCCCTACATCCCCTCTCGAGATCTTCACTCCGCTAACAAATCACTTCTATCTAGGCCTTTCACTCGCACGCTAACTCCCGACTTCGCTCCTTTCACCTTGCTGCACCTCAAGCCTGAAACAGCCTACCTATGTCTATACGCCAGGCACTCTCCCTAGCCGTCTTCAAATCCAGATTGAAGACCCACCTCTTCACTAGGGGAGGAGTGGTCTAGTGGTTAGGACAAGGTACTTCAAGCCAGAGGGCCAGGGGTTCAAGTCCCACCTGGGGACAGCAATCTCAGGCCGGAGGGACTGGGATTTCTAGTCCTATACTCCTTGTGGTCTTGGGCAAGCCACTTAACCCTCCATTGCCCATGTCCCCTGTAAGTATTAGCGTATGTGTCTCATATCCCCTCATGTTAAATGTATCCCCCAATTGACCACTTTGACCCGGTGAAAAGCAGGATATAAATACAGCTAAATAAAAATAAATAAATAAATTCACTGTCGCTTTCAGATCCTGACTTCCTTCCTTTATCTCAACCTCCCGTCAATTTTCATGACTGAATTATAAAGACCATACTGTGCTTTGCACCGAATTGACTAATGCTTTGTATTGTCTCAACTAGATTATAAGCTCCAACAAGCATGACTCTGGCGAGCAGGGACTGTCTCTTGTTTGTATGACTGTACAGCGCTGCGTGCGTGGAACTATATAAGTGCTTAATAGCAGTAGTAGTAGTAGTAGTAGTAGAGACAAGCTTTCTGACACACAGGAATGACTTTCACCCTTGTCAAGATATGAAATGAGAGTCAGAAGCTGTAAAGATGTCTTACACATTGGAACATGGAACGTACGAAGCATGAACCAAGGGAAGTTGGAGGTGGTCAAGAATGAAATGGAACGTGTACAACTTGATCTGTTGGGTGTCAGCGAACTGAAATGGACTGGCATCGGGCACTTTGCATCAGATGATCACATGGTCTACTATGCTGGAAATGAAAGACAAAGAAGAAATGGTGTTGCATTTATAATAAAGAAGAAACTTGCAAGAACTGTAATGAAATACAATGCAGTCAGCGAACGCTTAATCTCTATTCGTCTACGAGGATTGCTATCAACACAACTATAATTCAAGTATATGCCCCAACAACAGCTGTAGAAGAGAATGAAATTGAAGAGTTCTATGAACAAGTACAAGCTGAAATTGACAGAACATGCAAACAGGATATCCTGATAGTCATGGGTGACTGGAACGCAAAAGTTGGCAACAAAGAAGAAGGCAAAGTAGTTGGAAAATATGGACTTGGCAACAGAAATGAAGCTGGAGAAAGATTGATAGAATTCTGCAAGACCAATGATCTATTCATCTCAAACACCTTCTTCCAGCAACACAAGCGACGACTGTACACATGGACTTCACCCAATGGATTGTATAAAAATCAAATTGACTACATCTGTGGAAGTCAACGATGGAAAAGCTCTGTAACATCAACAAAGACAAAACCTGGAGCTGACTGTGGTACAGATCATCAACTACTAGTATGCAAACTCAAGCTAAAGTTGAAAAAGAGCAAACCACTCATGAATGCACCAAAATATGACCTTGAGAATATACCACTGGAATTTAAAGACTGCCTGCAAAATCGATTTGCTGCTTTAGATACAAATGACAGAGCTCCGGAAGAGTTATGGAATGACATCAAGAAGGTTGTGCTGGAAGAAAGCGAGAAGTCTCTACAAAAGGTTAAAAAGCAAAAACGGCCAAAATGGATGATGGAAGAAACTCTGAAAATTGCCCAGAAACGCAGAGAAGCTAAAGCCAAAGGAGAAAGAAAGACAATCGCAGAACTCAACAGAGATTTCCAACGTGCAGCAAGACAGGACAAGGAAAAGTACTACAATGACACTTGCAAGGAAATAGAAGCAGAAACTATTAGAGGAAGAACAAGATCGGCTTTCCTAAAGCTGCGAGAGTTAAAGAAAAAGTTCCAGCCTCGAATTGGAATGTTACAAGATGCTCAAGGTTCTATGTTGAATGATGCTGAGAAGATCAAGAAAAGGTGGAAGGAATATACAGAGTTTTTATATGATAAAGATCAAGTGGACCAACAGCCGTTTCAACCTATACCTTATGATCAGGAACCATTGGTGATGAAAGAAGAAGTTGAAGCAGCATTGAAAGCCTTATCAAAGAACAAAGCACCAGGCATTGATAGCATTCCCATAGAAGTATTGCAGCAATCTGATGCAGCTGTTACCGTACTTACAAGGCTCTGCCAAGAAATATGGAAGACAACATCATGGCCAACTGACTGGAAAAGATCTGTGTTTATACCAATACTAAAGAAAGGTGATCCAACTAACTGTGGAAATTATCGCACAATCGCTCTGATCCCACATGCCAGCAAGATTCTACTGAAGATTATTCAAAAGAGACTACAGCCATACCTAGAACAAGAACTACCTGAAGTGCAAGCAGGGTTCAGGAAAGGGCGAGGAACGAGAGACATCATTGCGGATGTGAGATGGATCCTTGAAAAGACTAAAGAATACCAAAAGGATATCTATTTGTGCTTTATCGACTATAGCAAGGCTTTTGACTGTGTAAACCATGAGAAACTCTGGGCCACATTAAGAAGCATGGGTATACCAGAACACCTGATCGTTCTCTTGCGTAATCTGTACATTGATCAAGAAGCAACAGTTCGAACGGAACAAGGAGAAACAGAATGGTTTAAAATAAGCAAAGGTGTAAGACAAGGCTGCATACTTTCCCCCTACCTGTTTAATTTATATGCAGAACAAATCATCAGAGAAGCAGGACTGTATGAAGACAACAGAGGTGTGAAGATTGGTGGAAGACTCATCAACAACCTTCGCTATGCTGATGATACCACATTACTGGCTGAAAGCGAAGATGATCTGAAACATTTGCTTCTCACAATCAAAGAACATAGTCTCAAAATGGGCCTGCACCTTAATGTAAAGAAGACAAAGATCATGACAACTGGCATAATCAACAGGTTCATCGTTGAAGGAGAAGAAATTGAAATTGTGAACAACTTTAACCTACTTGGATCAACTATCAATAAAGAAGCAACAAGCAGTCAAGAAATCAGACGACGCATTGCTCTTGGCAGAATGGCTATGAAAGACCTAGATAAGATTCTCAAGAGCAGAGATGTGTCTCTCCATACAAAGATTCGACTTGTTCAAGCCATGGTATTTTCAATAACATCATATGGATGTGAAAGCTGGACAGTGAAAAAGACAGACAGGAAGAAAATTGATGCCTTTGAATTATGGTGCTGGCGGCGAATACTGTGTATACCATGGACTGCCCGAAGAACAAACCAGTCGGTATTAGAGGAGATCAAACCTAAGCTTTCTTTAGAAGCTCAGATGACAAGACTTCGACTTTCATACTTCGGACACATCATGCGAAGAGAGAGATCATTAGAGAAAGACATCATGCTTGGCAAGATAGAAGGTCAACGCAAAAGAGGAAGGCCAGCAATGAGATGGATCGCTACAATAACAGCAGCTACGGGTACCAGTCTGTCATCAATGAGCCGCCTGACTGAAGACCGAACACAATTTAGGATAGCTATCCAGAGGGTCGCCATGAGTCGACTCCGACTCGACGGCACTTAACAACAACAACAACACTAAGGTCATACACACAGAATCAGTGGTAGAGCAGGGTACAGTACGATAAAGTGATGCATCCTAGTGAAACCTTTATTCTCGTTGCAGGGGAGACTTGTTTTCAAATTATGGGTCTGAAAATCTTATTTTTTCCTGAGTACAGTTAGATTTTTTATTATTATAATTTTTGAATATGTAAAAGCCCATAACTCACACCTGGTATAAACCACAGAAAGCAACCAAGGGAGGAACGGCCCTAAATTTTCTGCACAATTTCACAAACAAAGCAGAAAATATGAAAATTAACCCACGTGCCAATTTGCCTCCCCCTTCTTGGCCTGGTTCCTGACATTTCTGCTTCACTGGATACTGACAAACAGGAAGTGCTGTAACTTGTCCTACATGACAAGTCTCTTTGAAAGCATTGTGGATCTTCTGCAGATGATCAGGAACGAAGCAGCGTTACGTTCTGGATGTGCCAACGTTCTCCTGAGGTTCTTCCAGGGTTCTCTGGTACTTTCCTAGGACCCTTCAAGCACCGCTCACATGTTACACTCTTACTACTCCTCGGCCAGTGTTCACATATTACTGTCACTTACCTTACCAGGGTTCAGGTTACTCTCACTGACCCCTGATTAATGTTCTGCTGATGCTTTTCTGCTCCAAACCAATGCTTTTTTAATACTCTTCTAGTGAGCCCCAACCGATGTTCATGCTTAATCTTTTACTGCTCTTCAATCAGTGTCTTATCAGACTTTTCTATTGCTCTAACCAAAATTTATTTACCCTTTTTACATCCAACCCGATCAGCTAAACTTTGAATTGTGGATATTTTCTGTAGCCCATTTAGAACAGCATAAAATAAAAATCTTAAGCAAATGCTGAACATGTAATTCATATATATTCTCTTACCACCCCTAAACCAGTGTTTTCCTTCTCTCTTCTACTGCCCTCTTCCCCACCGCAGTAAACACCAGTCTTTGTAATGTTCCTAGTCTTCCTCCTTTGGTCTCTTACATACACATGTACCGTATTAATAAACAGCTTATTTTTATCATTAGTATGATGTATGACATATCTCAGACAATGCTGACTGGTTTTAACTCCATTAATTCAGGTTGTACCCAAGGCTCTGGGAATCGTAGAGATATCTGCGCAGAATGTATGCTGTTCCAAGTAGAATAGCTTTCTGCAAAACTAATCAGGTTATGTCTTTTAAATATAACATTTCCAAGTGTTTTCGGAGTCCAAACGATATTGCTCCGAGCTCCAGTCACTATCAGTAATACCATTTATTTTTTTTCCTCCATCATCTTTGTACTTTAATTTGTAAATCATGTTTTTAAAATTATTTCTTCCATCAACTGTCACCGAGTTTTGCCACATCTATAAACCGTATATTTTTCTATGACCGTGATGTCAGGTTATTATTATATTAGCACATTTTTCCCAGCATCAAACTTGAAGCTATTCCCATCAAATACAGGCTTACTATGAGGGTGACATTTTTGGGGTGTAGTTTTAAATCACTGGAGCACTTCTAGAAATAGAGGGGAGGAATTTCTGATGTATAGAAGTAGGAAATGTGATAGCTGCTAATGGGCCCTGTATCCCACCCACCACCATATCCAGTGCTCAGCCGGTTCCTCTCAAACTGGTGTAAGCAGGCTGTAGACACAACCAGTTTCCCCTTCAATTAAATTACAGCCCCTCAGGCTTGTCTGTTCCATATTCCTTTCCCCCTCTATTGACTGAGGCAGATATGGAAGAAACGCAACAAAATTGTGGAAAATAACAAATCCCTTTCCACTGAACTGAATGAGGTGTGGAGTCCTTCTTTACTATCAGACTCTTTTATTCCTAGCATTGCATTTTATATTTCAGAATAATAAAAAATGTGGAGAGTTTGTTTTTATTGGGGTTTCCGTCTGTCAGTTTCCTTTGCCCCACCCTATTCTGGTCCGGTCTAGTCCGTGTTTTTTAGCTTAACCCTTTCCAGGCCAAGCCCAAAATTCTCGGAATCCAAAATTCTGACTAAATATTCCTATCAAATGGTATGTAATACATGACCATAGCAGAAGGAAAATCACTATTAGAACATATTGAATAAGACGGGTACAATTTTCCTGAAATATGCAAAAATTAACCCGGCTGCAGAATGTAGATTAAAAATTTAAAGTAAGCCTTCAAAGGGTTAAAGGAGCAAAGAAGCATCTGTAAAATTAATCTGAAGATTAAAATAATAATATTTAAAAAGAAGCATTAGGAAAGAAAAAAAAGACTTTGTGAATAAAACCGGCAGCCTGGACTTAAGCGGATTGAAGCTGCTCTAACCTTCTCAGTTTGCCATCAGTCGAATTGGTGTGAAAATCGGAAAATGGGCGCAATAGTTAGTAAGATTTAGTATTACAGGGGTAAAGCTCTGCTGTAGGATAGGAAATATCAGTAAAACGGCTTTATCGAGAAAACGGCAATAGACCGAATTGCTATTACTATTGTTAAATATTCGGTTCACAGTTTCGTTTCGGATTGGTTCTTTGGGATTAATCCGGTGCTGGCGGCTGCCGGGTCTCCGGGCTCTAGATGCGATTTGCTGCTTCTCTCTCTAGCCGGTCCAGTGCCTGAGCCGACTTTCTGCGGGTTGCTCCAGTGGCTTCTGTCACCCTACAAATCTTTTGTTGTTCTTTGCTCCTAAACTGTCTTTCGGATGGATGGACATCAGCCCTGAAGCAAACAGTGTTCAGAGGTTTTAGCCAGGTGCAGCCGCCTCTGCGGTGGAAAGTCTGTCTGCGTTTTCTTTTGCGTTTTATGTGTTAAATTACTTGTTTCTTTGTTGGGTGTCAGGATCCTGGCTGTTCCTAGCAAATAGCTTCTGCCCCATAAACAGAAGATCTCTGTCCTTGGCTTTGAAAACTCCCTGCTAGACATAACCATCTTACCTTCTTTGCCCAGTAGTGTGGCTGTTGCCTTAGTCCGCTTGAATGCACATAAAGAAAGGTTGACCAATAAAAATACAACATAACTTAATACAGTTCTTGTATAGCTTTGGGGAGCTGGGACCCCCTTCCTCAGCTCCAAACAAAATGAGCGAAAGAAGAGATGGCCAGAAAATACATTGCAATGAGAGTGTGAGGGGAAGGAGGGAGAGGCTTGATTATTTAGAGCGATATGAAGGGGACAGAGAGCCCGCATCCTTCACTTCTCACTACAGGGCAGATCATTACTCTTTACAGATGCTGCCAAACAAAACCGCATTCCTTTCCAAAGGAGCTCCCCTCCATCCACAACCTTTTACCCATTTCACCAGAAGGAAAAGGCTGGATTCTTTTTGGCAGGCTTTAATTAAATATATTGCTGCTTATATGATACACGCGCAGATACATCTCTTTAAACAGAATTCTGTCATGATGCTTATAACTCAATACAACTTTTCAGAAGTTCAGCAAATCCCCTTAAATGTCTTGATGGACTTTACTACCCGGAGGAAACACAGAGCTTTAAGTTAAAAGCAACATTAAAGATATATTATGCTTCTATATTATTTTTATAGATTGTTTTTGAAATGGTCTCATGTGATGTTTTAAAACTGAATAAATCTTTCAGTTTTTATTTTACTGTAGTGCAATTATGAAACGCAAAACCTAGATTTTTTTTATAAGTAATTTTACTGTAAACGTATTTGAAATTTTGGAAAAGTTTAGCGTGAATGCCGTTATGCAAAAAAAAAAAAACTATTTAAAATTTTAGGGGGACATATGTTTAAACCGAGTATGAAAATTAGCCCCTACTTTTCTGGGAGGAAAAAAACTTTTTTTTTAAGTATATGATATGAAAATTTGAGTCTATTTCTGAATCTGGAGGTTTCTAGCAGCCAGTCAGCGCAGCCCCCTTTGCATACATTTAAATGAATTCGGGGTCGGGCTCCTATAAAACCCTGGAGAGAGGGCAGGAAGGGACTGCAGGATCCGGACGCCTTTAATTCACTGTCGTGTACAATGTCCTGGACTCACGTACTTTGCCTGTCTCTGCAGTTCCTTTCCTGTAAGTATTTCAATGGTCCACTGTACAATGCTTCCAGTTGCTTATCTCATAATAGTCTTTATATGTTGCTCTTTTTATTTATATGCGATAGTTCCTATATATATTGATTGGGGCAAGGTACTTCAGGCCGGAAGGTCGGGGGTTCAAATCCCACTAGAGGACAGCAACCTTGGGCCGGAAGGACTGGGGTTTCTAGTCCCACAGGTGCTCCTTGTGGTCTTGGGCAAGCCACTTAACCCTCCATAGCCCATGTTCCCTGTAAAATAGTTATCTCCAAGTTATAATGCCCTGTTCAATGTAATTTCAGTTTGTTCAATGTAAACCGCACTGATGCAGAATAGCGCGGTATATAAGAGAATGTAAATAAATAAATAAAATATGAACCATTGTACAACTGATAATATTACTAGTGTAAGGGCAGGTATTATGCATGGCATATATAGTGCAAACTCTGCATCTGTGTGGAGATAGATAAGAAGCAGTTTTCTGACTTTCTGCTTCCGAGGTTTGAGGCTCTTCCTGCAAGCACGAGCACTATCTGGTCTCTGTCTGCACATCTATGAGCGTGTATCTATCTTTTCTATTTCTGTGAAATAATATGTCTTTCCCCACTTGTCTTCCGCCCCCTCCCTCTCTCTCTTCTCAGTCGCCAGTTGTCAGTTTGCCTCCCTAGTGCAGTCCACCCCGGTGCTCGCTGTGTCCCCCGGGGCCACCGCCCGGTTGGAGTGTGAAGTGAAGAATGTGAAGCCGGACACTCTCTATATGAACTGGATCCGCCAGTCCCCGGGCCAGAGACCGGAGGGGGTTCTGGGCTATGCACAAAACCAGACGATATACAGAGCCCCGAACATCACCGACCGCTTCGTGCCATCCAGGGACACTTCCAAACACTTTCTGACCATCAGCAATGTCCAGGCGGAGGACGATTCGGTGTACTACTGCTTCGTGAACTATGGATCAGCAGGGGTCCAGAGCTGGGGAGCGGGGACCAGGCTCCGGGTGAATGGTAAGACACTTCCCTTTCTCTCCATTTCCACTAGGCTAGATCCTGATGCTCATTTTATAGATGAACCCCGAATGCTAATGACCAGGGCTGAGCTATGCTCTGATCTACACTTCTGAAATCAGAGCAGACTGAACTTGTGATTTCAGCAGTAAGAAAGAGTTGAGCTTCTGTGCGCCCTTAGGATCTGCAGGGCTCACCCCAGGGGGTTTCAGGATCTGGGGAGGGACTTGAACATGTAACAATCCTGCTTCTCCCTCCTCCACTTCCCTAAATACACTGGGGTCTTCTCCTCAACCCCCACCCCCCACTTCACTCACACACATTGGTACTTTCTCCCCTCCCCACCCCCTCCTGCGCTCTTCTTTCTTTCTCTCCCTTACCCACCGCATACAACCCCTGATCTCACCTACTGAGGCCCCATAATGTACCAGGATAGGGTTATCAGCAATCCAGGACCAGCCCGACCTCTCTGTTTTGGAACTGGGTAACTCGGCAGTTCTGAGACTGAAGCAAAATCAGGCCGGCTCAGCCCATTTCCTGGTGACCTGAAGCCTGCTGGCAACACTGAGCTATCCTTTCGCCTTTGTGACCGTCTCCCAGCTAAGGTCTGTTCCTATGGCGTGCAGGTGGGGTAACATATATTGCACATAGCCAGAGGTATCCTAAAACTTCCAAAACTGTTTGATCTGTTCCGCTTTTTACTATGAACTTAAAGCTCTGCCTCTGGACCTATGACTATGAATCTCTAGTGTACCTGACCAAGCTGAGGGCATGACCTGGAGTGGTTCTTAAAATATTACGATGGATTTTTCCCCTTTCAGGAGGTGACCGCCGGAGACCCAGCCTATCCCTCTTCCCTCCGTCCCAGGAAGAGATCGAGGCCTCAGGCAATGCCACCTTAACCTGCCTGGTCAGTGGTTTCTACCCCGGCTATGTCGACGTGGCCTGGCAGGTGGATGGAGAGGAGACGAGTGAAGGGGTGATGAAGGGGCAGGTGGCGCTAGGGGAGGACCGCACCTACTCACTGAGAAGCTACCTGAGTGTCCCGGGGGAGGATTGGAAGAAAGGATCCAGACACAGCTGCCTAGTGGAGCATGAAGCCCTGGAGACCAGCCTGAAGACATCCATCTCTTATGGGGACCATTCCTCACTGCAGTAGCCCGTCTCAGTCCCTTTCCTTCCCCAAGCTATAACTTCCTTTTTTCATGTACTCAGCTGGAAATTTTAGCCACCCCGGGTTTAGAGCTAGTGGGATTAACATAGAAGTGTGACAAACTGGATATAATAAAGAAATATGGAAATTGTAAAGGAAGAATGAATATATCACAGGTGTCTGATAACAAAAGATCTGCAAATTATCTTCCAATGGATTGTAAAGCCCCCAAACCATTGCACCCCAGTACTATGGGCTCTGGAGGTGTAGCTCTAGGCATCAAGCTTACAAAATACCTATAATGTTACCTTTCTTAAATATACTTCCTCTGAGTAACACTGTGTGAACTGTCTCTAATCATCTTTAAGCAAGCAGCATCCTGTAACAATATCTAATGTTAGATTCCTTGTGTGTGTTGAGAAACTGATGCCCCACAGAATAAAGACTTGCAGTGGAGAAAGCTGGTGGTTTGTGAACTCTGTAGATGTTTCTTTTCCCGTGGGTCAGCAGAGGTGTCTTTCACCCTCACTGAGAGCTCCTTTCTCCTTCCCTGAACATGGAAACTACAGTTTCTGTTTTGCTGTCTGGGTTTCTGCATTTATTCTTCTTGTTTAAGTCTCTCTTTGTGTTGTTCTTTTTAACACAAATGGAAAAGGTTTGCTGTCTTTGGGTGCACTTATATCCTCCTTGCCAGAAGGAAGCCTGGTGCAGAGTTGCCAAGTTACCCAGTTCCAAGAGTGAGATTTTAGACCAGTCCTGGATTTCTGACAATTTCATTCTGATGCATTATGGGAACTGCAGCACTGATTCCAATGGGTAAAGACAGAGCCTACCAGGGTTGGTCTGTCCACTAGGCAAACTAGGCAGTCACCTAGGGCGGCAGAGTCCGATGTGCTGTCCCCACCACACCCCACTCCACCATGTGCCGTCACCACGCTGCCCCTGACATCCAGCATCTCACCTGGTGTTGATGGGCGGCATGGCGATCACATCTTTAGCACCATGGAAGGCTTTAAAGTGTGTATGCACACTTCCTGTAGGCCTGCTGTTCCTGCCCCCTCCAACAGGAAGTTCCATCTGGGGACTGCAAAGACCATACTGCAAGGCATTGCAACTTTAAAACTAGAACTAGCAAAAAATCTCACTTCTGGCACTGGGTAACTTGGCAACTCTGCTGATGGCAGTTATCTGGTGTCCTGTAACATAAAAATGAAAGGACAGTGGAAGTCTCTCTCTCTCTCTCCTTGTCCAGCTAGAGTCCCTTCTTTCTCTCTCTCCCTTTGTTTTTAAATTGAAATTCCTCCCTGGGATTGTTTCCCTCCCTGCCCCCGCCACCCCACCCCACCCCACCCCATCCCATCCCACGCTACAGAGGATACAGCTGACACTAATGAGTGCCGAGGGACAGAGGTCCAAGTGACCTGGTTCTGGAAGGGAGATTTGTGGCTAGTCCTCGACTGACAATCCTCCGCCCTGCTGCATTTGAATATTTGCAGACCTCATTTGAATTGGTAGAAACAGGGACTCTAAGCACCAGGGTGTAAGTTGAAAAAGTAGAATGGGGTCACTTGACAGCTCTGTGGAGAAGAGGGCAGAGTCCCTGATTTTACCCATTGGAATCAATGCTGCAGGTCCCATAATGCATCAGAATGTGATTGTCAGAAATCCAGGACTGGCTTAAAATCTCATTCCTGGAACTAGATAATTTGGCTGCTCTGAGAGCACCATGAGATGGGAAACCCACATACTGCCTTTCTCCAATTGTGACTCTCAGAAAGGAGGAGGGGGTGAGTTTGGAAGGGGATTAAAAAGGATGAGAAAGAAGAATGTGGAGATGGAAGATTGCAAGTTGAAGATATGGAAACCTAATTTCTACTTGGCCTTTGATTGTCAGGTTGCTTAAATCAGTCCTCCACTGAACCCTGCCCTAGTCTCATAGGACCTAAATGTGGTTTTAACTGAACCATCCTTGGCTGAAGAAATCACTTTGGGACCTCTAGAGTTCTGTGTGTTCAGGTATGTGACCTTGAAGATCGCTTTCATCCATGGTGGCAAAGCTTCAAGTTACCCAGCTCCAAGGAGGAGATTTTAGGCCAGTTATGGATTTCACACAAGCTTATCCCAGTGCATTATGGGACCTGCAGCAGTAATTTCAATGGGTAGAATCGGGGACTACAAACAGCACAGTTTTGCGATGTAAACTTAAAACCAGGACTGGTCAAAATTCCATCTCCTGTTGCGGGTAACATAATAGCTCTGTGGTGGTCATTCAGCCCACAGATAGTCAGTGAGCTTCAAGCACTAGTGACCATCTACCTTGGGCTGTCTAACAGGATAAAAGAGTAGAGTTGCCAACTGGCTCCAGATGCGTCTGACAGGCTTGATCCATTCCTGGGTTTACTCCATTGCATGCAGGGATACGTAGTTTTGATTTCTCCATTGCACTCCATAAGAAAAGCAAGACTACAAGTCCCTGCATGCAATGGGGTAAATACAGGACTGGAACAAGCCTATTGGGTGCATCTGGAGCCAGTTGACAACCCTATAAAAGAATGGTGCTTTCCTTCCTAAATTGGTGTTGGATTTCCACTTTAGCCAATCAGTCATCCTACTACTGGCAACCTTTCCTTGGCCTCATGTGTGCAGGTTACCAGCTGGTTCAATTTCTTCCGGTCAGACTGATCCAACCCCGTTCTGCTACTCAGGTGGTCTGGGACTGCCAACACTGTTGATGTGGTGTTCGCAGCTTCTGGGGCTAAGAGGTGAGGGAGGCGGTGCCAGTCATCATGAAATAGTGACACCTACTGGCCAGGTGCAGGAATGCAGGGTGATCAAATTCAGAGAGAATTATTGTCTGTGGCAATGGCCCAGGACTGTCTGTGCTACTGAATCAAATAGAGAATTAAAAAACAGGAGGAAATAAATCATTTAGAAATCTGGTTCACTTCTCAATCACATTAGGGATCAGGTTGGTAGATGTCCGGGCCGCGCATTCATACACCATCTTTTCAGACAGATTATTATAACAAAACTCTTAAATCTCCCAGCACACGCAAGACAAAGATTAGAGGGGGTGATAGTGATTTATTGAATAAAAACATTTCCCAAGTACAGAACTATAAAAACAAGGATGGGATATTGGCGTTAACCTCCAGAAACAATCCCGTGTTACATATTTTGCCAAGGAAAGTTAGACAGGGAAACCGCACATGCAGGTTTCTAGGAAAGGAAGCATGCGAACCCTAGGGGAAACCTTGAAATCCATCCGAGCATTGCATTTGACCGGGATTTTCCTTAAAACTACACCTAGAATAATCGGGTGTTTGTTGCATTTAGTAAGCGACATTTACAAAGAAAAGAAACTGCAGGGGTGGGTTCGGGAAGATCTGAAATGTGGGATCGGGGGTATGCTAGGGACAGGTCTAAAAGGTGGGGATGGGAAGAAGCTGATTAAGAGAAAAGAACGATTGGGATAACCTGCTCCCCCTTTCCCTTTGAGCAGAAGCTGGAAGGAGATGAAAAACCATAAGAAGCCCCCCGCGACATGCTGCCGGCAGAACCTCGCAGAAGTGCACCGGCAATTCATCTTCACAGTGGATTTTAATCCTCCTGGTCTTATTTTACGCTCTGTACCGGCAGGACTTCGGCCAGCGACTGCACGGTGAGGTTGAAGCACTCTGTGCTGGTTTCCGGCCCGTCTTGGATCCTGCTGCACAGTTCCCGGACCTCATCCTCTGTACCTACGGGACCTGGCCAAGGAAATGTCCGGGTTCTCGGCTGGCCTCTCCGGGGAACCTTTGCAGAGGTTCCAGTCCTTGTCTACAGGTATCCGGGACTGCTCTAAGTTCATGTCCCGAGCGGCCTACGATGGCTTCGAGGCTTCGGCCCGAGCAGTGGCAGCCGGCATCGCCTCCCAACACCAGGCATGGCTGCAGTCATCGGACCTCAAGCCTTGGGTACAGGACAAGTTGGTCAATGTCCCTTGCCAAGGCGAAAACCTTTTTGGCAAACCCATGGCCGAGAAGGCTGCTGAGCTCGAGACCGAGCATCTTACTCGGACCAGACTGTCCAGAAAGACCTCTGCCCCTTCTCAGAAAAAGAAGGGCTCGGGTAAGAAGTCCTTTTACCCGTGGAAGGCGGCTGCCTACAAACCTTTCCCTCATTACCAGGCCTCCCCAGCAGGCCAAGGGGCAGGGACGTGGGCCCCGTAGGCAGCCAACCCCCAAGCCTCCGGCTCCTGCTCAGCAGGGAGGGTTTTTTTGACTCCCTCAGCATAGCCTTTCCTCCTCTGCTGCCCCATCTCTGCACAGGAAGTCGTCTAGCCCCGTTTGCCCACAGGTGGCCACCAGTAACAGGAGATGCATGGGTTCTGAGCATAGTCCGCAAGGGCTATATGCTCCATTTCCAGCAGTTCCCTCCTGCTTACTTCCCAGGAGAGCCTCCAAGACCTCCTTTACACACAGACCTTCTCCTTCAGGAACTTCAAGGCCTGCTTCTGGACAAGGCGGTGGAGCCTGTCCCTCCACACCTGAAAGGGCAAGGGTTCTACTCCAGGTACTTCCTAGTACCAAAGAGAACAGGGGGCCTCCGGCCCATTCTCGACCTCAGGAACCTCAACAAGTTCTTAGTGAAAGAAAAGTTCAAGATGCTTACTCTCGGAACACTTCTGCTCTACCTCCAGCAGGGAGATTAGATCCAAAGAGCAAAGCCAAAGGATGCGTACACCCACATCCTCATTCATCCAGATCACAGAAAGTATCTCAGGTTCATTGTGGGAGGAAACCATTACCAGTACAGGGTACTGCCCTTTGGCCTCACCTCCGCCCCAAGAGTCTTCACAAAGTGCCTGGCTGTGGTAGCAGCCTACCGCAGGAATCAGGGGGTGTTTGTCTTCCCCTACCTGGACGACTGGCTCATCAGGGGTCAGACTTACCAGAAAGCCAGACAGGCCAC
This sequence comes from Ichthyophis bannanicus, assembly GCA_033557465.1. Lineage (NCBI taxonomy): Eukaryota > Metazoa > Chordata > Amphibia > Gymnophiona > Ichthyophiidae > Ichthyophis > Ichthyophis bannanicus. The sequence continues at coordinate 122,893,236 of CM066048.1, forward strand.
CTCCAGAGTGGTGTCCCTCCTGCAACACCTCGGCTTTGTCATAAACTTCGCAAAGTCCACTTTGCTCCCCTCCCAGAACCTAGAGTTCATAGGGGCGAGGCTGGACGCCAAGCAGGCAAAGGCCTTCTTGCCAGAGGACAGAGCACAGAGGCTCATCACCTTGGCACACCAATTTCTCACAGTGCCAAGGGTGTCTGCCAGGCGTTGTCTACAGCTTCTAGGCCACATGGCCTCAACGGTGCATGTGACTCCCAATGCTCGTCTTTACATGAGGCCTGCCCAGTGGTGTCTCAGAACCCAGTGGCAGCAGGCCACAGGACGCCTCACGGACAGTGCGGGTATCCAAACCCTTCCTGAACTCCCTTCAGTGGTGGCTACACCCCCACAACTTACTACAGGGGGTGTCCTTTCAAATACCTGTCTCCAGTGTGGTGTTGACCACGGATGCCTCTCTACAGGGCTGGGGTGCTCACTGTTCAGACAAGTGCACCCAGGGCCTGTGGACTCCCTTGGAGGCCACTCAGCAGATCAACCTATTAGAGCTTCGGGCTATTCGCTTAGCCCTCAAGGCTCTCTCTCACACCTTGGCTCATCAGTCTGTTCTAGTCCAGACGGACAACCAGGTGGCCATGTTTTATGTGAACAAACAAGGGGGCACTGGATCCAGACTCCTGTGCCAGGAAGCACAGGCCCTTTGCTCTTTTGGGCTCAAACACAGCATGGTTCTCAAGGCTGTCTACCTGCCAGGTCAGGAAAACTTCCTGGCAGACAGGTTGAGCAGGATTCTGCAGCCCCACGAGTGGCAGCTGCACCCATTAGTGGTTCAACAAATTTTTCTGAAATGGGGACTTCCATCCATAGATCTCTTTGCCAGTCCCCTGAACCACCAGTTACCCAAGTTCTGTTCCAGGCAACCGCATCCCCTAAGAGTAGCAGCGGATGCCTTCCTGATTTCTTGGTCCCAGGGCCTTCTGTATGCGTTTCCTCCCACACCTCTGGTGGCCCGAACTTTGTTCAAGATTCTAAGGGACAGGGCCTCGGTACTTCTGGTAGCTCCCAGATGGCCGAGGCAACCCTGGTTCCCACTGCTACTTCAACTGGCAGTGGACACTCCACTGCGTCTGGGGTTGCAACCCGATCTTCTCTCTCAGGATCAGGGTTCCCTTCTGCACCCCAATCTCAAATCTCTCAATTTGATGGCCTGGAGGCTGCAAGGGTAGTGTTGGCTCCCTGGGGCCTGCCTCAGGAGGTGGAAGAGGTGGTATTAGCCTCTAGAAAGCAATCCACCAGGAAAACCTATGCCCTGAAATGGAGAAGATTCTCCTTGTGGTGTCAAGAACACAAGGCAGATCCCTTCTCCTGCACCGTGCAAGTGGTGCTTCAATATCTCTTGCATTTGTCCAATCAGGGCCTTAAGTCTAATTCTGTTCGGGTCCACCTCTCTGCTCTGGCAGCTCGCCACTCACTGGTGGATGGGCACTCCTTGTCAGTTCACCCCTTGGTGTCCAGATTCCTCAGAGGCTTGCTTCTGCTCAAGCCTCCTATTCGTCCGCCAGCACCTGAGTGGGAGTTGAATGTGGACTTGCAGCAATTAACTCGCCCACCTTTTGAGCCAATGGCTACGTGCCATCTTCGCTTCCTTTCTTGGAAAACTCTTTCTGGTGGCCTTGACCTCGGCCAGGTGAGTAAGTGAACTTCAGGCCTTAGTCTGTGATAGGCCTTACACTCGCTTCTATAGGAACAGGGTGGTCCTTCGGACTCATCCTAAGTTCCTCCCTAAGGTTGTCTCCTCCTTCCATCTCAACCAGGAGGTGGTTCTTCCAACATTCTTCCCTAGGCCCCATGCTAGCCGGGCTGAAACAGTCTTGCATACCTTGGGACTGTAGAAGGGCCTTGTCCTTCTACCTTGAGCGTACGCAGGGGCATAGAAGGGCTACTCAGCTCTTCGTATCTTTTGACCCTAATAACTTAGGGTTGCCTGTTGCCAAGCGTACCTTGTCCATCTGGGTGGCTGACTGTATCACCTGGGCTTACAGGGCAGCTGACCTTCCCTTGCAGGGTCAGGTCACAGCCCACCGTGTCAGGGCTATGGCTGCCTCAGTAGCTCATCTCTGCTCTGTACCATTGGCAGACATCTGCAGGGCTGCAACTTGGTCCTCAAGCCAGACTTTTGCAGCCCATTACTGCCTGGAGAGGGAGTCCCGTAGGGACAGTGCTTTCGGTCAGGCAGTGCTCCGGAATCTCTTCAAGGTTTAGGCAACTCCTACCCTCCAGCCCTCTGGATGGGCTACCGGTGGAGGTGTAGTTCAGTGAAATCCTTTTCTCTAATGCTGTGGCTAGAGGGAGCTCATTTTTCAGCTCTGGGTCCCCGGTATCCTGAAGCTGGGGAGTCCCATATGTGAGGACTGACTTCCTGCTTGGTCCTGGAGAAAGAGTAGTTACTCACCTGTAACAGGTGTTCTCCAGGAGCAGCAGGAATCAGTCCTCACAACCCTCCCTCCTCCCCTGGGAGTTGCAGTTGTACATAGCTAATAATAGCACTTAAAAACTCAAAAATGAACTATGTCATCAGACTGGCAAAGATGGCACCTTTAGGCGGGAAGGGGACTGCGCATGCGTGCCTGCATTCCCAAAGGCTTTCTTAGAAAGCTGGGGAAATTCTCCGCAGGGGGCTCCATCGACGTCGATGTCACCCATATGTGAGGACTGATTCCTGCTGCTCCTGGAGAACACCTGTTACAGGTGAGTAACTACTCTATTCCAGGCCACTAGCACAACGTGCTCCTGCTACAGTTTAGAGCCAACGCTCAAGACCCCTTGAGAGGAAGCGGTAACCCCAGATAGATGCTCCCACCACCAAACAAAACCCTATCTTCTGATTACTTGCCAGTGGGAGGCAAAGTACTTCACTTTCAGAAGGCATGTCAATTCATTACCACACATTGTTACATAAGATATGCTATACTGGGTCAGGCCAAAAGATCCATAAAACACAGTACTCTCATCCCAACAGTAGCCAATCCATGTCACAAGAACTTGTCAGGTTCCCAAATGGTGGCGAGATTCCATACTGCTTATCTTACGGGCAAGCAGTGGATCACTGGGTAGCGATCATCAGAGTGCTACAAGATCAACGTCAAGGTTTCTACTCCTCCTCGTCCCAACAATTACCAGGTCAGCATATAGCTATCCTCCTCGGTAGCAATGCCATTGAACCCGTTAATGTAGGACCAGAGGGGTCAAAGCTTCTATTCTCACTTCTTTCTAATTCTCCAAGAAGTCTGAGGGTCTTTGCCCAATCCTTGAGAGAGCTCAATCTCTACATAAAAAGAGAGAAATTCAAGATGAACTCCCTAGCAACCATCCTCCCTATCCTGCCCTGCAATGACTGACTTGTGTTCCTGGATTTCAAGGATGCCTACATACATATCCCCATTCACTCCCTGCACTGGCAGTTCCTATGCTTCACCTTTGAGAATCATCATTATCGGTACAAAGTGCCATACAGTGACAGCAGATCAGGACCACTGTGTATATCCTTACCTAGATGACTGGCTCATCTCAGCTATCTCAAAAGAAGGCAGCCATCTGCACAGTGCAGGCCACCATGCAAACACTTTAAGCACTGGGCTTCATACTGAATGCCAAAAAATCCAAGATGCTGCCCCAACAAACTCTTCAATTCATCGGGCCAGACAAGACACCTGTGCCAGCAGAGCTTACCTGCCCCTCAACAAGTGCCAAACCATCCAGTAACTCAGTATGCAAATCAGCCAACTACACACCACATCAGCCTGTATGATGCTTCACCTGCTAGGACACATGGTAGCAGCTGTGCACAAGGGTGCCAATGGCGCATCTCTTCATGCGCCCCTTGCAATGGCAACTAAGGTTGCATTGGAACCTGCATGCTGAGCCCCAAAGACCCAGCATCCAATGCTTGCGCCAGTCCCTGAATTGGTGGGCCAGTCTTTCAAACCTCACTCAGGTGTGACCATTCCAGACTCTACCCTTGGCTCACTCTGACCACTGATGCCTCCACCTACGGATGGGGGGGGGCCTCATCTACAACTCTCCAACTAGGGGAGATGGTCAACATGGGAGAGAAGACACCACATCAATGTGCTAGAACTTCACAAATGTCTTTTATGCGCTCACTATCTTCAGAGATGCCAAAAAAAGCATCTTTCGGGAAATGGAAAAAAGAGCCAAACGACGAAACCTGGAAACAGCACAAGAATTGGCAAGTCAAATGCAAGGCAATGATAAAGCAGGCAAAGGGATAATTTGAGAAGAAGCTTGCTGCGGAAGCAAAAACGCGAAATAAAGATTTTTTTTCAAGTACATTCGTAGCAAAAAACCTGTGAGAGAGTCAGTTGGTCCATTAGATGATAGAGGGGTTAAAGGGGCATTAAGAGACGACAAGGCGATAGCGGAGAGACTGAATGAATTCTTTGCTTCGGTCTTTACTGAGGAAGATGTAGGGATGTTACCCATGACTGAAGTGGTATTTAAAGGTGCGAAAGAATTGATACATCGGGAACATGTATTACAACTATTAGATAAACTGAAGAGTATCAAATCACCTGGGCCAGATGGTATACATACAAGGGTGTTGAAAGAACTGAAATATGAGATTGCAGACCTGCTATTACTAATCTGTGAACTATCATTAAAATCATCTCTAATACCTGAAGACTGGAGGATCGCCAATATAACACCAATTTTTAAAAAGGGTTCCAGGGGTGATCCGGGAAACTACAGACCAGTGAGCCTCACGTCAGTACCAGGAAAATGGTAGAAACCATCATAAAGAATAAAATTACTCAGCATGTAGATAGTCATGGCCTAATGGGAGACAGCCAACAAGGCTTTAGACAAGGAAGATCTTGTCTTACTAATCTGTTATGTTTTTTTGAAAGTGTGAATAAACAGGTGGACAAAGGTGAGTCGGTTGATATAGTGTATCTGGACTTTCAGAAAGCCTTTGACAAGGTCCCTCATCAGAGACTTTTGGCAAAAGTAAAGAGTCATGGGATAGGAGGCAGTGTACTACTGTGGATCAGGAACTGGTTAAAAGATAGAAAGCAGAGGGTTGGGCTAAATGACCAATTTTCCCAATGGAGAAAGGTGAATAGTGGTGTACACCCCAGGGATCTGTGCTGGGTCCGCTGCTTTTTGACATATTCATAAATGACCTGGAAAGTGGAACAACAAGTGAGGTTATCAAATTTGCAGATGACACAAAACTATTTAAAGTTGTTAAAACCCAAGAGGATTGTGGACAATTGCAAGAGGATCTTGATAAATTGGAAGACTGGGCATCAAAATGGCAGATGAAATTTAATGTTGACAAGTGCAAAGTTATGCACCTAGGGAAGAACAACCCAAACTATGATTACACAATGCAAGGTTCCACATTAGGAATCACCACCCAGGAAAAAGATTTAGACGTCATTGTGGATAACATGTTAAAACCCTCGGCCCAGTGTGCAGCGGCAGCCAAGAGAGCAAATAGAATGCTAGGTATCATAAGGAAAGAAATTAAAAATAAAACAAAAGATATTATAATGCCTCTATATCGTTCCATGGTGAGACCGCACCTTGAATATTGTGTGCAATTCTGGTCGCCGTATCTTAAAAAGGATATAGCTTATTAGAAAAGGTTCAGAGAAGAGCCACCAAAATGGTAAAGGGGATGGAAGGATACTCCTATGAAGAAAGGCTAAAAAGGTTAGGGCTCTTTAACATGGAAAAGAGACGGCTGAGGAGAGATATAATAGAAGTCTATAAATTAATGAACAGAGTGGAACGGGTAAATGTAGCTCGATTGTTTACGTTATCAGAATATAGAAAGACTAGGGGACATGCAATGAAGCTACAGGGTAAACTATTTAAGACTAATAAAAGAAAATATTTTTCACTCAACGTGTAATCAAACTCTGGAATTTGTTACCGGAGGATGTAGTAAAGGCTGTTAGTGTAGCTGGGTTTAAAAAAGGTTTGGACAAGTTCCTGGAGGAAAGGTCCATAAACCGTTATTAAGAAGGGACCCAGGATATCAATGCTTGACCCAGTGCAAGCATTGCGGAACCTGTGTCTTTTGGGGAAACTGCTAGGTACGTATAACCTAGATTGGCCACTGTTGGAAACAGGATACTGGGCTTGATGGACCTTGGTCTGACCCAGTATGGCATATCTTATGTTCTTATGAGAGTCCTCTTTGTGAAGATCGACAACCAAGTCACCATGTTCTACATAATCAAGCAAGGGGACTCAGATTCCCTCTCTGCCACAAAGCCATCAAGTTCTGGCTCTTCACCTGCTCAAATACTGGACTGTGGATGATTTATTTTCCAGGAAGTCAGAACACACTCGCCAACACTTTCAGCAGGAACCTGGAGCCGCATAAGTGATCCCTAGATCCCACAGTTCTCCAGTATGTCTTTCAGAAATGGGGCACTTCAGGTGAACCTCTTTGCATTTGCAGAGAACACAAAATGTCCTCTCTTTTGCTCCCTCAGTCCAAGCAAGCGCAGATCAGATGCCTTTGCCATATTTTGGAGTCAGTCATCAGCTGTTCTACGCCTTCCCTCCGTTCCTATTTACTACCACTGTTTTGATCAAAATTCAAATCTTCAAAGCAAGGATTATCTTAGTGGCCCCCCCCAAGTAGCCTCGGCAACCTGTGGCTCCCACACCTCCTAGCTCTGTCAAAGGAGGCTTCAATACTGCTGGGAACCCATCCCTTCCTCCCGATCCAAAAACACAGACTCCTGTTCAGCAGCTTAACACTCACAGCTGGGAACTTGAGCACTGCTTGACTCGTGACCTCTCAGTTCCAGATGACGTCCACAATGTTGTCTTAACTTGTAGATGATTTTCTGGAGGCTAAGTCTACCAGTGCAAATGGTTGCATTTTATGCACTGGGCAACCTCACAAAGCCTTGATCTGGATCCTCACCTATCTTTGTGATATCATGGAAAGACAGAGCCTTTATTAAACCGTTGACAACGGTTTAATAAAGGCTCTGTCTTTCCACGATATCACGTTTCAGATTGGTTTCTGTAATCCACGTGATATCTGCTTCTGTTGTGTTGCATCCTCACCTATCTTCTACATCTTTCCAACTTTGGTCTCCAAACCACTTCAGTATGTTAACATGAATATGAAATGTAGGTGGTCAGATAGGTAATAACTTTTTTCTGGTCAGCCACAGTATTCTTGCTTGGCAAGTGCTATGACCATCTGACTAGCCTTTGACCCTTGCCATCTTTTTGCTATGCTCAACTCACTCCTCTCAAAGTCCCTCCTCCCCCAATCCCTCATTCACTTCCTGCCCAGACTTTGGCTGACTCTTTCCATGACAGTTCAGAAGATTAGCCTTGAATTCTCCACAGGTTCACTTCCCCCTCTTCAATCCCAAATCCTTCCCTCACCTTCTATCATTCTTTCTTCCTTTTCTGAAATCACTGAGGAGGAAACTGCAAAAAGTCTCTCTTCCTCCAAGCAGTCTACTTGCTCCTTTGATCCCATTCCCACTAGTCTACTAAACTCTCTCTCTCTTCAGCCATCATCCCTTCTGTCATATTTGTAACCTATCGCTTTCCAATGCAACTGTTCCTGTGGCCTTCAAACATGCTCTGGTTACAGCTCGCCTCAAAAAACCTTCACTAGACCCTACCTATCCTTCCAGCTATAGGCGTCTCTCTCTCCTCCCCTTTGCTTCCTAATTACTTGAATGAGCATTTCACCACCACTGTCTTGATATTCTTTTCACTCAAGCCCTTCTGGATCCACTGCAGTCTGGCTTTTGTCCTCTACATGCCACAGAAAACGGCTCTTGCCAAAGTTTCCACTGACTTGTTCCTCACCAAATCCAAGGGCCTTTACTCGATCCTCATTCTTCACCTGTGTTGCCTTTGACACTGTTGATCACCACCTTCTCGATACCCTGGTCTTCACTTAAACTTAGGAGTTCTCCTAGGACAAGCAGGATATGTGTCAGCCACACCTGGTGGTGACGTCATTCGACGGCACCATGCGGAAGTGCTCTCTAGAGCTCAGATTTCTCTGAGCATGTGAGGAGGTCCCACCTCCCCGGCCCGCCCCTAGCCAGATCAGTCTTTTTTCTTCCGCCTTTGCCTCAAGACGGAATTGCTAGCTCTCTAAAAGAAAAATATGCCCAAACTGGGGGTTTTAAAAAGTGCTTCCAATGCAAACGAAAAATGAATGCTACAGACGCTCACCAGTCCTGCCTCCGATGCCTCGGGGCAGGGCACAACGTCCAAGATTGTTCCAGCTGCGCACGGATGTCCCCCAGAGCGAGGAAGTACAGGGGGCATACACTGAAGGACTTCTTATCCTCCTCGGAGCCCGCGCCTGCAGTAGCATCCTCTCCGGCAGCTCCCAGCAGCCAGGACCAACGGAGGGCAGCGGCACGGGATGTGCTCTGTAGAGCCTCCATCCCCAGCCACTCTGCACAGGACGCCAGCGCATCTCCCGGACAACTGGCCTCGGACTCTACTACGGCCCTCGCTGCCTTTCCGGTAGGCTCTCCAGCTATGGCAGACTTCCCCGGGGTTTCTCCCAGGCCATGCAGTCCCTCCAGCTCCTGCCAAGATGGCGCCGTCCACGTTGTTCTGCCTGGCTCTGCCTCTGGACCCGCCCCCTCCTCCCGGATTGGCCGAGGCCTGTCTTCCTCCAGCCGCGCCGATGCCGCTCAGCCCCCTCGGGGCAGGGAATCCCCTCTTCGCGCCAGGGCGTCCCGAGCTGACAGCAGCCCCAGCGCAAAAGAAAACCACCGGCGCAAGAGAGGGAACCGGCGCGAGCACAAGAATGGAGCAGCCGGCAAGCACCGCAACAAAAGAAAGCACCGAAGCCAGCATGAAAGGAGAGACAGCTCCTATGACCGCAGACATTGCAGAAGCAGGCGGTCCAGCTCTAGCAGGGGGAGCTCCTATGGCAGCCCTTCCCATGGCCACAAGAGAAGCAGGCACCACTCTCGGTCCAGCTCTCTCTCTCTCTTCCGGGAGGCGCAGGAGCAGTCGCTCATCAGATAAAAGCACATCTGCGGCTATCCTAAAGCTGCTGGCACGCCTGGTGGACCAGACAGCGCCCCCAGCCCAGTTCCTTGAAAGATCTGCCTCCAGAGAAGTGTTACAAGCACCAATGGCACAGCCTAGCCCTGTGCGGTCCAGCACTCCACAGACATCCTCACAAACGCCTCCCAGAACACGGTCTCCCTCACCAGAGCAAGTCTTGACCTCTGGGGAGAGCGACGAGGAGGGAGCGGGTCCGGACTCCTCCATCTCCAAGACCACACCGGACGAACCAGAGGAACCTCAGAGTCAGTTGCCACCAGAAGACCTCACCTACCCCAAATTCCTGAGGAAGGTGGTTAACAAGCTTGGCCTTCTAGCTGAGGACACCGCTGGCGAAAAGGATCCAGAGGTCATGAAATACCTTAGTAACCCTAGACCGGCTCTAGCTCTACCACTCCACCGGAAGCTGCAGGACAAACAGTCAATAATATGGCAATCACCGGCCTCCGGCCATGCTTGTTCCAGGAAGTTGGACCACAAAAACCTCCTCCACCTGGCTCCGGGATTCAGTAAACCTCAGCTCCCACACCAGTCTATTGTAGTGTCTTCTGCGCTAAAGAAGGTAAAATCCTCGCGCACACAGGCTAATCACCCACCAGGCCGGGACCCTAAGCTCCTCGACGAAGTGGGGAGGAAAGTCTACCAAGGAGCTATGATCAGCGCCAAAGTAGCAGCGCACCAGTTCCAACACATCCTATTCCAGGATGCTCTCCTGGCCGAGCTCAAGGGTCATCTTGTGGCCCTACCCAAGGACGCTCAACTGACAGCCTCAGCTACATTACAGGACCTAGCCGAATGCAGCAAACATTTGATGAGCACGGCCTTTGACGCCTTCGACACAGCCATCAGAACGGCTGGCACGGTCATATCAGCCCGCCGCTGGGCATGGCTGCGAGCGTCCAGCCTCAGGGAAGACACCCACGATAAAATTGCGGATGCGCCCTGCTTGGGCGAGTCACTCTTTGGCGACCAAGTGGTGGATACTGTTAACGGCCTTAAAGAGGATTGCACCACCTTGCAAACACTGGCGGCGGACGGACTCGAACACCAGTCCTCGTCACAAAAAGGGAGTTATTACCGCAAACCACTCTCCTCCTCCAGAAGATTTTACAACTCTAATCGGAGATGGCAAGCGCCTAAGTACAAGCAACCCTATTACCCTGCCTCCTCCTTTCAGAGGCAGCAGCCGAGGGAGCGCAAACAGAAAAAACAAAACTCCCAGCAGTCCGGTAAAAACACCACCTCCTTCTGACAACTCACCTCGGCCGGGGCCCCTTCCTGGAACCCCAGCATCACTGCCAGTGGGGGGCCGCCTATCCATGTTCCTGCAGGCATGGCAGGCGATTATCACGGACAAGTGGGTCCTCCAGATTATCCAATCAGGCTACCGTCTACCCTTCTCCTCCCCACCATGGCAACGCTCGCAGCCCATCAGCCAGACCCTGCCGCACCTAACAGCACCACTGTCGGACCTTCTGCAACACCTCCTCTCTGCTCGTGAGATAGAGCGGGTGCCCCCCCCGGGGAGATCAACACTGGCTTCTATTCCTGGTACTTTCTTATTCCCAAGAAGTCCGGTGGTCTCCGTCCGATTCTGGACCTCCGCAAACTGAACAACTTCATCACAAAGGAGAAGTTCAGAATGTACTCCCTCAACTCCATCCTACCTCTCTTAAAAGCGGGAGACTGGATGGCGACCCTGGATCTGCAGGATGCATACTCCCACATTCCAGTCCATGAATCGCACAGGAAATTCCTGCGCTTCATAGCGCTGGGAGGCCACTACCAGTACCATGTTCTTCCCTTCGGGCTCTCCCCAGCGCCCAGGGTTTTCACAAAGTGTGTAGTGGTTGCCGCATCACACCTACGCAAACAAGGCATCACCATCTTTCCCTACCTGGACGACTGGCTGCTCTCGGCACCCTCGGCCTCCGAGCTCAGGATTGCCGTGCGATCAACAACAGATCTACTACGCAGCCTGGGCTTCCTCCTCAAAGAGAAGTCTTGCCTGGACCCAGCCCAGAACATAGAGTTCATCAGAGCGATAATCGACACCTGTGCCTCGAAAGCTTTTCTTCCCGAGCAGCGGGTAAAGGTCATCACATCCTTAGCCAAAAAGATGTCCATGTCCAAACAGACCACAGCGCGCTCCATCTTACGCCTCTTGGGTCACATGGCAGCAACAACCTCGGTTCTACCTCTGGCGAGATTACATATGCGCATCCTTCAGTGGCATCTCCGGACCCACTGGAAAACAACTCTCCCAGCCGCTCAATACCCACGTCCCCATCAATGCCAAGGTCGTGAAAGATCTCCGCTGGTGGACAGACCAGAGCAACCTTTCAGCGGGCAGGGATCTCCAACCGCGCGGCTACCAACTCGTCCTCACCACAGATGCGTCCCCCACAGGATGGGGAGCCCACCTCTCGCACCTCAGCACTCAGGGAGCCTGGTCCAGAGCAGAGCGGTCGTTACACATCAACCGTCTCGAGCTCCGGGCGGTCAGGTATGCAGTGCAGACCTTCAAGGTCCAGCTGGCCGGAAAGTCCGTCCTTGTCCAGACAGACAACCAGGTGACTATGTTCTACATCAACAAACAAGGGGGCACGGGGTCACGTCGCTTATGCAAAGAGGCCCTCATGACATGGTACTTAGCCCTGGCCAACAACTGCATCCTACAAGCGACTTATCTCCCCGGCGATTAGAACGCCCTAGCGGACAAGCTGAGCAGGCAGCTCCAACCCCACGAATGGACACTCCACACGGAGGTAGCGGGCAGCCTCTTCCGGCGTTGGGGAACTCCTCAGATCGACCTCTTCGCAACAGAGTTCAACACGAAGTGCCTGTTATTCTGCTCCAAGCACCCATCACGAAAGAGAATGGCCTTGGATGCTTTCACGGTGCCATGGGGGGGGGGGGTGGGCGCTAGTGTACGCCTTTCCCCCAACTCCTCTTATTGCAGCAGCGATACAGCGGATCGTCATGGACAGAGCGCACGTCATACTGATCGCCCCCTACTGGCCACGTCAAATGTGGTTCTCCCTTCTACTTCAGCTAGCTCAGGAGCTGCCGATCCAGTTACCAGTGGGACCAGACCTGCTCACTCAAAACGACGGCAGCACCCTGCACCCGAACCTACAAACTCTAGCCTTGACAGCCTGGAGATTGAGAGGATGAATCTCGCCTCCCTCCAACTACCTTCGGAAGTGCAGCAGATCATCCTAGCTGCCAGGAGACCTTCCACAAGAAAATCGTATAGCCTAAAATGGAAGCGTTTCAGTCTTTGGTGCACTAACCAAGGCCTCAACCCAGTCTCTTGCCCCGTGCCTAAGGTCCTGCAGTACCTCTCCACTCTTTTCGGCCTCGGCTTAAAACCGCAATCCATCAAGGTCCACCTCGCAGCGATTGCATCTCTACACGAGCACCGGAGTGGTTCCGCCATGGGTTCCCTCGCTGCGCTGCCCATCGTGGCGCAGTTCATGAAAGGCCTCGTGAACCTGCAACCCCCGGTCCAGAAGCCAGTGCCTTCATGGGATCTCAATGTTGTCCTGCAGCAGTTGATGCAAGAACCCTTCGAGCCGCTTCACACGGCGGATAGGAAATTCATGTCCTGGAAGACACTCTTCCTCATCGCCATCACCTCAGCCAGGAGGATCAGCGAGCTGCAGGCACTTGTGGCTCATCCACCATACACTAAGCTCCTCCACAATCGAGCGTCTCTACGGACTCATCCAAAGTTCGTTCCCAAGGTTGTCTCTGCTTTTCATGTCAACCAGTCGGTCGAACTTCCCACGTTCTTCCCAGCTCCACATTCCCCTCCGGAACAGCAACGACTTCATTCACTGGATTGTGTCAGAGCCCTACGCATCTACATCGGGAGGAGTGGTCTAGTGGTTAGGACAAAGTACTTCAGGCCGGAGGGCCGGGGGTTCAAGTCCCACCTGGGGACAGCAATCTCAGGCCGGAGGGACTGGGATTTCTAGTCCTATACTCCTTGTGGTCTTGGGCAAGCCACTTAACCCTCCATTGCCCATGTTCCCTGTAAGTATTATCGTATGTCTCTCATATCCCCTCGTGTTAAATGTATCCCCCAATTGACCGCTTTGACCCGGTGAAAAGCGGGATATAAATACAGCTAAATAAATAAATAAATAAATCGACAGAACAGCCGCTGTTAGGCTGGGGACTCAGCTCTGTGTGTCGTTCGATCCTAACAGGCCTGGACGGACCGTCACCAAGTGCACGCTCTCCCGTTGGATATCGGACTGCGTTGCATATTGCCTTCATAGGGCGGGGTCCCTTCCAGCGAGTAAGGCAGGGGCGCACCAGCTCCGCATGCTAGCAACCTCGCTCGCCAACCTGCAGGAGATTCCGGTGAGCGACATCTGCAAAGCCGCCACCTGGTCCTCACAGCTCACTTTCCAGAAACACTACTGCCTCGACCTCCAGGCTGAGACCGACAGCTCCTTTGGCAGAGCGGTCCTGTAGGTGGCCACCACTCGGTGGCCGTTGAGCTCCGCCGACCCAATGACTCTACCTCTCGTTGAGACTGAAGGTCGGGCCGCCCAGGCTCAGCTGACTCGGACATCAACCAGACTGACTTAATAGCCTCTGAGGTCTAGACTACATGGTGACAGGGACACAGTTCTGTTTTGCACAGTTGATGTTTACTATGTTGATGTTTACATTGCTATGTTTGCACACTGCCTTATGGTACATTGTTTGCACTGAACACGTTGGTTATGTTTACTATGCTCTGTTTGCACATTGCACGATGGCACCTTGCTGTGTTCGCATATCCTGTTTACCTTACTATGCTTGCGCATGTCTGCACTAGATATTGCTGTGTTGCACCTCACCAATAAATGCCTGTTATCCAGAGCGAGTACAAGGTCTCTATCGCATGAAGTTTTTCTGTTACATGCCTCCCTCATACTCCACAGCACATCACAGCATAGCTTGGGAGACACCAGGTGTGGCTGACACACATCCTGCTTGTCCTAGGAGAAAACGGGGTTACTTACCTGTAACAGGAGTTCTCCGTGGACAGCAGGATAGGTCAGCCACACGAACCCACCCACCTCCCCTGTATGAGGGTGGCCTGCACCGGCCTGCGCCCTAGCCAGTAAGGCATAGCTAATCATTCACTGATCTGGCTAGGGGCGGGCCGGGGAGGTGGGATCTCCTCACATGCTCAGAGAAATCTGAGCTCTAGAGAGCCCTTCCGCATGGCGCCGTCGGATGACGTCACCACCAGGTGTGGCTGACCTATCCTGCTGTCCACGGAGAACTCCCGTTACAGGTAAGTAGCCCCGTTCTCTGTTCCGTCCTGGTTTTCTTCTTATCTCTTCCATCACACTTTTAGTATATATTCTGGTGGATCCTCCTCCACTGCCATTCTGCTTTTAGTTGGTGTACCTCAGCGCTCTGTCTTGGGATCTCCCCTTTTCTCTCTCTAGTTAGTTCCTCCAATGGTTTTGCAGTACCATCTCTATGCTGATGACTTCAGATCTACTTCCCTGCGCCCGAAATCTCTCCAGGAATCCAGGTCCTGATCTCTGCATGCTTATCCAACACTGCTGTCTGCATATCTCACCACTGTCTAAATTTGAACACGGCCAAAACTGAGCTCCTTATCTTTCCCCCTAAACCCACCTCTCCCTTTTCTCCCTTCTCTATTTCTGTGAATGACACTACACTCCTCCCCATTTCCTTAGCTCGCAACCTTGAAGTCCATCTTTGACTTTACTGTCTTCTTTCTCTGCACACATCCAACAGATAGCTAAAACGTGCCGTTTCTTTTTCTCTATAACATCAGCAAAATGTGTTCCTTCCTTTCTATTCACACTACTATCCACTCACTAGTTGCCTCCCATCTTGGCCATTGTAACCTGCTCATCGCTGGTCTCCCTCTGAATCATCTCTCTCCGCTTCCTTCTGTTCAAAACTCGGCTGCACAACTTATCTTCCACCCGTGTCACTGTGCTCATATAACCCCTCTTTTCAAGTCACTTCACTGACTCCCTATCAGTTTCTGCATACCAGTTCAAACTTCTACTAACCTACAAGCGCATTCATTCTGCAGCTTCACACCACCTTTCCTCTCTTTTCTCACTCTACACCCCTCCTCAGGAACCACCCCTCTGGCTGGTCCCTTTTAAATCGGTGACCTTCTCTGCCACTGCTAACTCCAGATTTCATTCATTCCACTTCGCTGCTCCATATGCTTGGAACAAACTACCTGAGTTGGTGTGTCGGGCTCATTCTCTAGCCCTATTCAAATCCAGGTTAAAAACCCAACTCTTTGAGGCTGCTTTTGGATCCTGATTCGTCTCACTCTCTTGTCCACTACTTATGCATATCTTACCAAACTCCAGTCCCTAGTTTTGCTGTTTTTTGTCTTGATTAGAATGGAAGCTCTTACATCTATAAGTACAGCACTACATATGCCTTTTAACACTATACAAATGATTAGTAGTAGTACTGTCTGCCATAGTGGTCTGTCACACACTCATGTATAAATCCGTGTCACTACACCTGCTGGTCTCCAGGTTCATGAAAGGCCTAATGAACACAGGGGCTCCAATCCAGCCTTCCGCATCAGCATGGACTTCAATGTTATCCTCACACAGCTTATGAAGGCCTCCTTCTAACCCCTTGGAGAGGCATCCTTCAAGCAATTCACATGGAAGACAGCCTTTCTGGTTGCCATCACATCTGCTAGAAAAATCAGCAAGTTGCAGGTGCACAACCCCTCCCTACACACAGTTCATTCAAAACAGAGTGGTCCACCCAAGATTCCTGCCAAAGACAGTCTCAAGGTTTCATCTGAACCAAGACACTGTAGTGCCCCTTTCTCTTCAGAATGGGCTCTCCACATCATAGACTGACACTGGGCCCTCTTATACTATTTCAGTTGTCTCGGCTCTTAATCACTCACAACCACAACAATCCAGGACAGCCAGTGTCCAAATGAAACATTGTGCCCTCGATAGCAGAATGCATCACCTTCTGTTATGACCCATTCTCATAGCTGTGTCATACTGGACCTCTTCAAAGCAAAGGCAACGTCTATCGCCAGCCTTGCATCAGTTTTCACGAAGGACATTTGCAAAGCAGCCACAGACTTCTATCCATACTTTCACCAAGCACTGCAGTATGGACCATGTCTCAGTGAGGGACCCTGCCTTCATGTCAGGCAGTGCTCTGCAACTATCCTTCCACATACTTTCTCCACCCTCTGGGACCTGGGCCACACATCACAGAAAATTATTTTTAAGCAGTACTCAGCTTCAGACTTGTCATCATACTGTGCCTGCATGCCCACGGAGAAAGGGGACATTTTACTTACCAGTTAATGTCCTTTCCTTGAGTCCTGCTAGACCAGTCCAGACAAGTGTTCCCCTACCAGCAGATTGGTGGAGACAAAGAACCAATGAAAAGCCCAGATTTCAATATCACTCTTATGCTTCTATTCACCTCAGCCACCAGAGGTCCCCTTCAGTATTCATCCCAAAGCATATGGGAAAAACATGGCAAGCCTCACACAATCTCAATCTTGGGCAATAATGAGCAAACAACAGTAGAGAACTATGTACAAGAAAGCATCAACAGAAGGCTGTCAGTAGACGATGAAACTGCAAAGCCAAGTATAAAAATCATAGCGGACCCAAGGGTACCACAGCAGAAGAGCAGAGCAAATACAGTTTCAGGAGTGGGCCCTGGACTGGTCTAGATGGGCTCAAGGAAAGGACATTAACTGGTAAACAAAATGTCGCCTTCCATATCATCCCGCTAGACCATTCCAGACAAGTGGGATGCACCAATGCTGCACCACCATGGGGCAGGAAGAAGACACAGCAGCTCAGAAAGCCCTTGAGTCAAAGGCCATGGACATCCAATCGGTAAAGTGGAAAGTGATGCCCATGTTACTGCCCAACAATGTCTGCAGGTGCTACAGAGCTCTACTCCGCCCATAAGGACATTGTGCTTGGGTAGAATGGGCACACAAGCCCTCTGGAACTGGCTGGTTCCACATCGGATACGCTGAGGCAATAGCCTCCTTAATCCAGCGCCCCAAAGTCGACTTGGCCACCATTTCACCCTTGCGCAGGCCAGCAAACAGTACAAAAAGATGGTTGGACTTATGAAAGAGATTCCTAACATCCAGGTAATGGATGAGAGCCCTCCAGACATCCACCAAGCGAAGATCCTTATCCTTCCCCCGAATCTGCTTCTTCGGGAAGGAGGGTAGGCAAACCACCCTGTTCATGTGAAAGGGAGAAAGCATCTTAGGCAAGAAGGAAAGCATAGGTCAAATGGAAACTGCCTCCTTCAAAAAGAACAGATAAGGATCTCGGCAAGAACAAATTGTGACCAAGATGACAGCCTTGAACGTCAAATCCTTTAAGGTAGCATGCTTCAATGGCTCAAAAGGGGCCACCATCAGGGCCATTAGCACCAAACATAGGTCCCAAAGAGGGATCACAGACCAAAGGGGAGGACGCGGACACTGAAGCCCCGGGGAAAAATATAGGCATCTAGGTGCAAGGCTAAGGACTTGCTAACACCAGACCACGGACAAAGGCCAGAGCTGCTACCTGAACTTTCAGGGAGCTAACTGAAAGGCCCTTCTCTAGGCCATCCTGCAGAAAGGCCTACAAGGAGGACACCTCGGCCGCCTCAGGAGCCAACTGCCGCACCAGCGTTCAAAGAGGCACCATATCCGTATGTATGCTAACGTGGTAGACCACCTCCAAGCATCAAGCAGAGTTGAGATCTGTGTCAGAGAGTAGTCCTTACATGCTAGCAGTCTCTTTTCAAGGGCCATGCCGTAAGCAAGAAGGGAGCCAGATTCTCCAGGAAGATCTTTCCCTGCCGCAACAGACCCCAAGATGGAGGCAGCCAAGGAGTAGATGCCTCAGGTCTCCAAACCAGGCTCTCCTCGGCCAATCCAACACTACCAGAACAATCCTGCCCGTGTGGCATTCTATATGCCGAATCACAGGCCACACCAGGGGCCACTGAGGAAACACATACAGCAGTCGTTGACTTGGCCAAGGCTGGGTCAGGACATTGACGCCTTGAGACCCCATCACCATGTGGTGACTGAAGAAGCAGCAAACTTTGGCATTAGAGTGGGTTGCCATCAGATCCCATTTAGGGGCAACCCCAGTGGCACAGAATCAACTGAAATGCCTCCCGACAACTCCCACTCTCCAGATAGAGAGAATGCCAGCTGAGGAAGCCTGCTTCCACAGTGTCCACCCCGGCAATGTGCTGGGCCAACAAGGCTAGGAGATTCTTCTCTGACCAGGTTAACAGGAGCAATCTCCAGAGCCACCCCGGCACTCCTTGTGCCGCCTTGCCGACTGACATAAGCCATCAACGTGGCGTTATCTGAAAACATTCGAACTGCCTGGCCCATGGCTAGAAATGCAGAAGAGCCAACCTGATGGCCTTTCTGTCAAGGTGGTTGATGGACCACACTGCTTCCCTGATGTTCCAATGGCCTTGGCCCGTACGGTCTTTGCAATGGGCTCCCCAGCACGAGAGACTCTCAGCAGGATCCCGGAGAAATCATCCAGAGGTATGCCCTTCCTCAGAGACAGGGCTGCTGCCACCACCGCAGACTGGTCTTCACCATCAATTGTAGTAGAAGCCTGTGCTCAAACTCCTGAGAACTCAGGGACCATCACGTCAATAAGTACCAATGGAGCAGTTGCATGTGAGCATGCACCTACGGCACCATCTCTATGGTCGTTGCCATCAATTTGAAGAGCTGAAGATAATCCCAGACTCTGGGAGCCTGTTGCATACAGAACACCAGGCAATCCAACAGTCTGTTTACTATCTTCTCTGGCAGGAAAACTCTGCCCACTTAAGAACATAAGAACATAAGAAATGCCATACTGGGTCAGACCGAGGTCCATCAAGCCCAGTATCCTGTTTCCAACAGTGGCCAATCTAGGTCATACGTACCTAGCAGTTTCCCCAAAAGACACAGGTTCTGCAGTGCTTGTACTAGGCCAAGCATTGATATCCTGGATCCCTTTTTAATAGTGGTTTATGGACCTTTCCTCCAGGAACTTGTCCAAACCTTTTTTAAACCCAGCTATACTAACAGCCCTTACTACATCCTCCGGTAACAGATTCCAGAGTTTGATTACACGTTGAGTGAAGAAATATTTTCTCCTATTTGTCTTAAATAGTTTACCCTGTAGCTTCATTACATGTCCCCTAATCCTTCTATATTCTGATAGCGTAAACAATTGATCCACGTTTATCTGTTCCACTCCATTCATTAATTTATACACCTCTATCATATCTCCCCTCAGCCGTCTCTTTTCTAGGTTAAAGAGCCCTAACCTTTTTAGCCTCTCTTCATAGGAGTAGCCTTCCATCCCCTTCACCAATTTGGTGGCTCTTCTCTGTACTTTTTCTAATAACTCTATGTCCTTTTTAAGATACGGTGACCAGAATTGCACACAATATTCAAGGTGCGGTCGTACCATGGAGCGATACAGAGGCATTATAATATCCTTTGTTTTATTCTCCATCCCTTTCCTTATGATACCTAGCATTCTATTTGCTTTCTTGGCCGCCGCTGCACACTGGGCGGAGGGTTTTAACATGTTATCCACGATGACTCCTAAATCTTTTCCTGGGTGGTGGTTTCTAATGTGGAGTCTTGCATCGTGTAACTATAGTGTGGGTTGTTCTTTCCTAGGTGCATAACTTTGCACTTGTCCACATTAAATTTCATCTGCCATTTGGATGCCCAGTCTTCCAATTTATCCAGATCCTCCTGCAGTTTTCCACAATCCTCTTGGGTTTTAACAACTTTAAAGTTTTGTGTCATCTGCAAATTTGATAACCTCACTAGTTATTCCCTTTTCCAGGTCATTTATGAATATGTCAAAAAGTAGCGGACCCAGTACAGATCCCTGGGGTACTCCACTATTCACCTTTTTCCATTGGGAATATTGGCCATTTAGCCCTACCCTCTGCTTTCTATCTTTTAACCAGTTCCCGATCCACAATAGTACACTGCCTCCTATCCCATGACTTTTTAGCTTCGCCAAAAGTCTCTGATGGGGGACCTTGTCAAAAGCTTTCTGAAAGTCCAGATACACTATATCAACCGACTCACCTTTGTCTACCTGTTTATGCACACCTTCAAAAAAACAGATCAGATTAGTAAGACAAGATCTTCCTTGTCTAAAGCCATGTTGGCTGTCTCCCATTAGGCCATGACTATCTACATGCTGTGTAATTTTGTTCTTTATGATGGTTTCTACCATTTTCCCTGGTACTGACGTCAGGCTCACCGGTCTGTAATTTCCCGGGTCACCCCTGGAACCCTTTTTAAAAATTGGTGTTACGTTGGCGACCCTCCAATCTTCAGGTATTACAGATGATTTTAATGAAAGTTCACAGATTACCAATAACAGGTCTGCAATCTCATATTTCAGTTCTTTCAACACTCTGGGATGTATACCATCCGGTCCAGGTGATTTGCTACTATTCAGTTTATCAAATAGTTGTAATATATCTTCCCGGTGTAGCGATATTTCTCTCAATTCCTCTGCAGTATCACCTTTAAATACCACTTCAGTCTTGGGTAACATCCCTACATCTTCCTCAGTAAAGACCGAAGCAAAGAATTCATTCAGTCTCTCTGCTATAGCCTTGTCTCCTCTTACTGCCCCTTTTACCCCTCTATCATCTAATGGTCCAATTGACTCTCTCACAGGCCTTTTGCTACGAATGTACTTGAAAAAGTCTTTATTTCGTGTTTTTGCTTCCGTAGCAAGTTTCTTCTCAAATTCCCGCTTTGCCTGCCTTATCAATGCTTTGCATTTAACTTGCCAGTGCTTGTGCTGTTTCCAGTTTTCATCATTTGGCTTTTTTCCATTTCCTGAAGGTTGCTCTTTTGGCAGCAACAGCCTCTCTGACCTCACCTTTAAACCATGCTGGCAGTTTTTTGGACTTTCTTCCACTTTTCTTAATGCGTGGAATACAGCTGGTCTGGGCTTCGAGGATAGTATTTTTAAATAACACCCAAGCTTGCTGTAAGTCTTTAACCTTTGGAACCGCTCCTTTTAGTTTTTTCCGAACTATATTCCTCATTCTATCATAGTCTCCCTTTTGAAAGTTAAAAGGTAGTACTGTGGATTCCTTTACTATCTGTCCTCTACTGATTAAATCAAACATGATCATACTATGATCACTATTGCCAAGTGGTCCCAACACCCTTATTTCTTGCACCAGATCTGGCGTTCCACTAAGGACTAGGTCCAGTATGGCTTCCCCTCTGGTCGGTTCATGAATCAGCTGCTCCAAGAAGCAGTCATTTATTTCATCTAGAAACTTTATCTCTTTAGCTTGTCCTGCTGTGACACTGTCCCAGTCGATACCGGGGTAATTGAAATCACCCATTATTACTACTCTGTTGTGGCTTTTGTTAGCTTCCTTGATTTCTTTGAGCATTTCATCATCCATTTGTTCATTCTGGCCAGGTGGTCGATAGTATACTCCCACTGCCATCACCTTCCCCTTCATAAATGGAATTTCAATCCATAGAGATTCTACAGCAAATTTTGTTCCCTGCAAAACTTTAATCCTTTCTGACTCAATGCCCTCTCTAACATAGAGCGCAACCCCTCCACCAATTTGTTCAGCTCTATCATTACGATATAGTTTGTATCCAGGTATCACAGTGTCCCACTGGTTATCCTCCTTCCACCATGTCTCTGAGAGTGCAATCATATCTAACCTCTCATTTAGTGCTATATATTCTAATTCTCCCATCTTATTGTTTAGACTTCTAGCATTGGCATACAAGCATTTTAGAGACTGTATTTTATTAATATTAATCTGGCTATTGGTAGGCATGGGTAATTGGGAATCCTTATGCTCTGTCTGCTCCTTACTCAAGGGCATTTGGGCTACTATACTCCCTTTTGGAACCTCACTGCTTTTGGTAGTATCCTTCAAGGATACCTTTGTCCGAACCATGCGCTCCTGGGTGACTGTCGGCTTTCCCCTATTTTCTAGTTTAAAAGCTTCTCTATCTCTTTTTTAAAGGTTAATGCCAGCAGTCTGGTCCCATCCTGATTAAGGTGAAGCCCATCCCTTCGGAAGAGCCCCCCCTTTCCCCAGAATGTTCCCCAGTTCCTAACAAATCCAAAACCCTCATCTTTGCACCATTGTCTCATCCACGCATTGAGACTCCGGAGCTCTGCCTGTCTTTTGGATCCTGCACGTGGAACAGGAAGCATTTCGGAGAACGCTATCCTGGAAGTTCTGGATTTCAACTTCCTACCTAAAAGCTTAAATTTAGCCTCCAGAACTTCCCTACCACATTTTCCTATGTCATTGGTACCAACATGTACCAAGACAGCAGACTCCCCCCCAGCACTATCTATGATCCTATCTAGGCGGTGCGTGAGATCTGCTACCTTCGCACCAGGCAGGCATGTTACCAGGCGATCCTCACGTCCACCAGCCACCCAGCTATCTACATTCCTAATGATTGAATCACCAACTATAACAGCTGTCCTGACCCTCCCCTCATGGGGACATGGCCCTGGAGAAACGTCCTCGGTGCGAGAGGGTTTTACATCACCTGGAGGACAGGTCCTAGTTACAGGATCACTTCCTGCCACACCAGGGTGATGCTCTCCTGTCACGTGACCTCTCTCCTCCATGGCAACAGGGATGCTGCCAGACTGGAGGTGGGACTTCAGGACTATATCCCTGTAGGTCTCGTCCATGTACTTCTCTGTCTTTCTTATGTCTTCCAGGTCTGCTACTCTAGCCTCTAGAGAACGGACTCGTTCCCTGAGAGCAAAGAGCTCCCTGCACTTAGTGCATATGTAGGACCTCTCACCAACTGGGAGAAAATCATACATGTGACACTCAATGCAAAAGACTGGAGAACCCCCATCTCGTTGCTGGACCTCTGTCTGCATCTTAGTTTAAAGCTTGTGTTTAGGTCTTTTAAATTCGGTATATAATAAGGATTGGTGTAGATGCTTATACTAATAAAAGTGTATCTAATACCCCTAATACACCCTGTGTACCTGAAGCTTAATTAATCTCAGGTCCTCTGTGTATGACTGATTTGGATTAAGAGCTGCACCTGAGAGCAGCCCCTTTCCTCTAAGATGTGCAAGTACCTATAAAACTACAATTACCCCAGGGGTGGGTGGGTGCTGGGGAGGGAGGGAGGGAGATAAGTCCTATTAAAGAGGGCAGTTACAAGGTACCCTGTCCTGAACCCTCAGCAGGGGGATGGGGGTACCACACAAAGCCCAGTTAGTTGAGAGAGGCAAGGTAAGTACAGCTGAGAAGGCTGAACTAGCACACCACTAATGTCGAAATGTGCTCCCAGAAACTCCAAGGACTGGGAGGGCAATAGCTGGCTCTTTTCCTGATTATCACCCAGCCGAGGCTTCCAAAAAAGGACACCACTTAAGACGCTTCTGAAAGTGAACAAGCTCAGATGAGCCAGTCAT
The DNA here is from genome assembly GCA_033557465.1 of Ichthyophis bannanicus. Lineage (NCBI taxonomy): Eukaryota > Metazoa > Chordata > Amphibia > Gymnophiona > Ichthyophiidae > Ichthyophis > Ichthyophis bannanicus. Next base: position 122,916,863 of record CM066048.1, read on the forward strand.
CCAGATAAGAATGGGCATAGATCCCTTCGCACTGCAGCTGCTGCCACCACCACCATGACCTTAAAGAACATTCTTGGGGCAGTGGACAGCCCGAAAGGGAGGGTGGTGAACTGATAGGGAGAGCCAAGCAAGGCAAAAAACAGATACTTCTGCTGATCCTTCCAGATCAGGATATGAAAATACACCACAGCCAGATCCAGCCCTTGGAACACTGCTTGAATCACAGAACACAAAACGTTTCCATCCAGAAGCGCAGGACATGCAAGTGCTCATTGACCCCCTTTAGGTCCAGAAGGAACTATCCTCCTTTGGCACCACAAAACAGATGGAGTATCTGCCCTTGCCCCACTTGTCGGGAGGAGGGGGGGGGGGCACCACCGCCTTCAGGCATAGCAACTTGTCCAAGGTGGTCCAGCACAGTGGCACCTTTGATCGCAGGCACACAAGGAAATGATGAAAGCATCAGGAATCAGCTCTTTGCATGCCAGGATGCAGCCAAACTGAATGGTGTCTAGCACTCAGCGATCCTTGGTAACCCGGGACCATTCCTGAAAGAAGAGGCAAAGCCTGCCACCCACCACAGGAACCAGGAAAGGGCCCCCAAACCTTCACTGCACAGCCCAGAAGGGTCCACCTTTGGAAAGGACAGAGTCCCTGGGCCCATGCGCTCCACAAAAGGGCCGAGAATGAGCCCAAGGCCCTTAAGCAGAGGGGAAGAAAAGTTTTCCAAGTCGATAATGATGATAGTCCCAAGACCCCCGGGAATCTGACCAGCGTGTCCTTTGTGGATGGGTGGAGACTGACAAAGAATGGGCATCGGCCCTCTTCACAGGTCCCTTGGACCAGTCTTCCAGAAGGCGGTAAAATTTTGTCTCACCTAGATCCTTCACCACCTTCTCCAACCAGTTGAGTCAACCAGGCTTTAGAGGATGTGTCAGTGCCAGAGCCAAATCCAACACTGTGACACTGTCATCAGGGCACAATCCCTGGCTGACAAACATACCAGGACATACATGGATCATCAAGGAAGGCCGTAGTCAACTCCAAAAGAGGGGTAGTATCATCACGCAGAAGAGACTGAATCCACTTGTGCAGGGCTCGAGACGTCAGACTGGTACATACCGCCAGCTGTAAAATAGTCACTGCCACGGCAAACTGACTCCTCAACAAGGAATCCACCCTACGGTCCAGAAAATCCTTTAAGGCTGATCCAGCATCCACGGGAGTGGTGGTCCGTCTGGCAACTACCATGACCTGTGCATCTACCTTGGGAATGTCAAACCACTCAACGAACCCCTCTTCCGGAAGAGTGTAGATCTTCTTATACACCCTTAACCTTTTAGGTAGGGAGTCGGAGGAATCCCACTCCGACTGGATCATATCCTGATCACATCTGGGAATGGGAATTCCACACCCCTTGAAGGAGCAGGTGCACCTTTGTCTCCTGCTCCGTGCCGGAAGCATCCATCAAGTTCAAGGTGGATGAGACCCTGGTAATCAACACCGCCAGGTCCTCTTTCCGGAACAGGTGGATCACGCCGGCCTCTGCATAATCGACTCCAGGTGAGAGCACTTCTCATCCACATAAGAGCTCAGTACCGAGCCATCAGAATCCGAGGCATAATCAACATCTCCAGGAATCGCCCCTCGCTGGGGACGTTAGCCAAAAGGTAATCAAACGAGGCTTCTACTTTCAGCCTATCTGCTTCACTGGCTGATTTTTCAGCACTGTGTGGAAAGTGGCTGGCAGGCAGATCGCTCCGAGAGCTTTCTACAATCTTTGGGAGAGAGCAGGGGGACAGAGGAGGGAAGGGGTACTGAGGTTGCTGCACTTTTCCAGATCCTTCCAATTTGTGGCTGCTCAACAGATCCTTATCAGGATAAGGGCATAGAGCTGAACCAATTTTCCCTCCTCCTAAGACTACCGAAAAGTCCGCAATCTAGTATCATCTCCCACATCGCACGCAAGTGAGAGTGTCGCCTTTCTGTACTCATGGCGGTTATTCACAAGTGTTTAATCAATCCCTCTCAATCCTCAGATTCTCTACAGAGAAGAAAATTCATCCATCATCTGCTGAAGACAAAAAATACTGAAGGGACCTCTGGTGGTTGAGGCAAATAGAGTGATGTCATTGAAATCTGGGCTTTTCAATGGTTTATTTTATTTATTTATTTATTTAACAGTATTTCTAAACCGCCTTATCATGATAATCAAGGTGGTATCACAGCAAACAATCTGGTAGTGTGAGTGTGTTATACATGCAGTGAGGGTGGAAATTTAGTTGGGTGTGTGTTGTGTTGTGAGCTAGATTGGTTTGAGCTATGTACAATGTGGGCTATATACAGTGGTGCTAAAAACATTTTATATATACATATAGTGTTAGTCGGTAACGTGTGCTGCTATACAGTTACTTAGTTTATGTGATGTGTCCATAGTGTTCTCTGAACAGCATGGTTTTCAGCTGTTTTCTGAAGTCCTTGAGGTCTGTAGTTGCTCTCAAATCGTCCGGTAGTTCTCTTTGTCTCCACCAAACTGCTGGTAGGGGGAACACAACTCACTTCTGGACTGGTCTAGCAGGATGATATTTATTGTATTTATTTATTTATTCAACAAATTCTTATATACCGCAACCTTCCGAGGATCAGGTGCGGTTTACATTTAACAGTTGAGGAAACAGTGAGACATTTCCGTTTTTACATTGAACGATTTCATGAACTATGTACAATTAACATTTGAACTTTTAACTTTTAAACTTTTTAAACTATCTGGAACTATGTACAATTAACCATGTACAGATATAGAAGAAGTTCAACAGTATAAGCATAATAGACAGTATTGAGGTCAAAGTTTCTTTAGGCCTTGCGGTGTCGATCTACATATGTTGTGTAGTTTATCCCTTTTCATATTGAAGTTGAGAGTTAGCTAATGTGCCGTAGTAGGAGGTAAAAAGGTGAGTTTTTAAGTTTTTGCGTAGCGCTTTAAGGTCAGTTAAGGCTCTGATTTCATCGGGTAGTGAGTTCCAGAGTGTGGGGGCTGCATGGGAAAATGCCTTTTTATTTGTTGTTTTTTTGGACTTAGTGAATTCTTTTGGAATTCTTAGTTTGTTGGCGTTGCCTCTTCTATGTGCACTGTGGGGTGTGTCTTTAATGATTAGTTTGTTTAGGGTTTTTGGAGCAGTGTTATTTAGTGCTTTAAATGTGGTTATTATTAATTTGTAGTTTATTCTAGATTGAATGGGGAGCCAGTGTAGTTTAGCTAGGTAGGGTGATATGTGCTCGAAAGGGTGAACCTTCATTATAGTTCTGGCAGCAGCATTTTGAGCCAGTTGGAGTCTTCTGATATTTTGGTTTGTTGTGCCTAGTAGAGAGAGGTTGGCGAAGTCAAAATGTGGAGTGATAATAGCTTGAATAATGCTTAGGAAATCTTGCAGGTGGACTAGAGGGTGTAGTTGTTTTAAAACTTTGAGTTTAAAGTATATTTTCTTTGTTGTGTTTCTTATGTGCGTGCTCATACTAAGTTGAGAGTCTAGAAGCACCCCTAGGTATTTTATTTCGCTTTTTATGTGGATGTCATGATTTTGAAGTGTAATGTGGGGGGGGGGGGGGGGGGGGCGGGTAAAGGATTTGTTCCTTGTTACAATTAGTATGTCAGTTTTGGAATGGTTGATAAAAATGTGAATGGAATGTACAGCATAATGTCATCCGCGTATATGTGATAATGGATTTTGAAATTTTTAATGATATTGCAGATTGGTTGTATATATATGTTAAATAGTAGAGCAGATAGTGCAGAGCCTTGGGGGAGTCCTATTTCCTGTTTGTATGTATTGGAGGTTTGATTGTTGATCCCGACAGTTTGGGATCTGTTGGAAAGATATGATGTAAACCATTTAAGGACTGTTGAGTTGGCACCGATTTGTGTGAGCCTATTGAGCATTAGAGTATGGTGAACGCTGTCAAAAGCCGCTGATATGTCGAGAAAAAGAAGTAGGAATGCCTTTTTAGGGCTGTCTATTCCTCTTACTAGTGTGTCAAGGAGGACTGTTAAAAGAGTGTCTACTCCATGACCAGGACGGAATCCATATTGTTGGTCGTCAAGGGGAGCTGATGTGTCAATGTGATCTTGTGTTTGAGTCTGAACTACTTTTTCTATGAGTTTAGCCATGAATGGTATACTGGAAATGGGTCTATAAGATTTCGGTGATGTTTTGTCCAGTGTATTGTTTTTTAGTATGGGTCTAATTTGCGCATGCTTTAGAATAGGCGGGAAATAGCCTTCTTTTAGTGATAGATTAATTAGTGGTATTATGAAAGGGGATAAAGTTGGAAGGGTGTTCTTTATCCAATTTACTGGGCAGGGATCAAGGTGAGAAGTAGTGGTATTTAAGTGCATCATGATATTCTTAAGGGACTCCTTTGTTATGGGGTAGAAATTGTTCCAAGAATCTAATGGGGGTAGATGTGATATGGCTTGTGGAATAGGTAAGATATTATTTATTTTTGATTTGTTCATGTAGTAATTTGCTAAGGTTTGGGGAGATATGTCGTTAACTTCATAACTTGAGTTGTATGTGTTTTTGGTTAGGTTTTGGACAATGGAGAAAAGTTCTCTAGGTCCGTTGATTGATTTATTTAGAATAGAATGGTGGAAGTTTTTCTTAGCGCTGTCTATGGCTTCTCTGTAGTTTTTGAGATGAATACAATAGAGTTCGTTATGTGAAGTAGATTTAGTTTTGCGCCACTTTAGTTCAATTTTCCTCAGTGTTCTTTTCATAGCTTTTAAGGTGTTATTGAACCATGGGGCATTGTCAGTTCTGTGACGGGTGGTCTTTTTGTTTGATTGTTTATTTGCTGCTGCTTTTGAGATTGTATTATGCCAAATTGTAATGGCCTCATCAAGGTTGGTAGGTGATGAGGGGAGGTGAGGGATAGTTAGGTCTAAGAAATCTTCTTCTGCGTAAAATTTTTTAAATCTAGGGGGAAGGGGTTCTTGCTGGTTGTGTTTGTTATTTAAGTCCGTGGGTTTAAAAGTAAAATTGATCAGATGGTGGTCTGACCATGGGATCGGCGTACATTTTAGGGATTCTGGGTTAAATAGTTTATGGAGAACTTCTGGGAGGAAAATAAGGTCTAAGGTTCCACCTTTGTTATGGGTCTTAGTATTAATGATTTGGTGGAAACCTATGTCTTGTGTAGATTCAAGGAAGTGGGTTGAGTATGTAGTGGGAAGAGACGCGAGATTAAAATCTCCTAACATTATTATAGGACATTGGTCCGTAGATGAACTGAGAAGCTCTATCAGGACGTCCAAATTTTCTGTTTTATGTTCAGGTGGTCTGTATACCAGGCATATTTTAACATTGTTGATCTTAATGATGAGGGTGTCAGTGTTGTTAATGATCTCTGAGGATTGTTGTTTAGCATCTAGGTCCTGGACATGAAAGCCCACATAGGGAACACAGTCAGAGCAGTATACTACAAGATCCGCTCACTTAGGCATTTACGATCCATGCTGGAACCAAATGACTTCAGGACTATATACCAGGCATTGATCATACCTCATTTTGACTACGCCAATGCCATCCTACAAGGCCTGCCCCGATCCACCTTGAACCCGCTGCAGCTCGCCATGAACGCGGCAGCAAGGGTCATCCATGGAGCCTCCAGAAGTGACCACGTGACACCTCTGCTGATACAGTTACATTGGCTACCTCTCCAGGCTAGAATCGTTTTCAAGACTCTGTTGCTCACTTTTAAAGCTATTAACAAGCTCTCCTCTGAATCAATAACTGCCCTCATCCATACCACATCTCCAAATAGAGCAAGAAGATCCACAGCTATAAACTCCCTAAAAGTCCCGAAAGCATTAACAGATTGCACAACATCCACAGCCAACAGGGCGTTTAGTATCAGTGCGCCAAGATGCTGGAACGCATTTCCTCCAGATATCCGGGCTATTAAGAGCCTTACACAGTTTAGGAAAGCCCTCAAATACCACCTTTTCAATAAGTACCTCATAGAACCCAACCCACCCCACTGAGACCAGAGATGCAATCCGCTAAGCAAATATATGGTTTCCCAACAACATGCCAAGAAAGATACTCTAACCCTTAGTGGCGCATTATGTTTCTATGGAATTCATGATCATATGACTCTATGTAGTATGATTTGTAAATAGTTTACCCCTGTTATCCAAGTTATTTGCCCTGTTATCTGTAAACTCATACGTGTTAATTGTACTGAGCATTTTTGTTCCATGTAAACCGCGCTGATGCTGAATAGTGCGGTATATAAGAGACTGTAAATAAATAAATAAAATAAATTACAGTTGTTTCTATGTGTATGAAAAATATCGTAGTTATTCTTATCTAATTGGTTTAAGTAGACCACATCTGAGTCGGATAGCCATGTCTCTGTAACACAGAGTATGTCTGGTTTATTGTCATTTAAGAGGTCAGTGAAAATAGGGAGTTTGTTTTTCATGGATCTAGCATTTGTTAGGATACATGATAAAATGGCTGGTTCTTCATTGTTTTGCTGGGGATTTGGTTGGTAGGGTGCAGTAGGTTTTATGTGTATAAGACGGTTGTGGTTTGCTTTTGAATTAGACCAAATTGGTGCAAGTGTTGATGGATTATGAAGACGGTTAAGTCTTTGTATGATTGGGATTGGTTTATAATGTTTAGTGTTTAGACTATGTGTGAGGGCAATTATTGTTAGTATTATGGCACAGGTGCAAATTAATCTTAGGTGAAAAGTCTGTGTGTTCTGCATTTTGAGGGCTGACAATTATAGTTTGTTTGTTGCTGTGGATTGAGGTGGGTCTAACACAGTTAGGAGGAAAGGTAGTTGGCAGTGTTAATGGCTCTGGTGCAGTGCAGTTTAGGTGAAGCTGAATTACTGACCACAGTAAGGTTACTAATAACAGTAATTTTTTTTTTTTTAACACAGTTAAGTGAACAGGCAGTTGATGGGAGCAGTGAATCTAGAGCAGTTATGAGAGGGTGAGTTTTGAGATCAGTGACTAATGCGAGCACTTTTAAATGAGGGTGGGTTACTGTCAACAGTAGCAATCAGACCCAGATAAGTGATAATGGCAATTGAAAACAGTGCTGAAACTAATTCCGGTAAATGAAAATGGGTTACTGGCAACAGTAGTAATGCTTACAAGGTACAGTGGAGATGAGTTACTGGCGACAGTAATACATCCAACACGGATCAGTAATAATGGAGTTACTGGCAACAGTATTAAATCTAGCACAGGTCAATGAAACTGGAATTACTGGCAACAGTAATAAATTTAACACAGTGCAAAATGAAACCCTACAGTAATATATCTAACATAGTTCTGTATAGATGGGCTACTGTCGATATTAATAACATTTACATGGGTGAGGGTGAGTTGGCAGCAGTGATATTAACTAACACAGTTGAGGGGGGGCTAGTTACAGGCGATAATGTGGAGAATGTTCAAAGTACAATAGAATGGCAGTGGTAATAGTTATCAGTATTGGTACAGGTCATTAAAGTCATTAGGTAATACTTGTAGTTCAGGCTGGAAGTCCGGTTAAAGGTAAAAGACCTTGTTTCTGTAGTATTGAGGGTTATGGAAGTGCCACTGCCTAAGGGCCACGCCAAAGGGCCCTCTGGCGAGGCCCTCAGGCGCGGGCGCGCCCTGACGGTGCTGGTCTTATCGGGAGCTTCCTCGTGCCCCGATTGGGCAGTTCAGCCAGGTAGGAGGCTCCGGCCTGCTCTTACCTCACCGGGAGAGCTCTTGACGAGGCCGGAGTGCAGGGAGCAAAGGGCCGCGCGCCCTGACGGTGCTGGTCTTATCGGGAGCTTCCTCGTGCCCCGATTGGGCAGTTCAGCCAGGTGGGAGGCTCCGGCCTGCTCTTACCTCACCGGGAGAGCTCTTGACGAGGCCGGAGTGCAGGGAGCAAAGGGCCGCGCGCCCTGATGGTGCTGGTCTTATCGGGCGCTTCCTCGTGCCCCGATTGGGCAGTTCAGCCAGGTGGGAGGCTCAGGCCTGCTCTTACCTCACCGGGAGAGCTCTTGACGAGGCCGGAGTGCAGGGAGCAAAGGGCCGCGCGCCCTGATGGTGCTGGTCTTATCGGGAGCTTCCTCGTGCCCCGATTGGGCAGTTCAGCCAGGTGGGAGGCTCCGGGTAATTGCTTACCTGTAACTGGGATTCTCTGTAGACAGCAGGGGTATGCAGCCATACTTACCCTCCTGTCAACTCCACAACAAAAGACAGAAACAGAGAGGAAAAGAATAACTAAACTGTAGGATGGGCAATAACAACAGGTATCAATTGAAGGACATCTTGCTTCCCCCTCAGCTTTGCATGCACCGAAGGCTAATGGCTACAGCAGCCAGGCAGGAAGAGGCACGCATACTCATAGAAGTAAAAAAAAAATAAAAAATCCCACCCTGCCACCTCTCGCCAGCTCCCAGATATGTTGCTGGACTCAGAATGGCTGGCATAACACTTTACCCCATTGTCTAATTGTATCATTACACCCACCAAGGTCTTTTTCCTCCCAGAAGGTATCAATTTGACTTCCCAACTGATTTAGTATTATAGCCAGCCGCTTTAGAACTTAAAAACCCTCCTTTTTCAGGAACATTTTTCCCTTCCACCTGTACTTAACCTTCATCTGCTTCCCCCCAGCTCCTACCCCTTCTAAATCTATCATACTGACAACCGATATCTCGGTAAATAGCTTTGTAAATAGTTGTTTATTCTCATGATTAGTTCTCATTGTTATCTTATATATTTGTTACTTCGTTCTATGTAAACAGTGGAAACACTCTACTTTAAGGGGTAGGTTTACTAAAACCCCGCTAATGTGCGTGCCGCGGTAGTGTGCAGGAACCATCTAAGGAGTGGGCGTTTCAGGCTGAAAAAAGCAAACCATCATTAATTTTGCGCTAATGTGCGCGGCGCTATAATGGGCGCCCCACACATTAGCGCATGAGAAAGTCATGCGGGCGGCATAAGGCAGCGCGCTGATGTGCAAGCACAGGAACAGAGCCACAGTACAATGGTTAAGACACTGAGCAATGGTGCAGGGATCATGGGTTCAATCCCCCACTGTGCCCAATGAATACAGCTGGCTGAGGCAATACCTTTTATGGGTAATATTGCTTTAGGAGGCATTTTATTTATATTCTAACTACTACTGCTAGCAAATGCGCTCTCAAAAGCACTGCACCATCAGTCAGTGTCGTAACCATTGTACTGTGGCTCTGTTCCTTTGTTTGCACATTAGCGCGTGGGAAGGATAAGTGGCACGCTGATGTGCAAACAAAGGAACAGAGCCACAGTACAATGGTTAAGACACTAACTGATGGTGCAGGGGCCATGGGTTTAATCCCCCACTGTGCCCAATGAAGAAGGCTGGCTGAGGCATTACCTTTTATGGGCAAGATTGCATTCTGAGGCTCTCTATTTTTATTTTAATTACGTCTGCTAGCAAACGCACCTCCAAAGCGCTGTAACATAAGGCGCCCCATAGGGCACCTCAGAGGGCACATTTTAAGGTGCACTGCTCGCCAAGGCACCCTACAACGTTGCGTAAAGGGTGGCCTATAGGGCGCCATATAGGGTGCCCTATGAGGCACGGCAAGGTTACTCTGATGGCAGCACTGCACATGTGAACGTGTGGTAAGCTGAAGTAGGTGTGCTGATGTACAAACAGCAACAGCAGTGTAGCATAATGGTTAAGACCCTGACTGATGGTGCAGGGATCATGGGTTCAATCCCCCACTGTGCCCAATGAAGAAGGCTGGCTGAGGCATTACCTGTTATGGGTAAGAGTGCTGTAGGAGGCATTTTATTTCTATGTTAAGCAGTGCTGCCAGCAAACACACCCTCAAAGTGCCATAACATAAGGTGCCGCAGAAGGCACTCCAGAGGGCGTATCATAAAGTGCACTGTCCGCCAGGGCACCCTATAATGTTGCCCATAGGGAGCCTTAGAGGGTGCTGTATGGGGCGCCCTATGAGGCAACAGCACTGTGAGGGTGTTTCTGCTGGCTGTACTATGTGACATTACACACAAACTGCCCCAGACAGCCCCCCATGTACCCTGTAAAATACGTATCTCCACGTTATAATGCCCTGCTCAATGTATGTCCAGTCTGTGCACTGTAAACCTCAATGGTGCAGAATAGCACGGTATATGGGGGAATGTAAATAAATAAAGTAAATAAAATAAAGAAACCCACTGTGGATTCGAACCACCAACCTCTGGCTCCACAGGCAGTGCAGTCACCAGTGTGCTACGTCTCCATAACTGTAAAGAGATGTCTGTCTGGCTACCAAATAACTTCTGCAGACTGTGTGCTGCGGTTACCAGGGTAGGGTTAGTCCTCTTGCACCCATGATGCACTGCACATGCAAAGCAGCAGTCTACAGATGAACTGAAGATGGGGTATGCACCCCCACAGCACCTAGGCCTAGTAGGGGGTACTGACCGTGTGTGTTACTGGTACAGAGTAGCTACACACCGTCACATTGTGCGGGTACTGTGCTCACGCTGAGGGTGCGGTGGGGCGGCCAGCACCAAGTCCACAGCACCTTCCATGGCAGAGATAGGCCATGCTGCAGGTCCCCAGCAGTGCTAGTGTGTGAGATAGGTAGTTCCTGCAGACACACCTTGGATACATCTGTATCACCCAGTCAGGTGTAGCCCTTATGGACCCATAGGCGGATTAAGTACCACCGCCCAACCCACCCCCTGGGGCTGAGGGTGGGAAACAGGGTCTCCCACCAACAGATCCACATTTTACCTCCCTGCAATGTTGCCAGTAGGGGGGGACCATCAACCCCGGTCCTGCTGGGGAACAGACACCCTACAGGGCAGGCAATACAGATCTGTACCGACCCCTACAGCAATAGCAGACAGACAGTAGGCCTGGAAATGCCCAGCTGCCCCCCACCACTATCTGCCATTCAACAGCAGCAGGCCTCCAGCCGCTGCACCCTGCAAGGTGTTCCAGCAAGACACATACTAGCTGCAGACAGTCTGCAAGCTAGTCCATAGTGCTTGTTCCTGAAGAAGATGCGTCCACCCAGAACTGGGCTGCCAGCATACGCACCAAGCAGAGAAGTCAGTGACTGGGCCCCAAAAGGGAACCCATAAATATCACAGACAAAGGATACTATATAGCACTATGGGGGAACCTAGCCATGCCGTGGTCACTGCACAGTCAGGGTGAGAGTGATCCCCCAGCAGGACATGCTGCGGCCACCCTGTCTGTGCAGGTGGTGGCCGGGCACTACAATGTCCCAGCCAGTGCCCTATGCCCTGTGCAGATGCATCCTGGCCAGGCCACCCTGTCCGGGCTATACCCATGGTACCTTGCTCCTCATTATGCACATTGGCAGACCAATACTGGCAACAGTGCTGGCAGTGTGGGCAGTGGAGGGTGTTTGCAGCCACCACACACTGGATAGACAGACACACACTCCCACACCTATGCCAGCATTGTGCTACTATAGAGAGGTGTAACAGCCCTGGCCACCACACCAGTCCTGGGCACAGTGCAGGCATGGATATGGTACGCAATACTGTGGGGGTCACTCCCCAGGGTGGTAAACACTGTCAGACACAGGACCTGTATCACACTCCACAGACATCAGAAAGGTTGCTATGATGGAGCTCAATCAGCAAACTGTGCTTAACATAGGAATTGCTATCTGCCAGTACTCATAGCAAACGTTTGATAGCTGTGTACCGTATCCCCAGGTGTAGGGTGGCATTGCTGAGGTATGCAAGTGGTAGTATTGGGAGATGCACGCAGGGCCCAATGTCCTGCCTCTCCAGGAGGCATTGGATAATGGAGCCTGTGGGTGCGGGTGTGTCTGCCCCTGTTGGCTGCTGCTTTACGGCAGAGGTTCCCAACTCCAGTCCTGCTGTGCCAAACGCTGTTCGGGTTTTCATGCTGTCCCTCATGAATATGCATGATACACATCTGCATTCCATGGGGGTGGTGCATAGATATGCAGCACAGGCATCTTTATTAGAAGCAGCATGGAACCTGAATGGTGTTTGGCCCTCCAGGACTGCATTTGGGAGACTGTGCTCTAGGTAATGCGCCTGTTTATGGTGTCTTTGCTCTAGTAGGGTAAAATGTAGGTGTTTTGGGCATGTTTACGTCATCTGCACTAAACGTTCTGTCTGTATTAGCACGTCGTAGTAGTGGGTAAAATATGGGGACTGGGTTGGCAGGCACCATAGCTGGGACTTGAACCTATGACCTTCTGCTTCCGAACACACTGGTTGTGTGCACTGCACCACCGTGTTGCCACAGAGACAGTGTAGTCCCTGATGATACCATGACTGTTTGTCCGGCAGGGCCTGTCTGTTGTAGTGCATGCCACCCACCTACACAGGGCTAGGCCATGGTCTGCTCTGGCCAGCTGCCACTGCCCCCTCCACCACCAGTACCCCTCTGCCACCATGCTGACATGCCCTTCTGCTGGTGATGCTGGTGGTGCGCAGTCTCAGGCCATCCAGTGTGCAGCTGGCGGCTGCCTATGGTGCATGTTCTGGGGTCAGGGTGCCTGCATAGTCATCCGAGCTTCCCCCCAACACCCCCTGCCACTGTTCTGTGCCGTTGGAGGTACCTGCTGGGTACTATCCCCTCTGACACTGTGATAGACATGCTCATGCCCATGTTGGGCCCGCATCAGTTGCTGTCTGGCTGCTGTGCAGTTTCAGCATTCCTAGGTGCCACCTAGGCATCTGCCTAGTCCACACTGTGCCCCAGCTGCACCACAGCATGTGCCGCCTGCAGCCCTCTGTATCCCCTTTCCCAGCATCTGTCCAGTTGCCCATTCCGACATGCCCGCCCTGCTGTTGTGGAGCATGTGCATGCCATAGGTAACCTGTCCAATGGAGAGGAAAACCCTGATCAGTGCTATTTCACTGTGGGATCATTCACCTTGTATGGGGACGGAGCGTAGACCCTTCCAATATTTATAGTTATTTTTTGGGGCTTTGTTGGGAGTGCTCTTTGATGTTTCCCATTACTATCACTATTGCCCAGCTTGATTATGATTTATTTATACTTTGTTGGGGTCATTTTTAATGTTTATTTGCCCTTTTGTTCCGTGCACATGTATCACACTGCTCACTTTTTGTAAGTTTCCCTGGTTTTGCTGTACATTGCTGACAAAAATGGTTTCTCTTCCCTTTAAATCGGCTCTACCGCGAGGTTTTCACTCGCGGTAGTTTTAAGCCTGATATTTCACTGCGCTCGTGTGCGGGGAGCCTCTCCCCTCCCACTCTCCGCCCATTGACCCTCTCTCTCCGCCCCTGGGGAGCCTTCCTCCGCCCTCCGGGAGCCTTTCCACGCCTTCATCGCACATTAGCACGCCGCGCACTTGTGCGGGCACATTTGGGCCCAAAAAACATCATTAGCGTGCGCTAAGGTACCTTAGCGCACGCTACTGTGCGCGGTTTAGTAAACATACCCCTAAATGTTTTATGTAAACCGTCTTGATTTGTAGAAAGACGGTATATAAAATCTGTTAAATAAATAAATAGCCATAAACGTTGGCAGGCAAAATGTTCCTTAATGTTACTTCCTTTTAAAGTAGGAAATCCCTTCCTACAAGAAGGGGGAAGAGGGGGGCCTCAGGGTATCCACTACTCCTTAAAAGTAGAGGATGCCATATCCTGATTTTTTTTTTTTAGCCGACATATCGATATAGCTTGAGTAGATCTGTAGTTAAACAGCTTCCTGATAAACTTCACAAAAGTGTACTGGTCTATATTATATTACAACACTAAGAGGGCTATTTGAGAAGCCCTATTTGGGCTCTGGACATCTGAAAACGGGCATAGGGACGTCCAAAGCAGAGATGTCCCCTGAGCCATTATTGAAGCCAGGTCTGTGGACATCCAGTTTGAACGGGGGGGATGGTGTAGGCTTGTCTGGGTGCTCCCATGAGCTTGGGCGTCCTCAATCAATCTCAAAAACATCCTGGACGTCCAAGACATATCAGAGGATATACCTGCTACAGGCAGGAAGAGGCATCTGAAAAATACTCGTTTTGTCTGACAAACGTCTGGAGGGTATGAAGAAAATGGTACACTCCTACCCATTTATTTTACAATTTGACAACAAACACTGCTGGGGAATAGAGACTCATGTTTTTGTTTTGCTATGCCAATGGGCATCCCCATATGTACCTTAGCATGAGATAGATATCCCCGCTTCATGGCTGCACAGCAAGGTCATCTATGTGGCACCAGCGTGGGCATCCAAGTCAGGGACATCTAGTTTTCTAAAATCAGGCTGATACATAGACACCCACTGAATTTTTCTGCACCTTTTGCCCTGGACGCCCTTCCTAAAATGCCACTTCATGTGTTCTAAAAATAAATAAACAAACAAAAAATGTTGTACCATAAAGTGAATTTTAACAATACATTGTGCTCAAATTTCCTCAGAATATGTAATGAGAGATTAAGTTAGTAGTATAAGTCTCATCTCTTGATATCCTTATGAGGAGAGGCTTACAGGGCTTTTCAACCTGAAAAAATGATGGCTGAGGGGAGACATGACAGAGGTCTATATATTAATGAATGGAGTGGGACGGGTAAATGTTGATCGATTGTTTATGACATCAAAAAGTAGAAAGACTAGGGGACATGCAATGAAGCTACCATACAAAAGGTTTAAGAATAATAAGAGAAAATATTTTTTCACTCAATGCATAATCAATCAAACTCTGGAATTCGTTACCAGAGGATGTAGTAAAAGCTGTTAGTGTAGCTGGGTTTAAAAAAGGTTTGGAGAAGTTCTTGGAGAAAAGGTCCATAAATCATTATTAAATTGGACCCGCAAAATCCACTGCTTACCCCAATACAAGCATTGTGGAACCTGTGTGCCTTCTGGGAAATTGCCAGGTACTTGTGACCTAGATTAGCCACTGTTGGAAACAGGATACTGAGCTTGATGGCCTTGGTCTGACCCTATATGGCATTTCTTATATCATTGCTCCAAAAGCTACTGTACAAATAAATAGGACTTACAAAAACAGATAGTTTTGATTTTATAATAAGTTCGCAATTGTTGTCTACTTATCTTTTAGCATGCCAGCGCTTGGTATTTCTTGCATCTGGACTGCTTCCCCCCCAGTTGAAGCGACAACACAGCCACGGCAGAACTGCTTTTTAGATCTTGATAATGCAAAAGGCAATCTGGCTGGTGGCCTCACTCCCTAGCCTGGGCTGCACTGGGGTTGCTACTGCTAGTTTATGCATCCTCTGGTTCTATGTTCCATCTGTATTTATCGCGTGCATGTCACCACGCCGTGCACGTGTTACAATTACACGTAAGCGCACGATTAGATAACAGAACATGACGCATATATACAAACCGATCACACATATAACATCCAATGGCGGTGTTCGCACCTGCTACCGCCGGCGGAGCCCAACTCGATAGACCACTTGAAGCGGCGGCCGCGGTTGGCCACGGGCCCAGCCTGGGACTGCGCCATTACCGGGAGAGCAACAGCAACAAATCAGCTTGTACCGTTCGGCTTCTCCCCCACTCCGCATCCGGCGCCTGAAACTGACGTCACCGTCTGAGCTAAGCCTCAAGTGGTCATTCCTTGCAGCCGCCGGCTCTGCGGCGCTACCCAGCACCGTGAACATGTTTGATAACCAATTACGATTGTTTTCTATGTGCATTGCACGGAAACACTTTTACAGTCTGTGCTTACAGAAATTAGAGGTTGGGATGATAAGATACCAGATTTTTTTTTTTTTTTGCAGGCACATCTGGGATTCTTACGGAAGGGTGGAGGAGGGGAGAGAAAGGGACACCTTAGTTCCACTCCATTCATTAATTTATAGACTTCTGTCATATCTCCCCTCAGCCTTCTCTTTTTCAAGTTGAAGAGCCCTAACCTTTCATTATTATATCCTTTGTTTTATTATCCATTCCTTTCCTTATGATTCCTAGCATTCTATTTGCTTTCTTGGCTGCTTGGGCAGAGGGTTTCAATGTATTATCCACATGACGCTAAATCTTTTTCCTGGGTGATGGTTTCAAGGTAGTATCTTACATCGTATAACCAAAGTTTGGGTTGTTCTTTCCTAGGTGCATAACTTTGCACTTGTCCACATTAAATTTCATCTGCCATTTGGATGCTCAGTCTTCCAATTTATCAAGGTCGTCTTGCAATTTCACCCCCCCCCCCCCCCACACACATGAGAGTAACAATATTTATTTATTTATTTATTTAACAGGTTTTATATGCTGCTTTATCCTTGAGTCAAAGCAGTTTACATTAAAACTCATGACTATTTACATTAAACAATTTTACATTGAACCTCTTACCCTTAAAATTGTTTCATGCAGATGGTTATGTGTGGCATGCATGGAGGGTTGAGCAACTTTAACTATTTACAATATAAACATCATTTGGTAATTACAGTGAGGAAATTTGAAGCAGACTAATCTAAAGAAATAGCACTTCCAAGCAGACCAATCAACAGAGATATAGCAACAGTGATGCGCCCCCCACTATGCAGAATATAAAGATAATGTAAATTCTAAAAGCTAACATATTCAAATTACTAAATAAAAAATAAAATGTGTTTCTATGCCCTTTGTCTCATTGATGGAATCAGGGACAGGGAGCTGCCGAACGGGTAGGAATTGGGGACACAGCTCTAAAATTGAGGATAATCCCCGAAAATAAGGGACATCTGGTAACCTTATTGGGATGACCATATTGGTACAGGGCAGAAATGTTGTTTGGGGGTTTTAACATTATTTTAAAGAGGTAGAGGCAGCAGCAATAAAGTTGCCAAGTTACCAAGTTCAAGGAGTGAGATTTCTTGCCAGTTTTGGTTTTAAATTTGCATTGCAATGCAGTATGGTATTTCTAGTCCCGAGGGCGGCCCGGCCACAGCATTGATTCAAGGTGCTGGCACTCTAAGACCAATATAAGTACAAACGCAAACATTCAAGCACATTACCATCTGGAACCCAGCACTGATGATGTCCCCTTGAATGGTGACGAAACGTCTGCAATCAAACCATCAAGCTCAGAAAACAATCCAATATGATCACCAACCTGAGCTACCAGTATTCACAAACATCTCTAACTCCTTTGGGCATTCAATGCTCAACACTGTTCGGCGATGGGAGAAATTTGCCTGCAGGCATGCCGCCACACACAAGCAACTGTTCTTCCTATATGAATGCTTGCGACGGAACATCCTACCCCACAGCATCAACTACCAACCGCCACTAAACCACCCCAAAGCTTGGACAAAAGCACACCAAAATGGCCAACGAATGATTCGAGTG
Organism: Ichthyophis bannanicus; assembly: GCA_033557465.1. NCBI lineage: Eukaryota > Metazoa > Chordata > Amphibia > Gymnophiona > Ichthyophiidae > Ichthyophis > Ichthyophis bannanicus. The sequence continues at coordinate 122,934,205 of CM066048.1, forward strand.
ATGATATCTGATGCACACAACCGACTCAGAAAATATGAAACGAATCTGACCGAACAGAGGTCTGAATGCACCTGAACAATGGGACCACAACTCACCCTTGACCTAGACTTGGCAATAGAGTTCAGAGCACTAAATACAAGAGAGAGAAAACATACTGCTCTACAGAAAAAATTATCTGGACTCAGCCGCAATGACTGCCACAACAATGAAGAACAATGGATAAGAAACCCATCCAACCAGCCACTCAAAACCTAAGAAAAACAAGTTCTCATAAAAGGACTCGATTTTAATCTCAGCGATGCAATCAACATAGAATTGCTAGACAGCCTCAAAAACCTACTCAAATTAAATCACCTTGGCGAAGATACCCAACAACAAATATGCCAAACCATTGTCTCAGTTCTAAAACAAAACCAAAAATTCAATGCACTCTCTAAACGAGAAACAAGCGTTCCAATTCCTGAAGACCGACCACATCATCATCATTCTCCCTGCTGACAAAGGATGCATGGCGGTGGTACTGGACAGGGCAAAGTACATACAGAAAGTGAAACAACTACTACAGGACACACCAACTTACCAGCTCACTGACAACACCCAGCTGTAAGCTCACCAACAGGATCAACCAAACCCTAATGAAACTTGAACAATTGAATCAGATCACAAGAGGAGAATGGTGGCAAATGAAAGCGATCGAGTCCAACATTGCACAGTTCTACAGACTTCCAAAATGCACAAAGGCGGCACACCACTCTGACTGACCATCTCACTCCCAGGCACACCAACTTACAATCTAGCCAAAGACATGTTGTGGAGATGCCTCAAACACCTGACCTATGGGTCACAACACTCTGTAAACAATGCCCAACAGATCAAATGATGCAAATAGGGTTGCTCACAACACAAAACATATGTGAACTCCTCGAACTGTGCCTATCAACTTACTTCAAATTTGATGGACAAATCTATGAACAACTGAAAGGATCACAAATGGGATCCCCCATATCCAGCCTAGTTGCTGAGATTGTGATGCAAAAACTCGAAAGCATTGTACTTCCATTAGTAAACCTAAAACTGTAAGTAAGAAGCATAGAAATATGATGACAGAAAAAGACCACATGGCCTATCTAGTCTGTCCTTCCATATCAACAACTACAACAGTCCCCTTTTTTCCTTTAGAGATCCTCTGTGTTTGTCCCATGCTTTTTTGAATTCAGATACTGTCCTCATCTCTACCACCTCCACTGGGAGACTATTCCACGGATCCACCACTCTTTCCGTAAAGAAATATTTCCGCATATCACTCCTGAATCTATCCCCCTTCATCCTCATCCCATGTCCCCTCATAGCAGAACTTGCTTTCAATTGAAAGAGGCTCTCCCCCTGAACATTTATCTTTATCTTTATTTAAAATTTAATATACCGCTTAAACCAAATTGGCATACAGCGGTTCACAATAAAAACAAAACGGAGCTACTGGGAAGGAAACAGAAAGGAACGCCATTTAAGTAGAGTAAAGGACAGTGCTGAGATAAAATATAGAAAAAGTAAAGGAGAGATAAAAAAAAACAAAAACAAAAAACCAGACAAACAATCATACAGTCACAGGGGGAGGGGGGAAAGGGAGGTCAAAAGCTGTGCAGAAAAGGTAGGTCTTGAGACAGGCTTTGAAAGCAGAGAAGGAAGATTCCAATCGTAGCGAAAGTGGCAGTGAATTCCAAAGACGGGGACCAAGGAAAAAGAAGGCAGAAGAGCGTGTGGATTCGAGATGAGCCTGGGAAGGAGGTGGTAGAAAAAGACGGTTTAGATGGAGAGATCGAAGCACTCTGGGAGGACAAGAAAAATGGACCAGATCAGAGAGATAGAGTGGAATACCTGTATGCAAAGACCGGTGCACGAAAATCAGAATTTTATACTGAATGCGAAAAGGGACAGGTAACCAGTGTAGACGAAGAAGCAAAGGGGTGACGTGCGCTGATCGAGGAGAGTGAGTCAGAAGACGGGCGGCAGTGTGGTGTACTAATTGAAGACGACGAAGCTGAGTAAGTGGAAGACCGGCTAAAGATGCGTTACAATAGTCCAAACGGGAAACCACCAAAGCAAGAAGAAGTGTAGTCATAGAAGAGGGGGATAGAAAAGGCCGAATTGCTCGAAGTTGGCGTAAAGTGTGAAAAGAACGTTGCACCACGGAAGAGATATGGTCCCTGAAAGTTAATGCAGGATCCAACGTAACCCCAAGATAACGCAGAGAGGTGACCAAGGGGATAGGCCCAGCAGAAAGAGAAGGAGACAAAGAGGGAATGGGGGCACCTGCAGTGAACCAGATCGCCGAAGTCTTAGCCAAGTTAATGTGTAAAATGTTGTCTGCAAACCAGGCAGAAACTGAAGAAAGACAAGCATCAAGAGGACCAATATCTGGAGAGAGTGAACAGGTGTGAAAAAGGAGAAGAATATCATCGGCATAAAAGTATGCCGAGATGCCGTGCTGCTGTATGAGCAGAGCAAGAGGGGCCAGGAAAATATTGAACAGCAAGGGAGACAAGACAGAACCTTGAGGGACACCGCAGTGAAGAGGCAAGGGGGGAGAAGAGTCGGAACCAATAAGAACGGAAAAAGAACGATCACAGAGAAAGGAATGAAACCAATGGAGAACTGACGCAGAAAGACCAATAGAGCTGAGACGAAGAAGAAGAGTGCGATGGTCAACAACATCGAAAGCCGCAGAAAGATCAAGTGCAACAGCAATGGAAATAGAACCCCTGTCGTGAGCGACGTGCAACTCATTAAGAAAAGATATAAGAATAGATTCAGTGCTATGCCCAGGACGAAAACCGGATTGACGGGGGTGAAGAACCAAAGAATCCTCTAAATGTGCAGAAAGTTGAGAATAGACCAAACGTTCAAGAAGCTTAGAAAGAAAAGGAAGATTAGAGACAGGACGCCAATTAGACAAGGTGGAGGGATCTAGAGAGGGTTTTTTCAGGAGAGGGCGGATCAAAGCATGTTTCCAAGGTGAGGGGAAAGATCCAGAAGACAAACAGGTATTGAAAAGAGAAAGAACTAAAGGAAGCAAAGCCAGAGAAGGTTCAGAAAGCCATTGCGAAGGGATAAGATCAGAGAGACAGGTGGTTTTCCGAGCTGTAGAAAGAACGTGGGACAGCTCAGAGAGGGTAATAGGACGAAAGACAGACCAACAGTGTGAGAGAGGGGGGATAGACGATGGAGACAAAGAAACAGACGGAACTGGGGAAAGAGGGGGAGGGGGAGAGAGAGGGGAGGGACATGAAGGAAAAAGCTGACGAATATTGAGAACCTTATCAGAAAAGTGAGTGGCTAAGGCAGATGAAGTGGGGCTAGAAGAGGGTAGAAGAAGAGAAGGTGCCGGGCTAACGGATGAAGATGTGGCAGAGAGAGAATGGAGAACTCGGTAAAGTTGACGGGTAGAATTAGCCGAAGAGGAAACAAGCTCAGAGAAATAATCGCGTTTGGCTGCATGCAACAGAGAACGATAATGGGAATGACAGTAACGGAAGTGTGACAGAGAGGATGCGGAAGGGTGCTTACGCCAACAGCGAATAGAACGCCGAAGGTAAGAACGATGAAGACGGAGTCCAGGATGAAACCAAGGAGAATTGGAGCGTCTGTGTTGGGCAGATGTAGGGTGAAGAGGAGCAACCTTGTCTAACGCAGAGGTGAGAGTGGTATTCCAACATTGAACCTGGAGATCAACCGGGAGTAGATGGAAATTATCAGGAAAAAGCTGATCAGAAGAAGGAAACTGGTGAAGTGAGTCAGGAGTATAGCGACGACGCAAATGGGTGGAGGGTATAGCAGAGGGGACAGAAGAAAGGGAGGTAGGACAAGAGAAGGTAAAGAAAATACAGAAGTGATCAGACCATGGGAGGAGCTGAGAGGCAAAGGAGGAGAGTGTGAAGGGTGAACAGTGGCGCGAGATCACAAGATCCAAAGTGTGACCAGCTGTATGGGTAGGAAAATTGACATGTTGATAGAGAGAGAGATCGGAAAGTAGGGAAAGAAAAGAAATATCACGCTGAGAGGAGGGAGAATCAGCATGAACATTAAAATCACCAAGGAGCAGAAGCTGCTGGTATCTGAGAGAAGCTTCGGACAGAGACAAAAGCACAGAGTCCCACAAAGAGGAGGACAATGTAGGCGGAACATAGAAGAGAAGGATATGCAGAGGAGAAGGGGACTCTAGCAATAGCAAAAGCGCCTCAGGGTAGGGGAAAGGGGGAGGAAGAACCTCGCGAAGGGGAAGGGAGGAGCGATGGATCACCGCAACCCCCCCACCAGGCCTACCTCGACGAGATGTTGCAAAGAAGGAAAAGCCTGGGGGAAGGCAACGATTCAAAAAAGGCTCCTCCCCATCCCTAAGCCAGGTTTCAGTCAGAAACAGTATATCCAGGGAACGTTGTGATATGAGGTCATGAATGAGCGTGGTCTTGGAACGAAGAGAACGACAGTTTAACAAAGACAACTGGAGAAGAAAGAGCTGGGAGGGGGAGGGAAAGCCAGGGGAGGGCGGAAAAGACGACTGGGCAGAGGAACAAGGGATAAGATTCGCAGCTCGACATGAAGCAATATCTACTGGGGCAAGCAAGGGGGAGGGGGAAAGGGGCCTCTAGCCCCACATAACAGGAATAGCAGACATAACACAACAGACAGTAGACAAGTATAGCACTAAAAACACTAAAAGCAGAGCGGCCTGTTTGTTGATAGCAGAAATGCACTTGCAAAACGGCAGTCCAACAGCAACGGAAACATCAGATGGCAGCAAACCAAGGAACGGCAGGCCACGATTTTCGCCCCCGGACTCGCCCCAAGGAGCTCGACCAAGGAGCACGTCCTGCTCCTTGGGCGCGCGCCGCTGCGGCGCGGACCGCCGCACTAGGCGGGCTTTTATGCAGGGCAGCCACTTCCGGAACGCCGGGGAGCAGGCTAGTGGGCGGATACCTGGGAGGAGCAAAGGGAGACGTCAGCAGCAAGCAGATGAGCAACGGGGTACAGCAAACAGCAATGGAGAGCGGCAAACAGGCAAGCAGATGCAGGAGCACAGCAAAACCCAGTAGAACAACTAAAACGCCGCACTAGGCGGGCTTTTATGCAGGGCAGCCACTTCCGGAACGCCGGGGAGCAGGCTAGTGGGCGGATACCTGGGAGGAGCAAAGGGAGACGTCAGCAGCAAGCAGATGAGCAACGGGGTACAGCAAACAGCAATGGAGAGCGGCAAACAGGCAAGCAGATGCAGGAGCACAGCAAAACCCAGTAGAACAACTAAAACGCCGCACTAGGCGGGCTTTTATGCAGGGCAGCCACTTCCGGAACGCCGGGGAGCAGGCTAGTGGGCGGATACCTGGGAGGAGCAAAGGGAGACGTCAGCAGCAAGCAGATGAGCAACGGGGTACAGCAAACAGCAATGGAGAGCGGCAAACAGGCAAGCAGATGCAGGAGCACAGCAAAACCCAGTAGAACAACTAAAACGCCGCACTAGGCGGGCTTTTATGCAGGGCAGCCACTTCCGGAACGCCGGGGAGCAGGCTAGTGGGCGGATACCTGGGAGGAGCAAAGGGAGACGTCAGCAGCAAGCAGATGAGCAACGGGGTACAGCAAACAGCAATGGAGAGCGGCAAACAGGCAAGCAGATGCAGGAGCACAGCAAAACCCAGTAGAACAACTAAAACGCCGCACTAGGCGGGCTTTTATGCAGGGCAGCCACTTCCGGAACGCCGGGGAGCAGGCTAGTGGGCGGATACCTGGGAGGAGCAAAGGGAGACGTCAGCAGCAAGCAGATGAGCAACGGGGTACAGCAAACAGCAATGGAGAGCGGCAAACAGGCAAGCAGATGCAGGAGCACAGCAAAACCCAGTAGAACAACTAAAACGCCGCACTAGGCGGGCTTTTATGCAGGGCAGCCACTTCCGGAACGCCGGGGAGCAGGCTAGTGGGCGGATACCTGGGAGGAGCAAAGGGAGACGTCAGCAGCAAGCAGATGAGCAACGGGGTACAGCAAACAGCAATGGAGAGCGGCAAACAGGCAAGCAGATGCAGGAGCACAGCAAAACCCAGCCATGGAGGTATTTAAACATCTCAATCATATCACCTCTATCCCACCTTTCCTCTAAGGTGTACATATTAAGATCCTTAAGTCTGTCCTATATGTTTTATAATGAAGACCACTAACCATTTTAGTAGCCACCCTCTGTACTGACTCCATCCCGTTTATATCCTTTTGAAGGTGCGGCCTCCAGAATTGCACACTATACTCCAAATGGGTCGCACCAAAGTCTTATACAGAGGCACTATCACCTCCTTTTTTCTGCTAGCCATTCCTCTCCGTATGCACCCAAGCATCCTTCTAGCTTTTGCTGTCGCATTTTCTAGCTGTTTAGCTACTTTAAGATCATTAGACACAACCACACCTAGGTCCCACTCTTCTTTAGTGGACAAAAGTACTTCACCCCCTATACTATATTGTTCCCTTGGATTGCTGCAGCCCAAATGCATGACCTTACATTTTTTAACATTAAATCCCAGCTGCCAAATTCTAGACCATTCTTCAAGCTTAGCTAGATCCCTCCTCATCTTATCTACACCTTCCTGGGTGTCTATTGCAGATTTTGGTATCATCCGCAAAAAGGCAAACCTTACCCGACAGTCCTTCCGCTATATCACTAACAAAGATGTTAAAAAGAATCGGACCAAGGACAGATCCCTGGGACACACCACTGATAACATCCTTCTCCTCAGAGTGAGCTCCATTTACCTGTACTCTTTGTCGCCTCCCAACCAACCAATTTCTAACCAAAGCAGTAACTTTAGGGTCCATTCATAGGGTACTCAGTTTGTTTATAAGTCGCCTGTGAAGAACAGTGTTAAAGGCTTAACTGAAATCTAAATACACCACATCTAGAGCTCTCCCTCAGTCTAACTCCCTGGCCACCCAGTCAAAGAAATCAATCAGATTTGTCTGACAGGACCTGCCTCTGGTATGTCGATGACACCTTAATCATAATAAGACACAACAAAATCGAAGAAAGATTTCAATTACTCAACAGCATCTTTGAGGACATCCGGTTCACAATGGAAATGGTCAAGGACAACAAACTCCCATTCCTGGATGGTCTTGTCACGAAAACCAAATCTGGTGGATTTCATACATCAGTCTACAGGAAAGCAACACACATGGACCAAATCCTGAACTTCTACAGCAACCACCCAAAATGCCACAAACAAAGCTGCATAAAAATGCTATTCAGAAGAGTAGAATCCCACTGCAACATGACAGAAGCTAAAAAGAAGAAGAGAAACACCTGTACAGGTGTTTGCAAGGAACAGATACTCATCGAACTTCATCCGCAGATGCCTACAGCCAAAAAGCCCCAATCTCCAGACCAAAAGTGCACCCCAACTATTCACCATCCTTCCCTACATCCAGAACACCTCCAAAATGACTGAGAGACTACTATGAGACCACGGCATTACAATAGCCAATAAACCAACTGCGATCCTGAGAAGAATCCCATCAAAACTGAAAGGACAACCAGAGAAAGATCAAAGGACAAATGGCATGTACAAAATTCAATGAGGTGACTGTGGCCAAACAGGAAGAAAATTATCCACCAGGCTACAAGAACACCATCTAGCCAGCAAAAGACATGACCCACATTCCCTGGTCTCAATCCATGAAGATGCTGAAGAACACAAATTCAACTGGAATACACACATAGCACGAGCACAAATGAAAAGAAAAAGAGAATTTCTGGAAGCCTGGTTTTCCACCACAAAATCGATAAACAGACATATTGACATAGACCCAATCTACCAATTCCTACAGACCAAAGAGTTGAGGCACCACCAACACCTGGGAACAACATTCACATTCCAGCAACCCTCAGGGTAACCAACCAATCAATTTCTGCAGACCAAAGAGCTGAATCATCACCAACAAGGTTCAGAAACAGCAACCACACCTCGGCAACACTCAGGGAAATCAACCAACCAATCCCTGTGGACCAAAGAGCTAAGTCATCACCAACAAGGTTCAGAAACAGCAACCACACCTCGGCAACACTCAGGGAAATCAACCAACCAATCCCTGTGGACCAAAGAGCTAAGTCATCACCAACAAGGCTCAGAAACAGCAACCACACCCCAGCAACACTCAGCGAGACCAACCAATCAATCCCTGTTAACCAAAAAGCTGAGTTACCATCAACCCCAATATAAGTACAAATGCAAGCTTTCAAGCACATTACCATCTGGAACCCCACACTGATGTTGTCCCCTCAAATGGTGACGAAATGTCTTCAATCAAATCATCAAGCTCAGAAAACAATCCAACATCAAGACCTTAAGCCCTATGCCCCTTGGCTGTCAGAATCTATTGTTTAGCTTTGAATGCCCTGCTCTTTGCTGCCCTCCAGAATCTGTCATCCTAACTGACTGCTTAGTTTTTCTAATTGTTGGGCTAGCCCTGGTAATTCCTAATGTTATCCATTGGAATTAGTCCTGCATGTCCCATAAAGCAGCAGAATGAAATTGTCAGAAATACAGGACGGGCTTAAAATCTCACTCCTGGAACTGGGTAACTTGGCAATCTTGCAGCAGTAAAGACAAATTTGGATCATCCATTCATGCAAACAGATTTAATTTACAGGATAGTCAGGATAAATCAGGAAGATGTAATACAGCTAATTGAAAAACTAAAGAGCAGCAAATCACCTGGACCAGATGGCATACATCCCAAGATGCTGAAAGAACTGAAATATGAGATTGTAGAACTACTATTAGTAATCTGTGATCTATCATTAAAATCATCTGTAGTACCCAAAGATTGGAGAGTTCCCAATGTAATGCCAATTTTTAAAAAGGGCTCCAGGAGTGATCCGGGAAACTACAGACTGGTGAGCCTAACATCAGTACCAGGCAAAATGGTAGAAACCATTATAAAAAACAAAATTACTAAACATTTTGTTAGTCATGGTTAAATGGCAGAAAGCCAACATGGATTTAGCCAAGGAAAGTCTTGTCTCACCAATCTCTTATATATTTTTTTTGAAGGTGTGAATAAACAGGTAGACGAAGATGAGCTAGTTGATATAGTGTATCTTGATTTTCAGAAAGCTTTTCCCTCCCCCCCCCCCATAAAAAGCTCAAAGCAAGAAAACTGGATATTATAGTAAAGAAAATGACAAGAATGATATTCTTAATAGAAGTATCAGTGCCAAGCAATTATTCTATGCTACATGTGCAGAAAGTGAAGATCCTCAGTTATCAAAGATGTAATCAGAGACCATGAAAATGTGGCAGAAAGAAACAGAAATGGCTCCAACTGTATTGGATGCCACCAGCCTGATTATAAATTCCAAATGCATCTTGATATGTTGCCTATGCACATGACACCTTATGAACTCCAGAAGGAGACTCTTTCTGGAACAATGCAAATTCTGAGAGGAGCATTAGCAGTGAATCTGAGATAGTGAAATAATCTTCAACATAAGCATAAACATATCTTGACAAGGGTGAAAGTCATTCCTGTGTTTCAGAAAGCTTGTCTCTACTACTACTGCTATTAAGCACTTATATAGTTCCACGCACGCAGCGCTGTACAGTCATACAAACAAGAGACAGTCCCTGCTCGTCAGAGTCATGCTCGTTGGAGCTTATAATCTAGTTGAGACAATACAAAGCATTAGTCAATTCGGTGCAAAGCACAGTATGGTCTTTATAATTCAGTCATGAAAATTGACGGGAGGTTGAGATAAAGGAAGGAAGTCAGGATCTGAAAGCGACAGTGAATTTATTTATTTATTTTTATTTAGCTGTATTTATATCCTGCTTTTCACCGGGTCAAAGCAGTCAATTGGGGGATACATTTAACATGAGGGGATATGAGACACATACGCTAATACTTACAGGGAACATGGGCAATGGAGGGTTAAGTGGCTTGCCCAAGACCACAAGGAGTATAGGACTAGAAATCCCAGTCCCTCCGGCCTGAGATTGCTGTCCCCAGGTGGGACTTGAACCCCCGGCCCTCCGGCCTGAAGTACCTTGTCCTAACCACTAGACCACTCCTCCCCTAGTGAAGAGGTGGGTCTTCAATCTGGATTTGAAGACGGCTAGGGAGAGTGCCTGGCGTATAGATATAGGTAGGCTGTTTCAGGCTTGAGGTGCAGCAAGGTGAAAGAAGCGAAGTCGGGAGTTAGCATGCGAGTGAAAGACCTAGATAGAATGATTTGTTAGCGGAGTGAAGATCTCGAGAGGGGATGTAGGGAGAGATAAGAGATGAGAAGTATTGAGGGGCCATAGAGTGAATGCATTTATAGGTCAGCAGGAGAAGTTTGAATTGGATACGGAATTGGATAGGGAGCCAGTGAAGCGATTTGAGATTTGAAGCGATTCTACTGGAAACTACATAAACACTATAACATTGCTGTGACATTCCTGTCATGATATGCACAAAATTAAACCATAAACACATACTAATACTAACTTAAATTATCAAATCACACCACAAAAATAAATTTAATGTAGGGGAAAAAGACCTCAGACTGTGTCCTCTCAGAGGGTATGTTTACTAAACAGCGATAGTAGCTTCCATGCAATATTGGACCTGAGGCCCCATTGGGATATGGCTCCAATATCTCACGGAAGCCGCGGCCTAATAGGGGAAACATACCCTTAGATTTTAGTAAACATACCCCTAGATTTTTACAGTTGAAAAAGTGATAAAATAAGAGATATGATTTGGCTTATCTATATTTGAAAGTTCAGTAGGGGGTTTTTGACCTAAGAGGAACAGCCTTAATAACCTTTGGATACCTCCGAGAGGAGTAACCTGTCTTTAAAAATCTAGAGGACAGTCTGAGGTCTTTTTTCCCCTATATTAAATTTATTTTGATGGTGTGATTTGATCATTTCAGTGATTATTGTGTATTTATGGTTTGATTTAATCGATTTTCATCTTTTGTGGTGAGTGTTGTCGATATTTTGATGCACAAAATTAACCAATTTGGAGACACTTCGCACTGAAAATCAGTAGCAGAGCCAGAGATTAGACCTGAGGCATAGGGATATAAAGTGACTCTACTAGGGTCACATATAGAGAGTCAGTGACAGAGACGGGGATTAGTTCTGAAGCATGGGGATATAACATGACTCTGCTAAGGTCATACACACAGAATCAGTGGAAGAGCAGGGTACAGTACGATAAAGTGATGCATCCTAGTGAAACCTTTATTTTCATTGCAGGGGAGACTTGTTTTCAAATTATGGGTCTGAAAATCTTATTTTTTCCTGAGTACAGTTAGATTTTTTATTATTATAATTTTTGAATATGTAAAAGCCCATAACTCACACCTGGTATAAACCACAGAAAGCAACCAAGGGAGGAACAGCCCTAAATTTTCTGCACAATTTCACAAACAAAGCAGAAAATATGAAAATTAACCCACGTGCCAATTTGCCTCCCCCTTCTTGGCCTGGTTCCTGACATTTCTGCTTCACTGGATACTGAGAAACAGGAAGTGCTGTAACTTGTCCTACATGACAAGTCTCTTTGAAAGCATTGTGGATCTTCTGCAGATGATCAGGAACGAAGCAGTGTTACGTTCTGGATGTGCCAACGTTCTCCTGAGGTTCTTCCAGGGTTCTCTGGTACTTTCCTAGGACCCTTCAAACACCGCTCACACGTTACACTCTCACTGCTCCTCGGCCAATGTTCACATATTACTGTCACTTACCTTACCAGGGTTCAGGTTACTCTCACTGACACTTGATTAATGTTCTGCTGATGCTTTTCTGCTCCAAACCAATGCTTTTTTAATACTCTTCTAGTGAGCCCCAACCGATGTTCATGCTTAATCTTTTACTGCTCTTCAACCAGTGTCTTATCAGACTTTTCTATTGCTCTAACCAAACTTTATTTACCCTTTTTACATCCAACCCGATCAGCTAAACTTTGAATTGTGGATATTTTCTGTAGCCCATTTAGAACAGCATAAAATAAAAATCTTAAGCAAATGCTGAACATGTAATTCATATATATTCTCTTACCACCCCTAAAACAGTGTTTTCCTGTCTCTCTTCTACTGCCCTCTTCCCCACCGCAGTAAACACCAGTCTTTGTAACGTTGAAGTCTTCCTCCTTTGGTCTCTTACATACACATGTACCGTATTAATAAACAGCTTATTTTTATCATTAGTATGATGTATGACATATCTCAGACAATGCTGACTGGTTTTAACTCCATTAATTCAGGTCGTACCCAAGGCTCTGGGAATCGTAGAGATATTTGCACAGAATGTATGCTGTTCCAAGTAGAATAGCTTTCTGCAAAACTAATCAGGTTATGTCTTTTAAATATAACATTTCCAAGTGTTTTCGGAGTCCAAACGATATTGCTCCGAGCTCCAGTCACTATCAGTAATACCACTGATTTTTTTCCCTCCATCATCTTCGTACTTTAATTTGTAAATCATGTTTTTAAAATTATTTCTGGGTCCACAAAGAAACAGCGCTAGCCACTCAAACGAGCAGAGACAAAAAACAGGAAGCGGCAGATTCAACACCCAATGAATTTATTATAACCAAATAAGTGGCCTAAGCCCAACACAGGCCGTGTTTCGTGTATAACTTCCTCAGGGGCTATCAGGACACACTAAAAAATAAATTGTAAAACCACATTAGTATAATTAAACCATAAATATACCAAAAAATGGGGGGTTAAAATAAAAAGTTGTAACGTGAATAGACAATATACATAAAATAAGGCAAAATTGGACTATATCAAATGACTTAAGTCTCAAGGAAAACACATCAATAAAATTCAAAGAACAGTCAAAAATAATCAATTAAAATCATAAAAAAACCATATACAGTCACTAAAAATGAATCCTAATCTATTCAATAAACTATTCTATAGATCAGATGACATATAAATATGTATACATACATATGTATAAGTACATAAATAGGATAATTAAGTAAATAAATAATTAAAAGTGCTAATTGGAATACAATAAAAACACCAAACCATTTATAATCGTACAAGCATATGCAACAGAAGATGTAAAAAATGCCATATACAAACACTTAAAATTGGATCCTCATATATTCAATAAACTATGCTATAGATCAGTTAACATATAAATATGTATACATACATATACATAAGTGTATAAATAATAAAATTATTAAATAAATAAATAATTAAGAGTATAAGTGCTAATAGGAATACAAGAGAAAAAAATAAAATCACCAAACATTTATAATTGTACAAGAATATACAACAAAACTGTAAAAAAACTATATGCAATCAAAGATGGGAAGGGATGAGGAGACTAAAGGAGTAGGTTCGATTGAGAAACAATTATGCTAATAATAAATAAATAAAACCTATGCTGTAAAGTTGAACATTACCTGTGGGTGTGATGTGCATAGACTTCACCAGGCTCAAAAGAGACAATGGAAGTCGCTACTATCAGAAAAGCTTCTAAAGATTAAAAATAAAAACGGAAAACTTACGCCAAAATAGATGACTAAATACTATAAGTCATTTACGAATATTGCACTCTACTTTAAAAAAATAATAACAATAAATAAAATTATATAAAAAAATAAGAATATACTTCTTTATATTGAGATATAGAAGATATTGGATGCCACCCTCATAAAAATAAATATATTTCTAATTGTAAAAACTGCCCCCATTAAAAATACATGACCATACACATAAGCCAATGATAGAATAATTAAATAGATAAAAAATGTATAGGTCATGTGAACAAGAAAGATAGAAAAAGGGGGGGAGAGGAGGGAGGGGGGGAAGGGAGAGAAAAGGAGGGGCGGGGCAGGGAGGGAGGAGGGGGAAAGGGAAGGGGAAGGGAAAGGGAAAGGAAGGGGGGGAGAAGGGAGAGGGGGGAGGGGGAAGGGGAGGGGAGGGAGGGGAGAGAAGAGGAGAAGGGAGGGAAGGGGAGGAGGAAGGGTAAAGAGGAACTGTTTTAAACCGTTTTGAACCCAAACTGACTCCGATATTTAAGGAACATATTGTATCTCTAAAAATCAATGCAGGGGAGTCCCATAGAGTTAAAAAATGGGGGGGGGGGGGGAGGAAGAGGGGGAGGGAGGGGAAGGGGGGAGAAAAAAGGGGGGGGGTGAAGAAGAAAACACAGCTCGAATTCAAAATACTAAAAAACTTGTGAACAAGTATCCTAAAGGAACACGGAGAGGTCTTGTTCTAAGTTCAAACCCCGAGGAGTTAACGTATCCATCAAAAAGATATATTTTTGTTCAAGCCTTAATAATGTCTTATTGTAATCCCCGCCCCTCCAATTGGGTATCACCTTCTTTATCACAAAAAACCGCAAATCCGATAGGGAATGATTCTTCTCGAGCCAATGCTGAACCAATAGTTTATCCTCCAACTTCCTTCTAATACTACTCTTGTGTTCAATTATCCTGACACGTATTGTACGTTTAGTTTTTCCAACGTATAGCATCTTACATGGGCATATAATTACATATATTACGTTTGTAGTAGCACAATTAGAGTGATCATGTATGTAATATTTTTTCTGGGTAATAGGATGTGTGAAGAATCTTCGAACCGGAAGAGAGTGTATACATACAGAGCAGTGTCCACAATGATATTGACCTTTATAACTTGAGAGGGGTTTTCTCTCAGTAAGAGCTGAAGATACAAGAAGATCTCGGAGATTGGCACTTCTTCTATGTGCTACCATTAATTCCATTTTTTCAAATCCTGGAACGGCTTGTATCAAGTGCCATTCTTTTTTGAGAATATCAATAATCTTATGGGAGACCAAAGAATAGTTTAGAGGACAAACCATTTTGTCTTGGCCATTTTTCCTACCACGTAGTCTGAGTAAGTCAGCCCTTGATGAATCCCTCGCTCTGACATATGCCTTATTGATAGCGCAAATTGGATATTTACGCTCTTGGAATCTCTCTCGCAAAGCTGAAGATTGATTCTCAAAATCTGCATCCGAGGTGCAAATCCTCCTGACCCGTAGGAATTGTCCAACCGGTAAGTTATTTTTGAAAGCGGGATTATGGAAACTTGAATGATGAAGTAGAGTATTACGATCGGTAGGTTTTCTGTAGAGTGTAGTGATAAATCCTGACCCATCTCTCTTAATCAATAGATCCAAATAGGAAATCTTGGCCGCATCATAGGTAACTTGAAACCGTAAATTGCTATCCAGGCTATTGATCCATACATTAAATTCTGCTAATAATTCAACTGTACCTTCCCATATAATAAAAATGTCGTCGATATATCTTATCCACAACCGGACATTATCCTTATATAAAAAATCTTTCAAAAAAAGTTCTTCGAAATTATGTACATAAAGATTCGCAACATCTGGCGCAAAGGATGACCCCATGGCCACACCCTTAATTTGCTGGTAAACCAACCCTCTGAAGCAAAAATAATTTTTACAAAGTGCAATTTCAGCTAAACCAAACAAAAAGGCGGTCGGGATACGCTGATGGGACTCTC
Source organism: Ichthyophis bannanicus (assembly GCA_033557465.1). NCBI lineage: Eukaryota > Metazoa > Chordata > Amphibia > Gymnophiona > Ichthyophiidae > Ichthyophis > Ichthyophis bannanicus. Next base: position 122,949,753 of record CM066048.1, read on the forward strand.
TAATCAAAAAACACTTTTCAACAATACGTAGGGCTTCTACTTGTGGCACGTTGGTATACAATGATTCTACATCCAAAGTAACCATGATTGTATCGGGACCCAAATTGTTGAAAGCGGAGAGAATTTCAATTACATGAGCTGAGTCTCTAACATATGAACTCATTTTCAACACAAAAGGTCTAAGGATGACATCCAAAAACTTTGAGATGGGTTCTAGCAGGGACCCTATAGCCGAAACTATGGGTCTACCGGGAGGGTTGTCTAAAGACTTGTGAATCTTAGGTAATACATATATGGTGGGCATGATAGGATTAGTGACTGTGAGAAAATCTCTTTTTCTTGTCAGATGTCCGGTTTCGTAAGCAATCGAAACTAGATTGTCAATACTACTCTTAAGGGCTTCTGTCGGGTCTTCATTTAATCTAAAGTAAAATGCTTTATCATGAAGTTGTCTATCAATTTCTGCGATGTACTTCTCTCTATCAAGAACAACAACCGCGCCCCCCTTGTCTGCGGGTTTAATAATAATCTTAGAATTAGTTTGCAATGATTTTATAGCTTTCTTTTCATCTAGGGTCAAATTGTTGAATGGTAAACGAGTATTAATTTTTAAATCGTGTATCTGTTTTAGAACGAGTTTTTCAAATGATTCTATTAAGGGATCCGTTTTAGGAGGTGGTACCCAAGTGGAGGCCTTACTAATGATAGACTGATCGGCTACTTGGGTCTTAGAGTCTTTAAAAAAATCCCGTATTCTGATTCTGCGGAAAAATTTATACAAATCGATCTCGGTTTCAAAAGGGTCAAAATGATGTACAGGTATAAAAGATAACCCCTTAGCAAGAACCGATATCTCATCAGTAGTAAGATTATAATTTGAAATATTGATGACATTATTGTGTCCTAATACCTCCTCTCGTACGATTCGTCTCTCGCCCATCCTCCCCTCCCGCGGCCCCGACCACGTCCTCTGCCTCTCATTGGAAAATGGTTGTACTGTCTCTGGCCGTGGTCCGACCAAGAGTTCTGAAAAAACTGGGACTGTTGTTGCTGTTGGCGTGTCCTGCAGGAACTTCGTCCACCCCCCTTCCACAGGCTGTCCATACTTAAAAAATTGCTTTTCTTTTTGCTTTGCTGTTTATCAAGTGCTTTATTTTCCTTATCATTTGAATCATTTTCCTGAAATATGCAAAAATTAACCCGGCTGCAGAATGTAGATTAAAAATTTAAAGTAAGCCTTCAAAGGGTTAAAGGAGCAAAGAAGCATCTGTAAAATTAATCTGAAGATTAAAATAATAATATTTAAAAAGAAGCATTAGGAAAGAAAAAAAAGACTTTGTGAATAAAACCGGCAGCCTGGACTTAAGTGGATTGAAGCTGCTCTAACCTTCTCAGTTTGCCATCAGTCGAATTGGTGTGAAAATTGGAAAATGGGCGCAATAGTTAGTAAGATTTAGTTTTACAGGGGCAAAGCTCTGCTGTAGGATAGGAAATACCAGTAAAACGGCTTTATCGAGAAAACGGCAATAGACCGAATTGCTATTACTATTGTTAAATATTCGGTTCACAGTTTCGTTTCGGATTGGTTCTTTGGGGTTAATCCGGTGCTGGCGGCTGCTGGGTTTCCGGGCTCTAGATACGATTTGCTGCTTCTCTCTCTAGCCGGTCCAGTGCCTGAGCCGACTTTCTGCGGGTTGCTTCAGTGGCTTCTGTCACCCTACAAATCTTTTGTTGTTCTTTGCTCCTAAACTGTCTTTCGGATGGATGGACATCAGCCCTGAAGCAAACAGTGTTCAGAGGTTTTAGCCAGGTGCAGCCGCCTCTGCGGTGGAAAGTTTGGATAAATGGCAGAGGGAACGTCTGTCTGCGTTTTCTTTTGCGTTTTATGTGTTAAATGACTTGTTTCTTTGTTGGGCGTCAAGATCCTGGCTGTTCCTAGCAAATAGCTTCTGCCCCATAAACAGAAGATCTCTGTCCTGGGCTTTGAAAACTCCCTGCTAGACATAACCATCTTACCTTCTTTGCCCAGTAGTGTGGCTGTTGCCTTAGTCCGCTTGAATGCACATAAAGAAAGGTTGACCAATAAAAATACAACATAACTTAATACAGTTCTTGTATAGCTTTGGAGAGCTGGTACCCCCTTCCGCAGGTCCAAACAAAATGAGCGAAAGAAGAGATGGCCAGAAAATACATTGCAATGAGAGTGTGAGGGGAAGGAGGGAGAGGCTTGATTATTTAGAGCGATATGAAGGGGACAGAGAGCCCGCATCCTTCACTTCTCACTACAGGGCAGATCATTACTCTTTACAGATGCTGCCAAACAAAACCGCATTCCTTTCCAAAGGAGCTCCCCTCCATCCACAACCTTTTACCCATTTCACCAGAAGGAAAAGGCTGGATTCTTTTTGGCAGGCTTTAATTAATATATTGCTGCTTATATGATACACGCGCAGAAACATGTCTTTAAACAGAATTCTGTCATGATGCTTATAACTCAATACAACTTTTCAGAAGTTCAGCAAATCCCCTTAAATGTCTTGATGGACTTTACTACCCGGAGGAAACACAGAGCTTTAAGTTAAAAGCAACATTAAAGATATATTATGCTTCTATATTACTTTTATAGATTGTTTTTGAAATGGTCTCATGTGATGTTTTAAAACTGAATAAATCTTTCAGTTTTTATTTTACTGTAGTGCAATTATGAAACGCAAAACCTAGATTTTTTTTATAAGTAATTTTATTGTAAACGTATTTGAAATTTTGGAAAAGTTTAGCGTGAATGCCGTTATGCAAAAGAAAAAAAATCTATTTATAATTTTAGGGGGACATATGTTTAAACCGAGTATGAAAATTAGCCCCTACTTTCCTGGGAGGAAAAAAACTTTTTTTTAAGTATATGAAAATTTGAGTCTATTTCTGAATCTGGAGGTTTCTAGCAGCCAGTCAGCGCAGCCCCCTTTGCATACATTTAAATGAATTCGGGGTCGGGCTCCTATAAAACCCTGGAGAGAGGGCAGGAAGGGACTGCAGGATCCGGACGCCTTTAATTCACTGTCGTGTACAATGTCCTGGACTCACGTACTTTGCCTGTCTCTGCAGTTCCTTTCCTGTAAGTATTTCAATGGTCCACTGTACAATGCTTCCAGTTGCTTATCTCATAATAGTCTTTATATGTTGCTCTTTTTATTTATATGCGATAGTTCCTGAATATAGTGGTTGGGGCAAGGTACTTCAGGCCGGAAGGTCGGGGGTTCAAATCCCACTACTAGAGGACAGCAACCTTGGGCCGGAAGGACTGGGGTTTCTAGTCCCACAGGTGCTCCTTGTGGTCTTGGGCAAGCCACTTAACCCTCCATAGCCCATGTTCCCTGTAAAATAGTTATCTCCAAGTTATAATGTCCTGTTCAATGTAATTTCAGTTTGTTCAATGTAAACCGCACTGATGCACAATAGCGCGGTATATAAGAGAATGTAAATAAATAAATAAAATATGAACCATTGTACAACTGATAATATTACTAGTGTGAGGGCAGGTATTATGCATGGCATATATAGTGCAAACTCTGCATCTGTCTGGAGATAGATAAGAAGCAGTTTTCTGACTTTCTGCTTCCGAGGTTTGAGGCTCTTCCTGAAAGCACGAGCACTATCTGGTCTCTGTCTGCACATCTATGAGCGTGTATCTATCTTTTCTATTTCTGTGAAATAATATGTCTTTCCCCGCTTGTCTTCCGCCCCCTCCCTCTCTCTCTTCTCAGTCGCCAGTTGTCAGTTTGCCTCCCTAGTGCAGTCCACCCCGGTGCTCGCTGTGTCCCCCGGGGCCACCGCCCGGTTGGAGTGTGAAGTGAAGAATGTGAAGCCGGACACTCTCTATATGAACTGGATCCGCCAGTCCCCGGGCCAGAGACCGGAGGGGGTTCTGGGCTATGCACAAAACCAGACGATATACAGAGCCCCGAACATCACCGACCGCTTCGTGCCATCCAGGGACACTTCCAACTTCTTTCTGACCATCAACAATGTCCAGGCGGAGGACGATTCGGTGTACTACTGCTTTGTGAACTATGGATCAGCAGGGGTCCAGAGCTGGGGAGCGGGGACCAGGCTCCGGGTGAATGGTAAGACACTTCCCTTTCTCTCCATTTCCACTAGGCTAGATCCTGATGCTCATTTTATAGATGAACCCCGAATGCTAATGACCAGGGGCTGAGCTATGCTCTGATCTACACTTCTGAAATCAGAGCAGACTGAACTTGTGATTTCAGCAGTAAGAAAGAGTTGAGCTTCTGTGCGCCCTTAGGGTCTGCAGGGCTCACCCCAGGGGGTTTCAGGATCTGGGGAGGGACTTGAACATGTAACAATCCTGCTTCTCCCTCCTCCACTTCCCTAAATACACTGGGGTCTTCTCCTCAACCCCCACCCCCCACTTCACTCACACACATTGGTACTTTTTCCCCTCTCCACCCCCTCCCGTGCTCTTCTTTCTATCTCTCCCTTACCCACCGCATACAACCCCTGATCTCACCTACTGAGGCCCCATAATGTACCAGGATAGGGCTATCAGCAATCCAGGACCAGCCCGACCTCTCTGTTTTGGAACTGGGTAACTCGGCAGTTCTGAGACTGAAGCAAAATCAGGCCGGCTCAGCCCATTTCCTGGTGACCTGCAGCCTGCTGGCAACACTGAGCTATCCTTTCGCCTTTGTGACCGTCTCCCAGCTAAGGTCTGTTCCTATGGCGTGCAGGTGGGGTAACATATATTGCACATAGCCAGAGGTATCCTAAAACTTCCAAAACTGTTTGATCTGTTCCGCTTTTTACTATGAACTTAAAGCTCTGCCTCTGGACCTATGACTATGAATCTCTAGTGTACCTGACCAAGCTGAGGGCATGACCTGGAGTGGTTCTTAAAATATTACGATGGATTTTTCCCCTTTCAGGAGGTGACCGCCGGAGACCCAGCCTATCCCTCTTCCCTCCGTCCCAGAAAGAGATCGAGGCCTCAGGCAATGTCTTCTTAAGCTGCCTGATCCATGATTTCTACCCCGGCTATGTCGACGTGGTCTGGCAGGTGGATGGAGAGGAGACGCGTGAAGGGGTGATGAAGGGGCAGGTGGCACTAGGGGAGGACCGCACCTACTCACTGAGAAGCTACCTGAGTGTCCCGGGGGAGGATTGGAAGAACGGATCCACATACAGCTGCCTGGTGGAGCATGAAGCCCTGGAGACCAGCCTGAAGACATCCATCTCTTATGGGGACTATTCCTCACTGCAGTAGCCCGTCTCAGTCCCTTTCCTTCCCCAAGCTATAACTTCCTTTTTTCATGTACTCAGCTGGAAATTTTAGCCACCCCGGGTTTAGAGCTAGTGGGATTAACATAGAAGTGTGACAAACTGGATATAATAAAGAAATATGGAAATTGTAAAGGAAGAATGAATATATCACAGGTGTCTGATAACAAAAGATCTGCAAATTATCTTCCAATGGATTGTAAAGCCCCCAAACCATTGCACCCCAGTACTATGGGCTCTGGAGGTGTAGCTCTAGGCATCAAGCTTACAAAATACCTATAATGTTACCTTTCTTAAATATACTTCCTCTGAGTAACACTGTGTGAACTGTCTCTAATCATCTTTAGCAAGCAACATCCTGTAACAATATCTAATGTTGGATTCCTTGTGTGTGTTGAGAAACTGATGCCCCACAGAATAAAGACTTGCAGTGGAGAAAGCTGGTGGTTTGTGAACTCTGTAGATGTTTCTTTTCCCGTGGGTCAGCAGAGGTGTCCCTCACCCTCACTGAGAGCTCCTCTCTCCTTCCCTGAACATGGAAACTACAGTTTCTGTTTTGCTGTCTGGGTTTCTGCATTTATTCTTCTTGTTTTAAGTCTCTCTTTGTGTTGTTCTTTTTAACACAAATGGAAAAGGTTTGCTGTCTTTAGGTGCACTTATATCCTCCTTGCCAGAAGAAGCCTGGTGCAGAGTTGCCAAGTTAACCAGTTCCAAGAGTGAGATTTTAGGCCAGTCCTGGATTTCTGACAATTTCATTCTGATGCATTATGGGAACTGCAGCACTCAGGGCCGGATTTACCTATACGCCATGGCGTAGGGCCCACAGCCGGCAGGGGCCCACAAAAAAAGAACCAGGTAATTTTTTTTAAACTCAATTTAAAAAAAAAACCTGGTGGCTGCTGCCGCGGGGGCCCCGTCTACAAGCTGAAGCGGTGCGGTCGGGTCTCTCCCTCCCTCCCTCGCTGCAGGCTGCGAGAGACACGAAGATAGAGCGTCTCCTCGCGTCTGTGTTAACCCACAGGGGCTGATGGGATTTCCCATCAGCCCCTGCCGGCTTAACACAGACACGAGGAGACGCTCTCCCTTCGCGTCTCTCGCAGCCTGCAGCCTGTAGCGAGGGAGGGAGGGAGGGAGGGAGGGAGAGAGACGAGACCCGACCGCTTCAGCTTGTAGACGGGGCCCCCGCGGTAGCAGAGCGGGCACCGCGGCGGCAGCCACCAGGTTTTTTTTTAAAATTAAATTTTACTTTAGGCCGGGGGGGGGGGGTAGGACTGGTAAAGGGCGGGGGGGGGGGGGGGGTAGGGCTGGTAATGTGCTATTGGGGGGGGAGGACTGGTAAAGGGCTGGGGGGGGTTAAGGGTAGAGGTAGGCTGTTGGGGTTAGGACTGGTAATGGACTGTGGGCTGTTGGGGGGGCTTAGAACTGGCAATGGGCTTTGGGGGGGGTTAAGACTGGTAATGGGCTGTGGGCTGATGGGGGCTGTCTGGTAATGGGCTAGGGGGGGGGCTAGGACTGGAAATGGGCTGGGGGGTTAAGACTGGAGGTGGGCTGATGGGGTTAGGACTGGTAATGGGCTGTTGGGGGGGGTTAGAACTGGTAATGGGCTTTGGGGGGGTTAAGACTGGTAATGGGCTGTGGTCTGATGGGGGGTGTCTGGTAATGGGCTATGGGGGGCTAGGACTGGAAATGGGCTGGGGGGTTAAAACTGGAGGTGGGATGATGGGGTTAGGACTGGTAATGGGCTGTTGGGGGGGGGTTAGAACTGGTAATGGGCTTTGGGGGGGTTAAGACTGGTAATGGGCTGTGGGCTGATGGGGGGTGTCTGGTAATGGGCTATGGGGGGCTAGGACTGGAAATGGGCTGGGGGTTAAAACTGGAGGTGGGATGATGGGGTTAGGACTGGTAATGGGCTGTGGGCTGATGGGGGGGGTAGGACTGGCAATGGGCTATGGGGGGCTGACTGGAAATGGGTTGATGGGGTTAGGACTGGAAGTGGGCTGATGGGGGGTTAGGACTGGTAATGGGTTATAGGGGGGGCTTAAACTGAAAATGGGGTGATGGGGGGTTAAGGACTGAAAATGGGGTGATGGGGGGGTTAAGGACTGTAAGTGGGGTGATGGGGGGGCTAGGACTGGTATTGGGTTGGGGGGTTGCTAGGACTGGAAATGGGCTGATGGATGGCTAGGACTGGAAATGGGCTAATGCAGGGACTAGAAGGGAATGGATGCTGGGTGAGGCTGGAACTAGAAGGGAGCTGATGTTGGGGGAGGATTAGAATGGGATGGGGCTGGAAGAGTAAAATGGAGAAGGGAAAAATATTTTGTGTGGGAGGGATAAAAAATCTACAATTGGCCGGGTATTGGGAGAGTAAGTGGGGATTGAGGATGGAGGGGTAAAATTTGAGTGGATGAAATAGGAATGAGGAAAGAGCAAAAGGAGAAAGATTAGTATGTTAAAGCAGATGTAGAGAGAGAATGGAAAAAAATCTAGAAGAGAGAAGAAAGGACAAATGGACAGCAGACGATGGAGAGTTAGCAGAAGACACGAAGAAACCAGAAGAAAGTGGCTGGAGCAATTGCAGCTGAAAAAAATGCACAAAAGGTAGAAAAATCTCTCTTTATTTTGAATTTATTAATTGGAATATGTCAGCTCTGGTAAATGTGCATCATTAACATCTGTGCTTTGTTTAGTACAAGAGCAAATTAATGTATTGTTTTATTTCTACAGTGTTGTACATTCCAAGTTTGGCTTTTGGGCTTCCCAGTTTAATTATTGTCTTCCTGTTTCTAAATTGTGATTACTTGTTTGGTGATGGTCTATGTTCTGCATGTGTAACTGAGCTGAGGTGTTCTGTTTATATAATTCCTATTTGACATTGCCACTTGTTCTCTTTCCCCAGTAGGTCATGTATTGTTGTTCTCTGAAATGTATTGGTTTAATATTTGCAGTGTTGCCTTTTGATTGGTAGAGTATGGTGCTTTGTGAGTCCTGGTAGTGCTGTTAGGATACGGCGGGTTTACTATGGGCAGTGTTTGTAGTAGTTCCTAATGTGTCTGGCAGTTGGCACTGGATTATAGTAATGTAGAAATCTTTTAGTCTTTCTTTATCCATACACTCATTAAGAGGCACGTTTACTAAAAGTTAGTATATGGTAACATTATGCAAATATTTATGCAAATGAGGTCCGCACCCCCCTTGGGCCGCCCCTGCTGGGGGCCCACAATTTTTGTTGGCGTAGGGCCTCACTCAAGGTAAATCCGGCCCTGGCAGCACTGATTCCAATGGGTAAAGACAGAGCCTACCAGGGTTGGTCTGTCCACTAGGCAGTCACCTAGGGCGGCAGAGTCCGATGTGCTGTCCCCACCACACCCCACTCCACCATGTGCCGTCACCACGCTGCCCCTGACATCCAGCATCTCACCTGGGGTTGATGGGCAGCATGGCGATCACATCTTTAGCACCATGGAAGGCTTTAAAGTGTGTATACACACTTCCTGTAGGCCTGCTGCTCCTGCTCCCTCCAACAGGAAGTTCCATCTGGGGACTGCAAAGACCATACTGCAAGGCATTGCAACTTTAAAACTAGAACTAGTAAAAAATCTCACTTCTGGCACTGGGTAACTCTGCTGATGGCAGTTATCTGGTGTCCTGTAACATAAGAATGAAAGGACGGTGGAAGTCTCTCTCTCTCTCCTTGTCCAGCTAGAGTCCCTTCTTTCTCTCTCTCCCTTTGTTTTTAAATTGAAATTCCTCCCTGGGATTGTTTCCCTCCCTGCCCCCGCCACCCCACCCCATCCCACGCTACAGAGGATACAGCTGACACTAATGAGTGCCGAGGGACAGAGGTCCAAGTGACCTGGTTCTGGAAGGGAGATTTGTGGCTAGTCCTCGACTGACAATCCTCCGCCCTGCTGCATTTGAATATTTGCAGACCTCATTTGAATTGGTAGAAACAGGGACTCTAAGCACCAGGGTGTAAGTTGAAAAAGTAGAATGGGGTCACTTGACAGTTCTGTGGAGAAGAGGGCAGAGTCCCTGATTTTACCCATTGGAATCAATGCTGCAGGTCCCATAATGCATCAGAATGTGATTGTCAGAAATCCAGGACTGGCTTAAAATCTCATTCCTGGAACTAGATAATTTGGCTGCTCTGAGAGCACCATGAGATGGGAAACCCACATACTGCCTTTCTCCAATTGTGACTCTCAGAAAGGAGGAGGGGGTGAGTTTGGAAGGGGATTAAAAAGGATGAGAAAGAAGAATGTGGAGATGGAAGATTGCAAGTTGAAGATATGGGAACCTAATTTCTACTTGGCCTTTGATTGTCAGGTTGCTTAAATCAGTCCTCCACTGAATCCTGCCCTAGTCTCATAGGACCTAAATGTGGTTTTAACTGAACCATCCTTGGCTGAAGAAATCACTTTGGGACCTCTAGAGTTCTGTGTGTTCAGGTATGTGACCTTGAAGATCGCTTTCATCCATGGTGGCAAAGCTTCAAGTTACCCAGCTCCAAGGAGGAGATTTTAGGCCAGTTATGGATTTCACACAAGCTTATCCCAGTGCATTATGGGACCTGCAGCAGTAATTTCAATGGATAGAATCGGGGACTACAAACAGCACAGTTTTGCGATGTAAACTTAAAACCAGGACTGGTCAAAATTCCATCTCCTGTTGCTGGTAACATAATAGCTCTGTGGTGGTCATTCAGCCCACAGATAGTCAGGGAGCTTCAAGCACTAGTGACCATCTACCTTGGGCTGTCTAACAGGATAAAAGAGTAGAGTTGCCAACTGGCTCCAGATGCGTCTGACAGGCTTGATCCATTCCTGGGTTTACTCCATTGCATGCAGGGATACGTAGTTTTGATTTCTCCATTGCACTCCATAAGAAAAGCAAGACTACAAGTCCCTGCATGCAATGGGGTAAATACAGGACTGGAACAAGCCTATTGGGTGCATCTGGAGCCAGTTGACAACCCTATACAAGAATGGTGCTTTCCTTCCTAAATTGGTGTTGGATTTCCACTTTAGCCAATCAGTCATCCTACTACTGGCAACCTTCCTTGGCCTCATGTGTGCAGGTTACCAGCTGGTTCAATTTCTTCCGGTCAGACTGATCCAACCCCGTTCTGCTACTCAGGTAGTCTGGGACTGCCAACACTGTTGATGTGGTGTTCGCAGCTTCTGGGGCTAAGAGGTGAGGGAGGTGGTGCCAGTCATCATGAAATAGTGACACCTACTGGCCAGGTGCAGGAATGCAGGGTGATCAAATTCGGAGAGAATTATTGTCTATGGCAATGGCCCAGGACTGTCTGTGCTACTGAATCAAATAGAGAATTAAAAAACAGGAGGAAATAAATCATTTAGAAATCTGGTTCACTTCTCAATCACATTAGGGATCAGGTTGGTAGATGTCTGGGCCGCGCATTCATACACCATCTTTTCAGACAGATTATTATAACAAAACTCTTAAATCTCCCAGCACACGCAAGACAAAGATTAGAGGGGGTGATAGTGATTTATTGAATAAAAACATTTCCCAAGTACAGAACTATAAAAACAAGGATGGGATATTGGCGTTAACCTCCAGAAACAATCCCGTGTTACATATTTTGTCAAAGAAAGTTAGGCAGGGAAACCGCAAATGCAGATTTCCAGGAAAGGAAGCATGCGTACCCTAGGGGAAACCTTGAAATCCATCCGAGCATTGCATTTGACCGGGATTTTCCTTAAAACTACACCTAGAATAATCGGGTGTTTGTTGCATTTAGTAAGCGACATTTACAAAGAAAAGAAACTGCAGGGGTGGGTTTGGGAAGATCTGAAATGTGGGATCGGGGGTATGCTAGGGACAGGTCTAAAAGGTGGGGATGGGAAGAAGCTGATTGAGAGAAAAGAACGATTGGGATAACCTGCTCCCCCTTTCCCTTTGAGCAGAAGCTGGAAGGAGATGAAAAACCATAAGAAGCCCCCCGCGACATGCTGCCGGCAGAACCTCGCAGAAGTGCACCGGAAACTCATTTTCACAGTGGATTTTAATCCTCCTGGTCTTATTTTCCGCTCTGTACCGGCAGGACTTCGGCCAGCGACTGCACGGTGAGGTTGAAGCACTCTGTGCTGGTTTCCGGCCCGTCTTGGATCCTGCTGCACAGTTCCCGGACCTCATCCTCTGTACCTACGGGACCTGGCCAAGGAAATGTCCGGGTTCTCGGCTGGCCTCTCCGGGGAACCTTTGCGGAGGTTCCAGTCCTTGTCTACAGGTATCCGGGACTGCTCTAAGTTCATGTCCCGAGCGGCCTACGATGGCTTCGAGGCTTCGGCCCGAGCAGTGGCAGCCGGCATCGCCTCCCAACACCAGGCATGGCTGCAGTCATCGGACCTCGAGCCTTGGGTACAGGACAAGTTGGTCGATGTCCCTTGCCAAGGCGAAAACCTTTTTGGCAAACCCATGGCCGAGAAGGCTGCTGAGCTCGAGACCGAGCATCTTACTCGGACCAGACTGTCCAGAAAGACCTCTGCCCCTTCTCAGAAAAAGAAGGGCTCGGGTAAGAAGTCCTTTTACCCGAGGAAGGCGGCTGCCTACAAACCTTTCCCTCATTACCAGGCCTCCCCAGCAGGCCAAGGGGCAGGGACGTGGGCCCCGTAGGCAGCCAACCCCCAAGCCTCCGGCTCCTGCTCAGCAGGGAGGGGTTTTTTGACTCCCTCAGCATAGCCTTTCCTCCTCTGCTGCCCCATCTCTGCACAGGAGGTCGTCTAGCCCCGTTTGCCCACAGGTGGCCACCAGTAACAGGAGATGCATGGGTTCTGAGCATAGTCCGCAAGGGCTATATGCTCCATTTCCAGCAGTTCCCTCCTGCTTACTTCCCAGGAGAGCCTCCAAGACCTCCTTTACACACAGACCTTCTCCTTCAGGAACTTCAAGGCCTGCTTCTGGACAAGGGGGTGGAGCCTGTCCCTCCACACCTGAAAGGGCAAGGGTTCTACTCCAGGTACTTCCTAGTACCAAAGAGAACAGGGGGCCTCCGGCCCATTCTCGACCTCAGGAACCTCAACAAGTTCTTAGTGAAAGAAAAGTTCAAGATGCTTACTCTCGGAACACTTCTGCCCTACCTCCAGCAGGGAGATTAGATCCAAAGAGCAAAGCCAAAGGATGCGTACACCCACATCCTCATTCATCCAGATCACAGAAAGTATCTCAGGTTCATTGTGGGAGGAAACCATTACCAGTACAGTGTACTGCCCTTTGGCCTCACCTCCGCCCCAAGAGTCTTCACAAAGTGCCTGGCTGTGGTAGCAGCCTACCGCAGGAATCAGGGGGTGTTTGTCTTCCCCTACCTGGACGACTGGCTCATCAGGGGTCAGACCTAACAGGAAGCCAGACAGGCCACCTCCAGAGTGGTGTCCCTCCTGCAACACCTCGGCTTTGTCAAACTTCGCAAAGTCCACTTTGCTCCCCTCCCAGAACCTAGAGTTCATAGGGGCGAGGCTGGACGCCAAGCAGGCAAAGGCCTTCTTGCCAGAGGACAGAGCACAGAGGCTCATCACCTTGGCACACCAATTTCTCACAGTGCCAAGGGTATCTGCCAGGCGTTGTCTACAGCTTCTAGGCCACATGGCCTCAACGGTGCATGTGACTCCCAATGCTCGTCTTTACATGAGGCCTGCCCAGTGGTGTCTCAGAACCCAGTGGCAGCAGGACACAGGACGCCTCACGGACAGTGCGGGTATCCAAACCCTTCCTGAACTCCCTTCAGTGGTGGCTACACCCCCACAACTTACTACAGGGGGTGTCCTTTCAAATTCCTGTCTCCAGTGTGGTGTTGACCACGGATGCGTCTCTACAGGGCTGGGGTGCTCACTGTTCAGACAAGTGCACCCAGGGCCTGTGGACTCCCTTGGAGGCCACTCAGCAGATCAACCTATTAGAGCTTCGGGCTATTCGCTTATCCTTCAAGGCTCTCTCTCACACCTTGGCTCATCAGTCTGTTCTAGTCCAGACGGACAACCAGGTGGCCATGTTTTATGTGAACAAACAAGGGGGCACTGGATCCAGACTCCTGTGCCAGGAAGCACAGGCCCTTTGCTCTTTTGGGCTCAAACACAGCATGGTTCTCAAGGCTGTCTACCTGCCAGGTCAGGAAAACTTCCTGGCAGACAGGTTGAGCAGGATTCTGCAGCCCCACGAGTGGCAGCTGCACCCATTAGTGGTTCAACAAATTTTTCTGAAATGGGGACTTCCATCCATAGATCTCTTTGCCAGTCCCCTGAACCACCAGTTACCCAAGTTCTGTTCCAGGCAACCGCATCTCCTAAGAGTAGCAGCGGATGCCTTCCTGATTTCTTGGTCCCAGGGCCTTCTGTATGCGCTTCCTCCCACACCTCTGGTGGCCCGAACTTTGTTCAAGATTCTAAGGGACAGGGCCTCGGTACTTCTGGTAGCTCCCAGATGGCAGAGGCAACCCTGGTTCCCACTGCTACTTCAACTGGCAGTGGACACTCCACTGCGTCTGGGGTTGCAACCCGATCTTCTCTCTCAGGATCAGGGTTCCCTTCTGCACCCCAATCTCAAATCTCTCAATTTGATGGCCTGGAGGCTGCAAGGGTAGTGTTGGCTCCCTGGGGCCTGCCTCAGGAGGTGGAAGAGGTGGTATTAGCCTCTAGAAAGCAATCCACCAGGAAAACCTATGCCCTGAAATGGAGAAGATTCTCCTTGTGGTGTCAAGAACACAAGGCAGATCCCTTCTCCTGCACCGTGCAAGTGGTGCTTCAATATCTCTTGCATTTGTCCAATCAGGGCCTTAAGTCTAATTCTGTTCGGGTCCACCTCTCTGCTCTGGCAGCTCGCCACTCACTGGTGGATGGGCACTCCTTGTCAGTTCACCCCTTGGTGTCCAGATTCCTCAGAGGCTTGCTTCTGCTCAAGCCTCCTATTCGTCCGCCAGCACCTGAGTGGGAGTTGAATGTGGACTAGCAGCAATTAACTCGCCCACCTTTTGAGCCAATGGCTACGTGCCATCTTCGCTTCCTTTCTTGGAAAACTCTTTCTGGTGGCCTTGGCCTCGGCCAGGTGAGTAAGTGAACTTCAGGCCTTAGTCTGTGATAGGCCTTACACTCGCTTCTATAGGAACAGGGTGGTCCTTCGGACTCATCCTAAGTTCCTCCCTAAGGTTGTCTCCTCCTTCCATCTCAACCAGGAGGTGGTTCTTCCAACATTCTTCCCTAGGCCCCATGCTAGCCGGGCTGAAACAGTCTTGCATACCTTGGGACTGTAGAAGGGCCTGGTCCTTCTACCTTGAGCGTACGCAGGGGCATAGAAGGGCTACTCAGCTCTTCGTATCTTTTGACCCTAATAACTTAGGGTTGCCTGTTGCCAAGCGTACCTTGTCCATCTGGGTGGCTGACTGTATCACCTGGGCTTACAGGGCAGCTGACCTTCCCTTGCAGGGTCAGGTCACAGCCCACCGTGTCAGGGCTATGGCTGCCTCAGTAGCTCATCTCTGCTCTGTACCATTGGCAGACATCTGCAGGGCTGCAACTTGGTCCTCAAGCCAGACTTTTGCAGCCCATTACTGCCTGGAGAGGGAGTCCCGTAGGGACAGTGCTTTCGGTCAGGCAGTGCTCCGGAATCTCTTCGAGGTTTAGGCAACTCCTACTCTCCAGCCCTCTGGATGGGCTACCGGTGGAGGTGTAGTTCAGTGAAATCCTTTTCTCTAATGCTGTGGCTAGAGGGAGCTCATTTTTCAGCTCTGGGTCCCCGGTATCCTGAAGCTGGGGAGTCCCATATGTGAGGACTGACTTCCTGCTTGGTCCTGGAGAAAGAGTAGTTACTCACCTGTAACAGGTGTTCTCCAGGAGCAGCAGGAATCAGTCCTCACAACCCTCCCTCCTCCCCTGGGAGTTGCAGTTGTACATAGCTAATAATAGCACTTAAAAACTCAAAAATGAACTATGTCATCAGACTGGCAAAGATGGCACCTTTAGGCGGGAAGGGGACTGCGCATGCGTGCCTGCATTCCCAAAGGCTTTCTTAGAAAGCTGGGGAAATTCTCCGCAGGGGGCTCCATCGACGTCGATGTCACCCATATGTGAGGACTGATTCCTGCTGCTCCTGGAGAACACCTGTTACAGGTGAGTAACT
Organism: Ichthyophis bannanicus; assembly: GCA_033557465.1. Lineage (NCBI taxonomy): Eukaryota > Metazoa > Chordata > Amphibia > Gymnophiona > Ichthyophiidae > Ichthyophis > Ichthyophis bannanicus. Next base: position 122,965,185 of record CM066048.1, read on the forward strand.
ACTCTATTCCAGGCCACTAGCACAACGTGCTCCTGCTACAGTTTAGAGCCAACGCTCAAGACCCCTTGAGAGGAAGCGGTAACCCCAGATAGATGCTCCCACCACCAAACAAAACCCTATCTTCTGATTACTTGCCAGTGGGAGGCAAAGTACTTCACTTTCAGAAGGCATGTCAATTCATTACCACACATTGTTACATAAGATATGCTATACTGGGTCAGGCCAAAAGATCCATAAAACACAGTACTCTCATCCCAACAGTAGCCAATCCATGTCACAAGAACTTGTCAGGTTCCCAAATGGTGGCGAGATTCCATACTGCTTATCTTACAGGCAAGCAGTGGATCACTGGGTAGCGATCATCAGAGTGCTACAAGATCAACGTCAAGGTTTCTACTCCTCCTCGTCCCAACAATTACCAGGTCAGCATATAGCTATCCTCCTCGGTAGCAATGCCATTGAACCCGTTAATGCAGGACCAGAGGGGTCAAAGCTTCTATTCTCACTTCTTTCTAATTCTCCAAGAAGTCTGAGGGTCTTTGCCCAATCCTTGAGAGAGCACAATCTCTACATAAAAAGAGAGAAATTCAAGATGAACTCCCTAGCAACCATCCTCCCTATCCTGCCCTGCAATGACTGACTTGTGTTCCTGGATTTCAAGGATGCCTACATACATATCCCCATTCACTCCCTGCACTGGCAGTTCCTATGCTTCACCTTTGAGAATCATCATTATCGGTACAAAGTGCCATACAGTGACAGCAGATCAGGACCACTGTGTATATCCTTACCTAGATGACTGGCTCATCTCAGCTATCTCAAAAGAAGGCAGCCATCTGCACAGTGCAGGCCACCATGCAAACACTTTAAGCACTGGGCTTCATAGTGAATGCCAAAAAATCCAAGATGCTGCCCCAACAAACTCTTCAATTCATCGGGCCAGACAAGACACCTGTGCCAGCAGAGCTTACCTGCCCCTCAACAAGTGCCAAACCATCCAGTAACTCAGTATGCAAATCAGCCAACTACACACCACATCAGCCTGTATGATGCTTCACCTGCTAGAACACATGGTAGCAGCTGTGCACAAGGGTGCCAATGGCGCATCTCTTCATGCGCCCCTTGCAATGGCAACTAAGGTTGCACTGGAACCAGCATGCTGAGCCCCACAGACCCAGCATCCAATGCTTGCGCCAGTCCCTGAATTGGTGGGCCAGTCTTTCAAACCTAACTCAGGTGTGCCCATTCCAGACTCTACCCTTGGCTCACTCTGACCACCGATGCCTCCACCTACGGATGGGGGGGGGGGGGGGGGCTCATCTACAACTCTCCAACCAGGGGAGATGGTCAACATGGGAGAGAAGACACCACATCAATGTGCTAGAACTTCACAAATGTCTTTTATGCGCTCACTATCTTCAGAGATGCCAAAAAAAGCATCTTTCGGGAAATGGAAAAAAGAGCCAAATGACGAAACCTGGAAACAGCACAAGAATTGGCAAGTCAAATGCAAGGCATTGATAAAGCAGGCAAAGGGATAATTTGAGAAGAAGCTTGCTGCGGAAGCAAAAACGCGAAATAAAGATTTGTTTTCAAGTACATTCGTAGCAAAAAACCTGTGAGAGAGTCAGTTGGTCCATTAGATGATAGAGGGGTTAAAGGGGCATTAAGAGACGACAAGGCGACAGCGGAGAGACTGAATGAATTCTTTGCTTCGGTCTTTACTGAGGAAGATGTAGGGATGTTACCCATGACTGAAGTGGTATTTAAAGGTGCGGAAGAATTGATACATCGGGAAGATGTATTACAACTATTAGATAAACTGAAGAGTATCAAATCACTTGGGCCAGATGGTATACATACAAGGGTGTTGAAAGAACTGAAATATGAGATTGCAGACCTGCTATTACTAATCTGTGAAATATCATTAAAATCATCTCTAATACCTGAAGACTGGAGGATCGCCAATGTAACACCAATTTTTAAAAAGGGTTCCAGGGGTGATCCGGGAAACTACAGACCAGTGAGCCTCACGTCAGTACCGGGAAAATGGTAGAAACCATCATAAAGAATAAAATTACTCAGCATGTAGATAGTCATGGCCTAATGGGAGACAGCCAACAAGGCTTTAGACAAGGAAGATCTTGTCTTACTAATCTGTTATGTTTTTTTGAAAGTGTGAATAAACAGGTGGACAAAGGTGAGTCGGTTGATATAGTGTATCTGGACTTTCAGAAAGCCTTTGACAAGGTCCCTCATCAGAGACTTTTGGCAAAACTAAAGAGTCATGGGATAGGAGGCAGTGTACTACTGTGGATCAGGAACTGGTTAAAAGATAGAAAGCAGAGGGTTGGGCTAAATGGCCAATTTTCCCAATGGAGAAAGGTGAATAGTGGTGTACACCCCAGGGATCTGTGCTGGGTCCGCTGCTTTTTGACATATTCATAAATGACCTGGAAAGTGGAATAACAAGTGAGGTTATCAAATTTGCAGATGACACAAAACTATTTAAAGTTGTTAAAACCCAAGAGGATTGTGGACAATTGCAAGAGGATCTTGATAAATTGGAAGACTGGGCATCAAAATGGCAGATGAAATTTAATGTTGACAAGTGCAAAGTTATGCACCTAGGGAAGAACAACCCAAACTATGATTACACAATGCAAGGTTCCACATTAGGAATCACCACCCAGGAAAAAGATTTAGGCGTCATTGTGGATAGCATGTTAAAACCCTCGGCCCAGTGTGCAGCGGCAGCCAAGAGAGCAAATAGAATGCTAGGTATCATAAGGAAAGAAATTGAAAATAAAACAAAAGATATTATAATGCCTCTATATCGTTCCATGGTGAGACCGCACCTTGAATATTGTGTGCAATTCTGGTCGCCGTATCTTAAAAAGGATATAGCTTTATTAGAAAAGGTTCAGAGAAGAGCCACCAAAATGGTAAAGGGGATGGAAGGATACTCCTATGAAGAAAGGCTAAAAAGGTTAGGGCTCTTTAACATGGAAAAGAGACGGCTGAGGAGAGATATAATAGAAGTCTATAAATTAATGAACAGAGTGGAACGGGTAAATGTAGCTCGATTGTTTACGTTATCAGAATATAGAAAGACTAGGGGACATGCAATGAAGCTACAGGGTAAACTATTTAAGACTAATAAAAGAAAATATTTTTTCACTCAACGTGTAATCAAACTCTGGAATTTGTTACCGGAGGATGTAGTAAAGGCTGTTAGTGTAGCTGGGTTTAAAAAAGGTTTGGACAAGTTCCTGGAGGAAAGGTCCATAAACCGTTATTAAGAAGGGACCCAGGATATCAATGCTTGACCCAGTGCAAGCATTGCGGAACCTGTGTCTTTTGGGGAAACTGCTAGGTACGTATAACCTAGATTGGCCACTGTTGGAAACAGGATACTGGGCTTGATGGACCTTGGTCTGACCCAGTATGGCATATCTTATGTTCTTATGAGAGTCCTCTTTGTGAAGATCGACAACCAAGTCACCATGTTCTACATAATCAAGCAAGGGGACTCAGATTCCCTCTCTGCCACAAAGCCATCAAGTTCTGGCTCTTCACTTGCTCAAATACTGGACTGTGGATGATTTATTTTCCAGGAAGTCAGAACACACTCGCCAACACTTTCAGCAGGAACCTGGAGCCGCATAAGTGATCCCTAGATCCCACAGTTCTCCAGTATGTCTTTCAGAAATGGGGCACTTCAGGTGAACCTCTTTGCATTTGCAGAGAACACAAAATGTCCTCTCTTTTGCTCCCTCAGTCCAAGCAAGCGCAGATCAGATGCCTTTGCCATATTTTGGAGTCAGTCATCAGCTGTTCTACGCCTTCCCTCCGTTCCTAATTACTACCACTGTTTTGATCAAAATTCAAATCTTCAAAGCAAGGATTATCTTAGTGGCCCCCCCCAAGTAGCCTCGGCAACCTGTGGTTCCCACACCTCCTAGCTCTGTCAAAGGAGGCTTCAATACTGCTGGGAACCCATCCCTTCCTCCCGATCCAAAAACATGGACTCCTGTTCAGCAGCTTAACACTCACAGCTGGGAACTTGAGCACTGCTTGACTCGTGACCTCTCAGTTCCAGATGACGTCCACAATGTTGTCTTAACTTGTAGATGATTTTCTGGAGGCTAAGTCTACCAGTGCAAATGGTTGCATTTTATGCACTGGGCAACCTCACAAAGCCTTGATCTGGATCCTCACCTATCTTTGTGATATCATGGAAAGACAGAGCCTTTATTAAACCGTTGACAACGGTTTAATAAAGGCTCTGTCTTTCCACGATATCATGTTTCAGATTGGTTTCTGTAATCCACGTGATATCTGCTTCTGTTGTGTTGCATCCTCACCTATCTTCTACATCTTTCCAACTTTGGTCTCCAAACCACTTCAGTATGTTAACATGAATATGAAATGTAGGTGGTCAGATAGGTAATAACTTTTTTCTGGTCAGCCACAGTATTCTTGCTTGGCAAGTGCTATGACCATCTGACTAGCCTTTGACCCTTGCCATCTTTTTGCTATGCTCAACTCACTCCTCTCAAAGTCCCTCCTCCCCCAATCCCTCATTCACTTCCTGCCCAGACTTTGGCTGACTCTTTCCATGACAGTTCAGAAGATTAGCCTTGAATTCTCCACAGGTTCACTTCCCCCTCTTCAATCCCAAATTCTTCCCTCACCTTCTATCATTCTTTCTTCCTTTTCTGAAATCACTGAGGAGGAAACTGCAAAAAGTCTCTCTTCCTCCAAGCAGTCTACTTGCTCCTTTGATCCCATTCCCACTAGTCTACTAAACTCTCTCTCTCTTCAGCCATCATCCCTTCTGTCATATTTGTAACCTATCGCTTTCCAATGCAACTGTTCCTGTGGCCTTCAAACATGCTCTGGTTACACCTCGCCTCAAAAAACCTTCACTAGACCCTACCTATCCTTCCAGCTATAGGCTGCAGTCTGGCTTTTGTCCTCTACATGCCACAGAAAACGGCTCTTGCCAAAGTTTCCACTGACTTGTTCCTCACCAAATCCAAGGGCCTTTACTCGATCCTCATTCTTCACCTGTGTTGCCTTTGACACTGTTGATCACCACCTTCTCGATACCCTGGTCTTCACTTAAACTTAGGAGTTCTCCTAGGACAAGCAGGATATGTGTCAGCCACACCTGGTGGTGACGTCATTCGACGGCACCATGCGGAAGTGCTCTCTAGAGCTCAGATTTCTCTGAGCATGTGAGGAGGTCCCACCTCCCCGGCCCGCCCCTAGCCAGATCAGTCTTTTTTCTTCCGCCTTTGCCTCAAGACGGAATTGCTAGCTCTCTAAAAGAAAAATATGCCCAAACTGGGGGTTTTAAAAAGTGCTTCCAGAGACTTCCGGTGATGCGTGAGTGAGAGCAGACGTGTCTCTCTTGCTCCGGGGCCATCTCACCGCTAAAGCTGCTAAATTAATCTATTTACTTGCATCTCCCACCTCCCCTTACCAGGAACGGGCTGTGTTTCTCACCCGAGTCGTGCAAAACAACTACGACGGGTGACCACGATGCCTCTACCAGCGCGGAAAGACCGTGAAAAGCCGCTGAGAGCGGGGCCTTCTGCCGCGCCGGCGGTCCAGCCTACCTCGCCCAGCGCGGAGAGCACCGATTCCACCTCGGAGGAGCTGGCGAAAGAGGTGGTTCGTCTTTTAGAGCCCAAATTCGATCGGCTTATGCATAAACTTGACGGCATGGAAGAAGCCCTGAATGAGGTGGGCAAACGCGTGGAGGAACTTGAGCACCGCGTGGCTGGAGTAGAGGAGGGCGAGAGCCGCCGAGACCGGGAGCTTGAAAATCAGCAGAAGGCCCTGCTCGAGATTCAAAATAAGCTTGAGGATCTCGAGAATAGATCCCGCCGGAATAATCTGCGCTTGGTGGGATTGGGCGAAGACAGACCGGATCGGGAGCTGGTGACTTTTCTGGAGACCTGGCTGCCGGAGGTCTTAGGCCTGTCGGAACTCCAAGGTAATTTCCAGATTGAAAGGGCTCATCGGCTGGGGGCCCGCAGGGAAGGAGCGGAGAGGCCGCGCGTGGTGATTCTAAAAGTGTTGAACTTTCAGCATAAATGGAGCATACTGCAAGCCTACCGCAAGAAAGGCGAAATCACATTAGACAACAAGAGGATTTTAATTTTCCAGGACTACTCGGCGGCGGTTTGCAGCCAAGAGGCGAGAATTCTCATCCATCTGCTCGGACCTGTTTCGGCGGAAAGCCCGCTTCACCTTGGCCTATCCGGCAATACTCCGGGTCTCCCTCCATGGCCAGAACCATACATTCGAACATGTAGCGGCGGCGAAAAAATTCTTAACTCAGCACATGCCAGGGGAAACGGCTGGCGGCTCCTCGTGAACGGCCTATGACTCTGGGAGCGCGGGTTGAACGCTCGGACCCGGGGCTTCCGCCTGGAGGCTGCGCAACTGACTGTTCTGTCTGGTGTGCCTTTGGTTGGACTGCTACTGGAGGAAGACCAGGTAGTGAACCGCGACTCCTGGGCAAAAACTGCCATTAGGCTGCGATTGCAGGTCCCTGTCAGTAAGGCGACCGGGCCTCTCCATGTGACTGAGTTTGCAGTGCCCAAATGTGATTGCATTGTTTTCAGACCCGCTCATGAGAGCGGCGCTCGGTCAAACCTAGTGTAATGTTCTCTTACTTTGTTGCTCATATGTCTGTGGTTAAAGTACACTAATGTGCCTAAGTATGTTTAAAAATGTTTCAGACCCGCTCAGGAGAGATGAGCTCGGTCAGACCCACTGTAACATTAGTTTATTCTGTTGTTCTTGTTAAGGCTTGGGGAGTTGGGGAGTGGGGGGGGGGGGTGGGGGGAGCAATGTGGAGATGGAGGAGATGGGGGTGGGGTGGCCCTGAAGCACCGCTTGGGAGGTCGCACCTCAGTGAGGTAACTGAGGGATAAGGAGTTGTGTTTTTTTTTATGGGGTATGACCAGTTGGTGATGGGGAGGGTGCAGTTGATAAAGTGGAAGTCGGTGGGCAGAGGGAGGGTTGTTTTGGAGGATGATTTTCGGGAGGAGAGGGGGGGAGCGGGGAGGGGGGTGGGGAGGGATGGGGGGGGGGTGGCATAGTTGTGCAGTGCATGAAGAACGCCGGTACTCCATGAGGAATGTATTGCTCTGCAAAAAACAGAGTCTAACCCTAGAATGCAGGCTCATTCGGAGACAGGGAGAGATGATCCGCAGTTCTGGGTTGGGGCTGGGCGACCCGGAACAGAAGTATGCTTGGTGGTGCTGCTTGATGATACGACTGTTGGCTGAGGAGAATGAGTAATGATTTACGTATAGTCTCATGGAATGTGGGAGGATTGAATACCCCTGTAAAACGGACGAAGATGTTGCAGGCTCTGAAGAGGGGACACACACAAATAGCATTACTGCAAGAAACACACTTAAGTGCGGTGGAACATACCAAGTTAAAGAAAGACTGGGTGGGACAGGTATTTGCCGCATCTACGAGTGTAAAGAAACGTGGAGTGGCGATCTTGATGAAACGGGGTCTAGCAGTGGAAGTGATTAGGGAGGAGGCCGATCCCAATGGGAGGTTTATCTTTTTGCATGCCAAGATACAGGGACAGGAATTATTTCTGGGCAATATCTATGCCCCGAATACTTATGATCACCGCTTCTTTCAGCTGCTGCTGAGGAAAATACTAGGGGCCCCGAAGATACCTTTGATAGTGGCGGGGGATTTTAATTGCCCCCATGATCCGGTCTTAGATAAATCCACCACTGGAGGACCTAGTGGAGCCTGGAGTAAAAGGGGGGTGGGCTACCTCTGTGACTTGGGGGGCTTAATTGACTCCTGGAGAATCTTGCATGGGGTTGAGAGGGATTACACACATCTGTCGAGAGCGCACCAAACCTGGTCTCGGATTGATTATATTCTGATTTCGAGAGAGAGCTTGGGAAAAGTGATCAAAGTAGAGATTGAACCTATAGTAGTGTCTGATCATGCTAAAGTGGTGTTAGATTGGAGGGGAAGATCTTCGGGAGGGACACGCTGGGCATTCCCGGGATACCTTTGGAAGAATGAGAATTTTCGGGCCTATCTGATCCGTCATTGGGAGGAGTACCTCCATCTGAATGACACGGGGGAGGTGGAAGTGGCGACCTTTTGGGAGGCAGGGAAAGCAGTGCTGCGGGGACATATTATAGCCTATGTTGCGAGGGAAAGGAAGCGGCTTAATGCTCGCCTTTTAGAACTGTCGAGACAACTGCATGAGGCCAAGCGCGCCGCTGTGGCGCGCCCAAAGCGGATATCGTCCTATTTAGAGGTGCAAAGAGCTCTAAATGAGGTGCTCCATGAGCGGGCCATCCAATCGCTGCAGTACTATCGTCATCAACTGTTCCGGTTCGGTGACCGGACGGGTCGCCTGCTGGCGCGTTTAGTTAAACGCAAAGGTGGCATCCAGGGAGTGGCAAGAGTGCGAGATAGACAGGGGGTGTATCAGACTGAATTGCAGAAGATTGTGCAAGTGTTTAGTCAATACTACCAAGACTTATATACGCCTGATAAGGAGAATAGAGCCCAAGAGCGTGAGTTCTTGGCGGCCGTGTCGCTGCCCCAGGTGACGGAGGCTGATCTACAAGATTTAAACGCGAGGATAACCTGCGAAGAAATTCAGGCAGTGATAAAGCGAGGGAAAACACACAAGGCTCCGGGTCCTGATGGATATGGAGCAGAATTTTACAAGATCTTGCTGTCTCACATAACGCCTACCCTGATGGCTGTCTATCAAGAAGCGCAAGAACGGGGCTCCTATCCGAGAGATATGCGTACCGCGGCGATCACCATCATTCCAAAGGAAGGCCGGGATCCGGAGGATCCGGCATCGTATCGCCCCATTTCCCTAATCAATTATGATATGAAAGTGGTGGCCTCGGTGCTGGCGGTCCGGTTGCAGGGGGTCTTACCCCGATTAATTGGGGGTCACCAATCGGGTTTTGTTAAGGGAAGAAATGCCTTTCCCAACATTAGTAAGGTGTTGCTCGGCATGGAGCATTGCTTGCACCAGGAGACGCCTCTGCTCTTGGTGAGTCTCGACGCTGAAAAGGCTTTTGATAGAGTGTCGTGGTCTTACATGTTCGAAGTTTTCAGGAAATTTGGTTTTGAGGGAGCCTTTCTCTCTTGGGTGAGGGCGTTATATGCGAATCCAATGGCGTGTGTGGCTAGTGGGGGAACCTGCTCCGCACCTTTTGAACTACGTAGAGGCACGCGACAGGGTTGTCCGTTGTCCCCCCTTCTGTTTGTACTGCAGTTGGAACCTTTGCTTCTTACACTTAATGAGGAGGTGGGGATCCAGGGAATTGAGTGGCCCCAGGGGGGCATAAAGGTAAGCGCGTTTGCAGATGATATGCTCCTCTGCCTCTGCAACCCCCAGCCTTCGCTGGAACGTGCCCTGGAAGTGATCCAACGTTTTGGTTCTTTTTCGGGGTTACAGATCAATCTGAGCAAGTGTGTGGCGCTAGATGTAGGGGGCCGTGCCCAGCGGCAGTGGCAGGGGTTTTTCCCTTTGCGATGGGCACCTGGGGAATTCCGCTATCTGGGGATTCAGATACCGGATCAGATCTCGAAATTGTATGATGTCAATATACGCCCTATGCTGCATAGGATGGCGGCTACTTTACACAAATGGAAGGATCTCCCTCTCTCGCTTATGGGGCGTCTTGCATTGTTTCATATGATGGAGGTGCCCAGATGGACGTATTTACTGCGTCATTTGCCCATCTGGTTGTTGAGACGGGATGTGCTGCTGTTTCAACGGTACATCATGCAATTTCTGTGGAAGGGGAGGAGATCGAGGATCCCGATATCAGTCCTGATGAGCAGGGGGGAGGAGGGGGGGCTCGGGCTGTTTGCGCTTCGAGACTATAATTTTCTCGCCTTGTTGGGACCCTTGCGAGATCTCATTATGGGTGGGGAGAGGGTCTTGCCGTGGGAGTTGATTGGAGAAGTATCGGCGCCCGGCCACCCGGCCTACTGGCTGCATAGCCGAACTGCCGTCCTACCACAATTCTGGAGACAGTCGATCTATCTGGATGCGTTGAGACAGGCGTGGCGATTTCTTTGCCAGAAAAAGGGTGTGCATTGGTATAGCACTGAATGTCTGCCCTTGCGCGATAACGCGGATTTTGTGCCTGGCTGCCATGGAGGACTTCCAGGGAGCTGGGTAACGGCGGGTCTGGGACATCTTGGTCAACTTCGGATGCAGTCTCAGGAGGAGTTGGACTCCTTTCAATCCCTGCAGCGGAGATATCAACTTGCGCCTAAGTCTTTTTACTTTTATCTGCAAGTGAGACACTATATATGAGCCTTGCAACGGACTAGGGGTTTCCTTTTTCGGGATAAAGGGATATGGGACCTTCTCGCGGATGGCGATAGCAAGCTCTCGCTACGAACCTGGCGAGAGGAGAGCTGCCCTGGGGGGGACTGGGCCTCGATAGAGAAACTAGTTCAGAAGTGGTGTAGAGAAGATACTCTCTCCCTCACGGTAGGGACCTTTCAACATGCTTTTCAACATATAAAGCTCCTCTCAGAATCTGTTAAATTACGAGAAATGCAGTATAAATTGTTATGGAGGGCATACGTACCCAACACTTGGGCGGTTAAGATGGGGCTGCTCTCGACTGATGTCTGCCAGTTGTGTGAGACTCAGAAGGGGACACTATTCCATCGATTTTGGAGCTGTGTCTTGATAACCCAGTTTTGGCAGAAAGTACACACAGAGTTACGAGCCTGTAGACCTCTGGGAAGGGATCTCTCGTATGAATGGTGTTTGTTTGGGCTGATGGGTGATACCTCTGAGGGGGTAACGGGTATATCGTTAGGTGTGCCTCATAGTGTTGGGGACACTACGGGAGGCGTCTCCCCTGCTGACCCTATTAGCATGTCTACGCGTAAGCTTTATACTAGAGGCTTCTTAATTGCGAAACAATGCATATTACGCCATTGGCTGGACGAGCGCCCCCCGGGTATTCGGGAGTGGTGTAGGGCTCTATTACTTTTGAGGAGCCATGAGATACGGACAGCCAGGATCTTGGGGGCCAAACAGCAGGCGGACTACGATAGTATCTGGAGGGGGATTACGGAACAATATTTTCATAGTCGGGGGGTCTTGGGGGAAGCGGAGAATACTATCTGAAGTGGGTGAGTGCTATGGAGCAAATGCGAAGTAGATGCCGGGATGCGGCTGTCTGTGGGGTAGGTCTTATGGAAGTGGTGTGCCTGCACTTAGTGAGGGGGGGATGGGGGGGTTGAAGTTAGGGAGTGAGGGGGGGGCGGGTACCGGGGGGAGGAGGGGAGTGGCAGAAGGGGGGGGGGAAAAGGTGGTCTGCTATTTTGTGGATTTCTTGCCTTGCATTGTCTACGCTGCTTGTAAGGTATTGCTTTTCCGATTAGTTGCTTTGTTGGCTGGATCTGTTTACCCCACTCCTTTGTATATTTGTGAAAATCTAATAAAAACGATTTGAAATAAAAAGTGCTTCCAATGCAAATGAAAAATGAATGCTACAGACGCTCACCAGTCCTGCCTCCGATGCCTCGGGGCAGGGCACAACGTCCAAGATTGTTCCAGCTGCGCACGGATGTCCCCCAGAGCGAGGAAGTACAGGGGGCATACACTGAAGGACTTCTTATCCTCCTCGGAGCCCGCGCCTGCAGTAGCATCCTCTCCGGCAGCTCCCAGCAGCCAGGACCAACGTAGGGCAGCGGCACGGGATGTGCTCTGTAGAGCCTCCATCCCCGGCCACTCTGCACAGGACGCCAGCGCATCTCCCAGACAACTGGCCTCGGACTCTACTACGGCCCTCGCTGCCTTTCCGGTAGGCTCTCCAGCTATGGCAGACTTCCCCGGGGTTTCTCCCAGGCCATGCAGTCCCTCCAGCTCCTGCCAAGATGGCGCCGTCCACGTTGTTCTGCCTGGCTCTGCCTCTGGACCCGCCCCCTCCTCCCGGATTGGCCGAGGCCTGTCTTCCTCCAGCCGCGCCGATGCCGCTCAGCCCCCTCGGGGCAGGGATTCCCCTCTTCGCGCCAGGGCGTCCCGAGCTGACAGCAGCCCCAGCGCAAAAGAAAACCACCGTCGTGAGAGAGGGAACCGGCGTGAGCACAAGAATGGAGCAGCCGGCAAGCACCGCAACAAAAGAAAGCACCGAAGCCAGCATGAAAGGAGAGACAGCTCCTATGACCGCAGACATTGCAGAAGCAGGCGGTCCAGCTCTAGCAGGGGGAGCTCCTATGGCAGCCCTTCCCATGGCCACAAGAGAAGCAGGCACCACTCTCGGTCCAGCTCTCTGTCTTCCGGGAGGCGCAGGAGCAGTCGCTCATCAGATAAAAGCACATCTGCGGCTATCCTAAAGCTGCTGGCACGCCTGGTGGACCAGACAGCGCCCCCAGCCCAGTTCCTTGAAAGATCTGCCTCCAGAGAAGTGTTACAAGCACCAATGGCACAGCCTAGCCCTGTGCGGTCCAGCACTCCACAGACATCCTCACAAACGCCTCCCAGAACACGGTCTCTCCCTCACCAGAGCAAGTCTTGACCTCTGGGGACAGCGACGAGGAGGGAGCGGGCCCAGACTCCTCCATCTCCAAGACCACACCGGACGAACCAGAGGAACCTCAGAGTCAGTTGCCACCAGAAGACCTCACCTACCCCAAATTCCTGAGGAAGGTGGTTAACAAGCTTGGCCTTCTAGCGGAGGACACCGCTGGCGAAAAGGATCCAGAGGTCATGAAATACCTTAGTAACCCTAGACCGGCTCTAGCTCTACCACTCCACCGGAAGCTGCAGGACAAACAGTCAATAATATGGCAATCACCGGCCTCCGGCCATGCTTGTTCCAGGAAGTTGGACAACAAAAACCTCCTCCACCTGGCTCCGGGATTCAGTAAACCTCAGCTCCCACACCAGTCTATTGTAGTGTCTTCTGCGCTAAAGAAGGTAAAATCCTCGCGCACACAGGCTAATCACCCACCAGGCTGGGACCCTAAGCTCCTCGACGAAGTGGGGAGGAAAGCCTACCAAGGAGCTATGATCAGCGCCAAAGTAGCAGCGCACCAGTTCCAACACATCCTATTCCAGGATGCTCTCCTGGCCGAGCTCAAGGGTCATCTTGTGGCCCTACCCAAGGACGCTCAACTGACAGCCTCAGCTACATTACAGGACCTAGCCGAATGCAGCAAACATTTGATGAGCACGGCCTTTGACGCCTTCGACACAGCCATCAGAACGGCTGGCACGGTCATATCAGCCCGCCGCTGGGCATGGCTGCGAGCGTCCAGCCTCAGGGAAGACACCCACGATAAAATTGCGGATGCGCCCTGCTTGGGCGAGTCACTCTTTGGCGACCAAGTGGTGGATACTGTTAACGGCCTTAAAGAGGATTGCACCACCTTGCAAACACTGGCGGCGGACGGACTCGAACACCACTCCTAGTCACAAAAAGGGAGTTATTACCGCAAACCACTCTCCTCCTCCAGAAGATTTTACAACTCTAATTGGAGATGGCAAGCGCCTAAGTACAAGCAACCCTATTACCCTGCCTCCTCCTTTCAGAGGCAGCAGCCGAGGGAGCGCAAACAGAAAAAACAAAACTCCCAGCAGTCCGGTAAAAACACCACCTCCTTCTGACAACTCGCCTTGGCCGGGGCCCCTTCCTGGAACCCCAGCATCACTGCCAGTGGGGGGCCGCCTATCCATGTTCCTGCAGGCATGGCAGGCGATTATCACGGACAAGTGGGTCCTCCAGATTATCCAATCAGGCTACCGTCTACTCTTCTCCTCCCCACCATGGCAACGCTCGCAGCCCATCAGCCAGACCCTGCCGCACCTAACAGCACCACTGTCGGACCTTCTGCAACACCTCCTCTCTGCTCGTGAGATAGAGCGGGTGCCCCCCCGGGGAGATCAACACTGGCTTCTATTCCTGGTACTTTCTTATTCCAAAGAAGTCCGGTGGTCTCCGTCCGATTCTGGACCTCCGCAAACTGAACAACTTCATCACAAAGGAGAAGTTCAGAATGTACTCCCTCAACTCCATCCTACCTCTCTTAAAAGCGGGAGACTGGATGGCGACCCTGGATCTGCAGGATGCATACTCCCACATTCCAGTCCATGAATCGCACAGGAAATTCCTGCGCTTCATAGCGCTGGGAGGCCACTACCAGTACCATGTTCTTCCCTTCGGGCTCTCCCCAGCGCCCAGGGTTTTCACAAAGTGTGTAGTGGTTGCCGCATCACACCTACGCAAACAAGGCATCACCATCTTTCCCTACCTGGACGACTGGCTGCTCTCGGCACCCTCGGCCTCCGAGCTCAGGATTGCCGTGCGATCAACAACAGATCTACTACGCAGCCTGGGCTTCCTCCTCAAAGAGAAGTCTTGCCTGGACCCAGCCCAGAACATAGAGTTCATCGGAGCGATAATCGACACCTGTGCCTCGAAAGCTTTTCTTCCCGAGCAGCGGGTAAAGGTCATCACATCCCTAGCCAAAAAGATGTCCATGTCCAAACAGACCACAGCGCGCTCCATCCTACGCCTCTTGGGTCACATGGCAGCAACAACCTCGGTTCTACCTCTGGCGAGATTACATATGCGCATCCTTCAGTGGCATCTCCGGACCCACTGGAAAACAACTCTCCCAGCCGCTCAATACCCACGTCCCCATCAATGCCAAGGTCGTGAAAGATCTCCGCTGGTGGACAGACCAGAGCAACCTTTCAGCGGGCAGGGATCTCCAACCGCGCGGCTACCAACTCGTCCTCACCACAGATGCGTCCCCCACAGGATGGGGAGCCCACCTCTCGCACCTCAGCACTCAGGGAGCCTGGTCCAGAGCAGAGCGGTCGTTACACATCAACCGTCTCGAGCTCCGGGCGGTCAGGTATGCAGTGCAGACCTTCAAGGTCCAGCTGGCCGGAAAGTCCGTCCTTGTCCAGACAGACAACCAGGTGACTATGTTCTACATCAACAAACAAGGGGGCACGGGGTCACGTCGCTTATGCAAAGAGGCCCTCATGACATGGTACTTAGCCCTGGCCAACAACTGCATCCTACAAGCGACTTATCTCCCCGGCGATTAGAACGCCCTAGCGGAAAAGCTGAGCAGGCAGCTCCAACCCCACGAATGGACACTCCACACGGAGGTAGCGGGCAGCCTCTTCCGGCGTTGGGGAACTCCCCAGATCGACCTCTTCACAACAGAGTTCAACACGAAGTGCCTGTTATTCTGCTCCAAGCACCCATCACGAAAGAGAATGGCCTTGGATGGTTTCACGGTGCCATGGGGGGGGGGGGGGGGTGGGCGCTAGTGTACGCCTTTCCCCCAACTCCTCTTATTGCAGCAGCGATACAGCGGATCGTCATGGACAGAGCGCACGTCATACTGATCGCCCCCTACTGGCCACGTCAAATGTGGTTCTCCCTTCTACTTCAGCTAGCTCAGGAGCTGCCGATCCGGTTACCAGTGAGACCAGACCTGCTCACTCAAAACGACGGCAGCACCCTGCACCCGAACCTACAAACTCTAGCCTTGACAGCCTGGAGATTGAGAGGATGAATCTCGCCTCCCTCCAACTACCTTCGGAAGTGCAGCAGATCATCCTAGCTGCCAGGAGACCTTCCACAAGAAAATCGTATAGCCTAAAATGGAAGCGTTTCAGTCTTTGGTGCACTAACCAAGGCCTCAACCCAGTCTCTTGCCCCGTGCCTAAGGTCCTGCAGTACGTCTCCACTCTTTTCGGCCTCGGCTTAAAACCGCAATCCATCAAGGTCCACCTCGCAGCGATTGCATCTCTACACGAGCACCGGAGTGGTTCCGCCATGGGTTCCCTCGCTGCGCTGCCCATCGTGGCGCAGTTCATGAAAGGCCTCGTGAACCTGCAACCCCCGGTCCAGAAGCCAGTGCCTTCATGGGATCTCAACGTTGTCCTGCAGCAGTTGATGCAAGAACCCTTCGAGCCGCTTCACATGGCGGATAGGAAATTCATGTCCTGGAAGACACTCTTCCTCATCGCCATCACCTCAGCCAGGAGGATCAGCGAGCTGCAGGCACTTGTGGCTCATCCACCATACACTAAGCTCCTCCACAATCGAGCGTCTCTACGGACTCATCCAAAGTTCGTTCCCAAGGTTGTCTCTGCTTTTCATGTCAACCAGTCGGTCGAACTTCCCACGTTCTTCCCAGCTCCACATTCCTCTCCGGAAGAGCAACGACTTCATTCACTGGATTGTGTCAGAGCCCTACGCATCTACATCGACAGAACAGCCGCTGTTAGGCTGGGGACTCAGCTCTGTGTGTCGTTCGATCCTAACAGGCCTGGACGGACCGTCACCAAGTGCACGCTCTCCCGTTGGATATCGGACTGCGTTGCATAATGCCTTCATAGGGCGGGGTCCCTTCCAGCGAGTAAGGCAGGGGCGCACCAGCTCCGCACGCTAGCAACCTCGCTCGCCAACCTGCAGGAGATTCCGGTGAGCGACATCTGCAAAGCCGCCACCTGGTTCTCACAGCTCACTTTCCAGAAACACTACTGCCTCGACCTCCAGGCTGAGACCGACAGCTCCTTTGGCAGAGCGGTCCTGTAGGTGGCCACCACTCGGTGGCCGTTGAGCTCCGCCGACCCAATGACTCTACCTCTCGTTGAGACTGAAGGTCGGGCCGCCCAGGCTCAGCTGACTCGGACATCAACCAGACTGACTTAATAGCCTCTGAGGTCTAGACTACATGGTGACAGGGACACAGTTCTGTTTTGCACAGTTGATGTTTACTATGTTGATGTTTACATTGCTATGTTTGCACACTGCCTCATGGTACATTATTGTTTGCACTGAACACGTTGGTTATGTTTACTATGCTCTGTTTGCACATTGCAGGATGGCACCTTGCTGTGTTCGCATATCCTGTTTACCTTACTATGCTTGCGCATGTCTGCACTAGATATTGCTGTGTTGCACCTCACCAATAAATGCCTGTTATCCAGAGCGAGTACAAGGTCTCTATCGCATGAAGTTTTTCTGTTACATGCCTCCCTCATACTCCACAGCACATCACAGCATAGCTTGGGAGACACCAGGTGTGGCTGACACACATCCTGCTTGTCCTAGGAGAAAACGGGGTTACTTACCTGTAACAGGAGTTCTCCGTGGACAGCAGGATAGGTCAGCCACACGAACCCACCCACCTCCCCTGTATGAGGGTGGCCTGCACCGGCCTGCGCCCTAGCCAGTAAGGCATAGCTAATCACTCAATGATCTGGCTAGGGGCGGGCCGGGGAGGTGGGACCTCCTCACATGCTCAGAGAAATCTGAGCTCTAGAGAGCCCTTCCGCATGGCGCCGTCGGATGACATCACCACCAGGTGTGGCTGACCTATCCTGCTGTCCACGGAGAACTCCTGTTACAGGTAAGTAGCCCCGTTCTCTGTTCCGTCCTGGTTTTCTTCTTATCTCTTCCATCACACTTTTAGTATATATTCTGGTGGATCCTCCTCCACTGCCATTCTGCTTTTAGTTGGTGAACCTCAGCGCTCAGATCTATTTCCCTGTGCCCGAAATCTCTCCAGGAATCCAGGTCCTGAGCTCTGCAAGCTTATCCAACACTGCTGTCTGCATATCTCACCACTGTCTAAATTTGAACACGGCCAAAACTGAGCTCCTTATCTTTCCCCCTAAACCCACCTCTCCCTTTTCTCCCTTCTCTATTTCTGTGAATGACACTACACTCCTCCCCATTTCCTTAGCTCGCAACCTTGAAGTCCATCTTTGACTTTACTGTCTTCTTTCTCTGCACACATCCAACAGATAGCTAAAACGTGCCGTTTCTTTTTCTCTATAACATCAGCAAAATGTGTTCCTTCCTTTCTATTCACACTACTATCCACTCACTAGTTGCCTCCCATCTTGGCCATTGTAACCTGCTCATCGCTGGTCTCCCTCTGAATCATCTCTCTCCGCTTCCTTCTGTTCAAAACTCGGCTGCACAACTTATCTTCCACCCGTGTCACTGTGCTCATGTAACCCCTCTTTTCAAGTCACTTCACTGACTCCCTATCAGTTTCTGCATACCAGTTCAAACTTCTACTAACCTACAAGCACATTCATTCTGCAGCTTCACACCACCTTTCCTCTCTTTTCTCACTCTACACCCCTCCTCAGGAACCACCCCTCTGGCTGGTCCCTTTTAAATCGGTGACCTTCTCTGCCACTGCTAACTCCAGATTTCATTCATTCCACTTCGCTGCTCCATATGCTTGGAACAAACTACCTGAGTTGGTGTGTCGGGCTCATTCTCTAGCCCTATTCAAATCCAGGTTAAAAACCCAACTCTTTGAGGCTGCTTTTGGATCCTGATTCGTCTCACTCTCTTGTCCACTACTTATGCATATCTTACCAAACTCCAGTCCCTAGTTTTGCTGTTTTTTGTCTTGATTAGAATGGAAGCTCTTACATCTATAAGTACAGCACTACATATGCCTTTTAACACTATACAAATGATTAGTAGTAGTACTGTCTGCCATAGTGGTCTGTCACACACTCATCTATAAATCCGTGTCACTACACCTGCTGGTCTCCAGGTTCATGAAAGGCCTAATGAACACAGGGGCTCCAATCCAGCCTTCAGCATCAGCATGGACTTCAATGTTATCCTCACACAGCTTATGAAGGCCTCCTTCTAACCCCTTGGAGAGGCATCCTTCAAGCAATTCACATGGAAGACAGCCTTTCTGGTTGCCATCACATCTGCTAGAAAAATCAGCAAGTTGCAGGTGCACAACCCCTCCCTACACACAGTTCATTCAAAACAGAGTGGTCCACCCAAGATTCCTGCCAAAGACAGTCTCAAGGTTTCATCTGAACCAAGACACTGTAGTGCCCCTTTCTCTTCAGAATGGGCTCTCCACATCATAGACTGACACTGGGCCCTCTTATACTATTTCAGTTGTCTCGGCTCTTAATCACTCACAACCACAACAATCCAGGACAGCCAGTGTCCAAATGAAACATTGTGCCCTAGATAGCAGAATGCATCACCTTCTGTTATGACCCATTCTCATAGCTCTGGACCTCTTCAAAGCAAAGGCAACGTCTATCAGCCTTGCATCAGTTTTCACGAAGGACATTTGCAAAGCAGCCACAGACTTCTATCCATACTTTCACCAAGCACTGCAGTATGGACCATGTCTCAGTGAGGGACCCTGCCTTCATGTCAGGCAGTGCTCTGCAACTATCCTTCCACATACTTTCTCCACCCTCTGGGACCTGGGCCACACATCACAGAAAATTATTTTTAAGCAGTACTCAGCTTCAGACTTGTCATCATACTGTGCCTGCATGCCCACGGAGAAATGGGACATTTTACTTACCAGTTAATGTCCTTTCCTTGAGTCCTGCTAGACCAGTCCAGACAAGTGTTCCCCTACCAGCAGATTGGTGGAGACAAAGAACCAATGAAAAGCCCAGATTTCAATATCACTCTTATGCTTCTATTCACCTCAGCCACAAGAGGTCCCCTTCAGTATTCATCCCAAAGCATATGGGAAAAACATGGCAAGCCTCACACAATCTCAATCTTGGGGAATAATGAGCAAACAACAGTAGAGAACTATGTACAAGAAAGCATCAACAGAAGGCTGTCAGTAGACGATGAAACTGCAAAGCCAAGTATAAAAATCATAGCGGACCCAAGGGTACCACAGCAGAAGAGCAGAGCAAATACAGTTTCAGGAGTGGGCCCTGGACTGGTCTAGCAGGGCTCAAGGAAAGGACATTAACTGGTAAACAAAATGTCGCCTTCCATATCATCCCGCTAGACCATTCCAGACAAGTGGGATGCACCAATGCTGCACCACCATGGGGCAGGAAGAAGACACAGCAGCTCAGAAAGCCCTTGAGTCAAAGGCCATGGACATCCAATCGGTAAAGTGGAAAGTGATGCCCATGTTACTGCCCAACAATGTCTGCAGGTGCTACAGAGCTCTACTCCGCCCATAAGGACATTGTGCTTGGGTAGAATGGGCACACAAGCCCTCTGGAACTGGCTGGTTCCACATCGGATACGCTGAGGCAATAGCCTCCTTAATCCAGCGCCCCAAAGTCGACTTGGCCACCATTTCACCCTTGCGCAGGCCAGCAAACAGTACAAAAAGATGGTTGGACTTATGAAAGAGATTCGTAACATCCAGGTAATGGATGAGAGCCCTCCAGACATCCACCAAGCGAAGATCCTTATCCTTCCCCCGAATCTGCTCCTTCGGGAAGGAGGGTAGGCAAACCACCCTGTTCATGTGAAAGGGAGAAAGCATCTTAGGCAGGAAGGAAAGCATAGGTCAAATGGAAACTGCCTCCTTCAAAAAGAACAGATAAGGATCTCGGCAAGAACAAATTGTGACCAAGATGACAGCCTTGAACGTCAAATCCTTTAAGGTAGCATGCTTCAATGGCTCAAAAGGGGCCACCATCAGGGCCATTAGCACCAAACATAGGTCCCAAAGAGGGATCACAGACCAAAGGGGAGGACGCGGACACTGAAGCCCCGGGGAAAAATATAGGCATCTAGGTGCAAGGCTAAGGACTTGCTAACACCAGACCACGGACAAAGGCCAGAGCTGCTACCTGAACTTTCAGGGAGCTAACTGAAAGGCCCTTCTCTAGGCCATCCTGCAGAAAGGCCTACAAGGAGGACACCTCGGCCGCCTCAGGAGCCAACTGCCGCACCAGCGTTCAAAGAGGCACCATATCCGTATGTATGCTAACATGGTAGACCACCTCCAAGCATCAAGCAGAGTTGAGATCTGTGTCAGAGAGTAGTCCTTACATGCTAGCAGTCTCTTTTCAAGGGCCATGCCGTAAGCAAGAAGGGAGCCAGATCCTCCAGGAAGATCTTTCCCTGCCGCAACAGACCCCAAGATGGAGGCAGCCAAGGAGTAGATGCCTCAGGTCTCCAAACCAGGCTCTCCTCGGCCAATCCAACACTACCAGAACAATCCTGCCCGTGTGGCATTCTATATGCCGAATCACAGGCCACACCAGGGGCCACTGAGGAAACACATACAGCAGTCGCTGACTTGGCCAAGGCTGGGTCAGGACATTGACGCCTTGAGACCCCATCACCATGTGGTGACTGAAGAAGCAGCAAACTTTGGCATTAGAGTGGGTTGCCATCAGATCCCATTTAGGGGCAACCCCAGTGGCACAGAATCAACTGAAATGCCTCCCGACAACTCCCACTCTCCAGATAGAGAGAATGCCAGCTGAGGAAGCCTGCTTCCACAGTGTCCACCCCGGCAATGTGCTGGGCCAACAAGGCTAGGAGATTCTTCTCTGACCAGGATAACAGGAGCAATCTCCAGAGCCACCCCGGCACTCCTTGTGCCGCCTTGCCGACTGACATAAGCCATCAACGTGGCGTTATCTGAAAACATTCAAACTGCCTGGCCCATGGCTAGAAATGCAGAAGAGCCAACCTGATGGCCTTTCTGTCAAGGTGGTTGATGGACCACACTGCTTCTCTGATGTTCCAATGGCCTTGGCCCGTACGGTCTTGGCAATGGGCTCCCCAGCACGAGAGACTCTCAGCAGGATCCCGGAGAAATCATCCAGAGGTATGCCCTTCCTCAGAGACAGGGCTGCTGCCACCACCGCAGACTGGTCTTCACCATCAATTGGAGTAGAAGCCTGTGCTCAAACTCCTGAGAACTCAGGGACCATCACGTCAATAAGTACCAATGGAGCAGTTGCATGTGAGCATGCACCTACGGCACCATCTCTATGGTCGTTGCCATCAATTTGAAGAGCTGAAGATAATCCCAGACTCTGGGAGCCTGTTGCATACAGAACACCAGGCAATCCAACAGTCTGTTTACTATCTTCTCTGGCAGGAAAACTCTGCCCACTTGAATGTCGAAATGTGCTCCCAGAAACTCCAAGGACTGGGAGGGCAATAGCTGGCTCTTTTCCTGATTATCACCCAGCCGAGGCTTCCAAAAAAGGACACCACTTAAGACGCTTCTGAAAGTGAACAAGCTCGGATGAGCCAGTCATCCAGATAAGAATGGGCATAGATCCCTTCGCACTGCAGCTGCTGCCACCACCACTATGACCTTAAAGAACATTCTTGGGGCAGTGGACAGCCCGAAAGGGAGGGTGGTGAACTGATAGGGAGAGCCAAGCAAGGCAAAAAACAGATACTTCTGCTGATCCTTCCAGATCAGGATATGAAAATACACCACAGCCAGATCCAGCCCTTGGAACACTGCTTGAATCACAGAACACAAAACGTTTCCATCCAGAAGCGCAGGACATGCAAGTGCTCATTGACCCCCTTTAGGTCCAGAAGGAACTATCCTCCTTTGGCACCACAAAACAGATGGAGTATCTGCCCTTGCCCCACTTGTCGGGAGGAGGGGGTGGGGCACCACCGCCTTCAGGCATAGCAACTTGTCCAAGGTGGTCCAGCACAGTGGCACCTTTGATCGCAGGCACACAAGGAAATGATGAAGGCATCAGGAATCAGCTCTTTGCATGCCAGGATGCAGCCAAACTGAATGGTGTCTAGCACTCAGCGATCCTTGGTAACCCGGGACCATTCCTGAAAGAGGCAAAGCCTGCCACCCACCACAGGAACCAGGAAAGGGCCCCCAAACCTTCACTGCACAGCCCAGAAGGGTCCACCTTTGGAAAGGACAGAGTCCCTGGGCCCATGCGCTCCACAAAAGGGCCGAGAATGAGCCCGAGGCCCTTAAGCAGAGGGGAAGAAAGGTTTTCCAAGTCGATAATGATGATAGTCCCAAGACCCCCGGGAATCTGACCAGCGTGTCCTTTGTGGATGGGTGGAGACTGACAAAGAATGGGCATCGGCCCTCTTCACAGGTCCCTTGGACCAGTCTTCCAGAAGGCGGTAAAATATTGTCTCACCTAGATCCTTCACCACCTTCTCCAACCAGTTGAGTCAACCAGGCTTTAGAGGATGTGTCAGTGCCAGAGCCAAATCCAACACTGTGACACTGTCATCAGGGCACAATCCCTGGCTGACAAACATACCAGGACATACATGGATTATCAAGGAAGGCCGTAGTCAACTCCAAAAGAGGGGTAGTATCATCAGGCAGAAGAGACTGAATCCACTTGTGCAGGGCTCGAGACGTCAGACTGGTACATACCGCCAGCTGTAAAATAGTCACTGCCACGGCAAACTGACTCCTCAACAAGGAATCCACCCTACGGTCCAGAAAATCCTTTAAGGCTGATCCAGCATCCACGGGAGTGGTGGTCCGTCTGGTAACTACCATGACCTGTGCATCTACCTTGGGAATGTCAAACCACTCAACGAACCCCTCTTCCGGAAGAGTGTAGATCTTCTTATACACCCTTAACCTTTTAGGTAGGGAGTCGGAGGAATCC
Source organism: Ichthyophis bannanicus (assembly GCA_033557465.1). Classification (NCBI taxonomy): domain Eukaryota; kingdom Metazoa; phylum Chordata; class Amphibia; order Gymnophiona; family Ichthyophiidae; genus Ichthyophis; species Ichthyophis bannanicus. The sequence goes on from CM066048.1 coordinate 122,988,631, forward strand.
CACTCCGACTGGATCATATCCTGATCACATCTGGGAATGGGAATTCCACACCCCTTGAAGGAGCAGGTGCACCTTTGGCTCCTGCTCCGTGCCGGAAGCATCCATCAAGTTCAAGGTGGATGAGACCCTGGTAATCAACACCGCCAGGTCCTCTTTCCGGAACAGGTGGATCACGCCGGACTCTGCATAAATCGACTCCAGGTGAGAGCACTTCTCATCCACATAAGAGCTCAGTACCGAGCCATCAGAATCCGAGGCATAATCAACATCTCCAGGAATCGCCCCTCGCTGGGGACGTTAGCCAAAAGGTAATCAAACGAGGCTTCTACTTTCAGCCTATCTGCTTCACTGGCTGATTTTTCAGCACTGTGTGGAAAGTGGCTGGCAGGCAGATCGCTCCGAGAGCTTTCTACAATCTTTGGGAGAGAGCAGGGGGACAGAGGAGGGAAGGGATACTGAGGTTGCTGCACTTTTCCAGATCCTTCCAATTTGTGGCTGCTCAACAGACCCTTATCAGGATAAGGGCATAGAGCTGAACCAATTTTCCCTCCTCCTAAGACTACCGAAAAGTCCGCAATCTAGTATCATCTCCCACATCGCACGCAAGTGAGAGTGTCGCCTTTCTGTACTCATGGCGGTTATTCACAAGTGTTTAATCAATCCCTCTCAATCCTCAGATTCTCTACAGAGAAGAAAATTCATCCATCATCTGCTGAAGACAAAAAATACTGAAGGGACCTCTGGTGGTTGAGGCAAATAGAGTGATGTCATTGAAATCTGGGCTTTTCAATGGTTCTCTTTGTCTCCACCAAACTGCTGGTAGGGGGAACACAACTCACTTCTGGACTGGTCTAGCAGGATGATATTTATTTTATTTATTTAACAAATTCTTATATACCGCAACCTTCTGAGGATCAGGTGCGGTTTACATTTAACAGTTGAGGAAACAGTGAGACATTTCCGTTTTTACATTGAACGATTTCATGAACTATGTACAATTAACATTTGAACTTTTAACTTTTAAACTTTTTAAACTATCTGGAACTATGTACAATTAACCATGTACAGATATAGAAGAAGTTCAACAGTATAAGCATAATAGACAGTATTGAGGTCAAAGTTTCTTTAGGCCTTGCGGTGTCGATCTACATATGTTGTGTAGTTTATCCCTTTTCATATTGAAGTTGAGAGTTAGCTAATGTGCCGTAGTAGGAGGTAAAAAGGTAAGTTTTTGCGTAGCGCTTTAAGGTCAGTTAAGGCTCTGATTTCATCGGGTAGTGAGTTCCAGAGTGTGGGGGCTGCATGGGAAAATGCCTTTTTATTTGTTGTTTTTTTGGACTTAGTGAATTCTTTTGGAATTCTTAGTTTGTTGGCGTTGCCTCTTCTATGTGCACTGTGGGGTGTGTCTTTAATGATTAGTTTGTTTAGGGTTTCTGGAGCAGTGTTATTTAGTGCTTTAAATGTGGTTATTATTAATTTGTAGTTTATTCTAGATTGAATGGGGAGCCAGTGTAGTTTAGCTAGGTAGGGTGATATGTGCTCGAAAGGGTGACCCTTCATTATAGTTCTGGCAGCAGCATTTTGAGCCAGTTGGAGTCTTCTGATATTTTGGTTTGTTGTGCCTAGTAGAGAGAGGTTGGCGAAGTCAAAATGTGGAGTGATAATAGCTTGAATAATGCTTAGGAAATCTTGCAGGTGGACTAGAGGGTGTAGTTGTTTTAAAACTTTGAGTTTAAAGTATATTTTCTTTGTTGTGTTTCTTATGTGCGTGCTCATACTAAGTTGAGAGTCTAGAAGCACCCCTAGGTATTTTATTTCGCTTTTTATGTGGATGTCATGATTTTGAAGTGTAATGGGGGGGGGGGCGGGTAAAGGATTTGTTCCTTGTTACAATTAGTATGTCGGTTTTGGAATGGTTGATAAAAAGATTGTGGTCTTCTAACCAAGTTGCTAATTCGTTGAAGCAGTCTGTTAAGAGTTGGAGGGGGATCGTTGGGATTGTGAATGGAATGTACAGCATAATGTCGTCCGCGTATATGTGATAATGGATTTTGAAATTTTTAATGATATTGCAGATTGGTTCTATATATATGTTAAATAGTAGAGCAGATAGTGCAGAGCCTTGGGGGAGTCCTATTTCCTGTTTGTATGTATTGGAGGTTTGATTGTTGATCCTGACAGTTTGGGATCTGTTGGAAAGATATGATGTAAACCATTTAAGGACTGTTGAGTTGGCACCGATTTCTGTGAGCCTATTGAGCATTAGAGTATGGTGAACGCTGTCAAAAGCTGCAGATATGTCTAGAAAAAGAAGTAGGAATGCCTTTTTAGGGCTGTCTATTCCTCTTACTAGTGTGTCAAGGAGGACTGTTAAAAGAGTGTCTACCCCATGACCAGGGCGAAAGCCATATTGTTGGTCGTCAAGGGGAGCTGATGTGTCAATGTGATCTTGTGTTTGAGTCTGAACTACTTTTTCTATGAGTTTAGCCATGAATGGTATACTGGAAATGGGTCTATAAGATTTCGGTGATGTTTTGTCCAGTGTATTGTTTTTAGTATGGGTCTAATTTGCGCATGCTTTAGAATAGGCGGGAAATAGCCTTCTTTTAGTGATAGATTAATTAGTGGTATTATGAAAGGGGATAAAGTTGGAAGGGTGTTCTTTATCCAATTTACTGGGCAGGGATCAAGGTGAGAAGTAGTGGTATTTAAGTGCATCATGATATTCTTAAGGGACTCCTTTGTTATGGGGTAGAAATTGTTCCAAGAATCTAATGGGGGTAGATGTGATATGGCTTGTGGAATAGGTAAGATATTATTTATTTTTGATTTGTTCATGTAGTAATTTGCTAAGGTTTGGGGAGATATGTCGTTAACTTCATAACTTGAGTTGTATGTGTTTTTGGTTAGGTTTTGGACAATGGAGAAAAGTTCTCTAGGTCCGTTGATTGATTTATTTAGAATAGAGTGGTGGAAGTTTTTCTTAGCGCTGTCTATGGCTTCTCTGTAGTTTTTGAGATGAATACAATAGAGTTCGATATGTGAAGTAGATTTAGTTTTGCGCCACTTTAGTTCAATTTTCCTCAGTGTTCTTTTCATAGCTTTTAAGGTGTTATTGAACCATGGGGCATTGTCAGTTCTGTGACGGGTGGTCTTTTTGTTTGATTGTTTATTTGCTGCTGCTTTTGAGATTGTATTATGCCAAATTGTAATGGCCTCATCAAGGTTGGTAGGTGATGAGGGGAGGTGAGGGATAGTTAGGTCTAAGAAATCTTCTGCGTTAAATTTTTTAAATCTAGGGGGAAGGGGTTCTTGCTGGTTGTGTTTGTTATTTAAGTCCGTGGGTTTAAAAGTAAAATTGATCAGATGGTGGTCTGACCATGGGATCGGCGTACATTTTAGGGATTCTGGGTTAAATAGTTTATGGAGAACTTCTGGGAGGAAAATAAGGTCTAAGGTTCCACCTTTGTTATGGGTCTTAGTATTAATGATTTGGTGGAAACCTATGTCTTGTGTAGATTCAAGGAAGTGGGTTGAGTATGTAGTGGGAAGAGACGCGAGATTAAAATCTCCTAACATTATTATAGGGCATTGGTCCGTAGATGAACTGAGAAGCTCTATCAGGACGTCCAAATTTTCTGTTTTATGTTCAGGTGGTCTGTATACCAGGCATATTTTAACATTGTTGATCTTAATGATGAGGGTGTCAGTGTTGTTAATGATCTCTGAGGATTGTTGTTTAGCATTTAGGTCCTGGACATGAAAGCCCACATAGGGAACACAGTCAGAGCAGTATACTACAAGATCCGCTCACTTAGGCATTTACGATCCATGCTGGAACCAAATGACTTCAGGACTATATACCAGGCATTGATCATACCTCATTTTGACTACGCCAATGCCATCCTACAAGGCCTGCCCCGATCCACCTTGAACCCGCTGCAGCTCGCCATGAACGCGGCAGCAAGGGTCATCCATGGAGCCTCCAGAAGTGACCACGTGACACCTCTGCTGATACAGTTACATTGGCTACCTATCCAGGCTAGAATCGTTTTCAAGACTCTGTTGCTCACTTTTAAAGCTATTAACAAGCTCTCCTCTGAATCAATAACTGCCCTCATCCATACCACATCTCCAAATAGAGCAAGAAGATCCACAGCTATAAACTCCCTAAAAGTCCCGAAAGCATTAACAGATTAACAGATTGCACAACATCCACAGCCAACAGGGCGTTTAGTATCAGTGCGCCAAGATGCTGGAACGCATTTCCTCCAGATATCCGGGCTATTAAGAGCCTTACACAGTTTAGGAAAGCCCTCAAATACCACCTTTTCAATAAGTACCTCATAGAACCCAACCCCACCCCACTGAGACCAGAGATGCAATCCGCTAAGCAAATATATGGTTTCCCAACAACATGCCAAGAAAGATACTCTAACCCTTAGTGGCGCATTATGTTTCTATGGAATTCATGATCATATGACTCTATGTAGTATGATTTGTAAATAGTTTACCCCTGTTATCCAAGTTATTTGCCCTGTTATCTGTAAACTCATACGTGTTAATTGTACTGAGCATTTTTGTTCCATGTAAACCGCGCTGATGCTGAATAGTGCGGTATATAAGAGACTGTAAATAAATAAATAAAATAAATTACAGTTGTTTCTATGTGTATGAAAAATATCGTAGTTATTCTTATCTAATTGGTTTAAGTAGACCACATCTGAGTCGGATAGCCATGTCTCTGTAACACAGAGTATGTCTGGTTTATTGTCATTTAAGAGGTCAGTGAAAATAGGGAGTTTGTTTTTCATGGATCTAGCATTTGTTAGGATACATGATAAAATGGCTGGTTCTTCATTGTTTTGCTGGGAATTTGGTTGGTAGGGTGCAGTAGGTTTTATGTGTATAAGACGGTTGTGGTTTGCTTTTGAATTAGACCAAATTGGTGCAAGTGTTGATGGATTATGAAGACGGTTAAGTCTTTGTATGATTGGGATTGGTTTATAATGTTTAGTGTTTAGACTATGTGTGAGGGCAATTATTGTTAGTATTATGGCACAGGTGCAAATTAATCTTAGGTGAAAAGTCTGTGTGTTCTGCATTTTGAGGGCTGACAATTATAGTTTGTTTGTTGCTGTGGATTGAGGTGGGTCTAACACAGTTAGGAGGAAAGGTAGTTGGCAGTGTTAATGGCTCTGGTGCAGTGCAGTTTAGGTGAAGCTGAATTACTGACCACAGTAAGGTTACTAATAACAGTATTTTTTTTTTTTTAACACAGTTAAGTGAACAGGCAGTTGATGGGAGCAGTGAATCTAGAGCAGCTATGAGAGGGTGAGTTTTGAGATCAGTGACTAATGCGAGCACTTTTAAATGAGGGTGGGTTACTGTCAACAGTAGTAATCAGACCCAGATAAGTGATAATGGCAATTGAAAACAGTGCTGAAACTAATTCCGGTAAATGAAAATGGGTTACTGGCAACAGTAGTAATGCTTACAAGGTACAGTGGGGATGAGTTACTGGCGACAGTAATACATCCAACACGGATCAGTAATAATGGAGTTACTGGCAACAGTATTAAATCTAGCACAGGTCAATGAAACTGGAATTACTGGCAACAGTAATAAATTTAACACAGTGCAAAATGAAACCCTACAGTAATATATCTAACATAGTTCTGTATAGATGGGCTACTGTCGATATTAATAACATTTACATGGGTGAGGGTGAGTTGGCAGCAGTGATATTAACTAACACAGTTGAGGGGGGGCTAGTTACAGGCGATAATGTGGAGAATGTTCAAAGTACAATAGAATGGCAGTGGTAATAGTTATCAGTATTGGTACAGGTCATTAAAGTCATTAGGTAATACTTGTAGTTCAGGCTGGAAGTCCGGTTAAAGGTAAAAGACCTTGTTTCTGTAGTATTGAGGGTTATGGAAGTGCCACTGCCTAAGGGCCACGCCAAAGGGCCCTCTGGCGAGGCCCTCAGGTGCGGGCGCGCCCTGACGGTGCTGGTCTTATCGGGAGCTTCCTCGTGCCCCGATTGGGCAGTTCAGCCAGGTAGGAGGCTCCGGCCTGCTCTTACCTCACCGGGAGAGCTCTTGACGAGGCCGGAGTGCAGGGAGCAAAGGGCCGCGCGCCCTGACGGTGCTGGTCTTATCGGGAGCTTCCTCGTGCCCCGATTGGGCAGTTCAGCCAGGTGGGAGGCTCCGGCCTGCTCTTACCTCACCGGGAGAGCTCTTGATGAGGCCGGAGTGCAGGGAGCAAAGGGCCGCGCGCCCTGATGGTGCTGGTCTTATCGGGAGCTTCCTCGTGCCCCGATTGGGCAGTTCAGCCAGGTGGGAGGCTCCGGGTAATTGCTTACCTGTAACTGGGATTCTCTGTAGACAGCAGGGGTATGCAGCCATACTTACCCTCCTGTCAACTCCACAACAAAAGACAGAAACAGAGAGGAAAAGAATAACTAAACTGTAGGATGGGCAATAACAGGTATCAATTGAAGGACATCTTGCTTCCCCCTCAGCTTTGCATGCACCGAAGGCTAATGGCTACAGCAGCCAGGCAGGAAGAGGCACGCATACTCATAGAAGTAAAAAAAAAATAAAAAATCCCACCCTGCCACCTCTCGCCAGCTCCCAGATATGTTGCTGGACTCAGAATGGCTGGCATAACACTTTACCCCATTGTCTAATTGTATCATTACACCCACCAAGGTCTTTTTCCTCCCAGAAGGTATCAATTTGACTTCCCAACTGATTTAGTATTATAGCCAGCCGCTTTAGAACTTAAAAACCCTCCTTTTTCAGGAACATTTTTCCCTTCCACCTTAGTACTTAACCTTCATCTGCTTCCCCCCAGCTCCTACCCCTTCTAAATCTATCATACTGACAACCGATATCTCGGTAAATAGCTTTGTAAATAGTTGTTTATTCTCATGATTAGTTCTCATTGTTATCTTATATATTTGTTACTTCGTTCTATGTAAACAGTGGAAACACTCTACTTTAAGGGGTAGGTTTACTAAAACCCCGCTAATGTGCGTGCCGCGGTAGTGTGCAGGAACCATCTAAGGAGTGGGCGTTTCAGGCTGAAAAAAGCAAACCATCATTAATTTTGCGCTAATGTGCGCGGCGCTATAATGGGCGCCCCACACATTAGCGCATGAGAAAGTCATGCGGGCGGCATAAGGCAGCGCGCTGATGTGCAAGCACAGGAACAGAGCCACAGTACAATGGTTAAGACACTGAGCAATGGTGCAGGGTTCAATCCCCCACTGTGCCCAATGAATACAGCTGGCTGAGGCAATACCTTTTATGGGTAATATTGCTTTAGGAGGCATTTTATTTATATTCTAACTACTACTGCTAGCAAATGCGCTCTCAAAAGCACTGCACCATCAGTCAGTGTCGTAACCATTGTACTGTGGCTCTGTTCCTTTGTTTGCACATTAGCGCGTGGGAAGGATAAGTGGCACGCTGATGTGCAAACAAAGGAACAGAGCCACAGTACAATGGTTAAGACACTAACTGATGGTGCAGGGGCCATGGGTTTAATCCCCCACTGTGCCCAATGAAGAAGGCTGGCTGAGGCATTACCTTTTATGGGCAAGATTGCATTCTGAGGCTCTCTATTTTTATTTTAATTACGTCTGCTAGCAAACGCACCTCCAAAGTGCTGTAACATAAGGCGCCCCATAGGGCACCTCAGAGGGCACATTTTAAGGTGCACTGCTCGCCAAGGCACCCTACAACGTTGCGTAAAGGGTGGCCTATAGGGCGCCATATAGGGTGCCCTATGAGGCACGGCAAGGTTACTCTGATGGCAGCACTGCACATGTGAACGTGTGGTAAGCTGAAGTAGGTGTGCTGACGTACAAACAGCAACAGCAGTGTAGCATAATGGTTAAGACCCTGACTGATGGTGCAGGGATCATGGGTTCAATCCCCCACTGTGCCCAATGAAGAAGGCTGGCTGAGGCATTACCTGTTATGGGTAAGAGTGCTGTAGGAGGCATTTTATTTCTATGTTAAGCAGTGCTGCCAGCAAACACACCCTCAAAGTGCCATAACATAAGGTGCCGCAGAAGGCACTCCAGAGGGCGTATCATAAAGTGCACTGTCCGCCAGGGCACCCTATAATGTTGCCCATAGGGAGCCTTAGAGGGTGCTGTATGGGGCGCCCTATGAGGCAACAGCACTGTGAGGGTGTTTTTGCTGGCTGTACTACGTGACATTACACACAAACTGCCCCAGACAGCCCCCCATGTACCCTGTAAAATACGTATCTCCACGTTATAATGCCCTGCTCAATGTATGTCCAGTCTGTGCACTGTAAACCTCAATGGTGCAGAATAGCACGGTATATGGGGGAATGTAAATAAATAAAGTAAATAAAATAAAGAAACCCACTGTGGATTCGAACCACCAACCTCTGGCTCCACAGGCAGTGCAGTCACCAGTGTGCTACGGCTCCATAACTGTAAAGAGATGTCTGTCTGGCTACCAAATAACTTCTGCAGACTGTGTGCTGCGGTTACCAGGGTAGGGTTAGTCCTCTTGCACCCATGATGCACTGCACATGCAAAGCAGCAGTCTACAGATGAACTGAAGATGGGGTATGCACCCCCACAGCACCTAGGCCTAGTAGGGGGTACTGACCGTGTGTGTTACTGGTACAGAGTAGCTACACACCGTCACATTGTGCGGGTACTGTGCTCATGCTGAGGGTGCGGTGGGGCGGCCAGCACCAAGTCCACAGCACCTTCCATGGCAGAGATAGGCCATGCTGCAGGTCCCCAGCAGTGCTAGTGTGTGAGATAGGTAGTTCCTGCAGACACACCTTGGATACATCTGTATCACCCAGTCAGGTGTAGCCCTTATGGACCCATAGGCGGATTAAGTAACACCGCCCAACCCACCCCCTGGGGCTGAGGGTGGGAAACAGGGTCTCCCACCAACAGATCCACATTTTACCTCCCTGCAATGTTGCCAGTAGGGGGGACTATCAACCCCGGTCCTGCTGGGGAACAGACACCCTACAGGGCAGGCAATACAGATCTGTACCGGCCCCTACAGCAATAGCAGACAGACAGTAGGCCTGGAAATGCCCAGCTGCCCCCCACCACTATCTGCCATTCAACAGCAGCAGGACTCCAGCCGCTGCACCCTGCAAGGTGTTCCAGCAAGACACATACTAGCTGCAGACAGTCTGCAAGCTAGTCCATAGTGCTTGTTCCTGAAGAAGATGCGTCCACCCAGAACTGGGCTGCCAGCATACGCACCAAGCAGAGAAGTCAGTGACTGGGCCCCAAAAGGGAACCCATAAATATCACAGACAAAGGATACTATATAGCACTATGGGGGAACCTAGCCATGCCGTGGTCACTGCACAGTCAGGGTGAGAGTGATCCCCCAGCAGGACATGCTGCGGCCACCCTGTCTGTGCAGGTGGTGGCCGGGCACTACAATGTCCCAGCCAGTGCCCTATGCCCTGTGCAGATGCATCCTGGCCAGGCCACCCTGTCCGGGCTATACCCATGGTACCTTGCTCCTCATTATGCACATTGGCAGACCAATACTGGCAACAGTGCTGGCAGTGTGGGCTGTGGAGGGTGTTTGCAGCCACCACACACTGGATAGACAGACACACACTCCCACACCTATGCCAGCATTGTGCTACTATAGAGAGGTGTAACAGCCCTGGCCACCACACCAGTCCTGGGCACAGTGCAGGCATGGATATGGTACGCAATACTGTGGGGGTCACTCCCCAGGGTGGTAAACACTGTCAGACACAGGACCTGTATCACACTCCACAGACATCAGAAAGGTTGCTATGATGGAGCTCAATCAGCAAACTGTGCTTAACATAGGAATTGCTATCTGCCAGTACTCATAGCAAACGTTTGATAGCTGTGTACCGTATCCCCAGGTGTAGGGTGGCATTGCTGAGGTATGCAAGTGGTAGTATTGGGAGATGCACGCAGGGCCCAATGTCCTGCCTCTCCAGGAGGCATTGGATAATGGAGCCTGTGGGTGCGGGTGTGTCTGCCCCTGTTGGCTGCTGCTTTACGGCAGAGGTTCCCAACTCCAGTCCTGCTGTGCCAAACGCTGTTCGGGTTTTCATGCTGTCCCTCATGAATATGCATGATACACATCTGTATACCCTGGGGGTGGTGCATAGATATGCAGCACAGGCATCTTTATTAGAAGCAGCATGGAACCTGAATGGTGTTTGGCCCTCCAGGACTGCATTTGGGAGACTCTGCTCTAGGTAATGCGCCTGTTTATGGTGTCTTTGCTCTAGTAGGGTAAAATGTAGGTGTTTTGGGCATGTTTACGTCATCTGCACTAAACGTTCTGTCTGTATTAGCACGTCGTAGTAGTGGGTAAAATATGGGGACTGGGTTGGCAGGCACCATAGCTGGGACTTGAACCTATGACCTTCTGCTTCCGAACACACTGGTTGTGTGCACTGCACCACCGTGTTGCCACAGAGACAGTGTAGTCCCTGATGATACCATGACTGTTTGTCCGGCAGGGCCTGTCTGTTGTAGTGCATGCCACCCACCTACACAGGGCTAGGCCATGGTCTGCTCTGGCCAGCTGCCACTGCCCCCTCCACCACCAGTACCCCTCTGCCACCATGCTGACATGCCCTTCTGCTGGTGATGCTGGTGGTGCGCAGTCTCAGGCCATCCAGTGTGCAGCTGGCGGCTGCCTATGGTGCATGTTCTGGGGTCGGGGTGCCTGCATAGTCATCCGAGCTTCCCCCCAACACCCCCTGCCACTGTTCTGTGCCGTTGGAGATACCTGCTGGGTACTATCCCCTCTGACACTGTGATAGACATGCTCATGCCCATGTTGGGCCCGCATCAGTTGCTGTCTGGCTGCTGTGCAGTTTCAGCATTCCTAGGTGCCACCTAGGCATCTGCCTAGTCCGCACTGTGCCCCAGCTGCACCACAGCATGTGCCGCCTGCAGCTCTCTGTATCCCCTTTCCCAGCATCTGTCCAGTTGCCCATTCCGACATGCCCGCCCTGCTGTTGTGGAGCATGTGCATGCCATAGGTAACCTGTCCAATGGAGAGGAAAACCCTGATCAGTGCTATTTCACTGTGGGATCATTCACCTTGTATGGGGACGGAGCGTAGACCCTTCCAATATTTATAGTTATTTTTTGGGGCTTTGTTGGGAGTGCTCTTTGATGTTTCCCATTACTATCACTATTGCCCAGCTTGATTATGATTTATTTATACTTTGTTGGGGTCATTTTTAATGTTTATTTGCCCTTTTGTTCCGTGCACATGTATCACACTGCTCACTTTTTGTAGGTTTCCCTGGTTTTGCTGTACATTGCTGACAAAAATGGTTTCTCTTCCCTTTAAATCGGCTCTACCGCGAGGTTTTCACTCGCGGTAGTTTTAAGCCTGATATTTCACTGCGCTCGTGTGCGGGGAGCCTCTCCCCTCCCACTCTCCGCCCATTGACCCTCTCTCTCCGCCCCTGGGGAGCCTTCCTCCGCCCTCCGGGAGCCTTTCCACGCCTTCATCGCACATTAGCACGCCGTGCTCATGAGCGCCGCGCACTTGTGCGGGCACATTTGGGCCCAAAAAACATCATTAGCGTGCGCTAAGGTACCTTAGCGCACGCTACTGTGCGCGGTTTAGTAAACATACCCCTAAATGTTTTATGTAAACCGTCTTGATTTGTAGAAAGACGGTATATAAAATCTGTTAAATAAATAAATAAATAGCCATAAACGTTGGCAGGCAAAATGTTCCTTAATGTTACTTCCTTTTAAAGTAGGAAATCCCTTCCTACAAGAAGGGAGAAGAGGGGGGCCTCAGGGTATCCACTACTCCTTAAAAGTAGAGGATGCCATATCCTGATTTTTTTTTTTAGCCGACATATCGATATAGCTTGAGTAGATCTGTAGTTAAACAGCTTCCTGATAAACTTCACAAAAGTGTACTGGTCTATATTATATTACAACACTAAGAGGGCTATTTGAGAAGCCCTATTTGGGCTCTGGACATCTGAAAACGGGCATAGGGACGTCCAAAGCAGAGATGTCCCCTGAGCCATTATTGAAGCCAGGTCTGTGGACATCCAGTTTGAACGGGGGGGATGGTGTAGGCTTGTCTGGGTGCTCCCATGAGCTTGGGCGTCCTCAATCAATCTCAAAAACATCCTGGACATCCAAGACATATCAGAGGATATACCTGCTACAGGCAGGAAGAGGCATCTGAAAAATACTCGTTTTGTCTGACAAACGTCTGGAGGGTATGAAGAAAATGGTACACTCCTACCCATTTATTTTACAATTTGACAACAAACACTGCTGGGGAATAGAGACTCATGTTTTTGTTTTGCTATGCCAATGGGCATCCCCATATGTACCTTAGCATGAGATAGATATCCCCGCTTCATGGCTGCACAGCAAGGTCATCTATGTGGCACCAGCGTGGGCATCCAAGTCAGGGACATCTAGTTTTCTAAAATCAGGCTGATACATAGACACCCACTGAATTTTTCTGCACCTTTTGCCCTGGACGCCCTTCCTAAAATGCCACTTCATGTGTTCTAAAAATAAATAAACAAACAAAAAATGTTGTACCATAAAGTGAATTTTAACAATACATTGTGCTCAAATTTCTTCAGAATATGTAATGAGAGATTAAGTTAGTAGTATAAGTCTCATCTCTTGATATCCTTATGAGGAGAGGCTTACAGGGCTTTTCAACCTGAAAAAATGATGGCTGAGGGGAGACATGATAGAGGTCTATATATTAATGAATGGAGTGGAACGGGTAAATGTTGATCGATTGTTTATGACATCAAAAAGTAGAAAGACTAGGGGACATGCAATGAAGCTACCATACAAAAGGTTTAAGAATAATAAGAGAAAATATTTTTTCACTCAATGCATAATCAATCAAACTCTGGAATTCGTTACCAGAGGATGTAGTAAAAGCTGTTAGTGTAGCTGGGTTTAAAAAAGGTTTGGAGAAGTTCTTGGAGAAAAGGTCCATAAATCATTATTAAATTGGACCCGCAAAATCCACTGCTTACCCCAATACAAGCATTGTGGAACCTGTGTGCCTTCTGGGAAATTGCCAGGTACTTGTGACCTAGATTAGCCACTGTTGGAAACAGGATACTGAGCTTGATGGCCTTGGTCTGACCCTATATGGCATTTCTTATATCATTGCTCCAAAAGCTACTGTACAAATAAATAGGACTTACAAAAACAGATAGTTTTGATTTTATAATAAGTTCGCAATTGTTGTCTACTTATCTTTTAGCATGCCAGCGCTTGGTATTTCTTGCATCTGGACTGCTTCCCCCCAGTTGAAGCGACAACACAGCCACGGCAGAACTGCTTTTTAGATCTTGATAATGCAAAAGGCAATGTGGCTGGTGGTCTCACTCCCTAGCCTGGGCTGCACTGGGGTTGCTACTGCTAGTTTATGCATCCTCTGGTTCTATGTTCCATCTGTATTTATCGCGCGCATGTCACCACGCCGTGCACGTGTTACAATTACACGTAAGCGCACGATTAGATAACAGAACATGACGCATATATACAAACCGATCACACATATAACATCCAATGGCGGTGTTCGCACCTGCTACCGCCGGCGGAGCCCAACTCGATAGACCACTTGAAGTGGCGGCCGCGCCTGAAACTGACGTCATCGAACGGCCCCTGAAACTGACGTCACCGTCTGAGCTAAGCCTCAAGTGGTCATTCCTTGCAGCCGCCGGCTCTGCGGCGCTACCCAGCACCGTGAACGTGTTTGATAACCAATTACGATTGTTTTCTATGTGCATTGCACGGAAACACTTTTACAGTCTGTGCTTACAGAAATTAGAGGTTGGGATGATAAAAGATACCAGATTTTTTTTTTTTTGCAGGCACATCTGGGATTCTTACGGAAGGGTGGAGGAGGGGAGAGGAAGGGACACCTTAGTTCCACTCCATTCATTAATTTATAGACTTCTGTCATATCTCCCCTCAGCCTTCTCTTTTTCAAGTTGAAGAGCCCTAACCTTTCATTATTATATCCTTTGTTTTATTATCCATTCCTTTCCTTATGATTCCTAGCATTCTATTTGCTTTCTTGGCTGCTTGGGCAGAGGGTTTCAATGTATTATCCACATGACGCTAAATCTTTTTCCTGGGTGATGATTTCAAGGTAGTATCTTACATCGTATAACCAAAGTTTGGGTTGTTCTTTCCTAGGTACATAACTTTGCACTTGTCCACATTAAATTTCATCTGCCATTTGGATGCTCAGTCTTCCAATTTATCAAGGTCGTCTTGCAATTCCCCCCCCCCCCCACCACATGAGAGCAACAATATTTATTTATTTATTTAACAGGTTTTATATGCTGCTTTATCCTTGAGTCAAAGCAGTTTACATTAAAACTCATGACTATTTACATTAAACAATTTTACATTGAACCTCTTACCCTTAAAATTGTTTAATGCAGATGGTTATGTGTGGCATGCATGGAGGGTTGAGCAACTTTAACTATTTACAATATAAACATCATTTGGTAATTACAGTGAGGAAATTTGAAGCAGACTAATCTAGAGAAATAGCACTTCCAAGCAGACCAATCAACAGAGATATAGAAACAGTGATGCGCCCCCCACGATGCAGAATATAAAGATAATGTAAATTCTAAAAGCTAACATATTCAAATTACTAAATAAAAAATAAAATGTGTTTCTATGCCCTTTGTCTCATTGATGGAATCGGGGACAGGGAGCTGCCGAACGGGTAGGAATTGGGGACACAGCTCTAAAATTGAGGATAATCCCCGAAAATAAGGGACATCTGGTAACCTTATTGGGATGACCATATTGGTACAGGGCAGAAATGTTGTTTGGGGGTTTTAAAATTATTTTAAAGAGGTAGAGGCAGCAGCAATAAAGTTGCCAAGTTACCAAGTTCAAGGAGTGAGATTTCTTGCCAGTTTTGGTTTTAAATTTGCATTGCAATGCAGTATGGTATTTCTAGTCCCGAGGGCGGCCCGGCCACAGCATTGATTCAAGGTGCTGGCACTCTAAGACCAATATAAGTACAAACGCAAACATTCAAGCACATTACCATCTGGAACCCAGCACTGATGATGTCCCCTTGAATGGTGACGAAACGTCTGCAATCAAACCATCAAGCTCAGAAAACAATCCAATATGATCACCAACCTGAGCTACCAGTATTCACAAACATCTCTAACTCCTTTGGGCATTCAATGCTCAACACTGTTCGGCGATGGGAGAAATTTGCCTGCAGGCATGCCGCCACACACAAGCAACTGTTCTTCCTATATGAATGCTTGCGACGGAACATCCTACCCCACAGCATCAACTACCAACCGCCACTAAACCACCCCAAAGCTTGGACAAAAGCACACCAAAATGGCCAACGAATGATTCGAGTGATGATATCTGATGCACACAACCGACTCAGAAAATATGAAACGAATCTGACCGAACAGAGGTCTGAATACACCTGAACAATGGGACCACAACTCACCCTTGACCTAGACTTGGCAATAGAGTTCAGAGCACTAAATACAAGAGAGAGAAAACATACTGCTCTACAGAAAAAATTATCTGGACTCAGCCGCAATGACTGCCACAACAATGAAGAACAATGGATAAGAAACCCATCCAACCAGCCACTCAAAACCTAAGAAAAACAAGTTCTCATAAAAGGACTCGATTTTAATCTCAGCGATGCAATCAACATAGAATTGCTAGACAGCCTCAAAAACCTACTCAAATTAAATCACCTTGGCGAAGATACCCAACAACAAATATGCCAAACCATTGTCTCAGTTCTAAAACAAAACCAAAAATTCAATGCACTCTCTAAACGAGAAACAAGCGTTCCAATTCCTGAAGACCGACCACATCATCATCATTCTCCCTGCTGACAAAGGATGCATGGCGGTGGTACTGGACAGGGCAAAGTACATACAGAAAGTGAAACAACTACTACAGGACACACCAACTTACCAGCTCACTGACAACACCCAGCTGTAAGCTCACCAACAGGATCAACCAAACCCTAATGAAACTTGAACAATTGAATCAGATCACAAGAGGAGAATGGTGGCAAATGAAAGCGATCGAGTCCAACATTGCACAGTTCTACAGACTTCCAAAATGCACAAAGGCGGCACACCACTCTGACTGACCATCTCACTCCCAGGCACACCAACTTACAATCTAGCCAAAGACATGTTGTGGAGATGCCTCAAACACCTGACCTATGGGTCACAACACTCTGTAAACAATGCCCAACAGATCAAATGATGCAAATAGGGTTGCTCACAACACAAAACATATGTGAACTCCTCGAACTGTGCCTATCAACTTACTTCAAATTCGATGGACAAATCTATGAACAACTGAAAGGATCACAAATGGGATCCCCCATATCCAGCCTAGTTGCTGAGATTGTGATGCAAAAACTCGAAAGCATTGTACTTCCATTAGTAAACCCAAAACTGTAAGTAAGAAGCATAGAAATATGACGACAGAAAAAGACCACATGGCCTATCTAGTCTGTCCTTCCATATCAACAACTACAACAGTCCCCTTTTTTCCTTTAGAGATCCTCTGTGTTTGTCCCATGCTTTTTTGAATTCAGATACTGTCCTCATCTCTACCACCTCCACTGGGAGACTATTCCACGGATCCACCACTCTTTCCGTAAAGAAATATTTCCGCATATCACTCCTGAATCTATCCCCCTTCATCCTCATCCCATGTCCCCTCATAGCAGAACTTGCTTTCAATTGAAAGAGGCTCTCCCCCTGAACATTTATGCCATGGAGGTATTTAAACATCTCAATCATATCACCTCTATCCCACCTTTCCTCTAAGGTGTACATATTAAGATCCTTAAGTCTGTCCTATGTTTTATAATGAAGACCACTAACCATTTTAGTAGCCACCCTCTGTACTGACTCCATCCCGTTTATATCCTTTTGAAGGTGCGGCCTCCAGAATTGCACACTATACTCCAAATGGGTCGCACCAAAGTCTTATACAGAGGCACTATCACCTCCTTTTTTCTGCTAGCCATTCCTCTCCGTATGCACCCAAGCATCCTTCTAGCTTTTGCTGTCGCATTTTCTAGCTGTTTAGCTACTTTAAGATCATTAGACACAACCACACCTAGGTCCCACTCTTCTTTAGTGGACAAAAGTACTTCACCCCCTATACTATATTGTTCCCTTGGATTGCTGCAGCCCAAATGCATAACCTTACATTTTTTAACATTAAATCCCAGCTGCCAAATTCTAGACCATTCTTCAAGCTTAGCTAGATCCCTCCTCATCTTATCTACACCTTCCTGGGTGTCTATTGCAGATTTTGGTATCATCCGCAAAGAGGCAAACCTTACCCGACAGTCCTTCCGCTATATCACTAACAAAGATGTTAAAAAAAATCGGACCAAGGACAGATCCCTGGGACACACCACTGATAACATCCTTCTCCTCAGAGTGAGCTCCATTTACCTGTACTCTTTGTCGCCTCCCACCCAACCAATTTCTAACCCAAGCAGTAACTTTAGGGTCCATTCCTAGGGTACTCAGTTTGTTTATAAGTCGCCTGTGAAGAACAGTGTTAAAGGCTTAACTGAAATCTAAATACACCACATCTAGAGCTCTCCCTCAGTCTAACTCCCTGGCCACCCAGTCAAAGAAATCAATCAGATTTGTCTGACAGGACCTGCCTCTGGTATGTCGATGACACCTTAATCATAATAAGACACAACAAAATCGAAGAAAGATTTCAATTACTCAACAGCATCTTTGAGGACATCCGGTTCACAATGGAAATGGTCAAGGACAACAAACTCCCATTCCTGGATGTTCTTGTCACGAAAACCAAATCTGGTGGATTTCATACATCAGTCTACAGGAAAGCAACACACATGGACCAAATCCTGAACTTCTACAGCAACCACCCAAAATGCCACAAACAAAGCTGCATAAAAATGCTATTCAGAAGAGTAGAATCCCACTGCAACATGACAGAAGCTAAAAAGAAGAAGAGAAACACCTGTACAGGTGTTTGCAAGGAACGGATACTCATCGAACTTCATCCGCAGATGCCTACAGCCAAAAAGCCCCAATCTCCAGACCAAAAGTGCACCCCAACTATTCACCATCCTTCCCTACATCCAGAACACCTCCAAAATGACTGAGAGACTACTATGAGACCACGGCATTACAATAGCCAATAAACCAACTGCGATCCTGAGAAGAATCCGATCAAAACGGAAAGGACAACCAGAGAAAGATCAAAGGACAAATGGCATGTACAAAATTCAATGAGGTGACTGTGGCCAAACAGGAAGAAAATTATCCACCAGGCTACAAGAACACCATCTAGCCAGCAAAAGACATGACCCACATTCCCTGGTCTCAATCCATGAAGATGCTGAAGAACACAAATTCAACTGGAATACACACATAGCACGAGCACAAATGAAAAGAAAAAGAGAATTTCTGGAAGCCTGGTTTTCCACCACAAAATCGATAAACAGACATATTGACATAGACCCAATCTACCAATTCCTACAGACCAAAGAGTTGAGGCACCACCAACACCTGGGAACAACATTCACATTCCAGCAACCCTCAGGGTAACCAACCAATCAATTTCTGCAGACCAAAGAGCTGAATTATCACCAACAAGGTTCAGAAACAGCAACCACACCTCGGCAACACTCAGGGAAATCAACCAACCAATCCCTGTGGACCAAAGAGCTAAGTCATCACCAACAAGGCTCAGAAACAGCAACCACACCCCAGCAACACTCAGCGAGACCAACCAATCAATCCCTGTTAACCAAAAAGCTGAGTTACCATCAACCCCAATATAAGTACAAATGCAAGCTTTCAAGCACATTACCATCTGGAACCCTGCACTGATGTTGTCCCCTCAAATGGTGACGAAATGTCTTCAATCAAATCATCAAGCTCAGAAAACAATCCAACATCAAGACCTTAAGCCCTATGCCCCTTGGCTGTCAGAATCTATTGTTTAGCTTTGAATGCCCTGCTCTTTGCTGCCCTCCAGAATCTGTCATCCTAACTGATTGCTTAGTTTTTCTAATTGTTGGGCTAGCCCTGGTAATTCCTAATGTTATCCATTGGAATTAGTCCTGCATGTCCCATAAAGCAGCAGAATGAAATTGTCAGAAATACAGGACGGGCTTAAAATCTCACTCCTGGAACTGGGTAACTTGGCAATCTTGCAGCAGTAAAGACAAATTTGGATCATCCATTCATGCAAACAGATTTAATTTACAGGATAGTCAGGATAAATCAGGAAGATGTAATACAGCTAATTGAAAAACTAAAGAGCAGCAAATCACCTGGACCAGATGGCATACATCCCAAGATGCTGAAAGAACTGAAATATGAGATTGTAGAACTACTATTAGTAATCTGTGATCTATCATTAAAATCATCTGTAGTACCCAAAGATTGGAGAGTTCCCAATGTAATGCCAATTTTTAAAAAGGGCTCCAGGAGTGATCCGGGAAACTACAGACTGGTGAGCCTAACATCAGTACCAGGCAAAATGGTAGAAACCATTATAAAAAACAAAATTACTAAACATTTTGTTAGTCATGGTTAAATGGCAGAAAGCCAACATGGATTTAGCCAAGGAAAGTCTTGTCTCACCAATCTCTTATATATTTTTTTTGAAGGTGTGAATAAACAGGTAGATGAAGATGAGCTAGTTGATATAGTGTATCTTGATTTTCAGAAAGCTTTTCCCTCCCCCCCCCCCATAAAAAGCTCAAAGCAAGAAAACTGGATATTATAGTAAAGAAAATGACAAGAATGATATTCTTAATAGAAGTATCAGTGCCAAGCAGTTATTCTATGCTACATGTGCAGAAAGTGAAGATCCTCAGTTATCAAAGATGTAATCAGAGACCATGAAAATGTGGCAGAAAGAAACAGAAATGGCTCCAACTGTATTGGATGCCACCAGCCTGATTATAAATTCCAAATGCATCTTGATATGTTGCCTATGCACATGACACCTTATGAACTCCAGAAGGAGACTCTTTCTGGAACAATGCAAATTCTGAGAGGAGCATTAGCAGTGAATCTGAGATAGTGAAATAATCTTCAACATAAGCATAAACATATCTTGACAAGGGTGAAAGTCATTCCTGTGTGTCAGAAAGCTTGTCTCTACTACTACTGCTATTAAGCACTTATATAGTTCCACGCACGCAGCGCTGTACAGTCATACAAACAAGAGACAGTCCCTGCTCGTCAGAGTCATGCTCGTTGGAGCTTATAATCTAGTTGAGACAATACAAAGCATTAGTCAATTCGGTGCAAAGCACAGTATGGTCTTTATAATTCAGTCATGAAAATTGATGGGAGGTTGAGATAAAGGAAGGAAGTCAGGATCTGAAAGCGACAGTGAATTTATTTATTTATTTTTATTTAGCTGTATTTATATCCTGCTTTTCACCGGGTCAAAGCAGTCAATTGGGGGATACATTTAACATGAGGGGATATGAGACACATACGCTAATACTTACAGGGAACATGGGCAATGGAGGGTTAAGTGGCTTGCCCAAGACCACAAGGAGTATAGGACTAGAAATCCCAGTCCCTCCGGCCTGAGATTGCTGTCCCCAGGTGGGACTTGAACCCCCGGCCCTCCGGCCTGAAGTACCTTGTCCTAACCACTAGGCCACTCCTCCCCTAGTGAAGAGGTGGGTCTTCAATCTGGATTTGAAGACGGCTAGGGAGAGTGCCTGGCGTATAGATATAGGTAGGCTGTTTCAAGCTTGAGGTGCAGCAAGGTGAAAGAAGCGAAGTCGGGAGTTAGCATGCGAGTGAAAGACCTAGATAGAAGTGATTTGTTAGCGGAGTGAAGATCTCGAGAGGGGATGTAGGGAGAGATAAGAGATGAGAAGTATTGAGGGGCCATAGAGTGAATGCATTTATAGGTCAGCAGGAGAAGTTTGAATTGGATACGGAATTGGATAGGGAGCCAGTGAAGCGATTTGAGATTTGAAGCGATTCTACTGGAAACTACATAAACACTATAACATTGCTGTGACATTCCTGTCATGATATGCACAAAATTAAACCATAAGCACATACTAATACTAACTTAAATTATCAAATCACAGCACAAAAATAAATTTAATGTAGGGGAAAAAGACCTCAGACTGTGTCCTCTCAGAGGGTATGTTTACTAAACAGCGATAGTGGCTTCCATGTGATATTGGACCTGAGGCCCCATTGGGATATGGCTCCAATATCTCACGGAAGCCGCGGCCTAATAGGGGAAACATACCCTTAGATTTTAGTAAACATACCCCTAGATTTTTACAGTTGAAAAAGTGATAAAATAAGAGATATGATTTGGCTTATCTATATTTGAAAGTTCAGTAGGGGGTTTTTGACCTAAGAGGAACAGCCTTAATAACCTTTGGATACCTCCGAGAGGAGTAACCTGTCTTTAAAAATCTAGAGGACAGTCTGAGGTCTTTTTTCCCCTATATTAAATTTATTTTGGTGTGATTTGATCATTTCAGTGATTATTGTGTATTTATGGTTTGATTTAATCGATTTTCATCTTTTGTGGTGAGTGTTGTCGATATTTTGATGCACAAAATTAACCAATTTGGAGATACTTCGCACTGAAAATCAGTAGCAGAGCCAGAGATTAGACCTGAGGCATAGGGATATAAAGTGACTCTACTAGGGTCACATATAGAGAGTCAGTGACAGAGACGGGGATTAGTTCTGAAGCATGGGGATATAATGTGACTCTGCTAAGGTAATACACACAGAATCAGTTGTAGAGCAGGGTACAGTACGATAAAGTGATGCATCCTAGTGAAACCTTTATTTTCATTGCAGGGGAGACTTGTTTTCAAATTATGGGTCTGAAAATCTTATTTTTTCCTGAGTACAGTTAGATTTTTTATTATAATTTTTGAATATGTAAAAGCCCATAACTCACACCTGGTATAAACCACAGAAAGCAACCAAGGGAGGAACAGCCCTAAATTTTCTGCACAATTTCACAAACAAAGCAGAAAATATGAAAATTAACCCACGTGCCAATTTGCCTCCCCCTTCTTGGCCTGGTTCCTGACATTTCTGCTTCACTGGATACTGAGAAACAGGAAGTGCTGTAACTTGTCCTACATGACAAGTCTCTTTGAAAGCATTGTGGATCTTCTGCAGATGATCAGGAACGAAGCAGCGTTACGTTCTGGATGTGCCAATGTTCTCCTGAGGTTCTTCCAGGGTTCTCTGGTACTTTCCTAGGACCCTTCAAACACCGCTCACACGTTACACTCTCACTGCTCCTCGGCCAATGTTCACATATTACTGTCACTTACCTTACCAGGGTTCAGGTTACTCTCACTGACCCTTGATTAATGTTCTGCTGATGCTTTTCTGCTCCAAACCAATGCTTTTTTAATACTCTTCTAGTGAGCCCCAACCGATGTTCATGCTTAATCTTTTACTGCTCTTCAACCAGTGTCTTATCAGACTTTTCTATTGCTCTAACCAAAATTTATTTACCCTTTTTACATCCAACCCGATCAGCTAAACTTTGAATTGTGGATATTTTCTGTAGCCCATTTAGAACAGCATAAAATAAAAATCTTAAGCAAATGCTGAACATGTAATTCATATATATTCTCTTACCACCCCTAAACCAGTGTTTTCCTGTCTCTCTTCTACTGCCCTCTTCCCCACCGCAGTAAACACCAGTCTTTGTAACGTTGAAGTCTTCCTCCTTTGGTCTCTTACATACACATGTACCGTATTAATAAACAGCTTATTTTTATCATTAGTATGATGTATGACATATCTCAGACAATGCTGACTGGTTTTAACTCCATTAATTCAGGTCGTACCCAAGGCTCTGGGAATCGTAGAGATATTTGCACAGAATGTATGCTGTTCCAAGTAGAATAGCTTTCTGCAAAACTAATCAGGTTATGTCTTTTAAATATAACATTTCCAAGTGTTTTCGGAGTCCAAACGATATTGCTCCGAGCTCCAGTCACTATCAGTAATACCATTTATTTTTTTCCCTCCATCATCTTCGTACTTTAATTTGTAAATCATGTTTTTAAAATTATTTCTGGGTCCACAAAGAAACAGCGCTAGCCACTCAAACAAGCAGAGACAAAAAACAGGAAGCGGCAGATTCAACACCCAATGAATTTATTATAACCAAATAAGTGGCCTAAGCCCAACACAGGCCGTGTTTCGTGTATAACTTCCTCAGGGGCTATCAGGACACACTAAAAAATAAATTGTAAAACCACATTAGTATAATTAAACCATAAATATACCAAAAAATGGGGGGTTAAAATAAAAAGTTGTAACGTGAATAGACAATATACATAAAATAAGGCAAAATTGGACTATATCAAATGACTTAAGTCTCAAGGAAAACACATCAATAAAATTCAAAGAACAGTCAAAAATAATCAATTAAAATCATAAAAAAACCATATACAGTCACTAAAAATGAATCCTAATCTATTCAATAAACTATTCTATAGATCAGATATACATATGTATGTATACATATTTATATGTCAAGTACATAAATAGGATAATTAAGTAAATAAATAATTAAAAGTGCTAATTGGAATACAATAAAAACACCAAACCATTTATAATCGTACAAGCATATGCAACAGAAGATGTAAAAAATGCCATATACAAACACTTAAAATTGGATCCTCATATATTCAATAAACTATGCTATAGATCAGTTAACATATAAATATGTATACATACATATACATAAGTGTATAAATAATAAAATTATTAAATAAATAAATAATTAAGAGTATAAGTGCTAATAGGAATACAAGAGAAAAAAATAAAATCACCAAACATTTATAATTGTACAAGTATATACAACAAAACTGTAAAAAAACTATATGCAATCAAAGATGGGAAGGGATGAGGAGACTAAAGGAGTAGGTTCGATTGAGAAACAATTATGCTAATAATAAATAAATAAAACCTATGCTGTAAAGTTGAACATTACCTGTGGGTGTGATGTGCATAGACTTCACCAGGCTCAAAAGAGACAATGGAAGTCGCTACTATCAGAAAAGCTTCTAAAGATTAAAAATAAAAACGGAAAACTTACGCCAAAATAGATGACTAAATACTATAAGTCATTTACGAATATTGCACTTTACTTTAAAAAAATAATAACAATAAATAAAATTATATAAAAAAATAAGAATATACTTCTTTATATTGAGATATAGAAGATATTGGATGCCACCCTCATAAAAATATAAATATATTTCTAATTGTAAAAACTGCCCCCATTAAAAATACATGACCATACACATAAGCCAATGATAGAATAATTAAATAGATAAAAAATGTATAGGTCATGTGAACAAGAAAGATAGAAAAAGGGGGGGAGAGGAGGGAGGGGGGAGAGGGGGAAGGAAGGGAGAGAAAAGGAGGGGCGGGGCAGGGATGGAGGAGGGGGAAAGGGAAGGGGAAGGGAAAGGAAGGGGGGGAGAAGGGGAGAAGGGAGAGGGGGGAGGGGAGAGAAGAGGAGAAGGGAGGGAAGGGGAGGAGGAAGGGTAAAGAGGAACTGTTTTAAACCGTTTTGAACCCAAACTGACTCCGATATTTAAGGAACATATTGTATCTCTAAAAATCAATGCAGGGGAGTCCCATAGAGTTAAAAAATGGGGGGGGGAGGAAGAGGGGGAGGGAGGGGAAGGGGGGGAGAAAAAAGGGGGGGGTGAAGAAGAAAACACAGCTCGAATTCAAAATACTAAAAAACTTGTGAACAAGTATCCTAAAGGAACACGGAGAGGTCTTGTTCTAAGTTCAAACCCCGAGGAGTTAACGTATCCATCAAAAAGATATATTTTTGTTCAAGCCTTAATAATGTCTTATTGTAATCCCCGCCCCTCCAATTGGGTATCACCTTCTTTATCACAAAAAACCGCAAATCCGATAGGGAATGATTCTTCTCGAGCCAATGCTGAACCAATAGTTTATCCTCCAACTTCCTTCTAATACTACTCTTGTGTTCAATTATCCTGACACGTATTGTACGTTTAGTTTTTCCAACGTATAGCATCTTACATGGGCATATAATTACATATATTACGTTTGTAGTAGCACAATTAGAGTGATCATGTATGTAATATTTTTTCTGGGTAATAGGATGTGTGAAGAATCTTCGAACCGGAAGAGAGTGTATACATACAGAGCAGTGTCCACAATGATATTGACCTTTATAACTTGAGAGGGGTTTTCTCTCAGTAAGAGCTGAAGATACAAGAAGATCTCGGAGATTGGCACTTCTTCTATGTGCTACCATTAATTCCATTTTTTCAAATCCTGGAACGGCTTGTATCAAGTGCCATTCTTTTTTGAGAATATCAATAATCTTATGGGAGACCAAAGAATAGTTTAGAGGACAAACCATTTTGTCTTGGCCATTTTTCCTACCACGTAGTCTGAGTAAGTCAGCCCTTGATGAATCCCTCGCTCTGACATATGCCTTATTGATAGCGCAAATTGGATATTTACGCTCTTGGAATCTCTCTCGCAAAGCTGAAGATTGATTCTCAAAATCTGCATCCGAGGTGCAAATCCTCCTGACCCGTAGGAATTGTCCAACCGGTAAGTTATTTTTGAAAGCGGGATTATGGAAACTTGAATGATGAAGTAGAGTATTACGATCGGTAGGTTTTCTGTAGAGTGTAGTGATAAATCCTGACCCATCTCTCTTAATCAATAGATCCAAATAGGAAATCTTGGCCGCATCATAGGTAACTTGAAACCGTAAATTGCTATCCAGGCTATTGATCCATACATTAAATTCTGCTAATAATTCAACTGTACCTTCCCATATAATAAAAATGTCGTCGATATATCTTATCCACAACCGGACATTATCCTTATATAAAAAATCTTTCAAAAAAAGTTCTTCGAAATTATGTACATAAAGATTCGCAACATCTGGCGCAAAGGATGACCCCATGGCCACACCCTTAATTTGCTGGTAAACCAACCCTCTGAAGCAAAAATAATTTTTACAAAGTGCAATTTCAGCTAAACCAAACAAAAAGGCGGTCGGGATACGCTGATGGGACTCTCTAATCAAAAAACACTTTTCAACAATACGTAGGGCTTCTACTTGTGGCACGTTGGTATACAATGATTCTACATCCAAAGTAACCATGATTGTATCGGGACCCAAATTGTTGAAAGCGGAGAGAATTTCAATTACATGAGCTGAGTCTCTAACATATGAACTCATTTTCAACACAAAAGGTCTAAGGATGACATCCAAAAACTTTGAGATGGGTTCTAGCAGGGACCCTATAGCCGAAACTATGGGTCTACCGGGAGGGTTGTCTAAAGACTTGTGAATCTTAGGTAATACATATATGGTGGGCATGATAGGATTAGTGACTGTGAGAAAATCTCTTTTTCTTGTCAGATGTCCGGTTTCGTAAGCAATCGAAACTAGATTGTCAATACTACTCTTAAGGGCTTCTGTCGGGTCTTCATTTAATCTAAAGTAAAATGCTTTTATCATGAAGTTGTCTATCAATTTCTGCGATGTACTTCTCTCTATCAAGAACAACAACCGCGCCCCCCTTGTCTGCGGGTTTAATAATAATCTTAGAATTAGTTTGCAATGATTTTATAGCTTTCTTTTCATCTAGGGTCAAATTGTTGAATGGTAAACGAGTATTAATTTTTAAATCGTGTATCTGTTTTAGAACGAGTTTTTCAAATGATTCTATTAAGGGATCCGTTTTAGGAGGTGGTACCCAAGTGGAGGCCTTACTAATGATAGACTGATCGGCTACTTGGGTCTTAGAGTCTTTAAAAAAATCCCGTATTCTGATTCTGCGGAAAAATTTATACAAATCGATCTCGGTTTCAAAAGGGTCAAAATGATGTACAGGTATAAAAGATAACCCCTTAGCAAGAACCGATATCTCATCAGTAGTAAGATTATAATTTGAAATATTGATGACATTATTGTGTCCTAATAACTCCTCTCGTACGATTCGTCTCTCGCCCATCCTCCCCTCCCGCGGCCCCGACCACGTCCTCTGCCTCTCATTGGAAAATGGTTGTACTGTCTCTGGCCGTGGTCCGACCAAGAGTTCTGAAAAAACTGGGACTGTTGTTGCTGTTGGCGTGTCCTGGAGGAACTTCGTCCACCCCCCTTCCACAGGCTGTCCATACTTAAAAAATTGCTTTTCTTTTTGCTTTGCTGTTTATCAAGTGCTTTATTTTCCTTATCATTTGAATCATTTTCCTGAAATATGCAAAAATTAACCCGGCTGCAGAATGTAGATTAAAAATTTAAAGTAAGCCTTCAAAGGGTTAAAGGAGCAAAGAAGCATCTGTAAAATTAATCTGAAGATTAAAATAATAATATTTAAAAAGAAGCATTAGGAAAGAAAAAAAAGACTTTGTGAATAAAACCGGCAGCCTGGACTTAAGCGGATTGAAGCTGCTCTAACCTTCTCAGTTTGCCATCAGTCGAATTGGTGTGAAAATCGGAAAATGGGCGCAATAGTTAGTAAGATTTAGTATTACAGGGGTAAAGCTCTGCTGTAGGATAGGAAATATCAGTAAAACGGCTTTATCGAGAAAACGGCAATAGACCGAATTTTTTTTTTCTTTTTATTTATTTATTTATAAATTTTAACAAATAATCAGGAATTTACCCGTACAGAAAATAATCTTGCATAAACAGAATTTACAAGAAAACTGAGAAAAGAAAAATTGCAAGAATTATACATAGCCCATGGTTTGTGGGTCATGTGATGTTTTAAAACTGAATAAATCTTTCAGTTTTTATTTTACTGTAGTGCAATTATGAAACGCAAAACCTAGATTTTTTTTATAAGTAATTTTATTGTAAACGTATTTGAAATTTTGGAAAAGTTTAGCGTGAATGCCGTTATGCAAAAGAAAAAAAAATCTATTTATAATTTTAGGGGGACATATGTTTAAACCGAGTATGAAAATTAGCCCCTACTTTTCTGGGAGGAAAAAAACTTTTTTTTAAGTATATGAAAATTTGAGTCTATTTCTGAATCTGGAGGTTTCTAGCAGCCAGTCAGCGCAGCCCCCTTTGCATACATTTAAATGAATTCGGGGTCGGGCTCCTATAAAACCCTGGAGGGCAGGAAGGGACTGCAGGATCCGGACGCCTTTAATTCACTGTCGTGTACAATGTCCTGGACTCACGTACTTTGCCTGTCTCTGCAGTTCCTTTCCTGTAAGTATTTCAATGGTCCACTGTACAATGCTTCCAGTTGCTTATCTCATAATAGTCTTTATATGTTGCTCTTTTTATTTATATGCGATAGTTCCTGAATATAGTGGTTGGGGCAAGGTACTTCAGGCCGGAAGGTCGGGGGTTCAAATCCCACTACTAGAGGACAGCAACCTTGGGCCGGAAGGACTGGGGTTTCTAGTCCCACAGGTGCTCCTTGTGGTCTTGGGCAAGCCACTTAACCCTCCATAGCCCATGTTCCCTGTAAAATAGTTATCTCCAAGTTATAATGTCCTGTTCAATGTAATTTCAGTTTGTTCAATGTAAACCGCACTGATGCACAATAGCGCGGTATATAAGAGAATGTAAATAAATAAATAAAATATGAACCATTGTACAACTGATAATATTACTAGTGTGAGGGCAGGTATTATGCATGGCATATATAGTGCAAACTCTGCATCTGTCTGGAGATAGATAAGAAGCAGTTTTCTGACTTTCTGCTTCCGAGGTTTGAGGCTCTTCCTGAAAGCACGAGCACTATCTGGTCTCTGTCTGCACATCTATGAGCGTGTATCTATCTTTTCTATGTTTGTGAAATAATATGTCTTTCCCCACTTGTCTTCCGCCCCCTCCCTCTCTCTCTTCTCAGTCGCCAGTTGTCAGTTTGCCTCCCTAGTGCAGTCCACCCCGGTGCTCGCTGTGTCCCCCGGGGCCACCGCCCGGTTGGAGTGTGAAGTGAAGAATGTGAAGCCGGACACTCTCTATATGAACTGGATCCGCCAGTCCCCGGGCCAGAGACCGGAGGGGGTTCTGGGCTATGCACAAAACCAGACGATATACAGAGCCCCGAACATCACCGACCGCTTCGTGCCATCCAGGGACACTTCCAACTTCTTTCTGACCATCAACAATGTCCAGGCGGAGGACGATTCGGTGTACTACTGCTTTGTGAACTATGGATCAGCAGGGGTCCAGAGCTGGGGAGCGGGGACCAGGCTCCGGGTGAATGGTAAGACACTTCCCTTTCTCTCCATTTCCACTAGGCTAGATCCTGATGCTCATTTTATAGATGAACCCCGAATGCTAATGACCAGGGGCTGAGCTATGCTCTGATCTACACTTCTGAAATCAGAGCAGACTGAACTTGTGATTTCAGCAGTAAGAAAGAGTTGAGCTTCTGTGCGCCCTTAGGATCTGCAGGGCTCACCCCAGGGGGTTTCAGGATCTGGGGAGGGACTTGAACATGTAACAATCCTGCTTCTCCCTCCTCCACTTCCCTAAATACACTGGGGTCTTCTCCTCAACCCCCCCCCCCCCATTTCACTCACACACAATGGTACTTTTTCCCCTCTCCACCCCCTCCCGTGCTCTTCTTTCTATCTCTCCCCTACCCACCGCATACAACCCCTGATCTCACCTACTGAGGCCCCATAATGTACCAGGATAGGGCTATCAGCAATCCAGGACCAGCCCGACCTCTCTGTTTTGGAACTGGGTAACTCGGCAGTTCTGAGACTGAAGCAAAATCAGGCCGGCTCAGCCCATTTCCTGGTGACCTGCAGCCTGCTGGCAACACTGAGCTATCCTTTCGCCTTTGTGACTGTCTCCCAGCTAAGGTCTGTTCCTATGGCGTGCAGGTGGGGTAACATATATTGCACATAGCCAGAGGTATCCTAAAACTTCCAAAACTGTTTGATCTGTTCCGCTTTTTACTATGAGCTTAAAACTCTGCATCTGGACCTATGACTATGAATCTCTAGTGTACCTGATCAAGCTGAGGGCATGACCTGGAGTGGTTCTTAAAATATTACGATGGATTTTTCCCCTTTCAGGAGGTGACCGCCGGAGACCCAGCCTATCCCTCTTCCCTCCGTCCCAGGAAGAGATCAAGGCCTCAAGCAATGTCTTCTTAAGCTGCCTGATCCATGATTTCTACCCCGGCTATGTCGACGTGGTCTGGCAGGTGGATGGAGAGGAGACGAATGAAGGGGTGACGAAGGGGCAGGTGGCACTAGGGGAGGACCGCACCTACTCACTGAGAAGCTACCTGAGTGTCCCGGGGGAGGATTGGAAGAACGGATCCACATACAGCTGCCTGGTGGAGCATGAAGCCCTGGAGACCAGCCTGAAGACATCCATCTCTTATGGGGACTATTCCTCACTGCAGTAGCCCGTCTCAGTCCCTTTCCTTCCCCAAGCTATAACTTCCCTTTTTCATGTACTCAGCTGGAAAATTTAGCCACCCCGGGTTTAGAGCTAATGGGATTAACATAGAAGTGTGACAAACTAGATATAATAAAGAAATATGGAAATTGTAAAGGAAGAATGAATATATCACAGGTGTCTGATAACAAAAGATCTGCAAATTATCTTCCAATGGATTGTAAAGCCCCCAAACCATTGCACCCCAGTACTATGGGCTCTGGAGGTGTAGCTCTAGGCATCAAGCTTACAAAATACCTATAATGTTACCTTTCTTAAATATACTTCCTCTGAGTAACACTGTGTGAACTGTCTCTAATCATCTTTAGCAAGCAGCATCCTGTAACAATATCTAATGTTGGATTCCTTGTGTGTGTTGAGAAACTGATGCCCCACAGAATAAAGACTTGCAGTGGAGAAAGCTGGTGGTTTGTGAACTCTGTAGACGTTTCTTTTCCCGTGGGTCAGCAGAGGTGTCCCTCACCCTCAGAGAGCTCCTCTCTCCTTTCCTGAACATGGAAACTACAGTTTCTGTTTTGCTGTCTGGGTCTCTACATTTATTCTTCTTGTTTTAAGTCTCTCTTTGTGTTGTTCTTTTTAACACAAATGGAAGAGGTTTGCTGTCTTTGTGTGCACTTTTATCCTCCTTGCCAGAAGAAGCCTGGTGCAGAGTTGCCAAGTTACCCAGTTCCAAGAGTGAGATTTTAGGCCAGTCCTGGATTTCTGACAATTTCATTCTGATGCATTATGGGAACTGCAGCACTGATTCCAATGGGTAAAGACAGAGCCTACCAGGGCTGGTCTGTCCACTAGACAAACTAGGCAGTCACCTAGGGCAGCAGACCCTGCTGGGTGTCTCAGCCCTAGGCAAGTCCAATGTGCTGTCCCCACCACACCCCACTCCACCATGTGCCGTCGCCATGCTGCCCCTGACATCCAGCATCTCACCTGGGGCTGATGGGGGGCATGGGGATTACATCTTTAGCACAATGGAAGGCTTAAAAGTGTGTATGCACACTTCCTGTAGGCCTGCTGCTCCTGCCCCCTCCGACAGGAAGTTCCATTTGGGGACTGCAAAGACCATACTGCAAGGCATTGCAACTTTAAAACTAGAACTAGCAAAACATCTCACTTCTGGAACTGGGTAACTTGGCAACTCTGCTGATGGCAGTTATCTGGTGTCCTGTAACATAAGAATGAAAGGACGTTGGAAATCTCTCTCTCCTTGTCCAGCTAGAGTCCCTTCTTTCTCTCTCTCCCTTTGTTTTTAAATTGAAATTCCTCCCTGGGATTGTTTCCCTCCCGCCCCCCCCCCCACCCAATCCCATCCCATCCCACCCCACGCCTCAGAGGATACAGCTGACACTAATGAATGCAGAGGGACAGAGGTGCCCAGCGACCTGGTTCTGGAAGGGAGATTTGTGGCTAGTCCTCTACTGACAATCCTCCGCCCTGCTGCATTTGAATATTTGCAGACCTCATTTGAATTGGTAGAAACAGGGACTCTAAGCACCAGGGTGTAAGTTGAAAAAGTAGAATGGGGTCACTTGACAGTTCTGTGGAGAAGAGGGCAGAGTCCCTGATTTTACCCATTGGAATCAATGCTGCAGGTCCCATAATGCATCCGATATGTGATTGTCAGAAATCCGAGACTGGCTTAAAATCTCATTCCTGGAACTAGATAATTTGGCTGCTTTGAGAGCACCATGAGATGGGAAACCCACATACTGCCTTTCTCCAATTGTGACTCAGAAAGGAGGAGAGGGTGAGTTTGGAAGGGGAGTAAAAAGGATGAAAAAGAAGAATGTGGAGATGGAAGATTGCAAGTTGAAGATATGGGAACCTAATTTCTGCTTGGCCTTTGATTGTCAGGTTGCTTAAATCAGTCCTCCACTGAACCCTGTCCTAGTCTCATAGGACCTAAATGTGGTTTTTTTAACTGATCCATCCTTGGCTGAAGAAATCACTTTGGGACCTCTAGAGTTCTGTGTGTTCAGGTATGTGACCTTGAAGACCTCTTTCATCCATGGTGGCAAAGCTTCAAGTTACCCAGCTCCAAGAAGGAGATTTTAGGCCAGTTATGGATTTCACACAAGCTTATCCAGTGCATTATGGGACCTGCAGCAGTAATTTCAATGGGTAGAATTGGGGACTACAAACAGCACAGTTTTGCGACGTAAACTTAAAACCAGGACTGGCCAAAATTCCATCTCCTGTTGCTGGTAACATAATAGCTCTGTGGTGCTCATTCAGCCCACAGATAGTCAGTGAGCTTTCAAGCACTAGTGACCATCTACCTTGGGCTGTCTAACAGGATAAAAGAGTAGAGTTGCCAACTGGCTCCAGATGCGTCTGACAGGCTTGATCCATTCCTGGGTTTACTCCATTGGATGCAGGGATACCTGGTTTTGATTTCTCCATTGCACTCCATAAGAAAAGCAAGACTACAAGTCCCTCCATGCAACGGGGTAAATACAGGACTGGAACAAGCCTATTGGGTGCATCTGGAGCTAGCTGACAACCCTATAAAAGAATGGTGCTTTCCTTCCTAAATTGGTGTTGGATTTCCACTTTAGCCAATCAGTCATCCTACTACTGGCAACCTTTCCTTGGCCTCATGTGTGCAGGTTACCAGCTGGTTCAATTTCTTCCGGTCAGACTGATCCAACCCCGTTCTGCTACTCAGGTGGTCTGAGACTGCCAAACACTGTTGATGTGGTGTTCGCAGCTTCTGGGGCTAAGAGGTGAGGGAGGCGGTCCCAGTCATCATGAAATAATGACACCTACTGGCCAGGTGCAGGAATGCACTGTGATCAAATTCAGAGAGAATTATTGTCAGTGGCAATGGCCCAGGACTGTCTGTGCTACTGAACCAAATAGAGAATTAAAAAACCAGGAGGAAATAAATCATTTAGAAATCTGGTTCACTTCTCAATCACATTAGGGATCAGGTTGGTAGATGTCTGGGCCGCGCATTCATACACCATCTTTTCATACAGATTATTATAACAAAACTCTTAAATCTCCCAGCACATGCAAGACAAAGATTAGAGGGGGTGATTGTGATTTATTGAATAAAAACATTTCCCAAGTACAAAACTATAAAAACAAGGATGGGATATTGGCGTTAACCTCCAGAAACAATCCCGTGTTACATATTTTGTCAAGGAAAGTTAGACAGGGAAACCGCACATGCAGGTTTCTAGGAAAGGAAGCATGCGAACCCTAGGGGAAACCTTGAAATCGATCCGAGCATTGCATTTGACCAGGATTTTCCTTAAAACTACACCTAGAATAATCGGGTGTTTGTTGCATTTAGTAAGCGACATTTACAAAGAAAAGAAACTGCAGGGGTGGGTTCGGGAAGATCTGAAATGTGGGATCGGGGGTATGCTAGGGACAGGTCTAAAAAGGTGGGGATGGGAAGAAGCTGATTGAGAGAAAAGAACGATTGGGATAACCTGCTCCCCCTTTCCCTTTGAGCAGAAGCTGGAAGGAGATGAAAAACCATAAGAAGCCCCCCGCGATATGCTGCCGGCAGAACCTCGCAGAAGTGCACCGGCAATTCATCTTCACAGTGGATTTTAATCCTCCTGGTCTTATTTTCCGCTCTGTACCGGCAGGACTTCGGCCAGCGACTGCACGGTGAGGTTGAAGCACTCTGTGCTGGTTTCCGGCCCGTCTTGGATCCTGCTGCATAGTTCCCGGACCTCGTCCTCTGTACCTACGGGACCTGGCCAAGGAAATGTCCGGGTTCTCGGCTGGCCTCTCCGAGGAACCTTTGCAGAGGTTCCAGTCCTTGTCTACAGGTATCCGGGACTGCTCTAAATTCATGTCCCGAGCGGCCTACGATGGCTTCGGCCTGAGCAGTGGCAGCCGGCATCGCCGCCCAACACCAGGCATGGCTGCAGTCATCGGACCTCGAGCCTTGGGTACAGGACAAGTTGGTCGATGTCCCTTGCCGAGGCGAAAACCTTTTTGGCAAACCCATGGCTGAGAAGGCTGCTGAGCTCGAGACCGAGCATCTTACTCGGACCAGACTGTCCAGAAAGACCTCTGCCCCTTCTCAGAAAAAGAAGGGCTCGGGTAAGAAGTCCTTTTACCCGAGGAAGGCGGCTGCCTACAAACCTTTCCCTCATTACCAGGCCTCCCCAGCAGGCCAAGGGGCAGGGACGTGGGCCCCGTAGGCAGCCAACCCCCAAGCCTCCGGCTCCTGCTCAGCAGGGAGGGGGTTTTTGACTCCCTCAGCATAGCTTTTACTCCTCTGCTGCCCCATCTCTGCACAGGAGGTCGTCTAGCCCCGTTTGCCCACAGGTGGCCACCAGTAACAGGAGATGCATGGGTTCTGAGCATAGTCCACAAAGGCTATATGCTCCATTTCCAGCAGTTCCCTCCTGCTTACTTCCCAGGAGAGCCTCAACAAGTTCTTAGTGAAAGAAAAGTTCAAGATGCTTACTCTCGGAACACTTCTGCCCTACCTCCAGCAGGGAGATTAGATCCAAACAGCATAGCCAAAGGATGCGTACACTCACATCCTCATTCATCCAGATCACAGAAAGTATCTCAGGTTCATTATGGGAGGAAACCATTACCAGTACAGGATACTGCCCTTTGGCCTCACCTCCGCCCCAAGAGTCTTCACAAAGTGCCTGACTGTGGTAGCAGCCTACCTCAGGAATCAGGGGGTGTTTGTCTTCCCCTACCTGGACGACTGGCTCATCAGGGGTCAGACTTACCAGGAAGCCAGACAGGCCACCTCCAGAGTGGTGTCCCTCCTGCAACACCTCGGCTTTGTCATAAACTTCGCAAAGTCCTCTTTGCTCCCCTCCCAGAACCTAGAGTTCATAGGGGCGACGCTGGACGCCAAGCAGGCAAAGGCCTTCTTGCCAGAGGACAGAGCACAGAGGCTCATCACCTTGGCACACCAATTTCTCACAGTGCCAAGGGTGTCTGCCAGGCGTTGTCTACAGCTTCTAGGCCACATGGCCTCAACGGTGCATGTGACTCCCAATGCTCGTCTTTACATGAGGCCTGCCCAGTGGTGTCTCAGAACCCAGTGGCAGCAGGCCACAGGACGCCTCACGGACAGTGCGGGTATCCAAACCCTTCCTGAACTCCCTTCAGTGGTGGCTACACCCCCCCAACTTACTACAGGGGGTGTCCTTTCAAATTCCTGTCTCCAGTGTGGTGTTGACCACGGATGCCTCTCTACAGGGCTGGGGTGCTCACTGTTCAGACAAGTGCACCCAGGGCCTGTGGACTCCCTTGGAGGCCACTCAACAGATCAACCTATTAGAGCTTCGGGCTATTCGCTTAGCCCTCAAGGCTTTCTCTCGCACCTTGGCTCATCAGTCTGTTCTAGACCAGATGGACAACCAGGTGGCCATGTTTTATGTGAACAAACAAGGGGGCACTGGATCCAGACTCCTGTGCCAGGAAGCACAGGACCTTTGCTCTTTTGCGCTCAAACACAGCATGGTTCTCAAGGCTGTCTACCTGCCAGGTCAGGAAAACTTCCTGGCAGACAGGTTGAGCAGGATTCCGCAGCCCCACGAGTGGCAGCTGCACCCATTAGTGGTTCAACAAATTTTTCTGAAATGGGGACTTCCATCCATAGATCTCTTTGCCAGTCCCCTGAACCACCAGTTACCCAAGTTCTGTTCCAGGCAACCGCATCCCCTAAGAGTAGCAGCAGATGCCTTCCTGATTTCTTGGTCCCAGGGCCTTCTGTATGCGTTTCCTCCCACACCTCTGGTGGCCCGAACTTTGTTCAAGATTCTAAGGGACAGGGCCTCGGTACTTCTGGTAGCTCCCAGATGGCCGAGGCAAACCTGGTTCCCACTGCTACTTCAACTGGCAATGGACACTCTACTGCGTCTGGGGTTGCAACCCGATCTTCTCTCTCAGGATCAGGGTTCCCTTCTGCACCCCAATCTCAAATCTCTCAATTTGATGGCCTGGAGGCTGCAAGGGTAGTGTTGGCTCCCTGGGGCCTGCCTCAGGAGGTGGAAGAGGTGGTATTAGCCTCTAGAAAGCAATCCACCAGGAAAACCTATGTC
Organism: Ichthyophis bannanicus; assembly: GCA_033557465.1. Classification (NCBI taxonomy): domain Eukaryota; kingdom Metazoa; phylum Chordata; class Amphibia; order Gymnophiona; family Ichthyophiidae; genus Ichthyophis; species Ichthyophis bannanicus. Next base: position 123,025,249 of record CM066048.1, read on the forward strand.
CTGAAATGGAGAAGATTCTCCTTGTGGTGTCAAGAACACAAGGCAGATCCCTTCTCCTGCACCGTGCAAGTGGTGCTTCAATATCTCTTGCATTTGTCCAATCAGGGCCTTAAGTCTAATTCTGTTCGGGTCCACCTCTCTGCTCTGGTAGTTCACCACTCACTGGTGGATGGGCACTCCTTGTCGGTTCACCCCTTGGTGTCCAGATTCCTCAGAGGCTTGCTTCTGCTCAAGCCTCCTATTCGTCCACCAGCACCTGAGTGGGAGTTGAATGTGGTCTTGCAGCAATTAACTCGCCCACCTTTTGAGCCAATGGCTAGGTGCCATCTTTGCTTCCTTTCTTGGAAAACTCTTTCTGGTGGCCTTGACCTCGGCCAGGCGAGTAAGTGAACTTCAGGCTTTAGTCGGTGATAGGCCTTACACTCGCTTCTATAGGAACAGGGTGGTCCTTCGGACTCATCCTAAGTTCCTCCCTAAGGTTGTCTCCTCCTTCCATCTCAACCAGGAGGTGGTTCTTCCAACATTCTTCCCTAGGCCCCATGCTAGCCGGGCTGAAACAGTCTTGCATACCTTGGGACTGTAGAAGGGCCTTGTCCTTCTACCTTGAGCGTACGCAGGGGCACAGAAGGGCTACTCAGCTCTTCGTATCTTTTGACCCTAATAAAACTTAGGGTTGCCTGTTGCCAAGCGTACCTTGTCCATCTGGGTGGCTGACTGTATCACATGGGCTTACAGGGCAGCTGACCTTCCCTTGCAGGGTCGGGTCACAGCCCACCGTGTCAGGGCTATGGCTGCCTCAGTAGCTCATCTCCGCTCTGTACCATTGGCAGACATCTGCAGGGCTGCAACTTGGTCCTCAAGCCAGACCTTTGCGGCCCATTACTGCCTGGAGAGGGAGTCCCGTAGGGACAGTGCTTTCGGTCAGGCAGTGCTCCGGAATCTCTTCGAGGTTTAGGCAACTCCTACCCTCCAGCCCTCTGGATGGGCTACCGGTGGAGGTGTAGTTCAGTGAAATCCTTTAATGCTGTGGCTAGAGGGAGCTCATTTTTCAGCTCTGGGTCCCAGGTATCGTGAAGCTGGGGAGTCCCATATGTGAGGACTGACTTCCTGCTTGGTCCTGGAGAAAGAGTAGTTACTCACCTGTAACAGGTGTTCTCCAGGAGCAGCAGGAATCAGTCCTCACAACCCTCCCTCCTCCCCTGGGAGTTGCAGTTGTACATAGCTAATAATATCACTTAAAAATGCAAAAATGAACTATGTCATCAGACTGGCAAAGATGGCACCTTTAGGCGGGAAGGGGACTGCGCATGCGTGCCTGCATTCCCAAAGGCTTTCTTAGAAAGCTGGGGAAATTCTCCGCAGGGGGCTCCATCGACGTCGATGTCACCCATATTGAGGCCTGATTCCTGCTGCTCTTGGAGAACACCTGTTACAGGTGAGTAACTACTCTATTCCAGGCCACTAGCACAACGTGCTCCTGCTACAGTTTAGAGCCAACGCTCAAGACCCCTTGAAAGGAAGCGGTAACCCCAGATAGCTGCTCCCACCACCAAACAAAACCCTATCTTCTGACTACTTGCCAGTGGGAGGCAAAGTACTTCACTTTCAGAAGGCATGTCAATTCATTACCACACATTGTTACATAAGATATGCTATACTGGGTCAGGCCAAAAGATCCATAAAACACAGTACTCTCATCCCAACAGTAGCCAATCCATGTCACAAGAACTTGTCAGGTTCCCAAATGGTGGCGAGATTCCATGCTGCTTATCTTAGGGGCAAGCAGTGGATCATTGGGTAGCGATCATCAGAGTGCTACAAGATCAACGTCAAGGTTTCTACTCCTCCTCGTCCCAACAATTACCAGGTCAGCATATAGCTATCCTCCTCGGTAGCAATGCCATTGAACCCGTTAATGCAGGACCAGAGGGGTCAAAGCTTCTATTCTCACTTCTTTCTAATTCTCCAAGAAGTCTGAGGGTCTTTGCCCAATCCTTGAGAGAGCTCAATCTCTACATAAAAAGAGAGAAATTCAAGATGAACTCCCTAGCAACCATCCTCCCTATTCTGCCCTGCAATGACTGACTTGTGTTCCTGGATTTCAAGGATGCCTACATACATATCCCCATTCACTCCCTGCACTGGCAGTTCCTATGCTTCACCTTTGAGAATCATCATTATCGGTACAAAGTGCCATACAGTGACAGCAGATCAGGACCACTGTGTATATCCTTACCTAGATGACTGGCTCATCTCAGCTATCTCAAAAGAAGGCAGCCATCTGCACAGTGCAGGCCACCATGCAAACACTTTAAGCACTGGGCTTCATAGTGAATGCCAAAAAATCCAAGATGCTGCCCCAACAAACTCTTCAATTCATCGGGCCAGACAAGACACCTGTGCCAGCAGAGCTTACCTGCCCCTCAACAAGTGCCAAACCATCCAGTAACTCAGTATGCAAATCAGCCAACTACACACCACATCAGCCTGTATGATGCTTCACCTGCTAGGACACATGGTAGCAGCTGTGCACACGGGTGCCAATGGCGCATCTCTTCATGCGCCCCTTGCAATGGCAACTAAGGTTGCATTGGAACCTGCATGCTGAGCCCCAAAGACCCAGCATCCAATGCTTGCGCCAGTCCCTGAATTGGTGGGCCAGTCTTTCAAACCTCACTCAGGTGTGACCATTCCAGACACTACCCTTGGCTCACTCTGACCACTGATGCCTCCACCTACGGATGGGGGGGGGGCTCATCTCCAACTCTCCAACTAGGGGAGATGGTCAACATGGGAGAGAAGACACCACATCAATGTGCTAGAACTTCACAAATGTCTTTTATGCGCTCACTATCTTCAGAGATGCCAAAAAAAGCATCTTTCGGGAAATGGAAAAAAGAGCCAAACGACGAAACCTGGAAACAGCACAAGCATTGGCAAGTCAAACGCAAGGCATTGATAAAGCAGGCAAAGGGATAATTTGAGAAGAAGCTTGCTGCGGAAACAAAAACACGAAATAAAGATTTTTTTTCAAGTACATTCGTAGCAAAAAACCTGTGAGAGAGTCAGTTGGTCCATTAGATGATAGAGGGGTTAAAGGGGCACTAAGAGGCGACAAGGCGATAATGGAGAGACTGAATGAATTCTTTGCTTCGGTCTTTACTGAGGAAGATGTAGGGATGTTACCCATGACTGAAGTGGTATTTAAAGGTGCGGAAGAATTGATACATCGGGAAGATGTATTACAACTATTAGATAAACTGAAGAGTAGCAAATCACCTGGGCCAGTTGGTATACATACAAGGGTGTTGAAAGAACTGAAATATGAGATTGCAGACCTGCTATTACTAATCTGTGAACTATCATTAAAATTATCTCTAATACCTGAAGACTGGAGGATCGCCAATGTAACACCAATTTTTAAAAAGGGTTCCAGGGGTGATCCGGGAAACTATAGACCAGTGAGCCTCACGTCAGTACCGGGGAAAAATGGTAGAAACCATCATAAAGAATAAAATTACTCAGCATGTAGATAGTCATGGCCTAATGGGAGACAGCCAACAAGGCTTTAGACAAGGAAGATCTTGTCTTACTAATCTGTTATGTTTTTTTGAAAGTGTGAATAAACAGGTGGACAAAGGTGAGTCGGTTGATATAGTGTATCTGGACTTTCAGAAAGCAGTTGATATAGTGTATCTGGACTTTCAGAAAGCCTTTGACAAGGTCCCTCATCAGAGACTTTTGGCAAAACTAAAGAGTCATGGGATAGGAGGCAGTGTACTACTGTGGATCAGGAACTGGTTAAAAGATAGAAAGCAGAGGGTTGGGCTAAATGGCCAATTTTCCCAATGGAGAAAGGTGAATAGTGGTGTACACCCCAGGGATCTGTGCTGGGTCCGCTGCTTTTTGACATATTCATAAATGACCTGGAAAGTGGAACAACAAGTGAGGTTATCAAATTTGCAGATGACACAAAACTATTTAAAGTTGTTAAAACCCAAGAGGATTGTGGACAATTGCAAGAGGATCTTGATAAATTGGAAGACTGGGCATCAAAATGGCAGATGAAATTTAATGTTGACAAGTGCAAAGTTATGCACCTAGGGAAGAACAACCCAAACTATGATTACACAATGCAAGGTTCCACATTAGGAATCACCACCCAGGAAAAAGATTTAGACGTCATTGTGGATAACATGTTAAAACCCTCGGCCCAGTGTGCAGCGGCAGCCAAGAGAGCAAATAGAATGCTAGGTATCATAAGGAAAGAAATTGAAAATAAAACAAAAGATATTATAATGCCTCTATATCGTTCCATGGTGAGACCGCACCTTGATTATTGTGTGCAATTCTGGTCGCCGTATCTTAAAAAGGATATAGCGTTATTAGAAAAGGTTCAGAGAAGAGCCACCAAAATGGTAAAGGGGATGGAAGGATACTCCTATGAAGAAAGGCTAAAAAGGTTAGGGCTCTTTAACATGGAAAAGAGACGGCTGAGGGGAGATATAATAGAAGTCTATAAATTAATGAACAGAGTGGAACGGGTAAACGTAGCTTGATTGTTTACGTTATCATAATATAGAAAGACTAGGGGACATGCAATGAAGCTACAGGGTAAACTATTTAAGACTAATAAAAGAAAATATTTTTTCACTCAACGTGTAATCAAACTCTGGAATTTGTTACCGGAGGATGTAGTAAAGGCTGTTAGTGTAGCTGGGTTTAAAAAAGGTTTGGACAAGTTCCTGGAGGAAAGGTCCATAAACCATTATTAAGAAGGGACCCAGGATATCAATGCTTGACGCAGTGCAAGCATTGCGGAACCTGTGTCTTTTGGGGAAACTGCTAGGTACGTATAACCTAGATTGGCCACTGTTGGAAACAGGATATTGGGCTTGATGGACCTTGGTCTGACCCAGTATGGCATATCCTATGTTCTTATGAGAGTCCTCTTTGTGAAGATCGACAACCAAGTCACCATGTTCTACATAATCAAGCAAGGGGACTCAGATTCCCTCTCTGCCACAAAGCCATCAGGTTCTGGCTCTTCACCTGCTCAAATACTGGACTGTGGATGATTATTTTCCAGGAAGTCAGAACACACTCGCCAACACTTTCAGCAGGAACCTGGAGCCGCATAAGTGATCCCTAGATCCCACAGTTCTCCAGTATGTCTTTGAGAAATGGGGCACTTCAGAGGTGAACCTCTTTGCATTTGCAGAGAACACAAAATGTCCTCTCTTCTGCTCCCTCAGTCCAAGCAAGCGCAGATCAGATGCCTTTGCCATATTTTGGAGTCAGTCATCAGCTGTTCTACGCCTTCCCTCCGTTCCTATTTACTACCATTGTTTTGATCAAAATTCAAATCTTCAAAGCAAGGATTATCTTAGTGGCCCCCCCGAGTAGCCTCGGCAACCTGTGGTTCCCACACCTCCTAGCTCTGTCAAAGGAGGCTTCAATACTGCTGGGAACCCATCCCTTCCTCCCGATCCAAAAACACAGACTCCTGTTCAGCAGCTTAACACTCACAGCTGGGAACTTGAGCACTGCTTGACTCGTGACCTCTCAGTTCCAGATGACGTCCACAATGTTGTCTTAACTTGTAGATGATTTTCTGGAGGCTAAGTCTACCAGTGCAAATGGTTGCATTTTATGCACTGGGCAACCAAACAAAGCCCTGATCTGGATCCTCACCTATCTTTGTGATATCATGGAAAGACAGAGCCTTTATTAAACCGTTGACAACGGTTTAATAAAGGCTCTGTCTTTCCACGATATCACGTTTCAGATTGGTTTCTGTAATCCACGTGATATCTGCTTCTGTTGTGTTGCATCCTCACCTATCTTCTACATCTTTCCAACTTTGGTCTCCAAACCACTTCAGTATGTTAACATGAATATGAAATGTAGGTGGTCAGATAGGTAATAACTTTCTCGTCAGCCACAGTATTCTTGCTTGGCAAGTGCTATGACCATCTGACTAGCCTTTGACCCTTGCCATCTTTTTGCTATGCTCAACTCACTCCTCTCAAAGTCCCTCCTCCCCCAATCCCTCCTTCACTTTCTGCCCAGACTTTGGCTGACTCTTTCCATGACAAAGTTCAGAAGATTAGCCTTGAATTCTCCACAGGTTCACTTCCCCCTCTTCAATCCCAAATCCTTCCCTCACCTTCTATCATTCTTTCTTCCTTTTCTGAAATCACTGAGGAGGAAACTGCAAAAAGTCTCTCTTCCTCCAAGCAGTCTACTTGCTCCTTTGATCCCATTCCCACTAGTCTACTAAACTCTCTCTCTTCAGCCATCATCCCTTCTGTCACATTTGTAACCTATCGCTTTCCAATGCAACTGTTCCTGTGGCCTTCAAACATGCTCTGGTTACACCTCGCCTCAAAAAGCCTTCACTAGACCCTACCTATCCTTCCAGCTATAGGCCTCTCTCTCTCCTCCCCTTTGCTTCCAAATTACTTGAATGAGCATTTCACCACCACTTTCTTGACATTCTTTCCTCTCAAGCCCTTCTGGATCCACTGCAGTCTGGCTTTTGTCCTCTACATGCCACAGAAATGGCTCTTGCCAAAGTTTCCACTGACTTGTTCCTCACCAAATCCTAGGGCCTTTACTCGATCCTCATTCTTCTTCACCTGTGTTGCCTTTGACACTGTTGATCACCACCTTCTCGATACCCTGGTCTTCCCTTAAACTTAGGAGTTCTCCTAGGACAAGCAGGATATGTGTCAGCCACACCTGGTGGTGACGTCATTCGACGGCACCATGCGGAAGTGCTCTCTAGAGCTCAGATTTCTCTGAGCATGTGAGGAGGTCCCACCTCCTCGGCCCGCCCCTAGCCAGATCAGTCTTTTTTCTTCCGCCTTTGCCTCAAGACGGAATTGCTAGCTCTCTAAAAGAAAAATATGCCCAAACTGGGTTTTAAAAAGTGCTTCCAATGCAAACGAAAAATGAATGCTACAGACGCTCACCAGTCCTGCCTCCGATGCCTCGGGGCACGGCACAACGTACAAGACTGGGGGACATCCGTGCGCAGCTGGAACAGAGCGAGGAAGTACAGGGGGCATACACTGAAGGACTTCTTATCCTCCTCGGAGCCCGTGCCTACAGTAGCATCCTCTCCGGCAGCTCCCAGCACCCAGGACCAACGGAGGGCAGCGGCACGGGATGTGCTCTGTAGAGCCTCCATCCCCGGCCACTCTGCACAGGACGCCAGCGCATCTCCCGGACAACTGGCCTCGGACTCTACTACGGCCCTCGCTGCCTTTCCGGTAGGCTCTCCAGCTATGGCAGAATTCCCCGGGGTTTCTCCCAGGCCATGCAGTCCCTCCAGCTCCTGCCAAGATGGCGCCGTCCACGTTGTTCTGCCTGGCTCCGCCCCCTCCTCCCGGATTGGCCGAGGCCTGTCTTCCTCCAGCCGCGCCGATGCCGCTTAGCCCCCTCGGGGCAGGGAATCCCCTCTTCGCGCCAGGGCGTCCCGAGCAGACAGCAGCCCCAGCGCAAAAGAAAACCACCGGCACGAGAGAGGGAACCGGCACGAGCACAAGAATGGAGCAGCCGGCAAGCACCGCAACAAAAGAAAGCACCGAAGCCAGCATGAAAGGAGAGACAGCTCCTATGACCGCGGACATTGCAGAAGCAGGCGGTCCAGCTCTATCAGGGGGAGCTCCTATGGCAGCCCTTCCCATGGCCACAAGAGAAGCAGGCACCACTCTCGGTCCAGCTTTCTCTCTTCCGGGAGGCGCAGGAGCAGTCGCTCATCAGATGAAAGCACATCTGCGGCTATCCTACAGCTGCTGGCACGCCTGGTGGACCAGACAGCGCCCCCAGCCCAGCTCCTTGAAAGATCTGCCTCCAGAGAAGTGTTACAAGCACCAATGGCACAGCCTAGCCCTGTGCAGTCCAGCACTCCACAGACATCCTCACAAACGCCTCCCAGAACACGGTCTCCCTCACCAGAGCAAGTCTTGACCTCTGGGGAGAGCGACGAGGAGGGAGCGGGCCCAGACTCCTCCATCTCCAAGACCACGCCGGACGAACCAGAGGAACCTCAGCGTCAGTTGCCACCAGAAGACCTCACCTACCCCAAATTCCTGAGGAAGGTGGTTAACAAGCTTGGCCTTCTAGCGGAGGACGCCGCTGGCGAAAAGGATCCAGAGGTCATGAAATACCTTAGTAACCCTAGACCGGCTCTAGCCCTACCGCTCCACCGGAAGCTGCAGGACAAACAGTCAATAATATGGCAGTCACCGGCCTCCGGCCATGCTTGTTCCAGGAAGTTGGACAACAAATACCTCCTCCACCTGGCTCCGGGATTCAGTAAACCTCAGCTCCCACACCAGTCTATTGTGGTGTCTTCTGCGCTAAAGAAGGTAAAATCCTCGCGCACACAGGCTAATCACCCACCAGGCCGGGACCCTAAGCTCCTCGACGAAGTGGGGAGGAAAGCCTACCAAGGAGCTATGCTCAGCGCCAAAGTAGCAGCGCACCAATTCCAACACATCCTATTCCAGGATGCTCTCCTGGCCGAGCTCAAGGGTCATCTTGCGGCCCTACCCAAGGACGCTCAATTGACAGCCTCAGCTACATTACAGGACCTAGCCGAATGCAGCAAACATTTGATGAGCACGGCCTTTGACGCCTTCGACACGGCCATCAGAACGGCTGGCACGGCCATATCAGCCTGCCGCTGGGCATGGCTGCGAGCGTCCGGCCTCAGGGAAGACACCCACGATAAAATCGCGGATGCGCCCTGCTCGGGCGAGTCACTCTTTGGCGACGAAGTGGCGGATACTGTTAACGGCCTTAAAGAGGATTGCACCACCTTGCAAACACTGGCGGCAGACGGACTCGAACGCCATTCCTCGTCACAAAAAGGGAGTTATTACCGCAAACCACTCTCCTCCTTCAGAAGATTTTACAACTCTAATCGGCAAGCGCCTAAGTACAAGCAACCCTATTACCCTGCCTCCTCCTTTCAGAGGCAGCAGCCGAGGGAGCGCAAACAGAAAAAACAAAACTCCCAGCAGTCCAGTAAGAACACCACCTCCTTCTGACAACTCGCCTCGGCCGGGGCCCCTTCCTGGAACCCCAGCATCACTGCCAGTGAGGGGCCACCTATCCATGTTCCTGCAGGCATGGCAGGCGATTACCACGGACAAGTGGGTCCTCCAGATTATCCAATCAGGCTACCGTCTACTCTTCTCCTCCCCACCATGGCAACGCTCGCAGCCCATCAGCCAGACCCTGCCGCACCTAACAGCACCACTGTCGGACCTTCTGCAACACCTCCTCTCTGCTCGTGCGATAGAGCGGGTGCCCCCCCGGGGAGATCAACACTGGCTTCTATTCCCGGTACTTTCTTATTCCCAAGATGTCCGGTGGTTTCCGTCCGATTCTGGACCTCCGCAAACTGAACAACTTCATCACAAAGGAGAAGTTCAGAATGTACTCCCTCAACTCCATCCTACCTCTCTTAAAAGCAGGAGACTGGATGGCGACCCTGGATCTGCAGGATGCATACTCCCACATTCCAGTCCACGAATCACACAGGAAATTCCTGCGCTTCATAGCGCTGGGAGGCCACTACCAGTACCATGTTCTTCCGTTCGGGCTCTCCCCAGCGCCCAGGGTTTTCACAAAGTGTGTAGCGGTTGCTGCATCACACCTACGCAAACAAGGCATCACCATCTTTCCCTACCTGGACGACTGGCTGCTCTCGGCACCCTCGGCCTCCGAGCTCAGGATTGCCGTGCGATCAACAACAGATCTACTACGCAGCCTGAGCTTCCTCCTCAAAGAGAAGTCTCGCCTGGACCCAGCCCAGAACATAGAGTTCATCGGAGCGATAATCGACACCTGTGCCTCGAAAGCTTTTCTTCCCGAGCAGCGGGTAAAGGTCATCACATCCCTAGCCAAAAAGATGTCCATGTCCAAACAGACCACAGCGCGCTCCATCCTACGCCTCTTGGGTCACATGGCAGCAACAACCTCGGTTCTACCTCTGGCGAGATTACATATGTGCATCCTTCAGTGGCATCTCCGGACCCACTGGAAACAACTCTCCCAGCCGCTCAATACCCGCGTCCCCATCAATGCCAAGGTTGTGAAAGATCTCCGGTGGTGGACAGACCAGAGCAACCTTTCAGCGGGCAGGGATCTCCAACCGCGCGGCTACCAACTCGTCCTCACCACAGATGCGTCCCCCACAGGATGGGGAGCCCACCTCTCGCACCTCAGCACTCAGGGAGCCTGGTCCAGAGCAGAGCGGTCGTTACACATCAACCGTCTCGAGCTCCGGGCGGTCAGGTATGCAGTGCAGACCTTCAAGGCCCAGCTGGCCGGAAAGTCCGTCCTTGTCCAGACAGACAACCAGGTGACTATGTTCTACATCAACAAACAAGGGGTCACGGGGTCACGTCGCTTATGCAAAGAGGCCCTCATGACATGGTACTTAGCCCTGGCCAACAACTGCATCCTACAAGCGACTTATCTCCCCGGCGATTAGAACGCCCTAGCGGACAAGCTGAGCAGGCAGCTCCAACCCCACGAATGGACACTCCACACGGAGGTAGCGGGCAGCCTCTTCCGGCGTTGGGGAACTCCCCAGATCGACCTCTTCGCAACAGAGTTCAACACGAAGTGCCTGTTATTCTGCTCCAAGCACCCATCATGAAAGAGAATGGCCTTGGATGCTTTCACGGTGCCATGGGGGGGGGGGGGGGCGCTAGTGTACGCCTTTCCCCCAACTCCTCTTATTGCAGCAGCGATACAGCGGATCGTCATGGACAGGGTGCACGTCATACTGATTGCCCCCTACTGGCCACGTCAAATGTGGTTCTCCCTTCTACTTCAGCTAGCTCAGGAGCCGCCGATCCGGTTACCAGTGAGACCAGACCTGCTCACCCAAAACGACGGCAGCACCCTGCACCCGAACCTACAAACTCTAGCCTTGACAGCCTGGAGATTGAGAGGATGAATCTCGCCTCCCTCCGACTACCTTCGGAAGTGCAGCAGATCATCCTAGCTGCCAGGAGACCTTCCACAAGAAAATCGTATAGCCTAAAATGGAAGCGTTTCAGTCTTTGGTGCACTAACCAAGGCCTCAACCCAGTCTCTTGCCCCGTGCCTAAGGTCCTACAGTACCTCTCCACTCTTTTCGGCCTCGGCTTAAAACCGCAATCCATCAAGGTCCACCTCGCAGCGATTGCATCTCTACACGAGCACCGGAGTGGTTCCGCCATGGGTTCCCTCGCTGCGCTGCCCATCGTGGCGCAGTTCATGAAAGGCCTCGTGAACCTGCAACCCCCGGTCCAGAAGCCAGTGCCTTCATGGGATCTCAACGTTGTCCTGCAGAAGTTGATGCAAGAACCCTTCGAGCCGCTTCACACGGCGGATAGGAAATTCATGTCCTGGAAGACACTCTTCCTCATCGCCATCACCTCAGCCAGGAGGATCAGCGAGCTGCAGGCACTTGTGGCTCATCCACCATACACTAATCTCCTCCACAATCGAGCGTCTCTACGGACTCATCCAAAGTTCGTTCCCAAGGTTGTCTCTGCTTTTCATGTCAACTAGTCGGTCGAACTTCCCACGTTCTTCCCAGCTCCACATTCCTCTCCGGAAGAGCAACGACTTCATCACTGGATTGTGTCAGAGCCCTACGCATCTACATCGACAGAACAGCCGAGGAGGAGTAGCCTTGTATGTCAAAAGCAGTATTAAAGCTACTGAAATGCAGGGAACATGGGGAAAAGAAGAAGCGCTCTGGGTTGCGTTGGAAAGAGGAGATGGCACTGTCATCCATATTGCTGTAGTCTACAGACCTCCGACTCAAATTGAAGAGAGAGATAACGAATTGATTATAGACATTGCCAAGATAGCAACAAAGGGGGAAGCGATCATATTGGGTGACTTTAATCTACCTGATGTGGATTGGATTACTCCTTCTGCACATCTGGAAAGAAGCAAAAAAATTGTGGATGCTCTCCAAGATGCATTACTTAGACAAATGGTGATGGAACCAACAAGGGAAAGCTCAACGCTGGATGTAGTGCTCACCAACAGTGATAACGTGTCGAATGTCTGCATGAGTGCCCCTGTGAGCAACAGCGACCATCACACAGTGTGGTTTGAGATAAAAGCCATGGTACAGGCCAATCATAGCAAGCTCAAAGTCCTAAACTTCAAAAACACTGACTTCAATAAAATGGCCAAGTACTTAAAGGAGGGGATGACAGGGTGGAAGGAGATAAGGGAAGTGGAACTGCAATGGACTAAACTAAAGGCAGCAATAAAAGGGGCAACAGATAAATATGTAAGAAAAATAAATAAAAACAAGAGGAGAAGGAAACCTATTTGGTTTTCCAAAGAGGTGGCTGCTCAAATAAAGGCAAAAAACACAGCTTTCGCAAAATTCAAAAGCTTGCAAACAGAAGAACACAGAAATGAATACAGGATCAAGCTCAAAGAGTCTAAAAGAGAAATAAGGATAGCAAAATCAAAGGCAGAGGAAAAGATGGCTAAAGATGTTAAAGGTGGCGACAAAACTTTCTTCAGGTATATTCGGGGAAAGGAAGAAAATCAGAGTTGGAATTGCAGGACTCAGAAGTGCTGGGAAAGGACTCGTGGAAAGTGACACTGAAAAAGCAAAATTGCTAAACAAATACTTCTGCTCTGTTTTTACTAAGGAAGATCCTGGAGATGGACCAGCTGTGACTCCCAAATATAAAAATAAGAATGAAATAGATACCACACCATTCACAGAAGATGAGGTGTTAGAACAACTTGCTAAACTGAAAGTGGACAAAGCCATGGGACCGGATGGGATACATCCCAGGATACTGAAAGAGCTCAGAGAGGTTCTTGCAGGACCATTAAAGGATGTCGTCAACAGATCCTTGGAAACAAGAGTGGTTCCTCAGGACTGGAGAATGGCTAATGTTGTACCTCTACACAAAAGTGGTGACAGGGAAGAAGTGTCAAACTACAGGCCCGTGAGCCTTACCTCGGTGGCAGAAAAGGTAATGGAGGCACTCCTGAAAAAGCGAATAGTGAACTTTCTCAAAACCAACAGGTTGCAAGATCCGAGGCAACATGGTTTTATCGAAGGACGGTCTTGCCAAACAAATCTCATTGAGTTCTTTGAATGGGTGACCAAGGAACTAGATCTGGGGCATGCAATGGATGTCATCTATCTGGATTTCAGCAAAGCCTTTGATACTGTTCTTCATAGGAGGCTTGTCAATAAACTCAGTAGCTTGGGGATGGGTCCCAGGATAGTAAACTGGATTAAAAATTGGTTGACTGACAGACGACAGAAGGTGATGGTACATGGAGCTCACTCGGATGAGAGGAAGGTGATAAGCGGGGTGCCTCAGGGTTCGGTCCTGGGCCCAGCACTGTTCAATATATTTGTGAGTGATATTGCTGAAGGACTGAATGGAAAAGTCTGTCTTTTTGCAGATGACACAAAAATTTGAAACAGAGTGGACTCCCGAGGGAGTGGTTAACATGAGGAAAGATCTACAAAAGCTGGAAGACTGGTCTAATGCTTGGCAACTACGATTTAATGTGAAAAAGTGCGGTGTCATGCACTTGGGTAGCAGAAATCCAAGGGAAAAGTACACGATAGGGGGTGAGAGGTTGGTATGCACGGTTCAGGAGAAAGACCTTGGTGTGATTATCTCTGATGATCTCAAGGTGGCAAAAGCCAGGAGGATGTTGGGCTGCATACAAAGAGGGATTACCAGCAGAAAGGAAGAGGTACTTATGCCACTGTACAAGTCACTGGTGAAGCCTCACTTGGAATACTGTGTTCAGTTTTGGAAACCATATCTTGCAAAAGATGTAAAAAGACTGGAAACTGTTCAGAGAAAGGCAACCAAAATGATTTGGAGCCTGCATCAGAAGCCTTATGAGAAGAGACTTGAAGACCTAAATATGTACACTCTGGAGGAGAGGAGGGACAGGGGAGATATGATTCAGACCTTTAAATACTTAAAGAGGAACGATGAACAAACAAACCTCTTCCAAAGACGGGGAAGCTGTAAAACTAGAGGGCATAACATGAAGCTGCAAGGTGGTAAATTGAAAGGCAATGTCAGGAAATATTTCTTCACTGAAAGGGTGGTGGATGCTTGGAATGCCCTCCCGATGGAAGTGGTGGGGGCAAACACGGTGATGGAATTCAAAACAGCATGGGACAAACACAGTGGATCCCTTTACAGCAACAGGATAAAAGCAAAATAAACGATACCATCTAACTTCTGAACTATTTAGCGTCTCAACAAATAAAGGTGTCCTACATGGAGTGGTGGGTTAACCCCTAAACAAAAACATGGGGAGGGGTGGCCTGCACAGAGCAACAGGTGCACCTACTCTTGCCATCTTGCTGGGCAGACTAGATGGACCATGCTGGTCTTTATCTGCCGTCACTTACTATGTTAGGCTGGGAACTCAGCTCTTTGTGTCGTTCAATCCTAACAGGCCTGGACGGACCGTCACCAAGTGCACGCTCTCCAGTTGGATATCGGACTGCGTTGCATATTGCCTTCATAGGGCGGGGTCCCTTCCAGCGAGTAAGGCGTGGGCGCACCAGCTCCGCACGCTAGCAACCTCGCTCGCCAACCTGCAGGAGATTCTGGTGAGCGACATCTGCAAAGCCGCCACCTGGTCCTCACAGCTCACCTTCCAGAAATACTACTGCCTTGACCTCCAGGCTGAGACCGACAGCTCCTTTGGCAGAGCGGTCCTGTAGGTGGCCACCACTCGGCGGCCGTTGAGCTCCGCCGACCCAATGACTCTACCTCTCGTTGAGACTTAAGGTCGGGCCGCCCAGGCTCAGCTGACTCGGACATCAACCAGACTGACTTAATAGCCCCTGAGGTCTAGACTACATGGTGACGGGGACACAGTTCTGTTTTGCACAGTTGATGTTTACTATGTTGATGTTTACATTGCTATGTTTGCACACTGCCTCATGGTACATTGTTTGCACTGAACACGTTGGTTATGTTTACTATGCTCTGTTTGCACATTGCACGATGGCACCTTGCTGTGTTCACATATCCTGTTTACCTTACTATGCTTGCGCATGTCTGCACTAGATATTGCTGTGTTGCACCTCACCAATAAATGCCTGTTGCTCCAGAGCGAGTACAAGGTCTCTATCGCATGAAGTTTTTCTGTTACATGCCTCCCTCATACTCCACAGCACATCACAGCATAGCTTGGGAGACACCAGGTGTGGCTGACACACATCCTGCTTGTCCTAGGAGAAAACGGGGTTACTTACCTGTAACAGGAGTTCTCCGTGGACAGCAGGATAGGTCAGCCACACGAACCCACCCACCTCCCCTGTATGAGGGTGGCCTGCACCGGCCTGCGCCCTAGCCAGTAAGGCATAGCTAATCATTCACTGATCTGGCTAGGGGCGGGCCGGGGAGGTGGGACCTCCTCACATGCTCAGAGAAATCTGAGCTCTAGAGAGCCCTTCCGCATGGCGCCGTCGGATGACATCACCACCAGGTGTGGCTAACCTATCCTGCTGTCCACGGAGAACTCCCGTTACAGGTAAGTAGCCCCGTTCTCTGTTCCGTCCTGGTTTTCTTCTTATCTCTTCCATCACACTTTTAGTATATATTCTGGTGGATCCTCCTCCACTGCCATTCTGCTTTTAGTTGGTGTACCTCAGCGCTCTGTCTTGGGATCTCCCCTTTTCTCTCTCTAGTTAGTTCCTCCAATGGTGTTGCAGTACCATCTCTATGCTGATGACTTCAGATCTACTTCCCTGCGCCCGAAATCTCTCCAGGAATCCAGGTCCTGATCTCTGCATGCTTATCCAACACTGCTGTCTGCATATCTCACCACTGTCTAAATTTGAACACGGCCAAAACTGAGCTCCTTATCTTTCCCCCTAAACCCACTCTCCCTTTTCTCCCTTCTCTATTTCTGTGAATGACACTACATTCCTCCCCATTTCCTTAGCTCGCAACCTTGAAGTCCATCTTTGACTTTACTGTCTTCTTTCTCTGCACACATCCAACAGATAGCTAAAACGTGCCGTTTTTCTTTATAACATCAGCAAAATGTATTCCTTCCTTTCTATTCACACTACTATCCACTCACTAGTTGCCTCCCATCTTGGCCATTTTAACCTGCTCATCGCTGGTCTCCCTCTGAATCATCTCTCTCCGCTTCCTTCTGTTCAAAACTCGGCTGCACAACTTATCTTCCACCCGTGTCACTGTGCTCATGTAACCCCTCTTTTCAAGTCACTTCACTGACTCCCTATCAGTTTCTGCATACAGTTCAAACTCCTACTAACCTACAAGTACATTCATTCTGCAGCTTCACACCACCTTTCCTCTCTTTTCTCACTCTACACCCCTCCTCAGGAACCACCCCTCTGGCTGGTCCCTTTTAAATCGGTGACCTTCTCTGCCACTGCTAACTCCAGATTTCATTCATTCCACTTCGCTGCTCCATATGCTTGGAACAAACTACCTGAGTTGATGTGTCGGGCTCATTCTCTAGCCCTATTCAAATCCAGGTTAAAAACCCAACTCTTTGAGGCTGCTTTTGGATCCTGATTCGTCTCACTCTCTTGTCCACTACTTATGGATATCTTACCAAACTCCAGTCCCTAGTTTTGCTGTTTTTTGTCTTGATTAGAATGTAAGCTCTTACATCTATACGTACAGCACTGCATATGCCTTTTAGCACTATACAAATGATTAGTAGTAGTACTGTCTGCCATAGTGGTCTGTCACACACTCATGTGTAAATCCGTGTCACTACACCTGCTGGTCTCCAGGTTCATGAAAGGCCAAATGAACACAGGGGCTCCAATCCAGCCTTCAGCATCAGCATGGACTTCAATGTTATCCTCACACAGCTTATGAAGGCCTCCTTCTAACCTCTTGGAGAGGCATCCTTCAAGCTATTCACATGGAAGACAGCCTTTCTGGTTGCCATCACATCTGCTAGAAAAATCAGCAAGTTGCAAGTGCTAGTGCACAACCCCTCCCTACACACAATTCATTCAAAACAGAGTGGTCCTGTGCATCCACCCAAGATTCCTGCCAAAGACAGTCTCAAGGTTTCACCTGAACCAAGACACTGTGCTGCCCCTTTCTCTTCAGAATTGACTCTCCACATCATAGACTGACACTGGGCCCTCTTATACTATTTCAGTTGTCTCGGCTCTTAATCACTCACAACCACAACAATCCAGGACAGCCAGTGTCCAAATGAAACATTGTGCCCTAGATAGCAGAATGCATCACCTTCTGTTATGACCCATTTCTCATAGCTCTGTCATACTGGACCTCTTCAAAGCAAAGGCAACGTCTATCGCCAGCCTTGCATCAGTTTTCACGAAGGACATTTGCAAAGCAGCCACAGACTTCTATCCATACTTTCACCAAGCACTGCAGTATGGACCATGTCTCAGTGAGGGACCCTGCCTTCATGTCAGGCAGTGCTCTGCAACTATCCTTCCACATACTTTCCCCACCCTCTGGGACCTGGGCCACACATCACAGAAAAAAATTTTTAAGCAGTACTCAGCTTCAGACTTGCCATCATACTGTGCCTGCATGCCCACGGAGAAAGGGGACATTTTACTTACCAGTTAATGTCCTTTCCTTGAGTCCTGCTAGACCAGTCCAGACAAGTGTTCCCCTACCAGCAGATTGGTGGAGACAAAGAACCAATGAAAAGCCCAGATTTCAATATCACTCTTATGCTTCTATTCACCTCAGCCACCAGAGGTCCCCTTCAGTACTCATCCCAAAGCATATGGGAAAAACATGGCAAGCCTCACACAATCTCAATCTTGGGCAACAATGAGCAAACAACAGTAGAGAACTATGTACAAGAAAGCATCAACAGAAGGCTGTCAGTAGACGATGAAACTGCAAAGCCAAGTATAAAAATCATAGCAGACCCAAGGGTACCACAGCAGAAGAGCAGAGCAAATAAGTTTCAGGAGTGGGCCCTGGACTGGTCTAGCAGGGCTCAAGGAAAGGACATTAACTGGTAAACAAAATGTCGCCTTCCATATCATCCCGCTAGACCATTCCAGATAAGTGGGATGCACCAATGCTGCACCACCATGGGGCAGGAAGAAGACACAGCAGCTCAGAAAGCCCTCGAGTCAAAGGCCATGGACATCCAATCGGTAAAGTGGAAAGTGATGCCCATGTTACTGCCCAACAATGTCTGCAGGGGCTACGGAGCTCTACTCCGCCATAAGGACACTGTGCTTGGGTAGAATGGGCACACAAGCCCTCTGGAATTGGCTGGTTCCACAACAGATACGCTGAGGCAATAGCCTCCTTAATCCAGCGCCCCAAAATCGACTTGGCCACCATTTCACCCATGCGCAGGCCAGCAAACAGTACAAAAAGATGGTTGGACTCATGAAAGAGATTCGTAACCTCCAGGTAATGGAGGAGCGCCCTCCAGACATCCACAAAGCGAAGATCCTTATCCTTCCCCCGAAACTGCTCCTTCGGGAAGGAGGGTAGGCAAACCATCCCGTTCATGTGAAAGGGAGAAAGCATCTTAGGCAAGAAGGAAAGCATAGGTCAAATGGAAACTGCCTCCTTCAAAAAGAACAGATAAGGATCTCGGCAAGAACAAACTGTGACCAAGATGACAGCCTTGAACATCAAATCCTTTAAGGTAGCATGCTTCAATGGCTCAAAAGGGGCCACAATCAGGGCCATTAGCACCAAACATATGTCCCAAAGAGGGATCACAGACCAAAGGGGAGGACACGGACACTGAACCCCCTGGGAAAAATATAGGCATCTATGTGCAAGGCCAAGGACCTGCTGCCACCAGACCACGGACAAAGGCCAGAGCTGCTACCTGAACTTTCAGGGAGCTAACTGAAAGGCCCTTCTCTAGGCCATCCTGCAGAAAGGCCAACAAGGAGGACACCTTGGCTGCCTCAGGAGCCAACTGCCGCACCAGAGTTCAAAGAGGCACCATATCCGTATGTGTGCTAACGTGGTAGACCACCTCCAAGCATCAAGCAGAGTAGAGATCTGTGTCGGAGAGTAGTCCTTACATGCTAGCAGTCTCCTTTCAAGGGCCTTGCCGTAAGCAAGAAGGGAGCCAGGTCCTCCAGGATGATCTTTCCCTGCCGCAAGACCCCGAGATGGAGGCAGCCAAAGAGTAGAGTAGATGCCTCAGGTCTCCAAACCACGCTCTCCTCGGCCAAGCCAACACTACCAGAACAATCCTGCCCATGTGGCATTCTATATGCCAAATCACAGGCCACACCAGGGGCCACTGAGAAAACACATACAGCAGTCGCTGACTTGGCCAAAGCTGGGTCAGGACATTGACGCCTTGAGACCCCATCACCATGTGGTGACTGAAGAAGCAGCAAAATTTGGCATTAGAGTGGGTTGCCATCAGATCCCATTTGGGGGCAACCCCAGTGGCACAGAATCAACTGAAATGCCTCCCGACAACTCCCACTCTCCAGATAGAGAGAATGCCAGCTGAGGAAGCCTGCTTCCACAGTGTCCACCCCGGAAATGTGCTGGGCCAACAAGGCTAGGAGATTGTTCTCTGCCCAGGTTAACAGGGGCAATCTCCAGAGCCACCCCGGCACTCCTTGTGCCGCCTTGTCGACAGACATAAGCCACCATCGTGGCGTTATCTGAAAACATTCGAACTGCCCGGCCCATGACTAGAGGCTGGAAATGCAGAAGAGCCAACCTGATGGCCTTTGTCTCAAGGTGGTTGATGGACCACAGTGCTTCCCTGATGTTCCAATGGCCTTGGGCCGTACGGTCTTGGCAATGGGCTCCCCAGCACGAGAGACTCTCAGCAGGATCCAGGAGGAATCATCCAGAGGTATGCCCTTCCTCAGAGACAGGGCTGCTGCCACCACCGCAGACTGGTCTTCATCAATTGGAGTAGCACCTACGGCACCATCTCTATGGTCGTTGCCATCAATTTGAAGAGCTGAAGATAATCCCAGACTCTGGGAGCCTGTTGCATACAGAACACCAGGCAATCCAACAGTCTGTTTACTATCTTCTCTGGCAGGAAAACTCTGCCCACTTGAATGTCAAAATGTGCTCCCAGAAACTCCAAGGACTGGGAGGGCAATAGCTGGCTCTTTTCCTGATTGATCACCCAGCCGAGGCTTCCAAAAAAGGACACCACTTAAGACGCTTCTGAAAGTGAACAAGCTCGGATGAGCCAGTCATCCAGATAAGAATAGGCATAGATCCCTTCGCACCGCAGCTGCCACCACCACCATGACCTTAGAGAACATTCTTGGAGCAGTGGACAGCCCGAAAGGGAGGGTGGCGAACTGATAGGGAGAGCCAAGCAAGGCAAAAAGCAGATACTTCTGCTGATCCTTCCAGATCAGGATATGAAAATACACCACAGCCAGATCCAGCCCCTTGGAACACTGCTGGATCACAGAACACAAAAAGTTTCCATCCAGAAGCGCAGGACATGCAAGTGCTCATTGATCCCCTTTAGGTCCAGAAGGAAATATCCTCCTTTGGCACCACAAAACAGATGGAGTATCTGCCCTTTCCCCACTTGTCGGGGGGAGTGGGGGCACCACCGCCTTCAGGCATAGCAACTTGTCCAAGGTGGTCCAGCACAGTGGCACCTTTGATCGCAGGCACAGAAGGAAATGATGAAGGCATCAGGAATCAGCTCTTTGCATGCCAGGATGCAGCCAAACTGAATGGTGTCTAGCACTCAGCGATCCTTGGTAACCCGGGCCTATTCCTGAAAGAGGCGAAGCCTGCCACCCACCACAGGAACCAGGAAAGGGCCCCCAAACCTTCACTGCACAGCCCAGAAGGGTCCACCTTTGAAAAGGACAGAGTCCCTGGGCCCATGTGCTCCACAAAAGGGCCGAGAATGAGCCCGAGGCCCTTAGGCAGAGGGGAAGAAAGGTTTTCCAGGTCGATAATGATGATAGTCCCAAGACCCCCGGGAATCTGACCAGTGTGTCCTTTGTGGTTGGGTGGAGGCTGACAAAGAATGGGCATCGGCCCTCTTCACAGGTCCCTTGGACCAGTCTTCCAGAAGGCGGTAAAATTTTGTCTCACCTAGGTCCTTCACCACCTTCTCCAAATCATTTCCAAAAACAGACCAGTTGAGTCAACCAGGCTTTAGAGGATGTGTCAGTGCCAGATCCAAATCCAACACTGTGACACTGTCGTCAGGGCACAATCCCTGGCTGACAAACATACCAGGACATACATGGATCAGCAAAGAAGGCCATAGTCAACTCCAAAAGAGGGGTAGTATCATCAGGCAGAAGAGACTGAATCCACTTATGCAGGGCACGAGACGTCAGACTGGTACATACCGCCAGCTGTAGAATAGTCACTGCCACAGCAAACTGACTCCTCAACAAAGAATCCACCCTACGGTCGAGAAAATCCTTTAAGGCTGATCCAGCTTCCACGGGAATGGTGGTCCGTCTGGTAACTACCATGACCTGTGCATCTACCTTGGGAATGTCAAACCACTCAACGAACCCCTCTTCCGGAAGAGTGTAGATCTTCTTATACACCCTTAACCTTTTAGGTAGGGAGTCGGAGGAATCCCACTCCGACTGGATCATATCCTGATCACATCTGGGAATGGGAATTCCACACCCCTTGAAGGAGCAGGTGCACCTTTGGCTCCGTGCCGGAAGCATCCATCAAGTTCAAGGTGGATGAGACCCTGGTAATCAACACCGCCAGGTCCTCTTTCCGGAACAGGTGGATCACGCCAGCCTCTGCATAATCGACTGCAGGTGAGGGCACTTCTCATCCACATAAGAGCCCAGTACCGAGCCATCAGAATCCGAGGCATAATCAACATCTCCAGGAATCGCCCCTCGCTGGGGACGTTAGGCTGAAAGTAGAAGCCTTGTTTGATTACCTTTTGGCTATCTGCTTCACTGGCTGATTTTTCAGCACTGTGTGGAAGGTGGCTGGCAGGCAGATCGCTCCGAGAGCTTTCTACAATCTTTGGGAGAGAGCAGGGGGACAGAGGAGGGAAGGGGCACTGAGGTTGCTGCACTTTTCCAGATCCTTCCAATTTGTGGCTGCTCAACAGGCCCTTATCAGGATAAGGGCATAGAGCTGAACCAATTTTCCCTCCTCCTATGACTACCGAAAAGTCCGCAATCTAGTATCATCTCCAACATTGCACGCAAGTGAGAGTGTCGCCTTTCTGTACTCATGGCGGTTATTCACAAGTGTTTAATCAATCTCTCTTCCTCTCAATCCTCAGATTCTCTACAGAGAAGAAAATTCATCCATCATCTGCTGAAGACAAAAAATACTGAAGGGACCTCTGGTGGTTGAGGCAAAGAGTGATGTCACTGAAATCTGGGCTTTTCAATGGTTTTCTTTGTCTCCACCAAACTGCTGGTAGGGGGAACACAACTCACTTCTGGACTGGTCTAGCAGGACGATATGGAAACATAATTGCTTACCTGTAACTGGGATTCTCTGTAGATAGCAGGGGTATGCAACCATACTTACCCTCCTGTCAACTCCACAACAAGAGACAGCAACAGAGAGGAAAAGAATAACTAAACTGTAGGATGGGCAATAACAACAGGTATCAATTGAAGGACATCTTGCTTCCCCCTCAGCTTTGCATGCACCAAAGGCTAATGGCTACAGCAGCCAGGCAGGAAGAGGCACGCATACTCATAAAAGTAAAAAAAAAAAATCCCACCCTGCCACCTCTCGCCAGCTCCCAGATATGTCGCTGGACTCAGAATGGCTGGCATAACACTTTACCCTATTGTCTAATTGTATCATTACACCCACCAGAAGGTATCAATTTGACTTCCCAACTATTTAGTATTATAGCCATAAAAATGTTGGCAGGCAAAATGTTCCTTAATGTTACTTCCTTTTAAATTAGGAAATCCCTTCCTACAAGAAGGGGTCCTCAGGGAATCCACTACTCCTTAAAAGTAGAGGATGCCATATCCTGATTTTTTTTTTTAGCCAACATATCGATATAGCTTGAGTAGATCAGTAGTTAAACAGCTTCCTGATAAACTTCACAAAAGTGTACTGGTCTATATTATATTACAACACTAAGAGGGCTATTTGAGAAGCCCTATTTGTGCTCTGGACATCTGAAAACGGGCATAGGGACGTCCAAAGCACAGAGATGTCCTCTGAGCCATTATTGAAGCCAGGTCTGTGGACATCCAGTTTGAACAGGGGGATGGTGTAGGCTTGTCCGGGTGCTCCCATGAGCTTGAGCATCCTCAATCAATCAATCTCAAAAACATCCTGGACGTCCAAGACATGTCAGAGGATATACCTGCTCCAGGCAGGAAGAGGCATCTGAAAAATACTCGTTTTGTTTGACAAACGTCTGGAGGGTTAGAAGAAAATGGTACACTCCTACCCATTTATTTTACAATTTGACAACAAACACTGCTGGGGAATAGAGACTCATGTTTTTGTTTTGCTATGCCAATTTTATTTATTTATTTAACGTCATTTATATACCGCCTTATCCTACAATCAAAGCATCCCCATATGTACGTTAGCATGAGATAGATATCCCTGCTTCATGGCTGCACAGAAGGGTCATCTATGTGGCACCAGCGTGGGCATCCAAGTCAGGGACATCTATTTTTCTAAAATCAGGTATACATAGACACCCACTGAATTTTTCTGCACCTTTTGCCCTGGACGCCCTTCCTAAAATGCCATTTCACGTGTTCTAAAAATAAATAAACAAAAAATGTTGTACCATAAAGTGAATTTTAACAATACATTGTGCTCAAATTTCTTCAGAGTATGTAATGAGAGATTAAGTCAGTAGTATAAGTCTTATCTCTTGATATCCCTATGAGGAGAGGCTTAAAGGTTTAGGGCTTTTCAACCTGAAAAAATGATGGCTGAGGGGAGACATGAGACGGTGGCCTACACCCAACTGATCAGCTCCCCCATCCATAGCAAGGGGAATACACTTGACCTCATATTCGCACCACAATCAGCTCTCCGTCCCACATCCAAGATCAACCTATCACTATGCTCAGTACCATGGTCCGACCATAGTCTAATTAGATTCTCGATGCCCACACATCCCTCACCATCTAACCCTCAATCCTCAAACAAACCACCAGCACCAGTTTCAAAACGCTACCGCCCGTTCAACAGAGAAGAGATCTTAGAGAGAGCACAACCTCTCCATGACCCACTTGGACTGAATCTGGATGACATGATTTCCACATGGAACTCATGTCTCAATGCTGCAATTGACCCACCCGCCATCAATGCTTCATACGACAAGAGAAAGAAGGCACCTTGGTACTCGCCTGAACTAAAGACCTCCCTCCTATAACTCAGACAGCTAGAGAGACGCTGGAGCCACTCCAGATCGGCCGAAAACCAGGAAGCTTACACTGCCCAGCTGGGCACCCACCGAGCAACAGTTTCAAGGAGAATGAGGCAATACCACGCTGAAGTTATACAATGATCCCTGAATAAACCACATGAGCTGTTCAACATTGTCAAATCCTTAGCAAAGGAACCCTCTACTGACCAGGCAAACCAACCAGACCCACAGGAATATGCAGACTACCTGCAAACCAAATCAAAGCAAGCCATCCTACCCGCTAGCACCGGTTCTCCGGACATGACGCTTGCCCCTTCCCCCCCCCCTCACCCCCAAAAGCCCTAATAGATACCCAATGTACCTTCTCCACCTTCGCTACCCCAACTGAAAGGGAAATACAAGACATCATTATGAATATAAACACTACCACAGCACCTAGCGACCCATGTCTAGCATTCTGGATAAAAGCCCTATGGATCGAGCTCAGTCCCTTCCTGGCAAAACTGATCGAAACCTCATTCCAGACAGGCATCTTCCCCCGAAGCCTAAAACAAACTTCAATTAGACCGCTGCTGAAGAACAATAAACTGGACCCCGCAAAGATGGACTCATACAGACCCATCTCCAGCATACCGCTTCTAGCTAAAATCTCAGAAAAAATAGTCCACCGTCAACTGAGCCAACATATAGAGGATAATGCACCCCTCGATCCCTGCCAGCACGGGTTTCGGGAGCAACATGGCGTGGAAACCTTGTTAACAACCCTATTCAGCACTCTATTGATAGGGTTGGATAACATCAAACAAGGATTTGCCCTCATCTTCCTCGACACTGCGGCAGCTTTCGACTCCGTCAGCCATGATCTACTCCTGTCCCGCCTTGTCGAGAAGGGAATCCACAGCACTGCCCTTGCATGGTGTACCTCATACCTAAATGACAGATGGCAGCATGTCCGCTCCGGTACCTCAATTTCCACCCCATTCCCACTAAAGAAGGGCGTCCCTCAGGGTTCCTCACTCTCTGCCCTCTTCTTCAACATCTATATGCAGCCTATCTGCAACATCATCAGGTCCTTCGGCGTGAACTGCCTAATATATGCCGACGACGTCCTCATGTTCACCCCAATACATACTGATCACCCAGATTTATCCCGGCTATCCTCATGCTTCAACGCAGTCACAGACTGGCTACAATCGCAGAAGCTTAAAATAAACCTTAAAAAGACGGAGGTACTCTTCATCAGCAGAGACCAAGCATTCACCCCGCCCCCTTCATTGAAAGTAAGGGATGCCAAACTTCTCACGAAGACAATGATTCGATACCTTGGCGTAACAATCGACCAATATCTCAACTTAAATGCCCAGATAAGCAACATGTCAAAGGCGATTTACCACAAAGTCCGGATGCTACGTCACATCAGGCCGCTACTTGAGCCAGAAGACTTTCGAACAGTCTTTCAGGCACTAGTGATGCCCCATTTCGACTACGCGAACTCCATACTCCGCAGCCTTCCGAAGTGCACACTACAACCCTTGCAGCTAGCAATGAACACGGCAGCCAGAACCCTTCACCAAGCCTCTAGAAGAGATCATATCACCCCTATCCTGAAAACACTACATTGGCTCCCGGTACGCTACAGGACCACCTTCAAAATCTTAACAATAACATTCAAAGCCATCAACAAATGCACGGCCAGCGCCCTCTCCGAACTTATCCAACTCACCCTCCCCAACAGACTGAGAAGATCTGCCGCCACCAACTCCCTTCTACTCCCGAAAGCCATCACCAAATGCACCAAGGCCACTAGAGACTGTGCCTTTGCTCTATATGCACCTTCATGCTGGAACACCTTACCAACCAACATCCATGCCATAAACAACCTTCACCAATTCAGAAAGGCACTGAAGCACTACCTCTTCCTCCAATGCTTTGCCAACTCAGACGACATCACGTAGCCACATCTCAGCTCTACCCAACATCCACAGAATAGACACACCACTCACCCTCTCTGATCCCCAAACCCACCCTCCCGTTAACCCCCCGATAGACCTTGTTTCTACACATCCCAGCGACCTTTAAATACTGTACACAGATAAAATGAGGCTTTATACCAATATGCATATAGTTTTAACTGTTCTCCAAGTTTAAATTCCCTGTTCTACTGTAAGTCCAATGTAGACGCCCCACATTGGACATTTGAGTTATTTGTGAACCGCGCTGATGTTGAATAGTGCAGTATAGAAAAAATGCTAAATAAAATAAATAAATGATAGAGGCCTATAAATTAATGAATGGAGTGGAACGGGTAAATGTTGATCGATTGTTTATGCCATCAAAAAGTAGAAAGACTAGGGGACATGCAATGAAGCTACCATACAACCGGTTTAAGACTAATAAGAGAAAATATTTTTTCACTGAATGCATAATCAAACTCTAGAATTCGTTACCAGAGGATGTAGTAAAAGCTGTTAGTGTAGCTGGGTTTAAAAAAGGTTTGGAGAAGTTCTTGGAGAAAAGGTCCATAAATCATTATTAAATTAGACCCACAAAATCCACTGCTTACCCCAATACAAGCATTGTGGATCCTGTGTGCCTTCTGGGAAACTGCCAGGTACTTGTGACCTAGATTGGCCACTGTTGGAAACAGGATACTGGGCTTGATGGCCTTGGTCTGACCCTATATGGCATTTCTTATATCATTGCTCCAAAAGCTACTGTACAAATAAATCGGACTTACAAAAACAGATAGTTTTGATTTTATAATAAGTTCGCAATTGTTGTCTACTTATCTTTTAGCATGCCAGCGCTTGGTATTTCTTGCATCTGGACTGCTTCCCCCCAGTTGAAGCGACAACACAGCCACGGCAGAACTGCTTTTTAGATCTTGATAATGCAAAAGGCAATCTGGCCGATGCTCTCACTCCCTAGCCTGGGCTGCACTGGGGTTGCTACTGCTAGTTTATGCATCCTCTGGTTCTATGTTCCATCTGTATTTATCGCGCGCATGTCACCACGCCGTGCACGTGTTACAATTACACGTAAGCGCACGATTAGATAACAGAACATGACGCATATATACAAACCGATCACACATATAACATCCAATGGCGGTGTTCGCACCTGCTACCGCCGGCGGAGCCCAACTCGATTGACCACTTAAAGCGGCGGCCGCGGTTGGCCACGGGCCCAGCCTGGGACTGCGCCATTACCGGGACAGCAACAGCAACAAATCTGCTTGTGCCGTTCGGCTTCTCCCCCACTCCGCATCCGGCGCCTGAAACTGACGTCATCGAACGGCCCCTGAAACTGACGTCACCGTCTGAGCTAAGCCTCAGGTGGTCCTTCCTTGCCCCCGCCGGCTCTGCGGCGCTACCCAGCACCATGAACGTGTTTGATAACCAATTACGATTGTTTTGTATGTGCGTTGCACGGAAACACTTTTAAAATCTTTTACAGTCTGTGCTTACAGAAATTAGAGGTTGGGGTGATAAGACACCAGATTTTTTTTTTTTGCAGGCACATCTGGGATGGGAAGGAAGGGTGGAGGAGGTGAGAGGAAGGGACACCTTAGTTCAACTCCATTCATTAATTTATAGACTTCTATTGTTATAGCAAACGCTGTGAAAAGCTCTTATTCAATCACTCACCCACAGAAGGAAAACTCTCAGACAGGCTGGAATGCAAACAGGATCTTTAATGTGCACACAGGATCTTTAATGTGCACACAGGATCAGACAGAGAGCCGGTACCCTCCACAAAAGAGTCTGAGCCCAGAGGGACGTCCCACAATGCCTTATATACAGTACAAGTTTAAACTCATTCTATAATCTCATTCGCCTCAGATATTTTCAGTCCACCAATCAGTAGCCCCTGGGGAAGGTACCTGGGTGACCTGTCCAAACCGGTATGCTCAGGTCTGCTGATTTCTGGGCAAGGGGATATTGTGCTCAGACCTTGGGTGGGGGGAAGGGTGCCTACTGATCTTAATGTCTTCTCTTAGCAGGCTGATAGCCTCATGGCTTGGGGGAAGGGTCAGGCTGATTACTTGTGTAAGAGCCTTATGGCTGCCTCATTCCCCCCTTTTTAAGTGAGACCTCAACCGCTAGAGGCGGTTGAGGGCTGTATTACTGGAGGCAAGCCGCAGAGGGGTGTATTGGGTCAGGGCCATGACAGTGGTAATCGCCTTGCGTTCTACCAGGGTGTCAAGGGTGGTGGTAATGAAGCGATAAAAAATGGGGATACAACATGGCAGAATGGCACATAGCAGTAAATAAAAAGAACCCCTACCACTGGGATTTTTAGTCCCCCTAGCCAAGTGAACCACTTCATAAACCACCCAGGACCCATGGACAGGTAACTAAATCACTTAGGTCTTGGATAGAGTGTTCAATGGAAACACTTGCATCAGTGAGTTTAAAACAACACATACCCTATACCCTCTGTAGCAACTCCTGCACAAAAGTTTTTGTTCCGTGTGCAAAAGTTGCTGTTCTGACTGTAAAAGGTTGCAGGGCCTGCAGAGGCCTCTTTTCCTTTGGGACAAAGGAGGGCCATGTGCAAAAAGTCTGCAGAGGCCTCTTTCCTTTGGGGCAAAGGCTCTTTCCCTGGGATCCACCCTTATCAGCATATTAATGGCTTTTATTCTTGCTAGTGTTGAGTCATTCTGGCTGCACCCTGCCATTCCCTTTGCTTCATTAATCACTGGCACTGTAGTCTTCAGGGCATATGAGTACTTCGTATCACCAGCTTTGTTTGGTCCGTTTAACTTGTCCAGGCTTGCCCAGCTTGCTCAGGCCTGTTTAACCTGTTCAGGCCTGGCATGTCTTTTCTTGTGCTGGGTCCATTTTTCTGTGCACTTTCAGGCCTGACCTGTTTCTTAGCTAGGTCCATTCTCTGTGCACTTCTGTTCAGAGTATGGTTCCCCCTGGCTTTACTCTTGTTGTGCTGGGCTCTGGGTACTCATTTTCTTAGCCCACATGCTTTTTCCGTGCCATCGTAATGTATTACAGCCTCAGGCAAGGATGCAGCCATACTAGACATACCTATCAGCCAATTTCCCTTCATTCCCAATTTTTCTTTTCTTGTTTATGGGGCAAAGATAATCCCACTAAGGGCAATGGACAAGCAACCATTTGAGACAGATATTGAGACAGATAGGGGTCATCAGAAAAGCAGCTTCTGGTACTGTTCCCTAGAGACAACATACATTGTAACATCATTTTCTTGCAGCTGGTCAATAATATTGAAAACACATAACATGAAAGTATGTCAAAAGCAGCAGTGCTTAATAATGTGATAAAGAAAGTTCTGAGAATAGTACAGCAAAAACTTGAGCTGGTGTGGGTATTGCAGTTGCTGAAGCCGAAATGGCTTGTAGATTTCAGTTACTTTCTAAGAAAACAATATTAAAAGGATAACAATACAATCATTCACAGAAGCCCCCAAAACCCGCCCAGTCAGTCCAACAGTTCTTTTTCCTGCCTCTCAGCAGCTCTCCAGGACCTCGCAGTGTGCTTCACCTTTCTCTGAAGTTCAAGTTCTGTCTCTCTCAAAATTTGAACCTCTCATTCTCATAGGCAGACACCCTGGCCCGTTTTCAATGTTACACACTGATCCAGATAGGGACTCCTTCACACATCTCAGCGGTGGGCAACTCTGAGTTCTCGGGATGGTCTGTTCCATCTGGACTCTGGCCAATACTCTCTGCTGGACTCTCTGGATTGCAATTGGTGACATGGTTCCAGGCCTCATTCAGAAAAGCAGCACCAATATTGAATGAAAAGACTAAATATGCTAGATTAGATTTCACAATGAGATAAACTTAACTTCCTTCACATTTACCAAGATCACATCCTACAAATATTGCTGTTTAAACTTTCAATGGTCTACCAGTAACTATCTCGTATGGTGTCAATTTTTATCTGGCAGTTTGATTAACTTCTTGTTTATCTGTCACTGGAGATTCACTTGCAGGTAGTGAACATTCCATTATGCCCTTGACTGACCTTTACATGCTCCCCCTTTGCCCATGCATGCCTGGCCAGGACATGCAGAGGCAAAAAGGAGGCAAAAAAGCATCTGGAAGTACCACATGGCCAGTGTAGGTCCTCCAAAACCCATCAGGGTGCACCTAGCCTGTCTCCAGGTGTCCATTTCCAATTTTTGAGTATGTGTTGGGGCCTAGATGAATTCCTAAATTGAATATTCTGGAGATGGCATAGTTGAATAAAGTGCTCATCATTTTTTTTTACATATTCATTAGCCAGATACATCACTTCACATCATTGAATTACCTTCATCAGTTTACTGTCTATCAGAGTCTTTCCTCTTAATATCCCACTTCATCCCTCACCATACGTTTTATCACTTGCATCATTCCACCAACTATATACCTAAGTCCTTTTTTGAATTATACCAATTTTTTATAAATTGTTCACTTCCAGTATGCTAATGGACATGAGGCTTTTAAATAAAGTTAATCAACAAATCAATCTTTGGCTTTAAAAATATAAAAGCTTCAAAAATCATGGATGTTCTCTAATCATAAGTACCTAGTGTTTTTGGGAATTGATACATAAATATTTGCTGATTCCCATGATAGTTCAGGCAGGCTTTATGAAGCTGTCCCAGTGACCCCAAGCCAGTCAAGTTTTCAAGTCATCCAGAATGAAAATGCATGATATGTCAGCATACATTGCTGACCCATTATATACAAATTCATATTAATTGTGGATATCCTGTGGGTTCAACCAGGGCAGCCTCAGGAAGTATTGGACTAAACCTTAAATATATGACTGACAATGCGGCTGAAATACTGAATTTCTCATGCTCTGGAAGAATGTGACATCAGACATATTGGGATCCCCTACATCATTGCATTGCGAGCTGAAAAGCAGTTTGTTTGTTTTTTATCCCTAGGTTGAACTCAGTTAGTAAATCAACAACTGTTCAATGTTACCAAAATTGTGCACACTCCAGGGGTGACTCAGCATGCAATGTTCCTAAATGGGTTAGTTGTGTACATACTATGACAGAAATTAACTTCATACCGAAGCCAAGGGATGATGGAGATTATTATACACACCAGCATTATTTGTGCAGTGTGCACTGTATGGATCCGTGTGAATCAGTACTAAAGGGCAGTGCACACGAGGAGTGGGGCAGCATTATCAGTGCATTATTAACTTCAAGTGTGAATTAGTGTGAACGGTGTACTGCACAGTATATGCCTTTCAGCAGTGCTAATTCTGCATTTTATCTTTCTATTTTGAAATTGCCAATGATCAGTGTATTCACCCTGAACCAAAACATACCTGAACATCAGAACAAGCTACAGTGCATACTAGAACTAATCCAGATGTTCTCATCAGAAATCATGAGTTAAAGTACTGCTACCAGTATATTTGGTAACAAAGTGCAAATGTATAAACTAAAGTAATACAGCAATATGGAATACTAAAATCATTTTAAGGTATCATTGTAGTATCAGAAAAATGAATACAGTTGATCAAGGCAGTTTAATGTACTAAGCAGGAAAGAATGCAATCACCAAAACAGCATTTACTGTCTGCAGAATAAAATGTCAAATATGCCATATCATGCAGAAGTATTACTTGTTTAATTTTGTATGTGCAGTCAAAACCAAATATATGTACCAGAGATAAAATTCAGGCTTTAAAAAGACAAGTAAAAAAAATCTTCATTTCTTCATAATCTTATAAGGATTTTCTTCAGCCTTTGTTTGCTTCCAGCAGACATTTGAGGATGCTCAAAGGAGGCACCTCATGGTTCTAGAAGCTCAAAACTCTACAATTAAAATTGATGACAAGAGGATTGTTTGCAGGCTAGGTGTGGCTAGGTGAATTGGGGTTCTTTGTCCTCTAGGAGAAAGACTCCTAGGTGATTTTTTTCCTTTTGTCCTCTCTAATGGGCCTCCATTCATCTGCTAGAAGAAGGAACTCCTCCCAGTATCTTTCTATAGCTATGCAAACTATTTCAGCAGTTTCAATCACCCCCCACTCACTGCTGAGAGGTGTGACCAAAACACCTGGTTCCCTGACCACTGATCATGCATGAAACATAGCAATGAAACTGGATATGCATCAAACAAAGCAATTGTCTTCCTTCACTGCTATACCAGTACTACAGTCCACACACAGCAAACCCCACCCCCTTTCTAAACTGTCCCTTTCCCTGCAATCAGTAGACCTGGTGTTTTTCACTGTTTGGGGACACAGAGGCGATTTGTTAATAACTTCACCTTTTACTGATAGA
This sequence comes from Ichthyophis bannanicus, assembly GCA_033557465.1. NCBI lineage: Eukaryota > Metazoa > Chordata > Amphibia > Gymnophiona > Ichthyophiidae > Ichthyophis > Ichthyophis bannanicus. Next base: position 123,057,895 of record CM066048.1, read on the forward strand.
GTAGAGTATCAAAATCAATCCTGAAATATAAAGACCTAATGTCTGGACAAAAACTCTCTTTCCCTAATCTTTTCCTAATGTCACAACTAAACACAGAGACACTAAAGGTTTTTACATAACAGCACATTTACTATATGGGCCAGCCATGAGTCTATATAGGGAAGCTGGTCCGGATACTCCTTCACTACAATTTTAGCCTCCGGACCCCATGCTCTAATGACAATTTGCAAAATCACAATTTACAGTGCAAATTTTCTAATCTCACTTCTGGGAATACAATATACAATATAATCCAGGTAACAGGCAGAGTTTGGTTGCACAAAACACACAGGACCACAAAGGGAAAAAGAAAGAGGGAAAACAGAAAACAGAGACGTCTCAGCAGCGAATACGTTACAAATACACATTACACATTACACACACTAGCATAGGATTTAACTTTTATAATAGCAACGAGAAATATAGCTAGCTATTTTTCTAATGTCCACTAGATGGAGCTCCAGGATCACTAGCACAAAGGAACCCCCAACACTAAAAGCACATGGCAACAGAAAAAGCCCCCACTATAGGAGCACATGGGGCAAAGGCTCTAAATAAATCGCCCCGATCATCGGAGAATTCCGATCATCGGAGAATTGCGATCAGCGCAATTATTCTTGAAAGGCACACTTAAGGGAGTTAATACTAATATCCTAGGCAATTTTTCATCAATAGCTTTTGGCAGCGCTGCACTTTAAATACCTTTTAAGGGGCCTGAAGTGACAAAGTTAAATTCTTACTGCATTTATTTACCGGTACTCGCAAGCGCCCCCCCCCCCCTTTTTATTCAGATTCAGATACAGATACAGACAGGACGAGCAATGGTTTCAGGGCCAATAAGGCCCCTATTAGGACTACTCGTTGCGGTTGATCGGGCCGCTACAGGTTCCCAGAAATTACCAGGACTCACAGATAGAGTACAGAACATAGCAGTACTCACCAGAACTCTGATCAGACAGGTAGTTTGGATGCCAGTCTATCCAGCCGGTTTTCAATCGGGGATTCAGCCGCAGGGACCAACTGACCAGACAAATCAAGGTATCCTTCCGAGCACAAAGTGGCCCGGGGCGCCAAGGACCGTTAATCACCTGGAGGGGCCGGTCCCTGACTGGTGGAGGCCCCGATCCTGCAAAAAGCAGCAGTCTTCCCACCGTGGGTGTGATGAGAGAGGCTTTTCTTTAAATATTTCCTGGCCGATGCACCAAAATGTTATAGCAAACGCTGTGAAAAGCTCTTATTCAATCACTCACCCACAGAAGGAAAACTCACGGACAGGCTGGAATGCAAACAGGATCTTTAATGTGCACACAGGATCAGACAGAGAGCCGGTACCCTCCACAAAAGAGTCTGAGCCCCGAGGGACGTCCCACAATGCCTTATATACAGTACAAGTTTAAACTCATTCTATAATCTCATTCGCCTCAGATATTTTCAGTCCACCAATCAGTAGCCCCTGGGGAAGGTACCTGGGTGACCTGTCCAAACCGGTATGCTCAGGTCTGCTGATTTCTGGGCAAGGGGATATTGCGCTCAGACCTTGGGTGGGGGGAAGGGTGCCTACTGATCTTAATGTCTTCTCTTAGCAGGCTGATAGCCTCATGGCTTGGGGGAAGGGTCAGGCTGATTACTTGTGTAAGAGCCTTATGGCTGCCTCACTATCATATCTCCCCTCAGCCTTCTCTTTTTCAAGTTGAAGAGCCCTAACCTTTCATTATATCCTTTGTTTTATTCTCCATTCCTTTCCTTATGATTCCTAGCATTCTATTTGCTTTCTTGGCTGCTTGGGCAGAGGGTTTCAATGTATTATCCACATGACGCTAAATCTTTTTCCTGGGTGATGGTTTCAAGGTAGTATCTTACATCGTATAACCAAAGTTTGGGTTGTTCTTTCCTAGGTGCATAACTTTACACTTGTCCACATTAAATTTCATCTGCCATTTGGATGCCCAGTCTTCCAATTTATCAAGGTCGTCTTGCAATTTCCCCCCCACACATCTTATGACAGCAACAATATTTATTTATTTAACAGGTTTTATATGCCGCTTTATCCTCGAGTCAAAGCAGTTTACATTAAAACTCATGACTATTTACATTAAACAATTTTACATTGAACCTCTTACCCTTAAAATTGTTTAATGCAGATGGTTATGTGTGGCATGCATGGAGGGTTGAGCAACTTTAATTATTTACAATATAAACATCATTTGGTAATTACAGTGAGGAAGTTTGAAGCAGACTAATCGAGAGAAATAGCACTTCCAAGCAGACCAATCAACAGAGATATAGCAACAGTGATGCCCCCCCCACACTATGCAGAATATAAAGATAATGTCAATTCTAAAAACTAACATATTCAAATTACTAAATAAAAAATAAAATTTGTTTCTATGCCCTTTGTCTCATTGATGGAATCGGGGACAGGGAGCTGCCGAACAGGTAGGAATTGGGGACACAGCTCTAAAATTGAGGATAATCCCTGAAAATAAGGGGCATCTGGTAACCTTATTGGGATGACCATATTGGTAGGGGGCAGAAATGTTGTTTGGGGGTTTTAACATTATTTTAAAGAGGTAGAGGCAGCAGCAATAAAGCTGCTAAGTTACCAAGTTCAAGGAGTGAGATTTCTTGCCAGTTTTGGCTTTAAATTTGCATTGCAATGCAGTATGGTATTTCTAGTCCCGAGGGCGGCCCGGCCACAGCATTGATTCAAGGTGCTGGCACTCTAAGACCAATATAAGTACAAACGCAAACATTCAAGCACATTACCATCTGGAACCCAGCACTGATGATGTCCCCTTGAATGGTGATGAAACGTCTGCAATCAAACCATCAAGCTCAGAAAACAATCCAATATGATCACCAACCTGAGCTACCAGTATTCACAAACATCTCTAACTCCTTTGGGCATTCAATGCTCAACACTGTTCGGCGATGGGAGAAATTTGCCTGCAGGCATGCTGCCACACACAAGCAACTGTTCTTCCTATATGAATGCTTGCAACGGAACATCCTAACCCACAGCATCAACTACCAACCGCCACTAAACCACCCCAAAGCTTGGATAAAAGCACACCAAAATGGCCAACGAATGATTCGAGTGATGATATCTGATGCCCACAACCGACTCAGAAAATATGAAACGAATCTGACCGAACAGGTCTGAATGCACCTGAACAATGGGACCACAACTCACCCTTGACCTAGACTTGGCAATAGAGTTCAGAGCACTAAATACAAGAGAGAGAAAACGTACTGCTCTACAGAAAAAATTATCTGGACTCAGCCACAATGACTGCCACAACAATGAAGAACAATGGATAAGAAACCCATCCAACCGGCCACTCAAAACCTACGAAAAACAAGTTCTCATAAAAGGACTCGACTTTAATCTCAGCGATGCAATCAACATAGAATTGCTAGACAGCCTCAAAAACCTGAAATATGAGATTGTAGAACTACTATTAGTAATCTGTGATCTATCATTAAAATCATCTATAGTACCCAAAGATTGGAGAGTTCCCAATGTAATGCCAATTTTTAAAAAGGGCTCCAGGAGTGATCCGGGAAACTACAGACTGGTGAGCCTAACATCAGTACCAGGCAAAATGGTAGAAACCATTATAAAAAACAAAATTACTAAACATTTTGTTAGTCATGGTTAAATGGCAGAAAGCCAACATGGATTTAGCCAAGGAAAGTATTGTCTCACCAATCTCTTATATTTTTTTTGAAGGTGTGAATAAACAGGTAGATGAAGATAAGCTAGTTGATATAGTGTATCTTGATTTTCAGAAAGCTTTTCCCTCCCCCCCCCCCCCATAAAAAGCTCAAAGCAAGAAAACTGAATATTATAGTAAAGAAAATCACAGGAATGATATTCTTAATAGAAGTATCAGTGCCAAGCAATTATTCTATGCTACATGTGCAGAAAGTGAAGATCCTCAGTTATCGAAGATGTAATCAGAGACCATGAAAATGTGGCAGAAAGAAACAGAAATGGCTCCAACTGTATTGGATGCCACCAGCCTGATTATAAATTCCAAATGCATCTTGATATGTTGCCTATGCACATGACACCTTATGAACTCCAGAAGGAGACTCTTTCTGGAACAATGCAAATTCTGAGAGGAGCATTAGCAGTGAATCTGAGATAGTGAAATAATCTTCAACATAAGCATAAACATATCTTGACAAGGGTGAAAGTCATTCCTGTGTGTCAGAAAGCTTGTCTCTACTACTACTACTACTGCTATTAAGCACTTATATAGTTCCACGCACGCAACGCTGTACAGTCATACAAACAAGAGACAGTTCCTGCTCGTCAGAGTCATGCTCGTTGGAGCTTATAATCTAGTTGAGACAATACAAAGCATTAGTCAATTCGGTGCAAAGCACAGTATGGTCTTTATAATTCAGTCATGAAAATTGACGGGAGGTTGAGATAAAGGAAGGAAGTCAGGATCTGAAAGCGACAGTGAAGAGGTGGGTCTTCAATCTGGATTTGAAGACGGCTAGGGAGAGTGCCTGGCGTATAGACATAGGTAGGCTGTTTCAGGCTTGAGGTGCAGCAAGGTGAAAGGAGCGAAGTCGGGAGTTAGCGTGCGAGTGAAAGGCCTAGATAGAAGTGATTTGTTAGCGGAGTGAAGATCTCGAGAGGGGATGTAGGGAGAGATAAGAGATGAGAAGTATTGAGGGGCCATAGAGTGAATGCATTTATAGGTCAGCAGGAGAAGTTTAAATTGGATAGGTAGCCAGTGAAGCGATTTGAGATTTGAAGCGATTCTACTGGAAACTACATAAACACTATAACATTGCTGTGACATTCCTGTCTTGATATGCACAAAATTAAACCATAAACACATACTAATACTAACTTAAATTATCAAATCACACCACAAAAATAAATTTAATGTAGGGGAAAAAGACCTCAGACTGTGTCCTCTCAGAGGGTATGTTTACTAAACAGCGATAGTGGCTTCCATGTGATATTGGACCTGAGGCCCCATTGGGATATGGCTCCAATATCTCACGGAAGCCGCGGCCTAATGGGGGAAACATACCCTTAGATTTTAGTAAACATACCCCTAGATTTTACAATTGAAAAAGTGATAAAATAAGAGATATGATTTGGCTTATCTATATTTGAAAGTTCAGTAGGGGTTTTTTGACCTAAGAGGAACAGCCTTAATAACCTTTGGATACCTCCGAGAGGAGTAACCTGTCTTTAAAAATCTAGAGGACAGTCTGAGGTCTTTTTTCCCCTATATTAAATTTATTTTGATGGTGTGATTTGATCATTTCAGTGATTATTGTGTATTTATGGTTTGATTTAATTGATTTTCACCTTTTGTGGTGAGTGTTGTCAATATTTTGATGCACAAAATTAAGCAATTTGGAGACACTTCGCACTGAAAATCAGTAGCAGAGCCAGAGATTAGACCTGAGGCATAGGGATATAAAGTGACTCTACTAGGGTCACATATAGAGAGTCAGTGACAGAGACGGGGATTAGTTCTGAAGCATGGGGATATAATGTGACTCTGCTAAGATCATACACACAGAATCAGTGGTAGAGCAGGGTACAGTACGATAAAGTGATGCATCCTAGTGAAACCTTTATTCTCGTTGCAGGGGAGACTTGTTTTCAGATTATGGGTATGAAAATCTTATTTTTTCCTGAGTACAGTTAGATTTTTTATTATTATCATTTTTGAATATGTAAAAGCCCAGAACTCACACCTGGCATAAACCACAGAAAGCAACCAAAGGAGGAACGGCCCTAAATTTTCTGCACAATTTCACAAACAAAGCAGAAAATATGAAAATTAACCCACGTGCCAATTTGCCTCCCCCTTCTTGGCCTGGTTCCTGACATTTCTGCTTCACTGGATACTGACAAACAGGAAGTGCTGTAACTTGTCCTACATGACAAATCTCTTTGAAACCATTGTGGATCTTCAGCAGATGGTCAGGAACGAAGCAGCGTTACGTTCTGGATGTGCCAACGTTCTCCTGAGGTTCTTCCAGGGTTCTCTGGTACTTTCCTAGAACCCTTCAAACACCACTCACATGTTACACTCTCACTGCTCCTCGGCTAGGGTTACCAACTGGCTCCAGATGCGCTCGACAGGTTTGATCCAGTTCTGGGTTTACCCCATTGCATGCAGGGATATGTAGTTCTGATGTCTCCATTGCACTCCATAAGAAAAGGAAAACTACAAGTAACTGCATGCAATGGGGTAAACCCAGGACTGGAACAAGCCTGTCGGGCGCATCTGGAGCCAGTTGGCAACCCTATCCTCGGCCAATGTTCACATATTACTGTCACTTACCTTACCAGGGTTCAGGTTACTCTCACTGACCCTTGATTAATGTTCTGCTGATGCTTTTCTGCTCCAAACCAATGCATTTTTAATACTCTTCTAGTGAGCCCCAACCGATGTTCATGCTTAATCTTTTACTGCTCTTCAACCAGTGTCTTATCAGACTTTTCTATTGCTCTAACCAAAATTTATTTACCCTTTTTACATCCAGCCCGATCAGCTAAACTTTTAATTGTGGATATTTTCTGTAGCCCATTTAGAACAGCATAAAATACAAATCTTAAGCAAATGCTGAACATGTAATTCATATATATTCTCTTACCACCCCTAAACCAGTGTTTTCCTGTCTCTCTTCTACTGCCCTCTTCCCCACCGCAGTAAACACCAGTCTTTATAACGTTCCAGTCTTCCTCCTTTGGTCTCTTACATACACATGTACCATATTAATAAACAGCTTATTTTTATCATTAGTATGATGTATGACATATCTCAGACAATGCTGACTGGTTTTAACTCCATTAATTCAGGTCGTACCCAAGGCTCTGGGAATCGTAGAGATATCTGCGCAGAATGTATGCTGTTCCAAGTAGAATAGCTTTCTGCAAAACTAATCAGGTTATGTCTTTTAAATATAACATTTCCAAGAGTTTTCAGAGTCCAAACGATATTGCTCCGAGCTCCAGTCACTATCAGTAATACCATTGATTTTTTCCCTCCATCATCTTTGTACTTTAATTTGTAAATCATGTTTTTAAAATTATTTCTTCCATCAATTGTCACCGAGTTTTGCCACATCTATAAACCATATATTTTTCTATGACCATGATGTCAGGTTATTATTATATTAGCACATTTTTCCTAGCAACAAACTTGAAGCTATTCCCATCAAATACAGGCTTACTATGATGGTGACATTTTTGGGGTGTAGTTTTAAATCACTAGAGCATTTCTAGAAATAGAGGAGAGGAATTTCTGATGTATAGAAGTAGGAAATGTGATAGCTGCTAATGGACCCTGTATCCCACCCACCATATCCAGTGCTCAGCCGGTTCCTCTCAAACTGGTGTAAGCAGGCTGTAGACACAACCAGTTTCCCCTTCAGTTAAATTACAGCCCCCTCAGGCTTGTCTGTTCCATATTCCTTTCCCCCTCTATTGACTGAGGCAGATATGGAAGAAACACAACAAAATTGTGGAAAATAACAAATCCCTTCCACTGAACTGAATGAGGTGTGGAGTCCTTCTTTACTATCAAACTCTTTTATTCCTAGCATTGCATTTTATATTTCAGAATAATAAAAAATGTGGAGAGTTTGTTTTTATTGGGGTTTCCGTCTGTCAGTTTCCTTTGCCCCACCCTATTCTGGTCTGGTCTAGTCCGTGTTTTTTAGCTTAAAGGAGCAAAGAAGCATCTGTAAAATTAATCTGAAGATTAAAATAATAATATTTAAAAAGAAGCTTTAGGAAAGAAAAAAAAGACTTTGTGAATAAAACCGGCAGCCTGGACTTAAGCGGATTGAAGCTGCTCTAACCTTCTCAGTTTGCCATCAGTCGAATTGGTGTGAAAATCGGAAAATGGGCGCAATAGTTAGTAAGATTTAGTATTACAGGGGCAAAGCTCTGCTGTAGGATAGGAAATACCAGTAAATCGGCTTTATCGAGAAAACTGCAATAGTCAGACCGAAAGCGAAGTTACTTACCTGTAACAGGGGTTCTCTGTGGACAGCAGGATAAGTCAGCCACACCTGGTGACGTCCTTCGGGCGGCGCCATACAGAAGTGCTCTCTAGAGCTCAGAACTCTGAGCCCGCCCAGGTAGCCCACCTCCACGCCCCACCCCTAGTCCGGCCAGTATGTTCCTAGCTGTGCCCTTCCAGCTAGGGGCGAGTCGTTGCAGCAGACCTCCTCCAGGGAGGTGGGCGGGATTGTGTGGCTGACTTATCCTGCTGTCCATGGAGAACCCCTGTTACAGGTAAGTAACTTTGCTTTCTCCATGGACTAGCAGGATTGCGTCAGCCACACCTGGTGTCTCCCTAGCAGCGCGGTGCGCCGGAGGTGGAGGAGGGAGCGTGCAGACAAGCGATAGATTGTGCATTTTTGGTAACAGTTTAATGGCAACCACAGCATGTACAACATAGCGCAGAAGTGATGCAACATTGCGTTAAGGTGCAGCAAAACAGTACAGGCAACAATAGTGCGGTACAGTGCAGTAAGGTGCAATTACAACATGAAGTAAGGTGCAGTAACAACTTAGGAGAACACAACAGTGCAGCATAGTGCAGAAAGGTGCAATAGTGCAGTACAGTGCAATAAGGTGCATTAACAGTGCAGCAAGTGTAGAAACACAGAGCGCCATATTTAAGAACAAGCAGGATCGAGTCCAAGTCATTGGTTGTCGAAGTGTCTCAGCTGGTGTCTGTTGGGACGGTGTTGGACTTTTCCCTGACAGCGGAGGCTAGGACTGCTGCGCCCAGCGCACAATCCTCCTTTGATCGCAAATCTAGGCAGTAGTGCCGCTGGAAAGTGTGTGGAGTAGACCAAGTGGCTGCTTTGCAGATGTCCATGAGTGGAACGGAGCGTAGGTTTGCTAGGGAGGTAGCCAATGCTCTAAGCCGGTGCGGGCCCACTTTATGTGGCGCCTGGCCATCCGGTGAGTCCAGGCAGAAGAAGACGCAGGAGGCCACCCAGTTGGAAAGTGTCCTCTTCGAGACAGGATGGCCAGGCCTATTCGGGTCAAAAGACACGGAGAGCTGGTCACTCTTCCTGACCGAGAGCGTCCTCTGTAGGTAGATCCTGAGAGCACGGAGGCAATCCAGGGTATGTAGTCATTGCTCCTCTATGGACGAGTGAGGCTCCGGGTAGAAACAAGGAAGCTCGATGGACTGATTGACATGGAATGCCGATGCGACCTTTGGAACAAACTTAGGATTGGTCTGCAGGGACGCTCAGTCCTGGAGCAATTGTGTGTATGGAGGGTGTACAATTAGAGCCTGTAGTTTGCCGATCCTCCTTGCGTAGGTTATGGCTACCAGAAATAGAGTTTTCCATGAAGCAAACTTCATCTCTGTAGATTGGAGAGGTTCGAAGGGTTCCTGCATTAGACGCTGCAGGACAGAGTTGAGATCCCAGGGTGGGGCCGGGGGCCTGACCAGGGGGTTGAGATTAGTTAGTCCCTTCATGAAGCGCGTGTTATGGGCAGCGCTGCGATGGAGTTGGCTCCGTCTACCGGGTTGTGGAAAGCCGCTATTGCTGAGAGGTGAACCCGGATGGATTGGGTCTTGAGTCCGCTGTCGGACAAGGCGTTTAGATATTGTAGGACTTGCAGGACAGGACAAGAGGTGGGGTTGAAGCCTTGTCTTGCACACCAGATGCTGAATCTTTTCCATTTTAGGCCATAGGACTTCCTGGTGGACGGCCTACGGGTTGCTAGGACCATGTCTTGTACTTCAACCGGCAGGTGGAGGGCAGAGAGGCTCAACCGCTCAACCTCCAGGCAGTGAGTGCGAGGGCTTTGAGGTTGGGGTGTCTCGTGCTGCCCCCGTTCTGTGTCAGTAGGTCCTCCTTGGGAGGAAGACGTACAGGATCCCCGAGGGCCAGGCGTTGCAGGAGTGTGAACCACATCTGTCGTGGCCAGTGAGGGGCCACCAGGATGATGTGCGCTTTGTCCTGGACGATCCGCTGCAAGGTCGCTGGGATGAGGGGGGTCGGCGGGAAGGCGTACACTAGAGACCACTCCCCCCAGTACACGTCGAATGCATCCGCTGCCAGTCTGATGGGTGAAGGGTGTCTGGAGCAGAACAGGGGGCATTTTGCATTCAACTCCATGGCAAAGAGGTCCACTGATGGGGTCCCCCACTGGTGGAAGAGTACATTTGCCACCTCCTGGGAGAGAGACCATTCGTGCGGTTGTAGCTGTCTGCTGAGTTTGTCGGCAAGGGTATTCATATCCCCCGGCAGGTAGGAGGCCCGTAGCTTGCAGCCGTTCTCTGTGGCCAGGGACCATATTGCTGTCGCCTCGTTGAAGTGGGGGCGCGAGCCAGTCCCTCCTTGTTTGTTCACGTAGAACATGGCTACCTGGTTGTCCGTCTGTATGAGGACGGACTTGTCCCGGAGGTGCGGGAGGAAAGCTAGGAGAGCGTATCTGATGGCCCTGAGCTCGAGGAGATTGATATGTAGACTTTTCTCCTTCTGAGACCATGTGCCTTGGGTGCTGAGATGCTGGAGATGTGCGCCCCAACCGGTGTTGGACGCGTCCGTGGTGAGAACCACTTGGTGAGCCTGCTGGTGGATGTCCTTGCCCCCAGACAGATTGGATGGGTTCGCCCACCAGCGCAGTTGAGTTCTGATGCTTAGGGGCATCGGGACACGAGTGGATTGAGGCTGGGAATGCTGATTCCAGAGGGAGCGCAGGTGCCACTGAAGCGGTCGCATCCTCAACTTGGCCGTAGGCAGGACTGAGGCCGTTGCTGCCATATGGCCCAGAAGGCGCAGAAGGGCTCGTGCGGAGGAGATTTCCGCCTCGGCCGTCTTGGTTGCAAGCGAGACAATGTTGAGCAGTCCGCGCTCTGGTAGGTAGGCTCGTGATGACCGTGTGTCGATTACCACTCCAATGAACTCGAGCTGTTGGGAGGGATGTAGCTGCGATTTGCTGTAGTTGATGACAAATCCCAGAGGGGTAATTATGGCCGTTGCTTTCTGTAGAGACGCCTTCAGCTCCTGGGCTGAGGGTGCCGTGAAGAGCCAGTTGTCCAGGTAGGGGAAGACAGATATCCTTAGCCTGCGGAGGTGCGCTGTGACAACGGCTACGCACTTTGTGAAGACCCGAGGTGCGGGAGACAGGCCGAAGGGGAGAACTCTGTATTGGTAGTGTCGCCCCAGTACTTGGAAGCGAAGGTACCTCCTGTGTGACTTGTGGATGAGGATATGGGTGTAGGCTTCTTGCAGGTCCAGGGACGCCATGAAATCGCCGGATTGAATCAGGGGAAGGATGGCGCTGAGGGAGTACATCCTGAACTTCTCCTTGATGATGAACTTGTTCAGTCTGCGCAGATCTAAGATAGGGCGCAACCCGCCTGTCCTCTTTGGAATGAGGAAGTATCTGGAGTAGAACCTAGAGTTGATCTCCGAGGGTGGCACCTCCTCTATGGCGCGTGACGCGAGGAGGTGTATCAGCTCTGTTGCCATGGGGAGTTGTAGGTGAGGTGGGGTTCTGCTGGCTGGTTTGTTGTGCTGGCAAGGCGGTGCGCAAAAACGCAAGCAGAATCCCTCGCGAATGACACGCAGGACCCAAGAGTCAGAGGATATCTTTTCCCACTCTGGAAGAAAGCGCGACAGGCGACCCCCTATCTGGGTGGGCGCCTGTGAAGATACATCAAAAGGAAGAGGCTCCTTTGGCTGCCGGTGTGTTGGTGCCCTTCCTTTGTTTGCGGTTCCTTTGGGGCTGGCGCTGGTTGGAAGATCCGTGGTAAGAGCTGTTCTTGTACTGTGGAGTCTGCCACTTCCGGTTGGAGGGGTATCTCTTGTTGGAACTGTAGCTGTTGGAGCCATAGTAGTTTTTCCGCTGGTAGCTGCCTTTCTGAGGGGCGCTGCGGCACTCAAAACCTTATTCTGCCAGGGTTTGTAGGGTGGCGCAATGCTCCTTCATGACGTTCACGGCGTCCATGACTTTTTCACCGAAGAGTGATTCGCCCGAGCAGGGGGCGTCCACTATTTTATCGTGTGTGTCGTCACTCAGGCCTGAAGCTCTGAGCCATGCCCACCGCCTGGCCGAGATGGCCTTGCCTGCGGTCTGCACAGATGTGTCAAAGGCATCAAAGGCTGTGCTAGCCAGATGTTTGTTGCATTCTGAGATGTCGGCGAGAGAGGTCGCGATCAACGCCTGTGTTTCCTTAGGCAGGGCTGTGACTGCATTTTTTATGTTTGCCACGCAGGTGTCTTGGAACAGAATGTGTTGAAATTGATGTGTGGCAATTTTGGCATTAAGTATTGCTCCCTGGAAGACCTTCTTGCCTATATCATCAAGGAGTTTTTGATCCCGCCCAGGTGGGTGGTTAGCGTGTGATCGGGAGGACCTAATCCTTTTCAGTGCGGAGGAGACCACGATGGATTGATGCGGCAGCTGTGGTATCATGAATCCCGGAGTGGGTTGGATTTGGTATTTGGAGTCCAGCCTCCTGGCGAAAGCGCGTCCTGAGGCGGGAGTTTGCCACACTCTGAGGTAGTCGTCCCGCAGCTTGCGGTGCATCGGTAGAGCAAAGGAAGGTTTGGGGGCGGAAAGATATTTCAGGACCTCCGGATCCGGCTCTTCGGTTTGTTCGAGTGAGGTTAGGGCCAGAGCGGATGCCACCTTCTGCAAGAATTTGGGATAGGATCGGTCCTCCGGGGGCGGAGGGGGCCCTTCCGGCTCTGGGGAGTGTCTGGTCTCAGAGGTCGCCCTGTTATTGGAGGCGGAGCCCACAACGGCTTCTATGTCCCATTCCTCAGCTGTGCTGTCAGGAGAGGGGTTGGCCGGAGAAAGGTGCGGTTGTGCAGCAGCCATTAGATCACGGTCTTGAGAAACTCTAGTGGGGGACCTAGAGTGAGAACTGACAGGAGAGACCGCGGGAGGTAGAGGTCTAGAAGCTACAGGCATGTGCGCTGTCTGTTGGACTATCTGTGCCAGTAGCTTTAGAATAGCAAAGTTATTGGCCGCTTCAGTAGTATGGCTGCAAGATCTCACCTGGCAGCTCCGGTTGAACTCCTTCTACTGGTTTTGTGGTGATACCCTTTATGGTGCCTCTTGCGTGTCGGTTCCGAGCTGCACGCAGAGGAATCAGAGCTGACAGATCGCTTTCTGCGATGTCTGCTCTCCTGGTGATACCGCCGGCATTCATGGCTCCGTTTTTGCTGCTGCCTGTGTTCTGGGAGCGAAGAAGCACTGGCTGGGGTTGCTGAGGCGCCGGTAGGGAGAGCTGTGTCCCCAGCGCTGAGCCCCGAAGCAGGGGGCACTTCCAAAGTGCTGAGCCCTGAAGCAGGCGGCTGTCCCAGAGCGCTGAGCCCCAGTGCAGGGGGCAGTCCCATAGGTGTAGCATAGGGGGCGGAGCTTCCGCTTGCGTCGGCACCATGGGTATGACGACGGTGGGAGGAGTTGGAGGACTGGTCCTTCATGATTCAAAAATATTAAAACAAAGAAACTAACAAAGTTGTGCAGGAGAGCAGGGTCCGTCTTGCAGGCAAGGCGGAAGGAAGAAGACTGGCCGGACTAGGGGCGGGGCGTGGAGGTGGGCTACCTGGGTGGGCTCAGAGTTCTGAGCTCTAGAGAGCACTTCCGTATGGCGCCTCCCGAAGGACGTCACCAGGTGTGGCTGACGCAATCCTGCTAGTCCATGGAGAATTGCTATTACTATTGTTAAATATTCGGTTCACAGTTTCATTTCAGATTGGTTCTTTGGGGTTAATCCGGCGCTGGCGGCTGCCGGGTCTCTGGGCTCTAGATGCGATTTGCTGCTTCTCTCTCTAGCCGGTCCAGTGCCTGAGCCGACTTTCTGCGGGTTGCTTCAGTGGCTTCTGTCACCCTACAAATCTTTTTTTGTTCTTTGCTCCTAAACTGTCTTTCGGATGGATGGACCTCAGCCCTGAAGCAAACAGTGTTCAGAGGTTTTAGCCAGCTGCAACCGCCTCTGCGGTGGAAAGTTTGGCTAAATGGTAGAGGGAACATCTGTCTGTGTTTTCTTTTGCGTTTTATGTGCTAAATGACTCGTTTCTTTGTTGGGCGTCAGGATCCTGGCTGTTCCTAGCAAATAGTTTCTGCCCCATAAACAGAAGATCTCTGTCCTGGGCTTTGAAAACTCCCTGCTAGACATAACCATCTTATCTTCTTTGCCCAGAAGTGTGGCTGTTGCCTTAGTCTGCTTGAATGCACAGAAAGAAAGGTTGATCAATAAAAATACAACATAACTTAATACAGTTCTTGTATAGCTTTGGGGAGCTGGGACCCCCTTCCTCAGGTCCAAACAGAATGAGAAAAAGAAGAGATGACCAGAAAATACATTGCAATGAGAGTGTGAGGGGAAGGAGGGAGAGGATTGATTAGTTAGAGCGATATGAAGGGGACAGAGAGCCCGTATCCTTCACTTCTCACTAAAGGGCAGATTATTAAGGTCCCGGGGCTGTTACTCTTTACAGATGCTGCCAAACAAAACCTCATTCCTTTCCAAAGGAGCTCCCCTTCATCCACAACCTTTTACTCATTTCACCAGAAGGAAAAGGCTGGATTCTTTTTGGCAGGCTTTAATTAATATATTGCTGCTTATATGATACACATGCAGAAACATGTCTTTAAACAGAATTCTGTCATGATGCTTATAACTCAATACAACTTTTCAGAAGTTCAGCAAATCCCCTTAAATGTCATGACGGACTTTACTACCCAGAGGAAACACAGCGCTTTAAGTTAAAAGCAACATTAAGGAGAAATTAGGCCTTACCTGCTAATTGTCTTTCCTTGAATCCTCTCCGGGCCAGTCCAGGGTACCATCGGGTTGTCAATCCCTTTCAGCAGCTGAGAAATGAAAAATAAAAATCTTTGCTGACAGGCTATAGCCACTCCCCCTTGAGACAGCTCTCCAGTCTAATGTAACCAAGCAGTGTAACAGAACAAACATCAACCTGCTTTATAACCGAGCCAATCGCCCGCAAGAACAAAACCTACCAGCTAAGGACCGCTCTGGGAAGAAAAAGAATATACCCTGTCCCTTGCATGAGGTACGGGCGTACATGCCCTCTCCGCATTCCAATTAACCAAACTTTGCTTTTTTCTTTTTTTTTGCAAAATCCAATTACCCCGAAGGGAGCCTCAAACACCACCGCCACCAGAGTAGCCCGTAGCCACATCGGACTGGCGGAAGTGGAACACCAAAATAACCTGCTCGCGAACTCTGCAATACGAACGGGAGGGCCCTGGACTGGCCCGGAGAGGATTCAAGGAAAGACAATTAGCAGGTAAGGCCTAATTTCTCCTTCCTATTCATCTCTCCGGGCCAGTCCAGGGTACCATCGGGCAGTACCAGAGCAGTGCCTAAAGACGGGAGGGACCCGCGAGCCCCGCTACAATGGCAGAAGCCCCTACTCTCGCATCCCCCCTGGCCTGTACATCCAACCTATAATGCTTCGTAAACGTATGCAGAGAAGACCACGTCGCCGCTCTACAAATATCAACCGGCGGCACCAAGGCAAACTCCACCCAAGAAGCCGCCTGTCCCCGCGTAGAATGTGCCTTGAGACCTACCGGAGGCGATTTACCGCCCGCTACATAAGCCGCCACTACAGCCTGCTTTACCCATCGGGCAATCGACGCCTTAGAAGCTGCCTGCCCCTTCCGAGGACCCCCAAACAGAACAAACCACCTGTCCGATTTCCTAAAGGGTTTCATGATCCTGAGATAGCGCTTCAAGACGCGCCGTAAATCCAACTTTCATAAGGATCGATCTGCTCGTGACCCTTGCAAATCCGCAAAAGAGGGAAGAGCAACTGACTGATTAATGTGGAAAGGAGACACCACTTTAGGAAGGAAAGACGGCACTGGACGGAGGAGCACGCGTTCCGCCAAAAACTGCAGATACGGTTCTCTACAAGAAAGAGCTTGAAGATCAGATATTCTCCGTGCCGAACATAAGGCCACCAGAAATGTGGTTTTCCACAAAAACTCTCTCAGGCCCTCCGACGAATCTCCCTCAAAAGGAGGCCGAGTCAGAGCATCAAGGACCAGATTCAAATCCCAAGCCGGCACCACCTGCCGTACCGGTGGCCGGAGAACCTTCACCACTCTGAGAAAGCGCACCACATCCGAATGAGACGATAGCCTATGACCTTGTACCGTACCTCTATAGCACGCTAGAGCAGCCACGTGAACCTTCAAGGTGTTAAGCGCCAATCCTTTCTGCAAACCGTCTTGAAGAAAAGCCAAAATCTCGGGCAAGGTCGCCTGAAAGGGACGAACGCTACGGTTTGTACACCAAGCCTCAAACACTCGCCAAACTCGAGTATAAGCCAAAGAAGTCAACGATCGCCGAGCCTGCAACATCGTGGACACCACCGCTGCCGAGTAACCTTTGCGTCTCAAGCGCTGCCTTTCAAGAGCCAAGCCGTAAGCAAGAAGTGATCCACCTGCGGCATGAGAATGGGACCCTGCTTCAGCAGATAGCCCCGAGCTGGCAACCTCCAAGGGGAATCCACGAGCTGCCGCCGGAGATCCGCATACCACGGCCGTCTGGGCCAATCCGATGCAATGAGAATCACCTTCCCCCCGTGACGAGCTATGCACTGAACGACCCGACCGATCATCGGCCATGGAGGAAATACGTAAAGAAGCTTGTCCAATGGCCAAGGTTGAACCAGAGCATCGAGCCCCTCGGACATGTGCTCTCTGCACCTGCTGAAGAAGCGCGACGCTTTTGCATTGTTGTGAGTGGCCATGAGATCCATCATCGGCCGCCCCCAGCACCTCACAATGTCGAGAAAAATCTTTGCGTCCAATTCCCACTCTCCGGGATCGAGGACATTGCGACTCAGATAATCGGCCTGAACATTCTCCTTTCCGGCTACATGCGCCGCAGACAGCGCCAACAGATGCGATTCCGCCCAGAGCATCAACTCTTGACTCTCTGCTAACAACAGAGCACTGCCCGTGCCCCCCTGCCGATTGATATATGACACCGTCACTGCATTGTTGGAAAAAACCCGCACCGCTCTCCTCTCGAGGAGTGGAGCGAAGGAGAGCAGAGCCAAGCGAACTGCCCTGAGCTCCAGGAGATTGATCGAGAGCGACGCTTCCTCTGGAGACCAGTGCCCCTGAGCCACCTGAGACTGACAATGAGCTCCCCAGCCCGATAAACTGGCGTCCGTCGTTACTAACGTCCAATCCGGAAGCTCCAACGGCACTCCTGCCTGAAGATGACTCGGATCGAGCCACCAAGAGAGACTGCTCCTCACTACCTCCGCGCAATCCAGCTTTGTTGACAAAGGCTGAAGCTGAGGAGACCACCGGAACAGCAAAGCCTGCTGCAAGGGCCGCATATGAGCTCTGGCCCAGGGCACCAGATCTAAGGCGGCCGCCATGGAGCCCAAGAGCTGCAAATACCTCCACGCCAAAGGAGCCGTGAGCTGAAGAAACGCTTTTACCTGAGCCAAAATCTTCAGAACCCTGCCCTCAGGCAAGGAGACCAATCCGCGTGCCGTGTCGAACTCTGCTCCCAGATACACCAGCCGGGACTGGGGCTGTAGCTGACTCTTTGTACGGTTGATTACCCAACCAAGCTGTTCCAGGAGCTGAACCACCCGAGAGGTAGCCTCAACCGACTCCTGCCGCGAACTGGCCGTGATCAACCAATCGTCCAGATAGGGATGAACTTGAATACTTTCCATTCGCAAGGCTACGGCAACGACCACAATGACCTTCGTAAACGTCCGAGGAGCCATCACCAAGCCGAAAGGTAACGCTCGGAACTGAAAATGACCCGCGGGCTCCGCAAATCTTAAAAAACGCTGATGTTCTGGTCTGATCGGGATATGCAGATAAGCTTCCGTGAGATCTATGGACGAGAGGAACTCTCCCGGTCGAACGGAACGAATCACTGACCTTAGAGTCTTCATCCGAAAATGAGGAACCCGCAAAGCCCGGTTGACGTGCTTGAGGTCCAGAATCGGACGAAAGGAGCCTTCCTTCTTGGGAACCACAAAATAAATCGAGTATCGACCGGACCCTAACTGCTCTGGCGGAACCGGCACAGCCGCCTCCAGCTGCACTAAGCGACGTAGTGTGTCTTCTACCGCCTGTCTTTTGGTCCCGAGACCACAAGGTGACACCAAGAAGGCCTCCTGGAGCGGCCGAGCGAACTCCAGTACTTACCCGTCTCTGATGATCTCCAGTACCCATTGGTCTGTCGTTATAGCGGCCCAGGCAGAGAGAAACCCCTGTAAGCGGCCCCCTACCGGAATCCCTACCTGGACCAGCTGACCTTCATTGCGGTTTTTTCGAAGCCGATTGTTGGGCAGGGAAATAGCCTCTACCAAACCCTCTGGTGCCATGAAAAGGCTGAGCCCTAGGCACGAAACGTCCTCTGGGATAGGGAGAAAAGCGCGCCCCCCCGAAATCTACGAAATTCCTTACCCTGCCCACGCTGCGTAGATGACTGTTTGAAAGACTTAGGGCGATCCTCTGGCAAGCGCCCCCCTTTGGAATCACCCAGATCCTTTACAATCTTCTCCAAGGCCTCCCCAAACAGCAGCTTGCCCGTATACGGGAGCTTACTGAGTCGTGCTTTCGACGAGGCGTCGGCCGACCAATTCCTTAGCCAAAGGAACCGTCTAGCCCCAATCAAGGAGGCCATGGCCTTAGCCGAAATACGAATCAAGTCATAAAAGGCATCAGTCTGATAGGCTGACGCCGATTCCAACTTCGCTCCCTCTGAGGAGGACTTCCCTGAAGAATCGGAAGGCGACACCCCCTGAAGCCAACGGATCGACGCTCTAGAAACAAATGCCCCACAAATGGAAGCCTGAAGAGCCAGTGCATAGGAATCAAAGGCTTGCTTGAGCAGCCCTTCCAGCTTGCGATCCTGCAGATCCTTAAGCGCCGTTCCTCCCTCTACTGGGATCATAGTCTTCCTTGTCACCGCAGAAACAAGCGCATCCACTTTAGGCATCTTCAGTAATTCCTTCTCGTCGTGTGGAATTGGATAAAGACGACCCAGCGCACGACTTCCCCTGAGCGAAGCCTCCGGGCACTCCCATTCAGACTCTATCATCTGCTTTATGACCCGGTGGAGCGGAAAACAAGGTTGCTCTGCTTTAAAACCTCGGGAACAGTAGGTTTCTAAAGTCCATTCAAAATGTACTAAACATCAACATTTAACCAGCGAAAAAACAGGTCTCAGAACTTTAGCCACCAAGAGACAAATGTCTACTGATATGGTGACTTGGAACATCAATGACCTTCTCTTAAACTTTTCGCCGTTAATGTGTTGTTTTATTGATTTAATTAAACGATCACCCTCATCACGAAAGCATATTAACTGGTAATAACTTCCAGCAGTAGCATAGTAGAGTAACAACTTCAAGTCCTTACTCCATACTGTGCAGCTAAACCTTTATATCTCAAAATCATGTTCATATAAGACGCTAATCCACCACTAAGCTTTCATGTGGATGAGGACTGATTTTCAATTGAAGCTCAACTCCGTGAGGATCTCAACGCTCTACCAGGGCACCACTGAGGCGTTTCACAGCCACAGTTTCATCAGGAGATCTCACCCATCAAGTTCTACAATTGAAACAGAAACATAAACACATTTCATTACTACCCCCTTCCCAAGCTCACCCAAACTATAAAACTGTAAAAAGCTTTTAAAAAACATCCCTTACTTACTATCAATGCTGCCCACGTCTATACTTTTTCCAAACTTTTTTAGAACTTTTTTGAACTACGCCGGCTACTAGCTTCGCCAAGCACCATCAGACATCTTACAAGTCAGTTCAGACGCCGCGCATGCGGAATGCCATGCTCCAACAAACCCTTTAAACATCAAGCTGGTCACATCGATTGACGTTACTCGAAATACACCCCACCTGCTTACCCACAAATCCCGAGACTCACACCTCAGTTCATAACCTGTAAGACATCTGGGATGTATCCAACTATAGAAAAATGTCCACCACTCTATCAGCCATTTTCCTTATCAACAACCCACTCAAATTCACAACCAACTCATACCAAAAACTTCTCTACTACTTACTATACACAGACCACCCAATCAATAGAGGGGTTGAGCCCAGCCGGACTAACCGTCCCCAACCTGTAGATCCATCTTTGCTCCCTTATTAAGAGTGTCTTGTCTAGTGTCTTACCCACACTAGCATGGTCCACTTTATCAATCGCAAAACAACGGAGTTGCTCAAATACATGGCCTGCAGTTATGCAGTGGGACACAATGGGGGCTTCCACCTTACTATGTTTCAACCTACTCCGATGTTCTTGTATCCACGTTCTAAGCGACCATATGGTTTTCCCCACATATAATAATCCACACGGGCATTGAATCCCGTACACTACGCATTCTGATTCACAATTAGTATGAAATCTCAATGAACAATCAGTGGAAATTAGTTATTTCCAAGGTTATCTCACAGACATCACAGTGTCCACATTTCACATGACCGCCGCCGGCTGCCAACATCACTTGAGGGGTGTGATAAGGAAGCTTATCATAGCTCAGGTAGGAGCTGTAGAAAAGATGATGTGACTCTGAACAAGCAACCTGTCAGTTCTGGTAGAAGCAAGAAAACAGAGTTTTCACATAAAAGACTACCAGTCCCAGAATGCACCAGGTTTCCAGCAGCCATGAGAGAGGCTGAAGTGAGAAAACGTGTGTGCAATCCCTAAGCACTCATCTCAAAGGGCAGGGCCTGATTCAACACAGCTGCGCTGTGTTAGGGAGGAGCACACATTAGGACAGAATAAGAATAGAGCTTATTCTACAGATAATAGCTTCAGCAACAGCTTCAGACACAGATACAGCAATAGCTTCAAGCTCAAGCACCAACATCATCTCGAGAAGCAGAAGCCAAGCCAAGCGGATAGAGAGAGAAGGAAACTCTTTGGAAGGAAGAGAAGAAAGGCCATTGGAAGGTCTGGGAGATTCCAAGGCAGTACCTATACTGGGAGGTATTCCAAATGCCAGCAGAGTCCATTGGACTGGAGTCAGCCAGAGGAATGGAATGGCAGAGATAGGAATCACCAGTGGCTACCTGGAAGAGAGAAGACTGCACGTGGAAAGGACTTTCAGACCTATGCCAGAAGGTATGTGAGGAAAGATCCAGTGTCCAGGGATCAAGATTGGAAGGCTGGACATCAGAACTGGATTACATACTGGCCAGGCTATACAGAGAGGAATTATGATAGCAGGAGAGGCTCAGGTATGAACACTGATCCAGACCCTATCTATAATAGAGAATGGCAGCAAGGGAATAAGCATTCTCATGATAGTGCCTTAATGAAAGACTCGTCTGTGCCAATGTATGATAGTGACCCTATGCTGATTGATGAAGGGGAGATACAGCAGATGAAACTATTAATTACATGGACTGTTCTCTATCTAAATGCTATTGCTAGCTTTCTGTGAGCAAACACATCAGCCATCACAAAGAAACCTAACTTTGTTCTTTATTTCCACTGCAAACAGCTCTTAAAGCAGGATTTGGGTTCACACAGTAGCAGCCAGCCAGCTAAAGGGTTTCAGCTGGTCAATTGATAGTAATTAAAGCTGCACCTGATTGTGTGTGTGAGCAAGGGAGAATCACTGCTGGGATCTGCGTGGAAAATAAGCAGAAGTTAACCTAACAAGCAAAGTTTATTCATTTCTTTGTGCCTTTTTATTTGGTAATTATTTGCTAAGAAAACATTAGCTAATTGCCTGTCAAGCTGAAGGTTGTTTTCTGATTTGCTTTGTGACTTTATGTTATCCATTTAAACACTGCAAGCAAGTAACCTCATTTATATTGCTATCAAGCATACTTGTGCTGGGTGAATTAAACCCCATCAATAAAAGAAGTATTTTATTGGCCTTATCACTGGTTTAACAACTCAATTATTGTCTTCAGCTGTGTTTGGAGTGAAAGAACTACATTACCCACAATACCTTGCAAGAATCATATGAATATATGCATCATCAAGATTGTGTACGTTCTCACCCTAGGCAGCCGTCTGACAAATGGCGTAGTTTTTCGGATTGCTTTTGCACCAAGAGGATTTATTTGCTGTGGATTACAAATAAAATTCAAGTTTGAAGCTGAAAGAAGATTTTTTTTCCCTCATCTGCACTTTGGAGGAGAAGTGGTTGTTCCAGGAAGCTGTCCCAGATGAAAAGACCCTGTGTAAAGCTGGATTCATCACTGAGACAAGGTAATATGTACCTGGGCATGTCTAGTGGTGGATGTGTGTAAGCACAGGGGGTAATTGAAAAAAAAAAAAAAGTTGAAAAAAAACACACCTGGTTGGAAGGTGCTGCTCTTTGGTTTTTTTCTCTTTATTTCTTGCAGGGGTCAAGATGGATCCGAGGGAGATGGCTCAGTGGATGGCAGCCCAATTTAGCAAGCAGCAGGAGCTATCACAGCAGGCCCAGGACACTGCTATGAAGGCCTTAATGGAACAGCAGAAACCAGTGCTTGATCTGGTGCAAGCTCTAGTTCAGCTGCAGAGCCAAAGTGGAACAGATGCAAGACCAGCAGTTAGTACTGGTACACCACATGTGGACAGTGTGGGACTCAATCAAGGGATTGAGGCATTTAATTTTGGGAAATTAACTCCAGATGATAATGTTGATGATTTTCTAGAGTCTTTTGAAAGAGTAGCACAGGCTTTAGCATGGCCAGAGGCCCAGTGGGCAGTAAGGCTGGCAGCCTCATTAACTGGGGAGGCACTTGCAGCCTACAGAGCAATGCCAGCAGCCCAGGCTTTGATTTATAAGGATGTAAAGGCAGCTATTAGAGATCGCCTAGGGTTGTCTATTTCAGAGTATAGGCGAATGTTTAGAGCTGTTACATTGAAAGTGGGTGAGACACCCAGGGCTCTGCGTCAGAGAATCAGAAGTTTAGCTGTAAAATGGTTGGAGCCTGAGCAAAAGACAGTAGAAATGTTATTAGATATTATAATGCTGGAACAATTTATGCTTGGGGTACCTAAAGATTTGAATGTTTTTCTTATACAGCAAAATTGCCAAAATCTTGGAGAGGCAATCATGCTAGCAGAGAGATTCTTGGAAGCCACGCAGGCTTGCCATAGAATGGGTGGCCCTCTAAAGATGGATGCTGAGGCTAAATGTGCTGTATTAGAAAAGAGAATAATTAAGAATGTTTCTGAAAATGAATGTACTGTATCAAACCAGATGACACAGTGGAATAGAAAGAAATGTTTCAAGTGTGGAAAATTGGGACATTTAAAGAAGAGATGCCAGACACACACTAGTTTAATGGGTCTGGATTTAAAACAGCCCAAGGAAGGATTTCTTTTGATGGTTGATGTGCAGGGAATTACCACAAATGCATTATTAGACTCTGGGGCAGACCAGAGTATGATGTCAAAAAGGCTTTGGAAGAGGATAGAAGCCCAAGAAAGATTTGTGCCTAGAACCCCTGAAAGCCAAGTTCACATCAGATGCATTCATGGTGCTGCATCATCATATCCCACCTATAGGCTAAAGGTTAAGTGCCTAGGGAAACAAGAGGAAGTCCTGTTAGCAGTGGTGCCTAGGCTACCTTTTGATTTGGTTCTAGGAAGAGACTGGCCAAGATTTAAGCAGGGTCTAGTGGAAGGACTAGGAAAGAAGGAGGGAGAAGGTTTAATGGTAGTAGCTCCCGGGCCTTTATTTGGAAGTCCTCAGACCCCAGCTAAAAAGATGGTTAAGCATCCAGAAGACCAAGCTACCCCAAAGCAGATATTCGTCCTAAAGTACCATAAGGTCTCCGAGAAGGCCCAAGCTCCTAAGCGGGCAACCCCTCAGTCTGCTGGGTTTGACCTGTGCAGCATAGAAAATGTGACTGTACCTAGCCAAGGGAGAGCCCTGGTTGACACCGGTCTCCAAGTGGAAATACCAATTGGATGTTATGGGAGAGTAGCCCCAAGGTCCGGATTAGCCCTTAAATATTTCATCGATGTGGGTGCGGGAGTAATTGATCCCGATTACAGGGGCAATATTAAAGTTCTGTTGTTTAACTTTGGACAGAATGAGTATCATGTGAAGACAGGGGACAAAATTGCCCAATTGATCTGTGAGAGGCTGGGTTTTCCACCTGTGGAGGAGGTCACATCCCTAGAGAATTCTGAACGTGGAGCCAAAGGCTTTGGTTCTACTGATGTCAAAGGGGTTAAAAGCTTAGCTGCCACCTGCGCCCGAGAGAGGGAGGTGAGTGAAGAGGAAGATTTGGGACCCCAGGTATCTGATTGTAAAGAAAAATCAGAGCCCCAAATAGGTGAGGACCTGACAATGGTACAACAGGAAGAAATTAGGAAGTTGCTTAAGGAATTCCCAGATGTGTTGACACCCATACCTGGGGAGACCCATTTGGTGGCCCATGAAATAATAACTCCACCTGGGAAATTGGTTCGTCAAAGGCCATACCGCTTGCCTGAAGCCAAAAGACAGGAGGTGGTGGCACAAGTCCAGGAGATGTTAGATATGGGGGTAATAGAGGAGTCAAAGAGTCCCTGGAATAGCCCTATAGTCCTGGTGCCGAAGCCTGATGGATCCTTAAGATTTTGTATTGACTTCCGGCAGGTAAACGCCATATCAGTTTTTGATGCATATCCAATGCCAAGAATTGAGGAGCTGTTAGACCAGCTGGGACAGGCTCAATACTTAACCACCCTTAATATGACAAAAGGATATTGGCAAATCCCTCTCACCAGGGAGTCGAAGCCGAAGACTGCGTTCAGCACCCCCGTTGGCCTTTTCCAGTTCAAGAGGATGCCTTTCGGACTGCATGGAGCAGCGGCTACCTGCCAAAGGTTAGTGGATCAGGTACTTCGACCCCACCAAAGTTATGCTTTTGCATACATGGATGATGTCATAATCCATAGTAACACCTGGGCGGAGCATTTGAAGAGGATCAGGGCAGTCTTGTGCTCCATGAAGCAAGCGGGAATCACTTTAAAACCCGAAGAAGTGTGCCTTTGCAAATAGGGAGGTAAAATACCTAGGCCACCTAGTGGGAAGAGGAAAAATTAAACCTCTATTAAGCAAAATAGATAGCATCAGGAATTTTCCTCCTCCAACAACAAAGAAACAACTAAGAAGTTTCTTAGGACTTATTGGATACTACCGCCGGTTTATACCGCAATTCGCAGAGAAAAGTGCCATTTTCACGGATATGCTGCGAAAGAATTGTCCAAACCAGATAAAGTGGACACCAGAAGCTGAAAAAGCGTTTTCAGTATTAAAAGAAAAATTGTGTACAGGACCGGTACTGAAAGGAGTAGACTTCAAGAAACCCTTTCTGGTTCAAACCGATGCATCGGATGTAGGGCTAGGAGCGGTCCTATCCCAGTGCCATGATGGGGAGGAGCATCCTGTGATGTACCTGAGCAGGAAGTTGTCACTGGCTGAACAAAAGTATTCCACGATAGAAAAAGAGTGTTTGGCTATCAAGTGGTCAGTGGAGGCGTTAAGGTTTTACCTTACAGGAAGAAAGTTCCAGCTGGTCACGGACCATGCCCCACTTAAGTGGTTGCAGCAAATGAAGAACTACAATGCCAGGTTGACACGCTGGTACATGGCCTTACAGGCGTTTGATTTTCAGGTTGAACATCGTGCCGGGAAGTTACACAAGAATGCGGATGCACTTTCCCGTATTACGGACTGTAGAGAAGAAGTTTCACCAGTAAAACCAGTCCGTAATAACTTAAGCAGGGGGGTATGTGATAAGGAAGCTTATCATAGCTCAGGTAGGAGCTGTAGAAAAGATGATGTGACTCTGAACAAGCAACCTGTCAGTTCTGGTAGAAGCAAGAAAACAGAGTTTTCACATAAAAGACTACCAGTCCCAGAATGCACCAGGTTTCCAGCAGCCATGAGAGAGGCTGAAGTGAGAAAACGTGTGTGCAATCAGGAGAGCTGTGAGGTAATCCCTAAGCACTCATCTCAAAGGGCAGGGCCTGATTCAACACAGCTGCGCTGTGTTAGGGAGGAGCACACATTAGGACAGAATAAGAATAGAGCTTATTCTACAGATAATAGCTTCAGCAACAGCTTCAGACACAGATACAGCAACAGCTTCAAGCTCAAGCACCAACATCATCTCGAGAAGCAGAAGCCAAGCCAAGCGGATAGAGAGAGAAGGAAACTCTTTGGAAGGAAGAGAAGAAAGGCCATTGGAAGGTCTGGGAGATTCCAAGGCAGTACCTATACTGGGAGGTATTCCAAATGCCAGCAGAGTCCATTGGACTGGAGTCAGCGAGAGGAATGGAATGGCAGAGATAGGAATCACCAGTGGCTACCTGGAAGAGAGAAGACTGGACGTGGAAAGGACTTTCAGACCTATGCCAGAAGGTATGTGAGGAAAGATCCAGTGTCCAGGGATCAAGATTGGAAGGCTGGACATCAGAACTGGATTACATACTGGCCAGGCTATACAGAGAGGAATTATGATAGCAGGAGAGGCTCAGGTATGAACACTGATCCAGACCCTATCTATAATAGAGAATGGCAGCAAGGGAATAAGCATTCTCATGATAGTGCCTTAATGAAAGACTCGTCTGTGCCAATGTATGATAGTGACCCTATGCTGATTGATGAAGGGGGAGATACAGCAGATGAAACTATTAATTACATGGACTGTTCTCTATCTAAATGCTATTGCTAGCTTTCTGTGAGCAAACACATCAGCCATCACAAAGAAACCTAACTTTGTTCTTTATTTCCACTGCAAACAGCTCTTAAAGCAGGATTTGGGTTCACACAGTAGCAGCCAGCCAGCTAAAGGGTTTCAGCTGGTCAATTGATAGTAATTAAAGCTGCACCTGATTGTGTGTGTGAGCAAGGGAGAATCACTGCTGGGATCTGCGTGGAAAATAAGCAGAAGTTAACCTAACAAGCAAAGTTTATTCATTTCTTTGTGCCTTTTTATTTGGTAATTATTTGCTAAGAAAACATTAGCTAGTTGCCTGACAAGCTGAAGGTTGTTTTCTGATTTGCTTTGTGACTTTATGTTATCCATTTAAACACTGCAAGCAAGTAACCTCATTTATATTGCTATCAAGCATACTTGTGCTGGGTGAATTAAACCCCATCAATAAAAGAAGTATTTTATTGGCCTTATCACTGGTTTCACAACTCAATTATTGTCTTCAGCTGTGTTTGGAGTGAAAGAACTACATTACCCACAATACCTTGCAAGAATCATATGAATATATGCATCATCAAGATTGTGTAAGTTCTCACCCTAGGCAGCCGTCTGACAGGGGCCAAAACCGCCGGGCTAAGCCTATCTTTCAGATTCCTTCCTTTCTGCCACACACAGCAGATCTTTTTATCCCCTACACCGGGGACTGCCCTAAGCACATTCTGGTGTTTCCGTATAATTTTCTGTATTGATCGACTTAAAGGAGAAAAGCCCGTAACTAGATTGATTTTTTCAGAATCCCAATGCAGGGCCTCGGATGTAGTGCGGTGACATAACAATAAACTCCTATTATTAAATAACGCTCTATAATAGGCCCTTTTCATCACTCGTTCAGGATAACCCCACGCTATAAAATCTTGAATAAGACGTTTGGCCAATTTTTTAAAATCTTGCACCTCTGAGCAGTTCCTCCGGTATCGCAAAAATTGCGAGAACGGAAGACTTTCAACTGCCGGGGATGTTTACTCGTGAAATGTAAAAACGTATTTGTCAGTTTTTTTCTTAAAGATAGACGTCTTCCATGCAGAACCACCACGGGTAATCTCCACATCTAAATATGTAATTGTGTCTTTATGATAGATATAAGTGAATTTAATGTTTTGGTCACAACCATTGACCCACTGAAAGAACTGTAACAATCGATCCTTGCCACAATAAAAACACATCATCAATGAACCTTTTCCAAACCAAAAGGTTACTAGTGAAAGGGGAATCACCCAACCAATGGGTTTCAAAATTGCTCATATAAAAATTGGCAATAGACGGGGCGCATGTCGCCCCCATCGCAATCCCTGAAATTTGGTGATAGAGTTTACCTTCAAACACAAAATAATTTCTAAATATCGCCAATCGAGCCAGCTCTACCAGGAAATCTAACTGCTGATCTGAAAGGTCCCCACATAGGGCCAAAGTATGCTGTACCGTCTCCAAAGCTCCCTGCTGAGGTATACTAGTATATAAAGAGGTGACATCCATGGTGACCAATATCGTATCATGAGCAGTCACCCATTCAGACATATTCTGTACCACCTCCAAAAAATGGGTGGTGTCCCGTAAATAAGATGGTATAGTTGTCAGCAAGGGGCGGAGAAAGGAGTCTAAATAAATAGACAATGGCTCCAATACACTTCCTTTCGTGGACACGATGGGGCGCCCTGGCGGTTCTTGCAAATTTTTATGAATTTTAGGTACAGTATAAAACTTAGCTGTACCTGGGGATACTGTATTCAAAAATTGAAATTCTTTTTTGGATAATAAGTTGTTTTGTAGTGCTGCCTTAGTGAGTTGCTGAATTGTGAATTGCAGGGATTCTATGGGATCCTCCGTGAGTTCCCTGTAGGTTAATCTATCCCCTAATTGCCTACATGCTTCTTTCACATAATAATCCCGCTGCATCACCACCACCGCACCCCCCTTATCAGCCCGCCGAATTACTATATCTCTACGGCCCTTCAATTCACTTAAAGCCTGAGTCTCCTGACGTGTTAATGCTGTATCATGTAACCTAGTATGTTTCTCTACATTCTCTAAGTCTTGTAAAACTAGTTGTTTAAATATGGCTAAGGCAGGATGTAAAGGTCCTGGTGGCAGCCACGTGGAATGAAAAGGCAGCCGTACACGGGAACTACATCAACTGATGGAGCACCCCATTCGGTGTTATCAGGTGCACTCTCCGAACCTGAAAAATAATGCTTTAACTGCAATTTGCGCATAAAACGTTCAAAATCCAAGCAAAACTGAAAAAACTGAAAAGTGGGTACTGGGAACAAAAGACAAACCCTTGCTAAGAACATTAAGAGATGCGGATGACAATTCTACACTGGAAATATTTTCCACTTGGTGCTCTGGGATCCCACTCACTTTTTCTTCTGGACCGGGCGATCGCAAAGCTTCACACGCTCGTTTTCTTTTTTCTTTACTTTTGTATCTCTCTTGCCCTCGTCCAAAAAATCCTCTCTTGAAGAAGCACTGGAACCCGAGTAAGAAGTATCCTCAGGAGAGTCATCAAACCGCACTTGTTTCTTAGATTTTTTAAACTTTCTTTTAGTGTCCATCCAAGGATAAACATACCCGGACTTATAGTCCGTCCCGTCCCTCTTCAATTTTTTCAGTTTTTTAGCCATTGTTTCCTGTTGTACTTCCTTCAGTTGTTGCTGAACCTCATCGATCTTTTTGTTGAACACTACTTCAGATGTTTTATTCTTTAATTCCTGTTGAATATCTTGTATTTCTTCTTTCATGGTATCCACTTGAGGTTTCAAAGAATCCACTATCAAGACCATTAAGTCAAGGGAACACTTATTCAATATCATGTTCTATTTCTCTATAAACCCCGTACCCATACTAGGCAATCGTGGTTCCTTATAAACCCTTAGGCCTCTAGGGATTTGTTGGCGGTTTATATATTCGAGTAACGACGACCTATGCAATTCCATTCTGATCCGTTTCTTTTGTAGAATCACAAACGATTCCCACAATGTGTCCAGTTGCAGCTCAGCATCATCCTGATCTTCCGCAAAAGGAGTTTTTTCTTTTGTTAGTCCGAACACATGCTCATGAGAAAAGCTGAAGGTGTTCTTCCAGCCTAAATGACCTTCCATTATGTGCAAACACTCCAAAATATGGTCTGTCTCTGAACGTGTATTTGTCACTCAAAAAATGGATACGTTCAATGTTATCAAACTACGGGAACAGTAGGTTTCTAAAGTCCATTCAAAACATACTAAACATCAACATTCAACCAGCGAAAAAACAGGTCTCAGAACTTTAGCCACCAAGAGACAAACGTCTGCTGATATGGTGACTTGGAACATCAATGACCTTCTCTTAAACTTTTTGCCGTTAATGTGTTGTTTTATTGATTTAATTAAACGATCACCCTCATCACGAAAGCTTATTAACTGGTAAACACTTCCAGCAGTAGCACTTTTTTGAACTACGCCGGCTACTAGCTTCGCCAAGCACCATCAGACATCTTACAAGTCAGTTCAGACGCCGCGCATGCGGAATGCCACGCTCCAACAAATCCTTTAAACATCCAGCTGGTCACATCGATTGACGTCACTCGAAATACACCCCATCGGCTTACCCACAAATCCCGAGACTCACACCTCAGTTCATAACCTGTAAGACATCTGGGATGTATCCAACTATAGAAAAATGTCCACCACTCTATCAGCCATTTTCCTTATCAACAACCCACTCAAATTCACAACCAACTCATACCAAAAATGTCTCTACTACTTACTATACACAGACCACCCAATCAATAGAGGTGTGGAGTCCGGCCGGACTAACCGTCCCCAACCTGTAGATCCATCTTTGCTCCCTTATTAAGAGTGTCTTGTCTAGTGTCTTACCCTCACTGAGTTCTGAGACCTGTTTTTTCGCTGGTTAAATGTTGATGTTTAATACGTTTTGAATGGACTTTAGAAACCTACTGTTCCCTTAGTTTGATAACATTGAACGTATCCATTTTTTGAGTGACAAATACACGTTCAGAGACAGACCATATTTTGGACTGCTTTAAAACCTTGCAACAAGGGATCCTCCAGCGGTTCTTGCTGCACTGTAGGGAGAAGGATATTCAAGGCTGCCAAAGACTGCCCAATCAGCGCCCCTAACTCCTCCTTACGGAACACTCGAAAGAGATTTGGGTCCTCGCCCGGAGCCAGCTCGCCATCCTCCAGCTCAGCTGACTACGGATCAAAACTAGCCTCAGAAAAGACTTCTGTCTTATCTCTCTTCTGAGGCTCCGGCAGCTACTGATCTAAGCCTTCCACGACAGTAGCTAAGCCTGCCCCTGCACGGGAAGACCCCTCTCCAGGATCTGATCCAATTTCCCCTGAGAAGCTCCCGTCCCCAGAGCTGGAAGACAAGGGAACTCTGCTGACCTGGGACACCTTTAAAGTATAAGCTCTATGGAGAGCTAGAATAAACTCTGGGGAAAACAAAGCAGCCAAAGATTCCTGAGCTTCAGGAACTTTGCGCTGCTCCTTTAAATCAGACGCAGAGTCTTTCACTGACTTCGATTTCCTCTTGCCTTGCTTTTGTTTGCCCGCGGGAGAAACGGCGGGCTCCTCTAAAATGGCCGCCATTCCCACCTGATCCACCATGCTAAGAGACTTCTGAGCTTCCATTTTGCTACCCGTGACACCGAAGGACCAAGCCAACAGCCCCGACGACTGAAAACCGCCGGCCGAAACCGTGAACAAAACTGCACGCAAAACTAGATCCCCCGGCACACACACACACCGCCAAAGTCCCAACTGCAAGAAAGAACAAAAAAAACCAACTGACCTGAATGCAGCTCTGAACAGCCCTGATGCTCCCGATCCCGCTGCTAGCGGGTAAGTGAGCCGCATACCTGCAGACAATAGGGGAGAAGTACGTGGGGCTCCCAGGAACAATCCCCCTGCAAACAACGGCACGGTTCACCTTGGGAGACAGGCTCTGCCTCTGTGAACGCTGCCGAATCGCTCCTCCACGGAGGTGCTACTCTTTTTATTTTTCAACCAACTTTATTGAAAAAAACCCCACAAGGGAAGAGGTATAGGGGATATAAGAGAGAGAAATTTAATTCTGCTAGAGCCAATTCTCCTCAAAAGTCTGCTAATCAAAAGGCCGGCTGCAACTGGATAGAGAGCCTGTCAGCTTCCACGTTCTGTTCAGCTGCTGAGGACTGAAGACTGGAGAGCTGTCTCAAGGGGGAGTGGCTATAGCCTGTCAGCAAAGATTTTTAGTTTTCAGTCCTCAGCTGCTGAAGGGGATTGACAACCCGATGGTACCCTGGACTGGCCCGGAGAGATGAATAGGAAAGATATATTATGCTTCTATATTACTTTATAGATTGTTTTTGAAATGGCCTCATGTGATGTTTTAAAACTGAATAAATCTTTCAGTTTTTATTTTACTGTAGTGCAATTATGAAACGCAAAACCTAGATTTTTTTATAATAAGTAATTTTATTGTAAACGTGTTTGAAATTTTGGAAAAGTTTAGCGTGAATGCCATTATGCAAAAAGAAAAATCTATTTATAATTTTAAGAGGAAATATCGGGTAAGGTTTGCCTCTTTGCGGATGATACCAAAATTTGCAATAGAGTAGACACCCAGGAAGGTGTAGATAACATGAGGAGGGATCTAGCTAAGCTTGAAGAATGGTCTAGAATTTGGCAGCTGGGATTTAATGTTAAAAAATGTAAGGTCATGCATTTGGGCTGCAGCAATCCAAGGGAGCAATACAGTATAGGAGGTGAAGTACTTTTGTCCACTAAAGAAGAGCGGGACCTAGGCGTGGTTGTGTCTGATGATCATAAAGTAGCTAAACAGGTAGAAAAGGCGACAGCAAAAGCTAGAAGGATGCTTGGGTGCATACGGAGAGGAATGGCTAGCAGAAAAAAGGAGGTGATAATGCCTCTGTATAAGTCTTTGGTGCGACCTCATTTGGAGTATAATGTGCAATTCTGAAGACCGCACCTTCAAAAGGATGTGAACAGGATGGAGTCGGTGCAGAGGTTGGCTACTAAAATGATTAGTGGGCTTTATTATAAAGCATATGAGGACAGACTTAAGGATCTTAATATGTACACCTTAGAAGAAAGGCGGGATAGAGGTGATATGATTGAGATGTTTAAATACCTCCTTGGCATAAATGTTCAGGGAGAGAGCCTCTTTCGATTGAAAGCAAGTTCTGCTACGAGGGGACATGGGATGAGGGTGAAGGGAGATAGATTCAGGAGTGATATGCGGAAATATTTCTTTACGGAAAGAGTAGTGGATCCATGGAATAGTCTCCCAGTGGAGGTGGTAGAGATGAGGACAGTAACTGAATTCAAAAAAGCATGGGACCAACACAGAGGATCTCTAAAGGTAAAAAGTGGACTGTTGTAGTTGTTGATATGAAAGGAAAGACTAGATAGGCCATGTGGTCTTTTTCTGTCATCATGTTTCTATGTTTCTATGTTTAAACCGAGTATGAAAATTAGCCCCTACTTTTCTGGGAGGAAAAAAAAACGTTTTTTAAGTATAAGATATGAAAATTTGAGTCTATTTCTGAATCTGAAGGTTTTTAGCAGCTAGTCAGCGCAACCTGTTTTGCATACATTTAAATGAAATCGGGGTCGGGGCTCCTATAAAACCCTGGGGAGAGGGCAGGAAAGGACTGCAGGATCCGGACGCCTTCAATTCACTGTCTTGTACAATGTCCTGGACTCACCTTCTTTGCCTGTCTCTGCAGTTCCTTTCCTGTAAGCATTTCAATGGTCCACTGTATAATGCTTCCAGTTGCTTATTTCATAATAGTCTTTATATGTTGCTCTTTTTATTTATATGCGATAGTTCCTGAATATGAACCATTGTACAACTGACAATATTAATAGTGTAAGGGCAGGTATTATGCATGGCATATATAGTGCAAACTCTGCATCTGTCTGGAGATAGATAAGAAGCAGTTTTCTGACTTTCTGCTTCCGATGTTTGAGGCTCTTCTTAAAAGCACGAGCACTATCTGGTCTCTTTCTGCACATCTATGAGCGTATATCTATCTTTTCTATGTTTGTGAAATAATATGTCTTTCCCCGCTTGTCTTCCGCCCTCTCCCTCTCTCTCTTCTCAGTCGCTAGCTGTCAGTATGCCTCCCTAGTGCAGTCCACCCCGGTGCTCGCTGTGTCCCCCGGGGCCACCGCCCGGTTGGAGTGTGAAGTGAAGAATGTGAAGCCGGACACTCTTGATATGAGCTGGATCCACCAGTCCCCGGGCCAGAGACCAGAGGGTGTTCTGACCTATACAAAAGACCAGATGATATACAGAGCCCCGAACATCACCGACCGCTTCGTGCCATCCAGGGACACTTCCAAACACTTTCTGACCATCAGCAATGTCCAGGCGGAGGACGATTCGGTGTACTACTGCTTCGTGAACTATGGATCAGCAGGGGTCCAGAGCTGGGGAGCGGGGACCAGGCTCCGGGTGAATGGTAAGACACGTCCCTTTCTCTCCATTTCCACTAGGCTAGATCCTGATGCTCATTTTATAGATGAACCCCGAATGCTAATGACCAGGGGCTGAGCTATGCTCTGATCTACACTTCTGAAATCAGAGCAGACTGAACTTGTGATTTCAGCAGTAAGAAAGAGTTGAGCTTCTGTGCGTCCTTAGGATCTGCAGGGCTCACCCCAGGGGGTTTCAGGATCTGGGGAGGGACTTGAACATGTAACAATCCTGCTTCTCCCTCCTCCACTTCCCTAAATACACTGGGGTCTTCTCCTCAACCCCCACCCCCCACTTCACTCACACACATTGGTACTTTCTCCCCTCCCCACCCCCTCCTGCGCTCTTCTTTCTTTCTCTCCCTTACCCACCGCATACAACCCCTGATCTCACCTACTGAGGCCCCATAATGTACCAGGATAGGGCTATCAGCAATCCAGGACCAGCCCGACCTCTCTGTTTTGGAACTGGGTAACTTGGCAGTTCTGAGACTGAAGCAAAATCAGCCCGGCTCAGCCCATTTCCTGGTGACCTGCAGCCTGCTGGCAACACTGAGCTATCCTTTCGCCTTTGTGACTGTCTCCCAGCTAAGGTCTGTTCCTATGGCGTGCAGGTGGGGTAACATATATTGCACATAGCCAGAGGTATCCTAAAACTTCCAAAACTGTTTGATCTGTTCCGCTTTTTACTATGAGCTTAAAACTCTGCATCTGGACCTATGACTATGAATCTCTAGTGTACCTGATAAAGCTGAGGGTATGACCTGGAGTGGTTCTTAAAATATTATGATGGATTTTTCCCCTTTCAGGAGGTGACCGCCGGAGACCCAGCCTATCCCTCTTCCCTCCGTCCCAGGAAGAGATCGAGGCCTCAGGCAATGTCACCTTAACCTGCCTGGTCAGTGGTTTCTACCCCGGCTATGTCGACGTGGCCTGGCAGGTGGATGGAGAGGAGATGAGTGAAGGGGTGATGAAGGGGCAGGTGGCGCTAGGGGAGGACCGCACCTACTCACTGAGAAGCTACCTGAGTGTCCCGGGGGAGGATTGGAAGAAAGGATCCAGACACAGCTGCCTAGTGGAGCATGAAGCCCTGGAGACCAGCCTGAAGACATCCATCTCTTATGGGGACCATTCCTCACTGCAGTAGCCCGTCTCAGTCCCTTTCCTTCCCCAAGCTATAACTTCCCTTTTTCATGTACTCAGCTGGAGAATTTAGCCACCCCGGGTTTAGAGCTGGTGGGATTAACATAGAAGTGTGACAAACTGGATATAATAAAGAAATATGGAAATTGTAAAGGAAGAATGAATATATCACAGGTGTCTGATAACAAAAGATCTGCAAATTATCTTACAATGGATTGTAAAGCACCCAAACCATTGCACCACAGTACTATGGGCTCTGGAGGTGTAGCTCTAGGCATCAAGCTCACAACATACCTATAATGTTACCTTTCTTAAATATACTTCCTCTGAGTAACACTGTGTGAACTGTCT
Source organism: Ichthyophis bannanicus (assembly GCA_033557465.1). Taxonomy (NCBI): domain Eukaryota; kingdom Metazoa; phylum Chordata; class Amphibia; order Gymnophiona; family Ichthyophiidae; genus Ichthyophis; species Ichthyophis bannanicus. The sequence continues at coordinate 123,093,666 of CM066048.1, forward strand.
CTAATCATCTTTAGCAAGCAACATCCTGTAACAATATCTAATGTTGGATTCCTTGTGTGTGTTGAGAAACTGATGCCCCACAGAATAAAGACTTGAAGTGGAGAAAGCTGGTGGTTTGTGAACTCTGTAGACGTTTCTTTTCCCGTGGGTCAGCAGAGGTGTCCCTCACCCTCACTGAGAGCTCCTCTCTCCTTCCCTGAACATGTAAACTACAGTTTCTGTTTTGCTGTCTGGGTTTCTGCATTTATTCTTCTTGTTTTAAGTCTCTCTTTGTGTTGTTCTTTTTAACACAAATGGAAAAGGTTTGCTGTCTTTAGGTGCACTTATATCCTCCTTGCCAGAAGGAAGCCTGGTGCAGAGTTGCCAAGTTACCCAGTTCCAAGAGTGAGATTTTAGACCAGTCCTGGATTTCTGACAATTTCATTCTGATGCATTATGGGAACTGCAGCACTGATTCCAATGGGTAAAGACAGAGCCTACCAGGGTTGGTCTGTCCACTAGGCAAACTAGGCAGTCACCTAGGGCGGCAGAGTCCGATGTGCTGTCCCCACCACACCCCACTCCACCATGTGCCGTCACCACGCTGCCCCTGACATCCAGCATCTCACCTGGTGTTGATGGGCGGCATGGCGATCACATCTTTAGCACCATGGAAGGCTTTAAAGTGTGTATGCACACTTCCTGTAGGCCTGCTGCTCCTGCCCCCTCCGACAGGAAGTTCCATCTGGGGACTGCAAAGACCATACTGCAATGCAATGCAACTTTAAAACTAGAACTAGCGAAAAATCTCACTTCTGGAACTGGGTAACTTGGCAACTCTGCTGATGGCAGATATCTGGTGTCCTGTAACATTAGCTGGACAAGGAGAGAGAGAGAGAGAGGGAGACTTCCACCGTCCTTTCATTCTTGTGTCCCTTCTTTCTTTCTCTCCCTTTGTTTCTAAATTGAAATTCCTCCCTGGGATTGTCTCCCTCCCTGCCCCCCCCACCCCACCCCACCCCATCCCACCCCACTACATACTACAGAGGATACAGCTGACAGCAATGAATGCAGAGAGAGAGACAGAGGTGCCAAGCGACCTGGTTCTGGAAGGGAGATTTGTGGCTAGTCCTTGACTGACAATCCACCGCCCTGCTGCATTTGAATATTTGCAGACCTAATTTGAATTGGTAGAAAAAGGGACTCTAAGCACCAGGGTGTACGTTGAAAAAAAAATAGAATGGAGTCACTTGACAGTTCTGTGGAGAAGAGGGCAGAGTCCCTGATTTTACCCATTGGAATCAATGCTGCAGGTCCCATAATGCATCAGAATGTGATTGTCAGAAATCCAGGACTGGCTTAAAATCTTATTCCTGGAACTAGATAATTTGGCAACTCTGAGAGCACCATGAGATGGGAAACCCACATACTGCCTTTCTCCAATTGTGACTCTCAGAAAGGAGGAGAGGGTGAGTTTGGAAGGGGAGTAAAAAGGATGAGAAAGAAGAATGTGGAGATGGAAGATTGCAAGTTGAAAATATGGGAACCTAATTTTTGCTTGGCCTTTGCTTGTCAGGTTGCTTAAATCAGTCCTCCACTGAACCCTGCTCTGAGCTATGGAGAGTACTTCCATCTCGGCGCCGTCGGATGACGTCACCAAGTGTGGCTGACTCGTCCTGCTTGTCCCAGGAGAACCTAATTTCTGCTTGGCCTTTGATTGTCAGGTTGCTTAACTCAGTCCTCCACTGAACCCTGCCCTAGTCTCATAGGACCTAAATGTGGTTTTAACTGACCCATCCTTGGCTGAAGAAATCACTTTGGGACCTCTAGAGTTCTGTGTGTTCAGGTATGTGACTTTGAAGATCACTTTCATCCATGGTGGCAAAGCTTCAAATTAACCAGCTCCAAGAAGGAGATTTTAGGCCAGTTATGGATTTCACACAAGCTTATCCCAGTGCATTATGGGACCTGCAGCAGTAATTTCAATGGGTAGAATCGGGGACTACAAACAGCACAGTTTTGCGACGTAAACTTAAAACCAGGACTGGCCAAAATTCCATCTCCTGTTGCTGGTAACATAATAGCTCTGTGGTGGTCATTCAGCCCACAGATAGTCAGTGAGCTTCAAGCACTAGTGACCATCTACCTTGGGCTGTCTAACAGGATAAAAGAGTAGAGTTGCCAACTGGCTCCAGATGCATCCAACAGGCTTGATCCGTTCCTGGGTTTACTCCATTGCATGCAGGGATACGTAGTTTTGATTTCTCCATTGCACTCCATAAGAAAAGCAAGACTACAAATCCCTGCATGCAATGGGGTAAATACAGGACTGGAACAAGCCTATTGGGTGCATCTGGAGCCAGTTGGCAACCCTATAAAAGAATGGTGCTTTCCTTCCTAAATTGGTGTTGGATTTCCACTTTAGCCAATCAGTCATCCTACTACTGGCATCCTTTCCTTGGCCTCATGTGTGCAGGTTGCCAGCTGGTTCAATTTCTTCCGGTCAGACTGATCCAACCTCGTTCTGCTACTCAGGTGGTCTGGGACTGCCAACACTGTTGATGTGGTGTTCGCAGCTTCTGGGGCTAAGAGGTGAGGGAGGCGGTCCCAGTCATCATGAAATAGTGACACCTACTGGCCAGGTGCAGGAATGCAGGGTGATCAAATTCGGAGAGAATTATTGTCTGTGGCAATGGCCCAGGACTGTCTGTGCTACTGAACCAAATAGAGAATTAAAAAACCAGGAGGAAATAAATCATTTAGAAATCTGGGTCACTTCTCAGTCCTACCAGGTACCAAGGGCCACTTCTCACTCACATTAGGGATCAGGTTGGTAGATGTCTGGGCCGCGAATTCATACACCATCTTTTCAGACAGATTATTATAACAAAACTCTTAAATCTCCCAGCACATGCAAGACAAAGATTAGAGGGGATGATTGTGATTTATTGAATAAAAACATTTCCCAAGTACAAAACTTTAAAAACAAGGATGGGATATTGGCGTTAACCTCCAGAAACAATCCCGTGTTACATATTTTGTCAAAGAAAGTTAGACAGGGAAACCGCACATGCAGGTTTCTAGGAAAGGAAGCATGCGAACCCTAGGGGAAACCTTGAAATCCATCCGAGCATTGCATTTGACCGGGATTTTCCTTAAAACTACACCTAGAATAATCGGGTGTTTGTTGCATTTAGTAAGCGACATTTACAAAGAAAAGAAACTGCAGGGGTGGGTTCGGGAAGATCTGAAATGTGGGATCGGGGGTATGCTAGGGACAGGTCTAAAAGGTGGGGATGGGAAGAAGCTGATTGAGAGAAAAGGACGATTGGGATAACCTGCTCCCCCTTTCCCTTTGAGCAGAAGCTGGAAGGAGATGAAAAACCATAAGAAGCCCCCTGCGATATGCTGCCGGCAGAACCTTGCAGAAGTGCACCGGAAACTCATCTTCACAGTGGATTTGAATCCTCCTGGTCTTATTTACCGCTCTGTACCGGCAGGGCTTCGGCCAGGGATTGTACTTGTTGATGAGGTAGCAGTCGGTGAGGTTGAATCGCTCTGTGCTGTTTTTCGGCCCGTATTCGATCCCTTTACACAGTTTCTGGACCTCGTAGTCTGGCGCATGGATGAAAGTGTTCACACTCTTGCATGTTTTTGTGCCATTATTGAACTTCCTTTCCTCCATAAGGCTGTTGCAGTATTGGTCGTTCCAAGTGATCCCCCTCCTGTTGTCAATATGTTTCCTTTCGAAATCACAGTAGGACTGAGAGGTGGTTGGGGAGAAGAGGACGAAGAGAGAGAGAGACAGAAGCAGCTGAAATACCCTCATCCTGTCAGCCTGTGAAAAGAAAGGGAGACACCGAGAGATAAAGCGAGAGAACATCTTTTTCCTTAAGAGAACCTGTGCTTGATTGATTGATTTATTTTTATTTTTGCTCTCTTAACATGTTTCTGGGTCGCCAGGAGTCAGCATTAACTTGACGGCACTTAAAACAAACAAAAAAGCCATGGAGACAAACAACAGTTCTCTCCCTACTTCCCTCTCAGCCTCCCTCCCTCCCACCTTATGTCAGGACCCTTATCTCTGAGCTTCCCCCTAATACTTTTCTGTAACCTGCCAGATAGTTGAATTTAAACCACTTGGATTTTTTTTTAGATAGATATGATTACACTCAGCACCGTATTCAGCTTGAAATGAGTTCCAACCATTAATAACAAGCCCCCATCTCAGGGCCGATGGAAGGGTACTAGATGCCCTAGGTTAAACTTCAGCCTTCTGCCCCCTCTCAATTAGCTTTCAGAACCCCTAGTGCCCCCCCACAAGATTTTGTTTATTAAACTCAACTGTAATCATATCAACACTCCCCCTCCCCCACAAAACAATCCTATAAAAATGTATGTTGGCATCACACTTTTAAATATTAAATTCTGTCTTGTAAATATATGCATAATGAGGGCGATTTCAAAAGCCATTTCCAAGAGTATTTGCATATCGCCTGTTCTTCCTGCAGCCAGGAGAAGGTACCGATGATGGAGTTTGCATTGACTTATCACTTCGCTTTGCTTCGACTGTAGGTTTTTTTTGCTGAACATCCATCTTCCCCCAAGCTGCTAATGTAGACAGCCTACTACTGTAGTTTGCCTAGTGGTTGGACTGGCCCTTCTCCATCTTTAACTAAGACTTCCTTGTCCCCCTTAACCCATAGAAAAGATGGAGATCAACAAAGCCTAGAACAAATCTGAAGAGGTGGCAGCCATGCGGCTTTTGCTCTGTTTTTCTATTTGATTATCTAACATAGAAGTGGATTTAAAACTTTCTTCCAATGATCTTAAAAATGTCGTCGTACTCTTTCCTTTCCAGATCACACCAGTTGCATTCTGCAATTCCTTATGCTTGATGGGGCCTGCGACCATGGAGCCCCTCTACCTATCAGACATGTGCTCTGGCCCAACATGTGGGAAGCCAGCCCTACAGTAGGCCCGATCCTCCTTTACAGTGGATCTGGAGCCGATGGTGGCAGGAAAGTAGAGGGAGGGCCCGCTGATCCTCGACGCACTTAACTCCAGCCTGACGAGGCAGAAGGGCTCCGATCAGGAACTGCAGTAGGCGATCTCGGAAGACTCCTGCATGCAGCCCTCATAGTACACAAGTATGTCCACTGGGGATAAATATTAAATAAATAATTATACTATGAAAAGGACTAAAATTTGTAATACAGCAACATACTTGTGTACTACGAGACAAAAACAAAGGTATCATTTTAGCATTACAGTATTATTATTTTCGTTGTGTCCTCCTCTTCCTCCTCTCTTGTTTACTTTTTTATTGCTTTTTATGTTTTTATGTATGTTATTTAGTTGTGCTTTTGATATTCTATATATGTTTTTAATATTTTCATTATAATCATATCTATGTTATAAAATTTGTCTACATCTTTTATATAATTTATTATTTATGTGTTTAGAAGCACTTACCAAGTTTTATTAGTTTTAATATATTTTTTATTAAAATCACTATTATTTCTATGTTATTATAATTAATTGGTTTTTAAGTGATTTATACTGTGTTCATATTGATGTTTATTGTTATTATTTCTTGAGGTGTGTTCCCTCTAAAGACTCCCTGAAGAAGGCTTTTCAGCCGAAACGTGTAGGGGCTAATAAAAGGGGGTTTTACCTGAATTGGATCACCGCCAGTCTCTTTTTTGTACCTGCTTGTTTGGTTTCCCACGTCAGAGTGCAGGTACCTGCTGCTCCTTTTGGTCCGCCACTGTGTGTGAGGACACCCCGGTAGTTTCAGCCAGCTCAGTGCACCCAGGAATCCAAGGAGACACATCCCATGAATAAAGCACCAATCTATCCCTGCCCCCTTCTGTTGGATCCACAGGGCAGGTGAAACTTTTGGCCTACTTCTGAATACCAGCCCTGATTTTAGCCCTCGCTGCCCCTCCACCTCATGGATCCAGCAGCTGTGCACAGAGATCTGCCTGGCATCCATAAGGTGTCAGGGGAATTCTCAGGGTTGCCTCTGGGGCCAGTCCCTGAGTGGAGGAGTAGTCTAAGGTGAAGGCAACAACCTGGGATCAGAAGGCTCAGGGTTCAAATCCTTGTGGCCCCACGGGACAAGTTCTCATGCACCAGGACTGTTTGAGCCACAGCAGAGAGGCTGCTGCTGTGCCCGTGAGGAAATTATACCTTACGCCTGGGACAGGATATATCATGTGCATCTCAGTCTCCCCCAAAGTGTACTGCCCAGAGAACCTTTGGGAACGCTTACGATCTATCATAAGAATGGATCAGATCAAGGGTCCTGTAAGCCTAGTATCATACCCACCTCTGGTGCAGAATTACCTCAGGCCGAGAACACCCAGGAGCTGTGGGGTCACCAGAAGTCAGCCCTGACCCACAGGCACATGGTAGCTGGCTTCTATAAGGCACTAGTCTAGTGCCCTGCATAGTAGTGTTACAGAAGTGAAGGAGCAGTCTAGTGGTTAGAATTCTGGCTTGGTAACCAAGAGCGTTGGGTTCAACTCCAACCAGCACTCCTTGTAGTCTTGAGTAAGCTGCTAAACCCTCCATTGCCTCCAAGAAAAGGCCTGGCAATCTGCTTCCAGTCATACCAATTCCTGCCAAGGGGCCACCAAACACCCCTCAGCCAACATGAGGCGGGAGGGGAAAGGGTGGCTTCAGGAAGCCCCGTCCAGTTCCCAGGCTTTTTCTGTTAGGAGGTCTCAATTCCAGACATTGCTCAGGGCATTCATAGTCACCGATTAGGCCAGCAACAGATAACCAAAGCGGATGCTTCTAACAGAAGGCCAAATTATTAAAACACAACTGATGGCCAACCAGTGCTCAGTGCTGCTACACCCAGTGAGCAGCCTGGAGCATAATGTCTGAAAGTTCCCTGGGCCAGTTCTCCCCAACAGGGCTAGCCTGTTTTTTCTGGGACACCTGTCTTTCCATCATAAGGTGCTGTCTCTTATTCCAGCTGTCCAACGTTATGTTGCCACCATGCCCAGGACACTCCCATAGCATCTAACATGGATAAACCACCCAGGGCCGGCCCGTCCATTGAGCAATAATGCTGTTTGCACAGGGCCCCGTGCTTCAGGGAGCCCCGCGCGAACTCTAGTACCGCTCAGTGGACACTTGGACAGCTGCAGAGGGAGCCGGGGAAGCCCGTGCGAGGCCCCAGCTCCCTCTGCACAGTCGCCAGCGTGAAGAGCCTTTTCCTTCATGCGGGCAGCTGTTTCAGTGATAGATCCATGGAATAGTCTCCCAGTGGAGGTGGTAGAGACGAGGACAATATCTGAATTCAAAAAAGCATGGGACAAATACAGAGGATCTCTAAAGCTAAAAAGGGGACTATTGTAGTTGATATGGAAGGTCAGACTAGATAGGGCATGTGGTCTTTTTCTGCCATGTTTCATGTTTCTTTCTTTTTTTTATAAATTTTAAATTTATTGCAACCAAATAACATTATACAGTGAAAATGGGCAATATAATCTACAGTAACAAAAAAGAATTTTGAACAAATACACCACAAATATATATCACCACTCAGCCCACATCACGAAGAGTACAACATAGGAAGAGTACCGGAGCTAATACTCTAAGGCTACAACACCCAACCTTACCTCACTACCAATAATGTAATTAATTCTCCAATATAATACCACTCAAACCTGTAATGAAACCAATAAAGATTCCAACTGAGAAGGATCAGAGTACACATAACTCACCCCTTGAATAGTCACTAAACACTTACATGGGAACCGAAGGAAGAAGGTACCTCCCCCAGCCAGCACCCTAGGTTTAAGCTGGAGGAAGGACCTTCTCCGACTCTGCGTCTGCCTGGAGACATCGGGAAAAATGGAAAGCTTTTGGCCATAAAAAAGAAAATCCTTTTTAGAAAAAAAGGCTTTCATAATGGAAGCCTTATCCAATAAATTGGCCAAAGTAACCACCAAAGTGGCACGGGTGGAGATTAGTGTCTGAGAATTTTCCAAAAAGCCAGTTAAATCTGTAAGAGTACACTCCTCCTCCCGTGCCACGCTGGGTTCCCCAGAAGTCGCCCTGACAGGCAAATAGAAAGAACGATTAATCAAAACAGTATCGGCAATGGCAAGTAATAATATTTCTTTACAATATTGCCGAAATAACAATGTAGATGACAATAAGCGGGTTTTTGGAAAATTCAATATACGCAAATTTTTTGCCCGGGAAACATTCTCCAAAGCTTCCAATTGCTGGTAAAGAAGTAAGGTATCCTTCAGGGTTGATGCACTAGCTGACTGCAAAGAGGCAACATGTGTATCAAGCCTGTTGGCTCGCTGAGACAATTGATTAACAGAAACTTCCACAGTGTGTAATCTGCTAACAACCTGTTGTGAAAAAGCAGCAGTCTGACTCATAAATTTAGATAACAATAAGTTAGTAGCCGAAACTTGCTTCCAAATGTCAGAAAGAGTAACTTCTTCAGGATTTTCAATTTGAGGAAAAACAAAGTCCTCAGAACCACCAACAGCCGAAATAGGAACTAAAGAAAGTACCTCACAAGGAGTGGTAGATAAAGAAACAGGAATCTCCTCCTCCTCTCCCGAAGATAAAGACACCACAGAAGAGGACAAAGTTTCAGCAGAGGCTTGAGAGGATCCTGGGTTGGGTGGAGGAGTCCTATCGATGGAACTCAAGGAAATCCCGGATCCAGGCGAAGAAGAACGTTGAGCCGAAGAAGCAGACTTAGATAGAACCACCACATGCTGATCCATAGGACCGATAATATCAAGAGGAGTAGAGGTAGCAGCTGCAGATTGCCCATCAGGCTGGCTCTTCTGACACTTCTTGCTCTTCCTTTTCACATGGCCCCGCGGCATTTCCACAGCGACAAGGACTCAAGGCCCCAAAGCGGCACCAAAGGGGCGTTCCCCCTTTGGTCATGCCCCCTTGGGGCGCGCGACTGCAGGCCGCCTCCGCAAAGGCAGCCGGCATTGATATATGCTGCAAGGGCCAACCGGGGCAGTCAGGAGGAACTGCTGCAGCCCATAAAAGATGGAAAATACTGCCGCCAAACTCCGGTCTCCAGCCCAGCTGACTCTCTCATGTTTCATGTTTCTAAATATTGGCATTGGAACATGAGCATCACCAAGTTAAAGCTAGGTGTCCTGAAAATGGGACCCTTTTATATCAGCCTCCAGGGTCCTCTCTGAAAGCAGAGTAGAGGAGCAGTAGCTGGAAATCAGACCAGGTGATTCAGTATTATGACTAATTCTATATCAAAGTCTATGCTACCATATTTCAACTAGAAACCTGCTCTCTGAGAGCAGGTCCACCGTAACCACTTACAGAGCCCCTGGTCAAACTATTGTGGGGGGGGGGGGGCCTGGTGAAATTATTGTGGGTGGGCCCCGTCAGAGATTGGAGATCTGTTAAGATCATTTGAACATGTCACCCACCCTATATTTTTTTACATACTGCATTAAAGGTCCAGTATTAATGGCTCTCTGTTAGTCAGGGAGTCCAGGGCTACTGCCCCTTTTTGCCCATAGAAAAAAAGCAGACCTGACAGAGGATCCTCTGAAAGTCGTATCTTCACTTATTATACAAAAACAAAGGGTATGCAGAATTTACAAAATATGAAGATGAAAAATTGAATAGTCTCCAAGTGGAGATGGTGGGGTATCTGAATTCAAAGCAGCATGGGACAAACACAGAGGATCTCTAAAGGTAAAAAGGGGACAATTGTAGTTGATATGGAAGGGCAGACTAGATAGGCCATGTGGTCTTTTTCTGCCGTCATGTTTCTATCCTGATCACAAAGAGAAGAAAATTTAAAAAACCTCCAGAGATAAGCATGTCAGGACTCACCTTGCTCTTATTCCAGTAGTCCTAAGAGATTTGGTAGTATGCTGTCTGGGTACAGAGTGGATCTGGCCTCTGGTATCTGAGCTGGAGATACCCAAGCAAAGGAAGATATGGTGGGTAGACTCTGTGCAGAATAATATATAGCAGAAAATTAACCACATAATTTAGCCAGCAAAAGATGACATGTGACGTTGTGGCTATATGTGAGCACTGAGAAACAGCGAAGCATTTTCTGACTATTTTTATGGGTCTTGCTCTTATGTGTGTGTGTGGGAGGTGGGGGAGGAGGTTTGAGTGCCTCAGTTCTAATCCCTGCTCTGACACTGATGCTGTGGAGAGTTACTTTATCCACCTGTTCCTGGGGACAACTTTAGGGAGAAAACTGCACGACACGTTTACATGTTTAGTTTAGTTTATTCAAAATCTCACCTTGCCACCTTTCATTAAAAAAAGTCAAAGTGGCTGATGATAAAAATAACAATGAAAATAAAACCATAAAAAGTATGGGGGAAAAAGGACAGAGGAGAACAGAAGAAAAAGAAACTGAGGAGGGAAGAAGAACATAGAGATGAGAGAGAAAGGAAGAAAGAGGAGAGCAGAAAGGAAAAAATATGAAGAAAAGAGAGAGAAAAAATGACACAGAAATAGAAAGGCAGTGGAGATATTTAAGGGCCTGGGTACAAAAGTCAGTACGTTTTTACACTTAGTGCATGCTAAAAGGAAAAATTAGCCAGTGGTAGGTGTAAAAGCTGTGTGCCAACTGTTGGGGGCATGTCCCCCTGCAGTTATAGCACCGTGAGGTACTTTTCAGTGCAATAACTTCATCCACGAATAATGTGGGTCCACTTAACACCACTTAACGCCAAGTGATGCTAGTGTACCCGCACTAACTGCTACAGTGACAGTTATAGTACGGTAATTACCCTTGCAAAAACTGCAATGCACAGTCATCACCCACTCTCTGTCTCTAACCACCCACGCCCCACCCATCACACGCTGTGTGGGAGTTTTACTACATTGACTGTTTTAGTGCATGATAGCTGTTACTGCATGCTACACTAACCGCTTAGTGCGCACTAAAGCATGCATTAGCTATTAACGCACTTTAGTAAATATGCCCCCTTAGAGTTATAAAATTAAAGGCTGCAGTTCCCAGTGGCACAGGCCACAGCTCATAAGGAAACCAGTGTGGCACTGGCACTGCAACAAGCCACCAAATGTCTGGAATAAAAGCTGTAAGCCAGGGGTCTCAAACTGCAGTCCTGGAGGGCCACAAACCTGTCTGGATTCCAGGCTATCCCTAATAAATATGCTTGAGATATATTTGCATAACTGGGGGCACTGCATGGAAAGAGCTCATGAATGTTCATTAAGGATATCATGAAAATCGGACTGGTTTGTAGCACTACAGGATCGCAATTTGAATTTGGAAAATCCAGACCAAGGGCTAGATGGAATACAGCACTATAGAAAGTGTGTGCTGTCAGGTCGATGTTGCGAAATATGCAAGGGCCTATTTTCAGGTAGCCTCCAGACATACACCAAAGATGCCAAGTTGCCCAGTTCCAGGAGGGAGACTTTTTCACCAGTCCTGGTTTTGAACTTACATTCCAAAGCAGTGGTACATTTGTAGTCTAAAAATCTATCCTCTGAAATCAGTATTGCAAGTCCCATAATGCATCAGAATGGGGTTTTCAGGAATCCAGGACTGGCCCAAAATCGCCCTCTTGGACTGGGTAACTTGGCACCCCTACATGTACTTGTTGATGGGAGAACAGTTAGCAGGTTATCATGCTGCAAGTATAACAAATGCCTGAGTTCATAAGGACAAAGGAAGCTTGAGAGGTTTTCAGAAGCGCTGGGAGTAAGAATTAGAATTTAAAATTTTATATGGAAGAAGCTGGACAACCGAAGTTCTGCAAACAGAGGCGATGCATAATCAAACCGCTGATGGAAAACTCCTTCACCACTAACACTTACCAGAGAAGAATCCCTAGCTTCATTACAATTGTACTACCAAAAATAATGAATAATAACTAATGAAAACGTATGAGGGAACCATCAGAATTGGGCTTATTGCCCCCTTATCAGTCATTGGAACGGAATTGTCAGTTCAATGGCTGAAGCGGGCTACTACACTGCTCTTTATTAGGTGAACCCCAAACTCCTGACACAGATTTGATGACACCTGTAACAGGTCAGGTGCAGTGCGGTGAGATGCCTTGTGATGGTGATACTAAGACATAAGGGACTATGCTGGGACTCTGGGTAGCCATATTGGAAGCAGCATTAATAGAGGAGTCAGATAAGTGCTTTCTGTGTTTAAGTCATTGAAAGCTGGATACATTTCTCATATATGGTCTAAGTCTTTGACAATTTGGAGCAGTTCTAAAACAACATGGGCATTTAAGTCACACTCATGTGAAGCACCCCAGTGATTTTAATTTTAATGACAAAAATGTCAACTGTGTTAAAAATTAAAATAAATATGGACATTATGAGGTATAAAGGGAACCGATGGTTGATAAGGGAGCGATAAAGACACAAGGATAGAAGGACACGAGTGTAGCTTTGCCCGATTTTGATGGTTCCCTGATAGCTTTTTATTATTCATTATTTTTGGTAGTAGAATTGTAATGAAGATAGGGGTTGTTTCTCTCGTAGGTGTTAGAATCACTCACAGAAATATCCTTCACCACTATCTTTTCCGTCAACATAAGTGTTATTGAGTCTAACCAAACTGCTGAGCATGGTTGCAAGCATTCTTTGAATTACTTGCAACCTCTTCAGGGAAGAGAGCTTAATGCAATTATGAAGTCAGCTGAATATAAGAGCGTGGGTCAGTGCTTGAAGATCATTAGGGTCCAACAGAGATCTAACAGAGCAAATCTGCTGCAGAGCATCGAATGTACATCTCGTAATCCTACGGAGGTGTCACTAGGAGTCCCAAGCGCACACATGAAACAGGTGCACCAGATGGCCTTCCATAACCCAACCCAACCCACTGCAAGCGAATGCAAAGGAGAAACCTGCCACACACCCTCTTTCTCTGGATCAGGCACCATCAATATTCCCACACAGGGTGCCAGTTGCCCCTTAATTCCAATCACAGTTGCCGTAATCATCAGGCAGACTAGGTGATCAGTTAGGACAGCAGCTTCCGGGACGGCAAAAAACAGCAGTAGTCAAAGGTAAACAATAGATCCTGACAGCCAGACCAACTCAAGGAACCACAGGAGCCATTTACACAGATAAATACGGGAGGTTTGGAATTTGCCCTCATTTTGTTTGTGTGTGTGCTGCACATGTGTATAGGATTGTTTTGGGAGGGGTGATATAGCAGTGATGACTGTTGAGTTTAAATATCAAAATATCAGGGGAGAGCAAGGAGCCTGAAAGGTAACTCATGGAGGGAGTACTCAAGGCTGAAGGTTCATCTAATAAGAACATACGATTTGCTACACTGGATCAGACCAATGGTCCATCAAGCCCTGTATCCTATTTCCAACAGTGTGCCAAGACAGGCCACAAGTACCTGGCAGAATTCTGGAAGGTAGAGGGATAAGCGGTAGTTTTTCCCCAGTCCATTTTAATAATATTTTATGGACTTTTCCTCCGTAAACTTGTCCATTAGTGCTATATCCAAGATTTCTTGTTTTAGACCTGTTCCAGTGTTTTCGTCACTTCTGACTGGGGGACTGGGGCTGGGGCTCCTAGGCCTACCAGCCATGTGCTCAGCCTGCGGTAGATTCTTCATGTGAGGAGATTCGTCACCGAGAAGTGCCCCAATGAATGCCGCGTCCCAGAGATCTGGAGCAAATGCTGCTCACCTTCAGCCAGCCTCATGCATTCGAGGATACCTCCACAAGCAGCCGCTGCCGCTCTGGATGTGCCTCAGGGCCTCCATCCTCAGCCACTAACTCTTGATGGTCGATGCAGCGCCTGGTGATTCAGGACTCTCCTGATGTCGATTGGACACACGCGGCATTCGAGGACACCTCCGCCAGCAGCTGCCGCCGCTCAGGATGTGCCTCCATCCTCAGCCGCTGTCTCCGGTGGTCGACGCAGCGCCTGGTGATTCACTCCCCTGGCCACCACCATGATTAAATGGATGAGGCATCATGTTCAGCTCCGTCTCTTATGGCGCCATGAGGTCAGCACTTCTAGCTCCGCCCCCTATGGCGCCATAGGCCGACGCCATGACAACCAGGGAAGCCCAACATTGGAGCCCCTTTCCCCGCTCCATCTTCAGCACCAAAGACCCCGAGGCTGAGAGCCTCCGCACTGGCATCACGGTGCAGATTCGCCAGGAACTGAAGTGTGGCCATGCTGTCTTATGTGCCGCGGCTGCTCGCCTGCTCCGTACATGCGCAGGAGCTCCAAGATTGATGCGCCATTATTTTGTTCATCCAGTAAGCAGGTTAAGAGTGCGGCGATCTTACTCAGTTGCAAATGCCTCATACTTCCTCCTTTTCCAAGAGCCAGTGCAAGAGTATTGGAGCCAGTGCAAGAGGGTGGATTGGAGAGAAATACAGCCTTGGCAGTGCCGGAATGAGATCTCTGGGCCCCCATGGCAATGGGGGAAGCCCAGAGCAATGCCGTGCCTACATGAGGAGGTAGAAGAACACTGTCAATGATGGCGTCAAGCCTCCTGGTTCCAGCCCGGTAGTGAGTGAACAGCCCCTCCCCCACCGTCTCGCAGAGCACAACTGATCATCATCCAGGCATTGGCCAGGTCCCGCAAAGCAAGCACAATGGAGCATGTCCGGGCATTGGCCAGGTCCTGCAGAGCACAACTGAACATTGCCCAGGCATTGGCCAGGTCCTGATTTGGAGGGAGCCCCTCAACACAAACCTGTTTGTTGAGGGAAGGAATTTCTTCTTATACAAACAAGGCTAGTTCCCATCATGACACCATGTGCTTTATCATGACGGACTGCCTGCCAGTGGTACCCGGAACAGCAGCTAGGGAAGGGAAAATCCCTGTGAGACAGAATAGCTGTTTCACGGCACCCCCTGGGCCTCTTAAATTATGGGGTGGAGGAGTAACCGTATAAGCTCACCCCTAGCATAAACCACCGCGGGCAAAATGGCCATGAGAGGGGCATGCTCACCACCAGGTCCCTGTGCGGGATCCGCGGCATCACAGGCAAAGTCAATACTGAGTGGGCAGCTCCTGCTATCAGCAAACAGCCGGTTGTCAGCAGAACACACCTGCCTGCAGGCAGGGTCTGGACTAGAGCGGGCAGCTCCCACCATCAGCGCCTCCAGCAGCCCTTCGAAACAAAGGTGGAAGGAGCCCAGGATCAGATCCAGAATGGCCAATTGGCCACATACTATGACAGAGCCTGCTCAGAACATTAAACACCCCTACAGGTGCTCCATCCCTCTACAGAGGCTTCTCATCTGCTTCAGTCTTCACAGGAAAGCTTCAGTCTTAAAAAAGAAAACGCACAGCCCTTCTGATGAATGCAGCACACTGAGTGCCCGCATGACAGGTTAGAAGAGCAGCCTAGGGGCTAGGGTTGAGCAGGTTTGGATGAGTCTCCCATGCACCAGCTACATCTAAGAAGACGGAGGGTTACGATGTCATGGGCCTCCACCAGCAAGAAACCAGCCTCCGCTCCTGGGGGTAAGGCAACTGAGGCTCTCCAAGGAAAAGGGGAGGCGGCCATGCCGCAAATACAAAAAACAAAACACAAAAAAAACCAAACCCTAGCAAAGCAGCCCTGAAGCTGGAGCGCCTGAGGCAAGCATAGCCTCCAACATCTGTTGGAGATCTGCCTCTGGTCCCTCGGACCTAGCAGCACCTCAGACTCCACAGCGCTGCCC
The DNA here is from genome assembly GCA_033557465.1 of Ichthyophis bannanicus. Classification (NCBI taxonomy): domain Eukaryota; kingdom Metazoa; phylum Chordata; class Amphibia; order Gymnophiona; family Ichthyophiidae; genus Ichthyophis; species Ichthyophis bannanicus. The sequence goes on from CM066048.1 coordinate 123,109,341, forward strand.
TCACGGCCAAGGGACAACTACCCCCTTATGCTCACCTGTGCCTCGTGCCTTCATACTCCTCTGCCAGGACTACCTCACACCCTCGCCCTGAGGCGGTGCCGGGAGGTGGCAACGGACTCCACATGTGATGGCTCTCCTCTGTGGTGTGCCAACATGTGGTTGTGGAAACTGCACGTTTGGAAAAGCTGGAGACTCTCTCTGTTGGTTTGCAGGCTGAGCTGGATGACCTTCGTGGGAAGATACAGGCTGGAGAACAAACTGTGACTCAGGTTTCTGTATTGTCTGAAACTATTGTTAAAGATAACGCAGTTATGAGAATGAAGTTGGAAAATTTGGAAAATGTTGTGAGGGCATCTAATATTCGACTCTTAAATTTTCCGGTAGTTACGGGGATTTCCCCGGTTGAATTGTTTAAGCAATATATGCATGAAACCTTGGCTGTACCGTCTGATTTGACCCCTCCGGTAGTGAAAGCTTATGTTAGGGAAATCAGAATCTTATATATATGTCCTTTGTAATAATAATGCTTAGTTTAAGTGTATATACAAGAGGCCTGCACAAGAGAAATTGGAATCTTATAGAAATCAGAATCCTATGTGTGTGCCCTTTGTACATTCTGGTGGGTTGGAAAAAGGAATGTGCTGTGTAAGCTATTTGTTCTACTCAAGGATGACTTGTTTTTGCATTAGTTACTGATAAACTATAGTGGGCCCCCAGAAGATGGGTGGATGACGTATGACTATGTTTCTAAGAATGTATAAAAGTACTGACAATCCCTCCACCCTTTGGAATAAACTGCATACCACTTATGTGCAAGTGTGTGTGTGTTTGTTCCCCTGGATTCCAGACAGAGAAGGTAAGGTGATTCCTCGACCCAGACAGACATCCCCAGGGTTAGTGATAAGAAGTGCTGGGAAAGGAATAACGTACCCTTTACATTTGGTGTCAGAAGTTTGGATTTCCCCGATGCACTTTCTAAATTGAAGCAGCTTTGGTAGCTGCACAAAGTTTTTTTAATTGACGTTGCTTTGGTAGCTCGTCTTGGAAAAATGCGCTTTGGTAGCGCTGGGAAAATGCGCTCGGGTAGCGCTGGGAATATGCGTTCGGGTAGCGCTGGGAATATGCGCTTGGGTAGCGCAGTGAATAACAGGGACGTCCTGCTGGGTCTGTGGTAATATCCTTCTCCTTCTCTGTGTGCTTGTGTGCCTGTGTGAGTTTGGCAAAACGCCCCTGCCGTACTCTGAAGCGATATAGCGCTAGTGACGGGTACTGTGCAGACAGCAAGTGGCCAGACGTGTGCTCGTTGTGAATTAATTAGAGGATGGGGGGGTCCCAAGGTGAGGGGACCACTCCAGAATCCGCGTGAATGTATGTTCTGCTATATGTTGTGATAAGTTTTAAAACTGCAGCTAAAAAACAGCCATTCTACATAAATTGTCAGTGTAAGTTACAGGATTCTGCTGAATCAGTCTGTTAGCAAGTTTACTTTGCTTAGTTTATCTCTGTGCCTATACGACACCCCTCTCCCCTCTCCCCCCTCCCCCTCTCTAGCAAAGGTAAAACTGATGATTCAGAGTCCCTGGACTGTAAGTGACAAGTGGTGTTTGTTTATTCTTCCATTGCTCCGCTTTCCCCTCCCTCCCCCTCCCTTTCTGTTCTTTGTGTTCAAAGGCTACAGACAGGCAGACAGAATAGAAACTTAAAGTTAACCGGCATACTAAAACGTAAATTATTATTATTTTTTTTTTTTTCAAAACTTTATTTTAAACACCAACTCAACACAGCAAGAAACAAAGAGTACAGCAGTCCCCAAGCGGGGTGGATTTCTGATCCCCACAACAGGGGAATGAAAGGAGTCCAGAGAGGTGGTGTTAATTTTACACTGTAAAGAAACCAAACTTCCTCCCCTTATCCCCCTCCCCTCCTCCCCCCCCACCCTCCTCCCCTCCCCTCCCCCCCTCCCCGAGACATGGCCAAACCCAAACCGGGAGCCCCCCCCAGGGAGCAAACTAGCATGCCACACACATTAACCGCTAATCACCCACTCCAACATTCTCATACGGCAGAGTCGCCCATTGCAACACCTCATTACGACTACGGGAGCCCAACCGCTGAATATAAGGATCCCACAATGACTGAAAGGCAAGCCACCTCGCGGGCCTACCTCGAGCGCTCCAACACTCAGCCAGCATTACTTGATGAAAATTATTCCGCCATTCCCAGTAGGAGGGCGGATCACATTCCCGCCATCGGCGAAGCAAAGGTCCCTTAGCTACCAGGCAGGCCTTACGCACCAACAACCTCCCCCATTTACCTTTGGGCGAGGTAAGCGCCAGGCAATCCAGCGTTACAAAGAAGGCGTCCCAATTCACCCGCTGCCCCAACAAGCCCTGCATATACGCAGAAATCCGTGACCAATAAGAACGGATTCGCCGGCAACTCCACCACATATGCAAAAGAGTCGCCATTGGTGTCGAACACCTTGGGCAGCTGCCATCCGCCGTCAGATGGCTACGAAAGGCCCTCCGTGGGGAGAAGTATACACGTGTCAGCGACTTAAAGTGTATTTCTCGCCATCGCACTCCCTCTGCTAAATAGACCATACGCCGGAGGCCCTGGATAACCGTACCCGGGGGACCTCACGCTGCAACTCTATGGCCCAAGCGAGTTCCACCGGCCTGTAGTCGGGTACCTGCCGAAAGTCATCTAACCGTAATCTTAAGCGACGAATGGACGGCAGAAAGTCTCCCCCCAGGTCGAAAAATGCAATGATCTGCGCCGAGCGATCTGCATGGAGCTCCCCGGCAGCCAACGAAGTCACATAGTGGGAAAGCTGCAAATAGGAGAGCGGGGTGCGCGGAGGTCAGTCCATATTCGACTCTAAGCGTTTGAAAGGGCTTACACCTGCCTTCAGTGTCCACCACATGCCCAATAGTGCGTATCCCCTTCGTCGCCCATGCCCGTAAAACGGCATTCTCCGTGCCCGGTGTAAAGTTAATGTTCCCCTGGAAGGGAAGCCAACTGGAAATTTTCCAATTCCCCTTCCAGTAACGGTTAAGCTGTCGCCAAGTCTTCCGAACGGCTCCAAGCAGTACACTATCAGTAATATAACTCGGAAGCAGGCGATCTTCAAGATGTAGAATAGCCAACAAGGAATAGGGGGCAGCACATGACTCCTCCACTCGCAGCGGCGTAAAAATCTCCGTCCCACCCAGCCAATCCCCCAAGTGCCGAGCCTGACAGGCCATCGCATAGTTCTCCAAATCAGGCAACCCCATACCCCCCTGCCTCCATCTCCCCTTCAGCCGCACGCATGGAATGCGGGCTCTCGCCCCCTGCCATAAAAAACCTTTCAACATGCCTTCAAGGCGCCTTAAATCCCGCCGTAAGACCCAAACCGGGAGAGTTTGGAGCCAGTAAAGAATTTGAGGGAGAATTACCATTTTAATCGCCGCCATTCTGCCTGATAGCGACAGGGGGAGGGGTCCCCACGATTGGAACTGGCCCCGCAATTTATCCAGCACTCGACGCAAATTTGCCGGATAGAGCTGCGCCACTCCGGGCGTCAAAATAATCCCCAAATATATAAAGGAGCCCTCCGCCCATCTAAGAGGAAACACACCTTGCCACGCTGCCCGAACATCTCCCAAAACATCCAGCACCTCAGATTTCTCCTGATTAATGGTAAAGCCCGCAAAGCGACCAAAGGCCTGAAATTCCTGTAAGAGCGCCAGCAATGACCCCTGGGGATTAGATAGATGAACGAGAAGGTCGTCTGCAAAGGCAGCCAGTTTAAAGACCTGTCTACCCATTGCTATGCCTGAGATCTCACGAGATTGCTCCAGTCGACGTATAAGCGGGTCCAGGGATAGAACAAAAAGGAGGGGGGACAAGGGACAACCCTGCCTCGTTCCTCTCCTGAGGGGGAAAGTCTCCGAAAGCAACCCATTACATAAGATCGCTGCCCTGGGGTCTGCGTATAAACATTTCACCATATTACAGAAAGACTCCCCCAGGCCATAACGCGGAAGGAGGTCCTCCAAATAGGCCCAACTAACCCTATCGAAGGCTTTTTCGGCATCAAAACTTATAAGTAACGTCGATTGGGCCCTTCTTCGTGCCCATTCCAAGGATGCCACTATCCGCCTCAAATTGCATACGGCATAGCGTTGCCGCACAAAGCCGACCTGTGACTCATGAACCAGTTGGCCCAGGACCCCAGCCAAGCGCTCTGCCAGAATTTTCGCTAACAATTTAAGATCAAAATTGAGCAATGAAATCGGGCGATAAGACGCAGCACATAGCGGGTCCTTCCCTGGCTTCGGTAGTAATGTAACATAGGCCTGGTTACCACCCCACCGAAAAAAGCCCTGAGCCACTCTCTGGGTATGCACGGCCAGGAGGGCCGGAGAGACCAGGTCATTTAGAATCTTATAAACCTCCGCCCCCAACCCATCGGGGCCCGGGGATTTATAGCAACTCGCCTTAGAGATAACGGCCTGCACTTCACTCACCGTAATTGGCAAATCCAACTGTTCCCTTTGCGCCATGTTTAATTGAGGGAGAGGCAGGGTGGCAAAGTAATCTCGCTGCTCCTGAGGAAAATCCGGCTCCGCGGAATAAAGTTTCTGAAAAAAGGATTTAAAGACCTCGGCAATTTGAGGACTAGTCCTATACAGCCGACCCTGGTCATCCCTTAAAGCTGAAACTAAGCGGGATCCCCGGGGGCCCCGTAGACACCGAGCCAGCATTTTCCCCGGCTTATCTCCCTGGGTGTACAACCGATACCGATAATATAAGACAGATTTTTTTGCTCGTTGATGCAAAATCTCATTCAATAACACCTGAGTCTCCAAGAGCTGTCTCCTATTCGCAGCAGATGCATTGCGGGCACAGAGTCGACGCAATATGGTAACCTCCTTCTCCAGCCGTATGATACGCTCAGACAGCAGTCTCCGTTTTCGGGCCTGAAAACCTATGATGTCACCCCGCAGAACCACCTTGGCCGTCTCCCAGACCAACTCCGGATCGTCTGAATGTTTTCTATGATCTGATTCAAACTCCTGCCACTGCTGGCGCAGAAAAACGCGGAACTGAGTATCATGGTAAAGCTCTAAGGGGAATCTCCATAGGCGTGTTTTCGGTTGCACTACTCCCCATTGAAGATCCAACCAGATTAGCGCATGATCGGAAATCTCCCCCGGCCCTATCCGAGCATCCTGGACTACGGCAAACAAGGCACTCGTCACCAGCAAATAGTCTATACGTGCCGAGGATCCATGAGCTCGCGATTGGTGCGTGAAATCCTTTTCCGAAGGATGTAACAACCGCCAAGGGTCCACCAACCCCACGTTTGCGCACAACCGCTGTATTGCCCGGGTAGACTGTCATCGTTCTCTAGACCCCCCAGCCGTGGTATCCAAGTCCACATCCATCACTCCGTTAAAATCACCCCCCAAAATGATCGGAGCCTCTGGTAATAGCTCCATTTTAGAGAGCAAACTAGCATATAAACCCTGGTCGAGAACATTAGGCGAATAGAGGTTCCCCAAGGTTACCAATTGTCCCTCCAACATTCCATGCAGGAGTAAGAAACGCCCCGTGGGGTCACAAATTAACCGAATGCTATCGAACCTTATGCGCTTATGAATCAATATAACAATTCCACCTTTCTTTCCCGAAGCGGAGCTCCGAAAACCTGGCCTACCCACATTCTCTTCAATTTATTATGCTCTGTAGCGGGCTGGTGCGTCTCTTGGAGCATAGCTATATCTACCTTATGTCGGGCTAGTGCCTGTAACACCTTTGAACGCTTCAGTGGGCTCCCCAAACCACACACATTCCAGGAAATACACCTCAGTGCACAACAGCTGGGGTGAAGTATTCCAACGGTAAACACTTTCTTATTCCAGAGAGAGCCCCCCCAGCCTGGGGCCCTCCCCACTCACATTCAAAATGGCACATTCCTAGGTGAGGCTTCCCCGCACGGGCATGACCATGTCTCCCCAAACTCATCCCCCCATCCCCCCTCCCCCCACCCTCCCCCACCCTCCCCAGTCACCAAGTGACACCACATCAGCCACTGCACCACCCCTAGGCAGCGTAAACTACCTATAAAGATCACTAGGATGCGACCAGTCCCCCGCGCCCCTGATACAAACGGTCTCGGGCTGAAAGACAGCTCGGACCCCCAATAATGGAGCGCGGGTCGGGTCCAGGAACACAGGCAATAAAACTGTTCCCTCTTCCCTTCCCCAACCCCCAGGACACAGTCAGTACAAAACAATCAGACATAGTATTCCACAGAAAAGGTATAAACCCCATCTCCGGACCACATTGCAGGCATATCTCAGCGAACCCCCACGGAGGAAATCCCCCATATGATCCACTGAGACAACACCCTGTACGGCACTGCACATCGCAAGACCAATAAGGAGCGGCGCCCGCCAACCTCACCACCGCAGTCGCTGTAGCGTGATAGCAACCAAGTAGGCACCACTCCTAGTCCATATCGCAGCCATGGGGTGTCAAAGATCCCACCACTAGGGCTGACGTCTAAAACCGTCGAAGTACTGCATATAACACCTACCAGGTACCTGCGGCGTACATCACCCCACTATCACCTTGGACACCCCATGACTGCGTCAGAAGCTTCCATAGTGTCCAACGTACAGTGCCGCACATCACGTATAAGCCTGGGGGGAGGGAACACATAATCACTTTATACAGCATATATCTCTTGTTAGCTTCTCCTCTTGTCATCTCGCGGTTAACATTACCCACCAGGCAGGAACCGAGAAACCTAAAACAATACCCGCCAATGCACCCAAGGGAGGTCTTGGACACCGTTATTAAGCCATTTTACTTACTACCAGTTCACATCGTGCCAGCTATCCCCGTTGCTACCTCCTGGTTAGGATGACATAAGGAGCCAATCCCAACTAGCACTCAAGTTATCAAGGGTAGCTGAGGAGGAGCACTTCCCTGCTTTTCTTTCCCCACTTCTTTCCCCTTATCTAGGGGAGGGCGGTATTAAGATGGGGGACAAGAACCTCCCCTTCCCACTAATAAACCCCCACCCCCTCCTGGGGCCGTACTCAAATCAGGATCCCAAGACCCCCCATCCACTAAGGATTCGCAGCTAACAACTAAACCGCCACCCCTACCTTCCTATATCCTCCTATGCGCTTTTCCCTCTTAACCCCCCTTCCGTCCCTCCATTCGCTCACCCTTCTCTATTCTAATGGTCCCTCTCTCTACCCCAGTCACACGCCCCCCCCCACCCAGTCTTCAAAGAGTACCACCCCATCCCATACCAAACCCGATATCCCGCTTCCCCCACCCACCTCCCCCAACTGATCCCAGAGCCACAAGCCCCATCTACTACAACAGTACTGGAACAATTAATTAAAATAGCAGTACATTAACAATAATTTCTTTCTTCCTTTCTCAGGCACTCATAGTAGTGATCACAAGGAGTATCCACTCACCCCATACCCAAACGGGAGGGGGGGGAGGGGGAGCAGGCCAAGACCCTAAACCGAGATGGGGCCAACTCTCCCTCAATGCTGCTAGGCCCTCCACTCCACTCTCACACATTTCACCAAGCGTCTGTATTTAGGGCACTGTAGCCCTCATCCCCTTCTAGTCCAAGAGCAGCCCCGAAGGACCAGCAGGGAACATTAGGCTGAACAAAAACGTCTCGAGGCACTCTCGGTCCCCGCCACGTGGAGTCCGCCACAGTACATTCAAGAACTTGAAGTAGAAGGGGTCCCAACCTGAACAATGCTCTCCACATACGTGGCAGCTTCCTCCGCCGAGTCAAACACCCTATGTGCTCCCCCATGAAAAACATGCAGGCGGGCGGGATATTGCACCGAGAATTTAATGGTTGCAGCAAGCAGTTTGGTGCAGAGAGGGGCGTACGCTCTGCGCCGCTGGCCGAGAGAAGCTGAATAGTCCTGGGCTACCCGAAGGGTGAAATTATCGCAGGTAAATCCATTCCGTTGGCGTGCAGCTCTGAAAATCGCCTCCTTCTGTGGATAGTGGAGGAATTTAGCCAGGACTATCCTCGGGCGGGAGTCTCGGGTTCTCCTACTCCCCACCCGATGGACTCGCTCCAGCATCAACTCGCCGCTCTCCAAACCGCCCTCCAATAGCCGGGGTAGTAAGTTCTCCACATACCGCTTAAGATCTCTATCCTCCACCGTTTCGGGGATCCCAAGCAGCCGGAGATTGTTCCGTCTCGATCTGTTCTCGAGATCGTCGATCTTGGCGGCCTGCGCAAGTACCTGGGCCTTCAGAGTGTTCAGCTCCTGGGAGGCGGTCTCAAGCGTATCCTCCGCTCTCCCGATGCGCTCCTCGGCCTCCCGGATGCGGCCCCCCAAGTCTCCCGTCGAATTTTGGAGGGCATCCATTTTTTCATGGAGTGCCGCGAACTGCGTGGATAGCGCCTCGGCAACTGCGGCCGAGACCTCCTCCAGGAAGGCCGGAGAGGAAGGGGAGCGCGGCGTAGTGTTACTGTCGGCCATTTTGGGAGCAGAGGCCATTCGCTCCCTCTCCCGCCGCGTCGTTTTCGTAGAAACCGCCATCCGGAGCCCTGCGGTATCCTCCGAAATCAGATGCCAATAGCAGCAGGGGAAGTCTGCCCAGATAATCAACTCAGGTGGGGTCGGTCAAAGCCCAGTAATTATCCAGTTAAGGGCGCGGGGGACCGGAGCACATGCAGCACACGTCTGCTGTCCTCACCGCATCACGTGATCATCATCACGTAAATTATTATTTATTTGCAGATTGTCTTTTTATTGCCATATTGTAAGTAGACAAGTTAAATAGAAATAATTACTTTTGTACTCAACAACGGTATAACTGTCACTGAGATATGTAAAAGGGTGTGTCTGTATTTAGACACCCATTGCTATAGCAATGTACTGAATAATGAAATACTAAAAAGAGCTCTTAATCTGCTTCACAATATCCCTCTCAGAGTCTCATTGGCCAGCTTGGCTAAAGGTGAATTGGCCACAGGTAAAGGTGTAAAAAACAGCTGGGGCTCACTGGGATTTTCCCACAGTGGAGTGACTCCTGCTGAGTGGGGGTGCGAAGACGCGTCCTGTTGATTTCAACAGTCTCACTTCCTTCTCTGCAGAGAGGTCTCTTTGCTAGTTGGTAATGGTCCTGGGTGACTAGAGATATTGTGAATCAGATAGACAGTGAATTAAAAGCAGACCGTGCAGCAACCAATTTTGTGCACAGACCGAGGTAAGGAAAAGTGGGACTTTGGTATCTACCTTGGTGGTTTGTATATTATATTGGGAACTGAGACTGATTGTGTGTAAGTGAGATGTATAATGTAAATAGTGGAGGAATTCGGGGAGTGGGGTGCGCTCCAAATACCACGAGGGTCTAGTTCATTATGCAGGGCGAAATTTCTTAAGAAAGCACTTGTAAGCTTTGATTTGTCTCTTGTTTAAATAAGAACTGAAACAGAAGTTTCCCAAATAAGTAACTCCTTAGTGTTCTTCCCAACAAGTTGAAAAAAAAAATATGTTTTGTTTACAGTAAGTATTGTTTTTCTTTTATTGCTGGTTGGTGCAGGATTTAAGAAATTTGAATAAGATTGTCCAGACCTAGCAACGGATACTTTCCTTTGAAAACCTTATTTCAAAAAGAAACCCCTTGATTTGTATATTTATGCTTTTGGTTAAAAATATTGAGCTACATTTTGCATGAATATAAATGGGTTAGTATTGTAGCTTTGAGGTATATGTTTGAGTCTGCTCTCTAGGCACTATGTAGATGATCTTCAAAGTTTGGGGAAGGAGAAACCAGTTGTGATAGAAACCATTAACAATCTGCTGCATTTCTTGGGTAAGAAAGGTTTCAGGCTGTCCTGAAGAGAAAAAAAATTTAGGTTGGGGCTATCCCTTCCCCCTACAGCACTAGAATCAAAACCAGAAACTTAAAAAATGAACAGCGAACAAAGAAGAGAGAGGGAAAGGGAGCAGCCCCTCCCGTGGGCTACAGAAGGCACAAATGGTTTTGGATTGTTTTTCTTTAACCTTTAAAGTGGGGGTTGGGAATGCTGTCAGGACAATGGGGCATCCTGAGCCACTAATTAAAAGACTGCAACTTGAAACAATGAATTTTTATATTCTGTGGCAAGCACCTCAGGGGTCATAATTATTGTTTATATGTTACAAACTATAGGAATTTAATAGCAATCACAATTAGTGACAATTCTCAAGCAACTTTTTCTTTTTAAACTCAGTATTTAGGACTTCTCTCTTTCTTGTTTAGCTATCTGAATTAGCCTGCAGGAATCTAGACACATTGACAGACTTGCTGTTTACTTTGCTGTGTTTGAGATAACATCAAGGTTGAACTGTTACTCTAAGCAAATTGCTTTAACATAATTTCATTGTTTCAGATCAGTTTGATACCAGTCTCAGGTATTATGTATAAGGTTTTAATTTAAATGTGAAAAGTACATTTTGGTTATTAACTGTAAAGATGTTCTGTCTGAGAGCAGTAATTAGTACCGACAAAATAAAAACATTGACAGTTGTCAGAACTACTCAGTAAGGGTTTATTAGTGCCATGCTAGAGAGAGGCAGATAAAAGGAAGAGAATACCTGATTGCTTATACATTAACAAAACTGCTTCATTGAAGTCACTTAAATAGATGTTGTTTAATGTATTTTGGCTCATTCTTTTAAAATATTTAGTGTTTTCTGCACAAATGTTTTCTGTTTTGCAAACAAATCTTTTTCTGAACTTGCAAATGCAAGTAATACTTCTGTATGATATGCCATCTTTTACATTTTAATCTGCAGACAGTATATGCTGTTTTGACATTAATTGCCTTGATCAACTGTATTCACTTTTCTGATACTACAATGATACCTTAAAATGATTTTAGTAAGACTTGTCTATTCCATGTTACTGTATTACTTTAAACATATAAAAACAGAGTATTTGCATTCCAGATATCCATCAACCTTTTTGTGACAAAGTATCAGTTTCATGCTTGTTTTTTGAACTGTGGGATTCAGGGTAATTACTTTACCTTGTTAAGCTCGGTGTGGATGGCTGACGAACAGGAGAGTAGCACCATGGCTGCTGGATATTGATCTTTCTGATTTGATTTATTACAATATTGGATTTTAGGATAAATTCACCTGTTTTTCTGTATTTGAATTTTATGTGTTAGTGTCCAGCGAAAAAGTGTACCTTGTTCTGAAAGTTTTATTTCAGTTTCAATACAGTTCCTGAGAAAATAGATATATGTTGCAGAGAAAACAGATATAGGTTGCAGCACTGTGAGATATTAATTTTTCTTTAGTTTACACACTTGCACTTTATGTTACCAAAATACTTGTTCTAGCAGTACATTATGTAGAGGTTCAGTACACATAGAAATTATAGAATTTTGGAAAGAGGCTGATCTGAAATTGCTCTGTTCCCAAGCATATAGATCTTATTTAGTGGATATTTGTAAAGTTAGTAGACAAATAAAACAATAACATTAACTTGAGTTGATTGGATAAACAAAATTTTAATTGTTAGCAATGATCTAGGAGAGGTTTGAAAAAAAAAAAACCACACAAATAAAAAAGATAACCGAAAGTGAGAGAGAGAGAGAGAAGGTGAGGCTACAGCCTTGGAGGGGGCAGTGGACGTGCTGCTCCGAGTGTGATGATCTGGGCCACCGGAATTCTGATTGCTTTAAGACTCCTCGAGGACCCCACCCACAAGGCCTGAAGAACATGAACCTTGCATATTTATGCCTCTGAAGAGACATGACTAGGTAGGGGGGAATAGGCCAAGAAGAACCCGAGGAAAGCCCTGAGGCCCAACCACAAATGCCTTGAACCTTCTTAGGCCTCTCATCTCAAAAGGATCTCTTAAACACCATGATTAGTGAGTAACCTCCACAGATCCTTGTGGGCACTGCGATTATAAGATCAGTCCTCAAATATTTTTAAGTTTCCACAGCACTCTCACCGGGAAACCGGGTATGAGATAGACTTTAGTCACACCTGAGAGATTATGTGGCTGTTCTGTTAGAAGCCATACTCCTTCCTATTGGGATTGATGTTATAAAATGCCGTGAAGCACTAGTCTATATTGTAAGGACTTTATCTATATTTTGTTTAGGCAGTTGCTAATTAGAATGAGCATTGTTTACTCATATTGTTATGCTTATTGAAAAGGATCTACATTTATATTTTATACATACCTTTGTTTACAAAAATACTAAGTTTCTAACAATTGTTTGATGTTCTTAGCAGCCTTGCCAAATAAGGATACACTAGTATGGTATAAAAAAAGACAGAAGGACCTAGCATGTAGTTTGATGGAATGATGTAAGTGGAAAAAAAGTGGTGTTGAGAGGAGTGTGATGGAATATTCATGTTGGAAAAGAGAACTTAGATTAACATTATAAAATGGTGAGGGTAAATTGAAATGTGAAATGATGTATCCGATGTATCCACCTAGAAAGAAAACTGACAATGAATACTCTACAATATTTGATTATGCCATCCGCATTAACTCCAATTTTGAAAGTCATCTAGCCCAGAGATATACCCAATAATTGGAAATAGATACTTGGAGATAGGCTGAGTGCACTTTTCATCCTAATGAGCTTTGGGGAGACCCACACTGGCCACGTGGTGCTTTTCAGATGTTTTTATCCCTTTTTGCCTCTATGTGTCCTGGCCCGACACATGAAGCTAAAGGAGGAAAGTTACTTACACAAATTTTTACAAATTGGTATAATTCTAAAACTGTGAAAAAATTTGAGGAAGTGTGGGCATCTTGTCAAAAATGTATTAGCTAAATTGAGTTGCTTAGGATTGGCTGTTGTATGCAAGCAGCAATCCACGAAGGGGGAACCTTCGAAACCTTAAAAAACTTTGTAAAGACACTAAACTATCTTGCCTTTGACTCTGTTCAATAAACAAACAACCAAACAAATTGCCCTAAGGGAGTAGACTGAACTTTTTCTCCCTCTGAACTGTTTATCTGGAAGACTGCTTACCTTTTATACTCCTGAGCCTCACGTTTGATCTCTTGTATTTCCTAGCAGCAGAGGCAACTCTCTTCCCTCCACAGGTATGCTCAGCACGTCCAGTCCTTTCTGCTGGATGACTCAGCTCTTTTCTTTCAATCCGGAGACTGGATTTTGGTAAAGACATACCACCAGCACATGGTACAAGCCCCTTTCCAGTATGGGACCATTCCAAGTTCTTCTGATAACATCGATTACAGTGAAGGTGGCGGCTAAAAGATCCTGAAGCCATTGCCCTCGCTGGAAACATTCTCCATATACAGATCAGGCTTCAGGACCAGGATGAGAAGTAGCTGACGCCGGGGCAGCCAAGGCCCTAGCAGCTGGAGAGGAGAGGAGAAGACTCCTGAAGAAAGGCAGCTTTCGGCCTAGAGGTACCGAACCAATATATCCCTTCAAGGTTGGTGACAGGTCAGAGCACCTCACAAGCACGGTACCTTAGACCCGCTCTACGGACCTCCAAACTACAGTGATAGCTATCACATGGTCAGCCATCCTGTGTGACTCCTCCCCTTTGTGGATCCATGCATCAAGAATCAAGCGTGTATCATCTCCACTGACATCTTCGGTTCCAGCCTCCGGATTATCACGCACAAGACTGCGTTGACTCCTCCTACCACTCATGTGGTGCCTCCTTCAGTCCATTTCGGGAACTGTTAATACAGCAATACTACTTGCCCAGACTGCCTTATTTTTTTGTGTGCGCAGCTCGCTACAAACTGAAGCTTTTCTCTCAACATGTCTCATTACTGTACCTTCTAATCTGTGTGAAATGCAGAAGTTTACTGTACCTGATAATTCAAACTGCACCCAGCCCCATGTTTCTTTTTCTACCTTTTTGTATAACATTGGTGTTACTCGCCTCTCTTTGGGATATGACTAGGTCCCTTGTTCATTGTAAACTGTCTCTAGTTTTAATGCTACAGATTGTTTTATTGTTTCTGCTTTTAGCCTGTCTAATACTGCTCTATACTGTTCTTCAACTACAGGGAAGTTTCTCATGATTACTCTCTGATGTATTTTCCTTTGGGGTGGTCTCAAAGGGCTGCTTATTGCCCTATTGAGCGGTTTTATAATTCTTGTTCTTTTTTGTTGTATATTCATTTGTTCTTGGCTATTGTTGAAAGGCCCTACAAGGCTCTACCAATTTTATGTATTCTTATACTCCTGCTTTTATGGTGGCTGATGTACCTGAGCTGCCACATACAGATGTTCCATTAATAATGTCTGTTTAGTTATTTTGTAGTAAATTGTTAGGCTGTTCTTACAGTGGGCCTATGCAGGCCCAAAGGGGGGATTGTTAGGGAAATCAGAATCTTATATATATGTCCTTTGTAATAATAATGCTTAGTTTAAGTGTATATACAAGAGGCCTGCACAAGAGAAATTGGAATCTTATAGAAATCAGAATCCTATGTGTGTGCCCTTTGTACATTCTGGTGGGTTGGAAAAAGGAATGTGCTGTGTAAGCTATTTGTTCTACTCAAGGATGACTTGTTTTTGCATTAGTTACTGATAACTATAGTGGGCCCCCAGAAGATGGGTGGATGACGTATGACTATGTTTCTAAGAATGTATAAAAGTACTGACAATCCCTCCACCCTTTGGAATAAACTGCATGCCACTTATGTGCAAGTGTGTGTGTGTTTGTTCCCCTGGATTCCAGACAGAGAAGGTAAGGTGATTCCTCGACCCAGACAGACATCCCCAGGGTTAGTGATAAGAAGTGCTGGGAAAGGAATAACGTACCCTTTACAGCTTACTTTCTGCCTTCGGGTAAGAAAGAGGGGAAGAAAACTGAAGGTTCCTTGGAGATGGATATCTTAGATGTATCTGCTTTGTTGCAATCGCCTAAAGAGGTAGAATTAAAGGTATCTACTATGTTAGTGACCTTTGCTATACCATCAGACAGAGATTGGATTATGAAGTTATATTTTAAGAAACGTTCAGTGTTGTTTATGGGTCGAAAGATTGCTATATTTCCAGATGTCTCAAGGGAGACCCAGAAAAGGCGTAGAGCTTTTTCGTTATTAAGACCTGCCCTTGTTCAGATGGGTGCTTTATTTTTATTACATTTTCCTTGCAAATGTATAATTTACTTTAATGAGCACAAATATGTGTTTTTTCAACCAGAGGAATTGTCTGCATTTGTTAACTCCCATATTGTGATATCATCTCCTTAGTGATTAATCTCATTTATTGTTAGGATGCTCTGTCTTCCGCCTCCATTCTAGTTTAATCTGTTCTTCCTTTTTCCTATGTATGAGTGGGAGGATTCACCTGTCCTCACCGTCTCCATATTTATTTTCCCCTCTCATTTATTTGTGGGCTAACTATACACTTGTGTTTGCTTTTCTGTGGTAAATTTGCCTATTTAAATTTTGTTGAGCAAGTAGTTGTTTTCTGTACAAGCGTTTTGCTTGATAAGTATTGTAAAATTGCATAAATAAATAAAAAAAAGAAAAAAGAAAACGCACAGCCCTTCCGATGAATGCAGCACAGAGTGCCCGCATGACAGGTCAGAAGAGCAGCCTAGGGGCTAGGGTTGAGTAGGCTTGGATGAGTCTCCCATGCACCAGCTACATCTAAGAAGACGGAGGGTTACAGTGTCATGGGCCTCCACCAGCAAGAAACCAGCCTCCGCTCCTGGGGATAAGGCAACTGAGGCTCTCCAAGGAAAAGGGGAGGCGGCCATGCCGCAAACCACCTGGAGTGGTTCTTAAAATATTACGATGGATTTTTCCCCTTTCAGGAGGTGACTGCCGGAGACCCAGCCTATCCCTCTTCCCTCCGTCCCAGGAAGAGAGCAAGGCCTCAAGCAATGTCACCTTAAGCTGCCTGGTCAGTGGTTTCTACCCCGGCTATGTCGACGTGGCCTGGCAGGTGGATGGAGAGGAGACGCGTGAAGGGGTGATGAAGGGGCAGGTGGCACTAGGGGAGGACCGCACCTACTCACTGAGCAGCTACCTGAGGGTCCCGGGGGAGGATTGGAAGAAAGGGTCCAGATACAGCTGCCTGGTGGAGCATGAAGCCCTGGAGACCAGCCTGAAGACATCCATCTCTTATGGGGACTGTTCCTCACTGCAGTAGCCCGTCTCAGTCCCTTTCCTTCCCCAAGCTATAACTTCCCTTTTTCATGTACTCAGCTGGAGAATTTAGCCACCCCGGGTTTAGAGCTGGTGGGATTAACATAGAAGTGTGACAAACTGGATATAATAAAGACATATGGAAATTGTAAAGGAAGAATGAATATATCACAGGTGTCTGATAACAAAAGATCTGCAAATTATCTTCCAATGGATTGTAAAGCCCCCAAACCATTGCACCCCAGTACTATGGGCTCTGGAGGTGTAGCTCTAGGCATCAAGCTCACAAAATACCTATAATGTTACCTTTCTTAAATATACTTCCTCTGAGTAACACTGTGTGAACTGTCTCTAATCATCTTTAACAAGCAGCATCCTGTAACAATATCTAATGTTGGATTCCTTGTGTGTGTTGAGAAACCGACGCCCCACAGAATAAAGACTTGCAGTGGAGAAAGCTGGTGGTTTGTGAACTCTGTAGACGTTTCTTTTCCCGTGGGTCAGAGGTGTCCCTCACCCTCACTGAGAGCTCCTCTCTCCTTCCCTGAACATGGAAACTACAGTTTCTGTTTTGCTGTCTGGGTTTCTACATTTATTCTTCTTGTTTTAAGTCTCTCTTTGTGTTGTTCTTTTTAACACAAATGGAAGAGGTTTGCTGTCTTTGTGTGCACTTATATCCTCCTTGCCAGAAGAAGCCTGGTGCAGTGTTGCCAAGTTACCCAGTTCCAAGAGTGAGATTTTAGGCCAGTCCTGGATTTCTGACAATTTCATTCTGATGCATTATGGGAACTGCAGCACTGATTCCAATGGGTAAAGACAGAGCCTACCAGGGCTGGCCTGTGCACTAGGCAAACTAGGCAGTCACCTAGGGCGGCAGACCCTGCTGGGTGGCTCAGCCCTAGGCAAGTCCGATGTGCTGTCCCCACCACACCCCACTCCACCGTGTGCCATCGTCACGCTGCCCCTGAGATCCAGCATCTCACCTGGTGTTGATGGGCGGCATGGCGATCACATCTTTAGCACAATGGAAGGCTTTAAAGTGTGTATGCACACTTCCTCTAGGCCTGCTGCTCCTGCCCCCTCCGACAGGAAGTTCCATCTGGGGACTGCAAAGACCATACTGCAATGCAATGCAATTTTAAAACTAGAACTAGTGAAAAATCTCACTTCTGGAACTGGGTAACTTGGCAACTCTGCTGATGGCAGTTATCTGGTGTCCTGTAACATTAGCTGGACAAGGAGAGAGAGAGAGACTTCCACCGTCCTTTCATTCTTGTGTCTCTTCTTTCTACTCTCTCCCTTTGTTTCTAAATTGAAATTCCTCCCTGGGATTGTCTCCCTCCCTGCCCCCCCCCCACCCGATCCCATCCCATCCCATCCCACCCCACCCCACTACATGCTACAGAGGATACAACTGACACTAATGAATGCAGAGAGAGGGACAGAGGTGCCAAGCGAACTGGTTCTGGAAGGGAGATTTGTGGCTAGTCCTCGACTGACAATCCTCCGCCCTGCTGCATTTGAATATTTGCAGACCTCATTTGAATTGGTAGAAACAGGGACTCTAAGCACCAGGGTGTAAGTTGAAAAAGTAGAATGGGGTCACTTGACAGTTCTGTGGAGAAGAGGGCAGAGTCCCTGATTTTACCCATTGGAATCAATGCTGCAGGTCCCATAATGCATCAGAATGTGATTGTCAGAAATCCGGGACTGGCTTAAAATCTCATTCCTGGAACTAGATAATTTGGCAACTCTGAGAGCACCATGAGATGGGAAACCCACATACTGCCTTTCCCCAATTGTGACTCTCAGAAAGGAGGAGGGGGTGAGTTTGGAAGGGGAGTAAAAAGGATGAGAAAGAAGAATGTGGAGATGGAAGATTGCAAGTTGAAGATATGGGAACCTAATTTCTGCTTGGCCTTTGATTGTCAGGTTGCTTAAATCAGTCCTCCACTGAACCCTGCCCTTGTCTCATAGGACCTAAATGTGGTTTTAACTGACCCATCCTTGGCTGAAGAAATCACTTTGGGACCTCTAGAGTTCTGTGTGTTCAGGTATGTGACCTTGAAGATCGCTTTCATCCATGGTGGCAAAGCTTCAAGTTACCCAGCTCCAAGAAGGAGATTTTAGGCCAGTTATGGATTTCACACAAGCTTATCCCAGTGCATTATGGGACCTGCAGCAGTAATTTCAATGGGTAGAATCGGGGACTACAAACAGCACAGTTTTGCGATGTAAACTTAAAACCAGGACTGGTCAAAATTCCATCTCCTGTTGCTGGTAACATAATAGCTCTGTGGTGGTCATTCAGCCCACAGATAGTCAGTGAGCTTCAAGCACTAGTGACCATCTACCTTGGGCTGTCTAACAGGATAAAAGAGTAGAGTTGCCAACTGGCTCCAGATGCGTCCGATAGGCTTGATCCATTCCTGGGTTTACTCCATTGCATGCAGGGATACGTAGTTTTGATTTCTCCATTGCACTCCATAAGAAAAGCAAGACTACTGCATGCAATGGGTAAATACAGGACTGGAACAAGCCTATTGGGTGCATTTGGAGCCAGTTGGCAACCCTATAAAAGAATGGTGCTTTCCTTCCTAAATTGGTGTTGGATTCCACTTTAGCCAATCAGTCATCCTACTACTGGTATCCTTTCCTTGGCCTCATGTGTGCAGGTTGCCAGCTGGTTCAATTTCTTCCGGTCAGACTGATCCAACCCCGTTCTGCTACTCAGGTGGTCTGGGACTGCCAACACTGTTGATGTGGTGTTCACAGCTTCTGGGCTAAGAAGTGAGGGAGGCGGTGCCAGGCATCATGAAATAATGACACCTACTGGCCAGGTGCAGGAATGCAGGGTGATCAAATTCAGAGAGAATTATTGTCAGTGGCAATGGCCCAGGACTGTCTGTGCTACTGAACCAAATAGAGAATTTAAAAACCAGGAGGAAATAAATCATTTAGAAATCTGGGTCACTTCTCAGTCCTACCAGGTACCAAGGGCCACTTCTCACTCACATTAGGGATCAGGTTGGTAGATGTCTGGGCCGCGAATTCATACACCATCTTTTCAGACAGATTATTATAACAAAACTCTTAAATCTCCCAGCACACGCAAGACAAAGATTAGAGGGGATGATTGTGATTTATTGAATAAAAACATTTCCCAAGTACAAAACTATAAAAACAAGGATGGGATATTGGCGTTAACCTCCAGAAACAATCCCGTGTTACATATTTTGTCAAAGAAAGTTAGGCAGGGAAACCGCAAATGCAGATTTCTAGGAAAGGAAGCATGCGAACCCTAGGGGAAACCTTGAAATCGATCCGAGCATTGCATTTGACCGGGATTTTCCTTAAAACTACACCTAGAATAATCGGGTGTTTGTTGCATTTAGTAAGCGACATTTACAAAGAAAAGAAACTGCAGGGGTGGGTTCGGGAAGATCTGAAATGTGGGATCGGGGGTATGCTAGGGACAGGTCTAAAAGGTGGGGATGGGAAGAAGCTGATTGAGAGAAAAGGACGATTGGGATAACCTGCTCCCCCTTTCCCTTTGAGCAGAAGCTGGAAGGAGATGAAAAACCATAAGAAGCCCCCTGCGATATGCTGCCGGCAGAACCTTGCAGAAGTGCACCGGAAACTCATCTTCACAGTAGATTTCAATCCTCCCGGTCTTATTTTCCGCTCTGTACCGGCAGGGCTTCGGCCAGCGACTGAACTTGTCGATGAGGTTGCAGACGGTGAGGTTGAATCGCTCTGTGCTGCTTTTCGGCCCGTGTTCGATCCCTTTGCACAGTTTCCGGACCCTGTCCTCTGGCGCATGGATGAAAGTGTTCACCCACCTCCATGGTTGATTGATCTTCTTTTCCTCCATACGGCTGTTGCAGTATTGGTCGTCCCAAGTGATCCCCCTCCTGTTGTCAATATGTTTCCTTTCGAAATCACAGTAGGACTGAGAGGTGGTTGGGGAGAAGAGGACGAAGAGAGAGAGAGACAGAAGCAGGTGAAATACCCTCATCCTCTCAGCCTGTGAAAAGAAAGGGAGACACCGAGAGATAAAGCGAGAGAACATCTTTTTCCTTAAGAGAACCTGTGCTTGATTTATTTATTTATTTTTATTTTTGCTCTCTTAACATGTTTCTGGGTCGCCAGGAGTCAGCATTAACTTGACGGCACTTAAAACAAACAAAAAAGCCATAGAGACAAAAAACAGTTCTCTCCCTACTTCCCTCTCAGCCTCCCTCCCTCCCACCTTATGTCAGGACCCTTATCTCTGAGCTTCCCCCTAATACTTTTCTGTAACCTGCCAGATAGTTGAATTTAAACCACTTGGATTTTTTAATAAATTTCGATAGATGTGATTACACACGGCACCATATACAGCTTGAAATGGGTTCCAACCATTAATAACAAGCCCCCATCTCAGGGACGATGGAAGGGTACTAGATGCCCTAGGTTAAACTTCAGCCTTCTGCCCCCTCTCAAAATTAGCTTTCAGAACCCCTAGTGTCCCCCCCCCACAAGAATTTGTTTATTAAACTCAACTGTAATCATATCAACACACCCCCTCCCCCCACAAAACAATCCTATAAAAATGTATGTTGGCATCACACTTTTACATATTAAACTCTGTCTTGTAAAATATATGCATAATGAGGGCGATTTCAAAAGCCATTTCCAAGAGTATTTGCATATCGCCTGTTCTTCCTGCAGCCAGGAGAAGGTACCGATGATGGAGTTTGCATGGACTTATCACTTCACTTTGCTTTGACTGTAGTTTGCCTAGTGGTTGGACTGGCCCTTCCCCATCTTTAACTAAGACTTCCTTGTCCCCCTTAACCCATAGAAAAGATGGAGATCAACAAAGCCTAGAACAAATCTGAAGAGGTGGTAGCCATGCGGCTTTTGCTCTGTTTTTCTATTTGATTATCTAACATAGAAGTGGATTTAAAACTTTCTTCCAATGATCTTAAAAATTTTGTCGTACTCTTTCCTTTCCAGATCACACCAGTTGCATTCTGCAATTCCTTATGCTTGATGGGGCCTATGGCCACGGAGCCCCTCTACCTATCGGACATGTGCTCTGGCCCAACATGTGGGAAGCCAGCCCTACAGTAGGCCCGATCCTCCTTTACAGTGGATCTGGAGCCGATGGTGGCAGGAAAGTAGAGGCAGGGCCCGCTGATCCTCGATGCACTTAACTCCAGCCTGACGAGGCAGAAGGGCTCCGATCAGGAACTGCAGTAGGCAATCTCGGAAGACTCCTGCATGCAGCCCTCGTAGTACACAAGTATGTCCACTGGGGATAAATAATAAATAAATAATTATACTATGAAAAGGACTAACATTTGTAATACAGCAACATACTTGTGTACTACGAGACAAAAACAAAGGTATCATTTTTGCATTATTATTATTTTCGTTGTGTCCTCTTCATCCTCCTCTCTTTTTTACCTCTTTATGTTTTTATGTATGTTATTTAGTTGTGCTTTTGATATTCTATTTATGTTTTTAACATTTTCATTATAATCATATCTATGTTATAAAATTTATCTACATCTGTTATATAATTTATTATTTATGTGTTTAGAAGCACTTACCAAGTTTTATTAGTTTTAATATATTTTTATTAATATCATTGTTATTTCTATGTTATTATAATTAATTGATTTTTAAGTGATTTATACTGTGTTCATATTGATGTTATTATTTCTTGAGGTGTGTTCCCTCTAAAGACCCCCTGAAGAAGGCTTTTCAGCCGAAACGCGTAGGGGCTAATAAAAGGGGTTTTTACCTGAATTGGATCACCGCCAGTCTCTTTTTTGTACCTGCTTGTTTGGTTTCCCACATCAGAGTGCAGGTACCTGCTGCTCCTTTTGGTCCACCACTGTGTGTGAGGCCACCTCGGTAGTTTCAGCCAGCTCAATGCACCCAGGAATCCAGGGAGACACATCCTATGAATAAAGCACCAATCTATCCCTGCCCCCTTCTGTTGGATTCACAGGGCAGGTGAAACTCTTGGCCTACTTCTGAACACCAGCCCTGATTTTAGCCCTCGCTGCCCCTCCACCTCATGGATCCAGCAGCTGTGCACAGAGATCTGCCTGGCATCCATAGGGTGTCAGGGGAATTCTCAGGGTTGCCTCTGGGGCCAGTCTCTGAGTGGAGGAGTAGTCTAAGGTGAGGGCAGCAACCTGGGATCAGAAGGCTCAGGGTTCAAATCCTTGTGGCCCCACGGGACAAGTTCTCATGCACCTGGACTGTTTGAGTCACAGCAGAAAGGCTGCTGCTGTGCCCATGAGGAAATTATACCTTACGCCTGGGACAGGATATATCATGTGCATCTCAGTCTCCCCCAAAATGTACTGCCCAGAGAGCCTTTGGGAACGCTTACGATCTATCATAAGAATGGATCAGATCAAGGGTCCTGTAAGCCTAGTATCATACCCACCTCTGGTGCAGAATTACCTCAGGCCGAGAACACCCAGGAGCTGTGGGGTCACCAGAAGTCAGCCCTGACCCACAGGCACATGGTAGCTGGCTTCTATAAGGCACTAGCCTAGTGCCCTGCATAGTAGTGTTACAGAAGTGAAGGAGCAGTCTATTGGTTAGAATTCTGGCTTGGTAACCAAGAGCATTGGGTTCAACTCCAACCAGCACTCCTTGTAGTCTTGAGTAAGCTGCTAAACCCTCCATTGCCTCCAAGAAAAGGCCTGGCAATCTGCTTCCAGTCATACCAATTCCTGCCAAGGGGCCACCAAACACCCCTCAGCCAACATGAGGTGGGAGGGGAAAGGGTGGCTTCAGGAAGCCCCCTCCAGTTCCCAGGCTTCTTCTGTTAGGAGGTCTCAATTCCAGACATTGCTCAGGGCATTCATAGTCACTGACTAGGCCAGCAACAGATAACCAAAGCGGATGCTTCTAACAGAAGGCCAAATTATTAAAACACAACTGATGGCTAACCATTGCTCAGTGCTGCTACACCCAGTGAGCAGCCTGGAGCATAATGTCTGAAAGTTCCCTGGGCCAGTTCTCCCCAACAGGGCTAGCCTGTTTATTCTGGGACACCTGTCTTTCCATCATAAGGTGCTGTCTCTTATTCCAGCTGTCCAACGTTATGTTTCCACCATGCCCAGGACATTCCCATAGCATCTAACATGGATAAACCACCCAGGGCCGGCCCGTCCATTGAGCAATAATGTTGTTCGCACAGGGCCCCATGCTTCAGGGAGCCCCGCGCAAACTCTATTACCGGTCAGTGGACACTTGGACAGCTGCAGAGGGAGCCGGGGAAGCCCATGTGAGGCCCTGGCTCCCTCTGCACAGTCGCCAGCGTGAAGAGCCTTTTCCTTCATGCGGGCAGCTGTTTCAGTGGTAGATCCATGGAATAGTCTCCCAGTGGAGGTGGTAGAGACGAGGACAGTATCTGAATTCAAAAAGCATGGAACAAATACAGAGGATCTCTAAAGGTAAAAAGGGGGCTATTGTAGTTGATATGGAAGGGCAGACTAGATAGGGCATGTGGTCTTTTTCTGCCATGTTTCATGTTTCTAAATATTGGCACTGGAACATGAGCATCACCAGGTTAAAGCTAGGTGCCCTGAAAATGGGGCCCTTTTATATCAGCCTCCAGGGTCCTCTCTGAAAGCAGAGTAGAGGAGCAGTAGCTGGAAATCAGACCAGGTGATTCAGTATTATAATTAATTCAATATCAAAGTCTATGCTACCATATTTCAACTTGAAACCTGCTCTCTGAGAGCAGGTCCACCGTAACCACTTACAGAGCCCCTGGTCAAACTATTGTGGGGGGGAGGGGCCCTGGTGAAATTATTGTGGGTGGGCCCCGTCAGAGATTGGAGATCTGTTAAGATCATTTGAACATGTCACCCACCCCATATTTTCTTACATACTGCATTAAAGGTCCAGTATTAATGGCTCTCTGTTAGTCAGGGAGTCCAGGGCTACTGCCCCTTTTTGTCCATAGAAAAAAAGCAGACCTAACAGAGGATCCTCTGAAAGTCGTATCTTCACTTATTATACAAAACCAAAGGGTATGCAGAATTTACAAAATATGAAGATGAAAAATTGAATAGTCTCCAAGTGCAGATGGTGGGGTATCTGAATTCAAAGCAGCACGGGACAAACACAGAGGATCTCTAAAGGTAAAAAGGGGACAATTGTAGTTGATATGGAAAGGCAGACTAGATATGCCATGTGGTCTTTTTCTGCCGTCATGTTTCTATCCTGATCACAAAGAGAAGAAAATTTAAAAAACCTCCAGAGATAAGCATGTCAGGACTCACCTTGCTCTTATTCCAGTAGTCCTGAGAGATTTGGTAGTATCCTGTCTGGGTACAGAGTGGATCTGACCTCTGGTATCTGAGCTGGAGATACCCAAGCAAAGGAAGATATGGTGGGTAGACTGTGTGCAGAATAATATATAGCAGAAAATTAACCACATAATTTAGCCAGCAAAAGATGACATGTGACGTTGTGGCTATATGTGAGCATTGAGAAACAGCGAAGCATTTTCTGACTATTTTTATGGGTCTTGCTCTTATGTGTGTGGGGGGGAGGGTGGGGGGGGGGAGGAGATTTGAGTGCCTCATTTCTAATCCCTGCTCTGACACCGATGCTGTGGAGAGCTACTTTATCCACCTGTTCCTGGGGACAACTTTAGGGAGGAAACTGTATGACACGTTTACATGTTTAGTTTAGTTTATTCAAAATCTCACCTTGCCACCTTCCATTAAAAAAAGTCAAAGTGGCTGATGATAAAAATAACAATGAAAATAAAAACATAAAAAGTATGGGGGAAAAAAGGACAGAGGAGGGAAGAAGAACATAGAGATGAGAGAGAAAGGAAGAAAGAGGAGAGCAGAAAGGAAAAAATATGAAGAAAAGAGAGAGCAAAAATGACGCAGAAACAGAAAGGCAGTGGAGATATTTAAGGGCCTGGGTACAAAAGTCAGTACGTTTTTGCACTTGGTGCATGCTAAAAGGAAAAATTAGCCAGTGGTAGGTGTAAAAGCTGTGTGCCAACTGTTGGGGGCATGTCCCCCTGCAGTTATAGCACCGTGAGGTACTTTTCAGTGCAATAACTTCATCCACAAATAATGTGGGTCCACTTAACGCCACTTAACGCCAAGTGATGTTAGTGTACCCGCACTAACTGCTACAGTGACAATTAGAGTACGGTAATTACCCTTGCAAAAACTGCAATGCACAGTCATCACCCACTCTCTGTCTCCAACCCGCCCATGCCCCACCCGTCACATGCTGTGTGGGAGTCTTACTACATTGACTGGTTTAGTGCATGATAGCTGTTGCTGCATGCCGCACTAACCGCTTAGTGCGCACTAAAGCATGCATTAGCTATTAATGTACTTTAGTAAATATGCCCCCTTAGAGTTATAAAATTAAAGGCTGCAGTTCCCAGTGGCACAGGCCACAGCTCATAAGGAAACCAGTGTGGTACTGGCACTGCAACAAGCCACCAAATGTCTGGAATAAAAGCTGTAAGCCAGGGGTCTCAAACTGCAGTCCTGTAGGGCCACAAACCTGTCTGGATTCCAGGCTATCCCTAATAAATATGCTTGAGATATATTTGCATAACTGGGGGCACTGCATGGAAAGAGCTCATGAATATCGGACTGGTTTGTAGCACTACAGGATCGCAATTTGAATTTGGAAAATCCAGACCAAGGGCTAGATGGAATACAGCACTATAGAAAGTGTGTGCTGTCAGGTCGATGTTGCGAAATATGCAAGGGCCTATTTTCAGGTAGCCTCCAGACATACACCAAAGATGCTAAGTTGCCCAGTTCCAGGAGGGAGACTTTTTCACCAGTCCTGGTTTTGAACTTACATTCCAAAGCAGTGGTACATTTGTAGTCCTCAAATCTATCCTCTGAAATCAGTATTGCAAGTCCCATAATGCATCAGAATGGGGTTTTCAGGAATCCAGGACTGGCCCAAAATCTCCCTCTTGGACTGGGTAACTTGGCACCCCTACATGTACTTGTTGATGGGAGAACAGTTAGCAGGTTATCATGCTGCAAGTATAACAAATGCCTGAGTTCATAAGGACAAAGGAAGCTTGAGAGGTTTTCAGAAGCGCTGGGAGTAAGAATTAGAATTTAAAATTTTATATGGAAGAAGCTGGACAACCGAAGTTCTGCAAACAGAGGCGATGCATAATCAAACCGCTGATGGAAAACTCCTTCACCACTAACACTTACCAGAGAAGAATCCCTAGCTTCATTACAATTGTACTACCAAAAATAATGAATAATAACTAATGAAAACGTATGAGGGAACCATCAGAATTGGGCTTATTGCCCCCTTATCAGTCATTGGAACGGAATTGTCAGTTCAATGGCTGAAGTGGGCTACTACACTGCTCTTTATCAGGTGAACACCAAACTCCTGACACAGATTTGATGACACCTGTAACAGGTCAGGTGCAGTGCGGTGAGATGCCTTGTGATGGTGATACTAAGACATAAGGCGCTATGCTGGGACTCTGGGTAGCCATATTGGAAGCAGCATTAATAGAGGAGTCAGATAAGTGCTTTCTGTGTTTAAGTCATTGAAAGCTGGATACATTTCTCATATATGGTCTAAGTCTTTGACAATTTGGAGCAGTTCTAAAACAACATGGGCATTTAAGTCACACTCATGTGAAGCACCCCAGTGATTTTAATTTTAATGACAAAAATGTCAACTACGTTAAAAATTAAAATAAATATGGACATTATGAGGTATAAAGGGAACCGATGGTTGATAAGGGAGCGATAAAGACACAAGGATACAAGGACACGAGTGTAGCTTTGCCCAATTTTGATGGTTCCCTGATAGCTTTTTATTATTCATTATTTTTGGTAGTAGAATTGTAATGAAGATAGGGGTTGTTTCTCTCGTAGGTGTTAGAATCACTCACAGAAATATCCTTCACCACTATCTTTTCCGTCAACATAAGTGTTATTGAGTCTAACCAAACTGCTGAGCATGGTTGCAAGCATTCTTTGAATTACTTGCAACCTCTTCAGGGAAGAGAGCTTAATGCAATTATGAAGTCAGCTGAATATAAGAGCGTGGGTCAGTACTTGAAGATCATCAGGGTCCAACAGAGATCTAACAGAGCAAATCTGCTGCAGAGCATCGAATGTACATCTCGTAATCCTACAGAGGTGTCACTAGGAGTCCCAAGCGCACACATGAAACAGGTGCACCAAATGGCCTTCCATGACCCAAACCAACCCACTGCAAGCGAATGCATAGGAGAAACCTGCCACACACCCTCTTTCTCTGGATCAGGCACCATCAATATTCCCACACAGGGTGCCAGTTGCCCCTTAATTCCAATCACAGTTGCCGTAAACATCAGGCAGACTAGGTGATCAGTTAGGACAGCAGCTTCCAGGACAGCAAAAAACAGCAGTAGTCAAAGGTAAACAATAGATCCTGACAGCCAGACCAACTCAAGGAACCACAGGAGCCATTTACACAGATAAATACGGGAGGTTTGGAATTTGCCCTCATTTTGTTTGTGTGTGTGCTGCACATGTGTATAGGATTGTTTTGGGAGGGGTGATATAGGAGTGATGACTGTTGAGTTTAAATATCAAAATATCAGGGGAGAGCAAGGAGCCTGAAAGGTAACTCATGGAGGGAGTACTCAAGGCTGAAGGTTCATCTAATAAGAACATACGATTTGCTACACTGGATCAGACCAATGGTCCATCAAGCCCTGTATCCTATTTCCAACAGTGTGCCGACAGGCCACAAGTACCTGGCAGAATTCTGGAAGGTAGAGGGATAAGTGGTAGTTTTCCCCCAGTCCATTTTAATATTATTTTATGGACTTTTCCTCCATAAACTTGTCCAAACCTAAGGCCAGGGCGATGCCCATGGCCAGGGATCTCTGCCGTAGAGAAGAGAAGGGTTGCTTGTAGCAAGAAGATCTGAGTAAGAGTTTCTTAATTTGTTTTTTTTTTTGTAAGAAGTAGGAGAGTAGAAGAATCCATCCGCATGGCAGGGCGGATAGAATAGGGGAAGGGGCAGGCCCGGTGGTGGGGAAAGAGTGTTAGACTCTTCTGAGCTATTGGAGAGTGATTCCGTCTACGGCGCCATCGGATGACATCACCCATGTGTGGCTGACTCATCCTGCTTGTCCATGGAGAACTTTTTTAAACCCAACTACACTAACAGCTTTTACCACATCCTCTAGAGCTTACTTATTCTGACTCTGCTTCTTCTACCCTGAAAGACACAGGGGCATGATACTATCCTTCTCCCAAGTACTTCTCCTAGGACAAGCAGGATGAGTCAGCCACACTAGGTGACGTCATCCGACGGCGCTGAGACGGAAGTACTCTCCATAGCTCAGAAGGGCTTTCACCCTTCTGAGCATGAGCCAGCTGTCCCCACCCCCCTGCCTGCCCCTAGCTAGCCAGTTTCAGTTCTTCCGCCTTGCCAGCAAGACGGACTTTGTCTACTCTCCAACTGAAATCTACTTACACAAACCTGTTTAAAACATATAAGAAGAATTCTCACCTCTGATTGCGTTTGTATATATTGCGTTAAAAATTGCTATATCCAAGATTTCTTGTTTTAGATCTGTTCCAGTGTTTTTGGCACTTCTGACTGGGGGGCTGGGGCTCCTATGCCTACCAGCCATGTGCTCAGCCTGCGGCAGATTCTTCATGTGAGGAGATTCGTCACTGAGAAGTGCCACAACGGATGCCGCGTCCCAGAGATCTGGAGCAAATGCTGCTCACCTTCAGCCAGCCTCATGCATTCGAGGATACCTCCGCAAGCAGCCGCTGCCGCTCTGGATGTGCCTCAGGGCCTCCATTCTCAGCCACTAACTCTTGGTGGTCGACGCAGCACCTGGTGATTCAGGACTCTCCTGATGTCGATTGGACACATGCGGCATTCGAGGACACCTCCGCCAGCAGCTGCCGCCGCTCTGGATGTGCCTCAGGGCCTCCATCCTCAGCCGCTGTTTCCGGTGGTCGACGCAGCGCCTGATGATTCACTCCCCTAGCCACCGCCATGATTGAATGGATGAGGCATTACGTCCAGCTCCGTCTCTTATGGTGCCATGAGGTCAGCACTTCTAGCTCCGCCCCCTATGGCGCCATAGGCCGACGCCATGATAACCAGGGAAATCCGAACAATGGAGCCCCCTTCCCCGCTCCATCTTCGGCGCCAAAGACCCCGAGGCTGAGAGCCTCCGCACTGGCATCACAGTGTAGATTCGCCAGGAGCTGAAGTGTGGCCGTGCTGTCTTACGTGCTGCGGCTGCTCGCCTGCTCCGCACATGCACAGGAGCTCCAAGATTGATGCGCCATTATTTTGTTCATCCAGTAAGCAGGTTAAGAGTGCGGCAATCTTACTCAGTTGCAAATGCCTCATACTTCCTCCTTTTCCAAGAGCCAGTGCAAGAGGGTGGATTGGAGAGAAATACAGCCTTGGCAGCGCCGGAATTGAGATCTCTGGGCCCAGAGCAATGCCGTGCCTACATGAGGAGGTAGAAGAACACCATCAACGATGGCGTCAAGCCTCCCGGTTCCAGCCCGGCAGTGAGTGAACAGCCTCTCCCCCAACGTCTCGCAGAGCACAACTGATCATCATCCAGGCATTGGCCAGGTCCCGCAAAGTGAGCACAACGGAGCATGTCCGGGCATTGGCCAGGTCCTGATTTGGAGGGAGCCCCTCAACACAAACCTGTTTGTTGAGGGAAGGAATTTCTCCTTATACAAACAAGGCTAGCTCCCATCATGACACCATGTGCTTTATCATGACGGACTGCCTGCCAGTGGTACTCGGAACAGCAGCTAAGGAAGGGAAAATCCCTGTGAGACAGAATAGCTGTTTCACGGCACCTTCTGGGCCTCTTACATTATGGGGTGGAGGAGTAACCATATAAGGTCACCCCTAGCATAAACCACCGCGGGCAAAATGGCCATGAGAGGGGCACGCTCACCACCAGGTCCCTGTGCGGGATCCGCGGCATCACAGGCAAAATCAATACTGAGCGGGCAGCTCCTGCTATCAGCAAACAGACCCGTGGCATCAACACAGCCACCTGCAGGCAGGGTCTGGACTAGAGCGGGCAGCTCCCACCATCAGCGCCTCCAGCAGCCCTTCGAAACAAAGGCGGAAGGAGCTCAGAATCAGATCCAGAATGGCCAATTGGCCACATACTATGACAGAGCCTGCTCAGAACATTAAACACCCCTACAGGTGCTCCATCCCTCTACAGAGGCTTCTCATCTGCTTCAGTCTTCACAGGAAAGCTTCAGTCTTAAAAAAGAAAATGCACAGCCCTTCTGATGAATGCAGCACACTGAGTGCCCGCATGACAGGTTAGAAGAGCAGCCTAGGGGCTAGGGTTGAGCAGGTTTGGATGAGTCTCCCATGCACCAGCTACATCTAAGAAGACGGAGGGTTACGGTGTCATGGGCCTCCACCAGCAAGAAACCAGCCTCCGCTCCTGGGGGTAAGGGAACTGAGGCTCTCCAAGGAAAAGGGGAGGCGGCCATGCCGCAAATACAAAAAACAAAACACAACACCCCCCCCCCTAGCAAAGCACCCCTGAAGCTGGAGCGCCTGAGGCAAGCATAGCCTCCAACATCTGTGGGAGATCTGCCTCTGGTCCCTTGGACCCAGCAGCACCTCGGACTCCACAGCACTGCCCTCACGGCCAAGGGAGAACTACCCCCTTATGCTCACCTGTGCCTCGTGCCCTCATACTCCTCTGCCAGGACTACCTCACACCCTCGCCCCGAGGCGGTGCCAGGAGGTGGCAACGGACTCCACATGTGGAAAAGGTATTAGTCCTCTCACACCTTATAGATGCACCTACCTCGGCCTGTCCCCCCTGGTTAACCTCATGGGCCTTCTGGTTAACCGCCTCAGGACCCACTACACTGTCCAAGGCAATCCTCCCATAACTTGCAGGAAAACCATCATCATGACGTGGATCGCCTTCTCAACCCATCAGAGAGGACCCTGCACTTGGCAGGCTCCCCCAGCACCTCACTAAACCCAAGGTCCAAGTGCGCAAAAAGACAAAGCCAGGCTCAAGGCCACCAGTCTTGCATCTTACTTGCATCTTACCTTATGATCAATCCAAGGGCAACACTTTGACTTGGCACACAAAGCTGATGTATCCAACCATGGTCACAGGTTCAAGACCTGGCTGAGGACCATGTTGGAGAATTACAACGCATCCCCCGAGTATGCAGTGTGGCGAGGCCTGGGGCTCCGCACTCTAGGGCCACGGTACGCGGTGTGATGATGCCTAGGGCTCTGCACTCTAGGGCCTTGTCTGTGAAGAGCAGAGGTTCCAGGCAGTCAACCAGGCGACCATTGCCTCACACCATCACACAAGGGGAGAGGGTTGGCTTTAAAAAAAAAAAATGTTTTTATTCGTGCTGTCTCAATACTTCATTTTCACACCATTCTCACAGCCCATTCATATTGGGGCTGGTGCTACCCTTGCTTACAGCGACCAGCTCTACTGTTGCTGTATTAATGCTCTGATTTGCACCACCCTCGTGGTTAGCTGTCCTCGAGACCATTGCTGTACTTGATCGCTGTGATTACCTCAATACTACTGCTCTATGCTCTTGACCACTGTGACTACTGCGCTGCTACTGCCCGAGTGGACTGCATCTCTGTGGCCTTGTATCTCATACTTCGCAGCACAACCGCAGCGGTTGCACAGGTGTGCTTTGCATTGCTTCACGTGTGCTTCGCGACTGCAAGCCCACATGTTCTTTTGTCCCACATGGGCACACGCTAACCCTGAGGAAGTGACCTAGCCTCGGCCTTCCCCCATTCACCACAGTGCATGACAGCTTGGGAGGCACCTAGTGTGGCTGACTCATCCTGCTTGTCCTAGGAGAAAACAAAGTTACTTACCTGTAACTCCTGTTACAGGTAAGTAACTTCGTTTTCCAGCCCCTTCCTGCTGCTGAAGTCTCCCATCCAATCATGGGGGTTTGACAGCATCTCCTGTATCTGAAGTTCCAGCACAGAACCTCCTTAAACTATGGTCCCTTTTACTGGATCCTAAAAACTGGCATTATGCAAGCGATCACCCCTGAAATAAACTCATTGCATTCTATGGTGTTATACAAAGGGACCATATGGTGCAGGAAGAAATAGCAGTTTCAGACTGAAGACAGCGTCCTGGGGTCTGGTTGGAAGAGGAAAGAGCTTGCAGGAGTTTGGTGGGGATAGAGGAGAGTGCTTCCTGCCCCTTCTTCTGAATCCACTGGAGAGAAATCACTAAGGGTAAGGTGGCAGAAATCACAGCAAGACTGAAGCCGTAGATACTTATGTCTGCACATATACGATGAGCAAACATCGTGGCTTCCCTCAGGCTCTGCACACGGACATGCTTACAGATGGGTCACTGCACATGCTTTTACATGCATAAACTTCTGAAGTAATCCTATAAACAGCCTTTATGCAGAAAAAGCCCCTTATCAAATTAAATAAAACAATTTTACAGTGTAAATTAGATGGCATATGGGGTGGATCAGGAGTGGAGCTAATCTTACATAGATAATTCTCATTTCTTGGTGTTCATATTTCTGTAGGGGTGTTAAATGTCTTTATATTGGGGTTAGGGCCCCCCCCTAATGGTTACTCTTGTCCATTTCCCTATGGATGACCCGGGGGAGTCTCTTTATCTCCTCGTGCTTTGATTCTAGGAAGTTCACCTATGAGTTGGCCAGATGACTCAACGGTAGTGCTCTACACTGCCACATGGAGAGACTCCACTTGATTCCTGGCTCAGCAGGCCAGAGGATTCAGAATAGTGCAGAGGCAGCCCTTGCAAACCTTGGTGGGAAGTGATTCCAAAATATTGCATTCTGGTGATATCTATAGATTAGACTTAGAGGCTGGTGCACCAGGGCCAACTGGAGCCAGATTCTGTGGTTCCTGGTTGGACTAGAATGAGAAGGAGGTTTATAAAATAAGGGGAAACCCCCAAGGTAGTTGTAAATGAAAGCTGATTTGAGGTTTGTTCCAAATGAGCTCGAGCCCCAAAAAGCCAAAGGAAAGTTCTAGGCCATAAATACAAAAAAAAAAAAAGAAAGCTCACATACCCCAATATCTGTTATATCAATCCTTTGATTGGTATGATGGCCTGACATGAAGCCATGGAGAGAGCTCAGTGGTTGATAAAAACAGAAAGAGCAACAGAGGTGGAGTCAATAGAAAGAGAGGTGTGAAGAAGCACCACAAAGAGAGATACACAGAGACAGATGGACAGATAGACAAACTGTGATCAGGGTGTGAAAACTTCACATTAAGTGTTAAAGAGAAGTCACATTATCTTCTGGCATCTCAGGCATTTGGTGGTTGTTAAAAATAACTTTGCTAAACCAAGTAACAAGAGGTTTCAAGTTCATATTTCATTGTGCTTGTCAGCTCTATGGACTAGGGACCCTACATTGGCCTGGAGGCTTTATTAAACCGAACACTATTGAGCTGTGTAGTGCATGGAGAAAAACCTAGAATCTTTGCCAGTCATGACGCTTTTGTCCATCCCAGTCTGGTGTTTCCACTAGGTGAACTAGGCAGTTGCCTAGGGCACTGGGCCTTTGAGGGCAGCAAAGCCCTCAAACCACGACACAGCACTTACTAACACTCTACTGCTGCATCGCCGTTTTCTCTAGTTCAGAATGTGCCGTTTCCATCCCCCTTCCAAAACCAGAAACGGCACCGGAAGGGGGGGCAGAAACCGCACATTCGGAACTAGAGGAAACTGCAATGAGGCACTAGAGTGTTAGTAAGCACTTCGTTACGGTTTGGGGTCTATTGCCATGAGTGGCAGCAATGGGAGTGGAGAGGAGGCCCACCAGGGCAGCAGGATGTAGAGCCCACCTAGGGCGCCTCAGTCCTTGCGCCAGCCCTGGTCCAACCTCAGGATTTATCCAAAAATATACTTTGAGGTGAACTGAAACTTAAGGATGACAGATTGATAGTTGCAACCCAGGAGAGTGGCTTATGGTTGAGATGGTTCACAGCAAGCATAGAAAAAGCTGGTAAAGCAGACCCATATAGATTCTGTAAGGAAGAGCTGGAAACAGTTACTCATCTTGTGGTGGCTGAAAATTTCTGATGGGAGAAATTTCTTTACAGAAAGACACAACAAAGTGGCACATCTCATCCACTGGAAACTCTGTAAAGACTACATCACTGTACCGAAAAGTACTCCTTTAGTAAATGTTTGATAGGTAAGGAATATTAGCCCCTTCTGGCAGACATAAAAAAGGATTTGATTCTTGGGATTGTAAAATACAGAAGAATAAATGAATTAAAACAGACCAAACACACAATGGCAACTTCAAAATGAACAACTGATATGACAGCAGACTCAAGTTACCATAAACCTCACTATGTCTCACTTAATACAGGAAATTCAAGAATAGTATTACTACTAATAATAATAATCATTTATAAAGCACTACAAGGCATATGCAGCGCTGAGTACAGAGTTTCCGCAAATGTCTGGTTTAAGGTTAATATAGAGAGCTGAGCTAGTATTGCCTCAAACTCTAATTAAGGAATATATATTCTTAAAGCACCCAAGTAAGAAATATCAGAGGCTTCATATGCTGCATACCTGAAGCGATATCTGTGTATTAAAGTACAAATTTTCCTCTAGAAGAAAAGAGAAAAGGGAGAGAGATATGAGAGAAACATTCAAATATCTACGAGGCTTTAAAAAATATCAGAAGGAAACATTTTATGTTAAATGAGAAGCTTAAGGGCAAGAGGTCATTATAGGAAGCCGAGGGTAGGAAGACTCTGGGGGAATGTGGGAAAATATTTTCTCTCTGCAAGAGTGGTGGATACAAGGAACAAACATTCAGCGGGGGATAGAGGCGGCAAAACAGTGAGAGAATTTAGTCATGCTTGAGCCAGAGGCAAAGGAACCTTGGTAGTGAGGGGAGGGTAAGATCAGTGATGGCACAGATGGCACTGACTAAGTGGTATGAGGGTGCTTATCTGCCAACGGAACCTTTTGTTTCTATATTGCAACACATGAGAGAAGAGCTAAAACAGAAATGGACTAATTGGATGGGCATGAATTAAGGATGATAGTCCCAAGATTTATTTATTTAACAGGTCTTATATACTGCTTTATCATTTCAATTGAAGCAGTTTACATTGAAACTTAAACATGGTAATGTACATTAAACAGGGACATTGATAACTTGGATTTTTCTGAGGCCATGGAGGGTTAAGTGACTTACCCAAGGCCATAAGGAGTGCTAGTGGGAATTGAACCCTTGTCTCTGGGCTCCCAACCCAGTGTTCTTGACCATTAGGCTACTCCTCCATGTGACTTGGGGACCCTTAGAGCTGGCCTGGGTTAGTGAAGGTCCTAATTTTGAGAATGGTCAACTTCAGATAATCCTTTCTTGGAGTCAAAAGGGCAACAGAGTAAAGAAAATCCACGTGCTACTGGTTTGCCAGCTCAGAATTTGCAAGCTAGGGAGGATAAACTAGTGAAAGTGTATATTAACCTTTTCACGGTACGGGGATTTTCTTACCCATGAAGCAATCTCAGAAGCCGACTTTATCAACACCAGCTTTCCAACCCTTATGATGGAAGAAAACTCCAAGACATAAAACAGTAACAGATTTTGAGACATTTGTGAGAGCTAGAAATCTTCGTATGTAAATGTAAACATAAACACAACGAGAAACCAGCATATTAATAAAATCACTCCAGAAATTATTTTGCTCCTGGTTTCTGCCAGGAATCCTTAAGTCTATGCTAGTGAGAAGTACCATGTGAGCCAGACTCCCGGGTAGCGGAGAAAGAGTCTGGGAAGCCTGAACATTCTTTCTAATGTGGTGGGAATGAATATAGATTTTACTTATTTATTTAACTTGATTTGCTATGCCGCCTTCAAATTGTATATCATGGCAGCTTACAATCATAGATGGAGGGCCTGAAGGCAACAGTACTAAAAACAAGCAACATTAAAAACAGCAAAATAATAACAAAACATTAAAATAACAGTATACAATTTAAAATATAGTGAAAAATGAAAATTCAAATTGTAACCCAAAAGGAGGGGATGACTATAAAACAACATATTTATGAGCGGAGAGACTTTAGGAGAGAGGAAAAACAAGATTTAGCTAAATGCCTGATGAAACAGTCATGTTTTGACTCCTTTTGTGAACACGGAGTATGAACTTTCCAACCAGAGATGAGGGGGATGAGGGCAGTGAAAACAGTGGCATTGAAAGATGACTAAATTAGCCCAACTATGATACCTCTCAGTAGCGGAAGTTGAAATTATGGGGCCCTAAGCAACAATTTTAGAAAGGACCCCGAGAGTAGGGGTCTGCACCTCAGAAGTGAGCCCCTTCTTCTTTGCGGCCCCCCTTGACCTCTGCTTCAGACCATTCCTGCATTCCTCACAAACGTTCATCTGTAGATGGGCGGATGCCCAATTTCCAGCTCACCTTTAGCCTCTTTGCTATAGCTGGAAAAACATTCAGGAAATGGAAAGTGAGGCCCGTTGACGGTCAGGGTATGTGCCGCACACTGGCGCTTTTTCATTGCCACTGGCAGGAAAGAGAGGTTGGACTGGAGATGGTAAGTTTGTAGGTGAGCAGCATGATTCTTCATCTCCCCCTCTTCAAATCCATGCTAAAGGCTCACTTCTTTGAGGCCGCATTTGGATCCTAACCCTCCTTGTTCTCCTTGTGCCTTCTTCCCTATTTGAACCCTTGTTTCTCTTGAATTGTTCTTTCTGTCTTGATTAGATTGTAAGCTCTACGAGCAGGGACTGTCTTCCTCATATGTTGGCTATGTACGCCTTGTAGCACTATATAAATGATTAATAATAGTAGAAGTAGTGGTACAGTGTCTCCTCCTTGAATGTTAGTTCACAAGATTTGTCTTTCAGATTACAGCAATGTCTGAGTGCGCTGATTTCATGCCAGAATAGTGTTAAAATATCCAGACAAGCATTTGGCCCTCATAAGCAGCATATTAATGGAACTGAAATGAAACTAAACTGTGCTGTCATAAAAGGTTTTTCTATCTCTGCTGCACAGGGGTCAGCGTATGAATCTTCATTTCGTATAAAAAAACTCAATGTATTTTGTTTTGGGTTTATCATTTTTGCAACATAAGACTGTCTTCTTACAGAGAAAGAGACAGCTACGTCCCAAGGTTATCCAGAGGCTTCTCTTCAGTCACCCACTAAGTCACAGGAAACTCTCGGTCTAAGACAAACTTCCATGGCTGTTACAGGAGTATTACACTGGTGAATTCTCTCTGACTGAAGGCCACACTAGAGAGGCTTTTCTGAGGGTTGTGCCTAGGTCTGCACAACCCACATTTTAGGAAGGACAAGTCCTGGATGATGTTACCATATTAGAGAGGTGGTAGGAACTGAGTATATTTAACCTGGAAGAGAGAAGACTGGGAAGTGACTAGAGAGCATTGTTCTCCCCTAGGAAAAGAATTTAGGTGTCATTGTGGATAATACCTTGAAACCCTCGGCCCAATGTGTAGCCAGGGCCAAGAAAGTAAATAGAAAGCTAGGAATCATAGGGAAAGGAATGGAGAATAAAAGCAAGGATATTATAATGCCTCTGTATCGCTTCATGGTGTGTCCACACCTTGAATATTGCGTGCAGTTCTGGTTGCCATCTTAAAAAGGACATAGCAAAATTAGAAAAGGTACAGAGAAGAGCAACAAAAATGATAAAGGGGAGACACGCAATGAAGCTACAATGTAGCACATTTAAGACTAATTGGAGAAAGTATTTTTTCACTCAACAGGTAATCAAAGTCTGGAATTCACTGCAAGAGGATGTAATAAAAGCTTAGTGTAGCTGGGTTTAAAAGAGGTTTGGACAAGTTACTGGAGGCAAAGTCAATAAACCATTATGTGGATTGGGAAAATCCACTGCTTACCCATTGGACAAGCAGCATAGAATGTGTATACTTTCTGGAAACCTGACAGGTACTTGTGACCTGGATTGGTCACTGTTGGAAACAGGATACTGGGCTTGATGGATCCTTGATCTGATCCAGTATGGCATATCTTATGTTCTTAAATATTGGTGCATAAAATAGGATTACAAAGAGGCTGGATGGTTACAAGAAGCGATGGGATCAAATCAGAGCAGAGCAGGAGAGGCTGAGGTTAGGCATTAATTTTTCCAGGCCGAGCCTAAAATTCTCGGGATCCAAAATTCTGACTAAATATTCCTATCAAATGGTATATAATACATGACCATAGCAGAAGGAAAATCACTATTAGAACATATTGAATAAGACGGGTACAATTTTCCTGAAATATGCAAAAATTAACCCGGCTGCAGAATGTGGATTAAAATTTTAAAGTAGGCCTTCAAAGGGTTAAGAACTTTCCGAGGGGAGTCAAGCAGAAGAACTCGTTTCCTTAGAGGACGGTGGAATCTCCATCATTGGAGATTGATCAAATAACACTCTGTCTAGGACAGAGATTCATAATCTTTTTGATTGTGTAGGTCCCTTATTAACCTCAAAATTGTTCGGGGATCCCCAGTTCATCCTCATCACTCTTCCTAGAACCACTCCTCTTAGCACCAAGCCTGTTCACTACTCTTTATCACCCTTCCCCTTCTGCCTCTACTAATCTCTTTCTCTCTCCATCCATCCATCCAGTCCTTATTAGTGTATTTATTTATTTTATTTATATATATATTTATATACCGCATCTTCCAAAGTTCAGTTGCGGTTTACAATGAACAACAATTAACAAAGTAAATTTGTTTTACAGGGAACGTCATATTATAACAGAACATATTTACAAGGAACATCATATTATAAGTAAACAGTCAAACAATGTGAGATAAATACAAAGTGGCACAGATTAACTATATACAGTTTTTATATGTATATATACATGGATGTGAAAGGATGTAAGCTGAGAGGTAATCGTGGGTGTGTGTTTTTGTTTGTGTTAAAGGCTTTTGCTTAATGTGGACTGAATACCTGTTTAACCTTTGTCTAGTGCAGGCGCTGAGTTATCTATGTTATAGTGTTTGGTGAACAGATAAGTTTTCAATTTTTTACGGAATTCCATGATTTCAGTTAAGATTCGTAGCTCTTCTGGGAGGGAATTCCAGGTCATTGGGGCTATGTGGGAAAAGGCTCTGTTGTTTGTTGATTTATGGGCTCTTGTATAATCTTTTGGGGTCTTTAATCTGTTTAATTGTCCTTTTCTGTGTGTGGGCTTGGATGGTTCTTTGTGTATTAAGTTACATAGCATGGTTGGGGCCATGTCGTATAACGCCTTAAATACAGTTATTATTGCTTTGTAGGTTATTCTACTTTGAATTGGTAGCCAATGGAGGGAGGCTAGTATTGGTGATATGTGTTGGAGTGAGTTAATTTTCAATATAATTCTGGCTGCTGCGTTTTGCGCTAATTGCAATCGTTTGATGTTTTGTTTTGATATGCCTATTAAGATTAGATTGGCAAAGTCAAAATGTGGAGTTATTGTTGCTTGGATTATGCTGATAAAGTCTTGAGTAAATACTAGCGGTCGAAGTTGTTTGAGGGTTTTGAGTTTGAAGTAAATTTTCTTTATGGTATTGCTAATGTGTGTTTCCATCGTTAGATGAGTATCTAGTATAACGCCTAGATACCTTATTTCGTTTTTTATTTTAATTTCTTGGTTTTGAAGTCTTATGTGTGTTGGTGGAATATAAGTTTTGTCCTTGGTTACAATAAGAACTTCTGTTTTAGTATGGTTTATGTGGAGGTTTTGTGTTTTTAGCCACGTTGTGATTTCGTTATAGCAGTCCGATAGTAGTTGTAGCGGTATATTGGGTATCGAGAATGGTATATACATCATAATATCATCTGCGTATAGATGATATTTTACTCCAAATTTTTTGAAAATGTTGCAGACAGGTTTTATGTAAATATTGAAAAGTAGGGCTGACAGCGCTGAACCTTGTGGTAATCCGATCTCTTGTTTATATGTGTTTGAGTTTTGATTCCCAATTCTTACATTTTGCGTTCTATTATTTAGGTAAGATGAGAACCAATTATGTACTGTGGAATTTAAGCCTATTTGGCTCAAGTTATTGAGCATTATTGTGTGGTGTACGCTATCAAACGCCGCTGATATATCAATAAAAAGTAGAATGAAGGCCTGTTTATGATCGTCTATCCCTCTTAGGAGCGCATCTATTAGAACTGTGAGGAGTGTCTCAACTCCATGACGGGGTCGAAAGCCATACTGTTGCTCATCGAGCGGGTAAAATGAGTCTAGGAAGTCCTGAGTCTGTAATTGAACCACTTTTTCAATTATTTTAGCTAAGAAAGGTATGCTTGAAATAGGTCTATATGATGCAGGCAAGGTTTTATCAAGTTTGCTATTCTTAAGGATTGGCCGTATTTGAGCGTGTTTGAGTGCGGGCGGTAGGTAGCCTTGGGTCAGAGAGAGGTTCACTATTGATAGGATATAGGGTAATAGAATTGGTAGTGTATTCTTTATCCATGTTACTGGACATGGGTCTAGGTATGAGGTTGTGGTGTTGAGGCTGGTGATGATATTTTTTAGTGTCTCTTTAGTTATGGGGTGAAACTCTGACCATAGATCTGATTGCTTGCATGATGATTTGATAGTGTCTATAGACATTGATGGCATTTTTGCTTTGTTTTGGTAATGGTAGGCTAGGGTTTGAACCGAGATGTCAGTGATTTCATTGTCAGAGGTTTGAGGGTTGGTTAGGTTTCTTACAATGGTGAATAATTCTCTTGGTCTGTTATATGATTTTGATAGTATTTTAGCATAGTATTCTTTTTTTGTACTGTCTATGGTATCTTTATATTTAGTGAGTTGGTTATTATATATTTCTTTATGTATTGTCAATTTAGATTTGCGCCAGTTGTGTTCTAGTTTTCTAAGATTTCTTTTCATTTGTTTTAATGTGTTGTTGAACCATGGTTTAGTATTTGTCTTAGGGTAAGTGGGCTTTTTGTATGTGTGGTTAATTTTGGCTGCATTGTAGATGGTTTCATGCCAGTTCTTGACAGTGTCATCTAAGTTAGTTGCAGATGAAAGGAGGTGGGGAATTATTAGGTCAATAAATTCTTCATTGTTGAATTTTTTGAATTTTGATGTTGTAACATTTATGGGTTGATTGTTAGTGCTATTAAAGGGGTATGTAAGATTTAATTTTATAATGTAGTGATCAGACCAGGGTATCTGTGTACATTCAACTGAGTTGGGATTTATTAGCTTGAAGAGTGTGTTAGGGAGAAGGATAAGATCGAGTGTTCCACCTTTTGTGTGTGTGGATGTATTTATTATCTGATGATATTCCATGTCTGATATTGTATCAAGGAACAGTTTAGATTCCAGTGTTGGTAGCGAGGGAAGGTTAAAGTCTCCAAGCATGATTATAGGGTGTTGTTCTGTGGATGAACTGAGGAGTTCGATAAAGGCGTCAAGGTAATCTAACTTTTGGTTTGGGGGTCTGTATACTAGGCAGAGTTTCATGGGACCGATCTTTATTAATAGTGTATCTGTGTCATTGGAGATGTTTGATTGGATTGATTTGGCGCTTAGTACTTTTCTTGTCATTATTAATACGCCTCCGCCTTTTTTATTGGTTCTATGTTTATAGAAAGTGTCATAATCTTCATTATTAAGTTGATTTAAGTAGACTGTATCTGAATCGGAGAGCCAAGTTTCTGTGACACATAATATGTCTGGTTTGGAGTCTGCTATTAAATCATTAAATATGGGCAGCTTGTTTTTCATTGACCGTGCATTGATAAGGATGCATGAGAGGGATGTTAGGTTATTGGTGCATGTTCCCTTGGTTGTATGGTATGGGTATGTTTTTATGTGAATTAGTCTATGGAAGTTTGGTTTAGGATGGTTGTTTGGATAAATGTGTCCGATATGGTTGTTGTCCCGAGTGAGTGAGTGAATTATGGGAATTGTTTTATAATTTTTACTGTTTAGGCTTAGTGTTAAGTCAATAGTTAGAATTGCTAGAACTAGACTGATATTAAATAGATTCATTAGCAAAATGTTTGTACGTGTCATTTTAACTGTTTTGTGGTTAGTGGCGCTAAGCAGTTATGTGATGGGGTAAAATAAATGAGAGAGAAAGAAAGTCACTAGGTGGTTGTGTTATGCAGAGAATAGACTAGGTGGTTGTGTTATGCAGAAAATAACAATAGTATTGGTTAATGATAATCTGCTAAAGACAACTGTAATAGAATGTATGGTTGTTACTTATTAGTTAGCTACTTATTTACAGCAGTTCTGAGTGATGACTTACTGTCTAGCAACGGTAATAACTTACTACTGGCAACAGTATCAAGTGATGTCTTACTACTGGCAACAGTATCAATAATTTACTACTGGCAACAGTATCAAGTGATGACTTACTATTGGGAACAGTATTAGGTACTGTTGAGAACAATGATGTAGAGAGCTAGTGAAGTGTTTAATTGTGATATCAATATCAATTGTTGCAACAGTTTAATCAGCATTGATTAGTTATGTATACTATTTGTCACACTGTAAATCTTTAGGCTCTTCAGGTAAAGTACTTATCAATTAATGTTAGGTTCAGAGCAGTTTCAACAATGAGAGTTAGTACTGGTGATGGTATAGTATTTCAGTAGTATATCTTACTGACAACAGTAAATAATCGTACTGGTTATAATCTATATATGTGCTACTGGCAACAGTATTAATTTCAGGCTATTTGTGATGGCTGTATGAATTAATACTAACAATGGTAATGTAGTTTTGTTGTATATCTTATTTACAATATTGATCAAGTTATACCAGATTATGATGTAGTTTCTATGAAAGATAATCTACTTAGGGTCTCAGGGGTTATTCACAGTTGAATAGGCAGAACAGAGGGAAGATTAATCAAGCTAGGATGTAATTGTTATTTGAATTTTCTAATATAAACAAATAAGATCAACTGCAGAGGGCGGGTCTGTTGAGGGATTTCTGTCGTCAGGTATACTTGCTGCGGTTTGGTGGCTGTCAATTCGGTGCAGTGCAGGGGAGTAAGGTAGATTCTGTGTAGGTCTTCTTCTGCTTTTTGGTGGTCAACGAGGGTCTAGTCGAGCCTTTGCCTAAGGGCCGTGCCAAAGGGCCCTCTTGCGCGGCCCTCAGGCGCGGGCCCGCAAGGCGCGGGCGCGCCGGCTGGCGCTTCTTTTTAAATTGCTTCTCCTGCTGCCCGGATTGGGCAGAGCGGCCTGGTGGGGGTGGCCTGGTGCTCCGACCCGCTCGATCCCCGCCGGGAGAGCAGCTGGAGGGTCGGAGTGCTGGGCTGCTGAAGAGGCCGCGCGCCGGCTGGCGCTTCCTTTTAAATTGCTTCTCCTGCTGCCCGGATTGGGCAGAGCGGCCTGGTGGGGGTGGCCTGGTGCTCCGACCCGCTCGATCCCCGCCGGGAGAGCAGCTGGAGGGTCGGAGTGCTGGGCTGCTGAAGAGTGTATCTGTTTCTCTCTCCCTCCCGCCGCGAGTTCCTTCCAGTCTCTCCCTCTCTCTCTATCCATCCATCCATCCAGTCTTTATTAGTCT
The DNA here is from genome assembly GCA_033557465.1 of Ichthyophis bannanicus. Lineage (NCBI taxonomy): Eukaryota > Metazoa > Chordata > Amphibia > Gymnophiona > Ichthyophiidae > Ichthyophis > Ichthyophis bannanicus. The sequence goes on from CM066048.1 coordinate 123,153,128, forward strand.
ACCTGTTTCTCTCTCCCTCCCCCAGCGAGTTCCTTCCAGTCTCTCTCCCTCCATCCACCCACCCAGTCCTTATTAGTCTACCTGTTTCCCTCTCCCTCCCCCAGCGAGTTCCTTCCAGTCTCTCTCCCTCCATCCATCCAGTCCTTATTAGTCTACCTGTTTCTCTCTCCCTCCCCCAGCGAGTTCCTTCCAGTCTCTCTATCCCTCTCCAACCTATCCCCACCAGCCTCTCTCTCATTTTTCTCTTTTCTGTGCCCTGCGGATCCCCTGTAATGGTCTCAGACACACCCAGGGGTGCATGGACCCCAGGTTGGGAGCCACTGGTTTAGGAAAATAATTTTTTAGTGCATTTGAGGCACTCCCATCATAGGCTAAACATCATGATTATTTACAAAGAGTCATTAAGACCTGTAAAGCATAAGATTCACTCAAAAGGCTGCAGGAAGAAAAATCAGACAGTGCAAAAATCAATGTAAGGGGAAGAAGTTAAAATCTTGTAAACAGAGTGGAGAGACACAGTAGGAGATAGACAAGATAGACTACAACCTCCAAGGTCTTGCAAAAGGTTAGAGTGAGTACAATGGATCCTTCTTAACATCCTTCCCAGCCCTATCTTTTTATGATTTCTAAATGATCTTCTCTTAGGCAGGGTTGGCCGAACCACTAGACAAATGAGACAGTTGACTAGGGAAGCAGCTTCTAGGAGGGGTGGGGGGCAACAGCAAAGAGCAGTGACTGCCAAAGCAAAGCAATGGGCCTCCTGGCAGCTCCATATCCTCAGGGTCATGAGTGCTAGGGTATGTTTCTCTGCAGATAGAATGGGCAATATGCAAATAGTTCATTTACCCTCATTGTGCATATATTTACAACACAAAGTGCAATATTTAAAAGTGTGATGGCCAAATATGCATATTTATAAGACTGCTCTGGGAGGGATGGTGTTGAAATGGTTACAATTGGGATCAATAAATCAAAATCAGAGGCACTAGGGGTCTAAAGAGGGTGCAAGGAGAAAGTTTCACCTAGAACAACATACCCTTGCACAGGCCCTGCTCTCAGGTTCATCCCGACTCTATCTTTCAGCATTTCTAGATGTCCTCCTTAGGTCCTTTCCAGCTGGTCTTTCTGCGATTCTGGATGGCCTCTTTAGGTCTCTTCCAGCTCTATTTCAATTTGATTCTAGATGATCTTGAGGTCCCTCTATAATTCTTTTATTCTCTTATGACATGATTGAAAGAAAACCACCTCACCCATTATCACAAGATGGCATCGAAATGCAGGGGATAGTCCCCCTTGCACTTGATGTGGATCCTGTGGTTCAGGTTCTGGATCTGGTAGTTGTAGTTGGGCGGCTGTTCATTGTTGCTGATGGGACAATGCCGGCATTGGGTGAGTGAATACTGGTTGTTGCTCGTGATCATGGCATCGTTGTTCCTGCAGAAGCCTCAGATGACCTCTGCCGACTTGTGCATAAAGGTGTTCACTGGCTTGCACTGCCCATCATTGGTCCTGATGTTCCGAGCATGGATGATGTTAGAGCAGTAATTGTTGCCACCGTCCTGCATTGTCTCATCGATGTGTTTGATCTTGAACTGACTCTAGTTTTGGGAGGTAGATGGGGAGATCAGGAGCAACAGAAGGAAGAGGAGGGAGACCAGGAGAATGTCTGGCGAATCTTCCTCCAAGTCTGAGGAGAAACAGAGAGATAACGCACAAAAATGCAGAGATGATCAGCTGTTGGCAATATCATGTTAATGAAAAATGACAGGCCTCTTCAGGATTATTTACAGTCAAAAAGAACCTTCCAAAATTGGGGTTGTTTCCTTGTTCTCTGCAGTTGGGAGTCTCATTATAATTTTGACTCCCAAAGACCTCAACCATAACCTCTGAGCCTGTTTGCTTTGACTCTGTTTATCTGCTCTTTGCAACCACTTAGTTTGCCTATTGTTGTTGTTGTTAAGTGCTGTGGTGGTGTCGACTCATGGCGACCCTCTGGATAGCTGTCCTAAATTGTGTTCAGTCTTCAGTCCTAGACCTAGTTTGCCTAGTGGTTGGTTTTGTCTTGATGGGGATGGATGCTACCATCTTCTGACCATCTCTAATATTGCAGTTGTCTCCTCGAAAACAGATGTCTTCTCACTATAAGTTAGCAATTAAACATACGGACAGCTTCTAAAAATAAAAAAAAAACTCCCAGCTGCAAAATGGAGCGGTTTTCAGAACTTACAAATAGCAATTTAACTGTAAAGTTAATTGATTGAATTTTCCTTTATATGGCAGGCAGAATCAGAGCCTGCGCAGGAAGGAGGTCTCCTTTGCACAACGCACACAGTCTCAGCAGAAGACGCCTTCTTTACACAACCTCAGATAATTACAACCTCTTTCTCCCTTTTGCATGAAATGTGTTTGTTTTTTAAATTATGCACATGTAGACACGCTTCTTGTATTTATTTTATTTAACTGGTTCTCTATACTGCTTTATCCTTCAGTCAAAGCAGTTTACATTGAAACAAGTAATAGAAACATAATGTTACATTATAATGTTCTGTATCTCTCATGACCCCCTTCTAATTTTCCATTTTCTTGAAGGCAGTTCCAGAACAGAACTTTCTGTCCACTTAAAAGAACACATTGGTTTATTATCATTTTAGCTAGAATGAATGAAATACAAAATTATTTTGTTTGTTTTCTATACTCTTATAAAATCTTATTACTGTTTAGATCACCTACTTGCACTTATAATACCTATAATTCTAGATGCAACTGCTAAAAATCTTAAATCAGTAAATCCAGCCCCTTCTATGTGTTATTTACATTCAGAGTCCATGCAAAATCACCTCTCTCAAGAGCTTATTGAAGTAAAGTATTAGAAGGTAGGAGGGCTTTGAATTTTACGCACATATCAGAGTTTTGGTGTTAGAATGGGATTGTTAACCTCAGGGAAAGTCTCCATTGTTTCAGACTCCTCCTATATGAAGGTGATGAGGTACTCGGGATAGGCCTGGTCGTCGTGGAACACTATGTAGATGGTGGGGTCCTCACTCTTGTTCACCAGGCTGTCATAGAGGTCACGGGAGTCAGTGCTGGACCGAGCCGGAGGAACTCTCATGCTGGCCTTTCCTGGGGTGTATCGGCCAGCTACTACCCTCGCCTGGTACATGAATTTGTGTCTGGTGTGTGGGTCTGGTTTGGAGTACGTGTTGTCGGCTGAGTAGCTGGCCTCCACAGCAAAATAGACTCCTACTCCGTAGCACGTGGCTGGAAGGAGACATTAAAGATCCCCTATCAGTCACCAAACTAGTTCACACAGTCATATTACAAAAGAAGGTGCAGGCAGGCAGGCAGAGGGAGAGATGTTTTAGGCAATTGTAAACTGCTCTGCTGATAAGAAGGCAGTATATCACGTTTTTCATAAACCATAAATGCTATGCTGTGACTGGCGGAGCAGGTACTATCCTACCCTGACTATGGCTCAAGGCACACATTGACTATTTGTACCTTAGCAGCACCCAGTGACATCATAGAGGCATTGTGCTGTGTTGCAGATGAGGCTTCAGCATTGACTTGTGACATCACAAAGATACTCTACTGTAAACCAACTGAGCAGAATGAATAATTTGACATTCCACCCATATATCTTCCAGCACTAACCATACAGTGCTATTGAATATCCATGGATAGTGATGACTAGGGTATCTTTGAATATTAACTTGAAAATTAACAAAAAGAAATGAAAAATCAAAACAAATAAAAAAAGAGTCAGGTCCAATGGGTTACTGCTCCTGCCGAGAAAGAAATAAAATGCTGCTTCTCAGGACCTCATCTCCATCACTCCAAGCAGCCCCTTCAGATCTTTCCCACTTCCTGAAACTCTTACCCCATATGTGTGCCTTTAAGCTCTTTCTAGGGTAGAAAGATACCAGGATGATCCTATCCACTAATGCCGTAATACAAAAGGCAATGGCCACTCAAGGCCAGCACCCTTTTCACACACTGATACTGCAGAGAGAAAATGGATTGTTGGGTTCTGAAGGTGTTTTTCTGTAGCTGATGCCCTTTTATCTACCAATGACAGTTAAATAGTGAGCTTCAAATGCTACATGTGCTCTGCAGTTAACAGTGTCAAAATACAGAGAAATATTTAACCAGTAAATCTGGTATTGCTTTACAGGAATCTCACCATTCTGGCCTGCATAACTCCTGTTGAAGCCATGGAGGTTGATGGCAGTGCGAGCTTCTGGTGTTGTACCATGGAACAATATCCGCTCATTCAGCTCTCCCTGTCCATTCTTCTCTGCAATGTATTTCTTCCGCAATTCATAGGCATGGCGCAGGTAGACGTTTTGAATTCTCTGCACCTGCAAGAGCAACAGAACCGCAAGTGAGCCTGGGGTGAGCAAAGAGTTACTCAAATCAGGCAGGAAGTGACATCACACAGGAAATGAAACCTAAAGGTGAGACTGATAGTTGCAGCCCAGGGTAGTAGATTACAGATGAGACAGCTCACAGCGAGCACAGAGAAAACTGGTAAACAGATATATACAGATTCTGTAAGAAAGAGCTGCAAACAGTTACTCATATCATAGTTAGCTGCGAAGTTCTAATGGCAGAACATTTCTATACAGAAAATCACAAAAAGGTGGATGCCTCATCCATTGGAAACTTTGTAAACACTATAACATCACTGTACGGGAAAAGAGAATTATGGAGAATGAAAAGGTTATGATAACTTGGGACATTTCCATTCTGATAGATAAGAAGCTGGATGAGAGGAAACCCGACATAGTGGTAAAGGAGAAAAACACCAAAAAAGCATTGACAATAGATGTGTCGGTTCCAAGCGATTATTCTGTGAATTGTGTGGAAAGAGAGAAGATCCTGAAGTACTAAGAAATACAGAGACCAAGAAAATGTGCCAGAAAGATACAGAAATATTTCCCATCATGTTGGCAGCCACAAGCCTTATTGGAGATTTCTCCAAATCATACTACAACTATCATTTATATAGTGTTACAAGGCGTACGCAGCATTGTACAGAAACATATAGAAGACGAGCCCTGCTCGTTAGAACTTTACAATCTAATCAAGACAGACAGAACAATACAAGAGAAACAAGGGGTTCAGATATAGAAAGGCAGCCTCAAAGAGGTGAACTTTTAGCATGGATTTGAAAAGGGGGAGAGATGAGACCTGACGTATAGATTCAGGAAGTTTGTTCCAGGCATCAGGAGCAGCAAGGTGAAAAGATCAAAGTCTGGCATTGGCAGTGGAAAAAAAGGGCATAAAGAGAAGAAAGTCAGAGGAAGAGCGGACTTCACGAGGAGGGGTGGAGGGAGAAAGGAGAGAGGAAAGGTAGTGAGTGGCAGTAGAGTGAATGCATTTATAGGTCATAAGAAGAAGTTTGAATTGGATACGGAAATGGAAGGGGAGCCAATGAAGTGATTGAGAAGAAGGGCTATATGAGTGTATTGGGGCTGGTGGAAGATTAGGCACACAGCAGAGTACTGAATCTTAATAGGGGGATTCATTGTCACCTTGATGATATGGTGTCTATTAACAGTCCTCCTGAAGTTCTCTTGCACGTCCTTGAACTCTTGCGTGTTCTGGTCCAGGTCCACCAGCAACAACAGTAGCCCACGCATGTCATCCCACTTGGGTGGAAGATTGAAATCTGAAGAGAGGAAGAGTCAGAGACACTTGGAGTTTGTATACATATATATTTCAGAGTCAAAGGGACAGATAAATGGCTCAGTAAATAGGATGATGCACCCCAGGATTGGACTAAACAAAACCAGTGATCATCTTAGCTTTCTCCAGCGCTTTTCTTATCTTTTGCCACTAGAGGCAGAAGCAGACTGGAAGTTTCCTATGATTTTGTTCAGAAAAGACCACAAAACAAGCTAGTTAAAATACTCAGCAGTTGTTTCCCATCTGTTTACAGCCTGAAACAACTTTCCAATGTTTTCCCATTACAAAACTAAACACAGCAGCATTGCTCCGAACATTTTTGTTTCAGGTGGCCTTGTGTATTAGTGGGAGAGGTGCCACTGGAATATACGAGGCTCCCGGCTTCATGCAGCTCTCTCTCTCTCTTTCATTAACTTGGTTTCCCCTTATTAACATATTTTCTTCATGAAACGATGTAAGATCCAACTCCTCACCTTCCACCTTTTCCCGGCTCCCTCAAAAAAGGGATTCGCAAAATAACTATCTTTCTTTAACATTTGGTGGGTCTGATTAAGATGATTGTATAATAATAGGCACTTGGAAAGTTTGTGACTTCCTTGAGGGAAATCTAGAGTACGGAAGTATTACTTTCATACCTAATGACATGTCCACACGTTTCAGTTTCACAACCACTCTGGTGCTGGTGAAGGTTGCTTCCATTTTAGAAAAGTCCACCTGGGCCTCTTCTCCTCCTAGGGAGATCTTCACAGTGGTGGAAGGCCCAGCGACATGATCCAACAGGCTGGTTTCCAAGATACAGTTGGCCATGGGGTCTAGGTTGAGGTAGGTTTCATCCTTTTGGTACATCCACTGGACTAGCATGCTGACCCTTTCCCTTTCTGCTTCCTCCAACTGTCTCGACAGTAGGTGCTTCAGCAGCTCCATCACACACCTGAGAACCTCCATGACCTGTCTGTCACAACCCTGTAATCGTATACGGTTCACGTGCCCTCTCTCAATAGTGACATGGACCCCAAAGGCCTCTCCCAGCCCGAGAATCTGTTTGATCTCCTCAGATCGCAGCCTGGATATCGATTCTTCTTGCAGGATCTCATCCTTGTAGTTCTTCTGGAAGACCTCCTCAATCTCTTCTTTTGCGGTCTCTAGGCTACTGCAACTGAGGCCTATGATCTCAAAGATAACCTCCACGGGATCCTGGGAGGATTCAAAAATTTCATCCGTCTTGGAGGCAGCTTTTTTGGCCTTCGATGTTAAAGTTTTGAAGAAGCCTGCAAGGAATAGGGAGAAGAAAAATAACTAAAAAAGATATAAGATACAGATGCTTCTGAAGAGACCTTTGCACCTGAGGTCTGTAAGAAACTCATCAGAAGTTTTTTAAAGTGAAGATGTTTGCAGGTTTCAGAACTGACCTTCAAAAGCTTACCTGGATTTTAATACAAGTAATCTAACCCCCTGGTTTTCAAGGGTGAAGAAATCCATCTCTTACCTCTGGGAGAGAGCAACAAGGAATGGATCTACTCTTTGAGGATCTCCTGAACACTTCTTACTAATACGGATTGGATAGAATGCTAAGCTCAATGGGCCTTTGGTCTGACTTAGTATGGCACCTCTTATACACTCAAGTTTGTCTCCATGAGGGAAGAGATATATTTTGAGGCTCTTCCAGTGCAGGCACAAATCTACCAGAAAGCAGCTTTGGAATCAACAATCGACATACAAATAGCTGTTCTTCCAAGGAATTCCTTTTATTCACAAATGAAAAACAACTCTGTAGGGATAGTCTGAGACAGGTCGTACAGCAGGCCCTGTGTTTTAAAAAAATCTCAGTTTTATATTTAGAATCAGTTTGAGACCAGGCTCGGATTTAAGCACAGGCAACATAGGCAAATGCATTGTGAAGCACCAAATACCCAGATCAAAGAGAAGCCTGCCTCTGCTTGCTTTAGGGACCGGCACATATGTTGCTTCAAATGAGCATCACTATAGCCTTTCTGTGTTCCTCTTCTGGCTCTTCAATCTTTGGGATCTCTGAATTCCTGTCCCCCCCCCCCCCCCAATTCCCTTTCTCTGGGATCTGCTGTCTGGTCTTTCGAAATGGGTGCCAAAACCTTAAATCTGGCCCTGTTTGAGACACAATACAGTTCTGTCATTCAAACTGCTGATCCAGAGCGGCTGAATATATTCACTTTGATCCTGCTGAAAGCTCTAAGCACTCTTGTGACTCTGGAAGTCTCTCTCTGGAACTGTTCTTTACTCACTGACACCCCTTGTGTTTCTCCTAAAGCAGCACCTTCGTACTTCTGGCTTTTCCCTGAAATGCTCCCACAAAGATCCCCAAAAGCTGGAGATTCTCATTCCTGCTTCTCTTAACCCACAGACCCACAATTAAGATAACTTGCTTCACTGGTACAGCACAGGCAGTACACTTAGGATTAGCTAGTCAAAGTGTTTTCGTTGTCTAACCCATTTCTGAAGACAAAGTAATTAATTACTTTATTTATTTATTACATGTATTAATCACCTATAATTTTCTAAAGCTCTAGACGATGTACACTTTTTAAAAGACAAAAATTTCTAAAAAACATAAGATAAAAACAAAAATAAAATAAAAAAAGACACATAAAACCAAACATCATAAAAGAATAATAAAATAAACAATATTTATGGGCGCGTCCCCTTCCACCCCTCTGGAATTCTATCCTGCTCTCTCACCCTTTAAATAGTTATTTTCTCCTTCTGGTGACTCATTCCTCTGGCAGGGGTGCCTGAAACATGCGCCAAGCCATTATTGTCCCTGTACTAGGGTCTGCAATACAGACTAGGAGCTCAACGGGTCCCCCACATGAGAACAGCAGATCACCAGATTAAAGAAAATAAAAGAATCACCTGGCGGTTAGAGCTAGAACCCGGGGCTGATATCAGAACCCCTAGCCGGACGACCAATGGGAGGCTGTCCAGATAAGGGTGCTCTCTGTGATATCCAGCAGCACTATCCGGATAGTGCTGCTAAATATCTCCACAGATCACCACAGCACTGTCCGGTTAGTGCCGGGGAGGTCTGTGGGCAGAGCAAGGGTATGTCGGCATTATCTTAAGCTAAGTCCAAATCCCTTTTCCTAGGGAATATACCATGCAATATTCAAACTGGCCACAAACGTGCCCTCCCTTCTCCTTCACAAGCCCATTTGGAACAGACCCATAGTGCTGCTTTTTACTTTCTCAGCCCTGCACTCTGGAACACTTTACCATCCTCTCTCCGTTTAGAACCATCATATCAGAAATTCAAGACATTGCTCAAAACCCACCTATTCCAACAAGCATTTGAGCTTCCTGACTGTTAGCACCACTTAAGTATTTTTCCTTTTGTACTTTCTATCTTTGTTTGACCTATACTGTTTTCTTTACCTCTTTCCTATCATACAATGGTGTTCTTTTGCTCTTTTCAGCAGCATTTTGCTTTTATTGTAAACCGCCCTAATGTCTTGACGTGGGCGGTATATCAAGTGTATCAATAAAGATAAAGGATGGTAGCTTTTTTAAGAAAAAATATTTCATCAAACATTTTCATTCTAAATACTAACTAAAATTATTATGTATATATGTGGGCTCAGTCAGGGGCGGCCCAAGGGTGTTGTGGGGCCATGTGCGGAGGCTAATTGTGGAGCCTCATTTGCATAAATATTTGCATATCCACTGGGCCTCATTTGTATAAATCTAATTTATTGTATTTTAAAATGTATATGCTGCCCATCTAAAATTTTAAGTGGCTTTCAAAGGAGTCTTTCACAAGCCTCTCTTTTTCTTAACAATGACTTGGAGGCATGTTTACTAAACATTTATTTAACAGGTTTAATATACCGCCTTGGGGCCAAGGCCATTTACAGAAAACAATTAACAATCTCAATTGAGAAACAGTTGCATAGAACGTAAGGGGGTAAAACTTGGAGTTAACAAAAACAGGGGTAACATGTTGAAAGAGGGGGGTGGTGATGATTTCCTAGGATGTTATGCGGTTTCATTGGTGCCATAGTACTCGTTGAAGAGATGTGTCATTAATAACTTCTTGAGGTCTTGGGTTGTCTGTGCAGTGCGTATTGGAGCTGGGAGTGAGTTACAAATTGAGGGGGCAAAGAGGGTGAAGGCTCTATTGTTTGTTTGCTGGGTACATTTTGTCTTGAACAGAGGGATGGCTAGTAAATTTTGGGTGGTTGATCTTCTTTCTCTTGTGGGAACTTTTCTGATCAGTGGGTTGAGGCAGGGCGCAGATAAATTGTGAATGATTTTGTGGGTGGTTGTTATGTGTGTTAAGTGCCACTGTAACCAGGGCCGGCCCGCCCACTAGGCGAGCTAGGCAGCTGCCTAGCACAGCCAACCTGGGTGGGCCGTAGTGGCACACATGGGTGACCGTGCCACCCCCCCCCCCAGCTGCCACTGATTCCATTTGGGGGGGGAGGCGGGCAGCATCAGTATTTCCAAAAGTGGCAACATAAAGCCGCCGGTTTTGGAAATGCTGCCACTGCCCGCCTCCCCCTCCCAAGGCGGAATCGGTGGCAGCTGGGGGGAGAGCAATGACAGAAGGTCGGTGGGGGGGGGGGGGCGGCAGAAACCCTTGGGCCGGCCCTGACTGTACCCATAGACATGAAATGGTATTGCTGCACTTAGCACACATTCAACTCTGTGAAAGAACATTAACCTTTAGTAAACATGCTTCTTAATGAGTGTCTGAAAACCATTTGCATGTACAATGAGGATAAAGAAAGGCTACCATATTTCTGCCAGATGCATTACTACAACACCCTGCTCATTTAGAACCCATAGCAAACCTACCATATCATAACAGCACTACTGGGACTTACACAGCACCTAACCCTATTTATCAAAAGACAGCACTACAAATATTAAACCAATATATCTCTGACTGGTAAAAGAGAACAAGTGGGTCTATTACACAGAAACTAGACAACAGAATAGCACAGTTCTTTCATACACACAAAACAGACAGACCGTCACCCAATACAGAACAAGGGATCGCGATTTAGAAATACGAAGACAGTGATTGTATTGGGAACCCCTGAAGGGATAATTGGAATAAAGGGATAATCAGCTCAGATCTGCTTTATATGTTTGCCTTATGATTGCATATATGTCTGCCTTATAACTGCACTCTGGCCTGTTTGAAACATACACAGCAACATATGGTTGGCACAAAACAGGTGGGCAACAGGAAAAGAGTACATGCAGCTTACTACTGTTATAAAGCCTAAAAAAAAGCTATACTTTGGACAGAAGTGTCCAAGGATATAAGCCTAGGTTCAAACAGGACAAGCCAGGAATTCAACTAATGCTCTTGCCCTGAAGGTTTCAATTGGTGCCAGCAGATGGAAAAACACAGGAGGAGGCAGAGGGCTATGATTGATTGCATAGATAGGCAAGCCTTGATCAGCAGATCCAACGGCATAAACATAGAAGGCCCTGGGAATGAGCTTTGCATTTGCTGAAACTATTTAGAATTTGAAGCAGAGAGGTATATATAAGACAGCAATTTTAGAGGGTCTTGGGCAGTTCTTTTCTCCCCTTGCAGAGAGAAGTCTGCCCCGCTGTCCCTCAGACAGGCACTTGCTATCTGCATCTATAACCATTTGTTTGCTGTGCCAAATAAAAAGTTTCTTTGTAGCTGAGCAACTGTCGTCTGAGCTGTTTATTGGTAATTGGGGAGACTTTGTAGGTGGACCCGGCCTACAAATTGGTGGCCCGTACGGGGACATCTAAACTGAGTTTAGACACTCATAAATTTTTCTAAATTGCCCAAGGATTCCTCTGACTGTATTTTTGTCAGAGAGGATACCTCTTGTTTGAAAGGAGAAACAGGAGATGAGAATACCATTCCAATAGGGGATGAAGATATTTTCTGCTGGTCCATAAGATTAAGAAGCCGTCCCAGTGAAGACTCCAGTTGTGAATATTGTGTTTTCCTGTCTACAAACAAAGATGGAAGATTTACCCAGGTTCGATTGGTGGGTGAGTACCAAATTTACACATATGCATATGTATTTTATGTGCTTAATGTTTTGTTATGTTGAAAATTGTTAGTGTCTTTGCCTTTAGTTGTAATGTTAGGGAAAGAAAGTTTGAAAGTTTTGCCCAGACATTAGGTCTCTGTCTTTCCGGGATTGATTGATGTACGCTTGAGACTGTACGTATTATTATTAATACGAAGCGAGTGTGTGTCTTTATCCACGTTTCCATACCCCCATCACTGCGAGGGGATTGGCTGGGTTTAGACGAAGCGCAAGAGTTGTATGTGTGTATGAGTCCTGGATTCGTAATTTTCGCTCCTCTGTTAATTAAGAGGTTTGGATTGCCACCTAAAAGCGAAATTACGCGCGCCTCTGTATATAAGGAGGTTCAATTTGCTATTGGTAAAAGGCGAAGTTAATTGTCCCTGTCCCTGAACAGTGAAAACACCAGGTCTACATAGCCTATAGCGAAGGGACAGCTGGGGAAATGTTTAAAAGAAAATCCAACCAGGAAGAAAATACTGAGAAAGGAACTGAGCCCAGTCCTAATCCCATAGATAGCCTTGTTAAACAGAACCCCCTACTGGAGGCTTCGATAAAAAATTGTTCTAAACAATGGGAAAAATGGACGAAGAAAACACCCTCTCTTGCCTGGCCAGCAGGGGGGTCGTTTGATCCGCTCATTTTGACCAAAATTAGGGATCATATTTTATTTAACAAATGTGGCAAAACCCAATTGGAACATTTGCGACATATTTCCCTGTGGATGCAGGCTGGTCCAGAGCTTTCACCATCTGCCCCTGTGCCCCCACCTTCTTATTGGGCAGCCGAAAGTAAAGCTATGGCAGCCATAGGCTATTCTGACCCTGTCTTCAAGCCCAAGTCAGAACCGACTTCTCACCCAGTAACCTCTCTACCCCCAGAACAGGTTCTGCATAAACTCTTGGACACTGAGGGCGCTTGGGCAAAGATTGAGGGTCATGTTAACTTAAAAGCCACCCCTGCCCCAGATCCCAATGCATATGCTGAGGCACAGGCACAATTAGAAGAGTTGAAACAACAATTGACAGCAGAACATAAAGATTTAGAAAGTCAGGCTCAAGCTTTAAAACTATCTGAGGTTAAAATTACTGAGAATCTTAAAAGATGGGAGTTAGACCTAGCAGATAGGGAAAAACGTCTTAAGCAGATTATAGAAGAGGAAGAACAGGAGAAGGTAGATGAGGTAGTAGATGATGAAGAGAAAAAAAGTGAACTTACACTGGTTTGTGGAGTTGTGCAAGGTAGTAAAACTCCTCGAGCTCCGCAACCATGTATCCTTACTTTTATTACACAGCAGGAGGATGGAAATGGTTACTATGTTTACCGATGGTCCTCCAACATGTACGGTTGGACAAAAGCCAACCAGCCCCAGATGTTACAGTGGCCCCCTAATGGATCACTAGAAACTGTACACCTTAACACCGCCCGACTCTGCATTCGCGGAGGAGCGGGAGACCCTAACTGGGATTCTGCCTATATGGAGGCAGGTCTTAGGGTTTGGGAAAAGTATGAGAATCAGGACGCTAATAAACAGCTTCTGTTTCCAGTAATCTACACAAATGAAGGAAAATCTAAATATATCCCATGGAGTTTTACTGATATGACTAGTATAGCCAGTAGTCTCCCTCCTCTTAGTAGATGGGAAGAGACATGGATTCAAAAATTTGAAAGAATTACGGCTGGATATAATTTGGCTTTGGGAGATATCAAAGCTTTATTGGCCAAAATTCTGGGAAATAGTGCGACAAATCAAGTGTTCGCTAATGCCGACTTAGACCAGGTGAAGGTCACAGTTAACACTTATGATGGTGCTTCCTTCAACGAGTTTCGTCCTCGTATTTGGGACGCCCTCAGGGAGATGTACCCTACTCAGCGCAGTTTGGCTCCTCTCACTACTATGAGATTCCAAATAGGTGAGGATATCAGTGCATACCTCGTACGATTTCAAGATTTATGGGAAGCACAAATGGGGGTACCATACGATGATGTTTGTATGAGACCTGTATTTTTCCAGACTTGTGTAATACATTACCCCCATCCGTAACTGCAAAATTAAAGTCTATAGTAGCCTTGGAGTCTGAGCCATGGCCTAAACAGGCCCATATTTTGCATTATATTCGATCTTTAGAGGAGGACACTTTGAAACCTGAGAAGGATTTGAAACAGGCCCAAGCACGCTTGTTACACCTTCAACTTAAAGGGTTACAAGAAATTAAAGATCCCCAATCCACCACCAAATTACATCTTGATAAATCTAATAATGAACTTATTAGACAACTAAAACAGAAAATTAGGGAACAGCAGGAGAAAATTGATGACATGGAATATCTGGATCCTTATGAGGATGATGTTCCAGATCCCCGTGATGAGGTATGGGATAGAGATAAGGAGCGCATTTACTATAACGGAGCCCAACGACCCCGTTATCCTCAGCCACAGCTTCGAGGTCCCTCGTACCAACAAAATAACCGTACTCCTGCCCCACAGTGTTGGAACTGTGGTGGTTACGGTCATTTTCAGCGCTCATGCCGTGCTCAGCGCAGAAATGAGAATTTTGACAGGAGGCGTTTTCCCTTGTGGACACCTCCCCGGGATTCTGGACCCCCACCCCAACAATGACTGGGAATCTATATCTTACAGGCGAGGCTCACATATCAGGAACCTCTGATCACAGTATATCTTAATGATGAGCCCACAGAAATGTTACTTGATACAGGAGCCACTTCCTCTGTATTAACTGCTTTACTGCAGATATGCCAGCTTAGTAGAAAGAAAATGACTACCACTGGTTTTGATGGTAGACCCCTTACATCTTACCTAACTACACCTATTTGTTTAAGCATAGGAGATCAGCAGATTTCTCATTCTTTTCTGTTTTCCCCATATTGCCCAGTAAATTTGATGGGTAGGGACTTATTGGTGAAATTACAGGTTGAATTCACCTATGGTCCGCTAGGAGAAAAAGGCCCTGAGCGGTCACTGCTCCTCAGCCCTTATGGCAGAGTTAAATCACATCTGCCTGTTACCATTCATATTAAGCCTGGCTGTAAACCACCAAAGATTCCGCAGTATCCTCTCCAACCGGAGGCCCTGCAGGGATCTCGCCAGGAGATTCAGGAGCTGTTACAGCACGGAATCATTGAACTCAGTAACTCCCCATACAACACTCCACTATTCCCTGTGAAAAAGCCTAATGGGAAGTGGCGAATAGTTCATGACTTACGTGCACTTAACAGTGTTATTGAACCACAGTTTCCAGTAGTCTCAAACCCTGCCACATTGCTGACAACAGCTACTCTGTACAAATATCATACTGTTCTGGACCTTTCCCATGCCTTTTTTGGGATAGAGGTCGAACCCACATCCAGGCAGTTTCTGGAATTTATTTTTGAGGGTCAGCATTATCAGTGGACCAGGTTACCCCAAGGATACGTGGAAAGTCCCTCCATATTCTCTCAAGCACTAGTTGCTGATTTGCAATCATTCAGGGCAGAATTGCCCAGCAATGTGTCTTTGTTACAGTATGTAGATGACTTACTGCTTTCCACAGCTGAGGCTGCAACAAACCTGGCCCTCACAGATAAACTTGTTTGTTATCTTTTGGAAAGTGGTTACCAGATTAATATGGCCAAGGCACAGATCTGCCAAACTGAAATCACTTTTCTGGGTTTCCTAGTAGGAGATGGAATGCTGTCTCTGACAGAGAAAACTAAACAACACTGCTTGCAATTGCAGATGCCTACCACTGTAAAGCAATTGCGATCTCTGCTCGGCATGATAAACTTCTGCCGTAATTGGATCCCAGGTCACAGTCAACGCACACATCCCTTTCGCAAATATTTAAATGGGGGGGCTAAGGGGTCGACTGTTATCAGCCTGTCAGCTCCTGACCAGATTTTGCTTCAGTCTCTTTTGACTGATGTCTCGCACACACCAAGTCTCTGTCTCCCTGACTATTCAAAGGAGATGTTTCTCATTAGCTTTCACGGACATCACACGTGGGCAGCTGTGATCTATCAGGATGATGGTAAAATTGTGTCCTACTTGTCAGGGTCTTTTTCTGTTACAGAAATAGTTCTGCCTGATGTTGAGAGAGGGTTAGTAGCCACCAGTGAGGCAGTCAGGAAGACCTATAACACCTTTCATCCCTTGCGACTCACTGTGTATTGCTCCGGTGATGTAGAGGCATTGTTA
Source organism: Ichthyophis bannanicus (assembly GCA_033557465.1). Taxonomy (NCBI): domain Eukaryota; kingdom Metazoa; phylum Chordata; class Amphibia; order Gymnophiona; family Ichthyophiidae; genus Ichthyophis; species Ichthyophis bannanicus. Next base: position 123,169,069 of record CM066048.1, read on the forward strand.
TGCAGTAATACTCTCCACTTTACCCCACATCGGGTGCACCAGCTGTGTGCTGCCCTGCTACGGAGTCATATACTCATTAAGCCATTCCCTGCAAGTCACCCTTTTGGTTACCTACAAAATTTAGTTTCTGTTATTGTTGGTGAGGAAGGAGATAAGGTCCCCATTTTTTCTTTCGCAGATAATATTTTGTCTCTTCATGAAATGCCTGTCAATTCTGAAGTCTGGTTCACTGACGGTTCTGAGACGTCACTATGTTCTGGTTTCAGTGCAGTACAGATATCTCCTTCTGGTGATATTCTAGATGTCCTGCAATATCAGTTGCCAAGTACTTACAGTGCTCAAGGTGCTGAACTCTGTGCAATTTTGGCAGTCTTACTGCATCAGGAGAAACAGAACATTATCATATTCACTGACTCCCATTATGCAGCACAAGTGCTGACAGTGCTTCATCAGAAATGGTCACAAAGAGGTTTTATCACCTCTTCAGCCAGCTCAATCTCACATCTTGATGAGATACATCAAATTTATGAGTGTTTAGAGAAACGCAGAATCAACAATCTGTTTCTGTGCTGTGAATGGGTTCCTGGACATACACAGGGAGACTCTTTCCGCCAGATAGGCAATGCCCTGGCAGATCAGTTAGCCAAAGAAGTAACTAGTAATGCTTCCCTGACCTTACCTGTCACCAGATCACAGATCTATTTAGTACCTGACCTTGCTGATTATCAGAAAGATGCTGTTTCTCATGAGATAGGAAACTGGGAGAGACTAGGTTGTTCCCAAATTAAGAAAATGTGGGTACATCCATCAGGAAAACTCTGTATCTGTTATGTAGCACTGAAACGCCTCACAGAACTCATTCATGATATCTATCATTCTAGTGCTGCAAATGTTTACAGCATGCTCGAGGACATTTTTTGGTGTCCACACATGAAAAATCGCATTCAGGAACTAGTAGCTAAATGTCCCGTGTGTATTCTGAACTCTCAGCCAGGGGGAAAGGCTATAATCAAAGGTCACCTCCCGGTTCTAAGTGGTCCTTTTGAATCCTGGTATGTCGATTTCACTGACATGATTCACAGATGTGCTCAGAAGCGGTACCTTTTAGTGTGGGTTTGCCCTTGGTCTAAATGGATTGAGGCTTTCCCCTGCAATAGAGAGACTGCTGAAGAAGTAGTAGAGGTTTTGCTAACACAAATAATTCCCCGATTTGGCATTCCTAAAGTCATATATTCTGATAATGGCTCTCACTTTCGTAATGCTCTTGTGACTGCACTCACCCAGCATCTTCCTGTTCAGTGGAAGTATGTTTCTGTGTATAAACCTACTTCCAATGGTCTTGTTGAACGATGTAATGGCATTTTGAAAACTCAACTCAGAAAGGTTTGCGCTTCTGGTCACATGACCTGGCTACAAGCATTACCAATGTGCTTGTTTCAGCTGCGTAATAGCCCGATCAAGCGATTACATCTGACACCTCATGAAATGGCCACTGGCCGGCATATGCGCACGACTAATTTATCACAGTCCCAGGTTCCGATTCATGATAGTCTCTCTGCTTACCTTGCAGGACTCCGGATTGCGCTCCAAGAAATTGCTGACCGAGTAGCAGTCACACAATCTGTGTCCAGTCCATCCTTATTACCATGCTTCCCTGTAGGGTCCACTGTCTATAAAAGAAATTGTGTTCGTGCATCCTGGGACTGCCCAACCTTTTCAGGACCCCACGTTGTCACTGCTGCTTCCCCTTTTGCTGCCAGACTGAATGATACTGATACTTGGGTGCATGTCAGCCATCTAAAAGCGTCTCCAGCTGTCCCATCTGATTAATCAGTTTTATTTCCCTACAGAACTCACGTGTTCTCACCACAGTGCTATGTTATTAGTACCAAAGATGATCGCTGTCAAGCCTACTCCATGGGCATCCCTGTGCCTTCTTCTGGGAATCTCTGTCATAATCGTCCTCCTTATTGAGTGTTTACATCCAGATGGACAGCTAGCTTTGTTTCTCCATGGATGGAACCAGACTAACCAGACGATATCTCGAGTACCCGAGCTTTACCTGAAGGCTCTCTGAACTTGTGGAAGCAATCAGTATTACACATTGTTTCCCTGATGAACATTGCAGACTGCATTATTTGTACCCCTTTACCGAAGGGTGTATCATATGCTCCAGTACATGTTTCAAAGGTTCCTTTAAATGAGTATGCAGGACAGCTTGCTTGTGTAGATAATAATAATTTTTCTGCCAGTTGTTATGAAGCTTTTAATTGTTCCCAGACGTGGCATGCAATGAATATGATACATGACCCTTTGCGTGTATATGTTGACCCGAATATGATATTTGATCTATGTTTAATAACAAATGTATCCATTGCTTTTTCAGACAGGTGTAACCTGTCGTATAATGTTATTAATGGATCCTTTCATTTTGCTAGTAATTCTGTCATGGTAAAGTGGTATAATCAATCCGGTAATATGGACCCCTCCAATATGAAATATGATTGGAGAAATATTACAAGGAGCCCGGTAGTGTTTAGTGGATCTGACTTCCGCTGGTATGTGGGGGTTGGTCCCATTTACCACGATGGTTCAGCTGTGCTGACAACGTGTTCTCAGAATGAATCTCCATATACTTCTTGCTATCTCCCAATGTCCAGTTTCAGGAGGGATCTTACCTCAGCTACCATGGGAAAATCTTCTGTTAAGTGGTTTGATGGGCATCATATGAGTCGCATATGGACACCTGCTACAAACCTCTTTGCTGTAATGGGTCATTATTGGTTGTGTGGGGAAACTCTGTATCAGGTAATTAACCTCTCCCTATTACCCTGTGCTTTGGTTAAAGTTTCTTCTTTTTCTGTCTTGATACCTCTTAATGTTACCCATCATTCTGCTTCTCGCTCCACCCTGCATAGATTAAAACGTAGCTCCTCAGCTTATGCTAGCCCCTGGGATTCCTCTATAGCCAAGGATGATGCCATTCAGGCCTCATTTGAGTATATCAATTCCACTTATCCCATGACTAAAACTCGTTTGGATGCCCTTAGCGCAACGGCCTGGATTCCCTTTGCCACCCCCGCCCTAACTGCTGAGCTTGGTATGGCTGTACGCCGTTTGCAATGTTTGTTGCATATTCAAATGAAAGCTGTTACCGAATCTATCTCACGCCTAGCTGAGTCCCTTGAGCAAAATACACAAATGACTCTGCAGAATAGGCAAGCTTTGGATTTACTTTTGGCTGCTGAAGGCGGGACATGCACTTTCATTAATGCTACAAACTGTTGTACGGTCATCGCTAACCATACCATTTTTGTTCTTGATGCTATGAATAAGATAAAGCATCTCTCTGAGTTGCATATTGATGATTTTAAGGGGGGGCTTCAACTTGATAATATCTGGGGTAGTATTGCTTCATGGTTTGCTAGTTTAGGTGTAGGACTTAAAGCCTTCTTTATTACGCTTTTTTTTTTTTTAAACTTTATTTAAATATAAGCCAGCATATACATAACTTTCGGTATAGGCAAACAATATATACAACACGCCACTGTGGAGTGGAATCTTATCTCCGCGCGGCACAAATCACAAACAGTCATGTATGCCAAACAGAACTCAAAGCGCCCGTGATTTTCATTTATTTGGGTCTAAAGTTAGTCTAGGGTGCCCTCCTGAACCTCCCCCGCTACCCCCCCTAACCTCCCCCCCCCCTATTTTGTCGTCGCACCTCCGGACCCCGCCTAGTTTAATAGCCTATATTTACTATTTCGTTCCGGCAGCGGGAGCTTAAGCTCTGGATGTAGGGTCCCCATATCAACATAAAGGTGGACCATCGTTTTACGGAACCCCGGGCTAGCCAACGCTCTATAAGCATCAGTTGATGGAAACTATTGCGCCATTCCAAGAACGTGGGTGGGTGCTGATCTCTCCATCTATGGAGAATGGGACCCTTCCCCACCAGACAGGCTTTACGTACCAATAACCGCTCCCATCGCCCCCCAGGTAGGGTTGGGTGTAATTGGTCGAGTGTGACCAGAGCACTAGTCCACGGGAACCTTTGCTGTAACAACCCCGTAAGGTATCTGCGAATACGGGACCAGTAGGGAAGGATGCGCCTGCACTGCCACCACATATGAGTTAGGGTAGCTAAGGGTGTAGAACATCTAGGACATGACCCGTCTTGTGTAATGTGGCTCCGCAACGCTCGCCGAGGCGAAAAATGCACGCGCGTCAGGGCCTTGTATTGGACCTCCCTCCACCGCGCTCCCCCCACCAATGCTGTTATCCGCCCTACTGCCGCACAGATAGAACCGGGCTGCACCTCCCGCCCCAATTCCTCTGCCCATGCTGTCTCCACTCTCTCATAGTCCGGTCTTACCCCAAAGCACTCCAGCCGAGATTTCATTCCCCGGATTGTTGGTGGTGCATCGCCTCCAATTTCAAAAAATTCCAGAAGCTGCGCCGATCGATCCACCCCCAGTTCCTCTTTAGGCAACTTTGCCACGTAGTGAGAGAGTTGAAGATACGCAAAATATTGAGTGGTGGGTAAGCGAAACTCCTCTTGAAGCTCGGGAAACGACTTACATTTACCAGTAAGGTCCACTACATGTCCTATATACCGTAAGCCCTGGCGATACCATAGCTGAAACGCTTTGGAATCAGATCCCGGCAGGAAATGTGCGTTTCCATGAATAGGAAGCCAGCTAGTCACCTGCCAATTCCTTCGCCAAAAGCTATTTAGTTGTCGCCAAGTACGACGCAGCGCAGTGATCATAGAATTTCGCGTTAACCGCGTAGGTAGTTGCGCACTATCCGCAAGCAGGACTCCCACCAGTGAGAGGGGGGCCACAAAAGCCGCTTCTAACGCCCGCGGCGTGTAGACGTTAGTGTCGCCCAGCCAATCCCCGAGGTGACGGGCTTGACACGCCAAAGCATAAAGCCATATATCTGGGAAGCCTAAGCCTCCCCTGCTCCATTTGCCTTTCATCCGGGTTATTGGGATCCGGGCTCTAGCCCCCTTCCACAGGAACCGTTGAATCTCCTTTTCCAGTCTAAGCAGATCCCGCCGCAATAGCCACACAGGTAGAGTTTGCAGCCAGTACAGTATACGAGGCAGCACCACCATTTTAAATGCTGCGATTCTCCCCAGCAGTGATAAAGGTAGCGGATTCCACGCCCTTAATTGACTCCGTACCCCAGACAAAATTCTCTCGAAGTTCATATGATAAAGGTCTTGCGGCACCCTCGTTAGAACCACCCCTAGGTATTTGAACGTCCGCTCTGCCCATTTCAAAGGGAACCTCTCCGCCCCCCAATGCCCTCGTAACTGCCCCGAAATGTCCAAGGCCTCTGATTTTTCTTCATTGATCCGAAGACCCGCAAAACTGCCAAATAATCGAAATTCCGTTAACAATCTAGGTAAAGAGGCCTGTGGAGCTAGGAGGTGTACCAGCATGTCATCGGCAAAAGCCGCCATCTTAAACCCTTGCTGTCCAATCTCAATACCACAAATTTGTGGGTCAAGTTCTATGCGCCGTATTAGGGGATCTAGGGATAGAACAAACAAGAGAGGGGATAATGGACAGCCCTGCCTAGTACCCCTATACAGGGGGAAGGGATCCGATAAAACCCCGTTACAGAGTATTCTAGCCGTCGGTGTATCATAAAGGCTCTTAACCATGTCGCAAAAAGCCGGTCCCAAGCCATACAGTGGTAACAGGTGCTGCAAATACGTCCAATTGACCCGATCAAATGCTTTTTCAGCATCAAAACTCACCAGCAGAGATTGAATCCGATGGGCGTGTACCCATTCTAACGAAGTTAAGATTCTGCGAATATTGCGGACTGCATAACGACCTCGCACAAAGCCCACCTGGGAGGCGTGGACAATATCCTCCAATAATCCCGCTAGTCTTTCCGCCAAAACCTTGGCCATCAGCTTCATGTCAAAATTAAGCAGGGATATCGGCCTGTAAGAAGCCGCCTGCAGCGGGTCTTTGCCCGGCTTAGGTATCAACGTGATATATGCCTGATTTTCACCCCATCGTCTACCCCTACCTTCTAATCTTTGCCGGTAAGTATCCACTAGCAGCGGACTGACCCAGTTCGATAACAATTTATAAAATTCTGCCCCATAGCCATCAGGTCCGGGGGCCTTATAGCAGTTAGCTTTCAGAATCACCTGTTGCACCTCTTCTAGGGTTATCGGACGCCCCAACATGGCCCGTTGCTCGTCGGTTGCCTTAGGGAGCCGCAACACCTGAAGGTAATTTTCCATGGTAGTGGGGTCAGCCCCCTCCTCTGAATACAATTTCTGGAAGAAACCCCTAAAGATTTCACTTATTACGTCTCTCTTCTGCTGTAGTTTTCCTCTCTCATCCCGAAGTGCCGCAACCCCCCGCCCACCTCTCTGACCCTTTAAACAACGTCCCAGCAATTTCCCCGCTCTATTGCCAAAGCATTGTAAGCGGTATTTGTAATACATTATCGATTTCTTGGCTCTCTGATGGAGTAATTCATTTAAGGCAACCTGTAACTCCCATAATCGCTTTCTATTAGACACGGAAGGGGCGCGACCACTCAGTACCCGCATCTGTGATACCTGCTGTTCTAGCCGGATGATTTGTTCTGCCCGCAATCTCCGCTTCCGAGCCGCAAATCCGATAATATCCCCACGCAGCACCACTTTGGCAGTCTCCCAGACCAGCTCCGGGTCATCCCTATGGGCCTGGTGGTTTAATTCAAATTCACTCCAGCGCTGACTCAGAAACTGCCGGAAGTGGTTATCGTGATACAGCTCGATGGGGAACCGCCATATGCGAGATGTTCCGGGCCCGCTCCCCCATTGCATCTCCAACCAAACCATAGCATGGTCAGAGATTTCTAAAGGTCCTATTTGCACCTCTTCCACTTGTGCAAAGGTAGTAGTGGAAATCAAAAGGTAATCTAGTCTCGCGCTAGTCCCATGTGCTCTCGAGATATGTGTAAACTCTTTTTCAGAAGGGTGCGTCAGTCTCCAGGGATCTACCAAGTTTAAACGCGCTCGAAAACGTTGCAGTAGTTGAGATCCCAACACCCTGTCTCTCGTCTCCTTAGCTGCAGAGGTATCTACACTTACGTCCAAAACACCATTAAAATCCCCCCCTATAAGCATGGGCACATCCGGCAATTGTTCAATGTTGGCTGCAATGCGGTTAAGAAAGTCTCGGTCTAATACATTAGGGCCATAAACGTCCCCCAGTATGATATCCCGGTCTTCCAGTAGTCCATGCAATAGTAAAAATTTCCCGTTTGGGTCGGCCCATTGACGATGGAGCGTAAAGCGGACACGTTTATGAATAAGTATAACCACCCCTCCTTTCTTTCCCAGTGCAGGCGCACCCCATGTCTGACCCACCCAGTCCCGACACAGTTTCGCATGTTCTTCAGCCGTCTGATGGGTCTCTTGCAATAGCGCAATATCACATTGCTGTCGAGCCAATGCCTTAAGCACTTTGTAGCGCTTAATTGGGTTCCCCAGCCCGCATACATTCCAGGTAATTACTCTCAGAGGGTTCTTAACTGTTGATGCCCCCGCTGCCAGCACTTCGTGTGTAAGGAGACCCTCCCAGCCTGGGGTCTCCTCCAATGTCTACTGAAATGAATGATATTAACTCCTTGCAGAGATTGTAAGGTGCGACGACTTCCCCCCCTTTCCCCCCCCCCCCGGCTAACCCCCTACCCCATATCCCATTAGCCTTCCCCCTAACCTCCCCCACCAACCAGGAGCTTCCCCCCGCTATCCCTACTCACTGCCTCCTAGCTACAGGGCTCTCTACTCCTACCCCCTCCTAGAAAGCCCTCCCGAGACCCCTCTGAGCCCATCCCCCGTTCCCCCCAGACCCGCCGGCCCCGTCCTACCGCCCGCCTTCCCACCTTGATACCCTTTAAGTATAGCTGTGGGCCCCTTCCTGCCTTCTCTTGGCGCCCCCCTCCTTTACCCGCCAAAGTTCCGCTTCGGGGGGAAACCGCCACCAAGGCCGGCCCACAGGAGGTGTTCCTGGTCATACCATGAAGGCGGATTCCCTTCCCCTCAGGGGTCCTCCGCCCCCATTCCCCATCGCGGCCGCCCGCTAGAGGATGCAGCCAGAGGATGGGCCCTCCCCACTATTCGATAGCCCATAAACAGAGGACATATTTAAACTAAAAATAACATAGTTCTGTTGGTAATGTTATAAACAACATGCACTCAGACAAATCCCATTAACCACAACAAAAAAAAAAAAAAACGTGTTCACATGTACACATTATTTAAAGTACCAGATCACCTTACGTGCAGTAAAAGTCATAATGAAAGACAGTTGACAATAACTCCCAGGGGGAATATGACGAGGTGGGCACCTTAGCATCATATTGATTAAGCCAAAAAAAAAAAAAAAAAAATGCCAAGTGAAGGGTTAAGATGGCAGTAGCATGTGTCTGCTTCTCAGGAGCGACTAACAGGGTAGCCTGATCAGTACACAAGCCTTCTTAAACTTAAAAATAAAGTAAGATGGCTGCTAGTAATGCCCATCATGGGCGTGGCTTCAAAAGGAGGGAGTGGATATAACAAAATAAGTGGGTCAGGATATATATGGGGGGGGCAGACTGATATGCAGAAACGCCTAAGGCTTTGTAGAGATTATTGGCCAGGTTTATCTAATGTGTTAGCGGCCAACTAGTCCCACCCATTGGTGAAGCAAAACTAGAACCTCATGACAAAGTTTTGAAATAGATTCTGCTCCATACACTTTTCCTTCCCCCCCATCTCCGGGAGCAAACATTGTGAAAAATAGCCCCAGCAGAGAATGAGCTCTTACCAGGTTGTGCAGCGTATGTCAATGGGAATCTTACAGGCACAATTTTAGCTACTTTAAGCTGTTCTAGTGAAAGTGGAGGGTTTCAGGGGAAGCATAGTTCTTCCTCCAGACTGCCATCATCTCCCTGGCCCCCTCCCATCGCCAACTGGGCCTTATCTACCTGGCTGTGATGCCTTGCAACTTCCCCAGGCCCGGGTGGAGGAGCCCCCTCCTTCTCAAGTAAAAAAAAAAACATTCTCCCAACCTCTCCCAGAGGCCATGTCTTCTTTCCCTCCAATGGCAACAGCTGGCATATCTGGGGGGGGAGACCCACCCCTTCCGGAACAGGCCATCTCATCCCCCCGAAATATTCAACCCGTCGCCATGTTAGATCTGCCATGCCATTCAAAATACTAACCAAAAAGGATCCCCCAGGACTCAAGTTCGCTATTATAGACTGATCATGGGGAGATCAAAGAAAGGGTTCTTAGTGACTGAATACTGTGTTGCCATAAAAAAAAAAAAAAAACAGTTTGCTACAGTTACTATAGAAAAAGGACACAGAGTTACTAGGCAATCGCAAAGCATTCCATGTCCGATGTTACATTGTATTTCCCTTCGGTTATTTTCCAATAAAAGGGTTGAGCACAGTAGCATGCTAGAGCAGAGTAGATCATGTTGCAGGAGTCACTGCCACTGCTGTTTTTTGAATATAGAGCCGGTTCACGTATTCTTCTGCTGCAGAGGCTGAATCGAAAGTACGGTGAGCTCCTTCACTAAGCACGTGGAGTCTAGCAGGGTACTGCACGGAGAACCGAATGCCTGCATCAATCAGCTTTCCACAAAGGGGGGCATATTCCTTCCTTTTTCGGCTCAAGGCCACTGAATAATCTTGAGCTATACGGATTTTTGTATTATTAAACACCACCTCCCCTTTCTGCCGTGCTGCTTTGAGGATCAACTCTTTCTGTGGGTAGTGGAGGAATTTGGCCAGCACTATTCTGGGGCGGGAGTCGCGATGTTGTTTGACGCCGACCCGGTGTACTCTTTCAATATAAAGGTTACCTCCCAATGTGCTTTCCTCCACCATCTGCCGGACTAAGGCCTCTAGGTATCCTCGCAGGTCCTTATCCAATATAGCTTCAGGGATCCCCAGGAAGCGCAGGTTATTGCGCCGAGACCTGTTCTCCAGGTCGTCAAGTTTTGCTTCGTGCTGAGATAATTGAGCCCGCATGCCCTCTACCTCCGCCGTCAGCGTCTCTACCTTTTCCTCTGCTCGCCCCACACGTTCTTCGGCTTCTTGCTGTCGCTGACTCAGCGTGTCAAATGCCGATTTCAGCCCGTCTATTTTCTCGTGGAGGGCTTCAAATTGAGGCATTAAGGCTGTCTTTATAGCCGCTGACATCTCGTCAATTGAGGCCGGGGACTTCGGCGACTGTGGCGATACCGGCCCCTGGGCTAACTCCGCCATCTTAGTTGAGCCAGTCCCCCGCTCCCGATCTCTCCGCAACGATTTTACCGCCGTGGCCATGCGATCAGGCTACCGGCTAGCGTTGTTAGAATCCGCCGGCGATCTGGTGCAGCTCTTTGCGTTTTCGGCAAATACTGGCAAGAATAAACGGCTCTAAATCGCCGGTAACGTCTGAGGGTTCAGGAGCTAGCTCAGGATGCGACCTCTATGGTGTTCGCATCACGTGGTCTCCTTTATTACGCTTTTAAGTATAGCTTGTTTTGCAATCATTGCCTGTTGTGCCTTATCCATTTTACTTGCCTGTTGTAAACGAATGATGCTGCAAAGCACTAAAACCATGTACATTGTATCTATGGAACAGTACCAGCGGTTGCCTCTCAATGATCCCTCTCTGTCTCAAATGGTTGTTATCCATGCCCCTTAGTGGGATTACTTTCGCTTCCCTCCACACAGAAAAAAAAAAAAAAAAGGAAAAGAAAAAGTGGAGAATGAAGGAATAATTGGAATAAAGGGATAATCAGCTCAGATCTGCTTTATATGTTTACCTTATGATTGCATATATGTCTGCCTTATAACTGCACTCTGGCCTGTTTGAAACATACACAGCAACATATGGTTGGCACAAAACAGGTGGGCAACAGGAAAAGAGTACATGCAGCTTACTACTGTTATAAAGCCTAAAAAAAGCTATACTTTGGACAGAAGTGTCCAAGGATATAAGCCTAGGTTCAAACAGGTCAAGCCAGGAATTCAACTAATGCTCTTGCCCTGAAGGTTTCAATTGGTGCCAGCAGATGGAAAAACACAGGAGGAGGCAGAGGGCTATGATTGAAAATTAGAGGGAACATTGCTCATGGAACTGCTGTAATGTTTGGAAGGCAACTTTTTGTGTTTATTATAAAAACTCTGAATTGAAATTGATGCCTGGATTGTCATGTTGTTGGTGTGCTCAAGGAGGCCAGAGGAGGTCCTGCCCAGCGTTGCCACACCCCCCTCCAAATCCAGCATATCCCATCTTTCTTTTTCTCCCTCTTTCTGTCCTTCCCCCTGGGAAAAATATCATGGAAGACCATCCCTGGCATCTTCTTTCTTTTTCTGGTTCAGCAGCAGAAAGATTTCGTAGCACCATTCCCAGCTTTATCTGTCTGTCTTTCTCTGAGTCAGCACGAAGCAGCCAGTCCTGCCCGTAGCATTCACTTCTGGCGAATGACCCCATGCAGTGGAAGTGAATGCTGTGGACAACACTGGCTGCTGTTGCTGCTCCGAGAAAGATGAAGCTGCACAATGCCAGAGCTGCCTGCACACCATCTGAGTCCCCATTTACTCTCCCAGTTCCCAGCCAATCTTACATTATGTCTTCTTTTCTCACACCCAATTTTAAAGTCTCCACCTAAGTCCCAGTCCCTGTTCTCCCCCATCTCTCTGACCCCAGGACTGCCGCCCAGTTACTTCCTTCTCTGATATTCATTAACTCTGTCTTTCTTCCTTCTTACCCCAGCATTTACTCTTATGCCCCTCTCGTTCAAATCTTCTCTCTGTATGAACTTTTTCTGCCCTCCCACACAAAGTATCTGTTCCCCTCTCCATCCTCATTCTCCCAGTTTCTTTTTTTCCTCCCCCCAGCCCCATCACCTTCTAGTCCTTCCTCGGCATCGGCTCCCTTCTAGTTCCAGCCCCTCCCAGCATCTGCTCCCTTCCAGTCCCATTCTCCCCATCAGGGCCGGCCCGTCCATTGAGCAAGAATGTTGTTTGCACAGGGCCCCGCGTTTCAGGGGGCCCCACGCAAACAACATTCTGCCCATCAGTCACTTTAAAAGAAAAAAGAAACTTGCTGCTGCCGCTGCCGCCGTGACGGCAGCAGCAGAATGAAGTGTCTCCCGCGATCAAGTGTCTCCTGCAGGGCCCCCCCCCCCCACCTCCGGCTGCCTGGCAGAGCCTGCCTCAATCACTCTCCTCGGCGTGGCTTTAAATTCAGAGCCGTGAAGGGAGTTTCCCTCTCCAGGCGGCTCTGTTTGTTAAGCTCGCTGGGGCTGATGGGACTGGAGGTGGGCTGATGGGGGGCTAGGACTGGTAATGGGCTGGGGGGGTTGCTAGTACTGGAAATGGGCTGAGTGGAAGGGGGGACTTGAACTGCAAATAGCTGATGGGGATGGGGGCTTGGAATGGAAATGGGATATGGGGGGAGCTAGGACTGGAAATGGGGTGATGGGGGTTAGGACTGATAATGGGCTATGGGGGGTGCTAAAACTGGTAATGGGCTGATGGGGGGTTAGGACTGGTTATGGGCTATGGGGGGGCTAAGACTGAAAATGGGGTGATGTGGGGCTTAGGACTGGTAATGGGCTATGGGGGGCCAGGACTGGTAATGGGCTGGGGGGGTTGCTAGTACTGGAAATGGGCTGAGTGGAAGGGGGGACTTGAACTGCAAATAGCTGATGGGGACAGGGGCTTGGAATGGAAATGGGCTGAGTGGAAGGGGCGGCTTGAACTGCAAATAGCTGATGGGGAGGGGGGCTTTGAATGGAAATGGGCTGTGAGGGGAGGGAGCTAGGACTGGAAATGGGCTGAGTGGTGGGGGAGAGCTAGGACAGGAAATAGGCTGATGGAGGGGCTAGGATAGGACTGGAAAGGTGAAATTTCACTTACCGTTAATTTCCTTTCCTGGAATACTGCTAGACCAGTCCAGACAAACGGGTTATGCACCCCTGCCAGCAGATCTTGGAGACAGAGAATTCCACCAGAGCTCTGATAGGGTGGAGACTGGTGATATACAGCTAACCCTAGGGGTCTCTGTCAGAAATGTATAAAAGCTATGGCAACTTAAAACTGAACCGTACCCCAGAGGGTCCCAATGAAACTATATACAAGGGAGCCGAAGAACTCCCCAGAGCCGAAGCTAGCATGCACCAACGCACTTATGGATCGCCCATGGCGAGGCATACTGAAAAAGCGGTCGGCGGCTGCACAGCGCCAGCAGCAGGGCGGGTCCTGGACTGGTCTAGCAGTATTCCAGGAAAGGAAATTAACGGTAAGTGAAATTTCACCTTCCAAGTCATACTGCTAGACCAGTCCAGACAAACGGGCAGTACCCAAGCTACCTGCTCTCAAGGGGGGGTCAAGGCCACCGACAGTACTGCAGCTCCAAAGCAGCCATCCTAACGAGCCTGAACGTCCAACCTATAGTGACGTACAAAAGTGGACAGCGAAGACCAAGTCGCTGCCCGACAAATATCCAGAGGGGCTACATGAGACCGCTCGGCCCACGAAGCCGCTTGCGCCCGTGTAGAATGAGCACGGAGTCCCGCCGGAACCGGTTTCCCCCGAAGAATATATGCTGCTTCAATGGCCCCTCTTAGCCATCTAGAAATGGTAGATTTGGAGGCCGCGGAGCCCAAACGAGGACCCGCAAACAGGACAAAAAGATGATCAGACGTACGAAACAAGTTTGTGACTTTCAGGTACCAGGAGAGCACTCTCTTAAGGTCTACCGCCCGCAATGGAGACCGACTACCGTCACACTGAGCCCTTGTAAAGGCTGGTAGGAAAAGAGGCTGGTTAACATCGAACGGCGTCAGCACCTTTGGCAAAAAGGAAGGGACAGTTCGAAGAGAAACGCCTTCTGAAGAAAAGGAGAGATAGGGATCTCAACAGGAGAGAGCCTGTAGCTCGGAAATACGGCGCGCCGACGTAATAGCCACTAAGAAGACAGTCTTTAGAGTCAAATCCTTGAGCGAACAGGCCTTAAGGGGCTCAAAGGGAGGAGCAACGAGGGCACGAAGTACGAGAGCGAGATCCCACGTCGGCACTGGCGGACGTAGCGGAGGTCGTAAGGACTTAACTCCGTGGAGGAAGCGAGACACGTCCGCATGCAAAGCTATCAATCGCCCCGCTATGAGACCCCGAAAGCAAGTCAAAGCGGCGACCTGTACTCGCAAGGAACCTAGCGCCAAGCCCTTATCCACTCTGGCCTGGAGAAAAGCCAGGATGTCCGGGATACCGGCACGCCAGGGAGAGGGGTCATGCCGGGAACACCAACTGTGAAAAAATCACCAAACCCTAGCGTAGGCCATCGACGTGGATGACCGCCGCGCTTTGAGTAGGGTAGCGACCACACTAGGCGAATAGCCCTTGCGCACTAACCTGCGGCGTTCAATAGCCAAGCTGTAAGCGAGTATGGAGCCGGGTCTTCCATTTCCACCGGCCCCTGGGTCAGGAGACCGGGAAAGGCCCCGAGATGTAGCGGCGATGCTCGAGACAGCCGGACTAGATCCGCATACCACGGTCGGCGAGGCCAATCGGGAGCCACCAAGATCACTGGACCGCGATGCTCCCTGAGCCGTTGGAGAACCTTGCCTATCATGGACCACGGAGGAAAGACATAAACAGAAGCAGATGGGTCGGCCATGGCTGAGAGAGAGCATCTATGCCGCACGCTCCCTCTTCCCTCCAACGGCTGAAATACCATGGCGCCTTGGCATTCTGCACCGTGGCCATGAGATCCATCGCTGGTAGTCCCCACAGTTGAACAATGGAACGAAACGCTTCCGGCTGCAGTGACCACTCCCCGGGATCCAGAGAGTGCCGGCTGAGAAAATCGGCCTTCACATTGTCCATGCCCGCAATGTGCTGCGCTGAGATAGCCAGAAGATGCTTCTCCGCCCACGGAAGGAGCAAGCGCAGTTCCTGCGAGACACCCGGACACTTCGTGCCGCCCTGTCGGTTGAGGTAAGCCACCGTCGTGGCGTTGTCGGACAAAACCCGAACCGCACGTCGCTGCAGAAGAGGCTGAAACTGTAGCAGAGCCAAGCGCACCACGCACGTCTCGAGACGATTGATGGACCAACGGGCTTTGCGAGGTGACCAACCCCCCTGCGCTGAAGTCACGCCGCAATGTGCTCCCCAACCGGAGAGGCTGGCGTCCGTCGTGACCAGGAGCCAGCGCGGAGACTCCAGAGGCACCCCCAGAAGAAGATTGCGTGCATGAAGCCACCAGAGAAGGTCGTGGTGCAACTGCGAAGGCAGAGGTAACCGGACCTGATAATCCTCCGACACTGG
The DNA here is from genome assembly GCA_033557465.1 of Ichthyophis bannanicus. NCBI lineage: Eukaryota > Metazoa > Chordata > Amphibia > Gymnophiona > Ichthyophiidae > Ichthyophis > Ichthyophis bannanicus. Next base: position 123,184,408 of record CM066048.1, read on the forward strand.
CGACCAATGAGAAAGAAGCGCCGCCTGCAAGCTGCGCTTGTGTGCACTGGCCCACGGAACGAGATCTATCGTAGCTGCTATGGACCCCAAGAGCTGAAGGTAGTCCCACGTCCGAGGCGCCGGTTGATCCAAGAAGCGGTGAAGCTGAAGAGAGATCTTCCGAACCCGCTCCTGCGTTAGAAAGACCCGTCCCTGATGAGTGTCGAAGCGAGCTCCGAGGAAGTCCAGAACCTGAGCCGGCCGGAGACAGCTTTTGGCGCGATTGATCACCCAACCGAGCTGCTCTAAGAAGAGGACCACCCGAGCGACGGTCTCGCGAGCTTCTGACCGGGAGTCGGCCCGGATAAGCCAGTCGTCGAGGTAGGGATGAACCCGTATGCCCTGCTTGCGCAAGGCCGCCGCCACGACGATCATGATCTTGGAGAAAGTCCGAGGAGCCGTCGCCAATCCGAAGGGCATGGCGCGAAACTGAAAATGCTGACCGAGCACCGAGAACCAGAGATATCGCTGATGTTCGGCCCGGATCGGGATATGAAAATAGGCCTCTGCTAAATTGAGAGACGCCAGGAACTCGCCCTTGCGCATGGCTTGAATCACGGAGCGAAGGGTCTCCATGCGAAAATGAGGAACGCGAAGGTCGCGGTTCACGCCCTTGAGATCCAGGATAGGACAGAAGGAACCATCTTTCTTGGGCACCACGAAATAGATGGAGTAGCGACCCCAACCTCTTTCGCAAGGAGGAACGGGGCAAATGGCATTTAAGGACAGAAGGCGACGAAGGGTCACTTGAACGATTCGCCGTTTCTCGGGGGAGGCTGCTGGAGAGACGACGAAGGCCTCCGGGATGGCTTGAGCGCACTCGAGCGAATAACCCTGAGAAATGCTGTCGAGCACCCAACGATCGGTGGTGATGCGTGCCCACTCTTGCGAAAACATTGCCAACCAACCCCCAATCGGCGGCAATGTCCCGAGTGGGCTTCCCACCCCGTCAGCGGGAGGACTGCCCGGCTGCGGAGAACTTCCCTGCGGAGGAGGAAGGCTCAGCGCCCTTACGGGCCCCTTGAAAGGACTGCGACCGCGCTTCATAGCGATTGGCTGGAGTCGCCCCCTGGGAGGCTTTAAAGGAGCGAAACTTTAGGGAGTCTCGAGACCGGGAATATCGCCGAAAATTCTGCGACTGTGACGACCGGCGAGAAGACGCCTTAGGTCTATCCTCCGGCAAGCGTTGAGGCTTAACTTCGCCGAGGTCCTTCACCAGCTTATCAAGCTCTTCGCCGAAGAGAAGTCGACCTTTAAAGGGCAACTTGGAAAGCCTGGCCTTTGATACTACATCCGCCGCCCATTGGCGGAGCCACAGCCAACGCCTAGCCACCGTGACGGCAGCAAGCGAGCGAGCCGAAAGGTGCAGTAAGTCATAGAAGGAATCTGCGATAAACGCCGTAGCCGACTCGAGGTGGGTGTGGGACGGGTCATCCGGCAACCGTTGAAGCCAGCGGAGCAACGCCCGTGCCGTCAAGCCCCCGCATACTGTCGCCTGGAGAGCTAGGGACGATGAAGCAAAGGCAGTCCTGAGAAGATTTTCCACCTTACGGTCCTGCAGATCCTTAAGCGCCACTCCGCCCTCCACCGGGATGGTGGTGTGTTTCGTTACCCCTGTGACTAAGGCATCCACCTTAGGGTATGCCAGCCACTGCTCTAGAGCTTCCGGAGACCAGACATAAAGCTGATTGAGGTGACGAGAGTTACGCAGCGGCACATCTGGAGAATCCCACTCCCTGGAAACCATTTGCTGCAACTCCGGAGGAAAGGGGAAGGCCTTGGAGGGCTTTCGAATGCCCTGCAAAATAGGATCTGCCTGGGACTGACCGGGAGCCACCTGCGGCTCCCCCAAATTCGTAAGGCGTAGCGCTTCCGACACCTGGGCAATCAGGGCGGATAACTCTTCCTTCCGGAAAAGCCGAATGTCTTGGGAGTCGTCCTGGGCAGGTAAGGACGAATCTGAAGGAGAATATTCGCTATCCTCCCGATCCGATGAAGCCGCAGAGCCCTCTTCCGATGACTTGTCCTCATGGAAACTGAAAACCTCTTCAGGAATAAACTGAGACGCCCTGAGAGAGCAGGATCTCTTATGCTCTGTAACAGGCTTTTTCTGCTTGCCCGCAGAAGGCACAGAGATGTTCCCCGGAGGTATTGGCAGCTGCTCTGCCCCTGTCGCCGCAGACTCCGCTCTCCATAGAGACCATGCCTGGCGAAAAAGAGACAGGAGATGTTCCTCAGAAGGCAGACCTGCCGGCGTGGACAGCCGTGGAACCTGAGAAGCTGCAGGAGAGGCATCCTGTGGCTCCACAGGCAGCAGTGGAGGCAGCTGACCATCCACAACTGGTAGAGGAAAAGTTGAAGGGTCAGAAGGCAAAACAGCAGCCGAAGACTCGCCCGGGTGGGCCAAGCAAGCAGTGCACAGGTGATTCTGGAGGTCCTTGTGATTTTTCTGACACCCCATGCAGCGTTGTCCTGAAGAAGGGAAGGCTGTCCTCACTCTCTGCTGAAAACCCCCGTTTTGTTTTGTTTTTTAACTTGAAATCCACAGGGAGAGATAACAAATCTCCCAACCTCCAGCTATGAATCGCTGGGAAAAATGAGCAGTAGGAAAGCTGCTATGAAAAGAAGAAGCAGAGGAGAGCAATCTGGTTTCCCGCCAAAAACCGGAGCTTGTCGGCAATTCAAAATGGCCACCGGCAAAGCAAAAGGAGCAAAAAAACAGAATTTAAACCCCCGAAAATACAACAAAACAAAGAAAAGTTCGAGGGAAAGCAGGAGAACGCTGTCTGCATGAGAAAAACCCTGAAATTCGGCAAAAACTTCAATAACAAAAATCGAGCTGCCACGGAGCTGCAGGCACTGAGGGGAGAGAGACAGGTGCTGTACTTACAATGCCGACGGCGCAGGGAAGCCAAAAACCGCTGCTCAGACCACATTCAGCTGCCTCACCACTAAAATCAGCCCCAGGGACTAGATTTTAGGAGGGTTGTCATCCAGCGAACTAGCTCTCATGACTAGTGCTGGGGAGCCTTCTCATCAGCGATCTCCACTGTGACAGGGAATCAGCTGGAAACCAAACCCTGGTGCCTAGAGAATGAACCTGGCAACGACAGGGAACAAAATCAAGGGAATCCCAAGAATCTAAAGTAGATTATGAATTTTGAAGGAGCAAACAAAAAGGCATCCAGATCTGCTGGAGACAGAGAAATACTGACAGAGACCCCTAGGGGTAGCTGTATATCACCAGTCTCCACCCTATCAGAGCTCTGGTGGAATTCTCTGTCTCCAAGATCTGCTGGCAGGGGTGCATAACCCGTTTGTCTGGACTGGTCTAGCAGTATGACTTGGAATGGGCTGTTGGGGGGTGCTAAGATTGGAAATGGGCTGTGGTGGGGCTTGGATTGAAATGGACTCATGGAGGGGCTAGAACTGGAAGTAGGCTCATGGGGGGCTTGGATTGGAAATGGGCTGAGTGGAGGGGAGCTAGGATTTGACATGGGCTGATGGTGGGGCTAGGAAAGGACTAGAAATGGGCTGATGGGGGAGGGCTGGGATTGGAAATGAGCTGATGGAGGGACTCAGATAGGACTGGAAATGGATGGGGGAGCTAGGACCGGAAATGGGCTGATGGTGGGGCTAGGATAGGACTGGAAATGGGCTGATGCGGGGACTAGAAGGGAGTGGATGCTGGGTGGGGCTGGAACAAGAAGGGAGCTGATGTTGGGGGAGGATTAGAGTGGGATGGAGCTGGGAGAGTGAAATGGAGGGGGGAAAAATATTTTGTGTGGGAGGGAAGAAAAATCTACAATTGGCCAGGTATTGGGAGAGTAAGTGGGGATTGAGGATGGAGGGGTAAAATTTGAGTGGATGAAAAAGGAATGAGGAAAGAGCAAAATGAGAAAGATTAGTATGTTAAAGCAGATGTAGAGAGAGAATGGAAAAAAACCAAAAGAGAGAAGAAAGGACAAATGGACAGAAGACGATGGAGAGTTAGCAGAAGACACAAAGAAACCAGAAGAAAGTGGCTGGAGCAATTGCAACTGAAAAAGAAATGCACAAAAGGTAGAAAAATATCTCTTTATTTTGAATTTATTAACTGGAATATGTCAGCTCTGGGAAATGTGCATCATTAACTTCGGTGCTTTGTTTAGTACAAGAGGAAATTAATTTATAGTTTTATTTCTACAGTGTTGTTGTACATTCCAAGTTTGGCTTTTGGGGTTCCCAGTTTAATTATTGTCTTATTGTTTCTAAATTGTGATTCCTTGTTTGGTAATGGTCTATGTGCTGCAGGTGTAACTGAGCTGAGGTATTCCCTTTATATAATTCCACTTTGACATTGCCACTTGTTCTCTTTCCCCAGTAGGTCATACATTGTTATTCTCTGAAATGTATCGGTTTAATATTTGCAGTATTGCCTTTTGATAGGTAGGGTCTGGTGCTTTGTGAGTCCTCGTAGTGCTGTTACAATATGGCGGGTTTGCTATGGGTTCTAAATGGGCAGTGTTTGTAGTAGTTCCTAATGTGCCTGGCGGTTGGCACTGGATTATAGTAATGTAGAAATCTTTTAGTCTTTCTTTATCCATACACTCATTAAGAGGCATGTTTACTAAAAGTTAGTGTATGGTAACATTATGCAAATATTTATGCAAATGAGGCCCCTTATGCAAAAGAGGCCCCGCGCTGAGTCTCCGCACATTGCCCCTGCTCCCCATCCCCCAGTATCCATTTCCAGTCCTAACCCCCCAGTATCAGTCCTCCTCCAGTTCCAATTCCTCCCAGCATCAACTCCCTTCCAGTCCCTCCATCCCCAATCATCATCTCTTTTCCAATCCTATCCCCCCCCCCCCATGTCAGTCCTCTTCCAGTCCAATCCCTCCCAATATCATCTCCCTTCCAATTCTAGGCTCCCATCCCCTAGCATTGGCCCATTTTCAGTCCCAGTCCCTCCAGTATCAGTATTCCTCCAGTTCCAATCCCTCCAAGCATCACTTCCCTTCAGTCCCTCCATCCCCCAGCATCAGCCCATTCCTGGCTCAGTACGCAGACGTTAAACAGGGGCACTTCCTGTCTTGCACAAGAGACAGGAAGTGCCCCTGTTTAACTTCTATGAAGTGAGCGATGCCGGCGGCTACTAACTTAGCACAGCCACGGGAGAAAGAAGGAAAGTGCTCTGGTGGCTCTTTACTCCCATGGCTGTGCAGAGTAAGTTGGGGAGCTGGGCTTTGGGCCTCAACGGCTCCTCCATGTAGAAACAACATTCCCGCACATTGCTCGGGAACCTTTATTTAAGCAACCACTAGAAATGAATGTGTTTCCCCTCTGGGTTTTTTTTCTAAGTACTGAGTTCGCTAAGATATAAAATGAAAGCTTGCCTGAGATGTTCTTCTTGCCTTTGTCCAGATGCCCGATACGGTTCTCCATTTCCCACTTCAGGGCATTGAAAACATGTCGCTGAAAGGAGAGGATTCGGACGTGGTTCAGAGAATTCGGTTGATCATATCTTGCCACGGACAGGATGGCATCCAGCATTGCAGTGGCCACTGCCCCAGGCTCCATCTTCCCTTCACCTATTTGTGGAAAGAGGAAAAGGGAGAGAGAAGGTGGTGATAGAGTTGGGAAGAGGGCTGAGGATTTAGTTTTGTCTCCTAGCGTCGTCCTCTTCCTGAGGAAGGCACAAAAGCAGGGGGAGTCCCAGGATATACGGTGTGGGATGGAGGTGGGTGTGGGGGGTTCCCTGTGCTGCCCAACACTGGCAGACATTTGCACACACCCAAGTTAGTATACACATATACTCGCACACAGAAACAGAGACTATGACACTGGATAAGGCACTTCTAGTCTGCCCAATTTCATTCCTGATCAATGTCCGCAAGCGCAATCCCAACTGACTGCCGGCTTTCCCCTCACTTTTTACAACTAAGGATCCTCTGCATTTATATCAGATTTTTTTGCATGATGTTAATGTTTTTCATCCACTATTTCCGTTTCACTCACTCACACTCATTCCCACACCAACACAACTACCACTGTAGACACACACAAACATGAATGCTTTCAAAAACATTTGCATTGTCATATTCATGTTCACTCACATGGAGACTCTCTTACTCACACACAAATTTAAGTGCTCAGACTCCTCACAGTTCTGCACAGCCACACACATACAAGCCTGTCAGCTGATGACATGACGTTGAGTGTATCACCTGTGCCGATGGCAGGAAAAGCCACTGAGGAGAACCCAATCTCCTCGCACTTCCTCATCACCTTCTTCACCATGGATTTTATGTTCTCAACCTTGTTTTGTCCACAGATGTGAAAGAGTTGCCGACACTGCAGGCTCCCTGAGGCTGTGACAAAGATTTCATCTATGGGCACCTTAGCTAGAGGGAAGAGGGTGAGATGTTTTATATCTTGTACTCAGAGAGAAGATGAGGGAGTAAGGAGGAGAAAGAGAGTCAAAAAGAGAGTGTCGTCCAGAGAGAGAGAGATGAGATGAAAGAGAAGGAATGGAGGGTTGGGAAGGTGGAAGAGGAGTAGGTGGAGGGATGTCTCTTTTCACCTTTCTTCACTTCCTCTGCAATATCTGGGCCTGTGGCAGAAAAGATGGCATTTGCTACACCTGTGGAAACCAAAAGAGGAGGTGAAAGTTACATCGCCGGCACAATATAATGGCATGCTGAAACAGCTGGCAACAAAAACAGACATTAAACATTGGACGGGGGCAGCAGCACAAGAACACCGACAGGTTAGAACAGATAAAATTCTGTCTTTACAACCAAACTGACAAAGGAACGGGAGGGGAGAGGTAGAGGGACGCTTTTGCTAAAGCTTCTTCTCATGCACACACACAAAGGAGTAGGGCTTCGGACGGCTTAGCCACAGAAGCCTAGACTGCAAGGAGAGATAAGGTAGCCACCCCTCCACTGACCAATCAGGGACTCCTAGCAGTTAGGTACTCTCCAGATATGCCACCTAGATAATTCTGTAGAAAGAAGAAGTCAAGGGGCCCAGAGAATTCTTCCAAAAAATGCTAGCCTGCTCTAACCCACGTGACAAACTGCTATGCTAAGACTATAAAACACCAGCTTGTAACCTGTGTGAGTGCTGGACTCCTTGATAGCTTGCTATGAGCCAGCCTTTGCTATAGCAGTGAATAAAGAAAATAATCTGCCTGGAAATTTTGTTTTTCTCTCTTGCCTTGCTTTCTCTTGTTTTCTCCTTGCCAGGTATCATCTAGACTGGACCAGGACCCCGCTAGATGCTCGTCCCTTGACACCAAAGCTTAAAAACATCTTCAGTGGCGCCCTGCCACACAATGACATCACTTCCTGCCTCTGCTAAATGTGGCCAACTATCAGCTGAGGATGGCTGCCCTTGTTGAAAAGGATTTTGTTTTATCTTTTTGCTCTTCAGTTTCCCCCAACCCCTGAATAGTTGCTATTGCTGATTATTGGATGAGGTCGGTACTTATCCAGATAGTGGCTGTTCTGCCCTAGCTCTGCTCACGGACCATCCTTGCACTGATCAGACAGTTCTGGGGCGATATTCAGCAGCACTATGCAGATAGTGCCTCAGAATATCTCCGTCAGCTCCTTACCCAGATAGAACTCTGTGGGCTATTTGGATAAGGGCTTTGAATATTGGACCACATACTTTTAGATATTAAACTTCGCTTTGTATGTAGGTGTGTGCCTGCTCTCTCTGCAGGTTAAAAACATTGGTGATGGCTCTTTGAATTTGGGTGGCTTACAGCGTCTGCTATTTTGCTTGGACTACAGCTGCCCCTCATAAGCTGATACCCTAGGTGACTGCCTAGTTTTGTATAATAGTTGAACCACCCCTGGGTATATCTCCTTCCAACTCAGCCCAGCCATCGCAGTGAGAGCCTTTGCACAAATCACAGCTCCCTCCAGAATCCAGCCTCAGCTACTAAGCAATGGGCAGAGACTCCTTCCCTCCCACCATCCACTAGACTCTAGGGCTCTTACAATGACTCAGAGGCACTGCAATTCCTGACTTATTAAGCTAGTGGTCACTCCCAGTCCCCAAGGGCTTCAAATGAGTCAGGGTTTCAGGATATCCCTAATGAATATGCATTCAATAGATTTTCATAAAATAAAGGTGGGATGTATGCACATCTATCTTATGTATAGTCGTTAGGAATATTCTGAACACCTGACCTGTTTGTGGTCCTCAAGGACTTGGAGTGATACCACTGTCTTGGGCTTTCAGCCCCTGGTGGGGGAGGACAGTTTCAATCATTGTACAATAGTGACAGTGAAGAACCTTAGACGCACGTGCACCAGGTTCTGCATGGAGACACAGCTAGTGGTTCCTAATCAGGGCTGTTGCTGCTATGTCTAGGTTAAGACAAGAGGGCTATGTTAAAGAAAAGAGGGAAAAACTATATCTTCTTGTGAACAAAGGCTTGCAGTGCCATAGTTCATTGGATGTTAGTTCTGGTTGACCCAGTAACCCAAAGGAGCAGGAGCACCAAAAATCAAAACTACAGGCCCCAGCATGCAGCGGGGAAAAGACCAAAAATAGCTCAGCCTGGTATTCTATTCATGCGCTCTGGAGAGTTCTGGGTTTGAAGGGGTTAAGGTGTGTGCCTTTACTCTGTGAACCCCAGGACTGGAAGTTGGTGGAGTTCACAATGACATCTGTTGTCTCCTTGACAATGTCACCAAAGACGACTTGCAGCTTCATGCCTCCCACCACTGCTTGGATGTCATCCACAAGGTTGCTCAGTAGCCCTGACAGGAACGGGAACAAACAGCACACAAAACAAAAACATGGGTGAATCTTTGCAAATTTCTAGGAGTTTCCCTCCCCCAACCCATGCACACACATTCTCAGCTTCCTGTGCCTTGTCACTCTGCATTAGCCAGAGAAAGGGGACATGCTTTACCCTCGTTCTATGGACAGACTTGTGGCCCCTGCTTTTCTCTGAGCATGTGAACCTAGGAAGATCATATATGCAATGGGAGAAAATCCAGGTCTTCCTTAGTCTGATAATCCTAAACCTGGTCCAAGCAGGACCTTACCTTCCTCATGTAATGTTGACAGGGGTCTGCCCTCCATGTCCACTTCTCTCTGTATATCCTGAAACACCTGCAAGGAATGAAAATAGCATGTTAGGGCGGGGCTAGATCTCCGGCAAGCAACTTGGACTGCGCATTTCTTCTCACTGTCTGTCTTATGCCTGTCTCTCTGGTGTTCCTCAATACCAGCAGCGACTGTCGCCACTGGGGAACAGGGGCCTTTGATTGGCATACAACAGGGCACCATCTCCCTTTATCATACTCTGCAACAGCCATTCCCTTACATACCAGTGAGGACTGGAGATCCTCTGGGTGAATCACCAGCTGAATATCTTCCAAGGTTGTACCGGGATGGGTGTTTCTGAAAATTTTCACTTCCTGAAAGAAAATCCTGGCTGCCTCTTCCCTGGGGAACTTCAAAATCTGGCCTGGGCCAATAACTGGGAAGGCCACTGACTTGATTTTCAAATTGTCACATTTTTGCAGGCAGCTGGAGAAGCCACTATGCAGAGCCTGGAAGACATAAAAGGGCAAAGTTAGCTTGTGTTCAGATGCAGAAAGAGTATTCTATAGGTAATAGTGCTAGATTAGAAGAAAGTGAGATGTCCACCAAGTCCAGCCTTCATAACATTGACTAACAGATCTCTCTTTGTGGTCCCATAGATACATAAATGGTCAGATTGGAAGACCAGTGGTACATTCAGTCCAACCTTCATCTCATTGACAAATTGATCTCTCTGTGTAGTTCCATTGGTACATAAATGGTCAGACTGGAAAAAGACCAGTATACACTCAGTCCAATATTCTTTTCATATAGTTCCATGGGTACATAGATTAAGAGGCTGGAAAAGACCAGATTTCTATAAAGCTCAAGATTCCTTTAATTAGGGACACAGGAATATTTTTTTGGTTGGAGGGGCAAACAAACCAATCTCCAGTCCTGCCTTCAAGCTTGCTATTTGCTGATGCTGTGTTTGGCAAAATATTACAGGGGCCGTAGCCCCTGTAGCCCACTCAATTCTGCTGCCTATGCCTTAAATGACATAGCATTGCTCTCTGCAAGGTTACATAGAGGAAAGTATGATCAGAGGAGTCACAGATAATGTAGGCTGTCTCACTTGAGAAGCTGCTCCGTTGGCACCATCCCATGGGCTGCACATGAGGACAAGCACGCTCTGGCAGTGGATAGGGTAATTGATGCTGGTGTCCACTTGCAGCAGGTTCCCAGGTGCCAGCTGACGTCCCTTCATCAACATGGAAAAGAGTGCACCAAAGCTGCTTCCAAGCTTCTTCAGCAAGCACTGACTGACCTTTATGGAGGTCAAGGATGGCTTTGTGGCAAGCACAGGAACAACTAGAACATCAGCCTGTGATAGAGAGAAAACATGTATTGTCTAACGCTGTTATTGGACAAAAGGTGAGAAGATGGTTCTACATCATCTGGGTAGTCCTGGTTTTACCCCCATTCCGTACATGTTTCTGTTTTCTTAGAACAACTGGAATTACAGGCCCACATACTGACAGAGTTCCAGAGAGGGCTTAAGACCTGACTGTTTAGAGACGCTTTCCAAAAATTCCTGACTAGACACTGTTCTCCCCAGTCCTTCTGTTCAACCCTTCTCCTTATTCCACTATGTTTTCATTAGAGAACCATTATGTGCTTCTCGGGTCTGTTATCAGGAGGTCATCATACCTAGCCTCCAGTATTTTTCTTTTTGACAATAATGCCTTCCATACAGAAAGCATGGGATAAGTTGGGATACAACTTTCTAAATCCCTGCTTCCAGTGCTGCTCATTCCTCAGTAACTACAGGATCTATTTTGATCAGAACTCTAGGAATAGAAACCATGCTTCCAAGGCGGGCATAGATTTAGATATTTAACCAGTTTTCTATACCACCTTATCCTTTAATCAAAGCAGTTTACATTATGTAGCTACTACAAACAGGTACTGGATTTATTCCCTCGTCCCCAAAGGCAATGGAGGGTTAAGTGGCTTGCCCAAGGCCACAAGGAGTGCCTATAGGACTAGAAACCCCAGTCCCTCCAGCTTGAGATTGCTGTTCCCAGGTGGGATTTGAACCCATGGCCTGAGATACCTTGTCCTAACCACTAGGCCACTTCTCCCTATAGAACCTATAATTCACAATGAGCTATCACACAGAGATAACCCTTGGTTCTTTAGGACACCCTTTCCATAGGTCTACCATTTAGTAAAAGTAAACCAGATAATCCATACCGTTTGCTCTTCCAGGGATCCAGAAATGAATATGACATCTGCAGCCTGAGGCTTTTTTGTGACATTCTTGGTACTGTCTCCACCATGGAGGGAAGAGAGTCTGCTTTCCCAGGTCTTGATACAAGCTGTCTGAAACTCGGCCACTATATCTTTTCTTATGTCAATCAGCATCACTTCCCGGAGGGCATGATCGATGCGGGCATGGACTTCCGTATGTGCTTTGATGGCCTCCACTATCCATGTGGCACAGAGAATTACAGGTATTCCAAAGATTCCGGAGCTCAAGCATGGCAGGGCAAGAGACTGGAACTTACCCTCCTCTGCCAGCATCAGGGATCTGGTTATGGCGCTTTTCAGGAGACACTCACTCTGGGAATAGTCCCACTTTCCCTTACTATCAGCCTTGTATTTAGGTCCCACTGCATGGATGACCTTCTGACAAAGCAGCTTCCCAGCCGAGGTGATGGCTGCCTGACCAGTCAGAACCTTCCCCCTATGTCTGACCCAGTCCTTGCTCTCCTTCTGTATCACTGGGCCCCCAGCCATGCTGATGGCTTGTGCCACCCCACCAGCATGGTCAAGGTCCTCGTTAGCTGCGTTGATGATGGCATCTACTTTTTGCTTGGTGATGTCTCCCTGACAGACAGACACCATGTATCCACCTTCCAACTGAAAAGTGCACCATGTGTCAGTAGTGGAGTTTTCTCCCTGGGGTCTACTTTGAGCTCCACTAAGGTCTGATGCTGCCCTGCATCTCCAGATTATTAGGCAGTTGTTTCTTCTCTCAATAGCTTCCAAATATTCTTGCCCATTTTCTGTAAAGAATGCACAAGCACCTGGTGTGGGCAAAGTAAAGATCTCATGCTTCAGGTTTTCTAGCTTGTTCTCTACGACTTCTTTGATTCTTGCCACATCAGTCCTTGGACCTTGGAGCAATATGCTTTCAGTTGACGGCACGAGGAATTTTATGCTTGGCTTTATCTCACACACATTCAGAATCTTCAGAAGATCAGAAAATCTATGTTTAATTACTGGGTTCTTAAGCATCACCTCTTCCTGGACAACATCACTGCTCTTGAGATAATCTACCAGTTTCTGTTTCATTTGGTCAACATCATCACCATAGCCCACAATAGTGACGCCCAAATATCCACCCCTAGGATCTTTGTGGCAATAAACTTGGACTCGTTTTGATTCCTGATTGACCTTGTTTTCTGATGAATTAAGAAAACTGGTCCATGCTGGAGTCTGGGTAGCAGACCGTTCACCTTCCTTCACCTTAATCACCTCCACTTGGATGGTGCCCTGAAGGATGCTGTCTGCTTCCTTCAGAACATCAAATGACTTTCCAAATAGAGTCACCTTTTGAGACACATCCAACGTCACCCTTTCATCAAGGCCACCAAAAAGGCTACTTGAAAGATGAGCCAAATGTGAAGAACGTAGAAAGTGCTTTTGAGGCTCAGAAACTTCCATCTGATGCTCCTTGACATCTTTCAGAAGCGCTTGAAGCTTTTCTTGTGCTCCAAAAACTTCCTTTGTGGTCCCCTTCAGCTTTATCTGGCTTTGGGTGATGGAAAATTGCAAATTTGGGAACTGGGAGCTCAGTTCCCTTTTCAGTTCATCTTGGACGATCAAGAACTTCATTGGATGGCCCAGACTGCAGGTGCTGGAGATGACATTCTTCTGCTCCAACATCAGTGACTCCATGGTGACCACCAAATCCTCAACATCTCCTGCCAAACCAGTAATCACAGTAAGATGCTGAATGGTATCATGGTAAATGGAGAGGGACTTCCTTATCAAACCAGGATTATCAATGAGCATCTGGTGCTTGTCTGGATTGGTCTCATAAAAGCAAACATACTGCTTAATGAATTCAGCAATTCGTCCTTCCACCTGGCTTTTCCATTTCTGAAATGGGAGATCCATTGACTGGTTGCATCTGGAGAGAAGAATTTCCCCTTCTTTCTCATCCTCCTCTTTCTCCTTGGGAAAGCTCAACGTACAATCACATTTTAGGAGCTCCTGCTGGAAGATCTTAGAGGCCTTATGGTGCTCCTTCACGAACTTAAGCAAATAAGGGTCTAGTTGGAAGAGGAAAGATTGGAGTTTGGAGACTGAAAAATAATTAAAACAACATTAATTAAGAAACTGGCACAGAGATACACAGCATGTCATCGCTAGGTCTGGAGGGTTTGGAATGGTTGCAGAACACAGAGCCTGTCACCTCCAGGAATGGAAGGCTCAAGGCCTCTATAATCTGAGGGCCCAGGGTATGGGAACAATAATATAGATCCTGGTTACAACAGCACTTTTTAATTCCATAGGAATATTAGCTGCCAGAATCAGGAAACAGACATACTAGGTTCAGGAGAAAGCTGCAGTCCTTGGCCCCTGGCCAGGGTAGCTGCAATGACTGGACTAATGAGAACTGAGAGGGGAAAAAGCCACAGGGAGTTGTGAGTGAAGGCTCAATGGTCCATAACCCAACAGAGGTCTATTCCAATTGAGCTGGAATCCCAAAGGAGTACGAGAAAGCTCTTGGGCCCCCCAAATCCCTCTTTTAAATAGAGAAAGAGTGTGTGGGAACTTACCTGGGTCACTCTTTGGTTCCTGTCAAGGAAAATAAATGGGAAATTAAATTAAGTTTATCTTGAATAGTGCTTGAGTAGCTGATAGTTTCCTGAGACTTGCTTCCCTCGCCAAACAAGAGTCATAGAAAGAGAAGTAGGGGGGGGCAGTGATTTGGAGAGAGGGAGAGGAAAAGACACAAATAGAAAGAGAGACAGAGGAGGGGGTATTGATTTAGAGAGGAGGAGGGGGAGGGACACAAAGGTTCAGAGAGACACAGCAATGGTAGAAGTGAGACAGTGGCAGAGAGAGTGAGAATCAGAGAGAGGGGAAGAGATAGAGGGAGGAGAGTCAGAGTTGTGACACTATTAGTCTATGGGAGAGAGGATATTGTGTTTTCCGTACCTGCACCAGTTTTGGGGGCTCTTCCTCCCCCTCCTCTGATCTCACCAGCACCTCCAAACTTTCTACCCCAACTTGGAAGATGTGTTTCCCTTGTGCCAGCACCCGCTCCCTGTCTGAGAGAGAGAGAAAAAGGGAGAACGCATCATTCCCAAATTGCACAGTGTATGAGGTGTAATCAAAAAGTATCGAGACTTGTTGTGTAGCTATATAACAATACGTTGCACCATGATGCTATTAAGCATGCAGTGACCTAGTTATGTGCTCTGCATATGTAGAGTGTAGCATGGCTGATGTACACCTGTACTTTTTTTAATCACATGATGTTTGGTATCATGTAAAAGCAGTTTGTCAGATTTACGTTGACTGAAAAAAATTGAACAGTGAATTTGCATTAAATTCTGCCAGAAACTTGGAGATTCGTGCCAAGAGACTTATGACAAGTTACAGCAAATGTATGGGAATGAATGCATGAGTCATACTCGAATTTATGACAGGTACAAACGTTTCCAAGAGGGCCACCAAAGTGTTGACAGTGACGAATGTTCTGGAAGGCCATCCACGAGCAGGAATGAAGACAAAGTTGAAGCAATGCATGCCACAATACTCTCAAATCAATGGTTCACTATCATGGAGCTTGCTGAGTACATGGACATCAGTTTTGGGTCGGTACAGTCCATTCTTACTGTCGATTTGGGAATGAGATGTGTGTCTGTAAAATTTGTGCCAAAACTCCTGTCCCCTGAGCAAAAAGAAGATCGACTGTCTGCAGCCAGGGGGTTGTTGGAATGCATTGAAAATGACTCTGATTTCATCAAAAAGCATAACAGGTCAAGCCTAACAGGCTGATCCATTCCTGGGGCTGACTCCATTGCATGCTGGGAGCTGTAGATCTGATTTCTCTATGGAAAGTAGTAAGAGACACATCTGTTGTGTTCTCAGAACAAGGAAGGAAAGGCCAAGGGGTGTATGATGACACAGACTGACCCTCTAAGGGTACACAGTTTCATTATACAAATAATTCAATTTAATTTGATACCAGTGCTTATATTCTGCTTTTTAAATTGCAGAAAGTATATGGGTAAAAAATAATTTTCCAGCACTATTTTAATCAGATTCCCATACTTCAAGGTGTCCAGGCTTGGCACACGTCACAGGCCTGTCACGATAAGCCCTCAATTGGCTGCCTCATACTACTACAATTCAACAACAGGTCCATTCAGAAGTTCACACAGGAGATAGTGGAATGCTGCAAAGCACCAACTCTCTCAGAAGCTGCCTTAAAGGTACCAGAATTTGGTCAGGGTTCATCACCCTCCTGCTAAAGGATTTCGGATACGAGAGCTGAGCCGATACAAGGGAATTAAATACCCTAGGCAAACCTTCAGCCTTGCACCTCCCTCACTTATCTTTCATGCCCTTCTGAGATTTTCATAATTAATTTTGACAATCATGATTATCCCAACATCACCCATCTTAGAACAATCCTGTAAAAATGGACATCACGGGGGGGGGGGGGTAATATTCAAAAGCATTTACATGACTTTCAGATCTACAAAACTGCCGCTATGACGGATATTCAGTGGCACTAACATGATAGGTACCGCTGAATATTCCAAGTGCCACTGCTACATGCCCTGACCCTAACCAGTTAGCACTGGGACATGTCAGGAGCGTTCTGGGTTAGCCTCCGTCGCTAACTGGGCAGTGACTGAATATCGCGGCTACCCAGTTAGCTTCGGGGTTCTGCAGCCGACCTGCATATTCAGTGCCGGTGGTCGGATATGGCCCAGCATTGACTATTCGGGGTTAAAGTTCATTGCCGGCAGGTAGTCACTTTGTCAGTGCTGGCCAACAACACTGAATATCGGATCTCACATTTTCAAATGGTACACTTTATTTTGTTGTGCAAATCAATAATGAGGGCAATTTCCAAAAGCCGTTTACCAGAGCAAGAGGCAATTTATCCAGGGAAATGGGCTATTAGGAAATTGCTCATCTCCCTGGTTAGTAAAAGTACATATTTATGGTTCTTTGCGTTGTCTGGCTACCAGGATCTATTGCTTTGCTTTGACAGCAGCTAGTCCTTGCCACCCCCAAGAAGTTGCTGCTTCAGGCGACAGCGTAATTATTAACACCAGAGTATAGATTTGTCCGAGGAGAGAGCTTATTGGCCAACAAGCCAATTTAGCCAGAGCCTCAACAGAGGGCTGGGAGGGGGCATGTCAAGATGGCTGCCTGAGTGGTTCGCTGCTCTCTTCCTTACCTATAGGCAAACGGAAGGTAAAATCTAATTCTGGGAAGGAGCCCTCCAACACCCCCAATGAATTTGCTGAGAGATCTGATGGATCAGTTTGTGCAAGGGCAGTCTTCAACGGCAGACTCCGGTGGAGCTCTGGCTACGTCAATGCCGTGGTCAGTGGACCTGCCATCTACTTGGATGCAGATATCACCTTGTTCCCGGAGCAGCAGCTCCACTCCCTCCCCCCCCCCCCCACCCCACCATTGGCGGCAGCACAGTAGCCCTGCCCTGGAAGTTCCCATCTGGAAGTCAGTGCATCAGATCTCTCCCTTCGAGAGAGTGCAGCTGCGTTTTCATCTGAGATCCTGTATCACCAGTGGCCCTGGCATCTGTTCCAGGAGTGGTTGTGAATGGGAGTGAATCAAGTAACGTAGATTGCTTTCTTTCTTTGGCTCCTTTTGCAGCACACCCAAATTTCCTTGGATGGGTTTCCCTTGGCTGCGACTCCGGAAAAGTTTACCTTTGAGTCAATTTGGGATGCAATTGTTAACTTAACGACTGTACTGTCTAGCCACACCCAACAATTAAACCTCAAGATCCGGGACCAAGCTTCAACTATTGCTATACAGCAAACTGCGATGTCGCTGAACAGACTGTGAAAATTGACTCTGTATTTCATGTTGTAACTATGAAAGACCTAACTGGTGTTACAGTCAAGTTGGAGGCCTTGGAGAATTTAGTAGAAGGACGTTCTTTATTGATCTAAAAAAGCCTATGGCCCGACACAGGCCATGTTTCATTGCCTTCTTCAGGGGCAGGCTACATAAATTAATAAAAAATAATAATTAAGTAAAAACATATACAAATACAATTAAATGCAAAATGAGACCTAAAAGATGAATGTAAATTAAACCTCCATGAATAAATAATTAAAAACATTGGTGCAGCCATAAATAAAACAAAGATCAGCACAGCAAACAGACATAACTAAACTTGTAACACACCATCTATAAATTGTAGACTAACCATATATCAATTAAAACTTAATGCAACACATAACATATATATTGATTACCATTTAAAGGATATATATATATTAACACTTAAAATATGATAATAAATAATATCAAATAAATAATTAATACATTTAAAACAATTAAAACGACATAAAAACATATATACTATACCATAAAAATTCAAGGCATACCTTTATCAACTGTCTAAACTCCCAAACTACTGTAATTGCTAAAGAGGGACAAAGGAAGAAAAACCATATAGGTAAGTGAACCACCATGAGAAGTTACCATCAGTACTACAATGGGCTATATAGAAATAGTAGGTGGACATATCAAAAACATGCTACCTGGAATGTCATTGAATCTCACTTGGAGTAAAAGTTGTCATGATGGCAGGTGCAAAAAACTATAAAACAAAAGATCGTAAGCAAATAGCCATCATTATTCACAATCTGACACTTTTCCAAAATACTAAAACCCAGGTGTTAGCGCATTGCCGTGCGTACGGTCCCAATCCTTGGCATATGTTTAAAAAACGCAAAAAAAGGGGGGAGGCACACTTAAATAGCACTGCACAGATCACACAAACAAATTAATTACCATAATCTCTTTCAAAAACGTCCAAAGTATTACCAGAAAACCCCCCCGGTTCCAATGCCTAATTATTAAAATGAAGGGGGAAAAAAAGTTTTTTATTTTTCTACTACGTCACTAGGCCCCAAGAGGGCCCTACCTATTGAACGTAACCATGCTTGGAAAATCATACTGTGCATTGCCACTTATAATAGAAATATCAATGGTGCATTGAATATTAAAAACAAAACCTTAAAACTTCTAAATCCATAATCATCAAAACGACTAGACAACGTCATTCTCTGCCGCTTCACAAGTCACCCCACCATACTTTCATAATACCATGCTGTTGAAATACACCATCACCATGCACCGAATTCTAATACATTTTCAATAAACATGCAAGTTTTAAAAGCTCCAAAAAAGGGCTCCAATTGACGGAGGGACTTACTTTACGATGCTCCACACTGCACACAGTAGACTCTACCAAACACGCATGTAAACTTGAAAAAACGCCGGAGCGTGCGCCTTAAGGAACCGCGTTATGCAAATGATGTGGGAGGAGTAAAACAACTGATTGTCAACTCGCCGTGCACTAAGCAAAACAAAATTGCCAATATACTAGAAGCAGCACTAGTACATTAATTGTTAAAACCACCAGTGCCTTAAAAACCTCTAAAATCTTGACCGTTGAAATAAATACCGCCGCCACTTTCTACCACTATACAAGTACCCTGCCATACTTGCTCTATACCATACCATTCAAACCACCATCTTCGATCTCCAATATCTAATACATTTGAAATAAAAACTAAAAAATAACTCCAAATCAGGAAACAGCACGTATGGCTTCACCAATGTTTTTAATTATTTATTCATGGAGGTTTAATTTACATTCATCTTTTAGGTCTCATTTTGCATTTAATTGTATTTGTATATGTTTTTATTTAATTATTGTTTTTATTAATTTATGTAGCCTGCCCCTGAAGAAGGCAACGAAACACGGCCTGTGTCGGGCCATAGGCTTTTTTAGATCAATAAAGAACGTCCTTCTACTGCTGTCCACGTCTCAGACTGGGTTTGTAAGTAAGCATGTGGATTCGTGCTAGTTTGTTGGTACTGGCCTTGGAGAATTTATCCAGGGCTTTCAATTTGCGATTTATAAACTTTTCCAAATCTTCTATCGTCTCCGCTCGGGAGATGTTTAGAAGATATTTAACTGAAGTATTGGAGGTGTCCAAAGATGTGATACCCCCTTTATCGTGCATTTATTACCTCCCAGAAGGAAAGAAAGAACCCTCTCGGCAACTTTTGTCAATGGACACTTTAAATGTTTCTGCTTTGTTGGAAGAGTCTCAATCAGAAATGATTTCCTTAGCGATTCTCTTGGTCACTTGTACACTGACTCCTGACAAGGACTGATTTCTCAAGCTTTTCTTTAAGAAACATCAAGTCCCTTTTTTAGGGTGTAATGTTATAATTCCGGTGTATATAGAGTGTAAAGTATAATTCCATTTTTTTCCAACCTTCAGAATTGTTAGCCTTTATTAATGCTGGGCAGGCTACTTCCTCGCTGTCTACTTAGTCTTGTATTAGACGCTCTAGATAATAGTCCATTGGTGCATTCAGGCTAGTTTATTTGCCTATTTTTCCCCTTTTGTGGGTTTTCTTTCCTCTATATATTATGACCGCCCCCCTTCTCCCCCTTTTTAGGGCTTGTGGGATCTAACATTATTCTTTTTCCTTAGTATTTGGATATTATGGATTGCAGTTTCTCTTTGTTATGTTCCTTTTTCCAAACAAGTGTGAAACTTGGATATGTAATAGGAAATTCAATAAATATAAAATTTAAAAAAAAGAAAAAAACATAGTCAAAAACTATATCTTTGTATTGAGATTAATATGATGTGCCAAGACATTTTTGAATTCACGGGCGATTCATATACTTATCTTATACAAACTGTTAAAATCTCTACAACCAGATGCCTGCAATTGATTAAAAATCTTGCAGTAAAGCTAATACATGGAGCAAAATGGTATGATCATGCCCCCCTTCCCCCTTATAAATGAGTTTTGGCTCCCTGTCACCTATGGGATTGTTTTCAAAATCGTGTTATAAAATCACAGAAAGTTCTGTACTGGATTACCAATTTATGTGGCCGATTTGTTGATTCCTTGTTCACTGCGCTCTGAACAACAAAATCTACTTGTCATGCCCCGCTTATTCTAAAATACATTTGGAAAGTCACTAGACAGACAACTTTGGAATGAATTATCCTCTTCTTAATGTCTGGAATCCTCCAACAGAAATTTCAAGGCAGGTCTGAAAACATGGTGTTTTCAGCAGGCCTTTACACTGTGATGTTTCTGTGATTTTTCTCCTGAAACCAGTTGGGTGAGATGGGTGCATTTTATGGACCATGGTCTCATGATGAATAGGTAAAAGGTACAGGAAAACCGAGGTCAAATTAATGAATTGTTTGTTTGGGGTAGAGGGCGGGCACTGCCACTTCACCCACCTGTTCTCCCTGCCACATGACAAAGCCACAGGCTAATACTACTGCTACTGAGCATTTGTATAGCGCTACCAGTCGTACGCAGCGCTGCACAGACATGTAAAAGACAGTCCCTGCCCATCAGAGCTTACAATCTAAACAAGACAAAACACAGAGGTGTAAGCAGGGATAGATCTAGGGGAAAGAAACGGGAAGGGAAGGAGATCAGGAGAGTCAAGATCCAAAAGCAGCAGCAAAGAGGTGAGTTTTCAGCCTGGATTTGAAGAGGCTCAGAGAGGGTGCCTGGCGTACAGACACGGGTAGTTTGTTCCAGGCGTAAGGTACAGCAAGGTGAAAGGAGTAAAGTCTGGAGTTAGCAGTAGGAGAGAAGGGCACAGACAGAAGTAGTTTGCTCCCTTCTCCCCCAGGGGTGATGCCTTTTCAGCAACTATTGCCCACATGGGGTGGGTTAGAGGGGATATGATGAGGAGCTAATGAACACACCATACCTGCTGAGTCCTGAAAACTGATCCGGTACTCGCCACCGGTGAGGTGCATGGTCCTGCACTCCCCACCCCCAGACTTCCTGCGCAGGGAGAAGTAACGATGCAGGGATTTTCTCTGCTCTTCATCCAACTCCTTCTGGCACCGTGCAAGAATGGAGAACTGAAATCTGTCCATGTTCCCTGGTATCTTTCTCCTAAGTCCATGGAGTTTTTGGGCAGCATCAGGCACGGGTTTTGGGGGAGCCCTGAATTCCTTAATCCTTCTTCAACATCCCTCCTACCCCCAGTGCCAGTCCAAAGAAGGGGCTGTAGTGCTACATGCAGTTTCACGGTGCTCAAGGCACAAAGAAGGTGAATAAAAAGAAAAGTAAAAGTGAAAGTAACTCAGCTTGCTTCACATTTATTTCCTGGATATATGTTCCTTTGTTACTAATTAAAATAGTTTCCATCTGCTTCCTTACAGAGGCAGGAACCGAAAGGAGAAAGGAACCTTGCATCACATTTTCCCATTCTAAGTACAAGAATAACCCTCCCACACTACTCAAACATCATTCATAGACGTCAATCTCTTAACTATCTCTTCCCCAAGTCATTTATTTCTAGAGATCTCAGATCTAGAGAGGAAAGGAGGACAAAGAAACAGGATGTAATTATTACCCAATGACAGTGTAACGGAGGCACAGGGTGGTAAAGTAACTTCCTCAGGGTCACACAGAGAGTCAGTGACAGAGCTGGGGAGTAGATGTGGTGCAGGGGATATAGCAGAACGACACAGTCAGGTAGCACAGCTCTTCTGCTGGAAATCTTGCAAGCATTCCAACATTGCTGTGCCACAAAAAGACTGGCATCATGACCCACTATGACAGCGACAGTTGTGGACTAGAGCTGGTGCCCTGCTAGAAGCCCTTCTATCTGTACCATTTGTGTTTGTCGCAGCATGGGGTGCAGACTCTTCCCTCTCTTCTCAGAGTTTGAATTTCCACTGCACGGGGCGGCCTTTCTCTTCCACTGCCAACTCCAGGCTTCATTCATTGCTTCTTGCTGCACCGTATACCTAGAATCGACTACCTGAGTCAGTGTGTCAGTCCCCACTTCTAGTCCTCTTGGAGTAGAGGAGTAGCCTAATGGTTAAGAGCACTGGCTTGGGAACCCAGAGACCAGGGTTTGATTCCCACTAGCACTCCTTGTGGCCTTGGGCAAGTCACTTAATCCTCCATTGCCTCAGAAAAATCCAAGTTATCAATTTATTTATTTATTTTATTTATTTAAAGTTTCTTATATACCGCGCTCTTTAGCATCAGTGCGGTTTACATGGAACAAAACATTCTCAGTACATTTGAAAACACGTATGAGTTACATATAACAGGGCAATAAACTTGGGAAAACAAGGGTAACTATCTACAATAACAATTGAACTATTTACATAAATTCAACTAGCAGAGAGATTTTAGTGAGCAGTGGAATTACAACAAAATTTTAGTTCTAGAAGGTATGTCTTATGAAGTAGTTATGCATATGAATTTGTCTTATTAATCTTATATTAGGATTACGGTGGCTGGAAGTACTCAGTGAATAGATAATGCTTGATAGCCTTCCTGAACTGCTTCATGTCTCGTGTTGCTCTGATATCTGGAGGAAGTTTATTCCAGCATCTGGGCGCATAAGATTTAAATGCTCTGTTGATTGGTACCAATTTGTGGATTCACTGGGAATGACTAGGGTATTTTCAGCAAATGGTCTCCTGGTTCTTGTCTCGGGAGGTAGACTGATGAGGTCTGAAGTCTGTAGCGCCCCTAGTGCCCGTACCTTGACCTTGAGGGTTTAAGGTAGGGCTAGCCTGGAGGTCATCTTGTAGTTGTGGGTGACCGAGTGAACAGGCAAGGCACGAATAGAGAAAATTTATTTCTTTATTAGGGTTTATTTCTCCCGCTCCAAAGATAGGACTTTGTACAGGTTTTGAAGGGTAATATTTTATAGCCAAACAGAAAGTTGAAAAGAGACTGCTTCTTCAATAATGTCCAACTTAAACTTATATTCAAGACAGCCACATTCCTGGCATGTGGGTCTTATATTTTATCCCGCTACAAACAGGAAATTATAAAGTTCATGCAGTACAATTGAGTGAAAACAATCAGCTTATTTTCTTATCCCCATAAGCTCTTGGGTTCATGCACTCCAAACATGTACTATAGCACTTCTTATAGCAGATCACTACACAAGCTCTTGCTTCCCTTTAAACCTTGTCTATGAGGCAGGTTGAGCAGTCCATGGGCTGGTCTAATATAGGCAAAGGATTTAACAGCGTTGCTTGGGGGTCTGGGCTTGACACTGTCTGCTCAGGAACAAGATGCTTTTCTAAGAAAGCCTGAAGCCCTCTTAATAATACTTGAGCTTGCTGGCTGTGAGGAGCAGGTGAGGAAACTGCTTCTCCTTGTGGTATACAGAGACTGAGAGGCTTGGCTTCATTCACAGCTATTCTACCGGTACACACACTCTCTTTAGGCACGGTGCTGTAATTACCCTTCCCCCACTTGTCTCTATCAGCAAGTGCTGGAAATCTTACATCATAGGCAGGCAGAGGGTTTTCCTTTGGCAATTCCCCTTTGGATGCTTCTAAAATCCTCTGGTAAATATCTCTGGTAAAGATATCCGCAGTATTTCTAAGGCTAGCTTCTTTACTGCTTTCTTCAGGAGTTTTAAAAGAGACACAAGGTTTAATTGCTGGAGGTTCTGGCTGTAGCCAACTGTCTGGATAGATCCTAGGCTTTCCCTGGGTTTCAGAACTACCAATAACACAGTTTGGCTTGTCATAAAAACTCTTATTGCAGTTAAAAGTACCTTGATGAGGAATGCAGGGAGATTCTTCAACCGGTTGCCAGTATTTCCACGGCTGAGCTTCTGGTTCCAAACCGTTAGGCTTCCCACCTGGGTCTCTCTGTGCCACGCCCTCCTCTGAGTCCTGGAAGGTTTCCTGCTGCACTGAGCCTCTCTGGTATCTGTATCCTGGTTTGGTAAATGCTCCCCTCTGTGGTTCCTTTGGCTGGCTTCTCAACCAGTTCTGTTTCTCTAACCAGCTTGTCCTCTGGTTCTTTCTCTCCTTGGGATTTTCATTCCAACTCTTCTCCTCATACGCCTCTATTGCTTTTCCAGCTGCCTTCTGGCTTTCTCTGTCTCTGTTTCTCCTCCTTCCTTCTCTGCCCCTTCTCTGCCTCTTTCTCTGCCTCTCCTTTCATTTTCCTTCTTCCTGTTATACAGGGTACGTCTGTCCTGGGAAGCCCACCTCCTAGCAGGGTGTGCCCAATCAGTGACCTCGCTCCTCCCTTCCCCCGGGTTAGGCTGATCTGACTGATTGTTCCCTTGTGATCTGTGCTGGGAAGGAATTTACTGCCTCTTCCTGCAATACCAGGTCCTGCCACCGGGTCAGTATTTATTTCCATGGCTTCAGGTACTGCTGCAGCGTCACAGATCCCCCCCCTTAAGATATCACGGGCTGGTTTAGGAGAATCCGGCCAGCACGGGATTCTACCCCTAGGCCCTAGGCTAGGGGACTGTACTGCATATATCGACTTTGGAGAGACCAAGGTGGCTACCTGGGCCAATGCTACCCTGTCCTGCCATGGCTTTAGTAAATTGATATGGTAGACCTGCCTACGGCCTCTCTTGTTCTCCACAAGATAGGAGACAGGACCTATCGGACGTACCACTCGGCAGGGGCCTTTCCAGTGGCTCTCGAACTTTGGTTCCGTCCCCGCCACCATTATAATCACTTTGTCTCCATTAGTCAGTTGCCGGTGCTTAGTGTTCCTATCATAATAGGTTTTCTGTTTTTGTTGACTACGTTCCAGATTTTCGACCGCCACTTGTGAGGTACGGTGTAGCCTTGCCTTTAAATCCCGTAAGAACTCTGGCACTTCTACCTCCTGGTCGTCTGGTTCCACCCACCGTTCCTTCAAAATATCCAAGATTCCCCGGGGTGTTCTACCATACAACAGCTCGTATGGTGCCGTTCCCAATGATGCCTGTTTCCTCTCTCGGCAGGCGTAAAGAACGAATGGGAGCATCATATCCCAATGGTCCATCTTCCCTTCCAGACTTCTTCGCAGCATCCTCTTGAGTGTCTGATTTTGTCTCTCAACAAGTCCGTTAGTCTGGGGGTGGTAAGCCGCTGTTTTAATGTGCTGGATCCCGAAAGCATCCCAGACTTGCCCAAGGTATCTTGAAAGGAAGTTACTCCCTCTGTCCGTGAGGACTTCCTTTGGGAACCCAACCTCACAAAAAAGCTTGATAAGCTCATTAGCTATCACTTTTGCTGAGGTAGAGCGGAGTGGCATGGCCCACGGAAATCGGGTCGCGTGGTCCACTACCACCAAGATGTAGCGAAATCCTCTTGGCGTTTTGATCAGTGGCCCCACTATATCAATGCCTATCCTATGGAGTGGGTTTTTGATTACTGGAGATGGTATCATCGGGACTCCTTTTGGATGAGTGGCGGAGACCCGTTGGCAGGTATGACAGGCCTCGCAGAACCGGCTTGTTTCTCTAAAAACACCGGGCCAGTAAAACCTAGCTAAAATTTGGTCGAGGGTCCCTTGACTGCCTTTATGCCCCCCTACCGGGTGATCATGCGCTAACCGCAGCACAAGATTCTTAAAAGTAGTGGGTACTACCAACTGTGTCCTCGATTCTCCTGTAAAAGGATTCTTACTTTCTCGGTATAATATCCCTGACTTGAGGGAAAACCTGGGTAGCGTATCCTTGGGGTCTTGAGCCCACTTAAATGCATGAGTGAGAGCAGGATCCGCCTGCTGTTCCTTGGGGAACGTGGGGAACTTATTTATCAGCTCCTGAGGTATCCAAGGAAGTTCCTGCCCTGCTTGCACTTCAGCCTTACTCTTCGTACGGGCTGCCTGCTCCCTGCGCTTTTCTGCCTTCCCCTTCTTTTCTTTAGGGTCAGAAGGGACCACTAAGGCGTCATCCGAGGGAAGGATGTCACCGAGATCCTCTGATGTGGATGGTTGACATTCTAAAGCTGCGGTCTGGGCTCGTGTAGAGACCATTGCTCCTTTCTCCTGCAATTCTCTTTTAATTTCTCTATAGAAATGAGGCCAGTTCCTGCCTAGGATGACAGCGTGTGGGAGACGTGGGACTACTGCTAGCTGGATAGTTCTTAGGGTTCCTATGCCTGCTATAGATAGGTTGTATACCGGATAGGAGGACGTTCCTCCATGCACACACCTAATCTTTACTTCATCAGCAGGAGGAATTCTTTCCGGGGCCAGTTGGTCCTTTATAGTTCTCCAGAATTCCTCCGAGATCATACTTAGTTCTGCCCCAGAATCCAGCAATGCTTGTGTAGTGACCCCCTGTATTGACACAGGTAACAGAAATCCCGGTCTATTCTCTGAACAGCTATCTGCCACAAACGCATTTTTCATACGACAAAACTTTTGCATATGACCTAGCTGTCCACATTTATAACATTTTACTCTACATGCTGTATCTTTCCTAAGAGGCATGCAAATACCGAGAGGATCGTCCTGTACCTTCCTTGTCCTTTCGGATCCTCCTTGACTCCAATCCTTTAAAGGGGTGCCCCCTCTTTGGGCCGTTAACTCGGCCTCTACAAATCTCTCCGAGAGAGACACGGCCTTTTGGGTTGTTCTACAATTTTGGAGGACCAAGAAGGTACGGATCTCTGAGGGTAGTGCCTCCATATACTGTTCTAGGATTAGCTCGTCCAGAAGGGAGTCCATGGATCTCCTTTCTGGATTCAGCCATTTATATAATAAACCCCTTATCCTATGATATAAGGACTTTGGCGTCTCACTCTGTCTGAGCCTCACACTCCTCAGACGAGAGCGGTATATCAGGGGAGTGAGACCTAGTCTCTCCCTAATTGCCCTTTTCACTTCTTCAAAACTCCCAGCCAAGTCAGCTGGCATGGCACGATAGGCCGCCATGGCTTCCCCAGTGAGACAAGCGGCTAGCCTTAAGGCCCATTGCTCTTTTGGCCATAAGCTTAGCCGTGCTACCCTTTCAAAACTTTCTAGGTAGTCATCAATGTCATCTTGGCTGGTAAGTTGTCCAAAGTTAAATAAGACTCCTGTGCTCACAGGCAGCTCATTTGTATTCAAAGGTAAACCTGTATTAGGAACTGGTACAGTAGCTTGTTTTCTTTCACGTAAATACTCCTCCAATAAAGTCAGAAGGGGCTGCTGCTGTTCCTTTAACTGGTCGGCGGCTCTCTGCTGGGCCTCCAGAGAAAGGTCAGCCTGGCGCTTCAACTGTGTCGCCATCCAGGTGAAAATTTCTTTCGGATTCAATTCCATTTTGAAAATTCCTGCAAGGAAAACAAATACACAGGACCCAAGTGCGTTATCTCAACACTTCTATTTGTTTAAAAAAAAAAAAACAGGACTCTTTCCTTTTTTTTTTTTTTCACTTTCCCCTATTACCACTAGGGACTTCTCCTTCTAGTATCCTCCACCACCCGGGGCAGATACCCTTTACCTGGTGATGGTGTATATGAAGCACTTCAGGATTGGCTCCTGTAGCCTTTTCCGCAGTCGTTTTCTCCTCAGCTGGGCTTGTCAGCTCTTCGGCCGGGGTCCAGCGGGAAATAAGTTCTTCTGCAGTGGCACCTTTTCGCCTGTAGGAGAATCCTGCCAACTACACCACTCTATGTAGCGCCCCTAGTGCCCGTACCTTGACCTTGAGGGTTTAAGGTAGGGCTAGCCTGGAGGTCATCTTGTAGTTGTGGGTGACCGAGTGAACAGGCAAGGCACGAATAGAGAAAATTTATTTCTTTATTAGGGTTTATTTCTCCCGCTCCAAAGATAGGACTTTGTACAGGTTTTGAAGGGTAATATTTTATAGCCAAACAGAAAGTTGAAAAGAGACTGCTTCTTCAATAATGTCCAACTTAAACTTATATTCAAGACAGCCACATTCCTGGCATGTGGGTCTTATATTTTATCCCGCTACAAACAGGAAATTATAAAGTTCATGCAGTACAATTGAGTGAAAACAATCAGCTTATTTTCTTATCCCCATAAGCTCTTGGGTTCATGCACTCCAAACATGTACTATAGCACTTCTTATAGCAGATCACTACACAAGCTCTTGCTTCCCTTTAAACCTTGTCTATGAGGCAGGTTGAGCAGTCCATGGGCTGGTCTAATATAGGCAAAGGATTTAACAGCGTTGCTTGGGGGTCTGGGCTTGACACTGTCTGCTCAGGAACAAGATGCTTTTCTAAGAAAGCCTGAAGCCCTCTTAATAATACTTGAGCTTGCTGGCTGTGAGGAGCAGGTGAGGAAACTGCTTCTCCTTGTGGTATACAGAGACTGAGAGGCTTGGCTTCATTCACAGCTATTCTACCGGTACACACACTCTCTTTAGGCACGGTGCTGTAATTACCCTTCCCCCACTTGTCTCTATCAGCAAGTGCTGGAAATCTTACATCATAGGCAGGCAGAGGGTTTTCCTTTGGCAATTCCCCTTTGGATGCTTCTAAAATCCTCTGGTAAATATCTCTGGTAAAGATATCCGCAGTATTTCTAAGGCTAGCTTCTTTACTGCTTTCTTCAGGAGTTTTAAAAGAGACACAAGGTTTAATTGCTGGAGGTTCTGGCTGTAGCCAACTGTCTGGATAGATCCTAGGCTTTCCCTGGGTTTCAGAACTACCAATAACACAGTTTGGCTTGTCATAAAAACTCTTATTGCAGTTAAAAGTACCTTGATGAGGAATGCAGGGAGATTCTTCAACCGGTTGCCAGTATTTCCACGGCTGAGCTTCTGGTTCCAAACCGTTAGGCTTCCCACCTGGGTCTCTCTGTGCCACGCCCTCCTCTGAGTCCTGGAAGGTTTCCTGCTGCACTGAGCCTCTCTGGTATCTGTATCCTGGTTTGGTAAATGCTCCCCTCTGTGGTTCCTTTGGCTGGCTTCTCAACCAGTTCTGTTTCTCTAACCAGCTTGTCCTCTGGTTCTTTCTCTCCTTGGGATTTTCATTCCAACTCTTCTCCTCATACGCCTCTATTGCTTTTCCAGCTGCCTTCTGGCTTTCTCTGTCTCTGTTTCTCCTCCTTCCTTCTCTGCCTCTTTCTCTGCCTCTCCTTTCATTTTCCTTCTTCCTGTTATACAGGGTACGTCTGTCCTGGGAAGCCCACCTCCTAGCAGGGTGTGCCCAATCAGTGACCTCGCTCCTCCCTTCCCCCGGGTTAGGCTGATCTGACTGATTGTTCCCTTGTGATCTGTGCTGGGAAGGAATTTTACTGCCTCTTCCTGCAATACCAGGTCCTGCCACCGGGTCAGTATTTATTTCCATGGCTTCAGGTACTGCTGCAGCGTCACAAGTCGTTGCTGGTGATAGATTATTTAAGGCCTTGAATGTGATGAGAAGAGCTTTGTATCTAATTCTACATTCTATAGGGAGCCAGTGAAGGTCCCTAAGGCGTGATATGGTCACTTTTAGATGCTCCAACTAGGATACGGGCCGCAGCATTCATTGCTAGTTGCAGGGGGTTAATGGTGTTCTTTGGAAGACCATGTAGTACAATATTCGCATAGTCAAAGTGTGGAGTAACTATTGCCTGGAATATTGAGCGGAAGTCGCTGTATTCTAGCATGGGTCTTAGGTGGCGTAATGTTTTTATCTTGAAATAAATAGTTTTTACCGTGCTTTTTATGTGAGAGTTAAAATCAAGACGTTGATCAAGGATCACACCTAGGTAACGGATTGAATTCTTGATTGGGAGCTCGGCGTCCCGTACCTTGAGGAATGCAGGCGGGGGAGAATAGCTTGTTTCTTGTGACAATTAAAACTTCAGTCTTTTTGAAGTTGATTCGCATGTTTTGATCTAAAAGCCAATCTGCTATTGCATTGAAACAGTTAGTTAAGTTGGTGTAATTTGGATTTGTTATATCAATCGGGGTGAAAATAAGCACGTCGTCAGCGTAAATGAGGCAGGAAACATTAAATGATTTGGTGATTTGGCAAATTGGCTGCATATATATATTGAAGAGGAGCGCCGATAGAGAGGAGCCTTGTGGAACCCCTTGTGTTTGGAGGAATGGTTCTGACGTTTTGGAGTCGATGCGAACATGTTGCCAGCGATCTTCGAGGTATGACTTACACCAGTTCCATGCTAGACCTTGTATGCCCTTTTCGTAGAGTCGCGATAGTAGAATCTTATGGTCTACCGAATCAAACGCAGCGGATATATCGAGGAAGATCATTGCGACACCAGATCTTATGTTATTGATCCCACAGATGAGCGAATTGATTAATGAGGTCATGAGAGTCTCGACTCCATGCATTTCCCTAAATCCATGTTGGCACGGATCTAGAGGGGAAGATGTGTCAATATATTGTTGAATTTGGCGTTGTGTCTCTTTCTCCAGAATTTTGGCAAGAAGCAGGATGCTGGAGATTGGACGGTATGATTCTTCCTTCTTAGGGTCGATCTGGTTGTTCTTTAATAGGGGACGTATTGAAGTCTGCTTGAGAGCAACAGGGAAAGTTCCAGTGGAGTAGGAGAGGTTTGCAATTTTGGCTATATATGGACTAAGCTCCGAGCGCATTGATTTGATCCAGTGTGCTGGGTATGGGTCATTGGCTGCGGTAGTGGTATTCAAGTTGGCAATTAGTTCTTTAATGGTTTTGGGTGATGGAGGTGAGATACTGAGGAGTAGTGCTTGTGACTGCTTGAATTGAGGGAATGCTTGTGATGAATCCGAAATTGTTCTGGTTAGTTTGGATTGGATGTAATTCGCATACTGTTGGGGATAACAAAATTAGGTCTTACCTGCTAATTGTCTTTCCTTGAGCTTTCTCCGGGCCAGTCCAGGGAAAGGTAGGGTTGTCAATCCCCTATAGCAGCTGAGGACTGAAGACTTCAAGTTTTCTTGAGAGGTGAAGCCACTCCCCCTGAGGGTAATCCAGCAGTCTCCTTCTGACAAAGCAACTAAAACGAAAGAACTGACAAAAACGCAGATTAACCCTTGAAAAACTGATAACATTCCATAGCCCTCAAAAATTCGGAAGCTCGAAAATTTGCTTCCTTAATTTTTTTTTTTTTGTTAGATACCGAGAAAATTGGCACTAAGAGAAACCTAGAAGCCCCACACCCGTCCCCCCTCAGATGAACACGCAGATACGGTGGAATTCTTATAGTAATTGAATAAAGCGCTCGGAAATGCGAAAGGGGTGGGACCCTGGACTGGCCCGGAGAAAGCTCAAGGAAAGACAATTAGCAGGTAAGACCTAATTTCGTTTTCCTTTTCGCTTCTCCGGGCCAGTCCAGGGAAAGGTAGGGCAGTACCAAAGCAGTACCTATACTCGGGAGGGACCCGCCAGACCTGCGATAAGAGCCGAGGCCCCCACTTTCACATCGTCTCTGGCCTGTACATCCAACCGGTAATGCTTCGTAAAAGTATGCAACGACGACCACGTCGCTGCCCTGCAAATATCTACTGGTGGAACGAAAGCGTACTCCGCCCAGGACGTCGCTAGAGCTCGAGTTGAATGAGCCCTCAAACCGACCGGTAGTGGAATGCCATGAGCAGCGTAAGCTGCCCCAATAGCGCAGCGAACCCAACGAGCAATGGTGGACTTAGACGCTGCTTGCCCCTTCCGAGGACCAGCATACTGGACAAAAAGCCTATCCGTTTTCCGAAAGGGTTTCAACACCCGAAGATAAGTCTTTAAGACCAGCTCAAGATCCAAATGTTTGAGAGCACGATCTATAGGAGAAGCGGAGGCATCAGAAAATACCGGTAACGCCACAGATTGGTTAACATGGAAAACCGAGAGCACTTTCGGCAAAAAAGAAGGAACCGTCCGTAGCAAAATCCGTTCAGGAAGAAATTGAAGATAAGGCTCTTGACAAGACAGGGCCTGCAAATCCGAAATGCGGCGTGCCGAACATAAAGCTACAAGAAAGGCCGTTTTCCATGAACACTCCCGGGGACTCCGAGAGCAAAGGGAAGTTAATGGCGAACGGGACAAAGCCTCTAACACTACATTCAAATCCCAAGGAGGCACAATGGGACGCACTGGAGGACAGATAATCTTCGCTGCCCGTAAAAAGCGATGTATATCCGGATGCGCCGAAAGACGGCGACGTTGGACAGATCCCCGAAAACAAGAAAGGGCGGCTATCTGAACCTTAAGGGTACTAAGAGCCAAACCTTTGTCCAAGCCATGCTGTAGAAAGAGTAGCAACTGAGGCAATGAAGACGCCATCGAAGAAACATGGTGCTGTCCACACCAAGTTTCGAAAAGACACCAAACTCGTACATACGCCAATGAAGTCCCAGGTCTCTTAGACTGAAGTAAGGTGGCTACAACGGAACTGGCATACCCTTTACGTTCTAAGCGAGCCCTCTCAAGAGCCAAGCCGTAAGTAAGAATCATTCCACTCGGGGCATGAGAATCGGCCCCTGATGCAACAGATTGATGCGGACTGGAAGAGGCCAAGGTGGAGCTACGAGGAGTAGAATGAGATCGGCATACCAAGGCCGACGAGGCCAATCCGCAGCTATGAGAATCACCACTCTGCGGTGTTGTGTTATGCGCTGGATAACTCGACTCAACATCGGCCAAGGCGGGAAAACGTACAAGAGAGAGTCTTGTGGCCATGGCTGCACGACAGCATCGAGCCCTTCGGACATGTGTTCTCTGCGCCTGCTGAAAAAACGGTTGGACTTGGCATTGCTGCAGGTCGCCATCAGATCCATGATCGGCTGCCCCCAACGCAACGTCAGCTCGTGATAAACCGCCTCGTTCAACTCCCATTCCCCTGGATCGAGGAGATGGCGGCTGAGATAATCTGCGTGCACATTCTCCTTGCCAGCCACATGTGCCGCTGAAATCGCCAGGAGATTGGCTTCCGCCCAAACCATCATCTCCTGACATTCGGAGAGGAGAGAAGGAATCTTGGTTCCCCCTTGACGATTGACATATGCGACCGTCACGGCATTGTCGGAGAAAATCTTGACCGCCGATCCGTGGAGGAAGGGCGCGAAGTGCAGTAGGGCCAGACGAGCCGCTCGGAGCTCCAGCCGGTTGATCGACCACGAGGTTTCCTCTGGGGACCAGGCACCCTGAGCAATGTGTGCCTGACAATGAGCTCCCCAGCCGGAGAGACTGGCATCCGTGGTGACCAACACCCACGAGGGTTCTTGTAAGGGCATACCCGCGGTCAGATGATCCAGAACTAACCACCATTGTAGATTGTGCCGCACGAGGTCCGGACAGGGCAGACGCTGCGAAAGTGGGTGAAGCTGCGGGGACCATCGGGAAAGCAACGCTTGTTGCAAAGGGCGCATGTGAGCCTTGGCCCACGGAACTAGATCCAGAGCCACCGCCATGGACCCTAAGAGCTGTAAATAGGTCCATGCTGACGGAGCCGTGAGACGTAGAAAAGCCTGCACCTGTTGCAGAAGCTTGTCGACGCGCACCTCGGGCAAAAAAACTTTCCCGCGCTCGGTGTCGAAGAAGGCCCCGAGATAAGTGAGTTGTTGCACTGGTTCGAGGCGACTCTTGGCCCGATTGATCACCCAACCGAGCTATTCGAGAAGTTGAACCACGCGAGCGGTCGCCTCCACCGAAGCTGAGCGAGAGTCGGCCCTGATCAACCAATCGTCGAGATAAGGATGTACTCGGATACCTTCTTTTCGAAGTGCCGCTGCAACGACCACCATCAGCTTCATGAACGTCCGCGGAGCCGTAGCGAGACCGAAGGGCAACACTCGAAACTGGAAATGTCCCCCTGGAAGGGCAAAACGCAAAAATTTCTGATGAGATGGTCTGATGGGAATATGAAGGTAGGCTTCCGTGAGATCAATTGATGAGAGAAACTCGCTCAGTCGCACCGCTCGAATCACTGTACGTAGCGTTTCCATTCGAAAGTGAGGAACCCGCAAAGTACGGTTTACTTCTTTGAGATCGAGCACGGGACGAAAGGAACCTTCCTTTTTGGGGACCACAAAGTAGATCGAGTATCGACCGCAACCGTATTGGTCTAGAGGCACTGGAATTATCGCTCGTAGCTGAAGAAGGCGGTAGAGCGTGTCCGCAATGGCCTGGTTCTTGCGACATTACAAAGGTGGGCGACAAAGGGCATGCGAAGTCGAGAGCATACCCCTTCTGAATTATCTCTAACACCCATTTGTCGGAAGTGATGTTGGTCCAGGCTGCCAGAAAATCCTGTAGGCGGCCGCCTACAGGGACTAAAGCCTGGACCAGCAGACCTTCATTGCGGCTTTTTGACGGAAGGTTGAGAGGCACTAAAGTAGGAGCGGGCAAAACCTCTGGCTCCACGAAAGGATTGCCCACGAAAACTAGAACGGCCCCTGGAATAGGGAGCAAAGCGCGCCCCGCGAAATCTACGGGAGTTGCGACCGGAGCCCCGAAAACCCCCCGTACCTCTAGTTGGCTTAGGCTTATCCTCAGGCAAACGACCCCCTTTGGATTCGCCCAAATCCTTCACAATTTTTTCCAAAGCCTCCCCGAAGAGTAACTTCCCTTTATAGGGCAATTTACTGAGTCGCAATTTTGAGGATACATCCGCAGACCAGTTACGCAACCAGAGAAAACGTCGTGCCGCTACCAGAGACGCCATGGTTTTAGCCGCAATCCGCAGCAAATCATAAAAGGCATCCGTCATATAAGCAGCGGCGGATTCCAATTTCGCTGAATCTGCAGCTTCCGAAGAAGCTTCCCCCGAAGCATCGCCCTGCAACCATCTAATGGATGCCCGAGACACATACGCTCCACAAACTGCAGTCTGCAGTGCCAAAGCACTAGAATCAAAAGCCTGCTTAAGCAGAATTTCGAATTTTCTATCCTGCAGGTCTTTCAGAGCTGCCGCCCCCTCTACAGGGATAGTAGTCTTTTTAGTCACTGCCGAGATGATAGCATCCACCTTTGGCATGCGTAACAACTCCTTTTCCTCCTGCGGAAGGGGGTACAAGCGAGCTAACGCACGGCTGCCCCGGAGGGTGGCCTCTGGACATTCCCATTCAGATTCAATCATCTGTTTGATAATTCTGTGCATCGGGAAACACCGTTGCTCAGCCTTAAAGCCCTGCAACAACGGATCCTCCAAAGGTTCCTGAGAGGCAGAAGGAAGAAGCAAGTGAAGTGCCGCCAAGGATTGTGAAATAAGCGCTGACAGCTCTTCTTTACGGAAGACCCTAAAAACATTTGGATCTTCACCTGGAGCAATCTCCCCTTCTTCCAAGTTATCTGCCTCCAGCTCTAAATCTGATTCAGCCAACACTTCTGTGCCTCCTTGACTCAGAAGAACCGAAGGCAGAGAAGGAAAAGGATCCAAAGGGTCCCTAAAAACCTTGTGAGCCTGAGAAGACCCTTCACCAGGATCCTCCGGCAGCTGACATTGAAGAGAAACAGGTCCAGGACTCGGAACCGCTGAACAGCAATCAGGCTGAGACGAGCGAAGCAAAAATGCCTTGTGCAGTGCTAAAATAAATTCGGGGGAAAAAAATGAGCCCATGCTCTCTTGCGGAGCAGAAACCGATGGTGAAGGCTTTGCTAGAGGAACGGAGTCTTTAGAAGATTTTGTCCTCTTTTTATGTGGCCGGGGCTGATCTGTCGGTGCACTGACTGAGGGCGCCAAAATGGCCACCTTTCCCGCAGGCAAAGAGGGCTCATCTAATTTAATGGCTGGCTTGTCTGCCATGTGAGAATTGAACCCGTGACGAAAACGGAAGCGCTTAACAAAAAAACGGCACCGTGAAAAACACCGCGGCAAGTAAAACAACTCAGAGCCTGCGCTGAACGCGCCGACGCGATCGCGACCTGAGAAAATGAAATAGAAGCAGAGACTCACCGGATCTGAAGAGAGGAAAAAAACGCTGCCCACTCAAATCAGTCCCGCTGCTAGCGGCACTCCAAATACCGGCGAAGAGTAGTGCAGAGGAATACCTGGGGCTCCCAGGCTCACTCTGACCCTAGAGACGGAGGCGGTGAAAGAGGCAGGCTCTACCTCACACCGCAAATGCAGTATCTCTCCACGTCTCAAATAACCTTAAAGGGAAAGTGCACCCCAGCCAAAATAGTAACAGGGCTATAAAATCAATCAGCTCTGCTAGAGCCAAGTCATTTTTCAATCAAAAACAAATAAAGAAATGAAGCCAAAAGTTTGCCTATGAGGGAGAAATAGGGATTTGATCCTCCTTAGCTGCTGAGGACTGAAAGACTGCTGGATTACCCTCAGGGGGAGTGGCTTCACCTCTCAAGAAAACTTGAAGTCTTCAGTCCTCAGCTGCTATAGGGGATTGACAACCCTACCTTTCCCTGGACTGGCCCGGAGAAGCGAAAAGGAAGTATGCATTCTTGCTGCTGTGGTGAGGGCTCCTTGGATAGTGATTTAACTAAGTTGAATAGCTCGCGGGGTTTGTTTAGTGAACGACTAAGTAATGTTGAGTGATGTTCCTTCCTTTTGGACCACATTAGTTCACGGTGACTTTTGAGGTGTGCCATGTATTCATCATGGATGATAATTTCATGTGAGCGTCTCCACTTTCTTTCTAGTCTTCTCAGTTGAAGTAGCGATTTTCAAATATCTGGAGAGAACCAGCGGGCGTTATGCCTTATGCTAGGATCCTTGTTAGGAGCAATCGAATTGTGAGTTGTAGTTAGTTGTGCATGTTGTTGGAGTGTATCGTTCCAGTTGTTGACCATTTTATTGACGTCAGTCGTTAAAATTGATAACTTAGGTAGAGCTTGTGCATTGAAAACTTCGATATCCAGTGATTTAAAGCGTCTATGATGCGGTGGAGGTGCATTTTTTGGTAGATTTGGAGGATTCGAATTTGAAGGTATCTGGAAGGTTATCAAGCTATGATCTGACCAAGGGACTGGGGTGATGGTGAGGTCAAGCTGGCTATTATGGCCTGTTACTGCAGGCGGGACAAATATGAGGTCGAGGATGTTGCCACGTTGGTGTCTGGATGTCAACAATTTGCTTGTAGTCAAGATTTTCCATGGCGTCAAGTAAGGCGTTGGCAGAGGCAGGTGGCAAGGATGCGAGGTTAAAATCGCCTAGCAGCCAGTTCGGCTTGCTGGGGTTGTCAGGGTTACATGCAAGGCTAATTACATCTGAGATGTCCTCAGGGCGTGCATTTGGAGATGAGTAGATAAGATTAATGGAGTTATTCTTATTGGATATGGTTAAGGTGTCGAGACATTGAGTGCTCCTAGCAAGACTTACTCGGTATTGTAAGGATGATTTAGCGAGGATGAATACACCACCACCTCTTCTGTTTTCTCTGTTACACTTATAGATGGAGATGTTCGGGGGAGTCATTTGATTCACTATCACTGAGTCTGAATCTGATAACCAAGACTCAGTGACCAATAATATATCTAAGTTTCGGGTAGATATTAAATCTGTTATGATAGGCCATTTGTTGCGAATAGAGCGTGCATTAATAAGCGCGCATCTTAGGTCACATTTGGGTTCTGTTTTATTGATTTTTGTGGTGGTAGATAGGTCTAAGGTAATGTAGAGTAGGTGAGACTGCCTCTTATGGTGTATATACGGTGGGTGTTGATGATGATTGCAGTAGTATTTTCTGCTTGTTCCATGCAGTATAGGTATGTGATTGGAGTCCAGCAAAGGTGCTTCGGAGAAGTGGATGAGAATGGTGATGAAGATGGTGTATAGGAGGGCATTAGAGATGTTGAAAATGCCCATGCCAGGCATGATGGAGAATTAGTTCAGGTAGGTTCTGTTGAAGATGTGCTTGTGGTGTAAAGGGGGCACCAATAGAAGCAGCTATATAGGAAATAGTTCTACTGACAACAGTAATAGCAATAACACCAATAGAAGCAGCTATATAGGAAATAGTTCTACTGACAACAGTAAGGCTACTGGCAACAGTTAATTACAAAGGTGAGGCTACTGGCGACAGTAAATTACAAAGGTGAGGCTACTGGCGATAGTTAATTACAATAGTGAGGCTAATGGCAACCACAAAACTATGCTAACTATACCTTCAAAGCTCAAAAAGGGCTTGCTCCTCATTCACTTTCGGAGTTAATCCTACCAATTCCTTCCAACAGGAGTAGAAGAACCACTGAACTAAACATGCTAAGAGTTCCAAAAGAGTCCTTAAGATACAACTCCGCAACTGTAAACCGATCCTTCAGTTTATGTGCTCCAAAGCTATGGAACACCCTCCCACCACAAATTAGAACCATCACTGACCTCTTCCAGTTTAGAAAGGCCTTGAAGCATCACCTTTTCATCAAATATTTCCCAGAAAACACAATAACACAAGATCACTCAAATAGCACCATTCCCGTTCTTAACACGCCACCTCTGCTAACCCAATAACTTTTCACACCTCTCTCTCATACTATGAAAATTCTTTTAGGCTTTATTCTGTTCATATGTAAATAGCCAATGTGTTGTATTCATTGTAAATAATTTCCCCGGTTATCCAAGTTTTTGTTCCTTGTTCTATGTAAAAAACAGATAACATGTACCTTATCTGATGTTTTCTTGTTCTATGTAAACCGCGCTGATTATAAATAGAGCGGTATATAAAGATGTTAAATAAATAAAATAAATAAATGTATAAGTATGACTACTGACGACAGTATGGTAGAGATTGGAATATGGCTACTGTCAACAAAACAAGAGAGGATATTACTAGTGAGTCTCAGCCATTAGTGTGGTAATTAAGTAACATTGAAGTATGTTCGATTATACTTGCAAAAAGCGTGGGAGATCAATTGTCTGTTGAGAGTTGTTGGTTCATGTCCTTATAGCGTGATGTCTTCTTACTGGAGGATGGCAACCGCCTGGTAAAAGGAGACTTGCATGAGGATTTCTGGATTATTTTGGATCTCCTGTCGTGCCCTGCCTAAGGGTCACGCCAAAGGGCCCTCTGGCGAGGCCCTCAGGCGCGGCCCGCCAAGCGCGGGCGCGCCCAATGGCGTGAAGCTTTAAATGGCCTGAAGAGCTGCCCCGATTGGGCAGTGCTGCTCCGGAGGCCCCTCCCGCTGCTGGTTGCTCAATCCCCGGGAAGGGGAGAGCTGCTGGTGGTGGCGGGGGCTTGAAAGGGCCTGCGCCCGATGGCGCGAAGCTTTAAATGGCCTGAAGAGCTGCCCCGATTGGGCAGTGCTGCTCCGAAGGCCCCTCCCACTGCTGGTTGCTCGATCCCCGGGAAGGGGAGAGCTGCTGGTGGTGGCGGGGGCTTGAAAGGGCCTGCGCCCGATGGCGCGAAGCTTTAAATGGCCTGAAGAGCTGCTCCGATTGGGCAGTGCTGCTCCGGAGGCCCCTCCCGCTGCTGGTTGCTCGATCCCCGGGAAGGGGAGAGCTGCTGGTGGTGGCGGGGGCTTGTCCCTGGTGGTGGCGGGGGCTTGTCCCTGTTTAATGTACATTACCAAGTTTAAGTTACAATGTAAACGGCTTTGATTGAAATGATAAAGCAGTATATAAAACCTGTTAAATAAAAATAAATCCAGGCTAGAAACCCACCTCTTTGAGGCTGCTTTCAGTTCCTGACCCTTATTCTCCCGTTTATCACCCCTGTGTGTTAAAACCATCTCTAATCCCATGTTTGTGTCTTGCAGTAGTGCTAGTGTGCAGCACCAGCCGGGTCTCTATTCCAGCAATATCTCACTGCTAGCATACTGCACATTAGTGATAAAACATGTTAAAATCCTCACAGCTAAGTATGTAAAAAGCAGGATCCTCCACCGTTGTAGTAGTGCTAGTAGGATCTGATTGAAGGTGTATTTCCTAGATCCAGAGGATCTG
Source organism: Ichthyophis bannanicus (assembly GCA_033557465.1). Taxonomy (NCBI): domain Eukaryota; kingdom Metazoa; phylum Chordata; class Amphibia; order Gymnophiona; family Ichthyophiidae; genus Ichthyophis; species Ichthyophis bannanicus. The sequence goes on from CM066048.1 coordinate 123,224,338, forward strand.
GTTTTTACCAAACCCCTGCAAAGCTCTCCATCAGAACTGTCTTAATTATTTGGAAGCGTGAACCAAGGTCTTGGCTGTCACAATACTTTAAAGTAGCAGAGTATCCCTTATGAGAAGAGACTTGAAGACCTAAATATGTACACTTTGGAGGAGAGGAGGGATAGGGGAAATATGATTCAGACCTTTAAATACTTAAGGAGAAATAATGAACAAACAAACCTCTTCCAAAGACGGAGAAGCTGTAAAACGAGAGGGCATAACATGAAGCTGCAAGGTGGAAAATTGAAAGGCAATATTAGGAAATACCTTTTCACTGAGAGGGTGGTGGATGCTTGGAATGCCCTCCCGATGGAGGTGGTGGGGACAAATACAGTGACAGAATTCAAAATGGCATGGGACGGACATAATGGATCCATTTATAGCAACAGAATAAATCAAAATAAACTGAATCATCTAACTTCTCAACAAATAGGGGTGTCCTGCATGGAGTGGTGGGTTCACCCCTAAACAAAGACATGGGGAGGGGTGGCCTGCACAGAGTGGCACCTACTCCTGCCATCTTAATCTGGCCATCTTACTGGGAAGACTAGATGGACCATACTGGTCTTCATCTGCTGTCATTTACTATGTTACTATGAGTTGTCTGGCCTCTTCTCTGCTGCCATCTCATCCCGGTGATCTCTTACTTAAGCACCATTGCAGCCTGGGCTCCCCAACTTTCATTTTTCATGCAGTTGTGGTCAACATTATTGGCACCCTTGCATTTTAGGTATGTTGTGTACAATGTCTTGAGAAATAATTGGAAATATTCCGACTGTATGTCATCATAATATTTTGATAGTACTGTATGTTCAAAGGTATACAACAACAAAAAAAAGATGTCTGTGCAACATAGATGTAGTAGTTTCTGAAAAAAAACAAACACAAAACAAAATATGACCTGGACAGGATTAATGGCACCCTTCACTAATATTTGGTTGCTCAATCCTTAGCAGTGATGACAGTTGTCAAACGTTTCTTGTATATTAACAATAGGCTTCACTTAATTAACCAAATTGCGGTAATTATTACAAAGCTTCAGGTAAAGAGCAAACCTCAGAAAGACTCACCAGACCTACAAAGTATCAACTCTCGGTGAAAAGGGTCTGGCCATGAGTCCTATTACATCAACGGTTTACTATTACCTAATCCATCCACCATACTAAGGGTTCACTACTCAAAATTTTGCAAACTATCAATAAAAGTAATCATAATCTAATACAAAATGTATACAAATATTTTATAAAGGTCTGTGAACTCCTAAGTAAAAATTAAGCAACCCCCAGTTCCTGAGGCAGCAAAACAGCCACACAACATCATGGAACCTCCATCATATTAAACTGTAGGAAGGGTGTTTTTTTTCCTCTTAAATATATTGCTGGTCTGCATTACCAAAGAGCTCAAGTTTGCTTTCATCTGTTCACAGAACATTTTCCCAGAAGAATTGTGGTTCTCAAGGTGGGTTTGTGCAAAGATCAGGCATGCGTTTTTATGTCTGTCTTTGAGCAATGAGGTCCTCCTTGGCCTTTGCCCATAAGGTCCTTTTTAGTTTAGTGTGTGGAGTATGGTGTGAGTTGAAACTACCACTCCAGATTGCTCCAAGTCAGCCTTAAGCTCTTTGGATGTTGTACATGGTGTTTTTCCAACAGTTTGCATTAACGTTCAAAGTCTTCTTGGATTAATTTTCCTCTTCCCACCATGTCCTGGGAGGTTTTTGACAGTTCCATGAGCAGAAACGTTCTTAATAACATTGCAGACTGTAGACACAGGAATCCCAAGGTCTTTAGAGATGGCCTTATACCCCTTTGAAGTTTGATGTTTGGTGATAATGGCTTTTCTGATGGTCTTAGGCAGCTCTCTTGTCTTCACCATTGTGAAAATGGAACAGGGCGTGAATGTGGCCATTTTAAATATTAGAGCCAGCATTCATTGGTTGATTCAAGTCATGTGAGTACTGACAATTGATCACAGGTGCATCAGTTTACTGCAATGGGAATGTGGTTCTTCTGTTCAAGCTGATTTGAATTGTTTATAAGGGTGCCAATAACTTTGTCCTCCTAAATTAAGATGACAACCCCATAATTGTTCCTTAACAATCTGCCTACGTGAAAAACTAATCTATTGATCACTAACTATTTTTTGTTGGATCGCCTACCTTGAGAGGTGCCCCTCTCTCATAGTAGGCTCTTCTTTTTAATTAAATTTGTGAAAGGCCAAAGAGCCTAAAAACATTATGAGGAAAATTGCATAAGTGTGTCCTCCTCAACTCTCTTTAAACAGTAAAATGCATCCTTAACTCTTCATAACGATACTTATTGAAACTACCGTGGCAACAGACTTAGCTTAACAGTAAAAGTTCCTCGTCGTGCTGATTAAGCTTGTCTTCATACAAACAGCACTGGAATCGCTTATGTCAAAGATCAATTGTGCTCCAAATATCAATCGACCTGGTACTGCAACACAACGTAGTGTTTCAAGCTTAGTACCTTTTTAGCTCTTCTTCAAGCAAAGTGACCTCGTTGCATATCCAGTTCCGGTTTTATATCTCTGAATGTCATTAGGCATCAGGTGAACGAACTGATAGTAAATCTGGCATCTAATTAAGTGAGAACTAGTCCAAAGATAACCTCATCAATGCAAGGACCACCAATCAATTTGTGAATTAAGGCCATTAGGGATCACTGATCATAATTTAAAAATCCAACATTGTTCCCTACAGTATACTGCAGTTTGGAGATCTGATCGCTCCCCCTCAAATTATAGGGGACTTGATCGATCACCAACCACCTCAAATTTATGTGTTGATTGAAGACAGTGTGAAGCCTTTGGAGCAGCCAAAACCTGAGAATTTATGTGTGAGCGATGCTCTAATAGACATTTCTTAATAGGACGAGAGGTTCTCCCCATAATTTTGTCCTGGCAATCTCCCAGTTTTTATACTATTTCCTTTTTTAATTGGTCTTGTTTTATTTGATTCTTTTGTGTGTCAAATATGTGTGCATATATAGTCCAAAGCCATTTCACTGGCCACTTTTCTTTAGGAGATATTGGATTAAGGGGTTGTACTGCAAGGGTGCCAATAATGTTGACCACAACTGTATATACTGATTAAGAACCTTAAACCTATTTCTAGAATGGACTACAATACATTTCCTATTATGGAAGTGTTAAGCATTCATTAGTGATCATGGTTGTGTTGTTGTTAAGGCCGTCGAGTCGGAGTCGACTTATGGCGACCCTCTGGATAGCTATCCTAAATTGTGTTTGGTCTTCAGTCAGGCGGCTCATTGTTGACAGACTGGTACCCGTAGCTGCTGTTATTGTATCGATCCATCTCATTGCTGGCCTTCCTCTTTTGCGTTGACCTTCTATCTTGCCAAGCATGATGTCTTTCTCTAATGATCTCTCTCTTCGAATGATGTGTCCAAAGTATGAAAGTCGAAGTCTTATCATCTGAGCTTCTAAAGAAAGCTTAGGTTTGATCTCCTTTAGTACTGACTGGTTTGTTCTTCGGTTGTAGCATATGTAGATTACAGGGACATGATAATTTTTTTGGATATTATCTAAGATCTTAGTCTTCACTTCCAGTCCTTGAGGACCACCAACACGTCAGGTTTTCAGGATATCCCTAACGACTATGCATGTGAGAGATCTGCAAACAATGGAGACAGTGGGCACGCAAATCTGTCTTGTAAATATTGTCATGGGGTAGATCAGAATATGCCTATGGAAATAGGAAACACAGAGCCGAGCAGGTCTAAAAGTGACAGCTCAGAGCACATGGATCAGGGTTGCTATGAGCAACCAGCAAAAACAAAAGCACCAGGTGTAGGAGCACGCCCTAGTAGGAGATTACCTCATAGCCTATTAGGTGATGAGAGGCAGCTGAGGGCAGGGCAGGCTCACCGGAACACTAGGAGTGACGCAGATAAAAATCACTCAGAGTTCGTCAGTAGTAGAGCTAACCAGGAGCTTAGGGGAGCTAACCAGGATTCCAGTGGAGCTAAGCAGGAGTATGGCAGAGCTGTTTTGGAAACTAAAGGAAAAACTTCACACGGAGGTTCCAACAGTGTTCCACAGGAGATAGCCAGGGAGAGAATACCAGAATCTGGTTACAGGGTGCTGAGCAGCACTGAACAAGAACCAGATGGTTGGTGCCACGGAGGTATTCATGCAGGCAGACGGAAGGAACCTGTGAGAGGAAGTCTCCCTGAGAACAGGTACCGGGAGGGCAATAACTGTTATCAAAGGGATACTTACCTGCCCAAAGAGAAGCGTACTATAAAAGGGAGTAGAAGGCTTGCCTGGGGAAAAAGCCACGCTAAGTTTCCTTGCTCAAAAAGCTCTGGGGCAATCGAGCCAGAGGACAGGCTGATTCCTTATAATAGAGGGAACTTTGAAAAGGAGAGTTTCCCATACATTCAGCCAGGAGTGTGTGGCCCTCTGGAGGAAAACTCTACAATATACGGTAACCTCCCAATTCACCCTGATAGAGAGGGGGAGAGAAGCCTTTGGAAAGGAGAGGAGGGTTTTTGCAACAATGGTATGAGTTACAACCATTCTGAAGATAGCTACAGGGAAAGCTATGAGGACATGGAATGTGACTTTTGTGGGGAAAGTCCTGAGGAGTTCCAAATGGATTGTACATTAGTGTTCTCAGATAACATTTCCTCTCTCTGCTGAACTGTTTAAAGACAGAAATCCGTTTAGGGAAACGGATTTTGAAAACTTGCTTGTGTAAAGTACAAGGACTGTTTTACCTTTTTGGATTGGCTGAAGATAAGCACCTTTTGTGTTACAGTAGTTCACTTTCATTTGTACCAGAAAATATGGTTTATTTCTTTTGATTCTTATGTGCAGAAGTTCACCCGGAAGGGAAAATAAAATACCTCTTTTTGAAAAGCCTGGCTACTCGTTCACAACTACCTTTTTGATTAGCTAGTGGGACTACAGATCCCAGGGGGCATTGTAAAGTCCCGGCTATATTAAGAAGAGGCCCCACTGAAGCTCCCTAGGCTTCCGCCTATAAGAGTGCGTAGGTGGGTGACAATATTCATTAGAGTTATCCTGAAAACGTAGCCTGTTGGCTGTGAGAGGAATGGGCGTGAACAGCACCATTCTAAACCATGCTGATTATTTCATCCAAAACCTACATTGATAGCACCAAACAAATGGTTAAAAAAATTGAAGGGGGTCAAGATGACATCTGAGTCAGACTTCCAGTTGGACTGCTTCTGATCCTCCGAGCTCCCAACTCTGAGCCATGTATCTTTTCCCCATTAGAGGATGTTGCAGAGGAAGCACCTACCCTTAGGTTCTACAGTGGTGTGCAAAAGTCTAGAATCACTTGTAAATTTGACGTTTTTTCAACTTCGTGACCTTATATCTTAATTTCTTTTTCCTCCCAGTGGCCTTTTCTGTGTATCTCATGATAAGTGATAGATTTGGCTATTAGGGCCAACTTTTAGTATTGGTTTGGCCCTTATTTTCTGAGTTTGTTCCCCATAGTTGTCCTGTTGATAGATTTTCTGTGAAAATCGCGTAATGTACATTGTTGGCCAACGATATATTATTGTAAGTATGCTTTAAAATATTATGGACGCACACCAGGTTTCCTTCAAATTAATGTATGTGGCCTTGAAAAAGGCCGTTTTTATGTGTCAGTGATGGCTCAGTATTTGATGGGCCACCCTTTGTTCTTGATCACCTGACTGCACCTTGTCGGCATTGAATGAACCAGTTTGACAAGGTGATCATTGGTGACAACGCGGTTCCAAGCTGCAATGAGTGACTCAATCAGCTCACGCTTTGATGTCGGATGCCTCTTGGATATTTCCAAAGCCACCTTGTGCCACAGGTTCTCGATTGGATTCAGATCTGGAGACTGGGCAGGCCAGTCCATTGACTTGATGTATTGTTCCGCTACTTCCTGCTGATCACCTGTCTGGCACGATGGCAGGGTGCATTGTCATCTTGGAACAGGAACTAGCCAGGAAACAGCTGGTGTGCTGATGGCACCATGCACTTTTGCGGTATGGTGATGTACTTGGCCCCGTTGACCATTCCATCGATGATGTGAAGACGTCCAACGCCACTGGCATCCATGCAGTCCCAGACAATGACCTTCAAAGGATGCTTCACAGTGAGGTTGAGACACTCAGGCTTGAATTCCTCTCCAGGAAATTTCCTCACATAGGTGTGGGCATGGTTAACAAACAGGCAGAAGGTGCTTTCATTGCTGAATAGCACCTTTTCCCACATTTCAGTCAACCAGGTTGAGTGCTTTCTCGCCCACACGATCCGGTTGCGCCTTTGTATGTCAGTCATCAGTGACTTATTCCATGCTTTGCAGCCCCGGAGACCAAACTACAGGCACCGGCGACAAACTGTTGATGAGCTGACACTGACCTCACTCTTGTCTGACCACTCTCGAAGTAGCTGAGGAGAGGGCAACTTGCAATTAGTCAGTGAAATGCATCATAGTGCGCAGTCCTGGCATGATGTTGATGCACGTGGACAACCTGAACGAGGCTTGTCCACCACTGAACCCGTTTCTTTCTTCTTCTGTACAATCTTAACAGCGCTCTGACTGCAGCCAACTTTCCTGGCTATCTGAAGGCTTGAAAATCCTTCCTTGCTCATAAAGGACACACGAACACACTCCTCCAATGTCAGGGTCTGAGTCATCTTTGTGGTCGATCCAGAAAGCGTATGAAATTCAAACATTCCACACATTTTTATAGCTGCACTGTTGGCTAGATATCTGCATTGTGATTGGTTAGTGAAACCAGCCTCCTGATTGGTCAGAAATAACGTGTGCATATTGGATAATCTCAATCCAGTTTTGACGCAGGATCCATAAAAATCACAGTAGCTATCTCCCAGTGTCTGTAAAGTATTTAAATTGGAAGTAAGGAATGCAAAAAAGTCAACTCTAATAGCCAAATGTATCCCTTTTAATGTGGTAAAAAGATAAATATGCTGGGCTAACGCAAAATTTAAAAAAAAATGTTAGAAAGTATGAAAAATGCAAAACTCACAAGTGATTCCAGACTTTTGCATACCACTGTATATTACTTCCAATGACAGACGAGGTAATGCTTTAGAGTTTTGGAGTCGGCCAGGTGGGAGTCATGAGCATCACTATGGTGAGTGTGTTCATAATATCTCCGACAGACCCGAGCGCCAATAGGGTGTTGCTTAGCCTTGAGCAATGAATTGCACACTGAGTTTTGGAAATGTCTGTAGTACTGGAAAAGTGCTTCCTGCAGTTGGCTTGATGAGCATACTGGTGAAGGGAAGTGAAGAGGGCACTCCAGCTGCAGAGTTACTGAGGCAGCCATGAGGTTTAGCTGTAGGTAGCCCTTCCCCCAAGCCATGCGGCAAGCCATGAGGTTTAGCTGTAGGTAGCCCTTCCCCCAAGCCATGCGGCAAGCCATGAGGTTTAGCTGTAGGTAGCCCTTCCCCCAAGCCATGCAGCAAGCCATGAGGTTTAGCTGTAGGTAGCCCTTACAAGTGATCAGCCTGACCCTTCCCCCACTTCAGGTCTGAGCACAATATCCCCTAGCCCAGAAATCAACAGACCAGAGCACACCGGTTTGGACAGGTCACCCAGGTACCTTCCCCAGGGGCTGCTGATTGGTGGGCAGGAAATACCTGTGGCAAATGGGATTGTAGAATGAGTTTAAAACTGTACTGTATATAAAGCTTTGTAGGATGTCCCTCGGGGCTCAGACTCTTGTGGAGGTTGCTGGTATCTCTGTCTGATCCTGTGTGCACATTAAAAGTTCCTGTTTGCATTCCAGCCTGTCTGTGAGTTTTCCTTCTGTGGGTGAGTGAAAGAATAAGAGCTTTTAAAAGCGGTTGCTATTACATTTGGTGCACTGGCTGGGAAACTTAAAGAAAAGCCTCTCTCATCACACCCACGGTGGGAAGACTACTGCTTTTTGCAGGATCAGGGCCTCCACCGGTCAGGGACCGACCCCTCCAGGTGATCAACGATCCTTGGCGCCACGGGGCCCCTTTGTGCTCCGAAGGACTCTTTGACTTGTGTGGTCAGTTGGTCCCTGCGGCTGAATCCCCGATTGAAAACCGGCTGGATAGACTGGCATCCAAACTACCTGTCTGATCAGAGCTCTGGTGAGTACTGCTACTTTCTGTACTCCGTCTGTAATTCCTAGTAAATTCTAGGAACCTGTAGCGGCCCGATGACCCGCACGAACGGTCCTAGTAGGGACCCCGGGGGGGGGGGGGGTTTCTGAAGCCATCGTTCGTCCAGTAAATCAGAGTCCTTTTTGTGGACCAGAAAGATAACTGCAGTATGAGAAATCAGAGTCCTTTTTGTGGACCAGTAAGATAACTGCAGTATGAGAAATCAGAGTCCTTTTTGTGGACCAGTAAGATAACTGCAGTAAAAGGTATTTAAAGTGCAGCGCTGCCACAGATATTGAAGAAAAAATTGCCTAGGATATTAGTATTACCACTCTTAAGGATCTTTTAAAAGCGCTGCCAAAAACTTCTAAAAGTAACCAAAATATAGCACTTGATAAGTTAAACATACCTGAGATAAAGAATAGATCGCTGCTTCTCTTCTTTCCTTTCTGCTTGTGGGGAGTTTTCTGAAGCGTGACTGCAAGGAGAGTTCTCCATGTGCTCCGATATTAATTTGTGCTGTCTCCATGCTTCCCTTGTGCTCCGATGTTAATTTATGCTGCCTCCATGCTGCCCTTGTGCCCCGATGTTAATCTGTGCTGTCTCCATGTTGCCCTTGTGCTCCGATGTTAATCTGTGCTGTCTCCATGCTGCCCTTGTGCTCCGATGTTAATCTGTGCTGTCTCCATGCTGCCCTTGTGCTCCGATGTTAATCTGTGCTGTCTCCATGCTGCCCTTGTGCTCCGATGTTAATCTGTGCTGTCTCCATGTTGCCCTTGTGCTCCGATGTTAATCTGTGCTGTCTCCATGCTGCCCTTGTGCTCCGATGTTAATCTGTGCTGTCTCCATGCTGCCCTTGTGCTCCGATGTTAATCTGTGCTGTCTCCATGCTGCCCTTGTGCTCCGATGTTAATCTGTGCTGTCTCCATGTTGCCCTTGTGCTCCGATGTTAATCTGTGCTGTCTCCATGTTGCCCTTGTGCTCCGATGTTAATCTGTGCTGTCTCCATGCTGCCCTTGTGCTCCGATGTTAATCTGTGCTGTCTCCATGCTGCCCTTGTGCTCCGATGTTAATCTGTGCTGTCTCTATGCTGCCCTTGTGCTCTGATGTTAATCTGTGCTGTCTCCATGGTGCCCTTGTGCTCCGATGTTAATCTGTGCTGTCTCCATGCTGCCCTTGTGCTCCGATGTTAATCTGTGCTGTCTCCATGTTGCCCTTGTGCTCCGATGTTAATCTGTGCTGTCTCCATGCTGCCCTTGTGCTCCGATGTTAATCTGTGCTGTCTCCATGCTGCCCTTGTGCTCCGATGTTAATCTGTGCTGTCTCCATGCTGCCCTTGTGCTCCGATGTTAATCTGTGCTGTCTCCATGCTGCCCTTGTGCTCCCATGTTAATCTGTGCTGTCTCCATGCTGCCCTTGTGCTCCGATGTTAATCTGTGCTGTCTCCAGATTAGCCCGCCGCTAATTTCTGCTTCCCCCATGCTGCCCGCCGCTAATTTCTGCTTCCCCATGCTGCCCACCGGTAATTTCTGCTCCCCCATGCTGCCCGCCGCTAATTTCTGCTTCCCCCATGCTGCCCGCCGCTAATTTCTACTCCCCCATGCTGCCCGCCGTTAATCTCTGCTCCCCCATGATCCCTGTTTTTCCTTTTGGGCCCGGAGTAAAAAAAAGAGCGGAGCCATTGGAGGAGAGGCCTGGAGGTCCATAGTTTTTCCTTTTTCCTCATCTGAGTGGAGAGTGAGCCGGTGTGAACGCACGTGGAGGCAGCCATCTTGAAAAGACCACGTGTAAGCTACACTCCAATATACTTAGAGCGATTCTGGAGCTCCATCTAGTGGACATTAGCTGTATTTACTACTATTCCTCATGGTTAAAGTGATCCTGGAGCTCCATCTGGTGGACATTTTAAGAATAGCTAGCTTATATATATTTTGTAAATTGCCAAGACCTATATTGTAAAAATATTTTGTGTTTTTTGTCTCTCTCTCCTCTCCTGAATTAGGACTAGATAGGGTCTGTATTGTAAATTGTATTATTTTTCCTGGATTAAGTCTAGATAGGATCGTATTGTAAATTGCATTTTTCTTTTTCTCTTATTGTAAATTGCATTTTTCCCCGAATTGAGATTAGGTTAGACGATCTGATCCACATTGTATATTATACTTAGTTATTGAACTAGAATTAGAGCATGGGGTCGGGAAAGTCTAAAGAAAAAACGCCCCTACAGTGCATGCTTCTCAATTTTAAATCTGGGTTTGGAGAGGATTACAGGGTACCTCTCTCCACCTCCAGATTATCCTTTTTGTGTGAGAGGGAATGGCCAGCCTTAGTTAAGTTATGGCCTCCCCAGGGGTCCACTGACCTGTCCACTGTGTCTTTGCTCCATCAAATTGTTGCAAAAGAGCGCCCTGACCAATTCCCTTATATTGATTCATGGCTGGCCATATGCCAGCTCAGACCAAGATGGTTCCAGCGCTGTCACGAGGATCAGTGTAGAATAATGGTGGCGGCCAGTGGTCGCAAAAAGGGATGGACACCCGCCTCTATCTACCAGGGACAGGACTCTCCAGACATTCCTCCACGCCCTCTCCCTCTGCTTCAACCTCATGTCCCATCTGCACCACTGCAGGGTCTGCCCCTAGCTGAAGAGTCAGGAAGACCTCCTCTTAGGGTGGGTGATGCCAGATTTAGGGAAGATTCTACGGATTCCAGCCCCTCATCTTCAGACTCCCCTCCCACTCCTGGTGCCACCTCCAGTGCCACCATCTCCTCCCCTGAGAGCACAGAGGCTGAGCTTGAATCGTCCACCCCGGTAGCCTGCCGCCTGCGGTCGCATGATCTCCAATTGCCACTACAACAAGTACAGGGGCTCCCGTACCTTGATGCTGCTGGGCGTGTGACACTGGGACCATCCAGCCTGATTTATGTCCCTATCTCCACTACGGACCTGTTGAACTGGAAAACCCATTATGCTTCCTATACTGAAAAGCCCCAAGAACTGACAGACCCTATGACCAGTAGTATACAAACACACCAGCCTGCCTGGTCGGACACTAGACAACTGCTTCCTACTTTGTTCAGCACAGAAGAACGAGGGCGAGGCCGTGGATACGGGGGGCCGAGGTTTCCCCTAGCCCCCAATCAATGTGCCTACTGCAAAGAGGAGGGACATTGGAAGAATGAATGTCCAAATCATAACACAAGACAAGGGAGGTGGCCGGGATCCAGATGGAGCAGACCATCCCGAGAACTCAGAGCTGCCCACCACTGAGATGTGTGAAGGAGACCCTATCTGGATCAGTGTGTCACATTGAAAACGGGCCAGGGTGTCTGCCTAGGAGAATGGGAGGTTTAAATTTTTGAGAGAAACAGAACTTAGACTTCAGAGAGGGATGGAGCACACTGCGAGGTCCTGAGGAACTGCTGAGAGGCAGGAAAAAAGTACTGTTGGACTGACTGGGGGGTTTTGGGGGCTTCTGTGAACGATTGTATTGTTATCCTTTTAATATTGTTTTCTTAGAAAGTAACTGAAATCTACAAGCCATTTCGGCTTCAACAACTGCAATACCCACACCAGCTCAAGATTTTGCTGTACTATTCTCAGAGCTTTCTTTATCACATTATTAAGCACTGCTGCTTTTAACATACTTTCATGTTATGTGTTTTCAATATTATTGACCAGCTGCAAGAAAATGATATTACAATGTATGTTGTCTCTAGGGAACAGTACCAGAAGCTGCTTTTCTGATGACCCCTATCTGTCTCAATATCTGTCTCAAATGGTTGCTTGTCCATTGCCCTTAGTGGGATTACCTTTGCCCCCATAAACAAGAAAGAAAAAAGAAAAATTGGGAAGGGAAATTGGCTGATAGGTATGTCTAGTATGGCTGCATCCTTGCCTGAGGCTGTAATACATTATGATGGCACGGAAAAAAGCATGTGGGCTAAGAAAATGAGTACTGTGACAACGCACCGCCTAGCCTGTGGCGTAAGCAGGCCAAGGGGATGTGAGCCACACAGTGGGGTGAGTTTAAAAGAGTCCTTGTTAGTGCTGAAACCTTCCTACTGTAGTTGTGGAGTGAGTGACGACAGCCAAGGTTGGGTTTCCAAAGTAAGTAATGCTTTATTCACGCATAAGGTATTTGCACAAAGTATAGCAAAGGACACCGTACAGGACTTACTCCCCCGCCACAGAGGTATAATGGTAACCTTCTGTACCAAATAAAAGTTCAAGTGTTTATATAGCTTCTCCTGATACTTCTCAGGGACACATAAAATATTTACAAACTTTCATCCTTCTACCAGCTTCATTACTACAACAGGGCTTCAATCTTCTAGTACTGCTTTCTCAGTATCTATTGGTAATAAAGAATCTTTCTCCTGTTGTACTTCTTTCTAGTGTCAAACAGCTTCCCATAGAAATGGCAATCTCCACAACTCTGGCTTATTAATGACTGCCTTCTTGTGTAGGAGCAGTTTCTCTATATTGCCTTCTATTCACAGCTGTACCACATGAAGCTTTGATTCATTCCATTCACTAGAACGCTGCTGTCTCTCATGCAAGTTCTAGAACATTGGCTTAAGGCTTCTCAGCACTCAATCATCAATTAGGAATACTTATAGTTCTTCACTCTATCATGCAAATTCCACACTCCATTTCTGACTCACTGGAACTAGATAATGGAGCCCCCAATTCCATTGCTTCCTCTTGGTTCTCAAAGGGTTCCCTTAGCTCTCTGCACGATTGCTGCCAATTAGCCTCTTGCTGGCAAGCAGGTGTGTGCTCCTCTGAACTAGAGCTTAGGTCACGCTGTCTATACCATGGAAATGTTTGCAGCTTTCTAACAGGGACTTTTCTATAGCCCCTCTTCCCTCTATTAACTTCAGGTTTATATTCAGGGTCTGGTTTACCCCTGCCTCTTTTAGCAAGCAGTCTATTGTCAGTTCCTATAGACTGACTTCTCTCAAAGCTATTTACTTTACAAGGCTTAGAAGAGTTTGCTCTGACCTGGTTTTTGCAGCGTCTGCCTCTGGGGAACTCCCCTGACTCTAAGTCAGTATTCCAGGCTTCTGAATCCAGCTCTGGGTCACCTCCAGGGTTTTCTCTCTCATGGAGCTGAGGTCTGCCTGTCCCTCTTCCTGGACCACCTGCAGGAACTCTCTCTTCCCTGGTTCTCCTCTTAGTTCCTTTGGGCTCAGCCTTTCTGCTTGCACTGCTCTGTAACCAGTTCCTCTCCTCCTTGATTCCTCTCTCGAGTCTGGATCTCTCTCTGCCTCCGAATCCGAATCTACTGCTAACTGCTGCTTCCTGGTTATGAGTGCCGAGTGGCCCAATCCGGTCTGACTCCGCCCACCTCCCTGATTGGCTATGTCTCTGGGTTAGCCTAGAGCTAGGGTGTGGTTCTTTCCCTGCTCTTCTCTGCAGAGAATGTTTGTGTGCAGGAAACTTAACCCCTTCCTGTCCTGCCTCTCCAAGCCTCTGAGGTGACAGAAAGTGATTTAAACCCATTTTCTCCTGTTTCTGAGCCTCTGCCTTGTCACAGTACCCAGAGCCCAGCACAACAAGAGTAAAGCCAGGGGGAACCATACTCTGAACAGAAGTGCACAGAGAATGGACCTAGCTAAGAAACAGGTCAGGCCTGAAAGTGCACAGAAAATGGACCCAGCACAAGAAAAGACATGCAAGGCCTGAACAGGTTAAACAGGCCAAACAAAGCTGGTGATACAAAGTACTCATATGCCCTGAAGATTACAGTGCCAGTGATTAATGAAGCAAAGGGAATGGCAGGGTGCAGCCAGAATGACTCAACACTAGCCAGAATAAAAAGCCATTAATATGCTGATAAGGGTGGATCCCAGGGAAAGAGCCTTTGCCCCAAAGGAAAGAAGCCTCTGCAGACTTTTTGCACACGGCCCTCCTTTGTCCCAAAGGAAAGAGGCCTCTGCAGGTCCTGCAACCTTTTACAGTCAGAACAGCAACTTTTGCACATGGAACAAAAACGTTGTGCAGGAGTTGCTATAGAGGGTATAGGGTATGTGTTGTTTTAAACTCACTGATGCAAGTGTTTCCATTGAACACCCTATCCAAGACCTAAGTGATCTAGTTACCTGTCCATGGGTCCTGGGTGGTTTATGAAGTGGTTCAGTTGGCCAGGGGGACTAAAAATCCCAGTGGTAGGGGTTCTTTTCATTTACTGCTATGTGCCATTCTGCCATGTTGTATCCCCATTCTTTACCGCTTCATGACCACCACCCTTGATACCCTGGTAGAACGAAAGGTGGTTACCACTGTCATGGCCCTGTCCCAAATACAGCCCTCAACTGCCTCTAGCGGTTGAGGTCCTACTTAAAAAGGGGGGAATGAGGCAGCCATGAGGTTTAGCTGTAGGTAGCCCTTCCCCCAAGCCATGCGGCAAGCCATGAGGTTTAGCTGTAGGTAGCCCTTCCCCCAAGCCATGCGGCAAGCCATGAGGTTTAGCTGTAGGTAGCCCTTCCCCCAAGCCATGCGGCAAGCCATGAGGTTTAGCTGTAGGTAGCCCTTACAAGTGATCAGCCTGACCCTTCCCCCACTTCAGGTCTGAGCACAATATCCCCTAGCCCAGAAATCAACAGACCAGAGCACACCGGTTTGGACAGGTCACCCAGGTACCTTCCCCAGGGGCTGCTGATTGGTGGGCAGGAAATACCTGTGGCAAATGGGATTGTAGAATGAGTTTAAAACTGTACTGTATATAAAGCTTTGTAGGACGTCCCTCGGGGCTCAGACTCTTGTGGAGGTTGCTGGTATCTCTGTCTGATCCTGTGTGCACATTAAAAGTTCCTGTTTGCATTCCAGCCTGTCTGTGAGTTTTCCTTCTGTGGGTGAGTGAAAGAATAAGAGCTTTTAAAAGCGATTGCTATTACATTACCACTGGTGGGGTCAGAGAGGAGAGTTAACATTGTCATCATCGTGTCTGGAGGTTTGGAGGAGGAGACCGCTGGAGTGTAAGATTATCAGATTCCTTTGCAGGCAAATCTGAGACACTTATCCAAAGTGCATGTTGCGGTAGCTGGGGGGGGGGGGCTGGGGGGAGGGAGGGAGGAAGGGACACCTTAGTTCCAGGTTTGAATAGCAAGGTGTGGAGGGGGGAAGAGGAGCCACTATCCTGCCACCGTAACCCCTCACCCCTATCACAGCAACAATATCACTTCCATGCATACAAATAAAAAGAGAAATATAAACAGATGCATTTATCCCATACTGTGCAAAATATAAAGAGAAAATATTTTTTCACTCAACGCGTAATCAAACTTTTGAATTTGTTACCAAAGGATGTAGTAAAAGCTGTTAGTGTAGCTGGGTTTAAAAAAGGTTTGGACAAGTTCCTGGAGGAAAGGTCCATAAACCATTATTAAAGAGGACCCAGGAAATCCATTGCTTGCCTCGAGACAAGCATTGTGGAACCTGTGTGTCTTTTTGGGAACTTGCTTGAAACTTGGATTGGCTGCTGTTGGAAACAGGATACTGGGCTTGATGGACCTTGGTCTGACCCAGTATGGCATTTCTTATGTTTTTATGTTCTTATGGAAAACTCACAATGGCCATGTGGTGCTTACAAATGCTCTTTTATTTTATTTTACTGTGTTTTATACCACTTTTCACCAGGTCAAAGCGATTTACAATCAACAGAACTTTCATTAGTTACAATGAATGATAATGTATATACAGGGGTGCGTGGATGTTGGAGAGCAGAACTGTTAGTTTAACATTGACAGTAACTACATACAAAACATAATTGAATGAACACTCCACTCCTATGCACTGATACACTACTTGTATATAGTTGCAACTGATAAGATCCGTCTATGCGGTAGAGTCAGTACTTTTGTTTAAATTGTTACACAATCTGTGTTAGTTGAATTATTCTGCTTAGTTTTTAAACACTATGTGTGCATGTTAAGATGTTCCATGTAAAAAGTTATATTGTTCCATGTAAAACAAGCTCTGCATTGTTAACTGTTGTTAATTGTACACCGCAACTGATCGCTGGAAGATGCGGTATATAAATAAGTGTTAAATAAATAAATAAATAAATAAACTAATAAATAAACATCACATTGAACAAAAGGTATGTACATGGTTGATACATAAATCATGGGAAAGGTAAAAGTTTGATCGTTCATTGGGGGGAGGGCGGGGATGTTATGGAGGCATGATTCAGGAAGGTGTGGGGAGTGAGTAATCTCAGGAGGGAGGGCATCAGTGGAGTGGATTTCTGTTTGTTATGTGGTTGGTCTATAAAAAGGTGAGTCTTTACAAAATGTGGCCAGTTCAGAAGTGTTTCTTATTGTCTCAGATGGTGAGCTCCATAGGCTTGGTGCGTAGCATGCTAAGGATCTTGTGCAGGTATATTGGCTGCTCTTTGCTTTTTCATGAGGAAACAATCAGCATGTTTTGGGTACTTTGCCTTCTTGATCTTATTTTATTTATTTAACCAGATTTTTATACCACCTTATCCTGAAATCAAAGCAGTTTACATTGCAATGCAGACTTAAAACTAGATTCAGTGAACTAGGGTCAAAGGTTGGCATGCAGGATACTTTAACAGGGTGTAACCTGCTTGACTTATTTACAGTTGGTTCATGCT
The DNA here is from genome assembly GCA_033557465.1 of Ichthyophis bannanicus. Lineage (NCBI taxonomy): Eukaryota > Metazoa > Chordata > Amphibia > Gymnophiona > Ichthyophiidae > Ichthyophis > Ichthyophis bannanicus. The sequence goes on from CM066048.1 coordinate 123,241,155, forward strand.
ATTTACAGTCTGGGTAGAGTTATCAGAGGCCGTTCTAATAGAGACTCTATGGGGTTTTAGTCCGAGGAGACTGGTGTAGTTCCTTGTACTTAGTGCAGTAAAGTTTGCAAGTGAGAGGCTGATTGGTTGAAGATGATTTTAAATGTTAGAAGCAGGATTTTATATTTGATTTGGTTTAGTATAGGAAGCCAGTATAGGTGTTTTAGGATAGGCGTTCTGTATTCATATCTTGTAGCTCCTTGTATGAGGCGGGCAGTTGTATGTAGTGCTGTTTGCAATGGAAGCAGAGTAACTTTTGGTAAACTGTGGTATATTATGTTGCAGTAGCCAAAATGTGGGGACATTATGGCCAGGAATATAGTGTGAAAGTCAAATGGTTCAAATAGTAAGTGAACAAGCTAGAGAGTTTGAATTTTGTGGTAGATCATCCTAGTCGTGTTGCTTATGTGTGACTTGAAGTTTAGATGCTGTTGTAAGGCTATTCTTAGACATTTGACTTCTGTCTGGACTTTCAGGTCAATGCCGTTCATTATTAGGGTAGCTGGAGGGATAAATGTTTCATTCCTAGTGATGAATAATAGCTCTGTCTTTCTGTAATTTATTGTCAGTGAATTTGCTGTTAGCCATTGGGTGACAACTCTGAAGCATTCTAGTATTTCTGCATATATGGGTTTGACCATGTTGAAGGGTGTATAGAGCATGATGTCATCTGTGTATATGTGGTAGTATATGTTGTGGGACTGTATGATTGTGCACAGTGGTTGTAGGTCTATGCTGAATAGGAGTGAGAAGAACACTGACCCCAGGGGACACTCTCATTTTGGGGATATGGTGAGGACATGTTGAGTCCCATTTTTACTTGTTGCTGTTGGTTTGTCAGGTAGGACTGAAACCATTGTAGAACTTCATTTTGTATCCAAATGGTGTGGAGTTGCTGTAGAAGTATGTTGTGGCTAATGGTATCAAAGACTGCTGAAATGTCTAAAAATATTAGGATGAATCATTGTTCTGGTTTTTGGGTTCTTTTTATTATTTGGTTTATGAGGGAGGTTATGAGTGTTTTTACTCCTTGGTGAGCTCAAAATCCCTGTTGTTGTGGATCTAGTGGAGCATGTTTGTTGATGTGATCTTGGGGTTAGAAACATAGAAATATGACGACAGAAAAAGACCATATGGCCTATCTAGTCTGTCCTTCCATATCAACAACTACAACAGTCCCCTTTTTTCCTTTAGAGATCCTCTGTGTTTGTCCCATGCTTTTTTGAATTCAGTTACTGCCCTCATCTCTACCACCTCCACTGGGAGACTATTCCACGGATCCACCACTCTTTCCGTAAAGAAATATTTCCGCAAATCACTCCTGAATCTATCCCCCTTAACCCTCATCCCATGTCCCCTCGTAGCAGAACTTGCTTTCAATTGAAAGAGGCTCTCCTCCTGAACATTTATGCCACGGAGGTATTTAAACATCTCAATCATATCACCTCTATCCCGCCTTTCCTCTAAGGTGTACATATTAAGATCCCTAGGTCTGTCCTCATATACTTTATAATGAAGACCACTAACCATTTTAGTAGCCACTTTCTGCACCGACTCCATCCTGTTCACATCCTTTTGAAGGTGTGGTCTCCAGAATTGCACACCATACTCCAAATGAGGTTGCACCAAGGACTTATACAGAGGCACTATCACCTCCTTTTTTCTGCTAGCCATTCCTCTCCCTATGCACCCAAGCATTCTTCTAGCTTTTGCCGTTGCCTTTTCTACCTGTTTAGCTACTTTAAGATTATCAGACACAACCATGCCTAGGTCCTGCTCTTCTTTAGTGGACAGAAATACTTCACCTCCTATACTGTATTGCTCCCTTCAATTGCTGCAGCCCAAATGCATGACCTTACATTTTTTAACATTAAATCCCAGCTGCCAAATTCTAGACCATTCTTCAAGCTTAGCTAGATCCCTCCTCATGTTATCTACCCCTTCCTGGGTGTCTACTCTATTGCAGATTTTGGTATCATCCGCAAAGAGGCAAATCTTACCCGACAGCTATTCCGCTATATCACTAACAAAGATGTTAAAAAGAATCGGACCAAGGACAGATCCCTGGAGCACACCACTGGTAACATCCTTCTCCTCAGAGTGAGCTCCATTTACCTGTGCTCTTTGTCGCCTCCCACCCAACCAATTTCTAACCCAAGCAGTAACTTTAGGGTCGATCCCCAGGGTGCTCAGTTTGTTTATAAATCACCTGTGAGGAACAGTGTCAAAGGCTTTACTGAAATCTAAATACAACACATCTAGGGCTCTCTTTCGGTCCAACTCCCTGGTCACCCAGTCAAAAAAATCAATCAGATTTGTCTGACAAGACCTGCCTTTGATGAATCCATGCCACCTTCGATCCTGTAATCCGCTGGACTCCAGAAACCTCACTATTTTCTCTTTCAGCAGCGTTTCCAATAATTTACTCACCACCAAAGTTAAATTAACCGGCCTGTAGTTTTCAACCACATCCTTACTTCCGCTTTTGTGTAAAGGCAGCACATGAGCCTCTCTCCAGTCCTTTGGCACCATTCCCAACTCCAACGAGGCATTGAAAAGGTCAGTCAGTGGAGCTGCTGGAATGTCCCCAAGTTTCCTCAGTATTCTAGGGTGTATCCCATCCGGTCCCATCGCTTTGTCTACTTTAAGTTGAGCTAGTTTCTCACGAACACAGACTTCTGAAAATTGTTCAAGATGTCCCTCGCTTCTGTTCCTGTTTTGGGGTGTTTTCTGAGGTCCTGCTCCTGGTTCTTCATCTGTGAACACAGAACAGAAATATTTGTTAAGCAATTCCGCTTTATCCTCATCAGCTTCTACATATTCTTCCCCTTCACCCTTGAGTCTGACAATACCACTTTTGCCCTTCCTCTTCTCACTAACATATCTGAAAAATGTCTTATCCCCCATTTTATTGCATTGGCTATTTCCTCCTCTTTTTGAATCTTTGCTTTCCTGTCTACTGTGCTAGCTTCTCTAAGTTTTTCCAAATATAGATGCCTGTCTTCCTCTCTCTATGATCTCTTGTATTTCATGAAGGCTTCCCTCTTTTTCTTCACTTTTTCAGCTACTTCTTTTGAAAGCCATAGCAGTCTCCTTTTCCTTTTACCTTTATTTACCATTTTAACAAAAAGGTTGGTTGCCCTTAAATGGGGATATTCCCATTTAAGGGTTGTTGTTGTACTGTCTTTTCTATTATTTTTGCTAAGAATGGGAGGCTGGCAATGGGTCTGTAGGAGGCTGGGTCATTAGGATCCAGTTTTGAGCTTTTTAGGGTGGGACGGATGGAGGAGGTTTTTAAGATCTTGGGCACGTTTCCTTGAAGCAAAGAGAGTTGGGTTATCTTTTTGAGGACTGGGCTTAGTTCAGCTTTGGCTGCTTTAATCCAGTTTACTAACTTGGATCCAGGGGGGATGTGGTTGTATTTAGTATTGTAATTGTATTTTCTGTGTTTTCCTGGCTGATGGAGCTAAGTGATTCCTAGGAAGTGATAGTGGTTGCAGTGTGTAGTGGCTTTGTGGCCTGGAGAACCAGGTGTATGTTTTTGCTTTGGTAATAATTTGCTAGTGTTTGTGGGGTAAGCGTAATGTCTGTGTTGTCCTAACTGGGGACTTTCATTAATTCTTTTAGGATGTTGAAGAGCTCCCTTGGCCGGTTAATTGAGCTCATGATCAACTTGGTATGGTATGTTCTTTTGCATTTGTCAGTTTTGGTGCAGTATTCTATTAGTAGAGACATAGTTCTTCCGGTTGTTTGTTAGTTTGGATCTATGCCATTTTCGCTCTAGTTTCCTGAGGTGTTTTTTGATTTCCGTAAGGTACCATGGAGTCTTTGGTTGTTTCTTGGTGTGTTGTATTGTTGTTGCTGCCGCAGCTTCTCCTATAATTTGGCTCCAGGTGTTTATGAGTGCCTCAGTGTTGTTTGTTTCTGTATCCAGTGTAGGAATTACTTTGTTGAGAAATGCTTATTTATCAAAATGTTTGACGTACGGATGTGTCTGGGGTGGTTCTTGTATAGTGTTGTGTTGTATGGTAACAGGAAGTCAATTAAGTTGTGGTCAGACCATGGTAGCGGTTGTAGTTGAGGGAGGGAAAGCATTGTCCTTGAGCATATTTTTGTTGATAAGGATGAAGTCAAACATGCTGCCCTTTTCGTGTGTGGGTGTACGGATGATTTGGGAGAATTTCAGTGAGTTCATGGCTTCCAAAAAGGACACTGCTTGTTTTACTGGAGCGGATGAGGTCTTTGCTTTGTGTGGGGTGTTTGATTACTTTTTCTAACATGGCTGAGAGGTCATCAGTTGGCATGGTGGGGGATCTATATATCAGGCAGAGTGTTATGAGTTTGTTTGATATGGTGATTATATCTAGTCCTTCTGTGCTCTCAGCTGTTTGCTTATCAAAATTTAGATGGGTTTTTGTTAGTATGATGACTCCTTCCTCTCTCCGGTGGGCTCTTGGACAGTTAAAGATGCTGTAGTGAGGTGATTTTAGTTGGTTCATTAACATAAGAACCAGGATTCTGTTATACATAGTGGGCTTGATATTGAGTTGGACAGGCTATATGCCCCTACGATGCATAGCTCTGCCTACCGACCCTTAACCCCAGATAGTCAATGTCGGGGTCATATTCAGCCCCAGTAATGAATATCGGGGGATCGCTGCATACGATACAAGCTGCAGTAGCTAACAGGGCTGCATGCAATATCGCCACTGCCTGGTTAGTGAGTCTCCGCTTCTGTTCCACCCCAGTCCACCCCCAACAGAAGGGGATATTCAATTGCACTAACCGTGTAAGTGCCGTTGAATATCCCCATTTAAGACATTTACATGGTTTACTGGGCTGTAAGCTGTGTAAATGCCTTTCGAAAATCGGGCCCAGTATGTCTAAGTTATAGGTTGTTAAATAGTCATTGAGGATTGGGATTTTGTTTTGTGCTGAGCGAGTGTTGATGAGTGCACATTTCAATGTAAGGATGCCATCCGTGGGTTCTCTCGTGTGAATTATATCCATTTGGAGTTGTACATTGATCATGTTACATGTACACTGCCTAGTAGGAGGTGCCCAAATTGTTCTTTCCATATTGCCTGAGACTTGGGATGTGGACTGGGGGGGTTAACAGGGGTTCTGATGTGGAAATTAGGGCAAGGAAGGCTAGTATTGTATAGGAATGTGTAGAAAAAGGTCGTGATCAGTTGAGTTTTGAGTTTTGTGGTTAGAATGTAAAGGTATCTGCTTGGTGGGTTTGTTCTCCTCGATGTTTGAGAAGTGTTCTTCTTTTAGTAGTTTCTTTTCTTACCTTCTACATGAAGGGTACTGGATCCACAATAGCTTTGGTTGAATTGTGTGGAAAAGTCCATTCTAAGGGCCATGCCTAAGGGTCATGGGCGTGCCTAGAAAACCCTTCCCTTTAAGAGTGCTGGTGATGCACTGCTCTTACCCCACATGGTTTTCTGTGAATCCGGCTGTTCTTTCTGCTTTCTGTTGCTATGTAATTGTTCTGGTGTGATCGTGGATGGGTCTGATACAGCAGGAGAGTACCGGGTTCAGGCTGGGAGCCGGAGGGCCTGTGACACTATTAGGATGCCGATTGGGAGACTTTAACCTCATGTTGCCTCTGTGTGTTATAGCCAGACACCCGAAGGCAAAGGGGGGATGATTCAATTTTCACAAGACTGGTACAATTCTACATTTTTCCCAAAAAAATTGCAGAGGAAGTGTGTGCAACTTGTCTGATCTGTAAGCAACATAACGTTGCTAAGCCTGTGAAGACTACTCAAGGTCATAAACCTCATCCATTAGGACCATTTTTGAATCTACAGATGGACTTTATCTAGATGCCTAAATTCTAAGGCCTTGAATACATTTTAGTGATTGTATGCCTGTTTTCTGGATGGGGTGAGGCCTACCCTTACAGAAAAGCAGATGCCACCATAGTTGTGAAGAAACTGCTACAACACTTCATGCCTTCATGGGGAGTCCCTGTGTGGCTCTCTAGTATTAAAGGAACCCATTTTACAAGGAAGGTTGTGGAACAAGTGGTAAAAGCTTTAGGTATCGGACATCAGTTCCACATCCTATATCATCCACAGAGTGCAGGGAACAAAGAAACGAAGACTTTATTGCTTGTCAGTTTTTTGCAAGGTCCCTGGGTTTCCAAGCTGTTAAAAGACAGACATATTGCTTTCTCAAAATAATCAAGGGGGCCCAGTCAAGTATGCAGGGCGAACATTTCTCCAGAAACCCTCTTCGAGATGAGATAAGGTGTTATAATTGAAGACTGGCAGATGTCTAGACGTAAATCATCTGTAAGCTTTGATCTGTTTTGTATTTAAGTCAGAGTGACGCCAACATTTATTTAACAGGTGTTTTTTATACCGCTTTATCATTTCAGTCAAAGCGGTTTACATTGTAACTTAAACTTGGTAATGTACATTAAACAGGGACATTGATAACTTGGATTTTATTTTTCTGAGGCAATGGAGTTTATTGCCTCAGAAGACAATCCAATGCAACAGTCGGTGTGGGTGCTTTAGTCTCTGAAGCCGTAGAGAGTGCGGCCCTGGTGCTTCAGCGCATACACAACGTTCATAGCGGTCACTGTCTTTCTTTTGGCATGCTCAGTACAGGTGACGGCATCTCGGATGACATTCTCCAGGAAAACCTTCAGTACCCTGCAAGTTTCTTCGTAGATGCATTTCACTCCGCCCCCTACGAGCCAGGTGCCGGACAGCAGGCTTTGTTATCTCCTGGATGTTATCACGCAGCACTTTCCTGTGCCGCTTGGCGCCCCCTTTCTCCAAACCCGATATATGGCAGAGAAAGCATTCAATCGGCACACTGTATTTTCTCCATGGACTAGCAGGATTGCGTCAGCCATACCTCAGAAAGGGGCTGGCCGGTGAAGTGGGCTACCTGGGCATGCTCAGAAAGGTTCACCTTTCTGAGCTCTGGAGAGCACTTCCGTACCTATGGCGCTGCCCGGAGGTCGTCACCAGGTGTGGCTGACTTATCCTACTGTCCTCGGAGAACCCCTGTTACAGGTAAGTAACCTCGCTTTCTCTCATTGCTGGCAATAAAAACATAAAATAAGGCTCAAGCAGGCCTTGTGTAGTATAAGTATTTATTTCTTTCAGGATCCACACTATTGGCTCTTATGAGCCCGAGGAACACTCCAACTAGAAAAACTGGTTTAACAACACAATGAGATGTAACTGGCAGTTCTATGAAAGTCTTTTCCACGGTGTTTATTCTCCAGATTTAACGTTGATAAAAGCAACGAATCCAGATTGTTCTGTCTTTTCATGCTAGGTAGGTGCTGTACTTCCTGACAAGGCCACTGAACCGTGCCATCAGCGGCAGCCTGGTAACTGGGTCTATGTGAAGGTGTTCTAAAGGAAGAATTGTCTTGAACCCAGATGGAAAGGCCACTACCAAGTGCTTTTAACAGCTGTGAAGTGTGAAGGACTCCCTTATTGCAACCACACATCACACTGCCAGAAAGGCCAAAGTCCTAGCTGAAGAAGAGTGAGAAGTACACCCCCTGAAGAAAACCAAGCTCAAGCTTCAGAGAAAGATGAAGTATTCTACGAAATCTTGAAGACTGTTAGGAAACAGGACCAAATTATCCGAAAACAAATGGAAGCTTCAGAGAACCGAGAAAGATCTACAGAACTCGCAAAACAAAAACCGCAATGAAGGAAAGTGACCGTCAGTAACTAGAGATAATCTGCAAGTTAATGGAGAGCCTCTCTTAGGCAAATGAGACCAAACCAAAGAGTGATGAGCCAGAAGCCAAAAAGGTTACGTTTTAAAGGGACAGGTTAAATAACAAGGATCCCTTGCTTGTTTTCAATGATATGCTTGTTCATTCTCCTGAGGTTGATCCAGTAGTTGAGCATAATAGTTATATACAGTTAATACTAAATATTACTGGTATGGTGGATTGCTAGATCTGTGGTACTTCCCCACTTTCTTCCACCTCAGGATATCCTGTGTATGCTATCCCTTTAAATGATAACCAGTTGGCAGGTGCAATACCCATATAGTTCTACTTTAAGAGTGATACCTGAACAAATTTACTTTAAGAGTGATACCTGTCACCTGGACAAATTTACCAACCCCTCTCAATAGTTCTATTTATCTTAAGGTAAGGAGCCTGGTAAAAGGGAACTCGTGTGTATAGTTGAATAGAACTCTGCATCTGGGGAACTCTACTTGCGAATGGACCTATCAAGATGAAGGTGGCGTCCATCTGTATGGCTCCCGAATTCTAGGAGTCTGTAGCAGGTGGAACGCTAAGGAAGCCAATCTAAAAGGTTCCTATTACCCAAGTTATTGGAAGGATAGTTATAATCATGCTAAAATTCAAAATAATATAATTCACAATCTTTTGGGAAATCCAATAAACACTCAGTAAAACATGTAACCTCCCAGGTTTTTGGGGGTTACATGTTTTATTGAGGGATAACTCAAATATACCAATACTGAAGAAAGGTGATCCAACTGACTGTGGAAATTATCACACAATCGCTCTGATCTCACATGTCAGCAAGACTCTACTCAAGATCATCCAGCAGAGACTACAACCATACCTGGAACGAGAACTGCCTGAAATACAAGCAGGATTCAGGAAAGGGCGAGGAATGAGAGACGGCATCATGGATGTGAGATGACTTCTTGAAGAGACAAAAGAATACCAAAAGGATATCTGTATATGTTTTATTGACTACAGCAAGTCTTTTGACTGTGCAAATTATGAGAAACTCTGGGCCACATGAATATACCAGAACACCTGATAGTTTTCTTGCACAACTTTTACATTGATCTAGAAGCAACTGTTTGAATGGAACAAGGAGAAACAGAGAGGTCTGAGATAGTTCTAGTTTTTTCAGGATGGCATTCCAAAGTCTTGGTGTGTATAACGGGAATGCACGTGAGCATGCGGTTTGGTTGCTCTTAGTTCTTTCGAGTGGGATGATAAATGTATCTCCTACAGCTGCTGTCTGGTAGTCTTTGTGGATCGACTGTAGGTACTATGAGGTTAGTTGCGCAAAATTTTAAAGGTGGCAATCAGGACTTTGTATTTAATTCAGCTTAGAAGAGGCAGCCAGGGTAGCTGTTTTAAAATGGGTGTAATGTGGGCAGTTCTAGATGCACCCTGGAGGATTCAAGCTGCTGTGTGCTCAGCCATTTGTAGGGATTGTAAGACACTTTGGGGTATTCTTGGTAGATAATGTTTCAGTAGTCTAAGTGTGGCTATATCATTGCCTGAAATACCGTATGGAATTTATGTGCTTCGAGTAGTGGGCAAAGGTGTTATATAACTCTTATTTTATTGTAGATCATTCTTGCGGTTTTGATAATGTATGTTTGTAATGATAGTGGATCCAATGTTATTCTGAGGTATTTTACTTCAGGTTTTACCTGCAATTCTGCATCTCTTGACCATTAAGGTTGTTGGAGGAGTAAAGCTTTAATTCCTCATTAGGTAAAGTACTTCCGCTTTCTTATAGTTTATTTTTAGCTTATGATCCAATACCCAGAGTGAGAGTACATTAAAACAATTTATTATTGCTGAGTGATCTGCTTTTCTAGTAGTATATTATCAGTTGGGAGACTGGGATTAACCTCATCTCATCTCATGGTTCCCAATATTGGGGGATAGGAAAAAATATTCTACAGATGCTTATTATTCTTGTTGCTATTCTAGTAGTTGGTTACTGCCTAATTTAATGTTGTATGCATTCTGCTTCAATGATTACTAAGAAGTTTTCTAATAATGTTAATGTTACTCAAACTATGTATGTTAATTATAACAGCATGGAGGATCAATTCTGGAATAATGCGGATGAAAAAATATACTGAATGATGGAACTGATCTTACTTAATATTGACCACTGAGTCTATAACTAGATCTTGGTCAAAAGGGGGTAATTTGTGGATATATAATTTGATTTGTTCTTTCTCTCATTAGACACATATCAATTTGCGTAAGTATATCAAGCATTAATTCAACTGTGCTAGAAACATTTCTGAAATGTAGATGCAGAAGAGTGAAGAAAGATGTTTTTGGAAGCCATGGAGGGATAGGAGATGCAGGTGAGTATGACCTAAGATAAAGGAATGTTGTGAAGTCGTTTTAATCGAAACATCAGACCTAGCTGATACTTTCACAGTGATAAAGAAATCTTTGCTTCTGAATAAGTTAAAATACTGCAATTTTCTGCTTAATTAGGATTTGACAGTTGTATGTGCACCTAGTTTCAGTCGTGATAAGCAATTTCTTTTTGATGTATGCCTATATAGAGGGCAAGCTTTTGTACAATGGCAGAGACCGTTTCAGTAGTATTAGAAACTCTGTTGCTATCTATCTTGCCCGGGCAAATAAATAAAACTCAATAGCTGAAGTTGTAATATATTGTGTCATTATTTTCAGACTGAAAACAGTGCTAACTGCACTGAGCTCACCAAGCCTACCCTATGCCCAAAGCTGCCCACTCACGACCCTACCACAGGATACAGTTAGCACAGGAATCATCCTGCACTGTTATGGCCCTTCCCTAGCTGGCAACGTGTTCCATGGCACCTTTAGCACTTGCTGGCAGCTAGCAGTCATAGTAAAGTCAGACTGAGTACTTGGGAGTACCAGATCAGGAGGAATAATTTGAGAATGTTAAGTTTTCCTAAGCCTCCTTTTCTATCTCCAGTGCTAATGGCTCGGAAATACTTTTGTGAAAGTTCTTCAAGATGCTTTCTCCCCTTTTTCGAACACAAACAGTTCCTTGTTTTTATACTATCTAAAGAAGCAATTGATAATTTATTTCCTTATGTTTCTTTTACTGTAACTTGCCCCCCCTCTTTTATTTTGAGGACTAATTTGTTTTATATCTTTTTTCCTGAATAGTTTTGCCTTTTTTTCTGCATTCACTGTATGTAGGAATGGCGAGCTTTTTTTAAACTATAAATAACAAGTTAAAAAATTGTTTAAACATAACAATTTATAGTGTTATTACATTAAAATTGTAATTATTATATCACAGACACAGTACTGCGCGTCTAAAGGTCAAGTCTTATTTCTGTCACGTATTGCTTGCCCTCAGTTTGGAATCCTCTGTGGAATGGAATGCAGACTGAACAGCCCCAAGCTCAAGGTCTCTTCCCGAACGTCCGATTCTAGCCAATCCCGTCGCTTTATGATTCATTTCCCCGCCCCCTCGCTCCGATTCCGTATAGCGATTGGCTGGCCGCAACGCTTGGAAATCCGCGCGGACAGAGGCCCGCATGCGCATTGCGTCGGCAGATATCCCCTTTCCCCCCGGCTGCGGCGGCAATGAGGGTGCTCGTGGGTAAGGAGCAAAGGGCGGGAAAAGCGCCTGGAGTTTCACCTTCGGCACAGCTGTCACGGGGAGGGCAGTCTCTCAACACCGAGGATGCAGTTCCTCATATTTGGTGCAAAAAAATCGTAGTGGCTTGTTCTGCACGAACGCTTCCTGCAAACTGTCACATTTAGCACGGATATTGTTGGCCATTATATCGTTGTGGCATATATACACCCTTAGCCATTGCATAAAGCAGGTGAACCCCCCACCAGTTCGTAGTGCGCACAAAGGGCAATAGCTTTATTACCAGCTGCCATAGAATCGGTAGAGAACATCACAGGTGCTTAGCATCTGGATTATTTTGGCACTGGGAGCTATTTGCATGTTTTAATCTTGTGTGAATCTTTAGCCGCTCCCTTAGGGGCCCAATTTTCTAACATTAATTCCCTGCTGGGTCATGTACTATCAGAACTGATGTGGGGTCATTGGAGATGAATATAGACTCTTAAACAACTGCTGCTTTCTGTCTTCAGGTGGAGGGACAGGATTTGTGGGCCGCACCCTTACCTACCTGCTTAAGAGTAAAGGTCATGAGGTCACTATTATCTCACGGACCCCCGGTCCTGGCCGCATCACATGGGTAAGGAACAGGTTTCCAGGGCCTCAAACCTAATCCTGTTTAAATCATGTGTTCCTGGCCTATAATAAATTCATTCCAAGATCAGCCCACAAGACTCCCTTGTGTGTAATGAGTTCTCTCATTTTATTTATTTTTGGTTTACAGCAAGAGCTCCCAAGCAAGGGTCTGCCCCCCTGTGATGCTGCGGTCAATTTGGCTGGAGAGAACATAATGAATCCTTTCCGAAGGTGAGTGGGAGTCTGCATGGTAAAGAGAGACAGACACACAGAGGTATATGGGGAGACCGTTACAGGGCGATAACGGATATACACATTAGGATGCTACCAGGAAGAACAGATGTTATCTAGAGAGAGAAGATAAAGAAAAGAAAAATCTCGGCTGGCGATGTGGTTGGAAGAAAGTAGGAATAGGGGTGTCGCATTTCAAGCTACCCAGAACTGAGGAGAGCATCGGGCAGAGGGCATCTAGAGATGTGGCCCCATGAAATTTCTCTGTGCATAATCCTTCAGAGTCCTCACTGCTTTATATTGTGGTCAGGAACGGCCCAAGGGTTTCTGTCACCCCAGGTAGAAGTGCCGACTGCTGGCATCCCCCTTCCTGCTGCCGCCCTCCTCCTGCCACCACTGCCTCCTGAATCTATTTTCTCATTTTGTGGCAGCGGCGTCCCGACTCCATTTTGAGCTGCTGCGCTTTCAAAATGGAGTCGGGCCACCGCAAGATGAGATGGATTCGGGAGGGGGAGGTAGCGGTGGCCTGACCCCGTTTTGAAAGCAGCAACTAAAGCCAATGTTTCAAAACTGTCAGGCCGCCCACCAGGGTCTGTAACTCTTGGCGGCTGCCTGGTGGACAGGCCGGCTCTGATTGCGGTATCTGAGAAGGGACCAATTCATGGCCTTGTGTTTGGCATCCTGATCTCTTGTGTTTTCAGGATTTTTTTTCATCATCTTTTACAGATGGACGGATGAGTTCAAGAAGGAAGTCACTGCCAGTAGGGTTGAGACCACCCGGATTTTGGCCAAGGCTATCGCTAGCGCTGAGAAACCCCTTGGAGCTTGGGTGGTGGTCACTGGTACCAGTATGTATCACTGGATCAGAGGGTTGGGGAGGGAATCAATATTCTTTATAAGGTGAGAGGGAGTCTGCCACCCACATTTCTACCATTTGGGGGTGGTGTAAGCAAGCCTTGTGGGACTCTCAGGGGACCTAACTGCCTCTCATGATTAAGACTGCAATACTGATGCATCTTCCTCATAACAGGCATGCAAGTCGAGGAATCGCATGCATCTTAGAGAAAATGTTGTGGGGAATCCTCCTAACCTGTCATAGGGGGGAAGAGGGTGAGGGGACCCAAGCGCAGTTCTCATCACCTCCATTCCTGAAGAAAAACTGTGAAAGCATTTTCATGAATTTAGGGTAGACCTGATTGTTGCAAGCAGCTGGACTCTGAGCCTTATTGCCCTGCAGTTTTGTTCATTGTCTAAATGCTGAAACTTTCCCTCCCCCATTAATTTGCTATAACCTTTTTAGTGCCACGTGTATTACATAGTTGACCTTAAAGTCAGTTTTTTTGCACATAAAGGGTAATTTTATAAAGTCATGCCTACCTGACTTTATAAAATACTAGCACAAAGGACAGAGATTATGCCTTAACTGCAACGTACTTATCTTCGTCGCTCAGTACGGTCATGGCGCAAGCATCCTTCTGATGTTACCCTTTTCATTTTTCATTCTGAGCAACAAACCTATTGTTCCATGATAACCGCTGCCAAACAAGCACACTATTCAAACCTTATCACCTCATCCTCTAATTCATCCCGACGCCTTCACCAGGTTCTCAATCTTCTTTCCTCATCCTCTACCACCTCTCTTCCTTCAGTGTCCCCTTTTGCTGCCCCCAGTCCGACTACACTTGCCACCTTTTTCTCAGACAAGATTCAGTCTCTCTGCTCCTCATTTGGTTTCTGTCCCCCTCCTCTCTCACCTCCCCCTGCTTCTCCCACACCTGTTCCCCCTTGTTCTCCCTCGCTCCCACATATTTTCCCACACACTTGGTGTGAGCTTCGGTCCGTTACCACTTCTGAACTTGTCAAGGCAATCTCTACTTCTCACAAGACCACCTGTCCCCTTGACCCACTCCCTTCCTCTTGGCTCCTTGACTAATCGCTTACGCTCATCCCTTACATTCTCGTCATACTCAACTCTAGCCTTACCTCCGGCTGCTTTACCACAAGCTGGAAGCACGCTCTGGTCTGCCCTCTCCTTAAAAAAACAACCCTCGTTCCAAGTCATACTGCTAGACCAGTCCAGACAAACGGGTTATGCACCCCTGCCAGCAGATCTTGGAGACAGAGAATTCCACCAGAGCTCTGATTGGGTGGAGTCTGGTGATATACAGCTACCCCTAGGGGTCCCTGTCTGTATTTCTCTGTCTCCAGCAGATCTGGATGCTTTTTTGTTTTACTCCTTCAAAATTCATCTGCTTTACATCTGGGATTTCCTTTGATTCCTTCTGCCCCCTGTTGTTGCCAGATTAATTTCTAGGCACCAGGGAGAGGTTTCCCAGCTGATCCCCTGTTCACAGTGGTGATCGCTGATGAGAACGCTCCCCAGCACTAGTCCTGTGAGCTAGTTCGCTGGATGATACCCTCCTAAAATCTAGTCCCTGGGGCTAATTTTAGTGGTGAGGCAGCTGACTGAGGTTTGTGCAGCGCTTTGTGGCTTCCCGACACCATCGGTATTGTGAGTACAGCTTCTGTCTCTCTCCTCTCAGTGCCTGACAGCTTCCTGGCAGCCCGATTTTTGTTGGTGTCGTTTTTGATGAATTTCAGTGATTTTCTGGTGGGCAGTGTCCCCCTGCCCTCCCTCACTCTTTTCTGGGGTTATTTGAATTTTTGGGTGTTTAATTTCTTCTTTTTTACTCCTTTTATTTTGCTGGCGGCCATTTTGAATCACTGAAAACCTCCGTTTTTTGGCGGGAAGCCAGCTTGCTCTCCTCTGCATATATTCTTCATGGCAGCTTTCCTACTGCTCGTTTTTTCCACAGATTCCTAGCTGGATGCTGGGAGTGTTGTTGTCTTTCCTGTGGTGTTGAAAAAAAAATATATATAAATAAATAAATAAAAGGAGATTTTTCCTAAGACAGGGACAACAGTTTTCAGCAGAGTGTGAGAGCATCTTTTTTTCCTGTCTTGTACTGAAGGGCAGGATTTATCTTTCATTATGCCTTCTTCGGGCCAACGCTGCCTCGGGTGTCAGAAAAAGCACAAAGACCTCCAGAATCACCTGTGCACTGCTTGCTTGTCTCACCCAGGCGAATCCTCGGCTGCTGTTTTACCTTCAGACTCTTCAGTTTTTCCTCTACCTGTTGTGGATGGTCAGCTGCCTTCCCTGCTGCCTGTGGAGCCACGGGCAGCCTCTCCCGCAGCCTCTCAGATTCCACCGCTGTCCACTCCGGCAGCACTGCCATCTGAGGAACATCTCCTTTCCCTTTTTCGCCAGGCGTGGTCCCTTTGGCGAGCGGAGTCTGCGGTGACAGGGACTGCACATCTGTCTATAGCTCCGGGGAGCACTTCTCTGCCTTCTGCAGGCATGCAGAAACAGACTGCTGCAGGACATAAAAAGTCCCGCTCCCTCAGAGCGTCTCAATTTCTTCCTGAAGAGGTTTTCAGCAGCCCTGAGGACAGAGCATCGGAAGAGGACTCTGCGGCTTCCTCGGATCGGGAAGATGGTGAATTTTCGCCCTCAGATTTGTCCTTGCCTACCCAGGACGATTCCCAAGACATTCGCCTTTTCAGGAAGGAAGAGTTGTCTGCCCTGATTGCCCAGGTGTCCGATGCGCTCCGTCTTACGACTTTGGAAGAGCCCCAGACGGCTCCGGGTCAATCCCAGGCTGATCCTATTTTGCAGGGCATTCGCAAGCCCTCCAAATCCTTCCCCTTTCCACCGGAGTTGCAGCAGATGGTTTCCAGGGAGTGGGATTCCCCTGATGTGCCGCTGCGTAACTCTCGTCGGCTTAATCAGCTTTATGTCTGGTCTCCTGAAGCTCTAGAGCAGTGGCTGGCATACCCTAAGGTGGATGCCTTAGTCATGGGAGTGACGAAGCACACCACCATCCCGGTGGAGGGCGGAGCAGCGCTTAAAGATTCGCAGGATCGTAAGGTGGAAAATCTTCTCAGGACCGCCTTTACTTCGTCGTCCCTAGCTCTCCAGGCGTCGGTGTGCGGGGGCTTGACGGCGCGGGCATTGATCCGCTGGCTTCAGAGGTTGCCGGAGGACCCGTCCCACACCCGCCTCGAGTCGGCTACGGCGTTTATCGCGGATTCCTTCTATGACTTGTTGCGCCTTTCGGCTCGCTCGCTGGCTGCCATCACGGTGGCTAGGCGGTGGCTGTGGCTCCGCCAATGGGCGGTGGATGTGGTATCCAAGGCAAGGCTTTCTAAGTTGCCCTTTAAGGGTCGCCTTCTCTTCGGCGAGGAGCTCGATAAGCTAGTGAAGGACCTGGGGGAAGTTAAGCCTCAACGCTTGCCGGAGGACAGACCTAAGGCGTCCTATCGCCGTCCGTCACGGTCACAGAATTTTCGGCGCTATTCCCGGGCTCGGGACACCCGGAAGTTTCGCTCTTTTAAAACCTCCCAGGGGGCTGCTCCGGCCAATTGCTATGGGGCGCGGTCGCAGTCCTTTCGAGGAGCCCGCAGGGGCGCGGAGCCTTCCTCCTCCGCAGGGAAGTTCTCCGCAGCCGGGCGCTCCTACCGCTGACGGGGCGGGAAGCCCACTCAGGACGGGTCCACCGATAGGGGGTCGGTTGGCCTTGTTCGTGCAAGAGTGGGCACGCATCACCACCGATCATTGGGTGCTCGACAGTATTTCTCGGGGTTATTCTCTTGAGTGCGCTCGACCCATCCCGGAAAACTTCGTCGTCTCTCCAGCAGCCTCCCCCGAGAAGCGGCGTGTCATCCACGAGACCCTTCGGCACCTTCTCTCCTTGAACGCCATTTGCCCTGTGCCTCCTTGCGAAAGAGGTCGAGGTCGCTACTCCATCTATTTCATGGTGCCCAAGAAAGATGGGTCCTTCCGTCCTATCCTGGATCTCAAGGGCGTGAACCGCGACCTTCGCGTTCCTCATTTTCGCATGGAGACCCTTCGCTCAGTGATTCAAGCCGTGCGCAAGGGCGAGTTCCTGGCGTCTCTCGATTTAGCAGAGGCCTACTTTCATGTACCAATCCGGGCCGATCATCAGCGGTATCTCCGGTTCTCGGTGCTGGGTCAGCATTTTCAATTTCGCGCTATGCCCTTCGGGTTGGCGACGGCTCCGCGGGCTTTTTCCAAGATCATGATTGTCGTGGCGGCGGCCTTGCGCAAGCAGGGCATACGGGTTCATCCCTATCTCGACGACTGGCTTATCCGGGCCGCCTCCCGGTCCGAAGCTCGCAAGACCGTCGCTCGTGTGGTCCTCTTCTTGGAACAGCTCGGTTGGGTGATCAACCGCGCAAAAAGCAGTCTTTGACCGACTCAGGTTCTGGACTTTCTCGGAGCGCGGTTCGACACTCGTCAGGGACGCGTCTTTCTAACGCAGGAGCGGGTTCAGAAGATCTCTCTTCAGCTTCACCGCTTCTTGGACCAAGCGGCACCTCGGACGTGGGACTACCTGCAACTGTTGGGGTCCATGGCAGCTACGATAGATCTAGTCCCGTGGGCAAGAGCGCACATGCGCAGCTTACAGGCGGCGCTTCTGTCTCGTTGGTCGCCGGTTTCGGAGGATTATCAGGTTCGCTTACCTCTGCCTTCGCAAGTGCGCCACGATCTTCTTTGGTGGCTTCGGGCGCGCAATCTTCTTCGGGGAGTGTCTCTAGAGTCTCCGCGCTGGCTACTGCTCACGACGGATGCCAGCCTCTCCGGTTGGGGGGCTCATTGCGGCTCCACTTCAGCGCAGGGGGTTTGATCTCCTCGCGAAGCCTGTTGGTCCATCAATCGTCTTGAGACGCGCGCGGTGCGTTTGGCTCTGATTCAGTTCCAGCCGTTTCTGCGGCGCCGTGCAGTTCGGGTGTTGTCCGACAACGCCACGACGGTGGCTTACCTCAACCGCCAGGGTGGTACGAATTGTCCGGGAGTCTCCCAGGAACTGCGCTTGCTCCTCCCGTGGGCGGAGGAGCATCTTCTGGCTCTCTCGGCGCAACACATCGCCGGCGTGGACAATGTGAAAGCCGATTTTCTCAGCCGGCACTCCCTGGATCCCGGGGAGTGGTCCCTGCAGCTGGAAACGTTTCGTTCCATTGTTCAACTATGGGGGCTGCCGGCGATGGATCTCATGGCCACAGCGCAGAATGCCAAGGCGCCCTTGTACTTCAGCCGTTGGAGGGAAGAGGGGTCGTGCGGAATCGATGCTCTCTCTCAGCCGTGGCCGGCACACCTTCTTTATATGTCTTTCCTCCGTGGTCCATGATAGGCAAGATTCTCCAACGACTCCGGGAGCATCGCGGTCCAGTGATCTTGGTGGCTCCCGATTGGCCTCGCCGGCCATGGTATGCGGATCTAGTCCGACTGTCTCGAGAGTCGCCACTCCATCTCGGAGCCTTTCCCGGTCTCCTGACTCAGGGGCCGGTGGAAATGGAAGACCCGGCTCCATACTCGCTTACGGCTTGGCTATTGAACGCCGCAAGTTAGTACGCAAGGGCTATTCGCCTAGTGTGGTCCCTACTCTGCTTAAAGCGCGGAGGACGTCCACGTCCATGGCCTACGCTAGAGTCTGGCGACTTTTTCACCGTTGGTGTTCCCAGCGTAGCTTATCTCCCTGGCGTGCCGGTATCCCGGATATCTTGGCCTTTCTCCAGTCCGGAGTGGACAAAGGTTTGGCGCTAGGTTCCTTGCGAGTGCAGGTTGCTGCATTGACATGTTTTCGTGGGCACATAGCGGGGCGTTCGCTAGCTTCGCATGCGGACGTGTCTCGCTTCCTTCGCGGGGTTAAATCTTTAAGGCCTCCGCTGCGTCCGCCGGTGCCTACGTGGGATCTTGCTCTCGTTCTTCGGGCTCTCGTTGCTCCTCCCTTTGAGCCCCTGAAGGCCTGTTCGCTCAAAGATTTGACTCTGAAGACGGTGTTCTTAGTGGCTATTACGTCGGCGCGCCGTATTTCCGAATTGCAGGCTCTCTCCTGTCGTGATCCCTATCTCTCTTTCTCAGCGGAAGGTGTGTCTCTTCGCGCTGTTCCTTCTTTTTTGCCAAAGGTGCTGACGCCGTTCCATGTGAACCAGCCTCTCTTCCTACCAGCCTTTTCCAGTGCTCAGTGTGAGAGTAGTCGGTCTCCGTTACGGGCGGTGGACCTTAAGAGAGTGCTTTTCCAATACCTGAAGGTCACGAACTCGTTTCGTACGTCTGATCATCTTTTCGTCCTGTTTGCGGGACCTCGTCGGGGCTCCGCAGCCTCTAAGTCTTGTCAGCCGGCTGCCTGGGTGAGAATCTTCACACTCTTGGCAAGTGCATATTTCTATATGATTTGCAAGGTATTGTGGGCAATGTAGTTCATTCACACCAGACACAGCTGCTGACAATAATTTAGTTGTGCTCTTGGGTAAAGCCAATAAGATATTTATTTATGGGGTTATTTCTCCCAACACAGATATGCTTGGTAGCACATAAATTAGGTTACTTGCTTTCAGTGTTAACTTGGAAAAACAAAGTCAAAATCAGGAAAACAACAAATGAAAAGCCACAAAACAAGAAACAAACTGTTCTTTTCAGGTTAACTTCTGATTACTTCCCACATAGATACAGAAGTGATTCTCTCCTAGCTCACAAGCAATTAGGTAAGGCTTAATTGCTAGCAGTTATCCAGCTGAAACCCCTTTAGCTGGCTTGCTTTCTACTGTGTGAGTCAAATCCTGCTTCAGGAGCTTTTCTGAGTAGATTAAAGAACAAATTTGTATTTCTTTGTGATGGTTGCTGTACTTTTTAACAGAAAGTTACCAACGGAGTTTAGATAGAGAACCATCCATATAAATGCATTCTTCATCTGCAATCATTTCCCCATCTTCAACAAGCATAGGTTCAATATCATGGATTGGCACAGATGAATCTCTCAATGGAGCATTTTCAGGAGAATACTTGTTTCCCTGCTGTCTTTCAAGGTTATAGCTAGGGCATAGATCAGTGTTCATACCTGAGCTTCCATTGCTGTTAGAGTTCCTCTCTATATAACCTGGCCAGTATGTAGTCCAGTTCTTATGTCCAGCCTTCCAATCCAGATCCCTGGACACTGGATCCCTGGACACTGGATCTCTCTTCCCACACCTTCTGGCACAGGTCTTAGGGTCCCTTCCACGTGCAGCCGTCTCCCTCACAGGTAGCCTCTGGTGATTCCTAGCTCTGCAGCACCATTCCTCTGGCTATCCCCAGTCCAATGGTGTATGCTGGCCCTTGAAATGCCTCCCAGTATACGTACTGCTTTGGACTCTTCTAGACCTCTCAAAGGCTTTTCTCCTCTTTCTTCCAGAGGGTCTCTTTCCCTCTCTGTCCGTCCGGTTTGGCTTCTGCTTCTGATGATCATTCTCTGGATATCCAAGGTGATCATGAAGATGGTCATCTGTAGAATAAACTCTACTCTTATTCTGCTTAGATGAGTGCTCCCCCCTAATACAGCGCAGCTGTGCTGAATCAGGCCTTGCCGTTTGAGATGAGTGTTCCATCCTAGCACAGCGCAGCTGTGCTGAATCAAGCCCTGCCCTTTGCAATGAGTGCTTGGGGATTACCTCATAGCCCTTTTGATTGAACACACGTTTTCTCACTTCAGCTCCTCTCATGGCTGTGGGAAACCTGGTGCATTCTGGGACTGGTAGTCTTTTATGGCAAAATTCTGTTTTCTCATTTCTACCAGCACTGACAGGTTGCTTGTTCAGAGACACTTCACCTTTTCTATAGCCCCTTCCTGAGCTATGATAAGCTTCCTTATCACAGTCTTCAATTTCTAGGTGGCTCCGAGGGGCCATTGAAGCAGCTTACATTCTTCGGGGGAAGCTGGTTCCGGTGGGGCTCCGTGCTCATTCTACTCGAGCACAAGCGGCTTCGTGGGCCGAGCGGTCTCTTGTGGCTCCGCTGGATATTTGTCGAGCGGCGACTTGGTCTTCGCTGTCCACCTTTGTACGTCACTATAGGTTGGACGTTCAGGCTCGTCAGGACGGCTGCTTTGGAGCTGCAGTACTGTCGGCGGCCTTGACCCCCCCTTGAGAGCAGGTAGCTTGGGTACTGCCCGTTTGTCTGGACTGGTCTAGCAGTATGACTTGGAAGGTGAAATTTCACTTACCGTTAATTTCCTTTCCTGGAATACTGCTAGACCAGTCCAGGACCCGCCCTGCTGTATGGTGCACTGCTGCTGGCACTGGGCAGCCGCCGACCGCTGTCCTTCCTTTTCAGTCTGCCTCGCCATGGGCGATCCATGAGTGCGTTGGTGCATGCTGACTTCAGTTCTGGGGAGTCCTTCGGCTCCCTTGTATATAGTTCCTTAGGACCCTCGGGGTGCGGTTAAGTTTAAGTTGCTTTTATACATTACTGACAGGGACCCCTAGGGGTAGCTGTATATCACCAGACTCCACCCAATCAGAGCTCTGGTGGAATTCTCTGTCTCCAAGATCTGCTGGCAGGGGTGCATAACCCGTTTGTCTGGACTGGTCTAGCAGTATTCCAGGAAAGGAAATTAACGGTAAGTGAAATTTCACCATCCTGCTGTTCCCGCCAATTGGTGTCCGGTTTCCAACCTCCCTTTTTTGTCCAAAATCCTCGAAAAACTTGTTTTCCTGCAACTCGCCTCTCATCTCTTCCACCCTTTCACTACACCCTGTCAATCTGGATTTAGGGCTGGCCACAGTACTGAGACTATTCTCTTGGCACTCCTCAGCGAAATAACATTGTTTTCACGATCGTGGTGATTTATCTATTGCTGTTTCTCTGGATCTCTCTGCTGCATTTGATGTTGTTGACCACCGCACCCTTCTCACCCGTCTATCAGCCACTGGTATTCACGGCACTGTTCTTCATTGGTTTCGGTCCTTCCTTTCATCTCACACTTTTGCTGTCCAGTCAGGCCTCAATGCTTCCCCCTCCTTTCCTTTGCACTGCGGTGTCCCTCAGGGTTCCATTCTTGCTCCCCTTCTTTTCAACGTCTTCCTTGCCCCTCTTGTCCTGCTCATTCAACAGGCTGGTATATCTGCTTACTTCTACGCAGACGACATTCTTCTAGTTCACCATACGAGTCCTTCGGCCCCGGATCTTTCTGTATTCAACACATGTCTTGGGTCCATTTCCACTTGGTTCACTAGTAATTTACTTCTCGTCAACCCCTCCAAGTCCTCCACTATGTGGTTTACTTTCGGTGCCCCCTCCCCTAACCTGGAGCCCGTTATGTCCACCCTCCCTTTGGTTCCCACTCTCCGTTATCTTGGTGTGACTCTTGATCCCTCGCTTTCCTTCCACCAACACATATCTGCAATCGCACGTAGCTCTTTCTTCCATCTTCGTAAGATTCAGGCTGTTCGGTCATTTCTTCCAGTTTCATCCCTCACCACCCTTGTCCTCTCACTGGTGATCACTCTGCTTGACTACTGCAACTCACTCTTTGCAGGTCTCCCTCAATATCAGCTTCGGCGCCTTCAATTAATTCAAAACACAGCTGCCCGCCTTCTTATCCATTCCTCCCCTCATGATAACATTACCCCCTGTCTTCTGGCCCTTGGCTTCCCATCAAGGTTAGATTTATATACAAGCTTCTCACTATCACACACAAGGTTCTTCATACTAGCACACCCCAGTATCTGGCTGGCATCATCTGTCTTCAGCCCACTCCCCGTCTACTTCGCTCTGCTCACCGCAATTGTCTCTTTCTCCCATCTCCTGCCCAAGCTCGCCTTGAACTAACTCGTCATGCCGCTTTCTTCTTTTTGAGTCCAGCCCTTTGGAACTCCCTCCCACTCTCCCTCCGCACCGAACTGTCCTTTCATCGTTTCATGTCTCTCCTCAAGACCCACCTTTACTGTCAGGCTTATGATCTCCCTACTCCGCCCGATTCCTCCACACTCCCCCAGGTAGATCCCCCACTTGCAAAAATTTCATGACCCAATGTTGTTCACAATCACCACAGCTCCCTTCCCCCTTCCCACCATTGGTCCCTTGTTGTGTCTAATATTCATGGTATCTTTTGTCCATTGTTGTCCTTTGCTATCTTTCTTTCTGCCTTTTCTATTTGCTTTTCTATCAATTTGTTGGCGTTCCTTTTCATCTTTTGTTTCTAGCATTTTTGATTTTTTTATTGTGTACCGCCACGACACCTTGGTAAGGGCAGTATATCAAATGATGCAAATAAAGATTAAAAATAAAGAACTTAAAGTGTGATCACTTACACCAGCCTTAGCGCTACTATAAATGTCCACACCTACGTTTTGCAAATAAGCACATAAATTATCATATTCTGTAGTCGACACGTTCACACCATCCACACTTCGCCCATATGTAGGCCCACATTTACGCGTGTTAGTAACAGTGTAAAGCTCCTTATAATAGCCCCATAATATTAGTTAGCATAAGTGAATTAGTCCGCTTGATGTCATTGTACAGATGAAGGAGAAAATTCAGGGCCTGCGAGGCTCAAGGCAAATCATATTTAAAGTCTTTCCCTCCCTATCCTGTGAGCAAGCGTGCTCAGAGACACAGATGGCCATGAGCCAGAAGAGGATCCAGGTCGCTATTCAGGAAAGCAGCAATCTATGACTGTCAACCAGACGATGCGAGGGGGAGGGAGTGAGCCTGTGGGGCTCAGTAACCATAAAAAGCAGTAAAAGTGAGAAACTCCCTGAAATGGAAGGCTCTTACCTGGATCTAGTGTGTAAAAATAAAGATTTTACAAATTTATGTTACATCTAGGCTGCTAAACTCTGAAACAAGACATTGTGAACAAAAATACTGAACTAAGAACTCTTAGCATTTTGAAAAGACGGGGGAATCTGTTGTGCAGGGTATAATATGAAATAATTGAAGTCTAAGCTGTGTGGGAATTAACTGTTAAAAACTAACAGAGGAGTCGGAATTGTGGGCTCGGTTGTCTGCTGTAGTTTCTTTATCCTCCTTCCCACCTCCTGTCTCGGGCAGGCAATGTGGTGCTGGACTTTTCTTTTCACTCTCCCTGCAGGCTTTTATGCCCCTAGTGAGACGGCGGAGTATGACGAGGACAGTGCAGGTGGGGATTATGACTTTGCTTCGCGCCTAGTGAGAGCATTGGAGGCTGCGGCAAGAATCCCCGGGGACAGCACCACACCAGGGGTCATACGGGAAGTGGTGGTACGGGCAGGTGAGTTGTGCCTTGGGGAGGCAGTGTTCATAGCCTCTCTCTGCTTGTGCCTGTTCCTCCTGTGGTTTGTCCGCAGTTCTGCCCTGTCTCTGTCCTTTTACTGTGCCTTTTGGCTGAGATGATACTCTGACCTCTCATCGGACAGCTATTGGGCACCAGTTCTCTCTGCGTCTCACACACTCTTTCATAGAAGAGACAGTTTGTATAGCCTCCCCCCTCAATCATCCCTTCTGCAGCCAGCTCTCATTAGAGAGCCCATAACTGTCAGGTTTATTAAAGAAATTGCTTTTCTTTTTAAATTCTGTACAGGTTTCATCCTGGGACGCGATGGAGGCGCCCTCCCCTCCATGCTGTGGCCTTTCCGCCTGGGTTTGGGGGGTCCCATTGGCTCAGGATACCAGTACCTCCCCTGGATCCATGTGACAGACCTAGCAGGGATCATCGTCCATGTCCTGGAATCCAAGAACGTGATGGGTACCTTGAATGGTGTGGCTCCTTCCTTCAACACCAATAGGGATTTTGCCCGGGCCCTTGGCGTGGCGCTAAGCCGGCCTGCATTTCTCCCGCTTCCTGCCTTCATGGTGAACGCAGTCTTTGGCCCCGAGCGTGCGGTGATGCTGTTGGAAGGGGCCAAGGTGTGGCCCAGGCGGACGCTGGAGAGTGGATACAGTTACGCTTTCCCAGAGCTGGGGCCTGCGCTGAGGCAAATCATATCCTAGCATTGTGAGGAAAGGGAGGGCAATCACCAAAGCACTACCATAACAAGAGAGTACTGTATTAAGAATTGTCTGTTTTCCTGGGGTAGTTGCATATTTCTTTGGGGTCTTTAAGGGAGCTGCTGTTCCTTGTTTGAAGCTTTTCTGGTGTCGGGTAAATAGGTTTTCATTGTGCAGACAGGGAGCTTCTTTGGTTTACACAGTAGAGAGGACCCAGACAGGAATCTGAAGACCTTATGCAGCCAGCATGTGTTCCATTTGCTGAGGATATATTCACAGAGGGGCCCTGCTAGGACCCTTTTAGAATACTGACTTTGTTCCATGTGTTCTTGCTGTCCACCACCCCACCATATGCAACTGCACATGGTCTACAGGCAAGAAGAAACCCTTCCCCCCAATGTCTTGAAGAAGCCAAGCTCTCCCACCACAAAGAAATCTAGTGATGAATTGAGGCTGGTGAAGGAATTAATATCTAGCTAGGTGTATTGCTCAAAACCGCCAGGAAAAAAAACACACCTTGGAGTACATTTTTTAAATCACGTGTATATATTTACATATATAGAAAAATAAACTCACATTTGTAACAAAACTTAGCTTTTGTTGTTTTTTTTCCCTGTAAAAAAAATGGTTACTATTAATTCTGCAAATTAGCAGTTATCTTGACGTAACATAGTTAAGACTGTCCTTTTCCATTAGTCTCTCGAACTTCCTACATTTTGCATTTCTCATACAGCAAAAATGGAACTTCAACAAAATGTGCTGGGAAAAAAAAATCACACTAACTGGAATGTTGGGGGGAGGGGCAGTCCAGGAGTTTGGTGCTGTATGGAAGATCCAGGATTGAGTCCTGGGCCAAGGCCTCTTTGACCCAGGCTTGCTGGCCAGGGCTTTGAGAGCCAGTGCTTATGGTCCCTGTGGGGAGAGAAGGATTCTTGTGAATTGTGGAACAGTGACACCTAGTGGTTGGACGTAGGGAACTTGCACAGCTTTTGGAGTAAGATGCAGTTTTTGGCCCTGACTGAGAACAGTTGGGCTAAAGGGGGGAGGGGTGGGGGGTATATTTATAAAACGTGGAAAAAATTCCAAGCAGGAAGAAACTGCTATGCCTCGAAAGAGCAAGAACCTCTGGATAATGCAGAGTTAGACAGAGCACAACCTCTAGATATTTAGGCTCATGCTGGCTTTTGTTTCATCTCCTCTCCTGCTGCTATACCTCAGTGAAATCCTATGGATAACCACTGGGGAGAAGAGCTGGACTGGGGCAAGAGGAAAGGGGAGAGGGTAGCCTCTCTCCAGCTCACACATATTGTTAAATCGGTGCAGTAGAAAATTCAATAAGGATCAGTGCGGTGGTGTTTCCATTCATAAGCTGTATGTGATGAGATGTTCTCCGTTTTCGTAAAATAATTTAATCCTAGCACTCCATCATATAACTGTCAGTTTCAATCTGGGAGCAAGATGACGATGAAACATCCATTTCTGTGCATGTGTATCTAGTTGTAAACTTCTCTAGGGCTCGGTCTACTCCTCCCTGTCCTGTTCAGCTTTGTGTAAGGCTGGAGACTGTCCTGTCATCCTCTCTCAGAATTTGAGGTTCAGTATGAGCTCAGAGAGTTTATTGAGGTCCTGGGTGCAGGGCTCACGTTGCAGGATAAAATCCACCTTCACCGCCTGGTCTGTGAAGATGTCCAGAAGCTCCTTGCGCAAACGATCAGTCTCATGTGTCAGCCGTGGCCTCTCTCTTCCCTCTGCCGCTCTACCATTCTCCATGTCGCCTCCTGTCCTTTGATCCCATGGGGTCAGGATCTCTGTCTGTGAGGCAGGACGTGGTGGGACACGAACTGGGTTACACTGGCCTGCAAACGTGTGACTCTTCTCAGCCCTGAATCTGAAAGTACGAATAAAAGGGGTCAGAGGAGAAGGAGTGCATCAGACTAAATGAGCATAGAGAATAGGATTGCAGAGAGGGCGAAAATACAGACCGATCGCTGAAAGAATTTCACCCCCTCCCCCCTACCCTGCAAATAGAAAAGGCAAAGGAAATGCATTTGCTGTAGTCTGCTCTCTGCCCACAAGATGGTGCCATTGATCCACAAATTTCAGGATTATTTTTTATGTGGAGGGGGATGTAGGCAGTATTAATGTTCCTCTTTCCCATGTTTATGTGGAGGGGGATGTAGGCAGTATTAATGTTCCTCTTTCCCATGTTCTCCCTCCTAAACATAGAAAATGATGGTAGATAAATATCATATGGCTTATCCAGTCTGCCCTTTCTTACCATCCACTAAAGCTCTACAAGCCCACCCTCTCCTTCAAAGTTCCTTGTTTTCTTATTAAGAGTTTTCAAATATAGACACCAATAATAGAGAAGCTGATGCAGAAACGTTACACTAGAGCCCAGTGCTAAAGCTCTAGTGTAGAGCAATGGAGATGTTTTGCTCAGCTATGCTGTAAGCAAACAGCATGCAACTGGGCTGTGTGCAAAACATCTGCCCTAAAAACAGAGTTACTTACCTGTAACAGGAGTTCTCCGTGGACAGCAGGATAGGTCAGCCACACCTGGTGACGTCATCCGACGGCGCCATGCGGAAGTGCTCTCTAGAGCTCAGATTTCTCTGAGCATGAGTAGGAGGTCCCACCTCCCCGGCCTGCCCCCAGCCAGATCAGTGAGTGATTAGCTATGCCTTACTGGCTAGGGCGCAGGCCGGTGCAGGCCACCCTCATACAGGGGAGGTGGGTTGGTTCGTGTGGCTGACCTATCCTGCTGTCCACGGAGAACTCCTGTTACAGGTAAGTAACTCCGTTTTCTCCTAGGACAAGCAGGATATGTGTCAGCCACACCTGGTGCCTCCCAAGCAAGCAGATGCATTGTGGAGTATGAGGGAGGCATGTACAAAAACAGCGTGATAGACCTTGTACTCGCCGTGAGGCAACAGGCATTTATTGTTGAAGGTGCAACACAGCAGAATCTAGTGCAAAATGTGCAAAAATAAAGTAACATTACATGCGAACACAGCAAGGTGCCCTAGTGGAAGTGCAAACAGGGCACACTAAACACAACCAACGTGAGTGGAGCGAACATTGACCCACCGTGCAGTGGTGTGCAAACATAGCAATGTAAACATCAACAAGATAACAATAAACTATGCACGAAAACAGAACTTGGTATCAGTCACCGTGTAGTCTAGAGATGTAGTCTAGACCTCAGGGATTATAGAGTCAGTCCAATCAGCTGAGCCGGGATGACCCGACCTTAGTCTCAGCCAGAGGTAGGGTCTTTTGGCTCTGCGGAGCTCGATGGCCTGGTGGCTGTCGACAGGACGGCTCTGCCAAAGGAGCTGTCAGACTCAGCCTGGAGGTCGAGGCAGTAGTGCTTCTGGAAGGTAAACTGTGAGGACCAGGTGGCGGCTTTGCAGATGTCGCTCACCGGAATCTCCTGCAGGTTGGCAAGCGAGGTCGCCAGGGCGCGGAGCTGGTGTGCCCTTGCCCTGCTCGCTGGGAGGGACCCCGCCTTATGAAGACAATATGCAACGCAGTCCGATATCCAACGGGAGAGCGTGCGCTTGGTGACGGGCCGTCCAGGCCTGTTAGGATCAAATGACACAAAGAGTTGGGTCCCCAGCCTAACAGCGGCTGTTCTGTCGATGTAGATGCGTAGGGCTCTGACACAATCCAGTGAATGAAGCCGTTGCTCCTCCGGAGAGGAGTGTGGAGCTGGGAAGAACGTGGGAAGTTCAACCGACTGATTGACATGAAAGGCAGAGACGACCTTGGGAACGAACTTTGGGTGGGTCCGTAGAGACGCTCGATTATGGAGGAGCTTAGTGTACGGCAGATGCGCCATAAGTGCCTGCAGCTCGCTGATCCTCCTGGCCGAGGTGATTGCGATGAGGAAGAGTGTCTTCCAGGACATGAATTTCCCATCCGCCGTGTGAAGCGGCTCGAAGGGTGCCTGCATCAACTGCTGCAGGACAACATTGAGATCCCATGAAGGTACCGGCTTTTGAACCGGGGGTTGCAGGTTCACGAGGCCTTTCATGAACTGCGCCATGAGGGGCAGTGCCGCGAGGGAACCCCTGGTGGACCCACACCGGTGCTCGTGTAGAGATGCAATCGCTGCGAGGTGGACCTTGATGGATTGTGGTTTTAAGCCCACGCTGAACAGAGTGGAGAGGTACTGCAGGACCTTAGGCACAGGGCAAGAGACTGGGTTGAGACCTTGGTTAGTGCACCAAATACTGAATCACTTCCATTTTAGGCTGTATGCTTTCTTGTGGAGGGTCTCCTGGCAGCTAAGATGATCTGCTGCACTTCCAAGGGTAGTTGGAGGGAGTCGAGATTCATCCTCTCAATCTCCAGGCTGTCAAGGCTAGAGTTTGCAGGTTCGGGTGCAGGGTGCAGCCGTCGTTCTGGGTGAGCAGGTCTGATCGCACTGTGTCACTCGGTTGCCTGGGTGAGAATCTTCACAGTCTTGGCAAGTGCATATATCTATATGATTTGCAAGGGATTGTGGGCAATGCAGTTCATTCACACCAGACACAGCTGCTGACAATAATTTAGTTGTGCTCAAGTGTTAAAGCCAATAAGATATTTATTTATGGGGTTATTTCTCCCAACACAGATATGCTTGGTAGCACATAAATCAGGTTACTTGCTTTCAGTGTTAAACTTGAAAAAAACAAAATCAGGAAAACAACCTTTAAACTTGTCAGGCAATTAAAGCAAAAGAAATAAGACCTGGTTGGTACAAACTGGTCTTTTCTGTAGGCATTAGCTAATGTTTTCTTAGCATATATCAAACAACAAACCAAAAGCCACAAAGAAAGGAAAAAACTGTTCTTTTCAGGTTAACTTCTGATAACTTCCCACACAGATTCAGAAGTGATTCTCTCCTAGCTCACAAGCAATTAGGTAAGGCTCAATTGCTAGCAGTTATCCAGCTGAACCCCTTTAGCTGTCTTGCTTTCTACAGCGTGGCTAGAAATCCTACACAAGAGCTTTTCTGAGTAGATTAAAGAACAAGTTTGTATTTATTTGTGATGGTTGCTGTACTTTATAACAGAAAATCACCAAAGGAGTTTGGACAGAGAGCAGTCCATATAAACACATTCTTCATCTGCAATCATTCCCCCTTCTTCAACAAGCATGGGTTCAATATCATGGATTGGCACAGATGAATGTCCCAATGGAGCACTTTCAGGAGAATACTTGTTTCCCTGCTGTCTTTCAAGGTTATAGCTAGGGCATAGATCAGTGTTCATACCTGAGCTTCCATTGCTGTTAGAGTTCCTCTCTATATAGCCTGGCCAGTATGTAGTCCAGTTCTTATGTCCAGCCTTCCAATCCAGATCCCTGGACATTGGATCTCTCTTCACATACCTTCTGGCACGGGTCTTAGGGTCCCTTCCACATGCAGCCGTCTCTCTCACAGGTACCGTCTGGAGATTCCTAGCTCTGCAGCACCATTCCTCTGGCTTTCCCCAGTCCAATGTTGTATGCTGGCCCTTGGAATGCCTCCCAGTATACGTACTGCTCTGGACTCTTCTAGACCTCTCAAAGGCTTTTCTCTTCTCCTCTTTCTTCCAAAGGGTTTCTTTCCCTCTCTGTCCGTCCGGTTTGGCTTCTGCTTCTGATGATCCTCCTGATGATGAAGATGATCAAGCTCAAGCTGATTCTCAGGATACTGATTCTCTGTAGAATAAACTCTACCTTTATTCTGCTTAGATGAGTGCTCCCCCCTAATACAGCGCAGCTGTGCTGAATCAGGCCCTGCCCTTTGAGATGAGTGCTTAGGGATTACCTCATAGCCCTCCTGATTGAACACACGTTTCCCCACTTCAGCTCCTCTAATGGCTGTTGGAAACCTGGTGCATTCTGGGACTGGTAGTCTTTTATGGGAAAATTCTGTTTTCTTATTTCTACCAGAACTGACAGGTTGCTTGTTCAGAGTCACTTCACCTTTTCTATAGCTCCTTCCTGAGCTATGATAAGCTTCCTTATCACAACTGGCAACCGGATCGGCGGCTCCTGAGCTAGCTGAAGTAGAAGGGAGAACCACATTTGGCGTGGCCAGTAGGGGGCGATCAGTATGGCGTGTGCCCTGTCCATGACAATGCGCTGTATCGCTGCTGCAAGCAGTGGAGTTGGGGGAAAGGCGTACACCAGCGTCCACCTCCCCCATTGCAGCGTGAAAGCATCCGAGGCCATTCTCTTTGGTGATGGGTGCTTGGAGCAGAACAACCGGCATTTCGTGTTGACCTCTGTTGCGAAGAGGTCGATCTGGGGAGTTCCCCAATGCCGAAAGAGGCTGGCCGCTACCTCCGTGTGAAGTGTCCATTCGTGGGGTCGAAGCTGTCTGCTCAGCTTGTCCGCTAGGGCGTTCTGATCGCCGGGGAGATAAGTCGCTTGTAGGACGCAGTTGTTGGCCAGGGCTATGTACCACGTCAGGAGGGCTTCTTTGCATAAGGGACGTGACCCCGTGCCCCCTTGCTTGTTGATGTAGAACATAGTCACCTGGTTGTCTGTCTGTCTACCAGGACGGACTTTCCTGCCAGTTGGGCCTTGAAGGTCTGCACTGCATACCTGACTGCCCGGAGTTCGAGTCGGTTGATGTGTAACGATCGTTCTGCTCTGGACCAGGCTCCCTGAGTGCTGAGTTGTGAGAGGTGGGCTCCCCATCCTGTGGGAGACGCATCTGTGGTGAGGACGAGTTGATAGCTGCGCGGTTGGAGATCCCTGCCCACTGCGAGGTTGCTCCGGTTTGTCCACCAGCGGAGGTCTTTCACGACCTTGGCATTGATGGGGACGTGGGTGTTGAGCGGCTGGGAGAGTTGTTTCCAGTGGGACCAGAGATGCCACTGGAGGATGCGCATATGTAGTCTCGCCAGCGGCAGGACCGAGGTCGTTGCTGCCATGTGTCCCAATAGGCGTAGGATGGAGCGCGCTGTGGTCCGTTTGGACATGGACATCTGCTGGGCTAGGGATGTGATTACCTCTACCCGCTGCTCGGGAAGGAACGCTTTCGAGACACAGGTGTCGATTATCGCCCCGATGAATTCTATTCTTCGGGTAGGGTCGAGGCGGGACTTGTCTTTCTTGAGGAGGAAGCCCAGCCGGCGTAGTAGATCTGTTGCTGATCGCACGGCCCTCCTGAGCTCGGAGGCCGAGGGTGCTGAGAGCAGCCAGTCGTCCAGGTAGGGAAAGATGGCGATGCCTTGTTTGCGTAGGTGTGCTGCGGCAACCGCTACACACTTTGTGAAAATCCTGGGCGCTGGGGAGAGCCCGAAGGGGAGAACACGATACTGGTAGTGGCCTCCCAGTGCTATGAAGCGCAGGAACGTCCTGTGCAATTTGTGGACTGGAATGTGGGAGTATGCATCCTGCAGGTCCAGGGTCGCCATCCAGTCTCCCGCTTTTAGAAGAGGTAGGATTGCGTTGAGGGAGTACATCCTGAACCTCTCCTTCGTGATGAAGATGTTCAGTTTGCGGAGGTCCAGAATCGGACGGAGACCACCGGACTTCTTGGGAATAAGGAAGTACCGGGAGTAGAAGCCAGTGTTGGTCTCCCCGGGGGGCACCCGCTCTATCACACGAGCAGAGAGGAGATGTAGCAGAAGCTCCGACAGTGGTGCTGTTAGGTGCGGCGGAGTCTGGCTGATAGGCTGTGAGCGTTGCCACGGTGGGGAGGAGAAGCGTAGACGGTAGCCTGATTGAATAATCTGAAGGACCCACTTGTCCGTGGTGATCGCCTGCCATGCCTGTATGAACAGAGATAGGCGTCCCCCCACTGGCAGGGTTGCTGGGGCTCCAGGGAGGGGCCCCGGCCGAGGCGAGTTGTCAGAAGGAGGAGGTGTTCTTTCTGGACTGTTGGGAGTTTTGCTTTTTCTGTTTGCTGCGCTCCCTCGGCTGCTGCCTCTGAAAGGAAGAGGCAGGGTAGTAGGGTTGCTTGTACTTAGGCGCTTGCCATCTCCGATTAGAGTTGTAAAATCTTCTGGAGGAGGAAAAGGGCTTGCGGTAATAACTCCCTTTTTGTGATGATGAGTGGCGTTCGAGTCCGTCCGCCGCCAGTGTTTGTAAGGTGGTACAATCCTCTTTAAGGCCATTAACAGTGTCCGCCACCTTGTCGCCAAAGAGCGACTCCCCCGAACAGGGTGCATCCGCGATCTTATCATGGGTGTCTTCCCTGAGGCCGGAGGCTCGCAGCCATGCCCAGCAGCGGGCTGAAATGGCTGTGCCAGCCGTCCTGATGGCGGTGTTGAAGGCGTCAAAGGCTGTGCTCATCAGATGTTTGCTGCATTCGGCTAGGTCCTGTAATGTAGCCGAGGCTGTCAGTTGAGCGTCCTTGGATAGGGCCGCGAGATGACTCTTGAGTTCGGCTAGGAGAGCATCCTGAAATAGGATGTGTTGGAACTGGTGCACTGCCACTTTGGCGCTGAGCATCGCTCCTTGGTAGGCCTTCCTCCCCACTTCGTCAAGGAGCTTGGGGTTCCGGCCTGGTGGGTGATTAGCTTGTGTGCGCGAGGATTTTACCTTCTTTAGTGCAGATGACACCACAATAGACTGGTGCGGGAGCTGAGGTTTACTGAATCCCGGAGCCAGGTGGAGGAGGTATTTGTTGTCCAACTTCCTGGAGCAGGCATGGCCGGTGACTGCCATAGTGTGGACTGTTTGTCCTGCAGCTTTCGGTGGAGCGGTAGGGCTAGAGCCGGTCTAGGGTCACTAAGGTACTTCATGACCTCTGGATCCTTTTCACCAGCCGTGTCCTCCGCTAGAAGGCCGAGCTTGTTCATCACTTTCCTCAGGAATTTGGGATAGGTGAGGTCCTCCGGTGGCAATGGACGCTGAGTTTCTTCCGTTTCGTCCGGCGTAGTCTTGGAGATGGGAGAGTCCGGGGCCTCTCCCTCCTCATCGCTCTCCCCAGAGGTCAAGACTTGCTCTGGTGAGGGGGACCGTGTTCTGGGAGGCGTACGGGAGGGTGCCTGTGGAATGCTGGACCTCACAGGGCTGGGCTGTGCTGCTGGTAACACTTCTCTGGAGGCGGATCTGTCCAGGAGCTGGGCTGGAGGCGCTGTCTGGTCCACCAGGCGTGCCAGCAGCTGTAGGATAGCAGCAGACGTGCTGTTTTCAGAAGAGCGGCTGCTCCTGTGCCTCCGGGAAGAAAGAGAGCTGGATCGGGAGTGATGCCTGCTTCTTTTATGGCCATGGGAAGCGCTGCCACAAGAGCTTCCCCTGCTGGAGCTGGACCTCTTGCTTCTGCAGTGTCTGCGGTCATAGGATCTGTCCCTCCTATCAAGGTGTTTCCTCTTGCTGCTGTGCTTGCCGTTTTCCCCAGTCTTGTGATCGCGCCGTTTTTCTCTGCCGCGCCGATGGCCTCGTTCAGCACTGGGGCTGCTGCAGGCTCGGGGATGCTCGGCGCAAAGAGGGGATTCCCTGCCCCGAGGGGGAGAAGCGGCGTCGGCGCGGCTGGGGCAAGACATGTCTCTGCCAATCCGGGAGGAGGAGGCATGTCTGGAGGCGGAGTCAGAGGAGGCACCAGGGAGAACAACGTGGACGGCGCCATCTTGGAGGGAGCTGGAGGGACCGCATGGGGGATCGCATGGCCTGGAAGCTACCCCGGAGAAGTCAGCTGTAGGAGAGCTTACCGGAGTCGCTGTGGGGTGCGCGGTAGCGTCAGTCCGATGTCCGGGAGATGCGGTAGCGTCTTGTGCAGACTGGCCGGGGATGGAGGCTCTGCAGAGCACATCCCGTGCTGCTGCTCCCCGAAGCTCCTGAGAAGTGCTGGGAACTGCCGGAGGGGCTGCAGCTGCAGGTGCAGGCTCCGAGGAGGATAGGAAATCCTTCAGTGAATGCCCCCTGAACTCCCTCGCTCTGGGAGACATCTGAGCACAGCTGGGACAATCCTGGACGTTGTGGCCTGCCCCGAGGCATCGGAGGCAGGACTGGTGAGTGTCAGCAGCATTCATTTTCCTTTTGCATTGTAGACACTTTTTAAAACCCGGTTTGGGCATGATGTTAGTAGAGAGCTAGCAATTTCATCTTGAGGCAGAGGCGGAAAGAGAAAGACTGATCTGGCTGGGGGTGGGCCGGGGAGGTGGGACCTCCTACTCATGCTCAGAGAAATCTGAGCTCTAGAGAGCACTTCCGCATGGCGCCGTCGGATGATGTCACCAGGTGTGGCTGACACATATCCTGCTTGTCCTAGGAGAATAAAGAGAGCAAGCCAGGCACACGCGCACAGGATCTGCGTTAGCAACACCTATATCTTGCACAGACCAGACAATAGTTTGGCACTTGTGTGCATGTGCTGGAATGCTATTTGACACACAACAGTATTATTCTGTGCTGAAGTTCTGCTGAGAATATTAATTGTTTTTCATATACAGAGCCAGAAATTCTGCACAGAATAATATCGATGTTTATGCGGCAGATAGCATTGGAACACATTTGCATAACATTGTTCCAGCACACCCTCCCCCCTGCCATTTTTTCACCATTTCCTTCAGCAAATCCAGAAAAACTTTGTGTGTGCTGTACACTCAAGAAGCAGTGACGTCAGACCTAACCCTTAACGTCTCCTCAGACCTTGCATTGAAATCCCAAAGTTGAGCTACTGGTACTACTATATATCATTTCTATAGTGCTACAAGGCATGTGCAGTGCTGTACATACACATGTAAGAGAGAGTCCCTGTTCATCAGAGTTTACAATCTAATAAAGACAGATGACAACAACTGGGGATTAGATAAATCTAGGAGAATCATCACTCAACACCACCACTTCCCCCCCTCCCCCTCCTTGATCCATGCCCAGTCTCCTGGATCAAGGCAACAAAAACAGAGCTCAGTCCTGTCATCACCATCTTTAATCAAGCATCACTCACCCAAGAACTTATGCCCACCAGCCTCAATT
The DNA here is from genome assembly GCA_033557465.1 of Ichthyophis bannanicus. Lineage (NCBI taxonomy): Eukaryota > Metazoa > Chordata > Amphibia > Gymnophiona > Ichthyophiidae > Ichthyophis > Ichthyophis bannanicus. Next base: position 123,277,098 of record CM066048.1, read on the forward strand.
CGCCCAATCCTCAAAAAACCCAACCTCAATCGATTGGACCCTACTTCATACTCATCGCTAGCCTCCTCTTCATGGCCAAAATCATAGAAAACGTGGTATGTCAACAACTCCAAGATCATATTGAAACTCATGCTCCACTTGACCTCCAACAACACGGCTTCTGCCCCTATTATGGAGTTGGAACCCTCCCCCTCTCCCTTTTGAACAAACTCATCCAAGGCATCCAGTCTGCGCAACAAGGATTTATCTTAGTTTTTCTCAACATCTCAACTTCATTTGACCCAGTAAACCACCCCATCCTTCTCCAACGTCTCCATTCTATCGGATTCCAGAATACAGTGTCAAATTGGTTCCAGTCCTTTCTGTCCAGTCGTCAGCAGCAAATCAAGATGGGAGACATCTTCTCCACCCCATTCACCCAATCCCAACGCTTCCCACAAGGCTGCACCCTCTCTGTCCTGCTCTTTAACATATATCTACAACCCCTCTGCTCGATAATCAAATCCCACAACTTTCTCTACCACCTCTATGTTGATGGCATCCTGATCTACACTCCCTTTGACACCAATTAACCCACATATGTAAAGCTATAGCACTGCTTCTCTGAAATTTCACAATAGCTCGCGAGCAGCCAAAACTACAAGAAAACAGAGGCCCTCTTCATCACTAAGGATAGTACCCCAACTATTATTCTGAACAACACTCATATTAAAGTACAGCAAGAAATACAATTTATGACAGGTTTTTAAATACTGCTTTATCATTTCAGTCAAAGCGGTGTACATTAAACAGGGACATTGATAACTTGGATTTTTCTGAGGCAATGGAGGGTTAAGGGACTTGCCCAAGGCCACAAGGCGTGCTAGTGGAAATTGAACCCTGGTCTCTTGGTTCTCAAGCCAGTGTTCTAACCATTAGGCTACTCCACGTTGTATCTTTGTATCACTCTAGATCACAACCTCACCTTCAAACAGCAAGTGAAGAACATGGAGAACACGATCTTCTTCAATATCCACACTCTCCAAAACCTCTGCCCAATCTTGGACCCTACCGATTTCAGATCTTCACTCCAAACATCAATCCTTCCTATCCTCGACTACTGTAACTCTATTTATCAAGGACTCCCACAATCAACCATCCTCCCATTATGTACGGCTCTTCAAACAGCCACACATACCCTTCTGTCGGCCCCCAGACAAGTACACATCACCCCCATCCTCAAGCAACTCCACTGGCTTTCCCTCAACAGTCGCATCGAATACAAAACACGGATAGCAACCCACAAAGCACTATCTGGCCTCTCCTCCTCCCACCTCCTCAGCCTCCTCCATCCCTTTTAATTAAACAGATCCAGCCGCCAATCCAACAGCAACACTCTGATTGTCCCTCATACAAAAACTGAGAGCACCTAGCAGGCCTGCTCATGAGCATTTGGGCTATACGCACCAACCCTATGGAACTCTCCCAGTCACCATCAGGAGCATCAACGAACTTTCCTCATTCAGGAAGTATCTGAAGACCCATCTGTTCATCCAGCACTATGGTCCTGCAACATAATTCCACTCAACCTTGCTCCCCAACAAATACAAATCTTTGTAAATAGTTAATTTATTTGTACATAGTTAATGTATACACGCCGTGTTTTATTATATCTTTGAGTTCTTCGTAAACCGCTTTGAGCAGGTGAAAATCAATATAGAAGCTCGGCTAAATAAATAAACTGGTAAAGATGCAAATGTAAACCAGATACTTGGACATGCAGTGGAGGCAGGCTTCTGTTTGGGGTGTTGAGTCAGCCACTTGTTATGTTTCCGAAAATGGGAGTCGGGCTGCCTGTGGCAAGGTGCCTAAAGCCAGGGGTGTACGAAGGTGGGCCGGAAGAGTAGGTGCAGCCTCTGACAAACATGCCAGAGTGACACTGGTCACGTGATCCCATCCAGAGCATTCTGGCATCTGACGCAACATTCCACACAGAAGCCTCCAATCCATTTGACAGGAAGCTCTGGAATGTAGGGGCATAGGATGAAAAGGAAAGGGATAGATTCAGGAGTAATCTGAGGCAATATTTCTTTATGGAAAGAGTAGTGGATGCATAGGAGATGAGGACTGTATCTGAATTCAAAAAGGTATGGGACAAACACAGAGGAACTATGAGGGAAAAGAAGGGGTTGCAGAGCTTACTAGCTAGTATGGATGGGCATATTGGATAGGCCATTTGGTCTTTATCTGCCATCATTTTTCTCTGTTGCAACTTCAATTCAAAATCCATTCTTGTTTTTTAGGAGTTAATAGGATAAATTTTACCCATTTTCATCCTCTTTTTCTACCTGAAGTTCTGAGAGATGCTGAAAAGCTGGGAGGGTTCGCTCAGGGTCTCACCTGTGTTTCTGTGTCTTGCTCAGAAACTGGTCCAGATCTGGCCCATTTCGGCCCAGCGGATCATCCGGAACCAGGAAGATGTCTCCAGCAAAGGTGAATTGGAGCAGCCTGTTAGGAGCAGGAAAATATGTCAAATTTAAACCAGATTAGAGAGAAGAAATGTGGATAACAGGAGAGACAATCTGGGCTAGCCCTATATCAAAACTATGCACTAGCAGAATCCCTCATCTCGATTACACATTCAAAATAAAGGACCACAAATTTGAAACAGAAGCTGGAAACTGCATGCGTTACAGTGCTGGAGAGAGAAATCAATGGAAACACATTTCCCCCTTACTGAAAGACTGCAAAGATACTGGAGAGGACCATTTCCCCAAAACTGAGAGAAAATCAAAGGAATGAGCAGATAAGTCCCTCTCTGATCCTAGCAGAAACGGCATAAAACAAAATATGTGACATTCTGTCACTAGGCCAGAATACATCAGACCCTCACCTCTCTTTAATTATCTCTTTCCATCTCCCAGACTCCTCAGCCATGTCTTTCAGGTTGTCATTGGTGAGGATTACACCATCCGTCTGCTCAGCGAGCTGTAGCAGGAATCTGGGGGTGAGGGCCAGCAGTGGTTACATGAAGTGACCTTGAGATTACATGCTTAACCTCAGCACTGAAACTCAAAACCTACAACTCTTCTGGGAAGGGAAATTGTTGCCATGGAGCTTTTTCTGTCTGGTAGTGCATACATTGACAGCATTGTACAGGGTGTTACTTTGTTCCTTACTGTCACTGATAATGTGATGTCTCAGATTTTCTGGTTAGAGTTGGGGTTTGCAAGCTCTGGTGCTGGGTGGTTGTGGTAGGGGATGGGTCTGCAGTGCACCCTCTTCCATATTTGTAGTTACCTGTCATCATATGGTGTTATGCGTTTTCCTTCCACTGTGCGGGAGGGTGTAAACGAGAGAAGTCCCACGGCATTCAATTCAGTCAGAAAATGCTGCTCTACAAACCAAGGAGGGGAGGAGGAGAACAGGGAGAGTGTGAACTGTTAAAGGGTGTTCAATGCAGGGTTGCGACTTGCGAGGATGAGGGTCTTGTCAGCTCTGTTCAGATATTGCTCAGATAATCAAAAAGAGCCCCCTGCATCAGACACAGACCCTCAGCAGCAGACACTGTTGCGTGCTGCCCTCCCAGAGCTCCTGCAACAAGTGCAATGCCCCCCCCCCCCCCGCACCAGTCACAGACCCCTCAGCACAGAGCCTGTACAGCAGGTGCAGATAATGTGTGCTGCCACTACATACTAATCTACAGCCTGCCAATTGGACTTAACATTTACTGGTACTAGGCTATGTAAGACACAAAGTAAATACTGCCCTTATTTTATTTTTTTGCAAATTTTCTTACTGGAATTTAATAGTACATTTTTTGGAAATGAGCAAAAATGTTGACATTTCACCTATCTGCTGGATTCTCTAGTCCTGCTTTATTCTTTTTTCATTAAAGGGCCGGAAAGCTGCAAAATCACCCAGAGAAGAAGGAGGTAAAGGGGTTATTTTAGAGCACGGGGGGATGATTAGGGTTAGGGTTTAAGAGTTAGGGATATGATTCTGGATTGAGGTAAAGGTGAGAGTAGAAGTTGGGGGTTAAGGTTAGGGACAGCATTTGAAATTTTACTAGTGGTTCCCAAACCAGTCCTGGGGGCTCCCCAGTCATTTGGTTTTTCAGGATATCTACTATGAATATTTATGAGAGAGATTTGCATACTCTGCTTCCACTGCATGCAAATCTACCTTATGCATATTCAGTGTGGATATCCTGGAAAGCCGACTGGCTCAGGAGCCCCCAGGACAGGTTTGGGAACCAATGAATTATACATTACACTAGGGTTGTGGAAGAGCAGCAATTGAGGAGAAGGTAGCATGAGTTACCTTTAGCTTTTCTGTCTCTCTTCATTCTCCACTGGGGTACAAAGACAGTGAGCTCACGATGCCCCCGGTCCCAAAAATACTGCACAGCCAGAGCAATGCCCCGACAGGAGAAGAACTGGCTGAGACCGTGCCTAAGAGGAGAGAGAGGAACCATAGAGTTGGACACTGATGAGAAAGAGAGAGTACAGAGAGTAGGAATGCAAGACTACAGCTCCCACAGTGCTTTGGGATAGGAGGAGGAGTTATAGAATTCAGGTCTACAGCTCTCAGAATGAATTGGGTTAGGAAGCAGGTGAAGAGAGCCCCAAAGGGCATTACATACACACTCACACCATGGCCACATTGCTCCCATCAATGATGACATGTCGCAGGTTCTCCTTTCCCGGCTTGTTTCTCAGGTTCAGCTGAAAGGGCGTCTGAATGGCCTCATTAAACCTCTGTACTCCTGTTACCACAGAAACTGCAGTCTGCCCAGTGTGGGAATTCCTTCCACCCTCTGCTGCCACCCAGGTCCCTACTGCAGCTGGACAAACGTCTTCTACTGGCTCTTGTGTTGATGCCTGTCCAATGCCAGGGGTGGAAGAACCTGATGTCGGGGTTCTGGTATCCACTAAGCCATTAGCTTCAGGAAGTGCCGTCCATGGCCTATGGATGGGAGGGCCACAGGGGACTATTTTGGATGGAGATCCGTGGTGTCTTCTCTCTGACATTTTGGGGTCCTCTGTTCCCTGAGCCCTGCCTTCATTGAGTTTCCTCAGCAACGTTGCTAGGGAACCTTCCTTTAGATCTGTGACCTCACTTGGTGAATACCCACAGTTTTCTACTGCCGATTTCAACAACTCCAGTAAGTACTCATTGTCTACCCCTGCTGCTTCGATCCTCTCACCTGAATGACCCTCCAAGGTGGGACTGCCTGGCCTTTGGGGCTTCTGCTCAACTTGTAGTCTATCCAGGATCTCTGATGGCTCCTGAACCCCTTCCTCCACTAGCACCTTTTTAACCATTCCTTCCTCATACCCCATGGTCTTGAAGAAGTTTAGGAGCATACAGAACTCCTTTTCTGTCCCTGAGGACATCAAGACACTGTCGCCTGGCTCCTCTTCCTCCTCACCATTGGATTGTGGGACTGACTTTGGCAGCCCAAGGAACTTTTGAAGTTGCGTGTCCTGGCCCAGCATATCTCCTTGGGCTGATGAGACTCCAGATGTTTGAAGATCATTCTCATTGAATAAATAGATTTGGCCCTGGCTCATTTGTGCAGTTCCAGGTTCCCCACTGGTTCCTGTTCTTTTATGGTGGTTTCTGGGTTCAGAAGATCCCGGTAGCTCATCTCGAGTAGAATTACTGAAATCTGGTATGGGCCTGGATGCTCTTTTTTGCAATAGCTGCTTCCTCTGATCAGCCTCTTGAGACCTAACCAAGTCTCTAGGGCAGACTTCTAAAATTTCAGGTTCCTTCCAAGATTCAGGTGGTCCTAGAAGCCTAGTGTTTGGGTTCTGGTCTTTTTGAGAAATGTTTAGTATATTCTGATGGAAAGCCACTTCCTCCACCAGGCTGAGCAACTCCTCTTTCACAGAAATAGGCAGGATCAGGAGGTCCATGGTGTGTTTGTCAGCGTAGGCCTCCACCAGAGCCTTGAACGTCTTCTTGACTCTGGCTTCCTGCTCTTCAGGCAGCTTGTGGTTCTTTTGGTAGCGTTCCACAAATTCTTGGATCCGGCTATGGGCCATGACCACTGACTCAGTCAACCCTGAGATCTGTAGGGAGCCATGGGCCACTGAGATGTTGGCAGAGGTCCCACTGATGAGGCAGTTCAGGAAGAGGCCAGTGGCTCCCAGAAAGATACAGTGCATGTCTTTGGGGTAGGAGAGTTGTTCAGTCATTTCCGGATTGCAGAGGCCTTTGATATAATCCTGGATAAAGATAAACAAAGACTATTAATCCATATGACTGTACTTGCATAGAATCACATTAGTAAACCAGTTTTAGCTTGCTAGGTTCTCATGATTTTTCATGACCTATATATTCTTGACCTAAATCCCATCGTTATTTATAGGTGAGGTTCGCGAAACAGATCTATCAGACTGTGATAATACAACTAAACCAGAGCTGCTAAGTTACCCATTTCCAAGAGAAAGATTTTAGCTCAGTCCTGGATTTCTGACAATCTCCATCCTGTGGCAACATGAAGGTTTCTGCCGCCGCCGCCCCCCAAAAGACTGCACCTCTGTCCAGCCTGCCACTCCTTCCCCCCTCTGATGCAACTGTCTTAGAGGGTGGGCAGGCCGGAACTGTTAACACATGCACGGACATTTTAAAACCCGCCATGGTACCGAAGCAGCAGTTCGGTTGCTGCTTCTTGGGGGGGGAGGGGGGGTTGGGTTAGTGATGCTACCCACCAGTCTGCTGCCCTAGGCGACCTCTTAGTTTGCCTAGTGGACGGGTCGGCCCTGTCCCCATCTTAATACCTTATGGAACCCGTAGCCAGGGCTGTACCGAGCCAGAGTTATGCCCTCTGCACGTCCGGCGTTGCCCCCTCTCCCCATACCTCCATCCAGCTGCTGCCTGCTCTTGCCCTGCTGCTGTCGCCCTCTGTTTTCTCCATGGTGATGCAGGCAGCAGGGCAAGAGCAGGCAGCGCTGGACGGAGGGATGGGGGAGGGGGCACACCCGATGTGTAAGTCGCCGGCAGCAGGGCAAGAGCAGGCAGTGCTGGACGGAGGGATGGGGGAGGGGGCAATGCCCGATGTGTAAGTCGCCGGCAGCAGATCTGATCCCTCCCTGCTCTGACGTCGCGTCAAAGTAGGGAGGGATCAGACCTGCAGAAAGATCCACAAAAAGGCTTAGGGGGTGCATTTTGGCTGCCTGTTGTTGCCCCACCGTTGCTGAGAACACAAAAAGTGGCGGTGGCAGGGCAACAGCAAGCAGCCAATATGCACCCCCTAAGCCTTTGCGCCCTGTGTGGCTGCACCGCTCTCACAGGGCGAGGTACGGTACTGTCCGTAGCACTGATTTTCAATGGATAGAATCAGGGACTACAAATACCACACTGCTTTGGGAGGTAATTCAAAACTAGGAGTGACCAAAATGTCTCCTTCCTGGAATTGGGTAAATAGTTCCAATTAGGCAACGTAGGGAGAGTGCTTAGGGCTTAGAAAATTCCTAGAGCCTACAAAAGAGGGAAAATAATTTAAAAATCAGAAAAGCTAAGGAAAAGAAATTGAGAAGCAGAAGTTTAATGCAGCTAAAATGTCAAAATTACATTTCAAAAACACAATTCCAGATTTTTAAAGAAGCTTCGTTCTTTGGTTTCTCTTTTCAGCAAAGTCTTTAATAATGTCCTCAAAGTCCATATTTCAGAGTAAAGGTGCCTAAGACTTAAGAACACAAATGTGGCCCTACATGGCAGCTCTGCTAAACAAAGGGGGAGGGGAGGGGGGGAATAGGTAATATTTTCTTTTTAACAACTGCTTCAGAGATCAACGTGGTTGATTTCTTCCACCTGAAATTAGGACATGAGAATTAAAATGTATCAGCAGAAAGAGGATGTTAAAAAGGTTCTCTGTCGTCTTGAATCTCCGGACCTAGGCTGTAAAAATCCTGGCTGCCCTTTGACCTCTTAGTGGGTCTAGCAGTGAAGGCCTCTATCAACAGACTGCTCATAAATGGGCACTTAGTTCTGCCTTCATGAGATTTTACTTAGACAGAAACAAAAAGGAAAGTTTTAATTTATTTTTCTAATGAGGATGATAGCTGTCCATCTCAGTAAAGAACTCAGAACAGATGGTTTAATGAGCTTCCTGTTTCTTGTGCGAGTGATATTTAACAGGGACAAAAAGGACTACAGAGAGCTGTTTACATCTCACCGTGTGCTATAAATAAACTGAGAAAAACATACTGGCTACCAACTCCCACACACACGTTGCCCGCCAGACAGGTAGAATGAGTTGCAAGCGAGACACACACACACACTGTCTGGCAAGAGATCGGGTGCACCATTGGCTCCAGCACAGCAAAAGCATAGCAAGGTATTAGCAACACAACTTCACAGACACACGCAGCGCCACTGAAGGGCAGGTACATTACAGACAGCAGAAGTCTGTAATCTGATTTACCTTTGCTTTGTTCAAGTTGTCCCTCGGGCCCTTCAACTGCAGCCAAATCTGCTGGGCCTCCTGAATATTCCTGGGCCCCTGAACCTGGCCAAGAACTCCAAGGATGTTCAACTCCACTCCAAATAGCTTCTCAATGAGGCGCCTCTCCTCACGCACCGCAGCCTCCCACTCCTGGCAGATGGTAAATTCGTCCAGTATCCATCCTTCCCCCCACGACATCCCCCTGCGCCGATCCCTGAAAACTTGAGTCGTGACACGGTCTGCAAAACCAAATCCCCCCACCCTTGCACCCTCCACAAAACCCCGTACAAGTCTGCTTTCCCCCTTCCAGTCAAACCCAAATAAAACTGAAAACAAATAATGTTTTTGAAAAAAAATGTTTGCAAGAAGGCAGGTCAGAGCAAACTCATGCAGGTGAGCAGTACTGATGGCAACGGTGTCAAGCTACTCCAAAATCTTTTTATCCTCTAGATGTGCCAAGCACCCAAAAGTCTTTCCCCATCCTCTACTCTGTTTTCTCTCTTCTTCTTCCAGTCCCAAATATTTGATCTTATTTGCTCAGTTTTTTCTATCATTTAATGTCCTACTTTCCTACATCTCAAAGCTTCCTGTACCCTGTCTATGTCAGTGTGTGTGTACATATGTTAAGAGCCCCTCCCTCTTCCTCCTCCTCCCTGAACCTTCTTTCCTACCTCTGGCCAATGGCAGCAGACCTCAGGCGTCACGAGGAGGTGCTGGGGAATTCCAGTGACATCAGCCAGTGGCCTCAACCCCAGAACTGGGTGTCCTTTAGTTGCTAAAGTGTACAGAGAGATTTGAAGGAGGGAGGACTGGGGGGGGGGGGGGGGGGAGGAAGGGGGCAGAGCTCTGGATAGCTACTCGCAGATATATTGAGATAGTCCAGCAAAACAGTCTCACTTATAACTTGTTTGTTGATCTTTATTTCTCACAGACAGGATAGTTAAAAAAAAAATCATAAAAACTGCCCATGCAGTCACCCTCTGCTTGTGCTGCCTTCTCTCTTGCTATCTCAGTTCCTCCCCACACACACTCCCTTGGGTAGTTGCTTGCACTAGCTTATTCAGTTTCACTTTCTATTACTGGAAAATCTATTTAATAAAATCTATGTATACATATTTTGCTAAGGAAAAAGGTATGGACTATGATCTCAGGTGCAGCCCTATGCAGTTGTTTTCTGCATTGTTTGATTTTTAATTTATAAAAAAAGATATATTTGCACTTGGAAGGAATAGTTGCTTCATCCAGAAATCTTGTGCGATAAAGCCCGGACAACTCTAGAAAGAGAAATTAACAAACTTTAGTGAATGTTTTATTAAGTCAAGGCAGAAATGAGGTACATTGACAGAGCTGCATGTGTTGGGGGGAAGGAAGGGGTCCAAAAAACTACCAGCATGGTTTAAAGGTGAGGTCAGAGAGGCTGTTGTAGCTAAAAAAAAGCATCTTTCAGGAAATGGAAAAAGGACACAAATGACAAAAACTGGAAACAACTTAAGCACTAGCAAGTTAGATGCCCTTCAAGGCATTGATAAGACAGGCAAAGAAAGAATTTGAAAAAAAGATCTCTGTAGAAGCAAAAACGTATAATAAAGACTTTTCAAGTACATTCATAGCAAAAAACCTGTGAGAGAGTCAGTTGGTCCATTGGATGATAGAGGGGTTAAAGGGGCACTAAGAGGCGACAAGGCGATAGCGGAGAGACTGAATGAATTCTTTGCTTCGGTCTTTACTGAGAAAGATGTAGGGATGTTACCCATGACTGAAGTGGTATTTAAAGGTGTGGAGGAATTGAAGGAAATATCGATACATCGGGAAGATTTGATATTTCCTTCAATTATTTGATAAACTGAAGAGTAGCAAATCACCTGGACTGGATGGTATACATCCAAGGGTGTTGAACGAACTGAAATATGAGATTGCAGACCTGCTGTTAGTAATCTGTGAGCTATCGTTAAAATCATCTGTAATACCTGAAGATTGGAAGATGACCAACATAACGCCAATTTTTAAAAAGGGTTCCAGGGGTGATCCGGAAAACTACAGACCAGTGAGCCTGATGTCGGTACTGGGAAAAATGGAAGAAACCATCCTAAAGAACAAAATTACCAAACATGTAGATAGTCATGGCTTAATGGGAGACAGCCAACATGGCTTTAGACAAGGAAGATCTTGTCTTACTAATTTGTTATGTTTTTTGAAGGTGTGAATAAACAGGTAGACAAAGGTGAGTCGGTTGATATAGTGTATTTGGACTTTCAGAAAGCCTTTGACAAGAACCCTCATCAGAGACTTTTGGCAAAACTAAAGAGTCATGGGATAGGAGGCAGTGTACTAATGTGGATCAGGAACTGGTTAAAAGATAGAAAGCCAAGGGTAGGGCTAAATGGACAATTTTCCCAATGGAAAAAGGTGAATAGTGGTGTACCCCAGGGATCTGTGCTGGGTCCGCTGCTTTTTGACATAGTCATAAATGACCTGGAAAAGGGAATAACGAGTGAGGTTATCAAATTTGCAGATGACATAAAGCTATTCAAAGTTGTTAAAACCCATGAGGATTGTCGAAAACTGCAAGAGGATCTTGATAAATTGGAAGACTGGGCATCAAAATGGCAGATGAAATTTAATGTGGACAAGTGCAAAGTTATGCACCTAGGGAAGAACAACCCAAACTATGGTTACACAATGCAAGGTTCCACATTAGGAACCACCACCCAGGAAAAAGATTTAGGCATCATTGTGGATAACATATTAAAACCCTCCGCCCAGTGTGCAGCGGCGGCCAAGAGAGCAAATAGAATGCTAGGTATTGTAAGGAAAGGAATGGAAAATAAAACAAAGGATATTATAATGCCTCTGTATCGTTCCATGGTGCAACCGCACCTTGAATATTGTGTGCAATTCTGGTCGCCGTATCTTAAAAAGGATATAGCATTATTAGAAAAGGTTCAGAGAAGAGCCACCAAAATGGTAAAGGGGATGGAAGGATACTCCTATGAAGAAAGGCTAAAAAGGTTAGGGCTCTTAAACCTGGAGAAGAGATGGCTGAGGGGAGATATGATTGAAGTTTATAAATTAATGAATGGAGTGGAACGGGTAAACATAGATCAATTGTTTACGTCATCAGAATATAGAAAGACTAGGGGACATGCAATGACACTACAGGGTAAACTATTAAGACAAATAAGAGAAAATATTTTTTCACTCAACGTGTAATCAAACTCTGGAATTTGTTACCGGAGGATGTAGTAAAAGCTGTTAGTGTAGCTGGGTTTAAAAAAGGTTTGGACAAGTTCCTGGAGGAAGGGTCCATAAACCATTATTAAAAAGGGACCCGGGATATCACTGCTTGACCCAATACAAGCATCGTGGAACCTGTGTCTCTTGGGGAAACTGCTAGGTACGTATGACCTAGATTGGCCACTGTTGGAAACAGGATACTGGGCTTGATGGACCTTAGTCTGACCCAGTATGGCATATCTTATGTTCTTATGAATTCTTTGCTTTAGGCTTTACTGAAGAAGATGTAGGGAAGTTACCCATGACTGGTGCATTGGAAGAACTGAAATAAATAAATATCGATAAACCGGGAAGGTGTATTACAGCTATTTGATAAACTAAAGAGTAATAAATCACATGGACCAGATGGTATACATCTGAGGGTGTTGAAGAACTGAAATATGAGACTGCAGACCTACTATTAGTAATCTGTGAACTATCATTAAAATCCAGCGGTGGAGGAGTGGTGAACGGCCCTGTTTCATCAGCGGCAGGCTGTGGTGCGGGTGGCTGAGCTGCGCAGGAGATGGAGACCCAGGGAAGTGCATCTCATGCAGTGGCCAGGAGTGATATCAGCGTCTGTGAGGAAGCTAAGATGGCAGCGGTCATGCAGTCTCCTCTGTGCCCAGGATTTTCCAATGGATTCTGTTCTGCAAGTCAATGTTTTAAGTGCTCTTCCTATTGCTGGCTTGAAGAATCAAAGACATTGTGGAGGACATGGCTTCGTGCCCAGGAAGACATCTTTGAGCAGTCTGGGCAGTCCTCAACCTGGTGGGATTCTACGAGGCATCTAACGCGTCTGTCATGAGAATCGGTGGAATTCATTTTCTTCCCGCACATGCTCTCCTTGAAGCCAGGCTTGAGTTTTTCCTTCTTGTCTTTGGACATTCTTGTGGTTTGTAGCGTGAGATAGATGTGAAGTTGGAGAGCTGGCATTCTGTCTGGCTGGGCGGAAGGAAAAAAAAAACAGCCAGGTAGGAGCAGGCCAGGGGATGGGGCAACTGGGCATATGCTCAGAAAGGCTTTGGCTTTTTGAACTATAGGAGATCACTTCTGTCTGTGGTGCCGTTGGATGACGTCAGCAGGTGTGGCTGATGAACCCTGCTGGTCCATGGAGAATGTGGGCAGCTATTTAAATTAAACTAGCAGCTTGTTGGCCGGCAGGCTGCAAGTAGAATTGAAGATCTAAGAAATGCAGGCGCTCACATAGCTGGGCCTTCTGATAGGCAACACAGGGGACTTAGGAGACTAGATGCTTGGGCAATAGCCACGCTGGCATCAGTGTCAATTTCGATGTTTACAAAGCTGTGTGGGAAGGGAGGCACGCTGGCTGGGAAGAGGAGGATTTTATACACTCATCTGCCTCAGAGTACAAACGAGGAAGAGTGCAAAATCTTTGCTGGGTAAGGCGAGACATTGAGCAGTCACACTACGGTAGGCAGCAGGGATGGCCCCATTCCTTCTCCGTGGGAAGGAATTACTGTTCAGACTGGATGGGGATTTCTGCTATTATATTAAGTTGCTATAGCAGAGCTCTGTATTTGTATGTGTAGCTGTGTACATCTTGATATAGCAGAACCTACTAGAAGGCTGGCACAAGGTGCATTAAAGAGGTGTGGATTGGAATGGATGTGGCAGGAGAGGGGATGAAGGTGTGGCATAGATTACATTTCATTCATTGCTTCTCTGCTCTGCCCTGGAAGATTCAGCAGCTCTGAAGTTGTACAAAGTTCTGGGGGAAGTCCCAGGGACGGGATTCGTCACATTCTCGAAATGATTAGTGGGTTTAGGAATGTGATAGAAAAAAAGACAGGGAGTAGTCAGGTCTCCTGGATCACTACCCTGAGAGTCCTGGGCTTTAAAACTGGTGAAAGACCCAGGCTCGGATTTAAGCACCAAATTCCTAGGGCACCACATTTTGAAGGGGCCAAATACCCAGGCCAAAGAGGAACCTGGTACTGCTTATTTTAGAGCCATGTGCACGCGCTGCTTCAAAGGAGTGCCTCTGTGATCTTTTTCTGCTCTTTTTCTAGTTCTCCAATCTTTGAGATCTCTGACACCTCCCAACCTCTCATCTCTGGGTTCTGCTATCTGGTCTTGCCTTTGGCAGCCAGAATCACAAATCTGGCCTTAGAAAGGATTATTACATCTCCAAAGAGATCAAGAAACCTCTGCGACATTGCTCTTGGGAAATCGCTGCATCTGTTGTGGATTAGAGGGAAATCCCAGACACCCTCTCTATTTGCACACGTATGGGAGAGCCTCTTATAACAATAAGAGACTGGCTGGTAGGGATTTCTACAGCCCTGATATGATTACAAGAGCATGTCTCAGTTATAGGAGCTGCTCTCAGTAATGTATTAAAGTGAGCTTCCTGATATCCATAATGTCTATGGCCCGATATTCAGTGGTAGCAGCTAGACATTCCCATTGAAGAGTAAACCTCGATATTCAATGTCGGGATCATATCCGGCTACCAGCACTGAATATTCACATTTGCCGTAGAAGCCGGAAGTTTATCAGACAGCGCTGCATGGTTAGCTTCGGCAGCAAAAGTTAGGACAGCTTTTGCTGCACCTAACTTTCGCTGCTGAGGGATAACTGGGCTGCGGCTGAATATCACCGCTAATTAGTTATCCCAAGGTATTGGCCCCGGAACGTCATGATGCTAACTGTGTGGCACTGGGGCATATAGCAGCGATATCTGTGGATATCCCGCTTAGAGGCAGTTACACAGTTTACAAGTCTGTAAACCGTGTAACTGCTTTGTCGGGCCCTATACATTTTAGAATTATTTCTTTAAAATAAAGGGCAAAATATATCATGATAAAGAAAGGAAGGAGACCCGGGAAGAAGACTACTGTCAAGAGCAGTAGAGGTATCAGCAAGAACAGATTCCCGTTTTGAAGAGGCAATAGCCCGCTGTAGCTCCTCTCTCCTGAGGTCTTGAGACTGTTCAGTCAGGGACATTCATCCAAGGAAGTGTTAGAGGGAGAGAAGGCAGGAAGGAGGAAACCAGAGAAAGGAAATGATAAACAAAAAGCAAACAGAAAAGAAAGGAGAGAGAAATAAAAAGAAATAGGAGAGACGGAGTGGAAGGAGAGAAAAGAAAATGAGAGGACCAACTGAAAGAGAGGCAGAAAGGCAGACTAGGAGAGAGAAGGTGCATGTGGCCAGTTAGAGAACATCAAAGGAAGAAAGAGAGAGTGAAGGAGACACAGAGGGAGACTACTCCAAAGGAAAAGCTCCACTGACCGAGATAGCTGGCAGTCCACAGTAAGTAGACTTTACTGTTCCTCTTTCTGCATATTAAGGAACATTCCTCCACCCTACGTTTCTCCTGGGATCTAATAATAATGTATCCATGCACTATGGTATGAAAGGACACATCTACAGCACGTCTGCCCTGCAGACCCTGTAACCTACCTAGAAGACAAGGGAGGTTAAGCTGAAGGTTATTTGGAGAATGGATGGAAAAAAAAGAGAAGGTGGAAAGGTACAGGGAGCTGTGGTCTTGAGAAGGTAAGCATCACAGCTCGGGGCTTGCATTCTGTTCATCAAGTGCGACTTTAAAAAATTTAATACACCCTACATCGATATGATGTGGGTTAACCTACATATTAATGCTTGAAGTCAATTAGTGCACATTAAAAACTTTTACATGCATTAAAAGTTTTATTAATATAAGAACATTAAAAAGGCCATACTGGGTCAGACCAAGCTCCATCAAGCCCAGTATCCTGTTTCCAACAGTGGCCAATCCAGTCTACAAGTACCTGGCAGGTTCTCAAAGAGGCACACGGGTTCCACAATGTTCGTGCTGGGGTAAGCAGTGGATTTCCCAGGACCTCTTTAATAATGGTTTATGGACCTTTCCTCCAGGAACTTGTCCAAACCTTTTTTTAAACACAGCTACACTAACAGCTTTTACTGCTAACGAATTCCAGAGTTTGATTATGCGTTGAATGAAAAAATATTTTCTCTTATTAGTTTTAAATGGGCTGCACTGTAGCTTCATTGCGTGTTCTCTAGTCTTTCTACTTTATGATGGTGTAAACAACCAATCTGTCTACCCATTCCACTCCATTCATTAATTTATAGACCTCTATCGTATCTCCCCTCAGCCGTCTCTTTTCTAAATTGAAGAGCCCTAATCTTTTAAGCTTTTCCTCAAAGAGGTATCGTTCCATCCTCTTTACCATTTTGATGGCTCTTTTCTGTACCTTTTCTAATTCCGCTATATCATTTTTAAGATATGGGACCAGAACTGCACAGAATATTCAAGGTGCACTCGCACCATGGAACAATACAGAGGCATTATAATATCCTTTGTTTTATTCTCCATTCCTTTCCTTGTGATTCCTAGCATTCTATTTGCTTTCTTGGCCTCCGCTGCACACTGGGCATAGGGTTTCAATGTATTATCCACATTGACGCCTAAATCTTTTTCCTGGGTGGTGGTTTCTAAGGTGGTACCTTGCATCATGTAACCAAAGTTTGGGTTGTTGTTTCCTAGGTGCATAACTTTGCACTTGTTCACATTAAATTTCATCTGCCATTTGGACACCCAGTCTTCCAATTTCACTATCCTCTTGGGTTTTAAAAACTTTGAATAATTTTATGTCATCTGCAAATTTGATCACCTCACTCGTTATTCCTATTTCCCGGTTATTTCTGAATATGTTAAAAAGCAGTAGACCCAGCACAGATCCCTGCAGTACTCCACTATTTACTTTTCTCCACTGAGAAAATTGGCCATTTAGCCCTAATTTCTGTTTTCTATCTTTTAACCAGTTCCTGATCCATAATACTATACTTCCTCCAATCCCATGACATTTTAAGTTTGCCAGAGTCTCTGATGAATGTGTGAAACAAATCGAAAACACACCGCAAATTATGAACCAAAATGAAATGAACCAAAAATACATCCACAAATCAGGAATAAAGGTCCAAATGAACCAAAAATTTTGCTCTGCCATTAACTCCGTCAGTCCTTGTCACAATGCAAAGACCCGGTAAGCCAGCTTTCAATTTCACTGCGGTCACCACAGTGACCCAGTTTCCAATCCCACTACAAACACCATCTCACGCTGACACTCAGTGACTCAGCATCCCATTCCTCTCTGCCACTCAGTGACTCAGCATCCCATTCCACTCTGCCACCAGTTAACTTTGAATCTTCCAGTGGGATTGAAAGCTGGGTCTCTGATAGATCAAAGACCCAGCTGCCATGAATTCATTGGGTGACCTTAAAAATAAGGTGTTCAATGACACATTTAAATGGAATGCCATAAAATTTGTTGGTATGATTGATCTGGTGGAAGAACAACTCTCTAAATTCAAAATAAATACAAGCAACAAACTTTAAGGAGAAAGTGGCACTTACACAGACAGAGAAAAAAAAGGCATGTGAGAGACAGACAGATAGAAAAAGACACAGAATGAAGAAGTGAGAGAGATGGATAGAGACAGTACAAGAAACAGAAACTGAGGAAGTGCAAGTAGATTGAGGGAGTGACCTCTGTTCTATTATAGGGAGGAGTGGCTCAGTGCTTGGGACAGGTTACCTCCAGCCAGAGGGCCAGGGGTTCAATTCCTGCATGGGGACAAGTAACCTCAGGCCAGAGGGACTGGGGTCTCTAGTCCCTTGGCCACTCAACCCTCCATTGCCTCAGGTACACTTAGATTGTGAGCCCTTCAGGGACAAGGGAATACAAAGTACCTGTTAGTATATACATGTAAAACCACTCTGATGCATAAGTAAAGGGCAGTAAATCAAATGCCTAAACCATAACCCCTACTATCTGGCATCAGAAGTGAAGCTCATCAGGAGACACTTAGTGTATCTAAGTTAGCATGTGGGAGGGCTAACAATTTAAAAAATGTTCATGTTCCATTATCAGGAGGAAATTTGGCCTTGAATGTATTTAGAAAACTATTGAAAGAACAGCAAGTTCAACAGAATAATGTGCCTCTCTCCCCTTTGCCATTATTTCCCCCCCCCCCCCCTACAGCTATCTTGGAGTGTGATGGCAGAAGAACAAATGATGTCATCAGGGAAGAGGATGGAATAGTGGCTTGATATTCTTATATATTTAGCCAGTTTTCTATACCGCCTTATCCTTCAATCAAAGCGGTTTACATTATGCAAGCACTACAAACAGGTATTGGATACATTCCTTGTCCCCAAAGAGCTCACAATCTTTGTGTACCTGAGGCAACGGCTTGCCCAAGGCCACAATCAGTGCCTATAGGACTAGAAACCCCAGTCCCTCCGGTCTGAGATTGCTGCCCCAGGTGGGAATTGAACCTCCAGCCAGAGGTACTGTGTCCTAACCACTAGGCCACTCCTCTCTTATTCCATGCTTTTTGTATCATTTAGCCATATGCTTTCTGGAAACTATTTTCAGGAATACCCCAGAGGAGACCAGCCCTCCAGCCCACTAGATACAAGCTTGGCATCAACTAAGTGCTAAGACAAATATGGCATCCTGGCTGTTTTGAATCTCTTCTTCCACTACTGCAACTCTTGGATGTTCAGACTTCATCACCTGCTTTCAGTGGTAGGGGTGGTGGGGATCGGGGTTGGAAACTGCAGAAAACAGCAAATCCCGGTGAGCTGATCATGTCCTTGGCCTGTCTCTTGTTCTTTGGCCTAACACAAGGCTATACCTGGGCCTGGTATGGCACCGACGCTGCCTTGCTGGAAGGAAAATGCCTGGTGGTTTGCGACTCGAATTCCAGCTGCAAAGGATTGGCTTTAGGAGGGAATTCAGAGGGGAGCCCAGGGGATGTGGCCTTCTCTGCCATCTAGGAAGCCAACACCATAGTAGTATAGTAAATAATGGCAGATAAAGACCTGCATGGTCCATTAATCTGTCCAGTGAGGTGGCGAGGGTTGTACCTTCCAGTCCATGCAGGTTATGCCTCTCTATTTTTTGAAGTATAAAAATGGTTTGTTAGCTTTAATTCCATGCTTTTGCTATAAAACAGGTCTTTTGTGATTATCCCATGTCTTTTTGAATTCCATCACTGTTTTTGCCTCCACCACCTCCATCAGGAGGGCATTCCAGGCATCCACCTTTTGAGTTTACCTTCTTGCAGTCTCCTTTCATGTCCTCTAATTCTACAGCAAAATTCAAAATTCAAAACAGCATGAGACAAGCACTGCGGATCCCTTTATAGCAGCGTTTTTCAACCACTGTGCCGCGGCACACTAGTGTGCCGTGAGATATTGTCTGGTGTGCCGTGGGAAAAATTCCAATTTCATCCGTAACATGTGGCCTCGGCTCACAAATTAGGGTTGCCAACCGGCCGGTTTTCAGCCGGCCTGGCCGGTTTTTCCATGGCCAGGCCGGCTGCCGGCACAGTTGTAAAACCGGCCATTGAAAAGCCGTTTTTTTGCTCTGGCCGCAAGATCGGGAGCGGCCAGAGCAAAAAACCGGCTTTTGTGCCGAAGTCCGCGGCGCGAACGCGATTCCCTATAGCAGTGCAGCCGCTGGTTCTGCTTTGTACAGAGCAGCGGCTGCACTACACTTACATTGAAAAGTAAAGAGAAACTGTGTCAGGAGCCCTCCGATCATGCAGAGCCCGAGGAAGTGATGTCATGGGGGCGGGCTCCTCACAGGCTGTCTTTCCTTTTCAAATTAACTTTAGCTGCAATAAAGTTAATTTGAAAAGGAAAGACAGCCTGTGAGGAGCCCGCCCCCATGACATCACTTCCTCGGGCTCTGCGATGATCGGAGGGCTCCTGACACAGTTTCTCTTTACTTTTCAATGTAAGTGTAGTGCAGCCGCTGCTCTGTACAAAGCAGAAGCAGCGGCTTGGGCAGATGGGGGGGGTGTGTGTGTGAGTGAACCAGCAAGGGGGGGGAGTGTGAGTGAACCAGCAGTGGAGGGGGGGGGGTGGTGTGAGTGAACCAGCAAGGGGGGGGGGGCGATGGTGTGAGTGAACCAGCAGGGGAGGGGGGGTAAGTGAGTGAGTGACCCAGCAGGAGGGGTGAGTAAGTGACAGGGGGGTGGGTGAGTGAACCAGCAGTGGAGGGGGGGGGTGGTGTGAGTGAACCAGCAGGGGAGGGGGGTTGGTGTGAACCAGCAGGGGAGGGGGGTTGGTGTGAGTGTTTGATTCCTATTCAAGAGAATTACTTTATATATAGTCAATATAGGCACAGAGGTAAATTTTTTTAACATTTTCTAATGGTGGTGTGCCTCGTGATTTTTTTCATGAAAAAAGTGTGCCTTTGCACAAAAAAGGTTGAAAAACACTGCTTTATAGCAACAGGATAAAAACAAAATAAACTGAACCATCTAACGTCTCAACAAATAGGGGTGTCCTACATGGAGTGGTGGGTCCACCCCTAAACAAAGACATGGGGAGGGGTGGCCTGCACGGAGTGACGGGTGCACCTACTCTTGCCGTATATTTGCTGGGCAGACTGGATGGACCATGCTGGTCTTTATCTGCCGTCATTTACTATGTTACTATGTTATGTTACAGCTTCCCCATCTTTTAAAAAGTTGTGTTTATTTTAATACCCCTTAAGTATTTAAACCTCTGTATTATATTTCCCCTATCCCTCCTCTCCTCCAGGGCATACATATATATAGTAGGTCTTCAAGTCTCTCCTCATACGTCTTCTGGCGCAGGCCCCATATCATTTTGGTCACCTTCCTCTAAACCGTTTCAAGTCTTTTAATATCCTTTGTGAGCAAGGTTAAATTAGACCTTACCTGCTGATTTTCTTTCCTGGAGTCCCTCCAGTCCAGTCCAGACTCCTAGGTTATATCCACTTCCAGCAGATGGAGACTGAGAATTCTAGACTTCTATGATGTCACGGTATAAGGGGGCTGAACTCCACCCCCTAAGCCAGTATTCTAATAACAAAGCAGACTCCAATAAGATCAGTAAACAGAACTTCGCAAGTGACAAGAAATAACTATATACAGGCGGTTAGCCACCAAGAGGAGAATTGGTGAAAAGAGTACGATCCCCTCTGAGAAAATCAAAGATGCGCATCAGCTTCAGATCTCTTCAAGGGACAATATGAAAGGATTGATTGAGACTGTCACTCTTATCCGGGCTTGTGCTACAGATGGGTTCTGGACTGGATTGGAGGGTCTCAAGGAAAGAAAATTAGCAGGTAAGGTCTAATTTCACCTTCCATATCATCTCTCTAGTCCAGTCCAGTCCAGACTCCTGGGATGTACCATAGCTGTACTCAAGATTGGGAGGGACCAGCAAGCCCGTCCTGCAGCACCCAAGCATCAAACCGCACATCAACACTTGTCTGAACATCCAAACAACCGTGCCGCACAAACATGTGCAGGGATGACCAAATGGTTGCCCTACAGATATCTGCTAGCGGAACAAGACCGAACTCCACCTAAGATGTCGCTTGCACTCTAGTAAAGTGCGCATGCAATCCTGCCATCAGGGGCTTATATCATAACAGGTAAGCGGAGGCAATCGTCTCCTTCAACCAGCGTGCAATGGAAGCCTTCAATGCCACTTCCCCTTTATGAGGCACCCCAAAAAAGAACAAAGCGATGTTCCAAATTGCAGAAGGGTTCCGTGTGCTTAAGGTAACGATGAAGCATCCTGCAAACATCCAAAAGGTGTAGCTGTCAGTCTGAATAGTCTGAAAAACCTGGAAGCACCATCAACTTGTTCAGGTTAAAGACCGACACCACCTTCGGTAAGAATGACGGTACCCCTGTTCACTGAGATGCTCTCATGGTGCTCCTAAGGGGCAGACGTGCCCCTTAAGTCACACTCCTTCAGTCACATGCCCATAGCCACGTGTATCGCGGTGCATTCCAGTTTAAATGCCCCTGACATAGCAGGAGGAGCAGATGTAGTTCAATCGGGTGCAGAGCTGAAACAACACTCACAGCGCCTCCTGAAGCAAGTCTCAATTCCCACTGGAGCCTCCAAAGACGCCTTTTTAATTTCCCCGTGCGGGTCCACTCTCAAGAGGGCTTCGGTGCAAACCACTCTGTGATGTCTCCTGCACTTACAGGCCACCTGTCTGGTCCCCCCTTCCGACAAGGGTTTCAGAAGTTACTCCATCTACTTTATCGTCCCAAAGAAGGACAGCTCCTATCAGCCCATCTTCTTGGTTGCTGCCAAGACCAGGGCAAACACCTTAGGCACCTTCAGGAGCTCCTTCTCAGTAGCCGGGATGGGATACAAGCGAGCCATAGCACACATTCCCCACAAACCAGCCTCCGGCACCTCACATTCCACTTCCAGCATCTGCTTAATGGCCCGGTGGGCTGGGAATGCTGTAAGTCTTGATGTCCTGCAGCAAAGGGTCCTCCAGAGGAATCTCCTGTTCCTGGGTATCCTGCAGAATATTAAGAGCTATCAGGAAATGTGTGATTAAAGCAGATAGCTCTTCCCAATGGAGGTGCCAGACCAAGACAAAGCACCCATATGGGCAGCAGCACAATGGGATAGTGTTGACGGCGGAGGATCACATTTCTGTGACAACGACAACAACACCAAACAAACTGCGTGGAAGAAAGGCCCAGCAATCTACTTCTGTATCTTGCCATGAAAACCCAATGGATAGTTACAACAAAACAAATTGTGCTGTAGTGCTGGAAGATGAGACCCCCAGGTCGGAAGGCACTCAGCTAGCTACTGGGGAAGAGCTGAAGACTTTTCAGAGTAAAGCCAGCATTTATGATGTGGCTGGATCAAAGCCCGTGGGACGTCTGACGTCTGACTACTGATGTAGCTGTGCATGAAATGAGAGGCAGAAGCTGTAAAGATGTCTTACACATTGGAACATGGAATGTACGAAGCATGAACCAAGGGAGGTTGGAGGTGGTCAAGAATGAAATGGAACGTGTACAACTTGATCTGTTGGGTGTCAGCGAACTGAAATAGACTGGCATCGGGCACTTTGCATCAGATGATCACATGGTCTACTATGCTGGAAATGAAAGACAAAGAAGAAATGGTGTTGCATTTATAATAAAGAAGAAACTTGCAAGAACTGTAATGAAATACAATGCAGTCAGCGAACGCTTTATCTCTATTCATCTACGAGAAATGCCTATCAACACAACTATAATTCAAGTATATGCCCCAACAACAGCTGCAGAAGAGAATGAAATTGAAGAGTTCTATGAACAAGTACAAGCTGAAATTGACAGAACATGCAAACAGGATATCCTGATAGTCATGGGTGACTGGAACGCAAAAGTTGGCAACAAAGAAGACGACAAAGTAGTTGGAAAATATGGAGTTTGACAACAGAAATGAAGCTGGAGAAAGACTGATAGAATTCTGCAAGACCAACGATCTATTCATCTCAAACACCTTTTTCCAGTAACACAAGCGGCGACTTTACACATGGACTTCACCCAATGGATTGTATAAAAATCAAATTGACTACATCTGTGGAAGTCAACGATGGAAAAGCTCTATTACATCAACAAAGACAAAACCTGGAGCTGACTGTGGTACAGATCATCAACTACTAGTATGCAAACTCAAGCTAAAGTTGAAAAAGAGCAAACCACTCATGAATGCAGCAAAATATGACCTTGAGAATATACCACTGGAATTTAAAGACTGCCTGTAAAATCAATTTGCTGCTTTAGATACAAATGACAGAGCTCCAGAAGAGTTATGGAATGACATCAAGAAGGTTGTGTTGGAAGAAAGCGAGAAGTCTATACAAAAGGTGAAAAAGAAAAAACGGCCAAAATGGATGACGGAAGAAACTCTGAAAATTTCCCAGAAACGCAGGGAAACTAAAGCCAGAGGAGAAAGAAAGACAATCACAGAACTCAACAGAGATTTTCAACGTGCAGCAAGACAGGACAAGGAAAAGTACTACAATGACGCATGCAAGGAAATAGAAGCAGAAACTATTAGAGGAAGAATAAGATCGGCTTTCCTAAAGCTACGAGAGTTAAAGAAAAAGTTCCAGCCTCGAAATGGAATGTTACAAGATGCTCAAGGTTCTATGTTGAATGATGCTGAGAAGATCAATAAAAGATGGAAGGAATATACAGAGTTTTTATATGATAAAGATCAAGTGGACCGACAACCGTTTCAACCTGTACCTTATGATCAGGAACCATTGGTGATGAAAGAAGAAGTTGAAGCAGCATTGAAAGCCTTATCAAAGAACAAAGCACCAGGCATTGATAGCATTCCCATAGAAGTATTACAACAATCTGATGCAGCTGTTACCATACTTACAAGGCTCTGCCAAGAAATATGGAAGACAACATCATGGCCAACTGACTGGAAAAGATCTGTGTTTATACCAATACTAAAGAAAGATGATCCAACTGACTGTGGAAATGATCGCACAATCGCTCTGATCCCACATGCCAGCAAGATTCTTCTGAAGATTATTCAAAAGAGACTACAACCATACCTGGAACAAGAACTACCTGAAGTGCAAGCAGGGTTCAGGAAAGGGCGAGGAACGAGAGACATCATTGTGGATGTGAGATGGATCCTTGAAAAGACTAAAGAATACCAAAAGGACATCTATTTGTGCTTTATCGACTATAGCAAAGTTTTTGACTGTGTAAACCATGAGAAACTAGTCCTTAGTGCAAGAGATAAGGGTGTTGGGGCCACTTGGCAATAGTGATCATAGCATGATCGCCTTTGATTTAATTAGTGGAGGAGGGATAGTACGGAAATCCACAGTACTACCTTTTAACTTTCGAAAGGGAGACTATGATAAAATGAGGAAAATAGTTAAGAAAAAACTAAAAGGAGCAGTTGCAAAGGTTAAAGACTTACATCAAGCTTGGGTGTTGTTGAAAAATACTATCTTGGCAGCCCAGACCAGCTGTATTCCACACTTTAAGAAAAGTGGAAGGAAGTCCAAAAAACTGTCAGCATGGTTTAAAGGTGAGGTCAGAGAGGCTGTTCTGCCAAAAAAAGCATCTTTCAGGAAATGGAAAAAAGAGCCAAACGACGAAACCTGGAAACAGCACACGCACTGGCAAGTTAAATGCAAGGCATTGATAAAGCAGACAAAGGGAGAATTTGAGAAGAAGCTTGCTGTGGAAGCAAAAACGCGAAATAAAGATTTTTTCAAGTACCTTCGTAGCAAAAAACCTGTGAGAGAGTCAGTTGGTCCATTAGATGATAGAGGAGTAAAAGGGGCACTAAGAGACGACAAGGCGATAGCGGAGAGACTGAATGAATTCTTTGCTTCGGTCTTTACTGAGGAAGATGTAGGGATGTTACCCATAACTGAAGTGGTATTTAAAGGTGCAGAAGAATTGAAGGAAATATCAATACATCGAGAAGATGTATTATAACTATTAGATAAACTGAAGAGTAGCAAATCACCTGGGCCGGATGGTATACATCCAAGGGTGTTGAAAGAACTGAAATATGAGATTGCAGACCTGCTATTAGTAATCTGTAAACTATCATTAAAATCATCTCTAATACCTGAAGATTGGAGGATCGCCAATGTACACCAATTTTTAAAAAGGGTTCCAGGGGTGATCCGGGAAACTACAGACCGGTGAGCCTCACGTCAGTACCGGGAAAAATGGTAGAAACCATCATAAAGAATAAAATTACTCAGCATGTAGATAGTCATGGCCTAATGGGAGACAGCCAACATGGCTTTAGACAAGGAAGATCTTGTCTTACTAATCTGTTGTGTTTTTTTTGAAAGTGTGAATAAACAGGTGGACAAAGGTGAGTCGGTTGATATAGTGTATCTGAACTTTCAGAAAGCCTTTGACAAGGTCCCTCATCAGAGACTTTTGGCAAAACTAAAGAGTCATGGGATAGGAGGCAGTGTACTACTGTGGATCAAGAACTGGTTAAAAGACAGAAAGCAGAAGGTTGGGCTAAATGGCCAATTTTTCCAATGGAGAAAGGTGAATAGTGCTGTACCCCAGGGATCTGTGCTGGGTCCGCTGCTTTTTGACATATTCATAAATGACCTGGAAAGTGGAATAACGAGTGAGGTTATCAAATTTGCAGATGACACAAAACTATTTAAAGTTGTTAAAACCCAAGAGGATTGTGGAAAATTGCAAGAGGATCTTGATAAATTAGAAGACTGGGCATCAAAATGGCAGATGAAATTTAATGTGGACAAGTGCAAAGTTATGCACCTAGGGAAGAACAGCCCAAACTATGGTTACGCAATGCAAGGTTCCACATTAGGAACCACCACCCAGGAAAAAGATTTAGGCGTCATTGTGGATAACATGTTAAAACCCTCGGCCCAGTGTGCAGCGGCAGCCAAGAGAGCAAATAGAATGCTAGGTAACATAAGGAAAGGAATGGAAAATAAAACAAAAGATATTATAATGCCTCTATATCGTACCATGGTGAGACCGCACCTTGAATATTGTGTGCAATTCTGGTCGCCGTATCTTAAAAAGGATATAGAGTTATTAGAAAAGGTTCAGAGAAGAGCCACCAAAATGGTAAAGGGGATGGAAGGATACTCCTATAAAGAAAGGCTAAAAAGGTTAGGGCTCTTTAACCTGGAAAAGAGACGGCTGAGGGGAGATATGATAGAAGTCTATAAATTAATGAACGGCGTGGAACGGATAAACGTAGATCGATTGTTTACGTTATCAGAATATAGAAAGACTAGGGGACATGCAATGAAGCTACAGGGTAAACTATTTAAGACTAATAAAAGAAAATATTTTTTCACTCAACGTGTAATCAAACTCTGGAATTTGTTACCAGAGGATGTAGTAAAGGCTGTTAGTGTAGCTGGGTTTAAAAAAGGTTTGGACAAGTTCCTGGAGGAAAGGTCCATAAACCATTATTAAGAAGGGACCCAGGATATCAGTGCTTGACCCAGTACAAGCATTGTGGAACCTGTGTCTTTTGAGGAAACTGCTAGGTACGTATGACGTAGATTGGCCACTGTTGGAAACAGGATACTGGGCTTGATGGACCTTGGTCTGATCCAGTATGGCATATCTTATGTTTTTATAAACTCTGGGCCACATTAAGAAGCATGGGTATACCAGAACACCTGATTGTACTCTTGCACAATCTGTACATTGATCAAGAAGCAACAGTTCGAACAGAACAAGCAGAAACAGAATGGTTTAAAATAAGCAAAGGTGTAAGACAAGGCTGCATACTTTCCCCCTACCTGTCTGATTTATATGCAGAACAAATCATCAGAGAAGCAGGATTGTATGAAGACAACAGAGGTGTGAAGATTGGTGGAAGACTCATCAACAACCTTCGCTATGCTGATGATACCACATTACTGGCTGAAAGTGCAGATGATCTGAAACATTTGCTTCTCACAATCAAAGAACATAGTCTCAAAATGGGCCTGCACCTTAATGTAAAGAAGACAAAGATCATGACAAATGGCATAATCAACAGGTTCATCGTTGAAGGAGAAGAAATTGAAATCATGAACATCTTTAACCTACTTGGATCAACTATCAATAAAGAAGCAAAAAGCAGTCAAGAAATCAGACGACGCATTGCTCTTGGCAGAATGGCTATGAAAGACCTAGATAAGATTCTCAAGAGCAGAAATGTCTCTCTCCATACAAAGATTCGACTTGTTCAGGCGATGGTATTTTGAATAACATCATATGGATGTGAAAGCTGGACAGTGAAAAAGATAGACAGGAAGAAAATTGATGCCTTTGAATTATGGTGCTGGCAGCGAATACTGTGTATACCATGGACTGCCCGAAGAACAAACCAGTCGGTACTAGAGGAGATCAAACCTAAGCTTTCTTTAGAAGCTCAGATGACAAGACTTCGACTTTCATACTTTGGACACATCATGCGAAGAGAGAGATCATTAGAGAAAGACATCATGCTTGGCAAGATAGAAGGTCAACGCAAAAGGGGAAGGCCAGCAATGAGATGGATCGATACAATTACAGCAGCTATGGGTACCAGTCTGTCAACAACGAGCTGCCTGACTGAAGACCGAACACAATTTAGGATAGCTATCCAGAGGGTCACCATGAGTCGACTCTGAATCGCCGGCACTTAACAACAACAACCAGGAAATGTGCGATTAAAGCAGATAGCTCTTCCCGATGGAACACTCTGATAAAACTGGGATCCTCAATCCTCACAGGAGGATCTCTCCCTCCTCCAGATCTGTGTGGGAACCATCCAAGCCAAGACCAGAGGGCCCCTCAGAGGCCGCGGATCCTACTGAGGCTTGGTCTTCTGCAAACGGGCCCGCTCTGCTATTAGAGTCTCAAACAACGAAGGGCTAGCTGAGGACTCCTTTCTTAACCTAGGAGGTGCAGATTTGGAACTCGCAAGCTCTCTCAGGCCCTATTTCATGCAGTAGGCCTGATGCAAGAGGAGCACAAAGACAGGGGAGAAGGGTATGGCTTCAGAACCCAAACGCTGCCCATAATGCTGCCCTGAATGCCTGCCAGGAGGAACAGGAACTGAATCCTGGCTCCCTACAACAGCAGGAGATGGCGAATCTTCAGTGCTTAAAATGGCTACAGTTCTACCAAAACCGCAGGAACCATAGTCTGAGAGGCCAAATATGAAGACTGTTCTTCGACACCTAAAGGCTGCTCTGAAGGCTCCCCCAAAGAAATCCAGACCCCCCGAAGACTATCCCCCACAGCACTGATCCTCTGCCTCACAGCCACAGCAAAAGCCCCATGCTGACAGACGGCCCTGTTTACTCCCACAGGCCGTACACATGGCCTTAGAAGAAGGCATGCTGAACATGGGAAAATAACAGCACACATGCCCAATGCCCAATGCCCAAAAGTGAAAGCACAACAGCTGCCATCAAATGAGAAACAAAGGCCGAGCCCTACTAGGGAACCCCCAATCAAAGACTTCACTCACCCGGGAACAGGCTCTTCACGCCAGCCGATACCAGTGGCTCCTGCCGGCCTTGAGTGACTAAACACTCCGGGCTCAACAACTTAAAGGGGCAGGCATACTTTCACGAGCAGGCAGCAATAACCAACTAAGATGTTTGAATGGAAGGAAAGGGACCTGAACTAACTAACAGGTATTCCCCCACCCCCACAAGAGACTGCAGCTGACTCAATGGCATTGGTTCTCTGAGGGGTAGCAATCTCCTCATCATATTCTCTCCTGGAATCTTTCCTGTCTTTTAAAAAACCTTAACCTCCTTTTTTTATTTTTAAAAAAACTAAAAATCCCTTCAGTGCAGACCAGACTGCACCAAGCTCATCCCTTCTGTTGGAGACTGTGAATACTGGCTTAGAGGGTGGAGTTCAGTCCCTTATACCAGGGGTGGGTAAGTCCGGTCCTGGAGAGCCGCAGACCAGTCAGGTTTTCATGATGTCCCTAATGAATATTCATGGACCTATTTCCATACAATGGAAGGCAGTGGATGCAAATAGATCTCATGAATATTCATTAGGGACATCATGAAAACCTGATTGGTCTGTGGTTCTCCAGGACCGGACTTGCCCACCCCTGCCTTATACTGTGTTATACTGTGACATCATAGAAGCCTATAATTCTCAGTCTCCATTTGCTGGAAGTGGAATATAACCCAGGAGTCTGCACTGGACTGGAGGGACGATATGGAAAGGACCATTATTATTTACTTGACCAATGAGGAAGTTCTGGTGGGTCTCTACCCTGAGCTACATTTACCAAATGACATCAGGCCCTCTACAACAGACCAAGACATTCCCACTGTTTGCTCCATTTGCATCTTTCATTTTATCTAAGAAGAGTCAGACCTAAAGTCCATTAAATGCATTAGAGGGAAACTCAAACCAGATTATTGTGTCCCTAAAGATTTAGGGCCCAATATTCAGCAGTGGCGGCTAGAGCAAATACAGCACTTAGCTGTCACCGCTGAACGTTAAACCCAGATATTCAATGCCGGGTCATATCTGGTCTCATCTCTACAAGGCATAGTCCTGACTTCCACCAAAAAAGACACCCACGGTTTCCTGCTCATATTCATCGACATCGCCTCCATCTTTGATTCTCTCCCCTATCACCAACTACTACAAAGGCTTTACGACACTGGCAGCAGGGATGCCATATTAAGCTGGTTCCACTCCTACCTAAAAGATTGGAGCCAGAAAGTAAAAATCAGTCACAAGACCTCACATCCACTTATCCAGTAACAAGGTGTATCCCAAGATTTAAGTCTCTCGGCCCTCTAATTCAACATATTCCTGCAGCCCCTATGCAAGATATTCAAGGCCCATAAAATACATTATCAGATATATGCAGACTACATAATGTTCTTCACCTCATTCAAAACCTTAATGCCGGACTTCTCTAGAAAAATGCTTCGCAGATGTGAGGCAGTAGCTAAGTCTTCACAACTTCTTCATTAATCAAGAATAGACCGAGGCCCTCCACATATTTTTCAATACATCCTTTTCTCCCCAAAATATCCTGAGCCTGGACAATGTCATCATTCAAGTGAAATCAGAAGTCAAATATCTAGGCTTAATAATAGACCAGAGGCTAAATTTCCATGTCCACAAAAAGAGAACCACCAGCTTGGTTTATCACAAGCTAAGAACTCTTAAAAACCTTCATCCCTTACTAATACCAGATCTGTTCCTTACAGTATGCCAGGCTATAATTACACTCATCCTAGACTACTGCAACATGATTTACTTTGGTCTCTTCAAGCATACATTACACCCTCTACAGATGGCACAAAACACCGCTGCAAGATGGAGCCTAGCAAAGAACACACATCACCCTTGTATTAAGGCAACTCCACTGGCTTCCCAACCAACAAAAACGAAATATAAGGCTCTCCTCCCAATATTTAAAACCATATACGAAGAATCAGCAACTTGCCTCCAACACCTGCCTTCCAGACCTAAGACTGACAGGCTTCGAAGACAGAATGTGCTCAACCTCCTTTCTATCCCACCTCATATGACAAGGAGTAAACAATCCACATGTAACCATGCATTCTCACTCTGATCCGCTTTACGGCATTCCTACCACCAGAACTAAGAAAATGCTCAGACCACAAAGAATTTCAGAAGAAATTGAAAACTTACCTTTTCCAAGAACTCTATAACACATCCATACCTCTAGAATCCCTATCTAATGTGCACTAGGTCTTCCTACTCCACTGACCCTCTCCCTCTACAATGCAAATATTTTGTTTTCTACATTAACAATTGCTCAGTGTACAGAGGTTCCAACAAATGTTAGATTTAATTACTATGTTCAGCTCATTGTAAAACAGCATGCATATTCATGCCCTGTTAGTTTTTGGTTACATGTAAACCACTTTGAATGGCAGAAAGGCGTTATAGAAATAAATTTAAATAAATAAAAACCCTGCGCCTAATAGAGGGACAGGTAACAATACTGAGGCCTTTTTCTCCTTTTGAAAGTAAGTTGAAGTTCTAAAGTATCCTTGAGAGAGCCTTTTTTCAGTCTATGGTTAACAATTAGGGATCTTTGTATTGTGTGGTTGTTTGGTCCCCTAAGGTATTGTTTGATTTGAAGTCCTACAACAGGAAGACCATACAGGTGTAAGGGATTGTGGGTTAGATGGTGCATGAGAACTTCATTGCATAAAGTAGTGTGATTGCCATATTGGTTCACTTTAATGGGAGTTACATAAAAGGAAAAACAAAGAAGGAATCATTTGATACGTCCAATTAAAAGGCAACTTCAGTGCAGTAATTCTTTTATCCAACTTCAGTGCAGTAATTCTTTACAAGGCAAACATCTTACGTTTATGATGAGGAACAAAGATCCTCCCTATAAGGCCACTGTAAATTATGTAGTCAGCACAAAAAGATCTCATCCATGTCTTCTCCAACAGGTGATCCTGATGCTCAATGAGTGACCAGTCATCTCGGTCTTTGCCGAAAACCAAAATGTCACTAGAGATGCAGCAGCTCACTGGAGCGACAAAACCTGATTGAAGGATGGACGTACTCTACCTTCTTGGGATTCCTGGTCTTCCCTCTCTAAGAGCTACCAAGCAGGCTGCATTCCTGGAACAAGAGTCCTAGTGACAGAGAAGAGAGGCAGGGGGGAGGGGGCACAAAGGACATCTCAATAACTAGCCAAGCAGTTTCTCTGTAGATGAACAGACTGACCTATCCTCCTGATTGAGTCAGTTATAGAATTGATAGATCTTTCTAGGTCCACCAAGTGCACGCCTCATCAAATCAAGAGATGAACAGGCCTTTTGCAAGCTCAGCAGATTCATGACTGAATGAACCAGTTAATCCCTGAATGAACTTCCTCTTTGCTACTTGACTTAGCTGCAACAATAGATCATTGGATTACCATACTGAATAAATAACTTCAAAACTTGGTTATCTTTCAGTGGAATGATTAATCATTGACTTAAATGGCTGATCGGGGACAAAACAGTAGATAACTGGATGGATTGACTGACCATTCAAAAAAATCATTAACCAGTGAATGGACTGTTTGGTCACTTAATAAAACAAATGGCCAATAAAGCAACTGATCACCAAGTGATCCAGCTCATCACAGAATAGATTGATTGCTTTAGGTTAAACAATGTTTCATTGGGTCTGTATATTTATGCTTAACAGCCTGACCCATTACAGTCTTAGGATCACTAGTGTACTAGTAATTATGGAGTATTGCAAAAGTGGTTCTATGGATCTAGCCGAATCGCGTTTCACTAAAGCTCAGTGATCGCTAAAGCTTTTCAATAAGGGTTGCAGTTTCTCAAGAATTTAGATAATTGTTTGTTCTCTATATGTATTAAATTTGCTTTGGTGTCTTAAAGAGTCATAAAGGCACTTCATTGTCCATTCATACCACTCTGCCAATGTACCTCAGTCTTGCTTTGCAGTTCCCATAGCTGTTCCGGTCCTGCTCTCCTCTGAATTCTCCATTTTCCATCTTTTTCTATATTTGCCTGTGGCTCACTAGTAGTCCCCCTAACCTCACTCTCACCTCTATCTCAGCATTTATCTTCCTGCCTAAGGGCAAGGTGAATGCAAAAGCGATATGGAAACAGGACTGTGTGTGGGGAAGGGAGGAGTAAATTACTACATTTTATTTAATAAAGCACTCATCTCTCATTTCCCTGCACTGGGAATTAGACAGGCAATATTAAAGTGAAACGGTATCATCTGTATAATAGACTGACTTGAAGCCCCTCTCTCTCTTTGTAAGGATCATTCTAATATAGCGCTCACACTGCTATTCAATCTGCACCTCAGATCATTACACCCCTTTATAAGAGCACTACTCCCAGGCTTTAAGCAATCACTGTACTCCAGGGTCCTTCACATCCCGCTGTAAGCACATTGTTCCAAATTTTTCTGAGACTAGCAACGTGAGATTAAGTTATTGCACTAGACCTACATTTCTGGCTGCTATACAGAATGAAGTGATCATAAGAAAATCCACAAACTATTTCCTCCTGTAATATAAAATGGGAAAATTAACCGAGAAAGGGCCAGGTCTCAGAACATTCTTGGTGTGTTGGGATCGAGAGAGATACCCAGGCCACAAGAGCCCTGTGCATCGAGCTGCAAGCTGCCTTTTGGAGAGATGAGAGTGGCACAGGAGGGGGGAAACGGGCGTCTTAGGAATCAGTCTGACAGATGCATACAGACATAGAAATAGCATGTGGGCTCATGCCCACCAGCTGTTATTTTCCCAGTTGTTTAGCTAATGATGTATTGAGTGGTATTTCCAGGCTCTTGATCTTACATAGTAACATAGTAAATGACGGCAGATAAAGACCAGCATGGTCCATCTAGTCTGCCCAACAAGATGGCAAGAGTAGGTGCACCTGTAGCTCTGTGCAGGCCACCCCTCCCCATGTCTTTGTTTAGGGGTGAACCCACCACTCCATGTAGGACACCCCTATTTGAGACATTAGATGGTTCAGAAGTTAGATGGTACCATTTATTTTGTTTTTATCCTGTTGCTGTAAAGGGATCCACTGTGTTTGTCCCATGCCGTTTTGAATTCCATCACCATGTTTGCCCGCACCACTTCCATTGGGAGGGCATTCCAAGCATCCACTACCCTTTCAGTGAAGAAATATTTCCTGACATTGCCTTTCAATTTACCACCTTGCAGCTTCATGTTATGCCCTCTAGTTTTACAGCTTCCCTGTCTTTGGAAGAGGTTTGTTTGTTCATCATTTCTCTTTAAGTATTTAAAGGTCTGAATCATATCTCCCCTATCCCTCCTCTCCTCCAAAGTGTACATATTTAGGTCTTCAAGTCTCCTCTCATAAGGCTTCTGACGCAGGCTCCAAATCATTTTGGTCGCCTTCCTCTGAACAGTTTCCAGTCTTTTTACATCTTTTGCAAGATATGGTCTCCAAAACTGAACACAGTATTCCAAGTGAGGCCTCACCAGTGACTTATACAGTGGCATTAGTACCTCTTCCTTTCTGCTGGTAATTCCTCTTTGTATGCAGCCCAACATCCTCCTGGCTTTTGCCTGATTTCTCTTGGCCTGCAACACTGGTAAAATATTCACTAAAAAAAATAAATCCTAAAGTCTTTTTTTTATCTCTTGCTATATGTTTTTTTTTTGTCTCTTCATGCCTGTCTCTTCCCTATTTCTCTGTTCTCCTTCCCTGTTCCTGAGCTCGATGTTCTCCATTCTCACCAGCACTCATTGTTTGTACCATTTGCTCTTCTTCTGCCTAACACTAAGTCACAGAATTTGAATAGGATTTACTTACCAAGGCATGGGCACAAAACAATCATCACAGACGTTCCCAGCCAACCTCAGTAGGGTACCAACCACCATTCAATCATAGTTTTAAAAATTTCCTACCTAATGCAAAGGTCGCCAGTTGGTGTTAACTGACGACATACATACTGAATCTTCTTGGTTTTGACGCATTGCACAAGTGTGCATTGTAGTGCATAAAATACAGATCACTGATGTTTAGAATCATAGAAAGAAAGAGCTGGCAGGGACTTTGGGAGGACTTCTAGAATCATAAAAAGATAGGCCTGGGAGTAACCTCTAGAGCAGTGTTTTTCAACCTTTTTTGTGCAAAGGCACACTTTTTTCATGAAAAAAATCACGAGGCACACCACCATTAGAAAATGTTAAAAAAATTTACCTCTGTGCCTATATTGACTATATATAAAGTAATTCTCTTGAATAGGAATCAAACACTCACACCAACCCCCCTCCCCTGCTGGTTCACACCAACCCCCCTCCCCTGCTGGTTCACTCACACCACCCCCCTCCCCCCTCCACTGCTGGTTCACTCACACCACCCCCCTCCCCCCTCCACTGCTGGTTCACTCACCCACCCCCCTGTCACTTACCCCTCCTGCTGGGTCACTCAATCACTTACCCCCCCTCCCCTGCGGGTTCACTCACACCATCGCCCCCCCCCCCTTGCTGGTTCACTCACACCACCCCCCCTCCACTGCTGGTTCACTCACACTCCCCCCCCCCTTGCTGGTTCACTCACACTCCCCCCCCCTTGCTGGTTCACTCACACACTCACACACACACACACACCCCTCTGCCCAAGCCGCTGCTTCTGCTTTGTACAGAGCAGCGGCTGCACTACACTTACATTGAAAAGTAAAGAGAAACTGTGTCAGGAGCCCTCCGGTCATCGCAAAGCCCGAGGAAGTGATGTCATGGGGGCGGGCTCCTCACAGGCTGTCTTTCCTTTTCAAATTAACTTTATTGCAGCTAAAGTTAATTTGAAAAGGAAAGACAGCCTGTGAGGAGCCCGCCCCCATGACATCACTTCCTCGGGCTCTGCATGATCGGAGGGCTCCTGACACAGTTTCTCTTTACTTTTCAATGTAAGTGTAGTGCAGCCGCTGCTCTGTACAAAGCAGAACCAGCGGCTGCAGTGCTATAGGGAATCGCGATCGCGTTCGCGCCGCGGACTTCGGCACAAAAGCCGGTTTTTTGCTCTGGCCGCTCCCGATCTTGCGGCCACAGCAAAAAACCGGCTTTTCAATGGCCGGTTTTACAACTGTGCCAGCAGCCGGCCTGGCCGGCTGAAAACCGGCCAGGCCGGCTGAAAACCGGCCGGTTGGCAACCCTAATTTGTGAGCCGAGGCCACATGTTACGGATGAAATTGGAATTTTTCCCAAGGCACACCAGACAATATCTCACGGCACACTAGTGTGCCGCGGCACAGTGGTTGAAAAACGCTGCTCTAGAGGTCATCTTGTTCCTCTTCCCTAACAGAGGATTCACTGTGCTTAAACCATTCTAAACTATCATCTACCTTCTTCGTAAAATCTTCATGATAGAAATCCCACTAGCTCCCTAGTAAAGTAGGGCCAATGCTGTCTACTACTACTACTGAGCATTTGTATAGCGCTACAAGTCGTACGCAGCACTGCACAGACATGTAAGAGACAGTCCCTGCTCAGAGCTTACAATCTAGTCAAGACAGACAACACAGAAGGTGTAGGCAGGGATAAAACAAGAGGGAAAGCAATAGCACCCACATATTATAAATTCTGATAACTTGATTCCTAGACACCTTGCCCCTTGAAACATTGAAAGCAAAGTAAGATCCTCCCATTTGCAATACATCCTCTCCATTTCCATCTCTTTTTGCCTCCACCATTCCTTCTCTCTCTCTGATGTTTTATACATTCCTTCCTCCTCTTTCTTCCTTTCCTTGTGCAGTACAAATGAATTAAAATTGACTACTGATTATGCATCAGCAGTGAGTTAGGGGTTAATTCAACCTCAGTTTTATAGTTTAGTGAGAAACTGCTTGCATAGCTACAGAGAGATACTGGAGGACAGGATGGGAGGAATTCTTCACCTAGCAAATGGAGACCAATTAAGGAGAACAAGAGAACAATTCACCTAGCAGATGTGGACCAATTAAGGAGAAAACGAGATTACTTACCTGTAACAGGGGTTCTCCAAGGACAGCAGGATAAGTCAGCCACACGTGGTAACGTCATCCGACGGTGCCGAGATGGAAGTACTCTCCATAGCTCAGAAGGGCTTTCCTTTTGCCCTTCTGAGCATGAGCCAACTGGCCCCACTCCTTGGCCCGCCCCTAGCTAGCTTGTTCGTCACTAGCTTAGCCTTAGCCGCTAGGAGGCGGGCACCGGTCGTAGGCCGACCCACTTTCAGGGGAGGTGGGTGAGTATGTGTGGCTGACTTATCCTGCTGTCCTCGGAGAACCCCTGTTACAGGTAAGTAACCTCGCTTTCTCCTAGGACAAGCAGGATGAGTCGGCCACATGTGGTGCCTCCCAAGCTGACAAGTGATGCGGTGGAAGGGGGGAGGCTGAGGGCCAGATCAGGTTCGTGACAGTTTTGTCAGGTTCGGTGACACTTTACCAGGGCTGGAAGTTCACCGTTAGGCAGAGCAACACCGTAGTGTGTGCTGGAGCACCTTGGAATATCACCGTTAAGTAGTGCACCTGGGGGGTGCCAACCTGCAACGTGCATGCCCACGCCCGCAGAGCATGAGATGCAGCGCGCGATAATAGTGAACGTGTAACATGCAGTCACAATGCGTGCAGCTGTCGCCACATGATTGTGAGAGTGTATGATCTCAATGGGCAGCCGCAGAGATGCAGCAGCAGAGATAGAGTCCAACGAGCAGTAGCGCTGAGGTAGTCACTGCGAGCAAGGATAGCCACAGCATCAACCTTGGGCACGCTACAAGAGTGGTGCAATTGGCAAGCAAGGATAGGAATAGCATCAATATCGGCAAAGCTACAGGGTGATGCAAATCAAGCATCGATACCACAACGGTTGGCCTGGTCAGGTGTGACCAGGCAGGGGGTAGTGTTAGCAAGAGGCCCCGCTATAAGTACAGGCCACAGTTTGGTGATGGACCCTTTGGCGCAGCTAGAGTCCTGTGTTCGCCCTTGGCATGGCTTGAGCCTTTGCTTGTGCCCCTGGCAGATTCGGGCCAGTGGAGAAGCATGTGGGGATTCCTAGAGGGATGGAGGAGTATGCGGGATCTCTAGAGGAGACCGGGTGGCCAGGTTTATTGGGGTCACCTGTGATGAAGGGTTGGGTCCCTTGTTGCTGGTGCACTGTTACGTGCATGTTCTGGGCATGTAGCTGCATAGGGTTGTGAAGATATCCCAAGTATGGGGTCGCTGCTCCTCCAGGGAGGGATCCTTTAGTTCGAAGGCATGGCTGATGTGGCTCAGGGGTCCCGAGGGAGGCTTGGTCGCAGTAGCTTAGTGTGCGTGGCAGGTGTGTTATCAGGATTAGCAGTTTGGAGCGCTATCCAAGATGCTATAGGACTAGCAGCTTAGGCTGCTATCCCATAATCTGGCGGTCTACCCCAGTGCTGCCCGCAATGATTCGGCTACCCCAGTTCTGCCTGCAGAGATTCGGCTACCCCAGTTCTGCCTGCAGAGACTCCGTTACGTGGCTGTCATAAGGGGAGTCCTCGAGGTATTCACCACCTTAGCAAACTGAGTAGGGTGGCAGTGAGGCTGCTCAGTGCAGTCGTTGGAGGCTGCGATCTCGCCTTGCAGGTTGCTGTTAGGCATCATAGGACTTGCATGGTATAGGTTCATTCGTACCGCATTGGTAAGAAAGAGACAACAAGGTCAGGTGTGAATTGCCACCTGTCAACCGTTAATCCATTGTGCATTCAAGGGCACAAGGCAGTAAGTTGACATGCACTAATTCATAGTTTTGTACACCAATGCAATATGTGCCTTCAGGTTAATGCTGACTCCTGGCAACCCAGAAGCTCCTGGGTTTTCTGGGCAGTGTAACTGGAAGTAGATTGCCAGGCCTTTCTTCCGAGGTAATGATTAAGTGACTTGCCCAAGGCCATAAGGAGTTAGTGGGAATCAAACCCTGGTTGCGTGGCTACCAAGCCAGTGCTCTAACCACTAGACTACTCCTCCACTCGGTCAGGCTCTCGAGCTACTCATTGTCCACCCCAACTTGGTGGGGGGGGGGGGAGGAAAGGGCATCCAGGGGCCCTGCAGCCATATGTTTAGGGAAATAGCACTGCTCTTCGCCAGGGCATGATGAAGATGGCATGTGCTCTGTCCATTGTAAACAGTTGTAAACAGTTGCCCTTCATGCATACCGTGTGGTAGGCAGGTCGATATGTGTTCGGCCCCAGCAATGGGGGAAGGACGCTGATGGCAAAGGTTGGGAGTTCGTACCTGCAGGTTTGCCTGGCAGCTCTCCCTGAATCCCAGTGGGAGGGCACCTCGCCGTGGGCCTGCCTTGATGGGTGGGTACGACTTGACAGTGATGAGTCGGGTTCAAGTGATCAGTCCGATAAATCCGGGTTTTTGAGTCCTCTTGCAGGGGAGCGGGCACCTGTTCCCCTAGTGTGCAGGCAACGGGACAATGGACACCATGTTGACTATCGCTGTAGAGTGCAGAGCCATTGTGGCACTCTGGCTGTGTGCTCAAATCCCAACCGGGCCTGCAGCCAGCTATGAATCTGCGAACTTTTGTTCCTATATACCTGCCCCTGTGTGTGAGCTACAGCGCTGCTCCTGGTTGATCATAAAGGAGGATCCCAGCTGTTGATCCCCGACTAGAGTCTGCCCCCTTGCACTCATGTCAATAGTATGCTAGGTTTCAGTGCCACAGGTCACGTAGGATTAGTGTCACAGATCTCAGGGACTGTCTTGTGCAGGATTCTCTCTGTGGGGATATCCTGGTGGTAGCCCGTTGTCCCTGTTTCTGGAGGAAAGGTGAAACCTGTTGCTCCTGTTCCGGAAGACGGAGCGCAGCTGGGAGCTGCGTATCTTGGTTCTGCCACTGGCATTGTGATGCGTATCTTGGTTCTGTAATTGGCATTGAGGAGTTTTGCCAAGATGCAGGCTTCACATGATAGGCCATGATATTCAGGTAAATGTAGAAACATGTTCTCTGAGATCCGTGGTTGGGA
The DNA here is from genome assembly GCA_033557465.1 of Ichthyophis bannanicus. Lineage (NCBI taxonomy): Eukaryota > Metazoa > Chordata > Amphibia > Gymnophiona > Ichthyophiidae > Ichthyophis > Ichthyophis bannanicus. The sequence continues at coordinate 123,316,626 of CM066048.1, forward strand.
CCTGGACCTGTGACTCTGTGCTCTCAGGCACAGAGGCTGCGACAGGGTCGGGGAGGCGCCCCGTGTCATGATGATGATGATCAATGGTGTTCCTCCAGTGTTGCGGGAGGATTGTCTTGGGCGCTGTGGTGCTCTGAGGCCTCTGGTGGCTCACCAGGGAGCCCAAGGGGACAGACATGGTTTGCTGGGTTGTTGCCTGGGCCACCCGCGATGGCAAGGCAGAGGTCGGATCATTCTCGAGATGTGGTGAGGCACCGATATCCGATATCTTTTCACGGAATTCCGCTGCTGTCACTGGGCAGGTATACGGCACGGACCCTCTGACCATCCATGAACCTTTTATTTTTTTGCGGAGTGGCCACCTGCTCCTTGGACAACCTCCGATTGGAGGTGCATGGATGTATGCAGCCTCTGGTAGGGAGAACAAGCGGGATCTGGGGAACAAGCAGGAGCAAACCCCAACCCTTGCCTATGCAGGGGGTGCCGCCTGTGCATCCGCGCAATCAGTGGATGTCCCTGGGCTGCCTTGGCCATGTTGACTGTTGACCTGCGAGGGAAAGGAGGTTGGGAATTGATTTGTTTCCTGGTTCCTGAAGCTCATGCACTAAGCAGTGGGCTATGAGGATCTTCCTCTGTATATCCCTGCGTTGACAGTAGGATATGAGGAGCTACCTCGCATCCTAGTAGTTGTGAACATCATCTTTCACACTCTTAGATGCAGCTGGTGCCCCGAGAATGGGTGTGGATTGCCAAGCCTTCCACTGGAGGACACAGAAGCTTTGACTGGGTAGGCGAATAGCCCATGTGCCATTCACTGAGGAGTATTTTAACCGCCCATAGCCCTTCTTATTTCTTTGCGAAAGCGCAGAGGTAGTAAGGAAACTTTCACTGGCTTCATTTCCCACAGTTGGAGTCATTTGACCGGAGATGGAGGACACACTTTCCTTGGAGGCCATTAGGAGTGCAGGGGTGTTTTTGGGATCATGCTCTTGGGTACCGGGGCAGTGCCTCAGCCCCTTGGGCCTGTATCCGGATAGGCACGGAAGTGCCACATGTGCCAGCGTCACCTGAACGTCTCCTGTGGAGAATGAGGGAAACTCCCCTTCTTTTTGTTTTTTGTTTTTTTTGGTAGGGATGGCACGAGGTCTATGCATGTCTAACCTTCTCGTAGAGTCTGGTGTTATGAGACAAAATTCACCCGTACGGGGATCAGGGCCAGGGATCGTGGTGCAAGGCTGAAGAGTAGACTGATCATGGAGAGGCCGTTGCCTGCAGTCATCTGGACATAAAACATAGTATAAGATGGCAGATTTTCTGTCCAGCAAGGAAGGAACAAGCTGCACATGGACAGTGCCTGACCCATTCTAGCAGCCCCACGGCTGAGGTTTCACTAGGAAGTGATGAAGAGCAGGGCAACTGGAGAGGGAGGCTTGCATGAAGCGATGACGGCCTGTTGAAGAAAGGTCGGCTGACTTCGGGGAGCCAATTGTGTCTGTAACCTTTAGGCTACTCCCCAGAAGTCTGCACAGTGGAGCCACAGAGGCAATGCCTTGCATCAGAGTGTCCGGAGAGGCTGTCGGTCCCGTTCTCCGCGCCGACACAGCAACCGGAGGGCGCATGAAAGAAGACCCAGGAGCCAGAATGCTTATGTCAGCAGCTGCAGACACCATCGCAGACACTCCCATCATTGGGGCTGACGATCGGGGGACAGAGGCTTTGCTTTGCATCACAGCACTGCTCTGGTGGGCGGAGTTTGTCTTCGGCCAATGGTGCCATGGGGCAGGGTTTGGCTTCAGCCAATGGTGTCATGGGGCGGAGTTAAACTTCAGCCAATGGCACCGTGGGGGCGGAGTTGACTACCGCTGATGGCGCTGTACTGACCTCACCGCCAGAATATGGCAGGGCAGGGCAGGGTTGTGAAGAAGAGGAGGATGTGCCCAACAAGATGGCATCCAGGTGTAGTCGATGCTGTTGCTGTCGCACTGCTGAGGCTGAGTGGGATGGGACACCATCGCGCTGCTGAGGGTGCTTGCATTGGTGAAGTGATTGCCGCCTCGATCCCATTCAGTGCTGGCACATGCCTTGCAAGGGGATCCGCTGCAAGCAGGTACATGTGGTGGGGTGCGGCGGCATCAGAGTTTCCGTGGCCGGGGATGGAGGCCCAGGGGCACATCCCGTGCCGCGTGAGTCATTGTCTACTCGTGGCCAGCCTCCTCGTGGTTAGCTGAGGCAGATCCAGGGTTGAATTTCCACGGCTGGGGATGTAGGCCCGGAGGCGCATCCCGTGCCGTGTGAGACATTATCAGCCTCCTCGTAGTCAGCCTAGGCTCCAGGGTCGAAGGCCTTGGGTGGCGACGATCTAGGCTTGCGACTGGGGATGGAGGCCTTAGAGGCACATCCCCAGCGGCTGCAGTAGCAGCGGTGTTGCTATAAGCCCTCGTGCAGCCTGTTCCGGCTGGAGGTCAGAAGTTGCATTATTAGCGGCATCCGCAGGCTGTGAGCGCAAGGCCGGCAGGCACAGGGAATCCAGCCATCTCCAGCGCATGGCCATCAGGTACAGGAAATCCAGCCATCTCCCCTTGAACAGGATTGGAACAGATCTGAAAAAGGGGAAGAATCGGAGACAACGTTAGAGACATTTTAACGGAGTAGTAAGGGAATTCCTCTTCAGAATAAGTGTAGTATTTGTGTAATTTCAGTTGGAGAGTAGAGAGGTCCGTCTTGCTGGCAAGGCGGAAGAACTGAAACTGGCTAGCTAGGGGCGGGCCGGGAGGGGCCAGTTGGCTATGGAGAGTACTTCCATCTCAGCGCCATCAGAAGACGTCACCATGTGTGGCTGACTCACCTGTGGCTGAGAACAATTTACCTGGCAGGTGTGGACCAAATGGGGAGAATGGGTGGAATTCTTCACCTAGCAGATGTAGACAAGATAAAAAGAATTCATCAATTGTAATTGTAGAGTTTTGAACTTCTAAAACCATGGGGGGGGGGGGGGTAGGGGTATATCCCTTGAGCATTCTCAGACGCCTGGCCAGCATCTTGATTGTGTTTAATGGATAACTGACCCTAGACTATGTGTATGTCACCTGATAAATGAGGCTGAATTAGGGATCCATTTAGTCAAAAGGTGACATGAGATGAAGTTCAGAGCTCTATCGGTGATGTATTATTCTGAATACTCTACTCGACTCATTCAGAAACGGTGACGGTACTTTCATCAGTTCCCTGGTGTTTTCCATCTGCCTTTACCTTCGGTGACAGAACCTCTCTTTGCAAAGCTGACGCCCCAGTGACCTTTTCAGCAGCTGATGGAGGGGCTGGGGGAGGTGTTTTCAACACCTGTTCTTCACCATTTCCAGCTGAATTGAAAGTGGGCAATGGAACCAAGGAAGACATTAACAGAACATTTGCAAACCTAAACATATAGAATTACCTGGTTTTCAGTATCCCAACATTATGTCAGAAGCATTCTTTGTACAAAGATGTAGAAAATGTTTATAGATGACCCATGGAGCACATCCTGTATATAGAAGGGATAAAGGTTTGTGAGGGAATGTCCCATGGATGCATTGCCTATAAAGTAGCCAGGCACACAAATTCTGCAAAGTGAAGTAGTTAGAAATCTAATAGACTATATTGAAAGAGTGTAAATTAATCTAGAAAGTTGCCAAAGAACAGGGCACTAGTGGAAGAAAACGTACCTTTAAGGATGAATCCATGATTCTATCAGTCATCGTTCCCAGGTTTGGTTGCTGAACAAGGAAACATGCTGCTCTGTCCCCACAGGAGTTGTCCTCTGATCCCCTTAATTCAAGTACACTTCCTCCTCCATCTTTATGTAACTAGAGATTTTCAGGCTTTAATATGTTATTTTATTTAATGTATGATGTTTTTGTTATTTTTGGATTGTACAAGCCTTGAACTATTTTGGTAAAAGCTGAATAAAAATGTTTAAATTAAAATTAAAATTATTTTATTTTCCATTTTTTTAATTAAACAATCACACTTAACCAATGCCAGTTCCATAAAACAAACATTAAACATTAAATAACCCCTCCCCTTCCCTCCCCTACCCCTTCTTCTCACCCAGGCCAGTTCCTCAAGCACAGTCAATAATCTTATAGTCCTCTCCAGTCAAATTGCTTTCCATTCGGAGTATCTTCCCCATGCCTGCACAAAACCTTGGAGCCTGTAATATTTCATTGCTGTCAACGTATACATTAAGTACATATGTCTAACTCGCCCCTCAACTTCCTTGGTTCCCAGGGGTTCCAATTGCTTCCATCTTTGTGCTACCCCAATTGAGCAGCCGTGCAAACTGCTAATAAAGGGCTCTAAGCTGCCCTCAGAATGAGCAGGGACCAGATTTAACAGTGCCATTTCTGGCGGACGTGTGTAATTGTATCCTCAATACTTCCCCCAGCCATGCAGAAATGGTCTCCCAGAACACCTTAATTTTATCACAATCCTACCACGCATGGAAGTACATTCCCAGATGCCTGTATTGTCGCCATCGCTGATTGGACCCTCTTCCTTACAATTGTACTTATTTTGTAAGTGTGAGATACCATCTGTAAAGCATTTTATAGTTATGTTTGAGAATATTTGAGGCCACATCCCCCTGTACAGACCTTCATAGAGACGTTCCCAATATGCAGCATCCCATTCTTTCCTTAAATCCTCCTCCCAAAGGAACTGGAACTTACTTTTCCCTTCCCCACCATCCTCCATCATATGGTACAATTTTGGCATGACCCCCTTAAGTTCCCCCCTCTGCAACAACATCTCTATATCTGAAGGAGAGGCCGATAGGTGTTTTCCTACCATAGTTTGTATATAATGGGCTATTTGGAGGTAGGGGAGACAGTCAGCCTCTGTCAACTCATATTCCTCCTTTCAATGTCTCAAAACCTTTAATAGCCTCCTCCACCCAGAATTATCCCACCCACTTTAACCCCATTCCCTCCCACCTCTTAAAGGATCCATCCCATATGTCAAGAGCAAACTCAGTGTTCCCCCCTTATAGGGGTGAGCCTTGAATATTCATGGCCCTCTCCCCATACTTTCTTCCAGAGCTGCAGTGTTAGCACAACAAAGGGATTTGACTCCCGCTTACCCTGCCCCTCACCCCGGGGTCCCACAGCAGATTTACTAGGGCACTCTTTCCCACTCCCACCTCTTCCAAATATACCCATTCCCACTCTCCCTGCTGCCACAACTCCAAAACTGCCCGCACCTTTACAGCCTCATAATACCTAGAGAACTGTGGCACTCCTAGTCCCACTTTCTCCTTCCTGTGCCATAAAACCTTCCGAGCTACTTGCAGCTTCGTGTATGCCCATATAAATTGCATCACCCATCTCTGAACCGTCTCCAAGAAAGCCTGCGACAATAATATAGGTAGGGTTAGAAATAAATATAGTAAACAGGGGCCCACTACCATTTTCAACCAACCAAAAAATACCTATTCGATTCCATCTATCTAAATCTGCTCTGATTTTGTTCCAAAGGGGTGTGTAATTAGCCCCAAACAAATCCTCCACTCGAGCAGTAAGCTGTACTCTTATATACCCAATCCCCCTCAGCCCACGTAAACGGCAGCTGCTTTCGTAAGCGCTGGCATACATCTTCAGTTAGAGATATATTCAAAATCTTGGACTTGGAGGCAATCGTACAAAACCTAGCAACCTGACCATAAAGGGCCATCTCGCATACCAACGCTGGTTGAGATCTTTCAGGATTCACCACTGTAAATAACAACTCATCTGCAAATAAAGAGAGTTTGTACTCGGACCAGGACCGTACCGAGCCCTGTGAGAGCGGTGCAGCCGCACAGGGAGCAAAGACTTAAGGGGCGCATTTCGGCGCTCTGCCGTTGCCTGCCGCCGCCAGTTTAGCAGCAGCAGGCAGCAGCAGAGAGCCGAAATAGACCTCTTAAGTCTTCTCGCCGGCACACTAAGCAGGTCTGGTCTCTCTGGGAGGGTCCAAACCTGCTTAGTGTGCCGGCGATTTGCACATCGGGTGCGTGCCTCTTCTCTCCCGCCCCCATAAAGTGTCTAGATGGAGGTGCGGGAGGGGGGCGCGTCTCCCCTCCAGTCTCCTCACCCCAGCTTTCTCCAATCTACCCTGTTTCCATTGTCCTACCAGCTTTGTGATAACTCCCCACAGCTAATCTGCTTGCTGTTCTCTAAGCTTTTTTGTGGGTTCCCTTCGCTATAAGTTTACCCTGTAATATTGCCTTTAGGTCCTCCCAGAATTCTGGGCATGCACTGGTCATCATCATTGAATTCTAGGTACTCCACTATTTGTTTATGCAAGGTGGTTACCACATTGTTATCCTCCAATAAAGACTTTTTAAGCCGCCACCATTGTCCTGTCCACTTATTATCCCCAAACTTAAACACCCCCCACATAAGGACATGGTCAGACCATGTCTGTTCTCCTATTTCACACTGTACCGCCCGAACGACTGACTTCTTGACCTCCCAGAGCATACAGTATCTTGGTGCGAGAAGGAGTCATATACTGATGAATAAAAAGAGTAGTCCCTCTTTTTCCACTGTGACTCTCTCCACAGGTCTACTAACTCCAGCTCCTTAATCAACCCTTTCAGCCTCCTCCTAGCAGAGTTGGTTCCTACTCCTCCTCCCCCCTTGACTTATCTAACATAGGATCCCATATTAAATTAAAGTGCCCACCAAGGATAGTGAATCCTTCCGCAAATTCCACCATGGGCTCCAAAATCACCCGGTAGAAGGCAGCCTGGTTCATATTGGGCATGTATATGTTAAACAGTGTCCACATACACCCCTCCCAAGTTAACCTTAAGCCTAAAAATCTACCCTTCTTATCCCTTTTTACATCCAGTACCTGAAATTGTAAGTTGGCAGACAACAGAATTGCAACCCCCTGCATTTTATGCTCCAGCCTATTTGATGCAAAGGTGTAGAAAGCCTCCATTCGTCTGTGGGAAATGAATGAGCCTCCTGTATAAACCCAACATCACTCTGAAGCCACAACAGATCCTTAACTAGTATTTGCCATTTAAGGCCTCGCACGTTCAATGTAGTTATCTGAAAATCCCCCATGCTTTTAACCCTTCCTCCACCAGTGCCTTTCCTGGCCCCCAACCCCCCTCCCCTCACCCCCCCCCCCCCCCCCCCATGCCAGGCCACCTCTAGCCACTGCAGCCATACAGGCGTAACATCAGAATCCGGCCACATCCTATTCTGTTCCATCACACCATGCCACATCCATTCCTCTATTCACTCTCCTGACACATCCATCCGCCCATCATCACAGAAACCACTCATTCAGTCCCTCTCACACATTCTCTATCCCCCGACTCCCTATCCCCCTCTCACACCCAAGGGCACCATATCTGACCCGAAGCATCTGCAATTAAAGTCCAAAGTTCCACAGATGATTTCAACTCTGTCTATTAGGTCCAGCATCCTTCTTCTGCCTCCACAGACTCCTACTACTGCCGCACACACAAGTCTATCCTGCTGACGAGGTCTCCTCTTGTCTCCAGGTCTCTCTCCCCTCATTCAGGAAGATTAGTACAGCCAGCCTGTTGCATTGCCATGATGGCGGCCTCCACAGACTTGGCATTGGTAGTATTGCCAGATACCGTAAATTGTAATCCGACTGGGAAGAGTCACTGATACCTTATGCGCTCCTCCCGCTGGCACCTTGTCACCGAATGATACACTATCCATTTTTGGATTGTGATATTGGAAAGGTCTCCATAGACCTCTTCCTCATGATCTTCCCATTTTATCTTTCACATCTTCCTTACAGCTGTTAAGATAGTTGCCTGTATGCATGAATGTGCCTCCAAGGAGTCTATGTCCCTCTGCCTGCCATCCTTCCTGGGACCCGGCCCTCTATGTGCATGTTCTGCTCTAAAACAAAGGCTCTTTCCATCCAACTCAGCTGCTCCTGCTACTGATCTGCAGAATTGCTCTGTGACAACACAGTAGTCCACATTCCCCTCAGTCTCAGGAATTCCTCTTTTAATCTCAAATTAGCTCTCCAAGACCAATTTTCTATGTCCTCCATCTTCAGGGCCCACTCCTCATACTCAGCCTTCAGGATCTTATTCTCTTGCTGTAGGGCTTGCATCACAACGTCCGCACTGTCCAGCCGACCCTCCAACTCCTCCACTCTCTGGCCCAACTCATCATTTCTTCCTTCATCTCGGAGACCAAGGCTTGGACTTTAAATTTAAAGCCCATCAAATCTTCATGCAGAGTAGCAAACCAACCTTGTAACTCCTCTCGGAGAGATTTTAATTCTGATGAGTCTCCCTCCTCCCTCTCATGGCTCTCCCGCTTGTTCTTTGGGGGATGAGCAGTAGCTGCCATCTTAGTTTTACCCTCGGGAACACCATGCGCCGTTTTAAAAACGAATGCTTTTAGGGCCGTCACCACTCTTTTCCCAGCTCTCCTGCTCGGGTTTCTGGACCGCTTGCCACCTTCAACACACTTGGACAGTCAGGAGAAATACGCAGTTTTAGCGGGGATGGAAAACTCTGGCTGTGAAGCTACGTCTTACATAGTCATCATGGTTTGTGACATCATGTCCTCTGCAAATTAAATTATAATTAAATAACATCTTTTATCTTATTCTTGGTTGGCTGGTGTCTTGGCCTTCTGCTTGCCTCAATCCAGCTACTAATTGGATGAGGAACTTGCAGTCCTGCCTTCTTATGTAGGATGTGTAACAGGAGCATCTGAGCCATTCCTGCCATCTCATTGCAAGACATGTACCATAACACTCATCCCTCTTGCACAATTCATGCCGTTCCCAGTAAGGGAAATGCTCTGTTAATAGGTTTCAAACAAAACAATATACAATCACTTTTCTTTCAAATAAATTTTAGTATAAAAGAAGTATAAACAATGTCATCAGGTCACATGTTACCTTAAAACAATTTTAAAAGACACAGTGTGCATATGAACAAGAATTCCCTTTACTGACCTTCAGTTTCTATCTTGCTGAAATCCCAGAGTTGAATAATACAAAGCTGGAAGATCTAGCAAACTGATTGGCTGAGAAGGCAATCATTAATCTGCTAGTGCAAGTAAACATTAGCCTGTGATTGTCTAATCAGAGGTTGCTTTCTCAAGACCCAAAGACTTTACACCTGGGGAGTGTGAGAGCCAGAGGAAAAGCAGTTAACACAGTAACGCAAACAAATAATCAAAATGTCTGAATGCTGGAATTGTACTGAGGTGTGTAGGTGAAGATTTCAGAGGTATATGACATCATATGGAAAAGAAGTGAAAACACACATCAGTAAATTTGGTGGACCTTGAGAGAGGGTAGAAAGGCAATTCTGGCTTGTAGTTTTTTAGAGATCTGCATCTGAAATAAGACAGAATGACCCTGTTTGCCTGCTGTGAGAAGTGGCAAGATCTGTAATTCTACTGGACTGTTTTCCGTTGTTCTTAGTTTTCTGTTTCTGTAAGATAGGGAATAAAACTGGGTTACTTACCTGTAACGGGAGTTCTTCGTGGACAGCAGGATGAGTCAGCCACACCTGGTGACGTCCCCCGACGGCGCCATACACGGAAGTGCTCTCTAGAACTCAGAACCTTCTGAGCATGAGCCAGAGGCCCAACCCACTAGGCCGCCCCTAGCCAGCCAGTGAGTCACAAGCTGTGCCCGGCGTATCCGTGGCTAGGGGCAAGAGGAGGCCGACCTCAGCCCGGGGAGGTGGGCGGGATTGTGTGGCTGACTCATCCTGCTGTCCACGGAGAACTCCCGTTACAGATAAGTAACCCAGTTTTCTCCTTGGACAAGCAGGATTCGTCAGCCACACCTGGTGCCTCCCTAGCTGCGTGATAGCGTGGAGTAGCAGTGGAGAGGGAGGCCGAGTTTAGTGAAGCCAATTAATGTTTATTTGCACATTAGAATTTCACAATGACAGGTTACAACCTTTTGCACTTGACACAAGGTAATTGCAAGTAACTGGGCCAACATGGCCGACAAGCAGGAGAATGGCCAACATGGCCGGGTTTCTGACATAACACTGAATGAGGGGCCAACATGGCCTGAGTATCATCAGTGTCCCCTATCGGGGTTGTTGCTGCTATTGACGGTGGAAAGGACTGCCTGGCCAAAGGTACAGCATGCCTGAGTGTCCAAGTCCAAGCAATAGTGTCTCTGGAAGGTATGGGCAGAGGACCAAGTGGCGGCTCTGCATATGTCAGCAAGGGGAATGGAGCGCAGCTTCGCGATAGTGGTTGCCAGTGCTCTGAGCCGGTGTGGTCCCACATTCGGTGCCGCCTGTGCGCCCGCCTGTTTGTGGCAGAGGCAGATACAGTCCGAGATCCATTGGGCCATGGTACGCTTGGTGACCAGGCGCCCTGGTCTGTTGGGATCATAGGATACGAATAGCTGGGAGCCTTTGCAGAGAGGGCCTGTCCTGAGTATGTAGGCTCGGAGGGCTCTGGTGCAGTCGAGGGTGTGTAGCCTCTGCTCCTCGGGGGAGGAGTGCAGCTCAGGGTAGAATGTGGGCAGGTCGATGGTTTGATTGATGTGAAACTCAGAGGCCACCTTAGGAATTAAAACGGGGGATGCGTGCGAAGGACGGCTCTGTCTTGGAGGAGCTGAGTGTACGGGGGTGGGGGGTGCCACCAGCGCCTGAAGCTCGCTGATTCTACGTGCGGAGGTGATGGCTACCAGGAGCAGAGTTTTCCATGTCAGATGCTTCATTGAGGTTGCAAGTAGAGGCTCGAAGGGAGCCTGCGTCAGCTGTTGCAGGACAATGTTCAGATCCCAAGCCGGGGCCGGGGCACATATTGGAGGTCATAGGTTGTTTAGACCTTTCATAAAGCTTACCACCAGGGGCAAGGAGATGATGGTTCCGTCGCCTTCGTGATCATGGAAGGCCGCAATGGCGGAGAGGTGCACCTGTACAGAGTTGGTTTTAAGTCCTTGTTTGGAGAGCGAGGCAAGGAACTGTAGGACCGATGGAATGGGGCAGCTGGACGGGCTAAGCCCTTTGGCAGCACACCACCCGCTGAACCGCTTCCACTTGAGTCCGTATGACTTTCTGGTGGATAGTCGTCTGGCCGACAGGATGATGTGTTGCACCTCCTCCGAGATGCTAAGTGAAGAGTGTCACCCGCTCAGTCTCCATGCTGAGAGCGCCAGGGTCTTTAGGTTGGGGTGCAGGGTGAGCCTGTCATCCTGGGTGAGCAGGTGCTGAAGAGGGAGGTGAACAGGCTGCTCCAGCACCAGGCGTAGCAGCGTTGGGAACCACAGTTGTCAGGGCCAGTATGGGGCCACGAGGATGACCTGGCCTTGTCCTGGATTACCTTCTGCAGTGATGTGGAGATCAGGGGGGGGGGTGGGAAGGCGCACACAAGAGACCACTCCCCCCAGCACACATCGAGGCATCCGAGGCCATGCTGTGGGCTGATGGGCATTTTGAGCAGAACAGGTGGCACTTCCTGTCTGGTCTGTCGCAAAGAGGTCGATCTCCGGTTGGCCCCAGCGGTGGAAGATGTCTGTGGTGGCCTGGGGACGCAGGGTCCACTCGTGTGGGCTCAGTTGTCGGCTTAACCTGTCCGCCAGGGAGTTCTGTTCGCCTGGGAGATAGGCTGCTTTTATCCTGCAGTGGCTCACTAGGGTTAGAGCCCGGATGGCGAGAGCCTCCTTGCATAAGGGCCGTGAGCCTGTCCCTCCTTGTTTGTTGATATAGAACATGGCCACTTGGTTGTCTGTCTGCACGAGGATAAGCTTGTTCTTGATGTGCGGTTGGAACGCCTGCAGTGCGTACCTTATGGCTCCAAGTTCCAGAAGATTTATGTGGAGATTTTCCTCTGCCGTTGTCCAGGCCCCTTGAGTGCATATGCCCTCAAGTATGGAGCAGACAGAGCTTAAAGATCCCAATTTACCCATGTCTAACAATAGCCAAATTAACATGAATAAAATACATTCTCTAAAATGCTTGTATGCAAATGCTAGAAGTCTAAAGAATAAGATGGGAGAGTTAGAATATATAGCACTAAATGAAAGGTTAGATATGATTGGAATATCAGAGACATGGTGGAAGGAGGACAACCAGTGGGACACTGTGATACCTGGGTACAAACTATATCGTAATGATAGAGCTGATCAAATTGGTGGAGGGGTTGTGCTCTATGTTAGAGAGGGCATTGACTCAGAAAGGATTAAAGTTTTGCAGGAAACAAAATCTGCTGTAGAATCTATATGGATTGAAATTCTATATAAAAGGGGGAAGGCAATGGCAGTGGGGGTATACTATCGAGCACCTGGCCAGATTGACCAAATGGATGATAAAATGCTCAAAGAAATCAAGGAAGCTAACAAAAGTTACAGTGCAGTAATAATACTGGGTGATTTCAATTACCCCGGTATCGACTGGGTCAGTGTCACATCAGGACATGCTAGGGAGATAAAGTTCCTAGATGAAATAAATAACTGCTTCTTGGAGCAGCTGGTTCATGAACCGACCAGAGGGGAAGCCATATTAGACCTAGTCCTTAGTGGAACACCAGATGTAGTGCAAGAGATAAGGGTGTTGGGGCCATTTGGCAATAGTGATCATAGCATGATCGCCTTTGATTTAATTAGTGGAGGAGGGATAGTAAGGAAATCCACAGTACTACCTTTTAACTTTAGAAAGGGAGACTATGATAAAATGAGGAAAACAGTTAAGAAAAAACTAAAAGGAGCAGTTGCAAAGGTTAAAGACGTACATCAAGCTTGGGTGTTGTTGAAAAATACTATCTTGGAAGCCCAGACCAGCTGTATTCCACGCTTTAAGAAAAGTGGAAGGAAGTCCAAAAAACTGCCAGCATGGTTTAAAGGTGAGGTCAGAGAGGCTGTTGTTACCAAAAAAGCATCTTTCAGGAAATGGAAAAAAGAGCCAAACAACGAAACCTGGAAACAGCACAAGCACTGGCAAGTCAAATGCAAGGCATTGATAAGGCAGGCAAAGAGAGAATTTGAGAAGAAGAAGCTTGCTGCGGAAGCAAAAACACGAAATAAAGACCTTTTCAAGTACATTCGTAGCAAAAAACCTGTGAGAGAGTCAGTTGGTCCATTAGATGATAAAGGGGTTAAAGGAGCACTAAGAAGCGACAAGGCGACAGCGGAGAGACTGAATGAATTCTTTGCTTCGGTCTTTACTGAGGAAGATGTAGGGATGTTACCCATGACTGAAGTGGTATTTAAAGGTGCGGAAGAATTGAAGGAAATATCGATACATCGGGAAGATGTCTTACAACTATTAGATAAACTGAAGAGTAGCAAATCACCTGGGCCGGATGGTATACATCCAAGGGTGTTGAAAGAACTGAAATATGAGATTGCAGACCTGCTATCAGTAATCTGTGAACTATCATTAAAATCATCTCTAATACCTGAAGATTGGAGGATCGCCAATGTAACACCAATTTTTAAAAAGGGTTCCAGGGGTGATCCAGGAAACTACAGACCAGTGAGCCTGACGTCAGTACCAGGAAAAATGGTAGAAACCATCATAAAGAATAAAATTACTCAGCATGTAGATCAGGGGTCACCAACCTCCAGAGGGCCGCGGGCCGCACAGCCGACTACCGGTAGACTCGCGGCCCGCACCCCCCTTCTCCCCGCCCCCGCCCCCGCGAAAAAAAACAATGCTCATACCTGTACTTCTGCTTTGAAAATTATTCCATGTCAGCTCCCTCCCTTCTTCTGCAGCCGCGGCTCCCTGCCTCTTAGGGAACCGCGGCTGTGCTTGTAAAATCATCGCGGAGCCCTTCCTGTCTTGACGGGCTCCGTGCAGCATTGTCCCGCCTCCAAAGGAACTTCCTTTAGAGGCGGGACAATGCTGCACGGAGCCCGTCAAGACAGGAAGGGCTCCGCGATGATTTTACAAGCACAGCCGCGGTTCCCTAAGAGGCAGGGAGCCGCGGCTGCAGAAGAAGGAGTCGGTGAGTTTGCCGGTACTTGTAGCAGCATCCTTGGCGGGCCGCACCGGGGTAGAGCCTCGCGGGCCGCACGAAGGGACCTCGCGGGCCGCAGGTTGGTGACCCCTGATGTAGATAGTCACAACCTAATGGGAGACAGCCAACATGGCTTTAGACAAGGAAGATCTTGTCTTACTAATCTGTTATGTTTTTTTTGAAGGAGTGAATAAACAGGTGGACAAAGGTGAGCCGGTTGATATTGTGTATCTGGACTTTCAGAAAGCCTTTGACAAGGTCCCTCATCAGAGACTTTTGGCAAAACTAAAGAGTCATGGGATAGGAGGCAGTGTACTATTGTGGATCAGGAACTGGTTAAAAGATAGAAAGCAGAGGGTAGGGCTAAATGGCCAATTTTCCCAATGGAGAAAGGTGAATAGTGGTGTACCCCAGGATCTGTGCTGGGTCCGCTGCTTTTTGACATATTCATAAATGACCTGGAAAGTGGAATAACGAGTGAGGTGATCAAATTTGCAGATGACACAAAACTATTTAAAGTTGTTAAAACCCAAGAGGATTGTGAAAAATTGCAAGAGGATCTTGATAAATTGGAAGACTGGGCATCAAAATGGCAGATGAAATTTAATGTGGACAAGTGCAAGGTTATGCACCTAGGGAAGAACAACCCAAACTATGGTTACACGATGCAAGGTTCCACATTAGGAACCACCACCCAGGAAAAAGATTTAGGCATCATTGTGGATACCATGTTAAAACCCTCGGCCCAGTGTGCAGCGGCGGCCAAGAGAGCAAATAGAATGCTAGGTATGATAAGGAAAGGAATGGAAAATAAAACAAAAGATATTATAATGCCTCTATATCGTTCCATGGTGAGACCGCACCTTGAATATTGTGTGCAATTCTGGTCGCCGTATCTTAAAAAGGATATAGCGATTTTAGAAAAGGTTCAGAGAAGAGCCACCAAAATGGTAAAGGGGATGGAAGGATACTCCTATGAAGAAAGGCTAAAAAGGTTAGGGCTCTTTAACCTGGAAAAGAGACGGCTGAGGGGAGATATGATAGAAGTCTATAAATTAATGAACGGAGTGGAACGGGTAAACATAGATCGATTGTTTACGTTATCAGAATATAGAAAGACTAGGGGACATGCAATGAAGCTACAGGGAAAACTTTTTAAGACTAATAAAAGAAAATATTTTTTCACTCAATGTGTAATCAAACTCTGTAATTTGTTACCGGAGGATGTAGTAAAGGCTGTTAGTGTAGCTGGGTTTAAAAAAGGTTTGGACAAGTTCCCGGAGGAAAGGTCCATAAACCGTTATTAAGAAGTGACTGAAGATATCAATGCTTGACCCAGTACAAGCATTGTGGAACTTGTGTCTCTTGGGGAAACTGCTAGGTACATATGACCTAGATTGGCCACTGTTGGAAACAGAATACTGGGCTTGATGGACCTTGGTCTGACCCAGTATGGCATATCTTATGTTCTTATATCCGACCCATGTGGGCTCCCCAGCCTGTCTGGGATGCATCAGTAGTGATGGTGATATGGTGACTGGGTTGTTGGAGTAGCTTCCCCACGGTGTGGTTTTGTTTGACTGTCCACCACCAGAGGCTCCTCCTGGTGCGAGCGTCAAAAGCAATGTTGGTGGAGAGAGGCTGGGTGCGCTGGTTCCAGCATGAGCGTAGGCGTGAAGGGTGCGCATGTGTAACCGTGCTAGGGGTAACACTTGAGTGGTGGCGGCCATGTGCCCCAGGAGGCGAAGGAGAGTCTGGGCCGTGGAGACTGTCTGAAGGGAGGTTGTCAAAGCTAGGGTGGCCAACTTCTCTGCCCTTTGTGCAGGAAGAAAGGCTCTCGCCTTCACAGTGTCTATGTCGGCCCCGATGAATTCCAAGCGTTAAGTGGGGACGAGGTGTGACTTCTGGTGGTTCACCAGGAATCCGAGGGAGGTGAGGAGGCAGATAGTCCGTTTGACTGCCCACTGAGTTTCCCACGGTGATGGTGATGATAGGAGCTAGTCGTCCAGGTAAGGGAAGACATGGATGCCCTTTTTCCGAAGGTGTGCTGCTGTGACAGACACGCACTTTGTAAATACCCATAGTGCTGGGGAGAGGCCAAATGGAAGGGCCTTGTATTGATAATGGCCTCCCAGGGCTTGAAAACGCAGGTACTGTCTGTCCTGTGGATGGATTGGGACATGTGTGTAGGCGTCCTGCAGGTCCAGGGACGCGATTCAGTCCCCGGGTTGGAGGAGGGGAAGGATCGACCCTAGTGAATAGATGCGGAACCTCTCCTTGAAGATAAACTTGTTTAAGTTTCTTAGGTCGAGGATGGGGCGCACCCCTTTCGATTTCTTGGATACCAGGAAAAATCTGGAGTAGAAGCCCCGATTGATCTGATCGGGGGGTACCAGTTCGATTGCTTGGGATGCCAAGAGATGCAGTAGTTCTTGGTGCATCAGCAGAGGTGTTTCGATGTTGCTGGATGTTGCTTGTGTAGAGCGCTGGCAAGGGGGAGACAGGAAGCACAGGTGGTAGCCTTCCCGAATGATCCGCAGGACCCATGTGTCTGTGGAAATAAGGCACCAGGAGCTCCAGAAGGCAGTCAATCATCCTGCCACCGGAAGGACTGGCTGTTCCTCCACGGATTGCTTGTCAAAAGGACGGGGTGCCTTTCCCCGTCTGGGGTGGTTGTTTCTTTTGTTTTCTGTCCCTCTGGTGCTTCTGTTGATGTGAAGCTCCATAAGGGGCTTGGAATGGCGTCTGCTTGTAGCGAGGTTGCTGCCATTTGCGGAAGCATTGTATCCTTTGTGAGTGTGTTGCAATTTGCCACTGTAATTCCCTTTGGTGCTGGAGCTGCGCTCGAAGCCTTCCTCAGTGAGTGTCTGTAAAGTGGTGCAATGTTCTTTCATGTAATTGATTGTGTCAGCGACTTTTTCTCCAAAGAGTGACTCGCCATTGCAGGGTGCATCGGCGATGCGCTCATGTGTGTCTTCGCACAGACCCAAGGCCCGCAGCCATGCTAACCGCCTGGTGGAGATGGCAGTGCCGGCTGTGCATGTAGCAACTTCAAAGGCATCATGCACAGTGCTGATGAGATGTTTTCCACATTCCTTAAGATCTCCTATTGTGGATATCACTTTTGCTTTCTCCTCCGGTGGAAGAGCTGTCAAAGTGTCCGTGAGAGTGCCAGCAAGGAGTCCTGGAAGAGTATGTGCTGGAACTGGTGCGCAGAGATTCTAGCATTAAGCATGGCTCCTTGGAAGACCTTCTTCCCAATGTCGTCGAGGAGTTTAGGGTCTTTCCCTGGGGGGGGAGTTGGCGTGGTTGCGTGACAACTTGATGCGTTTTAGGGCTGAAGACACCACGATGAAGTGATGTGGTAGCTGACTCTTGCCGAACCCCAGGCGCTTGTAGGACCTGGTATTTCGTGTCGAGTATCCTGGGGCATGCCAGGAATGAAGCTGGGCTCTGCCAGAGCTTGATGTGTGTATCCAGGAGAGCTGGTAGACTGGCAAGGTGATAGGCTTCTTAGGAGCGATGAGGTACATGAGGACCTCCGGTCCAGCTTGATCTGTCTCCAAGGGTATAAGGTTTAAAGTGGAGGCCACTTTGCGCAGAAACTTGGGGTATGTGAGGTCCTCAGATGGCGTAACTGTTGGGCCTGGCTGCGTGTCCGCAGATGCCCCTGTGGATCCTCCCACTGAACTTGATAATGAGGCCACTGGCCCTAATGGGGGCTTCGGACCCCAGTGGGTTCGTATCCTCCTCCTCTTCACCTATGCTGAGGAAGGATGGAGATTCAGAGGTTCCAGAGGCGTTGCTTGTATAGCTGCGGTCTGGGTCTGGTGGGTTCACAGTGTTCTTGTCTGGGGTGGGAGGACTGCAATCCCGTGGCCCTTCTGTCTGGGTGGGTTTATCCGAGACAGCATTGCGCAGAAGGTCTGTGAGGCTTGAAAGCAGCTGCAGGATGGCTCCTTGGTTAGGAAGCACCTCCGCAGGGGTGGCCGGTGACACAGATTGTTGCGCTGGCTTGGGGCCCTTGCAGCGGATGAGGCCTTCTTATGTGGTGCCTGCGCTTGGATCCACGGTGCTTGTCCCTCCTGGTGGCACTGGAGCTCCGGGAGCAGTGTTGCCTCTTGTGTCTGCTGTGTTCCCAGCTCCGATGTCTGTCCCAACGGTGATGGCTGCTCCGTTCACCGCGGCGTGCACTCCGCGGTGTCTGATCGACGTTGTGATCGCTGCTGTCTTCGCTGAGATGATAAGTGCCCCGATGCTGTGGATCCGAGGAGACAGTGACAGCACCAGCGTCAGAGTCTGTTTTTGTGTCTGCGCCAGGAGGAGGGGAGTCCCTGCGACGTGCAGCCTCGGCTCCGAGAGAAAGGGAGTACTCATGACGTCGGGAGGAAGACCCGTTCAATTGGCCAATGGGAGTCGTGTGGGTGGGGCGAGGCTGCCCGTGCCAATGGCCAATGGGAGAAGAGGGGGCGGAGACTGTGACATCATCAAGATGGCCGCCCCCAGGAACAGCATGGTCAAGCCTGCGTGCTTGAGCTCTGTGGGGGTCATGAGGAGAGCCGGAAGTACTGCGGCGGCTGGAGGAGGCCTTGGAAGATTGCGGTTTTGTTACCAGCTTACCTGCTGGTGTTTTGGAGTGTCTTTTCACTGCGGGAGTGTGGAGCTTTGTCATGGGAGCCTCCGTAGTAGCTGGCAAATCCAGAGCAGAATAACCGGGGATGGAGGCCCCTAGCAGTGCATTCCGTGCCGGGGAAACAGCTGTTGCAGGTTCCGGGTGCAGCACAAGAAAGTCTTTTAAAGCATGGCCTCTGGACTTCAAGGCTCTGGGGGACATCCGAGAGCAGTGTTGGCAGTCCGTGACCTGGTGGTTGGCACCTAAGCACCTAACGCACCGGTCGTGGGCATCTGAACTGCTCATCTTCCTCGAGCAGTGGTTGCATTTTTTGAATCCTGGTTTCGTGGAAGGCATCTTGTATCCGTGAGTAGTAGTTTTTCTGTAAATTTCTTCTCTGTCTGAGAGAGAGCAGTATCCGCGTGTGGAAGGCACGGTGGAAGAAGAAAGACTGGCTGGCTAGGGGCGGGCTAGTGGGTTGGGCCTCTGGCTCATGCTCAGAAGGTTCTGAGCTCTAGAGAGCACTTCCGTGTACGGCGCCGTCGGGGGATGTCACCAGTTGTGGCTGACGAATCCTGCTTGTCCAAGGAGAATAAAAGGATCCTTTTGGATGAAAAATCTGTGAGATAGTTATTACCATGTACCAGCGTGTTGTTCTACATAAGGTGAGATGTTATTGGGAAGTATAGGTCCTCTCTGTGATGTTTCTTTTATTGGGAAATGATATATTTTATTTATTTACCGTCTCTTTTATATCGTGCTATTCAACATCAGTGCGGTTTACATGACAACAAAAACTTATACGGTGCAGGAATCTGCTCCGCATTACAAAACACAGGTGCTTAAACTTGGGTAAAACCGGGATAACTATTTACATATAGGCATATATCCTCCCTGAGTGGTTCCCCATCTGGACGGAGGAAGGTGTCTTCTTGGGAACTGTCTGCCCACAGTCCAGCTGACCCTTCGCCCTGTATAGGAGTTAGCCACAGTGCCCAGGGAGGTCACAATGCCCCAGAGTCTGTTCAGGATATTCAGGGAATCCACAGGCCCTATTATTTGTAAAGGCTGAGGGTGGGGCTGTGGTACAGACACATGTAGGCATCACAGAGCAGGCGACGGGCACAGCTGGGCACAGATTTGACATCTAGAGCCTGAAGCTCCTGGGGATTCATGCTGAGGTACTCTGCCACCTCTGGGCACCATGTGATCTGTGGTATGTTAAAACCATTCTGGCCTCCTGCAAGAATAAACAAAACAGTCCTTCAAAGTGTGATCATTACAGAAAAGAGAGAAAGTGACAGAGACAAACATACACACATGAAAGAAACAGAATGAGACCGAAAGAGGAAAAGAGACCGATACAGAAATAGAGCTGGAGTCAGAAAGTAAGACGGTGTGTGGGAGTGTAAGGAGAAATGAAGTTAGGGAGAGACAGAAGCACATGGTCATCTCTTCCCCACACAGCAGGGCTCTACCCTTACCTTCTCGGTCTGCCATGCTATCAAAGAAGCTCCAGTCTGCATCACGAGGACCATGCTTGGTGAAAGCTACATAGTGACTAGTCTCTATACACAGCACGGCAAACAACTGCATGGTCTGTCGTGGGACAACTCTGTGGAAAACCGTCTGGCTCAGGAGCTCTTCAGGCAAACGCAGAGTGTGAGGCTCATGATTTCTCCTGCTCCGGTGACAGTGGACCTGGTGCCCCGGCAGCCAATGTAGAACAAAAAAATAAAAATGTGAGCTCATTTGAGAGCACTCCATCAAAAGCTAGGCACACATTCTATCCTTCCCACCATTTATTGCTCTCATGGTGGAGAAAGTGAAAAGAAGGCCTATGTATTTTAACATCTGTAATGGTGCCTCCCACAGGCATGAGCAAGAATTACACATAAAAGGTCATACTGACATCAGACCTAAATCTTTCTTCTGCAATGTAATCCCATGACTTCTTTTCCTTCGTCAGTGAAGATGGAGAATAGTTGATTCTAGCCCTGGTCTTTCTGATCCAGGCTGCTGTCCTAACCACTAGGCTACTCCTCCACTCAGATCAAGGTACATTACATTACGGTTAGCCCTTCACAAAAGGATGATGTTGGGTGTAGAACATGAGCAATAAGTTTATGGTTTAGGCACTTGATATATTGCCCTTTACTGTGTGTATCAGAGCGGTTTACAGATATATTCTAATAGGCACTTTTTTATTTCCTTGTCCCCAAAGGGCTCACAATCTAAGCATAACTGAGGCAATGGAGGATTGAGTTGCTTGCCCAAAGCCACAAGGAGTGGCCATGGGACTAGAGACCCCAGTCCCTCTGGCCCGAGGTTACTTGTCCCTATGAGGGATTTGAACTCCTGGCCCTCTGGCCTGAGTTAACCTGTCCCAACCACTGAGCATATCATATCAACATATCAATCTCAGCTAAACTGTTAAACAGATGTGCAGCACACCTAGAAGAAATATATGACCTCCAAAGATCATTCGATGACCTCACCTGCTTGCTGCATACAGTGCAGTACTGCTTGATGCCACCGGGGGTAATATTGAGATCCTCGTAGCAATCCCTGCATTCTACGAAGGCTAGCGCTTGACAAATACAGCACTCCCTGGGAGCTGAGGACAGCGAAAGGAAATAAGATCTCTATTAATCTATCTACTACCCTTCCAATCCATTTACCCACCCTTGTATTATTTTGCTTATGCTGCCACCCATAAAAATTCAATTGCCCATCTGTGCCCCAACCCCGTTGTATACCACAGAACTACCCATTAAATCTTCCATTTTATCCAGGCATCATCCTACCAGCCCATCCATTCATCTATAAACTCATCCTTCAGTTCATCTATCCATCGCTCCATTGAACAATTCCTCCATTCTCCAATTCATCCATCCATTACCTGAGCAGAAGTTTACCAGCCCA
Source organism: Ichthyophis bannanicus (assembly GCA_033557465.1). Lineage (NCBI taxonomy): Eukaryota > Metazoa > Chordata > Amphibia > Gymnophiona > Ichthyophiidae > Ichthyophis > Ichthyophis bannanicus. Next base: position 123,338,130 of record CM066048.1, read on the forward strand.
ACCTTTCTGTCCACCCATTCTCCAATGAATCCTCATCTCTATTAATCCGTTCAGTAATACAATGATTCTCCCATTCATCTATCTATTAATTCTGCAATCCCTCAGACTTCAGATCTTAACAAAAGTTCCATCATGAGGCCGACCAAAAGTCAACAGTGAACTGATCATAGAAGAGGTCCTTACTGTCCTCCAGCAGGTCTGTAATGTCCAGTTCCAGTGTAGGCAGGATGGTGGTGAACATTTTGAAGTTTTTTCCATTGCGAGGCATCTGAATGATGAGACAGGAGGGGGCCTAGATAGTAGAAAGAGGGAAGACACAAAGAGGAAGGATGCTCATCTCTCGTATCGTTGTAAAGCTCCTTTACAGGATCAGTCTGGGGGCAGAAAGAGTGCTCTTTTGATAAGATGTCATGCTAATACCATTACCCGAAGATATCCAATCTCATGGTATAATCTGATTTTCAAAAAAGCACCCTAAATACTCAATTCCTCTCTTTTCAAGTTAGGAACATAAAAACCTAGGGCTGGGACAGGCCTCCAAAGATCAACTGGTTTATCCCTCCATCTAAGTTCTGATGTTTCTTTAGAATCATCTTTAGCAGAAAAGGTCGTAACACCTCGGCACACGGTTTGCAGGTTAGCTGCAAAAATGGCCCTCTAAAAGCAAGGGAAATCCCAGGAAGTGTCTCTCTCCTAACTGGTCCTGCAGCTCATAAATGCACAAAGCTAGGAAGTCTGAGTTGGGTTGGGACTGACCTGAGCAGGTTTTCCTCCCCCATCTCCTGCTCCTTCAGGAAAGAATCTCTCCTTTCTTCCTTGTACCCATGTGACTTGTATCAACCTTTTCTCTCCATCTGTGGGCCAGCGAGACAATTACAGAAAATATAGCCAGAGATTGACAGGGAACTGGGTTTCACCAGCAAGGGGTGGTTTTGGAATGGTGCAAAGGAATATGTGCGTAAAGACATCACAGAGGAACCAGAGGGAAGGAGTGATGGTTAGTAGTTTCAAACAAAGTAGCTAAGTGAAGGTCTTGGAATGAAATGCAGTTAATGTGGATAGAATGAGGAAATTCAGCCAGGCCACGGGCCAAGTTACAAGAAGTCTAAACCATTATAGTGAGCACACCATAAATCAGTCCTCACTCTTTCTGCTTCAAAAGAATGTGTTGACCACAATGAGATTTGAACTTATTGCCCACGGGCGTCTAAAGATGTCACATTCTCAAGGAGCAGATCTAGACTCCTCCACTGACCTGTGGCCTCTCACCTCAGTAAACTTAAGGTCACTGGTAACTAGTGACCACTCCAGGAGCTGCTGGACGCTGGGGATGCTGACAGACTGCTTTCTCTCCATGAAAATCTGATAGAAGATGCAACCATGGGGCTCCTTTCCTGTAGACCTGAGAGGAGAGAGGTATGATGGGTAGATGGTCAAAGAGAATCTATCTTTAGCTTTATTTAATTTCTTGATATACTGCCCAGGCTGAAAGGCATTAGAGTGGTTTACAAACGCTACAAGCAGGTACTGGATATATTCCCTTGTCCCCAAAGGGCTCACAATCTACACATGTACTTGAGGCAACAGAGGATTAAGTGGCTTGCCCAAGGCCACAAGTTGTGCCTGTAGGAATAGAGACCCCCAGTTCCTCTGGCATGAGATTATTATCCTGAGTGGGAATCAAATCCCCCAGACCTCCAGCCTGAGGTAACTTGTCCCAACCACTAGGCTACTCCTCCCTATGGAGGAATGGAAAATGGAGGGCAGATGGATAACAGGTTCTTTTGAAGGAGGAAACAAGGTTCATCCCAGAAAACCTAGAGATAGATGTTATTGGAGAAATGCAGACACAAGAAAGCAAGACACAGAAGATGAAACATTCTCTACAGAAGTTTTGAACTGTGCTATGAAGCTCCGTTCCTTACCTGATCTTAAACAATGGGTCCACCTTCAACACCTGGAAGAGCTGATGGAGAAATTCCTCTGGGTCTGTGTGGAAAGAGCAGAGGCTGGGTGAGGAGACATTTCAGGAGGCTCAAGGAAAGATCAGACATAGCCAAGTAAAATTAATATCTTGGGGGAAGGGGATCAGACGTGTTTCAACCAGAAAAGTGCCAAGTAACAGACTTCTCTAACATTCCCCAATTCGAGACGTCTCTATAAAGTCTCAGCTTTTTCTAAACAACCTGCACTTGGCAAGAGATTTCTGTGATTTCCGAAGCACAAAGAGGAACTGGATTACTGCAGAGATCACCAAATCCCTACCAGAGAAATCCCCACCGCTTCTTCACCTTTTTCCTCACTGGTGAATCCCGAGGAACGACCCTCTGCTTCCAAGATCTTCCGCAGGGCCATCACCTTGGTGGCGCACACATAACCATTCCTGGGGAAAGGACAATAAAAAATATGAGGGGAAGAGGGTCTCCTCCAGTGTCCATCACAGAATTTTAGTTGCCATGTTAGTCCACTTGGATATGTGGAAATTAGGGTTATCAAACAAGGTATCACCTAAAACTTGTTTATTGATACACATTCCCTCTGGTGCCTAAATTCACTGTTCAAAACTCAAGACTATATTATGGGGGCTGACTCGGGTCAGTAGCAGTGCAGTGTACTGGTGGGTGGAGGATCTGGGCTCAATTCATTGAGTATTATGGTACCACCCATGAGCGACCCCCAAGTTCAACCTAATTAAGATCTCCCAGCGCAATTTTGCAACCAAGCCTATACTTACTGCAACATTGTACATAGTTATTGATAACATGATTATATCTGCTGATATAATGTATATAGTTGTAACACAGTTCTCTTAAGTTGAATGTGCATAAGTTATTGAAGTTTCAATGTAAAGTTCCTTTGATGTTCATTGTAAACCACCCCTGATCTCGGGGTATATAAATGCATGTTAAATAAATAAATAAATTCCTAGGTCTGGTCTTCCATTCTCCAGTGGTGAAGGCGGGTGGGAAAGGATGGAGGAGAGCCCTAGGCATGATGCAATGGAGACACCCCGTGGCCAGATTCATTACCACATTGGCCAAGTATAGAAGGAGCCCTGGTTCATAGCTCCTGGGCGAGGACTGCTTGCAGTGTTTGGAGTAAAAGACATTTATTTATTTATTTATTTAACAATTATTTCTATACCGCTCTTTCACAAGTATCAAGTGCGGTTTACAATGAACAGTATTTTATATGGTATGGATAGTATCATACCAAGTCATTTTACATTGGGAAGAAGGGTAGCTGCAAAGGAAGATTCATGCCACCCATAGTACAACAGAAGCTGGTTAGCCCAGAAAAGCAGGGGGAAGCTGCCAAGTTAAAAAAAAATACTGTTAATATTATCATGAATATTCTTAATGTTATTATGCCTCAGAGCTTTTGAACTCTACGCACCGTCCCTTTGGAACTCTGTGCCAGACACAATAAGGAATATCACCAACCTCCCCTCCTCCCGCAAACACCCGAAAACCCTCTTATTCCACTGGTCAACAAATTTTTACAAAAGTCATGTTACTGAAATAAAAATAGTCATTTCTTATCAATTTTTATATGCTGAACACGAATATGACAGTGAAATTGCAAAGCTGGCTCTAGTTTTTTTGTAATCTACAAGAATAAATGTTTACATCACGAAATGCATGTCAATAGTAAATATAATAGGCCTTCGGTTAACACCTGTAAAAAACCAAGTCATAGACTACTTCTTAGATTTTTTCGCCTGTCTCTTGTACAGCTGTTCGGGAGCTTCTCTGGGGAGTGTCCAGCAGTAGTCAGCCAGCATTGTAGTGGACCATTTTCCCTGGTATCTTTACTCCATCGTTGCGATATCCTGGTGAAAACATTTGCCCTGTTCATCACTAACCATACCACAGTTGTCAGGAAAGAAATCGAGATAGGAATCAAGGAAATGGATCTTTAGAGACATATTGCAGCCAATTTTCTGATACTGCATCAGCATGTCTTCTACTAGTTCCTTGTAGTTTTCTGCCCTAACATTCCCGAGAAAGTTTGTTGACACTAGGTGAAAAGCATTGCATGCTTGTTTCGCATCACCCTGCAGCAAGTTGTTGAACCGGTCATCTTTGAAGAGCTCTCGAATCTGAGGACCCACAAAAACTCCCTCTTTAATCTTTGCTTTGCTGAGTCAAGGGAATTTTTCATGCAGGTATCGGAAAGCTGGCGAAGTGCGGTCCATGGCTTTCACGATGTTTTTCATCAAACCTAGTTTGATGTGAAGGGGGGGGGTAGCAGGATTTTGTAGCCTCAACCAGAGCTGGATGCTGGATATTCTTCTCTCCAACTGTTACATTTTGTCTGCGATTCCATTCCTTCCGCAAGTAGTGCCAATCCCTTGCTCGGCTATCCCACTCACATAAGAAACACATGTATTTTATATATCCCTGCTGCAGTCCCATTAAAAGGGCAACTACCTTTAAGTCCCCACAGTGGTGCCAGCTGTACTTGTTATAGTTAATGGAAGTCAGTAGATGCTTTAAGTTATCGTATGTCTCTCATGTGGACGGCGTGCACTACTGGAATAGATGGAAGACGGTTTCCATTGTTCAAAAGCACAGCCTTCAGACTCAGTTTCGAAAAGTCTATAGTCTCCAGTCTTGTGGGTCATGAGTGATTTTTAAGGCATTCATGAGGCTTTCAATATCGGAACAGAATACCAGATTACTTTCCTTTCCGACTGCGTATAGTACACTGCTGACGTCAGATGGCTTCAGCAGCCATCTGGCAGTAGTATTGCATTGCATCAGAAAATGATGCAATCAACTCTGGATGATGTGTGTATGCTGGTATTATGCAATGTGATGCAATATTACATCATTCAAGGCTTATTTGGGATGTTGTTGATGTCCTACTGGATAAATTTGCACGGTGAAACGTCAAAAATGAACTACATGCAAGATCTTCAAAATGAGAGCCAATAAAATTTTTTTAATGTTATATTCGTGTTCAGCTCACCAAGATACTACAGATTAGGGCCTTTTAAAGTCTGTAACGATTTCAATGTTGACCAGTGAATTCTCTGGACACTTTGGACCCACCACCTAACACCCCCTCCGACATGGCACCAAGAAGACAGAATCTGCACTTATAAATAGTTAAAGAATATACCATCTGTGTATAGCTCTCCTATTGTATATAGTTCAATGATCACAAATAGTTTGCCGTTATATATACTGCATTGCATACTATATAACCATGTAACTGTGTTACTTGCTATCCAAGATGTTATTTGTTCTATGTAACTGATGTTTTGTTCACTGTAAACCGCTCTGACCTGGTGAAAGGCAGTATATAAGCCTAGCTAAATAAATAAATAAATAATGCAGGCTATTGTTTATATTTTGGATTCAGTGTGGTAATAATTACTTTTTAGTTTATTAAGAACTCATATCTTCCATCGAACACTATGACCCAGTAGCATAATCCAACTCACCCCAATAAATACAAAGCATTGTATATAGTTATTTGTATATAGTTAATGTATACACTCCATGTTTTATTGTAACTTTGAGTTGTTTCTAAATCACTTTGAGCCAGTGAAAAGAGATATAAAAGCACAGCTAAATAAAATAAAAATAAATCTTCCTTCTGTTTTATGCTTATTATTTTATGTTATAACATGACCATTATATTTTACGCTTCTTTGGATTTAAACATTTTGATTTTAATGGACACTCTGGGGTGGGAGTGGCTGACTAGGCGCTGGTGACATCACCATTGGGCATCATGCTCACTAAATGAGACATGGATTTAAATCTAATCCGAACATGTCTGAATTATGAAATTCCAGGCTAAAATAACACACTGTAGGTTAGTGCTCTTAGATTCCATTATCTTGGAATAGTGGAATATGGAGTATGGATTTATAGATAAAGCTTGTTTAGACATTCACATTAGCAGTGAAATTTGGATCGGACGTGGTGATAATGGGGAGAACGTGATGTTTTTTTCTTTGCCCTGGGATATTTCCCTTTGTAGATTTATGTGCACTTAGCTAGTAGGACACAGAGTTTGCTGTCAGGAAAGATGGGGATCGCAGGTACTTACTTGCGCAGAGGGTTAACGATCTCGGTGCGCAGGTGGTCCCGTGTGGTACTGTATGAATCGTTGTCATTTTTATCTTGGGGACGCAGGAGTATGGTGTCCAGGACAGAAGAAAAGGCAAACATACTGTGGAAAGAAAAAAGGAGACAGAGAGAGATGGTTGGAGGGAGAGAGGGAGATGAACAGAGGGAATGAGGTGATGTTGGTAACAGAGAGAGAGAGACACCAAGCAGGAGAAAGATATTGACAGAGAAAGAAGAGGGAAGGAGAGAGAGACACTGCATGAGGAAGAGATATGGATGCAGAGGAGAAGAAAGGCAAGGTGACCCTCAACCACTCACCAGAAGAGCGTGGCATCCAGGTAACAGGAATTGCAGTGGCCTTGGATACCTTTCTTCCAGCCCATGAGCCTCTCCCCTCCCTCAGGCCCTCTGTCTGGTGGGGTGTCCTCTTCCACCCTCTCACTCGTGTAGTCCCTGAATGCTGAAAGTAGAGTAGGGGAGGTGCAAGAGTGTTACACTCTGCAGGTGTGAGCCCCACATTATTCGGTGTCACTCAATCCAGTGCATTCTGAGACTTAGAGTCCTATATTTCTGTAGCATTTCCCCATCTCAATGCATTCTGAGATATACTCAAATAATAATTTAAAGCCAAGAGCCTTCTCCGTGCTCTGGGTTAGACACTATGGAGTTCCAGCGCCACCGCTCCTTCCCCCATACGCACCTATGGAGTTGCAGCTCTGGGTCTGATTGGTAGAGAACTGTAGGGATGAGAATCTGGAGTCTGGCCGACAGTGTCGCAGCTTGACAAAGAGCGCCTTGTTGGGAGCACAGTGGAAGTAGCGAGAGCCCCTGTAGGTGCCGTCCGTGCAAACCGATGGCATGGGATTTTCCTAGAGAGCACAGAAACAACCGACATAGAAGCATGACATCAGTGTTTCTGCCAATTCCTCCCTCTTGCATATCACAAGACTTCACTACACCAGCCACACACTTACCACTTCCAAGCCGGCTATCTTCTCTGCAAAATCGGGGTGCTCCCCTATCCAGCGGATCACCCCAAAGATAGGCGGGTCATGGACCTCCACCATGGAGTTGATCTCCAATGGGGGGTCGTGCAGGTTTTCTGCTGAAGAGCCAGGTTCCAGTGACGGCAGCAGGCTGTCTTCCCCTGGACTGGGGGAGATCTGGCGCTCTTCAGAGACTGGAGACAGGGCAGGTGGAAGCAGAGGTTCGCCAGCTGGGCTTTCAGTGAACGTAGCTGCTTTACCATCTGTAGGGCAGATACAAGTGGATGCTAGAAGCGAGTTCCTGACATTCAGAGGTTGCATGATGACAATTAGTTCATCAGGGAGCTGCTCTAGCAAGATGCAGAAATGTCATAGTGTAAGAGCGTGCCCCCACAAACTTTCTTTGGCAGATGAGATCCAGGTATGTCGAGGAGGGGAGATAGCTTAGGAAGGTGCCACTTGGGCCATCTGTCCTCCATGGGAGAACCGTCTCTGAAGGGAAAGCACAGAAAGGCTGCTAACAAGATTTAGGGCACAGCTCGATGTCTCAGAAATCATCCTGCCTGGTTTCCAGCTTTGTCGTCTCTCTTTCTTGTCTTATTGCTAAAGCTCCTTTCCTTTCCAACTGAATTCTTGATGGGCTGAGACCTCTTTTGCCTCCTCTCCTTAATACTAATTCAGTGAAAGCCTTTGCACACCTCTGGGCCCAACCCAACAACTACAACCACTATTCTGCCCAAAAAGAATTGCTATGAATTTTTGTAGTTTCTTCATTTTAAAACAGAACTAAATTTATGTACTTTCTTGAGTCCTCCTCCTTAGCCTAAGAAAGAAGAGCACTTTTAAAACCTTTGCAGCACAGTAGAGAGGAATTTCACCAGCAGGTGCTATGCCTGGCTTCTGACTTAGGCCCACACAAAACCAATTTCCTTCTCAAACATAAGAGATTCACACAAGTTGTCTCTGAAGATTGGAGATCCCGTGCCACTAAATTAATGAAAGACACCATTTGCTTTGTGTTTGAGAAGACAAAACAAAGAGACCGAGGGACAAAGCCAGGGTGCACCCAAGGCAACACTCTAAGATAATAAGAGGCGCTGCTAGTTCCATATATATTAGCACTGCTTGAAATAGTGATTGTGGGGAGGTGACATCATTTATTTCATTTTCTATCATGGTTAATTAAATTTTAAAAGAGAAAGAGCTGCAGAGGGAGATGGGTGGGAAAGCAGAAAGAAAAAAGAAGGGAGAGGTAACGGGAGATGCCTGGAGAGAGAGGAGTTCCTTGGAGAGGGAGGAGATCCCCCTATCCTTCCCAACTCACCCCTCTGTCTGCTCTGCAGCAGTCGGTTCTGTTGGTTCTTGTCCACACCTCCACGGGAGAGGAAAAGACTCTTCTCATCTCGGCCAGAAACTGGAAAATTAAGAAACACCCCCACCACCACACAGCTATGAATACAAGAGAATCTTTTCCCTGATACCTCCTCCACCACACCCACATCATGTACTGGGTTGCTCTCTACCAACGAGCAGCAAAGACAGTTCAAAGCTCCCCACACTGCAGAGCTTACAGCTGGAGGGAAGAAAACATTCAGGGCAACTAAATACAGAGAAATTCACTCATTTGGAGTTTGTGCAGTCTTAAATGAGATAGCTCTAACCCTGCTCTATGGAAGTATCCTGTCTTTGATGGAGTCATGGCGCTATCATATGGACAGAAAGTAAACTGCAACGCCTTCATTCTCTGGAAGGTCTTTTTTCTTTTTTCTTTTTTAAACTCGAACAAGCCTCTCCCTTTCCCCCTCTCTTCCACGTTTGGGCCACATTTCGCCTTCTTAGTACTGCAGAACTTACAAATTTATCTCCACATCTCGCAAGACCAACTGCTCTCTAGATCAGATACCCTCGTCTTGGCTTTCAGAACCGTCCCTTGCTTTCTTGCCCTCTGCACTTACCATGATGAACTCTAGTCTCTCTTCTTTTCCCACCCCTTGGAAACATGCTTTGGTTCGCCCACTCCTTAAGAAACCATCCCTTGACTCCCTTGACCCTGTGCACTATTGCCCAGTTTTGAATTTCCTCTTTCTCTCAAAAATTCTTGAAAAAGCTGTTTTCCCCCAACTCTCTCACCATCTTGATCCATCCATTTTCTCCATCCCCGCCAATCAGATTTCCGTCCAGGCCATATTGTGGAAACTGTCTTATTTGCGTTTGTCAATGAGCTCCATACTTTGCACGATCGTGGTGATGTTTCTGTGGCAGTGTCTCTGGATCTTTCTGTGGCTTTTGATCTTATAGACCACTCGGTTAAGTGATGCTGGTCTTCTGGGTTCAGTGTACCGCTGGTTCCACTCTTTTCTTTACTCTCGGACTTTCATGGTCACCTCAGCACCACTTCCTCTGATCCATTTCCTCTCCATTGTGGAATTCCCCAAGGTTCAGTTCTAGCACCCCTCCTGTTCAATATTTTCCTTGCACCACTCGCTCTACTTATTCAGCAATCAGGGATGTCGGCTACTACTATGCCGAAGATATTATTGTGCTCCAACACACAAATCCATCTCAACGTGACCTTTCTCAAGTTTCTGACTAGTTAACTACTAACTGTTTTTACCTCAGCCTGTCTAAAACATTGGCTATATGGTTCACACATGGTAGCACCTGTCCCCCAATAGCCCCAGTTCTCTCAGACGCCCCTATTCCTCTAGTATCCTCCCTCCACTATCTTGGTGTAATTCTAGACTCTGATCTCTTCTTTCATAATCATATCTCTGTGCTCATCAAGAGATCCTTTTGCTACCTCCATCACATTTGCGCAATCCATCCTTTCCTCACGCCCCAAGCAATAACTACTCTTCTGCTGCCTCTAGTCATGCCCTGTCTAGACTTCTGCAATCTCACACTCACTGGCACCCCCCATTTTCAACTTCATAGACTTCAACTAATTCAAAACAAGGCAGCCAGAATCATTACACACACCACACGTCAAGACCACGACACTCCTTTCCTCTCAGCTTCACTGGCCCCCCGTGGAATATCGCATTTGTTACAAGATTCTCATACTCGTGCATCAAGCTATTTATTCTCATGCCCCGCAATATCTGGTAGATCTTCAATTCCACACTCCCACATGCAGCCTCCATTCAGTACATATTAACCGCCTTCCCCTCCCATCATCATCCCGTACCCACTTACAATCCACACGCCAATCAGCCTTCTTCTTTCTAAGTCCATCCCTATGGACCTCCTGCCCCACCACCCTTCAACTGCAACAGACCCACTCCAGATTCAAGTCTCTTCTAAAAACCCATCTTTTCTCCTCTGCTTTTGATCTTCCAGCCTCCATTTTCTAACTTTCTCTCTGTTGTCTGACTCTTTTGTCCTGAATAATTGAGTTCTCTCCTTTTCCTGTCTATCATTGTAGTTCTTTTCCTTTTTCCGGCTTCGGCCACATCTGTGGTTGTTTTTTTTTTTTTTTATTGTATACCGCCCTGTCACGAAGGAGCGGTATATCAAATAACTCAATAAACAAGCATAAATACTGAGATGCCCATAGTTAGCCCATTTAGATACACACAGAAATAAAAATCAACCGTTTTGGGCACTGTTTTTATTGGCTTAATAATTCATACCCTAGGCCTCAAGGTTTGTCACAAATGCGTTAAGTTAGTCTGGGGAAGGCGATTGGAAATATTGCCTATGAGATGCGGGTTGTTATAATGCTGAATTCATATTAACGAGATAGCAAGTCTAAAATTGAAACTTCTTTTTTCAGCATGTGTTATTTTCTTGGCCACAAGAGAGAGACAATAGTCTCATACACATAAGAACATAAGATATGTTCACCTTAGAGGAAAGGCGGGATAGAGGTGATATGATTGAGATGTTTAAATACCTCTGTGGCATAAATGTTCAGGAGGAGAGCCTCTTTCGATTGAAAGCAAGTACTGCTACGAGGGGACATGGGATGAGGGTGAAGGGGGATAGAGTCAGGAGTGATATGTGGAAATATTTCTTTACGGAAAGAGCGGTGGATCCGTGGAATAGTTTCCCAGTGGAGGTGGTAGAGATGAGGACAGTATCTGAATTCAAAACAGCATGGGACAAACACAGAGGATCTCTAAAGGAAAAAAGGGGACTGTTGTAGTTATTGATATGGAAGGACAGACTAGATAGGCCATGTGGTCTTTTTCTGTCATCATATTTCTATGTTTCTATCTCATACTGGGTCATACCAAAGGTCCATCAAGCCCAGTATCCTGTTTCCAATAGTGTCCAGTCCAGGTCATAAGTGCCTGTCAGGTTCCCAAAAAGTAGACAGTTTCCATGAGGCTTATCCCCCAAGCCCACTTTAATAATGGTTTATGGATTTTTTTCTCCAGGAACCTGCCCAAACCCCTTTTAACCCACTATACTAATAGCTTTTACTACATCCTCCAGCAACGAATTCCACAGTTTGATTACACATTTGATTACACTAATGACCAAACAGGAAAAAAGCCATGGACCTCACCTCTTTTTACTTTGTGCTGTGGTAACAGGATTCCATAGTCTGGCGAGGGGATGTCACAGATTTTCTTTTCCTTCCAGTATCCATCCCAGCAACCTATGGGCTTGTCCTGTGTCAAGCAAACAAAGAAATTACTCTAAAACAGTGAGAGCAAATGAGAAAAGAAAGTGAAGGGCGTGCAAGAAAGCAGAGTGGTTTCACAACAGCCACTGTTCATCAGCATGCTAATGAGATGCTGTGAAGTCATAAAAGCGGGCCACAATCGCTCAAAAATCCTCACTAGGTGAAATTGGAGTTGGAGGGGTCATCTCACCAGAAGGATACCCACGAAAATCCCAGCCATGGCTTGCTTGGGCAGGTGGCCACAGAAGACCACAGTCCCAGTAGGCAGGCTGTCCTCCATCTCAAAGAAGACTTTGTCTCCCTCCTGCAGTGAGATATCCACATCCTTCGGGATGGTGATGGTGGTGCGGGACCTGGGGGAATCCTCAGGATTATCCATTGGCTCAATACGACTCACTGGAACAAAGATGCCTGAATTCTCAGCACAGGAGAAAAACTTCCGACCCTTGAAGGAGCCATCGGTGAAGCCCTTACCAGCAGCTGAACCCTGATAGCAAAAAAATTATAAGCCAAAAGAGAAGTTTGTCACATGGTTGGTAAGAACATCGCGACCTATTATACTGGACGGCACAGTGGAACAACCTGGTCACCGAAAATGTGGCGCTTGCTCCATATGTGGAGTTACAGAAGATTGTACCGAATTTGAACACGGGGGGATTCTATATAGGTTGAGAAACGCCACTTCCTGTGCATCTAGCTCAGTAATATATACAATTATATGCCCTTGTGGGCTGAGATACATTGGTAAGACTACCCGAATGTTCCGAACCAGGATCATCGAACATCGCAGTAGATTACACTGTGGAGTAGTGGAGGCCCCTCTAGTAGCACATTGTCAACAGTTCAATCATGACTTTGAAGATCTAAGATGTTTTTGTATAGAACTAGTCACGTCTGGACAGCGGGGGAAGACACAAGCTCAAACCTTACATTTGCATGAACAACGTTGGATATTTACACTTAACACTGTGTCCCCAATGGGATTAAATAGTACGATTGAATGGAATGTCTGTTTGTACTAATATAAGAATCATGTTGGGAACAACTGTAGGATATCGACAAGAACGTCACCGGTATGACGTCTAATCCCGGTGGGGAGTTTATCTAATTGATTGACGTCAAGGTACACGTCATTGAACGTATTCCTTATATAGTCGTTAGAAGGGAGAACCCGCATGCGTAGTGTCCAGATGAGCTGTCAGCCATTTTTAAACTATGAATGAATACCGACACTGAAGAGGTATGTTTGGAATCGCCTGAAAAGGTAACATTAATGGCTTTCTACTTCTAATTTATACAACTTAATTTGCCATTTCGATATGTTGTGATTCCTTTTAGATGATTTGCAGATAACGATTCATGTATACGCATCTAAAAAGCATCAATTGCCATTTCCAAGACTTTGAAGTTTGTAGTCATACCCCCTGAGGAAACGTCTCCGTGAAACGCATTAACGGACCGGGAGATTGCGTTGGGGTCGCCTGCTCTTTTTGAAGACAAGTTGGCATAATTACCTCATTACAGTTCATGAAAGTTTATACTTATCGTATGCAACATCATAAGAATACTGAAGGGTATATACAGAAATGAGTCGTTGATGCGATTTGGCAGTTAGGTTACAGATTTTTGAACATCTAAACCGCTGCTACAAGAAGTCTGAGACTCATATACCCTTTTGTTCATATAGAAGAAAACTTAAAAAAAAGTGGAAAAAATTTAACTCTAAGATAAAAAATATTCAAAATATAAAATCATTTTTAATAAGGTGTTGTAGAACGGGCCATTTCATATAGAATCACATAATATTATTATTGAGGGGTTTCGTCGTCATATATAATCTTAACCCTCTGCGAACTGACTTGATATCTAAGTGGTAAGAACATCGGGCATCAGAGAAGGAAGGAGGTAGATTTAAGTAGCTAAACACCTCACCTGGAGTTCAAATCAATCCCAGTGAAGAATTATCTTTCTGCAAGCTTCATTAAATGAAGAAATTCAGAATATGTAATGATTAGAAACAAACAATATTCCCTCTAGGGTACTTGAGAGTTCACCATCCACATTCTTACATGCGAGAGCAGTGCAGCAAAATTGCAGTTCCAGTTGTCGAGGGTGGGCAAGTTGTGCGGAATTCCCAGATCTGCCTGCCCCTCACAATTCAAATCAAATTGAATTGCTGCACCATCTCTTATTGTATAAATGCCGGTGGTGGACTTTCATGCATCTTTGAAAAATTGTTGGAAACAAGCCTTCACTTGATGCCTACAGTGCAATTACTGCAATTGAAATTCTTAAGACAAGATATAAGGGTCATTTCTGGGGCTGGGGGGGGGGAGCGCCCAGCTTCTTCAGTCTCCCCTCTCCCATGACACTTCCCTGTACCTGAGGTCATTCTGTGACCATTTTCTCTCTAACTCACGACTTAAAATAACTCCCGAATAATGAACGGCATGCTGGTGTTGCCCACCCCAATCTGCTCAAGGCTCCTAAGGATGGGAGCAGTTTCGTAGGTGGATATTTTAACAAAATGTAAACACATTTTCTTTAAAGATACTCTGGGGAGATATGAAATAAAAAATTAAAAAATAAATAACACCACACAAGGAGAGTTGCTCTTCACAGAACTGTCCGGGAGAGAATGCAACTGCATTGATGTAAGCTCTTGGGAGAAGGGACCACATACATTATTCCTGCTTATTTCAGGACAGTAGAAACTGCAGGATTCTCTGTTTGAGTTGAGTGTTAATTGAATTCTATGCATTATTTCACTCACCAATAACTCCACGCCAAAAAGGATCCCAGAATCTCCCTTAGATTTTCCAAGAGGACCTCGGTAGCGCACCACACCAGGGAACCGGTTCACTGAGGCAGAGGTCACCTGAACCCGCACGTGTTGCCCTTTCTTGATGCGCGAGAGCTGCTGGAGTTGGGGCTCATTTTCAATCAGGGCCAGGCGCTGTTCACCATTGGTGACGGGTTCCAGCAGCCCTGCAAAGTGCTCCTCAATCTCCCTCACATCTTGGAGGTCGATCTTCAGTGTCTTCTCCGTGTCCAGGACTGTCAGCCATGGGGAGCGTCGAGATCCCCTCCGGGACTCATCAACTTCCATCCGCAGCAGGGACCCCTGTAGAACTTTGACTTCACTCCTGTTCTCGTTGAAGCCAAACATGTCCTTCATGGTGATGAAGTAGCGTGAAGATTCTTGGGCTCTCTGGGGACCGGACATGTCACTTGTCTGTATGACTCCTTAAAAGATGGTAGAGACACCCTCAGAAACTAAGCTGCATGGAAGCAAGGAGAAAATAAACACACGTGTGAGAAGATCCCCTCCCCCCAATACACACCCACCGAGCTCCTGTCCTGCAATACATTCTTCTGTTCCAGAACCAGGGTTTCCTACTTAGAACGCCAGTAATGCACCTCAGTCCTGCCTGACAGCATCCCCTATTATTCCAGTAGTGAAAACCCCCACCCCCTCCCTTGCACCTCACTCCTGCCCAAAGGCACATCATGCTTTTGCAGGACTGAAACTCTCACACCTCACTCCTGCCCTAAAACAAACCTTTTCTAGTGGGTAGAGGGGGTAGGTGGAACTCTGATAGGGCAAGGTTTTGTCCCAAATGCTTGATCCTCCATTTTCTAATCAAACACCCTTATCCAGAGCAAAGAGGTGGAAAACAAAAAACCTAAAGAAACCTCCAGCCACCCTCGCTAAAACCATTTACAGCCGTACCCAACAAGCCACTGCCATCCTCTCACCTCTTTTGCTCTTTCCACATTTTACTTGACTTTAAAACCAGCATGTTTTTTTTTAAATAAAATTTAAAATAACCATTTTGGCCCAATAACTGCACTTCCTGACCAAATTGCTCCCCAGGCAGAGAACTCCTGACTCCGGAGAGGGGCAAGGGAAAGAAGAAGCGAAACCTCTGTGGGTGGCTGCTTCAATCTCTCTCCCCCTCCGCTGCTGGTTCTCTCCCTCTTACCAGAAAAGGAGATCAGATTTTTTCCTAAAATAACATGTGAAGAGGATGTTGTAGTTGTATTTTTTTTGAGGGGGGAGGCAGGTAGTAAGAAGAATAATTCAGAAAGTTGATGTATCCAGATGTTGTCAGAAAGTTGCATAGCTGGTCTCCTTGGCTTTCATTTCCGTGTTATCATTGAAGCTGGTGTGGGAGGGACAAGGGGATGATAGACACAAGCCAGGACCATTCAGAGACTGGTGGGGCAAACTACACAGGCAATCGGGGTTTGAGATTGAAAGGCGGGGGCAGGAAGTTGAAAGTCCTTTCTTTCCCTCCCCTTACCTTCCTTGTCCCAGGGCGACTGCCAGTTATTGAGCAGCTGCAGGTCGATGAGGACAGGCTGAGCCACTCCTGGTTTTTACTCCCCTGCACACCTACCTCCAGTATCTCTAAGGCAGGGGTTTCCACCCAGTCCTCAAACACCACCCTACACCCTCCTCCCGCTCAGTTGGGCTTTCAGGATATCCTCAATGAATATGCATGAGATAAATTTGCAAATACTGGGGAGGAGACAGGATCCTTTTGGGTCTCTGAAACATTACGGTACCCCCTCCTGCTTCTCTTTGTTGTCTTTTGGTGTAGTTTCATCTCTCCTTTCTCATGTTTTTGTTCTGCTTTGAATAACAGGGGAAGAATTTGCAAGTTGTACTGCAAGGGCTAACCACCGAGTTTCCAAGTCAGGACTGTCTCAGTTGAGGGAGGGGGGTATTCTGGGTGATTCCTGGTGCACCAAGCGCACTGCTCTTTTGAGCCAATCTATGAGTTCGAAGTTGCCAAGATACCCAGTTCCAGGAGTGAGATTTTTAAGCCAGTCCTGGATTTCTGACAACCTCATTTTGATACATTATGGAACCTTCAGAACTGATTCCAATGAGTAAAAATTAGGGACTACAAATACCATACTGCATTATAATGCAACTTTAAAACCAAAACTGGCAAAAACTCTCACTCCTGGAACTGGGTCACTTGGCAACTCTTGCTGTGGCTCTTGATATATCACTTTTCAGCAAGAATAACAAAGTGATTTATAAACAGACAGAAAAAAGGATTGGCAAAGAACAGCAACATAACATAACAGAAACAGAAGGAAGCTAATTACCCTTTGTGCCATAAAGTTTTAGAGACCCAAAAGGATCAGACTGAGGCCACCCTGCTTTCTTTGACTTTCTGAGAACGGGACAACCAACTCTGTCCTGGCTGTCTCCTCCTGCATTCACTGGAGACCCAGTGTTTGCAAATTTATCTCATGCACAGGCATGCAAGAGACTGTCAACAATGCATATCAGTGTGATGCCTGCATGGAGCTCTGGTGAAGATCTGCTTTTCACTCCTCCCTGTTCTATTCACACTCTGCCAGATTATTATCAAGAGTTCATGCTTAAGTCATAATGGGAAATTTTCTGTTATTTTTTTCAGGGCTGCCAAGTTACCAACCCAAAGGAGATGATTCTAGGCCAGCCTGGATATTCAAACAACCCCATCCTGATGCATTGTGGGACCTGGATAGACTAAGGGACTACAAGTACCACACTGCTTTTGGATGTAAGTTCAAAACTACTACTCCTACTACTACTATTGAACATTTATATAGTGCTACAAGGCATACGCAGCACTGTAGAGATACATATAAAAGACAGTCCCTGCTCATCAGAGCTTGTTGTTGTTAAGTGCCGTCGAGTCGGAGTCGACTCATGGTGACCCTCTGGATAGCTATCCTAAATTGTGTTCGGTCTTCAGTCAGGCGGCTCATTGTTGACAGACTGGTAGCCATAGCTGCTGTTATTGTATCGATCCATCTCATTGCTGGCCTTCCTCTTTTACGCTGACCTTCTATCTTGCCAAGCATGATGTCTTTCTCTAATGATCTCTCTCTTCGCATGATGTGTCCAAAGTATGAAAGTCAAAGTCTTGTCATCTCAGCTTCTAAAGAAAGCTTAGGTTTGATCTCCTCTAGTACCGACTGGTTTGTTCTTTGGGCAATCCATGGTATACACAGTATTTGCCGCCAGCACCATAATTCAAAGGCATCAATTTTCTTCCTGTCTATCTTTTTCACTGTCCATCTTTCACATCCATATGTTATTGAAAATACCATGGCTTGAACAGGTCGAATCTTTGTATGGAGAGAGACATCTCTGCTCTTGAGAATCTTATCTAGGTCTTTCATAGCCATTCTGCCAAGAGCAATGCGTTGTCTGATTTCTTGACTGCTTGTTGCTTCTTTATTGATAGTTGATCTGAGGCAGCCATGAGGCTCTTACACAAGTGATCAGCCTGACCCTTCCCCCAAGCCATGAGGCTATCAGCCTGCTAAGAGAAGACATTAAGATTTCAGTAGGCACCCTTCCCCCCACTCCAGGTCTGAGCACAATATCCCCTTGCCCAGAAATCAGCAGACCTGAGCATACCGGTTTGGACAGGTCACCCAGGTACCTTCCCCAGGGGCTACTGATTGGTGGACAGAAAATATCTGAGGCGAATGAGATTATAGAATGAGTTTAAACTTGTACTGTATATAAGGCATTGTAGGACGTCCCTCTGGGCTCAGATTTTTGTGGAGGGTACCGGCTCTCTGTCTGAACCTGTGTGCACATTAAAGATCCTGTTTGCATACCAGCCTGTCTGTGAGTTTTCCTTCTGTGGGTGAGTGAGAGAATTAGAGCTTTTTCAGCAGCTATGCTGCAACATTTATGGCACCCCAGGTGGGACGAAATTAAATTAAAAGAAAAGCCTCTCTCATTACACCCACGATGGGAAGACTACTGCTTTTTGCAGGATCAGGGCCTCCACCAGTCAGGGATCGGCTCCTCCAGGTGATTAACGGTCCTTGGCGCCCCGGGCCACTTTGTGCTCCGGAAGGACACCTTGATTTGTCTGGTCGGTCGGTCCCTGTGGCTGACCCCCGATTGAAAACCAGCTGGATAGACTGGCATTCAAACTCCCTGTCTGATCAGAGTTCTGGTGAGTACTGCTACGTTCTGTACTCTATCTGTGAGTCCTGGTAATTTCTGGGAACCTGTAGCGGCCCAATCACCCGCAACGAGCAGTCCTAATAGGGGTCTTAGTGGCCCTGAAACCATTGCTCATCCTGTCTGTATCTGTATCTGGTTGGAATAGGGGGGGAAGGGGCGCTTGCGAGTACCGGTAAAAAGAACTGCAGTATAAATTTAACTTTGCCACCTCGGGCCCCTTAAGGGTATTTAAAGTGCAGCGCTGCCAAAGGTATTAAAAATTTTTTTGCCCCAAGCTAATTATTAAAATTTTGTACTGACCGCAATTGTCCGCGGGCCGGCTGGCTCTCCCCGTTAGGATCCGTTGATTTTTGTGTGCCGGTTAGGATCCGTTTTGCTTTTTGCGGGCCGGCTGGCTCTTCCCATTGGATCCGTTGTTTTTGTTTTGCACGCCGCGGGCCGGCTGGCCTCTTTAAACTGTTCCCTTTTGCTTTGCACGCCACGGGCCGGCTGGCCCCTTTAAACTGTTCCCTTTTGCTTTGCACGCCGCGGGCCGGCTGGCCCCTTTAAACTGTTCCATTGTGGTTTTTTTGCGGGCCGCGGGCCGGCTGGCTCTCCCCCTTTAAATTGCTCTTTTTTTGTAATCTGTGTGCCGCGGGCCGACTGGCTCTTCCCTTGAAATCTGCTGTTTTCTGTGTGCCACGGGCCGCCTGGCTCTCCCCTTGAAATCTGCTGTTTTCTGAGTGCCGCGGGCCGGCTGGCTCTCCCCTTGAAATCTGCTTTTTCTGTGTGCCGCGGGCCGGCTGGCTCTCCCCCTTGATTTGTTTTTTGTTTTGTTTTTTCTCTCTTTCCTTTCTTCTCCTGTTCCCTGGTTCTGTTTCAATCTGAAGCTGCTTGACCCGATGCCTATCTCCTTTTTTTAGCTCAGGAGCTGCTGGATCGTTGTCGGGCAGTGGAGCACACGTGGAGGCAGCCATCTTGTGAAGACCACGTGTAAGCTACACTGAGATACACTTAAAGTGATTCTGGAGCTCCATCTAGTGGACATTAGCTGTATTTCCCATACTACTATTCCTCATGGTTAAAGTGATCCTGGAGCTCCATCTAGTGGACATTTTAAAATTAGCTAGCTATACTTTTTTTAACACACTATGATCCCAATCAAACCTCATGCTGCAGCTAGAGTGTAATGTATATTGTAAATTGCAGATGATGTATATTGAAAATTGCAGATGTATTTTGTAATATTGCAATTTCCAGAATTGAGATTAGATTAAAAGATGTATTTTGTAATATTGCAATTTCCAGAATTGAGATTAGATTAGGAGACCCATATTGTACATTGCTTTTTTCCCCTGAATTGAGATTAGATTAGATGACGTCTTTTGTAAATTACTTTTTTCCTGAATTGAGATTAGATAAAATCTGTATTGTAAATTGAATTTTCCTAAACTGAGATTAGGTTGTAAGATCTGATCCACATTGTATACTGCATTTAGTTATTGAACTAGAATTAGAGCATGGGGTCAGGAAAGTCAAAAGTGAAAACGCCCCTACAGTGCATGCTTCGCAATTTAAAATCTGGGTTTAGAGAGGATTACGGAGTACCCCTCTCCTCCTCCAGATTATCTTTTTTGTGTGAGAGGGAATGGCCAGCCTTATTTAGGCTGTGGCCTCCCCAGGGGTCCACTGACCTGGCCACTGTGTCTTTGGTCCATCAAATTGTAGCAAAAGAGCACCCTGATCAGTTTCCATATATTGATTCATGGCTGGCCAAATGCCAACTCAGACCAAGATGGTTCCAGCGCTGTCACGAGGATCAGTGTAGAATAATGGTGGCAGCCATCGGTCGCCAAAAGGGACGGACGCCTGCCCCTATCTACCAGGGGCGGGACTCTCCAGATATTCCTCCACGCCCCCTCCCTCTACTTCAACCCCGTGTCCCATCCGCACCACTGCAGGATCCGCCCACAGCTGAAAGGTCAGGAAGACCTCCTCTCGGGATGGGTGATGCCAGATTTAGGGAAGATTCTATGGATTCCGGACCCTCATCTTCAGATACCCCTCCCACTTCTGGTGCCACCTCCAGTGCCACCATCTCCTCCCCTGAGAGCACAGAGGCTGAGCTTGAATCGTCCACCCCGGTAGTCCACCGCCTGCGGTCGCATAATCTCCAATTGCCACTACGACAAGTACAGGGGCTCCCGTATATTGATGCTACTGGAAAGGTGGCAGTGGGACCATCCAGCCTGATTTATGTCCCTTTCTCCACTACGGACCTGTTGAACTGGAAAACCCACTATGCCTCCTATACTGAAAAGCCCCAAGAACTGACAGATCTTATGACCAGTATTATGCAAACACACCAGCCTACCTGGACACTAAACAATTGCTTTCCACCTTATTCAATACAGAAGAACGGGCACGCATTGCACGGGCCACCCTCGAGTGGCTAGAGACACATCCTGCCCCTGTTGGAGCAGTGGCTCTCACTCGTTTCCGGACTGCGCTCCTTGAGGGCCTTAAGAAAGGGGGGCAACGAGCTATGAACATCAGTAAAATCGCAGAAGTTGTCCAGCTTCCTGATGAAAGTCCGGCGGTATTTTATGAGCGTCTGACTGAAGCATACCGATTATACACCCCCTACGATCCAGCGGCCCCTGAGAATCTTCAGATGGTGAATAATGCCTTTGTGGCTCAGGCACAAGGTGATATACGGCGGAAGCTGCAGAAACTGGAAGGGTTTGCGGGCATGAATACAACACAATTGATGGAAGTGGCACAAAAAGTATATGTAAATCGTGACCAGGAGCAGAAGCGAGAGTCGGAGCATCGGATGAAGAAAAAGGCAGACTTCCTAGCAGCCGCCTTAGCCGAGCGACCACCAGTTCCAGCCTGGGCCAGAGGAGAAAATAGGGGACGAGGACGAGGCCACGGATATGGGGGACCGAGGTTTCCCCTAGGCCCCACTCAATGTGCCTACTGCAAAGAGGAGGGACATTGGAGGAATGACTGTCCAAATCGTAACACAAGGCGAGGGAGATATCCATCCACGAGGGGTGTAAGAGCACCCGTATGAACTACACGGGAGCAAGATCAGCATGATGCTTTCCCGCCTCCACCGGTTCCAGCTTTCGAAGGCCTTGCAGCTATGGAACATTATGACTCGGATGACTACTAGGCCGGACCGGGCTCCAAGTTTCTGTTGGGCCCCCAGGAGCCTATGGTCAACATGAATTTAGGGGACCGGAAAATGCAATTCATGGTCGATACCGGAGCAACACACTCAGTGGTCACCCAACAAGTAGCCCCGATCTCCTCCCAGTCAGTAACTGTTGTGGGAGCTACGGGGGGAGAGGGCCCAGAGACCTTTTTCTGCAAAATCGCATGTGCCAGTTGGGGGGGACGTACCATCACTCACCAGTTCCTGTATATGCCTGAATGTCCCATACCCTTGCTGGGTCGGGATGTTCTGGCAAAACTCCAGGCCCAAATCTCATTCGGGTCTGACGGCCAGGCTGAGCTCGAAATACCCAGCCTGGGCCCAACAGTTTTGGTACTGTCCGTCCCCCGAGAAGAAGAATGGCGGTTATATGAGAACAGGCCCAAATCTGATGTGGCTACCCTGGTTACGTGGGAATCAGTGCCCCCTGGAGTATGGGCAGAAGGAAATCCCCCCGGAATGGCCATTAACATCCCTCCCGTATGTGTTGAAATGAAGCCAGGAGCCTCCCCGGTACATGTGCGACAATACCCGCTACCGCGGGCAGCTGTAGAAGGAATTCATCATCATCTGGTGCAGCTACTACAGCATGGTATCCTGCGGCCCTGCCAATCGGCATGGAACACTCCTTTGCTGCCAGTTCGAAAACCTGGAACCACCGACTATCGACCTGTTCAGGACCTCCGTCGTGTCAATGAGGCCACTGTGACTCTGCATCCAGTAGTACCAAACCCTTATACACTGTTGGGCCTCATCCCGGCAACTGCTTCTCACTTCTCAGTACTGGACCTAAAAGATGCCTTCTTTTGTATACGCCTGGCTACTGCAAGCCAGCACCTGTATGCTTTCGAGAAAGAGGACCCTGCTACTGGCAGAAAGTCCCAAGTTACCTGGACTCGTTTACCACAGGGATTCAAGAACTCCCCTACCATTTTCAGCACAGCATTGGCACAAGATCTTGCTAGTTTCCCTCCGGGGGAGCCCGGCAGACGAGTACTTCTGCAGTACGTTGATGACCTACTAATCGCTGCTGACTCTGAGGCTGAATGTGTACTGGCAACCACAGAGCTTCTCCAACTTCTGTACGATGGGGGATACCGAGTCTCCAGAAAAAAGGCTCAGTTATGTCAGTCGGAAGTGAAGTATCTGGGATTCCATCTGTCAAAAGGAAGCCGACGGTTGGGCAGCTGAGGGAGGAAGCAGTGTGCCGGATCCCAGTGCCAACAACCTGCAAGCAAGTACGCGCCTTTCTCGGGGCCGCTGGGTACTGTCGTATCTGGATTTCAAACTTCGCAAAGATCGCAAAGCCCCTCTATGAGTCTACCAAGGGCCCAGAGAAGAGCCCCCTTGATTGGGGTCATGACCAACAGGAGGCCTTCGAACATTTGAAAAAGGCATTACTGTCATCACCAGCCCTAGGCCTTCCGGATGTTACCAAATCTTTCACTCTATACGTACACGAAGCAGCAAGAACAGCTTTGGGGGTCTTGACCCAACAACTGGGGTCTTGGCCGCGACCAGTCGCCTACCTGTCTAAACTGCTGGATCCAGTGGCCAAGGGATGGCCACCTTGCCTGAGAGAAATAGCAGCAACAGCCTTGTTGGTGGAAGAGTATGATAAACTGTCCATGGGCCAAGGCCTTCTAGTCACCGTCCCACATAAGGAAGTCACTAGTTCACCAGCTCCCGGATGTGGAAAGACCAGAGCATGTTATGGGGAAATCCCAGAGTGCAGACAACTACCAGCCAAGCCTTAAACCCTGCTACATTCCTGCCTGTTGGCCCGGGACCACCTGATCATGACTGCCTGGAAGTGATGGATACAGTCTTCTCCAGTCGCCCTGATCTGACAGATGTGCCGATAAGCAATCCAGATGAGACCTACTTCGTAGATGGAAGCAGTCTGGTGTTGGAGGGCCGCAGGTGTGCGGGGTACGCGGTGGTGACGATGGAAGAGATAGTCGAAGCTCAGCCTATACCCCCTGAAAAGAATCCGCACAGAAGGCAGAACTCATTGCCCTTACCCGTGCCTTAACCCTTGGGACTAACCATCGTGTGAATATATACACAGACTCCCGGTATGCCTTTGCCACTCTCCATGCCCACGGGGCCCAGTACAGGGAAAGAGGGTTAGTTACTGCAGCTGGCTCTGAGATAAAGAACGGCCCCCAGATATTGGCCCTGTGCCAAATACATCCCTCTGCGGCTTGCCTCCAGAAATACAGCCCTCTACCGCCTCTAGCGGTTGAGGTCTCACTTAAAAAGGGGGGAGTGAGGCAGCCATGAGGCTCTTACACAAGTGATCAGCCTGACCCTTCCCCCAAGCCATGAGGCTATCAGCCTGCTAAGAGAAGACATTAAGATTTCAGTAGGCACCCTTCCCCCCATTCCAGGTCTGAGCACAATATCCCCTTGCCCAGAAATCAGCAGACCTGAGCATACCGGTTTGGACAGGTCACCCAGGTACCTTCCCCAGGGGCTACTGATTGGTGGACAGAAAATATCTGAGGCGAATGAGATTATAGAATGAGTTTAAACTTGTACTGTATATAAGGCATTGTAGGACGTCCCTCTGGGCTCAGATTTTTGTGGAGGGTACCGGCTCTCTGTCTGAACCTGTGTGCACATTAAAGATCCTGTTTGCATACCAGCCTGTCTGTGAGTTTTCCTTCTGTGGGTGAGTGAGAGAATTAGAGCTTTTTCAGCAGCTATGCTGCAACAGATCCAAGTAGGTTAAAGTTGTTCACGATTTCAATTTCTTCTCCTTCAACGATGAACCTGTTGATTATGCCATTTGTCATGATCTTTGTCTTCTTTACATTAAGGTTTACATTACATCAGAGCTTACAATCTAGTAAAAGACAAACAACAGCTGAGGATAAGGACAAGGTAAGGATCCACATAGGAGACTAAGCGGATCAGGATCCAAAAGCAGCCTCAAAGAGGTGAGCTTTTTGCATGGATTTGAAAAAAGGCAGAGACGAAGCTTGACGTATAGACTCAGGCAATTTGTTCCAGGCATAAGGAGCAGTGAGGTGAAAGGATCGAAGTCTCACTCCTGGAAATGGATAACTTGGTAACTCTGGGCTTCCCAAAATTGCTATATTATAAGGACAGACTGAGCCAGTCCTGGTTTTATCCATTGCATGAAGGTGTAGAAGTTGCTGGTGATTCTCTAAAGAAATCAGAACCAGCCTGATACATGAGGGAGGGACCAGGAGGGGATTATCCTTTCCTAGAGACATGAAATTGTTAAGAATCTCAAGAAATGGGAAGCAAGCAATTCTCTCTCGCTTACACATTCTCTACTGCATACATCGACCAGCTTCATCTCCTCCTCTAACCATTCTATGAAGTATAAACAGGGCACTATGCACAACGGTGAAAGGATGGATTGGCATCATATACAGGCTGGAACCATTGGTGATGAAAGAAGAAGTCAAAGCAGCATTGAAAGCCTTATCAAAGACCAGGTATTGATGGCATTCCCATAGAAGTATTACAACAATCTGATGCAGCTATTACCATACTTACAAGGCTCTGCCAGGAAATTTGGAAGACAACATCATGGCCAACTGACTGGAAAAGATCTGTGTTTATACCAATATTAAAGAAAGGTGACCCAACTGATTGTGGAAATTATCACACAATCGCTCTGATCCCACATGCCAGCAAGATTCTACTCAAGATTATTCAGTAGAAACTACAACCATACCTGGAACAAGAACTACATGAAGTCCAAGCAGGGTTCAGGAAAGGGTGAGGAACGAGAGACATCACGGATATGAGATGTATCCTTGAAAAGACTAAAGAATATCAAAAGGATATCTATATGTGTTTAATTGACTACAGCAAGGCTTTTGACTGTGTAAACCATGAGAAACTCTGAGTCACATTAAGGATCATGGGTATACCAGAACACCTGATCATTCTCTTGCACCACTTTTACATTAATCAAGAAGCAACAGTTTGAACAGAACAAGGAAAAACAGAATGGTTTAAAATAAGCAAAGGTGTACAACAAGGCTGCATACTTTCCCCCTACCTATTTAATTTATATGCAGAAAAAATCAACAGAGAAGCAGGGCTATATGAAGACAACCAAGGTGTGAAGATTGGTGGGAGACTCATCAACAACCTTCGCTATACTGATGATACCACATTACTGGCTGAAAGTGAAGACGATTTGAAACATTTGCTTCTCAAGATCAGGAACATAGTCTTAAAATGGGCCTGCACCTTAATGTAACGAAGACAAAGATCAATAAGTTCATCGTTGAAGGAGAAGAAATTGAAATCGTGGACAACTTTAACCTACTTGGATCAACTATCAATAAAGAAGCAACAAGCAGTCAAGAAATCTGACGACACATTGCTCTTGGCAGAATGGTTATGAAAGACCTAGACAAGATTCTCAAGAGCAGAGATGTCTCTCTCCATACAAAGATTTGACCTTGTTCAAGCCATGGCATTTTCAATAATGTCATATGGATGCAAAAGTTGGACAGTGAAAAAGATAGGCAGAAAATTGATGCCTTTGAATTATGGTGCTGGTGATGAATACTTTGTATACCATGAACTGCCCAAAGAACAAACCAGTCAGTACTAGAGGAGGTCAAACATAAGTTTTCTTTAGAATCTCAGATGACAAGACTTCGACTTTCATACTTTGGACACATCATGCGAAGAAAGAGATCATTAGAGAAGGATATCATGCTTGGCAAGGTAGAAGGTCAACGTAAAAGAGGAAGGCCAGCAGGTGCTCCTTGTGGTCTTGGGCAAGCCACTTAACCCTCCATAGCCCATGTTCCCTGTAAAATAGTTATCTCCAAGTTATAATGCCCTGTTCAATATAATTTCAGTTTGTTCAATGTAAACCGCACT
The DNA here is from genome assembly GCA_033557465.1 of Ichthyophis bannanicus. Taxonomy (NCBI): domain Eukaryota; kingdom Metazoa; phylum Chordata; class Amphibia; order Gymnophiona; family Ichthyophiidae; genus Ichthyophis; species Ichthyophis bannanicus. The sequence goes on from CM066048.1 coordinate 123,364,918, forward strand.
GATGCAGAATAGCGCGGTATATAAGAGAATGTAAATAAATAAATAAATGAGATGGACTGATATAATAACAGCAGGTACGGGTGCCAGTCTGTCAACAATGAGCTGCCTGAATGAAGACCGAACACAATGTAGGACAGCTATACAGAGGGTCGCCATGAATCGACACTGACTCAACGGTACTTAACAACAACAACAGGCTGTATCTGCTACTGGCCCAGTCTAATGTAGCTGGGTGAAGATGTGACTGTGGCATGGAGAGATGGATGTTCATGTTTTCTTTTGTTTTTTTTTTAATTCTTATAAAGGGTCTCGCCCTCACTCCCTCCAGAATATCACTGCTTTGCGTGTTCCTTGTTGTGCTGCAGAGGAAAGTTGAAGGAGGAAGCTCTAATAGTTATGGTTTATTGGTATTTGCTATATTGCCTTTCAAAAAAAATACCACAAAAAATAGAAAAATCCCAAAATGGAGAGGTTTATTATATCAGAAAGATTCCAGAGTTTCCTGATGCAGAATTCTGTGGGTGTGGATTTAATGTGTGAAGGACACTCTGCTTAGGAAGGACAGCGCATTTGCAGTTTTCAGCCTTCAAAGGAACCCTTCAGATAAATGCATTTATTTGTATATTTTGTGAATAAGCTTTTGCTGGACTTCTTACTTGAAAAAATATAGTAACTTTAGGAGTGGGAAAACAGTTGATGAGTAGAGGCACATTGCAGTTATAGGCACTAGATAACAACTCTGAAAATGGCATCAAAATGACCAATCAATAAATGGCACCAAAATGATCAATCAATAAAGTTTTGTCCTCCAAGGGTTTCTTCTTTGTCTGCTTCTTCTGTGTGCTCTTTGACTTCAGGTGGGGTGTTTTCCTTGTTCAAAGAGCGCTTGGTGCCACGTCAATGGTCTTTTCTTCTTAAACAATTTTGTTATTGCTAGAGTACACTTAAGTTAAATACTTTTGCAATTAGGAGAGGTTTTGTTTGGAAGCTTGAAAAATAAAGCAAAGTGGTTTACGATGTACTATCAATGAAGGCAGAAAGGGACTCTAATAATTAAGATATAAAAAAGGAAAGAAAGAGGAAGTTCTCTAGGAGAAGTGAGTACATGTCTAACTCCATCTCTGAAGGTTCATCAGAAACCAGTTTGAAGAGATGTGAGCTTTGAATCTTTTGTATGAGTGTTTAAGGCCCAGGTGAGAGGGTAATCTGTTCCATAGAATAGGGGCTTTGAAGAAGAATGTGGATTGGCTGGTACATTCTAGTCTGGTTTGAGCGGAGGTGTGGGATGTGCAGTCGATTCTCCTGAATAGATCGGAGTACCTGGGCTTGGTTGAGTAGAGTAATAAGGGAGGAAAGAAGCTGGTATACCTGTGTCTTACGAGTTGGTGTATGGATTCTGTCCAATTTCCAAGAAGAAAAGAGAGCTAGTGGTGTTGTATCACGCGAGGTGTGAGACAGTCAAACTTATGGACATGGGGCAAGATCCTAACAGCAGCGTTTTGATTGTTTGTTTGTAGAGGCTTCAATTTAGATGAACATAAGAACATAAGATATGTCATACTGGGTCAGACCAAGATACTTCAAGCACAGTATCCTGTTTCCAACAGTGGCCAATCTAGATCATAAGTACCTAGCACTTTCCCCAAAGGACACAGGTTCCACAATTCTTGTATTGGGGCAAGCATTGGATTTCCTGCGTCCCCTTTAATAATGGTTTATGGTCCTTTCCTCCAGGAACTTGTCCAAACCTTTTTTAAACCCAACTACACTAACAGCTTTTACTACATCCTCCTGTAACGAATTCCAGAGTTTGATTACATGTTGAGTGAAAAAATATTTTCTCTTATTAGTCTTAAATAGGTTACCCTGTAACTTCATTGCATGTCCCCTAGTCTTTCTATATTTTGATGGTGTAAACAATCGATCTACATTTACCCGTTCCACTCCATTCATTCATTTATAGACCTCTAGCATATCTCCCCTCAGCCGTCTCTTTTCTAAGTTGAAGAGCCCTAACCTTTTTAGCCTCTCTTCATAGGAGTAGCCTTCCATTCCATTTACCATTTTGGTGGCTCTTCTCTGTATCTTTTCTAATTCTGCTATATCCTTTTTAAGAAACGGCACACAATATTCAAGGTGCGGTCGCACCATGGAATGATACAGAGGCATTATAATATCCTTTGTTTTATTCTTCATTCCTTTCCTTATGATTCCTAGCATTCTATTTGCTTTCTTGGCCACCGCTGCACACTGGCCAGATGCATAGAGGCCGACATGTATATAATTTCAAGTTAGCAAATGACATGGCTCAGAATTAGAGTAAATTGGGCAGAGATATTGAGAAATGGACGTATGGCACAAAATTATCTCAGGGCAAAGAATGGGTGTCGGACAGCAGCACTGACTTGGTTATGAAAGGAAGTTTGGTGTCAAGCAGAACTCCAGGGTATTTGAAGTCTGGTATGAGTCTGAGACGAGGTGCAAAAGTGGGAGAGTTGGTACTGCCGGTAAACCATGTGGCAGTAGTTTTACTTGCATTCAGTTTGAGATACTTAGTTCAGAGCCAAGTGGCAAATATTGTCAGACAGTAGTTTATGCCAGTTTGTATAGATCCATAATAGCAAGAGCCATAATCAGGAGGAGCTTTTAAAAAACTTTATAAACCTCATAAGCATATAGTCATACATGTATTCAAAGACATAAATACAGAGTAAGACAGCAACTTCATAATCTATAAATATATATCTATATTACATTATATATGCTGTGCATATATTTCTACAAAGGTTACAGATGTAAACACACAACTTAAGGATCAGGGTGAGTGGGAAAAAAGGTGGGGGTTAGGGTCTGTAACCTGGATTTATTGACCCTTTTAAGTAATATCTGCAGAGGAGAAAAATAATCCTCCACGAAACAAATCTCTTGCAGCGTTCAAACTGTCCACTAGAGGAAGACATTGCTTCACAAATTGTAAATTTATTTGTAAATTTACTTAAAAATTCTGGAAACATTTTTTACAATAAATTTCCACATTTAAAAAATAGGAATATGGGTGAGCCCACTAGCTCAGTGTGCAATGGGATATGAATTCAATTGCCAACTCAGGTCTTCTACTCCCTGGGCCAATCAGGGCTGGGAATGTTAAAGAGGCAAGGGGGTCACAGTCAATGGGCAATTGTGACACCTAGTGGCCAGATTAGGGTCTGTGATTGTATGGGTGGGGAAGGAACCCTGGTACATGGCCCCTCGCTGAGGATTGTTGCTGCAGTAAGTGGGCTAAAGTGAGCGGGAAGGAGATATAAAATAGCACAAACATTTCCCAGGCTGATCATTTGCATCCAGTGCCAAATCCTAGCCCTGGTTCCAACTGAGTTGAAAGTCAAAAAGGAACCGAAGGAAGATGTCAAGACTCCCAAATTATAAAGGGTTATAAACCTGTATTTTAAGCTTAGAGACTCTGCACGAAGGGAAATAAACATCTAGGGGGTTTTTTTGTCTATAGGATTTTTTGAAATAGCATTAACCTCACGTTTGTAACTTAAAAAAATAACTTGTTTCTTTTGAATTAGAAGATAGCATAAATCACTGAAGTGCTCAAGTATATAGATATTATGGGTTTTATCTGCTGAGAGTAAAAATTTAAATCAGGCAGCAGCAAAGCAAGCACAGGCCACACCCCCCCCTCATACACACCCACACACACCTTCCCACACACAAACCCACACACACTCCCTCATACACACACACACACCCCTCACACACACACACCTTCCCACACACCCACACACACCTTCCCACACACCCCTCATACATACACCCACACACCTTCCCCCCCACACACCTTCCCCCCCACATACCCACTCCCTCATACATACCCACACACACCCCTCACACCCCCACACCCCCACAAACACCCACCTTCTCACACACACCCACACGCCTTCCCATACACCCCTCATACACACACCCACACACCTTCCCACACCCCCCTCATACACACCCACACACCTTCCCACACACACACCCCTCACAAACACACACACACCCCTCACACCCCTTCCCACATATCCACACACACCTTCCCACACACACACATACACACACACCCCTCATACACACACCCACACACCTTCCCACACACACACACCCTCATACACACACCTTCCCACACACATACACCCTCATATACACACACACCCCTCACACACACCTTCCCACACACCTAACCTCCCCCGCACACACCTTCCCACACACACACCTTCCCACACGTCCACCCACACCCCCCTCATACACACACACACCCTCACACACACCTTCCCACACCCCTCATACACACACCCACACCTTCCCACACACACACACCCTCATACACACAAACCCCTCACACACACACCTTCCCACACACCCCTCACACACACCCCTCATAACCCCCCACACACCCCTCACACACACACACACACCTTCCCACACACCCACATACACCTTCCCCCCCCACACACACATACACACATCCCCTCTCATACACTCACACACCTTCTCACACACACACACACACACAGATACACCTTCCCACACACCCCTCATACACACACCCACAAACCTTCCTTCACACACACTCCCTCATACACACACACACCTTCCCACACACCCCTCATACACACACACCCACACACCTTCCCCCCACACACTCCCTCACACACCACACACACCCCTCACAACCCCCATACACACCCACACACCTTCCCCCACACACCCACACACACTCCCTCATACACACCCCTCACACACCCCCCCACCACACACCTCCCATACCCCCCTCATACACACACACACACACCTTCCCACACACCGCTCATAAACACCCCCACACCTTCCCCCCCACACACACCCCTCACACACACACACCTTCCCACACACACACATACACACACACACCTCATACACACACCCACACACCTTCCCACACCCACACACCTTCCCACATACCCACACACACCTTCCCACACACCCCTCATATGCACACCCACACACCTTCCCACCCACACGCCCCCCCCCCATACACCCCTCACACACACACCTTTCCACACACCCACATACACCCCTCACACACACACACACCATCCCACACACACACACACACACACACATCCCCACTCCCAAACCCACACACCTTCCCACACACACACACACACCTTCCCATACACCCACACACACACCCCTTCCCACACACCCACATACACCTTCCCACACACCTTCCCACACACACACACACCTTCCCACACACACACACACCCCTCATACATACACACACACACCTTCCCACACACCCCTCATACACACACACAAACACACCTTCCCACACACACACCCACATTCCCATTCCCACACACCTTCCGACACCCCCACGCCCCTCATACACACACACACCATCCCACACACCACACACACACACCCACCCCCTCATACACACACACACACACACACTCCACCCCCCACATACACATAGACCTTCCCACACAACTTCCCCCACATACACACACACCCTCATACACGCACACACTCCCACTCCTACCATCCCCCCCCCCACACACACACATACATACACCCTCTCTCTCTAAGTCTCTGGGGTAAGAGTTCTTTTCTTGTCTCTTGGCTGGCTGAGGCCTAGGTATAAATGCTCCAGTGAGTTATGAGACCTAGCTGAGGTACAGCTGTCTGTACAGGAGCTGTTTAAAATGGTTTGACAGAAATGCCAAGGGTCGACCATCGCAAAGAGTGAGATTTTTTTCAGATGGTGCATCCGGGGTATAAATCTATAAAGATTCAAGTGTAGCATTGCTTCACAAAGGAAAAGTGCATCATATAATAGTTTTGCATTTCTTTGGAGCCTCTGCAAGGATCTGAATATGTTTCAGAGCACATGTACTTGTGGCTGTAGCAGGGTGAATTAGTACATGGGAATATGGGCTCATTTTTGTTCCTGCTGGTTGAGTCACTTGCTTTTGCTTCTCATGAGTCAGTATCAGTGCATTGACACTGAGGCGTTAGCGAGTGAGAGAAGGCGCTCAGAGAGTGTGAGAGTGAGGGAGTCTTCAAAGGAGTGTGATGCTCTCCTAATGAGCGAGACTGAGCATGATCTTTGCAGTTTTCCAGGTCATGCCGTCTTTTCGTAACTGCAACCTGGAGACTGGGCATCTTTTGTTTGATTTTAACATGTTTATCTGGCAATGATGGTTGAGGCCTATGGTTGGCCCTCCTCAGTTCTGGAGTTATCTTTTAGAGGCCTTGTTCATTTCCAGTAGCCCAAAGGTCTCATACTTTCATCTGCTATCCTAGCAGTGAGTGTTTCAGGTCTGTTAATGTAACACATTATGTGACCTATGGAGAGCTTGGCTATGGGGTTGCCTGAAATGGTTGCCCCAACCCACTATAATGTTCAAGATGGCAGCCAAGGTATCTGTTTTGATGTGATGCACAAGGAGAGCTAGGCTACGTTAGCACATAGTGGGGCAAATTTTCAAAGGAGCACCATGAGCATCTCAGCATGGCCTTACTGCATAAGGTCCTGCATTTGGAGAAAAGTTCAGTTTAATACAAGATATCAAAAACACTTCTACGAATATCAAGTCAAGTACCCAAATGGGTAGAGAGGCTGCATTCAGAAGCTTCATGCATTGGGAATGAGCGAAGGCATCAGATGTCAGGCCAGGCCTTTGACTCCACCCACTTTCATGGATATTTGACATTAGGCCCAAACTCTGGTCCACTGAAAACTGATTGAGCATTTGACTTTCGGCCACACTTTTAACCTCGCCCACTTTCAAGGACATCTAACTTTAGGCGTCTAACGTGGTCAGATGCCTAAATCTTGCTTTTAGAAAGTTTATCAGATGTGTCAGTGTTTGTGTTGGGGGGTGGTGGGGGACGTGCATATCTTCTTTTCTGCTTCACATGCTGAACTGCCTTGCTGCACCCTTTGAAGCCCACTGAGCATTCGTGAAAGCCGTCTGTGTGTCTGTCCTCTCAGGAGTTACAGCATTGGGTGTCTCTTTAATCCTACTGTTTGGGCAGTCTCTGCACATTACAGGGTGCTGGCAATCTTATTGCCTTTCCACTTGATCGACAAGGCCCATCAAGGCCTCAGCAGACACAACTGCTTCTCTGGGCTGAGTCAGAGTTTTGGTAAAACATGTTGGCTGGACGTGGCAGTGCTTGCCTGAAGCCTACTTCAAAGTAGGGCTAATGTGGGGAGCAGCAACCCATTAATTTGCCCCAAAGGAGTTGGACTGAGGCCTAGTGCAGCAGAGAGTCCTGTTAGACCCTGTATGAAGCCTAGCTCAGCAGGCTGTCCTGTCAGAGTATGTTTGAGGCGTGGCTCAGCACATAGTCTTACCAGACTCATTCTGGCATGACCCACTTCCCATTTTAGTTAAGCACATTGCCCTGAGGAGTGGATCGGGCCAGATCGGTGGAGACAAAATAGGTGCACAGTTGACCTTTTCCTTTCACTTTGATGACCCCTCGGCTTTGGCAGGTATATCCCAGCTTTTGAAGTACTTTTGCTGTTTCCTCCGTGACCTGCAGGAATCAAGGAAGAAGAAATATCTATAAAACCTATCTGAAATATCTGTAGCTGCTCAACAGTGGTGACTGAACAGGACGGCAGATCTAAAAGAAAGACCTGGACACTGCCACCAAATTCCAGAACCCCTCGTGCTGTCTCTGTTCTCACCTGGATTTTTCCCAGAATTCCTGTGCTGTCCATTCTGCTGGCTACATTGACAGTGTTTCCCCAGATATCATACTGGGGTTTCTGAGCCCCAATTACGCCAGCCACCACAGGTCCATGGTTTATACCTGAGAAGGAGAACAGAGAGAAGAGAACATGAGAGACAAGAGGGAAAGATAGAAAGGAGAGAGAATGAGAAAATTATAACCTAAAATCTTAATAAAAGCCCAAATAACTCTCTGGTAAACCAACCCTGGGCTCTCTGGAGAAGCTAAATGTTGATGTGATCGTACCAGGAACCCCCTCCCATGCCCTCGCTGGGCCACACTCACCCACACGAAGCTTGAAGTTGTTGAATGAGTGTTTATTGATAACATCCAGCTTGCCAATCAACGCTAAGGCAAATTCCACCATTATGCCAATGTGGGCAACACTCCTTTCTCCATCCTGCACCAATAAGGGATGAGAGAAAAAAACTGTTTAGATGGAGACATGCCAACCAACCACCAAATATAAAAAAGAAAATTCAATGGACCTAACCTTTAGAACCAGGCTGGATTCCTCTCCCTCCCACAAAATCCACTTATACGTCGTTACAAAACTCCCCCATCCTCATGTTATCATGAGGAATTTTTCCTGTATGAAAAGTTTAATCTTGGGCCAATTTTAGGAGTTACTCCTAAAAATAAATAATGCTCCTTACAAAATGTGTTAATAGGCTGCCAGTTATCTTGAATTTGAATCAAATGTAAAATTCATCTGACGCAGGAATGTGACCGCTGTGATAGGCGGAAGCACATTAATGGTGCAGGGAGACTTTTCAACTGTACCTCCATCGAGATGTTTCCATCTCTAGCAAAGATGTTTTCCTGGGCCATTCAGTTTCACGTTTGAAGGCAAGATGAGGGAAAATCTGAGCCCGAGCATGGATCCTATGGACAACGTTTTAGATTGCGAATCTCCGCAGATGGACTTTACAGTGAGCTCTACGCTTTGCCCTTTTTTACTCAGGGTGACTCTGTGTGTTCTAGTCTGGAGCCCGTAACAGATTCCCAGATCCTGGTAGGCCAGCAGCGGGTTGTGGATGCCGCGAAGCTCATAGCTTGCTATTCCACAGGAACTCCTGACCACTGCACACTAGTGACATACATGGGTAGGATTTGGGATGCACGTGTATCGGATTTCAGAAGGGGGCCAAAGTGCTATGGTCCCTCAACCCTCCCCTGGAGGCATGTCACTGTGTTACCTGGACTTTACAGGGAGAGGAGGTAAGGGCCAGTTAAAGAGCAAGAAAGACTCCCTCATACCCCCACTACATATCCTCCCCTGGGGCTGTAGACATACCTGCTGTGTCTCCTGTCCACCCGGGGGCACGTTCAGCCCAGTGGCAGCCATGTAAGTGCTTCCTATTGTTTTAATCTTCTCCACGCCGCTGAATTTTGGCTTCGAAAGCAGCTGTGGGTTGGGGGAGACGTGCAGAAAGGAAGAAAGTGAAACACGGTTAATAAAGATCAGCAAAGACTGAGTGAAAGTGTGACTAGGATCTCACTCCATGCTGAGCTATGGTCAGGGGCAAAACGTGTGAGAGCAGCTTGTCCTTGGGGGCAAGAGGTGTGGGGGGACAAAGAAACTTTGGTTTCCACCTCCACCAAAAATAACCTAAAGTGACAGGCACTTCAAAATCATATGGGCCAGTCCTGGTTTTACCATAGCGAGAGCTAACGACCTCTGCCAGCAGGGACAGTACAGGCACAGTGCATTCTGGATGTTGTAGTTTTGGCTTTCAAAGCCTCATCCTAATCCAAACAAGAGTGGGTAGCACCATTTTGTCCACTGAAACAAGGGGCTGTGAAACCCAGAATGCATTGGGGTGAGGCGGTCTAGAAAAGCAGAACCACAGATCCCAGAGTGGTCTAACAGTCTCCTCATGGATCTGAGAAACAGCTTTTATTACAAGCCTAGGCTAAACACACCAAGATGGAGCAGGGGGAGGGGGCAGAGGGTCCCATCTCCCCATTACCTCATCAAAATCTGCAATAATCTCGTTCAGCAGCCGCAGACACTCCAGTCCCTCCCGATTCACATCAGACTCAGAGTAGAACTCCTTGAAGTCAGGGATGGAGGCGAAGAGGACACAGACACATTCATAGGACTGGTGGTAGAGGTCCTAAGGGGAAGAAGTCACAGAGCCATTGTAATAGATGCATCTAGATCCAGGAAAATAAGGTGACTTCCCTAGGATCACACAGTGAGAGCTGGGGCATGGCCAGGGATTGGAAATGAAACCGAGGCTCTTATCCCTAGTGCCCACCTCCCCCTTTCCTTCACTTGCCTCATTCCGCAGGTTCTGTCCAATGAACTGCTGCGCCACATCAGCCGGGAGAACGTTTTCCAGGAGGACGCGGTTCAGATTTTCCATCGTCTCAATCTCTTCTCTCTCCTTCTTGAATTTTCTCTTCCAGAGGAAGTCTAGACGGCAGTAATATTCATTCTGGAAAGTTGGTCGCACACACATCAGAAACTCTGTTCCCTTATTTTCTTTCATGGAGACTTTGCACCATCCATTCTCCCATCGTTACATTCTCTCTATCCATCCAATGATCTATCCGTCCTTCTCACAGTGTAAACACCAGTCTCTCATCCATCCAGTCATCAATCATCATTCCTTCTGTCCATCAAATTATCCGTCCACTTGTACATATGTTCGTACAATCACCCATATCAGTCAATCATCAATTTAACCTATGCAGTGCTTCACCCCTCCACGTATTCAGTCTGTCCATTGAATATTGTTCAGTGCTCTTGAACATAAATAAGGCTGGGTGATGGAATATTTGGGGCCATGTTTACAGGATTAGCACAAGGTATTGGAGCCACACTACAAAGTTGTACAGGGCCCTGCAAGGCCTTACCAAGGGCTGTGTGAGCATTGCGGCCGCACAGGGCGCAAATACAGAAAAAGCATCAATATCATCACTGGGCTTCCAGGCAGCTCAACAAGAGCGAGTTACTGCATGTGACTGGGGCGGAGGTAAGGCGCCAGCTTCATTAGCCACACAGGGCGCATTTCTAACTTGGTACAGTCCTGGGGCTCTGTGCTACCTGAGCAGTGCACATCAGCGTGGAGACTGACAGGACAGGGGCGTTCCCATCCCTGTCCTACCCAGGTTCTTTGGGTATTTGTAGCCTATGCTACCTGTGCGGGTGCGACTAACCTCATTTACCGTGTTGGTCCTGCAGCCATTTTCCCATGGTGCAATGCAGTAAACGCAGTGGGAAGGATGTGCTCACCCCCTGCACGTAGCGCAAAGCCCTGCGCTAATAACCTGACTCATACCAGCAGGACCCTTTGGGGTCTATTTTACTGGAAGCCTGCAGTTGTGATTTTATTTTACTTTTTTATATTGTTTTATTTCTTTATTTTTTAGTTTATTGTTTGTGCTGTTTTTAATTTCAATTTTTATTTTCCCACTTCCCTTCCTATTCTTAACCGTTTTCTTTTTATAATTTCTTTTTATAATTTTACTATTGTAGGGAGGAGTGGTCTAGTGGTTAGGACAAGGTACTTCAGGCCGGAGGGCCGGGGGTTCAAGTCCCACCTGGGGACAGCAATCTCAGGCTGGAGAGACTGGGATTTCTAGTCCTATAGGCACTCCTTGTGGTCTTGGGCAAGCCACTTAACCCTCCATTGCCCATGTTCCCTGTAAGTATTAGCGTATGTGTCACATATCCCCTCGTGTTAAATGTATCCCCCAATTGACCGCTTTGACCCGGTGAAAAGCAGGATATAAATACAGCTAAATAAATATTGTGTGTGCCGCTTTGCTGTGCTCTTGCAAAAGATGGTTCATCAAATCAAATAAACATAAACATCCATCCATCCAGTCATTAGCCCCTCAGTGCTTCTCCAGAGTGCACTGCACAGCCCTTACCTGCCGGGCTAACACCAGCAGCATGAAGAAGAACATGAAGAAGGCGATGCTGCCTGTGAGCTTGGGTTCTTTCAGTACCCCGGTCCTTCAGAAACAAAAATGGAGCGTTAATACAGAACAACCAATTGGACACTAAAATGATGTGACGCCTTAGAGACTCCCCCCTCCTCGGCCTCTGCCCTGCTTCTTCCTGAGCTGCGACCTCCAACCCTTGACCCCTGCCCCGCCCTGCTCTCCCACTTCACCCTCCATGTCCCGCTTACTGTAAGATGGTCTGGTTTGGATACAACCAGTTCATGTAACAGTCGGAGATCCAGGCATGAGTGTGGAGGAAGACAATGTTGTAGATCACCAGGGCAACCGTCAGCAGGATCAGCTTGAGTTCAAAGTTCATGTGGAGGAAGATGGAGCAAGAGAGGAGCCCCAGGATACAGCAGTACATGTAATACTGAGGAGGGAGAACGTGAAAGAGTTAAGGCTCTTCAGTCAAGTGTAAATTACATGGACACACACGCACACGTGCGCACACACACGTATGCGCACACACATGTTGTCCCACAGTAAAGAAGGCATGCAGAGGGATCATCAGATGACTCGGGGTCTGGAAGGATAGGTGGGCTAGTCCTGGTTTTGCCTCCAACCCCAGTGCATGTTGGGAATTGTAGTTCCTTTGTTTTCTAGAGATGCAGTGGGGTGGGGGTTGGATAAAACCCAGACAGGTTTGGTCTCTACTTGATAATCCCAGGTCCCTCTGGACAGCCTTAGGTCTGCTGGGTTAAAGTTCTTTAGCATCAGCATGGAAATGATTACTTACGGGAATACTGTACAGGGACTGGGAGTTCAGAGCGTCACTGGCTGATGCATTCTGGGCCAGTGGAGGACAGGAAGCAGCCGGCAGAAAAAACTGAAAGGAAATTTGTGAAAAACACAAGAAGTTAACTCTAACATGTGCAGCTCTACTTAAGTTTATATTATAGTGATTTCTGGTGCTGTCATGCCTTTCAGTCAAAAAGGGCCCTCAGAGCATTTTCCTGTGAGGCTGCTTGAAGACTGGGGCACCCAAGAGCTGGCAGCCTCCAGCCCTCAGAACAACTTTAACGTTATTAACCAATTAAAGCTGGAGGGAACCCTGATCTCTCCAAGCTGCCCTGGATAGGGAGCTCCCCCCCCATGCCACCATGGGTCTGACTCATCCATCACCCTTCCAACAGCAAGAGGAAGAGTTCTTTAAGGGAGCTCTACAGTCCTCTAGGGTCCTCCCCCCTCTTATATTACTTACAAAGTTAAGAAGTGCCATGACGAGGAGAATCAGGATGATGGTCACTCCCAGGGGGACCCGCAGCCAGGGTCGAGAAGCAATGGCCGGAGAGATGGAGGGGACCCAGTGCAGAAGCTTAGGCCCTTTCAGGATACATTTCTGTCCAAAGAGATCAATCAAGACATTACTCATCAGGCCTCACATAAGAACATAAGATATGCCATACTGGGTCAGACCAAGGTCCATCAAGCCCAGTATCCTGTTTCCAACAGTGGCCAATCTAGGTCATATGTACCTAGCAGTTTCCCCAAAAAACACAGGTTCCACAATGTTTATACTGGGTCAAGCATTGATATCCTGAGTCCCTTCTTAATAATGGTTTATGGACTTTTCCTCCAGGAACTTGTCCAAACCTTTTTTAAACTCAGCTACACTAACAGCCTTTACTACATCCTCCGGTAACAAATTCCAGAGTTTGATTACACGTTGAGTGAAAAAATATTTTCTTTTATTAGTCTTAAATAGTTTACCCTGTAGCTTCATTGCATGTCCCCTAGTCTTTCTATATTCTGATAAGGTAAACAATCGATCTACGTTTACCTGTTCCACTCCGTTCATTAATTTATAGACTTCTTTCATATCTCCCCTCAGCCGTCTCTTTTCCAGATTAAAGAGCCCTAACCTTTTTAGCCTTTCTTCATAGGAGTATCCTTCCATCCCCTTTACCATTTTGGTGGCTCTTCTCTGAACCTTTTCTAATAACGCTATATCCTTTTTAAGATACGGCGACCAGAATTGCACACAATATTCAAGGTGCAGTCTCACCATGGAACGATATAGAGGCATTATAATATCTTTTGTTTTATTTTCCATTCCTTTCCTTATGATACCTAGCATTCTATTTGCTCTCTTGGCCGCCGCTGCACACTGGGCCGAGGGTTTTAACATGGTATCCACAATGACGCCTAAATCTTTTTCCTGGGTGGTGGTTCCTAATGTGTCACCTTGCATCGTGTAACCATAGTTTGGGTTTGTTCTTCCCTAGGTGCATAACCTTGCACTTGTCCACATTAAATTTCATCTGCCATTTTAATGCCCAGTCTTCCAGTTTATCAAGATCCTCTTGCAATTTTCCACAATCCTCTTGGGTTTTAACAACTTTAAATAGTTTTGTGTCATCTGCAAATTTGATAACCTCACTCGTTATTCCACTTTCCAGGTCATTTATGAATATGTCAAAAAGCAGCGGACCAAGCACAGATCCCTGGGGTACTTCACTATTCACCTTTCTCCATTGGGAAAACTGGCCATTTAGCCCTACCCTCTGCTTTCAATCTTTTAACCAGTTCCTGATCCACCATAGTACACTGCCTCCTATCCCATGACTCTTTAGTTTTGCCAAAAGTCTCTGATGAGGGACCTTGTCAAAGGCTTTCTGAAAGTCCAGATACACTATATCAACCGACTCACCTTTGTCCACCTGTTTATTCACACCTTCAAAAAAACATAGCAGATTAGTAAGACAAGATCTTCCTTGTCTAAAGCCATGTTGGCTATCTCCCATTAGGCCATGGCGATCTACATGTTTGGTAATTTTGTTCTTTATGATGGTTTCTACAATTTTCCCAGTACTGACGTCAGGCTTACCGGTCTGTAGTTTCCCGGATCACCCCTGGAACCCTTTTTAAAAATTGGCGTTACATTGGCGATCCTCCAATCTTCAGGTATTACAGATGATTTTAATGAAAATTCACAGATTACTAATAGCAGGTCTGCAATCTCATATTTCAGTTCTTTCAACACCCTTGGATGTATACCATCTGGCCCAGGTGATTTGCTACTCTTCAGTTTATCTAATAGTTGTAATACATCTTTCCGATGTATCGATATTTCCTTCAATTCTTCTGCACCTTTAAATACCACTTCAGTCATGGGTAACATCCCTACATCTTCCTCAGTAAAGACAGAAGTATAGAATTCATTCAGTCTCTCTACTATCGCCTTCTTGCCTCTTAGTGCCCCTTTAACCCCTCTATCATCTAATGGACCAACTGACTCTCACAGTTTTTTTGCTATGAATGTACTTGAAAAAGTCTTTATTTCGCGTTTTTGCTTCCGCAGCAAGCTTCTTCTCAAATTCTCACTTTGCCTTCCTTATCAATGCCTTGCATTTGACTTGCCAGTGCTTGTGCTGTTTCCAGGTTTCGTCGTTTGGCTCTTTTTTCCATTTCCTGAAAGATGCTTTTTTGGCAACAACAGCCTCTCTGACCTCACCTTTAAACCATGCTGGCAGTTTTTTGGACTTCCTTCCACTTTTCTTAAAGCGTGGAATACAGTTGGTCTGGGCTTCCAAGATAGTATTTTTCAACAACACCCAAGCTTGATGTAAGTCTTTAACCTTTGCAACTGCTCCTTTTAGTTTTTTCTTAACTTTTTTCCTCATTTTATCATAGTCTCCCTTTTGAAAGTTAAAAGGTAGTACTGTGGATTTCCTTACTATCCCTCCTCCTCTAATTAAATGAAACACGATCATGCTATGATCACTATTGCCAAGTGGCCCCAACACCCTTATCTCTTGCACAAGATCTGGTGTTCCACTAAGGACTAGGTTTAATATGGCTTCCCCTCTGGTCGGTTCATGAACCAGCTGCTCCAAGAAGCAGTTATTTATTTCATCTAGGAACTTTATCTCCCTAGCATGTCCTGCTGTGACACTGACCCATTCGATACCGGGGTAATTCAAATCACCCATTATTATTACTGCGCTGTAACATTTGTTAGCTTCCTTGATTTCTTTGAGCATTTCATCATCCATTTGTTCATTCTGGCCAGGCGGTTGATAGTATACCCCCACTGCCATCACCTTCCCCTTTTTACATGAAATTTCAATCCATAGAGATTCTACAGCAAATTTTGTTTCCTGCAAAACTTTAATCCTTTGTGACTCAATGCCCTCTCTAACATAGAGAGCAACCCCTCTACCAATTTGATCAGCTCTATCATTACGATATGGTTTGTACCCAGGTATCACAGGGGCTTTATATATTCATCAAGGGCCTAGATTCTTGGTCTTCCAGAAGTCTCTTAAGGCCTGGCTTTGGGTAGTGAGGCTTCTGTTTTCAGTGAGGCTATGGGGGAGGGCTAGGTGTGTTATTTCTATAATTTTAGGGGGTTTTGTAAACTTTTACAATCTTGTGAAATGTTAGTTGAGCAAGAATAATAACTACTTGGATGGACAGAACCCAGATGTGACCTATCAAATCACTGGGGACCACCAAAGGCCTTCCCCCCCCCTTCATAAGGCACAGGCCTGGTTTGCACACTGGGATTTATTTTTCTGGGAAAGCTTGAAGAATAAGTCCCAGCATGCTATGGGGGAAAAACAAAACAGGCTGGGCCTCTCTTGTATGGCAGGTGCTCAGCAAAGGCTCATGAGCAAATTGCTCAGAGGGTCTGATGGCTCTGAACCTGTGGAGTTGAAGGAGGAGGGGAGGGCGACTTACCATCAGAGGTTCAGCAAAACAGCTAAAGAGGAGGAGGAGGAAGAGGAAAAAGGAGATGGCATAAGAGATCCCAAGCTGCACCGTCCTGGGGAGAAAGCAGGAGAGAGGTAAATACACAACCCAGCGAGCTGACATGGCCTCCCACCCTGATCCTTCACCATCTCCCCCTCTTTCAGGCCATAATACACTGACTCATAATGGAGGACAGGGAGGGGAGGTAGGAGAGATGTTAAAGGAAGTGCTATTGAAATCTTTGGGTCTAGGGTCCTCCAAGCTTTCTGAATTCTCCAGCTCTAAGTCATTCTCCCCCCTTGCTGCTAATTCCAGGATCCAGATGTGCACTCACTTGGGTGACACCAACATCTGGATGACAAAGTTGCAGAGGAAGACAAAGAAGGAGCCAGCTGTGTAGTACTTGAACGCGGGAAGGGTGGAGAGACGATACTGCGGGGGAAAGAAGACGAGAAGTTGGCATTCCCTCACCAGCTCCCTCACTTTCCCTCCCCTTCTTCTCTCTTTTGTCCTCGCCTCTCCATTTTCTTTTCTAATGATCTCTTCATCCATAATCCTATTTCCTTTCCTCCGATCCTCTCTTCCTCTCTCCTTTATCCTCTCCCCCTTCCTCTTCTGCTCTAGTCTTGCTTCTTTCCGCTCCACACCCCTACCTTTCCCTCCTCTCCAATCTGCTCCTCTCTGCTCACACAACTCTCACCTCTTTCTCGGTAGACTTCTCTTTAAAATACAGCGTGATTCTGTTAAAGTCCTCTGATTTCTTCCACTGCCTGAGAGGGAAATGGGAAGTGGATGAGGGACAGACAGAGAGAAGATCCAAATACATCTGGATTGTTATTTTGGTGGCCAGGCTGTTTATTTTTTCCCAAGAGACCCATTCGCAATATTTAGGAGATCAATTTTCAGGCCGTAGGTCTACTTCATGCTTAAATTTGCATGTTAGGGTTACCTTGAATATCTGTACCCACTGGGCCCTCCTCCCCCCTCCAATGAGCTCTGCTCACCATCTGTGAAGTAATCCAGGGATTGCAATCTTAGTATGCAGCAGGACTGTTGGGAGGATGAGAACTGGGGCTGGATTTTTGTGTCGCCCCCTCAATTCTTGCTTCTCCCCATTCCTACACTGAATGGACTTACTTCTGAGAATTGAGCTGGTCAATGATTTGAAATATTTTCTCATTAAGATTGTCTTCCATTTCCCGTGGCGATCGTACCCTGCAAAGATGAAAAGAGACCCCCATCACTGGAAGAGTATTCTTCTCTCTGTAACTCTAAGAGCTGCCGGGTCCTGGTGACAAGTAGCACAGCAGCACCTTTACCTCCCTCACCTGCCACTTCTGCAGATTTATAAAGGTGGGATCGGTCTAGTGGGGTTGTATGAGAGAACTCTCCAAAAACAGTATACTGAACCACTGAAGCATCCCTTTAGGGAATACAGTGACAATTAAAATGGGAGGTGAGGTGGGGGGGGGGGGGAGAAGATCTTCATAAATTTTAACTTGCAACTAAATTAAATTAGCAAAACAAAAATAGTCAATTTTATGATTTTCTTTCTTTGCTACTGCTTCTATATGGAATCTGATGCTATAAAAACTGATTTCTCCCTTGACATCGGCAGGCAGCAGCCACTTGGCTTATCAATCAAAATCATCTTTGTAAATTCACTGACCCCCTCAATACTTTCTCCCATTGAACCTCCAGAACGAAAGATGACAGATGGACAGACAGACGGCTCCAAAGGGAACTCTTTTCCTTACCTGTCCAATGTGCGCGGCTGATGTGGGAGAGACGCCATGGGGATATCCTGCCGAGAGGCACATACAGAAAGTGAGAAAGATATATATAAGGAGAGAATTACTAAATGGGGGTGAACCAGAAGACAGATTAAAGTGAATAATTACATAGGAACCCACAATGTAGAGATTCTAAGAGTACCATGAATTTACCATCATCTCCAGGCAGGCTCATTGCCCAACCTTGAGCCAAACCAATTAACCTTCTCCCAGTGCTCAAACACTATATGTAAGCTCTTTGTTTCTGGAGCCCCCTGCAGGTATGTTATATGCTGCCTCTCCTCCCCACCCCCACCTCTTACCGTGTTCATAATACTGTCGATGTCAAGAGTAGGGGGCTCTACCCCCAAGCTATCCCGGTGGTTCAGATGTGCAAAGGGTTTGGCAGCGCCCCAGGATTCCAGATACTGCGTCATGCGCACTGAGGCACGGATCTTGGGCCCATCCCCCACGATGGATGTCACAGTGTCAGTCTTGCTCTCTTCACCTGCCTGGGATGTCGTCAGAGAAGGATGAGAGGGTCGGGGGAGGGAGGGATAAAACCAAAGGAAACCAGGGTTATTGGTAGTGCCATGAAATAAGTTGCAAAATTTGCATCTTTCTAAATAACATTGTCTTCTCTTCCATCACCATCCTGAGGACCTAATAACCCAAAGGGGTACAGTGAGATCTTAAAAGCAAACACAGCTATGCAAAGGCATAAGTCTTGTGCCTGAGGCCCATCCCTAAATTCATGTATTAAATGTCCAACCCAGATAACACCCAAAGTCAGACACTGTAAGCAATGGCAGGGTTGGAAGTACCACCTTACATCTTCAGGCTTAGAAAGAAGCCAGAATAAATGAAAAAGAAAAAAGAATGATGCTATTAACATTACTACCATGAGAGGCAAATGAATTATGTGCCCCACATTCTAGAGTGAATTTTGGTTGCTTTTTTCTGATTTTGTGTCTGAATTCCTGGGCTGAGGCCTGAAAGGATCTCATGTCATCAGTGGCTCACCCTGGGATCGATGACCAGGTAGGTGTGGATGTTGTTCTCCTTCAGGTAAGGGTCCCGATGACCAGCAAATGTCGCCTCTGCTTCATACACTCTGTCCAGATGGGAAAGAGTTGCCTCCGTGATGTGGACACGCCTGAGTGAGTGGAAGAGCAGACCAGATGTATCAGAGATGGAAGAAAGTGATCCCATGCCAGGCCTTTCCCAAACATGCCTCTCCCCACATTCCCCTTCCTTAAGTTATCTCTCCATCTCTCTCCCCAGTGTCTCTGTCCCCTGTGTTAGAGAAGCTGGGGTCTAGAGCAGAAATTTTGGAGAGGGCCCCAAAAGCCTATTGGTAGTCTGTGCCTTCTTTAAGTTTGGCAGGGGGGCCCAGGACAATTGCCCTGGTCGCACACCCCTAATACCAGCCTGCTATTCTCTGACACTATCTGGAATGTTCTAGGCCTGGCGTCTTACCCAGGAACACCACCTGCCTCCATGTGATTAGCCAGCGTTACGTCATGTGACCAAACGTCATACTGCCACTTCTGCAGCCCAATCACGCCACACAGCACATTGCCCGAGTGCACACCAACACGCATGTTTATGTCGACGCCAGTGGCCTCCCGCAGCTTCCTGTGAGGACAGAGTTGGGAAGCTACATATAACCAACATATGTGGACAAGGGGAATTAGAGATGAATCCACATGCAAAGCACACATAAACAGATGCATATACCTGTAGACATATACAGCTTTGCATGCGCAGACACCTCCATGTTTGTGTGCACATATATCTATCTACCTAGGTTTGAGGATGTCTCTAGCAATCACAGAGACATCCTCAGACATGGATATACACACACATACATACATGAACGGCACAGCTAGATAATAATGCACACTCAAAAGCTTCGAAAAATACGCATAGAAGATCTCTCACCTTATTGACTGGCACATGTCCAGTCCCATCTTAACACAATTCTTGGCATGGTTGGGTAGCGAGACCGGCAGCCCTGAAACACAGTAGTAACAGTCCCCAAGGATCTTGATCCGCATGCACTCATTATCCTGGAAGGAGATAGACAGAGAGAGAGAGAGAACGAAGTAAAATGTTACCTAAAAACAATATATTCATGGGAAAAAGCAGAATAGCATATAGATTTATATTTCGGCAAATCCTGTTCTCCAGGGCTTTACCTTTGCTATCTGATCGAATTTTCCAAAGAGCTCGTTCAGCATGAGGACAAGTTCTTTGGGGGAGCACTCGCTTGCAAGTCTGGTGAACCCCACAATGTCTGCATAGAGGATGCTGAAAAGGAACAAGGCAGCAGAGGAGAGTGAGCTTTGCACCAAAGGAAGGAATGACAGATCGTCACATAGTAATATCAGGACCCTACAGCCCTTCTTTGAAGCAGCCTTCTTCAATAGGGAAGTCAACCCTCAAACAAGTAGAGGCTCCTTGTTTCAAATATACCAGCATTTCCAAGATGGTTTCCTAACTTGAGTTCCCCCGGTTGAAAGAGAAAAGTCATCTGCATAGTCAGCGCTTGCTTATGGCCTTTCCCTATACCTGAAATGGCGCTCTCTTCAGGATGTTTGAATTTTAGGAGGGCTCTTTGAGCCTTCATCCTCTTCTTCTCCTTATCTTTGCTTTCCCCATTCTCTTTGCCACATATCTGTCCACAGATGTCATGTTACCTAACATTTTGGTGCCTCTTGATGTACAGGTTATGGAAATTGTTGGTGTTCTCATGCTGCGGCTGACCCTCCTTCAGTCGCTCAATGATCTCTGCCTTCATCTCCATAGCAATGTAGGCAGGTAGGATGGAGAGTAGCAAGTGCTCCTAGGCAAAACATAAGCAAGAAATGAGGCATCAATTTCCAGACAAATAAAATAACTTTTATTAAAAAGAATTACAACTTCCTATTGTGAGGTCCAGTTACTAGGGGGTGCTAATGTTAACGTGCGTTAATTCACCATTAATGTGCATTATTTGAGCTCAGGTCTCATGTTATTCAATGGACCTAGTTACTGATAACGAATGTTAATGGTGAATCTGTGTGGGTTAACATTAGTGCACCTTAGTGACTAGGCCCCTGGAGTTGTTGAATTTTAGAATTCTTTAACCTGTTGTTACTCCCATGGACGTGGGAGAGCAGCTGTTTTTATATCATCACCGTGGACTCTCACAGAATGGGATTCCATTTGTTTTAAGCTGTGTAAGCTTCGGACATTTTGACTAACATTGACCAGTCAGTTTCATTTGCAAAAGAGCTCATTTGCACCATGTTGCTGCTCCTGAGAATTCCAGAGCAGTGCAGGGGAGTGACTTCATGCATTTCTAAACCGGGGTTAGCATTTATTTTCAACGGGAGGAGTGTAACCTTCTTGCTATGGATCCTACTGAATTCTGCCTAGTGCACGTTAGGTGTGTCTTCTTTTCTTCCTTTTCACTCTCGTCCCAGTGTTGTACTCTTCCCTGCCCTGTACTCACTTGCTGGCGTTTCTCAGACTCTAGCTTGACCCGGGATTTGACGAAATTGAAGGTCTCATGGTAGGTCTCTTGCAGTGCACATTCCATCAGGTTCTTATGATAAGCACCGACCAGGTTACCACAGAGGAAGATCACCACATTGGCAAAAAGCTGAAAGGAAAAAGAGGCACAATGAAACAGAGACATACACAGATAGATTTGCAAACAGAGAAAAGCATAAAGAGAAATTGTATGTATGTTTGAAAGAGAAAAGTACAAATTGGAAATGCTATGGGTTTTGTTGAAACAGAGCATTTCCCACTGGATATCTGTGGAAAACCTCTTCATTTAATAAGATCCAGTGAGTGGATCACTAACAGCTAGGAGTGTACATGATCATAGAAAAATGATCAATGCTCATTTAAAACACATGTTTTCCAATTTTCTGGCATTTTTCTCAGTTTGTTTCACCTGTAAGGTTTTTAGGCATGCACCGAATGTATGCAAGAAATATTTTAAGTGCATAAACCAAATTGTATGTACACTGATTTGTAGGTATATGCACATGCAAGCGATTTTTATACACTTTAGTTTTAGGCACCCAAACAAACTGAATGCACATTCAACTAAAGGGATCAAGAACACTGACATCTAGTTATAGTCTATGGAGCTGATATTCAACGGAAGTGGTCAGCACATATAAAGCGGCCTGCCTTGCTAATTTAAGTTAGATCCAGACACTCAATGTCTGAATTATATCCACCCACCGGCACTGAATATCCGGTTTGCCCAAGTAGCGTTTTAGCTAACTGGGCAGCTATGATATTCAACCACTGGCCAGATAGCTAAACTAGCTAAAGTTAGGCCAGTCTTTTTGTGCCTTACTTTAGTTTGTTTAACTTAACTGGATAGCAGCTAAATATCGTGGCTGCCCAATTAACTCCAGCACCATCCCCAGAATGCCCCGCTGCTATGCGATTAGTATCGGGGCATTTAGCGGTGTTAGGAGGGGGCATTCAGCGTCACAAGATGTCTCTGTGACACTGAATATCCCACCCATTGGTCTGCTAACCATGTTAATCCTTTTGAATATGCCCCACTATATATATAAAGGATAAATCATGCTGAAAAAAAGGTCTATTATCTGTGGCGGGATGCTTTCATGATATGGACACTCTGTGTATTGCAACAGCCCATCTAGATACACGATTTCCCCCCCCCCCCCCTTTTCTGCTGCCCTACCATTCAGTAGATTCTTAAACCAAAGCATCCTGGACCTTGTTAAGATAGATGGAAGATAAGAGAAAATGAACCAGGGTGGGTGCATGAGTAGGAGAGACACAGAATTAAAATGAGAGAGCATGAGAGGAAGATGGTGTGTATGTGTATGTGTCTGACCATGAGAGAGAGGGAAAAAGAGTTGCTAAGATATTCATTCTCACCTGCAGGGCCAAGTCTGCCCGGGAAGTGGACTTCCTAGACAGATAAATACTCAGGGTAATGACATGGGAGGCAGATGAAAGCACTCCAGCGATAACAGCATTCCTAATGCTGATGGGCAACATGGTGTACCCCACGAAGATGACAAAGAGGAAGAAATAAACCTTTAAGAGAGTGAAAAATTGATATGAATTAACTACATGAAAATATTTCACCA
This sequence comes from Ichthyophis bannanicus, assembly GCA_033557465.1. Lineage (NCBI taxonomy): Eukaryota > Metazoa > Chordata > Amphibia > Gymnophiona > Ichthyophiidae > Ichthyophis > Ichthyophis bannanicus. Next base: position 123,388,262 of record CM066048.1, read on the forward strand.
TTTTTTTGTATTTTGTCATGCTTTTCCCCATAGGGCTTACAATCTAAATTTGCACCTGAAGCAATGGAGAGTTAAGTGGCTTGCCTAAAGCAACAGTGGGATTTGAACCCTGCTCTTTTGAGGTCCACACTGCAGCTCTAACCACTAGGCTATTCCTCCACTCCTGTCTCCTCTCCCCTTTGCCATTTCTGCTTCCTTGAGAATGCAGGTAAAGTAATCGCAGTCACTCCAGAGCCCTGAAGGCTGAGCTGCTACATCTCTACAGAGGAACAGCAGGAGTGAGTCACAGCTGGAAGGGCTGCCCTGTGTCTCTTCAGAAGACCTTTCCTGAATGTTGCAATCTTACTGGTTGATCCAGGTCATGTCTGCAAAGTCAGTAGGTGAATAATAACACTTGCTTCTAACACCCGCAGCCGTATTTACTTAAATTTAGCTCATGCCTTTTCAGTAGTAGCTCAAGGTGAGTTACATTCAGGAGTACTATTAAAAAAAAAAGTATATTGTTATTGTGGTAGCATCATAGGAGCGGTACTAGCCAGACTCTTGAAACTTTCAGCTTGCCTGCTTCTGGTTTCTGTTTCTTTTCTTTGTTATCCTTGGTTATCCTTTGTTTCGATCCATGTTGTGCATTAAGTTTTGCGTTTTAACATTAGTTTTGAAAGTAAGGTACACTCTGTTTACAGAGGCCCTTTCCCCTGTTGTTAAAAATCTCCTTTTCAGAGTCCTCTTCAGTTGTCTGTGCTGTATTTGTATCAGTGATGATGAACACCACAGCAATGCCATCCCCCTCCCTTCTACTAAGGGGCATGTTTACTAAACCCCATGCTGGTAACACAGATCTGGGCCACATTACTAGCACAGGGCACGGCAGTAGATTCAGGGGGCTGAGACAGCCGTCTCCCTGAATTTAGCGCAGCTTGCAGTGTTAATATTGCGGTGCTGGCTATAGTTGCTTTCCACCAAGTACTGGCAGCATGGGCTTTCAGTACCCGTGCTCGTGGCACTGTGATGGGAACGCACATGTCCTACTTAGGAGCTGCCCAGATGCAAACTGCCTAGGGAGCGCATGTTCTTTAGTGCAGGATCCCACACTACTTTTTAGCATGTTGCCAAAAACACGTTACCCCCATGACACCCAGGTACCACACTTTAGTAAACATGTCCGTAGATTTACTCTGGCAGCAGCAACTCCTTATGAAGAACTTTCAAATCTTTATAAGCGGCAAGCTATGATTGCCATTCTTTTTACTAGGCTACTGAATAAAGTCCTACAAAATTATCATGTCTAATGAGGTTTCTACGATTATTTGCTCCATCAAAAGAGCAACAAAAGACTGAGATATGCTGCAGCAGCAGATTTAGTCTACAAAACTGGTTTGCAAGGTACTCAAACATCATCTAAATACCAACAAACCCAAGGAATACCGCAGGGCTCTTTCGTTTTTCAATTTATATATCAATCCAATTTGCACGATCATCCAATCCTTCGGCATACTTTACCACATCTATGTTGATGATGTGCTGCTCTACGCCCCATTCTCCATGGACAATCCTAACTACACTAGAATCACTGACTGCTTTAATGCCGTTTCTGTCTTGTTAGGATCTCACAACCTGAAAGTGAACTGTAAAAAGACTGAAGTTTCATTCATCACAAAGGATCCAACCTTCATACCACCAGCTACCCTACAGGTTAAGGATGCCGAACTGAAGACTAAACATGAGGTTCGATATCTAGGCATCACTTTGGACCAGCACCTGAATATGGAATCACATATAAACACTATCACCAAGGCTGTTTATCTCAAAATACTTCCCTCCGTCAGCTACGACCCTTACTTGAACCCGCTGACTTCCGTACTGTTTTCCAAGCTCTCATTATTCCTCACTTTGACTACGCTAACATCATTCTACATGGCCTACCTGTCTATACACTCCATCCATTACAGATGGCCATGAATACTGCTGCACAAACCATCTACAGAGTTTCTAGATATGAGCATGTGACACCTCTCCTAATGCAGTTACATTGGCTCCCTATAACCAGTCGCCTCAAGTACAAAGCCCTCCTTAGGACGTTTAAAATCCTTCAGCATTTTTCTGCAACCTCCCTAGAAGATCTCTTACATTGGACACCCAACAATAGAGTTAGGAGAACAAACATGGCAAATACTCTTGCCATTCCCACTCTAGCTAGTAAAAGCTCCCAATTTGCCAGGCATAGAGCCTTCACCCTATTTGCCCCTCTGCTCTGGAACTCTCTCCCTGCTCCGATCCATCTCATTACTGACCTGTCCACCTTTCGAAAGGCAATAAAAACACATCTCTTCCAGCTATACTTTGACCATGTAACATAGCCCATTATTGTCTTGCCTCCTTACCAATGCCCAGTCTCACATAGACTTCATAATCCTCCTTTCTGCTTGTAAATAGTACACCGTTATTGTAGTCTATAGACCTATGCTCACCTTTCTAAGAAAGACTACTATTTTATTGTTCTGATTCTTAAGTTCCATTCACTTGTTCAATGTAAACCTATTCTATGTATTGAGTTCTGTTGTAAACCGCGCTGATTTAAAATAGCGCGGTATATAAAACCAAATAAATAAATAAAACGGATTCAGTCTGCCTTTGATCTAAGAAAATTCAGTTTGATGATGCATTCTATTCTTTTCCCACAAGATGGTGCCATAATGCTATTCATTTCAGAATATCCCTAGACAACGAATAATCTCTAGGAACAAGCAGGAATGAGTCCTCACATATGGGTACGTCGGAACCGACGGAGCCTGCGCGGGAAAGCTCCCCAGCTTTTCAGATGAAAAGCTTTTGGGGCTTCCCACAGCGCATGCGCGCTGCCTTCCCGCCTTCCTGACCAGCTCTCTTCAGTCCAAAACCGGTACTGCCGGTCTCTCTTTCTTTATTTCTTTAAAAAAAAAAAAATATTTCTTTTTTTATTTTCAGCACAACGTGGTAACTTTTGCTAGGCCTTCAGGCCTACACAAATTCTCCTCATGGAGAGGCCAGCTCCTGGTTTTAAAAAGTGTACCAAGTGCAGTGCTGTTATTTCTCTCACAGACACCCATGAATGGTGTCTTAAATGTTTGGGACCTGACCACTCCATACCGGACTGCCCATTCTGCTCCCAGATGTCTAAACGTGGTATGCAGAACCGGGCCAACAAGTTCCATGTGCTGTTTGCTTCAGATAATCCAGCATCACAGTCATCCAGGTCTTCCTCTCCGGATGGATCTCAGGTAACCAAACTTTCTGTGGGCAAATCCTCTAAAAGCAAATCTCTTTCAAAAGATTGAGAGGCTCTCAATCTTGAATTCGAGGATTCTGCCCAAGCCAAAAAACCCCGGCGGGAGGCTCCGGTCTCCAAAGCACCATCTATGGGGTTACAGGTTGACATCGATGGCACGGCCTCGACCGATCACCTGTTAGACTGCTCTGGGGTACCGGCTGATACCGGTACCGACATCCAGGCAGCAGTGGCGTCCATGGGCAATACTGTCCAGACCATGCAGCAGGCCGTTCTGGCTTTCATTAAGGCTGCGACGCCCTCGGTACCGATTCCATCGGTACCGACTCCGGTTCCGGTATCCACACCGGAACCGAGACCATCGACTTCCAAGCGTCGATCGGTTCCGCATGCCGGATTCAGGCTTTTGCCCGATACCGATCCCATGCCCGATACGCCCGATGTCGTTATCGGTCGGTACGCGTATCGTGCATTGGAAGCACAGAGAGAAATTGGATATTTTAGGATACTCCAAAGCTCCTAAAGAGGCAGTTACCCTGCCAATCCATGAAATCCTTCAAGAACACTTGATGGATTTGTGGGAGACTCCTCTAACACTGTCTCCTCATTCCCGTAGGTTGGACACCATGTACCGGGTCCCTCCTTCTCCTGGGTTTCGAAAGACTCAACTGCCTCACCACTCCATTGTGGTGAAGTCTGCCATGAAAAAGATAAAAAGTCCTAAAAGGCACTCTTCTACCCCTCCAGGGCGAGAATGTAAGACCCTTGACTCTTTTGGTAGAAAGATCTTCCAGGCTAGTATGCTTATAGCCAGGATCAATTCCTACAGTCTTTATATGGGCATGTTTCTCAGAGAACTTGCCCTGAAGGTACGGCATTTTGCCCCCTTTATCCCTGAGGATAGAAAGGAGGACTTCACTTCTGTGGTGACACAACTTTCAGAGATCTCCAAGTTTTCCAACAGGGCAGCCTTTGATTCCTTTGAGGTTGCAGGCAGGGCTTCGGGAATTGCTATTGCAGCCCGACGTCTTGCTTGGCTCCAGGCTTCTGACCTAGAACCCTGGGTCGTGGATGGCTTAAGGAATCTGCCCTGTACAGGTGAGAACTTATTTGGTGAGGACTGGCAAATTAAAGCTGCTCAAATGGACGCAGAAAATGCCACTCTAGATAGACTTTCTAGGTCTACTTCTACTCCTGCCAAAAAGAAGCCTTTTAAAAGGCCTTACTACAAGAAGGCCAGATTTTCCACAAATACTGGCCAACAATCTGCTCAGCCTCGCTTTGCTGCTAAATGTCAGCAATCTAAGCAAGTAAAGTCAAGGCCTGCAGTGTCTGCTACACCCCAGCAGGCTCAACCCCCTCAGGGGTTTTGACTTGCCCCTAGAGAACTTACCATTTCTGGCTCTAGAACAACCAGAGCCCCTCACCATTCCCGGAAGGTTAGCTCACTTTGCTCCCAGATGGGAGCAAATTACATCAGAGCAATGGACCCTCTCTATCATCCGAGAGGGTTACAAACTTCATTTCTCCAGCCTTCCTCCCCATACCATGGTGAGGCAATTCAGTTCTCCCCCATCTCTTCTGACCCTGTTGGGTCAGGAAGTCTCCTCTCTCCTTGCCCAAGGGGCAATAGAGGAGGTTCCTCTTCCTCAACAGGGGTTAGGGTTCTACTCCCCTTATTTTCTCATAACAAAGAAGACAGGGGGCTTCTGACCTATCCTAGATCTGAGAGAATTGAACAAGTTTCTATTCAAGGAGAAATTCAAAATGCTCTCTCTGGGCATTCTCCTTCCATACCTTCAGAGTCAGGATTGGCTTTGTTCTCTAGATCTCAAGGATGCGTACACTCATATACTCATCCATCCATCCCACAGAAAATATCTTCGATTTCTGTTCCAGGGAAAACATTTCCAATACAGAGTACTTCCCTTCGGTCTCGCCTCTGCTCCAAGAGTATTCACAAAATGCATGGCAGTCGTAGCCGCATTTCTAAGAGGCATGGGAATCTTCGTGTTCCCATATCTGGACGACTGGCTCATCCGAGCTCCATCTCAGTCAGAAGCCCAGATTTCCTTGGACCGCACAAGGCGTATTCTTCAATATCTGGGACTTGTGGTAAACATTCCCAAGTCCCAACTCATCCTTATTCAGTCCCTGGAATTCATAGGGGCCCACTTGGACTCCACCACTGCAAGGGCCTACCTCCCTCTGGTCCGAGGCCAATGACTAATCAGCTTGGCCTCCCAGGCTCAGTCCAGAAGTCACTTGTCAGCCAGGGAACTGCTGCAACTTCTGGTGCCCATGTGGTGCCCTACGCTCGTCTCCATATGAGGGCAGCTCAATGGACTTTGGCCACCCAGTGGTCTCAAGCATCAGGGGCGCTCTCAGACCAAGTACTAACCTCAAAACGTCTGTTTTGGTCTCTCCAGTGGTGGACATCCTCCAAAAATCTGTTGTTGGGGACCCCCTTCCAACCTTCGTTGCCCCAAGCAACCCTCACAACAGATGCCTCCCAAACAGGGTGGGGAGCTCATCTCCAACACCTCTCCACTCAGGGCACCTGGTCTCCCCAGGAGACCACCCTTCACATCAACCTTCTGGAACTGCGAGCAATCTTCCTTGCCCTCACAGTCTTCCACACCCTCCTTGTCAACCTGACTGTCCTAGTCCAGACAGACAATCAGGTAGCCATGTTCTATGTCAACAAACAAGGAGGGACGGGCTCTCTGTCGCTTTGCAACGAAGCTCTCAGATTATGGGCCTTCGCCAGAGAGCATCAAATTCATCTTCTGGCAGTATACCTTCCAGGAGTTCAAAACTCTCGGGCAGACAGACTCAGTCGAGTTCTGCTTCCACACGAATGGTCCCTGCATATGGACCAGATACGCAGAATCTTTCAGGAATGGGGGACCCCGGACATAGACCTCTTTGCAAGTCCGTGGAATGCCAAACTTCCCCGGTTCTGTTCCAGGACTCCGTGTCAGGGAGCTCAGGCCAACGATGCCTTTCTCCTGCATTGGGGTCAGGAATTCCTGTATGCTTTTCCACCCATTCCTTTGATTCCCAAGACTCTGTTCAAACTTCAGAGGGATCACGGGTCGATGATCCTCATAGCTCCACGCTGGCCACGCCAAGTGTGGTTCCCTCTACTTCTACAGCTCTCCCAGGGCTCCTCCCTGGACCTGGGAGCTGCGCCAGACCTTCTGTCTCAGGAGAAAGGGACTTTGTGGCACCCAAACCCCAAGTCCCTACATCTCCGAGCTTGGTTACTGAAGGCTTAAGCCTTCATGAGTTTAATCTTTCTCAACCAGTGAAAGATATCCTTCATGCCTCTAGGAAACCCTCTACCAGGCGTTCCTATGCTTTCAAATGGAAACGTTTTTTCCATTTGGTGTGCTCAACAGGGTCTTGACCCTCTGGCACTTCCTTTGAATTCTCTACTAGACTATCTCCTGCATCTTTCCAATGCAGGCCTCAAGACAAATTCAGTACGAGTCCATTTAAGTGCTATTGCAGCATCCTTAAAACCTATAAATGGACAACCTGTTTCCTCTCATCCTCTTGTTGCAAGGTTCATGAGAGGCCTGACCTTAACTAAACCTCCCATCCGACCTCCGCCGGTAGCATGGGATTTGAACCTAGTTCTAGGTCAGCTTATGAAGCCACCTTTTGAGCCTTTGGACTCCACCTCCTTGAAATTTCTTTCATGGAAGGTAGTTTTCCTTATTGCAGTCACTTCAGCTCGCCGCATCAGTGAACTGCAGGCTTTAGTGGCTAATCCACCTTATACTAGGTTTCATCATGATAAGGTGGTCCTTAGGACGAACCCCCACTTTATGCCCAAAGTGGTCTTGCCTTTTCATCTTAATCAAGAGGTATATCTACCTGTTTTTTTCCCGGCTCCTCATGCATCCAGTGCAGAGAGGAACCTTCATACCCTTGATTGTAAAAGAGCTCTCGCCTTTTACCTCAACAGGACTGAGCCACATCGAAAGTCTTCCCAACTTTTTGTGGCTTTTGATCCTTCTCATTTGGGACTTCCAGTCTCCAAGCGTACACTTTCCAATTGGATTGCTCAGTGTATTTCTTTTGCTTACCAGAGTAAGAACATTTCTCTGGAAGGCCATGTCACAGCTCACAATGTGAGAGCCATGGCCACCTCTATGGCTCATCTTCACTCTGTTTCCATAGATCAGATCTGTCGAGCAGCCACTTGGGCCTCGGTTCATACCTTCACAGCCCATTACTGTTTGGACAAGGACTCCCGCCGGGATGCCTTGTTTGGTCAGGCTGTCCTCAAACATCTGTTCCATACTTAAACAACTCCTGCCCACCTTCCCTGGTTGGATGCCTGAGATCCATACGAAGATGGTTACCTTTGGAGGGGGATCTCCCAGGCATCTTAGCTAGGGAGTCCCCATATGTGAGGACTCATTCCTGCTTGTTCCTGGAGATAGCACAGTTACTTACCTGTAACAGGTGATATCTGGGAACAGCAGGAATTAGTCCTCACAACCCACCCACCTCCCCTAGGAGTTGTATCTTCTATCTATCTACCTTCCTTTCCTCTCTCTATTGTCTCAGCTATAAACTCGAACTGAAGAGAGCTGGTCAGGAAGGCGGGAAGGCAGCGTGCATGCGCTGTGGGAAGCCCCAAAAGCTTTTCATCTGAAAAGCTGGGGAGCTTTCCTGCGCAGGCTCCGTCGGTTCCGACGTACCCATATGTGAGGACTAATTCCTGCTGTTCCCAGAGATCACCTGTTACAGGTAAGTAACTGTGCTATCTTAGATTTCCTGTGCTTAGCTAAAGAAGCATGTCATGTTAGTCCATCTAAGGTTAAAACAATAAAACAACGAAAAAAATAATATACGATACTACCTCTCTTGTGCACTAACTTAATACATGTTTTGGCTAGCTTTGGGAGGGACTTGAAGAAGGTGGTTTTAACCTCCAAAAGCTAGTCAAAACATGTATTAAACTACATCCAGTGGTTCTCAATCCAGTCCTCTGACCCTAGACCAGTCAGATTTTCAGGATATCCACAATGAATATGCATGAGAGAGTTCTGCATGCACTGCTTCCATTGTATGCAGATCTATCTCATGAATATTCATTGTGGATATCCTGAAAACCTGACTGACCTAGGGGTCCTAGAGGACTGGGTTGAGAACCACTGAGCTAATCCAAGAAGGAGGTATCACCTTTTTATTTTTTAACTTGTTCTTTGGTATGATTCAAGTTTTAGATTACTAAAGTCTGGTTCCGAGCTCCGCAGAGACCGGAGGCACCTAAGAACATAAGAACCTCTGCTACTAGATTTCACAGATGCTTTGCCCCAGCAGGAAAGAGCAGTTGGATTTTTCCTTCCTCTGCTGACCCTGCTTTTCACTTACCTGGTCCCAGGGGGCCACCTGGCCACTGAAGAAGATGAAGATGTAGCCCATGGTGAGAAGGCAGCTCCAGACCACCAGTGAGAAGGCTTTCATGCAACGCTGGAAGACAGGCTCGATGCAGACCAGGACGAAAGTGACCAGGAAAACACCAAGAGCAAAGAAGATGGTGACCAGGAAGGGAAAGTGCTCTGAAAGCAACTGAGCCACAAAATAAATACAGCTAAAATCATACAGTTATAACAGAAGGTATGAAGTTGTTTCAAAGCCCTATGCTCAAAAAATTGCTACAGTGTATGGTCCTCTTTTCCTCTGACTCTTATCAAGAAGCCATCAAGGGCAGCTTCTTTTTCATTCCTTGTGCCCCTCCAGCTCTCATCAGTGGGCTTTTGTGTAGGGTCTGACAGTTCACTCTTTCTTCTGTCTGGCTCTTATCAGGAAATCATCATGCACAAGCCTCTTTCCTCGCTCTTCCCATTCAGCTCTTATCAGAAAGCCACTGTGTACCAGCACCCAAGGCTTTTTCCATTGCCTAGCTGCAGCCCTGTTGTGAGATACTTTTAGTGCTGCTTTAATTTTGCCCACTAGATGTCATTGTAAAAACAGTGCTCAGCCCTCCCTTCCCCCACTGAAAGCTGTGAGCATTCTTTCATCAGTGCTCCCAGCTACAGGAGAAGAAGCCCGGGCCAGGAATGGAACCCAAGCACCCCCCCCCCCCCCCCAAGGCAGCATCTGGCACTGGTCTTGGTTTGCAGTATTTACTATCGGCGCACTTACCCGCCCACTGACAAAGGACACCACGATGATCGCAATGCATAGCGCCAGTAGAATGACAAGCAGCAGCAACAGAATGAGTGGATATTGCTGGCTGAGACAGTAGGAGGTCTCATAGAACAAGTCTTCCTTCTCCGCTCCCACCGCCTTCTTGGGCTTACAGGAGAAAAGTCTTCGTCTGAAAGGCATCTGGATACCCTGCCGCTTCACCACTTGATTTTCCTAAGTAGGAAATGAGAAATCAAAATGAATATAGTTTTTTTTTCCTCCGGAGGAAAAAAATGTTGATATATTATAAAATCTCACCACCAAGTAGTCTTCCCCCAGCCCTTGAGCTGGAAACCCTCCAAAGCAAAGATGAACGTCTCTTCAGGAGGTAGGAAGCAGTTCAGCTGATAAAAAATTTATATCCAAAAGGAATAACTCTGTATCACAACCAAATATGATCATCCAGGTTTTGAGTTGGATCTATGGAAGCCAGGATGGTCACCTCTTCAGGCGGGAACCAATTGTTCGATTGAAAAGGGTTTTATAACCTAAGGGGAACAATTTTCACATCACAAATTGGGTTACACCCAAATGTGTCTCTCCAGCTTCTGAAGCAGAATTTCTAAAGCTAGGATGGTTTGCCTCTTCAAGTGGGAACCAACTGCTGAATGCAAGCTTAGTTTCAAGGAAGGGTAAGGGGATCAGTACCATACAGTGCATCCCCACCAAACGTGCTCCCCCTCAGGCTGTGGTGAAGTTAATGATCTTCTAGGTGAGGACAAAGCAAGGTCCATGCTGGATGATGTGATAGGTCCTTTAAAAAGAGGCACATCTCAGCATTCCAGACAAGGCTGTCTGTATGCGTCTTCCCTTGAGAAGTTGCAGGTGTTAAGAGAGGAGCCTATAACAGAAAAAACAGTATATATTTATATATCAACCCGTGGATGACTCAAACTGCTACAAGGTATCTCAATGTTTACAACCATTCATAGTGTAGCCAACCATGGAGTAAAATTTCTTATATTTTAGCACACAGGAAAGTAAAATAGTCAAAGACATAGAGCAGACAGGATTAAGTCCTGGGACATTAAAATAAGCAATTGGTAGAAGAGGTGGGATTATAACCTGGATCTGCACAAGAAAAATCTTAGCGTAATTCACTACTTGGAACCAATGATTGTAGGATTCAAGAGAGACAAGGGCTCCCTCACTCAACACTGGCCATCGTATTTCTCTGTTTATTCTGCCCCCCTCTCCCTCCTCTCACAGCACCTCACAGGTTAACAAACAAACAAATCTTGAGAAATGCAATAGCTAGAAGTTCCCTCACCTACCCCTGAGCATCACCTGCTCCATCCCAGGTCCTTTTTTCACCATCTCTACTACCGTATGTTTAGAGACGGTAAACTAGCAGCACTAGAATCATTCATCCACCGATTTACCAGCACAGTCCAGGAACATTGTCTATAGTGCATGTTGCACCGATCCCAGGATAGGATTAGGTTCTGCCTATAAACGTCTGTCAACACATTGAAGTGATAAACTTAGGTGGATGGGATTAAGGTCCATTGGACGCACTCATAAAATCCCAGGTCGATGATTAACACACTTTATCTTGTCCGCTTGACTTTGTTTATTACCGTTTACATTCTTTTCCATTAAGGTATAAACGTGAAATGCACTTTGGAACATTTTGCCAATGGCTCCTTAAATAACCAGAAAAGCGAAGCACAAAAAAGTGAGGGCGTAGAGAGGGGGAGAGGCAGGGCAGGAGGTCTGAGTGAGAGGAGATCTGATACTACTAACGTGGATTGGCAGGGGATATGAAAGACAGGTGGGACAATAAGGAAGTGATGGGATAATTATCACCTATTTGAACATCTCTCCTGGCCATGTGTGCTGTGTGAATTCCATCCTAGTGATCACACACCTCTCCCATGTGCTCCATGTAAGAGCAATGCACTTACCCTAAGGACTTAGGATTGCTGGGAAAGAAATGTTTATAAAATAAATACAGGTGTATCTTCCAATAATGATCTCCTACTTCTCTCCTAGCTGCTTGTGTGCCTTCTGATCAGTGTTGTCAGATAATTTTATGATTTCCATCCCAACGCCTACTGAAAACTAACCCAAAATAGTGACCTCCCCACTACCCCCCCAGCCATGCCTCCTGATGCCAGCGTGACATCATGGCTCCCTTTAATGGAGGCAAGCTCCCCAAGTGACATCACAGCACACTCCTAAAGGGAAGGGAAGAGGCCACACGCCCTGCAGCATCCCATTGGCCACCACTCTGACCTAATCAGGGACTTGCAGCCAAGGGATGACATCATACTAAAACATGGCTGATACCTGTTGGACTTTGTTTTTTTGTTTTCTCGCCCAAAACAGGCACAGGCCCTCAAAACGGCAAACTGTGACCCACAAGTTTTCCCCACAGCCCTGGCAAAAGAGTTGCCTGTTTCCTCACTTCCTTAATCATTTTATATACTTTTATCTGGGCTCTCCAGTTCTGTCTAGTACTCTGTAAACTATTGCCACTGTCTTTCAAGATATGCCCTCTCTTTCCTTTATCCCCTTTTCCTCAGTGGAGCTATCTGGTCAGTGAGCTATTCAGCAATTGCTTCCATTTGGTCACCAATTTAGCCATATTGCCCCCTTTAAAGCCTCCAAATTTTGGCAGATAAAGCCCCATTATTGTTCAGGGTTAATTTTGCCTCTTTCAATCTTTTGGTTGGTCTATTGTTCATCCTACTTCTATTCCCCATTGGGTGGAGAGTGAATTCAAAAGCATGGAATGGGAACATTAATACAACATAAGAACATGAGAAATGCCATACTGGGTCAGACCAAGGTCCATCAAGCCCAGTATCCTGTTTCCAACAGTGGCCAATCAAGGTCACAAGTACCTGGCAGATTCCCAAAAAGGTACACATGTTCCACAGTGCTTGTCCTGAGTAAACAGTGGATTTCTCGGGTCATCTTTAATAATGGTTTATGGACCTTTCCTCCAGGAACTTGTCCAAAACCTTTTTTAAACCCAGCTACAGTAACAACTTTTACTATATCCTCTGGTAACGAATTCCCAAGTTTGATTACACATTGAGTAAAAAAATATTTTCTCTTATTAGTCTTAAATGGGTACATTGTAGCTTCATTGTGTGTCCCCACTACTACTATTATTAATCATTTATATAGTGCTACAAGGTGTATGCAGCATTGTACAAACATATAAAGAAGACAGTCCCTTCCAGTAGCTTATTACAATCTAATCAAGACAGGCAGAACAATACAAGAGAAATAAGGGGGTTCAAATAGGGAAGTATACAAGGAGACCAAGGGATTAGGATCCAAATGTGGCCTCAAAGAGGTAAGCCTTTAGCATGGATTTGAAGAAGGGGACAGAAGAGATGTGACATAAAGATAGAGGAAGTTTGTTCCATGTATAAGGAGCAGCAAAGTGAAAAGATCGAAGTCTGGCGTTTGCAGAAGAAGAAAAGGGCATAGAGAGAAGAAAGCCAGAGGAGGAGCGGAGTTCAAGAGGAAGGGTGTAGGGAGAGAGAAGAAAGCCAGAGGAGGAGCGGAGTTCAAGAGGAGGGGTATAGGGGGAGAGAAGAAAGCCCGAGGAGGAGCGGAGTTCACGAGGAGGGGTATAGGGGGAGAGAAGAAAGCCAGAGGAGGAGCGGAGTTCACGAGGAGGGGTATAGGGGGAGAGAAGAAAGCCAGAGGAGGAGCGGGGTTCACGAGGAGGGGTATAGGGGGAGAGAAGAAAGCCAGAGGAGGAGCTGAGTTCACGAGGAGGGGTATAGGGGGAGAGAAGAAAGCCAGAGGAGGAGCAGAGTTCACGAGGAGGGGTATAGGGGGAGAGAAGAAAGCCAGAGGAGGAGCGGAGTTCATGAGGAGGGGTATAGGGGGAGAGAAGAAAGCCAGAGGAGGAGCAGAGTTCACGAGGAGGGGTATAGGGGGAGAGAAGAAAGCCAGAGGAGGAGCAGAGTTCACGAGGAGGGGTATAGGGGGAGAGAAGAAAGCCAGAGGAGGAGCGGAGTTCACGAGGAGGGGTATAGGGGGAGAGAAGAAAGCCAGAGGAGGAGCGGAGTTCACGAGGAGGGGTATAGGGGGAGAGAAGAGAGGAAAGGTAATGAGGGGCAGTAGAGTGAATGCATTTATATGTTAGAAGGAGAAGTTTGAATTGGATACGGAAACAGAAGGGGAACCAGTGAAGTGATTTTAGAAGAGGGGTTATACGAGTGTATCAGGGCTGGAGGAAGATTAGCCGCACACAGAGTTCTGGATAGATTGAAGAGGAGAGAGATGACATTGAGGGAGACGAGCAAGGAGGGGGTTGCAATAATCAAGACAGGAGGTGACCAAAGAGTAGACAAGAGCCTTAGTAGTGTGTAAGATACTTATAACAACATTCAAACTGTTTAATAACATTTCCCCTTCCTACCTAACCACTCTCCTGCATACACCACCAGAATCCAGGGCACCTAGACAAAACACAAACCACTCCCTTGTGATACCCAATTACATTCGTAGGACGAAACAAAACACAAGCTCTAGAGCCTTCTCATTCACTGCACCCAGTCTCTGGAATGATCTGCCACTACCAAGTCGCATGACCAAAGACCTGCGGCTATTTAGAAAAGAACTCAAAACGTTCCTATTCATTGAACATTTTGGAAATACAATTGAAACCCCCTCCCCCTCTCAAACAGACAAACAATACACTCAAGGAACAACCCACTGACCCAAGCCCTCCCTCTCACAACCACCACACCTTCTCTCTTTAGACGCCCACGATCAGTGAACTATGTAAATATTAGAAATTGATGTTCCATTACCCAACTATAATGTAGTAGTTGATCCTTACTTCATACAAATTACAGAATACACTATGCACCTATGTAAATAGTTATACCACACCTTAGTTTATATCACTCAGGTAGTAGATCTACTAAGTTTTACAAAATATGATTTGTAACATGTGTTCTTGTAAATAGGTTAACTACTGTTCCATGTAACTTCTTCTATTGTTCTATTCTGTTAATTGTAAACCGCCCCTGATCTCTGGAAGGGGAGGTATAGAAGAACCAAATAAATAAATAAATAAAATTGTGTGTTCAGAGAAGAAGGGACAACAGATTTTAGCTATATGTTGAATATGTGTGGAGAAGGAAAGGGAGGCATCAAAGGTGACCCCAAGGTTGCGGGTCGCACCATGGAAAAATACAGAGGCATTATAATATCCTTCATTTTATTCTTCATTCCTTTCCTTATGATCTCTAGCATTCTGTTTGCCTTCTTAGCCACCGCTGCACACTGAGCAGAGGGTTTCAATATATCCATGAAGACACCTAAATCTTTATCCTGGGTCATGGTTCCTAAGGTGGAACCTTGCATTGTGTAACCATAGTCTGGGTTGTTCTTTCCTAGATGCATAACTTCGCACTTGTCCACGTTAAATTTCATCTGCCATTTGAACGTCCAGTCTTCCAATTTATCAAAGTCCTCTTGCAATTTTTCACAATCCTCTTGCATTCACATCTCACTATTATACTCCTTCCTCAAGAGGGATAGGATCAAGTCCAGTTTATGCCTTCCCACATGTGAAGAACCAGAATTTACTTCTTAAGCTCAGTTGGTCCATAGAAAGCACAAATTGCACCAAATCAGAGGAAGTATCATCTCCAAAATATAGACTAAAGTTGCCAATAATAATGGAAGAAGGCAGAGATATCAACAGATGGGGTAGTAAATCAGTTAGCTCCTCTGCCACTTGCAATCAAGGTGATGTTGGCCAGTATACAAGCAACAAGCGCAGAGGATGCATCTAGTATTTTTAAAGACAAGGCCTCCAAACTGGGTTTGGAGTGTTGCTATACCAGCGATACTTAAAGAAAGTTCTTGTAGATTAAAGCCACTTCACCTCCCTCTTTTTCTTTCTAGGACAGTAAATTATAGTATAGTCTAGTGGAGAGACTGATTGCAGGAGAGGACCCTCTGAATTAGGTGACCAGATTTCTACAATGAAGGCCAACCCAAACTGATTGCCCTGATAAAATCTCTGAGAATGTCTATCTTATTACAAATCGATCTTTAATTATATCAGAGTGCTTTCTCTGAAGTGGTTTAGAGAGCTACAGACTATCTTATAGTTGGAAGAGAGACGTCTGCTTTTGAGAAGCTGATTACCTCTACCATACCCTCTTTGCCCAGTGTTTGACATATATCTTTCTAATTCTCCGCTTTCCTTTTCAGTAGACGATGCACCCTGACACTACTGAATGAGTCCAACCATCCTCCATTAGGATGCCCACCCACCACACATACCATAGAGAGCCTCTTCTCACATTCCTCACTCCCCACATCATATTACACCAACAACCAACCCCCACATTAATAAGATGCTACAGGAGCTATCTACTGGCAATTAAAGTACCAGGAAACTTAAGTCCAGGCTACGTCTATGTGCATCCTCTCTGTAAAGGACAGCTTAGCATCAGTGACATCACTGGTTGATGGACAAATGTCAAGACAAATCAATATGAAAAAAGCTACAGGCTTGGACTTTGGACCATGTGGGGGTGGCAGTAGCCAGTTGAAGGAGCAGAGACAGCTGAGAGAGCTCCCCTATTGGCCAGAGAATATGGGAGCATGCACAAGCATCTTGGAAAGCTCGTCTATTGGTCAAAAGCTGCAGGTGGGAATGCAGCCATCTGGAAGAGCTCTCCTATTGGTTAAAGCTGCAGGTGGGAATGCAGCCATCTGGAAGAGCTCTCCTATTGGTTAAAGCAGGGCCATCATGAGACTAGTGGACACTCAGGACAATGAAGGTGGAGATTGTGATGGGTCCCCCCCTTTAGTGATGCCCAAGGGGGCAGGTCCCCCTTCTGTTGGCATGCTAAGGCAGCTTGTCCCCTATCTAATGACATGACCAGTTGATTTGCACCACAGAATAATGGCTGCATCATCGGAGGTGACAAACCAGCAAGGAAGTAAACTTTGTCACAGTACCTGAGACCTTACTTCCACCACGGAGGGGATGGAGGTGGCATGATGTGATGGGGACACCCCAAACTGGGCAGACATCACCTACTTGCCTCTGCCATTGACCATAGGTCAGAAACCATGGACAGAAGCACAGACAGTTGGAAGAACTCTTCTACTGACCAGAAGTCATGGAAGATAGGGAGGGGGGGGGGGTGTAAAAGCACTAACAGGAAAGAACAAGAAAAGGCACATGAAAACAGCATTCCAATGCTGCATAACAACAGCAAGATGCTCTTCTACGTTGTAAGTGGTAAATGACTTTATAAAGGCAATGTCCTACGCAGGCAGGGTAAGTGCAAACATTTCCCCTCCTTATGTACCTACATCTCACTTGCTGCCAATAACCCACACACACCACTTGCCGTCTCCTTTGTCAGTTAAGATTCTGGCCCCAGAGAAAAGTCATGGAGCCCTCTTCCTGTCCCTTCCTCTGCTGGCAGGTGAGCATGGTAGAGGGCTCAGAGACCAAAGTGGTGAAATGTTCTGGGTCAGGCTGACCTTGATACGCTGGCTCCAGGCATTAATTCTCCAGGCATTAATTCTCCAGGCATGCTCAGACCTTTTCAAGGCGCCCTGAAAGTACCTCAGCAAGTACCCCCACCCCCCCATGAGGATTTGTGAACATTCCTGACATGCTCTTAGTGATTAAATTCTCTCTCCAGGTTTAATGAATGCCAGTCTTGCGCTCCCAATATTGAATAGATCTAAAACAAAATGTAAATAATCCAGTGCTCTAATTTCTTAAAGAACTATGTGATCAGTGCATCCTTTATTGGGATGTGATCACCAAGAGAAAATGCATTCAGTGAAAACATTCACCAGAGTGCAGTGAGCTCACTCTACCACATTGGAAATCAAACTGAAATGATGCTGCCAACGTAGAAGCCCTGTGCTATGCTGTAAGTGACTGGTCAGTGTCACAGCAGGACATGCTAGGGAGATAAAGTTTCTAGATGAAATAAATGTCTGCTTCTTGGAGTAGCTGGTTCATGAACCAACCAGAGGGGAAGCCAATTTGGACCTAGTCCTTAGTGGAACACAAGATCTGGTGCAAGAGATAAGGATGATGGGGCCACTTCACAATAGTGATCATAGCATGATCCCTTTTGATTTAATAAATGGAGAAAGGATGGTAAGGAAATCCATAGTATTATCTTTTAACTTTCAAAAGGGACACTATGATAAAATTAGGAAAATAGTTAAGAAAAAACTAAGAGGAGCAGTTGCAAAGGTTAAAGATTTACATCAGACATGGGTATTGTTTAAAAATATTATCTTGGAAGCCCAGACCAGCTGTATTCCACGCTTTAAGAAAAGTGGAAGGAAGGCCAAAAAACTGCCAGCATGGTTTAAAGGTGAGGTCAGAGAGACTGTTGTTGCCAAAAAAGCATCTTTCATGAAATGGAAAAAGGAGCCAAATGATGAAAACTGGAAACAACTTAAGCACTGTCAAATTAGATGCTAGGCATTGATAAGGCAGACAAAGAGAGAATTTGAGAAGAAGCTTGCTATGAAAGCAAAAACGCGTAATAAAGACTTTTTCAAGTACATTCGTAGCAAAAAACCTGTGGGAGAGTCAGTTGGACCATTAGATGATAGAGGGATAAAAGGGGCACTAAGAGGGGACAAGGCCATAGCAGAGAGATTGAACGAATTCTTTGCTTCAGTCTTTACTGAGGAAGATGTAGGGATGTTACGCATGACTGAAATGGTATTTAAAGGTGATGCCACAGAAGAATTGAAAGAATGGCCAATGTAACGCCAATTTTTAAAAAGAGTTCAAGGGGTGATCTGGGAAACTACAGACCAGTCAACCTGACGTTAGTATCGGAAAAATGGTAGAAACCATTATAAAGAACAAAATTACTGAACATGTAGATAGTCATGGCTTAATAGGAGACAGCCAACATGGCTTTAGCCAAGGAAGGTCTTGTTTTACTAATCTGTTTTGTTTTTTTGAAGGTGTGAATAAACAGGTAGACAAAGGTGAGTCAGTTGATATAGTGTATCTGGACTTTCAGAAAGCCTTTGACCAGGTCCCTCATGAGAGACTTTTGGCGAAATTAAAAAGTCATGGGATAGGAGGCAGTGTGCTATTGTGGATCAGGAACTGGTTAAAAGATAGAAAGCAGAGTGTAGGGCTAAATGGCCAATTTTCCCAGTGGAGAAAGGTGAATAGTGGTGTACCCCAGGGATCTGTGCTGGGTCTGCTGCTTTTTAACATATTCATAAATGACCTGGAAATGGGAATAACGAGTGAGGTAATCAAATTTGCAGATGACACAAAATTATTCAAAGTTGTTAAAACCCATGAGGATTGTGGAAAATTGCAAGAGGATCCGGATAAATTGGAAGACTGGGCATCAAATGGCAGATGAAATTTAATTTGAACAAGTGCAAAGTTATGCACCTAGGAAAGATCAACGCAAACTATGATTACATGATGCAAGGTTCCAAATTAGGAATCACCACACAGGAAAAAGATTTAGGCATCATCGTGGATAACATGTTAAAACCCTCCGCCCAGTGTGCAGTGGCGGCCAAGAGAGCAAATAGAATGCTAGGATATAGCGTTATTAGAAAAGGTGCAGAGAAGAGCCACCAAAATGGTAAAGGGGATGGAAGGATACCCCTATGAAGAGAGGTTAAAAAGGTTAGGGCTCTTCAACCTGGAAAAGAGACGGCTGAGGGGAGGTATGATAGAGGTCTATAAATTAATGAATGGGGTGGAATGAGTAAACGTAGATTGATTTTTTTTTATGCCATCAAAATATAGAAAGATTGAGGGACACGCAATGAAGCTACAGGGTAACCTATTTAAGACTAATAAGAGAAAATATTTTTTCACTCAACGTGTAATCAAACTCTGGAATTTGTTACCGGAGGATGTAGCAAAAGCTGTTAGTGTAGCCGGGTTTAAAAAAGGTTTGGACAAGTTCCTGGAAGAAAGGTCCATAAACCATTATTAAGAAGGGACCCAGGATATCAATGCTTGACCCACCAGTACAAGCATTGTGGAACCTGTGTCTTTTGGGGAAACTGCTAGGTACGTATGACCTAGATTGGCCACTGTTGGAAACAGGGTACTGGGCTTGATGGATCTTGGTCTGACCCAGTATGGCTTATCTTATGTTCTTATGTTCTTAACTTGTCACATTACTTGATGATGTCACAAAGATGCTGTGTCAACCATAGCTAGCGATATACCTCTGCATACAAGTTTAATTTAAAATGGCATTTTTATACTGCTTATATCAGCCAAATCTGATTCAAGGTAGTTTACGAGGAAGTATAATAAAATAAAACAGCGAGGGCCTGATATTTGAAGGGCATTTACATGGTTTACAGCCCTCTAAACTGTGTAAATCCCTAAATCAGCATATTCAATGGCACTTACAAGGTTAGTGCTGTTGACTAGCACCTTCAAAACCCACTATATGCCCCCATGCTCTGCGGTTAGCACTGGGGCATGTTGGGGGCGTTCCGGGGCAGAGACTGCTGCTAACTGGGTATTAGCGATATTGTACCACTACCCAGTTAGCAATCCGCGACTAAAACTAGGCCAGATTTTTGGCTCGCCTAGTTATAGCCGTGGATACTAACCGGGTAGCGGAGCAATATCGTCGATACTCGGTTAGCCTCAACGGCTCTGGTGCATGTGTGGTGACGCCCGATATTCAATGCCATTGCCATGGCATTGAATATCCGGTGTTAAAGGTCAGTGGGCAGGGCTGTGCGCCGTAGCAGCACATAGCCTGCCCAGCTGAATATTGGGCTTTCAATAATAGGAGTTTGCATTTCTTAGAGCACATTCAGTTCATTAGTGTGCCTTAAGCGTTAGTGCACACGAAATGGATTTAACATGCGTTAATCGACTTAGTGTGCCTTCATTCACTTAGTGCATGTTAAATCAATTTATATAATAAATACTAGAATTGTTACAATTAGAATATCAAAGATAAAAATCACACAAGTAACATTTGGTCTTTAAAGGCCATATAATATATAACTTAACATATCAAAAAAGCAGGACACCTATTTGTACAGTGTGCAATTTAAACATGAAATATGATAATAAAATAATATTTTAAGGAATTATATAAATATAATGCTGTACAAATAGGTGTCCTGCTTTTTTTGATATAAGTTATATATTATATGGCCTTTGAAGGCTAAATGTTACTTGTGTGATTTTTATCACTGTTAAATCAATTTAACATGCAGTAAATATTCCCTATTAAGATGAATATCTAAAACTAATAAAAAAAACAAACAAACCAGGAAATCTGGAAAAATTCATTAAAATAAATGAAAACTAAACACATTTTTCTTAACTGTGCACTTTCGTAAAAGGACCACATCTACACACACACACAGTCTGAACGACACACATACATACTTGCGCACACACATAGACACCCATCTGTAAATATATACCACACACACATATAGAAGACAGAGAAACACATCTACTTACATAGTCACATACCTGCACAGACTGACGCAGATGGACTGAATCTTACCAGCTTTCTGTACCTTGAGTTTGTTTGTCTTCTCTTGTGCTTCTGCTGGGGCAAGTAGACAATCTCCGACTCCCGCTGCACTGGGAGCAGCTGCCCACAGACTCCAGGGCTGTATCTGGCTCAGTTCCTCTGTCTCTCTCAGGCTGAAAGTTGAAATATCTCCTGCACAACTTCCAACCCTCTTCCCTCTGTCTAATCCTGCCCTTCCTCTCCTTCTCTGATCTAATCATGGAGGCACACAGGCAGGGATCTGTTTCCCCTACACAAGACTCCACAGGTAATTAACTCATACTAATGACTTTCCTTCCTAGGTTGGTCTTGTGTAATGCTGCGTCTCAACCTGACCCAGCCCTGTGCAGTTCCCAGCACCAATCCACAGCTAAAACCCTCTACAGTCCTGCCTGAGGGCTGGATCTGCTGCATCGCTCTGCCAATGTACCCCAGTCCTGCCCTGCAACACCCTCTGCAATTCCAGCACTGAGACCCTCACACACACTTTGCCAATGTACCCCATTCTTGCCCTGCAGCATTCCCGCTAGTCCAGTACTGAGCTCTCCCCTTCCATCCTACACACAGACAAACCTCTCCTAATTCACCTTAATCCTGCCTTGAGCCCCCCCCCCCCCCATCTCCTCCCAAGCTACAATGCAGGCTTTAGTTTGCCAATTAAATGTGCCAGAGGAGACAAATTGTGAGAGATGGGGAGAGTGAAAATGCTGCAGGACTCTGTGGGAGGCTGTTACTGGCAGGCAGTGAAGAGACCTTGGAGTCGTTTCATTTCCTGAATAATAAGTCCTCTCTGCTCACAGGAAACAGGAGCTCCACTCCAGTGATGCACAGGCATGCCTGGGGAGTCACTGCTGGTGGGGTTAATGGGGAAAGCACTGGACACACCCCCTCTCCTCAGCCTCACTTCCTCCCCACCTTAGCGTCCGCTCCTCTCTGCTGGAATTCCGAGGTGAGAATTTATAACCTAGTGATTTATCCCATGTAGTGTTTGCAGAGTTGGAAGATATATAACGTGTTGCTCCCACTAATAGAAACCCTCAATGTCTCTCCTCTGACTCTTTGCTTAGATTTATTTTTCACCTCTCATTTTTTTCAACTGCAGAGTGGCAATGGAAGAGGAAGCATGAGTGTGTTGTTCTTGCAGCTAATTTCAGGGTTCCCCTGCTATGATTTATGATTGCTCCATCTCTATTAGACATAAGCAGCCTTGGATTTCTCTTCTTTCCAGAGCTATTATACAATGAGGCTTCGATTCAGCCCATCTCTTGAGGTGGGGTATCACGGGGATGGGGGGCAGCTATAGGACTCCTACCCTCCCAGATGTGGCTTTGAGTGCATTAAAAAAAAGGCATCCATAATCCAGATAGAGTTCCAGGGAGGTAACGGGGGATTTGTAAGGAGTATTTCCAAAGGAATGAAGTATCAAAACTTACCAGCAACATTTGATTTGAATAATTACATGAGCCATAGATATTCGGTCTTTTTTAAATTTCACCAAACCAATTTGTAGCTGCTTTGACACCAGTTTGAAGCCAGTTCAAAAGGCCCCAGAATGCCTTTGGTTGTCTAAAAATGAATGTAAAAGGGAGAGAGAGGAAGGAGATGAATTATAAAGAAGGGGGGGGGGAGGGCTGGTGAGATTAATTAGCTGGCTGAGATTAGTGACAATGATGGGGAGAGGGTGGGCGCGGGTGGCTACAGCCAGTCCCCCATTTCTCCTGCTGTCTCTAATTACTGATGTCTTCTGCGCTGACACTGAGTAGTGGAGAGACATCTACCCATAGACATGCCAACTACTCAGGGAAAGGAGACTCACCTCAGTCCAAAATGGAAATATTTAGGAAAGAAAACCTGGAATACAAATACTTTTTTTATTTCCACAGAGTTACTTAGTTACCCGGTTCCAAGAGGGGGACTTTTTGGCCAGTTCTGATTTTGAACTTGCATCCCAAAGCAGTGTGACATTTCAGAGTTCCTTATTCTACCCACCGAAATCAGTTCTGCAGATTCATAATTTAACAGGATGAAGCTGTCAGAAAACTAGGAATGAACTAAATCTCCTAACCGGAATAGAATAACTTCAGAGCTATGAGTCTTAGAGGATTGTCAGAGAACTTGAACCTTCCCCAGAAAAACACTGTTTACCAGGAGCAGAAATTCCGATTGGGGGGAGGTTTAAGGGTGAGTGGTATGTAATTAGTTTGCTTGAAGTGGTTAGGTAAGGTCCTCAATCCTGCCTGTATGTAAGATCACACCTCTTATAACCATAAGAAGTTCTGACCTAGAGCCAAGCCTTTTCCAATTGAGTGGAAGTTCTAGACATGGCATGAGAGGTTTTATTTTTGGGGTGGGGGACGGGTAGAGGTACTCAGAAGTAACATCAGAATATATTTCTAGATAGAAAGGGAGATGGACACATGGAACACTATCCCAGAATAGTAGACAGGGACAGGCACAGGGTATACTCAGCCGAGGGGAGGGCGATGAGGGGGCCTGAGACAGGTACAGATCATCCTCAGTACTGGGGAGTGAGGGGTAAAGCTTGGGACAGAAGTAATGTCTGGTAGCGCTATATTCATGATAAGTAGTTGTAGCAATCAAACCTGGGGCAGGTACAGAGGGTCCTCAGTGGTGAGGGATCCTGGGTCTGTGAGAAAGAGTGACTGAGCCTATAGGTCTTTATCTTTCATTGTCCTGTTTCTAAGATTCCTTCTTTTATAATAAAGCAGGGAATGAATCAGGAGGAGGTGCTGCTGAGCTGAGTGTAATCAGAACCTCCTGAAGAGCAGAAAGGAGACATGCTTAGATTCAGAAGAAGTGAGAGCCACTAGCAGCAAGGATAAGACACAAAGGCTCCTTAACCCTCATCCACCCCACCAAGATTTAGAAAAGACAGAAGAAGGAGAGGATGGCGGAGCAGACACCTGATGGGCAAATGGATTCATAGAAACGTATGTTCTCTTCACCTGAGGTCTCCTTTGCTGTCTATCCTAGACCCTGGTGGGCTCAGAGGAGAGCCAGGGCAGGGATGAGGCAGCCTGGGGTGTACTATCTCATCCCATCCCAATGACCCTCCTGTCTTTGTGTTTGTCCGTCCATCCACATTTCTTCTACTCAGCTTCAGGTATCTGAGCAATGCGGAAAGGCCCTACCCGCATCATGCTCCACATTAAGGCAGGAGAAAGGTGCAAAGATTAACACCCCCAGGACCGGTGTGTCTGGAAGAGCAGGTTTTTGGAGGTTGCAGGTGAGGCTGGGACTGCAGGTACCCTCTTATGCCCCCCATCCCCTAGCAACCCATTCCTAGGGACATGGTGCTGCCCACGGTCCCCCTCTCTGTATTTCAGTGCCAAGCGGAGTCCTGTTGCTTCACTATCAGGTGATTAATTTCATCACACCTGTCTGGGCTGAGCTCCAAGGCTGAGTGAGACATAATTTTTGGAGCAGTCTCTGTCTGTGGCTCTCTCTGGTTTTCCCCTTCTACTGTTCCAGTACTGAGATTCTAACCCCCCCCCCCCCCATTTCTATACACAGCTCTGCCAGTACACCTCACTCCCTGTTCTTCCAGTCCTGTATCACCTCCCTTCTAGTTCTACCAATGCATTGCCCTCCTTGCAGCAAACTCCCCCCCCCCGCCAGCTCCTCTGAGAAGATACAGCAATAGTAATCATTACTAAGATTCGTTAGCAGATGGCAGATGAGGTAAGAGGCCTATGGATGAGTCCCAGCTGGGAGAAGGGAAGGGAGCTGGGACTGCTAAATACAGAGAAGATTCCAACACTTGGAGAGAAGCAGAAAGAGTAAGCTCTGAATGAGGTTCATTAGCAGAGCTGTGTGTGGAGTCTCATATCCAAATATTAGGGGGCCCTGCATGGCGGGCGTGAGGTGCATGAGCTGGAATAACAGGGGGTGCTGCTGAGCAGGACTGAAGTATATTGGCAGAGCTGTGTATGGGGGTGTTACTCTCACTCTCTGTCCCCATGTTTATTTGCAAATTTCCTAGGCTCAGCTTTTTTCCTGGTAATTATCAGAATTTAATGAGCGCTGATGGAGGAATCTCCCCTCCCCTCCTCCATTTCCCTTCCCTGTTTTCTTCCCACTGATTATCCCTTCTTACATCTGATAACATAGACTCTTGCCCTAAAGCTCAGGCCTCAATAGACAGGTTAGTCTATAAGGCATCACCAGCATCTTTCTCATTTTGTCTTTTAGTCTAACCATTGCCCCAATCCATCTTGCTGCCCCTGGAACCACTGAAAACCTAGAAATTGCCCATCCCTCATCTCTGGAGCCAGTGGGACCCTAGGGATCATCCATTCCCATCTCAAGAACCAATGAAAAACCAGATATAACCTATTTCCATCTCTGTAGTCAATGGGAACTCTGAAATTACCCATCACCATCTCAAGATTCAGTGAGAACCATTCCTCATCTCAGGATTCAGTGTGAACCCAAATACTAATCCCAGAACTGGTAGAAAGCCCAAGACCACTGGAGGAGCCAATGAGAACTCAGATTTAATCTGCCCCCCTATCGCAGGAGCCTATGGGCACTTACTACTAATACTACTAATCATTTGTATAGCACTACAAGGCATACACGGTGCTGTACATATAGATGTAAGACACAGTCCCTGCTCATCGGAACTTACAATCTAATCAACACAAAACACATAGGCAAACTGGGGACTAGAATATGGTAAGATACACATAAGTAGTGGACAAGAGAGTGAGGAGCATCGGGATCCAAAGTGGCTTCAAATTATCCATCCCTATATGATGAACTAGTGGCAACCCAGAGATTACTCATCTTTCTGGGAACCAATTTTCAAGAACCATTTGTGAGGGAGCCACCATTGATCTGTGGGCACAGAGTGAAGATCTCCTGGAATCTGCTGAAACTGATGGAAGTTCTTCAGAGTTCAGGAGCAGATGAATGAGAGTAGACTGCCCCAGTGGAAATATTCATGAGAACAAATGGTCCTGGGTCTCTTTCATTTAGAAGTGCTCAATTCCTCTCCTCAAAAATATGGAACATCATCCAGGAAGGGGGGAACCACTGGATTTTCTTAAACTTGTCCTCGTGGGGAAAATCTCTGGTTGTCTAATCAGGGATGTAGCATGATTGCTTAAGCTGCTGCTGTCATGTAGCTGAAAAACAAGAATTTTGAGATGTTGTTGTTTTAAGTTCTGCACTATGGATGCTACACCTGCAGTCTTAGTTCAGTTTGAATGGAAATCCAAAAATAGCCCTAATACGTTTAGAATTTCTGAAGGAACCCTCAAAATGTCTAATGTGTCCTCACTCTCCCATATGTGAGTATCATCTGCCTAAGCCCAAAAGGGACGGCCAAGGCAACCTTTTTTTTACCCCAGTTTGTCTATGAACATTAGAACTACAAGTCCGAAGGTACAATAGAGGCAAACATATTCCCCGTTGGAGTAGCCTAATGGTTAAAACACTGGGCTGACACCTAAGGCAGTCAGCTTCAAATCTCATTGCTGCTCCTTGTCACTCAGCCCTCCATTACCTCAAATATCAGCCCTTGGAAGGTGGGAAAATACCTACTATACCTGGATATAACTTGCCTTTAACCTTTCTGAGAAAGGAGTAGGCTAAATCTAGTTCCATTCCTGCTTTGGTATGGGTAGAAAAATGCAGAAGATTGTCTGTAAAGCAAGCAAAGTGTGTCAAAAAACATTTTTTGTAGGGTCTCGCACAACAGGGGAGGATAATTATGATTTAGCTCCCAATGTGAGCGTGACCCATTTTAATAATATAAAGATCTGGAGCAAAATTAGAAAGTAGCTAAACTTAGCTTAACAGTCCAGAATCCACTGCTACCGCATTCCGCAGACACGCGTGTTTCGGGCTGATTAGTCCTGCCTCAAGTGTGACCCGCTTTAGAAGAAAGAATCTGGTGCCAAAAAACGCCAAGTCCCATGGCTCGTATTTCACAATGCCTGCATGTTATTTGATTGGCTGCTTAAAATGACGTCCTCTGAAGAAAAAGGCTTGTAACCAATGAGTGGGACAAATGCCTACAAGCTCCCCCATTCCAATTCCAAATTTAAACCTCCAGGTATCACTGTACTCAGATGATAAATCCACCTCTGTTCAAGCCACTGCACCAGATGCAAGCTGGCACCAGATTCTTTCTTCTAAAGCGGGTCGCACTTGAGACAGGGCTAATCAGCCCAAAACACGCGTGTCTGCGGAATGCGGTAGCAGTGGATTCTGGACTGCTAAGCTACGTTTAGCTACTTTCTAATTTCGTTCCAGATCTTTATATTATTAAAATGGGTCACGCTCACATTGGGAACTAAATTATAATTATCCTCCCCTGTTGTGCGAGACCCGACAAAAAATGTTTTTTTGACACACTTTGCTTGCCTTACAGACAATCTTCTGCAATTTTCATATAGTTGAGTGGTTGTTCTGTTTATGGGTTTGTTTTTTTTTTTGGGGGGGGGTTGTTGTTTTGGTATGGGTAGAGACATATGTGAAAAAAAAACCTGAAAAATCCACGACTGTTCCCTCCGGACCAGTACCAAATCTCAATCACCCCCTCACAGCAGTGGTGGAACATGGTCAATAACCCAACATCTCAGATCAGAAAAAATGTGAGACACAGATTGACAGTGCTCAAACATAAGGAGCATATAGAACTGCACGTTTCAATTTATTGCGATGCTCCATCAATCGTATCCATAATTCCTGAGAAGTTTTACCTATGTAAGTCGGTCTACTTGGGCATTTGAACATATACACCACAAAACTAGGACGACAGTCACTTTCCTAGTCTAATGTAAAATCACATTCATTATATACAAATAACCGCATAATGGCGCAAACCGAGCAATGCCCACATGCAGAATGGCCAACCTCCACTGGAATATTCAAATGCTTTCTTACAACAGTAGGACTCAAAACATTGCATAAATTCCATCCACGCATAAACACCATATGCGGAGAGTACTCACTCAACCCAGGAATGGCATGTAGTGCATTAAAATGGGAAAAGAAGATAAGACATAATTCCCCACTAAATGGCATGTACCTCGTCACAAAATGCACATAACCAGAATCATCTGTTCTACCTTGAGCCCGGATGCCCCAGTAGACAAAAGCCAACTGCGATCATTATGTAATGCTCTCCATTGAGCTTTCTCAACAATTGAAGGGGGGTACCCACCATCACAGAAAGCCCTTGCCAACTGTAAAGATTGTGCCTTAAACTCAAATGCAGAACTACAATTCCTACGATATCGGATGAATTGAGAGAACGATAAACCATTCCATCACCCCCATTGCAATAGCACTAGATTGTTGGTACAATACCTCATTGTAACAAAAACATTATTCGCATAAAATGAGACTGGCTAGTGTCATGAGAAATTCTAAGACTCAAACTAACATTCCCTGTTCCCATAATTTGTTTTTAATCACTACAAGTGCGTCCGATTATGGTATACTTGTGTAAAGGGCAGTAACATCCAGAGTTGCCAAAATACAATCAGGATGTTCATGAGATAATTGTACATTGGATAACAATAAGGAAATGAGTGGTATCTTTAACAAAAGATGGAACAGATGGAATTAAAGGTCGCAAAAAAGTATCTAAATAAAAGGATAGGGGTTCCAACAAAGACCCAGTTGATGACACGATCGGACGGCCCGGTGGTCCTGTTGCATTTTTATGAATTTTAGGGAGAATGTAAAAATAGGGGACACGTGGATGTCACACATTCAAAAACTGAAATTCTTTTTTGTCAATTAACTTCTTCTCCATCGTCTCCTGTGTCAGCTCATGGATCAATACACAACCGATTAGTCGGATCCTCTACCAATTGTCGATAGGTGGTTGTATCCGAAAGTAGCCGCATAATCTCCTGATGGCAATACTCGGGGTCCAAAACAACCACCGCTCCTCCTTTATCTGCTTGCTTAATCATGATGCTCATGGTCTCTTTCAGTTGGCCAAAGCCATACGTTCATCATGTGATAAGATATTCAAAAATTTCCTCCAGCAAGACTGTTCTACACATTGAACCTCACGCAACACCAGGTCACGAAACACTTGAATGGGGTGGTGGTGGAAGTGTCGAGGGGGACCAAGTCGACACAATAGGTAGAGGAATCCATTAAACGGTATTCTGTAATCCTGGTTCTACTGTAACCTGCTCCTCAACATCTGTGGATCTCAGTTCAAAAGAAACGTTCTGCTGGGCCACATTAGAAAAAAAAAAAGATCGTAAATGGACCTTCTGCAAAAACTTCTCCAAATCCAAGCGAAACAAAAAAGTATCATAATTGATACTCGGTATAAAGGACAAATCCTTGCCCAAAACTTCAGCCTGCATGCATGGCGTTTGTCGATGGATCGCATTATGATCTTTTGAATTAAGGAAGCGTTGGTCACTGTGGAAAGAGCGGCTGCATGAATACTTTGGGGTGTTTTAAGGTTTTTGGTTTTTACAGGATTTTGGCATTGGGTTATTGTGCTATTATTGTTGAGGCATGGGGATTTTAAAGACATGGTCTGTGTGTTTTTTTGTTTCTAGTATAGGAAGTGTTGGCAGTTGCAGTGCGCTTGATAGAGGCACGTGGTGTCCTTCTCCCTGATGCAGTCTGTTGGCGAAACGCCTGGCGTTGAAGAATGGGCTTTGGTTTGATTGGATAGTGCCATTAAATAAAACTTGCCACATTACAACTAAGTGGGATTTGATGTTTTATTTCTTCTACATCTGCTATATTTCTTAGACTACAGGTGAGTGAGATCAGATGCCGTGTCTGGGATCTCCTGATTATAACTCAGATTGCTGTATGTCATATAGGAGTGGAGTTTTTGACCTGTGATGGTGAGGTCGCGTAGTATGTGATACAGCTGTTGATTTATCTACGCTGGCATAAGGGGCCGTTGCATCAGCTTGGTGACACTTTACACTGAGGTCTTTTCTCCACTGTTGTGAGGTTTTGTGCCTTACAATAATGGTTGTGATTTTGTATGCATTAGTTTTTTCATTTTTGCTTGCAGTTCGCTGTACCAGGTGCTTCTGGGGTTTGCATATACATTGAGATGTCCTCCTTTTAAAGGACAAGCCAATCCCGTCCTTGTCCCCCCTCCCCCCAACCCTGTGACTTGTAATTCAGCTTTTCTTGCAGAATCCAATGGGGATAGAAGCCAATTGGATACTCCTTTACTTAGCCTTTTGTTTTTGATGGAACCAATTGGCAACCCTACCTTCACCCACTGTACCCCGAAATATGCAGATGGATAATCTGGGCTGGGATGAAATGGGGAAATCCATTGTCAGACTTCTCTCCTCCCTTGCGTTGACAGGAAGAGCCTTTCAGGGGAAGATAAGATGCCCCCCACCCCAGCCAGGGCATATAGCCAGAATATAATCTTGTCTTCCTGCTGCCCCTTCAATGGTCTGTGTGCAGCCCTTCCCAGGTTCCTTCCTCCTGCAAGATGTGCAGTGACCCCGCTGCCCTCTGGGAGAGAAGATGAAAGCGGAGAGGGGATATGGTGGGGGTAGGGGAGAGGGACAGCACTTCCTCTTTGGCTGGAATACAGGGATATTGATGGGTGGAACCGCTGCTGTTTGCCCTTCCGGAACCAAGAAAGTCACAGATTGCTCTCTGTATTTGTGAAATGGCATGGGAGGGCATATATGAGTGTCTGAGTATTTCTGCCTAGACTAGTGTGGTAGTGTGCAATTTACTAGTGTGCACACATATGATATACCAGCGTCTGTATGCTAAAGTGCTAATAGGAAACTCACATGGTGAATGTAATGTTTAGCTTTGCCCTATTGCCTTGGAGGAAAAGTAGCAGGTTTGCTATCAAGTTTAGACTTTCAGAAAAACAATGGGTGGATCTGTAAAAATGGCCACCATGCGGGCAATATCAAGGATCCACAACTCCGGAAGTTTGCAAGAGCCCTGGGAATCAAGCTGAATGCTGTTTCAGAGTTTCTAGTTATCCTAGATGCTTTACACCCTGGTGATATAATTCTTATATTCTTTTCTTTTTGATTTTCGACTGGTCCTCCTTCCTATACCCAAATCTCCTACGCTCATTTCTTTCCAGTCTATAATGGACAAACTCTGGTGGAAAAAGTCAAACCACATAGCAATTCCTCTCATCATCTCCCACCTCAATTCAGCCTTTCTAATTGATGGCTAATACCCTTAACTACATGGACAGAAAGACAGGGTATAAGCCAGACTAGGGCATGGCACTGAAGAAGACTTCGTTCTTCTGCAGGGTCCCACTTCTGAAGAGTGACTTTGTGGGATGTCTCAGAAAAGACCGACCAGACAGATGTCATTAGTGCTAAAAGTCAAAAATTCTGAACTGCTTGGTCTGAATGTTGAACACATGGCTTGGCTACCAGATCCGGAGTCTGTCACCAGATAGGAAGCGGTGTCAGCAGGGGTGGCCCAAGAGGGGTGCGGGGCCATGTGCGGAGACGCGGTGCGGGGCCTCATTTGCATAAGAGGCCTCATTTGCATAATGTTAGCATACACTAACTTTTAGTAAACGTGCCTCTTAATGAGTATCTGGATAAAGAAAGACTACCAGATTTCTACATTACTATAATCCAGTGCCAACCGCCAGGCACTTTAGGAAGTACTACAAACACTGCCCATTTAGAACCCACAGCTAACCCGCCAGTATCATAACAGCACTCCCAGGACTCACAAAGCACCAAATCCTACCTATCAAAAGGCAACACTGCAAATATTAAACCAATATATCTCAGAGAATACCAATACATCTCCTACTGGGGAAAGAGAACAAGTGGCAATGTCACATAGAAATTACATAAACAGAATATCTAAGCTCGGTTACACATACAGAACACAGACCATCACCAAACAAAGAATAAGGAATCACAATTTAGAAATAGGAAGATGATAATTAAACTGGGAACCTCAAAAGTCAAACTTAGAATGTACAACAGCACTGGGAAATAAAACTATAAATTAATTTCCTCTTGTATGAAACAAAGCGCAGACGTTATTGATGCACATTTCCCAGAGCTGACATATTCCAGTTAATAAATTCAAAATAAAGAGATATTTTTCTCCCTTTTGTGCATTTTGTTTTCAGTTGCAATTGCTGCAGCCACTTTCTTCTGGTTTATTCGTGTCTTCTGCTAACTCTCCATTGTCTGCTGTCCATTTGTCCTTTCTTCACTCTTCTAGTTTTTTTCCATTCTCTCTCTACATCTGCTTTAACATACTAATCTTTCTCCTTTTGCTCTTTCCTTCATCTCTTTCTTTATTCCTTTTTCATCCACTCAAATTTTGCCCCTCCATCCTCAATCCCCACTTACTCTCCCAATACCCGGCCAATTGTAGATTTTTCTTCCCTCCCACTCAAAATATGTTTCCCCTCTCCATTTCACTCTCCCAGCTCCATCCCATTCAAATCCTCCCCCAACATCAGCTCCCTTCTAGTTCCAGCCCCACCCAGCATCCGCTCCCTTCTAGTCCCCGCATCAGCCCATTTCCAGTCCTAGCCCCCCATCAGCCCATTTCCAATCCTAGCCCCCCATCCATTTCCAATCCAATCCTAGCCCCACCATCAGCCCATTTCTAGTCCAAGCCCCCCTCCCCATCAGCTATTTCCAGTTTAAGCCTTCCCTCCACAGTCCATTTCCAGTCCTACATAACATAAGAACATAAGATATGCCATACTGGGTCAGACCAAGGTCCATCAAGCCCAGTATGGCATTTCCTGGTACTGACGTCAGGCTCACCGGTCCCCGGATAACCCCTGGAACCCTTTTTAAAAATTGGTGTTACATTGGCGATCCTCCAATCTTCAGTCCTAGCTCCCTACCCTCACAGCCCATTTCCATTCCAAGCCCCCCTCCCCATCAGCTATCTGCATTTCAAACCCGCCCTCCACTCAGCCCTTTTCCATTCCTAGCAACCCCCCCAAAGTCCATTTCCAGTCCTAGCAACCCCCCCCCCCTCCCAGCTCATTTCCAGTCCTAGTAATTCCCCCACAGCCCATTTCCAGTCCTAGGAACCCTCCCTCAGCCCATTTTCAGTTCTAGCAACCCCTCACAGCCCATTTTCAGTCCAAGCACCCCCTCCCCCTCCCCTCTCGAAGAGCCCCGCGGCTAGCTAAAAGGGAGCCGGAGAGGCGCCGGCTCACCTCTACAGCTGCCGAAGTGAAGCGCGCCTTTTCTCTTCACTTCGGCAGCTGTACTGACGTTTATAACGCTGCCGCCCTGAGGTCAAAGGTGACTTCCTGTTTCCTGCGATCAGCGTGGCAGCATTCTAAATGTCAGTACAGCTACCGAAGTGAAGGGAAAAGATGCTCTTCACTTCGGCAGCTGTTAGAGGGAGCCGGGGCCTCTCCGGCTCCCTCTAAAGCTGCCCTGCCTGCCAATCTTCAATGAAGGATGTTGTTTGCACGGGGCCCCTTGAAACATAGGGCCCTGTGCAAAGAACATTCTTGCTCAATGGACGGGACGGCCCTGGGTGTCAGGATTTGATAGGATGAGAAGAGGTGTCAGGGTTTGTGGGTTTGTGGTGGAAAGGAGTGGCAGGTTTCTGTGTTGTGGGTGGTGGCAGAGTGTCAGCATTGGGATTTCTACTGGGAAGGGGTACCAAGTATGTGTGATTATAGTAGGAGGGGGTGTCAGGCCTGTGTGATGGAGCTGCCTGCTGGGTGTGATACTTCTCACACTTCCTTTTGGGTTACCACCCTTCACTCTAGGGCATATTAGGATACAATTTTCCAAGGACATATTTTCCCAGTCCATTTAGGGTTGCCAAATGGCTCCAGATGTGCCCGACAAGCTTGATCCAGTCCTGGGTTTATTCATTGCACTACAAGTCCCTGCATGCAATGAGGTAAACCTAGGACCGGATCAAGCCTGTCAGGTGCATCTGGAGCCAGTTGGCAACCCTATGTCCATTCCATTCCTCCTTTAATTAATCCTTGCCCTAATGGCTCCTGTTTAGTAACAATGCTTACAAATGCAAAGAATGAGAGAGAGAGAGAGAATGAGTGAATAGCTCTCCTCTCAGTCGTGGAGAGGAGGGGTCACAGTTTTCGTCTTTTCAGAGATGAGGCGCTCAGAGATGATTCTCGCTCCCTGCTGACGCCCCCTTCTTATGTGCCTATAAACTGGAGAGTTTGGGGAAGGGGGAGGGTGTTACACTCTTTCCCTCAGAGCACTTTTCAATAGACAGGGTGGAAGGCCAGATTGGGCATGTCCTGGGTGATTCCTGTCCCTCAGAGCTAGTGTGGGACCCCTCTTGCTGGGAGGGGGGGGGGGAAGGGATTGAGAAGCAGCACTAGAGGTGAGACTCCAGGGCTTTCATGGCAGGAGCTCGTTAGAGGGGAAAGTGAAAGTTGGTCTTTGTATTTCACTTAATTATTAACAATATATGCGTGTTTGCCTATACATGGTCACACAATGTATGACTAGAGAGGGGAGGGGAGAGACAGCCACAATAATAGAGAATGATGATGACAGCGGAATGAATACAAGAGGTGTGTGCATGGGTGTGTGTTTGTGTGTATATGTATACATCTCAACCTGTGTTTACTTCTGTTGACACAACACATTTCTGGAGACAGTCTCTCTCAGATGTCTCTCTGCTGCATCTCATGTGAATCAGACTGCATCCTTTTACCCCTAGTGCTGTGCAGTGGAAGCGGCCACTGCCTTGTCCACACCCACACGGGTTTGGAAAGGTAACCAATTTAAAAATAAAACAGCATCACAGACCTGCCATGAACCCTGTGTACCCATCTCAGGCTTTACCCCTCACTGCCCATCACTGAGGATCCTCTGTGCCCATCCCCGGCTTTCTTAAGTCTGCTACTGTTCTGGTCTCAGTCATCTGCTGTGGAAGGCTGATCCATGTATGAACCACCCTCTGTGTATCACAAAGGTGTCTGGTCAGACCGAGAGGGAGAAATAAAGCTTGATAAGTGAACTCGCCCACACAACCAAACAACATGAAGTGATGCCTTTTATTGAGTTAACTAAATACATTTCCTGATAAGCTTTCAGGAGCTGAATGCTCCTTTTCTCGTTCAGTACAGAATGAGCAAAAGATGGTCATATTAGAAAAAAATAGAGAAAAATAGATAAACAGACATTACATTAACAGAGTGAAGGCAGATAAAGATCGACATGGTCCTTCCAGTCTGTCCACTGGGATTGTTAAGGTAGAACCTGCAACATAGTGTAGTTTACATTTCCTATACCTTTGGGGGGGGGGGAAGGTTGTACCTGCCATGTTAGTTTTCCCTACGTGCTCCTGAAGGAAATATTGGACACCTAGGGACAGCCCATTCATCAGACAAACTAGGTGACTGCCTATGGCGTCAGCTTCTTGGGGGCGGCGGCAGCAGGAAGAGCAGGACACACAAAGTTAAACAATAGATTCTGACAGCCAGAGGTGGCTTACAGTTTGCCTAGGGTCCAACACCTTGAACCAACTCTGGGGCCGGCCACTGACAGCATTGTTTATTAAAATCTCCTGAGTTCTGAGACCTTTCCTCTTGATACACAATCTACACATTCAGTCTGGAAATCTCTAGCCCAGTCCCGGAACTGTACCATCCTAGGTGGATGTCTAGTCTGCCTAGTGTTAGGGCCAGCCCTGGAGAGGGGCAGGCAAGTTCTGCAGGTCTGACAGGGGACCTGCGAACCCCGTGATTGAAATCACAATACTTATGCACCACCTCTGATGGTAGGAACACAGGCGAATTATTTCCTCACACCTTGGAAGGACACTGGAAGACTGAGAGGCCAGGAGGTGCTAAAGGACACAGACAGGCTTTGCTCTTTCTCTAGACATGATCCCTTTCTCCTGCTATTTCTTCAACTTGCTCTTTCTCTCACAACGTTCCATGCTGTTGTTGTCCCCAATCTGGAGGAATTTCACGTTTTTAATGGTGATGTTTTTAGCACCTGGAATAGCAAAATTAAAATTTAAGATAAACATAGAATATGGAAACAAGACGGCCTGTCTAGTCTGCCCTTCCATACCAACTACTACCGTCCTTTTCTTTCCTTTACAGCTCTTCTGTGTTTGTCCCATGCTTTCTTGAATTCAGATGCCTCCGAGTGTCTCTTCACCTGTTTCACTGACTTTGTGTGACCTTGGAGAAGTCGCTTTATTTCCTTGTGCCTCAGTTCTAATCCTTGACTTTGTCACTGTCTGTGTGCAAGCTGAGTCACAGGGTGAAATAGCGACTGCCTCAGACTCAGACTTTTTTTCCCCTTTTAAAGTTAGTAGATGGCAGAATCCCTGGCTGGGAAGACTCTGCTCTATCCTCCAGATTCAGAAAATGAGGGAGCAGCGCCTCCTGCTGGTCAGATCAGCATGGGAAAAGTGCTAATAAGCCATTTTCGATCTGCTGGGAAATGACTCTGTGCATATGACCCTGGGGAGTCACTTTACCTCCCTGTGTCTGTTACTGCCAGCTGTAATTATGTTCTGATTGCTTAAATTTGGAGATCCTGATACATTTCAGATTTTATTTTTCCTCCCAGACACTTCCTCAGTATAAGAAGGGCTTCATACCTGTTCCATGACTAGGAGACTGAGTAGTGTCATGTAGGATCCTCTGCGGGAAGAAGAGGGGGTGGGGTGAGGAAAGGAGTGAGCAAAATTGTCACACACAAGGAGACCCTTGTATATACATAAGACACATCAAATACATAAACTCATGGAGCCTGATTCAGATAGGGGGACGTCCGGGCCATCCGGATGTCCCTGAGGAAGACGAACCCGTTTGGACCTGATTCTGGATCACAGGAACAAAACGTTCCCATGGTGCACAGAATCGGGCCTGGATGGGACGTGCAGCCCTGCAGCCCATGTCCCAGAATCGGGCGCATAGTCTGCTAACTCATGTACTGTTGGCTGTAGAACTCGGGAGAGACGTTATCATGTCCCCTGGTATCTCAGATTGCTATTTCTTGTCTTCGGCCACCATCCTTCCTGTCAGAAATC
Organism: Ichthyophis bannanicus; assembly: GCA_033557465.1. NCBI lineage: Eukaryota > Metazoa > Chordata > Amphibia > Gymnophiona > Ichthyophiidae > Ichthyophis > Ichthyophis bannanicus. Next base: position 123,425,273 of record CM066048.1, read on the forward strand.
ATTAACTCTTCTGCTTTGGAAGAGAATTCTGGTCTAATCACGGAGAGGATGGCCTGATACCCAGGGAAAAGGGAAGACACTCCACCCGGGAAAATGGGAAGGTTGGGTCTCTAGGGCTGCCAATTGATGTGAATTTTTCATATCTGTTGTGAAACCTCCCCCGGTCTCTCTGGTGTCTTTGGAAGCATGTTGGTGGCTCTGCTCTCAACATCCCACCACTTACCTGTTGTGCTCCCTGAGGCCTGGCTGTGTGTGGGAGTGAGAAGGTGGACTTGTATGCTTGTGGCTTCCTGTTGGAGGGGTCCATGGGAGGAGATGTACATGGAAGTGGCACAGCTTCTGTGAGAGACGGAGAAAAAGAGCAGATATTCACTTGCGTCTCAGTTTTAATCCCTGGCTCTAGGACTGCCTCTCTCTTTAACTTTGCCCTTCTGGCTTTCCTCAGGAAGCTATCACTCCTGAACTCTCTTTTCATGCTTTCCCTCATTCAGCTCTCATCAGGAAGCCATCAAACACAGCATCTCTCCTCTTTTCTTTCCACTGTTCCTTATAAGGGAATCATCATGTACAATCTTTCATCTTACATCTATCTCTCATCAGGGAGCTGTCATGCATTGTCTGTCCTCTCTCATATTGTCTCGGGTGCTGAATTTTGAATGACCACCAAGGGTCACTGTAAAAGCTATGCTCCTCCCTCCTTCCCACAGCTTGGAGGTCCTTGAAATTCATTTCTGCAGCCTGAGAAGAGTTGGATCCAAGGCTGACACTCAGGGCTCCTTCTCAGCATTCGTTTGAAATCATGCGGCCCAAGAAATGCTCATTGCCCCGTCCACACTCACCATTCATATAACTCGGAGGCTGCTCTAGTGTCAGAGTAGTGAAGTTTTCCAAGATACTAGAGGCGTAACTTGAACTCGGAGCTGTGCTGGAGGGTCTGTAGCTGAGCATCTTCTCCCTTTCTTGTTCTGAGCAGCTCTCCATCTTGGTCTGTGAGAAGGGTAATGGAATGGTTCTGTCATTTTCCAAAAACTATGCCCTCTGAGCTTTATCACACTTTGGGAGTACACAGAGCCTTTCATCCAAACTGTTCCCCAAAGAACAATATAATTGTAATACAGTGGGTAAAGAAGGGCTTATAATTCAGATATAGGCAGATAAAGCCATGACCCCTGAATCACACACAGTCAATAGCAGAGCCGGAGATTAGAGATGAAACACAGAGAGATAAAGAGACTCATCCTCCCTTATTCTTAAAGAAGGAAACAATTATTTTCTCTACAACTAAAAATATCCACCTCACTGGTTTTCTGGCTTCCTCCTTGTGCAAGGCTAGAATGTCGAAACAACATCCTACGGTCTTATTTCACAAAATGCCCAGCTCCTTGGTAACTCTCAGAAGGAGGAATTAGGTGGCTGCAAATTGCTTCCCTTACGGTGAGATATTTGCAATGGCCTGGCTAAGAAAGCGAAATTACTTACCTATAACGGGGGTTCTCCGTGGATGGCAAGGTGAGTCAGTCACACATAAAAGCATGGCTGACTCTGCCTATTTGTCCACGGAGAAATATTACTTCTCTGAATGATGAGAATACTGTCCTAATAATGGAAAACAGCCAAATGGGTGGATGGGAGACCAGGGGGGGCAATAACAGGGATTATTTATTTAAACTTATTTATATACCGTCTTTCTACTATTGAAGGCAGTTCACAGGTAATAAAACAGAATAACAGTGCAGTGATGTACTGTTGTACAGGGAACAAGAACTTTTAATTACAAAAAAACAGTACAGTGAACAATTTAAGAATGATAAGCATTACAGTAACTATTTTAACAATGTACAAAAGTGTGTATGGGGGGGGGAAGGATACATATTCAGGGATTGATGAGGGATTTGGGTTTATGACATTTGATGAGGTTGGGGGTTTGAGTTATTTATGTCACACTTGACTGCAGGTCTGGTGTTGAGGTTGTGCTATGGTATTCATGGACTAGGAAGGTTTTTAGTTTTTCCTAAATTCTGAATGGTCAGAGCATCCTCTCAGAACAGGTGGGAGGGTGTTCCATGTGCTTGACACATGGCTAAAGGGGGATTGTTTGCTTTTCTTTTTTTGAGCTGAGATGTTGAGGAGGTTGATAGAACTAGGTCTTCGGAGTGTCACTTTTGGGACTGGTGAGTAGGGGATGAAGACAGGTTGCTGATTCATTCTTTAGGACCCTGTGAATCATAATGAGTGTTTTATATTGTATTCTGGCTTGGATGGGGAGCCAGTGTGTTTCGGGCTAGGGGTGATGGGGGCTTTTCTGGGGGGGTTCTATGGATTACTCTTGCTATGGTATTTTGTGCCATTTGGAGAGGGTGTAGGGTTTGTTTAGGGAGACAGTGATATATAATGTTGCAGTAGTCGAAGGTGGGGGTAATAATGGCCTGGCAGATGGTTTGAAATGAATATGGACTTAGAAGAGGGCGGAGGTGCTTCAGAGTTCTTAGTTTATAATAGATGGATTGGGCTGTTTTTCTTATTTGTTCTTGGAAGTTGAGTTACTGGTCAAAGATTACATCCAGGTATTTGATTTCGCTTTTCCAACTGATGGTGTAATCATTGAGCTTTAAGGTATGCAGAGGGGAGTAAGATGCTTCGGAGAATATGTGGAGGGCCTCTGTCTTTGTCTGGTTAATGATGCGATTGTGGTGTTGGAGCCATTGCCTAACTTTGGTGAAGCATTTACTGATGTTACTGAAATCTGGTGCTGAGGTGTTAAATGGGGCAAAGAACATTATATCATCCGCATAGAGCTGGTACTATAGCTTATGTTCTTTGAAGATCTGGCATATACACTGGAGGAAGATGTTGAATAATAGGGCTGATAGGCTAGAGCCTTGGGCGCTCCTTGTTGATGGAGGAAAGGACAAGATGTTTTGATGCCAATTCTTACTTGTTGGATTCTGTTTTCTAGATAAGAGCAGAACCAGTTTAGGGTGGTATCTTGGAAGCCAATGCCATGTAGTCTTTCTAGTAGTTTGTGATGTGGTAAAGGGGATGGAAGGATACTCCTATGAAGAAAGGCTAAAAAGGTTAGGGCTCTTTAACCTGGAAAAGAGACGGCTGAGGGGAGATATGATAGAAGTCTATAAATTAATGAACGGAGTGGAACGGGTAAACGTAGATCGATTGTTTACCTTATCAGAATATAGAAAGACTAGGGGACATGCAATGAAGCTACAGGGTAAACTATTTAAGACTAATAAAAGAAAATATTTTTTCACTCAACGTGTAATCAAACTCTGGAATTTGTTACCGGAGGATGTAGTAAAGGCTGTTAGTGTAGCTGGGTTTAAAAAAGGTTTGGACAAGTTCCTGGAGGAAAGGTCCATAAACCATTATTAAGAAGGGACCCAGGATATCAATGCTTGAACCAATACAAGCATTGTGGAACCTGTGTCCCTTGGGGAAACTGCTAGGTACATATGACCTAGATTGGCCACTGTTGGAAACAGAATACTGGGCTTGATGGACCTTGGTCTGACCCAGTATGGCATATCTTATGTTCTTATGTGGTAAGGAATCAAAGGCGGATGATATGTCTAGAAATATTAGGAGGCAGCCTTGGATGACAAGTTGTGTGTATATGAGGACCAAATTTAGTAGGGATGTAAGCAGCGCTTTGGTTCCGTGGTTTTGTTTAAATCCATGTTGATAGGAATCAAGGGGAGCATGGTCATCAATGAAATTCTGGAGTTGGTTTTGCACCAGTTTCTCTATTATCTTTGATAAGAGTGGAATACTTGCTATTGGTCTGTAGGAATTCAGTGAAGTGCGGTCCAGTTTGTTCCCTTTTTGGGTTGGGCGGATTGAGCTTTTCTTCAATTATACCCGTGGATAGGGATGTTCGTACAATGGTCTGGAGGTAGGGGCTGAGTTGTTCTCTGGTACTTTTAATCCAAGTAACCGGGCAAGGATCCAGGACTAATGTAGTTCTATTGAGGTTTTTGATGGGAGTCTCAATGTTTTCTAGGGATGGGGTATCAAATTCAGAACATGTGGGCTGAGAAGGGAAAAGTGTGTTTAAAATTTCTGGAGGGTGAGTTATGGGTGGAGTTGAATGGTATTTAGAGTAGAGGTGAGTTGCTATGTCCTGTGGGGAAATATCATTGTGATCTGCTTATTTAGTTAGTTTAAGAGAGATTTTGCAATAGTGAAGAGCTCTCTGGGTTTGTTTAGCGAACACATAATAATGTTTGTATGGTATTCTCTCTTCCATCTTACTTACTAGAGCATCCTTGACTTTGCGGACTGCCTCATCTGCCTGGTGCTTGTGGGCTCCGAAAACTTTCCTCGTGGTGTTGACACAATCTGAAGATATACAGAGAGAGTGACTAAACCAAAAAACTCTAAAATGGTGAAGACTATCCAGTCAGAATCCACAAAATCCCCTCACATACAATGAAACTACCGAGAATTCAAATTAAAATAGAGTGCTGTAAATCAGTTTATAGAAACGTTTTTTAAAATCATAAAGAAAGAGTTCTCTGAAGTTTTGAATTTAAAACAGTAGTATGTGTGGTTCCACACTTATGATAAATATAAAACTTTTTTTTTCTATATGTAAGTGGATTGATATAATAGAAGAGGTTTATGCTGCAATGAATTTGAGACTGACCCACTTCTCTATGGGACTGATGAATGAAAGTAGGACACCTGCCTGTGGTTCTTACCACTCCATTCTGATGGTCCCTAATATTCATGTGTGGAATTTGAATTCGCAGCTGCTTCTTTCTGTGTGAGAGGATTTTTTGGATATACAGAGAGAGAGCATGCAATGAGGTGATATTCCTACCAATGCTCTGGTGAATATTCCTAGATATACGCTCTGTGGTACGTACTCTCAGCAATAACCTGACAAATACTCCTACATATTTAAAGGTACTTTCAGCAATAACCTGATGGATATTCCCAGATTCTCACTCAGTGGTACTCAGCAATAACTTTATGAATACTCTCACAAGCTCGGCAGTGCTCTCAATAATAAACCGATGGATACTCCCATATGCTCAGAAGTACTCCCAGTAATAATATGGCAGATACTCTTAGACACAGGCTGAGTGGTACTCTCAGCAATAACCTGACAGATATTCCCACATGCTCAGCAGTACTCCCAGCAATAATATGGCAGACACTCCTAGACACAGGCTCAAGGGTACTCTCAGCAATAACCTGACAAATACTCCTACATACTTAAAGGTACTTTCAGAAGTAACCTGATGGATACTTCCAATGGCTCAGATGTACTTTCAGCAATAATATGATGGATATTCCCAGACTCTCACTCAGTGGTATTCAGCAATAACTTTATGAGTACTCTCACAAGCTCGGCAGTGCTCTCAGCAATAACCTGACAGATATTCCCACATGCTCAGCAGTACTCCCAGCAATAATATGGCAGACACTCCTAGACACAGGCTCAAGGGTACTCTCAGCAATAACCTGACAAATACTCCTACATACTTAAAGGTACTTTCAGAAGTAACCTGATGGATACTTCCAATGGCTCAGATGTACTTTCAGCAATAATATGATGGATATTCCCAGACTCTCACTCAGTGGTATTCAGCAATAACTTTATGAGTACTCTCACAAGCTCGGCAGTGCTCTCAATAATAAACTGATGGATACTCCCATATACTCAGCAGTACTCCCAGCAATAATATGGCAGACACTCCTAGACACAGGCTCAAGGGTACTCTCAGCAATAACCTGACAAATACTCCTACATACTTAAAGGTACTTTCAGAAGTAACCTGATGGATACTTCCAATGGCTCAGATGTACTTTCAGCAATAATATGATGGATATTCCCAGACTCTCACTCAGTGGTATTCAGCAATAACTTTATGAATACTCTCACAAGCTCGGCAGTGCTCTCAATAATAAACTGATGGATACTCCCATATACTCAGCAGTACTCCCAGCAATAATATGGCACATACTCCTAGTCACAGGCTTAATGGTACTCTCAGCAATAACCTGACAGATATTCCCACATGCTCAACAGTACTCCCAGCAATAATATGGCAGGTACTCTCAGCAATAATCAGATAGATACTCCCAGACATACTCTCAGCAGTATTCTCAGAAATAGCCTGATGGATATTCTTACATGCTCATCGGTACTCCCAGCAATAATGTGACAGATATTCTCAGCAATAAGTTAGATATTCCCAAATACAGTACATGCTCTGTGGTACACTGAGCAATAATCTTACTGATACTCTCACCTGCTCAGAAGTACTCCTAGCAATAATGTGATGCATATTCCCAGATATTCGCTCAGTGGTATTCAGCAGTAACCTGATGGATACTGCCACAGGCTCAGAGGTATTCTCAGCAATAACCTGACAGATACTCCCAGACATACTCTCAGCAGTACTCCCAGAAATAGCCTGATGGATTTTCCCACAAGTTCAGCTGTGCTGTCAGCTAACAGATACTCCAACATGCTCAGAGGTACTCTCTGCATAATACGATATTCCCAGACACACGCCCAGCAGTACTCTCAGTAATAACCTGACAGAGACTCCCAGACACATGCTCTGTGATACTCTCTGAGACCTGGGCTTCATCTGGGGACTTTGGCACTCTTGGGCACCACAGTGCTCTGATGAATTTTACAGCACTGTCAACATTTTGCAAACTATTTGAGGATCCATTTTCTGCATTTGAAAGCAAGATGTGGGATCTCTTCTTGGCCAAGGCCCTGGAATGGGACAGTCACCGGCTCCTGAGATGGAGTTGGAATAGGAGAGAGGAAGGCCGTACACAATAACTCTCTGATGGGAGCCAGCAGCTGGAAAGAAGTGAGGAAAAAGGCAATACATACTGAATACGGGCCTACAGTAGGAGGATGGCTGCTTCTTTTCTGTACCTTTGAAACTGGGTCGTTGTGACGGCTCCTGGTTCCAGCACTTCTCCATCAAACATTGCATGTCCACCAACTTTTCCACATGGTCTATACTCTGCAGAAGCTCCAGGCTGGGCCGCTGCCCGCAAGGAATGTGCAACTTGATTAAAGAGGACTTAGCACCTGCAAGCAAAGAGAATGAATACCGCGCATGGGCTTAGCCTCCCCTCAAGATGTGCACACCCTAGTCCATTTTTTAATGATTTAAAATCTTATATATTGCCTTACTGCCCATAGCCATCCAAAGTGGTTTACAGCATTTAAATAAAAATATAGAAAACAAACAAAACATACTTCACAAACATCCCTCGCAGCACCCTGTCTCAAATTCAGCTATCCAACCAGCACTGCTCCTATCTGTCCTCAAGCAATCCCCATACCTCTAATCTGCCTCTTTCCCATAATCACCAGCTATCCTCTAAACTCTTTCACTAACCTGTTCATACTGGGAAAAAAATAAGTTTTCAATTTTTTACTGAATGCAACATAATCTGACTAACCGCAATTTCCCTGATAGCACATTCCAAAGAGTTGAAATGACTTCCGAGAGAGACCTTCTCCATGTTATGTTTCTGCCTCACAGTTGCAGTCTCCACCTGCCTCTCTGACTTCCCAGACTGGTCTTGTGGGAGTGTACTGGAGAGGTTTGCTCTGCAAACAGCCTAGCTCATTCGCATGAGGAACCTGACATGCCCCAGTCAAAACCTTAAATTGAACACGATTTATCAGCAGCAGCCAATGTAGTTGCTTCAGCAAGAGTGTGGCCACACTGTGTTGGGATTTGACATCCAAGACATGGTGATAACATCACCGTACCTCCAAGCACTGGGTTTGAGGGACAGTAATGATGACACAAAGTGTTTTGTGACTTTGATGATGTCACCCTGCCTCAGGGTTTTGTAATGGGGGGCTGTGATGATGTCATAGTACCCAAGTGTTGATTAGACTTGGGTCATGTTGGAAGAAGAAACCTGGGAGGGATTCCTGCCATGATACTAAATTTAAAGTTACCAGATTAAATACAATTTGTTTTCTACTTCCTCTGTCCCCATTGCTGGAATGGAGGTCAGGAGGTTGCCAAACAGGTGGGAGTTGTGGACCCCTCTCGAAAATCGGGGACATCTGCTAACCTTAGTTAAAGTGTCTTTCTTACACCAGTCAAGCAGAAAATAGGAAAGGTAAAAGCCGAAGTCTGTACTCACTGCTGTAAGGCTCTTTACCGGTCAAGACACACCAGATAAGGATGGCATAACTGAATAAAAGAGGAAAACAGTCTTACCTTGCTGACACCAGAAAATCAATACAACCTGCTCCTTTCTCCAGTACCTCCTTCATGAGATCTCCAGGGTCTGGGAATCCAGCCCACAATTCTCCATCTATAGTTTCACACTCTCAGGGAAAACTCTGATCTGGATCCTAACTTCTCCTTGGAATGGCCATTTGCCGACATGGAAAGCGTAGATTGGATTCCCAATCCTCCCTTCAATGGATATTAGCTGACACAGAAGCCCTGGACTGCATCCCAACTTTTCCCTGAAATGGACATTAGCTGACAGGACATAAGTAAGGTAAACCTGGACTGGATTTTTGCTCCTCTCCTATGAATTTTACCTGTAAACATCAGAGGCTTTCGTGGGAGAGGCATTAACGTCCCTGAGAAGCTCCGGCGCCATGAATTCCAGGGTCCCATCTGCAGGAAGGTCATCTTGGGGGAGTGTTATCCCACGCTTAAACCGTGACAAGCCAAAATCCGAGATCTGCAAGGATTTACATATTTGTCTGCAGGGAGAAATGCATAGCTGCCAGACTACTCAGTTCCAGTAGTGACATTTAAGACTGGTGCAGGTTTTTAATTTATATCCTTAATGCAATGTGGTATTTGTAGTCTCTGAATTTATCCATTGAAATTAGTTTTATAGCAGAGTTGGCAAGTTACCCAGTTCCATGAATGATATTTTTTGCCAGTTCTGGTTTAAAGTTTGCATCACAATGCAGTATGATATTTCTAGTCCCTGATTTCACCCATTAGGGGTCATTCCAATCCTCGTTTAGTGAGTCTGGACATCCAGACCCGCTAAACATTCGGATCACACTGGCGGCCACAGAGCTCCCCGCATGTATAGCCGACTTTAGCGGGGAGCTCTGTTCATGGGTGGGAGGGGGTGGGCTAGGGGAGGAGCGAGGGTGGGTGGTGGGCAGGAAAGCAACCCAGATGTGCAGGGCTGATACTGAGGTCAGCCATATACGTCCAAGGTCGGCCAGTTAGATGGGGGACTTATTCCACCTCTGAGGTGGAATACGTTCCCCTGGACATCGGGGAAGGGCAGTGCCGAGGGGCAACAAGGAGGTGAGGGAGTGCAGGGCATTCCCCGCAGCCTGTCCCCGGCCATAGGAGGCCCAATCGGGAGTTAGGCTGCAGGGAACAGGCTGGATACCGCTACTGCCAGGGATCATGGCTCCTGCATAGAATCACAGTGTCACAGCAACGAGATGTCATAGCACTGCGGTTCCATGATGGAGCCTGCGTGAGCTAGCCAGGGAACTGGCTGGATGTCCAGGGTGCCTGAATCAGGGCACCACCTGGACGTCCAGCCACCTTGATGTGATTTGCTCCCGTGGGGATGTCTAGCCCCTGTGGGAGTGGAATCAGGTGCCTCTCTGGGCCGTCTGGACGGCCCAGAGACCCACATGTTGGAATGGGCCTCCCTGGGGTTAGTACTGCAGGTCCTATAATGCATCAGGATAAGCTTGTCAGAAATCGAGAATTGGCTTAAAATCTCACTCCTAGGACTGGGTAACTTGGCAACTCTGTATAAGTCCCATAATCTATCAGGATAAGTTGTTTAGAAATTCAGGGCCAGCCTAAAATATCTCTATTGGACCTGGGTAAATTAGCAATCATGTGGTGTAAAGGAGACTTTGCAATTTACCCAGAATCCCTTGTTGGTCTTGGACTCACCTTGATGCGCAGGTCCTCATTCACCAGGACATTCTGGGGCTTCAGGTCTAGGTGCAGCAGTGACGGAGTCAGATTGTGCATGCGGTTCATGCCCAGGCTAATCTCATGGAGGATACGGAACTTGAGACTCCAAGGCAGGGGTTTCACCGACTGCTGGAGATCGGTCAGGCTCCCATTCTCCATGTACTCCATGACCAGCCCATAGGAGCCGTCCCCGTAGCGGCACAGACCGTACATACGCAGCACGTGATCGATACTGGTGGTGCTCATCATTTTCTCTGCTTCTGACAAGAGCTCTTCCAGGTGTTGGTGGACATGTTTGCTGAGGATGGGAGGAAACCCAGATCAGTAGAGAGACAGGGGGGGGGGGAACAGGCAGAGTACTGAAAGTTTTGGGGAGTGTTAAGAAGGGTGAGACAAAGAATGAGATCAAGAGATCATCTCAGTGGGAAATTGTCTCTTCCTCTTACGTGTTTAATTTCTTCAGGGCCACATGATAGCCCCAGTCCACATGCCAGGCCTTATATACCTGCCCAAATCCCCCAGAACCAATTAACTTCTCCTCTTGCAACTTCTCCTCAGGGATGGTCTCAGGCTTGACAGTCATGGTCCCCTCATTGACCTCCCTGGGGTGGAGGTCTCAGAAAGGGGGGAATCTGACACTGTACAGAGACGTGGAGTCACCTGTCTGAAAGAACAAAGGTAGTTTAAAAAATAAGAAATAGTCTTTATAGGCGCAGGATCTTCCCTCCCCATCAGACAAAGCCCACTACTGCGACAGTAAGCTCTTCTGGGAAGGAACCTATTTTCAGTGCTGTGAACATCGTGTGGTCCCTCGCAGGCCTTCAGCACTATAGATATATAACACCTTGTACGACCCCACAGGAGCTTTATAATGATGCGTTATACAGCTTCGCTCATGCCATCAATACTATATAAATACAATAACAGCTATATGGCTCCAGGAATCAGGGTGAGTCCCAGAGCTGAATCAAAGTGTTGGCGCCCTAGGCAAACTTTAAGCCGTATGGTCCCCTCCCCCCTTGCTGTTAGAATCTATTATTTAGCTTTGAATGTCCTGCTTTTTGTTGCCCCACCCCCAGAATCTGCCTTCCTAGGCAACTGTCTAGTTTACATAATGGTTGGTCTGGTCCTGCCGTTAATGCTTTAATCTCAGTATGACATAATATATTATTGCCATAGTTTGAGATGTCAGGAGCCCTCTATGCCATGGTTTATTCGGACTTGGTATACCACCCTTAATATACAACCAGAGCGGCTTTTAAAATAAAACTGAGGCCAAACATAAATAATGTCATAGCATAAAAGAAAAAATAAGAGACTACACAAGACACATAGTGCTGACAATCGGGATACAGACAGTAAGCGGACAGAAAGCCATTTAGAATAGAAAAGGGGGTTGGGTTAAGACAAAGGGTAAGTTTCAGGCAACCACAGCCCCCAACCTGCCCTACCCTGTAGGAATTCCAAAAAAGCGTTCAAAAAGATACGTCTTGAAATAGGATTTAAAGTTTTTCTATGTGGAAGCAAGACGTAGATGGAACGGTAGATTGTTCCATGAAGAAGGGGCGGCGAAAAAGAAGGCAGAATGCCTGGTGGACTCATAGCGTGATTTTGAATGGGATGGAATAAAACGTTAGCTATCGTGAGAGTGATCTGGGTATTCAGAGTGGTGCGTACAAAGAAATGAGGGAGGAAAGATACGAGGAGCCTCATCATGTAAAGTTTTGAAAGGGAGGGACAGAATCTTGATACAGGCCTGGATTGGAAGCCAGTGGTCTTCAATCAGCAGCGGCGTAACTTGATCATACTTGTGAGCATTACAAAATAGACGTATGGCGGTGTCTTGGATCAGTTGAAGTCTTTTTAGCTCATATGAAGGAAGGTCGGAATAGATAATGTTACAGTAATCAAGACGAGAAATAGTGAGACTGAAGAGAACAGTTTTTGTGCAGAAGGGTCAAGAAAAGGATGGAATACATGGAAAAGGTGAAGAGTTATAAAAGAGGATGTTACCACGGTACTAATTTGCTGGGAGAATGAAAGTTCTGTGTCTAAAGTGATATTCAGCTGGTGGTGGTGTTGAGTTGTACGTTGCCAGCCACCATGGAAAAGGTGAATGGGTGTTTGGAGGAGGTGTGTGGATGGCTGCGGGCTAATGGTCTGGTCGTGAATGCCCAGAAATCGGAACTCTTAGTGCTTGACGGAAATGTTCAGGTGTAGCTTACGGTGGCAGGGGTAAAGCTGTCATGGAAGAACAAAATATGGAATATGGGGGAGAAGATGAACGTTGCTTTGTATCTTCATTCACAGGTGTCGAATGTGGTAAGAATAGAGTATGGAAAGCTGTGCCTGGTGTGACAATTACTTACGAGGGTACTGCACCTGTTGATCCAGGCTTTGGTAATGTCAGTGTTGGGTTATACTAACCTTCTGTATGTTTGATCACTGAAGTGTCTGCTGCAAAAGCTGAGGACTATAAAAATGCGGTGATGTGAGTAATATCGGGACGTAGTTGTAGGGAGTTGGTAGCTGATGTACTGTGCCAACTTCACTGACTCCCAGTTGAGCAACTGTGAGTGTTTAAGCTTCTCTGGAGACCTTTAAGGCACTAAGAGGTCAGGGGCTGGGATATTTGGCGGAGGTGTTGAAGTGGTACCAGCCGGGCTGGGAGCTGTGGTCTAGTCAACGCCAATGTTTAGTGGTTCCTGGCCCTCAGCGGGTGCGGTTGAAGAAATGGCGGGAGAGGTGTTTTGCAGTGGCGGACCCTGTCTGGTAGAATAGGTTGCCTGTTTATTTGCAGCAGGAAGAAAATCCGCTGGCTGGCCTTTAGAAAAGCGGTGAAAACTTTCTTGTTTCCTAAATCAAGGGAGGGGCTGGCACATGACAGTCAGGTAGTTGGACAGCATGGTGGGGGAGGGGCATGTGATTTTTTTTTTTTTAGTATTTTGTGTTAGGATTTTGACTTCTTTTATATTGTATGCCACCCATGGCTGGTCCAACCACTAGGCAAAGTAGGTGGTTGCCTAGGGCAGTGACCTCTGAAGGGCAGCAAAAGCAGGCCATTCAAAGCTAAATAATAGATTTTGACAGCCAGAGGGGAGTGCAAAGCCTGAGGTCTGTCTAGAGCTCCAACACTTGGGACCAACTCTAGGGCCGGCCCTGATGCCGCTTTGAATGCCTTTGGGCATGTGACAGGATAGAAATGCTTTCAAATGAATAAATAAATAAACTTTCCTGGGAATGGGCCTGAACTGAGAGGAAATAAAAGGACAGTCAAAGTTTGAGAAAGAGAGAGACACGTAAGTGGCAGAGGCTGAGATCGTCTCTTCCTTCCTTCCTCCATACACTTCTGCATTTTGTTCTACTCTCTTCCTCCCAACTCCCCCCCCCCCAACCCCCAGGCACGCTCTGCCCTGCTAAACCCCATTGATAAAGTGCAAACCTTTAACCCGAAACCTGGACCCAGCCGTCCTGACTGGAGGAAGGTTTTAATCTTCGAAAGCTAGTCAAAAATGTATTCGGTTAATGGAATATAAAGGTATCACCTTCTCTTCTTTATCTGTTTTATTTTATAGACCCAGAACTCCAGGAGTTGACCCAAGGAGCGAGGAAGAAAAGCAGTCACCGGCAGTTGTACGTGTCCTGTTTGTGTGCGCATGTGTCTAATCTCAGACCAGGAACACACAGGCCCTGGTTCAGATGTAAGGAAGAGACAAAGAGGGAGGAGGGCATCCAGCAGCTCATTGCTCTAACTCTCTGGAGGTGGGGCTTGCAGCGCTTACACATATTTTTCATTACTGTGTGACTGTACAGTCCAAAAATGTATTGTTAGTTCAATAAAAAGGTATCACCTTATTTTCTTTTTTTTTGTTCTGTTTATCAACCATTAAAGTGGGCTGAGGGGAGATATGATAGAAGTCTAAAAATTAATGAACGGACTGGAACGGGTAAACGTAGATCGATTGTTTACGTTATCAGAATATAGAAAGACTAGGGGACATACAATGAAGCTACAGGGTAACCTACTTAAGACTAATAAGAGAAAATAATTTTTCACTCAGCGTGTAATCAAACTCTGGAATTTGTTACCGGAGGACGTAGTAAAGGCTGTTAGTGTAGCTGGGTTTAAAAAAGGTTTGGACAAGTTCCTGGAGGAAAGGTCCATAAACCATTATTAAAAAGGGACTCAGGATATCAATGCTTGACCCAGTACAAGCATTGTGGAAGCTGTGTCTTTTGGGGAAACTGCTAGGTACGTATGACCTAGATTGGCCACTGTTGAAAACAGGATACTGGGCTTGATGGACCTTGGTCTGACCCAGTATGGCATATCTTATGTTCTTATACTGCAATGTACACAGAGACGCTTTATAAATACTACTTATTGCTCTGAAGCAGTACAGTGCTGTGCACACTGTCGGTGCTCTCTCTGTAATTATAGAACACTGTGTATACTGATGGCATTTTATAACTAGTAATCACTGCCCTGCGACTGTACAGTGCTGTGTACCCTCATGGCTCTTTATGGATAATAATTACTGCTCTGTGATCGTACAGTGCTGTGTATATCCATGGTGCTTTAACAATCTGTAATTCTACAGTGCTGAACCAGCTTTAACTGTACAGGAGGGATATGCAGGCAAAATATATTATCTTATTTCTTTTTCATTTTGGAGCCATTTCATTAATACTGTGAACTACTGGGCAACAGAGCACACTATCTATCAACAGGCCCTACCCAGTAATAGCGTGCAGAATTAACGACAGTGGAAACAAATGAAAGTTTGTTTTTTCTGTTGTCTCAGGTTAAAAATAATATGAAATGACATGGGAAATGTTCTTTAGATTTCCCATGCCATTTCAAGCAAACGCACATCCCCTACTGTGTTGATGGCATTTTATAAATCACGCCCCCGTGACTGGACAGTGCTGTGTATGCTGACGGCACTTCATAAGCAGTAATCACTATTCGTGACTGTAGAGTGCTGTTTACACTTTCGACACAAAGAAACAAGGACATTGTCAAATGTATGTAACATTTTATTTAGTCTTTAATTACAAAATGAGAAAAAGGTATCAAAAAATATATTAACAGCAAGATAAGAAATGTCTGTTTATTTTATAAAAGGCAGACAAACATGTTAATAGAAGGCAGGTGGTTTGGTAGGATAGCTAGGCTACAGTTTGGTTATGGCTGTTTCCATACTAATGAGGAGACAAGGCTTCCAGAAAGCCGGAACGAGAAGAACCAGACTGAGCACTCCCAAAGGTGCCCTTGGGGTTACTCCTGTCCCTAGGGCCAGCTTGAGAACCTTGCAACTGGTCACCGTTGCAGCCATGACACTCTAGGGCTCTGGTCTTCCATGTCACTAGGACTGCACAGGTTTCCATTCCTCTTCCCCTTCCCAGCATTCACAGGGCGCCGTTGGGTTAAGGTCAGTAGCCTAGTGGTTCAAGTGCTGGCTTGCTACCCAAGAGACCGGGTTTTAATTCCCACTTGCACTCCTTGTGGCCTTGGGCAAGTCACTTAACCCTCCATTGCCTCAGAAGAAAGGCCTGGCAAACTACTTCCGGTCACGCTGCCAAGAAAACCCAGGGGCTTCTGGGTCACTGGGAGTCAGCACTGATTCAACAGCACATTACATGCCCCGGCCTTGTGGTGCATTTGCGTCTTATACTGGAAACCAGTTCTGTAGCTGCTGGAATGCATGGGTTGGGGCTGAGAGGAATGGGAAACTTCAGATACACCAGAACTCCATCCAGTACACTCTCCCTTCCTTATCTCTTCCTTCCACTCTCATGATATTATTTTATTTTATGTTGGTTTTATTTGCACTGCCTTCTCTTCCCTCCCTCTGCCTCTTTCCTCCTCATTTTCATACCTCCTATATTTTCCCACCTTTGATCTCTCTCTCTGTCTTTCTCTGTTTATTCTGCTGTCTCAGCATCTGTCTCTCTCTCTCTCTCCTGTCTGTTTTTCTTTCCTTCTCCTCCTTTTTCTTAGTTCTAGTCCCTGATCTGCTTTATACGTTTGCGTTTGCGAGGTCAGGATGGTGCAGGACCTGACAGACATCCTCCTACCAATCCCTTAACAGAGAGAGAGAGAGCTAGAGTGTGTGTGTGAGAGAGAGAGAGATTGAGAGAGCAGGTGAGCGGTGTGGAAATCTAACAGTGAACAGTAACCGGAGGAGGAACTGTCTTTCCTCGGAGGAAAAAAGAAGGTTACAGTTGATTCAGGATGCATCCTATGTCAGCTTCTCGGGGGTGTGTGTCTCCGGGAACTCTCCCAGGTCCCTGTCGATGATTTCACTCACTGTTGAAAAGAGGGGTCAAAATTATTTGTAACCACATTATCACACTTCCAGGTACCTTCCAGTTTAAGAAAGAATCCACATGTTCTGCTGAAAGGATGAATACAACCACAGAATACAAACTCAGAACAGAAGGTGGAAAGCAGGCACAGGGTGAAGTTTTCTAGTGCTCTTTCGATGGTGCCCATATTGAAAATGGCCTTATCTTTAGTGGATCCAGGCCCCCAACCCAAATCCAGAGTTCTAGTTTCCAACCTCAAGGTTGGACCCGTCTGCTGAATATTTACCATCGCTAATATTTCTCCAAACAGGCAGGTGGGCTGAGCCAGCTTTTATATGGATAATAAAAACAAATAAAAAAATTAGGGGTTACCCACCATTTGGTCCAACAAGACCAGTAACCTGCTTCTCAGTAGCGGCCAATCCAGATCATAAGTTCCTGATATAATCCCAAAAGTAGTCAGATTCCACGCTACTTACCCCCAGGAATATCAACTACTAGCAACTGCCCCAGGCAGAGAGAATTATCAGTAAATAGATAGGGCTTCATTGGCCAGTACTTGCCCCATGTTGTGCATTTATTGCCAGTGAATGGAAGGAATTATGGATTCCATCAAAAAAATTTATAATTAATCATTTCCACCCTCTGCTCCCTCCATTTCCCTCAATCCACTCCCTCCACATATCATGGACCTTTTTGTTTCAAGCCTCAGTTTGATCCTATAAGCCACATTCTTTCCATTTTTGGGTTTCCAGCCTCTCCTACCTTCCTCCAGCGTTATCCCCTCGACGGGGGCTCCATGGAAGGGGTCGCTGTAAGCAGCAGTGGTTGGATTCCTGCATCCCTCGTCTGCATCCGTGACCTGGTCAGCCGAGCTGCTGAGTTCTAAACAGGTCCCATTCTTGAGCCCCTGGTGTCCCTTCTGCTCCGCATCCCTCCCTACCTTGGGCTGTGGCAGCGGCAGGGGTTGGAAATCCGCAGGAGGGGTGGGGAAAGTGGGGCTTCTTGGCTGAGGAGGGTTGGTGGCAGGAGAAGACAGAACGTGGCATGGCGGCGGTGGATCTGAAGGCACATAGTTCTGGGTAAGATCCGGGAGAGGGAGTGGGAAAGAGCAGGAGGTGGGCACCAGTTCACCAGGGGGAGCGGCGCATCTAGGAATAGGCAGCGTCAGATCAGTTTCCTCCTTCCCTTCCTCCTGTCGCCCCTTCTCAAGGTCACCACCCACTGGGGAAATAAAGCAGTGTGGAGACAATGTGGCAGGATTGTTAAAAGCTTGCAGGGCACCAGAGTAGCTGAAATGATGGGCCTGATAGCCAGGAGGCTGTGGGGACCAGGGAACCGGGCTGGGGGGCAGTACCTCGACATGGGAAGAAGAGGAAGATGGATGAGGTGAGCCTGTTGGCACCATGTGGGAGTTGTGACTGGCAGGGACGAGAAGGTGACCTCCCATAATGTTATGGCTATTTTCTGAATAGGTAGGGGGATGCTCAAAACCAACAGGTGGCGTTTCCGAAAAGCTCCCACCATACAGCCCACGGCAGTCTGAAGACACTGGAAAGCTTTGTCTTCGGTCTTCTGCACCACAGGACTGTGGCGGGTAACAGGATTTGTGAGCGTGGGGAGGGACTGGCGACAGGCAGGTGTAGGAGGGGGAGGTATCCATCTTGGGACTTGCACACTCAAAGGGTCTAGCTTCAGACAGAGGGAGAGGGAACAGACAGGAAGGGGAAAAGGACAGGGATGGAAAGGGACCAATGGAGACTTCATGACTTGGCTCCTCTTTAAAAATGACTGCAATAAAGAATATGATATAAAGATAAAAACATTAAAAGCAAACACTGATAGGTACTTATCTTTAGTGTAAATTTATATGATGTAACTTGTGTATGGGGGACAGCAAGAGGAACGGGCGTTTCATTCCTAATATAAATTTATATGGCCTGAAATTCGAAAGCGCTTTTCTAGACTGCAGCACCTCCTATCTGGGTAAGTGCGGCTGGCTCGATATTTCTGCTGATTTTCAGTGACTCTGTCTGGACAGTGTTGGGGAAGTGCGAGGGAGTGGGTAGTCCTGGAAATTATCCCGATAGCGACGATATTCAGTCCGCTCTCTGGATAACTATGCAGGTAACTTCAGGACGGCGAAAAGACTGCCGGAAGTTATGATAGTTTCTGGATTGGAGAGGGAATATCTCCGTATCCAAATACTGCTCACTATCTGGACTGCGGTGCTGCATATTCATATTTCAATTAAACACTGCAGCCAGTGATTTAAAAAAATGCCAACCCTGGAATTTAAATATCGACTCCATACATTGCAACTCATATATGGGGACAGTGAGGGGAGAAGACATTTTATCCTTAATATAAAGTTATATGGTATAACTCATGTACTGGGGGCAATTTCTCCAAATGGGTTAGTTTTGCACATACCATGACAGTCATGAACCTCACTCCTAAGCCAGGGTATGTGGAGTATGATTTCAGTCTCTCAGATTTACTGCTAACGCTTGCTGTAATATTTGCAATGGGGACAGTGAGAGGAGGGAGGTGTTTTACCCTTAACATAAGGTTATAGAGTGTAACATGCGGGACAGTAAGGGGAGAGGCGTTTCATCCATAATACAGAGCTGTATGGTGCAACTTGTGTATGGGGGACAGTGAGGGAAGGGGCATTTTGAGGTTTATAAAGTCGCATCTAGTTGATGTGCATTTTCACAGCGTATTTGCATATATTTTATAAAGTGAAGTGCTCATGTATTCTATAATCAACACACATGCTTGCATGTTCCAGCCAAACTGTGCCCATGTGCAGGACCACAGTGAAAATACATAGGATGCAAATAACACATGTACTTCATATGTAGCCACTAAGGCATGTACATGATTAAAACAGCAACATTTAGGCATGTTCTCGGTGCTTAAATATAGATGGCTCATTATAAAATTACCCCTTTATCCTTTCAAAGTTTATGTAGTCTAACTCATGTACAAGGGACAATGAGGGGAGGGAATGTTTCATCCTTCTATAAAGTGATACAATGTAACATATACAGGCCAAGTAACAATGTGGGACTTTTGTCCAGGTTATGAAGCCCGGGAACAGGAAGAGATGTGGGCATTTTGTCCTGATTATAAGGTTATAAAGCAGAGCTCATGGAGAAAAGCGAAGAGAGTGGATGTTTGCTATGTGGAGATATACAGTGGAGCCCATAAATATGTTGTAAAATGCGATAGCTCGTGTAGAGCTGAAATCGATGTGACTCTCACCAGGGAGGTATTTGAAGACTTGCATGGGGCTCCTTTTGCGGCGACCATTGGATATGTAGAAATGCACCTGGAGAGGCCTTGTGATCCTTTTATTGCTGTACTCTGGCACTTCCAGGGAAAGTATGTGCTGGGAGAAGAAAAGAATATGTCAAAGAGAGATTTATTTGTTTATTTAGCTATTTTTATATACCACATTATTTCAGAGTCAAAGCGGTTTACAACAAACCGATCAACAAACGGACACATGGAACACGGGGACTGAACGTGGAAGACAATACTATACATTGAAGTTTAATATTCTTACAACAGAGGAACAAAGGAATCTGTACATTATAGGAGTGAGGAGAGAGGGCAGGGGAGGGGGAGGGTATGGTACAATGAGGAGCAGGGGAGATGATATTTTCATGTTTCGCTATTGAAGTATCCCTTGAAGAGATGGTTTTTTGAGGTCCTTACAGAACTCCTTAAGGTCTGCTAGAGCACGTATATTGTCGTAAAGAGCGAGAAGGCCTGGTTGGAAGTAGATTGGGTGCTCCTTATTCTGAGGGAGGGAGGGGAATATTGTGTGCAATTCTGGTCGCCATATCTTAAAAAGGATATAGCGTTATTAGAGAAGGTATAGAGAAGAGCCACCAAAATGGTAAAGGGGATGGAAGGCTACTCCTATGAAGAGAGGCTACAAAGGTTAGGGCTCTTCAACCTGGAAAAGAGACGGCTGAGGGGAGATATGATAGAGGTCTATAAATTAATGAATGGAATGGAACGGGTAAACGTAGATCAATTGTTTACGCTATCAGAATATAGAAAGACTTTGGGACATGCAATGAAGCTACAGGGTAAATTTAAGACAAATAAGAGAAAATATTTTTTCACTCAACGTGTAATCAAACTCTGTAATTTGTTACCGGAGGATGTAGTAAGAGCTGTTAGTGTAGCTGGGTTTAAAAAAGGTTTGGACAAGTTCCTGGAGGAAAAGTCCATAAACCATTATTAAAAAGGGACCCAGGATATCAATGCTTGACCCAACACAAGCATTGTGGAACCTGTGTCTTTTGGGGAAACTGCTAGGTATGTATGACCTAGATTGGCCACTGTTGGAAACAGGATACAGGGCTTGATGGATCCTGGTCTGACCCAGTATGGCATATCTTATGTTCTTATGACGGTGAAAGTGTTTTGCAAGCTAGTTCTTCTGGATCTGTTATTCAGTGCTCTGGGTAGGAGTGCTTGTAAGTATTCTGATGATAAGTTGTGGGATACCTTGAAGATGATTGAAGATTGAGACAGAGAAAGTGAGAAAGAGCGAGAGAGACAGTGATAAAGAAGGAATATTGTGATTTGTTTGGAGGTGTGGGGACTGCAATTTTCTCCTGCTCCCTTTAGGGCTTTGGACTTGATTCTAGTGATAGCCAGCTCCCTTTAGAACTCAACTAATGGGGACCCTAAGCCTGGATACAAGGTGTCACTATTGAGCGACAGTCAAGACTCTGCACCCCCAAGGAGCTGTAAAAGACAGCAACAGCAAGTTTGTGAAAGCTCGATGGCCACTAGGTGGCACTGCAGGCTTTGGGAATTGCCAGGCAGTGGGCGCCTCATAGATACCCATCTCCCTTCTCCACGAACTCAGTGAAGTACTAGGTTTGTTTGTTCTTTTTCCTCCTATTTTTTGCTGCCATTTTTGAAAAAAAAATTAATTGTTTACAGATGTGCAGTCAGTCTGGCTAACCTAAAGCCAGTCTAATGATTTCACAGATGATATACACACACATCACGTCTCAGTTCAGCCTAGGCCTTGTGACCTAATAGTGCTTTGCTCAATTTTTCACCACTGTGTCCAACTGTGACGCATTTGTATACTCTGAAGAAGCTATGACAAATGTTGCCTTTTGCTGGTCTGCTTCTTGGTGAAACAGGAAATGCGCCATAGTGACATCACTAGGAAGCAAAAGGATCCCCTCCCTTTTCATGCCGACTGCTGTGGAGATTTAAAATGTTACCTAAATTCTTTGGCAATGCTTCTCTCACGGTTAAAGTTCATGTCGCCTTCTGCCTAACACATTATTCCCGTTTAGGTTTCAGGTACAGCTTCAATCACCTGCCCCTTCTTGATTCAGTCTCTAAACCGCCCTTCTTATTTTCATCTGCTGAAGGGCCTGTGTTGGATTAGGGTTTTGGCTTTAACTTCTCTCTGGGATCAGATCAGAAATAACTATCGCAGGCATATACTTTACTGTAAGATAAATCAAACTATGCCTGCCTTTAATTTTGTGTAATTTTGTTTTTTGTGTGCTGGCTGGGGCAGACAGTTTAGTTTGGAGAACCTAGGCCTAATTTTTCAAAGTCCAAGGATTCTTAAATGACTTGTTTTGGAAGGGTGAGTAGAATGGGCTAAGGGGGAAAGGGAGACAGAGGAACAAAAGAGAGTGATTCAGAGAAGAGAGAGAAAGGAGATGTGAAAGAGATGGAGTGTAAGAGGCAAATAAACATCTAGAGAGAAACACAAAATTAAAAAGACATGTAGAGAAAGAGGGCGGCAGGGACCTAGCAAGGTAGAAAGACAGCCAGAAGCAGAAAAAGTAGGAGTCAGCTGAAACTGAAGATAATTCACAACTTGAAAGACGGAAGGACATGAAAACACATCTGGGAATAATTTATTTTCCCTTTCATTGCTGAGAGTGCAGATAAGAGGAAGGGTTTGATTGAACTGATCTGAAATATTCTATGGAGTACATTGAAATTATGACTCCAAATGCTGGTTTCTAATAGAGGGTTCTAAACTAGATTGGAGTTTGCTCAGATGCTGCCAACCACTTCCATTTACCTCATTACTTTTTTGTCTGTTCACCTCAGCCTCTTCTTCCCACTGCAGCTTCCCATCTATGGAAGTACAAATGAACTCTCCATCAACCTCTGGTGTGTCAATGGATCTCTCCATTAATCCAAAAAACAACAAATCCATCTATGACATTGGGAATTTGCATTCAAATATTATATTGCTCTAATAATCCACTGACCAAGTCATTTGCTTGTCTAGCTACTAATCAGGGGTCCTTATTTGTTGCAATTCTGTGGTTATGTTAATTCTCACAGAATTGACCTTTGGATGCAACATCAAAACAAAAGCAGCCCCAAATGTCATTCATGGCTGCTGTTTGATTCTTAATCCCTGCAGCCAGTGAGCTTGTCCTTCTCTTTCTCCAGCAATCACTGATGCTGCTTTTTGCCCCTTTACCAACTCCACATCCCTGCAGCCACCATTACCCTTTATTTTTCATCGCAAACCAGTTAATCCTTTAAAATAATCATTAATCCATGATGGAATCAATACAGAAAGTCAAGCCATCCAACTACAAATCAATCAATTTATCTATCTATTAACCAATCAATCCTTCCATCACTCAATCCATTAATCAACTAACTCATTAACCAATCACTGACTGATGTGTCAACTAACGCTCAATCAGCAGGAAACACAAGTGCATAACTCACCTGGACCTTTCTCCAGGAAAATGACCTTTGACTCAGGAAGGAAATTCAAGCCAGAGATAACCATCTCTTCCCTTCCATTAACAGAACAGGCTGTGATGTTATAGCTCTCAATTTGGGGCAGTTCCTGAGCTGAACGCTGAGCTAAAGAACCCCCAGCAGAAGAGGAACAGAAAATATAAAAGAGACAAAAAACAAATGAAAAGGACATCGGATTACAGGTGGTTCAAGGTCATTAGGGGCAGATTAAGGCCATTGGGTATTATGTATAGAATACTCACAGCATTCGATGGGGATGGAGGCCACCTGCAGAGACACTACCTTCCCATTGCCCTGAGGCACGTGTACACGGAACACCAGCCTCACCCGCGTGTTCTTGCGTCCAATGTCTGTCTCGCCCTTTCGTAGTTCAATGTCCGAGTTCCGCAGCTTCAGGATCCCTGCACAATCAATGCTGGAAGGATAACGCATAGGAACTGCAATCAAATATTCCCAAAAAGATAATGCAAAGGGGATAATACACGAGTATTGCAATCAAAGACCTATTTCTGAAAGGATAATATTCAGGCATTATAATCAAAAAGCTGCTTACAAAAGGATAATGTACAGGCATTCTAATCAAGTGCCTATCTCTGATTGTGATGTACAACCAATCACCATCCAATCACTTACCGCTTAAAATGGGTAACACATCTGTAGTACTGCAAAACAAATTCCTATTATGTTATTAATTCAGAATTAAGTGCTTATCTGTGGTAGGTTAATGTTCAGATATTACAAACAAACAGCTATCTTTGAAAGAAAAGCAAAGATATTCTAGCCAAATTCTTACTCTTACCACAGATACACAAAGCATATAAAGATGACCCATCTCTTAAGAGACCTGAAACTTCATTCCTTTCTTTGCCCTTCTTTCCCTGTTTTCTGCTTACTTTGATGCCATGCCATTCTCAGGAAGCAAGGACATCTCCAGGACCTTGGTGCCGCCAGTCATGGCCTCGTAGCTGGAGGTAGACACCATTTTCCCGGTGATGCGGTGGACCTGGTAGAAGGCATGCGGCCGGAGGTTCCTCTCATCTGCTGTGCCAATGAACATCTGAAGAGTCAGTGGTTTCTCATTGTATCCTATCAGCTGGAAAATACAAGAAGGGGGGACAGTGGACATCTCAAACTATAGAGTCACTGAAGTCTGACTTTTACCTGCCATTCCCATTTTATTCCCTAGAAATTCTTACTGCCTTCATGGGTAGAGGAGATAGTCTCAGCACTGTCACTAGAGTCAGCAACAAGCTCTGGGTCATCCGAGATAGACAAAGTCAGTTCTGGTTTTGCACTCAGGACATCTCTGGACTCATAGTCCTGTCATTAAGAGATACTGGCAAATTGAAAGTCCCATGGATGCATAAGTGGTAAAACCAAAATAGGCTCAGCTCAGTCTGTCCCTGATGACTCAGAATTTGTTGGCAATCATTCTGGTCAAGTCACTTCCCATCATTGCTTAAGCCTGGAAACCTTTGACTGGATTTCTGTTAGGGACAGGCTAAGGGGCAGTATCTTGTTCTTATCCTTTCTACCCCTCCCCCCCCCCATATGGTCTATCAATCCAACCCTGCATGGACCCTGAGTGACTGTTCCATTTTCAACCCCTCCCCCCATCCCTTAATGAATCATTGATTCTTACCCATACCCCTGGAATAGAAAATTAGCTTATACTATACTTTCTGAGACATATATAACTTCTATAGTTGCTTGTGTTTCAAAACGTTTAGGTGTCTTTTGCTTTTTGCAGAGTGAAGACTCTGAATAGGCAAAGATTAGCTAATGAGTTGTAGACAGAAAGGGAAGGAGAGAGGCAGACACAGAGGGCCCAGGCAGTGAAAATATAAATATGTCTATATATAAGAGAAATAGGGGGTGGGGAGAAGAGAGACAGATGAGGAGAGTATGTGAGAGAATCCTGAAACAGGAGAGTCTTGTGACAGTCTCTGTAGACAGTGGTGTTAGGTTGCAAAGAGGCTACAAGTTGTTTGTGCACAGGAGGTAAACATATTAACCCTCATTATTCCAATGCAGAGTAAAAATAGCACATAGCCCAGCAAGAGTAAATATAATCTTCCTCATGGAGAGTGCTAGCGTTGGACTCGCCATACAGTGTCATGGGAACTCTCCACGCTGAGGCAGATCAGAGACTGTCTCGTCTTGTCAGAGTCTCATGCGTAGGTGTTCTCTCTTCACATAAGCCAAAGAAAAGCACGAGAGAGACACACACAGGACGTCAGAGAGAAAGAGAGGAAAAGGGACAACAGGAGAGACAGAGACAGAGCAACAACTACAAAGACAAAAAAGGAGACCAGAGGCACAAAAAAGACACAGAGTGTACACAAAAAAAAAAAGAGAGAGGCAGAAACCGAGTGAGGATAAGCAGAGGGAGTCATGTCTCAGAGTGATGGGCGCACAGAGGGATGAGAGCGTGGGAAAGGCCAGGTCTGCAGTTTGCTCTGCAAGATTCAGCCTACAGCTGGATTTCATCTGTGCTGGGCAGAGTGGAGGGGGACTGAAGTAGTGGGGGAATATGCAATGCCAGGCAGCCTGGCTCTTTTGAGGGTCCAAATGGGATGAGATGCAATGACAATAAAATGTGACAGTGGATGGTTCATTCATTGAGGGCCCAAGCTTAGAGGGGGGAACCCCATAGAGTGTCAGAAGTGGTCAGACATAAGGTCTCTTTCCAGGAATTAAGGGAGCTTGACACGTCTCGTCTGGCTGTCATAGAGTGACAAAGGAAAGCAAGAGGAAAACAGGAGAAAAAAGAATGGAAAGGACAAAATACATAGAGCAATGATCTCCGTATAGTCTGGCAACCATTTTGTAGACTAATTATGTCGCTGAAGATATACATCATGTCTTGGGCCCAACAAAGCATTCTCTGTGTTGTGCTGCTGTGCAGTGTGACGTATGTACTGTTTGGGCAAGAAAGAAATGTGAAACCAGGAAGTATGTTGTCAATGTTATAATGGAGAAATACAAAATGGCTGCTTCCACCACATCTAGGAAGGAGGCATGGCCTACTGGTTAAGCAGTAGGCTAAAGACTAGGGAAATTAGGGGTTCAAATTCTGCTGCTACTCCCTGTGGCCTTGGGCAAGTCACACCACCCTCCATTCCCTCACGTACAATCTTAGACAAGTCCTCTGTTTCCTTACCATTCCCCTAGATATATCCTAGTCCCCACTTATTCTGTTCTCTGTCTTGATTAGACTCTAAGCTCTTATGAGCAGGGACTGTCTCTTATATGTCTCTGTACACTGCTGTGTATGTCTTATGCAATGCAATGTGCCTTCGAGTCAGTCCTGGGAAGTACTTGCTACACCTGAACCATAACCCAACTTGTGTTTGGACAGGTAAGTTATTAAATCAGACTCCACTGTGTTTAGCAGATTAAAACATTTCTGAACATCTCAAAAGCCAAGAAGGTTATTTTGAGGTGAAAAGCAAAACAAAACAGATCTACAAGTATAAAAATACCCTACATGGGGGTAAGAGCGTCATCTGTGACACAACCATATGATGACTCTAATCTGAGGTTGGTTGGCCAACTGAGTAGTTTTGACTAGTCATATTGACAGAAGAAATGTTTTCCAGCATAACTCAAGGTTGGATGTCCTTACCTTGGCTACAGGATGACCCCCTGGAGAAGCTTTCACAGCCCCCCGACTACCTTCAGTCTCATAATGGGCCCTGTGATGTGTGCGAGGCTGGACATCCACCTTCAGTTCATATTGTTCATACTGACTAGGGAGTGGCCAGTCCAGAGGAGGTAGGGCTGATGACCTGGGCAGGAGACAGAGTGAGGGGAACATATCATTGATGTCAGTGCAGCTCGGTCTAGTCCTGCAACACCCCCTGCTATTAATTACTCAGACCGTTAGCCCACCAAAACCTTCACAGACCCACACATGCAGCTAGGATTCAGCAGGGTATAATCTGCACTTTTGTTTCAGGTGGTGGGTTGGTCTCCCTGACAACTCTGTGTATACACAAAAGATGTGCGGTCTGCGAAATATAAGCAGAGACATCAAGCCTATTATAGAAAAGGAAAACAGGGGAAGGGATACATTAAGTTATTGGCAAGATAAGGGGCGAGGAGGCAGAGGGTGAGGAGAACTGGAATGGGCGCACACTTTGGGAGGTAACATTAGAATGGGGTTGGGGTTCTTAAGAAAAGACATGAAGAGACTAGGGGGCGTGCGTGTTCAAAAAATGTTCAGTTTATGTTGGTTTTAAACGTTCTTTTTTCCATCATTTTTCATTTTGTTTCAGCTAGTCATTCTTTGTGTGTGCATTGTATACGTGCTAGAAATCTTTTAAACATGTAAATCAATTGTACACATGATTTTCATGCACATCAAATATTTAGGGGCACAAACAAACCAAATGTGGGCTCATGAATGCACCCTCCCCAGAAGAAACGTTACCTGAAGATGGGTATGTGGCCCCCGATCCTGGCCTTAGCCCAAGCAAGGGGAGAGGGCACTGCCAGATAATCCATGGTGCCGTTCTCCTTCCGGAAAGGGGGGTAGTTACCGGATGTGTCCTCTCCACCCCCAGCCACCTCTTCCTGACGCACCAGGGCCACTGTTTGCTCCGTGGAAGTCTTCCTGGCTTTCTGTGGGATATTGTCAGCCTCTCCTGGTTGAGGAAGGGTGCTGGTGGGATCCCTGTCATTGGGGGGGCCCTCTTCCATCATTCCACTATCCCCTCTCCCAGAGAGCAGGGCTGGGGAAACGGGCTGCATTTCAGAAACTGACCGCCTCCTCTTTCCACATGGCGAAGGAGAGCGGGAGGCCAGGCCAGGCCAGGGATCCTCCCGTGGAGAGGGACAGGGTGAGAGGGAGGGGCTGCGGGGCCACTGGTCACCCCATGGTTGTGGAGAGCCAGCAGGGGATCCCAGGGTGCAGCGGGAAGCTGCCTCATTCAGTTCAGAATCCAAATCTTCACACATCTGCTGGAGGGAATCACAGGAAGAGGCTTCGGAGGAGAAGAAACTCAAGGAAGAGTGACTGCTGGCGGGGCTAGGACTCATCAGGGTCTCCCGATAGCTGTAGGGATCCAGGGGCAGGTACAAGTGGTCCCGTGGGGGCCCAGGGGCCCAGCCATTGGCATAGATCCCCTCCTCAGCAGGGGAAATGGTGGTGATCTGAATGCTGGGACACTCCAAGATCCGTGAGCCCCCTCCCAATTGTACATAACGAGCCGGCTGACTCTCGTAGGTATCATTGAGGTCTGACGCAGGGGCTGGGCGTGGAGGTGGGGAGTGCATGCCAGCCCGATAGCCCAGGCTTGGTCGGGGGATCCCTAGAGGCTGGTGAGCAGCAAAGGAGGAAGAAGGAAGGTCTTCTGCTGTCATCTTGCAGCATGCGGAGAGCTCATCAGTGTCGTGGTCTGGTGAGAGAGAGGGAAAATGGTTATAAGGCTTTCTGTAAGATAAAAGCTTGACTATGGTAGCACTTGCTGAAATTTCTCCTACATGGACCCATGACCACCTAAGTCTCGGAGGGCTGGGCTCCTGCCCCTTACCATCTCCTCACCCTGACTCCCCTCCTCTTCCCCTCTTTGCTCCAGCCGTGCCCCTGTGTCTTACAGCATTCAGTACTGATGTTATGTTGCCCAGGGAGACAGTAAATAATTAGGGACATGAATGTGTTTTTCCTGC
Source organism: Ichthyophis bannanicus (assembly GCA_033557465.1). Lineage (NCBI taxonomy): Eukaryota > Metazoa > Chordata > Amphibia > Gymnophiona > Ichthyophiidae > Ichthyophis > Ichthyophis bannanicus. Next base: position 123,453,994 of record CM066048.1, read on the forward strand.
GGAAAGGTTGCAGATGGGAGGTATCGGATAAACTACAGGGCAGGGAGGGTAGAGAAGGAAACACAAGCCTTGTAGTTTCCTCTCTAGCACATGGGGAAAGAGAGAGAGACAGAGGCATCATGTGCGAAGGTTTTTGCTGATGCTCTGGTCCCTGTCCCCCGAAAGAGGGCATTGCTGCATGGATCTCTTGCCGTTTTGAGGGCGGGAGAGTATGTAGCCTCACCAAGAGAGCACAGGGAGGTAACCAGGGCACTAGTCCCCCCCCACCCCGTCCCTCTCTATTTAGCACAGTCCCTCTCTGGCACACAACTGGGTACCACGTTCACAGCAGAGCTTCCTCTATCCCCCCTCACCATCCCAGTGATGCCACAGAGAATCAGAGATCAACCAAGCACTGCCGTAGAGCCACGATGGCATCATCGTTACAAGGCAGGAAGGTTGTGCAAATGAGGAAAACCACAGCTATCCCTCCCACACAGGGCTGGCGCAAGGATACAAGGTGCCCTAGGGGAACCTCATTCCTGCTGCCCCCTGCTCCTGCCGCCATTGCTGACACTGCTACCCTGCCAGAGGGTGTGGAAGCAGAAAGCACATAGAGTGCCGGAGGCTTTAAAGTGCTGTGGTGCTATTTTAAAGTCATTGCCACTGCTACAGCACCCGGAGAGGAAACGTTGACCCTTCAGATGATCGTCTAGTCCCTAGTCCTCCTTTTGTCTAGTGCCGGCCCTGCTCCCCCATTCTCACTGTCTCTCATCAGGGAGATGTCATGTGCAGCATCCTTCCATGTTTGGTCACTATCCTGTCCTCATCTGTGAGCCACCATCCATGATACCTCTCCTTACTCCTTACTCTCTCAACCTGGCTCTCATCAGGGAGTTGTATGTACATTACTGCTTTCACCACATCTCCTTTGCAACCGGCTCTCTTCAGGGAGCCACCCTGAAAGGCTACAGTTAGAAAGCGTGAACTAGCTAACTTTTCTACCTCCCCCAGCCTCATGCCACATATCCGCCAGGCGTAATGTCAAAAGGCCAAGCTCTCATTCGAGTGGAGAGAAAAGCAGACTCACTCCCTTACGCCGGGGAAGACACAACACATGGAGTCAATTAACTTCACGTTTCCTTCGGCAAGGTTCTCCCCCCCCCCCTTCCACCACCCACCAGGCCATAACATGACATTCTCCCGGTGCAAGGAGCTCAGTTACCATGGCAACCCTCTCTGCCAAAGGCCTGAGGCCTAAGTCAAAACGTATGTTGGAAAATCTAAATAATAATACCCAAAAAATCTAAACAAAAAGGGTAAATGAAAAAAAAAATGGGAAGACCAGGAGACTAGAGACAAGAGAGAGTTGGAGAAACTAAAGGAGAAGGAAAAGGCCACATATTTAGGAAAAAAAAACAGATTTGCCTGTAGGACTGTGAAACTCAGCAAGGAGTGCGGGTCCCTCACAGGGCTGTAGGACTGGGGATGGAGCTGCAGGGAGTGTGGGACCCTCACATACGGCTGTGATACTGGGGAGAACTGCAGGGAGTGTTGAATCCTCACATAGGGCTGTTATACTGGGGAGAGTTGCAGGGAGTGTGGGACCCTCACATAGGGCTGTAATACTGAGGAGAGTTGCAGAGAGTGTGCGACCCTTATATAAAACTGTTTCCCCAGTTAACCCCAAGTTCGATATCCTGTTCATTGTAAATACCATGCGGGCCTTCTGCATGGTATAAAGTTTCTGTTTTATTGTACACCGCACTGATAATGAATAGCGCGGTATATAAGAGATGTAAAATAAATAAATAACTAAAGGGCTGTAATACTGAGGAGAGTTACAGAGTGTGGGACCCTCACATAGGGCTTTAATACTGGGGAGAGCTGCAGAGAGTGTGGGATCCTCACATAGGACAGTAATATTGGGGAGAGTTGCAGAGAGTGTGGGACCCTCACATAGGGCTGTAATACTGGGGAGAGATGCAGAGAGTGTGGGATCCTCACATAGGACAGTAATATTGGGGAGAGCTGCAGAGAGTGTGGGACCCACACATAGGGCTGTAATACTGGGGAGAGCTGCAGAGAGTGTGGGATCCTCACATAGGACAGTAATATTGGGGAGAGCTGCAGAGAGTGTGGGACCCACACATAGGGCTGTAATACTGGGGAGAGCTGCAGAGAGTGTGGGATCCTCACATAGGACAGTAATATTGGGGAGAGTTGCAGAGAGTGTGGGACCCTCACATAGGGCTGTAATACTGGGGAGAGTTGCAGGGAGTGTGGGACCCTCACATAGGGCTGTTATACTGGGGAGAGCTGTAGGGAGTGTGGGACCCTCACATAGGGCTGTAATACTGGGGAGAGCTGCAGGGAGTGTGTGACCCTCACATAGGGCTGTTATACTGGGGAGAGCTGCAGAGAGTGTGGGACCCTCACATAGGGTTGTTATACTGGGGAGAGTTGCAGGGACTGTGGGACCCTCACATAGGGCTGTTATACTGGGGAGAGCTGCAGGGAGTGTGGGACCCTCACATAGGGCTGTAATACTGGGGAGAGCTGCAGGGAGTGTGGGACCCTCACATAGGGCTGTAATACTGGGGAGAGCTGCAGGGAGTGTGGGACCCTCACATAGGGCTGTTATACTGGGGAGAGTTGCAGGGACTGTGGGACCCTCACATAGGGCTGTAATACTGGGGAGAGCTGCAGGGAGTGTGGGACCCTCACATAGGGCTGTAATACTGGGGAGAGCGGCAGGGAGTGTGGTACCCTCACATAGGGCTGTAATACTGGGGAGAGCTGCAGGGAGTGTGGGACCCTCACATAGGGCTGTTATACTGGGGAGAGCTGCAGGGAGTGTGGGACCCTCACATAGGGTTGTTATACTGGGGAGAGCTGCAGGGAGTGTGGGACCCTCACATAGGGCTGTAATACTGGGGAGAGCTGCAGGGAGTGTGGGACCCTCACATAGGGCTGTAAGACTGGGGAGAGCTGCAGGGAGTGTGGGACCCTCACATAGGGCTGTAATACTGGGGAGAGCTGCAGGGAGTGTGGGACCCTCACATAGGGCTGTAAGACTGGGGAGAGCTGCAGGGAGTATGGGACCCTCACATAGGGCTGTAATACTGGGGAGAGCTGCAGGGAGTGTGGGACCCTCACATAGGGCTGTAATACTGGGGAGAGCTGCAGGGAGTGTGGGACCCTCACATAGGGCTGTAATACTGGGGAGAGCTGCAGGGAGTGTGGGACCCTCACATAGGGCTGTAATACTAGGGAAAGCTGCAGGGAGTGTGGGACCCTCACATAGGGCTGTAATACTGGGGAGAGCTGCAGGGAGTGTGGGACTCTCACATAGGGCTGTAATACTGGGGAGAGCTGCAGAGAGTGTGGGACCCTCACATAGGGCTGTAATACTGGGGAGAGCTGCAGGGAGTGTGGGACCCTCACATAGGGCTGTTATACTGGGGAGAGCTGCAGAGAGTGTGGGATCCTCACATAGGGCTGTAATACTGGGGAGAGCTGCAGAGAGTGTGGGATCCTCACATAGGGCTGTAATACTGGGGAGAGCTGCAGGGAGTGTGGGACCCTCACATAGGGCTGTTATACTGGGGAGAGCTGCAGGGAGTGTGGGACCCTCACATAGGGCTTTAATACTGGGGAGAGCTGTAGGGAGTGTGGGACCCTCACATAGGGCTGTAATACTGGGGAGAGCTGTAGGGAGTGTGGGACCCTCACATAGGGCTGTAATACTGGGGAGAGCTGCAGAGAGTGTGGGATCCTCACATAGGGCTGTAATACTGGGGAGAGCTGCAGGGAGTGTGGGACCCTCACATAGGGCTGTAATACTGGGGAGAGCTGCAGGGAGTGTGGGACCCTCACATAGGGCTGTAATACTGGGGAGAGCTGCAGGGAGTGTGGGACCCTCACATAGGGCTGTAATACTGGGGAGAGCTGCAGGGAGTGTGGGACCCTCACATAGGGCTGTAATACTGGGGAGAGCTGTAGGGAGTGTGGGACCCTCACATAGGGCTGTTATACTGGGGAGAGCTGTAGGGAGTGTGGGACCCTCACATAGGGCTGTAATACTGTGGAGAGCTGCAGGGAGTGTGGGACCCTCACATAGGGCTGTTATACTGGGGAGAGCTGCAGAGAGTGTGGGACCCTCACATAGGGTTGTTATACTGGGGAGAGTTGCAGGGAGTGTGGGACCCTCACATAGGGCTGTTATACTGGGGAGAGCTGCAGGGAGTGTGGGACCCTCACATAGGGCTGTAATACTGGGGAGAGCTGCAGGGAGTGTGGGACCCTCACATAGGGCTGTAATACTGGGGAGAGCTGCAGGGAGTGTGGGACCCTCACATAGGGCTGTTATACTGGGGAGAGCTGCAGGGAGTGTGGGACCCTCACATAGGGCTGTAATACTGGGGAGAGCTGCAGGGAGTGTGGGACCCTCACATAGGGCTGTAATACTGGGGAGAGCTGCAGGGAGTGTGGGACCCTCACATAGGGCTGTAATACTGGGGAGAGCTGCAGGGAGTGTGGGACCCTCACATAGGGCTGTTATACTGGGGAGAGCTGCAGGGAGTGTGGGACCCTCACATAGGGCTGTTATACTGGGGAGAGCTGCAGGGAGTGTGGGACCCTCACATAGGGCTGTAATACTGGGGAGAGCTGCAGGGAGTGTGGGACCCTCACATAGGGCTGTAATACTGGGGAGAGCTGCAGGGAGTGTGGGACCCTCACATAGGGCTGTAATACTGGGGAGAGCTGCAGGGAGTGTGGGACCCTCACATAGGGCTGTAATACTGGGGAGAGCTGCAGGGAGTGTGGGACCCTCACATGGGGCTGTCATCCTGGGGAGAGCTGCAGGGAGTGTGGGACCCTCACATAGGGCTGTAATACTGGGGAGAGCTGCAGGGAGTGTGGGACCCTCACATAGGGCTGTAATACTGGGGAGAGCTGCAGGGAGTGTGGGACCCTCACATAGGGCTGTAATACTGGGGAGAGCTGCAGGGAGTGTGGGACCCTCACATAGGGCTGTTATACTGGGGAGAGCTGCAGGGAGTGTGGGACCCTCACATAGGGCTGTTATACTGGGGAGAGCTGCAGGGAGTGTGGGATCCTCACATAGGGCTGTAATACTGGGGAGAGCTGCAGGGAGTGTGGGACCCTCACATAGGGCTGTAATACTGGGGAGAGCTGCAGGGAGTGTGGGACCCTCACATAGGGCTGTAATACTGGGGAGAGCTGCAGGGAGTGTGGGACCCTCACATAGGGCTGTAATACTGGGGAGAGCTGCAGGGAGTGTGGGACCCTCACATAGGGCTGTTATACTGGGGAGAGCTGCAGGGAGTGTGGGACCCTCACATAGGGCTGTAATACTGGGGAGAGCTGCAGGGAGTGTGGGACCCTCACATAGGGCTGTAATACTGGGGAGAGCTGCAGGGAGTGTGGGACCCTCACATAGGGCTGTAATACTGGGGAGAGCTGCAGGGAGTGTGGGACCCTCACATAGGGCTGTTATACTGGGGAGAGCTGTCGGGAGTGTGGGACCCTCACATAGGGCTGTAATACTGGGGAGAGCTGCAGGGAGTGTGGGACCCTCACATAGGGCTGTTATACTGGGGAGAGCTGCAGGGAGTGTGGGACCCTCACATAGGGCTGTAATACTGGGGAGAGCTGCAGGGAGTGTGGGACCCTCACATAGGGCTGTAATACTGGGGAGAGCTGCAGGGAGTGTGGGACCCTCACATAGGGCTGTTATACTGTGGAGAGCTGCAGGGAGTGTGGGACCCTCACATAGGGCTGTAATACTGGGGAGAGCTGCAGGGAGTGTGGGACCCTCACATAGGGCTGTAATACTGGGGAGAGCTGCAGGGAGTGTGGGACCCTCACATAGGGCTGTAATACTGGGGAGAGCTGCAGGGAGTGTGGGACCCTCACATAGGGCTGTAATACTGGGGAGAGCTGCAGGGAGTGTGGGACCCTCACATAGGGCTGTAATACTGGGGAGAGCTGTAGGGAGTGTGGGACCCTCACATAGGGCTGTAATACTGGGGAGAGCTGCAGGGAGTGTCGAATCCTCACATAGGGCTGTTATACTGGGGAGAGCTGCAGAGAGTGTGGGACCCTCACATAGGGCTGTAATACTGGAGAGAGCTGTAGGGAGTGTGGGACCCTCACATAGGGCTGTTATACTGGGGAGAGCTGCAGAGAGTGTGGGACCCTCACATAGGGCTGTAATACTGGGGAGAGCTGCAGGGAGTGTGGGACCCTCACATAGGGCTGTAATACTGGGGAGAGCTGCAGTGAGTGTGGGACCCTCACATAGGGCTGTAATACTGGGGAGAGCTGCAGGGAGTGTGGGACCCTCACATAGGGCTGTTATACTGGGGAGAGCTGCAGGGAGTGTGGGACCCTCACATAGGGCTGTTATACTGGGGAGAGCTGCAGGGAGTGTGGGACCCTCACATAGGGCTGTAATACTGGGGAGAGCTGCAGGGAGTGTGGGACCCTCACATAGGGCTGTAATACTGGGGAGAGCTGCAGGGAGTGTGGGACCCTCACATAGGGCTGTAATACTGGGGAGAGCTGCAGAGAGTGTGGGACCCTCACATAGGGCTGTAATACTGGGGAGAGCTGCAGGGAGTGTGGGACCCTCACATAGGGCTGTAATACTGGGGAGAGCTGCAGGGAGTGTGGGACCCTCACATAGGGCTGTTATACTGGGGAGAGCTGCAGGGAGTGTGGGACCCTCACATAGGGCTGTAATACTGGGGAGAGCTGCAGGGAGTGTGGGACCCTCACATAGGGCTGTAATACTGGGGAGAGCTGCAGGGAGTGTGGGACCCTCACATAGGGCTGTTATACTGGGGAGAGCTGCAGGGAGTGTGGGACCCTCACATAGGGCTGTAATACTGGGGAGAGCTGCAGGGAGTGTGGGACCCTCACATAGGGCTGTAATACTGGGGAGAGCTGCAGGGAGTGTGGGACCCTCACATAGGGCTGTAATACTGGGGAGAGCTGCAGGGAGTGTGGGACCCTCACATAGGGCTGTTATACTGGGGAGAGCTGCAGGGAGTGTGGGACCCTCACATAGGGCTGTTATACTGGGGAGAGCTGCAGGGAGTGTGGGACCCTCACATAGGGCTGTTATACTGGGGAGAGCTGCAGGGAGTGTGGGACCCTCACATAGGGCTGTAATACTGGGGAGAGCTGCAGAGAGTGTGGGACCCTCACATAGGGCTGTAATACTGGGGAGAGCTGCAGGGAGTGTGGGACCCTCACATAGGGCTGTAATACTGGGGAGAGCTGCAGGGAGTGTGGGACCCTCACATAGGGCTGTAATACTGGGGAGAGCTGCAGAGAGTGTGGGACCCTCACATAGGGCTGTTATACTGGGAGAGCTGCAGGGAGTGTGGGACCCTCACATAGGGCTGTAATACTGGGGAGAGCTGCAGGGAGTGTGGGACCCTCACATAGGGCTGTAATACTGGGAGAGCTGCAGGGAGTGTGGGACCCTCACATAGGGCTGTAATACTGGGGAGAGCTGCAGGGAGTGTGGGACCCTCACATAGGGCTTTAATACTGGGGAGAGCTGCAGGGAGTGTGGGACCCTCACATAGGGCTGTTATACTGGGGAGAGCTGCAGGGAGTGTGGGACCCTCACATAGGGCTGTAATACTGGGGAGAGCTGCAGGGAGTGTGGGACCCTCACATAGGGCTGTAATACTGGGGAGAGCTGCAGGGAGTGTGGGACCCTCACATAGGGCTGTAATACTGGGGAGAGCTGCAGGGAGTGTGGGACCCTCACATAGGGCTGTAATACTGGGGAGAGCTGCAGGGAGTGTGGGACCCTCACATAGGGCTTTAATACTGGGGAGAGCTGCAGGGAGTGTGGGACCCTCACATAGGGCTGTTATACTGGGGAGAGCTGCAGGGAGTGTGGGACCCTCACATAGGGCTGTAATACTGGGGAGAGCTGCAGGGAGTGTGGGACCCTCACATAGGGCTGTTATACTGGGGAGAGCTGCAGGGAGTGTGGGACCCTCACATAGGGCTGTTATACTGGGGAGAGCTGCAGGGAGTGTGGGACCCTCACATAGGGCTGTAATACTGGGGAGAGCTGCAGGGAGTGTGGGACCCTCACATAGGGCTGTAATACTGGGGAGAGCTGCAGGGAGTGTGGGACCCTCACATAGGGCTGTAATACTGGGGAGAGCTGCAGGGAGTGTGGGACCCTCACATAGGGCTGTAATACTGGGGAGAGCTGCAGGGAGTGTGGGACCCTCACATAGGGCTGTAATACTGGGGAGAGCTGCAGGGAGTGTGGGACCCTCACATAGGGCTGTAATACTGGGGAGAGCTGCAGGGAGTGTGGGACCCTCACATAGGGCTGTAATACTGGGGAGAGCTGCAGAGAGTGTGGGACCCTCACATAGGGCTGTAATACTGGGGAGAGCTGCAGGGAGTGTGGGACCCTCACATAGGGCTGTAATACTGGGGAGAGCTGCAGGGAGTGTGGGACCCTCACATAGGGCTGTAATACTGGGGAGAGCTGCAGGGAGTGTGGGACCCTCACATAGGGCTGTAATACTGGGGAGAGCTGCAGGGAGTGTGGGACCCTCACATAGGGCTGTAATACTGGGGAGAGCTGCAGGGAGTGTGGGACCCTCACATAGGGCTGTAATACTGGGGAGAGCTGCAGGGAGTGTGGGACCCTCACATAGGGCTGTTATACTGGGGAGAGCTGCAGGGAGTGTGGGACCCTCACATAGGGCTGTAATACTGGGGAGAGCTGCAGGGAGTGTGGGACCCTCACATAGGGCTGTAATACTGGGGAGAGCTGCAGGGAGTGTGGGACCCTCACATAGGGCTGTTATACTGGGGAGAGCTGCAGGGAGTGTGGGACCCTCACATAGGGCTGTAATACTGGGGAGAGCTGCAGGGAGTGTGGGACCCTCACATAGGGCTGTAATACTGGGGAGAGCTGCAGGGAGTGTGGGACCCTCACATAGGGCTGTAATACTGGGGAGAGCTGCAGGGAGTGTGGGACCCTCACATAGGGCTGTTATACTGGGGAGAGCTGCAGGGAGTGTGGGACCCTCACATAGGGCTGTAATACTGGGGAGAGCTGCAGGGAGTGTGGGACCCTCACATAGGGCTGTAATACTGGGGAGAGCTGCAGGGAGTGTGGGACCCTCACATAGGGCTGTAATACTGGGGAGAGCTGCAGGGAGTGTGGGACCCTCACATAGGGCTGTAATACTGGGGAGAGCTGCAGGGAGTGTGGGACCCTCACATAGGGCTGTAATACTGGGGAGAGCTGCAGGGAGTGTGGGACCCTCCTCACATAGGGCTGTAATACTGGGGAGAGCTGCAGGGAGTGTGGGACCCTCACATAGGGCTGTTATACTGGGGAGAGCTGCAGGGAGTGTGGGATCCTCACATAGGGCTGTAATACTGGGAGAGCTGCAGGGAGTGTGGACCCTCACATAGGGCTGTTATACTGGGGAGAGCTGCAGGAGTGTGGGACCCTCACATAGGGCTGTAATACTGGGGAGAGCTGCAGGGAGTGTGGGACCCTCACATAGGGCTGTAATACTGGGGAGAGCTGCAGGGAGTGTGGGACCCTCACATAGGGCTGTAATACTGGGGAGAGCTGCAGGGAGTGTGGGACCCTCACATAGGGCTGTGATACGGGGGAGAGCTGCAGGGAGTGTGGGACCCTCACATAGGGCTGTTATACTGGGGAGAGCTGCAGGGAGTGTGGGACCCTCACATAGGGCTGTAATACTGGGGAGAGCTGCAGGGAGTGTGGGACCCTCACATAGGGCTGTAATACTGGGGAGAGCTGCAGGGAGTGTGGGACCCTCACATAGGGCTGTTATACTGGGGAGAGCTGCAGGGAGTGTGGGACCCTCACATAGGGCTGTTATACTGGGGAGAGCTGCAGGGAGTGTGGGACCCTCACATAGGGCTGTTATACTGGGGAGAGCTGCAGGGAGTGTGGGACCCTCACATAGGGCTGTTATACTGGGGAGAGCTGCAGGGAGTGTGGGACCCTCACATAGGGCTGTAATACTGGGGAGAGCTGCAGGGAGTGTGGGACCCTCACATAGGGCTGTTAATACTGGGGAGAGCTGCAGGGAGTGTGGGACCCTCACATAGGGCTGTAATACTGGGGAGAGCTGCAGGGAGTGTGGGACCCTCACATAGGGCTGTTATACTGGGGAGAGCTGCAGGGAGTGTGGGACCCTCACATAGGGCTGTAATACTGGGGAGAGCTGCAGGGAGTGTGGGACCCTCACATAGGGCTGTTATACTGGGGAGAGCTGCAGGGAGTGTGGGACCCTCACATAGGGCTGTAATACTGGGGAGAGCTGCAGGGAGTGTGGGACCCTCACATAGGGCTGTAATACTGGGGAGAGCTGCAGGGAGTGTGGGACCCTCACATAGGGCTGTTATACTGGGGAGAGCTGCTGGGAGTGTGTGGGACCCTCACATAGGGCTGTTATACTGGGGAGAGCTGCAGGGAGTGTGGGACCCTCACATAGGGCTGTAATACTGGGGAGAGCTGCAGGGAGTGTGGGACCCTCACATAGGGCTGTAATACTGGGGAGAGCTGCAGGGAGTGTGGGACCCTCACATAGGGCTGTAATACTGGGGAGAGCTGCAGGGAGTGTGGGACCCTCACATAGGGCTGTAATACTGGGGAGAGCTGCAGGGAGTGTGGGACCCTCACATAGGGCTGTAATACTGGGGAGAGCTGCAGGGAGTGTGGGACCCTCACATAGGGCTGTTATACTGGGGAGAGCTGCAGGGAGTGTGGGACCCTCACATAGGGCTGTAATACTGGGGAGAGCTGCAGGGAGTGTGGGACCCTCACATAGGGCTGTAATACTGGGGAGAGCTGCAGGGAGTGTGGGACCCTCACATAGGGCTGTAATACTGGGGAGAGCTGTAGGGAGTGTGGGACCCTCACATAGGGCTGTAATACTGGGGAGAGCTGCAGGGAGTGTGGGACCCTCACATAGGGCTGTTATACTGGGGAGAGCTGCAGGGAGTGTGGGACCCTCACATAGGGCTGTTATACTGGGGAGAGCTGCAGGGAGTGTGGGACCCTCACATAGGGCTGTAATACTGGGGAGAGCTGCAGGGAGTGTGGGACCCTCACATAGGGCTGTTATACTGGGGAGAGCTGCAGGGAGTGTGGGACCCTCACATAGGGCTGTAATACTGGGGAGAGCTGCAGGGAGTGTGGGACCCTCACATAGGGCTGTAATACTGGGGAGAGCTGCAGGGAGTGTGGGACCCTCACATAGGGCTGTAATACTGGGGAGAGCTGCAGGGAGTGTGGGACCCTCACATAGGGCTGTAATACTGGGGAGAGCTGCAGGGAGTGTGGGACCCTCACATAGGGCTGTAATACTGGGGAGAGCTGCAGGGAGTGTGGGACCCTCACATAGGGCTGTTATACTGGGGAGAGCTGTAGGGAGTGTGGGACCCTCACATAGGGCTGTAATACTGGGGAGAGCTGCAGGGAGTGTGGGACCCTCACATAGGGCTGTTATACTGGGGAGAGCTGCAGGGAGTGTGGGACCCTCACATAGGGCTGTAATACTGGGGAGAGCTGCAGGGAGTGTGGGACCCTCACATAGGGCTGTAATACTGGGGAGAGCTGCAGGGAGTGTGGGACCCTCACATAGGGCTGTTATACTGGGGAGAGCTGCAGGGAGTGTGGGACCCTCACATAGGGCTGTTATACTGGGGAGAGCTGCAGGGAGTGTGGGACCCTCACATAGGGCTGTAATACTGGGGAGAGCTGCAGGGAGTGTGGGAGCGTCGCATAGGGATGTGTAATACTGGGGAGAGCTGCAGGGAGTGTGGGACCCTCACATAGGGCTGTTATACTGGGGAGAGCTGCAGGGAGTGTGGGACCCTCACATAGGGCTGTAATACTGGGGAGAGCTGCAGAGAGTGTGGGACCCTCACATAGGGCTGTTATACTGGGGAGAGCTGCAGGGAGTGTGGGACCCTCACATAGGGCTGTAATACTGGGGAGAGCTGCAGGGAGTGTGGGACCCTCACATAGGGCTGTAATACTGGGGAGAGCTGCAGAGAGTGTGGGACCCTCACATAGGGCTGTTATACTGGGGAGAGCTGCAGGGAGTGTGGGACCCTCACATAGGGCTGTTATACTGGGGAGAGCTGCAGAGAGTGTGGGACCCTCACATAGGGCTGTTATACTGGGGAGAGCTGCAGGGAGTGTGGGACCCTCACATAGGGCTGTTATACTGGGGAGAGCTGCAGGGAGTGTGGGACCCTCACATAGGGCTGTAATACTGGGGAGAGCTGCAGGGAGTGTGGGACCCTCACATAGGGCTGTTATACTGGGGAGAGCTGCAGGGAGTGTGGGACCCTCACATAGGGCTGTTATACTGGGGAGAGCTGCAGGGAGTGTGGGACCCTCACATAGGGCTGTTATACTGGGGAGAGCTGCAGGGAGTGTGGGACCCTCACATAGGGCTGTAATACTGGGGAGAGCTGCAGGGAGTGTGGGACCCTCACATAGGGCTGTTATACTGGGGAGAGCTGCAGGGAGTGTGGGACCCTCACATAGGGCTGTAATACTGGGGAGAGCTGCAGGGAGTGTGGGACCCTCACATAGGGCTGTTATACTGGGGAGAGCTGCAGGGAGTGTGGGACCCTCACATAGGGCTGTAATACTGGGGAGAGCTGCAGGGAGTGTGGGACCCTCACATAGGGCTGTAATACTGGGGAGAGCTGCAGGGAGTGTGGGACCCTCACATAGGGCTGTTATACTGGGGAGAGCTGCAGGGAGTGTGGGACCCTCACATAGGGCTGTTATACTGGGGAGAGCTGCAGGGAGTGTGGGACCCTCACATAGGGCTGTAATACTGGGGAGAGCTGCAGGGAGTGTGGGACCCTCACATAGGGCTGTAATACTGGGGAGAGCTGCAGGGAGTGTGGGACCCTCACATAGGGCTGTTATACTGGGGAGAGCTGCAGGGAGTGTGGGACCCTCACATAGGGCTGTTATACTGGGGAGAGCTGCAGGGAGTGTGGGACCCTCACATAGGGCTGTAATACTGGGGAGAGCTGCAGGGAGTGTGGGACCCTCACATAGGGCTGTTATACTGGGGAGAGCTGCAGGGAGTGTGGGACCCTCACATAGGGCTGTTATACTGGGGAGAGCTGCAGGGAGTGTGGGACCCTCACATAGGGCTGTAATACTGGGGAGAGCTGCAGGGAGTGTGGGACCCTCACATAGGGCTGTAATACTGGGGAGAGCTGCAGGGAGTGTGGGACCCTCACATAGGGCTGTTATACTGGGGAGAGCTGCAGGGAGTGTGGGACCCTCACATAGGGCTGTTATACTGGGGAGAGCTGCAGGGAGTGTGGGACCCTCACATAGGGCTGTTATACTGGGGAGAGCTGCAGGGAGTGTGGGACCCTCACATAGGGCTGTAATACTGGGGAGAGCTGCAGGGAGTGTGGGACCCTCACATAGGGCTGTATACTGGGGAGAGCTGCAGGAGTGTGGGACCCTCACATAGGGCTGTTATACTGGGAGAGCTGCAGGGAGTGTGTGACCCTCACATAGGGCTGTAATACTGGGGAGAGCTGCAGGGAGTGTGGGACCCTCACATAGGGCTGTAATACTGGGGAGAGCTGCAGGGAGTGTGGGACCCTCACATAGGGCTGTAATACTGGGGAGAGCTGCAGGGAGTGTGGGACCCTCACATAGGGCTGTTATACTGGGGAGAGCTGCAGGGAGTGTGGGACCCTCACATAGGGCTGTTATACTGGGGAGAGCTGCAGGGAGTGTGGGACCCTCACATAGGGCTGTAATACTGGGGAGAGCTGCAGGGAGTGTGGGACCCTCACATAGGGCTGTAATACTGGGGAGAGCTGCAGGGAGTGTGGGACCCTCACATAGGGCTGTTATACTGGGGAGAGCTGCAGGGAGTGTGGGACCCTCACATAGGGCTGTAATACTGGGGAGAGCTGCAGGGAGTGTGGGACCCTCACATAGGGCTGTAATACGGGGGAGAGGTTCAGGGAGTGTGGGACCCTCACATAGGGCTGTAATACTGGGGAGAGCTGCAGGGAGTGTGGGACCCTCACATAGGGCTGTAATACTGGGGAGAGCTGCAGGGAGTGTGGGACCCTCACATAGGGCTGTTATACTGGGGAGAGCTGCAGGGAGTGTGGGACCCTCACATAGGGCTGTTATACTGGGGAGAGCTGCAGGGAGTGTGGGACCCTCACATAGGGCTGTTATACTGGGGAGAGCTGCAGGGAGTGTGGGACCCTCACATAGGGCTGTAATACTGGGGAGAGCTGCAGGGAGTGTGGGACCCTCACATAGGGCTGTAATACTGGGGAGAGCTGCAGGGAGTGTGGGACCCTCACATAGGGCTGTAATACTGGGGAGAGCTGCAGGGAGTGTGGGACCCTCACATAGGGCTGTAATACTGGGGAGAGCTGCAGGGAGTGTGGGACCCTCACATAGGGCTGTAATACTGGGGAGAGCTGCAGGGAGTGTGGGACCCTCACATAGGGCTGTAATACTGGGGAGAGCTGCAGGGAGTGTGGGACCCTCACATAGGGCTGTAATACTGGGGAGAGCTGCAGGGAGTGTGGGACCCTCACATAGGGCTGTAATACTGGGGAGAGCTGCAGGGAGTGTGGGACCCTCACATAGGGCTGTAATACTGGGGAGAGCTGCAGGGAGTGTGGGACCCTCACATAGGGCTGTAATACTGGGGAGAGCTGCAGGGAGTGTGGGACCCTCACATAGGGCTGTAATACTGGGGAGAGCTGCAGGGAGTGTGGGACCCTCACATAGGGCTGTAATACTGGGGAGAGCTGTAGGGAGTGTGGGACCCTCACATAGGGCTGTAATACTGGGGAGAGCTGTAGGGAGTGTGGGACCCTCACATAGGGCTGTAATACTGGGGAGAGCTGTAGGGAGTGTGGGACCCTCACATAGGGCTGTAATACTGGGGAGAGCTGCAGGGAGTGTGGGACCCTCACATAGGGCTGTAATACTGGGGAGAGCTGCAGGGAGTGTGGGACCCTCACATAGGGCTGTTATACTGGGGAGAGCTGCAGGGAGTGTGGGACCCTCACATAGGGCTGTTATACTGGGGAGAGCTGCAGGGAGTGTGGGATCCTCACATAGGGCTGTAATACTGGGGAGAGCTGCAGGGAGTGTGGGACCCTCACATAGGGCTGTAATACTGGGGAGAGCTGCAGAGAGTGTGGGACCCTCACATAGGGCTGTAATACTGGGGAGAGCTGCAGGGAGTGTGGGACCCTCACATAGGGCTGTTATACTGGGGAGAGCTGCAGGGAGTGTGGGACCCTCACATAGGGCTGTTATACTGGGGAGAGCTGCAGGGAGTGTGGGACCCTCACATAGGGCTGTTATACTGGGGAGAGCTGCAGGGAGTGTGGGACCCTCACATAGGGCTGTAATACTGGGGAGAGCTGCAGGGAGTGTGGGACCCTCACATAGGGCTGTAATACTGGGGAGAGCTGCAGAGAGTGTGGGACCCTCACATAGGGCTGTTATACTAGGGAGAGCTGCAGGGACTGTGGGATCCTTACATAGGGCTGTAATACTGGGGAGAGCTGCAGGGAGTGTGGGACCCTCACATAGGGCTGTTATACTGGGGAGAGCTGCAGAGAGTGTGGGACCCTCACATAGGGCTGTAATACTGGGGAGAGCTGCAGAGAGTGTGGGACCCTCACATAGGGCTGTAATACTGGGGAGAGCTGCAGAGAGTGTGGGACCCTCACATAGGGCTGTAATACTGGGGAGAGCTGCAGGGAGTGTGGGACCCTCACATAGGGCTGTAATACTGGGGAGAGCTGCAGGGAGTGTGGGACCCTCACATAGGGCTGTAATACTGGGGAGAGCTGCAGAGAGTGTGGGACCCTCACATAGGGCTGTAATACTGGGGAGAGCTGCAGGGAGTGTGGGACCCTCACATAGGGCTGTAATACTGGGGAGAGCTGCAGAGAGTGTGGGACCCTCACATAGGGCTGTAATACTGGGGAGAGCTGCAGGGAGTGTGGGACCCTCACATAGGGCTGTTATACTGGGGAGAGCTGCAGGGAGTGTGGGACCCTCACATAGGACTGTAATACTGGGGAGAGCTGCAGGGAGTGTGGGATCCTCACATAGGGCTGTAATACTGGGGAGAGCTGCAGGGAGTGTGGGACCCTCACATAGGGCTGTTATACCGGGGAGAGTTGCAGGGACTGTGGGACCCTCACATAGGGCTGTTATACTGGGGAGAGCTGCAGGGAGTGTGGGACCCTCACATAGGGCTGTAATACTAGGGAAAGCTGCAGGGAGTGTGGGACCCTCACATAGGGCTGTTATACTGGGGAGAGCTGCAGGGAGTCTGGGACCCTCACATAGGGCTGTTATACTGGGGAGAGCTGCAGAGAGTGTGGGACCCTCACATAGGGCTGTAATACTGGGGAGAGCTGCAGGGAGTGTGGGACCCTCACATAGGGCTGTAATACTGGGGAGAGCTGCAGGGAGTGTGGGATCCTCACATAGGGCTGTTATACTGGGGAGAGCTGCAGGGAGTGTGGGACCCTCACATAGGGCTGTAATACTGGAGAGAGCTGTAGGGAGTGTGGGACCCTCACATAGGGCTGTAATACTGGGGAGAGCTGCAGGGAGTGTGGGACCCTCACATAGGGCTGTAATACTGGGGAGAGCTGCAGGGAGTGTGGGACCCTCACATAGGGCTGTTATACTGGGGAGAGCTGCAGGGAGTGTGGGACCCTCACATAGGGCTGTAATACTGGAGAGAGCTGCAGGGAGTGTGGGACCCTCACATAGGGCTGTAATACTGGGGAGAGCTGCAGGGAGTGTGGGACCCTCACATAGGGCTGTTATACTGGGGAGAGCTGTAGGGAGTGTGGGACCCTCACATAGGGTTGTTATACTGGGGAGAGTTGCAGGGACTGTGGGACCCTCACATAGGGCTGTTATACTGGGGAGAGCTGTAGGGAGTGTGGGACCCTCACATAGGGCTGTTATACTGGGGAGAGCTGCAGGGAGTGTGGGACCCTCACATAGGGCTTTAATACTGGGGAGAGCTGTAGGGAGTGTGGGACCCTCACATAGGGCTGTAATACTGGGGAGAGCTGTAGGGAGTGTGGGACCCTCACATAGGGCTGTAATACTGGAGAGAGCTGTAGGGAGTGTGGGACCCTCACATAGGGCTGTTATACTGGGGAGAGTTGCACGGACTGTGGGACCCTCACATAGGGCTGTAATACTGGGGAGAGCTGCAGGGAGTGTGGGACCCTCACATAGGGCTTTAATACTGGGGAGAGCTGCAGAGAGTGTGGGACCCTCACATAGGGCTGTTATACGGGGGAGAGCTGCAAGGAGTGTGGGACCCTCACATAGGGCTGTTATACGGGGGAGAGCTGCAGGGAGTGTGGGACCCTCACATAGGGCTGTTATACTGGGGAGAGCTGCAGGGAGTGTGGGACCCTCACATAGGGCTGTTATACTGGGAAGAGTTGCAGGGAGTGTGGGACCCTCACATAGGGCTGTAATACTGGGGAGAGCTGTAGGGAGTGTGGGACCCTCACATAGGGCAGTAATACTGGAGAGAGCTGTAGGGAGTGTGGGACCCTCACATAGGGCTGTTATACTGGGAAGAGCTGCAGGGAGTGTGGGACCCTCACATAGGGCTGTAATACTGGGGAGAGCTGCAGGGAGTGTGGGACCCTCACATAGGGCTGTAATACTGGGGAGAGCTGCAGGGAGTGTGGGACCCTCACATAGGGCTGTAATACTGGGGAGAGCTGCAGGGAGTGTGGGACCCTCACATAGGGCTGTAATACTGGGGAGAGCTGCAGGGAGTGTGGGACCCTCACATAGGGCTGTAATACTGGGGAGAGCTACAGAGAGTGTGGGACCCTCACATAGGGCTGTAATACTGGGGAGAGCTGCAGGGAGTGTGGGACCCTGACATAGGGCTGTAATACTGGGGAGAGCTGCAGGGAGTGTGGGACCCTCACATAGGGCTGTTATACTGGGAAGAGCTGCAGGGAGTGTGGGACCCTCACATAGGGCTGTAATACTGGGGAGAGCTGCAGAGAGTGTGGGACCCTCACATAGGGCTGTAATACTGGGGAGAGCTGCAGGGAGTGTGGGACCCTCACATAGGGCTGTAATACTGGGGAGAGCTGCAGGGAGTGTGGGACCCTCACATAGGGCTGTTATACTGGGGAGAGCTGCAGGGAGTGTGGGACCCTCACATAGGGCTGTAATACTGGGGAGAGCTGAAGAGAGTGTGTGGGACCCTCACATAGGGCTGTAATACTGGGGAGAGCTGAAGTGAGTGTGGGACCCTCACATAGGGCTGTAATACTGGGGAGAGCTGCAGAGAGTGTGGGACCCTCACATAGGGCTGTAATACTGGGGAGAGCTGCAGGGAGTGTGGGACCCTCACATAGGGCTGTTATACTGGGGAGAGCTGCAGGGAGTGTGGGACCCTCACATAGGGCTGTAATACTGGAGAGAGTTGTAGGGAGTGTGGGACCCTCACATAGGGCAGTAATACTGGGGAGAGCTGCAGGGAGTGTGGGACCCTCACATAGGGCTGTTATACTGGGGAGAGCTGCAGTTAGTGTGGGACCCTCACATAGGGCTGTAATACTGGGGAGAGCTGCAGGGAGTGTGGGACCCTCACATAGGGCTGTTATACTGGGGAGAGCTGCAGGGAGTGTGGGACCCTCACATAGGACTGTAATACTGGGGAGAGCTGCAGGGAGTGTGGGATCCTCACATAGGGCTGTAATACTGGGGAGAGCTGCAGGGAGTGTGGGACCCTCACATAGGGCTGTTATACTGGGGAGAGTTGCAGGGACTGTGGGACCCTCACATAGGGCTGTTATACTGGGGAGAGCTGCAGGGAGTGTGGGACCCTCACATAGGGCTGTAATACTAGGGAAAGCTGCAGGGAGTGTGGGACCCTCACATAGGGCTGTTATACTGGGGAGAGCTGCAGGGAGTCTGGGACCCTCACATAGGGCTGTTATACTGGGGAGAGCTGCAGAGAGTGTGGGACCCTCACATAGGGCTGTAATACTGGGGAGAGCTGCAGGGAGTGTGGGACCCTCACATAGGGCTGTAATACTGGGGAGAGCTGCAGGGAGTGTGGGATCCTCACATAGGGCTGTTATACTGGGGAGAGCTGCAGGGAGTGTGAGACCCTCACATAGGGCTGTAATACTGGAGAGAGCTGTAGGGAGTGTGGGACCCTCACATAGGGCTGTAATACTGGGGAGAGCTGCAGGGAGTGTGGGACCCTCACATAGGGCTGTAATACTGGGGAGAGCTGCAGGGAGTGTGGGACCCTCACATAGGGCTGTTATACTGGGGAGAGCTGCAGGGAGTGTGGGACCCTCACATAGGGCTGTAATACCGGAGAGAGCTGCAGGGAGTGTGGGACCCTCACATAGGGCTGTAATACTGGGGAGAGCTGCAGGGAGTGTGGGACCCTCACATAGGGCTGTTATACTGGGGAGAGCTGTAGGGAGTGTGGGACCCTCACATAGGGTTGTTATACTGGGGAGAGTTGCAGGGACTGTGGGACCCTCACATAGGGCTGTTATACTGGGGAGAGCTGTAGGGAGTGTGGGACCCTCACATAGGGCTGTTATACTGGGGAGAGCTGCAGGGAGTGTGGGACCCTCACATAGGGCTTTAATACTGGGGAGAGCTGTAGGGAGTGTGGGACCCTCACATAGGGCTGTAATACTGGGGAGAGCTGTAGGGAGTGTGGGACCCTCACATAGGGCTGTAATACTGGAGAGAGCTGTAGGGAGTGTGGGACCCTCACATAGGGCTGTTATACTGGGGAGAACTGCAGGGAGTGTGGGACCCTCACATAGGGCTGTAATACTGAGGAGAGCTGCAGGGAGTGTGGGACCCTCACATAGGGCTTTAATACTGGGGAGAGCTGCAGAGAGTGTGGGACCCTCACATAGGGCTGTTATACGGGGGAGAGCTGCAAGGAGTGTGGGACCCTCACATAGGGCTGTTATACGGGGGAGAGCTGCAGTGAGTGTGGGACCCTCACATAGGGCTGTTATACTGGGGAGAGCTGCAGGGAGTGTGGGACCCTCACATAGGGCTGTTATACTGGGAAGAGTTGCAGGGAGTGTGGGACCCTCACATAGGGCTGTAATACTGGGGAGAGCTGCAGGGAGTGTGGGACCCTCACATAGGGCAGTAATACTGGAGAGAGCTGTAGGGAGTGTGGGACCCTCACATAGGGCTGTAATACTGGGGAGAGCTGCAGGGAGTGTGGGACCCTCACATAGGGCTGTAATACTGGGGAGAGCTGCAGGGAGTGTGGGACCCTGACATAGGGCTGTAATACTGGGGAGAGCTACAGAGAGTGTGGGACCCTCACATAGGGCTGTAATACTGGGGAGAGCTGCAGGGAGTGTGGGACCCTGACATAGGGCTGTAATACTGGGGAGAGCTGCAGGGAGTGTGGGACCCTCACATAGGGCTGTTATACTGGGAAGAGCTGCAGGGAGTGTGGGACCCTCACATAGGGCTGTAATACTGGGGAGAGCTGCAGAGAGTGTGGGACCCTCACATAGGGCTGTAATACTGGGGAGAGCTGCAGGGAGTGTGGGACCCTCACATAGGGCTGTAATACTGGGGAGAGCTGCAGGGAGTGTGGGACCCTCACATAGGGCTGTTATACTGGGGAGAGCTGCAGGGAGTGTGGGACCCTCACATAGGGCTGTAATACTGGGGAGAGCTGAAGGGAGTGTGGGATCCTCACATAGGGCTGTAATACTGGGGAGAGCTGAAGGGAGTGTGGGACCCTCACATAGGGCTGTAATACTGGGGAGAGCTGCAGAGAGTGTGGGATCCTCACATAGGGCTGTAATACTGGGGAGAGCTGTAGGGAGTGTGGGACCCTCACATAGGGCTGTTATACTGGGGAGAGCTGCAGAGAGTGTGGGACCCTCACATAGGGCTGTTATACTGGGGAGAGCTGCAGGGAGTGTGGGACCCTCACATAGGGCTGTAATACTGGAGAGAGTTGTAGGGAGTGTGGGACCCTCACATAGGGCAGTAATACTGGGGAGAGCTGCAGGGAGTGTGGGACCCTCACATAGGGCTGTTATACTGGGGAGAGCTGCAGAGAGTGTGGGACCCTCACATAGGGCTGTAATACTGGGGAGAGCTGCAGGGAGTGTGGGACCCTCACATAGGGCTGTAATACTGGGGAGAGCTGTAGGGAGTGTGGGACCCTCACATAGGGCTGTTATACTGGGGAAAGCTGCAGGGAGTGTTGGACCCTCACATAGGGCTGTAATACTGGGGAGAGTTGCAGATAGTGTGGGACCCTCACATAGGGCTGTAATACTGGGGAGAGCTGTAGGGAGTGTGGGATCCTCACATAGGGCTGTTATACTGGGGAGAGCTGCAGAGAGTGTGGGACCCTCACATAGGGCTGTTATACTGGGGAGAGCTGCAGGGGGTGTGGGACCCTCACATAGGGCTGTAATACTGGGGAGAGCTGCAGGGAGTGTGGGACCCTCACATAGGGCTGTTATACTGGGGAGAGCTGCAGGGAGTGTGGGACCCTCACATAGGGCTGTAATATTGGGGAGAGCTGCAGGGAGTGTGGGATCCTCACATAGGGCTGTAATACTGGGGAGAGCTGCAGGGAGTGTGGGACCCTCACATAGGGCTGTTATACTGGGGAGAGCTGCAGGGAGTGTGGGACCCTCACATAGGGCTGTAATACTGGGGAGAGCTGCAGGGAGTGTGGGACCCTCACATAGGGCTGTAATACTGGGGAGAGCTTCAGAGAGTGTGGGATCCTCACATAGGGCTGTAATACTGGGGAGAGCTGCAGGGAGTGTGGGACCCTCACATAGGGCTGTTATACTGGGGAGAGCTGCAGGGAGTGTGGGACCCTCACATAGGGCTGTAATACTGGGGAGAGCTTCAGAGAGTGTGGGATCCTCACATAGGGCTGTAATACTGGGGAGAGCTGCAGGGAGTGTGGGATCCTCACATAGGACAGTAATACTGGGGAGAGCTGCAGGGAGTGTGGGACCCTCACATCGGACAGTAATAGTGGGGAGAGCTGCAGGGAGTGTGGGACCCTCACATAGGGCTGTAATACTGGGGAGAGCTGCAGGGAGTGTGGGACCCTCACATAGGGCTGTAATACTGGGGAGAGCTGCAGGGAGTGTGGGACCCTCACATAGGGCTGTAATACTGGGGAGAGCTGCAGGGATTGAGGGACCCTCACATAGGACAGTAATAGTGGGGAGAGCTGCAGGGAGTGTGGGACCATCACATAGGGCTGTTATACTGGGGAGAGCTGCAGGGATTGAGGGACCCTCACATAGGACAGTAATAATGGGGAGAGCTGCATACATTTAGAAGTATTTTTACAGGGGCATGGAAGAGAAGGAATGACGTACAGGAAGAGACTGTAAATTATTAGCCAGCTATGTGACCAGGAGCAAGAATTATACTCCATGCTTTGTGTGAGGACCGTGAGAGTCACAGTCCCTCCTCTCCCAGGATCATGTATAATGGAGAAGGAAGAAGAGCGATGGAACAAGGTGGGAAGGCGGGGGCAGGCGTAAATCATTAGAAGCCACCTCATTCTTCCTCTGTAGCTGCCTTTGCTTTTCAGGACTGAAACTGCATCCACTCCGCACACACACACACGGCTCTTTCAATGCACCTCATTCCTGCTCTGTAGCACCCCTTTCCGTGCCAGTGCCAAGACTATGAAATATGGCTCTGTCAAAATACACTCCTTTCTCCCCAAGAGCATCCCAGCACTGATATGACACTCTCTCTTGTTCACTCCTGAGTACACCTTTCTGGTAAAATCATTAAAATTCGGGTGAGCTAAGCTCTAGGTCTATGATATTGTAAAAAAAAGAAAAAGAACCAAAAAAATTCTTTAATAGCTGGAAATTTCCCCAAGTGCGTCCCTGCCAACATTCCATCTCTGCTGGCTTAACCTCCGCCATTTCCTGTCCAAAACCAAAACATAGCTTCACACTTTCCAAATCAGGGTCATGCCCCCATCTGCCCCTCCCTGACATGTTCACTAATGATACAGGAAGCATTGCATCAAAGAGAAAATGAAGCCTGTGGCACTGCTACTCCGGTCCTGAGACGCCCACGTGCAGCGCTCCCAATGCACCTCACTCCTGCCTTGCAGAGTTGTATTCTATCATACAGATGTGCTCCTATTCACCTTATACAACCAGATACAGAAAAGTAAAATCTATACACGTGAACACTGCCTGTTTGCTTATGGAGGTGTAGTCCAGTAGTGACCTTAAGATGGCAGTATCCTATTCATTTAGTAATAGAAGATAGTACCACCTTGTGGCCACTGTTGGTCCTGCAGCCTACCTCATTTCTGGGATTCACCCAAGAACATTCTTACAATAGATTCATTCTGAGTATATTTGCTGGCATTACAGGAAGACGTTCAGTTGCATTAGAATCACAGGCAGTGGCTAGAGAGCACAGAAACATGGTCAAGCAGTAGTGAAAGCCACAGAACCTGAGACATGTGACTGTTATGCTCCCAGTGAACATGATCTCAAGACAAGTGCAGCATGGACCAAGAACCCAGATCTGGACAGGAAGGGAAAATGAAAACCTAGATTGTAAGTCCTGCATGGACAGGAAAATAACTACTCTACCTGAATGTAATTCAATTTAAACTTCCGAGAACCTCATTCCCAGCGCTGCCCCTGTTCCGGTCCCTGCACCCTTTGCTGCTGCCACCGCCCCTCTCCAGCATGTGCAGCGGCGGCAGTACTTTTAAAAAGTCACTAGCGCCGGAGTTACCTTCTCCTCTGATGCCACCGCTTCATTTGTGCTTCCTCTGTTAAAGGAAGTGGAATTGGATGGTGGCGGAAGCACAAATAGCACCACGGCACTGGAATAAAAGGTAACTGCATTGCCGCGGTGCCTGTTTAAAAGTATAGCGCTACAAGACGTACGCAGCACCGCACAGACATGTAAGAGACAGTCCCTGCTCATCAGAGCTTATACCATTGGCACTCTAGATGATCCCCGAAAGGTCGCACTGACTTTGGGTAAGGGGAAATGAAGGTAGGAGTGCTGGGAGGAAGGGGGGAAAAGAGAGAGAAAGAAAGAATGAAGGGGAAGAGAGGTAAGGGTGGAGAGGGGTAAGGTTGAAGTGGGCTGCAGGGATAGTCCTCCCATTAAGCCACTACGTTTTTCATTCACGGTCCTGCTTTTTAGCACCTACTGACTTATGCAAATAAGGCCCACGGTGGGTCTCTGCATCCCTCCACATCCCCTCATGGACCACCCCTGGAGGGGTATTTTATTTAATCACTAATTGTTTGTGCATTTCATCTAGTAAATAAAATAATTTTATGAAACACATGAAGACTAAAGCTTTTACACTGAAGAGTTTTCTATGGCCTCTCCGGGTAGCTTTTAAACTAACATGTTTCCTCTTTCACTTTGACCCTCATTAATTTCTAATACCTCTGTAAATACACACTTTTTGGAACTGTTTGCAGGTCATGTATATTATTAACCCTATATTCTTAAATTATTAACTAGAATAACTCAATCAGAGTTTGTCCTTTGCAACTCTTTGGCACTGTCCATTTTGTCTCGAAGTTCCTGGGCCTCCTTCTTGTTCCTCCTATTGCTCTCTTCAGCAGTCTTTCATTAAATGGGATCCTATTTGCAGATCCAACGTGGCCATCTAAGCAGCCTCAGACATTCAGGAATGCTGAGGCCTCCTGCCCTGCTGAAACCTCCTAAAGAACTTTCTCACAGCTGCCTTGTCGCTTTTGCTAATCATTTCTGATTGCCAACCCCTCCAAAGCCGTTTTCTCTCTCAGGGCAGAAGAGAGACTTTTCCTTCATGAAGACCATCACTCTTGCCACATCAGCCTCCTCATTGCTGAGGGTCTTTGTCTCGTTTGTTAGAGGTGGTTACTTTTGGCTTCTCCCCGGTAGAGGTCAGTCTTAGCTCAGGCTGCATGCCACTGTTGTCTTGTTCCCTGCAACTAGAGTCCCCTCTTCACTGTAATAAAGATATCCACTGATGTCTAGCCTGTGCAGTAGAAGTGGTAGGATGTTGCTCCATCCCTTAGATCTCTAGAAATTGGGGGTGCCCTACCTATAGGCAGAGCAAGAGTTACATAGGATGCCCTTATATATGGTACTCTACCATGACCCCAGAGCAGTACACTCGTTACACTTTGTCTGACCAATACAGATGAGGTTGGACAGCGATTTATCCTTGTACCCAAACTTCCCTCTGTCCTAGTACCCTCCACACCAAATGTTATCCACTTGTATCTTGGCTGAGTAACCAAGAAATAGCACAAAAGTCATCTTGCCAAATAAACATATTTCATCTTGCAGTCACCCTGTTATTAAAACTTTAGATCCTCTCTGTCTTGAAGGTAGTGATGGATTGGATATGGGTCCTTTCCAGTTCACTCTGGACTAGGTGCTTCCCCCAAAACTCACCTTAAGCTTTGTCTAGACCAGTGTTTCCCAACCTGTGGTCATTGGACCTCTGGGGTTCCTTGTGACCATTACAGAGAAAAGAGAGAGAGGCTGGGGAGAAAGAGAGAAAGATTCAGAATGGTGGGGACTCTTTGGAGAGAGAGAGACTGGTGGAGATAGAAAGGGGAATAAAAAGGGCTAGTGGGGACGGACTTGGCACTAAGGGAAGGGGTCTGGTAAAAGTGGTGGGGATGGACTGGGAGTCCATGAATTTTTTGGAGGTTAATAAGCAATATACACAGCCCAAAAGGTTGGGAATCTCTGGTCTACACTGCACATAATGTCACCTATATCTAAGTTCTGGCACCTTCTCTGTCCTGACATGCATGCAGCCAAACACTGAGCCTCTTTGAGGCCTGGGCTTGCTCCAGTGCTCTTCCTGCTATCTTGCATTACTTCTATGCTCCTGGGGAGCTAGGACTTGGCCAGGGTTTTTGATTCTCCTTGCGGCCTTCTGTTGAGGTGCTCCTTAAAGCGTTTGTCCTTTCACCTCACCCCAAACCAGCTCACCCCAGATTCTTCCAAAACCCTTGAAGAGGATGTATGAAATTTCAGGTGTAATTTCAGGCTGGGGATGAGTTTCTGTGGGTGCCACTAGATTGCACGGAGCTGGATTTTGATTGCAACTTTGCTGAATTCTAACCATCCGCTTCTCGGCTTCTGTTTAAAGTGCCTATGTCAGTGAACTCTCTCGCATATATTAAATTTTATTTATTTATTTATTTAACAGTATTTCTAAACCGCCTTATCTTAATAATCAAGGTGGTATCACAGCAAGCAATCAGGTAAAGTGTGTGTGTTGTACATGCAGTGAGAATGAAACTTAGTTGTGTGAGGGCTGTGTTGGGTGCTTGATTTGTTTGAGCTATGTACAAGGTGGGCTATTTACAGTGGTGCTAAAAACACATTTTATATACATACAGTTGTTTAGGAGGATTGGAGTGCTGTTAAATAAAAACATTTGCAGTCGCTAAAGCTATTTTAATTCTGCTTTCTCCTAACTCGTCTTCCTTGGATTGAGCCTCTTTGAGTTCTTTCTTGCTCGCTTCAGAACGTTCTACATTTTCATCTCTTCCAAATTCACCTGCTCAGTATCTTCTATCTCATTATCTGAAATTTCTTTGGCCTTTTGACCCATGCCATCTTCGATTCCAATCTTACTTCTCCTCCTTCCCCCTTAGCATTATCTTCTTTAAGATTCTTTGAACCTTTTAAATGCTCCCTTTCCTCAAGTATCCATGGTTAGAAATATCCAAGATCTCTCATATAGCAGCAACCTGCAGAGCTGAGGCCGCATCTCTGCCAACATACCTCGGTCCTGTCCCACAGTTTCTGCTGATATTCTAGTGCCGAAGCCCCCTGGATACAGATCTGCCAATGCCCCCCTACTATTCAGCACTGCCATCCCACCTACAGCTTTGCCAGTGGACCTCATTCCTGCCTCAGAGGATGTGTAACGAGGGACACGTGTAGGAACTGCATATTTCGCAGTCTCGTTTGGAGAGGCGGTTTCCATCTGTTTTCCATCGGAGGCACAAGGGCCGGTGGCACGAAATGCCTGTGTGAGATCAGCAGCGCTGAGTTTGCATAGCTTCCCTCCTTGGCTCACTACGGGCATCGTAAAGGAAAGAGATGGAAAACAGATGCCCAAGAGAGGGGGGGCTGAGAACCTTCCTCATACCTCAAAGGTCAACTTACAGTTATTCCGTTTCTATACGTACACGCGCATATAGAGCGTGAGGGAGAAAGAAGCAGGTAGAGTTTCTGAAAGATTCAAGCCATGACTCCCCCTTCAATGTCCGGAAATAATTTTCGATGCTGGTGGAGTGTGGATGAGAGGTCTCTCTGAGGACTCGGCAGCCCACTTTATTTCTCCAGAGACTTTTCAACAGTATGACAGCTGCGTCTCCTCCTGGCGTTAACACGTGTGTGGTGATGAGAGCCCCAGACTTTAAAGAGCTCTAATAACATGTCTTCCTCCCCCCCCCCCCCAGGCCTGTCAGATGTAACGAAGCCAGGTTTGACTGCAGTGTACTCCCTGTCAATGGCCATGTTGCCGGGGGGTCTGTCTGTCTGTCTAAGCCTGTGCACTGTGTTTGCGTCAGTCCATTAGGTGTGTATATGTCTCATTGTCCTGTGTCTATAAGTGTGTATGTGCTAGCGTGCGTGGAGGGTGAATTCTATACATACTTACCATGCCCCTGCAGTCCTGGCTCCAGAGGGGTACATTCCCTCTCATCCTCCCCAAAAATCAGTCGAAAATCCAGCTCCTCATCCTCGCCCCCAGCAGCTCCCATCTTGGGAGGGGGGTCAATGAGGAAGAGCCCCCCACTTCTCAAAATCCAGTCCGATCCAGAACAAGAGAAGGCGAGAGACAGGGTAAAGTCCCTTCCTCCTCTCTAAACGCTCCTGTTCTCTTTCCCCTCCCTGGCCCCCCCCAAAAATTAATACAATCCAGTCTTTCCTCCGCTGTGAAACTTGAGCGCCTGCTTGCCACACGAAACCTTCTGTCACGGGCTCCACAGAACTTCGTGGCCACTCAGTGCACTTTCCTTTAACATTTTGATATTTGCTCCTTCTCGTCTCTTTCTTTTTACGTGCTCTTTTTCTTTTTCTCGCATGCCCTCTCTCCCCCCCCCCCACCCCCGGTCTTTGGAAATTTGTGAATAAAAAAAGGAAAAGCAGAGGAATGCTAGATCTCTGGATTTTAAACACCCTCCTCTCTGCTCTTTGGCAGCTCTGACGTTATCTCCCCCTCCCTCCTGTCCCTCTGTGGTTCCGCTCCCAGCCCTTCCCATTGGGTCCCGACCCAACCTCGAATGGTCCCCCCCCCCTCCACTGCTGTGATTGGCTGGCTGTGATCCATTAACCCCCTCCTTCCCAGGACCCCACCCCATTCCTTTTTCCCATTTGCTCTACTCCTGTCTCAAAGGCACTTTAAAAGGACTGGATTTAGAGCAGCTGAGCTTCTCCTAGTAAATTATGGCTGATGCCATCTCTTGTTATTCTTATTCCTAATTCTTCTTCTTTCTATTTTTTTTGGCTCAAATGTCTTTTATTTCTGTCGTTACCTTGTTTTGGGTTCATTAATAGTCCTCTTTTCTTGTTTTCTCCTAATGTGTTTTATTTCTTATAATTCTGAACTGTTTTTTTTCTGAAGGGTAATAAAAGGGTTTCCAGCTTTTATCATGGCATCTTTCTTCAATTTATCAAAACTATTTTGCTTCCCAGTCCCTTCCTCTCTCTTTGCTTTATTCCATGCCAGGCTTTTTTAGGGGATACTCGATGGTACTGACTACCAGTAACTTTTGCGTTGCCTGCTAAAATTGATCCATGGTCCTCAAATATTAATGAAAGAGATCTGCTTATGAGTACAGGCACCTTTTTTTGCTAGGAAAAACGCACTGATTCCATACTTTTACTTTGTGTAGTAGGTGTGGCCTGGTGGTTAGTGAAGCCACTTTTCACACTATCATTCTTGCTGACCTTTGGCCACTTTGAGAATAATTTATAAGAAGCCATGTACATCACAGCAGTTTAGTGATTCACTTGCGTAAAGAGGCATTTACGCACACAAGCGATGCTGGTGCTATTTTATAAGTTTGAATTTCACTTTCATTGCGAGTATGTGCACGGGCAGGGCTGGCCCAACCATTAGGCCAACTAAGCCGCTGCCTATGGCGGCTGCTTCTGCAAGTTCCAAGAATGAGATTTTAAGCTGGTCCTCGATTTCTGACAATCTCATTCTCATGCATTATGGGACTTACAGAACTAATTTCAATGAGTAAAATCAGGAACTACAAATACCACAGTGCATTGCAAGGCAATTTAAAACCAGACCTGGCAAAAAATCTCACTGCTGGAGAACTGGGTAACTTGGTAAGTTTGCTACTGGGAGGCAGCAAAGTGAAGGACATTCAAAGCTAAACAATAGATTTTGACAGCCGGGGTGGGGAGAGGGGGGGGGGGGAGGCATAAGGCTTAAGGTTTGCCTAGGGTACCAACACCTTGAACCAACTCTGGGGCCGGCCCTGTGCATGGGTACAGTTTGAGCATGGGAGGAGCAGAAAGCACATGCATATTTAATAAAAATCTGGTCATTTCTGCATGTTCTTTGCAGATCTACGTGCAATCATTTACACCCACTGTAGTGCCGCGGGAAGCGACAGTGCCTTACATTAACACACCTATTTGGCCACTTATTCTATTATTTCATTGAATTAATTAGTCAATTTATTTACAAAATTTGATATGCCGCCATTCGGTCCATTTTGTTATGACCATCGAAGCGGTTTTCAATATACGAATATTGATTCATTTGAGTAAACGCATCGTACAACGCAAGCACAAAAGGAGAGGACTGAGTAACAATAATCAAAATGCCAGTAACATTATGCCGTACTTCAGAGATACAAAAGGGAAAGAGGGGTGAAAGGTGAAGCCATCCCAGAAACTGCCCAATGCCAGCGGGTTTTATTCCCTCAAATGCTCTTCAGACAGTAGGCATCTATTTTTGTTTATAAAATAGGCTTCACATAGGTGCCTTAAAAATGCCTTCACTAGGTACCCCCTTATAAAACTGCCATCTTAGTACCCTGGTATCCCAGGTACCCATAGATTGTAAGAGCTTTGGGACAAGAGTTGACTGTCTCTAATACTAATAAGGTGAGAAGGTCAGCTAAATATTCAAACATTATTCTTATATTTCCTTTAGATCCATTCCCTGCCACTCTGACCTCAGTTAAGCAGAACAGGCTGATCTAGTCTGGGTTTTAACCCACTCCACTGGAAATTCCCAGATAGATGACTGGGTGGAGGATACTGAAGGGTCAAAACTACAGATGATCAGCCTGATTGAATGAACTTCCATGGGCCAACGATTCTATTCTGGAGAAAGGTTTGGGGAAGGGGAAACTATGGGCCCGATTTTCAGAAGGGCTGATATTTAAATGCTACAGTAATCAGCTGCAGCGCTTAGATATTGAGATATTGAAATATTCAATGGTTGCAGATGCCAAATAACTAGACTGAGCGGTACTATCTGGATAAGCGCCAACCTTATCCAGATCATGGCGATTTTTAGTCGGCACTTATCTGGGTGGGAACTTAGGCCTTCTTTCCATGCAGCCTAAGTCATTTGGATAAGTTCTGACTGAAAAATCGCTGCTATCCGGATAGGCCTGAATTTATCTAGATAATAGCCAAACTGCCCTCACTCTGCCATGGAGCACCCCTTCACTAACCGGATAGTGCTGAATATCTCGCTCAGCAGCCTAAGGGCTATCCAGCTAATGCGTTTGAAAATCAGCCCCTTTGGGTCTAACCACTGGGCAAAATGATACCCAGCCAGGGTTTCTGTCCCCCTCCTTTTTGAGCTCCTGTGCTGGCAGTCTCAGAGAATTACTGCACCCCCCCCCCCCCCAGGGCTGTTACCCTAACTACCAGCTGCTTGCATTAGCCTTAGGCAATGCGTGGTGAGGGGATAGGAACTATGTGGTGAGATTATTCCCTGAAGCAGGAAGCAAAAAGAAATGGTTTTGTATTTGTCTGAAACATAGCTATGTCAGGGTGATACTATTTTTTGTGACATAGAATGAACGAAAGGAACAGTCTGAAAGTAGGTCTTTAATACTGGAGGAATAAATGAAAGACAAGCTGCAAACTTTATGAAGACAACTGAGGTGTGAAAGTTGGTGGAAGACTCATCAACAACCTTCGCAGTGCTGATGATAGCACATTATTGGCTAAAAGTGAAGACGATCTGAAAATTTTCTTGTCAAGATCAAGGAACATAGTCTTAAAATGCGCCTGCACCTTAACGTAAGAAGACAAACATCCTGACAACTGGCAAAATCAATAAGTTCATCATTGATGGAGAAGAAATTGAAATAGTTGACAACTTTAGCCTTCTTGGATCAACTATCAATAAAGAAACAACAAGCAGTCAAGATATCCGACGACACATTGCTCTTGGCAGAATGGCTATGAAGGACCTAGACAAGAGTCTCAAGAACAGAGATGTCTCTTTCCATACAAAACTTAGTTCAAGCCATGGTATTTTCAATAACGCCATATGGATGCGAATGTTAGACAGTGAACAAGATAGACAGGAAGAAAATCGATGCCTTTGAATTATGTTGCTGGTGACGATTACTGTAGACCATGGACTGCCCAAAGAATAAACCAGTCAGTACTAGAGGACATTATACATTCCTTTATAGCATCAACCAAATTCGCCCCTTCCTTTCTGATGACACTACTAAAATGATTGTCCACTCCTTAATCACCTCCTGTCTTGATTACTGCAATATTCTCCTTACTGGCCTTCCCGCGAACCATCTCTTTCCCCTTCAATCTATTCAACATTCTGCTGCGCGACTAATTTTCCATCAGCATCACTTTTCCCATATCACTCCTCTTCTCAAGTCCCTTCATTGGCTTCCCATCCGCTTCCAGATCCAATTCAAACTCCTCCTCTTGACCTATAAATGCATTCACTCTTCAGCCCCCCACTACCTATCATCTCTTATCTCTCCTTACATCCCCTCTCGCATTCTTCGCTCTTCGAATAGCCTTCGTCTATCTATGCCCTTCACTCGTACTGCTAATTCTAGACTTTGCTCCTTTCACTTGGCTGCACCCTTTGCCTGGAAGAATCTACCTCTGTCTGTGTGCAAAGCACCCTCTCTGGACCTCTTCAAGTCCAGATTGAAAACCCATCTCTTCTCTATTGCTTTCTGTTCTTGATTCTTATTTTTGCTCTTCTTGTTATTGTATACTTTGTCTTACTTGATTGTATTTGTATTTTGTGATTTTCTTGACTAGATTGTGAGCTCTGATGAGCAGGGACTGTCTCTTCTTCATGTATGTACAGCGCTTCATACGTTTGAAGCGCTATATAAATGTTAAATAGAATAGATAGGTAGATCAAACCTAAGCTTTCTTTAGAAGTTCAGATGACAAGACTTCAACTTTCATACTTTGGACACATCATGCAAAGAGAGAGATCGTTAGAGAAAGACATCATGCTTGGGAAGATAGAAGGTCAATGCAAAAGAGGAAGGCCGGCAATGAGATGGATCGATAGAATAACAGTAACTATGGGTGTCACTCTATCAGCAATGAGCCACCTGACTGAAGACCAAATACAGTTTAGGACAACTATCTAGAAGGTTGCCATGAGTCGACACTGACTCAACAGCACTTAACAACAACAACAACAAAGTGAAAGAGATGAACTACTACTACTATTATTTGTATAGCGCTACAAGGCGTACGCAGCACTGTATATGTTCTGAATCTTTAATACCTTGAAGTTAATAAGGAATTTTTTGACCAATTTGTTCATACTGATTTTGTTTAAATATCTATTTATCATAAAAAGGACTTGAGTGATATGAGGGAGACATCTTGAAAGAGGGGTTTCCAAAACAAAGTCTGACAAAAAGTTAATTTAGAAAGAAATATTAGAATATGCTATATTGGGGGGGGGGGGGTAGTATATTATATCTATTTCAGTGTAAAGGTTGTGCATGAGAACTATCAGGTGTCCTGGTATACCCATGCTTCTTAATGTGGCCCAGAGTTTTTCATGATTCATGTAATCCAAGGCCTTGCTGTAATCAGCGAAACATATGTACATATTTATTTATTATTTATTTATTACAGTTTCTTATATACCGCGCTATTTAGAATCAGCGCGGTTTACATCATATCCTTTTAGAAAACAGAGAAAAAATGATGGCAAATAAAGACCATTCAGCCTGTCCTTCCATTCCAGTTACTAAGGTTTACTGTTCCTTTGTTTCCTTAGAGATCCTTTGTGCATGTCCCATGTTTTCTTGAATTCAGATATATTCCTCGCCTCTACCACCTCCACTGGGAGGCTCTTCCATGCATTTACCACTCTTCCCATAAAGAAACATTTCCTCAAATTACTCCTGAGTCTATCCCCTTTCACCCTTGTTCTATGCCATCTTGTTGCAGAGCTTTCTTTCAATTGAAAAAGACTTGTCCTCTGGATTTATGCCACGGAGGTCTTTAAGCAATCTCTGTCATATCTCTCCTTTCCCCTCTTTCTTTCAAAGTATGCATGCTGAGGTCTAAGTCTGCCCACATATGGTTTATGATGAAACCCACTGACCATTTTAGTAGCTGCCCTCTGCACTGACTCCATCCTGTTTATATCCTTTTGAAGGTGCGGTCTCCAGACATGCACACAATACTCAAATGAGGTCTCACCAAAGACTTATGCAGAGGCACTATCACCTCCTTCCTGCTGGCCATTTGTCTCCCTATGCACCCATAAAGGTACTTATTACAGAGTGTGGATTCTCCACTAAAATACAACTACACTCCAAATGCTTCAATTTTCAAAAAAATAGGCAGATGGTGACTACTATGATACTCTCGCGGGTAATATCAACACCATACTACACACTTAGTATATCCCACGAGGTCTCAGACTGAAGGGTAAAAAACAGGGCCTGAGTCTGACCCTCATCAATCCCCAATTCGCATCAACGACCTCTCTTTAGATAACTAAACAAAAGTGTAGTTTCTATTTCATTTTCTTTTTCATGTAAACAACTCCCACTAAAGAGGTAATATCATGGTAGAAAATTTTTTTTTTTAGAAAATCTCATAAACAAAATCTTTCATAGTAAAGCTGAATGCTTGTCGTGTGTACTGTTGTTAACTATTCTCTAATACGCAATGTTTAACAAAGTCCATTTAAAAATCTCTTCTCCACTTTAAAACATCCCTATGCACCCAAGCATCCTTGTGGCTTTTGCAGTTGCCTTTTCTACCTGTTTAGTCACTTTATGATCATCAGAAACAATCATGCCCAGGTCCTGCTCTTCTTTTGTGGACAGAAGTACTTTGCTCTCTATACTGTACTGCTCCCTTAGATATTTGCAGCACAAATGCATGACCCTGTATTTTATAGCATGAAATCTCAGCTGTCAAATTCTCAACCATTCTTCAAACTTTGCTAGATCCATCCTCATGTTTTATATTTAGTTAACAGGTTTTATATACTGCTTTATCATTTCAATCAAAGTAGTTTACATGGAAACTTAAACTTGGTAATGTACATTAAACAGGGACATTGATAACTTGGATTTTTCTGAGGCAATGGAGGGTTAAGTGACTTGCCCAAGGCCACAAGGAGTGCTGGTGGGAATCAAACCCTGGTCTCTGGGGTCCCAAGCCAGTGTTCTTAATCATTAGGCTACTCCTCCACTCCATATACACCTGCCTGGGTGTCTACCCGATTGCAGATTTTGGTATTGTCTCCAAAGAGGCAAAACTTACCCAGAAGCCCTTCTGCAATATCACTTACAAAAATGTTAAAGAGAATCGGACGAAGTACAGATTCCTGTGGCATTCCACTGCTAATGTTACGTATTCTCCTCAGATTGAATGGCATTTCTCTGTACTCTGTTGCCTCCTACTCAAACAGTTTCTAATCCAGTTGGTCACTATAGGGTCCATCCCTAGAGTGTTCAATTTATTTATAAGTTGCCTGTGTGGAACAGTGTCAAAGGCTTTACTGAAATCTAAGTACACCACATCTAGGGCTCTGGTCGCCCAGTTAAAGAAAGTAATCCGATTTCTCTGACAAGACCTGCTTCTAGTAAAACCATGCTGTATTGGATTCTGCAATTCACTGGATGACAAACTTCATTATCATCTGTTTAAGCAGTGTTTCCATTGATTTACTCACCGCAGAGGTCAGACTAGCAGGCCTGTAGTTCCCAACCTCGTGCTTATTTCCGTTTTTGTGTAAATGG
This sequence comes from Ichthyophis bannanicus, assembly GCA_033557465.1. NCBI lineage: Eukaryota > Metazoa > Chordata > Amphibia > Gymnophiona > Ichthyophiidae > Ichthyophis > Ichthyophis bannanicus. The sequence goes on from CM066048.1 coordinate 123,489,418, forward strand.
ACCACATATGCTCTTTTCCAGTCCTCTGGGACCACTTCTGACTCTAAAAAATCATTAAAAGGTCAGACAGTGGAGCTACCAGAACTTCCCTAAGTTCCTTCAGTACTCTTGTATGTATCCCAGCAGACCCCATCACTTTGTCTACTTATAGTTTAGCTATGTGATATCACAGTTGTATGTCCATTTACAAATTGTATGCTGGATAAACTAAGCGGATCGTGAGAACGCAATTGATAGATCATCGCTCCTGCTAGAGTAAACATGTAAAATCATCACTTATAGTAGATCATTGTTTACAATATGAACATGAGTTTTCTCCGATATGATAGAGGGTCATTGAATATGTTCCTTAACACTGGAGACGTGGCGTATTGCTATATATATTGGAATAGGATGATGGAAGTTTTTCCCTGGTGCAGAACTGCGCATTAATGATCAGTTCAAAACATGACATTGTGTCGGGTGCTGTCCTGTGAACTGAGCTTCTTTGAGATTTTAGCGATATACGGTGCAATCCGCCAATCACTTGAGCATTATATTCTGTCTTCTCTTAGCTGACGCGCTGTTCTCACTCAGCTCCTTTTCCCCTGACCAGTTCGCTCACTTGTTTCTTGCCAAAACTGAGAAACTCTGCTCTAAGTTTCCCCCCCATTTCACTTTCCCCAGACCCCATGCCTGACACTCCAGACTCTGCACGTTCTCCTGCTGCCCTCTGTCACGCCTGGAGTTCCTTCAACCCTGTTTTATCAGCTGCACTCTCCAAGCAAATCTCCACCTCCCGAAAGATCACATGCCCCCTCGATCCTATCCCCTCTTTATAGCTCTCTGATTATGCCTTGGCTCTTCTTCCTGTTGCCCTTTCTATCATCAATTCCAGTCTGTCTTCCAACACCTTCCCCTTAGCATGGAAACATGTTCTGGTTCGCCCTATCCTTAAGCATACCTCCTCAGATACTACCTCGCCATTGAACTATAGACTGGTTTCCAACCTTCCTTTTCTATCAAAGAACTTAGAAAAACTTGTCTTTTCTCAACTCATTCATCACCTGGAAACCACCAACACCCTTCACCTTCGCAAAACCAATTTCTGCTCAGGACACAGCATGGAAACCATTATCTTATCTCTCCTCAATGAGGTTCATGAATCTTTGTACAAAGGCAACATCATTCTCATAGTCCTTCTTTCCCATCTTCATCACTTCAGTCTTCATAGCAGGTGCGTGTGACTGCTGCTGGAAAGAGAGAGCTGATACAGGGGAGGGCAGGCTCTGCCGGGCACAGGGGGGGCCCCGCGGCACACTCGATTCTGCCGCGGCGGCCCCGGAAGCGGCAGCAGACAGCTTTTTTTTATTTTAAATTTTCCCTGGGCTGGACTGGGCTGGGGGGGGCGGTTAGGAGTGGTGATGGGTGATGGGCGCTGGGGGGGGGGGTTAGGAGTGGTGATGGGCTATGGGGGGCTTAAACTAAAAATTGGGTGATGGGGGATTAGGACTGGAAATGGGCTGGTGGGATTAGGACTGGAAGTGGGTTGATGGGGGGTTAGGACTGGTAATGGGCTATGGGGGGGCTTAAACTAAAAATTGGGTGATGGGGGATTAGGACTGGAAATGGGCTGGTGGGATTAGGACTGGAAGTGGGTTGATAGGGGGTTAGGACTGGTAATGGGCTATGGGGGCTTAAACTAAAAATTGGGCGATGGGGGATTAGGACTGGAAATGGGCTGGTGGGATTAGGACTGGGAGTGGTCTGATGGGGAGGTTAGGACTGGTAATGGGCTATGGGGGGGCTTAAACTAAAAATTGGGTGATGGGGGATTAGGACTGGAAATGGGCTGGTGGGATTAGGACTGGGAGTGGTCTGATGGGGAGGTTAGGACTGGTAATGGGCTATGGGGGGGCTTAAACTAAAAATTGGGTGATGGGGGATTAGGACTGGAAATGGGCTGGTGGGATTAGGACTGGGAGTGGGCTGAGGGGGGGATAGGACTGGTAAAGGGCTATGGGGGGGCTTAAACTCAATATTGGGTGATGGGGGATTAGGACTGGAAATGGTCTGGTGGGATTAGGACTGGGTGTGGGCTATGGGGGGCTAGGACTGGTAATGGGTTGGGGGGGTTGCTAGGACTGGAAATGGGCTGAGTGGAAGGGGGCTTGAACTGCAAATAGCTGATGGGGACGGGGCTTGGAATGGAAATGGGCTGAGGGGAAGTGGGGGGCTTGAACTGCAAATAGCTGATGGGGACGGAGCTTGGAATGGAAATGGGCTGAGGGAAAGTGGGGGGCTTGAACTGCAAATAGCTGATGGGGAGGGGGACTTGGAATGGAAATGGGCTGAGTGGAAGGGGGCTTGAACTGCAAATAGCTGATGGGAAGGGGGCTTGGAATGGGCTCTTAGGGGAGGGAGCTAGGACAGGAAATGGGCTGATGGAGGGGCTAGGATAGGACTGGGAATTGGGTGTTGGGGGGAGCTAAGATTGGAAATGGGCTGTGGTGGGGGCTTGGATTGAAATGGACTCATGGAGGGGCTAGAACTGGAAGTAGGCTCATGGGAGGCTTGGATTAGAAATGGGCTGAGTGGAGGGGAGCTAGAATTTAACATGGGCTGATGGTGGGGCTAGGAAAGGACTAGAAATGGGCTGATGGGAGGCTGGTATTGGAAATGAGCTGATGAAGGGACTCGGATAGGACTGGAAATGGATGGGGGAGCTAGGACTGGAAATGGGCTGATGTGGGGACTAGAAGGGAGCGGATACTGGTGGGGCTGGAACTAAAAGGGAGCTGATGTTGGGGGAGATTAAAAGGGGATGGGGCTGGGAGAGTGAAATGGAGAGGGGAAAAATATTTTGTGTGGGAGGGAAGAAAAATGTACAATTGGCCGGGTATTGGGAGACTAAGTGGGGATTGAGGATGGAGGGGTAAAATTTGAGTGGATGAAATAGGAATGAGGAAAGAGCAAAAGGAGAAAGATTATTATGTTAAAGCAGATGTAGAGAGAGAATGGAAAAAAACTAGAAGAGAAGAAAGGACAAATGGACAGCAGACGATGGAGAGATAGCAGAAGACACAAATAAACCAGAAGAAAGTGGCTGGAACAATTGCAACTGAAAAAAAAATGCACAAAAGGTACAAAGATATCTCTTTATTTTGAATTTATTAACTGGAATATGTCAGCTCTGGGAAATGTGTATCATTAATGTCTGTGCTTTGTTTAGTACAAGAGGAAATTAATTTATAGTTTTATTTCTACATTGTTGTTGTACATTCCAAGTTTGGCTTTTAGGGTTCCCAGTTTAATTATTGTCTTCCTGTTTTTAAATTGTGATTCCTTGTTTGGTGATGGTCTATGTTCTGCATGTGTAACTGAGCTGAGGTATTCTGTTTATGTAATTCCTATTTGACATTGTCACTTGTTCTCTTTCCCCAGTAGGTCATGTATTGTTATTCTCTGAAATGTATTGGTTTAATATTTGCAGTGTTGCCTTTTGATAGGTAGGGTATGGTGCTTTATGAGTCCTGGTAGTGCTGTTAGGATACGGTGGGTTTGCTATGGGTTTTAAATGGGCAGTGTTTGTAGTAGTTCCTAATGTGCCTGGCGGTTGGCACTGGATTATAGTAATGTAGAAATCTTTGTCTTTCTTTATCCATACACTCATGAAAGAGGCATGTTTACTAAAAGTTAGTGTATGGTAACATTATGCAAATATGGCCCCTTATGCAAATGAGGCCCCGCACCGAGTCTCCGCACATGGCCCTGCACCTGCTTCATAGTACTGTTGTCCACCAGTCAACTCTTTCCTCTCTAACCATAAGGTTCACTCTAACTCCTTCCATTTGGGCTGTGGTGTTCCACAGGACTCAGTTCTTGCCCCTCTCACAGTTTGTTTTTATACTACTTTAGTCAAAGCAGTTTATATTGTAACTTAAACTTGGTGATGTACATTAATTAGGGACATTGATAATTTGGATTCTTCTGAGCCAATGGAGGGTTAAGTGACTTGCCCAAGACGTGCCAGGAGGAACTGAACCCTGGTCTCTTGGTTCCCAAGCCAGTGCTCTAACCACTATGCTACTCCTCCACTCCATATGTGATTTTGGAGTTTTTTTCACTCACTTATTTTATTTATGTTTTTATTATGACCCGCTCTGCCAACTTGTTTGAAGGACAGTATACCAAATTTTAATAAACATAAACATATATTTGAGTGAATTTTGAAGAAGAATTTTAAGTTATAGAATAAAATGGACCAAAGGTAAACTAGCTTTTGCTGGGCTACGTTTAATGAAAATTGAAAGGTCCAACAAAAATTAATTTTTCATCAATTCATCTATAGGAATAGGGTAGTGCACTCAATATTGGGTGCATTTTTCTTTGATAATGCTTTCAGTGCTACTTCAACCTCTTCTTTCATAAACAATGGTTCCTGAGCACCCTAGAGCTGGACACTAAAGTTACTGCTTGGGTTAGAAATTGGTTGGGTGGGAGGCGACAAAGAGGACAAGTAAATGGAGCTCACTCTGAGGAGAAGAATGTTACCAGTGGTGTGCCCCAGAGATCTGTCCTTGGTCTGATTCTTTTTAACATCTTTGTTAGTGATATAGCGGAATGGCTGTCGGGTAAGGTTTGCCTCTTTGCAGATGATACCAAAATCTGCAATAGAGTAGACACCCAGGAAGGTGTAGATAACATGAGGAGGGATCTAGCTAAGCTTGAAGAATGGTCTAGAATTTGGCAGCTGGGATTTAATGTAAAAATGTAAGGTTATGCATTTGGGCTGCAGCAATCCAAGGGAGCAATATAGTATAGGGGGTGAAGTACTTTTGTCCACTAAAGAAGAGCGGGACCTAGGCGTGGTTGTGTCTGATTATCTTAAAGTAGCTAAACAGGTAGAAAAGGCGACGGCAAAAGCTAGAAGGATGCTTGGGTGCATACGGAGAGGAATGGCTAGCAGAAAAAAGGAGGTGATAGTGCCTCTGTATAAGTCTTTGGTGCGACCTCATTTGGAGTATAGTGTGCAATTCTGGAGACCGCACCTTCAAAAGGATGTGAACAGGATGGAGTCGGTGCAGAGGGTGGCTACTAAAATGGTTAGTGGTCTTCATTATAAAGCATATGAGGACAGACTTAAGGATCTTAATATGTACTCCTTAGAGGAAAGGCAGGATAGAGGTGATATGATTGAGATGTTTAAATACCTCCATGGCATAAATGTTCAGGGAGAGAGCCTCTTTCAATTGAAAGCAAGTTCTGCTACGAGGGGACATGGGATGAGGGTGAAGGGGAATAGATTCAGGAGTGGTATGCAGAAATATTTCTTTACAGAAAGAGTGGTGGATCCGTGGAATAGTCTCCCAGTGGAGGTGGTAGAGATGAGGACAGTATCTGAATTCAAAAAAGCATGGGACAAACACAGAGGATCTCTAAAGGGAAAATGGGGACTGTTGTAGTTGTTGATATGGAAGGACAGACTAGATAGGCCACGCAGTCTTTTTCCGTCGTCATATTTCTATGTTTCTATAAGGCACAGCTTTAAAAGGATTCGCTTGATTTTTATGATATAATGAATTTTTATTCTTTTCATGTTCCTTGATCTTCTCAGCATCATTCAATGTGGATCCTTGAGCATCTTGTAGCATTCCAATTCAAGGCTGTAATTTTCTCTTTAAGTCTTGTAGCTTCAGGAAAGCTAATCTTATTCTTCCTCTAACAGTTTCAGATTCTATTTCCTTGCTTGCATCATTGTAGTACTTTTCTTTGTCTTCTCTCATTGCATGTTGGAAATTTCTGTTGAGTTCCATGATTACCTCTCTTTCTCCTCTGGCTTTAGCTTCTCTGCATTTCTGAGCAATTTTCAGAGTTTTGTCGGTTATCCATTTTGGCCATTTCTGCTTTTTCGCCATTTGCAGAGACTCTTCACTTAGATACATAGAAATGTCTCTATCATATCTCTCCATTATAAAGCATATGGGGACAGACTTAAAGTTCTTAATATGTATACGTTAGAGAAAAGATGGGATAGAGGAGATACGATAGAGACATTTAAATACATCCATGGCATAAATGCACAAGAGGAAAACCTTATTCATTTCAAAGCAAGTTCTGCAACAAGGGGTCACAGGATAAGAGTGAAAGGGGATAGATTCAGGACTAATATGAAGAAATATTTCTTTACAGAATGAGTGGTAGATGTGTGGAATACTCTCCCAGTGGAGGTAGTAGAGACGAGGACAATATCTGAATTCAAGAAAGCATGGGACAAACAGACCATGGGGACTATAGTAGTCGATATGGAAGGGAAGACTAGATAGGCCATATAGTCTTTTTCTGCTGTCATGTTTTTATGTTTCTATTTTAGATGCTTTCACCCAGATCCACCTAGTGGAATTGTTTATTCTGCCTTTTGCTAAATTTTGACTCATGCTCACTATTGATACAGACTGTACTGAGTGTAACTCTTTGTGCTAACACAGTCACAGATGCAGGCCCATAGGACTCCATGGCTACTGCTACATCACAGCAGGATCTTAGCTCAGTTCGATTTTGCAACAGGCTGAGACGTGTAGTCCAGTCTTATATAGTGTTCCTTGGTCCCGCAGTGAAAGGGAAGAGGGGGTGAGGGTTAGGGACAATCAGACTGAGAAGGGAGAGAGACCAAAAAGTGGGGAAGGAAACAGAGAAAAGGGAAACTAGCTGAAAGAATTATTATTAAACGTAATATGTCACTATTTATAAGGAGAAGATCAGTGAAGTAAAGAGAAATGTGTGGGTAAGTGGGAGTTTCATGACTGGAACAACAGGGGGTGCTGCAGGTTAGGAGTGAAGAGCATTGGCAGAGCTATGTGCGAACATAAGACATGCCACAATGGGTCAGATCAAGGTCCATCAAGCCCAGTATCCTGTTTCCAACAATGGCCAATCCAGATCACAAGTAGCTGGCATGTTCCCAAAAAGTTACAAAGGTTTCACAGTACTTAACCTGGGGTAAACAATGGATTTCCCGGGTCCTCTTTAATAATGGTTTATGGAACTTTCCTCCAGGAACTTGTCCAAACGTTTTTTAAACCCATCTACACTAACAGCTTTTACTAGATCCTCTGGTAACAAATTCCAGACTTTGATTACGCCTTGAGTGAAAAAATATTTTCTCCTATTAGTCTTAAATGGGTTACACTGTAGCTTATTCCATGTCCCCTGGTCTTTTTACTTTTTTGATGGAGTAAATAACCAATCTACATTTACCCGTTCAACTTAATTCATTAATTTATAGATCTATATCATATCTACCCTCAACCATCTCTTCCAAGTTGAAAGGCCCTAACCTTTTAAGCCTTTCCTCATAGGGGTATCCCTCCATCACTAGTACCATTTATTGTCTCTTCTCTGTACCTTTTCTAATTATGCCATATCCTTTTTAAGATATAGCGATCAGAATTGCACACAAATATTTTTGTTCTGTGTTCACAGATGAAGGACCAGGAGCAGGACCTCAGAAAACCATGGAACGATATAAAGGCATTATGATGTCATCCTTTGTTTTATTCTCCATTCCTTTCCTTGATTCCTAGCATTCTATTTGCTTTCTTGGCTGTTGCTACACACTGGGCAGAGGTTTCAGTGTATTATCCACGATGACACCTCAATTCTTTTCCTGGGTGGTGGTTCTTAATGTGGAATGTTGTATCGTGTAACTGTAGTTTGGGTTGTTCTTTTCTAAGTGCATAACTTTGCACTTGTCCACATTAAATTTCATCTGCCATTTGGACGTCCAGTCTTCCAATTTATCAAGGTCCTTTTGTAATTTTTCACAATCCTCTTGTGTGTTAACAACTTTGAATAATTTTGTGTCATCTGCAGATTTGATCACCTCACTTGTTATTCCCAATTCCAGGTCATTTATGAATATATTAAAAAGCAGTGGGCCCAGCACAGATCCCTGGGGTACTCCACTATTTACCTTTCTCTATTGAGAAAATTGGCCATTTAGCCCTACTCTCTGCTTTCTATCTTTTATCCACAATAGTACACTGCCTCCTATCGTATAACTTTTTAATTTCGCCAAGAGTCTCTCATGAACGACCTTGTCAAAGGCATTCTGAAAATCAAGATACACTGTATCAACCAGCTCATCTTTATCTACCTGTTTATTCATACCTTCAAAAAAATATAAGACAAGACCTTCCTTGGCTAAAGCCATGTTGGCTGTCTCCCATTAAGCATGACTATCTACATGTTCAGTAATTTTATTTTTTATAATGGTTTCTATCATTTTTCCCGGTACTGATGTCAGTCTCACCGGTCTGTAGTTTCCCGGATCACCCCTGGAACCCTTTTTAAAAAGTGGTGTTACATTAGCCATTCTCCAATCTTTAGGTGCTACAGATGATTTTAATGATAGTTCATAGATTACTAATAGTAGGTCTGCAATCTCATATTTCAATTCTATCAACACCTTTGAATGTATATCATCCGGTCCAAGTTATTTGATAGTCTTTAGTTTATCAAATAATTGTAATACATCTTCCCAGTTTATCTAAATTTGTTTCAATTTTTCTGATTCATCACCTTTAAATACCATTTCAGGCATGGGTAACTTCCCTACATCTTTTTTCAGTAAAGACCGAAGCAAAGAATTCACTTAGTCTCTCCACTTATGGCCTTGTTCTTCCTTAGCGCCCCTTTTACCCCTCTGTCATCTAATGGTCCAGCTGACTCTCTCACAGGGTTTTTGCTATGAATGTACTTGAAAAAGTTTTATTGTTCATTTTTGCTTCCACAGCAAGTTTTTTTTTCAAATTCTCTCTTTGCCTGCCTCATCGATGCCTTGCATCTAACTTTCCAGTGCTTATGTTGTTTCCTATTTTCGCCATTTGGCTCCTTTTTCCATTTCCTGAAAGATGCTTTTTGGCTACAAAAGCCTCTCTGACCTCACCTTTAATCCATGCTGGTAGTTTTTTGGCCTTCCTTCCACCTTTCTTAAAAGTGTGGCATATATCTGTGTGTGTGTGTGTGTGATGAGGCTTAGAGAGTGGGATTAAGAGGTCTCAGGACTGTAAGATCCATGGGTGCTGCAGGACAGGAGTGAAACTGTCTCTTCTCACACACCATTTCTCTCTCACATGTTGTGTCACTTTTGTGGTCTGCTGCTTGTGCAGTGTGAGTACTGCATTAAGAAGAAGGCCATTTCTTCTGTAATCATCTTAATCTTTTGGATTTCCTATGGAAGGCTCTGGTTTGCTATGTGTTGCAGTATCTTGGTTTGAGGTTTGCGCTGTGTGTTGGAGCCCGATGTGCTGAGGTTTGAGTTGTGATGAAACCCAATGTGCTGAGGTTTGTTGCTCTGTATTGGACTCCTGTGTACCAAGGTTTGTGCCGTTTATTTGAGCTCTGTATACTAAGGCTTGCACTGTGTATTGCGCAGTGTGCGGTATATTGGAGCCCAATGTGCTATGTTTTATTTATTTATTTAGACATACTTGTATACCACCTTATCCTACAATCAAAGTGGTTACATTACATCACAATTGAGTTACATTCAACATGTGGGTACTTTACAACATTTAACATTAGGGTATTTAACAACATTAAGACAACACAGGTTGAGGGTTACATTTATCATGATGGTGTCGTTAGTCTAGCTGGGTTAGATAAGTATTGAGCTTGCAGTGGAGTTTACGTTGCAATCCCACTCTGGTGGGGGGTGTTGTGTATCTGGTGAGGGCTGTTGTGTATCTGGTGAGGGCTGTTGTCTATCTGCTCGTAATTTTCTGTGAAGAGCAGGGTTTTAAGGGCCTTGTGGAAGTCTGTGATGTCCTCTAATTCCCTTATGCTTGTTGGGAGGGAGTTCCATATTGTTGATGCCATTAGTCTTGTGATATCATGAAGGTGTGCTGATCATGTTGTCATAATTGTTCCTTCTTGGTCTGTTACTGATATTCCTTGTTACAATTTATCATCCGCTGAGAGATGGTGGATGATCTTGAAGATGATCAAGATTATTTTATATTTTGCTCTTGCTACCATTGGTAGCCAGTGCAGTTGCTGTAAGATAGGAGTGATGTGTTCTGATCTTGGGGTGTCAGTGATGATGCGTGCTGTAGTGTTTTGCACCATTTGAAGTGGGTGTAAGGTCTTTTGGGGGGAGTCCTTGATAATAGAGAATTTCCATAATCAAGCAGAAGAGTAATGAGTGCTTGGCAAACTGTGCGGAAGTGGTCCTGGCGGAGTAGTGGTTTTATCTTTCTTATGGTCCTCAATCATTGATAGGCCTTGTTTGCGGTTTTGGCGATATGAGATTTCATGTTCAGAGCTGTCCATTGTGATGCCCAAGTACCTAACTTCATCCTTGATTATTATAAGTTTGTCTAGAATGCTGATATTCTGTGGTGGAATGAAGCTTGTGTTCCTGGTGATGAACATTGCCTCAGTTTTATTGTAGTTGACCATCAGGTTATTGTCTGTGAGCCAGACATTCATGTCTTCAAGGCATTTAGTTATTGTTATGGTGTTAAGTGCTAGTAGATTGATTGGAGCATACACCATGATGTCGTCAGCATATATGTGATCGTGGAGTTTGTGTCGTCTGATGATGTTGCATATGGGTTGAATATAAATATTGAAGAGCATTGATGACAGGGCAGATCCCTGAGGTATTCCTTGTGTTTCGGGGAACTGTAATGATTTCTTTTGGGTGCATCTGACTTGCTGTGTACAGTCTTCCAGGTACGATGTGAACCATTTCAGAGTGTTCTTGCGTAATCCTATCTGTTGCAGGCGCTGTAGTTATCTAGCGTGGGACACTGTGTCAAAGGCTGCTGAAATGTCTATGAATACTAGCAGGAATCCATTCTTTATATTATCTATACCTCTTATGAGGTTGTCAAAGAGTGATGTGAGTAGTGTTTCCACACCATGCTGTGGTTTAAATCCATGCTGATGAATGTACAGTAGGGCATCATGTCAATGTGGTCCTGAAGTTGTTTTTGCACTGTTTTTTCAACTATTTTTCACAGGGAATGGTAAACTGGAGATGGGGCGGTATGATTTTGGTTCAGATGGGTTTAGGTTATTACCTTTCAGTATTGGACGTATCATGGCGTGCTTGAGGGACTGCTGCATGTGTCCTTGTTGGAGTGAATCTTTGACAATTTTATGAATGTGCCGGGATAGCTGGCTTCTTGTAACTTTTATCCAAGCCACTGGGCAAGGGTCTGATGGCGAGGTTGTTGTGTTAAGCCCATGTATTATGTCCTCTACTTGATATTCTGATGGTATGCTGAAATCCTCCCAGGTATGATGTGGCTCTTTCATTTCACAATCATCCATTTGTCGTATGGTGGAGCATGTCTGGGTATGGTTTTTCGCTATCATGTAGTCGGCAAATTCCTGTGGATCAAGATATGGGTACATTGCTGTGTGGTATCCCTAGTAAGCTTTTGGACAATGCTGAATAGTTCTCTCGGTTTATTGATAGACTTCAAGATTAGATTGGTGTGGTGCTGTTGTTTGTGCTCATTTATCAGATTGTTATATTCTAGTAATTTAGCTTTATATAGGGTCAGGGAGTTATGTGATTTATCCCGCCTCCATTTTCTCTCCAGTCTTCGGAGAGTGCGCTTTGCATCTCTGATATCATTTGAGTACCAGGGGGCATTGATTCTCCTTCGAACTTGTGGCTATATGTTCGTAGGGGCTGATGCTGCATTAGATATTATGGAGTTCCATTTTTCTATGCTTAGGTCAAGGGTGTCGCATTCTTGCTGGAGGTGTGGGATGATTTCATCTAAGAATGAGTCTTTATTGAAGGCTTTGTATCGTCTGGTGATACTCTCATCTTCTCTGTGTTGGGTGATATTGTTTAGGGCCAGGGTGAATTCTATCACATAATGATCCGACCAAGGGACTGGTGTGAATTTTGGTGTGGTTTTGTCCTGCTCCACCAAGTACGTTGTAATGAAGACCATATCCAGTACTATACCATGCTGGTTTGTTGGGGTGTTGATTGTCTGGCTGTATTTCAGAGATTCCATAGCTTTTAAGAATGTTGCGGCTTCTTTGGCGGGTGCAGAGGTCAGGTTGTAGTCTCCTAGTACAATGAGGGGCTTATGTTTTGTGTTATGTGCACATATTGTTTCAAGTACCGTGGAGAGGTGTTCAGTTGTGGCTCCAAGAGGCCTGTAGGTGAGGAAGAGACTTAAGTACTTATTAGCTATGGTGATTATGTTGGACTCAGTTGTGTTAGTGCTAGAGATTGTTTTAAATCTGTATTCCTTTCTGGCCAGTATTAGCACCCCTCCACCTCTCTTATGTTCTCTGACACAAGTGAAGGCCGAGTAGCCTGTAGGGGTTATCTGATTTAATATTACCTGGTCAGAGTCATCCAACCATGTCTCGGTGATGCAGATTATATCCAGTTTTTTGTCGAGGATGAGGTCTAGGATAGTGTTTGGTTTATTACTAATTGATCTCACGTTTATTAAGGCACATTTAATTTTATCTGTTAAGATTGGGTTGGTATGTACCCTGTTTGTAGGGTTATTGGGTGTAGTATGTGTGGCATTATGTGGTCTGTGAGCTGTAGGCTTAGTCTGCTTGTGCTCTTTGTGGTTGGAGGAGCCTAGTGTCCATGCAGTTTGGTTGGTATATAGATTGGGCAGGGGGAATTGCTGGTTGGGTCCAAAGCCCTGTGAGAAATTTGCGAATGCGTGGAGCAATATGAGATAGGCAGTAAGGTAGTAGGGAGTGGATTGCATTTTTGTGAATTAGTGATGTAGGTTCTGCTCGAGTTGTGTCAAGATGGGATAGGTGTTTAATCCTTATCTTGTATCTTTAACTTGCCTGTTTTCTTTGGTCGGTATTTCCTCTCTCTAAGAGACTCAAGTCTGATGATAGTTCCTATCTGCTGTGCAATAAGTTATTATACAATTAGCGGAGTGTTAATCAAGCATACAAGCAACAGATTAGGGTAGCAGTGGGTTAACAGACTAAGTAACATATGTTATCTACAATGGCTAAGTAGTGTTTATGAACTACAGCTTGTGTTATTTACATCACATGTGGTCTACAGTAGGTTAAATTTATTACAGTAGGTTGGACAGCATATGTTATTTACAATACATGTACATATATTTATAGTAGGTTATACAGCATATTTTGTAGCAATAAGTTACTAGGTATTAGTAAGACTACGTTTTATAGTTTGTGCATGGCAAGCAGCAGCAAGCAAGCAGCGATGTGGCATACACTTAATAGAGTAGTTGAAGCAGGATTCACCTGAGTAGCCATGCAGGTAGCGCTGCCTACCTGCCGGCATTCCATGTGCTGGGGTCCTCTGTGTTAAGATTTGTCCTGTGTGTTGGAACCCTGCGTGAAAAGGTTTGCGCCCTGTATTGGAACCCTATGTGCCGAGGCTTGCACTGTGTATCGTGCGGTGTGTTGGAGCACGGTGTTGATGTGCACCATTTATTGGAGTCCTGTGTGCTGAGCTGTGCTTTGTGTTTGAGCCCTGTGTGCTAAGGTTTGCTCTGTATGTTGGAGCCCAATGTGCTGATGTTTGTGCTGTGTGTTGGAGCTCTGCATAGTGAGATTTGTACTCTGGCTTGGAACCCAGTGTGCTGAGGTTTGTACTGGTTACTGGAGTCCTTATGCTGAGGTTTGCATTGTGTTTTGGAGCCTTGTGTGTTGAGATTTGTGCCATGTTGGCACCCTGTATCCTGAGGTTTGTGCTGTGTGTGAGCCCTGTGTGCAGAGGCTTTCCCTGTGTGTTGGAGCCCTGTGTGCTTAGGTTTATGCAGTGTATTTGAGCTCTGTGTGCTGAGGTTGGTACTTTGGGTTAGAAAGCTGTGTACTGAAGGTGTCTCTGCTAATGGTTGTATGCCTGCTTGTCTAAGTGTGTGAGCTTGTCTCTTTCCTTCCATCTTTGCCACTAACAGAGCTGAGAGGAAATAAATGACTTAAGGGTCAGACCAGAGTGATTTGAGGTCTAGTGGGGGGGGGGGGGAAGGGGGTAGGGGGAGAGAGGCAGGAGGAAGAGAAGGTGTACTATTCACGCATACAGAAATGTCTGTGTGTGGGTGAGTCTTTGTGTATGAGTGCATGAGAGAAAATTAATATCTTTGTGTGTGTTTTTATGTGTGATTGTCTATGTGCTGAGGTGGGGTGCCAGTTTGGCGTCTATGTCTGGTTTTGTCTCTCTAAGAGAAAAACAACCTTCAGAGTTCTTGGTTGTTGTTCTCTGCCAATGGAATCTGGCTAATGTGCACCCAAAGTTTAGCCATAAGCCATCTTTGTTGAACAATGACTGATGTTACCTTCCCCCATTTGGGCTACCTCATAGCATCCCCAGTCCAGCTGCTCAGGGAGAAAAGATGGATCCAAAAATTGAACCCAGCTCTCTTGTATGGCTGTGCAAAGCAGTACCACTGAGCCACCTAGCCAAAATCCAACCAGCAAGACAAAGCAAAAGTTGGAGTCCCTGTTTACTCCTTTGGGACAACTTGTATTGGACTGGCATTAAGAGGTCCTTGAGAGTGGTGTTTCTAGAGGGAGGAAGGGGATCCCACAGCCGATGCCCTTATACTTCTTAGAGACTAGGCCTGAAACCTGCTGGTCAACCTGACTTTAGCCTCCACTTAGAGCCAAAATATAGTACATACTTTCCAGCTATTGAACTTGTCTTTTTCTCTTCCCTCAGGACTGGGGGATACGTAGCCTCTGGTTCTCTTGGTTCATACCTTCAGGACTACTAGTCCCAAAATACTTTAGCAATGGCTGCTGTAAAACCAGAAAGCACACAGGGGCGAGAAAGTGAAAAGTCTATTAATAAAGGACCTTTTACTTTCTCACCCCTGTGTGCTTTGTGATCTTCAGCGAGACAGTACGTGTGTTGTTTTGTGGACTGCTGTAAAACCAGGACATGCAAAGCTGAGGAACTTGACTTGGTTGAGACATTTAAGGGTAGTGAGAGGGGACAAGAGTCCCACATAATCTCCAGTGGAACATAAGAACATAAGATGTGCCATATTGGGTCAGACCAAGGTTCATCAAGCCCCGTATCCTGTTTCCAACAGTGGCCAATCTAAGTCATAAGTACCTAGCAGTCTCCCCAAAAGACACAGGTTCCTCAATGCTTGTATTGGGTCATGCAGTGATATCCTGTGTCCCTTTTAATAAAGGTTTGTGGACCTTTCCTCCAGGACTTCTCTACCTATCCTTCCAATCTTTCTCTTGCTTCCATTCTGTCTCAGCTGTAGTAGAGGTGATGGGGAGGTGTAGGAGGGGAAGGGGTGACAGATTGGATATGTGTGTGTTGTAGCTCACTGACACTCCGATAAAATGAGGCAGAAAAGCAGATGTTTTGAAATAAGCATGTATTGTTGCACTCACATACTGTAAGTAATGAGGTACTGATTGCCAATAGGGTTGTCAACTGTCTCCAGATTTGCCCAACAGGCTTGATCCAGTCCTGGATTTACCCCATTGCATTCAGGGACATGTAGTTTTGCTTTATTTATGGAGTGTGATGAAGAAATCAGAACTACATGTCCCTGCATTTAAGGAGGTAAACTTAGGATTGGATCAATCTTGTTGGGCAAATCTGGAAGCATTTGGCAACCCTAGATGAAATGTGGCTGCTAGGGATGTGCACTTTGGGCTTCTTTTGAGTGCCTAAAAATTAGTCTGTAAAAACCACTTGTTTGTACACATATCTATGAAACAACTGATTTCGTGAACAAAAGAGCTGTATCACAAATATAAGGTGTAGAATGAATATGCATAAAAACATAACAAAAACATGAAAATCACGCATACTTCATTTGAAAAGAAGACTAACCAAACTTTTGCTTGTCCCTGCACGTCCCTAGTAGACACTCCCATTTTGGCCTAGAGATCCAATATGGCCACCGTTTCCAATATGATCATTCACACAGCTATCATTCTGTTTTATTTTTTTCATCCATAAAGCCATCTTTGCTAATGATATGGCAATTGAACTGTCTAAAATTGGTTTTGTAAGAAGAGTTTGTTTCAGATGGATCCCGCAGCTTCCTCCTTTTTCAATTTATTTCAAAGTTATGGTTCTCTGATCTCTAAGCACCCTTTTGTTTGCATGGTACACAGTGTACATTCTCAGCTCTCTGTCCTTTCTCATTGTTGATGTGTTAGTCTGTGCTCTGAAAAGAGCTTAGTCTGAGCCTTGATCATTGTACGGAGGCCAGGCATGCTTTGTCTTTGAACTCTACAGGATTATGGCTTGCAGGATAACCCAGGTACATCTGAAATATTGCGCCCCCATCAAAATCATGGCTACAGAATCACAGCACTTCATCATGAGGGCTCCTCTTACAATTTTATATACGCATGGACTTAGGTTAAGTTTCCTGAAGCTGCAGACCTTACTCTGACCAATCTTGAAATGTAGTAGCTAGCTCCATGCCAGTGGTCAGCCTTCAGAGAGTCTTAAGCTACTTCCCATGCTTTGGCCAGGGACCTTGACAGCCTTTTAAGCACCAGAGGAAGACAACAAGGCTTGGAGTAATCTACCAAAAGAGGTGATGAAGGCCAGTGTGGTTGCAGAGTTTAATGTGCTTGGAACAGATACATAGAGAGGTACTAAAAAAGGTTGAGAGGCTGAACATGGGGGGGAGGAGCTGGACCTGGGGTTAGTTTTATTATGGGAATTTAAATGCTTCCAAGCTTCTTGGACCAATTGATCTTTATGTACCATCATTAAACACTCTATGTCACTATGTTAACCATTTTTGGGAGGGGACCTAGGATCTCTTCCCTTCCTTCTTATTCATCTAACTGAGTTGGAACTAGTGCTTCTTACGTTTACAAGAAAGTCTTAGACATTAAGTGGCATGTATGGAAGAAACCACTACTTTGGTGTGCATTGAGTCTGAAATGAATCCAAATTGATTGCAGGCCTTTCCTTTGCAATTCGTGAAAGCAGGACATTGCTTATGTTCCCTCTTAGGTGTTACTGGAATTCTCTACCCATGTGGATGTCAATCAATTTAAGAGTTCTACTGAAAATTCATAAACTCTGCAGAATGTGGCTATGATTTCATGCATATATTTATGTTCTTTCTCCTAGGTGGTTTATTTTTGTTTATATTCTGTGGACCCCTGATTCGGGCTATTCAGCCGAAACATAGCCATGTTGTGTGGCTTTTAATCTATTTTCAATAAATTAACTTTAATCATAAGTAGTAGCTTCATGTTCTTATGGATTCTTGCCCTCCATTTGCTATATATTTTCCTACATGGGACGAACATCTCTTCTTTGGTTTTGTGTTTTTTAAGCATGCCAGCCATCAAGCATCATGTCAATGGCTTCCTCCAACTTCCTGCTGCTATTTTATTTATTTATTTAAACATTTTTATATAGCATCTTTCTACAATTCAAGACGGTTTACATAGAACTCAACTTGTAACAGTGTGGAGACAGCTGTTGTACAGGGAACAAAAACTTGATATGAGAAACATTAAACAGCGATCAACTTTTTGCAGTTTAACAGTTATAGTATAAAACCAAATAAGGCAACTGTGTACAAAAAGGGGGACGGGGGAAGGGTGATGAGTTGGAATGGGAGGGCAGAGGATCACTTAGGGAGAGGGGATTCAGACAGCATGCTTGTTCAGTAAGAGGGGTAAGAAGGCTAGGTTACACTAGACTGATTGTGGCTTAGAGGGGTAGTGATAAAGTGTTCCTGGAAGAGGAATATTTTGAGCTTTTTATGGAACTCTGCGTGATCGGAGTAGTCTGTAATTCACATGGAAGGGCATTCCATTCTGTGGGGACGAAGAGGGAGAAGGCTCGATTGCAGGTGGATTGTTTGCTCTTTATCTTTTGGGATGGGATGTTTAGGAGGTTTACAGAGTTAGGCCTGCATGATCTGGTGCTATTTGGCCTGGAGAGAAGGGAGAGAAGACAGTGAGCGGATTCATTGTTTATGACTTTGTAAATCAGTGTGAGGGTTTTAAATTTTATTCTGGCCAGGATAGGAAGCCAGTGGAGTGTTGGAAGATGGGGGTAATGTGGGCTCGTCTGGTCGTATTGATGATTAAACAAGCTATTGTGTTCTGGGCCATTTGGAGTGGGTGAATACTTTGCTTTGGGAGACCATGGTAAATGAGGTTGGGTAGTCATCGAGGTCGAGTGATGTCGGGGGAGAGTAAGATGGATCAGAGAAAAGGTGGAGCACCTCTGTTTTTGCTTGTTTAATGAGGAGATTGTGTTGGTGGAGCCAGTGTCTAATCTTTGTAAAGCATTTGCTGATATTGGAGAGGTTGGGTGCTGCAATGTTAAAGGGGGTGAAGAACATGATGTCATCTGCTTTGAGTTGGAGAAAGATGTTGAAAAGGAGTGCAGGTAAGCTGGAGCCTTGTGGTATGCCTTGTGTTTGAGTGAATGATTGGGAGATTTTTTTCACCAATTCTTACCTGTTGAGACCTGTGTTCAAAATAGGAGTGGAACCAGTTGAGTGTGGTGTCTCTAAGGCCGATGTTATGTAGTCTGTCAAGCAGCTGGTCATGGGATAGGGAGTCAAAAGCTGATGATATATCGAGGAATATTAGCAGACAGCCTTGGGTAGGTGCTTGGGTGTAAGAGATAATTCAATCTAGTAGGGATGTGATTAAGGTTTCCATTCCGTGATTCCGTTTAAAACCATGTTAGCATGGATCGAGGGGAGCATGGTTGTCAATATAGTTCTGCAGCTGAATTTGAACAATCTTTTCTGTTATCTTCACAAGGAGGGGGATACGTGAAATCGGTCTGTAGGATGTAGGGATGGTGGAGTCAAGCTTGTTTCCTTTTAGGATAAGACGAATTGAGCTCTTCTTCAGGGGTGTTGGCATAATCCCAGTGCGGAGGGAATCTTGTATTATGGATAGAATATAGGGGCCAAGGGTTTCCTTGTTGCTTTTTATCCATGTGACAGAACAGGGGTCTAGGGCAGAGGTAGATGCATTTAGGTTTTTGATGGTATGTTCTCAAGAGATGGCAGGTCAAATTCATCCCAAGTTACTTGGGGGATAGTATTGGGGTTAAGGGATTGGACTGGTGGGTTAATAGAGGTTGGGATGGGTGATATTTGGTACGAAGGTGGTCATCTATGGTCTGTGGGGATATTTTAACGTCAGGCACCTGTTTATTGAGTTCCTTTAAGAGAGATATTGCAATGGATAATTTATTTATTTATTTATTTAACAGTTATTTAATAATAATAATTAATAATAATTCCCTATGTTTGTTTATAGAGCACATGATGATATTTCCATTATATTCTCGCTTCCATCTTAGGGTTTCAGCACGATAGGCACTGAGCTTTTCAAAATAAGTAGTATAGATGACGGGGTCTCTGGAATGTCTTCTATTGCATTCCAAACGTCTGAGATCTTTCTTCAGTTCGTGTATTTGATGTGGAGAACCAGGGAGCTCTTTTGCGGTGTTTGTTAGATGACTGAGAGAGGCTTGGGCTGCAGAGGCCATAATTTTATTCCATCCTTCAATTTGTGATGTAAGGTCAGAGTTGCTATTCTTAAGGAGGTCAAGTTGAGGTGTAACCTGTTTAAGGAATAGGTTATCTTTATTTTTATTTATAACTTAATATACTGCTCATACAAAAAGCATCAGAGTGGTTTACAATTATCAAAATAAGATAGAATTGCTGTGAAAGGGAAAAAGAATGCCAATACATTTAGACAGGAGAGAAAAGGCAAGATTAGAGGAAAGAGCAGACGGTGATTGCACTACACTGGGGAGGGGAAAGATTAGAGGAAAGAGCAGACGGTGATTGCACTACACTGGGGAGGGGAAAGATTAGAGGAAAGAGCAGACGGTGATTGCACTACACTGGGGAGGGGAAAGAACAGGGCTTGACATTAACAGAGGGCTGGGGACAAAGGGGAGGGGGCGGGGGGGAGGTCAAAGGCAGAGCAGAAAAGGTGGATTTTTAGTCTGGCCTTAAAGGTGTTAAAGGAAGTTTCCTGAAGGAGAGCTGAGGGGAGCGAGTTCCAGAGCCGGGGACCCAGGAAAAAGAAGGCTGAGGAGCGATTGGATTCCAGATGGGCCTGTGAAGGGGAAGGAAGAGACATATGATTGAAGTGAATGGATCTGAGGAACCGGTGAGGGGTGTGGAGGTTAACCAAGTCTTCGAGATAGAGAGGGGTACCGGTATAGATCGATTTATGGACGAAGATGAGGAATTTAAGCTGAATCCTGTAGGGAATTGGGAGCCAGTGCAGACGTATGAGAAGGGGGGTGATGTGATCCGAACGGGAGGTGTGAGTCAGGATACGGGCAGCTGTATTTTGGACAAGTTGGAGTCTACATATTTGGGTTTGAGGAAGACCAGCTAAGGAAACATTGCAATAGTCCAGACGGGACATAACAAGGGACAGGAGCAACATGGTCAAAGAGGGGACAGAAATAAAAGTACAGACTGCACGGAGTTGCCACAGAGTATGGAAGAAGCGCTGGACTATGGATGAGATGTGATCCTTGAAGGAGATGGAGGAATCAAGGCTAACACCTAGGTAACGCAAAGATGTGACAACAGGAATGGGAGAAAAGGAAAGAAGAGGGGCAAGAGAGGGAGCTGGGCTGCCGGAGGTAAACCAAATGGCTGAGGTTTTGGAGAAGTTAATGTGTAGGAAGTAAGAGGATAGCCAAGAGGCCACAGAGGATAAGCAGGCATTAAGAGGACTGATATCAGGGACGGAGGAATCTGTGTGGTGAATGAGGATAATATAATCTGCATAGTAATAGGCGGAGATACTATGTTGCTGAACCAGGTGTGTGAGAGGGGCCAGAATAATGTTGATGTCAAATTGCTTAAATTTCTGGTGGTGTCGGTAAGAGATGGAGAATAGTATCAGTGAGTGGTCTGACCATGGTACTGGGTGAATAGAGTGTGAGGTTAGACCATTAGCTATAATGGTTTGAGGCATAAAGATCAGGTCAAGGATATGGGATTGGTGATTTCAGTATCTGTGAGAAATGTAAGGCTTCCATGGCTTCAAGGAAGGATGAAGCCTGTTTCTGTGTAGTTGAGGAGAGGTTAATATCTTCTAGAAGGATGATGGGGTGGAAAGAGGTTTGGGAAGCACAAGCCGCTTCGAAAATTGTAGAAAGGTCTTGAGCTTCGGTTTGTGATGCTCTGTATAATAGACACAGAGATCATGCAATGTTAAAGACTATAAGTGTGTCCATACCAGGGGAGGAGGTTGATTCGATTGTGGTAAAATTTAAGTCATTTCGTGCTATTACACAAACGCCTCCACGTCTGCCGGTTGTCCGGTTGCAGTTGTGGATTGAGTGAGTTGGGGGGCAGAGCTGGTTAATAAGAACGGTATCAGTATCATGGAATCAAGTTTTGGTAAGGCAAAGTATGTCTAAATTATGGTTGGTTATTAAATCAGCTAGGAGGGGGATCTTGTTTCTGGCAGAACGAACATTGATCAGTGCACATTGGAGGTGGGGGGAGGGGGGGATAGTTAGACCCCGATGATGGTGTGGGAGTATAAAAAAGGTAGGTGATAATCCTAGTTAGTTTGCATTTCCGGGAGATTTGATTGATATAAAGATGGGTCAGTTGATTGGTGATGGGTGGGGATCGATAGGAATTGAATACGGGAATTCTTATGTTTTGCTTCACTTCAAATGCGTTAGTAGTGCTAAATTATGATAAGAACATAAGATATGCCATACTGGGTCAGACCAAGGTCCATCAAGCCCAGTATCCTGTTTCCAACAGTGGCCAATCTACATCATACGTACCTAGCAGTTTCCCCACAGACACATGATTAATATTAGGAGGTGTATGCATGTGGTTGTGGGCCCCTGCCTAGGTGTTTCCATGTTGAAGGAAGATTGGGTGGCGGGACACTGTGGAATTGCATGATAAGGAGGGTCGTAGACAGTAATAACAATGATTTGTTGTACAGAGGTTAATGAGTTATAGTTGATGAAAAGGCTGACTTCGTGGTTTTATAATAGTAATATGGATCAAAGCAGTAGGGCAATAAAACATCAGATGTAACAGAATGAAGGTAATAATACAGTGTTATAGAAAGTACTAGTGGAGACAGGAGACTGTACTAGTGGAGATCAAACAGCTTTATAGGTACTTGCACAACTTAAAAGACAGGAGGTGCTCTCAGGTGAAGCTCATTACCCAAATCAGTCATACACTAAGGACCTGAGATTAATTAAGCTTCAGGTGAACAAGGTATATTAAACTTCTTAGGTACAGTTTTAGTGGTATAAATATCCATAGCACCCTTTAGTACATAAAGAACTTAAAGATCTAAACACAAACTTAAAACTAAGATGCAGACAGCAGTCCAGCAGCGGGATGTGGGCTTTCCAGTCTTTTGCATTGAGTGTCACATGTATGATTTTCTCCCAGCTGGTGAGAGGTCTTACGTGTGCACTAGGTGCAAGGAGCTCTCTGCTCTCAGGGAACGAGTCCGTTCTCTAGAGGCTAGAGTAGCAGACTTGGAAAACATAAGACAGACAGAGAGGTACATAGACGAGACCTACAGGGATATAGTCCTGAAGTCCCACCTCCAGTCTGGCAGCATCCCTGTTGCCAGGGAGGAGAGAGGTCACGTGACAGGAGAGCATCACCCTGGTGTGGCAGGAAGTGATCCTGTAACTAGGACCTGTCCTCCAGGTGATGTAAACCCCTCTCGCACCGAGGAGGTTTCTCCAGGGCCAAGTGCCCATGAGGGAAGGGTTAGGACAGCAGTTATAGTTGGTGATTCCATCATTAGGCATGTAGATAGCTGGATGGCTGGTGGACGTGAGGATCGCCTGGTAACATGCATGCCTGGTGCGAAGGTAGCGGACCTCACACGCCACCTAGATAAGGTCTTAGATAGTGCTGGGGAGGAGTCTGCTGTCTTGGTACATGTCGGTACCAATGACATAGGAAAATGTGGTAGGGAGGTTCTGGAAGCTAAATTTAGGCTTTTAGGTAGGAAGTTGAAATCCAGAACTTCCAGGGTAGCGTTCTCCGAAATGCTTCCCGTTCCACGCGCAGGACCCAAAAGGCAGGCAGAGCTCCAGAGTCTCAATGCGTGGATGAGACAATGGTGCAGAGATGAGGGGTTCGGATTTGTTAGGAACTGGGGAACATTCTGGGGAAAGGAGGGGCTCTTCCGAAGGGATGGGCTTCACCTTAACCGGGATGGAACCAGGCTGCTGGCATTAACCTTTAAAAAGGAGATAGAGCAGCTTTTAAACTAGATAATAGGGGAAAGCCGACAGTCGCCCAAGAGCGCATGGTTCGGAAGAATGTATCCTTGAAGGATACTACAAAAAGCAGAGAGGTTCCAAAAAAGAGTAAAGTAGCCCAAATGCCCTCGAGTATGGAGCAGACAGAACTTAAAGATCCCAAATTACCCATGTCTACCAATAGCCAAATTAATATGAATAAAATACAGTCTCTAAAATGCTTGTATGCAAATGCTAGAAGTCTACAAAACAAGATGGGAGAGTTAGAATATATAGCACTAAACGAGAAGTTAGATATGATTGGAATATCAGAGACATGGTGGAAAGAGGACAACCAGTGGGACACTGTGATACCTGGGTACAAACTATATCGTAATGATAGAGCTGACCAAATTGGTGGAGGGGTTGTGCTCTATGTTAGAGAGGGCATTGAGTCAGAAAGGATTAAAGTTTTGCAAGAAACAAAATTTGCTGTAGAATCTCTATGGATTGAAATTCCATGTAAAAAGGGGAAGGCGATGGCAGTGGGGGTGTACTATCGTCCGCCTGGCCAGAATGAACAAATGGATGATGAAATGCTCAAAGAAATCAAGGAAGCTAGCAAAAGTTACAGTGCAGTAATAATAATGGGTGATTTCAATTACCCCGGCATCGACTGGGTCAGTGTCACAACAGGACATGCTAGGGAGATAAAGTTCCTAGATGAAATAAATGACTGCTTCTTGGAGCAGCTGGTTCATGAACCAACCAGAGGGGAAGCAATATTAGACCTAGTCCTTAGTGGAACACCAGATGTAGTGCAAGAGATAAGGGTGTTGGGGCCACTTGGCAATAGTGATCATAGCATGATCACCTTTGATTTAATTAGTGGAGGAGGGATAGTAAGGAAATCCACAGTACTACCCTTTAACTTTCGAAAGGGAGACTATGATAAAATGAGGAAAACAGTTAAGAAAAAACTAAAAGGAGCAGTTGCAAAGGTTAAAGACGTACATCAAGCTTGGGTGTTGTTGAAAAATACTATCTTGGAAGCCCAGACCAGCTGTATTCCACGCTTTAAGAAAAGTGGAAGGAAGTCCAAAAAACTGCCAGCATGGTTTAAAGGTGAGGTCAGAGAGGCTGTTGTTGCCAAAAAAGCATCTTTCAGGAAATGGAAAAAAGAGCCAAACGATGAAACCTGGAAACAGCACAAGCACTGGCAAGTCAAATGCAAGGCATTGATAAGGCAGGCAAAGAGAGAATTTGAGAAGAAGCTTGCTGCGGAAGCAAAAACGCGAAATAAAGACCTTTTCAAGTACATTCGTAGCAAAAAACCTGTGAGAGAGTCAGTTGGACCATTAGATGATAAAGGGGTTAAAGGAGCACTAAGAGGCGACAAGGCGATAGCGGAGAGACTGAATGAATTCTTTGCTTCGGTCTTTACTGAGGAAGATGTAGGGATGTTACCCATGACTGAAGTGGTATTTAAAGGTGTGGAAGAATTGAAGGAAATATCGATACATCGGGAAGATGTCTTACAACTATTAGATAAACTGAAGAGTAGCAAATCACCTGGGCCGGATGGTATACATCCAAGGGTGTTGAAAGAACTCAAATTTGAGA
The DNA here is from genome assembly GCA_033557465.1 of Ichthyophis bannanicus. NCBI lineage: Eukaryota > Metazoa > Chordata > Amphibia > Gymnophiona > Ichthyophiidae > Ichthyophis > Ichthyophis bannanicus. Next base: position 123,514,262 of record CM066048.1, read on the forward strand.
TTGCAGACCTGCTATCAGTAATCTGTGAACTATCATTAAAATCATCTCTAATACCTGAGGATTGGAGGATCGCCAATGTAACACCAATTTTTAAAAAGGGTTCGAGGGGTGATCCGGGAAACTACAGACCAGTGAGCCTGACATCAGTACCGGGAAAAATGGTAGAAACCATCATAAAGAATAAAATTACTCAGCATGTAGATAGTCACGACCTAATGGGAGACAGCCAACATGGCTTTAGACAAGGAAGATCTTGTCTTACTAATCTGTTATGTTTTTTTGAAGGAGTGAATAAACAGGTGGACAAAGGTGAGTCGGTTGATATTGTGTATCTGGACTTTCAGAAAGCCTTTGACAAAGTCCCTCATGAGAGACTTTTGGCAAAACTAAAGAGTCATGGGATAGGAGGCAGTGTACTACTGTGGATCAGGAACTGGTTAAAAGATAGAAAGCAGAGGGTAGGGCTAAATGGCCAATTTTCCCAATGGAGAAAGGTGAATAGTGGTGTACCCCAGGGATCTGTGCTGGGTCCGCTGCTTTTTGACATATTCATAAATGACCTGGAAAGTGGAATAACAAGTGAGGTTATCAAATTTGCAGATGACACAAAACTATTTAAAGTTGTTAAAGCCCAGGAAGATTGTGGAAAATTGCAAGAGGATCTTGATAAATTGGAAGACTGGGCATCAAAATGGCAGATAAAATTTAATGTGGAGAAGTGCAAGGTTATGCACCTAGGGAAGAACAACCCAAACTATTGTTACACGATGCAAGGTTCCACATTAGGAACCACCACCCAGGAAAAAGATTTAGGCGTCATTGTGGATACCTTGTTAAAACCCTCGGCCCAGTGTGCAGCGGCGGCCAAGAGAGCAAATAGAATGCTAGGTATGATAAGGAAAGGAATGGAAAATAAAACAAAAGATATTATAATGCCTCTATATCGTTCCATGGTGAGACCGCACCTTGAATATTGTGTGCAATTCTGGTCGCCGTATCTTAAAAAGGATATAGCGATTTTAGAAAAGGTTCAGAGAAGAGCCACCAAAATGGTAAAGGGGATGGAAGGCTACTCCTATGAAGAAAGGCTAAAAAGGTTGGGGCTCTTTAGCCTGGAGAAGAGACGGCTGAGGGGAGATATGATAGAAGTCTATAAATTAATGAACGGAGTGGAACGGGTAAACGTAGATCGATTGTTTACCTTATCAGAATATGGAAAGACTAGGGGACATGCAATGAAGCTACAGGGTAAACTATTTAAGACTAATAAAAGAAAATATTTTTTCACTCAACGTGTAATCAAACTCTGGAATTTGTTACCGGAGGATGTAGTAAAGGCTGTTAGTGTAGCTGGGTTTAAAAAAGGTTTGGACAAGTTCCTGGAGGAAAGGTCCATAAACCATTATTAAGAAGGGACCCAGGATATCAATGCTTGAACCAGTACAAGCATTGTGGAACCTGTGTCCCTTGGGGAAACTGCTAGGTACATATGACCTAGATTGGCCACTGTTGGAAACAGAATGCTGGGCTTGATGGACCTTGGTCTGACCCAGTATGGCATATCTTATGTTATGTTCTTATGTCTTATATGTTAAACCTAAGCTTTCTTTAGAAGCTCAGATGACAAGACTTCGACTTTCATACTTTGGACACATCATGCGGAGAGAGAGATCATTAGAGAAAGCCATCATGCTTGGCAAGATAGAAGGTCAACGCAAAAGAGGAAGGCCAGCAATGAGATGAATCGATACAATAACAGCAGCTACGGGTACCAGTCTGTCAACAATGAGCCGCCTGACTGAAGACCGAACACAATTTAGGATAGCTATCCAGAGGGTCGCCATGAGTCGACTCCGACTCGACGGCACTTAACAACAACAACAACATAGAAAGTTACTGCTTCCACACACAGTTGTACAGAGATAGTATCGTTAACGAACAGATGATAGGAGGCTAGGGTATCTCGAGGTATCTAGCTGAGATGATTACAATACATTACAACTGATAGGTGCTAGATTAATGTAGGGGATATTGGTTAGGTGGTAACGGCTGGTTAATGGGTTACCTGAGGTTCCAGCAGAGAGAGAGAGCAGATTGGTCTGAGCTTGTAGATGAGTGGTTCGTTTTGCCATGTCTTTCAGTTGATTGTAGCAGGATGTACCTCTAAGTTCCACACCTAAGGGCCACGCCAAAGGGCCCTCTGGAGAGGCCCTCAGGCATGGTCCTGCCAGGCACGGGTGTGCCTACAGCGTGCTGCTATTTAAGACTGTTCTTGGCCAGCCAGTGATGATGTTAAGTGGGCAGAGCAGGCCAGCCTCGTGCGGCTTAGGGCTTGCAGGAGGTTCCCAAGGAGCCGGAGTGCGGCGATCGCAGTAAGCTCATCTTTGCTGTGGCTCTTGCCTTGTTGGTGGATGTTTTCCTGTGGATTGGGCAGTCAGCCACAGGATGGAGAAAGTGCGTGCTGTATCCCTCGAGGGGGCTCAGATCGCGATCCGAGCCCGGTGATGGTAAAAGAGTGGCCAATGCTGATATGCATCAATTGATGCACAATGACTGTTGGGATCTAAGGAACAAAAAATCTTTTGGTGTTGGGGGACATTTCATGCAAGACTCTGCTGTCCCAGATCTAGCAGTGTTGGGCCTCACTAAGGCAACTGTCCACTTTATTCCTTAAAATTTTCAAGAAATCCTCCTTGCCAATTCACTTCCACTGGATGGATTTTGTTTTGATATACAATGGTTAGTTTATGCAAATTCAAGTGCCAAGTCAGAATTTTAAAAATTTTTTGGCACTGATGCCAACTGATCTAGTGGAAAGGATGTGTTCTAGTGGTCAATAATATCCATTCTCCTAGGACAAGCAGGATGAATCAGCCACACTTGGTGACGTCATCCGATGGCGCCAAGATGGACGTACTCTCTATACGTCAGAAGGGCTTTTTGCCCTTCTGAGCATGGGCCAACTGGCCCCACCCCCCTGCCCGCCCCTAGCTTGCCAGTTTTTGTTCTTCTGCCTTGCCAGCAAGACGGACCCCTTTACTCTCCACCAAAATTACATTAATTCTGATTATTTTAAAGAGGAAAAGAGGAACTCTCCTTACTCACTCACTTCATATGTCTCTAATGCCTCTCTGATGCTTCTTTTGTTTTGCAGCTCTGTTCCGGTACTGCTGGGCTTGATGCATTCGCTTCCCGGCCATGTGCTCATGGCCACAGCATTGGGCAGATCCTCCCTGAGTTACGTGTCGCCGCTCTCCCTGGTCCCCGTCGGGAACATGCCGCCACATGGGATTCATTGATGCGACTGCTGCTGCCGCTCAGGATGTGCCTCCGGGACTCCATCCCCAGTGGCAAGCTTTGATGACCAATCCAGCCCCCACCCCCCATCGGCCTTGCAGCTGGCCACGTGGGATTCAGGACCGCCGTCGCTCGGGATGTGCCTCAGGGCCCCATCCCCAGTGGCAAGCTTCAAGGGCCCTCCAGCCCTCGGCCTTGTTGGCCTTGGCTCCTGAGCACCCCTCAATGCCATCCTGTGCGCTGCAGCCGCCCTACCGGAGCTCCTGCCCAGGAAGTAAGGTCAGCCGCCATGATTGCAGAGGTGAGGTCTACAAATTGCTCCGCCCCCTCGGCTCCATTGGCGAGGTCTGCAATTCAGCCTCCACCCCTTGGCTCCATTGGCTGGCCTCAGCTCCATCCTCAAACAGCACCATTGGCTCTTTCCGGCTCCACCCCCACGGCACCATTGACTGGCGCCATGGCAATGGGGAACCCAAGGGCGGTGCCGCACTGGTCTGCAAACCCTGTCGGTGCAGAGGAACTTCTCCACAGCGCCGGAATCTCCCGAGGGAAAGCCTTCCTTCGGCAGCCGTAATCACCTGAGTGCAAGCCTTCCTTCAGCAGCACTGAGACACAGGCCCACAATGAGTGTCGCGCCCAGACCTAGTCAGCTGCGACCTGCACCTACAGCCACTATGATGAAAGGATCCCCCTCAGACTGGTTAGGTCACTTGTGCTTCATTGAGATCAGCCCCGATGGATGCTGGTTGCCTTCCTTGACGCTCGCTTTGGTACCATAACAGCGGGACGCTCTCTGGCCCGATGCCTACTCCTTAGCCCTCGCTTCAAAGCACTGAGGCTGGAGGGGATGCGGTTCCCTGCACACGTCCCAGGTACTGGAAAGGTAGTCTAAGTTAGAGTGCGGGGCTAAGAGCCAGGAAAGCCAGGTTCAAAACTTGCTTTCCCCTTGGCTGAATAAAGTATCCAAATCCCTGGGGTGAGTCCAGCTGGAGTCCTAGGCTGAATAAAATATCCAAAACCCCTTCGGTGAGTTCAAGCTGGAGCCCATGTCTTCACTCAGACGGGGTACCAAGCCGCCACGGGCAGGGTCCCACTGCACCTGCTGGTGCCAGGGGGAGTCTCAGAGATGCCGAGGAAGAAACAGCCAATTCAAGGGCAGCAACCTAGCATCGGTAGACTACATCCCAAAAAGGAGTAGCCTATGTACCTACAAGTTCTCGGCTTCCCCACTGACGGGCCCCATCAGCCATAGGGAGTCTGTCCAGTGCGTTTTACACAGCCTCCAGCACTGGCTAATAGAGATAGTACCGGCTCTGATCTTCTGTCACCAGGGACACGCGGAAGGGCACGAGAACCTGATAATTGCCTTAAAGAACGGCCTGGGAATCTACTTCCCATCAGCCCTCCACAACCTCACAGCGTGGTGATATTGACCTCATATCGTCTGTTGAATGATGACCTGCGCCTGATTCCCAAAGCAGAGAAGGAGTTCCTTTGGAATCCTAAGGCGGATGCCTGGGATACAGCGGGACCAAGATGGCCATGAGCAGGAAGGAAGCGACGTCTGCATCCAACTTCATGGATAGGATGCACCGATTGAATAGATGCTCTGTGACTCCTTCTAAGGACTCCAAAGACTCTAACCTAATGGTTAGAGCAGCGAAATAGTATCAGGGAAAGCAGGGTTCAGACTCCCCCTGACGCTGGCACATACGGCGCCTCTGTGCCTATCTGACTGAGGCACTGCCCCGGTATCCAAGCGCATGATCCCTAAAACAGTGGGCAGTTGGCCCAGTGGTTTGGTAGCAGTGTTGACGAGCTGTGCCTGGGCCCTTCAGTGTACTAGTTCGATCCCAGCACTCCTAGTGGCCTCCAAGGAAAGCGTGTCTCCATCTCCAGTCACATGGCTCTGACCGTGACAAATGTACTTACTACAGTACAGCCTGCAACTGCCCGATGCTTCAACCTGTAACCGCCTGACGCTTGGCGCCTCTGCGCTTTCGCGTCACTGCCTGCTTCCGCGTGCAGCTCCCCTTCGGACATGGTTTTGGTCTACCTAGGGATCCAGGACAGAAGCAAGGGCCACAGGGGCAAAGTCAGCCCCAAGGGAGTGCCCCGACACGAAGCTACAGCATGTCAGTAGCTTGCCAGCACCTCATATGCCCCCGACCCCTACCTGCCCCTAAAGTAAGGCTCATGGGCTCTCATCCAGCCACATGCTGGATCTCCCCCACTAACGCTAAGTTGACCGCAGCCTCAACAAACAAAGGGACAGTAGCCCAGGTCAGACCCTGTATGGATATCGTGCACATATCAGCTCAGAGCTTGTGTGGAAGATTACAATCCAGAAAAGGCGGGAGGCTTCACGCCTGTCACAAGAATTCACAGGTCACTCTGTCCAACGTAGCACATAGCACTTTGGTGCCTGCCCGAAGATTAGTCCAAGGACTTAAGGATAATGACATACAGTTGGAATATTTCCAATGATTGCTCAAGATATTGTACACAACGTACCGAAAATGCAAGGGTGCCATGTTACTCCCCTCCTTCTAGCTGAGCACTGGCTCCCTCTCTCTTTACGTGTCTCCTACAAGGTTGCAATACTTACTTTCCATGCCCTTCACAACGCTTGTCCCCCCTTTCTGTCCTCTCTTCTTCAGTCTTATGTCTCATCTCGGTCTCTCCATTCTACCTCCCTCCATCTTTTAGTGGTCCCTGTTCCCCGGGCGCTTCAGTCCGCTAATGCTCACTCCTTGGATTTTAGGGCAGTGGTGCCGGCGCTTTGGAGATCGTTGCCTCTTTCTTTCCCATGGTTGTTTTAAAGTCCAGCTGAAGGCCCATTTCTTCATGCAAGCGTTTCCGTCAGTAGTTTCTTAGCCCTGCTCCTTCGTTGGCCCCTGGGCTATTGTCAGACCATGTGAAAGAGAGTTAGCATTCCCAGTTGGTACTGGTCTCCCCAGCCTATTGTGGTCTTAGGTGGTGTATCCTGGTTCTGTAACATAGGCTCCCTGCCCCTTCCTTGTCTTGCTTGTGGGTCTTTGTCCTGTTCTTCATTTTGTGTTTTGATTTTATTGTGCACTGCTGAGATATATGGCTTGATCCCGCGGTATATCAAATCAATAAACTGTAGCTGTAATGTTGACCACAACTGTAGAGAAAAAAAGGTAGGAACACTTTCTAGTTACTGCATACACAGCTGGGGAGGGAGTTTCTTTTATTGATTTTTTAAAAACAAGTAGGAAGTATCTTAACTACAGATGGACATCACTGGAGCAGAAGGGATCCTAAGGCGTCCAGCGTCAAGAAAGCAGCAAGACCTGGAAAGAAGATTCGAGATAAGTGACTGACACACCACAGTGACTATTTTTTTTTGGGCAAAACACTGGTGCACCACTAGTTGAATTTTTTTGAAACAAAAGGTTTCTTTACCTAAATGATAATACCCATTCACCTGCAAAGTTACAGATAAAAGACTTGTTAGAACTGAACTTTTCTTCTACCAAGGAGTAAAGAAATCTCAAACTTTAAACAGGTTAACTAATACTTGCCAGTTTTTAAAGGAGACAATCTTGTACCACTGTTGAATAGAAACATTATAAGAATTGTTCACAGGAAAATGCTTGACTACATTTATAAATATCGTTATTGTTTATAAAAATGGAATTGACACTATTTTTTAAAATTAAAATTATTAACTTTTACAAAAGTTAAACTTGTTCAAGTGGTTCCTTGTGAGAGAGTTCTCATCCCTTTGGTAGGTTTTGATTTGAATCTAAGGTTCAAGAAGTTGTAAAGTGCATTGAGGAAAATTAAATAATCTTTTCTCTGTAAGCTGGGAGTTTCCATTGGTGGCTTATGTGAGTAACTCAGCTGTCCGCAACACCAGGGACAGCACAAGGATTTCTTCTGCCTAGGCAGAAACCCCTGCCTCGTTGCCCCCCCCCCCCCCCAGCTACCGCCGATTCCATCTTGGGAGAGGAAGGCACACAGCAGCAGTATTTCCAAAAGCGGCGTCTTTTTGCTGTAGCTTTTGGAAATAGTGCCACTGCCTGCCTCCCCCCTAACGGAATTGGTGGCAGCTGGGGGGGGGGGGTGGTGCAGCCGCGCCTGTGTACAGTTGCCACCACCCATGTGTGCCACAGCTGCTGCCGACCCGGGTCAACCACCCTAGGCAACCACCTAGCTCGCTGAGTGGACAACCAGCTCTGCGTGACACTCATAAAATCAAGGTAAAGTAGGGTAACCAAGGAGCCCCTGGTTTACACAATCTCCTGGTGGCAGTGCAACCTAAGGCCTAACACCATCCCATCCTTCTGGGTCAGTATTTCCTAGTGCGACCAGCATATCTCCCACCCCAGCCTCTGGAAACTCAGTACTTATGGTCTCTTTTATAAAGACGATGACCTCTGCTCCAACTATTTCATTTATATAGGCATTTTATATACTGCTATTTTCCTTGTCCCCAAAGATCTCATAATCTGTGTTTTGTACCTGAGGCAACAGAGGGTTAAGTGGCTTGCCCAAGGCCACAATGAGCAGCTGTGGGACTAGAAACCCCAGTCCTCCAGTGGGATTTGAACCATTCAGCTCTGTATCTCTACGGAAGGTTTGCAAACCTCGTCAGAGAGCAGTTTCTGTATTTCAGCTATGGGACCAACTGTCTCCTGCTTTCTAGGACAGCTGGAGATAGGCGGCATTCACAATCCTTAGAGAACTTGTTATTGTGCATTTGCGACACCTAGTGGCATGAGTGTCCATGGGATGGAGATGGGCAAAAAGGGTAATTCCTCTTTACCCTGGATTTTAAAGACTAACGGGCTGATATTCAGCTCTGCTGTTCAGACTGCGGATGGTGCCAAATATCCAGAGAGAGCACTGACTGCAGGACCTATCAGGAAATTTCCCTTCGCCTTTGCTATCTGTAGACATTCAGTGCTAACTCCTGGATGGTGACAATATCCTTGTAGACTGCCTCGCTATTATCCAGCTAGTGCAGGGGTAGTATGTGGGTGGAACTCAAAGTTATATAAACAGCAGTGATACTTAGTCCACTATCCGGCTAGCTTTAAGACTGATGATCTTAAAGTAGCTAAACAGGTAGAAAAGGCAATGGTGAAAGCCAGAAGGATGCTTGGGTGCACAGGGAGAGGAATGGCCAGCAGAAAGAAGGAAGTGATAGTGCCTCTGTATAAATCTCTGGTGCGACCTCATTTAGAGTATTGTGTTCAATTCTGGAGACTGCACCTTCAAAAGGATATAAGCAAGTTGGAGTTGGTGCAGAGGGTGGCTACTAAAATGGTTAGTGGTCTTCATTATAAACCATATGAGGACAGACTTAAAGATCTTAATATGTATACTTTAGAGGAAAGGCAGGATAGAGAAGATATGATAGATGTTTACATACCTCTGTGGCATAAATGCACAGGGGGGGAGCCTCTTTCAATTGAAGGCAAACTGTGCTATGAGGGGGACATAGGAAGACGATGAAAGGGGATAGATTCAGGAGTGATGTGCAGAAATATTTCTGAATGGAAAGAGTGGTGGATCTGTGGAATAATCTCCCAGTGGAGGTGGTAGAGATGAGGACAGTGTCTGACTTTAAAAAAGCATGGGACAAACAAAGGAAAAAAGGGGACTGTTGTAGTGGGTGATATGGAAGGGCAGACTAGATAGGCCATGGGGTCTTTTTCTGCTGACATATTTCTATGTTTCTAAGACACCAAAACATCTGTCCTGAAGTTATCTAGATAGCAGCTTGTATTATTATCTGGATATTTCCTTTTGAATATCAGGCTGTCATTTTTCAGACTTCTATAATTTTGTTTTTCAGACATAAAAATGCTTTGTGGGCACCCAGCTTAGTGGTGCCCTGGTGCAGGCTGAAAACTGTGGAGGAGCAACCTAAAAGTCAGAGAAGCAAGTTAGAACCAGAGAAACCAGGGTTCAAATGCCACTGGGTAATAAATCCCCGTAGACATGAATGAATGCTCAGAGCACCAGGTCCCAGCTCTAGTTCCAGGTGAGGTGGAAGCCCCAAGGAGCAGGGGAGGAACTGTGGGTCCAATGAAAAGGCTTTCACACAGCTACGTTATTTGTGAAGATGTGAATCACAGCAACAACAAAAAAATCACTCTGATCTTTACTTTAAAAGAGTTAAAGTGTGTGAATTAGGGTTCAAGGAACCATAATTTCAGAACGGATTGATGTATGGGGATGTTGTGTGATCTGTTACCAAATCACCCATAAACAGCTCAGATGATATATCTTTACTGCAGAATAGGGTTGCCAACTGGCTCCAGATGCGCCCGACAGTGTCAATCCAGTCCTGGGTTTACCCCATTGCATGCAGGGATATGTAGTTCTGATTTCTCCATTGCACTCCATAAGAAATGAAAAACTACAAGTCACTGCATGCAATGGGGTAAACACAGGACTGGATCAAGTCTGTCGGGCGCATCTGGAGCCAGTTGGCAACCCTACTGCAGAAGGCTGTGTGTCTGGAAAAAAAATGGTAGCTCGCAAGCAGCTTTATTGAAATTGGCAACCATTTTGGATTTCCAGGCCAAAACAAAAGTGCCTACAGATCTGCATTTCATCAGTACCACACTGTATATATGAAAAACCTTCACTTTTTTAACCCTTTTCTTTCTCCTTTCTGTCTTGAAGGGGGAAGAAATGCTTAGCTAGTGTATGGTGTGTAATATGGAGGACTGGACCACCACTGGGAATTCCGAGGATGTGTAGTCTGAAGCTGTCAAGCTGTAAAGCTTGCATGATGCAGAGCAATGCTGATTACAGACCCTGTAACCAGGCTACATCACAAACTCATCAACAGTGGAGGTCTAGGGCTTAGATCTCAAATAAAATGGGTTTGATTAGAGAAGAGTAAGCATAGGGGAAGATATTTAGAAATACTTTGCCATGCACAGTGAATATTCAGATTAAAGGAAGAGTAGATGGGTAGCATGCTGGTTGTGATTGAATTACAGAACCCAGGGCTGCATTGAGAGGAGGGGGACAGTGCTGTGTTTTGCTGTGTGAAAGGATCTTTCTTGATCAGAGGGGAGCAAAACCCAGACCTTCCAAAATGGCAGGGCTGAAATCATTGGGCGAAGGGACCCAACCCAACGAGGGAGGAAGGCAGGAAATTGGCCAAAGACCTAACAGATCTTTGTGCCAGATAAGGGGCGTGTATCCAGCAGAAGAGGAGCAAGAGAGTGTTTGTCTCCTGAGAACAGCCATGGATCCAACGTTAGAGGAGACAGCCAGCAGTTAGGAGGTGGTTAGGGCCTAGGTTATCAAGGACTTTCCTATCGCATCCACTGTATATCTGCAATGCGGTAGAGTTGAAGTGGAAACATTAGTAGGGAAAATAATAACGCAGTTACAGTTGTCAACATTTTCGGCACCCTTGCATTTTAGGTATGTTGTATATAATATCTTGACAAATAATTGTAAATATTCCAACTGCATGTCATCATGACATTTTAATAGCATGTTCAAAGGTATACAACAAAAAAAGAGATGTCTGTGCAACTTAGACATACTGATTTCTGAGGAAAATAAAAACAAAATATGACCTGGACAGGATTAATAGCACCCTTCACTGATATTTGGTTGCACAACTCTTGGCAGAGATGACAGCCTCCAGACTTTTCATACATCTGTCTATTGGTAGTTTCTCCCGCTGTTTCAGTTCATGAATGTTTCCAGTATTCTTTTTACCAATGGCAGATTTCAGCTCTTTCCAAAGGTTCTCAATTGGAATGAGATCAGGACTCATTGCTGGTCAGTTTAAAACAGTCCATTTTTTCCTTTTTAACCATTCTTTTGTACTTTTGGATGTATGTTTTGGGTCAGTGTCCTTCTGGAGGACCCATGACCTTCGACCCAGACCTAACTTTCTGACTCTAGGTAGCACATTTCACTCCAAAAAACCTTTTTAGTCCTCTGACTTCATGATTCCTTTAATACGTTCCAGGCCTCCAGTTCCTGAGGCAGCAAAACAGCCCCACAACATTATGGAACCTCACCATATTTAACTCTAGGAAGGCTGTTTTATTTTTCCTTATAAACATCAGTTCTTCAATTGTTAATGTATTGCTGGTCCACATTGCCAAAGAGCTCAAGTTTGGTTTCATCTGTCATAGAACATTTTCCCAGAAGAACTGGTTTACTCAAGGTGGGTTTTAGCAAAGATCAGGCGTGCCTTTTATGTCTGTCTTTGAGCAGTGGGGTTGTTTAGTGAGTGGCATATGGTGCAGGTTGAAACCACCACTCCAGATTGCCCCAAGTAAGCCTTAAGCTCTTTGGATGTTGTACATGGTGTTTTTCCAACAGGTCACACTAACCTTCGAAGACTTCTTGGATTAATTTTCCTCTTCCCACTATGTCCAGGGAGATTCTTGACTGTTCCATGAGCAGAATACGTCTTAACATTGCAAACAGTTACAACTTACCTCTTCAAGGGAAGCCAACAGATAAAAATTGGCTCACAAAGATCCCTCCCGTACACCCTTCAGCCAGGAAGGGGCTCCTCCCTCTACTCCACTTTATTCAACATAGATATCCAACCACTATGCACACTAATCCAGAGTCTCACAGTCAACTTCCAAATATACGCCAATGTCTCAAAGTCAACTTCCAAATATACGCCAATGATATTATGATCTATACAACCTTCTCCACAGCCACACCAGTCTATTAAAGAATATCCGAATGCTTCACACAGATAGTAAAATGGCTCCACATACACATTCTAACCATCAACTACAAAAGGGTTCTGCACATCGCTAAAGATCCCAACTTCAAGCCACCTCTAACAATCAAAATGGACGACACAGAACTCCAAGTCAAAATGGAGATCAAATACTAGGGAATAGTTCTTGTCCAAGAAATAAACCTACAACCTTAAATCAAAAACACCACCAAGTCAATCTACCTTGAACTCAAAACACTCAAAAATCTACGACCCCTACTTAAACCTAAAGACTTCTGTACAATCTGCCAGGCAGTCATAACTCCCCTTTTAGACTACTGCAATTCAATCTACCAAGGCCTACCCAAACACACACTATTTCCACTATAATCAGCACAGAACATTGCTGCTAGAATCATCCAGGGAGCTTGACGCCATACACATATCACCTTCATCCTAAAGCAACTCCACTAGTTCCCCATAACATCAAGAATCAAATACAAATCCATCCTCAACGCCTACAAAATACTGCACAATCAGCAGAAGACATACATTCTTTATTACAGGGATCAAGCACAAACAGACTACGAAGACACTGCACACAAAATCTCTTTGCCATACCAATCGAAAAGCACAAAAGCAAGCAGAGCATAAGCAGTCGGGCATTCTCTCTCTATGCCCTGTCATTCTGGAACTCTCTACCTCCCAATCTAAGAGCTATTGAATCCATAACAGAATTCCACAAAAAACTAAAAACATACCTCTTCCTCAAATACAATGGTACAAACCCACATCCGGAGTAACACAAACAAGGTCTCCAACCCACAACTTATGAACTAAAGGCCATCTACCTCTTCACCAACAATAATAGAATATGCCAACCATCAAAGGAATCCCCCTACTGGCAATGCACCCTCACACCACCATGCATACTAGAACCACCAACACAACATTACTAAGCACTCAAGTGAACTTAGCAGGCAAGATGCCTGTACTGTAATTGTTTATTGTTTAAAGCTTATGGTTATTGTTATTGATAGTGCATCACTACAGTGCATTAATACAAAATGCTCTGAGTTAAGTTACTATTCCACGCATGCAGGGCCGGATTTACCTTGAGTGAGGCCCTATGCCAACAAAAATTGTGGGCCCCCAGCAGGGGCGGCCCAAGGGGGGTGCGGGGCCTCATTTGCATAAGGGGCCTCATTTGCATAGATATGCCCCATCCCATTCTAATCCTCCCCCAACATCAGCTCCCTTCTAGTTCCAGCCTCACCCAGCATCCATTCCCTTCTAGTTCCTGCATCAGCCCATTTCCAGTCCTAGCAAACCCCCAACCCAATACCAGTCCTAGCCCCCCCATCAACCCACTTACAGTCCTAACCCCCCATCACCCCATTTTCAGTTTAAGCCCCTGCAGGCTTAACAGAGACGCGAGGGAGACACTCTCCCTTCACGCCTCTCAAAGCCGGCAGGGAGAGAGGGGATTCAGCCGGGCATAGGGAGCCCAGCGGGACAATCCATGCTGCCGCGGCAGCAGAGGGGGCCCCACGGGAACAGTCCATGTTGTCGCGGCGGCGGCCAGCGTTTTTTTTTTAAATTTAATTTTAAAAAGGCTATTTTTGTGGGCCCTTGTCAGCTGTGGGCCCTACGCCACGGCGTAGGTGGCGTATAGGTAAATCCGGCCCTGCACGCATGTAATCATTAAAAGACCCGTACAGTGCCTTGTGAAAATGTTCATCCCCTCTTTGTTTGTCCTGTTTTGTCGCATTACAACCTGGAATTAAAATGTAGATTTTGGGGTTAGCACCATGAGGGGCGGCCCAAGGGGGGTGCGGGGCCATGTGCGGAGACTCGGTGCGGGGCCTCATTTGCATAAGTGGCCTTATTTGCATAAATATTTGCATAATGTTACCATACACTAACTTTTAGTAAACATGTCTCTTAATGAGTGTATGGATAAAGAAAGACTAAAAGATTTCTACATTGCTATAATCCAGTGCCAACCGCCAGGCACATTAGGAACTACTACAAACGCTGCCCATTTAGAACCCATAGCAAACCCGCCGTATCCTGACAGCATTACCAGGACTCACAAAGCACCATACCCTACCTATCAAAAGGCAACACTGCAAATATTAAACCAATACATTTCAGAGAATACTGGGGAAAGAGAACAAGTGGCAATGTCAAATAGGAATTACATAAACAGAATACCTCAGCTCAGTTACACATGCAGAACATAGACCATCACTAAACAAGGAATCACAATTTAGAAACAAGAAAGCAATAATTAAACTGGGAACCCCAAAAGCCAAACTTGGACTGTACAACAACACTGTAGAAATAAAACTATAAATTAATTTCCTCTTGTACCAAACAAAGCGCAGACGTTAATGATGCACATTTCCCAGAGCTTTCATATTCCAGTTAATAAATTCAAAATAAAGAGATATCTTTCTACCTTTTGTGCATTTTTTTCAGTTGCAATTGCTCCAGCCACTTTCTTCTGGTTTCTTCATGTTTTCTGCTAACTCTCCAGGGTCTGCTGTCCATTTGTCCTTTCTTCTCTCTTCTAGTTTTTTTTCCATTCTCTCTCTCTACATCTGCTTTAACATACTAATCTTTCTCCTTTTGCTCTTTCCTCATTCCTATTTCATCCACACAAATTTTACCCCTCCATCCTCAATCCCCACTTACTCTCCCAATACCCGGCCAATTGTAGATTTTTCATCCCTCCCACACAAAATATTTTTCCCCTCTCCATTTTACTCTCCCAGCCCCATCCCATTCTAATCCTCCCCCTTCTAGTTCCAGTCTCATCCAGCATCCATTCCCTTCTAGTCCCTGCATCAGCCCATTTCCAGTCCTAGCCCCCCATCAGCCCATTTCCAGTGCTAGCTCCCCCATCCATTTCCAGTCCGAGTCCCTTCATCAGCTCATTTCCAATCCTAGCCCCCCATCAGCCCATTTCTAGTCATTTCCTAGCCCCACCATCAGCCCATGTCAAATCCTAGCTCCCCTCCACTCAGCCCAATTCCATTCCAAGCCCCCCCATGAGCCTACTTCCAGTTCTAGCCCCTCCATGAGTCCATTTCAATTCAAGCCCCCACCACAGCCCATTTCCAATCTTAGCTCCCCCCACAGCCCATTTCCAGTCCTATCCTAGCTGCTCCATCAGCCCATGTTCAGTCCTAGCTCCCTTCCCGCACAGCCCAGTTCCATTCCAAGCCCCCTCCCATCAGCTATTTGCAGTTCAAGCCTCCCCTTCCACTCAGCCCATTTCCAGTCCTAGCAATCCCCCAACCCATTACCAGTCCTAGCCCCCCATCAACCCACTTCCAGTCCTAACCCCCCATCACCCCATTTTCAGTTTAAGCCCCCCATATAACCCATTACCAGTCCTAACCCCCCATCAGCCCACTTCCAGTCCTAACCCCATCAGCCCATTTCCAGTCAGCCCCCCATAGCCCATTGCCAATCCTAACCCCCCATCAGCCCACAGCCCATTACCAGTCCTAACCCCATCAGCCCACCTCAAGTCCTAACCCCTCCCCATCAGCCCATTTCCTGTCCTAGCCCCCCCATAGCCCATTATCAGTCCTAACCCCCCCCCCCGTAGCCCATTACCAGTCCTAACCCCCCATCACCCCATTTCCAGACAGCCCCCATCAGCCCACAGCCAATTACCAGCCTTAACCCCCCCATAGACCATTACTAGTCCTAACCCCCCAACAGCCCACAGCCCATTACCAGTCCTAACCCCATCAGCCCACCTCAAGTCCTAACTCCTCCCCCTCAGCCCATTTCCTGTCCTAGCCCCCCATAGCCCATTATCAGTCCTAACCCCCCCATAGCCCATTACCAGTCCTAACCCCCCATCACCCCATTTCCAGACAGCCCCCATCAGCCCACCTCCCATTACCAGTCTTAGCCCCCCCATAGCCCATTACCAGTCCTAACCCCCACAACAGCCCACCTCAAGTCAAGTCCTAACCCCCTCCATAGCCCATTACCAGTACTAACCCCCCCCCCCCCAATCGGCTCATGGAAAATTTAAAAAAAAAAAAAAGCTGGCTGCCACAGCAGCGGCAGAATGGAGTGTCCCGTGGGGCCCCCTCTGCCCGGCTGAGCTCTCCCGGCCCGGCTGAGCCCCTCTGCGCCGGCTTTCATATACGCGAAGGGAGAGTGTCTCCCTCGCGTCTCTGTTAAGCCCGCAGGGGCTGATGGGAAGCAGGGGCTGATGGGAAATTTCCCATTTACCCCTGCGGGCTTAACAGAGATGCGAGGGAGACACTCTCCCTTTGCATATCTGAAAGCTGGCACAGAGGGGCTCAGCCAGGCCGGGAGAGCTCAGCCGGGCAGAGGGGGCCCCACGGGACACTCCATTCTGCCGCTGCTGTGGCATCCAGCTTTTTTTTTTTTTTTTTTAATTTTTAAAAAAGCAGAATGTTCTTTGCGCGGGGCCCCCTGAAACGCGGGGCCCTGTGCAAAAAACATTCTTGCTCAATGGACGGGCCGGCCCTGAGCACCATGTGATTCACACAACATGCCTACCACTTTGAAGGTGCAATATATCCTTTATTGTGACACAAACAATAATTAAGACAAAATAAAAACGGAAATCAGGAGTGTGCATAGGTATTACCCCCCCCTCCCCAAATTCAATATTTTGTAGAGCCTCCTTTTGCTGCAATTACAGCTGCAAGTCTCTTGGGGTATGTCTCATAAGAACATAAGAAACGCCATACTGGGTCAGACCAAGGTCCATCGAGCCCAGTATCCTGTTTCCAACAGTGGCCAATCTAGGTCATATGTATCTAGCAGTTTCCCCAAAAGACACAGGTTCCTCAATGCTTGTATTGTGTCAAGCAGTGATATCCTGGGTCCCTTTTTAATAATGGTTTATGGTTTAATGGTCTCCATTAGCTTCGCACATCTAGCCACTTGGATTTTCACCCAGTCCTCAAAGCAAAACTGTTCCAACTCCTTCAAGTTAGATGGGTTGCGTTGGTGTACAGCAATCTTCAAGTAATGTCACAGGTTCTCAATTGGATTGATGTCTGGGCTTTGACTTGGCCATTCTAAGACATTAAAATGTTTCTCTTTAAACCAGTTTTTGCAGTATGTTTAGGGTCATTGTCTTGCTGGAATGTGAGCCTTCATCCCAGTCTCAAATCTCTGGCAGACTGAAGTAGGTTTTACTCAAGAAATTGCCCTGTCTTTAGTGCCATCCATCATTCCTTCAATCCTGACCAGTTTTCCTGACCCTGCAGAAGAAGAACATCCCCACAACATAATGCTGCCACCATCATATTTCACTGTGGGAATGGTGTTCTCGGGGTGATGGGAAGTGTTGGTTTTGCGCCACACATGGCATTTCCTACGATGGCCAAAAAGTTCAAGTTTTCATCTCATCTGACCAGAGAGCCTTCTTCCATGTGTTTGGGGGTCCGCCACATGCTGTTGTGCAAACTCCAAATGTATTTTCTTATTTCTTTCTTTAAGCAATGGCTTTTTTCTGGCCACTCTTCCATAAAGCTCCACTCTGTGGATTGTACAGCTTGAAGTCATCCTATGGACAGATACTCCCATCTCCACTGTTGATCTTTGCAGCTCCTTCAGTGTTATCCTTGGTGTCTTTGTAGCATCTCTGACTAATGCCTTCCTTGCCCGGTCTGAGAGTTTTGGTGGGCTGCCTTCTCTTGTCAGGTTTGTAGTGATGCCATATTCTTTCCATTTGTTATAATGGATTTAATGGTGCTCCATGGGATATTCAGAATTTGGGATAGTCTTTTATAATCCAACCCTGATCTATACTTCTCCACAACTTTGTTTCTGACCTGTTTGGAGTGTTCCTTGGTCTTCATGTTGCTTGCTTAGTGATATTGCAGAGTCAGGGGCCTTTCAGAACTGGTATGACAGATCATGTGACATTGATTGCACACAGGTGGACCCTAATCAACTAATTATGTGATTTCTGAGGTTAATTGGTTGAACCAGATCTTATTTTAGGGGGTTCAAAGCAAAAAGGATAAATACATATGCACTCACAATTTTTCAGTTTTCACTTGTTTTTTATATATACAAGGTATTTTATTGTTATTCCACTTCACCAATTTGGACTATAGTTCATTACCTAACATCCAAATGAACCTTCATTTTCATTCCAGGCTGTAATGTGACAAACAGGACCAAAACCGAGAGGATGAATACTTTCATAAGGCACTGTAATTGTTCTCACGTTATCTGTAATTACCAAATGCATAGAGCATTCTCTGGTTGCATCTAGTTCCCTGTAAACTTGTAGAAAAATGGTATAAAACATGTGTTACACAAATAAATAGGCACAGGAATCCCAAGGTCTTTGGAGAAGGCTTTGTACTCCTTTGAAGAGTGATGTTTGGTGATAATGGCTTTGCTGATAGTCTCAGGCAGCTCTCTTGTTTTCACCATTGTGAAAATGGAACAAGAAGTGAATGTGGCCATTTGAAACATTACAGCCATCATTCATTGGTTGATTCAAGTCATTGATCACAGGTGTGTCTAATTTTACTGCAATGGGAATGTGGTTCTTCTGTTCAAACTTGTTTGAATTTTTTATAATGATGCCAATAATCATGTCATCAAAACAAAAACCACTAAAGAGGTGAAAACCTATACTTAAACGAAAAAAACCCCTTATAATAATACTAAATGAGATCCCTGAAAATAAACCTACTAACTAAATGTAATGTTAATGTCGGACCATTTGCTATGAGGGAAACACCCTCTTGAAGCAAACCTTCCCTTTTATTCTATTAATAGCTGAACCAGCAGCTCACAATATATCAGCATTAAAACGAGGGAAAATTGCACTATGCAAGCCCCTCAAATAAATGTGATGATTACAACGGAAAAAAGATCAGTTCAATAATATATGAAAAACGCCAATTAGCTTTGTTCAAATCATGGCAATTTCCCGGTTTTTATACTATTTCCTTTTTTAATTGGTCTTGTTTTATTTGATTCTTACATAAGAACATTAAAAAGCCATACTGGGTCAAACCAAGGTCCATCAAGCCCAGTATCCTGTTTCCAACAATGGCCAAGCCAAATCACAAGTACCTGGTAGGTTCCCAGAAAGGCACACAGGTTTCACAATGCTCTTCCTGGGCTAAGCTGTGGATGTCCCAGGTCCTTTTTAATGATGGTTTATGGGCCTTTCCTCCAGGAACTTGTCCAAACCTTTTTTAAACCCAGCTACAGTAACGGCTTTTACTACCCCCTCTGGTAACAAATTGATTACGCGTTGAGTAATAAAATATTTTCTTTTATTAGTCTTAAATGGGTTGCACTATAGTTTCATTGTGAGTCCTCTAGTCTTTCTACTTTTTGGCGTAAACAACCAATCTATGTTTACCCATTCCACCCCATTCATTAATTTATAGACCTCTATCATTTCCCCCCTCAGCCGTCTCTTTTCCAAGTTGAAGAGCCCTAACCTTTCAAGCCTCTCCTCATAGGGGTATCCTTCCATCCCCTTTACCATTTTGGTGGCTCTTCTATGTACCTTTTCTAATTCCGCTATATCCTTTTTAAGATATGGCGACCAGAATTGCACACAGTATTCAAGGTGCAGTCGCACCAAGGAACGATACAGAGGGATTATAATATCCTTGGTTTTATTCTCCATTCCTTTCCTTATGATTCCTAGCTACAATGCTTTGTTTTCATGGCTGCCGCTGCACATTGGGTAGAGAGTTTCAACATATTATCCACGATGATGCCTAAATCTTTTTCCTAGGTGGTGGTTTCTAAGGTAGTACCTTGCATCGTGTAACCGTAGTTCGGGTTATTTTTTTCCTAGGTGCATGACTTTGCACTTTTCCACATTAAATTTTATCTTCTATTTGGACGCCCTGTCTTCCAATTTATCAAGGTCCTCATGCAATTTTTTCACCATCCTTTTGTGTTTTAACAACTTTGAATAATTTTGTGTCATCTGCAAATTTGATCACCTCACTCATTATTCCCATTTCCAGGTTATTTATGAATATGTTAAAAAGCAGTGGGCCGGGGGAAAGGGGGGGAATAAGAGGAGAACAACGATGGCATTGTAGGTGGTTGTTCTGTGTATTATGCTTGGAATACCAACCTGAATAAATTAAATGCATATGGGTAGGGTACCCTAAATAGGCACCTATTACATATAGAATCACTAAAGGTGATAGTTATGTTGAATTATTTAGGCTAATCCTGTGATTATGTAATTAGAGGTACCCAGTGGGATGACTTGGTGGATAATGTAGTCAAGAGTAGCAAATGCAACTTATATAATGTACCAAATTGACTATAACCAGTAATAGTGTAACCAGTTGTACTATTATTATGATATGGGGGGTTTTGTTTGACTGAATGTTATTGTTTTGGGAAACAAGATGGTTGATTATTGTATTTGCACATAAAACTCAATAAAAAGAATTATATAAAAAAAAAAAAAGCAGTGGGCCCAGCACAGATCCCCGGGGTACTCCACTATTCACCTTTCTCCATTGCGAAAATTGGTCATTTAGCCCTATCCTCTGCTTTCTATCTTTTAACCTGATGCACAATACTACACTGCCTCCAATCCCATTCTTTTGTGTCAAATATGTGTGGATATATAGTCCTAGTTCCTCGGCCCCTGACCTCACTGCCGTTAATACTTGTCTCACCCTTATTGCCGGCTGGTTCTCCGATAACTTCCTATGCATCAACCCGTCTAAGTCTTCTGCCATTTGGTTCTTTTTCAGCACCACCCCTCCCACCCTGGCTCCCACTATGTCCTCCCTCCCCATCCCACTTGTCCCTACTCTCCGTTACCTCGGTGTTACCCTCGATTCCTCACTGTCTTTCCACCAGCATATTTCCACCCTCGTGTGCAGCTGTTTCTTTCACCTTCGGAGGATTCGGGCTCTTCGGCCACTTCTCTCTGTTCCCTCCCTCACTACCCTGGTTCTCTCTCTTGTGATTTCCCGCTTAGACTATTGTAATTCTGTTTTCACCGGTCTCCCCAACTATCAGCTTCAACGTCTCCAACTTGTTCAAAATACAGCCGCTCGTCTTATTACTCATTCTTTCCCCCTCGCCCACATCACTCCCTGTCTTCTCTTTCTCCATTGGCTCCCCATCAAATTCAGATTCATTTATAAGTTCCTCATCACCATGCCGGTATCCCCCAGTATTTGGCTGACCTCATCCATCTCCAGTCTGCTCCTCGTTTGCTTCGCTCTGCCCATGGCTACCGTCTTTTTCTTCCCTCACCATCTCAAGCACACCTCGAACTCACCCGTCACTCTGCGTTTTTCTTTCTAAGTCCCGCTCTGTGGAATTCACTCCCACACTCTCTCCGCACTGAACTTTCATTTCCCCGCTTTAAAGCCCTACTCAAAACCCATCTTTACTGCCGGGCCTTCGACCTCCCTCACCCTGAAACCGTGACATGACAGTCGCAGTGCTATGTATTACCCTTCCTTTCCCCCCTTACCCTCCCACCCTACCCGCAGTCAGCTCTGCCTCTCCGCCCAGCTCTGTCCCTTTCCTGTACTCTTCCTACTGCCTCACTATCATTTTTCTATTAACCAATGGTGTTCTTTTTCCTCCTTTGTTTTTCTAGTAGTCTCTATGATTTTTATTGTACACCGCTCTGACACTGGTATGGGCGGTATATCAAGCGCTGCAAATAAAAAAATAAAATAAAATAAATAAAAAAGCCATTTCACTGGTCATTTTTTTAGGAGATATTGGACATTAAGGGGTTGAACTTCAAGAGTGCCAATAATGTTGACCACAGCTGTAATTAATTGTACTGGCTTTTTTCATCCTTTTATGAATTTTGAAAGTCATGATTGTGCATACAGCGCTTGCATAACTACTCTAAAGTGAACTAATCAGTTATTCAGAGAGCAGACTATCACCACTATCCAGATAACTTTTGGGAATGCCCACGTTCTGCCCTCTTGCCCCCCCCCCCCCCACTGCCTACATTTACTGCAACCCTGTTCACAGTCCTCTCTGTTTCCAGCTTTTCTTGGGGAGAAGAGAGGGGGATCTTGCCAACAACACCCCTTTTCTCAGGGGCAAAAACTGCATGCTAAGTATTCAAGGACCATCAACACTGTTCTGAATGGTGCTTGATCCAGCTGGCCTCAGACCTGGAAATGCCCCATCACATTCCTGGGTACAGTGGTGTTAAGATGAATGTATGCAAAGGCACACACCACTTTCCTTGGGATTGCTGCTCAGTTATTAATGAGACTTTCCAAAGGGAGGATTTCTGAGAGCTGCTTGACTGACATGCAATAGGTCAGTGACTAGCAGGAGGGAGGCAAGATTAACTCTATGCACTGATTACAGTGTGAGGAAATAGCTGATCCCCACTGAGTGCTGCTGCACATAAAAGATGGATACAGTAGAGAGAGCTAAAGAGCATATCTTCATCAGAGCTCTATGGCGGCGACACACTGAGACACGTAAAGCAACAGGAGGATGGAAATACTGAGAATTGTCAACTGGAAGGACTAAGGGCAAACACCAGAATGCTATTTGATCATCAGCAGAGGGGTGTCCTCTCCCCTCTAGGCACGCACATCTCCGTTCAAAGTGTCTTTCTTAGGTGCTCTTGCTGGATGTAATCTCAGTCAAGCATTTGACCGGGATGTTCAGCAGCAACTTGTTGTGGAGGCCAGCTCCATTTTTAAATTAAGCTTGATTTTTGTTCCCATTTATAGAGGGGAGGGGGGAAGGGGGAGAATCGATTGTGGAGTAATGGTGCCGCCTTGTGGTCACCAAGGAGGCTTCAACAGCATGAGAATTTTGGAGGGGTTTTAATACCATTTTTAACGTAACAGAACCAGGGAAGCCAGGGTTCAAATTCCACTGATGCTTCTTGTGACCTTGGACAAGCCCCTTCACCCTCCAAGCCCTCAGGTGCTAAGTTAGGGCTAGATTTGCTAATCTGTGCTATCGCAGTGCCGCTGTTAATTTATGCATGTGAAGGCATATTGTAGATAATACACGGAGATGGGAATTGAGATGTTGAAGTCAGGACATACTTAATGCCAACAGTATTTTAGAAATGGCGCTGCTAGATGCGGAGCTGTTTCTAAAGTACATAGGAGGAAATGCCAGAGCGCACACGGATCTATGAGCTGATGCGGAGGGAAGAGCCTTTTACAGGAAACCCAGCAACTTGCGCATGTAAATGTCGCCACTTGCATGCCATTTTACAAACTTAGATGTGTAGATGCTGCTAGTTAACTGCAGAGGACGCAATCTTGAACTCATTGCAATTTGGAGGGGGAAATGGACTATGCAGGGGATAGAGTAGATTAACCCCCTTAAGCCCTCCTTAAAGGGCTAGCTGAAACTCACGCTTTTTAAAAGCCTTCCAGTGCCAGCGAGTAGTGTAGATCTGGACATGGGGAATTTTTAGCTTACACGCGCATTCCCTATATGAAATGGGGAGTACGCCTGTTGATTTTTATCTGCTCAGGCCAGACCCAGACCATGTCCCCAACTCATCCTCTCAACACCTCCACGTACTAAAGACATTCATGTGCAAAGTGGGTCCTTTCTAAAATGTTATGTGCATGTGGATGCAATTTACACATGTATGTGCCTGATTATACACATAAATCACAAATAAGGCTCTTAAAATAACCCCCGTAATGCGCATTAATATGATTAACTCTAGTTGCTAGTACATAGATCCCATTGATGATAACGGGACTTGTCTTAAATAATGCAGATGAAATCACAGTAACTCACGTGAATGCACAATATTGTGCGAGCCCTCTGGGGACCTACTACACCTGAATGTAACTCACTTTCAGCCACTAATGAAATGACAAAAGCTAAATCCGAATAAATAAATCACAACGGGTTTTATTTATTTTTTGGGGAGCAGAAGTAAGAAGAGGTAGACATTTTTTAACACTACAAACACAGAATGTAATATCATTAAACGTATTCCTTTTCAGTCCCTCTCCATGCGCCATGCAATGGCTGCTTTATGATATTGATCAACCCCATGATTCAAGTTGTCATTGCTGTGACCTTGCACAGTTTGTGCAGTAGCCATGTGAACCCTTCTACTGCAGCAGGATGGGGGGATTGCCTTAATTCATTTACATCCCAAATATACAGTGGTTATAAACACTTGACTCTCCCCCACCCATTCCAAGAATTTCAAAACTCCACAGGGTGATGTGGAATTCACACCTCACTGTCTGCTTCATATGCTGGTGGATGAGAGAGCCCATTAAATCTCAGTTGTCTTCAGTATTACCATGGTGGGGATAAGATGGATAGCAGAAGATCTGCTGGTGCGCCTTATTTATTTATTTATTTTATTGTTTTTATATACCGCACTCTTAAAAATCAGCACGGTTTACATAAAACGAATATTGTGCCGTTCGACACTTACATAAAATGAATATTGTGCCTTGGTTTCTTGACTTTATTCTTAACTTAGTTTGACTGTAGATTTGTCCCTCTTATTGAGTGTATACTTGATTTTCTTCTTGACTTGAGTTTCTTACTGATTCAACTGTAGACTTGATTCTCTTGTTGGCTTGACTGTAAATGACTCTTCTGTTAACTTGATACTTTTCTTGACTCTCTTGTTGACTACTTGACTGTAGACTTGATTCTCTTGACTATGGACTTTTTTGTAAACTGCTTTCTCTGTAAACTCTGATTCTTCACATGTTGGTGGTGGAATGGGCCTGTTTGGTGTCATCTGCTCTTGCCATTGACACAGCACTATTCCTGGCCTGTGTTGCAATGGGCAAGGGATGGACAAAATGGCAGTGAAAGACCTCCTTGTAAGCCTTGCGGAAATTCTCCGATAGAAAGGCGTAGATGATTGGGTTGACACAGGAATTACCATAGCTTAGGCAATGTGAGGTGATGCGGAACGCAAAAGAGGCTTCTGTCAGCGGGAAGGTGCCAAAGTCAGCCCACAGCGTGATGATATGGTGGGGTAACCAGGAGAGTGAGAAGGCAGCCACGACCGTCAGAACAGTCTGTGTTGTCTAGGGCAGAAGAGTAAACCTTGGTTAATAAAAAATATCAGTTATTGCAGACTGTCAATAAAAGAGGAAGTTCACAGTATGTTCAGTAATATTGATAAAAAACGTTTTTCAAAAATAACCTTGCTGCTCAGATGTATCTCTGTTCAAGAATTCTCAGTTCACGCCTAAGTTCACTGGTTTCTTGCTGCTGGTTATTTCAGTGCTGCAAAATGGCATTTGAATATGAAGGATGGGCTATTTCGTTATGGAGCTGATGTCATCATTAACAACCTGACAGCATAAGATAATGACTCCTGATAACAGCCAGAATAAAACACAGTCTGATCTATCCACTCTATTTTCCCCTTGCAGGAACAGGATATGTGAAAAAAAGAAGAGTCATGTAGAACCAGCCAACTAGAGCTGGAAAATATCTTCCAGCTGGAGGGGGCTCAGAGTTTGAACCTAGACACAATTCCTGAAAGTTGCTTTTGGTGGACTGGTAAGGTGTTGCTGCCCCTCCTCTGGAGAAATAATTAGATATGGGGAGCCTAAGGCATGAAAGAGTTATGGTACCCTTCCCATTATGGGCTGAAATGTTCAGTCTGTGTTCCCCTTACCTTTCTCTTTGAGCGCTCAGATTTCTTTGAGATAAAGCGTATTTTGTTGTGAAGGTGACACAGGACCTAATAGGATAAAGAGAGAGAGAGAGATTGAAAGGAGAAGAAAATGAAGGATGAGCGATACCATTTGCTGCTCCAGGGCTCTCAGCACTCCTCTCACCCAATTTTCCATGGATGTATTTTGGGTTGAACACCTGCAAAAGATGTCAGCAGAGATTCATAGCCAGTGCCATCTCTGAGAGAGAGGGTCAGAAAGAAAAGGAGAGACACAGTGGCAGACAGAGATGGGGATAGAGACTTGAGTGAAAAACAGATGTACTTAGGAACAATTCCTTCATCCTGGCTGTCTCTGAGCCGGAGGAGAAATGTGGAGCCTCTTCACATGGATTCCGGAGCTAAAAATAAATGCCTAGTGAGAGCACGGCAGCTAATGGAAGCCACTCGTACTGCAGACCTGTGAGAAAACAAAACAGCAAGCAGACCACTGTGTGCAGGAGAGACCCAGGGATGCAGAACCTGACCACTGAACCAGATCTGCTCCTGCTTCCCTCACTTCATCATTTGTAGGAATTTAAAAACAAAACAAAACACACCACTGTGTTCTTTCCCTATAGACAACTCTGAGCTGCCCAATCAGTTTACTGGCTTAAATCTCACTTTTCTTTTTCTTTCACTTGGTTACTGCAGAGCAGCAATAGAAGAGAAAGCTCAGGATGTGTTCTGGACAGGTATTCTCCCAGCATGCTCTTTGCCTACAGTTCCTCTCATCAATCGTTCATAGTCCTCTCCCAACATGCACATTAAATACAATCTTTTGCAACAGTCTCCTAATATCCCAGTAGCAATCTGTTGGCATCTTTCCAAATACAATGCCTCACATGCTGCCAAGTCCTTATCCACAAACCTATCCAGCACAGTCACACCCTAATGCATTGCCCACCACTGTGCTCCATCCCCCACCCTCTTCCTTACCTTCATATAACAGCAAGTGATGAGTATCAAGGGTAGCAGATAGCCCAGGACTAGTATGGCCACAGTGTAAGTTTGCTTGGTGGCTTCATTCTCCCAGATCTCCCAGCAGAAAGTACTGTTGGGTGCCTCATAGTAGCCCGTCACGTAGGTCTGATGTTGGGCCACTGGAGTGGCAATGCCAAGCGAGAGCACCCATGCAATGCATATCCCCAGCAAAGCTTTCCTCTGACTGCGCAGGCAGGGAGAGCGCTGTGAGTGTACCACCGTGATGTAGCGGTCGATGGACATAGCCACCAGGGTGAAGATGCTTACCAACATGGTCACAGTGAAAAAGTAGTGGACAAATTTGCAGAGTAGAGCCCCAAAGACCCACTCGGGGAGGGAGTAGATGGTAGCCTGGAAAGGTACACAGAGTAGAAGGAAAGCTAGGTCTGCCACACTAAGGTTGAGAATCAAGATATTGGTGACACTAGATTTCACCTTCTTGTTCCTGACCAAGACGATGATGACCAATGAGTTGCCAATGATCCCGGTGAAGAAAACCAGACTAAAGACAATGGGAACCACCACCGCTTCAACCCTGTGAGCTGTTGCCCCACCCAGCTCCTCGGTATTGATGCCACTGCTGCTGAGGTCTTCTTGGCTACTGCCATTGGGTGTGAAGTACAGTTGAAAGTGAGCCACGGCGTCTCCTGCACGGTCGTAGACTGGCATCCCTGCATCAGGTGTGAGATGAGGTGGTGATGGAGAGCTGCACATCCTGAATATTTAAATGAGAGCTAGGAGGGCTCGAGAGATGGGTGACTCCATTTCCTGGGTCTGCATGGTGGAGAAAGTTTTTTGGTCGTATGCCTGCAGAGATGAATGTTAGGAATGGAGAAGCGGTAGCAGGCATTTGCTTTACTGCCTTTCCAACTGCACTCACCCCCCCCCCCTCCCCTTCTCTCCTCCCTCCCCTTTTTAGCTCTTCTGAACTCTCTAGTGCTGCTCTGATAAGTGCTAGTTAACTATGGGTTGAATCTCTGCCTTTCTCTCTCTTTCCATCTCTATCTACCTTCTGTCTCCTCTGTATCCACTTTCGCTCTCCCTCTCCCTTTGTTCTTCTCCCTCTCTGATCCTGTTTCTTTCTTCTTTCTCTCACTGTTTTAATCCCTACTCAGTTAGTCTATATAAACACCTTAGAATAAGATGTGGGGATTTTTTTTTTTGTCCATTTCTATAATAGATGTTTTCCTTTCAATCAAAATTAGCCCTTTCAGAGAGAACCAAGAATATAAGCCAGAGACTGAGAACATTTACTTAGTCCGTTACTGAGACTTCTCTGTGTACCTCATTCTCCATGGACAAGCACCATGTGTGGCTGACTTATCCTGCTATCCACGAAGAACCCCTGTTACAGGTAAGTAACCTTGCTTTCCTGCTGTGTAGCACCCCCTGTTATTCGAATTACTGAGACCCTCCTCTGGGATAGGAGTTCTAGGGCAAGAGCTAGCATACAGTGTGCTGGTGAGACGATGAGGGCTGAGTGTCTGTGGGTTGTGCCGCCCTGCTCTGGTCATTCTCAGTGTCTGTCTGTCTATCTGTCTGTCTTTGTCTTCTGGAGATACACCTGCTCTCTCCCTATCGCAGAAGGTCTGGAAAGTTAATTACCCTGACCTCCTTTATGCTGTCTCCTTCAGCACTTCTTATAAGGGACAGCAAGAGAAAAGAGAGAATGAGAGATCAACAGAGTGAGATAACAGAGTGACAGAGTGACAGAGAGAAGGGGGAAAGAGAGAGCAAGAGACTGAGAGATGGACAAAGACTAACAGAGAGAGAGAAAAAGAAAGGAGAGACTGAAAGTCAGAGAGGGAACAGAGTGAGTAATAGACCAAAGAGAGAGAGAGACTGGATAGAAGGGAAAGATAGAGAGACAGAGGTACTCTCTCCCCCCACCCCCTTCTTTCTCTATTCCTCTTGAGGGGGGGGGAGGAGGTTTGTTCCAGAGGGAGGTGCACCTCATCCTTGCCCTGGTGTTCTGGACCTAGTGGCTATCTGTTCTCTCAGTAGTGACCGGGCATTGATTTAAACTCGCCTGCTGAGCAAACAAGACTTGACTGAAAAAATCTATGAATGAGAAGATGACACCAATTAAGGCAGCGTTGATTAGAGAACTAGAAAAGTGGTTGTCTTTTCTGCTGTCAAGTTTGCTTTCTCCCCTTCCGCTGCGCCTGCTATTTTTTTCTGACTTACCTCTCACCTGTATAAGAATTTAGCCTTTGTGCATCAAGCCCCTGGAAAATTTGCCATGGAGAAATTTTATAGGCTTATCCCCTCTCAGAGTCAGTGACAGAGATGGTGATTAGAAAGGAGGCATAGGGAGATAAGATCATCCAATGATTTCCTAGCAACAAGTATTCATTTCTGGCTTCTTTCTGTCAAATGAATTCTCAGTGTGAGAAACAAGTTTCCACTAATTTCCCACATAGGTACTGCAGAGCCTCAGTAGATTAAGAAGTCCAGAATCACTGCTGTATGTGAAGCTGGGTCGAGTGCCTGCCCTCTTGTCTAAGAAGAACAGCTAGAGAACACAGTCTGGACCTTTTTTTTTTTTTTGCTGTTGCCATACTGCAGGGTTTTATTTATTTATTTATTTAGACATTTTTGTATAGCACCTTATCCTTCAATCAAAGTGGTCACAACACAATTGGAGGGATATATTTAACAGGAGGGGATACGACTCACATACGTAAATACTATGTGCTTGTAGGTCTAAATGGGAGTGGGTAGTTGGGGCCAAGTGGTGTAGGTAACTATTGGGTTAATTGGGTGGTATCTAGTGGTTGGCAACTTAAAGTGGTTGCTCATAACTGTGTATAAAAACATGGATTAAAGCAGTAAACTCATTTGGCATCTCAGATTAAAGAGATACTATCTGCAGGGCTCATATCTTGTCCTACAGAAGAAACTGTATTTTTTGTGGTTTGAAAGTGACCTTATGCACACACATAAAACAGAAACAACTTTGAGACAATTCTGTGAACAGTCCAAGTGGTTTTATTCAGTTGTGAAACTGCAGCATCTGAGTCTAACAATGATAGCAGAGGCAAGAGGAAAGTTTCCCAAATGGCGTTGGAGATCTTGCTGCTGTACAAACTGAGAGTCCCCACCTTGCTGTTCCAGTAGTGAGACCCCCAAACCCATCAGCTCAGCCAATGCACCTCCAGCTCTTCCAGTAGTGAGATTAGACCCCTCCACACACCCCGGACAGCTCTGCCAATGCATCTCAGTCCTGCTTTGCAGCACTCTCCACTATTCCAAAACTGAGAACCTTGCACCCAGTTTTGGCAGTGCACCTCACTCCTCTCCTATAGCACCCTTTTTTGAAATCCAGGAAGAGCATGTAAACAGCAGTGTTAGAAAATCTTCTGTTGATTTACAGGAGTCACGGTCTAGAATGAGGTATAAGAGGAAATGTGAAAAACGTATCTAGGACAGTGAGTCAGTGACTGCAGTCCATGTTGTTCAATTTAATCCTAATTGTGTAGACGATGTCCCTGGCATGACAGCAGTCTTTGGGGTTCTGTGTCACCCGGCTGTGTGGATGGCCTTTTTCTTTTGTATCACTCAGGTCTAGAAAGGGAAGCTGCAAGTTGTATAGGAGCCTCCTCTGTACATTTGTGTGTCCCTGCGGTGGCTGCATACCCTTTATCTTTTTGATGCTGGCAATGTCCATAGAAGACGCATTTGCAGTGATGATTGAGAGGATGGGGCAAAGAGAGCTGATATTTAAGAACATAAGAACTGCCATACTGGGTCTGACCAAGGACCATCGAGCCCAGTATCCTGTTTCCAACAGTGGTCAATCTAGGTCACAAGTAGCTGGCGGGTTCCCAAAAGGCACACAGGTTCCACAATGCTTGTCCTGGGGCAAGCAGTGGATTACCTGGGTCCTCTTTAATAATGGTTTCCTCCAGGAACTTGTCCAAACCTTTTTTAAACCCAGTTACACTACTACATCCTCCGATAACAAATTCCAGAGTTTGATTACGCCTTGAGTGAAAAAATATTTTCCCTTATTAGTTTTAAATGGGTTACATTGTAGCTTCATTTCATGTCCTCTAGTCTTTCTACTTTTTGATACTGTAAACAACCGATCTACGTTAACCCATTCCATTCCCTCACGATTTTGTAGATCTCTATCATATCTCCTCTCAGCTATCTCTTCAAAGTCGAAGAGCCCTAACCTTTTAAGCCTTTCCTTATAGGAATATCCTTCCATCCCCGTTACCATTTTGGTGGCTCTTCTCTGAACCTTTTCTAATTCTGCTATATCCTTTTGAAGATAAGGTGACCAGAATTGCACACAATATTCAAGGCGTAGTTGCACCATGGAACAATACAGAAGTATTACAATATCCTTGGTTTTATTCTCCATTCCTTTCCTTACGATTCCTAGAATTCTATTTGCACACTAGGTGGAGGGTTTCAATGTATAGAAACATAGAAAAATGACGACAGAAAAAGACCACATGGTCTATCTAGTTTGTCCTTCCTTATCAACAACTACAACAGTCCCCTTTTTTTCCTTTAGAGATCCTCTGTGTTTGTCCCATGTTTTTTTGAATTCAGATACTGTCCTCATCTCTACCACCTCCACTGGGAGACTATTCCACGGATCCACCACTCTTTCCGTAAAGAAATATTTCTGTATATCACTCCTGAATCTATCCCCCTTCACCCTCATCCAATGTCTCCTCGTAGCAGAACTTTCTTTCAATTTGAAAGAGGCTCTCCCCCTGTACATTTATGCCACGGAGGTATTTAAACATCTCAATCATATCACCTCTATCCCGCCTTTCCTCTAAGGTGTACGTATTAAGATCCTTAAGTCTGTCACGATGACACTTAAATCTTTTTCTTGGGTGGTGGATTGTAAGGTGGTACCTTGCATCGTGTAACCAAAATTTGGTTGTTCTTTCCTAGGTGCATAACTTTACACTTGTCCACATTAAATTTCATCTGCCATTTGGTCACCCAGTCTTTTAATTTATCAAGATACTCGCAATTTTTCACAATCCTCTTGGGTTTTAACTACTTTGAATAATTTTGTATCATCTGCAGATTTGATTACCTCACTCATTATTCCCCTTTCCAGTTCATTTATGAATATGTTAAAAAGCAGCGGACCAAACACAGAACACAGCAGTACTCCACTATTTACTGCACTGAGAAAATTGGCTATTTAGTCCTACTATCTGCTTTCTATCTTTTAACCAGATCCTGATCCACAATATAACACTGCCTCCTATCCCATGATTTTTTAATTTTGCCAAGAATCTCTCATGAGGGACCTTGTCAAAGGCTTTCTGAAAGTCCAGATACACTATATCAACCAACTCACCTTTGTCCACCTGTTTA
Organism: Ichthyophis bannanicus; assembly: GCA_033557465.1. Taxonomy (NCBI): domain Eukaryota; kingdom Metazoa; phylum Chordata; class Amphibia; order Gymnophiona; family Ichthyophiidae; genus Ichthyophis; species Ichthyophis bannanicus. Next base: position 123,546,289 of record CM066048.1, read on the forward strand.
TTCACACCTCAAAAAAATATAACAGATTAGTAAGACAAGACTTTCCTTGGCTATATCCATGTTGGCCGTCTCCCATTAGGCCATGGCGATCTACATGATTGGTAATTTTATTCTTTAGAAGGGTTTCTACCATTCTCCATTCTTCTGGTAATTTGAGCCATGGGATAGCCCAGAGGGGGCAGGGTAAGTGATTGCTCTAATGAGCAATTTGCTAAAGATTCAGAGAAAAAGTGAGGAGCTGATAAGAACAGACACTGAGAGTCTGAATTAATTAGTGTTGCAAACCTCAAGTCAACTCTGTCTGTCTGTCTAGCACAAGGATACATAACCTGTCATCTCCAGTTCTCCATGGACCGCAGGATTTCGTCAGCCACACTTGGTGACGTCCTCCGGGCGGCTCCAGGTTCGGAAGTGCTCTCAAGTTTCTCTAGTAGCCCACCTCCCGGTTCCGCCCCCTAGCCTGGCCAGTTCTTGTTCTTCCGCCTTGCCAGCAAGTCGGATCTGCTCTCCTCTCTTCACCTTAACCTGAAAACTCAACAATTTATAGTACTCACTCAGAGGAATGCCCAAATCGGGAAGGAAATGCCCCTGCGGGAAAAAGCTGCGCTCCTCAGATGTGGATTTGTGCGCCCTTTGCCAAGTCGGGGAACCCTCCGGCCTGCAGCAACATCCTACTGATTCGGCAACCTCCAAGGCCCAGGATGTGCCCCTTTGGGCCTCCATCCCCGGCCCCACGCCAGGATTCGCAGCGCTGCCTGTTCCGGGCCCCAGCTGCAATATCCACTTCTTCGGGCACGCGGCGGCCCCCGGCCATGCGGCGACTCCACAAGCTGAAGATGGCGCCGTGGGTGAGTGCCCCTCTTCCTTCCCGCACTCTGAAGTTCCCGCCACCGCCACCGGCTCCACCCCCTCTCTGACGCCGAGTTCTTCACAACAAATCCCTGCCATCCCAGTTCAACGACGTCATCAGAACCCGACGCTGGATCCTACACATCATCAATCCTCGACACTTGGGAATCGGAACGGCTCTTTAAACCCGGCGGGGGAGCTGCGGTTTTCTCAAGTCTCCAGCCAAGGGAAACATTCCAAAAAGCGCAGCCATCAGCCTACTTCCGATGCCGGTTCCTGGGCCCGCAAAAGGAGCAAGCGCACCAGAGACCCCTCGGACAGCTCATCTGTCTCCAGCGATGGTTCTCATCCCCGTAGGAGCCACAGATCTAGGAGACGCTCCTCCAGACACCGATCCCGCTCCTACAGAAGCTCATCTACTTCCTCCAATGCGGCTATTCTCCACCTGCTCACACAACTCGTCAAGCAAACAGCCCCCCCTCAATGGCTGCTGCAACTGCACCTCCAGTTCCATGCTTGGAAGCCCCTCCTCTTCAGGTAACAACTACAGTGTGTAATCAGCTGCTGCCTGAACCTCTACCTCCCCTACCCTCAGCTATTTCCTCCCCGGACAGCTCCGCAGAGGACCAGGAGACTGAGGCAGTAGTTGTGGGATCCGCCACCATGGACCGGTCCGCCTCCGGGACGAGGCTTTCCCCAGAAAAGGAAGGACCGCCACCCCCTCCGGAGGACCTGACTTATCCCAAGTTCATCAGCAAGTTGTCCTCCACCCTGGGCCTAACCCCAGCCTGCACGGCAGAGGAGGCAGAGCCTGAGGTACTTAAGTACCTGTCTGCCCCCAAAACCCCTCTTGCCTTGCCACTGCACCGCAAGCTGAAGGAGAGTCACTCCAGACTCTGGCAGATGCCGGCATCGGGGCGCGCAACCTCCAGGAGACTGGACTCCAAATACCTACTTCAGCCTACTCCTGGGTTTGAAAAAGCACAGCTGCCTCACCACTCCATAGTGGTCTCCTCCGCCCTCAAGAAGGCAAAATCATCGCGGATACACACCAACCACCCTCCCGGGCGTGACAATAAACTGCTCGACGACATCGGAAAGAAGGTATTTCAAGGGGCCATGCTCGGAGCTCGGATTGCCGCCCATCAGTTTCAACAAATCCTGTTCCAGGATACCTGTGTCTCCAACATCAGAAATGCAGCTTCCTCCCTCCCTAAGGAGTCTCTCACCTCATTCTCAGCCGCACTGACTGACCTGATCAAGTGTAACAGACACCTGGCTAGCATGGCATTTGACGCCTTCGACGCGGCCATACGCACAGCGGGCACAGCTATTTCGGCCAGGAGATGGGCATGGCTGCGAGCTTCTGGACTGAGGAATGACTCCCACGACAAGATCGCTGACGCCCCCTGCTCAGTCGAATCCTTCTTCGGGGACAAGGTGGCCGATACAGTAAACACCATGAAAGAAGACTGTAACACCCTGCAGATCCTAGCGGAGGAGGGCTTTGACCGCTACGGTAACCCCCAGAAATCAAACTACCAGCAAAAATCTCTTTACAACTATGACAAGAGATACTCATCCAACAGAAAGTGGCAAGGCCCCAGGTACAAGTCCAACTCCTACCAAGGACCCTCGCAACAGCGCCACTTCCAGAGAGACCGCAAACAGAAGAAAGGCACTAACACGCAACCCGCCAAGGGTGGCCCTTCCTTTTGACGGCCATGGACCGCCCCCCTCCCAGATCGGGGGGCGCCTTTCCTCTTTCTTCCCAGAATGGGAGAGGATCACCTCCGACGCCTGGGTGCTACGAATCATCCGCAAGGGATACCGCATCAGATTCTCTGCACCTCCCTTCCAACGCAGCAGGCCCACCAGCAACACACCTCCTCATCTGCAGCGTGCCATGGCACTAGAACTGATACACCTCCTGTCCTCCAAGGCGATCGAGCTGGTCCCTCAGTCAGAGATCGATTCGGGGTTTTACTCCAAATACTTCCTCATCCCGAAGAAGTCGGGGGGGGGGGGGTACGCCCCATCTTGGACCTCCGCAAATTGAACAGATTCATAGTAAAGGAGAAGTTCAGGATGTACTCCCTCAACTCCATCCTTCCCCTGATCCAGGCGGGCGACTGGCTCGCATCCCTGGACCTGCAAGAGGCGTACACACATGTCAGCATTCACAAAGCTCACAGGAAATACCTCAGATTCCATGTGCTGGGACAACACTATCAATACCGGGTACTTCCTTTCGGACTTTCCCCAGCCCCGCGGGTCTTCACGAAGTGTGTGGCAGTCGCAGCAGCTCACCTCCGCAAGCAGAACATTGCAGTGTTTCCATACCTTGACGACTGGCTAATCTCGGCCCCCTCAGCCCCCGAGCTGCTAACCTTCCTGCGCACCACCACCGCCTTGATCTCCGCCCTGGGCTTCATCATCAACTACAAGAAATCCCAACTCCTCCTGTCGCAGCGGATGGAGTTTATTGGAGCCGTCATCGACACTCAGTCCTTGAGAGCCTACCTACCGCATCCCAGACTGCTAGCCATCACCTCGCTCGCCTCCAGGACAGCAGCGGCAGAGAACCCCTCGGCTTGGTCAGTTTTACGCCTCTTAGGACACATGGCAGCCACGACGGCGGTCATCTCAGTGGTGCGAATGCATATGCGTCCGCTGCAATGGCATCTCTGAACCCACTGGAACCAACACTCCCAGTCGCTGACCTCCAGAATCCCGATGACCCCTTTTATCAGGTCTCAGCTCTGCTGGTGGACCATACCAGCAAACCTCTCTGCGGGAAAACCCCTACACCCGCCGCAACACCAGACTACCCTCACCACGGACGCCTCCTGCGCCGGCTGGGGTGCCCACTTCCAACGATTCAGCACTCAAGCAGCATGGTCTCAGAACGAATAACAGCTGCACATCAACCTCCTGGAGCTGAGAACGGTCAAGTATGCTCTCAAAGCGTTCCTGCCACATCTATGGGCCACATCCATCCTCATCCAGACGGACAACCAAGTTGCCATGTTTTACCTCAACAAGCAAGGGGGTACGGCCTCCCGCTCCCTTTGCAAGGAGGTGCTGGCAATCTGGTCGCTAGCCCTGAAGAACGAGTGCTGGGTGCGCGCCTCGTACATTCCCGGAAACATGAACAGCCTAGCGGACAAACTGAGCAGACAACTGCAGCCCCACGAATGGGCTCTTCTTCCAAAGGTGGCCTCAACCCTCTTCCAGCGGTGGGGAGTCCCAGAGGTCGACCTCTTTGCCACCGAGGAGAACTCCAAATGCCCCCAATTCTGCTCCAGGCACCCATCGACCAAGAGGCTGGCAGGGGATGCATTCGACATGTGCTGGGGGGGGGGTGGTCTCTGGTGTATGCCTTCCCCCCGACTCCCCTCATCCCAGCGACTCTGCAACGCATCGTTCAAGACAAAGCACGAGTCATCCTTGTAGTTCCCCACTGGCCACGACAGATGTGGTTTGCACTCCTGAGACGCCTGGCACAGGATGCCCCGTGGCACCTGCCCCTGTATCCGGACCTCCTGACGCAGAATTCAGGGTTAACGAGGCACCCCAATCTCAAGACCCTGTCGCTAACTGCCTGGATATTGAGAGGGTAAACCTGGCCCCCCTCGAACTTCCCGCAGAGGTACAGGATGTGGTCCTGGCGGCCAGGAGGCCTTCAACCCGAAAATCATACGGCCTCAAGTGGAAGAGGTTCAGCCTCTGGTGTGCTACTAGAGGGCTCGGTCCTGTTTCCTGCCCAGTCGCCCAGATCTTGCAGTACCTCAGCTCTCTCTCTGACCTCGGCCTCAAGACACAGTCTATCCGAGTACATCTATCAGCTATTGCAGCTCTACACGCCCCTATTGAGGGCGCCGGCTCCATAGCAGCGCTACCCCTGACGGCTCGCTCCATGAAAGGCCTAGCAAACCTTCGGCCCCCGGTGAGGGCCCCGGTTCCTTCCTGGGACCTCGGGGTAGTCCTCCACAACCTCACCCTGGCCCCATTCGAACCTCTGCTCACCGCGGATATGAAATACATCTCATGGAAGACCATATTCTTGGTGGCCATCACCTCAGCCAGGAGAATCAGTGAACTTCAGGCTCTAGTTGAACACCCGCCTTACACGCAGCTACACCAAGACCGAGCTTCACTGCGTACGAACCCCAGATTCGTACCCAAGGAGCCATCAGCCTTCCATGTCAATCAATCTATTGAGCTTCCCTCCTTCGTTCCGGAACCTCACCACTCCGAGGAGGAGCGACGTCTACACACTCTGGACTGTCTGCGTGCACTCCGGATCTACCTGGCCAGGACTTTATCCGCCCGTAAGGGCGAACAACTGTTCGTTTCCTACGACCCTCTGAGACCCGGCTTTCCGGTCAATAAACGGACTCTTTCCCATTGGGTTGCCTCCTGCGTATCCTTCTGCCTCGACCCGCAAGGGAGTCAACCGCATAACAGAATAGATCCTCATCGTCTACGGGCAATGGCCACATCTCTAGCCAACCTGCGGTCAGTTCCCCTACCCGACATCTGTAAAGCGGCCACGTGGTCATCTCCCCACACGTTCCAGAAGCACTACTGCCTCGACCTCCGCTCCCAGGAGGACTCGGTGTTTGGCAGCGCGGTCCTGGCCACCGCCCTATGGACCCCACCGGCTGCACCGTGATGACTGGCCCTAGGGCATATACCTGGACTCTGATGCACCTTAATGCTCATGCCAACCATGTGGCACTGTTCTTAACTTGCACGTTGTTAACATTCTTGCACTGTTCTGATCCTTCACTGTTTGCACTATTTTTTTGCACATGTTGCACTGTTATTGTGTTGCTTGCACTTTATGCACGGTTACCACACGTTTTGTCATGTACCCGTTTTTTTTTCTTGGCACTGTTCCATTAAAAGACTACCTCCACTACCGTAGTTCTCTATTCATGCTTCCCTCCTCCACCTCAGCGCGCTGCGTGCAGCTAGGGAGTCACCAAGTGTGGCTGACGAAATCCTGCGGTCCATGGAGAAAGCAAGGTTACTTACCTGTAACGGGGGTTCTCCGTGGACAGCAGGATGAGTCAGCCACACGCTCCCTCCCACCTCCCCTGGAGGAGGTCCTCCTGATGGTCCGCTCCCTAGCCTTGTTGTCAAGCTTGGGAAAAGAACTGGCCAGGCTAGGGGGCGGAACTGGGAGGTGGGCTACTAGAGAAACTTGAGAGCACTTCCGAACCTGGAGCCGCCCGGAGGACGTCACCAAGTGTGGCTGACTCATCCTGCTGTCCACGGAGAACCCCCGTTACAGGTAAGTAACCTTGCTAACCAGAGGGCTGAGAGGATGGACAGACACAGGGATACAGAGCCTATCACCTCTAGGATTGGAGGACACAGGGGTTGGGCATAGAATGACAAATAATTATGACAGATAACGACCATACAGCCTATGTACTCTGCCCAACCATACCAACTATGTACTCTGCCCAACAATATCAACTTTCCTAACCAGGGCTCCACACATCAAACAGGGAACTTTTACTTGAGCACAGTAGGTTGCTGAACTCTGTAACCTCCTTAGGTTCAGAAACTGCTAACACCTAATCAAGAGTTAGTGGGCCTGTTTCCTGAGTGCAGTTGAAGCCTGCATAAAAAGCTCCTGTGCCCTGCCCTTTTGAGGCTTTCCTAACCAGGGCTCCACACATCAAACAATACCTAAGCTCCACAAACAGGACAATGGCTGGGAAAAATCGTATTGCTAAAGCTGTTGCCCCCGTTACAGCTTCTGCCTCGGTCCAGACAGAGGTCCTAATGCCAGTTGAGGAACCGGTTCCATGTGCAGGGTGCCTGCATGCTGAAGCTCTGAGGAAACAAGTGGAGGAACTCAGAGAGGAGGTGGCGAGGCTGAGGAGCATTCAAGACAGTGAGAAGTACATTGATGAGATGCTTATTGCAGCAACCAGGCTCTCCAGCACAGGAGAAGATGGTTGCCAACAGAATGTCGATGGTTGGACAAAAGTCACCAGAGCCTGCAAAATCACCAATCCAACTTCTCCAGCTCTTGAATTGAAGAACCATTATGCAGCCCGGAAGTGGAGGAGGTGAAAGCATCCCTGGAAAGGGAAGAACCAGAGTTCAAGTACCCCATAGTTGCGGAATCAGTGACCAGAAGGAAACGAAGGGTAGTGGTGGTTGGAGACTCTCTTCTGAGGGGTACTGAGGCGTCCATCTGCCGACCAGACTTGATGTCCAGAGAGGTATGCTGTCTGCCTGGTGCCAAGATCCAAGATGTTACGGAGAGTTTGCCGAGACTCATCAAGCCCACTGACTATTACCCAATGTTGCTAATCCATGTTGGAACAAATGATACTGCCAGGTATACCTCGGAACGTATCAAAAGTGACTTCATGGCTCTGGGACAGAGGGTGAAGCAGGTAGGTGCACAGGTGGTGCTCTCTTCAATCCTCCCTGTTGAGGGTAAAGGCCAAGGCAGAGAGGCTTGCATCCTGGAGATGAATGCATGGCTGCGTGGATGGTGTCTTCGAGAGCGTTTTGGTTTCCTAGACCATGGGATGCTGTTCCAAGGGTTGCAGAGCAGAGATGGCATCCATCTGTCCAAGAAAGGTCAACACATATTTGGTAGTAGACTGGCTAATCTACTGAAGAGGGCTTTAAACTAGATTCGTTGGGGATGGGTGAAGAAAGCCCCCAGGTAAGTGAAAGCCCCCAGGTAGGTGATACATTAAATACCTTTATGGAAATGGGTAACAGGGGTAACATATGGAAGGCAGTGTGTATTAATGCCTGTAGCATGGGAAATAAGATCCCTGAAGTTGAAGCTTTGGTGGGAGTGGCTGACTTGGATTTAGTGGCAGTTACAGAAACATGGTTCACAGAAAACCATGACTGGGATGTAACTATACCTGGCTATACTTTATTCAGAAAGGACAGGGTAGGAAGAAGGGGAGGAGGAGTGGCACTACATGTAAAAACTACTATTAAAGCTTTGGAATTACAGAGCTTAAAAGGGAGAGAGGAGGCATTGTGGGTTAAACTAGAAAGAGGGAAAGAGAAATCTATTTGCATTGGTGTGATATACAGACCTCCCTCACAAGAGGAAGAGGTGGACAGAGAGTTAATTGAAGACATACGCAGCATTGCTAGGAAAGGGGAAGTGCTACTGCTAGGAGATTTCAATATGCCAGATGTTGATTGGCACATTCCTGCTGCAGTATCATCTAGAAGTAAGGAGATCCTGGATTCTCTACAGGGAGAACTATTCAGGCAATTGGTAACAGACCCCACACGTGAAGGGGCCATACTGGACTTGGTGCTTACCAATGGTGAAAGTGTTTCTGATGTTGTAGTGGGAGATCATTTTGCATCCAGTGATCACCAGATGGTGTGGTTCAGTATTAGGACTAGGGCTGTTAGAATCCAATCCAAGGTGAAGATCTTAGACTTTAGGAAGACTAACTTTGCGAAGATGGGCCAATACCTCAGGGAGTCGTTAGTGGGATGGGAACAGCTGGGGGATGTAGAAAAACAGTGGGCAAAACTGAAAGGGGGTATTTTAAAGGCAACCAACCTTTTTGTTAAAATGGTAAATAAAGGCAAAAGGAACAGGAGACCGCTATGGTTTTCGAAGGAAGTAGCTGAAAAAGTGAAGAAAAAGAGGGAGGCCTTCATGAAATACAAGAGATCACAGAGAGAGGAAGACAGGCATCTGTATTTGGAAAAACTTAGAGAAGCTAGCAAAGTAGTCAAGAAGGCAAAGATTCAAAAGGAGGAGGAAATAGCCAATGCAATAAAATGGGGGGATAAGACATTTTTCAGATATATTAGTGAGAAGAGGAAGGGCAAAAGTGGTATTGTCAGACTCAAGGGTGCAGGGGGGGAATATGTAGAAGCTGATAAGGATAAAGTGGAATTGCTTAACAAATATTTTTGTTCTGTGTTCACAGATGAAGAACCAGGAGCAGGACCTCAGAAAACACCCACAAATAAGAACAGAAGCGAGGGACATCTTGAACAATTTTCAGAAGACTGTGTTCGTGAGAAACTAGCTCAACTTAAAGTAGACAAAGCGATGGGACCAGATGGGATACACCCTAGAATACTGAGGGAACTTGGGGACGTTCTAGCAACTCCACTGACTGACCTTTTCAATGCCTCGTTGGAGTCGGGAGTGGTGCCAAAGGACTGGAGATAGGCTCATGTGGTGCCTTTACACAAAAGCGGAAGTAAGGATGTGGTTGAAAACTACAGGCCAGTTAGTTTAACTTCGGTGTTGAGTAAATTATTGGAAACGCTGCTGAAAGAGAAAATAGTGAGGTTTCTGGAGTCCGGCGGATTACAGGATCCGAGGCAGCATGGATTCACCAGAGGCAGGTCTTGTCAGACAAATCTGATTGATTTCTTTGACTGGGTGACCAGGGAGTTGGACCAAGGGAGAGCTCTAGATGTGGTGTATTTAGATTTCAGTAAAGCCTTTGACACTGTTTCCTCACAGGCGACTTATAAACAAACTGAGCACCCTAGGGATGGACCCTAAAGTTACTGCTTGGGTTAGAAATTGGTTGGGTGGGAGGCGACAAAGAGTACAAGTAAATGGAGCTCACTCTGAGGAGAAGGATGTTACCAGTGGTGTACCCCAGGGATCTGTCCTTGGTCCGATTCTTTTTAACATCTTTGTTAGTGATATAGCGGAAGGGCTGTCGGGTAAGGTTTGCCTTTTTGCGGATGATACCAAAATCTGCAATAGAGTAGACACCCAGGAAGGTGTAGATAACATGAGGAGGGATCTAGCTAAGCTTGAAGAATGGTCTAGAATTTGGCAGCTGGGATTTAATGTTAAAAAATGTAAGGTCATGCATTTGGGCTGCAGCAATCCAAGGGAGCAATACAGTATAGGAGGTGAAGTACTTTTGTCCACTAAAGAAGAGCGGGACCTAGGCGTGGTTGTGTCTGATGATCTTAAAGTAGCTAAACAGGTAGAAAAGGCGACGGCAAAAGCTAGAAGGATGCTTGGGTGCATACGGAGAGGAATGGCTAGCAGAAAAAAGGAGGTGATAATGCCTCTGTATAAGTCTTTGGTGCGACCTCATTTGGAGTATGGTGTGCAATTCTGGAGACCGCACCTTCAAAAGGATGTGAACAGGATGGAGTCAGTGCAGAGGGTTGCTACTAAAATGATTAATGGGCTTCATTGTAAAGCATATGAGGACAGACTTAAGGATCTTAATATGTACACCTTAGAGGAAAGGCGGGATAGAGGTGATATGATTGAGATGTTTAAATACCTCCGTGGCATAAATGTTCAGGGAGAGAGCCTCTTTCAATTGAAAGCAAGTTCTGCTACGAGGGGACATGGGATGAGGGTGAAGGGAGATAGATTCAGGAGTGATATGCGGAAATATTTCTTTACGGAAAGAGTAGTGGATCCGTGGAATAGTCTCCCAGTGGAGGTGGTAGAGATGAGGACAGTAACTGAATTCAAAAAAGCATGGGACCAACACAGAGGATCTCTAAAGGTAAAAAGTGGACTGTTGTAGTTGTTATGGAAGGACAGACTAGATGGGCCTTGTGGTCTTTTTCTGTCATCATGTTTCTATGTTTCTATGTAACTACTAAGCTCTACAATCTCTTACTCTCCTTCATAGATCCTCTATGTTTCTTCCATGTTTCTTGAATCCTTGTCTCTATAACCTCAGCTGTGAGGCTGTTCTATGCATTTCTCCCATCCCCTTTCACCCTCATCCTATGCCCCCTCGTTGCAGAGCTCTCTTTCAATTGAAAGATGCTCTCCTCCTGTGCACTTATGCCACAGAGGTATTTAAACATCGCTATCATATCACCCCTCTTCCTCCAAAGTATACATATTTGATCTTTAAGTCTGTTCCCATATGTTTTATGATGTTTTATGCTCTGCACCAACTCCATCCTTTTGAAAGTGTGGGGTCTAGAATTGCACACCATACTACAAATGGGGTCTCTGCACAGACTTATACAGAGGCACTATCACCTCCTTAATTCTGCTGGCCATTCCTCTCCCTAGGCACCCAAGCATCCTTCTGGCTTTTATGTCACCTTTTCGATCTGTTTAGCCACCTTAAGATCATCAGAAACTATCAGCTCCAGGTCCCGCTCTTCTTTCATGCACTGAAGTACTTCACCCCCTATACCACTCCCATGGGTTTTTGCAATCCCAATGCATAATCCTGCACTTTATAATATTAAATCTTAGCTGCCAAATTCTCAACCATTCTTCAAGGTTAACTAGATCCCTCCTTATGTGATCTATACCTTCCAAGATGCCTATCCTATTGTAGATTTTGGTATCATTTGCAAAGAGGCAAATCCTATCCAACAGCTCTTTGCTGTTGCTTACATAAATGTTAAAAACAATGGAGAGAGCTATGGCTGAGTGAGGCAAGGCATGCAGGAGCTATCTGGATCCTCCAGTAATTCAGGAGAGTAAGCGCAGTCATCTCATTGGTTGCCCCCTCCTGATATCACTTATACAAGGATGCCTTAAACCTCGCTGAAACTTTGAGGCATGCTCCGAAGGGGTGTATCCAAAGGGGTAGGACATGCCCCTTTGGAGTCCCTTCAGAGCACTGAGGAATTATGTCGGTAGAAGGTATTTCCTTTACTGACTGTAATAAGATATTGTTTTTGTGGTATGCCTGGTGTTCTTACTTTTAATGGGGGAAAGGAAGGGTATAAACCCTCCCCAGACCGTTCCTCAGGTTCATCAGCCTGGCAGGGTTGTTAGACCTCTTGATAACTATGTGATTGTTGGGGGCATCCCCTCAGCCTCTCCTGAGGGGATTTCCCTAAGTCCTTTATCTTTATTTAGTGCTTGATATACCGCCCAAGCGTATGCGTCAAGGCGGTGTACAATAAAATCAATTAGAAAAAGAAAAGAACGCCGTTATCTGGATAGGAAAGAGAGGGATAGGAAGAGACAGAAAAGGACAGCTAGACAGGGAAGGGGAGAGAGAAGAAATAGCCTGATGGAGAGGGGAGCTGATGGAGCGAGATAACCTTAGGGATCAGGGAGGTCGAATGCCTGCTGAAAGAGGTGAGTTTCCCCCACCTCCCAACCCACTTCTCTCCTCAACATTATTGCCTGTTTCTCCTGATACTTAACCCCCCAGCCCAATGCCAAAGCCGGTGTATTTGCCTAATATGGACAAAGCTCAATCTGGCGCTTTTCAAACACAAGACGCAACTTTAAAAGATCTACGGCAACTTATTGTTGGGATTGATTCAAAGTTCTCAAACACTTTCCTTGCAAGAGACTGTAACGAGATTACAGGAGATTGAGAATGGGTTACAGGGTTTCGCTAGCACAACTCAGCCTTTACATGCTCATTTGCTCAATTTACAGGGGACTAGTACCTCTGCTATAAAAGATTCATTACCAATAACCCACCAAAAAGTGATATTTAAGTGACTGACTCACAATGTTATTAAACTATTTTTTTGTCGGAAGTTATTGCCGTGAGCGATTACTCACTCATGAAGCGTGACTTCCCTTTTAATTACTCTTATGGTAATAAAACCACCGTATAAAAATCATGAAGCAATTGCATTACTTAATATCATTCAATGCTACTTCATTACACAATGTCGTCACAGCCGTTATTTATATAGCTGTAAAATATCTTGCTATGCAGACTTTCCATTGGCAGTTTACTACAAGTTAGAAACTCGGGAGAATTTCTCCAGAGCTCAAAACTTGCGTTTTCTAAATTTCCTTGCCTTTTGTTTTTGTTGTACTTGGCAATTCCTTTTTGTTTTTGGCTTGTATAAACTTGCAAAATTTTCATAAATAAAAAAAAAATGTTAAAAAGAGCTATACCAAGGACCGATCCCTGTGGCACACCATTGGAAACATTCTTACCCTCAGAGCGAACTGCATTTACCATTACTTGTTACCTCCCACTCAACCAATTTACGATCCAGTCAGTCACTTTAAAATCCATAAGTTGCCTATGCGGAAACATTTCAAATATTTTGCTAAAATATAAGTACATCACATCTAGCACTCTCCCACTCTCCCTCGATCCAACTCTCTGGTCACCCAGTCAAAAAAATTGATCAGGTTCATCTGGCAAGACCTACTTCCAGTAACACCATATGTCTTCGGATCCTACACTCCATTGGATTCCAGAAGCATTTCCATTAATTTATTCACTACAGCAGTCAGACTAACTGGCCTGTAATTCCCAATCACTTCCTTATTTCTGCTTTTGTGAAAAAAGACTGCAACTGCCTTTCTCCAATCCTCTAGGATCACTCTTCGCTCTAAAGAAGCATTGAATAAGTCAGACAGCGGAGCCACCAGAACATCCCTAAGTTCTTTCAATACTCTCAGATGTATCCTATCAGTTCCCAGGACTAGTTTAGCTAGTTCTTTATGAAGAGAGTCTTCTGAAAATCATCTAAGTTCTATCTCACTTCCATTCGTACTGTACTGTATTTGTTTTCTAAAGTCCTACTCTCGGCCCTTTATCTGTGAACGCAGAACAGAAATATTTGCCTAATGATTAGGCTGGTCCTGAATATGACAATACCACTATTGCACTTCCGCCTATCACTAACATATCTAATAAAAAGTCTTGGCCTCCCCCATTTTACTGTATTGGCTATTTTTTCTTCCGTTTGTGTCTTTGCTTTCCTGACTACGTTACCAGCTTCCCTTAGCTTCTCTAGCTATTGTTGGTTGCCTTCCTCTTTCTGCAATCTCTTATACTTTATAAAGGCTAACCTCTTTTTCCTTACTTTTCCAGTTACTTTTTTTAAGAACCATAGCGGCCTCCTTTACCTCTTACTTTTAGATACTTCCCTTACAAAATGGTTCGTTGCCCTTGAAATATCTCCTTTCAGTTTTGCCCATTGCTTTTCGACTTCCTCCAGATATTCCCATTCAGCTTACGACTCCTTGAGGTGTTGCCACATCTCTGTAAAGTTTGTTTTCTGAAATCTAGGATCCTCCATTGTGAATAAACCATCTCCACCCATGTCCTAATACTGAACCACATGCATCACGTCCAGTATGTCCCCTCCTGTGTGGGTTTCACTACTAGATGTCGGATCAGTTCTCTCTGTAGAGAATCCAGGATCTCCTTACTTCTAGATGACACTGCAGCAGGGATGTGCCAATAAATATCTGGCATATTGAAATCACCGATCAGTAGCACTTCTCCTTTCCTAGCAATAAGGTGAATGTCTTCAGTTAAATCTCTGTCCACTTCTTCTGCCTGTGAAGGACGTCTGCATATCTCACCAGTGTAAATAGATGTTCCATTCCTTCTATCCAGGTGAATCCATGGTTTCTCCCCCTTACTTCGCAAGATCCACAGTTCTGTTGCTTTCATATTACTTTTTACACAAAGTTTCAATCCCCCCCCCCTTTCTTCCTAAAAAGATTATAACCTGATATAACTATATCCCAAGACACAGAGATACAGAGCCTGTTACCTTTAGGAAATGGTCACTGGAATGCAAAGCCTCTCACTCCTACGACTGGAGGACTCAGGGAATGGTCCCAGGGATGCAGATCCTGTCACTGGAGGGGAGGGGGTTACAAAGTCTGTCACCTCTAGGACTGGAGAGCTTGGGTGTGCTGTAGAATAGGTTAATGGGTTGAGAGAATGGTTTAATTTAAATTTAGCTTAAACATTTATATTTCATCTAACCAACAATGCAGCCTAAAGTGGATTATAATCTAGCAAAATCAGTCCCGCCCTACAACCATTAGCTAAGTTGCTTACGTAATAAAACCAGTCCCTCCCTACCTAACAACATAGATATTAATAGAAAATAAAAATATAGCATGATAAAGTACTTAAAAACCATTCAGTTGTCTCTTCATCACATACTAATTTACAGAATTAAACAGCCAAGTCTTTAGTAATTTGCAGAATTTTAAATCATTATGTTCTTGCCTTAAGGCAACTGGAAGAGACTTCCAGCTCAGAGGGACCAGAGCCCGAAAAACTCCTTTTCCTGGCTGAGACTGTGTGAAAGAATGATGTTAATGGAGTTCTAATAGTGCTTCCGACTAAGACCGTAACGTTCTAACAGGAACATATCTGCGAAGGTGGGTCTAGACATACTGAGGTCTGATATTGGCAATGCTCTAAAAGTGATAATGAGTTGAAAAGTAGTGGTGGGGATGTTGGGGAGGGAGGTGTGAAGTTAGGCCAGTCTTTAAAGTGCCTGATTTTTGCCACCATGAGATTAACCGGCTAACAGCTGAATATCAGTGCTAGTTGGTCACCCGTACTCTTCTGCTAGCCTGCTAACATCGGGGTATATAGCAGCGGCACCCAGAGATATTCAACGGCACTAACTGCATAGCCTGGTCGCCGCGATTAACATGGTTAACAGGTCACGTGAATCAGCCCCAACATGTTTTCGAACTGGGAAGATGCCTGTAAAGGTGAAAGATGAGCACACTTTTTCTTTACAAATATGAACTTGCCATGTTCTGAATTAACTGTAACCTGAACAGCAGTTATTAGGAAAATCCAAGAAGACAATGTTACAGTAATCTATCTGAGAAACACCAGTACTGGTCAAAATCTTGATAATCTTCCTTCTGGCTGTGAAGAAGAAATGGGGAGCCAGAGATTAGCCGGCGCCTCTGACTTTATGCCAGGAATGAGATTGGGCCAAGGCTGGAGGAGGTTAATGCTCTTCTCTGTTCTCATGTTTCTATATAAATACATATAGGCACAAATTTATTAAAGTGGTCTCCCCATATTGTGCCCATGGCTGGCTTTAGAGTAGAATGAGCAGGGCGCTTGCCTGGGGCCATTGCATGTCAAAGGGCAGTACCAGGAACCCTGAGTACGCAGTTCAGCCAAGAGCACTGCGTAGCCTCCCATTGACCCAACCCACTCGGAACGCAAGCAATCCAGAACCAACAAGCTGCTATTTCCAAGAACCAACCGGGAGAGGGCACCAAGAACATACCCTCTCTCTCTAGGAGCCGGTCTGATGGTGCCTATGGATAAAATATTTAGTTATAGAGCCCCTTACCAGTCTTGCCTATGGTACAAAACCTCTTTATTGATTAAGAGAGATTGAGCGAAAGAGGGGAAGGAAGGAGGAACTGTAGGGAGATGAAGTGATCAGACTCTGTAATATAGTTTATCTCTCTCTTGAAAACACACAGCACATCCTATATTCCCCTCTCCAGTGAAAGCATCTCCTCCCCACCCCCAATTCTCTTTTCCTTTGTCCTCACAAGTCACATATTTATACATAACTTTATATTACAGCTAAAATGCCCCCATCTTCAGTGTTCCCCCCCCCCCCAAGTTACATCATAGAATATCTGCTCCCATGAGAGGTGGGCACAGTATGAGCTGTGGTGCAGCAGGTGCTCTGGGGTCTTCCCCAGTGCATTATGTGAGTGACTGAGGTATTCTCCCCTTGGAAGATCTTGCACCAGATAAATGATAATCTCGGACCCCCTTACAGTATCAGATAATATATTTGGATGGAAGGATTTCCATCTTTTATCTTATTTTTTCTAGAGGGAGCAGTGAATGAGTGGCCAGTTGCCAACCTCCCATTTCTTTCAAAAATTCTCGAGAAGCTTGTTTTCTTACAACTTTCCACCCATCTCGACTCTACCTTCTCACTTCACCCATGCCAATCGGGCTTTCATGCCGGCCACAGCACAGAAACTATCCTCGTAGCACTGCTCTCGGAACTTCACCGTGCTCACGACCGTGGTGACCTTTCTCCGCGCTCACGATCGTGGTGACCTTTCTCTTGTTGTTTCTTTGGATCTCTCCTCTGCTTTTGATGTTGTCGATCACCGCACTCTTCTCACACGTCTATCTGACTTCGGTGTGCGTGGCACAGTTCTACAGTGGTTTCGCTCCTTTCTTTACTCTCGTTCCTTCGCTGTCCACTCAGGTTCTTCTGCCTCACCCTCGTTCCCCTCAATATGTGGCGTTCCTCAGGGCTCTATCCTTGCCCCTCTTCTCTTTAATGTCTTTCTTTCCCCTCTTGCCCTGCTTATTCAACAAGATGAAATTTCTGCATATATCTACGCCGATGATATTCTTTTGGTTCATCACACTTCTTCTTCCTCCCCTGACCTCGCCCCACTTAACTCTTGTCTTACCTCAGTTGCCTCCTGGTTCGATCAAAATTTTCTTCATGCTAACCCCGCCAAATCCTCTGCTATCTGGTTTTTCCTTCGGGGTCCCCTCTCCCGATCTATCACCTGTTATGTCCTCCCGCCCACTGTTCCCTCTAAGCTGTGTGCGTGTGCGCGCGCACACACCTCGCCGAGCGAGCGCACATACTTTACAACAGAGCGCACAAAAATTACGGCTCTGATTCTGAAAGAAAACAACACAGACGTCTTAAAATTTAAAAGTTATGATTGTAATTACTAGAAATTTCCCGCTTCATTTAGTAATCATCTATTTTCATTTAATTTGATTAAAATCAATGTGGTGTACATACTGTATTCTGACATGTAGTCAAGTTTTAAAGTATATAACTCTGAGTGTCGTTATGTGGCGCACAAAAATTTAACCTTCCTTCAAAAGCGGCACACAGCTGATATTTTATGCACACACAGCCTACAGAAAATTAGAGGGAACATTGCTCCCGCCCCATTCCCCTGGTATTGACTCTACGGTACTTGGGCATCACCCTGGACTCTTCTCTCTCTTTCCATCAACATATTTCCTCTGTGGTGCGTACTTCCTTTTTTCACCTTTGTCGGATCAGGGCTGTCCGGTCGTTCCTCCCTTCTTCTGTTATCACCCTTGTTCTGTCACTTGTGATCACTCGTTTAGATTACTGCAATGCCATCTTTGCAGGCCTCCCCTCCTATCAGCTTCGTCATCTCCAGTTAGTCCAAAACACAGCCGCCCGTCTCATCACTTGTTCCTCCGCTCGCTCTCACGTCACTCCCTGCCTTTTCACTCTTCATTGGCTTCCGGTTAAGGTCAGATTCATTTATAAACTGCTCATCATCGCACATAGGGCTCTTCATGCTAGCACCCCTCAGTATTTGGCTGACATTATCCACCTTCAACCATCTCCACGTCTTCTTCGTTCTGCTCACGGCAATCGCCTCTTCCTCCCCTCCCCATCTCAGGCTCATCTTGAACTCACCCATCACTCCGCATTTTTCTTTCTGGGCCCCGCTTTATGGAATTCGCTCCCACACCTGCTTCACACTGAATTATCCCTCCCCCGCTTCAAAGCTCTTCTCAAAACCTACCTTTTCTGCCAGGCCTACGATCTCCCCTTTTCCACCGATGGCCCCGCATCCCCCAGCTGTGCCCCCCACCTTTCATAATCTCCTATCCTCATAATTCCAGCCACTCCCTTGCTCTCCCCTTTCACTGTCCCTTGTCACCATGTTCTCCCCTCTAGGTTTGTCTCTGTCCTCTATCTTATTCTGTTTTATCTATCCCTGTCCTATCTATCGATGGCATTCATTTCCGTCTTTATTTTCCAGTAGCCACTATTTATTTGTATTGTACACCGCCCTGATGCTCCGGCTTGGGCGGTATATCAAATTTTGCTGATAAAGATAAAGATCATTCTTGCAGCGACAAAATAAATGTGTGTGTCTGCAATTACCAATGAAAGATTTTAGGAGCAGCAGAGGCTGGAATGTCAGGCCCCCAAAAGGAAGACGATGTGGTTCTTATTCTTAGGGCTGTGCTGGGAGAGGAGGCAAAACCTGTGTCAGGCTGTTCAGGTAGAATATGTCCCTGCCGAAAGCTAAATGCAGAGAAAATACATGAGTATATGGCGACATCTGGTGGTCACCATTATGAATAGCATCTCACCATATACTATATTTTTCCTTCACTTGTCTCTTCTCAAAGCTAAAGAGCCCCAACCTTTTAAGCCTTTCCTCACAGGGGTATCCTTCTATCCCCTTTATTATTTTGCTTACCCCCAGAATAATACTTTTGATATTTTTTACCTCTCTTATTTCACCTTTATTGGTCATATTCCTTGGAAATAAGCTACCAGGAGAAAGGAGAACAGAACTTCTGTTACAGTTTGTATTAATTTTTAAAATTACAAATATAATTTATTCCTTATATTTTGTTCTCTTTTTGCAATAAAAGGTGTGTGTCTTTAACTATGGCTTCACCCCTGTCTCTTTCTGTCTTCTGAAAACATACATGCTATCTCTCCATTGCTGGGAGAGGTGTTCCATCTCTGTATGTAGGTCTGAGAGTGTTTGGTTCCCAGTGCTGACCAACCTTCCCTATAAGCTGCACAGAAATTCTCTACCATATTCCTGCCAGTAGGGGGGGGGGGTGATACTTCAGCACTGCTTTTTCAATCATGAGGAGCAAGCAGGTCCCTTGGGAGTCTTGTAGATAAACTAGATAATAGGGGAAAGCCAACAGTCACCCAAGAGCACATGGTTCAGAAGGATATATCCCTAAAGAGTACTAGCAAAAGAGGGAAGTTAGGACATCCTGATAGAGAGGTTCCAATAAAGATAAAAGTAATCCAGTTGCCTTTAAGTACAGAGCAGACAGAGCTGAAAGATTGAGGGAGGAGTGGCTCAGTGGTTGGGACAGGTTACCTCAGGCCAGAGGGCTAGGGGTTCAATTCCCACATAGGGACAAGCAACTTCAGACTGGAGGGACTGGGGTCTCTAGTCTCATGGCCACTCCTTGTGGCCTTGGGCAAGCCACTTAACTCTCCATTGCCTCAGGTACACTTAGATTGTAAGCCCCTTGGGGACAAGGGAATAAAAAGTGCCTGTTAGTATACATGTAAACCGCACTGATTCTAAAGAGCATATTATAAGAGAAATAAATTACCCTTGTCAACCAGGTAGATGATGAAACGCTAAAATAAATCAGGGAAGCTAACAAAAGCTACAAAACAGTAATTATGGGTGATTTCAATTACCCCAGTATTGACTGGGTCAATGTCACAGCAGGACATGCTAGGGAGATAAAGTTTCTAGATTAAAATAAATGACTGCTTCTTGGAGCAGCTGTTTCATGAACCAACAAGAGAAGCCATTTTGGACCTAGTCCTTAGTGGAACACCAGATCTGGTACAAAAGATAAGGGTGTGGGGCCACTTAACAATAGTGATCATAGCATGATCACATTTGATTTAATAAATGGAGGAAGACAGCAAGGAAATCCACAGTACTACCTTTTAACTTTCAAAAGGAAAACTATGATAAAATGAGGAAAATAGTTAGGAAAAAGCTAAAAGGAGCAGTTCCAAGGGTTAAAGGTTAAAAAACTTTAAAAAAGCAGCTGCAAAGGTTAAAGACTTACATCAAGCTTGGGTGTTGTTTAAAATACCATCTTGGAAGCCCAGACCAGCTTTATTCCACACTTTAAGAAAAGTGGAAGAAAGGTCAAAAAACTGCCAGCATAGTTTAAAGGTGAGATCAGAGAGGCTGTTGTTGCCAAAAAAGCATTTTTCAGGAAATGGAAAAAGGAGCCAAAAGAATGAAAATGGGGAACAACATAAACACGACAAGTTAGATGCAAGGCACAAGGCAGGCAAAGAGAGAATTTTAAAAAAAAGCTTGCCATGGAAACAAAAATGCACAATAAAATCTTTTTCAAGTACATTTGTAGCAAAAAACCTGTGAGAAAGTCAGTTGAACCATTAGATGATAGAGGGGTAAAAGGTGCGCTAAGAGAGGACAAGGCCATAGCAGAGAGACTGAATGATTTCTTGCTTCGGTCTTTACTGAAGAAGATGTAGGGAAGTTACCCATGCCAGAAACAGTATTTAGAGGTGATGCAATGGAAAAACTGAAAGAAATATCCATAAACCAGGAAGATGTATTACAACTATTTGATAAACTGAAGAGTATTAAATCACCTGGGCCAGATGGTATACATCCAAGGGTGTTGAAAGAACTGAAATATGAGATTGCAGACCTACTATTTGTGAACTATCATTAAAAGCATCTTTAGTACTTGAAGATTGGAGAGTGGCCGATGTAATGCCAGTTTTTGAAAAGGGTTCCAGGGGTGATCTAGGAAACTACAGACCGGTGAGTCTGATGTCAATACTGGGCAAAATCATAGAAACCATTATAAAGAAATAAAATTACTGAACATGTAGATAGTCATGGTTTAATGGGAGAAAGCCAACATGGATTTAGCCAAGGAAAGTCTTGTCTTACTAATCTGTTATATTTTTTTGAAGATATGAATAAACAGGTAGACAAAGGTGAGCCAGTCAACATAGTGTATCTGGATTTTTAGAAATCTTTTGATAAGGTCCCTCATAAGAGACTCTTGGCGAAATTAAAAAGTCATGGGATAGGAGGCAGTGTACTATTGTGGATCAGGAACTGGTTAGAAGGTAAAAAGCAGCGAGTAGGGCTAAATGACCAATTTTCTCAATGGAGAAAGGTGAATAGTGGAGTACCCCAGGGATCTGTGCTGGGCCTGCTGCTTTTTAACATGTTCATAAATTATCTGAAATGGGAATAACGAGTGAGGTAATCAAATTTGCAGAGGACACAACACAAAATTATTCAAAGTTGTTCAAACGCAAAAAGATTGCAAGAGGACTTCCAAATGGCCGAAGAAATTTAATGTGGACAAGTGCAAAGTTATGCACTTAGGAAGAACGACCCAAACTACAGTTACACAATACAAAGCTCTGCATTAGGAAGGATTTAGGCACCATTATTTATGATACATTGAAACCCTGTGTCCAGTGTGCAGCGGTGGCCAAGAAAGCAAATAGAATGCTAGGAATCACAAGGAAAGGAATGGAGAATACAACAAAGGATGACATCATAATGCCTCTGTATCATTCTGTGATGCGACCACATCTTGAGTTTTCTGTGCAATTCTGGTCACCATATCTTAAAAAGGATATAGCAGAATTAGAAAAGATAGAGAGAAAAGTCACCAAAATGGTAAAGGGGATGGAAGAATACCCTTGTGAGGAAAGGCTTAAAAGGTTAGGGCTCTCCAGCTTGGAAAAGAGATGGCTGAGGGGAGATGTGATAGAAGTCTATAACTTAATGAATGGAATTGAATGGGTAAACAGAGATTGATTGTTTACTCCTTCAAAATTTAGATAAACTAAGGGACCCTCAATGAAGCTACAATGTAGCCCATTTAGGACTAAAGAAAAAACTTTTTTTCACTTAACGAGTAATCAAACTCTGGAATTTGTTACCGGAGGATGCAGTTAGTGTAGCCGAGTTTAAAACAGGTTTGCACAAGTTCCTGAAGGAAAAGCTCATAAATCATTATTAAAGAGGATCCGGGAAATCCATTACTTATTCTGGGATAAGCATTGTGAAATGTGTGTACCTTTTTGGGAACCTGAAAGGTGCTTAAGACCTGGATTGGCCACTGTTGGTAACAGGATACTGGGCTCGATGGACCTTGATTCTTAACCTGCCTGCTTTTCATTATTGAGAATGTGATACTGAAGCACAGGACCGCACCAAGTTCTAAATGCGACTGATGAATCTGGTGCCTACCTGCCGCCCAGTCACATTCAATAACTCACTTTTTGAGCCTCCTGGAAGCCCAGTGATGACATCAGCGCCCCCTTCTGTGCTTGCATCCTGTGCGGCCGCAGCACTCACACAGCTCTTGGTGCAGCCCTGCTGAAGCACCACTCCCCATTAACAGAAATGAGGACAGAGGATTCCAGTGCAGCTTAGGGCGGACATTGGAGCTCACAGTATTGTGTTCAGAAGCTAAGGGGGTTATTCGGAGCCATGAATAGCAGGGTTGGACGGCCTAACGAGATGTCCATTCCCGCTATTCATGGCTTCTCCTGCCCCCGAATAAGTTCCCCACCGGTTGTACAGGGAAGTAAGATGGGGGCAGGAAACAGGCGGCCCGGGGATGGAGAATGGGCGGGCAGTGGATGGTCGCCGGCCATGGACGTACAGGGCCGATTCCACCTCTGAGGTGGAATAACTTCCCTGGATTTTTTTTTTTTAAGCTGCTGGGGCGCGGAGGGGGCAGAGGGGGCAAGGATTTATTCCCCGCAGCCCAACCCTGGCCTTCAGAGGCCGGATTGGGGGTCGGGCTGTGGGGAATAAACACTTTAACTGGGCATCTGGCATCGCAGCTTTTAAATGGAGCCGCGGTGCCATGGAAACATGACACCATGGCGCCGCGGCTCCATTTAAAGGCCCTGACTGAGTTAGCCGGGTGCAGTCCTGCACGTGCAGGTTGGACAGAATCAATGTCCCGGCCTGCATGTGCAGGACTGTTCGCAATTCTGATCCCACGGAGCTAGACGTGCCCCGCAGGATCAGAATCGCGATCCCCTCTGTGCACTCTGGTTTTCAAAAAATTCATAAATAATGTCTTGCCTGTGTTTACATTGCAGTAGCTCATTCCTTATGGATTTAAATAAACGTCTGCGTGTAATGGATATTATGCAAATGTTTTCTACAAAGATGGGACCAAATATATGATTTTTTTCACAGAAGGGGTGTTTGCACACAATAAAATATGCAAAACACTGAAATTTTGGCAGTTTTGTGCTTTTCTGGGTGTTTAGTGTCTTCTCGCATAAACACTCTTTCTGCTAAAAAACATTTTGCAGTTCAGTGTATCAACTAATAAAAGTCAAAATGGAGAGAGAGAGGTATTTGCAATTAATTACAAATAGTGAGTACATAAATTGCATGAAATAAACATTTACAAAACAGAAAATAATGACAAAATGTCTAAATTGTGGATTTAATACTCTGAGAGACAGTGAGAAAAGCCCTGGCTGAAATGCATCAGGACTTAATAGATTCCTTTGAAGAAAAGGAGATGAAAAACACTCTTTGATTTATTTAACTGCAAAAAGGTTACATTGCCTATCTGTGCAGAGGACTCATTCATCCAGTCTTTCTTTGTCCCTTTTGGAACGTGGCTTCCCAGCTTAAAGAGTAGCCTTTTCATGCTTGCATATCTCTTGTTGGAGCAAGACAGGAATTGTCTAAAAGTGAATTTTTGAGATCATGCTGGTGTCCCACCCAAGGCTGTGGTGTTGAGAAAGTTCATTTTGAGAGCCAGAAAGACATACACTATGTTTCCATGATTGCTGCATATGAAGGAGGTTGCCCATCATCCGTTGGGTTGGTTGAGATCGTTCTGCTCTCTGTCTTGACCTCCATCTTCTCAAGTTCTACTGAGTCTATCCTGCTGCGCTGACGAAGCATCTGGGATGCCTTGCGGATGCTGGAGACCTCAGAGGCTGTGCCCTCGAACACCTTGGCCATGAACCCAAGCCCAGCTGAGCGGATGAAGCTGCTACCAGCAAAGGCATAGAGGACAGGGTTGACACTACTACTGAAGAAGGCCAACGCTGTCAAAGTGGGTCTCCCTTTATTTGCTGCATTAAGCAATTTCTGAGCACTAGAGCTAGAAGACAGGTTCCCTGCAACCTGGATGAGGTTCACCATATGGTAAGGGATCCAGAAGAGAGCAAAGACCACCACAATGGCAACAATGAGCCGTCCCGTCTTCCGCTTGCGCTGAAATTTGGCACTGCGCAAGCGGCAGCCGATGTAGGCGTAGCTAGTGACAAGCACAGCAAAAGGAATGATAAAGCCAAAAATGGTTTCAAAGAGGTACTGGAACACAATGTGCTTGTGTTTGGGGTGAGGGTGATAGGGCTTGCAGATGTGTGCTGATCCATGCACTATAACTGTGCGGTAGAATGGCATGGGGATGGCCAACAAGGCAGCTAAGACCCAGATAGCTGCTACTATGCCCATGACCACAACCTTGGTGCGCAGCTTTTGGGACAGGAAGGGTTTAGCGACGGCCAGGAAGCGGTCCAGGCTCATGAAAGAGATGAGGAAGATGCTGGCATACATGCTGAGGCAGCCTATATAGTGGCAGATTTGACAGACCCCCTGGCCGAAGACCCAGCTACCTGTAGCTAGGAAGTGGATGAGGAATGGTGCGGTGAGGAGTACGGCCATGTCAGCTACAGCCAGGTGTAGGATGAGAATGCAGGTCACCGTGCGCTTCTTCATGGCCACCAGGATGGTCCAGATAATGAAGGCATTGCCTGGGAAGCCTACCAAGAAGGCCACAGAGAGGATGGCGATGCCTAATGAGGCTGAAGGAGAGGACGAGCTGGGAACCACTGGCCGAGGTGTCTGAGTTGCATTCAGAAAGGAAGAGTCATTCCAGGAAGTGGTTATGGAGGAATTCATCCCTGTGTGATGAGAGAAGGAAACAGAGGCATTATGAATGTCCCTGGTAATGAAATATCCTCGTATCTGAAGTCAACTCTTAAGGTTCTGCGTACTTAGCTGTTCTCTGGGGAATAAGGAAGGGATCTACCCATCCAGGCATCCTCTATTTCATGCACACATATTCAAATGATTTGAAATACCCACAAACAACCTCTTTCTATCACCCAAATACTCTAAGCCTTCCTCTCAGACAAAGAACATCCACAATGCTTGCTTTTCTGCCATTGTTGCTGTCAAATGCCATCAAGCTGATGTTAGCTCCTGGTGACCCTGTGGATATTTGTCCATGTTATGGCTATCCCCTGACTTGCAAGGTGTGACCAGAAGTAGATTGCCAGGGCTTTCTTACATGCAGTGAGCCTGTAGGACATCATATTGCAAAGTGGTCTCCCATCCAAGTACTCACCAGGCCCATTGCTTCTTAGCTTCAAGATCAATCAAGCAAAAATACCTTTTCCAATACTTCAAAAACATACATATAAATCCAAATTTTACAGGACCTCAAATAAATAATTAGTTATCCATCAACATAGCCCAGAAAGGTATAGGCTATCGGGTCAGTATGGTATTATATCGTAATTTATTTTATCTAGCTATGCTTATATACCGCTTTTCTCTGGGTCAAAGCGGCCCATTAAATTGGATTTGTACCAACAATATACAAAACACCTTGAAAAAGACCAAAATGAGAAATGATAAATTACAGCACAAAGTATTTGAGTAACCTGTTACTGAATAGCCTGTACAGTTTCCACAGTTAGCCAAGTTGTAATCCCCTGTTCTCTGTAAATACAGTGTGGACGCCACCGCACCGCACTGTACAAATCTGTTTTAACTGTAAACCGAGCTGATTTTAAAGAGCATGGTATAAAAAAATCTCAAATAAATAAATATTTAAGCCTTATAAATAACCCGATGCAACACTGCGTTTTGATGGTAACATTACTCATCTGCATTAGCGAATAGCCACATAGTCCAAGCATCTCTTGCCGCGGTCCATTCAAATTACTCTCAACAAACTTAATGAACAGATATTTTAAAGATAGCAGAGCCACATATAAAGCCAAACCAATCAGCCTGCTCACAAACAAACAATCAATCACAAAAGCAAGAAGCAACATACTATCGCACAACCATCCAATAAAAAAACATACCATTATCCAATTCAAAGCGGACACAACCGCTCATTCGTAACATCCTGAACCACTCTCCAATGAAAAACAAATGCACCCATTTATTCATAAAGTCTTCAGTATTCCCAGAAGTAAAGAAACCAACCAGTGAACAACAACAGAGCCCAATCAATCAAAGAGCTCATAAAACAACAAACACTACCCCAATCAATCCAAGCTATAGTAAAACCACTGAGTAAAGCAATAGAGCCCCAATACATTCATACCACAAAGCATCTTAAAATAACCAGTCGTATTCCCACCAAACAATTGATAAACCAGACAGACAAAGCAATAAACATAGGCCAAAACTTAATCAAACAGTGAGGAAAATGATAACCATTCTATTTCTTGGTTCAGACCCATAGGTTGAATCGCCCACAAGTGAAACATCCATTCTGTTTCCTTTCTATTAAGCTGAGCCAACCTAGCCCCCCTGTTTCCAAGTTAGAGGCTCACTGTCAATGATCCGCCAGGGAAGGTCATCAACAGTATGACCTTTAGTGACCCAAAGGTTAACCAAAGGAGCTGTCAATACAGAGTTAACAGTACAATTTTTATGATCAATAAGCCGGAGATATACTTTAAGCTTAGTGCACCCAACATACAAAAGTGGGCAAGGGCATCAGATGATATATATTACCCAAGGGGAATCACACGTAATAGCAAATTTACTAAAATACATTTTCACACTCAGATCAACCCAGGATGATCCCACTATAGCAAGTTAGCACCATGAACACCGCCCACAGCAATCATGGCCAGGCGAGTCATTGACAGTAGGCTTAGGGACATAACAAGCCACCATTTTGCCTATATTGGGACCTTGTTTGTAAGCCACCTTAGGGAATTCAGAGAGAGTGGGATTTATTTATTTAACCTGTTTTTTATACCGCCTTATCCTGAAATCAAAGTGCTTTACATTAAACTCAGAACAAGAACAGGGTACATTATAATTGGTTTGGGATATTTAAAAGGGGAGAACTATATACAACCTATTCGACATATTTACATATCTACATGAGTTCTCTGCGTTAGGATCTGACTAGATTGTCAGATAGGATCGAGACACAGTATCCCCCAATGTGATTTCGCTGGCCCTGAACGTACAGGGCCAACATTAGAATCGTCACTTTACATCCAGGGCCGGCGACCGCCCACTGCCTGTCCTCTCTCTGCCCCTGGGCTGCCTCTTCCCCACCCCTGACTAACTTCCCCGCACAACCGGTGGGGAAGTTAGTCAGGAGCTGCCGCTGGCACGAATACCAGGGATGGACGTCCTGTTGGGATGTCCATCCCCGCTATTCGTGTCTCAGAATAACCGCCATAACATTTATGTATAGAAGTCACTATGGGGCATGCTTTCTAAAGTGCATTACCCAATAGTGTGAGGTTTAGCGCATGGTTTGAATGCCACACAAAAAAATAGCACAGGTCCCATGCTAAAAATCTCACAATATCTGGGTAGCATATAAAAAGGTGGGAACTGAGCGGGTCAGGGGTGGAACAGAGGCACTGACATCACAGCTAATGTGGGTGTTAATAACTTGTACTAACCGAGCTTGTTGCCCTTAGCATGGATGGACTTAAACCCATCTCGACTGGTGGAGTTAAGTGCACCCATGTGCTGGCTTGCACACAAACTGCAGGGGGTGGACACACTTGTCACCTGAAGTTAATATGGGTCCTCCGCTCTGGTAACACAACCCACACATGCAGAACCAGCACAGGCTTCGGTAAACACCCCCCTGTTTGCATAAAACGTGGGTGTATGGAGGGGAGGGAGGAAGATATGGCAGGGGCTGGCCCAGCTCAGGCAGCCAACTAATTACATTCAACAGTCAGGATTACCCCATTATCAACCTTTCCAAAACCATCCTGCATAAAACAGACATCCTACTTTGTTTTGTGTATATTTATATAATGAGGGCAATTCCCCAAATCCTTTTATTCAGGAAAATGGATTTTTAAAAAATTGCCCACCCTCCCTGAAGATTAAAATACTCGCTGATGGCTTTTTGTGTGCCCGTTAGGACCTATTGCTTTGCTCTGATTGCAGCTGCTCTTTGCTGCTTCCTAGAAGCTGCCGCCCTAGGCAGTCACCTAGTTTGCCTCATTCCGTGCAGCTTTGCAACCTTGCTTTAGTAGAAGTGTCCGGAAAAGCCAGCAATTTATTATTCACCAAAAGCTATTTACTGGAGGACACCTCCCTCACAGTCTAATGAGCAAGGCAGAAGTGTGACTTCAAAGCAGGACCGGCCGAAGGGTTTCTGCCTCCCTAGGCAGAAAGCCCAGCCACCTGCCCCCCCCACCACACATGCCAAGCCTCCCCCGCCGACCCACGTCACCGCCCCACTGCTGCCAATTTTGTCTTGGGGGGAGGCAGACGGTGGCAGTATTTTAAATGTGGCGGCTTTGTGCCATCGCTTTGATGCCCACAGCAGGCCATGTGCTTCAGCAGACAGGACCTACCACTTCTGACCCTCCCTCTCCAACAGTAAATTGCATCAGAGAGGGATCAGAAGTGGCAGGTCCTGTGTGCCAAAGCACATTTATTTTGCTTTTTATTTTATTTAGCCAAGCTTATATACTGCTTTTCTATATGGCCTGCGGCAGGCACCGAAGTGGCGGCACAAAGCCGCCCACCCGGGTTCCCTGCTACCTAGCTCGCCTAGTGGACGGCCTGGCCCTGTTTCAAAGTAACCCGGACTCTAAATTTACAAATTCAGTTTCAAAAAGACCGAATTCTGCAAGAGTGTGGCTCCTAGACAATACAAGCAAAATATTAAAGTATGCATTCTGTTTATACAGCTTCATTATCAACACAACCCTAGACACCATCTGCTGCCTATTTATCCATAATCTGGATGCATTTTGTAAGATGTTCATGGATCTGTGCATAGTTCAGAAGCGCGGTACCTAAGTGGCCACCTTGTAACCATGCGAAGTCCCCTGATAGTGGGATGCTGATTATTCTTGACATTCTTTCAACAGCTCAATTTATAGGAAATGCCCCAAAATAAATATTAACTTGACCAGGGCAAGAAGCACCAGGAACAAACACTGTAACTATTTTAAGGCTGCATGAATCTCTGCCTAACAATTAGAGGAAAGCACATTGCTTTCTGCTGAAGGGACGCAGAGCAGCTGCCCTTTAAAAGTGGAATCATGTGGTCTTCCGGACTCAATACTGAACCTGAGTTTGGGGTAGGAGTTTTTGAAACAGCATTACTGGAAAGTCTGGAGGGTACCAGTGATATAGCCAGGGGTTCTCAACCCAGTCTTCGGGACACACCTAGCCAGTCAGTTTTTTAGGATAAACACAATGAATATGCATGAGATAGATTTGCATGTACTGACTCCCTACAGTGTATAGTCATTATGGATATCTAGAAAACCCGACTGGATGGGTGTGCCCCGAGGACTGGATTGAGAACCACTGGTCTAAAACAATTGATTGACCATTCAGCTCCTTGGGACCCCCCTTCTCCCCACCACATCCTCCTGGTCTGCTTTTCCTCTCTTACTCTGCTGTCAGAAGAAATGACAGCAGTTGATTTCTGTGACTGAGGATCCCTGAGGTTTTGAGGAAGATGGAGGCGGTTTAAGGTCTCCGCAGTTTCCTTTTTTGGTTGTCTTGGTTTGAAATCTAACAGCTAATTTGAGTTCATCTGAACCCACCTTTCTGACAGTCTCTCTGTGAGCACAGCTATGAAATTATATTCCATATGAAAACTACTGCGGAGGGAGGGGAGCCGTTGCAGAGACCTTTTGCCAGCTCTAATGTTCTTAACGTCTGCTTCAGGCCCCGATTTAGGCATAAGCCGCACAGGCAGCTAGTTTAGGAATCCAGAACACATCTATCTGTAGCCTATTTTATAACAAAAAGCAGGCACCTATTTTTCTTTAAAAAATAGGGGCACAAGGGGCCAAAAATGTACGCAAAATCTAGGTGCAATCACTTACGTCAGCCCCGGGGTTGGCAAAAACGTCCACACCTAGATTTTTAAAGAACGCACATAAGTTACAGTATTTTAAAACTTACATGGGTAAATGTATGCTCCAGCAAAGCTAAGTCCCTGTACACACCCACACTGCAAGTACGCGCTATCGGCCTGACACACATACTTGTAAAATAGCGGCCATCTAAAGTACACATGCAAAGACCCATCTGCACACATACAGTACGTCATGTTGATGGCATGTAACTTTATGCGAGTCTTTAGAAAATTACCTCTCATGTGTCCAGGCCAAAAAGGAGTCAGGGCCATCCCCTTGGCTGCATGAGCTCTACGAGAGGATCCCTGCTTGCATCCGCTAGTCCTGCCGACGGATGCTGACATCTTAAATCCTGCCCTGCCCATCTTCTGATGAATTCTGAGACCCCAGTATCAGACCGCTGCCATTATAGATTACAGCAGAGGTTATTTTCTTCTTTGGCCGTTGGTGGAAAACGAGAACCCCCCTCCCCCATGTGCTTCTGCAGGTGATAGTTCTGCACCTTTTGACGGCATTCCCAATAACTCCATGAAACGTCCCCGGACTGTACCGAACACAGCAGTTAAGCTCTTTTGTAGACCTTATGTCTGACCATGTGACTTCTCCGCTTATTGATTGACACTGGTTACCTGCCCTCTTCTGAAACAAAGTCAAAACCCTAATTTAACTTTCAGAGCTCTCTGCAAAAGTTGTCCCAGATATTTAGCGGGTCAGAAATATTTTCTGATTTGGCAGCCACATTTCTGTTGTTCTGGGTGCTGCTGTAATTTAAATCAAGCCACTGGAAAAGCCTTGAGGAGGGATCCAGAGTGAATCATGTGCTTGTATGACTGTGTGAGCTGGGTGGTTATTGGTTGCAAATGTTTGCATCTATGCCACTTAATCAGTATAATTTATTCATTTGCAAACAGCCTCTAGGAAATATTACTCTGCCCTTTTGCAAAAAAATAACTGGCTGAATCTGGGGTTTGCATTTGGGAAAAAAAGAGTTTTCAAAGATTCCACCCGCACCATTACGTATTCGCATCTCAGTCAAATCAGAGTTAACACAGAGGCTTATCTCATACCCAATGGAATGGCCCAAAGCCTCAATCCCCTTTGCCTTAGGGGTACAGGGGATTTGAACATCATGCCTAGTATAATATCCCCAGTATATTCCTTGTTATACCAAATCGTACGAAACCGTCTCATGATACCACCCCCTCTTAGATTGCCCTGGCGTTGATTCTTTCTTCTGCCTAAAGCTTAATAGCTCCCACTGTATGGACGCCCTTTCAGTGAAGATCCGCTTGGAAAGCTCAGTTAAATTTAAAGAATGGATCAAAGATTGCCTTTTCCAGAATGCTTTCATCACCCCTCATTTGACATAGTTTTAGGTAGGGTCATTGGATCTAACATTCGCTTTTTCCCTTTATATATTATCTCCGGGTTGGCTGGTGGACATTTTCTAGGCTCAGGGTCTTTTCCTTCCCTTATGGACCGACCTGCTAGAATTAGTCTTGGCTATTACTTGTTGTTCTATTCGCCTCCCTCCCATTTGGGTCCTATCTCAGGTATGATATACGTTAGGCAGGACTGTACCAACCTAGAAATGTACCCTGTACGACTAACGAATCTGGTGCCCACACTCCACCCGGTCACATCCAGTAACTCATGCTTTCTGAGCTTCCTGGAAGCCCAGTGATGATATCGGCACCCCCTTCTGTACAGCCGTGATGTCAAGCTGATATTATTCTTTCATTTTCTATTATCAGACTGCTTAATAACTTTTTGTAAGCCTCTTCGACACCTGTGCCATTAGGTGAAAGGTGGTATCTGAAATCTCTCTGAATAACATCAATAAATAAATGCAGCATTGGAAGATACCCTCTATTTTAAGGCCCTTTTATTGTGGCATGACCTGCCTCCTGATATGAGGCAAGAATCATTGTTTAAGAAATGTAAACGGGCGTTAGAGACTCCTTTGAATGAGAAGACCTTTGGAACTGTGGGTTGCTGACTATATTATAGTCTTCTGATGGTATTATTGTTCTCTGTTTTTGTTTCTAAAATTGTTTGTAATTTCTTTTCCTGTCTTATTGTAAACTGCTCAGGTACAAACTTAGATTGTAAGCCCTCCGGGGACAGGAAACTACCTACAGGACCTGAATGTAGCTCGGCTTGATCTACTACTGGAGCTAAATACTACTAAATAAAATATTTGAAGGGTGGTATAGAAAGCATAATGAACCACAAACAGGGCCGACCCAACCATTCCGCAAACCAGGCAGTCACCTAGGTGGCAACTTCTGAGGGTGGAGGGTGGCAAAGAAGAGGGCCGGCCCAACCATTCTCAAATAACTGATGCACAGCCAAAAGAGAAAATGATCATAAAAAGAAACCTACACCTGCAAATTTCCTTTTATGCAGTTGCCTGAACCTGGGTTTCTAACCAGCACTATGTTTTCTAGGAACTCTCAATACTTTGCAAATATTTTCAGTTTGTTTTGTACTTTTCTTGTAAATTTATGGCTAATCTCCAAAAGCACTTATGTGGTCAGCATCGAGTGCTGGCTGTCTAAGTGTGTTTGTTTTAAAATTGTCTGGCAGCAAATGGATACATTTTATCCATATAAGTAAATAGATGGCTAAAATTTATCCACATAAGCTGAGGAGGTGCCGGGGTGTTCCATGGGGAGGCCCAACCCAAAGCATATGTGGATAATACCTGAAGATTGGAGGATCGCCAATGTAATGCCAATTTTTAAAAAGGGTTCAAGGGGTGATCCGGGAAACTACAGACCGGTGAGCCTGACGTCAGTACCGGGAAAAATGGTAGAAACCATCATAAAGAACAAAGGTACTCAGCATGTAGATAGTCATGGCCTAATGGGAGACAGCCAACATGGCTTTAGACAAGGACGATCTTGTCTTACTAATCTGTTATGTTTTTTTGAGGTGTGAATAAACAGGTAGACAAAGGTGAGTTGGTTGATATTGTGTATCTGGACTTTCAGAAAGCCTTTGACAAGGTCCCTCATCAGAGATTTTTGGCAAAATCAAAGAGTCATGGGATAGGAGGCAGTGTACTATTGTGGATCAGGAACTGGTTAAAAGATAGAAAGCAGAGGGTTGGGCTAAATGGCCAATTTTCCCAATGCAGAAAGGTGAATAATGGACTATTTATTTATTTACATTCTCTTATATACCATGCTATTCTGCATCAGTGTGGTTTACATTGAACAAACTGAAATTACATTGAACAGGGCATTATAACTTGGAGATAACTATTTTACAGGGAACATGGGCTATGGAGGGTTAAGTGGCTTGCCCAAGACCACAAGGAGCACCTGTGGGACTAGAAACCCTAGTCTTTCTGGCCCAAGGTTGCTGTGCTCCAGTGGGATTTGAACCCCTGACCTTCTGGCCTGAAGTACCTTGCCCCAACCACTAGGCCACTCCTTCACTCCATCAGACTATCTCTATGGCCTGCCACTTCTGCCCCCTCCATGTCCCCCATACAAATAGTAAGTCTGCATTGGAGGGCGGTGGATGTGGCAGCTCATAAAGGCCAGGAACTGTAATGCAGCACTGGTGTGATTGGGTAAGCTCTGCATTGCAGTTTAAAGGACATTGCCACCGCTGTAGATCCTGGGGATGGGTGGCAGGAGTGGAAATGGGGGTGCGGGTGGCAGCATTGAGGGTACCTCATATACTTGCACCAGCCCTGTTTATCTGTAGAAATGGATCTCATGCTTAGCAGTTCTAACTTTAAATAGATAGCCTAGCCATTTAATGTTAAGAAAATGTATTCATCAGGGCAATGAAAATTCACATAAAGATGTGGCATCCAAGTGGCTAAATATTTACATCTTAATTTCAAGTAATGGATTTTAAAAAATTGACCTCGATTTACTGGTTCTTTAAATATGGGATTTTCCTGGTCTCTGTTTGGTTAACCATGGAACAAAGGCATTGCCTGTTTGCTCCTCTGTGTACTGCAACTTCCATTTTCCCTATGGATTGAATTTGTTGTTAAGTGCCACTGAGCTGATGCTGACCCCTAGTGACCCTGTGGATAGTGGTCCCATGGGTTTTCTTGGCAAGGTATGACTGGAACTAGATAGCTAGGTCTTTCTTCCACATAGTAGGCCTTCAGCACCTGGTATCCCAAGGAGGTCTGCTATCCAAGTATTAATCAGGCCCAACCCTGCTTAGCTTCCAAGATCCAATGAGATCAGGATCACTCTGAGTGGTGTGGCCATAGTATGGATTGAATTTAGCCCTCTGGAAATCTCACTTTCCAGAGAGATGCCACCATCTTATC
The DNA here is from genome assembly GCA_033557465.1 of Ichthyophis bannanicus. Lineage (NCBI taxonomy): Eukaryota > Metazoa > Chordata > Amphibia > Gymnophiona > Ichthyophiidae > Ichthyophis > Ichthyophis bannanicus. Next base: position 123,580,856 of record CM066048.1, read on the forward strand.
TTTCTGGTTCTCTAACCGTTGTGAGGACAGAAAGTACTCAAGCTATTACACAATATCCTCTGTGAAGTAGGACGGCAAGTATCTCTTGCAAGATTAATTCAGGAAATTGCATTGAGATGACACCAACAGCAGATAAGCAGAAAGATAAAGATATAAAAACCACATGTACAGATATATACGTACAAGCAAATACAAACACACAAACATACACACACACATCTACAGAAAGATAGAGGCAGAAACAGTCACAAAACCTGTCTGCTTCAGGCATAAAAGGACACAATGTAGGTCATCTGAGAGCTAAAGATGTCCACATAACAAGTCTTTTTAACGCACATTAAGTGCAAAGTTCTCTTGCACAACATTTACAATGATCAAGAAGCAACAGTTCGAATGGAAAAAGGAGAAACAGAATGGTTTAAAATCAGCAAAGGTCTACGACAAGGCTGCATAGTTTCCCCCTACATCTTTAATTTATATGCAGAACAAATCAACAGAAAAGCAGGACTGTTTGAAGACAACTGAAGTGTGAAGATTGGTGGGAGACTCATCAACAACCTTCGCTATGCTGATGACACCACAATACTGGCTGAAAGTGGAGACAATTTGAAGCATTTGCTTCTCAAGATCAAGGAACATAGTCTTAAAATGGGCCTGCACCTTAACGTAAAGAAGACAAAGCTCCTGGCAACTGGCAAAATCAATAAGTTCATTATTGATGGAGAAGAAATTGAAATAGTGGACAACTTTAACCTGCTTGGATCATCAATAAAGAAATGACAAGCAGTCAGGAAATCCGACGACGCATTGCTCTTGGCAGAATGGCTATGAAGGAACTAGATAAGATTCTCAAGAGCAGAGGTGTCTCTCTCCATACATAGATTTGGCTTGTTCAAGCTATGGTATTTTCAATAACATCATATGGATGTGAAAGTCGGACAGTGAAAAAGATAGACAGGAAGAAAATCAATGCCTTTGAATTATGGTGCTGGCGGTGAATACTGTGTATACCATGGACTGCCCGAAGAACAAACCAGTCAGTACTAGAGGAGATCAAACCTAAGCTTTCTTTATTTCATATTTATCTTACAATACATATAAAACAGAAAAAAATTAAAAAGACAATTCATACTTCCTTCCAAACCTATGGGAGAAGGGCAAAATATATTTTAAAAACCCCCACAAAAGACCATAACCAAGCCCATATTAACTGAGAGCCAAAATCCCTTGTAAACAGTTTCAATACCCTTTTTTTCTAGCCACTACAGAGAAAGTATTAGAAGAAAAATACCCAAGCAAAACATTTTACTTTTTATGCTGGAGAAAAGACTCTAGCTGGGAGGGCTCAGAAAACACGTACTGTACACCTTGATAAACTAAAACACATTTACATGGAAACTTAAGATAGAAGGTTGCTCCCAGCTTTAGCACCAGGAATGATCTCCGCAATTGTGTGACTCTAGAAACATCCGGAAAAATATTTATCTTCTGCCCACAAAAGAAAATACTTTACCAAAGCTTTCTTAAGAAGCTCAGATGACAAGACTTCGACTTTCATACTTTGGACACATCATGCGAAGAGAGAGATCATTAGAGAAAGACATCATGCTTGGCAAAGTTGAAGGTCAACACAAACGAGGAAGCCCGGCAATGACATGGATCGTTACAATAACAGCAGCTATGGATGCCACTCTGTCAACGATGAGCCGCCTGACTGAAGAGCGAACACAATTTAGGACAACTATCCAGAGGGTCGCCATGAATTGACACCGACTTGACAGTGCTTACCAACAAGTAAGTACAAATTACTACAAGTGCAAAGCCTCCACCTTAACTGCTGGGGGCATGACCAGCATCTTCCCAGCAGTTAGCATGCAGTGCAATTAATGAGGGTGCACCTAAAAATACCCATAGAGGTATTGTTGGATGCACCTGCGCTAATTTCCACATTAACAGTGACTACTCACTAATCTGCTCCCATGTCTCCACTCCGCCCCAAACCTGCCTACTCTTCACATTAGCATGTGAGTGTCACTTAACATGGTTTGGTGGCTACTAGCTGGCCATTAACCAGTTAACAGCACTTAGTAAAAGGGCCCCTTAGTCTTTCTGCACAGTCACTGCCTTTCATGATAGGATGTGGTATGGGGACACTCAATCCTTCTGCGGAGTCACTGCTGTCTCCATGGAAGATAACTTATATGAGAGTAAGGAGAAGGCATGCAGAAAAAGTAAACTACTCAAAAAGGAGAGGGCGTGAAGGGAGACAGGATGGAGAACAAAGTAGAAAGGAGTAAAGGATGAGCCGAGTTTGAGGAAGAGAAAGAAAAGCAGAGAGAAAAAGAAAGACAGAAGTAAAGGTACCCAGGACAGAGAAATGAGAAAGAGACAGGCGGGAGAAGCAGAAAGGTGTGATGAAGGTTAGAAGACTTCAGAGAATGGAGAAAGAGGAGAGTGAAGAGACACAGAGAGGACAGAATGCCTTTACTTACTGTGCTGTGGGAAGTTTGAGAAGCGTTTTTGCTCCTTCGAGATGTGCACGGCTAGGAGAGAGCTGAAGTGCCCCCAGGAGACTATCTCATCCTCTGTGCTACTCAGAGGAGGTAAGAGGAAGTCCTTGGAGGAGGAAGACTCACAGCATTAGCACAGAGCTGTAATGTGGGGGGAAAGCGCCGTGGCAAACCCGTGGGGGGACATGAGGTGGAAACTGGCTGAGGGGGGCAGGATACCTTTCCAGGACACCATAGGAATTCAGTGCCAGCTCCTGCCCTCCTCTGCCCAGGGTCTGTAGCGGGGGACAGCGAATCGAGGGCTGAGGCTTTGCTTGCCCTGGGTGTGTTCTGTTAGCCCAGCTTCCACCTTATGAACTCTGATGGTACTTCGCAAGGGTTATGAGGTTTCCTGCACATCTTGTCTCCTGTGTCCTATTTTTGCAGCATCCTTCTCCATTCTGGGGCACTTTGCTGACACTTCATAGCTCTTTCTTGCAGGATTCAGTCTCCCCCATCGTTGTACTGTGGTACGATCCGCTGGTTCTGTGTAACATTAGCAATGCAGATAGGAATGTCTGTACTTCCTAGGAATGGGGGCATGAAGAATTAGGTCTAGTCTAAAACATGGTCCTTGTGCCGCTCTGAGCCCCCAGTGACAGGAATGTTAGCAATGGCCAGATGTGTGAGGGCAGAATGGAGATTACAAAATGTTCTGACTCAGCAGGGCTGGCATTAGATGATCCATCTGTATCACCCCTATCTTTCTTATGCACTTGGAGGGAAGTACCCAACCCAATGAGCCTCAACCTGCTTATCTCCTGCAGGCCATGACTCCCAGAGAGAGAGTGAAAGGAAGAGAGAGACCTGTTTGTGCTTGTAGAGTTACCAGGCAGCTCAATGTCTTCATGGTTTAGGCTGAGCCCGGTGTTCATGGGAGTTTTAGTTCCCATTCATTAAAAGCAAAAACTACAAGTTCCAGCAGGTCATGGAAAGGGTTAAAACCAGTATTGACTCAGCCTATCCTTGATGACCTGAAACCATCTGCTGAGACATTACATGCCTGGGTAGTACTGGGTCCTCAGATTGGGGGTTGGGATCCCATTGGGGTCACATCATCATTGGATGGAGTCACAGAAAACAGGACCACTTACCTTCTCTCTGGGCTTTCGTTTCATTTATTAAAACTTGATATACTGCCCTTAGTGGGAACATCAGAGCGGTGACCTATGCCAAGTAGTGACAGTCACCAGTCATCATGTGGCCTGTTGTGAGCCAGTGAACATTCATAGGCCTTGCCCCCTCCTGGATAAGCTAAGAGTTGCCAAGTTATCCAGTTCCAGGAATGAGATTTCAAGCCAGTCCTGGATTTCTGATCAAAATGAGTAAAAATCAGGGACTACAAATACCATACTGCATTGCAATGCAAATTTAAAACCAGAACTGGCAACAAATCTCACTCCTGGAACTGGGTAACTTGGCAACTATGGTAAGCTTCCTTTCAGACTGGAAAGCCATGCTGAGTACTGGGGTCTGTAAGCACACACTGCACACTGACCCGGGGATCCTGTGCTGCTGTGGCCGCTACTATTGCCACGGCCTTCCTACTTTACATGAGTGGAGAGAGAGGAAGGAGGCTGGAGACCTGCTAGTTTGTTTTCATCCTGCTCTGGGGATACCATATTTGCCAAGTTACCCACTTCCAGGAGTGAGATTTCTAAGCCAGTCCTGGATATTTGACACTCTCATTCTGAAGAATTATGGGACCTGCAGCACTGATTCCAATGGGTAAAACCAAGGACTGCAATTACCATAATGCATTGCAATGCAACTTTAGAACCAGAACTGGCAAAAAATCTCACCCCTGGAACTGGGTAACTTAGCAACTCTGGGACATATAAATTTTCAGTTGTTAAAATGGGGTCATAAGCCCTGCTCCAGCGCAGTACATACCAGTTCATTAGCAGCCTTGGGAGCTTGAACCCAAGTTGGTAATGGAACCCAGATCGCCTGGACCAACCCCATTCCCTGCAAGGAGATGTTTGGTCTAGGCTTTCCTGAGATTCCTCTTTTTCGCTATGGAATCTAGGGTTGCCAAGTGGCTCCAGATGCGCCCAACAGGCTTGATCCAGTCCTCGGTTTAACCTATTGCATGTAGTCTTGCTTTTCTTATGGAGTGCAATGGAGAAATCAGAACTACATGTCCCTGCATGCAGTGGGGTAAACCTAGGACTGGATCAAGCGTGTCAGGCGCCAGTTGGCAACCCTAATGGAAATCCCACATGACTCTGGGTCAATGAAAACAACTGATCCAGTTATGGTTTTGGCCCATTGCATGTGTGGAATTCTCGTCTGATTTTCTTAGGGAGATCAATAGATTTATCTTTCATAATTGTGTCTCCACATAGTATTAAGATCCATAATTCATGTTAATTGTATAACTATTGCACTTTAGTAATACTCTGAATAATGTTATTATTCCTTTTGTATATTCATGCACTGGTTTGTTTGTTGCACTTTGTTCATTTTATTTCTTTTCCCAGTTTGTATTGTTTCTTTAATGTTTAATGAAGGGCAAAAGTGGTATTGTCAGACTCAAGGGTACAGGGGGGGAATATGTAGAAGCTGATAAGGATAAAGCGGAATTACTTAACAAATATTTTTGTTCTGTGTTCACAGATGAAAAACCAGGAGCAGGACCTCAGAAAACACCCACAAATAAGAACAGAAGCGAGGGACATCTTGAACAATTTTCAGAAGACTGTGTTCGTGAGAAACTAGCTCAACTCAAAGTAGACAAAGCGATGGGACCGGATGGGATACACCCTAGAATACTGAGGGAACTTGGGGACATTCTAGCAACTCCGCTGACTGACCTTTTCAATGCCTCGTTGGAGTCGGGAGTGGTGCCAAAGGACTGGAGAGAGGCTCATGTGGTGCCTTTACACAAAAGCGGAAGTAAGGATGTGGTTGAAAACTACAGGCCGGTTAGTTTAACTTCAGTGGTGAGTAAATTAATGGAAACGCTGTTGAAAGAGAAAATAGTGAGGTTTCTGGAGTCCAGCGGATTACAGGATCCGAGGCAGCATGGATTCACCAGAGGCAGGTCTTGTCAGACAAATCTGATTGATTTCTTTGACTGGGTGACCAGGGAGTTGGACCAAGGGAGAGCTCTAGATGTGGTGTATTTAGATTTCAGTAAAGCCTTTGACACTGTTCCTCACAGGCGACTTATAAACAAACTGAGCACCCTAGGGATGGACCCTAAAGTTACTGCTTGGGTTAGAAATTGGTTGGGTGGGAGGCGACAAAGAGTACAAGTAAATGGAGCTCACTCTGAGGAGAAGGATGTTACCAGTGGTGTACCCCAGGGATCTGTCCTTGGTCCGATTCTTTTTAACATCTTTGTTAGTGATATAGCAGAAGGGCTGTCGGGTAAGGTTTGCCTCTTTGCAGATGATACCAAAATCTGCAATAAAGTAGACACCCAGGAAGGTGTAGATAACATGAGGAGGGATCTAGCTAAGCTTGAAGAATGGTCTAGAATTTGGCAGCTGGGATTTAATGTTAAAAAATGTAAGGTCATGCATTTGGGCTGCAGCAATCCAAGGGAGCAATACAGCATAGGAGGTGAAGTACTTTTGTCCACTAAAGAAGAGCGGGAACTAGGCGTAGTTGTGTCCGATGATCTTAAAGTAGCTAAACAGGTAGAAAAGGCGACGGCAAAAGCTAGAAGGATGCTTGGGTGCATACAGAGAGGAATGGCTAGCAGAAAAAAGGAGGTGATAATGCCTCTGTATAAGTCTTTGGTGCGACCTCATTTGGAGTATGGTGTGCAATTCTGGAGACCGCACCTTCAAAAGGATGTGAACAGGATGGAGTCGGTGCAGAGGGTGGCTACTAAGATGATTAGTGGTCTTCATTATAAAGCATATGAGGACAGACTTAAGGATCTTAATATGTACACCTTAGAGGAAAGGCGGGATAGAGGTGATATGATTGAGATGTTTAAATACCTCCGTGGCATAAATGTTCAGGGAGAGAGCCTCTTTCAATTGAAAGCAAGTTCTGCTACGAGGGGACATGGGATGAGGGTGAAGGGAGATAGATTCAGGGGTGATATGCGGAAATATTTCTTTACGGAAAGAGTAGTGGATCCATGGAATAGTCTCCCAGTGGAGGTGGTAGAGATGAGGACAGTAACTGAATTCAAAAAAGCATGGGACCAACACAGAGGATCTCTAAAGGTAAAAAGTGGACTGTTGTAGTTGTTATGGAAGGACAGACTAGATGGGCCATGTGGTCTTTTTCTGTCATCATGTTTCTATGTTTCTATAAAATTCAATAAAAATGTTGAAACATGAAGATCATTAGAGAAAAATGAGAACTACAAGTCCCAGCATACAATGGAGTAAATGCAGGACTGGATTAACCTGTCCAGCTGACCTGAGCTGAAAATGCAACCCTACACCCAAACAGGGTTGCTAGTTAATTCCAGTCACCTGACAGGGATGCCCCAGCCCTAGATTTATTGCATTACATGCAGGCACTTTATTTTTCTGATTTCTCAATTTCATTCGCTAAGAAAAACAAGAGTAAACCCTGGACTGGATCGTCCCTGTCAGATGAATCTGAAGCCAGCTGGCAGCCTTACTTCCAAATGCTGCATTGTGGTATCTATGGAAGGGCTGTGAACCAGTCCCTTCTATGAGGGCTTCCCAAATCTGTCCTGGTGACCCCACAATAGGCCAACTGGCTATGGAGGTACTAGGACAATTTCATAGCTGTCAAGTTACCCTAGTTCAGGGGTGGGCAATTCCGGTCCTGGAGGGCCACAGACCAGTCAGGTTTTCATGATGTCCCTAATGAATATTCATGGACCTATTTCCATACAATGGAAGGCAGTGGATGCAAATAGATCTCATGAATATTCATTAGGGACATCATGAAACCCTGACTGGTCTGTGGCCCTCCAGGACTGGAATTGCCCACCCTGGCCCTAGTTCCAGGAGTGAGATTTTAAGCCAGACTTGGATTTCTGACCATCTCATTCTGATGCATTGTGAGACCTGCAGCACTGATTCCAATGGGTGAAATCAGGGACTACAAATACCATACTGCACTGCAATGCAAATTTAAAACCAGAAGTAGGGTTGCCAACTGGCTACAGATGTGCCCAACAGGCTCTATCTAGTCCTGGGTTTACCCCACTGCATTCAGGGACTTGCAGGGAAATCAGAACTACATATCCCTGCATGCAATGGGGTAAACCCAGGACTGGATCAAGCTTGTGGGGTGCATCTGGAGCCAGTTGGCAACCCTAGCCTCAAGAAGGCAACATTCTTCAAAAAGGCTTCTCTCAAAATATATGAAGGAATTTTATTTTTTTTGTACCTTCCAAAGGCTATATATAAAGATATGAACATGTGATGGATCGCCTTGTTGCCTGAAAAATGCACCGATATCCCCTAACACTTTGTGGTGTCACATTGCAACTTTAAAATGTCCTAAGAGTAAAATATACATGCATTCCTCCCATCAGAGTTTAAAGTATGTTCATTTGTAATCTTTTTATTTTTTCTTAATTATGTATTTTCACCAGATGCGTAATTCTGTTACAAACTTGGTAAGGCCAGTGAAGCGGTGCCTGGAGCTACATAGGGTTGCCAACTGGCTCCAGATGCGCCCGACAGGTTTGATCCAGTCCTGGGTTTACCTCATTGCATGCAGGGATATGTAGTTCTGATTTCTCCATTATACTCCATTAGAAAAGCTGCTCGGCTGACTTTTAAAGTGCTGCGCGCCAAGGCGCAAGGAAGTAACAGTCACCGGCTGGATCGGCATCGGGCAGTGAGCAGGCAGGTGTGCTCCTCCCTCCTCCCCACCGCCAAAGCCAATCGGGCCGTCAAAGGAGCTGCTCAGCTGACTTTTAAAGTGCTGCGCTCCAAGGCGCGATAAAATCCATGATAAAATCCGTAAGATCACTCTCCAATTTCCCTCTAAGTCCCCTATTTCCCCTTCTCCCCCTTCTTACTCTCAATCCACCCCTTCTCATCCTACCCTCTCTTCCTTTCCTGCAATTTCTGATGATGAAACTGCTCATCTTCTCTCTTCCTCCAAGCTTACCACCTGCTCCTCTGATCCTATCTCCACCCGTCTCCTCTGCTCTATCTCCTCTACCGTTGTCCCTTCCATCTCTCATATCCTCAACCTCTCGCTCTCCACTGCTATGGTCCCTGTTGACTTCAAGCATGCTGTGGTCACGCCTCTCCTTAAGAAACCCTCTCTTGATCACTCCTGTCCTGCTAATTATCGTCCCATTTCCCTCCTTCCCTTCATTTCTAAACTGTTAGAGCGTGCGGTTCACCACCGCTGCCTTGACTTCCTTTCCTCTCATGCTCTCCTTGATCCCTTACAGTCTGGCTTTCGTCCTTTGCACTCTACTGAAACTGCTCTTGTCAAAGTCTCCAGTGACTTGTTCCTGGCTAAATCTAAAGGTCTTTACTCTGTCCTTATCCTCCTTGACCTCTCTGCTGCTTTTGACACTGTTGACCATGATCTTCTACTTGACACTTTGTCCTCGCTTGGCTTTAGGGACTCTGTTCTCTCCTGGTTCTCCTCCTATCTCTCCCATCGCTCCTTTAGTGTATGTTCTGGTGGCTCCTCCTCCTCTGTTACCCCGCTCTCAGTTGGTATCCCCCAGGGTTCTGTCTTGGGTCCCCTTCTTTTATCTCTCTATACCCAATCCTTTGGTGCGCTTTTTTCCTCTCATGATTTTCAGTACCATCTCTATGCTGATGACTCCCAGATCTATCTCTCTACTCCTGATCTTTCTTCTGCTTTCCAGCCCCGGATCTCTTGCTGTCTCTCTGCCATTGCTGCCTGGATGTTCCATCGTCGCTTGAAATTGAACATGGCCAAGACTGAACTTCTCATTTTTTCCCCTAAAATCCCCCCTTCTCCTTCTTCTTTTTCAGTCTCTGTGGATGGCTCTGTTCTCCTACCTGTTTCTTCCGCTCGCAACCTGGGTGCTATGTTTGACTCCTCGCTCTCCTTCTCCTCTCATATCCAACTCATCACCAAGACCTGTCGCTTCTTTCTCTTCAACATTGGTAAAATTTGTCCCTTTCTCTCTGAACATACTACTAAAACCCTCATCCATTCCCTAATCACCTCCCGCCTTGATTATTGTAACCACCTCCTTGCTGGTCTCCCTCAGACTCATCTCTCCCCCCTTCAGTCTATTCAGCACTCCGCTGCACGTTTGATTTTCCGCCAGCCTCGTTTTGCCCATATCACTCCTCTCCTCAAATCTCTTCACTGGTTTCCTATTCGTTTCCGCATTCACTTTAAACTTCTCCTTTTGAGCTATAAGTGCATTCACTCTGTGGCTCCTCAGTACCTTTCTTCTCTCATTTCTCCTTACTCCCCCCCCCCCCCCTCGTGAACTCTGTTATTCTAGTCAGCTGCTTCTTGCTATGCCCTTCTCCTCTATTGCCAACTCCAGATTCCGCTCTTTTCACCTTGCTGCACCCTACGCCTGGAATAAGCTACCTTTGTCTATACGTCAGGCATCTTCTCTGACCCTCTTCAAACTTAGGTTAAAAGCTCTTCTTTTCACTTCTGCCTTTGGTTCTTGACTTACCTGTTCTCCTTCCTTCCCCTCTCTTTTTACCTGTTCTGCTTCCTCTTATACTTGTTCTTACCTCCTTCCTTTGTCTGGTCTCTACTGTTCTCCTTTCTTTGCCCTTGTTCTTTTCTTGTCCTTCCCCTTGTCTTTTTAGATTGTAAGCTCTTTGAGCAGGGACTATCTCTTCTGTGTTTTCTTTGTAAAGCGCTGCGTGCGTCTGGTAGCGTTATATAAATGCTTAGTAGTAGTGGTAATAGTAGAAAAGGAAAACTACAAGTCCCTGCATGCAATGGGGTAAACCCAGGACTGGATCAAGCCTGTCGGGCGCATCTGGAGCCAGTTGGCAACCCTAGAGTTACACAGGGTCAGAAGCATGCTGTGAGAGCTCCTACATTCAGCAGGATAAAACTACTAAATATTGACTTCTGATTTTTAATCCTTCAGTGCTTAATAACAATAACATGTCAGAAAACAAGGACAACAGAGCAGAATCAACAGTGACCCTTGGAACTGGTAATAACAGACTAAAAACAACTCTCCCATCTCCAGAAAGGGCTTCACCTTGGGACAAGGCCTCTCTCCGGGATCCGATTATGCATGAAATTCATCTCTTAAAAGACATGCTGCAAACCCGACTGGAACTTAGTAAAGAACTTTAATGAGAGATTGAAAGTCTAAACAAAAGTTTACTCTTGCAAGAGAAAATTGCAAACTTGGAACATTGAACATCTATTCTTGAAACTCACGTGGACACCATTAAACAAAATGAATCAGAAATTTAAAAACTGCACAATGACCTCAAAGACCTCTCCAACAGGAATCGATGAAATAATATTTGTATTTTAGGCATACCTAAAGGGGCTGAAGGTTCTGATATGCTTCGCTTCATACCACCCTTCTTCAACAAGCTTCTGGACCTTTCTTTCCAATCTGCTTTGGAAATTGAAAGAGGTCATCGAACGCCATCCAGACCCCTCTCAAATAGCAAATCAAGATCTGTAATCATCAAACTGCTGCACTATCAACAGGTCTTGCAAATTCTGGCAACTGCCAAAGTCAAAAAGCAACTTCTTTATGAAGGTAAGAAAACATTGATTGTGCAGGATCTTGCCGAAACCACTGATCTTAAGTGTAAATCTTTTCTTAAAAATGAGACAAGACCTAAAAGACGTAGGAGTGAAATTTGGCCTATATGTGATCATTTGGCCCAGCCAGAATGATTATCACCTATACAAATAAACCACTATCTCGTATACTGATCCTGACCAGCTTCAGGATTTCATAGACAAATAAAAGAAGCGGTGACTCAGTCTTTGACTATATCCGTATCTCTGCACTACATTTTTCAGTATTAATTTCAATACTGCTTCTACGATTTTACCTCACCATCCGGAAATCAGCATAGATCTGGTTGGCAACATAGATGTTTGCTCTTGTGGACCTTGTGTGCTGTGTGTCTGCTATGATCTCTCTTGCTATATGGTTTTGTCCACTGTATTTACGCTCTACGCTTCTCTTTTGACTCTTCAAGTTTATGACACCAGATCAATGCACTATGCTGTGACTGTTTCTTTGCTGTAGCCCATTAGGGCCCTGTACTTAGTTGATTACACGCACTCTGTTTTCTAAGGCTACCTCATTGATCTTTTTTTTTTTTCGCTCAGAAATGTTTTACTTTATGCTGAACTCAAGCACTTCATTTAATTTATCAATTTTTCTATACTTCACTAAGCATTGTGTTATCACATATATATCTCAATAGTTACTATCTATATGAGTCAACCATGTTCTGCCTGATATGTTTATCATTTCTGCTTGTTTGACATATTCTAATTGACCGTGGATCTTATTTTGCTTTGATTATATTAAATATCCATTCTTTACCTTAATCTTTCTTTATCTTTTTAGGCCACTCTTGCTCTCTGATTTTGTTTCATATATCGTTTAATGATCAGAATTCTTCCATTGCCTGCTCTCCCTGCTGACTCATACATAGTGCTCCACTCCTCTCCTGGAGGTCATACTGTTTTTACGGTAGGCTCCCTTCTCCTACTTACAGTTCGCTTTTTCTCTTATAGTGAAACAGTGTATTGCTATTATTGTGGAGACTACTTCAAATTATTAATGTAGTATCCCCTTTATTCTGATATCATTTAAACTGTTATCTCTGAACGTTAATGGGATTAATCACCCCATCAAACACAAAAATATCTTAACTTATCTTAAGAAAGAAAAATCTGATATTGACTTTATACAAGAAACTCATTTACCACATACGTAACGCCTTAAATTTAAAGATACATTTTATACTTGCCATTTTTTCCAATCCTTTTTTATTTATTTATTTATTTCCGATACTGATAAAGATAATGATCTATGTAATCAATTTCTCAGTTTCTTGAATTCTCCTAACTACACCCCATAGCACAAAATGAATTACGATCTAGAATTACTGCAAAAGAAATAATTGAAGTTATTAAATCCTTTCTATCAGGTAAAACTCCAGGTCCAGCAAGGCCGCGGGTCCCGTCCGCGTGGCCGCTCCTAACCGGGGGGGTGGCGGGCCGTTCGCCCCGCCCCCTCTCTGTTGCGGCGGCGCGCAGCTGGTTACTGCCCGCGCGGCCGGGCGCCTCATTGGCTCCCCGTGGCGTTTTAAACGCCCGGGAGCCAATGGGAGGCTGGGCCGCGGCGGCGGGGGGGGGGGGGGATAAGTGGCGCGGGGACCCAGCTCTGCATCGGCAGTTGCTGGGTCAGGGCTGGAGGCTCCGGTTGTGTGCGGGCTGGCTGCGCCGGATTCGACTGGCTGTGGAGGGCCTGTGGCTGCAGCCTGAGGCAGCACGTGCTACGGCGCTGTCTACGGCGCTCCGGGAGGCAGCGATTCAGTGACGGGGGACTCGGAGGCTCGTGGCTCTCCAGGCAAGTTGTTTGCACTGTGGGTTGTTCCTCTCTATCGGCATAAGGATTGCTTTCAGTATTATTAATTGCTGGGACACACTGAGCGTCCTCTCTCTCCACTAAAAAAAAAAAAAAAAATTCTCTCTCCTTGCCTTCAGCCTATTATTTGGCCATGGCTGGCGGGGGCAAGAAGGGGGGTGCCTGTAAGCGCCACGGGACGGGGAAGGCCCAGCCTGCTGGTCCGGGGAGGGGAGAGCCTGTCCCTGTGGGGCGCCCGGCTCCTATTAGAAGAGGGACAAGGGGCAGGGCTCCGAGCCGTGGTCCGACGTCCGACCAGGGGTCTAGCCCGGTCCCCAGTCGGGCAGGTAAGGGGGTTTCGGCTGGTCGGGCAGCTGGGGGCCGGCGTGGCCGGTCTCCAGCCCTGGCTAGAGGTGCTTTGGGGCGGGGAGCGGCCCCTGAAGGCCCGGTGGGGGCTAATGGTCCCAGGGGGGGGAGCGAAGGGGTGGCTCCTCCGTCGGACAACGTGGGTATGGACGCTGCGAGTCAGGGGGGTCCATCTGCTCCCGCTGGGGCGGCCTATTCCCCTGCATGGGCGCATTGGCAGGGCGGGGGTCAAGGCCCTTCCCGTGCGGAATGGCTAGGGGCGTGGCAGCCGCCTTGGCCAGGGGTGGGTTCGCCTTCGCCTTTCCCTGTTTTTTTCTCCGCAGGTTTCGCCCGGCTGGCACTACTGGGGGCAACCGTGTGGGGTTCCTGCTGGACAGACGGACGGTGGGAGGGCGAGCACCAGTGGAGGCCCCGCGTCTTCGGGAAGTGGAGGAGGAGCGGAAGCCTCAGCGTTGACAACACCGGAGACGGGCGCGTCTTCTGCGGTGGCAGCACCGGCGGCAGGTGAGTTGGCGGCTGGGAAAAAGGCGGGGGAGGGGGGTAAGAAGCGAGCGACCAAGCGCAAGCGGGGTTCCGGTCGCCGGCGGCGGCGTTCGGGGTCCTCCTCTTCTTCATCTTCGGAGTCTTCGTCCGACTCGGTGTCAGACGACTTGGCCGGGAGTCCGGGGGCCACTGGCGGGGAGGTCGGCGTTGGACAGGTGGGTTCGGGGGTCGCGGGGGGCAGGTGGGTTCGGTGCCTTCGGTGGCGTTTTTCTCTGAGTTATGGGAAGGGGTGCCGAAGAAGCTGCGGAAAAAGATTGTAAAACGTCGTTACGTAGATATTTTCCGCTTACTCGAAGGTCGTAAACGGTCGGGGGATAGCCGACGGAAGCGTAAGGAGGACGAGAAGGCGGGTAGGGTCAAGAGAGTGGCTCGGAATGTCGTTAATTGGACTCGGTCTTTCTTGAGGTTGGCGAGTGTATGGGGTCATTCCCATCCGGAGCAGTACGGTATGCTGTTGGCTTATGCGGACTCTATACTGGAGGCCTCACAGACTCATGATGGTTGGGCTTGGCTCAACTATGATGAGAAATTCCGTGATAAGATGGAGGAGAATCGCCTATTGTCGTGGGGAACCCAGGATATTAATCTTTGGCTAACGCAGATGGCCATCAGACCGGGGGGGGAATTATGGGTGGGCAAAGAGGTGGAGTAGCCACCCCTGCGCGGGCGGATCGGCCCTTTCGATCAGGCGTGCCCCCTGTTTTGCAGAGAACTCCAGGGGGGGGAGGATCGGGGGACCTGTGCTGGCGTTTCAACAAGTCTTCCTGCCCCTTTCCGGATTGCAAATTCCGGCACGCCTGCTCCGTCTGTAATGGGGGTCATTCAGCTCTCAAGTGTGTCAGGAAGAATGGCGGGAGCGGGTCAGCCCCCGGCCACAAGTAGCGGGGACGTCTGGAGCTTGGCCCCCACCCCGGTTGCGATTGATGTGTTAGGCCCCTGGCTTAAGAAGTATCCGAAGCGACAGGTCAGCAGTCTTTTGGAATCTGGGTTTAAGGAGGGGTTTCCCATACCGGTGGTGGGTTGTGTAGGGGTACACAAGGCGAGGAATTCGCCTTCGGTCCGGCGCTTCGCGCAGCTGGTACATGATAAGTTGGCTACTGAGCTGGCATTAGGTAGGGTGGCGGGTCCTTTCACAGAGCCCCCTTTTGCAGGGTTCGTGGTTTCTCCTCTGGGTATCATTCCGAAGAAGGAGCCGGGGAAGTATCGCCTGATACATAATCTCTCGTTTCCTATTGGTTCCTCAGTGAATGATCACATTCCTAAAGTTTTGTGTGCGGTACGGTACGCATCCTTTGATGAGGCCGTGGAGCTGGTACGAGCCAGTGGGCCGGGGTGCTTGATGTCCAAAGTGGATATTGAATCTGCTTTCCGTTTATTGCCGGTGCACCCTTCTGCTTTCCATTTGTTGGGGTTTTGCTTCGAAGGGCAATTTTACTTCGATAAATGCATGCCTATGGGCTGTTCGATTTCCTGTGCGTATTTCGAACAGTTTAGCTCCTTTTTGCACTGGGCATTCGTGGACTGGGTGGGATGCGGTTCGGTTGTGCATTATTTAGATGACTTCCTCTTTGTGGGGCCAGCGCAGACGGGGCAGTGCAAGGCTTTGTTGGAGGGTTTTGTCCAGTTGGCCCAAGTGTGGGGTGTTCCATTGGCATCCGAGAAGACGGCGGGTCCGGCGACTACACTTACCTTTCTGGGGGTGGAGTTGGATTCTGTGGCGTTGGTGGCTCGCTTGCCGCAAGAGAAAGTTGCCAGTCTGCGGGTGTTGGTCGCCAATGCGCTGGGCTCTAGTAAGCTAACGCTGCGGGAGATGCAGTCTTTGGTGGGGTCCCTGAATTTTGCGTGTCGGGTGATCCCGATGGGGCGAGTATTTTTGCGCCGGTTGTCCGCTGCTACTTCGGGCGTCTCTAGGCCGCATCATCGGATCCGGCTGTCCGGCAGCTTGCGGGCAGACCTGCGGATTTGGGACGATTTTCTTCGTGGCTTCAATGGTACCACGGTGCTGAGAGACCCGGAGGTGACTTCTGCGGATTTGCAGTTGTATACGGATGCAGCGGGGAGTTCTGGTTTGGGGATTTATTTTGGGGGCGCATGGTGTGCGGAAGGCTGGCCTCCGTCCTGGCGAGCGGTGGGGCTTACGCAGAATATTACCTTCCTCGAGTTGTTTCCCATTTTGGTGGTACTGTCGTTGTGGCCGGATAGACTCCGCAATCGCAGAGTACGCTGGTGGTGCGACAACGAGGCGGTAGTGTCGGTGATCAATAACTATTCCCCAAGATGTCAGCCGGTAGCTGACCTGATGCGGCAGGTGGTGTTTTCATGCTTGCGGTTGAATTTAGTGATTAAGGCTCGTCATATCCCTGGGAGTCATAACCAGATTGCTGATGCTCTTTCCCGTTTCAAGTGGGCGCTGTTTCGGACCTTGGCGCCGGATGCGGACGACGCGGGATCGGCGGTCCCGGAGCATTTATGGCGGATTGGCCTCCAGGAATGATCGAGCTGTTGCGGCAGTCTGTCTCCTCAGCGACATGGGTCACGTATCAACGTGGCTACTGCAGTGTGGTGTCCTTCTTGCTACTCCATGGATGGCGGCCCGGGCGGGCCTCGGATTTGCTGATGGGTCAGTATGTGGCGGCGGCTAAAGAACAGGGCTTGTCACGGGCCACTACCCGACGGAACATAGCAGGGTTCGCCTTTTTCGCAAGGGCTTTCGGGTGGGGGGGGGCGGGAGGGGGATTTCTAACGCGTACGTTGTTGCGGGGTTGGGAGCGGTCCAGTCCCTCGCCCGGGGATTGGCGGCGTCCTATTACGCATTACCTACTGTGTCGGTTGTGCGGGGCTTTGCCGCAGGTGGTGTCCTCCTGCTATGAAGGGGTGCTTTTTCGGGCCGTTTTTTCGTTAGCCTTTTCGGCGCATTTCGGGTGGGCGAGCTGGTTTCGGAGTCGGGGCGGCTTCACAATGGGAGGGAGGTGCAAGTGCGTCACGTGCACTTGCTCGGGAGTAGGGTTCGTATCCGCCTGGCCCGTTCTAAGACGGATCAGGCGGGTAAGGGTCTGTGGGTGGACTTGGCAGCGGTTCAGGGTTCCCCCTCGTGTCCGGTCGCGTTACTGCAGGCGTACTTACGCGTTCGTCCGGAGGTGGATAGTAGCCTTTTTATCCATCTGGACGGGCGGGTTCTTACGCGCTTCCAATTTACCGCAGTGCTGCGCCTGGCTTTACGACAGATAGGTGAGGAACCTGGTGCCTTTGCCCCTCATTCCTTCCGGATCGGAGCGGCAACCAGTGCAGCGGTGGCTGGACTGCCCGATCAGGAGATACAGCGCATTGGGCGATGGCGGTCGGGAGCCTTCCAGAGCTACGTGCGTTTGTAGGGGAGTGGGTGGGGGGGGGCATTAACGGGGCTGTTCTTTGTCTTTCAGGTGTGGGGCAGCGATGCTGTTGGATTTTTGGGCCACTCCTTTGTCTTCTGGGCGGGTCGGCGAGCAGCGATGCGCCCAGTGGGGCTGAATTTGGGACTTCCTGAGCGGGCGGTGACGATCACATGGCTGGGCGAACGCGGACTCCGGTGGATCCAACTCCTGCCTTTGCTTCGGCACCTCCAGCGTTCCCGAGGCACCCCGGATGTGTTACTGCTCCACTTGGGTGGCAACGATCTCGCTTCATGGACCTGCCGGCAGTTGATTCGAGCAGCTATCAAGGACTTTGGGGTGGTTTTGGGGATGTTTCCGGATGTACTATTGCTATGGTCGGATATCATTCCAAGGCCGTCCTGTAGGGCTCAGCGACGGTGGTCACGGGGTCTGACCAAAATTAACCGTCAAATTGGCCGGTGGGTGGGACAGCAAGGGGGCTGTCAAATTTTTCACCCTTGGGTGGACGTGGACTGCCCGGGCCTCTATAGGCCAGATGGGGTGCACTTGTCCCCGATAGGGCTAGATTTACTGCTGAACGATTGGCAGGAGGCCTTGGAAGGTATGCCTTTGGGGGCGAGGGCTGGTCGCAGCTTACCTTTGGGGGGCGGCTCTGGTCGTGGCTGACCTGAGCCGGTGGCGGGATCCCGGAGGTTTCCGGGGTCCGGAGCCGGTGGCAAGCATGAGGGCGGGGGTGGGGTACCCCCGACCCGGTTAATCCCTCAGGCTTTTGCTAATAGCATGGCGAAGCCGGAAGAGGGAGGGAGTGGAAAATGTCGGGCCTGTGCCCGGGGGAAGCGGATGCGGCGTCACCTTGCTACTAACACGGCGGGTGAGAGCTCGCTCTGCTTGGGGGAGGGGGGGGTTTAAAATATGTTGATGTTGGATTATGTGTGTTGAAAAGGTTATTAAAGCTGCGACCAGTTTAAGTCCCAAATGGTTGTCATGTGTTTGTTTTGAATTACTCTGTCGGGGGAAGGAAAGTGGGGGTGGGGCCTGGGGAGGGGCGAGAGGCGTCGTCCGCCTTACCCGGTTACTGATGGATTCACTGCAGAATTTTAAAAAGCTTTTTCTGATATTCTTAATCCCTTCCTCTTAGATCTATATCACTTCATATATACTAACCCAGAACAACAATAGAACTTCACTCAAGCTTATATTGTTCTTATACCTAAACCTGGTAGAGAATCTATTTATCCTCAAAATTATAGACCCATTTCACTATTAAACTTGGATTACAAAATTCTAACTAAAATTCTTGCAATCCATATTAACAAAGTCCTGCCTTCTTTAGTTCACAAAATTCAAATTGGATTTATGAATTTAAGATACATAGACAATAATTTAAGATTATTTTATGATCTTAATTGTTGTTATTGTTGTTGATAAGTGCTGTCGAGTCGGTGTTGACTCATGGTGACCTTCTGGATAATTGTCCTAAATTGTGTTCAGTCTTCAGTCAGGCGGCTCATTGTTGACAGACTGGCACCAATAGCTGCTGTTATTGTATCGATCCATCTCATTGCTGGCCTTCCTCTTTTGTGTTGACCTTCTACCTTGCCAAGCATGATGTCTTTCTATAATGATCTCTCTCTTTGCATGTTGTATCCAAAGTATGAAAGTCAAAGTCTTGTCATCTGAGCTTCTAAAGAAAGCTTAGATTTGATCTCCTCTAGTACTGACTGGTTTATTATTCAGGCAATCCATGGAATACACAGTATTCTTCACCAGCACCATAATTCAAAGGCATCAATTTTCTTCCTATCTTTTTCACGGTCCAACTTTCGCATCCATATGACGTTATTGAAAATACCATGACCTGGAAAAGTTGAATCTTTGTATGGAGAGAGACATCTCTGCTCTTGAGGATCTTGTCTAGGTCCTTTATAGCCATTCTAATTATGTCGCAAATAAATAGACGCAGAAAAGCCATTTAATAGAATTGAATGGCCTAATCTTTATAACATAATTGAATGGTTTCATTTGGGAGATAATTTCCTACAATGGATAAAGTTATTATATTATAATCCCTTATCCCAATGTATGCTATTTTTGTTAAGTGCTGTTGAGTCGGTGTTGAATCATGGCAACCCTCTAGATAGCTGACTTAAACTGTATTTGGTCTTCAGTCAGAGGGCTCATTGTTGATAGAGTAGCACCTATAGCTGCTGTTATTGTATCAATCCATCTCATTGCTGGCCTTCCTCTTTTGCGTTGATCTTCTACCTTGCCAAGCATTATGTCTTTTTCTCTCTTTCTTATGATGTATCCAATGTATGGTCAACAATAATATCTCTAAACCAATGCAGTTTCATCGTGGAATGAGACAAAGATGTCCTTTATCACCTCTACTTTTTAATTTAGTCTTTGAACCCTTGTTAATAGCAATACGGTCCCATCCTCACATTACTGTTTCAAAATCAAACATACTGAAACCAAGCTTGTGGCATATGCTGATGATCTTTTACTTTTCTTAACTAACCCCCAAATTTCTATTTCTAATTTTATCGACAGTGTTAATGCCTTTTCAATATTTTCTGGTTACAGAATTAATTTTGATAAATCTGAAATAATGCCACTCAGTGTTCATATTTCTCAAACATGCAGGAATTCCCCTTTAAATGGTCTCCCTTACAACTCAAATATTTAGGTATACTTTTAAATGCGGATGCTGAACAGACTCTACACATAAATATGGAAGATATTCTCGCTACTGTAGAAGCAAATGTTCAAAAATGGACTCCACTTTATATTTCATGGGTGGGGTAGACTAGAAGCTATTAAAATCTAGTCAAAAGCTATCAAAATCAAGTCAAAAGTCTAGTACTGTTAATTGTCTGTCCAGATCCTTATTGTTGGACCCCCTGGTGCTGCCCCCCCTATTGAGCTGATTCTTGTACCCCCCCCCCCTTTCTGTTAAAACCGCTTTGACCCGGTGAAAAGCAGGATATAAATGCAGCTAAATAAATAAAAATGGTTATGATGCCACAAATTAATTATATTCTCATGATGCGTGGATTTTGCCTCCCAAAAATTTATAAAATAATAGAATCCAAACTGGTAAAACTTTTATGGTGAAATAAACCATTTAGAATCACTTTGAAAACCCTCAAATTGCTCAAAAACACTGGAGACCTCGCCTTCCCTGATTTCCAGCTAGATCATACGGCCTTCCTGGCTCGCTTTGGTTCGTTCTGGCTTCTCTCTGATCCGCCTGAGGAACTGTTGCCATTGTGGTATGATGTTGAATTAGATCTAATATCCCCTATCCCCCGAAAATATATTTTGTCTATTGATTTACACAACACTACTTTAAATAACAAAGTTATGTTTGATATGCAATTTGCTCTTCAATTACATAAAAAGCTTGATATCTCTATTGGAAATATCCTTATGGCACTTGAAATTTAAAATAGATCACAAAATCATACCCTAGTCTAAATGGCAATCATTAGGTATAGGGTGCCTTGCACATCTGCTTCATGGTTCAAATCTTGTCTCCTTTCATACCTTAATGTCCCAATGCAAATTACAATTCAACCAATTTTTTGCTTGGGTTCAATTAACGTATGTTCTTTAAAAAAGCTCTGTTCCCACACTATCTCTCTATGTTCTCTTAGATAACATTTTCAGCAAAGGTCATATTGCCTCATCCTTTTATAAAGTACTAACTACACCTACTTCCACGTCTTCTGTTCTTTATACCTGAAGATGTTTCTATAGACTGGCATCACTTTTGGCTACATGATAATTGTCCCACATTAATGGCTAGTTTACTTCAGTCATTATATTTTATTTTTCATTGTGCTCTTTGGACCCCCACCAAAAAACGTAAATCTAGCTTATCAGCCACCAATAAGTGTTGGCACTGTGATACCTACAGTATGAAGGTATTCTTCTTCATATGTTATTTGAATGTAAGGTGATTAATAATTTTTGACAAAAAGTTTGGAAGTACATTCAAAAGTTGTTCCACTTTGATAAACCCTTAACTGCAAGCTATGTTATTCTGAAATCCTCTTCTCCATCTTTACCAATTGACAATCCCAATTCCCCAAAACGCTATGATATTTTAATTTCTCTATCAATTCAAACGATTCTTCACATTTGGAAAGATTCTTCTAATTTGAATATTACCTTTTGGTGGCATACCCTAGGACAAATTCAAAGATTTGAAATTAAAGTGGCTGAAAAGACTAACAGGGTATCCAAGGTTAAGAAACTGTGGGAACCTGTCTCCTCTCTCCCATTATAAAGACTCTTCCATTAACGCCCTTGCAGTTATATCATGATTTTATATTATAACTAACTTGCCTACAAAACTTTATTATTCTATGTATTTTCTTGTCCTCGTTGAATTATTACTAAATATTCTTATTTTTCATAATTGTGTCTCCACATAGTATTAAGATACATAATTCATGTTAATTGTATAACTGTTGCGCTTTAGCTAATGATGTTGATAATGTTATTTATTTCTTTTGTATATTCATGCACTGGTTGGTGTGTTACACTTTTTTCTTTTTATTTCTTTTCTCAATTTGTATTCTTCTTTAATGTTTTCATAAAATTCAATACAAATATCAAAACCGTAAGGCTAGTACACTACTGTATGTTCTGCTTAGTGAGATAGAAAAATAGACCGAGCAATCCTGAGACATACGTTCCGAATGGTACTTCATAAGGACAGCTTGCCATGATTTTCTTGAGTAGATGGTGGAAGCAAAGGTCCTGTGACAATGCGTAATAAATTCAAGAACTGGAAGGGATTCCTTCTCCCCTTTCCCCTCTGTTGCTTCCCCACCAAATGGGGCTGACTTTATTGATAGTTTATCTGTTTGCTGCTTGCACAGACTCTGTTACAAGATAAACTTGAGTTTTTTAATGACAGCAGCCTGGAGCTTGTAACAATAGGCTAAGTCTCTGCTTCAGAGTTACAAGCTGATATACAGGGGAATTTCCTAAAGATGTAGGGATGTAGAAAGAAGCACTTGTAGGTAGGGGGAGGGAGGTTAGAGATGAGTGAAGCAACTTCCTTAAAGGAAAGCATTTTGAAAGGGGGCTACATGGAGAAAAGAGAGAATGGGAGGGGGAACTTTAGGCCAAAAGCACCAGTAGCAGGCAAAAAAAGCATTGAAGGCCAGAGCAGTCATACTCGCCTGTGCTGGTTTGGAAAGAAGGAAGGGGAACAATGAGGAGCTCAAGCCACTTAAAATGAATTTTAGTGTTAAGAGTACAGTTAAGTGGTGGCCCAGGGTGCTCAGTAACCTAGTCTGGAGTTTCACAGTCATTGTTCCAGGGGAATATTAACATCTCTTACAGGGAAGACCATGTAGGAATAGATTTTTTTCTGAATAACAGTCTACAGAACTTGCCTGTTGGCTATTTCCATGGATGGGATGTGCTCCTCTAGTAGATTATGTAGGTCTATGGTGTACCATGCTCTGTGCAGATTCTTGCTCTTGAAGAATAGCTGGGAGCTGAACATTGAAGTCCTTCTTTACCTCGCTGTTCTGCTGGAACTCCATAGACTCCATCCTGCTCCCTCGGTTGACCTTGTCCCTTGTGAGGTCCCTCCTGGATCTTGCCTTGCGACTTGCATCCCAGACAGAGGTCCCCTCCAACAGCTTGGCAATGAAGTCCCTTCCAAAAGCCTTCAGGAGGTCCCCAGCAGCAAAGGCATAGAGCAAGGGATTGACACTGCAGCTGAAAAAGGCCAGGGCAGTGGCCCCTGCACGACTGACCTTCCAAGCATGCTGTAGACTCAATGCCTGGCTGCCTGAGGCCACGTTTGAGGCTACCTGGATGATGTTGACCACGTGGTATGGCAACCAGAGCACAGCGAAGGTCAGGATGATAGCCAAGATCAACTTCTCTGTCCGTGCCCGCTGTTGAAACCTGGCACTCCTCAGTTTGACCAGAGTGAGGGCATAGCTGATCACAATGATAGTGAAGGGGACAACAAAGGCTACTGTTGTCTCGAAGGAGTAGTGGAAGATGGCACCCCTCTTGGTGCCATGACAAGGCTCACAGATACGCCGCTTGTTGCTTGCCTGTTCCACCACCTCCCGATAGGAGAAAGCTGGGATGGCCAAGAGAATGGCTGTGACCCAGATGACCAACATAATTTTCAGGACCACTTTCTTCTTGCGAATAGACTGGGCCAGATAAGGGCGGGTGACAGCCAAGCAGCGGTCCAGGCTCATCAGCGTGATGATGAAGATACTGGCAAACATGTTGAGGCAACAAATGTAGTAGACTAACTTGCAGACAATCTGGCCAAAGACCCAGGTACTCAGGGAGAGGAAGGAGATAAAAAAGGGAGTGAGAAGCAGCACAGTTCCATCTGCCAGAGCCAAGTTGAGGATCAATATGCAAGTCACTGACTTTTCCTTGGTCCTTAGCTTCCAAAGAATGCTCCAGATGATGAAGGCGTTCCCTGGGAGGCCGATGATGGCAGACATCAGCAAGAAGATGGTGCCACTGATGCGGGAGACAGAGGAGGTCAGGAGAGTCTCATTTTCATATGTTTTGATGCAGGGGTCCATGGTGATGGAACAGAGGTATCTTTTCTCTACAGAAGAAAGAACAAGAGATAAAAGGACATTAGAGTGAGGTGGGATGGGGCAACCTCTGGAGAGAAGAGGTGGAGAAGGAATAGGATATGAGATCAAGAGAGAAACAGAGAAACAGCAGAATGAACGGAAGACAGATAGTGATGGATATAATTCTGTAGCTGCCCCTAAATATTGGACAGCCAGCCACCTCAACTCCCCCCACCCCCCACCCCTTCGAGCTATGGGAAGGATTCCCCTCTGAAACTGTGAGTTGTAGCAGGTCCAGATGGGTCCCCCTCTTGATATTATGCATATCGCGCCAACTGACCTAAACTAAGGACCATCAAGGAGCACCATGTCCTGTGACAGGAGCACATACTGGTGGCAGGAGGGCAGTCACCAGCCAGTTGTTCACTCTGCCTATTGGGAAGCCCACAATGAGAGCCCAAGCATGGAGCAGGTCTCCTTTACATAGCACATAGGGTTGCAGCTGAGGGCACATCTCCTTAACACAGCCCGAGCAGGGAATAGGTCTTCTTTACACAGCATATGGGGACATAGCCTAAGTGAAGGGCAGGCTTCCTTCACACAGCAAGGCCTGTAGGGTATAGGTTTATCAGTCTTGTCCCAGGCCATGCTTTCTGCACTTTGAGTACACACCGCTCTGTTTGCAGAAGAGGTGGGAGGGAGGGAGGGTGGGTGGAGTTCCCATGCTCAGAAACCAGGAGCTGAGAATGAAAACTGAGGGAAGCTTTCTGCAGTCTCTACTGATTATCTATATATCATGGGATGAGTCGCGGCCGTGGGTTTAATCTCTTTTCCCTGAGAGCAGTATATGTGTATGCGTGTTTTTCTATATGTATTTCTCTATGTGTATTTAACCCCTTAGTCTCCAGGAGGTGTGGAGGAGGGAATTAGATCAGAGAAGGTACTTACAAGGAAACACAGCACCCGGCTTATCCTATGAAGAATCCGTTCCGTGCTTTATAAATCTTAGGGGGTTACATTCATCTCTTCTTGCCCCAGAGTGCAGGAGACATGAGGGTCTCTTTCCTAGGTCTCTGATTCTCAGTAGAGTCTCTTTCCTAGTTTCTAGTCTCCAGTGGAGTATGTTTCCCTTTGCTTTCCGATTCCAACGGAGGTGTCTCTTCCCTAGGTCTTCAGTCCTCGGTGGGGTGTCTCTCTTTTCAAGCCCCACTAGAGCACCTGTCTCTTGGTTCTCAGGTCCCTGGTGGGGTTTTCCTCCTCCCTTGCTCTCCAGTCCCTATGGACTGTTTCTTTCAGGTCTTCGGTCCCCAGCAGGGGGTCTCTCTCCCAGCTCCCTGGTCTTCTGTCCTCCAGCAAGAGTAGGGCCAGTGAAGGTAGCAGGGCTGAGCGCTGGGAGGGGATGGTGTTCTGCTTTCTGGCTCAGGTTATCCTGAGTACTACCTCCGAGTCCTGACACGCTGAGGGGAGCGGCTCAGGCTGATCCTGATGGTATGCCAAAATCCTACCCTTCCACTCCACCTTCAGCTCTCCCTCCCTTTCTCATTCACTCACTCAACACCTCTCCCCTTCACACTTTCCCCAGAATGCTAACCACTCTGATTTTAGCCTGATGAAAGGGCAGGTCTCATTTTCAACTACATATACTGATCCCAGCCTGGGCGCATGGTAGGTCTCCTTTAACACTACACACACACACTGATCCCAGCCTGAGGAGAGGGCAGGTCTCCTTTCACATTGCACACACTGATCCCAGCCTGAGGACAGGAACAGGTCTCCTTGAACACAGCACACACTGATCCCAGACTGATTAAGAATAGATGTACAAAGTTCTCCTCTCAGGAAAAGTTTTGGAGAGTTCGCAGCTGCTGTTTCCGTCAGAAAAACCCAGGAGTGATTTCGTTTAGCAACTTTCTTTGTAATGTGTTTTCCTCTTCTCTGTGGATTTAACAGTTGCCGAGAACTCATTAAAAGTTAGATGCTGGATAATGAAGCCTCCGGGGGTTGCAGACTCTACCAAGGCTGAAAACTTTTTCCCTGAGTTATTTTTGAGTTCCTATCAGATGGAAAGATGTCCTTGGCGCCGGTTGGCAGTCTGTTGCTATTACCTAGTCACTATATGGATTTCACTGACTGTGGTGCCCACAAATCCCTTGAAGCAGACTTCAACTAGAGCCACCTCGCCTGAGATCAGTGGAATGGGTGGATCCAGGCCTAGAATGTATTCAGAGCTGCCAAGTTACCCAGTTCCAGGAGTGAGATTTTAAGCCAGTCCTGGATTTCTGACAGTCTCATCCTGATACATCATGGGACCGGCAGCACTAATTCCAATGGGTAAAAATCAGGGACTACAAATACCATACTGCATTGCCAGGGCTGGCCCAAGGGTTTTGCCGTCCCAGGCAGAAGCCCCGACCTTGCCATCCCCCCAACATGCCGCACCGCCCTACCCCACCCCCCTCTGTGCTGAGCTGTGCCTCCGCCCCCCGTTGCCATGGATTCTGGTGGCAGGGTCGGAGGGGGGCTTGCTGGCAGCAGCAGGCCATGTATGCCGAAGCACATGACCTGCTGTGAATTGCTGCCGCTGAGCCTAGCCGTTCCCCCCCCCCCATTACTACTACTGAATATTTGTATAGCACTACAAGACGTATCCAGCACTGCACAAACATGTAAAAGACGGTCCCTGCTCATCAGAGCTTACAATCTAGTCAAGACAGACAACACAGTAGCTGTAGACATGGAATACATCTAGGGGGAATGGTGAGGAAACACAAAGGAGATCAGGTGAGTCAGGATCCGAAAGCGGCAGCGAAGAGGTGAGTTTTCAACCTGGATTTGAAAAGGGTCAGAGAAGGTGCCTGATGTACAGACTCAGGTAATTTGTTCCAGGCATAAGGAGCAGCAAGGTGAAAGGAGCGAAGTCTGGAGTCAGCAATAGAAGAGAAGGGCGCAGATATAAGTGATTTGCCAGAAGAGCGGAGTTTCCGGGAAGGAGCATAGGGAGGTATAAGACAGGAAATGTAATGAGGAGCTGCAGAGTGAACGCACTTATAGTTCAGCAGGAGCAGTTTGAACTGGATGTGGAAATGGATAGGGAGCCAATGAAGTGACTTGAGAAGAGGGGTAATAGCAGAACATTGAACAGATTGAAGGGGAGAGAGATGATTCAGAGGGAGACCAGCAAGGAATAGATTGCAGTAGTCTAGATGGGAGGCGATTAAAGAGTGGATAAGTGTCTTAGTAGTGTGTTCAGAAAGGAATGGGTGGATTTTGTTGATGTTGTAGAGAAAGAAACGGCAGGTTTTAGCTTTCAGTTGGATGTGTGTGGAGAAGGAGAGAGAGGAGTCAAAGACAACCCCAAGGTTGCGAACTGAGGAAACTGGGAGGAGTAGAGAGTTATCCACAGAGACTGAGAAAGGAGGACGGGGAGAGGAGGCTTAAGGGGGGAAAAATAAGAAGCTCAGTTTTGGCCATGTCCAACTTCAAGCGGCAGTGAGACCTTTGTGGGTGGCACGGTGCCCGCGGTAGGCCATGTGCTTTGGCAGACATAGCCTGCTGCCCCATCTCCATGTGCTCCATGCCGCAATGCGTGGCCCCCCCCCCCCCCCCCCCCCGTGCTGAGCTGCAGTATGGGTGGAATCAGCAAAAGCAGGGGGCAGCATCACATCTCAGCACGGTGTAAAGACATTGCGTTCATTCCTCTGTCAGAAAATAGTCCCTTGCAAACCTAAACAATAACACAGTAACATAATCAGATGGGAAATAAGAAAGGGGACAGGTCAAAGTGTTTGCACAGAATTTCCAGTTTGGAGAGATCGCAATCCCTTTTCTCCTTTCCATTTGCACTGCTTTAACCTGTGACCTTCAGCTAAGTTGCTTAACCCCTACCTTGTCTCTAAGTAAGATAGCCAGCTGTCAGGTACAAATCCTAGAGCTTCAAGACTTGGTTTCCTTTCTTCCCTGACATCCAGTTACACACACAAAATCTCTCTCTGATTTTCAGTAAAGTCACTGAACCTCTACCTATGCATAAAGGGGGATATTCCAAAACGCAAATAGGCTGCCTGGACATGAAGGATAGACATTTTACTTGTGAAAACATATAGCACCATATTCTGAAAGCACACAGCCTTGCATGTACAAGGCACTAAAACGGGTGGGAGGGGCGGAATGGGGAAGTGGCAAGCCACGGAGACATATAAAGCGTACTCAGGGAAGGCCCGTGTATGTCCTGAGTATATCCTGTGGACACCTACGATATACCAGCGGCAACATAGAAGAAGACCAGTACTGAGAAGATTTTCTGCTCCAATGTTCAATGCGTCCCATAGAGATTAATGACGGTGACAAGTCTGTATTGAACTGGTGTGTCTGCTGTCTGGGAGGGCACAAGATGCAGTTGTAGAATGCACAGGGGAGGGACATTTGTAAGGTGAAATAACAATAAAAAACACCCCCACAGAAATATAAAGAACTGCAATAGTCGTTATTCTGGCTATACTGACCTTTGCTGTTTGTGCTAAAGGGACTATTCTAGGCTTCCCTAACAATTCCTGTGTTTGGAGAAATGGGAATGTAGATGTAGGGGTGGTATGTGAGTTAGCAAGGCGCAGAAGCGTGTTTGGCTGAGAAGTATGGTCCTGAAACATCCTGCTATTATGTATTACCAGCAGTTGTTTATAGGTGCAGGGCATCATTTTGGCAGGGGTGTTATCTGTGACTGCAGGCAAGGGTCTGTGTGTGTGTGTGTGTGTGTGTTTGGTATGAGGGCTGCAGAGGAGGCCCTGGTGTGCTGATCTGCAACTCTGGGGGGGCATGTATGCCTGGCCAGTAGCTGGACCATAGGGCTGACCGCAGCATCACTAGAGGGCAGCTAGACCCACCAGTGCAACTCCGAGTAGACTTCAGGTGTACAGTACATTTATTAGTGTAAATAATTTGTAGAAAGTTACCCCAGTTTTGTCCAAGTTATAGTTCCTGTTTATTGTAAATACAATGCAGTCCCGACTGCATTGTATAAGGTTCTGTTAAATGTACACCGCACTGATGTGAATAGCGCAGAATAGAAGAGACGTTAAAAAAATAAAATAAATAAGTAGGCACCAGTGTGAATGGGCAGTAACTTCTGTACAGCTGCTTCGCAGCAACATAGCAGGACATGTCCCTGTCAGTGGTGGGGACCCTTGGAGTCGGGGCAAACTGCGCTAATGCATGTCCAAATGCACCATCCGAGGTCTCTACCATTGTGCACATTTGTCAGGACAGCTGATGGTGCTTTCGGGCATATGTTTCTGATGTTTGCACTGTTGCATGTTCTCATCCTGGTGGTTTCCTATGAATGACAGGGATATGTTCTGACATGTAGCTGTACAGACCCATTTCAGGTTTTTCTGGCCCATTCTTAGCATTGCAAATATTGTTTTCAGCGATGACCACTGCAAGTATAACTAAGGTGTTCATCGCATGCCATGCATGTTTTGCTGCAGGGTCTGTCAGGACAAACATCTCACTTTCCACTTGCTGTTACAATAGCTTTGGTGCATGTACACAACCTTATTGTGTTATGGGCATTCAACAGACTAATATACATAGCCTGGCTTGCATGATCGTGTCTTTTCATCAGTATCAATGTGTTGTTTGCATGAGCACAACTCTGTTGGTGTGAGCTTAGGAGGTGTACATTTTGCCAGTGGAGGGGTGACCGCATGGAGACAGGAAGCATCGCAAACGTCTGTCTTTTCAGAATACGGTGAGCACAGGGACATACAGGCCATTTGCTGCATATAGCTGTGTCCCATTATAGCAACGAGGACCCGCGTTTCCACCGATGTGTTATTCGTGCCGTGGCGGAAACGTATATCTCCCTGATTCTGGAACGCGGGCGTGTCTATATCCGCCGTGTCAGAATCGGGTATATTTATTTATTTCTACATTACATGCCCATTATCACCGTAGATGTTTCTGCCGGCAGGACGTGGATATTATAGAATCAGGCTCAAAAGGAGACTGTCAGCCCTCAGGGATAGGGAGTCACGTTTTGCAGGACAGATCCTGGTATGGGTGTGCATGTTTCTGACTTCGGTTATCCTGAATGCTGCCTGTGGATGGGGTGTGTATCTGTGCAAGTGTGTGTGTGTGTGTAGCTCTGTATATGTGTCTGCGTGTCGTATGCATTGGGCTAGGTGTACGTCTGTAGGGTCCACGCTTCCCATTTATTTGCTTCAGGCTCCGAACTTGATACACACATACAAAATATAAAGTGGTTTTCCTTTTTCTCCTTCTATAGTGAAAAGAAGTTAAACTTTTGGAAAAAGCTCTTTCCAACCTCCTAAATCTCTTTCTGACCAACTTCCCCCATGGGGGCAGGTGCAAAGGTAGCAGAATGCGCTGATGGAGCAGTCTTGGGATTTGCAGCTTTCTGATGCGTGCAAGGCATTTGCCTTATGGGGACAGGTAGCCTCTGCCCCCCCCCCCTCCCTGCTCCTGAGTGACTCAGACTATCTCCTTCCTAATTTGCTTCCACTTGGGGATGGGAAGAATGCAGAGAGGCTCTCTTATCTTCTGCCTCTCAGCCACAATGCAGACATACGATGCTGGGGCAGGGATAAAGCCGTCCTTTTACTGATCACAGAGGGCAACCTTTACTGGCCACCTAGAATCAGAGAAAGTTAGGACTGAAAGAGGCCTCAAGGGCTCATCTAGAAACCATCGAAATGTAGGTCTGGGCGGCTCTTAGGAGGTCATCTAGAATTAAAGCCTGTCAGGGCTGGGAGAAGACTTCAGGAGGTCTTCTGGAATCACAGAAAGACTTGGCTAGGAGGGACGTTGAGTGGTGATCTAACCCATTTCTTGGCTCCAGGCAGGATCCCCTGTACCCAAGCCATCCTTGAGAGATGTATGTCTACCCTTTCCATGAAGCCCTCCAGTGATGGGGTGCACCAGTTAGAATAAGATAATAGCACTATCGTACTGACTTGTCAGACCTGTGGGCAGTCCTTCTCCTCATAGCTTTCTAGTGAGGATGGCTGCAGGGCTGTTTTGAGGTGTCAGGCTCCTATAACTGAGGCTGTTGGAGGAGGGAGGAGAGGGAGGTCTGGGAGGGTCCTGTAGAGGGGGATGAGGATAAGACCTTTAGGAAGACTTATAGGGGTTTAAATGCTGCTGAATGTGTTAGAGCTCAATGGAAGACCTGAGGAAGGGAAAACAGGGTGAAGAGAGGAGAGGGGGACCATAGGCAAATTCACCAAAATCCTGAAATTGTCTTTATTGCTCTTTAGACACTTTGTAGTTCTATTTCATTCCCCCCCCCCTTTATATGTTTACTTTGACAACACAAACTGTGCTGCAGAGAAGATTTCCTGAATCCGAGTGTGTTGCTCTGAGGGAGAGTGGGGCATAGAAAGATTTGCTGACTGGATTCTCACAGGTTTTCGGGCAGGTGAGTAGAATCCCTGATCTCCCATTCTCAGATCATCAGCGCTGTCTGTCTGCCTGTCTCTCCTTCTCTGGGTCCCTGTCTCTCTCAGCGCTGTCTGTCTGCCTGTCTCTCCTTCTCTGGGTCCCTGTCTCTCTCAGCGCTGTCTGTCTGCCTGTCTCTCCTTCTCTGGGTCCCTGTCTCTCTCAGCGCTGTCTGTCTGCCTGTCTCTCCTTCTCTGGGTCCCTGTCTCTCTCAGCGCTGTCTGTCTGCCTGTCTCTCCTTCTCTGGGTCCCTGTCTCTCTCAGTGCTGTCCGTCTGCCGTTCCTGGCTTCTGTGTCTCACTGTCGTAGGATTGTTTCTCTCTTTTTCCTTGTGCTCTCTGTCTCTTCTTTCGTGGGTTCGCATGTCCATCTCTCCCATCCCTGCTTATCTGTTTTTCCTTCCCCGTTTATGTCTCTTCTTTCTTGTATGTTTTGTCTCTCCAAGTGTTGCCTATCGGTTTATCTTTCCCTGTGCTCTCTGTCAATCTCTCCCAGCGCTGGGGTTTTTTTTCATAATGAAGTTAGAATGTTACATATTTAAGACTAATCAGAGAAATTATTTTTTTACTCAGTGGTTAATCAAACTCTGGAATTCATTACCCGAGGATGCAGTAAAAGCTGTTAGTGTAAATGGGTTTAAAAAATGTTTGTACAAGTTCCTGGAGGAAAAGCCCATAATATAGAAACATAGAAACATGATGGCAGAAAAAGACCACACGGCCTATCTAGTCTGCCCTTCCATGTCAACTACAATAGTCCCCTCTTTTCCCTTACAGATCCTCTGTGTTTGTCCCATGCTTTTTGAATTCAGAAACTGTCCTCATCTCTACCACCTCTACTGGAAGACTATTCCACACATCTAACACTCTTTCCATAAAGAAATATTTCCGCATATTACTCCTGAGTCTATCCCCTTTCACTCTCATCCCATGTCCCCTCGTAGCAGAGCTTGCTTTCAGTCGAAAGAGGCTCTCCTCCTGTACATTTATGCCATGGAGATATTTAAACATCTCAATCATATCTCCTCTATCCCTCCTTTCCTCTAAAGTATGCATCTCAAAATCCTTAAGTCTGTCCTCATATGCTTTTTAATGAAGACCACTAACCATTTTAGTAGCCACCCTCTGCACGACTCCAACCTGTTTATATCCTTTTGAAGGTGCGGTCTCCAGAATTGCACACAATACTCCAAATGAGGACGCACCAGAGATTTATACAGAGGCGCTATCACCTCCTGCTGGTCATTCCTCTCCCTATGCACCCAAGCATCCTTCTGGCTTTTGCAGTTGCCTTTTCTACTTGTTTAGCTACTTTAAGATCGTCAGACACAATCACGCCCAGGTCCCACTATTAAAGAGGACCAGGGAAATCCACTGCGTACCCCAGAATGAGCAGCATGGAACCTGTGTACCTTTTTGGGACCTGCCAGATACTTGTGACCTATAATGGCCACTGTTGGAAACAGGATACCGGGCTTGATGGACCCTTGATCTGATCCAGTATATCTTAGGTTCTCTGTGCTGTCGGTCTCTTTTTGCACTCTGCGTGTCTCCTCTTTTCTTCTCTCTGTCTTTTTCTCCCCCCATTGTCATTTTTCCTTCCCTTTGTCCTCTGTCCATTTCACCCAACACTGTCTATTTTTCTCTCCTTCCTCGTGCTGTCTGTCTGTCTATCCTACTGTGAGTTCCCTCCCTGTCTCTCACTTTTTTGTCTGTCTCTCTTTCCTGGTGCTATCCTTCTGTCTCTTCTACTCCGAGCCCTCTGTCTTGTCTCGCATTTAATGTTCTCTTTCTCTTCCCAGTGTTCTGTGTCTATCTCTCCTTCTGGAGCTGTCTGTCCATCTTCCCTCCAAGGGTTGTTGGCAGCTCTAAGGCTTTTTGGGGGAAGGCAGGGAAGGAATAAATCAAATTTTACTTAAAGCATTCAGAAGATGAGCAATGGCAACTCACTCTTTCTGAGTCACTTAAAAAGAAGAATCAGTTGGTAAAAATCCTGGCTGTGCCCACTCAACCCCCAAACACATGCAAGGGATGAGGCTCACCCCTGAACAGAATCTGTACCCGGCAGACAGAGGCTGGAATAACATTAAGGAAAGTAAAAAAAGGTATATTCACTCTTATATCTACCTATAGCTAAGTAGAAACCTGTATGCATGGTGTACTCTACACACAGAGCCGAATGACGTTCAGAGTCATATATAAAGATCAGCAAAGAAATCTGGGGATGGTTAAAGTGTGAACCCCCCACCAGTCACATCACTGGCACAGTTTTGAATTTGCCCATCTCTCCTATATCCTCTAGAAGGATAAAACATTGCAGGCAAAATTTGAGGAAAATTGACTACTATAGGATCGAACCCAAGTACCCTCAGTGCAATCCCTAGAAGGGCTTTAAAAAATATTTTCTATGAAGTGCATACTCCCCCCCCCCCCTTCAACCCCACTGATATGAAGGGGAGGTAAAATCCTTGGATCAAAGAAACTGTGATTTCACCAAAAGCAGAACTTCAGAAGAACTTCCAAGCACACCTCGATATATTAGACGCTCTGAGCTTTAGAAGGAAGGACACTTTCTTTTGCACAATACAGGTATTAAGGCGAACATCAGCATTGTATTTCAGAAATTAAGGTAGTCTCCAGCATACCCTGGCTTAAGAATGAGATTCATTCCCATCATATTATGAGCCAAATGAACCTATTTAGAAGGAACTCCCACTGGGAGAAACCAGCTGTTGCATTCAGAATCAGTGTTGGACGAGCCCCGACTAGATTCTAACTCTTATTTTTTTGAAATTGTTACACAGTGATGCAGAGAAGGAGCCTGGTTAAGCATCCGGATTGCAACAGATGGCTCTTTACCTTAGAAGGGGAAGTGTTGCTTTTCCAAAATCCCATCCCCTTCTAGATA
This sequence comes from Ichthyophis bannanicus, assembly GCA_033557465.1. Taxonomy (NCBI): domain Eukaryota; kingdom Metazoa; phylum Chordata; class Amphibia; order Gymnophiona; family Ichthyophiidae; genus Ichthyophis; species Ichthyophis bannanicus. Next base: position 123,615,114 of record CM066048.1, read on the forward strand.
GGCTAGGGCTTACAAAAAATTACATTTGAGAATCCCTTTAACCTAGGATGTCCTATTCAGAAGATGTAAATTTACTTTCTCGCTCGGAAGCTGGGCGCATTTTAGCACATTAATTTTACAGAAGGGAAAAATTACAGATCATAGGCAACCAGATTTTTATTTATTTATTAACATTTTTTATATACCGCACTATTTATTATCAGCGCGGTTTACATGGAACAAGAAAACTTCAGACAAGTTACATTTATCTGGGTTATTACATATAACAGGAATATTAACTTGGATAACCGGGTCAATTATTTACAACAAAACAACAACAAGAGCAACTATTTACATACAAGTGTCATATTGTCTGAAAAGTGTATTGTTAATCAGGTAAACCAGTGAAATGTATTGTTGAGTCAGGGAAGATTATGTAGTCAGAAGGTAATTATTGCTATTTGGGTGTAACTGTATTGATATGATTTTGTACTTGGAGAGGGGTGTAGTAGGGGACAAGTTGTGGATTCCCTTCATTTACCAAGACTGCTAAAAGGTTCCCAAGAGAACTGATTCAATTCAGCACGTCATGCCATGGTAGAGCTGGTCGCATGCCCGGGATAAAAGGTGGTACTGGAACCAAGCTTGCAACACCTTTGCAGCCAAACCCACCCCTAGATCAGGGATCCTGAGAGGGGCCACAGATTCTGTAGCTGTCCAGAGTTCTCGCCCATTTGCTTTCCTCCCGTCCTCTCTGGCTGGCGCTGTTCCTCTCTCCTTTGCCAGCAGGACTAACCCAAGTAGCTGGACTAACCATGTGAGTCTGCAAACAGCACGACACCTACTGTATCTTGTACCATGATCACTATGAGTTCTCGGTTTTATTCTTAAATGTTCTTTGCAGTCTATTACTCTGAATTTTATAGAATTAAAGGGATACGGCGTTTAAAAGGCATCCCCTAATTAAAAATAATATATTAGCACTTCACATGCATCAGTGCGGTGCCTGCATGATAAAGATCTGCCCTTCATCCATCCATGCTCTATTCATGCTTTAAAGCTGTGCTTTTCAAACTTTTATCCCGTATGACTCCATTTTAACAACTGAAAATTCCCCAGATGGTGATGATGAAACCAAACTGGCAGATCTACAGCTTCCTTCCTCTCGTTACCTAAAGCAGGAAGGCAGCAGCAACAGTAATATCACAGCAGCAGTCTGCACAGGACCCTTGTGTCAGTGTGCAGTGTGTGCTTAGAGACCCCGGTACTCAACGTGGGTTGCCAGGCTAACAGGAAGCTTACCCAGGAAGGGCAACAGCCTATGAAAACTCACTGGCTCGCAGGCCACATGCTGACTGCTGACTTGGCATAGGTCACAGTGAAAGTCCAGAGAGAGGTGGAAATGGTCTTGTTTCTGTGACCCCCATCCACTGATGATGTGGTCCCACTTGAGGTCCTGACCCCATGTTTGGGATCCACTGCTTTAAAGCATCAGTGTGATGCCTATGGGAGGTTATGATAAAGATCCACTCTTCAATTGTCAGTACTGTATTCATGTTTTAGCGTGTCAGCCTAATGCCTGTATGGCATTGTGATGAAGGTCCACACTTCATCTAACCGTGCTGTTTTCCTGCTTTGTGTCTCAGCATGACAGCTGAATGGGCGAGGAAAGGGAGTTTTTGGATGATAATCAGATAACATAATGCATCTTAACTATTTATTACAACAACAGTGGGACTGAACAGGAGATGCCTTCAGAAGTCCTAAATAAATATTAAAATACCTCCTCGGAAGTGAAATAGAAGAAGAGGGGAGGAAGGGAGAGTCTTTTTTTTTGTTTTAATATGAGGTGTGCTCTATAAAATGCATATTTTAGGTCCTGCTAATTATGGTTTTACTTCTCATAAACTGGAAAATCGTTTTGCAGCTTTTATGAAACCACAGAAAGATAAGCCGTTCACACTGATTGTAGCCTTGCTTATGCAAAAATCCACAGTCTCAGTCAGGGTTAAGGAGCTCACTCATGCTGTGTTCCGAAATGGGCACAGGTTTGATTTTGCTTTTCTACATTTAAAAGCTGGTCATTTTCCTGTGCAGAAATTTCTGTGTGTGAGTGTGTATGTCTTTTTTTAACCTCAAAATGTTTTTTTTTTGGTGTTGCTTGGAAAATCACTATTTTTTCTTGAAGAATGTAGAAGTTCTTTTTATTCTCATTAAAATGTGCAGTTTTACAGGTCACCTCTACATAGAATATTAAAACCTTTCACATTTGCTTCTGAGAAATGAACATGGTTAGTTTTTCCAGAAATTATCCAAAAATAAATTTTGCTGAAAAATTTTCAGCCTTTGTTTGAACATCAAAAAAGGGCTCTGTGGGGTCTTGAACTACAAAAAGAAGGGAGCAATTTTGGAAACTGTCTGCATCGGAGCAATGTCTATGCCTATTTTCTTTTGCCAATTCATTGTGTGCCCGTCCATTTGCACCGTGATTTTTCTGCAGGCATTATTTTCATGAAAACAGTCTTCATGGAATCGAAAATGTAATTTTCGCCTCACAGTTCCCTTTCCTGACCTCAGCTTGCCCCAGCAGGACTGGCCCCTAGGCAGACCTTAAGCCTCATGCTCTCCCTGGCTATCAGAACCTATTGTTTAGCTTTGAAAGCCCGGTTCTTTGCCACTCTGCCAGAAGGTGCCGCCCTAGAAAGTCACCTATTTTGTCTAATGGTTGGTCTGGCCCTGCCCCCAGAAGCACCTAAACAGAGCAGCAAAGATGTGCATTGTTGGGTAACACTTTTCAGACAGCTAATTAAGGTGGGTGAAATGCTTCTTACTCTTATGAATGGGCTTGCCCAAAGGTCTTACAACTTTCAAAGATTCTAAGAAGCATATTTACTAAACCGTGCTAATAGTTAGCGTAGGGTTTAGCATGTGCCAAATGTGCGGTCACACTAAGAATCCCACGATAACCGCCTTGTGTGGGATGGGACGGAGACTGGGCAGAGCATGTACATTGCGGCCAGCACAGGTAACTTTAATGCCAATGTTGCACTTAGTGTGGGTGCACCTCGGTGGATGGCGGTAAGTGCGCCCGCAGTAACAGCAGCAGACTGCTTAGCGCAGGGGTGGTGTAGAACCCACAGTAACTACATGGGGACATGCTGGGCATGCCTCCATTGGTTGGCATGGTTTTAGTACCACACCCATGCTGTTTTGGGGTTTAATGCTTGGCGCCATGCCATATTTGAGTAAACATGCTCTTAATTTGCTCTAGGCCCAGCGTGACTGCCTCAGCTCTGCTCCTTTTGATTCAAAAATTTTCAGTATTTTTAAAAGAAAATTCTATTCTTTCAAAAATATTTTACAGTGACTTGTTTATGTTTCTCTGTTTAGAAATCCTTTAGGTCAATATTTAACTGGCTTGACTAGCGTAAGTCACATCTTTACGCCTCTGTTTTATAAAGTAAGTAGGCCTATACTTCATTTTATAAAATAGTCCCCAAATATTCAAGTGCTAACGTGCATTAACTGCACAGGCATTTCTAAAATTACCCTTGTAGTGGTGATATTCAGCTGCTATCCTTCTAGCTAAGCAGTATAAGTTAGGACAGCAACTGAATATTATCCCAGTGCTAAACGAATAGTGCAGAGAGGTCAGCAGGAATTTTCTGCAGCACTATCTGTATAATTCCACTGAAAGTTCACTTATGTCCCTTTGAATATTGGACAGCTTGTGTTTTGTGCTTTTGAATATCTCCTGGTCATTATTCCCCTGCTTTAAAGTCTTTGTTGCCATCCATGGGATGCTGGTGCCATCTATTGCTCAGTTGGGAGAATGCACCTACACTTTAGGTGTAATTTTAAAAAGCACTTTCCACCGACAAAATGATGTTTTACATGTAGAAATAGCTTTTATAACATTTACCAGAATATATGCAGCTAGAATTATGAACGTAAGTTTAACAGACCTGAGTGAAGAAATTCCCAGGGATGGGGTCGGGGTGGTTTTTGGACTTGCAAGCATGCTTTTTGAAATATACATATAAAATAAATTGGGAAAGTAGTGCTAATCAAATAGAAGGTCTGCATGTGCTTTCCATATAGCTAGGTGGACTGTTATAAAATTACCTCTTACTCTATAGATATCCTTTACCTTGGAAAGGGAGGGTCATTTCACTGTGTGCCCCCTGCTTTCTTTTTTAACTTCTGTGAGTTTTTGTATCCCCTATTTCAGCAAATAAATCTGGGAAGAAGAGCGGCCTATCATGAACAAGATGAATGGGACTGTGGTAACTGAATTCATCCTTCTGGGTTTCCCTATGACCCGTGGGCTTCAGCTTTTACTTTTCCTGGCCCTCCTCCTGGTCTATGTTACCACCTTGGTGGGCAACCTGGCCATTATTGGTGTCACCTGGACCAATGTACATCTCTGCACTCCCATGTATTTCTTCTTGCGCAATCTGGCCTTCCTGGACATCTGGTTCACGTCTGCCATTGTGCCCAAGGTCCTCATCAACCTTCTGATGGAAACCAAGACCATATCCTACAGTGGATGCATGCTGCAGTCCTACCTCTATTTCGTCCTGGGCACCACCGAGTTCATCTTGCTGGCTGTGATGTCCTTTGACCGCTATGTAGCCATTTGCCACCCCCTGCGCTACTCTACCATCATGAGTCAGAGGCTATGCATCCACCTGGTCTTGGGTTCCTGGTTAGGTGGCTTTCTGGACACCATCACCCAAACTGTGATGACTCTGCAGCTGCCCTACTGTGGCCCCAATGTCATCAACCATTATTTCTGTGATGTGGAGCCATTGCTGAAACTGGCCTGTGCAGACACGAGCCTCATTGGGAAGCTGGACTTTGCTTTGGCCTCCTCAGTAGTGCTAGGTTCCCTGTTCTGGTCCCTCATTTCCTATACTTGTATTGGTATTGCAATTGCCCGGATCCCATCAGCGGATGGGCGACGGAAGGCCTTCAACACCTGTGCCTCCCATGTCACTGTAGTGGCCATTGTCTATGGCAGCTGCATCTTCATGTGTGCGCGGCCTGCCCAGGACACAGCCCTGGACTCCAACAAAATAGTGGCGGTGCTGAACAGCATCTTGACGCCCCTGCTGAACCCCTTCATCTATAGCCTGCGGAACAAGAGCGTAAAGGATGCCTTGAAACAGGCCTTGGCAAAGAATGTCTTTTTCCCCAAGAATGAGAAGCACTGAGGCCAGATGTGAAGTGTATGTCTCCCTGGAAATGAGATTAATTAGTTCTCTGCGCCTTGGCTTGGAATTGGAAAAAGGTACAGAAAGAATGACCTGCTAGTGCACCGAGGATCCTCATTTCCTTAGAATTGCCTCTGAAAAGTCTAATGTTTCAAACATTTGCTGTCTGTAATCCCCTCCCTTTTATTAATAGGGAAAGGGGCACAACATGCCCCTCTCCATTTTGGCACATTTTGAAGAGTTTGTTAATTTCCAATGGGGTTTTGCTTGAGTTGCTTGTGGGCGATAAGAGGTGGTAGTTGATCATCTGGATGTGTCTAGAGACAGAAGCGCCAGGACTCTGGGTGCTTTAACAACCCCATTATTGAGCAGCTGACTTCACAATGTCCAAGAAGGAGCAATTTGTGCTGAGTTTAGCATCCCTAATAGTTATGAAAAGTTAGCTTCTACATGTAAGGAGGACAATGAAGACACTGGGACTGCACCAATTGGGCGGGGGGGGGGCGCATCTTTTATCACCATAAAAAATGCCACATCTCGATCCTCTCAAAACAAAATTCACCCAGCCCTCCTCAATGGTGTAACACTCCCCTCCATGTCCTCTTTGGTATCTCACTCAAGATTGTCAGCTTTCAAGGAAGAGAACCCATCTTAACAGTGAACCTCTGTGACCTGTGAGATATTTATTTCTTTATTTATTTGAAAGGTTTATAGATGCATTTCCAAAGATCAAGCTGGTTTACATATAACATAGCATAGATTTACAGAAGACTTTAAAACATGGTACATTCACCCATCTCAACATTAAATAACATTATAACTCAGGTTCAATTAGCAGGTGCAGGAAGGGGGAGATGAGAAGAATATTGTTGACCCAGAAACATGGTAACAAGTACACAACAGGTGCAGAGGGCAATGTACACTGTTCACGATGATAGATATGGTGGTTAGGTAATACCTTTGATGTGACCTTCAAACAGGCAGGTTTTCAGTCATTTTTGGAATGTTATCAGATCGGGGTGGATCTAAAATTTCCAGGTAGGGCATTCCATAAGCTAGGCGTCTATAGGGAAAAAGCCCAAGCACAGGTTGTCTGACTGAATTTGGTTAGCTCTGTGGGGGAGAGTGAGTAGATGATGAGCAGGGCTTCTTCTGTGCCGATTTTCTGGTGTTTTTTTTAGAATAGATTGTAGGTACTGTGAGGTTAGCTGATGATAGATTTTGAGCGTAGTTATAATAGTTTTATATTTGACTATGCAGGAGTAGCCAATGGAGCTCCTTCAGAATAGAGGTGATGTAGTTGGCTCTGGGGGCCCCCAGGAGAATTCTCGCAGCTGCATGTTGGGCAAATTGAAGGGGGTGTATTGAGCTTTTAGGTATTCCATGGAGGATTGCATTGCAGAAATCAATGTAGAGGAGTATAAATTATTATTCACCATGTACTCCGTTGGTTGCTGATTATCAAAATGATAATATTCAGAATGGCAATTATGTCTGTGGTGGGTCATTCTGGAATCATGATCCTATGCAGGTATTTCGGTGTCTGACTTGATATCCTGTGCAGGTGTCCAGAAGGTTTTAGAGCAGTCCTTGGGCACACCCAGTCAGTCAAGGCTCCAGGATAACCTCAATGCACATACATGAAAAAGATTTATATGAACTCCTTCCATAGAATACAAATCTATCTCATGCATATTTATGGCGACTAGCTTAAAAATCGGAGTGGTTGGGTGGTGTCCCTAGGAATGGGTTGAGAACTGCTGCTTTAGATGCTTGATAGAGATGCTAAATCTGTTCCTGTTTTCCCTGCATGGAGTTACCTAAGCTTTGTAGCTTTTGGAATCCATACCCCAAGGATCCTAAACATATTCTGCATAAGGGAAACAGTTTCTCCTTATTAAGGATTCATGGGATGCCAGAGTACCTGAATGTAACTCACTAAATGCTAAATAAATACAAAACCAAGGCCGGAATAGTTTTTCTAGACTGACACGGGGCAGTGAGCCATCCTATACCCAGAGGAAGAGGTGACTAGCAGGCCTGGTAATTCTGTTTCTGGCTTTTCTTGATAAATGAATCCTTCTGGGTCCTTTGCCCAAGAAATAAAAGATTTGATTGTGGACAGCTACAAATTGTGCGTATCCGTGTGTATGAGACAAAGACACATAGGAAGGGATAGCTCCTACATGGTGACAACATCTTGCAAAGTCCAGGATATGTTCTTCTTGAAGCTGGTGTCACTAGTTGATCCGAGGACAGCAAGACAGTGTAGTTCCTTTCATGACATCATCTACAGAAAGATACACATTCTGATCTCTGCACTGCTATGTAATTGAGTGAAAAAAATTATGTTAAACTCAGCCAGTCTGAGCGTCTCTTGCATTGCCATTCGGCGGTAACTAGGTAACAAAAAAGACAAGTGCCCAGTAAAATGGAACCTATCTGAGCCAGATATCTCAGAACAAAGACAGACCCAAGCATCACAGATCCCTTCATTACCAGAACAACATAGAACACATCCTGTGCTTACTCCTCTATTGCTGCTCTGCAGTATCGAACAGATAAATGTGATGTGAATCCAGTAAACTGAGCAGATGTGAGCCAGAACATCAGAGAGCACAGAAGGACCTCACAGCAGCGAGTGGACCATAACTGAATGGGTTGTTTTAATATGCTACAGTTCATTTGTTTCAAACAAAATATTCTACATAGGTGCGGAGCGAGTTGAGGTCAGAGTGGACACAGTGAGGGCTGTGTAGGCTATCTCCCCATCCTGCCAAAGGAAACAAAAATAAATTAAAATAATTTAGAATCCCTATTTGCATTTTAAATGTAAATATGATGGCAGATAAACATGGAAGATTTTTATTTATTTTATTTATTTAAAGTCTTTTCTATACCGCGCTCTTCAAATTCAGCTCAGTTTACAAATAACATCGGTTTTGTCCAGGCACAGGAGGGGCCCGCACTGAACTTACAGAGAACAGCATAGATAAACTTGGGTTAACTGGGTAAACTATATACAGACTCTAGGCTAGGTATTTACATTCAAAGGTTACTATGTACATGATCCTGCTAGGATTCTGGTAGATGCATCCATATGAAAAATGAGATTCCAGAAAGGCTATGATCTACACGTTTTTCTGCTGGGTATGTTGTTCCAGAAACGTTTTCCTTGAGGGGGTCGGGGGCATTTTGGGGAGTGGTCTGGACAGGACAAAATCTACACATGTATTCCCTATTTCATATAGGGAATACACATGTCCAGCCAAAATTGCCACGTCTAGAGTTAGACCTGCTCCTGACACAAACAGGTATTTAAAATTGGAGGGGGTGGAAGCGCGAACGTCACTGCGGAGCTGGAAGAGGTAACTCTGGCACCTCAGTGCCTTTTAAATGTATTACCACCACCGCACATCCTGAAGAAGGGCTGCAATGGGTGTGGGGGCAGGAGTAGAGAGGTGCTGCAAATGAGATTCGCCTAGGGTGTCTCATAGCCTTACACCCCTGAACAGGGACGCTTGTACCTATGGGCAGCCCTATTCTCTTATGCAAACAAAGTCTCTTAATCTGTCTTTGCACAAGGTCCTACATCCTCCACAGAATGCCCGGCCTGCCATGTCACCCCCTCCCCGCATACATCGTCTCCCCTGGGGGAGGGGGTGGCATGGCGCCTCCGTTGTGTAAGGCTTTGAAGTGCCCACGCTAGTGTCAGGAGTGGCCCAAGGGGGGTGTGGGGCCATGTGCGGAGATTAATTGCGGGGCCTCATTTGCATAAATATTTGCATAATATTGCCATGCACTTTTAGTAAACATGCCTCTTAATGAGTGTCTAGATAAAGAAAGACTGGATAAAGGAAGCTCCCCATCAGCCCATTTCCAACCCTATTCCAACTCCCATCAGCTCACTTCCAGTCCTATTCCAGCTGCTCATCAGCCCATTTCTACTCCAGGTCCCCCATCAGCCAATTTCCAATCCTAGCCCCCCCCCCCCCCCATCAGCCCATTTTTAGCCCTATTGCAACTCCCATCAGCTATTTCCAGTCCTATTCCAGCCCATCACCCATCTGCAGTCCAAGCTCCCCCCCATCAGCCCATATCTAGTCCTATTCCAGCTCCCCATCAGTCCATTTCCAGTCCTAGCCCCCAATATGCTGTTTTCCAGTTCCATTCCAGCCCCCCATCAGCCAATTTCCACTCCAAGCTCCCCCATCAGCCAATTTTCAATCCTAGCCCCCTCGTCAGCCCACTTCCAGTCCTAGTCCAGCCCCCATCAGCCCATTTCCAGTCCTAGCCCCCCCCAATCACAGCTCATTTCCAGTCCAAGCGCCCCCCCATCACAGCCTATACTCATGTTCAGAAGTTATTTGCCTTAACCATATGTACTCATGTTAAAAAGTTCTGTTCCATTTAAACTGTTGAAACACACTGCCATGTTATGTTCACTGTAAAGCGTCTTGAATCAAAGAAAGACTGTATATAAAAACTGTTAAATAAATAAAATAAATAAAATTTCCAGTACAAGTTCCCCCCATCACAGCCCATTTCCAGTCCAGGTTCCCCCACCCCACCATCACAGCCCATTTGCAGTCCAAGTTTCCCCCACCATCACAGTCCATTTGCAGTCCTTGCCCCCCCCCCCACCATCACAGCCCATTTGCAGTCCAAGTTCCCCCCCATCACAGTCCATCCAGTCCTAGCCCCCCTCCTCTGAACAGCCCCGTGGCTGTGTAAGGGGCTTCAGAGGGAGCCGGGGAAGCCTGCGCGAGGCCCCGGCTCCCTCTGTACAGCCACCAGCGTGAAGAGCCTTTTCCCTCACGCTGGCGGCTGTTTCTGTGAAGCCGCGAGTGCCGGGAAAGGTTAAAGGGCATTGCCTTTAACCTCTCCTGGCACTCACGGCTTCACAGAAACAGCCGCCAGCGTGAAGAAAAAGGCTCTTCACGCTGGCGGCTGTACAGAGGGAGCCGGGGCCTCGCACTGGCTTCCCCGGCTCCCTCTGAAGCCATCCATTGTGCGATAATGGAGTTAGCCCGGGGCCCTATGCGAACCACATTATCGCACAATGGATGTGCCGGCACTGGCTAGTGTGCTCACGATCTCCTGCTCCTGCCCCCCCTCTGATGCAACTTCCTGTTGGAGGAGGCAGGGGCAGGAAAGGGACAGGAGTGACAGGCCGTGAGTGGGCTAACAAGGCACTTTCAAGCTTGATGCAGTGGAAGGATTGCCGTGCCGCCCACTCCCGCAGGTGAGAAGATGGATGCCAGGAGTGGGTAGCATGGCAGGCCAGGTGGTGCTGAACTGCCATTTCACTAGGGGGGGGGGGGCGATGCTGTCCACCAAGGCCTGCCACCCTAGGTGACCGTCTAGTTTGTCTAATGGATGGGCTGGTCCTGGCTTGTTTAGAGTAAGCATAGTCAAAAACTCTGATAGGAACTGAGAAAGGTCTCAGAGTTGTATTTCTTAAAAGTGCCTTTAAAATGTATACATATTTTGTTTTCTCGTTGTCTGTGACGCACGTCAGGAGAGACTTCAGATGGCAATCAGGATACTAAGCTTGATGGACCTTGGTCTGACCTGTTATGGTATTTCTTATGGCTCCAGATGTGTCTGACAGACGTAATCCAGTCCTGTGCTTTCCCATTGCATGCAGGGACTTGTAAGTTTGCTTTTCTTATAAGAACATAAAAGATGTCATACTGGGTCAGACCAAGGTCCATCAGGCCCAGTATCCTGTTTCTGACAGTGGCTAATCCAGGTCACAAGAATCTGGCTAGTTCTCAAAAAGGAACAGAGGTTCCACAACGCTCGTCCTGGGGCAAGCAGTGGATTTCCCTGGTCCTCTTTAATAAGGACAATGACAATTTTGCTTCCTGAACAATTTTGGATGTATCTTATGTATTTTGGATTGCTGATCACAAAAATCACCTTGACATTTTCCTATCATGCACTATTTTTTTGCAATCACCTATTTTTGTGATTTCTTCACTTATTTTAAGTCTACTCATCTGTTGCCTAGAAAGTAAGCTGTTTTGTTTAGTCCAAGCATGCCTGCGCAGCAAATACCTGTTTTCCATCAGCGCCGGCAGGCTCAACTTTAACAGAGCCATGGGAAAGGGAAACACTCTCCCTCTGCGGCTCTGCAAAGCTGAGCTGGCGTGGGGGAAAAAGAATGTCAGGCTCTTCCAGGGCGGCAGGGGACTGTGGCGCACTTCATTCTGCTGCTGCAGCCGCGCAGCGGCAGCAGCTTCTCTGACAGGGTTTTTTTTTTTTGGGTTTTGATTTTGAAGGCCAAGTGATGCGGTTTTTTGGTGGGCATTTTTCGCCACCCCCAAAAAGTTGCCACCTAAGGCCACTGCCTCACTCGGCCTCATTATAGAGCCACCCTTATGGGGCCTTACCAAGTGCACCAAACCCAAAACTAACATTGCAGTTGCCAAAGGATGCATAATATAGCTGAGCAACAAATGTATGCCCTTTTCGTGCCTATGGCCTATAAGTGCACTCACTCTGCTGCTCCACACTACTGTTCCTCTCTTTTCTCTCCTTTCACCCCTCCTTAGCAGATCACTTCTATCTGCGCCCTTCTCGTCTACTACCAACTCCAGACTTCACTCCTTTCACCTTGCTGCTCCATATGCCTGAAAAAAACTACCTGAGTCTATACATCAGGCTTCTTCTCTGGCCCTTCGCAAATCCAGGCTGAGTGCTCACCTATTAATTGCCACTTCCCCCTAAATGTATCCTGTCCATAGCTGCTGTGCTGTCTGTCATTACTAGATTGTAAGCTCGGCTGAGCAGGGATCAACTTTTACGTATGTCTGTGCAGCACTGTGTACGTCTTGTAGCATTATACAAATGATCAGTACCCCAGTAATAGTAGTAGTATTAGGGCCTTCTGGCTATGGCATCTGATTCCCACCTATCTGAGTACTGGCATTTCTCACAGCAGCTACACCTGTCCTATTGTGGTCACATTATGGTGCTGGCGGTGAATACTGCGCATACCATGGACTGCCCGAAGAACAAACCAGTCAGTACTAGTGGAGATCAAACCTAAGCTTTCTTTAGAAGCTCAGATGACAAGACTTCGACTTTCATACTTTGGACACATCATGCGAAGAAAGATCATTAGAGAAAGACAAATAAAAGCAAAAAACACAGCTTTCACAAAATTCAAAAGCTTGCAAACAGAAGAACACAGAAATGAATACAGGATCAAACTCAAAGAGTCAAAAAGAGAAATAAGGATAGCAAAATCAAAGGCAGAGGAAAAGATGGCTAAAGATGTTAAGGGTGGGGCCAAAACTTTCTTCAGGTATTTTCGGGAAAGGAAGAAGATCAGAGATGGAATTGCAGGACTCAGAAGTGCTGGGAAAGGGACATTGAAAAAGTGAAATTACTAAACAAATACTTCTGCTCTGTTTTTACTAAAGAAAATCCTGGAGATGGACCAGCTGTGACTCCCAAATATAAAAATGGGAATGTAGTAGATACCACACCATTCACAGAAGATGAGGTGTTGGAACAACTTGCTAAACTGAAAGTGGACAAAGCCATGGGACCGGATGGGACACATCCCAGGATTCTGAAAGAGCTCAGAGAGGTTCTTGCAGGACCGTTAAAGGATGTCTTCAACAGATCCTTGGAAACAGAAGAGGTTCCTCAGGACTGGAGAATGGCTGATGTCGTACCTCTACACAAAAGTGGTGACAGGGAAGAAGTGTCAAACTACAGGCCCTTGAGCCTTACCTCGGTGGCGGGAAAAGTAATGGAGGCGCTCCTGAAAGAGCGAATAGTGGACTTTCTCAAAACCAACAGGTTGCAAGATCCAAGGCAACATGGTTTTACTGAAGGACAGTCTTGCCAAACAAATCTGATTGAGTTCTTTGACTGGGTGAACAAGGAACTAGATCAGGGGCATGCGATGGATGTCATCTATCTGGATTTCAGCAAAGCCTTTGATACTGTTCCTCATAGGAGGCTTGTCAATAAACTCAGTAGCTTGAGGATGGCTCCCAAGATGGTAAACTGGATTAGAAATTGGTTGACTGACAGACGACAGAAGGTGATGGTACATGGAGCTCACTCGGATGAAAGGAAGGTGATTAGCAGGGTGCCCCAGGGTTCGTTCCTGGGCCCAGCACTGTTCAATGTATTTGTGAGTGATATTGCTGAAGGACTGAATGGAAAAGTCTGTCTTTTTGCAGATGACACAAAAATTTGCAACAGAGTGGACTCCCCCGGGGGAGTGGATAACATGAGAAAAGATCTACAAAAGCTGGAAGAATGGTCTAATGCTTGGCAATTATGATTTAATATGAAAAAGTGCAGTGTCATGCACTTAGGTAGCAGAAATCCAAGGGAAATGTACGCAATAGGGGGCGAGAGGTTGGTGTGCATGGTTCAGGAGAAAGACCTTGGTGTGATTATCTCTGATGATCTCAAGGTGGCAAAACAGTGCGACAAGGCGGTGGCAAAAGCCAGGAGGATGTTGGGCTGCATACAAAGAGGGATTACCAGCAGAAAGGAAGAGGTACTTATGCCACTGTACAGGTCGCTGGTGAGGCCTCACCTGGAATACTGTGTTCAGTTTTGGAGACCATATCTTGCAAAAGATGTAAAAAGACTGAAAACTGTTCAGAGGAAGGCGACCAAAATGATTTGGAGCCTGTGTCAGAAGCCTTATGAGAAGAGATCAGAAGACCTAAATATGTACACTTTGGAGGAGAGGAGGGACAGGGGAGATATGATTCAGACCTTTAAATACTTAAAGAGAAACGATGAACAAACAAACCTCTTCCAAAGACGGGGAAGCTGCAAAACTAGAAGGCATAACATGAAGCTTCAAGGTGGAAAATTGAAAGGCAATATCAGGAAATATTTTTTCACTGAAAGGGTGGTGGATGCTTGGAATGCCCTCCCGATGGAAGTGGTGGGGGCAAACACAGTGACGGAATTCAAAACGGCATGGGACAAGCACAGCGGATCACTTTACAGCAACAGGATAAAAACAAAATAAACTGAACCATCTAACTTCTCAACAAATAGGGGTGTCCTACATGGAGTGGTGGGTTCACCCCTAGACAAGAATATGGGGAGGGGTGGCCTGCATGGAGTGACAGGTGCACCTCCTCTTGCCATATTGCTGGGCAGACTGGATGGACCATGCTGGTCTTTATCTGCCGTCATTTACTATGTTACTATGTTACATCATGCTTGGCAAGATAAAAGGTCAACGCAAAAGAGGAAGGCCAGCAATGAGATGATTTGATACAATAACAGCAGCTACGGGTACCAGTCTGTCAACAATGAGCTGCTTGACAAAAGACCGAACACAATTTAGGACAACTATCCAGAGGGTCACCATGAGTCAACACCGACTTGATTTCACTTAACTACAACATACATTCACTATCTGTGGGGCAACCCTGTCTGCCTTCCCACATTCTGCTTTGTGGCACTGCTCCCCTGGGCAGGCCTGTGTGGGCATGGGAAGGGAGATCCCTGTGGCATCACACCAAGTAGCCAGCCTCCAGATATATCACCACTCTCGCAGCTCTCATAGATCCCGGACTGGGTAGGGATGTAGACCTCATTGAACAATCTGGAAAATATTGGCACAACATCAGTCATGTCTCCCAGTGCCTGGCACAGAGGATGTATGGCTGCCCTATCACACTGCCAACAATATATGATCTTGTTAGAGTACCCTATGAAAAATAATCCAGAAGAAATCTGCATAGGTTCCCTATAGCTAAATGTCAAAACATATCCCTGTCAATAATAAGGGACCCTCAGAATAAGAACATTCAAAAGTGAAAACAGCACTAATACATGCCCATAATGCACATTTTTAGAGACCAGTGATGTTGCTGTTGAGTCTGTATTAGTACTGTTTTCACTGCTGAATGTTCTTAATACAGACTCAACAGCAACATCAGTAGTCTCTAAAAATGTACATTGTGGGCATGCATTAGTGCTGTTTTCACTGTTGAATGCTCTTATTCTGAAGGTCCCTTATTATTGACAGCGATATTATTTTATTTTTTTTATTAAAAAAAATTTTTATACTGCCTTTCTACTATTTAAAGTGGTTTACAGTGAACCAACAATTTAACAGGACCTGAAAGGTGCACTATTTTACAAGGAACTGGATATGTTTTGACATTTAGCTATAGAGAACCTTCTCTGATTTTGTCTGCCTGATCACACTGGCACCTGGTGATGCTGAGGTCATCTATACGGTCCAGGTACTGGCCAGGCTTTCATGTCCCCCCTGAATTGCAGATGAGCACACCAGATCCCCCTGGGCACCCTTCAAACTCACTTTCTGTCACAAAAACATAATTCTGTAAAAAAGATGCCCTGAACCTATACATAACAGCTATGATATAACATAATAGCATGGGGTACCAGGGCTAAAAAATATGACATCCGTTTCTCACCCAAACAAGAATCCTTTCCCTGCTCACGCCCATACTACCCTACATCAGCAGTCCCATTTTTCAGAACATGGGAATAGTTAGGGTCCCCTAGATTGGCTCCTTTGCACAAACAGCACATTTCAACATAGCAATAATTCACACTATTGCTCTTCTTAATATTTCTGTGTTTAGTAATGTTTCTATACCTTACAACATTCCCTCACCTCTGCTTTCTGTTCCTTAAAACTGCATCTTGTGTTTTTCCAGACTGCAGTCACACCAGTTCAAAATGTAATTGTCACAACCGTTCTTCAATATGCGACGCATTGCAGAGAAGAGTAGAATTTTTCTAAGTCCTGGCCTTATACCATGCTTCCGCAAGAATAACGTGGACGTCTGCGGGAAGCACTGAAATGTACATGGGCCTTTTCTGAATATGCTTTATATGTCTCTGCGACTGACCATGCCCCTTTTCCACTCCTTCTGGGCACATTCTGAGATCCCCATGCTAGCGCCGTGGACGTGCATGACAGCAGTGTTTCAGAATATGATCAGGGACGTTTTCAGCACATAAACGTCCCCGCCGCACATACAAACTCCTTATCTTTGTTCTGGAATGACCTCTTACCTGAATAGTTGCACTGAATAAATGTGGATGATTTAAATGCCACAACCGGCCTTTAAAAAAATCTCTGACCCCAACTTTTGAATACTGACCTGCTGAACTTCAGGCAGCATCTTAAGGGACCTTCCAGTCAGTAACCCTCACATATGGGTGTGTCACATGTCCTTTAAACAAAGTTTGGTTTCTAACAGGATTGCTCAACATAGAATACTGAGGGTTACCACTGTGGCTTTCTCAGAAAATTCAGGGCACATGAGACGCCCAAGCTCTCTTCACCCCCTCCCAGCTTGCTCTACAACCTTAAACATTGTAAACTCTCACGGGAAGGGACACTGCGATAGTGAAGCCAAGAGCTGATATCTAAATAACAAGCCTGGTGCTTCATCTAATCATGACCCCTTGGGATCCAAAAGTTGTTCTTACCTCGTTTATGGTTGGGGAAGGCTTGTCTGTCTTTGAGCCTGAGACAAGGCGATGAACAAGAGCAGAGCACAAAGAAAAAAACAGGAGAAGAAAGCATTAAATATGGGCTAATGCTGTTTGGAGAACCATTTTACAGTGTTACAGAAATGTCTAAAACAACAGAAATCCTAATTAAAATACAGCATGTAATGACCAGTTCTTCTTTAATCTAGGGCACGTCTTACAAATAATAACCTCCTGCTATCCATACTCCAACTCATGTTTGTACTAGAGTCCATGTCCTGTTTTCCAGTTCACACTGGAGCAATCGTATTGAATCTTGTTCTGGAGTAGTAAAAGACAGAGCAGTCAACAGGAGAACTAGACACTACACAGATGAGATTTACTGGAACAATCTTTTAATCTTCTGGATAGCAAATTATCTGTTTATTTTTTAAATAATTTTTACAAAATAAATTTGTTCATCTGTTTCCCAATTGCTTATTCGTTTCATATATTTATTTTGATGTAAATAACATTACTTTTAGCCATATATCTGGTTCTTTTTATGGGCAGTTTCTTAACCATTTTGATGCATAGAAATGTAGGTGTCTAGTTTCTGCCCCGCCCTGATACAGGGCCACAGATTTCAGGCATTTCTGTTGCTACTTTTGCCTTTACCACCTCCTTATATTTCTCCGAGAGCTTCATGCCATGACCTCTTCTTCTACTTTTTTAGCTCTGAAAAATGGTTTGATTCTTGGGCACTATTTGCACTTTGGAGCTATTTGAATGTCTGTGTCTTAGGGATGAGGGTTCGAATTGTGCTTTTATTTCAGAATATTTTGTACATGTACAATAGCTAGAATGCACCAAGAAGCCTAAAGCTATGGAGGATTCCTTATGGATTTAAATCTTAAAAGCATTTGCTAGACTTGAAAAACTTGTCATTACAAAACTTGAGTTAAATTTGAAACAAGACGACAAGATTGCAACAGACCTTGGTAAATTGCACTCAGGAATTATCTGAAGTGGAAGAACATAAAGAAATGTCTGCAGAAGCACTTAAGAATAATGCAATTATGTGCTGCAAGATGGAAGATATAGAGAGCACTTTAAAGAGGCAAAATATAATAAGAATGATTAACTTTCCTGTTCTGAACAAGGTTTCTAGGCCTGCATTTATTTATTTAAAAGAGACTTTGGAGGCGTGAAAGTCCTCTTTATCTCCAATATTAAAGGCTTATTATATACCAACAAGAATGAATGTTAGTTAGTAAGGATTTAAAATCAACTTCTTCTAAAATTGATGTTTCTCTTGCTGAATTCTCTGTGGAACTGTTTTCTCAGTTGGCTGAAAATTTCACTTTACTTGTTACAATGCTGCTCAAGTCTGATCGAGACTGGGTATTCAGGATGTTTTTTTCCAGCTAGAGACAAGAAACTTGTTGGCTGTGTTGTCAGACTGTTCCCTGATGTTTCTTTTGAAACATCAGTCTCGTTGCCATAATTTTCTCGCATTAAGATCTCAGGTGGAAGTACTTGATGCAATTTTCATGCTGAATTATTCCTGTAAATGCAGAGTTCAATATGCTTCTAATTCATGCATATTCATTGAACCAGATCAATTGAAGACCTTTTTATTGACTAAAAAAGAAGAGGGGTTTCTCTGAAACTGAGGATATTTGACTAATTGTGCTTGAATGTATCATTTGATATAACTGTTGGTATTCCTGTTAGTGACTACCTGAAAAGTTTTCTCATTTTTTTTCCTTTCTTGGACCCTAGATATTGTGTCCTCCTTGCAGTTTTGCAAGTTTTTGACTTTTCTTTTGTTTTCTGTAAGAAGGGTTTATTATTTCAAATATAATAAATAAATTGACTTAAAAAAATAAAATGTTATGTGCTTAAAGAATGTACGTTAAATTGATTTTACATGCATAAACTTCCAAATTCATGCATTTAAAGCTGATCTATGTACATGTAAATATTTGTACATGCACTAATCAAATTTTACATGCATTCATTTCTGAAATGCATAAAATAATGTCCATCCCTTGGCCAAAAATCCTGAAAATAGTTTCAAAATGCACTGAAATCTTTTTCCTTGCACACTCCTAATCTCTTCTACAGATTTTACTTTATAGTCAATTCTTTTTTCATTTGTTTGTAACTGTATTATTACATTTAATGCTCCATTGCAAGAGGCCTGAAGTTAGATCTCATGTTCAAATGTAATCCAAGCCTGATCGCCCAGGCCTTGGAAAAGGTTTCTGCCTATTCTTGGCACCCAGGGCGGTGAAGCCCAAAAAAATCGGCAGCACTCCTTGGCCCACACCTTTTCTGGTACGCAGCTTCCAGCAGAGGAGGACAACCAGGATGACAGCAACCACCAAACCCAGGCTGGTGCCAAGTCCAATAATCAACAGCCAGAAAAGCTTCCGAGCTGCAAGGGAAATAGGTACCCGTCAAGCCCAATAAAGAGAACGTCCTTCTATACTTCACTCCCTGGCTTGAGAAGTCAGGCCTTGGAGGGATGCCAGACACATGCAATTAAAGAACCTATATGCTAAGCATTTTCCCATAGATGCAACATGGGAAAAAACCTTTAGTACATTTCACCCAATGTCCCACCAGATGTCTGATCCAACATTCAGATGGAAGATTTCATAAGAAGATAAGAAATGCCATACTGGGTCAGACCAAGGTCCATCAAGCCCAGTATCCTGTTTCCAACAGTGGCCAATCTAGGTCATACATACCTAGCAGTTTCCCCAAAAACACAGGTTCCACAATGCTTCTTTTGGGTCATGCAGTGATATCCCGAGTCCCTTTTTAATAATGGTTTATAGACCTTTCCTCCAGCAACTTGTCCAAACCTTTTTTAAACCCAGCTACACTAACAGCTTTTACTACATCCTCCAGTAACAAATTCCAGAGTTTGATTACACGTTGAGTGAAAAAATATTTCAGATGTCCTATGTCAATCTGAGATCCACCCCTGCCTCCCTCTCCTTCCATTTTCCACCCACTGAATTTCACAATGCCACAGTGAGACATGCCTGAACATCCTTCTGGATATAGCCTCTTAGTATATTTGCGCAGGTGAGATAATTTACAGAGTACTGAGTGTTAGCTTTATCCCCGCTCTGGAGGGGTCACCATCATCTTTCCTGCCCCCTCCCATGTGTGCTAAGATAGTAGAAGGCACCAGGATCTCATCTCTCCACTCACCTTCTACAGTCACTCGCCGGGGGTCACTCTGAGGGGAAGAGAGCATCCTCCCATGCACATCAGCTGCATAATAGCAGGAGTAGTTTCCCTCATGGGAAGCATTCCCTTTCGTGACCCGGAAAGAAAAGAGAAAGTTGCTTTCCGTCCTGTTCAGTGACTGACCACGGTGGACAACCTCACCATCCCTGATGAAGAACATCGTGACATTTTTGAAGCTGGGTGGAGCCGAGCAGGCGAGAGTCAGGTTGTCACCATCGCCAACGTGCCCATCAGATGGGCTTAGGGAGAACGCTGGTGGGTGCAGGGGATCTGTAGTGGGGAAGACTAGAATTAGAAACATGAATTTCAGCGCTTGGTCCTTGGTGGATTTTGTACAACGCTATGAACGGTCACAAAAAGAGCTTGGTACTGGCACTAAGCTGGAGGTGTTCACACATTTCATTCTCTGACAGTTGAACTGGTGGGGAAGCCGTAATCATTTTAAGTCTGTTTGTCTGTTCACTCCTGAGTTTTTGTTCTAATTCCTATATTCATGTTCTAGAGGGAGAGAAGGTAAGTGACAATATCATATCCTTTATTTCATTTCACGTCCACCACATCTGACCGACTTTGGATTTACAGCCTTCGATTGCCAAACCATTTTATCCAGAGAAACACAAAAGCATAGGGGGAAGCACAGAGAGATAGACAGATGGTGATTTTCCAATGTACCTATGACAACTACCATCGCTGGGCTGCTTGGCACAGCAGGGATGTCCCGTCCTCTGTCCGTGGTCCAGTAAATGCAGCGATACATCCCTGCAGTGAAACTGCTGACCCCAGAGATCACATAGTCCCTCTGAGAGGAGCTCGGCCTCTCTGTCACCTCTCTCCCATCTTTGTAAAACCGATACCCAATGACTGCGGCAGGGCCGGGGGATGCACACTTCAAGATCACAGACTCCCCCGTGATGTAGACAGGGTGGAATGGGTGAAGAGCGATGGAGGGGGCCGGCGGCTGAGCTGAAAAAGGAGGCAAAAGCAGAACCCAAATTACATCCTAGCTATTGCTGGATCTTTTTTAACTTTGCCTCTGACTCAGATCTAGAATCCCACTAAAGGGGATATGCTGGGCCAAGCTCTCTCTCTTGAAGACACTGAACTGCGGAGGCATCAGGTCCTTAGAGAGGAGGTTTTAAGCCTACATTTGTTTATCATTGAACTCACGGCTCCAAGCAATGTACACAGTACATAAGAGGGATAAATGTATAAAAGCTTTTCTCTGTGTGAAGCCTGTGCCTTTTATAAAGTTGCCCAGCACCTTTTGCATATAAAGAGGGTGCGGATTTACTTATGCACTGAGTGGGGGCTTTCCTGGGGGTGCAGTTTGGCCAGAGCAGAGGCAGAGTTGCAGTGTATTTGCATATTTTATAAAATATTTGAGCTCCCGTGTGAAGCACATATGCACAGCGATGCCAGCTTTGCAACAGGGGTGCATGTGAGCATCGGCCTTTACGCTCTACTGGGGCTGGATCTGGGAGTCTATTTTATAAAGCACATAAGCCACTTTTATATAGGCAACAGAGGTTCCTAAGATAGGAGCCTTTTTGGACTTTTCACATAGGTGGTCTGCCATAGATCAGACCCTATCAGGCCAGTATTGCAAAGTGGCATTCTTTAGTGTGGGATTTGGGGAGGGGGGGGGGGCCTATGGGAAAAAGACATTATATGCAAAGTGCTGAAATCCAGCTGTAATCTGTATGCTGAATTGCTAACACGCGAGTAGCAGGTAGACCTCTGTACAGATAGGAAACTGGCACAAAGTTAAACGCTGCTAATCAGCGATGGAGCCTGAATGTACTATTTCTGAAAATCTGATTATCTTACAACAGGCTTCTTATCCATTTTAAGCTATGTGGTCCGCGGCTTTTCTCCTGCCTTGAGGGGGATGGGATCCCCACGGGAAGAACGCTGCCTACCATGCTGAGAGTTTTGGTGGGACCAGGGCCCGTGTGGCCCACCCCTTTCCAACCGCTATGATTAATGAATCATCCTGTAACTAATAAATAAAATTAGCCTGGACTGGTTCTCCAGGGTTGAGGTTCTAAGTTCTTCAGTGAAGATGATATTAAGCCTCAGTTTCTGGAAAATGGGATACTTTAGCTCAGCAACTTTCAACCCAGTCGTCAAAACACTTCCAGCCAGTCGGGTTTTCAGTATATATGGACTTTGCGTGGCCATTTTACCTGTCACAGAGAGGAACTGCCGGGGGCTCTCCATGGACTGTATTGCCCTCCCCCACATCTCAATCCTGTAGAGGCAGGAGTACCAGCCTTCCATCGCCTCTGTGACTCTTCTGATCTTGTATGTGGAATCGGATAGGCTGCCCCCTTCCCCTAGCGTGTCTGCCCCATCCTTGTAGAAGTGGTATCTGATGATGTTGTCCACCTTAGGGTGCGCACAGTGCAGGACGATGGGTTCCCCAGTGAGGTAGATGGAGCTTGGTGGCTCAAGGGAAAGGAGAGGGGTGGGGAGGTGGTCTGGGGAAAGGGGGAGAGGGAAGTTATGCATGAGGACAGAGAGGGAAATAAGATTTAGGAAGGTTTACAAAATCGTAACATTCTACAATAATATACTGGGCTTTGTGAAGAATGTCTCTTATCTCAGTAAGAGATGATATCTCATGCTGGCTAGTACAAAATGCTTTGCAATATGTTAATAAGCACTCCTGTCTCTTTTGGTATAAGACATATCATCTTATCTTCATTAGATCGTAGATGCTCTATAATAAAAGAATTGGCATGAAAAATAGTTTCTTACAGTAGAATAGATGGTATACTATGCTTAATTTATAAGTGATTTTGATTAGAAGTTAAATGCTTCTTCTGGTATAAGAGATGCTGAGTCACACTGGTTCATTTATGATTACTGCAAGTGATGTTTCTATGGTAAAGGGGCTGAATTCCTGCCCTCAAGGGCTGCAAATAGACCTGGTATCCAGCATAGTCAAATTATGCAAATTAACCTGGTTCATAGAACAAATGGATGCAAATATTTCCTCTGAAAACCATATGCACTCAAGGGTGGCGTGTCTCAGTCCCTTCTTATGGTATAACAGACATCGCTTTATGCTTTATAACTGGTCCTTACCTATCACATAGAGAAAAACAGCAGGACTCTCCCTGGAGAGGACAGTCACCCTTACATCCAGTGTCCGGTATGCGCAAGAGTAAGATCCTGCCGTTCCCTTATTAACACTGGCTATGAAGTAGGTGCCCGGAGGGCGAATGTGGTATCCTTCGGTGACTTCACCCCCATCTTTGTAAAACTGGTACCCTGTCGCGCCCTGGGTCCCGGGGACATCGCAACGTAGCGTCGCTGGCTCCCCCGTCATGTACACGACGTAGCCAGTGACAAAGGAGAGGGAGGGAGGAGCCAGAGAAGCTGAAGGGATGAGATGAAAGGGAAGCGAGAGAGGATGGAGGAAGATAAATTAAAAAGTAGATAACACACCTGAACAATGATCACTAGAAACAGGAGGAAGGGGATTTTGAGATTCATTTCCAAGCAACATGCTTGACTGATAGATGTGGCATTATTTCATTTCAATTAATAATCATTTATAACCTGCATTCCAGGGACTTCAAAGTGACGTACATCCTATCATTAAAAACAATAAAGCCAAATATAAAAATGCAAAACAGAATAAGCATACAAAACATAAAAAGTGCTTTATAAGCTCCTCTTCCTGTTCCCATACCGCTGTGCTTCAGATCTGCCCTCCAGACCATTAATACTCAGTGACCCAAAGGATGGGTCACCAACTGGTCCCAGGTCATCCAAGAAGTTGAGCAAGCCCTGGCTTTACCTTTATTGCATTTATGGGAACTACAAGCCCCAGCATGCAGTGTGCGGGGGGGGGGCGGCGGCAACATCTGGGCAGTTCTCAGCCTATTACCAATGATCTGGCATCAGTGATGATCCTTTGGTTTAAAGAAACAAATACTTCTTGTTTCCATATGCAGGGCTGAGTACCAGGAACGTTTTCATTGCCAATTAAAATTTATCCATAGTGCAAATATATTAATGCAAGAGCCCTGCATATGAGTACCGGAACTTTTTTTTGCTAGGAAAAGATGCAGTTTGTATATGTATTTTTAAATATAAACATTAGCAGCAATGTAAATCTCAATTAAATGTTAAGATTCTATTTCTGATTCTCGCCCATAGAGCGGCACAGGACTAGCAACTTTGGACATAGGCAGCATCACAGATCTTGCACATAGACAGTGTTGCTTCTTGTTCACATTGGAGGTCATCCCAAACTGCGATTAGCAGGGATGTATATCCGAAATAGACGTACAACCCCTGCTAGTCAAAAGAGAAAAAGAGTGTGTTCTCCACAGATGGGTACAGGCCAAGAACCAGGCCGCACTGGAAGAAAACTTAAAAAGCCTTTATTGAGAACCCAGCTTTAAAAGGTGTCGGCACTAGGCCTTCCTCAGGGGTCAACAACTGGCAGGAGGCCGTCTCAAGGAGAACGTCAGGGGTGCTACTAAAGCTATTTTCCGTTCTCTGGCACCATCACAATAAAGGCTTTTTAAGTTTTCTTCCAGTGCGGCCTGGTTTTTGTTCTTCCCCAACCCCTGCTATTCGCCGGGACCCCATTCTGCACAGCTAGCTCTCCTCATGCACAGGGCCTTTGTGCGGGGAGATCTGGAAGGGGCGCGAAGGGACAGCGACTAGGGTTACCAACTTTTTGAAAGAGAAAAACCCGCCTCCTGTGGCTAGTCATTCTCTGTCCATGTCCACCCTGCCCCACCCTTTCCCCACACCTGCCCCACCCCCTGTCCCGCCCCACCCCACCCTTGCTCCACCCCCTGTCCCCAGCAAAATTGCAGAGAGGGCAATGTGCAAACTGAACAAGCAAGATTGCTACACATTCTTAAACAGAAATTCTATGCTGACAGAATACACAGCATTGGTTGTACACACACACACACACACAATACCGACAGATCTTCATCAATAAAGGAGCACAAAACAAGAATAGAAATATATAGACAAAAATTAAACTGAAACCCCAAGAAGACACACTCTGCATGCAGTGCAATATCAGATAAATAAGAGGTGCAGTTCCCCATACTGTGTAAAATATAAAGGTAGTACAATGTCCAATCATTAAATTGAAAATAAAATTATTTTTTCTACCTTTGTTGCCTGACCATTTTATTCTCTGATCATGCTGGTTACGATCTGAGGCTTCTGCTTTCCCGTCTTCTCTTAGCTCTCTTTCTATAGTCTATAGTCCATCTGCCATTTCTTGTCTCTTCTTTTATTTTCTTCACTTCCTTCCACCAGCCTATTTCCAGTCCCAGTAACTGTCCCCAATATCAGCCCCCTTTCCAGTCCTCCCCTCCCATTACATTCCAATGTCAATCGCCTTGTGTTCCCAGGACTGCCAGTGGTGTCCATTCCCTTCTAGTCCACCTCCTTCCCCACTGTTCAGCCCCTTGTAATCCAAACACCATCCCAGGTATCAGCTCACTTCCACTCCCAGTGCCTTCCCAGTGTCAGCTCCCTTCCAGTCACCCTACCCTTTGTCCACCCCCCTTCCAGTGCCATCCCCATGTTTCTGCTCCCTTCCAGTCCCAGTGCCCCCTCCCTTCCAGCCTCCTCCCCATTACCCAGTGACTTACCAGTACCATCCCCAGGTGTCAGCTCCCTTCCTGACACCTCCTCCCCCCCTCTTTTAGTTCTCTTTCAGCCATCACCTTCCCTCTGTGTCAGTCCCTTCTGCCACCTCCTTCCCCTTGCAGCCATGGCTCCCGCTTCTTACAGAGCGGTGGCTGCAATAAAATTAATTTAAAAACAAAATTAAACCTCTGCGGAGCCTTCCATCCCTTCCCCCGTGCAGCTTCAACTCCCCCCCCCCCCCCCATGCAGCTTCATCTCCCCTTGCAGCCGCTGCTCCTGGTTCTTACAGAGCAGCGGCTGCAATAAAGTTAATTTAAAAACAAAAGAAATCCTGTGCGGAGCCCTCTGGCCCTATGAAACCCCTACTGGAGCGCCTGTGCTCAAAAGGAAGTGACGTTACAAGGAGCAGGAGCAGAGGCTGCACGGGGGGCGGGGGGCCAGGAACACAGATGAAAAACCGGTTTTCTGCTCTGGCCTCTCCTGATCTTGCAGCCAGAGCAAGAAAATGGCTTTTCAAGGGATGGTTTTTGATCTCTTCCAGCAGCTGGCCTAGCCACGGAAAAACTGCCCGGTTGGCAACCGGCACAGTGACAGGGCAGGGAGTGGGCAGAATGGGGGCAGGCCGCACAACCCAGATATATGTCCAGCGCTGACAAGATGGACATGGGACTTATTCCTTCTCGGTCCCATGTGCTGTGGGGATTGGGGCCCACAGAAGTCCCAGGGCAGACATAGGTAAGTTCCCATTGCTTGATCCTGGCCCCGGCTGCCTCCGCCTAAGGTCGGGCGGTGGGGAAAGAAGGGCGGGATGGTGTCTGGCTGCCCTGTGTTCCTGCATGGCATCCCAGCGCCTGGCAACAAGATGCCACGGCATCGGGGCTCCAGCGGAAGTATTGGGGGATTAGCCGGGGGATGTAGCTGGACATACAGCACTTCGGAATCGGGGCCCATCCAGCCCGTCTAAGTACCTGATTCTGCCCCCATGGGAATGTCTCGTTCCCGCAGATGCAGAATCGGGTGCAAATCTGGCCCATCGAGATTTTGGACATACAGATGGGCCGGACATCCCATGATTGGAATTGGTCTCATTGTGTGTGCGTGGGGGGGCGGGGTATGTGATATAATTTCCGTCATTACAGGCACATTCAGATCTTGAATAGTAACTATGGGTGCTTCATATATTTTTTTAAAAATTGCCTCTTTTACATGGGCAGATGGAGAAAACTTTCTGGGGAAACATCTGTGCCTTTCTGAGAGGAGGTTTGCGGTAGCACCAGTTCCAACATGGCTGTCTCTGAGGGGTGTAGCTTAGGAACTCCAGGACTGATTAGATGACAGCCCTCCCAGTACTTCATATCACAAGCTCCCTCCTCACCTCACTTCAGGGATAAAGACCTCAAATTCTAAGTCACTGACCTTTTACCACAAGAATAAGACACCCGCTGAAGAACACTGAAAGAAAGGAAGAAGAGTCATATTTTTTTATGATGGGTTTCTTTTGACACCAAAGAAATGTGAATGTTGAATTAGTAAGGCACACCCAAAACAATCTGAGATTATCAGGTGGACACCAAAATGGAGGTGCTAAACTGAATGCTTAAATGTTGGGCCCAAAGTATCTTCCCAAATATAGGTTCCATTTGGACACTTATGCTGAAATGAGACCACAACCTGGACCCCTCCCACTTGCACAGTCATTGAACACTAGGTCACCTCCCCCCTAAATTCATCTACATAGTCAGTTGTCTGACTTGAGGACACACCTCTATCCCCGCCCACTATTTACATTTTTGAATTGATTACCAATAAATATTGTGCAATGTGATGTACAAATAAAAATACAAAAAATGTATTTATAAAATAGTCAAACAATTAACTTGCACTTTTGATAGAATTGTTAGGAATCTGAGCGGTCCCTGTGAGCGCCATGTCTCTTTCTTACATGTCAAGCCAGTATGCCAACTCTTGAATAATCTTCAGAGAGTTGGATTTCTCTTGGTCTTGGCATTCAAAGACTCATTATATCCTGAGTTCGCGGTATGTTCATTCTGTGCAAATCGAAATAAATCTTACTAATGAAACTCACCTAAGACCAGGGTGGACACTGAAGTCAGCATCATGAGAAACAGCCTGTGCCGGAGAAAGGAAATCTAAAATCATTACCAAATGGAGGCAGCATCACACAAGAAACACCCTATAACTAGTCAACTGCCGTCTCTGTAAAAGAACTACTAAAAGTCTATTTTTAAAAAACTTTAAAAAATATAAAAGAGAAGCTTTTTGCCTGTAGGAGATGTCTGCCCATTTAAGGAACTTGGGGTGCCTTTTACCAGGAGGTTCATGGCTGAGAGTCTGGAAATGAGGTGGAGCCCTCACAGCAAATTTTGTCCTTCAGTCATGGGAGTCATTGGAGAAGAGGTGGACTCTGGGAAATAGATCTCCGAGGTCTTCAGTGGCTCTGGTGATTGCAGACCTCAAGGGTTATTTTCAGTTGTAATTGGTACCAGTACAGTGTCTTGGCAGGGGTGGCCATACTATGGCACAGCAACAGAGCTCTGCTGGATAGGAGTTACTGGACAACCCAGTAGGGTTATGGTGGCTATAGAATATCTCCCCCCCCCCCTACCTTCCAAAATGTTCACATTCTGTTTGTTGCCTTATAAGTGGGAAGTAAAATGCATTAAAGTCGTGTTTGCTCCACATCTCACCCCACAATAACCTAGTGAAAAATACATTCCATAAATCCTTAGAAAATGAGGTAGAAAGATGTAATAGCTTGGTTGGATAGGTGTCCATCTCCAAAGTACTTCTGTAGCCATCCAAAATACTCTTAAGCTTTGGTGTAAACAATCAACTTCAAAAGCAGACACCGAGTGAGTTGACCCCCACCATGTTAAACTGTACAGATTCACATAATAATAGGATTAATTTGGCATTTCCTATTGGTTCCCTCTGCTACTTGGTACATTTCAAATCATGAGCACCAGGGAGCTGGAAAATAAACTTTGGAACAAAGCTGTGAATAGGCAGACATCAGGGGATGGGTATAAAAGAATAGCAAAGTCCTTGAATATCCTTCAGAGCATAGTTGGGGTGATTATTAGAGGTGGAAAGTGTAGGACACACTAAGTTCCTGCATAAATCAGTCCATCCTTCCAAAGACTGGCTAGAGAGGCAACAAAGAACCAGTGGCAATTCTGAAATAGCTACAGGCTTCCATGGCCAAGACCAATCAAAGTGCATCTATGACGACAATATCCCGAGCCCTCTACAAATCTGACCCATAGGGCAGGGTGGCAAAAAGGAAGCCCTTACTCAAGAAAGTTCACATTGAATCCCAGGAGAAAACTCAGATGACACTATAACCATGTGGCAAAAAGTGTTGTAGTCCAACAAAACTAAAACTGAACTTTTTGGCTTGAATGCAGAGCAAACCCAATGCAGTACATCATCCCACCAACAGCATCCCTACTAAGAAGCATGGTGGTGGGATGTTTTCCATCATCAGGAGCACTTGTCAGGACAAAAGAGACAGTGAATAAAGAACACTACAGAAAAATCCTGGAGGAAAAGCTGTTGTCCTCTGCAAAAAAGCTGAAACTGGGTCAAGAGTTCACCTTTCAGCATGATAACCATCCAAAGATCAGCCACAACTGCAGTGGAGTGGATAAGGAACAAAATGGTAAATGTCCTTGAGTGATCCAGTAAGCCCCTGATCTCAGTCTATTCAAAAATTTGTGTCATGGTTTGAAGATTACTGTCCAACGCTCCCAAGGACCTTGAAAGAGCCTGAACAACTTTGCAAAGAAAAATGGTCTCTAATACTGACAAACTGAGGGGTGTAAATTTGGTGGAGACCTGTCCAAACAGACTCACAGCAGAAACTGAAGCCCATAGTGCCGTCTAACCATTACTGACTTGAAGGAGTTGGAGGTAGGGGTGAAAGCTTATCCAGTTGTTGCATTTCAATTTAGTTTGTGGAGTAAATTATCCCCCCCGCCCCAACAAAAGTGCGCAGGATGGCGTGTTGTGTAGAAGAAAACTCATCATTTAAATGCATGGAAGTCTGAATGTGAAAAACGTCCAGGGGGCTGAGGACTTTCTGTAGCCATTGCATTTATACAAACCCAGCAGAGCTCTGTGTAAGCTGTGCTTCAGATGCATTGCATAGAAGACAGAACAAACCTTCAGTCTGTTTACAGTCCTGCTCCCTGGCAGCCTCTGTATGGCTTCCTCCTATTTTGCAGAGCTACAAAGGAATGCCTGCTCCCTCCTATCCCCAGGGAGTCCTCCGCACAAGCCCATTTTTCTTGTCAGGTCGGCCTCACAACTTGTCTGATCCTGCTGTCCAGGAGGCTGGAGTGGGTGGAAATGAGTTGGGGTGGGGATTAGGGTTCATGCTGTGCAGGGCATTGTTTCATCCCCCCCCCCCCCCACTAAATTCCCAATTCCTGCCACCTCCCTCCTCAATGAGTAACTTGCTAAATCAAAACAGGAAAGGACACTAAAGAACAAAGGGGAAGAAAGCCAGCCTGGTGGAAGTGGCGTGGCCGGCTCAGGAAAGGAAGCAGGGACGAGACATACCTAGGAAGGAGGCTTCTCTGGGGTACAGACTGGCAGAATCCCCTCAGCATTCTGGACCCCTCAAGATGATGTAGCTTAGTTTCAGCAATGGGCTGAAAACCAGGGTTCATATCCTTCTTTTGCCAGTAACATTCCTTGCAACCTTGAGCGAGCTTTGTCTCCTATTGCCTCAGATACCCTCTTAGATCGTAAGCTCTATGGGGTAGGGACATATTGTGCCCGAATACTTCTCAGCACTGCACATACCCATTATTGCTATCAAAATGATAAGTATTTTTATACACTAGATACTGCTTGTAGGAGGCTAATTACAGTTCTTGACTACTCTCCCTAGATGGATCTTGTCTTGTTAGGGCAGCAGGCTCTAATGAGATTTTCTCATTTTGTGTCCAAGAGGAAAATGTTTGCCCCATCTGGCCAGAAGCCATTACCAGTCACTCAAACAGTGAAGTGACTGGCTGGTATTAAGCTTACCTCGGCAGGATTGATCCCCCTGCCAAACTTGAGCACTTAAAAATATATAAATTATACCTTTTTAGCAGACTAACACATTTTTTGTCTAGCTTTTGGATGAGAAATGGAACACTTTGGAAATCCTTTAGGGAGAAGGAAACAGGAAACTTCTGCAAGTCTTTTACTGGCTGGTTTGTTTTGTTTTCTACATATATTAGCAATGGGTCTTGTGCATGCAAGTAAAAAGGCGTGTGCTAAATAAAATATTATGTGAGGTTATCATTATGGTATTTCAGGGCAGCCGTTGACTGTGTTAAAGTTAAGGCTTTAGCGATAGCATGTTTGAACATACTGAATCATGGGGACTACATCACCCTGCCCCTGCCAAACAGATAAGTAACCAAAGAAGAGGTTTTTTGGGTGGAAAGCCAGAAAGGTGCTTAATGGCACATTCTCTTTGCCTGGATTTGAAAAGGAGCATGTTACCTGAGTTACTCAAAGAAGCGTTTTGGTAACTAACAGCCTAGTTCCTGCAGGGAGAAATTGGACTCGGAAGTTCAGGATGGCTTTTTCTCAACAGTGAATATCCCTCAAGCAATTATACCTGGTACTATGATGCATAGCTGTCTGAGTACCATCTTCAGTGCCTGAAAGAGATACCCCCAGGCGTTATCTTAGCTGCCCAATGGTTCAAGGGCATCTGTGACAAGCTGAATCAGAACTTCCCCCACCACCCATCCTCTCAAGTGCATGCAAAGCAGGACTGCAAGTCCCAAGATGCAATATGATACATAGGGAGCTTAAGGCCAGGACTTACTTTGATGGCAAAAGGCAGCCTGGTACTGGAGAACCCTCTCTGCCTACTTCAGCTGTGAGTTCCAGTCTCTTCACATATCTCTGTACCATAGTAGTTAGAGAAGCAGGCTGAGAACCAGGGAAGGCAAGTCACTTAATCCTCCATTGCCTCCGGTAGAAACTTAGATTGTAAATCCTCCAGGAACTAGTGAATACCTACTATTCAACTAGTACTGGAAAAATGTGAGCTAAATACAGTAAAGAATTTGATAACAATTTGAAAAGAGGGCACAAAGCATCATACCTTTGCTGGCGAGGCTCCTGCTAATTTTACGAACATGTCTCCTCTGCTGTGCCGATCAGAGTCCAAATGGAGAGTTGCTTTTAGTCTTCTGTTAAGGAAGGGGACAGAAGGGGGGTGGCGAGATAGGGAAGGACTCTACAGAGAGGGGAGGGGACTGCCCAGCAGGGAGATGGACAGACCAGGAATTTCTCTATAATATGCCCAAAATTATGGAACTCTCTGCCCAGAAATACATCTTCTTCTTTGCTCAGGAAAATGACCAAAGCTTTGTTCTTTATTACAGCTTTTAAGATCTGGTTATACTGTTCTGCTGGGTTGTGCTGGTTTTATGTTCACCATATAGTCTAATTTTATGGGTTTATTACACTGCTTTGATTGTTATAGTTTGTAGCTTGTTTTTTTTTTTTCCTTTATCTCTGGATTAATTTTATATCTTTATGATACACTGATTTTTATGCAGGGTTCTTTTGCTATTATGATGTCATACTTATTTTTTGTGCTGCACTTTGAGTATTTTGATATGAAAAAGCTGGTTATAAATAAATGTGATGTGATGTCTCTGCAGTGTGTTATCTGTCCAAGGAACAAACTGGAAACACTCGCCCTGTTCAAGTTAAGAAGCTTCCTTTGACCTTGGGATCTGTGGAAGAAATGTAGTGTTTCAGCTGCTGTCTCTCTGACGGCTTCCCGGGGGCAGCCATCACCTACCAAATCTGCAATGAGATCCCATTGGCTCTTGGATTTCAGTAAAGCCTTTAACACAGTTCCTCACAGGCGACTTATAAATAAATTGAGCACCCTAGGGATGGACCTTAAAGTGACTGACTGGGTTAAAAATTGGTTGAGTGGGAGGCAACAAAGAGTACAGGTAAATGAAGCTCGCTTTGAGGAGTAGGAGATTACCAGAGGTGTGCCGCAGGAATCTGTCCTTGATCTGATTCTTTTTAACATCTTTATTAGTGATATAGCAGAAGGGCTTTCAGGTAAGGTTTGACTCTTTGTGGATGATACCAAAATCTGCAATAGAGTAGACACCCAGGAAGGGGTAGATAACATGAAGAGGGATCTTGCTAAGCTTGAAGAATGGTCAAGAATTTAGCAGCTGAGATTTAATGCTAAAAAATGTAGAGTCATGCATTTGTGCTGCAAAAATCCAAGGAAGTGGTACAGTGTAGGGGATGAAATACTTCTGTCCACAAAAGAAGAGCGGGACCTGGGCATGATTGTTTCTGATGATCTTAAAGTGGCTAAACAGAGAGAAAAGGTTATGGCAAAAGCCAGAAGGATGCTTGGGTGCATAGGGAGAGGAATGGCCAGCAGAAAAAAGTAAGTGATAGTGCCTCTGTATAAGTGTCTGATGCGACCTCATTTGGAATATTGTGTTCTATTCTGGAGTCCGCACTTTCAAAAGGATATAAACAGGATTGAGTTGGTGCAAAGGGTGGCTACTAAAATCATCAGTGGTCTCTGTTGTAAACCATGTGGGAACAGATTTAAAGATCTTAATATGTATACGTTAGAATAGTGGTTCTCAACCTAGTTCTCTGGGACCCCCAGGCCAGTCAGAATTTCAGGATATCCACAATGAATATGCATGAGATAGATCTGTATGCACTGTTTCCATTGTATGCAGATCTATCTCATGTATATTCATTGTAGATACCCTGAAAACCAAACTGGCCTGGGGTCCCAGAGGATTGTATTGAGAACCACTGTATTAGAAGAAAGGCAGGATAAGGGAGATATGATAGAGAAGTTTAAATACCTCTGTGGCATAAATGCACAAGATGAGAGCTTCTTTTGATTGAAAGTAAGCTTTACAATGAGTGAGCATAGGATGAGGGTGAAAGGAGATAGATTCAGGAGTAATATGCAAAAATATTTCTTTGTGGAAAGAGTGGTGGATGCATGGAATAGGGTTGCCAACTGGCTCCAGATGCACCTGACATGCTTGATTCAGTCCCAGGTGTACTCCATTGCATGCAGGGACATGTAGTTCTGATTTTTCCATTGCACTCCATAAGAAAAGCAACACTACATGTCCCTGCATGCAATGTGGTAAACCCAGGACTGGATCACCACTGCGAGAATCATTCAGAGGGCAAAGAAAACCGAACATATCACCCCAATTCTGAAAGAACTTCACATTCTCCCCCTCGAAGCACGGACAAAATACAAAGCCATCCTACTCACCCACAAAGCTATCCATCAAACACAGGACACCCAACTTCGCACCCTACTGGCTCGTCCAGCCCACAGCAGATCTACTAGACAAACCTCCAGCATTTTCCTCACCATCCCTCACAAAAGAACCAAATGCTCGCAACGGACCTGCAATCGAGCCTTTGAACTTTATGCTCCGTCCTTATGGAACTCTCTACTGAGCTATCTTAGAAACAATGCCGACCTTCTATCTTTTAGAAAACAGCTAAAAACCATCCTTTTCCAGGAATACTTCAACACGAACCCCACCAAAAAACCCACAAACCTCTGATCTCACCCACAATGAACCTCTAAATTAAGGCTACACTAATCTGTCTATGTCCAACGTCTGTCCTATGTCCAAAGTCTTTCCTATGTCAAAATCTTCAATGTTGTCTCCCCGGTGATGGCCCTACCCTTGAACTTAATTCCCCCACCCCTATGTAACACCGCTTTGACCCAGTGAAAGGCGGTATATAAATGCAGCTAAATAAATAAATAAATAAATAAATCAAGTCTGTCGGGCGCATCTGGAGCCAGTTGGTGACCCTAGTATGGAATAGTCTCCCAGTGGAGGTAGTAGAGACAAGGACAGTATCTGAATTCAAGAAAGCATGGGACAAACCCAGAAGATCTCTAAAGGAAAAGAAAGGGACTATAGTAGTTGATATGGAAAGACAGACTAGATAGGACATATAGTCTCTTTCTGCCATCATGTTTCTGTGTTTCTCTTGTACTGGGAGCATTTGTGTGCTCTCTGTAGACTTAGACCTACTTGCTTTATTTTAATTGGAGTTCTTTTCCATTTCTCTTATGATTGTTTTATTAGTAAATCACTCTGATGTTTGAAGGGTTGTAATTTGGACACATCATGCGAAGAGAGAGATCATTAGAGAAAGACATCATGCTTGGTAAAGTAGAAGGTCAAAGCAAAAGAGGAAGGCCAGCAATGAGATGGATCGATACAATAACAGCAGCTACGGGTACCAGTCTGTCAACAATGAGCCGCCTGACTGAAGACCGAACACAGTTTAGGACAATTATCCAAAGGGTCGCCATGAGTCGACACCGACTCGACGGCACTTAACAAGAACAACAGGAAGTTCTTAACAAACTATAAACTAATTTTTTCTCCCAACAGTTTCCTCTTGTTTCTTTGAGTTTACAGCTCAATCCAGTGCTGGATTTAGGAAATGACCAAATTCTAAAGGCACTCAAAACCTGGGGCCCAAGAATCGCTCCTCAATCCATTCTCCACAGGAACCCTCTCCCCATTAGTCCTCTGCTTTGCAGATGCTGTAAACTTAAATCCAGTTCTGGTTTAATTGGAGTCAGCCTGTACTGGGCTACAGTGCTCTCAATTTGGGCTATTCTTTTTATTAAAGAATGATTTTATGGATACATGAAGCAATCCAACTAGAATATTTCTATATGGTACCAAAATTAAAATAGAATAAATGAAATGAAAGGGGTAAGCAAGACCCTCTGGAATCCTACGGAACTAGATTGCTCCTTGCAACTGAATGTGTGATATTTCTGCAATTCCCTTCCCTTGGTAGGAATGGGCGGATTCCTTCATACTCCAAGGCAATGCTGCCCACATGAGCATAAAGGAAAGAGAGAATGGGGGATTTTATTGAAGATCCAAACTGCTGATGTACCAGAATAGGTTCAGTGGAATGGATGGAAGACTGAACCTCTGTTCCTGCCAACTGTTGTGAAAGCACGTGAGCATGGCACCATGCCCCATGGCCACAGACTGCAGTGATGCTCATAGTACGAGTTCAGAGAAGGAACAGACAATGTGTCCTCCAAGGAGTGGGGGAGTCTACCATTGGAAGAGGTGCAGCAGTATTGTGGTTTCAGTCACAAAGGGCAGGCAGGTCCCCTAGCATTTCTATAGAAGTTGCCTACACGGCGCGATTTGAACCATGAGATAGCTTCACCATTTCTGACCGTGGGAATGTCAGTAGTGACCTCCTGCACAAGAGGCAATGCTAGGCACAGGCACAGGCACGGCCAGTCTGTTCATTCAGGGGGCGGCACCATGACCCCTCCACATTCTGCAAAGGCTGCGGCAGAACAAGCCATTGTCATAAGCCGCCCATGTGAGGTCTGCTGCTCCAGCCCCCACTGACAGGAAGTCTGTGTCAGAGGAGACAGGACTGGCAGGCCATGAGTGAGTGTGCGCAGGAGTGGGTGCTTAAAGGCCCATTGCC
Organism: Ichthyophis bannanicus; assembly: GCA_033557465.1. Taxonomy (NCBI): domain Eukaryota; kingdom Metazoa; phylum Chordata; class Amphibia; order Gymnophiona; family Ichthyophiidae; genus Ichthyophis; species Ichthyophis bannanicus. Next base: position 123,651,227 of record CM066048.1, read on the forward strand.
ACACTAACACCAGTATGCTCTGCCGCTGTCTTTGCAGAATGGGGAGGAGTCATGTTCAATCCACCCCTCCCCCTGATCTGCTTTCCAGACACTTGGGTGACGGGAAGGGGAAATTCCAGACTGCTGGAGAAAAGGGGAGGGGAGGTAGGACCCCTGGGGGTACAGAACCTTGAGCTACCAGAGTGGAGGTGCAGGACTCTTGAGTGATCCAAGGGTGGGGGGGGGTGCAGAGGACCCTGAGTATCCCAGGGTGGGGAGCACATGGCTGAAGCCTCACCTAGGGCACCAAATACCCTTGGGCCAGCCCTGAACAAGGAGACCAACTACGTTTACAGTTCAGCTTTCTCGGGTTTGCTTTTTCCTAATTACGCAATATCGATAATGGCATAAAAAGAAATCCACACTGCACTTAGCTAGAATGCCCCTGAGGTATCCCCGTCTGCAAGCAAAGAAGCAGGATTTTCACCCTTGAAAGAAAGCAGAAGTGCAAATGCCCCTCAATCCTAAAAATTAATGAGGACATTAAGCTCTGAAGGCATCTACCAGGGGTTTTACCATTTTCCCTTCTTCCCTTTGCCCCCCCTCGCCCAAAATATAAAGGTCTGATGGCTAAAAGTTATGATTTCCAATTATGTTTTTTTTTCCTTTTACATTTTTTGAGGAAGTTTCTTTTCTGACTCTCTGATGTGAGCACCCAGGGAGTAAATTCTGAAAAGTGCAGAACCATGCGACATCTAACTGGCACAAGTGAAACCCTTAATACGTAACAGAAGATCATAACCCTGAAGCTTATACTGAATTAAGACATCACATGCCTTGAGTATAAACTCAGTGGGATCAATGTAAGCTCATGCCTCATGCCTCAGGCTCCCGGGTCCTGCCCTCTTTCACAGATGTCTGATTTACAGTACAGTGTCTAACAGCGACCAGATGCTTAATGCTTGCCTCTGAAAATGTAACAGCTACACAACCTTCTGCTCGTATCTTGCCGGTTCAGACACTGAACACCTTTGGTAATTTAACCCTTGAAATATTTTGAAGTCCACAACTTGGGGAAAAATTCTGAAAAGATTTGCACCGTCGTGAAATTGAATATATTTTCAAACAAATAAGTTAGGCATATAAGTAGGGCTGCAGGACTGAAGGGAGACCTCCTGGCTTGCAGATAATGTAAAAGACTAATCTCATAGTGAGTGGGATCCAATGTTCACAGCTGTTTCAATGTACCAGATGTGTAAGTTATCCAAAATTTACTGCACCAGGTCCATAGGTGTCTAACTAGTCACCCCTGTTGAATTTTACGTCTCCAATGGTGATTGCAAGTGGGTCCCATTTCCTGTATGTGTGACTTTACATGCATAACTTTGCACTTGAACTAATGGCTGTTTGACTTGGGAAAAATTTATCCCTTAAGGTGTAACAGATCCTTTGGTTGCCAATACAAAGATGGACAGATATCACATTGATTCATGGTATTTTCTCATCTGCTCTCCGAAGACTTTGGACTCTTATGCAGAGTACAATCTTTGCTCTTTGGGTGCTGCATAACCTTGCCAAGGGCGTTCCAAGCTGGAGGGAGTCAAGGACACAGAAATGACCCTGTCCTCCTGCAGTGAAAGAAAGAATAAGAATGGTGAATCTTATTCCCTTGTGATGACTCATTTGGGTTTGGTAGCTTAGCTCATTAGTGTGCTTGGTTAGTTTGTTCATTGGTTATTGATGTGGCTAATCCAGTTGGATGTGTTCATGAATTGCTTCCCTGGGATTTTCTGTTGTTTTGCTTTGATTAGCTAAATGGTTTAGTTGAGTGCTGATTGAGATATTTTAGCTGTGTGGTTTATGCATTAGCCAAGTTAATAAATCCTCTAGATGATAAATGATTTGGTTCATTTATTTGGCCAATTATTTGCATTGTTTGCACTAGATTAATGGGTTTATTGGCTTTTTTCACCAGGGTAGTGGATTATCTAAATTCTACAGTTGGTTTGTAAAATGAGTAACAAGATTAAGAACTTTCTCCTTCCAGCTCCTTCATTATATTGCTTGTATCTTTTTGTTGTTGAGCTGGGTTAGGTGAGCTAGCTCAACTGACTGATTTGTATTCCCTTCTGCTGGGCTAGTTGATTAGTTAAATTAGATGGTTGATTAGCAGGTTATTTCTGCCTGTACAAACTGTGTGGGTGCATAATTATCTCCTTGGTGGATTGAGTTGGTTGGCAAATACGTTGATGTTGTCTAGATGAACTTTGTTGAGCTACAGACCAAGGAGCTCCTGTGGATATCATAGAAACTTAATTCCAGTGTCTCTGTGCTCCTACAGAACCCTGAAAACTAAAACCATTGCTACAAAGCACGTCATCTCAATATGGTCTCATATTTACTTCAGGTGGGGTGTGTGGTGCAGCTGTATTTGAGAATGGGAAGTCAGAATGGAAGAAGATGAGAAATGGAGTGAGATATTAAAAAAAACCTAATTTGATTTCTCTTGTAGATAGAACAAATTCAATTGAAAACTCTCAGGAGTGAAGTTTTCTAATGAACCTGACATTTTTAAAAGGTGTCAGACTGACAGCAGTAGATATGATGAATATAGCAGGTACAGCCCATACCAGGCGTTAGAGATTGGGTGTAAGATTCTCGTCATGTAAGTAGTAGTTATGCTATAGAAAATAACCAATATCAGTTTTATTTAATAAATAAAAGTAATACACACAGATTATAGCATCATTTATTTTACCAGCATCATCACTAAGAGGAAATAAAAGAAATCATAATGAGAACCACCACCTCTCCCAGACTGAAGCTACAAAGTGATGGGACATGGCTTACGTTCAAGTAGAATGAGGGAATTGGTGTTAGCAATGGGATTCTAAGTCGCACATCTGAATTCCATAGCCAGTTGATGGCAGTGGTGGGATTGGGTCTGCAGGTGTTATAATTAGTTAGTGTCAGCAGTGGGTTTGGAAGCTGGATTGCTAAATTGATGACAGTGGTAGAATTGGAATCTGGATGTCGCTGTGAGCCGTGGTAGAGATGGTATTGAAAACTGAGTTGGAGCAGTGGGATTAAAAGTTTGGTTGCTCTGTTTCTTGGTGAGTTGATAGCAATACCAGGATTTGAAACTTTGGAGCTCCCGGTGTGACAGTGAGGGGGCAGAATAGGATTGGAAGCTGGGTCTCTGTGTATGCAATATCAGCCAAATTTCTGTTTTTGTAATTCTATGTTGACAGATCCTGTTGCATGCGTTGGTGACATACACACAACTTACCCTTTCTGGTGCAGACCTTTCAGCTTTCTTTAAAGCAAGAATTAAAGAAAGAAAAAGCAGCTGTGGAATCTTTTTTATAACGTTCCACAGAAAAAAGGAAATATTCATGAACAATGTAGAGACAGGTGAGACTTTCGAACTGTACCCCTGTAACTCTCCCTGTATCCCCCTCTGTGCCCCTTCAGCTGTATCCCTCCCTCTCATTGTGACACTGTAGCCCAAAAACAGAAGTAGCTTAGACCCCATCATGTCTCTCGCCTCCCCCAACATACCAAGACGGAAGGGGCTTATGATCTATGGGTGGCTTGATGTCCCTAGTTTTAGAAGGATATATAGAAACAGAAAAGTGCCATGAATATAACTATAAATTGCTTTTATCAGTGCTTGAAAGTTTGGGATGTGGATCAGATATTTCTGTCATATAAAAAGGAAAAGAGAAGGTGGATTGCCAATGGGAAGAAAATCATTCTTTCAGCTTAAAGCACCATGAGGTTAAGGGAGGTCAGTACCTTTCTTCCCAACCAAAGCAACGCCAGAAACATAAGGAAAACAAGACACAGACCAGCTCCAACTCCAATCCAAATCCACCATCAGAAGAAGAAGAACTGGGGGGGGGGGGGGGGGGGAGAGAGATCCAGTAGGACCCAGTTCTGTCCTTGAGTACCTGGGAGTTTCATGTCCATATTATGACATACTGTTGCAATGGGTAAAAAACTATAAAATTATGGCGATACACTTAGGAAGGATTGCAGAAATTGGTTTTGGAGCTATTCTGTTCTGAATGGAAATTCCAAGATAAAATCTATCCAGAAAGAGTAAAATAGCTGCAGTCTGATTACCCTCCACCATCCTTGTATTTCTGCTTCATAACAGGAAGAGAAGTTCCCAGCATCAGAAACATCTCTCTGGCCAACGCTGAAGGAGAATGAAACGCTTCTTCCTGGGGCTCTGGGACCTGCTCTGGAGAACCTCCTCCCCTTACACGGAAATTCATAGTCATCTTCTCGTTTGTCCGAAGCTGTGCGGTTCATAGTTTAAAAACATCCCCATTTGTGACTGTGATTTTGAGGATGCGTCGGAGGAGAAAGGGGATCTAAAATAATAAAAACCATGGACAATTGCCACTCAGCTTGTTCTATGGTTAGAGATCCCACTTCTCCACTTTTCTCGGAGACACAGTGTGAGCTCAGTGCTGGGCAGGGATGTTATTATGAATTCTTTAGTTTTGAAAGCCTGACTCTACATTTTAAATGTTTTCGGCACAGTGCCTTCTTCCTCTTTCCACCACCCTTTTGCAGATTTCATGCACTTCTGTGTATTGGGTTCTCAGACCTTAGAGAGCATATCTGCATATGTGTGACTTTAGGGAAGTTGTGGTTTGTTCTAGGAACACAACCATAAACAAATCAGTTCTTTCCTCAACATCTCTAGCTGTTTGCTGTATTGGGCAAAATATTGGTTCAATCCTGGGGGAGCATCAGCAAGATAGTTTTTTTAGGATATCCACAGTGAATCTGCATGAGATAGATTTTCATAGCCAGGTCAGATATGAGAACCACAAGCTGAAAGAACGGCAGATACAACCATTGCTTAAACTGAGGGAGTTATAGAGACAGTTGCACAGAGGGGGCACTGGGGACTAATAGGAGAAGACGTAACACCAATTTTTAAAAAGGGTTCCAGGGGTGACCCGGGAAATTACAGACCGGTGAGCCTGACGTCAGTACCAGGGAAAATGGTAGAAACCATCATAAAGAACAAAATTACACAGCATGTAGATAGTCATGGCCTAATGGGAGACAGCCAACATGGCTTTAGACAAGGAAGATCTTGTCTTACTAATCTGATATGTTTTTTTGAAGGTGTGCATAAACAGGTAGACAAAGGTGAGTTGGTTGATATAGTGTATCTGGACTTCCAGAAAGCTTTTGACAAGGTCCCCCATCAGAGACTTTTGGCAAAGCTAAAAAGTCATGGGATAGGAGGCAGTGTACTATTGTGGATCGGGAACTGGTTAAAAGATAGAAAGCAGAGGGTAGGGCTAAATGGCCAATTTTCCCAATGGAAAAAAGTGAATAGTGGAGTACCCCAGGGATCTGTACTGGGTCCGCTACTTTTTAACATATTCATAAATGACCTGGAAAAGGGAATAACTAGTGAGGTTATCAAATTTGCAGATGACACAAAACTGTTTAAAGTTGTTAAAACCCAAGAGGATTGTGGAAAACTGCAGGAGGATCTGGATAAATTGGAAGACTGGGCATCCAAATGGCAGATGAAATTTAATGTGGACAAGTGCAAAGTTATGCACCTAGGAAAGAACAACCCACACTATAGTTACACGATGCAAGGCTCCACATTAGAAACCACCACCCAGGAAAAGGACTTAGGAGTCATCGTGGATAACATGTTAAAACCCTCCGCCCAGTGTGCAGCGGCAGCCAAGAAAGCAAATAGAATGCTAGGTATCATAAAGAAAGGGATGGAGAATAAAACAAAGGATATTATAATGCCTCTGTATCGCTCCATGGTACGACTGCACCTTGAATATTGTGTGCAATTCTGGTCGCCGTATCTTAAAAAGGACATAGCGTTATTAGAAAAAGTACAGAGAAGAGCCACCAAATTGGTGAAGGGGATGGAAGGCTACTCCTATGAAGAGAGGCTAAAAAGGTTAGGGCTCTTTAGCCTGGAAAAGAGACGGCTGAGGGGAGATATGATAGAGGTCTATAAATTAATGAATGTAGTGGAACGGATAAACGTGGATCAATTGTTTACGCTATCAGAATATAGAAAGACTAGGGGACATGTAATGAAGCTACAAGGTAAACTATTTAAGACAAATAAGAGAAAATATTTTTTCACTCAACGTGTAATCAAACTCTGGAATCTGTTACCGGAGGATGTAGTAAGGGCTGTTAGTATAGCTGGGTTTAAAAAAGGTTTGGACAAGTTCCTGGAGGAAAGGTCCATAAACCACTATTAAAAAGGGACCCAGGATATCAATGCTTGACCCAGTACAAGCATTATGGAACCTGTGTCTTTTGGGGATATTGCTAGGTACGTAGGACCTAGATTGGCCACTGTTGGAAACAGGATACTGGGCTTGATGGACCTCGGTCTGACCCAGTATGGCATGTCTTATGTTCTTATGTTTTTATGAGAGGAGAGAGAGAGCACAGAATGGAGAAAGGGAAGCTGATTTCTGGAATCCAGTTGTTGAACTTGTGGGATTCTGTCACGGTCCGTTTTGGAAGTATCCATGAATCATGTGTATGGAAGTAATGATGAGAAAGAAGAGGCCACCAACTGCCACCAGCCTTATCATGTGCCAGGAGCTGTTCCCTGCAAAAGAGAAAGAGGGAGAGTTTTAGAGAGTGGCAGGACATGATCGGTCCTTTTACTGCAAACAAAAACGGGCCCTCTCCCCTACTTTCCCATTCTTCAACATTAAACATGGAACATAGAGCTTGGATTGTTTACAAATGTATTGGTTAAAGCTCTCCATCCATCCCCAAACCAGTACATCTATTCCGTACTTCCATTCCAAAAAGCTGCTGAGATTCAGCAAGATATAAGAGCAAAACTTTCAAAATGATTCCAGGTGCTAAATTCAACACAAACTATCCATTCTTGGACACAATGAAAGGGTTTGCTCATGACTTGGGGTGCTCAAGCAGCCACTGCACCCACCATAATTCAAAGGCAACAGTTTTCTTCCTGTCTATCTTTTTCACTGACCCGCATACATGAGGTGTTATTGAAAAAAACATGGGTTGGACAAGTCAAATCTTTGTATGGAGAGAGGCATCTCTGCTCTTGAGAATCTTGTGTAGGATCTTCATAGCCAAGAACAATACATCATCGGATTTCTTGACTGCTTGTCTTTTCTTTATTGATTATTGATCCAAGCAGCTTAAAGATGTCCACTATTTCAATTTCTACTCCAGCAACGATGAACTTCTTGATTTTGCCAGTGTCAGGATCTTTGTCTTCTTTACGTTAAGGTGCAGGTCCATTTTAAGATTATATTCCTTGATCTTGAGAAGCAAATGTTTCAGATTGTCTTCACTTTCAGCCAGTAATGTGGCATCATCAGCATATCGAAAGTTATTGATGAGTCTTCCCAATGTGCTGGAATTCCTTCCCTAGAGAAACATCCCTGTACCACCTATGGCTCTTTTAGGGAGTCATTTGAGGTCATTCTATGCCTCTTAAAAAATTACCCCAGGCATAAAAGGATGGGTGATGGCATGAACATGTGCACTTTTGCTGTAGGCATTGCAGGGGCACAGTCTGGGTGGAGAGCAGGTAGAGTCATAAATTGCACATATTGATTATAAAATATGTTAATCTATGCATATACCTGCATATTCTGCTCATGGATATTTACGCCTGCTCTCCAGCAGATGTAAATGTCCACAACTTCAATGTAGCCACGCATGCTGCTGGATTTCTAAAGACACAATTGTGTTTTAAAAAATTAGGCCAAAAGAGGCTCCTTCTCACTCTCTGAACATAAATAACCGAGGTTTGATCAAGTCCAGGTTTGACTCTCTGCTTGACATTTAAAGGATCAAATGATTAATATTTATTTGGTTTTATTTTGTTGGTATAATTTGTATTTGAAGCCTTCTTTTGCTAGAGTTTTGCAGATTTTTAGATAAGTAATCATCCAAAAAAAATAAACGTATTATTTTAGTGCATTATTAAATTTCTTTGCACTATTTATTATCTATAATTGCTGCACCTTAACCTTGAGCTGTTGGAAAGGCAGGCTAAAAGTTTGCATTGGTAAAGTGACTCCCTCATGGTCACGCTCGGAGTCAGTGATGGACCCAGGAATTAGACATGAGCAGATATTAATTTCCTTAACCTTAATCTTTATTATTTTAGAAGTTTTTATAGAACACATACGGAGAGTCAGGTCTTTGAAGGTGTGACAATAACCAGCGACAGCAAAGGTGGATCTGGCAGAGGTTTGACTTGCTGGAAATCCTCAGTCCATACTCACCTCTTGAATAAGTTAGGGTGGTGTCACTGGAAGGAAAATGCAGTGTCCGCCCCTCCTCATTGACTCCACCATCGGGTACTGGAGCAGAAAGAGGATCTGCAAGGGGAAATGGAAACCCCACACTCCTGAATTATTCTTAATTAACCTTTAAATCTCATTCTCGATCCCTATTACTTATTATCACCCTCTGTGATTTTCATGCATACCCAGGATGTTCTAAAATGTTATCAACAATTGCTATGCGGATTTACCAGAGAACAATTCCAGCCTGTGGAGATAAATGACCACATTCTGCTTTCAATTCAGAGAAGGGTGCCATTGCTTCATCAATGTAGGAGCAAGGTTCCCCCTCCCCCCCCCCCCATTTAAAGAGCAGCAAATTTTGCCCCTCACTAGTTGGATGTTTCTACAATACTGCTTAGAATAGAAAGGGTTGAACATAGAAAATTAGCAGATACACAGCAGCATTGCCAAATTACCCAGTTCCAGGAGTGAGATTTTAAGCAAGTCCTGGATTTCTTACAATCTCATCCTGATGCATTATGGGACCTGCAGCACTGATTCCAATGGCTAAAATCAGGGACTACAAATACCATACTGCACTGCAATGCAAATTTAAAACTAGAACTGGCAAAAAATCTCACTCCTGGAACTGGGTAGCATGGTAATTCTGACAAAGTAACATTCCAGAAAGATCTCCTGAATGAATTCAACTTCCATTTTAATTTTGAGTAAAGATAAGATTTGTTGTTGTTGTTAAGTGCCATCAAGTTGGTGTCGACTCATGGTGACCCTCTGGATAGTTGTCCTAAATTGTGTTCAGTCTTCAGTCAGGCAGCACATTGACAGACTATTATTATATCAATCCATTTCATTGCTGGTCTTCCTCTTTTTTTGTTGGCCTTCTATCTTGCCAAGCATGATGTCTTTCTCTAATGATTTCTCTCTTCGCATGATCTGTCTAAAGTACGAAAGTCAAAGTCTTGTCATCTGAGCTTCTAAAAAAAGCTTAGACTTGATCTTCTCTAGAACTGACTGGTTTGTTCTTCGGGCAGTCCATGGTATACACAGTATTCATCACCAGCACCATAATTCAAAGGCATCAATTTTCTTCCTGTCTATCTTTTTCACTGTCCAGCTTTCACATCCATATGATGTTATTGAAAATGCCATGACCTGAAGAAGTTGAATCTCTGCGCTTGAGAATTTTGTCTAGGTCTTTCATAGCCATTCTGCCAAGAGCAATGCATGGTGAGATTTCTTGACTGTTTGTTGCTTCTTTATTGATAGTTGATCCAAGTACTACTACTGAACATTTGTATAGCACTACAAGTCGTAGGCAGCACTGCACAGACATGTAAGAGACAGTCCCTGCCCATCAGAGCTTACAATCTAGTCAAGACAGACAACACAGAAGGTGTAGACAGGGATAAAACAAGGGGGAAAGGTACAGAAACAAGGAGATCAGGTGAGTCAAGATCCAAAAGCAGCAGCGAAGAGGTGAGTTTTCAGCCTGGATTTGTAAAGGGTTAGAGAAGGCACCTGGCGTATAGACACAGGTAGTTTGTTCCAGGCGTAAGGTGCAGCAAGGTGAAAGGAGCGAAGTCTGGAGTTAGCAGTAGAAGAGAAGGGCACAGATAGAAGCAGTTGGCTAGAAGAGCAGAGTTCCCTAGGTGGGGTGTAAGGAGAGATAAGAGAAGAAAGGTAGTGAGGAGCTGCAGAGTGAATGCATTTATAGGTCAGCAAGAGAAGTTTGACCTGGATGTGGAAATGGATAGGGAGCCAATGAAGTGACTTGAGAAGAAGGGTAATATGGGCATGATGAGGCTGGCAGAAGATTAGCCGCACAGCAGAGTATTGAACAGACTGAAGGGGAGAGAGATGATTCAAAGGGAGACCAGCTGAATGATCTGCTGAATCAAGTAAATTAAAGTTGTCCACTATTTCAATTTCTTCTCCATCAACGATAGAAACATAGAAACATGACAACAGAAAAAGACCACATGGCCCATCCAGTCCGTCCCTCCACAACAACAACCACAACAGTCCACCTCCCACCCCTAGAGATCCTCTGTGTTGGTTCCATGCCATAGAAACATGACGACAGAAAAAGACCACATGGCCCATCCAGTCCGTCCCTCCACAACAACAACCACAACAGTCCACCTCCCACCCCTAGAGATGAACTTATTCATTTTGCCAGTTGTCAGAATCTTGGTCTTCTTTACATTAATGTGCAGACCAAGTTTAAGATTATATTCCTTGATCTTGAGAAGCAAATGTTTCAAATCATCTTCGCTTTCAGCCAGTAATGTGGTATCATCAGCATAGCGAAGGCTGTTCATGAGTCTTCCACCAATCTTCATATCTCGGTTGTCTTCATACAGTCCTGCTTCTCTGATGATTTGTTCTGCACATAAATTAAACAGGTGGGGGAAGTATGCAGCCTTGTTGTAGACCTTTGCTGATTTTAAAACATTCTGTTACTCCTAGTTCAATGCTGTTTTGACTTCTTCTTTCATTACCAATGACTTCTGATCATAAGATATAGGTTGAAATGGCTGTTGGTCCACTTGATCTTTATGGTATAATGACTCTGTATATTCTTTCCCCTTTTCTTGTTCTTCTCAACATAATTTAACATGGATCCTTGAGCATCTTGTAGCATTCCAATTCAAGGCTGAAATTTTTTCTTTAACTCTCTTAGCTTTAGAAAAACTGATCTTGTTCTTCCTCTAATAGCTTCTGATTCTATTTCCTTGCATGTGTCATTATAGTACTTCTCCTTGTCTTATCTTGCTGCACATTGGAAATCTCTGAGTTCTGTGATTGTCTCTCTTTCTCCTCTGGCTTTAGCTTCTCTGCGTTTCTGGACAATTTTCAGAGTTTCTTCAGTCATCCATTTTGGCCATTTTAGCTTTTTCACCTTATGTAGAGACTTATCACTTTCTTCCAATACAAGATTCTACTCAGAAAGATCCTACTCAAGATCATTCAGCAGAGACTACAACCATACCTAGAACAAGAACTACTTGAAGTGCAAGCAGGGTAAAGGAAAGGATGAGGAATGAGAAACATTATCACGGATGTGAGATGGATCCTTGAAAAGACAGAAAAATACCAAAAGGATATCTATATGTGCTTTATTGACTACAGCAAGGCTTTTGACTATGTAAACTCTGGGCCACATTAAGAAGCATGGGTATACCAGAACACCTGATAGTTCTCTTGCACAACCTTTACATTGATCAAGAAGCAACAGTTCAAATGGAACAAGGAGAAATAGAATGATTTAAAATCAGCAAAGATGTATGACAAGGCTGCATACGTTCCCCCACCTGTTTAATTTATATGCAGAACAAATCATCAGAGAAGTAGAACTGTATGAAGACAACCAAGGTGTGAAGACAGTGGAAGATTCAGTAACAACCTTCATTATGCTAATGATACCGTAATACTGGCTAAAAGTAAACACAATCTGAAATATTTGCTTCTCAGGATAAAGGAACATAGCCTTAAAATGGGCCTGCACCTTAATGTAAACAGAAAGATCCTTACAACTATTAAATTCAATAAGTTAGAAACATAGAAACCTGATGGCTGAGAAAGACCACATGGCCCATCTATTCTCCATCGCTGATGGAGAAGAAATTGAAATAGTGGACAACTTTAACCTGCTTGGATCAACAATCAATAAAGAAATGACAAGCAGTCAAGAAATCCGATGACACAATGCTCTTGGCAGAATGGCTATGAAGGACCTAAATAAGATTCTCAAGAGAAGAGATGTCTCGCTCCGTAGAAAAATTTGACTTGTCCAAGCCATGGTATTTTCAGTAACATCTAATGAATGTGAAAGTTGGATAGTGAAAAAGACAGGAAGAAAATTGATGGCTTTGAATTATAGTGCTGGCAAAGAATACTGTGTATACCATGGACCTCCCGAAGAACAAACCAGTGAGTACTAGAGGAGATCAAACCTAAGCTTTCTTTAGAAGCTCAGATGAGAAGACACATGTAAAGGGATAGATCATTAGAAAAAGACATCCTGCTTGGCTAGATTGACGTTCAATGCAGAAAAGTAAGGCCAGCAATGAGATGGATTGATACACTGACAGCAGGTAGGGATGCCACTCTATGAACAATGACCTGCCTGGCTGAATACTGAATACAGTTTAGGACAGCTATCTCGAGGGTTGGTTTGCAGCTTGTCATGCTGTGAGGGCTTGTGTGCATCAGTGATGCTGAGAGCTGAAGTATCAGTAGTTTAACTACTGGCAGGGTCTCCCAAGATGGACAGGTCTCAGCTGAGGTGCCAGACCAAGACAAACCACCCATCTGGGCTGCAGCAGAATGGGACAGTGTTGACGGCGGAGGATCACATTTCTGTGACAATGGCAACAACACCAATTTCTATAAAGAAGTACAAGCTGAAATTGACAGAATATGCAAACAGGATATCCTGATAATCATGGGTGACTGGAACGCAAAAGTTGGCAACAAAGAAGGCGGCAAAATAGTTGCAAAATATGGACTTGGCAACAGAAATGAAGCTGGAGAAAGACTGATAGAATTCTGCAAGACCAACGATCTATTCATCTCAAACACCTTCTTCCAGCAATACAAGCAGCGACTGTACACATGGACTTCACCCAATGGATTGTACAAAAATCAAATTGACTACATCTGTGGAAGTCAACGATGGAAAAGTTCTATAACATCAACAAAGACAAAACCTGGAGCTGACTGTGATACAGATCATCAACTACTAGTATGCAAACTCAAGCTAAAGTTGAAAAAAAGCAAACCACTCATGAATGCAGCAAAATATGACCTTGAGAATAAACCACTGGAATTTAAAGACTGCCTGCAAAATCAATTTGCTGCTTTAGATACAAATGACAGAGCTCCAGAAGAGTTATGGAATGACATCAAGAAGGTTGTGTTGGAAGAAAGCGAGACGTCTCTACAAAAGGTGAAAAAGAACAAACGGCCAAAATGGATGATGGAAGAAACTCTGAAAATTGCCCAGAAACGCAGAGAAGCTAAAGCCAGAGGAGAAAGAAAGACAATCACAGAACTCAGAGATTTTCAACATTTTATTTATTTACATTCTCTTATATACCGCGCTATTCTGCATCAGTGCGGTTTACATTGAACAAACTGAAATTACATTGAACAGGGCATTATAACTTGGAGATAACTATTTTACAGGGAACATGGGCTATGGAGGGTTAAGTGGCTTGCCCAAGACCACAAGGAGCACCTGTGGGACTAGAAACCCCAGTCCTTCCGGCCCAAGGTTGCTGTCCTCTAGTGGGATTTGAACCTCCGACCTTCCGGCCTGAAGTACCTTGCCCCAACCACTAGGCCACTCCACTCCACATGCAGCAAGACAGGACAAGGAAAAGTACTACAATGACGCATGCAAGGAAATAGAAGTAGAAACTATTAGAGGAAGAACAAGATTGACTTTCCTAAAGCTACGAGAGTTAAAGAAAAAGTTCCAGCCTCAAATTGGAATGTTACAAGATGCTCAAGGTTCTATGTTGAATGATGCTGAGAAGATCAAGAAAAGGTGGAAGGAATATACAGAGTTTTTATATGATAAAGATCAAGTGGACCAGCAGCCGTTTCAACCTGTACCTTATGATCGGGAACCATTGGTGATGAAAGAAGAGGTTGAAGCAGCATTGAAAGCCTTATCAAAGAACAAAGCACCAGGCATTGATAGCATTCCCATAGAAGTATTACAGCAATCTGATGCAGCTGTTACCATACTTACAAGGCTCTGCCAAGAAATACGGAAGTCAACATCATGGCCAACTGACTGGAAAAGATCTGTGTTTATACCAATACTAAAGAAAGGTGATCCAAATGACTGTGGAAATTATCGCACAATGCCAGCAAGATTCTACTGAAGATTATTCAAAGAGACTACAACCATACCTGGAACAAGAACTACCTGAAGTGCAAGCAAGGTTCAGGAAAGGGCGAGGAACGAGAGACATCATTGCAGATGTGAAATGGATCCTTGAAAAGACTAAAGAATACCAAAAGGATATCTATTTGTGCTTTATTGACTATAGCAAGGCTTTTGACTGTGTAAACCATGAGAAACTCTGGGCCACATTAAGTAGCATGGGTATACCAGAACACCTGATCATACTCTTGCACAATCTGTACATTGATCAAGAAGCAACAGTTCGAATGGAACAAGGAGAAACAGAATGGTTTAAAATAAGCAAAGGTGTAAGACAAGGCTGCATACTTTCCCCCTACCTGTTTAATCTATATGCAGAACAAATCATCAGTGAAGCAGGATTGCATGAAGACAACAGAGGTGTGAAGATTGGTGGAAGACTAATCAACAACCTTCGCTATGCTGATGATACCACATTACTGGCTGAAAGTGAAGCTGATCTGAAACATTTGCTTCTCACAATCAAAGAACATAGTTTCAAAATGGGCCTGCACCTTAATGTAAAGAAGACAAAGATCATGACAACTGGCATAATCAACAGGTTCATCATTGAAGGAGAAGAAATTGAAATCGTAAACAACTTTAACCTACTTGGATCAACTATCAATAAAGAAGAAACAAGCAGTCAAGAAATCAGATGATGCATTGCTCTTGGCAGAATGGCTATGAAAGACATAGATAAGATTCTCAAGAGCAGAGATGTCTCTCTCCATACAAAGATTCAACTTGTTCAAGCCATGGTATTTTCAATAACATCAAATGGATGTGAAAGCTGGACAGTGAAAAAGATAGTCAGGAAGAAAATTGATGCCTTTGAATTATGGTGCTGGCGTCGAATACTGTGTATACCATGGACTGCCCGAAGACCAAACCAGTCGGTACTAGAGGAGATCAAACCTAAGCTTTCTTTCGAAGCTCAGATGACAAGACTTCGACTTTCATACTTTGGACACATCATGCAGAGAGAGAGATCATTAGAGAAAGACATCATGCTTGGCAAGATAGAAGGTCAATGCAAAAGAGGAAGGCCAGCAATGAGATGGATCTATACAATAACAGCAGCTACGGGTACCAGTCTTTCAACAATGAGCCGCCTGACTGAAGACTGAACACAATTTAGGATAGCTATCCAGAGGGTCGCCATGAGTCGACTTCGACTCGATGGCACTTAACAACAACAACAACAACATCTCGAGGGTTGCCATGAGTCAACACTGATTCGGCAGCATTTAACAACAACCATTAGCGCCACCTTGTTCCCTTTGTAAAATAGACCCCTTGTGTCCACTGGCTCTTTTTTATACCGAGGGATCAGTGAACAGTCCATTTGTACAGAACTATCTCACCTGCTACCATTTTGGCACAGAATCACTCTCTCCGGAGAGATTTCTCCCAGATATTACTGCCTCATAAGCCTAAGATACCTCAGGTCCCAGGTGAGAAGAAGATTCCAGCCTCTTAGGGTTCCGATGTTCTCTTCCATTATAAAATATAAATTTCATAGCTGTATATCCATTAGAACTATGACCATGCAGGCCTGGATCTCAGAAGCTAAGCAGGGTTGAGTCTGATTAGTATGTGGATGGAAGACCACCTTGGAAAACCAAGGGCTGTAGGCTTACTATGCAGAAGAAAGGCATGACAATCTCTTCAGATCACATCTTGCCAAGAAAACTCAGGGAACAGTCATAACTATCCAGAGTCGCCAGGAGTTGGCATCAACTAGACAGCACAAAAGAACAATAATGTCCCTTGGAAGCAGAAGATTTCATAATAACAGAGTTCCGCCTGATATACATAGCAAACATGACATTAGAACAAGTTCCTGAAAAAATGTGAGAGAGTTTATACAGCAGATCCAGAATTAGAAAATATATTTAAAATAGAAAATATATAATATATTTTATAAATATAAAATATATTTCAAAATAAGGACAATCCAACAGCTGCGACCGATAATAGACAGCAATGACTTCAGGACTGTGGCCCAAACTCTAATAACACCTCATTTAGATTATTGTAATGGCATACTCCAAGGAACATCTAAGAAAAACCTGCACACTCTGCAATTGGTCCAAAATGTCGCTGCAAGGATTATCTTCAAAGCAAAGTTATCGGACCACATCTCTCCTATTCTCTACGCCTTGCACTGGCTTCCGGTATCATCTAGAATTACCTATAAATCATTTGTAACAACATTTAAGCTTATTAACAATATAGCACCGTCCTATCTGGAAACACTTATTAACACCCCCCAGGAATACAGGTCAAGAAGAAGAATGAACCTACACATGCCGATAGTACCTGATTCCGTTAGAAAATCAAGGCAGAAGACTAGCAACACTGCTTTCTCATACTTCGCACCCACATTGTGGAACAGCCTCCCAGTCGAACTAAGAGAAATTAAGGACCTTAAAGCATTTAGAAAGGAGTTAAGAACCTATCTATTTACAGAGCACTATTACAACCTACAGCACGATGATGCACAGAATTATCAGTTCAGCACCGACCAGCAACCACATACTGATCCGACTTAAATCCTATGTAGACAAATCTCATACTCACACCTCCCTATTACATCTACATTTACATCAAATGTGTCATCTAATCATCCAGCATACAAACATTTAATAATTTCACATTGTAAATAGTTATTGATGTTAATTGTTTCTATCAGTTACATAAGATGGGCATCAACTTGCCAATTGTCTCTACTGTTCTATGTATATTGTTAAATTGTTCTAAAAATGTTCATTGTAAAAAATAATAATAATTCCATTATTATTTTTGTTACGTTACCTGTAAACGGCATCTGATCTCTGGAAGAAGTGGTATAAAAGAATGTACAAATAAATAAATAGAATATATGCATGTGTCATTCTGGCAAATAAAGGGGGCAGCTTTTTCCTGTCTCATTCTATGGAACTTCCAAGGCAAAATCCTCCCCATAGGAAATAAAGAGCTACAGTATTCAAATGGAACCCAATATATCTGACTGCAGCAGACTTTCAGGTCGGATTTAGAAATATGAGGAATTAAATATAAAATCCAGATCCCAGATAGTCACAAGATGGGAGAATTGCCCCACAGAGGTTGGATTTTTTTTTCTTCAGGAACGTCTTCTGTTTTTTTCTTTAAAGTCAATGATCTTGGCAACCTGGGTCAAAGTTCCCTCTCCCGGCTGTAGAATGAACTCTAAACTAAATCAACTTAAATGAGAGAGAAAAAATCACCCCCAAGGTGCAGTACAGGAAAGGGAAATCTGGCTGGTGGCAGGTCTAATATAGGCAAACCAACCAATCGGTAGAAAGTGCAGGAATTTAGGCCAAGTGATTGGCTCCATCGTTTTCCAAAATGGTTTTGTTATCTGGGTTCTGTGTTTCTGGGCAGGTATAAGCAGTCAGAGCTCCCTGACTTGACTGAGCTCGAGCAGACCTGGCCTGAGGGTTTCTGCCACCCTAGGCAGGCTTGCCCCACCCCCCTTTGCCCCGAGGAGGGCCAGGTAGTGTTGCCAACTGACTCCAGAAGCACCTAACAGGCTAGATCAGAGGTTCCCAACTCCAGTCCTGGAGGGCCAAACACCATTCAGGCTTTCAGGGTGTCCCTAATGCATAGGCATGAGATACATTTGAATACAATGGGGGCAGTGCATGCAAATGCATCTCAAGCATATTTATTAGGGACAGCCTGAAAACCTGAATGGTGTTTGGCCCTCCAGGACTGGAGTTGGGAACCTCTGGGCTAGATCCAGGCCTATGTTTACCCCATTGCATGCAGGGACTTGTAGTCTTGCTTTTCTTATAGAGTACAATTGAGAAATCAGAACTACATATCTCTGCATGCGATGGAGTAAACCAAGGACTGGATCAGGCTTGTAGGGTACATCTGGAGACATCCCTAAACTCAGGTCCTGACCCCAGCGTCTATCATCTCACCTGGAGGTGGCTGGCACCATGATCCCTCCATTCTTGAAAATGGCAGCAAAGCAAGCCACTTTGACACCGTGGTGGTCTTTGAAGTACCGACAGACTCGCTCATAACTTTCTGCTACAGGGGGGGCAGGCCATGACTGTGTGCAGGGCTGGTGCTATCTTTTTTGCTGACCTGTGCAAGTGATTACTGTGCTGTTTCCCCCCCCCCCCCCCCTCCACACACCCCTGCCTACCCCAGTGGATTTCAATGAAATCTTTCATAAGCCTCTCTTTGTCCTAACATGATGAATGTTTTCCAAGGGCTAGCTGTGTTAATCTGGAATAGACAGGTGGCTCCTTATGGATGATACCTATAGACTGGCCAGTTACTGAGGGTCATGCGTCAATAAATTTGTCAGCCTACAAGGTGCCACCTGCCTCTCTCATTTTTGTTTGATCATTATCTACATGTGCAGTGCGTTAGGTGGGCGCATGTGTGGGTGTGTCATGGGGAGTGTTTGGAGCTGCATAACCAAACCATACAAGGTGACACAGGGTAATAATCTTTACATGGCATACACCTACTTGATAAAAATAAATGCAAAATCTGATATTAAAAGGTCGTTCTCATGTAACTCAAATTGTATAAAATTAATGTAAATATGTAAAAGGTTTGATTACATCCACACAATACCTCTGGATGTAACCAATGTTTGTATGGCTTTAATTACACTGTTAAATGTAAAAAGTTAAATATGTTCCCTGTAAACGACTAGGATATGATTAATCATGTACCTTTGAATTTTTCTGTTCACTGTAAACCGCATTTGATACTTGGGAAAGAGCGGTATATAAATATGTGTTAAATAAATAAATAAATAAATAAAATATGTGTGTTATGAGGCGTGCCGGGGACTGCGTACATGTGTGTGCATGTATGTCTGTTTGTCACAGGGAGTATCGGGGTGGCGTGTGTGTGTGTGTGTATGTTTGTGTGTCTGGCATGGGATGTGTCACGAGTTGTGTATGTGTTTTTCTCTCTTTCTCTCTTTCTCTCTTATCACTCCCCTCCCAGGCTTCTTCTAGTCTGTTTTTCTCTTTTTCTCGCTCATGACTCCCATCCCAGATTTCTTCCAGCATGTTTCTCTCTCTCTCTATCTTGTAGCCCTCCCAGCCATCACTCTCTCTCATAGCACCCTAGCCATCACCCAGGATCTCTCTCTCTGTCATAGTCCTACCCCCCTCCATGCAACAGTATCTCACTCTCTCATTGCCCCCCTCAGTCATCAGTTGGTTTCTCTATCTCTCTCTCTCTCATTGCCCCTCCTGCAGCTATCACTCAATGTCTCTGTCTCTCTCTCTGGTAGCCCCCCTACCCACCATCATCCAGTGTTTCCTATCTCTCTTGTAGCCCTCCACCTATCACCCAGTGTCTCCATTTCTTGTAGCCTCCCAGCCATCACCCAGTGTCTCTCTATCTGTCATAGCCCCAATGAGAGAGTGAGATACCGTTGGATGGAGGGGGGGGGGTAGGACTATGACTGCCATAGAGCCACTTAGATACCCTACAATGCCACCCACTTAAAGCAAACATGCTTTCCCTTTTCCCCACACCCTGTATAGTGCCAGCATCAAACGGCTTAATAACTAAGGGAGGAATCCGCTATAAGGAAAGTCGTTTCATAAATCCTTGAACTGACCTGCTGATGCCAGGAGTATCCTGCTGCTGAGAAACGCTGTAATAAGAGAGACAATAAACAGAGTAATATGAGGGTGCTGCACATCTTTAAAAAAAGGTTTCCCGATATATTTGTGATGGTGAAAAGGGGGACAGGAAAGTGAGGAAGGAGCTGCCGTTCCTTCAACCTTTGTCTCAGAGACCAAGAAGTGGAAACTCTCTCCGGTTGCAATTCTTACCTCTCATCATCAATCAGAAAGGAGAGATTTACAAAGTAACCCAGTAGATGTATGATACGAAGAAAACAAAAACAGAAAATAAGGCAATACCTTTTTATTGGACAAACTTAACACATTTTTTGAATAGCTTTCAAAACTTAAATCATAAAAACATACAGTAGATAGAAACATGATGGCAGAAAAAGACTGTATGGCCTATCTAGTCTGTCTTTTCATATCAACCACCATAGCCCCTTACTTAGGTCAGCAGCGTAAGAGCAAAGATTACAATGTCCGAATACAGAAGTGAATCAGAAAAGCACTCCAGTGGCAGTCTCAAGGGGAAACGGTGCGTTGTGACTCACTTATCTATTCTGGCATTACCATCTTTTGTTGCTACCTCCCTGTTCTGAGGAAGAAGGTTTGAACCTTCGAAAGGGAGTCAAAAATGTATTAATTTAGTTCAATTAGAAGGTATCACGTCATATTCCTTTTTTATTTTATGGTTTATGAAACATTAAAATGGACCAATATGGCAACTACATTTCAGTAGATGTCAGTCGATAAGGACAAATTTGCTCCCTCCCCCCCCCCCCCCCTCTATCTAGTTGCTCCTGCGTATGGTACTATAAGCATATCTCCCAGTCATCAGCCTTACAAACTTGTCCACCAGCAGGTGATCCCTCCGTCTCCTTCATACCCTTTGCTACTGAGGAATTGACACCTGTAGCCAACACTAGTGGTGCCACAGACAATCTCCTCCACCTGCTGTGATAAGAGAACTTGGAGAGTAAAGAGGGGGGGGGTGATTCACTCCTTCCACCAATTCAAACATACTGCACTCGGACATTTACTATCTATACAGCCACACACTCAGTCAGCCACCCACCTAGTCATACTCCTGCCCTGTCCACTCAGCCACACATCCACAGATCTCATTCGTACACGATAGGCATACCCCGCCCTCTCTAGCATCCAATTTTGAAATACTCATTACCCATGCACTCACATATTCAATCATCCACACACTCAGATCTAAGTCACAATCCCACACCCATCCACTCGCATCACACACACACACACACGCTAACTTCAATGACACTTGTAGGTACTCCCCAGCTCACCTCAGCTTGTAAGTTAGCGCATCTCCGGCATAGCGACTACAACAAATAATTACTTTTTAAAAGCGTAGACTTATATAGTAACATAGTAAATGACGGCAGATAAAGACCAGTATGGTCCATCTAGTCTATCTATGTCTTTGTTTAGGGGTGAACCCGCCACTCCATGTAGGACACCCCTATTTGTTGAGAAATTAGATGGTTCAGTTTATTTTGATTTTATCTTGTTGCTGTATTTATATCTTACTGATTCCATAAGAAACACAATGAATTTGTTGCTTATGTTGTTGAGTAATAATTTGTTTTGGTTACTATCTGGGGTCATGTGAATTTTCAACCACTAAAATGGGGTCTTAATGTAAAAGAGTTTGGGAAGCACTGACTTAAAGGGTATTAATGAACAAACAAACCTTTTTCAAAGAAGGGGAAGCTGTAAAACTAGAGGGCATATGATGAAGCTGCAACATCAGGAAATACTTTTCCACTGAAAGGGTGGTGGATGTTTGGAATGCCCTCCCGATGGAGGTGGTGGGGGCAAATACAGTGAAAGAACTCAAAATGGCATGGGACAGACACAGTGGATCCCTTTACAGCAAGAGGATGAAATCAAAGCAAAAACTTAAATATCTTTTATACTTTAATAAATCGAGGGGGGTGACCTGCCAGAGCAGCTGTTTTAAAAAAATCTGACCACCTTCCTGGGCAGACTAGATGGACCAAACTGTTCTGTATCTGCTGTCATATATTGAGTTACTGTATTTTCTACTATTAATTTCTCTTTTTCTTAAACCATTTTGGATGAATTGGATCCAGAAAGGTAGGATAGACATTTTTATAAATAAGCAATAGTGCAGCTTGTTTTGTGAAGGACTAGGGGTTGCCCTCTACTTTAGACTTTGCATTGCTTCCCATTTTAGACTTTTCTAAATTTAAACTTCTTTATTTAATTTTTTGAGCTTTAAGGAAGCACAATGCAATCTGTCTGGCTTCTAAACTGAAACAGAAGTCATCTGACAGTTTTCCTAGATCTAGCCAGCCAGAACTTCTCCAGTTAGCCTCAGTGGAGAAGCTGTGGAAGAAGCATTGACATATTAGAGCTATACCACTGGCTGGCCCTCCGCTGTGGAATCGGCTCCCTGGAAATGTTAGCTTAGAACTGAACATCTTAGCTTCTCACTGAGAACCGATGTCATGGGCTGATTTCTATTTATGCAGAAATGGAGAGACTGTATCTGTATCACTGAATTCTGGTTTGGTATTTGGATTTTCTCTAAATCTAGCTGATGGGGGTTAGAGTTGCTTTTCTTGCATTTTGTGTGTGAGTGGAGGTAGTTGTGTTGTTTTGAGTGGCTTGGGTTTTCTTTTGAGTTTGTTTTTATCTCTGTTTTAAGTATGCTGTAAACAGGCTGGCCCCAGAGCTGGGTCAAGGTACTGGGCACCCTACGAAATCTTTAGCCTTATGTAGCCCCCCTTCAAGGTTTCAATAATTAAACACAACAATCATAATAATCTGAACACTGCCCTTCCAATAACAATCCTGTAAAAATGTATAATTGGACATCATACTTTTAAATATTAAACTTTGCTTGTATCTATTTAATAGGTTTTATATACTGCTTTATCATTTTCAATAAAAGCAATTTACATTGAAACTTAAACTTGGTAATGTACATTAAACAGGGACATTGATAACTTGGATTTTTCTGAGGCAACGGAGGGTTAAGTGACTTGCCCAAGGTCACAGGGAGTGCTGGTGGGAATTGAACCCTGGTCTCTGGATTCCCAAGCCAGTGCTCTTAACCTTTAGGCTACTCCTCTGCTCTGTATGTATGTAGCTGTCTGCCGCTCTCCCTGCAGGTACAAGAATGCGCTGTTGGCTCTTTGAGTTTCTGGGTTTGTCAGGATTTATTGTTTTGCTTTGACAGCTCAAACTGCCCTTTGACATCCCTCAGAAGCTTTTGACCTAAACATCTGCCTATTCTTGCCTGATGGTATAAAAATTAAACAAAGACATAAATGAATAGTGTATTTAAATCCTCCCACAGCTTGTAGCACTTTATAAATGATTAATAATAATAGTTTTGTTTGCCACTTCCTCTAACGGCTGTTTTTCTGAGTCGTCCACCTCCTCAGTATAGAGAGATTTCCTTATGCTACCTCTGAGCCTTCCTCCATCCAGTTTCACATCACGACCCCTTCGCCTCCTCCTCTTCTTTCTAAAATTAAAGTTCCATTGTGGGGCCAAAACGTTTCAAGAGCATCTTTCCAACTTCATCTCTACTACTTCTACCGAACATTTGTATAGCGCTACAAGGCATACGCAGTGCCGCACAGACACATGTAAAAGATGGCCCCTGCATCGGAGCTTACAATCTAGTCGAGACAGACAACACAGTAGCTGTAGACTATTTATAAAAACTAGGAATCATGACTGTAACCGTGGGCAGGGCTTTCAGTAAGGCAAGTCCCCGGACATCTCCCTTCTCTATGGATCAGCTCTCATAAAAGACGGAAATCAGGGATTAGATTGAAAAGGAAAGAAAAATCGTACCTGTGAGAATAGAAAAGGCTGAAATCATAGCTGTTGCTGTCTGGGTCTGACAGTGGTGCTGAGCAGTCTCCCTTCTGTGAGGAAGTAGTGGGAGGTCAGAACTCTTTTATCTGCAAAACCAACATGTTGCAGAGAAGGAGAGAGTTTTTTTGCTCCAAGTTACATAGGTGACTTAAAAAAAAAATCCATCACTACACATGAAAATCCTACTTCACAGACTTCCTCTTTCCTCAGAACTGTTTTGTTGGTAAGATTTTGGGGTTTTTTTGGGGGGAGGGGAAGAAGGAAGGAGATTGAGTGTGCCTGTCATTCTGAACTCAGCAGAAATGTTTTCCATCCAAGGTCGCCCTTTCCTCTTTCCTTAAATCATCTGTAAAATATGTGTATTTGGCCAATAAACAATTGGGCTGATATTCAATGGGATTTATAAACTGCTGCTTGATTGCCAGTATATGAGTCCCTAATCCATAAATTTTTACAAATTATATGGATAGCATCGAGCTGCTTAAATTGCTAAACAGCCTGATATTACCCATACTAAAAAAGATGAGGGGCAGGGGTGCGTGAAGAAATTATCCAGATAGTGGAGATGTTTAGCCACAATCCAGCTATAGTAAGCCTGCAAGTACTGGATAGTACCAGCACAGTGACTGCACTATATGTACAGTATAGTCAGCAGCATTACCTATACAGAGAGTGGCCCTGAACTTGAGGAGTAAGTTCAACACCAATGCTGGCATACCTTAATCTGGTCAGTGGATTGGCTGAAAATTGGTCCATATATTATTAAAAGCTCCCATTGTCTCGGTCTGAATTGTATTTCCCAAAACTTCCTCTGCTTAGCTGCCCTCCAGTGCTGCAAATGAATATAATAAGATCATGGGTGCTGCTGTACTGATTGTCATCAGGAACTTGTGATGATGTCTGAGTGCATTTTTCTTGGCTGACACATGACCCCAGGATCATGATGCTTTGATAAAATCTGCAATTTATAAAGAAAATCCAGATGAATGACATCCTTAAGCGATGGACACTAACTCCTCTTTTCTTAATGGAAATTGGATTTTTTTCTTATCCCTAATAACTAAACATTGTCTGGATAACTTACCAGTCACCAGGGCTATAGTCCCTTTTCACTCAATTTTGTTGTCCTGGATATTTTGGTTATGAGATATTCTCAGTTAGCACTAAGATATACTGTCCTGGCGTGCTGCAGAGGGTCACTAACCTGTGGTAGATAGAAAATATTGTCAGATGATCTGAGGAGCCTTCTTCTTAAAAGACCCTGCAAATAGACAAGTTTGACCACCTACAGGATATTCTCCTTATCCAAATCAGTTTTGTGCTCTCCCCTTTTTGGCACTCTCCTGTTTTTGGTAGATGACCATACAAGCTTCCATAAATAAACCAGCACTGAGGCCCCCTTTTCTTTTACCCACCATCCTCACACCCTGTTCACACTTCTATTCTGTATAATTGTCACACTTCCTCCACCGCAGAGACTCGAAAAGCATCTCAGACCACCAGTGCATCACCGTGAATTCACTTTAAAAGCCCTGTAAGGAAGCACAAGAGGAAGCCAATAACCGGATATAACAATCAGTCCTCAGTCCCAGACCTCTGAACACGATCCACGTCCAAAGGATTCAAAGTGGCGCGCTCATCCATGCTTTCATCTTCCATTGGCAAAGCAGGAATGCATGAGGGATCCGAGTCCTGCTCAAATTTTGTTGAAGTGCACTTTATTGAAAATCAACATAGCATTTATCCATAATATGTTCTGAAGAGCTTTTTAAACCAGATCCTCTCTTTAGCAGACATGGGAAACATTTTGCAGAGAGGATTCTGATAAATTTCTCTTGTCTGGCTATTTTACACCTACAATAGCCTTTCATACCAGCTCTTTAGTGTAGAAACCCCTCCCATTAGAATTTTCTAGCATCAGTGGAGTGATAGCACCATCCTGTGGAACATAAGTAGATTGCAATTTTTTTAGGCTCTAGAGATAGGATTTGTTTCTGGATTTCGCATAGAGATAAGAAACGTTGCTCCTTAAACAGCAAAATCTGAAAAACTTTGCAATGCGTTGTAGCTTGACATTTAAAGTGGAATTTTAGAAGGGACACCCAAGTGGGCATCTGAAACAATGGGAGATAAAGCAACTTGCCCAAGATCATAGGGAGTTATAAGTGCTAGAAGTGGGATTTGAATCCTGGCTTCCTTGGTTCTATGCTCATTGCAGTCTGTAAAACTTAATTCTGATCATTACACCCTTATTTATGTATGTATGTATGTGACCTTATATATCGCTTTATCCAGAATCAAAGTGGTTTACATAGAACCAACAACAAATTACATGTAACAATGAACAGAGAACAAGTGCTTCAAAAAGTGATTATACAGATAACCCTAATCCCAGATAACTATTCACAGCTAATGATGAATATGTGCATTAGTTTATGTATATACAGGGAAGGCTTTTTAGACTAGAGAATAATATAATATTGATTACTGTATATAACTAAGACCTCATTATGTATATATAGACTTAGGGGCTTGTTTACAAAGCCGCGGTAGCGGTTCGCGATCGTTATCGGAGCCGCGGCCCCATTGATTTCAATGGGGCCGTGGCTCCGATAACGATCGCGAATCGCTACCACAGCTTTGTAAACAAGCCCCTTAGCTACATTGTGGTCTAGTTAGCAGAAAGAGGTGACTACATAACTAGTTTGGATTTGGGATGTTCAGAAATTTATTTATGTTACTGATTCATCAAAGTATTCTTTGAATAAGAATGTTTTTAGGAACTTATGATTGTGGATCCATACTGGTTCTTATATTTTCTGGGAGTGAGTTCCACAGTTCAGGTGCATAAAGTGAGAAAGCGCTTCTGGATATGGACGTATTGATTTTCATGTATTCTGTTGGTACAGGTAGGGTGTGTTTTGAACAGCTTCTCTTTGCTCTTGTTTGTGGTATAGTGCGTAAGAGAGATCTTAAGTATGTAGCAGAATTATTTTGCAGAATTTGAAGGTGGTGAGTAGTATTTTGAATTTTATTCTGCTGGCTATCGGGAGCCAGTGAAGTTGTTTTAATATTGGAGCGATGTGTTCATGCCTTGGGATTTGTGAGATGATTCATGCCACTGTACGCTGTGTCATTTGTAGTCAGTGTATGGAATATTTTGACATCTCCATTCTAATACCCTAGAAAACCAATCTTCAGAGCACCTCCAAACACTAATTCACACCTCTAACTCCAAAAGACCAAGAAGAAAGAACACCCAAAACCTCCTCAGTCTTCTAACACAAATACACAACTGTAAGAAAACCACAAGAATGAGAGCATTCTCTCTCTATGCCCTTACCCTCTGGAATTCACTACCCCCCCCCCCCCCAAATTCACAATATCAATTCAGCTACAGCCTTTCACAAACAACTAAAAACTCACTATGGAGATGGGCACTCTCCAATTTCTGCACAAAGTTTCCATGTACAAGCAGGCATTTCACACACCCCCCCCCCCACCCCACCTCCATAACACTCACTACCCTAGTGATGCGGGGAATCTGTGCACCATCAGGTTTCCTGAGCTGCTATCATTGGGGCCTCTGGAAGCAGGAGAGGAGTCTGCACTACAACTTCACCCTCCCAAACCCCTACCTCCCAAACCCCCATTCCCCTTCCCTTTGTACATAATTCCTACATATGCCTTAAGCAAATGTAGTGAGCCCTAAACTGCTCTCTGCTCCTTGTTTACATTTATTACTTGTACAATGTTCCAAATGTTGATTGTTAATTGTTTTTAATGTTTCCTTCAATTGTTCTCTGTATCAATTTCAATTCCATGTAAACCATTTTGACTTTTAGAAAAATGGTATATTAAAATTTGTTAAATAAATATCCTTGACATCTCCATTCTAATGCCCTCCCAATGGAGATGGTGGTGGGAAAATGTAGTGACAGAATTCAAAATGGCATGGGAAAG
Source organism: Ichthyophis bannanicus (assembly GCA_033557465.1). Lineage (NCBI taxonomy): Eukaryota > Metazoa > Chordata > Amphibia > Gymnophiona > Ichthyophiidae > Ichthyophis > Ichthyophis bannanicus. The sequence goes on from CM066048.1 coordinate 123,678,958, forward strand.
ACACAGTGAATTCCTTTATAGCAAGAGGACAAAATCAAAATAACCTAAACTATTTTTTATATTTCAATAATAAGAGAGGGGTGACCTGCATGGAGTGGTGGGTACAATCCTAAACAAAGGCATAGAAGGGGGTAACCTCCATGGAGCAGGATATAAACTTATTCTAGCCATCTTACTGGGAAAACTAGATGGACCATATGGTCTTTATCTTCTGTCATATGCTATGTTACTATGTAAGTGTAATCTGGAATGTCTAAACCAGAATATCTGAAGAAAATGCAGGCACATCCAGGTGCAGACATTTCACAAAGCTGGCTGGGCCTGATATGGACATTACGCAGGGGGGGGGGGAGGGGCATCTATATAGGCATACTTCAGAACCCATACATCTCTGATAGCCTAATGGTTAGCATAGTGGGTTACAAACAGGAAAGTGAGGGTTCAAGTCCTATTGCTTTATCACTGAAATTGTATTGGGGATGATGGAGTGTTATATCCTCTAGATGTTTTTCAGCCACGCTTTCATGATGCTTGTTCCTGCCTGAAACAGGTATAACTTTGAACATGACTAAGGAAGTGATGTCCAGGTTCCTGGGAACGCCCCGCAGATTGCTCTCCACACCTCCACCATGCCCTCGTTCGGACCTGACTTCTAAAATGGCTCTGGGGACATCTCTATGGCTGTTTTCAGACATCCAAAGCATGAGGAGAGTCTCTAAAATTCCATCCTTATTGTTCATGAATTAAGACTCAAAGAGGGATAAAGGCAAAAACCAGAAGGATGATTGGGCACATAGGGATAGAAATAGCTAGCAGGAAAAAAGGAGGTGGTAGTGCCTTTGTACAAGTCTCTAGTGAGACCTCATTGGGAGTACTATATACAGTTCTGAAGACCATGCTTTCCAAAGGATATAAACAGGATAGACACAGTCCAGAGGGTGGCTACTAAAATGGTCAGTGGTCTTCATCATGAGGCATATGGATACAGGCTAAAATATCTGAATATGCATACTTTGGAAGAAAGGTAGGAGATGGGAGATACATTTAAATACCTCTATGATATAAATAACAGGAGGAGACCCTCTTCCAGTTGAAAGAAAGCTCTGGAATGAGGGGCATTAACATGAAGTTGACAGGGAAGAGATTCATTAATAATCTGAGTAAATATTTCTTTGTGGAAAGGGTGGTGAATGCAGGAAACAGCCTCCCAATGGAGGTGGTGAAGTAAAAACCTGTATCTGAATTTAAAAACACATGTGACAAATACAAAGGATCTCTGAGGAAGAGGATGGGGTTGTAGAACTTAGTTCTTATGCATGGAAAGACTGGATAGGTCATACAGTCTTTACTTGCCATCATGTCTCATGTTTCCAGATTCAGGAGTGACATAAGGAAACAGTTCATGGAAAGAAAGGTGATGAAGGCAACAACAGAATTCAAGAAGAACTTGGATGGCCATAGAGGATCCTCAGTGATGGGAAATGAAAGGTAAAAGTTGGAACAGGCCCAGAGGATCCGCAGTGCTGAGAGAGTGATGGGGAAGCCAAATATCAACAGTTGGGTTATGGCAGTGGTTCTCAACCCAGTCCCGATGGATATGCATGAGAGAGATTTTCCTGCAATGGGGGCAGTGCATACAAAAATATTTCATGCATATTCATTGTGGGAATCCTGAAAACCCGAATGGCTACCTGAAGAACCACTGGGCTAAAGCATTGTAACAAGGAAGAAACTGGACAGACTAGATCAGCCTTAGGTCTTTATTTTCTATCAGTGGTGAGTCAGTGTAGACAAAGAGCTTTCTTGCATCACTTCTTCAGTGGTTAGGAGATCAGCACCACGGAGAGCAACCTCCAGGCTGACCAGAGAGTTCCTCGTATGAAAAACTTTGGGCTACTGGACACCTACTGCGCACCAATTTTTGCCAATGTATTTATTGCATGCCTATAAAAATCCCAGTGTAGTACAATATAGATTCAAACAAAAGAGAAATTAGAAAATAAAATAAATTTAAAAAGCAATAAAACATACATAAACAAGCATCCTAAATACCTCTAAAAAGAACCTCTAAACTAACCTCTTGCACATCCTACCTAAACCCTGTGAAACTGTTGGTCAAGAGATGGTGCTGAATGTCTGCTGAAAACAACTATACTTTAGCACTTCCTAGCCAAAAGACACCACAAAATATTCCTGGGCTTTCTCTCATATTGTGGCAGGCTATGGCCTAGAGTAGTCTGCAAATATGAAAGGCCTGTAAGTTAGGCCTGGATCCCAACCCCCATTATAGCTAGAAAAGAACCAAAAATCTGTGAAAAATGAGAAAATTGTTTTAAACTGCTTAATAAGAAGTTTTACATGAATTCATAAGTCTTTCATTATTCTCTTGTGTGCAAAAGAAAGAAATGTTTCAATACATGCATTCTTGGAGCTAGGGATAACCTTGCAGTAGAGAAGTATCAAACTTAGAAACTGCACCATTGTTAGAAGAGTCCTAAGGGAGGGGGCTGGTTGCTAGGCCCCGGAGGGATCTCTGATTGGACAGGGGCAGGGGGTGTTGGAGCCAATGGAAAGTTTGCATGTATCAAGTTGGAACCAATAGAAAGTTCTCATGTATCAAACTGGAAAAGATGTATAAATGAGTATGTCTCTGTAAAAACTTTGCTCAGTTCCTTTTGAAGCTTTGATTAACTGAGCCATGTGCACAATAAATTGGCTTGGATCTTTTGAACTGACTCCTGGTTTTATTTATTGCATGCTTATCAGCTGCTACAATATTTTATAGAATATAGACATACAATAAAATCATGGATAGTGGCAAGAAAGAGCTACTAATAGATTTTGTACAGGCTTGAGGAACAAAGTACAAGAAGGTGAGCTCTAGCATTGCTTATGCCATATCAATGACAGTGCTTGGTGCAGTGTTCGAATCATTTTAATAAAACCTTAAAAGGACAACAATAAAACTGAATCCCTCCCCCCAACGATCACTTACTTCAAAAGAAATGAGCTGTCACAAAGAATGACCTCACAGAGCATCGTGCAAACTGTGCAAAGCACCACATGACGACATCATCAGTCATGTGACAATTTGCAAGGTTTCAGTAAAAATAAGAGCAGAGCGGGTACTACAGTTAGTTCAAGGTGTTGGCATCGTAGGAAAACCTTAAGACACATCCCCCACTCCTTCCCCCAGCTGCCAGAATCGACTGTTCAGCTTTGAATGCCCTGCTCTTTGATGTCCTCTAGAAGCTGCTGACCTTGTTTTACAGTAAAAATGGCATTTAGGATGTGGTTGGATCAAAGCCCTCAGGATGTCTGACTGCTGATGCAGCTGCGCATGAAATGAGAGTCTGAGCTGCAAAGATATCTCACATATTGGGACGTGGAACATTTGAAGCATGAACCAAGAGAAGCTGGAGGTGGTCAAGAATGAAACGAGCTGCAGAAGAGGAAGAACATAGTAACACAGTAACACAGTAACTGACGGCAGATAAAGACCAGCAAGGTCCATCCAGTCTGCCCAGTAAGATGGCAAGTGTAGGTGCACCTGCCGCTCCGTGCAAGCCACCCCTCCCCATGTCTTTGTTTAGAGGTGAACCCACTGCTCCATGCAGGACACCCCTATTTGTTGAGAAATTAGATGGTTCAGTTTATTTTGATTTTATCCTGTTGCTGTAAAGGGATCCACTGTGTCTGTCCCATGCCATTTTGCATTCCGTCACCGTGTTTGCCCCCACCACTTCCATCAGGAGGATATTCCAAGCATCCACCACCCTTTCCGTGAAAAAGTATTTCCTGACATTGCCTTTCAATTTACCCCCTTGCAGCTTCATGTTATGCCCTCTAGTTTTGCAGCTTCTCTGTCTTTGGAAGAGGTTTGTTTGTTCATTATTTCTCTTTAAGTATTTAAAGGTCTGAATCATATCTCCCCTATCCCTCCTCTCCTCCAAAGTGTACATGTTTAGGTCTTCAAGTCTCTTCTCATAAGGCTTCTGACGCAGGCTCCAAATCATTTTGGTCGCCTTTCTCTGAACAGTTTCCAGTCTTTTTATATCCTTTGCACAATACGATCTCCAAAACTGAACACAGTATTCCAAGTGAGGCCTCACCAGTGACTTGTACAGTGGCATAAGTACCTCTTCCTTTCTGCTGGTAATTCCTCTTTGCATGCAGCCCAGCATCCTCCTGGCTTTTGCCACCGCCTTGTCGCACTGTTTTGCCACCTTGAGATCTTCAGAAATAATCACACCAAGGTCTTTCTCCTTATCTGTGCACACCAACCTCTCGCCCCATATTGCGTACATTTCCCTTGGATTTCTGCTACCCAAGTGCATGACTCTGCACTTCTTCGCATTAAACCTTAATTGCCAAGCATTAGACCATTCTTCCAGCTTTTGTAGATCTTTCCTCATGTTAACCACTCCCTCGGGGGAGTCTACTCTGTTACAAATTTTCATGTCATCTGCAAAAAGACAGACACTTCCATTCAGTCCTTCAGCAATATCACTTTCTAGAAGTAGACAATTTCTATAAAGAAGTGCAAGCTTAAATTGAACATGCAAACAGGATATCCTGATAGTCATGAGCGACTGGAATGCAAATGCTCACAGATCTCCAAAAAATGTTAGTAAGTTGAGCGTGGAGGTTCCTCTTTAAAAGATAATGTCAGGAGAGCAAGTGTATATATAGACCCACATGTGTGCATGTTTTGGAGATCTGTGAGCATTGTTGAAGGTGGTGACACATGATGAGCATTACGGACCCAAAAACACTGGTAGGTGGAGTAGCTTTTAGGGGTTTAGTGGAAATTTAGTGAAGTTAATAGGTTTTTTAAAAGTTAGTGACTAGTGGTGTTTTGGTTTGCCATTATAGGTTTTATAGTATGCATAGAGGGGTGGTATTGTTTTTTTTAACATGTGTATTTTTTTCTTTTTTAGTGCCAGTGATATTATCTGTATCCCCTGAACAAGCATTTATAGCAAAACGCTAAATGGGCTTCCTGAAGAGCATTGGGGTTGAATTGTTGGCTTGCAAGACAGCTGACTGTATAGAAGTCACTCAAGGACACATTAGAGTTAAGTGAAAGTCTATTCATGCTGGCTGGGAATCTAAATGAATGGAACTAATTCAGTTTTTGAAGTCACATTTGTTTATGATAGAGTGATTTAATTAGTGGTCAAGTATTCATGATAAGGCGTTTTTCAGGTTGTTGATGTATTGGGGAGGTGGCTAGAGGATATTCCTCATTTTCTACATGTAACCCCATGTATTTTGAGACCTGTTTTTCTCCTTTTTCCCTTGATATTAAAACTATAAACTTTAGTAAGATAATGGAGGGATTCTGCTTATACGTGATTAAATATCTGCTACTTCAGAAGTGACCATTTTTTAGGTTGGAATGCAATTGTTGGCAACAAAGAAGAAGGCAAAGTGGTTGGAAAATATAGACTTGGCAACAGAAATAAAGCTGGAAAAAGACTGATAGAATTCTGCAAGACTAATGATCTATTCATCTCAAACATCTTCTTCCAGCAACACAAGTAGTGACTCTACACATGGACGTGATCCAATGGATTGTACAAATGTCAAATTGATTACAGGTGTGGAATTCACTGTTGGAAAGCTCAATAACATCAACAAAGACAAAACCTGGAGCCGACCATGATGCCGATCACCAACTAGTATGCAAACTCAAGCTAAAGCTGAAGAACAAGCCACTCATGAACATAGCAAAATGTGACCTTGAGAATATGCCACTGGAATTTAAAGATTGCCCTCAAAATTGATTTGCTGCTTTGGATATAAATGACAGAGCACCAGAAGAGTTATGGGATCACATTAAATAACTTGTGCTCAAAAATGTAAGAAGTCTCTACAAAAAGTGAAAAAGCAAAATTGGCCAAAATGGATGATCAAAAAAAATGCTGAAAATTGCCCAGAAATGCCGAAAATCTAAAGCCAGAGGAGAAAGAGAGGCAATCACAGAACTCAGAGATTTCCAATGTGCAGCAAGATGAGACAAGGCGAAGTAGTACGATGATGCATGCAAGGAAATATAATCAGAAACTGTTAGAGTAAGAACAAGATTGGCTTTCCTAAAGCTATGAGAGTTAAAGAGAAAATTCCAGCCTCAGATTGGAATGCTACAAGATTTTCAAGGCTCCATGGTGAATGATGCTGAAAAGATCAAGAAAAGGTAGAAAGAATACACAGAGTCATTATACCATAAAGATCAAGTGGACCAACAGCCGTTTCAACCTGTATCTTATGATCAGGAACCATTAGTGATGAAAGAAGAAGTCAAAGCAGCATTGAAAGCCTTATCAAAGAACGAAGCACTGGGTATTGCTGGCCTAGAAAGACTAGGGAACAAGCAATGAAGCTACAATGTAGCACTTTTAAGACAAATCATAGAAAATATTTTTTAACTCAACCGGTAATGAACTCTGAAATTCATTGCCAGAAGATGTTGTAAAAGCTATTACTGCAGCTGGGTTTGAAAGAGATTTGGACACGTTCATAAGCCATTATTAAAGTGGACTGTTTGCTTCTGGGATAAGCAGCATGGAATCTACCTACCTTTTGGGAACCTGACAAGTACTTGTGACCTGGATTGGCCACTGTTGGAAATGGGATCCTGGGCTCAATATACCTTTGGTCTGACCCAGTATGGCATGTCTTATGTTCTTATCTTCTGTCAAATGCTCTGGATCCTTAGGATCACTCTCCAGCCAGCTGTATTATACTCCTATATTAATCCAGGTTCCTGATCATGAACAGCTCAGCAGCACCTATTATGAACAAGAAGAGCGTTTCGTAATGTATCTTGCTGGCTAAGTAGTTGAAAAAAATCACTGATTGTGCAAGTTATTTAAGAGAAAAGAGGAAGCGTGGGGACAGCCAATTTTGAGGAAAAGCGTGTTTGCTGAAGCCAGATTGACAACTCCTCCCCTAAAAATAAGAAAAAATAATTTTAAATAAAGATGAAGTGAGGAAAGAGGAAACCCAAGGCCTGGGAATTTCAGACTATAGCAATGTCTCTTCCTTCTTCAAGAAAGCTGTCTTCACATGCATGCCTCTGTCAGAAGGAGTGGGACGGTCTGTCTCTCTTTCTATATTTCTCAAATTCTATGCCTTTGTCTGTTGATCAGAAGAAATCTCACTGTTTATTCTTTTTGTAGGCTCAAGACTGAAACAAATTTTGACCTCTGTAAGAGCTGCCAGAGAGAAGCATGAATGACACACACACACACACCAAAGACCTGAAAAAGACACAGGTCAGAGATTTCTCTTGGATGAAAGACTGCTTTGCAACCTTTCAACTGAGCAAACGAGAACACTTGTTTTCTCCTTACTGTGGTGCTCTGATCTTTCATCAGTTTGCCCCCAATGGCCTTAGCAGTCCCCCTCTCTCTGTATATTACCCCTCTTTAGCCATGTCTGCTCCTCAGTTTATTCTCTGTGATGCTTTTCCTCTGCAGATAAGGAATCTTGACTGCACACAATCTCCTCAGCAGAAGAAACTACCCACCATCAGAGACGGAGAGAAAACATGATCGCTGCCCTTTCTATTCTTACAGGTGAGATTTCTCTTTCCTTTTCAGGCCAATCCCCGATTTCTGCTTTTCATGGCTTGGAGCAGGTCCTGAGGCTGCATTTGGGTAACTGTGAACCACCAGAGATCTTCCCGACGAGCCTGAAGCTGTGTTGGGGTAGCCATGATTCTCAGCCTTTATCAGGGATGAAGTTAGAAAGACACTTTTGAAACTTTTTGGTCTTGGAATGCAACTTTAATTTTGCAAAGAGGAGGAGGAGGAGAGGGGGTCATGATATGAAACTGGATGGAGGAAGGCTCAGAGATAGCATGAGGAAATATTTCTATACTAAGGAGGTGAATGACTTGGAAAAACAGCCAGCAGAGGAAGTGGCAAACAAAGCTCTGAGAGAATTCAAGCATGCTATTCATTTATTTCTTGGTTTAGTTATTATACTAACTGATGAAATCAGCCAAAGGTCTTAGAACACAATTAAAACAATGATATAAACAAACTTGAAACAAAACCCAAACCACTCAAAACAACGCAATCACCCCCACATCAGAGTCCAACCATAAAACCCAGTTTCCCTGCAATGGTTAACAACAGGGCAGATGCATGGGGCAGAGATGGAAGTGGGAATAGTAGACAAAGTGTGTGTGTATGAAAATAGTAGAAGGCCAGAAAAGGTGAGAAGACAAACTTAACTGGAACAGAGTGGTGTTTTGACTGCATCAGGTTCCCAGTAAGACAAAACAAAGGAAAGATAAGAGCGCCAGAGTTTTAAATTCTTTCTCCATGGACAAGCAGTCTGAGTCAGCCACACCCAAGGACCAGCGTAGCTCTCCCATAGTTCAGAGGAATCCTCCCCTTTTTGTTTTTGTTTTTTTAATTCCTCTGAGCCTGTTCCCTCCTCTTCCTGTTCCTGCCCTTCCTTCCTCAGTTTTTTCCATCCACCTTCCAGGATGGCCGGATCTTCAGCTCTCCCTAAAATATACAAAGAATAAAAGCAGAAACCACTCACCATTGCAGCTGGAGGATCAGCCTCACCAAGCCTTAGGATCACTGCCCAAAATGCCTGGACCCGGCCCATAAGAACATAAGATATGCCATATTGGGTCAGACCAAGGTCCATCAAGCCCAGTATCCTGTTTCCAACAGTGGCCAATCTAGGTCATACGTACCTAGCAGTTTCCCCAAAAGACACAGGCTCCACAGTGCTTGTATTGGGTCAGGCATTGATATCCTGGGTCCCTTTTTAATAATGGTTTATGGACCTTTCCTCCAGCAACTTGTCTAACCCTTTTTTAAACCCAGCTACACTAACAGCCTTTGCTACATCCTCCAGTAACAAATTCCAGAGTTTGATTACACGTTGAGTGAAGAAATATTTTCTTTTATTTGTCTTAAATAGTTTACCCTGTAGCTTCATTGCATGTCCCTTAGTCTTTCTATAGTCTGATATCATAAACAATCGATCTACGTTTACCCGTTCCACTCCGTTCATTAATTTATAGACTTCTATCATATCTCCCCTCAGCCATCTCTTTTCCAGGTTAAAGAGCCCTAACCTTTTTTGCCTCTCTTCATATGGGTATCCTTCCATCCCCTTTACCATTTTGGTGGCTCTTCTCTGAACCTATTCTAATAACGTTATATCCTTTTAAAGATACGGTGACCAGAATTGCACACAATATTCAAGGTGTGGTCGCACACCATGTGCATACCTGAAGACATGGCAAGGAACAGAAAAGATACCCTTCAGGAACCAGCAGCAGAACACCCCCCTCCCCCGAAGACCGGGGATGGAAGGAGAAATGGGCCAGGACTGCCTCAAAACACAGCAAATAAACTGAGCCCAACAACTGCATCAATGGGGGACCGGCAGAACCCCCCAGTGGTCCGAGCAACATCCACCGAGGCTACAGCTTCTGGGCAGGTAAGCCCAGCATCCGGGATCTTCTCTGAAGAGTTTCCTCCTCCCCTGTCATCAACCCATCAGACCAAAGAATCCCTCTCCCTGTCACCCTCCGCACCAACACATGCCTTCCCTGCGAAGCCTCACCTCATCAAGGACCTCTTCCATGATGCAACGCCAACTTCCGCCCCTGCTCCAGCAGTCCAGACTCCTCTCCTGCTTCCAGGGGCCCCAATGACAGCAGCTCAGGAAACCTGAGGGTGCACAGATTCCCCGCGTCAATTGGGAAGGCTAAAAACCACAGACCACCTAATGTCTGGGGCACCAGAAGCCCAAAAGTGCACGGAATCCCCGCACCACTCAGGAAAGTCAGAAGATATAGAACATCGGTGCCATGATCACCACGGCCGCTAACATCATAGCTCCTCCCCCTGATGTCACCAGTGACTCTGCCCCAGGGGCAGATACTCAGTCAGAAGACAGGCTGATAGCTCCTCTCCCACCCCCTCTCCCGGGAACTTTCTTGCAAGAAACGAAGCTGCAACACAGAGTCAATATCACAGGAATGTCCAGCTGCGTGCAGACAAGATAATGAAGCAGCAGCACTCAATGAAGCACAACAAGATGCCCTGATGGAGCTCTGGGGAAAATTCCTTGCAGCAGCTCCTGATCACCAGCCCCCACAGGCACAGCCTCTGGCTCCAGCTACATCAGACAGCCCCAGCATTGCCTCAGCCCTGCCACCAATGACTCTCAGCCACTTCTCTCCACCAGATGAGGAGGGCAAGATCCGGGACTCTGACAACTCCTTTTGGAACTTGGGGGACAACAGCAGGGCACAGTCTCCTACCTCACCGCGCTCACCCAGCATTCCCTCAGGTGCCACATCACTACTATCAACACCTGCCTCCACGCTGGAGGACTCCACATGTCCAAGATTTCTACAAAAACTCTCTGCAATTTGGACTGTCACCGGACATGCCAAATCCAAGAAATGAAGTCCTCGAGATCCTTAAATACCTGGGCTCACTCAAGACCCTGGTGTCCATTCCAGTCCACCAGGTACTGCTGGACTGCAAGGCAAAGTATGGCAAACCTCCATGATGGCCCCCACCGTCACTAAGAGATCTGAGCTTAAGTACTAGGTCCAGCTCACATCAGGCTTCAAAATGGTGCAACTGCCACACCAATCCATTGTCGTGGAATCCACATTGAAGAGGGCCAAAAGTTCCCAACAACATTCAAACACACCTCTGGAAAAAGACCAAAAACTCCTCAACCGAGTCAGCAAGAAGGTGTTTTTGGGTGCTATGCTGAATGTAAAAATTGCCTTGCACCAATTCTGCTGACCAGAGTAAAGGATGCTTTGACTTCCCTGCCCCCAGAAATCAAGGAACTCCTGGCATTGATCCTCCACAACATGGCAGACTATAGCAAACACCTCATATGAGTGGCTTTTGATATGTTCAAGACTGCCCCCCCCCCCCACACTGTGGAGGTGGCCATCACTGCCAAATGCTTGACATGGTTCAAGAATCCAGACTACAAGACGACATCCATGAGTGTCTAGTCAACATGCCCTGTTCAGAGGACAACCTCTTCAGCAGCAAAGTAAAAGAGCAATTGATGACATCAAAGATGACTGCACGATGCTGCAAACTCTTTTCAACAAGGAGCTAAGCCATCAGAGGCCTTTTAAACCATACAGCAGCCAGAAGACCCACTACCCACAAAAGTACAACAATTCCTATGGCCGCAGCCAAATGAACTATCAAAAACCTCAGCGCTACCAGAATGTCTATCAGCACAAGTCATGCCAATGAGAGAGGAAGCCGCAGAAGGCCAAACCATCCTCATCAACCAAGGCCTCTCCGGGGTTTTGACCATCCCACCCTGCCAATCGTGCCCATGCGGAGTCATCTATTATGCTTTGTGGAGGCATGGGCATACCTCGACCGACCCCTGGGTCCTAGAGATAATCCTCCAGGGCTTCCACATCTGCTTCCAAGAAACACCCCCCCCCCCGACCCCTCACTCACCACCACAACACGTTGGTGAAGAAGACTCCTCACCTCCTCGAGGAGATACACAGCCTCCTGCTGATAGAAGCCATAGAACCAAACCAACTAAGACTTCTTCTCTTGCTATTTCCTCATTTCTAAGAAGTATGGGAGCTGACACCCAATCCTCAAGCTCAGACAACTCAACAGATACATCCTCAAGGAGACATTCTGCATACACTCCCTCGGCACCATACTTCCCTTGATCCAGGAGAATGACTGGCTCGCATCACTGGACCTACAGGATGCATACACCCACATACCGCTGCATCCATCTCAGAAGAACTATCTATGCTTCAGACACTACCAATATAAAGTCCTCCCATTTAGTCTTTCCTTGGCTCCACGACTCTTCATAAAGTATGTCGCAGTCACAGCAGCACATCTCCACAAAGCCAGGAATCCACATCTTCCCCTATTTTGATGACTGGCTGGTCGCAGCATGGTTGCCTGGAGCAGTGCAAGAGGCAGGTAAACCTCAGCCTCTCTACGTTATGCCCTGGGCTTCTTAATCAACAAGGAGAAGTCACAAATGCAACCCTCACAGGTCTTGGCGTTCATAGGTGCCTATATCGATACCACATGGGTCAAGGCATTTCTCCCATCTCACAGGGCAGACAAGATCATCACACTAGCCAGCAGACACAACATTGGCACAGAACTTCCTTTGCTTCATATGACACCTGGAGGTGGCTGTGCACATTATCCCACATGCCAGACTACACATGTGCCAGCTCTAGTGGCACCTCAGAAGGTTTTGGGACCAGCACAGACAACCCCTGAGCCACAATATTCATGCAGACCACTTCACTCAAAAGACCCCAGCTGGTGGAGGGTGCAGGTGAACCTGTGAAAAGACACACCACTCAGGCCACCTCAAACCCAGATCACCATGACCACAGATGCATCAAAATGCAGATGGAGGAGCACCTGCTCAACTTCTGCATGAATGGGACCTGGTTCCCAGACGAGACATGTCTACATATCAACCTTCTTGAACTCAGAGCCATAGAGAATGCACTATGGGCCTTCTAGCCTTGGATCTGGGGGAAGGCCGTTCTCATCCAGCCAGACAACCAAATGGCGATGTTCTACATCAATAAAGCAGCATAGACTTCCATTCGCTATGCAGAAAGGCCTACCTGATATGGACCTTTGCCATCTCCTTGGGATCCCACCTCTAGGCAACATACCTACTGGGGATCAACACCCCCCTAGCAGATGCCCTGAGCCAGCAGCTTGCACTGTATGAGTAGTCACTGAAATGCTCAGTCACCTTCCACCTTTTCTGATGATGGGGAACACCCACAATGGACCTCTTTGCTTGCAAGGACAATGTGAAATGCAAGAGTAATGCCTCAGATGTCCCTTTGCTCGCAGAATGACCACAGATGCCTTCTTGATCAACTGGGGTTCATAACTCTGCCATGCCTACCCACCAACCCCACTCATTGCCAGATAGCTCCAGAAGATTGCACATGATGGGGTGAATGTCATCTTTATCATGCCTTTCTGGCTAAGACTTCCCTCATTTCCGTACCTACAGCAACTATCCAGCTAACATCACTTCCGCCTACAAACCTGCCAGAACCTCGTCAGACAGGACAGGGGAGACATGCTCTACCCCAGCCTAGGGATCCTAGCATTGACCACATGGATGTTGAGCAGGCAATGCTGAAACCCTGCAACCTTTCCCAGGATGTCATGGAAGTTCTTCTGGCAGCCAGATGCCTAGCTACACAGCACTCCTATGCTGCAAAGAGGGAAAGGTTCTGTAGATGGTGCAGCAACGAGGGTCTGAACCCCTTTGATTGCCCCATACTGGCACTGCTGCAGTACCTGCTCACAGACAGGACTGAAACCTTCATCGATCAGGACCCACCTGAGCACCATAGCAGCATACCACAACAAATTGGAGGGAAAATCCATATCGGTTCACCCTCTGGTCGCATGGTTCATGTGAGGCCTCAACCATCTGCACCCCCCCCCCCCCCCGCCCCATCAAGCCCCTCATTCTGGAGTGAGACCTTAAAATCGTCCTGCAACAGCTTATGGAGTACCCATTTGAACCTCTGGAGCAGTCGCACCTAAAATGTTTGAAGTGGAAAACCATCTTTTTCTTGGCACTGCATTAGTGAGCTCCAGGGCCTGGTCAACTACCCACCCTATACCCAGATACACCACAACTGGGCCATCCTCAGGACACACCAGAAGTTCTTCCTGAAGGTCTTCTCAGGGTTTCATATCAGCCAGTCCATTGTCCTCCACAGCTTCTATCCAGAACTGCATGCCATACAGGAAGAGTACCACCTGCACATGCTGGACTGCCCCCATGCCCTTTGGACCTATATTGACAAGACCAAGTCCACCAGGAAGGTGTTGCAACACTTCCTTGCCTATGACCCACATAGACCTGGCACCCTGGTGATGAAACGCACCCTATCCAGATGGTTAGCAGACCGAATAGCCTATTGTTATATTTGGACCAACATTCACCCAGAGGGTAAGGTGCATGCCCACCAGCTATGGATGATGGAAGCCATGCTGGCCCACCTGCATGCTGCATCCTCCACAGACATTTGCAATGCGGCCATGTGGGCGTCCATCCATACCTTCACCAAACACTACTGCCTTGACCACCCCATGGACACACTGCCAGCATCAGAAAAGTGATGCTGCAAATGGCAGATGAACAAAGTGGTCAGGGATGAGAACCCGGACTCGGACCCCTCCCCCCATTCTGTAAAAAGGAAAAAAAACAGAGTTTGTGTTCACGAGCATTGTGTTCAATATTGTTGCATTAAATTGCATTCCTTGTTAGAAAACCCACAATCTCTGGGTCCATTCTGTTATACCTTCTGCAGCCTCATCCTACCACAGCACTCCTGGGATGCGGGGGGGGGGGGGGGGACAAAGGGAGGTCCAGAGCAGTATTTCCACCATCCCCACCGCATCCCAGCTGGGGAGTCACCTAGGCATGGCTGACTCAAACTGCTTGTCCATGGAGAAAGTAGGGTTACTTATCATAATGAGGGCTCTCTGTGGACAGCAGGATGAGTCAGCCACCCCATCCCACCCACCGTCCTCTTCAAATGAACCTGCCAGGCAAGGGAAACACTGAGAAAGGAAGGGCACATACAGGAACAGGAAGGGGAATCCAAAAAAAAGTGAGGATTCCTCTCAGCTATGGGAGAGCTACTCTGGTCCCTGGGGATGGCACACTTAGGCATCGCTGACTCATCCTGCTGTCCACAGAGAACCCCATTATGGTAAGTAACCTTGCTTTCTCAGACAACTGGTGGGGGGGGGGAGATTTCAGGTCACCTAGTGTAGGCAGCAGGTGTCAATTCCTCAGTAGCAAAGGGTATGAAGGAGAAGGAGGGATCTCCTGCTGGTGGACAAGTTTGTAAGGCTGATGACTGGGAGATATGCTTACAGTACCATAAGGCGTTGCACCTGGGTGGGGGGGGGGGGAGGGAGAAAATTTGTCCTTATCGACAGACATCTACTGTAATGTGGTTGCCATGTTGGTCCACTTTAATGTTTGATAAAAATAAAACAAAAAATAATATGAGGTGATACCTTCCAATTGAACTAAATGAATACATTTTTGACTAGCTTTCAGAGATTTAAACCTTCTTCCTCCGAAAAGGGAAGTATCAATAAGACATGGCATTGCCAGACTAGATCAATGAGTCACAACACACTGTTTCCTCTTGAGACTGCAACCGGAGAGAGTTTCCACTTCTTGGTCTCTGAGTCAAAGGTTGGAGGAATGGCAACTTCTTCCTCACTTTCCTGTCCCCCTTTTCGCCATCACAAATATATCAGAAAACCTTTTTTTAAAGATGTGCAGCACCCTCAGATTACTCTGTTTATTGTCTCTCTTATTACAGCGTTTCTCAGCAGCAGGATACTCCTGGCATCAGCAGGTCAGTTCAAGGATTTATGAAACGACTTTCCTTGTAGCGGATGCCTCCTTTAGTTATTAAGCCGTTTGATGCTGGCACTATACAGGGTGTGGGGAAAAGGGACAGCATGTTTGCTTTAGTTGGGTGGCATTGTAGAGTATCTAAGTGGCTCTATGGCAGTTTTGGGTGTTGCCCGAGGGAGGACCTGGGTTTAATTCCTGGATCTCGCATTTGGTCAACAGGGGCTGGGGGTGTAGCCATCTTTCCTTCTTTTGACTTGAACATATCATCTCTGCCTGGCCCAAGTTTCATCAACTTCCCTGCCTCCTTCTACCTGTCCTTGTACTCACATCAAATGACAGTGAGATTGTTTTCCCTTTGGGTGTTAGAATGTATTCTGATTTCCCGGGATATTGTATCTTTCAGAGTGTCTTCCAGGTCCCTCCCTCTCAAAGTCCCCTTTGCATCTTGTGAATGTCAGAGGGGAATCTGTTACCCTGACATGTGCTGCTCCAGAGGTTCAAAGAGCACAGTCCTCCCAAAATTGCAAGAAAGCTCTTGAGAGAAATTCCAAAGAGGAAACTTCAGAGGAAAAGAAAGGATCAAATGGAAGCAAAACGTCTGAAAAAGAGAAGATAAAATGCAAGTCCTTTCCAGAAGGGGGCCTGCTAGAGAGCAGCTACACTGATCTAGGGACAAGGCCTGCAGAGGACACCGCCGGGTCTTACAGATATGTCTACTTCACAGAAATAGCTGGGAAATGGAAGATTTTCAACAAGATTAACCTGATATCAGCAAACAGAACAGGTGAGAACACAAGTGCAGTCAGAGTGCTCAAAATACTATACACCTTTCAATGATTTTATGGAATTGTCTTTTGGTCTTATTCTGAAGTCTCATTTCTTTTTGAAGAGAATTAATATAAAATTTCTTGCATTTTCGCACTTTTATGGACTTAAAAGTGAGCATTTCCTAGAGGTGCACTATATCCTGTGTAGTTTACGAATCTCTCTCCTCGTCAGCTGTCCCTTCTGTAGCCATGCTTATCCTGTATCATAGTGACACCTGTCCGGGGCTCGGATGAAGAATTGCCCTTTAGCTGTCTCTGTCCTATCCATGCAGAGGATGGGCACGGACTGGGAGATAAGTCCGCAGGAGATGCAGATATTATAGTAGTCTCAAGGAGGGTAACAGCCCAGGACAGGCCCTCTGGAACCTATGTACCTTTTTGGGAACCTGACAGGTACTTGTGACCTGGATGAGCCTGGGCTTGATGGACCTGGGTCTGACCCAGTACGGCAGTTCTCATGTTCTCGTCCATCCCCAGTGTAAATGCAGAGGAATAATGCTTAATAAATGCAAACCAAAAATATAACATATCTCTTTATTGAATTAACAATACATTTCTTGACTAGATTTTGGGAGATGACACACCTTTTCTCAGGTCAGAACAGAATAAGCAAAAGATGATAATACTAGAAAATAAATATAAGTAAATCAAAAACAGCATCCCAATGGTAAACTGAGGGCGAAGTGCGGGGGGCGAGACTGGGTGATCAGAGGCTGCAAGTAGAAGAATTTTTTGGTTCATAATAGGTTAGAAAGCGCAGAGTTTTGCTAGGTCATTTTTTGCCAGCTCCAATGTATCCGGCTCATTTTGATTTAAAAAAATCTTGTGTTCCTGGACTATTTTAAAGCTTCCTCTGAGTATGCTGGTCAGAAGGTCATTGTGGCCCGTATAAATGTGACAGACAGCAGGAATTACAGCTGTGCCTATCTGGTGAAAACCTCTGAGACATGGATCTGTTCCAGCAGGAGCAACTCTGTATCAATCTTAGTAGCTGGTGAGTAGCATGGTTTAAATTTGCTTAACAATTACTCAGGCAAGTGAACATCTCCCAGTAAATCATGTCCCACCAGATACCCTGCAGTCAGTAATGAGAGGAGATGCCGGGGACCTGGGTGATACTCCAGAGAAACATAGAAACTGATAAAGATCATACACGATCTATCCAATCTGCCCGTCCATAACTACTAAGCTTTACGGTCCCTTTTTTCCTTTAGAGATCTGTTTGTCTCATGCTTTCTTGAATTCAGATACTGTCCTCGTCTCTGCGACCTCTACTGGGAGGTTATTCCATGCATCTATCACTCTTTTCATAAAGAAATATTTCCTCAAATTACTCCTGAGTCTATCCCCTTTCACCTTCAACCTATGAAGCTTCCCGCATGCTGTGCGACCCCACCCTTTACTTAATGTTATAATGTAAACAGAGTTGAAATGTGAACCACCTTGATTTAAGGAAAAGGTTGTATATAAATCCTGTTAAATAAATAAATGGTGCCTTGTTGCAGAGCTTTCTTTCAACTGAAATTGTGCCTTTATGCCAAAGAGGTATTTAAATGTCTCTTATCTCTCCTACAAGACTTTTTGCAGACAAAACATTTTTTCCAGATTTACCCTTCTAGCTCAGCCCCACCATGCTGCACCATGGGGTCAGGGCCAGCCCATCCACTAGGCAAACTAGGCAGCAGACCCTGGTGGGCAGCACTGCGATCCCTCCATTCTTAAAAGCAGTAACAAAGCAAGCCACTTTGGTGCCATGGTGGGCCTTGAAGCACCTATGCACATGAACACACTCGGGGTCAGCGTGACCCACTGTGAAAACTGAGTATTCACACAGGGCAGTGGCCTCAGGAGGGTGGCATGGTCAGCACAATGAGTCTACCAGGTCCAGCTGGAGGCAGTGAACAGCGAGTGGTGGACAAGCAGTGTTTCAGTCCTCCACTGTGATCGGCTTGTGCCATGTGGCTCAGGCTACATGTAAAAAGCAGAGCCGATCATGCATGTAGCCTGAAGCTTGTGATTGAGCCACGTGGCTCAAGCTTTATGCACATAGCAGAGCTGATCATGATGGAGGGCTGTAACATATCTAAAAATCTGTGTGATGCTTTGGAACTCATGCACTGCATATTTGACATGCAGCATGTGCAAGGGCTTCAAAGCCCCATGCTGATTTTCCCTGCTTGTCCACCAGGGTGGAGTGAAATGGTAAGATGGCAGGTTGGTGGGATAGGACGGGAGAGAGAGAGAGAGAGAAATTCATCAGGTGATCACTGCAGAGGGAGCAATGAGAGAGAGATAGGGAAACTGGCTGATGCCAGGGGAGGGGGCAATGACAAAGACAGATATGAAGTGATGGGAGGGGCTATGACAGACAGAGAGACCCTGGTTAATGTCTGGGAGGCTACAAGAGATAGAGACTCTGGCTGATAGGTGGAGGGACTACAAGAGAGATAGAAGGAGACACTGGATGATGGGGTGGGGGGAGGGGTGCTACCAGAGAGGGAAAGAGAGACATTGAGTGATTGCTGGGGGAGGGGAATATGAGAGAGAGCGACATTGAGTGATAGTTGCAGGGGAGCTAATGAGAGAGAGAAACACTGAATGATGGTGGGCAGGGCTATGTCAGAGAGAGACACTAGATCAGGGGTAGGGAACCCTGGTCCTGGAGAGCCGCAGACCAGTCAGGTTTTCGGGATATCCCTAATGAATATGCATGAGATATATATGCATTAGAGATATCCTGCCAACCTAACTGGTTTGTGGCTCTCCAGGGCTGGATTTGGAGACCACTGCCTTACACCTCTGTCATTTAAGATTGTGAGTGGGCAAGGTGCAGATGTCCAAGACATCAAAAAGGTTAGATAGAATGTGTCACATTCCTCCTCACTTCTCACCACCACCAAAATATTGTCTATTAGACAACTTTTTGGTGGTGGTGAGAATCGAGGAGGAATGTGACACATTCTATCTACCCTTTCGATGTCTAGTACATCTGCACCTTGCCCACTCACAATCTTAAATGACAGAGGTGTAAGGCAGGGGTCTCCAAATCCAGCCCTGGAGGGCCACAAACCAGTCAGGTTGGCAGGATATCTCTAATGCATATATATCTCATGCATATTCATTAGGGATATCCCGAAAACCTGACTGGTCTGCGGCTCTCCAGGACCAGGGTTCCCTACCCCTGCACTAGATGATGGCTGGGAGGGTTACAAGTGTGAGAGAGAGAAAGACACTGGGTGATGGCTGGGGGGCCTATGAGAGAGAGAGAGAGATACATACTGGATGATAGCTGGGGGAGATACAAGAGAGAGAGAGAGAAACATGCTGGAAGAAGTCTGGGATGGGAGTCATGAAAGACAAAAAAAGAAAAACAGACTAGAAGAAGCCTGGGAGGGGAGTGATAGAGAGAGAGAGAGAGGAACACATACACAACCTATGACACATCCTATGCCAGACACGTACACACACTGCCCCAATACTCCCTGTGACAAACAGAAGTACATGCACACACATGTACATGGCCCCTGACACTCCTTGTAACACATATGCAGACCCAAACACTCCCCATGACACACTCACACATGCACCCACCTAACTCCATTGCACATGTAAATGATGATTAGACAAAAATGACAGGCAGGTGGCACCTTGTAGGCTGACAAATTTATTGACACAGTTATTGACCCTCAATAACTGGTTAGTCTACAGGGTATCATCCATAAGGTACCACCTGTTTGTCATTTTGCTACTCCAGATTAACACAGCCTAGCCCTTGGAAAATGTTCATCATGTTAGGACAAAGAGGGGCTTGTGAAAGGTTTCATTGAAATGCACTGGGACGGGGGTGGAGGGGGAAGCAGCACAGTAATCACTTGCACAGGGTAGCAAAAAAGATAGCACTAGCCCTGCACACAGTCATGGCCTGCCCCACCTGAAGTAGCAGGCTATGAGTGAGCGGGCAGTCACTGCTTCAAAGGCCACCATGGCACCAAAGTGTCTTCCTTTGCTAGCATTTTCAAGAATGGAGGGATCATGGTGCCAGCCCCCTCCAGGTGAGATGATAAATGATGGGGTCAGGAGGTTAGGATCTGGGTTTAAGGTTGCCAAGTGGCTCCAGATGCACCCAACAAGCCTGATCCAGTTCTGAGTTTACCCCGTTGCATGCAGGGAAATGCTCAAGCTCAGTCAAGTCAGGGAGCTCTGACTGCTCTTACTTGCCAAGAAACACAGAACCCAGATAACAAAACGGTTTTAGAAACTGATGGATCCAAACAGAACCAAAGTGGAGGAACAAAGCCACGGCCACACCAGAAAAAGTCTTCACACAAAGGGTTTTATTGGATAACCCGACTTGGCCAAGTTTCAGCACTCAGGCCTGCATCAGGGGTCTATAAAAAATATAACTACAAAAGAAACACATCTTTAACAATAATAATATCTTATGGAGAAGCCATCAAGGGAGCAAAGTAGCCGACATTATATACTGGATGCACAAACACTTTGAAAGACCAACAAATGTAAATAAAAGCCTATATTACCAGTCTGATGATATGCAAGGCATCCAATGGCAACACAAATTGTTGTTGAAGGGTTAAAACTAACCTAAAAGACAAATAAAATAAGTACATACAAAATCATAATTCATTATACAAAAGTTATAAAAAGAATAAACTAATGCCATAAACAAGAAGAAGCAAGAGATACTTTAGGGCTAAAAGACCATAAAAAGCATTGAAACTTCATAACTAAATACATGAAAAGAAAAAAGGAAAGAGAAAACAGAGAAAGAAGAGGAAAAGGAGGGGGAGAGAAAGGGGAGGAAAGAGGAGGAGAGGGGAAGGGGAGGGAGAGGGGAAGGGGAGGGAGAGGGGAAGTTAAATAAGGGGGGAAAAAAGAACAGAACCCATATTACCATTAAAGTATCAAATCACATCATTCAGAAATAATCTACACTTCTTCCAGAAAAAAAATTAATAAACAGGAGACAAAATAAATCCGTATCATTTAGGAAATATACTTAGACCTTACAGATATGCTCTACCATTAATTACTGGCAAAACAAAAAGGAAATGCAAACTACTATTTCTTTTCATGACGAGCCAATCTAATTCATAAGCCACTAAAACAAGGAAAAAGAACAAAGGATCTGAAATTTAAGGTATACAAGAATATAAAAGCTATGAAAAGCATAAAAACATATTCAAGTAGAATCACTGCATCTATCTGGTAGCAAATAAAATCCCTTACTATAATAGCAACACACCTTGCCCTCAACCTTGCAGAAGCACGCGTAAAAGAAAAGGATGGCGTGCAGAAGCAGAACTAAAAATACCAGAGTGAGGCAGGGAACTCCTCCCCATGGACCTGCAAAAGCATCGTGAATAAAAGCTAACAAATGTTACTTATAATTGCCACTATTAAACATAGAGTCCTTTAGAAACTTGTCTCGAGTAAATACAGACTTAGCAGTATAAAAGCAGTGCTTTAAATATATACATATGCTTTTAGCAAAAAGTGAAACTGTGGAAGATAATCAAATCTATATATCCTCAAAAAGAGCACCTCCGTGTTAACTGCCCTCTCAGACATACGGGGTTCACATTAATAACCGGGGAGCCGCACCAAGCACTCCCCTGTCATTACCCCCCCCACACACACACCCACACCTTGCTCCGGCCCCACCCCTCTCCAACAAACTTAGACCACACATGAGTTGGTATAACAACAGGTCGCAGCTTTATTTGCCCCATAACATATTAACATTTTAACAGGAATAACCCAACACCCAATCCCGGTGCGAAGTGTTACCTCACCAGCCATATGAATAGCAAGGTGACAACACTACCGCACCTAGGCCGGTCAACCACCGGACAAGTTAGTACCACCCCTGCCCGACCTCGCCATGTCACTAGCAAAAGTCTGCTAGGGGTTCACCGGGCCGCGGGCACCCTGCCCCGCCCCAATCAGCTATGGCTCCGGACCCCGGAAACCTCCGGGATCCCGCAACCCACCCCACCCCCCACCCGCGGCAACACCCCCCAATCCCACAACACCCAACCATCATAACCGGGTGGGAGGGCGGGAAACCGGCCAGCCGCCCTTCCCAAAACCATGTGCTAGCGTGCGCTCGGGCAGCCGCTGCACATGGCTCTTCCCCCCTGTTGATTGGTTCCAGCCGCGCGCATCTCGCGGCGGAACCAATCAATTCAAATGATGCGCTCCTGCGTCAGCACGCAGGCGCGCTTCCGAGCTCTTCCCCCCCCCCCTTCTTTTCACCTGCCTTCTCCTCCGCCTTGCTGCCCCGGCCAGGGGCGCGTTGACGCTCGCCCCCGGTTATCTTCGGGCACCAGGACTTCGCCCGTGCCCTTTTCCATAACCGGGGAGCCGCACCAAGCACTCCCCTGTCATTACCCCCCCCCCCCACACCCACACCTTGCTCCGGCCCCACCCCTCTCCAACAAACTTAGACCACACATGAGTTGGTATAACAACAGGTCGCAGCTTTATTTGCCCCATAACATATTAACATTTTAACAGGAATAACCCAACACCCAATCCCGGTGCGAAGTGTTACCTCACCAGCCATATGAATAGCAAGGTGACAACACTACCGCACCTAGGCCGGTCAACCACCGGACAAGTTAGTACCACCCCTGCCCGACCTCGCCATGTCACTAGCAAAAGTCTGCTAGGGGTTCACCGGGCCGCGGGCACCCTGCCCCGCCCCAATCAGCTATGGCTCTGGACCCCGGAAACCTCCGGGATCCCGCCACCGGCACAGGCACACCCGTGCCTTTGCCGCCCCCCCCCCCCACTACCGGAGCACAAGCTGCGACCTGCTCTGCATAACCCGTACCACTCTCTCCAAGACCTCCTGCCAGTCGTTCAGGAGCAGGTCAACGCCCACAGGAGACAAATGCACTCCATCACCCCGATACAAGCCCTTACAAGCTACATCCACCCAATCATGCTGCACATGATAACCCCCATGCGCACATAACCATTTTCCAATCTGCCTATTGATCTTCGTCAATCCCCGAGACCACCGCCGCTGACCCCAGCACGCTGGCCTTGGGACGACTTCCGACCAAATAAGCATAACACCTGGAAACATTTTTAATATCAGATCCATGTCTTTTTTCGCAGCATTAATGAGTTGTTTAAAAGTCCATGTTGCGAGATCATTGCCTCCCAGGTGCAGTAGGATAATTCCCGGAGAAGTCCGAATTAGGGCGTGATGTCGCAGCAAAGGCAACAGCTGCATCCAACGCAGCCCTCGCTCACCCAGCCATAACACCGACACCACATCAGGCTCCAGTCCCAGGTTAGGCCCGATAGGCCGGAACTCTGCCCGTTGACCAGCCCAATAAACGAAAGAATGCCCCAGCATCCACGAGCCCAGCACACCGCCACCCTTACCTGAAACCAAAAAACAGCAGTTAATAACGCAGGCGCAACCTGGTTGGATTAGTTCAAGTTGTCTTTAGTTTTATATATTTAGTCTTCTCTCTAATCCTTTTTTTTTTTTTTTTTTTGGTCGTCCTTGTTTTTTTTGTTTTTTTTTTAAATTACAGACGGACATAACCTCGAAAAGCCTTGGACCTCCAACGGCCAATGAGGCATATATGCCAACCCGACAGGCCAGCACCCGCCGCACTAGACGCCGCCCCAATGCGAAAAGAGTGCGCTGCATAACGGGCAGAGTCCTCGCCCAAGCGCTGCAACCCCAAACGCAAAAGTGCTGTGACCTGGTAACGCGTGACCAACCCCGCGTCCTTGTGCAGAAATAACCCGCCCGCTACATCCGGGCGGCAAGCTAAATACTCCCGCATGGCTGTCACCGGACACGTGGGCCCCCCTATGGCCTGTAACACCACCCAGAGGCCCCGCCCTTGCTGATCCGTCTTCGACTTTTTTAACAGGACCTGCAAGCGGGAGCCCTCCAACCGCACATGTTGACGCTGCATACTGTGCCCCGCCACAGCCAACTTGGAATCAGCTACCAATTCACCTACCCTAAATGCCCCAAAAAAGGCCAAAGAAAAAACAGCCCTGAAAAGCATGGCCTCATACTCAGACCTCGCAACGACCGGCAAGACCGCACACAGTCCCTGTAAAAGGTCATGTGTTACCGGCCGCCGTTGATCCGCCTGAGGAGGGTGTTCACGCCCCCACCCTTGTAACAATTTCTTCACCAAAAACCCTCCACTGGCCGGGCCCCACCCAACAGCCTTCGCAAAAAATGCAAAGCCTGCCAAGTGGGCCCTAACTCCGGCCCTAGTATGACCCATCCTCCTAGCCCCCATGATGTACTGGGCCAGTAAACCATCCGACACCGCTCCGGACCTCCATCCCTGAGCCCGCAAAAATGCCACCACCGCACTACAACCCCGACAGTAGTCGTCCCAAGTCTTCTTCGCTACAGAGCTCTTCAACATCTCCTTCATATCAGCAGGCCACTGCTCCACAACTTCCAAGGGACCGATAACCCGATCTCGTCTGCCTCTGGCGCCAGTTGCCGAAACCGATCCAACTGCAAACGGGAAAGAGCATCAGCTATTCCATTGTGCAACCCCGGAATGTGTCTCGCAGTCAAACCCACATTAAGCCGCAGACAGGCCAACACCACCCTTCTCATAAGATCCGCTACCAATCTACAGTGTGGGGTATAATGATTAACCACGCTCACTACAGCTTCATTGTCGCACCACCAGACCAACCTCTTGTTCCGCAATTTGTCCGGCCACAACTCCAACGTCACCAAAATCGGGAACAACTCCAAAAATGTGATATTCCGGAGAAGCCCTCGTTCATGCCACAACGGAGGCCACCGCTCCGCACACCATTCTCCACCAAAGTAAATACCCAATCCCACAGCCCCCGCCGCATCAGTATATAACTGCAAATCGTGCGTAGAACAGGCCAACTCCATGAGTACAGGCGCCCCGTTAAACTCCCTTAGGAACACATCCCACACCCGCAAATCCTCCTTAATGCTCCCGGAGATGCGAATTCTATGATGAGGCTTACGGACACCTGACGTGGCTGCTGCCAAACGTCGAATAAATATCCGCCCCATTGGTATGACCCGCGACGCAAAATTCAGGGACCCGATCAACGACTGAAACTCTCTCAGCGTAAACTTCGCCGCTGCCAACGCATTCGAAATCAAGGCTCTTAACGTGTCCACTTTTGCTGGCGGCAATCGCGCCACCATCTCCTCCGAGTCTAATTCGATGCCCAAAAAGGTAAGCTTAGTCGTCGGCCCCTCCGTTTTTCCCTCAGCTAAAGGTACACCCAAGTCCCCCGCGACACCCAGAAAAACATCCAACAATTCCCCACACCGCAAAGTCTGCGCTGGTCCCACAAACAAAAAATCATCCAGGTAATGAACAACACTCCTGGCACCGGCCCGGATCGTAACCATCCATTGCAGAAACGTACTAAATTTCTCAAAACAGGCACATGACACGGAGCAACCCATGGGCATACATTTGTCAAAATAAAATTCCCCCCCGAATCGGAAACCCAAAAGATGAAAAGAAGAGGGATGAACAGGCAACAAACGAAACGCGGATTCAACGTCCACCTTCGCCATCAGCGCCCCTTTACCCGCCCGTCGGACTAACTGTACCGCCCTGTCAAAAGAAGCATAACGGACCGTGCAGTACTCCCTCGGAATGTGATCATTCACCGACATTCCTGACGGGAATGAAAGATTGTGAATAAGCCTATATTTTCCCGGCTCCTTCTTAGGGACAATCCCCAAAGGGGACACTACAAAATTCTCGAAAGGTGGTTCCGGAAACGGTCCGGCTACCCAACCCAGACTCAACTCCACCGCCAATTTCTGCCGAACAACCGCTTCAAATCGCCGCACCGATGGGGAGTTCCTTGCCGCTTGCGCAGCGACTGCGCCACAAACCGGGATAACAAACCCCCCCTCAAACCCTTTTTGTAAAAATTCCCTATCCCCTGCATTCGGGTATCCGCAAAACCAGTCGCGCAATGTCTCAACCTTAATGGGCGACGGGGCTCTGCCGAAGTGAAAACCCTCACTTAGAAGTGGCTGGGGTAACACCCCCAACCCCTCTCTTGATGCACTTTGCCGCTGAATGACTGCCTCCGCAAGCAGAGCAGGCGTGCCGGAACTTACAGTCCGAAAATGGGCATGAGGCCTTATTAAATCGCCAACAGACATCGCTGCCTCCTCCTGCCCCGGACTTACTCGGGTTTCCCCCCCCCCCCCCCCCCAACTCGAAAGGACCGGCTCCCCAAGGAATTCGTCCCTCCACCAAATTTATTGCCGGACCCTGACAAACCCCCTACGGAATGCGGACGAGCAGACATCTGGGTGAGCCACAAGTTGATGTCTTGAGTACCCCACGATAGAAACCGGTTTTCCTCCATTTTGTCACGAAACTTCTCGTCATAATTAAGCCAAGACCAGCCCTCATGGGCCTGCGAGGCTTCCAAAATAGAGTCAGCATAGGACAGTAACATCCCGTACTGCCCCGGGTAAGACTGCCCCCACACACTAGCCAAACGCAAAAAAGCCCTGACCCAATTTACCACTGATCTAGTCACCTTACGAACCCTCCCAGCCTTCTCATCCTCTTTACGTTTTTTTCCGACTTTCCCCCGACCTCTTACGACCTTCCAATAAACGGAAAATGTCAATATACCTTCTTTTCCTAATTTTATTTCTCAACTTCTTAGGCACCCCCTCCCACAATTCTGACAATGGTGTCAACGCCGAAGCACCCCCAACAGCAGGGCTCCCCGATGAAACCCCCTCCCCCAACACCCCTCTGTCACCGTCCACACTCGCAGCACTAGTGGAAGCACTAGAGGAAGAAGAAGTGGAGGAATCCGAGTGCCGTCGTCGCCTAGAAGAACGCTTCCTTTTTTTACTCGCTTTCCCCGACCGCCCGGGTCGGTCGCTAATCCCTGGCCCGACCCCCCCTTGTGGTAACTCACCTTCCGTAGCCGTAACAGACGTCCGCTCATCTGCAAGCTGGATCCCCTCCGAAGGTTGCTGCGCCCCCGACTCCATCACCAAACCGCTAGCGGACCCCAAATGGCGACCGTCTTCCCGTGGAAGGCTGCCTTGCTGCGATCCACTCCGCGTTGCTCCAGCTGAAGCCGTCATTGGATTCTGTGAAGAGAGAAAAGGCAAAAAAGGAGAGGGGGAAACACCCGACCACGCAGGTTGCCAAGCCCCTAACCAATTAGCTCCTGACGAGCCTAACCCTCCACGCTGCCATTGATCCCAAGCCTGTTGCCCCGTAACACCCATTCTCCCAGCACCACCCAAACCCCCCACAGAGTAAGGCCCTGATCTAAACTCCCCACCCGGCGTCCCCCACCCAGTTCCAGGCCAAAACATGCCGCTCTCACCCCCAGTTGCACCAAAAGCCATTCCTTGCGAGGGATCCACGCTTTCTTCTCCCGCACTCTCCCCCCAACTGCACCCACTACGTCCTGCTGATAGTCATGTGCACCCCTAACTTCATCCCTCCCTCCGGACGGGGCCGTGCCGCGTCCCCCAATCCTGCTCCGGAGTCCAGGCTGAGGTCTAGTGGAAGACCGACCACGTGACCCCACACCCCTGGCCCTACGGCCACCAGCCACAATAGCTAAGCGGCCCCTTGATGAACCAACAGACCTGCCATTCCTCCCCCTTTCCTCTCCCCTACCTCTCAGAGCCACTCTGGAAACCCTTTTGCCCCGGCCTTGTCCTCCTTTCACCCCTCCCTGACCCCCTTTAGCCCCGCTCTGTCCCCCTTTTCCCCCAGCCATCCCAGTCCCCAAAAAGGCAACAAAATTAGCTGACTGGCTGCAATAAGGGCAATGATACTCCACAGGCCCCTAAATGCACGCAAAGACACTTGCAGTGCTTTTTTTTTTTTTTTTTTTTAAATAGAATTGAAAAGCTGCACGGAGCAAAGCAAATCTGCCCTAGCCCTCACGCCGCACACAGCACACTCTCCCCCCCCCCCCCGAATCAACAAAACAGTGTCCTTAATTTATTAAGGAAACCCCAAAGCACCCCCACTCGCCTGAGGAGCTTCCGCTCTCACCGCTGACCAGCCACCACAGCTCCGAACTCCTACGCCGACCCGGAGTGCTCTCCCAAACCAGCGCAACCGGCAACGCTGAAATGCCGCTGGAATCAGCAAAAAACCGCAATAACTCTCCAAGCCCGAGCAGCCAGAAACCGCAAGTAAAAAAAAAACAAACCGGCCAGCCGCCCTTCCCAAAACCATGTGCTAGCGTGCGCTCGGGCAGCCGCTGCACATGGCTCTTCCCCCCTGTTGATTGGTTCCAGCCGCGCGCATCTCGCGGCGGAACCAATCAATTCAAATGATGCGCTCCTGCGTCAGCACGCAGGCGCGCTTCCGAGCTCTTCCCCCCCCCCCCTTCTTTTCACCTGCCTTCTCCTCCGCCTTGCTGCCCCGGCCAGGGGCGCATTGACGCTCGCCCCTGGTTATCTTCGGGCACCAGGACTTCGCCCGTGCCCTTTTCCAAAAGTACACGTCTACTCTAGCAAATTGGCTCACTCAGAAGTATATACCGAAAATACTTCAATACTGTAAACATCGGCACTTAAACCTTGCCAGCAACCTTGCGATCGTACAAAACAAAAAAGCTAAATTTAAACTACCAAAGTCATGGGGAAACTTTCTCTTTACTTAAATACCCAAAAAACAAAGGGTAATGAATCATCTCATCAAATCACGTTAGACAGCTTCTATTTTAAATGAAAGTTCTGACAATTTCTATTAAAGAAACTCACAAAATACTGTTCCAAAAATAAAACATATGAAATTATATGAGAAACTCCTAGCACTGACCAGTGATCTCATTAACCATTGTTCCAGTCTTTAAAAACACAGAGTTTCTATCCCCTAGATAGACCAGTGCACTCAGACCTTACCATCAACCTTGCAGAAGCGCAGGTATTAGCAAAAGTGAAGAACTCAGTAGAGGGAGGCCTAAAGGCAGGAGGCTCCACCCCCTTCTACTTCAATGTAACAAAATATGCATGAAATTATTTTTTTAAACACCTGATCAGATCCAAAAGAGGAACAAATGGCCACTACTCTAGAGACACCGTATAGATCAAAAAGCCGCATTTAGAATCAAATCTCGTGTGATGAAAATGAGAGTATTATCGATCTCCCGTAGTTCCACCGGCATCATTGCTCTTAGCTAACACCTGAGAACCACAGCAACCCTTGGATTCATTTTGCGCTGTTTGTTGAACATAAACAGAGGCTCTAGTGAGCCATTTCCTGTTGCACAATTAACTATATAGAATTGATTTTGATCGAAGAAGTAAGAACTGTCTTTTCTTCTGATTATAGCATCATGAACAAAATAGGAATTTGCTTTATTCTTTCACGTCGGCTTTCTTACTTTAACAATTAGAATTATCACTGTTGGTTCAGTACTAAGAGTGGCATTACCAACCCCTAAATGGCAGCTCCTCTTTTTTAGACTGATAAGATAGTAGAACTCATTTACTTGAGATCAACCTTGCAAAAATGCCAGTATCAGCAAAAAATGATAAACCATGCTAAGGGAGACCTGAAGTATCAAACTGAGACAGGGAACTCCTCCTGCTTTTTTCTTTAAAGAAATTGTTTTAAAAAAACGACACCTGATCAGATCCGAAAGAGGAACAAATGCACCATTGACAACCGGTCATATGGAATATAAAACACGAGGAAAAACACCTCATCAATCATAAATCAAAATGTCCACACACATGGAGGAAAATATATCTACAAGATGGGCAAAACTGAAAAGACATCATATGTATCAAAAAGGGGAAGGTGGAAAAGGGGGGAAGCGAAAAGGGGGAAGGAAAAAGGAGGGAAGGGGAAGGGGGAGGAAAAGGAGGGAAGAGGGAAGGGGAGGGTAAGAAAGTGAGAAAGGGGGAAGGGGGGAAGGAAGGGATGTGGAGGAAGAGGAAGCGGGGAAGAGAGGAGGGAAGAAAGAAGGGGAAGGGGAGGGGAGGAAAGCGGGGAAGGAAGGAGATGGGGAGGAAGAGGGAGGGGAAGGGGGGAAGGAAGGGAAAGAGATGGGGAAAGGAGAGGAAGGAAGGGAAGGGGAAGGGGAAGGGGAAGGGGAGGAGAGCGGAAGGGAGAAGGAGGAAGGAAAATGAGGGAAAGAGGGAAGGGGAGGGAAGAGGGAAGGGGGAGTGGGTAAGGAAGGGGATAGGGAGGGAGAGGCAGGGGAAAGGGGAAAGAAAGGGATGGGGAAAGGAGAGAAAGGAAGGGAAGTGGAAAAGGGGAAGGGGAGGAAGGTGGAAGGGAGAAGGGGAGGGGGAAGGAAGAGGGAAGGGGGAGGGGAGAGGGGGGAGGGAAGGGTAGGAAATAGAGAAAGGGGGAAGGAAGGAGATGGGGAGGAAGAGGGAGAAGAAGGGGGAAGAGAGGAAGGAAGAGAAGGGGAAGGGGAAAAGGGGGAGGAGGGAGGGAAGCAGAAAGGGGGAGGGAGAAGAAGGGGAAAGAGGGAAGAAAAGAAGGAATAAAGGAAAAGGGGGAGAAAAAGAAGGGTCTTAAGAACACCTGATACTCAGTTTCTTTATTAAATCCTTTCGGAACCACAGTATCTAATTCAAAAATGTATCACTGCCCTTCTTTCAGTTAAATCTTATCAATGTTTCCTCCACGTAAAGAAGGATGGAACCTTTGAATAACAAAAACTTTAAATCTTCCAAAGAGTGGTCATTCAACTGCCAGTGCTGATTGTATATTGCGCCTAATACAGCTTTTATGTTCCTGTATACAACATTTAACTGCCCGAATGATCTTGCCAATATCGAGAAGACTGCAGGGACAAAGGATCACATCGATGACTTGTGTAGACTGGCAGTTCGACCTGTGGTACAGTCTATAGTGTTTATTAGTACTTGGATGCTTAAAAGTATCCAACACAATGACATGAGAGCATACAGAGCATTTTCCACATTTAGAGTGCCCAAATTTTTATGTCAAAGTATTAGTCACATCTGGTAGAAAAGAGGACACTAGTGAATCAGCTAAATTTCTCTCTCTGCTGTAAGTGATCACCAATCTTTGGTCAGAAAATGCACCTGCACCTTGGGGAGTGATTTTTTTTCTCTCATTTCAGTGGGTTTAGTTTAGAGTTCATACTACAACTGGAAGGGGGGGTCTTTGACCCAGGTTGCCAAGATCATTGACTTCAAAGAAAAAGACAGAAGAGGTTCCTGAAGAAAAAAATCCAACCTCTGTGGGGCAATTCTCCCATCTTGTGGCCATTTGGGATTTGAATTTTAATTCCTTATCTTTCCAAATCTGACCTGAAAATCTTCTGCAGTCAGATATATTGGGCTCCATTTGAATACTGTAACTCTCTATTTCCTATGGGGAGGATTTTGCTTGGCATTTCCATAGAATGAGACAGAAAATGTTAATCTTCCCTCCAAGAAAAAGCTTGTAGAATGCGGCACCTTCATTTGCCAGAAAGATATGCGTATATATATATTTTTTATTTTTGGCTCTTCTTTTTCCTCCACTGATAAATCCTCACACATTTTTTCAGGAACTTGTTTTAATATCATGTCTGCCAGACCCTCCTATAGCACCTTCCTTTCTCTATGTGTTCCCGCAGTACCCCATGTATATCAGGGGGGACTCTGTTATTAAGAAATGTTCAGCTTTTAAGGGACATTGTTGTTTTGTGCTGTTGAGTTGATGCCAACTCCTGGGAATCTGGATAATTGTGACTATTCCCTGGGTTTTCTTGGCAAGGTGTGACTTGAAGGGATAGCTAGGCCTGCACAGTAAGCCTACAACTCCTGGTACTCCAAAGTGGTTTGGTCTCCCATCCAAATACAAACCAAACTCAACCCTGCTTAGCTTCCAAGATCCAGGGCTGCATGACCATATTTCTAAGGGATTTACAGCTATGAAATTCATATTTTATAATGGAAGAGAACATCGAAACCGTAAGGTGCTTGAATCTTCCCCTCACATGGGGCCAGAGGGATCTTAAGGCTGTATATAGGAGACTGTGATATCTGGGAGAAAGGTCCTCTCTGGAGAGGGTGATTCTGAGCTAATATGGTAGCAGCTGAGATAGTCCTGTACAAATTAACTGCTCACTGATCCCTCTGTAAAAAGAAAGAGCCAGTAGACACCAGGTGTGTATGTTACAAAGGTACCATGCAGAAATTACACTGCAGAGGAGGAAAAAATGTAGGCATCTTATAAAGGAGGATTTATTATAAAGTGGGACCGTTCCTTTACCAGAAAGAAAATGCATATATCTTTCTGTTCTATCCTCACTGCTGGGCATTTGCTGGCTTCCCACTGATAAATCTTCTCATGTGCTTTATTAATTTGTTCTGATCTTATGTTTTCCAGACCATCCCCCGTCTCCCTCCTTCTCTGTATCCTCGCAGTACCCCGTGTACATCAGGGGGGAGTCTGTGAATATAACATGTTCTGTAGCGGAGGGTCACACAGCTACGAAATTCATCATTTACAGTCAAGCAGAAAATCATCAATATAGGGAGGTGGCATCAAAGAACAGTAGCATGTTCACCTTATCTACGGCCCACCTGGGACCTAACGGATCTTACAGCTGTGCATATACGGTGATGGTGTCTGGGAGAGTGATCCTCTCCATAAGCAGTAATTCTGCACCAATATTCATAATAGGTAAGATAGTCCTGTATGAATTAACTGTTCACCTCAGTAAAAGCAAGCCAGTGATCACAAATGGAATGAGGTGAGCCTCATACAGTGCAGATATTGCTCTGAGGGGTGGGGCAAGGATATTCTTCCCATAGAACGACCACGTAAAAGCGGATTCCAATATATTTTCTCTTTCAGGGTTCATATTCTTTTTAATTACTCCTAACAGATCTTATCTTTACTTGAGATTAAAATGAAAGTTCAATCCATTTAGGAGATCTTTCTGGACTGTTACTGTCTCTGAGTTGCTAAGTTATCTAGTTCCAGGAGTGAGATTTTAAGCCAGTCCTGCATTTCTGACAATCTTATCCTGATGCATTATGGGACCTGCAGCACTGATTCTAATGGCTAAAATCAGGGACTACAAATACCATAATGCATTGTAATGCAAATGTAAAACTAGAACTGGCAAAAAATCTCATGGAACTGGGTAACTTGGGAACTCTGCTGCGTGTTTGCTAATTTTCTACGTTCAACCCTTCCTATTCTAAGCACCATAGTAGCAACATCCACCAAAGGAGGGGCACAATTTGCTGCTCTTTAAATGAGGGGGGGGGGGAGCCTTTCTCCCACATTGATGAAATAATTGTGCCTTCCTCTGGATACAAAGCAGAATGGTCCTTTATCTCCGGAGGCTGGAACTGTTCTCTGAAAATTCACATAGCAATTGATAATATTTTATAACTGAGAACACCCTGGGTACACATGAAAATTACAGAGGGTGATAATAAGTAATAGGGAACAAGAATGGGAATTAAAGGTTAATTAAGAGTAATTCAGGAGTGTGGGGTTTACATTTCCCCTTGCAGATCCTCTCTCCGCTCCAGAATTCTCCTTGCAGCCTCCCGATGGTGGAGTCAATGAGGAAGGGGTCTTACTCCTGAACTGCACAGCTCCAGAAATCTTCAAAAAAGTGACAATGCATTTTATGAAAGGAAGTGAAATCCTGCATACTGAGAGTACCAATGGCTCTGGATCCAGCATTTCATTCTCCTATAGACCCTCCCCGGGGAACATCTCCTGCTACTATGAAGTGGAGGTGAAGGGGCGGACACTGCATTCTCCTACCAGTAACACCACCCTAACTTATTCAGGAGGTGAGTACGGACTCACTTTAGCTCCCTATCCTTCCATTTACCAAATCATTAAGTTGTGCTGTTGTGATCATCTCCTTTCCCCTTCAGAAACTGTCAAGCACTCTTCTTAACTTGGCATCCTGCTCCTTGAGACATACTACAGAAATGTGATTCACGTTTTTCTTGCAGAATCCGGACTCGGGATCTGGCTCTATTATATCTTTGGAGGAAGCCTGTTCTTCATCCTCATCCTTGTCTTCCTCATCTATCGTCTCTTTGCCTCCAGAGAAGGTAACCGGGAAATATTTCTTCTCAGTTTAAAGTATAAAATCCTTGGAAGATTGTTCTGATGACTCCATTCAGACCTCTTTCCTCCCAGAAGTTGAAGAGTCTCTTCATATGTCTCTTCTCAGCTACACTCAACCCACCATCCTGCAGTTACAGGAACTGAGGCTATGACCGGCTGTGGCCAAGGACCCTAAAATCCATTTTATCTCTGTCCTAGCTTTGTGGTGCAGCATCACAGGCTCCGGATGATCTTCACAATTAGGGATCTTCTGTACTTATACCAGGATCTCTTGAATTCCTATATCAGTGATATTCACTGATGGTCCTTAAGAGCCGCAAAGAGATGGGAGCTTTAGGATGCCCCTAATGAATATGTATGAGATAGAGTTGCATATAATGAGATATATGCATGCACATTTATCTCCTGCATATTCATTAGGGAAAGCATGAAAAGCAACCCATTTGCTGCCCTTAAGGACTGGAAGTATTGTATATTGATTTTGCCTCCCCGTTGCATGCACCTCCCTCTCCTTGTATAAATATATTCTAACGTTTCTCCTGGGTTTACCCCCTTTGAGCCTCATCCCTTGCCCTAGAACAGGGGTTTTCAGCCCTATCCTCAAGTACCCCATAGCCCAGGGGTGTCACACTGCAATTCCGCACTGGGCTGTAACCCTGGAGGACTGCAAACCAGTCTGGTTCTCAGGAAATTCCTAATGAATATTCATGAGATATATTTGCATTCAGTGGAGATAATGCATGTAAATATCTATCATGAATATTCATTAAGGATACCCTAAAAAAACTACCAGGTTTGCGGCCCTCCAGGATTACAGTTTGACGGCCTGAAGAGAGTGGAGTTGATTAACCCCAGGGCCCATGGGTCTCAGGGGCACGGCCTTACCATGGCCTATCTTGTAGCACCCACCTTCTAGACTGGCTGCATCTCACCCTTCTCTGATTAGAAGTGATGTGTTGGAGGGCATGGGGTTAGCTGACCTAGAGCGTGCATGGATACTGCAAAGACTGCTACCGAGCTGTTGCGAAACCTGGGCTTGATGGAGTGCTGGCGGTAAGGGGAGCCCAACAAAGTTGTCTGCCCTGAGGCTTGTGCTGGCTCTCAGCACCCCTGGACAGCCATGCCTAGCCAATCAGATATGCAAATCTATCTGATGTATATTTATTTTGGATATCCTCAAAATCTAACCAGTTACTGACGACTTGAGCACAAGGTTAAGAAATCCTATTCTGCAACTTCTTTTCCATGGAAGACGGTTTGTTTCTTGCTCATTGCTTTTATCTTTGAGGTATTTGAATGTCTTTCACATATCCCCTCCTGTTCCTCTCCCCTAGGGTAGTCATTTTTTATTTATTGAAATGGGTTTTTGATATACTGCTATTAGATTTGTACTTCATAGCAGTTTACAATAAATCCAGTGAACTGTAGCAATACAATAACTGAAACAAAATTTCTCTACAACAATAAGACATTAGATAAGGAAGGGATGAGTAGAACAACATAATTTCCCAAGAGATGAGAACATTTAACTGTGAAACAAGAGGATACTTATATGTGCCAAATCAGTAGCTTGTATGTTACATGTTTCTAAAGGCACTGCTAAAAAGCCTATTTTAATTCCTTTCTTAAAGATTTTTATATGACCCTTCAAGGTGTAATTCTAAAGCAAGTGAAGTTTAATCTCATAGGATTTTGGATGGAGACTCTCATGATTTTGGCAGCCTTTCTCTGGACTCCCTTTACCCTGTCTGTGCCTTTTGGAGGTACAGCTTCCAAAATCTGACTCAGTACTCCAGACGAGGTCTCACCAGTGACCTCTTGAGAGGTATTACCATCTCCTTGTTCCTTCAAGGTGCGAGGAGTCCTCCACCCATGTCTATACCATTGAGGTATGCAGCATCAATATCCTGGTTTCATTCATGAGGGCTAGGCTTGTTCTGTAGGATTCCTAGTGACCTGTTTGCCCTTCATGATTGAAACTATGATATTGA
Organism: Ichthyophis bannanicus; assembly: GCA_033557465.1. Lineage (NCBI taxonomy): Eukaryota > Metazoa > Chordata > Amphibia > Gymnophiona > Ichthyophiidae > Ichthyophis > Ichthyophis bannanicus. The sequence continues at coordinate 123,715,339 of CM066048.1, forward strand.
TGCGCCATCTCTGATGTGGGTGGAGGACGCCCACAGGCCTTAACGGAAATGTTGAGTGTCACATGCCAATGGCATCACAGTAATAGTGCGGTGAGCAAAACCCCTTCTCCTTCCCATTCCTGTCATATGCTGATGACTTTACGGTCGCAGTCACTTCCCCCTCCCCTCCCCCAGCCCAGTGCAATCACGGCTCAGTGCTCGTGAGTGAAACAGATAACTGCTTTCTCCTGTGGTTTTCTACCTTGTCTCTCCTCTCTCCTTTCCAGGGAGGATCTTCTCATTCTCATCCTCTCCTGTGCAGGTGAGTAAAGGAGTAAAGTCAGGAATAAAATGCACAAAGAAGAGGTATTTTCATCTAGGATTGAAGTCTCTCCATGAGAACAACCCCTTGCTTGTTCACTGTGGGGCTGATGAAGAAACATTAGTGTGTCACAATGCAGGGAAGAGCTCGGTACAAGCATTAGCTGAGCACAAATGGCTGTACCGAAAGTAGCACGGTGCCCGTTAACATTACATTATAATGAGCTGTGCGTATTCACATGACATGGTAATGATACAGTTATTACTCTGTGTAGAGAATTATTTTAAATTTCATTACAGTTGTCTCGCTGCTAGCACACACACTTTCTGCGTACATGTCTGCTGTGTGCTGCACATTCAGCACAGAAGTTATACACATATCCCGTTTGCATACATTCTGCTTATGACATACTGGCGCTCAACTCTTGCGGTGCTCTCATGCTAGAAAACCGCGCACATGGCTTTTAGTGCAAGATTCTAACACCGACTTTCTACATCAGCTTGTGTATGTGGGTGTCTCTGGTCTGTGATTCCCAAATCAGGCGTCACTGGCTTCCCCTTGGCAGATCCTCTCTCTGTTACTTAGGTACTGCACAGAGAACCTGGAATACAATCCTCAGGCTGTGTTCTGTTTTTAAAGGTGGAATCAGCCATGTTAGCTAACATCTTTAGCAATGATTCTACCTTTGTCTGAAGAGGGCAAGTTAGGAAAGTGAGGTTACTTACCTATAACAGGGGTTCTCCATGGACAGCAGTATAAGTCAGCCATACCTGGTGACATCATCCAATGGCACCAAAGATCGGAAGTGCTCTCCATGTGCCAAGGTAGCCCTTCCTCTTGGCCTGCCCTTAGCTTGCCCTTTGTGTCTCTAGCTGTGGTCTTCCCACTATGCAGGCAGGTGCCAGGGTCATGAAGCTGACTTTATCCAGGGGAGGTGGGTGGATATTTGTGGCTGACTTATCCTGTTGTCCACAGAGGACCCCTGTTATAGGTAAGTAGCCTTGCTTTCTCCTTGGACAAGCAGGATGCGTCAGCCACACCTGGTGCTCCCTAGCTGGGCCGATTGCACCTGCTGTGGTTGATGAGGGAGGAGGAAGGACCCGTGACTGTACCTCACGACGACAGTGCACCATGTATCAGTGGAGCACAGCTTTATTAACATAACTTGCAACATAACTTTAGTAACACAATTAGTGCAGGAACAGTAGCAATAACGTGAGCAGCATGGTTAGAAAAGAGTGTTCAATGCAATAATAGCATGGATTCTAGCGGCATGACAGAGGAATTACTGAGCACCACCTCCAGTGGCTGGGCCAGCATGGTTTCAAGAGTTCACTATCTCCGTGCTTGTGGAACGCAGGGGCACTGCAGAGGCCAGGACTGTCTGGCCGAATGAACTGTCTGCTTGCGCCTGAAGGTCCACACAGTAGTGCTTTTGGAAGGTGTGCACTGAGATCCAGGTGGTGGCATTGCAGATGTTGAACACTGGCATGGAGTGCAGGTTGGCAATGGTGGCGGCCATTGCTCAGAACTGGTGGGCTTTGACCTTGGCCATGGTATGTACACCTGCCAGATTATGACAGAAGGTGATGCAGTCTGCTATCCATTGCGACAGTATCCTCTTTGTGACTGGGCACCCTGGCTTGTTAGGGTCAAAGGAGATGAAGAGCTGTGTCCCTTGATGCAGTGGCTGTGTCCTGTGGAGGTAGGTGTGCAGGGCTCTGATGCACTCTAGAATGTGCAGTTCTGTTCCTCTGGTGAGGCATGGGGCACTGGGTAGAAGGTGGGTGGCTTCATTGTTTGGTTAAAATGGAATGTCAAAGCTACCTTTGGGATGAACCTGAGATGGGTGCAGAGGGTGACCCGGTCACGATACAGCTGCATGTATGGTGGGCGAGCCACAAGTGCCTGCAGCTTGCTGATCCTCCTGGTAGAGATGATCGCTATCAGGATGAGTGTGTTCCAGGAGGCATATTTCAGACGTGTTGATTGGAGTTAATAGGGAATGGAAGGATACCCCTATGAGGAGAGGCTTAAAAGGTTAGGGCTCTTCAACCAGGAAAAGAGACAGCTGAGGGGAGATATGATAGAGGTCTATAAAGTAATGAATGGAGTGGAACAGGTAAATGCAGATCGTTTACGCCATCAATAAGTAGAAAAATTAGGGGACATGCAAAGTAGCTACAGTATAATCCATTTAAGACTAATAAGAGAAAATATTTTTTCACTCAACGCTTAATCAAACTCTGGAATTCATTACCAGAGGATGTAGTAAAAGCTGTTAGTGTAACTGGGTTTAAAAAAGGTTTGGACAAGTTCCTGGAGGAAAGGTTCATAAACCAATATTAAAGAGGACCCAGGAAATATACTACTTGCCCCAATACAAGCATTGTGGCACCTGTGTGTCCTTTTGGGAAACTGCTAGGTACTTGTGGCCTGGATTGGCCACTATTGGAAACAGGATACTGGGCTTGATGGACCTTGATCTGACCCAGCATGGCATATCTTATGTTCTTATGGTTCCTCTGTCAGGTGGTGGAGGACCACGTTCAGGTCCCAGGGTGGAACCGGGTGCTGCACCATAGGGCATAAGTTGTTCAAGCCTTTCATGAATCAGGTGGCCAGTGGAAGCATGACAATCAAGCTATCATTGGTGCGCTCATGGAAAGCAGTGATGGCGGAGAGGTGAACCCTGATGGACTGCATTTTGAGACCATTATCGAAGAGGATGCTCAGTTACTAGAGGCCCTGGGGAACTGGACAGGAGACCAGTTCTAGTCCTTGTGAGATGTACCTGGTGCTGTAACATTTCCACTTCAGGGCATAGGATTTTCTCATGGATGGGTGTCTGGCTGTGAGGATTACTTGCTGCACCTCTGTAGGCAAGCTGAGGCTAGGGTGCACCTCTCAATCTCCAGGCCATCAAGGTGAGGGCCAGCAGGTTGGGATGCAGGGTGGCCCCACTATCCTAGGTTATGAGCTTTGGCTTGAGGGGGAGGTGCACCAATGGATTCAGGGTGAGGCGGTGGAGGAAGGAAAACCACATCTGTCTTGGCCAGTGGGGTTCGATGAGGATGGTGTGGACCTTGTCCCATACTATCTGCTGCAAGGTCTTCGAAAGGCATATACTAGTGACCATTTCCTCTTGACACATTGAAGGCATCTGTAACTAGGCTCTTGGCGGATGGGCGTTTCAAGCAGAGGTGCTGGCAGTTTGTGTTGTCCTTGGTGGCAAAAAGGTCTACCTGTGGCAGTTCCCAGTGGCAGAAGAGGCACTCCGTCTCTTGTGGGTCCAGAGTCCACTTATGCGGGTCCAGTTGGTGGTTCAGCCTGTCCGCCAAGTCATTCTGAGTGCCTGGGAGGTAGGAGACTTGCAGGAGGCAGTGTTTAGAGAGGGCGAAGAACCATAATCTGAGTGTTTCTGTGCAGAGGGAGCAAGAGCCTGTCCCCCCTTGCTTGTTGACGTAGAATATGGCTACCTAATTGTCTATCTGGATCAGGATAGTCTTGTTGGCAATGTGTTGCTGGAAGGCCTTCAGTGCGAACCAGATTGCTCAGAGCTCCAATAGATTGATGTGGCGCATCCGTTCCTTTGTGGTCCAAGCTCCTTGGCTGCATAGCTGGTGTGTGTGGCCCCCCAGCCCATAGTCAAGGCATTAGTAGTGATGACAGTCTGGTGTGGTGATTGTTGAAGGGGCATGTCTTCCTCAAGGAGTGGCCTAGTGATTGGGGCAAGGTACTTCAGGCCGGAAGGTCGGAGGTTCAAATCCCACTAGAGGACAGCAACCTTGGGCCAGAAGGACTGGGGTTTCTAGTCCCACAGGTGCTCCTTGTGGTCTTGGGCAAGCCACTTAACCCTCCATAGCTCATGTTCCCTGTAAAATAGTTATCTCCAAGTTATAATGCCCTGTTCAATGTAATTTCAGTTTGTTCAATGTAAACCGCACTGATGCAGAATAGCGCGGTATATAAGAGAATGTAAATAAATAAATAAAAGGTTTCCTGGGAAGGTCCAGCAGAGGAGGGACTCTTGGACCTCCTTGCCCAGTGGAATGCTCATGGACAGTGCTGGTCCCAATGAGTGTACTGGTCCCAATGGGAGCAGAGGTGCCATTATAAGTGTGCATGCACAGCTTTGTGAGGGGCAGCACTTGTGCATTGCCTTCATGTGTCTCAGGAGGCAGAGGAGTGTCTGGGCAGTGACCTGCTCATCCAAGGCGATGCTGCAAGCCAAGGAGATGATCGTGCCCACCCGGTGAGCAGGGAGGAATATCATGGAAGCCATAGTGTCTATGGCCACCGCAATGAACTCCAGGTGGTGGGAGGATTGGAGGCTCTGGTGGTTTATCAGGAATCCCAGGGAGATCAGTAGGTTGATGGTCTGTCTTATTGCTGCTTGAGCTTCTTGATTTAAGGGTGCCAAGAGTAGACAGTCATTGAGGTATGGAAAAATGCAGATGCCTTGCTTATGAAGGTGAGCAGACACCACAGCAACACACTTGGTGAACACCCTTGGGTCTAGGGACAGACCAGAGGGGAGGACCCTATACTGGTAGTGGTTGTCCAACACCTGGAAGCACACATATTGCCTGTGTGATCAGTGGATGGGAATATGTGTGTATGTATTTTGCAAGTCCAGGGCAGCCAGACAGTCCTCTATCTGAATGAGGGGTAGTATAGATCCTAAGGAGTGCATCCAAACATTTCCGACTTTCTCAGGTTGAGGATGAGGCAGACCCCTCCCGATTTCTTTGGTATGAGAATGTACCTGGAGAAGAACCCACTGTTGAACTCATCCGTCAGGATGGGTTCTATTGTTCGGGAGGCCAGGAGGGACAAGATCTCTGAAGTCATGGCCGATAACAACTGTAAAGGGGTCTCAGTGTTGGGTGGAGCATGCTGGGAGGGTTGTGATAAGAACCAGATGCTGTAGCCCTCTGCTATGATTTGGAGAATCCATTTGTCTGTTGTGATCTGCGCCCAGGTGACAAGGAAGGCTGAGAGATGCCTTCCCCCCACCAGAGTCCTGTCTATGCAAGCACTGTCAAAAGGTGCAGCTTGTTTCTGCTGCTTCCTCTCTCTCTCTGGTGGTGGTACGGTTGCTGTTTGTACCATGGGGCCTGCCCTTTGTGGTAGGAGCCATTCTGTTTGGAGGAGGAGTATGACTTGTGATGGCAGTTCTTTTTCTTGTTGCTGATGTTGCGATCGAGACCCTTCTCTGCGAGGGTCTGCAGGGTGGTACAGTGCTTCTTCCTATCACTGACTGTGTCCTTAACCTTGTCACTGAATAATGAGTCCTCTGTGCATGCCCTCCCCCCCCCCTTTGTTGACTATGCACTTCCTTGTAGTTGCCATGTAAACCGCTTTCATTGAAGGAAAAGTCGGTATAGAAAACCTGTTAAATAAATAAATAAAATAAATATGTGGTCATGCGTGTCCTCTCTCAGGCTCAAAGCCCGAAGCCAGGCTAGGCATCATGTGGAGATTGCCGTCCCAGCTGTGTGGGCGGCAGTGTTGAAGGCATCAGAGATGGCTTTTACCAAGTGCTTGGTGCACTCTGTGAGGTCTGCTAGGGTTGTTGAGGTGGTGGCTTGGGACTCCAGGGGCAGTGATGCCACAGCACTCTGAAGTTCTCTTAGAACATGGCATACTGGAACTGGTGCGCCACGATCCATGCACTTAGCATGGATTCATGGAACACCATCTTGCCCACATCAACCAGAAGCTTGTGGTCCTGCCCAGGCAGAGCATTGGTGTGGTTGTGGGAAGATCTGGCTCATTTCAGGGTGGACTCAACCATGATGGATTGGTTGGGCAGCTATGTCTTTGAGAATCCCGAAGCTGGTTGCACCTGGTAATTTGCCTCAAGCCTGTGGGAGCAGGAGGGTCCCAATGCCGTGGTGAACCAGAGCTGGGTCAGAATGTCCAGGAGTCATTGGTAGACTGGCATGGTGGGCAGTGTCTTAGGAGCATCTAAGTACTTTAGGGCCTTGAGGGCGTCATCCTTCTGGTCCGCTCTGTCTGCTGGCATGAGGGCAAGCTGTGATGCAACATTGCACAAGAACTAGGGTAGGTGAGGTCTTCTGGTGGTGGTGGTGGTAGGGGTTGAGTCCTGGCCAAGGGTGAGGAGACTGTTTTGGGTGAAGTGAGGGTGTCCCTTGCATCTGAAGTGCTGAGAGCAGCAGCCTCCCCTTCTCCCCTGTCTGTGGCCATGAGGTCTGGAGATGCAGTTGTGGATGACGAATGGGATTGGCCCAGTGTCACAAAGTCCAGTGGGCTTGCCGGTACACCATTATTTCACAGGGTTGCAGGCTGTGTGTCTGGTGCTTTTACTTGCTCCGGTTGTTGCTGTTGAGTAGGGTGGCAGAATCTCTGGTCTCTGAGTGATGAGTACTGTGCCTGGTGACATGTCCTCTGTGAGGAGAAGTTGAAGAGGAGGGTTGTCAGATTGCTCCCTATGTGTCTGCATTGGTGCTTCCAATCATGCCAGCCTGTGGAGCAATGGGGGCTGTTGCTGCTGCTGGAGATCAGGGCCAGCTGCTTCTGATACTTACCATTGCTCCCCCTGCTTCTGCTGTGGTGGCACGATCTTGATGCGCATTTCTGTGCCAATGGAGAGGCAGCTTCCTTGCTTCTGCGCCAATGGGGGTCTCCTCCATCAGCACAGTGACATCTTTCCTGGCTTCCCACATTGCCATTGCGCCGGCCAACGGAATTGCGGCGGGTTGGAATTTGGCACACCAATGGCACTCTCAGCTCCATGGAGGTGAGCTGTGAGGCCTGGGCCTGGTGATTCATCAGTGACTGTGTTTGGGGTGTCCTGGGCAGCATGAGGGGCAAACCCAAGGCTGCTGAGGAAGGGGTAGTTTCAGAAGGTGCACCACTGGGGATTAAGGCCCATCCTGAGTGGTGGCTGTGACATGTTGGGGGTCCCAGTGCTCCACGTGGCTGGCCACATGGTCACAGGCAGCTGAGGTACTAAGTGGAGTCTCTTTGAGGAAGTCTTTCAAGGCATGCAATCTGGATTTATGAATTTGGGGGGATATTCTTGACAATGGAGACAGTCCTCAATTCGATGGTTGATCCCCAGGCACCGCACACACAGATCATGGGTGTCGGTGCTATTCATCTTTTTGCCACAACTTGGCAAAAAGTGGGTTTGGGCATGTTACCTTGATTGCAGGTTTCTTCTTGAACAAGCTTCTTCTTTGGTTTTTGTTTTATGTTTTGTTTTTGTTTTTTAATTCTTCTCTTTTCTTACAATGTATTTAGGAGAGCTGGCACGGCAGAAGAATGGATTCTGGGCTAAGTAAGGGCAGGCCAAAAGGTAAAGCTTCCTTGGCAAATGCCCTGAAAGATTTACCTTTCTGGGCTCAGGAGAGCACCAGGTGTGGCTGACTCATCCTGCTTGTCTAAGGAGAAACACACTGAGCTAACTCTTCCATTATCACTTTACAGTAAATGAGTGGAAAAGTGCACAGTTATGTAAATACTTATGGGGGGCATTTTCAAAGCAAGTTAGCAGGCCTGCTAACCAGCTGAAATGTGGCATTGACATAAGATCCTAACCCTAACTTTTCAAGCCCTCCCTCAGACTGCCCCAGAATATCTCTCATCCCTAGTTATTCCATATTGTCTGGCTTGGTCTGTGTGGTCCCTTCACGGTAATCATCTCTGTTTACCCTTCCCAATCATGGCATGTTATGACTCAACCAGGAAACCTTTTTCTTTTTCCTGGCCCCCATGCTTTGGAGCAGACTAACCCCCTACCTCCTTTTACAGGAGTCCTTCAAAGGTTTTAAGAATGAACTTATAACACGCAAGAAATGGCCAGCCATCTCAGACCTAATAATCAAAAGAAATCTAGACATTTTAATGGTCACAGAAACTTGGTTCTCAGACTCCGATTCAGTTATAATAAACCAACTCACACCACCTAATTACTCCACCTACACATGCAACAGAGCAAATAAAAGAGGAGGAGGTGTTGCCATTATAGCAAAAACTGACCTCCAATATCGCACAATCACAACCAAGAGCACAAAACAATTAGACATTATCTCAATATACAACAACTACAATACCATCAACCTTATATATATTACACCGAACTCAACATCTGAAGAACTATCCAGTGTAATTGACTTAGCCTGCAACCCAGTACACCCAGAGAAACCTAACTGGCTAATGGGCGACTTCAACCTCCCTTCCATACAAACTGCCCTTTCTAATACATTCCTAGACGCAATGAAAAACCTCAACTACAACCAACTCATAAATCAACCCACTCATCAACGTGGCAATGTGCTTGACCTTGTCTTCGCTCCACCCACCTACATGTCCACGAATGATGATTTCGACCTATCCATCACTCCGGTCCCTTGGACAGATCATAGCCTGATAACACTCACAATACCAGCATATCAGGTCCCATCACCTGAGACAGCAAAACAGTCACCAACAAACTCCACACGCTTCAAACCTCTCAATGAAGAAGAAATCAAGAAACACATACTTCCTAGGCTCATTCAACCTTCTACAAACATCAATGACATGGTCAACACATGGAATGAAACCATCAACCAATACGCTATACTACCACCAACCCGTAAAAACCCAACAACAAAGGACAATGTTGTAAAAAGACCAACTGCACCATGGTTCTCCCAAGATCTAAGGAAGTCTCTTACCATCTTGAGGAAGCTCGAAAGAAAGTGGCGTAAATCTCATAACTCAACAGTTCAACAAACATACTTGACCCACCTGCGAGCCCATCGGGAAGCAATATGGAACACAAGAAAATCCTACCACTCTGAACTCCTCAACCGCTCCCTAAACAAACCTCGGGAACTCTTCAATCTAGTAAAGTCACTAACTACAGAACCATCACCACCTCAACAGGAACCCATAAACCCACAGAAGTACGCCAACTTTATACAATCTAAAGCTATCAGAACAACAATTTCTTCATCGCCAAGTCCACCCCAACAACACGTACGAGTTTCCCCACTACTAAAGCTCTCACCGCCCTCAGCCAAATACGTTGAAGACATTATAATCAAAATGAATACCACCACAGCACCTAACGACCCTTGCCCAGCACACTGGATAAGAGCTCTGCGATCCGACTTTAGTCCAGTCATAGCAGATATAATAAAGATGTCCTTCTCAACAGGCATCTTCCCATCGGCTCTAAAACAGACCTCCATAAGACCGCTGCTAAAAAACAATCAACTAGACCCATCAAAGGAAGAATCATACCGCCCGATTTCTAGTATACCGCTTCTATCCAAAATAATTGAGAAAGTAACCAACAATCAAATACAACAACACATAGACACCTTCTCACCCCTCGACCCCAGTCAGCACGGATTCAGGGAAGCCCACGGAGTAGAGACATTGCTGACCACATTAACCAACACACTCATCAGTGGATTAGACGACATCAAAAAAGGCTTTGCCCTAATATTCCTCGACATATCTGCAGCATTTGACTCTGTGGACCATGAAATACTACTAACCCGTCTATATGACAAGGGAATCCACGGGCTGGCATGGGAATGGTGCAAATCATACCTGGAAGATCGCTTGCAACATGTCAGGACTGCTACAGGTACCTCACAACCTTTCCAGTTAAAACAAGGAGTACCTCAGGGCTCTTCCCTATCAGCGCTGCTATTTAATATTTATATGCAGCCTATATGTAACATCACTCGTTCCTTTGGCATATCCTCGTTGATCTATGCAGATGACGTGCTAATATTCACACCAATCAACGTCAAGCTCCCAGACTACACAACACTAGTAGATTGCTTTAACGCAATAGCAGACTGGCTCCTCACCCAGAATATGCGCATAAACTACAAAAAAACCGAAGTTCTGATAGTCACAAAAAACAGATCATTCTCACCCCCTGAGACCCTAAAAGTACGAGACGCAGATCTCCCAATCAAGCCCTCCATAAAATACCTTGGAGTAATACTTGACCAGCGACTGGATTTTAAAGAACATATCAACCGCACTGTGAAAACCATTTATTTCAAAATAAGGACTCTGCGCCATCTGAAAAACATGCTGGAACCAGACAGCTTCAGAACCATATTTCAAACCATAGTCACACCCCACTTCGACTATGCAAACATAATACTCCATGGTCTCCCAAAAAATACCCTAAATACATTACAACTAGCCATGAATGCCGCTGCCCGGGTGCTATACGGTGCATCAAAGGGCGAACACATAACACCCATCCTAATGGAGCTTCACTGGCTCCCTATATACTGCAGAATAGCATATAAAGCTCTTCTCATGACCTTTAAAGCGATAAATACTATAGCTCCTTCATCAATTTCAAAACTCATCCATCCAACTCCCAATATCAGATCCAGGAGGTCAGCAGCGGCAAATACACTAGTTACACCACATGAGACCACAAAATGCAAACACTCAACATCTGACAGGGCCTTTGCATACTATGCACCCAGATGTTGGAACAACCTACCCCCCAACATAAGAGCTATTACTGACCCCAAGCATTTCAGAAAAGCCATAAAACACCACCTCTTCATTCTGCATTTCCAAAGCACATCATCATCCCTCTAACAGGCACAGTAAAAATTGCAAATACCTTATTTACTCAAGATGTAACTAAGAAATTCTATCCTCTGTATATAGGTTTTTTCACAAATATGTATAAAGTCTCCATAAGTATACAGGTTCATTACAAATACGTACTAAGTTTTTAAAAAATTTTTTTTACAAATATGTACAAAGTTTTCCCAAAGTTAAATTCCCAGTTGAATTCTCCTGTTATATGTAAACTCATCACAGTTTGTTGCTTGCAATGAGTATTTCTGTTTAATGTAAACCGCGCTGATGAAAAAGAGTGCGGTATAAAAGAACACTAAATAAATAAATAAATAAAAACACATCTTTTCAAACAGGCTTTTGAAACTGCAGGATAGCTTGAATGGTCTTACCTTCCCTGTGTCTGCAATAGATACGCAGTTGCTGACCGGTATGCATGGCTAGCACTCTTTCTCTTACCTCTTTTTTTTATTTCTTTTTCTCCTCTCTTGCTATCCTTTCCTGTATTTTTTAATGGAGTTCCTTTCTTGCTTTGTTTAATGTTTGCATTGTAGACTGCTTTGTATTTACATAAAAAGGCGGTATAGTAAGTGAAATAAATGAAATGAAATGAAAATTAATATCTCTGCAGATCATTGAACAAAGGATTGGTTCAAACCGGGGTGTTCTGTGGGTGGAGAATGGGTGGTGACAGCGATAAGCGATTAAAGTTACTGTAGGACAGGTGAATGACTGTCCTAACGTTAATCATTTAGCTCTATCTGCTTCGTGGCTGAATATCACTGCTACCCAGACAGTGTCTCGCGTGCTCCGCCAACCCAGGTATTCTGTGGCAAAAACTGGATATGCTTCACCGCTGAGTATCCAGTCTTAACTAAAGCGTGACCGCTAGGTGCATTATTTAGCCTAGCCACCGGCACTGAATATGATCCCTTATATTTCATTAAAGTAACCATGCTTAATACAGCCCAGGGCAGTTTGAAGGGGATGTTAATAGGTTGATCACTACTGTATCTTTCTGACACTGTCCTATCCCTTTTCAGAGCCCAAAGGATGTCACCACCTCTCTCGCTATGTCTACAGCAAGATCAAATTGCAGCAGCCCTAGAGGGGTCAAAGATCAGCATCTGTACTGTGAACCAGACTCACTCCAGCCTGCCCCTGCATTATACTCCACTGTAAATGCCCCTCAGCCTCCACCTCCATTATACTCCACTGTAAATGCCCCCCAGTCTGCCCCTGCATTATACTCTACTGTAAATGCCTCCCAGCCTCCACCTCCATTATACTCCACTGTAAATGCCCCTCAGCCTGCCCCTCCATTATGCTGAATGATAAGGGAAAGATAAAAGCAAGTGGACAGTATGCCCAAGGGGGGTGACTGGCTGGATGGGTAATAATGGGAAGAGATTGCTTTTCCAGAGTTGTTGCTGGTTGGGCAAGAATGGTCAAGCTAGCAGGAAAAGAAGGTGCCAAGTGGTCCTTTGAGCCTGACTACAAATCTGCAAGCAAAGGAGCCCAAAAGAATGGGAGATACCAAAAGTAGCCCTTGTCCAGTGCACTATTTTCTCTATCAACTTCCTTGAGTGTAACCATCTAATACAGGCCAATTGCTTTGTAGGAAATTGTGTCTCTGATTTACTCAAGAAAAGTAGGACTACATCTCCTCACATCCAGTAGAGCAAAACCAGGACTGGATTAACCTCTTTGTATTAAAGTGAGCAAGATCTTAGCCTTATAAGAGACAGATAATATGAATCCTCTCTATTTACTCACTTTTCCTGAATGCTTAGCCCTCCTTCTCCATCCTAATTTTGGCTTTAACCTTGTTGTAGCACTGGAGACTCTTATTGTACCATCAAAGACCAGCATTACAAAGTGATTAAAGTTACTATGAACTGGAGAAACTCTGGTCATTTCCACCCACAATGCAAGACTGCATATTTTAAACTAATAAAGTCTGTAAAAATCTCAACAAATTTGTATGTTCAGTGAGGGCAGCCATTTTGCAACCTTCCGGTCCTACGCAGCCATTTATGACATCACTGTCTTACCAGAGATCTTCGTACCTGCTCCTTACTCTATGTGCACAGAAAGCTCTGCTCAGAAGAAATTCCAGCTGAGTATTCTGTGAGGATAAAATTAGACTTTTTAAGGGTATTGTGGAACAGTCCAATTGCATCACATTTAACATTTAGTAATGTGAGGTCAAGATGGGCGAGAAGCCCTATGACTCAGCATGCTTGACTGCCATCCATTATGAAAGCTTTTTATAAAGATCATACATTAACATTTCACCCCAGTAAAACTGATGTCTGAGCAAAGGATTGACTCCTCCCATTGGTAAGAAATAAGCTATAAGTAATACTATAACATCAAACTGTATCCAAAATGGAGGTCATTTTAGAAGCTCTAACCATGGTTTGGACATCTAAAAAACAGGTATACAGACAGAGACATTTTATAAAATGGCTTCAAAGATGTCCCTGCACCAGGGTTGTCTATCCTGCACGGGGGCGTGGTGGGAGCATTCCAGAGACCTTAGACGTGTATGCCTGATTTCAGAAATGGCCGTCACATCTCCGTCTCCATCCCCGTCCCCGTCCAAGTGTATACATGCTGCAGGGCATGAGTAGATATCTGAAAAGTGCTAATTTTCCCAGAAAAGTAGTTGGCAGGGGTAGAGAGGATGGAACTCTGTTATCCTCAGTACAGTCCACAATAGAATTGATAGGATTTGATATACCCGTTGTGTGGTTGTCAAGCTGCGAAACATCTCCACTATTCAAATGACAGGCTGGGGAACATCTCCCATGTGTGATACAGTTGCGGGGATGTCTATGTAAATGTCCTTGACAATGTCCATATCAGGGATGTCTACGTTCATGAAATCGCCTCTGAGCTTAAACCCTCTGGCTGTTTCGGGGAATGTTTTGGCCTGGATGACCCAAATAGCACCTAGATGTCCTTTATAAAATGCCTATTCATGTGTGTCTGCTACAACTATAGATTGAGAATCCCTAATCCGAACATCCAAAATTGGAAAGGCTTCAAAATCCGCATCTTTTTGAACACCAACATGAGATAGTGACACCTTTGCTTTCTGATGGTTCAATACACACAAACTTTTTTCATGCACAAAATTATTAAAAATATTGTATAAAATTATCTTCAGGCTATGTCTATAAAGTGTATATGAAACATAAATGAATTTTGTGTTTAGAGTTGGGTCGCATCCCCAAGATATCTTATTATGTATATGCAAATATTCCAAAATCTGAAATCCAAAACACTTCTGGTCCCAAGCTTTTCAGATAAGGGATACTCAACATGTACTACAACTACAACTGCTTATCATTTGTGCAATGCTACAAGGCATACACACCACTGAACACATGCACATGAGAAACAAGACAAACAAATACAACAACCAGAGGACTAGGGTAGAACTCAAGGGAAATGGTTATAACACACGTGGGTGGTAAACAGAATAAGAGAGGCCAGTTGGAGAAGCTTGAACTGTATGTGGAAATGGATAGGGAGCCAATGAAGTGACTTGAGAAGAGGGGTTATGTGAGCATAGTGACACTGGCAGAAGATTAGCCTGGAGCTGAGTTTTGAACAGATGGAAGGGGAGATAGAAGATTCATTGGGAGACTAGTGAGGAGCAGGTTGCAGTAGTCTAGATGGGAGTTGACAAGAGTAGATAAGGGTCTTGGTAATGTGACTATAAGCCCCAAATTGTCCATGTCTTGATATATACCTGCTTGTTTTGGCCATCCTTTTATAGGAGGGATTAAGGAGGATATTCATTTAATCCTTCATAGTTTATTTCTCCCTTCTAATTGAAATGAGATAAAAATAGTGCCCTCTGTAGTTTATTAGTATGTCTAGTTTTGCAAAATGGCTCACATACACATGTAAGTGCCAACATTTGGATTTATATGTGTCCATAGGCTCTTCAGCTTGGAAAAGAGATGGCTGAGTGGAGATATGACAGAGGTCTATAAATGAATGAATGGAGTGGAACGGGTAAACATAGATTGATTGTTTACGTCATCAGAATATAGAAAAACTAGGGGACATGCAATGAATCTACAATGTAACCCTTTTAAGACTAACAAAAGAAACTAATTTGTCACTCAATGCATAATCAAAGTCTGGAATTTGTTACCAGAAGATGCAGTAAAAGCTGTTAGTGTAGCTGGGTTTAAGAAAGGTTTGGACACATTCCTGGAGGAAAAGTCCATAAACCATTATTAAAGAGGACCTGGGAAATCCACTGCTTACCCTGGGATAAGCAACATGGAATCAGTGTATCGTTTTGGGAACCTGACAGGTACTTGTAATCTGGATTGACCACTGTTGGAAACAGGATACTGGGCTTGATGGGTCTTGGTTTGGCCCAGTATGGTGTACTTTATGTTCATTGTGAAATGCAGGCACTTATATGTGTAAGTTTCCAGGTTTCCTCCATTGATTTGTAAAATGCCTCATCCCCCTGATCATGGATATAAATCCCTCTGCCTTTCTGCACTTCCTTCTGGGTATTTTGGAAAGGGTTCCATGTTTAGCAGAGCCATTTCAAAAATACAATTGGAATTGACGATATTTAACCAACTTCAGTGTTTCAATTCTGATCTCCACATACTATCTAATTTGTGCCTTCACATGTTTGGCGTGTGCAGTGACTAGCACACTCTGTTCAATAAGAGGACTCCATGGAATAAGTTAGAATGCACCGTGCTAAGAACAGTGTCGACTTTTAGAATTTTTGAGAGCAGTGGTTCCCAACTGTGTTCTATGGGACCACCAGCCAGTTAGGTTTTCCTCAATGAATATTCATGAGATAGATCTGAATGCACTGATTCCATTACATGTAGAGTTCTCTTATGCATATTCACTGTGGATGTTCTGCATACCCAGCTGGCTAGGGCTCCCCTAGGACACGTTTAGTTACCACGGTTCCAGAGCGTTCCGTGGTAGAGAAGCAACAGGAAGCACAGAGGTATTTTGAACTGTCTCCTATTTAGTGAGTGTGTGATCTGTAGTGTGGCCTGGAGTAGCCACATACGCAAAGGAAGGGGTTGTCAGTTCTCATCCTGATTTCTAAAGAGCAAATTAAGAATGTTACTGAGGTTTGGGGGTTTTTTTATGTGTAGGTTGTTTTCCTGTGTTCTCAGAATAAAGGACTTTCACCCTTAAGAGCCTTTTCTTACCTGGAAAGAGTCCTGTTGTGGAAGCTGATGAGAGTTTGCAGTTTCCCTTCATGTATCCCCCCCCCCCCCCTGCCCCCATGATGACCAAGGCAGAAAGTACAGCCTGCTCCCCTACACCCCTGTATATGAACCAGGGAAAACGCAGGTTGTCCTAGATACTTTATGGTTCTCCAGTTTGGGCTGCAAAAACCTAGATTGGGGCAAGTGCATCGTGCCTCATGTTTTTCATGTTGTGACTGAACAGTGAGAGCAAACTGTTACCCCATCATCTAAAAGGTTTCCCCTTCACAGCAACCACTGGGAAAAGCAAATCATTGGATTGAAGTACCAGGGTTGGGGAGAACTAGCTCTCCAGGAAGAAGACTTGGACTTAGTTAAGCAGCCAACCCAACCATTAGGCAGCTTCTGACAGGCGGCATAAAGCAAAGCCGTCAAAGCAAAACAATTGACAGAATTCAAGAGTCATCAGCACATTATTTTTCCCGAGAGAGCGGGCACACACATATATACAAAGCAAAGTTTAATATTGAAAAGGATGTTGTCTAATTCAATTATGAATTTTTACGGGATTGTTCTAGAACAGAGTTGCCAAGTTACCCAGTTCAAGAGTGAGATTTTTTTTTTGCCAGTTCTGGTTTTAAATCTGTGTTGCAGTGCAGTATGGTATTTGTAGTCTCTGACTTTACCCATTTGAATCAGTGTTGCAGGTTCCATAATGCATCAGAATGAGATGGTCAGAAATCCAGGACTGGCTTATAATCTCACTCATAAAACTGGATAACTTGGAAACTGTGTAGAAGGAGTGGTATTGGAATTATCAAGATTGTTAATTTTAATTATCAAAATTTCTGGGAGGGGGGGGGGTGTAAGGCTGAAAGTTCACCTAAGGTGCCCAATACCTTTGTAGCAGCCCTGAGGTTAAGAGAATTTCAGGAAATATGACCTCTGGCCCTCTCGCCCATTTTCAAATCCATGCTGAAAGCTTACCTCTTTGAGGCTGCTTTCGGATCCTGATCCCTTGTTTTCCATATGTCTCCTTCCCCTTCCCCCTCCCCCTTTGTACCCCTATTCGCAGCTATTGTACTGTCTGTCTTGTTGAGATTGCAAGCTCTGCCAAGCAGGGATCACCTTTCTACATATATATACAGCGCTGTGTAAGCCTTGTAGCGCTATACTGTATAAATTATTCATAGCAGCAGTAGTAGGACTGAAATGTCTTGGCCATGGTGTGAGTATATACCTAAGTTAAGGGTGTAAGGAGACAGGGGGTGCATGCAGGGCCAATAAACAGAAAAGGAATTGCTGACGGAAAAGAGAGCATGAGGGAGGATGGAAAAGGAAAACTGGTAGTGGTAAACAGATACAGAGGTGAGTTGAGAGGGCACAAGAATTAGCCAGCTATAAAGTTAAAACAGGGCAGGACAAGAGTTGAGGAACAGGACTGAAAACAAATTCATCTTTTCCCTTTTGGCTGGTTGCAAAATATCAGAGAAGTAAATAATTGCATCAGAGAAAAGGAAGAGGAGTCGTTTTTGCTAACTGTTTCTAGCCAATGAGCAACCGCAAGCAGTTAAATGAAGAGAGACTAGCAAAAGCCTCATAGAAAGCTTGTAGGAGGTAGACAGGCAAAGCAGCAAGAGGGCACCATCAGTGACAAGAAGCTACAGGTAAAATAAACCCTTTTTATTTTCAAGGAATCCCGTCTCCCTTTCCTCATGCTGAGGACTTGCTGCTCTCCAATGCTTTCAATTTCACTAAAACCTGGGAGTACTTGAATGTGGTTTTATGTGACAACAAGACTCTTAGTTAAAGGAGAGCAAACAGTTTTAGGAAATATTATTAGAATGTGTCTTTTTTAAGAGTTAGCAAAGCTCTGGGACTCTCATGCTTTACTGCAGGTCTAGGATATGGTTTGGGGACAGTCTGGCTTTTATGCTGTCGCTTCCTTTTTCATTCTGACTTGGCTTCAGAGTGAAAACCAAGAGAACCGACTTCTAGAAAGAAAATTTCAAACCTGAGCAAGGCTGGTTCTTCCATTTGGAAAAGTAAGTGACTTGTCTAGGACACAAGAATTTGGGAGGGAGACAAAAAAGCACTGTAAACCTCTAGGACCACCCATTCACTTTTAGGGAACAGCAATGGAAGATTTTGGTAAAACTCATGGGTCGGCACTTCCTGTCTGCTCTTCTCACGCCTGATGAGATCAGCTGTAAAGACCTGGGAGGTGTCTGCCTACAAGTTGCCAGCAGGGGTCCAGTGGAAAAGTTCATCCTACTTGCATCAGTAGCAAGGAAGAAACCTGGAACTGCTATCTGTTGAAGGTAGGGTTGCCAACTGGATCCAGATGCGCCCGACAGGCTTGATCCAGTCCTGGGTTTACCCCACTGCATGCAAGGATATGTAGTTCAGATTTCTGCATTGCACTTCATAAGAAAAGCAAGACTACAAGTCCCTGCATGCAATGGGGTCACCCCAGGACTGGATCAAGCCTGTTGGGCGTATCTGGAGTCAGTTGGCAACCCTAGTTGAAGGGAACACTGGGAGGGGAGAAAGATGCTCGGTAGGTGTGGGGTGTGTGGAGAGAAAGAGGTTGTTGGATGCAGCTCAGCCCTGCAGTTGGTTAAAGGTGTTTGCACCTTAGGCAAACCTTAAGCCTTTTCCCCCCTCCCCCCCGGCTGTCACAATCTATTGTAAGCTTTGAATGCCTTGCTCTTTGCTGCCCCATAGAAGTGGTTGCCGAGTTAACTGACTAGTTTGCCTAATGGTGGGCCAGCCCTGGTTGGATGGGTGGAGAATGGTGAGGTGGAAAGAAAGGGTGGAGTGAGACAAGGGTCTAGATGGAAGAGGGTGAGGGCTGGAGAGATGTTGGGCGCTGTTGAAAACAGTGTTGATGTGCTGGCCAGAAAGTGGAAGAGGAGAAAGGGGGTAAAAAAAGAAGAGAGGAGAGAAGCTGGACACTGTGGAGAAAGGAGGGGGCATTCTGGCCTGGCAAAGGGTGAAGGGACAGAAGGATGTTGAAAGGGGGGCTAGGGGGAGATGTTGAATCGGCTTCCCAGAACCGTGCAGCAACAGATTAGCAATGAGATGTTTGCCTGTTTTCTCCAGTTACATATGATTCATCAGCTGAAAGGCTAACTGGCCCCTCCCAGTTGATCAGGGGAAGCATGGCCTAGTGGCTGGGGCAAGTTACCTCAAGCCAGAGGACCAGGGGTTCAATTTCCACTCAGGGACCACAACCTTGGGCTGGAGGGACTGGGGTCTCTAGTCCTCTAGGCAGGCCACCTAACCCTCCACTGCCTCAGGTACACATGTAGACTGTGAACCCCTTGGGGAAAAGGGACTATATTCAGTACCTGATTGTAAACCATCTAGAATGTGTTATCACAGATGGGCAGTATATAAATGCCTCAAATAGAAAAATCACTGTGGATGTCACCAGTATGTTGGACTATTGTAATTCAGTACATCAGGGTCTCTTTAAATCAGCTGGAAAGGGACTTCAGTTAATTCAAAGCATTGCTGTGTGCCCACTAATGGGCAAAGGTAAATCCAATCATAATAGTTCAGTGTCACAGGATTTACACTGGCTCCAGTAGAGGCTAGATCCAAATTAAAGTTTTAAGTATTTTTTTCATGCCTTTATACACAGTCGAGCTTCAGGATCTGATACATTGGTTGAAGGGACACACCCAGGGTGCCCCCTAAGATCTTCTCAGATAGGAATTCTTTACCTCCCTGCCTTAGCTAAAATTCGAATGGTCTCTGTTCATTCTAAAATCTTCTAGGTTATACTTCTACTGCAGAGGACTAGTCTAGTGCTGTGAGCAGCAGGTTAAGAAACAAGACAGTCAGAGTTCAAATCCCACCCTCCTTCTTGTGATCTTGGGCAAATTACTTAACACATACATATTTAGATTGTAAACCCTCGAAAGACAGGGAAATGCCTACTATAGCTGAATGTAACTCTACCTTGAACTTCTGAGAAAAGCCTAAGCTACATCCTTTCCATTTCCCATTACTAGCTGTTCTCAATCATTTTGTTTATCTGGGACCCCTTATTAATCTACCTAAAGTTCAGGGATACCAGTTCATCTCCATCACTCCTCTCTGGGCCCCCTCCTCCTCTCCAGTAGCCTTCTTCATCTCCCCTCCCCTTCCTGTTTCCAGCACTCTCTCTCTCCAGTCAGTCCCTACCAAGCTCATTCTCTTTCTTTCTCTTTCCTTCTCCCCCTCCAGTCATTTATCTCCTGTCTCTTTTTTTCCTTCTGCCCTTCAGACCCCATGTAATGTTTCTTACCCCCCCACATCCCCTCTGGGGTCCATGGATCATAGGTTGGGAACCTCTGATCTACAGTTTAGAAAGAAGACAAAGGCATGGTCATCCCCCCAGTATTTTGGGGATTAAGCATGAAATTAATTATTTAAAAAAATGTTATATGTTACTTTGTTTTTATATTATCTTTTAATTGTATTGTTACTGCTCATTTGGGCAGAAGTGATCATCACAGTGTTGTCTGAGGTAAAAGCCAAGGCAGAGTCCAATCACAGCAAACTCATAAACCTAAAAAACGTTGACGTCAGTAAAATGGGAAAGTACCCAATGGAGAAGTTGGCAGATTGGGAAGAGATAAGGGAAGTAGAATTGCAGTGGGCTAATTTAAAATAGGAAATAAAAGGGGCAATGGATCTATATATATGTAAGGAAAGTAAATAAAAACAAAAGGAGAAGGAAACCTTTTTGATTCACAAAAGAAGTGGCTGCACAAATAAAGGCAAAATCCACAGCTTTCACAAAATTCAGAAGATCACAAAAAGAGGAACACAGAAAAGAATACAGGATAAAACTAAACGAGACAAAAAGAGAAATAAGGAGAGCAACAGCAAAGCTGGCTAAAGACATGAAGCATGGAGACAAAACATTTTTCAGATATATTCTGGAGAAGAGGAAGATCAGAGGTGAAATTGCAAGACTCAAAAGTGCTGAGGACGGATTTATGGAAAGTGATATTGAAAAATAAAAATGCTGAACAAATTCTTCTGTTCTGTTTTTACTAAAGAAAATCCTGGAGAAGGATCACCTGTGAATGACAAATATACAGATGGGAATGGAGTAGATACCACACCATTCACAGAAGGTGATGTGTTTGAACAGCTTGCAAAACTGAAAGCGGACAAGGCCGTGGGACTGGATAGGATATTTCCCAGGATACTGAAAGAGCTCAGAGAGGTTCTGGCAGGACCGTTAAAGGATGTTTTTAATAGATCCTTGGAGACGGTAGAGGTTCCGCAGGACTGGAGAAGGGCTGATGTGGTACCTCTTCACAAAAGTGGTGATAGGGAAGAAGTGATAAACTATAGGCCGGCAAGTCTTAGCACTGTGGTTGAAAAAGTAATGGAGGTGCTCCTGAAAGAGAGAAGAGTGGACTTTCTGGGAATGAATACAGTGCATGATCTGAGGCAACATGGTTTTTACCGGGGGGGGGGGGGGATCATGCCAAACAAATTTGATTCAGTTCTTTGACTGGGTGACCAGAGAACTAGATCAAGGGCATACAATGGATATGATATACCTAGATTTCAGCAAAGCTTTTGATAGAAGGCTTATCAATAAACTGAGCAGCCTGGGGATAGGTCCCAAGGTAGTGAACTGGATCAGAAATTGGTTGACTGACAGACAACAGAAGGTGGTGGTAAACGGAACTCACTCAGAAGAAAGGAAATTGCGTAGTGGCATGTCTCAGGTATCTATCCTGAGACTGATACTGTTCAATGTATTTGTGAGTGATATTGGAGAAGGACTGAATGGAAGAGTCTGCCTTTTTGCAGATGACACAAAAATTTGCAACAGAGTGGACACTTTTGAGCAAAGGTCTAAAAACACTGGAATAATGGTCTAATGCTTGGCAGTTAAGATTTAATGCGAAGAAGTGTAGAATCATGCACTTGGGATGCAGAAATCCAAAGGAAATGTATGCGATATGGGGAGAGAGGTTGGTGAGCATGGACCAGAAGAGGGACCTCGGAGTGCTAGTGTTTAAGGATCTCAAAGTGGTGAAACAATATGACAAGGCGGTAGCCAAAGCCAGAAGGATGCTGTGTCTTTTGGGGAACCTCTAGGTACTTCTGACCTAGTTTGGCCACTGTTGGAAACAGGATACTGGGCTCGATGGACCCTGGTCTGACCTAGTAGGGCATATCTTATGTTCTTATGCAAACAGAGAGGAGGGGATACTAATGCCCCTGTACAAGTCATTGGTGAGGCCTCACTTTGAGTATTGTGTTCAGTTTTGGAGACCGCATCACACAAAGAATATAAAAAGACTGGAAACTGTTCAGAGGAAGACAATCAAAATAATTTGGAGCTTGTGCCAAAAGATGTATGAGAAGAGACTTGAAGACCTAAATATGTATATCCTAGAGGAGAAATGGAACAGGGGAGATATGATACAGACCTTTAAATACTTAAAGGGTATTAATGAACAAACAACCCATTTCTAAAGAAGGGGAAACTATAAAACCAGAGGGCATACAATGAAACTGCAAGGCGATAAACTTAAAAGCAACATCAGGAAAACCTTTTTTCACTGAAAGGGTGGTGGATGCTAGGAATGCCCTCCTGATGGATGTGATGGGGGCAAACACAGTGATGGAATTCAAAATGGTATGAGACAGACACAGTGAACTCCTTTACAGCAAGACGATGAAATCAAAGCAAACTTAAATATCTTTTAATAGCGGGGGGTTGACCTGCATAGAGCTGCAGTTACAACCACTCTAGCCATCTTATTGAGCAGACTAGATGGACCATACTGGTCTTTATCTGCCATTATATACTATGTTACTATATAAGAACATAACATAACAATATAGGAACTGCCTTACTGGGTTAGACCAAGGCTCATCAAGCCCAGTATCCTGTTTCCAACAGTGACCAATCCAGGTCACAAATACCTGGCAAGTTCCAAAAAAGCACACAGGTTCCACAATGCTTGTCCTGGGGCAAGCAGCAAATTTCCCAGGTCCTCTTTAATAATGGTTTATAGACCTTTCCTCCAGGAACTTGTCCAAACCTTTTTCAAACCCAGCTACACTAACAGCTTTTATTACATCCTCTGGTAACGAACTCCAGAGTTTGATTATGTATTGAGTAAAAAAATATTTTCTCTTATTAGTCTTAAATGGGTTGCATTGTAGCTTCATTGTGTGTCTCCTAGTCTTTCTGCTTTTTGACGGTGTAAACAACTGATCTACATTTACCCTTCCACTCCATTCATTCATTTATAGACCTCTATCATATCCCCTCAGCCATCTCTTTTCCAAGCTGAAGAGCCCTAACCTTTAAAGCCTCTCCTCATAGGGGTATCCTTCCATTCCCGTTACCATTTTTGTCACTATTCTCTGTACCTTTTCTAATAACGCTATATCCTTTTTAAGATACGGCAACCAGAATTGCAGACAATATTCAGGGTGTGGTTGCACCATGGAACGATACAGAGGCATTATGATGTCATCCTTTGTTTTATTCTCCATTCCTTTCCTTATGATTCCTAGCATTCTATTTACATTCTTGGCCATCGTTGCACACTTTATGGAGGGTTTCAATGAATTATCTAGGATGATGCATAAATCTTTTTCCTGGGTGGTGGTTCTTAATGTAGAACCTTGCAATGTGTAACTGTAGTTTGGGTTATTCTTTCCTAGGTACATAACTTTGCACTTGTCCACATTAAACTTAATCTACTATTTGGACGTCCAGTCTTCCAATTTTTCAAGATCCTCTTGCAATTTTTCACAATCATCTTGCATTTTAGCACCTTTGAATAATTTTGTGTCATCTGCAAATTTGATTACCTCACTTGTTATTCCTATTTCCAGGTCGTTTATGAATATGTTAAAAAGCAGAACTTAATTTATTATTTGTTATTGTTGCAAAATAAATAAGTGAGCAAATACAATGGAAGTGGTGGGGGAGGGGGAGGTTGATCTCTTGCCAGAACTCTGCCGATAGGCAGGTGTGGAAGGGGTGAGGGCACAAGACTGGAGGTTTGCCTAGGATGCCTAATGCACTCTAAGCCTGTCAGAAATGCTAGATGAAAATGGGACCTGCATGCTACACTCACTGCCCTGACCTCCCTCCTCCCTTCCCCCAGGAAATTCTCTCCCTCACACATTCGATGCACAGGTAGTTTCCACAATGTATAAAAGTATACCCATGATTACAGTACTTGCCTGCTCTCACCTCCAGGGGGCAGAGCTATGCACTGAAGTGTGGTGAGAGGTGGCGTGATACTTATACCCATGGAAAACATGAAAAGGGCAAAACCATATTTTAATTGTATTTCCCCTTTAATTATGAATCCTGAGGGACAATTTTGTGAAAGATGTTGAGGGGAGACTTCAAGAAAGGAAGAACAGCATACATTTTTTTGTTCACTGACAGAGTGTAAGGACTTGATTTCCCTATTCGGTGTATATGAGAAGAAAGCTTAATAAACAAAACCCTTAATCATGATGTTGAAGGGACAATTTTAGGTAGAATGACCAAAGGAGATGGTGAGGAACTGAATTCAGATACCTCATGTCCCCAAATCTAATGGAAAATATAATTTTTCTAGCTTAAGGCACAGTGACCAAGAAGATTGGGCCTGATATTTGAAAGGCATGGTTTACAGCCCAGTAAACTGTGTAAATGCCTTAAATGGGGACATTAAATATCCCCTCCTAACTCCCCTGTGCTATCCGGTTAGCATTGGGGTGTATAGGGGGCGTTCTGGGGTGGAGCAGAGATGGGGTGTGATGCGATAACCGGGCAGCATGCAATATTGCCACTGCCCAGTTAGCTTTGGTGGCTTCCAGTGTGTGCAGCGATCCCGGATATTCAATGCCGTTGCTGAGGTATTGCATATTCAGGGATCACCGCACACACCAGAAATGAGCCTAGGTCAATATCAGGCCCATTATCTATAGACAAAGATAAAGCAGCTGAGTGTGACTCTGACTAGGGTCACTGCTGGAAGGACCCTAGATGTGAGGTTCCCTGGCAGAGCTGTGGGATTTTTGGAGGTGGGGTCAGTACTGGAATTGTGAGGATGTGACCAGGAAGGAATGAGGTGACTAATGTGCAATTGGTCCTTTCTATATAGGAGACTTCACACCATGACTCCCATGTTTGTGAAAATTTGGGGTGAGTACCTCACTTCTTTCTGTCATCTTATGTTGGATACTGAGATTATAGCCACATAGTTCATTAGGCTGAAAGATCAGAGATCCATCAAATCCAGCCTTTAGTTATCTGACAGATTAATTCAGGGGAAAGTGAAAAGGCCTCCTTATGCATCTGCACCAGTTCTGCAGTATCGTGGAGCAAAGAAATTGACCCCAATACAATGAGCAGCAGTTTTCCCTAGATGGATTTTTTCCCTTCAAAACATTTATTCACTTTTCAGATGCTACTTACTGTTGTAACCCTAGCTGTCAGCTTTCTTCCCTCCCCCCGAGCTGAGAAAATCTCTTTCCCATCAACCTGGAGTTTAGGGTGCCCTTTAATCCCCTGAATGGTCTTAGATGTGTTGACCTTCTGCGTCTCTGTGACTGAAGAGTTTCCATGATCGTCACTGTTGGGAGTTGTAAAGTCTGCTCTGGGTATGTTTTGTTATTCCGCTGTTTCACTTTGCTCCTTAGCCTGTATCAGTGCGAGTTGCCTCCTGATGGCGGAAGCGGTGGAGGCCAATCCAGCAGGTAAGGGAAGATTTATATGGGAGGGGTTGTGACTGGTGACTTGAATCTTGAGAATCAGTAGAATCACTTAGTCATTGCTCCCCCTGCTGGCCGCCTCTGGTGAAACGTCCGAAGGCACCTGCTGCCCGTGCCGAGGCTAATTTCCAGCAGAAATTGTACCCGTTTGGAAGCTGCTATGCAAGTTAGGCATTGGGAAATGACTGAACAAACTGCCTGCCCCAGAGGTGGCTGCATGTCTGTTTGCAGAGTGCTCTGACTGTAAATGCAGTTTGGATGAAAGCACTGCATGAATCCATAGTCATAACATTAGCAACACAAAGTCCATAATATGCTTTCAAATACTGCTTCCTGTCTATCCCACTCCCCCGACGGTCTCCAAGCCCCGTCCATCATCTTCGAGCCGGAGAACACGGTGTACATCAGCGGCACAGACAGCGTCAGTCTGCGGTGTGTGGCTCCCAGACAGTCCTTGGTGCAGAGGTACAGCTTCTTCCGAAACGGAGCACCCAAGAAGACCAATTCTACAGAGAACGTCTATAGGATGGATCCGGTTATGACGGACAGCGACGGCTCTTACTTTTGTGTGTACTATACCCAGGGGGGAGAGCTTTCCCTGGAGAGTCCAGCCAGAGCGCTCCGAGTTATAGGTAAGAGCTCGTTTTGTCTTCTTCAGCCCAGCACTTTGGGGTTAGTCTCAAAAGCCACCTCCACGGGCACCTGTAGGGACGCTCCTTTGCCCGTGTTGTCTGCGTATCACTGTGTTTGTGCGTTTTGCTATCCTCGGTCTTGTTGCTTTAGCGTCATTCTATGTTTCACCCATCCTTTGGCTTTGCTTTAATCCGCGGGGAAACGAGGGGTAATTTGAAAAGAAATGAACAAGCAGCAGGATTCCCCACTTTTTAGAAAATCCTATTGGTTGAAGTCCCAGGTTCTCTCAGTAATCCACTGACCCCATCGTGCAACAGGTAGAGGTGAGCTGAGGTAGTAATTTTACCCTCCCACGGGGTTATCTTAAAGGGTGGTGGAAGGGGCAGGCAGCAGCCTTTAGTTCTGAGTTCAGGGATCGTAGTCTTAGGTGCGGCTTCAAACTGCTCTAGCATCAGACGAGTTTCCTTTATTTTAACGCACTGACTATCTGCCACGAAAGATCGGGGACTGTGTCGAAGGGCCGAGTGCTCCTCCACCCTCCACTACATCCCGCATCAGCTTGTCTTCCATCCCTACAGAGCGTCGCCCCACCCCGGCGCTTAACTTCAGGCCGGAGCAGCCGGTCTATGTGAAAGGTGAGGAAGTGAACATTGAGTGCATCTCTCCGGAAAGGACCACGGGGGAACGGTACCATTTCTACAAGGACGGAAGGCAGCTCACTGAGGCCGGGGGGCAGCCCGACAACGTACACCCAATTCCTGCTCTTCTGGAGGGCAACAGCGGCGTCTACAAATGCCTGTCCGCGCTGGTGATCTCCGGGCGAGAGATCAGCACCTTGGAGAGCGCCCCACGAACTCTCCTCCTGATAGGTAGGTAAACTCCAAACGAAAGCTTTTCAACCAAGGCACATTCACCCCCCCCCCCCACCCCCCCCCCCCAAACATATTCACTAAACATAATCTAGCCCTTTAGCTTCCTCCCTCCCTTGCACCCCTATTCCACTTTCAAAAATGCAATGTGTGCCTTCCAGTCATTGCTGACTCCTGGGGTTTCTTGGCAGTACATTACCAGAGACCTCAGTCCATCATGTGCTCTTCTGTTGCCCCTCACTAGTCCTGTCGGAATTTAAAGGCAAGGATCACCTTCATTCAACATCCCCCGTCTCCCCCGCTTCCTAGTAAACTCGCCTAGTTTACCCATAATTACACAAAACAACTCGAATTTGAAAAATCTTGCCCTGACTTTCCTGTCACCCCTATTTTCCTCCTTCTGCTCCTCCATCCCCTCTACTGTGGTCCCAAGCCTCCTCCCTCCTCTTCTAGTTTACCATCACTCTATCCTCACCCCCCCCCCCCCCCCTTCTCCTACTTTTGGTGCACTGATCTCTCTCCACACCATGGCACTATCACTCAACCCATCTCAAAATATTCCTAGGGGCAGCATTTTGTTCATTTGAAGATGCAGGGAATCAATTTCGGTAAAGGCTTTCTCTCACAGCTTTTAATCCTGGACTTCCCATCTACTTCTCAGATTCACCTATCCTCTGCATTCCAACACAGAACCTTTCATTCCTGGGCCAAAGTCATCTGGGAAATTCCACGTGAGTAGTCTGCCTGCCTTGACTGCACCTAACAATCAGCACTTATATTCTTTGCCCCTTCCCTTTGGAATTCACTGACAGAAAATAAAGGTTCTGATTTTAGGTTTCGTATTTCCGCAAATGATATATTATTGTAAACCGCTCTAATGCTTCAGCCTGAGCAGTATATCAAATTTAAAATAAACATAAATAAACATAAACATAAAATACCCCCGATGCAAAAACTTTAAAAAAAATGTTGAATGGAGGTGTAGCCTAATAGAGCAACAGCGTAAAACCAGGTACGTTCAAATCCTACTGCTGTTCCTTGTGATCTTGGGAAGTCACTAAATCCTCCCTTGCCTCAGGTACAAAGTTAGATTATAAGCCCCCCTCCCCCAAAAGGAAAAATACCTGCTATACCTGAATGTAACATGCCTTGAGCTTCAGAGAAAGCTAAATCCAGTTTCCCCCTACCTGAAAACCACCCCATCCCCGGTACTTTTTGACCCCTCTTCTGGCTTGTCTTGTGCCCTCTATTCAGTTTTTGTGTCTTTTCTGCATTAAGGATTCCTACATCACACAACTATACATGTTTGATTCCACTAGAAAAGGTACCAAACAAAAGTACCTGTGATACAAAAAATATGATTTTTTTGTATCATTGACAAACACTAGTTAGCTGGAAGATAAACCCCTAAATTTGCAATTTATAAACACATCGGAAGAGACACCCTAATCACTGTTCCCTCTAAGCTGTGCGCATGTGTGCGCGCACACACCTCGCCAAGTGAGCGCACATACTTTACAACAGAGCACACAAAAATTACGGTTCTGATTCTGATAGAAAACACAGATGTCTTAACATTTAAAAGTTGATGTGTATTTATGGTTTTCACAAGTTCTACAATATTTTCTAGTGCAATCAATGTGGTGTACATACTGTATTCTGACGTATAGTCAAATTTTAAAGTATATAACTCCGAGTGTCGTTATGTGGGGCACAAAAATTTAACCTTCCTTCAAAAGCTGCACAGCTGATATTTTATGCGCACACAGACTACAGAAAATTAGAGGGAACATTGACCCAATTATATATTAGGACTGAAATCTAAGAACATAAGATATGCCATACTGGGTCAGACCAAGGTCCATCAAGCCCAGTATCCTGTTTCCAACAATGGCCAATCTAGATCA
Source organism: Ichthyophis bannanicus (assembly GCA_033557465.1). Lineage (NCBI taxonomy): Eukaryota > Metazoa > Chordata > Amphibia > Gymnophiona > Ichthyophiidae > Ichthyophis > Ichthyophis bannanicus. The sequence continues at coordinate 123,744,608 of CM066048.1, forward strand.
CAAGTACATGGCAGGTTCTGAAAAAGGTACATAGGTTCCAGAATGCTCATCCTGGGGTAAGCAATGGATTTCCCAGGTCCTCTTTAATAATGGCGCAAACAATCATTCACTGAACAAAATATGGACTGCGTTCAAGGTACCAAAATTGGAGAAGTATATCAGCTTAATGCAACAAACACTTAAACAATCTTCGTGTTGTCAGCAATTTTTTACTGCCTTTTGGGTGGTCTCAGACTTATGGTAGCAACAGACCCAATGACTAGATCGTCAAACTTGGGAGAGATATGCTAGTTAGCATCAACGACCACCACAATAAAATGGCAAGATAGGGCTGTGACTTGCATTACTTATTTTAGCAATTCTTTTTATTTTTCTTGAAAAAATGCAAAGGAGGGGACTTATAACTCAAACAGTCCAACCTTCCAAATGCCTACAGACACTTATCTTTGCCGCATCTTAAACTTTCAACTGATCCAAGTACTTAAAACAATCCCGACGCCTCCCCCTCAGCGCTTCTGAGCGTTTCTCATTATACGATTCTTCAGGGGATAACTTGTGGATCCTATAGACAGACAAAACAAATTCATACTCAACCTGTGACCATACCCCTACCTAAAAACCTAAGTAAAAAATGTTTAAAACAGAAATATCAGGACCACAATGCTCGTTACTCACAGAAAAGCTGCCCGCGTCATACATAAATCTTTTCTTCAATCATCTTTTTTCCATCAATCATCTTTTTTCACGACCACTCCGAGCCGTTACCTCAAAAAGATGCCGCGCATGTGGTCTGCAAGTGCAGGAACTGGTTTAAAAGCCCACCTCAAAATGACGTCATGGGCGTTCCTGAAGATGAACGGGAAACCTACCTATTGAAACACGGTTCCTAACCCATAGTGTCTTATTCATTAAAGTGCCATATCATACTCACTATCACTGGCACAGGCTGTTAAGCGTCTTTAGATACTCGGGGCAGCAAGTACCCCCATAAAACACAGAAGAACAGGAATTGCGGGGCTCTATCTACTAGGCTATCGTGTCGACTAATAGATATATAGTTGATCAGCATAGATTTTATTTATTTATTTAACAGTATTTCTAAACCGCCTTATCATAATAATCAAGGTGGTATCACAGCAAACAATCTGGTAGTGTGAGTGTGTTATACATGCAGTGAGGGAGAAAATTTAGTTGGGTGCGTGTTGTGTTGTGTGCTAGATTAGTTTGAGTTATGTACAATGTGGGCTATATACAGTGGTGCTAAAAACATCTTATATACATACAGTGTTAGACGGTGACGTGTGCTGATATACAGCTATACAGCTTAAAACACCACTGTAATACGGCAACTGCTGAAATACCCTATCACCCTAACAATCTAGTGTTCTTAAAGGCACGCCGCCCACTCTATCATGGCATTTAAACCACGGGGTATTACAGTGTCCAACTCATAAATCCAACATTGTTCCCGTTGGATTAAGACCTGATCCAGAGAGCAATCCCCGGAACCTGCCGTTACCTGTTCAATACAGAAACATAATAATTGCTCGAAGTTATGTCCCAAGTCCAAACAGTGTTGAACTAGGGGAGCCGTGACAGTCCTACAGTGTAGTTTACTGCGATGTTCTCTCATACGGATCCGGAATTTTCGTACGGTTTCCCGACGTAGAGAAGATCACACGGACATCGTACTATGTAAACTACCCCAGAAGACTCACACGTAGTCCTAGAAGAGATCTTATAGTTAATATGACGATAACGAAACAGTGTAATCTCAGACGTAATCAAACAGATATCGCATGAGCCACAGGGTCTATGACCTTTCTCCCGAGGTGCTCCCTCAAGTGATGGTAAACTTGCAGGGCTCACGTACTCTTTCAAATTATGGTGTCGTTGTCAAACATACCTAAACTTCATGTCTTCAAGACCAGACAGCGTAGACAGCACATTCCTATGTTTTTGTACACTACGTTGTATATCTTGACTCAGGGGGGAAAATTTCGTAACTAAATTAATAGTATCATTACCCCTTTCAGAGCCCCGATGGGCTGGTGAAAGTAACAAGGTCCGATTGTTATAAAGTGCTCTACGGTATGCCGTTTTAACTACCCGTCGTGGGTATCCTCTTTCTAAAAAATTATCCATCAGTAATCGTGCTTGCGCTTTGTAATCCTGGACACTAGAACAGTTCCTACGAACCCGTAAAAATTGCGAAAACGGAAGTCCCTCTTTTAATGGTCTGGGGTGGGCACTGTTATAATGGAGAAGTATGTTTCTATCGGTGGGCTTCCTATAAATCAATGTATCCCAAGTGCCTCTCCCCCTATTGACCAGTACATCCAGAAAGATAATAGAGTGCTGATTATAAGACTGAGTGAATTTAATATTCTCGTCTAGTGAATTAATCCATTGAAAGAAGGAAGTTAACTCCGTTTCTGATCCCTGCCAAAGCATGAATACGTCATCAATATACCTTTTCCAACTTTTAATGTTGGAAGAGTAAGGGGAATATTTTATCCAATGGTCCTCGAATGTCGCCATATAAAAATTTACCACCGAGGGCGCGCAGGTAGCTCCCATGGCCACCCCCGCGATTTGTTTGAACAGATTGCCCTCAAATATAAAATAATTATCAAATATGGCTAGTTTCGTCATTTCCATGAGGAATGTTATCATTAAGTCCGAAAGGTCTCCCCTAGAAAATAAGGCGTTTCTAATTATTACTGAGGACGCCTCCTGGGGTATATTGGTATAAAGAGAAACAATGTCCATAGTGACCAGGTAGGTATCGGGCTTATCGGCCCAACAGTTTAAGTTGTGAAGCAGGCACAAAAAACTGGTGGTGTCTCTTAAATATGCTGGTATACTTGGTACCAAAGGTCTCAAGAAGGAATCTAAAAAGGTGGAGAGAGGCTCAAGGATACTACCCCTCGTAGAAACTATAGGCCTGCCCAGTGGCTGGGTCAAATTTTTATGTATCTTTGGAACTAGATAAAATTTGGGAACTGACGGGGACATAACATTGAGGTAGTGAAATTCCTTCTTTGAAATTAATTTGTCAGATAAAGCTATGGAGGTAATTTCTTTTATCTGCCTCTGTAAAAAGGGGCCCGGATCCTCCGACAGTGGCTCGTAGGTCCTTACATCATTCAACTGTCGTTGGGCTTCGGACAGGTAATCTCCCCGGTTTAAAACTATCACCGCTCCGCCAACTATACCAGCATATTTAAGAGATACCACCAGTTTTTTGTGCCTGCTTCACAACTTAAACTGTTGGGCCGTTAAGCCCGATACCTACCTGGTCACTATGGACATTGTTTCTCTTTATACCAATATACCCCAGGAGGCGGCCTCAGTAATAATTAGAAACGCCTTATTTTCTAGGGGAGACCTTTCGGACTTGATGATAACATTCCTCATGGAAATGACGAAACTAGCCATATTTGATAATTATTTTATATTTGAGGGCAATCTGTTCAAACAAATCACGGGGGTGGCCATGGGAGCCACCTGCGCACCCTTGGTGGCAAATTTTTATATGGCGACATTCGAGGACCGTTGGATAAAATATTCCCCTTACTCTTCCAACATTAAAAGTTGGAAAAGGTATATTGATAATGTATTCATGCTTTGTCAGGGATCAGAAACAGAGTTAACTTCCTTCTTTCAATGGATTAATTCACTAGACGAGAATATTAAATTCACTCAGTCTTATAATCAGCACTCTATTATCTATCTGGATGTGCTGGTCAATAGGGGGAGAGGCACTTGGGATACATCGATTTATAGGAAGCCCACCGATAGAAACACACTTCTCCATTATAACAGTGCCCACCCCAGACCATTAAAAGAGGGACTTCCGTTTTCGCAATTTTTACGGGTTCGTAGGAACTGTTCTAGTGTCCAGGATTACAAAGCACAAGCACGATTACTGATGGATAATTTTTTAGAAAGAGGATACCCACGACGGGTAGTTAAAACGGCATACCGTAGAGCACTTTATAACAATCGGACCTTGCTACTTTCACCAGCCCATCGGGGCTCTGAAAGGGGTAATGATACTATTAATTTAGTTACGAAATTTTCCCCCCTGAGTCGAGATATACAATGTAGTGTACAAAAACATAGGAATGTGCTGTCTACGCTGTCTGGTCTTGAAGACATGAAGTTTAGGTGTGTTTGGCAACGACACCGTAATTTGAAAGAGTACGTGAGCCCTGCAAGTTTACCATCACTTGAGGGAGCACCTCGGGAGAAAGGTCATAGACCCTGTGGCTCATGCGATATCTGTTTGATTATGTCTGAGATTACACTGTTTCGTTATCGTCATATTAACTATAAGATCTCTTCTAGGACTACGTGTGAGTCTTCTGGGGTAGTTTACATAGTACGATGTCCGTGTGATCTTCTCTACGTCGGGAAAACCGTAAGAAAATTCCGGATCCGTATGAGAGAACATTGCAGTAAACTACACTGTAGGACTGTCACGGCTCCCCTAGTTCAACACTGTTTGGACTTGGGACATAACTTCGAGCAATTATTATGTTTCTGTATTGAACAGGTAACGGCAGGTTCCGGGGATCGCTCTCTGGATCAGGTCTTAATCCAACGGGAACAACGTTGGATTTATGAGTTGGACAAGGTAATACCCCGTGGTTTAAATGCCATGATAGAGTGGGCAGCGTGCCTTTAAGAACACTAGATTTTTAGGGTGATAGAGTATTTCGGCAGTTGCCGTATTACAGTGGTGTTTTAAACATATCTATGCTGATCAACTATATATCTATTAGTCGACACGATAGCCTAGTAGATAGAGCCCCGCAATTCCTGTTCTTCTGTGTTTTATGGGGGTACTTGCTGCCCCGAGTATCTAAAGACGCTTAGCAGCCTGTGCCAGTGATAGTGAGTATGATATGGCACTTTAATAAATAAGACACTATGGGTTAGGAACCGTGTTTCAATAGGTAGGTCTTGCGTCAGTTTTAGTGGTTCCTGATTACACACATAAAAGGTCAATTTCAAAGCTCTTTCCACAAGTAAACTAGCACCTTACCCATGGATATGAGCTTCTTGAAAAGTTTCTACTTTAAGCATAGTTAGCATTATGTACTAGGGCCTAACCTTACCTGCTGCTTGAAGAGGCCTTGCTGGGAGAAATGCTGGGAAGGGGTTTGCACCCCTTTGTAACTGTCTGCATGAGAGAGATACATATGTACTCTTTACTCAAGGGCTTTCCTGGATTCTCAAAGTGGAAGTATGTTGTACTTCACCTTGCAAATTATTACAGAAAATCGTCCTGCACACATTTAGATCTCTTAACTTGTGTGGATAGTTTATTTAAGGAAAAATAATGTGTAGGGTATTAAAAAGCGAAAAAGTGGCAAGTATTTCCAAGTCTCACTCAAACTCTGTTCCCAAGAATGCTTCCCCCTATAGCAGGTAAAAATGATCTGAAAAATGCTACTATGCAGTACTTTTCTCTGGATATAGGGTGGTCAGTTTTAAAAAGTGCATTGGATAAAGTGCTGGTCTTCCTGCACTAATAGGTTTGGAAATCATCCTCTTGGAGGATAGTGCCAGACTATAGATTTCAGCAGTAAAATGAGTTTGAATGCAGTATCTTATTCACATTCATACCTGACTGTGATTCCGTGAATGCAAAGAATATTCATAACAGCAAATATGAAACTATGAAAGTAACAAACTGAATTTATTTAACAAAGCACACATAGTCTATTCTACCCAGTTTTCTGCTAAGTGTACTACAGGGATAAACTGCAGTTTTTCTGGTGACCAGTATCTTGGAAATCCTTCTAGGGTATTTCAGACTTCATCAGCGTACTCTCCTACAGCCTTTGGCGCAGTGATTGATGAACACTGCTGCCAAAGATGTTCCTGCCTTCACATAGACCAGCCCCGGCCCTGAACGCTTTCTTCTTTGCTTTGTTTCTATCAGATCCTCTACCAGCCCCGCTCCTCTCCATATTCCCAAGCCCTGCTGTTTTGGAAAAGCAGGTCACTGTGAAGTGCGAAGCTCCTGCTGTCTCCACAGTGAGTGGATACCGATTTTACAAAGATGGGAGAGAAATCACAGAGCCCCAGGGCTCAACCCAGGACACGTACATCATCAACCGTTTCCAAAGTGCAGACCAAGGCTCTTACTTGTGCTTGTACTGGAGAAACAGATCTGGGAGAGCGATCCAATCCCCTGAGAGTCGGAGGCTACAGCTCAGTTCAGAAGGAAACGGTGAGTGCACATTATAGAAGCTTGCCCTTCCTGTATACTGCAGTGCGTCCTCTTATAATATTTTTTCATACATTGCATCCCTATATTCATCCTACTTGTTATATCCCGCCAGACACAGTGGCCTGGTGAGAACATTGGCCCACATGTGGACAACTCAAGTTTTCTAGTTCCTCTAGGAGGTTCCCAAGATGTTTGCACCTTCTCTTATCTCCTGCCTGCAGTACCAGGTTGTCCAGTCAATCAGGACCTGAACACTAGGGCTGCAGGTAGCACAGCCCTGAACATGGCTTCTCTCTGTGCAAGATCAGCATTAGTGGCAAGGGGCAGAAAGAGACACCCACTCACACAGCCCCATCTCTGTTCCTACCCTCCTGTAGCCAGTCACTCCTGTATTTTAGTGCAGTTCTGCCTCTTGCTTCTCTTTGATCAGAGATTCTTGCCTGGCCAGTCAGGTTTTCAGTATAATCACAGCAAATATGCATGAGAGAGATTTGCATACAATGGAGGCTGTGCATGCAAACCTCTCTCATGCATATTCATTGTGGTTCTCCTGGAAACCTGGCTAGGTGTGTCCCAAGAACTGGACAGAGAACCCCTGCCCTAGATCAGGGGTCTCAAACTCCATTTCTCCAAAACTGCAAACCTGTTGGATTTTCAGGATATGCCTTAATAGCAGTGAATGAATATGCTTGAAATAGGTTTACCTATCAACTGTCCATTTTGGAGTGGAGGAGTAGCCTAGTGATTAAAGCAGCAGGCGGGATGCTTCCCTTGCCAACTTTCCTTGTGATCTTAGGCAAATAATTTTACCCTCTATTGCCTCAGGTACAACTGAAATTGTAAGCTGATTTGGACAGGGAAATATCTTGTGTACCTGTATGTAGCTCACCTCAAACTCAGATTTTGAAAGATGAGTATTTAAATGCAAATCTATGTTATATAGATTCATCAAGGAGGTTCTGAGAATCTGAGTGAAACCCCAGTTATGTCGCTGTTGTTGTTATTGTTGTTAAGTGCCGTTGAGTCAGTGTCAACTCATGGCGACCCTCTGGATAGTTGTCCTAAATTGTGTTCAGTCCAGTCAGGTGGCTCATTGTTGACAGATGGGCACCCGTAGCTGCTGTTATTGTATCGATCCATCTCAATGCTGGCCTTCCTCTTTTGCGTTGCCAAGCATGATGTCTTTCTCTAATGATCTCTCTCTGGTCACATGATGTGTCCAAAGTACGAAAGTCAAAGTCTTGTCATCTGAGTTTCTAAAAAAGCTTAGGTTTGATCTCCTGTAGTACTTAAATGTCTCTTAAATCATAAGATTTATTTTCTATACGTAAACTATATTTTTACAGTTTTGGAGATTACGCCACCAGCCATGATCATAGAAAGTTTATCAGTTGCCAAAGGTAAGTGGTTTTTTTAAAGGATTCTTGCTAGCTTACACTGTATGCCTTATTTTATAAAAGCCAATTTAAAAAGACAGTATGAAGAACCCAGAAGGCCTTGGGGTAAGATAACCTAAGCAGCTTCCCATAGACAAAATATGGGAAACAAGATGGTATCAAGCTAGAAACGCAGCCTGTGTGACCTGTGAACCTAGTGCTTCCCTTCCTCCCCAGCCACTGACTCTGCCCACTGTTCCCTCTAAGCTGTGCGTGTGTGCATGCGCACACACCTCGCCAAGCGAGCGCACATACTTTACAACAGAGCGCACAAAAATTACGGCTCTGATTCTGATAGAAAACAACACAGGCGTCTTAAAATTTCAAAGTTATGATTGTAATTACTAGAAATTTCCCGCTTCATTTAATAATCGTCTATTTTCATTTAATTTGATTAAAATCAATGTGGTGTACATACTGTATTCTGACATGTAGTCAAATTTTAAAGTATATAACTCCGAGTGTCATTATGTGGTGCACAAAAATGTAGCCTTCCTTCAAAAGCTGCACACAGCTGATATTTTATGCGCACGCAGCCTACCAAAAATTAGAGGGAACATTGACTCTGCCCCTAGCCCCTTCTCCTCCTGTGGGGATCTTATTTCTTGCAGGCAGAAGAGAAGGACGATCGTGGCAACGGCTCTTTCTGTCTGACCTGATATCCTGCAGGCAGACAGACGGAGCCTTTGGTGTGACGCTGGCTGCTCTCTTCTCTTCTGCCCGCGGGAGATGGGATTCCTGTGGGCAGAACAGGAGGGGAAGGCCGTGATCGCAGCCTCCATGAACTTTGCAGCTGGCATCAGGCAAGGCAAAATTTTGGTGAGGCCAGGGCATGTGTGGCTCACCCCGGTCTGACGCCTGTGTACTTAACTACTACTTTCAGAGGACGGGCAACCCAAAGCAAAAGCTCCTTTCTGGGTGGGCTGTGCCAGTCTTTCTCTGCCAGCATGTAGCGTGGGCCCGATATTCATCCCATGACAGTCGGCACTTGTAAAGCCTCTGCCACTGGGGGTGAATGTGAAGCCAGTTATTCAGCAGCAGATGCTGGATTTCCGCTGCTACTGAATATGCACTTTTGCTGCCGACCTCCACTGTTATCTGGTCCGGGGTAATATTCAGCCACTAACCAGATAGCTGAACTGCATCAAGTTAGGGCAGCCATTGACCTGTCCTAACTTTATGCTGTTACCTATCCTGTTAATGGGCTGAAAAGAATCACTGCTGAGCAGATAGGTGCCAGGACCACCCCATTCCCACACATGAACCACCCTGGCACTTTCCAGATTGTCCATTAGTAATGCTGCAGCCTAAATCCACCCTGCAGGGCAATTCATTCACTTATTCTGACAAGACGGTCTGTGGGGAGGGTCAGTGACACTTCAAGATTTGGCGCTCTAAGCACATGCCTATGTTGTCTATGCCTAAAACCTTCCCTGCTTGGGAATGTATCAAGTACAATATCCTTTACTCATAGATAACTTAGGCATGTGCCTAAGATGCCAAATCTAGAAGGCACCCCGAAACTATGACCAGCCCCAATCCCAGGGTTGGCCTGTCTGCTAGCCGGGATAGGCAGCTGCTTAGGGCGGCAGATCTCTATGGGTGGCAGGCCATGTGCTTTGGCACACATGGCTTGCCGTCCCCCCCCCCTGCACACTGAGCTGTGCCGCCCTTCCCCCCCATGCTGATCTGTGCCACCCTTCCTCCTCCCCCCTGCCCTTGCTGAGCGATGCCGTGCTAACGCTGATTCTGGCAGCAGGGGGGGGGAATGGCTAGGCTCGGTGGAAGGCCATGTGCTTTGGCACATATGACCTACTGCTTTTGAATCCCCAAAGTTATGTTGGGGATGTCAGAAGCAGCAGGGCATGTGTACCAAAGCACATGGCCTGCTGCCAAGCTGAGCTGCACCCCTCTCGACAACACCACCAGAATTGATGGTAGTGCATCTCAGTGTGGCTCAGTATGGTTTGGGGGTAGCACAGCTCAGGGGTTAGCACAGCTGGGGCTTCTGCCTAAGGCAGCAGAAACGTTTGGGCTGACCCTGCCCAATCCCCCTCTCGCGACTCTCCAGTTCAAAAAGAGAATCCATCCAAAAGGAATCCCTCATATCCTTCCTATGAGCACCATAATCTGGCCCTGTTCCCAAAGAAATGAGGTAAGTGTGTGACTCTAAAGTGAGAGGGGTTAAAGGCATGACCTCACATCAGACCTACGGAACTCAGGATCTCTAGAATGGACACATCCTCGCCTTGGGGAACATAATCCTTTAGTACATTTGAAGGGATCGTGTCATTGTGTGGCCAGAGACGTGTATTTTCCGTTGCTAGGATCTTTTTCTGACCCAGTATGGCATTTCTTATGTTCTGTCTTTTCTGCAGTCTATACAATCTTCTTTGGAGGAAAGCTGCTTGTCCTGGCAATAGTGTTACTTGTTTTTGGCTCATGTCAAATTCATCATAAAATAAAGTAGGTAACAAACTCTTTATCTGTCTCTTGTCTAAAGTAACAGAATTTAAAAAAAATTATAGTAGTACAGACAATCCATAAAGCCACAGAGGTACTTCTGTAGCTGAATCAGATTTGCCTAGAGCTACAGCTAAATAGGCATGAGTAAAATCTTAAATCCTATCCTTAAATCTTAAGTGTCAGTCTATGAAATGTTATCATTCTATTTCCTTGTCACAGAATGAAGGCACAGAGAGATGATCAATGAACTGATCCACCACCATGGGAATAGCAGGAAATAAACATGTTTCTATCTGGATTTCGTGCGTCTATTTAAATATAAACCTCCCTCAGTTCCAGAAAAGAATATTCTGAGATTGGTAGTGGGATCATGACACCCCCTTGTGACAAGAAACCAGCTGCGACTTTATATTTCCTCCAGATGGGAGCTTAGCCTGCCGATCGCCTTTTAAACAGACAGGAAATCTCAGTCAATATCGAGTTCAATCCTTTTATTTTTTGTTATTTATTTATTTTCTTGTTTTATATTCAGCTAATTCACAAAGGGGGGCTTTTTAGAAGCTCTGTTCATGATTTGCATGTCTGAAAATGGGATTGCAGATGTGCAAATCTTGATGTCGTCCCCGCAGCCATTTTAGAAAGCTGGGTACATGTACATCTCTGGGGCAAACATGTCCATGATACACAGGAGCATGATGGAGGCATGTTTGGGAACATTCTGTGAAAATTACATGTGCTTGCCCAATTTCAGAAACCACCAGCAAGTTGCAACCCACTAGTGGTGCCATCCATGCCTATTCCTGCTCCAGTCCACAAAGAAGCACTCACTACTCACAGTGCTAAAACCAGTCCTAAGAGAGAGGTGAGAAAAAAGAGAGCCACAAAGTGAGGCAAATAGTCTATACAGGTGTTTAATAAGCGTTCAGAAGGTTCACCCTACATGGCCAAGTTTTGGCATATGCCTTTGTCAGGGGTATACAGAACCTTTTACTGCAAACAAAAACAATGCATCTAAGCATTACACAAATAAAACATTTAAAAGTACAAAAAAAAAAAATCAAATGCAATAAATAAATGTGTATTGCAAAAACAGTTTTAAGAACAATATTAAAAACTAAATTAGAAACATATTTAGAACACGATAAAAGGAATGGGAGATAAAGGATACCTGTGCATAGTAGGATGTCTAAATATACGCCGTGTAATGCAACCATATTGAGCAAAGAGGTTTAAAATAATTGAACATATGAAACTGAAGACAGTAAGGAGATTAATGACGTGCCTAGCGCTGCACAGACACATGTAAGAGACGGTCCCTGCTCATCAGAGCTTACAGTCTAGACAAGAGAGACAACACAGTAGCTGTAGACATGGGATACATCTAGGGGGAATGGTAAGGAAACACAAAGATCGGGTGAGTCAAGATCTGAAAGCGGCAGCAAAGAGGTGAGTTTTCAGCCTGGATTTGAAAAGGGTCAGAGAAGGCACCTGACGTACAGACTCGGGTAGTTTGTTCCAGGCATAAGGTGCAGCAAAATAAAAGGAGTGAAGTCTGGAGTTAGCAGTAGCAGAGATTTGCATGGATAGGACTATAATGTTCCAAATACAATATTATTTTCAATACCATATTGTATGTTACCCGTTTTTACATTGGCCCCGGCTCCATTCATTTTATGTTTGGTATTGTTTTGGATCCAATATGGTTTGTACCATAATTTCTACTGCTTGATTTACTATATAAATGTGGGGGGTTTTCATTATGTTTTTAATATTTCTTCATTATGATTTTAACATGCTTTTATGCTTACATTGTTTATTGTATTCGTTATTGTACTTGGTTCTTATCACTTTTTGTATATTTTATATGCATGTCTCACTTTTTATTTACTTTTGCAGCACAAACATTAGGTATCATTAATCTCCTTACTGTCTTCAGTTTCATATATTCTATTATTTTAAACCTCTTTGCTCAATATGGTTGCATTACACGGCGTATATTTAGACATTCTACTATGCACAGGTATCCTTTATCTCCCATTCCTTTTATTGTGTTCTAAATATGTTTCTAATTTTGTTTTTAATATTGTTTTAATACTTTTTTGCATGACACATTCATTTATTGTATTTGATTTTTCATTTTTGTACTTTGAAATGTTTTATTTGTGTAATCCTTACATGCATTGCTTTTGTTTGCAGTAAAAGGTTCTGTATACCCCTGACAAAGGCATATGCCAAAACATGGCTATGTAGGGTGAACCTTCTGAACACTTATTAAACACCTGTATAGACCATCTGCCTTGCTTTGTGGCTTTTTTTCTCCCCCCTCGCTCTTTGGACTGGTATTCCTGCTCGAGGGCATGAATAGGCATCAAAAAAGCTCTTGTTCTGCACCCAAAACATCCTGGAGGGAATACAGAAGAAGGTCCTCTGATATCCCCAAATACTTTTCACAACCGGAAATAAAAATGAAGGGAAACACAGACACTTGTTTTCTGGTTGGCATGCTGATGCACATCTTTGCTTGCAAAATAGCAGACAGGGACATGTATGTGATATGGGATAGATGTCCCCATTCTAAATTATTCTCTCAGGGATGTCTATATGCCTGAGCCCACCAACAAGCATTTCGGGCATATACACATTTCTAAAATCCAGCTGAAACTTGCTTGTGGCCAGCTTTTTTTTTTTTTATATGTTTTGACCTGGACGTCCCAGATTGCACCTGGACATCATGTCTAAAATATGCCTTTGTTCAGAGTGGATCACTAATAAATTTATTTATTTAGCTGTATTTATATCCTGCTTTTCACTGGGTCAAAGTGGTCAATTGGGGGATACATTTAACACGAGGGGATATGAGACACATATGCTAATGCTTACAGGGAACATGGGCAATGGAGGGTTAAGTGGCTTGCCCAAGACCACAAGGAGTGCCTATAGGACTAGAAATCCCAGACCCTCCAGCCTGAGATTGCTGTCCCCAGGTGGGACTTGAACCCCTGGCCCTCTGGCCTGAAGTACCTTGTCCTAACCACTAGACCACTCCTCCCTCCTGTGCATAAAAACAGAAAGCAGGAAGAATGACAGTAACGAAGCAGCTTGGGAGACGCTGACCTTCTTCCCTGGCATCATCCTCTTTTCTTATGTCTGGGTCTACCAACAAGCTCTTTGGGGAAGGGACTTCCTAAACATAGAATTTGTTTCCATGCCAACAGCAAACCATGAAAATAATAGTTATTACTGTTTAAGAGACAATCAAGTCCTCTGAAATGATCAGACCAGCGCAAAGAATAAAATTACCCACAATAAACCATTTTCTCATGAACAAATTCTGTATCCTCTGCTGATCCGTTTACTGGGCTGTTCCCTCACAAAGCTTCGCTAAAGCAATCCTTGGAACAGTGGAAAGCTCGTCGCTGCCCTGGGGGTTACAGATTCGCTGAAAGCAGCATTACCTAAAAAAAACAACCAACCTGTTTTATGCATAACTGAGTAGTCAGTCCAGGCAAATGAACCTTCCTTCTGACTTTCATTTGCTTTAAGAGATCTTTTAGTGTTTTAGAAAGTTTTTTCCAAGTTCCCCCTGCCAGTATGAAGCTGCTGCAGCTGTGTTGATTATCTTCGGAGAACCTTCGCCACTCACACACATACAGGATAACTGAGGAGCAGATCTTCATCAGAGCCCCATGTAGGCATCCCACTGATACACGTACATTATTAATACAGCAGAGATAACATCACACTGATATACATAAAGCGTGAATACAGCACGGACAACTGAAGAGTGGACCTCTATCGGTGTCCCATGCAGGCGTCACACTCATGTGTGTAAAGTATCTATAAGGTTAACAGTTCCGATTAGCATTGAAAGCTGAGGGCTAGGGAGAGAGGACTGAACTGGGAAGGCAATAAAAAATCCATAGAGTGCTATGCATTTGCCGTTCGCCACCTGATTCTTTGCCAGACGCTCTTGGATGATATAATGTAGAATACAGGAACTAGCACAGCGCTCAGGCTGCTTACTGCCAGTGTCACCCGGACAGGCAAGAACAGGGTCTTTTCCACTAAGCAGGCATCTCTCCCCAGCAGGACCACAATACACCGGTAGCAATCAATGATTTGGTATGGACCAAAGAGCGCCGCAAAGCCTGCCGCAACGAAGGCTAACAGAGTTGTGATTCTCTCACGCTGCATAGCCTGGATCGAGGGGGAGCCCCAGAGGGCCCGCCAGATGAGGAAATACATGGTTCCCAGGATGAGACATGGTAGGAAGTAGAAAAGAATAGATGCAGTCAGACGAAATGAGGCATAGTCGTGTGGCATGGGGTAGGTTTCAAAGCAGGAACTGTGATTGCCATCAGTTTGCCTATGGATTGGTAGTTTGAAGACTCCAGTGACACAGAGGGCAATGGCCACCAGCCACAAGGTGGCACTGCTGAGGTAGCCACACCTGGTGCTCTGCAAGGCACAGAAGCGCAGGGGATGTCCCACAGCTAGGTAGCGCATCACAGAGATCCATGTGAGGAAAAGAACACCAGCAAAGAGATGGAGAAAGAACACAGAATGGACCAAGGTGCAGGCAGTGCTTCCCAGGGTCCAGTGATGGTCTTGAAGGTGGTAAGTTAAGTCAAAGGGCAAAACTGCAAGCAGGAGGAGGTTGGAGGTCAGCAAGTTGATGGCATACACTGGGAGGCACTGCTCGGTCTTCAGCTGTGGGGCCATGGCCCAAATGACCAGGCAGTTCAAAGGCAAGCCCAGAAGGAAAACTATGCCATAGAAGCTGGTGATGAACACCTTGCCAGAGCTGAAGTCAATGCCACATCCTGTGCTGGGGTTCATTACAAGAGAAGGTTTGTGGCATATGTTGAGTGGGACATAGAGTTGAGACTGGTCAAGGTGGAGCAGATGAGACTTCCTGTTACCTCAGCAGGTCAGATGTTCCTTCAGCTCAGTGGTGGGCTCCTAGGTTTAGAGATAGAAGGCTTCAGATTCATACCTTGAGAATCTTGCACTGAGCACTCAATGCATGTGTCCAGGAGAAGCTGACATGATTGGAGGAGAGTATTCAATCCAATTCAACTTTCTCTTCTGCAGCTTTGTCCCAGTCAAGGCCAGGACAGGATGACCCTTGTAAAAACTCTGGAGGCTGATTCTGAAAACATGAAAAAGCAGACGTTAGAGAGTCAAGTCAGAAGGTGGAAGAAATAGGTTTGGAGGACACTCCTGAACAACTTTCAGCATCTGTCTCCACTGTCTCCATCCTCCCCAATCCCCATCAACCTCTCTGAGTGTCTGAGGAGCTAGGTGGTTCAGAAGAAGTTCCCAGGATTACTGGATCTCTGATCTGTACACTCTTGCCCATCCTTCCATTTCCCCTCTGTCTGAGTGTGAGATAAGGATGAATGGTCGGGTCATCAGCGGAATTCCTCCCTCCAGTGGTAGTGGAGGTAGGGACTTGCAGGGGGTCAACAGATGTCAGGGAGGCTGGAAGAGAGCTGGTAATAAGGAGAATGGCATTTGGAGAGGATAAGCTTTAACTCTGTGACGGTCTTTCTCTCTATATCAAAACACATATTCAGTCCTCTGCAAACCACCCTTTGTAGATACTGACCCCTGTGTCTGCAGTCGTGCCTCTTCTGTGCTGTGTCCTCTGTGTCTGACTGAGCTCTCTCCTTCAAACTTTATTCAAATTGTGTGTTTACCAACCTTTCCTTCACTTCCCCTTTCTCTGCACCTGAGCAAATATAACTTACAAATAATAATTTATAAAGACAGAGGTGGAAAAACATCAGCAGTGTCAATGGCTGGAAGATGGAGAAACTCAGCAGCTTAGTAATATCTACACATATCTGGGTTTGACCCAGCACAAAGTCAAGTTGGCAAGTTACCCATTTCCAGGATTGAGATTTTAAGCCAGTCCTGAGTTTCTGACAATCTCAAACCGCACTCCTCCTCCAAACCCACCACCTGTTCCTCTGACCCTATCCCCACCCATCTCCTACATCCCATCTCCCCCACCATTGTTCCATCCATCTCTCATATTCTCAACCTTTCACTCTCCACTGCAACTGTCCCAGTCAACTTCAAACATGCTATTGTCACACCTCTCCTCAAGAAACCCTCACTCGATCCCACCTGCCCTTCTAACTATCGACCCATCTCCCTCCTTCTCTTCATATCTAAACTACTAGAACGAGCAGTCCACCACCGCTGCCTCAACTTCCTCACCTCCCATGACCTCTTGGACCCACTACAATCAGGCTTCCAGTCCCTACACTCCACTGAAACGGCCCTTACAAAAGTCTCCAATGACTTGCTCCTGGCTAAACCTAAGGGACTCTACTCTGTCCTCATCCTTCTCAACCTCTCCGCGGCCTTTGACACTGTTGACAACAATCTCCTCCTTAACACCCTCTCCTCACTTGGCTTCAAGGACTCCGTGCTATCCTGGTTCTCCTCCTACCTCTCCCATCGCTCCTTTAGTGTATGCTCTGGGGGCTCCTCCTCCTCCCCTACCCTGCTCCATGTTGGTGTTCCACAGTGATCTGTCTTGGGCCCCCTCCTTTTCTCCCTTTATACCCAATCCCTTGGCGCACTTATCTCCTCCCATGGCTTGCAGTACCATCTCTACGCCGATGACTCCCAAATCTACATCTCTTCACCTAATATCTCTCCAGCAATCCAGACCAAGATCTCAGCCTGCCTTTTTGACATCGCTGCCTGGATGTCCCATCGCCGCTTGAAACTGAACATGGCCAAGACTGAACTCCTCATCTTTCCCCCCAACTCTGCCCCTCCTCTTTCCCCTTTCTCAGTCTCAGTGGATGGATCTACGATCCTTCCTGTTCCCTCAGCCCGCAATCTGGGGGTTACCTTTGACACCTCTCTCTCCTTCTCCATACACATCCAGCTCGTAGCTAAGAC
Source organism: Ichthyophis bannanicus (assembly GCA_033557465.1). Classification (NCBI taxonomy): domain Eukaryota; kingdom Metazoa; phylum Chordata; class Amphibia; order Gymnophiona; family Ichthyophiidae; genus Ichthyophis; species Ichthyophis bannanicus. Next base: position 123,761,681 of record CM066048.1, read on the forward strand.
CTGTCGCTTCTTCCACTTCAACATTAGCAAAATCCGCTCCTTCCTTTCTGAACACACTACCAAAACGCTTATCCACTCCTTAATTTCCTCTCGCCTAGATTACTGCAACCTGCTCCTTGCCAGTCTCCCCGCGAATCATCTCCTTCCCCTTCAATCTATACAAAATTATGCTGCTTGACTAATATTCTGCCAGTCTCGCCATGCCCACATTACTCCTCTTCTCAAGTCACTTCATTGGCTCCCCATCCAATTCTGCATACAGTTCAAACTTCTCATACTGATCTATAAGTGCATCCACTCTGCGGCCCCTCAGTACCTCTCATCCCTTATCTCTCCCTACATCCCCTCTCAGGAACTTCGCTCCGCTAACAAACTACTTCTATTTAGGCCTTTCACTTGCACAGCTAACTCACGCCTTCGCTCCTTTCACCTCGCTGCACCCTACGCCTGGAACAACCTACCTATGTCTATTCGCCAGGCACCCTCACTGGCCCTCTTCAAATCCAAGTTGAAAACCACCTCTTCACTGTTGCCTTCAGATCCTGACCTCCACCCTTATCCTAACCTGATTCCCATCAATCTCCCATGACCGAATTACACAGACCATATTATGCTTTGCACCAAACTGACTATCGCTTTGTATTGCTGTATTAGATTGTAAGCGCGGATGAGCACGACTCTGATGAGCAGGGACTTTCTATTATGTGTATATCTTTATATGCATGTCTTACCTGTACAGCACTGCCTGCTCGGCACTATATAAGTGCTAATTAGTAGTAGTAGTAGTGATGCATTATGGGACCTGCATCACTGATGTCAATGGGTAAAATCAGGGACTACATATACAATACTGTCTTGCAATGCAAATTTAAAACCAGAACTGGCAGTAAACCTTGCTCCAGAAACTGGGCAACTTGGCAACTCTGCAAAGCAGAGAAAAAGAGCAACTAGGTGCTATGACCATGTGGAAAAAACTATTTTATAAAAAAATAAAAGTCTAGACGATTAATACAGAAACAAAGGAAAGGAGGTAGTTCTGGGTTGAAATTGTTTGAAAATTAAAATTCTTTTCAAGCAAGGGGTCAAGGGAACAGGCAGCAGAACTGCTAAGCTCCCCAGTTCCAATAATAAGGTTAATTACTCCAATAGCAACAATATCATATGAAGAACCAAAGGCACTGGAGCCAATATTAATACTTTATAAGGTAGACACAGGGATGTCTCAGACAGACGGCTTAAAACGAAGGCACCAAAGTGTCTAAGATTGCCGTAATAGCATCAAGGACTATCCACTGGCCATTTAATTCTCATACTTGAGACTCCAATAAAAACATCAAGAAACAGTGTCAAATAGTAAGGGTATGAAAAAATCAGTACTTAACTTCAGACACCCCCAGCAGGGAAACTTTTAGACCAGTCCTGGTTTTGAAGTTACATCCCAGGGCAGTGTAGTATTTGTAGTCCCAGATACCAGTGCTGCAGGTCGCATAGTGCATTTGGCTGGAGTTGTCAGAAATCCAGGACTGGCTCAAAATCTCTTTCCTGGAACTGGGTAACCTAGCAGCTTCAAGGCAGCTCTGGCTGTGTTACGCTACTCGCCTGTTGACAGCAAGCTAAGGAAAAGGTTGCCAACTGGCTCCAGATGCGCCCGACAGGCTCAATCCAGGCCTAGGTTTACCTCATTGCATGCAGGGATATGTAGTTCTGAATTCTCCATTGCACTCCATAAGAAAAGGAAAACTACAAGTCGCTGTATGCAATGGGGTAAACCCAGGACTGGATCTAGCCTGTTGGGGGCATCTGGAGCCAGTTGGCAACCCTAGCTAAGGAGGGGGAGCAGGGGGAAGGGAGCACAAGACACAACTTATGCAAAGAGGGAGGAGGGGCACATAACATACTAGCATAATGAATAACCTGATCCAGTCCAGGTTTTTCCATTGCATGCTGGGACTTGCATTTCTTTCCTTTTTCTGCAGGAAAGCCAGAACTACATCTTCAGGCATGCAATGGGGTAAACTAGTCAGTTCCCTGCTGACCTAGAATTTTATGGTTACTCTCCGTTTGTAGGGTGTATCATCCCCGAATCCTAGAGCAGGATCCATATTCGAGCTCACTTACTGACTGCTTCCAGATATCAGAGGGAGAGATCTAAAAGGTGACAGGTAAGAAACATTAGTGATCAGGGGTGAGAGAGGCAAGTGGGAACCTGCATGAGAGACAGACATACAGAAGATACGTTGCTTTTGTATGTGATGTGTGATGACTTCTCTCTCTCTGAAATTCAGATACAGAAAACTTTATTGGTATGACCTCTTTTTCAGTCTCTCTCCCCCCCTGTCTGTCTCTGTAAGGATACGGGTAGTTGTAGGAACAGATATGGTGATATTCTTTATAAAAACTGGAAAGGTGGATTTCATCTCTCAGACATCCCCCACCCCCCTTATCCCAGCTGGCTGCTAATGAGGTCAGGTCAGATTATGGGGAATTAGAACTCATCCATCTGTTCCTCACTCCCATACGCCCAGTGATAAGAGCACAAAGAGGCTGCTGAGAACCAGTATCGAAGAGGATAAAGTTCCTATTGTGTCAAACCAGTTGGAGGTCAACATTTGGAGTTTAATTTCCCCTGCACCAAAGGTAAGAGGAAGTCCAGTCACAAAATCCTGGGGCCTTAATCACCCTTGAACTCTTCCGCAGTCTCCTCTGTTCGGGGCACAGGACTTGGGATGTTCACGAGAATTTTAGAATTAGATTGAGCTACTTGCCTTTTCTATGCTTGGTTCAAAGGGGCATCCCCATGCTGGTAATGGGGGTTTGGGCTATTTTACTTGCATGGGGCTTAGTGCTAACTGGAGGGGGGTGGGTACAGCCATTCTCCTGAGGGCCACTGTGGCAAATCCATGGTTGGAGAAGGTAACTCTACCCATTGAGGTGGTATTAGTTGCACCCATGCGGCGCGGGATTCAAATCTCACACCAGCAATGCTGCGGTGGGAATATCCTCGTCTTGTTTAGTCGATACCTTGATGCACACCACCAGTGTAAAGCAGGGGCCCAGGTCCTATACTACGTTTCAGTGTGGTACCTAAAGTGTGCACTAAAGCCCATGCTTCCAGGTTGCACATTTAAATAAACAAGCCCCAAAGTGAGTTTCAGATCAGTGTCATTGCTCTAGCAGTAGCTGCAGCTGAAGGGGTGGTTGTCGCCCTTTCTCCTTGGTGTCTGTGAGGGTGCGCTTGTCACATTGAGAAAGCATGACCGAGCAGGTGAAGAAAATAGTGAATTTTCCAAAAGCGAAGCAGGTGACTGACCCCGCTCTTGGAGGCAGACCTACATCTAATCCTGGCTTCCTGGCATCTCCCTGGGATCTTTAGTGTTGATTCTTACAGGAGTAGCAGAACTACAGGTCCCACCACACCGCTAGGAGGATCATAAAATCAAAACCTAGGACTGGCGTAGAGCCTCCTAGCAGTTACTCGGTCTCTGAGAGGGTGGTCAGTTCAGGAAAATGTTCTTTTCAGCCTGCTGAATTTTCACTGATATTCCCTCTCTTTTTAGCTGGACGTTCTTTCCCACTGTAATATCATAGAGCTGTCAAGTTATCCAGTTCCAGGAGGGAGATTTTAGGCCAGTTCTGGATTTCAAGCTACCCTATTATGATGCATTATGGGGCTCACAGAACTGATTTCAATGGGTAGAAACAGGAACTACGATTACCACACTGCTTTGGGATGTAAGTTCAAAAACAGGACTGGCCAAAAAACTCTTCCTCCTAGAACTGGGTGATGTGGCATCTCTGATATTGCTGTGGTTCACCTTTTTTTGTTGTATATGTAACACTGATGTATTTTGACACTTTTGGGGGTATTATAGCATGCTTTCCCAATGCCCAGATTCACCCCTTCTATGCACCAAGATATAGTCCCTCCTCCCCAAAGCTTTCAGCACTAAGGTTGTTTACTGGCTCCAGATTTACTTGGGAAGGTTCCTTCAGTCCTAGGTTTACCCACTGCATGCAGGGACTTGTAGTCTTGCTTTTCTTAGGAAGTGCAATTGGAGAAATTAGAACTGCACATCCCTGCATGGACGGGAATAAACAAAGGCTGGATCAATCCTGTCCTGTGAATCTTGAGCATATGGTAAGCCCACCACAGACAGAGGTTCGTGACTTTATTAGTGATGTGAAATTACTTTTATTGACATGTCTTTTTTTTGATTGCCTTTAAATGAGCCAACAGTTGGGAATACCTTTCTGTGTGTTCAACCTGGGGTAGAATCTCTTCGTCTCATCTCTTCGGCAGCTGAGGAGGCCACAACACCAGCTGCCAATGTCACTTGTGGATGAGACTGCAGGAGATATGCTCGTGAGAGACACCAGCCAGAGACCTACGGTGGTCAGAGCCATAGAAGGTAAGAGGAGAAGGACACAGGATGTTCTGTCTAATTGCCGTGAGCTCCCTCCTCAGCTCAGAGCATGCTGGGTACTGTAGTTCCACAACCTATCACTTCATTCCCCAATCTTTCATCTGTTCTCCCCTGATTTCTTGTGTTTCATTTTGTTTAAGATGTGATTAACAGTAACCATTCTTCACACCTCCTGGGACTGAGGAGCCTGAAGAGGACAGGTGAGCTTCAAATGTCTACCGGGGAATGAACGGATGCATAAAAGTTTTAGTGAATGTAAGAGAGAGAGTCTCCAGACCTAGAGCACTAGAACATAGCATCTTTACTCATCCACGCAGAGGGAGATTGCCATGTAGCTCCACAGTCAGTAGGGCGATCAAGACTACATCTCCCAGCATACAACAGGTCTGGATCAGCCTGTTTCTTCTGACATGGAGCCAGGTGGCAACCCTTGTTCTGGGCAGAGCTGTCATTTCCCTGGGCCTCATTGCCACAGGAGGCCCCAAAGCTGAAGGAGGCACAGCTTACTGGTAGACTTTGGGGCCCCCTCCCATATTTTTGCCCTGAACCCCAGCATGCCTGATTCCAGGTGTTCACCAATTTCACAGACACACACACAAGCACACACGCTCTCAGTTCTGATGTGTCCATCTCTATATGTCGTATCCTCGTTGGCTTCAGATACGGACCAGAGGGCTCGTCTACACATGATCCAGGTGCCCCATAAGGACCAGGAGGACAGCTTCCTTCGATTGCATGAGGAAAATCTGCTGTTGAAGAAATACTCCAGGAAACAGGAGAGCGCCATAAAAAGGTAGTGAGGGGGTTTCTTATTCATTTAGATTTGGCTCGTGCCTTTTCAGTAGCACTGTAGTTCAAGCTTAGCTTCGTTTGGATACAGTAGGTATTTCCTTGTCCGCAGAGGGATGAGGCAACAGAGGATTAAGTGACTACTCCAAGGTCACAAAAAGCATCAGCAAGATTTCAATGTTGGTTTCATTGGTCCTTATCCTATTGCTTAATCCAGTGGTTCTCAACTAACATGTCGGGACACACTAGTGTGCCACCAAAAGCTAGGAGGTGTATCACCAAATATTTGGCACACAGCATGTGTGCCTGCAGGATTGGGAACGTGCAAAACAAGGAGCCAGGGACTTGAAATCCCTATAACCATTCCTTAATTCTGCTCTCTCCCTTCAATGATCACTGTTTCCACCAGCCTAAGCATTATTTTTAACTACAATAACATATTTGGTCTCTTTTGTTCAGCTATAGATTGTAGTGTTCAGTGTGTCGAGCACATAAATACAGTCTGTCAGGTGTATCACAGTAGAAAAAAGGTTGAGAACCACTATTCTAATCAATAGGCTACTTCCATTTCTCTTCATACAGAATGGGAGCAAAACTTCTCCGCTTAACTTCTGAGCATCAACGGACACAGGATGGCAAGACTCCGAGGGTAGGACCAAGGGTTCCAGGCACCAAGGATGTGGTTAAAGACCTACAAGAGAAACTGTGGGCACTGAAGCAACGGAATGAGACCCTAATGAACAGGTTGACTATGTACAAGCAATGGCAGCAGGTCCAGGGTGGTACCTGTCGGCACTGCCCTTATGGGTCCATCCAGGCACGCATCAACTCAGGGCTACAGAGGGTGAAGACAGAGGGCCAGTTGCTGGAGAGTACCAGGAAAGGTGAGGGGGATGGGGAGGAGGATTACATCACCAAGACTATAAGAGCCGAGGTAGCAAACATGGCCTGGAGCTCTGAGTCAAGGGAAAGGGTGCCATTATCGGAGAGCTTGTACCCCACAGAAAGCAAATGCAAGCACCTAAGGAGTGCTTCAGCCAGGGAAAAGGCTTTGGTGATTAAGAAACATCAAGGGGAGCTGTGGGCTCCCCAGGTCACACATCCCGCATAACGTTCCTTTTCCAAATTTCCAGACGTTATGCCATGTAACCAGGATACCTTTGAACCAGGAACCATGAATTCAAGAGGAGGGAGATGATAAAAACATTCAAATGCAGGGACTTGTAGTTCTGATTGGTCCATTGAGTTTTCCAAGAAAATCAGAAATTGTGGGTCCATGCATACAATAGGGTAAAACCAGGACTGGAGTCGGATGGCAGCCCTATAAATAATGCACAAGGAAAGAATGCTCCAGAAGGGATCAGGATAGGTGGTGCCAAGGGGGAGACTCAGGAACAACACAACAAATGTTTCCTTAATGAAAGGGTGGTGGACATGAGAGTCAAAGGCAGTAATAGAATTCAAGAACACATGGGACAGGCACAGGATCCTCAACAGTGGCAGAGTGAGAGGTAATGTTAAATTCATTAATTTGATTAACCTGCCTTTTGATAATAATACAAGTTGATGTACAGCTGTTTAATCAGCCAACAAACTACAAAAATAAATAATCCAAACAGAGGCAATAAACAAATGCAATAAAAAAATTAAATACTATTAGATAGGAGAGAACTAAATGCAATGCAAAAGGTGCCTTCAACTCAGTGCTGACTCTTGGTGACCCAGCAGTTCCTGGGCTTTCTTGGCAGTGTGACCAGAAGTAGATTGCCTCAGAAGAAAGACCTGGCAATGGAGGGTTAAGTGACTAAAATGCAAATATATACATGAAGGACTTAAAACAACACAAGACAAAGAAACTGCACAACACAAACAAAACAACATACATAAAGCAATCACAAGCTTAAAACTAAAATAAATAGAGTTTAAAATTAGGATGGTCATACGTGTACTGAGCGCCTAGATGAACCTTCAGCCTTATCCCCCCCCCCCCATCCCTCAATTAACTTTAAGGTCCCTAATTCACCCTCCCTCCAAGATTTTGATAATTAAATTCCACAATAACGATTATCTTACAGCAGGCCTATAAAAGTGCATGACTGGACATTTTGGGCCCAATTTTTGAAAGGCTTTTAAATGGTTTAGAGCCCAGTAGACTGTGTAAATGCCTTAAAGCAGGATATTTAACGGCACTTACATGGTTAATGCCATTGGATATCCCCTTCTAACTCCCCTACGTGCCCCGTTGCTGTCCAGTGAGGATCAGGATATTCCGGGGTGGAGCGGAGTCAGTGGCAAGTGATAATCGGGCAGCAGTGATATATTGCATGCTACCGGTTAGCTCCTATGCCCCAAAGCTAGGAAAGGAAAACCGTCGCCTGTCTTTCAGGCCCAGGAGCTAAGAAGGCAGCATGCAATATATCACTGCTGCCCGATTATCACTTGCCACTGAACACCCCTGACATGCCCCAATACTAATCAGAGGGGAGGTGGGTTTAGAGGGAAAGATGAGAAGCTCAGTTTTGGCTATGCTCGGGATCAGATTGTGGTGGGACAGTCAGGCTGCAGTGTCAGATAAGCAAGCAGAGATACGGGCTTGGATTCCTGGAAATATTTCCGTTGTAAACAAGTTGAACTGAGAGTCCTCAGCATAGAAATGGTATTGAAAATCAGGGGAGGAGATGAGTGTACCAAGGGGCTGGGTGTAGAGAGAGAGAAGGAGAGGCCCCAAGACAGAGCAGGATAGCAGTAGAGGAGGATCCGCTTGAACATACATTATAAGTGCAGTGGGAGAGATAAGAAGAGAATCAGGATAGAACAGAGCCCTTAAAACCAAGTGAGGACAGGGTATCTCATCTGTGACCCCCCCCCCTCATTTCCAGGGATACAAGTGCAAAAGCCAGAGTCAAAGCCTGCTCCTCAGACAGCACCTCCAAGTTACGAAAACTGCTTGACAAAAGAAGAGAGAGCTGAGATTGAACAACTGTGAGTCCCCCTTTTTTCTGCCACTGGTGAACTGGAAGATGAGAGGCTGGGCATGATGGCTCTCTGAGAGCCAGATGGCAAAGAAATGAGAGAGGCTGTACACAAGAGCCCTCTGACAAAAGCAGAGTGTGTGAGAGCGGTGAGAGGCGATGCATGATGGCTTCTTGATGACGGACAGATGGGGCAGGTGTGAGGCGAGAGGTTGCTCACCAACATTCCCTGATGAGAGACAAATAGTGGAAGATGTTTGGCTGCAAGCTGTTCCTGATGGTTCCCTGCTGAAAGACGAAAGCATGAGGGGGACACACACATGCACACATGTTCCTTTGTACGGATATCCTGTACTATCCAGTGTGCTTTGTTCCAGCAGTGTGCGAGCTGTGGAGAAGCAGCATGGCCGCCTGGCAGAGGTGGATCTTGGTCATAAGGAGAATACGGAGGAGACAGACTGGGATGAGGCACTGTCCTTCCAGCTCCAGGCAGAGGCACACAGGTACAGACCCCCTCCTGAGCTCTCGGGGTCTCTTTCCCTCCCCACCCCCTTAAATTAACATTTAGTCCTCAGACACCAAGAGGCACTGGGACCCTGAGCTTTGGAGCAGAGCTCACTGCTGGTAAGAGGGCAGCCACTTCATGATACTAATATGAGCAGCATCTGCTGGATGCCCACGGGGAGGCAAGGTTATATTTGCAAAATCCCAGCGTTTGGGGAATGTCAACGAGGACAAAATTAAAATAAATAAAACTTTTTATCTCTAGAGTTCTGTCACTATGTACCACCGTTAACTGGATAAAACACTTCATTTTCTCTTGGATCTGTGCTAACCACATGATGAATTTGGGTGGTGGGAATGTGTGTTTGGAGAACAGTGATTTATATCCCAATGGATCTGCCATGTCCCCAGGAATTCCTTAGCCCCCTTCACCATCTGCTCTTGCTTTCAGGATAACGATCTGTGAGAACGTGGAGTTGATCCGACTGCAGAGGCTGGCATGGGAGAGGAACGTGAAGGTGACTGCAATGAAAAAAATGTTCCAGCAGCTCAAGGAGGCAAGACACTCCATTCCGCTCTTTCTCTTGCTGCCCAACTCTCTCTATCCATCTGCAACTTTCCCTCTCTGGTGTATGGTAGTCTGCCACCCACATTCCTACCATTGGAGATGGTGCAGAGATATCATGATTTCAATCACAAAGGCAGACAGGTCCCATGGGAGTCCCGCAGAACTTGCCTGAGTTTGAAGCGGCGATATCGTTACATCTTCCACAGCAGAATACGGGTGGTGGACTCCATGCACCTTAGAGGAATCATTGTGTCTGTCTTTCTCTTTCTAATGGTTTCTCTTTTCTTTCTTACAGACTTATGAGACACAACTGCAAGAGGTAAGTACCCACAGGTCTGCTCCTCCTCCGGAGACCTCCCCCATTTACTCAGTGCCTGACACACACTCTCCCACCATCAATCAGTTGGCCAGTGCTCTGCCTCCTCCATATCCTGTGTCCTAGAGATTCTTCTTGTCAATAAGTTGCCCGGTGCTTTCTCCCTCTCCTCCCATGTCTTGGAAATCCTCCCCCCCCCCCACACCAATTAATCAGTGTCAGATGACCTTTCTCCCTTGCAGAGACAGCAGACCCTGGCATCGGCTCACACAACCCTCTTGGCCCAGATAGAGGGACTCAGTACCCAGCTGCAGGCAGAGCAGCTCAAGGTTGTGACCTTAGAGAGCAAACTGGAGAACATCTCTGTCCTGCAGAGGTCATTGAAAGAGGTCAGTGACATATGAAGGGGTGAGGAAGGATGAAGCTACCACCCACATAAAATAGAGTGCTCAGAAGGGCCCCTTTCGGGCTTTTTTTGAGCTCTGGGAGAATTAATCTATTCCTGGTGCTGTCAGATTATGTCACCAGTGAGTGGCTGACTCACCCTGCTTGTCCATGGAGAGCATTTCTGTCCTGTTGGTGACAAGTGATGGGGAGGAAAAAGGGACAAGATACTACCCACATGGAATGGAGAGGTTTGGGGTCTGTTCTCGTTTCTGAGGGGTGGTGGGAACTGCTCTCTGTTATGGATTATTATCTCTGATCCATGTGATTTTGTATAATGTTATGAGATTCTCAGTTCCAGCAGCGAGCTGAGGACCTGGAGAAGGAACGGGATCTCCTGAAAGAGAGCAATGAACTGCTGGTGAAGAGGTAAGGGGCTTCTTTGACCTTCCAAGAACCCAGAAAAGGGTGGGGATAGGGAAGGGAACAAGCCATCCTAGAAGTTCATACATAGCAGATTTTCCCTTTATTTAGTATTAGTATTTAGCTCGCACCTTTCCAATGGTAGCTCAGGGTGAGTTACATTCAGTACATAGGTATTTCCCTGTCCTCAGAGGGCTACAATCTAATTTTGTACCTGAGGCAATGGCCCAAGGTTACAAGGCATGCCAGTGGAAATCAAACCCAGATCTGTTAGGTGCTAGGTTGTTGCCTAACCATTAGTCTACTCCTCCTCTGGGTGTCTTTTTTTTTTGGGGGGGGGGGGGGGGGACTTTCCTGTATCCCTTGCTGAAGGACTGAATGGAAAAGTCTGCCTTTTTGCAGATGACACAAAAATTTGCACAGAATGGATATTTCTGAGGGAGTGGACAATATGAGGAAAGATCTAAACACTGGAAGAATGGACCAGTGCCTGACATTTAAAATTTAATGTGAAAAAGTGCAGTGTCGTGCACTTGGGATGCAGAAATCCAAGGGAATTGTATGAGATAGGGAGCAAGAGGTTGGTGTGCACAGACCAGGAGAAGGACCACAGAGTGATTGTTTCTGAGGATCTCAAGGTGGCAAAACAGTGTGACAAGGCGGGGGCAAAAGCCAGAAGGATGCTGGATTGCATACAGAGAGGAATTACCAGAAGAAAGGAAGAGGTACTAATGCCACTGTAGAAGTCGCTGGTGGGGCCTCACTTGGAATATTGTGTTCAGTTTTGGAGACCGTAGCTCACAAAGGATATAAAAAGACTGGAAGTAGTTCAGAGGAAGGCAACCAAAATGATTTGGAGCCTGCGCCAGAAGACATACGAGAAGAGACTTGAAGACCTAAATATGTATACACTAGAGGAGAGGAGGGATAGGGGAGATATGATTCAGATCTTTAAATACTTAAAAGAGTATTAATGGACAAACAAACTTCTTCCAAAGACGAGGAAGCTGTAAAACTAGAGGGCATAACATGAAGCTGCAAGGGGGTAAATTGAAAGGCAATGTCAGGAAATACTTTTTCACTGAAAGGGTGGTGAATGCTTGGAATGCTCTCCCGATGGAAATGGTGGGGGCAAATACAGTAACAGAATTCAAAATGGCATGGGACAGACACAGTGGATCCCTTTATAGCAGCTATAGCACCAAGAGAACCACCAAATTGCAAATGAAAAAAACAAATATCAAAAACGCATTGCAATATAACTCAACAAATTTAAACAATTACACATTCATCATATTCTTACTACAAATAAACTTCCACTAAATTCAAAAAATACAGATACATTAAATATGTGAATGTTTATTAAACATACATATAAATATTTTATAAATAAGCATACATCATCATAACTTATCAATATTCAGTGTTTCACAACCATTTACCTATAAATACCCCCACACAAACAAACAAAATCACTAAAAAACTTTAACAAAGACAACATATAACATCAAATGAAAACCAAGCACAAAACCTCACAAAAATTACATATAACCCTGTTTATTTCAATAGCTCCATATCGAAAAATCTTTTAGCATTCTTGTTCCAACAATTCGTATCGAAACCAACTGTGACTCATGTTGTAGTGAAACCAACTTGCATTAACTCCACTAAGTATCACTCCAATATAGCAGCGATTATATTAGTAGTGATGATATTATTAACCCAACCCCAAGGAGGTTTTGTGCTTGGTTTTCATTTGTTGTTATGTGTTGTCTTTGAATTAATTAGAATTTAATACCTTTATGCTGTTTATGATAAGTTATGATGATGTATGCTTATTTATAAAATATGTATGTTTAATAAACATTCACATAGTTAATGTATCTGTATTTTTTTAATTTAGTGGAAGTTTATTTGTAGTAAGAATATGATTCATGTGTAATTGTTTAAATTTGTTGAGTTATTATACTGCAATGTGTTTATTCCCTTTATAGGAGCAACATAAAATCAAAATAATCATCACTCTTATATCTCAACAAATAGGAGTGACCAACACAGAGCAGTGGATACACCCCTAAACAACGGCATGTGGAGGAGGGACCTGCACAGAGCAGCAGGTGCACCTAACCTTGCCACCATGCTGGTCTTTATCTGCTGTCATATACTATGTTACTATGTAATTTTAGGATTTGGGGGACCCATCCCCCATCTTCTCTGTCACTCTTGCTGTTGTGGGGCCCTCTTTTTTTTTTTTTTTTTTTTTTTTTAATATCCCTTGTTGCTCTTGGTGTTTTGGAGTCCCTCTTCTGTCTTTCATGTGACCCTTGATGCCTTGCTGTTCTGAAGATCCTGTCCATTCTTCAGAACATTCCGGGGCTTTACCTCCTCCCCTTCTGTCTTATCTTTATACAGCGCCATCGACATAGAGTATATGCATGGCTGGAAACTCACAGAAAAGGAGCAGCAGTGTGAAATCTCATGGCTGAGAAAGGAGCTCGGTTCAGCCCTGGAACTGAAGAGGGAAGCCCTGGACGCACTGGAGAGGGAGAGGGGTGAGGGAAAGGAGGAATATGAGCTCCCTGAGGAGAGTAAATAACGCCCAGTTCTATTCTTATTTTTTTTCTCCTCTTCCAGATCAAAACGAGGAGCTGCAAAAGGAAGTCAACAGGATGCAGTTGCAGCTCCAGAAGCAAAAAAAGGAAGTAGAAACCCTTCGACAAACGGAAGAGGCTATTTTGAATTGTGGGACATCAGGAAGTCCACAAATGGAAAAGATACTTGGCCCCAGCACATTCCGGGTGTGCACTAAAACCTCTGATGGGTGGAGGCCTCAATATTCAAAGGGCGCAGGGGTCAATAGATCATGATGGGAGGAGCCAGGGAGGGAGATCACTTTATGCTGGTTGAAATAAGGCAAATCCTTCAAAGAAAACAAGGAATCGGGGGCAGCTGAAATAGTTCTTGTAGCACCTTCATTGCATTTGTCAACATGCAATTCTGATGTTTGATTTAGCTGGAACTACAGAGATTAGATGCTGCTTTTGTGGGATATCTTAGGTGGTTCTGCTTGAAGGCAAGGGTGAGCTACATGACCCAAGGTTCCACCCTCCCCCCTCCATCCCAAGCCATGTCTTGATTCTAGATGAACTCTCAATATCCCTTCCAGCCTTAAATGTTTAGAGTTCTAAAATCAATCCTAGATCTTACCACAAGAAGGAGATCCAGAAGTAGATAGCACTGGAGTCATGTCAACAATTCATTCAGCCAGTGGAAAGTGCTGCTTTTGTGTAGTTTAGGAATCTGTTGCCTCTGGCCAGAAAACTGGATTCTGGTACTAACATGGACACAACCTAACTTCTCTTGTACTGACCCCTCTACTTGTCTCTTTCGTTCTCTCCATCCCTATGAAGTCAAAAAGCCTGGATGGCCCGGGACAGTCAAATCGCCCCTGTAATGGAGAAGGAGAGGAGGGCAGGAAGGAGGAGTGGGAGGAGGAGTCTGCCTGGACAGAGAAGCCCATGAAGACGTCTGAGCTGCAGGCAGCTCATGCAGAGACCATCTTGGAACTGGAGAAGACCAGGGATATGTTGACCTTACAGCATAAGATCAACCAAGACTATCAGGTGAGATACCAAAATTAAAGGGGCTATGCTACACCATGGCGCCACCTCCTGGCCTTTAGCTTGTATTGTGAGGAAAGAAGATGGCTACATCTGCTAGTACAATAGTGTCTACACAATGAATCTTTCTTTTTAGATAATCTGGTTAATGCAGCAAAACAACGCTGAAACCACTTTTGGACATACTCCCTCTCGTTCTGTACAGTGTTTTATTATTTCTTGGAGTGGGAGTTACAGGAGGATCTGAGGAGGGGGAGGGAGGCTGCTTCTGGGGCAATCTCATTCAGAAAGGGAGGGAAAGTGGGGAGTTGAATGCAAATTAAAACATATATGTGTGCAGGGAGGGGAGAGAAAGGGAGGCAGATAATAATATTTAATCTCAGGGGTAATGCCCCTTCCAACTCCTTCTATTAAAAAATTGGGTAGAGAAATGAGGCAGGGGTAAAGCAAAACTGGAAAACATGGTAAGTTACCAAAATGCTTTTTTTGACTGCAGTAAATTTAACATTTTTGGTTCTTTATGTTGCACGTCAGTAACAGTGAAGGCATGTTTCCGACTGATTATTGCATGGCCTTATTTATAAAAATGACTTTTCCCAATTCTGTACCTGTAGAAAACATCTTTATTAAAAAAAACCTAGAAACCCTACAGTGTTGCATGTTGACAGAGCAGCAGAGGGAAGGATATGGTCCTACGTTTAACTATCTGCAGCGTTTGCAATGCTGGAGATCTGAGAGAAGCTATTTGGATTTTTAGATTTAGTTACTTTACTTTTCCAAATCTGAGCTCAAGTCAAGTTACACTTGGGTGCAGGAGGTATTTCCCTTTCCCAGAGGGCTTAGATTCTAAGTTTGTACCCGAAGCAATGGATAAAGTGACTTGTTCAAGGTCCACAAGGAACATCAGTAAGAGAAGTAGGATTTGAACGCTGGCTTTCCTGGTTCTTAGCACTCTGCTCTAACTGCTGGGCCTTACTCGAGGCCTTGTGATTATGATATGTGCCTACATATGCTTGGCCATCAGGTGGAGCTAAAATCTGTACTACTGGAGGCCGAGCGGAGGAAGCAAGACTATGAGGAGAAGGTAGAGGGTGTCGCTCATCTCCTGGACCTACGAGGCATACGCATACAACAGTTGCAAGGTAATTCCAACAATCAGCCCAGACAGGCCAGGTTTCTCCCTCCATTACCCCCCCCCCCCCAGCTTCCTTTCCCCCAGGTATGATGAGAGGTACAGTACACAGTCTCTCTCATCGGACCTTATCATCCAACCCTTGTCAGGGAAACATGAAAAGCTTCTCTCCACATTTCTTCCCCATTAGTCTCTCTTCTTTGCTTAAACCATCTAATCCAACTTTCATCAGGCTTGTGAGGGAACTAGGGCATCAGGCTAGATTTTTTTATAATTTTTATTTGTTTTGCTTAATGTTGTATTTTTTTATTTATATGTTATGTAACTGTAAATTTTTTATGATTTTTGTTTTATTGAATTGTTGTGTACCACTGTTTATTTATATATATGGAAGGATGCTATAGTAAGACTATAAACATCAGGGAGCTATGGCGCACAGCCTCTATACTCTGTCCTCATTTGGATGTGATTGCGGAGCCATTTTCCACCATCTTTCTCCTTTTGCTCCCCCATCCAGTTCTCATTAGGGAGCCAATATGCATGCCTCTTTCATCACTCAGCTCTCACTGTGTGTAGCCGTCCTTTATTTTTTACTCAGCAGTACCCCGTCATCTTTGAGGAGCCCAAGCCTGAACTGGAGGCCAATAATCTTTATCTGACACAGATCTCTACCATTTATTTTTCCTTCATCATTCTCCAGAACAACTGAAGGACATCGCCTATGGCACCTGGCCCCACCCCCCACTCAATGTGACTGAAAGTGAGGAGTATAGCAACATGAACACCCCACCCCTTTGCCGTGGAGAGAACCTCTTTGAGCTGCACCTTCACAGAGCCTTCTTCACCCCTGAGGCACTGAGGGATGTGATGAAGGACCCCCACCCTGCTACCTTCTTTAGCTATTCCCTCTATGATTTTGAGGTGCACTGTACCCCAGTCGTGGCTGGCACGGAGCCATTGTATGATTTCACTTCGCAGTATGCTGTGCATGGGGACTCTTCCTTCCTGGAGTATCTGCGGGGGTCCTCGACCCGGCTGGATCTCCACCAAGCCCTGGGAATAGACCACTGGCTACTGGGCAGCTGCTGGCTCCAGCTTAACCTAGTTCTGGAGACTCAGGAGAGAGTTTATGCAACCGCAACTCTTTCTGGTGAGTAAGGGGGCTGGGTTTGGCCTTTATAAAATAAGGGGGAGGGCACAGCATAGCAACAAACATAAAATAGACAGTAGGAGACTTCCTAGCCCTCCTTCCCCACTCTTGTTGTATTACTATAGCTGTAGGTTGAACCAAGTCCTGTGCTTTATCCTTTTGAATGCTGGAATTTGAGTTTGAGTGACCCCCCCCCCCCCACTCCCTCTCCTTTCCAGATCTCCAAAAACAGGTTGAGTCAGTTGTGGTTTTAACTCTCACTAAGTGGTGATCTTTTCTGTGAGAGTTTCCATGTAATCTAATATAACCACAATCCTTGAATCTGCCTGCAACTCCCCGTTAAGAAAACCCCCATATTATTCTTGGGGACTTTAACCTGGCATCTCTTGCCAACAACCAAGCTACAGCCTTCCTGGACTCGATGGAAGAAATGGGTTTCAGGCAAACAATAAAATATCCTACCCACATTAAAGGCAACACCCTAGATCTGGTGTACCTCCCGGAACACATAACAGAACTACCACAATATAGTCCTCCAAGTATAACCCCAGTCCCCTGGTCTGACCATTTCACTATACGCTGTTCCTTACACCTTCCGCAAGCTGCCACCTTACATACCCCCACATCGCACCAAGGGCTGAGATTCAGACCCTTTGACAAGGAAACATTTCTAGAAACAATTGTCCCTAAGTTAGATAAAAATTCAAACAACCTCAGTGAAATGGTAACAAACTGGAACACCGCTATAAATATTGCAGCTAAACATTTTCCTATACCATTAAGATCCCATCGTAAGGTATCTGAAAAATGGTATACTGCTGAACTAGCCAACTTAAAAAAGGAACTTAGAAAGTTAAAACTTAAATGGAGAACAAAAAAGACCCCAGAAGTCAAAGCTCTATACATCTCATCCCTAAATTCATATAAGGAAGCCATAAACAATGCTAAGAAACATCACCATACAAAAATCCTATCAAAGGCCATCAATCGGCCAAGGGAGCTATTTGAAATCGTGACATCCCTAATCAAAGCTCCCCCTGACAACCCCCATAAAATACCGATCAGCCCCCAGACTCTAACTAACCATTTTGTTAGAGACGACTGCACTGGTATTTCACTTGGATGAACGATAGTGTAGAACTGGAGCCCTGGTATTGATCTTGCATCTATCTTTCGTCCTGTTCTTCCCTTCCCTCCTGTACAGGGACAAATGGAGAGGACATTGGGATCTTGGAATACTGGATGAGATTACGCTACCCCATCAATCAAACTTTGCATTTATCCTGGGAGAGAGAGAAGGCACTGAGATACCTGTCCACTAATAGAGAGAGCCAAAGAGAGAAGAAATATCAGGTGAGTATAAAGCTAATTGCTGTTCTCACATTGTAATAGAGTCTTGCTCGTTCTTCCAATTGCTGGCCTGTTTTTCTTTCAGCCGTTCAATGCCTCAGCCTTGGAAGGACCGAGGAATGAGCTACTGGTGCAGATTTCCGGATGCCGGGCTCTCAAGAGCCGTTGCCCAGAGTCCCTCCCTAACGCTTATGCTATGTATCGTTTTTACATCTTTCCCGATCATGACACTCTCATTGTCCATTGGAGCAGAGACCCGCAGTTCGGTGACAGTACAACATTCCCTGTGCACATGACCTTTGACCTGGACCGCTACCTGAGGATGGAGGCTCTTTGTGTGTATGTGTTTGATGATGCGGAGCCAGATCCAGGATGGTACCTTGGGAAAATCCAGGTGCCTTTACTGCCATTGGCATACGGAAGAAACATCAAAGGTAGGGCTCACCTTGTTTAGGTTTATTCATTTGATTAACTGCCAATAATACTACAAAAATAAATAATACGAGCACCAAGTCAATGTACCTAGTAGGGGAGGAGACTGGGTGGTATTGAGCAGGACTCTCTGCCCTAAGAAGGATGTGGGTGGAGGTGACATTTCTGAATTTACTGTTGCTTTACAAGAAAAAAACACTTCTATTTAGGAATAAGCTGATGATACAGCAATAGCACCAACCTGTGGACAGAAATCCCCCCTTTATTTTGAAAGCATGTTTATTGAAATTCAACTAATAAAATAACAATGCTACATTTCCACAAAAAAAGAGGCCAAACAAGAAATACTGGAAAAAATGCTGACATTACTAAGTAATAAATATAAATTAAATTACAATATCTCAGCACTGACTGTCTTCAACTGCCGTATCCCCACAAGTGCACGCATTTTGGCTCAAATCCTGCTCCCTTTCTGAATTTCTTCACTTCAAATTCATGCTTGCTTCCTTCCAGTTGGCCATAGTACTCACCAAGCAAAACTACTATGTCCATCTGACTAACTCGCTCACCTCTGACCCCTGCCCTCTCTTCTCAACTCTCTCCTCAAGGCACCTCCACCTCCGACCCCTCCTTCTCTTTCTGCCCAAACCCTCGCCGACTATTTCCATGACAAAGTCCACAAGATTACACTCGTTCCCCACAAGATCAGCTTCTTCCCCTCTTCAATATCAACTTTTCTCCTCAATTTCTGTTACACTTTGTTTGATGTGATGTTTGTAATAAACAATAAAGGAAAAAAAATCTTCACAAAAGAACATTCATTTTTAACTGTTTAACATGACGTAACTAATACATAGCTAGTTATTAACTAGTAAATTTTTCTACCCCCTCCCACCTCCCCCATGCTCCAAGACCACTCATAAGAACCCAGCACTCATAGAATCTATCTGCTTATCCTTTTGCCACATTCCTCATCTGTCAGACTCAATTCCCACAATCTCCGCACCCCCTTGACCCCTCCCCTCCCTCTCCTTCCATTTAAGATAGGGCCCCCAAGTTGCTTGGAACCCCATTAACTTGCATTGTCGGAGGGCAGTGAGCTGATACATCAAATAGAGGTGTTCCATTCTCCGCTGAACCTCCCACAATGTAGGAGTCCACTTTCCCCTCCACCTCCTCGCAATCAGCTGTCTCATAGCCCCACATACTATTTGACACCATCTCTGCCCCTTTTTGTCTCCGACCTCATCGCCCACATTCAACAGGGCCAGGCAAGGGCCCAGGGTCACACTCTCTCCTATGACCGCACTAATCCAGTCAGCCACCTCGCACCAGCGGGCTTGGATGCACACACACTCCCACCAAATATGCATGAAAGTGCCCTCTCTCCCCTGCACTCCCTCCAACACAGGGCCGACCCACCCCTCCATTTCTGCACTCTTTGGGGTGTCAAGTACCACTTATATAACATCTTGTAATCATGCTCCAAAATATTACTAGCAAGAACCCCCTTAAACAGGCCTTTTACTGATTACCTCCCAGTGGTCCACATCCTGCTTTAAGTCCCGAAACCATCCATGCACCTCCAGCTTAAAGGTGCTTAATTCCTGCTTCGTTGTGTCAAACCAACCTTGTAAATCCTCTCGCAGGCTTTGAATCTCTCCGCCGCCTCCCTTCGCGGTTCCTCTTTCCCCCGTCTCACCCTGCTCTCCGTTGCTAGCCGCCATCTTGCCCACATGGGACTTTGTGCCTGCCGCACCTTTGAATGAGAAAGTTTTCAGATTGACTCCCGATTTCTTCCCTGCCATCAGAGGCGATATTGTGACACCCGCTGGACTCCCCTGTCCTCCGGATCCAAACAGGGCTCACTTTGCACCTTCCTTTCTGTGTTGGGGATATTATTAATGCCACGCTCAGCGGAGCTCACTTTCTAGGCAGCCATCTCGGTGCTGATGTCACCGGAACCCCCTTCTGTTACACTTTTATCCTTTTCTAAAATCTCTAAACAGGAAACCTCTCATCTTCTTTCCTCCTCTAAACTCTGATCCTGTCCTCTCCCATCTTCTTAACTCCATCTCCTCTAGTCATCATTTCCATCACACACATTCTCAACCTATCATTCTCCACTGCTTCCCAGCAGGCTTCAAGCATGCTCTGGTCGATCCTACTTGTCCCTCTAATTATAAGCCCATCTCCCTTCTTCCCTTCATTTCCAAAATTCTTGAACATGCAGTTTTCTGCCTTTGCTTTGAATCTCTCTCCTCTCAAGCTCTCCTTGATCCACTTCAGTCTGGCTTTTGTCCCTTACATTCTAATGAAATGGTCCTTGCCAAAGTCTCCAGCAACTTGTTCCTGGCTAAATCCAAAGGCCTTTATTCAGTCCTCATTCTTCTTGACCTTTCTTCTGCTTTTGACATTGACCACCACATTCTCCTCAATACATTGTCCTCACTTGGTTTCAGGGATTCTGTACTGTCCTGGTTCTCTTCCTCTTCTCCCCCCCCCCCACCCCCCCGGCACTTTCAGTGTCTTCTGGTGGTTTCTCCTCTACTGCTATCCCTTCCTCAGTTGGTGTAACATAGTAACATACATAGTATATGACCGCAGATAAATACCAGTATGGTTCATCTAATCTGCCCAGCAAGGTGGTAAGAGTAGGTGCACCTGCTGCTCTGTGCAAGTCGCCCTTCCATATGCCTTTGTTTAAGGGTGTACCCACCGCTCCGTGTAGGTCACCCCTATTTGTTGAGATATAAGAGAAAATTGTTTTGTTTTGATTTTATCCTGTTGCTATAAAGAGATCCACTGTGTCTGATCCATGCCATTTTGAATTCTGTCACTGTATTTGCCCCCACCACTTCCAATGGGAGAGCATTCCAAGCATCCATCATCCTTTCAGTGAAAAAGTATTTCCTGAGGCTGCCTTTCAGTTTATCCCCTTGCAGCTTCATGTTATGCCCTCTAGTTTTACAGCTTCCCCATCTTTGGAAGAGGTTTGTTTGTTCATTGTTTCTCTTTGAGTATTTAAAGGTCTGAATCATATTGCCCCTGTCCCTCCTTTCCTCCAGAGTGTACATATTTAGGTCTTCAAGTCTCTTCTCATACATCTTCTGACGCAGGCTCCAAATCATTTTGGTCGCCTTCCTCTGAACCATTTCCAGTCTTTTTTTTTTTTTTATATCCTTTGTGAGATATGGTCTCCAAAACTTAACACAATATTCCAAGTGAGGCCTCACCAGTGACTTGTACAGTGGCATTAGTACCTCTTCCTTTCTGCTGTTAATTCTTCTCTGTATGCAACCCAGCATTCTTCTGGCTTTTGCCACCGCCTTGTCACACTGTTTCGCCACCTTAAGATCCTCAGAAATAATCACTCCAAGGTCCTTCTCCTGGTCTGTGCACACCAATCTCTTGCCCCCTATCTCATACAATTCCCTTGGATTTCTTCTTCCCAATTCCATGACACTGCACTTCTTCACATTGGTCTAATGCTTCGCAGTTATGATTTATTCTTCCAGCTTTTGTAGATCTCTCCTCATGTTATCCACTTCCTCAGGGGAGTCCGCTCTGTTGCAAATTTTTGTGTCATCTGCAAAAAGACAGACCTTTCCATTCAGTCCTTCAGCAGTATCACTCACTGGACCCTGGGCACACCGCTAATCACCTTCCTTCCTTCCAAGGGTCTTTTCTATGCTCTCTCCTTTTCTCTCTATACCCAGTCCCTTAGTGCTCTTATTTCCTCCTATGGTTTTCAATATCAATTTTATGCTGATGATTCTCAAATCTATCTTCACCTGATATTTCTCCTACACTCCAAGTCCGTATATCTGCCTACCTATCTGACATTGCTGCTTGGATGTCTCACCGCTGTTTTAAATTGAACATGGCCAAAATGGAACTCCTTGGTTTTCTCCCTAAACCCTCTTCACCCCCCTCCCTCCTCTATCCCTGTTGATAGCACTCTTCTGCTTCCTGTTTCCTCAGCCCATAACTTTGGGGTCGTCTTCAGCTCCTCCCTTTTCCTTCTCCACAAATATCCAACAGATGGCTAAACCCTGCTGTTTCTTTCTCTATAACATTAACAAAATTCACCCTTTCTTTTCTGATCACACTACTAAAACACCTGTTGAATCTGCGTCAGCTCTTGGCGACCCTCTGGATAGTTGCTTCAGTCAGGCAGCTCATCATTGTTGATAGAGTGATACACATAACTGCTGTTATTGTACTGATCCATCTCATTTCTGGCCTTCTTCTTTTGCGCTGACCTTCTACCTTGCCAAGCATGATGTCTTTCTCTAACTACTTCTCTCTTCACATCATGTGTCTAAAGTATGAAAGTTGAAGTCTCGCATCTGAGATTCCCTCAGAAAGCTTAGGTTTGATTTCTTCTAGTACTGACTGGTTTGTTCTTCAAGCAGTCCATGGTATGCACAGTATTCATCGCCAGCACCATAATTCAAAGGCATTAATTTTCTTCCTGTTTATCTTTTTCACTATCCAAACTTTCACATCCATGACATTATTGAAAATACCATAGCTTGAACAAGTTGAATCTTTGTATGGAGAGAGAGACATCTCTGCTATTGAGAATCATGTCTAGGTCCTTCATAGCTATTCTGCCAAGAGCAATGCATCATCTGATTTCTTGATTGGTTAACGTTTCATTATTGATAGTTGATCCAAGTAGGTTAAAGTTGTCAACTATTGCAATTTCTTCTCCATCAATGATGAACTTATTGATTTTTCCCAGTTCTCAGAATCTTTGTCTTCTTTACATTAAGTGCAGGCACATTTTAAGACTATGTTCCTTGATCTTGAGAAGCAAATGTTTCAGATCGTCTTCACTTTCAAACACTAATGTGGTATCATCAGCATAGCGAAGGTTTTGATGAGTCTTCCACCAATCTTCACACCTTGGTTGTCTTCATACAGTCCTACTTCTCTGATTTGTTCTGCATATAAATTAAACAGGTAGGGAGAAAGTATGCAGCCTTGTCGTACACCTTTGTTGATTTTAAACCATTCTGTTTCTACTTGTTCTGTTCAAACTGTTGCTTCTTGATCAATGTAAATTTTGTGCAAGTGAACTATCAGGTGTTCTGGTATGCCCATGCTTATTAATGTGGCCCAGAGTTTCTCATGGTTTACACAGTCAAAAGCCTTGCTGTAGTCAATAAAACACGCATAGATATCCTTTTGGTATTCTTTTGTCTTTTCAAGAATCAAGCTCATATCTGCGATGATGTCTCTCGTTCCTTGCCCTTTTCTGAACCCTGCTTGCATTTTGGGCAGTTCTTGTTCCAAGTTTGGTTGTAGACTGCTGAATAATCTCGAGTAGAATCTTGCTGGCATGTGGGATCAGAGCGATTGTGTGATTAATTTCCACAGTCAGTTGGATCACTTTTCTTTAGTATTGGTGTAAACACAGATCTTTTCCAGTCAGTTGGCCATGATGTTGTTGTCTTCCAAATTTCCTGGCAGAGTCTTGTAAGTATGGTAACAACTGCATCTGATTGCTGTAATGCTTCAATGGAAATACCATCAATGCCAGGTGCTTTGTTCTTTGATAAGGCTTTCAATGCTTCTTCAACTTCTTTGTTCATCACCAATGGTTCCTGCTCATAAGGTACAGGTTGAAACAGCTGTTGGTCCACTTTGATTTTTATGGTATAATGACTCTGTATATTCTTTCCACCTTTTCTTGACCTTCTCAGCATCATTCAACAAGGATCCTTGAGCAGCTTGTAGCATTCCAATTTAAGGCTGGAATTTCTTCTTTAACTCTCGCAGCTTTAGGAAACCGATCTTCTTCTTCCTCTAATACTTTCTGATTCTATTTCCTTGCATGCATCATTGTAGTACTTCACCTCCTTGTCTTGTCGTGCTGCACGTTGTAAATCTCTGAGTTCTGAGATTGTCTGTCTTTCTTCTCTGGCTTTAGCTTTGCATTGCTGGGCAATTTTCAGAGTTTCTTTGGCCATCTATTTTGGCCATTTTTTGCTTTTCAACTTTTGTAGAGACTTCTCACTTTCTTCCAACACAACCTTCTTTATGTCATACCATAACTCTTCTGGAGCTCTGTCATTTGTATCTAAAGCAGCAAATCAATTTTGCAGGCAGTCTTTAGATTCCTGTGGCTTATTCTCAAGATCATATTTTGCTACTTTCATGAGTGGCCTGCTCTTTTTCAGCTCTGACTTGAGTTTATGTACTAGTAGTTAGTGATCTATTCCACAGTCGCCATTAAACTATAAGAAGACTGAGGTTCTGTATATAACTAGAAACAAAACTTCATGTCACCTCTTACAATAACCATCGATTGATTCCAACTGCAGGTCAAACAAGAAGTCCGATATTTAGGTGTCACACTGGATCAAGGACCAGCCTTCATACTCCATAACAAGAAAATAACAAAATCTATTTGCTACAAGCTCAATACGGTACAAAGATTCAGACCCCTGCTTGACACACCCAACTTCCACTCAGTTTCCCACACCTGGACTTATCTTGCAAGGCCTATCCAAATGCACACTACAGCCTCTGCAACTTGCCGTTAATACCGCCACAAGAATCCTGACCAAAGCATCTAGAGCTGAACACATCATTCCAGTTCTTAAACAACTCCACTGGCTACCCATCGCAGAGTGCATTAGATATAAAGCACTCCTCACTATATTCAAAATTAACCATGGACTATCAGTTACATATGAGAATACCTCATTAAAAACATACCAGAACCAGAAGATCATGCACCCTTCACATGCTACACACTCCTTCAAAAATTACCGGGACAAATCAAGCAACCCCCAAGACAGCGTTCATTTTATTTGCGCCAACCCTCTGAAATGCACTGCCAGTAAACCTACGAATTTTAGAAAACAGCTAATACCTACCTCTTCATTGAACTCTTTGCTGACTCAACTTAATCACCAGAATCGAATGGACCTTCTATTGGACACCTTGCACACATTACACACCCAGCCTAGCTAATCAACCTGAAAGGCCTACATAATCTGTGCAACCCTCCCTCCTGCCCACATAATATCCTACTCAGCTAAATATAATATAGTTACATGTTCAGAATGTTATGCTGTTAATTCCTGTTCTCTTATGATGTCATAGTAACACTGTTCTATGTAAAGCCCTGTTGGCCCCATTTTTTTATGTAAACCGCTTAGAATTGGAGATATAGCGGTATAGAAAACCATGAAATAAAAAATAAATAACACCAGACTTCGATCCTTTCATCTTGCTGCTCCTTATACCTGGAACAAACTACCTGTATCTTTACATCAGATTTCATCTCTCCCCCTTTTCAAATCCATGCTAAAGGCTTGCCTCTTTCAGGTCGCTTTGGATCTTAATCCTTTATTTTCCTCCTGTCTCATTACCCTTCCCTTGTTCTCATCTATTGTACTGTCTGTCTTGATTAGATCGTAAGCTCTAATGAACAGGGACAGTCTTATGTGTCTGTACAGGGCAGCGTATGCCTTGTAGTGCTATATAAACGATTAATAGTAGAAGTAGTAGATAAACCTTTATCCAGCGGAGTCATAGTAAAATGGTGAATGATGACAGATAAAGATCAAAATGGTCCAGCAAGTCTGCCCAGTTGACTTGTACAGATGTGTATATCAGCTCCTGTGTGCAGTCCAACCCAACTTTCCCCCACATTTAATTAATTATTTATCTCATGCCTTTCCGGTAGCTCCAGTGAGTATTTCCCGGTCCCCAGAGGGTTTACAATCTAAGTTTGTTTCCTGAAGCAGCGGAGGGTGAAGTGGCTTGCCCAAGACTACAAGGAGCGTCAGTGGGATTCAAAATCCAGTCTCTTCGGTCACCAGGCTGCTGCACTAACCACTAGGCTACTCCTCCACATCTTTTACTTAATCATACACCCCTTTGCACACAACTACATAGCCAATTCAGCATACTCAAAATATGCTTCTAGAATGGTTTCTTCCACCTCTTCTGGTAGACCATTTCACATCTTGCAGCCTTCAGTATTCCATGTTCCAGTATGTGTGTATTTAACAATATCCTGTATGTGAGCTTCTCAAGGAGATACAGTAGATAGACCATATGGTCTTTTTCTGCCATCATTTTCTATGTTTCTATCTAGTCTGCCATTCCATATCCACTACAGTAGTCCCCCTTTTATCCTTTAGAGATCTTCTGTGCTTGTCCCATGCTTTCTTGAATTCAGATACGGTCCTTGTCTCCACTACCTCCACTGGAAGACTTCCATGCATCTACCACTCTTTCTGTAAAGAAATATTTCCACATATTACTTCTGAATCTATCCCCTTTCACTCTCATCATATGTCCCCTAGTAGCAGAGCTTGTTTTCAATCAAAAGAGGGCATTTATGCCTTGGCGGTATTTACATGTCTCTATCATATCTCCTCTATCCTGCCTTTCCTCTAAGGTATACATATTAAGATATTCGAGTCTGCCACATATGCTTTATAACGAAGACCACTAACCATGTTAGTAGCCACCCTCTGCATCGACTCCATCCTGTTTATATCCTTTTGAAGGTGCGGTCTCCAGAATTGCACACAATACTCCAAATGAGGTCGCACCAGAGACTTGTACAGAGATATTATCGCCTCTTTTTTTTCTTCTTCTGTTGGCCATTCCTCTCCCTATGCACCCAAGCATCCTTCTGGCTTTTGCCATCACCTTTTCTACTTGTTTAGCCACTTTCAGATCATCAGAAATGATCACACCCAGGTCCCATTCTTCTTTTATGGACAGAAGTACTTCACCCCTACACTGTACCTCTCTCTTGGATTTTTGCAGCCCAAATTCATGACCCTGCAATTTTTTCCTTACTGCCTCCATTAAATGAAAAATTCCAACAGAAAGTCTAGAGTCACTTTTACCAACAGCTGCATAGTACTCTTATGCTCTCTCGTCCCCTCTCTGAGTATCTCTCCATCTTTGTCCGAAAGGTTTGCCACCTTCATGTTTTGCTCTTATCTCCTCCAGGAGACTTTGCTTTGAAAGCTCCAGATGGTTCTCCCAATGGATCCATCAACCTAACCCTGGAGTGGAAGTTCCCTTACCACTACCCAGGGCGGCCTTTGCCCCAAGATGCAGATTGTGTGTCTGAGAAAGCGCTGGAAAACCTGATAGAAGAGGAGAGGTCTGCACTGCGCATGCAGGTAATCTATTGTTTCTGCATGGAGGGGGACCATGATGCCACCATCACAATTTGGGGGAGAGTGGGGCACAGTTAGTGGTGGAAGGAGATCTTTCTATGGGAGAAAACTGACTCGGACCTCCTTCATTTATTTCGGATGAACACACTCCTGTAGAGAGCAAGTTAACAATGGTCCAGAGCAAGGAAGGTAAAATTCGGCCAGGGAAGTTACTCAGAAGCCTCAAGTTCTGTGAGCTAAAGCAGAATACTTCTATGATACAAGCTGATAGATAAGCATAGTATAGTTAAGTCCCTTTGCAGCTCACACCTATTGGAGATATGTAGAAGAAAAATCATAGTGAAAAGACTTAAAAAATAATTTTGAGGTTCCTCAGTGGCTGAGAAATAGAACTGTGAGTTGCTGTACAGAGGACTGGAGTCTGATCACCTGGTAAGGTCTTGTGCTTCCTAGGATAGCAATGGCTGGGGTTCTTGTAGAGGTGGCACTCACAGCCTCTAGGGGGCAGTCATTGTCATTGTGCAACAGCACCTCCTAGTTTCCCGACTGGGTTAGGCAAATTGGGAGGGAGATGCAAACAAAAATTCATAGTGATGGATCCCAGCAGTGGCTCCAGCTGAACTGAAAGGATCAGGAGACAACTGCAGTAGGATTTTTTTGTTGTTGTTGTCATTTTAAGTTTTTGGCCTTCATGGAAACTGTTGTGAAAACAATTCAAATTTGCTCTTATTCCGCTGTACATTTTAACATAAACTGACAAAACAGACGGTCATGTAAAATGTTATGAAATGGCACAGTTCCAATAAGTTTTGCAATTATCTGCCTCTTGCATGGAAATTCTCATATAAGAGGCCAAAACAAATTCACTCTCAGATTTCACAATGTATGTTCCTTACAAGGAGATTCAGATTTAAATGGAGCAAGGGTGCCATCTAGTGGCTTCTGTGAGTACTCAGTAGCTTCAGTTCTGTATAAATAGCTTTGGTTTATTTACAGTATCAGCTCATATTGAATATCTGCATGTGTTTCAATTTATGTGTCTCTGTGTGTACATTGCCCTTAATTTATTGAAATGGCTAGAGGTGGATGAGAAAAAATGGAGATTGAAAATGTCAAAATTCTGATAGACCCCAGAGTTGATGAGTGATGTGTGTGTAGCCAAAGGAGAGTGTGGGGGTGGAGGGAGGGGGAGAGGGGGGGGGAGGAGGGAGAGAGAAAAATTGGCAACTGTCGCATAAGAAATGCATGGGAGATAGCCTTGTTTCTATTTAGAATGCCACACTTTTAACTGGTATCGATCCTCTAAAGTATGAGAGATGGTTTCTTTTGGAAATTTCTATTGGCTGAGACTGAAAATTCAGGTTAGTTTTGTTTCTTATTCACAATTTAAGAACTTGGTGCCCTGATCTATTTACCATTCCCAACAAAAACAGTGTCCTGTAACTTCTCTCTCTCACTCATCTCCCTCCAGCACAGGGCTGTGGTAACTTTACCAGATGCCAGAGCAGAAAGACAGAGGAAACGAGCAAAGATGACAGGAAAAGAGAGGCGGGCACATCCAGTCTGGAGAACTTGGAGAGAGATGCACCGCTTTCCCTGCAGGAGCCCAGTCCTTCCTCATGAAAGAGACGGGCATGGTGGAAGAGCTGTGAAGGTGAGGAGGAACATGAGCAGGGTGGGGGAGGTCAAGAAGAAAGTGATGCCCGGGACTGAAAGTACATTCAGCATTCTTCTTCCCACTGTCCTGCTGCAGGTGACACTAGCAAAGCCACTGCATTTGCTGGAAGTCAAACAGAAGGAAGAAGGCTCCAAGAACTTCAGGGAAGGGCATACTGCACCCTGCTTGACAGATGAAGAGAAGACCTCTGAGGGGTTTGGTAAGAGGATAAAGATAGTAAAGCACTGCTCTGCAGTCTAGTTGGACTTTATTGACTGTGTGAGGCATGAAAACTATGGCATGGTTACCACATGTGACTTAGAGTTAGAGCCTTAAACTGGTGGTGATCTCCTGCTTCCTTAGTAATTAGGTAGAGAGAGGGGGACCTTTCCAATACAAAAGTTCCTTTTCCTTTGCAACAGTTGACAGTGGTGAAGCAGTGGGGCCACTACTGTAGGTGGAGAGAAAGCAGACTGCAACCTTTTATTCCCCATTAATGATCTTTTCTTTTTCCCTCTGGAAGAAGAGACATGGAATCCCCAGTTGTTGGTTTTTTTTTTTATTTTGCCTATCCTTAGAATGAATTTAGGAAGCTAAACCGATTGGATATGTCTATGCTCTCGAGCTTCTAGGCTGGAGTTTTATTCATACCCACAGTCTCCATGGGAAAAGTGCAAAGACACCACTGTGGAAAGAGCATGCCCACTGGGCACCCCGTAGCTGATAAGCATGCAGTGTTTTGCTAGGAGTGAGAGCCAAGCAAGGGGAGAGCTAGGAAAGATGTCTATTTAAACGTCATCTCATTAGTGTTTCCAAAATTATCTTCTCCCTCCCCTTCCAATGACAGATGCCACCATTAATTTGTCCACAGACACCAGCAGCTCTCTGGCAACAGACAGTGATGAGGTTATTGTAGCAGCCAGACAACAGAGGCAGTCCAGATCGGTGAGCAAGAAACGATGTCTGTCAGTAGGCTAAAGAAGTAATTGTGAGGCCCTAAGGATCAAGCCAAGGTCCTGATTTTCTAGCCATGTCCAGTTAGTAAGTCAAAACGGAACTGCAGCTGTCAGACCTGCTATACTCTTTAAACCAAGAGAAATGGTTGCAGACTGATGGCATCACACTGAGCCAAGGTAGTTATTGGTTTATTCCTCTATGATATCATTAAAGCAACCTTCGGTGCTAACTTACCACTACTGACACATTTCAAAAGCACATGCATGAGACACTCTTCTGTCACAGTATGTTACAGGGCAAGGGAGGTATCCCAGTGGCTGATACAGTCACCATATTATATCTTATATACCGCCTTGATATCATGAAAGGCGGTATATAAGAAATGTTTAAATAAATAAATAAATATTATATTTTAAAGTGCTTATTTTTTTCAGCACTCCAGTTGGATCCGCATTGAGGTGGCATCCTTGACATTTGATCCCCAGTCGCAGGCAGCTGCTGACGAGAGCATACAGCAGTTGTATGTGGCATACCACTTTCAAGGCCTCTCTCCAGCGGAGACAGAGACTCCATTCTCCCTGCGCAAGCCCAGGGCTGGGGAGGAGATTCACTTCAACTATAGCAGAGGTCAGAGATTGTCACTTTATAAAACCACGTCTTACTTACAGGCTGGGTCTCAGATGATCACCTTAGCACAAGCTACAGCTGATTCCATACACTGGTATAATACAAGACATTGCACCCTTCCAAGGCCAAGTTTCATCCAGGATCTATATGAAAGCTAGAAATTTATCAATATATAGATACAGATTTTACCAGGTAGTTTTTTTGTGTGGTGTTAAGTTTAGCTCATGTTTTCACTGGTGGTTCAAATTTAGCTACCTTCAGGTACACTGCACTAGATTTTAGTAAAATGCTCTATTACATAAGCACTTAGTAATGTGGACTGCTTACTATGGGCCCCATTTTATGAGGTGAGACCTTTTTATTAAAGATGCATGTTAGTGCCATAGTGCACTTCAGTGACTCTAGCCCTAAGTTTCAATGTGAGGCAATGGAGAATGAAGTCGCTTGCCCAAGATCACAAGGAGCTTCAGCAGAATTTGAAACCTGGTTTCCCTGATTGGCAGCCTGCTGCTTTAACTACTAGATGATTCCTCCATGCCTGTAAAATGTTATAGCATTGCAGCTCATGAAAACTCTTGCATTATATTGCTGGGAGCTCATGATTTTTCACCCACAGTGATTGATGTGGATTCAGAGGAGAACAAAGAGCGACGGGATTTTCTAACAGCATTACTGGAAGAGGAAGGAGGAAGGTCAGCATCTACGCCTGCTAAACACCCCCTCCCCCATCCCACACACTATCTCCTTTCTTGGAAGGGCACAAAAAGTGACAATTTCCAAATAGCTAACCATTTCCACTTCTAGTATGAGGTGGCCCGAGTTGCACAACACTCTCTCATCGCTTTCAAAAACGGTATGTATATGGGAAAAATTGGGTGTAGAATTTCAAAAGGATACTAGCCAATGGAATAAACTCCCACTATACCTCAGAGAGATTAAAGACCTTACATCTTTCAGGAAGGAACTTAAAACCTACCTATTTAGTCAACACTATAGCAACCTACAACCTGGAACCAAATTTACTACACAAAAACATGCAACAAACCAAACACAGGTCTACCCCACCTAATGCCGGACTTCATTTCTCATCCACCCAAATTAGTCTACTCCCAATACTTTATTTATGATCACAAATAACTATTATAGTCTCTTACTAACCATGTAAATCTACCCTTCTGGTTCCTTGTAACATAGTTTTATGACTCCTTGTAACATAGTTTTATATTTCCTTTTATGTTAATAACCCTCACATTGTTTTCCATTTAACCTAGTTATTATGTAACCTAGTTTATGTTCACCTAATATTTAATGTAATTCAATATTGCACTGTTCTGCTATATTGTTGTTTAAGTTCCTTGTTTTTGCTCAACTAATGTTTAATGTAATTCAATATTGCAATGTTCTGCTATATTGTTGTTTAAGTTCCTTGTAAACCGCCCCTGATCTCTGGAAGGGGCGGTATAGAAAAGCACTGAAATAAATAAAATAAATAAATACTACAGGCCTGAGAGGCAAGGAGAATTTGGGATGTTTGTGGGCTTGTTAGGACATTGAGAAAGTAGAAAGCCTAAATGCTTTGGGGCATGTCTACTAAGCCCTGCACTTGTAACATGGATTTTAACCACATTACTACCATGGTGCATCGTGCTAGATTTAGGTGGATGGCTACATCCCTGCCTCTGCTCTTAGCATGGGTTGCCACAGATAAGCAAGCAGCGCAGGTTTCCAGCTCTCGCGCTAGCAGTGCTGCAGTAGGAATGCCGCATCCCACCCAGGTAGAAGGGGTTTTTTTGGAACAGGGCCCCAGGCTAGTTTTTAGAGCAGCACTGAAAACACACACTAACTCTGCACCACCTAGCAGTGTGCTTTAGTAAACATGCCCCTTTGACTTTTTCCTCCCACCAGAAAATATATTGGGAGGTTTTATGAGCAGCAAAGCAGGTTTGAACTTTCGATAAAGCAGGGGATCAGTTCCGGCATAAGCAAACTTTTAGTGGGTTGAAGGAGGGGAAACAAAGGGGAATCATCTAGGATCCAATCGATGCCTTGTGTTCACCCTGAAAATTTCATGCTAAAATGATACTGGAAATTAATAAGTTGGCTTTTTTTTTTACACTAGACAAGTGCTTTGCTAATTGTCTATGTGTGAGATTTCAATATGGTTAGGAAGGCAAGAATACCAGAGTCAAAATCATTAAGATCTGCTGTCTCTTGACATTGTTTCCTTAAATTAAATCCAATACAGGAGTTTGGCAGAGACAGACACCAATCAGATTAAGACATGGTCCTTTTGCTCAAGTTTACAGAACTAGGAGTTTTTATCAAACTGTAAATAAAGGGAGACTAGAAACCGGATGAGTGGGAGGCTACAAAGGGTACAGGTAAATGGAGCTCACTCTGAGGAGACGGAGGTTACCAGTGGTGTGCCCCAGGGATCTCTCCTTGGTCTGATTCTTTTTAACATCTTTGTTAGTGATATAGCGGAAGGGCTGTCAGGTAAGGTTTGCAAACCAAAATTTGCAATAGAGGAGACACCCAGGAAGGAGTAGATAACATGAGGAGGGATCTAGCTAAGCTTGAAGAATGGTCTAGAATTTGGCAGCTGGGATTTAATGTTAAAAAATGAAAGGTCATGCATTTTGGCTGCAGCAATCCAAGGGAGCAATATAGTATAGGGGGTGAAGTACTTCTGTTCACAAACGAAGAGCGGGACCTAGACGTGGTTGTGTCTGATGATCTAAAATTAGCTAAACAGGTAGAAGAAGGCAACGGCGAAAGCTAGAAGGATGCTTGGGTGCATAGGGAGAAGAATGGCCAGCAGAAGAAAGGAGGTGATAATACCTCTTTATAAGTCTTTGGTGCGACCTCATTCGGAGTATTGTGTGGAATTCTGGAGCTCGCACCTTCAAAAGGATATAAACAGGCTGGAGTCATTATAGAGGGTGGCTATTAAAATGGTTAGTGGTCTTCATTATAAAGCATATGAGGACAGACCTAAGGATTTTGAGATATATACTTTAGAGGAAAGGAGGGATAGAGGAGATATGATAGAGACGTTTAAATACCTCTGTGGCATAAATGCACTGGGAGAGAGCCTCTTTCAATGGAAAGCAAGCTCTGCTATGAGGGGACATGGGATAAGGGTGAAAGGGGAAAGATTCAGGAGTGATATGCGGAAATATTTCTTTATGGAAGGAGTGGTAGATGCGTGGAATAGTCTCCCAGTGGAGGTGGTAGAGATGAGGACAGTAACTGAATTCAAAAAAACATGGGACAAACACAGAAGATGTCTAAAGGAAAAAAGGGGACTGTTGTAGTGGTTGATATGGAAGGACAGACTTGATAGGCCATGTGATCTTTTTCTGCCGTCATGTTTCTATGTAGTTGTACAAAATAGTTTAGAAATGGGAGAAACAGGATGATGACCCTTCTTTAAAGGGAAACATCCTAAAGCCAAAAATCACTGATGACCCACAAGGACTAAGGTGGCATTCTACTGCTTAGCCACACAGTAGCACCATTGCTGTAGATTACCTAGACTGTACCTCACGTGTAGTGCTGCTTCCATTAAAATGACGTGGTTGTGCCTTCTGCCCTGTAAATCATCTGAAATGATGCTGGACACTGATGCCGGTGGTCATCCCCTCCCCGCAGGTTAAGGTTCACAGTGGTGAGCGAGCCCTTGGACCATCTGAGTGAAGAGGAGTGCCAAGAAGTGGGGTATGCTTACCTGGACCTGCGATCCATCCTACGTACTGGAAGGGATGTGGCAGAGCATCGCCTCGAGAGTGAGTATAAATCTTAGGCGGTACGTGTCGCCTCTCTGAAGCCGCTTTTGCATCCTGATGCTCCTCACTCTCTTCCCCACTGCCTCTGTGTATCCTACGGTACTCTAGTCCCCAGTTTCGCTATGTATTTTGTCTTGATTAGATTGTAAGCTCTGATGAACAGCGACTGTCTCTTACATCTATGTGTACAGAACTGCATATGCCTTGTAGCACTAGGCAAATGATTAGTAGTAATGATACACATACACAGGGAGGGAGGAGAGATGGTAGTGAGCCCCCTTGCGTTTAATTGCAAGAGATAAGTTAGATATATATACGGGTATACTGAATTCCATAATAACTAAGAAAATGAAGGTAGGGGAAAATTGCTACAAGGAACCCAGAAGAGAGCAGAGATGTTTTACTAAGCCAATGCTTTTCAAGGCAATCTTGGAGTATGCCCTCACCAGTCAGGTTTCCATGTGCATCGTAGGTATCCTGAAAAGCAATCTCCTGCATATTCATTATAGATAGCCTGAAAAACAGACTGGCGACAGCAGTGCTGCTCAGTCCTCTCCTAGCAAACCATCTAACTAGTCAGGTTTTCAGGATTACTACAGTGAATCGGCAGGAGAGAAGTCTGGATATACCGGAGACCCATTGAATGCAAATCTCTCTCATAGCTGAAAATCCAACTGGCTAGTGTGCCTCTATAAGCACTGGGCTACTGCTACGACTATTCAGCATGTATAAAGCGCCACGCACGCAGCGCTGCACAGCTAACCTACAAGAGGTAGCCAACATACAAGAGACAGTCCCCGCCCGTCAGAGTCATGCTCATCGGAGCTTACAATCTAGTTAGAACACTACAGAGCATTAGTCAGTTCTGCGGAAGGTGCCAAGGAACAGCCTGAGAAACGTGGTGAAAACTGCTTGGTTTTGCTTCAGGAACCTCAACAGTGCCCTACCGATTGTCTGTTAACATGCAAGTAGCCTTAAGGGTGCTGTTCCTCATACTGTGCAGTCCCTGAGCACTGTTCTTTTTGAAAGAACAGACCACGTTGTTTCTACTTAAAGAAACTCAAAAATCTTTACAGAAAAGTTCATCCAAATGAACAATTTTGCCTTGTTTGTTTGTTTGGGTTCTAATTCCTGATGCAAGATGCTGATTTGAAGGATTTTCCGGTAGTACCATTACATTTCACATCTGAAACCTAAATCAGGTGCCTCTCTGCTAGGGCAATTGTTCCCAGATTGTGGCAGTCTTATCTAGGTGGGTCTCCAGGAGAGGGTTGAGAAGCATTGTCCTAGGGCCCTCTTGTTTATATGGAGTTACCAAATGAAATTAATTTTACTACAGCCTTTGGTGACAGGCTCTAGCAATGTTTAAATAACTAAGGTTACTTTTCTGCAACGAGGGTTCTCGGACTGTAAGATAAACCAGCCACACTGATGGGTGACATCCTTGACCATGCCAGGACGGACTTGCTTCTCAACCCTCTCCTGGAGACCCACCTAGAAAATCTCTCTGGACATCTGTGCCTGCTCCTCCCCCTTAGTCTATCTCATACCTTAGGCAATACCAGGAAACTTACAACTATAAGGGGAGATGGGTGGGATTGTGTGTCTGATTATATCCTGCTTGTCCACAGAGAAAGTGAGGTTACTTACCTGTAATGTAGGTTATCTGTGGACAGCAGGATAAATCAGCCATACAGATGGAAGACTCCCAAGCTGAGGGTGCAAGGACCATGTATGCAGATAGTTAGGGGTGGTCCTTGCATCCTGAGGATTTCTGCTGTGGTAGACTAAGGAAAGAACTGAATAGAGGACTAGGACGTTACTGTGGTATAAGGTGTTCCTCAGTCAAGAAGGACTTTGTGACCAGATCATTATTGTGAGATGGACTAGGAGATCATGGAACAGGCTTAGTTGCTTGTCTGTAAGGTGACTGATGGCACATAAATCTAACCTATGGAGGTACTGTTTGAAATAAGGGTAGCAGAAACTTCATGTCTGGATTAAAGAGGATGAACGCATTGTGTACCTGGACTGCTCTCTGAGGCAGGATTGATTACCCCGTACATCTGTAGGGCTGTATGCTGGACCTGAAACAAAGACCAACATCCGGTATTTGTAAATGGTCAGAAGCGAAGAGGATTCCCCACCCCTCGCCTCTTAGCTGCATTTTCTGTCTCTTTTTGTTGTTGCTTTTGTATACTTATGCGGCTGAACCTGGTCTTATGGACCTGGAAGACAGACAGTTGATATTCTGATCTGAACATCAAAAATGGCTCACAGCATTATGAACTACTTGCTTGTTAGCTTGCCAGTGGATGCAGACAGCTGTGAGTGGTAGAGAAAGAGACTGATACTGACACTGCATGCTGGTGCACATCCTAGGATTGAATCATTTTAGTTCCGAAATGCTGTTGGCAAGAGGTCAATTAACACACGTGACGATCCCATGTGGAAAAGGATAGAAGACTTTGGTATCTAAACCACCCGGATACTCTGTGCATATGCTGGGGAACAACCTGTGGATGTGGACATACCAACACACAAAAGATTCACATGGCTCTTCTTGTCCTTCTCACTACGCTGCTCATGTAGGAAATTTGAACAGATGACTGAGCTCAAGGAGGTGAACTGTGAATGGCCTTCCGAAAGGAGGAAGTCGATTAACCAGTCAGGACAGGTTGTTATTTGTGTCTCTATGCTATGTTGCTCAGTTACTGACTCAGCTTGAGTGTGTTTTGTTGTTTATTCTTCTTCTGTTCTATACAGTATATTGCTTTTATTTCTTTTTCTTTTTAGACGTTAAATTGAGCAAACCTCTGCATGCTGGATCAGACAAGGCACAGAGTCAGGAATCCGCTGATATGATTACTTATAATTAGGGAAACGGAAGGATTCCTTTCTGATCTGTGTACCTAAGCCTCCAGGCCACTTTGCAAGACGCCCTTGCATGGTGGTGTCTTTTTTGATATTAGCTTTTCCAGAGAGGTTTTCAGTCTGTAGTGCTGTCAGTGAAGCAACATTTACTGGTACCTTAAAGCTCTAAAAAGGGGTGGTTAAGCATGAAAGAACGTCCCATTATCACTGTGGGCTTGAAACAGAAGAGATGATGTGTGGAAAGAATGATGAGTGTTCCCTGAGATTATTGGTTTGAGAGGTCTACAGGTTGGTTTGTTTTCCCCAGTCTCCTTTTTGTTTTTAATTGATCAGTGCAAGTGACTAGATGGTGGCGCAAACCTGTGTGTCTTGTCTCAGCTGCTAGGGACGGCAATCTAACAAAAACCGAATCCACAACGGTGATGTTTGTGTCTGCTGCAGTTAGTTTCGAGCAAACGAGGCTGAACCATCACCGACCATGGTTTTTGAGTTACCTGCAAGTAGAGTAGGGCTGAAACACACTTGGGCTGTTGGGACTTCGTAGGAGGACCTCTTCCTCTGGTTGGGCGTGGGAGGTTTGGCCCAGACTAGAACGGGTATCTATAATGTGTACATGGGAAATGACTCAAGATGAGAGCAAGTCTTTGACTCGTGAAGGGAATCGGAGAAGTATGAATAGATGAGGTTGTTGATTTTGAGTTCTGACAGAAACACCATCAGTCACTCCCTTTTTTTTTTGTTTGTTTATTGTTTGCGATGTACATGAGTGTGCCAATCAGCTTAATAGAGCAGACAACTCCACTAATGTCTGCTTGTCCAGCGTGGTCAAAGACAAGCAAGAGGAAAAGAGATGTTTTGAGTGTATGATGCTGAAACAAATGCAGACGACAGGAACGGTGCATCTTGTTCTACACCAAAATGAGATGGAACAGCATTTGATGATCACTTACTGTGCCTCATGCTGACCAGTGGTTAGTTGTGAAGGTCATCTGGTATTTGGAAAGAGGGTGAAGCTGTTAGATCATCAGTTATAGTAACGGTGTTGGTAGTGGTGCGCCTGATGCAGCTATTTGGCAATAGAGAACAAACTGATGTTTTCCAAGATATAAGAAGTAACAGAAGCTCAAATCGTGATGGTGTGAATCTCTCACTGAAGACAGATAAGCCCTTGCAACTGAACCCGACTTTTAGTTAACTTTCAATGATCTTAAAGGACACTGGCACCCCACCTCCTCCACTCAGCTGAATCACAATTATGTTTTCTCCTGGGTAATTTTGTGTGGTTTTATGCATGATTCCACTTAACTGTTTTTGTAAATACATTTTTTTTTTCAATTACCTATCCCAGTTTTGTAAACCGCCATAATGTACAGTTCAAATGGTCTTATACCAAATCTTACAAAGAAAAGAAAATACATAAATTCCGTACTTAGTTGAAAGGTTAATCCTAGAGAGGATCAAGGTCGCCTTAAGTGCAAGGGGAAAAAACGCTGAGTGGTCTCGGGGAATGGTCTGACTAGGAGGGGTTCCGAGGCAGACCTATAAGATTAAGTGCCACTACATAGTAATAGCCAGGATCCATTTGTTTTGTCAGTCACCAGCCAAGGCTTAGACATAGGGAAAAAGTGGCAACTTGAGAGACGTCTAACCTATTCGTCCTGAAACAGAGGGTTCCCAGACAGACAGTCCTTGGATTGATCATGTGTTTAGTTCCAGCGACTTTTTCCAGATGAAACCACCTGTCTGTACAATGCCAGCGTATTCTCCCAGCGCCGCATAGCAAAAGTACTTGCAAACTCTATTTTCACTAGACCAGGATTGGCAAATTCCCATAAGCACAGCATATAACTGGCAAACATAAATACACTCATTTTTTTCTTCTCTCTGCTTTAACAAAGGAGACCACTCAAGAGAGATGCGAGCCCCCAGAACATGGGAGTCAAACCATCTGGGGTTGCTTGTTCCAGCTAATGTTCAAACCAAGAATCAGCGGTGCATCAAGAACAGATGGATGGGCTGAAGCCTGGTGGGTAGTGCCAGGGCGATTTGCAGAGCACAGTAGCAGCACTCAAGGATGCCATGTTAGACAGGAGCTGCAAACATGTACTCCGTGGAGAAAAAAAATGCAGCGGCAGGTGCAGGCTTTTTCACTACGTTCCTGAGTTTCACAGCACAAAAAGTAGACCATGCCAGTGAACTTGCATGCCCGAGGACCATGGAGATTGACAATGCTCTATGTTGACAAGCAGATGGAAGCGCCTGAAGTTTTCCTTCAAAGTAGGATAAGTTACCATGACGAGAGCAAGTGATCCGTGCTGTGGGGTTGTTTTGGTGGACAGTGAGATGCAATAAAAAGGCGGTGTTACCCTGCAACTTTTGTGCGAGCTGTGCATATAGTATAAAACAGCAACATTCAGGATAAAACGTCCTTTATTTTTTAGGAGAGCAAATCGCAATGCTCACAGAGGCAGCCTGCTGCTTCTTTGGCGCTTAGAGGGCTCCTATACTTGAGTGTTACTGCTCTTAGCTGAAAACAGGGCAAAGACAGTCGCTTATGAGGTGCGGAGTCTCCTGGTGTAAATTCTAATGCCAGCAGGGTGAGGAAGGAGCTGTGGGGATCACAAGGAACAATGAGTATGCTGTCAGTTGGAGAAAAATCACTCTGGTAGTGCGTCTGAAGGAGGAAGCAGGGCTTTTTTGTTAAGCAGAGTGGTGGTCCCAGAACTGAGGACTAAATTGACTGACCTAAGTACAGTGCCTCACACAAAGGATTTAATTTGGTGTGAAGCTGAGAGCAAAACAGGAAAACACGCATCTCTTTCGGTAGATAGCAAAATAGCATTCCCTGAACCAAGGGTCATACTCTGATAGGCATGGTACCGCCACTGGAGAGGTACTGCTCCAGGAGCCTGCTTGAGGGAACAGACCACTA
This sequence comes from Ichthyophis bannanicus, assembly GCA_033557465.1. Classification (NCBI taxonomy): domain Eukaryota; kingdom Metazoa; phylum Chordata; class Amphibia; order Gymnophiona; family Ichthyophiidae; genus Ichthyophis; species Ichthyophis bannanicus. The sequence continues at coordinate 123,801,747 of CM066048.1, forward strand.
AAATCCCCCCCCCCCCCTCCATTCCATCAGCGACAGCAGTGGGTCCCAGATTGGGAGTCATACTCTTGCTGCCACGGTCAGAGAGGAACCTCTGTGGATATGCGACTGAAGCAGCAGCTTGGTGGACAGCTGTTCTTTCTTATACAGTCTGAGAAGGGTGGTCCGGGAACTGGGGGCCGTAAGTCCAGTGTTGTGTTGTCACTGCCAGAAAAAGCCATTTTGTCAGGAATTCTGAGAAGGGAGGAAGGGGTTACAAAGGTGTTAAAGAGTCTTGATAGCAGAAAAGGGAGAAAACATTAGCTGAAAATTAGACTAACAGAATGTAAAAGGATTTTTAGAAAAAATGTGGGGAGCACTGCATCTCCAAAGGAGTAACTGTTATGCAGGAGGGAGCACTTGCAAATGCAGTAGGGTTTTTCTACTCCTCTGTGCTCTGGAAGAGCAAGTCCTACTCCGCACTGTCGGCCATCTGTGTGGTGGATTATATAATGCTTAACCACAACAAAAACACTTAATTTTTCTTCTACAACTTTTTATCCATGATTCATGCTGTCTAGACAGCCATAACGGTAGTAAGATTACTATAGTGATCCATTTGCTGGTCATGGTTCTTCCATCTTAAGGTACATCAGCATCACTCATTTACCCACAGGGAAACTATATTAATGTCAGAGACATCTTAAGCACCCAAAATGCGAGTGAAACAGTTCTGGGTGATGTTGGGTATAAATTCCTACAGCAAATTCTCTTCCTTCCCAATGCAGTTCTCAATGCCCTGGACCAGGACACTGTCATTGGCATATTAAAGGTTTCAGTGGAGGCTGCAGCTGCCCTCTGTGCACTCCACAGGGAGAAGAGGAGGTCATCAGGTTCCTATGGGCCCCAGTGACTGAAGGCTTCTCATCGCCCACAAATTGGCTAAGCACAGCTGCAGACTGAAGTTATCTCAGATTCCCAGCAGCCATAACAGGAAGAATCTATGTAACACGAAGGAGCCCAAGATTTGAAGTTCAGCCTAGAATCCTCTCTTGTTTTAATAAAGTTAAAACTCAACAGAAAAGAAAAATCCCTATGCTATAGCGATGATGGATTTCTTCACAATTCAGGTAACAAAGTTTGGATTTAGCTCAAAAGTACAATGGCTATTTTCCTATCCTCAGAGGACTCACAGTCAAAGTTTGTACCTGAGGCAATGGAAGGTTAAGTGACTTGCACAAGGTCACAAGGAGCAGCCGTTGGATTTGAACCACACTGTCCTGGTTCTCAGCTTGCTGCTCTATCTGCTAGGTTACTCCTCCATTCTTTTCCCTATCCGTCCTAAATCTGTATCTTTGCATTTGTTTGTTTGTTTTTTGTTTCGATAAGATGATATAATACTTGTTTTTAGTCTTTTAAGTCCTGCTAGTTAGCTGTATCAGTGACCCTCCTTCAGGTGAGGAATGTTGGACCTAGTGGTCTTATCAACTTTTCTATTAACACTCTCAAGTAACACAATGAAGAGCACCACTGCAATCACTTGTCCATGTCTCCTAAAAGAAAAGAAAAAAAAAAGTTTCTAGGGCATTCCTTTTAAACTTTTCTGCAAGAGAGCACCCTTAATAACTTTGGACCAAAAGAGAATATTTGATATTGGGTAAAAATAGTCCAGTATGTCTGGGTCCACTGAGGACTTCTTTAGGCGAGCATGCATTGCTGTTTACTTCAGGGATACGAGTAATATTCTCAAAACTAATGCACTAACAATCTGAACCAGTCTGAGGTATAAAGTATGTCTGGCTACCTCAATCTAGAGCCTTGGGCTAGGATCAAAGATGCAAGGGGGCCCGAGCAATGGCCGAAGCTAGCATATGAGCTATTAAGAGAGGCTGAGAAGGACGTGCTATCCACTATTTTCACTGATAAAATATGATGCCATTTGTACAAAACTACATCACTCCTATACTAATGCCACGTGAGAGATCTAGTACACCATCCTGGTGATGTAGAAAAGTCTAGAAACCCTAAACCCAGCATTAATAATACCAGCTGTACGGCATTAAGATGCAGGCTCCTATGGACTATAGCTTAAAGACTTTTTAAAGAGATCTGTTTTAATAGTTTTATGATATTTATCATAAAAGAAACAATTACAATCCCTAAGACTGTATATTTAAGGTAATGAACATCTTTAGGTTGGAGTGGAATTACTGTAATTAAGAACAGTTCTGGGAGGCCTCATTGGTGGATTTTATGTGAGGGAGTTATAGTGAAAAATAGTATGGTGATGTAACTTTAGATTTGTATGAACAGCAACAAGTTTCCCAACCAAGAACAAGTTAGATTTTTTCTGCAAAAGCAGGGATCATGAATTCATGTTTTTGAGTTTAGAATATTTTAATTTGTATGTATTTGAGTTTATTACAAAAAAGTGCACTGTTGTAAACCACACTTGACAGACCAAAAAGACAGCGTTTAAAAAAAAAACGATTAGACCTTCAGAGCAAAGAAGGTCCAAGCTGAGTTTAAATACTGCCTTTAGCTTCTTTTTAAAGGCCACACAATCAGCAATAAGGTAGAATATCTCAGGAATCAGAATGATTTCTTAAGCAAAACGCAGGTATAATTATGACAATCTTATAATACGCAAATTTATTATTAGTAAGCAAGTTCTCATTGTTTAATTATACTCTATGGACTTATGTACTATAAGTGGTTAGTTTCACTCCAAATTAGTGTCAGGTTAACAAAAAGAAAAGGAAATAGAAGAGCAAAACCAAAATTCTCCTCTTTACATCTGCAACCAGTGGGAAGCAGGAAAGGGAGAGGCTAGCCCCAGCCTGTGAGACTCTCCTTCTAATAGTGGCATCCACTGAAGATAGACGGCTATCTACGATGCATAGGGAAAAGGTAACAGAGAGAGAATACTAAGAGCGCACAAGCGGAACTTCATTTCTTGTAGCTCTGGGCACAAGAGAAACAATACTAGCCCCCTGTAAAGGTAACCAAACATATTAACTTGTATACAAATAAAAACATCCTTAATACATCTTAATTTAATTTTTTTTATTTAGATCTTTAACGTTAAAAGAAGAGAAAACTGAGCAGACTGAGTGGGTCAATTGGTCTTTATCTATCATTGTAGAGGATACTATTATATTTGCTGATTTGGAATTGGAGCAGTTTATCCATTGATGATGCCATCAACAGTGGAAACAAGATCTTTCATTCTAAATAAAGCTACTCGAATGATCACTGCTTTGTCCTCTGAAGCTCTTTACTACTTTCATAACCATAATTCATAGCAAGCATACATACTGTAGGCTTTTGTCCCATCTTTTGAAGCCACTGCTATTACCTCTAAATGCCTTCTATAGTAGGGTCTCGTTGCTGTAGTTAAGTGCCATTGAGTCTTTGTCGACTTTTGATGCCCTGTAGAGTTGTCCTAAATTGCATTCTGTCTTCAGTCAGATGGCTAATTGTTGATCATTGCAGTTTCTGCGGCATGCTGTGTCTTGGTAAGTGAACAGACGTTTCAGCCATCATGCAGTGGTTTCTTCACCTTGAAGAAAGCCACAGCATAATAGCTGAAATGTTTGCTCCACTTACCAAGATGCGGCATTTTATGGAAAACTGCAAAGATCATGAGACTAATCACAGAAGCCTAAGAGAACATTTAACATAGCTGGTAGTTGATAAAGAGTGGCATCCATAGCTGTTGTTACTGTAGAGATCCATTACATTGCTGGCCTCCCCTCTTTTGCGTTGACCTTCAACTGTGCCTAGCATGATGTCTTTCTCTAATGATCTTTCTCTTCGCTTGATGTGTCCAAAGTATGAAAGTCAGTCTTGTCATTTTGAGCTTCTAAAGAAAGCTTAGGTTTGAGCTCCTCTAATAAAGGCAGTCCATGGTTTAGACGGTATTCTTTGCCAGCACTATAATTCAAAAGGCATTGATTTTTCTTCCTGTCTTTCTTATTCACTGTCCAACTTTTTCATCCATATGATGCTATTAAAAATACCATGTTTTGCATTGATTTTGTTTTGCATTAAAGATACTATGGCTTGGACCAGTCAAATCTTTCTACAAATCTTTCTCTGCCCTTGAGAATCTCTTGTCTATTGCTTTCATCGCTGTTCTACCAAGAGAAATATGTTGTCAGATTTCTTGACTGCTTCTTGTTTCTTTATTGATTCAAGCACGTTAAAGTTGGCTACCAGTTCTACTTCTGTATCAGGGATGATGAAATTGTTTGTTTGCTTTTTCCAGTTCTCAGCAGGCCCTTTTTAAGACTATGCCCCTTGATCGGAAACATGTTCTTATCAAGATCATCTTCCCGAGTAATGTGGCACTGTCAATCTAGCAAAGATTGTGAATGAGTCTACTACAATCTTCACACCTTGGTTGTCTTCATACAGTCCTGCTTCTCTGATTATCTGTTCTGCATATAAATTAAACAAGTATGCAAAATGTATGCAGCCATGTTGTACACTTTTTGCTGATTTTAAACCAGTGTTTCTCCTTGTTCTGTTTGGACTGTTGCTTCTTGATCAATGTAAAGACCAATGAGGATTATCAGGGGTTTTGGTATACCCATGCTGCCTAACATGGCCCAGAGTTTTTGATGATTTACATAATCAAAGGCTTTGCTATAGTCAATAAAACACATATAGATATCCTTTTTGGTGTCATTTTGTCTTTTCAATGATCCATCTCTTATCTGTTATGATGCCTCGTGTTCCTTACCCTTTCCTGAACCTTGCTTGCATTTCAGGCAATTCTCATTCCAGCTATGGTAGTCATTTCCATTGAATGATTTTGAGTAGAGTCTTGCTGGCATGTGGGATCAGAGTGAACGTGTGATAATTTCTACAGTCAGTCATCCTTCAGTATTAGTATGAACACAAATCTGTTACATGGTCACTTTGCTGTGCATCATCAAATCTTCTACTGCCATTCATTTTCTCCCTATAAACTCTTTTTTTTTATTTTATATTTTCAACAGTTTACAAATTTGCACCAAGCAAAATAAAGTAAATGCAAGAAAAACATATGCCCTATAATTTAAACCTCAATTTATTCAGGTCCCACACTTTAGGTTTCACAGCTGTTAAATAGAGCCAATCCACTTTAACATTAAGCTTCCTTCATCTATGACTAACTGAAATTCTACTCTGACATTTAGAACATAAGATTTGCCATATCCTGTTTCCAACAGTGGCCGATCCAGTTCCCAAAGACCTGGCAGGATCCAAAAAAAAGTAAGCAGGTATGCATTTATTTATTTATTTAGCCAATTTATAGCATGATTTATCCTAAAGTCAAGGCGGTTTACAAGGAATATTGACAGTGATTACATTTTTTACATAGAATGTAAAAAAATGGGTAAAACAGGCTAAAAACAAGGTGCTTTCCTAATCATCCCTCCAGTTCAGTCCTTGTGAGTATCTCCATCCACCGCAGCTAGGAACTGAGCATGTTAAATTTGTGATGTCACAGTAGAAGAGCTCCCTCATTAGGCATCAGAAACCAATATATCAGCTCCTAGCAGCTAGGGCTGGAGCTTTCGCATGGCTGAGCTCCACTGGACAAACTCATGGCTGCAATGATTGCCTACCTTTAAAAAAAAAAAAAAACAACAACAACACAAGGAAGAAGAGACTTATGGCAGCAAGTAGGTGAAACTTAGCTCTAAGCATACCTTTCTTTGGATGGGTCACTTGTGTAGTTTTACTGGTGGAGGAAAACAGGAGGCAGGGGCCTTTAATGGGCTGGGTACAGGGCAGGGGTTAAACCCAGTGGTCTGGGCCCCTTCCTCTCCTCCCCCCCCCCTCCCCAGACAGCCAGACAAGCACAGTACTTTTGATTAAGGAGCTGGCTTTCTCTCTGACTGCCTTCATAGAGCCTTCACAGTGTGCTGGCTCTCTTAGTTTTTGATAAAAAGACAAAAAAAAAAAAAAAAAAGTATCTCCACTACCTCAGTTTTACTGGCTGATGTATCCTTAAGTGGAAGAAGAAACTGGTAAGTAGGGGACAGTAGACTGCAGGCTTTGGCAAAGGGAGATGGCCAAGGACAAGGAGAATATCAATGGCTCTGCTCCCTTTGGTGGGAGGGCAGTTGGACATCATGAAGTTGACTTTGAATTTTCTTGCAAGACATAGCTGTGGGGCTGCCATGGCATGGGAGGGTCACACTGGAGCACCTCAGAGTTGCTTTACTCCCTTGTCTATTTGAACAGTACTCTCAGCTCCCTAAGCTCAGCGTTTGGGTTCCCTAGCAAACCACATGATTCTCTGGCCGTGACCTGGTTGGTATTTTGATAATTGCTGAAGTTTATTTTATGTCTTTGTATTTTTTTCAGGGCCTCAAAGTTTTTTGAGGTGTTTGTTAATGCTGTTCTTTTGTTGTAGGGTGTTATCAGGATTGGGGATCCCCCTTGGGGTCTCTGGTTTAATTCTATTCCTTTTTTTTTTTTTTGTGCCATCAAGTCAGTGTTGACTCATAGCAACCCAGCTACCTCTGGGTTTTCTTGGAAATTTATCACCAGAAGTAGATTGCCAGCCTTTTCTTCTGAGGCAATGGAGGGTAAAGTGACTTGCCCAAGGTCACAAGGAGTGCCAGTGGGACTTGAACCCTTGATCTTCTGGGTACTAGGCAGTTACTCTAACCACTAGGCTACTCCTCCGCTCTATTCTATTCCTTTAAACAAGTTTAATCTAATTTCCTCTAAGTGCCTCTGTTTTTCATCAGGGTCATCTAAATGGGATTACTCCCAGGGTCTTTTGTTTACCTGGAGCTAATGTTATTTGTGTCACACTAAGAGCATCTGTTTTCATTGGATTTTTCTGAATTCAAGTAAACTGGATTCATTTAATTATCTTGGTATGTAGCTTGAATTATCTACATTAGATTATTCTCAGTGCTTCGTATTTATTCTGCTTAGTAGGGAGTGCTCTGGACTGCATTCTTTTGAAGTTCTCTATTAATTTCTTTTAGTCCCTCAGTTTTATTTGATTTGCTCTGAAATAGTCTAAACAGGGTTCTGGTTTAGTGGGTATTACCCTAAGATCAGCTGATATAAGTTAATCTATGGGCTCTTAGCTCAGCAAGCCGTCCTTTACACTAATAGGTTTTCCACAGAGGGGGTAATCTCTCAATGAACTAATATGTTTTCAGTCTTGGGTTTGGTGGTTTGTTTGGAGTATTAATGTTTTTGGGCTGGGTCCTGTCTTACCATTAGCTCTGGGGTCTGCGACTTAAGGAGCTATTCTTCTGTGGATGCTACTCAAGGCTTCAGTACCTGGGGTGTGCTGAGGTCGATTTTTTTTTTCTGCCCTATTTGTGGCTTCATTAAGGTGAATGTTAGGAGGATCTAAGGTTTGCTTGGGCTATCCTCAATTAAGAGGGCTGCTATGATTAAGTGGGGCTGCTTATGGCTCCTCACTGACTGCGTGTAGGTAGTGGAGTGTGCATTCTCCTTGATGTCCAACACTTAAACTGTGCCCTGCAAATCCCTCATTTTCACATGAAGACGTTATGCTCCATTATTGTGACAGGAAGGGGGAGTTCCTTTCTACCCTGGACCTAACAGAGGCGAACTTGCACATTCCAATTTGACTGGATCATCATTGGTTTTGAAGGTTTGTGGTGCCAAAATGTCATTTTTGGTTCCAGGCATTGTCCTTTGGTCTGGCCCACTGCCCCATGCACCTTTACCAAGATCATAGTGGTAGTGGTGGCGGCGGCGGCGGCAGCTATATGACCTGGATGATTGGCTGATAAGAACACAGTCACAGGCCAAGACTGCGGATGTCACTCAGGAAGTGGTTGCCTTTTTCAAGGCCTGAGTTGGATAGTGAACCTGACCAACAGGTGGCTCGAGTCAGTCCAGGACCTTGGGTATTGGGGAGCACTTTTCAACACCATGCTGGGACGTGTATATCTTCCACTAGAGAGGTCCCAGAACCTCCAGTCTCAGGTGTGGAGCTTCTTAGTTATGAAGATGCCCTTGGCGTGGCATTACCTATAACTCTGAGGTTCCATGGTGGTGGGCCTAGTTCCATGGGCAATGGCTCCCATGAGGCCTCTGAAGGCCACCCTACTCTCTTGGTGGTTACTGAAACACACCCAATATCACGACGGTTGATTTGCCCGCGCAGCTCTTGGTGGCTGCAGCTGGACCATCCAATGGCGGGCATGCCACTGGAGCCTCTGGACTGGGTGCCGGTAACTGCAGATGCCAGCCTCAAGGGGTGGGGCATGCATTATGAGTCACAGGTGTCACAGAGGTGTTGTCTTCGGAGAAGGCCTGGTCCATCAATCGGCTGGAAAAGAGATCTGTCTTACGTGTGCTCCAGTACTTCCTTCCGGAAGTCACAGGAAGGGCTGTAAGGGGCTGTTCCAAACATGACAATGCTGGTGTACCTCAACCGCCCATGGGAGAGCATGGGCAGTGTGGCATTGGTGTAGAAGGTGTCTCCTCTACTGCTCGGGGTGGAGGAGTATCTGACATCTCTCTCCATGATTCACATGGCAGGAAATGAAAATGTTGAAGGAATGAGTTGTTTAGAGAGGGGGGGGGGAGGAGAGTTTGGTTATTTCCTGAATTTTGTCAAGTGACGCAGGAGAGGAGGAAGTTTATATCCATGCATAAAGAAGCTTTGGATTTGGGGGCTGTAATGGTTTTATATCATCCTTTTAAGTGAGTGCTTAGGTTAAACCATGTTAAGTAAGCACCACTCAGGTTCTTTTGGGATTCAAAGAAGCTGTTGGCCCAGGTGTCCACTCCTGTTAAATTACAGCCAAAGGAACAGTAGTTATTTATTTATTGACAATTCTTATATACCGCACTATTAGACATCAGCGCGGTTTACATTGAACAGAAAACATCCGACAGTTTACATATGTCTGGTCGTTACATTTAACAGGAAGTATAACTTGGCGAAATAGGGGAAACTAAATACAATGAAGGGTTATCTGATAAAGGATATCCTGGTGAACTATATACAACGGTGGTACAATAGTATATGTATATAGTATATAGTACAATAGTATATAGTTCACTGAGATCTTCTCTCTTTTCTTATTTGGTAATTGTTTTTGTTTTTAGTTTCCTCCTGGAAAGTAGTGCTTCTCCCATATTTTTTTTATTTATTTATCTATTTTCTTCTATACCGCCCCTTCCAGCGATCAAGGGCAGTTTACATGAAACATCTTAACAATTGTACACGGTTGTATACATTTACATTGAACAGTCAGATTCAACTATTTACATTGAACAATAAATATTGATGTCTGATGTAGCATGGTGCTTTTTTTTTTTCTTTGTTTTACAGATTTGTCCTTTTGTTAAGATGTCTAATGTGCTTTTCTTGTCAAGTAATCATACTTGTTAACTTGTTTGAAGATCCAAAAAATAATTTAAAAAAATAGAAACGGAACGTCTGCAATGTCAAGTTCTGTTGGTTGACAGACTGAGGCAAATGCCACTGAGATGTTAATAAATATTAAGATAAATCCTATATGCAGTTTCTCCATGCCTTGCATGAGATTGTCTGAGTGACATAAGGTGAGTCTGAACTTGGTGGTGAGATCTGAATCCATGCTGCTGTGGATCTAGTGTTGCGAATAATGCAATATGACTTTGCAGCTGATGCTGTACAAATTTTTCAGTTATTTTAGCATGAATGAGAGACTGAAGATGGGTCTAAGGCGCAAAAGCTCCAGCTGCCTAAACATGGTATTTTTGAGTATGAGATGTATAGATGCACTTTTGAGACTCTGGGGCATGCATCCTTGCATAAGAGGTAGTTGTGTAATCTTGAGCAAGATTATGATTAGCTTGCATCCAGTTATTTTGATCCAATTTACAGGACATTGGTCCACCGGGGATGGGGTAGTATTGAGACCAAGAAGAATGTTTTCTAAATGCTCTGGGGAGACCGGATTAAGTCTTCTAAGCATAGTTAATAGGTTTGAGGTTTTGGACAATCAATGTAGCAAAGTCATCCTTGTTGAATTTGTTTTGAAAATAATCTGCCAATACCTGTGGGCAGTCATTCCTCCTCTTTTCATTGGGGTTTCTCACTAATAATGTCACTATGACAAATAATTGTGTTGGGCAGTTGAGAGAGCCATGATTAGTTTTATATGATATTCCCATCTCCTATTATCTGTCATGGTGTTATATGAGTATTCTTGTAGCTTAGACGTGTATGATTTCCGATCATAAGACTTATTTTGAGTGATGCCATTTTCATTCCAGTTGTTTGCATTTGGCTTCCTTTATAATTCCATTATGTATCAAATCATAGATTCCTTTGGGCGGCATTCCAAGAATCTATATATTTATTTATTTTTATTTATTTTATTTTATACACATTTATATACCGCATCTTCCACAGATCAGTTGCGGTTTACAGAGAACAAAACTTAACACTTGACAACGCAAGTTGTTTTACAAGGAACGTCAATGTTAGTATAATTAACCGAATATAAATTTACAAGGAACGTCATAATATAATTCTAACAATGTGAACAGAACATAACAGAATAAACTATTTACAGATATATATATATATATATATATCCAGTTCTTGAGAAACCGCCACTTCCTGATAAAGTATTTCTTATTTGGTCTTTTATTGGTTTTAATGTCATCTTCTTCATTTCCTGTAGTTTGTAGTAAACAGCCTTTTTGTTATAAACAATTATATAATAGTTGGCATTCTCAGATACTTTTCTTGTACTAGTTCTACTTGTAGCTCCTCATGTTCCTCTCTGAGGAATGTTTTCTGGACGTTTCCATTTTGGTCTGTTGAATGTGTGCTCTCTTGGGTATAAAAGCCTTCTTGTTCCAGGATCTTATACTGAAACACAAGTTGGATTGTTTAGCCATTGTTGAAAGATGGTTTCATGATGGCAAAATTTCTTATTTATCTCAACATTGCCCTGCGGATTATTCTTATATATTTAGGAATCGTTTTAAGGATGCTATGGGTGATTAGCTTTTCTTTACAGGCAGACTGTTCGGTAACTCTTATCTGATAACTCTGCTTACCCAATGGCATTATTGTTGCATCTGAATTTCTGTAAACCAGCATATTTACTTTTATTTTACTGTCCTCTGCAGTTTAGGATATTATTCAGTTTATGATTGCAGCTATGATAGCAACCTATTCTAAATATATATTCTAGGGGATTTTAATGTGCATTTTAATAATCCTAATACTTCAGAAGAGAGTTTGACATTTCTGTGATTAATCTTGATCTTACTCAACACATTCAAGTTTCCATACATTCTGTTAAACATACACTTGGGTTAATATATATTACTGATTCTTCTCCTCATTTGGTTGTTCCTTTAGCTCTGTCATGGACAAATCATGTCCTGTTTTATACCGTCTTGATATTTTTACTTAAATTTACCACTACTGAGCCCTTTATAGCAGATCATTAAAATAAATGGACATTGACCTTTTGGCCTCTAAATGTCATTTAAAATTGGTTGGTTTTACTCAGTTGTTTTTGGATAAACATGATTATAAGATTCACCTTTATAAGAGGCTTTTAAAGAGAGAGAGGAGGCTCATCATGGTATCATTCAGGTTTATAGCTTTTGCAAACCGAAGCTAGTACAGTTGTGGTCCACATTCTTGGTACCCTTGTATTTTGGGTATGTTGTGCATAATATCTGGAGAAATAATTGGAAATAAATATTCCAAATGTATGTCGTCATCATATTTTAATAATATGTTCAAAGATATACAACTACAAATAAAGATGTCTGTGCAACCAAGATGTAGTAATTTCTGAGAACAAAAAAACAAAATTTGGCCTGGATAGGACTAATGGCACCCTTCACTAATATTTGGTTGCACAACCCTTGGCAGTGATGACAGCCTTTAAATGTTTATTGTAGCCATCTATAAGTTTTGTACATCTGTCTTGTATAGTGACATCATAGAAAAGAACCTATTAACGAATAAAATGGATTTCATCTGCTTGGTGTGGGCAAGCTAATAAATCGTGCCTTCCCTTGATGTTATCCGACAAAAACTAATACTAAGGTTGTCACTAGTGGACTGGTTCAGGGTCTTTTTGTTGGGAGTTTATACAGGTCACTGATTTTGGGATATATATATATTTTTGGATTTTTGAGTCACATGAAAGAGACATACGATAACTTAAAGCATCTACTGACTTCCATTAACTATAACAAGTACAGCTGGCACCTCTGTGGTGACTTGAAGGTAGTTGCCCTTTTAATGGGACTACAGCAGGGATATATAAAAATACATGTGTTTCTTATGTGAGTGGGATAGCCAAGCAAGGGATTGGCACTACTTGTGGAAGGAATGGAATCACAGACAAAATGTAACAATTGGAGAGAAGAATATCCAGCACCCAGCTCTGGTTAAGGCTCACAAAATCCTGCTATCACCCCTTCACATCAAACTAGGTTTGATGAAAGCCATGGACCACCTTTAGCCAGCTTTCCGATACCTGCATGAAAAATTCCCTTGACTCAGTAAAGCAAAGAGGGAGTTTTTGGGGTCCTCAGATTCGAGAGCTCTTCAAAGATGACCGATTCAACAACTTGCTGCAGGGTGATATGAAACCAAGCATGGAATGCTTTTTGCCTAGTGTCAACAAACTTTCTCGGGAATGTTAGGGCAGAAAACTACAAGGAACTAGTAGAAGACATGCTGATGCAGTATCAGAAACCAGGCTGCAATATGTCTCTAAAGATCTATTTCCTTGATTCCCATCTCAATTTCTTTCCTGACAACTGTGGTATGGTTAGTGATGAACAGGGTGAACGTTTACACCAGGATATCGCAAAGATACCAGGGAAAATGGTCTACTACAATGCTGGCTGACTACTGCTGGACACTCCCCAGAGAAGCTCCTGAACAGCTGTACAAGAGACAGGTGAAAAAAATCTAAGAAGTCTATGACTTGATTTTTTACAGGTATTAACTGAAGGCCTATTATATTTACTATTGACATGCATTTTGTGATGTAAACATTAATTCTTGTAGATTACAAAAAAACTAGAGCCAACTTTGCAATTTCACTGTCATATTCATGTTCAGCATATAAAAATTGATGATGACTATTTTTATTTCAGTAACATGACTTTTGTAAAACTTTGTTGACCAATTGTCAGAGGTGCAATGGGGAGGTACCAGATGGCAATGTTGTGATGTCATCCAAAGGAGATAGTGTGCTCAGTTACCCTCCAGATAAGAGAAGTCCTTTGTAACTGCTCTGCACATGTCACTGATCCTGCATTCCCCTTTGACAGCTCAAGCTCCTTACAAAGCTTAGTGAATGTGCTTGAATGTTTTAGAATCGCTGCTGGATTTTTTTTTTTTTGTGTGAGGGGAAGATTGGAGGGAGTGTGACTGCATTGCCTGCCGACTATGGAGAACACCTGTTACAGGTAAGCACACAAAGCAGCCACACGGTGAATCCAAGGTTAGGGCTGCATTCATCTTTTAATCATCAGTGACCCAGGGTGGTACAGGTGGTGTCTCAGGCAATGGTTAGTGAAGGCATGTTCTGGGGCACACTTAGCTGCGTTGCGGATATCCTTGATCAAGGTACAATGAAGACTGGCAAGAAAATATGTTTTGCTCTAAGCTATGTATTCCTTTAACAGTAGACATGAGTGGAATAAGGTATACCACCTACACACCCCCAGTAGCATGTTCTTTCTTTCAAACATTTTATATACCATGTTTCTACAATTCAAGACGGTTTACATGGAACATACCATTACAGTGTGGGTTCAGCTTTTATTTTATTTTTTTACAGAGAACAAAAACTTCTTGAGAATAAAACAAGAATATTAAACAGTCAACTTTAATTTTTTACATATTTACAGAATGGTAGGCCAGCAAAGGTAACTAATTATAAGGGGGCTATATGGGAGGGACGGGAATAGAGTGGAGGGAGGCGCAGGAACAATTGGGGAATGGTGGGGTCAGGGCAGATTGACTGACTTCTGTTTAAGGCATCTAGTTACGATATGTTAGGTTAGTTGTGGTTTAAGGGAGTAGTGCAAAGTATTCCTGGAAGAGAGAGGTTTTGAGCCTTTTATGTAATTCAGTACAGTCTGAGCAACCTCTAAGTCAGATGGGAGGGTGTTTCATTCGGAGAGAGCATAGAGGGAGAAGTCTTGGTTGCAGGTAGACTGTTTGCTCCTTTTTTTGTGCTGGGATGTTTAGGGTGTTTGGAGAGTTGGGTCTATGTGATCTAGTCTTATTAGGCTTAGAGAGGAGGGAGAGAAGACAGAGAGCAGATTCGTTGTGTATGACTTTGTGAGTCGGTGTGAAGGTTTTAAATTTTGTGTGTGTATATATATATACATATACATACAGAGCATTGCAAAAGTATCCCCTCTGTTTGTCCTGTTTTGTTGCAAATGGAGTTTGGAGGGTTAGCACCATGTGATATACACAACATACCTATGACTTTGAAGGTGCAAAATTTATTGTTTGTGTCACAATCAAGGATGACAAAAAAAACCAAAATACTGAAAGCAGGAGGTTACATATGTATTCACCCCCCAAAGGCAATAAGTTGTAGAGCCACCTTTTTTTGTAATTACAGCTGCAAGTCTCTTGGGGTATATCTCTGTTAACTTAGCACATCACCCATTTCTTAAGGCAAAACTACTCCAACTCCTTCAAGTTAGATGGGTTGCAATCTTCAAGTAATGCCACAGATACTCAATTGGATTGAGGTCCGGGTTTTGACTAGGCCATTCCAAGACATTTAAATGTTTCCCTTTAAACCAGCTTTAGCAGTATGTTTAGGGTCATTGTTGTGCTGGAAGTTGAACCTTTGTCCCAATCGCAATCTCTAGCAGGCTGAAACAGGTTTTCCTCAAGAATTGCCCTGCATTTAATGCCATCCATCGGTTCTTCAATCCTGACCAGTTTTCCTTTCCCTGCCAATGAAAAACATCCCCACAGCATGATGCCACCACGTTTCACTGTGGGAATGGTGTTCTCGGGGTGATGGGTTTGCACCCCATGTTTTTTTTTTCTATGATGGCCAAAAAGTTCAATTTTCATCTCATCTGACCAGAGAGCCTTCTTCCATGTGTTTGGGGGGTCTGCCACATTCTGTTGTGCAAACTCCAAATGTGTTTTCTTATTTCTTTCTTTAAGCAATGGCTTTTTTTCTGGCCATTCTTCCATAAAGCCCCACTCTGTGGAGTGCACAGCTTGAAGTCATCCTATGGACAAATACTCCCATCTCCACTGTGGATCTTTGCAGCTCCTTCAGTGTTATCCTTAGTGCCTTTGTAGCATTTCTGATTAATGCCCTCCTTGCCCGGTCTGTGATTTTTGGTGGGCGGCCTTCTCGTCAGGTCCATAGTGGTGCCATATTTTCTATTTTATTATAATGGATTTAATGGTGCTCTGTGGGATATTCAGAATTTGGGATATTTTTTTTAATAATACAATCCTGATCTATACTTCTCCACAACTTTGTCTCTGACCTGTTTGGAGTGCTCCTTGGTCTTCATGTTGCTTGCTTAGTGGTGTTGCAGTCAGGGGCCTTTCATAATGGGTATATTATACATGCATGATGTGACACTGATTGCACACAGGTGGACCCTAATCAACTAATTATGTGACTTCTAAGGTTTATTGGTTGTACCAGATCTTATTTAGAGGTTTCATAGCAAAAGGGATGAAAATATATATATCTACATACACACACACACATTTCAGTTTGTACTTGTGTGTTTTTATATATATATATATATATATATATATACACACACACACAAGATATTTTATTGTCATTTCATGTCACCAATTTGGACTATATTGTTAGGTCCATTACCTAACATCCAAATGAACCTGCATTTTCATTCCAGGTTGTATGTAATGTGACAAAATAGGACAAAAAGTAAGGGGATGAATACTTTTGCAAGGCACTGTATATATAAATAAAATAGCTTTTCTTGTACAAGCACCGGGAACTATAAAGACAAAACATGCTGCACTACACTCCTACTCAGGGATCCTGAATTCCAGCTAGCAGGGTCCAACATATGGGCAATGTCCTGGCAGCACACCTGGTATTGAGGTAGAAATATGAAAAAGGTTACTGAAACCTCTCTCTCCTGTATGCTGTGTGAAAAGGATACACCCCCAGTAGCTCACAGCACTTCCCCATCCCCCCTGCTGTGATTCTGAGTTTCACAAAAGAAATTTCTCTGGTTTAGTCCAGCTAGTTCTACTGATAACACGTTTCCTCTCATCACAATAGTACTACAGTAAATATAGTCAGCTGAGCCCTTTGTTTGGGGCTCAGACTTCAACAATTATTTCTCTGAGCCTGTGGCCACATTAAACAGCTTGCTTCCTACCAAAACTCCTGGGTGTTTGTTTCTTCACTTGTTTTCCTGCAACAGTATGAGTTGAAATCCCCAAAAAATCCCTTCTCTTTTTATACTCCTTGGTCCATGGCATCATCTGCCTTGTAAGTTTGCTACAAATGATGAGCACTTACAGGGAGTTCTTCTCACATGACCATATTTCCCACAGTGGGGCCAGCATCCTTTTCAGCTTGCTTATCTGCTTCAGTTGTAAAAGTTCCTAATATAGTGACATGAACACAATCACAGGAGTGGCTCATGAACAGTTCAACTAACAAACAAAACCTTGGTTGGGAGAAATGATTGTTGACAACTATTTTAATTTTCCTCACTAGATTAAGCATCAACCTTTCTTTTACAGGATATAATTTGCATTCACAGCTCATGTGTAGTAATTTAACAAGACTGGAAAGCACCAGCTATTTGTAACAGCTCCTCAATGTCCCAGAAGCTGCATGTCCTTTTGCAGTAAAAGAATGTGATAGACAGACACCTAATTAGAAAATAGATTTCCAATGTGCATCAGTGACAAATGTGTGTTAATACATACTGAAGCCACTCCCTACCTGCAACGTATTAACCCCTCACAACTTTCAGTTGGAAAAGGGACTAGGAGCTGTCTGCTTTCTGTCTCTGCCACTATCTTTCAGCATATGCCTGGAAGGGTTGTCTCTTAGGCAGTGGATGAAAATTAAGGTTCATACCATCTACAAACATAGGTTACCTGAAGGTAGACCATAGTCATCCCTTGGGTAGAGCAGGACTTGAAACCTGAATGAATAAGTTAGTACTGACATTTCTTCAATCTCCAGGAGCAAGGATAATAATTTCAAAGTCAGATCTTCCGGTAATGCATAGGCCATAGAGGAAAGTAAGAGAACTGATGAGTATTCCAAGCCAGATTTTTGCAGTTGCATACTGTGTACTTGCCATTGATCACCCTGTGATGCAGATCATCATATGGGCAGGGAGCAGCAGCAATATTTTTGATCCTGCTTGATTTGGAAGCTGTGTTTTAATTTGGTAGGGTATGAGTTCCTAATACAACACTGTGCTTTAGATTAGATCATTTTTGCAGAATCAAAAACTGCAAGCTCAGGTGAATGAACAACTGAGCTCTTCAGTTGGCTTTTCTTGTAGAGTGCCTCAAGGTTCCTGTTGATCTCCTTTACTATTTAACATTTTCACATGGCCTTTGGGAAAGCTAATGGAGAACCTGAGGGTTAAAGGCTTTTTATATGAAGATGTTCAGCTTGTCATCCGATATTGTTTAAAGTTTACTTTCCTGAGATTCATAATTACCTTGTTAGCCAAGTTATTGACCCTGTTTAATGTAACTCGGACATTGTTTTTGTACTGAAGTTTTGTGTTTGATGTAAACCGCGCTGATATTGAATAGTGCAGTATATAAGAAATGTAAAATAAATAAATCCTATTTATTTTTATTTATTTTATTTACATTCTTTTATATACCAAGCTAGTCTGCATCAGTGCAGTTTACATTGAACAAACTGAAATTACATTGAACAGGGCATTATAACTTGGTGATAACTATTTTACAGGGAACATAGGCTAAGGAGCACTAACTGGCTTACCCAAGACAAGGAGCACCTGTGGGACTAGAAACCCCAGTCTTTCCGGCCCAAGATTGCTGTCCTCTAGTGGGATTTGAACTCCCGACCTTCCAGCCTGAAGTACCTTGCCCCAACCACTAAGCCACTCCAAGGAAGATGCATTTAGCACTTGGAGTGATGGTGAAAGTGGTTTTGGCTGTCATTTCTACATTGCTGAAAGAAAATTAACTCATTATCAATGTGTAGAAACGGTGGGGAGGAGGGAGAAGACAATGAGTTGTCCTACAAAGCAGATTGGGTTAGTTGGGTAGTTTTGATGTAGTGAAAGATTAAAGATGGAAGCTGGTTGTTTAACCAGTATCTTGTTTTTGACACCAGTCTCTCCTATAACTTAGGGTGCCTGAGACCACTGGGAGCAGAGGGCTCACTGGGCCAGACACATGTGGAGATGGTCATCATTCATGTGGTGCAAGGTCAAGATAGGCAGCGATCACTGCCAGGTACTCTGTGGAACAGCCCTAGGGCTGAAACCAGGCTGACAGATAGGACCTTGTACTTGTAATGGCATCCTCTGATGACAAAACAGATACTGGCTCTGGCAAGGATGTGCATATACACATTTTTGCACTCTGAGCATAGCCAATCTCCCTACCTGAGAAAGGGCAGCAACATTCCAAAAGAGAGCATTTTGAACTTCTCAGTCACCAGAAAACTGTTGAGGTCCTAAAGATCCAGTATAGGATGAAAACAGCCAGTCCTTTTGGGAACCAGGAAGTACTGGGATTAGAATCCCTCACCCCTGAGGTGGGGTGAGAGCAGTTCCATTGCCTTGTCGACCAGGTAAGCTTGTGGTGAAGCAGGTCTTGAAGAGCTGTCATTGGGAGTTCTCCTGGAAAATTACAGGGGAGATGTCTGATCGAAATGGAGGCAGTAACCCTCCACCCACCATCTGCAGGGCCCAGGTGGCTGTGGGGACACTGGAACACAGGTTGGCATAGACCACCAGACACCCCTCATGTGCTCTAGGACTGGACCTCTTGGGGGGGAAGAGGAGCTATGGCCAAGGAGCCAAAAGCTGCCCAGGTTGTGGCTGGGGCAGGTTTATGCAGGCCATACCCCTGTCCTTTGGCCTGCTGGCTCTGTTGGGGAGGTGGGGATGCTGGATACTAGGGGTAGTTTGTATAAGCCTTCCTCTTTTTGAGGTATAGGGACTATTTCCGCCAAAGCCTTGTGTTGGGAAGGGTCAGCAGCTTTCTTGGAAAGCATGGTCCTGGTCAGGAACACCAACTCAAGCTCAGCATGCTTGATGATCATCATGGGCTTACTGAAGAGGTTCTCTCCCCCAGTAGGTGGACATCAACCAACCTGTCCTGAACCCATTGCTCTAGCTTGGAGGACTGTAGCCAGGCCTGACAGCAGGCATTAATGCCCACTGCCAACTACTCTAATCACCGACTCAAAACAGTCATAGGCTGCTTGAGTGATGAACTTGGAGCACTCCTCGATAGTCAGGGGCAGGGTCTGGAACTGCTGAAGAGGTTCCTTTAAGTACCCAGCAAGTCCCTCCCAGGGCCCTCAAGTACATGTCCATGCACAGATGGTAAGCCTAGATACATCCCATGAGCATCAAGTCCTGGTAGCACTTCCTACCAAAAGGCATCCATCATGCATCTTCTGGCTCTTGATCCTGCGCATGGCTGACTCCACCACCATGGTGTTATGAGGCAGCTGCAATTTCTGGAAGCCAGTGCGCTTATAGATTCAATACATGGAATTGAGTAGCCCACTCATGATCTGCAGCAGCCAGGAACTCCCACATACAGAAGAAGCCATTAGACAGTCTGTTCGCTAACCTTAATACCCCAGTTATTTATGAAGAAAAAAACCCTCCGACCTGACACAAAACACAATCTTAAATCTTTCCAGATCCAGCTCACCAAAGCCAGAATAGTCAGGTCCTGAACTGAAATAGAGGGACTCAAGGAAAGAACATTAGCAGGCAAGGTCTAATTTCACTTTCCTCATCATTAGCAATAGAGCATTTACATACTCAGCACCTACATTATGGAACCAGCTACCAAACGATCTGAGGACAATCAGCCACCTAAAAGACTTTAGAAAAAAAGCTAAAAACACACCTCTTTCAGGAACAATATAACCTAACTTAACCAATAAACAAGAGCCAAAAGAACCCATGCCTCAGACTATAAATGTAAATACATGACTATGAAATTACTCTCAAGCACAATTACAAGGCTCATCCCATGTAAAAATTGTATATATGTATACTCTTATCCCGAAATCAAAATGTAAATAGATACATATGCTAGGAATTGGTATTAAGTTTGTCTTGCAAAGTAATCCACTTCTGATCGCTGGAAGTAGTGGTATACAAATGAAAACCAAATAAATAAATTAGTCCAGACCCATGGGATGTACCAGAGCAGTACTTAATTTCAAGCAGAACCTGTGAGCCCAGCCTACAGTACTCACACTCTGAACTGCATGTCCTTTCTTGCCTGAACATCCAAGCTATAGTGTTGTACAAAGGAATGGAGTGATGACCATGCCACAGCTTTACAAATATTAACTGGAGGAACGAGACCATACTCTAAGGATGAGGATAAGGCCTGAGCCTGTGTCGAGTGAGTATGCAAACCCTCCAGAAAAGACAGACATTCACATAAATATGCAGAAGAAACAGCCTCTTTCAGCCATCATGCATTGGATGCTTTCAAAGTCACTTCCCCTTTGCATAGCCCTCCAAATTTTATTTATTTATTTAACAGTTCTTCTATACCGCTCTATTTTAGATCAGAGCGGTTTACATTCAACATCAACCATACAACACAGGAACCCTGAGTTGTATTTACAATAAACAGGAGATCAACTTGGAAGTAACTGGGGGGAACTATGTACATTGTATAACATATCTACATCTTATTTACACTGGGGGTCCTGATTCCATTTCAGTGGGTATCTTCTGAGCGATCAGTTGATTATCCTTTTTCATGCTGAGTCTGATTGTTTAATTGTAATGAGTGATTGTCTGAGGGGGCATATGTATGATCACTAGTGCTGGATTCAGGGTAGTATGTGGTGAATAGGTGCTGCTTTAATGCCTTCCTGAAGTCAATTAGGTAAGTGATGTTTCGAATAGAGGTGGGGAGAGCGTTCCATGCTCTGGATGCGTAAATCGTAAAGGCCCTATTTGTCGTTGCTTTTGTGCATTTTGTTATTACTTTTGGGACTTCTAGTGTGTTTTGCATCATGGGTCTTCTGTTTCTGTTCTGTGGTGTGGTACTTTATGTATCATCTTGCTGAGGGCTGTGGGGGTCAGAGTGTTTGCGGCTTTGAAAGTTAAGGTTAGAACCTTAACCTTGCCAAATAAAACAGATCTGATCTTCTAAACTCTTCTGTATACTTAAGGTAGCACCTGAGAATCCTATATACATCCAACAGCTGCAACTACTGAGATGTCAAGCCCTCTTCTGAACCAGGAAACACAGGAAGAGTTACTGTCTGGTTAAGGTGAAATGCCAAAACTACCTTCAGTAAGAGGGAAACTGGACAAAGCACCACTTTTTCTTTAGACATCATAAGAAAAGGTTCCCTACAAGACAAGGATCATGCCACTTACTCTTCAGTCTTTCCCTGCTGTAAACACCATCTTAGCTTCAGACTTTCCGTCGTGCTCTCCTAACTCCCAGGTTTCCCATTGGACATCCTGCCTCTCCACAGCCCTTGAGCAAGTAGCTTCCATACAACCTCTCCCCTCACATTCCCATCCTCCTCAACCCTGGTTCCACTCTGGTCTACACCTCCTTCGCTCTCAACTTCACCGTGCTGAATGCCTATAGAGAAAATCACACTCACCCTCTTCACTACACTCATTTAAAGACTGCCACTCTCAAATCCACCTTGCTAAGCAATCTTACTTTTCTGTAGAAATTGCTGTGGCTCCCAATCCTAATTGACACCTCCTTTCAATTCTCAAATCTCTCACCTTCCTCAACTCCACTCCCCACTCTTCCTCCCATCCTGTGATCCCCAGCCCTAGCCAGCTGGCATCCTTTTTTGACTCTAAAATTCAGGATCTTTGTAATTCTCTTCCACATAGTCTACCTCCAATATCCTCCCCTCCTCCTCTTCCTTCACTCTCTCACAGTTAGTCAACATTTAACTCACTCACCATCCCAGAGCTCATTTAACTTCTCTCTTCCTCTCGCAACACCACCTGTTCCCTTGATCCCATTCACTTCCTCATGGCTTCTTGAACCTTCTAGTGCCCTTCCTCCCTCTATTCTCACCATGGTAAACTCCAGTCTCTCCACCGGCACTTTCCCTCAACTCTGGAAGCAAGTCCTCATTTGTCCGATTCTATAAAAAAAAAAAAACTTCCCTTGACCCTCTTGTCCCTACACACTATCACCCAGTCTCTCCCCTTCCCTTTTTGTCCAAGATACTCGAGAAAGTAGTCTTCAGCCAACTCTCTCACCACCTAAACTATCAATTTTCTTCACCCACGCCAATCTGGCTTCTGTCCCGGTCACAGTGTCGAAACAGTCCTCCTTGCTTTTCTTAATGATCTGGACGTTGCACATGACAGTGGGGATATTTTGGTGGCAGTTTCTCTGGATCTCTCAGCTGCTTTTGACCTTGTGGATCACTCTCCTTTCACATCTTTGGGATGCAGGTATTGGCGGCACAGTATATCGGTGGTTCCACTCCTCTTTTCCCGATCATATTCGGTCCTTTCTCACTCCCCCTCAGGCACCAGCTCTGATCCCACCCCCCTACTCTGTGGTGTCCCCCAGGGTTCCGTGTTGGCCCCCCTTCTATTTAATATTTTCCTAGCACCACTTGCTCTCTTAATCCAACAGTTCGGAATATCAGCCTTCTTTTACGCCGATGATCTTCTTACTTCATCATACCTCCCCTTCTCTGCCTGATCTCTCCCCTCTTAACTCCTGTCTCACCTCTGTTTCAGACTGACAGATTCAAGTGCAGGCAGTTAGTAGTAAGCCAAAGACACTTGCCATTTGGTTTCCT
Organism: Ichthyophis bannanicus; assembly: GCA_033557465.1. Taxonomy (NCBI): domain Eukaryota; kingdom Metazoa; phylum Chordata; class Amphibia; order Gymnophiona; family Ichthyophiidae; genus Ichthyophis; species Ichthyophis bannanicus. The sequence goes on from CM066048.1 coordinate 123,824,756, forward strand.
TTTACTAGCCCTTCCCCCTCCACTGCCCCATCTTTCGCTGGTTCAGCCATTCCCCTGGTTTCTTTTTTTCGTTACCTTGGTGTCCTTTTTGATTCAGCTCTTTCTTTTCATGAACACATTTCTAGTATTACCAAAACCTCTTTTTTTCACCTCCATCAGATTCAAGCTGTCCACCCTTTTCTCACCTATGAAGCCCTCACTGTTCACATCTAGATTTTTGTAACTCTGTTCTTGCTGGTATTCCCCAATTCCAACTAAACAAACTTCAACACATCCAGAATACTGCAGCACACTTCCTTACTCATTCGTCCTGCTTTGATCACGTCACACCTCTTTATTTATTTATTTATTTACATTCTCTTATATACCGCGCTATTCTGCATCAGTGCGGTTTACATTGAACAAACTGAAATTACATTGAACAGGGCATTATAACTTGGAGATAACCCTCCATAGCCCATGTTCCCTGTAAAATAGTTAAGTGGCTTGCCCAAGACCACAAGGAGCACCTGTGGGACTAGAAACCCCAGTCCTTCCGTCACCAGATTCCTGTTGATCACCGTATTCGTTTTAAGATTCTCACTGTTGTCCACCAAGTTATTTACACACATACCCCTCAATATCTAGCTGATCTCCTGCAATCCCACACCCCCAGTCGCTCCCCTCGATCCATTCATGTTAACCGCCGTCACCGTCCATCCCCCTCCCAGGCTCACTTACATTCTACCCGCTTCTCTGCCTTTTTCTTCTTAGGACCTGCTCTATGGAACTCACTACCCTCCACCCTTAGGCTCGAGCAGAATTATTCTACTTTCAAAATCACACCTCAAAACACATTTATTCTCATCAGCTTTTGACCTTCCAGCCCACACTACCTGATTTACCCCTATGTCTCGACCTCTCCCCCCTGTCTGGTATGCATGTCTCCTCTCTCTGTCCTGTCACTATTGTAACTTCCTTTTCTCTTCTAGGCTACAGGCCGTTTCTGTAACTTTATTTTTTGTAACCCGCTTTGTTTCTACAATTGAAAAGTGGTATATCAAGCCTAACAAACAAACAAGGCTTGCATCTCTGAAATCCTATGCGCTGAGCAGATAGCCACCAGAAAGACCACCTTCAAAGTAAGATTCTTTAGAGAAGCTAGAGTAAGAGGTCTGAAGGGAGCTCCCATAAATGCCATTAAGATTCAAGTCCCACAGATGAACAAGTTGACGCATCAGAGGCCACATCTGTTTGACTCCCCCCCCCCCCTGAGAAAACAAACCACATCAGGATAGGAAGCCAGAGAGCCCCCCTTGCAACTGACCTCTATAAACAAGCAAAGTTTGCTACCTGAACCCATAAAGAATACAGATCAAGCTCTTTATGTAGTATGGCTTGAAGAAAAGTGAGACTATCCAGCAGAAAGGATGAGGGGACCCATAGGTCTCTCTCCTCACACCAGTTCTTGAACACACACTAAACCCTGACATAAGCCAGCAATGTTGATCTTTTTCATGCTTTAAACAAAAGTAGAGTGGAGGATTGGCCTAGTGGTTGGGGCAAGGTACTTCAGGCCAGGTGGTCAGTGGTTCAAATCCCACTAGAGGACAGCTACCTTGGGCCGGAAGGACTGGGGTTTCTAGTCCCATAGGTGCTCCTTGTGGTCTTGGGCAAGCCACTTAACCCTCCATAGCCCATGTTCCCTGTAAAATAGTTATCTCCAAGTTATAATGCCCTGTTCAATGTAATTTCAGTTTGTTCAATGTAAACCACACTGATGCAGAACAGCGCGGTATATAAGAGAATATAAATAAATAACTTATCTGCACCAAGTAACCTTTCTTTCTTAACTGAGCCCTCTCAAGAGCCAGGCCATAAGTGAGAACTGGCACCTGCAAAAGCAGGTTGTCCACCACTGGAAGGCACCAAAGGACTCCCACCATAATCCATACCATGGCCATCAAGGCCAGTCCAGCATCACCAGGCTCCAATGGGTCTCTATCTTCTGCAGAACTTCTGTAGTGGTTGATATGAAAGAGCAGACTAGATAGAAACATGACGGCAGAAAAAGACCACATGGCCTATGTTTCTAACTTGGCCTATCAGAGGCCAGGTAGGGAACACATACAGGACAGTGTCGCTGGGCCATTGTTGTGTCAGAGCATCCAAATCCTCTCTCACCTGCAGCTGAAGGAGCTGGTCCACTTTGGAATTGGAAGCAGCTGCCCTCAGGTCCATGGTTGGTGTTCCCCAGCGATGAATGATGCCCTGAAACAGTTTCCCAGAGACCACTCTCCAGGGTGTCAGACGGCTGCCTAGGGTGAGAACTTACACAATCTTGACGATGCATATATTCATATGATTCTTGCAAGGTATTGTGGATATTGTAGTTCATTCACTCCCAAACACAGCTGATGACAATAATTTGAGTTGTGAAACCAAGTGGTAAGATCAATAAAATACTTCTTTTATTGATGGGGTTTAATTCACCCAGCACATGTATGCTTGATAGCACTATAAATGAGGTTACTTGCTTGCAGTGTTTAAAATGGATAACAAAAAGTCACAAAGTAAACCAGAAAACAACCTTCAGCTTGTCAGGCAATTAGCTAATGTTTTCTTAGCAAATAATTACCAAATACAAAGGCACAAAGAAAAGAATAAACTTTGCTGGTTAGGTTAACTTCTGCTTATTTTCCACGCAGATCTCAGCAGTGATTCTCCCTTGCTCACACACACAATCAGGTGCAGCTTTAATTACTATCAATTAACCAGCTGTAAGCCTTTAGCTGGCTGGCTGCTACTGTGTGAGCCCAAATCCTGCTTTAAGAGCTGTTTGCAGTGGAAATAAAGAACAAAGTTAGGTTTCTTTGTGATGGCTGATGTGTTTGCTCACGGAAAACTAGCAATAGCATTTAGATAGAGAACAGTCCATATAAATAGTTTCATTTGCTGTATCTCCCTCTTCATCAATCAGCATATGGTCACTATCATACATTGGCACAGACGAGTCTTTCATTAAGGCACTATCATGAGAATGCTTATTCCCTGGCTGCCATTCTCTGTTATAGATAGGGTCTGGATCAGTGTTCATACCTGAGCCTCTCCTGCTATCATTATTCCTCTCTGTATAGCCTGGCCAATATGTAACCCAATTCTGATGTCCAGCCTTCCAATCTTGATCCCTGGACACTGGATCTTCTCTCACATACCTTCTGGCCTTGGTCTGAAAGTCCCTTCCACATGCAGTCTTCTCTCTTCCAGGTAGCCACTGGTGATTCCTATCTCTGCCACTCCATTCCTCTGGCTGAATCCAGTCCAATGGACTCTGCTGGCTTTTGGAATACCTCCCAGTATGAGTACTGCCTTGGAATCTCCCAGACCTTCCAATGGCCTTTCTTCTCTTCTACCTTCCAGAGAGTTTCCTTCTCTCTCTATCTGCTTGGATTGGCTTCTGTTTCTCCAGGTGATACTGGTGCTTGTAGCCGTTGCTGAAGCTCTCCCCTCTGTATCTCTTCCTGAAGCTGTTCTTGAAACTGTTATCTGAAGAATAAGCTCTATTCTTATCCTGTTCTAATGTGTGCTGCTCCCTAACACAGCGCAGCTATCTTGAATCAGGCCCTGCCCTTTGAGATGAGTGCTTAGGGATTACCTCATAGCTCTCTTGATTGCACACACATTTTCTCACTTCAGCCCCTCTCATGGCTGCTGGAAACCTGGTGCATTCTGGGACTGGTAGTCTTTTATGTGAAAACTCTGTTTTCTTGCTTCTACCAGAACTGACAGGTTGCTTGTTCAGAGTCACATCATCTTTTCTATAGCTCCTACCTGAGCTATGATAAGCTTCCTTATCACAAGGGTTCAAGCGATGTTGACCTGTATGGTTTTTTTTCCAGACACATGAATAAGTAGATGAGTCTCTGCCCACAGAAGAAGGGAGGTGCCACCTCTTCCACCAATATTGCACTGCCTGTGCCGCTCTGACAATTGAGGTAAGCCACCATGGTTGCACTGAGATCCTCACTGCTCTGTGCTGCAGCATCAGCTGTAAGAACTACAGAGCCAGTAATGGCGCCTGCATCTCCAAGCGGTTTATTGACCAGTTGCTCTCCTCCCGGGACCACTGACCTTGAACTATTTTGGACTGACGATGTGTTCCCCACCTGTAAAGACTGGCATCAGTGGCCACTATCAACCATTCGGTTGGCTCCAGCAGTAACCCTGTCGATAGCTTCTCTGGGTCTAGCCCCTAGTTCAGGCTTGCCCTCACACCTCCCGAGGACAATATAATCTTCTCTACAGTGAGTGCATCTGCAGAGACCATGGACCAATAAAACCTTCTGTAGAGGCCTCATATACACCCTAGCTCACAGCACGAGATCCAAAGTAATTGCCATCAACCCTAGGAGTTATAGATAATGCCACAGAGGGAGCCCTCATCCAACAAACCCTCCAGACTGGCTTCTGAACCTTTCTGACACATTGAGGTAGGGCCACCAATCCCTCTCCAGATGTGGAAACAAGCCTCTAGATACGTTAGGTCTTGCATTGGTTCCAAAGTTGCTTTTGCTGAAATTGATAACCCACCCCAATCAAAAAAGGGATATCACTCACCTCGTCGCTTCCTAACTTTCCTGTACAGACTTTGCTCTGATCAACCAATTGTCCAGATATAGATGTACTGCAACCATGATTACATTACCTTCGTAAAGGTATGAGGAGCCATGGCTAGACTAAAAGGCAGGGCTCGAAAATGGAAATGCCCTATGAGCACAGCAAAGTGGAGGTACCACTGATGATCTGGACAGATAAGAATGTGTAAGTATGCCTGGGAAAGATCCAGAAAGGTTAACAAAATTCACTTTTCTGCACAGCCATTATGATTATCACATGGTCCCCCATATGAAAGTGGGGCACCTACAAGGCCCGATTCACATGCTTGAGATCCAGAAACAGACGAAAGGAACCTTCTTTCTTGGGTACTACAAAACAGAGTATCAATGGAGCCCAAGCTAGTCTGAAGGCACTGACCACTGCCTCTACCTAAATTGGTGTCTCTAATACATCTGCCACAGCCTTTGCTTTGACTGGAGCATTGCAGGGCAACAACAAAGGCGTCGAAGGGGGGCCAAGCCAAATCCATGGCATAGCCCTCTCAAATTACTTCTAGTACCCAATGGTCAGATGTAATCTGGACCCAAGCGGATTAAAAGGTTTGTAGCCAATCGCCTACCGGAATCAACTCTGCTTGGGTTCCCATCGCTTCACTAGGATTTTTTGGAGCATTCTGCAGGCCCTCTACCTAGTTCCTACCTCCTCCTTGAAAGGTTTGACCTCTGGGTGGATAGTGCAAACACTGAAAGGGCATGTAGTATGCTGCCCGAAATTTCCAAAAGTTGCCTCTCACAGGTGTCATGGACTCTCTCGATTTAGGCTTGTCCTCTGGAAGCCTCGGATCTTGGACTCCAAGTCCTTCCTTCCTTGGACTCCAAGTCCTTCAAGTCTTCAGTGCCTCAAGTTTCCCCTTGAAAGGAAGTTTACTAAGACATGTCTTGGAGGTTACATCTGTTGACCAATTATAGAGCCATAAGAGACGCCAAGCTGAAACCACAGAGGCCACCACGTTTTTAGCTGAGGCTCTCACCGGATCATACAATATGAAGTACGCTGTCCCCGATTCCAGCTTAGCCGCCTCCGATAATGGCCCTGGAGAATAAGGATCAGTCTCTCTGGCAAACTCTGAGCCCATTGTAAACATGCCCGAGTGATATGAGCCCCACACACAGACACTTATATCACTAGGATAGTGATCTTGAAAGACTGCTTCAAGAACATTTCCAGCTTTTGGTCCTGAGCATCCCTTAGCACTGCTCCACTTTCTACTGGAATTGCCGTCTTCTTAGTCACCACTGACACCAGCACATCTACCTTCGGAAACCACAGTTGGTCCCCCTCCTCTGGCGGAATCAGGCACAGGCAAGCTATGAACCTACTAACCTGTAAGCCTACTTCTGGACTTTCTCATTCTGCTTCTGTCATCTCCTTTATGGCACTATGAAGCGGAAAAGATTTGCGGTTTCCAAATGCCCTGTAACAAAGGACCCCCCTAGGGATTCTTCCTTCACCGGAGAACCATGAATCACATTCAGGGCTGCCAACGACTGAATAATCAGCATAGGCAGTTCCTCTCACCAAAACCTTTGAGGTTGGAAGGGGAAATACATCCTGGCGAAGACCCCCCCAACGCCTCACCTAAATGGTTCTCCCCAGTGCCCAGAAGGACCTTTCAGAGGGTCATCCGAACCCTCCCCCCATCTTTAATCATCCCAGACATTTTCTTCCACCTTCTGGTGCTTAGACACATGTTCTCTGGGCTTCTTTTTTTTTTAAATTAAAAAAAAAAAAAAAGTTCTCTGGGCTTCTTGTCAGTAGACGCCACTTGCTACAAGCTTCATTTAGTGTTTAACTCCCGAGGAGAACTGTGTACCAGGCACTGCTTCATACAGTAAATCTGGTGTAAAAGCAAAACAAAGTCTGAGGAAAAAGACATTCCTGAACCTGTAGCCAAATTCCCTGGGGTCACCAGACCTCAATCGCTGCTCCCCAGGTGAGCTGGAACTGCCCTCAGGCCATCCAAAAGCTATGTTACCTGTAATTCCTCTGCCTGTGACAGTTACAGTCCCTGCCAAAACTGCAGAAAATTCAAATGCAGTCCAAATCAGCCTGTGATACCAGCAGTGCTTCCACACCAAAATCTTTAGTTCCCCACAATAGTTGTTCCACGGTGTGGCCTTCAGCTTTGCACCCAAGGCAAAATCCCACTGATGGTGAACTGCATTGGCTGCTGCAAGCTGCTCTGCCCGCAGGCATTGTACAAGCCTGGGCCCTGCTTGTTCCCACCAAGATCTAATGGTCTCCCTCTCACCAAATTGAACACTCACTTACTGTGCTCCTCAGGTCAAAAAACAAAAAGAGTACCAGTGGACTGTCTATTTTATTTTAAACTGAACAATTTAAAGAGCCAGGCACCACCACATAAGCATTTCCAGGCCCCCCCTCCCAAAAGTTGAGAAGAAACCAAGAACCTCAAGAGACAGTCAAAGGGTATTTTGGACAGTGAGGTATGGGATTAAGGGAGAAGGGACTAGGACCACCAAGTTTTGCACACCAAGGACTATGCAAATGCTGAGGGAAGAGCACTGGGTCCAAAGTGGAGCTCCAATATCAATTCCCTGTGCACCTCCCCCCCCTTTTTTTGTTTTTAAATCCTTTTCAGTGGAGTCCAGACTGCACAGAAGCTCATCATCACCTTCTGGAGTCTTAAGAAAATACTGGCTTGTTCAGATGTGCACCGGTCCATTATAGTGTGAAATCATCAAAACCAGTTGTTCTCAGTCCCATCTACTGGTGATAGGACAAAGCGTAGTTACTCACTGTACAGCAGGAATCAGTCCTCACATATGGGTGACGTCGGCACCAACTGAACCCTCACAGAAACATCCCCCCAGTTTTCAAAGAAAGTCTTTGGTATTGCATCATGCATGCATGGTCCCCTTCCCACCCAAGGGTGCCATCTTGCTCAGTCAGATGACATAGCTAAAAAGACGGCAAAATGAGAAAAAATTAATCAAAGGACTGCAACTCCAGGGGAGGAGGGAGGGTCGTAAGGACTAATTCCTGCTGTCCCTGGAGAACACCTGTTACAGGTGAGTAACTATGCTTTCTCCAGGAACAAGCAGGAAGTCAGTCCTCACATATGGGACTCCCTAGCTATAGGCTACCGAGAACCCATAGCTGAAAAATGGCTCCCTCTGGAAGAGCTGCAGCAGCAGTGATTGGATTTTTCTCCGAGAACACAACCCCCACGGTAGCCTGACACCAAAGGCTCGGAGGGTAGGAGTTGCCTGAACCTCAAATAGGTTACGGAGTACCACCTGACCGAAAACACACTCCCCCGGGACTCTCTTCAGGCAGTAGTGGGCTGCAAAAGTCTGGCTTGAAGACCAAGTTGTGGACCGGCAGATGTCTACCAACGGAACAGAGCAGTGATTAGCCACTGATGCGGCCTTAGCCCTGACAGAGTGGGCTGTGATTCAGCCCTGCAGCTGGATGTCAGCTGCCCTGTACGCCCAGGCAATGCAGTCTGCCACCCAGGTGGATAACGTGCGCTTGGAGATAGGAAGACCACAGTTTACTAGGGTCATAAGATACGAAGAGCTGGGAAGCTCTCCGATGTCTCCGCATACCCTCCAGGTAGAAGGCGAGCGCCTTCTTACAGTCCAGGGTATGCAGAATCGCTTCTGCCCTGCTGGTATGTGGCCTGGGGAAGAAGGTTGGAAGAACAACCTCTTGGTTGAGGTGAAACGAGGAAACCACTTTTGGAAGGAACTTCGGGTGAGTACGTAGGACCACCCTGTTTTTTATAAAACCGTGTCCAAGGCCTATCCGATACTAAAGCCTGCAGCAGTCGAGCAGACGTGAGCGCCACCAGAAAGAGTGCTTTCCAGGAAAGGAACCGTAGGTGGCAGGTGGCCATTGGTTCAAACGGTGGGCAAGTAAGCCGCTGCAAGACCACATTTAAGTCCCACTCAGTAGCCGGTGGGCGAATTGGAGGCTTCAAGAGGAGGCGGCCTCTGAGGAATCGGGATACCAAAGGGTGAGCTGAAAGAGGATGCCCGTCCACTGGAGAGTGGTGAGCTGATAGCGCACTCAGGTGGACCCTGACAGAGTTAGACTCGAGGCCCAACTCCGAGAGGTGGAGCAAGTACTGCAATACCTGAGGTACTTGACAAGTGAACAGGTCCTCTTTATTCTGGGTACACCACCCTTCAAACCTACGCCACTTGAACACGTAGGATTTTCTAATGGATTGCCTCCTATAGGCCAGCAACACTTCCTCAACCGCCTTGGGAAGGAGTAGAGAAGCAAGTACTACCCTCTCAGCAGCCAGGCAATTAAGTTGAGGGATCTGAGATTGGGGTGTAGCAAGGAATCTTGTTCCTGGGTCAAGAGGTTGGGCTGCACCCCCAGAGAGAGTGGAGTCTCGACCACCAGTTGAAGGAGAAGAGGGAACCAAGGTTGTTTGGGCCACCTGGGTGCTACCAGGATGACCGAGGCCTTGTCCCGAAGAATCTTGAACAAAGTGCGTGCCACCAGGGACATGGATGGGAATGCATAGAGAAGGCCCTGTGCACATGAGATCAGGAAAGCATCTGCCGCCACGCTTAGCAGATGCGGCTGCCTCGAGCAGAACCGGGGCAACTGATAGTTTACCGGGCTGGCAGAGATCCATGGATGGGAGACCCCAACGGTTGAAGATCTGCTGGGCTACATCCCTGTTCAGTTGCCACTCGTGAGGCTGAAGAATCCTACTCAACTTGTCGGCCAGAAGGTTCTCCTGACCAGGCAGATAAACTGCACTTAGGGACATGTGATGTGCCACTGCAAAGGAGCAGAGATAGCGTAGTTACTCACCTGTAACAGGTGTTCTCCAGGAGCAGCAGGAATCAGTCCTCACTTATGGGTGACGTCGGCGCCGACGGAGCCCTCGCGGAGCAATTTTCCCCAGCTTTCAAAGAAAGCCTTTGGGAATTGCAGCGCGCATGCGCGGTCGTCTTCCCGCCTGAGGGTGCCATCTTAGCCAGTCAGATGACATAGCTAAAAAAGACAGCGTAAAAATTTGCAAAAAGAACATAAGCAGACGATTGCAACTCCAAGGGGAGGAGGGAGGGTAGTGAGGACTGATTCCTGCTGCTCCTGGAGAACACCTGTTACAGGTGAGTAACTACGCTTTCTCCAGGACCAAGCAGGAAGTCAGTCCTCACTTATGGGACTCCCAAGCTCAAGGCTACCGGAGACCCTAAGCACAAAAATGAGCTCCCTCTAGCTCAGCAGCACAGAAGGAAAGAATCTTCGCTGAATTATCACCCACCGGTAGCCCACATCCGGGATGGAGGGTAGGAGTTGCTCAGACCTCAAAGAGATTACGGAGGACTGCCTGTCCGAAAGCACTGTCCCTGCGGGACTCCCTCTCGAGACAGTAATGGACCGCAAAAGTCTGGCTCGAAGACCAAGTAGCGGCCCGGCAGATGTCTGCCAGCGGAACAGAGCGGAGGTAAGCCACTGACGTAGCCTTTGCCCGAACGCAATGAGCCGTGACTCGGCTTTCTAAGGAGAGTCCGGCTGCCCCATAAGCCCAAGAGATACAGTCCGCAACCCAGATGGACAGAGTACGCTTGGAGACCGGGAGCCCCAATCTATTGGGGTCGAAAGACACAAAAAGCTGAGCAGCTTTACGGTGCTCCCGCGTACGGTCAAGGTAGAAGTTCAAAGCCCTTCTACAGTCCAGGGTATGGAGGACCGTTTCAGCTCGGCTGGAGTGTGGTCTGGGAAAGAAGGTCGGAAGCACCACCTCCTGATTGATGTGAAAAGGGGAGACCACTTTAGGCAGAAATTTTGGGTGAGTCCGTAGGACTACCCTAGTTTTGTAGAACCGAGTGTAAGGGGGATCAGACACGAGGGCCTGCAATTCACTTACGCGTCTAGCGGAAGTGAGGGCTATCAAGAACAATGTTTTCCAAGAAAGAAAACGGAGAGAACAGGTAGCCATAGGTTCAAAAGGCGGACAGGTGATCCGCTGTAAAACCACATTCAGATCCCAGTCAGGCGCTGGCGGGCGCAGAGGTGGTTTAAGTAGAAGGAGACCTCGGAGAAACCTCGCTACGAGAGGGTCGCTGGAAAGAGGTCTGCAGTCCACCGGCACATGATGTGCTGAAAGAGCACTGAGGTGAACTTTGACGGAGTTGGACTTAAGTCCCAGAGTAGAGAGGTGTAGCAAGTATTGCAAGATCACCGACACCGGGCAGGAGAAGGGATCCTGAGACTGTTGGGTACACCAGACTGCAAAGCGACGCCATTTAAGGGCGTAGCATTTGCGGGTAGAAGGCCGTCGCGAAGCCAAGACGACCTCCTCCACCTCCGCCGGCAGGAGAAGGGGAGCAAGGACTACCCTCTCAGCAGCCAGGCCATGAGGTTGAGAGACCTGAGGTTGGGGTGCAGTAGGGACCCCTGATCCTGAGTGAGGAGATCCGGTTGTACCCCCAGAGGGATTGGATCCTCCACCGCCAGTTGCAGTAGGAGCGGAAACCACGGCTGCCTGGGCCAGCGAGGGGCCACCAGGATCATGAAGGCTTTGTCTCGTAGAACCTTGAAAAGAGTCCGAGAGACTAGCGGGATGGGAGGGAAAGCGTACAGAAGGCTCCCCGACCATGAGATCAGAAAAGCGTCCGCCGCAACCCGAAGGGGGTGTGGCTGACGAGAGCAGAAGCGAGGAAGCTGCCGGTTGTGAGGACTGGCAAAGAGATCCACCGTGGGGAGGCCCCACTTGAGGAAGAGCTTCTGAACTACCAAGGGATCCAGACGCCACTCGTGCGGCTGGAGGACCCTGCTGAGTTTGTCCGCAAGGCAATTTTCGTGGCCCGGGAGATAAACTGCCTTGAGGAGAATGCCGTGACTGACGGCCCAAGAGCAGAGCTTCTGTGCTTCCCGACAGAGAAGGAAGGAGCCCGTGCCCCCCTGCTTGTTGACGTAGAACATGGCAACTTGATTGTCCGTCTGGACAAGGACGGACTGGAGAGAGGTCAGGTGGGAGAAGGCCTTGAGAGCCAGGCGGATCGCTCTGAGCTCCAGGAAGTTGATCTGCTGAGCAGACTCCCACGTGGTCCAGAGGCCCTGAGTACGTGCCTCTTGGCAATGTGCTCCCCAGCCCAGGAGGGATGCATCGGTGGTCAGCACCCGGGTCGGCTGAGGTGACTGGAAAGGCATTCCGAATATCAGGTTCGGCTGCCGGAGCCACCACCGGAGAGACGAGATCAGCGGCTCGGAGACGCGCACTAGGTCTGCTAGGCCGCCTGTGGCTTGTCGCCACTGCTGGCGGAGACACCATTGAGCAGACCGCATATTGAGGCGGGCATTGGGGGTCACATGGACGGTGGAAGCCATATGGCCGAGTAGTCTCAGGAAGCGCCTGGCGGAGACCAGGGGCTGGCTGCGAAAACGGTCGGCTAGGTCCATGAGCCGTTGAGCCCTATCGAGCGGGAGGTACGCTCGTGCCTGAGGAGTGTGCAGCCTTGCGCCGATGAACTCGAGATCCTGTGAGGGGAGCAAAGTGGACTTTGCGAAGTTTATAACAAAGCCCAGGTGCTGCAGGAGAGTCACCGTGCGGCGCGTGGCGTTGGTGACCTCCCGAGCGGACGCTGCTCTGATGAGCCAGTCGTCGAGGTACGGAAAGACAGAGGCCGTGAAGCCAGAGATGGGCCGCCACGACCGCGAGACATTTTGTGAAGACTCGCGGTGCGGAGGACAGGCCAAAGGGCAGTACTCTGTACTGGTAATGATTTCCTGCCACCACAAACCGCAGGTATTGGCGGTGGCTTGGGTGGATGAGGATGTGCGTGTAGGCATCCTTTAGATCCAAGGAGCATAGCCAATCTCCCTGCTGGAGGTAGGGCAGAAGGATTCCAAGGGTAAGCATTTTGAACTTCTCCCGCACAAGGAACTTGTTGAGGTTGCGCAAGTCCAGGATGGGTCTGAGGCCCCCTGTTCTCTTTGGTATCAGAAAATACCTGGAATAAAAGCCTCGACCTCTCAGGTGGTGTGGCACCGGTTCCACCGCCTGTTCCTGCAGAAGACCTGCTAACTCCTGAAGGAGTAATTCCCTGTGCAGAGGGGGTCGCGGAGGTTCTCCCGGAAAATAGGAGGGAGGGACCTGGTGGAAGTGGAGAAGATAGCCTTCTCGCACGACTTGAAGCACCCAGGCATCTGCGGTGATGCTGGACCACCTGTGGGCGAAGTGAACCAGCCGGCCTCCGGTGCTGGGAGGAACCAGCGGGGGGGGAAAGGCTATGCTTAGTGAGTCAAAAACCCCCACCCTGCTGAGCAGGGGCTGGTGGTGCAGGCTTGGGGGCTTGCTGCCTACGGGACCCGTTACCCCGTCCCTTGGCCTGCTGGCCCTGTTGGGGAGCTGCAGGGGCCTGATAATGGGGGTATTGTTTGTAGGCAGCCGCCTTCCTCGGGTAAAAGGACTTTTTCCCCGAGCCCTTCTTTTTCTGGGAAGGGGCGGAGGTCTTCCTAGAAAGCCTGGTCCTGGTGAGAGTCTCAGTCTCAATTTGTGCAGCCTTTTCCGCCATGGGCTTGCCAAAGAGGTTTTCGCCTCGGCAGGGGACATCGACCAACTTGTCCTGCACCCAGGGCTCAAGGTCTGACGACTGAAGCCAAGCCTGTCGGCGGGCACCGATGCCGGCTGCGGCCACTCGAGCCGACGCTTCAAAGCCATCATAGGCTGCCCGGGACATGAACTTTGAGCATTCCCGAATGCCAGTGGACAAGGCCAGGAACCTCCGCAAGGGTTCCTCGGACAAACCAGCGGAGAATCCGGCTAGCTCCTTAGCCAGATCCCGGAGATACATGCCCATGTATAGCTGGTAAGTCTGGACACGACATACGAGCATAGAGCCCTGGAAACACTTCTTACCAAGGCCATCCAGGTTACGGGCCTCCCTGCCAGGGGGCACCGAGGAGTGCATCTTCTGGCTCTTAAGACGATGCATGGCCGATTCCACTACCATGGAATGGTGTGGTAGCTGTGCCTTTTCGAAGCCAGGGCTCTTGCGGACCCGATAGATAGAATCGACCCGCTTGCTCAGGACCGGCGAGGAGGCCGGACTCTCCCACATGCGGAAGAGTAGTCGTTCCAGCATAGGAGGAACCGGTACAGTAAAGTGTTCCCTCGCGGGAGAGTCATACTGGAGGGCGTCGAGCTCTTCGGCTCGAGGCTCCTCCTCGGGATCCGCAGGGAAGGCCAAAGCCTTGGCCATATCCCTAACGAAGTCAGAGAACCGGGCATCCTCCGGGGGGGACTGCTTCCGAGGCTCGGACTCCGGTGAGTCCGAGGGGACACACCGAGTCCGGAAAGAATCAGGCGACTCTTCCTCTTCAGACTCCCAGACCGACTCCGACGAGGACTCGGTGGGGTCGGCCCGGGCAGGGCGCGGCGCCTGCCGCCCCGACGCCGAGGGAGTCGGCGTCGGCGACCTCGGTCCCGAACGGGAGGCCGAGGGTGACCTCGACCGAGGATCGACTCGAGTTCTCATCGACTCGAGGATCGGCTCGGTCTCCGGGGTCGACTTGGACGTCGACGTCCCGGCGGTCGGGGCAGCGGCGCCAGCGAGCAGTGCCCGCTGCTGGTCCATGAAGGCAGACAGTCTGCTCTCCAAGGCTGTCAACCTGAGTCCGAGCTCAGGTGACCCAGCAGCCCCCGACTCGGGCCCTGACGGCGTCGGGCCCGACGTCGGCTGTCGCGGAGGCGAGTCCAGAAGGACCACAGGACTTACCCGAGCAGGCATCTCCGACTCCAGGCGAGGTCGCTTCGGGAGGTGTTCCTTCTCCAAGGACCCGGGGCGGCTGTCGGGGCTATGCGACCTGGCCCTCGCGGAACCAGGAGCGTCCACCGACGCCGCCCTCGCGGGTTTCACCTTCCGACGATGGTCCCCGGAGGGAGAACCCCGGTCGGAGGAACTCCGGCGACGGTCCGAGCTGGAGCCTTTTGACGCGGAGGCCTCCGACGAGGTCTGGGTACGGCTGGGGTCAGCGAAGATTCGATCACGCTGATGCCGCCGACTTCTCAACGCTTTTGAGGACATTTTGCCGCAGGGCCCACAGATCAGTTCCTCATGATCCGGGCCCAGGCAGCGGAGGCAAAAGTCGTGTGTGTCAGTTAGTGACATATTTCGGTCACACTGACCACACCGCTTAAAGCCACTGGCAGCCATCGGGGGAAAAAGGGCCCCTGCGAGGTCAAAGGACCGGGCTGCCAGGGAAAAATCGAAAACGAAAGCTGACAAAGTCAGAAAAACCGAAAAAAAGTAAGAGGACTCGCGACCGGCGTCGCGAGTCCGGGCGGGAAAAGGATCGGCGTCGAACCGAAGGAAATAAGAATAAAATAATGAAGAAAATCGACTTTTTCGCGGGGACAAGACGGGGACGTCTGTAGGGCTCCGCGGAAAAAAGAAGACTGGCTAAGATGGCACCCTCGGGCGGGAAGACGACCGCGCATGCGCGCTGCAATTCCCAAAGGCTTTCTTTGAAAGCTGGGGAAAATTGCTCCGCGAGGGCTCCGTCGGCGCCGACGTCACCCATAAGTGAGGACTGACTTCCTGCTTGGTCCTGGAGAACCAGGTTTTCCTGGCATAGGATGTGAGACCCTGCGCCCCCCTGTTTGTTGATGTAGAACATCGCTACCTGATTGTCTGTCTGTATCAGCACTGACTGATGTGCAAGAAGATGACAGAAGGCTTGAAGAGCTAGGCGGATGGCTCGAAGCTCTAGAAGATTGATCTGAAGTGCGGCCTCTCGTGGGGACCACAGACCCCGAGTGCATGAACCCTGGCAATGGGCACCCCAGCCCATCAAGGAGGCATCTGTTGTCAGCACTCTGGTGTGAGAGGGAGATTGGAATGGTACTCCCTGAAGCAAGTTGGTAGGGTGAAGCCACCATTGCAAGATTGTCACCAGTAGCCTGGAAATCGCTACTCTGTTCCTGAGGCAGCCAATGGCTTGCGTCCACTGGTCTCTGAGGCTCCATTGAGCTGTGCGCATGTGGAATCGAGCATATGGAGTCACATGCACTGTGGAAGCCATGTGGCCCAGGAGGCGGAGGAAGACCCTTGTGGAGACTTGAGGGCTGTGCTGGACCTGCTGGACCAAGTCCAGCAACCGCCTTGCCCTGTCCAAAGGTAGGTAAGCCCTTGCCTGAAGCGTGTCCAGTCTTGCCCCTATGAACTCCAAGTTCTGAGTGGGCAGCAAAGTGGACTTTTCGTGATTTATCACAAACCCTAGGTGCTGGAGCAGGGTAACTGTGCGAGCAGTGGCCTGCTGCGCCTCCTGTGCCAATTGGCCCCTGATGAGCCAGGCGTCAAGGTATGGGAAGACGAAGATTCCCTGGCTTCTGAGGAAGGCCGCCACCACCGCTAGGCATTTGGTAAATACTCTGGGAGTGGAAGCTAGGCCAAAGGGAAGCACCCTGCACTGGAAGTGGTTTCCTCCAACCAAAACCTGAGGTATTGTCTGTGGTCTGGGTGTATGAGGATGTGAGTATAAGTATCCTTTAAATCTAAGGAGCATAGCCAGTCTCCCTGGTGGAGGTAAGGCAATAGGATCCCAAGAGAAAGCATCTTGAACTTTTCCCTCAACAGGAACTTGTTTAGATTTCGCAAGTCCAGGATGGGGCGAAGGCCTCCTTTTCTTTTTGGTATGTGAAAATACCTGGAGTAGAAGCCTTGCCCCCTGCAGGTGATGGGGCACCGGTTCCACTGCCTGATCCTTTAGCAGACCTGCCAACTCCTGCAGGAGGAGGTTCCTGTGGAGAGGGGGCCTGAGAGGCTCTCCTGGGAAAAAGGAGGTGGGCACCTGGTGGAAGTGAAGTAGCCCTGCTGGACTACTTGCCGAACCCAGGCATCTGTAGTAATGGCTGGCCACCTGTGAGCGTACAGGGCCAGCCTTCCTCCTGTGCAGGGCCAAACCACTGGTGGGAAAGGAGCTATACACTGGGAGTCAAAAAACCCCTCCCGGCTGGGTAGGAGTCGGAGCTGGAGCTGGAGGCTTGGGGGTCTTCGGCTTACGTGGGCCATGCCCCCGTCCCCTGGCCTGCTGCCCCTGCTGGGGAGGCCTGGTAAGTGGGGTAGTTTCTGTAAGCCGCACCCTTTCTTGGGAAAAAGGGCTTTTTCCTCCCGAGGCCTTCTTCTTGTGAAAGGTGCAGATGTCTTCTTCGACAACCTTGTCCGGGTCAAGTACTCCGACTCAAGTTCTGCAGCTTTCTCAGTCATGGGTTTGCCGAAGAGGTTGTCTCCTCAGCATGGGACATCGACCAACTTGTCCTGAACCCATGGCTCTAGGTCCGACGACATGAGCCAGGCCTGACGGCATGCACCGATGCCGGCCGCGGCTACTCGGGCCGAAGCCTTGAAGCTGTCGTAAGCTGCTCGAGACATGAACTTCAAGCACACTCTGATCCCCGTGGACAAGGCCTTGAAGCGCTGCAAGGGTTCCTCGAACAGGCCAGCCGAGAACCTGGCAATCTCCTTTGCCAGGTCTCGCAAGTACATGCCCATGTACAGCTGGTAAGTCTGGACATGGCATGATAGCATCGAGCCCTGGTAGCACTTTATGCCAAGGGCGTCCAGGTTCCGGGCCTCCCAGCTCGGAGGCACCGAGGAGTGCATCTTTTGGCTTTTCAGCCAGTGCATGGCCGATACCACAACCATGGAGTTGTGCGGCAGCTGTGCTTTCTGGAACCCAGGACTCTTGCGGACTCGATAGATGGAATCGACCTGCTGCTGAGAACTGGCATCGAGGCCAGGGACTCCCACATGTGGAGCATCAACCGTTCCAACATCGGAGGCACTGCTACAGTAAGGGTCTCCTTCGGGGGACAGTCATACTGGAGGGCATCAAGCTCTTCCACTAGAGGCTCCTCAAGCCTTGGCCATGTTCCTGATGAAGTCCGAGTACTAAGTGTCCTCCGAGACTCCGAACCCGGCGAGTCCGGAAGGTGTCCGGGGAGTCTTCCACGCTGAAGTCCTCCGAGGACTCCTCGATGGGCTCCAGCCTCGAGAGCTTCGGGCCCGACTGCCCCAATGCTGAGGGTACCGGCGCTGACCACCTCGGTCCCGAATGGGAGATCAAGGGGGACCTTGGCCAAGGATAGACTCGAGACCTGATCAACTCAAGGATCGGCTTGGCCTCCGGCATCGACTTAGACGTCGACGTCCCGGTGGTCGGGGAGGAAGGACTGGCGAGACCGGCCATCAGTGCCCACTGCTGCTCCATGAAGGTAGCCCTGCTGCTCTCCAAGGCCACCAACCTGAGACCAAGCTCAGGTGGTTCTGCAGCTCCCAGCTCAGCTCTCCCGGAAGAGAGTCCATGAGGACAACAAAAGTTACCTTATCCAATGCCTCTGGCTCCCTGCGAGGTTGTTTGGCTGGCCTCTCCGACTCCGAGGACCCAGGGCGGCACTCTGGGCTCCGTGGCCTAGAACCCGAGGGCCCAAGCTGATCAGAGGCATCCAGCGACGCCGCCCTCACGAGTTTCTTTTTCCTCCGGTGTTCCCTGGAGGGAGACCCCCGCTCAGAGGACCCACGACAGTGCTAGGGCTCCGATTCCCGAGATGTTGAGGCCTCTGACGAGGTCCGGGCCCGGCCAGAGGCGGACTCGGAAAAGATCCTGTCATGCTGCTGCTGCCTACTCCTCAAAGACTTTGAGGACATCTTACCACACAGCCCACATGGTCGAGGCCGAGGCAACGGAGGCAGCAGTCGTGTGTCTGTGAGAGACAACAACTTCTTACATCGATCACATTTCTTAAACCCGCTGGCAGCCATCAGGGGAAAAGGGTCCCTGCGAGGTCAAACAACCGGGCTGCCAGTGAAAACTAAAAAGAGCGCGAACGCTAGTCACGAAGGACAAAAACTAAAAATAGGATAGGCCTCAATACCGGTGTACCAAGCTGAGGGCGGGAAGGGGAACCGATGTCGAACCAGGAAAGGTGAAAAATCGAAAAACCTTTTCTATTTTTTCCATGGTGGAAACAGGACCACGTCCGTTGGGCTCAGTGGAAAAGACAACTAAGCAAGATGGCACCCTTGGGCGGGAAGGGGACCACACATGCGCGATGCATTCCCAAAGGTTTTCTTTGAAAGCTGGGGAATTGCTCCGCACGAGGGCTCCGTCGGCACCGTCACCCATATGTGAGGGCTGACTTCCTGCTTGTTCCTGGAGAAAGCATAGTTACTCACCTGTAACAGGTGATCTCCGGGAACAGCAGGAATTTAGTCCTCACATATGGGTATCGTCGGTACTGATGGAGCCTGCACGGGAACACTCCCCAGCGTCCAATTAGAAAGCTTTTGGGAGCATCCCACAGTGCCTGTGTGCTGCCTTCCCCAACTGCCTCTCTTCAGTTGGGTTTTAAAGCTGAGACAAAGAGAGCGAGGGAAAGAGAAAGAGATACAACTCCTAGGGGAGGTGGGTGGGTTGTGAAGACTAAATTCCTGCTGTTCTCGGAGATCACCGATCATCATATGGGTGACGTCTGCGTCGACGGAGCCCCCATGCGGAGCATTTCCCCAGCTTTCAAAGAAAGCCTTTGGGAATGCAGGCACGCATGTGCGGTCCCCTTCCCGCCCAAAGGTGCCATCTTGTTCAGTCTAATGACATAGCTAAAAGACAGCACAAAAAGAAAATGAACTATATACAACTGCAACTCCAAGGGGAGGAGGGAGGGTTGTGAGGACTGATTCCTGCTGCTCCTGGAGAACACCTGTACAAGTGAGTAACTACTCTTTCTCCAGGACCAAGCAGGAAGTCAGTCCTCACGTATAGGTGACTCCCTAGCTCTGGGCTACCAGGAACCCAGGCTGAAAAATAGAGCTCCCTCTAGAGCCCCAGCAACAGTGAGAGAATCTCCTCTAGAACCACACCTGAACGGTAGTCCAACACCAGGGCTGGAGAGTAGGAGTTGCCTAAACCTCAAAGAGATTACGGAGTACCGCTTGCCCAAAAGCACTGTCCCTACGGGACTCCCTCTCAAGGCAGTAGTGGTCCGCAAAAGTCTGGCTTGAAGACCAAGTAACGGCCCGACAGATGTCTGCCAACGGAACAGAACGGAAGTGAGCTACTGATGCGGCCTTCGCCCTGACCCGGTGGGCCGTGACTCGACCCTCCAGGGAGAGGCCGGCTGTCCTGTATGCCCAGGCGATACAGTCTGCCACCCAGATGGACAACATACGCTTAGTGACAGGCAACCCCAATTTATTAGGGTCAAAGGAAATGAAGAGCTGAGAAGCCCTTCTATGCCCCTGCGTATGTTCTAGATAAAAGGACAGCGCCCTTCTACAATCCAGAGTATGCAAGACAGTTTCTGCCCTACTGGCGTGCGGCCTGGGAAAGAACGTCGGAAGTACCACCTCCTGGTTGAGGTGGAAGTAGGACACTACCTTGGGAAGGAACTTAGGATGAGTCCTCAAGACCACCCTGTTCTTGTAGAACCTGGTATACGGCCTATCCGAGACCAGGGCCTGAAGTTCACTCACACGCCTGGCCAAGGTGAGTGCCACAAGGAACACCACCTTCCAGGAGAGGAAACATAAATGGCAGGTTGCCATCGGATCAAAAGGTGGGCGAGTCAGTTGCTGCAAGACCACATTGAGATCCCACTCAGTGGCCGGTGGACAAATAGGAGGCTTAAGCAGAAGCAGGCCTCTGAGAAAACGAGACACCAGAGGGATTGTCCATCCACCGGCGAGTGGTGAGTTGAGAGGGCACTGAGGTGAACCTGGACAGAGTTGGACTGAAGTCCCAGGTTGGAAAGGTGGAGCAGGTATTGCAGCACCACCTGGACCGAGCAGAAGAAGGGGTCCTCTTGCTGTTGAGAACACCAAATAGAGAACCTATGCCACTTCAGAGCATAGGCCTTCCGAGTGAAATGCTTCCTGGAGGCCAACACCACCTCTCCAACCTCCCTTGATAGGAGCAAGGACTAGCCTTTCAGCAGCCAGGCCATCAAATTGAGGGATCTGCGGTTGGGAGGGACCCCTGATCCTGAGTCAGAAGGTCGGGTTGCAACCCCAGAGGAAGTGGAGTATCCACTGCAAACTGCAGAAGAGGGAACCACGGCTGCCTGGGCCACCTGGGGGCTATCAGGATCACCGTGGCTCGGTCCTGCTGGATTTTGAATAGAGTCCAGGGCAGCAGAGGTGTGGGAGGAAAAGCATAAAGCAGGCTCTCTGACCAGGGGATCAGGAATGCATCTGGCGCTGTTCGAGGGATGCGGTTGCCTGGAACAGAACCTGGGTAGTTGCCTGTTCAGCGGACTGGCAAAAAGATCCATGGTCGGAAGTCCCCACTTCAGAAAGATCTGTTGAACCACCAGAGGATCCAACTGTAGGAGTCTTCTTAGCCTGTCCGCCAGGTAGTTTTCCTGGCCTGGGAGGTAGATCGCCCTGAGGGACATGCCCTGATTGACAGCCCAGGAGCAGAGAGCTTGTGCTTCCAGGCACAGAAGTCTGGATCCTATGCCTCCCTGCTTGTTGACGTAGAATATAGCCACCTGATTGTCCATCTGAACCAGGACAAACTGGTGAGACAGGATCTGAGAGAAAATCCGTAAGGCTAGTCGAATGGCCCGCAATTCCAACAGGTTGATCTGCTGGGTGGCCTCCCACGGAGACCACAGGCCCTGTGTGCAGGCCCCTTGGCAGTGTGCCCCCCCAGCCCTGCAGGGAAGCATCAGTTGTCAGTACCTGAGTGTGTGGGGAGGCCTGGAAAGGAAGACCCCTGACCAGATTTGGGAGATGCCTCCACCAGCGTAAGGAGTCCACCAAGAGTTTGGAGACCCTTATTCTTATGCCTTGAGGTGCCACTGAGCCGGCCTCATGTGCAGCCGGGCATGTGGTGTGACATGCACTGTGGAAGCCATGTGACCTAAGAGCCGGAGGAAGTATCTGGCCGAGACCAGAGAGTTCGCCTGAAACTGGCCGGCCAACTTTATCAGCCTGTGAGCTCTGTCCACAGGCAAATAGGCCTTTGCATGGATGGTATCCAATCTTGCCCCTATGAACGCCACGTCCTGTGAAGGGGACTAAAGTGGACTTGCGGAAGTTTATGACGAACCCCAGGTGCTGAAGCAGAGATATGGTTCTGAAGGTGGCCTGCCTGGCCTCTTGTGGAGACTGGCCCCTGATAAGCCAGTCGTCCAGGTAAGGGAACACAAAGATCCCCTGGTTCCTGAGGTAGGCCGCAACCACCGCCAGGCATTTTGTAAAAACCCTGGGGGCGGAGGTGAGGCCGAAAGGAAGCACTCTGTACTGGAAGTGCTTTCCTCCCACCACAAATCTGAGGAATTGTCTGTGACTTGGATGGATGAGGATGTGAGTATAAGCATCCTTCAAGGTCTAAGGAGCATAGCCAATCTCCCTGCTGGAGGTAGGGCAGTAAGATTCCAAGGGTAAGCATCTTGAACTTTTCCCTCTCCAGAAACTTGTTCAGATTTCTCAGGTTGAGGATGGGTCTGAGGCCTCCTGTTCTTTTTGGTACCAGGAAGTACCTCGAGTAGAAGCCTTACCCTTCCAGGTGGTGAGGCACCGGTTCCACCGCCTGGTCCCTTAGACGACCTTCCAACTCCTGAAGGAGTAAGTTTCTGTGCAGAGGGGGTCTTGGAGGCTCCCCTGGAAAGTAGGAGGGGGGTATCTGGGTGAAGTGGAGCAGATAGTCCCTTTCGATGATGCTTAGTACCCAAGTATCCCCTGTGATGGCTGGCCACCTGTGTGCATACAGGGTCAGCCGACCTCCTGTGCCCTGGAGAGGAGGAGAGGCTATGCTGGCATAATCAAAAAACCCCTCCCTGCTGAGCAGGAGCCGGAGTAGGAGGCTTGGGGGCCTTCTGCCTACGGGGCCCATGACCCTGCCCCTTGGCCTGCTGGCCCTGTTGGGGAGCTGCAGAGGCCTGGTAGTGAGGGTAGGTTTTGTAGGCAGCGGTCTTCCTCGGGTAAAAGGTCTTTTTCCCAGAGCCCTTCTTTTGAGAAAGGGAAGAGGTTTTCCTGGACAGTCTCGTCCGGATAAGAGTCTCGGTCTCGGGTTCTGCAGCCTTTTCTGCCATAGGCTTGCCGAAGAGGTTTTCACCTCGGCAAGGGACATCGACCAACTTGTCCTGTACCCATGGCTCGAGGTCCGAGGATTGTAGCCAGGCCTGGCGGCGTGCACCGATGTCGGCCCCTGCTATCCAGGCCGAAGCCTCAAATCCATGATAGGCTGCTCGAGATATAAACTCCCGAATACCAGAAGACAAGGCCTTGAACCTCTGCAAAGGTTCCTCGGACAGACCAGCAGAGAACCCGGCAATTTCCTTTGCCAGGTCTCGAAGGTTCTCGGATTTCATAAGGGACATGGCCAAAGCATTGGCATTCCCTGCGGACCCCAAGGAGGAGCCTCGAGCCGAGGAACTCGAGGCTCTGCAGTATGACTTCTCCTCCCAAGGAGGCCTTTACTGTCCCAGTTCCTCCGATGCTGGAGCGGTTGCCCTTCCGCACGTGGGAGGCGCCGGCCTCGATGCCAGTTCTAAGCAAGCAGGTCGATTCCATCTATTGAGTCCGCAAGAACCCTGGGTTTCAAAAGGCACAGCTACTGCTCTACTCCATGGTTGTGGAATCGGCCATGCATCGCCTGAAGAGTCAGAAGATGCACTCTTCGGTGCCCCCCGGCAGGGAGGCCCAGAACCTGGATGCCCTCAGTAGAAAGTGCTTCCAGGGCTCTATGCTTGCTTGCCGTGTCCAGACCTACCAGCTGTACATGGGCATGTACCTGGTATCCTCTGGGGGGGGGGGGGGGGGGACCTTGTCCGAGGCTCGGATCCCGGTGAGTACGAAGGGACGCACAGAGTCCGGAAGGTGTCAGGTAACTCTTCCTCCTCCGTTTCCCACGCCAATTCCTCCGAGGAGGAATCGAGTGGCACCGAGTGGGCAGGCACCGACGCCATCCGCCCCGACGCCAAGGGAACCGGCGTCCACGACCTCGGTCCTGAACGGGAGGCTGAGGGTGACCTCGGCCGAGGATTGACTCGAGATTGCATGGTCTCGAGGATCGGCTCGGCCTCCAGGCTTGACTTGGATGTCGATGTCCCGGTGGTCGGGGCACCCCCTGAAGGCAGACAGTCTGCTCTCCAAGGCCGTCAACCTGAGTCCGAGCTCAAGAGACCTAGCAGCCTCCGGACTCAGGCCCCGACGGCATCGGGCCCGACGTTGGCTTCCCCGGAGGAGAGTCCACGAGGACTACAGTACGCATGTGACTCGGGGCCTCCGACTCTACACGAGGATGCTTTGCAGGCCTCTCCGACTCCGAAGACCCGGGACGGCGATCGGGGCTATGCGACCTGGCCCTCGAGGAGCCAAGAGAGTCCACCGATGCCACCCTCGCGGGTTTCTTCTTCCTTTGGTGCTCCCTCGAGGGGGACTCCCTTTCAGAGGAGCCCCGACGATGCTCGGGGTCAGACTCCCGAGACGTCGAGGCCTCTGACGAAGTCCGGACCCGTCCAGAGGCAGACTCGGAGAAGATCCTCTCACGCTGGTGCTGACAGCTCCGTAATGCCTTGGAAGAAATTTTGCCACAGGGGCTACAGACCGTAGAATCATGGTCTGGCCCCAGGCACCGGAGGCAGCAGTCGTGTGTGTCGGTGAGAGACATCAGTTTCTTGTACCGATCACACTTCTTAAAGCCACTGGCAGCCATCGGGGGAAAAAGGGCCCCTGCAAGATCAAAAAATTGGGCTGCCAGGGAAAAGAAAAAAGGCGCAAACGCAGTCTCTAAGGACAAAAACCGAAAAAGGAGATCCGGGCTCGGCACCGGTGTACCGAGTCCAGGCGGGAAAGGAACGGACGCCGAACCGAAGAAAAAAACTTGACCCAACGCAGAAGAAATCAACTTTTTTCACGGGTGACAAGGACAGGCATCCGTAGGGTTCTGCGGAAAAAAGACTGAGCAAGATGGCACCTTTGGGCGGGAAGGGGACCGCACCTGCGTGCCTGCATTCCTAAAGGCTTTCTTTGAAAACTGGGGAAATGCTCCGCATGGGGGCTCTGTCGACGCCAATGTCACCCATATGTGAGGACTGACTTCCTGCTTGGTCCTGGAGAAACTATTCTATCTCCAGGAACAAGCAGGAATGTAGTCTTCACATATGGGGACTCCCTAGCTTTAGATGCCAGGGAGAGACCCCAGAAGTTGTGTGTCCCTGTGAAAGGGCTCCTCTTCCCCCCATGGATCTCTGGCATCCAACCAGGGATGGTGGGTAGGAGTTGATTAGGTATGGAACAGGTGTTGGAGAACAGCCTGACCAAACAAGGCATCCCAGCGGGAGTCCTTGTCCAAGCAGTAATGGGCTGAGAAGGTATGAACTGAGGCCCAAGTGGCTGCTCGACAGATGTCGTCGATAGATACAGATTGCAGATGAGCCATTGAAGCTGCCATGGCTCTCACATTGTGAGCTGTGACATGGCCCTTCGGAGGAAGATTCTTACTCTGCTAGGCAAATGAAATACACTGTGCAATCCAGTTGGACAGTGTTTCTCTTGGAGACTGGATGTCCCAAATGAGAAGGATCAAAAGCAACAAAGAGTTGAGAGGACTTTCTATGCTGCTGTGTTCTTTGCAAGTAAAAGGCTAAAGCTCTTTTACAGTCCAAAGTATGAAGATTCCTTTCTGCATTAGATGCATGAGGCCTTGGAAAAAAACACAGGCAGGAAGACCGCTTGGTTTAAATGAAAAGGCGAGACCACCTTTGGCATAAAGTGTGGATGAGTCTTAAGGACTACCTTGTCATGATGGAACCTTGTATAAGGTGGATCAGCTACTAATGCCTGCAACTCACTGATGCGGTGTGCTGATGTGATTGCAATGAGAAAGATAATCTTCCAAGAAAGGAATTTCAATGAGGTAGTAGCTAAGGGTTCGAAAGGTGGCTTCATGAACTGACCAAGAACCAGGTTTAAGTCCCATGCCACCGGTGGTGGCCTAATGGGAGGCTTTGTTAGAAGAAGGCCTCTCATAAATCTTGCTATAAGAGGATGGGAGGAAATAGGTTGTCCATTTAGAGGCTTGAAAGAAGCTGCAATAGCACTCAAATGGACTCTTACTGAGTTAGTTTTAAGTCCTGCATTGGATAAATGAAGGAGATACTCCAGTAATGATTCCAGAGGTATCGCAAGGAGGTTAAGACCCTTCTGCGAACACCATATGGTAAACCTTTTCCACTTGAAAGCATAAGAGCATCTTGTGGAAGGCTTCCTGGAAACATAAAGGATATCCTTTATTTGCTGAGAAAGGTTAAGATCATGAAGATCTAGGCCTTCAGCAACCAAGCCCTGAGATGCAGAGACTGGGGATTAGGATGCCATAACATTCCGTCCTCCTGAGACAGGAGATCTGGAGCAGATCCTAACTCCAGGGAGGGAGCTTGAGAGAGATGTAGAAGCAGAGGGTACCACACTTGCCGTGGCCAATGTGGAGCTATGAGAATCATACGGCCTCTGTCTCTCTGAAGCTTGAATAGGGTTTTGGGAATTAGGGGAATGGGTGGAAAGCATAAAGGAAGTGACCCCAGTGAAGGAGGAAAGCATCCCTGGCCTGAGAGCCCTGAGCCGGAATTCTGGAACAGAAACGGGGAAGTTTGGCATTCAACGGACTTGCAAAGAGATCTGTCCGGGGTTCCCCAAATTTGAAAAATCTTGGCCACTTGGTCTGCATGTAGAGACCATTCATGTGGAAACAGAACTCGACTGAGTCTGTCTGCCCAAGAGTTTTGTATGCCTGGAAGATACACTGCCAGGAGATGAATCTGATGCTCTCTGGCGAGGGCCCATAGTCGCAAAGCTTCGTTACAAAGCGACAGAGCCTGTTCCCCCGTTTGCTCACGCAGAACATGGCTACTTGATTGTCAGTATGAATGAGGACTGTCTTGTAGCTGAGCAGGGTGTGGAACAAGGAAGAGCAAGGAAGATTGCTCTGAGCTCCAAGAGATTGATATGTAGATGAGTCTCCTGTGGAGTCCAAGTGCCTTGGGTGGAGAGGTCTTGCAGATGAGCTCCCCAACCCATTGGTGAAGCATCTGTTGTGAGAGTTGCCTGGGGTAAGAGTTGTTGAAATGGGGACCCCAGCAACAGGTTCTGAGAGGACTGCCACCATTGGAGGGACAAAATAAGGCGATTTTTGTTTGCTATTTTGTCTGACAGGCACCCTGATGCCTGGGTCCACTGAGTGGATAAAGTCCACTGGGCTACACTCATATGGAGGCAAGCATAAGGAATCACATGCACAGTAGATGCCATGTGGCCTAGCAGTTGTAACATCTCCCGAGCAGTGAGATGAGGCTTTAGCACTGCTTGAGAAGCTAACTGCACCATACGAAGGCAACGGGTCTGAGGAAGATAGGCCCTTGCTTTCCTTGTATCCAGCCAAGCTCCTATGAACTCTAAAGACTGAGTGGGAGTTAGACTGGACTTTGGGACATTTATGACTAGACCCAAATACTGAAGGATATGCATTGTGCAAGACAGAGAAATCCTGGCCTCTGACTCTGATGGGGTTCGAATGAGCCAATCGTCTAAATAAGGGAAGACGAATATTCCTAGAGTACGAAGAAATGCTGCTACCACAGCCATGCATTTTGTAAACACCCTTGGTGCAGAGGCCAGGCCAAAAGGAAGCACCCTGTATTGGTAGTGCTTTCCCTGAAAAAGGAACCAAAGGAACTTTCTGTGATATGGATGGATGAGAACATGAGTGTACGCATCCTTGAGATCTAGAGAACATAGCCAATCCTGACTCTGAAGGTATGGCAGCAGAGTTCCTAGAGAAACCATCCTGAATTTCTCCTTGAACAGGAATTTGTTCAATTCTCTGAGGTCTAAAATAGGTCTGTCCTCCTGTTTTCTTTGGGATAAGGAAATAGGGGGAGTAAAACCCTGTACCCTGTTGAGGAATGGGTACTTCTTCTATTGCCCCTTGGGCAAGAAGCATAGTGACCTCTTGATCTAATAGGCTGATAAGAGAGGACTGAGAATTGAACTGTCTTACCATTGTGGGAGGGGGCATGCTCGAAAAATGGAGCCTGTACCCCTCTTTTATAATGGAGAGTGTCCAATGCTCTGCTGTTATCTGCCCCCATCTGGGGGCAAAGTGACACAACCTTCCTGGAATGGTGGAAGGCTCTGGTCTATTGAGAGCCAGGAAGGCTAAGTTCTCTAGATGAAAGTCAAAGGCCTTGTGGAGGCTGAGACTGCTGAGACGGTTGAGGCTTAGCAGTCTTTGCTTTCCTTTGTTTGGGTGGTTGCTGACTTTTCCGGAGAGGTTGACCTGCAGAGCGTCCCTGCTGGGAATAAGCAGGATAAAACCTTTTCTTTTTGGAAAAAAATGTTTTTTTGAAAGATTTCTTTCTTGCAGGATCAGCTGTGGCCTTGGATAATCTATCCAAGGTGGAGTTGTCAGCATCCAACTCATTGGCTTTTTCTTGCCAATCTTTGCCAAACAGGTTCTCACCAGTACAAGGAATATTGCCCAGTTTGTCTTGTACCCAGAGCTCCAAATCAGATGCCTGGAGCCAGGCAATTCTACGTGCACCTATGGCAATGGCAGAGGTTCTGCTTATGCACTCAAAACAGTCAAAAGCTGCACGGTTGACAAATTTAGAAACATCCTGGGCATGTTTGACCAATGTGAGAAAATCCTGCCTTCTATCCTCAGGAAGAAGAGGGCTCAAAACCTCTAAATCCCGTGACTTCCTTCAGGAACATTCTCATATATAAAATATAGGAACTGATCCTGGCAGAAAGCATGGAAGCTTGGAAAGTACGACGTCCAAAAGCATCCAAAGTTCTGCACTCATGTCCTGGAGGATTAGAGGCATGCCTCTTTGCACTCCTGATCCTTCTCATAGCTGACTCCACAACAATAGAGTGGTGAGGAAGCTGAGTCTTCTGGAAACCAGGACAAGGAGGGACTCGACACATGGTATCCAGTCTACGAGAGTGAGGAGAGGTGGTAAGAGGCGTCTCCCACATTCTTAGCATGAGATCATGCAAGATCTCATGGATGGGTAGAGTAGCTGCCTCCTTAGGAGCTTTGGGATATTGTAAAATTTCCAACTCCTTTGCTCTGGGCTCTGTTTCAGGAGCCACAGTAATGGACAGACCTCGAGCCACCTCCCTGATGAAGTCCTGAAAGGAAATATCCTCTGGAGGAGACATCCTGCATTTAGGGGAGGAAGGCTCCTCTGGGAGAAGTATTCCTGTACCGACAGAACTGTCAGAATCCTCAGATTCCTCCGAGGACTCGAAGTACCTTCTGTCCGGATGCTCTTGAAGAGCCCGATACCCGTACCGACCGAAGTTGGTACCGGGGGAAATTGGTACCGGTGTATCGGTACCGGAGGGCATCGCATGACTGGGTGCCGGCAATGCGGACACCGATTTCGATGCCGTTGCTGTCGGTACCAGTACCGATACCGGTGCCAGTACCGGTTGAACTGTCTGACGCGGTTCCGAGGGTGTCGATGCTGCAAGGAGAGCCGCCAAACTGCGTTCAATAGCCAGGAACCTCTGGTCTATCGACGCTGCCGATGCCTGGATGTCGGTACTGGAGAAAACAGTCGGTACCCCAAAGCATGGCACCAGTAGTTCTGCCGAGGTTGAGGCCTCGAGAACGTCCTGGAGCCCCGATAATGCTTTGGAAGCTGAAGCCTCCCGCCGGGGCAATTTTACCGGTGCAGAATCCTCAAGGGCAATGTCAGAGGCATCTCGATGCTTAGAAGGAGATCTACCCTTTGAGGACTGGCTAGATTTGTGTTTAGTTATCTGAGATCCACAGGAGGAAAAGGAAGCTCTGGAAGACGTTGATGCCACCGAGGCTGCATCGGAGGGAAACAGGGTACTGAGCTTAGCAGCTCGGTTCTGCCGACCTCTTTTGGACATCATGGCACAGGCCATACATTCCGTGATGGAGTGGTCAGGACCTAAACATTTAAGACACCACTCATGGGTGTCGGTGACGGAGATGGTACCGCCACACTTGGTGCACTTTTTGAAACCCGAAGCGGGTTTTTACATTGTGGAGGAATTTTGGGCCTAGGGCCAAAAATGGCACTTGCACCTGGAAAAAAGTACTAAGTATATATAGCGTAGTTACTCACCTGTAACAGGTGTTCTCCAGGAGCAGCAGCAATCAGTCCTCACATATGGGTGACGTCGGCGCCGACGGAGCCCTCGCGGAGCAATTTTCCCCAGCTTTCGAAGAAAGCCTTTGGGAATTGCAGCGCGCATGCGCGGTCGCCTTCCCGCCCAAGGGTGCCATCTTAGCCAGTCTGATGACATAGCTAAAAGACAGCATAAAAATTTGCAAAAAAACTTAAGCAGATGATTGCAACTCCACGGGGAGGAGGGAGGGTTGTGAGGACTGATTCCTGCTGCTCCTGGAGAACACCTGTTACAGGTGAGTAACTACGCTTTCTCCAGGACCAAGCAGGAAGTCAGTCCTCACATATAGGACTCCCAAGCTTAAGGCTACCGGAGACCCTAAGCACAAAAATGAGCTCCCTCTAGCTCAACGGCACAGAAGGAAGGAATCTTCACTGAATTATCACCCACCGGTAGCCCCCATCCGGGATGGAGGGTAGGAGTTGCTCAAACCTCGAAGAGATTTCGGAGGACTGCCTGTCCGAAAGCACTGTCCCTACGGGACTCCCTCTCGAGACAGTAATGGACCGCAAAAGTCTGGCTTGAAGACCAAGTAGCGGCCCGGCAGATGTCTGCCAGCGGAACAGAGCGGAGGTAAGCCACTGACGCAGCCTTCGCCCGAACACAATGAGCCGTGACTCGACTTTCTAATGAGAGTCCGGCTGCCCCATAAGCCCAAGCGATACAGTCCGCAACCCAGATGGACAGAGTACGCTTGGAGACCGGGAGCCCCAATTTATTGGGGTCAAAAGACACAAAAAGCTGAGCAGCTTTACGGTGCTCTCGCGTACGGTCAAGGTAGAAGTTCAATGCCCTTCTACAGTCCAGGGTATGCAGGACTCGTTCAGCTCGGCTGGAGTGAGGCCTGGGAAAGAAGGTCGGAAGTACCACCTCCTGATTGATGTGAAAAGGGGAAACCACTTTTGGAAGAAACTTTGGGTGAGTCCGTAGGACTACCCTATTTTTGTAGAACCGAGTGAAGGGAGGATCAGACACGAGGGCCTGCAATTCACTTACGCGTCTGAGGGCTATCAGGAATAAGGTTTTCCACGAAAGAAAACGCAGAGAACAGGTAGCCATCGGTTCAAAAGGCGGACAGGTGATCCGCTGTAAAACCACATTCAGATCCCAGTCAGGTGCTGGCGGGCGTAGAGGTGGTTTAAGTAGGAGGAGACCTCGGAGAAACCTCGCTACGAGAGGGTCGCTGGAAAGAGGTCTGCCGTCCACCGGCACATGGTGTGCGGACAGAGCACTGAGGTGGACTTTGACGGAGTTGGACTTAAGTCCGAGATTAGAGAGGTAGAGCAGGTACTGCAAGATCACCGACACCGAGCAGGAGAAGGGATCCTGAGACTGCTGCACACACCAAACTGAAAAACGATGCCATTTTAGGGCGTAGCATTTGCGGGTAGAAGGTCGTCGAGAAGCTAGGACGACCTCTTCCACCTCTGCCGGCAGGAGAAGGGGAGCAAGGACTACCCACTCAGCCGCCAGGCCATTAGGTTGAGAGATCTGAGGTTGGGGTGTAGCAGAGACCCCTGATCCTGTGTCAGGAGATCCGGTTGAAACCCCAGAGGGAACGGATCCTCTGTCGCCAATTGTAACAGGAGTGGGAACCACGGCTGTCTGGGCCAGCGAGGAGCCACCAGGATCATGGACGCTTTGTCCCGTAGAACCTTGAACAGAGTTCGGGAGACTAGCGGGATGGGAGGAAAAGCATAGAGAAGGCTTTCCGACCATGAGAGCAGAAAAGCATCCGCCGCCACTCGAAGGGGATGTGGCTGATGAGAGCAGAAGCGCGGAAGTTGCCGGTTGAGAGGACTGGCAAAGAGGTCCATCGTGGGGAGGCCCCACATTAAAAAGAGCTTCTGAACTACCAAGGGATCCAGGCGCCACTCGTGCGGCTGGAGGATCCTGCTGAGTTTGTCCGCCAGGCAATTTTCTTGGCCTGGGAGATAAACTGCCTTGAGAAGAATGCCGTGACTGACGGCCCAAGAGCAGAGCTTCTGAGCTTCTCGGCAGAGAAGGTAAGAGCCCGTGCCCCCCTGTTTGTTCACATAGAACATGGCCACCTGATGTCCATCTGGACCAGGACAGACTGGTGAGAAGTCAGGTGGGAGAAAGTCTTGAGCGCTAGACGAATTGCTCTGAGCTCCAGGAAGTTGATCTGCTGAGCAGACTCCCACGCGGTCCAGAGACCCTGAGTACATGCCCCTTGGCAATGTGCTCCCCAACCCAGGAGGGACGCATCTGTCGTCAGCACTCGAGCCGGCTGAGGTGACTGAAAAGGCATGCCGATTAGCAGGTTCGGTCGATGAAGCCACCACTGGAGAGAAGAGGCCAGCGGCTCGGAGATGCGCACTAAGTCGGCTAGGCCGCCCGTGGCTTGTTGCCACTGCTTGCGAAGGCACCATTGAGCAGGCCGCATATTCAGGCGGGCATTGGGGGTCACATGAACGGTGGAAGCCATATGGCCGAGCATTCTCAGGAAGCGCCTGGTGGAGACCAGGGACTGGCTGTGAAAACGGCTGACTAGTTCCATGAGCCGTTGAGCCCTGTCGAGAGGCAGAAAAAGCTCGCGCCTGAGGAGTGTGCAGTCTTGCGCCGATGAACTCGAGATCCTGTGAGGGGAGCAAAGTGGACTTTGCGAAGTTTATGACAAAGCCCAAGTACTGCAGAAGAGTCACCGTGCGGTTTGTGGCGTTGGTGACCTCCGGAGCGGACGCTGCTCGGATGAGCCAGTCGTCGAGGTACGGAAAGACAGAGGCCGTGAAGCCGGAGATGGGCCGCCACCACCGCGAGGCATTTTGTGAAGACTCGCGGTGCGGAGGATAGGCCAAAGGGCAGTACCCTGTACTGGTAGTGATTTCCTGCCACCACAAACCTTAGGTACTGGCGGTGGCTTGGGTGGATGAGGATGTGCGTGTAGGCATCCTTTAGATCCAAGGAGCATAGCCAATCTCCCTGCTGGAGGTAGGGCAGAAGGATTCCAAGGGTAAGCATCTTGAACTTCTCCCGCACGAGGAACTTGTTGAGGTTGCGCAAGTCCAGGAGGGGTCTGAGGCCTCCTGTCCTTTTTGGTATTAGGAAATACCTGGAATAAAAGCCTTGACCTCTCAGGTGGTGGGGCACCGGTTCCACAGCCTGTTCCTTGAGAAGACTTGCTAACTCCTGAAGGAGTAAGTCCCTGTGCAGAGGGAGTCGAGGGGGTTCTCCCGGAAAATAGGAGGGAGGGACCTGATGGAAGTGGAGAAGATATCCTTCTCGCACGACTTGAAGCACCCAGGCATCTGAAGTGATGTTGGACCACCTGTGGGCGAAGTGAACCAGCCGGCCTCCGGTGCTGGGAGGAACCAGCTGAGGGGGAGAGGCTATGCAGAGGAAGTCAAAAACCCCCACCCTGCGGAGCAGGGGCTGGTGGTGCAGGCTTGGGGGCTTGCTGCCTACGGGACCCGTTACCCCGTCCCTTGGCCTGCTGGCCCTGTTGGGGAGCTGGAGGGGCCTGATATTGGGGGTAGTGTTTGTAGGCAGCCGCCTTTCTCGGGTAAAAGGTCTTTTTTCCCGAGCCCTTCTTTTTCTGGGAAGGGGCGGAGGTCTTCCTAGAAAGCCTAGTTCTGGTGAGAGTCTCCGTCTCGATTTGTGCAGCCTTTTCCGCCATGGGTTTTCCAAAGAGGTTCTCACCTCTGCAGGGGACATCGACCAACTTGTCCTGGACCCAAGGTTCAAGGTCGGACGACTGAAGCCAAGCCTGTCGGCGGGCACCGATGCCAGCTGCGGCTACACGAGCAGAGGCTTCAAAGCCATCATAGGCTGCTCGGGACATGAATTTGGAGCATTCCCGAATACCATTTGACAAGGCTAGGAACCTCCGCAAAGGTTCCTCGGATAGTCCAGCGGAGAACCCGGCTAGTTCTTTAGCCAGGTCTCGGAGATACATGCCCATGTATAGCTGGTAGGTCTGGACACGACAAGCCAGCATAGAGCCCTGGAAACACTTCTTACCCAGGCCATCCAGGTTACGGGCCTCCCTGCCAGGAGGCACCGAGGAGTGCATTTTTTGGCTCTTAAGCCTGTGCATGGCCAATTCCACTACCATGGAATGGTGTGGTAGCTGTGCTTTTTGGAAGCCAGGACTCTTGCGGACTCGATAAATTGAATCGACCCGCTTGCTCAATACCGGCGACGAGGCCGGACTCTCCCACATGCGGAAGAGTAGTCGTTCCAGCATGGGAGGCACCGGTACAGTAAAGTGCTCCCGGGCGGGAGAGTCATACTGAAGGGCGTCGAGCTCTTCGGCTCGAGGCTCCTCCTCGGGATCCGCCGGGAAGGCCAAAGCCTTGGCCATATCCCTGACGAAGTCCGAGAACCGGGCATCCTCCGGAGGGGACTGTTTCCGAGGTTCGGACTCAGGCGAGTCCGAGGGGACACACCGAGTCCGAAAGGAATCAGGTGACTCTTCCTCTTCAGACTCCCAGACCGACTCCGAGGAGGAATCAGTGGGGTCGGCTCGGGCAGGCGGAGGCGTCGGCCGCCCCGACGCCGAGGGAGTCGGCGGCGACGACCTCGGTCCCGAACGGGAGGCCGAGGGTGACCTCGACCGAGGATCGACTCGAGTTCGCATGGACTCGAGGATCGGCTCGGTCTCCGGGGTCGACTTGGACGTCGACGTCCCGGCGGTCGGGGCAGCGGCGCCAGCGAGGCTAGCGATCAGTGCCCGCTGCTGGTCCATGAAGGCAGACAGTCTGCTCTCCAAGGCCGTCAACCTGAGTCCGACTTCAGGTGACCCAGCAGCCCCCGACTCGGGCCCCGACGGTGTCGGGCCCGACGTCGGCACTCTCGGAGGCGAGTCCAGAAGGACCACAGGACTTACCCGAGCAGGCAACTCCGACTCCAGGCGAGGTCGCTTCGGGAGGTGCTCCTTCTCCAAGGACCCGGGACGGTTGTCGGGGCTATGCGACCTGGCCCTCGCGGAGCCAGGAGCGTCCACCGACGCCGCCCTCGCGGGTTTTGTCTTCCGTCGATGGTCTCCGGAGGGAGAACCCCTGTCGGAGGAACTTCGGCGATGGTCCGAGCTGGAACCTTTGGATGCCGAAGCCTCCGACGAGGTCCGGGTACGGCTGGGGTCAGCGAAGATTCTATCCCGCTGATGCCGCCGACTCCTCAACGCTTTGGAGGACATTTTGCCACAGGCTCCACAGATCATTTCTTCATGATCCGGGCCCAGGCAGCGGAGGCAACTATCGTGTGTGTCAGTGAGTGACATATTTCTGTCACACTGACCACACCGCTTGAAACCACTGGCAGCCATCGGGGGAAAAAGGGCCCCTGCAAGGTCAAAGGACCGGGCTGCCAGCGAAAAAAACCGAAAACGAAACTGACTAAAATTCAGAAAAACCGAAAAAGTAGTGAAGGACTCGTGACGGCGTCACGAGGCCGGGCAGGAAAACGACCGGCGTCGAATCGATTGAAAAACGAGAAAACTCACGAAAATCAACTTTTTTAGCGGGGACACGACGGGTATGTCTGTAGGGCTCCGCGGAAAAAAAGAAGACTGGCTAAGATGGCACCCTTGGGCGGGAAGGCGACCGCGCATGCGCGCTGCAATTCCCAAAGGCTTTCTTCGAAAGCTGGGGAAAATTGCTCCGCGAGGGCTCCGTCGGCGCCGACGTCACCCATATGTGAGGACTGACTTCCTGCTTGGTCCTGGAGAAAATATATTATATATATATATATATATATATTTTTTTTTTTTAAAGAAAAGAGAAAAAGAAAGAACCACCGGCGGTACCGGTAAAGCGTCGAGGAAGGCAGACGCGACCACAAAAAAGAAGGGTGATAGGAACAATGACCTGCTGGCTCCGCGGAAAACGAAGAACTGGAGAGAGCCAGTTGGGGAAGGCAGCACGCAGGCGCTGTGGGATGCTCTCAAAAGCTTTTTAATTGGATGCTGGGGAGCGTTCCCGCGCAGGCTCCGTCGGTACCGACGATACTCATATGTGAAGACTACATTCCTGCTTGTTCCTGGAGATATAAAAGATAGAAAGGAGCAACTCCAAGGAGAGGAGAGAGGGTTGTGAGGACTGATTCCTGCTGTCCCCGGAGAACATCCGTTACAGGTATCTACACTTTCTCTGGGAACAGCTGGAAGTCAGTCCTCACATATGGGACTTCCCAGCTACAGGCTACTGAAAGCCCATAGCGAAAAAACAGTGTCACCCTCAAGGGGAGCCGTGAGCAGCAGCAATTAAGTCCGTAGCTACAGACTACAGTAGGACCCCTGTCTCCGATGGAAACCAGCACTCCAGTAGCCTGAACACAGAAGGGGCGGAAGGTAGGCGTTGCCTAAACCCCGAAAAGATTAGGGAGCATGGCCTGGCCAAAGGCGCTGTCCCATCGGGACTCCCTTTCCAGGCAGTAATGGGCTGTAAAGATATGGACTGAAGAACAGGTAGTGACAGCAAAAGCAGCAATCGTGTGTCGGTCAAAGACAATCTTGGCACATCGATCACTCTTTAAAACTATTGGTAGCCGTGGGGGGAAAAAAGAACCCCAGAGAGGTTGAAGACCCATTGAGCTGCCAGTTGGGAAAAACTACAAGAGAGACCCAAACTATGTCAAGACAGTGAAGTCAGGTGGCAGGAAGAGTACAGGTGCAGTACCAGAGGTGAGTATGAAACTCGGACTGAAAAATCAACTTTTGCTGGGGACAAGCCAGACAGACAACTGAAGGGCTCTGCAGAAAAAAGGAGACTGAGCAAGATGGCACCCTTGGGCGGGAAGGGGACCAAGCATGTGTGGTAGCATCTCCCAAAGGCTTTCTTTGAAAGCTGGGGGGATGCTTCCTTGAGAGCTCTGTCGGTGCCAAAGTAACCCATATGTGAGGTCTGACTTCCTGCTTGTTTCCAGAGAAACACAAGCGTCTGGTCTGGACTAGACTGGACGGACAATGAGGAGTAAAAATGTTGCTTTTTATCAAATGACAAATAGATTATATATAGCAGTATTTGCCTGTCATTTCTGCTACTTGTACTGTGTTTGCAACTGAGGCTTTACAAACCTTAGGCTTTACTAAGCTGGGTTATGGTTAACATGTCTATTTGTAACTAAGCCCCTTTGAATAACATGGGATCTAGTTACAAATAGCACTTGTTAATAGCCTGGCTTAGTAAATATACCCCTTAGTGTAAAACCTGTAGGTGTGCAAAGTTGTCAGAAGAGGGCTCCAACTCCACTGGAAGGAGTCAAAAATCTCCCTTAGGGAATTTTGAGGACCTAAGCCATAGAGAGGCTGTAAATGCACTGTCTAAAGCAAATTTACAAAAAGAAAAAAAATTTATTTGACATTTCCATAAAGTTTGAAAACAGCATTACACTTACTGTAAAGAAAACAAAACAAATATAGAACTACAGCAAAATAAAGTGAGGAAAAATTGAGACAAATCCACATGGTTTCAGAAATGGAAAAAACAGGCTCACTACTGTTAAAGTTAATCAGGGACATCGAGAAATGAGAGAAATGGGTTAATTTGAAACTGTAAAAGAAACTCAAACTGTCTGTTAAAAGAAACCTAACTTGCCATCCAAAATCCAGATGATAAATATCACATTTAAAAAAAAATTACTCTCCCTCCCCCCATTGTTGCTAAAGTTCAAAATGGTTTCTTACAGCCCTGTTTGTAGAAGGCCCACCTTATTTTGCAGAAGAGGGTTCTGGAAAGGCTAAGTTGCAAGAGAAAAGCTTTTACAGTTCATCTTTCTGTGCAGTATTTTATATCTGTAAGGAACCAGAAAGGATTGTTGGGACAACCCATGTTACTGTGGGCAGGGGGTGAATGTGCACTCCCTAATTCATTCTGGTCTTAAGCTCCAGAGCCGATTAGCCCCTTCCCTCCTGCCCTTATGATTCTGAGGCATTCATATAAGAAGTTGGAATGTTATATGAACTAAAGGGGGAAAGGGCTCATTAGGAGAAGAGAAATGCTGCAATTTGTATGTGAAATCCTATTTCTCCAAGTCCCTTTCTAGTCATTCTCCCCCACACACTCCACTCCACTTTATACCTCACTATTCTTAAGTCATCATTGTGAGAGCCTGAGAGGCATGTGGGAAAGGAGTGGGAGGGCTCTCTCGTATTCAGGTCTTGCATTCATGGAACTGTTCAGTGCCAGATTCAGGTGTTCCATCAGAGTAGAAGTCAACTGGTTAAAACTAACAAGTCGTGACTGAAGCAATTGGTCCATAAAACACTGGGTAGGCTGTGAATGTGAATGGGGAGGGTGAATAGGTTCTGGCATCTGTGTAAAACTGGCTGAGGAGGGAAGTGATCAGAGTTTACTTCCGTTTTTTCTTGGATGGTGTATGGCCATGGCTGGAACCCTTCCTCTTTCTTGAGCGTTGCTGCTGCTGCTGCTGCTGCTGCTCCTCTTCCTCATACCTACTCTCCCGGTCAGCTTTTATATAAAAAAATAAAAATAAAAAGGGGAGGGGGGGAGGGAGAGGGGCAACATTGGTAGTGCAAGGGTTAAAATAAAGGCATAGCAAAATGTCAATTCACCCCTTTAATATACAAGCAGCACATCAAGAAGGGCCTTCTCTTTATATGCCCCTACACTCTGGAATGCCATCCCACGCGACTTATGTACCATAGATGACCTAATGACATTCCGCAGAAACCTAAACACACACATTCTTGGACCACTTTCCTGATAATACATGATCGCTTTCCCAATGAACATGCCAAACCACCCCTCCCCTCCCCCCACCTAAAACCTAAAGCATTCTCCCCCTATCCCTTCTCCCCCCCTCCCCCTTCAAGTTAATGCCTTGTTCATGTTAAGTTGATAACTCTCTTCTATCCCCATTGTACATTGTTCACTTGTTATATTCAGTACTCTGTAAAGCCCTGTTGAGCTATGTTGTTCCATGTAAACCGCTGTGACTCAGATACAGCAGTACAGAAAGATAGCTAAATAAAACAATAGGAGTTTCCAAATCTGTAAAGAGACAGTTTTTGGGTTTTTTTTGTTTTTTTACTACAAAAGTGACAGTTCTCCTAGAACATTAGTGCCAGCTAGGATTCAAATCATTTTTTATTTTATTTATTTAACTATTTTCTTTTATACCGCCCCTTCCAGAGATCAAGGGCGGTTTACATGTAACAGCTTAACAGTATTGTACACATCTGTATACATTTACATTGAACAGTAGAATTCAACTATTTACATTGAACAAGAGTAAATTAGACTTACCTGCTAATTGTTATTCCTTGCGGAACTCTAGTCCAGTCCCGGAACCATAGAGTTGTGAACCTCCACCAGCAGCTTTGGAGACTGAACATCTTCATCTCTTTGATCATCCAGCTATATGCAGCCCCAAGGACCGCCCACACATCAGTACCTATTGACAAAGCATACTAAGCAGAGCAACAAATAAGTAGATATAACAACACAGTGGAAAAAAGGATCCTGACCCTAAAGTTCCCACTACGAGCAAAAATTCTCTCTTTTTTTTTTTTTCTCTTTTTCCAATTGCGTAAGAACAACCTCCCGCCTACGGGAAGGCGGACCAGAACGGCCGTGGCGACCCTTGTGCAAAACGCATGCAACAAGAGGCGCCACCGCTCACCCCCAAGATTTGACCCCGAAAGGAAACTAAGGCGTGCTGCAAGCAGAGGAGCTCTGACCGAAAGTATAGAGAACAAAAACCCTGGCAGACTCCTATAATGAATTTACCTTCTTGGCTGGCAGCGAGAACAGATAGACAGGGAGGGATCCGGGACTGGACTAGAGTTCCGCAAGGAACAACAATTAGCAGGTAAGTCTAATTTACTCTTCCTTAGCGTCCCTCTAGTCCAGTCCTGGAACCATAGAGGATGTAACAGAGCAGTAAATCTCAACGGGAGGGCCTCGCTAGTCCAGCCTGAAGCACCTGAGACCCAAACCGCGCATCCGACGCCGCCTGCACATCCAGACGATAGTGCTTAGCAAAGGTGTGCAAGGACGACCACGTCGCAGCCCGACAAATATCCACCGCCGGTACCAAGCTCACTTCTGCCCAAGACGCCGCCTGCGCCCTAGTCGAGTGAGCCCGAAGCCCGGCAGGAACCATCCTGCCGTGTAAAAGGTATGCCGACGAAATCGCCTTTTTCAACCAGCGGGGAATGGAAGACTTAGCCGCCGCTTCCCCCTTGCGCAGACCGCCAAATGCGACAAATAGGCGATCGGACTTACGGAAGGCCGCCGTTTCCCTCAAATACCGACGAAGAGCTCGACGGACATCCAACGCGTGCAAGGAGTTATCCGCGTGCTTGCCCCGTTCCTTGGCAAACACCAGGAGACACCACCTGATTCATGTGAAACGCCGAAACTACCTTAGGCAAAAACGCGGGAACCGGTCGCAATACCACCTTGTCGGCAGAGAAAGACAGATAGGGTTCCCTACATGAAAGAGC
This sequence comes from Ichthyophis bannanicus, assembly GCA_033557465.1. NCBI lineage: Eukaryota > Metazoa > Chordata > Amphibia > Gymnophiona > Ichthyophiidae > Ichthyophis > Ichthyophis bannanicus. The sequence goes on from CM066048.1 coordinate 123,865,016, forward strand.
CTGCAACTCCGAGATCCTGCGAGCTGACGAGATCGCTACCAGAAACACCGTTTTCAACGTCAAGTCCTTCAACGAAGCTTGCGCCAAGGGTTCAAACGGCGAAGCCACCAGAGACCTCAACACCAAATTCAAGTCCCACGAGGGCACTAAAGCCCTGGACGGAGGACGCATAAGCAACACCACTCGCAAGAAGCGCTTCACGTCCGCATGGGACCCCAATAACTGGCCCTGAACCTTGCCTCGAAAACACGCAAGAGCTGCAAGTTGGACCCTCAACGAACTGGCCGCCAGGCCCTTGTCCACCCCTGCTTGCAAGGAGAGGATCTGAGGAACGGAGGTCCGCAAAGGCCGCAACTCGCGAGCCGCACACCAGCTCTCAAAAATACGCCAGACCCGGACATACGCTAGCGACGTAGACCGACGCCGCGCCCGCAACAAGGTAGCAATGACCTCCGGAGAATAACCTTTGGCTCTCATTCGCGCCCTCTCAATAGCCATGCCGTAAGCGAGAATCGAGCCACCTGAGGCATCTGCAGCAGCCCCTGCCGAAGGAGATCCGGCCGAGGAGGAAGGAGCCACGGATCGGCCACACTCAACCGCACCAGATCCGCATACCAAGGCCAACGAGGCCAGTCCGGGGCAATCAGAACCACGGGGCCCGGATGCCGTTCGATCCGCTGTACCAGGCGACCCAGCAGAGCCCACGGAGGAAAGAGAGCAGCCCGTACCTTGGCCACCTTTGTGCCAATGCATCGAGGCCTTCCGACATGCGTTCCCGACGCCTGCTGAAGAACCTTTCGACCTGCGCGGACTCGAAGGTCGCCATGAGGTCCATTATCGGCAGACCCCAACGACGGACCAGCAACGCAAATACCTCGGGATGTAGAGACCACTCTCCGGGGTCTACCCTGCGACGACTCAGAAAGTCCGCCTCCACATTGTGAACCCCCGCGATATGCTGGGCCGACAGACACTGAAGATGCCGCTCTGCCCAATCCAGAAGCAGATCCGCCTCCGCTTCCAACGCCGCGCTGCCTGTGCCTCCCTGGCGATTTATGTAAGCTACCGTGGAGGCATTGTCGGATAGCACCCTGACCGCCGCTCCCTGCAGCCAAGGCTGAAACGCTGTCAGAGCCAACCACATGGCTCTCATTTCCAGTCGGTTGATGGACCACCGGCTCTCCCGCGAGGACCATTGGCCCTGAGCAATCTGGCCCTCGCAATGAGCCCCCCAGCCGCTCAAACTGGCATCCGTCATCAGCAGATGCCAGATGGGAGACTCCAAGGGCATACCGTTCGCCAGAGAGCGCCGACGCAACCACCAGTGAAGGCTGCACCGAACCCCCAAGGGGCAAACTAACTGACGAGCTAGCGAGTCGGACTGATGACACCATCGACGCAGCAGCGCTCGCTGCAGGGGCCGCATGTGCGCCCTTGCCCACGGAACTACCTCGATGGTCGCCGCCATCGTGCCAAGAAGCTGAAGGTATTGCCAAGCTGAGGACGCCCGTCTCGCTAGAAACTGCTCCACCAGCTGCCTCAGGGCCCGCGCTCTGTGTGTGCACTAGGAGAAAAACCTTCCCGTTGCCGGTCTCGAAACGCACCCCCAAATACGCCAAGGTCTGCGAGGGAAGAAGGCTGCTCTTCGCCCGATTGACCACCCAGCCTAACGACTGCAAAACCTGTACGACCCGCGCCGTCGCCCGGAGACTCTCCTCCCTCGACTTCGCCCGGATCAACCAGTCGTCGAGATAGGGATGCACGAGGACACCCTCCTTCCGCAGGAACGCCGCTACCACCACCATGATCTTCGTGAAGACCCGTGGCGCCGTCGCTAGGCCGAAGGGCATGGCTTGAAACTGAAAATGGCCCATCGGCAGCGCAAACCGCAGAAATCTTTGATGTTCCCGGCGAATGGGAATGTGCAAATAGGCCTCCGTAAGGTCTAGGGACGTTAGGAATTCCCCCTCGCGGACCGCCGCTATGACCGAGCGCAGCGTTTCCATGCGAAAATGCGACACCCGGAGGCACCGATTCACTCTCTTTAAATCCAGGATTGGTCGAAAGGTGCCCTCCTTTTTCGGCACTACAAAGTAGATGGAGTATCGACCGGACCCTAACTGCCCCTCCGGCACGGGGGCGACCGCCCGGAGTCGAAGCAGCCGGGAAAGTGTATCGGATACGACTCGTCATTTCCAGGGAGCGCTGCACGGAGACATAACGAAGGAATCGAGCACCGGTCGATGTAGCTCGAGCGCATATCCCTCTCGTATCACTTCTAACACCCACCGATCGGATGTGATAGCGGCCCAGGCAGGGTAGAAATCCCGCAGTCTGCCCCCTACAGGAATCATCGCCACCGGAGCCGGCCTCGCTTCATTGTGACTTTTTGGGGACCTGCGCCTGGAAGGAGCCAAAACCTCTACCTGCCCCCCGAAATCTGCGGAAACTCTGTCCGCGCCCCAGATATCTGGAACGCTGGGACTGACCAAAGCGGGAGGCATGAAACCTCCGAAAGGACTGCTGAGACCCCCGGAAGGTGAAGGTCGGCTTCCCCTGCTTGGGCTTATCCTCCGGAAGCCGACCCCCCTTAGAATCCCCGAGATCTTTTACCAACCTATCCAAGTCCTCTCCAAATAACTGCCTGCCCTTAAATGGCAGCTTACTAAGGCGAGCTTTAGAAGAGCCATCAGCCACCCAATTGCGTAACCAAAGAGAACGACGCGCCGCTACCACCGACGCCATGCCGTTAGCTAACCCCCTAATGAGGTCATAGTGGATATCCGCCAAATAAGCAGTACCCGACTCCAATCTGGACGCCGCGGCCTCTTGTTCCGCCGACTGGGGCCCCTGGAACTGTTGAGACCAGCGGAGGCAGCCGCGCGCCACCCAGGCCCCGGCCACCGCCGCCTGCATTGACAGGGCAGCAACATCAAACGCCTGTCTCAACAAGCTATCAACTTTCCGATCCTGCGGGTCCTTCAACGCCGCAGCACCTTCAACCGGGATAGTAGTCCGTTTAGTAGCCGCGTCCACCTTCGGCGAACGAAAGAGCTCTCTATCAGCCTCCGACAGAGGATACAATTTAGGCAACAGTCTAGCCCCGCGCAAAGCGGACTCTGGACTGTTCCACTCCTCCTGGATCATAGCTTTAAAAACCCTATGGAGGGAGATCCCACGTGACTCATGAGCGAGTAAGAGGTCTCTCTGATCGCTCCGGGGCGGCCCGACTCTCCATGAATCTTTTCTAAGAGCATTTTGAAATATTTGCAGCTTTAAGACCACGGGAAGAAAGGTCTCACTCTCTAGCAGTGGTATTTATAAAATTTAAAGCCAGCATGCCCTTGGCAACGCGCAAAGAGCGGGAGAAGGCGCCAAGAAGTGGGCCTACCTCAGCGGGGAAGCAGCCGCTCGGAGAACCACAGCCTGCCTCGCCGGGGGCGGAGAGTGTAGAATCGGGCGCAGAGGAGCTCGCACGCGAAGTAGCGAAAATTTTGGAGCCGAAGTTTGACATGATCCTCGCTAAGCTAGATGTGATGGGAGAGACTTTAACGGAGTTCGGGCAGTGTGTAGATGAGCTGGAGCATCGAGTCTCAGCCCTGGAGGACTCTGAAGGTAACCAAGCTCGAACGCAGGCCAAGCTGCAAAAAACGATCGAAATGTTGTACGACAAAGTCGATGACCTGGAAAACCGCTCCCGCAGAAATAATCTGCGTTTGGTAGGAGTCCCAGAGTCGCGCACCGAAGCTATGCTTCTCCCTCTGGTGGAAAGTTGGCTCCCCAGGGAACTCGGGCTGGAGGACCTCGTGGGAGACCTAAAGGTGGAACGAGTGCACCGCCTCGGGCCTAAACAAGAGAACATCCAAAGGCCCCGAGTGGTTATTGCCCGTATCCTAAACTTTCATCATAAGTGGAGGCTGCTCCAGGCTTACCGGAAACAGCGGACTCTGATGATCGATGACCAAAAAGTGCTCCTCTTCCAGGATTACTCAGCCGCGGTGGCAGCTAAGCGTAAGGAATTTGCTCCGATCTGTTCCGCGCTCTTCAGGAAACAACTGCGCTTCACTCTGGCCTTTCCGGCCACGCTCCGCGTGCTAGCAGACGGCAAAAATCATGTGTTGACGACGGTGGCGGCGGCGACAAGATTTCTGGAGGACCTGGAGAAAGCTGAGAGTGACCATGGAAGGGCGTCCTGAGCAGCTATGTTTTCTCCTGTGTTTGGCTGCCTTCCCTAGCTGTATCCCCTGGTGAGCCCGAGTGGGAGCTGGGGGACTGAAGATAGGCCGGACTAACGGTCACACAGCTCTGTTGGGCCCAAGGTGGGTCCTCTGACCGAAACCACGGTTTTTCTTTGCGGCGCGGGCCCCTGTTGGGCGGCGCTATTGTGTGGGTAGTGGTTATGTGAGGCTGTATCAGAGGAATATGTATTCAGTTTTCTGCATTTCAGGTACTGTTTGATATGTTGCATTGTATGCTGTTTTGATAGTGGTGAGATATTATTGCTTTGGGGAGGGTATGCTGGACACAGGGGTTGTTGGGAGGGGAGCCCAGATCCCGGTGCGGCTGAGCTACTGGCTCGATATAGGGAGGTTTCTCCCGACAGCGATATTCTTTGAAGGGGGGGAGTGGGGCCGCCCTGCTGTGCACGGTGGTGGGACGTGAGCCGGGTGGAGGGAGCCGGCTGTAGCATGGCTAGTGTTTTTAAGTGGGAGGGGGGGTCCTATAGAGGAAGGAGGGGAGCGGGGGGGGAGGGGGTAAAGAAGAGGGAAATAGGCGGGAGTAAGGGGGGGAGTACGGGGGAGAAATGGAGGGAGAGGGAAGGGGGGAGGGCAGGGGGTGGGAGGGGTGCTGATCGAACAACAAATTGGGGTGTTGATTCGGGGGGGGGGGGGGGACTAGCACGGCCCTAGGGTGTCCTAGCGGGATGACATCGGGCACAAGTACGAAGGCCACAAATTCTCCTGAGGGGCTGAATACTGTGAGGGTCCTATATTATAGTGGTCCTGGGGGTGAGGCTGGGCACCTCTGGCACCGCAAATATCTGTATCACTTACTGAGTTTTCTGAAGCTGGGGTGCTCTGCCTGAGGTTAAGATTGTATCCTGGAATGTAGGAGGTATAGGTTCCCCCATTAAACGTACAAAAATACTGCAAACACTTAAGAGGAAGGGTGTCCATATAGCCATGTTGCAAGAGACGCATCTAAGTGCCCTGGAACATCGTAAGCTTGCCAGGGATTGGGTGGCGAATGCCTATGGGGCGGACTCAGGCACAAAAAAGGCTGGGGTAGTGGTCATGGTAAAGAAGGGTGTACCTTTGGAAGTGAGTAACATTGAGGCGGACCCTCACGGGCGTTATATTTTGCTACATACTAAATTATATCATGAATCTGTATGGCTGTTGAATGTATATGCTCCTAATGTGTATGATCATGATTTTTATAAACGAATCCTGCGTTTAGTGGGCAAGCTTGGCCAGAATAAGTTAATTATCGCAGGAGACTTTAACTGCCCTCATGACCCATGCCTGGATAAATCCCAACCGAGTCCCACAGGTTCCTGGACCAAAAAAGGGGTGGGGTACTTATGTAGAATGGGAGACCTCATAGATGTATGGAGAGTTCTCCATCCTGGAGAGCGAGAATATACGCACCAATCGCGCGCACACCGCACATGGTCCCGTATTGACTACATACTGATTAGTGAGGGTGGGTTTCCACGAGTCTCTCGGGCGGGTATCGATCCTGTTGTGATATCTGATCACGGCCCCATCTGGATTGTGTGGGATGCTCAGGGACCCATACAGAGGGGATGGCGCTTTCCTGCCTATCTTTGGGAGGATGAGACCTTTCAGAAATATCTTGAACAACAATGGGATGACTATGTATCTTTTAATGATCTTCCTCAATGCCCGTCCCTCTTATTCTGGGAAGCCAGTAAGGCGGTGCTGCGGGGTGCCATCATATCTTATACATTGGCGCGCCGTAAGCATTTGGATTGCACTCTCGTGGTGCTGGAGCGCAAGTTGCGTGCCCTTCAACGCCGGTTGGGGAAAGGCAGGGATGATAAGATACAGAAGGAATACATACATACGCAGGCGGCTTTGAATGACTTACTGGAGAGTAGAGCGCACATGTTTATGCAATATTATCGTCATCGTCTATACCGTTATGGTAACCGGTCAGGCACGTTACTTGCCAAGCTTGTCCGTGAACCCCGGGGGGCCCGTTTTATCCCTGTGTTGCGAGGGGAGGCTGGAGCCTTGTTTCATCAGCCAAAGCATATAGCTGAAATCTTCCGAAAGTTCTTTCATCAGGTCTATAGTGAGGAGGAGCGAGATTATGCGGAAGGGGTGGAATTTTTGGCCGAGCAGTCCTTGCCGCAGATTGCTGCGGCTGATTTGCAGGCTCTTAATGCGCCGCTGTCAGTGCAGGAAGTGTTACAGGGGATTAAGCGTGGCAAATCTCATAAGGCCCCGGGACCCGATGGGTTTAGTATTGAATACTACAAAATGCTGGCCTCGCGGTTAGCACCGTCTCTGGTGGTGATGTATGATGATGCTCGAACTGCCGGTGTTTTCCCCAGAGACATGCGTTGCGCGGACATTACTGTCATCCCAAAGCCCGGCAAAGACACTTTGGATCCGGCCTCCTACCGGCCTATATCCCTTATTAACTGCGATATGAAAATTTTGGCATCCATATTGGCCACCCGTCTTAATCCGATCTTGCCGAAACTTATTGACCCAAGACAAGTGGGTTTTGTGCAGGGAAGGGAGGCCTCCCGGAACTTGTCTAAATTGTTATTGGGAATGGATCGTTGCATACACCAGGATGAGGCTCTACTCTTGGTGAGTCTCGATGCCGAGAAGGCTTTTGACAGAGTAGCCTGGGGTTATCTTTGGCATGTCTTGCCCGGCTTTGGACGCCGGGGGTCTTTTGTGCAATGGATTAGAGCGCTATATGCTCAACCCTCGGCTAGGGTGGGTGTCAATGGGACCTTCTCGGAGCCCTTTGTCCTAGAGAGAGGCACGCGCGGCAGGGTTGCCCACTGTCCCCCCTGCTCTTCGTTCTCGCGTTGGAACCTTTACTTCAGGCCATTCAGCGGGATCCAGGGATCCCGGGTATTCGTATGGGAGGAGAGGAAATGAAAATAAGTGCCTTTGCTGATGACATGCTGATTTGTCTGACGTCCGTGCCTGCCTCTCTCCATCGCTTGCTCCAAGTAATAAGGCATTTTGGCAAGTTTTCAGGTTTGAAAATCAATGCGTCGAAATCTGTGGTACTGGATGTGGGGGGTAGGGTGCGTCCGCTGTGGGAGGGAGAGTTTCCGTTGGTTTGGGCTAATGGAGTGATTAAGTATCTCGGGATCCATCTGCCGGACAGGCCTGACTGTTTATATCAAGTGAACATCCCTGGGCGCTTGGCTCGGAGTTTACACACACTCCAGGGTTGGCGGTGTCTCCCATTGTCTCTGAGAGGGCGAATTGCTCTTTATGTCATGGTTGAATTACCCCGTTGGTTGTATGTTTTACGCATGCTACCCCTTTGGATATCAACTGCTGACTGGAAGCGCTTTGAGTCTGGTTTAAGAGGATTCTTGTGGAGAGGTAAGCGATCTCGTATTCCCATGCAGGCCCTCATGAGCAGGCGGGAAGGCGGCGGCCTGGAGCTCCCCTCCTTGCGCAATTATAACCTCTGGTACGTCACAAAACATGTGGAGGCCCTCTTGGAGGGTGATGGAGGCGGAATATTGGTGAGGCACCTTGACGAGATCGTGGAGCCGTACCACCGTCTATATGTTCTTCAGATGAGTAGGTTGCCGGAGGCGCTTCGGAGCGGGGAGGGGGGGACGTACTTAGGCACTTTGCGGGCAGCGTGGAGAGCCCTCTCCCGGCGTTTTGGCTGGAATTGGACCGGATCATCTCTGCTTCCCCTCGTGGGGAATCCTAATTTTACCCCCGGATTCTCTAGAATGAACGTGTTTCGTGGTTGGGAGCGCCAGCAGGTAGTTTGGGGGACCTACTAATGGCGGATGGCCATACACTGGATAGCTTCCAGAACCTCCAGCGGCGGTATAATTTGCCTAGACATGATTTCTATGGTTATTTGCAGGTGAGACACTATTGGCAGGGACTAACGCGGGTTATGACCTCCCATGCCGGACTGGAAAAGGACACCCCAAGGCTTATTTTGGGAAGGCTGGCAGAAAACCAAAGAGGGGAGGAGGCGTGTAGGAAGTTACTTCGGCCCAGTAGGGGTGATCTCTATCTTCGGGTTTTGAGTGAGCGCTGGAGAAGGGATGGGGTGGAAACCATGACACAGGATCTGCTACGTTTGGCTTTTGGGGGGATAGTGAAGGGGCCTGATTGGATATACCTGCAGGAACTTCAATACAAATTTCTGTGGAGAGCATATACCTGTGATACCTGGGCCTATCAGGTGGGGTTGAAAAACTCTGCCCTGTGTGGATGGTGCGGTCGAGAGCCGGGTACCCTTCTGCATAAATTCTGGGGGTGCCCATTGGTCCGGGATTTTTGGACACAGGTGTGTCGCCTGATTGCGGGGTGGCTGGATGCTCCGCTCCTAGCTCATCGGGAGACTTGCCTCTTTCATTGTTGGCAGCTGGGCCCTGTTGAGCTTCCAGTGGCGTATCGGTCCTTGTGTGAACGGGGCTTTCTTATTGCAAAGAAGTCTTTGTTACACAGATGGGTTGAGGTCTCCCCTCCTACTGTTGGGCTATGGGAATCAGCGATGTTTGATCTGCTCCGTATGGAAAAAATGACTGCCCGGCAGAAAGGGGGCAAATGTTGGGATAGCTTCATGGCATTGTGGTCTCCCTTTATCTTCTGTCTCTCCTCTAGTGAACGTGCCCTGATCCTGAACGCCTGACGCGGGGGAATCTGCATTGCTCTGAGGGTCCCTATGGGCTTTGTAGAGTGAGTAGCACATAAGTTCTAGGTGGTGTGGAGGAGGGGTACACACTGGGACTGGCGATTTGTGGTGGAAATAAATAACTGCTTGTCTCCCTACGTGACTTAGTTAGTCTGTACGTGCTGTAGGGTGGGTGGGGGGTAGGGGGGGGAGGGGGGGAGGGAAGGGTTGACAGAAGGGTGGATCACCTGCATATTTTGTCTCTTATTAGATTTCTGTATAAGTATCGAGTGGATAAATTGCTGTTGTTGATGTTTTGGTTTTCATGTTTCTGTATGCTGAATAATACCAATAAAAATGATTTGAAATAAAAACCCTATGGAGCGGAAAGACTCTGTGGGAAGTGCGCACCGCCTGCATCAAGGGATCCTCCAACTTGTCCTCCGCAGTGGCATCTTCCACGGGTATGTTCAATACCTTGAGGGTTTCGGCAATCAGTGCCGGAAGTTCCTCTTTACGAAATACACGCACTATTCTACTACTCTGCTCGTCATCCAACAACTCGCCGTCTTCTAAATCCTCCGCAGACTCCAGCTCGAGAGCCTCCCCCAGCCCCTCGTGGAACTCGTCCCCAGGAGGCGCAGAATCCGCAACACTCGGGGGCCGGCTCTTCTTTTGTGGACCAGTGTCTCCCTCTACTGAAAGTGGACGCTTTAGCCCACGGCGGGGCAGGACCGAGCCTCCCCCCGCCGGCTGCAAGAGAGCCAGAGCCTCCTGCATGAGAGAGAAAAAGGCGGGCGGAACTCCCAGAGATCCCTCCTGGACGCCCCCGGCCAACAGGCGCTCTGGCACTGCAGAAATCCCCGGACCAAGGACCGTCTCTGCCTGCTCTGATGTCCCTTCTGTAGATACAGGTGGGAGATCTGCACTGGAGCCCTCCAGAGGGTCCTCCATGCCAGCACCCACAGCAGAACAAGTGGCACAGACTCGGGCTTCCAAATTACTACTTCTACGAATGCCACAGACCAGACACCGAGGACTAGGAGGCATGGCTATGCACACAGCCCTTTGCCAGCAAAGCAGGAACACCTTGCTGAAGCAAACAGAGCAGAAAAAAAAATCGCGATTTTAAAAGTGCTCAAAAACGCTCCAAATTGCAGGATTAGATAGAGCTGGAGTCAATTAGCTGATATCTGACCAAGAAATGCAAAAACGAAGCTCCTATCCCTAAAAAAAAAACACGAAGAAAAACAACTTTGAAAAAAATCCAAAATGGCCGCCGGACCCGATCCCGCCAAAAAAAGGATCAGAAAAAATACCCAAAAGGTCTAAAACACTCCCCAGAGCTGATTCCAGGCCACCCCAAGGCCTCCACCACTGCCTTTAGAAAGAAAAAGCTTCAAACTCTACTCACCCACACACAGGAGTGGAGGGGGGGTCAAAACACTGAGTGCGCTGTCCAGCGTGCCTGTCACAAGCTCTGAGTAGCAGTTATCAGAGTCAATAACAGAGTAATAACTGCTCGGGCAGCTCAGGGAACCCCTAAATCAGTAAGGGGACCCTCAGAGCCTACTGCTGTATTCAATTGCTGCCTGTAATTGTCTTCAACCTTCTCCTCACCCACCAAGGGGGTTCGGTAGAAAGGAGACCTGTGTCCTGTGCAGCTCCCCTGCTTGTTTGACCTATGGGGAGACTGACAGAGAGAGACAGAGAAAAAAACAGATTAGAGAAAGACAGAAGGGACACAGTCAAAGATTTCCTCCACAGCAGCAGCCCAGCACCTAAATCTAGAAAATAATAAAACACTGAAGCTCTGCTTATTTGTTCCTAAGGAGCCCAGTTCTGGGCTCTGACTTCCAAGCTGCTTGGAGACTGAGATACTGATGTGTGGGCGGTCCTTGGGGCTGCATATAGCTGGATGATCAAAGAGATGAAGATGTTCAGTCTCCAAAGCTGCTGGTGGAGGTTCACAACTCTATGGTTCCGGGACTGGACTAGAGGGACGCTAAGGAATAAAATTTAACTTTGTAAGGTATTAAAATGAAACAATCGTCAAACTATTTACAATAAATATTTACAGTGGCTGTGTGTGGTGAGTAGGGCAAGTGTAGGAGTTGGAATTTATTTCCTTTTATGCATAATTTCATTTTAAGTCGTATATGCGGGGTGTGTGGGGCGGGGGGCCGACCGGGCGTTAGTTACCGGGGGTTCGGGGGTTTGTGTATGTGTGTCCATGTTTGTTGTGGAGCAGGTTTTGGGGGAGTAGGGGATTTCAAAGTGCTCAGTGAATAGGTAGGTTTTTAATTCTTTCCTGAATTGGGAGAGGTCTTTTATGATGCGAATGTCTATTGGGAGGTCGTTCCAGAGCGTTGGAGCAGCGAATGTGAATGCTCTGGAGCTAGTGGTTCTCTTAGTCTTCCGGATAGCTTTTGGTGTGATGAGGGAGTGGGCTGCGTTTTGTCTGTGGGATCTGGTTGTGGTTGGAGAGTGCAGTAGTGTAGATAGGTATGAGGGGGCTATGTCATTTATGAGTTTAAAGGTTGTTAGGACAATTTTGTATCTAATTCGGCTGTTTATAGGGAGCCAGTGTAGTTCCCGTAGTATTGGGGTTACGTGATCTGTTAGGCGAGCTTTAGCAATTACTTTTGCACAGATGTTCTGAGCTCTTTGTAGAAGGTATGTGCTTTTTTGAGGAAGGCCTATTAGGAGACTATTGCAATAGTCGAAGTGAGGGGTGATCAGTGTGCTTACTACAGATCTAAAGTCTTGTGTCTCGAGGAATGGCCTTAGGTGTTGAATAGTTTTAAGTTTATAGAAAATGGTTTTTACTGTTTGTTTTATGTGTAGTAGCATAGTAAGTGTGTGGTCTATTATTACACCTAAGTATTTTACCTGTTTTCTAACAGGTATGGTAGTTTTGTTGATTGTAATTGTTTCTGGGTAAGTGTTCTCAGTCATAGATGACCTTGTTACGAACATTGCTTCCGTTTTTCTGAGGTTGATGCTGAGGTAGTTAGATTCCATCCAGGAGGACGTCTCTGCCATGCATTCGGATAGTGTGTCATAAGTGGGGTTTTTAGTGTTTATGGGGATAGCAAGCATGTCGTTGTCAGCGTATATTTATTTATTTAATTTATTTATTTATTTAAAGTCTCTTTTATACCGCGCTATTCAGCATCAGCGCGGTTTACAATAAACAGTGAACATACACATTTCCAATAGTACTTTGTGTTTACATATGAACAGGATAATCAACTTGGCTAACAGGGTAACTATGTACAACCATAAAATATACAATATATACAATTTGTAGGTTGCTGTGCATGCGAGTTCAAGGATAGGGGTGAGGTTTTTATCATTTTAAAATGTTTAATTTCTTTTGTATAAGTCAGGTGTAATCCAGCTGGGGGGCTCCTTCTTCCTTAGGTTTCCATGTCGATGTTTGGTTATTATAAAGAATGTAAAATATGTTTTTTCTGATCCAAATGATCTTAATGTTTTCATTAATGCCAGACTATCCGAAATAGTGTCGTCAGAATAATGGTAACATCTATATATGTATCTCTTAAGGAGTTGATACTCTCGGGTCCTCCGTGGCTTTTTGATTTTCCTTATTGTGGGTTACCTCTTATTTCTTTCAAGTGCCTCTGCTTGGAAGTATCTCTTTCGCTTTTTCCCCCCATTTATGTGGACTACTTGGAATAATGTTTGGATTATTATCTTTATTTTTGTCTTATTGCATTATTGACATGTATTCTATTTTCTTGCAAGGGATTGTACATTTCTTGTTGTTTTTTGGAAAATTGCATAAATAAATAAAAAAAAAAAAAAAAAAATGTTTAATCCTGTGTTTTTTAAATATGTTTGTTATAGGTTGCAGGTACAAGTTAAATAGGAGGGCTGAGAGGGCCGATCCTTGGGGTATTCCCTGTCCCTGGGGGAATGTTTCTGATGCTTGTTGGTCAATTTGGACGCAAATTAGTCTATGTGTGATGTAGGACTTGAACCATTTAAGGACAGTCCCGCCTATTCCTAAGTTCTCTAGTCTGTTGATCAGTGTATGGTGGTTGTTGTCGTCGAAGGCGGCTGAAATATCTAAGAAGAGGAGTAGGAAGCCTTGGTTGTTGTCATCTGTACCCTGGATGAGGAAGTCCATTAGGGTGATTAAGAGAGTTTCTACTCCATGGAAGGTGCGGAATCCAAATTGGTGTGAGTCAAGTGGTTTGTGTTCATCAATGTGTTCTTGTAACTGTAGTTGAATTGTTTTCTCTATTATTTTAGCTATAAATGGAATGCTGGCTATTGGTCTGTATGAGTTCGGGTCTTTTGAGTCAAGCTTACTATTCTTTATTATTGGTCGGAGTGTTGTGAGTTTTAAGGCATCAGGCATGGTGCCTTGTGAGAGGGATTGGTTGACTATGTGTTGTAAGTATTCAGCCAGTTCATCCTTTGCACACTTAATCCAAGACACAGGGCATGGGTTGAGTGGGGAGGTTGTGGTGTTGATCATTGTTATGATCTTAAGGAGTTGTTTTTGATCTGTCAAATGAAAACTTGTCCATTCGTTAATGGTTTTGTTGCTTGTTGATAGTGATGTCGGGGTGGTGGTTTTGCTTTTTAATTTTTCTGCAAAATGTGTTGCTAGTGTTTGTACACTTATTGCTTGTTGTTTAGGCTCAGTGTTATTTGTTTTAGTTAGTGTTTTTACAATCGCGAATAACTCTCTAGGGCGGTTGATGGCTGAGTTTATTACTTTAGAATGGTAGTCTTTTTGATTTGTTGATTGCATTTTTGTATCCAATAAGTAAGAGCATGTATTGGGATTTGTTTTCATCCGATTTTGTTTTTCTCCATCTCTTTTCTTGTTTCCTCAGTTGCTTTTTTAGTTTTGTTAGCTCTTTCGTGAACCATTTTTCCGTCTTTATTTGTTTATGTAAGACTGGTGTGGGGACAGCTGCATTTTGAATGGTAAGGTTCCAATGTGTTATTGTTGAATTGATGTCTGTTGAGTTAGTGTTGAGTTTGGGTAATACTTTGTCGAGGAATGTGCTTTTGTCAAAGTGTACGAAGCGTGAGGTATGTGGAGTTGCGCTTGTGGTTGTTTTTGTAGCTTGTGCTGGCAAGTGGATTGTGATGAGGTGGTGGTCGGACCAAGGTACTTCGGTTATAGTTGGAGTGGTATGTAGCCGTTGATTGTAAAGCGTGGATGGGAGGAATATTAGGTCAAGTATGTTACCTTTTTTGTGTGTGGGGGTATGTATTATCTGTGTGAAACCCATTTGTGTCATAGCATCAATGAAGTTATCTGATTGTGAGTGGTTCAGCGATGGAAGGTTCAGGTCACCGAGGAGTATGAGTGGTTTGCTTTGGGATGCTGTGCATGCGAGTTAAAGGATAGGGGTGAGGTTTTTTGATCGGATGTTGGGGGTCTGTATATGAGGGAGAGTGCAAGGGTTTTATTTTCTATATTGACAATGTCCATTCCGTCTATGTTGTTTAAATTTGTTAGGGTGAATTGTAGGTCCTTTTTGGTGAGTATCAATGTGCCACCTCCTCTTTTTATATTCCGATGGCAGTTGAATATGTCATATTGATGTGTGGTTAGTTGGTTTAGTAGTATATTGTCTGTAGGTGAGAGCCATGTCTCAGTAATGCAGATAATGTCAGGGGTTGTGTCATTTATTATGTCATTGATTATTGGTATTTTGTTTCGTATGGATCGGATGTTTATTAGTATAAGTTTTAGTTTATTGTTTGTATTGCCAGCTTGGTCATTTATATCACTAAGTGGTTGGAGCTTTATTTGGATGAGTCGGTGGTGGTGTTTGAGGTGTGGTGTGAGTAATTGTTGTGGGAGTTTGTATGTGTAGAGCTGTGTGTTGGGTTCTGGTACTGATTGTAGGTGATTGGGAAGTTATTATAAGGGTTCCGGTAATGATTGTGGATGATGGGGATGTTATTATGGGGGCTTTTGTTGGTTTTGTATGTGTGTATGTGTTGAGTTAGGAGTGTTATTAGAAGGAGAGTAAGAGGGAGGCTTTCTAGCTTAGTAGGAATCATTGTGTTTGTTTTTTTTTGAGGTAGAAGGTTGTGTAGGAGGGAGCACAGTTGTGATTAATGGTCTCTGATGATATTGAGAGTGATGATGTTGAGTGTAGCTCCAGGTATTAGTATATATAATTACTGGCAACAATAAATTTTAGTTACTGGCAACAGTATATTCATTTAGTTACTGGCAACAGTATGTTCATTTAGTTTCTGGCAACAGAAAATTCAATTAGTTACTGGCAACAATGTATTCATTTAGTTACTGGCAACAGTATATTCATCAATTGGCAACAGTGGGAGTGTTTACAGGTATCAGTATAGGTACTTATAACAGTTTATGAATTAGAGATTACTAGCAACAGAGCATGAGATTAATTATTACTAGCAACAGTATATCAGTGTAAGAGATAGTGGTTACTTGCAACAGTTTTTCTAATTGCTGTTTACTTGCTGTGGATGATCCAGTTGAATGAGGATCTAGTCGACGTGGATGATTAGAAGTTGTTATCAAGTGCTCCGCCTAAGGGATGGCGCAAGCTTTAATAGCCCTCTGGTGCGCCCCGATTGGGCAGAAGAAGTGCCGCTGTCGCTCTTGATGCCGGAGGCTCTATCCCCGGGCTGGGGAGAGCTGTTGATGGTATCGGGAGCAAAGAGGACCACGCGCCTGATGGCGCGAGCTTTTATAGCCCTCTGGTGCGCCCCGATTGGGCAGAAGTGCCGCTGACGCTCTTGATGCCGGAGGCTCTATCCCCAGGCTGGGGAGAGTTGTTGATGGTATCGGGAGCAAAGAGGACCACGCGCCCGATGGCGCGAGCTTTTATAGCCCTCTGGTGCTATAAAATCATCCAGTTTCTCTTTATACTACAGAAAGTATGTTTACATTTTTCATTAACAAAAGAAGCAATCACCCAACACAGGGTTACACTGCTCCAATTGAACAGGAGCCCCGTGCCTCAGAGGTACTCCACTGACCTTCTTGGTCAGGAATACCTCTGGCCCAGCCAAGGGAGAGTTAAGGGAAAAAGCCCTGTAGCTGAAAGGCTGTGCAGAGACTACACTGGAGCCAGACCAAGTAGGAGTCCACCATTTGCTGAGACAGAGAAAATACCGAAGCTGACCCCTAGGGGTACGGATTTATCTATCAAGTGTGATGTCACTAAGCTTCTGGAATTTTCTCCGTCTCATCTGCTGACGGGGACACCACCCACTTGTCTGGACTGGTCTAGCAGAATGTACTGGAAGGAGAAATTAGACCTTACCTGCTAATTGTCTTTCCTTGAGTTCTCTCCGGGCCAGTCCAGGACATTAGGGTAGTCAACCTCCTCCAGCAGCTGAGGACTGAATACTGAAAAACTTGCTGACAGCTTATCTAGCTCCCCCTGGTGTCAGAGAGTCAGTCTTGTGGTATCAAAGCAGCAGAACTCCAACTACAAACTTGAAAGACTAATAAAAGAAAATACTTTTTCACTCAACGTGTAATCAAACTCTGGAATTTGTTACCGGAGGATGTAGTAAAGGCTGTTAGTGTAGCTGGGTTTAAAAAGGTTTGGACAGGTTCCTGGAGGAAAGGTCCATAAACCATTATTAAGAAGGGACCCAGGATATCAATGCTTGACCCAGTACAAGCATTGCGGAACCTGTCTCTTTTGGGGAAACTGCTAGGTACGTATGACCTAGATTGGCCATTGTTGGAAACAGGATACTGGGCTTGATGGACCTTGGTCTGACCCAGTATGGCATATCTTATGTTCTTATGAAAAAAAAAAAAAAAAAGAAAAAAAAGGGTACTCTAACTTCCGGACATCGTACTCCGTCCTATAGGAAGTATTCCCTTAAACATCATTCTTTTTTCTTATCTTTTCCTTGGAAGATTCCCTTCTATCTTTAGAGGAACCCCCAGAATCTACTTCAAATATTCCATCCACTGTCCCCAGTTCCGGCTATCAGCGTGGTAACCTATTGTATCTCTCAACTACCAGCCGAGGACCCTCTCTTCTCCATCCCTCACAGACACAATTGGGTGGGCCTGGACGGGCCCAGAGAGAACTCAAGGAAAGACAATTAGCAGGTAAGGTCTAATTTCTCCTTCCTATTTGTCTCTCTGGGCTAGTCCAGGACCTCAGGGCAGTACCAAAGCAGTACCTAAACCCGGGAGGGACCTGCGAGCCCCGCAACAATGGCTGAGGCCCCCACTGTAGCATCATCCCTTGCATGAATATCCAACCGATAGTGCTTCGTAAACGTATGTAGAGAAGACCACGTCGCCGCCCAACAGATATCCACCAGCGGTACCAACGCATACTCAGCCCACGAGGCTGCCTGGCCTCTAGTAGAATGAGCTCTGAGCCCCACTGGGGCCGACTTGCTTTTCAACTCATAAGCCGCCCATATCGCATGCTTCACCCATCGAGCGATAGAAGCCTGCGGAGACCATCTGGACAGTGACGCATGCTGAAGCAGCCACATATGAGCCCTGGCACACGGAACCAGATCTAAAGCCGCCGCCGCCATCGACCCCAACAACTAAATACCTCCAGGTCATTGGAGCCCTTATGCGCAGGAACGCTGCTACCTGTGCCAAAATCTTGTTCACCCTTTCCGCCGGAAGGAAGACGGAACCTATCTCCGTATCGAAGAAAGCTCCGAGATAAATCAACTGCTTCGCCGGTTCCAAATGACTCATTGCTCGGTTGATGACCCAACCTAGCTGCTCGAGGAACTCCACAACCCGAGCGATTGCCGAGACTGAATCTGCTAGAGACGCCGCTTGGATTAACCAGTCGTCCAGGTAGGGATGCACCGGAATCTCTTCCTTTCGTAGCGCTGCTGCCGCCACCACCATTACCTTGGTAAAGGTTCGGGGCGTTGTAGCCGGTCCAAACGGCAATGCTCGGAACTGAAAATGACCCATGGGAATTGCAAAGCGTAGAAATGTTTGATGCTATCTCCTGTTCGGAATGTGCAAATACGCCTCTGTCAAATCTATAGAAGAAAGGACTTCTCCCTGCTTTACCGACCGGATAACCGACCTTAATGTTTCCATCCGGAAATGAGGCACCCTCAAGCAACGGTTCACGTGTTTTAGATCCAGAATTGGCCGAAAAGAACCTTCCTTTTTGGGGACCACAAAATAAATTGAGTATCGACCTAAGCCGTACTGGTCTGCAGGTACTGGCACTACTGCTTGAAGGCGCAACAAATGCATCAACGTGTCGATGACCGCAGTCCTCTTTGCCTGAGGGCCGCATGGAGATGACACAAAAGCTTCCGCCAGTGGGTGAGCGAACTCTAGTGCATAGCCTTCTCTGATAATTTCCAGAACCCACTGGTCCGTAGTTATGTTGGCCCAGGCGGAGAGAAACCCCTGCAAACGACCTCCTACAGGAATCTCTGCCTGGACCAGCCTCACTTCATTGCGGCTTCTTAGCGGAGTTCTGCTGGGCGTTAAAATAGCCCCTACTGAACCCCCTGGCACCTCAAAAGGACTGTCCTCTGGCCACAAAACGGCCTCTCTGATAAGATGTAAAGCGAGGGCCACGGAACCTGCGAAAGTCCCATCCCTGACCCCTCTGCATGGAGCCCACCTTTGCCGCTCTCGGTCGGTCCTCGGGAAGGCGACCCCCTTTGGAATCTCTCAATTCTTTTACAATCTTTTCCAAGGCTTCCCCAAAAAGCAGCTTGCCCTTGTATGGAAGTTTACTGAGGTGAGCCTTAGAAGATGCATCCACCGCCCAATTCCGTAACCAGAGAAACCGCCTAGCGGCAATTACCGAAGCCATCGATTTTGCTGAAATCCGCACCAAATCATAGAAGGCATCTGCTAGATAAGCCGCCGCCGCCGACTCCAGCTTTGCTCCTTCCACTAAAGAATCCTCATCCTTATCTGGACTCTGTTCCCCTTGAAGCCATCGGATAGAAGCCCTGGACACAGCCTGTAGAGCCAGAGCACTGGAATCAAAAGCTTGCTTCAGAAGCGCCTCTAACCTACGATCCTGAAGATCCTTAAGGGCTGTGCCTCCTTCGACCGGAATCGTGGTCTTCTTGGTGACCGCTGACACTAGCGCATCCACCTTAGGCATTCGCAACAAGTCCTTCTCCTCCTGGGGAACAGGGTACAGACGCGCAATAGCGCGAACCCCTCTTAAGGTCGCTGCAGGGCACTCCCATTCAGATTCTATCATTTGCTTAATAACCCTGTGTATTGGGAAACATCTCTGTTCCGATTTAAATCCCTGTAACAAGGGATCCTCAAGTGGCTCCTGCTGCACCGCCGGGAGCACTATATTTAATCAGATTCCTAATGCCCTCCTGCTACAGATCTGTAGATCCCCGTACCCTGAACGAGCCCCCCATTTCAACCTCTAAAAGCTTCCGCCCATTCAACAGAGAAGAGATCCTTGAAAAGGCACAGCCTCTCCTAAAATCAACCGAACAAAACCTGGATGCCATGATCTCCCTATGGAACAAGAACCTTAACACTGTAATCAACACCCGAATGAGCATGAAAACTACTGGTAGAAGAAAAAAGGCACCCTGGTTCTCACCCGGCCTAAAGGCATCCCTTCGTCAGCTTAGACAACTTGAGAAACGATGGCGCCGATCAAGGACAACCGCAAATCATGACCCCTACATGACCCATCTTGAATCTCACAGAGCAGCTGTATCCGCAAAGATGAAGAAGCACCATACAGAAGTTCTGCAACGAGCCATCAACAAACCTCATGAGCTCTAATATTGTCAAGAACTTGGCCAAGGAACCAGCCCCCAGCCAATCTACCCTTCCAGACCCACAGGAAAGAGTAGTTACTCACCTGTAACAGGTGTTCTCCAGGAGCAGCAGGAATCAGTCCTCACTTATGGGTGACGTCGGCGCCGACGGAGCCCTCGCGGAGCAATTTCCCCAGCTTTCGAAGAAAGCCTTTGGGATTGCAGCGCGCATGCGCGGTCCTCTTCGCGCCCAAGGATGCCATCTTTCTCAGTCGAATGACATAGCGGAAGACAGCAACCATAAGAATGACTGCAACTCCAGGGGAGGAGGGAGGGTAGTGAGGAATGATTCCTGCTGCTCCTGGAGAACACCTGTTACAGGTGAGTAACTACTCTTTCTCCAGGACCAAGCAGGAAGTCAGTCCTCACTTATGGGACTCCCTAGCTTAAGGCTACCGGAGACCCCAAGCTGGAAAGAGAGCTCCCTCCAGCTCAACCGCACAGAAGGAAGGAATCTTCTCTGAATACGAATCCGGCCGGTAGCCAACATTGGGGCCAGCGGGTAGGAGTTGCCTAAACCTCAAAGAGATTGTGGAGGACTGCCTGTCCGAAAGCACTATCCCTGCGGGACTCCCTCTCCAGGCAGTAATGAGCCACAAAAGTCTGGCTAGAAGACCAAGTAGCGGCCCGGCAGATGTCTGCCAACGGAACCGAGCGGAGGTGTGCAACAGACGCCACCTTCGCCCGGACACGGTGCGCCGTGACTCGACTCTCCAAAGGGAGGCCGGCTGCCCCATACGCCCAGGCGATGCAATCAGCTACCCAGATGGACAGAGTATGCTTCGACACAGATAACCCCAACCGATTGGGGTCAAAGGAAACGAAAAGCTGGGCAGCTGTCCTATGCTCACGCGTACGGTCAAGGTAGAAGGACAAGGCTCTTCGACAGTCCAGGGTATGCAGAACAGTCTCAGCTCTGCTGGTATGTGGCCTGGGAAAGAAGGTCGGAAGAACCACCTCTTGATTGATGTGGAAAGAGGAAACCACCTTAGGAAGAAACTTAGGGTGAGTCCGTAAGACAACCCTATTCCTGTAGAACCTAGTGTAAGGGGGCTCCGACACTAGGGCCTGTAGTTCACTAACGCGCCTAGTGGAGGTGAGGGCTACCAAGAAGAGAGCTTTCCATGAGAGGAAGCGGAGGGGGCAGGTAGCCATGGGTTCGAAAGGCGGGCAAGTAAGCCTTTGTAAAACCACATTGAGGTCCCAGTCAGGAGCCGGAGGGCGCAACAGGGGCTTAGCAAAAGCAGGCCCCTGAGGAAGCGCGCCACCAAGGGATGCGAGGAAAGGGGCTGGCCCTCCACCGGCGAATGATGTGCAGAGAGAGCACTGAGGTGGACTCTGACAGAGTTGGACTTGAGGCCTAGATCGGAGAGGTGCAGCAAGTATTGCAGTACCACCGACACTAGGCAGGCAAAGGGGTCCTCAGAACGCTGAGAACACCAGACGGAGAAATGACACCATTTGAGTGCGTAAGACTTCCGGGTAGAAGGTCGCCGAGACGCCAGGATGACAGCTTCCACCTCCGGGGGGAGCGAGAGCGGGGCCAGGACTACCCTCTCAGCAGCCAGGCCATCAGGTGAAGGGCCCGGAGGTTGGGGTGCAGAAGAGTGCCCTGATCTTGGGTCAGAAGATCGGGCTGAAACCCCAGAGGGAGAGGGGTGTCCACCGCTAACTGCAGGAGCAGAGGAAACCAGGGTTGCCTCGGCCATCGGGGCGCTATCAGGATCACGTAGGCCCCGTCCCGGGCAACCTTGAAGAGCGTCCGGGACACCAGCGGCGTGGGAGGAAAGGCATACAGTAGGCCTGTGGACCACGAAATGAGGAAAGCATCCGGGGCCACTCTGAGGGGATGCGGATGCCGAGATCAGAACCGGGGAAGCTGCCGGTTCAGGGGACTGGCAAAGAGGTCCATGGTGGGGGTGCCCCACCGGCGGAAGATATGCTGGGCAACGCCGGGGTTCAACCTCCACTCGTGGGGCTGCAAGACCCGGCTGAGCCTGTCGGCCAGGCAATTCTCCTGCCCGGGCAGGTAAACAGCCTTGAGGAGGATGTTGTGGTCGACAGCCCAGGAGCACAGTCGCCGGGCCTCCTGACAGAGCAGGAGGGAGCCCGTGCGCCCCTGTTTGTTCACGTAGAACATGGCCACCTGATTGTCCGTCTGCACCAGTACGGACTGGCGAGAGGTGAGGTGAGAGAAGGTCCGCAGAGCTAGGCGGATCGCCCGCAGCTCCAGGAAGTTGATTTGTTGAGCCGCCTCCCAAGGAGTCCAAAGGCCTTGAGTGCGCGCTCCCTATCCCCAAGAGAGAGGCATCGGTCGTCAGCACCTGGGAGGGTGCGGGAGACTGAAAGGGCATACCCCGTACCAGGTTGGGCAGGTGGAGCCACCACTGCAGAGAGGAGACCAGGCGGTCGGAGATCTGTAGAAGGTCCGCCAGACCTCCTGTGGCCTGATGCCATTGAGTGCGGAGACACCACTGGACAGGCCTCATATGCAGTCGGGCGTTCGGCGTGACATGGACCGTGGAGGCCATATGACCGAGCAGCTGCAGGAACCTCCGGGCCGGAACCGGAGACGCATTGTGGAACCTTCCGGCCAAAGCCATGAGCCGGTCGGCTTGCTCTCGAGGCAAGAAGGCACGAGCTCGCAGAGTGTCGAGCCGAGCTCCTATGAACTCGAGATCCTGAGAGGGGCGCAACGTGGACTTCCCGACGTTTATGACGAAGCCCAAGTGCTGAAGCAGAGCCACCGTACGCTGCGTGGCCTGCGCGACCTCTGGGGTCGACTGCGCCCGTACGAGCCAGTCGTCCAGGTAAGGAAAAACGAACAGGCCTTGAAGCCTCAGGAAGGCTGCGACCACCGCCAGGCATTTTGTGAACACCCTTGGGGCGGAGCACAAGCCGAAAGGCAGCACGCGGTACTGATAGTGTTTTCCGGCCACTACAAATCTGAGATATTGTCAGTCGTCCGGATGAATCAGGATGTGAGTATAGGCATCCTTTAGATCCAAGGAGCATAGCCAATCTCCCTGCTGGAGGTAGGGCAGCAAGATTCCAAGGGTAAGCATCCTGAACTTTTCCCGCTGCAGGAACATGTCCTGCAGCTCCTGAAGGAGTAAGTCTCTGTGCAGAGGGGGCCTCGGAGGCTCCCCCAGAAAGTAGGGGGGAGGCACCTGGTGAAAATGCAAGAGGTAGCCCCTTTGAACCACCTGCAGCACCCAGGAATCGGATGTTATGGCTGGTCACCTGTGAGCGAAGTGGATCAGCCTGCCCCCCGTGCTAAGCGACGGGCGCGGAGGGGGAGAGGCTATGCTGGCATAGTCAAAAAACCCCACTCTGTGTGGCAGGGGGCTGTGCGGCGGGCTTGGGGGCCCGCGGCCTGCGGGGGCCATTCCCCTGACTCTTAGTCTGTGGGCACTGAGTGGAAGCCGCTGGTACTTGGTATTGAAGGTGGGACTGCTTATAGGCAAGCACCTTCCTCGGGTAAAAAGGCTTCTTCCCCGGACCCTTCCTCTGTGTGGGAGCGGAGGTCTTTCGGGACAGTCGAGTCCGAGTGAGAGTCTCGGACTCGAGTTCTGCAGCCTTATCGGACATGGGCTTGCTGAAAAGGTTGTCACCTCGGCAGGGGACATCGACTAACTTGTCCTGCACCCACGGCTCGAGGTCGGATGACTGGAGCCAGGCCTGTCGGCGGGCACTGATGCCGGCTCCAGCTACTCGGGCAGACGCCTCGAAACCGTCGTAGGCCGCCCGAGAAAGGAACTTCGAGCACTCTCGAATACTATCAGACAAGGCCAGGAACCTCTGCAACGGTTCGTCGGAGAGACCAGCCGAGAACCCGGCGAGCTCCTTCGCCAAGTCTTGGAGGAACATGCCCATATACAGCTGGTATGTCTGGACCCTGCAGGCAAGCATGGAACCCTGGAAGCACTTCCTACCGAGGGCGTCCAGGTTACAGGCCTCTTTACCCGGGGGCACCGAGGAGTGCATATTTTGACTCTTAAGCCGATGCATTGCCGATTCCACAACCATGGAGTGGTGTGGCAGTTGCGCCTTCTGGAACCCGGGGCTCTTGAGGACTCGATAAATCGAATCGATCCGCTTGCTTAACACCGGTGTTGAGGCCGGGCTTTCCCACATGCGGAAGAGCAGCCGCTCTAGCATCGGAGGGACTGGCACGGTAAAGGCCTCCTTCGGGGGAGAGTCATACTGGAGTGCCTCGAGCTCTTCCGCGCGAGGCTCCTCCTCTGGATCCGCGGGGAAAGCCAAAGCCTTGGCCATACCCCGCACAAAATCAGAGAAGCGCGTATCCTCCGGAGGGGATCGCCTTCGAGGCTCCGACTCGGGCGATTCGGAGGGGACGCACCGGGTCTGAAAAGAGCCGGGCGACTCATCCCCTTCCGTGTCCCAGTCCGACGCCTCCGTGGAGGAATCGAGGGGCTCCGTGCGGGCGAGGGTTCGTCCCGACGCCGACGACCTCGGTCCCGAACAGGAGGCCGAGGGAGACCTCGACCGAGGATCGACTAGAGCATGCATCGACTCGAGGATCGACTTGGCCGCCGAGGTCGACTTGGGCGTCGACATCCCAGTGGTCTGGGCGGATGCACTGGCGATGCCGGTCATCCAAACCCGCTGCTGGTCCAAGAAGGCAGAGATACTGCGCTCCAAGGATGTCAATCTGAGGTCAAGCCCAGAAGACCTGGCAGCCACCGACTCGGGCTCCGACGGTGTCGGGCCCGACGACGGTTCCGTAGGGGAGTCCAGGAGGACAATAGTACTCACGTGCGGCTCCACCTCAGGTCGAGGAAGTTTAGAAGGTCTCTCCGCCTCCGAGGACTCGGGGCGGCTGGCGGGGCTATGCGACCCGGCCCGCGAGGAACCAGGTGCGTCCTCTGACGCCGCCCGCGCGAGTTTCCTCTGCCGACGATGCTCCCGTCCAGGGGACCCCCGCTCAGAGGAACTCCGACGGAGCTCGTGGCCGGAGTCACGAGACGTCGAAGCCTCCAACGAGGTCCGGGCCGGACCGGACTCGGGGTCAGAGAATATTCTATCCTTTTGCGATTGCCGACTCCTCAGCGACTTGGAGGACATCTTGCCACACGGACCACAGCTCCCAGAGTCATGGTTGGGTCCGAGGCAACGGAGGCAGAAATTATGCGTGTCTGTAAGAGACATTAATTAGAACAATGATCACATTTTTTGAACCCGCTGGTAGCCAAAGGGGGAAAAAGGGCCCCCGCGAGGTCGAAAGACCGGGCCGCCAGGGGTGGAAAATAAGTGGCAGGAACACCAGTTAAAACTGAAAACAAAAAAGAAATGTGAACGGACTCGATAAGGAAAAAAATCGAGGCCGGGCAGGAAAAGGACACGCGAACCGAGAAAAACAACAAAGAATTAATCAACTTTTTCAGCGGTGGTAACAAACTACGTCTGTAGGGCTCCGCGGAAAAAAGACGACTGAGCAAGATGGCATCCTTGGGCGGGAAGAGGACCGCGCATGCGCGCTGCAATCCCAAAGGCTTTCTTCGAAAGCTGGGAAAATTGCTCCGCGAGGGCTCCGTCGGCGCCGACGTCACCCATAAGTGAGGACTGACTTCCTGCTTGGTCCTGGAGAATATGCAAATTATCTACGAACCAAATCATCCCAACCCACCAATCTCCATCACATCCTCCTATACCCTCCCACACATCAATCCCAGTAGACACACAACATACCATTACCTCCTTTCCCCCCCCAACAGTAAAGGGCATTCAAGACATTCTAACAACTATAAATACCACCACAGCACCAAATGACCCCTGTCCAGCACATTGGATAAAAACACTACGGGCTGAGCTTAGTCCTTTCCTAGCCAAACTAATAGGCACATCCTTCCTTTCTGGCTCATTCCCCCTAGAACTAAAAACAAACATCAATAAGACCACTTCTGAAAAACAACAAGCTTGACCCCACAAAGATGGACTCATACAGGCCAATTTCGAGCATCCCGCTCCTTGCCAAAATTATGGAGAAAATTGTCCAACAGCAACTGACACACCATATCGAAACAAGTGCACCTCTTGACTTTTGTCAACATGGTTTTAGGGAGTCGCATGGAGTTGAAACCTTGCTGACAACATTATTCAACACCCTCACCATTGGTCTTGACAATATTAGACAAGGCTTCGCCCTCATCTTCTTAGATATCGCAGCAGCCTTCGACTCCGTCAGCCACAAACTACTTCTAGACCGCCTTGCCGAGAAGGGCATCCACGGAAATGCCCTTGCCTGGTGTGCCTCTTATCTAAACAGATGGCAACATGTCCGCTCTGGCTCCTCCAACTCCGCACCTTTCCCGCAAGAGAAAGGGGTCCCGCAAGAATCTTCGCTCTCCGCCCTCTTGTTCAACATCTATATGCAACCCATCTGCAACATCATCCAGTCATTCAACATCAACTGCCTAATTTATGCCGATGATATCCTAATATTCACCCCAATAGCCACAGATCACCCTGACCTCTCCCGAGTGCGTGTTTTGACGCTGTCACAGACTGGCTACAATCCCAAAAGCTCAAAATAAATTTCGAAAAGACAAAGGTTCTATTCATTAGTAGAGATCAGACATTTGCCCCCCCTTCTTCAATAAAGGTACGCGACGCCGAACTCATCTCTAAGGAGACAATCAAATATCTGGGGGTAAACACTTGACCAGCACCTTGGCATGCATGCTCGGATAAGTAACACCGTGAAGGCAATTTACCATAAACTCCGAATATTACGTCATATGAAGCAAATCCTTGAACCTCAGGACTTCCGTACAGTCTTTCAGGCCTTAATGCCCCATTTTGATTACGCCAACTCCATCTTGCTTGGCCTCCCAAAGAGCTTGATAAATCCTCTGCAGCTTGCGATGAACACGGCAGCCAGAACACTCTACAGAGCCTCAAGAAGACCATATCACCCCCCATCCTAAAAAACTTACACTGGCTCCCTATCCACTGTAGGATCACCTTTAAGATCCTAACCATGACATTCAAGGCAATCAAAGGTAGCACGGCAACTACCCTCTCAGACCTTATTCACCCTACCCCCCTCAACAGATCAAGGAGATCAACAACTTCCAACACCATAATTCTCCCAAAAGCCATCACCAAATGCAACAAGACCACAAGAAAACGTTCCTTTGCACTGCACGCACCCTCCAGCTGGAACTCTCTCCCCTCAGACGTTCGTGCCTCAAACATTATCTCTTCTTGCAACACTTCTCTAACTCTGACATCACCTAGCCATCTCCACCCGACAAAAGCAACTCTCACAGATTAACGTCTCTATCACAACAACTTACATGATTAACATGTCATCCCTGACTACATGCCCTAAATACCCTAGATTATTTACACAAACATTTACATACATTTAGCCACCCTTGCCCACTGTAAATATCCCACACCTCATTTACACCCCCCTTACTATTTTGTATATAGTGTACATAGTTTACCTGTTCACCATGTTAATTTCTCTGTTCTTTGTAAGTTCAATGTTAGGCTGTTCTACATTGTTCAAATTTTGTTGCTTGTAAACCGCGCTGATGGTAAATAGTGCGGTATAGAAAAACCATTAAATAAATAAAAATAAAAATTTAATGCAGCAAGAGACACTGCAATCAAAGCTCCTAGCTCTTCCTTCCTAAAAACTCTAAAGACATTTGGATCTTCGCCCGGCCCTAACTCTCCTTCCTCCAACTCTCCTGGCCAGGCGTCCAATCCTGCCTCAGAAAGAATCTCTCCTTCTGCCAACTGAGAAACAGAACTATGAGACACGGCCCCCTCTGATTCCGTCTCTAAACCTTTTGCTATAGAAGAGATCCCTTCCCCAGGGTCTGCCCCTGTGGAATCTTCCTTCTGTGACACTAACAGGCTGTCAGCAGGACTGTGGGTCGACTGAGACCCCTTTAATAAGCATTATGCAGTGCTAAAATAAAATCCGCTGAAAACAAAGAGTCCAAAGACCCCTGCGTTGTTGGCAACGGCTGCTGTGCTGGCCCCTCAGCAGGAGGCGCCTTGTGCGATTTTGATTTCTTCTTACTTACTTTTGCCTGCAGCGGGGAAGAAACTGCCGGCTCAGCTAAAATGGCTGCCGTTCCCACTCTTTCTGAAGAGCTCTGAGGTCTGCCTACAACCTCCTCCTCCGAGATTTTGTTCTCCATAACCTCTGTTACCTTCTAAAAATAAAACGACTCCAGAACTCAGCAATCGCCACCAACCGGTTCCACAAAAGCGCGGTCCTGACAACCCGGACCGCGTGCTGCTCCCACCGGTAACCGCGACCACAGATCCCCCGCCGAAAGAAAAGCAAAATCGCCGAAAAAACCCTGCGGCGGCGATTCTTAGGCCGGATAAAGTAAAAGTCTACCCACTGCTCTGACCATTACCCGAAGCCACAGACAGGCTGAAGGTTCTGCAACCCGCTTTGCCCCTGCTAGTGGTCAGCCGGAACTTGCAGAGATCAGAGGCAGGGAAGAGGATTCTGGGGCTCCCAGGTCCTTTCCCAATACCCCTGCGCAACGGCGTCTCCAAATAAAGGCAGGCTCTGCCTTTTATGCCGATCGGTTTAGTCGGCAGAGGAGAACAGGTGCTCTTTTTTTTTTTTTTTAATGAAGAAAAAAGAACTTCCCTTTCTGATCTGCCCTGCTAGGACAAACCAGCCACAACTTCTTACTCCTTTCTTCCTTTTTTTTTTTTTAACCAAACTATTATTTCTACAACTCTAGTTCCTATTCGCCTCTTTGGGGAGCCTGTCAGTCACACGTCCTGTTCAGCTGCTGAGGACTGAAAGACTGACTCTGACACCAGGGGGAGCTGGATAAGCTGTCAGCAAGTTTTTCAGTATTCAGTACTCAGCTGCTGGAGGAGGTTGACTACCCTAATGTCCTGGACTGGCCCGGAGAGACGAATAGGAAAGTATGTTTACATTTTTAATTAACGAAAGCAGCAATCATTCTTAGATGCCCTATATTTTAGGAGTGTTTATCTGCTACTCTGCAGATGGGTTCTATCTGTGCCTCACCTCTCCGTGCCTCCTCCTCCAGTTCATCCCAGTCTTTGCCACTCTCCTCTTCACTGCCCAGAGACTCACCGCTGTACTCTGCAGAGAGGTTATGAGAATGAAATGCCATCACCATCTGTATTCTCAATACTGAGACCCTCATACTCTGATCCTTGCACCTACTCTCTCCACTATTAGCATAGAGGGTTCTGCTAACCACGGTCCCTTGCCACTGCACCTTTTACATTATCCTTCACTGTACAAGGGGAACAGACCGAATGGCTTACCAGTCTCTTCAGTCTCATCAGAATAGTCTTCATCACTATCCTCCTCCTCTTCAGCCCCTTCTTCTTCTGAGGGGTTAAAGGTCTCATCCTCCAGCTCTGATGCTGAGCCCTCCTCCTCTGCATCGCTGCCCTAGGGATAGAAGGAATGAAGAGCTGAATTCTACAGCTCAGTAAGGAAAGGTCCTCCCTCCAGGCTGTCAGTACCAAGTTGATTCAACAGTAGTTGTTAGGCCAAGCATAATTACCAATATTAACATTCAGTGTAGTGTTGAGCATTTCAATTGCGTGTAGGGCACCTGTTTGCCATACCTCACCCTCTGGCTCCAGAAAAGACCAGCCACCTTGTTCAAAGAAGCCCTCAGGATCATCCACGATAGTCTTCATGATTTTGGTCCAGTTGAGGGATTGCACCCCCTCTGTATACTTCAGATCACAAGAGCTGCAGACAAGACAGAAGGTGAGATTTTACTTACTAGGTAATCCTTTCCTGGAGTCTTGTTAGACCAGCCCAGATAGGTTGGTTGTGATGCCCTACCAGCTGATGTGGAGACAAAGAACTAGAAACCTTCAGTGACATCACTGCTACTAATGCTGATGCAGCCACCAAGGGTACCATTTGGTATTTGTACCCAAGCATATGGTCAAGCACATGACCTCATCCAATCTCATCGAGGATAACAGAACACAAGACACATTGATAACTACATAAAAAACTATGTACAAAGACATAACATTTGTCAGGAAAGCCAAAGCTCACGAGGCAAACCATCAGGAAGACAGATCCCAAAGGGACATGGCTTAGACTGGTCTAACAGGACCCCAAAAAAGGAGATTCTGTGTTAAGTAAAATCATAACTTTCAGATCATCCTGCTAGGTCAGTCCAGACAAGTGGCAAGTACCAAAAGCTACTACTCCACCAGATGGGAAAATAAAGTTGCCTTCAAATCTCTGCACCAAAGGCCACGTCCACCCTAGCGGAGACATGCAAGCAACAATGCTTGGGAACAGCAAAAGGGTGACCAAATTCATGACCCGACCAATGTCTATGGGAGCGACAGAACTGTGCTCCACACAGGACAAAGACTGTGTCCTGGTGGAATATGCCCATAAACCCTCTGGACCATTTTGATCACGCAAAAGATACACCAAAGAAACTGTCTCTTTATCCAACAGCCCAAGGAAGCCTTAGAAGCCACTTTGCCCTTGTGCAGCCCACAAGAGACACAAAATCTGTCCATCCGACAGAATTAGTGACCTTCAGCTACCTGAGGAGCACTCTACAGACAGAGATCATGAAGGTCTTTGTCCTTCCCTCTACACTGCTCTACAGAAAAAAAAAAAAAAGACAGAAAGGCAACCACATTAAAAGGTGACCACCCTCCAGGGAAAAAAGAGAAAATTGGCTGAAAGGATAAAGCCTCCTTTGATATCAATGTATCAAACCAGTCGCAACCAAAAAGATGGCCTTAAGTGTCCCCTTCTTCAAAAACTTGAAGGCAGACATTAAGGCCTGAAGAACTAGGCCCAAATTCCAAAGGGAAATAACTGACTGCAAAGGACAACACAAATGCTGCACCCTCCAAAAGCGGACATCTGGGTGTGAAGTCATGAGCAACCGGCCATGAGCCCATCAAAAAACACATCAATGCTCCAAACTAAACTGCACTCCACCTTCAAAGCACGGACACCAACAGTCAACAAAATTGCTCCTAAACAAGACATCACCTTCCAAGTGCCAAACTGTAAGCAAGAAGGGAACTGGGCTGTCCAGACTCAAATCTTGGGGAAGGTGCAGGGGCAACTCTTCCAGAAATTGCAATCGATCTGCAAATCAGGGCCTCCATTGCTAATCTGGCACCACTATAATCCCCAGGCCTGGATTGCATTCTACACAGCAAAGCACATGTCTCATGAGAAGCAACACAGAGGAAAAAACACAGTGCAGGCCAGACTGTACCAGAGCAATGACAACCCTGGAGCAGACCTCCTTGCAGTGACTGAAGAATCTTCACACCTTGCATAGGCTTGGGATGCCAAATCCATCCAGGGAAGGCCCCACCTGTCCAAACTCCTGCAGAGCGCCGATGGGACCAACCCCTACTCCCCAGGATTGAGGGACTGGTGACTGAGAACCTGCTTCCACATTCTCAACACCCTCAATGTGCTATGCTGAAGGTGCTAGCAGGTTCCATTCTGCCTATGGAAACAGGGCTGCCATCTCCAGGGAAACGCCGGTCTTCTTGGTATCCTCCTGCCAGTTGACATATGCCACCACTGTGGCACTGTCAGAGAAAAACTAGACCGCTGGGTCCCAGACCAGGTGGTGAAAATCCAAGAGAGCTAAGCAAATGGTTCCTGCTTCAAGGTGGTTAATAGGCCATGTTGATTTTTGACTCCTCCAGTGGACCTGAGCCACCCATCCCCTGCACTGAGCCCCCTCTAGCTGAATAGGTTGGCATCCATCAACGGGAAAAGCCACAGAGTATCATCCAGGGCCCAGTCCTTCTTCAGAATGGCAGGCTAATACCACACCAGTAGGCCAACTGCTACCAATGGTAGAAGGGAAAGCATGATCTTGAAGTTTTGTAAGCGAGGCACGCAACATCACAGTAATGATCTTTGGGGTAGTTTCAGATGAGTTTGTGCCCAAGTGACTAACTATTGTCAACACCATCAAATCCAGGAGCTGAAGACTGTCCTAAATCTTGGTATCCTGCTGCTGCTGAACGACTGCGAGCTGAACAAACAACTTGGCTGTTTCCTCGACAGCACGAAGACCCTGCCTACACTGTTGAAAAAGGACTTTAAGATTCTCCAAAGACTGACACAGTTCAAGACTACTCTTGTTGCAACCAATTACCCAGCCAAGGTTCTCCATAACTGAACCACACTAGCCATTCTCCTTGGGACTTGGCCCAAATAAGCCAATTAAGAAAAATATGTGCACACATGCGCTTTTGCCACATACCACCATAACCTCAAGAAAGGTCCTTGGCACATGGGAGAGGAAAAGGAAGGGGTAAAGAATTGGATATGTGAGCAGAGAATGCTGTTGATCTTCCTAAATGGGAATGTGAAAGTAAGCCTTTGTCAGGTTCAGAGATGTGAGAAATTCCCTGCACCTAACAGTCTGGATGATGGATCTTTGTGTCTCCATCCAGAAATGAGACCCCTTCAGGGAGCCCTTAACCCTTTCAGATAGAAGGTTGGCCAGAAGGACTTGTCCTTCTCCAGCATGACAAATTAGACAGGGCGAGGTACAAACACAAAGGCCTGTCACACCAGTCTTTCCAAGGTGGCTTAGATAGTGATTGCTTTATTTTTTTGCATCTCTCAGAACCATGAAGGCATCCAAAATAGGTTCTCTGCATTCCAGGACTTAGCCATGCTCAAGCACCCAGCAATTGGCAGCAATATGGACTTGCTCCTGGTGAAGGAGTCAGTCGGCCATTGGAGGCAACCTGAACAGGCCCCCAATCTCATCACTGTGCAGGGTGGGAAGGGCTGAGCCTCGAAGAGGAAGAGCCACAGGGCTTTCAAGCCCTGTGAGAGGGCAGAGGCCAGGCCTGAGAGCTAGGAGAGGCAGAGAATGGTTCCCCCAGCTGGCACCACCAGCAGACCCAGAGGTCCTAAGAGTCTCAACATTGGGGGGGGGGGGGGGGAGAGGAACTGGAAGTAGTAGAAGCAGCAGACATAGCGTAGTTACTCACCTGTAACAGGTGTTCTCCAGGAGCAGCAGGAATCAGTCCTCACTTATGGGTGACGTCGGCGCCGACGGAGCCCTCGCGGAGCAATTTTCCCCAGCTTTCAAAGAAAGCCTTTGGGAATTGCAGCGCGCATGCGCGGTCGTCTTCCCGCCCGAGGGTGCCATCTTAGCCAGTCAGATGACATAGCTAAAAAAGACAGCATAAAAATTTGCAAAAAGAACATAAGCAGACGATTGCAACTCCAAGGGGAGGAGGGAGGGTAGTGAGGACTGATTCCTGCTGCTCCTGGAGAACACCTGTTACAGGTGAGTAACTACGCTTTCTCCAGGACCAAGCAGGAAGTCAGTCCTCACTTATGGGACTCCCAAGCTCAAGGCTACCGGAGACCCTAAGCACAAAAATGAGCTCCCTCTAGCTCAGCAGCACAGAAGGAAAGAATCTTCGCTGAATTATCACACACCGGTAGCCCACATCCGGGATGGAGGGTAGGAGTTGCTCAGACCTCAAAGAGATTACGGAGGACTGCCTGTCCGAAAGCACTGTCCCTACGGGACTCCCTCTCGAGACAGTAATGGACCGCAAAAGTCTGGCTCGAAGACCAAGTAGCGGCCCGGCAGATGTCTGCCAGCGGAAACAGAGCGGAGGTAAGCCACTGACGTGGCCTTTGCCCGAACGCAATGAGCCGTGACTCGACTTTCTAAGGAGAGTCCGGCTGCCCCATAAGCCCAAGAGATACAGTCCGCAACCCAGATGGACAGAGTACGCTTGGAGACCGGGAGCCCCAATTTATTGGGGTCAAAAGACACAAAAAGCTGAGCAGCTTTACGGTGCTCCCGCGTACGGTCAAGGTAGAAGTTCAATGCCCTTCTACAGTCCAGGGTATGGAGGACCGTCTCAGCTCGGCTGGAGTGTGGTCTGGGAAAGAAGGTTGGAAGTACCACCTCCTGATTGATGTGAAAAGGGGAGACCACTTTAGGCAGAAATTTCGGATGAGTCCGTAGGACTATCCTATTCTTGTAGAACCTAGTGTAAGGGGGATCAGACACGAGGGCCTGCAATTCACTCACGCATCTAGCGGAAGTGAGGGCTATCAAGAACAGTGTTTTCCAAGACAGAAAACGGAGAGAACAGGTAGCCATAGGTTCAAAAGGCGGACAGGTGATCCGCTGCAAAACCACATTCAGGTCCCAGTCAGGCGCTGGCGGGCGCAGAGGTGGTTTAAGTAGAAGGAGACCTCGGAGAAACCTCGCTACGAGAGGGTCGTTGGAGAGAGGTCTGCCGTCCACCGGCACATGATGTGCTGAAAGAGCACTGAGGTGAACTTTGACGGAGTTGGACTTAAGTCCCAGATTAGAGAGGTGCAGCAAGTACTGCAAGATCACCGACACCGGGCAGGAGAAGGGATCGTGAGACTGTTGGGTACACCAGACCGCAAAGCGACGCCATTTAAGGGCGTAGCATTTGCGGGTAGAAGGCCGTCACGAAGCCAAGACGACCTCCTCCACCTCCGCCGGCAGGAGAAGGGGAGCCAGGACTACCCTCTCAGCAGCCAGGCCATGAGGTTGAGAGACCTGAGGTTGGGGTGCAGTAGGGACCCCTGATCCTGAGTGAGGAGATCCGGTTGCACCCCCAGAGGGATTGGATCCTCCACCGCCAGTTGCAGCAGGAGCGGAAACCACGGCTGCCTGGGCCAGCGAGGGGCCACCAGGATCATGAAGGCTTTGTCTCGGAGAACCTTGAAAAGAGTCCGAGAGACTAGCGGGATGGGAGGGAAAGCGTACAGAAGGCTCCCCGACCATGAGATCAGAAAGGCGTCCGCCGCAACCCGAAGGGGGTGCGGCTGACGAGAGCAGAAGCGAGGAAGCTGCCGGTTGTGAGGACTGGCAAAGAGATCCACCGTGGGGAGGCCCCACCGGAGGAAGAGCTTCTGAACTACCAAGGGATCCAGACGCCACTCGTGCGGCTGGAGGACCCTGCTGAGTTTGTCCGCAAGGCAATTTTCTTGGCCCGGGAGATAAACCGCCTTGAGGAGAATGCCGTGACTGACGGCCCAAGAGCAGAGCTTCTGTGCCTCCCGGCAGAGGAGGAAGGAGCCCGTGCCCCCCTGCTTGTTCACGTAGAACATGGCCACTTGATTGTCCGTCTGGACAAGGACGGACTGGTGGGAAGTCAGGTGGGAGAAGGCCTTGAGAGCTAGGCGAATCGCCCTGAGCTCCAGGAAGTTGATCTGCTGAGCAGACTCCCACGTGGTCCAGAGGCCCTGAGTACGTGCCTCTTGGCAATGTGCTCCCCAGCCCAGGAGGGATGCATCGGTGGTCAGCACCCGGGTCGGCTGAGGTGACTGGAAAGGCATTCCGAATATTAGGTTCGGCTGCCGGAGCCACCACCGGAGAGACGAGATCAGCGGCTCGGAGACGCGCACTAGGTCTGCTAGGCCGCCTGTGGCTTGTCGCCACTGCTGGCGGAGACACCATTGAGCAGACCGCATATTCAGGCGGGCATTGGGGGTCACATGGACGGTGGAAGCCATATGGCCGAGTAGTCTCAGGAAGCGCCTGGCGGAGACCAGGGGCTGGCTGCGAAAGCGGTCGGCTAGGTCCATGAGCCGTTGAGCCCTGTCGAGCGGTAGGTATGCTCGCGCCTGAGGAGTGTGCAGTCTTGCGCCGATGAACTCGAGATCCTGCGAGGGGAGCAAAGTGGACTTTGCGAAGTTTATAACAAAGCCCAAGTGCTGCAGAAGAGTCACCGTGCGGCGCGTGGCGTCGGTGACCTCCCGAGCGGACGCTGCTCTGATGAGCCAGTCGTTGAGGTACGGAAAGACATAGAGGCCGTGAAGCCGGAGATGGGCCGCAACGACCGCGAGACATTTTGTGAAGACTCGCGGTGCGGAGGACAGGCCAAAGGGCAGTACTCTGTACTGGTAATGATTTCCTGCCACCACAAACCGCAGGTATTGGCGGTGGCTTGGGTGGATGAGGATGTGCGTGTAGGCATCCTTTAGATCCAAGGAGCATAGCCAATCTCCCTGCTGGAGGTAGGGCAGAAGGATTCCAAGGGTAAGCATTTTGAACTTCTCCCGCACAAGGAACTTGTTGAGGTTGCGCAAGTCCAGGATGGGTCTGAGGCCCCCTGTTCTCTTTGGTATCAGAAAATACCTGGAATAAAAGCCTTGACCTCTCAGGTGGTGTGGCACCGGTTCCACCGCCTGTTCCTGCAGAAGACCTGCTAACTCCTGAAGGAGCAACTCCCTGTGCAGAGGGGGTCGCGGAGGTTCTCCCGGAAAATAGGAGGGAGGAACCTGGTGGAAGTGGAGAAGATAGCCGTCTCGCACGACTTGAATCACCCAGGCATCTGCGGTGATGCTGGACCACCTGTGGGCGAAGTGAACCAGCCGGCCACCGGTGCTGGGAGGAACCAGCGGGGGGGGAAAGGCTATGCTGTGTGAGTCAAAAAACCCCACCCTGCTGAGCAGGGGCTGGTGGTGCAGGCTTGGGGGCTTGCTGCCTACGGGACCCGTTACCCCGTCCCTTGGCCTGCTGGCCCTGTTGGGGAGCTGCAGGGGCCTGATAATGGGGGTATTGTTTGTAGACAGCCGCCTTCCTCGGGCAAAAGGACTTTTTCCCCGAGCCCTTCTTTTTCTGGGAAGGGGCGGAGGTCTTCCTAGAAAGCCTGGTCCTGGTGAGAGTCTCAGTCTCAATTTGCGCAGCCTTTTCCGCCATGGGCTTGCCAAAGAGGTTTTCGCCTCGGCAGGGGACATCGACCAACTTGTCCTGCACCCAGGGCTCAAGGTCTGACGACTGAAGCCAAGCCTGTCGGCGGGCACCGATGCCGGCTGCGGCCACTCGAGCCGATGCTTCAAAGCCATCATAGACTGCTCGGGACATGAACTTTGAGCATTCCCGAATGCCAGTGGACAAGGCTAGGAACCTCCGCAAGTGTTCCTCGGGATCCGCAGGGAAGGCCAAAGCCTTGGCCATATCCCTAACGAAGTCCGAGAACCGGGCATCCTCCGGGGGGGACTGCTTCCGAGGCTCGGACTCCGGTGAGTCCGATGGGACACACTGAGTCCGGAAAGAATCAGGTGACTCTTCCTCCTCAGACTCCCAGACCGACTCCGACGAGGACTCGGTGGGGTCGGCCCGGGCAGGGTGCGGCGCCAGCCGCCCCGACGCCGAGGGAGTCGGCGTCGGCGACCTCGGTCCCGAACGGGAGGCCGAGGGTGACCTCGACCGAGGATCGACTCGAGTTCTCATCGACTCGAGGATCGGCTCGGTCTCCGGGGTCGACTTGGACGTCGACGTCCCGGCGGTCGGGGCAGCGGCGCCAGCGAGCAGTGCCCTCTGCTGGTCCATGAAGGCAGACAGTCTGCTCTCCAAGGCCGTCAACCTGAGTCCGAGCTCAGGTGACCCAGCAGCCCCCGACTCGGGCCCCGACGGCGTCGGGCCCGACGTCGGCTGTCGCGGAGGCGAGTCCAGAAGGACCACAGGACTTACCCGGGCAGGCATCTCCGACTCCAGGCGAGGTCGCTTCGGGATGTGTTCCTTCTCCAAGGACCCGGGGCGGCTGTCGGGGCTATGCGACCTGGCCCTCGCGGTACCAGGAGCGTCCACCGACGCCGCCCTCGCGGGTTTCACCTTCCGACGATGGTCCCCGGAGGGAGAACCCCGGTCGGAGGAACTCCGGCGACGGTCCGAGCTGGAGCCTTTCGACGCGGAGGCCTCCGACGAGGTCCGGGTACGGCTGGGGTCAGCGAAGATTCTCTCACGCTGATGCCGCCGACTTCTCAACGCCTTTGAGGACATTTTGCTGCAGGGCCCACAGATCAGTTCCTCATGATCCGGGCCCAGGCAGCGGAGGCAAAAGTCGTGTGTGTCAGTTAGTGACATATTTCGGTCACACCGCTTAAACCCACTGGCAGCCATCGGGGGAAAAAGGGCCCCTGCGAGGTCAAAGGACCGGGCTGCCAGGGAAAAACCGAAAACGAAAGCTGACTAAGTCAGAAAAACCGAAAAAAGCAAGAGGACTCGTGACCGGCGTCGCGAGTCCGGGCGGGAAAAGGATCGGCGTCGAGCCGAAGGAAAAAAGGATAAAATAAAGAAGAAAATCAACTTTTTCGCGGGGACAAGACGGGGACGTCTGTAGGGCTCCGCGGAAAAAAGAAGACTGGCTAAGATGGCACCCTCGGGCGGGAAGACGACCGCGCATGCGCGCTGCAATTCCCAAAGGCTTTCTTTGAAAGCTGGGGAAAATTGCTCCGCGAGGGCTCCGTCGGCGCCGACGTCACCCATAAGTGAGGACTGACTTCCTGCTTGGTCCTGGAGAACACCCATCTCCAGAATCCTCTTGATATCATCCTCCAGAATGAGATGAGGCTTGGACTCCCCAAACTCCTTTACTAAATTTACAAGGTCTTCTCCAAATGAGGCTTTCCCTCAAAAGGTCAGCTTGGACCACCAGGACGTAGAAGCCATGTCCGCTGCTCAATGTATGAGATGAGCATAAGTAGAGAAAACATCTGCTAAGAAAAACCACCATCACTTTCAGAAACAATGAGGTGTCCTCAGAGTGACTAACCATCGAAGGAGGGTACAAGCCATTAGTCTTCCACAATACACCACCTTGCGGATAGGGGAGGAAGCTGAAAAGCAGGCTTAAGAGGTGCTTCCAACTTGCAGTCCAGCAGCAACATCCTTCATTGGTATCATAGAACACCTGACAACCACAACTATATGCACATTCAACCCTAGGAAGATTTACAAACATTTATCCAGATCTGGAGGATGGGCGTAAAACTTGTTCCTAGTCCCGATGCCCTACAAGGAGGGGGAGGAGGAGGGGAAGGGGTGTGCAAGTGCCACTCTTCGAGCACTATGCTCTCAAAGACTTGCAGAAAGGAAGGCCTTAGCAGGCCTAAAGACCCCTTGCAAAATGGGGTGTCCCTGCAGCTTCTCTTTAAGTGGGGAAATTTCACCATCCAAGTCAAAACTCCTCTTCAGAGCTGAAGCAGCTCAAAACAAGGCCCTGCGAAAAGAAGAGGCACACCATCTTCAGAGCCCACTTGTTGCTGTGATCATTTCTGTTACAGAGCTAATGCTGTGCTCCAACTCTTCACCAAGACACAGAGAAAACCTTATTCCAGACACTGAGAAAACCAGGAGATCTGGGAAGCATTCTAAGCTGGACTATCCTGCCAGAACTATGCTTGCAGAAAAAAAAAAATAATTACTAGAGCACACATCCTGAACCCGAAACCATCAGAGGTCAGAGAAGTCTCCTTTTTAGCGCTTACCCTGTAATGGTCTGCCCAGAGGACAGCTGCAGAAGAGTTCCTTTGCCGGCAGGGCTCAAGGGAACCACCCTCTACAGCCTTCCTGAAAGTGAAGTTGCTTACCTGTAACAGGGTTCTCTGTAGACAGTAGGAGTATGCAGCCATACTCCATAGATGTCGTCCGACGACGTCGTCTGTGTGCCGGGCTCTACCCCAGATTAGAGAAGTCTTTTGGACTTCTAAGCATGCATGCTCCTTCCTGTCCGAAGTTCCCGCCTCATCAGTTCTGTTTAGAGCTGCGGAGCTCTACCAACACAAACATGTGACTGCCGTGTACTGTAGGTCTGAAACTTCTGCAGATCTATGAAATCTGATTTTTGTTTTAAGTGGGGAGGTGGGCGGGTGATTGTGGCTGCATACCCCTGCTGTCTATGGAGAACCCCTGTTACAGGTAACTTTCTCTGACAAGCAAGGGGATACAGGCACACGCCATAGGCGAGTCCAGAGCAGAAGGCTGCTTGGCAGAGTTGTGGATATCATGGCCCAGGCTGAAGTCTGTTCTGGATGGTAGGTGAAAAATCTATCAGAGGCAAACAGGTTTCGGAGGACCACCTGTCCGAAAGCTAGGTACCTTGCTGTTGAGCGACTCAAGTTGTACCGTCTTGTAAACGTATGTTCCAAAGTCCATGTAGGTGCTCTACAGACATCTTGAGAGGAGACAGAGGACAGACTTGCTACAGTGGTCCGATGGGGCCAGTGAACGACCTTGGGCATTACAGAAAGAGTTCAGTCTGCAACCCAGGACAAGATGATCTTTTTTGAAACCAGGCATCCAGGGTTGTTCGCACTGAAAGTGACAGTTGAGAAAAGGATCTCAAATCTTTGGTTGAGTTAAGGTAGTACAAAAGTGCTAGTTTGCAATCCAATGTGTGGCGGGATTATTCTGGAGAGTGTCTTGAAATCAGGGGAAAAGACGGTAAGCACCATGTACTGATTCAAGTGGAATGTCGATACAATTTTTAGAAGGAAGTTGGGATGCATTCTCACAAGTACTTTATTGTGTAGAAACTGTGTATATAGGGTAATGAACGAGTGCTTGAAACTCACTAATTCTCAGTGCAGAGGTTTTCGCTACAAGGAAAGCGTAGTTACTCACCTGTAACAGGTGATCTCCGGGAACAGCAGGAATTTAGTCTTCACATATGGGTATCGTCGGTACCGACGGAGCCTGCACGGGAACGCTCCCCAGTGTCCAATAGGAACGCTGTTGGGAGCATCCCTCAGCACATGCGTGCTGCCTTCCCAACTGTCCCTCTTCAGTTAAGTTTGTAGCTGAGTGAAAGGACAGAGGGAGAGAGGAAAGAGAAAGAGAGAGACAACTCCTAGGGGAGGTGGGTGGGCTGTGAAGACTAAATTCCTGCTGTTCCCGGAGATCAAACTACACTATCTCCAGGAACAAGCAAGAATGAAGTCTTCACATATGGGGACTCCCTAGCTGAAGATGCCAGGGAGATAGCCCCAGGAAGGCGCCATCCTAGAAAGGTGGGAATCCTTCCTCCCATGGATCTCTGGCATTCCACCAGGGTTGGTGGGTAGGAGATGAATTAGGTCTGAAAGAGATTTTGAAGAACAGCTTGGCCAAAGAAGGCATCCCGACAGGAGGCTTTATCCAGGCAGTAGTGGGCTGTGAAGGTGTGTACCGAAGCCCAGGTGGCTGCTCGACAAATGTCATCGACAGACACAGAGTGGAGATTAGCCATGGAAGTTGCCATGGCTCTCACGTTATGAGCTGTGACATGGCCATGAAGAGGAAGACCCTTACTCTCATAAGCAAAGGCTTTGCATTGGGCAATCCATTTAGATAGAGTTCTTTTGGAGACTGGAAGTCCCAAATGACTAGGGTCAAAAGCTATAAAAAGTTGGGAGGGCTTTCCATGTTGCTGTGTTCTCTGTAGGTAAAAGGCTAAGGCTATTTTACAATCCAAAGTATGAAGGTTTCTTTCTGCACTAGAGGTGTGAGGACTCGGAAAAAATACAGGAAGATAAATTGATTTAAATGAAAAGGTGAAACCACCTTTGGCATATAGTGTGGATGGGTTCTAAGAACAACCTTATGATGAAATCTAGTATAAGGAGGATCAGCCACTAAAGCTTGCAGTTCACTTATGCGACGTGCAGAGGTGATTGCAATTAGGAAGATGACCTCCCAGGTCAAAAACCTAAGGGTTGTAATGGCTAAAGGCTCAAAAGGCGGCTTCATGAGCTGCCCGAGAACTAGATTTAGATCCCATGCCACCGGTGGTGGCTTAATGGGAGGTTTGGTTAATAGAAGACCTCTCATAAATCTGGATATGAGTGGATGAGAGGAAATTAGTTGTCCATTCAGAGGCTT
Organism: Ichthyophis bannanicus; assembly: GCA_033557465.1. Lineage (NCBI taxonomy): Eukaryota > Metazoa > Chordata > Amphibia > Gymnophiona > Ichthyophiidae > Ichthyophis > Ichthyophis bannanicus. Next base: position 123,906,379 of record CM066048.1, read on the forward strand.
ATAAGCTGCTGCAATTGCACTAAGATGGACTCTTAACGAATTGGTCTTTAGACCAGAATTCGATAAGTGAAGGAGATACTCTAGTATCGATTCTAAGGGTATGACAAGGGGGTTTAATCCCTTCTTGGAGCACCATATAGTATAACATTTCCACTTGAAGGCACTGTTCCCTCTAAGCTGTGCGCGTGTGCGCGCGCACACACCTCACCAAGCGAGCGCACATACTTTACAACAGAGCGCAAAAAAATTACAGTTCTGATTCTGATAGAAAACAACACAGACGTCTTAAAATTTAAAAGTTATGTATTTACGGTTTTCACAAATTCTACAATGTTTTCTAGTGTAATCAATGTGGTGTACATACTGTATTCTGATGTGTAGTCAAATTTTAAAGTATATAACTCAGTGTCGTTATGTGGCACACAAAAATTTAACCTTCCTTCAAAAGCTGCACAGCTGATATTTTATGCGAACACAGCCTACAGAAAATTAGAGGGAACATTGCTTGAAGGCATAAGATCTTCTTGTAGAAAGTTTCCTAGAAGCCTGAAGTATATCCTTTACCTGCTGGGACAGGTTGAAATCCTGGAGGTCTAAGCCTTCAGCAACCAGGCCGTGAGATGCAGGGACTGGGGAATCGGGTGCCATAGCGTCCCGTCCTCTTGGGAAAAGAGATCTGGAGCAGTGCAATAGCGTCCCGTCCTCTTGGGAAAGGAGATCTGGAGCATTCCCTAACTCCAGAGGTGCAGCTTGAGAGGGATGTAGAAGCAGGGGATACCACGCTTGGCATGGCCATCGTGGCGCTATGAGAATCATGCGAACCCTGTCTCTCTGAAGCTTGAAGAGTGTTTTGGGGATGGGGGGAATGGGTGGGAAGGCATAAAGGAAGTCCTGACCCCAGTAAAGGAGGAAGGCATCCCTTGCCTGACAATTGTGAGCCGGAATCCTGGAACAGAACCAGGGAAGTTTGGCATTCAGTGGACTTGCAAAGATGTCTATGTCTGGAGTGCCCCAGAGATGAAATATCTTTGCCACCTGGTCTAGGTGGAGGGACCACTCGTGAGGCAGCAGTACTCGACTGAGTTTGTCTGCACAAAGGTTTTGAATGCCTGGAAGATATACCACTAAAAAGGTGAATTTGATGAGTGAGGGCCCACAGTCGTAAAGCTTCATTGCATAACGACAGAGAGCCTGTCCAGCCCTGCTTGTTCACATAGAAAGCACAGTTACTTACCTGTAACAGGTGATCTCTAGGAACAGCAGGAATTAGTCTTCACATATGGGTACGTCGGTACCGACGGAGCCTGCACGGGAATGCTCCCCAGCATCCAATCAGAAAGCTTTTGGGAGCATCCCTCGCGCCTGTGCGCTGACTTCCCGCCTTTCCCACTGCCTCTCCTCAGTTGAGTTTCATAGCTGAGACAGAAGGAGAGAAAGTGGAAAGGAGATAGATAGATACAACTCCTAGGGGAGGTGGGTGGGTTGTGAAGACTAATTCCTGCTGTTCCCAGAGATCACCTGTTACAGGTAAGTAACTGTGCTATCTCCAGGAACAAGCAGGAATGAGTCTTCACATATGGGGACTCCCTAGCTGTGGGTGCCAGGGGAGATCCCATAAAATGCGTATCCCTGGAACAGGACGGCATTTCCCAAACCTGGATCCCCGGCATCCCCTGAGGGATGGGGGGTAGGAGTTGAATAGAGAAGAGCTGTAGAGGAACAGCGAATCTAAAGACTACAGAGAAAAGAGTCTTTAGAATGTATGTCAAGTATCATTAAAATATTTAATGAACTAGTACAATATAGATCTTACCTACTGGATTGTAGGAAGTAGAACTGTGATGGAGTGTACTGTAGATGCAGCAGCGGAATCTTCAAGGTAACTTCACAGCAGTGAGGATGAAGTCCCAAACCTGGAATGGGCAGGTGACCCAGGTGTCAACTGGGGTAGGAGAAGAACGGCAGGTCTTCAATGGAAAGCTTTATGGGAAAAAGCTGAAAACTCTTTTAGGTACAGAGTTATTAACATTGAGGACTAAAAGAAGAAGACTGACCGATCTGGAGAATTAGCCCAGTCCTGAAGGGAAGAGGGGGTATGGAAAAAAGTCCCTATTCCCAGGGAGAACAGAAGTGTACTCAGAAATACTGAAGATGTACACTGTCTTTCCTAGCAGGTAAGAAATAGGAAGACATTGAAGTCTCATACTTCATAGACAGGGAGATCTATAACAAAAATAGAAGCTGTTGACATCACAGCAATAATTGTGTGTATAACCGCTCCCATTTACTGAGCCGTATGAGAATAGGCAAGTGGACTGTCTGGACCCCTTAAGGGAAAAGCTTTATAGCACCGACAGTTAGGGAGATAGCAGGTAATACTTAGCGCCCTACGGACATCTCCCAATGGGTATGTATATATATATCTCTATCTATCTATCTCTATATATATCTATATATCTCTATCTATATATATATATGTGGATGGCGAGACATACATATCCGCGCTGATGTCAAAAGTGCGGTATATAAAAGCTGTTAAATAAAATAAATAAATAAATATCTATATATATGTGCATATATGTCTAGATATGTGGTGATACATATAGATATATATATATGGGCATGACCTATGCCCACACAGACTACAGAAATATGTATGTATAGGACATATATACATACATAATATAAGTCTGAGGATACATGCCTGCAACTGAGCCCCACAAAAACATTCACATGGGGAATGTGATGGGAAAAGATTCATCTAATGAGGGGGTAAAAACCACCTGAAGATATATAGAGAATCTATTTCTGCGGTGCAGGAATGTAGTTCAGTGGAATAACCAGTATGGTTGCATAAAAAAACAGAGGATAATAGCAGTCTGGCAAGAGCACGTCAGGAGTACTTTAGGACTCTGACATGTCCAAAGGACAAAAAAACACATAGACTAAGACACCAGGATGACCCAGCCAAGGGACACAGGGGTATCATGTACACTAAAAGAGTATGCGTTGTCCAAGTGGAGCAGAAAAGCATAATGCCAAGCTGTAAGGAAAAAAGGGGTAGATTCCTGCAAGATTGGGAACTCCTTGGACATTCACACCATGGAATGATTATATAAGCTTTTTCTACTATATGGAAAAAACCCTCAGAGACAAAGTTCAATGCTCTGTAGCAAGGGCCCATAGTAGAAAGCTTCTCTGAAGATTGCAGAGAATTATAAGAGAATACTGACAGAAGTCAGGTGTGTTGCCACATCCTAGGAAAGGATATGGCTAGAAGAAGATAACCTGCAGTGAGTAGTATAGATAGTTGAAAGTAGCTTGCAATGAGTATTAAAGTAATCACTGGAACTCCTGCATACACAAGCAGCTGAACAAAACAGCAGAGGGGATTCTCCTGTATAAAACAGAGAGAAAACAGGCAAAGGGAGCGGAGATATTCACGTCCCTGTCTGATGAGTTGTTCAGAGCATGCATTGAAGGATAACAAAACATCTACACTGGAAGAAAGAGAAGTGTTTCAGTATGGTACCAACCCAAGCAGGGGAAACCCTGGAAGAGAGGGGGTTGGAAAGTGACTTACCATATGGCAAGTCAGCTGAAGGAAAAGATGTCCATGTGGGGACAGAAACTATCATGGGATAGTTGTAACCTCCCTTCGTAGTAGTAAGAAGGGGAGAATTATGTAACCCATGGTATCCTAACAGCTTAGCATACTGAAAAGGAAAAAAACAGTGTAGGGTTTGAGAATAAACTTCTGCTAAGAAGAAGTTAGCTGTAGATTGCAACATACAGGAACCTATGGTTGCTGGTTATGATTAGACTGGCTAGAGTCTGGAGACTTCAGACTAGGATGAGATGTCCCTTGCTTGGGTACATCTGGAGGATGGGCAGGAGAAGGGTGAAACCTTCTTTTCTTAGTGAAAGAAGGTTTGGCAAGACATTTACTACATCCTGGGTTAAAAGAAGGCTTAGGATGGTTTCCAGAACCAGGGAAGTCAGTGGAGCAATGAACAACCTGATGTAAAGCCTCTTTATTGAAGAGATTTTCTTCAGTACAGGGAGAATTACCCAGTGTATGTTGTGCCCATCTGCTCAAGTCTGAAGCTTGCAGCCAGGCTGTACGACGTGCTCCAATGGCAATAGCAGAGGATCTGCTAACAGACTCAAAAGAGTCTAGAGAAGCACGAGAAAGAAACCAAGAGATATTCCTGCTATGATTAAGAAGCAAGGAATAGTCAGTGGCCTTAGGTTCTGACAAAAAAGGGGACAAAAGGATAATTTCTCTGTGACCTCCTGAAGTGTCAGACTCATATAAAAAAATATATGAAATAATTTTTGAAGCCAGCATAGAAGTTTGGAAGGTTTGACATCCAAAGGCATCAAGTGCTTTAGATGCACGACCTGGCGGATAAGAAGAATGCTTCTTCTTGCTTCTTACCTTCCTCATTGCTGATTCCACTACAATGGAATGATGTGGAAGTTGGTTTTTCTGAAATCCCGGAGAGGGAGGCACCTGATACAGAACATTAATGGCTGTAGAAGGCGAAGGAACCTTTAAAGGTGATTCCCACATCCTCAGAAGAAGATCCTGCAAAGAATGATGTAAAGGAAGCATTATATTTTCCTTTTCTGCAGGATCTTGGCCAAGAGTAGAGCCAGGAATAGGAATGGCAAGAAAGGTTGCCATGTCAAGGAGAAATTTCTGAAAAGAAGGATCTCCAATAGGAACTATTCCTGGGTAGGCTGAGGTTGAAGGAGCAGCTTGAGCACCAGAAGACATAGTGGGCTGGTGCAGAAAAAGAATCCTGCTAGATGGACAGTGATACTGACAGTTCTGATTCGAGGCAGTTAGTACTGCATCGTCAGTGCCCGGTATCGATTCCAAGCTAGGCATAGAAAGGATCGATGGCACCGATGGAACTGCAGGAATCGACATCGATACCGATACCGGAGACGATGTCATCGAAGCAGTAATCGGGGGCTGCTGAAGCGGTACCGAGGTAGCCAGAGAACCTTGAATATCCTTGGTACTGCGTAGTCGGAACAGATATGGATCGGTTCCGAAACGTGTCGGTATCAAATCATCTAGACTGGATATCGATTCTAGACTCAGCATCAAAGGGAGCGAGTCTATCGATGCATGTCTAGAAGGTACTGACGTTGGTGGTGGTATCGGCGATGCCGATACAGGAGAGTCAATCGGAGTCGTATCGATCGGTTCCGAAGGTACCGAGGATGTCCAAAGACGATGCCTGGTGAAGAGAGGAACACTCGACACCGGCGCCGATGTCGGGGTATCAGTACCGCTCGAAACCGGTACCAACCCCGAGCATGGCGAAGATACAGGAAAGCCAATCTGGGTCGTATCGATCGGCCCCGAAGGTACCGAGGACACCAGATGACTATCCCTGGTGAAGAGTAGAACACTCGACACCGGTGCCGGGTTATCGGTACCGCTTGAAGCGGATACCACCCCCGAGCACGGCTCAGGTATGTTCTGTGAGGGGTGAGCCCCAGGAACAACCTGAAACCCCGTAAATGCTTTGGAGCCCGAAGACTCCCGCCGGGGTTTTATTGCCAATGGGGTCTTGAGGAAAATACCATATTACTCCACTTTAACCTGCAGCTATAACCGGGGCGCTAGTGATGTTTAGATCCTTAAAGCTCTCATTGACCCACTAGTAGTCTCAGATCAGTGCAGCGCTCATAATCACTATAAATAGTGAAAAACAAATAGCGCTCTGATATCAATGACTACTGGGCAATTTGTCTTTTTTTTATGTAATAATCTTTTCTTCTTTTGTCAACTGCACCACCAGTGTTCCTAAATATTGTTAAAATACGTGTAGAACTGTTGGACAAACCGTTGAACTCTTAAACTATTAAACAGGCTTATCTTTTCAAGCCTTTTCAAGATACGACTGTTTTCCAGGTAAGGTGCTTTAGGGAAGCTGATCCAAGAGGCTCGAAGGGAGGCTTCATGAGTTCTGCTAAGACTACACTCGGGTCCCTTGCTGGAAGAGGCGGTCTGATTGGAGGCTTGGTATTCATAAGACCATTCATGAACCGCAAAGTAAGTGGGTGAACCGAGATAGGTTTACCATCCACCGGGGCATGGGTAGCTGTTACGGCTGAAAGGTGATAATGGACCGATGTGGTTTACAATCCTGACAGACAGATGCAGCAGGTAGGCAAGGACCTTCCCCACGGGACAGTGAATGGGGTCCTGTTGATGTTCCTGGGTCCAGTAGGACAGCTGAGTAGTCTGTTTCCTGGAAGCAGTGATAACATCAAGCACCTCTGTGGGGAAGGAGGCATCTACTGTTCAGCGACTTGAATCTTTCAGGCCAGTGAGAGGCTGCAGAGGCTGGGGTGGAGCAGGGTTCCCTGATCCTGGGTGAGCAGAAATGGATTTGTGCCCAGAGGTTGAGGCTCATGTACCATCAGGGCAAGGTGGTGTGGAAACCAGGCTTGCCATGGCCACTGAGGTGCAAATGAGGATGACTGTTGCTTTGGCCTAACGTATCTTGAGGAGAACGTGACTGCTGAGTGGAAATGGAGGGAAGGTGTAACAAAGCCGGTGACTCCATGAGATGGCAAAGACATTGTGTGCTCATTGTAGAGGACTTGGTTGGATGGAGCAGAAGAGCCTGGATTCGGCATTGCCGACAGTAGTAAAGACATCTACTTCTGGAGTGCCCCACTGTGCAGCGTGTGGACTACCGTGGTGTCAGGGGTCCATTCGTGTGGGTCCAGGCGTTGACTTAGTGAGTCCACTAGTTGGTTCTGACCTCTGGCAGGTAGACTGCTCTGAGCAAAGTTTTTATTGAGTGCGCAAAGAGCCAGAGGCATGTGGCTTCACGACAGTCAAAAGGACCACGCTCCTCCTTGATGTAGAACATGGATACCTTGATTGTCTGTCTGTATGAAGAGCATCTTGTTGCTGGCCCAGCAGCAGAAGACTTGTAGGGCATAGAGGACTGCCTGAAGCACTAACACACTGATATAAAGGGAGCGTTCTCGTGATGACCAGAGACTGTGTGGACAGGTGAAGGTGGTGTGCTCCCTAGCCATAGGTGGATGAGTCCCTTGTAAAGGTGCGTTGGTGTTGCTGTGGCAGACAACTCACAGATGGGTGAGCTGAGTGTCCACTAGCATAGACTGCTATGAAATTCCAGGTTTGTTCTATAGGGACTGTGTGTGTTGATTCCAGTATGCTCCGAGATGCTACTGAAGGGATCGCACGTACCGTCTTGCGAGTGGAACCACATGGACAGATGCTGCCATGTGACATAGTAACTGAAGCAGGTTGTGAGCAGTTGTAGATCAGAGGTGAAGTAACCTGCTGCTGAGGTGTTGTAGAAGTCTGAGCCTGTCTGTGGGAAGGAAAGCTTTCCTCTTCTGGGTGTCTATACTTAACCCAATGAAACAGATTTTGCTGAGGGTCTAACTCAGATTTTTGTTTATTACAAAGCTTCTGGCTTGAAGGGCTATGGTGGCTTGAACTGTGTGGCGCATTGCCTCTTTGGAGGGGCCAGATAAGAGTCAATTGTTTAGATAGGGGTAAACAGTGTCCCTATCAAAGTAGATGGCCCATGACTACTGCTAGACATTTTGTAAATATACGGGGTGCAGTGGAAAGGCCAAATGGAGTACTTTATACTGGTAGTGCTGACACTTGAATTTGAAGCAAAGGTATTTCCAGTAATGGGAATGAGAGTGTATGCATCTTTCAGGTCCAGAGAGGCCAGCCAATCATTTGACTCAACAGGGGAAAGAACGTACTAAGGGAGTTCATTTTGTGTTTGATGTAGCAGTTGAGGTCCCAAAGGTCCAAGATGGGATATAACCCTCCGGTCTGTTTCAGAATCAGGAACACACACAAGTAGAAGCCTTGGTTGCAATGATTGATTGTAGGAGTTCAATGACCTCCTGTTCTAGGATTTGTAAGTGCTGAGCCGAAGGCATGGACATGGTGAGACAGGGATGAGGGGTTAGACGTTTCCTAAAGTTGATCTTGTAACCCACTTCTACTATGTTGAGTATCCACTGATCTGAAGTTACAGAATGCCAGGCATCTCTGAAGTGCTGAATTCTGCCCACTACTGGTAAGTAATCAAAAACTGGGAGTAGTTTTGGGGGCAGGGGTTGGGTTGGAGCATTGTTTTCTTTCCTGTTGCCTGGAGCATTGAGGGTAGGTTGGTGCGGGAGGTCGTTGTGATGACTGTCTGGCATACAGCTGTCATTTCTGATGGGGGGCTGAAAATATTGATAATAGTAGGCTTTCCGGTACAGAGGTAGTTGGGAGTGCCTGGGTTGTGACGTCAGCTCTACTGGCTGGGCAACCAATTCTCTAATGGTGGATGAATGGTCCTCAACATCCAAAAGAGCTTCTTTTACTTTGGACTCAGACTATTCCCCTGACAAGATGCATCTGCAAGACCGTCGTAGAGATCTTCCAAGAATCCAGACACGCGAAGCCAGGCCGTGCGTCTGGCGGAAATAGCCATGGCAGTGGAGCACGTAAAAGACATCATTTGTGGTACAAATGATATGGCATAGAGATTCATGTAAATTAGTAAGGAGTTGAGCCTGCTCTTCTACTGTCAGGGTGCGAGTGTCATCCAGCTGCAAGAGGAGATCATGGTGGTAATGCAGTATCTAGAGCTGATGTGCTCTAATAGAACCCTCATGGCAAGAAGGCTGCTCCGATAGGACTTTCAGCCAACGGCATCTAGTGTTCATTGTTCTTTGCCCAGTGGTATCTGGAAAGCTGATTTAGCAGTTGCTGGTGATCAAACCTTGGCACCAGTAGCACCTTATATTTCAGGTCAAGTCACCGAGAGGTAGCATGCGCTGAAGTGGGATTCTTCCAGATGGAGACTTGAAGAAATTGATGGACTGGTAGGGCTAGGTCTTGCTTAGATGCACTGTACGCTCTAAGTATGGGCTGGAAGTCACGCTTATTACTAGGAGTTTGGGAATCACTTAGAGCCAAGGTCCTGAAACTTTCTGATAGGGGCTCTGGGAAATCTTACATCATCCTGTAACTAGTAGCTGCTGAGGTGAGAGTAAGGAACCTAAGCAAGTAACATGTTTCATCCTCCAACAATGTGGGGGTTTGCCATTCCATTACAGACAGCGATTGTGGGTGTCTGTGATGTCTGGGGTCCGTGGGCGAGTCTACTGGTGTGCTGTCATGGGCAGCACTGAGGATGACTGCACTGTCTTCAACAAGCTTGCGGAGTAGAGAAAGGACGGAGTTAGGGCTTGTAGTCCTTGCTGGCTTTATGTGTTGTTGAGGTAGATGGAGAGCAGTTTGCCTCAGAATTCTTCGAAGGGACTCTCCCAAGCTCTGGGTGGTCAGGCAGGCAAGTGTGCTTGGCTGTTTTACCTGCCAAATCATTCCTGTCTGCATTGGACTGCTTGTGATATTTGGTCTTACCATCCACTGGCCCCCTGTCTCCGATCGCTTTCAAGAGCTGTGGAGGAGAGGGGGGTCCAAAGAAAAATAAACAATGTGGTTGGAATTAAAATAATAAAAACTGTGGAGCTTGATGGAGAGGGAGAGAGCTGTGGCAACCCAGTCCATGGTAAGAAAAGGAACAGATGAGGAAGGAACATCAGGTGGGAAAGAGCACACATGCTTAAAGTCCAAAAGCGTGCCTGCATTCCCCTGCTTGTCTGTGGAGAAAACAATACTTTTTTTTTTTTTAATATATACATATAATCTCTGCATTACAGAACTTGTAAATAAGCTCTGAACCTCATGATGTTTTGCATAGTGCCCACAGTGGGAGTCCACAGAACTCACTTGGTGCTTGCCACAGGCCAGACAGCCTCTCTCCAAGGTGTGAGTGAGCAGCGAAACAGGGGCCATCTACATGCAGCAGCACACTCCAACTGTGGCACTGCTGCACATATCTAGAGAACTTTCACAGCTGCTGCCAAGGAAGTGATCCATATAAGTAGGCAATGCATGTATATCCAAAACACACAGCTCACTCATAGCCACACAACCCACATGTGGCACATGTATACAGCTCATGAGCACAGCTAAGGCATGCAGCACACATGCAGTTTACACCTGTAGCTAGCGTGCATCTGTGTGACAGCACAGGTCTAACACGTGTACAGCCATTGAGACCAATGCAAGTACAAGATCTGAGACTCCCACTGGACCAAATGACAGAACAGAGCCAACAGATAAGATCAGGCCAGCCCCCACAGCAGTGTCTGCAAGGATGCAGACACTAGAATCCAAAATAAAGCTGTACGTACCCCCTGGGGAGCCCAGGACAGACAGGCAGTGGACTCCAGGCCGCCCCCTTCCAATCAGGCCTCCTGGTACATATCTTCTCTTGTTTCTGTTCAAACAGTCCTGGGAGGCTGGGGGAAAGCAGAAGCATTTAAAGCCCGAGATTGCATGACAAGGGCTTTGATCCGACAGAATCCTGGCTGTTCAACCAGTTTCTCACACTGACAAGGAGCAAGCGGAGTGTTTTTCCCCCTCCATGCGGGAAACGCCAATCGGGTATCCACAGATACCCCTTGGCAACATCCACCATCGAGCTCTACTGGAAAAGTACCCCCGTAGCTCATAGGCAATCAGCCTAACACAATTTGAAGCAGACCTGTGTCAGAACAGCATGCACCATCTCCTGGAGACCGAAATACTGAAGTGTGCCCCTAGCTGTATCAACCTTAGTAGGAATGATGTTGCCACTGGAAGTTTCTGGTTCTCTGTCTTCACATGTGTTGGTAGGGGAACACAACCAACTTGTCTGGACTAGTTTAGCAGGATGATCTGGAAGAGAAGCTATAATGCTGTAGTGTAATCATGTAAAAAGACAAGGTCCCAGCTCAATATTTTAATTACAAGAAAACAGAGACACAAGCCTTCACTCTATTTCAGTTACAAGCATGGGGTAAGTTACAAAGAGCAGTGGAAAGTGTTTTAAAACAGATGCACAAAGGACTGATCAGATACTTGATAAATTCAGAGGTTGAAGTTAGGCATCTGACCACAGTGAAAGGTTCACTACTTACAGCAGAACATGGCACAGCGTGGGTACTCACTTGAGCCACTCTTTGATAGGATCTAGGGAGGCAATGGGGATGGCGTTGATCATTGTCACTTTTTTGCTGTAGTCCTTATATACAATCACCATATCAAAGTTCTTCAGGTGGAACTGGACCCGCTCAAAGTGCACCAATTCTACCTCATCTAGGGTCACCACAAAAGGGGGCTGGAGAAGAGAAGAGATCAGGGTAGCACTGAGATGAGAAGAACAAAGCAGCACCGATTGAGCAGACTGTCCCCACTTACAGGCTCAGTCTTGTATAACACCAGACTGTAAACATGTCAAGTCTTACTGCAGCAGCACTGAGATTCATCTGCCAAACCTCGGCACTGTCTGTGATGTTATGTCTTCACCTCCTTGGGTCAGGTTACATCATCTCACAGGGGCCATGCTGGACTAATTGGCCTGATCCTTTGGAATGTAGTGTTCTCTAGAATAGACCCTTACTAACAGTGCAAAGCTGTGCACAATGACAAATTAGTGTTGTAAAGTATTTGTTGGAACAATTTGCCTGCACCCAGTACATTCTGACTACTGGATAGCCCCTCTCATATCCATACTTACCCATTCAGTGGTGTTGACTAAGGCGCTGCTGGTGGGCTGCAGCAGGCAAGTACTCCTGTAGGGGGCACCGTTGAACCTATAACAAAACCATAAAGATGGATCAGAAATCTGACAAAGATGTATAGTACAAAAGACCAGATGATTGCAACCTCCTGGGAGCCAAATTCCTTTGTTCTCACCCACAGAAACACAACTCCAAATTCTTTATCTAATGATATGCAACCTTTCCTCATATTTGTGATCAGCATCTTCTCCAAAAGACATCTAAAATGATCTGATCCAATGAGCAGTAGTTCTTTTGCATGTACTGAACAATTAATAGCAGGTCAAACTCATGAACCTCCCTGCCGTTCATGTATGGTATCTATTTGCCAAGTCTTTCAATGGAAACTACAATCTGGATGTAGTTTTGGAAAAAGTACTTGCATAACGAGAAATTGGAGCAAGAGGAAGATAGGTTCTGGTAGTTATTTTCAGCATTTTGTATTGTCAAGGTCCAAATTCTCCCCTAAAGCTCAGTGGATACCTGCGTAAATTTGGTCAACAGATTCCTGCCACTGGTCCCAGGATGTTTCTGGGGGGTGGTATAGTGATCTTTAAAAAAAACGCACACAAAAAAAACCCCAACACACAAAAACAAAAAAACAAACAAACCACAAACTTACCCCAAATCCCTGAAGGGCACTTCAAACTCCAGCTCCTCCTTAGTCAGTGTCTCTACCTTCTCAATGAAGTTCTTGAAAGCAGTCTTCAACTTGTGTCTCATCTCCCGCTCCAACTGCCCATTACACACACAAGAAAAAAAAATCCCATCCCATAGTAAATTATTAAAAGCAAACCAAACTTCTGCACAAAACCACTCCCATCTCAGAAACAAAACAAATCAATCAGGGAGAATCTCATCCCCAAAGTCTTCTCTTTCTCTCAAAACCTGTAATAGGCTCCAAACCACAACCATATGAACCCAACCACCACAATATAAGCGAGTTAATCAAATCCTCACCTTTAAATTCCTTCCAACTTTACACTCTCAATACTGTAGGAGGTTCAGTAGCCACAGCAATTAAAAAATAGAATCCAGGGTTATGCAGACTGCTCTTTAAGAACCCTCATGGACAGCCAACTACCTTACTCCAAACACTGCTTACCTGCTCCGCATAGAGGTCATCCCTGTCATGCATGTGCTGGTGTTTGCCTAGGTCAGTGGTTATCTCCCCCACCTCTGTGTAGAACTGCACATCCGTATGCCGTTTCTTACCGAACATGATGGCATTCTGCAGGGAGGAGCAGAAGACAGGGAAAAGAGGTCATGAGGTAGAAATAGGGACAAGGCAGAAACATTGGAAACAGCCACACTTTTGACCACCACATCAATGGCAAGCGGGAAAGGGCATGTAGAACAGAATCCATGCAAAAGGCAGGCAAGCCATTCAACAAATGCTGGAAAGCAATGAGTACAAATGCTTGAAACCTAGCCAACAAAGTTCCTGATCTGGAAGCCCTAATGGTGGAAATGAACTTGGACATTGTGGCCATTACAGAAACATGGTTTAACGAGTTGTATGAATGGGATATAGCCATAGCTGGCTATAATCTATTTAGAAGAGATAGAGGGTAGAAAAGGAGGAGTAGCCGCCCTGTATGTTAAAAGCAATATTAAAGCTACTGAAATGCAGGGGACAGATTGTGCTGGAAAGAGATGGCACTGTCATCCATACTGGTGTGGTCTACAGGCCTCCAACTCAAACCGAAGAAATGGATAGCGAATTGATTGTTGATATTGCAAAGATAGCCATGAAGGGGGAAGTGATCATGTTGGGTGACTTTAATCTACCTGATGTGGATCAGTGTTCCTTCTGCAAATCTGGAAAGAAGTAAAAATAGTGGATGTCTTCCAAGATGTGTTACTTAAACAAATGGTGTTGGAACCGACCAGTGAGAGCTCCGTGCTGGTTTTAGTGCTCACCAATGGAGATAGCTTGTCAAATGGTAAAATTACGCTTTACCTGCTAATTGGCTTTCCTTGATGAACTTCAGTCCAGTCCCACACCTCAGGGTAGTGCACCTCCTCCAGCAGCTTGGAGACTGAGCATGTCACAACTTTGATGACATCAGGATACTTAGGCAGCTGGCACCACCCCCAGCCCCCAGTAACCCATTGACAAAGCAGACTCACAGGAGCAACAAATAAGTTGTCAATATTTCAAGAACAAAAACAATCCTAAGAACTATAAGGAGTCCCCCACCGGAATACCCCTCCTCCCCCAGGCAGCCCCCCCCTCCCTGGTCCTCCCCAAACATGGGAGCCTTCCACCCAAAGGAGTCTACCTGCCAATACACCAAGTTCCCATCTCCCCCCCCTCGGAGGATGGGATAGGTAACTTACCCAGGAAACACAAACCCAGGAAGCTGTGCGCCCCCTCCCGTAACAAAACAGTACCACTTGGCCAGCCCCTGGCCTATTCATTTAAGCTGAAATTCTTCAGGCCCAGGGTCGCACACAGCACTACAGAAGGGAGGGTCCTGGGATTGGACTGGAGTTCCTCAAGGAAAGCCAATTAGCAGGCAAGGCCTAAATTTCACCTTCCTTATCATCCCTACAATCCAGTCCTGCACCTCAGGGATATAACAGAGCCACCTAAACACGGGAGAGACCTGCGAGCCCGGCCTGGATAACCACTGAACCAAACATTGCATCCCCCCTCGCTTGCACATCCAATCGGTAATGCTTCACAAAAGGTATGTAAAGACGACCAGGTGACCGCACAACAGATGTCCCCCGGCAAAACCAAACTCCACTCTGCCCAAGAGGCAGCCTGTGCCCTGATGGAGTGAGCCCGCAGACCCTACGAGACCTGTCTGCCCTGAAACAGATATGCCGACGCAATTGCTTCCTTAACCCATCTCGAGATGGAGGACTTTGCTGCAGAATCCCCCTTACGTGGACCACCGAACAGGATGAACCACCGATCCAATTTTCAAAACAAAGCCATTCTCTTCAGATACCTTCTCAGAGTCTGCCTGAGGTCGAGGAGACGCAGCTGCAAATCTCATAATTCCTCCGCAGACCAGACAACACAGGAAGAGCAACTAACTAGCTGATTCAGATGAAAACGGACACCACCTTCAGCAAGAAAGAAGGTACCGTTCATAGAACCACCTTCTCCATGGAAAGAGAGAGAAAAGGTTCTCTACACACCACCACCTGATGCTCAGAGGTTCTCCTGGCCGAACAGATCGCCACCAAAAACACTGTCTTCAATGTAAAATCTTGCAGGGTACATGATGCTAGCAGCTCAAAGGGCTCCTGCTACAGCACTGAGAGCATCACGTTGAGGTTCCAAGCCGGAACCAAAGCCCTCCTTGGCGTACAGAGTTGCCTAACGGCCCTCAGGAAATGAACAACATCGGAAAATGTTCCCAAGGAGACCCTCTAGATTCTATCGTGATAACACACCAATGCAGCCATTTGCACCCTTAGCGAGCCACAGGCCAAACCTCTCTCGAGAGCTGCCTGCAAGAACTCCAGCATTTCAGGAACAGATGCCAACAACGGCCTGCAACCGTGCTGAGCACACCAGCCCTCAAAGATTCTCCACACTCTAATGTATGCCAAGGAGGTGGACCTCTTCCGGGCCCTAAGAAGTGTGGAGATCACCTAAGCAGAATAACCCTGCTTCCTTAACCTAGCCCTCTCAAGAGCCATTCCATAAGTGAGAACTGATCCACCTGAGGCATTGTGATACGTATGTGACACGTATGATTTTGCTTGCATAAAATGGATACAGCAGCCATGTAGCTATTGGGGTTATTATCAGGCATAACAGCTTGCACTGTAGAGACTATAAGGTTATTATAGGGCATAACAGTTTACTCTGTAAATAAGCTAAAACCAGCTAGAACTAGTAGGATGAGTCAGAAGTGCCTGACTCTGAGGCTGGACATACCTTCGCTGTGTATGCAGGTATTATCCAATCACAATTATAAGATGATGTAATAACCTATCACTGAACATTTTTACTGTAAATAACTGATAAGAAATTGTATAACCATCGTGGAACTTTCCAAGGAAGATGGGACGGTACCAGGGACGAAGCAGACGTGTTTCGGTGGTTTTTCCCGGATTCCTTGCAGCATCGTGAAAGTCCCCCGATCGCTGAAGTGACGCCTACAATATCCGGTGATGTATTGATGCATTTCATTTCATGCTATACTTACTTATAATCTTTTATTTACTATACAATAAAAAGTATTCTAGTATTACTATCCAATTGTGCCTGGTTGGTATGTCAGTGAGGACTCAGTTTGATTTTTATAGTAATACAGGCATCAAAACTGGACCTTGTACCAACAGGTCCGGCCTGCTGGGAAGTCTCCACGGCTCAGCTGCTCTCGAACGAACCAAATTGGTGTACCACGGCCGCCGCGGGCAATCCGGGGCAATCAAAACGACCAGCCCTTGGTGCACCTCCACTCTTTGAACCATGTGACCTATGAGCACCCACGGAGGAAAGAGAGAAGCCCCTGGCCTGGCCAGCACTGCACCAGTGCGTCTAGGCCCTCAGACATCCTCTCCCTCCGCTGACTGTAGAAATGACTGGCTTCGGTTGATGCGAATGTTGCCATCAGTTCCTCCCAGCGATGCATGATCTGCTCGAAGACCTCCTGGTTCAGCTGCCATTCCCCTGGGTCCAAGCGCACCCGACTGAGGTAATCGGCCGTGATATTCTCTGTGCTGGCCACGTGCTCTGCTGAAATCGCTTGCAGGTGGGCCTCCGCCCAAACCATCAACATCTCTGCCTCGCTCTCCAGCTTGGCACTGCCCGTGCCACATTGCCAATTGATATACACTACCGTGGTGGCGTTGTTGGAGAAGACTAGAGGACATAACATGAAGCTGCAAAGGAGTAAATTGAAAGGCAATGTCAGGAAATACTTTTTCAATGAAAGGGTGGTGGATGCTTGGAATGCCCTCCCAATGGAAGTGGTGAGGGCAAATACAGTTAACAGAATTCAAAATGGCATGGGACAGACGAAGTGTATCCCTTTACAGCAACAGTTAAATTTATTTTTATTTTATCCTATCTAAATTCTCAAACAGGGGTGTCTTACACGGAGCAGTGGTTTCACCCCTAAACAAAGACATGGGAAGAGGTGAACTGCACAGAGCAGCAGGTGCACCTACTCTTGCCATCTTATTGGGCAGATTAGATGGACCACACTATCTGCCGTCATTTACTATGTTACTATGACCCAGACCATTCCAGTGCATACCACTGGGTGAAACTCCCGTAGGGCGAAGTGAACGGTTCTCATCTCCAGCCGACTGACGGACCAAGTCCGCTCCTCCGCAGTCCACCAACCCTGTGCAACACGCTCCTCGCAATGGGCTCCCCAACTTGTAGGACTGGCATCCGTCAGGGGAAGCCAGCAGAGCGACTCCCAACTCCCACCGTCAGATTCTCCTCACTTAACCACCATCTGAGGGCCTGCCGGACTTCCCATGGACAGGCCAACCTGCGCTTTAGGGGATGCAGCTGATGAGACCACCGCTGCAACAGGGCTCTCTGCAATGGCCTCATGTGGGCACGCGCCCAGGGGACCAGATCGATAGTCGCCGCTGTGGTCCCCAACAGTTGAAGATAATGCCATGCAGATGGCTACACCATGCACAGAAGCTGCCGAACCAACAAGCGCAGTGCCGCCACCCTCCTTTGAGGTAGAAACACCCGACCCCCCGCAGGTGTCGAAATGAGCCCCAAGGTACTCAAGGTCCTGTGAGGGGGTCAAGTGGCTCTTGCCGACATTGATGATCCAGCCTAGCTCATGCAAGAAATACACCACACGGCCTGCTGCCTGGAGCGCTTTCCTCCTTGAATTTTGCTTGAATGAGCCAATCGTCCAAGTAGGGATGCACTAGTATGCCCTCGCGATGCAACGCCACCGCCACCACAACCATCACCTTGGTGAAAGTCCACAGGGCCGTTGCGAGACCGAATGTCAATGCCTGAAACTGAGAATAACCCATGGACATCGCAAAGCGAAGAAACTGGTGATGATCTGGATGTATGGGAACATGAGGTATGCTTCCATGAGGTCTAGAGAGGTCAAGAGCTCCCCCTCTCGAACGGCCATCATCACCCAACGAAGAGTTCCCATATGAAAGCGTGGAACCCGGAGACACCTGTTTACCTGCTTGAGATAGATAGGCTGAAAAGTCCCATCCTTTTTAGGAGCGAGTATCAACCTGCTCCGCACTGATCTGTGGGAACTGATACCACCGCCCACAAGCATAGAAGGCGCTCTAGCGTCTGCCACATGCTCTGCGTGTGCCTAGAAGGGAGCGAACAAAGGATGGTGCTAGAGGTCTGGCGAACTCCAGCGCATAGCCCTCCTGGATCACCTGTAGAACCCACTGGTCCGATGTAACCTGGACCCAGGCAGGGTAGAAGTCCTGCAACCGACCACCCACTGGCTGTTCCTCTGCCTGGGTCCCCATCGCTTCACCGCTTTCTTCTGGGCCGAAGTAGAGGTAGAAGTCCCGTAATAACCTCTGCCTGCCCCCTGAAAGGGCGGTGCCCTGGCAGCAAACCTTCCTCTGGAAAGGGGAGAATCTCACCAACCGAAAACATCTAAATTCACAGACCTGAACCCGGCCTGCACCCGAAGCCTGACCCTGCTTCGGCCTATCTTAGGGGAGTCCAAAGGGGGTCGCCTTCCCAAAGTCCTTTATCAACTTTTCCAGCTCTCCCCGAACAACTGTTCCCCCTTGAAAGGCAGTTTACTCAACTGGGCCTTTGAGGAAACATCCGCCAACCAACTGCAGAGCCAGGAGGTAACGGCAAACCACCACCATCAAGGCCATGCTGTTCGAAAGAGCCCTTACCAGATCATAGAAGGCGTCAGCAAGGTAGGCTGCCCCCGACTCCAACCTCACTGTGGTTTCCTGACCCTGAGCCTCCTCAGCTAACTCAGGGAGGTCTTGCGCCCAACGCAAACATGCGCACGCCACCAAGCAGAGGCTTGTAGGACAGCCTGCTTCAGCAGGGTATCTATCTTCCTATCCTGGACGTCCTTGAGCGCCACACTTCCCTCAACAGGAATCTTAGTCATCTTTGTTACAGCCGATACTGCGGCATCGACCCTTGAGGAACAAAACATCTCCTTCTCCACCTCTGTCAAGGGATATGGCCGGGACATGATGCGAGACCCCCCCGAGCTAAACCTCCTGGAGCTCCCATTCCTCCAGGATCATCTGCTTAATGACTATGCAGGGGGAGCACCCTCTGAGGCCTAAGCACAGCTTGCAGTATTGGATCCTCCAGAGTTTCTTCCTCGACCGCCCCTGCAGGGGGGCATGTTAAGCGCCTTGAGCAATTCAGCAATGAGTACTGCCAGCTCCTCCTTCCGGAAGACCCTAACATAGGACTCATCCTCCAGTGGGATCTCTCCCTCCTCGAGTTCCTCTGGCTCCAAACTGGGCTCCAGCTTCCCCTCTGAGGAAACAGACCCGGCCTCATCTGCTACCTCCCCCTCGAGGTGTCTCTTGGCACAAGGCTGCATTGGGTCCGGTTCCGCACACTCCAAGTCCACCAGACTCCCCTCCACTTCTTGGCTTTACGCCCCTTGCCCTTGGCTTGTTGCTTTAGGCAGAACGCCTTATGAAGGAACACCACAAATTCGGGGGAGAAATCCCCAGGAACCCCCGCTCTCTGCACCTGCGAGGAGGAAGGGCCGGGAGAGACCTGCTGACAGTGTTGAAGCACTGGTGGAACTAAACCAAGCCCCTCCTCTCTGAGGCAAGGAGCCCGGGATCTGGGACCCAGGTGCCTCGGAAGCACTAGCATCCTCTATCATGGTCTGCTAGGCCGAGTGTGTGTCTGCCATACAACCTCTGCAGACCCCTTCTGCAGAGAGCATGCTCCTACTTGCCCCACAACCCTACACTGTGGCCTAGTAGGCATGGCTCCCCAGAAACTCAGGGGGAAAGCCTCCCTCCTACTACAGCTCGTGCTGAACTCCTTTCTATCTTTTCTGTTTGTTTTTTTTAGGTGGTACTCACAACCCAGCAAGTCCCCTTTCTTGTTCCTGCCCTAAAAACAAGCCTGGGAACAGAAACAAAGGAAAAAACAGGCAAAGAAAGAAACTGCAGGAAACAAACACCGCTGTAATCCTTTCCTGCTCAAACAAAATGGTGCTACTAAAAGACTCCCCTTGCAGGGCCTGCTGCCAAGTGGCTTGCCAATGCAGAGATCACCCTCATGTGAATTTACAGCGGCCCCAGCAGTACTCACACTAACCCCCGGCTCCCGCTGCCGTTTGTGTCCTGTGCCGACTGCTGCTATGCCTCGTACTCATCACAACCGCTGCTTCGGCACAGAGGTGAAAACGGACAGTTGCCTACAATTGGCTTTCCCAGCGCCTGCCTTACCCCCTCCAGAACACCACTCCTCACTCGCAAAGGGGGGTTCAGGAGCAGCACGTGTCTCAAAGCTCACTGCCCAGCAGCTCCTTCAGCCCTTGGAGCAAAGTGCCTCCATTGTCTGTCTTTTTTTATTTTTTTTTTTAATATAATCCGTTCACCCTGCACAGGACTCCCAGAAGCCAGGAGGAGGAGGGAGGAGGCTTAAATAGCAGAGTCTAGCCAAAGAAGAAATTAAAGAAAGTAAAGAAAACTAAAGAAAATAAATGAAAATCTTCTCAGATGTCCCTTCAATGAGTCCTGACTCAAGAATCACTCGCTCCAGCTGCTTGGAGACTGAGCTTACTGGGGGCGGGGCCAGCAGCCTAAGTATCCTGATGTCAAAGTTGTGACATGCTCAGTCTCCAAGCTGCTGGAAGAGGTGCACTACCCTGAGGTGCAGGACTGGACTGGAGGTATGATAAGGAAATCCAGGTGGGTGCCCATGTGAGCAGCAGCAATCACCACATGGTGTGGTTTGTGATAAAAGCCAAGATGGAATCCAAACACAGCAAGCTCAAAGTCCTAGACTTCAAAAATGCTGAAACCTGAAGGAGACGTTGGGTAGGATGGGAGGGGATAAGGGAAGTGGAATTGCAATGGGCTAAACTAAAGGAGGCAATAAAAAGGTGCATCAGATACATACGTAAGGAAAGTAAAGAAAAACAAGAGGAAAAGGAAACCTATTTGGTTCTCCAAAGAAGTGGCTGCACAAATAAAGGCAAAAACATAGTTTTCACAAAATTCAGAAGCTCACAGAGGAACACAGAAAAGAATACAAGATCAAACTAAGACAAAAAGAGAAATAAAGATAGCAAAATCAAAGGCAGATGGCTAAAGATGTTAAGTGTGGTGACAAAACTTTCTTCAGGTATATTCGGGAGAGGAGGAAAATCAGAGGTTGAATTACAGGACTCAAAAGTGCTGGAAACAGATTCGTGGAAAGTGACATTGAAAAAGCGAAAATGCTAAACAAATAGTTCTGCTTTGTTTTCACTAGAGAAAATCCTGGAGAAGGACCAGCTGTGACTGACAAATATACAAATGGGAATGGAATAGATATCACACCATTCACAAAGATGATGGGTTAGAATAGCTTGCAAAACTGAAAGTGGACAAGGCCATGGGACCGGATGAGATACATCCCAAGATACTGAAAGAGCTCAGAAAGGTTCTTGCAGGGCCGTTAAAGGATGTTGTTAACAGATCCTTGGAGACAGCAGAAGTTCCACAGGACTGGAGAAGGGCCAATGTAGTACCTCTCCACAAAAGTGGTAATAAGGAAGAAGTGTCAAACTACAGGCCAGTAAGCCTTACCTCGGTGGCAGGAAAAGTAATAGAGGCACTCCTGAAAGAGCAAATAGTGGACTTCCTCAAAACCAAGAAGTTGCATGATCCGAGGCAACATGGTTTTACCAAAAGGTCGATCTTGCCAAACAAATCTGAGTTCTTTGATTGGGTGACCAGAGAACTGGATCAAGGGCATGTGATGAATGTGATCTACCTGGATTTCAGCAAAGCCTTTGATACTGTTCCTCACAGAGGCTTATCAATACTCAGTTTGGAGATGGGTCCCAAGATTGTGAACTGGATCAGAAACTGGCTGAGTGAAAGACAACAGAAGGTGATGGTAAAAGGAACTCACTCAGATGAAAGTAAGGTGATTAGCGATGTGTCCCAGGATTTGGTCCTGGGACCGGTACTGTTCAATATATTCGTGAGTGATATTGCCGAAGAGCTGAATGGAAAAATCCGTCTTTTTGCAGATGACACCAAAATTTGCAGAGTGGACTCCCCTAAGGGAGTGGAGAACATGAGGAGAGATCTACAAAAGCTGGAAGAATAAATCTTAACTGTCAAGCATTAGACCAATGTGAAGAAGTGCAGTGTCATGCACTTGGTAAGCAGAAATCAAAGGGAATTGTATGAGATAGGGGGCGAGAGATTGGTGTGCACAGACCAGGAGGACGACCTCAAGGTGGCGAAACAGTGTGACAAGGTGGTGGCAAAAGCTAGAAGGATGCTGGGTTGCATAGAGAGAGGAATTAACAGCAGAAAAGCACAGTTACTTACCTGTATAACAGGTGATCTCTGGGAACAGCAGGAATAAGTCTTCACATATGGGTACGTCGGTACCGATGGAGTCTGCGCGGGAACGCTTCCCAGCGTCCAATCAAAGAGCTTTTGGAAGCATCCCACCACGCCTGTGTGCTTTCCCGCCTTTCCCAACTGCCTCTCCTCAGTTAAGTTTTAAAGCTGAGACAAAGAGAGAGAGAGAGGAAAGGAAAGAGAGAGAGAGAGGAAAGGAAAGATAGATAGAGATACAACTCCTGGGGAGGTGGGTGGGTTGTGAAGACTTATTCCTGCTGTTCCCAGAGATCACCTGTTACAGGTAAGTAACTGTGCTATCTCCAGGAACAAGCAGGAATGAGTCTTCACATATGGGGACTCCCAAGCTGAGATGCCTGGAGTCCCAGCATGTCATAGGTTGGAACATGCTATCTCCCAGAACACCAGGCATCTTGAGGATGGAGGGTAGGAGTTGAAGAAAGAAAGGTGCTGTGGAACAGCTAACCTAGCATAGGCTTGCAGACAAGGAGTCCATGTGTGGATGATAATTGTCATCAATGATATTGCAAAGAAAAAATATTGCAATAGGGACCTCCCCTAACAGGACTTTAAAGTATGGAGGTTCATGGGATCTATTGGGGAACCCAGTAGAGGAACCTCGAGAAGGACCTCACTGTAAGTGGAGGTAGTAAACCTGTAGGAAAGCAATGGAGGTCAGAATCCTGAAAGGTAACAGGGAACCCCAGTAGGAGAAAACTGGGGTAGTACAAAAACGGTGGGCCTTTAGCAGAAGGCTTTATGATAAAAACCCAACTCTTTTGGCAGTAGAGTGGCTCACTCTTAGGAACAAAAAGAGAAAGGCTAACCGATTTGGACAGACAGGCCCAGTCCTTGTGAGGAGAAAGGGTATGGGAACCCCTTGTATCCCAAAAGAAAGGACAACGCCGGAGGCGTTAGAGCCTGTGAGTAGCTGAAGATCCGCAATGTCTCCCCTAACTGAAGTCAGCTGGGAGAGATATTGGACATGGAGAGCTTCAGAGGTACCTAACCTTAGGGTTATGGTAGGTGTTAACTACCACCAAGTGGTTGTGAGTGTAGGACCCCAAAACATGCTGGATAGCATAAGTATGGGTAAAGCCCATCTGTCAGAATCATATGGCTATATGAGCTTCGACAGTCAGGTAGATAAAGCAGAAACATATCTACCGACAGTAAAATATCTCAAAAGATATACACACATAGATACATAGATATATGAGAATATATCTATAGGGAGATATGAAGGGCATAAAATACTCACACATGATAGACAGACATCTGTAAGATGTGTGCTATAGGTATGAATATATATTACACCTCTATATGGAAGTCTGCAAGAAGCAGACAGAGATATGCCTACAAAAAGGTATTCACATAGGAAAATGTGGAGAGGAAAGATTCATCCAACAACAAGAAGGTGGAACCTACTTGAGAAGACAGAGAATCAATTCCCACTGGTTATGGCTACAGGAATGCTGGGTAGTAGAATAACCAGGATGGTTACGTGAAAGCAGAGGATGATATCAGTCTGTAGCCTGCAAGTCCCGAGTATTCTAGCATGGTAAGTGAATAGAAGACACATAGGAATGAGATGCAATGCTGACCTGCTTAAGGGCAAAAAGGTATCATGCGTTCTTACCATGAGGACGAGCTGGAAGGGGAAAACATATTCCCTATTGGAAATACTATGGACCAAAGCAGGGAATTACCAACTCCTTAAGCTTTCACGTAAGAGGAGGCCTATGTCCTTTATATTAAAAGGGAGAACTTTTCTAGTCATGGGAGACATGACTGAAAAAGCCTTTTTCAACCATCTAGTAGGCTGTTGGAGAAAAAGCCCTCCCCATGCTCTCTAGCAAGGGCCCATAGTGGAGAGCTTCTCTGTAGAATTGCAGAGAGCATGATGCAGGAGAATGGGGAGATAGAACTGCAGCAGAAGAGCCAGCAGCTATGTCAACTATGCTGCCCAGCCCAGGGGAATGGAGATGGCAGAAAGAGAAGACAATCCAGCAAGCTTGTAGTGAAAAAATTTTCCAAGACAGATGACAGCACTGACTTGGAGCCACTACTAAGACCAGATAGAATGTCTCTCTCGGATTTCTTCTTGGCTATCCCACAATTTTCTGCATCTGAATCCGTCAAAGTCCACAGCTATGTGGGTCTCACTAACTGGTTCTTGCCCTTCCCTGGCTCCCTCGATCGATTCTGTTTCTCTCCCTCTTGTGTCATCCTTCCGCTATCTCGGTGTCATTCTCGACTCTACGCTTTCTTTTCATCAGCACCTCACTTCCCTTACACATCGTTCTTTTGCTGCCCTGCGACAGATCAGGGCTGTCCGTTCCCTTCTCCCCTTCTCTTCCCTAGTCACCCTTGTCCTGGCCCTAGTTATAAGTCGCCTGGACTACTGCAACGTTTTTCTTGCTAACCTCCCAAAATATCAACTTCGTCTTCAGCGCATTCAAAATGCTGCTGCCCGCCTCACATTTTCACACCGTTCTGACCACATCACACCTATCCTTCTCCGTCTGCACTGGTTACCACTCTGTTTTCGCTTTCATTATAAGTTCCTTATTTTGATTCACCGCGCTCTTCATACCAATACCCCTCTATATCTTGCGGATCGGATCACTCTTCACACCCCCTACCGTCAGCTTCACTCTCTCCATGCAAATCGTTTGTCCCTCCCTTCCCCGTCACAGGCACACCTTGAGCAGACCCGTCATGCAGCTTTTTTCTTTTTAGGTCCAGTGTTATGGAATGCGTTACCCCTGTCTCTCCGTCTGGAACCCTCATACCCTCAATTTAAAACACTACTCAAAACCCATCTGTTTCAGCAAGCTTTTCATCTCTCTCCTGATGGTCCTCCCTGATGTTCCTTTAGCTGTTGTGTTTGTTTCTGTTTTGTTCGTATATTTGTTCTGTTGCGTATTTTGTCTACCCATAGTCTGTTCTGTCTACCCCTTTATGGGCCTTTTATCATTGTTTGTATTCTTATTTTAGTTAACTTGTGTTTTAGAATACTGGCCCTTTTATCATTGTGTGTATTGTTATTCTAGTTAACTTATGTTTTAAAATACTGGCCCTTTGTCTGGTTCTGTTTTAATTTTGTCTTCTATTTGTTTGTGCTTTTATACTTTACTTTTCTGTTTCACTTTGGCGTTCCTTTCTTTGTCTTTGCATGGCCAACCTTTTATTGTACACCGCTTTATGTTTCGACGGAAAGCGGTCTATCAAATTTTAAATGAAGATAAAGATAAAGTGGAGGACAAATCTGGTTGCTGGTGGACAAGAACCAGTGGTTGAAACATTAAGGCTCCTGCATTGGCAGCTGCTTGCCAGACAGCATAAGAATGGTACTGTTTAAAGAAACCAGTAAGAACAGACAAAACAAGAGTAGAAAACTCTGGACGTGTCTGATGAACTGCTTCAAAGCAAGATTGAAAAAGAGGAGTCAACTCAGAGAAGAGAACTCCGCACTGGAAAAGTAAGAAAACTAGAGAGGCTGAAGGAAAGCCCTCCAGTGAAGCAATACCGCTCTTACCGAGGAAAAACCCTGGTAAGAGGGTAAGAGAATGGAGCTGAAGAAAACTTACAAAGTAGTAAGTTTATAGGAGGGAAAAAAAGACATGCTGGCACAGGAAACTATCATTTGATAGTGGATAGACCTCTTTCCCTAGAAGGGAAAAAGAGGAAAAATCCTGTGACCTAGAAGTGTGCTTTTTCTTGCGCTTTACCCGCCTCATTGCTGATTCCACAACTATGGAATGATGAGGAAGTTGAGTCTTTTGAAACCCTGGAGAGGGGGGCACCTGATATAAGAGATCAGTTGCTCTGGAAGGTGGGGGTACCCTTAAAGGTGTTTCCCACATTCCTAGAAGGAGATTCTGCAAGGAATGATGCAAAGGAAGCATTATGTTCTCCTTTGCTTTGGTAGAAAGAGTCCTGTGCAGGATCATGTCCTGGGATAGGAATACTATATCCAGGAGGAAACTCTGAAAAGAGGGTTCCCCAACAGTATTTTCCCTTGGACAGGTTAGATCTGAAGAACTAGCCTGAGCACCGGCAGAGCTATCCAGATATATAGGAATAGAAGATCCTGCACAGTGCAGTGTGGAATGCTTAAAGGATGGTCACCGGTACTGGCTGTCAGGAGCAGCGACCGTCATTACCACATTGTCCATGCCAGGTATCGACTCCAAGCTTGGCATAGAAGGGAGCGATCCTGTTGAAAAAAGCATG
This sequence comes from Ichthyophis bannanicus, assembly GCA_033557465.1. NCBI lineage: Eukaryota > Metazoa > Chordata > Amphibia > Gymnophiona > Ichthyophiidae > Ichthyophis > Ichthyophis bannanicus. Next base: position 123,932,839 of record CM066048.1, read on the forward strand.
GTAGGAGTTTGCCACGATGCTACTGTGGATACCGGTACCTATGTCGGAGTCGAGCTCGACAAAGACATCGGAGCAGTCATCGGAGACCGTTCAATCGGTACCGAGGTAACCGAAAACCTCCGGGTGCTATCCTCGGTACCGAGCCACCGGTATCGATCGGTGTTGGTACCAAACTGTACTGGTACCGAGCCTTCCAGACTAGAGAGCGATTCTAAACTCGGCATCGATAAGTGAAGCATGGAATGCACAGACTGTAAGGACAATGAGGACATCGGTACCGACTTCGGTACCGTGTCTCATACCGGTGAGTGAAGGTCAGTTAGTGATAACTCAATCGGCCTCGAGGGAACCGAGAGTTGCGGATCCGAATCATTGGAACCGAGCCTTCGGTAGCGCCTGGAGCCGGTACCAAGGCGAGTTGGTACCCAGTCCTCCAGACTGGAGATCGATTCCAGACTCGGCATCGAAGGAAGCGAGGCTATCGATGCACGTCTGGAGGGTACCGACGTCGGTGGTAGTATCGGTGCTGGTACCGATAATGGAAGGTCAGTCTGGAGTGTATCCACCGGTCCCGAAGGTACCGAGGACGCCAGATGACCATCCCTGCTGAGGAGTATTTCATCCAACACCAGTGCTGATGTTGGGGTATCGGTACCGCTCGAAGTGGATGCCACCATCGGACACGGCTCAGGTATGTTCTGTGAGGGGTGAACCCCAGGAACAACCTGAAACCCCTTATACACTTCGGAGACCGAAGACTCCCGCTGGGGTTTTGAAGCCAGTGGGCCCTCGAGGGCAAGGCCGGAGCCGTCCACATGCTGTGCATGAGACCTACCACTCGAGGGCTGGCTAGTCTTAACAGACTGTTTGTGGGTTACCTGATCCTGTGTAGAAGAAGGCGACGGTGCCCCGAAACTGGAGGGAAACAGTGTATCGAGGGAACCTCGATATTGAAGACTTCTTCTCACCAAACTGTTGTCAGGACTCAAGCAGGTTAGACACCGACGTCGAGGGTCTAAAAATAAAGTTGTACCGCCACAGTTTGAACATTTCTGGGAGAAAGTGGCTGGCGGTTCCATGAAGGAAAAGAAGAGGCCTAAAAGGCCTAAGATACCGTGAGACACTATGAAGAAAAAATATTCCCTGAAAAAGGAAAATTTTACAAGAAAAGAAAAGAAAACACCTGCGGTACCGGTGGCGTCGGGAAGACAGCCGCGACCACAAGAAAACTAAAGAAATAAAAGAAGAATTTTCTGTGGTGACAGGAGGACGTCCTGCCGGCTCCGCGGAAAAACGAAAACTGAGGAGAGGCAGTTGGGAAAGGCGGGAAGGCAGCACGCAGGCGTGGTGGGATGCTTCCAAAAGCTCTTTGATTGGACGCTGGGAAGCGTTCCCGCACAGACTCCGTCGGTACCGACGTACCCATATGTGAAGACTCATTCCTGCTTGTTCCTGGAGATGGAAGAGGTACTAATGCCACTGTACAAGTCGCTAGTGAGGCCTCACTTGGAATATTGTATTCAGTTTTGGAGACACTATCTCGCAAAGGATATAAAAAGGCTGGAAGCAGTTCAGAGGAAGATGACCAAAATGATTTGAAGCCTGCATCAGAAGGCTTATGAGAAGAGACTTGAAGATCTAAATATGTATACTCTGAAGGAGGAGGAGGAACAGGGGTGATATGATTCAGATCTTTAAATACTTAAAGAGTATTAATGGACAAACAAACCTCTTCCAAAGACAGGGAAGCTGTTAAACTAGAGGGCATAACATGAAGCTGTAAGGGAGTACACTGAAAAGCAATGTCAGGAAATACCTTTTCACTGAAAGGGTGGTGGGATGCTTGGAATGCTCTCCCAATGGAAGTGGTGGGGGCAAACAGTGACCGAATTCAAAATGGCATGGGACAGATACAGTGGATCCCTTTATAGCAACAGGATAAAATCAAAGCAAGCATAACTATCTCTTGTATCTGAACAAATAGGGGTGACCGATACAGAGCGGTGGGTACACCCTTAAACAAAGGCATGGGAAGAGGCGACCCGCACAGAGTGGCAAGTGCACCTACTCTTGCCGCCTTGCTAGGCAGACTAGATGGACCATACTGGTCTTTATCTGCCGTCATATACTGTGTTACTATATTACCATGCAGCAGTGTCATCTAAAACAGGAGCCCTAAGCATACCACAATACAATGTCCAAAATGAGATCACGAATTACATAAACACCCAGAAAAAGTAGTAAACCATATCTTATCACTGCACCAGTAATCCTAAAGTACAATCACCCAGCAGCTCTGAGACAAAGAAAATGTTATAGAGAAATTTTATTTACAGTTAAATTCCTTACCTGGAGTCCTGCTAGACCAATCCAGAAAGGTGGGTTATTTCCCCCTGCCAGCAGATGGGTGACAGAGAAAAGAAAGTAGAACTATACTGTGATGCCACCACTGTCCTAAAACCTAGCACAGCTAGGGGGAGACCTCAATAGTTTCATAACAAGCAATGGAAGGTGGCCAAATACTCTCAAGAAACCCCTCAATGAGGACAACTATATACAATCTCTGCATGGTCCGAAGGGACAAATATACAGAAGGCTGCAGTCCAAGGCACAAAGCTGACCGGGAAGGTCCTGGACTAGTCTAGCAGGATTCCAGGAAAGGAAATTAACAGTAAGTAAAATTACTCCTTCCAAATCTTCTTGCTAGAACAGTCCAGACTAGTGGGATGTACCGAAGTTACTCCATCACAGGACAGGAAGAGTGCAGTGGAAGAACATCCAAGCCAAACCGCGTGGCCACTTGGACATGCATGTCTTGCCAGTAGCACCTCGTGAAGGAGCCAAGGAGAACCAAGTAGCCGCCCTGCAATTGCTCAAGAGTGACGCATGAGATGACTGCCCAGGAAGCTGCCTGGGTCCAAATCAAATGAGCCTCGAGACCTGGGGAAACAGGTTTACCCTGCATCAGGTGGGCCAAGGCAATAGTGCCCTTGATCCAGCGACCTAAGGTCGCAGTGGATGCCTCTTGCCCCTTACAGGGTCTGGCAAAAAGGACAAAGAAGTGATTAGAAAGTGTGATAAGGAAGCTTATCAGGACCCAAGAGAGATAAAGAGAAGAAATTTACCCTTATAAAAAGGGCCTATTTTACCAGGTCAGAAACACAAAACTCCCTTTACACCTAGAAAGCAGGTAATTCCTAGCTACAATGGGTTGCAGAATGCCCCTAGTGGAGAAAAAGAGAGGGAATACAGGTTCAGGGTAAGGAACCCTTACGTCACTGAATTCCCCAATTACTCAGCTGCCACGAGGCAATTTGATCTCCAACACCTGAGAGGAGAGGGGGTGGAGCAGGCACCTGAGAGGTTTAAGACTAGGTCAGTTTATTCAGAAGGGAGAGGCAGGAGAGGAAGAAGAGGAAAGGAGAGAGAACATGAAAGCAGTAGGAGTGCCTACTGGAAGAGGAATGGATCTGGAACAGTGAGAACAGCAGGAACCAGGAACACAAGTTGGAGAACAGGACGTGGAAGCACCGGTGAATGGTGGCCAGAGCATGAGAGAGGAGAAGCTGCTACAAGCTTTGACACAGGTATGAGCATTAGAAGCTTGCCTAATTCTGAGCACTACAGAATTGCCAGAGACAGCCTTAGCCCTAACGGAAGGCAGTCAGCTAAGCCCTCTGAGCCAGAAACAGAGGAAGTGGCAATGCAACTGAATGAACCAGACATAGCTTTAGAAGAATTCTCATACATGGATTGCTCTTTATGCCAGTCTTCCAATACAGAGATGTTGAAAGGGAGTCAACCGTAAGGAAAACCTCCAGTGTCCGGTAGCCCTAAGAGCCTGTGGTTAACTTGTGAAGGTCCTGAGTTAAAGGCAAAATACTTTTTTTTTTTTTTTTTTACTGTGCAAGCCAAAGCTGCCTAATTAAGTTGGTGAATCAGCTGTGAGCCAGAGCAGTGCTCAGCCTGAAGCCGTACTAACGGTGAAACTAAGGAAAGCTTTTGTTTGGCTGTTTATAAGAAAACCTTGCATAGAGAATTGCTTGCCTGTGAAGAGTTTAACTGCCTTGTTGAAAGTTTTTCTATGTTTAAGACGACAAACAGTGTTCTGGACTGAGAGAAAAAGAAACCTGCTTTAGGAAAAGCTGTTTTCTGTTTGATCAGCACTGCAAGCCATGCCTGATAGCATGGGCTGTTAAAGTATTTATGTTTATACTGGAGAACATTGCAAGCTGTTTTGTTTGGAATTCATTTATATCCTGATGTTCATTTACAAGAATCCTGAAGAAATAATCCAAAGGTGGAATTTATGAACCTTAGCGTGTTTTTTTTTCAGTTAATAAACTGTCATTACCTTACCACTCAAGGCAACTACAAAGGTGTTTTTTTTTACCTGAGGTTGAATACTTTCTAACTGAACTACCTTTCCCATAAGGCATTACAAGGCAATCAGTCAGTTAAAGACCAAAAGGTGAATCTTTCTAATGACAGCCACGCCCCTCCATACTGCATGTAAGGGGCTATGGGCGTGACAAAAGACATCACTTTCAAAGTACCGCAAGAGTGCACGACGGAAGTCCAAGACGCGAGCCCTTGTCTAGTCTGGTGTATTGGTCTGGCGAAAAGGCCGGAAAGAACAGAACCTTGATTAAGTGAAAGGGAGAGTGCACTTTGGGCAAGGAGGAAACAGGGCAAAAGGTCACCTCTTCGGCAAAGAATGTCAATAAGGGGTTGCAGCATGAAAGCACCTGCAATTCCAAAATCTGCTGTGCCATGGCGATAGCTACCAAAAACACAGTTTTCAGGGAGAGATCTTTGACAGCTGTCTGCCTGAACAGTTTGATTGGCAAATACATGAGCGCTCTGAGAACGAGCATCGTCCCATGACGGGACAATAGGGTGTACTAGAGAACGAAGGATCTGAACCCCATGGAGAAAGCGGCTCATATCCCGGTGCTCCACCAGCACACAGCCACCCAACCGTAAAACTAGGAAAGTGTTGCTACCTGCACCCTGATCCAGCTCGACAAACCCTTCTCAACTCCCTCTTGAAGGAAGGCTAGAAATTGAGGGGGGATCAAGATCTCCCATGGGGCAAGGTGCCATCGACAACACTAGTTCCCGAAGAGATACCAGACCCAGGCATAAGACAATGAGGTGGAGCGCCGCCTGGTCTTCCACAGGAATAGCCCTTACATCTTAGGTGACCCTGCCGTAGTAAATCCCTCCTGTCTGGGAGGCTGGGAGACAGACAATGTCCATGTACCATAGCTGATGAGGCCAGTCTGAGGTGACCAGGATCGCTAGACTCAGGTGACTCTTGATGCTCCAAAAGACTTTGGGTATCATTGCCCATGGGGCAGGACATGGAGCAGGTGATCAGGGGGCTAGGGCTGGACCAGTAAATCCACCCTCTTGGACTTGGGCTCTGAACAATGGCTGAAGGAAATTTTGGCATTGGCTGCTGTACCCCCAGGAGGCCCCACCGATCCACTATCTGGTTGAATGCCCGTGGGACAAGGTCCCAATTCCTAAGATTGAGGAGGTGACTGCTGAGGAAATTCACTTCCAGACTGTCCTCACCCACGATGTGCTGGGCTGTACTACTACGTAAGCCCTTGGAGGTGCAGTTCCGCACAGGGGAACAGCAGACATTTCCCTAGCTAATTCTAGACACTTCGTTCCACCCTGGCTACTGACATAACCCACCACGGTTGCTTTGCCTGAGAGGACTCAAACAGCGCTCCTGTGGAGCAGCTTGCTTAAATGCAGCCTTTAGACAATGGATGGTCCATTTTGCTTCCACCAGAGATCACTGACACTGTGCGGTCTGCCCAAGACCGTGAGCTCCCCAATTGGAGAGACTGACATCAGTGGTGAGGAGAACCCGGGCTGGAGTTTCGAGAGGCACCCCCCTCAACATGTTGTTGGGGGAGGCCCACTAGAGGAGATTGTGTCAATATGAGAGAGTAAGCAGGAGGTTGACTTGATGGTCCTGCGAGCACAGGAAACAGCCAGTCAGCAAGGCCCACTGTAGAGGATGCATGTGTGCTTCTGCAGAAGGCACCAGCTCCAGTGTTGCAGCCATAGCTCCCAAAAGCTGAAGGTAGCCCAAAAAAAGTCCCGATGTTGATTGTGGAACTTGGCCCAGTGCTCCCTGTAAGGAAGACTTTGCCTACGATGTTGAAACAGGCCTCAAGAAAGTTCAGGTACTGAGATAGCATCAGGCAGCTCGCACTGCTGTTGATGACCCAGCCGAGCCGCACGAGGCGTTGGATCACTCAATGCAGCACCCAAATGGCTTCTGGCAGAGGCTTGGCCCAGATAAGCCAATTATCAAGGTAGGAGGTGTACACAGATGCCTTCATGCCTCAGTCTTGCCACAACTACCATCATCACCTTGGAGAATGTCCAAGGGGTGGTGGCCAGGCTGAAGGGCATCACACAAAACTGGTAGTGAGACACCAAAATAGCAAACTGGAGAAAGTGCTGCTGGTCCTCCTGGATGGGAATGTGAACACAGGCCTCTGCCAAATCCAAGATGGTGAGGACTCATCTTTCTGGACTGCCTGGATAACAGACAGCAGCGTTTCCATGCGGAACCATGGAACTCTCAAACTGCAGTTGACCCTTTTGAGCGCACTCAAACATTCTTGTCTTATAAATATTGAGCCCCCAGTGATCATTCTTTAGATGGGCCCATTCACGATAAAAATGTCGCAGACGGCCTCCCACTTGTGGGAGGTAGGCATGGGCCCCAGAATAGTCAGCAGGAGAGACAAGAGGAAGAGGGCTTTCCTGCCACGGAAGTCTGTAAATAGGCCCGTTGTCTTCCTTGAAAGAACTGAGACTCGGATCCGAAGAGGAGTTAGTCTGCTTATTCTGTCGATACTGATGAGCATCACAGAACTTCAGCAGAGATGACAACCCTGACGACGAAGAAGAGTGCTTTGAGGAACCCTTGGGTTTAATCCTCCGGCAGCCACTGGGGCTTGACCTCTGAGGTCCTTGACTAACTTTCCCAAGTGCTTGCCAAACAGGAGCCTGTCCCTAAAGGGCAATTTGGCTAAGTGCCCCTTAGATGCAACATTTGCTGAACAAATTCTGAGCCATAGCCCTCTGTGAGCCACTGTGATTTCCCGTGCAGAAAGACATAAGAGATCATAAAAGGCATCCGCCAAGACTACCGTCAGATATTCGAGGCCGGCTGAATACTCATCCTCAGGAAGGAGCCAAGCCCAGTGGAGGACATGTGCACAGAGGCCACCCCATGTTGTCACCTGAAGGGCTAGTGAGGTGGAAGAGAAGGCAGTCTGAAAAAGTCCTTCCACTTTCCAGCCCTGAAGGGTAGCTCCACTTCTATGGGAATGGTGGTATGCTGGTGACAGTCGTGATCAAGATGTCGACATTGGAAAACTGCAATCCCTTTCCAAGGTTGTCTGTGACCAGGTGTAAATGCGAACCAATCACTGGGCCTTCTTGAGGCGTGCATCAGGAGAAGCTCTGGTGGGAAAGGAAAGGCTCTGGAAGGGCCCTTGATGCCAGGATCAGAACTGGAAGTGACTGAAGGCCAATGTGGTCCCTTGGAAGGATTTGGAGGAGTAATTATTTAGCTGGAAGTCTAGTAGTGTTGTAGATACAGAGACATTAAAATAATCGGAGTAAGGATGTGAAGATCTGTGCCCCATATTTATTATATAGGCTTTCGGTGAGAAATTAATACTGTGAGAATACAGGACTTTTAAAAATATTACTCAGAGTCCGGTATCAGGAAGTGAAAGACAGTAGTATATTCTCCGAGAGAAGCAGGGAAGTTTTTCATCCAGAGTCAATTTAAGAGCTGAAAAAGATTACACAGCACGACCCGGAGAGACACTGGAGTGTTTCCTGAAGTCCAGTGGCTGGGCACAATGCAGGTGAACGCTACAAAGGTAAGTATATCGGGGGCCCGCTTTGTTCCTCCAATTGCTTTTTTAGCTGGGAGGCCTGATAAGATAAAAACGGAAGGCGAGCCACGAGAAAGGGGTTCCTTTCAAAGCAAGCAATCCAACAAAAATTCAAAAAGTATTTTGGAGAAGTAGTAGTTGATGTAGGTCAGAGTATTGGACTTTAGATTGGGTCTTACTTAATTACTGAAGGATCAGAAGTGGAGGCAATTGTGGCCAGTCCAGAGAGCTCCGGAATGCACATTTCAGTGGCAATCTAGACAATGGGGGGGGGGGGGGGGATCTCCTCTCAGCAACAGAGGCACAAGCGAGAGTCGCTATGATCCTTGCCCTGGAAAGAGTTCCCCTCCTATGTGTTAGAGGCAGCTGAACTGGAGTCATCATGGGAAACTTCCTCAGGGTACTTATCGCCAAACAAATCTGCTTCGCTCCTATACAGGACTTTGGAGGGGGCCACGGACCTTCCTGGACAGAGTCCTGCCCTCTCAATCATTTGTGGAAACCGCACACAAGGACTATCAGAGGAGCAGCATAAGATGAGCCTGGTTGAGAGGGAAGAAGGGCTTCACCTCCCCTTCCACAGCCCCCAAGCATGTTGGAAGACTGGCAAAACAATCTGCCACTGCAGGGTCAGACAAGCACCGTGGCTGAAACACTTGTGGCTGCTGTGGCTGGGAGTGCTACAACTGTTGAAACAGAGGGAGAGAAGACTCCCTGTTGGCCACAGCAGCCAGTCCCATGGTGAAATTCGGCAGCACGGGAATAGAGCTGCCTGGAGAAGAGAGTGCTGATAATCCCTGATGTGGAATGCAGAAACGAGGCCTCAACTGCATCAGGATCTGGAACCACTAACAAGGAAGCTGAATTGGCAGAGGTCTCCCTGGATCGGCTGTACAAGCGGCACAGAGACAATCAAGGGAACTGTAGCCACTTTTACTGCAGCCACGGCATCAGGACAATGAGGTAGGCACTGATCCTAATGCACCACTGAGTTACACTGGCTCTTGTAGCCCGGAGCTCGCCCCAGGAGGAAGAGAGAGGACCACCAAAGGGGTATCTCATTCTCTGGGGTCTCGGCTGGCCAATCTGTACTGAAACCAGTCTCAAACGAACCAGGAGTTGTAGGCCTTAAGGAAAGAAAAATGGTGCGCAGCCTGCACAGACCGTGGGACATCAGGCAGGAAAGGCAAGATCACAGCAAACACTCACGGTTAGGTGCAGCAACTCCTTTTTGACGCTGGTGCCCGGCCTGCAAAGGCCAGGGATGTCAGGCAGGATTACAGCAAATACTTGCTGTTAGGTGCAGTGGCCCCTTTTTTTGCCACTGGTGAAGTTCAGGTGCGATCCTCTGCAGTTGCCTACTGGAAAGGGCACGATCCACTGCAGCCTCAGTGCTACAATCCCCTGGGAGCACAAGGGAGCAACGATGGTGGGGGGTTGGGAGAACCCTGATCAGCCACATGCTAAGGAGCTACATGGAGCCGTGCAGAAGACTCAGACCTTTTATACTTTATCTCTCTTATATACCACGCTCTTCGATATCAGTGCGGTTTACATGGAACATCGGGTGTTTTACGGTGGGGGATTACACCGTAAAGAGTAGTTACTCACCTGTAACAGGTGTTCTCCAGGAGCAGCAGGAATCAGTCCTCACATATGGGTGACGTCGGCGCCGACGGAGCCCTCATGGAGCAATTTCCCCTGCTTTCAAAGAAAGCCTTTGGGAATTGCAGCGTGCATGCGCGGTCCCCTTCCCACCCAAGGGTGCCATCTTGCTCAGTCTGATGACATAGCTAAAAGACAGCAAAAAAATTAGCAACAACGAAATGATAGGACTGCAACTCCAAGGGGAGGAGGGAGGGTTGTGAGGACTGATTCCTGCTGCTCCTGGAGAACACCTGTTACAGGTGAGTAACTACTCTTTCTCCAGGACCAAGCAGGAAGTCAGTCCTCACATATGGGACTCCCTAGCTTAAGGCTACCGGAGACCTCAAGTGGAAAAATGAGCTCCCTCTAGCTCAGTAGCACAGAAGGAAGGAATCTTCTCTGAAAACACCCCCGACCGGTAGCCCAACATCAGGGCCGGAAGGTAGGAGTTGCCTAAACCTCTAAGAAATTATGGAGGACTGCCTGACCGAAAGCACTGTCCCTGCGGGACTCCCTCTCCAGGCAGTAATGGGCCGCAAAGGTCTGGCTCGAAGACCAAGTAGCGGCCCGGCAGATGTCTGCCAATGGAACAGAGCGGAGATGAGCCACTGACGCAGCCTTCGCCCTAACACGATGAGCCGTGACTCGACCCTCCAACGAGAGACCGGCCGCCCCATAAGCCCAAGCGATACAGTCAGCAACCCATATGGACAAAGTATGCTTGGAGACAGGTAGCCCCAACCTATTGGGGTCAAAAGAAACAAAGAGTTGAACAGCCCTCCTATGCTCCCGCATACGGTCAAGGTAGAAGGATAAGGCCCTCCTACAGTCCAGGGTATGTAGGACCATTTCAGCCCGGCTGGTGTGCGGCCTGGGAAAAAAGGTCGGAAGAACCACCTCCTGGTTGAGATGAAAAGGAGATACCACTTTTGGAAGCAACTTAGGGTGAGTCCGTAAGACTACCCTATTCCTGTAGAACCTAGTGTAAGGAGGATCAGACACTAGGGCCTGCAGTTCACTAACGCGCCTAGCAGAGGTAAGGGCTACCAAGAACAAGGTTTTCCAGGAAAGAAAACGAAGAGGGCAGGTAGCCATAGGTTCAAAGGGCGGACAGGTAATCCTCTGCAAGACCACATTCAGATCCCATTCAGGGGCTGGTGTGCGCAAAGGAGGCTTAAGGAGAAGGAGGCCTCGGAGAAAACGAGCCAAAGGGTGGTTGGAAAGAGGCCTGCCATCCACCGGTGCGTGATGCGCAGAGAGAGCACTGAGGTGGACCCTGACAGAGTTGGACTTAAGGCCCAGATTGGAGAGGTAAAGCAAATATTGCAAGACCACTGCCACCAAGCAGGTCAGACTGCTGAGCACACCACACTGAGAACCGACGCCACTTAAGAGCGTAGGACTTCCGGGTGGAGGGCCGTCTGGAGGCCAAGACGACCTCTTCCACCTCCCGAGGCAGCAGGAGGGGAGCAAGGACTACCCTTTCAGCAGCCAGGCCATCAGATGAAGGGACCGGAGGTTGGGGTGTAGAAAAGTCCCCTGATCCTGTGACAGGAGATCTGGTTGAAACCCCAGAGGAAGAGGAGTGTCCACCGCCAGCTGCATCAGAAGCAGGAACCAGGGCTGTCTCGGCCACCGGGGAGCCACTAGGATCATTGAGGCTCTGTCTCTGAGAACCTTGAAAAGCGTGCGAGACACCAGTGGCGTGGGAGGAAAGGCATACAAGAGGCCTGTGGACCATGGAATCAGAAAAGCATCCGCCGCTACTCTGAGAGGATGCGGTTGCCGAGAGCAGAATCTGGGAAGTTGCCGGTTAAGAGGACTGGCAAACAGATCCATGGTGGGGAGGCCCCACTAGAGAAAGATCCGCTGAACCACCAATGGATCCAATCTCCACTCGTGTGGTAGGAGGATCCTGCTTAGCTTGTCTGCCAGATAATTTTCCTGACCTGGGAGATAGACAGCTTTGAGGAGGATGCCTTGGTGGACGGCCCAAGAGCACAGTTTTTGTGCCTCCTGACAGAGAAGGAAGGAGCCTGTTCCACCCTGTTTGTTCACGTAGAACATTGCAACTTGATTGTCCATCTGGACCAGCACAGACTGGTGAGAAGTGAGGTGGGAGAAGGTTCTCAGAGCTAGGCGGATGGCTCTGAGCTCCAGGAAGTTTATCTGCTGAGCAGACTCCCAAGGAGTCCAGAGGCCTTGAGTACATGTCCCTTGGCAATGTGCTCCCCAACCCAGGAGAGAAGCATCGGTTGTTATCACCTGAGAAGGCTGAGGAGATTGAAAATCCACCCCCAGTAGCAGGTTTGGCAGATGAAGCCACCACTGCAGAGAAGAGACCAGCAGGTCGGATACCTGTACTGAGTCTGCCAGGCTTCCCGTGGCCTGATGCCATTGAGTGCGAAGGCACCACTGAGCAGGTCACATGTTCAGGCGTGCATTGGGGGTCACATGGACCGTGGAAGCCATATGGCCGAGCAGTCTCAGAAATTGCCTGGCAGAGACCAGGGAATTGCTGTGAAAGTGGCTGGCGAGATCCATGAGCCTGTGTGCTCTGTCTAGAGGCAGGAAGGCTCGCGCCTGAAGTGTGCTCAACCTTGCGCCGATGAATTCGAGATTTTGAGAGGGGAGCAAAGTGGACTTTGCGAAGTTTATGACAAATCCCAAGTGCTGGAGTAGAGTCACAGTGCGATGAGTGGCCTGAGTGGCCTCTTGGGAAGACTGGGCTCTGATGAGCCAGTCGTCCAGGTATGGAAACACAAAAAGGTCTTGACGTCTTAGATAGGCCGCCACCACTGCTAGGCATTTGGTGAACACCCTGGGGGCGGAGGATAGGCCAAAGGGCAGTACCCTGTACTGGTAATGATTTCCTCCCACAACAAACCTGAGATATTGTCTGTGGTCTGGATGAATAAGGATGTGAGTACAGGCATCCTTCAGATCTAAGGAGCATAGCCAGTCTCCCTGCTGGAGGTAGGGCAGCAGGATTCCAAGGGTAAGCATCTTGAACTTTTCCCTTGCCAGGAACTTGGTTTCGCAAGTCCAGGATGGGTCTGAGGCCTCCTGTTCGTTTTGGTATCAGAAAGTACCTGGAATAAAAGCCTTGACCCCTCAGGTGGTGGGGCACCGGTTCCACAGCCTGTTCCTGAAGAAGACTTGCTAACTCCTGAAGGAGTAAGTCTCTGTGCAGAGGGAGTCTTGGAGGCTCCCCTGGAAAGTAGGAGGGAGGTACCTGGTGAAAGTGTAGAAGATAGCCTTTTTGAACTATATGAAGCACCCAGGTATCTGATGTGATGGCTGACCACCTGTGGACAAAGTGGACCAGCCGGCCTCCTGTGCTGAGAGAAACCAGCGGAGAGGAAGAGGCTATGCTGATGGAGTCAAAAACCCCCACCCTGCTGAGCAGGGGCCGGTGTTGTGTGCTTGGGGGACTGCTGCCTACGGGACCCATTACCCCGTCCCTTGGCCTGCTGACCCTTCTGGGGAGCTACTGAGGCCTGATACTGAGGGTAGTGTTTATAGGCAGCCGCCTTCCTCGGGTAAAAGGGCTTTTCCCCCGAGCCCTCCTTCTCCTGAGAAGGGGCCGAGGTTTTTCTGGACAGCCTTGTCCTGGTCAGAGTCTCGGTCTCAATCTGTGCAGCCTTTTCAGCCATGGGCTTGCCAAAGAGGTTTTCACCTCTGCAGGGGACATCGACCAACTTGTCCTGTACCTATGGCTCGAGGTCGGATGACTGAAGCCAAGCCTGTCGGCTGGCACCGATGCCGGCTCCGGCTACTCGAGCCGATGCTTCAAAGCCATCGTAGGCTGCTCGAGAGATAAACTTCGAGCACTCTCGAATACCAGTGGACAAGGCTTGGAACCTCTGCAAAGGTTCCTCGGAGAGACCAGCAGAGAACCCGGCAATTTCTTTTGCCAGGTCTCGGAGATACATGACCATATAGAGCTGGTAGGTCTGGACTCGACAAGCAAGCATAGAGCCCTGGAAGCACTTCCTACCGAGGGCATCCAGGTTCCGGGCCTCCTGGCCGGGAGGCACCGAGGAGTGCATCTTCTGACTCTTGAGTCGATGCATGGCCGATTCCACCATCATGGAATGGTGCGGTAGTTGTGCCTTTTGGAACCCGGGGCTCTTGCGGACTCGATAAATAGAATCGACCCGCTTGCTTAACACCGGCGCCGGGCTCTCCCACATGCGGAAGACAAGTCGTTCCAGCATCGGAGGAACCGGTACAGTAAAGGCCTCCTTCGGGGGGAGAGTCATACTGGAGGGCATCAAGCTCTTCGGCTTGAGGCTCCTCCTCGGGATCCGTGGGGAATGCCAAGGCCTTGGCAATATCCCGCACGAAGTCCGAGAACCGGGTGTCCTCCGGGGGGGAACCGTCTCCAAGGTTCGGACTCAGGTGAGTCCGATGGGACGCACCGAGTCCGAAAAGTACCAGGTGACTCCTCGTCCTCAGTTTCCCAGGCTGACTCCTCAGAGGAAGAATCGAGCGGCTCCGGTCGGGCAGGCACCGATGCCCTCCACCCCGACGCCGAAGGTGTCGACGACCTCGGTCCCGAACGGGAGGCCGAGGGAGACCGCGACTGAGGATCGACTTGAGCTCGCATGGACTCAAGGATCGGCTCGGTCTCCGGGGTCGACTTGGACGTCGACGTCCCGGTGGCCGGGGCAGATGCACTGGCGAGGCCAGCGATCAATGCCCGCTGCTGGTCCATGAAGGCAGCCAAACAGCTCTCCAAGGCCGTCAACCTGAGTCCGAGCTCAGGAGACCCAGCAGCCCCCGACTCGGACCCTGACAGCGTCGGGCCCGATGTCGGCTCCTTCGGAGGTCAGTCCACGAGGACTACAGTACTCACGTGTCCAGGAGACTCCAATTCGAGACGAGGATGTTTTGAAGGCCTCTCCGACTCCGAGGACCCGGGACGGCTATCGGGGCTATGCGACCTGGCCCTCGAGGAACCAGGAGCATCCACCGACGCCACCCTTGCGGGTTTCTTCTTCCTAAGATATTCCCGGGCAGGAGACCCCCGCTCAGAGGAACTCCGACGATGCTCAGGACCGGAGTCCCGGGACGTCGAAGCCTCTGACGAGGTCCGCGCACGGCCGGACGCGAAGTCAGAGAAGATCCGTTCTCTTTGATGCTGCCGACTCAACGCTTTTGAGGACATCTTGCCACACGGACCACAGATCATCGGGTCATTATCGGGTCCGAGGCAGCAGTTGTGTGTGTCGGTAAGAGACATAAGTTTCTTACACCGATCACACTTTTTTCAACCCGCTGGCAGCCATCGGGGGAAAAAGGGCCCCTGCGAGGTCAAAAGACAGGGCTGCCAGTGAAAAAGAAAAAATGGCGCGAACGCTTGTCACGAAGGACAAAAAACCGAAAAATAAAGAACGGACCCGATACCGGCGTAGCGGGTCCGGGCGGGAAAAGGATTTGGCGTCAAACCAAGAATAAAAAATAAAATCAACTTTTTCTGCGGCGATCACAAACAGCGTCTGTAGGGCTCCGCGGAAAAAAGAAGACTGAGCAAGATGGCACCCTTGGGCGGGAAGGGGACTGCGCATGCGGGCTGCAATTCCCAAAGGCTTTCTTTGAAAGCTAGGGAAATTGCTCCGCGAGGGCTCCATCGGCGCCAACGTCACCCATATGTGAGGACTGACTTCCTGCTTGGTCCTGGAGAAAGAGTAGTTACTCACCTGTAACAGGTGTTCTCCAGGAGCAGCAGGAATCAGTCCTCACATATGGGTGACGTCTGCGCCGACGGAGCCCTCGCGGAGCAATTTCCCCAGCTTTCAAAGAAAGCCTTTGGGAATTGCAGCGCGCATGCGCGGTCCCCTTCCCGCCCAAGGGTGCCAACTTGCTCAGTCTGATGACATAGCTAAAAGACAGCAAAAAAATTAGCAAAAACGAAATGATAGGACTGCAACTCCAAGGGGAGGAGGGAGGGTTGTGAGGACTGATTCCTGCTGCTCCTGGAGAACACCTGTTACAGGTGAGTAACTACTCTTTCTCCAGGACCAAGCAGGAAGTCAGTCCTCACATATGGGACTCCCAAGCTTAAGGCTACCGGAGACCTCAAGCACAAAAATGAGCTCCCTCTAGCTCAGCAGCACAGAAGGAAGGAATCTTCTCTGAAAACGCCCCCGACCGGTAGCCCAACACCAGGGCCGGAGGGTAGGAGTTGCCTAAACCTCAGAGATTATGGAGGACTGCCTGACTGAAAGCACTGTCCCTGCGGGACTCCCTCTCCAGGCAGTAATGGGCCGCAAAGGTCTGGCTTGAAGACCAAGTAGCAGCCCGGCAGATGTCTGCCAACGGAACAGAGCGGAGATGAGCCACTGACGCAGCCTTCGCCCTAACATGATGAGCCGTGACTCGACCCTCCAACGAGAGGCCGGCTGCCCCATAAGCCCAGGCGATACAGTCAGCTACCCAAATGGACAAAGTACGCTTGGAGACAGGTAGCCCCAATTTATTGGGGTCAAAAGAAACAAAGAGCTGAACAGCCCTCCTATGCTCCCGTGTACGGTCAAGGTAGAAGGACAAGGCCCTCCTACAGTCCAGGGTATGCAGGACCATTTCAGCCCGGCTGGAGTGTGGCCTGGGAAAGAAGGTCGGAAGAACCACCTCCTGGTTGAGATGAAAAGGAGAAACCACCTTTGGAAGAAACTTAGGGTGAGTCCGTAAGACCACTCTATTCCTGTAGAACCTAGTGTAAGGAGGATCAGACACTAGGGCTTGCAGTTCACTAACGCGCCTAGCAGAGGTAAGGGCTACCAAGAACAAGGTTTTCCAAGAAAGAAAACGAAGAGGGCAGGTAGCCATAGGTTCAAAGGGCGGACAGGTAATCCTCTGCAAGACCACATTCAGATCCCACTCAGGGGCTGGTGGACGCAAAGGAGGCTTAAGCAGAAGGAGGCCTCTGAGAAAACGAGCCACCAAAGGGTGGTTGGAAAGAGGCCTGCCATCCACTGGTGCATGATGTGCAGAGAGAGCACTGAGGTGGACCCTGACAGAGTTGGATTTAAGGCCCAGATTGGAGAGGTAAAGCAAGTACTGCAAGACCACTGCCACTAAGCAGGAGAAGGGGTTCTTAGACTGCTGAGCACACCAAATGGAGAACAGACGCCACTTAAGAGCGTAGGATTTCCAGGTGGAAGGCCTCCTCGAGGCCAAGACAACCTCTTCCACCTCCCGAGGCAGCTGGAGGGGAGCAAGGATTACCCTTTCAGCAGCCAGGCCATCAGATGAAGGGACCGGAGGTTGGGGTGTAGGAGAGATCCTTGATCCTGTGTCAGGAGATCGGGTTGAAACCCCAGAGGAAGAGGAGTGTCCACCGCCAGCTGCATTAGAAGCGGGAACCAAGGTTGTCTGGGCCACCGGGGAGCCACTAGGATCAGCGAGGCTTTGTCTCTGAGAACTTTGAAGAGTGTTCGAGACACCAGCGGCATGGGAGGAAAAGCATACAAGGGGCCTGTGGACCATGGAATCAGAAAAGCATCTGCCGCTACTCTGAGAGGATGCGGTTGCCGAGAGCAGTATCTGGGAAGTTGCCGGTTCAGAGGACTAGCAAAGAGATCCATGGTGGGGAGTCCCCACTTGAGAAAGATCCGCTGAACCACTAAGGGATTCAATCTCCACTCGTGTGGTTGGAGGATCCTGCTGAGTTTGTCTGCCAGGTAATTTTCCTGACCTGGGAGATAGACTGCTTTGAGGAGTATGCCGTGGTGGACTGCCCAAGAGCACAGCCTTCGTGCCTCCTGACAGAGAAGGAAGGAGCCTGTTCCTCCTTGTTTGTTCACGTAGAACATTGCCACTTGATTGTCCGTCTGGACCAGTACAGACTGGTGAGAAGTGAGGTGGGAGAAGGCTCTCAGAGCTAGGCGGATGGCTCTGAGCTCCAGGAAGTTTATTTGCTGCGCAGACTCCCAAGGAGTCCAGAGGCCTTGAGTACATGTCCCTTGGCAATGTGCTCCCCAACCCAGGAGAGAAGCATCGGTCGTTAGTACCCGAGAAGGCGGAGGAGATTGAAAATCCACTCCCAGTAGCAGGTTCGGCAGATGAAGCCACCACCGCAGAGAAGAGACCAGCAGGTCTGAGACCTGTACTGAGTCCGTCAGGTTCCCCGTGGCCTGATGCCATTGAGTGCGAAGGCACCACTGGGCAGGTCGCATGTTCAGGCGGGCATTGGGGGTCACATGGACCGTGGAAGCCATATGGCTGAGCAGTCTCAGAAATTGCCTGGCAGAGACCAGGGAATTGCTGCGAAAGTGGCTGGCGAAATTCATGAGCCTGTGGGCCCTGTCCAGAGGCAGGAAGGCCCGCGCCTGAAGTGTGCTTAACCTTGCGCCGATGAATTCGAGATCTTGAGAGGGGAGCAAAGTGGACTTTGCGAAGTTTATGACAAAGCCCAAGTGCTGGAGCAGAGACACAGTGCGATGAGTGGCCTGAGTGGCTTCTTGGGAAGACTGGGCCCGGATGAGCCAGTCGTCCAGGTATGGAAACACAAAAAGGCCTTGAAGTCTGAGATAGGCCGCCACCACTGCTAGGCATTTGGTGAAAACCCTGGGGGCGGAGGATAGGCCAAAGGGCAGGACCCTGTACTGGTAATGATTTCCTCCCACAACAAATCGGAGATATTGTCTGTGGTCTGGATGAATAAGGATGTGAGTATAGGCATCCTTTAGATCTAAGGAGCATAGCCAGTCTCCCTGCTGGAAGTAGGGCAGCAGGATTCCAAGGGTAAGCATCTTGAACTTTTCCCTTGCCAGGAACTTGTTGAGGTTTCGCAAGTCCAGAATGGGTCTGAGGCCTCCTGTTCTTTTTGGTATCAGAAAGTACCTGGAATAAAAGCCGTGACCTCTAAGGTGGTGGGGCACCGGTTCCACAGCCTGTTCCTGAAGAAGACTTGCCAACTCCTGAAGGAGTAAGTCCCTGTGCAGAGGGAGTCTTGGAGGCTCCCCTGGAAAGTAGGAGGGAGGTACCTGGTGAAAGTGTAGAAGATAGCCTCTCTGAACTATATGAAGCACCCAGGTATCTGATGTGATGGCTGACCACCTGTGGGCAAAGTGGACCAGCCGGCCTCCTGTGCTAAGAGAAACCAGCTAAGGGGGAGAGGCTATGCTGATGGAGTCAAAAACCCCCACCCTGCTGAGCAGGGGCCGGCGTAGTGGGCTTGGGGGCTTGCTGCCTACGGGACCCATTACCCCGTCCCTTGGCCTGCTGACCCTTTTGGGGAGCTGCTGAGGCCTGATACTGAGGGTAGTATTTATAGGCAGCCACCTTCCTCGGGTAAAAGGGCTTTTTCTCCGAGCCCTTCTTCTGAGAAGGGGCAGAGGTTTTTCTGGACAGCCTAGTTCTGGTCAGAGTCTCGGTCTCGATTTGTGCAGCCTTTTCAGCCATGGGTTTGCCAAAGAGGTTTTCACCTCTGCAGGGGACATCGACCAACTTGTCCTGGACCCATTGCTCGAGGTCGGATGACTGAAGCCAAGCCTGTCGGCGGGCACCGATGCCGGCCCCGGCTACTCGAGCCGATGCTTCAAAGCCATCGTAGGCTGCTCGAGAGATAAACTTCGAGCACTCTCGAATACCAGTGGACAAGGCTTGGAACCTCTGCAAAGGTTCCTCGGAGAGACTAGCAAAGAACCCGGCAATTTCTTTTGCCAGATCTCGGAGATACATGCCCATATAGAGCTGGTAGGTCTGGACTCGACAAGCAAGCTTGGAGCCCTGGAAACACTTTCTACCGAGGGCATCCAGGCTCCGGGCCTCCCAGCCGGGAGGCACCGAGGAGTGCATTTTCTGACTCTTGAGTCTATGCATGGCCGATTCCACCACCATGGAAAGGTGCGGTAGTTGTGCCTTTTGGAACCTGGGGCTCTTGCGGACTCGATAAATGGAATCGACCTGCTTGCTTAACATCGGCGCCGACGCCGGGTTCTCCCACATGCGGAAGAGAAGCTGTCCCAGCATTGGAGGAACCGGTACAGTAAAGGCCTCCTTCGGGGGAGAGTCATACTGGAGGGCATCGAGCTCCTCGGCTCGAGGCTCCTCCTCGGGATCCGCGGGGAATGCCAAGGCCTTGGCCATATCCCGCACCAAGTCCGAGAACCGGGTGTCCTCCAGGGGGGACAGTCTCCGAGGTTCGGACTCTGGCGAGTCCGATGGGACACACCGAGTCCGAAAACTACCAGGTGACTCTTCGTCTTCCGTTTCCCAGTCGGACTCCTCGGAGGATTCGAGTGGCTCCGGTCGGGCGGGCACCGATGCCCTCCGCCCCGACGCCGAAGGAGTTGGCGTCGACGACCTCGGTCCCGAACGTGAGGCCGAGGGAGACCGCGACCGAGGATCGACTCAAGGATCGGCTCGGTCTCCGGGGTCGACTTGGACGTCGACGTCCCGGTGGCCGGGGCAGATGCATTGGCGAGGCCAGCGATCAATGCCCGCTGCTGGTCCATGAAGGCAGCCAAACTGCTCTCCAAGGCCGTCAACCTGAGTCCAAGCTCAGGAGACCCAGCAGCCCCTGACTCGGGCCCCGACAGCGTCGGGCCCGACATCAGCTCCTTCGGAGGCGAGTCCACGAGGACCACAGTACTCACGTGACCAGGCGACTCCATTTCGAGACGAGGATGTTTCGAAGGCCTCTCCGACTCCGAGGACCCGGGACGGCTATCGGGGCTATGCGACCTGGCCCTCGAGGAACCAGGAGCGTCCACCGACGCCACCCTCGTGGGTTTTTTCTTCCGATGATGTTCCCGGGTAGGAGACCCCCACTCAGAGGAACTCCGACAATGCTCAGGACCGGAGTCCCGGGACGTCGAAGCCTCTGACGAGGTCCGGGCCCGGCCGGACGCGGAGTCAGAGAAGATTTGTTCTCGTTGATGCTGCCGACTCAACGCTTTCGAGGACATCTTGCCACACGGACCACAGATCATCGGGTCATGATCGGGTCCGAGGCAGCTTAGGCAGCAGTCGTGTGTGTCGGTAAGAGACATGAGTTTCTTACAGCGATCACACTTCTTAAACCCGCTGGCAGCCATCGAGGGAAAAAGGGCCCCTGCGAGGTCAAAAGACAGGGCTGCCAGTGAAAAGGAAAAAATGGCGCGAACGCTTGTCACGAAGGACAAAAAGACGAAAAATAAAGAAACGGACCAGATACCAGCGTAGCGGGTCCGGGCGGGAAAAAGGATCCGGCGTCGAACCAAAAAAGAATAAAAAATAAGAGAAAATCAACTTTTTCAGCAGTGATCACAAACAGCGTCTGTAGGGCTCCGCGGAAAAAAGAAGACTGAGCAAGATGGCACCCTTGGGCGGGAAGGGGACCGCGCATGCGCGCTGCAATTCCCAAAGGCTTTCTTTGAAAGCTGGGGAAATTGCTCCGTCGGAGCCGACGTCACCCATATGTGAGGACTGACTTCCTGCTTGGTTCTGGAGAATTACATATAACAGGCAGCTCAACTTGGATAACAGTATTAACTATTTACATCTGTATGGGTAACAGAAAGCACAGTTACTTACCTGTAACAGGTGATCTCTGGGAACAGCAGGAATAAGTCTTCACATATGGGTATGTCGGTACCGACGGAGCCTGTGCGGGAACACTCCCCAGCGTCCAAAAAGAAAGCTTTTGGGAGCATCCCACATGCATGCGCGCTGCCATCCCGCCTAAACACTTCCCTCTCATCAGTTGGGTTTGAAGCTGAGACTGAAGGAGGGAAGTAGACAAATTTAAAAAAGAGAAAGAGAAACTCATAGGGGAGGTGGGTGGGTTGTGAAGACTTATTCCTGCTGTTCCCAGAGATCACCTGTTCAAGGTAAGTAACTGTGCTATCTCCAAGAACAAGCAGGAATGAGTCTTCACATATGGGGACTCCCAAGCTAAGATGCCTGGAGAAGGCCCCAGCATGTTGCAAATCTAATGGATGGGCCATGCTTATTCCTCAGAACCTCAGGCATCCAAGGGATGGAGGGTAGAAGTTGAATTAGGAAAAAAAAAAAAGGGTGCTGTGGAACAGCTTGACTAAACAAGGCATCCAGAGGGGAGTCCTTGTGTAGATCATAATTGTTAGAAAATATTGAATCCCAATTTTCTAATGTGGATCTTACTCAAAAATATTGCGAAAGTATTTGTTGAGGCTAATATGGGTCTGTAGTTGAGAGCCAGTACATTATTCTCAAAGAAATTCCCTCACTGTGAAGTAGAGGAAAAATAAATTTTGCAATACAGGAAGAGATAAGAAGCCTTAATGGGTAGAACTAACCCCAGAAGAAAAAAGTGGGGGAGTTTAATGAGGTTGGACTTTGGAGAAATAGCTAAAGCTTCTGTAAAGTCCAAAGTTTGAACTCCTTGTCCTTGGAGCAGAATAAGGCCCTAGGAAAGAGTGGACTGGTTGGAAAAGGTAGAAATACCCTTTGCAGAAAAAAGGGATAGGTCTTTAAGACCCCCTTTATCCAAATGAAAGACAGAAATTTGTACTAGGCGTTGGGCCTTCAATTTCTTGAAGATCAGTAAAGTCTTTCGTAAGTGATGTCACTTATGATAATGACTTTACATGGAGAGCTTCAGATGTGACGTAACCGAAAAGGTAATGGTAAAGCGTAGTTACTCACCTGTAACAGGTGTTCTCCAGGAGCAGCAGGAATCAGTCCTCACATATGGGTGACGTCGGCGCCGATGGAGCCCTCGCGGAGCAATTTTCCCCAGCTTTCAAAGAAAGCCTTTGGGAATTGCAGCGCGCATGCGCGGTCGCCTTCCCGCCCAAGGGTGCCATCTTAGCCAGTCAGATGACATAGCTAAAAAGACAGCATAAAAATTTGCAAAAAAACTTAAGCAGATGATTGCAACTCCAAGGGGAGGAGGGAGGGTTGTGAGGACTGATTCCTGCTGCTCCTGGAGAACACCTGTTACAGGTGAGTAACTACGCTTTCTCCAGGACCAAGCAGGAAGTCAGTCCTCACATATGGGACTCCCAAGCTTAAGGCTACCGGAGACCCTAAGCACAAATAATGAGCTCCCTCTAGCTCAGCAGCACAGAAGGAAGGAATCTTCGCTGAATTTTAACCCACCGGTAGCCCACATCCGGGATGGAGGGTAGGAGTTGCTCAAACCTCAAAGAGATTACGGAGGACTGCCTGTCCGAAAGCACTGTCCCTGCGGGACTCCCTCTCGAGACAGTAATGGACCGCAAAAGTCTGGCTCGAAGACCAAGTAGCGGCCCGGCAGATGTCTGCCAGCGGAACAGAGCGGAGGTAAGCCACTGACGTAGCCTTTGCCCGAACACAATGAGCCGTGACTCGACTTTCTAAGGAGAGTCCGGCTGCCCCATAAGCCCAAGCGATACAGTCCGCAACCCAGATGGACAGAGTACGCTTGGAGACCGGGAGCCCCAATTTATTGGGGTCAAAAGACACAAAAAGCTGAGCAGCTTTACGGTGCTCCCGCGTACGGTCAAGGCAGAAGTTCAATGCCCTTCTACAGTCCAGGGTATGCAGGATCATTTCAGCTCGGCTGGAGTGTGGCCTGGGAAAGAAGGTCGGAAGTACCACCTCCTGATTGATGTGAAAAGGGGAGACCACGTTTGGAAGAAATTTTGGGTGAGTCCGTAGGACTACCCTATTTTTGTAGAACCGAGTGTAAGGGGGATCAGACACGAGGGCCTGCAATTCACTTACGCGCCTAGCGGAAGTGAGGGCTATCAAGAACAATGTTTTCCAAGAAAGAAAACGGAGAGAACAGGTAGCCATAGGTTCAAAAGGCGGACAGGTGATTCGCTGCAAAACCACATTCAGATCCCAGTCAGGCGCTGGCGGGCGTAGAGGTGGTTTGAGTAGAAGGAGACCTCGAAGAAACCTCGCTACGAGAGGGTCGCTGGAAAGAGGTCTGCCGTCCACCGGTACATGATGTGCTGAAAGAGCACTGAGGTGAACTTTGACGGAGTTGGACTTAAGTCCCAGATTAGAGAGGTAGAGCAAGTACTGCAAGATCACCGACACCGAGCAGGAGAAGGGATCCTGAGACTGCTGGGTACACCGAACGGAAAAGCGACGCCATTTAAGGGCGTAGCATTTGCGGGTAGAAGGGCGCCGAGAAGCAAGGACGACCTCTTCCACCTCTGCCGGCAGGAGAAGGGGAGCAAGGACTACCCTCTCAGCAGCCAGGCCATTAGATTGAGAGATCTGAGGTTGGGGTGTAGCAGAGACCCCTGGTCCTGAGTGAGGAGATCCGGTTGAAACCCCAGAGGGAATGGATCCTCCACCGCTAATTGCAGCAGGAGTGGAAACCACGGCTGTCTGGGCCAGCGAGGGGCCACCAGGATCACGGACGCTTTGTCTCGGAGAACCTTGAAAAGAGTTCGAGAGACTAGCGGGATGGGAGGAAAAGCATACAGAAGGCTCTCCGACCATGAGAGTAGAAAAGCGTCGGCCGCCACTCGAAGGGGATGTGGCTGACGAGAGCAGAAGCGAGGAAGTTGCCGGTTGTGAGGACTGGCAAAGAGATCCAACGTGGGAAGGCCCCACTTTAGAAAGAGCTTCTGAACTACCAAGGGATCCAGGCGCCACTCGTGCGGCTGGAGGATCCTGCTGAGTTTGTCTGCCAGGCAATTTTCTTGGCCTGGGAGATAAACTGCCTTGAGAAGAACGCCGTGACTGACGGCCCAAGAGCAGAGCTTCTGTGCTTCCCGACAGAGAAGGAAGGAGCCCGTGCCCCCCTGTTTGTTCACGTAGAACATTGCAACTTGATTGTCCGTCTGGACAAGGACGGACTGGTGAGAGGTCAGGTGGGAGAAAGCCTTGAGAGCCAGGCGGATCGCTCTGAGCTCCAGGAAGTTGATCTGCTGAGCAGACTCCCACGTGGTCCAGAGGCCCTGAGTACGTGCCCCTTGACAATGTGCTCCCCAACCCAGGAGGGACGCATCTGTCGTCAGCACCTGGGCCGGCTGAGGTGACTGAAAAGGCATGCCGAGTACCAGGTTCGGCCGATGAAGCCACCACCGGAGAGACGAGGCCAGCGGCTCGGAGACGCGCACTAGGTCTGCTAGGCCGCCTGTGGCCTGTTGCCACTGCTTGCGAAGACACCATTGAGCAGGCCGCATATTCAGGCGGGCATTGGGGGTCACATGGACGGTGGAAGCCATATGGCCGAGCAGTCTCAGGAAGCGCCTGGCGGAGACCAGGGACTGGCTGCGAAAACGGTCGGCTAGGTCCATGAGCCGTTGAGCCCTGTCGAGAGGCAGGAAAGCCCGCGCCTGAGGAGTGTGCAGTCTTGCGCCGATGAACTCGAGATCCTGTGAGGGGAGCAAAGTGGACTTTGCGAAGTTTATGACAAAGCCCAAGTACTGCAGAAGAGTCACCGTGCGGTGTGTGGCGTTGGTGACCCCCGGAGCGGACGCTGCTCTGATGAGCCAGTCGTCGAGGTACGGGAAGACAGAGGCCGTGAAGCCGGAGATGGGCCGCCACCACCGCGAGACATTTTGTGAAGACTCGCGGTGCGGAGGACAGGCCAAAGGGTAGTACCCTGTACTGGTAATGATTTCCTGCCACCACAAACCTTAGGTATTGGCGGTGGCTTGGGTGGATGAGGATGTGCGTGTAGGCATCCTTTAGATCCAAGGAGCATAGCCAATCTCCCTGCTGGAGGTAGGGCAGAAGGATTCCAAGGGTAAGCATCTTGAACTTCTCCCTCACGAGGAACTTGTTGAGGTTGCGCAAGTCCAGGATGGGTCTGAGGCCTCCTGTCCTTTTTGGTACTAGAAAATACCTGGAATAAAAGCCTTGACCTCTCAGGTGGTGGGGCACCGGTTCCACCGCCTGTTCCTGTAGAAGACCTGCTAACTCCTGAAGGAGTAAGTCCCTGTGCAGAGGGAGTCGCGGAGGTTCTCCCGGGAAATAGGAGGGAGGGACCTGGTGGAAGTGGAGAAGATAGCCTTCTCTTACGACTTGAAGCACCCAGGCATCTGAAGTGATGTTGGACCACCTGTGGGCGAAGTGAACCAGCCGGCCTCCGGTGCTGGGAGGAGCCAGCGGAGGGGGAGAGGCTATGCTTAAGGAGTCAAAAACCCCCACCCTGCTGAGCAGGGGCTGGTGGTGCAGGCTTGGGGGCTTGCTGCCTACGGGACCCGTTACCCCGTCCCTTAGCCTGCTGGCCCTGTTGGGGAGCTGCGGGGGCCTGATATTGGGGGTAGTGTTTATAGGCAGCCGCCTTTCTCGGGTAAAATGACTTCTTTCCCGAGCCCTTCTTTTTCTGGGAAGGGGCGGAGGTCTTCCTAGAAAGCCTAGTCCTGGTGAGAGTCTCTGTCTCTAGTTGTGCAGCCTTCTCGTCCATAGGTTTGCCAAAGAGGTTGTCACCTCGGCAGGGGACATCGATCAACTTGTCCTGCACCCAGGGCTCAAGGTCAGACGACTGAAGCCAAGCCTGTCGGCGGGCACCGATGCCGGCTGCGGCCACTCGAGCCGATGCTTCAAAGCCATCATAGGCTGCTCGGGATATGAATTTTGAGCATTCCCGAATGCCAGTGGACAAGGCTAGGAACCTCCGCAAAGGTTCCTCGGACAATCCAGCGGAGAACCCGGCTAGCTCTTTAGACAGGTCTCGGAGATACATGCCCATGTATAGCTGGTAGGTCTGGACACGACACGCAAGCATAGAGCCCTGGATTCCACTACCATGGAATGGTGTTGCAGCTGTGCTTTTTGGAAGCCAGGGCTCTTGCGGACTCGATAGATAGAATCGACCCGCTTGCTCAAGACCGGCGAGGAGGCCGGACTCTCCCACATGCGGAAGAGTAGTCGTTCCAGCATGGGAGGAACCGGTACAGTAAAGTGTTCCCTGGCGGGAGAGTCATACTGGAGGGCGTCGAGCTCTTCGGCTCGAGGCTCCTCCTCGGGATCCGCAGGGAAGGCCAAAGCCTTGGCCATATCCCTGACGAAGTCCGAGAACCGGGCATCCTCCGGAGGGGACTGCTTCCGAGGTTCGGACTCAGGCGAGTCCGAGGGGACACACCGAGTCCGAAAAGAATCAGGCGACTCTTCCTCTTCAGACTCCCAGACCGACTCCGAGGAGGAATCGGTGGGGTCGGCCCGGGCAGGCTGCGGCGCCGGCCGCCCCGACGCCGCGGGAGTCGACGTCGGCGACCTCGGTCCCGAACGGGAGGCCGAGGGTGACCTCGACCGAGGATCGACTCGAGTTCGCATGGACTCGAGGATCGGCTCGGTCTCCGGGGTCGACTTAGATGTCGACGTCCCGGCGGTCGGGGCAGCGGCGCCAGCGAGGCTAGCGAGCAGTGCCCGCTGCTGGTCCATGAAGGCAGACAGTCTGCTCTCCAAGGCCGTCAACCTGAGTCCGACCTCAGGTGACCCAGCAGCCCCCGACTCGGGCCCCGACGGCGTCGGGCCCGACGTCGGCGGTCTCGGAGGCGAGTCCAGGAGGACCACAGGACTTACCCGAGCAGGCAGCTCCGACTCCATGCGAGGTCGCTTCGAGAGGTGCTCCTTCTCCAAGGACCTGGGACGGCTATCGGGGCTATGCGACCTGGCCCTCGCGGAGCCAGGAGCGTCCACCGACGCCGCCCTCGCGGGTTTCACCTTCCGTCGATGGTCCCCAGAGGGAGAACCCCTGTCGGAGGAACTCCGGTGACGGTCAGAGCTGGAACCTCGGGACGCCGAGGCCTCCGACGAGGTCCGGGTACGGCTGGGGTCAGCGAAGATCCTATCCCGCTGATGCCGCCGACTCCTCAACGCTTTAGAGGACATTTTGCCACAAGCTCCACAGATCATTTCTTCATGATCCGGGCCCAGGCAGCGGAGGCAATTATCGTGTGTGTCAGTTAGTGACATATTTCGGTCACACTGACCACACCGCTTGAAGCCACTGGCAGCCATCGGGGGAAAAAGGGCCCCTGCGAGGTCAAACGACCGGGCTGCCAGTGAAAAAACCGAAAACGAAACTGACTAAATCAGAAAAACCGAAAAAGGAGAGGACTCGTGACCGGCGTCGCGAGTCCGGGCGGGAAAAAGACCGGCGTCGAACCGAAGGAAAAAAGAGAATATAACGAATGAAATCAACTTTTTCGCGGGGACACGACGGGTACGTCTGTAGGGCTCCGCGGAAAAAAGAAGACTGGCTAAGATGGCACCCTTGGGCGGGAAGGCGACCGCGCATGCGCGCTGCAATTCCCAAAGGCTTTCTTTGAAAGCTGAGGAAAATTGCTCCGCGAGGGCTCCGTCGGCGCCGACGTCACCCATATGTGAGGACTGACTTCCTGCTTGGTCCTGGAGAAAAGGTATTTCCTAATTTACCATAGAAATACATTAAATACCTTTATGGAAATGGGTAACAGGGGTAACATATGGAAAGCAGTGTGTATTAATGCCCGTAGCATGGGAAATAAGATCCCTGAAGTTGAAGCTTTGGTGGGAGTGGCTGACTTGGATTTAGTGGCAGTTACAGAAACATGGTTCACAGAAAACCATGACTGGGATGTAACTATACCTGGCTATACTTTATTCAGAAAGGACAGGGTAGGAAGAAGGGGAGGAGGAGTGGCACTATATGTAAAAACTACTATTAAAGCTTTGGAATTACAGAGCTTAAAAGGGAGAGAGGAGGCATTGTGGGTTAAACTAGAAAGAGGGAAAGATAAATCTATTTGCATTGGTGTGATATACAGACCTCCCTCACAAGAGGAAGAGGTGGACAGAGTTAATTGAAGACATACGCAGCATTGCTAGGAAAGGGGAAGTGCTACTGATAGGAGATTTCAATATGCCAGATGTTGATTGGCACATTCCTGCTGCAGTATCATCTAGAAGTAAGGAGATCCTGGATTCTCTACAGGGAGAACTATTCAGGCAATTGGTAACAGATCCCACACGTGAAGGGGCCATACTGGACTTGGTGCTTACCAATGGTTTAAGTGTTTCTGATGTTGTAGTGGGAGATCATTTTGCATCCAGTGATCACCAGATGGTGTGGTTCAGTATTAGGACTAGGGCTGATAGAATCCATTACAAGGTGAGGATTTTAGACTTTAGGAAGACTAACTTTGCGAAGATGGGCCAATACCTCAGGGAGTCGTTAGTGGGATGGGAACAGCTGGGGGATGTAGAAAAACAGTGGGCAAAACTGAAAGGGGGTATTTTAAAGGCAACCAACCTTTTTTGTTAAAATGGTAAATAAAGGCAAAAGGAACAGGAGACCGCTATGGTTTTCGAAGGAAGTAGCTGAAAAAGTGAAGAAAAAGAGGGAGGCCTTCATGAAATACAAGAGATCACAGAGAGAGGAAGACAGGCATCTGTATTTGGAAAAACTTAGAGAAGCTAGCAAAGTAGTAAAGAAGACAGATTCAAAAGGAGGAGGAAATAGCCAATGCAATAAAATGGGGGGATAAGACATTTTTCAGATATATTAGTGAGAAGAGGAAGGGCAAAAGTGGTATTGTCAGACTCAAGGGTGCAGGGGGGGGAATATGTAGAAGCTGATAAGGATAAAGCGGAATTGCTTAACAAATATTTTTGTTCTGTGTTCACAGATGAAGAACCAGGAGCAGGACCTCAGAAAACACCCACAAATAAGAACAGAAGCGAGGGACATCTTGAACAATTTTCAGAAGACTGTGTTCGTGAGAAACTAGCTCAACTTAAAGTAGACAAAGCGATGGGACCAGATGGGATACACCCTAGAATACTGAGGGAACTTGGGGACGTTCTAGCGACTCCACTGACTGACCTTTTCAATGCCTTGGAGTCGGGAGGCGTGCCAAAGGACTGGAGAGAAGCTCATGTGGTGCCTTTACACAAAAGCGGAATTAAGGATGTGGTTAAAAACTACAGGCCGGTTAGTTTAACCGGTGGTGAGTAAATTATTGGAAACGCTGCTGAAAGAGAAAATAGTGAGGTTTCTGGAGTCCAGCAGATTACAGGATCCGAAGCAGCATGGATTCAACAGAGGCAGGTCTTGTCAGACAAATCTGATTGATTTCTTTGACTGGGTGACCAGGGAGTTGGACCGAGGGAGAGCTCTAGATGTGGTGTATTTAGATTTCAGTAAAGCCTTTGACACTGTTCCTCACAGGCGACTTATAAACAAACTGAGCACCCTAGGGATGGACCCTAAAGTTACTGCTTGGGTTAGAAATTGGTTGGGTGGGAGGCGACAAAGAGTACAAGTAAATGGAGCTCACTCTGAGGAGAAGGATGTTACCAGTGGTGTGCCCCAGGGATCTGTCCTTGGTCCGATTCTTTTTAACATCTTTGTTAGTGATATAGCGGAAGGGCTGTCGGGTAAGGTTTGCCTCTTTGCGGATGATACCAAAATCTGCAATAGACACCCAGGAAGGTGTAGATAACATGAGGAGGGATCTAGCTAAGCTTGAATTATGGTCTAGAATTTGGCAGCTGGGATTTAATGTTAAAAAATGTAAGGTCATGCATTTGGGCTGCAGCAATCCAAGAGAGCAATACAGTATAGGAGGTGAAGTACTTTTGTCCACTAAAGAAGAGCGGGACCTAGGCGTGGTTGTGTCTGATGATCTTAAAGTAGCTAAACAGGTAGAAAAGGCGACGGCAAAAGCTAGAAGGATGCTTGGGTGCATACGGAGAAGAATGGCTAGCAGAAAAAAGGAGGCGATAATGCCTCTGTATAAGTCTTTGGTACGACCTCATTTGGAGTATGGTGTGCAATTCTGGAGACCGCACCTTCAAAAGGATGTGAACAGGATGGAGTCGGTGCAGAGGGTTGCTACTAAAATGATTAATGGGCTTCATTATAAAAGCATATGAGGACAGACTTAAGGATCTTAATATGTACACCTTAGAGGAAAGACGGGATAGAGATGATATGATTGAGATGTTTAAATACCTCCGTGGCATAAATGTTCAGGGAGAGAGCCTCTTTCAATTGAAAGCAAGTTCTGCTACAAGGGGACATGGGATGAGGGTGAAGGGAGATAGATTCAGGAGTGATATGCGGAAATATTTATTTACGGAAAGAGTAGTGGATCCATGGAATAGTCTCCCAGTGGAGGTGGTAGAGATGAGGACAGTAACTGAATTCAAAAAAGCATGGGACCAACACAGAGGATCTCTAAAGGTAAAAAAGTGGACTGTTGTAGTTGTTGTTATGGAAGGACAGACTAGATAGGCCATGTGGTCTTTTTCTGTCATCATGTTTCTATGTTGTCCATTAAGTTTTATGATATGCTGGGACAGCATTAATATGGACAGTAAACAAATCTTTCAAAGTCAGATGTTGTATAGAGATTGACCCAATAACAAGAAGGATTAAGACCTACTTGAGAATATTGATGGAGAATCTCTGTCTGGTTAAAAATGGAAGAACTATAGAGAAAGTTTCATGGAAACCGGTATTATGTTCTTCACTTACAAGGAGAGGACTAGATTACTTTAAAAAAAGATCTAGCCCCTGAATAACCAGGTCTCGAGACGTATGTGAAGGAGTGCAGAGGAGATCCTTAGTCTTAAGACAACAAGTCTGGATCCTTCTATAACTTCAAGTAGTAGCTGGAGAAAAAGATGCAATATAAGGGGATACCATGTTTGCCTCTCTATGAGGGCAATATGAGTATCATGCGTTCTTTTGTTCATCATAAGCTACAATGAAGTATAGGGAATTAGAAGGAAAGTAGTGAATAAGGACCGACTGCAGTGAAAGGAATGCATCCCTGTTGTAGAAGTTCCAGTGAGATGTGGAACAACCCAGGGAATTGTGCAATTCTCTACGCTTTCACGTGGTCTAAGCCCTGGTTACTTTTCCTTAAAAGGAAATTTTTAAGGAAGATGGTAAGATTAGGAAAAAAACAGTCATGTAGGAGCATGACTGGGCAGAGTCTACCAGCTGAAGCCCTTTTTAACCATCTGGAAGCTACCTACTAGGAGTAGCTCTGAGGCTCTCTGGCAAACGCCCATAGTTGCAGAGCTTTCTTGTATAATTGCAGAGAGCATGTTGTAGGTTGCTTAGATCTGGCTGTTTAATTGCCAGTGTGCAACCTAATCTATTCTGTTGGAACCAAAAAGAATTGAAGATGGCTAAGAATAGTAGACAGGCGACTTCCGGTTTGGCAAATGAGCTGATCGGACGGACACTGATCAGCTCCGGGTAATCTACCCCCCAAAAACCTGCAATATTCTCCCACTTTAGGTGGAATCTCCTGCCAATACTTAAGAGCTACGCTAAAATTCATAGCGGGCGTGCAGTGGGCTGCCAGCAGCGAGATAAGTGGCTCCATGGTGACGAAAACGACGAGGAAGGAGAAGCCCCGAATTCCAGAGGCCAAAATGGCGGAGAGCACGCCTTGCAGCCCCGGCCCCGGTGGCACCCAGGGACTAGTGGCAGAGGTCTCTGCAGCGGTGGTACAAGCCTTGGCCACACGCTTCCAAGATCTGTCGGAGCAACTGCACACGGTTGACCAGCGTGTAGCCGATTTTGCGGGACGAGTGGAGCAGGTGGAGACACGTGTGTCTGATTTAGAGGACACCCAGAACTCGCTTAAAAATCAAGTGGACAAGCTAGAAAAGTTGGTCAAGCAGTACGGCGAAAAGCTCGATGATCTGGAGAATTGGGGCCGGCGGAAAAATTTGAGATTCGTTGGGATCCCGGAGGCTGTAATGGACGGCACCCTATATGACTACTTACAAGCCTGGCTTGTCAAGCTGATGGGCGACAAGGGATCCGGGGCCATAAAGTTGGAGCGAGTGCACAGATTAGGCCCGAAGAAGGAACAGGCCCAAAGACCACGTGCAGTTATCGCACGTTTCTTGGACTATAAGCAGAAGGAAGAGGTGCTCAGAATGGCTCGGAGTCGTACCTGGGAGAGCTCTGCGGAGGAGCGAATATTGGTTTTCCAAGATTATTCAGCTCTGGTCAGCCAGCAGCGGCGGGCCTTCTCTTCGGTGTGCACGCAGCTCAGGCAGAAGGGGGTGCGCTTCTCCCTCTTGTACCCGGCTCGCCTCCGAGTGGATTTTCAGGGTCGGCCTCGAGTCCTGTCTTCCCCTGAAGCGGCCACTGCTTTTTTGGACACACTGAACAGCTCTGCCGGTGCTGGCCCTTGACATGGTTTAGGGAAGGTCGGCTGACCTAACGGTACTGCACGGAGTAACTCTACCAAGGAGAAATGGTTCTTGAGAGATTGGGGACGTTTTATACATTTATAAGCTATTGTGTAGCTCCCGCTCCTCTTCCACCCCCCCTCCCCTCTCCCCCGAGTACGCTCTCCAACTCCTTTTCTGTGTTGGATTTGAAATTGTCTGGAAAATGTTCCTGTGGGGTTGGAGAGCTGGATAAGTGTTTGTGGGGATTTTATTTAAATGTTAGGTTGCTCTGCTTATTAGTTAGATGCTACGGTAACAATGTTATTCTATGTCTTCTATATCGCAACATTGTTTTGTTGCTCTTTTTCCTTTACTATGTTTCTCACACTGTAGACTGGCTACAATCCTTTGGGGGGTGTGGAGGGGAGGGGGAGGTGGTGATCGGGCTAGATTAGATGTCCGCCACGCAGGTCTGGGAGTGGGGAGCTTTAGTTTGGAAGGAGGGAGAGGGGGTTTGATAGGCCCCAGCGGGTGGGTTAAGCCCCCGGACCAGCGTACCATTGTGGTAGCTAGGCACGGGGCCGGTAGTGCTTTGGGGACTAATAAGTGTGGGATTTACAAGATAGCGTTACCCACTGACACCTTGCAGCCCTCTGCTAATTTAGGTCCCACAGGATAGTGATAGCACGGAGGGGGGCAGTTCTGGGGTAGACTGGGATGGGCGGAGCTGCTGCTTCTAGTGGGATGGGAGCTTTGTTACTCGGCTACTCCCCCCAGTTATGGGACCCCCCCCTGGAGCAGGGTGGTCGGCAGGGTTAAGACCGCGGCCCCGAGAATTCAACCCCGACTGTGACCACGAGGGGTGGATGGTCATAGACGGGGGCTTAATAAGGCGTCCCAGTGGGAGTGAGGGGGATTAGGGTGAGACCCGATGGGGTGGATAGGTGGAGAAGGCCAGATGAGAGGAGGAGGGCTACTGTGGGGTACTTGGTGACTAGAGGGGGTTGGTAGGTCGAGTGGGGGAATGGTGTGGATGAGTGGATATAGGCTGTGTACAACCTATAGAGGAGACTATTAAGCTTGGTTGAGGGGTAGGCCCGATTGTCAAGGAAGGCTGTCCGACCATATGGACGGACTAGTAGAGGGGGGGTGGGGAGGGGAGATCGGGGGGGTGGGGGGGGGGAGGAGGAGGTGGTGGGAGGAGGGAATGGGGAATTTTTTGGGATATCCAAGCGAGCAGCAGAGTCTTAGTCGACGGAATGGTATGGGAGGGCCCCAGGCTGGGGGGGGTCTTTCCTAAGCGTATGAGAATGTATCGTTGTTGGAACCTTGGCGCTGCCCTGTTGCTCTGAAAGTTATCTCTTGGAATGTCTGTGGCCTAGGGACTCCTATTAAGAGATATAAAATATTGCAAGCTTTGGCTAGGCACCAGTGTGATATTGCAATGCTCCAAGAAACGCATCAGACAGTGGAGGAACATGATAAACTCTGTAGGAACTGGCTGGGACAGGTGTGGGGATCTCCTGCTAAAGGGATTAAAGGGGGTGTAGCCATCTTGGTCCACAAAAGGGTACGGTTCGTGGCAGAAACGATTAGGTCGGATGAAATGGGGAGGTACCTTTTGGTCTCAGGACTATTAGAGGGGAGACCAGTGATTTTGGGAAACTTATATGGCCCTTCAGTGTTTGATTCTGGTTTCTATAACAGGTTGGCTTCAGTTTATTTATTTATTTATTTATTTAACAATTATTTCTATACCGCTCTTTCACAAGTATCAAGTGCGGTTTACAATGAACATTATGTTATATGGTATGGGTAGTATCATACCAAGTCATTTTACATAGAACAGGTGAACTAGGTACAGGTAACAGTATAATATTTAAACAGTAAATTATTAGAACGTTAAACTATTAGAACATATGTACATAGTAGATATTTACAGTTATCATATATCGCTTGTAGGTGTAAACATTAATTTAATCTTCAAGGCACGTAGTTATATAATGGTTGTATTTGCTAGTTAACCTGTGTCTCTTTGTGTAGTCTGGCTAGTTTCTGCTCCTTTGTTATAGTGTAATGAGAATAAATGGGTTTTCAGTTTTTTTCTAAATTCCTTTATGTCTGATAGTAGGCGAATGTTGTCAGGAAGGTTATTCCAGAGGATAGGTGCTGAATGAGAGAAGGCTCTCGTGTTGGTTTGTTTTCTAGCTTTTGTGTAGTCTTTTGGTACTGTAATAGTGTTTGTGTATCTACTCCTTTGTGATCTTTTATCTATTTCTAAATTGATGAGTGTATTGAGTACTGATGGTGCTAAGTTATTTATTAGTTTAAATGTAGTTAGTAGAATCTTGTATTTTATTCTGCTGTGAATAGGTAGCCAATGGAGTTCGGCCAAGATCGGTGTGATATGTTCGATTGAACTTATATTCATTATTATCCTTGCTGCTATGTTCTGAGTTAGTTGTATCTTTTTAATGTTTTGCTTTGTGATGCCATTAAGGATTAAATTTGCAAAATCAAAATGTGGGGTTATGATAGCTTGAATTATGGTTATGAAGTCTTGTAAGTGAATTAAAGGTCTTAGTTGTCTCAAGGTCTTAAGTTTGTAGTGTATGTTTTTTGTTAGATGTTTTATGTGTGAATCCATGTTAAGCTTATTGTCAAGTATCACACCTAGGTATTTTATTTCTTGTTTTATGTTGATCTCATGGTTATCAAGTGTGATGGTGCTTGGAGGTGTGTATGTTTGGTTTTTAGTAATATATAGTACATCAGTTTTTGAGAAGTTAATGTGTAGGTTCTGATCGCTGAGCCATATTGTTAGTTCTTTAAAACAATCTGTTATTTGTTGTAGTGGAGGGTGTGGGATTTTAAATGGTAGGTAAAACATTATATCGTCGGCGTAGATATGATAATGGACGCCATGACGTTTAAAGATGTTGCTGACTGGTTGTAGGTAAATGTTAAACAAAAGTGCTGATAGTGCGGATCCCTGTGGGAGGCCTTGTGTTTGGTTGAATGTGTTGGATGTTTGGTTAAGAATTCTTACTGTTTGGGTTCTGTTTGATAAGTAGGATTTAAACCAGTTATAGACAGTGGATGTAATTCCTATATTTTGAAGTCTGTTGAGCATTGTTATATGGTTTACGCTGTCAAATGCGGCAGAGATGTCGAGGAATACTAGTATGAAGGCTTGTTTTGTGTCATCAATTCCTCTTAGTAAGGTGTCATAAAGGACTGTTAGCAATGTTTCAACCCCATGGAATGGTCGGAAGCCATATTGGTGTTCGTCAAGGAGGTTCAAGGTGTCAATAAAATCCTGTAGTTGGGTTTGAACTATTTTTTCAATAAGTTTGGCCATGAAAGGAATGCTCGATATGGGTCTGTATGATTTTGGGGATAATTTGTCTAGTGTTTTATTTTTAAGTATTGGTCTTATTTGAACATGTTTGAGTGATGGTGGTAAGTATCCTTCATCTAGTGAAATGTTAACCATGGGGAGGATGAAGGGAGAGAGTATTGAGTGTGTCTTTTTTATCCAGTCAACTGGGCATGGGTCAAGATATGATGTGGTTGTATTGATGTTAGATATGATAGCTTTGAGTGTGGTCTTTGAAATTTGGCTGAAATTGGACCAGTTATGAGAGGTTGTGTGCTTCATTTCCGTGTGTGTTGTTGAGGGGTTATTTGTTTGTATTTTTGTTTTATTGATATAGTATTGAGCTAAGTCTTGTGGGGTAATATCTATGGATATTTCATCTGAATTGTATGTTTTGTTTGTTAGCTTCTGTATTATACAGAACAATTCTCTTGGTCGGTTAATTGAGTTATTGAGTAAGTTAGAGTGGTAGGTTCTCTTAGAATTGTCTATTGCTACTTTATATGTGTGTAGAGTATTTATGTATTTCTCATAGGTTGTTGGAGATTTGTTTTGCCTCCATTTCCTTTCTTCCATTCTTAGTTGTCTTTTAAGATTTTTAAGTGTCGTGTTGAACCATGGGGCATCCTTTTTATCAATTATATTGTCGTTTCTATTATGTTGAGACAGGTTAGGTTTTTTTTCTGCTGCTAGTGAGATAGTTTTGTTCCAGGATTTGATAGTTTCTTCCAAATTTGTAGGTGTTAAGGTGAGGTGAGGAATTATTTGATCTAAGAATTCTTCCTCATTAAACTTTCTAAATCTCTTATTTTGTGGGGGTTGTGTTCGTTTAGTGTGATTGTTGTCAGGGATGGTAATATCAAATTTCAGAAGGTAATGGTCTGACCAGGGGACTGGTATGTTTGAGAGTGATTTGGAGTTATATAGGTTATGAAGTGAGTTTGGTAGGAATACCATGTCGAGTGTTTTTTCCTTTTTTATGTGTTTTTTCTGTTATTATTTGATGGAAGTCTAAGTTGTTTACTGCTTCTGTGAAGTGATTTGGTTGGTTGTTATGTGTTGAGGGGAGATTAAAATCACCCATTAGTATTATTGGGTTTGTGTCAGTGGATGATGCCAGTAGTTCAATTAGCAACGGATTATCCCCTGATATTAGGGGGGGGAACTTCAATGGGGTACTAGATGTAGACCTGGACACGTCTAGGGGCGGGGAGGTGAGAGAGAGGGTATTACCATCTCAGATGCAGCAGCGGTTTCGCAAGAGACTGGGTTTAATAGATCCTTGGCGACTGATGCACCCCTTAGAAAAGGACTATACTCATCAATCACGGGTTCATGGCACCAGCGCCCGCATTGATTATCTCTTATTATCGGCTGCCCTGTTTGCTCCCACGGGAGATGCCCAGATTGGCCCCCTAGAAATCTCGGACCATACTCCGATATGGGTAGACTTACAGTGGGGTGCTGTGACCCCTCGAGACCGTCTATGGCGGTTCCCCTTGGAACTGTATCACGATCCTCAGTTCCACCACTTTCTCCACCAGAAGTGGCAGGAGTTCATTGATAATCACCAGGCTCATATGGAGGAACCCGAATTGGTGTGGGAGACGGCAAAGGTGGTTCTTAGGGGGGATATCATCGGGTTTGCGGCTAGGAAACGTAGATTGCTGGCTGAGCGCATCATTGCCCTCGAGCGGCGGGTGACTAAGCTTCGGCGCGGTTGTGCCCACACGCCGTCCCCCACGCTTAACAGCTATGGGAAGCCCAGGTGGATCTCAATGATTTATTGCACCAACGGGCCAAGAAATCGGTTATGTATTATAGATACCGGCTGCATTGCTACGGAGATAAACCTGGGAAGCTGCTAGCACGCTGCTTACGAGGCCGGCGAGGCTCCTTCCTGGTGGTGGCGCTTAGAGATGACAAGGGTAATGTGACTAAACAGAGTATAGACATAGTAAGGGTCTTTCGTGGCTTCTTCCAATCTCTGTATAAAGCAGAGACAGGATCAGTGGAGGCAATGTCTGCCTACCTCACTGGGTTGGAATTGCCACGGCTTACGGAGGAACAGAGGGAGGCACTGGATTAGCCTATCACCGCACAGGAGATACAGTCGGCCATTTCGGTGGCCAGTTGTTATAAAGCGCCAGGGCCTGA
Source organism: Ichthyophis bannanicus (assembly GCA_033557465.1). NCBI lineage: Eukaryota > Metazoa > Chordata > Amphibia > Gymnophiona > Ichthyophiidae > Ichthyophis > Ichthyophis bannanicus. Next base: position 123,971,020 of record CM066048.1, read on the forward strand.
TGGGTTTGGCGCAGAGCTCTACAAACTCCTTAGTGACTCTGTGAGCCCATTATTGCAGGAGGTCTTTAGTGTGAGGGCGGAACGGGGGGCCTTCCGCTGGGGCTGGAACCATACACATATCACACCGATTCCAAAGTCGGGTAAGGACCCGCTGTTGGCCGCCTCTTATCGCCCTATATCCCTTCTCAACTTTGACTTAAAATTACTCGCGAAGGTCCTTGCTGTTCGATTGGCTGAAGTGTTGGGATACTTAGTTCATGAAGCACAGGTGGGCTTTGTTAAGGGGCGCTACGCGGTCCGGAACCTTAGAAAAATCCTGGCATCCTTGGAATGGGTGCATACTCGTCAGCAGGCCTCACTTCTCATCAGCTTCGATGCGGAGAAGGCCTTTGATAGGGTCAACTGGCATTATCTTTGGAACCTTTTGCCGTATTACGGTCTGGGTACTGCATTTTGTCAACTTATACAGAGCCTGTATGTCTCACCGACGGCCAGTATTTTGTGTAATGGGATACTTTGAGGGTTTTGAGCTAGAGAGGGGCACACGACAGGGTTGTCCGCTCTCCCCCTTGTTGTTTGTTCTCTCCTTAGACCCCCTGATTAGGGCTATTGTGGGCTCGGGGGAGATAAAGGGGGTGCGGATTGGCCCGCAAGAGTTCACCGTCTCAGCTTTTGCAGATGATCTGTTGGTTCACCTGACTGACCCGGTTGCTTCTTTACAATCTCTATTGGGGGAATTCACGCGATTTGGGGCCTTTGCAGGCCTCCGCATTAATAAAGACAAGTCAGAGGCTTTGGATGTTTCAGGACTTCTCCGGGATACATGGCGGGGGGTGTTTCCTCTTAGATGGGCGGAGGAGGATTTCCTCTATTTGGGCATTGTATTGCCTCGAAAGCCCCAGGCGCTCTATGGCTGTAACTTGGAGCGTTTTTTCAAGCGACTGGCCTTACAATTAAAAACATGGGAATCTTTACCGCTGTCGCTCTCCGGGAGAATAGCGGCGATACAACTGGTTATTCTACCACGACTTTTGTATTGGTTACAAACCCTACCTGTGTGGTTGTTGGATCGCGACTTGCGACGCCTAGAGACCCTTCTTAAAACATTTTTGTGGAAAAGAAAAAGGGCGCGTATACCTTGGGACCGGATGGTGGGGAAGTGGAGGGCCAGGGGTATGGGGTTGCCAGATCTGAGGATGTATGCCCTAGCCTGTCAGGCCCGACACTTAGGGGATTGGTTGGGGAACACTGAAGTTTATACGGCTCGGTCACTAGAGGAATGTCTCGTAGCCCCATGCACTCTATTAGGAGTTCTGCATGAGACGAAGTGTCCACTGCCGGGTGGTCTGTTGAGGAGCGCACTGGTAAGTTCAGTTAAGCGCACGTGGCAGCAGCTCAACAGGTGGTGGGCTGAACCCTGGCAGGTATCCAGTTGGTTGCCCCTGCAGGGGAATGTCAGATTTCCCCCGGGGTCTGAGACGGGGACATTCCGGGATTGGGGGCGGCGCGGTATACAGAATGTGGGGCACCTGGTAGATCCAGGGGGAAAATGTAAATCCTTCCGGTCACTGAGTCGGGAGTATGACCTTCCCCCCAGACACTGCTTTGCATATATGCAAGCATCCCATTATATATCTTCTCTGCCACGAGGAGCGCTGCAAATTGAACGCTCCGCACAAATATTAGAATTTTTTAGCTTAGGAGATGGCCCGCCATCGATTTCTATTTTGAAGAGCCGTCTGGAGCGGTTTGGGGTAATCCCCAACTACAGGGGGATCGAGTTGGCTTGGGAAGCGGAGTCAGGGAAGGAAATTGCCTCAGGGATGGTTGAGGCGGCTCTGAAACGGATAAGTAAGGTGGCGCAGGGGTCTCGCTGGCGGGAGGTTCAATTTAAATGTGTGACCAGAGTTCATTTCTCCCCACGGCGGGCGTTTCGCAGTCACTTGATGTCCGATGGCAGCTGTCCGCATTGTTCGGAATCTATGGCCACTCTTCTGCATATGTGGTGGGGATGTCGGAGTTTGCGCTCCTATTGGACGAAGATATGCGCATTTGTGAGTGGGTTACTGCAGCAGCAACTGAGATGGACTGACCTTTTTGTAGTACTAGATCTGATGGGACCTCCCTCCCCCGCTAAGAGAGGGGAGATGCTATTAATGCGGAAAGCTTGTTTGGTGGGGAAGGGGCCGATACTCCGCCTATGGAGGGACCACCAACCGCCCACCTTTACTGAATGGCGGAACAACTTCCACCAACTGATGTTAACGGAGCGATGGCTTGCTAGGGGCAGCGCCAAGCGTTGGACAATGTTTATGTTAATATGGGAACCTTATATTCAACAGCTCGGGGTCCGTAGCCGTAATGAGATCCTTCAACTGGGATCCTGATGTGTTCAGATTACGCCTAGGGCGCTAGGAGCGAACAGAGTCTGCTGCTGCTAGTTAATATGAGAATTCATAGCGGGGTTCGTGGGGGGGGGGGCAGGGGGAGGGGGAGAGGGAGGGTGAAGGCTGGGATAACATGTTTTAAAACCCACCTGTTGTATTCTTGTATGCTGCTCCCGGGTGGGATAAGAGTACACCCACCTGGGTTGCTTCTGTTCAATGGTTTTTACTATGTCCTGTTGGTGGTATTTAAATAAAGTATATTAAAAAAAAGAATAGTAGACAGGCCTGATGCCTGCAACAATAAATTGTCCAAATGGGTTCTGGAACCTCTTGGAGTTATCTGTTATTAAGGCAGCAGAAAAAAGTTAGGTCCTATAGGTTGGAGAGGACAGACAGACATAATTTGGAGTGGTAATACTCAATTTCTGTCTGATAAGCTGCCTTAAAAAAGTATCTGGGAAAGTTAGCTCAAAGATACACAGAAGATGAACCGCAAAGGGGAAGAAAACTCTGTATGGAAACTACTTACTGGAGTAGGTATTGAAGAAAATCCTATGGGCTTAGAGAATAAGCCCTCCAGTTGATTAGTAGTACTCTTAAGAGACTGAATGTCTGGACTAAGAGGGATAGAAGTAATACAGAGTTGAAAAGACTTACAATTTGGTAAGTCTTTGAAGAGGTAGGGTCCCCTTGCAGTTAAAAGTATGAGATATCCTCGTACAGGAAACTGTCAAGGTGAAGGGCATAGCTCACCTTATTGTTAGTTGTTACTTTTTTTTTTTTTTTTTTTAAAGGAGAAACCTGTTATCTTTAGGGTATGATGGTCCTCAATAGCTCTTGGAGCTAAAAGGATGGATTTCTCTTGTAGCAAGAGATTCATGCCCAGAGTCGAGGATTGAGTCAATGTATGACTGATATCTCAGCATGGATGAGACGAACCTTAGATGTTTCTGTTGAAAAGAAGTAGGTTCAGAGGTTCTAAACCTCACACAGAAAAAGTGAATAAAATATCAGAAACCCTGCGACTGCTGGGTTTGCGGAGCCTGTTGAGGTTTTGATTTTCTTAGCCTGGTTTGATGTTCCCTGTCTTTGGAAACATCTGCATAATGGGTAGAAGATGGATAAAAGTTTTTTTCCCCTAGGGGGATAAAGCTTTTTAGGAGATTTTTTTATTAGCTAGGATAGAGGAAAGTTTTGACAATCCTCTGAAAGCAACAGCATCAGTGAAATAAAGCATCCTTGTTAAAGAGATTTTCACCAGTACAAGGAGTATTTCCCAGCCTTTCCTATACCCATCTGTCCAAGTCTGAAGCTTGGAGCCAGGCCATGCGTCGTGCTCCTATGGCTATAGCAGAGGTTCTGCTAATAGACTCAAAACAGTCCAGGGAAGCACGATTAAGGAACTTAGAGATATTTTGATCATGATTGACTAATAAGAAATAGTCTGCTCTTTTATGCTCTTGAAGTAAAGGGTTCAAAAGCTTTAAATTCTTTGTGATCTCCTCAAGATAATTCTTGCTGAAAGCATGGATGCCTGGAAGCATCGACGTCCAAAGGCATCTAAAGTCCTAGACTCACGACCTGGCGGATAAGAAGAGTGCTTCTTTGTACTCTTAATATGCCTCATTGCTGATTCTACAACAATAGAATGATGAGGAAGTTGAGTCTTTTGAAAACCTGGAGAAGGTGGCACCTTGCACATAGTGTCAAGTGTCTTAGAATGTGGGGGTACCGTTAAAGGAGTTTCCCACATTCTTAATAGTAGATCTTGTAAGATCTGATGCAAAGGAAGCATGATCACCTCCTTTGGAATCCAGGGGAATTGCAGTGTCTCTGAATCCCCCAGTAGGGATTCTTTACCAGGTATAGAAATGGCAAGTAACTTTGCCATATCAAGCAGAAAAGCTTGAAAAGAAATCTCCCCTGAGGAGGACCCTCTAAAATGAGGGGTAAAGGCTAGACTTGTTGAAAATTCAGCCTTGGTACCGATGGATTCATCCCAGTCATCGGGATCGGAAGACTTGAAAGGATGAAGCATCGGATTTTCCTTAAAGCGATGTCTTCGGTACCACCCGAGGTCGGTACTGAGACAAGTCGGCACCGAATCCTCCATGCTAGAGATCGATTCCAGGTTCGGCATCGAAGGAAGCGAGTTTGTCGAAGCAAGCATGGACGGTACCGACACCGATACCAGTACCAAAACAGATACTCGAGGAATGGTCTGCAGCAACTCTAGCATTACTGAAGTAACCGAGAGCGCTAGACTACATTCATCGGTGAGAAGTGTTTCATCCATCACCATAGCCGATGCCGGGGTGTCGGTACTGCTCGAAGCGGCCACAACCACCGAGCATGGCCCAGGTATGTCCATCGAGGTAAGAACCCCGGGAACAAGCTGGAGCCCCGTTAATGCTTTGGAGCCCGAAGACGCCCACCGGGGCTTTATTGCCAAAATGTCCTCGAGGGCAACGCCAGAGGCATCTCGATGCTGAGGAGGAGATCTACCACTCGAGGACTGGCTAGTCTTTACAGACTTTTGCTTGGTTACCTGATCCTGTGAAAAAGAAGATATTCTAGCTGGTGACATTGAGTGAGATGTGAACCGGGTATTGAGTTGTGCTCAATCCTGAAGACTACTTCTGTTTGAGCTCCAGCAGGAGAGACACTCCAGAAGGCAATGTTCAGGACCTAAACATTTTAGACACCAAGTATGAGTGTCTGAAAATATATCTGTACCGCCACATTTTGAGCATTTCTTAAGGATAGTGGCTGGCTTTTCCATAATGGAAGGATAGAGGCCTAGTGGCCTAGAAACCGTCAGGCACTAAACAGGAAAAAATTTCTAAGAAAAGAAGAAATTTTTAGTAAAAAGAAAGAAAAGCACCGGCGGTACCGGTGGCGTCGAGGGAAGGCAGACGCAACCACAAAAAACTAAGAATAAAAAGAAAAATTTTCTGCGGTGACAGGAATACGTCCTGCCGGCTCCGCGGAAAACTGATGAGAGGGAAGTGTTTAGGCGGGAAGGCAGCGCGCATGCGTGTGGGATGCTCCCAAAAGCTTTCTTTTTGGACGCTGGGGAGCGTTCCCGCGCAGGCTCTGTCGGTACCGATGTACCCATATGTGAAGACTCATTCCTGCTTGTTCCTGGAGATAAGTAATTACACGTTATACATCACTTTGTGGGTATTTACATGTGGTCGTGTAGCTTTGCTGTGAGAGAGGGTGCATCTACCTCCGGGTAGCATTTGAGGAAGAGGTAGTGCTTCAGTGCTTTCCTGAATTTAGCTAGATCAGGGATTGCTCGTATATTGGGTGGAAGAGCGTTCCAGGATCTGGGTGCACAGAGGCTGAAGGCCCTGTTTACAGTTGTTTGTGCACAATGGGTCATTGCTTTGAGGATTACCAAGGTGTTTATTGCAGTCTGTCGTCTGACGCTACTTGGGGGAGTAATGTGCGTGAGGTCGGCGAGTGAAGTGGGGGCGAGGCCGTTGATGGTCTTGAATGTTAGTAGCAAGATCTTGCAGGTGATCCTACAATGGATTGGGAGCCAGTGGAGACTTTTGAGGATGGGTGTTATATGGTCTCGCCTTGAGGTCCCATTTAGAACTCTAGCTGCAGTGTTCATGGTGAGTTGGAGCGGGCTCAGGGTGGATTGTGGAAGCCCTTGGAGGATTGCACTGGCGTAGTCGAGATGGGGAAGGGTTAGTGCCTGAAAGATTGTTCAAAAGTTGTCCGGTTGTAGTAAGGGGCGCAGATGCTTGGGTGACGATCTTATGGTATGTTGATTTTACCATGTTGCCAATGTGTGTCTTCATATCCAGTCTTTGGTCCAGTGTAACACCCAGGTAGCGGATTGAGGGTTTAGTTTGCAGTTCTATTTCCCCGATTTTTAGGCAGGCTGGAGGGGAAAAATTGGGGTTTCTTTAAACAATAACAATTGGTTATTGTTTAAAGAAAGAAAAGTAAAGGAAGAAAGAAGAGGTCAAAATACAGTTAGGGTCCCTCAAAAGGATCTTTCCCCAAAGTAAGAGATCAACCAGAAAATCTCTCTCATACACTCCCCTAGGATCTAAAGTGGCCAAACTACATTGCACCCAGATGCTGACTGGGCAGGAGCTATAGGCCTCTCTGGAAGAATTCACCATCTGCTGAGACAGAAAATACTGAGGGCTCCCTCCAGCTGTGCTAGGTTTTATGCCAGTGGTGATGTCACGGCATAGTTTTACTTTTCTGTCTCCCATCTACTGGCAGGAGTAAATAACCCACTAGTTTGGGCTGGTCTAGCAGGAACATCTGGAAATATAGTTCCCATGACATCTGCACTGCACTGTCAGAGCACATTGGATGCATGTGCCAGAAGTTTTTGCCTTAACTCTATGGAAAATCCCCAAGCTGTATCCTGATGGCAGGCTACTGCAACGCCCAACTCCCAACCCAGGTTGTAAGAAACCTTTTTTCTTGGGATATGACCAATGTTCCCTCTAATTTTCTGTAGGCTGTGTGCACATAAAATATCAGCTGTGCAGCTTTTGAAGGAAGGTTAAATTTTTGTGTGCAACATAACGACACTCGGAGTTATATACTTTAAAATTTGACTACACGTCAGAATACAGTATGTACACCACATTGATTGCACTAGAAAATATTGTAGAGCTTGTGAAAATCATAAATACACAACAACTTTTAAATTTTAAGACGTCTGTGTTGTTTTCTATCAGAATCAGAACCGTAATTTTTGTGCGCTTTGTTTTAAAGTATGTGCGCTCGCTCGGCGAGGTGTGTGCGCGCGCACACGCGCACAGCTTAGAGGGAACAGTGGATATGACCTGGGGAAGTCTGTCAGTCTCACCTTAACACCCAGCAGTGGTTCCCTTATACCACTTAAGAACCAGTCATTTAAGAACTCTGATGCTAAGAAACTGAAGTAGTGCCCCTTTCCCCACAGAGCTCTGGCAGCATTTTCTGCACGTTCCAGATATTAGTCCCTGTCCTCAACCTTCTCCATCCCAGTCACCTTGAGGTGGAAATGCAGCACAATGATCATTTCCCCATCACAAGGCTGGAACAATGCATGTTTGATGTTGTTGTAGAGAATATCCACTTTGTCTCCTCGCACAGATGTGAAACGGAAACCTGGGAGAAAGTGGGAGGCAATCAATCAGTGAGGAGACTTCTCATATGTCAAGATCTCCACCCTCAACTCACTCACATCTCCTATCACCAAAGGCGGCTTTTCAATTCTGTACAAACCAAACCAATGATGGCTATAAATCTTCAGTAACCTTTTTCTCTAACTTTTTTTTTGTATTTTTCAGCTGTATCCATAAACATATATACAGGTCTATACATCCATTCATAGACATGCTCTCCAACAGAGACATACGAAAAAAACCCCAAAGCACCACACTCGTTACATGGTCACTTGTTAATTCTACACTCTCTCTCTCTATTTATTTTAGACGGATTTAGTATACCGCTTTATCATTAAATCAAAGCAGTTTAGCACATCAAACAATCGAAGTAATTGTGTGGTCAGTAGCATGCAGTGGGTGATCAAGAAGAGTGATGTGGGATGCAGAGTGCTAGATTTTATCGGTGAGCTATATACAAAGTGAGCAATATACATATATACCGTAGGTTGGGCTCACCTACAAAGTATTCCTGACTATCACCAATGAATGGCTCAGACAACAGTTGCTTGGCTACAGAGACTATTTGACCTAGCAAAATAATTGTAAATGCAGATAGCAAATGTCTGTCAGAGATGGCAGGCAACGTTCCTTCTGCTCTAGTTGCCTTCTTATATACCTCTCTGTAGCAAAATTCCAGCAAGTTCTGCATAAATTCTTATGTCGTTTGCAGAACTCCTGCAAAGCTCTCTCCCCGGGACCCTTCCCTTGTTATCAGGTCTCGCAGCTGGTGTTTCAAGGTCTACTTATCTATGCTGTTGACCGCAACCCTCTGCCTCTTCCTGTGTTCTGTACGTGTTATTCCATCTCCTGGCACGGTTTGTAATCTTCAGGGCTCATTATTTCTAGCTTGGCCTGTATTTTTCTTGTCTGGGCCCATCTTCTGCACATTTCTGTCCAAAGTGTGGTTCCCTAGACTCTCTTATAGTAGGCCGCATATACTCTCTCTTGTAGCCCACATGCTTTTTCTTCTGTGCCAGCCATATGTTGCTGTGTGCATTTCAAGCAGGCAAGGGTGCAATCATATTTATATTTATTTTTTATTTATTTACACTCTTATATACCGCGCTATTCTGCATCAGTGCGGTTTACATTGAACAAACTGAAATTACATTGAACAGGGCATTATAACTTGGAGATAACTATTTTACAGGGAAAATGGGCTATGGAGGGTTAAGTGGCTTGCCCAAGACCACAAGTAGCACCTGTGGGACTAGAAACCCCAGTCCTTCCGGCCCAAGGTTGCTGTCCTCTAGTGGGATTTGAACCCCCAACCTTCCGGCCTGAAGTACCTTGCCCCAACCACTAGGCCACTCCTCCACTCCAACATATAAAGCAAACATAAAGCAGACCTAAGCCAATTATCCCTTCAATACAAGATTAGAGCCATGTATAAAGGTGATCTAGCACAAGGGGTCTCCTCAGATTCTGTAGTCCTAGCACTTTCATGAGTATCTCCTGAAGGCCCCTACTCACCATTAACATGTGCTTCCAGAGAGCCCTGCATCCTCTTCTGGGCAATGTTGGGCCGAATGTAGAGGTCCTTTAATTTGGGGTTACTGCGGTTCAAGTTTATGACCAAAGAGTCTTGTTTCACAATGCCCTGGAAAGCAGGAGAAAAAAAGGACAGAACAAAAATGGTGAAATTAGGACTTACCTGCTAATTGGCTTTCCTCTAGTTCCCTTCAGTCCAGTCCCGACCAGTGGGGTAGTCACACACCACCAGCAGCTTGGAGACTGAGCATGTCAATGCTGACGATATCCCCCTCATAGGTACTTGCCACCTTAGCCATCCCAGTATACTACTGACAAAGCAGACTCACATGAGCAAAAGCCAAGGAACAAAAAACTGTCATGATTTTGACAAATTCTAACTCCCTCTAAGGCAGATATCTCCCCTGTCCTGTGGAGAACTAGAGCACCATTTGAAAAGGTCAGGCCATTCAACTACAATACTCTTACTATGCCAAGAAGTGGCTTAAATGCACACACTTCCCCCTTACCCGAGTTTTATCTCCGTTTAAACTAACAATGTGACAGAGAGACCATCACTCATAGCCCGGCCCACTGCGCAAGGACTGCCCTGCACCAGGCCTGTTTCACTGACCCGGACCAACATGCAAATGACCTTCTTACTGCCCGGGATCGCTAGTCACACATGATACCAAACTCTGGGATGGCCCAGGACTGGAATGGAGGGAACTCCAGGAAAGACAATTAGCAGGTTAAGTCCTAATTTCACTTTCCTTATTATCCCTCCAGTCCAGTCCCAACCTGTGGGATGTACCACAGCAGTATTAACCCTGGGAGTGACCTGCCAGCCCGACTTGAATCACTGTTGCACCAAATCTCACATTCCCTGCTGCCTGTACATCCAGACGGTAGTGTCGCACAAAGGTATGCAACGACAACCAAGCAGCCGCCCTGCAGATGTCCCCCGATGGTACCAGGCTAGCCTCTACCCATGAGCTGCTTGTGCCCTGGTAGAATGAGCCCACAAGCCCTTAGGCAAGGCTCTTTGTCACAAAAGATATACCGAAGATACAGCCTCCTTCACGCACCTGGAAACAGATGTCTTTGGAGGCTGCCTCCCCTTTACGTGGTCCTCCAAATAGAACAAACAAGCGGTCGGACTTCTGAAACAGAGCTGTGCGTTTGAGGTAATGCGTGAGCACCCGGTGAACATCCAGAAGACAGAGCTGAGGATCCTCTGTAATTGTGTCTGCCTGTGAAAATACCGGTAACGACACTGGCTGGTTAAGGTGGAAGGCTGACATTACCTTAGGTAGAAAGGAGGGCACTGGCCATAAAACCACTCTTTGGATATAGTAAGAACAGGCTTGCGGCACGACAGTACCTGTAGCTCTGAAATTCTGAGAGCCAAACAGAATGCCAAAAAAATAAAAAAAAGTCTTCAAGGTCAAATCCTTCAAGGAGCAACTGCTGACTGGCTCACAGGGAGAATCTATCAATGCCAACAACACAAGATTGAGATCTCACGGGGGCACCACTGCTCTAATTCATTGCCCAAAGGAAGTGCACTATGTCCAGATGAGCAACCAACAAGTTTCCCTGTACCTTTCCACAGTAGCAGATGAGGGCCGTGACCTATACCTGTAGTGAAATAAAGGTGAGCCCCTTTTCAAATCCAGTCTGCAGGAATGCTAGCACTTCTGGAACAAGCGCCGTCAGAGCCTGGCATTCTCGTTCTTTACACCAGCTCTCAAACATGAGCCAAATGCGACTATACGAAGACTGGTGGATTATTTCCTGGCTCTCAATAAGGTACCAATTACCAGGGCCAAATAGCCCCATCTGCTTAACTGCACCTGCTCAAGAGCCAGGCTGTAAGTGACAACTGCTCCACTTGAGGCACCCGGACCGGGCCTTGTATCAAAAGATCGACCCAGCCTGGAAGGTGCCAAAGCCAATCCACTGCCAGGCACACCAGGTCCACATACCACAGCAGTCTCGGCCAGTCGAAAGTCACGAGAATCATCAGACACCGATGTGCTTCTATCTGCTGTACTACTCAACCTATGAGCACCCATGGGGGGAGAAGGGGGGGGGGGAACACATACAGTAACCACATCCTAGGGCCAACATTGTACTAAGGCATCGAGGCCTTTCGACATGCATTCTCTCCTCCTGCTGAAGGACCTTTGCAAAGTCTAATGTGGCCATCAGGTCTAGGATCGGTTCACCTCAATGCTGTACCAATGCTATGAGAGTTCAGTCGTCTGGATTGATGCAAACCCTGCTGAGATAATCTGCTGCCACATTCTCCTTCCCGGCCACATTGCCTGCCGAGTGTGCCTGCGGGTTACTCTCCACCCAATCCAGTAGCGGCCACTTCACTTTCCAACTGGGCACTGCTGGTGCCTCCATCGATTTATGTAAACTACTGTAGCAACATTGTCGGAAAAGACTCCGACTGGTTTTCCTTGCGGGAAACGGCAAAACTCCTGTAGTGCCAGGACCACCACATTCGAACAGTTTGATGGGCCAAGCACTCTCCTCTGCTGATCAATATCCTTGTGCTATCTGCCTCGCAATGCGCTCCCCAGCCAGCCAGACTGGCATCTGTTAACTACCCAGCAAGGTGTCTCCAGGGGCATCCCCACCGAGAGCTTGTCCCACTGGGGCCACCACTGTACAGCTATCTTGGTGGTTCTCAGGCAGGGGCGCATCAACAGAGAGCGGTGCTGCGCAGACCATGGCAGAGAAGAGCTCGCTGCAGCAGTCTCATGTGCGCTCGGGCCCATGGCTTAAGTTTGATGGATGCTGCCATGGAACCTAGCAGTTGCAAATAGTGCCACACTGCTGGTATCCACATGCCGAGAAGCTGCCACACCTACCACTGAACTGTGCGAATCTTGTCCCCTGGCAGAGGCACATGATTCCAGCTGTTCTGAACCAGGCTCCTAAGTACACCAAATCTTGCAACGGCTGCAATTGGCTCTTGGTGAAGTTGATGACCCATCCGAGGCTTTGCAGGAGAGCTATGACCTTCCCTGTGACTTTTTCGCTTTCTTCCTGGGATTTTGCTATGATCAACCAATTGTCCAGGTAGGGATACACAAGGACCCCCTGCCGATGCAATGTGGCTGCTACCACAACCATGACCTTTGTGAAAGTTCATGGAGCAGTGGCCAGGCCAAAGGGCAAGGCTTGAAACTGAAAGTGTCCCAAAGGCACCGCAAACCTTAGGAACTTCTGATGCTTGGCCCAAATGGGAATATGCAAATAGGCCTCGGTCAGATTGAGCAGCATGAGAAACTTTCCCTCCCTGATGGCTACAATGACTGACTGCAGAGTTTCCATGTGAAAAAGCGGCATTCAGATGATTTGAGGTCCAAGATAGGCCGAAAGGAGCCCGCCTCTTTGGGCACCACAAAACAAATTGACTATTGATCCAACCCGCATTAGTTAGGCAGGACAACTTCTATTGCCTGAAGACAGCAGAGAGTATCCGGATCTGCTCACAACTTGTGAGGGGCCTTACAGGGAGAACAGACAATGCATTCCTTGAGAGGGAGCACAAATTCAAGGGCATATCCCTCTCTGATGATCTCTAAAACCCACTGATCAGTGGTAATGTGGGCCCAGGCAGGGTAAAATTCCCACAGCTCCCCCCCCCCCCACAGGTACCAACCCCACCTGAGACCCCTTATCTCATTGTTGCTTTTTAGCAGCATTAGAGGGGTAGTTGTAGAACCCTCTTCCTGATCCTTGGAAACCCCGAAAGGGCTGTCCTCAGGATAGAAAATACTCTCTGATATGTTGCAAAGCGTACAGAGCAGAACCTCCAAAAATCTCATGACAGGGCTCGCACTAGACCCACAGACTGAACTGGCTTGGACTTATCCTTGGGCAGCCAAGCCTTCCTTGGTCTCACCCAGGTCCATCATCAGCTTGTCCAAGGCCGCCCCAAACAGAAACTTGCCTTTGAAAGGAAGTTTACTCAAATGTGACTTGGAGGAGACATCAGTCAACCAACTGCATAGCCATAAGTAGTATCTTGCCGCCACTACTGAGGCCATACTCTTGGATATGCCTCTGATCAGATCATAAAAAAGGCATCCACTAAACACGCTGCTCTGGACTCCAACTTGGTCGCTTCCGGAGGCTGTGCTGAAGTATCACTGGCTATCTCCAAAATTCCTTGTGTCCATCACAAGCACATGCATGCCACTAATGCGCCACACATGGATGTCTGCAAGGACAACGTGTTGATATGAAACGCTTGCTTGAGCAAGGTCTGAAACTTCCGATCCTGGACATCCTTGAGAGTGGCACTGCCCTCCACCAGGATCATGGTCTTCTTTGTAACCGCTAAGACTGCCGCATCCACCTTGGGAGAAGCTCCTTTTCTGCATCTGGTAAGGGGTACAGTCTTGTTATTGCACAAGTGCTCCTAAGTGAGGCCTCAGGCACCTCCCACTGATCCCGAATCTGCTTAATGACACGATGGAGAGGGAACACTGTGAGCAGCTTTCAGATAACCTGAACAGGTCCTCTAGAGGTTTGTCTTCTAAGGTGAAATTAGACTTACCTGCTAATTGTTGTTCCTTTAGGAACTCTAGTCCAGTCCCAGAACCATAGAGGTGTGAACCTCCACCAGCAGCTTTGGAGACTGAAAGATGTCATCGCTTTGATGTCACTGGTATAAATAGGCAAGGACTGCCCCCTTCCACCAGCACCTACTGACAAAGCAGACTCAGCAGAGCAACAAATAAGTAGTTAAACCAGGAAGAAAAGAATAAAAGGGAAAATAGGCAAATTACTATGCCTCAGCAAAACCTCCAAACCGCACAACCATGTCTCTTTTTTTTTAAATGTAAAAGCAGAAGTAACTGCCCCTACCAGGAGAATGCTCTCCGTCGATCAAACGGAGTCCTGCTGCGAAAAGGCCCCTACTGCGTCTCCCGAGAGACCACCCAGGAGCCCTGACACTCACACTTCCTCCCAAACTTCAGGCTGAATAATCGCTTAGCAACCTGGGAGGGATCCGGGACTGGACTAGAGTTCCTAAAGGAACAACAATTAGCAGGTAAGTCTAATTTCACCTTCCTTTACGTCCCTCTAGTCCAGTCCCGGAACCATAGAGGATGTAACAGAGCAGTGAATCTCAACGGGAGGGACCCGCTAGCCCAGCCTGAAGCACCGCCGAGCCAAAACGCCCATCCCCTGCTTCCTGCACATCCAGCCTATAGTGCTTAGCAAAAGAATGCAACGACGACCAAGTTGCCGCCCTACAAATGTCCGCCACTGGAACCAAACTAACCTCTGCCCAAGATGCCGCTTGCGCCCTAGTCGAATGAGCTCGGAGACCCTCCGGAACTGCTTTACCCTTTAGAAGATATGCGGCCTCTTTCAACCAGCGCGAGATGGACGCCTTAGCTGCCGCTTCTCCCTTCCGAGGAACCCAAAGGTCACAAACAACCGCTCCGACTTCCTGAAAGGAGCAGTCTCGCGAAGGTATCTCTTCAGCGTGCGACGAACATCCAGAAGGTGCAATCTGCCCCCCCCCGAGTTATCCGTCTGCTCTTTGGAAAACACCGGTAATGATACCACCTAGTTAAGATGAAACATGGAGACCACCTTCAGTAAGAACGCAGGCACAGTCTGCAAAACCACTTTGTGATTAAAGAAGGACAAATACGGTTCCTTACAGGATAAAGCCTGTAACTCGGAAATCCATCTCGCGGAGCAAATCGCCACCAGAAAAACTGTCTTTAACGTCAAATCTTTTATGGACGCTTTGCACAGCAGCTGAAAGGGCGCCCTGATCAAGGCCTCCAACACCAAGTTCAGATCCCACGGAGGAACAGACCTGCGTCTCGGTGGCCGCATGAGTAAAACGGCCTGCAGAAACCTTTTAACATCGCTGTGCGCCCCTAACAACTGTCCCTGTATCCTACCGCGATAACAAGAAATCGCTGCCAACTGCACCCGCAAGGAACTAGCAGAGAGTCCCTTTTCCACACCATCCTGCAAAAAGGAAAGGACTTGCGACACCGACGCCCCCAACAGCCGCAGGCTCCGTGCCACACTCTAATGTACGCCAACGAAGTACAGCGTCTCCGCGCCCTCAGCAAGGTAGAATTAACTGCTGCAGAGTATCCCTTGGCCGTCATCCTAGCCCTCTCAAGAGCCATGCCGTAAGTGAGAATTGAAGTACCTGGGGCATACGTAACGGCCCCTGCCGCAACATCCTCCCGACACGGGAGCCTCCACGGCCTGTCCACCAACAATCGCACTAAATCAGCATACCACGGGTCTTCTGGGCCAGTCGGGTGCAATCAGAACGACTAGTTCCTGGTGCCGCAATATATGCTGGACTACCCGGCCTATGAGAGCCCACGGCGGAAACACATAAAGACCCCCTACCGGCCACATCTGTGCCAGTGCATCGAGACCCTCCGACATCCGTTCCCTTCGCCTGCTGAAAAAACGGTCCACCTGGGCCGACTCGAAGGTTGCCATCAGATCCATGAGAGGAACTCCCCAACGCCGAACTAGAAGCGCAAAGACGTCTGGATGAAGCATCCACTCTCCCGGATCCACTCTGCGGCGACTGAGAAAATCCGCTTTGACATTGTCCACTCCGGCCACATGCTGTGCTGACAGACCCGTTAGATCCTATTCGGCCAAAGACAAAAGAAGACCGGCTTCCGCTTCCAGTGCCACACTACCTGTGCCGCCCTGCTGATTGATGTAAGCTACGGTTGTCGCATTGTCGGATAACATTCTTACTGCCACCTGCTGCAGGCTCTTCCGAAAGTGCCGCAGGGCCAACATCACCGCTCTCATTTCCAACCTGTTGATGGCCCAGGCTTTCTCCTCCAGGGACCACTGCCCCTGTGCAAAGCTTCCTTCGCAATGCGCCCCCCAGCCTAGAAGACTTGCATCCGTCGTCAGTCGCCAGGAAGGAGGCTCCAGAGAGACCCCAACTGCCAAATTCTCCGGTCGTAACCACCAGAGGAGCTCCCGACGCACCTCCAGCGGACAAACTAGACGCTGAGACAGCGCATCCCTCTGATGAGACCAGCGAGCTCTGCAACGGTTGCATATGCACCCTGGCCCATGGCACCACCTCGATCGTGGCTGCCATCGTCCCGAGTACCTGCAGGTACTGCCATGCTGTCGGCGCCGGCCGTGCCAGAAATTTCCTCTCTAGCGCCTGCAACTTCTGAGCTCGGAGAACTGGGAGAAACACCGCTGCTTGATCCGTTTCTAACTGCGCCCCCAAATATTCCAGGGACTGCGAAGGCACTAACCGGCTCTTTGCAAAGTTGATCACCCAACCAAGGCTTTCCAAAACCTGCACTACCCGAGCGGTGGCCGTGGCACTCTCTTCCCGAGACTTCGCTCGAATCAACCAATCGTCCAAGTATGGATGCACCAGCACTCCCTCTTTGCGGAGAGCTGCCGCCATGACTACCATGATCTTGGTGAACGTTCGCGGCGCTGTCGCCAGCCCGAAGGGCATAGCCTGAAACTGAAAATGTCCCATGGGAACCACAAACCTCAGAAATCTGATGCTCCTGCCGGACGGGAATATGGAGATAAGCCTCCGTGTGGTCCAATGACGTCAAGAATTCCCCCGCCCGGACCGCCGCAATCACAGAGCGCAGCGTCTCCATCCGAAAGTGAGTTATCCGAAGACACCGATTTACCCTCTTTTAATCCAGAATTGGACGAAAAGAGCCTTCCTTCTTTGGCACCACGACCGCACCCATACTGTTCCAATGGGACGGGCACCACTGCCCTGAGCTGCAGCAAACGCTGCAAAGTCTCCGAAACCGCCTGAACCTTGAGTGGAGACCTGCAAGGCGACTGGACAAAGGAATCTGACACGGGTCGGTGGAACTCCAGGGCATAACCCTCTCGCACGACCACCAACACCCACTGGTCTGAGGTAATTTGGACCCAGGTAGGGTAAAAGTCCCGCAACCGTCCTCCCACGGGCACCACCGCCACCTGAGTCCGCCTTATCTCATTGGGATTTCTTAGCATTCGAGGATTGGAAGGGCGCAAAACCTCTGCTTGCCCCCCTGAACCCTCGAAACCCCCGACCACGCGCAGGAAACCTCCCCCGCTGTGGTTGACCAAAACGAGAGGACCAAAACCTACGAAACTCCCTCGGAGTCCCCTGGGATGCCGCGAAACCACGGCCCTGCTTTGGCTTATCCTCCGGCAGATGGCCTCCCTTGGACTTGTGATAAGGAAGCTCATCATAGCTCAGGAAGGAGTTATAGAAAAGGTGAAGTGACTCTGAACAAGCAACCTGTCAGTTCTGGTAGAAATAAGAAAACAGAATTTTCCCATAAAAGACTACCAGTCCCAGAATGCACCAGGTTTCCAACAGCCATTAGAGGAGCTGAAGTGGGGAAACGTGTGTTCAATCAGGAGGGCTATGAGGTAATCCCCAAGCACTCATCTCAAAGGGCAGGGCCTGATTCAGCACAGCTGCGCTGTGCTAGGGTGGAGCACTCAAAGCAGAATAAAGGTAGAGTTTATTCTACAGAGAATTATCCTCATCCTCCGTTTCATCTGGGAGATCCTCAGATTCATCTTGGACAGCTTCATCATCTGGAGGATCATCAGAAGCAGAAGCCAGACAGGACGGACAGAGAGGGCAAGAAACCCTTTGGAAGAAAGAAGAGAAAAGCATTTGGGAGGTCTAGAGGAGTCCAGAGCAGTACGTATACTGGGAGACATTCAAAAGGCCAGCATACACCATTGGACTGGCGAAAGCCAGAGGAATGGTGCTGCAGAGCTAGGAATCTCCAGATGGTACCTGTGAGGGAGACGGCTGCACGTGGAAGGGACCCTAAGACCCGTGCCAGAAGGTATGTGAAGAGAGATCCAGTGTCCAGGGATCTGGATTGGAAGGCTGGACATAAGAACTGGACTACATACTGGCCAGGCTATTTAGAGAGGAACTCTAACAGCAATGGAAGCTCAGGTATGAACACTGATCTATGCCCTAGCTATAACCTTGAAAGACAGCAGGGAAACAAGTATTCTCCTGAGAGTGCTCCATTGAGAAATTCCTCTGTGCCAATCCATGATACTGAACCCATGATTGTTGAAGAAGGGGGAGCGGTCTTAGATACAGGCTGTGAATATATGGATTGCTCTCTGTCTAAACTCCTTTGGTAATTTACTGTTACAAAGTACAACGACCATCACAAAGAAATACAAACTTGTTCTTTAATCTACTCAGAAAAGCTCCTGCGTAGGATTTTGAGCCATGCAGTAGAAATTAAGCCAGCTAAGGGGTTTCAGCTGGATAACTGCTAGCAATTGAGCCTTACCTAATTGCTTACATAAGAACATAAGATATGCCATACTGGGTCAGACCAAGGTCCATCAAGCCCAGTATTCTGTTTCCAACAGTGGCCAATCTAGGTCATACGTACCTAGCAGTTTCCCCAAGGGACACAGGTTCCACAATGCTTGTATTGGTTCAAGCATTGATATCCTGGGTCCCTTCTTAATAATGGTTTATGGACCTTTCCTCCAGGAACTTGTCCAAACCTTTTTTAAACCCAGCTACACTAACAGCCTTTACTACATCCTCCGGTAACAAATTCCAGAGTTTGATTACACGTTGAGTGAAAAAATATTTTCTTTTATTAGTCTTAAATAGTTTACCCTGTAGCTTCATTGCATGTCCCCTAGTCTTTCTATATTCTGATAAGGTAAACAATCGATCTACGTTTACCCGTTCCACTCCGTTCATTAATTTATAGACTTCTATCATATCTCCCCTCAGCCGTCTCTTTTCCAGGTTAAAGAGCCCCAACCTTTTTAGCCTTTCTTCATAGCAGTAGCCTTCCATCCCCTTTACCATTTTGGTGGCTCTTCTCTGAACCTTTTCTAAAATTGCTATATCCTTTTTAAGATACGGCGACCAGAATTGCACACAATATTCAAGGTGCGGTCTCACCATGGAACGATATAGAGGCATTATAATATCTTTTGTTTTATTTTCCATTCCTTTCCTTATCATACCTAGCATTCTATTTGCTCTCTTGGCCGCCGCTGCACACTGGGCCGAGGGTTTTAACATGGTATCCACAAGGACGCCTAAATCTTTTTCTTGGGTGGTGGTTCCTAATGTGGAACCTTGCATCGTGTAACCATAGTTTGGGTTGTTCTTCCCTAGGTGCATAACCTTGCACTTCTCCACATTAAATTTCATCTGCCATTTTGATGCCCAGTCTTCCAATTTATCAAGATCCTCTTGCAATTTTCCACAATCCTCCTGGGTTTTAACAACTTTAAATAGTTTTGTGTCATCAGCAAATTTGATAACCTCACTCGTTATTCCACTTTCCAGGTCATTTATGAATATGTCAAAAAGCAGCGGACCCAGCACAGATCCCTGGGGTACACCACTATTCACCTTTCTCCATTGGGAAAATTGGCCATTTAGCCCTACCCTCTGCTTTCTATCTTTTAACCAGTTCCTGATCCACAGTAGTACACTGCCTCCTATCCCATGACTCTTTAGTTTTGCCAAAAGTCTCTCATGAGGGACCTTGTCAAAGGCTTTCTGAAAGTCCAGATACACAATATCAACCGACTCACCTTTGTCCACCTGTTTATTCACTCCTTCAAAAAAACATAACAGATTAGTAAGACAAGATCTTCCTTGTCTAAAGCCATGTTGGCTGTCTCCCATTAGGTCATGACTATCTATATGCTGAGTAATTTTATTCTTTATGATGGTTTCTACCATTTTTCCCGGTACTGATGTCAGGCTCACCGGTCTGTAGTTTCCCGGATCACCCCTCGAACCCTTTTTAAAAATTGGTGTTACATTGGCGATCCTCCAATCCTCAGGTATTAGAGATGATTTTAATGATAGTTCACAGATTACTGATAGCAGGTCTGCAATCTCAAATTTCAGTTCTTTCAACACCCTTGGATGTATACCATCCGGCCCAGGTGATTTGCTACTCTTCAGTTTATCTAATAGTTGTAAGACATCTTCCCGATGTATCGATATTTCCTTCAATTCTTCCACACCTTTAAATACCACTTCAGTCGTGGGTAACATCCCTACATCTTCCTCAGTAAAGACCGAAGCAAAGAATTCATTCAGTCTCTCTGCTATCGCCTTGTCGCCTCTTAGTGCTCCTTTAACCCCTTTATCATCTAATGGACGAACTGACTCTCTCACGGGTATTTTGCTACGAATGTACTTGAAAAGGTCTTTATTTCGCGTTTTTGCTTCCGCAGCAAGCTTCTTCTCAAATTCTCTCTTTGCCTGCCTTATCAATGCCTTGCATTTGACTTGCCAGTGCTTGTGCTGTTTCCAGGTTTCATCATTTGGCTCTTTTTTCCATTTCTTGAAAGATGCTTTTTTGGCAACAACAGCCTCTCTGACCTCAGCTTTAAACCATGCTGGCAATTTTTTGGACTTCCTTCCACTTTTCTTAAAGCGTGGAATACAGCTGGTCTGGGCTTCCAAGATAGTATTTTTCAACAACACCCAAGCTTGATGTACGTCTTTAACCTTTGCAACTGCTCCTTTTAGTTTTTTCTTAACTGTTTTCCTCATTCTATCATAGTCTCCCTTTCGAAAGTTAAAGGGTAGTACTGTGGATTTCCTTACTATCCCTCCTCCACTAATTAAATCAAAGGCGATCATGCTATGATCACTATTGCCAAGTGGCCCCAACACCCTTATCTCTTGCACTACATCTGGTGTTCCACTAAGGACTAGGTCTAATATTGCTTCCCCTCTGGTCGGTTCATGAACCAGCTGCTCCAAGAAGCAGTCATTTATTTCATCTAGGAACTTTATCTCCCTAGCATGTCCTGTTGTGACACTGACCCAGTCGATGCCGGGGTAATTGAAATCACCCATTATTATTACTGCACTGTAACTTTTGCTAGCTTCCTTGATTTGCTTGTGAGCTCTGAGGGAATCACTTCTGAATCTGTGTGTGAAGATATAAGAAGTTAACCTGAAAAGAACAGTTTTTCCCTTCTTTGTGGGTTTTGCTTGTTGTTTGAAACACTGCTAAGAAAATATTAGCTAAAGCCTACAGAAAAGACCAGTTTATTACCAACCAGGTCTTTATTCTTTTGCTTTGATTGCCTGACAAGTTCATCTGTTTTCCTGATTTTGTTTTTCTAAGTTTAACACTGAAAGCAAGTATCCTGTTTTATGTGCTACCAAGCATATCTGTGTTGGGAGAAATAACCCCATAAATAAATATCTTATTGGCTTTACACTCAAGCACAACTAATTATTGTGAGCAGCTGTGTCTGGTGTGAATGGACTGCATTTCCCACAATCCCTTGCAAATCATATTGATATATGCACTTGCCAAGACTGTGAACATTCTCACCCAGGCAGCCGTCTGACAAACTCCAAGGTCCTTAACTAACATTTCCAAATCTTCCCCAAACAAAAGCTTCCCTCTAAAAGGAAGCTTGCTGAGACGAGCCTTAGACGAGCTGTCCGCCACCCAGTTATGCAACCAAAGGTACCGTCGCGCCGCCACCACCGACGCCATGCTCTTAGCCAGGCCCCGGATGAGGTCATAATGAATGTCTGCCAAATACGCGGTGCCAGATTCAAGTCGCGCTACTTCCACCGCTTGTCCCTGCACCTGCTCAGTTTGTAGCCTCTGAGACCATCGCAAACAGCCTCTCGCCACCTACGCCCCCGCTATTGAGGCTTGCAACGAGAGGGCAGACACATCGAACACTTGCTTCTGCAAAGAATCCAGTTTTCTGTCCTGCATATCCTTCAATGCGGTGGTCCCCTCCACCGGTATCGTAGTCTTCTTAGTAACCGCCGACACCGCAGAGAGCGAAAAAGCTCCCTGTCCTGGTCAGAAAGAGGACAGAGCCGAGCCAAAGCTCTCGAACCCCTAAGGGCCACCTCTGGCAAGTCCCATTCCTCCTGAATCATGCTCCTAAAGACCCTATGAACTGGGAAGACCTTTTGGGACGTCCGCACCGCCTGCAACAGTGGATCTTCCAATGCTTCCTCCGCTAGAGGCTCTACTGAGGGCATATTCAGCATCTTTAGAGTCTCGGAAATCAAAGCTGGGAGCTCTTCCCGCCGGAACACTCGGACCACCTCTACTCTGCTGCTCAGAGTCCGGCAACTCTCCCTCTTCTAACTCATCTTCCGAGAGCCCCTCGTCCAGATCCCCTGCGTCATCTCCCAACACAGACGGAGGACTGTCTTCTACCAGCCCTTTGCCCCTCTTGGCCGGAGCTGCCTCCTCCTCCGAGAGGCCCAGAGACCCCGTCCTCTTCCGCCCTTGCAGACCCTGCGGAGGAGCCACTAACGGCTGCAGCAAGGCAAAGACCCGCTGCATAAGGGCGAAGAAATCCGGCAGAATCCAGGGAGCGCAGGATCCCTGGCCCGCAAGCTGCCAGCTAGGATCCTCTGCCGAGGACGGTCCTGCCACCGGTTCCGCTGGAGCCAGGACCGGAGGCAGGACCTCTTCCACCTGCGGAGGATCGCCCCCTTGCTCCAGGGAGGCCTCCGCCAGTGGCCCCTCCATGAGCGCTGCCCCTAAAGTGCAAGCTCTGCACACCCCCGAGTCCACATCATCACTGCGCCTAGTACTGCACACTAAGCAGCGCGGTTTTGCAGGCATCCTACCTCCAGGCCGGAGCACTGAGATCTTCCCACTCAGGCCCAAGCCTGTCACCTCCCGTATGATTTTTTCCTTTTTTTTTTTTTTTTTTTTTAAACTTCAAGAGAGTCAAACCTCCCAGAGCAAATTGCACTCCGATGCCACTATTTTGTTTTTTTTTTTCTGAACAAAACCTGATCCCCTTAGGCTACCTACCCCTTAGCTACCAAAGAAATCCAAAAACGAAGCTTAGAATCGCCACAAACTAAAGGCTAAAAAAGGAAAAAGAATAAACACGGGCCACACAAAATGGCTGCCGGCATCACACTTCCTGCCCACAGACACGCGGCCTAAAGAAAAGCACGCCGACCGACCAAGCACCCTGTATGCCATCCAAGGGAGAGTCCTAATTCGGTCGTCCAACTGCCCCGCTAGCAAAAACCACTCACCTCCGAAAAGGTTAGGGGGAGGCACCGACGCCGGAGCTCAGCCGTGCAGCGGCTTTGGCTCCAGCGATCCTTTACAGCAGCCGACTGAGCTGTGTCCCCACCGCGTCTGAGCGGTACTGCTGCCGCTGCAGACGCCTTCCACCTGTTCCTCACCCTTCTTTTGCAGGTTCGGGAACAGGGAGGCCACGAGTGATGCAGGCTGCCCTGCTGCTCGTTTTCTCAATGGGGAAAAAGAACCCGGGGGGGGGGGGGGGGCCCCGCCAAGATAGGAAAAGAGTCCAGCAGAAGACGGTAGGACCCCTTCCTGCAGCAGCACTTCAGCTAGAACAGAAAAGACCAAAAACCAGGGTCAATCTTAAATTAAAATTAGAAATGAAATTAAAAATGAAAAAGAAATTGATAAGCTCTGCTTATTTGTGCTAACTGAGCCCAGTCCCAGGGCTCAGAACCTCTCTCCAGCTGCTTGGAGACTGAAAGTACTGGTGGAAGGGGGCAGTCCTTGCCTATTTATAACAGTGACAAAGCGATGACATCTTTCAGTCTCCAAAGCTGCTGGTGGAGGTTCACAACTCTATGGTTCCGGGACTGGACTAGAGGGACGTAAAGGAATGGTGCTTTTGCCATGTTAAGGGCCCTAAGTGAATGGGCAATCATTGCCACTAATTCCTCCTGCCAGAAGACTCACACAGTTCTCACTTCTTCTGCCTGTGGGATCTCTCCTTCCTCAAGCTTAGCGACTTCTTCCATCATCTCTGCTCTACCTCCGAGTCCTCTTCTTCCTCAGAGTGAAATGACCCGAAGGTCCTCACCCAAATCTCTGGCTAGAACCAGGTTGTTCCTCAGTTCTTTGTTTTCGACAGCCTCCAGAGGTTTCCCTCTTTCTGGGCTTTCCCGAATGGTCTAGTGGGTCCTCATTTCCTCATGCAAAATGACTTATACATAAGCAAAACAAAATCTGGGGGGGAAAAGAATGCTTTGGCCCAATTCCACCACTGTACTCCTTGATATGGAGGGTCTGGGAGACTCGACACCACTACTATGCCTTTTGAGAATGGCCAGGAGTGTGATCTCTGCTCTCTCTGGCAGAGACATCCTTCTCAGCTTTCTCTGCCTGCCCCTCCAGATGCTTTTCAGCCGAATGGGATTCTGTTTCAGACGCAACAAAAACGGTCTGCCGAAACAGAGGCCCTGCGTGAGCCACAAACTAAGCACATGGCTTTTGTGGGTATGCTGGCTGCGGCCCACTATGCCAAGAGGACCTCCGTCACTGCCTTGCTTTACTTTCCTTTTCAGTTTTACTACCTGCCTCCGCACTTTTTTTTTTTAACCAGATCCGGAGCCCCAAAAAGAACAAACAAAATGCAGCATAAAGGAACCTTGCGTTTGATCCCACCAAAATGTCTCCCATTGAAATAGTGTAGAAAATGATGCTTTTCCTGTGCTACACTACTAAACTCAATCTGCTGCCCCGCTCATCATCTGATCCCTCTCCAGGCTGTCGTGTTCAGGGAAAACCCCTCCAAATGGAAGAAACCAAATAAACGGCAGCGGAGACTTACAAGGTTCTGCCAATCAGTCCAGGATCCCCTGACGCATGCTCAGCCTCCGTCTACCAGCTTCCATGGAGTCAGGAATCCCGTGGGCACAAATATAGGCCTTGTAGCCAAGCAGCTCCTTACCCTCTGCCAGGTTCGGGAGACACCGCAAACAAATACTCACTGCCCCAACCTCTCCAAAGGGCAGCTCTTGCTACATTCCCTATCCTCTGTGTCTGCTGCTCCTCTCTCAGCTCTCTTATTTTCCTTTTTTTAATTCAATAAATTTTCTTGTCCAGACAGCTCTGCCTTACTGGATCAACCCTTTGCAGTACCAAATTAAAGAACCGCACTACTGCTCGAAGTTGTCCCTCAGTGAGTCCACCCTGGGAAGTTGCACCTCTCCAGCTGCATAGAGACTGAATAAAGTGGCAAGTGCCTATGAGGGGTGATGTCATCAGCACTGACATGCTCAGTTTCCAAGCTGCTGGTGGGGTGTGACTACCCACAGGTTGGGACTGGACTGGAGGGACGATAAGGAAATTAAAATTTCTTTGGTTCGGAACAGACATATTTTTAAACTAACTACGAAAAACAGTAGTTATTTTAAAAATATGTCTGTTCCGTTCTGTGGACTTAGAGTACAAATTTTTCCTGATGTTTGTAGGGCAACCCAGGCTAGGAGGAAGGGTTTTTTGGCCCTTAAACCTAGGGTGGTTGCCCTATCAGCAACGTTTTTTCTTAGATATCCCTGCAAGTGTCTGATAACCTTTCAGGGATCAAAATTTATATTTCTTGATCCTTCTCAGTTGGAGGTGTTTCTTACTGATAAAGAGGGGCCTGGCACTAACTAGTTGATTGGGGTTGGTGGTTAGTTTAAATAGCTGTCTGTATGTAGAGTTATACTCGGATTGCCTGTAGTATGTTTCCTTAAATATCTCCCCAAATTGTGGGCTAGGTTTGATGGTTTGTTTATATTTTATGTTGTATGTATTAATTTCCATTATTTCATCAAAAGTTTCTTTACGCTTGCTTTTGTAAGTTTTGTTAAAATTTCAATTTAAAAAAAAAAAAAATTTCTTTGGTTCTTCCACCCTTCCCTCACAGCTCCCCAGCTAGAAGTATGCATATTGGAATAAAAGGAAGATTGAAAACCCTGAGAGGTCTGCTTTCTTCTAAAATACAAATACACACTACTAAGGTTTGGACAGTTCATTGTCATCTCTACTTAAAGGCTGGAACAGTAGCTGAAGAATATTTGTGCCATTTCCTCACCTCTTTCTCTTTTTCCTCCGCCTCCCTGGTCTTGTAGCGCTTTTGCACTTCCTTGATTATCCGAAAGGCATTTTGAAGGTTCAGGGAAGGTACCATTGGCTCCCCAGGAGCCTTGAGGTTTGATGCTCTGTATGTTCTGAGAGAAAGATATATAAGAGTGAGTGGGTGTGTTTTTTGGAGTATGAATTCTCATCTGATGCTTATGCACTGTGCCCTGGCGTACATGTTTCAGCCTAGTTCCCCATGTGATGAGATCCTATAAATCTCTACATTTGCTCAGTTCTGAAGGAACACATTTACTTCAGATTCCCTCAATATTATTTAACTGGAATACATATTTGTTCTTTTGCTGTAGAAGGCGCAACGGAAAGGAATGAATTAACAATAGAGCTGTTGATAGCTGATACAGTGCTGATGTTTAGGAAAAATACTTCACACAAATCCCTACAGCCTGAACCACAGACTAATATATATAAATATTAGTCTGTGGTTGAAAGACTACAAAAGGGGACTGCTACTTCTGGAGAGAGATCTGCAATAATGAGTATATACATTTGGGAATTTTTCTAAAGGGAATTCTTTGGATTAAAGCTGATTAATCTGTGAACTCAGTGTATTTGTTAAATCAGTCAGGGCCTAGTAGCAGCAGTTTAAGTTTAAATTTAAACACACAGAAGAGAGCTTTCTGGTTAAATTTATAACCCAGCAGAGAGCTTCTAGTTTAAATTTCATACTAAGTTAGAGACCAGCAGCAGCAAAGAGCTTTCATTTAAATCAAATCAAAATATAACTTAGCATAAAAGGCAAAACAGGGTCAGTATTTTTTCAGCAATAAAGTCTTCTAAAGACCTTTACAAAGAGGCCTTCTACCTAGGGGGCAAGAGACCTGTGAAACTTTTTAAATAGGTGTTAAAGCCAGGTGGCAGGTCAAAAGGCCATTTTGAAAGACTCAGTCTATCCAAATAAGGACTGTTAATCACCCAGGAAGTTGGTCATAGCTTACCTCAAAAGCATAGGACTGTGTAGCAGCCCTCTTTTAATCAAACAACGAAACCTGGAAACAGCACAAGCATCAAGTCAAATGCAAGGCATTGATAAGGCAGGCAGGCAGAGAGAGAATTTGAGAAGAAGCTTGCTGCGGAAGCAAAAACGTGAAAAGACTTTTTCAAGTACATTCGCAGCAAAAAAACCTGTGAGTCAGTTGGTCCATTAGATGATAGAGGGGTTAAAGGGGCACTAAGAGGTGACAAGGCGATAGCGGAGAGACTGAATGAATTCTTTGCTTTGGTCTTTACTGAGGAAGATGTAGGGATGTTACCCATGACTGAAGTGGTATTTAAAGGTGCGGAAGAATTGAAGGAAATATCGATACATTGGGAAGATGTATTACAACTATTAGATAAACTGAAGAGTAGCAAATCACCTGGGCCGGATGGTATACATCCAAGGGTGTTGAAAGAACTGAAATATGAGATTGCAGACCTGCTATTAGTAATCTGTGAATTTTCATTAAAATCATCTCTAATACCTGAAGATTGGAGGATCGCCAATGTAACGCCAATTTTTAAAAAGGGTTCCAGGGGTGATCCGGGAAACTACAGACCGGTGAGCCTGACATCAGTACCGGGGAAAATGGTAGAAACCATCATAAAGAACAAAATTACTCAGCATGTAGATCGCCATGGCCTAATGGGAGACAGCCTTACTAATCTGTTATGTTTTTTTGAAGGTGTGAATAAACAGGTGGACAAAGGTGAGTCGGCTGATATAGTGCATCTGGACTTTCAGAAACCTTTGACAAGGTCCCTTAGAGACTTTTGGCAAAACTAAAGAGTTATGGGATAGGAGGCAGTGTACTATTGTGGATCAGGAACTGGTTAAAAGATAGAAAGCAAGAGGGTAAGGCTAAATGGCCAATTTTCCCAATGGAGAAATGTGAATAGTGGTGTACCCCAGGGATCTGTGCTGGGTCCGCTGCTTTTTGACATATTCATAAATATGTCAAAGTGAAAAATTCAGGCAGTATGTGGATATGCATTTAAACTAGGAAGAGGGGGTGACGGATGTGGAAGGTGAACATCTGCATGCCACCCCCAGCAAAAGCAGACCACCAGAAACAGCCACACTTTTAAACCACACATCAAAAACATGTGGGAAGAAGTAGGCAGAACAAAATCAATACAAAATATACACAAGCCAGGAAAATGCTGGAAAGCAATGAGCACAAATGCTCGAAGCTTAGCCAACAAAATTCCAGACCTGGAAGCCCTAATGGTGGAAACGAATTTGGAGATTGTGGCCATTACAGAAACATGGTTTAATGAATCACACGATTGGGATATAGCTGGCTATAATCTATTCAGAAGAGACCGAGAAAATGGAAAAGGAGGAGCAGCCTTGTATGTCAAAAGCAATATTAAAGCTACTGAAAAGCAGGGGACATGGGGAAAAGAAGCAGCGCTCTGGATTGCGTTGGAAAGAGGAGATGGCACTGTCATCCATATTGCTGTAGTCTACAGACCTCCGACTCAAATTGAAGAGAGAGATAACTAATTGATTAAAGATATTGCCAAGACAGCAACAAAGGGGGAAGTGATCATATTGGGTGACTTTAATCTACCTGATGTGGATTGAATTACTCCTTCTGCACATCTGGAAAGAAGCAAAAAATTGTGGATGCTCTCCAAGATGCATTATTTAGACAAATGGTGATGGAACCAACCAGGGAAAGCTCAACGCTGGATGTAGTGCTCACCAACGGTGATAGTGTGTCGAATGTCTGCGTGAGTGCCCCTGTGAGCAACAGCGACCATCACACGGTGTGGTTTGAGATAAAAGCCATGGTACAGGCCAATCATAGCAAGCTCAAAGTCCTAAAATTCAAATACACTGACTTCAATAAAATGGCAGAGTACTTAAAGGAGGAGATGACGGGGTGGAAAGAGATAAAGGAAGTGGAATTGCAATGGGCTAAACTAAAGAAGGCAATAAAAGGGGCAACAGATAAATATGTAAGAAAAGTAAATAAAAACAAGAGGAGAAGGAAACCTGTTTGGTTTTCCAAAGAGGTGGCTGCTCAAATAAAGGCAACACACACAACTTTCGCAAAATTCAAAAAGCTTGCAAACAGAAGAACACAGAAATGAATACAGGATCCAACTCAGAGTCTAAAAGAGTAATAAGGATAGCAAAATCAAAGGCAGAGGAAAGGATGGCTAAAGATGTTAAGGGTAGCAACAAAACTTTCTTCAGGTATATTCGGGAAAGGAAGAAGATCAGAGTTGGAATTGCAGGACTCAAAAGTGCTGGGAAAGGACTCGTGGAAAGTGACACTGAAAAAGCAAAATTGCTAAACAAATACTTCTGCTCTGTTTTTACTAAAGATGATCCTGGAGATGGATCAGCTGTGACTCCCAAATATAAAAATGGGAATGAAGTAGATACCACACCATTCACAGAAGACGAGGTGTTAGAACAACTTGCTAAACTGAAAGTGGACAAAGCCATGGGACCGGATGGGATACATCCCAGGATACTGAAAGAGCTCAGAGAGGTTCTTGCAGGACCGTTAAAGGATGTCTTCAACAGATCCTTGGAAACAGGAGAGGTTCCTCAGGACTGGAGAATGGCTGATGTCGTACCTCAACACAAAAGTGGTGACAGGGAAGAAGTGTCAAACTACAGGCCCGTGAGTCTTACCTCGGTGGCGGGAAAAGTCATGGAGGCGCTCCTGAAAGAGCGAATAGTGAACTTTCTCAAAACCAACAGGATGCAAGATCCGAGGCAACATGGTTTTACCGAAGAAAAGGACGGTCTTGCCAAACAAATCTGATTGAGTTCTTTGACTGGGTGACCAAGGAACTAGATCAGGAACATGCGATGGACGTCATCTACCTGGATTTCAGCAAAGCCTTTGATACTGTTCCTCATAGGAGGCTTGTCAACAAACTCAGTAGCTTGGTGGTACTGATGGTAAACTGGATTAGAAATTGGTTGACTGACAGACGACAGAAGGTGATTGTACATGGAGCTCACTCGGATGAGAGGAAGGTGATTAGCGGGGTGCTCCAGGGTTGGGTCCTGGGCCGGGCACTGTTCAATGTATTTGTGAGTGATATTGCTGAAGGACTGAATGGAAAGTCTGTCTTTTTGCAGACGACACAAAAATTTGCAACAGAGTGGACTCCCCCGAGGGAGTGGTTAACATGAGAAAAGATCTACAAAAGCTGAAAGACTGGTCTAATGCTTGGCAACTACGACTTAATGCGAAAAAGTGCAGTGTCATGCACTTGGGTAGCAGAAATCCAAGGGAAATGTACGTGATAGGGGGTGAGAGGTTGGTATGCACGGTTCAGAAGAAAGACCTTGGTGTGATTATCTCTAGGTGGCAAAACAGTACTACAAGGCGGTGGCAAAAGCCAGGAGGATGTTGGGCTGCATACAATCAAATAAACTTAAAATACCGAAAGAATATATAAGAACTCACAAATTAACAAATAATAGAGCCTTTTCCCACATAGACCCAACAGTCTGGAACTCATTACCAGAGGACTTACGATCACTAACAGAGATAACAGAATTCAGAAAAAAATTGAAAACATACTTATTCACTAAACACTATAATACCATGGAAAACCTTCCACTCAACTTAGATAATGGCTAAACACGAACCTACCCAAAATAAAGTTTATACTCCCTACCACAAACAATACATACAAAACTTAAATGGATAATCACTCCACTCTTACGCATTGAAATTCTATCTGTATATAGTTACAACTGTCATAATCTGTATATAGTTACAACTGTCATAATCTGCCTATGTTATAGGGACAGTACTTTGTTTTAACTGTTACACATTCTGTCTTAGTTGAATTATTGAATTATTCCGCTTAGTTTTTAAACCCGTTGTTGTGTAAGTTAAGATGTTCTATGTAAAAAGTTATCATTGTTCTATGTAAAACAAGCTCTGCATTGTTGACTGTTGTTGATTGTACACCGCAACTGATCGCTGGAAGATGCGGTATATAAATAAGTGTTAAATAAAATAAAATAAAATAAAATACAAAGAGGGATTACCAGCAGGAAGGAAGAGGTACTTATGCAACTGTATAAGTCACTGGTGAGGCCTCACTTGGAATACTGTGTTCAGTTTTGGAGACCGTATCTTGCAAAAGATGTAAAAAGACTGGAAACTGTTCCAGAGGAAAGCGACCAAAATGATTTGGAGCCTGCGTCAGAAGCCTTATGAGAAGAGACTTGAAGACCTAAATATGTACACTTTGGAGGAGAGGAGGGACAGGGGAGATATGATTCAGACCTTTAAATACTTAAAGAGAAATGATGAACAAACAAACCTCTTCCAAAGACGGGGAAGCTGTAAAACTAGAGAGCATAACATGAAGCTGCAAGGTGGTAAATTGAAAGGCAATGTCAGGAAATATTTTTTCACTGAAAGGGTGGTGGATGCTTGGAATGCCCTCCCAATGGAAGTGGTGGGGGCAAACACAGTGACGGAATTCAAAAGGCATGGGACAAACACAGTGGATAGCGTAGTTACTCACCTGTAACAGGTGTTCTCCAGGAGCAGCAGGAATCAGTCCTCACTTATGGGTGACGTCGGCGCCGACGGAGCCCTCGCGGAGCAATTTTCCCCAGCTTTCAAAGAAAGCCTTTGGGAATTGCAGCGCGCATGCGCGGTCCTCTTCCCGCCCAAGGGTGCCATCTTAGCCAGTCAGATGACATAGCTAAAAAAGACAGCATAAAAATTTGCAAAAAGAACTAAAGCAGGTGATTGCAACTCCAAGGGGAGGAGGGAGGGTTGTGAGGACTGATTCCTGCTGCTCCTGGAGAACACCTGTTACAGGTGAGTAACTATGCTTTCTCCAGGACCAAGCAGGAAGTCAGTCCTCACTTATGGGACTCCCAAGCTCAAGGCTACCGGAGACCCTAAGCACAAAAATGAGCTCCCTCTAGCTCAGCAGCACAGAAGGAAAGAATCTTCGCTGAATTATTACCCACCGGTAGCCCACATCCGGGATGGAGGGTAGGAGTTGCTCAGACCTTGAAGAGATTACGGAGGACTGCCTGTCCGAAAGCACTGTCCCTGCGGGACTCCCTCTCGAGACAGTAATGGACCGCAAAAGTCTGGCTCGAAGACCAAGTAGCGGCCCGGCAGATGTCTGCCAGCGGAACAGAGCGGAGGTAAGCCACTGACGTAGCCTTTGCCCGAACGCAATGAGCCGTGACTCGACCTTCCAAGGAGAGTCCGGCTGCCCCATAAGCCCAAGAGATACAGTCCGCAACCCAGATGGACAGAGTACGCTTGGAGACCGGGAGCCCCAATTTATTGGGGTCAAAAGACACAAAAAGCTGAGCAGCTTTACGGTGCTCC
Source organism: Ichthyophis bannanicus (assembly GCA_033557465.1). Taxonomy (NCBI): domain Eukaryota; kingdom Metazoa; phylum Chordata; class Amphibia; order Gymnophiona; family Ichthyophiidae; genus Ichthyophis; species Ichthyophis bannanicus. The sequence continues at coordinate 124,003,374 of CM066048.1, forward strand.
CGCGTACGGTCAAGGTAGAAGTTCAATGCCCTTCTACAGTCCAGGGTATGGAGGACCGTTTCAGCTCGGCTGGAGTGTGGTCTGGGAAAGAAGGTTGGAAGTACCACCTCCTGATTGATGTGAAAAGGGGAGACCACTTTTGGAAGAAATTTTGGGTGAGTCCGTAGGACTACCCTATTTTTGTAGAACCGAGTGTAAGGGGGATCAGACACGAGGGCCTGCAATTCACTTACGCGTCTAGCGGAAGTGAGGGCTATCAAGAACAGTGTTTTCCAAGAAAGAAAACGGAGAGAACAGGTAGCCATAGGTTCAAAAGGCGGACAGGTGATCCGCTGTAAAACCACATTCAGGTCCCAGTCAGGCGCTGGCGGGCGCAGAGGTGGTTTAAGTAGAAGGAGACCTCGGAGAAACCTCGCTACGAGAGGGTCGTTGGAGAGAGGTCTGCCGTCCACCGGCACATGATGTGCTGAAAGAGCACTGAGGTGAACTTTGACGGAGTTGGACTTAAGTCCCAGATTAGAGAGGTATAGCAAGTACTGCAAGATCACCGACACCGGGCAGGAGAAGGGATCCTGAGACTGTTGGGTACACCAAACGGAAAAACGACGCCATTTAAGGGCGTAGCATTTGCGGGTAGAAGGTCGTCGCGAAGCTAAGACGACCTCCTCCACCTCTGCTGGCAGGAGAAGGGGAGCAAGGACTACCCTCTCAGCAGCCAGGCCATTAGGTTGAGAGACCTGAGGTTGGGGTGTAGCAGAGACCCCTGATCCTGAGTGAGGAGATCCGGTTGTAACCCCAGAGGGAATGGATCCTCTACCGCTAAGTGCAGCAGGAGTGGAAACCACGGCTGTCTGGGCCAGCGAGGGGCCACCAGGATCATGAAGGCTTTGTCTCGGAGAACCTTGAAAAGAGTCCGAGAGACTAGCGGGATGGGAGGGAAAGCGTACAAAAGGCTCCCCGACCATGAGAGTAGAAAAGCGTCTGCCGCAACTCGAAGGGGGTGTGGCTGACGAGAGCAGAAGCGAGGAAGTTGCCGGTTGTGAGGACTGGCAAAGAGATCCACCGTGGGGAGGCCCCACTTTAGAAAGAGCTTCTGAACTACCAAGGGATCCAGGCGCCACTCGTGCGGCTGGAGGATCCTGCTGAGTTTATCCGCCAGGCAATTCTCTTGGCCTGGGAGATAAACTGCCTTGAGGAGAACGCCGTGACTGACGGCCCAAGAGCAGAGCTTCTGTGCTTCCCGACAGAGAAGGAAGGAGCCCGTGCCCCCCTGCTTGTTCACGTAGAACATGGCAACTTGATTGTCCGTCTGGACAAGGACGGACTGGCGGGAGGTCAGGTGGGAGAAGGCCTTGAGAGCCAGGCGGATCGCTCTGAGCTCCAGGAAGTTGATCTGCTGAGCAGACTCCCACGTGGTCCAAAGGCCCTGAGTACGTGCCCCTTGGCAATGTGCTCCCCAGCCCAGGAGGGATGCATCTGTCGTCAGCACCCGGGCCGGCTGAGGTGGCTGAAAAGGCATGCCGAGCACCAGATTCGGCCGATGAAGCCACCACTGAAGAGACGAGGCCAGCGGCTCGGAGACGCGCACTAGGTCTGCTAGGCCGCCTGTGGCCTGTTGCCACTGCTTGCGGAGACACCATTGAGCAGGTCGCATATTCAGGCGGGCAATGGGGGTCACATGGACGGTGGAAGCCATATGGCCGAGTAGTCTCAGGAAGCGCCTGGCGGAGACCAGGGGCTGGCTGCGAAAACGGTCGGCTAGGTCCATGAGCCGTTGAGCCCTGTCAAGCGGTAGGAACGCTCGTGCCTGAGGAGTGTGCAGCCTTGCGCCGATGAACTCGAGATCCTGTGAGGGGAGCAAAGTGGACTTTGCGAAGTTTATAACAAAGCCCAAGTGCTGCAGAAGAGTCACCGTGCGGCACGTGGCGTTGGTGACCTCCGGAGCGGACGCTGCTCTGATGAGCCAGTCGTCGAGGTACGGAAAGACATAGAGGCTGTGAAGCCGGAGATGGGCCGCCACCACCGCGAGACATTTTGTGAAGACTCGCGGTGCGGAGGACAGGCCAAAGGGTAGTACTCTGTACTGGTAATGATTTCCTGCCACCACAAACCTTAGGTATTGGCAGTGGCTTGGGTGGATGAGGATGTGCGTGTAGGCATCCTTTAGATCCAAGGAGCATAGCCAATCTCCCTGCTGGAGGTAGGGCAGAAGGATTCCAAGGGTAAGCATCTTGAACTTCTCCCGCACGAGGAACTTGTTGAGGTTGCGCAAGTCCAGGATGGGTCTGAGGCCTCCTGTCCTTTTTGGTACTAGAAAATACCTGGAATAAAAGCCTTGACCTTTCAGGTGGTGGGGCACCGGTTCCACCGCCTGTTCCTGTAGAAGACCTGCTAACTCCTGAAGGAGTAATTCCCTGTGCAGAGGGGGTCGTGGAGGTTCTCCCGGAAAATAGGAGGGAGGGACCTGGTGGAAGTGGAGAAGATAGCCTTCTCGCACGACTTGAAGCACCCAGGCATCTGAGGTGATGCTGGACCACCTGTGGGCGAAGTGAACCAGCCGGCCTCCGGTGCTGGGAGGAACCAGCGGGGGGGGAGAGGCTATGCTTAAGGAGTCAAAAACCCCCACCCTGCTGAGCAGGGGCTGGTGGTGCAGGCTTGGGGGCTTGCTGCCTACGGGACCCGTTACCCCGTCCCTTGGCCTGCTGGCCCTGTTGGGGAGCTGCAGGGGCCTGATATTGGGGGTATTGTTTGTAGGCAGCCGCCTTCCTCGGGTAAAAGGACTTCTTTCCCGAGCCCTTCTTTTTCTGGGAAGGGGCGGAGGTCTTCCTAGAAAGCCTAGTCCTGGTGAGAGTCTCCGTCTGAATTTGTGCAGCCTTTTCAGCCATGGGCTTGCCAAAGAGGTTTTCGCCTCGGCAGGGGACATCGACCAACTTGTCCTGCACCCAGGGCTCAAGGTCAGACGACTGAAGCCAAGCCTGTCGGCGGGCACCGATGCCGGCTGCGGCCACTCGAGCCGATGCTTCAAAGCCATCATAGGCTGCTCGGGATATGAATTTTGAGCATTCCCGAATGCCAGTGGACAAGGCCAGGAACCTCTGCAAGGGTTCCTCGGACAAACCAGCGGAGAATCCGGCTAGCTGTTTAGCCAGGTCTCGGAGATACATGCCCATGTATAGCTGGTAGGTCTGGACACGACACGCTAGCATAGAGCCCTGGAAACACTTCTTACCAAGGCCATCCAGGTTACGGGCCTCCCTGCCAGGAGGCACCGAGGAGTGCATCTTCTGGCTCTTAAGACGATGCATGGCCGATTCCACTACCATGGAATGGTGTGGTAGCTGTGCTTTTTGGAAGCCAGGGCTCTTGCGGACTCGATAGATAGAATCGACCCGCTTGCTCAGGACCGGCGAGGTGGCCGGACTCTCCCACATGCGGAAGAGTAGTCGTTCCAGCATGGGAGGAACCGGTACAGTAAAGTGTTCCCTGGCGGGAGAGTCATACTGGAGGGCGTCGAGCTCTTCGGCTCGAGGCTCCTCCTTGGGGTCCGCAGGGAAGGCCAAAGCCTTGGCCATATCCCTGACGAAGTCCGAGAACCGGGCATCCTCCGGGGGGGACTGCTTCCGAGGTTCGGACTCAGGTGAGTCCGAGGGGACACACCGAGTCCGAAAAGAATCAGGCGACTCTTCCTCTTCAGACTCCCAGACCGACTCCGACGAGGACTCGGTGGGGTCGGCCCGGGCAGGGCGCGGCGCCTGCCGCCCCGACGCCGAGGGAGTCTGCGTCGGCGACCTCGGTCCCGAACGGGAGGCCGAGGGTGACCTCGACCGAGGATCGACTCGAGTTCGCATCGACTCGAGGATCGGCTCGGTCTCCGGGGTCGACTTAGACGTCGACGTCCCGGCGGTCGGGGCAGCGGCGCCAGCGAAGCCAGCGAGCAGTGCCCGCTGCTGGTCCATGAAGGCAGACAGTCTGCTCTCCAAGGCCGTCAACCTGAGTCCGAGCTCAGGTGACCCAGCAGCCCCCGACTCGGGCCCCGACGGCGTCGGGCCCGACGTCGGCTGTCGCGGAGGCGAGTCCAGGAGGACCACGGGACTTACCCGAGCAGGCAGCTCCGACTCCAGGAGAGGTCGCTTCGTGAGGTGCTCCTTCTCCAAGGACCCGGGACGGCTATCGGGGCTATGCGACCTCGCCCTCGCGGAGCCAGGAGCGTCCACCGACGCCACCCTCGCGGGTTTCACCTTCTGTCGATGGTCCCCGGAGGGAGAACCCCTGTCGGAGGAACTCCGGCGACGGTCCGAGCCGGAACCCCTGGACGCGGAGGCCTCCGACGAGGTCCGGGTACGGCTGGGGTCAGCGAAGATCCTATCCCGCTGATGCCGCCGACTTCTCAACGCTTTGGAGGACAGTTTGCCGCAGGGCCCACAGATCATTTCTTCATGATCCGGGCCCAGGCAGCGGAGGCAATGGTCGTGTGTCAGTCAGTGACATATTTCGGTCACACTGACCACACCGCTTGAAACCACTGGCAGCCATCGGGGGAAAAAGGGCCCCGGCGAGGTCAAAGGACCGGGCTGCCAGGGAAAAACCGAAAACGAAAACTGACTAAGTCAGAAAAACCGAAAAAGAAGAAGAGGACTCGTGACCGGCGTCTTGAGTCCGGGCGGGAAAAAGACCGGCGTCGAACCGAAGGAAAAAAAGAGTAAATTATGAAGAAATATCAACTTTTTCGCGGGGACACGACGGGTACGTCTGTAGGGCTCCGCGGAAAAAAGAAGACTGGCTAAGATGGCACCCTTGGGCGGGAAGAGGACCGCGCATGCGCGCTGCAATTCCCAAAGGCTTTCTTTGAAAGCTGGGGAAAATTGCTCCGCGAGGGCTCCGTCGGCGCCGACGTCACCCATAAGTGAGGACTGACTTCCTGCTTGGTCCTGGAGAACCCTTTACAGCAATAGGATAAAAACAAGATAAACGGTACCATCTAACTTCTGAACCATATGACGTCTCAACAAATAGGGGTGTCCTACATGGAGTGGTGGGTTTACCCCTAAACAAAGACATGGGGAGGGGTGGCCTGCACAGAGCGACAGGTGCACCTACTCTTGCCATCTTGCTGGGCAGACTAGATGGACCATGCTGGTCTTTATCTGCCGTCATTTACTATGTTATTATGTAAATGACCAGGAAAGGGTATTAATAACGAGTGAGGTTATCAAATTTGCAGATGACACAAAACTATTTAAAGTTGTTAAAACCCAAGAGGATTGTGGAAAATTGCAAGAGGATCTTGATAAATTGGAAGACTGGGCATCAAAATGGCAGATGAAATTTAATGTGGAGAAGTGCAAAGTTATGCACCTAGGGAAGAACAACCCAAACTATGGTTACACGATGCAAGGTTCCACATTAGGAACCACCACCAAGGAAAAAGATTTAGGCGTCATTGTAGATAACATGTTAAAACCCTCGGCCCAGTGTGCAGCGGCGGCCAAGCGAGCAAATAGAATGCTAGGTATGATAAGGAAAGGAATGGAAAATAAAACAAAAGATATTATAATTTATTTATTTATTTAACTATTTCTTCTATACCGCCCCTTCCAGAGATCAAGGGCGGTTTACATATAACAGTTTAACAGTCTTGTACACATTTGTATACATTTTACATTGAACAATAAATTTAACTTTGTAAGTGTTAAAGCAAAACAAAACAAACTTTTTACAAATGTATATTTACAGTGGTTGTGTGTGGTGTATAGGGCAGATATTGGTGTAGGTGCTGGAATTTAATTCCTTTTAAGTCGTCTTTGGGGCGTGTATGGGGGGGGGGACAGACATGTAGTTAGATTGTTGGGATTAAGGGAGTTTGTGCATGTGTAACCACGTTTGTTGTGGAGCTGGCTTTGGGGGAGTAGGGGATTTCAAAGTGTTCAGTGAACAGGTAGGTCTTTAATTCTTTCCTGAATTGGACGACGTCTTTTATGGTGCGAAGGTCAATAGGGAGGTCGTTCCAGAGTGTAGGAGCAGTGAATGTGAATGCTCTGGAGCTAGTGGTTTTCATAGTTTTCCGGATGGCTTTTGGTATGATAAGGGAGTGGGCTGCGTTTTGTCTGTGGGCCCTTGTCGATGTTGGAGAGTGCAGTAATGTAGATAGGTGTGAGGGGGTTATGTCATTTATGAGTTTATAGGTTGTTAGGATAGTTTTATATTTAATTCGGCTGTTTATAGGGAGCCAGTGGAGTTCTAGCAGTATTGGGGTTACATGGTCTGTTAGGCGAGCTTTAGCAATTACTTTTGCACAGATGTTTTGAGCTCTTTGTAGGAGGTATGTGCTTTTTTGAGGAAGGCCTATTAGGAGACTATTGCAATAGTCGAAGTGAGGGGTGATCAGTGTACTTACTACAGATCTGAAGTCTTGTGTTTCGAGGAGTGGCCTTAGGTGTTGAATAGTTTTGAGTTTATAGAAATGGTTTTTACTGTTTTATGTGTGGTAGCATGGTAAGAGTGTGGTCTATTATTACTCCTAAGTATTTTACCTGTTTTCTAACAGGTATGGAGGTTTTGTTGATTGTGATTGTTTCTGGGTAAGTGTTCTCAGTCATAGACTGGACATGGTTTTCGCACCTGCAGGAAAGCAAGCCAACGTTGAGAAGCCTCTGATAGAGATCATACCATTACCCTGGTCGGACCACTACCAAATCAATGTGCAGATAAAGCTTCCTACCTTATCCAAAGACACAAAGGCAAAAAGAGCACCCCTTCAACAAAGAAGATTTAACAAACCAAATATGGAATGTCTCATTGAGACCATCAAATCCCACACAGACCTGGTTAAAACAGACCTCAACGATTTAACAAGCAGCTGGGATACCGGTATTCAGGCCATGGCGATCCCTAAAGAGAACCATACACCAAACGCAGCCAAACTAAAATCAGAACCTTGGTACAACATAACGCTGACCAGAATGAAAAGAGACCTTAGGAAACATGAAAGAAGGTGGAGACAAACCAAATCCATCGAGCTCAGATCTGTGTACCTCAACCTCCTATCAAAATACAAGGATGAAGTAAACACAGCAAAGAGGATACACCATACCAACATTCTAAGCAAAGCCATCAACAAACCACGTGAACTCTTTGCATTAGTTAAATCACTAACCAAAACAGCCACTCCGGAACATCCAGATAGCCTCATAAATCCACAAACGCTCGCAAACCACTACGCAAGCAAGCTGACTACCAACATCCCCAATCTCCCTATAGACACACAATGCCAAGGCACAGAGGTGGAGAGTAAACAAAAATGGAGTATTTTCCACAACATCGATGTGCAGCAAACCATCAACATACTAACCTCCATAAATACCACCACCTCCCCACTCGACCCCTGCCCAACAGCATGGATAAAAACAGCAAAAAAAGAGATCAGCCAGCAAATATCCCACATCATAAACCAGTCACTAAATCAAGGAATAATGCCTGACCAACTGAAACAATCTATAATAAGGCCAATCCTAAAGAACAACTCGCTCAACAAGGAAGACCCGACATCATACCGACCCATCTCCAGCATTGCATTCCTTGCAAAGATCATTGAAAAAGCTGTGCTAATACAGCTTCAAGAGCATCTCGAGGACTGTGATACCCTAGATAAACAGCAATACGGGTTCAGAAGAAATCATGGAGTTGAGACGCTTTTGATAGCACTAATGAACAACCTCATCCAAGGCCTAGAGAACAGAGAGAAAATGTTTATACTCATTTTCATTGACATCTCTGCCGCCTTCGACACAGTACACCATAAGATCCTCCTCAACAAACTAGAAGATATAGGAATTGTGGGAACCCCCCTCAAATGGTTCTCCTCCTACATAACGAACAGAAGGCCGCAAGTACAATTTAATGGCGAAAAAGCTGAACCTTTCGCTCAAACGCAGGGCATACCCCAGGGTTCTGCCCTCTCGGCACTTCTGTTCAACATATACATGCGACCCCTCTGCGACATCTTCAAAAGACATAATATTAAATACCACATCTATGCGGATGATATTATGCTTTATACGCAACTAGATGCGGCCGACCCTCAATATACACTACTCGAAAAATGCCTGGATGAGATGTTAGGCTGGCTACAGAAAAACAACATGACAATAAACCATAAGAAAACAGAAGTCATGTACATATCCAGCAAACCAAACTTCAACCCCCCCCCCCTACAATCACACTGTGCAATAACACGTACAGCACGAAAAATGAAATAAAATATCTGGGAGTCACACTCGACAGCAACCTGAAAATGGAGACACACCTACGCAAAACGAATAAAGCCATCTTCCATAAACTAAGAGTGTTACAACCACTAAGGAAAATAATAGAACCCGGTGATTTTCGGTCGGTAGCACAAGCTCTCATTATACCGCACTTAGATTACTGTAATGCCATCTTACAAGGGCTGCCTAAAAAATCTCTAAATATCCTGCAGATGGCCCAGAACGTAACAGCCAGGATCATAATGGGAACAAGCATTGCTGAACACATTACCCCATTTTAATAGAGCTACACTGGCTACCAATTGCAGCCAGGATTCAATACAAGATATTAATGACCACCTTCAAGCTAACAACTTATCCCCATCATTCCTATCCTCACTTATCAGCATGCAACCCACAAATAGGGACAGAAGAACCATCAACTCAGGAACCCTGCAAGTCCCCATCAACATCAGGACAGTGAAAACAACTACGAGTCATAGAGCCTTCTCTTTCTCTGCACCAACTATCTGGAATCAACTCCCCTGTGAGCTGCGCCTAACCAAGGACATCACCAAATTCAGAAAAGAGCTAAAAACACACTTATTCCGATGTCATTACAATCAAATATAACCTTCTACTGCTAGTGATTTGTAAAAACTGATATATGTTTAAATATGTAAATATGTATATATAAATGTAAAAACGTATGATTCGTCCCCGAAGACGCCAATCATGTGTGCTGTGACCTCAGATCTATGTATATACCCCCCCCCCCAAGTCTTGATTGACTACCCCACAAAGATTAATCAAACCGCTGCTGATCGCTGGAAGTAGCGGTATATAAATGTGTAGTAAATAAATAAATAGATGACCTTGTTACGAACATTGCCTCAGTTTTTTTGAAGTTGATGCTGAGGTGGTTAGATTCCATCCAGGAGGAGGTCTCAGCCATGCATTTGGATAGTGAGTCATATGTAGGGTTTTTAATGGTTATGGGGATAGCTAGCATGATGTCATCGGCATATATAATTATAATGCCTCTATATCGTTCCATGGTGAGACCGCACCTTGAATATTGTGTGCAATTCTGGTCGCGTTATTATATATATAGCGTTATTAGAAAAGGTTCAGAGAAGAGCCACCAAAATGGTAAAGGGGATGGAAGGATACCCCTATTAAGAAAGGCTAAAAAGGTTAGGGCTCTTTAACCTGGAAAAGAGACGGCTGAGGGGAGATATGATAGAAGTCTATAAATTCATGAACGGAGTGGAACGGGTAAACATAGATCGATTGTTTATGTTATCAGAATATAGAAAGACTAGGGGACATGCAATGAAGCTACAGGGTAAACTATTTAAGACTAATAAAAAAATATTTTTTTCACTCAACGTGTAATCAAACTCTGGAATTTGTTACCGGAGGATGTAGTAAAGGCTGTTAGTGTAGCTGGGTTTAGAAAGGTTTGGACAAGTTCCTGGAGGAAAGGTCCATAAACCATTATTAAGAAGGGGCCCAGGATATCAGTGCTTGACCCAGTACAAGCATTGTGGAACCTGTGTCTTTTGGGGAAACTACTAGGTACGTATGACCTAGATTGGCCACTGTTGGAAACAGGATACTGGACTTGATGGACCGTGGTCTGACCCAATATGGCATATCTTATGTTCTTATATATATGCAGACATTATGGTCTACACTCCCATAGACACATAAAACCCTTCCTAAGACACACTGGATACATGCCTAAATGAAGGAGAAAGATGGCTATAATCCATGAATATGAACAACTACAATAAAACAGAAGCGCTGATCACAACTAGGAATCCCAACTTCATCCTACACCAAACTATTCAGATACATAACACTCCCATTCAAATAAAACAAGTAGTAAGATACCTAGGTATCATCTTAGACAAAATACTAACACATATCTAGAACTATATATATAAGCTAAGGATCATCCAACACATCAGGCCACTCATCTACCACTCGGACTTCAGAACAGTTGCACAAGCCTTAATCACACCCTTCTTTGATTACTGCAACAGTATACTCATCGGAATAACCCAAAAAAAATCAAACTATCCTTGAAATGGCCCAAAATGTCACAGCCAGAATCATAGTTAAAGCAAAACTATCAGACCACATCACACCCATTCTTTATGATCTCCATTGGCTCCCAATTGCCAGCAGGGTAAAATATAAAATCACCGCTTTACGGCAAAGCACAGTTACTTACCTGTAACAGGTGATCTCTGGGAACAGCAGGAATAAGTCTTCACATATGGGTATCGTCGGTACCGACGGAGCCTGCGCGGGAACGCTCCCCAGTGTTCAGTAAGAAAGCTTTTGGGAGCATCCCACAGCGCCTGCGCGCTGCCTTCCCGCCTTTTCCAACCGCCTCTCTCCAGTTCGAGTTTTAAAGCTGAGACAAAGAGAGAGAGAGGAAAGGAAAGATAGAGAGATTTAACTCCTAGGGGAGGTGGGTGGGTTGTGAAGACTTATTCCTGCTATTCCCAGAGATCACCTGTTACAGGTAAGTAACTGTGCTATCTCCAGGAACAAGCAGGAATGAGTCTTCACATATGGGGACTCCCTAGCTGCAGATGCCAAGGAGAAACCCAGGTTGTGTGTCCTTGAAAAGGACTCTACCTCCTCCCATGGATCTCTGGCATCCGACCAGGGTAGGTGGGTAGGAGTTGATTAAGAATGGAACAGGTGTTTGAGAACAGCCTGACCAAACGAGGCATCCCGGTGGGAGTCCTTGTCCAAACAGTAATGGGCTGTGAAGGTATGAACCGAGGCCCAGGTGGCCGCTCGACAGATTTGGTCGATGGACACAGAGTTTAGATGAGCCATTGAGGCTGCCATGGCTCTCACATTGTGAGCTGTGACATGGCCCTCCAGAGAAATGTTCCTACTCTGGTAGGTGAAAGAAATACACTGAGCAATCCAGTTGGACAGTGTTCTCTTAGAGACTGGAAGTCCTAAATGAGAAGGATCAAAAGCAACAGAGTTGAGAAGACTTTCTATGTTGCTGTGTTCTTTGTAAGTAAAAAGCGAGAGCTCTCTTACAATCCAAGGTATGAAGATTCCTCTCTGCATTTGATGCATGAGGTCCTGGAAAAAAGACAGGTAAATATACCTCTTGGTTCAGATGAAAAGGTGAGACCACTTTAGGCATAAAGTGTGGATTGGTCCTGAGGACTACCTTATCATGATGGAACCTTGTATAAGGAGGATTAGCCACCAAAGCTTGCAACTCACTGATGCGACGTGCTGAGGTGACTGCAATGAGAAAAATAACTTTCCAAGAAAGGAATTTCAAGGAGGTGGTGGCTAAAGGTTCAAAGGGTGGCTTCATATGCTGCCCAAGAACCAGGTTTAAGTCCCATGCCACTGGAGGTGGTCTAATGGGAGGTTTAGTTAAAAGAAGGCCTCTCATGAATCTTGCTATAAGAGGATGAGAGGAAACAGGTTGTCCATTGAGAGGCTTGAGGGACGCTGCGATGGCACTCAAATGGACTCTTACTGAATTTGTCTTCAGACCTGCATGGGATAGTTGCAGGAGATACTCTAGTAGAGAATTCAGAGGTATTGCAAGAGGGTTTAGACCTTTCCCTGAACACCAAATGGTAAATCTTTTCCATTTGAAAGCATAGGAACGTCTAGTAGAAGGCTTTCTAGAGGCATGAATAACATCTCTGACTTGCTGAGAGAGATGAAAATCTTGAAAGTCTAGGCCCTCAGCAACCAAGCCCTGAGATGGAGCGACTGGGGGTTTGGGTGCTACAAAGTTCCCTCTTCCTGGGACAGAAGGTCTGGTGCAGAGCCCAAGTCCAGGGAAGGAGCTTGAGAGAGATGCAGAAGTAGAGGGTACCACATTTGGCGTGGCCAATGTGGTGCTATGAGGATCATGGTCCCTTGATCTCTCTGAAGCTTGAATAGTGTCTTGGGAATTAGGGGAATTGGTGGAAAGGCATAAAGGAAGTCTTGACCCCAGTGAAGAAGGAAGGCATCCTTGGCCTGAACTCCCTGACACGGAATTCTGGAACAGAACCGGGGAAGTTTGGCATTCCACGGACTTGCAAAGAGGTCTATGTCCGAGGCTCCCCAAATTCGAAAACTCCTGGCTACCTGGTCCATGTGGAGGGACCACTCGTGAGGAAGCAGAACTCAACTGAGTCTGTCCCCCAAGAGTTTTGAACGCCTGGAAGATATACTGCCAGAAGATGGATGTGATGCTCTCTGGCGAAGGCCCACAGTTGCAAAGCTTCGTTGCAAAGCAACAGAGAGCCAGTCCCGCCCTGCTTGTTTACATAGAACATGGCTACTTGGTTGTCCGTATGGATGAGGACTGTCCTGTAGCTGAGCAGGGAATGGAACACTCAGAGCTAAGAATATTTGTCATATTTGTGGAGACCAGATGCCCTGGATGGAGAGATCCTGCAGATGAGCTCCCCAACCCATTGGAGAAGCATCTGTTGTCAGAGTTGCTTGGGGTAGCGACTGCTGAAAAGGGGACCCCAGCAACAGATTTGGAGGGGGACTTCCACCACTGGAGAGACCAAAATAGGCGACTGGAGTTTGCTATTTTGTCTGACAGGCAACCTGATGCCTTAGTCCATTGGGCGGACAAAGTCCATTGAGCTGCCCTCATGTGAAGGCGAGCATATGGAACCACATGCACGGTGGATGCCATGTGGCCTAAGAGTTGTAACATCTCTCGAGCAGTTAAATGGGACTAACTGTATCTGGGAGGCTAACTGCACCAAGCGTAGGCAACGGGCCTGAGGAAGATAGGCCCTTGCAGTTGTGGTATCCAGCAAGGCCCCTATAGAGACTGAGTAGGGGTGAGATGGGATTTTGGGATGTTTATTACCAGTCCCAAATACTGAAGGACACGCATTGTGCAGGTTAGAGAAATCTGGGCCTCTGACTGGGATAAAGCTCGAATGAGCCAGTCGTCCAGATATGGGAAAACGAATATTCCTAGAGTGCGTAGAAATGCAGCTACTACTGCCATGCATTTCGTGAACACCCTTGGTGCAGAGGCCAGACCGAAAGGAAGCACCCTGTATTGGTAGTGCTTTCCTTGAAAAAGGAACCTAAGGAACCTTCTGTGTGTTGGATGGATGAGGACATGGGTTTACACATCCTTGAGATCTAGAGAACAAAGCCAGTCCTGACTCTGAAGGTATGGCAGCAGAGTACCGAGAGAAATCATCTTGAATTTCTCTTTGAATAGAAACTTGTTCAATTCTCTGAGATCTAAGATGGGCCTGTAGCCCCCTGTTTACTTTGGAATAAGAAAATAAGGGGAGTAGAACCCTGAGCCCTGTTGAAGAAGGGGTACTTCTTCTATTGCCCCTTGGGCAAGAAGGGTAGCAATCTCCTGACCCAGAAGGTTGAGGAGAAATGTTGGAGAATTGAACTGTCTCACCATGGTGTGGGGAGGAAGGTTCAAGAAATGAAGCTTGTACCCTTCCCTTACAATGGAGAGGGTCCATTGCTCTGCTGTAATTTGCTCCCAAGCCAACCTTCCTGGAATGGTGAGGGGCTCTGGTTCTTCCAGAGCCCGAAAGGCTAAGTTCTCTAGTTGCAAGTCAAAGGCCCTGGGGCGGCTGAGGCTGCTGAGTCGTGGGAGGCCTGGCAGCCTTTGACTTTGCCTGTTTAGGTGGTTGCTGACGCTTTGCAGCAAAACGACCTGCAGATGATGCCTGCTGACCATAAGCAGGATAGTATCTTCCCTTTTTAGAAAAAGTTGTCTTTTTGAACAACCTTTTCTTAACAGGAGCAGAGGTAGACTTTGAAAGTCGATCCAAAGCAGAGTTCTCAGCATCCACCTGAGTGGCCTTTGCTTTCCAATCCCTGCCAAAAAGGTTTTCACCTGTACAAGGAAGATTTCCAGGTTCATCTTAGACCCAAAGTTCCAAATCAGAGGCTTGTAACCAAGCAATTCTGCGTGCACCTATGGCAATAGCCGAATGCTTACACACTCAAAAGAGTCAAAGGCTGCATGGTTGGAAAATTTGGAAACATCTTGGGCATGTTTAAGCAAAGTGAGAAATTCCTGCCTTTTATCTTCTGAAATAAAAGGGGCTAAAGTCTGCAGATGATCTGACTTCTTTTAGAAACATCCCCATATAGAGACTATAGGAGTTGATTCTGGCAGCAAGCATATTAGCTTGGAAAACCCTTCGGCCAAAAGCATCAAGGGTCCTGCATTCACGTCCTGGAGGATTAGATGAGTCTCTTTGCACTCTTTATTTTCCTCATGGCAGACTCTACCACAATAGAGTGGTGAGGAAGCTGAGACTTATGAAAGCCAGGACGAGGGACACGGTACATGGTGTCTAATCTACGAGAATGAGGAGAGGTGGTAAGAGGAGTCTCCCACATGCTCAACATGAGATCATAGAGAATCTCATGAATAGGTAAAGTAGCTGCTTTTTTAGGAGCCTTAGGATATTGCAAAATATCTAGTTGCTTGGCTCTAGGCTCCGATTCAGGGGCCACTGGTAATGGAGAGGCCCCTAGCCACTTCCCTAATGAAGTCCTGAAAGGACAGGTCTTCTGGAGGAGACATTCTTCGTTTTGGAGAATCAGACTCCTGAGGAAGAAGTACCGGTGCATCGACAGAAACCTCAGACTCAGAGTCTTCGGAGGAATCGAAGTATCGCCTGTCTGGATGCTCCTGTAAAGCCCGATACGCGTACCGAGTGGGATCGACATCGGGAGTAAGCGGTACCGGTTCGGTACCGATGGGCATCATAGGACAGGGTACCGTTGCAGTCAACAGCGAAGCCGATGTCGATGCAATCGGTACCGGCACCGGGAACGATGCCGGTACCGGAGGCGTCGAAGCCTGCATAAACGCCGTTAGGGTGCGCTGCATGGACAGAACCTTCTGATCCATCGACGCCACCAGAGTCTGGATGTCGGTACCAGTGGAGGCCACCGGTACCCCAGAACACGGCAACAGGTGATCGGTCGAGGCCGAGCCATCGATGTCAACCTGTGACCCCATAGACAATGCTTTGGAAGCCAGAACTTCCTGCCGGGGTAATTTTGCTGGTGCGGAATCCTCGAGGACAAGCCCGGAGGCATCTCTGCCCTTCGAGGACCGGCTAGATTTATGTTTGGTTACTTGAGATCCATGGGAGGAAGAAGCAGCCCTGGAAGACGTCGATGCCACCGAGGCTGCATCAGAGGGAAACAGGGTACTGAGCTTGGCTGCTCGGTTCTGCCGACCTCTTTTAGACATCATGGTACAGGACACACAATCCGTGATGGAATGGTCAGGACCCAAACATTTTAGACACCAGTCATGGGTGTCGGTGACAGAAATAGTACTACCACACTTCGTGCACTTTTTGAACCCGGAAGCGGGCTTCTCCATGAGGAGAAAAAATGTTCAGGCCTAAGGCCCAAACCGAAAATGCACAGTTGAAGAAAGAAGAGTTGGGTTTTTTTGTTTTTTTTTTTTAAGAAAAGAAAAGACCGGGGGTACCGGTCTGACGTCGAAGAAGGCAGACGCAACACCGAAAAATAAAGAAAAAAATAAAGAATTCTTCTGCGGTGACAGGAACACGACCTGCTGGCTCCGTGGAAAAGAAGAACTGGAGAGAGGCGGTTGGAAAAGGCGGGAAGGCAGCGCACAGGCGCTGTGGGATGCTCCCAAAAGCTTTCTTACTGGACGCTGGGGAGCGTTCCCGTGCAGGCTCTGTCGGTACCGACGATACCCATATGTGAAGACTCATTCCTGCTTGTTCCTGGAGATCAAGATTAAATAAAAATAAACTGAACCATCTAATTTCTCAACAAATAGGGGTGTCCTACATGGAGCGATGGGGGGGAGGAGCGGTGGGTTCACCCCTAAACAAACAAAGATATGGGGAGGGGTGAAGACATGGGTAGGGGAGCACCTACTCCCTAAAAGACATGGGAAGGGGGGTGCACCTACTCCTGCCATATAGCTGGGCAGACTAGATGGACCACACTGGTCTTTATCTGCCATCATTTACTATGTTACTATATTATGACTACATTCAAGATAATTAACGAAATAACCCCCTCACACCTTTCAACCCTAATTCATCCCCAATTAGACAATACAATGAGGCGAAGTAACAACCAGAATACCCTAACAGCTCTCCACACAATAAGAAAAACAAAACAGAACACTAGCAATAGGCCCTTCACATATACAGCACCCATACTCTGGAACTCCCTTCCCGAGACCGTAAGGCAATCAAGGACCTTCAGGCCTTCCGCAAGCAACTAAGAAGACACCTCTTCATTGAAAGCACAGTTACTTACCTGTAACAGGTGATCTCTGGGAACAGCAGGAATAAGTCTTCACATATGGGTACGTCGGTACCGACGGAGTCTGCGCGGGAACGCTCCACAGCGTCCAATCAGAATGCTTTTGGAAGCATCCCAACACGCCTGCGTGCTGCCTTCCCGCCTTTCCCAACTGCCTCTCCTCAGTTAAGTTTTAAAGCTGAGACAAAGAGAGAGAGAGAGAGCAAGAAAGGGAAAGATAGAGATAGAGAAATGCAACTCCTAGGGGAGGTGGGTGTGTTGTGAAGACTTATTCCTGCTGTTCCCAGAGATCACCTGTTACAGGTAAGTAACTGTGCTATCTCCAGGAACAAGCAGGAATGAGTCTTCACATATGGGGACTCCCAAGCTAAGATGCCGTGAGGGAGTCCTAGCATGTTGCGAATCTAGCATGAGCCATGCTACTCCTCAGAATCTCAGGCATCCTGGGGATGGAGGGTAGGAGTTGAATTACAGAAAGGTGCTGTGGAACAGCTGGACTAGAACAGGACTTCTGAAGAGGAAGATCCTGTATAGACGACATTTAGTAGTAAAATATTGAGCGCAATATTCTAATATGGACCTCCCTTGGTGGTACTGTAAAAAGTCTATTGAGGTTCATATGGATCTGTTAGAAGAGCCAGTATAAAATCCTCAAGTAGTACCTCACTATGGAATAGAGGTAATAAACTGTAGAAAAAACAAGTGGATGTCAGAACCCTTCAGAGTGAGAAATAGCCCCAGGGGAAACTGGGGTAGTATAATGAGGTAGGGCTTCAGCGGAAAACGCAGAAGGTACTATTAGACAGCACTTAAGCCCTTTTGGTCGAAGAACAGTCCAATGCTAGGACCAAAAGGAAAAATAAGTCTGACCGATTTGGACTGACAATGGAAATAGTCCCTGTAGGAGAGAAGGGGTATGGAGACCCCTATATCCAATAACAAAGTAAGGACAGACTTAAGAAGCGTTAAAGCTTTAGATTAACTGAAGATCCGCAATGTCTTTCCTAAATGGGGTCAAATAGGAAAGAAAAAAGGTGCATGGGGATCTTCAGAGGTACCTAACCGTGAAAGGTTATGGTAAGAAAAAGGTTTGCTATTTACCACAGGGAGTGGTTGTATGTGTAGAACCCTAAGCATGCTGGCACAGCATTGATAGGGGTAGTGCCCATCTGTCAGGGTCATATAGGAATATATGAATATCTGAACCTAAACAGACAGATAGATAAGTATGTAGATACATATCTACCTAAAAAATAAATCTCGAGGGGGGCGCTAGTGAGCCTGAGAAGGAATGGCCGCAACTTAGATTCGCTCCAGCCCGGGACTTCCCTATCTATAGCCAGCACTTGCATAAAAATAACTTTTTCCCCCCGTATCTATCGGTCCCCGGGAGGGGAAGTGTGGGGAACCACTCCACCGTGCAAGAGCGCGATCAGTGGCGCTACGCCGGCACGGGAAGAAGGCAAGCATACCTCAGTGGCCGGAGCCCCCTCGTAGCACCGGATCCCTCCTGCCTTAAACACTAGCAGAAAGAGCGCAGTGTACCTTGCGATTCTGAGCCTGCTGCCACATCAACCCTGTCTGGATCGCCCGACTCCTGCATGCTTGAGGGAACGCGATCAGCTGCCGGCAGGCCGGCCGGTGAGTAGCGCTCTACGCCGAGTGAAGGTGAGCATTTGGACCCGCAGGGGCAGCAACTACTCCCGGGGCTCCCAGCTTGGCCGCAACGCCGAACGAAGAGGTGAGAAACCGCATCACCCTCCTGCGCTGAGGCTTCCTGGTCCCAACTGACCTGCCTGTGAAAACTGGTGGCCATCACCACGTGGCCTTGGAACGCACAGGCCTCCCTGCGTTCCAGGCACTTTTGGCAGTAGCATCCTCCGCTGGGGCCTTTGAGCTGTGCTGAGGTCTATGTGTGATACTCTTCAGCCCCGCGACAAGCGTTAACACGCTGACTGGAATTCCAGTGCTGCTCCCTGATCCGTGACTCACTACTACTGAGGGCTTTCTACTGTGCTGCAGAAAGCATCGTATCTGCTCAGCTTGCAGGGCCATCCGAAGTACACTTAACACTACTACCTGCCTTTTAAGTGCACTGTCACCTGCTGGTCACGAGCGGGACTTTACCTCTCTTTATTTTCAATTGTCCCTAATACTACTTTTCCACTGCTCTGAAGTCTCGTGGGGTAGACGTTATGGCTTTTAAAGCCAAGGGCCTTGAACCCCGAGATGGTGTGCGGGCCTCTCAACGCCTGCAAGGCAAGAACGGAGCACCGACTACCCCGCCTGGAAAGGCACGGTCCAGCGGCTCTGGGGACGAAACGAGTGAGCTTGAACAGGCTTCCACAGTGCCCTCCTCTCATGCTCTCCTGCAAAAGGAACTTCGAAGGGCTTTGAAGAGCTAGCGAATGAATTTCGCTCCATGCGTGAGGAGGTGATGAGCTCAGTGGAGGAGCTCAAAGTGGATATAAAAGACTTAGGCACTCGTGTGGAAAAGGTTGAGACAAAAATTGAGGATTATGATGGTACTCTGGTGGATTTACAGTGTGCACTTGACAGACAGCGTGCGCAAACATTGGAACTGATTTATAAAATTGATGATATCGAAAACAGATCTCGCCGCAACAATGTGCGCATCCGCGGCATCCCTGAGGTGGTGGGGGGCGCTGAAGACCTACAGGTGGTGCTCAGTTCCTTGATAGAGAAGTTACTTACGCCTGAGGAATTTGCATCACAAGGCTCTGGGATGGAGATCGAGAGGGTACACCGTGCCTTGGGGAAGCCCCCAAATAACCAACCGCGTGATGTAATTGCCAGATTTTTGAGATACACAGATGCAGAGCTCCTTCTGAGACGGGGCCGAGAGAAAAAAGTGATCTACTTTCAGGACTCACCGGTCTCGGTGTATCAAGACCTTTCAGTCTTCACGCTGGCCCGCCGGAGAGAGATGAAGCCAATCACAGCAGTGCTGAATAATAAAGGGATACGTTACTCCTGGTCTTTTCCCTTCCGGATGAACTTCCTTTTGGGTAACAAAAAAATCTCAGCCAAAGACTCTACGGAGGCATGGAGAGCGCTGCGACAGGCTGGTTTGGTGGAAGATAATGTGTTGCCGGAACCTTCGGCCTCTACATCTCAGCGCTCTAAATAGACTCGGGTGGGACAATCCACTTGAGACTCCTAGGAATGCTCGGGACTGTCCTCCAGCCATTGCAGGACCTCTCTCGGACTCTCTGGTTATGGAGAAGTGTTTACTATTACATATTTGCATAAGGTAGCTTTCTATCACAATGGTTGTTAATATTTTAAAGGTGTACGGTTCCCATGGGGCTTTAGAAACTTGTTCTGTGTTAAACCGGGAGGGGGGGGGAAGAAATGGTCATTGGGATAGGGAATGGGGGATGAATAACATCGTCAGCTGCTCTTAAACTGCAGACAGGGGGTATATCCACACGGTAAATGTTGATATTTAACAGCATGGGGAACCGGGTGGAGCTGGATAAGGGGTTAGCTTTACCGTGCCCTGTTACTCTGACAGGCAGATGGTACAGCTGGGAGGGGGGGGGGATGGGAGAGAACTACACATAAGATTGATTTGGGGGGGGGGAAGGGAAGGGGGGGAGGGTTTTCTGGATGTCTACCGAGAATGGGAATTGGGTATGGTGGGGGTGGGGAATATCTCCGTATACTATCAAAAGTTGGGGAAGTGAGAGAATGTTTCTATTGTATCAGACTAGTGGCTTTGCGGGGTGGGGAGCCTATAGCGGTAAAATAAGTTGATTACCTATGTTGAAAGTAATTTCTTAGAATGTAAAGGGTCTCAATTCCCCAGGAAAACGCTCCTTGCTGTTTGCAGAATTGAGATCCTTGAGAGCGGATATGGTATTTTTGCAAGAGACACACCTCCGTCCAAGCAAACAAGGGTGGTTAAAACACAGACCTTACCAAGAGGTATGGGTTGCCTCAGATGCAACTGGACGAAAGAAGTGTGGTGTAGCTGTGCTCTTCCATCAGAGCCTGTCTCTTCAGGTTGAAGATGTTAAAAGGGATAATTTGGGACGGTGGCTCTTCGTGAATGTACGCCTAGAAGGTCATTTATTAACGTTGGCCAATGTATATGCCCCTAATGCAGGCCAGGTGTCGTCCTTTGCGCAACTTAAAGCTCACTTGGTCGAATTTGCAACCGGCCCTATCATACTCGGCGGGGACTGTAATACCCATCTGATCCCTCATTTGGATTCGACGGGTAAAGTTGAGCGGGAGACACATGGACCTACTAAGGCACTGCAGAACTTAATGTGTGATTTAGGATTGCGAGACGTTTGGAGAGACACACACGAAGGGGAAAAAAGCTATACATATTATTCGTCGGTTCATCAGATACACACCCGTATTGATTATTTTCTATTAGATCAGCGTTTGATAAACGAGAGGGTCGAGGCGGGGCATGGGACGCTGACGTGGTCGGACCATGCACCATGCTGGATCACCCTACCGGCACATTTTTACGGCGACCAACATTGACTCTGGCGTCTAGATACTCGTTTTTTGCGGCGACAGCGGCTGTTCAGGATCATGACTGTTTTCTCAAAGAATTTTTTGAACTAAACGACACCGGAAAGGTCCCCTTGCCAACGGTATGGGAAGCCTTTAAGGCTACCGCGCGGGGCAGTCTGATAGCAGAAGCAGCCCGTACTCGGCGGGCATGGAAGCAGGAAAGCTGCCAATTAGAGGCAGAGGCTCGACGCTTGCAACTGGAGCATGCTCGGACAGGCTCTAAGCGTGTCCTGCGCCAATGGCGGGCAGTCCAGGCTCAACTGGAGGCATGTCAGCAACGTAACTTGGATAATATGAGACGGAAAATGTGCCAAACTTTTTATGAGCAGGGGAATAAGGCTGGTAGGTACCTCGCCCAACGGCTCCGCCAGCAGCACACCTCAAGGGTAATTCGTGACATCCGGGATTCTCAGGGGCATAAGCGGTTGATCTCCAGGGAGATACGCAAAGTTTTTGCCGAATTCTTGGAACGGCTGTACAGAGCTGAGCCAGTCGACCTGCATCAGGTGCAGGAGTATTTGCAATCAGTTACGCTGCCACGATTGACCGACGCCGCTCAACTAGATGCCGAACTTACCGTAGAGGAGGTCGAGACAGCGATCAAGCGGTTAAGTCCAGGGGAGCGCCGGGCGCGGATGGCTTCCCCGCTGAATACTATAAAAAGTTTAGAGTGCAGCTGGCACCAACTTTGATGGTGCTCTTCAATGAAGTGTTGCGGGGAGTACCGCTGCCCCCCTCTCAGCGCGAAGTTCTTATAGCTATGATACCTAAGCTGGGTAAACCCCTACAGGAGGCAGCTTCTTATCGCCCAATCTCCTTGCTCAACACGGATGTGAAAATCCTAGCATCTGTGTTGGCAGCTCGATTAAACCGGATCTTGCCAACTTTAGTACACTCAGACCAAGTCGGGTTTGTGCCGGGCCGTCAGGCAGCGGACAATATCCGGCGGATGCTTCAGGTTATTCATGCTGCGCGACAGCACCCCCAGCCGGCAATTTTGGTAGGAGTTGACGCTGAGAAAGCTTTTGATCGCGTTAGCTGGGACTTTCTGTGGGGTGTCCTCGAAGTGATGGGGTTTGGCCCTAATTTTCAGCGCTGGGTTCATAGCCTGTATCAAGAACCTAGGGCACGTGTCCGCATTAATGGGGGTCAGTCTGCAAGTTTTGCCCTGGAAAGGGGCACCCGGCAGGGGTGTCCTCTCTCACCATTGCTATTTGCGTTAGTGATGGAACCCTTAGCACAGCGTTTTCGTGATCACCCCGACATACTGGGTGTTTGAGTGGGCCCAGCGGAGTATCGAATAGCACTTTTTGCGGATGATATCATGTTATCCCTGGTGGATCCGATTGTATCTCTCCCTGCTGCTATGCAACTTTTTGCTGCCTTCTCTCAGGTCTCGGGGTTCCAGATTAACTACACTAAATCTGAGATTTTAAACGTTGGGGTCCCCGACGTGGTTTGCTCGCAACTGAAGGCCACATATCCCTTTCGTTGGGTTACCGGTACCTTATGCTATTTGGGAGTGAATTTAACGGTTGACCGTGCGGCTCTTTATAAGGAAAAATTATAACCCGCTCCTACAGCAGGTTAGACAGGATCTTGAGTCTTGGGCTGGGCTGATGTTGTCCTGGTTTGGGCGCATTGCGTTGGTTAAGATGGTGGTTCTTCCGAAGTTCCTATACTTCTTTCAGGTACTCCCTATCCCGCTCCGAGTTTTGGCTACCTGGCAGGCAATGTTGATGAAGTTTATATGGCGATACCGTCGACCCCGCATTGCACGTCGAACTCTATATACGCAGACCCGCCGTGGAGGTATGGGGATGCCCAACCTCCAGTGGTATTACATGGCGGCACAATGTCGTGCGGGAGTGGATGGACACTGATAGGCCCAAGCACTGGGTTCAGTTGGAGCACTGTCTTTCGGGAGGGGTGGGACTGGGCGATCGGCTGTGGCTCGGTTCTGGAGTGCGATGGGGTCCGCACTCTGATAACCCCTACATTCTGCACACCCTCCAATGCTGGGACAGGTCTTTTCGGTCTCAGCGGACAGAACTGACTCCCCTAGCGCCCATTGTGGATAACACTTTGTTTCCGCCAGGGATGAGTGATCCGGTATTTCGAGTGTGGGGGCATAGGAGACTTAGCAGAGCGGGGCACCTGTTTGATGAGGGACGGCTGCGCTCTTTTCGTGCCCTTCAGGATGATTTTGAGCTGCCTGATTGTCATGTCTTCCAGTATACGCAAGCGGTTCATTGGGTACGGGCCCGGGCTGTTCATTCTCAGGTTGCTCGTGACTTGTCAGATGTTGAACGCTTGTGTGAAGGGAGCACCACTACGAAAGGTCTTATCGCTGCCTTATACACTCAGCTCCAAGAGCGGCACTCGGGAAGCATAGAGAGCAGTAGAACCGTGACCTGACTCTCAATTATTCGGAGCAACGTTGGGAGCAGGTTGAGGGTAGATTGTGGAAAAGCTCGGTGGCGGTTAATGCTCGCGAAACTAATTATAAAATTCTCTACCGATGGTACATGACGCCTGAGCGGATTGGGCGTGCATATCCTGGGGCTTCCGCCTTGTGCTGGCGGAATTGCGGACTGAAGGGCACCTTGGCACACATCTGGTGGCTCTGTCCACGTATTCGCACCTTCTGGAGGGGGATTCAGTATCGCTTAAAACAATTGGTTGGGTTGCACATTCCCTGGGATCCAGGCATCTTTCTTTTTGGCGTGCAGGTCCTGGGAGCCAGAGCCCCTCAGCTAACTTTGATTCGACATGGTCCGAATGCGGCTCGACTGGCGCTGGCGGCTGCTTGGAAGCAGACCCTGGCACCCTCCCTCTCTAATTAGTTGGAGCGGATGTGGGACACATACGCCATGGAGCGTGGGGTGGTGGCTGGAAAACTGCACCTGCCTCAGTTTGAACGAGTGTGGGAAGCCTTTATTTTGAAGTACAGTCTTTGAATGCCTCGGGGCCGACTATGCTCCCTGGCTATGCTGACTATGCACAATCATGGGAGGTGTTGTCTCTGGGCATCTTTCCCATTTCGCATGATCTAATATAGTAATGCTCTCTCACCAATCTTACTAAGCATGGAGAGTCTTAGAGGAAGGCAGGGGGTGGGGGGGAGGGTGGGTAGGGGGTTTAGGGAGGTAATTAGTATTGGTAGGTAGGGTGGTTTGGGACTGCTACAGAGTAATAAGCGGCGAGTAGGGGATTTCGAAAGAACAAAAAACAAAGGCTTAACGTTTTGCTTGTGAGCTCTCAATTGTTTTGCATGTTTTTGTATTTTGCTTGCTACTCATGACCTTACTGTTTCTCTGTAACTTTGTGCTGCCTTTAAATAAAAAAACAAAACAAAAAAAACCCCCCGAAATGGCCTATCTAATCTGACAAAAAAAAATATCTCGACAGATATATATATATATATATATATATATGTAGACATATAGACATGTCTCCACGTATGTGGATGGAGACATGCCTATATAACTAGATCCCCATAGGAATATGGGGAGAGAAAAAGATTCATCGAATAGCAAGAAGGGTGATACCTGCTTGAATAGATGCATAGAGAATCTTCTTTCCCTGGTTATGATTGACAGAGTCAGAGAAATGGTCTCCCTGACAAGAAAGAGTCTAGATTCCTTTAAGAATTCGAGCTCTTGAATAACCAGGATGGCTTACGTGAAAAATGCAGAGGATAACTTCAGTCTGCAGGCAGCAAGTCCAGATCTCTCCAGAACTGCAGTATGGTGAATGGATAGAGGACGCCACTGGAATAAGATACCATAGTGATCCGCCTATAAGGGCAAAAAGGGTATCAGGCGTCCTTGAGCTGCCACTGAAAGAAAACTATCCCTGGCGAGGAGTCCAAAGGAGATATGGACCAAGCCAGGGAATTAGCCACTTTAGGTTTTCACGTGATGAAAGACCTGTGTCTTTTGTCTCAAAAAGAGATTTTAGATGAGACGGTAAGGGCAGGGAACACCTGCCAGTCATGAGAAACATGACTGGGTGAAACCCTCCTAACCATCTGGGATTATCTGCTAGGCAAGATACTAATGCTCTCTAGCAAGGGCCCATAGTGCAAAGCTACTCTGTAGAGTTGCAGAGAGCATGTTGCAGGTTGGTTAGAAGAAAAAACTGGCTGCTTAAAGCCAGTAGGTAACTTCAACTATTCTGCCAAAACAAGGGGGTGAAGAATAGAAGTCAAACAAGTCTGTGATAAGAGGGTTTCCAAAAAAGGTTGATAACCTGTTTGGGGTTTAGCACTGAGGCTAGAAGGATTGCTAGTGGAGGAGAAACCCTGGTTGTATGGTGAACAGAACCAGTTGGTTAACCACTAGGAATTGCTGCATTTGCAGCAACTACCAGGGCAGCGGAAAAAAATTTCTCTCTCTCCCTGTGTTTTTTTTTTAGATTGGGAAAAAGAAGGAACAGATAAGTAGGAGTGGTAAGACTCCCTTATTGTCTGATGAGCTGCCCTAAAGTAAGAAAAAAAAGAGGAGACAACTCTGGAAGGGAAAATCCCCTTGTGGAATAGGTAGAGGACCATAGGGGCTTACCAGTGTAATAGAGCCACTCTTACAAACCGATTGTTGTAGTAAGAGGGAGGTAAGACAGAGTTGAAGGAGACTGACTATGTAGTAAGTCTGAGAGGTAAGATGATACATGCTAGTACAGGGAAGAACTGTCTTATGGATAGTTGTCACTTCTCTTTTCCCAGAAAGAGGAAGAGAAACCTGTTAACTATAGGCATAATCATCATAAAGACTCTTAGAACAAAAGAAAGGATGTCTTGTGAAGAGAGATCCAGGAGAATTTAGGATGAAATTAGTGTAGATGCTTCAAGTAAAAAGAAGCAGACTGCAACTCTAACCACCAAACAGGAGATGTAATGATAATCTATCTGAAACCCTGCGACTGCTGGGTTTGCTGATCCTGTTGAGGTTGTGGTTTGTGTAGACCAGTGCGATGTTTCCCCTGTTTGGGAACATCTGCATAATTGGCAGAAGATGGATACAATTTTCCCCCCTAGGGGAAGAAAGTTTGCTAGGACATTTCCTACCAACTGGGAAAGAGGAAGGCGTAGAACAGCCTCTGGAAACAGGAATGCCAGTGGTTAACTGAGCAACTTGGAGTAAAGACTTCTTGTTAAAAAGATTTTCTCCAGTGCGAGTATTTCCCAGTCTTTCTTGTGCCCATTTGTCAAAGTCTGAAACTTGGAGCAAGGCTTTACGTCGTGCCCCTATGGCTATAGCAAAAGTTCTGCTAACAGACAAAGGAGTCTAGGAAAGCACGAGTAAGGAACCTAGAGATATTCTGAGCATGACTAACCAATAAGGAATAGTCTACTCTTTTGGGCTCTTGAAGAAAAGGGGTCAAAAACAGTAATTTCTTTGTGACCTCTTCAAGAGATAATCCCATATAGAAAATACATGAGAGAATTCTTGCTGAAAGCATGGATGCCTGGAAGGTTTGGCGTCCAAAGGCATCTAAAGTCTTAGACTCACGACCTGGCAGATAAGAAGAGTGCTTTTTAGTACGCCTCATTGCTGATTCTATAACAATGGAATGATGAGGAAGTTGAGTCTTTTGCAATCCTGGAGAGGGGGGCACCTTATATAGAAGATCAGTTGCCCTAGAAGGTGGGGGTACCGTTAAAGGAGTTTTCCACATTCATAAAACGAGATCCTGCAAGGTCTGATGCACAGGAAGCATGATGTTCTCCTTTGGACTCCAGGGAATCTGTATTCCCTGGTGCAGGATCCTGACCAAGTATAGAAATGGCAAGTGACTTTGCCATATCAAGCAGGAATGCTTGAAAAGAAAAATCCTCAGAGGGAAATCCTCTAGAAAGAGGAGGAGAGGCTAGATCTGTTGAAGAACTAGCATTGGCACCCAGGGATCTATCCAAATTTTGAGGAATAGAAGACCCTAAAGGGTGGAGTATCGGCTCCCTAGAGGATGGTCGCCGGTACCGCAGGAGGTCGGGACCAGCCACAGTCGGTAACGCATCGTCCATGCTAGGGATAGATTCCAAACTCGGTACCAAGGGAAGCGACCCTGATGAGAGAAGCATGGAAGGTACCGACCGCAATGGTAATGTGGATACCGGTACCGACTCCGGCACCGTATCTGATAGCGGTAGATGAAGACCAGCCGGTGACAACTCTAACGGTATCGAAGAAACCGAGAGTGCCCGACCTGGATCATCGGAATCCTGCCTTCGGTACCGTCCATTATCGGTACCAAGGCGAGTCGGTACCCAGTCATCCAGACTGGAGATCGATTCTAGACTCGGCATCGAGGGAATCGAGTCTATTGATGCACATCTGGAGGGTACCGGCGTCGGTACCAGTACCGGGATCGATACCGATACAGGAAGATCAGTCTGCAGCGTATCCAAGAGGCCCGTAGGTACTGAGGACGCCAGACTACGATCCGTGGTGAGGAATGTTTCATCCAACACCATTGCCGATACCGGGGTATCGGTACCGCTCGAAGCGGATGCCACCACCAAGCATGGCTCAGGTACATAAGAACATAAGATATGCCATATTGGGTCAGACCAAGGTCCATCAAGCCCAGTATTCTGTTTCCAACAGTGGCCACTCTAGGTCATATGTACCTAGCAGTTTCCCCAAGAGACACAAGTTCCACAATGCTTGTACTGGGTCAAGCATTGATATCTTCGGTCACTTCTTAATAATGGTTTATGGACCTTTCCTCCAGGAACTTGTCCAAACCTTGTTTAAACCCAGCTACACTAACAGCCTTTATTACATCCTCCGGTAACAAATTCCAGAGTTTGATTACATGTTGAGTGAAAAAATATTTTCTTTTATTAGTCTTAAATAGTTTACCCTGTAGCTTCATTGCATGTCCCCTAGTCTTTCTATATTCTGATAAGGTAAACAATCGATCTACGTTTAACCGTTCCACTCCATTCATTAATTTATAGACTTCTATCATATCTCCCCTCAGCCGTCTCTTTTCCAGGTTAAAGAGCCCTAACCTTTTTTAGCCTTTCTTCATAGGAGTATCCTTCCATCCCCTTTACCATTTTGGTGGCTCTTCTCTGTACCTTTTCTAAAATCGCTATATCCTTTTTAAGATACGGCGACCAGAATTGCACACAATATTCAAGGTGCGGTCTCACCATGGAACGATATAGAGGCATTATAATATCTTTTGTTTTATTTTCCATTCCTTTCCTTATCATACCTAGCATTTTATTTGCTCTCTTGGCCACCGCTGCACACTGGGCCGAGGGTTTTAACATAGTATCCACAATGACGCCTAAATCTTTTTCCTGGGTGGTGGTTCCTAATGTGGAACCTTGCATCGTGTAACCATAGTTTGGGTTGTTCTTCCCTAGGTGCATAACCTTGCACTTGTCCACATTAAATTTCATCTGCCATTTTGATGCCCAGCCTTCCAATTTATCAAGATCCTCTTGCAATTTTTCACAATCCTCTTGGGTTTTAACAACTTTAAATAGTTTTGTGTCATCTGCAAATTTGATAACCTCACTCGTTATTCCACTTTCCAGGTCATTTATGAATATGTCAAAAAGCAGCGGACCCAGCACAGATCCCTGGGGTACACCACTATTCACCTTTCTCCATTGGGAAAATTGGCCATTTAGCCCTACCCTCTGCTTTCTATCTTTTAACCAGTTCCTGATCCACAATAGTACATTGCCCCCTATCCCATGACTCTTTAGTTTTGCCAAAAGTCTCTGATGAGGGACCTTGTCAAAGGCTTTCTGAAAGTCCAGATACACAATATCAACAGACTCACCTTTGTCCACCTGTTTATTCACTCCTTCAAAAAAACATAACAGATTAGTAAGACAAGATCTTCCTTGTCTAAAGCCATGTTGGCTGTCTCCCATTAGGTTGTGACTATCTACATGCTGAGTACGTTTAATCTTTATGATGGTTTCTACCATTTTTCCCGGTACTGACGTCAAGCTCACCGGTCTGTAGTTTCCCGGATCACCCCTGGAACCCTTTTTAAAAATTGGTGTTACATTGGCGATCCTCCAATCTTCAGGTATTAGAGATGATTTTAATGATAGTTCACAGATTACTGATAGCAGTTCTGCAATCTCATATTTCAGTTCTTTCAACACCCTTGGATGTATACCATCCGGCCCAGGTGATTTGCTACTCTTCAGTTTATCTAATAGTTGTAAGACATCTTCCCGATGTATCGATATTTCCTTCAATTCTTCCGCACCTTTAAATACCACTTCAGTCATGGGTAACATCCCTACATCTTCCTCAGTAAAGACCGAAGCAAAGAATTCATTCAGTCTCTCCGCTATTGCCTTGTCGCCTCTTAGTGCTCCTTTAACCCCTTTATCATCTAATGGACCAACTGACTCTCTCACAGGTTTTTTGCTACGAATGTACTTGAAAAGGTCTTTATTTCGTGTTTTTGCTTCCGCAACAAGCTTTTTCTCAAATTCTCTCTTTGCCTGCCTTATCAATGCCTTGCATTTGACTTGCCAGTGCTTGTGCTGTTTCCAGGTTTCGTCGTTTGGCTCTTTTTTCCATTTCCTGAAAGATGTTTTTTTTGGCAACAGCCGCCTCTCTGACCTCACCTTTAAACCATGCTGGCAGTTTTTTGGACTTCCTTCCACTTTTCTTAAAGTGTGGAATACAGCTGGTCTGGGCTTCCAAGATAGTATTTTTCAACAACACCCAAGCTTGATGTACGTCTTTAACCTTCGCAACTGCTCCTTTTAGTTTTTTCTTAACTGTTTTCCTCATTTTATCATAGTCTCCCTTTCGAAAGTTAAAAGGTAGTACTGTGGATTTCCTTACTATCCCTCCTCCACTAATTAAATCAAAGGCGATCATGCTATGATCACTATTGCCAAGTGGCCCCAACACCCTTATCTCTTGCACTAGATCTGGTGTTCCACTAAGGACTAGGTCTAATATGGCTTCCCCTCTGGTCGGTTCATGAACCAGCTGCTCCAAGAAGCAGTCATTTATTTTATCTAGGAACTTTATCTCCCTAGCAAGTCCTGACGTGACACTGACCCAGTCAATACCGGGGTAATTGAAATCACCCATTATTATTACTGCGCAGTAACTTGTTAGCTTCCTTGATTTCTTTGAGCATTTCATCATCCATTTGGTCATTCTGGCCAGGTGATCGATAGTACACCCCCACTGCCATCGCCTTCCCCCTTTTATATGGAATTTCAATCCATATAGATTCTACAGCAGATTGTTTCCTGCAAAACTTTAATCCTTTTTGAGTCAATGCCCTCTCTAACAGAGTGCAACCCCTCCACCAATTTGATCAGCTCTATCATTACGATATAGTTTGTACCCAGGTATCACAGTGTCCCACTGGTTGTCCTCCTTCCACCATGTCTGATATTCCAATCATATCTAACCTTTCATTTAGTGCTATATATTCTAACTCTCCCATCTTATTCTTTAGACTTCTAGCATTTGCATACAAGCATTTTAGAGAATGTATTTTATTCAAGTTAATTTGGCTATTGTTAGACATGGGTAAATTGGGATCTTTAAGCTCTGTCTGCTCCATACTTGAGGGCATTTGGGCTACTTTACTCTTTTGTGGAACCTCTCTGCTTTTGGTAGTATCCTTCAAGGATACATTCTTCCGAACCATCCGCTCTTGGGCGACTGTCGGCTTTCCCCTAATATCTAGTTTAAAAGCTGCTCTATTTCCTTTTTAATGGTTAATGCCAGCAGCCTGGTTCCATCCCGGTTAAGGTGAAGCCCATCCCTTCGGAAGAGCCCCTCCTTTCCCCAGAATTCCCCTAACTGATCCAACAAAAAACAGTGGGTTCACAGATTAAGTAGCTTTAATACAAAGAATTCTTTTTAGAAAATTACCAGAAGTATATACTCACAGTTGCAGATTTCTCTCCAGAAGTAACAGTCCTCCTTTCTAGTCCTTCAAGACCTGGTATGTTCGGAGAGGGGTGAACCTCAGGAACAACCTGAAACCACACTAAGGATTTGGAGGCCGAAAACTCCCACCGGGGTTTTAAAGCCAGTGTGTCCTCGAGGGCAAGGCCAGAGGCATCTCTATGCTGTGCATGAGATCTACCACTCGAGGGCTGGCTAGTCTTAACAAACTGTTTTTGGGTTACCTGATCCTGTGAAGAAGAAACGGTGGTCGGTGCCCTGAAGTTGAATGGGGACCGGGTATCGAGGTGAACTCGATGCTGAAGACTTCTTCCGACTATACTGTTGCAGGAGGGGCACTCCAGCTGATAGCAGTCAGGACCAAGCAGGGTGGACACCAATTATGAGTGTCTAAAATTAATTTTGTACCGCCACAGTTTGTACATTTCTTAGGGATAGTGGCTGGTGGTTCCATGAAGGAAAGTGAGTAGACCTAGCAGGCCGAAAAAAACCGTGAGGCATTAACAAGGAAAAAAGTATTCCTTAAAAAGGAAAATTTACAAGAAGAAAGAAAACACACACCGGCGGTACCGGTGGCATCGGGGAAGGCAGACGCGACCACAAGAAAACCAAAAAATAAAATAATTTTCTGCGGTGACAGGAGGACGTCCTGTCGGCTCCGCGAAAAAACAAAACTGAGGAGAGGCAGTTGAGAAAGGCGGGAAGGCAGCACGCAGGCATGTTGGGATGCTTCCAAAAGCATTCTGATTGGACGCTGGGGAGCGTTCCCGCGCAGACTCCGTCGGTACCGACGTACCCATATGTGAAGACTCATTCCTGCTTGTTCCTGGAGATTACTATGACTCCCAACCCATCGAAAACAAACTACCCACTTCCACCACACATCACCCCCATAACTTTATAAATCACACCCAACACTACCAACACCCAATCATATGAGCCTATTAACAATGTACATAGTTGATGTAAATAGTTAACTACAGATGGTTCAATGGCTGAATGTCATCAGTATCCTTACAGCCTAATTACAAGTTTCATGTATATGTTTGTTTAATTGCTTAAAATGTGTTCCTTGTAAAAAGTTATGCTCCAATGTAAACCGCCCCTGATCTCTGGAAGGGGCGGTATAGAAAAACGTTCAAATAAAAATAAAAGCTAAAAGGCATTTTGTACTCCGATGGCTAAAATTTCCATCCGATGATGGTGGATTAATTCTCCTTGTTACACTGCATGTTACTACTGAATGCGTATGTTATATTGTAAACTACTTGGAAGTAATCACTGAAGTAACTACTTGGATCATAATCACTGATCCATGACTACCCAGTAACCTCACCGCAATGTGATGTAATATGTTCTGGTATTCTTGTGTAAACTAGTTAACATGTTATCCAAGTTGAAGGCCCTGTTATCTGTAATTACGGTGTAACCCACACCGTAAAATCCCATTGATGTTCTATGTAAACCGCACTGATGTCGAATAGCGCGGTATATAAGAGTATTAAATAAAGTGTGCTATAAGTGTTCTCTAAAAAACAAAGCTCCTCATACCTGTTCTTCAATTCTGTTCTCTATACATTCTCTGCACACAATGATTTAATATATTTATCACCCTTGGAAGACCTTCAAAAATTACCCCGTTTAACTGCTTTTGCCATTAAGAATCTAACAAGTAAATTGAAAAAGAGGATCTTGAAGGTGTTATCAACCAAATCATGTGCACAAGCTTCTCAGTATGATGCACAGAGTTTCCAGTGGCAGTTTCTGCCTCTTACATTTCTTTGACAAAGGTGGCATCTGGGTTGGGGAAGATACTGCCCTCGTTTCTTCCCAAGGCACTGCCTGGGCAGAAGAAGTTGATCCGCAGATAGGTATAGTCGCCTTCCACAGACATGCTGATGTTCTGTCCAGACAAAAGAACATACAAAATGAACATACGATTATTCACACAAGTTTGGATTAATCTGCAGGCTTAAGATTTGGTTTAGTTTATTTTAAACCACCTTGCCATGAATTTGAAAGGCGGTATATTAAAAGATTTGTTAAACTCCAATAACCATAAAACGTGTATGTGTTTACGAAAAGTAAAAATCACCTCTTACACTGCTACAGGATGCTCAAAACAAGGTCACTGCTACAAACTACAGGCAACTTCTTTAAGCTGATAATGCAAAACTAAATCAGCATATCTGCATGCCAACAATTTTTAGAAGTAGTGTTTGAAAGGGAAGAAACACGTGCCATGAAGGTATTTGGGCTTTGGGTCAAGTAATGGTACTTAGATTGTCCTACAGTTAACATATTACCGCTGCATCTTTTCCTTTCCCTCCAGCCCCTTAAGGTTTGCAATTATCTGACTGGTCTTATCTCTTCTGCGCTGGATCTCATCACTCC
Source organism: Ichthyophis bannanicus (assembly GCA_033557465.1). Lineage (NCBI taxonomy): Eukaryota > Metazoa > Chordata > Amphibia > Gymnophiona > Ichthyophiidae > Ichthyophis > Ichthyophis bannanicus. Next base: position 124,036,825 of record CM066048.1, read on the forward strand.
TCTTCACCCTGCCAAGCCCATCTTGCTTGTCGTAAACCTTAATTACATGCCAACAGCCTCCTCATCTGCCATCAGCTGCATCTAATTTCACCTTCCCAACTGTCCCTCCAGTCCAATTCAATCCAAAGCAGTACTACCCCGGGGTGGGTACAGAAGCTGGCCTGTAGCACAGAGCTTCGAAAGTTACGTCCTGACGGGCCTGCACATCCAGCCATTAATGACACACAAAAGGAATGAAGTGGTGACCCTGTCGTTGCCCTGCAGATATCCCGAGGCAGAACAAGACTGAATTCTGCTCAAGACGACGCCTGAGCCTTAGTAGAGCGAGTCTGAAAATCCACCAGAATCATGTACCTTTACAGCAAATACACAGATTCAATGACACCCCAGATACAATGGGAAATGGCCACCTTAGAAGTTGCCTCGCCCTTCTGAGGCCCAAACAGCACAAAGAGGCACTCCAAATGCCAAACACACCTCTGTGACATTCCAGTACCCTGCAGATAACCAAACGCAGATCCCTAGACTCAGCCAAACTAGAGGAACCAGCAAAGGCTGGTAGGGCCATCATCTGGTTCAAGTGGAATGCCAAAAACACCTTTGACAAAAAGGAAGGGACTGGACGAAGCACTACTTCCTTCGTCATCACCAAATAGGCCTCCCTACACAACAGTGAGATGCGGCACACCGAGAAAATTGCCACCAGAAACCCCATATCCCTTTAAGGAAGCCCCGAAAAGAGGCTCAAACAGAGGCACAGTGAAAGCAGAGAAAAACAAATTAAGATCCCAGGACGGAACAAATGAATGACAAGACAGTCTCAAAATGCTTAATCCCTCGAAGAAAACTGATGTCCCAATGAGAGGCAAGGAACATGCCCCTGCACCGAACCTAGAAGCAAGCCAGAATTGAGGAGAACCTGCTCTCACTTGAAGGGGTTTCAACAACCACCACATACCCCATGTGGGACTCGACCCGCTGTAGAATGCAACCAATCAGTGGCCATGGAAGGAACACAGAGAAGCCCGTTGCTGGGCCTTGGCTGAACCAGCACATCAAGCCCCTCTGCCATGGGCTCCCAGTGCCTGCTGGCTTTGGCGTTCACCACAGTCACCATCAAGTCCATCATCGGGATGCCCCAGTTCCCCAAAATCAACTGAAAGGCCAACTCGGAAAAGGACCACTCCCTAGGATCTAAAAGATGACTGTTCTAATAATCCACCTGAACATTCTTCTTCCTGGCAACATGTGCCACCAAGAGCGTAAGCAGATGGACGTCTGTCCACTGCAGAAGCGGAACCGCCTTCGTTGCCACCAGACAACTCTGGGTACTGCCGCATTGATTGATGTAGGCCACTGTACAGTCACTACATTGTCGGACAGCACCCTTACTGCCCGCTGCCAAAACAAGGAGGAGAAAGACCTCTAAGGCCAGAGACACTGTATGCATTTCCAGGTGACTGATGGACCACTGACACTCCTCCGGAGACAACTGTCCTTAGGCCATCTGAGACAGACAATGAACACCTCCCCCCCCCCAACCAAAAAGACTGGCATCCATTGTAACCACCACCCAGTATGTGCTCTCAAGGGGCATCCCAGCCACAAGCAGTGTCTAGTTTAGTCACCAATTCAGGCTTGCCTTGGCCTTGTCCTGAAGGGCGAGTTGGCCACCCATTGACTGCACTTATGTGGGCCAATGTGCCAAGAGTGCTGCCTGGAGAGGCCTCATATGTAGTCGAGCCCAAGGCACCAACTCCAAAGAGGCCACCATCGAGTCGAGCACCTGCAGATAGTCCCAAACTCTTGGGTGAGGAACCACCTGCAGCCTTTGCACCTGGCCTGGAACTTCACTATCTTATCCTCCGGCAGAAACCATGCCCCACTGAGTGTTGAAGCAGGCTCCCAGGTACTCCAAGGACTGAGATGGAGACAAGGCTACTCTTGGCAAAACTGACAACACAAACCAGCTCCTGAAGCTGGCAGACCATGCATGTTGTCACCTTAAAACTCTCCTGCAATGACTTGCCCGGATCAACCAACTGTCCAAATAAATGTGTACCAGGATGCCCTGTCCCCGCAAAGCCACCACTGTCACCACCTTGGTGAACACCAGAGCGGCTGTGTGAGGCCAAAGGGGAGAGTCAAACTAAAAATTCCCCTATGGAACAGCAAACTGCAGAAACCATTGATGTGCCAAGCCAATGGGAATATGCAGATACACTTCAGATAAATCCAGGGACGTCAAATACTACCCCTTGCCAGACAGCCACTGTGATGGACTATAGGGTTTCCATTCAAAAATGAGGCATACGGAGAGCCTTGTTTACCCCTTTCAGATTTTGGGCCGCCAAGTGCCCTCTTTCTTTGGCACAACAAAGTAAATTGAATAGCGTCCCATGCCCCATTTCTCTGGCAGCACAGGGACAACTTCAAGCAGAAGCCAGTTGAGCGTTGTTTGGACAGCCAATGCCTTGGCAGGGACTCGGCAAGGAGGTACCATAAAGGCATCCGTGGGAGATCTGGCAGACACGAAAGCATATCCTTCACGGATCACCTCCAGAACCCACGCGTCCGTCGTGATCTGGGTCCAGGCAGGGTAAAATAGACTTAGGCGACTGCCTATCGCGAATGCACCTCCACTGGGACCTCCAAACCTTCATTGGGAGGACTTGGCAGCTCCTGCCCCCCCCCCCCGACCCTTCCTCTGCATCCATGAGAGTCCCTATGAAAGGAGGGACTCTTCAGGAGAAACTGGGACTTCTTTGGGTTTGCCCCTTGAGCTGGGTGAAACTTCCATCCCTAGCTCCTAGAGGACCCATTGTCAGCAGCCTTTGGTATATCCTGCTGGAAGCCAAGGCACCATAGTGTCCCCCAGGTCCTTCAATTTCTCCAGACCCTCCCCAAACCACCACCTCCCCAAAAAGGGAAGCTTGTTTAGGTGAATCTTGTAGGCCACATTCGCCGACCAATTCTGCAGCCACAAGAAGCGATGAGCCGCCAGCACAGTAGCCATCAACTTAGCAGACGCCCTAAGCAAATCATGAAAGGTCAGCCAGGAAGGCAGTGATGGACTCCAACTGGGCCGCCTCCTTGTGGGCTGCAACCTCAGCCAGAGTCCCCTTCGGGATCTTCTGTGACCAATGCAAACAAGCCCGAGCCACATAGGAGCCACAGATGGCACCCGACAGGGCCAAGGCAGAGACCTCATATGCCTGCATAAACAGTGCCTCCATCCACCTATTTTGCATATCCTTCAAGGCTGCCCCCCCCCCCCCCCTTAACTGGAATGGCAGCCTTCCTGATAACTGCGATCATCAGTGCATCCACCCAGGGAAGACGTAAGCATTTCCTCTCATCCTGGAGGGAGAGGATAAAGTCTGATCATACTCCTACTGACCCGCAAGCCCACATTGGAGACCTTCCACGCCTCAATCGTCGCCTTCACTGCCCGGTGGACAGGAAAGGACTGAGGAGGCTTACAAATACCTTCAAGGAGAGCGGTCCTCCACCACAGCATCTCTGCAATCCACAAGGCTGCTAAGGTCTTCACAATCAGAGGGAAGCACATCCCAATGAAAAATCTGGCCGCCTGATTAGTCCACTCTGACCGGGAGCTCCTCCTGGTCAGGGTCCTCCAGTAGATCTGAGGGACCTTCCAGGGACCCCGTCCTCAACTCAGGAGATCCCGCCCCAGCATGGTCATTTACCTGCTGCCAGTACTGCTCGCCCCTACAAGGGGGGGGGGGGGCAACGCCAACAAGGAAGCCCCTTCTTCAAGCCCCTGTTGTAAGATAAAGGCTTGGTGCAGCAACAGGACAGATTCTGGGGGGGAAAAAAGGCCTTCCATTGCTGAGGTTCCTAGAGAGTTTGGGGATATTGGCTGCAACACCGGAGGGCTCTCCTCTCTCTGGAGCAGGCAAGGAAGTAGTATTTAAAATGACAACTGTTCCTACCAAAACCGCAGGTGCTCCCACCTCGCCCAAACGATCAGCCAGCAGGCCACCTTGCGACCATCTCCAAGACTCCCAATCAGTCAGCAAAGCTTTCCACAGCAGCTGTGTTCTCTAACGCAGCAAAGGCAAAGGCTGACCATGGGGAGCAGACACTGGCAGCTGCTGCAGGCACAGCATCAGCCCCTCTCTGATTCAGCAATGTGCATGCCACATTAGGCAAACCTGCTCCGACTCACCCCTTCTACTGATGCTGGAGGCCAGCTGATTCTGGGATCTGCTATGCTGCCACTGCTTCCTCCCAATGCTGTCTCCCCCCACCCCCACCCCCAAACTTGATCTGGCAGCTCTACCAGGATTCAACCTCTGGCCCCCTCCTAGGAGTTGGGGAGGAGGAAGAGAGGGAGAAGCCACCTTATGCCCACCCGGAGAGTCCTGAGGAGCAACTAAGGGAGAAGAGACCCAGCTTCACCGGGTTCTGTAGTCCAAGTAACAACAGCTCAGCACCAAAGAGAAAAAACAAGGATAGGTCCCAGGTTGGGACAACGAGCCATAAGGGTGGCCGCAGCGCATGAACCCCTTTCAAAAAATGCACCAGATCCAGATGAGAGGCCAGGATTACCCCCAGAGGTCCCCAGAAATAGGCGAGTGCCACAATTTGCATCTCCAGGGAATTTGGAGCTAGGCCCTGATCAAAGCAGTCCTGAAGGAAAGAGGGTGTCAGGAACATGCGCCCTCCATGGGGATAGTGTTCTGAGAGAGCACCATGAGTCACACCAACGCCAGACCCTCACATACACTCAAGAAGTAGAGGGTTGTTGCACCTGTAGCAGAGTAGCTACCACGTGCAGTGAATAACCTTTGTGCACTAGGCACCACCACTCAAGAGCCAAGCCATAAGCGAGTAGGAAGTGGGGTCATCCAGGAGAATCAGGCCTGGCCGTAGAAGGCCCTTGCAGATGAAGAGAGGAAGAGTCGCCTCCCGCAAGAGTTGAAGGAGATCAGTGTACCACAGGCGCTGCGGCCAATACGGTGCTATGAGGATGATGTGTCCTGCAGGGGCTTCTATTCGGCAGAGAAGTCTGCCTATCAGTGGCCATGGCAGGAAGCATATAAGAGCTGTCCCCGAGACCAAGGTGGACTAGGGCATGGAATTCATGAGATCCCGTCTCTCTCTGCCGACTGAAAAACAGAGCCTTTGAGTTTGAGGCAGTGGCCATCAAGTCCACGGTCGGACGGCCCCAGCCAAATGCCACAGAGCAAGCTCCCACTCGCTGAGGCCGAGAAGATAATGACTGAGAAAGTCCACACAAATATTCTCCACTCATGCAATATGTTGGGCAGAGATCACCTGCAGAGTTGTTCTCTGCCCAAGGAAACAGGAGGGCCATTTCGTGCACCACTCTGGAACACTTGGTGCACCCTGCTGATTCAGGTAAGTCACTGTGGTCGCGTTGTCTGAAAGTATCTGAACAGCTTTGTCCTGGAGAAGGGGCTGAAAGGTAAACAATGCTAGCCGAACAGCCCGAGCCTCGAGGCGATTGATCAGCCAGAAAGCCTCTTGCGCCAACCAGGATTCCTGCACTGTGTGCCTTAGGATATGGGCTCCTCAGCCACTCAGACTGGCATCCATGGTACCCAGTGACGAGTTTCCAATGGGACGCCATACAAGAGATGCCTGTGGCAGAGCCACCACTTGAGACTGTGGCATGCCCCTAGTGGGAGGGGAAGGTAGGCCTGGTAATCTTGTGTGCAATGAGACCATCAGGACAAGAGAGTGTGTTGCACCGGATGCATGTGGACCCTTGCCCAGAGCAAGTCTAGGGTAGCTGCCATGGTGCCTAGCACTTGCAAGTACTCCCAAGCAGAGGGAGTCAGAAAGGACTGAAGTTGTGTGAGAAGTTTGTCGCATCTGGCCTGGATAAGACAGACACGACATAGTCGAGTGTTGAAATCGAGCCCTCGGAAACTCCAAGGATTGAGGTGGTCGTAAGCAGCTCTTGGCTTGATTGACCACCCAACTAAGGCGACTGAGAAACTGGACAACCTGAGCCACTGCTGAAGTCGCTTCCTTGCAAGACTTCACTCGGATGAGCCAATTATCCAGGTAAGGATGAACCCTAATGCCTTGGTAATGGAGGGTGGCCACTGCCACTACCATGACCTTGGAGAAGGTTCTGGGCACTGTGGCCAGGCCAAATGGTAAAGCTCTGAACCAATGCCTGCCTGCCCAAGATCACAAAATGTAGGTATTGCTGGTAAGCCAGGCAAATAAGGATGTGAAAATAAGCCTCGGCAAGTTCGAGACACACTAGAACTCGGCAGGGCAAACTGCCTGAATGACAGACCTGAGCTTCTCCATCTGAAAACAAGATACGTTCAAGACATTTGTTGATGTCCTTCAGATCCAGAATAGGATGGAAGGAACCATCCTCCTTGGGAACAAGAAAATAGATAGAATAGTGCTGCAAGCCTACTTCTGCGGGAGGGACTGGGCACACAGCCTGGAGCAGGTGCTGCAGAGTCATCTGCATGGCCACCCGCTTGTGTGCCCCACATGGGGAGAGAAGATATGAGGGTGGGACAGGCCTTGCAAGATCCAAGGCATATCCATGAGCAATCACTTCGAGTGCTCATTTGTCCAAGGTGATGTTGACCCATTCACTGGAGTATAGATGGAGTCGACTGCCCACAGGTGGCACCCTGGAATGGGCCGTGAGTCCATCAGTGAAAGGAGTGGACGGCCCCTGCAAGCTTATTGGCCACAGAGAAATTCTCTCTGCGATGGACTCCTGAAAGGACCGAGGCTTAGAGCCAGCTTTAGCAGAAGCAGCGTTGGATCTTCCTGGGCAGTAGTGGCACGTGTCTGAAGCACCCTCTGTAGGAAGAGGATGTAGACACAGTCATGGATTGATGAGACCCTGAGTTTGGCTTGTCTTCTGGCAAATGCTGTGGCTTGAATTCCCCCAAGTTCTTTACCAGTTTGTCCAGATCCTCACCAAAACAAAAGCTTTCCTTTGAAAGGAAGCTTTGTGAGCCGGGCCTTGGAAGCAGCATCTGCATTCCAATGGCGAAACCGAAGTCAAAGCCAGTGTCGAACTACAGTAGCTGCTGCCACCAACCGAGCTGATAAACAAAGGAGATTGTAGAATGCGTATACAAGAAAGGCAGTGATAGACTCCACAATATGTGAGAACGGGATCTTCCAGAAGAGACTGCAGCCAAGCCACCATAGAGGCCTGAAGCACAAGGGAGGACAAAGAAAATATAGTTTTCAGTAGACCCTCGACCTTGCAATTGGTCAGGTTCCAGAGAGCAATCCCACCCTCTATGGGAATGGTGGTATGCTTTGGAAAAGTGGAGCCACCTGTCCAGATTTTCTGGGGCCCACACATAACAGCGGCCCAGATGATGTGCGAACCGCAGAGAAAGGACTGGAGAATCCCACTCCAAGGACACTATATGCTGTAATTCCAGAGGAAAGGGAAAAGTCTTTGACAGCTTAATCCCTACAATGATGGGTCTGATTGCAGACTGTCCTGGTCCTGGGTGGGCTGCACCAATGGGAATGACAGAGGACCTCAGAAATCTGGGCAATAATGGCAGGGAGTTCCTCTTTGCAAGAGACCGATATCCTGCCCATCTTCCCTCGCCTCTCTCCTCATGCTCAGAGTCTGAATGGAGAGAATGGTCATCAAAAAGGCCCTCACGGTCCTCCTCGACAGGGTGCCAGTCCTCTGTGGGAGTGGGAGCAACCTTGGAAGCTGCCGTGGACTGCCTGGGGTGCTTAGTGTGAGGCAGAGCTGCAACGAGTGGGCTGGGCGAGGATCCCGAGCGCCATAAGTCCCATGCTTGGCAAAAAAGATGCAGAAATTGCAAGTGAGGTGGAGGCTGAGACTGTTGAAGGCTTGAGGCCTGAAGCTGTGCAGGCTGCTGAAATACAGGGAACTGCTGTTTCGGAAAGAGGACCGAAGGAGTGAAATCCTGTGGAGCAGGGAAAGCTGCAAGACCCAAATCCAACAGCACTGAGGGAGCTAATGGGCCTAAGGGAGCAGGTGCTATAGCCTGAACGGTGCTTGAGGAAGGGCCTCCCTTGTCTGCAGCACAGCCCGAGCAAAGATCCCCTGCTAAAAAACAGCGTTTTCTGACGTACCCGAGACACTTCTGTAGGGAGGAGAGCATGTTCTGAAATTCTGCAGCGTTATCAGGAACAAGATCCTTTGCTGCCAAGCCAGACTGTGCCATACTTTGCTCTATTTGCCCTCCTGAATCACTAGCAGCCACACGCTGGACAATCAAACTGGCCTCCTCTTCAGCAGAACTGCCCACGCCCCCCCACCCCCTCGAGGCAGTGAGCTGCTCACGCAAATCGGTACTCAGCTCACCTGCCTGAGCTAGACCCACCAGGGAAACCAGTGGCTGTGTGGGGGGTACCCGTCGCTCTGGACTTAGAGAGATGTCAGAACCGGAAGGTAAGCCCAAGCTCCCTGCTTCAGGCTCCATCTTGAATGGCTTTACTCCAGAAACCAATTGTTGCTGATCTTGGCAGACAAGATAAGGTAAAATTGAAGCAGCCAGAGTGGCAGGGGGAAGCCCGGGCAAAACAAGGACCTTCATTCGTCATTTCCCCTTGTGCTTTTCCATTGATAAAACCACTCACCAGCAACAGTCCACCATCTTTGAACGCCTCCCCCTCCCCTCACTGAATTTTAAGTGTGAAATTGCTCTCCCCCTCCTCGCCCCTCTCCCCTTCTTTTCCTTGACTATTAAAATCCAGTCCCAACTTACACTTCTGGATCTTGCCTTGGTCACTGCTCACTTGGACTACTATGGCTTACCTCTCTACTCCATCCAGCACCTTCAACTCATCCAATCTATTGTCACAAAGCTTTCTGGTGCCCACTGTTATAACTACATCACCCCTTTACTTATCTCCCTCCACTGACTCCCTGTCTCTTTCCACCTATAATACAAGATGCTCATCCCGGTCCACCATACCCATCTCTCTTCTACTCCCATTTACTTGGCCTTTTTGATTTCTCCTTACGTTCCTTCCCATTCTCATTCTCTCCAGTCCTTGTGGGCCTTTCGCCTCGCTCTCCCATCTTCTGTCCTCCACCTGGAAATTTCCAGAACTGCTCCTTTGCATATCTGGCCCACACTTCTGGAACTCTCTCACTGCTTCCCTCTGTCACAAACCATTCTTCCCCAAATTTAAGAAACTTCTTAAGACCTGGCTGTTTTGCTTGGCCTTCCCTGATTCTCCCTATGATTGGTCCTCTCCCATCTCCACTCAGGCACAACCTGCCCCTCCTTTTCATTTTTTAATTCTCTCTTCCTTCTATAGATAGTGCTCCCAACCCTTTTCAGTTTCTGCCTTCTCTCTCATTTTTCCCCTTTTAAGTTTGACTGTGCTTTGACAAACTGTTGCATTCCTACAGCAGTATAGCAAGTACCTCTAAACAAACAAACCCTCTTTCTGCATTTGGTCATACCTTGATGGTGGCAATGTGGAAAGGTGTGGCAATGCCAAATACAGGCATGATGATAGTCTCATACTTCTTGTCAATGTAGATCTTCATTTCACGTATTTCTGGTTCCTTTGGCATTAGGGACGCATTCCGGTAAGAGACATTAGACTTGCGAGCCCTGCCAGGCAGAGAGATTATTAAAAAAGGTGACCTTGGTTTGTTTCGTGAACCCTCTTCCTCACCCAAGCTAAATCACAGATAGGAAGCAGTTAAGAGGGGTGAGCTTGTCTAACATTCCTGCTCTACTCCCACCCATACAATACGTCCCTTCTGAAGCCACAGGATATCACCACAAGCCCTTATCACACATCTGTACTGCCGTTTCCCCTTCAGTTTATTCCTGCTATTTTAACTCCCTAACTCCCCATACATTTCCCCTGCTTTCTGGTACACCTTTCTGTTTTGCTATCTTATTTCTGAGCCTCAACCATCATTCCTGCCCTCTCCTCCAGCACTCACTTTTGGATTTGCTGCTCTCCCTTCTGCTCCGTGAGTCGTCTCTTGGCTTCCTCATTCAGTTGTGCGGCCAGCTCCTTTTGATGTGCCCGTCTCTTCTCCTCTGCTGTCATTTCATTCTGAAAGACGGAACGAAACAGAGATGTCCTCAAAAATTTGAGGCAGTCCTTTCACTGCGGTAGTGTAACGAGTAAAGAAATTATATGGCTACAATGAGCAAAGAAACAACTGCACTAAGAATAGATTATAAACCACAAGTTTTCCTGGTAAATGGGCATATAAATATTTTTGAGAAAATCAATACCAGTGTGAATTCCCTTGTCAGCCATGGTAAATGCCAAAAGAAAAATATAAAAGCTTCTAAGCACTCCCAAGAAAAAGCCATACACAAAAAAGCTAATTAAAAGAGCATACTCGTGTTCGCTCTGTGAGTAGTGCCGCTGCCCGGGAGCCTCGACCCAGCAGATCTTCTGCTTCATCCTTTTCTTCCTCCTCTTCATCTTCGTTCTGTGAAAGACAAAGTCATATCAATACCGCTCAGCACCAAGAATGACAGAACCCATGTTTCCTGCCAAGGTGCTCCCCGAGCATAAACCAAGGCTGGATTCATTAAGACCCACAGATGTATGCACGTCTTGCCCTTTCACTCACCTTCAGGAATATGCCCACATTCTTCACCTTCTTTTTCACAGATGAGAGAATGGTGGCAGGGCCCTCCTATGAAGAACAGAGAAGGGTGAAAGCAGGCACTGAAGAGGAGAGGGGCATTTGCTTTGAACACATAGCTTTGCTATCTCTGGTCCACCCACCTCATTGACAAGGACAGTATCACCAATGAAGAGTGCGTATGTTCTCTCCTCAGGCTTCTTTCCCTCCTTATTTGCGAGGTCAGATAGGCCCAAGTTAATGCTGAACACCATCCCTGTGAAACGGGAGGAACATAGATCTGTCACAATGGAAATAATCAGAAGACACAAACTACTAACAGAAGTCTCCTCCATATTCACAGGGTGGAAAGAGCGAGGACTGGGCTAGAAGTTAGAGGGGCAGAGTGCTTACTTACCTTTTTTCAACTTGTACTGATTCTTGCTGTTGATCACTAGGGATCCCTCCCTGAATTCAATTCCCATGGCAAACCTAACAGTCATGAAAACCCAGGGATTAGACAGTCACAGTGAAACCAGGGGACATGATAATCTAGAAATGTCACCTAGTGGTTTAGAGCAGCAGGCCCAGAGAAGCCAGGGTCAAATTAGACACGCCTTGTAGCCTTTGGCAAGTCACTTGATCCTTCACTATCTCAGGTACAGACTTAGATTGTAAGCTCTCTGGGGAAAGGAAAATATCTACTGTACCTGAATGTTCTAACAATTAGCCACTTGACTGAAGAGCAAACCATTTAAGACAAATATCCACAGGGTCGGCATAAATCAGACTTGGCAGCACTTACCACCGCGACCATATGAATTTGGCTTGCTGAAAAGGCAAACGAAACAGCATGCCCAGTCATAATAAGCAGCAACATTCTTTCCTACCCACTACTATGGCTCACCCGAGATTCTTGGTAATCTTGCTCATTAGCTCTGGCTTTTGTTTCTTCACCATGTCCATTACCGCGCTGTACACATCCGAGATCTTTGCACCTAAAAAGACAAGTAAATTAATGTCTCATCCTCATCACAGGCCACTGCGAGTGAAAGCTCTGGGGGGCTGCATGTCAATCCAGCACATGTGCCTACACAATGCCTCAGGTCTCACAGCAAATGAGTTCAACTCACTCACATCCAATGCAGAAAGAACAAAGTCCTTCCTGTCTGATGTGTCAGTATTAGCATGGCAATTCATCACAGGCAGACAGGCACATGTTATAAGGAGAGGCAACTGCAAATAATCCTGTTCACTCCCGTAAGCATGGATGGCAGAAACTAGGGTCTCCCCTTTGAAACAATGGCTGGGATTCATAAATTAAAGGCCAGATGGATTTCTCTCCCTGAACACAGGCTGGTAAAGAAATGGTACAGATGTGACCTTTTAAGCAGCCACAGAAAAACTACTGCTAGCGCTGTGAAAAGCTTTGAAGGTTGAAAAAGATGAAATTAGACTTACCTGCTAATTGTTGTTCCTTAAGGAACTCTAGTCCAGTCCCGGTACCATAGAGTTTAGAATCTCCTCCAGCAGCTTTGGAGACTGAAAGACCTCATCGCTTTGCTGGCGGTGGTATAAATAGGCAAGGACTGCCCCCTTCCTTCAGCACCTACTGACAAAGCAAACTCAGCAGAGCAACAAATAAGTAGATAACAGAATAATGAAATAGGAAATCACTAAAGGTAAATAGGCACTACCTAGAATTTTTTCTTTTTTTTTTTTTTTTAAAGAAAAAAAACTGCTTCCGGATGCAAGCAATTACAATTGAAACACTGCTGTGGAAGGGCTCCCACTGTGGCTCCACTCTACACCCCCCACCCCCCGAGAACCTTCTCCCACTGACGCAACATGCTAAGCCATAGCCAGCCCAGCATTACCAGAAAACTTCAGGCTGAACAACCCCCTATACCCCAAGGTGGGATCCGGGACTGGACTAGAGTTCCTTAAGGAACAACAATTAGCAGGTAAGTCTAATTTCATCTTCCTTTATGTCCCTCTAGTCCAGTCCCGGTACCATAGAGGATGTGACAGAGCAGTAAACAACAACGGGAGGGACCTGCAAGCCCAGCCTGAAGTACCGCTGAGCCAAAACGACCATCCGCCGCCGCTTGCACATCTAGCCTATAGTGCTTTGCAAACGAATGCAACGACGACCAAGTCGCCGCCCGACAAATATCCTCTACCAGAACCAAACTGAACTCCGCCCAGGACGCCGCTTGCGCTCTAGTCGAATGAGCCCGAAGACCTTCCGGCACCACCTTACCCTTCAAAAGGTACGCCGACGCAATCACTTCCTTCAACCACCGAGAAATTGACTATTTCGCCGCAGCCTCGCCTTTCTGCGGGCCGCTGAACGCTACAAACAGCCAGTCCGACCTCCTGAAGGGCACCGTCCTGCGGAGAAACTAAGTACGCGACGGACATCCAGAAGATGTAACCTGCCCCCCGACTCATCCTTCTGCCGCCCGGAGAATACGGGCAGCGACACTACCTGGTTAACATGAAACACCGACACTACCTTTGGCAAGAACGCCGGAACCGTACGCAATACGATCTTATGACTGAAAAAAGACAGATACGGCTCCTTACAGGATAACGCTTGCAACTCCGAGATACTCCTTGCGGAGCAAATTGCTACCAGAAAAACTGTCTTCAATGTCAGATCTTTCAGTGAAGCCTTGGCCAATGGTTCGAATGGTGGCCTGAGCAAGGCCTCCAACACCAAATTCAGATCCCACGCCGGCACTGAAGCGCGCCACTGAGGACGCATGAGCAACACGGCCCGCAAAAAACGCCTAACGTCGCCGTGAGCTCCCAGCAGCTGACCGTGAATCTTACCCCGGTAACAAGCGATGGCCGCCAACTGCACCCGCAAGGAACTAGCTGCCAGACCCTTGTCCAGCCCATCCTGGAGAAAAGAGAGGATCTGCGACACTGAGGCCCCTAGGGGCCGAAAACTACGCTCCGCACACCAGGCCTCAAAAATGCGCCACACCCAGATGTACGCCAACGAAGTGGAGCGTTTTCACGCCTTCAGCAACGTAGAAATGACCGCTGCGGAATAACCCTTGGCTGTCATCCTAGCCCTTTCAAGAGCCAAGCCGTAAGCGAGAATCGATTCACCTGGGGCATATGCAGAGGTCCCTGTCATAAGAGATCCTCCCGCTGCGGAAACCTCCACGGTCTGTCCACCAACAGCCGTACCAAATCCACGTACCAAGGCTGTCTGGGCCAGTTGGGCGCCACCAGAATCACCAGGCCCCGATGCCTTTCTACGCGCTGCACTACTCTGCCTATGAGAGCCCAAGGCGGAAACACAGAGAAGCCCATCTTCCAGCCACTCCTGTGCCAAAGCATTGAGACCCTCCGACATCCGTTCTCGCCGCCAGCTGAAGAACCGCGCTACCTTCGCTGACTCGAAGCTCGCCATCAAATCCATTAGCGGAATCCCCCAGCGCCACACTAAAAGGGCAAAGACATCCGGGTAAAGTGCCCACTCCCTCGGGTCCACTCTGCGGCGACTGAGAAAATCCGCCTCGACATTGTCTATGCCGGCTACATGCTGCGCCGACAGACCCGTCAGATTCTGCTCGGCCCAACACAAAAGCTGACTCGCCTCCGCTTCCAGCGACGCACTGCCTGTGCCCCCCTGCCGATTGACATAGGCCACCGTCGTCGCGTTGTCTGACAGAACGCATACCGCCCCCTGACGCAAGTCCTCCTGAAACGCCAGCAGGGCCAAAATTACCGCTCTCATCTCCAACCTGTTGACGGACCAGTTCTTTTCCTCTTGCGACCACTGCCCCTGGGCAAATCTGCCCTCGAAATGCGCCCCCCATCCCAGGAGACTTGCATCCGTCGTTAATAGTCTCCAGGATGGAGGCTCTAGAGGCACCCCGCGTCTAAACTTTCCTCTCGCAACCACCACCGAAGTTCCTGACGCACCTCCTGAGGACACACCAGTCGCCGAGATAACGCATCCCTCTGATGAGACCAACGCAGGAGAAGCGCGCTCTGCAACGGTCGCATATGAGCCCTGGCCCACGGCACCACATCGATCGTGGCCGCCATCGTTCCGAGCAATTGCAGATACTGCCATGCCGTCGGCACCAGCCTGGACAGAAAGCGTCGCACGAGCTCCCGCAAGCCCTGCGCTCGATGAGCTGGGAGAAACACCACAGCCTTCTGCGTGTCGAACCGGGCCCCTAAATACTCTAGGGCTTGCGAGGGAACCAACCTGCTTTTTGCAAAGTTTACCACCCAGCCGAGGCTCTCCAACATCTGTACCACCCTGGCGGTGGCCGCGGAACTCTCCTCCCTGGACTTTGCCCGAATCAGCCAATCGTCCAGGTACAGATGCACTAGCACTCCTTCCTTTCGCAGCGCCGCAGCTACCACCACCATGATCTTGGTGAACGTTCGAGGCGCTGTGGCGAGCCCGAAGGGTAACGCTCAAAAATGAAAATGTCCCATGGGCACCGCAAACCGAAGAAACTTTTGATGTTCCTGCCGAACCGGGATATGGAGATAAGCTTCGGTGAGGTCTAATGACGTTAGAAATTCTCCTGCTCGGACCGCCGCAATAACAGAACGCAGTGTCTTCATGCGGAAATGGGATACTCGGAGACACCGATTCACCCTCTTTAAATCCAGAATCGGCCGAAACGTGCCTTCTTTCTTTGGGACCACAAAATAGATGGAGTATCGACTGCACCCATACTGATCCAACGGCACGGGCACCACTGCCCGGAGCAGCAGCCACTGCAGGGTTTCCACTACCGCCTGGACCTTGAGCGGAGCTCTGCACGGAGACCGAACAAAGGAATCGAGAATGGGACGACTGAGTTCTAGGGCATAAACCTCTCGAATAACCTCCAGAACCCACTGGTCTGATGTAATTTGGACCCAGGCAGGGTAAAAATCCCACAAACGACCCCCCCACGGGCACCACCCCCACCTGAGTCCGCCTCATCTCATTGTGACTTCTTAAGGCCTGAGGACTGGAAAGGAGCAAACACTCTGCCTGCTCCGCAGAAACCTAAGAACATAAGATATGCCATACTGGGTCAGACCAAGGTCCATCAAGCCCAGTATTCTGTTTCCAACAGTGGCCAATCTAGGTCATACGTACCTAGCAGTTTCCCCAAGGGACACAGGTTCCACAATGCTTGTATTGGTTCAAGCATTGATATCCTGGGTCCCTTCTTAATAATGGTTTATGGACCTTTCCTCCAGGAACTTGTCCAAACCTTTTTTAAACCCAGCTACACTAACAGCCTTTACTACATCCTCTGGTAACAAATTCCAGAGTTTGATTACACGTTGAGTGAAAAAATATTTTCTTTTATTAGTCTTAAATAGTTTACCCTGTAGCTTCATTGCATGCCCCCTAGTCTTTCTATATTCTGATAAGGTAAACAATCGATCTACGTTTACCCGTTCCACTCCGTTCATTAATTTATAGACTTCTATCATATCTCCCCTCAGCCGTCTCTTTTCCAGGTTAAAGAGCCCCAACCTTTTTAGCCTTTCTTCATAGGAGTATCCTTCCATCCCCTTTACCATTTTGGTGGCTCTTCTCTGTACCTTTTCTAAAATCGCTATATCCTTTTTAAGATACGGCGACCAGAATTGCACACAATATTCAAGGTGCGGTCTCACCATGGAACGATATAGAGGCATTATAATATCTTTTGTTTTATTTTCCATTCCTTTCCTTATCATACCTAGCATTCTATTTGCTCTCTTGGCCGCCGCTGCACACTGGGCCGAGGGTTTTAACATGGTATCCACAATGACGCCTAAATCTTTTTCCTGGGTGGTGGTTCTTAATGTGGAACCTTGGAACCTCTAAAGCCTTGGCCCCTTGCCGGAAACCGCCCCCGCTGTTGCTGTCCAAAGCGAAAGGCTCGAAACCTACGGAACTCCCTCGGGGCCCCCCTGGACCCCGTAGCACTCCGGCCTTGTTTGGGCTTATTCTCCGGAAGTCGACCCCCCCTTAGACTCTCCGAGATCCTTGAGCAACTTTTCCAAATCCTCTCCAAACAGCTTACCCCTAAACGACGGCTTGCTGAGGCGAGCCTTAGACGAACCGTCTGCCGACCAGTTATGTAACCAGAGATAGCGTCAAGCTGCTACCACCGAAGCCATACTCTTCGCCAATCCCCGTATGAGATCATAATGAATGTCCGCCAAATACACAGTCCCGGACTCCAGCGGCGCCACATCCTCGAACTGCCCTTCCGAGCGATCCCCCTGCAGCCTCTGGGACCACCGCAAACAGCCTCTCGCCACCCATGCCCCCGCTATGGAGGCCTGCATCGAGAGGGCGCAAACATCGAATACCTGTTTCAGAAGGGTATCTAACTTCTGATCTTGTACATCCTTTAACGCTGCGGCACCTTCCACCGGAATGGTAGTCTTCTTAGTCACCGCCGATACCACCTCATCTACCTTTCGGGAGCGAAACAGTTCCCTATCCCGGTCGGACAGCGGATAAAGGCAAGCTAAGGCCCTGGAACCTCTCAGAGCCGACTCCGGCAAGTCCCACTCTTCCTGAATCATGCTCCGAAAAACTATGCACCGGAAAAACCCGCTGGGACGTCCGAACCGCTTGCAACAGAGGATCCCCTCCAAGGCTTCCTCCGCCAACACCTCCCCGGAGGGCATATTCGGCGTCTTGAGAGTTTCTGTAATTAAGGCAGGCAGCTCCTCACGCCAGAACACCCTGACCACTCTGCTCTGCAACTCCGAGTCAGGCAACTCTCCTTCCTCTAATTCCTCTTCCGAGAACTCCTTCAGGTCCGCGTCCACCGCTCCCAGGACCTCCCCAATTTGGGACAACGGGCCCTCATCTCCAGCCCCCTTGGTTCGCTTGGCCGGGGGGGCCTCCTCCGCCGCATGGTCCACAGACCCCGGCCACTTCTGCCCTTGCGACCCCCGAGCTGTGATCGCCGTCTGCAGCAGCGCAAAAGCCTGCTGCATGAGGGAAAAGAAAGTTGGTGGAATCACAGGAGCAGCCTCCCCCTGAGGCAGCCCAAGGACAGAGAAGAACCTTCCCCAGTGGATGACCCCGCCACTGGGTCTGCCAGGTCCAAGGCCGGAGGCAGGCCCTCTCCCCCCTCCGGAGGGACTGCCTCCCGACCCTCCAGGGTCCTCTCTGGGGCCTTTTCCAAAGATTCTGCCTCCAGAGCGCAGGTCGTACACACACCGGAGTCCAGCAGCGTACCTCGCCTCATGCCACAAACCAAACACCGAGGCTTGCCAGGCATACTACTGCTAATACAGCTCTATGCCCTCCTATCACTATGTTTTTTGTTGTTTTTTTTAAACTCCAAACCAACTGCAAAAGGCACTCCAAGGGCTAGCAAGCAAATTTTGACTAGTCTCCACCAAAAACGAAGCTTTAAAACCTAGTATTGGTGAGTAAATTATTGGAAACGCTGCTGAAAGAGAAAATAGTGAGGTTTCTGGAGTCCAGCAGATTACAGGATCCGATGCAGCATGGATTCACCAGAGGCAGGTCTTGTCAGACAAATCTGATTGATTTCTTTGACTGGGTGACCAGGGAGCTGGACCGAGGGAGAGCTCTAGATGTGGTGTATTTAGATTTCAGTAAAGCCTTTGACACTGTTCCTCACAGGCGACTTATAAAAAAACTGAGCACCCAAGGGATGGACCCTAAAGTTACTGCTTGGGTTAGGAATTGGTTGGGTGGGAGGCGACAAAGAGTACAAGTAAATGGAGCTCACTCTGAGGAGAAGGATGTTACCAGTGGTGTGCCCCAGGGATCTGTCCTTGGTCCAATTCTTTTTAACATCTTTGTTAGTGATATAGCGGAAGGGCTGTCGGGTAAGGTTTGCCTCTTTGCGGATGATACCAAAATCTGCAATAGAGTAGACACCCAGGAAGGTGTAGATAACATGAGGAGGGATCTAGCTAAGCTTGAAGAATGGTCTAGAATTTGGCAGCTGGGATTTAATGTTAAAAAATGTAAGGTCATGCATTTGGGCTGCAGCAATCCAAGGGAGCAATACAGTATAGGAGGTGAAGTACTTTTGTCCACTAAAGAAGAGCGGGACCTAGGCGTGGTTGTGTCTGATGATCTTAAAGTAGCTAAACAGGTAGAAAAGGCGACGGCAAAAGCTAGAAGGATGCTTGGGTGCATACGGAGAGGAATGGCTAGCAGAAAAAAGGAGGTGATAATGCCTCTGTATAAGTCTTTGGTGCGACCTCATTTGGAGTATAGTGTGCAATTCTGGAGACCGCACCTTCAAAAGGATGTGAACAGGATGGAGTCGGTGCAGAGGGTGGCTACTAAAATGATTAGTGGGCTTCATTATAAAGCATATGAGGACTTGTTAAGTGCCGTCGAGTCGGAGTCGACTCATGGCGACCCTCTGGATAGCTATCCTAAATTGTGTTCGATCTTCAGTCAGGCGGCTCATTGTTGACAGACTGGTACCCGTAGCTGCTGTTATTGTATCGATCCATCTCATTGCTGGCCTTCCTCTTTTGCGCTGACCTTCTATCTTGCCAAGCATGATGTCTTTCTCTAATGATCTCTCTCTCCGCATGATGTGAGGACAGACTTAAGGATCTTAATTTGTACACCTTAGAAGAAAGGCGGGATAGAGGTGATATGATTGAGATGTTTAAATACCTCCGTGGCATAAATGTTCAGGGAGAGAGCCTCTTTCAATTGAAAGCAAGTTCTGCTACGAGGGGACATGGGATGAGGGTGAAGGGAGATAGATTCAGGAGTGATATGCGGAAATATTTATTTACGGAAAGAGTAGTGGATCCATGGAATAGTCTTCCCAGTGGAGGTGGTAGAGATGAGGACAGTAACTGAATTCAAAAAAGCATGGGACCAACACAGAGGATATCTAAAGGTAAAAAGTGGACTGTTGTAGTTGTTGATATGAAAGGACAGACTAGATAGGCCATGTGGTCTTTTTCTGTCATCATGTTTCTATGTTTCTAGAAAACCGCTGCAGCAAAACAGAAGAAAACTGAAACCGGGACTCCTAAAATGGCCGCTGCAGCGTTTTCCCACGCTGTCACCCACGCGGCCAAAAACCTAGAGTCGCACACTCAGGACTGCTACCCGCGGACCCCACTGCTAAGGCCACTCCTCCCCCCAAACAGGAGCGAAATGGGCCATAAAGACGCCTACCTCACTCACCGTCTGCAGGCGATCAGAGGAGGCACTCTCGCAACAGAGCTAAGCCGGACCGCGGCTTCAGCTCCGGCGGTGTCCAAGACGTCGTGGCCCAGCCGGATCACCTGGAACGCTGTCGGAGCGTGCTGGCCAAGCCTACAACCTGCTCCTCACCCCTATATGCGGGTTCGGGAGCAGGGAGGCTAAAAAATCCAAACTCTCCCCCTGATGCTCGTTAAGACAATGGGGCAAGCACCTTGTAAGAGGTAGGAGGGGGGGGGGGGGAGGGAGGGGAGCGAGGATGGAGCCAGAGCAAAGAAGTCTCACACCCCTGAGCAGCAGTTCTCCACCTACAAAAAATAAAGACAAATCAACCTTTAAATAAAATCAATTTAAAAATCCAAAAATAAGTTAAAAGAGATAAAGAAAGTTAACTCTGCTTATTTGTGCCTGAGCCCAGTCCCAGGCTCAGAATGTCCCCTAGCTGCTTGGAGACTGAAAGTACTGAAGGAAGGGGGCAGTCCTTGCCTATTTATACCACCACCAGCAAAGCGATGATGTCTTTCAGTCTCCAAAGCTGCTGGAGGAGATTCTAAACTCTATGGTACCGGGACTGGACTAGAGAGACGTAAAGGAAGCATAGTTACTCACCTGTAGCAGGTGTTCTCCAGGGACAGCAGTAATCAGTCCTCACATATGGATGACGTCAATGCCAACTGAGCCCGCATGGAAGCATCTCCCCAACTTTCAAAGAAAGCTTTTGGGAGATACCACCACGCATGCATAGTCCCCTTTCTGCCCAAGGGTGCCATCTTGTTCAGTCAGATGACATAGCTAGGGCGGTAGTAAAAATAAAACAAGGTAGGGAGACAACTCCTAGGGGCGGAGGGAGGGTTGAGGCAATTGATCCCTGCTGTCCCTGTAGAATACCTGCCACAGCTGAGTAACTACGCTTACTCCAGGAACAAGCAGGAAATTAGTCCTCACATACGGGATGCCCTAGCTCCAGACTGCTGAGGAGCTAACCATGACAGCACCAACAGCAATTGAGTCGGGTAGCCGTGAGTTGCAGAAAGTGAGTCCCCACCTGAGAGAGACTGCAAGACCCTAGCATCCAGTGACACCATCACTCTGGTAGCCTAAACACAAAAGGGTCAGAGGGCAGGAGTTGCCTACACCCTGAACAGATTATGGAGTACCGCCTGGCCGAAGGTGCTGTGCCAACAGGACTCACTTTCCAGGCAATAGTGAACTGCAAACGTATGGATTGAAGACCATGTGGTGGCTTTGCAGATCTCCGTCACTGGTACTGAATGCAGGTTCACCACCAATGTGACCATCGCTCTCATGCGGTGTGCTGTGATTCAGTAGTCCAGGGAGAGCCCAGCTTGCTCATAGTGAAGCAGGAATCAGAAGACTGATCTGTAGCTGGGATTCTGCCTAGGACCAGATGCCTTGTGTGCAGCCCTCGCAGTGCGCCCCCACCCAAGGAGGGAGGTGTCTGTGGTCAGGACCCTCTGGCCCAGAGGTGGCAGGGAAGATACCACCAGTAGTGGGACTTCACCAGCTGTCAGGTCATCCTGATCATATCCTGCAATCTGCCCGTGGCTTGCGTCCACAGAGCACAGAGGCACCACTGGGCTGTTCGAATATGTAGGTGGGCTAGCAGGGTCATGTGGACTGTGGAGGCCATGTGGCCCAGAAGACGGAGGAGGAGACTGGCTGGCACCAAGCGATGGTACTGCACCTTCGCAGCTAGCTCACTGAGATGGTCTGCCCTTTCCCTGGGCAGATAGGCCTTGGCCTGCAGGGGGTCCAACTGAGCACCTATGAACTCCAGATTCTGGGCTGGAGTGAGATGAGATTTGGGGTAGTTGATAAACCCCAGGTGCTGCAGCAGGAGAGTTGCATGCCCTGTGGCTTGGTGGGCCTCTGCAGTCATGCCACCCCTGATAAGTCAGTCATCTAAACAGGGGATGACAAAGGTCCCTCGCAGATGTAGATGGGCAGCGACCACTACTAGACATTTTGTGAAAACCCCTAGTGATAAGGCCAGGCCGAATGGTAGCACAACACTATATATATTGGTAGTACCCTC
The DNA here is from genome assembly GCA_033557465.1 of Ichthyophis bannanicus. Classification (NCBI taxonomy): domain Eukaryota; kingdom Metazoa; phylum Chordata; class Amphibia; order Gymnophiona; family Ichthyophiidae; genus Ichthyophis; species Ichthyophis bannanicus. The sequence goes on from CM066048.1 coordinate 124,058,671, forward strand.
CTCCTACCACAAACCTTAGGTACTGCCTGTGGGAGGGGTAGATCAGGATGTGTGTGTAAGCATTTAGATCCATGGAGCAAAGCCAATCTCCCTGATGCAGATAGGGCAGCAGTGTTCCAAGGGAGAGCATCTTTAACTTCTCCCTCACCAGAAGCTTGTTTAAGTTTCATAGGTCTAGGATGAGCCTGAGGCATCCCAGTCCTCTTTGGGATAAGGAAGTATATGGAATAGAAGCCTTTGCCCCACAGGTGTCTGCATACAGGTTCTACTGTGTTGTCCCTGAGAAGACCTGAGAGCTCTGTGAGCAGCAAAGTCTTGTGAAGGAGGGGTCGTATCAGCTCTCCTGGGAAGAACCTGGGTGGAATCAGCTGTAGATGGAGGAGGTATCCCTCCCTGACCACCTGCAGTACCCACAGGTCCGAGGTGATTGAGGCCCATCTGTGGGCAAAGAGTGCCAGGTGCCCCCTTTGGGCTGGTGGTCTCCTGGGGGAGGGGGGCCCTGCCCTGGGAAACAAAAAGCTCCTCCCAGGTTAGGTGGGAGCTGAAGTCTGGCGCTTAGGTGCTTTTGCCTTCTGAGCCCCCTGCTTCTTGGAGTGAGAACCCTGCTGATGGTCAGGGTAGGGCTGGTACTAATGGCCCTGTGCAAAGGCACCCCTCGAGAAAAAGGGCCCTACCCCCCCCCCCCCCGATGTTTTTGTGGGGATGGGACAAGGTCTTCTTGGAGAGCCTCTGCTGAGGTCAAAGTCGGCCTCAAACTCAGCAGCTCTGTTGGGGGACATCGAGCAGTTTGCCCTGGACCCTCTGCTCGAAGTCAGAGGATTGTAGCCAGGCCTGGCATCGGGCACCTAAGCCAGCCGTCACCGCAATTTGAGCCGCCGACTCAAAGTCATCATAGGCAGTCCGGGAAAGGAACTTGGAACAGTTCCGCATGCCTGAAGTCAAGGTCTGGAACCATTGGAGGAGTTCCCCGAGGCCTGCTGCAAACCCCGACAACTCTTTGGCCAGTGCCTTTTAGGTACATGCCTGCCTATGCCGAGTTCATAGGCTTGAATCCAGCAACAAACCTTGATAACATTTGCACCCGAGGGCATCGAGGTCTTGGGCCTCCCTAACGGGAGGGACGGAAGAGTAGGTTTTCTGCCTCTTGAGCCTTTGCATGGTCGACTCAGCAACCATGGAATTGTTTGGGAGTTGGGTTCTGTGGAATCCCGGTCCTTTCTGGATGCAGTACATAGCATCGAACCAATGGCTTATCATCAGCACCGATGTCGGGGGTTTCTTACATTTGGAGTAATGGCCTCTCGAGGATCAGCTGTATGAGTACTGTGAGGGTTTCTTTGGGTGGAGTCTTGTACTGAAAATTCCCCAATCCTCAGTGTGCAGATCCTCCTCCACTTCGGTCTGCACTGAGGGGGCCCTGGCCATATTCCTGATGAAGTCATGAAAGGCCACGTTCTCAGGTTGAGTGGCATCGAGGCGCCGGGGGAAGACAGGTCCGAGGGGGATGTCTGGTGTCCAGGGACACCCCATCCTCCGTCTCCCACTTAAAGTCTAGTAGTGACAACAAGTTTGAGGCCCTGTGACTCCTTGCGTCGAGGCCAGCACCAAAGGACCGATGGCATGTGGAGGATCTGCAGTCCGAGTCACAGACACTGGCCAGCGAAGACCAGAGACCCGAGGAATAGGACCAGAACTTTGACCAGTGGTGAGGGCTGTCTCAAGGTCAGTGGTGCTCTATGCTCAGCTCAACGACCGGGGACTCCCTCGCAGTAGATGACCTGGTCATCAGGGCAGATGAGGCAGACGAACCAGCCATTGTAGCCTGCTGCAGGGCCAGGATAGCAGTGATGTTCTATTCCAGGGCCGCCATTCTGGTTTCCAAGCCAGAAGGCTCTACTGCCTTTGGCGCGAGAACTGAGGATTTCAGGCCCAGCACCTTTAGCAGTGTATCCTCGATGAGGACTATGGCCTTGAGGAACCTTGCATGGTCTCCACTGGCCAAGGAATCCTTCTTGAGGACCTCGGTGAGGTGCTTCTCGGAATCGCCCATCCCTCTGTGGGGTTTTACCAGATTTCTCTGGTGCAATCTTGGCAGACAGACTTCTCCGGTTCCAGGGTCTTCTCGGAGGCCCCACTGTCGGATGCCCGGGTGTCTCGGGATGTGCTGGGCTTGGAGCTCTGTGCCGGGGAGGTGGGTGCCAAATCTGATCTGGGGGAACAGCTTTTCCTATAACTCTGACCATTTCCTACTGATTTTGGCCAACATGGCCTGGCAGAGGTCACGAAGTGCTGTCATGGTCCAGGCCCAGGCAACAGTCATGTGTGTCAGTAATGGACAGTTTGATTGCAGTGGTTACATTTTTTTTAATCCACCAGGGGACGGAGTGAGACACCCGGACAGGGTCAACGACACCTGGATGAAAAAAATGCATGAACGCCTGTCGAGGGAGACCAATAAGTGCTGACTTGAGGCAGGAAGAACTGGTATGCCTACTGGGAAACTAAGTTTTAGGAAGTTTTTCAAGGATTTTTCCGGGGGAAAGAGTAGTTACTCACCTATAACAGGTGTTCTCCAGGAGCAGCAGGAATCAGTCCTCACTTATGGGTGACATCAACGTCGATGGAGCCCCCGTGCGGAGCATTTCCCCAGCTTTCTAAGAAAGCCTTTGGGAATACTGCATGCATGTGCGGTCCCCTTCCCGCCTAAAGGTGCCATCTTGCTCAGTCCAATGACATAGCTAAAAGACAGCACACAAAAATGTAAAAAATGAACTATGTACAACTGCAACTCCCAGGGGAGGAGGGAGGGTTGTGAGGACTGACTCCTGCTGCTCCTGGAGAACACCTGTTACAGGTGAGTAACTACTCTTTCTCCAGGACCAAGCAAGAAGTCAGTTCTCACTTATGGGACTCCCCGCTTCAGGCTACCGGGGACCCAGAGCTGAAAAAATGAGCTCCCTCTAGCCGCAGCATCAGAGAAAAGATTTCACTGAAAACATACCCCCCACCGGTAGCCCAATCAGAGGGCTGGAGGGTAGGAGTTGCCTAAACTTCAAAGAGATTCCAGAGCACTGCCTGACCAAAAGCACTGTCCCTACGGTTGAAAACTACAGGCCGGTTAGTTTAACTTCGGTGGTAAATTATTGGAAACGCTGCTGAAAGAGAAAATAGTGAGGTTTCTGGAGTCCAGAGTATTACAGGATCCGAGGCAGCATGGATTCACCAGAGGCAGGTCTTGTCAGACAAATCTGATTGATTTCTTTGACTGGGTGACCAGGGAGTTGGACCGAGGGAGAGCTCTAGATGTGGTGTATTTAGATTTCAGTAAAGCCTTTGACACTGTTCCTCACAGGCGACTTATAAACAAACTGAGCACCCTAGGGATGGACCCTAAAGTTACTGCTTGGGTTAGGAATTGGTTGGGTGGGAGGCGACAAAGAGTACAAGTAAATGGAGCTCACTCTGAGGAGAAGGATGTTACCAGTGGTGTGCCCCAGGGATCTGTCGTTGGGCCAATTCTTTTTAACATCTTTGTTAGTGATATAGCGGAAGGGCTGTTGGGTAAGGTTTGCCTCTTTGCGGATGATACCAAAATCTGCAATAGAGTAGACACCCAGGAAGGTGTAGATAACATGAGGAGGGATCTAGCTAAGCTTGAAGAATGGTCTAGAATTTGGCAGCTGGGATTTAATGTTAAAAAATGTAAGGTCATGCATTTGGGCTGCAGCAATCCAAGGGAGCAATACAGTATAGGAGGTGAAGTACTTTTGTCCACTAAAGAAGAGCGGGACCTAGGTGTGGTTGTGTCTGATGATCTTAAAGTAGCTAAACAGGTAGAAAAGGCGACGGCAAAAGCTAGAAGGATGCTTGGGTGCATACGGAGAAGAATGGCTAGCAGAAAAAAGGAGGTGATAATGCCTCTGTATTAAGTCTTTGGTGTGACCTCATTTGGAGTATGGTGTGCAATTCTGGAGACCGCACCTTCAAAAGGATGTGAACAGGATGGAGTCGGTGCAGAGGGTTGCTACTAAAATGATTAATGGGCTTCATTATAAAGCATATGAGGACAGACTTAAGGATCTTAATATGTACACCTTAGAGGCGGGATAGAGGTGATATGATTGAGATGTTTAAATACCTCCGTGGCATAAATGTTCAGGGAGAGAGCCTCTTTCAATTGAAAGCAAGTTCTGCTACGAGGGGACATGGGATGAGGGTGAAGGGAGATTTATTTTATTTATTTTTATTTATTTATAGTTCTTTTATACCGCACTCTTTTTCGTCAGCGCGGTTTACATTAAACAGAATACTCATTGCACGCAACAGACGGTAATGAGTTTACATATAACAGGCAAATACAACTAGGAATTTAACCATGGGAAACTTTGTACATATTTGTAAAAACTTTGTAAAACTTAGTACATATTTGTAAGGAACCTTTATACTTTGAGAAACTTTGTACATATTTGTAAATAAGAATCTATAGATAGATTCAGGAGTCATATGTGGAAATATTTCTTTACGGAAAGAGTAGTGGATCCATGGAATAGTCTCCCAGTGGAGGTGGTAGAGATGAGGACAGTAACTTGAATTCAAAAAAGCATGGGACCAACACAGAGGATCTCTAAAGGTAAAAAGTGGACTGTTGTAGTTGTTGTTATGGAAGGACAGACTAGATAGGCCATGTGGTCTTTTTCTGTCATCATGTTTCTTTGTTTCTTACGGGACTCCCTCTCCAGGCAGTAATGGGCCGCAAAAGTCTGGCTTGAGGACCAAGTTGCAGCCCTGCAGATGTCTGCAAACGGAACAGAGCGGAGCTGAGCTGCTGAGGCAGCCATTGCCCTGACACGGTGGGCTGTGACCCGACCCTGCAACGGAAGGTCAGCTGCCCTGTAAGCCCAGGTGATACAGTCAGCCACCCAGATGGACAAGGTACACTTGGAGACAGGTAACCCCAAGTTATTAGGGTCAAAAGATACGAAGAGATGAGTAGCCCTCCTATGCCCCTGCGTACGTTCAATGTAGAAGGATAAGGCCCTCCTACAATTCAGGGCATGCAGGACTCTCAGCCCGGCTGGCATGGGGCCTAAGGAAGAACGTTGGAAGAACCACCTCCTGGTTGAGATGGAAAGAGGAGACAACCTTTGGGAAGAACTTAGGATGAGTCCTAAGGACTACCCTGTTCCTACAGCAAGACGGAGGCACTAATAAATCACCCGCAACCCAGACTTCATCCACCCACCGGACATCAAGGTACAAAACACAACCATACCAATAAAATCGGAAGTAAAATACCTCGGAGTGACCCTGGACAATGAACTGAATCTCAAGCCACACGTAAGCAAAACAATCAAAAATGCATACCACAGGATGAGAATCATCAGAAGACTTAAACCCCTCCTCGCCACTGAGCACTTCCGTACCGTATGCCAAGCTCTAATAACCCCCTTACTGGACTTCTGCAACCCCATCTACCTTGGACTAGCAAAACAAACACTCAAACCACTACAACTAGCACAAAACACGGCAGCCAGCATAATATCTGGATCAACAAGACATGAACACATTACTCCTGTTCTGAAAGACCTACACTGGCTCCCAATCAGTTCACGCATCAAATACAAAACAATCAAACATATTTAAGATCAAACACCACACTTCAGCCTACAGCCTGCACACCCTCATACAACCAGACACCAGCACACGCCCAAGAAGAAAAGGAACCTCCAACCGAGTTAACACCCCTAGAGACTTCAGAAAAACACGCAAAGACACCACAGAAAGAGCACTCTCCCTGGCTGCCCCAACAATCTGGAACTCCCTCCCAGACGAACTGAGATCGATGATGGACCTCAAAGACTTTCGCAAACAGCTGAAGACAACACTGTTCATAGAACACTATGGACACGTCACTTGATCTAACTACCAGGAACTACCAACATACCCCCTTCCGACCCCCTGATAAGAAAATGTATAACGGCACACGATGTATCTTAACACTCAATGTATAGAAGAATGTATTATAGCACATGCTGTATCATAGCGCACAATGTACATAGTTCAACCTAATCAAACACACTATAACATCATACATACAAATCATGATATATCTATCTTTCACTGCATGAAATACACGTTCACTACTTTTGATTGTTTTGAAGTGATACCGCCTTGATTGTAGGATAAGGCGGTATAGAAATACTGTTAAATAAATAAAATAAGCGAGTGTAAGGCCTGTCACAGACCAGGGCTTGAAGCTCACTCACTTGCCTGGCTGAGGTTAGGGCCACAAGGAATAGAGCCTTCCAAGAAAGGAAGCGAAGAGGACATGTAGCCATAGGCTCAAAAGGTGGGTGAGTCAGTTGCTGCAAGACCACATTCAACTCCCACTCAGGGGCCGGTGGATGGAGAGGAGGTTTGAGCAAGAGCAAGCCTCTGAGAAACCTGGACACCAAGGGGTGAACCGACAGAGTGTCCTTCCACCAGTGAGTGGTGAGCTGCTAGAGCAGAGAGGTGGACCCAAACCAAATTGGACTTAAGGCCCTGATTGGACAAGTGCAGTAGATACTGAAGCACTACTGGTACAGTGCAGGCGAAAGGATCCTCCTTGCGCTGCTGACACCACATGGAGAACCTTCTCCACTTCAGGGCATAGGTTTTCCTGGTGGATTGCTTTCTAGAGGCCAAGATCACCTCTTCCACTTCCCGGGGTAGGCCCCAGGGAGCCAACACTACCCTTGCAGCCTCCAGGCCATCAAATTGAGAGATTTGAGATTGGGGTGCAGAAGGGAACCCTGATCCTGAGAGAGGAGATCAGGTTGCAACCCCAGAGGTAGTGGTGTTTCCACGGCTAGCTGAAGCAGAAGCGGAAACCAGGGCTGCCTCGGACACCTGGGAGCTATCAGAAGTACCGAGGCCTTGTCCCTTAGAATCTTGAACAAGGTTCGGGCCACCGGAGGCGTGGGAGGAAACGCATACAGGAGACCCTGGGACCAAGAAATCAGGAAGGCATCCGCTGCTAACCTCAGGGGGTGTGGTTGCCTGGTACAGAACCTGGGCAGCTGCTGGTTCAGGGGACTGGCAAAGAGATCTATGGATGGACGTCCCCATCTCAGGAAATTTTTCTGAACCACTAAGGGGTGTAGTTGCCACTCGTGGGGTTGCAGAATCCTGCTCAACCTGTCTGCCAGGAAGTTCTTCTGGCCAGGGAGATAAACAGCCTTGAGAAACATGTTGTGTTTGAGAGCAAAAGAGCAAAGGGCCTGTGCCTCTCGACACAGGAGCCTGGACCCCACGCCTCCCTGTTTGTTCACATAGAATATGGCCACTTGATTGTCCGTCTGTACCAGAACAGACTGGTGAGCCAAGGTGTGAGAAGGTTTTGAGGGCTAAGCGAATAGCCTGGAGTTCCAGAAGGTTGATTTGCTGTGTGGCCTCCCATGGAGACCACAGGCCCTGGGTGCACCTGTCCAAGCAATGTGCACCCCAGTCCTGCAAGGAGGTCGTCAACACCACTGTGGAAACAGGCACCCCCTGTAATAAGTTGGGGGGGGGGGGTGTAGCCACCACTGTAGGGAGTCCAGGAATGGTTTGGACACCCGTACTTTGTGAGGCTTCCTGTGGCTTGCTTCCACTGAGTTCGGAGACACCACTGTGGAGGCGGGCATTGGGGGTCACATGCACTGTCAATGCCATGTGGCCCAGGAGCTTTAGACAGAGTCTGGCGGAGACCTGTGGCCTGCTCAGAAACTGGTTTGCCAAGTCTATGAGTCTTTGAGCCCTGTCTCTTGGCAAGTAAGCCTTTGCTTGCAGGGAGTCCAACCTTGCCCCTATGAACTCTAGGTTCTGGGAGGGGAGCAAAGTGGATTTTGCGAAGTTTATGACAAAACCTAGGTGTTGGAGGGAGACAGTTCTGAGGGTGGCTTGCCTGGCCCTCCTGGGAAGTCTGACCCCTGATGAGCCAGTCGTCCAGGTAGGGGAAGACAAAAACACCTTGATCCCTCAGGTAGGCTGCCACCACCGCCAGGCACTTTGTAAAGACCCTGGGGGCAGAGGTCAGGCCAAAGGGTAGTACTCTGTACTGGTAATGATTTCCTCCCACAATGAACCCGAGGTACTTTCTGTGGTCTGGATGAATGAGGATGTGAGTGTACGCATCCTTTAGATTTAAGGAGCATAGCCAATCTCCCTGCTGGAGGTAGGGCAGAAGTGTTCCAAGAGTAAGCATCTTGAACCTTTCTTTCTCCAAGAACTTGAGATTCCTGAGGTCGAGAATAGGCCTGAGGCCCCCGGTTCTCTTTGGTACGAGGAAGTACCTGGAGTAGAACCTGTGACCTTGCAGGTGGGGAGGTACCGGCTCCACCGCCTGGTCCAGAAGCAGACCTTGAAGTTCTTGAAGGAGGAGGGCTGTGTGCAGAGGTGGTCTTGGAGGCTCTCCTGGGAAGTAGGTAGGAGGCAACTGCTGGAAATGGAGCATATAGCCCTTGTGGACTATGCTTAATACCCAAGCATCTCCTGTAATGGGTGACCACCTGTGGGCAAACAGGACTAGACGACCTCCTGTGCAGAGATGGGACAGCAGAGGTGGAAAGGCTATGCTGTGGGAGTCAAAAACCCCCTCCCTGCTGAGTGGGAGCAGGAGCCGGAGGCTTGGGGGTCTTCTGCCTATGGGGCCCATGTCCCTGCCCATTGGCCTGCTGACCCTGCTGGGGAGGCTTGGTGGCAGCTGCCTTCCTCGGGTAAAAGGACTTTTTACCCGAGCCCTTCTTCCTCTGAGAAGGGACAGAGGTTTTTCTGGACAGCCTTGTCCTAGTCAGGTGCTTGGTTTTGAGCTCAGCCACTTTCTCGGCCATGGGCTTGCCAAAAAGGTTTTCACCTCGGCAAGGAACATCGACCAACTTGTCCTGCACCCAGGGATCGAGGTCCGATGACTGCAACCATGCCTGGCGTCGTGCCCCGATGCCGGCTGCCGCTACACGGGCCGAAGCCTCGAAGCCATCGTAGGCCGTTCGGGACATGAACTTTGAGCATTCCCGGATTCCCGAGGACAAGGTCTTGAACCTCTGCAAAGGTTCCCCGGAGAGGCCAGCAGAGAACCCGGCAAGTTCCTTCGCCAGGTCTCGTAGGTACATGCCCATGTACAGCTGGTAAGACTGGACACGGCAAGCAAGCATCGAGCCCTGGAAGCACTTTCTGCCGAAAGCATCCAGGTTCCGTGCCTCCCTACCGGGAGGCACCGCAAAGTGCATCTTCTGGCTTTTCAAACGATGCATGGCCGATTCCACCACCATGGAATGGTGCGGCAGCTGCGCCTTCTGGAAACCAGGGCTCTTATGGAGTCGATAGATGGAATCGACCCGCTTGCTCAAAACTGGCGCCAAGGCCGGTGCCTCCCACATCCGGAAGAGGAGCCGTTCCAGCATCACAGGAACAGGCACAGTAAAGGACTCTTTCGGAGGAGAGTCATACTGGAGGGCCTCGAGCTCTTCGGCTCCAGGCTCCTCCTCGGGGTCCGCGGGAATCGCCAAAGCCTTGGCCATGTCCCTGACGAACTCCGAGAACCTGGTGTCCTCCGGAGGGGACCTACTCCGGGGCTCGGACTGTGGTGAGACCGAAGGGACGCACCAAGTCCGAAAAGTATCGGGGGACTCCTTGTCCTCCGTCTCCCACACGGATCATCCGAAGAGGAGTCGGGGGGGCTCCGACCGCGCGGGCCTCGGTGGCACCCGCCCCGACGCCAAAGGCACCGGCGTCGACGCCCTCGGTTCCGAGCGGGAGGTCGAGGGTGACCGTGACCGAGGACGACTTTGAACCTTCATGGTCTCGAGTATCGGCTCGGTCTCCGGGGGTCGACTTAGACGTCGATGCCCCAGTGGTCGGGGCAGATGCACCAGTGAGGCTGGCCATCAGTACCCGCTGCTGATCCATGAAGGCAGACAATCTGCACTCCAAGGCTGTCAGCCTGAGTCCAAGCTCAGGAGACTCAGCAGCCACCGACTCGGGCCCCGGCGGCACCGGGCCCGACGTCAGCTCCCTAGGAGGAGAATCCACGAGAACAACAGGACTTACGTGTCCGGCGGGCTCCGGCTCCACACGAGGTATCTTGGACGGCTTCTCCTGCTCCAAGGGCCTGGGGTGGTGGTCGGGGGTCCGAGACCTGGCCCCCGAGGAACCAGGGACCTCCTCCGACACCACCCTCATGAGCTGTTTCTTCCTCTTACGTTCCCGATCGGGGGACCCCCTGTCCGAGGAACCCCGGCGATGCTCGGGGTCAGATTCCCGAGACGTCGAGGCCTCGGATGAGGTCTGGGCCCGGCCGGAGGCAGAGTCAGAAAAAATCCGTTCTGATGCTGGCGGCTTCGTAGTGCCTTGGTGGACATTTTGCCACACGGGACACAAACCTTAGGATCATGATCCGGTCTGAGGCATCGAAGGCAGCAGTCGTGTGTGTCGGTGAGAGACATCAGTTTCTTGCACCGATCACACTTTTTGAAACCACTGAAAGCCATAGGTGAAAAAAAAGGACCCCCGCGAGGTCAAAGGACCGGCTTTCCAGGGAAAAAGACAAAAAGGGCACGAACGCCAGCCACGAAGGGCAAAAACCAAAAAATAGAAGACGGGCTCGATACCGGTGTACCGAACCCAGGAGGGGAACCAGCATCGAACTGGAGAAAAAGCCACAATGAAATCGCAAGAAAAGAGTCAACTTTTCCGGGTGACACGGACAGACGTCCGGTGGGCTCCATGGAAAGAGAAAGACTGAGCAAGATGGCACCTTTAGGCGGGAAGGGGACCGCGCATGCGTGCAGTATTCCCAAAGGCTCTTAGAAAGCTTGGGAAATGGTCCGCACGGGGGCTCCATTGACGTCGATGTCACCCATAAGTGAGGACTGACTTCCTGCTTGGTCCTGGAGAAAAGGACATACATCCGGTGGCCTCTGCGGAAAAAAGGAGAATGAGCAAGATGGCACCCTTGAGCAGGAAGGGGGCCACGCATGCGTGGTGGCATCTCCTAAAGGCTTTCTTTGAAAGCTGGGGAGATGCTTCCGCATGGGCTCCATTGGCACAGATGTCACCCATATGTGAGGATTGACCTCCTGCTTGTTCCTGGAGAACTGCAACAGCTCTGAACCCCTTTCATTAGAAGCTGGGAGTCCATAAGGTGCAAAACATAATTGTGGCTGATTGCTTCATGTTACCGTCTGGGACAATTAAGTCTCTATCTTACAATTTATCCAGTGACTCTGCATCCTTTAGATGGCACTGCAGACTCATAAGGTGATGAGGACTATATCAATATAGTTAAAAAAAAACACAAAAACAAAAACAAAAAACATCACAGTATGGTTGGAGCTAATCTATTAACCTGTCATGTATAGAAATTCAGAACAAAGATGGTGAAGTTTTAATTACTGTTAATTTCCTTTCCTGGAATCTGCTAAGCTGAACTGAAGAGAAGTTGCCCACAAGAAAGGTGGAAGGCTGCACTGTTCCTCCTGGACAGGAGCCCTTCCCTTCAGAAGTGCTCCCCTAATCCTCATGACCAGAAGCACCTCTAAATGGAGCGAAAGCTGTATAAAAAGAATACACAAACCCCAAGACAGCACCTCGAGTGCCCAGGGCAAAAGCTATAAACTGCTCTCAAGGAACTCTTGGAATCCCTGAGGAGGCAAGAAGTGCACCATCTGCTGAGCCAGAGAAAATACTGAAGCTGACCCCTAGGGGTAGGAGAGTATATGCTGGGGGGAGGGGGAGGGAAGAGTCTTAAAGCTTCTGTGATTTTCTCTGTCTCACCATCCGCTGACAGGGGGATAACTACACGCTAGTCTGGATTGGTCTAGCAGGATGGGCTGGAACATAAGTTTAGAATTATGTATTATATAAAACAAGGCAAAATTAGACCTTACCTGCTAATTGTCTTTCCATGAGTCCTTCCAGGCCAATCCAGTATGCATGGGTTTTCTCCACCTACCAGCAGCTGAGGACTGACTGACTATGACAGAGTTGTGATGTCATCCTACAAGAGTTCCCTCTTCAGCTCCTCAACTCAGTCTCCCACTGACAAAGCAGACTCCAAACACACCCACAAAGAAGAAAAACTCATAACTTGTACCACACACCAGCTATCAGCAGCAAGAGCCAGGCCTTAACCAAAGAACAAAACAGAATGCTCACACTAAAAGGGGACTACCAACCCCAAACTATGTATGTATGTACTGAGGAGATAACGATATACATTCATACCCAAGCAGCCCACCCCCAGAAGAAACTGAAGGGACCCTCAGAGTGCAGTGTTTGTGCTGACCGTACCACCGACTCCAAGACCCCTCCCAGACTTGCCCTACTTACACTTCTATTAACAGGCGGGTCCTGGACTGGCCTAGAGGGACTCAAGGAAAGACAATCAGCAAGTAAGGTCTAATTTTACTTTCCTAATCGTCCCTCCGGGCCAGTCCAGTACACATGGGTCATACCAGAGCAGTGTCTAAAAATGGGAGGGACCCACGAGTCTGGCTTGGAGCACCAAAGCACACATCCTGCACAGCTTGAACATCCAGGAGATAGTGTCACGTAAAGGTATGCAGTGACGACCAAGTCGCTGCCCGGCAGATGTCTGCAGGCAGCACTAGACTATGCTCCACCCAGGACAACGCCTGCAATCTAGTAAAATAAACCCCAAGTCCCGCTGGGACAGCCTGGCCTTGAATCGTAGAGGCTACTGCAATGGCCTGTTTCACCCAACACACTATGGAAGCCTTAGAAGCAGCCTCCCCCTTTCCGGAACCTCCAAAAACAGTAAAAAAACAAGCAGACTTGTGGAAAGATGCAGTAAGCCTAAGATATTGTTGCAATGCCCTGTGAACTTCCTACCGATGGAGCTGACACTCCACCATGGACTTGCCCCACTTGGCAAATACTGGCAGGAGCACCAACTGGCTCACATGAAACTTAGAGACCACCTTAGGAAGGCACTGGTCACAGGACCACTTTCTCAGCGGTCAGAAGCAGGAAGACTATCATTTAGGGAGCCTTAACTCCGAGATCCGCCGGGCTGAGCAAATCTCTACCAGAAAAAACACCTTCATAAGAACATAAGATATGCCATACTGGGTCAGACCAAGGTCCATCAAGCCCAGTATTCTGTTTCCAACAGTGGCCAATCTAGGTGATATGTACCTAGCAGTTTCTCCAAGGGAAATGTCAGATCTCAGAGAGACTCAAGACTGGCTTGAAAGGTGGCTAATACTAAGTTCAAATCCCACAGAGGAACTACTAGGCGAGAAGGCCGCATCTGCTTTACTACCTTCAAAAACCAGACCACATCCAGATGGCCTCCCAGGACTGCCCCCAGACTCGCTAACAAGCGAGGGCCACTAGATGAACCTTCCAAGAATTTAATGCCAGTCCCTTTTCAAGCCCATGCTGCAAAAACAAGAGGATGTCTGGTAAAGAGCAAGCAAATGGACGAATGTCCCGCTCTGAACACCAATTCTCAAATATTCTCCAGACCCTCATGTAGGTTAACACGGTTGATATGACTGTCGTGCATAACCTCTCTGCCACAAGCACGCCTGCTCAAGAGCAAAGCAGTAAGTGAGATTTGAGTCAACTGCCGCATCAGTATTGGTCCCGGTGACAGCAGATTGATTCTGTCAGGTAGCCTCCATGGTTGGTTGATCAGACGAATCAGGTCCACGTACCAAGGTCTCCACAGCCAATATGGAGCGATAAGAACCACCAGACAGTGGTGATCACCGATCCACTGAAGGGTGCGCGCCTGATGAGCCCCCATGGCGGGAAGACAAAGCAGACTGTCCTCTGGCCAGCATTGGAGCCAGGGCATCGAGCCCCTTGGACATATGTTCTCCGCTCTGGCTGAAAAAACGGCTGGCTTTGGTGTTGGCCAGGGAGGTCATGAGGTCCATCACTGGTTCCCCCCAATGGGCTGTGATATCGTGATACAGTCTCATTCAGCTCCCCTGATCCAACTGGTGACAGCTGAGCAAATCCACAGTGTTGCCGAGTGTGCCACCAGATGCACCTCTGCCCATGCCAAGAACGACAGAATCTTCTCCAAGGTCACACTACCAGTGCCCCCCAGTCGATTGATGTATGTCACCATAGTGGTGTTAGGCCACAAGGTGGTAAGAATGTTCTCTATCTAGGGATGGAAGTACTAGAGAGCTAGGAACACCACCTTTATCTCTAGGCAGCTGATGGACCAAGAGCATTCCAGAAGAGACCACTGGCCCTGTGTCACCTGTGACAGACCCAGACTGGCATCCGTTGTCACTAATATCCATTGCGGTGGCTCCAACTGCACCCCAGTAGTTAGGTTTGTGGATTGCTGCCACCATTCCAGATTCTCACACACCTCCATCAGGCATTTTGACCGTCGGAACAAGGCGCAGTGCTGAGAAAACCATTGCGTGAGTAGCACCTGCTGCAATGGTCTCATGTACGCTCTGGCCCAGGGTACTAGGTCTAAGGCTGCTGTCATTGACCCCAGCAAATGGAGATAGTACCATGCTGTAGAAGCCTTCATGCTTAAGAACTGCTTTCCCTGCCCGGAATCTTCAGCACTCTGTCCTCCGGAAGAGACACTAGCACCACTTCTGAATTGAACAGCATCCCCAGGTTAACCTCTGGACTGACTGCAGCCGACTCTTGGTCATGTTGACCACCCAGCCCAGACTCTGAAGGAACTCCACCACCCTCTGCGTTAGTGGCGAGTCCTTCACCTATGGATTTTGCCCAGATCAACCAGTCATCCAGATAGGGATGAACCAGAATGCCTTCTTTGTGTAAGGCTGCCGCTATCGCCGCCACCACGATCTTGGTGAAGGTGCAAGAGGCAGTCGCTAGCACAAAGGACAGTGCATGGAACAGAGTGTGACCCGTTGGTACTGTAAACTGCAGGAAGCACTGATTCTCTGGCTGTACTGGAATATGCAGATAACCTTCCGTGAGATCCAGGGCAGACAAGAACTCGCCCTTCAGCATGGCCAAAATGACCAAACGCATGGTTTCCATCCAGAAAGGAGGCACCCCTTCAGGGTGCGATTCACATGCTTATCGAGAATAGGTCAAAAAGCACCCTCCTTTTTGGGCACCACAAAATAAATGTAGTACCAACCTAGTTCACACACTGGTCTCAAGATACTTGAACTACTGCTTCTAGCAGTAACAGTTGTTCCAGCGTTTCCCTGACTGCTGTGGCCTTCTTTGGGGCCTTGAACAGAGGCTACGAATGTGTCGGTCAGGGTCCAAGCAAACTCCAGTGCGTACCCTCTCCTGAACAATCTCCAGTACCCATTGGTTGGTTGTAATTGAGGACCAGACAGAATAAAACTGCTGTAGCCGACTACCAATTGGTAAGTACTCTGCCTGGGCCGACCTGGCTCATTATCCAAAGCATCACCAAATAGCTATTTGCCCTTATAAGGCAGCTTACTCAATCTGGCCTTAGAGGAGGCATCAGCTGACCAATTGCGGAGTCACAGAAACCAACACGCCGTAATAATTGAGGCCATGAACTTAGGACGCCTGGATGAGATCATAAAAAGCATCTGCTAAATAAGCTGAAGCCAACTCCAGATTAGATTTATCCGATGCCGCCTGCCCCTCCAGATCAGGAGGTGCCAATCCCTGTATCCAGCAGATTGACACTCAGGAAACAGGCTCCACAGATGATTGGCTGCAGAGTCAGAGCATTAGTCTCAAACACTTGTTTGAGTAGGGATTCCAGCTTATGATCCTGAAGGTCCTTTAACGCTGCTCCATCTTCTACTGGGATGGTGGTGGTCTTTGTCGCTGCTGAGACTAAGGCATCCATCTTGGGCATTCGGAGCAGCTCCTGGTCATCCTGTGGAACAGGGTACAGACGGCCCATTGCCCTGCTGCTTCGCAGCGCAGACTCGGAAAACTTCCATTCTGAATCAATCATTTTCCTGATCACTGTGCACTGGAAAACAAACCTGGGCACCTTTCAAACCTTGTAGTAAAGGATCCTCCAAAGACTGCCACCGCGGGTGGAGCTACCATATTAGGTGCCCCCAAAGAGTGTTTAATAAGGGGTGCTAGCTCCTCTGTGGAAGATACTAAACACATTTGGCTCCTCTCCTGCCAGAATCTCACCCTCTTCCAGAACAGAGTCCCCCGACTCCTCCCAGAGGTCTGAGGGACCTTCCCCCAACACTTTCAAGGTTTGTGATGGTGGAAAGTCATGACCCAGCCAAGTGTCTGGAACTTCTCTAGCCTTTTTAAGTGGAGGAGCCCCATCCTCAGGGTCTCCTTCCTGCAGGATGTCCTGTGCTGCCCCAGCTCCAGCTCTCACTTGCTGAAGGTCAAGACTTTTCCTCTTTAGGCAGTATGCCTTGTGCAAAGATAAAATGAAGTTCGGTGAAAAAGCATAGTTACTCACCTGTAACTGGTGTTCACCAGGGACAGCAGGCATCAGTCCTCACTTTTGTGTGACGTCAGCACCGACTGAGCCCGCGTGGAGCAATTCCCCAGCTTTCAAAAAAAAGCCTTTGGGATTGCTACAAAGCATGCGTGGTCCTCTTCCCGCCCAAGGGTGCCATCTTGCTCAGTCAGGTCCCTTAACTCGAGCCCAACCAAGCAGATGGCAAGGGAAGGACAAAAAAAATCCAGCAACTCATCGGGGAGGCGGAAGGGTGGTGAGGACTGATTCCTGCTGTCCCTGGAGAATACCTGCTACAGGTGAGTAACCACACTTTCTCCAGGAACAAGCAGGAGGTCAGTCCTCACTTAAGGGACTCCCTAGCTACAGGCTACCGAACCTGTAACCAAAAAACACCTCTACGAGGCCGTAAGCAGAAGCCGAAGCCCGAAGGAGCCCGAGTCCTCGAGGTGGAGCCCTCTGTAGCCGTGAAAAAGGGTCAGAGGGCAGGAGTTGCTTATACCCCGAACAGATTACAAAGTACAGCCAGGCCAAAGGCGCTGTCCCGGCAGGACTCCCTCTCCAGGCAGTAGTGGACAGCGAAGGTATTCATAGAAGACCAGGTTGCTGCCTGGCAGATGTCCATCATAGGTACGGAGTGGAGCAAGGCCACAGAGGCCGCTTTGGCTCGGACCCCATGTGCAGTGAGTCGACGAACCAGAGGGATGCCTGCCTTCGCATGGAGAACGCGATGTAGTCCGCCACCTGAACCGAGAGGGTGCGCTTGGTGACTACTTGTACCTGCCTATTGGGATTGTAGGACACGAAGAGCCGGTCAGACTTGCGATGAATCTGGGTATGCTGTACGTAGAAGGCAAGGGCCCGCTTGAGTCGAGGGTGTGGAGAGTCGCCAATGTCTGATCGGCATGGGTCCTCGGGAAGAAGGTCGGGAGCACTATCTGTTGGTTGAGATGAAAGGCTGACACAACCTTGGGTAAGAACTTAAGATGCATCCGGAGGACCACCCTGTTCCAATAAAACCTGGTGTAAGGGGCACCAGCCATGAGCGCCTGAAGCTCACTGACTCGGCAAACCGGGGTCAGTGCTACCAGGAAAGCCACCTTCCAGGACAAATGCCGGAGCAAACACGTCTCCATCGGTTCGAAAGGTGGACGAGTGAGCTGTGTGAGCACCACATTCAAGTCCTATTCCACCGGAGAGGGACGGATGGGTGGCTTGGATAACAGAAGGCCCCGCATGAAGCGGGAGACTAGCGGTTGCCCCGAGAGAGGTGATTAGCCGATATGGCGCTCAGATGAACACGAACAGAGTTTAACTTCAGCCCATCCCTCGAAAAGTGGAGAAGGTACTGGAGAACCCACCGAACCGGGCATGAGAAGGGGTCGATCTGGTGCTCCGAGCACCAGACAGAGGAGCGTTTCCACTTAAAGTCGTAAGCTTGCCTAGTGGAGTCCTTCCTCGAGGCAAGGAGGATTTCCTCAACCTCCTCCGGAAGGGCCAGTGAGGCTAGAGAGACCCATTCAGCTGCCAGGCCGTGAGGGATAGGGAGGGTAAATTCGGGTGTAGTACCCGATCCTCCTCCTGCGTCAGCAAGTCCCTGGCAGAGCCCAGGGGGATCGGAGGCTCAGACGACAGCCAGAGCAGGAGTGGAAACAAAGGCTGCCGAGGCACAAGGGGGCCCACGAGAATCAGCGATGCCCCGTCCCGTTGAGCCATGAACAGAGTCCTCGCAATGAGGGGGAAAGGAGGGAATGCATAGAGAAGACTGGAGGACCAATCCAGGAGAAATGCATCAGGGCCCTCCCTGCTCAGGTGCAACACCGGGCCGCAGAAGCAAGGTAGTTGTGCGTTTTAAGAGCTAGCGAAGAGGTCCATCACTGGAGTGTCCCAGCGTAGGAACAGTCAGCCTGCAACTCTGGGATCGAGGCGCAACTTGTGGGGGTGAAGGATTCTGCTGAGCCTGTCCGCCAGGCCATTCTCCTGACCCAAGAGGTACGTCGCCTTGAGGGACATCCTCCGCCAGGCGGCAAAAGAACAGATGAGGACTGCTTCCCTGCAGAGGAAGCGTGACCCCGTGACCCCCTCTCTTGAAATAGAACAATCGCTACCCGGTTGTCAGTCTGCACCAGAACAGACTTCCCGCTGAGGGCATTCACGAAGGCCCCCGAGGGCCCACTGGATGGCACGGAGCTCGAGCATGTTTATCTGCTGTTCAGCCTCCACCGGCAACCACTGCCCCTGTGTGCAGAGACCTGCAATGGGCTCCCCACCCTAACAGGGAAGCATCCGTGGTCAGTATCACATTGTACTGTGGGGCCTGGAAGGACGATCCCCGCAGGAGGGGTTTTGTCACCAGTTCAGGAACAAACAAAGGTCGGGAAGAACCCTGATGGGGTCCCTGAGGTGTCCGAGGGATTGACTCCATTGGGAGCCAAGACACCACTGGGTCATCTGCATGTGCAGGCGGGAGTGAGGAACCACATGCACAGTCGAGGCCATGTGGCCCAAGAGATGTAGCATGGACAGAGCGGTGACCTGGTGGGCACCCTGGACACACACTGCCAGAGCCCGGAGACAGGTGGAGAAATCCACTAGCAAGGCGGCCATGGCCTGCTGAGTATCGAGGCATGCCCTGATGAACTCGAGAGCCTGTGCCAGCTTGAAGTGAGATTTTGGGTAGTTGACCAAAGAACCCCAAACTCTCCAAGAGGACAGTGCGTGACATCACTTGCCAGGCCTCCTCGACAGAGGAGCCCGTAACTAGCCAGTCGTCGAGGTAGGGAAACACCGACATGCCCCGGCGCCAAAGGTGAGCAGTGGCCATGACGAGGCACTTCATGAACACCCGTGGGGCAGATGCAAGGCCGAAGGGGAGCACCCTGTACTGGAAGTGCTCTCCCTGCACCCTGAAACGCAGGTACTGCCTGTGTTGGGGGTGGATCAGGATATGGGCATAAGCGTCCTTTAGATCCCAGGAGCATAGCCAGTCGCCCTGCCGGAGGAAGGGCAGCAGCACGCCAAGAGATAACATCTTGAATTTCCCCCGCACCAGAAACTTGTTCAGCTTGCGGAGGTCGAGGATGGGCCGCAGGCCCCCCCGTCTTTTTCAGGATGAGGAAGTGCCGGGAATAAAAGCCCCGACCTCAAAAGGTGGGGAGGGAGTGTAATTCGTGCTGCAGCAAAAGCTGGTGTGCGGGGAGTCGAGGCGGCTCTGCCGGGGAGAAAGGGGGTGGGAGCCTGTCGAAGTGGAGGCGATATCACCTCGGACATCTGGGTCCTCCAGGTCATCCGGGAAGGCTAACTGCCCATGTTGGGGCAAAACAGGACAGGCGTGCCCCCCACTGGCTGCTGCACCGCCGAAGGGCAAGGGGCCATGCCACTGGTGTCAAAACCCATGAGGGGGTTGTGGGGGAGCCGGTGTATGGGCCTTCGGGCCCTTTGGTTTATGGTGACCCTGGCCAGGCTTCCCCTGCACTGGTGGGCATGGGGGTAGCTGGGTACAGCAGGTAGCCGTGGTACAGGAGGCTTTTCCTGGGAAAGAAGGGCTTCTTGGCAGGCTTCTTCTTCCGAGGTAGCATGGAGGTCTTGCGGGAGAGACGTCTCAATCTCCGCAGCCTTCTCCTCCATCAGCTTACCAAAAAGTTGTTCGCCGAGGCAGGGTACGTCCAGGAGCTTCTCCTGCACCCACTGCTCTAAATCCGAAGATTGGAGCCAAGCATGGCGGCGGGCTCAGATGCCCGCGGCTGCCACCCAAGCCGATGTCTTGAAGCTCTCATAGGAGGCTCAAGAGATATACTTGGAGTAATCCGCCACCGATTTCAACAGGATGCAGAACCTGTCAAGGGGCTCGCCCTCGAGGCCAGCGGAGAAGCCTCCAAGTTCTTTTGCCAAGTCACTGAGGAACATACCCATATATAATTGGTATGCCTGGATGTGACAGGAGAGCATGGAACCTTGATAGGCCTTGCAGCCCAGGGGCATCAAGGGCTCTGGACTCTCGGCCCGGCGAAACCGAGGAGTGGGACTTCGGGCTTTTCTGCTTCCTCATGGATGATTCCACTATCATCGAGGTGTGTGGAATTTGAGTCTTACGGAAGCCTGGCCCTCGCTGCAGCTTGTACATTGTGTCAAGGCGCTTGCTCACAATGGGGACTGAGGCCGGGGCCTCCCACATGGAGCAATAGCCAGGAGAGGATCGGTGACACTGGCACGGTTAGGGATTCGCTGGGCGGGGCCTCGTACTGAAGAATATTAAGTTCTTCAGCACGATGGTCTTCCTCGGTCTGGGTGATCAGGTTGAGTGCCCATGCCATGTCCCGAACAAACACCAAAAGGGAGGTGTCCTCGGGTGGTGAACGCTGCTGGAGATCAGGCGGCAGGGGTCTGACGGAAGATCCCAGTGGGTGCGGGTCACCAGGAATGTGTCCCCATCGGATTCCCAGTCCGAGAAATCGGTCAAGGGATCTGAGCCAGGCGGCTCACCCTGTCTGATGGCCGGTGGGGCCTGGAGCTGGAAGCCCCGGACAATCTTGCCCCCAAAGAACAGGAGGGGAGAGCGAGCGAGACCAACGTCGAGGACCCTTACAAGGCCTGTGGCTCTCGGGGGTTTCCTGGACGGATTTGGGTGTCCCAAGCGAGGGACCCACGGTCTCCGGGCGCAAGTCAAGAAAGTTGGCTGTGAGCGCCTGCTGGGAAGTAATGAATGCAGAAACGCTGCATTCTGGGATGCCGATACCAGAGTCACCGGATCGGGCATCAAGGAGGAGAGGGGGTTCTCACTGGGACAGTCCTCAGGAGACTGGGTGCCTTCGCCGGAGGCCTCAGTTTCTCTACGAGGCACCTTGCGGGGCTGCTCCTTGTCCGACTCTCGGGAACGCCGGATGGGGCTAAGCGACAGGGCACAGGAGCGCTCGCGCTTGTCAGGGGCCCCAGACAGCAATTTCGAGACCACCTTCTTTTTGTGTCATTCCACCTCGGGGGACCCCTGGTCCGAATGACGCCTGGAACGTGGTTCTGCAGGGGGAGAACTCACTGGAGGGGAGACGACCAAGGGTGCCACCGTGGACTTCGAGGCAGCCTTTCGAAAAATGTCCTCGGACTTCTGCTTACAGCTGTGAGCAGGGCCTTAGAGGACATTTTGTTACAGAGTGAACAGAGCTCTGGGTCATGATCGGCTCCCAGACACCTTACACAGCAGCCATGAGTGTTCGTAAGCGACATGTTCCTAGAGCATCTATCACATTTTTTAAACCCGGTGGACATGGGGGCAGAAACGGCCCCTGAGAGGTCGAAGTTGAAATCCAGAACTTCCAGGGTAGCATTCTCCGAAATGCTTCCTGTTCCACGAGCAGGACCCAAAAGGCAGGCAGAGCTCCGGAGTCTCAATGCGTGGATGAGACAATGGTGCAGAGATGAGGGTTTTGGATTTGTTAGGAACTGGGAAACATTCTGGGGAAAGGAGGGGCTCTTCCGAAGGGATGGGCTTCACCTTAACCAAACAGCGTGTCATCACTCAGCCCCAGGTCCCTGTTTTGGTTGCTCTCTCTTCCCGCCTCCCGGAAGTGACACAAACAGCGTGTCATCACTCAGCCCCAGGTCCCTGTTTTGGTTGCTCTCTCTTCCCGCCTCCCGGAAGTGACACAAACAGCGTGTCATCACTCAGCCCCAGGTCCCTGTTTTGGTTGCTCTCTCTTCCCGCCTCCCGGAAGTGACACAAACAGCGTGTCATCACTCAGCCCCAGGTCCCTGTTTTGGTTGCTCTCTCTTCCCGCCTCCCGGAAGTGACACAAACAGCGTGTCATCACTCAGCCCCAGGTCCCTGTTTTGGTTGCTCTCTCTTCCCGCCTCCCGGAAGTGACACAAACAGCGTGTCATCACTCAGCCCCAGGTATTCCTCAGTACATTAAGAACATCGGGGCGCCGTTCCTGCTTTGTAGCTGCTGAACGTGACTTTGCCTCCCTGCTTGCTTGTTTGCTGCTTTGTGTTACCTGCTGCCTAATTGCTGTGTGTTCCTGTTGCCTAACTGTTGTCCTTCCCTCCAGGTCCCTGTTCTGGTTGCTCTCTCTTCCCGCCTCCCGGAAGTGACACAAACAGCGTGTCACTCAGCCCCAGGTATTCCTCAGTACATTAAGAACATCGGGGCGCCGTTCCGCGCCGTGGCGGCGCGCCCAAGGAGCAGGTCCTGCTCCTTGGGGCGACGACTGGGGTGCCTCCATATCTACACCGGGGCACTTGCCACTCCGCAGTGGATTTAAAAACTCGTGCCTTTCGCCTCCTTTAACATTCCTTTTGCTATTGTTATCAGTGCTCAGTTTCTTGAGCACTGCTTCACCTGTATCTGTTCCCCTAATTCCATCTCGGATTATTACTAGGCCTTGGGCCATGGCTTCTATTCCTGTCCTTTGGGGAAATCGTTTCCCCTCGGTTTCCTCTGCCCCTCCGGGGTTTTTGCCCGGAACATGCATAATCTTATTACATGCCCACTTACCAATATTCCTCCCATACCTTCCCCTCAGCCTGTTTGTTCTTTGCTGACCTTGTCGTTTGCTCTCCTTAACTGTAGATCTCTCCGTGCCAAGACCCCTCTTATCCACGATCTCCTAA
This sequence comes from Ichthyophis bannanicus, assembly GCA_033557465.1. Classification (NCBI taxonomy): domain Eukaryota; kingdom Metazoa; phylum Chordata; class Amphibia; order Gymnophiona; family Ichthyophiidae; genus Ichthyophis; species Ichthyophis bannanicus. The sequence continues at coordinate 124,081,698 of CM066048.1, forward strand.
CGCAACACTCCCTTGATGCCTTGTTCCTTACGGAAACTTGGCTTCGTGAGGGAGAGGACGGAGTCCTCCACCGATGTCTCCCCCCTGGCTATTCTAGCTTTCACCTCCCCCGACTTCACCGCTCCGGGGGCGGTGTAGCTATTATTCACCGTTCGTCTTTTTCTCTTTCTCTTGTATCCCCTCAGCCCCGCTATCCCGAAGCTCTCCTGCTACGCTCCAGTACCTCTGTACCTATTTTTTTCCTGCTTCTTTATGCCCCACCTTCTATGCGCCCCGACCTCTGGGAGTCCCTTCTGCTCTCCCTTTCTGAAGCCTCTTTACTCACTTCCCACTTGGTTGTTCTCGGGGACTTTAATGCCCACCTCACCCCCCCCCAACCCACCCCCGAGATAAGGCCCTCAGTTCACTTTTTTCAGACCTTGACCTCTACCAACACGTGCACTGCCCTACACATTCTTCTGGCTCCACATTAGATCTTATTCTTACGTTTTCTTCTTCCCCTTACATACCCTCTGCCATCTCTCCTGTCTCTTTTCCCTGGTCAGACCATCACTGTTTGTTCTTCTCCTTCTCTCTCCCCCCTGCCCAAACCCTTGCTTCAACTACCCCAGCCCCACCTAAGGTTTTTAGGCGTCATCTCACTCCCCTTATCTTGCAGTCATTCCCTCCCGCAGACTCTCTCTTTTCTGTTGAGTTCTTTTTGCTCCCTGTCGACCATCAAGCTGCTTCCTGGTCTTCTGTTCTTTCCAGTACTCTTGATACACTTGCTCCCCTCCGCCCCGTCCCCTACCGTCCCTCCTCCCACCACCCCTGGTACCACCCCGGCCTTTATCTTCAGCGCACACATCTTCGGCGTGCTGAGCACTACTGGCGTCGGCATCCTTCCCCTGCCTCCCTGATTTCTTTTCGCTCTGCTCACCGTTCATATCGCACCATGATCACTGCAGCAAAGAAGACCTATTTTTCTGACCTTATCACTGCTTCTTCTAACTCTTCTCGCTGCCTGTATCGGGTCTTTCACTCCTTGTCCTACCTGTCAACCTGTCCCTTCTCATCAGCACTCCCTTCCACTGCCCCTAGCCCAACAACTCTTGCCTCCTTCTTTGTTCACAAAATTCAGTCTCTTCGTTCCTCTTTTTCCCTGTGCCCTCCTCCCCTTTCCCCTCCTCTTTCACCTTCTTCTTCCTCCTCCATTCCTTCCCCCCCTCCCTCTCATGCTCTCCCTCATACCTGGTCTTCTTTTAGTCTTGTTTCTTCTGCCGAACTTTTTCAGGTGATCTCCTCCTCTCATAAAACTACTTGTCCCCTTGATCCTCTCCCATCCTCGTGGCTCCTTGATCCTTCACTTCACCTCCTTCCGTATATCCTTGGTATAATCAATACTAGCCTCTCCTCCGGTAGTTTTCCCCACTCTTGGAAACATGCCATAGTCCGCCCTCTTTTGAAAAAACCCTCTCTTGACCCTAGCTTACCTGCCAACTGGCGTCAAGTTTCAAATCTCCCTTTCCTTTCTAAAGTCTTAGAGAAATTAGTCTTCACACAACTTTCACAACATCTTGACTCTACTCTATCTTCACCCCCGTCAATCCGGCTTTAGACCTGGCCATAGCACTGAAACTGTTCTCCTTGCACTTCTTAGTGATCTTCACCGTTCTCACGATCGTGGTGACTTGTCTGTCGCTGTTTCTTTAGATCTCTCCGCTGCTTTTGACGTTATTGATCATCGCACCCTTCTCACACGTCTGACTCTGGTATTCGCGGCACTGTATTGCATTGGTTTCATTCTTTTCTCTCCCACCGTTCTTTCTCTGTTCACTCTGGTTCTTCCACTTCGGTTCCCTCTCCTTTGCACTGTGGTGTTCCACAGGGTTCCATTCTTGCTCCCTTACTCTTCAACATTTTTCTTGCTCCCTTAGCCCTCCTCATTCAGCAATCCGGTGTTTCTTTCTATTTTTACGCAGACGATATCCTCCTTGTTCATCATACCAGTTCCCTTTCCCCTGATCTTTCCGCCCTTAACACCTGTCTATCCTCTATTGCCTCCTGGTTCTCTGAAAATTTCCTCTGTGTTAACCCTTCTAAATCCTCTGCCATCTGGTTTTCTTTCTCTTCTTCCCCGCCTAGTCTAGCCCCCGTGATGTCTTCCCTTCCCATTCCTGTTGTCTCTACCCTCCGCTATCTGGGTGTTACCTTGGATTCCTCTCTCTCTTTTCATCCTCACATTTCCTCCCTTGTCCGTACCTGTCACTTTCATCTGCGCCGTATTCGCTCTCTTCGTCCTTTTCTTTCCCCCCAATCCCTCACCACTTTGGTTCTCTCTTTTGTAACTTCCCGCTTAGACTACTGCAATTCCATCTTATCTGGCCTCCCTTCCTGTCAACTCCGTCGTCTTCAGCTTCTTCAGAATACTGCTGCTCGCCTTCTCACCTCTTCTTCCCCCTTTGATCATATTACCCCCTGCCTCTTCTCCCTTCACTGGCTTCCCATCAAATTCAGACTCATTTACAAGTATATCATTATCACTCATAGGGTTCTTCATTCCAGCACCCCTCGGTATCTCTCTGACCTTATCTTCCACCAGCCCGCTCCCCGTCTTCTTCGCTCATCTCATACCAATCGTCTATTCCTTCCTTCTCCATCCCAGGCCCACCTTGAACTTACCCGCCACTCTGCCTTCTTTTTCCTGGCCCCTGCCCTCTGGAATTCCCTCCCTCACACCCTTCGTATTGAACCCTCCTTCCCCCATTTCAAAACTCTCCTCAAGACTCATCTTTTCTCTCAAGCGTACAACCTACAGGTCTCCCCCTGATATGCAGTCAGCATACCTATTCATGCCCCTCACGTTACATTCAACTGCCACTCAACCCAGTCAACATACCTATTCATGCCCCTCACGTTACATTTAACTACCACTCAACTTTTGTCTCCCACATAACACTCAACTCCCACCCCGTGTCCTCTTTCCCTCCCCACGTTCCTGTGTTTAGCTCGTTAGACTCTATTCTATTTTTCTCTCTCTCTCCTATTCTTTCCTATTATCCAATGGCGTTCCTTTCTCTCTTTGCTTTTCCGTAGCTGCCTTTTATTGTACACCGCCCTGATACTTCGGTCTTGGGCGGTATATCAAGCCTAAATAAATGAAATGAAAATGAAAATTAACCGGGATGGAACCAGGCTGCTGGCATTAACCTTTAAAAAGGAGATAGAGCAGCTTTTAAACTAGATATTGGGGAAAGCCGACAGTTGCCCAAGAGCGGATGGTTCGGAAGAATGTATCCTTGAAGGATACTACCAAAAGCAGAGAGGTTCCACAAAAGAGTAAAGTAGCCCAAATGCCTTCAAGTATGGAGCAGACTGAGCTTAAAGATCCCAAATTACCCATGTCTACCAATAGCCAAATTAATATGAGTAAAACACATTCTCTAAAATGCTTGTATGCAAATGCTAGAAGTCTAAAAAATAAGATGGGAGAGTTAGAATATATAGCACTAAATGAGAGGTTAGATATGATTGGAATATCAGAGACATGGTGGAAGGAGGACAACCAGTGGGACACTGTGATACCTGGGTACAAACTATATCGTAATGATAGAGCTGATCAAATTGGTGGAGGGGTTGCTCTCTATGTTAGAGAGGGCATTGAGTCAGAAAGGATTAAAGTTTTGCAGGAAACAAAATCTGCTGTAGAATCTATATGGATTGAAATTCCATGTAAAAGGGGGAAGGCAATGGCAGTGGGGGTGTACTATCGAGCACCTTGCCACAATGACCAAATGGATGATGAAATGCTCAAAGAAATCAAGGAAGCTAACAAAAGGTTACAGTGCAGTAATAATAATGGGTGATTTCAACTACCCCGGTATCGACTGGGTCAGTGTCACGTCAGGACATGCTAGGGAGATAAAGTTCCTAGATGAAATAAAATGACTGCTTCTTGGAGAAGCTGGTTCATGAACAGACCAGAGGGGAAGCCATATTAGACCTAGTCCTTAGTGGAACACCAGATCTATGTTGGGGCCACTTGGCAATAGTGATCATAGCATGATTGCCTTTGATTTAATTAGTGGAGGAGGGATAGTAAGGAAATCCACAGTATTACCTTTTAACTTTCGAAAGGGAAACTATGATAAAATGAGGAAAACAGTTAAGAAAAAACTAAAAGGAGCAGTTCCAAAAGTTAAAGACGTACATTAGGCTTGGCTGTTGTTGAAAAATACTATCTTGGAAGCCCAGACCAGCTGTATTCCACGCTTTAAGAAGAGTGGAAGGAAGTCCAAAAAACTGCCAGCATGGTTTAAAGGTGAGGTCAGAGAGGCTGTTGCCAAAAAAGCATCTTTCAGGAAATGGAAAAAAAAGAGCCAAACGACGAAACCTGGAAACAGCACAAGCACTGGCAAGTCAAATGCAAGGCATTGATAAGGCAGGCAAAGGGAGAATTTGAGAAGAAGCTTGCTGCGGAAGCAAAAACGCGAAATAAAGACCTTTTCAAGTACATTTGTAGCAAAAAACCTGTGAGAGAGTCAGTTGGTCCATTAAAGGGGTTAAAGGAGCACTAAGAGGCGACAAGGCGATAGCGGAGAGATTGAATGAATTCTTTGCTTCAGTCTTTACTGAGGAAGTTGTAGGGATGTTACCCATGACTGAAGTGGTATTTAAAGGTGCGGAAGAATTGAAGGAAATATCGATACATCGGGAAGATGTATTACAACTATTAGATAAACTGAAGAGTAGCAAATCACCTGGGCCGGATGGTATACATCCAAGGGTGTTAAAAGAACTGAAATACGAGATTGCAGACCTGCTATTAGTAATCTGTGAACTATCATTAAAATCATCTCTAATACCTGAAGATTGGAGGATCGCCAATGTAACACCTATTTTTAAAAAGGGTTCCAGGGGTGATCCGGGAAACTACAGACCGGTGAGCCTGACATCAGTACCGGGAAAAATGGTAGAAACCATCATAAAGAATAAAATTACTCAGCATGTAGATAGTCATGACCTAATGGGAGACAGCCAACATGGCTTTAGACAAGGAAGATCTTGTCTTACTAATCTGTTATGTTTTTTTGAAGGAGTGAATAATCAGGTGGACAAAGGTGAGTCGGTTGATATTATGTATCTGGACTTTCAGAAAGCCTTTGACAAGGTCCCTCATCAGAGACTTTTGGCAAAACTAAAGAGTCATGGGATAGGAGGCAGTGTACTATTGTGGATCAGGAACTGGTTAAAAGATAGAAAGCAAAGGGTAGGGCTAAATGGCCAATTTTCCCAATGGAGAAAGGTGAATAGTGGTGTACCCCAGGGATCTGTGCTGGGTCTGCTGCTTTTTGACATTCATAAATGACCTGGAAAGTGGAATAACGAGTGAGGTTATCAAATTTGCAGATGACACAAAACTATTTAAAGTTGTTAAAACCCAAGAGAATTGTGGAAAATTGCAAGAGGATCTTGATAATTTGGAAGACTGGGCATCAAAATGGCAGATGAAATTTAATGTGAACAAGTGCAAGGTTATGCACCTAGGGAAGAACAACCCAAACTATGGTTACACGATGCAAGATTCCACATTAGGAACTACCACCCAGGAAAAAGATTTAGGCGTCATTGTGGATACCATGTTAAAACCCTCGGCCCAGTGTGCAGCGGCAGCCAAGAGAGCAAATAGAATGCTAGGTATGATACGGAAAGGAATGGAAAATAAAACAAAAGATATAATGCCTCTATATTGTTCCATGGTGAGACCGCACCTTGAATATTGTGTGCAATTCTGGTCGCCGTATCTTTAAAAGGATATAGCGATTTTAGAAAAGGTTCAGAGAAGAGCCACCAAAATGGTAAAGGGGATGGAAGGATACTCCTATGAAGAAAGGCTAAAAAGGTTGGGGCTCTAACCTGGAAGAGAGACGGCTGAGGGGAGATATGATAGAAGTCTATAAATTAATGAATGGAGTGGAACGGGTAAACGTAGATCGATTGTTTACCTTATCAGAATATAGAAAGACTAGGGGACATGCAATGAAGCTACAGGGTAAACTATTTAAGACTAATAAAAGAAAATATTTTTTCACTCAACGTGTACTCAAACTCTAGAATTTGTTACCGGAGGATGTAGTAAAGGCTGTTAGTGTAGCTGGGTTTAAAAAAGGTTTGGACAAGTTCCTGGAGGAAAGGTCCATAAACCATTATTAAGAAGAGACCCAGGATATCAATGCTTGAACCAATACAAGCATTGTGGAACCTGTGTCCCTTGGGGAAACTGCTAGGTACGTATGACCTAGATTGGCCACTGTTGGAAACAGAATACTGGGCTTGATGGACCTTGGTCTGACCCAGTATGGCATATCTTATGTTCTTATGTTCACACGGCCAGCGGTTGGAAAGAAAAAAGGGCACGAAGCCCGGGATAATTTTTTTTTTTTAGAAAAGGTATCCCTGCAAGCTTCAAAAAAAGAGATATAGCCTGTTAAGGCGAGAAAAACGAAAACTTTTTCTGAGGGACAAGGATGTGCGTCTGAAGGGCTCCGTGGAAAAAGGGAAACTGAGCAAGATGGCGGCCTTGGGCAGGAAGAGGACCACGCATGCATGGTAGCAATCCCAAAGGCTCTCTTTGAAAGCTGGGGGAATTGCTCTGCGCAGGTTCCGTCGGTGCCGATGTCACCCATAAGTGAGGACAAACTTCCTGCCTGTTCCTGGAGAAAACATGTTATAAGCCCGCTGCATAGAGTTCAGCCCCAGCCTGAAACCCTGATCTCTGTGATCCTCTTCTTTGCCTTTTTCTTGACTGACCTGTCCGTCCAAAGAGAAAATGGCTGCCTGATGGGAAATGGCCTCCTTGCCAGCCAAACTCTCATCACCCGCAAGATCTGCCATCTCTCTCACCGTTTTCTCTTTGTCAGTGAGCATGTTCAGATTACCACAGCTTTGCTCGCACACTCCCCTGCAGAGCCCAAAAGTCTGCACCTGTGTGGGAAATGACCACTTCTGCCGCCCAAGCTCTGACTCAGCTGTCGGCACCAGCACGAAGGGAAAGACTGAAGCATGCCGCTGGAGACACGCTGCCCCAGGAATATAGGAGGCAGGGAGAACTCCTGACACTATGCTTTTGTCCCCCAGGCCTCTCTACTCACAGACTGATGTAGCCAATTCTCCTGCCAATTCCTACCAATAGATGCACTTTTTTTTTTTTTTTAAATCCCCCCCCCTCAATGTAAAGCAATGGGCAGTACAAAGGGAACTGAGAAAGTCTGGGGTCTAGAGAGTCCAGAAGATTGCAGCCAACGGTCCGCTGGACAATCCTGCTGGGGGGGGGGGGGGACCTGGGGCACCCAGGTAGCTTATCCTGGGCAATCCTTCACTCAGCTAGAGCCAGGACCATAGGCAGGTCCTGCAGTTCTGCCTGCCCTCCATATCTCCAAAGCACGGGTAAGGTTGAAGACCCTAGCCAGCACAAGCACCCTCTTCTCCCCTCCTCAACCAAAATTGCCCTTTCAGTGGAGTCCACACAAAAGGTTTTCACCCAGCTGCTGAGAACTGAAAGATAGAGTTGAGAAGCTGAACAGGGTGCTCTTGTAGGATGACATCACAACTCTGTCAGTCAGTCCTCAGCTGCTGGTGGGCAGAGAAAACCCATGTGTATTGGACTGGACTGGAGGAACGATTAGGAAAGTCAAATTAGCTTTCCTTGAGTTCTTCCAGTCATGTGGATTCTCTTGCCTTATCAGCAGCTTGGAGACTGAGCACGCCAAGTCTTGATGATAGCCTTCCTCAAAGCACTCAAGGGTTACAAACAGATAATCAATACACCCACCCACTCAAAAGGAAACAAACTGGACCTTGTCTTTGCTCCACTACCAGCCATAAGCCCGAACCAAAACCTCAACCTATCCATCACTCCAGTCCCATGGTCCGACCACAGCTTAATTAAATTCCAGATGCCCATGCACCCAGACCATAACATTCATCGTAAGGTAGCCGAGGCTCCCCCAGCACCCACAGGACGATTCCGGCTCTTTAACAAAGAAGAGATCCTTAAAGTCCAACCAAACCTCAGCTTTTCATCACCCAAACTCGATGTGATGATATCCACCTGGAACAGCCTGGGCTCCTTCACACACCAGCCTGCCCAAAACAAACCACCAAGGAGAAGAAAATTAGCACAATGGTACTCCTCAGAACTGCGAACGTCACTACTCCTCCTCAGGAAGCTTGAAAGACGGTGGTGATGCTCACGCTCCTCAGATGACCAGGCAGCCTACACCTCCCACCTAAAAGTACACAGCGAAACAGTCTCAAGGAAAATGAAAGATCACTCTGAACTCCTGCAACGCTCCCTAAACAAGCCTCATGACCTCTCCAACATAGTAAAGACCCTAACAAAAGAACCTTCCCCCACCCAACCAAGTCTGCTACACCCGCAGGAATTTGCAGACTACCTACAAGCCAAAACAAGCCAAGCCAACTCAGCCACTAATCCCACACCTGGTTACAAGCCACACCAGCTGACGCCGCTGACCTCCTTCATACCCCCTTCAGAGAGATGCATAGAGGACATAATCACATCCATTAACACCACCACAGCTCCCAATGACCCTTGCCCAGCATTCTGGAAAAGATCACTGCGTGTGGAAATCAGCCCATTCATAGCCAAGATCATGGACCTGTCCTTTTCAACAGGGGCATTCCCACCGAGTCTGAAGCAAACGTCCATCTGGTCCCTTCTAAAAAACAACAAACTGAACCCCCAGAAGGCGAAATCCTATCGACCAATCTCTAGCATGCCCCTGCTGGCCAAGATAATTTAGATAATTCAACACCAAATCCATCATCACATCGATACCACCGCCCCTCTCGACCCATGTCAACACGGCGTCAAGACATTCCTAACCACCCTACTCAGCACCTTAATCACAGGGATTGATAACATCAGACAAGGATACGCGCTAATCTTCATGAATATCGCTTCCACGTTCGACTCAGTCAACCACGATCTGCTCATTGCACGCCTCCAAGAGAAGGGAATCCACGGTGCAGCCTTGAGTTGGGGCAATTTCTCTAAAATCTTGGAGAAATTTGTTTTTGCTCAGCTATCCCATCACCTCGACTATTAACTTCCTTCACCCCCATCAGTCTGGGTTTCGTTCAGGTCACAGTGTTGAAACTATCCTCCTTGCTTTCACCAACGCCTTGCATGTAGCACACGATCGTGGTGACATCTCGGTGGCGGTTGCTTTGGATCTCTCGGCTGCCTTTGACTTAGTTGACCATTCTCTTCTTCTTCACCGGCTTCGGGATGCTGGTCTCTGCAGCACTGTACTCCACTGGTTCCACTCTTTTCTATCTTCCAGGTCCTGCGCGGTTCTTTCACCTTCCCCCACCTCCCCTTCTTCTGATCCCTACACTCTCTTGTGGGGTTCCTCAGGGTTCTGTTCTTGCTCCTCTCCTTTTTAACCTCTTCCTAGCTCCTCTTGCGTCCCTGATCCAGCAGTTTGGTATATCTACTTTCCTATATGCGGATGACATTCTACTGCTCCATCACACTTCCCCTTCCTGTCCTGATCTCTCTGTTCTTGATTCTTGTCTCACTGCTGTTGCTGATTGGCTATCAGCTAATTGTCTCCACTTGAATCTTGCTAAAACTATTGCTATCTGGTTTTCTCACGGTGGTCCTTCCCCCACCTTGGCTCCTCCTTTTTCTGGCTCCCCTGTACCCCTGGTCTCCACCTTCCGGTACCTCGGTGTACTTTTTGACTCTGATCTGTCCTTTCACTCTCACATTTCGCACATTACTAACACATCCTTCTTCTTTCTCCGCCAGATTCGGTCTATTCGTCCTTTTCTTTCCCCTTCAGCCCTAGTCACTCTGGTTCTATCCTTAGTCATGTCTCGGGTGGACTTTGCCAATTCCCTCTTTATCGGTCTACCAAAATGTCAACTTACCCGTCTTCGTCGCATTCAGAACACTGCTGCTGCGCGCCTGGTCACTTGCTCCTCTCCCCGGGATCACATAACTCCTTTGCTTTTTCACCTTCACTGGTTGCCTATACCTTTCCGGACCACCTTCAAGCTTCTGATTCTGACTCATAAAGCTTTCCATACTAGCACTCCTCAATATCTAACGGACCTCCTTTTCTTCCATTCTCCCAGATACACTCCCCGCTCCTTTCATCTCAACCGTCTTACCCTTCCCTCACCCTCCCATGCTCACTTGCAATCTACCCGCTCCTCCGCTTTCTTTTTTGCCGCTCCTGCCCTTTGGAACGCCCTCCCTCCCGCCCTCCGTCTTGATCCACAATTCACCAGCTTCAAACAGTTAAAAACACACCTGTTCTCCTTAGCGTTTAATGTTCCCTCTCCTTTTGTATGATACCTCTCTGCCCTCCTCATGTTCCTCCCAGCTTACTCCTTGTCTATGTCCTGTCCTGTCTCTCTTGATTTTAGCTGTCCTGTCAACCATTGTACATTTCTTTTCTTTTTTCGTTGGCCTTGGCCTTCTTTTATTGCATTTTAAATGTACACCGCTTTGCTTCCAGTGAAAGGCGGTTTTTATCAAGTATAACAAACAAACATAAACAAGTCATACCTAACAGACTGATGGCAACAGGTACGAACTTGGCTCCATGACCTCAGAGCCCTTTCAACAAAGGCAAGGTGTCGCACAAGGCTCCTCACTCTCGGCCCTCCTTTTCAATATATATCTGCAGCCCATCTGTTCAATCATCCATTCCTTTAATATCTCCTGCCTCGTGTACACCAACGATGTACTGCTCTTCACGCCGTTCCCCATTGATAAGCATGATTTCTGGACACTAACAAATTGCTTTGATGCTGTCACGGACTGGTTCCACATGCAGAGCCTCAGAATCAACTTCAACAAGACAGATGTCCTCTTCATCACCAGAAATCAAGCCTTTACCCCCTCCCACATCAATAAAGGTGAGAGATGCCGAGCTCCCAAGCAGGCCCACCATCTGCTACCTGGGTATCACTTTAGACCAACAGCTTGACATGAAAGCAACACCATCAAGGCAATCACAAGATATGAACAATTCGTCATCTGCGACCACTGTTGGAGCCTGACGACTTCCGGACGATTTTTCAAGCGCTGGTAACCCCCCCACTTCGACTACACCAACTCTATTCTGCACTGACTCCATAAGAACCCACTGAACCCACTACAGCTAGCAATGAACGTAGCCGTCCACATCCTGCATGAAGCCTCCCAGAAGAGACCCCATAACCCCAATTTTGAAACACCTCCACTGGCTTCCGATCCACTGCAGGCTCACTTTCAAATTACTGCTGACCTTCAAAGCCATCAAACAATCCTCCACCTCCCTCACAGACATCGTCCACCCCACTCCTCCAAGCAGATCCAGGTGGTCATTCGCTGCCAACATGCTCGTAGTCCCCAACGCAATAACGAAATGCTCCCAGGCAACAAAGAACAGAGCCTTTGTGTTCTACGCACCTACTTGCTGGAATACCCTAACTACCATCCGAGCCATTACGGACCTTGCCCAATTTAGGAAGGCACTAAAGCACCATCTTTTCCTTCTACATTACTCCCACACCAGTGATACTTCACAACTGAGCATACCCCTCACCCACCATGACGACACCACCAGCACACTCACATCATAGTGACGCAACCACATCTATTAATATAACTGTCCAACCTGTAAATAATTGTCCCAGCCTGTAAATAGTTGTAAGAGCATGCCTGGTCGCTACAACACATCCGGGACATAATTGCTCAATTTGTACATAGAACAGGTATAGTAATTTGGGTTATAAACAGGGGTAACTAAGTAAGTACAATGCATGTTTCATCCTGCATTGTATAATTAATGTTACCTGTAAACTGCACCGATTCTAAAAAGCACGGTATAGAAAAGATTTTAAATAAATTATAATTATTACCCTGGATAGGCAGCTGTCACCACCCATCAAGCTCAGCATTCTATTGACAAAGCAGACTCGAAGAGCAACTACTAAAAACTTGGAAAAAAACCCCACAACTATATACACCACTTACACTCCACTCCCACGCAACCAGCACTTGTACCTTTCAGCTCAACCTCTTCTCCAACACACTCTCACATCTGTCATCTTTCTTCTGCTTTTATTTTTTTTTATCCCCTTGTACAGCAGCGTGAAGAACCAGGATGCCTTTGCATTCTTATGCGTTGCCATCAAGTCCATGACCAGTTTGCCCCACAGTCATTTGAAACTGGCAAAAACCATGTCGAGTGACCAGTTGCCTGGGTCCAGACGATTGCAGCCAAGGAAGTCGGCCTCCATGTTGTCTCTTCCTGCCACATGGGCAGCAGAGATGGCCTGGAGATTCACCTCCATCCAAAGAGAGAATCTTGTTCTCTAGCAGCACACTTCTTGTTCTGCCCTGGCGAATGATGTAGGCCATGGCGGTGGCATTGTCCAAAAGCACCTGGACTGCCTTTCTGTGCAGCAGCAGTTGGGAAAACTGCAGAGCCATAACCACCACACATCTCCAACCGGTTGATTGATCAGGCAGCCCCCTTCTAGGTCCAACTTCCCTGTGCTATCTGGGTTTTCGCAATGTGCTTCCCAACCGGCAAGACTGCATCAGTTGTCAATGGAATCCACTCGGGGGGGGGGGACTCCAATGGCATGCCTGCCAGACAATGCTGTGGGCTGAGCCACCACTTGAGCGCCATCCGCATGTCCAGTGGGCAAATCAGCTTCCTTGATAACTGATGTACCTGTGGTAACCATCAGTGAAGGAGAGCCCTCTACAAGGGTTTCATATGGGCACATATCCAGGGAACCAGCTCAATAAATGCCACCATCAAGCCCAGTAGCTGAAGGTAATGCCACATTCACTGCACTGCCATCCACAGAAAATGTTGAACCTGGGTCATCAGCTTTTGCACCCGATCACTGGGCAAGGAGACCCTGCCAATATTTGTCTGAAACCTGGCCCCCAAAAAGACAAAGTCCTGTAAGGGCTGTAAGGCACTCTTGGCATAACTTACCACCCAGACAAGAGTCTGAAGACATTTGATCACTCAAGCGGTCGCCACATTGGTTGATTAAGAGCAAAGTCGCTTCAGGAAAGCAATCGTCCAGTTATGGGTGCAATAGAATGCCTTCTCAATGGAGTGTTGCCACAACCACCACAACTTTGGTAAAGATGCGAGGAGTCATAGCCAAGCTGAAGGGCAATGCTCAGAACTGAAGTGCCCCATCAGCACTGCAAACTGGAGAAAGCACAAATGCTCCGGGGTCAAATGGGTATGTGAAGGTATGCTTCAGTGAGGTCAAAAGTAGTGAGGAACTCACCTCATCTTACCAGCACGGAGCGAAGCGTTTGGATGTGGAACCACAGCACCCATAATGCTTGGTTTACATGCTTGAGGTCCAAGATGGCACAGAATGGTGCCCCTTTTTTTTTTTTGAGAACCACAAAATAGAGTAGAGTATTGACCGCATCATAACTGGGTGTGCGGAACCTCCACCACTGCCTCCAGGTTTTGGAGCCATAACAAAGTCTTTTGGAGCGCCACAATCTTTCCCGGCATCTTGCAAGGTGACAGTAAGAATTTGCCTGCAAGTGGGCGTTTTAACTCCAAAGTGTTATCTTTTCAAATCATCTCTAGAACCCACTGATTGGAAGTACTCTGGACCTAAGAGGAGTAAAAAAAAAAATCTCTGAAGGTGCACCACCCCATCCTGGCCCTCCCTTGTTTCATTGTGACTTTTTGGGATGAGAGGAAACAGCAGGATAGTAATCTCTGCCTGTCCCCTTGAAAGGCTGCCCCCCTCCCCCTGAATCCAATATGAACCCCTCTGGTAAGGGGCAAAGTGCACTGCTTGGAAACACCAGGGCCGCCAACCCGATAGGCTTAGGCTTATCCTCGGGGAGATACGCTCCCTTTGTCTTGCCCAAATCCTTGACCAGCTTATCCAAGGCCTTCCCAAAAGAGGAGCTTACCCAGGTGCATCTTAGAAGACACCTCTGTCAACCAATTCCGGAACCACAGAAATCATCTGGGCGCAACCATAGAAACATAGAAAGATGACAGAAAAAGACCACATGGCCTATCTAGTCTGTCTTTCCATATCAACAACTACAACAGTCCCCTTTTTTCCTTTAGAGATTCTCTGTTTGTGTCCCATCGAGGCCATACCCTTGGCTGAAGCTGAAATGAGATCATAGAAGGCATCTGCCAGATAAGCTGCCCCGACTCCAATTTTGTAGCCTCTGGGGGGAATGTTGCGGCAGTGTGTTGCTATCGAGCACAGCACCCCCCCCCCCCCCCCCGTGACCATTATAAGCAAGCTCGTGCCATATAGGCCCTGCAGACACTTGCAAGGACAATGCACTGATATCAAATGTCTGTTTCAGCAAGGCTTCCAACTTCTAGTATTGAACGTCCTTGAGGGTCATGCTGCCCTCCATAGGTATAGTAGTCTTCTTAGTAACTGCCAAGACCAACGCATCCACCTTTGGGGATTTGATCTGGTCTTTGTCGGGATCAGGCAATGGGTAGAGCCGTGCCATAGCTCGGCTGACTTTCAATTCTGCCTCTGGGATCTCCCACTCGTCCAGAATCATCTGCTTGATTATTCTGTGGACCAGAAAAACAGTCTGATTTTTGGACACACTGCAAAAAAGGGGGGTCTTCCAAGGGCTCCTCCATCAACGTAGCAGTATGTGGCAAGTTTAGGGTGGCCAGTGAATGGGCAATCAGCAACGCTAACTCTTCTCATCGAAACACATGCTTACCCACTGCAGCCTTGGTGGAGACCCTCTTCTTGACCCTTTTTGGGACCTCTGCGGCACCTGCCCCCAAATCCTGTTTCAGGCAATAAGCCTGATGCATTATTAGTGCAAAATCCACTGAAAAAACTTCCAAGGACGAAATTGATGACAAAACACCACTGCTAGAAACTGGCAAGGGTGACTCTAGGTTGTTCTGCCTGGCCACCATTAGAGGAGCAAGGAGAAGGTGAAATTAGACTTACCTGCTAATTGTTGTTCCTTGAGGAACTCCAGTCTAGTCCCAAACCTCTGGGGTTGTGCTCCTTCTCCAGCAGTTCGGAGACTGAGAAACGTCATCGTTTTGATGACACTGGTATAAAGACACAGGTACCACCTCCTCGCTCCAGTAACCTATCGACAAAGCAGACTCACCGGAGCAACAATTAAGTAGTCAACACTATCAACAAACTGTAAACTAACTTAACCTATAAACTTTAAGGGAGAAATATCTCCGTCTACGCCTTATTAGCTTTTGTTAGAACTGCTGAGGCCTGCTTCCCCCCCCCCCTTACGGAGAAAAGCAACCCCTTTATAATCCCCTATCCAGAACTTCCCATATGAACCAGAACCCACACAGTTCCATTTGTCTCTTACCTGTGATAAGTCATTTGCTTTAGGCTCAAGTCCAAAGGAAAAACCGGGAGGGATACGGTACACTAGACTGGAGTTCCTCAAGGAACAACAATTAGTAGCTAAGTCTAATTTCACCTTCCTTATCGTCCCTCCAGTCTAGTCCCAAACCTCTGGGGATGTAACAGAGCAATGAAATAAATCAATAGGAGGGACCTGCTAGACCAGCCTGAAGCACCGCTGTCCCAAAACAGGTATCCCTTCCCGCCTGGACATCCAAAAGGTAATGCTTGACAAAGGAATTTAAAGATGACCAGGTCGCTGCTTTACAAATCTCTGCCGCTAGTACAAACCTGTACTCAGACCATGAAGCCACTTGAGCCCTAGTCGAATGAGAACATAAGAACATAAGACATGCCATACTGGGTCAGACCGAGGTCCATCAAGCCCAGTATCCTGTTTCCAACAGTGGCCAATCTAGGTCATACGTACCTAGCAATATCCCCAAAAGACACAGGTTCCACAATGCTTGTACTGGGTCAAGCATTGATATCCTGGGTCCCTTTTTAATAGTGGTTTATGGACCTTTCCTCCAGGAACTTGTCCAAACCTTTTTTAAACCCAGCTATACTAACAGCCCTTACTACATCCTCCGGTAACAGATTCCAGAGTTTGATTACACGTTGAGTGAAAAAATATTTTCTCTTATTTGTCTTAAATAGTTTACCCTGTAGCTTCATTACATGTCCCCTAGTCTTCCTATATTCTGATAGCGTAAACAATTGATCCACGTTTATCCGTTCCACTCCATTCATTAATTTATAGACCTCTATCATATCTCCCCTCAGCCGTCTCTTTTCCAGGTTAAAGAGCCCTAACCTTTTCAGCCTCTCTTCATAGGAGTAGCCTTCCATCCCCTTCACCAATTTGGTTGCTCTTCTCTGTACTTTTTCTAATAACGCTATGTCCTTTTTAAGATACGGTGACCAGAATTGCACACAATATTCAAGGTGCGGTCGTACCATGGAGCGATACAGAGGCATTATAATATCCTTTGTTTTATTCTCCATCCCTTTCCTTATGATACCTAGCATTCTATTTGCTTTCTTGGCCGCCGCTGCACACTGGGCGGAGGGTTTTAACATGTTATCCACGATGACTCCTAAATCTTTTTCCTGGGTGGTGGTTTCTAATGTGGAGCCTTGCATCGTGTAACTATAGTGTGGGTTGTTCTTTCCTAGGTGCATAACTTTGCACTTGTCCACATTAAATTTCATCTGCCATTTGGATGCCCAGTCTTCCAATTTATCCAGATCCTCCTGCAGTTTTCCACAATCCACTTGGGTTTTAACAACTTTAAACAGTTTTGTGTCATTTGCAAATTTGATAACCTCACTAGTTATTCCCTCTTCCAGGTCATTTATGAATATTTCAAAAAGTAGCGGACCCAGTACAGATCCCTGGGGTACTCCACTATTCACCTTTTTCCATTGGGAATATTGGCCATTTAGCCCTACCCTCTGCTTTCTATCTTTTAACCAGTTCCCGATCCACAATAGTACACTGCCTCCTATCCAATGACTTTTTAGCTTCGCCAAAAGTCTGATGGGGGACCTTGTCAAAAGCTTTCTGAAAGTCCAGATACACTATATTAACCGACTCACCTTGGTCTACCTGTTTATGCACACCTTCAAAAAAACATATCAGATTAGTAAGACAAGATCTTCCTTGTCTAAAGCCATGTTGGCTGTCTCCCATTAGGCCATGACTATCTACATGCTGTGTAATTTTGTTCTTTACGATGGTTTCTACCATTTTCCCTGGTACTGACGTCAGGCTCACCGGTCTATATTTTCCCGGGTCACCCCTGGAACCCTTTTTAAAAATTGGTGTTACGTTGGCGACCCTCCAATCTTCAGGTATAACAGATGATTTTAATGAAAGTTCACAGATTACCAATAGCAGGTCTGCAATCTCATATTTCAGTTCTTTCAACACTCTGGGATGTATACCATCCGGTCCAGGTGATTTGCTACTATTCAGTTTATCAAATAGTTGTAATATATCTTCCCGGTGTAGCGATATTTCTCTCAATTCCTCTGCAGTATCACCTTTAAATACCACTTCAGTCTTGGATAACATCCCCACATCTTCCTCAGTAAAGACCGAAGCAAAGAATTCATTCAGTCTCTGTTATAGCCTTGTCTCCTCTTACTGCCCTTTTTACCCCTCTATCATCTAATGGTCCAATTGACTCTCTCACAGGCCTTTTGCTACGAATGTACTTGAAAAAGTCTTTATTTCGTGTTTTTGCTTCCGTAGCAAGTTTCTTCTCAAATTCCCGCTTTGCCTGCCTTATCAATGCTTTGCATTTAACTTGCCAGTGCTTGTGCTGTTTCCAGTTTTCATCATTTGGCTCTTTTTTCCATTTCCTGAAGGTTGCTTTTTTGGCAGCAACAGCCTCTCTGACCTCACCTTTAAACCATGCTGGCAGTTTTTTGGACTTTCTTCCACTTTTCTTAATGCGTGGAATACAGCTGGTCTGGGCTTGAGGATAGTTTTTTTAAATAGCACCCAAGCTTGCTGTAAGTCTTTAACCTTTGGAACCGCTCCTTTTAGTTTTTTCCTAACTATATTCCTCATTCTATCATAGTCTCCCTTTCGAAAGTTAAAAGGTAGTACTGTGGATTCCTTTACTATCTGTCCTCCACTAATTAAATCAAACATGATCATACTATGATCACTATTGCCAAGTGGTCCCAACACCCTTATTTCTTGCACCAGATCTGGCGTTCCACTAAGGACTAGGTCCAGTATGGCTTCCCCTCTGGTCGGTTCATGAACCAGCTGCTCCAAGAAGCAGTCATTTATTTCATCTAGAAACTTTATCTCTTTAGCATGTCCGGCTGTGACACTGACACAGTCGATACCGGGGTAATTGAAATCACCCATTATTACTACTCTGTTGTGACTTTTGTTAGCTTCCTTGATTTCTTTGAGCATTTCATCATCCATTTGTTCATTCTGGCCAGGCGGTCGATAGTATACTCCCACTGCCATCACCTTCCACTTCATAAATGGAATTTCAATCCATAGAGATTCTACAGCAAATTTTGTTCCCTGCAAAACTTTAATCCTTTCTGACTCAATGCCCTCTCTAACAGAGCGCAACCCCTCCACCAATTTGATCAGCTCTATCATTACGATATAGTTTGTATCCAGGTATCACAGTGTCCCACTGGTTATCCTCCTTCCACCATGTCTCTGAGAGTGCAATCATATCTAACCTCTCATTTAGTGCTATATATTCTAACTCTCCCATCTTATTGTTTAGACTTCTAGCATTGGCATACAAGCATTTTAGAGACTGTATTTTATTAATATTAATCTGGCTATTGGTAGGCATGGGTAATTTGGAATCTTTATGCTCTGTCTGCTCCTTACTCAAGGGCATTTGGGCTACTATACTCCCTTTTGGAACCTCACTGCTTTTGGTAGTATCCTTCAAGGATACCTTCGTCCGAACCATGCGCTCCTGGGTGACTGTCGGCTTTCCCCTATTTTCTAGTTTAAAAGCTTCTCTATCTCTTTTTTAAAGGTTAATGCCAGCAGTCTGGTCCCATCCTGATTAAGGTGAAGCCCATCCCTTCGGAAGAGCCCCCCCTTTCCCCAGAATGTTCCCCAGTTCCTAACAAATCCAAAACCCTCATCCTTGCACCATTGTCTCATCCACGCATTGAGACTCCGGAGCTCTGCCTGTCTTTTGGGTCCTGCACGTGGAACAGGAAGCATTTCGGAGAAAGCTATCCTGGAAGTTCTGGATTTCAACTTCCTACCTAAAAGCTTAAATTTAGCCTCCAGAACTTCCCTACCACATTTTCCTGTCACTGGTACCAACATGTACCAAGACAGCAGACTCCTCCCCAGCACTATCTATGATCCTATCTAGGCGGTGCGTGAGGTCTGCTACCTTCGCACCAGGCAGGCATGTTACCAGGCGATCCTCACGTCCACCAGCCACCCAGCTAGCTACATTCCTAATGATTGAATCACCAACTATAACAGCTGTCCTGACCCTCCCCTCATGGGGACATGGCCCTGGAGAAACATCCTCGGTGTGAGAGGGTTTTACATCACCTGGAGGACAGGTCCTAGTTACAGGATCATTTCCTGCCACACCAGGGTGATGCTCTCCTGTCACGTGACCTCTCTCCTCCATGGCAACAGGGATGCTGCCAGACTGGAGGTGGGACTTAAGGACTATATCCCTGTAGGTCTCGTCCATGTACTTCTCTGTCTTTCTTATGTCTTCCAGGTCTGCTACTCTAGCCTCTAGAGAACGGACTCGTTCCCTGAGAGCAAAGAGCTCCTTGCACTTAGTGCAGACGTAAGACCTCTCACCAACTGGGAGAAAATCATACATGTGACACTCAATGCAAAAGACCGGAGAACCCCCATCTCGTTGCTGGACTTCTGTCTGCATCTTAGTTTAAAAAGCTTGTGTTTAGGTCTTTTAAATTCTGTATATAATAAGGATTGGTGTAGATGCCTATACTAATAAAAGTGTATCTAATACCCCTAATACACCTTGTGTACCTGAAGCTTAATTAATTAATCTCAGGTCCTCCGTGTATGACTGATTTGGATAAAGAGCTGCACCTGAGAGCAGCCCTTTTCCTCTAAGATATGCAAGTACCTATAAAACTACAATTACCCCAAGGGTGGGTGGGTGCTGGGGTGGGAGGGAGGGAGATAAGTCCTATTGAAGAGGGCAGTTACAAGGTACCCTGTCCTGAACCCTCAGCAGGGGGGTACCACACAAAGCCCAGTTAGTTGAGAGAGTCAAGGTAAGTTGCAGCTGATAAGGCTGAACTAGCACACCACTAAGACAAACAATAAATAATTAAATAAACAGCTAGAACTCACAGCAAGGTGTCACAGGAGGCAAATATCCACTTTTCTAGCAGAGCACTGTAAAAGCACTGCTCTTCTCTGATCAGAGCTTTAAGCCCTTCAGGCACCAGCTTACCCTTCAAAATATACGCTGACGCTATCGCCTCCTTAATCCATCTGGCAATGGACGCCTTTGATGCTGCTTCTCTCCTTGAACCACCAAATAGTACAAAGAGTCTATCCGATTTCCGGAAATCTGCTGTCCGCCGGACATTTCTTTAATGCCCTTCGAACATCCAATAGATGCAACTGCCCTGCGGAAGAGGTCTCCGAACCTCTACTAAACACTGGCAAAGAAACCACCTGATTCACATGAAACGCTGAGACCACTTTAGGTAAAAATGAGGGCACCGGCCTCAATACCACCTTTGAATCGTAAAAAGAGAGAAAGGGTTTCCTACAGGATAAAGCTTGCAATTCCGAGATTCTCCTGGCCAAAGAAATCGCTACCAGGAAGACCACCTTGAGAGTAAGATCCTTCAAAAAAGACTTAGACAATGGCTCAAAAGGCTCTCGCACCAACACTTCCAAAAAGAAACTGTAGATCCCATGTCGTAACTACCCGTCTACACAGAGGACTCAAAAGCAACACCGCTCTTAAGAAATGCTCAACATCTGGGTGAGCCCCCAGTGCTTCCCCCTTGATCTTTCCTCTATAACAGGACAGCACTGCCAGCTGCACCCTTAAGGATAAGGCCGCTAAACCTTTCTGAAATCCATCCTGCAAGAATGCCAGAATCTGGTAGTCTTGAGAGCGTCAATACTGCAATTTCCTGTCCACACACCAAGCCTCAAAATTACACCAAACGCGAATATACGCCAATGAAGTAGATCTCCTTCGTGCCTTCAACAAGGTAGCAATTACTGCTGCAGAGTATCCCTTCGCTCTCAACCTTGCCCTCTCAAGAGCCAAGCCATAAGCGAGAATCGATCCACCTGGGGCATATACATTGGACTCTGCGACAACAGATCCCTCCTGACCGGCAGACGCCAAGACTGCTCCACTAACAGCCTCCTCAGATCCGCATACTAAAGGCCTTCTTGGCCAATCTGGAGCGATCAATATCACCAATCTTCTGTGTAGCTCAATGCACTGCACTACACAGCCTATAAATACGTATAAGAGCTGCTCTACTGGCCAGTCCTGTATGAGAGCATCTAGGCCCTCCGACATTCTCTCCCGCCTTCTGCTGAAGAAACGACTGACCTTTGCCGATTGAAAAGTTGCCACGAGATCCATTACTGTAACCCCCAGTGACGCACCACCATTTCGTAAACTTCCGGATGAAGCATCCATTCGCCTGGATCTACCTTCACTCGACTCAAGAAGTCGGCCTCTACAATGTCCACCCCTGCCACATGCGCTGCCGACAGAGACCCTAGGTTTTGTTCGACCCAATCGAACAACTGTTCGGCCTCGGCTTCCAGAGGCACACTGCTGGTGCCTCCCAGCCCGTTGATGTAGGCCACTGCGGTCACGTTGTCGGAAAACACTCGTATTGCCTTTCCGTGTAGATACGGCTGAAAAACTCGCAGCACCAGTGCTACTGCTCTCAACTCTAACCTGTTGATCGACCACCGCCGTTCCAGATTGGTCCACTGTCCTTGTGCGAATCCTTCCTTGGAAGTGAGCCCCCCAGCCTACTAGATTTGCATCTGTTAGGGGTATCCAATCTGGAGTTTCCAAGGGCATTCCCTTCTCCAGACACCCTGGCACAACTACCACTGCAATGCCTTCCGCATCTCCACCGGACAGGGTAGTTTCCGGGACAGAGGTTCGTCCTGGTGAGACCACCGCCTGAGCAACGCTTTCTGCAAAGGCCTCATATGAGCCCTTGCCCACGGCACCAGCTCAAGAGTTGCTGCCATGGTACCGAGCAACTGTAGATAATGCCATGTTGTGGGAAGCGGCCTGCTCAGAAATTCTTGGATCAATTTCCTCAAACCTTGTGCCTGATGCCGTGGAAGGAAAACCCTGCTGGCCTCCGTATCGAACCGCACCCCCAGGTATTCCAGACTCTGAGATGGGACCAACCTGCTTTTGGTCATATTGACTACCCAACCTAGACTTTGCAGGCTCGCGACTACCTTGGACGTAGCCTCCTCGCTCTCGGCTCTTGACTTCGCTCGAATTAGCCAGTCGCCCAGATACGGATGTACCAGCACTCCGTCCTTTCGCAGCAATGCAGCTACTACCACCATCACCTTGGTGAACGTTCGTGGTGCCATAGCAAGCCCGAATGATAATGCCTGGAATTGAAAATGTCCCATCGTAACCGCAAATCTGAGAAACCTTTGGTGTTCCTGCCAAATTGGAATGTGTAGGTACGCTTCTGACAAAATCTAGGGACGTGAGAAACTCCTTTTCTTACCGCTACGATGACAGACCTTAGGGTCTCCATATGAAAATGAGACACTATGAGACACTGATTCACTCTTTTGAGATCCAGAATTGGCCGATAAGTCCCTTCCTTTTTCGGAACTACGAAATAAGTGGAGTATCGACCGGAACCGTATTGGTCTCGAGGAACCAGCACTACCGATTTGAGAGCTATCAGCCTCTCTAACATCTGTTTGATCGCTTTGCACTTGAGATGTGCTCTGCATGGGGACTGTACGAAAGTTGCTCACCGGCCATTGAAATTCCAAAGCATACCCTCCTCAAATGACCTCCAATACAGCACAGTTACTTACCTGTAACAGGTGATCTCTGGGAACAGCAGGAATAAGTCTTCACATATGGGTATCGTCGGTACCGACGGAGCCTGCGCGGGAACGCTCCCCAGCGTCCAAAAGGAAAGCTTTTGGGAACATCCGACAGCGCCTGCGCGCTGCCTTCCCGCCTTTCCTAACCGCCTCTCTCCAGTTCGAGTTTTAAAGCTGAGACAAAGAGAGAGTGAGGAGAGGAAAGATAGAGAGATACAACTCCTAGGGGAGGTGGGGGGGGGGTTGTGAAGACTTATTCCTGCTGTTCCCAGAGATCACCTGTTACAGGTAATTAACTGTGCTATCTCCAGGAACAAGCAGGAATGAGTCTTCACATATGGGGACTCCCCAGCTAGAGATGCCTGGGAGATCACCCAGGTTGTGAGTCCCTGGGAAGGGCTCTACCTCCACCCATGAATCTCAGGCATCCAGCCAGGGATGGAGGGTAGGAGTTGGTTAGGTATGGAACAGGTGTTTGAGAACAGCCTGACCAAACAAGGCATCCCGGCGGGAGTCCTTGTCCAAGCAGTAATGGGCTGTGAAGGTATGAACCGAGGCCCAGGTGGCCACTCGACAGATCTGGTCAATGGACACAGAATTTAGATGAGCCATAGAGGCTTCCATGGCCCTCACATTGTGAGCTGTGACATGGCCCTCCAGAGAAAGGTTCTTACTCTGGTAGGCGAAAGAAATGCATCGAGCAATCCAATTGGAC
The DNA here is from genome assembly GCA_033557465.1 of Ichthyophis bannanicus. NCBI lineage: Eukaryota > Metazoa > Chordata > Amphibia > Gymnophiona > Ichthyophiidae > Ichthyophis > Ichthyophis bannanicus. The sequence goes on from CM066048.1 coordinate 124,105,448, forward strand.
AGAGTTCTTTTAGATACTGGAAGTCCTAAATGAGAGGGATCAAAAGCAACAAAGAGCTGAGAGGACTTTCTATGTTGCTGTGTCCTTTGTAAGTAAAAGGCAAGAGCTCTTTTACAATCCAGGGTATGAAGATTCCTCTCTGCACTTGAAGCATGAGGACCTGGAAAAAAGACAGGTAAATAAACCTCCTGGTTCAGATGAAAAGGTGAGACCACTTTAGGCATAAAGTGTGGATTAGTCCTGAGGACTACCTTGTCATGATGGAACCTGGTATAAGGAGGATTAGCCACCAAGGCTTGCAGCTCACTGATGCAGCGAGCTGAAGTGACTGCAATGAGAAAAATAACCTTCCAGGAAAGGAATTTCAAGGAGGTAGTGGCTAAGGGTTCAAAGGGTGGCTGCATAAGCTGGCCAAGAACCAGATTCAAAGTCCCATGCCACTGGAGGTGGTCTGATGGGAGGTTTAGTCAAAAGAAGGCCGCTCATGAACCTTGCTATAAGAGGATGATAGGAAATAGGCTGTCCATTGAGAGGTTTAAGGGATGCTGCAATAGCACTCAAATGGACTATTACTGAATTTGTTTTAAGGCCTGCATGGGATAAATGCAGCAAATACTCTAGTAAAGAATTCAGAGGTATTGCAAGAGGGTTAAGACCCTTCTCTGCACACCAAATGGTAAACCTTTTCCATTTAAAAGCATAGGAACGTCTAGTGGAAGGCTTTCTGAAAGCATAAAGGATATCCTTTACTTGCTAAGATGCAAATCTTGAAGGTCTAGGCCTTCAGCAACCAGGCTCTGAGGTGAAGAGACTGGGGATTTGGGTGCCACAACGTTCCCTCCTCCCGGGACAGGAGGTCTGGAGCAGATCCCAAGTCCAGGGAGGGAGCTTGAGAGAGATGCAGAAGTAGAGGGTACCACACTTGGCGTGGCCAACGTGGTGCTATGAGGATCATAGACCCCTTGTCTCTCTGAAGTTTGAAGAGTGTCTTGGGAACTAGGGGAATGGGTGGAAAGGCATGGAGGAAGTCTTGACCCCAGTGGAAGAGGAAGGCATCCCTGGCCTGAACTCCCTGACACGGAATTCTGGAACAGAACCGGGGAAGTTTGGCATTCCACGGACTTGCAAACAAGTCTATGTCTGGGGTTCCCCAAATTCGAAAGATCCTGGCTATCTGGTCCCCATGGAGGGACCATTCGTGTGGAAGAAGAACTCGACTGAGTCTGTCTGCCCAAGAGTTTTGAACCCCTAGAAGATACACTGCCATGAGATGGATTTGATGCTCTCTGGCGAAGGCCCACAATCTCAGAGCTTCGTTGCAAAGCGACAGAGAGTCAGTCCCCCCCCCCCCTGCTTGTTCACGTAGAACATGGCTACTTGGTTGTCCATGTGGATGAGGACTGTCTTGTAGCTGAGCAGGGTGTGGAAGACAGAGCCAGAAAGATTGCTCTGAGCTCTAAGAGGTTGATATGTAGAGATGTCTCCTGTGGAGACCAGATGCCTTGGGTGGAGAGGTCTTGTAGATGAGCTCCCCAACCCTTTGGAGAGGCATCTGTTGTAAGGGTTGCTTGGGGTAGCAACTGTTGAAAGGGGGACCCCAGCAACAGATTTTGAGTGGATTTCCACCACTGGAGGGACCAAAAAAGGCGACTGGAGGTTGCTATTTTGTCTGACAGGCATCCTGATGCCTGGGTCCATCGGGTGGACAGAGTCCACTGACCTGCCCTCATGTGCAGGCGAGCATAGGGGACCACATGCACGGTGGATGACATGTGGCCTAACAGTTGTAATATCTCTTGAGCAGTTAAATGGGATTTTAACTGAATTTGTGAGGCTAACTGCACCAAGCGTAGGCAACGGGCCTGGGGAAGATAAGCTTCCTTATCACAGGGCCTATCATAGTTCAGGAAGGAGCTATAATAGAGGTGAATTGGCTCTGAACAAGCACCTGTCTTTTCTGGTAGAAATAATAAAACAGAATGTTTCCATAAAAGACTACCAGTCCCAGAATGCACCAGGTTTCCAACAGCCACTAGAAGAGCTGAAGTGGGAAAACGTGTGTTCAATCAGGAGAACTATGAGTTAATCCCCAAGCACTCATCTCCAAGGGCAGGGCTTGATTCAGCACAGCTGCGCTGTGCTAGGGTGGAGCAGCCCTCTAAACAGGTTAAAAGTAAAGCTTATTCTACACAGCAGAATCATCAGCAGAATCTTCATGATCATCAGGAGGAGCAGAGGCCAGAGCTCAAGGACAGAGAGAGCAAGAAACACTTTGGAAGAAAGAAGAGAAAAGCATCTTGGAGGTCTAAAGGAGTCCATAGCAGTACGTGTGCTGGGAGGCATTCCAGAGGCAAGCATACTCCATTGGACTGGGGAAAACCAGAGGAGTGGGGTTGCAGAGCCAGGAATCCCCGGACTGGACCTGTGAGGGAGACGGCTGCATTTGGAAGGGGCCTTAAAACCAGTGCAAGAAGATATGAAGAGAGACCCAGTGTCCAGGGATCTTGATTGGAAGGCTGGACATAAAAACTGGACTACATACTGGCCAGGATATTTAGAGAGGAACCCTAACAGCAATGGAAGCTCAGGTATGAACACTGATCTATGCCCTAGCTATTCACTTGGAAGACAGCAGGGAAACAAGTATTGTTCTGAGAATGCTCCATTAAGAAATTCCTCTGTGCCAATCCATGATATTGATTTTATGATAATTGAAGAAGCAGGAGATATTGTAAATGAACAGTGTGAATACATGGATTGCTCTCTGTCTAAACTTCTGTGGTAATATACTTTTACAAAGTACAACAACCATCACAAAGAAATATAAACTTGTTCTTTGATCTACTCAGAAAAGCTTTTGAGCAGGATTTGAGCCACGGTTAGAAAGTAAACCAGCCAAGAGGTTTGCAGCTGGTTAATTGTTAGCAATTGAGCCTTGCCTAATTGCCTGTGAGCTCTGAAGAGACACTTCTGGGTGTGTGTGAAAATACCAGAAGTTAGCCTTGAAAAAGAACAGTTTTTCATTACTTTGTGGGTTTTGTTTATTTTTGAAGCACTGCTAAAAAGATATTACACAGAAAAGACCTTTCTGTTCCCATCAAGGTCTTTATGGTTTGATTTAATTGCTTAAGAAGTTTAGTTGTTGTTTTTCCTGATTTTGTTTTTCTAAGTATAATACTGAAAGCAAGTATCCTTTTCTGTGCTGCCAAGCAAATCTGTGTTGGGAGAAATAACCCCATAAATAAAGTATATTTTCTATGCTTTACACTCGAGCAAGCACAACTAATTTATTGTGAACGGCTGATTCTGGTATGAATGGACTACATTTCCCACAATCCTTTGCAAGTCATATTAATATTTGCCTTTGCCAAGACTGTGGACATTCTCACCCAGCGCCCCCGTTTACAGCCCTTGCAGTGGTGGTATCCAGAAAGGCCCCTATGAACTCTAGAGATTGAGTAGGGGTGAGATGAGATTTTGGGATGTTTATTACAAGTCCCAGATACTGAAGGATACGCCTTGTGCAGGCCAGGGAAGCCTGGACCTCTGACTGGGATGGTGCTCGGATGAGCCAGTCGTCCAGATATGGGAATACAAATATCCCTAGAGTGCGTAGAAATGCAGCAACTACTGCCATGCATTTTGTGAACACCCTTGGTGCAGAGGCCAGACCGAAGGGAAGCACCCTGTATTGATAGTGCTTTCCTTGGAAAAGGAACCGAAGGAACCTTCTGTGTGTTGGATGGATGAGGACATGGGTGTACGCATCCTTGAGATCTAGAGAACAAAGACAGTCCTGACTCTGGAGGTATGGAAGGAGAGTACTGAGAGAAGTCATCTTGAATTTCTCCTTGCATAGAAACTTGTTCAATTCTCTGAGATCTAATATGGGTCTGTAGCCCCCTGTTTTCTTTGGGATGAGAAAGTAGGGGGAGTAGAACCCTGAGCCCTGTTGAAGAAGGGGTACTTCTTCTATTGCCCCTTGGGCAAGAAGGGTAGCAATTTCCTGACCCAGGTGGTTGAGGAGAGATGTTGGAGAATTGAACTGTCTCACCATGGTGTGAGGGGGAAGGTTTAGGAAATGAAGCTTGTAGCCCTCCTTTATGATGGAGAGGGTCCATTGCTCTGCTGTGATTTGTTCCCATCTGGGAGCAAAGTGAGCTAACCTTCCTGGAATGGTGAGAGGCTCTGGATGTTCTAGAGCCAGAAAGGCTAAGTTCTCTAGTTGTAAGTCAAAGGCCCTGAGGAGGCTGAGGCTGTTGGGCTGTAGCAGTCCTAGGAGCCTTAGGCTTTGCCTGTTTCGGTTGTTGCTGTCTCTTTGTAGCAAAACAACCTGCAGAAGAGGCCTGCTGACCATAAGCAGAATAGTATCTGCCTTTTTTGGGGAAAAAAACCTTTTTGAACAACCTTTTCTTAAAAGGAGCAGAAGTAGACTTTGAAAGTCTATCTAAAGCCGAATTTTCAGCATCCATCTGGGTGGCCTTTGCTTGCCAATCCTTGCCCAAAAGGTTTTCACCTGTACAAGGAAGGTTACCTAGGCCATCTTGAACCCAGGGTTCCAAATCAGAAGCCTGTAACCAAGCAACTCTATGTGCACCTATGGCAATAGCAGAGACTCTGCTGGCACCTTCAAAGGAGTCAAAGGCTGCACGGTTAGAAAACTTGGAAACATCCTGGGCATGTTTGAGCCAGGTGAGAAACTCTTCCCTTTTATCTTCTGAAATAAAAGGAGATAAAGTTTGCAGGTGATCTGTAATCTCTTTAAGAAACATCCCCATATAGAGACTATAGGAGTTGATTCTGGCAACAAGGATACTGGCCTGGAAAATTCTCCTGCCAAAGGCATCTAGGGTTCTGCATTCTCTTCCTGGAGCAGAAGAGTGCCTTTTTTGTACTATTTATCTTCTTCATAGCAGACTCCACCACAATAGAGTGGTGAGGAAGCTGAGTCTTATGAAAGCCAGGACAAGGAGGAACACGATACATGGTGTCCAACCTGCGAGAATGAGGGGAAATGGTGAGAGGAGTCTCCCATATGCCCAACATGTGATCATAAAGAATTTCATGTATTGGTAAAGTGGCTGCCTCCTTAGGAGCCTTAGGATATTGTAAAATATCTAATTTTTTGGCTCTAAGCTCTGTTTCAGGGGCCACTGAGATGGAAAGGCCCCTGGCCACTTACCTAATGAAATCCTGAAAAGACAAATCTTCTGGAGGAGACATTCTCCTTTTTGGAGAAGAGGGCTCCTGAGGATGGATCACCGATGCTTCGACAGAGACCTCTGATGAATCAAAGTATCGCCTGTCTGGATGCAGAGCCAGATACGCGTACCGGGTGGTATCGACATCGGGAGTGATCGGTACCGATGGGCATCACAGAACAGTGTACCGCTGCAGTCGACACCGAAGCGGATGTCGATGCAATCGGTACCGGCACCGATGTCGGTACCGGCAACGGAGTTTGTTGTGGTACCGAAGGCGTCGCAGCTTGTATGAATGCCATGATGGCACGCTGCATGGTCAGGATATTCTGATCCATCGACGCAACCAATGTCTGGATGTCGGTACCAGTGGGAACCACTGGTACCCCAGAACATGGCAACAGGTGATCGATCAAGGCCGAGCCATCGATGTCAACCTGTGACCCCATAGAAAAAGCTTTGGAAGCCGGAGCCTCCCGCCAGGGTAACTTTGCCGGTGCGGATTCCTCGAGGGCAAGCCCGGAGGCATCTCGATACTTAGAGGGAGATTTACCCTTCGAGGACCGGCTGGATTTAAGTTTGGTTACCTGAGATCCATGTGAGGAAGCAGCAGCCCTGGAAGACGTCGATGCAACCGAAGCTGCATCCGAGAGAAACAGGGTACTGAGCTTAGCTGCTCGATTCTGTAGACCTCTTTTAGACATCATGGAGCAGGACTCACAATCCGCAATGGAGTGGTCAGGACCTAAACATTTTAGACACCATTCATGGGTGTTGGTGACAGAAATAGTGCCGCTGCACTTCGTGCATTTTTTAAACCCAGAGGCGGGCTTTTCCATGAGAAAAAATTTCCTAGGCCTAAGGCCAAAGAAGAAAATGCACTGAAGAGAAAACAGTAGGTTTTTTTTTTTTTTAGAATAAAGAAAGAAAAGACCGGCGGTACCGGTCCAGCATCTAGAAGGCAGACGCACGACCAAAGAAATAAAATAAAGAACTTCTTCAGCGGTGACAGGAACATGACCTGCTGGCTCCGCGGAAAAGAAGAACTGGAGAGAGGCGGTTAGGAAAGGCGGGAAGGCAGCGCGCGCAGGCGCTGTGGGATGTTCCCAAAAGCTTTCCTTTTGGACGCTGGGGAGCGTTCCCGCGCAGGCTCCGTCGGTACCGACGATACCCATATGTGAAGACTCATTCCTGCTTGTTCCTGGAGATCCACTGGTCTGAGGTAATTTGGACCCAGGCAGGGTAAAAATCCCATAACCGACCTCCTACAGGCACCTCTACCTGGGTCCCCCTTACCTCATTGTGATTTTCTAAGATTTGAGGAGGAGGAAGCATAACCTCTGCCTGCTCCTCGAAACCCCTGGTTTCTAAAGGGGGAAACGTCCTCTTTGACTATGAGTGAACATTGTTGAACGAAACCGGCAAAACTCTCTGCGGCACCTTGGCCGCTGATGGCAATCTTCCCTACTTCTGCTTGTCCTCCGGAAGTCTACCGCCGTTGGACTCTCCTAGATCCTTTACTATCTTATCCAAATCCTCTCCAAAAAGTAGTTTCCCCCTAAAAAGGAAGCTTCCTTAGCCTTGCCTTGGAGGAAGCATCTGCTGCCCAATTGCGCCGCTATCACTGAAGCCACACTGTTCGATAACCCCCGAATCAGATCATAACGAATATCGGAAAAAATATGCAGCTGTCGATGCCAGTCTAGCTGCTTCTCCTGTCGCCTCTTCCAACTGCTCTCCCTGGATTCGTTGCAACCAGCAAAAACATGCTCTTGCTACTCATGCACCACAAATGGACGCTTGTATAGACAGTGCATTTACCTAAAAAAAACCTGCTTCAAAGCATAGCATCTCGTTTTCTGTCCTGGGTATCCTTGAGAGTCGCACTACCTTCTACTGGAATGGTAGTCTTCTTGGTGACCACCGATACGGCTGCATCCACCCTCGGCGACTTAAATAATTCTCTATCCTGGTCAACCAGCGGGTAAAGACGAGAAATAACCCTAGACCCTTTAAGCGCTGCCTCAGGCATGTCCCATTCACCTTGAATCATTTCCCTCACAACTCTGTGTATAGGACATGCTCTCTGCGCCTTCCAAAACGCTTGCAACAACAGATCTTCCAATGCAGAATCCTCCGTCGGCATATTAAGTGCTTTGAGTGTCTCTGAAATAAGTGCAGGCAATTTATCTCTCCGAAAAACCCAAACTACTCTAGCCTGGTTCTCCTGTTCCATGATCTCAACTTCTTCCAACTCCTCGTATAGTTCCAGATCCTGCTCTCAATCCTTGGTGTACAGCCCTTCTGAGATCACAGACTGATCTGGCCGCTCTTTTTCTATCCTAGATTTCTTTGTCAGTACCCCCGACGTCCCCTTATTCAGAGGCGTACCTGGCCTTTTTTCCCCCCAGCTCCATACCCGGGGAACCGGTTGTAGACCCTCTCTGAGTGCCTCCGAACGCTTGTTGAATAAGTGCAACAAAATCTGGGGAAAAAATTGTTGTCAATCCTCCTGGTAAAGGCTGGAAAATCCAGAGCGTCAGAAGGCCCCGCTACTGGCTCTGGCAGGGGTAATGTGGGAGAACGTGAGTGGCTCGTGCAGGACTACAGCCTGACTCGTCTGCTATCCAATTCTTGCTCCATTGAGGTTGAAGCTTGAATGCAGCCCCTACACATCCCTGTTTTGGAGACTGCACCCTTTCTCCCATCGCAGAGCAAACACTGTGGCTTGGAAGGCATCCCGACCACGCGGTAATTCTCCAATGCCCACCAGGAACCACCACTGCCCAAGCACTGTGTCCCCCACAGGAGCTATTGACCCAAAACCTCGTTGGATCACTCCCGAGAGAACAATTACAGTTTTTGTTTTGGGGGTTTTTTGTTTTGTTTTTTTAATGTGGATTCATCCCTGAACCCCTCCAAGCTAATCCGTGAAGAAACTCTCTCAAAACAAAGCTTTGCTGCCGATCTAGGAGCCTCTGCAGGCCCACAGCTGCTAACGGTGTTTCCCGCACAAATCGCACGCGGATCGGACCTGTTGCCGACATCAGCGCTTCGGGGAGATTTACAGTCCTCCGGTGAATCTGCCTTCTGTGTCCCCCAGCCAATTCAGCACTTACTGCAGCGCTTCCTGTCTGGCTGAGCTCCGCTTGACTGTCTCGCCCTCGGACACAGAGCCATAGCAACACCTGCAGCCGCGATCCGGCTGCTGTCCCCCTGCAATCGACTACCGAGCGCTGATAGGCAATGCTTCTGCAATGCGCCCGGTATGCCTCTGCTACAGGTTGCTCTCTCAAAATTGTGGGCTAGCCAAACCGGAGCTTATCTTCCCCACTTGTCCAAAATCCCGCTAAGCAAGCACTGCCCTCTCAGGCCGAAGGAGGGGGGGGGAGCCCTCTAGCAGACAAAATTTAAAGGTATACTACCAATCCTGTTGAATTAGATGGGGAAGAGGGATTTTTAATTTTAATTCTCTCTCTATTCTACCTAACTTTCCTTAATTGTTCCTCCCCCAGGCTCACAACCCTCCAGCTGCTTGGAGACTGAGATAACTGGAGCGAGGGGGCGGTGCCTGTGTCTTTATACCAGTGTCATCAAAAGGATGAAGTTTCTCAGTCTCCAAGCTGCTGGAGGAGGGAGGATCACAACCCCAGATGTTCAGGACTAGACTGGAGGGACGATAAGGAACAAGCTCTTCTAAAATGGCAGTCATTCCTGTCAAAACTGCAGTAGGAGCCACTGTGTGAGAGGACTGCCTGGCCCGAGACTGCGCTTCACCAGCCTCTTCTCCCCCTGCTCTTACAAGTGGACAGGCCCTCCTCCATGGACCTGGATTCGGCCTCACACCTGCAGCAAAAACCCGCAAGGGACAAGAAGCCTCTGCAGGAACTGCCGACTCCTCAAACCGGCTTCTGAAATGGCATTGCAGCCCAACTAAGCTGCAAAAACAAAGTGTAAGTAAACACGTGGGAAAAACAAAAACTCAAAATAAAAAGCCTCCAACGGAACTGCAACTAATGGAGCCGAAAACAAAAATGAGTCTGCCAGACCACTGTACACCCCCCAACCACATGGCAGATGTGAGGAACTCAGAGGGCCTCACAAAAGAGAGAAAAACCCCGCTGACTGCACTCACTGCTCCTCTGGCAATCCTGTAGAGTAATGAACAGTGGTGGTAATTAAAGGGGAGGGACCAGCAGTCTGCTGGTAGAGCCCCGAGCACAGCCGAACCAAGCGAATGACCCCAGATGGTGAGCAGAAGTCATGCTAAGCCATCAGCATAACTGCTTTTTCGCCCTCAAGTAGGCCAGCCTCACCTCCTCCCATTGAGCTGATCGGTGAGCTGCCGGTAATAAACTGCATTTCAGGCCAACACAGAGTAGTAGACTGCAGTTTGAATTCTTTTATTTTTCCTTTGCTTTCCCTCTTAAAGAGATACAGAGCCCAAAGGCAAAAGGCAATGCCAAAACTCCAGAAACTGCCCCTTTTTAGAAAGATTCCCCCTTTTCCTTTTTTTCTGCTGATTCTTATTTGAAGCTCTCTAGTCAAGTCCAGACATTTGGAAAGACACGCTCTCCAGCTCCTTGGAGACTGAGAATACAGAGTTTGATGGGCAGTGACAGCTATCTAGGGTGACATCAAGACTCGGCATGCTCAGTCTCCAAGCTACTGGTGAAGAGAAAACCCACATGTCCGGAATGTGCTGGAGGGAATTAGAAACAGCAGCTTTCTGTTCTGCTTTTCCGCTTTTGTAAAGGAGGTCTTAATAAAAAGGACAAATAAGAACCTGCTGTAATTTAAGGAACGGAACTTCAGTCAGAATTAGATTCAAGTATATATAAATTTAAAAAACAAACAAAAAAATCCAAACAAACCACGACACAGAAGCAGCTTATCTGATACAAACAGTGCTCATTCAGGCTGCCTCAACGTCTGCATGTTCTCCATCAAGAACAAATGCATGCCCCTTCCCATGTGTCTCACCATGTTTCAGCTCCTTGAGGAGTTCTTCCTGAAGCTGGAGCAGGAAGCCGTAGTTCTCTTGCATGTCCTGTGGTGGATCCACCATCAGGGTACGCACTAGATTGGAGCAGTAGGACTTGAAGCGGATGCCCATGGCACAGGTGATGGCTCCAAAGTGCATGTAGTTCTTGTCACTGCAAGGGAGCATAAGATTAAAAAACACAGCATTTAAATTTATTTGGTAGGCGCTCTTCGTGAGACAGCACTCATCCATCTCAGGACTCCCTCTAGGTACCTCACCACGCTGAACTTGAGGTTGTAGACACCACCACTCTGGATGATGGGAGGGTAGCACATTTCCACAGCGGAAGGGTCTGTGCCCGATAAGTATTTTTTGTCCTCAATTGCTTTCTCCACAGACTCAGCCAATTTACTGTGCCGGACTTTCTAGAGTGAAAAAACAAGCAGAGACTCGGAAGACTGGGTGCAGCAAAGAATCCTACTGAGATCTGCATACAGGCTTCTTTCTAAACCTTCCGTGTGCTAACAATGGTTACAAAGTCCACCTACCAAGGAGAACAACTTGCACTTCATAAGTCAAACTTCTCCAAGTAATACCTGGGCATAACAGTGGTGTGTTTTTAATCTTGAGAAGGCTATAGCCATTAATACAAACTTGTCAAGTTTATCCTTTTTTTTTGGGGGGGGGGGGGGGTAAGAGGAGGAGGGCGAAGCATGTCATTTCTACAAAATATATTAGACATCATATGCTCAAACACACAGCTCTAGCGTATGTGTGGCAGCAACGGCAGCAGCAATGGCTGCTTTTCCCCACAAAGGGCTAGCTTGCTAAACCTAGATGAAAGAGTCTCGTTTGCAATCCTTTTGCTGATAACTGTTTCACAGATGCTCACCTCATCTGCATCTACAATCTCCATGACCCGCTCCTTAAAGAATTTGCTGAAGACTTCAGAGGTGATATTAGCTGCTTTCTTCATCAGGTTCAATTCCCCATCCTCCTTCACTGCAATGGTGTATGCCACAGTTGCACTGATATCAATCTGAAGGAGTCAGAGGAGACATGATATGCCTGGGCAAAGTCAAGACAAAGGAGCATGCATAGCAGCTGGAACAGGAGCATAAAGACAACACAACAGAGCAGCAGGACCAGAAATAGGATGGAAGAGTCAGGAACAGAGAGCAGCAGCTTATGAAGCCAGTGATAGGCTAAATCTATGGGTGAAACAAAACTGGTGTCCTAGCGCATTGTATAGTGCCTTATAAAGCATTAGCAAAAGTACCTTAATAGGGCATGTGAAGCAGTGGAGATATAGCTATGTCTGCACCAGATCTGAAGGCATCGACTCAGCACTATAAAAGGGGAGAATCCCCTTCCTCCCCCACCAGCCCAGAGCTCCAACCCCTTACCTTTTCAAAACCTTCCTTGTTGAGACAGTCATTCCAGCTCTTCATAAAATCTCCAGGAAACTTGTCTTTGCTGAAGATACCAATCTTCTTGCCATTTCGACTATCGCGGATAGCCTCAATCATCTTGTCGAAGTTCCCCTTGTTACTCTCATTCTGTAAGGTAGAAATTATAGCCCCTAATTTGCAGAAACTGCTCAATCTCATACTCCTGGTACTCATCCACCTCCATTTGGAGCTTTTAACTAGAGCAGCTTTAGCCTCCAAAAATCACTTTACAACCAGCAGTAGCTATTGTGAAAACTCATCTCCCAACAGTATAGTTGTCAAGTGCTTGGATAACACCCTCAATTGGTGGAGATATACATTTCCATATTTACCAAAGAATCCTATAGACAAGGTCTCCCCTAGAAAGGGGGAGAGGGCACAGCACAGCAAAAACCCCTGCACTCCCGACACAAGCTCACCTTTTCACGAACAAGCAGCGTGATAGGTGGTGCCCCATTGGCATTCTCATTCCCCTTTGTATTGGCAACTTGCTTTAGGAATTCCACCTTCTTCTTGCTAGCCATGAAGAGAATCTTGTCCTCACAGAAGACCATGATGGTGTCTGTCAGCTCGTAGCCAAAGAGCCAGGTCTACAAGAAGCCAAGAGAGTGGGGAAGTGTATTAAAACTGGCCCTCCTGAAGTTATAGTTAGATGACAAACCCCCACCCCTAGCCCTGGGTTTCTTCTCCCACTGACCTGCAGAGCTGTAGATTTTGCATATACAATCTCTTCATCCACTCCCACAGAAACCACAATGGCATCAACGCTGGCATATTCATCCTCGCCCTTCTGCAAAGTTAAGTATATAAGAACATAAACAAAGCCATACTGGATCAGATCAAGGTCCATCAAGCCCAGTATACCATTTCAAACAGTGGTCGATCCAAGTCACAGGTATCTGGCAGGTTCCCAAAAGGGCACACAGGTTCCACAATACCTCAGAACAAGCAAACAGTGGATTTACCAGGTCCTTTTTAATAACGGTTTATGGACCTTTCCTCCAGGAAATTGTCCAAACTTTTTTTAAAACCAGCTACAGTATATATAAACAAATACGTGATACCATGCTGAAGAGATGGGGACAAACTTGGGACAGCTTGGTCCAAAAAGAGGAATGGAGAATGAACTATGTCCTAAATGAGTCAATTTATCAGAGAACCAAAAGGAAATGTACACTATGCATGTTCACTTAGACAAAAGCACAAAAAAGGGTGCAAAAGAGGAGTCCTCCTATGGAAGGTTATGAAGAGCTAAGCTCCTCAGCAGTTTTATCATAAGAAATGCAGTATAAGATTAGAAAATCAGGGTTTGGGATTACACTCAAAGGAGAAGGAAGATGGAAAAATACTTAACATATTCCTGTTACTTTTCTTTTCCCACTTTGATTTTATTGAAACGTTTCAATATATTATACAAGAAAATGTAGTATAAGACTTCATAAAAACTAGAGATAGCTTTGCCTGTTCTGTAGGTAGAGCATGCTAAGACGGGAAAAGAACCCGCAATGGCAGGACAGGCAAAGAGAAACACACTACCCCTTCTTGCATTGCTGCTGATAGAGGCGGGCAAAGAATAGTCTCCCAGCAGAGGTGGTTGGGATAAAGTATCAAATATCAAAAAACCCTACAAAATGCTTGGTGGGTAGAGGACTGAAAAGCAAAGCCAAACAAGGCAATATTTAACTTACCAGATAATATCCTTTCCTGGAGTCCTGGCTAGACCAGCCCAGACAAGTGGGTTATGTCCCTCTGTCAATAGAGGTGAAGATGGAACAACTAGAAACTTCTAGTGACATCGTCCTATTACTTGAGCTAGTGCAGCTAGGGGCAGACTTCAGTACTTGTACTGCCACCCATCCACTACCTGGGCTTCGAGGGTGTCCAGGTTGGAGTGGCCTTTGGTACCCTTCAGGGGTGAAGTACTACTATTTGACCCTAGGGATTCTGGGTAATGTAGTCCTGAGCCTCCTGAAGGATGGAGATTGTAGTTGTAGCTCGAGCAGACAAAGGCGGGCAAAGAAAATTTCTTTTTAAGAGGTTTATTTCCAACGCTTTGCAGTTCAGTGCAATCAGACGCAAAAGAAGGTTATGGCACATTCAACAAATGATGGGAAAACCAAAATATACAGGGTTTGCAATGCTGGGCTAGGTTTCAATTAGCTTATTCAGGGTTCCTTCTTAGACTCACATTCAGGTAATCATGTGACTCTTCCATGAACTGAAACTAAATTCTTCTTACAACAGCAAAGCTTCTCAGCTCCAGGAAATGATTCCACTTATTAAACTTTCATAAGCTTTTTCACCCTGGTAACAGGTAAGTTAATCTTCTATTATATTCTTTTCATATAATTTTAAAGCATTCAATCAAGATTCTTTTCAATAGTACAAGTAGAGCAATCCATGGCTAGATCTTGTTCTGTTGAAGGCAGGGAAATATCTAATGGCATCTCTTCTTCACAGCTATTGGCATGCTGTGTTTGATTAAAAGGAGAGACTGCCTTTTTCTCTAAGAATTCCCTAAACTCTGCCAGAAGTAATTCAGCCTGCTTCTGTCCTTTGCTAAGCTGATGTCTTTCTTCTGCTTCAGGTAAACGTTTATTTAAGATATCTAGCTCGTGGTAATTGGCTATGCTGTTTTTGTCAGCACAACAGTTCTCCGTTTGAGTAAAAACCCTCCCCACCCCACTTATCCTTAAAAGTAAGTGTTGGGTTTTCCTTTAACAGTTCAACTCGCTCTGGAGAGTTTCTGAACAGACAATTAAAACTAGAAAAGTCAGCTTTACCTTGGCTCAAGTCTTCCAAATAAGGCTCAGCACTTTTCCTTCTATTGGCTTTCAGGCTGTAAGCTCCAGCTGGCTTATTAGTGTCTCTTATGCTGCTCAAGTGTATATCATGCTGAACAAATCTGCCATAGTTCTGTCTGTCGTTGTTCTGGCTTTTAAAGCTATTCTTCCAGCTTTCTTGCTTCCTAGTATCACAGTTGCTAGCTCCTTCAACCCCACTTCGTACCTTGTGTTGAGAGCGTCTCCAGGATAAATTTTTACCCCACTGGTTACTGCTCCAAGGTCCTGTTTGGTTCTCAGGTAGCTCAGGCTGTAGTTCTAGGTCTCTCAGTGCTTCTGAGTCCTTCCTTCCATAGAAGTCTCTCAGTGCCTCTGAGTCTCCTAGTAACTCCCTTCGTGACTCCAAACTGCTTCTCTGTGGATCCCAGCTGTTCCTTGTCACATGCTTCTCCAACTGTTTCAGTTTCCCTTCTCGTCTCCTTTCCTGTTGCTGTTCCAGATTCTGTTCCAGCTTCTGTTCCGGATCCTTCTGTTCCCGATCCTTCTGTGTTCTAACTGCCTGCGTATTTAACCAGCTCCTTCTGTGTTGCACTGCCCGCCTCCTGCTTGGGCGTGCCCAATCAGTGACCTGACCTGTCTCCTCCCCTAAGGTGAGGTGTGGTTCCTGATCAGCTGCATGTTTTTTTCCTTCTGAAGTGAAAATCCTGCTTTTCAGTGCAGTACCACTTTTCTCCACCGGATCTCCCTCTATGTCCATTGCTTCCTGAGAGGCTTCTACGTCACAGTACCCAAGCAAACGGTCCAGAATGTGATTGCACTCAAGCTCATTGCAGGGTAACAAAACCAAACTGTGTGCAGCACATCCACTACACAAACTGGTGGGCTAAGACCACCAAATCAGGTTGGATGCTACTGGTGGCAGAAGGGGGGAGCCTGATCTCAAAGTCTTGTGAGCGAGACAACCAAAATGACAGAAGGGATATTTGGAGTGGTCCCAGGGTAAGCCCTTGCTAAGGGACAAATTCCAGGGTGGCTACCATAGAGCCCAAGAAGTTGATGCTCCCAAGGTTTGGGAGATTGTCACCAGGCGTCCACCAACTGCATCAGAAAAACTTGTATATTCTCTTGGTTGTCAAGAACACTCTGCCAACAAGGGTACCAAATAGGGCACCAAGATACTCTCAATGGCTGAGAGGGCTCCAGGTGACTTGATTTGATTTATCACCCAGCCAAGGTCTTCCAGAAACTGGACTATTCACGCTAACCCTTGACTGCTCTTGACTGCAACCTAAGACAAATAAGCTACCCGTCAAGGTAAAAGATGTATACAGATGCCCTCACTTCACAGAACTGCTGCTGCAACCACTATGACCTTGGAGAAAGTCCTCAGGGATCTGGCAAGGCCAAAGGGCAGAGCACCAAAGTGATCACCCAGAACAGCAAGGCATAGAAACCTTTGCTGGTCCTCCTGAATAGGAATGCGGAAGTATACCTCTGCCAGAGCCAGAGAGGAGAGCCATTCTTTGCTGCGAAACACATGACTGACTGACTGGAGTGTCTCCATCCAGAAATGAGAATCTCTCAGGGAGACACTGATCCCTTTTAGGTCGAGGATGAGCCTGAAAGAACCATCAGCCTTCAGCACAATGAAGTATATGGAGTACCTGCCTCAGCCTCGTTAAGCTTCTCCAGGGTGGCCCCAAACTGCCACCTTCTTGATTTCAGGACCATGAAAACATTGAAAATAGGCTCCCTTCACTCCAAGACAAAACTGATGAATAAAGTTGAGCGCCCAGCAATTGGTGGTGACCTGCACTGTTCCCTCTAAGCTGTGCACTTGTGCGCACGCACACACCTCGCCGAGCGCACATACTTTACCACAGAGCGCACAAAAATTACGGTTCCGATTCTGATAGAAAACACAGACGTCTTAAAATTTAAACGTTGTGATTGTAATTACTAAATGAAGCGGAAAATTTCTAGTAATCATCTATTTTCATTTAATTTGATTAAAATCAATGTGGTCTACAAACTGTATTCTAACGTGTAGTCAAATTTTAAAGTATATAACTCCGAGTGTCATGTTGGGCACAAAAATTTAACCTTCCTTCAAAAGCTGCACAACTGGTATTTTATGCGCACACAGCCTACAGAAAATTAGAGGGAACATTGGTAACCTGGGCCCATTCCTGGTGAAGAAGGAGACAGCTGTCCACTGGGAGGTACCTCAGAATGAGCCCCCTGCCCATCATTGTTCTGGATGGGAAGGGTCATCTGCAGGCTCCATTAAAGGACTGAGTTTTAGCCTGGGAAATGGAGAAATCTACAACCAGCTTTCCTAGCCAGTACTGCCGAAGAGTCCTGAGAATCGAAAGGGGAAAATAGGAGGAGGCGGAGAAAGACGACAAAGAATATGAAGCAACATGCCTCCAAGATTCCCCACAGACCTATTCTTTGGGAAGTACTGGGGCTTGGAATCCCCAGATCCTTGATAGCCGGAGAAGATCATACATGATATCGGCCAGAATGCTGCAGAGATTACAAACGAATCAAGGCACTGTTCTCTGGGTATAACTGCACCCAAGCTTCCACATATCGCTGCATGAAGATTAAGACTAGGATGAGAACCCACCTTGCGATCCAGCTGATCTTTAAGAGTGGCCCCACCTTCTACATGGATGGCCATACTCCTGGTGACAGCCACAACATGCATATCTATCCTTGGATAAAGCAGCCACTTATCCAATTTCCTACTGAGGGAGGGCATATAGTTTGCTCAGTGCTCTGACGCCTTTCACTGGAGAGTCTGGAGAATCCCACTCTTTTGAGATTGTCCTGGAGGACCTGCAGAAACGAAGGCCTTGGAAAGCATACAGGCTCCTTGAAGAAGAGGGTTTCCCTGTAATTTTATACAACCAGTGGGAACACCTGAAATCTGTAGGGAAAAAAAGTCAGAGAGGTTGCCCAACCATCTCTCCTGAAGAGGCAAACAGACAATGTATCAAATCTTCCTACTCTTCTTCCAGCAGAGAATCCTCATCTTCCAGTCCATGCTCTTATTCTGAGCTTACCTCAGACTTGGGCTCCCAAGAGAGACGCAAGTCAGCAGAGGTTTCCCACCACCAAAGGTGCTTTCTTGGCATAGCCAATACTTGGGCCCCGCTGCTCCTTGCCAAGGCACATGAACCTGGCTGAGCTGGGAGTAGAGAAGCATTTTCTCAGTCCCACTGCTTTACCAGAAGGACTGAGCTTGCTAAAAAAAGGGGGAAAAAAAGGTGAAGTTGGACTTTACCTGCTAATTTTCTCTCAGAGTCCCTCCAGTCCAGTCACATGGGTCATCACCCCTCACCAGCAGCTGGAGACCAAGCGTGCAGATCTTGATGTCGTCACACTACATAGGCACTCTGCATGCCCAAGACCAGTATACTACTGACAAAGCAGACTCTAAGAGCAACAATTAAAAACCAGTCAGTCATCAACAAGCAGAACATTAAAACAGGTAAACTCCTATCCCCCCCTTATCAAGCTGTCTTTTTTTAAAAATGGTTGTCTACACGACCCATCATCGTGAGCGACACCCTGGAAAGGCCCAAGAGTCCCGAATCACTGGAACAGCACAGAGAACGACTTTGTTCAGACCAGTACAATCTATTCTTCTTTATCTGGACTCAAGGCAAACACACACTGAAGCAGAAGGGAGGGACTCAAGGAAAGCAAATTACCAGGTAAGCTCTAATTTCACCTTCCTAATCTTCCCTCCAGTCTAGTCCAGATGCATGGGATGTACAAGAGCAGTACTAAACATGGGAGGGTCCCACAAGCCCAGCTCGCACAACCGCAGAACCAAACTGCAAATCACCTGCAGCTTGAATGTCCAAACAGTAGCAACGCACAAAAAGGTATGCAGCGAGGACCATGTCGCTGCCCTATAGATGTCCAATGGCAGCACGAGCGCACATTCCACCAAGAGGCCACTTACACCCTAGTTGAGAGTGCATGCAAGCTGCCGGGCAGGCTTTTGTGACAGAGCAAGTAAGCTGAGGCAATGGCTTCTTGGAGCCAGCGAGCTACTGAAGCCTTAGACACTGCCTCTGCTTTCCGAGGTCCACCGAAAATGACAAATGATCCAATTTATGAAACAAATTAGTTTAGATACTTGCAGACCACCCAACGGACGTCCAGCAAGGGCAGCTGACATTCCTCGGTCATACCAGTGCGGTTCAGGAAAATCGGGAGTGTGACCAGTTGATTGAGATGGAATACCAAAACCACCTTTGGTAGAAAGGAAGGAACAGGCCTCAAGATCACCTTTTCCCACATCACCACTATGAAACGCTCCCAGCACGATAAGGCCTGAAGCCTGAAACCAGTCTGGCGGAACAGATGGCCACCAGAAAAACCTGCCTTCAATGCGAAATCAGTAGAAGTGCCCAACGATTCAAAGAACAGTGCTAGCGAGCCTGATCAGCATGGCCACTGAATTCTGAAGCTCTTGAAGGACTACCAAAAGGGACTGCGTCTGCTGGGAAATAAACAATTTACTTCTGGGAAATTCTCTAAATCTTGGGGAAAGGGGAATTCTTTGGGTTAAAACTGTAGTTTAGAATCCAGTGTATTTGTTAACTCAGTCAGGGCCTAGTATCAGCAGACTGCTGGGTTTGAAATTTAAACTAAAAGTTCTCTGCCGAGTTTAAAATTCACCTAAAGGCTCTCAGCTTTTAGTTTAAAATTTAACACCCAGCAGAGAGCTCAGTTTGAATTTAAAACTCAGTCAGGGCCTAACAGAGAGCATTTAATTTAAACCAAATCAGAGTATAGTTGGTAATATGCCTATTGGTGCGAATGCAGTGGACCTCATGCACCACCTAGACAAGGTTTTAGATGGTGCTGGGGAGGAGTCTGCTGTCTTGGTAAATGTTGGCACCAATGACATAGGAAAGTGTGGGAGGGAAGTTCTAGAAGCCAAATTTAGGCTTTTAGGTAGGAAGTTGAAATCCAGAATTTCCAAGTTAGCATTCTCTGAAATGCTTCCTGTTCCACATGCAGGACCCAAAAGGAATGTATAATTCTCCCAACGCCGTCTCTGTAGCGCTTCAACGCGTTTCTCCTTGTCAGGATTCTTCAGGGAAAATAATTCCAAAACACATGCCCCCGAAAAGGGCTAGTATATCCAAACAGTTTCTTCTTTCAGTGACTCCCTAAAAGTGCACAAGAACAGTTCAACACCAACCACCAATTAGAAATCATTCCCAAATAACTATGTAACACAGTGGCATGTTGTTCTCCAATGACATTACAAAATGGTATAATTTACTAGCAATTGGTTAATATCTTGCATGGAATGATAGAGAGTTATACATCTATTGATGCTGCCCGCGTTCTTCTGGAGGGTAACAACTTGCTTCCGGTTGTCTAAAAAACGCCGCGCATGCGGACTCACTAATCTACTATTCCTTTATAGGAAACCCCACTCATGTTAGCATGACGTAAAAATACCAACTTCCCAGACAATTAAACAGAGCACGCTTCCCATTCGATCATGTTATTCAATCCTGTTGGTTCTACTGATTGCAGCGTAAAAATCCACCTTTGCTCATGAAACACCAGGGTCTGTTCTCGTGTTTTGCCATATTGTCCCGTATGTACCTGCTCTATGGCAAAACATCTAAAATCTTCAAAAGAATGGCCAACTGCTATGCTGTGTTGCACAAGTGGAGCCTCCTTTACTCGGCACTTAATACGACTTATGTTCTCCCAGACAAATTCTCAAAGACCTAATGGTCTTACCAATGTACAAAAGATTGCATGGGCACTGGATGGCGTAAACTACAAATGTAGAATCGCAAGAGGTGGAGCTACGTAAGATATATGTCACATTATGATTGATAAACCAAGAGGTAGAGAGTTTTACCTTACACATATTGCAATGGCCACAAGGAGAATGCAGTAGTCTGATTTGGGCAGGACCCGCAAGCTCAGCCTGCAAAACCACAACGCTGAATCCCATGTCCGCACACGAATGCAAGTCCAATTAATAATGACGAGTAAAAGGTGTTCAGTGACACCTATGTGGCTGCCCAACAGATGTCCGCTAGCGGGATCAAACTGCACTCTGCCCAAGAAGCCGTCTGGGCTCTAGTCGAATGGGCCTGCAGACCAGAAGCACCAGACAACCATGCAAAATGTAAGTGGAACAGATTGCCTCTTTCAACCAATGTGTAATGGAGGCCTTGGAAGCCGCCTTGCCCCTACATGGCTCCCCAAAAAGCATGAACAACCTATTGGATGACCTAAAGGAGGCCATTCTTTTCAGATAGCAGTGAATGGTCTGCCACATGTCCAACCAATATAATTGACTGTTGACATCCGCTGGAAAACTGGGCAAGACCATCGACTGACTGAGATAGAAATCGGAGACCACTTTGGGCAGAAAAGGTCATCCTATGCGCCATGCCAGCCTGTCTTTTGCAAGAGTTAAGTAGGGTTCTCAGCAAGAAAGCACCTGCAGCTCAGACAGACGGCAGGCCGAGCAAATGGCCAATAGAAGGTTTTCAGGACGAGATCCTTCAAGGACGCAGAACCTAAAAGTTCAAAAGGAGCCTCTGCCAGAGCTGATAGAACAAGATTCAAGTCCCAGGCTGGCACTGGCTTCCAGAGTGGAGGCTGCAACTGTTTCAGTGCCCTAAGGAAACTGACTATATTTGGATGAGACGCCATTGAGATCCACACCCAGCAACAAGCCAAAGTAGCAATCTGCTCTTTCAGAGAATTCAGAGCAAGGCCCTTCTCCTTGTTATCCTGTAGGAAAGCCAAGATATCTGGAAGAGCAGACTTCAAGGGGCAGAGCCTCCGTTCCTCACACCAGGCCTCAAACACGCGCCATACTTGCACATAGGATAGTGAGGTGGAATGCCACCTAGCTTTTAGCAATGTAGCAATCACTGGCGTGAAATAGCCCTACTTAGTCAGCCAGGCTATAAGCAAGCATCTAGCTACATGGGGCATCTGGACTGGCAATCTCCTCGGTCCGTCTACCGCCAACTGGACTAAATCCGTATACCATGGCCACTGAAACCAATTCAGCATTATGAGCACCATTACCTCGATGTGCTTTTGTGTTGCACTACTCTCCCGATCAAAGGCCACGGTAGACAAACATACAGGAGACTACCAACCGGCCATGCCTGGGCTAGAGCATCAAGCCCTTCCGATATGTGCTCCCTGTGGCAGCTGAAGAGCCACTCCACTTGGGTGTTGTCCCAGCATCATCATCAAGTCCATTATCGGTAGACCCCATCGACTGACCAAGCCTTTGAAAAAATGTTGGCTCTAGTGACCACTCTACCAAGTCCAGCCGATAATGACTGAGAAAGTCCACGTGTGCTGCTGACAAGAGTTGGAGATTCTCCTCCACCACCAGGAGTATGCTGCCTGTGCCTCCCTGGCGAATGATATAGGACACCATAGTGGCATTGTCCGAGAGGACCTGCACAGCCCGATGTCGAACCAAAGGCAGAAATTCCAGGAGAGCTAACTGAATTACCTGCATCTCCAGGTTATTGATGATCACCGGAGCAAACCCTCTGGTCTAACACCCCTGAGTCACGTACACTAGACAATGTGTTCTCCAACCAGAGAGACTGGCATTTGTTGTCACCAGCATCCACTCCAGTGGTTCCAGAAGCATTCCCTTGTACATATGCAAATTGTCCAACCACCAAGCCAGGCTGCTGCAAACCTCCAGAGGACAAAGCAGCCTGGGCTGCAGGAAGTGCTGTTGTGGAGACCATCGTGATAGCAATGCTCTCTAAAGGGGACACATATGTACTCTCGCCCATGGCACTAGGTCCAGGGACGCTGCTATGGACCCCAAAATCTGCAGATAAGACCACGCAGATTGACTGCACTGTCTTAAGAACCAGCGAATCAGACCTTGAAGC
The DNA here is from genome assembly GCA_033557465.1 of Ichthyophis bannanicus. NCBI lineage: Eukaryota > Metazoa > Chordata > Amphibia > Gymnophiona > Ichthyophiidae > Ichthyophis > Ichthyophis bannanicus. Next base: position 124,127,807 of record CM066048.1, read on the forward strand.
TTGACTGTGCTCCTCCAGTAAAAAGACCATCCCCAACCCTGTATTCAAATGGGCTCCCAGGTAGAAGAGATCCTGTGAGGCTGCAAGATGGCCAAATTTACTACCCAACCGAGGCTGCGAAGGACACGGATGACCTGCTCTGTGGCTGACTTGCTCTCCCCTTCTGGGACTTTGCCTGTATCAACCAATTGTCCGGATAAGGGTGAACCAATATGCCCTGGCTCTGCAATGAGGCTGCTGCCACCACCACCATGATTTTCGTGACGGTGCAAGGTGCCGTGGCTAAACCAAACAGAAGAGCCTGAAATCAGAAGTGACCCATGGGCACTGCAAATCTGAGGAATCTTTGATGGACCAGGCAAATGGGCACATACAAGTATGCCTCCGTGAGGTCCAGGGTGGAAAGGAACGCCCCATGGAGTACTGCCATAACAGAGAGCAGTGTCTCCATCCAAAAGTGAGGAATGTAGAGCACCTGATTGACATACTATAGGTTGAGAATGGGCTGAAAGGAACTCCTCCTTCCTGGGGACTATAAGTAGATAGTGTATTGATCTTGACCTAATTGGCCTGCAGGAACTGGCACCACTGCCTTTATGCTCCCCCGAGCAGGAAGGGAAGACAACTTCAGCTGACTGATCACTGTTCCATTTGCTGCAACAGGCTTGATGCATTACACTGAACTCCGTGGAGAAAGGAGTGTCAATCAGGGACCCTGAGCTGTGTACGTTAGGCAGAAGGGCTGAAAATGGACTCCCCTCAGCAGACACTGCCCCTGAAGCCGCTGGGCACGATGCCAGCAAGATGGTGGCAGTTTCCACCAAAAACACAGGGTCCGCCTCAGAGGCCTTCACCGATGCCTCCTGCTTCCCTGTCCTCTGCTTTGCATCCTTTGTAGAAGCCGGAGGCAAAGAGATTGTTTCGCGTCAGACCACATGCCACACAGACTACTTTGGAAGACAGCATGTCGCAAGGGCAGGACATGATCACCACAACCCCCCAAACCACTGCCAGGTGACAAGAAACAAGAGGCAAACTTCCCCCTCCCCACAAAAACCCATGCAGATGAACGAGGGAGGGAACGCTGCACTGAATTCAAGGAAGCTCCACAAATAGCGCCGCAGGCATCCAAACACCACTGAAGGCGCTGGGAGCCACGGAAAGTAAGTGCTCCGAACTTAGAGGTTGGACCCCCTAGGACCATCCACCCTCTTCCTGAGGTCCTACAGCTGACCAAATGGCGTTGGACACTTGGGGCTGGCACCTTCACCACAAAACCTCAACTTACCAGAGGAATACTAGCCAGGCAGAACCACCACCACCAAGATTTTTTTATTTTATTTTATTTTTTTTAAAGACATCAGTCAAAAGAAGCCCCTCAGTGTAGCCCAGACTACATGGAGATGTGTCCCATCTGTTGGAGATTGAGTATACTGACTTGGTGAGAGGAGCGCAGGTTCTTTATACTATGACATCACCAAGAGCTGGCATGCTCAGTCTCCATCTGCTAAAAGGGGGGCACAACTCCCTGGAGTCTGGACTGAACACACACTATGGAAAAGTGTTATGGATTTGGTAGAAACTGGGCAAAGTTATGGGGAAGGGAGGGGCTCTTCCTTAACTGGAATGGAACCAGGCTGCTGGCATTAATCTTTAAAAAGGAGCTATTAAACTAGATAGTAGGGAAAAGCCGACAGTTACCCAGGAGTGCATGGTTTGGAAAGATGTATCCTTGAAGGATATTAGCAAAATAGGGAAGTTAGAGCATCCCGACAGAGGTTCCAAGATAAAAAGATAAAAGTAACCTAGATGTACAGTAGTGTGCAAAAGTCTGGAATCACTTGTAAATTTGACTTTTTTTTCAACTTCGTGACCTTATATCTCTTAATTTCTTTTTCCTCCCAGTGGCTTTTTCTGTGTATCTCATGATAAGTGATAGATTTGGCTATTAGGGCCAACTTTTAGTATTAGTAGTTTGGCCCTTATTTTCTGAGTTTCTTCCCTATAGTTGTCCTGTTAAGATTTTCTGTGAAAATCGCATAATGTACATTGTTGGCCAACGATATATTATTGTAAGTATGCTTTAAAATATTATGGACGCATGCCAAGTTTCCTTCAAATTAATGTATGTGGCCTTGAAAAAGGCCGTTTGTGTGTCAGTGATGGCTCAGTATTTGATAGGCCACCCTTCGTTCTTGATCACCTGACTGCACCTTGTCGGCATTGAATGAACCAGTCTGACAAGGTGATCATTGGTGACAACGTGGTTCCAAGCTGCAATGAGTGACTCAATCAGCTCACGCTTTGATGTCAGATGCCTCTTGGATATTTCCAAGGCCACCTTGTGTCACAGGTTCTCGATTGGATTCAGATCTGGAGACTGGACAGGCCAGTCCATTGACTTGATGTTGTTCTGCTGCTTCCAACTGATCACCTGTCTGGAGCGATGGCAGGGTGCATTGTCATCTTGGAACAGAAAATGGCCAGGAAACAGCTGGTGTGCTGATGGCACCATGCACTTTTGCAGTATGGTGATGTACTTGGCCCTGTTGACCATTCTATCGACGATGTGAAGACGTCCAATGCCACTGGCAGCCATGCAGCCCCAGACCATGACTTTCAAAGGATGCTTCACAGCGAGGTTGAGACACTCAGGCTTGAATTCCTCACCAGGAAATCTCCTCACATAGATGTGGGCCTGGTTACCAAAACAGGCAGAAGGTGCTTTCATCACTGAATAGCACCTTTTCCCACATTTCAGTCGACCAGGTTGAGTGCTTTCTCGCCTACACGATCTGGTTGCACCTTTGTATGTCAGTCATCAGTGGCTTATTCCGTGCTTTGCGGCCCCGGAGACCAAACTGCAGGCACCGGCAACGAACTGTTGATAAGCTGACACTGACCTTACTCGTCTGACCACTCTCAAAGTAGCCGAGGAGAGGTCAACTTGCGATTAGTCAGTGAAATGCGTCGTGCGCGGTCCTGGCATGATGTTGATGCAGGTGGACAACCTGAACGAGGCTTGTCCATCACTGAACCCATTTCTTTTTCTTCTGTACAATCTTAACAGCGCTCTGCCTGCAGCCAACTTTCCTGGCTGACGGCTTGAAAATCCTTCCTCGCACATAAAGGACACACAAAAACGCTCCTCCAACGTCAGGATCCGAGTCATCTTCATGGTCGATCCAGAAAGCGTATGAAATTCAAAAATTCCACGCATTTTTATAGCTGCACTGTTGGCTAGATATCTGCATTGTGATTGGTTAGTGAAACCAGCCTCCTGATTGGTCAGAAATAACGAGTGCATATTGGATAATCTCGATCCAGTTTTGACGCAGGATCCACAAAAATCGCAGTAGCTATCTCCCAGTGTCTGTAAAGTATTTACCTTTTTGCATTCCTTGCTTCCAATTCAAACTCTTATAGTGTGGTAGAAAGATGAATATGCTGGACTAATGCAAAATTTAAAAAAAAAAAAAAAACAAACCCAAAAAAACCACAACACACACACACATTAGAAAGTACAAAAACTGCAAAACAGGTGATTCCAGACTTTTGCACACCACTGTACTTCAGCACAGAGCCAAATGATTCCAAAATTACAACAGATGAGATTGATTTGCATAAAATACAACCTCTAGAATGCTTGTATGCAAATGCCAGAAGTCTAAAAAATAAGATGGGAGAGCTAGAATATATAGCACTAAAATGATAATTACACTTACCTGGTAATTGTAGTTCCTTGAGTGATGACAGTTCAGTCCTCTACCTCTGGGTTGTGACCCTCCTCCTGCAGCTTGGAGACTGGCATGTCAAAATCATGACATCACTGGCTATAGCCTGCTGGTCTCTCCCATCAGCCCCAGTGAACTATTGACAAAGCAGACTCAAAAGAGCAACAAGTAGCTATGATATCAACCGCAACATAAACTTAACTATAACTTTGAACATGTACACCTGAGAATTTCCCAGGCAAAAACCTTTTACACCCTTTCCTGCTACACACAGAATAAGCAAATAGAAAGAGTGAAAATAAACAATTTTAAAGACAGACCTACCTGTAGTCTTCCCTTTCTCGCCACCGATCATCTAACATCCATGAAAGGACCCCGGATGGGATTGAGGACTGAACTGTCATCACTCAAGGAACTACAAATTACCAGGTAAGTGTAATCATTTCCTTATCGTTCCTCCAGTTCAGTCCTCTACCTCTGGGATGTAACAGAAGTAATCATGGAGGGGGAACTTTCCAGCGGCTCGTAACACCGGCGACCCAAAGCAGGCATCATTCACCGCCGCAACATTGAGGCGGTAGTGCCTACTGAAAGTATGCAAGAACGACCAGGTGGCCGCCCTACAAATTTCTCCTGGCGGAACCAAACTGTGTTCCACCCAGGACGACGCTTGCACCCTGGTAGAATGAGCTCGTAAGCCCGTCGGCACCGATCGACCTTGAAGAAAATAGGCTGAAGCAATCGTCTCCCGAATCCATCTGACAATGGAAGCCTTCGCCGCCACTTCCCCTTTGCGAATATCTCCGAACACCACAAACAGCCAGGCCGACTTGTGGCAATATTTGAAGGTTTCTGAAGTATTTCGCAACACCCTCTTCAATCCAAACGATGTAAACTGCGGTCCAAATTGCCTCCCTCTAGCGACCCCAGCACTGGCAAATACACTGATTTAGGTGAAAAAGGAGATACCACCTTAGGCAAAGACGGAACGGGTCGCAGCACCACCTTTCCTCTGGAAAAGGACAAGAACGGCTCCCTACAAGATAACGCTTGCAACTCCGAAATGCGTCTAGCCGAACAGATAGCAACCAGAAATACGGTTTTTAACGTCAAGTCCTTAACTGAAGCCCGATGCAACGGCTCAAAGGGCGCTTTGGTTAATGCTCCTAACACCAAATTGAGATCCCATGGAGGGACCATCACCCTACGCGAAGGCCGCATTCTGGATACTGCTTTGAGGAAACGCAACACATCGGCATGGGCGCCGAGAGCAACGCCTTGTACTTTGCCGCAATAACAGGAGAGGGCTGCTAGCTGCACGTGCAAGGAACTGGCTGCAAGACCCTTATCAAACCCATCCTGCAGAAAGCTTAATATCGAGGCAACGGAGACTGTAGACGCACAGACTTGCCGTCTCGAACACCAGTCCTCAAATACACGCCAGACATGAACATAAGCCAGTGACGTGGACCGTTTCCTCGCTCTAAGCAAAGTCGCAATGACCACCGACGAATAACCTCTTTTCTTTAACCTGGCCCTATCAATGGCCATACCGTAAGCAAGAACCGATCCACTTGAGGCATGAAGAGAAGTCCTTAAACCAACAGATCCGCCTTCACCGGCAATTGCCAGGGTTCGCTGTTGGAGACGTATGAGGTCGGCATGCCACGGACGCCTCGGCCAGTCCGGCGCCACTAAGAGAACTCTTCCCGGATGAGCCTTGATCCACTGAATCACCCGGCTGATTAATGCCCACGGGGGAAAGACATATAGAAGGCCTATTAACAGCCACTGATGCAACAGTGCGTCTATGCCTTATGACATTCTTTCCCACCTCCTGCTGAAGAAACGATTGGCTTTCACGGACTGGAAGGTCGCCATTAGATCCATTGTCGGCGGACCCCAACGACGAACTGTGCAAAGACATCTGGATGCAGCTCCCACTCTCCTACATCTACCTCGGACCCTGCTGAGGAAAATCGGCCATCACATTGTCCTTTCCTGCGATGTGCGCTGCCGAAATTGCTGTTAACCGACTCTCTACACAAGCGAATAGAGTGTCCGCCTCTTCCTCCATGGCCGCACTTCCCGTGCCGCCCTGACGATTGATGTCGGGCGGAAGTGATCGCTGGAAGTGGCGGCTTACAAATGTATACCAAATAAATAAATAAATAGATGTAGGTGACCGCCGCCGAGTTGTCTGACAGCACCCGCACTGGCCGACCTACCACCGACGCCTCGAACACCTGAAGGGCCTGGAAGACTGCCCAGAACCCCAGCCAATTTATTGACCAAGAGCTCTCCAGTGGCGACCAAACTCCTTGCGTGAATCTGTCTCCGCAATGTGCTCCCCAGTCTGCGAGACTCGCATCCGTTAATAAGGGAAGCCACTCCGGCTGCTCCAGCGGCATTCTGGCTGACAAGGTCGGAAGCAGCCACCACTGAAGAAACTGCCGGACCTTGATCGAGCAGGGGAGCCGTTTGTTCAATGAATTGGACTGATGCGACCACGGGTGAAGCAGCACGCTCTGCAGCAGCCTTATATGAAATTTGGCCCAAGGCATCGCCTCCAGGGTTGCTGCCATTATTACCAGCACGCAAAGATAAGGCCATGCTGAAGGCGCCGGAGTGGCCCTGAACTTGCGTACCAGATGCCGCAGCACTTGGACTCGCCGCTCAGGCAAAAACACCTGTCCTCTCCGTGTCAAACCGCACTCCCAGATACTCGAGGTCCTGGGAGGGCACTAAGCGACTTTACATAAGAACATAAGATATGCCATACTGGGTCAGACCAAGGTCCATCAAGCCCAGTATTCTGTTTCCAACAGTGGCCAATCTAGGTCATATGTACCTAGCAGTTTCCCCAAGAGACACAAGTTCCACAATGCTTGTACTGGGTCAAGCATTGATATCTTCGGTCACTTCTTAATAATGGTTTATGGACCTTTCCTCCAGGAACTTGTCCAAACCTTTTTTAAACCCAGCTACACTAACAGCCTTTACTACATCCTCTGGTAACAAATTCCAGAGTTTGATTACACGTTGAGTGAAAAAATATTTTCTTTTATTAGTCTTAAATAGTTTACCCTGTAGCTTCATTGCATGTCCCCTAGTCTTTCTATATTCTGATAACGTAAACAATCGATCTACGTTTACCCGTTCCACTCCGTTCATTAATTTATAGACTTCTATCATATCTCCCCTCAGCCGTCTCTTTTCCAGGTTAAAGAGCCCTAACCTTTTTAGCCTTTCTTCATAGGAGTATCCTTCCATCCCCTTTATCATTTTGGTGGCTCTTCTCTGAACCTTTTCTAAAATCGCTATATCCTTAAGATACGGCGACCAGAATTGCACACAATATTCAAGGTGCGGTCTCACCATGGAACGATATAGAGGCATTATAATATCTTTTGTTTTATTTTCCATTCCTTTCCTTATCATACTTAGCATTCTATTTGCTCTCTTGGCTGCCGCTGCACACTGGGCCGAGGGTTTTAACATGGTATCCACAATGACGCCTAAATCTTTTTCCTGGGTGGTGGTTCCTAATGTGGAACCTTGCATCGTGTAACCATAGTTTGGGTTGTTCTTCCCTAGGTGCATAACCTTGCACTTGTCCACATTAAATTTCATCTGCCATTTTGATGCCCAGTCTTCCAATTTATCAAGATCCTCTTGCAATTTTTCACAATCCTCTTGGGTTTTAACAACTTTAGTTTTGTGTCATCTGAAAATTTGATAACCTCAGTCGTTATTCCACTTTCCAGGTCATTTATGAATATGTCAAAAAGCAGCGGACCCAGCACAGATCCCTGGGGTACACCACTATTCACCTTTTTCCATTGGGAAAATTGGCCATTTAGCCCTACCCTCTGCTTTCTATCTTTTAACCAGTTCCTGATCCACAATAGTACACTGCCTCCTATCCCATGACTCTTTAGTTTTGCCAAAAGTCTCTGATGAGGGACCTTGTCAAAGGCTTTCTGAAAGTCCAGATACACAATATCAACCGACTCACCTTTCTCCACCTGTTTATTCACTCCTTCAAAAAAACATAACAGATTAGTAAGACAAGATCTTCCTTGTCTAAAGCCATGTTGGCTGTCTCCCATTAGGTCGTGACTATCTACATGCTGAGTAATTTTATTCTTTATGATGGTTTCTACCATTTTTCCCGGTACTGACGTCAGGCTCACCGGTCTGTAGTTTCCCGGATCACCCCTGGAACCCTTTTTAAAAATTGGTGTTACACTGGCGATCCTCCAATCTTCAGGTATTAGAGATGATTTTAATGATAGTTCACAGATTACTAATAGCAGGTCTGCAATCTCATATTTCAGTTCTTTCAACACCCTTGGATGCATACCATCCGGCCCAGGTGATTTGCTACTCTTCAGTTTATCTAATAGACTTTTGGCTGGATTGACCACCCAATAGAGACTCTGCAAATCTTTATCACTCTGTCCGTTACCTGAACGCTCTCGGCCCGAATTAACCAATCGTCGAGGTACGGATGCACTAAAAATTCCTTCCTTGCGTAACGCCAGCGCCGCCACCACCACCACCATAATTTTGGTGAAGGTTTGCGGCGCCGTTGCCAGGCCGAAGGGCAACGCCTGGAACTGATAGTGCCCCCAAGGCAAAGCGAACCTCAGAAACTTTTGATGAGTTGACCTGATGGGAATGTGTAAGTACGCCTCCGTAAGGTCGAGGGAAGTCAAGTACTCTCCCTGAAGCACCGCTGCAATGACCAACCGCAAAGTTTCCATCCGGAAATGCGGTACCCGAAGGCATCGATTCACACCTTTCAGGTCTAAAATCGGCCACAACGCTCCGTCTTTCTTTGGCACCACGAAATAAATGGAGTACCAACCCATGCCGTACTCTGCCACCGACATGACAGCTCCTATTTGCAAAAGCCAATCTAGCATACTGCGAATCACCAGGGTTTTCTGTTGACCCCTGCAGGGAGACATGACGAAGGAATCCCGCATGGGCCGTGCAAACTCCAGCGCATATCCCTGGCGAATTATCTCCAACACCCACTAGTCAGACGTGATGTGGGTCCAGGCAGGAAGAAACTCCCGAAGACGCCCGCCTATCGGTGGACCTCCTGCCGGGACCCACCTCATCTCATTGTGGCTTACAAACCGCCGTTGCAGGGCTTGCAGAGACACCTCTATTTGCTTCCCAAAACCTCTGAAATCCCTGGACTAGCGACGGGAAGCGCCCTCTCTGGGATCCTCCGAAACACGACGTACGAAATCTCCGGAAATCCCGAAACTGGCCCCGAAAGCCCTGACCGGACTTCCCCTGTTTCGGCTTATCCTCCGGAAGTCTGCCATCCTTTGACTATGAGGTCCTTTACCAACTTATCCAGGTCTTCCCCAAACAGCAACCTCCCCTTAAAGGGCAGTTTGCTGAGACGGGACTTGGATGAACCGTCTGCTGCCCAATTTCGCAACCACAGAGGTCTGTGGGCTGCCACCACCGAAGCCATGCTGTTAGCGACAGCTCTGATCAAGTCATAGTGGACGTCCACTAAATACGCCAAACCTACTCCAAGACGACCCAGCTCCATGATTTCTTTTTGGTCTAAGTGCGTTGACTGGCGAAGCCGCTGAACCCAGCGAAGACACACTTGTGCCACCCAAGCCCCACAAATGGAGGCCTGCAACGACAGCACGTCCACCTCAAAATGGCTGCTTTAGCAAGCCATCGACCTTACAGTCCTGTGTATCCTTTAAGGCTGCACTGCCTTCCACCGGTATAGTGGTCTTTTTTGTGACTGCCGCATCTACTTGCAGAGAGTGGAACCTCTCCTTATCCTTGTCGGCCAAGGGATATGGCCTATTCATAGTCCGGATCCTTCTGAGGCCCGCTTCCGGCTGATCCCATTCTTCTTGGATCATCCTGTCGACCACCCGGTGAACGGGAACCACCACCTGTATTTGTCTCACCGCTTGAATAAGAGGGTCTTCAACCTCTTCCTCATTCGTCGTCTGCGCAGTGAGATTTAACATCTGCATGGATTCCGTGATCAGCGCCGTCAACTCATCTCTGCGAAAGACTTATGATTTTAGCCTGATCATCAGATTCTGGGATCTCCCCTTCTTCCAGATCCTCCATCCCCTCATCTCGCTCCCAGTCGGGATCCTCAGGCTCCGGCCAATCGTCCTCAGACGACAGCGCACGGGTCCTCGCCCTCTTAGGCGTAGACGGACCCCCACACTCAGCCTCAGCACTCTCCAACCGCTGCGAAATAGCAGGTAGAGGCAAGGACCCCGGCACCTTACACTGACACCGCATGCAAAAGGCCTGGTGCATAATTAAGTAGTAATTAGTCCTTACCTGCTAATTAGTATTCCTGAAGGAACTCCAGTCCAGTCCCTTTACTTCTGGGTTGCGCAACCCTTCCAGCAGCTTGGAGGCTGAGCCCATCCTCGCTTTGATGATGGTGTGGTATATATACCACTGGCACCACCCACAGGCACCAGTAATCTATTGAAAAAGCAGACTTATCGCATAGCCAATTAACGACTTATAATGTAATAACAAAGAAACAAACCAAACCAAAATTTTTTTTTTCCTCTTCTCGGAAGTTACGGGGGAAAGGAAGGAAGGAAGGAAGGAAGGAAGGAAGGGAGGAGGTCTACCTGAGGCCCCCATCCTCTCCTACAAGCCCCTTCCTAGCAGGCTGTCTCGCCTCGCACTCTGACTTCGGTCCGTTGTTCTCTTTTATTTATTTATTTATTTATTACTTGCAGCACCGAACCCGGGCGGGATCAGGGACTGGACTGGAGTTCCTTCAGGAACACTAATTAGCAGGTAAGGACTAATTACTTCTTCCTCATCGTCACTCCAGTCCAGTCCCTTTACTTCTGGGATGTAACAGAGCAGTTCAAACCTGGGCGGGGTTCGCCAAACTGGACCGAATAACTGCATCCCCAAACCTGGAGTCTGCCACCCCCTGGACATCCAGCCTGTAGTGCTTGGTAAACGTATGCAGCGAGGCCCACGTAGCTGCCCTACAAATGTCCAGCGGCGGAACCAAGCTATGCTCCGCCCAGGACATCACCTGTGTTTGAGTTGAATGCGCGCGAAGACCTACTGGGACCTGCTTCCCTTTCAGGATATAGGCAGAGGCAATGGCCTCTCTGATCCACCTAGAGATGGAAGCCTTGGCCGCCGCCTCTCCCTTGTGCGGCCCTCCAAATTGAACGAATAAACGTTCGGACTTTCGAAAAGATGCCGTGCAGGAAAGGTAACGCTTCAGTACTCTATTCACATCCAGGAGATGGAGCTTCTCCCCATCCCTCTCTTGCCCTACGCCTGCGAAGGACGGGAGCGAAACTGACTAGTTCACATGAAAGGGAGAGACGACCTTGGGTAAGAAGGAAGGGACTGTCCGTAAGACCACCCTATCTTTGAAGAACGCCAAGAAAGGGAGGGCGACAAGACAGCGCATGAAGTTCAGAGACACGCCTGGCTGAACAGATGGCTACCAGAAACACCGTCTTTATGGTCAAATCTTTTAGGGAGGAGCTCCTTCCTGGCTCGAAAGATCCCTGGTTAAGGCATTCAAAACCAGGTTGAGGTCCCAAGGTGGGATCACAGATCTCCGTTGGGGTTGCAACCGCCTGACCGCTCTTAGGAACCTGGCGACATCAGCGTGGTCCCCTAAGGATTTTCCCCGGACCTTACCCCTATAACAAGAAATAGCCGCTAAGTGAACCCGCAATGAGCTAGGCGCTAGCCCTTTCTCGAACCCTGCTTGTAGAAACTCCAGAACCGAGGCTGCCAGGGGCTTCTTCCGATGTTCCGCACACCATGCTTCAAATATGCATCAAACTCTCACATAGGAAAGGCAGGTTGAGCGTTTTTGCGCGCTCAACAAGGTCGAAATCACCAAACCTGAGTAACCCCGCTTCCGGAGCCGCGCCCTCTCAATAGCCAGGCCGTAAGAAAGAAAGAATCGATGTGCATGAGGCATCCAGACTGGGCCCTGTTGAAGCAGATCCTTTCTGCAGGGGAACCGCCAGGGCCGATCGGCTGTTAGTCTCACCAGATCCGTATACCACGGGCGACGGGGCCAATCCAGGGCTATGAGAATTACCAAGCCTTGGTGAGCTTCCACTCGCCGCAGAACCCTTCCTATGAGGGCCCAGGGCGGGAACACATACAGGAGACCCTCTGAAGGTCACATCTGGACCAGGGCGTCTAAGCCCTTGGACATACTCTCCTTCCTGCGACTGAAAAATAGGCTTGCCTTGTTCGTTGCGTGTCGTGCCATGAGGTCCATGATCGGCGTCCCCCCAGAGCGCTACCACCTGGTCGAACACCTCCTGCGCTAGCTCCCACTCTGCTTGGTCTATCTTGAACCTGCTGAGGTAATCGGCCACATGCTGCGCTAATAGAGCTGACAAATCAGGCTTCCGCCCACTGCAATAGGCTGTCCGCCTCCTTCTCCAAGAGAGGGCTGCTTGTCCCCCCCTGGCGGTTGATGTAGGCCACCGTGGTGACGTTGTCGGAGAGGACATGGACTGCTCTTTGCCGAACTAAGGGCTCGAGAGCTCTTAGTGCTAATGCTACCGCCCTCAGCTCCAGTCTGTTGATTGACCACTGGGATTCCCTCGGAGACCAGCACCCCTGTGCAAACTGGCCCTTGCAATGAGCACCCCAGCCTGCTAAGCTCGCATCCATCATCAGCTGAACCCACTGGGGAGGATTGAGGGGTATCCCGCATTCTAAGTTCCTTGGGCACCGCCACCACAGGAGAGCCTTCCTGACCCAAGGAGGACAGGGTAGCTGCCTGGATAATGGATGATGCTGATGGGACCAACGCCGTAACAAGGCGCGTTGCAGAGGCTGCATATGTGCCCTGGCCCACAGTACTACCTCTATTGTCACCGCCATGGTACCCAGAACTAGAAGGTAATGCCAGGCCATGGGGTTTCTTCTTAATAGAAACAGAGATGAGGAAGAACAGGTCTCTTAACCTCTGCTTCGACAGGAAAACCCTTCCTCCCCTGGTGTCGAACCTTGCCCCGAGGTACTCGATCTCCTGCGTGGGGATTAATCTGCTCTTTGCCTGATTGATGACCCAGCCCAACTCCTCCAGGAATTCCACCACTCTGGCTGTCGCCGAACGACTCTCCGCTTCTGACTTCGCTCGAATCAACCAATCGTCCAGGTAGGGATGAACCAAGATTCCCTCCTTTCGAAGAGCCGCGGCCACCACCATCATCACTTTGGTAAACGTCCTGGGGGCTGTTGCTAGGCCAAAGAGTAGGGCCTGGAACTGAAAATGACCTCTTGGTACTGCGAATCTCAGGAACTGCTGATGAGACCTTTGGAACGGGATATGTAAGTAAGCTTCTGTCAAGTCTAGGGAGGTCAGAAACTCCCCTTGCCTTACTGCCGCAATGACCGACTTCAGAGTTTCCATTCGGAAGTGAGGAACTCTTGAGGCAGCGATTGATTTCCTTGAGGTCTAGGATTGGACGAAAGGATCCCTCTTTCTTTGGCACGACGAAATAAATTGAGTATCGACCGGACCCACATTGGTCTCCCGGAACGGGAGTCACCGCTGCTAGCTCTAAGCGCCTTGAAAGCGTATCCTCTATCACCGCCTTCTTCTCTGGCGAACCACAGGGAGACTGAATAAAGGCTGGCCGTACTTTTTTTGTGAATTCGGGAGCGTAACCCTCTCGGATCACCTCCAAGACCCATTGATCGGATGTGACCCGGGACCAGGCGGGAAGGAACTGCCGCAAACGACCCCCACACCGGCAGACTTCCCTCCTGGACCCCCGTTGTGTCATTGTGGTTTTCTGGAGCCCCTGGAGGAGGAGGAGGCCCCAAAGCCTCTACCTGCCCCACGAAATCCCCTGAAGCCTTGACCCTGAGAGGGAAAGCGGCCCCTAGGAAAGGAGTTCAATCTGGCCGGCCAGAATCTTCGGAAATCCCTTGGCTGATTCCATGACGGAACCAGCGTGCGGCCTTGTTTAGGCCTGTCCTCCGGGAGCCTACCCCCCTTAGACTCGCCAAGGTCCTTAACCAACTTATCCAGGTCCTCTCCAAACAGCTTCCCCTTGAAAGGGAGACGACTCGGGCACGCTTTTGAGGAGGCGTCCACTGCCCAATTACATAACCACAAATACCTTCTGGCTGCTACCACAGAAGCCACATTCTTAGCCAGTCTCCTAATGAGATCGTACTGGCTATCTGCCAGGTAGGCGGATCCAGACTCTAACCTAGTCGAAACAGGCTGTGCGTCAGCTGAGGCGCAGTCCGCTAGTTGAAGTTGCTGGGACCATCTCAGACAGGCTCTAGCTACCCATATCCCTGATACTGAGGCCTGTAAGGCGAGGGCACTAACATCAAAGGCTTGCTTCAGCAGCGTATCCAATTTTCTATCCTGACTATCCCTCAGCGCCGCGCTGCCCTCGACCGGGATAGTCGTCTTCTTTGTCACTGCCGACACCGCCGCGCCCACCCTTGGTGACTTCAGCAGGTCCTTGTCTGGTTCCGGCAAAGGGTAGAGTCGGGCCATGGCCCGGACTCCCCTCAAACTTGATTCTGGTTGGTCCCACTCCTCCTGGATCATCTGGCGTACCACCCTGTGGACCGGAAACACCTTCTGCGACTTTGACGGCTTGAATCAACAGATCCTCCAATGCTTCTTCCTCTGCTGGAGTGTCCGAGGCCATATTGAGCACCTTCAGCGACTCACTTATTAATGCTGGGAGCTCCTCTCGACGAAAAACTCGAACTATGCGGGATTGTTCCTCCTCCGGAATCTCTCCCTCCTCGAGCTCCTCCTCCTCTTCCCCTACTTCCTTGTCCGAGACCTCCTCCTCCGGGATGTCATGAGACAAAGACGTGAGGGGATCCTCGCTCATTAGCCTTGCGCGCTTAAGAGGGACCCCGGAGTCATGGGTCTTTGTCCTTCCTGGAATGGCAAGCCCACTTTCTTGTCGCTGCCAACGACTCCGCTGTTCCTTGCTGCTGCATACAATAGGCCTTGTGTAATAGGAGGACAAATTCTGGAGAAAAGTGTTCCCAGCCCCCCTCCGCCCCACTGGAAGCAGGGGGGAGGGACTGGGAAGAGCCTGGCAGATCTGGAGGTTGAAGGAGGAGTGGAAGAAGATTCCCCTCCCTCCTCCAGAGGGTCACCAGACCCCTGGGAAGCCTGAGTCATGGTCAAGTGGATTTCTTGTTCCACGGAAGCAGCCTCTGCAGCACAACCCCTGCAAATACCGGCTTCCGAAGCCGTACCCCTACGAGTGCCGCAGGACGGACACCGTGGTTTGCCCGTCATGCCCACTTGTAAACCAGAACACTTAGCGTATACCCCAAGGCAGGGCACCTCAAATGGAATAAATAAAATTAAATGAAATAAATGAATCTAGCTGAAACCAGAAATCAATTCAGGAGCTGCAACTGAAATTTCAACGAGCACACCCCTCCCAACTGCTAAAAGCGGCACCGAGAAAAAGTCTTTTTTTTTTTTAAAACAGAAATACAATCAAACAGCGTTTAAGAAACCCCTTTTTGTACTTGCAGTTACGCCGCTCCACTCCTCAGCGCGCCATTCTGCACGAGGGAATCAGCTGCCTACCGCTGGACTCCACGCGGTAGGCCGCAGCCACATTGAGGCTGGGCCTGCGGCCGGCAGCTCTGCACTCGCCGCCAGACCCCGGGGCTCACCGTTGGAGCTGGATATGCTTTTCTGTCCCCGGAAGCTGCCTCTAGCGCTCAGCTGAACCGGGGCTGCAGCGTGAGGCAGGGAGCCAACGGGAGAAGCGCGGTGCTGCCTTCAGCGCTCAGCCACCCAAAGGGCTTCAGCGTGAGGCAGAGGAGGCCAGAGGAAGGGGCCTTGGGGTGCCGGCTGGCCGAGCAAGCGAGAGGAGAGCTCTCCTATCCCCCCTCGCTGCTCAGGCAAACCCCCTCCTTCAGAACGGTACAGGGCAATAGAATGAAAAGAGAGAATTGGAAGGAGCGAGGGGTGGGGGGGAGAGGAGCTACAACTTTTAAAGGAACAGCAGCTCTAAAAGCACAGGAGTTGAAAAACTCCAAATTAAACCAATGGCTATGAGAAAAATTAAAGAAATCAAAGAAAATAAAGAGGTATATAAATACAAACTGAGACTCCCGTAAGCTCTCTGGCTTACAGGAACCCTCCAGCTGCTTGGGGGCTGAGAATACTGGTGCCTGTGGGTGGTGCCAGTGGTATATATACCACACCATCATCAAAGCGATGATGGGCTCAGCCTCCAAGCTGCTGGATGGGTTGCGCAACCCAGAAGTAAAGGGACTGGACTGACGATGAGGAATACTAAGTCAGGGAAAAAATCCCTGTGATCCGCACTTGACCCTGGGGTTGGCAGCGCCCCCGAAGGACCTACTGCGTCTTCCAAGACGGGCCCTTGTAAGGATAGCTGCGTTGCCTCGCCTACCGTCCCTGCTGAAGCCACCGGAGCCTCACGGGACCCTTTGACGTCCATCTATATATATAATAGTAAATATTGATCAATGGTCAGATTTATGGTGACACGTCCGCAGTGTGTAGTCTGCGGCACCCGGAGAGGCATGGTAGCTGATTCCGGTGGAGAGGCCCCCCCTCTGGGTCACCGGGCTAGCCCAAGAAGGCCCCTAACCCCACCCCCCATGACATCTACCTGAAATCACAGAAACAAACAAACCAATCAAAAAGAAATAAAGTAAAACCAAAGTAAGGGTAGGTCCTATAAGCCCTTCTCTGCTAGAACAGGGCCTTCTAAGGAACGCGTTTCTCTCCAGTCTGGTAGCCACGCGGCGCACACGTGCTGCTCAGAATGGCCGACAGCTCCAGAGGAGAAAAGGGCGCCAAACGGAGTTACTGAAAGCAGCCCCGACTTCCCGACTAGCCCTGCAGCTGGCCAAAGCCTCTCACTGGTCCCCTGTCTTACCCAAAGGTGTCCTGCTGGTTGCAGTGAAGCTGCTGTACCGCACGGCCCCTCCCAATTGACACGGAAGCATGCCGCCGGTTAAACGATACACCGCCGCGCTGCCCTCAGCCCGATACTTTTTTTGTTTTTTTAAGAACAGTACCCAATTTTAAAGTCTGAAGAAATGAGACCAAATTAACCTAAGCTACCCTATCCTACAGGCTCCTTATCTGTTCCTCAAGTGAGCCCAGACCTAGGCTTACGACGTCCTCCTGCTGCATGGAGACTGGACACAATGGGGCTGATGGGAGAGACCAGCAGGCTATATCCAGTGATGTCATGATTTTGACATGCCAGTCTCCAAGCTGCAGGAGGTTCACAACCCAGAGGTAGAGGACTGAACTGGAGGAACGATAAGGAATGTAAGGTTAAATATGATTGGCATCTCAGAGACCTGGTGGAAGAATAACCACCAATGGGACACTGATACCTGGATACAAACTATATCGTAATGAGCAGATAAAATTGGTGGAGGGGTTGCGCTCTATGTTAGAGAGGGCATTGAGTCATATAGTATTCAAGTTTTGCAGGAAACAAAATACACTAGAATCTCTATGGATAGAAATTCCATGTACAAAGGGGAAGGGCGATGGCAGTAGGGGGTGTACTACCGACCACCTAGCCAGAATGAACAGATGGATGATGAAATGCTAAAAGACACCAGAAAGGGGGGGGCGCTCGTGAGCCCGCTGCGTGATGGCCGCATCTTAACAGAGCTCCGTCCCCACTACCCCAAAAAACTTTTGCAAATATTCGCTAACTGCCGCAATTTACCCCTCCTTTACCTGCCCTGGGTCAGTACAGGCAAGCGGTCCCCCTCGGAGCCTGGTTCGACGGCTCGGCAGGATCTTTGGCGGCTGGGAAGCCGCGGAGTCCACTCCTAGAGCGTGGCCTGCCGGGTGCCTCTCTTCGTCGCTGGAATCGGGCCTGATTGACCCTGTGGCCAACTTCAGTGCCTTGTGCGGCTTGAACAACGTCTGAGCGGACTCCTTCGGGGCTGAGCGGCTGGTCCCGTTGTGCCGAGTTGCAGAGCGTGCGGCAGCCCGTTTGTCGGGGGGGGGGGGGGACCTACTTTCAAAACTGAGGCGTCTGATGGTGGAGCGGAAGACCTGCTTGTGAGGCCTGAGGGGACGGCGTGGAGCCCACGTGGCAATTGCCGGCGTTCACCACCTTCTCCCGCTAACGCGAATCACCCCGAGGGGGTTAAGTCTGAGAGTCTCTCCTCTTCTCTCCTCTCCTACCCTTGGGCTTGCAACCGGAGCCAGTGACAGGGGCTATTTCTCAGCAGCCTCGTGTCCCGCCGAGGCCTCTGCTCTTGTGTGGATCCCGGGAGCCCTGTTGGAATGCACTTGTGTTTCTTCTGACCCCAGGCCTCTCATTGGGGTTTAACATCCTGCAGCTGTGGGCACTTGCTATTCCATCTCCACATAGCTCTACAGAGCAATTTGATCCTCATCTGTGACAGCTTGTCTCTTCGGGAGGGCCGGAGGCAGCTTTCTACCCATTGCTCCACTGTCTGCCCAATGCCTTGCGCCTTGCTGACATTGTCTGTACCCATCTCCTGACACTGTGTGGCAGTGACTGCTCTGCGGGCTTGTTAGAATCTGAGCGCCGCCATCTTCCTAGTGTCTTCACCCTTGCTGGCATTGGCTATATCTCTCTCCTAACACTGTGTGATATTGGTGACTTTGTGGGATGGCTGCTAAAGCTAAATGTTCTGAAACTCGGGAGGGGATGCGCTCCTCCCAGCGACTGCAGAGCAAGTCTGGAGCCCCAAGCAGTCCCCGCGAACAATCTCCCCCATCAGGCACTGATGATGAGACTGTCAGTGAAGAGGAATTGGATCCTCATAAGCAACTCTCCTCGGCTCAACTCAAACAAGAACTCCGTAGGGGCTTTGCGGAGTTGGCCAATGAGTTTCGCACACTACGTGAGGATTTGTTGAAAGACGTCGCAGAACTCCGGACCGACGTTAAAGAGCTGGGAACCCGAGTAGAGGACGTGGAGACCAAAGTGGTTGATCATGATGGGACTCTGATGGATCTACAATGTGCCCTTGACTGGCAGCATGCGCAAGCCATGGAGCCGACTTATAAAATAGATGACATTGAAAATCGCTCCTGCCGCAATAACGTGCGTTTCCGTGGAATTCCAGAGGCGGTGGGGGGCGGAGAAGATTTGCCAACTGTGCTTAAACTGTTGATAGCGGATTTGCTCCCGACGGAGGATTTGGCTACACGCGCTTCTGGAATGGAAATTGAACGAGTTCATCGCGCTTTGGGAAAACCCCCCAACAACCAACCTCGTGATGTCATTGCGAGATTTCTGCGCTATTCTGATGCTGAGCTTCTTATACGTCGAGGCCGGGAGAAAAAGACGGTCCGCTTCCAGGACGCGACAGTGTCCATCTACCAAGACCTCTCGACGTTCACCCTGTCGTGCCGGAGAGAGATGAAACCAGTCTCAGCGGTCCTGAACAGCAAGGGGATTCGCTACTCTTGGTCCTTTCCATTTAGGATAAACTTTCTATTGGGCAACAAAGAGATCTCTGCAAAGGACTATACTGAAGCTTGGCGAGCTCTTCGCCAGGCGGGTCTAGTTGATGATAATGCTCAGCCTCATCCGCCGCCCCCTAAGCCCCAACACTCCAAGTGGTCTCGGGTGGGCAAGCCCGCTTGATTTTTTGTGGAATTGTAGAGCTCCTTTTACTTTTTCTTTTTTAGGGAGCCTCATTCTGTGGGCCTCCCGATTTTTGGATAAGTGGTGGCAAGGATTAGCTCGGGGCCCCCACTCTACTATACATGGGGGGCGGCGGATGATCTGCAAATGTTTTGATGTTATTGTTCTGATGGGGAGGCACGGTGGGATTGATGACCCAGGGTGGGTGGGGGAGTAGTGGGGGGAATGTTTTTTCTATGTTTAGATTGAATTATCGCTTTGTGGGGTTTTGGGGGGAACGGGGTTTGTGGTCAATTTACCGTGTCCTGTATTAACTTAGACAGGCAGGTGGTATTGACGGGAAGGGGGGGGGGAGATGGGTGGGAAGGGGGGGGTTCAATTTGGATCTGGTGGGTGTGCTTGGGTTTGGGAGGAGGGACTATGGCTTTTGTTCCTGGAGGGTGGAATAGGTGGGCCTGACTAACTAATTTCCTGGGTTTGCTGGGGGGGGGGAGCTGCCACTGGGAGCCTCCGGGTAAGCTGGTGGATGCGAGGGTTTAGGTTGTAATTGTTAATGGTGCGCTTTATCTCTTTGAATGTTAAGGGCCTTAATTCCCCAAGGAAGCGGTCCCTGCTGTTCTCAGAATTGCGCACTTTGCAGGGGGACATTGTTTACCTACAGGAGACCCATCTTCAGAATTCTAAGCAGGGCTGGCTAAAGCGGTCCCCCTACACTGAGGTGCAGGTGGCCTCAGACGTGCAGGGCCGGAAGAAGCGGTGAGTGGCCCTACTATTTCATCAGAGTCTCTCCTTGCAGATTGAAGAGATAAAACGAGATACCCTGGGGAGGTGGCTTTTTTTTAATATTCGCCTAGACGGACACCTGCTAACTTTAGCTAATGTTTACGCGCCAAACACAGGTCAGGGGCCCTTTTTTACGCGATTGAAAGCCATATTGGCGGACTTTGCAAAAGGCCCCATTGTTTTGGGTGGGGATTGTAACACACATCTAGTGCCCCAATTGGATTCTACGGGTCGTGCTGGGGGGGGAGTGGGGGGGGTCGGCAAGAGCCCTTCAACGCCTTATGCTTGATTTAGGCTTACGGGATGTATGGAGGGACACCCATGCGGGGGAGAGGGGTTATACTTACTACTCTCTGGTCCATCAGGTTCATACTCGCATTGATTATTTTCTATTGCATCAGCGCCTGATGGACGGGAGAATGAAGGCTGGACTTGGAGCGCTGACTTGGTCAGACCATGCCCCGTGCTGGCTTACCCTCCCGGCCGGACTATGTAGTGAGTACCGCCGTCTTTGGCGTTTAGATGTGAGGTTCCTACGGCAGCAGGGTGCAGTGCAGGATCATGCCAGCTTCATCACGGAATTCTTTGAGCTTAACAACTCTGGGGATGTTCCCCTTCCCACGGTGTGGGATGCTTATAAGGCCACGGCCCGAGGTCAACTCATGGCTGAGGCGGCCCGCATGCGCAGACTGTGGACGCGTGACCACGATCATTTGGTGAGGGAATCTGCTCGCCTGGGCTTGGAGCATGCCCGAACCGGTTCGTGGCAGGTCCTACGTCAATGGTGGACGGTTCGAGCCAGTTTAGATGCGTGTATGCAGAGAGAATTAGATAACAAGCGCCGGAAACTAAGGCAAGCTTTTTATGAGCATGGGAACAAAACTGGCCGCTTCTTGGCTTTGCGTCTGCGGCAACAGCAGTCCACGAGAGTGGTTCGCGAACTGCGCGACTCTGGGGGACGGAACAGGGTTATTTCCCGGGAGATACGTGCTCTTTTTGCTATTTGGAGCGGCTCTATAAAGCAGAGCTCTTTGATCGGGACCGTGTGCAGGATTATCTACAGAGGACCACTCTACCGCGTCTTTCTGACTCTGACCGAGCTCAGTTAGATTCTGAATTTACGGTTGACGAAGTGGAAAATGCAATCCGGCACCTGAAAACTGGCAGTGCGCCGGGTAGTGATGGCTTTCCAGCAGAATATTATAAGACGTTTCGGGCGCAGCTAGCACCAACCCTGACCGTCTTGTTCAATGAGGTCTTGGGGGCGGCTTCCCTCCCCTCGTCCCAACGTGAGGCATTGATAGTGATGATACCCAAACCCGGTAAACCATTGCATGATGCGGCGTCGTATCGCCCCATTTCCTTGTTAAACATTGATGTTAAAATATTTGCTTCTGTGCTGGCTGCGCGCCTGAATCGGGTTCTTCCAGGCTTGGTTCATCCAGACCAGGTTGGATTTGTGCCAGGTCGCCAGGCCACCGATAACATTCGGCGTATGTTGCAGATTATTCATGTGGCCCAACAGGACCCACAGCCGGCATTGCTAGTGGGAATTGACGCAGAAAAAGCTTTTGACCGGGTTGATTGGGGATATCTATGGTGTGTTCTGGAGATAATGGGCTTTGGCCCTAACTATATTCGCTGGGTTCGTAGTCTGTATCAGCAGCCTCAGGCGTGCGTTCGGATTAATGGGGGGCACTCGAGACACTTCTTTCTGGAGAGAGGCACGCGACAGGGTTGCCCTCTTTCGCCTCTGCTCTTTGCCTTAGCGATGAAACCTCTGGCTCAGAGCTTTCGAGAACACTCAGGCTTGCAGGGGGTCTGCATTGGTCCTGCGGAATATCGGATTGCGCTTTTTGCAGATGATATCATATTGTCCTTGGTGGACCCGTCTGCTTCCCTTCCAGCCGCGATGCAGCTGTTTGAAAACTTTTCTCGGGTATCCGGTTTCAAAATCAATTACACTAAATCGGAGATCCTGAATGTTGGGGTCCCCGGGGCAGTTTGTGCGGAGCTCCAGGTGGCTTACCCTCTTCGCTGGGTGTCAGGAGCCTTGCGATACTCAGGGGTGTACCTAACCGTGGAGCGGGCGGACCTTTTTAAAGCTAACTATGACCCCCTGCTTCGTCAGGTTCGGCGGGACTTAGAGGTTTGGAATGGCCTGCTCCTTTCCTGGTTTGGGCGTATAGCCGTAGTCAAGATGGTGGTCGTCCCCCGCTTCCTTAATTTTTTTCAGGTTCTACCGCTTTCCGTTACGCGGGCTACGCTGGCGACTTGGCAACAGTTGCTTATGAAGTTTGTATGGCATTATCGTCGCCCGCGCTTAGCACGGCAGGTTCTCTATGCCCGCACGCGCTCTGGAGGTATGGGCATGCCCAATTTGCATTGGTACTATGCGGCGGCGCAATGTCGAGCGGGGGTGGAATGGATGATTGCTGATAGCACTAAGCGATAGGTACAAATGGAAATGAGTTTGGCGGGGGGAGCGGGGTTAGGGGATTGGCTGTGGCTTGGTCCAAAGCTTCGGCGCGGTAAATGCATCAGTAATCCCTATGTTCTTCATACCCTCCGTTGCTGGGATCAGCATTTTCGACCCCGTGGTATGGATCTATCCCCTTTGGCCCCTATAGTTGATAACGCTTCTTTCCCACCGGGATTAAGTGATGTAGTCTTTCGGCAGTGGGGGCATCTTGGCCTTAGCCGGGTCGGACAACTTTTTGATGACGGTCGGCTACAATCCTTTCGTGCATTACAAGACTAATTTGACCTTCCGGTTAGGCATCTCTATCGCTATACGCAAGTGACGCATTGGGACAGCTCTAGACTTGTTCGGCCCCAGGTTGCTCGGGACCTGACGGATCTGGAACGCTACTGCGAGGGGTGCACTATCACAAAGGGTCTCGTGGCGACCTTATATGCCCACTTGCAGGGGTCCCAAGCATGCTCTACAAGACACAGGGTGCTCTGGAACTCTGACTTGAATCTTTCCTATACCGATCAACAGTGGGAGACGGTGGAAACGCGCCTGTGGAAGAGCTCGGTAGCGATTAATGCCCGTGAAACGAACTATAAATTGCTGTACCATTGGTATATGACTCCGGCACGGATCGCTCGTATGTACCTCGGGGCTGGGGACCTATGTTGGCGTAACTGTGGGCAACGGGGCACCCTGGGGAATATTTGGTGGGCATGTCCCCGCATTCGTGCCTTCTGGAGGGGTGTACAATTCCGGCTGCAGCTGCTTTTGGGACTGAGAATCCCTTGGGACCCGGGGATTTTTTTTTGGGGCCTCAGTGCCGGGGGCCCGGGCTCTGCAGCTTGCTTTACTCTGTCACGGCCTGAATGCAGCCCGCTTATCCCTTGCGGCAGCTTGGAAGCGTGCTTTGGCCCCCTCCTTCCAGGTTTGGTTGGAACGACTGTGGGATATGTATTCCATGGAGCGGGGGGTAGCTGTTAGCAGGATGCGTTTGGCGCGCTTTGAGTTGATGTGGGCGCCCTTTGTCTCTCGTTATGGCGCGTGATTGCTTTGGACAAACGGGGGGAATACACCAACCTCCAAGGGAGCTCGTTCCTTGTGTGTGTCTTTTTGCTCACCATTTTCCCGCGCTTAAGGATTAGCAAGCCATAGTTGGGGGGGCTGGGAGGTGGGGGGGGGGGGCCCTGGACTAGGGAGAGTTTGGGGGGGGGGGGAAGGGAGGTTGGGGGGGGTTATTGTTCCCTGTTTCCTTATCTTAAAACTGCAAAAATGAAGACATATTGTAGAATACTATTGTGACCTGGCGTTATGTTGTTACTGTTGCATTCTTTCTGAAGATCTTTGTGGTTCTTTTATCTCTGTATTCTTTGGAAGTCTTTCAAAAAAAAAAAAAAAAAAAAAAAGACCAGAAAAGCTAACAAAAAAGTTACAACAGTAAAAATGGGCGATGTCAATAACCCCGGTATCGACTGACCTGAAATTGCTAAGAGGCCACTAACCACACACACCAATGCAGGCAGCACTATGGGGTAGGGACCTAGAACCACCAGGTCTTTCCCCAAGGCCAGACCAGACCAACTCAGCAGCCCCAGTCTCTCCAGGGACCGCCACAGGGCTTGTCACTCTGGGTAGGAACACACCTCCTATTTAAAAGGATCAATGCTTCACTTACTGACTAGGGCCCCCTCTTTTTTTTTTTTTTTTTTTTAAAGCTGTGCCTGTAATGAAGTAATTAGTCCTTACCTGCTAATTAGTGTTCCTGAAGGAACTTCAGTCCAGTCCCTTAACTTCTGGGTTGCGCAACCCTTTCAGCAGCTTGGAGGCTGAGCCCATCATCCTTTTGATGATGGTGGGGTATAAATACCCCTGGCACCACCCACTGGCACCAGTAATCTATTGTAAAAACAGACTTAAAGGATATATAATACAGAACTTATAACCATTTGATAACTTGGCCAAACTCACACGCACCCTAAACTAGTAAAACCTTTATCTTTTTTATTTTTTATTTTTTCTAAAGGGGGAGAAGGAAACAAGGAGGAGGAGGTTTCCCTGAGGACGCGAGGGCCCTCCGCTCTTTCCTGCCGAACCTCATTGAAAGTGCTCCCCAGCTTTCCTTCGGTCCACCACCTGAAACTGAGAAAGTCGGGCAGGATCAGGGACTGGACTGAAGTTCCTTCAGGAACACTAATTAGCAGGTAAGGACTAATTACTTCTTCCTTATCGTCACTTCAGTCCAGTCCCTTAACTTCTGGGATGTAACAGAGCAGTCTAAATCTGGGAGGGGTTCGTTATTCTGGACCGAAGCACCGCGCTGTCAAACCTGGCATCCGAAGCCCCTTGGAGGTCCAACCTGTAATGCTTGGTGAAGGTATGGAGAGACGACCAGGTAGCCGCTCTGCAAATATCCAGTGGCAGCACCAAACTCTTTTCCGCCCAGGATGCTGCCTGCGCTCTAGTTGAATGCGCTCTAAGCACTCCTGGAGCCTGCTTCCCACTGAGGAGGTAAGCAGAGGCAATCGCCTCCCTGATCCACCTCGAGATGGAAGCTTTGGCCGCCGCTTCTCCCTTATGCGGCCCTCCAAACTTGACGAACAAGCGTTCTGACTTCCGGAAAGGCGCCGTGCACGCGAGGTACCTCTTCAGCACTCTGTGAACATCCAGGAGCCTAAGCTTTTCTCCGTCTCCTGATAGATCCCTTTCCGCGAAAGAGGGCAGAGAGACCGCTTGGTTTACATGAAAAGGAGAGATAACCTTAGGTAAGAAAGAAGGGACCGTACGCAAGACTACCTTATCTCTAAAGAAAGCGAGAAAGGGAGGACGGGAAGACAAGGCTTGAAGCTCTGAAACGTGTCTGGCCGAGCAAATTGCCACTAAAAACACCGTCTTTAGCGTCAAGTCCTTCAGAGAGGACTTCCGCAGCGGTTCGAATGGTGCCCCCCGAAAGACTAGGTTGAGGTCCCAGGGAGGGATAACAGATCTTTTCTGGGGCCTTAACCGTCTAACAGTTCTCAGAAACCTGGCTACGTCCAAATGTAGCCCTAGACATTTGCCTCTGACCTTCCCCCTATAGCAAGAGATAACTGCCAGCTGGACTCGCAAAGAGCTAGGCGCTAGACCCTTCTCGAAACCCGCCTGCAGGAACTCCAGGACCTCTGGGACTGAAGCCGAGAGAGGCTTGATTCGACGCTCTAAACACCAGGCTTCAAAGATACGCCACACTCTCACGTAAGAAAGGCAGGTGGAACGTTTGCGAGCGCTCAACAAGGTTGAGATTACTGAGCCCGAGTACCCCCGCTTCAAGAACCTCGCCCTTTCAATAGCCAGGCCGTAAGCGAGAACCGATGCACGTGGGGCATGAGTACCGGACCTTGACGTAAGAGATCCTTCTTGCAGGGAAGTGGCCACGGCCGGTCGGCCGTCAACCTCACTAGATCCGCGTACCACAGACGTCGAGGCCAATCCGGGGCTATGAGAATGAACAATCCTTGGTGAGCTTCTATCCGCCTCAGAACCCTCCCTATGAGCGCCCAAGGAGGGAAAACAGAGGAGACCTTCCGACGGCCAGCTTTGAGCCAGTGCGTCCAAGCCCTCGGACATTCTTTCCTTTCTGCGACTGAAAAACCGGCTGGCCTTTGCCGACGAGTACCGGGCCATGAGATCCATGATTGGGGTCCCCCACCGGGCAACCACTTGATCGAACACTTCCTGCGCTAGTTCCCACTCTGTGTGGTCTATCCTGAACCTGCTGAGGTAATCGGCAGTTACGTTGTCTGTTCCGGCCACGTACTGCGCAGACAGCGCTAGCAGATGCGTTTCGGCCCACTGCAAGAGATCCACCTCCTTCTCAAAGGATGGGCTGCTTGTTCCGCCCTGACGGTTGATGTAGGCCACCGCGGTAGCATTGTCCGAGAGGACACGGACTGCCCTCTGGTGAACCAAGAGCTCTAAAGCCCGGAGAGCTAAGGTTACCGCCCTCAACTCCAGCCTGTTGATAGACCACTGCGACTCTGCTGGAGTCCAGCAGCCCTGGGCGAATTGCCCCTCGCAGTGTGCGCCCCAACCTGCTAGGCTCGCATCCGTTGTCAGTTGGGTCCACTGAGGCGACTCGAGTGGCATCCCGCGGCCCAGGTTCCTTGAGTTTGTCCACCACCGTAGAGACCTCCTGATCCCGGGAGGGCAGGGAATCCGCCTGGATAAGGGGTGAAGTTGATGGGACCACTGTCTCAAGAGGGTAAGTTGGAGAGGCCGCATATGAGCCCGGGCCCAAGGAACTACTTCTATTGCCGCTGCCATGGTGCCCAGCAGCTGAAGGTAATGCCAGGCCGAGGGGCATCTTGTTAACAGAAAACGGCAAACGAGACTCCTCAGATCGGATAACCGCTGCTTTGAGAGGAACACCCTTCCCTTCCTGGTGTCGAACCGAGCTCCAAGGTACTCTATCTTTTGCTTGGGAAATTTATGACCCATCCCAAGCTCTCGAGGAACTGTACGACCCTGGCGGTCGCTACGTGACTTTCCTCCTCTGACTTTGCTCGTATCAACCAATCGTCCAGGTAAGGATGGACTAGAATTCCTTCTTTCCGGAGAGCCGCGGCCACTACCACCACCACCTTGGTGAATGTCCTGGGAGCTGTCGCTAGCCTGAAGGGAAGGGCCTGGAACTGGAAATGGCCGCCTGGTATGGCAAATCTTAGGAACTGTTGA
The DNA here is from genome assembly GCA_033557465.1 of Ichthyophis bannanicus. Classification (NCBI taxonomy): domain Eukaryota; kingdom Metazoa; phylum Chordata; class Amphibia; order Gymnophiona; family Ichthyophiidae; genus Ichthyophis; species Ichthyophis bannanicus. The sequence goes on from CM066048.1 coordinate 124,155,178, forward strand.
TGAGACTCTCTGACCGGGATGTGCAAATATGCTTCCGTCAAGTCTAGGGATGTCAAGAACTCCCCCTGTCGAACGGCGGCAATTACCGACCTCAGGGTTTCCATGCGGAAGTGAGGAACCCTGAGACAGCGGTTGACTTGCTTTAGGTCCAGGATTGGACGGAAAGAGCCTTCCTTCTTTGGCACTACAAAATAAATGGAGTATCGACCTAAACCTCTTTGGTCTTGTGGGACAGGCAACACTGCTCCCAGCGCTATGAGCTTCGAGAGGGTGACTTCCACCGCCGCCTTTTTTTCTGGTGGACCGCAGGGGGACAGAACAAATGCTGGGGTTACTCTTTTTGTGAACTCGAGAGCGTAACCCTCTTGGATCACCTCCAACACCCCCTGATCGGATGTGACACGGGACCAGGCGGGAAGGAACTGTCTTAAGCGGCCCCCCACCGACAGCTCTCCCTCCTGGACCCCCGATTTCTCATTGCGACTTTCTAGGCGCCGAGGAGGAGGAGGCGGCCCCAAAACCTCTACCTGCCCCGCGAAACCCCCAAAAGCTTTGACCCCTGGAGGGGAAACGGCCCCTGGGGAAAGGGTTTGATCTAGGTTGTCTGAATCTTCGGAAGTCCTTTGGCTGACTCCGTCTAGGAGCGGCAGGACGACCCAGTCTTGGCCTATCTTCGGGGAGCCTACCCCCTTTGGACTCACCCAGCCCCTTTACTAACTTATCCAGGTCTTCTCCAAACAATAGCTTCCCCTTGAAAGGAAGTCGACTCAGGCGAGCCTTAGAAGAGGCATCCGCAGCCCAGTTACGCAACCATAAGTAACGTCTGGCTGCCACCACAGAGGCCATATTTTTTGCCAGGCTTCTAATAAGATCATACTGGCTATCAGCTAAAAAGGCTGAACCTGATACCAATTTGGCCGCCACCCCTTGGGGGTCGCCCGAGGGACAGTCAGCCAGTTGCAGTTGCTGGGACCATCTCAAACAATCTCTAGTCACCCAGGCCCCCGAGACGGAGGCCTGTAAGGCAAGGGCACTAACATCAAAGGCTTGTTTTAGAAGGGTGTCCAGTCTTCTATCTTGACTGTCTCTCAGAGCCGCGCCGCCCTCGACCGGAATAGTCGTCTTCTTTGTTACTGCAGAGACCGCCGCGTCCACCCTAGGCGATTTCAGGAGATCCTTGTCCGTTTCCGGCAATGGGTATAGGCGAGACATCGCCCGTACTCCCCTTAGGGTAGATTCCGGCTGGTTCCATTCTTCCTGAATCATCTGGCGAACCACTCTGTGCACTGGAAAAACCTTCTGAGATTTCCTTACGGCTTGGATCAGCGGATCCTCCAGAGCTTCTTCGTCCGTCGGAGCTTCCGAAGCCATATTGAGTACCTTCAGAGACTCACTGATTAGAGATGAGAGCTCTTCCCGCCAAAACACCCTGACTATGCAGGATTGCTCCTCCTCCGGGATCTCTCCCTCTTCAAACTCCTCCCCTTCATCAACTCCTTTTTCCGAAAGCTCCTCCTCTGGTAGGTCCCGAGGCGGAGACTCAACATGGTCATCGGCTAATAGCCTAGCCCGCTTGGGGAGGGGCCCCGGCTCAAGGGATCTAGAGTTTCCTGGAACAGAATCAATACCTTCCCTTGGTGCTACTGTTTCTGCAGGACCCTGCTTGCGTAGACAGTAGGCTTTGTGCAAAAGAAAAACAAATTCAGGAGAAAATTGACCCCAGTCTCCCTCTGCCCCCGAGGAAAGGGAAGGAAGGGATTGGGAAGAGCCTGGAGCAACTGAAGCGGAGGGAGAGTGGGAATCCCTTCCCCCTTCCGAAGGGTCCCCTGACCCCTGGGGAGCTTGAGACATACTTAGGTGGATCTCCTGCTCCACGGAAGCAGCCTCTGCTGCACACCCTCTGCAGACTCCTGCTTCCAAGGCCGTCCCTCTACGAGAGCCGCACGAAGGACAGCGCAGCTTGCCCGTCATACCTCTTGAACCGGGCTACCCCCAGGCTCAAAGAAAATAAATTAAAAGGTAACTAACAAGGCAACAAAATAAAAATAAAGGAATCAAAAGTAACAAAAAAGAAACCAACTAAGGAGAAACAAAGTAAATGCTATGCAGTAAAAAACTTTCAGCACTCCCCTCCCCCCTAGCCGTGCAAAAACAGAGGAGAAACACGGCACCACGCAAAAAAGGCTCCAAAAACTTTAAAATAAACCTGAATCCAAAAGATGGAAGAGGAGGAATTAAACCCCAATACTTGCGGTTTGCCGAACTGGCGCGAATCCGCTGCCACGAGGGAGGCAGTTGTCCTCTGCAGGATCCCACGAGGTAGGCCGCAGACACGTGTAGGCCGGGCCTGCGGGTGGAGGGGAAACGCCGGCAGAAGCTGCGGACTTTCAGGCAGGAAGGAGAATCACACTCCACACCCGCTTCGCTCCCCGCGAAAACCTCAAGCGCCCGGCCGCCTCGGGGCTGAAGCGCGAGGCCGGGGACTGCCGCTGAAGAAAGAGTCGTTGCTGCCTCTAGCGTTCAGTCGCCTAGGGGCTTCGGCGCGAGGCAGACGCGGCCGTGGAAAAGATGCTGTGAAGCGGGCCACGGGGTGCGTGGGAGGAGAGCTCTCCTGTCCTCACCGCTGCACCGGAAAACCCCTTCCTCCGGAGCCTCACTGGAGCCGAGTTGCAGGGGGCAAAGAGGGAGGGGGGGGAGGGGGGAATGAGAGAGGCAGAAGAATTAAAGGTACAGGACTAGGCTAAAACCTCAAATAAGGTTGAAATAAAGAAATTAAAATAGGGAATTAAATTAAGATAAATTAAAATAACTAAATTTTTAGTCCAGACCCCGTAAGCACTCTGGCTTACAGGAACCCTCCAGCTGCTTGGAGGCTGAGATTACTGGTGCCAGTGGGTGGTGCCAGGGGTATTTATACCCCACCATCATCAAAAGGATGATGGGCTCAGCCTCCAAGCTGCTGGAAGGGTTGCGCAACCCAGAAGTTAAGGGACTGGACTGAAGTGACGATAAGGAATTAACTGTTCTGCTCTTTAGTCTTCTACACAGGGCTCTTATAGGGTGATACCTTCAAACGAGTATCTCAGTCTCCATCTGCTGGTAGGTAAGCATAACCATACCATCTGAACTAAAATGGAGGTACGATGAGAAAACAGTCACTATGTCCAGTACTGCTCCAGAATGGCTAATGCCTCTCACAGGCCAAGCCATAAATGAACACATAACATGGCCTGCACAGGGCCACCAGAATCACCAGATGTGAAGGGGTGGGGGGGGGGGGGGGGAAGAAGAGAGACCAAATCCTATGCAGAAGGCAGCACGTCAAGGACCAAGGAGGAAGTCAGCTGAAAGGGAGATGGCACTCAGGGAACAGCTAGAAAAATTAGACAAAGAATAAAAGGAAAAGTAACAGAAAACAAAAAAGCCTAAAAAAAGTGAGACATAGCAAAACAGCCAAACATAAAAACCAAAACAAATGTTTCCAGCCTCTAAAAACTTTGCTTGTTGCCATGTTTTTTCTAAATTTCTCTCAGCCATGCATAATATTGTATTTCATACAGCAATGCTTTAGAACTATCAGCATGCTTACTCAAAGTGCAGGTCTGTAGGACAGGTGTTCTCAACATAGCTAATCAGGTTTTCAGGACAACCACAATGAATGTGCATGAGAGAGATTTACATAAAATGAAGGCAATGGCATGCAAACCACTCATGCATATTCATTGTGGTTGTCCTGAAACCCAAGTGGCTAGGTATGTCCCAAGTTGAAAACAGTTTCTTTGAAGATAATAAAATTGCTTAAGCAACAATAGCATTGAATATTATGTGCGCTATAATAGTTTTGTTTTGAGCAAAAACAATGATGGCAGTTTACAACAGAACATAAGAACAAAAGATGTCATACTGGGTCAGACCAAGGTCCATCAAGCCCTGTATCCACTTTCCAACAGTGGCCAATCCAGGCCACAAGTACCTAGCAGGTTCCCAAAAAGACATACAGGTTCCACAATGCTTGTATTGGGGCCAGCAGTGGATTTTCCGGGTCCTCTTTAATAACACAGGTCTGCAAAAAAAAATTTTTCGAGAGCTGTTTTGGTTATTCAACGTAATCTTTGTGTTTTTTGGTGCGCTGAATCCGAAAATGACCTCCATTTTGTCATAGGACATCACGTTTTCTGACAATTTAGGTAAATATGTTAAATAAGGCAATACCTCAAAATAAATGGAAAGACTTTAATTTTATAAGTTTTTTTTACAATATTTTCATGAAAATCCTTTTTTGAACTGAAATGAGCTCACCTACACACACCAAACTCGATTCTTCTTCCTTGTGAGGCTCCTCTTGGTGCATTTACGCTTGTAAGTAGCATCTGGAATGTCTCTCTGAAGCATCCAACAGTAGTCTGCCATCACTGTAATGCTCCATTTTCCCTGGTATCTCCTTTCCATCTATTTAATGTCTTGGTGGAATCGTTCACCTTGTTCCTCACTCACAGCTCCCAAATTTTCAGGAAAGTAGTCAAGGTGGGACTGGAGGAAATGCACTTTCAAACTCATCAGGCAACCTAAAGCTTGAAATGCTTTCAGCATCCGTCCGACGATCTTTTTGTAGTGAGGATCTTTGTTATTGCCTAAAAATTTCTGTACGACTTTTTTTAAATGCAATCCACCCTTCTTTTTGAGGATCCGTCATTGTATTGACAAACTCTTGATCAACTATAGGCCTTCTAACATCTGGTCCGACGAACACACCTTCCTTCAATTTTGCCGACAGCCCTGGAAACTTGGTGACCAAGTATTTGAAGCATTCTCCATCTGTTGGAAGTGATTTTACAAATTGCTTCATCAATCCCAATTTTATGTGGAGAGGTGGTAGAAGAACTTTATGGGAAGGTACCAAAGTTTCTCGGAGGACATTTTCTTCACCGACTGTTAGCACCCTCGGCTGCCAACTCTTCTTGGTCCAGTGATTTTGTCGGTCTCGACTGTCCCATAGATACAGAAAACAAGGATATTTGGTATACACAGCTTGTTGCCCGAGCAGCATGCACAAGACCTTCAAGTCCCCATACACTTGCCAACCATGGTCTTCATATTTAAGTTTACAAAGAACCAATTCCAAGTTCTCGTAGGTTTCCTTCAAGTGTACGGAATGACCTACAGGTACGGAAGCGTAAAAACCGTTGTGGAGTAAAACTGCTTTGAGATTTTTTTGGAGAATCTATAAAAAGACGCCATTGCTCTGAATCATATTGGATTTTAAATTGACCCATCAGACCTTCGACATTGATGCAATAAACCAACTTGTCTTCCTGGGCGAAGTAAGGAACAAACTCTTTTCACGATGTCTGAAACATGAAGATGACACTCCTGGCAACAATAAATTCCTGCTTTTCAGCCTTGATCTGAGTAACTCAGCGGCATCTTTGGGAAGATTCAAGTCTATTACCAAATCATTCATCTCCTCCTGAGAAAACAATTTTGCTCTTGTATCATCTTTAAAGTCAGAACTTGATTCGTCATCTGGTTCAGGTATGACTTCACCTTCATTGGAGCTAGGTATCTCTTCCAAGGTAGCAGGGGGCTTGGGTATTGGTATATCTGTGCCATGGGGGATGGGACGAATTGCCAAGTGAAGATTGGGGTATGAAATGGAATGCTTCCATTTGGAATTAAACCCTTTCACATCGCATGAACAAAAGTAACAGTCGTCACTATGGTTCTTTTGCTCTCGCCATACCATAGGAATCCCATAATCGAAAGATTTTTTCTTACCCTTGAACCAGTTTCGGAGGTCCTCAACACACCGTTTGCACACTTTATGAGGCGCCCATACTTTATCTTTATCTCCAATTTTTAGTCCAAAGTAAGCAAAGTATACTTTTTTCACAAAGTCTAATATTCTGCTGTTGCTTCAACACTGTATATTCACCACAGATGAAACAGAAACTGTCTAGTGAATTAATACACTTTCATGGAGCCATAACAGTTGAAGAATAACGAGCTAACACGAATTGCGATGAAAAGGGGTGAACAGCCTAGAACCAAGAACCTGATGATTCGTGCACAAGTGTGGCATGCAGGAGAGAGTAGCTCCGTGTCTGTACACGAGACGTCACAGTGCTGGCCACGCCCCCCCCCGCACTGACCGGAGCTGCTGCTATCTGCCCTGTGTCTCCCTCCCACTGGATTCTTCAGGAAAGATTAACCCCTTCTACCATTAGAAGCACGGACTTAAAACTTGCTTAGCTTATGTATATATTGCTGACCATCAGATTTACAGTGCTATATTTTTTTTTACATAACTTGGACAACCCCTTCAAGGTTTTTTTGGCATTTTATCTTAAATGCACTTATGTGAATTAATAGTAATTTGAAAAAATTTGATAAATTTGAAGACAATTTTGCATGTTGTGGTAAATCATGATGTCTAGGAGTTTTTTCAATATTTTGTTTGTTTTCAGCACACCAAAATACATGGAAATTAGATGAAAATAATTAAACAGCTTTTTAGTCGCAGACCCGTGTAATGGTTTGTGGATCTTTCCTTCAAGAACTTGTCCAAACCTTTTTTTAAACCCACATCATCCGGTAACAAATTCTAGAGTTTGATTACATGTTGAGTGAAAGGATATTTTCTTTAATTAGTCTTAAACGGGTTACATTGTAGCTTCATAGCATGTCCCCTAGTATTTCTACTTTTTGATGGCGTAAAACAAAACTGTTTATCCGTTCCACTGCATTCATTCATTTATAGACCTCTATCATATCTCCCCTCAGCCATCTCTTTTCCAGATTGAAGAGCCCTAACCTAAGCCTCTCCTCATGGGAGTATCCTATCCCCTTTACTATTTTTGATGGCTCTTTGTACTTTTTCTAACTCCACTATAACCTTTTTAAGACAGGATGACCAGAACTGCACACAATGTTCAAGATGTGGATGCACCATGCAATGATACAGAGGCATAACATCCTCTGTTTTATTCTCCATTCCTTTCTTTATGGATTTCTAGCATTCTCCTTGCCTTCTTGGCCGCTGCTGCACATTGGGTGGAGGGTTTCAATGTGTTATCCACGTCGCCGCTTAAATCTTTTTCCTGGGTGGTGGTTCCTAATGTGGAACCTTGCATCACGTAACCATAGTGTGGATTGTTCTTTCCTAGGTGCATAAAAAACTTTTGCACTTGTCCACATTAAATTTCATCTGCCATTTGAACATCCAGTCTTAATCAAGGTCCTCTTGCAATTTTTCACAATCCTCTTGTGTTTTAACAACTTAAATTTTATGGCATCTGCAAATTTAATTACCTCACTTGTTATTACCATTGCCGGGTCATTTACGAATATGTTAAAAAGCAGTAGACCCAGCACAGATCCCTGGGGTACTCCACTATTCACCTTTCTCCATTGAGAAAATTGGTCATTTAGCCCTACTCTCTGCTTTCTATCCTTTAATCAGTTCCTGATCCACAGTAGTATACTGCCTCCTATCCCATTACACTTTACTTTTGCCAGGAGTCTCTCATGAAGGAGCTTGTCAAAGGCTTTCTGAAAATCCAGATAGACAAAAGGTGAGTCGGTTGATATATATTTTTTGAAGAACATGTGAATAAACAGATACACTATAACAGATTAGTAACGCAAGACTTTCCTAGGCTATATCCATGTTGGCTATCTACATGTTCAGTAATTTTGTTCTTTATAATGATGATTTCTACCATTTTGCTCAGTACTGATGTCAGGCTCACCAGTTGTAGATTCCCAGATCACCCATGAAACCTTTTAAAAACTGGCGATAAATTGACCGTTCTCCAATCTTCCAGTACTACAGATGATTTTAATGATTGTAGACCTACTATTAGTAAACTGTGAACTATTTCAGTTCTTTCAATGCCCTCGATGTTAACAGTTCTGTTCCCTCCGCCCCTCCCCTGTTATCGCAGGCTGGCCATGAACTGGTGGCGGTTGGGATGGAGGGCAGGGGACTTGCAGGGGAGCTGTTATGTGGAACTTATGTACCTTTTTGAGAACCTGCCAGATACTTGTGACCTGGATTAGCCACTGTTGAAAACAGGTCAGATCTAGCATGGCATTTCTTATGTTATGCAAAGCGGCAGAGGGCAGGGGAGCCAGCAAGGATTGCAAAAAGGTGTGGTCCCCTCCCTCTAGCACACGCACAGGAACCCTACCCTCTGCACCACACACATATGCACGGCAGTCCTGCACACACCTCCACTGTTACATCCTATGCAGAGAGGCACACTGGTGCACCACACACACACATACAGACACCAAAGCCATAATGTATCTGAATTTCTCTCTAAAGATGCTGTGCAATATACAAATTCTGGTGCTGGTCTTGTGAAAGTTGAGAACACGAGACCACTGTGAGACAAATGGGGGAAAGAGGGGAGTGAGGAGGTCATAAGCACAGGCTCCTAAATCCACAAAGAAAAAAAATTGTCAAGGCCTGTATTAGATGTTATTTTACATCTGCAGATGGGTACAAATCAGTAGTGGACCTAGGAGGAGAAATAGATGAGAGCTCAAAGAGAAACAAAAAGTGGTTATACAGAAGCTATATTGGAAGGTTTAAGGAAGGAGTCACAGAGTGGCCAGAAGATCAAGGGAGTGTCCTGAAATATGGATAAGAAAGGGAAAATGCTAAATTGAGTAATGTACAGAAACTTTGAGATCTGGAAGGAGTATCATAGTAAATATTAAAGCCTGCTAACAGTAGTAGATGTGAATGAGAGGTTTGCAGGGAGAAGATTCCCAAAAACAGATGGAAAGGAGGGCAATAAAGGAGTAGATGAAGAGAGGAAGTTAAATGATTTTCAATAAATGTTAGAAACCTAGAAACATGACAACAGATAAAGACCATATGGCCTATTCAGACTGCCCTTCCATACTAACTACTAAGCTTTACAATTCCCTTTAGAAATCTTGTGTGTTTGTCCCATGCTTTCTTGAATGCAGATACAGTCCTTGTCTTTTACCTCCAGGGAAAAATTTTATGCATCATTCTGTCTGTAAAGAAATATTTTCACAAATTACTCCAGAGTCTATCCATTTCACCTCCATCTTATGCTCCCTCATTGCAGAGCTCTCTTTTAATTGAAAGAGGCTCTCCTGTGCATTTATGCTGTGGAGGAATTTAAACGTATATCATATTTCTCCTCTCCCACCTTTCTTCCAAAGTATACATATTGAAATATTTAATTCTGCCCACGTATGCCTTATGACAAATCTCACTGACTATTTTGGTCAGTGATCCTTTGCACAAACTCCATCATCCTGTTTACATCCTTTTGAAGGTGTGGTCTCCAGAATTGCATATAATATTCCTAATGACAGTGCCTCTGAATAAATCTGAGGGTGCACCTCCTCCTTTCTGCTGCCCATTCTTCTCCCTCTGCACCCAAGCATCCTCTTGGCATAGCGGAGAGACTGAATGAATTCTTTGCTTCGGTCTTTACTGAGGAAAATGTAGGGATGTTACCCATGACTGAAGTGGTATTTAAAGGTGATACTGAAATTGAATTGAAAGAAATAGATACACCGGGAAAATGTATTAAAACTATTTGATAAACTGAAGAGTAGCAAATCACCTGGACCGGATGATATACATCCAAGGGTATTGAAAGAACTGAAAGATGAGATTGCAGACTTACTATTAGTAATCTGTGAACTCTCATTAAAATCATCTGTAATACATGAAGACTGGAGGATCGCCAATGTAACACCCATTTTTAAAAAGGGCTCCAGGGGTGATCTGGGAAACTACAGACCAGTGAGCCTGACGTCAGAACCGGGAAAGATGGTAGAAACCATAATAAAGAACAAAATTACTGAACATGTAGATAGACATGGCTTAATGGGAGACAGCCAACATGGTTTTAGACAAGGAAGATCTTGTCTTACTAATCTGTTATGTTTTTTTTGAAGGTGTGAATAAACAGGTAGAGTCAGTTGCTATAGTGTATCCGGACTTTCAGAAAGCTTTTAACAAGGTCCTTCATCAGAGACTTTTGGCAAAACTAAAAAGTCATGGGGTAGGAGACAGTGTACTATTGTGGATCAGGAACTGGTTAAAAGATAGAAAGCAGAGGGTAGGGCTAAATGGCCAATTTTCCCAATGGAGAAAGGTGAATATTGGAGTACCCCAGGGATCTGTGCTGGGTCCGCTGCTTTTTGACATATTCATAAATGACCTGGAAAAGGGAATAACGAGTGAGGTTATCAAAATTTGCAGATGACAACTATTTAAAGTTGTTAAAACCCATGAGGATTGTGGAAAAATGCAAGAGGATCTTGATAAACTGGAAGACTGGACATCCAAATGGCAGATGAAATTTAATGTGAAGTAGTACAAAGTTATGCACCTAGGAAATAACAACCCAAACTATGGCTACATGATACAATGTTCCACATTAGGAACCACCCACCAGGAAAAAGGATTTAGGCATCATCATGGATAACATTTTGAAGCTCTCCACGCAGTGTGCAGCGGCATCCAAGAGAGCAAATAGAATGCTAAGTATCATAAGGAAAGGAATGGAAAATAAAAAACAAAAGGATATTATAATGTCTCTGTATCATTCCATGGTGCGACCGCACCTTGAATATTGTGTGCAATTCTGGTCGCCGTAACTTAAAAAGGATATAGCGTTATTAGAAAAAGGTACAGAGAAGAGTCACCAAAATGATAAAGGGGATAGAAGGATACCCCTATGAAGACAGGCTAGAAAAGGTTAGAGCTCTTCAACCTGGAAAGGAGACAGATGAGGGAAGATATGATAGAGGTTCATAAATTAATGAATGGAGTGGAACGGATAAATGTAGATCGATTGTTTATGTCATCAGAATATAGAAAGACTAGGGGACATGCAACAAAGCTACAGGGTAACCTCTATTTAAGACTAAGAGAACTCTGAAATTTGTTACCGGAGGATGTAGTAAAAGCTGTTATTAGTGTAGCTGGGTTTAAAAAAAGGTTTGGACAAGTTCCTGGAGGAAATGTCCATAAACCATTACACAGGTACACTACCAAAAAACTGCCTCCAGTTTTGCAACTGATTCCTATAGATTTTGGGGTGCTGAATCCAGGAAAAATAGCCAAAATGTTCCATCACGTCACGTTTTCTTGCAAAATTAGATTTCTTACCCATATAAGGAATGTTCACATAATTTCATTTTAGCCGACTGCAGTTTATTTTCTTGGCCCAAAATAGAGGTTGTAATGGTTAACGAACTAGAAACACTCCCTCATGATATTTTAGAGTGTTTTGTATTCATTTTATACATTAATAGGACAATTGGGAGGCGGGGGGCTAAATCAAGTACTCGCGCTGGCGCATGTTCTTTCCTGTTCGCTTCGCCTCGTTCGCTCGCTCAAACACGGTGGTTGCGACATGAACGTTCCTGTCAAATTTCAGTTTCTTGCAAGTTCATTATTACCTTTTGTTTGCTCAGTCGTAATCCAGCTTTATTCCGAAGTGGTTCACTACAGTTGTAGTTTGCAGTGCTGTGTATTTGTGATGGCTCACAGAGCCAGAGGTTGCGTCAACTCTCCGGACAGTTTTTGTTTTATTTGTGGGGAATATACCGTGAAAAAGCGGCAGAGGAACATTTCTGCATTTATTAAAAAAGTATATTTCGCCTATTTCGGTTTGAAGTTAGGCGATCAAGACAAACCGTGGGCTCCTCACAAAGTGTGCAAGACATGTGAGGAAGATCTACGCTTATGGATGAAAGGTAAAAAACAAGCATTTCGTTTCGGAATATCTATGATGTGGCGTGAACAAAGAGACCACAGCAGTGACTGCTATTTTTGCTCTTGCATTGTGAAGGGATACAACTTAAAAAATAAGAACGTAATAAGTTACCCCAACCTTCCCTCAGCAATTAGGCCTATGCCTCATAGCAACGAAGTACCTGTGCCTGAACCACCAAAATCTTTGGATCATATTTGTGTGGACGGTTCTGATCATGATGAGACTCATCAGATGGCTTTTCCCGATGAGTCCAGTACTTCCGAGTTTGAAACTGAACCAGATCCGAAACCTGAACTTTTCTCTCAAGCTGAATTGAATGATTTAGTCCGGGATTTAGGACTCCCAAAAGATGCTGCCCAACTGCTAGGTTCTCGGCTTAAACAGAAAAATCTATTGCCACCAGGAACAACTTTTTATTGGTACCGCAACCGCGAGACACAATTTTTGAAGTATTTCAGCAAAGAGGAAGATTTGGTATTTTGCAACGATATATACGGAGTGATGAAAAAGTTTAAACTCGAGTATGATCCTGCTGAATAGCGGCTGTTCATTGATTCGTCAAAAGACAGCATAAAAGGTGTTCTTCTTCATAATGGCAACACATTCGCTTCAGTTCCTATTGCTCACTCTGTTATTCTCCAAGAAAAATACGAGAATTTGGCCCTGATTCTTCAGAAGATTCGTTATGATGAGCATAAGTGGATGATTTGTGGAGACTTTAAAATTCTATCCATGCTATTAGGGCAGCAATCCAGTTTCACCAAATATCCCTGCTTCCTTTGCTTGTGGGATAGCCGGGCCCGCGACCTACACTGGGGGAAAAAAGACTGGCCAATTCGGGAGTATTTGAGACCCGGTGAGAAAACTGTTCTTCATGAGAGCTTGGTACCTCGTGATAAAATTCTATTACCACCTCTCCACATTAAGTTGGGTCTCATTAAGCAATTCATCAAGTCCCTTCCAAAAGATGGTGAGTGCTTGCGGTACCTTTGCTCAAAGTTCCCCTGACTTTCTGAAGCAAAGCTAAAGGAAGGAGTGTTTGTTGGCCCTGATATAAGGAAACTCATTTCAGATGGAGCATTCGCTGAAACGATGTCTGAGAAGGAAAAAGAAGCCTGGGATTCCTTCAAGGATGTTGTTCTCAAATTCTTGGGGAACAGGCGGGATGAGAACTATAAGGATATTGTTGCCAGGCTGCTCAATGCCTTCAAAGAACAAGGCTGTAACATGAGCCTGAAAGTCCATTTCTTGCACTCCCATGTGAACTACTTTCCCGAAAACTTGGGGGCGTACAGTGAAGAACAAGGTGAAAGGTTTCACCAGGACATCAAGGACGCAGAGAGAAGGTACCAAGGAAGATGGAACACCACTATGATGGCTGATTTCTGCTGGTTGCTGCTGCGGGAAACCCCAGATGAAAAATACGCCAAGCAGCGCACCAAGAGAAGCATTCGGGGGAAGAAGAAACGGGCCCACCAGGAGATTGATTGACCCAAGAATGACTTTAAAATCTAAACTGTGTTGACAAATATCGTGTTTTTACTAAACTTTGTGGTAATAACTAGCAAATTTTTATTTCAGTGTCGGATCTCATTTATTAGAATTTTATTTTCACACCATCGGGTGTTTGTCTTCATGTATTGCAATGGTGCGGTTTGCATTTTCTATTCTTACATACATACCTGTACAACATTTTTTGCACATTTCTTTGCTTTGCTTTGTGTCTAACCTCGCTCTTATATGCTCAATGTTTGTGCACATGTATGTGGCTGTTTTAATTGAAGACAATTTTGCTACCATCACAGTGTGTTTTGTTGACATTACTCTATTCTTATGTGCTGCCTTGTTACAATTTTCTTTATTCTTATTTGAATAACTACTAAACAATTAGTATAAAGAATTCATCCAAGAAACTTTTATCTCGATCGCACTCAATCTGAAACGTTCACCTCAAACTGCTAATCCAATGTAGCAAAAAATCTGTACGTGATGGAGCAAATTGGTTACCAGATTTGGATTCAGCGCACCATAAAACGTAAAAATCAATCGAAACATTAGAGGCAGTTTAAAAAAAATGTTTTTAGTGTACCTGTGTTATTAAAGGGGGACCAAGGATATCCACTGCTTGACCCAATACAAGCATTGTGGAACCTGTGTCTTTTGTGGCAACTGCTAGGTACTTATGACCAAGATTGGCCACTGTTGGAAACAGGATACTGGGCTTGACGGACCTTGGTCTGACCCAGTATGGCATATCTTATGCTCTTATGACTTAATTGTTGAGATTGGTCTAAGGTCTGCAGACAGGCCAATGTGGTTCTTGCCAGAAAAGTGCAAGGAAGAGGCTGGGAATTACGAGTTGGTTAATCTAATCTCAGTGGTGAGTTAAGTTAATGGAATCACTACAAAGAGAATCATGTAATTTCTAGCATTCAGTGGATTACAGGACCCTGAGCAGCATGATTTCACCAGTTAGATCTCAGATAAATCTGTTCGATTTCTTTAACTGGGTACTTAGAACTGGAGCAGCAATTGTTATATTTTGCAATCATTATAGATTTAATAGATTCCAATTACTTGAGACTCAGTTTGTTTTAACTCCTAGGGATCTGAAAGAACACTGAATACTCTTCTGTAGACAAAAGTCTTTTAAATGAAGTTAAACGTTGAGACAATTTATGGAAAAAGATCTTCAAATTTTCATAACCAACAATGTAAGGGAAATTTACAACGTATTGGAGAACTGGCTGGTTAAAGGTATGGATGCAGTACACTCGTTTATCAGCAAAGCTTTTGATTTAATTTATATCACTTTTGTAGAACTATAATACCCTAACTAAAGGCAACAAAAGGTAGTGGTAAATAGAGAACACAGAGGGCGGTTACCAGCGGTGTGCCACATGGTTTGGTACTTGGACTGAATCTTTTCAATATTCTCTAAGTGATATTGCTGAAAAGCTATCAGGAAAGATCTGCCTTTTAGTAAATTATATTAAGATCTATAACAGGTAGACATCCTGGAAGGAGTAGATGACATGGAGGGATCCAGCAAAGTCTGTAGTCTAGAGCAACCATGTCCAAATTCAGACCTCAAGGGCCAAAAGCAGGCCAAGGCTTCAGGATATCATGAATGAATGTGTAAAAGATTTTTATACCCACTTCCTCCCTAGTATGGGAATTTCTTATATTCATTAGGGACATCTTGAACACCTGACCTGTTTGCAGCCCTTGAGGAGTGAATCTGGAAAAGCCTGGTCTAGAGTAGGAGTTCTTAACACAGTCCTCTGTTCATACCTAGCCAGTCAAGTTTTCAAGATATTTTATTTAACAAGTTTTGTATATAGTTTTTCTAGTAGTCAAAACGATTTACAAAGAACTAGGTGTAAAACTGAGAACTTAATGATGTTTATGTAACCCTTGATGCATCTAAAGTACAAGAACTGAATAATATTGAACAAACAGGTTAAAAATGAACATGGCTATAATGGATAAACTGAGTACAGAGAGGGGGAAGGATTTTGGAGGAGGAGTTGTATCTCAGAAGGTGTGCTTCATCTGGATCTAGATGGTTCGTGTTAGTAATGAGGGGAAAATTCAGTTGTAGTTGCTTTGATCATGTCCTTTGATCAAGGGTTTCTTGGGGGCGAGGTAAGAGTCCATGTCGAGTTGAATTTTATTGGGGGAAATCTGAGCCGAAGCATTCTTGAAAGAGGTAGGATTTTAAGTTTCTTTCAGAAATCTCCGAATGGTTCGATAGATAAAACAGATTTGTTTTTAAACTTTTGGTACTAATGTTTAAAGCTTTGCATGGATTGGGCCCGTGGTACCTGCAAAAGTTGTTACAATGGTATCTGCCCAGTCGGGCCATGCCCTCGGCAGGTCAATGCCAGTTAATGTTACCAGGCTGCTCCCAGGTCCATTTACAACAGTGGCGAGCGCAAGTTCTCAGTGGTGGTTCCTCTGCCGACACTTGGATGGAGATAAATCTATTGTCGTTTCAGAAGGCATTAAAAACCTTCCCTTTTCCTTAAGTTTTCGGAACAGCAATTTCTTGGTGGGTAGTAGGAGGATTGGGATTACAGGCAGTACAGTAAGTGGGTCCTGCTGGATGGGGCTTGTGGGGTTTTATGTTTTGTTGTACACCACTGAATGCTTTAGACTTACCTGCTAATTGTAGTTCCTTGAGGAACTCCAGTTCAGTCCTCCATCTCTGGGTAGTGTACCTCCTCCTGCAGCACGGAGACTGGGCATGTCAGAATCGTGACATCACTCGATCCTACTGAGGCGTATCTGCACATTCCAATCAGACCAGCTCATCAGAGGTTTCTAGGGTTCGCAGTCCGTGGGGAGCATTTTCAGTTTTAAGCCTTGCCCTCTTAAGAACCCTAAGGCCTGAAATGGAACTAGCCGGCTCTTGGACACATTGATTACCCAGCTGACTCTGTAGAAAGTTACAATCAGAGTGGTGAACTTGCACGCTCTCGACCTTGGAGTTTGCTCGAATCAACCAAACATCGAGGTGAGGGTGAACTAGGATTCCTTCTTTTCTCAGCACCGCCGCTACCACCACCATAACCTTGGTGCATGTGCGCGGATCCGTCGCCAAACCGAAGGGCAAGGCTTAAAACTGAAAATGCCCCCCACGGACATGCAAACCCTAGAAACCTCTGATGAGCTGATCTGATTGGAATGTGCAGATACGCCTCGGTAGGATCGAGGGAAGTGAAGAACTCCCCCTGTCGGACTGCCACTATTACCAATCGTAAGGTTTCCATTCGGAAGTGAGGCACTCGAAGACAGAGATTTACTCCCTTGAGATCCAGGATAGGACAGAGAGACCAGTCTTTTTTTGGTACTACGAAATAAATAGAGCAACAACTAGGAGGGGAGAGCAGCCCAAATTGCTGGAAAACGCTCGAGTTGGAGAGGGGCAGCAAAGAAGCTGGTTCAAGACCTGCCCTGAAGTCCTTTTTTTTTTTCTTTTTAAAGGAACAGTACAAAATGAATATAATGAAAGGGAAGAAAAGCAAAACCCATAAATTAACTATCCTAACCGATATTCCTTATCTGTTCCACTAGTGAGCCCAGCACCTAGGCTCACTACATCCTCCTGCTGCATAGACTGGACACACTGGGGCTGATGGGAGAGACCAGCAGGCTACATCCAGTGATGTCATGATTCTGACATGCCCAGTCTCCATGCTGCAGGAGGAGGTACACTACCCAGAGGTGGAGGACTGAACTGGAGGAACGATAAGGAAATGATTTTAAATAACCACAAAGAATAGCATATGAGAGATCTGCATACAATGGAGGCACAAAGAAAAAATATGTACTTGAATGTATAGAATTGTTAACCGCTTAGACATGGTAAATAGCAGGCGGTATATCAAATAAACGTAACTATTTTATCAGGTTTTTATACTGCCTTCTCTTTCAAATCAAAGCGTTTGCAAGGCAAGTCAATTATTACACGATTAATCAAACTTGTTACATAGCAAGGTGGGAAGGATGGACATGCGGGAGGTGCCTCAGTTGCAACTTATGTACAAAGAGGCATATATTACATTATGTTCCAGTGAGAGTCATGAGATTGGGGCTGACTGTGGAATCAGCGGAGGGCTGCAATGCATTAGGTGATGGCTCTGAAATGATCTCTGAAGAGGAAGGTTTTCAGCTTCTTCCTGAAATCTTTGGTATCAATGGCGGCCCTCAAGTCGTCCAGGAGGGAGTTCCAGAGAGCAGGTGCTGCAAGGGACAGGGCCCGGGCCCTCGCAGATGTGGACTGGGTGGTTTTGGTGTAGGTGCTAGGGGTCGGGATAGTGTCCATTCTGTGATGTCTTCTGGGTCTAGTGGCTTTTGAGTATTTCAGGGAACAGGTTGTGCTGGATCTTGAATATGTTAAGTGCCATTTTAAATTTGATATGGGAGGCCATCAGGAGTCAGTGCAGTTTACGCAGGAGAGGAGTGACATGTTCATGTTTTGCTGAGCCAGTGATCATGCGAGCAATAGTGTTTTGTGCCATCTGTAGGGGGTTGAGATAATTGTTTGGGTAGGCCATGGTATTGCAGTAGTCTAATATGGGTGTGATGATAGCTTGGCAGACTGACTGGAAGTGGCCTTGGTTAAGGAGGGGTTTGAGCCTTCTTATGATGGCTCTTGTGGTATGCGCTCCCAGTGATGCTGTATGAGACTGGAAGTTCAAAGTTATCTGGGTGTCACTTTGGACTGTATCTCACTTCATTTTAATGGGTATGGTTGTGTTTAGCAAGAAGACAAATGGGGGGGGGGGGTGTGTGAGTGATAAAGACTGCTTCAGTCTTGTTGAAGTTGATTTTTAGGTTGTTGTGTGATACCCACTTAGTCATGTTGTATAGACAAGTAGTTATTGTTGCGCAGTACAGGCTTTCAAGATCGATAGAGGTGTAAATCATCATGTTGTTGGCGTACAATGCAAATTGGATGTTACAGATGGGCTTTATGTAGATTCAACAGTAGGGTGGATAACTATGAACCTTGTGGCACCCCTTGGGAAAAGGGAGGAGGTATTGTATTAACTTTGACCCGTTGCTGAGGTAGGAGGTAAACCATTTGAGTGTGGTGTTGCATAGTCTGATGTTACAAATCTCTTATGCATATTCATTCTGGATATCCTGAAAACCTGACTGAGCTGGGGGTCCCAGAGGACTGGGTTGAGAACCACTGGTCTAGAGTTTTGTGGCACCACTTCAATGTGGTACATCAAACTGCAATCCTGGAGGGTCAAAATCTGGTCAGATTTTCAGAATATCCCTAATGAATATTCATTTACAAGAAAATCCACATAGAGCGTGTTACATATACCAAACAAACTCTCAGACCAAAACAATCCAAATAATTCCTAACTCCGCTAAAACTTACTTCAATGGCTTAAGAGTCACAACAGCTAAACCACCTAAAAGGAGAAAATTATGTCAAACCACCATGGCAGCAACAATTTAGGGGAGAAAGCTTCATAACTTTAATCACTTTCCGCTATGCAGCAACAAAAGCCATAGGGGAGATCAAGAGCTCTACATCATAGGCATTAAAAAACCCTTCCTCCTTTTATCATAATTTTTATTCAATGGTCCAATAAACAGAGGTGCCTAGAAGATACACTCTGCACTCACCACCCACATCAAAGCATTAATCTACCAAAGCTCCTGAACCAGACGGACAATTTTAACCAACACTAAAGTCCTTTACTAAATAAACTTCACATACAAGTTATATCACACATTTAAAATTTTTTAAAAAAAATCAACACACCAATAGAGGGGGATAGAACACAGAAAGCACTTACATGGTACCTCATAGTACACTTAGTATACATTATAGCATAGCAATGCCAATGGTAAATAACCAATTACACAGCTGTGCTGGCTTGCAGTATGAGCTCAATTGTAATGGTAAAAAGCACCTCAGAACAGGGGCAACCCCTGCAAACAAGAAAAAACTAGTAAAGTTCAGAAAAGTAGACCAGCTGTGCTTTTGTGAAGGTTTTCTGAACTTTACTCTATGTTTATTGAACCAGTGAATAAAAGTTATAATAAAAGAAGGGGGAGGCGTTTTTCTTTTTTTTAATGCCTATGATGTAGAGCTCTTGTTTTCCCCTACGGCTTTTGTTGCTACATAGTGGGACGTAATAAGGTTTGAGGCTTTTTCTCCCCTAAATCGTTGCTGCCATGGTAGTTTGACAGTTTTCTCCTTTCAGGTGGTTTAGCTGTTGCGACTCGAGCTATTGAAGTAAGTTTAGTTGAGTTAGCATTGTTTTGGTCTGAAAGTTTGTGTTTCATACATTAATATTCATTTGAGATATTGTGAAAACCCGATTGGTTTATGGTTCTCCAAGATTGCGGTTTGACACCCCTGCTTTGATTTTTTTCCAAAAAACGCATTGGGGATGCAAAAATCCAAAGGAGTAATATAACATAGGGGCACGAAGCTTAGTGCATAAAATGAGCAGGATCCGAGGATGGCTGTACCAGCAGACAAGACAACAGCAAAAACCAGAAGAATGTTTGGGTACAGGAGAAGAAAGGCCAGCAGTTAAAGGAAGGTGATAGTACTCTTGTATCAGTCTCCAGTGACACCTCATTTACAGTAGTAGTATGTGTAGCTCTCTAGACCACGTACTCAAAATGATATAAACCAGATAGTCAGTCCAGGTGGCAGCTACTAAAATGCTCGTTTTCATTATAAAGCATATGGGAGATAATGACCTAAATACGCATACTTTGGAAGGCGAGATGGGGGCATGTAAATACTTCCAGGGCATAAATACACAGGATGTGGACTTTTTGCAATTGAAAGGATGCACAGAATGAGAAAGGCTGTAGAATCAGTAGAGAAGAGGACAACTTAATTCAAGGCAGCATGGGATTAGGTCTGAAGTGGAGGAAGTAACTAGTGTGGACGAACCTAGTCTTACTTTTACTTTTTTTTCGGACTTCTTAGGAAGTGTATACACGTGCATCGTCGCAGATCATTCTGTTTTAAGTTTCAGCACTGTAACCGTCATTATACACAGGAGCTATCCTTAAGGCACGAACTAAATGCTAAATAAGGGCCCCAAGCATGGCCCAGAGAGAACTCCGCATCACCAATACAGAAACATCCTGCAGATCATCAATGCATCGCACCTCCGGGGAGTGGGGACAACGCAGCAGCCGGAGAACAAGAGCAAGGGGTAGAAACTTTCCCTTCCTAAAGAAAAGGACTTTCCAGACCTCAACCCCAAGCGGATTCGCCTACCTTCCATGTGTTGTAGAGTCTCTTCACGCGCCGGTAATAGGCCTCTTTATCCAGAGTCACCGCCATGCTGCTGCTGTTGTTGAACCGGGGACAAGTCCCGGCGGCCTTCGAGGCTCGTCCAGGCCCCGACGGACGCTACCGCCGCCCCGGGGCCGGAGCGATCGCCCTCAGGCCCCTTCAGTCGCACGGTAACGGCCAAGCCTCGCGCCCAACACCCTGGTCTCCCCCTACGCCTCTGGGTCGCGCTCCTTTTCAGATGTTTTCTGCTCCGAGGGCCAGCCTGCCTGGCGCGCGCACGCGCGCTCGCTCTTAGCGCGCAAGCGCCGTGAGGATGTACCCGAAGCGATGGGTGGCGGGGAGACAGCCGTCCTCGCTGGTCTCGCGCACACGCAGTTTCCCGCCCTCTAGTTTCCGTCGGCCGCGGGATCTTCGTAGCCTTCTCCCCCCCCCGGCAATAGGATCTCTGTATCAGTACGCACCCCCCACTGTCGCCTGAGACGCTTGATAATTTAAGGACAGTTAGGGCGGCGGGGCATTCCCATAGCAAATAAGAAGAATTGGGGACGGAACACGCATACACGCCGTAGCACAAAGCATGGAAGTCAGTGACCCTTACGCTCGGCTTCTCACCTGGTGACCCCCACGTCGCATCGCATGGTGCTGGTAACCATTAGCCAATCAACGTTTTTCGTTTTCACGCGCGCGCGCCAACCAGCTGCTCTCTTCCCACATTACCTTACAGCTTTCATCGCCTTGCTATTAGAATCCACAGTGTGCAAAGCTGATCAGCCCTATCTTCTTTTTTTCTTTTTAACAAAACAAACGGGTGGATGCAGAAAGCCGATTTAGAGTTGTACGCTAAAAGCCGCGCGCACGGATTTCTAGTGGAAGGTAATACAGAAGTTGTTTGTATGTAGCAAGAAAATGGCATGCAAACGAGGTAGGTGCGTTAACAGTGCTTAGATCCTGCCTACACTTTCAGAGTATTCTACTAGACTACTCCAGACAAATGGGTTATGCCCTCCTGTCAGCAGATGATGGAGACAGAGAAAACTCCAGTGACATCATCACTGGTACTAAATTTGGTGCAGCCAGGGACACTCTCCAGTTTTTTCTCTGCCTCCTGCAGATGGATGTGCAGTGAAGCTCCTAGCAGCTGTCTGAGGGGTGCCTTCCAGTAGAACATCTGGCAGAAGTTTGATGTATTTTATAATACCCGTCTGGAGTTTCTGGCCCATCATAGGGGGTCTTGTTGCGGGTCAGGAGGACTGGTGCAGCAGTGAGTGAGAGGGTCGGGCCCTAGTTCTGCCTTTGATTTAATTTACTAAAAAAAGGAGTAGATAAAGAGCAGCTTCTGTGGCGAGTTTGTTGTCTCTGGGGGAGAAGCCAGGAAGCCGTGGGCTGCAGAATCAAGCATTTCGGGGGCCATTTGGCCACAGGAAGCAGGTACTGGTCTTCTGACGCAGTGCTCATGGCCACATGTTCTCCCTTATGCGTCCTATTCCTGTAGCTTGGGGTTTGCCTGTCATCAGGAAACTCTTTGACTGGAGAGGCAGCGTGCTCATCTCTGCTTGCCACAAGGGCTGGCTGCCTTCACTTACGCATTTTCTGCCTTCCTCATGTGCGGTGGTCATCTTAGCACTCCCGTACTCATCAATGTCGCCAGCCTCACAGCATTGTCTTGGCCGCAGGAAGTGGTGATGCCTTCTAATGGGTAGTTTGTGTGCTGCCTGCTCCTCTGACCCGGGAGAGACGTCCCAGAGGTCACAAGAGGAGCTGTGGGACAGCAGTGCTCAGGAGCGAGGTCTGTGGCTCCCCCAGCCCCTGAGGGACCTGCGAGAGTTTTGTCTGCCTTACTAGCAGGGGAGTCTTCTGTAGCAGAATGTTTTGCCCTTTTTCATGAGGTCTGGTCCACGGGGACTCAGGCACAGAGGCAGTCACCTGTAGGTGGCTCCGAAGCAATGACCTTATCTGGTGCAGTTTCATCCAGGAAGCATTCAAGGTCCCAGAAGCAGTTGGAAAGTGCTGGCCCCAAGCTTCAGAAGATATCTTCTTGGCTCGCAGGAGCATGGGGTTTAGCGGATGAAGACCTAGACCAGGGAATGGAATTGGAGGAGGACCCTTCTTCGAACAGTGATGCCAATCGGGAGGAAGGCAAGTTGTCTCCCCCTGAGGATGATGGGGACACTTTGAATATCCGTCTTTTCAGGAAGGATGAGCTTCCAGGCCTGATCTCCCAGATTGTCTCCATGCTCCAACATGAAGAGCTGGCAGATGTGGAGAAGTCACAGGCAGAGACGATCCTGGCCGTCATGCAGGTAGGTGCACAGGTGGTGTTCTCTTCAATCCTCCCTGTTGAGGGTAAAGGCCAAGGCAGAGAGGCTCGCATCCTGGAGATGAATGCATGGATGGTGTCTTCGAGAGCGTTTTGGTTTCCTAGACCATGGGATGCTGTTCCAAGGGTTGCAGAGCAGAGATGGCATCCATCTGTCCAAGAAAGGTCAACGCATCTTTGGTAGTAGACTGGCTAATCTACTGAAGAGGGGCCTTAAACTAGATTCGTTGGGGATGGGTGAAGAAAGCCCCCAGGTAGGTGATACATTAAATACCTTTATGGAAATGGGTAACAGGGGTAACATATGGAAAGCAGTGTGTATTAATGCCCGTAGCATGGGAAATAAGATCCCTGAAGTTGAAGCTTTGGTGGGAGTGGCTGACTTGGATTTAGTGGCAGTTACAGAAACATGGTTCACAGAAAACCATGACTGGGATGTAACTATACCTGGCTATACTTTATTCAGAAAGGACAGGGTAGGAAGAAGGGGAGGAGGAGTGGCACTATATGTAAAAACTACTATTAAAGCTTTGAAATTACAGAGCTTAAAAGGGAGAGAGGAGGCATTGTGGGTTAAACTAGAAAGAGGGAAAGAGAAATCTATTTGCATTGGTGTGATATACAGACCTCCCTCACAAGAGGAAGAGGTGGACAGAGAGTTAATTGAAGACATACGCAGAATTGCTAGGAAAGGGGAAGTGCTACTGCTAGGAGATTTCAATATGCCAGATATTGATTGGCACATTCCTGCTGCAGTATCATCTAGAAGTAAGGAGATCCTGGATTCTCTACAGGGAGAACTATTCAGGCAATTGGTAACAGACCCCACACGTGAAGGGGCCATACTGGACTTGGTGCTTACCAATGGTGAAAGTGTTTCTGATGTTGTAGTGGGAGATCATTTTGCATCCAGTGATCACCAGATGGTGTGGTTCAGTATTAGGACTAGGGCTGTTAGAATCCATTCCAAGGTGAAGATCTTAGACTTTAGGAAGACTAACTTTGCGAAGATGGGCCAATACCTCAGGGAGTCGTTAGTGGGATGGGAACAGCTGGGGGATGTAGAAAAACAGTGGGCAAAACTGAAAGGGGGTATTTTAAAGGCAACCAACCTTTTTGTTAAAATGGTAAATAAAGGCAAAAGGAACAGGAGACTGCTATGGTTTTCGAAGGAAGTAGCTGAAAAAGTGAAGAAAAAGAGGGAGGCCTTCATGAAATACAAGAGATCACAGAGAGAGGAAGACAGGCATCTGTATTTGGAAAAAACTTAGAGAAGCTAGCAAAGTAGTCAAGAAGGCAAAGATTCAAAAGGAGGAGGAAATAGCTAATGCAATAAAATGGGGGGATAAGACATTTTTCAGATATATTAGTGAGAAGAGGAAGGGCAAAAGTGGTATTGTCAGACTCAAGGGTGCAGGGGGGGAATATGTAGAAGCTGATAAGGATAAAGCGGAATTGCTTAACAAATATTTTTGTTCTGTGTTCACAGATGAAGAACCAGGAGCAGGACCTCAGAAAACACCCACAAATAAGAACAGAAGCGAGGGACATCTTGAACAATTTTCAGAAGACTGTGTTCGTGAGAAACTAGCTCAACTTAAAGTAGACAAAGCGATGGGACCGGATGGGATACACCCTAGAATACTGAGGGAACTTGGGGACGTTCTAGCAACTCCACTGACTGACCTTTTCAATGCCTCGTTGGAGTCGGGAGTGGTGCCAAAGGACTGGAGAGAGGCTCATGTGGTGCCTTTACCCAAAAGCGGAAGTAAGGATGTGGTTGAAAACTACAGGCCGGTTAGTTTAACTTCAGTGGTGAGTAAATTATTGGAAACGCTGCTGAAAGAGAAAATAGTGAGGTTTCTGGAGTCCGGCGGATTACAGGATCCGAGGCAGCATGGATTCACCAGAGGCAGGTCTTGTCAGACAAATCTGATTGATTTCTTTGACTGGGTGACCAGGGAGTTGGACCGAGGGAGAGCTCTAGATGTGGTGTATTTAGATTTCAGTAAAGCCTTTGACACTGTTCCTCACAGGTGACTTATAAACAAACTGAGCACCCTAGGGATGGACCCTAAAGTTACTGCTTGGGTTAGAAATTGGTTGGGTGGGAGGCGACAAAGAGTACAAGTAAATGGAGCTCACTCTGAGGAGAAGGATGTTACCAGTGGTGTGCCCCAGGGATCTGTCCTTGGTCCGATTCTTTTTAACATCTTTGTTAGTGATATAGCGGAAGGGCTGTCGGGTAAGGTTTGCCTCTTTGCGGATGATACCAAAATCTGCAATAGAGTAGACACCCAGGACGGTGTAGATAACATGAGGAGGGATCTAGCTAAACTTGAAGAATGGTCTAGAATTTGGCAGCTGGGATTTAATGTTAAAAAATGTAAGGTCATGCATTTGGGCTGCAGCAATCCAAGGGAGCAATACAGTATAGGAGGTGAAGTACTTTTGTCCACTAAAGAAGAGCGGGACCTAGGCATGGTTGTGTCTGATGATCTTAAAGTAGCTAAACTGGTAGAAAAGGCAACGGCAAAAGCTAGAAGGATGCTTGGGTGCATACGGAGAGGAATGGCTAGCAGAAAAAAGGAGGTGATAATGCCTCTGTATAAGTCTTTGGTGCGACCTCATTTGGAGTATGGTGTGCAATTCTGGAGACCGCACCTTCAAAAGGATGTGAACAGGATGGAGTCGGTGCAGAGGGTTGCTACTAAAATGATTAATGGGCTTCATTATAAAGCATATGAGGACAGACTTAAGGATCTTAATATGTACACCTTAGAGGAAAGGCGGGATAGAGGTGATATGATTGAGATGTTTAAATACCTCCGTGGCATAAATGTTCAGGGAGAGAGCCTCTTTCAATTGAAAGCAAGTTCAGCTACGAGGGGACATGGGATGAGGGTGAAGGGAGATAGATTCAGGAGTGATATGCGGAAATATTTCTTTACGGAAAGAGTAGTGGATCCGTGGAATAGTCTCCCAGTGGAGGTGGTAGAGATGAGGACAGTAACTGAATTAAAAAAAGTATGGGACCAACACAGAGGATCTCTAAAGGTAAAAAGTGGACTGTTGTAGTTAGTTGTTGTTATGGAAGGACAGACTAGATGGGCCTTGTGGTCTTTTTCTGTCATCATGTTTCTATGCAGAAGCCAGTGAGAGTATTTCCATTCCCACTAGAGTTGCAGTAGCTGGTGTCTGTGGAGTGAGAAACCCCAGATACTACACTTCAGAGTGGGTACATTTAGGTAAAATTTAAACCTGGTATCAAGCCAACTTAGATAAATGGCTAAGTTTCTGCAGGGTGGAAGCCTTGGTGACAGTGGTCATGAGGTGTACCACCATTCTCATTGGGGGGGGGCGCTCTTCGGAATCAGCAGGATAGAAAGCTGGAAGGCCTGCTGAAAACAGGATTCTCAGCTTCATCTCTCGCTGTACAGGTTTTGGCTTGTGGCAGCAAAAGTGCTCCTCAGATTACTGCAGTTATTGCTGGAGGATCCTACTGTAGTTTCCTTGGAGTTGATCACAGACCTTTTGGAGGATGCCTTCTATGATCTTCTCAGATTGGCTGCTGGAGGGGTGACAGCGCTTATGGTGGCACATCGGTGGCTCTGGCTTCGCAACTGGTCTGCAGATGCCTCTTCTAAGGCATGCCTTGCGAAGTTGCCCTTAAAGGGTAGGATGCTCTTTGGGGAAGATCTTGAGAAGCTGGTTAAAGACTTGCAGGAAAAACTGCAGCTTCCTTGACGTCTCTCCAGTCGTCCCAACTTCTGGGTTCCGCACCTCTCAAAGCAGCTTGGAGACTGAGACACCTCCAACCTTTTGTGATGATGATGATGAGAGAGATATATCCTCCCAGGATCCGCCTCCTCAACTCCAGTAAATCAGTCTCCAAGCAGCTGGAGAGTAGCGGAACCAGGAGGGCTCCACTGAGAGACAATTAAGGAGAGAGATTTAGCTGTAGGATTAAAGATAAAATACACTAAAAACAAGGCTAATTGCGGGGTAGGGGAGAGACGAGTATTGAGGTCTTTTCTCCTCTCTTAAGGCTACTTGCTCCTGTTCCCCTCCACCCCTCCCCCCCTTTTTTAAAGTTTTCTAATAGAAGGAAGGGGTTGTCGGGGTCCCTGGAGCTCTGGCGCAAGCACTTGGCTCAGGGCACACGACGCGGTGGAATTTGTTCCCTCTGATTATTCAGCACTTACAGAAGACTTGCCTGGCTGCGCTGTAAAGACCTGTCGGCTCTGGTGGCACTCGGCAGTAGTAGTGCGGTGTCTCGGCCCCGGCGCTGTCAGCAGCTTGTTCGGGTGCTTGGAGTGCTGGCCACAGGCAGTAAGATAGAAAGCCTTGTTTGCTGAACAGAGAGCGAGTGCAGGAGCACGGCGCAGACGCCACAAAGGTAAGGCGACAGCTCGCTTGGTGTTAGAGCGGGAAACTGCTGGCGGTTCACAGGCCCGATAGCGGTTTCTGTTTGAGCGGGAAGTTTCCTTTTTCTGGCAGTAGTTCTGTTTTGCGCGGGAACTATTTTCTTGCTTTTTCTTTCTCGTTTGCTTTCTCTTTTGTTTTCAGGGCACGCTTGGCGTTTTTGATTAGGACAGGTTAGCGGTCTCATTTAAAAAAAAACACACTTTTTAGGGGGGATGTCGTCTAGGCCGCATTGCCTAGTCTGCGGTTCTAAAAGGGCTATTGTGACAGAAACGGGGGTTTGCAAGCAGTGTGCACAAGAGGCGGCTGCCATGGAGCACAGCATAGAGGGGGCATTGGGGGACCAGGCGGAGTCTGTAAAGTCACAGGACCCCACTGCCTTGTCCATGCCCCTTGCAGAACCCGTCACCGGCCCCTCTTCAGCCCCGGACCTGTCTTCTCCTCCTCAGTTGGCACTTCCAGGGGGGCTGGCAGCTATCTTCTCCCCAGACTTTGTAGCGCTGCTGCAGCAGGCCTTGGGTCACGGCGGATGTGAGCAAGAGACCAGCTCTAGGTTTATCTCAAGGCGAAAAGAGGCCGGGAACTCCTTTGCAGATGGGGAAGTTATCCCAGCCGGCGAAGAAACCTAGATTGGAAAAGGAGCAGAAGGAGAACTTTGTGGACTCCAACGGTGTCCAATCAGATGAGGGAGATCCGGAGTTGGAATTGGATGAGGAGTTGGAAGAAGGTGAGATCACGGACAGAGAGGATCATGCGAGAGTGGTTAGAGTGTTTCGGAGAGAGGAGCTTCCCACGCTCATCTCAGAGTCGCTTAAGGCGCTCAACATGCCATCACCAGGGCCAGCAGAGGATGCTTCCTTGGAGGATCCTTTGCTGCAGGTGTTTAGGAAGACGCAGAGGGCCTTCCCAATTCATAGGGTAGTCAAGGAAATGATTCAGGAAGAATGGGACATGCCGGAGGCGGCCCTAAAAGGGGCCAGAGTCATGAACTGGTTATATCCCTTGGTGGAACAGGATCGTGAGTTGTTCAAGCCTCCAAAGGTGGATGCGGCTGTCTCTGCAGTAACGAAAAAGACTACCATTCCGGTCGAGGGTAGTACTGAGCTCAAGGATACCCAGGACAGGAAGCTTGATACCTTGCTATGTCAGGTTTTTGAGGTCAATGCTTTGTCCGCCCAAGCAGCCATCTGTGGGGCTTGGGTGGCTAGAGCTTGTCTGCGTTGGTCCCAGAGGGTGCAAGGGGGACCGGGGACAGATATGGAGGCAGAAGCGGCCAGGCTGGAGTCTGGCGCAGCTTACTTGGCGGATATCCATTATGATCTTATAAGAGGTTTGTCGAAAAGCATGGCATCAGTGGTTGGAGCACGTCGTTATCTGTGGTTACGCAACTGGGCGGCAGATGGACCCTCTAAATCCAGGCTGAGCAAGATGCCGTTTAAGGGCAAGTTACTCTTTGGGGAGGAATTGAAGAAACTTGTAAAGGATCTGTGGGAATCGAAAGGGGGTCAACTGCCGGAGGACAAGCAGCGGCCGGTATGCTCTGCTAGCGGCTTCAGGGGGCAGCAGAAAGAGTTTCGGCGATTCCGGTCTCCGCAGTTTGGTCAATTGCAACGAGGGAGGTTTCCCGCCCGGAACCAGGGGTTTCGGGGCTTTCGAGGAGCAGGAAGAGGGTTTAGGGCCTCTTCCTCTTCCCCGACCTTTCGGAAACAACAATGAGATCAGGAGGGCCCAGGCAGACCTCATTCCCGTCGGAGGTCGGCTGCGGGATTTTTACCCTGCCTGGGCCAAGATAACGTCTGACCAGTGGGTGCTGGAAGTCATTCGAGAGGGATATGCTTTGGAGTTTCAGCGCCCCATCAGGGAGTTTTTTGTGCGATCCCCGTGCAAGTCCATGCTCAAGCGCAGAGCGGTCCGAGAGACGATCGAAAGGCTTCTCGTCCTCAAGGTGATAATACCAGTCCCCCCGGACGAATGCGGTGCCGGTCGATACTCCATTTACTTCGTCGTTCCAAAAAAGGAGGGCACCCTGCGTCCCATTTTGGACCTCAAAGGGGTGAATCGGTCCCTGAAGGTGTCACATTTTCGGATGGAGACGCTCAGGTCCGTAATCGTAGCAGTCGGGAAGGGGGTTTCTTACTTCACTAGATCTGTCGGAAGCGTACCTGCATATTCCAATTCGGCAGGCCCATCAGAGATTCCTCAGGTTTGCGGTACTCATGGGGCACTTCCAGTTCAGAGCGTTGTTGTTCGGGTTGGCCACGGCTCCCAGGGTCTTTACCAAGATGATGATAGTGGTGGCGGCAGCGTTGAGGAAGGAAGGGGTCCTCGTGCATCCCTATCTCGACGATTGGTTGATTCGAGCAAAGTCCAGGAGCGAAAGCGAGTCCGCTACAGCAAGAGTGGTGGCCTCTCTGCAAAGCCTTGGTTGGGTCGTCAACATGGCAAAGAGCAAGCTGGTTCCGTCTCAAAGCCTCGAGTACTTGGGAGCTCGTTTCGATACGGCGGCGGGGAGAGTTTTTCTTCCGGGCAATCGGGTGAACGGATTAAGGTTTCTCCTGTGTCGGTTTCTAGGCAGAACCAAGCCCACGGCATGGCATTATTTGCAAGTACTTGGCACCATGGCGGCGACAATCGAGCTGGTTCCGTGGGCAAGAGCGCACATGAGACCCTTACAGAGGGCATTGCTCAGGCGGTAGTCGCACCAGAACGATTCCCTGGCCCAGAGGTTACCTTGGCTGTCAGGGATGCGGCGAGCCCTTCATTGGTGTTTGATGTCGAGCTTCATCAGTATGGGCATGCCGCTGGAGGCACCGAGCTGGATTCCCTTAACGACGGATGCAAGTCTGTTCGGCTGGGGAGCTCACTTTCAAGGCAGGTTCGCACAGGGACAGTGGACAGTTCGCGAGAGGATCTGGTCGATCAACAGGCTGGAGCTGAGGGCGGTACGGCTCGCTTTACTGGCTTTTCAACCTTATATCGGCAGTGCAGCCATCCGAGTATTGTCCGACCAACGCCACGGCCGTAGCATATGTCAATCGGCAGGGTGGTACCGGCAGTGTGCCCATGGAAGCAGAAGCGGAGCAGTTATTCGAGTGGGCCGAGGTGAATCTTCAGGCTCTGTCGGTGGCACATGTAGCGGGGGTGGACAATGTGGAGGCCGACTTTCTCAGTCGCGTAAAAGTGGACCCGGGTGAATGGGTCCTTCATCCAGACGTCTTCGGCCTGCTGGTGAATCGTTGGGGGACTCCGGTAATGGACCTCATGGCAACGTTTCAGTCAGCAAAGGTCGAGCGATTCTTCAGCAGAAGAAGAGAGAGGATGTCGGAAGGACTGGACGTGCTGATGCAGAAGTGGCCCGTGGAGCAGCTGCTGTACGTTTTTCCTCCTTGGGTGTTAATCGGAAGAGTGATACAACGCATCGAACAGCACAGAGGGCAGGTGATCTTGATAGCACCAGATTGGCCAAGAAGGCTATGGTATGCGGATCTAAGGAGGCTACTTGTGGCAGAGCCCTGGCAGCTGCCTCGGCGGGCAGATCTTCTTTCCCAAGGGCCGCTGTGCATGCCGCAGGTGGATCGATTCTCACTTACGGCCTGGCTCTTGAGAGGGCGAGGTTGAGAGCCAGGATTTATTCATCTCCGGTCATCACTACTTTGTTGAAATCGAAGAAAAGGACTACTTCCTTGGCGTATATTCGAATTTGGCGAATATTTGAAGCTTGGTGTGAGGAACATCGTTTGGAACCGTTGCGGGCGTCGCTTCCG
The DNA here is from genome assembly GCA_033557465.1 of Ichthyophis bannanicus. Taxonomy (NCBI): domain Eukaryota; kingdom Metazoa; phylum Chordata; class Amphibia; order Gymnophiona; family Ichthyophiidae; genus Ichthyophis; species Ichthyophis bannanicus. The sequence continues at coordinate 124,186,255 of CM066048.1, forward strand.
CAGGTCTTAACCTTCTTGCAGGCCGGCCTGGAGAAGGGTTTAGCGGCGGCATCTTTAAGGGTACAGGTCGCAGCGTTATCCTGTTATCGGGGAAAGATAGGGGGTGTTTCTATAGGCAGTCACCCAGATGTCAGACGCTTCCTGTGGGCTGTTTCTCTTATTCGGCCACCGTGTAGACAGCTGGTGCCTAGATGGAGTCTTCCTTTGGTGTTGGAGTCTCTGGAAGGGAAACCTTTTGAACCGTTGGGAGAAGCGTACTTAAAAGATCTTACCCTTAAGGTCGTGTTCCTAATTGCAATTTGTTCAGCTCGCAGAATTTCCGAGTTGCAGGCGTTGTCTTGTCGGAAGCCTTTTATCTCCTATGAATCGAAAGTGGTGTTGAGAACCGTGCCTTCCTTTTTACCGAAAGTAGTCTCGGCGTTCCACCTTAATCAAGAGGTCACCCTACCGGTGCTTCGGAAGGATCCCGCGCGTGCTCCAGAAGCAAAGTTGCACAGGCTGGACGTGCGGCGGGCGTTGAAGATGTACCTCAGACGGACGGCGGATTTTTGTAGGTCTGATAGGCTTTTCGTTCTCTTTGGCAGTCCTAGGAAGGGGCTCGCAGCCTCAAAGGCTTCTATAGCCAGGTGGCTTAAAGAGGCTATCACGACAGCTTACATGCTGAAAGGCAAAGAGATATCGGAAGGATTGAAAGCTCATTCAACAAGGGCGCAAGCGGCCTCTTGGGCAGAGGCAGGCTTCGTCCTGGCGGTGGAGATTTGTAAGGCGGCTACTTGGTCATCTTTAAATACCTTTGTCAAGCATTACAGGTTGGATGTTCAAGAGGGAAAAGGCCTGTTTCGGTTCAGTGGTACTTCAGGCTGGCCTGGCAGGACCCTCCCCATGATTTGTCGTCACTGCTCTGTTACTGACCCAGAAGTTGGGACTAGACTGGAGAGACGTCAAGGAAGAGGAAAGAGTAGTTACTCACCTGTAACAGGTGTTCTCCAGGAGCAGCAGGAATCAGTCCTCACATAAGGGTGACGTTGGCGCCAACGGAGCCCCCATGCGGAGCATTTCACCAGCTTTCAAAGAAAGCCTTTGGGAATTGCAGCGCGCATGCGCGGTCCCCTTCCCGCCCAAGGGTGCCATCTTGCTCAGTCTGATGACATAGCTAAAGACAGCAAAAAAATTAGCAAAAATAAATCATATGACTGCAACTCCAAGGGGAGGAGGGTTGTGAGGACTGATTCCTGCTGCTCCTGGAGAACACCTGTTACAGGTGAGTAACTACTCTTTCTCCAGGACCAAGCAGGAAGTCAGTCCTCACATATGGGACTCCCCAGCTTAAGGCTACCGGAGACCTCAAGCCGAAAAAATGAGCTCCCTCTAGCTCGTCAGTATGTAAGGAAGGAATCTTCTCTGAGAACGCCCCCGACCGGTAGCCCAACACCAGGGCAGGAGTTGCCTAAACCCCAAAGAGATTATGGAGTACTGCCTGTCTGAAAGCACTGTCCCTGTGGGACTCCCTCTCAAGGCAGTAATGGGCCGCAAAAGTCTGGCTTGAAGACCAAGTAGCGGCCCGGCAGATGTCTGCCAACGGAACAGAGCGGAGATGAGCCACTGACGCAGCCTTCGCCCTGACACGATGAGCCGTGACTCGACCCTCCAACGAGAGGCCGGCTGCCCCATAAGCCCAGGCGATACAGTCAGCGACCCAAATGGACAAAGTACGCTTGGAGACAGGTAACCCCAACCTATTGGGGTCAAAAGAAACGAAGAGCTGAACAGCCCTCCTATGCTCCCGCGTACGGTCAAGGTAGAAGGATAACGCCCTCCTACAGTCCAGGTATGCAGGACCATCTCAGCCCGGTTGGCATGCGGCCTGGGAAAGAAGGTCGGAAGAACCACCTCCTGATTGAGGTGAAAAGGAGAGATAACCTTAGGGAGAAACTTCGGGTGAGTCCGTAAGACTACCCTATTCCTGTAGAACCTAGTGTAAGGGGGATCAGACACTAGTGCCTTAAGTTCACTTACTCACCTAGCAGAGGTAAGAGCTACCAGAAACAAGGTTTTCCAGGAGAGAAAACAGAGAGGGCAGGTACATAAGAACATAAGATATGCCATACTGGGTCAGACCAAGGTCCATCAAGCCCAGCATTCTGTTTCCAACAGTGGCCAATCTAGGTCATACGTACCTAGCAGTTTCCCCAAGGGACACAGGTTCCACAATGCTTGTACTGGTTCAAGCATTGATATCCTGGGTCCCTTCTTAATAATGGTTTATAAGAACATAAGATATGCCATACTGGGTCAGACCAAGGTAGCCATAGGTTCAAAGGGCGGACAAGTAATCTGCTGTAAGACCACATTCAGATCCCACTCAGGAGCTGGTGGACGTAAAGGAGGCTTAAGCAGGAGGAGGCCTCTGAGAAAACGAGCCACCAAAGGGTGGTTGGAAAGAGGCCTGCCGTCCACCGGCGAGTGGTGCGCTGAGAGAGCACTGAGGTGAACTCTGACAGAGTTGGACTTAAGGCCTAGATTGGAGAGGTAAAGCAAATATTGCAATACTACCGCTACCAAGCACGAGAAGGGATTCTCACTGTGTTGAGCACACCATGTGGAGAATCTACGCCACTTAAGAGCGTAGGATTTCCTGGTGGATTGCCGTCTAGAGGTTAAGACTACGTCTTCCACCTCTCAAGGCAGTAGCAGGGGAGCCAGGACTACCCTTTCAGCAGCCAGGCCATCAGATGAAGGGACTGGAGGTTGGGGTGCAAGAGAGATCCCTGTTCCTGAGACAGGAGATCGTGTTGAATCCCCAGAGGGAGAGGAGTGTCCACCGCCAGTTGCAGCAGAAGCGGGAACCACGGTTGCCTCGGCCACCTGGGGGCTATCAGAATCATTGAGGCCCCGTCCTTGAGGACCTTGAACAGTGTTCGAGACACTAGTGGCGTGGGAGGAAACGCATACAGTAGGCCTTGGGACCAGGGAATCAGAAACGCATCCGCTGCTACTCTGAGAGGATGCGGTTGCCTGGAACAGAATCTCGGGAGTTGCCGGTTTAGAGGACTGGTGAAAAGATCCATGGTGGGTAGGCCCCATCTGAGAAAGATCTGCTGAATCACCAACGGATTCAGTCTCCACTCGTGTGGTTGCAGGATCCTGCTCAGTATGTCCGCTAGGTAATTTTCTTGACCTGGGAGGTAGACCGCCTTGAGGAGGATTCCGTGATTGACAGCCCAAGAGCACAGCTGTTGTGCCTCCTGACAGAGAAGGAAGGAGCCTGTGCCTCCTTGTTTGTTCACGTAGAACATGGCAACTTGATTGTCCGTCTGGACCAGTACAGACTGGTGAGAGGTGAGGTGGGAGAAGGCTCTCAGAGCTAGGCGTATCACCCATAGCTCCAGGAAGTTTATCTGCTGAGCAGCCTCCCAAGGGGTTCAGAGACCCTGAGTACATGCCCCTCGGCAATTTGCTCCCCAACCTAGAAGAGAAGCATCTGTCATCAGCACTTGAGAATGCGGAGGGGATTGAAAAACCAATCCGAGTACCAGATTCGGAAGATGAAGCCACCATTGCAGAGAGGAGACGAGCAGGGTGGATATTTTTACTGAGTCTGCAAGGCTCCCTGTGGCTTGATGCCACTGAGTGCGAAGGCTCCACTGAATAGGCCGCATGTGCAGGCGGGCATTGGGGGTTACATGAACCGTGGAAGCCATATGTCCGAGAAGTCTCAGGAATAGCCTGGCGGAGACCAGGGAATTGCTGTGAAACTGCCTGGCTAGATCCATCAACCTGTGGGCTCTGTCCACTGGCAGAAAAGCCTTCGCCTGAAGAGTGTCCAGCCGTGCACCTATGAATTCCAAGTTCTGGGACGGGAGCAAAGTGGACTTTGCGAAGTTTATGACAAACCCCAAGTGCTGAAGCAGAGCCATCGTGCGAAGGGTGGCTTGACTGGCCTCCTGGGAAGACTGGCCCCTTATGAGCCAGTCGTCCAGGTATGGGAACACAAAAAGACCTTGAAGCCTTAGGTAGGCCGCCACCACCGCCAGGCACTTTGTGAACACCCTGGGGGCGGAGGTTAGGCCAAAGGGCAGTACCCTGTACTGATAGTGGTTTCCTCCCACAACAAATCTGAGAATATTGCCTGTGGTCTGGATGAATGAGGATGTGAGTATAAGCATCCTTCAGATCTAAGGAGCATAGCCAATCTACCTGCTGGAGGTAGGGCAGCAGGATTCCAAGGGTAAGCATCTTGAACTTTTCCCTCTCCAGGAACTTGTTGAGGTTGCGCAAGTCTAGGATGGGTCTGAGGCCTCCTGTTCTTTTGGTACCAGAAAGTACCTGGAATAAAAGCCGTGACCTCTCAGGTGGTGGGGCTCCGGTTCCACAGCCTGTTCCTTTAGCAGACTTGCTAACTCCTGAAGGAGTAGGTCCATGTGCAGAGGGAGTCTTGGAGGCTCCCCTGGAAAATAGGAGGGAGGTACCTGGTGAAAATGGAGAAGATAGCCCTTTTGGACTATATGGAGCACCCAGGTATCTGATGTGACGGCTGACCACCTGTGGGCAAAGTGGGCCAGCCGGCCTCCTGTGCTGATGTGAGCCAGCTGAGGAGAAGAGGCTATGCCTTCTGAGTCAAAAACCCCCACCCTGCTGAGCAGGGGCCGGTGTTGGTGGCTTGGGGGCCTTCTGCCTACGGGACCCATGACCCTGCCCCTTGGCCTGCTGACCCTGTTGGGGAGCTGCAGAGGCCTGATAATGAGGGTATTGTTTATAGGCAGAGGACTTCCTCGGGTAAAAGGTCTTTTTTCCCGAGCCCTTCTTTTTCTGGACAGCCTAGTCCGGGTCAGAGTCTCGGTCTCGAGTTCTGCAGCCTTGTCAGCCATGGGCTTGCCAAAGAGGTTTCCACCCCGGCAGGGGACATCGACCAACTTGTCCTGAACCCATGGCTCGAGGTCGGATGACTGTAGCCAAGCCTGTCGGCGGGCACCAATGCCGGCCCCGGCTACTCGGGCCGAAGTCTCGAAGCCATCGTAGGCTGCTCGAGAGATAAACTTCGAGCACTCTCGAATACCAGTGGACAAGGCCTGGAACCTCTGCAAAGGTTCCTTGGAGAGACCAGCAGAGAACCCGGCAATCTCCTTTGCCAGGTCTCGGAGATACATGCCCATGTAGAGCTGGTATGTCTAGACACGGCAAGTAAGCATAGAGCCCCGGAAGCACTTCTTACCGAGGGCATCCAGGTTCCGGGCCTCCCTACAGGGAGGCACCGAGGAGTGCATCTTCTGACTTTTCAGTTGATGCATGGCCGATTCCACAACCATGGAGTGGTGCGGTAATTGTGCCTTTTGGAACCCGGGGCTCTTGTGGACTCGATAGATGGAATCGACCCACTTGCTTAACACCGGCGTCGAGGCCGGGGGGTCTCACATGCGGAAGAGCGGCCGCTCCAGCATCGGAGGAACCGGTACAGTAAAGGCCTCCTTGGGGGGAGAGTCATACTGGAGGGCCTCGGCTCGAGGCTCCTCCTCGGGATCCGCGGGGAATGCCAAGGCCTTGGCCATATCCCGCACGAAGTCCGAGAACCGGGTATCCTCCGGTGGGGATCGTCTCCGAGGTTCGGACTCCGGCGAGTCCGATGGGACACACCAAGTCCGATAGGTGTCGGGTGACTCTTCGTCCTCCATCTCCCAGCCCGATTCCTCGGAGGAGGAATCGGGCAGGCACCGATGCCATCCGCCCTGGCGTCGAGGGTACCGGCGTCGACGACCTCGGTCCCGAACGGGAGGCCGAGGGAGACCGTGGCCGAGGATCGACTCGGCCTCTGGGGTCGACTTGGACGGGGCAGATGCACCGGTGAGACCAGCGATCAATGCCCACTGCTGTTCCATGAAGGCAGCGAGGCTGCTCTCCAAGGCCGTCAACCTGAGTCCGAGCTCAGGAGACCCAGCAGCCCCCGACTCGGCTCCCCTGGAGGAGAGTCCACGAGGACTACAGCACTCACGTGTCCAGGAGACTCCATCTCGATACGAGGTTGCTTGGCAGGCCTCTCCGACTCCGAAGACCCGGGACGGCTATCTGGGCTATGCGACCTGGTCCTCGAGGAACCAGGAGCGTCCACCGACGCCGCCCTCGTGGGTTTCTTCTTCCTGCGCTGTTCCTGCGAAGGAGACCCCCGCTCAGAGGAACCCCGACGCTGCTCGGGGCTGGAGTCCCGAGACGTCGAGGCCTCTGACGAGGTCCGGGCCCGTCCGGACGCGGAGTCAGAGAAGATCCTATCCTTCTGGTGCTGCCGACTCCTCAACGCCTTCGAGGACATTTTGCCACACGGAACACAGATCATCGGGTCATGATCGGGTCCGAGGCAGCAGTCATGTGTGTCGGTAAGAGACATAAGTTTCTTACACCGATCACACTTTTTAAACCCGCTGGCAGCCATCGGGGGAAAAAGGGCCCCTGCGAGGTCAAAAGACAGGGCTGCCAGTGAAAAAAGAAAAATGGCGCGAATGCCAGTCACAAAGGACAAAAACCGAAAAAGAGAGAGTGGGCTCGATACCGGCGTATTGGGCCCAGGCGGGAAAAGGATCCGGCGTCGAACCGAAGGAGAAGAAGAAAAAACAGGGAAATCAACTTTTTCCTCGGCGAAAAATGAACTACGTCCGTCGGGCTCCATGGAAAAAAGAAGACTGAGCAAGATGGCACCCTTGGGCGGGAAGGGGACCGCGCATGTGCGCTGCAATTCCCAAAGGCTTTCTTTGAAAGCTGGGGAAATGCTCCGCACGGGGGCTCCGTCGGCGCCGACGTCACCCATATGTGAGGACTGACTTCCTGCTTGGTCCTGGAGAAATTAGACTTACCTGCTAATTGTTGTTCCTTACGGAACTTCAGTCTAGTCCCATATCTCTCCCCAATGGCAGGCCGTGCCGAGTATGCCACACAGTGGACTTGACAGGTAAGCGTGGGTAGTTCTCTTAGTTTGCCGGATGTTATTATTGCGGTTGCCTTTCCTTTATCCAAAAAAAAAAAAAAAACATAAATAAAATAGCGGAGGGGGTGAGGATAGGCCTCATGTATCTATTTCTCCCTTTGTATAAGTGGGTCTCAGTTTAGTAACCACAGTCACAGGTTTACGTGAGTTGCTACTTAATTGTTGCTCCGAGGAGTCTGCTTTGTCAATAGGTTACTGGAGTTGAGGCGGATCCTGGGAGGATATATCTCTCTCATCATCATCATCACAAAAGGTTGAGGTGTCTCAGTCTCCAAGCTGCTGTGAGAGGTGCGGAACCCAGAAGTTGGGACTAGACTGGAGTTCCGTAAGGAACAACAATTAGCAGGTAAGTCTAATTTACTCATTCACCAGAAGATACGCCTAAGTCCTCCTCTAAGCGGTTATCTTCTTCTTCGGCGGCCAGGTTCTCATGGCTGCGTTACAAGGATACCCAGAGATACCGGCCAGGAAAGCCGTCTAGTTCCTTCCCTAGTTCAGGGTCCAAGGCTCGTCCGTTTTGTGAGGCGCACAGGTCTCGCGATGGACCCTGTTCTTCTGTCAAGTCCTCTGCTCACCAGGCCCATTGACAGGCACGAGGCCCATTCAGAGATACGCAGATAGGTGGAAAGTTGTGGCTGTTTTATCAGGAATGGGCCCAGATAACCTTGGATTCTTGAGTTCTCAACATCATTAGGCAAGGCTAGGTGTTGGAATGCACAGAACCGAATTGAGATGTCTTCATCATTTCACCTTGTGGTTCTGCAGGCAAGCAAGTGGCAGTGCAGAGCACATTGCAGAGTCTCTTTCTCCTCAACTTTATCATCCCAATTCCGTTTGTCAAGAGGGATAAGAGACAGTACTCTATATATTTCCATCATTCCAACGAAGAGCGGATTCTTCTGCCCTATACTCGATCTGAAAAGACTCAACATCTGCTTGTAAGTTGCTCGTTTTCGAATGGAGATGTTGAGGTCTGTAATTCAGGCAGTATGCATGGGAGAATTTTTTTGTGTCTCTGAACCTCACCAAGGCCTACTTTCACATTCCCATTTAAGAGGAACGTTACCTGAGATTTGCCATCTTGGGGCAGCATTTCCAGTTCCATGCTCTGCTTTTTGGTCTTACCACTGCTCCTCGTACATTTTCAAAGGTTATGATGGTGGTAGTGGTGGCGGCGCTGCACCAGGAGGATCCTGTGTGTGTCCATCCTTGTTTGGACGATGGGCTCGTTTGGGCCAAGTCCCAGGCGGAGGCTCAGTGATTGGTGCAGTTCCTTGAAAGTCTAAGATGTGTTGTGAATCACACCAAAAGCCATTTGCAGCCAACCAGGAGCTTGGAATTTCTGGGGGCAAGGTTCGACATGCGGACGGGGAGAGGCTTGTCTCACTCAAGACAGGCAGATCAAGTTTTGTTCACAGGTTCTGGAGTTTCAGGCTCACCAGGCGTCTGGTGTTTGGCATTACCTGCAATTGCTAGGCTCCATAGTGGCTACTCTAGACCTAGTCTAGTAACATATTGTTTTAAGTTTTAATGTATCCAGTTGGTTAATTGTAAACTGCCCTTGATCATTGGAAGGGGCGGTATAAAATAACTTCTAAATAAATAAAATAAATAGTCCTCTGGGCACAAGCACACATGCATCCCTTGCAGTGAACTCTACAGGATTGCTGGTCTCCCTCTTCTCAGAATTACTCTGTGCATTTTCCCTTGCCATCAGCAGTGGTGGTCAGTCTGCACTGGTGGCTTTGCCCCAGCAACATCCTCCAGGGGATGTCATTGGAGTCCCTAGCTTGGACAGTGGTAGTTATGGATGCCTGTCTGTTGGGCTGGGGGTCTCATTGTTTGGGCCACTCAGCACAAGGGCTTTGACCGTCCCGAGAGGAGTTGGCCCATGTTGAAAATCGCCCCAAGGTGAGGACCATTCACTTTGCACTGTGGACTTTTCGGCATCTGCTCCTGAATCGGGCAGTGCAGGTGCTCCCGGACAATGCCACGGCAGTGGCTTATGTCAGTCATCAAGGGAGCACCAAGAGTGCAGGGGTAGCACAGGAAATGGCTGTCCTATTCCTGTAGGCCGAGCATAGTCTTCATGCCTTGTCGACGCAGCACATTGCTGGAGAGGAGAAGGTGGAGGGCGACTTCCTGAGCTGAAATTTGTTGGATCTGGGGGAATGGGAACTAGTTCTGTAGGCGTTTCATTCCATAATTAAATGCCGGGGCCTGCCCAAAATGGCTGTTAATTGCAAGGTGCCGGTGTTCTTCAATCGTTGGAGACTGCAGAATTATTGGGGGATAGATACGCTGGTTCAACCTTGGCCCCAGCAGTTCCTCCTCTGTATTCCCACCATGTGCAATGATAGCTCATGTTCTTCGTCTCATAGAGGATCATGAGGATGGTGGTTCTGGTGGCCAAGGATTAGCAGTGTTGGCCATGGTATGCGGATCTGATCAGACTCTTGGCAGCGCAGCCTCTGCCTCTGGGGAGTCATAGGGGGTTGCTGTGTCAGGGGCCTGTCCTGCTGAACAATCCAGCTCCCTTCTCACTTAAAGCTTGGCCCTTGAGAAGCAGCCTCTAGTCCGTAAGGGTTACTTGGCATCAGTTATTTCCACACTTCTGGGAGCCAGGCGTAGTTCGACCTCCCTGGCTTATGTGCGTGTGTGGTCTGTCTTTCTCCCTAGTGCATGCAGGTGTCGATCGTGTTGACCTTTTTGCAGAATGGTTTTGAACATAAGATATGCCATACTTGGGTCAGACCAAGGTCCATCAAGCCCAGTATTCTGTTTCCAACAGTGGCCAATCTAAGTCACAAGTACCTAGCAGTTTCCCCAAAAGACACAGGTTCCACAATGCTTGTATTGGGGCAAGTAGTGGATATCTCGGGTCCCTTTAATAATGGTTTATGGACCTTTTCTCTAGAAACTTGCCCAAACCTTTTTTAAACCCGACTACACTAACAGCTTTTACTACATCCTCCGGTTAAGAATTCCAGAGTTTGATTACACGTTGAGTGAAAAAAATATTTTCTCTTATTAGACTTAAATAGGTTACCCTGTAGCTTCATTGCATGTCCCCTATTCTTACTATATTTTGATGGCATAAATAATTGATCTACGTTTACCCGTTCCACTCCATTCATTAATTTATAGACGTCTATCATATCTCCCCTTAGCTGTCTCTTTTCCAGGTTGAAGAGCCCTAACCTTTTTAGCCTCTCTTCATAGGGGTATCCTTCCATCCCCTTTACCATTTTGGTGACTCTTCTCTGTACCTTTTCTAATAACGCTATATCATTTTTAAGATACGACGATCAGAATTGCACACAATATTCAAGATGCGGTCGAATCATGGAATGATACAGAGGCATTATAATATCCTTTGTTTTATTCTCCATTCCTTTCCTTATGATACCTAGCATTTAATTTGGTCTCTTGGCCGCTGCTGCAGACTGGGCGGAGGGTTTCAACATGTTATCCACGATGACGCTTAAATCATTTTTCTAATGTGGAACCTTGCATCGTGTAACGATAGTTTGGGTTGTTCTTTCCAAGGTGCATAAATTTGCACTTGTCCGCATTAAATTTCAGCTGCCATTTGGATGCCCAGTCCTCTAATTTATCAAGGTCCACTTGTCATTTTTCACAATCCTTATGGGTTTTTAACAACTTTGAATAATTTTGTCTCATCTGCAAATTTGATTACCTCACTCGTTATTCCCATTTCAAGGTAATTTACGAATATGTTAAAAAGCAGCGGACCCAGCACAGATCTCTGGGGTACTTCACTATTCACCTTTCTGTATTGGGAAAATTGGCCATTTAACCCCACCCTCTGCTTTCTATCTTTTAAACATTTCCTGATCCACAGCAGTATACTGCCTCCTATCCCATGACTTTTTAATTTCGCCAAAAGTCTCTCATGAGGGACCTTGTCAAAGGCTTTCTGAAAATCTAGATACACTATATCAATTGATTCATCTTTGTCTACCTGTTTATTTACACCTTCAAAAAAACCATAACAGATTAGTAAGACAAGACTTTCCTTAGCTAAAGCCATGTTGACTGTCTCCCATTAAGCCATTAATATCAACATGTTCAGTAATTTTGTTCTTTATAATAGTTTCTACCAATTTTTCCCAGTACTGACGTCAGGCTTACCAGTATGTAGTTTCCCGGATCACCCCTGGAACCCTTTTTAAAAATTTGCGTTACATTGGCCATCCTCCAATCTTCAGGTATTACAGATGATTTTAATGATTGCTAATCTCATATTTCAGTTCTTTCAACACCCTTGGATGTATATTATCCGGTCCAGGTGATTTGCTACTCTTCAGTTTATCAAATAGTTGCAATACATCTTCCCAGTTTATCGATATTTCTTTCAATTCTTCTGCGGCATCACTTTTAAATACCATTTCAGTTATGGGTAACATCCCTACATCTTCTTTAGTAAAGACCGAAGCAAAGAATTCATTCATTCTCTCCGCTATGGCCTTGTCCCCTCTTAGTGCCCCCTTTACCCCTCTATCATCTAATGGTTTAACTGACTCTGTCACAGGCTTTTTAACTAAGAATGTACTTGGGCTACTTTTGTTTTTATTGGAACCTCTCTGCTGATCTGCCCTAACTTCATTCTTTTGGTAATATCCTTCAGGATACATTGTTCCTAACCATGTGCTCTTGGGCGACTATTGGCTCTCCACTGTCATCTAGTTTAAAAGCTGCTCTATCTCCTTTTTAAAGGTTAATGCCAGCAGCCTGGTTCCATCCCGGTTAAAGTGGAGCCCATCCCTTTGGAAAAGCCCCTCCTTTCCCCAGAATGCTCCCCAGTTCCTAACAAATCCAAACCTTCTTCTTTTGAGAAGGGTCTTGCCTTTAACTCTCTCAAGGTTCAGGTGGTAGCTCGGTCTTGTTTTCAGAGGCCAATAGCAGGATAGCCTCTTGCTTCTCATGTAGATGTGCGTTTTCTTCACAGGGTTTGCTTGATACATCCTCCACTGAGGCTGATAGTACCGCCTTGGGACCTTCCTCTCGTGTTTAAGGCCCTTTTGGCAGCACCTTTTGAGCCTTTAAAAAGGTCTATCCTAAAGGATCTTTCTTTAAAGCTGTGTTTCTGGTTGCCATGGCTTCAGCTTGTCAGGTGTCTGAACTGCAGACCTTGTTTTGCAGCGACCCCTTTTTGACTTTTTTACTCCTCTGGAGTCTCCTTGGGCCTGGTGCTTCCCTTTTACCTAAGGTTGTGTCAGCATTTGATGTCAACCAAGTGATTTTTTTTTTTGCCCTCCTTTTCGTTGGAGCAATGCACGGACAAAGATAGATTCCTTCGGTTTGTGGATGTTCGCCAGGTGCTTCCTCAGTACCTGGAGGTCACAAACTAATTTCGGCTGTCAGGCTACTTGTCCTCTTTGCCAGGCTTCACAGAGATCGTACTGCTCCTAAAGCAACGAATGTGCACTGGATCAACATAACATAAGAACATAAGAAATGCCATACTGGGTCAGACCGAGGTCCATCAAGCCCAGTATCCTGTTTCCAACAGTGGCCAATCTAGGTCATACGTACCTAGCAGTTTCCCCAAAAGACACAGGTTCTGCAGTGCTTGTACTAGGCCAAGCATTGATATCCTGGGTCCCTTTTTAATAGTGGTTTATGGACCTTTCCTCCAGGAACTTGTCCAAACCTTTTTTAAACCCAGCTATACTAACAGCCCTTACTACATCCTCCGGTAACAGATTCCAGAGTTTGATTACACGTTGAGAGAAGAAATATTTTCTCCTATTTGTCTTAAATAGTTTACCCTGTAGCTTCATTACATGCCCCCTAGTCCTTCTATATTCTGATAGCGTAAACAATTTATCCACGTTTATCCGTTCCACTCCATTCATTAATTTATACACCTCTATCATATCTCCCCTCAGCCGCCTCTTTTCTAGGTTAAAGAGCCCTAACCTTTTTAGCCTCTCTTCATAGGAGTAGCCTTCCATCCCCTTCACCAATTTGGTGGCTCTTCTCTGTACTTTTTCTAATAACTCTATGTCCTTTTTAAGATACGGTGACCAGAATTGCACACAATATTCAAGGTGCGGTCGTACCATGGAGCGATACAGAGGCATTATAATATCCTTTGTTTTATTCTCCATCCCTTTCCTTATGATACCTAGCATTCTATTTGCTTTCTTGGCCGCCGCTGCACACTGGGCGGAGGGTTTTAACATGTTATCCACGATGACTCCTAAATCTTTTTCCTGGGTGGTGGTTTCTAATGTGGAGCCTTGCATCTTGTAACTATAGTGTGGGTTGTTCTTTCCTAGGTGCATAACTTTGCACTTGTCCACATTAAATTTCATCTGCCATTTGGATGCCCAGTCTTCCAATTTATCCAGATCCTCCTGCAGTTTTCCACAATCCTCTTGGGTTTTAACAACTTTAAACAGTTTTGTGTCATCTGCAAATTTGATTACCTCACTAGTTATTCCCTTTTCCAGGTCATTTATGAATATGTCAAAAAGTAGCGGACCCAGTACAGATCCCTGGGGTACTCCACTATTCACCTTTTTCCATTGGGAATATTGGCCATTTAGCCCTACCCTCTGCTTTCTATCTTTTAACCAGTTCCCGATCCACAATAGTACACTGCCTCCTATCCCATGACTTTTTAGCTTCGCCAAAAGTCTCTGATGGGGGACCTTGTCAAAAGCTTTCTGAAAGTCCAGATACACTATATCAACCGACTCACCTTTGTCTACCTGTTTATGCACACCTTCAAAAAAACAGATCAGATTAGTAAGACAAGATCTTCCTTGTCTAAAGCCATGTTGGCTGTCTCCCATTAGGCCATGACTATCTACATGCTGTGTAATTTTGTTCTTTATGATGGCTTCTACCATTTTCCCTGGTACTGACGTCAGGCTCACCGGTCTGTAATTTCCCGGGTCACCCCTGGAACCCTTTTTAAAAATTGGTGTTACGTTGGCGACCCTCCAATCTTCAGGTATTACAGATGATTTTAATGAAAGTTCACAGATTACCAATAACAGGTCTGCAATCTCATATTTCAGTTCTTTCAACACTCTGGGATGTATACCATCCGGTCCAGGTGATTTGCTACTATTCAGTTTATCAAATAGTTGTAATATATCTTCCCGGTGTAGCGATATTTCTCTCAATTCCTCTGCAGTATCACCTTTAAATACCACTTCAGTCTTGGGTAACACCCCTACATCTTCCTCAGTAAAGACCGAAGCAAAGAATTCATTCAGTCTCTCTGCTATAGCCTTGTCTCCTCTTACTGCCCCTTTTACCCCTCTATCATCTAATGGTCCAATTGACTCTCTCACAGGCCTTTTGCTACGAATGTACTTGAAAAAGTCTTTATTTCGTGTTTTTGCTTCCGTAGCAAGTTTCTTCTCAAATTCCCGCTTTGCCTGCCTTATCAATGCTTTGCATTTAACTTGCCAGTGCTTGTGCTGTTTCCAGTTTTCATCATTTGGCTCTTTTTTCCATTTTCTGAAGGTTGCTCTTTTGGCAGCAACAGCCTCTCTGACCTCACCTTTAAACCATGCTGGCAGTTTTTTGGACTTTCTTCCACTTTTCTTAATGCGTGGAATACAGCTGGTCTGGGCTTCGAGGATAGTATTTTTAAATAACACCCAAGCTTGCTGTAAGTCTTTAACCTTTGGAACCGCTCCTTTTAGTTTTTTCCGAACTATATTCCTCATTCTATCATAGTCACCCTTTTGAAAGTTAAAAGGTAGTACTGTGGATTCCTTTACTATCTGTCCTCCACTGATTAAATCAAACATGATCATACTATGATCACTATTGCCAAGTGGTCCCAACACCCTTATTTCTTGCACCAGATCTGGCGTTCCACTAAGGACTAGGTCCAGTATGGCTTCCCCTCTGGTCGGTTCATGAACCAGCTGCTCCAAGAAGCAGTCATTTATTTCATCTAGAAACTTTATCTCTTTAGCTTGTCCTGCTGTGACACTGTCCCAGTCGATACCGGGGTAATTGAAATCACCCATTATTACTACTCTGTTGTGGCTTTTGTTAGCTTCCTTGATTTCTTTGAGCATTTCATCATCCATTTGTTAAGGAGGTTATCATTTCAGTGTATCTCTTGCAGGGCAAACTTGTTCTGAAGGGTCTTAGAGCCCATTCTACCAAGGCTCAAGTGACCTCGTGGGTGGAGTTCCTCCCCTCAATATCTTTCGGGCAGCGATGTGATCTTCCTGGTTGAGTTTTGCAAAACATTATTGCCTTAATGTTCAGGCTCGAGCTGAGGCCCGCTTTGGTTCTCAGGTGCTTTTGGCTGTGGCATCTTCCCACCCAGTGGAGGGGTAGCTTTGGTACTTCCCACTTGTCAGGACTGGTCTAGTAGGATGCTGTGGAAGGTGAAATTTTACTTACCATTAATTTCCTTTCCTGTAGTCCTGCTAGATTTCTGCTGTACATATCTGAAGAAGCTGTTGTGATTGTTGTTTTTGCACTGTTGCGTTATTTGTTTAAAAAAATGGGGAAAGAGGCTCGGAACGTTTTTATGGGCAATTCTCCATTGGCTTTGTTAGAAATTAATACTGGAAGGTGTCCCTAGCTGCACCAGGTTTAGTACCAGTGATGATGTAACTGAGGTTTTGGTCTTTTCTCTGTCTCCATCATCTGTAGGCAGGAGGCATAACCCACTTCTCTGGACTGGTCTAGTAGGACTACAGGAAAGGAAATTAACGGTAAGTAAAATTTCTCTGTTCAGAAGTTTTATTCTGACCAGTAATATCAGTGTCTTTGAACACCATGTTATTCTGAGCAATATACAATATACTCAAATGGTTTCATTCATACTTGACTGACTGCAAACAATAAGTTAAAAATAGGCCAAAACAATTCTGCACCGTACCCCCAACAGAGGAGTTCCTCAAGGATCAGCCCTATCCGCACACCTTTTCAATCTATACATAACAACCACTTTGCACAATAATACAACCCCATAAGGTAAAATACCATATTTATGCTGACAATATTATGATCTACACACAATTTCACACAGAGAGCCCACAGTTCACAGAACTCATACATTGTTTCAACGGGGCGGTCCAATGGCTAGCAAAGCAGCACCTCACAATAAACTACAAAAAGATCAAGGTACTCTGCATTACCAGAAACAAAACCTTCACACCACCACCCACACTAAAAGTTAATAATGCTGACTTAGAAATAAAACAAGAAGTATGTTATCTGGGGATTACACTTGACCAAAGACCGAACCTAAATGCTCACATCAACAAAACGCTTAAAACAATCTAAAACAAAATCAGATCTTTCTGCAGCCTCCGACCATTACTAGAGTCATACGAGTTCTGAACAGTCTTCCAGGTGATAATTTTCCCATACTTCGACTATGGTAACATCATTCTACATGGAATACCCAATCACTACAGGCATTACAAATGACTCAAAACACGGCAGCACAAATTATTCTTGGAAAAAAGATTCAAACACATTACCCCAATATTAAAATACCTGCACTGGCTTCCCATAAAAAGTAGAATCCAATATAAGGCCATAATTACCACATTCAAAATCACCCACAATTTATTTGCTAACTGCCTAAAGCAACTACTACAAGAGTCAAGGATTTTGCTATAAGTCCCGTGGATAACTGGGTTTCATTAAAGAGCAAGTAATCAAACAAGCAAGGACAGAGTAGTTACTCGGCTCAGAAGGATATGTGAGGGGGTAGAAGCATCATGGGAGAGGACTGTAAATGAAAAAGATGGGACAGCAAAATGTAGCACAGTAGAGCTGGAAGTGCTTTGCTGCTTTATATCTTACACAGCTGCATTGTGGTGTGTGTTAAAACTTGCTTTTAAAAAAATCATACTATTCAATAATGAAAATGGAGTGCTAAAATCCATTAACCTAGGCCCTGCCTCTGATATTTAAGAATTGTTGTGTAGATCCCAGAATACTGTGAGACATCCAGCATTCTGGGACCTACACTTTGAACAGCATCTGAGATTCAGGCTTCCCATCCAACCTCTTTTTTTACTTAACATTACAAGGGGCAGGGGTGTACTTACAGCCCAATACTGCTGGGGGGGGGATTGGGGTGGTGGAATGGGTATCAGGCATAGGCCACAGTAGTAATATTATATAAATAGATTAGAACAATTTCAACAAACTCACAAATGCAACGTGTGCCTTCAAGTCAGTAATGACTCCTGGCAACCCAGCAGCTCCTGTGACCGGAAGTAGATTGCCAGACTTTTCTTCCGAGACAATGGAGGTTTAAGTGACTTACCCAAGGCCATAAGGAATACTAGTGGGAATCAAACCCTGGTCTCTTGGTTACCAAGCCAATGCTCTAATCATTAGGCTACTCCTTCATTCCAAAGTCCACACCCAACACAAAACAAAAAATCTTAACTGTGTGTGACTACACTAAGAACACAATATGGTAACAGTTCATCTCCACTGTATAATATCCTATCCTTCCTCTACTTTCTTTTCCCCCTCCCCCCCCTACATATCCCAAACAAGGTGGCAGCAGCTGTGGTGGCAACAGAAGGGAAGGGAGGGTAAGTCCTGTGAACATTCACCAAATCACAGGTGCCATGGTGACGGCCAGTACTGGGCATACATCACAGCAGAGGTCCAGAAGCAGGAGCAGCAGCCCTATTCTGTGACTGTATCATGGGTGTGCTACCATTCGGCAAAACAGGCAATCACCTAGAGCACCAGCCTTTACAGCGCGGCCCACTACTGCTTCTTTCTGGGACCTACAGTGGCAGTAGTGAGAATAAAACAGCAACGCAACGCTTATTCAGATCTTCTGATGCCGTGCTGACCAGCTGGTTCCATCCCCAGGCAAACCAGAAAGTCTGCATCAAAGGGGATAGGATTGGCTGGTTAGAGCGTAGCACCAAGAGCACAGAGTCAGAGGCTCTGGGTAAGCACTGCATTGTTGTTTTACTGTCGTTGCCATTGCAGGTCCCATAGAAGGGCAGCAGGAATGAGGGTTCAACTAATGGTTGCACTGGTCGTCCTCTAAGGCATAGTTTGGGAACCACAGTTAAAGACAAAACTATTGAAATTTGGATCTAGGCACCCACTGCAATCAGTGCTTGAGGAAAAAGGGCAAGTCTTATTTAACACCAGAAAGCTAGCCGATATAAAATAACTACAGCAGCAGGAACAATCTACCTGCTACACGTTTTTATCAGCAATTGGTAACTCTCTTTTCCTTATAGTCCCTCCAGTCATGTATGTTATGCATGCCGACCAGCAGATGGAGGCTGAGAATCATTGGCTTGATCTTTTTTTGACGTCATGCTACAGAGAGTTCTTTGCAGCCTCGATCTTGCCAGTATTTCACAGTCTCCAGCAGGTGGAGGTTGTTTAACCTGTGCAGACGACAAACCTAAGCCTCTTCTAAGCTCCCTTCTGCTTCAGCTGGTGGATATTCTAGGGTGCGATTTTGGAATTCCAGGAGATACTGGCCCAGGAAACCATCCAGTTCTTGTCCTGGTTCAGAGGCAAAAGCTCAGCCTTTTCATGATGCAAGGTAGTCTGCGATGGGCCAAACTGCTCTTCCAAATCATCTTCAGATGAGGCTGCCTGGTGATGGGCAGGGGGCCCATTCTGAGGTGCTGCAGGTGGGCGGACAGTTGAGCCTCTTATACCAGGAATGGGCCTATATAACGTTGAATTATTGGATTCTTGACATTATCAAGCAAGGTTATTTGTTGGAGTTCATGGGGCCTGTCCGAGACGCCTTCATGGTCTCCCCATGCAGATTCACTGCCACGCAAATAGCGATAAGCTCTGTCCTGCAGCATTTACTTTCTCTTTGGGGGATACTTCCCTTCCCAGCCACAGAGCAGGCAAATGGGAGGTACTCCATCTACTTTGTCATTCTCAAAAAGGATGGTTCCTTCTGTCCCATTCTTGAAGGAGTCAATGTATGGTTGAAGGTCACCTTCTTTCGCATGGATGATGTTGCATGCTTTCTGTGAGGGGTTTGCTTGTTGCGCTCTTCATTGTGGCCAGTGGTCTCACCATGGGATCTTTGTCTAGTTTTAAGGGAACTTTCCATAATTCCTTTTGAGCCCTTAAAGCATGCTACTCTAAAGGACCTCTCCTTGAAGGTGGTGTTTCTGGTGCTTCAGCTTGGTGGCTGTCCAAACTGAAGGCTCTCCTGTCAGGACCTCTTCTTAACTTTTTCTTCTGCTGGGGTCTGTTTGTGCCTGGTTCCTTCCTTTCTGCCAAAGGTGGTGTCAACCAGATGATTTCTTTGCCATCCTTTTTCACAGGAGCAGTGCACAGGTAAGGACCAATTCCCTTAATGTGTGAATGTTTACTGGGTGCTTCTCTGCTACCTGGAGGGTCACTAATTCTTTTCATTTATCAGACTGGCTATTAGTCCTCTTTGTTGGTCTGTGCAGAGGTCACACAGCCTCTAAGGCTATGTTTGCACACTGGCTCAAGGTTATTGCTTCAGTCTACATCTTACGTAGCGAGCTTGTTCCAGAAGGGCTTCAGCCCATTTTACCAGAGCTCAGGCGACTTCCTGGGCAGTCTTGCAGGGTATCTCCCCTGGATAGTTGTTGGGTAGCAACTTGGTCTTCATTGTCTACCTTTACTAGGCATTACCATTTTGACGTTCAAGCCTGGGCAGAGGCCTGCTTTGGCTCTCAAGTGCTTATGGCTGCAGTTTCTTCCCACCTAGTGATGGAGTAGCTTTGGTACTTCTCACTTGTCTGGACTGGTGTAGCAGGACACTCTGAAAGAAGAAATTTTACTTACTGTTAACTTCCTTTCCTTTAGTCCTGTTAGACCTGTCCAGGACCTGCTTGCTGTGGATTCTGCTGTACATACCTGTTAAGCAATTTGGTCCACATTTCATTCTATTTAATTGGTTTGCACTTCTGCAAGTATAAATTAAAAATAAAAGCTCTTGTTATTGGGGTTTCACCATCTACTTTGTGAGCAATTAAATTGGAGAGTGTCCTTAGCTGCACCAGTATTAGTTCTGGTGATGATGTCACTGAAGCATCTGGGTTTTTCTCTATCACTGCTGGCAAGGGATATAACACACTTGTCTGTACTGGTCTAGCAGGACTACAAGAAAGGAAGTTTAATATATTTCTCCTTCCCCCAAATTCCCTAACTATATACCACCCCCCTATAGAAATAACAGAGAAATTTCACTTACTGTTAATTTCCTTTCCTGGAATTCTGCTAGACCAGTCCAGACAACTGGATTATATCCCCCTGCCAGCAGTTGCTGGAGACAGAAGATTCACATGGTACATATAGTGATTTTCTCTAGAGGTCGCCTTCAGTATACCCCTGGAAAATCAGTAGAACGACCTTAACCAGATTTCAAATATCAAGCAACTATATACAATGACATAAAAGTTAAATATATTCTCCAAAACAGAAACAACGTGTGATCTGTCAGTTCTATCAGTACACAATTTGGAATGAAAGATATGACCTAGAGCATCCTGTCAGGCCTGAAATCTGCATACTTCAGCTAATTCTGCTTCATGTGTACTAGCTTCTGTTATATTTAGCACTGCCTCGTATTTTATTCACAATCTGAGAGAGGCAGGGTAGGAAAGGAAGCTCAAAAAAAGTTTGCCATTCTTCTAATCTTGACCCAGGTAGTATAATCACTTAAGTCACAGTGCTGCATAGCAGTCAGAACACCACCTAAATAAGGTACATGGTCCCAGAGCAATGTCTTTAAACAGGTTAGTTGTGTGTATATCATGCCAGCACTGAATCTCACGCCTTGGCAAGGGTAAGAGGGGCATGATCCAAGTCTTAAATTGACTAATGTTTGCTCATGATCGGTAGTAAGAAACACACTCTGTCTTGGAGTTGCAAGAGCTTATGCTTAGGAAAAAGAAAGTGTCTGAACTATTGACCACATGGAAAAAATAAAGCAGAGGCCTCATAACACAGCACAGACCACACAAACCCCACTATTGCCTCATTGCAGCATACCCAGCTTCTGATCCTTCCTCTACTTTTTTTTTCTGTTGTGACACATCTGACTTTATGCATGTGTGTGACTAAAGCGTAGTTACTCACCTGTAACAGGTGTTCTCCAGGAGCAGCAGGAATCAGTCCTCACTTATGGGTGACGTCGGCGCCGACGGAGCCCTCGCGGAGCAATTTTCCCCAGCTTTCAAAGAAAGCCTTTGGGAATTGCAGCGCGCATGCGCGGTCCCCTTCCCGCCCAAGGGTGCCATCTTAGCCAGTCAGATGACATAGCTAAAAAAGACAGCATAAAAATTTGCAAAAGAACTAAAGCAGGTGATTGCAACTCCACGGGGAGGAGGGAGGGTTGTGAGGACTGATTCCTGCTGCTCCTGGAGAACACCTGTTACAGGTGAGTAACTACGCTTTCTCCAGGACCAAGCAGGAAGTCAGTCCTCACTTATGGGACTCCCAAGCTCAAGGCTACCGGAAACCCTAAGCACAAAAATGAGCTCCCTCTAGCTCAGCAGCATAGCAGGAAAGAATCTTCGCTGAATTATCACCCACCGGTAGCCCACATCCGGGATGGAGGGTAGGAGTTGCTCAGACCTCAAAGAGATTACGGAGGACTGCCTGTCCGAAAGCACTGTCCCTGCGGGACTCCCTCTTGAGACAGTAATGGACCGCAAAAGTCTGGCTCGAAAACCAAGTAGCGGCCCGGCAGATGTCTGCCAGCGGAACAGAGCGGAGGTAAGCCACTGACGTAGCCTTTGCCCGAACGCAATGAGCCGTGACCCGACCTTCCAAGGAGAGTCCGGCTGCCCCATAAGCCCAAGAGATACAGTCCGCAACCCAGATGGACAGAGTACGCTTGGAGACCGGGAGCCCCAATTTATTGGGGTCAAAAGAGACAAAAAGCTGAGCAGCTTTACGGTGCTCCCGCATACGGTCAAGGTAGAAGTTCAATGCCCTTCTACAGTCCAGGGTATGGAGGACCGTTTCAGCTCAGCTGGAGTGTGGTCTGGGAAAGAAGGTTGGAAGTACCACCTCCTGATTGATGTGAAAAGGGGAGACCACTTTTGGAAGAAATTTTGGGTGAGTCCGTAGGACTACCCTATTTTTGTAGAACCGAGTGTAAGGGGGATCAGACACGAGGGCCTGCAATTCACTTACGCGCCTAGCGGAAGTGAGGGCTATCAAGAACAAAGTTTTCCAAGAAAGAAAACGGAGAGAACAGGTAGCCATAGGTTCAAAAGGCGGACAGGTGATCCGCTGTAAAACCACATTCAGGTCCCAGTCAGGCGCTGGCGGGCGCAGAGGTGGTTTAAGCAGAAGGAGACCTCGGAGAAATCTCGCTACGAGAGGGTCGTTGGAGAGAGGTCTGCCGTCCACCGGCACATGATGTGCTGAAAGAGCACTGAGGTGAACTTTGACGGAGTTGGACTTAAGTCCCAGATTAGAGAGGTATAGCAAGTACTGCAAGATCACCGACACCGGGCAGGAGAAGGGATCCTGAGACTGTTGGGTACACCAAACGGAAAAACGACGCCATTTAAGAGCGTAGCATTTGCGGGTAGAAGGTCGTCGCGAAGCTAAGACGACCTCCTCCACCTCTGCCGGCAGGAGAAGGGGAGCAAGGACTACCCTCTCAGCAGCCAGGCCATTAGGTTGAGAGACCTGAGGTTGGGGTGTAGCAGAGACCCCTGATCCTGAGTGAGGAGATCCGGTTGTAACCCCAGAGGGAATGGATCCTCCACCGCTAATTGCAGCAGGAGCGGAAACCACGGCTGTCTGGGCCAGCGAGGGGCCACCAGGATCATGAAGGCTTTGTCTCGGAGAACCTTGAAAAGAGTCCGAGAGACTAGCGGGATGGGAGGGAAAGCGTACAAAAGGCTCCCCGACCATGAGAGTAGAAAAGCGTCCGCCGCAACCTGAAGGGGGTGTGGCTGACGAGAGCAGAAGCGAGGAAGTTGCCGGTTGTGAGGACTGGCAAAGAGATCCACCGTGGGGAGGCCCCACTTTAGAAAGAGCTGCTGAGCTACCAAGGGATCCAGGCGCCACTCGTGCGGATGGAGGATCCTGCTGAGTTTGTCCGCCAGGCAATTCTCTTGGCCTGGGAGATAAACTGCCTTGAGGAGAACGCCGTGACTGACGGCCCAAGAGCAGAGCTTCTGTGCTGCCCGGCAGAGAAGGAAGGAGCCCGTGCCCCCCTGCTTGTTCACGTAGAACATGGCAACTTGATTGTCCGTCTGGACAAGGACGGACTGGTGAGAGGTCAGGTGGGAGAAGGCCTTGAGAGCCAGGCGGATCGCTCTGAGCTCCAGGAAGTTGATCTGCTGAGCAGACTCCCACGTGGTCCAGAGGCCCTGAGTACGTGCCCCTTGGCAATGTGCTCCCCAGCCCAGGAGGGACGCATCTGTTGTCAGCACCCGGGCCGGCTGAGGTGACTGGAAAGGCATGCCGAGTATCAGGTTCGGCCGATGAAGCCACCACCGGAGAGACGAGATCAGCGGCTCGGAGACGCGCACTAGGTCTGCTAGGCCGCCGGTGGCTTGTTGCCACTGCTGGCGGAGACACCATTGAGCAGGCCGCATATTCAGGCGGGCATTGGGGGTCACATGGACGGTGGAAGCCATATGGCCGAGTAGTCTCAGGAAGCGCCTGGCGGAGACCAGGGGCTGGCTGCGAAAACGGTCGGCTAGGTCCATGAGCCGTTGAGCTCTGTCGAGCGGTAGGAACGCTCGTGCCTGAGGAGTGTGCAGCCTTGCGCCGATGAACTCGAGATCCTGTGAGGGGAGCAAAGTGGACTTTGCGAAGTTTATAACAAAGCCCAAGTACTGCAGAAGAGTCACCGTGCGGCATGTGGCGTTGGTGACCTCCGGAGCGGACGCTGCTCTGATGAGCCAGTCGTCGAGGTACGGAAAGACAGAGGCCGTGAAGCCGGAGATGGGCCGCCACCACCGCGAGACATTTTGTGAAGACTCGCGGTGTGGAGGACAGGCCAAAGGGCAGTACTCTGTACTGGTAATGATTTCCGGCCACCACAAACCTTAGGTACTGGCGGTGGTCTGGGTGGATAAGGATGTGCGTGTAGGCATCCTTTAGATCCAAGGAGCATAGCCAATCTCCCTGCTGGAGGTAGGGCAGAAGGATTCCAAGGGTAAGCATCTTGAACTTTTCCCGCACGAGGAATTTGTTGAGGTTGCGCAAGTCCAGGATGGGTCTGAGGCCTCCTGTCCTTTTTGGTACCAGAAAATACCTGGAATAAAAGCCTTGACCTCTCAGGTGGTGGGGCACCGGTTCCACCGCCTGTTCCTGTAGAAGACCTGCTAACTCCTGAAGGAGTAATTCCCTGTGCAGAGGGGGTCGTAGAGGTTCTCCTGGAAAATAGGAGGGAGGGACCTGGTGGAAGTGGAGAAGGTAGCCTTCTCGTACGACTTGAAGCACCCAGGCATCCGAGGTGATGCTGGACCACCTGTGGGCGAAGTGAACCAGCCGGCCTCCGGTGCTGGGAGGAACCAGCGGGGGGGGAGAGGCTATGCTTAAGGAGTCAAAAACCCCCACCCTGCGGAGCAGGGGCTGGTGGTGCAGGCTTGGGGGCTTGCTGCCTACGGGACCCGTTACCCCGTCCCTTGGCCTGCTGGCCCTGTTGGGGAGCTGCAGGGGCCTGATATTGGGGGTATTGTTTGTAGGCAGCCGCCTTCCTCGGGTAAAAGGACTTCTTTCCCGAGCCCTTCTTTTTCTGGGAAGGGGCGGAGGTCTTCCTAGAAAGCCTAGTCCTGGTGAGAGTCTCCGTCTCAATTTGTGCAGCCTTTTCAGCCATGGGCTTGCCAAAGAGGTTTTCGCCTCGGCAGGGGACATCGACCAACTTGTCCTGCACCCAGGGCTCAAGGTCAGACGACTGAAGCCAAGCCTGTCGGCGGGCACCGATGCCGGCTGCGGCCACTCGAGCCGAGGCTTCAAAGCCATCATAGGCTGCTCGGGACATGAATTTTGAGCATTCCCGAATGCCAGTGGACAAGGCCAGGAACCTCCGCAAGGGTTCCTCGGACAAACCAGCGGAGAATCCGGCTAGCTCTTTAGCCAGGTCTCGGAGATACATGCCCATGTATAGCTGGTAGGTCTGGACACGACACGCAAGCATAGAGCCCTGGAAGCACTTCTTACCAAGGCCATCCAGGTTACGGGCCTCCCTGCCAGGAGGCACCGAGGAGTGCATCTTCTGGCTCTTAAGACGATGCATGGCCGATTCCACTACCATGGAATGGTGTGGTAGCTGTGCTTTTTGGAAGCCAGGGCTCTTGCGGACGCGATAGATAGAATCAACCCGCTTGCTCAGGACCGGCGAGGAGGCCGGACTCTCCCACATGCGGAAGAGTAGTCGTTCCAGCATAGGAGGAACCGGTACAGTAAAGTGTTCCCTGGCGGGAGAGTCATACTGGAGGGCGTCGAGCTCTTCGGCTCGAGGCTCCTCCTCGGGATCCGCAGGGAAGGCCAAAGCCTTGGCCATATCCCTGACGAAGTCCGAGAACCGGGCATCCTCCGGGGGGGACTGCTTCCGAGGTTCGGACTCAGGTGAGTCCGAGGGGACACACCGAGTCCGAAAAGAATCAGGCGACTCTTCCTCTTCAGACTCCCAGACCGACTCCGACGAGGACTCGGTGGGGTCGGCCCGGGCAGGGCGCGGCGCCTGCCGCCCCGACGCCGAGGGAGTCGGCGTCGGCGACCTCGGTCCCGAACGGGAGGCCGAGGGCGACCTCGACCGAGGATCGACTCGAGTTCGCATCGACTCGAGGATCGGCTCGGTCTCCGGGGTCGACTTAGACGTCGACGTCCCGGCGGTCGGGGCAGCGGCGCCAGCGAGCAGTGCCCGCTGCTGGTCCATGAAGGCAGACAGTCTGCTCTCCAAGGCCGTCAACCTGAGTCCGAGCTCAGGTGACCCAGCAGCCCCCGACTCGGGCCCCGACGGCGTCGGGCCCGACGTCGGCTGTCGCGGAGGCGAGTCCAGAAGGACCACAGGACTTACCCGAGCAGGCAGCTCCGACTCCAGGCGAGGTCGCTTCGTGAGGTGCTCCTTCTCCAAGGACCCGGGGCGGCTGTCGGGGCTATGCGACCTGGCCCTCGCGGAGCCAGGAGCGTCCACCGACGCCGCCCTCGCGGGTTTCACCTTCCGACGATGGTCCCCGGAGGGAGAACCCCTGTCGGAGGAACTCCGGCGACGGTCCGAGCTGGAACCCCTGGACGCGGAGGCCTCCGACGAGGTCCGGGTACGGCTGGGGTCAGCGAAGATTCTATCCCGCTGATGCCGCCGACTTCTCAACGCTTTGGAGGACAGTTTGCCACAAGGCCCACAGATCATTTCTTCATGATCCGGGCCCAGGCAGCGGAGGCAATGGTCGTGTGTGTCAGTTAGTGACATATTTCGGTCACACTGACCACACCGCTTGAAACCACTGGCAGCCATCGGGGGAAAAAGGGCCCCGGCGAGGTCAAAGGACCGGGCTGCCAGGGAAAAACCGAAAACGAAACTGACTAAGTCAGAAAAACCGAAAAAGAAGAAGAGGACTCGTGACCGGCGTCGCGAGTCCGGGCGTGAAAAAGACCGGCGTCGAACCGAAGGAAAAAAGTTTAATTTATGAAGAAAAATCAACTTTTTCGCGGGGACACGACGGGTACGTCTGTAGGGCTCCGCGGAAAAAAGAAGACTGGCTAAGATGGCACCCTTGGGCGGGAAGGGGACCGCGCATGCGCGCTGCAATTCCCAAAGGCTTTCTTTGAAAGCTGGGGAAAATTGCTCCGCGAGGGCTCCGTCGGCGCCAACGTCACCCATAAGTGAGGACTGACTTCCTGCTTGGTCCTGGAGAAACAAAACAAGCCTAACTGTCATTTTATTGTAGTAAAAACAAAAAACCCACTAATAATGGTTGGGCTGGTGGCAACAGTGTTCACGGAAGCATCGCCCCAGCTTTCAAAGAAGGTATTCTTGGGTGGGAGGTGGACCACGCATGTGTCATACATCCCCCAAGGCTATCTTGCCTAAGTCTCCTTAATACCACAGAGCTCTTCGGATGTTGTTCTTTTTCCCCCAGAAAGTCAAATATTTTTATAGCTAAATTTTGGCTGGTTTGAGTACTGGTTCCTTCCTGCCCCCCGAGCCAGCTCACCTCAGCATCACTCCTCCAGGATCATCTCGCCATTTTTCACTTTTTCATTGAGGTCTGCCTTGACCGGTGTTCGTGCCCTTTTTCAGCTGAAGGCCTCAGCCACTTGACCAGAGGCAGGGACTCCCTTTTCCCCCCGATGGCCTCAAGTGACTTAAAAAAGTGTGACCGATGTGGCAAAGTTATATCACTTACCGATTCATACACCTGCTACCTCCGATGCCTTGGCCCGGAGCACAACTTCTCCATCGGCAAACTCTGCAGAACAATGACTCCAAAGGCCTTAGAGTCTCCATCGGCAGCAGGAAAAAATTTTTTGTAAGTCCGACTCGCCCCAGAGCCCCCTCCGATACCTCTGTGCCCTGTGAAGCCAAAGCCTCTTTGAAGTCTCACGGCACGGCTCCAAGCAGAAGGCCCTGAAGGTGGAGCATAAGAAGAAGACAAAATTATTGAAGACCGCCTCAGAGGACGGATCACAGAAACAGGTGAAATCCCAGGCCAGGTGTGAAGCTGAGGAGCGGCCCTCTAAGTTGCCCCGCAAGGAGTTGTCGATTCCCACCCCTCTGAGGCCATCCTCATCAATAGTACCGAGGCCAGGCCCAAAGTCCTTTGTGCCTGCGTTGAAAGCTGCGGAGCCAACTGTCATGGAGACCAGAATGGCAGCCCTAGAGAGCAGTATATCTGCTCTAGTGGCCATGCAGCAAGCATTTATGTCCAGCTCGTCTGATTCATCCACCCTGACCACAGGACCCTTGATGTCGAGGACCTTTCCTGGACATCAAGTTGGTCCTGGAGCACCATTCGCCTTGAGAGAGCCCCTGGCCACAGTCTAGGTCCCATTCTTCAGGACACCGATCCTCTCCGGTGAGCTCCTGTGGCTCGGGCAGACGATCCTCCAAAGGTCCTGCACCACGGAGAGCAGTCCTCAACTGAGGTGATCGTGTGACGTCAGACTCTTACTCAGACTTAAAATCCGAATGGGAGACCGAAGACTAAGAGTCCACGGAGATAAGGTTACACTGACGTGCCCTTTGACCTGTCTCCCCTGATGCCGAGGGGGCACCTTAATTTTGTGAGGGATATGGCTAAGGCTCCTGTAATAGAGACCAAGACAGAGCCCGAGGTGGACTCACAAACTGACGAATTGGAGATACTCCAATATGAGGCACTCCCGAAGGAAACCCTTACAGTCCTGGTGCCCCTGATGCTCGATCGCTGCCTCCTCCGGCTGTGGGAAGCACTGGCGTCAGTACTAATTATCAGTAGGCACCTCAATGCTATGTACTGGGTACGCCAGAGCCCTGGGTTCCAGAAGGCCCAGCTCCCCCACAGTTCAATGGTCATGGAGTCAGCCATGCACCAGCTTAAGAGCCAAAAGACACACTTGTTGGTACCACCTGGCAGGGAGGCCCAAACCCTCGGCTGAAAGGTTTTTCAGTGTTGATGCTAACATGTCGAATCCACTCATACCAGCATGTACCTGAAGGAACTGTCGAGGGAGCTCGGGAGATTCTTAGCAGGCCTCAATGGAGCACCCCTACAGAGGTTCAAGACCCTAACCTCTGCGGTAAAGGAATGTTCAAATTTCCTGTCCCAGACACCCTATGATGGCTTTGAGTCATTGGCTAAGGTGGCTGATGCAGGAATCAGGGCATGATGCCAAGTATGGCTGCAGTCATCCAACCTGGAACAATGGATATAAGACAAACTGATCAATGTCCCTTGCACAGGTGAAAACCTGTTCGGGAAACCCATAGCTAACAAAGCAGCAGAAACTGAGTATGTGACGAGAACTAGGCTCTAGAAAAAGACATCGGTGCAACCCCCAAAAAAATCCGGGAGGGAGCCCTGCTTCCTGAGAAAGAAAGGGGGCTTCAGTACTACACCGTACTTCCAAGCCTTCTTGGGCCTCAGCAGGCCAGCAACAAAAAGGGCAGAGACATGGTCCCAGAAAGCATAAAGCCCTGAAGCCCCAGGTTGGGGGAGGGTTTTGACTGCCTGGGCGTGACCCCCACCCCCTAGGGAGTCCTTTGCTGCCCACAGGAGAGCACCTGCCCACAGGTAGACAGCCATCACCACTGATGCCTCTCCTGATGTAGGTGATCAAGGAGGGTTACCTCCTCCACCTACATCAGACACCGCCCCCGCTCTTCCCAGGAGAGCCCACCAGGCATCTCCTTCACCATACCCTGCTCCTCACCAAGCTAGCAGGACTACTCAGACAAAGTAGTGGAGCCAGTCTCAAAATACCTGTGGGGCACCGGCTTCTACTCCAGGTACTTCCTCATCCCCAAGAGAACTGGGAGCCTCAGGCCCATCCTGGACCTGCGAGAGCTCAACAGGTTTCTGGTCAGGGAGAAGTTCAAGATGCTCTCCCTTGGAACACTGCTGCCATTCCTCCAGCAGGGAGACTGGCTTTGCTCCTTAGACCTAAAGGATATTTACACTCGCATCCTAATCCACCCCAGCCACCGAAAATACCTCTAGTTCATGGTGGGGGGAGGCAGCACTACCAATACAGCATACTGCCTTTTGGGCAGGCCTCATCTCCAAGGTTCTTCACAAATTGCCTTGCAGTGGTCGTAGCCCACCTCAGGCTTCAAGAGGCCTTAGTCTTTCACTGCCTGGACGACTGGCTCATAAAGAGGGACAGAGCTGCAGAGACACAATGCACCACCCGACACACCATAAACGCCCTGCAGCACCTGGAGTTTAAAATAAATTACCACAAGTCCCACCTTGCTCCTGCTCAGAGCCTAGAGTTCATAGGTGCACAGCTGGACACCCTTCAGGCAAAAGCCTTTCTCCCTTAGAAGAGGTCTGTACACTTCAGGGAACGAGCCGCAGAGGTGCAATGGCGCAGGACAATGCCCGCTCGGCTTCTCCTCCGCCTACTGGGACATATGGCCTCCATCATCCAAGTGACCCCCAGATGCTTGCATACACATGAGAGCAGCCCATTGCTGCCTCTGCTCTCAGCAGACCCAAGTTACAGGCAGGCTCCAGGACAGAGTGCATGTGACCTGCCAACTGGTGGACTCCCTCAGATGGTGGCATAATCCAGGTCACCTTCAGGCCGGGATGCCCTTCCAGGCACCTACCCCCCAGAAAGTCCTCACCATGGACACCTCTCTAATGGGCTGGGGAGCGCATTGCAAAAGCCTCCGGACACAAGGCTGCTAGTCCCAGAGGGAATCCAAAATGTAGATCAATCTACAGGAAATCAGGGCCATATTCCTGGCCCTCAAAGCCTTCTGTCACCAGCTGCAGCACCACACGGTACTGATCCAGACCGACAATCAGGTCGCGATGTTCTACATAAACAAGGAGGAACAGGGTCATACCCCCTCTGCCAGGACATGGTAGCCCTCTGCTCTTATGCCACATGTAGGGGGATGCTCCTGAGGGCGGTCTACCTCCTGGGTCAGGACCGGGTCTTGGCGGACAAGCTGAGCAGGGTATTCCAGCCACACGAGTGGTGCCTGGACCCAATTGTAGCCTCACAGCTCTGGGGCATCCCAGTGATGGACCTCTTTGCCAGCCTGGACAATGTGCATTTGCCCCGTTTCTGCTCCTGCCAACTACATCTGTCTTGGGTAGCAGTGGATGCATTCCTCATCCCGAGGTCGGAAGGCCTCCTGTACACTTCCCCCTAACACCACTGATAGCCAAGACCCTGTTCAAGGCTCAACATGAAAGAGTATCGCTAGTGCTGATAGCCCCTTGGTGGCTCAGACAGCCCTGGTTCCCACTGCTCCTTTCCCTAGCGGCAGTACTGCTGATTCCCCAGGGCTACTCTCGCAGGAGTGGGGCTCTCTCCTTCACCCCAACCTGGGGTCCCTCTCACTCATGGTTTGGCTGCTGAAAGGGTAGCACTAGCTTCCTTCAACCTTTCATGGGACATGGAAGGCCTCCTCGAGAAGGGTGTATGCTTCAGGTGGTAAGGTTTCTCACTGTAGCGCACAGAAAAACAGACAAACCAGTTCTGCTCAGTGCATGTGATACTCCAATACCTGCTCCACCTATCACAGGCACGACTGAAGTCCAACTCAGAGTATACCTGAGCGCCATCGTGGTGCATCACCACTCCATTGAGGGGAAGCCCCTCTTGGCTCAACCCCTCTTGTCTTGGTTCCTTATGGGCCTCATGTTGTCCAAACCGCTCCTCTACCCTCCGACAGTGGAATGGGACCTTAATGTGGTGCTCTCGCAACTCACTAAGCCTCCGTTTGAGCCTTTAGCTACCTGCGATATCTCTCCTGGAAAGTCACCTTCCTGATAGCCCTCATGGCAGCAAGCTCCAGGTTCTGATGACGAGCCTCCCTACACCAGGTTCTACAAGAACAGGGTGGTGCTCCAAACACACCCTAAGTTTCTGCCAAAGGTGGTGTCCCCATTTCACCTCAATCAGGAGGTGATACTCCTCACCTTCTTTCCCAGGCCTCACACCAGTAGGGTGGAAACCATTCCCCATATTCTGGATTGCAAGAGAGCCCTGGCCTTCTACCTGTAATGGGCACAGGGCCACCACAAAACTCAACAGCTTTCTGTATCTTATGACCCCAGCCGGCTGGGGCTCCCAGTGACTAAATGAACTCTGGCCACTTGGGTGGCAGATTGCATTACCCTTGCCTACGAGCAAGCGCGGATCCCACTGGACTAGAGAGTCACGGTGCACTGTGTCAGGGCCATGGCTACTTCTGTGGCCAATCTGCATGACAGAAATTTGGGCCATCCTCTGGTCTTCAGTCCATACCTTTGCAGTGCACTACTACCTGGAGAGGGAGTTCAAACAGGACGGTGCCTTCGGCCAGGCTGTACTCCGTAATTTTTTTGGGGTGTAGACAACTACCCTCCGACTTCCTGTGTTCAGGCTACCAGAGTGCTGGTTCTCTATTGGACACCTGGGTCATGCGAGTCTCTCTCTTAGGGATTTAACTGCTGCTGATCATAGCTCACCTTTGCAGGTCACTGTGACAGTTTTGCACAGGTCTTCAGTAGCCTGTAGCTGGGGAGTCCCATATGTGAGGACTGACTTCCTGCCAAAGCTTTTAGGTACATGCCTATGTAAAGCTCATAGGTCTGGATCTGGCACCTGAGCATCGAGTCTTGGTAGCACTTGCGCCCAAGAGTATCGAGGGCTCTGGCCTCCCGGGGGGAACAGAGGTGGTCTGGCTCTTGAATGTCTGCATGGTCAACTTGACGACCATGGAGTTATGTGGAAGCTGGGGTTTGTGGAACCCTGGGCCCTTCTGGATGCAGTACATGGCGTTGAGGCACCAACGTTTCCTACATGCAAAGTAGTAGCCTCTTGAGAATCAGCTGCTTGGACACTGAGGGTTTCCTTGAGTGGAGACTCATACTGAAGAATCTCCAACTCCTCGGTGCGTGGGTCTTCCTCCACCTTGGTTTGCACCTAGAGGGCTCTGGCTATGTCCCTGATGAAGTCATGGAAGGCCACGTCCTCAGGAGGAGAGTAGCGCTGGCTCTGAGGGAATAATCTCTGTGCTGCTTGATGTCCAGAGAGGTCTCGTCGTCAGTCTCCCATTCAGAGTTGAGTGGTGATGTCAAGTCTGAGGCCCTGTGACTCCCTGCCTCGAGGCTGGCATCAAAGCATCGGCAGCCTGTCGAGGACCTGGGGTCTGAATCATGGACACTGGCCGGTGAGGACCAGATGCCCAAAGAACAGGACCAGGATCTCGACCAGTGCCAAGGGCTTACCTGAGGCTGGTGGTGCTTGGGGCTCGGCTTGACGACCGGGGACTCCCTCGCAGTCGAGGGTCAGGTCATCAGGGCAGATGAACCGATCATCATTGCCCGCTGCAGGGCCAGGATAGCAGTGGTGGTCTGCTCCAAGGCTGTCATTCTGGTTTCCAGACCAGAAGGTTCTGCAGGTCTTTGGTGTGGGCACTGAGAATCTCGGGCCCGGCACCGCACTCTTGCGAGTGAGTCCTTGATGAGGACTAGGGCCTCGAGGAACCTCGCACGGCCTCTGCCAGCCGAGGAATGCTCCTTGAGGACGTTGGTGGGGCGCTTCTCTGAGTCGCCTGAGTCCTTCTGGGCGGTTTTACTGGGTTTCTCCGGTGCAACCTCAGCAGACGTCAGAGACTACTTTTTTCTCTGGGTCCAAGGTCTTCTTGGAGGAGAAGCCGCCGTGGGATGTGCTGGGCTTGGAGTTTGACGTCGGGGGGGCCAGGGCCGAGTCAGACCCAGGGAAAAATTTCTCCTGTAACTCAGACCTTTTTCT
The DNA here is from genome assembly GCA_033557465.1 of Ichthyophis bannanicus. Taxonomy (NCBI): domain Eukaryota; kingdom Metazoa; phylum Chordata; class Amphibia; order Gymnophiona; family Ichthyophiidae; genus Ichthyophis; species Ichthyophis bannanicus. The sequence goes on from CM066048.1 coordinate 124,219,619, forward strand.
GTTAGTTTTAGGCGTCATGGCTTGGCACAGGTCGCAGGAGGTGCTGTCATAATCTGGGCCCTGGCAGCGCAAGCAGCAGTCATGGGTGTCAGTTACTGACATGGTTTGACTGCAGCGGTCACATTTTATGAATCCACCGAGAGATATGGTGGGTAGCACCTGGATGGGATCGACAATTCCCGTGCAAAAAAAGGTGCGACCGCCGGTCGAAGAAGACCTCGATGAAAAAGAGCAGAGGATGGTGCCGGCACGAGGTGGGAAGAGGAACCAGTTGCTAACCAGGAAAAACTAAACTTAAGAAAAATAACAGGAAACATGACTCGTGTCCATTGGGCTCCGTAGAAAAAGCGTAGTTATTCACCTGTAACAGGTGTTCTCCGGGGACAGTAGGAATCAGTCCTCACATATGGGTGATATCAGCACCAATGCAGCTCTGGTAGCAGCATCTCCCCAGCATTCAGAGAAAGCCTTTGGGAGATGCCACCACGCATGCGTGGTGCCCTTCCTGCCCAAGGGTGCCATCTTGCTTAGTCAGATGACATAACTAAAAGATGGCAAAAAGAAAAATTGGTAAAGAAGCAACTCCAAGGGGAGGAGGGAGAGTTGTGAGGACTAATTCCTGCTGTCCCCAGAGAACACCTGTTACAGGTGAGTAGCTATGCTTTCTCCAGGAAAGCGTAGTTACTCACCTGTAACAGGTGTTCTCCAGGAGCAGCAGGAATCAGTCCTCACTTATGGGTGACGTCGGCGCCGACGGAGCCCTCGCGGAGCAATTTTCCCCAGCTTTCAAAGAAAGCCTTTGGGAATTGCAGCGCGCATGCGCGGTAGTCTTCCCGCCCGAAGGTGCCATCTTAGCCAGTCAGATGACATAGCTAAAAAAGACAGCATAAAAATTTGCAAAAAGAACATAAGCAGACGATTGCAACTCCAAGGGGAGGAGGGAGGGTAGTGAGGACTGATTCCTGCTGCTCCTGGAGAACACCTGTTACAGGTGAGTAACTACGCTTTCTCCAGGACCAAGCAGGAAGTCAGTCCTCACTTATGGGACTCCCAAGCTCAAGGCTACCGGAGACCCTAAGCACAAAAATGAGCTCCCTCTAGCTCAGCAGCACAGAAGGAAAGAATCTTCGCTGAATTATCACCCACCGGTAGCCCACATCCGGGATGGAGGGTAGGAGTTGCTCAGACCTCAAAGAGATTACGGAGGACTGCCTGTCCGAAAGCACTGTCCCTGCGGGACTCCCTCTCGAGACAGTAATGGACCGCAAAAGTCTGGCTCGAAGACCAAGTAGCGGCCCGGCAGATGTCTGCCAGCGGAACAGAGCGGAGGTAAGCCACTGACGTAGCCTTTGCCCGAACGCAATGAGCCGTGACTCGACTTTCTAAGGAGAGTCCGGCTGCCCCATAAGCCCAAGAGATACAGTCCGCAACCCAGATGGACAGAGTACGCTTGGAGACCGGGAGCCCCAATTTATTGGGGTCAAAGGACACAAAAAGCTGCGCAGCTTTACGGTGCTCCCGCGTACGGTCAAGGTAGAAGTTCAACGCCCTTCTACAGTCCAGGGTATGGAGGACCGTCTCAGCTCGGCTGGAGTGTGGTCTGGGAAAGAAGGTTGGAAGTACCACCTCCTGATTCAAGTGAAAAGGGGAGACCACTTTAGGCAGAAACTTTGGGTGAGTCCGTAGGACTACCCTATTCTTGTAGAACCGAGTGTAGGGGGGATCAGACACGAGGGCCTGTAATTCACTTACGCGCCTAGCGGAAGTGAGGGCTATCAAGAACAGCGTTTTCCAAGACAGAAAACGGAGAGAGCAGGTAGCCATAGGTTCAAAAGGCGGACAGGTGATCCGCTGTAAAACCACATTCAGGTCCCAGTCAGGCGCTGGCGGGCGCAGAGGTGGTTTAAGTAGTAGGAGACCTCGGAGAAACCTCGCTACGAGAGGGTCGTTGGAGAGAGGTCTGCCGTCCACCGGCACATGATGTGCGGAAAGAGCACTGAGGTGAACTTTGACGGAGTTGGACTTAAGTCCCAGATTAGAGAGGTGTAGCAAGTACTGTAAGATCACCGACACCGGGCAGGAGAAGGGATCCTGAGACTGTTGGGTACACCAGACTGCAAAGCGACGCCATTTAAGGGCGTAGCATTTGCGGGTAGAAGGCCGTCGCGAAGCCAAGACGACCTCCTCCACCTCTGCCGGCAAGAGGAGAGGAGCAAGGACTACCCTCTCAGCAGCCAGGCCATGAGGTTGAGAGACCTGAGGTTGGGGTGCAGTAGGGACCCCTGATCCTGGGTGAGGAGATCCGGTTGCACCCCCAGAGGGATTGGATCCTCCACCGCCAGTTGCAGCAAGAGCGGAAACCACGGCTGCCTGGGCCAGCGAGGGGCCACCAGGATCATGAAAGCTTTGTCTCGGAGAACCTTGAAAAGGGTCCGAGAGACTAACGTGATGGGAGGGAAAGCGTACAGAAGGCTCCCCGACCATGAGATCAGAAAGGCGTCCGCCGCCACCCGAAGGGGGTGAGGCTGACGAGAGCAGAAGCGAGGAAGCTGCCGGTTGTGAGGACTGGCAAAGAGATCCACTGTGGGGAGGCCCCACCTGAGGAAGAGCTTCTGAACAATCAAGGGGTCCAGACGCCACTCGTGCGGCTGGAGGACCCTGCTGAGTTTGTCCGCCAGGCAATTTTCTTGGCCCGGGAGATAAACTGCCTTGAGGAGAATGCCGTGACTGACGGCCCAAGAGCAGAGCTTCTGTGCCTCCCGGCAGAGGAGGAAGGAGCCCGTGCCCCCCTGCTTGTTCACGTAGAACATGGCAACTTGATTGTCCGTCTGGACAAGGACGGACTGTTGGGAGGTCAGGTGGGAGAAGGCCTTGAGAGCTAGGCGGATCGCCCTGAGCTCCAGGAAGTTGATCTGCTGAGCAGACTCCCACTTGGTCCAGAGGCCCTGAGTACGTGCCTCTTGGCAATGGGCTCCCCAGCCCAGGAGGGATGCATCGGTGGTCAGCACCCGGGTCGGCTGAGGTGACTGGAAAGGCATTCCCAATACCAGGTGCGGCTGCCGGAGCCACCACCGGATAGACGAGACCAGCGGCTCGGAGACGCGCACCAGGTCTGCTAGGCCGCCCGTGGCCTGTCGCCACTGCTGGCGGAGACACCACTGAGCAGGCCGCATATTCAGGCGGGCATTGGGGGTCACATGGACGGTGGAAGCCATATGGCCGAGCAGTCTCAGGAAGCGCCTGGCGGAGACCAGGGGCTGGCTGCGAAAGCGGTCGGCTAGGTCCATGAGCCGCTGAGCCCTGTCGAGCGGTAGGTACGCTCGCGCCTGAGGGGTGTGCAGCCTTGCGCCGATGAACTCGAGATCCTGTGAGGGGAGCAAAGTGGACTTTGCGAAGTTGATGACAAAGCCCAAGTGCTGCAGCAGAGTCACCGTGCGGCACGTGGCGGTGGTGACCTCCTGAGCGGACGCTGCTCTGATGAGCCAGTCGTCGAGGTACGGAAAAACATAGAGGCCGTGAAGCCGGAGATGGGCCGCCACGACCGCGAGACATTTTGTGAAGACTCGCGGTGCGGAGGACAGGCCGAAGGGCAGTACTCTGTACTGGTAATGATTTCCTGCCACCACAAACCTTAGGTATTGGCGGTGGCTTGGGTGGATGAGGATGTGCGTGTAAGCATCCTTTAGATCCAAGGAGCATAGCCAATCTCCCTGCTGGAGGTAGGGCAGAAGGATTCCAAGGGTAAGCATTTTGAACTTCTCCCGCACAAGGAACTTGTTGAGGTTGCGCAAGTCCAGGATGGGTCGGAGGCCTCCTGTTCTCTTTGGTATCAGAAAATACCTTGAATAGAAGCCCTGACCTCTCAGGTGGTGTGGCACCGGTTCCACCGCCTGATCCTGCAGAAGACCTGCTAACTCCTGAAGGAGCAACTCCCTGTGCAGAGGGGGGCGCGGAGGCTCTCCCGGAAAATAGGAGGGAGGGACCTGATGGAAGTGGAGAAGGTAGCCCTCTCGCACGACCTGAAGCACCCAGGCATCTGCGGTGATGCTGGACCACCTGTCGGCGAAGTGAACCAGCCGGCCTCCGGTGCTGGGGGGAACCAGCGGGGGGGGAGAGGCTATGCTGAGCGAGTCAAAAACCCCCACCCTGCTGAGCAGGGGCTGGTGGCGCAGGCTTGGGGGCTTGCTGCCTACGGGACCCGTTACCCCGTCCCTTGGCCTGCTGGCCCTGTTGGGGAGCTGCAGGGGCCTGATAATGGGGGTATTGTTTGTAGGCAGCCGCCTTCCTCGGGTAAAAGGTCTTTTTTCCCGAGCCCTTCTTTTTCTGGGAAGGGGCGGAGGTCTTCCTAGAAAGCCTGGTCCTGGTGAGAGTCTCAGTCTCAATTTGTGCAGCCTTTTCCGCCATGGGCTTGCCAAAGAGGTTTTCGCCTCGGCAGGGGACATCGACCAACTTGTCCTGTACCCAGGGCTCAAGGTCGGACGACTGAAGCCAAGCCTGTCGGCGGGCACCGATGCCGGCTGCGGCTACTCGAGCCGAGGCTTCAAAGCCATCATAGGCTGCCCGGGACATGAACTTTGAGCATTCCCGAATACCTGTGGACAAGGCTAGGAACCTCCGCAAGGGTTCCTCGGACAAACCAGCGGAGAAGCCGGCTAGCTCTTTAGCCAGATCCCTGAGATACATGCCCATGTAGAGCTGGTAAGTCTGGACACGACAGGCGAGCATAGAGCCCTGGAAGCACTTTTTGCCAAGGCCATCCAGGTTACGGGCCTCCCTTCCAGGAGGCACCGAGGAGTGCATCTTCTGGCTCTTAAGACGATGCATGGCCGATTCCACTACCATGGAATGGTGTGGCAACTGCGCCTTTTGAAAGCCAGGGCTCTTGCGGACTCGATAGATAGAATCGACCCGCTTGCTCAGGACCGGCGAGGAGGCCGGACTCTCCCACATGCGGAAGAGTAGTCGTTCCAGCATAGGAGGAACCGGCACAGTAAAGTGCTCCCTCGCGGGAGAGTCATACTGGAGGGCGTCGAGCTCTTCGGCTCTTCGGCTCCTCCTCGGGGTCCGCAGGGAAGGCCAAAGCCTTGGCCATATCCCTAACGAAATCCGAGAACCGGGCATCCTCCGGGGGGGACTGCTTCCGAGGCTCGGACTCCGGAGAGTCCGATGGGACACACCGAGTCCGGAAAGAATCAGGTGACTCTTCCTCCTCCGACTCCCAGACCGACTCCGACGAGGACTCGGTGGGGTCGGCTCGGGCAGGGTGCGGCGCCAGCCGCCCCGACGCCGAGGGAGTCGGCGTCGGCGACCTCGGTCCCGAACGGGAGGCCGAGGGCGACCTCGACCGAGGATCGACTCGAGTTCTCATCGACTCGAGGATCGGCTCGGTCTCCGGGGTCGACTTGGACGTCGACGTCCCGGCGGTCGGGGCAGCGACGCCAGCGAAGCCAGCGAGCAGTGCCCGCTGCTGGTCCATGAAGGCAGACAATCTGCTCTCCAAGGCCGTCAACCTGAGTCCGAGCTCAGGCGACCCAGCAGCCCCCGACTCGGGCCCCGACGGCGTCGGGCCCGACGTCGGCTGACGCGGAGGCGAGTCCAGAAGGACAACAGGACTTACCCGGGCAGGCATCTCCGACTCCAGGCGAGGTCGCTTCGGGAGGTGATCCTTCTCCAAGGACCCGGGGCGGCTGTCGGGGCTATGCGACCTGGCCCTCGCGGAGCCAGGAGCGTCCACCGACGCCGCCCTCGCGGGTTTTTCCTTCCGTCGATGGTCCCCGGAGGGAGAACCCCGGTCGGAGGAGCTCCGTCGACGGTCCGAACTGGAGCCTTTCGACAGTGAGGCCTCCGACGAGGTCCGGGTACGGCTGGGGTCAGCGAAGATTCTTTCGCGCTGATGCCGCCGACTTCTCAACGCCTTCGAGGACAGTTTGCTGCAGGGCCCACAGATCAGTTCCTCGTGATCTGGGCCCAGGCAGCGGAGGCAAAGGTCGTGTGAGTCGGTGAGTGACATATTTCGGTCACACCGACCACACCGCTTAAAGCCACTGGCAGCCATCGGGGGAAAAAGGGCCCCTGCGAGGTCAAAGGACCGGGCTGCCAGGGAAAAAACGAAAACGAAAACTGACTAAGTCAGAAAAACCGAAAAAACCGTTAGAGGACTCGAGACCGGCGTCGCGAGTCCGGGCGGGAAAACGACCGGCGTCGAACCGAAAGAAAAAAGGATAAATACAGAGGAAAATCAACTTTTTCGCGGGGACAAGACGGGGACGTCTGTAGGGCTCCGCGGAAAAAAGAAGACTGGCTAAGATGGCACCTTCGGGCGGGAAGACTACCGCGCATGCGCGCTGCAATTCCCAAAGGCTTTCTTTGAAAGCTGGGGAAAATTGCTCCGCGAGGGCTCCGTCGGCGCCGACGTCACCCATAAGTGAGGACTGACTTCCTGCTTGGTCCTGGAGAACAAGCAGATAGTCAGTCATCACATATGGGACTCCCTAGCTACAGGCTACCGAAAGCCTGTAGAAAAACACTGACCTCCTCAGGGGGGAGCCGTGAGCAGCAGCAAATGAGTCCATAGGTACAGACTACAGTAGGACCCGTGTGTCCGAAGAGAACCAGCACTCCCGTGGCCTGAATATAGAAAGGTTGGAGGGTAGGAGTTGCCTAGACCCTGAAAAGATTCCGGAGCATAGCCTGGCCAAAGGTACTGTCCCATTGGGGCTCCCTTTCCAGGCAATAATGAGCTGCAAAGGTATTGACTAAAGACCCGGTGGCAGCCTGACAGATGTCCATCATCGGGACGAAGTGCAGGTTGCCACAGAGTCCGCCATGGCCCCGAAACTGAGCCGTGACCCGGCCCTTCAGCATGAGCTCAGCCTGCTCATAGGCTAGGGTGATGCAGTCTGCCACCCAGGTGGACAGTGTCCATTTGGTCATCACTTCCCTCAGCCAACTGTGGTCATAGGAAACAAAAAGCTGAGAAGCTTTGTGGTAGCCCTGGGTACGTTGAATGTAGAAGGACAGGGCTCTCTTACAGTCCAAGGTGTGAAGGATGGTCTCCGCCCTACTGGAGTGAGGCCTTGGGAAGAAGGTGGGAAGGAGATTATCACCTTCAGAAGTAATTTAAGGTGTGTACATAGCATGACCCTGTTCTTATAGAATCTGGTAAATGGCGCCTCTGGTACTAGCGCTTCGAACTTGCTGACCCTGCGAGCGGAGGTGAGCACCACCAGGAACACAACTTTCCACAAGAGGTATCTCAGGTGGCAGGTAGCCAGAGGCTCAAATGGTGTGCAAGTGAGCTGCCCCAACACTACGTTGAGGTTCCATTCCGTTGTCAGAGGGCAGATGGGATTTGGACAGCAGGCGTCCTCTCAAAAAGTGGGCCACCAGAGGTTGGACAGAGAGGAGTTGCGTTCAGTGGGGTGGTGATGCGCCGCCAGGGCACTGAGGTGCACTCCTAACAGGAGTTTGATTTAAGCCCAGATTGCAAGAGGAGAAGGTACCACCATGGAGTTATGCGGCAGCTGTGACTTCTGGAAACCCGGGCTCTAGTGGACCTGATACATCGAGTTGAGCCGCTTGCTCACAACCGGCACCGATGCCAGTGTCTCCCACATACACAGCAGTAGCCATTCCAGGACGGGTGGGATGGGTACTGTGAGCAATTCCCTCAGTGGGGCCTCATACTGGAGGATTTCTAATTCCTCCATCTGAAGGTCCTCCTCAGATTCCATTGGGAATGCGAGGGCTATTGACATATCTCGCACAAAGTCGAGGAATGCTATATCATCAGGTGGAGACAGACACCAGGGCGGCAAGTCATGGGATATCGCAGTGGTGTCAGGTGTCCGGAGACACGTCCTCTATCTCCCATTCAGATTCATTGGTGGAAGACTCGCAGGAAAGGCGACTTGCAGGCTCGGGACCAGAGCTCTGCCCGTGACCCTCGGAGGCTCTGTGGCTGGTGCCATGTCTGCTAGCTGAGGAAGACCTCGTTCCCATCGAATGGGACTCGGATCGAGACCTAGGCAGAGGATCGGCTCAAAGCCATATGGTCTTGAGGATTGTTTCGGCTCTGCCTTCGGGGATGTCCTGGGCAGAGGAACTGGTAGTACTGGACAGCAACATCCGCTGCTGGTCCATGAAGGTGGTCAGGCTGCGCTCCAGGGCCGCCATCCTGGATTCGAGTCCAGAAGGCTCTGCAGGCATTAAGAAACTCAGGCCCAGCATCGGTTCCCCTGAAGGGGAGTCTTCAGTGAGGATAGGCCCTGGCATCTGAGGCTGATCTGCAGTAGATTTCTTCTGTTCCGATCCCTTGTACAAGCATCATGGACTGCAGGACCTGGCCCGGAGCTTACCTGACCCGTCAGAGCTGCCAAGGGATGCTGCCTTCAAGGGTTTCTTATTCTTGTGTACCGTTGAGAGAGACCCCCTTTCTGAAGAGCCACTGCAGTGACCGGAGTCTGCAGTGGCGCCACATAAGTCTCTGGCTTCGGGGGAGGCCTTGGCCTTCGGGAAGAACTTTTGTCGTGCTGCTGCTGACTGCCCTTGAGGGCCTTGATCGATTACATTTTGCATAGACTGCAAGCTGCAGGGTCGTGTTCAGCCCTAGGCAGCAGTCATGTGTGTCGGTGAGGGACATTATCTTGGCACAACGGTCACACTTCTTAAAGCCACTGGTAGTCATGGGGGAAAAAAGTACCCCAGCGAGGTTGAAGACCCGTGGTGCTGCCAGTTGGAAAAGAGGAGGAAAAAATATAGGGACCCGAGACTCTCTGCCTGGGCAGTGGGCTCAGGTGGCAGGAAGAGTACTGGTACACAACCGGACAGGGTGTGAAACTCAGGTTGAGAAAAAAAAAATCAACTTTTTCCGGGGGAAACCACACAGACATCTTAAGGGCTCTGCGGAAAAAAGGAGACTGAGCAAGATGACACCCTTGGGCAGGAACGGCACCATGCATGCATGGTGGCAAGCTCCCAAAGGTTCTATTTGAAAGCTGGGTAGAAGCTTTCGCAAGGGCTCAGTCGGCACAGACATCACCCATATGTGAGGAACGACTTCCTGCTTGTTCCCGAAGAAATGGAGACTGAGCAAGATGGCACCCTTGGGCGGGAAGGAGACCACGCATGCGTGGTAGCATATCCCAAAGGCTTTCTTTGAAAGCTGGGGAAATGCTTCCACCGGCGCTGAAGTCATCCATATGTGAGGGCTGACTTCCTGCTTGTTCCTGGAGAAAATGCAGAGCTGCTATCTAAAACCATTTTCTGTATTTCATACTAGCTCTCACACCCTTCCGCCATTCCCTCTTCTCCTACCAAGAGATCAGAAAGAAGCTAGTGAATAAGATACCCCCCTAATTCTGGCCCAGGATGAGTCCCTGCAAAGAAAGATTACTTGCTTATAATTTAATGAATGCATTTGACCAATCCTGGCACCGATGCCATGAACACATCACAGTCACGAACAGTAGATGAACCAGTTAGCTGCCACTATGATCCTGCCTGGCAGCTGCAGCCACAACCAGGGGCTACTAGAGGGAGGCTATGGAAAAGGAAGCATAACTAATCACTTACATTCCCTTTCTCTTGGAAAAGCACCAATACTGGTCTTTGGAACACCACACCTGCATCTGGCACAAATGTCCCTCTAACAGCTACCTACATTTACTGCATACTTATCCAAAAGAGGGCTGTGTGGGCCAGTGACAGAGTACTTGCTATGCATGAAAACCATCTCCCCTTTCTGTATAAGCAGGCTGCAAAAAAGGGAAACAATATCAAAGAATTTATTTTATTTTTTTTTGTCTTTTTTTTGTAATGTGGATGTCTTGGAGAATAAAATTGACCTTTATTCTTTTGTCTTTCTTCCTTGCGCTCTGCAAGGCTTTTTTCCCCTCTGTAAAAATGTCTTTTTTCCAGTCCCCCAACATGGAGCAGAGGAAGGGGGCTAGTAGAGAGGACACACAGACGTAGAATGCCCCCTCCCCCTATTGCTGCTCCCCTTTGCACTATTATTTTGTCTACTGCTTCTGCCACTGTTGGTTCTTCCCCCATCAGTCTTCCTCATCATCATCGTCCTCACTGGAGTCAGAGTTCGCAGGCATCATGGGATCGTGGAGCAAGGAGAACTTGTAATTCTGGGACAGTTCATCTGGCTCCTCTTGCGGATCTGCTCGAGCTGTGGCTGCACAGGGCAGGGTGTAACCCAGGCCACGAAGTCCTGGTGAGTGAAGAAGAACTGGCCGTGGAAAGGATGGGGGGGCTGCAACCCTGGCTGGAGGTAGCTGACCCTGCTGAAAGCCATGCAGAGAAGTTGCCGAAGGGGGCCCTGCTGCCAATATGGTGCTTGGGGTTATCGTCCTAGAGGGGTCCTGGGAAGGCAGCCGCTTGCTACGATTCTTGTTGGAGATCAAAGCAGGGTCCTGGTGGGAGTGGGACAAGGAGGTCTCAAAGTGGTGACTCTGCAAGGCAGAAGGAAAAATAATTTTAAAAAACATAAATATTTCTAAGTTTGAGTAGTGTAATCACAAACTGAGATCAATGTAGAAACAGGCTCAATATTCTTCCTCTCATCACAGCAGGGAAAAAAAAGTCTATCAGGTATCAGACACAAGCTCACTACACAGCATAACAGTCTAATCCCCGATCCAGTCAAACTTCTCTGGCGTATCACAAAACAGAACTGTGATCTGTTCCCTTCCCTGGGACTCATCTTGCTTTCCTCAAAAATCTCTCTTACACACCTTAATCTCAAATATATGACAACGTGCTGCAATCAGAATTGCTGTACTGCCTGAAATTTGGAAGTGACAAGTGCATCAAGGTTTTCCAGTTCTTAAATAAGCAAGAATGTGGCAGGCTCTCACCTTTTTGCTGATTTTCTCATTTGTTGACTGCACACGCCCCAGTCCAGAGAATCCACCCAAAGATGTTTTGGTGGGTTTCTTGCATCGATGCTGCTTCTGCTTTCGACGTTTTTCCATATACTGGGAAACAGAGAGAATACATCGTTAACCTCTTCCTCAAAACTCTGCAATCAGGCAGAAAGAAAAAAGAAAACTTACCAATGCCAGTACCCAGAAACCATGGAAGATCTGCAATATACCCAGATAATAAAGACCGCAACCCACAAGATGGGTGGCACTCTCAACATGGTATTTACATCAAACCAAGAATACTACACCAACATGATAATATACATAACTATCACCCCAATCCCCTGGTCAGACCACCATATGATCAACTTCTCCATAAACCAGACCATGAAAAGTCGAACCCCTGAAGCAAATCTCAAGGAGAAAAGATGATTTCGAACCTTCCACAAAGCCAAATTCTTGGATGAAATCCTGCCAGAAATGGATCAGAGCATAACAGATCTTGAGTCCACCATTGATAAATGGAACAAAACCCTACATAACGCAACAACCGCACCACAGAAACCAGAGGGAGGAGTGGCCTAGTGGTTGGGGCAAGGTACTTCAGGCCGGAAGTTCAAATCCCACTAGAGGACAGCAACCTTGGGCCGGAAGGACTGGGGTTTCTAGTCCCACAGGTGCTCCTTGTGGTCTTGGGCAAGCCACTTAACCCTCCATAGCCCATGTTCCCTGTAAAATAGTTATCTCCAAGTTATAATGCCCTGTTCAATGTAATTTCAGTTTGTTCAATGTAAACCGCACCGATGCAGAATAGCGCGGTATATAAGAGAATGTAATAAATAAAATAAGCCATGACAACAAAAGAAAACACTATGCCCCCTGGTACTCAAGTGAAATCAACAGACAAAAGAAACACCTAAGGAAAATGGAGCACCAATGGAGAAGAACAAAAATACACATACACAACACCTTGACAAAATACAAGGAATCTCAAACTACGTACCATAATATGATAAACAGTCACAAGAAGGAATACCACACAAACCTGATAATGAAATCAATCAACAAACCAAGGGAGCTCTTCTCTATAGTAAACAATCTCACAAAAGAACCAACCAAAACAGATGACCTAGATACTATTGCCCCGCAAGACATAGCCGACTATTTAAACTCAAATACACACAGACAGCTCTCAAGAATCCAACCAGATCCAACATACAATGGAAGATACATGGACTGCATTCCACATACCATCAAGACAACAAATTAACAACATCATAACCACCATAAACACAACAACCTCACCTACTGACCCATGCCCAGTTACATGGCTCAAACAGACAAAAGAATACCTAACACCGCATCTACAAAAGATTGTCAAATCTTCACTAACTCAAGGATACCTTCCCCAGCAACTCAAGAAAGCATCCATCAGACCAATCCTTCAGAACAACCACCTCGACAAGAATGAACCACTCCTACCGCCCAATATCCACTGCCTTACCTTCATAACTAAGATAATCGAAAAATGTGTGCAGCATCAACTAACTACAAGACCACATAGATACCTACGCCCCACTAGACCCCCACCAATACGGCTTCAAACAATACCACGGAGTAGAAACACTTATTACATCTCTCCTGGACACTCTTGTAATGGGCATGGACAATATACAACAAGGCTTTGTACTATGTTTCATAGACGTCGCTGCTGCATTCGACTCAGTAAATCACAATACTTTACTACAAAGACTCAGGGATGTAGGAATATGCGACAGAGTCATGGATTGGTTCTTCTCCTACCTCTCCCACTATACACAACAGGTAAGAAACAAAACCCGACAGTCCGAACCATTCACACAACACCAAGGAGTCCCACAAGGCTCAGCTCTCTCAGCGCTACTATTCAATGTCTACATACAGCCAATTTGTAGCATTATAAAGCAATTCAATATCGATTACAGAATATACGCAGATGACATCATGATATTCACCCCCATAAACATCAAACACCCGGACTACTTGCAGATCACAGCATGCTTGGAAGCAATGGCAGATTGGCTCAACAGTCAAAGCCTCTACATAAACTATAAAAAAATCTGAATTTATGCATATTACCAGAAGCACGATATTCTCACGGCCAGAATCAATAAAAATCTTCGACCACACGATAAGCAACAAAAGAGAAGTCAGATACTTCAGGGTCACCTTTGATCAACAACTCAACTTCCAGCCACACATCAAAAAGACAACCAGATCAGCCTGCCACAAACTCAGAACGCTACGCAACCTCAAACCACTGTTCACCGACGACTTCCGAACTGTCTGCCAAGCCATAATGCCTATATTAGATTTCTGCAATGCAATTCACCATGGATTCCCGAAAAAAAAAGACTCTCCCCCTACAACTAGTACAGAACACAGCGGCCAGAATCATCACCGGAACAGCAAAATACGAACACATAACCCCCATGCTCAACCAGCTGTACTGGCTCCCTATGACTGTATGCACCAAGTACAAAGCCATAATAATCTTTAAACAATCTCTCGCCCACAACCTTACAACCACTGATCAAGAAAACACCACCTACCAGAACAAGGAGAGGATCAGATAACAACACACTAGAGACCCCATGAAACTTCAGAAAAGCAAACCAATTCACCTGCAACAGAGCCTTCTCCCTATTTGCACCCAAACTGTGGAATGATCTTGCCACATCAACACGTGAGATCAAGGACCTAGCGGACCTTAGAAAGGAAATAAAGACCCATCTGTTCCTGGAATACTTTGGAATCACACCGGAAGATTATGATTAACAGTAACAGCAACTGGACCATGAAACTCAGCTAGAGTTCTTGTATATAGTTAGCATTTGACAATTGCTTGTTTTACCCCAATATATCCTCCAAGTTGAATAACCCTGTTCAATGTAAAGGCTGTTGCTATAACTGTTCATTGTAAACCGCTTTGAATGTATATAAGGCGGTATAGAAAACCTGTTAAATAAAAATCAGAGGCTACCATATGACGATCATAAACCCCAAAGAAAAATACACATTTGTTTTTCAGAAATGCTACAACTATAAAGTTCGCTAGTCCGTATTTGGACAAAAGGCTTTATTTGTGAAATTTAATTCCTTATCGTCCCTCCAGTCCAGTCCCACACCTCTGGGTAGTGCACCTCCTCCAGCAGCTTGGAGACTGAGCATGTCATCTTTTTGATGACACTAGTGTACAATGAAAGATAGTCAGTCAGTGGATTTGAACGCAAATGAAATCCTTCCATCTGTCTATGGTCAGTGAGTAACCTGACATGATAATCTCTTGTCGCTTAGCCCAGATTATGTACCTATTAAATCTGTAATATTGCTTGTAAGGGAAGCAGTATTCCCTTATAGCCATTTGTAGTATTATAAGAAAAACGTAAACTTTACTTGGAGAACATGTCAGTTTGATTGGATCAGGGCAAGGTCCATTTCATATCCTTAACATACAACACTGCAGCGCAATCTAAAAATCCTCAAGATATGCAGTCCCCGATGTGGTGTGGTCTCGGAGGCAGGCATCTGACTAAACTGCACACAAAAGGCTGTCATGGGAGCAGGACCCGCAGGATGAGATGAGGCAGGAGAGTCCCTCCTGGTTGCAAGAGACCCTGTGGGCGGGGGGTGCCATGTTACCTTCAACGGATCCGGCCCCCGGTCCCTGCACGATGCCTGGACCATCCACCCCTTGAGCACAGGGAGCAGTAGGGCTCCTGGGGGAGTTCTCACCGGAGTTTTTCTTACTTTTGCAGGAGGCGTTTTGCCTACCAAGTGGCTCCTCAGCCTCAGAACACAGGGCTCAGAGGATGTCAGATGCAAAAAAGCACGAGTCAGGAGGAGTGGTGTCTAAGCGGGCTAGAGGCTTAGAGGAGTGGCAGCAATCGCCGTTGTCGGAGGGGCTAAATGGGGAAGACCTTGACACAGAGCTAGATCTGCAGGAGGAGTTGGAAGAAGGAGAGAGCCTAGAACAGGAGGATCAGGCGCGGATTGTTTGGGTTTTCCGCCGGGAGGAGCTACCAGTGCTCATCTTTAGGCTTATGTTTAAGCAATTTCTTGATATACTGCCCAGGCCAAAGGCCATTAGGGTGGTTTACAATCACTACAAGCGGGTACTGATACAATTCCTCGTCCCTAAAGGGCTCACATTCTGTGTGTACCTTGGAGACCCTCAAGGCCCTGAATATGCCTGCTAACCTCCCAGCAGAGGAAGAGGCGCTGTAGGATCCATTGTTACAGGCGGTATGGAAATCACTGAAAGTCTTACCAGTACATGGAGTAGTAGGACAGATGATCCAGGATGAGTGGGATCTGCTGGAGGTTGGCCTTAAAGTGGTGCAATCCATGATGCGCCTATGCCCGCTGCTGGAGCAAGAACAAGCTCCTTTGATCACCCAAAGTGGGCACAGTGGTGTTGGCAGCAGTCAAAGAGACCTTGACTTGTCTCCTGCAGTTGAGAGACGTGGAACTGGTTCCGCGAGACCTGTACATCTGCGGTCGATGCTTAATGTATTTTGTGGTGCCCAAATGGAAGGTTCCTTTTGCCCAATTCTCAACTTTGAGGGCATGAACTATGGTCTTCAGGTACCGCATTTTCACAGTAATAATGGCGGTAGGAAGCGGAGATTTTGGGTGACTCTCGATCTCTCAGAGGCATATCTGCACGTTCCCATCCATCCAGAACATCGGCAGTTTCTCCGCTTGCGGTGCCAAGGGGCCATTTCAAGTTTTGAGCGTTGCCCTTTGGTCTGGCGACCACCCCCCATACCTTTACCAAGGTCTTGGTGGTGGTGGCGGCAACTCTCCACAAGGAAGGGGTTCTCGTACACCCGTACCTAGACTATTGGCTGGTCCAGGTGAAGTCCAGGGACAATAGCGAAAAGAGCAACAGCGCAGATGGGAGAGTTCCTTCAAAGTCTCGGTTGGGGGTCAACCTGGCCAAGAGTCAGTTACAGCTGGCCCAGGAGCTAGAGTATTTGAGAGCATGCTTTGATACCTGCATGGGCAGGATTTTCCTGCCGGTTCGCCAGGCGCAGGAGCTACGACAGTGGTTACGATAGGTCCTGAAGATGGCAAGACCATCAGAGTGGCAGCATCTGCAGGTTCTGGGGACCATGGCGGCCACTGTCGAGCTAGTCCCATGGGCAAGGGTGCACATGCAACGACTGCAGAAGGCTCTGCTCAGTCAATGGTCCTGTCAGAGTCAACCCTGTCCCAAGTACTCCCTTGCCCGCGGAGCACCAGGAGAGCCCTCAGTTGATGGCTGCATATGGAGAACCTGGAAGGAGTCCCTGGTGTGGGTTCCTCTGATGACTGGGCCTGTTTCCTGAGTGCAGTTGAAGCCTGCATAAAAGGCTCCTGTGCCCTGCCCTTTTGAGGCTTTCCTAACCAGGGCTCCACACATCAAACAGTAAGTAAGGATTTGAGGGTTTCTTTGTTTGTTTTTTTGGGTTTTTTTTATTACATTGCTAGCTCTCTGACTGGGAGCTCTTAAAAGGGTTTTGTGTATACTTTTTAAAAGCAAGGTTACTTACAATTTTGCTGTTTTAGGGGAACTTTACTGGAGCACAGTAGGTTGCTGAACTCTGTAACCTCCTCAGATTCAGAAACTGCTAACACCTAATCAGGAGTTAGTGGGCCTGTTTCCTGAGTGCAGTTGAAGTCTGCATAAAAGGCTCCTGTGCCCTGCCCTTTTGAGGCTTTCCTAACCAGGGCTCCACACATCAAACAGTAAGTAAGGATTTGAGGGTTTCTTTGTTTGTTTTTTTTTTTGTTTTTTTTTTATTACATTGCTAGCTCTCTGACTGGGAGCTCTTAAAAGGGTTTTGTGTATACTTTTTAAAAGCAAGGTTACTTACATTTTTGCTGTTTTAGGGGAACTTTACTGGAGCACAGTAGGTTGCTGAACTCTGTAACCTCCTCAGATTCAGAAACTGCTAACACCTAATCAGGAGTTAGTGGGCCTGTTTCCTGAGTGCAGTTGAAGCCTGCATAAAAGGCTCCTGTGCCCTGCCCTTTTGAGGCTTTCCTAACCAGGGCTCCACACATCAAACAGTAAGTAAGGATTTGAGGGTTTCTTTGTTTGTTTGTTTTTTTGTTTTTTTTTTTATTACATTGCTAGCTCTCTGACTGGGAGCTCTTAAAAGGGTTTTGTGTATACTTTTTAAAAGCAAGGTTACTTACATTTTTGCTGTTTTAGGGGAACTTTACTGGAGCACAGTAGGTTGCTGAACTCTGTAACCTCCTCAGATTCAGAAACTGCTAACACCTAATCAGGGGTTAGTTCCCTCCCTACCCACCCCGACTCCCACCCACCCCTAGTGAGCAGTCTTGCTTTATAGGGCACCTCCCCCTTTAGCAAATCACAGTGAATTGGACCAGCACATATTGAATATAATTAAAGAGATTTAACTGCTTTTTCTCTGAAAGGACAGCTGCGAAACCAGCTGGTACTTGGTAGATCTCTCTCTTTTTCTTTAACAGATACCTAAGCTCCACAAACAGAACAATGGCTGGGAAAAATCGTATTGCTAAAGCTGTTGCCCCCGTTACAGCTTCTGCCTCGGTCCAGACAGAGGTCCTAATGCCAGTTGAAGAACCGGTTCCATGTGCAGGGTGCCTGCATGCTGAAGCTCTGAGGAAACAAGTGGAGGAACTCAGAGAGGAGGTGGCGAGGCTGAGGAGCATTCAAGACAGTGAGAAGTACATTGATGAGATGCTTCTTGCAGCAACCAGGCTCTCCAGCACAGGAGAAGATGGCTGCCAACAGAATGTCGATGGTTGGACAAAAGTCACCAGAGCCTGCAAAATCACCAATCCAACTTCTCCAGCCCTTGAATTGAAGAACCATTATGCAGCCCTGGAAGTGGAGGAGGTGAAAGCATCCCTGGAAAGGAAAAAACCAGAGTTCAAGTACCCCATAGTTGCGGAATCAGTGACCAGAAGGAAACGAAGGGTAGTGGTTGTTGGAGACTCTCTTCTGAGGGGTACTGAGGCGTCCATCTGCCGACCAGACTTGATGTCCAGAGAGGTATGCTGTCTGCCTGGTGCCAAGATCCAAGATGTTACAGAGAGTTTGCGGAGACTCATCAAGCCCACTGTCTATTACCCAATGTTGCTAATCCATGTTGGAACAAATGATACTGCCAGGTATACCTCGGAACGTATCAAAAGTGACTTCATGGCTCTGGGACAGAGGGTGAAGCAGGTAGGTGCACAGGTGGTGTTCTCTTCAATCCTCCCTGTTGAGGGTAAAGGCCAAGGCAGAGAGGCTCGCATCCTGGAGATGAATGCATGGCTGCGTGGATGGTGTCTTCGAGAGCGTTTTGGTTTCCTAGACCATGGGATGCTGTTCCAAGGGTTGCAGAGCAGAGATGGCATCCATCTGTCCAAGAAAGGTCAACGCATCTTTGGTAGTAGACTGGCTAATCTACTGAAGAGGGCTTTAAACTAGATTCGTTGGGGATGGGTGAAGAAAGCCCCCAGGTAGGTGATGCATTAAATACCTTTATGGAAATGGGTAACAGGGGTATCACATGGAAAGCAGTGTGTATTAATGCCCGTAGCATGGGAAATAAGATCCCTGAAGTTGAAGCTTTGGTGGGAGTTGCTGACTTGGATTTAGTGGCAGTTACAGAAACATGGTTCACAGAAAACCATGACTGGGATGTAACTATACCTGGCTATACTTTATTCAGAAAGGATAGGGTAGGAAGAAGGGGAGGAGGAGTGGCACTATATGTAAAAACTACTATTAAAGCTTTGGAATTACAGACCTTAAAAGGGAGAGAGGAGGCATTGTGGGTTAAACTAGAAAGAGGGAAAGAGAAATCTATTTGCATTGGTGTGATATACAGACCTCCCTCACAAGAGGAAGAGGTGGACAGAGAGTTAATTGAAGACATACGCAGCATTGCTAGGAAAGGGGAAGTGCTACTGCTAGGAGATTTCAATATGCCAGATGTTGATTGGCACATTCCTGTTGCAGTATCATCTAGAAGTAAGGAGATCCTGGATTCTCTACAGGGAGAACTATTCAGGCAATTGGTAACAGACCCCACACGTGAAGGGGCCATACTGGACTTGGTGCTTACCAATGGTGAAAGTGTTTCTGATGTTGTAGTGGGAGATCATTTTGCATCCAGTGATCACCAGATGGTGTGGTTCAGTATTAGGACTAGGGCTGTTAGAATCCATTCCAAGGTGAAGATCTTAGACTTTAGGAAGACTAACTTTGCGAAGATGGGCCAATACCTCAGGGAGTCATTAGTGGGATGGGAACAGCTGGGGGATGTAGAAAAACAGTGGGCAAAGCTGAAAGGGGGTATTTTAAAGGCAACCAACCTTTTTGTTAAAATGGTAAATAAAGGCAAAAGGAACAGGAGACCGCTATGGTTTTCGAAGGAAGTAGCTGAAAAAGTGAAGAAAAAGAGGGAGGCCTTCATGAAATACAAGAGATCACAGAGAGAGGAAGACAGGCATCTGTATTTGGAAAAACTTAGAGAAGCTAGCAAAGTAGTCAAGAAGGCAAAGATTCAAAAGGAGGAGGAAATAGCCAATGCAATAAAATGGGGGGATAAGACATTTTTCAGATATATTAGTGAGAAGAGGAAGGGCAAAAGTGGTATTGTCAGACTCAAGGATGCAGGGGGGGAATATGTAGAAGCTGATAAGGATAAAGCGGAATTGCTTAACAAATATTTTTGTTCTGTGTTCACAGATGAAGAACCAGGAGCAGGACCTCAGAAAACACCCACAAATAAGAACAGAAGCGAGGGACATCTTGAACAATTTTCAGAAGACTGTGTTCGTGAGAAACTAGCTCAACTTAAAGTAGACAAAGCGATGGGACCGGATGGGATACACCCTAGAATACTGAGGGAACTTGGGGACGTTCTAGCAGCTCCACTGACTGACCTTTTCAATGCCTCGTTGGAGTCGGGAGTGGTGCCAAAGGACTGGAGAGAGGCTCATGTGGTGCCTTTACACAAAAGCGGAAGTAAGGATGTGGTTGAAAACTACAGGCCGGTTAGTTTAACTTCGGTGGTGAGTAAATTATTGGAAACGCTGCTGAAAGAGAAAATAGTGAGGTTTCTGGAGTCCGGCGGATTACAGGATCCGAGGCAGCATGGATTCACCAGAGGCAGGTCTTGTCAGACAAATCTGATTGATTTCTTTGACTGGGTGACCAGGGAGTTGGACCGAGGGAGAGCTCTAGATGTGGTGTATTTAGATTTCAGTAAAGCCTTTGACACTGTTCCTCACAGGCGACTTATAAACAAACTGAGCACCCTAGGGATGGACCCTAAAGTTACTGCTTGGGTTAGAAATTGGTTGGGTGGGAGGCGACAAAGAGTACAAGTAAATGGAGCTCACTCTGAGGAGAAGGATGTTACCAGTGGTGTGCCCCAGGGATCTGTCCTTGGTCCGATTCTTTTTAACATCTTTGTTAGTGATATAGCGGAAGGGCTGTCGGGTAAGGTTTGCCTCTTTGCGGATGATACCAAAATCTGCAATAGACACCCAGGAAGGTGTAGATAACATGAGGAGGGATCTAGCTAAGCTTGAATTATGGTCTAGAATTTGGCAGCTGGGATTTAATGTTAAAAAATGTAAGGTCATGCATTTGGGCTGCAGCAATCCAAGGGAGCAATACAGTATAGGAGGTGAAGTACTTTTGTCCACTAAAGAAGAGCGGGACCTAGGCGTGGTTGTGTCTGATGATCTTAAAGTAGCTAAACAGGTAGAAAAGGCGACGGCAAAAGCTAGAAGGATGCTTGGGTACATATGGAGAGGAATTGCTAGCAGAAAAAAGGAGGTGATAATGCCTCTGTATAAGTCTTTGGTGCGACCTCATTTGGAGTATGGTGTGCAATTCTGGAGACCGCACCTTTAAAAGGATGTGAACAGGATGGAGTCGGTGCAGAGGGTTGCTACTAAAATGATTAATGGGCTTCATTATAAAGCATATGAGGACAGACTTAAGGATCTTAATATGTACACCTTAGAGGAAAGGCGGGATAGAGGTGATATGATTGAGATGTTTAAATACCTCCATGGCATAAATGTTCAGGGAGAGAGCCTCTTTCAATTGAAAGCAAGTTCTGCTACGAGGAGACATAGGATGAGGGTGAAGGGAGATAGATTCAGGAGTGATATGCGGAAATATTTCTTTACGGAAAGAGTAGTGGATCCGTGGAATAGTCTCCCAGTGGAGGTGGTGGAGATGAGGACAGTGACTGAGTTCAAAAAAAGCGTAGTTACTCACCTGTAACAGGTGTTCTCCAAGAGCAGCAGGAATCAGTCCTCACATATGGGTGACGTCGGCGCCGACGGAGCCCTCGCGGAGCAATTTTCCCCAGCTTTCAAAGAAAGCCTTTGGGAATTGCAGCGCGCATGAGCGGTCTCTTTCCCGCCCAAGGGTGCCATCTTAGCCAGTCTGATGACATAGCTAAAAGACAGCATAAAAATTTGCAAAAAAACTTAAGCAGATGATTGCAACTCCAAGGGGAGGAGGGAGGGTTGTGAGGACTGATTCCTGCTGCTCCTGGAGAACACCTGTTACAGGTGAGTAACTACGCTTTCTCCAGGACCAAGCAGGAAGTCAGTCCTCACATATGGGACTCCCAAGCTTAAGGCTACCGGAGACCCTAAGCACAAAAATGAGCTCCCTCTAGCTCAGCGGCACAGAAGGAAGGAATCTTCGCTGAATTATTACCCACCGGTAGCCCACATCCGGGATGGAGGGTAGGAGTCGCTCAAACCTCAAAGAGATTACGGAGGACTGCCTGTCCGAAAGCACTGTCCCTGCGGGACTCCCTCTCGAGACAGTAATGGACCGCAAAAGTCTGGCTCGAAGACCAAGTAGCGGCCCGGCAGATGTCTGCCAGCGGAACAGAGCGGAGGTAAGCCACTGACGTAGCCTTCGCCCGAACACAATGAGCCGTGACTCGGCTTTCTAACGAGAGTCCGGCTGCCCCATAAGCCCAAGCGATACAGTCAGCAACCCAGATGGACAGAGTACGCTTGGAGACCGGGAGCCCCAATTTATTGGGGTCAAAAGACACAAAAAGCTGAGCAGCTTTACGGTGCTCCCGCGTACGGTCAAGGTAGAAGTTCAATGCCCTTCTACAGTCCAGGGTATGCAGGACCGTTTCAGCTCGGCTGGAGTGTGGCCTGGGAAAGAAGGTCGGAAGTACCACCTCCTGATTGATGTGAAAAGGGGAGACCACTTTTGGAAGAAATTTTGGGTGAGTCCGTAGGACTACCCTATTCTTGTAGAACCGAGTGTAAGGAGGAGCAGACACGAGGGCCTGCAATTCACTTACGCGTCTAGCGGAAGTGAGGGCTATCAGGAATAAAGTTTTCCAAGAAAGAAAACGGAGAGAACAGGTAGCCATAGGCTCAAAAGGTGGACAGGTGATCCGCTGTAAAACCACATTCAGATCCCAGTCAGGCGCTGGTGGGCGCAGAGGTGGTTTAAGTAGAAGGAGACCTCGGAGAAACCTCGCTACGAGAGGGTCGCTGGAAAGAGGTCTGCCGTCCACCGGCACATGATGTGCTGAAAGAGCACTGAGGTGAACTTTGACGGAGTTGGATTTAAGTCCCAGATTAGAGAGGTAGAGCAAGTACTGCAAGATCACCGACACCGAACAGGAGAAGGGATCCTGAAACTGTTGGGTACACCAAACGGAAAAGCGACGCCATTTAAGGGCGTAGCATTTGCGGGTAGAAGGTCGCCGAGAAGCTAGGACGACCTCTTCCACCTCCGCCGGCAGGAGAAGGGGAGCAAGGACTACCCTCTCAGCAGCCAGGCCATTAGATTGAGAGATCTGAGGTTGGGGTGTAGCAGAGACCCCTGATCCTGAGTGAGGAGATCCGGTTGAAACCCCAGAGGGAATGGATCCTCTAACGCTAATTGCAGCAGGAGTGGAAACCACGGCTGTCTGGGCCAGCGAGGGGCCACCAGGATCATGGAAGCTTTGTCTCAGAGAACCTTGAAAAGAGTTCGAGAGACTAGCGGGATGGGAGGAAAAGCATACAGAAGGCTCTCCGACCATGAGAGTAGAAAAGCATCTGCCGCAACTCGAAGGGGATGTGGCTGACGAGAGCAGAAGCGAGGAAGTTGCCGGTTGAGAGGACTGGCAAAGAGATCCATCGTGGGTAGCCCCACTTTAGAAAGAGCTTCTGAACTACCAAGGGATCCAGGCGCCACTCGTGCGGCTGGAGGATCCTGCTGAGTTTGTCCGCCAGGCAATTTTCTTGGCCTGGGAGATAAACTGCCTTGAGAAGAATGCCGTGACTGACGGCCCAAGAGCAGAGCCTCTGAGCTTCTCTGCAGAGAAGGAAGGAGCCCGTGCCCCCCTGTTTGTTCACGCAGAACATGGCCACTTGATTGTCCGTCTGGACAAGGACGGACTGGTGAGAAGTCAGGTGGGAGAAAGCCTTGAGCGCCAGACGAATCGCTCTGAGCTCCAGGAAGTTGATCTGCTGAGCAGACTCCCACGCGGTCCAGAGACCCTGAGTACATGCCACTTGGCAATGTGCTCCCCAACCCAGGAGGGACGCATCCGTCGTCAGCACTTGAGCCGGCTGAGGTGACTGAAAAGGCATGCCGAGTACCAGGTTCGGCCGATGAAGCCACCACTGGAGAGAAGAGGCCAGCGGCTCGGAGATGCGCACTAAGTCGGCTAGGCCGCCTGTGGCTTGTTGCCACTGCTTGCGAAGGCACCATTGAGCAGGCCGCATATTCAGGCGGGCATTGGGGTCACATGAACGGTGGAAGCCATATGGCCGAGCAGTCTCAGGAAGCGCCTGGCGGAGACCAGGGACTGGCTGCGAAAACGGCCGGCTAGGTCCATGAGCCGTTGAGCCCTGTCGAGAGGCAGGAAAGCTCGCGCCTGAGGAGTGTGCAGTCTTGCACCGATGAACTCGAGATCCTGTGAGGGGAGCAAAGTGGACTTTGCGAAGTTTATGACAAAGCCCAAGTACTGCAGAAGAGTCACCGTGCGGTGTGTGGCGTTGGTGACCTCCGGAGCGGACGCTGCTCTGATGAGCCAGTCGTCGAGGTACGGAAAGACAGAGGCCGTGAAGCCGGAGATGGGCCGCCACCACCGCGAGACATTTTGTGAAGACTCGCGGTGCGGAGGACAGGCCAAAGGGCAGTACTCTGTACTGGTAATGATTTCCTGCCACCACAAACCTTAGGTATTGGCGGTGGCTTGGGTGGATGAGGATGTGCGTGTAGGCATCCTTTAGATCCAAGGAGCATAGCCAATCTCCCTGCTGGAGGTAGGGCAGAAGGATTCCAAGGGTAAGCATTTTGAACTTTTCCCGCACGAGGAACTTGTTGAGGTTGCGCAAGTCCAGGATGGGTCTGAGGCCTCCTGTCCTTTTTGGTACTAGAAAATACCTGGAATAAAAGCCTTGACCTCTCAGGTGGTGGGGCACCGGTTCCACAGCCTGTTCCTGTAGAAGACTTGCTAACTCCTGAAGGAGTAAGTCCCTGTGCAGAGGGAGTCGTGGAGGTTCTCCCGGAAAATAAGAGGGAGGGACCTGGTGGAAGTGGAGAAGATAGCCTTCTCGTACGACTTGAAGCACCCAGGCATCTGAAGTGATGCTGGACCACCTGTGGGCGAAGTGAACCAGCCGGCTTCCGGTGCTGGGAGGAGCCAGCGGAGGGGGAGAGGCTATGCTGATGAAGTCAAAAACCTCCACCCTGCTGAGCAGGGGCTGGTGGTGCAGGCTTGGGGGTTTGCTGCCTACGGGACCCGTTACCCCGTCCCTTGGCCTGCTGGCCCTGTTGGGGAGCTGCGGAGGCCTGATATTGGGGGTAGTGTTTATAGGCAGCCGCCTTTCTCGGGTAAAAGGACTTCTTTCCCGAGCCCTTCTTTTTCTGGGAAGGGGCGGAGGTCTTCCTAGAAAGCCTAGTCCTGGTGAGAGTCTCCGTCTCGATCTGTGCAGCCTTTTCCGCCATGGGTTTGCCAAAGAGGTTTTCACCTCGGCAGGGGACATCGACCAACTTGTCCTGCACCCAGGGTTCAAGGTCAGACGACTGAAGCCAAGCCTGTCTGCGGGCACCGATGCCAGCTGCGGCCACTCGAGCCGATGCTTCAAAGCCATCATAGGCTGCTCGGGACATGAATTTGGAGCATTCCCGAATACCAGTTGTCAAGGCTAGGAAACTCCGCAAAGGTTCCTCGGACAATCCAGCGGAGAATCCGGCTAGCTCTTTAGCCAGGTCTCGGAGATACATGCCCATGTAGAGCTGGTAGGTCTGGACACGACAAGCAAGCATAGAGCCCTGGAAACACTTCTTACCAAGGCCATCCAGGTTACGGGCCTCCCTGCCAGGAGGCACCGAGGAGTGCATCTTCTGGCTCTTAAGCCTATGCATGGCCGATTCCACTACCATGGAATGGTGTGGTAGCTGTGCTTTTTGGAAGCCAGGACTCTTGCGGACTCGATAGATGGAATCGACCCGCTTGCTCAAGACCGGCGAGGAGGCCGGACTCTCCCACATGCGGAAGAGTAGTCGTTCCAGCATGGGAGGAACCGGTACAGTAAAGTGTTCCCTGGCGGGAGAGTCATACTGGAGGGCGTCGAGCTCTTCGGCTCGAGGCTCCTCCTCGGGATCCGCAGGGAAGGCCAAAGCCTTGGCCATGTCCCTGACGAAGTCCGAGAACCGGGCATCCTCCGGAGGGGACTGCTTCCGAGGTTCGGACTCAGGCGAGTCCGAGGGGACACATCGAGTCCGAAAGGAATCAGGTGACTCTTCCTCTTCAGACTCCCAGACCGACTCCGAGGAGGAATCGGTGGGGTCGGCCCGGGCAGGCGGAGGCGGAGGCGTCGGCCGCCCCGACGCCGAGGGAGTCGGCGGCGACGACCTCGGTCCCGAACGGGAGGCCGAGGGTGACCTCGACCGAGGATCGACTCGAGTTCGCATGGACTCGAGGATCGGCTCGGTCTCCGGGGTCGACTTAGACGTCGACGTCCCGGCGGTCGGGGCCGCGGCGCCAGTGAGGCTAGCGATCAGTGCCCGCTGCTGGTCCATGAAGGCAGACAGTCTGCTCTCCAAGGCCGTCAACCTGAGTCCGACCTCAGGTGACCCAGCAGCCCCCGACTCGGGCCCCGACGGCGGCAGTCTCGGAGGCGAGTCCAGGAGGACTACAGGACTTACCCGAGCAGGCAACTCCGACTCCAGGCGAGGTTGCTTCGGGAGGTGCTCCTTCTCCAAAGACCCGGGACGGCTATCGGGGCTATGCGACCTGGCCCTCGTGGAGCCAGGAGCGTCCACCGACGCCGCCCTCGCGGGTTTCACCTTCCGTCGATGGTCCCCGGAGGGAGAACCCCTGTCGGAGGAACTTCGGCGACGGTCAGAGCTGGAACCTCTGGACGCCGAGGCCTCCGACGAGGTCCTGGTACGGCTGGGGTCAGCGAAGATTCTATCCCGCTGGTGCCGCCGACTTCTCAATGCTTTGGAGGACATTTTGCCACAGGCCCCACAGATCATTTCTTCATGATCCGGGCCCAGGCAGCGGAGGCAATTATCGTGTGTGTCAGTGAGTGACATATTTCTGTCACACTGACCACACCGCTTGAAACCACTGGCAGCCATCGGGGGAAAAAGGGCCCCTGCAAGGTCAAAGGGCCGGGCTGCCAGTGAAAAAACCGAAAACGAAACTGACTAAAATCAGAAAAACCGAAAAAGAAGAGAAGGACTCGTGACGGCGTCGCGGGTCCGGGCAGGAAAAAGACCAGCGTCGAACCGAAGGATAAAAGAGAAAAATATTATTAAAATCAACTTTTTCGCGGGGACACGACGGGTACGTCTGTAGGGCTCCGCGGAAAAAAGAAGACTGGCTAAGATGGCACCCTTGGGCGGGAAGGAGACCGCGCATGCGCGCTGCAATTACCAAAGGCTTTCTTTGAAAGCTGGGGAAAATTGCTCCGCGAGGGCTCCGTCGGCGCCGACGTCACCCATATGTGAGGACTGACTTCCTGCTTGGTCCTGGAGAAGCATGGGACCAACACAGAGGATCTCTAAAGGTAAAAAGTGGACTGTTGTAGTTGTTGTTATGGAAGGACAGACTAGATGGGCCTTGTGGTCTTTTTCTGTCATCATGTTTCTATGACCGATGCCAGCCTGTCAGGTTGGATAGCCCATTGCGAAGGACTCTCTTCAGGGACAAGCGTCCGCAGGAGGCCCTGTGGTCGATCAACATGCTCGAGATGCGAGCGGTGACCTTGGTGCTAGAAAGTTTCGAGCCATGGTTGCCATTGTCCTCTCGGACAGTGTGACCATGGTGGCTTACATCAACTGGCAAGGAGGCACAGGCAGTACAGCCCTGGAGGAGGCGGCCAAAAAGCTGTTCAGATGGGCAGCGATTTGTCTCCAGGTGTTATCAGTGGCGCACGTAGCAGGAGTTGACAGTGTCACGGCAGCCTACCTTAGCCGAGTGCGCATGGACCCAGGAGAGTGGCAGCTCAATCAGGAGGTGTTCGAGCAGGTGGTCCGCCGATGGTGCACACCGGTCATGGACCTAATGGCAATGTTCGAGTCGGCCAAGGCCTGCCGGTTTTTCAGCAGAAGAAGAGATGAAGTCCAAGGGCCTGGATGCTCTAATTCAGCAGTGTCTCGAAGAGGGTCTTCTCTGTTTTTCCCCTTGGGCACTCATAGGCCAGTTAGTGCAATGGCTAGAGATGCACCAGGGATTTGTAATTCTGATGGCACCAGACTGGCCGAGTTGAAAGTGGTATGCTGACCTGATTCGGATACTGGATTGACTGTGGTGGCTTCCCATTGGAAGGACATCTTGACACAGGAGCCACTTCGTATGCCCCAGGTGGATCAATTATCGCTTACGGCATGACTCTTGAAAGAGCGAAGTTGAAAAAAAAGGATAATCAGACTCGGGGATAGCGACCTTCTACAGGCCCAGAGTTGGTCTACGAACCTGGCGTGCATCTACGTAGGGTGCATCTTTGAATCATGGTGCGGAGAGAGGCAGGTGCGCCCTTCCACTGCCTCCGTCCCGGACATCTTGGCATTCTTGCAATCCAGTTTTGATAAGGGTCTAGCTGCCAGTTCCTTGAGAGTGCAACTGGCGGCGATTTCCGGTTATCGCGGAAAAGTCCACAGGGTGCCTTTGGGTACACACCCAGATGGGCTGAGCTTTCTAGGGGCGGTGACCCACCTCCATCTGACAAAGAGGGCAGTGGTACCACCTTGGAATCTCAATCTAGTGCTGGCGGTGCTGTCTGGGGAACTCTTTGAGCCACTGAGTCAAGCTTTCCTGAAGGATTTGACTCTGAAAATGGTATTCTTGGTGGCGATTTGCTCGGTCCGCAGGATTTTGGAGCTTTGGACCTTGTCATGCCAGGAGCCATTCCTTTCCTTCTCCAAGGAGAACGTGGTCCTGTGCTCAGTACCTTCATTTTTGCCCAAGGTGGTGTGAGCATTTCATGTAAATCAGGCCGCTTCCTTACCGGCTCTAGCGAGCTTGGATGTGGGCAAGAGCGGATATGGGCTCTGCCACTCCACAGCTGTGCCATTTGGAGGTGAAGGTATGTGAAAAGGGCTTCGTTCTTTTGGAGATCGGACCGTCTGTTGGTTCTGTTTGGAAGGTCGTGCAAAAGTGAGGCAGCAGCTAAGCCTCCATTTCCAGATGGATCAGTGAGGCAATCACGCCTGCATACATCTTGAAGGGTAGAGCAAGGCCGGCAGGGTTGCAGACGCATTCCACGAGGACTTAGGCAGCCTCGTGAGCAGAGTATAGTTTAGTTCTGCCGGTGGAGATCTGTAGAGTGGCATACTTTATCTGAACATTTTCGCCTGGATGTCCAGGCGGCGGGGGATGCTCGTTTCGGCTCAACAGTGCTTTAGGCTGGTTTTGCGGGTCCCTCCCATTAGTTTAACTGCTCTGTTACATCCCAGAGGTGCGGGACTGGACTGGAGGAACGATAAGGAAGGAGAAAGCACAGTTACTTACCTGTAACAGGTGATCTCTGGGAACAGCAGGAATAAGTCTTCACATATGGGTACGTCGGTACCGACGGAGCCTGCGCGGGAACGCTCCCCAGCGTCCAAAAAGAAAGCTTTTGGGAGCATCCCACACGCATGCGTGCTGCCTTCCCGCCCATTTACTTCCCTCTCATCAGTTCGGTTTGTAGCTGAGTCTGAAGGAGGGAAGTAGACAAATTAGAGAGAGAGAGAGAAAACAACTCCTAGGGGAGGTGGGTGGGTTGTGAAGACTTATTCCTGCTGTTCACAGAGATCACCTGTTACAGGTAAGTAACTGTGCTATCTCTAGGAACAAGTAGGAATGAGTCTTCACATATGGGGACTCCCAAGCTAAAGATGCCTGGAGGAGGTCCCAGCATGTTGCAAACCTAATGGATGGGCCATGCTATTTTCCAGAACCTCAGGCATCCAAGGGATGGAGGGTAGGAGTTGAATAAAAAAGGGTGTGCTGTGGAACAGCTTGAATAAACAAGGGGTCTAGAGGGAGTCCTTGTGTAGACCATAATTGTTAGCAAATATTGAATTTCAATTTTCTAATGTGGACCTTACTCAAAGTATTGCGAAAGTATTTGTTGAGGGTAATATGATCTGGTGCCCAGAGCCAGTACATTATCCTCAAAGAAATTACCTCACTGTGAAGTAGAGGAACATAATTTTTGCAATACCAGCAGAGGTCAGAAGCCTTAATGGCTAGAACTAATCCCAGAAGAAAAACTGGGGGAGTTTAATGAGGTTGGACTTTGGAGGAGAAGCAAAAGCTTCTTTAGGCCAAAGTTGGAAGCTCTTTGTCCTTGGAGCAGAATAAGGCTCTAGGAAAGAGAGGAGATAATCTGACTAGTTTGCAGAAAAAGGATGGGTCTTTAAGACCCCTCTATCCAAATGAAATTGGCTGTCCATTTAAAAGGTTATGGTATGCTGAAACAGCATTAATATGGACAGTAACAAATCTTTCAAAGTCAGATTAGAGAGAGAGAGACACTTAATAACAAGAAGGGGTAAGACCTGCTTGAAAATATAGATAGAGAATCTCTTTTTGGTTACACATGGAAGAACCATGAAGAAGGTTACATGGAAACCAGTGAAATGTTCTTACTTAGAAGGAGAGGTCTAGATTTCTTTAAAAATTCTAGCCTTTGAATAACCAGAATGGAGACCTACGTGAACGGGTGCAGGAGGAGATCCTTAGTCTTAGGACAACAAGTCTGGATCCTTCTATAACTTCAATGTGGAGAAGAAGACGCAATATAAGGGGATACCATGTTTGCCCCTCTATGAGGGCAATATGAGTATCATGCGCTCTTTGTTCAGCATAAGCTTCAATGAAGTTTCGGGATGTAGAAGGAAAAACATTGGACAAGGACCGACTGCAGTGAAAAAGAATGCATCCCTGTTGAAAGAGTTCCACTGGAGATGTGGAACAACCCAGGAAATCGAGCAATTCTTTATGTTTTCACGTGATCTAAGCCCTGGTTCCTTTTCCCTAAAAGGAAATTTTAAGGAAGATGGTAAGAGTAGGAAAAAAACAGTCATGTAGGAGCATGACTGGGCAAAGCCTTTTTAACCATCTAGAAGCTACCTACTAGGAATGGCTCTGACGCTCTCTAGCAAAGGCCCATAGTTGCAGAGCTTTTTTGTATAATTGCAGAGAGCATGTAGGTTGCTTAGGTGAGATCTGGCTGTTCAATTGCCAGTGTGCAACCTAATCTATTCTGTTGGAGCCAAAAAGAATTAAAGATGGCTAAGAATAGTAGACAGGCCGGTTGCCTGCAATGATAAAATGTCCAAGTGGGTTGTGGAACCTCTCTTGGAATTTTCTGTTATCAAGGCAGCAGAAAGTTAGGTCCTATAGACTGGAAAAGGACCGACAGCCATAATTAGGAGTGGTAAAACTCAATTAGTGTCTGATAAGCTGTCTTAAAAGAAATATTTGAGAAGACTGTAAAGGGAAAGAAACTCTGTATGGAAATCAGTTACTGGAGTAGGTATTGAAGAAAAACCTATGGCTCAAAAAGTAAGCCCTCCAGTTGAATAGTATCACTCTTAGAAACTAGATGTTCTGACTAAGAGGGATAGAAGCATACAGAGTTGAGAAGACTTACAATTTGGTAAGTCCCTTGCAGACCAAACTAAGAGAGATCCTCGTACAGGAAAACTGTCAAGGTGAAGGACATAGCCTACCTTGTTGTTAGTTGTTACTCCGCTTCCCTCAAAAAGGAGGGGAGAACCCTGTTACCTGTAAGGCATGATTGTCCTCAGTAGCTCTTGGAGCTAAAAGAATGGATTTCTCTTGTGGATTTCTCTTGTGGCAAGAGATTCATTCCTAGAGTCGAGGATTGAGTCAGTGTATCACTGATATCTCAGTAAGGATGAGATGAACTGTAAAAGCTACTTTTCATAAGAAGTAGGTTACTGGTCCTAAACCTCAAATAGGAAAGAGATTCAATGAATAAAAAAAAAATCAGAAACCCTGCGACTGCTGGGATTGCTGAGCCTGTTGAGGCTTTGATTTTCTTAGCCTGGTTTGATGTTGCCCTTCTTTGGAAACATCTGCATGATGGGTAGAAGATGGATAAAACTTTTTCCCCCTAGGGGGATAAAGTTTGTTAGGAGATTTTTTAGTAGCTGGATTATTTTTTATTTTATTTAACAATTCTTATATACCGCACTATTTGTTATCAGTGCGGTTTACAATTAACAAAGAATACTCAGATCAGAGAAGACTGATAGAGTTTACATTATAACAGGGAATAGAACTTGGAGAACATGGGTAACTATTTACATATTGACATATTTCAGGATGGCGGATTAGAGGAAAGTTTTGACAATCCTCTGAAAGCAAGAATATCAGTGTTTAACTGGTTAGCTTGGAATAAAGCATCCTTGTTAAAGAGATTCTCACCAGTACAAGGAGTATTTGCCAGCCTTTCTTGCACCCATTTGTCCAAGTCTGAAGCTTGGAGCCAGGCCATGCGTCGTGCCCCTATGGCTATAGCAGAAATTCTGCTAATAGACTCAAAACAGTCCAGGGAAGCACGATTAAGGAACTTAGAGACATTTTGAGCATGACTGACTAATAAGGAATAGTCTGCTCTTTTATGTTCTTGAAGAAAAGGGTTCAAAAGCTTTAAGTTCTTTGTGACCTCTTCAAGAGATAATCCCATATAGAAAATATATGAGATAATTCTTGCTGAAAGCATGGATGCCTGGAAGCATCGACGTCCAAAGGCATCTAAAGTCCTAGACTCACGACCTGGCGGATAAGAGGAGTGCTTCTTTGCACTCTTAATACGCCTCATTGCTGATTCTACAATAGAATGATGAGGAAGTTGAGTCTTTTGAAAACCTGGAGAAGGTGGCACCTTGTACATAGTGTCAAGTGTCTTAGAATGTGGGGATACCGTTAAAGGAGTTTCCCACATTCTTAAAAGTAGATCCTGTAAGATCTGATGCAAAGGAAGCATGATTCCCTCCTTTGGAATCCAGGGGGATTGCAGAGTCTCTGAATCTCCTGGTATGGGTTCTTCACCAGGTATAGAAATGGCAAGTAACTTTGCCATATCAAGCAGAAAGGCTTGAAAAGAAATCTCTCCTGAGGAGAACCCCCTAAAATGAGGGGCAAAGGCTAGAATTGTTGAAAATTCAGCCTTGGTACCGATGGATTCATCCCAGTCATCGGGATCAGAAGACTTGAAAGGATGAAGCATCGGATTTTCTTTAAAGCGATGTCATCGGTACCGAGTCCTCCATGCTAGAGAGCGATTCCAGGCTCGGCATCGAAGGAAGCGAGTCTGTCAAAGCAAGCATGGACGGTACCGATGCCGATACCGGTACCGATACTCGAGGAACAGTCTGCAGCAACTCAAGCGGTACCGAAGTAGCTGAGAGTGCTAGACTACATTCATCGGTGAGGAGTGTTTCATCCATCACCATAGCCGATGCCGGGGTGTCGGTACCGCTCGAAGCGGCCACAACCACCGAGCATGGTCCAGCTATATTCATCGAGGTAAGAACCCCAGGAACAACCTGAAGCCCCGTTAATGCTTTGGAGCCCGAAGACTCCCGCCGGGGCTTTACTGCCAAAATGTCCTCGAGGGCAAGGCCAGAGGCATCTCGATACTTAGAAGGAGATCTACCACTCGAGGACTGGCTTGTCTTAACAGACTTTTGTTTGGTTACCTGATCTTATGAAAAAGAAGATATTCTGGCTGGTGACATAGAGTCTGATGTGAACCGGGTATCGAGTTGTGCTCGATCCTGAAGGCTTCTTCTGTTTGAGCTCCAGCAGGAAAGACACTCCAGTGGGCAATGGTCAGGACCTAAACATTTTAGACACCAAGAATGAGTGTCTAAAAATATATTTGTACCGCCACACTTTGGGCATTTCTTAAGGATAGTGGCTGGCTTTTCCATAATGGAAAGGGTAGAGGCCTAATGGCCTAGAAACCGTCAGACACTAAACAGGGAAAATTCTTAGAGAAAAGAAGAAAATCTTTAGTAAAAGAAAAGCACCGGCGGTACCAGTGGCGTCGAGAGAAGGCAGACGCGACCACAAAAAACTTAAAAATAAAAGAAGAATTTTCTGCGG
Organism: Ichthyophis bannanicus; assembly: GCA_033557465.1. Classification (NCBI taxonomy): domain Eukaryota; kingdom Metazoa; phylum Chordata; class Amphibia; order Gymnophiona; family Ichthyophiidae; genus Ichthyophis; species Ichthyophis bannanicus. The sequence continues at coordinate 124,253,142 of CM066048.1, forward strand.
TGACAGGAATACATACGTCCTGCCGGCTCCGCGGAAAACGGAAAACTGATGAGAGGGAAGTGAATGGGCGGGAAGGCAGCGCGCATGCGTGTGGGATGCTCCCAAAAGCTTTCTTTTTGGATGCTGGGGAGCGTTCCCGCACAGGCTCCGTCGGTGGAGTGGAGGAGTGGCCTAGTGGTTGGGGCAAGGTACTTCAGGCCGGAAGGTCGGGGGTTCAAATCCCACTAGAGGACAGCAACCTTGGGCTGGAAGGACTGGGGTTTCTAGTCCCACAGGTGCTCCTTGTGGTCTTGGGCAAGCCACTTAACCCTCCATAGCCCATGTTCCCTGTAAAATAGTTCTCTGTGTGCTGTGCTTTCCTGTCTAATCAATGTGTTTATACCTCAAAAATTTCCTGTCATGATTTGACAATTTCCAATCTGTAATCAAACCGCTGCTGATCGCTGGAAGTAGCGGTATACAAATGTATACTAAATAAATAAATAAAATAAATACCCATATGTGAAGACTCATTCCTGCTTGTTCCTGGAGATATTAGACTTACTTGCTAATTGTTGTTCCTTGAGGAACTCCAGTCCAGTCCCGTAACCCTCCCTCAGTGCTTTCTGTGATAATCTATGCACACCCTGGTCCTGAAGCTGGTTCCCTTGGTGAAGGAAGTGGCCAGGAGAAGCCAGGGAGGGGCGGACCAGAAGAGCTGTCGGTTGCTTGCTTCCCGCTGGTTGGAGATGATCAAGCGCTTAACAGTAGGCCTCCCCATCCTGGAGGAGGGGGGGGGGGAAAAGGTATCCTTTCCAGGGGATGGAGGGGGTACTAGTTTATTTAGACGTAGAAGTGTTTGTTGCATGTTTAACTACTTATTTGTTGCTCCTCTGAGTCTGCTTTGTCAATAAGTACTGGGGCTGGTGGGCAGTGCCAGCTGCATATGTACACTAGTGTCATCAAAAAGATGACACGCTCAGTCTCCAAGCTGATGGAGGAGGTGCGGGACTGGACTGGAGTTCAAGGAACAACAATTAGCAGGTAAGTCTAATTTCTCCATCTGCAACGCCCCTCATCATAAGCAAGTGCCCAGGCTCCACTTTTCATGACACAAAGCAGCAATCAGCAAAATAATGGCATCTACCGTTTCAGCCTCTCAGCAAGACCTTCATTAGGCATGGAAACCGAACCCACTCTGTACTTGCTGGACAGTGTTGTTTGTTTCTGTCCTATGGTAGAGAACTTTCTGCCATGTTATGGAAAAATTTGGTCTTACCTGCTAATTTCTTTCTGTGAGTTCATCCAGGTCAGTCCAGGCTGTATGGGTTATGCTCACCAACCAGCAAGTGCAGACAGACTATAGAGCTGTTAGTTCTGCCATGTAAGAGGCACCGGGCAGCCAATTGCTGTTCAGTATTTTCTGTAACAAAGTAATGGTACCAACTGAAACTCATTTATGTCAATCTCCCCTATTGAAGAGGAGAACCTAGAAATCCCAAACAATTATAACCCCTGAAGAATCCTGAAGGCCTCCAGGTGCCGTCACCACCAGTCAGACCACTTTAAATAATTATGCAGCAATAAAAGGAGGGACTTTATATTGGTTTGGATGGACTCAAGGAAAGGAAATCAATAGGTAAAAAACAATGTTTCCCTCTCTTTTCTTCCATTGGACCAATCCAGACTGTATGGGATGTGACAAAACATCCCTTAGAATGGGCAAACCACAGAAACTGCTGCTTGAAGCACACTAACTCTGAAAACCTCATCTTCCCTGGCCTGATTTTTTTTTTTTTTAATTTTTATTATTTGTCGTCAAGAACAACCTGCCACTTTACAATTTTGGTATCAACAATACAAAAACATCCAACACATTTCTTAATCAGCATCCCTTTATCTTCCCCTATCCATCTATCCACCCCTCCCTCCCTCACCAGCCTTCAAGGGATTAAGCTTTCTCCAAATAGTTCAAAGGTTTCTATTTCTTCTCAGATACAATAAATTTATTCATACACGTTGCCATTCATCTCTCCAACACCACCTTTCACAATCGTTGATGTCAGTGTTCCAGTCGTCTCCAATGCCAGGCAAAATCATGCTTGGCAGTTCACATGTGCCACAGAAGGAACCCTCCATTACCATTTCATTCCTTCAACCCATACATCCAAACAAACCACTAGGGATCCATCCCAACTATATACCCAATCATTTGCTTAATTTGCTCCCAATATGGAATTATCTTTGGACAGGTTCACCAAATTTGGAACACAGTCCCCTTTCCAACACAGCCCTCACCAACATCTGTCTGAGGCCGGAGGGAACATTCTATGCAGCGTCTCAGCTATATAGTACCTTTCTAGGAGTACTTTATACACATTCTCCTGGATGATTACTGAAATAAGGGATTTAGCAACCCCCTTAAATATCCTCTCTCGTTCTTTATCCTCCCATTGGATTCCCATGTGTCTCTCTCAGGCATTCAAGCTCAAAATGCTTATATCCCTGGTTTGAACAGTCTGATACAGCAATCTAATCGTAAACCCCATGGACTGTCCATACTCCAGCCATAGCAACACAAGGAGTTATAGTCATTTTCATAAGATCACCTAGAACTTTCCCTTAAATAATGGGCTGCCTGGAGGCAGGACCATACCTAGCCCTGTACGAGCAGTGCAGTCGCACAGGGCACAAAGGCTTAAGGGGCGCATTTCAGCTGTCTACTGTTGCCTGCCGCTGCCACTTTTTCTTCTCTCAGTGGCGCCAGGCAACGGCAGACAGCTGAAATGCTCCCCTTAAGCCTTCTTGCGACACACTAAGCAGGTCTGGTCCCTTCCTCCTCTGACGCGGCATCAGAGCAGGGAGGGACAGATCTGCTTAGGGCGCCAGCGACTTGCACTTCGGGCGCACCTCTTTTTCTCTCGCCATCCAGAAACACCCCAGTACTTAGCTGATGTCATTCATCTTCAACCCTCTCCACGGCTTCTTCGTTCAGCGCACGGTAACCGTCTCTTTCTTCCTTCCCCCTCTCAGGCACATTTGGAACTTACCCATCACTCTGCTTTCTTCTTCCTCAGCCCCGCTTTATGGAACTCACTTCCCCTCTCCCTCTGCAATGAACTGTCTTACCCCCGCTTCAAAGCCCTTCTCAAAACCCACCTCTTCTGCCAAGCCTTTGACCTCTCCCCCCCTGCCGGTGACGCTCTGCCCCCCAGCCGCGTCCCCCACTCCTCGTAGCTCCTTTTCAAATACAGTTTTACCTGACCCGTCCCCTATGTCCTGCCCTTCCGCTGTCTCCTTTTATACTTTATGAATTGTTTGGTTCCCTACTTTCTCTTTGCCTCTCTCTGTCCTATCACTATTGGCGTTCCTTTCTGACTTTCATTTTTTCTGTAGCCATTGTTTTTGTATTGTACACCGCTCTGACGCCCCGGCAAGGGCAGTTAATCAAATTCTACGAATAAAGATAAAGATAAAGAAAGTGACTGGATGGGGGGGGGGGGGGGGAACGCATGCGCGCCCGATATGCAAGTCGCACAGGGCATGATTCATGCTCGGTACAGCCCTGCCTGAAGGTACACAAACCCTCTCCCCACCCATACACAAACAATCACTAGTCCCCAAAGGATATTCTTCCTTCAATTTCCCAAAGGTCTTCACCATTTGACAATCAATAAGCTTTGCAAATCTAGACCCATCTCATCTTCTAAAAAAACCCTCTCCCCGTCCCAAATTCAGAAGTATTTTGAATAGGGGCTAATGCAGAGAATGATGCTCCAGGGGCTATCCTCCCAAATCCACACTGCCATACCTCCTACAAATGCCTCGTGTAAGAATTCTCCACCTGTGAACCTTATAGCATGCACCTGGCAGCCACTGTAAAGCCAAGCTACAAAAGAGGAAACAGTATTGCTCTATTTGCAAAAATCTTTTGGATGTACGTGGCTCTCTCTAATCCATGGCCTGCCATGGTTGAGCTGCTAAGTAGTAAGCTTTAATATCAGGCACACTCAAAGTCCCTTGCAGCTTTGCTGCAAACCATAGGCGGCCTTGTGTGCCAACTAGGGAACAAGCACTGGCAGGATTTGAAATAAGTATTGCAGCTGTGGCAGCACATTAATCTTCAATACTGCAACCCTGCCTATTCAAGGTATTTCTCCATCCCCTATCTCATAAGATCGTTATCCAATTGCAGCAGCGATGGGAGCTAGTTAAGGGCACGGGAGTATGTATGGGGTTTAGTGATATAATCGCCCAGATATTTAATTGAATGTGTGGCCCACCTAAAAGAATAATTAGCATATCTACTAGACCCTGTTCCAAGTTCATATCCTGAGTCTTATCAAAATGTATCTTGAAAGCCAAAACCGCACCATATTGGCATAACTCCCTAAATGTAAGTATGTTGGGGGGGAGGGAACAGAGGTTGTAGCAAACAATAGGATGTCAACCGCAAAAAGTGAGATTTTTTCAAATGTCCCCCAGCTCCATTCCCATAATATCCTGCTGCATCTTCACCCTTAGAGCCATGGGTGCCATCAGTAATGCAAGCAAGGGCAATACAGAGCATCTCTGCTGCATCCCCCAGCCCAGATATAGTAGAAAGCTGCAGTATTGATGCCATGAGGTCTGCGTAAAGAGCCTGAATCCATTGCATATATCACGGTTCTAACCCTACACCATAGAGCACCTTGAAGAGAAGTTCCCAGTGCATGCAATCAAATGCATGAGCATGCAATGTTTCCTCATCACCACCCACCCCCAATGGGCTATTCACCTGTTTGCCGCCCATGGATGAAACTTGTCTGGTCAAAGTGTATCAGTATGGGTAAACTTCCCCCTAGCCTACTGGACAGTTCTTTAGCTAATATTTTCACATCATTATTCAGCAATAATATACGCTTATATAAATTGTTGATATGGAAGGACAGACTAGATAGGTCATGTGGTCTTTTTCTGTCATCATATTTCTATGTTTCTAAGCCACAGCTGGTCTGATTTTGACCAGCTTTAAGGATCACCGGAGATGCCACATTGATAGTGCCAAGCTGGCCCCGTCTGCTACTGCACTGAATAGGTGTTCCAAACAAAAGGCCCAATTTATGTCCAAAGGTTTTATAAAATGTAGTTCTAAATCTATCTAATCCTGGAGATGTGTTAGCAGGCATTCCTTTGACTATCTGGAGTATATCAATCGTTATCTCATACTCCAGCTTCCCCATGTCACCTGCTGAAATCCATAGTAGTTCCACTCCCCCTAAATACTCCTTGATCTGCTCCTACCTGATCCCTTCAGGTGCATATAAAAATCTGATAGATGTTTGCAAATTGTGCCAGAATCTCCATCTCTTTATAGAGGAGCTTATCATTGGACCCCTTTATCCATCTTATAGCTGACTATCTTTCTCTTTTGGTTTGTGCCAGAGCCCCTGTCTTATTACTGAACCCATAAGTCATCTCATTGACCCTCTGTAGCAATAGTCTATTGCTTCCAGTTGAAGTTCTGCAAGTTCAGCCTTATTTTTTTCTAACTGGGCCAAAGTCCTTTACCCTCCTCCCCCTTTATGTTACCCCACCTTATATAATACCTCACAAAGTCTCTTCAGGCGCTTATGCTTTTTCCTTGCTGCCTATTGCAAAACCCATACCCTCAGAACTGTTTTTTGACCATCCCACAGTATTCCCACTTCTGCCTCTCCATTATCCTTGGATTAATATATTTGTCTATGCTCCAGGAACAATCAGGAAATCAGTCCTCACATATAGTTGACGCCAGCGCCTGCACAGAGCATTTCCCCAGCTTTCAAAGAAAGCTTTGGGATATGCTACTACCCAAGGATGCCATGCAACAGGAGCAGGAGAACCATGAATCTCAACACCCTATGCATTCCAACCAGCATAAGATCTGTCAAGGCTGAAACAAGCAATAGGGCGTTCACATATACAGCACCAATCCACTGGAACCAACTCCCACATGAGTTGAGACTCACAAACAACCTGAGCGAATTTAGACGAAAGCTTAAAACCCATTTGTTTCAAACCCACTACAACTTGACCTAACTGCGATACCCTACCTCAACCAGATGACCTTTGCCTCCCACGGCGGCGTCAGGACTACTGGCATGTAATCATGTATAGATTGTACTTTCTGGCAAGTAATTCTGTATAAATTGTATATATGGGGCCCCTCCCACGCTATTGCAATCAAATGTATACCCAGATCTGTGTGCTCTAATCAAATGTATATTGCATCCAACTGATTCTCCCGTGTTATGTAAATCATTGACTAATCAAAATGTAAATCTGAAAAATCTCAATGTACTGTACAATACATTATGATTCTGTAAAGTAAACCGCTGCTGATCGTAGGAAGCAGCGGTATACAAATGTTTACTAAATAAATAAATAAATCTTGCTCAGTTTCCTTTTTTCTGCAGAGCCCAACGGATGTCCATCCAGTTTCCCGGGAAAAAATCCTTAAAAATTAGCTGTTCCCAGTTTGCGTACTGGTTCCTCTTCCCACCTTGAGCTGGTGCCGGGCCCAGCACTGTTCTCGCCTCTTTTCCACATTTTTGATCGAGGCTTGCCTTGACTGGCATTCGTGCCCTTTTTCGCCCAAGGGTTGTAGACTCCGGCCGGGTGTTTCCCACCATGTCCCTCAGTGGGTTCAAAAAATGTGACCGCTGCAGTCAAATCCATGTCTGTCACAGACACCCATGACTGCTGCTTACGCTGCCTGGGACCAGGATAGCACCTCCTGTGACCTGTGCTAGGCCATGACGTCTAAAACTAACAAGAGGGCGGAGTTAGCCCCAATAAGTTGCAGGAGAAACTGTTCCCAAGGTCTGACTCAGCACTGGCCTCCCCGATACAGAGTTCCAAAAGCCCAGCACTTCTCATGAGGCCAGAGTGTCCTTGGAGTCCCGCGGCAGTGGCTCCTCCAAAAAGACATCAAACCCTGAGCGAAAGAAGAAAAAAATCCTCAAAGTCTGTCGAGGTTCCACTGGAGAAACCCGGTAAGATGAGTCGGAGGGTTCTCGGTCTACTCCAAGAAGTGTCCCACCAAGGTCCTCAAGAAGGATTCCTCGGCCAGCAGAGACTGTGCAAAGTTCCTCGAGACCGTAGTCCTCATCACTGTTCCCTCTAAGCTGTGCGCGCGCACACACCTCGCCGAGAGAGCGCACATACTTTACAACAGAGCGCACAAAAATTACGGCTCTGATTCTGATAGAAAACACCACAGACGTCTTAAAATTTAAAAGTTATGACTGTGATTACTAGAAATTTCCTGCTTCATTTAGTAATCGTCTATTTTCATTTAATTTGATTAAAATCAATGTGGTGTACATACTGTATCCTGACGTGTAGTCAAATTTTAAAAGTATATAACTGAGTGTCGTTATGTGGCGCACAAAAATTTAACCTTCCTTCAAAAGCCGCACACAGCTGATATTTTATGCGCACACAGCCTACAGAAAATTAGAGGGAACATTGGTCCTCATTGAAGGCGCACTTGCGAGAGTGCCGACACCGGGCCTGAAATCCCTGGTGCCCTCGCCAAAAGCTGCAGAGTCTTCTGGCTTGGAAACCAGAATAGCAGCCATGGAGCCGAACATAACTGCTATCCTGATGTCCGGTTCGTCCGCATCATCTGCCCCAACCACTGGGCCCCCGATTGCGCGGGAGTCCCCAGTCATTGAACCAAGCTGAGAGCACCACCGGCCTCAGGTAAGCCCTCGGCCCCAGTTGAGGTCCCAGTCCTTGGGCATCCGGTCCTCCCTGGCCAGTTTCAAAGACTCAGATCCCAGGTCCTCGGGGGGGCCCCCGGCCCTTCAGTTCAGGCCTCGAGGCACTGAGTCGCAAGGCCTCTGACTCGTCATCCCCCTCAACTCTGAGTGGGAAACAAATAACAAGGCCTCCCCAGAAACAAGACGGCACCAAGACATCCCCTTGGACCAGTCTCCCCCCGGCACCATTCTCCTCTGGAGGACATGACCTTCTATGACTGTCAGGGATATGGCCTTAGCCCTCTCTTGGTACAAACTGAGGTGGAGGAGGACTCACGCACTGAGGAACTGGAGATCCTCCAGTTCGAGCCTCCACCCAAGGAAACTCTCACAGTGCCGGTACAGCCGATCCTTGAGCAGCTACTGTTGTGAATGTGGGAGACACTGGCGTCAGTATCGGTGGTCAGCCAACGTCTCAAAGCCATATACCTCAGCAGGAAGGGGCCAGGTTTCCACAAGCCCCAACTCCCACATAACTCCATGGTTGTCGAGTCAACCATGCAAAAGCTCAAGAGCCAGAAGACTTACTCTTCTGTCCCCCCTGGAAGAGATGCTATAGCCCTCCGACGCCCTCGGGTGCAAGTGCTACCAGGGCTTGATGCTGGGGTGTCTAATCCAGGTCTATGAGTTATACATAGGCATTAATCTGAAGGCCCTAACCCAGGAGTTGTCCGGGTTCTTAGCAGAGTTGGCCGGGGAACCTATCCAATGGTTCCAAACTCTGGCCTTTGGGATCAAGGACTACTCAAGTTCCTCTCCCGAGTGGCCTACAACGGATTTGAGTCAACAGCTCAAGTAGCAGCGGCCTTCATCGTGGCTCGACGCCAAGCCTGGCTACAGTTATTGGACCTTGAGCAATGTGTCCAGGACAAGCTGCTCGACGTCCCCTGCTCTGGGGAGAACCTGCTGGGCAAACACATGGTTGACAAGGCAGCAGAGATAGAAGCAGACGTGGTGACCCAACAGAAGTTCTCAAAAAAGACCTCTTCCTTTCCTTGCAAGGGAAAATGGGGCACTTCCACATACATTCGAAGCTATACCTTCTCGGGCCAGAAACAGGGTTCTCATTCTAAGAGGCAGGGACAGTGGGCTCAGTAGCCCCAGGCCCCGGCTCCAGCCCAACCAGGGGAGCTTTTGACTCCCAGGGCAGGGCCTCCCCTCCCCCAGGAGACCTTCACTGGCCCACAGGGGACCACCAGACACTCTTTACCCAAAGGTGGGCCAAGGTCACTTCAGACCAGTGGGTGTTACAGATGGTAGAGGAGGGGATACCTCCTCTGCTTACAACAGCTACCACCCAAGTTCTTTCCAGCAGAGCCTGTGCGAGCTCTCCTTCACCAGACTCTTCTGCTCTCAGAGCTCACAGGTCTGCTCAGGGACAATGCAGTGAAGCATGTACTCAAACATCTATATGGAAAAAGCTTCTACTCAAGGTACTTCCTTGTCCCGAAGAGAACTGGAGGCCTCAAGCCCATACTTGATCTGAGAAACTTAAACAAGTTTCTGGTGAGGAAGAAGTTCAAGATGCTCTCCCTTGGAGCACTGCTGCCTTACTTCCACCAGGGAGATTACGCATCCTTTAGATCCAAGAAGCACAGCCAAACACACATCCTAATCCATCCCTCCCACAGGCAGTACCTACTGTTCATCGTGGGAGGAAGCCATTACCAGTACAGAGTGCTGCCCTTCGGCTTGGCCTCCTCGCCATGGCTCTGTACCAAGTGTTTGGCATTGGTAGCCGCCGACCTGTGCCTTCAAGGGGCTTTAGTCTTCCCCTATCTGGACGACTGGCTAATCAGAGGAGGTTCAGCCTCAGAGATCAGTCAGGCCGCAGTGAACAACCCTCCTACTGCAGCACCTGGGGTTCATCATCAACTACCCCAAATCCCATCTTTTTCCAGTCCAAAATAAGGAGTTCATAGGGGCTCAGTTGGACACCTAAAAAGTCAAGGCCATCGTCCCAAGAGAAAGGGCAGACTGCCTCGTACAACACTGCCAGGCGGTACCAGCTTGCCTCCTCCTCCAGCTGTTGGGACACATGGCCTCAATGGTCCAGGTCACACCATTAGCCTGCCTACAGATGTGCAACCAAAAAAAGGTCAGTCCTGGAGTGAACTGCAAATGACAAATCTGGAAAAATCACTCCACCAATATATGCAGAAATCACATTAGGTGCTTCTATTAAAAATGTTTCATAGATACATGGAAGGATTAAAGAGCCTCAGAATCCAATGAGGTGAATTAACACAAGCTTCATACATTCGAAGCTATACCTCTCAACATCAATGGCTCTGAAAAACTCCTACCACATTTTTTTCAATTGTAACAAACTGATTTAAAACACCTGTAATCTTTCAAAGCATAGCTTGACTTGGCTGCAATACTATAACACCACAAGTAAATCATTGCCTTTGAAAACAAAACAGGCTCACAAGAATCAAAAGCCAAAAAGCCAAAACTTATCTTGAGGTGACAACATAGTTGCTGGACAGGCACACCGACGCCACACACTGGCTGCCAAGGCGTTTTGCTGAAAGCTTCTTCAAGGAATGTGCCACCAGAACTGTGAAAAGCATGCTGTGAGAGGAAATATAAATATATTCATCTTATGCCTATGTCATGAATCATGCACCATCCGTGGACAAACTTAAAACCCTCCTATCATCGAAATTTCTTCAAAATATATACCACCAACTCAAGACCACAAACTGCTAATGATGCCAGCTTTCATTCAACCAACTCTGCCATGACCATTGCAAAAATCGCCACGCACGTACTCATTAAAAGCTCAACCCCTAACACGTCACCAAGTGACAAACAGGGATTCCCTCAAACAGACCGCCCCCCTCTTCTGCCAAATCGATAAAATAAAAAACTTTATCCATCACACAAACCACTGACAACCACAGCACACCGATCCTTATCTGGCCCTCGTAGTGTGCTATGGTTGTCAGTGGTTTGTGTGATGGATAAAGTTTTTTATCTTATCGATTGGCAGAAGAGGGGGGAGGTCTGTTTGAGGGAATCCCTGTTTGTCACTTGGTGACGTGTTAGGGGTTGAGCTTTTAATGAGCGCGTGTGTGGCGTTTTTTGCAATGGTCATGGCAGAGTTGGTTGAATGAAAGCTGGCATCATTAGCAGTTTGTGGTCTTGAGTTGGTATATATTTTGAAGAAATTTTGATGATAGGAGGGTTTTAAGTTTGTCCATGGATGGTGCATGATTCATGACATAGATATATTCATCTTATGCCCGTTTTCTCTCACAGCATGCTTTTCATAGTTCTAGTGGCGCATTCCTTGAAGAAGCGAAACGCCTTGGCAGCCAGTGTGTGCCGTCGGTGTGTTTATCCAGGAACTATGTAGTCACCTCAAGATAAGTTTTGGCTTTTGATTCTTGTGAGCCTTTTTTGGTTTTAAGGGCAATGATTTACTTGTTGTGGTGTTATAGTATCACAGCCAAGCCATGAGCTTTGTGTAGCCAAGTCAAGCTATGCTTTGAGAGATTACAGGTGTTTTAAATCACAGTTTGTTACAACTGAAAAAAAATGTGGTAGGAGTTTTTCAGAGCCATTGATGTTGAGAGGTATAGCTTTGAATGTATGAAGCTTGTGTTAATTCACCTCATTGGATTCTGAGGCTCTTTTCTCCTTCCATGTATCTATGAAAATTTTTTTAAATAGAAGCACCTGATGTGATTTTGCATATATTGGTGGAGTGATTTTTCCAGATTTGTCATTTGCCTACAGATGAGGACAGCCCAATGATGCTTCTGCGAGAGGGCATCAGTTATACTGATCGCCCCAGGTGGCCCAAGCAACCTTGATTCCCTCTCTTGCTTTCCCTGTCAGTGGCACTCCCAGCTCCACTGGGCCGGGCCCCGGACCTCCTGTCCCAGGAGGGTGGCTTCCTCCTGCACCCCAACCTGGGGTCACTAACGCTAACAGTGTGGCTGCTGAAAGGGTAGTGTTGGCCCCTTTCAATCTCCCTGGGGAAATTGAGGCGATCCTACTGGCCTCCTGAAAGCCCTCTACCAGACGGGCTTACACCTTTAAATAGAGGAGGTTCTCCGCCAGGTGTGTGGAGGAGGAGGAGAATCCTTTCTCCTGCCATGTGCAACTGGTTCTTCAGTACCTACTGCACCTCTCACATCGGGCTGAAATCCAACTTGGTGAGGGTGCATCAGAGGGTGCCATAGCTATGCACTACCACCCTATAGAAGGGAAACCACTCCCAAGCCAGCACCTGGTCTCCAGGTTCCTCCGGGGCCTTCTGTTATCTAAGCCCCCTTTCCGTCCTCCAGCGGCAGAGTGGGACCTCAATGTGGTGCTCTCTCAGCTCACCAAACCATTGTTCGAGCCCCTGGCCACTTGTCACCTTTGGTACCTGTCATGGAAAGTGTTTTTTCTGGTGGTCCTCACGTCCGCTCAAAGAGTGAGCGAACTCCAGGCTCTGGTGGCAAATCCACCATATACAAGGTTCTACAAGAACAGTGTGGTGCTCTGCACGCACCCCAAATTCCTCCCGAAATTTTTAGCTCCTTTTCACTTCAACCAAGAGGTGGTCCTCCCCACCTTCTTCCCACAGCCTCATACCAGCAGGGAGGAACTAGTGCTTCATACACTGGATTGAAAACGGGCCCTGTCCTTCTACTTACAATGGACTCAGGCTGATCACAAAGCTCCTCAACATTTTGTATTATACGACCCCAGTAGACAGGGATTCCCCGTGACTAAGCAAATTCTGTCTACTTGGGTGGTGGACTGTATTACCTTTGCCTATGAGCGAGCTGGCCTCTCCCTTGAGCACCAGATCACAGCGCATCGCGTTGTAGCCAACCTCTGCTCAGTGTTGGTGATGGAGATCTGCAAGGCTGCCACATGGTCTTCAATTCATACGTTCGCAGCTTACTAATGCCTGGAGAGCAAGTCCCACAGGGACAGTGCCTTTGGCCAGGCAGTACTCTAATATTCTCGGGGAGTAGGCAACTCCTGCCCCTGATCCTTCTATGTTCAGGCTACCGGAATGATAGAGTTGCTACTAGGGTCGTGCAGAGTCTCTCAGTGGGGCCTCACCTTTTGCAACTCACGTCTAACTGATTGGTCGCCGTTGGTGCGGTCGTTTTTCGGTCCTCGGCAGCCTGGAGTTAGCGAGTCCCATATGCGAGGGCTGACTTCCTGCTTCTTCCTGGAGAAAGCGTAGTTACTCACCTGTAACAGGTGTTCTCCAGGGACAGCAGGAATCAGTCCTTGCAACCCTCCCTCCTCCCCTGGGGGTTGCCTCCCTACCTTGCTTTAGTTTTTATTGCCATCCTAGCTATGTCATCCGACTGAGCAAGATGGCACCCTTGGGCAGGAAAGAGACCACGCATGCGTGGTAGCATATCCCAAAGGCTTTGAAAGCTGGGGAAATGCTCCGTGCGGGCTCAGTCGGTGCCAATGTCACCCATATGAAATGACTGATTCCTGCTGTCTCTGGAGAACACCTGTTACAGGTGGGTAACTACACTTTGCCCTCTCTATATCCTCCACAATAGCCCTATCCTTCAAGAGGCTGTCATTTAACCACTAATAGGTTTACCCCTTCTCCAGGTAACCAGTAGAAAATCCCATCCAGAGTGGGGCATGATCAGAGTACAATATCACTTATTATCCATAGGCAGCAGGAATAAGTCCCCACATATGGGGGACGCCTCAGATGGAGTCCCGCATGGGAACACTCACCAGCTTCTATGGGAAGCTTTTGGGAGGCTGCTTCCCGCCTGCTGTGGTGACACCATCTTCTCCAGTCTGATAAAGCTGTAGCAGAATGCAATTCCTCTGGGAGGTGGGAGGGCTATGAGGACTAATTCCTGCTGTCCATAGAGAACTCTTGCTACAGGTGAGTAACTATGTTTTATCCATGGAGAAGCAGAAGTTCTCACGTATGGGACTCTCAAGCTACAGGCTACTGAAAACCAAAGAGGCTGAGAAACCCAACAGGGGGCAAAACTGAACAAAGGACTAGAGAATCAACTATGTACAGAAGTTGTAGTTCACCAAAGGGAACTCATATGATTCAGCTTCAACATTTCTTTTTTTTTTTTTTTGGTCGCCTGGACGGACAGTAGGGCTTTGGGGGGGGGGGGGGGGGGATGGCGTTGGATTCTAATCTCCAAACAGATGCCGGAGTACCAATTGGCTGAATTTTCTGTCCTGTCAGGAATCCCCATCCAGACAGTAGCGAGAAGTTAATGTATGGTTCGAAGACCATAGCAGCCCTGCAGATCTCTTCCATGGAGACAGAGCTCAAGTTGGCCATAAACGCAACCATGGCTCCGATGTGAGCTGTGACATGACCATCAAGGCTCAGACCAGCTTGGGCATAAGCAAAAGAGATGCAGTCTGCTTGCTCAATTGAAAGAGTAAGTTTGGAAACTACAGCTGAACAGAGATAGACTTTCCTTCTATTCCGTGATAGTATGCTCAAAACACGCTGAGGTTAACTCTAACAGAGTTAGACTTGAGACGAGACTCTGAGAAGTGTAGCAGGTATTTGAGTAGTCTCTCAGTGGAGCAATTAAAAGGATTAAGTGCCTATTCTGCGCCCCAGATTGCAAATCTCTTCCATTTGAATGTAGAAGTCCTTCTCGTCAAGACCCTCCTAGAGGCCAACAGAACATCTACTACTCTGTCAGGCAGGTTATACTCCGAGAGGACTAGCCTCTCAACATCCACGCAGTTAGGGCCAAGAACTGGACATTGTGATGTAGTATCCTCTTGTCTTTCTGTGAAATAAGGTCTGGGGCAGAGCCCAGTTGTAGAAGTTCCCACTGGGAGGGTTGAAGCAGAAGGGGAAACCAAGACTGTGTGGGCCAATATGGCGCAATAAGTATCATCGTACCCCAGTCTGTCTGGAGCTGCAGCTGGGTCTTTGGTATGAGAGGATATGCTTATAGTGGGCCCTTCCCCCAATGGAGGAGGAAAACATCTGGTGCTAGCCTGCTGCGCGAGGCAATTCTGGAGCAAAACTGGTGCACTTGGGCATCTTGTTGGGTGGTGAACAGGTCTATTGAGGTGGTACCCCCACTTCTGGAAGATATGAGCAGCCATGCCCCTTGTCCAGTGTCCATTTGTGTGGCTGGAAGACGCGACTCAGCTGGTTCGCCAGGGTATTCTGATCTCCCGGGAGGTAACTGGCCCTGAGCTGCATTCTGCTGGTGATGGCAAACCTCCATAACCGGACTGTTTCCCGGCAAAGGAGATCCAAACCTGTACCCCAATGCTTGTTTATGTAGTACATGGCGACATGATTTGTCATTCTAAATCAGGACAATCTGGTTGGCTAGTCGTTCTTGGCTCTCAATTCCAGGAAATTGATCTGATTGTGGGGATTACTGTCAGCAGCTAGTATATAATAAATATTTATTACTTGATAGTTCTAGGGGTATTGCTACTTCCCTCTTTTCCCAAGATTTTATGGGACTGCTGGCACATGAACCACATGAGAGAGAAAGGGAACTAATTCTATGTCTATATATAAATGAAACTTTATTGCTGATAGAAAAATAATACAGATATAAAATAAATTAGAATTATGAGGTAGCAAACTATGTAGCCCTATGATTACAATTACATCAAATCATAAATAACTGCTTTAGCAACCAAAATCACTGATTTTCTCTGCACTTAGATGTATAGAAAAGTGTCTAGCTAGGCTCACCCCCTGAAGGATTAAGGCCAATATCTTAGCTTTGCCAGGAAAACAATTGTGGCTGGGTCCGAGAAGTTGTCTCTGGAACGGCAAAAAGTCCAAAGGATGGCAATAGTCCAACGCAGGCTGCAGGCATCAGGCAGAGCAGCGTGATAAAACTGAGCTTCAGGTCTGTGGGACAGATTCGCTCCTTCCTGAGGTTAGTCCTTGGCCTTGCACACTGTCTAACTTTCCAGCCGAAGACAGGCAGGCAGTAGGGATGAAGACTGCAGAGTGTAGCAGAAAATAGTAGGAGAGACCAAAAGTGAGTCTGTGTCCTCCATCCTCAACGTATAATACTTTGTCCTGAATTTCCCGTCACAGCAGGAGGATTAACTGGTCTCAGATACTACATGACATCTTCAGTGAATCAGGTAACAGTTGTCAGGTGGTCCTTCTTCAAACAAAGGTCCATGATGAAAGAAAGATGCTGGTATGCAGGTTCATACATTGTTGCAAATGTTGGGACCAGTAGAACAGTCCTTGGATGACACTGCCTCAGGAGAGAGTTTTCTTGGATGTAGTCCTAGCTGGAAACAATAGCTATGCTGTACAGTATGTGCACAAACTTGGTAGGTAATTGCTTGAAGTCATCAGGTTTCAAGCTTGAACACAGCAGAAATTACTAGTACCACAAATCCATCTTGTAATAGGAAGCTATATTGCATGGTTCAGGCTTTGATTCAGAACAGGCCATAGGTACCAGCCCTATATGATGCAGGCTCTCCTGTTTGGACCAGACACCTTGTGTGTGAAGGCCATCCAGATGCACTCCCCAACCTAGCTTGGAGGCATCTGTTGTTAACATTTTATGAGGTGATGCCTTCTGAAAGGGAGACCCTTGAACAGGTTCTGATGATCCAACCACCAGTGCAGGGGACTGGACGAGAGGGCCAGTGACAGCCACCTGATCCCAAAGGTGGCTGGTGGCCTGGTTCCACTGAGTCCTCAGTGTCCACTGAGCCCATATCTCATTGAAAGGTGAGCGATGGGTGTGACGTATACAGTAGAGGCCAAGTGGCTGAGTACAGTCAGCATCCCACAAGCTGTTGTCAGAAGACTCTGCTGGGTATCCCAGACCAAGGCTGTTAATCTCTGGAGTTGGTCTAGTGGAAGGAAGGCCTTCGCTTGAGTTGTGTCAAGGAGAGCCCCTATGAACTTCAGTTACTGAGTGGGCAGAAGGTGGGACTTTGGGTAGTTGATTACAAACCCAAACAGCTGTAGCACCTGAATGGTCAACCTTGTTGATTGCTGTCTGGAGTGGTGCTTTTTATGAACAGTCATCCAGATAAGGGAAGACAAAGACCTCTATTGTTCTGTGATAGAACACCACTACTGAGAGGCACTTTGTGAAGAATTGGGCACAGAGGTCAGCCTGAAAGATAGTCGTCTGTACTGAAAGTGCTTTTCTGCTAGGAGGAATCTGAGATACCTCCTATGAGAAGGATAGATTGATATGTGGGTATATGCGTCCTTTAGATCCAGAGAGCATAGCCAATCATCTTTCTGAAGATAAAGGAGCAAGATACCTAGAGATACCATCTTGGAACTGTCCAGAATGGGCCGAAACCCTCCCCATCTTCTTGAGGACCAGAAAGTACCTGGAGTAAAATCCCATCTGATCTGCTCTAGATGCACAGCCAGAAAGGTGGAAATTTCCCCCTAAAGGATGTTTAGATTCAGAGGGTCAAGGGGATACACCCTGTGATAAGGAAGCTTATCATAGTTCAGGAAGAAATAATACAAGAGGTGAATTGGCTCTGAATAAGCAACCTGTGCTGGCTGGTAAAAGCACTAAAACAGGGTGTTTACCTAAAAGACTACCAGACCCAGAATGCACTGGTTTACAGAAAGCCTCTAGGAGAGCTGAAGTAGGGAAATGTGTGCCTAATCAGAGAAGCAATGATGTAATCCCTAATCACACATCTCCTAGGGCAGGGCTTAATTCAGAACACCTGCAGTGTGCTAGGGTGGAGCGGCTATCTAGGCACTTTAAAGCTAGAAGGAATTCATCAGACAGACAGCGATGGCAGCAAAGACAGCAAGGAGAGCAAGGACAGCAACGGGAGCTGGAGAAGGAGAGACTGATCGTGAACAGAAGGAAGAACAGCAAGACATCCAGAAGGTCTAAGAAAGGAGCCCAAGGCAGTACGTATGCTGGGAGAGATTCCTGGGGCAAGAATTCTTCATTGGACTGGAAGAAGCCGGAGCTTGGAGATATACAGCCAGGAACCCTCAGACAGCATCTACAGAAAGAAGGAGCTCTAATACCTATTTAAGGAGGTATGGGAAAAGAGATCTGAAGTCCAGGGATTCTGACTGGAGAGCTGGGCACAGAAGCTTTGCTACCTACTGGCCAAAATACCCAGAGAGGAAACCTAATGACAACGTGATCTCAGGTATGAACTCTGATCTGCTCCCTAGCTTTGCACAAGGAAGACAGCAGGGAAACAGTTTCTATCCTGGTAGAGATCAGTTAGAGAAATCCTCTGAGCCAGTGTATGAAAGTGATCCTATGATATTTCAAGAGCAAGGGGAAATATCAAATGAGGAAGTTGAATGCATGGATTGTTCTCTTTCTAAGCTGCTGTTCTAAAGTAATCCTCAGATAAGGATCAAACACCAACAGGAACTGTATTGGGTTTTTTTTAGCTTCCCAGAAAAGTTTCTTTGAGAGAAAGCTTTGGGGAAAGTTGGAGCCACGTGGAGAATGGACCAGCAATGGTTTGCAGCTGGTTAAGCACCTGTGATTAGAGCCAGGCACAAGTGCATGTGGGACTTTGGGAAAAAGCTTCTTCTCTGTGTGAAAGGAAGAAAGCTGTTTTTTTTTTTATAAAGAGAATTTTCCTTTTGGGTTTATTTTTCATTCCAGCACTGCTAAGAAAGTTTATTAGCAGGGGCTAGAAGAAAGACCTTTTCTGCTCCATCGAGGTCTTTACTAAGTTGTTGCATAAGTAATTCAGTTGCCTTATTTGTTTTGTTTCCTGAATAAAACTCCTGAAAATATTATCCTTTTGATGTTACCAAGCATATCTGTGCGAGGGAATAACACCCCATAAATAAAATCTGTTTTCTGCTTTACTCTCGAACAACTACAATTCTTTATTCTTGTTAAACGACTAGTTTTGTGTGATTGAACTACAACGCCCACAATCCTTTGCAAGTCAAGTAAATTTGTGTCCTTGCCAAGATTGTGGAACTTTCACAACAAGCACCCCCGTTTACAACCCTTGGGGGGTAATGACGCAGCAGCTCAGCAAAGTGCAACATATAGCTGTTGTGGACGCCATTGTCCTTTCATTAGGACTCACTGCCAGTGTAGTGCTCATCTTCCCAAGGACCTCCACCAGCTCCTTCCTTACTGGGAGATTCACTGCACCCCTAGCGTAGTTGGGCCCACATTTCCTCTGCCATTCATCTTGGCAACACCCTTGATCGCATACTATAATCCGAATGGGAAGTGTCACTTATAACAAATTTGTTCTTTATTGAGATAGCCTGTCACTTCTTTCATAACACATCTATGCAGAAATGTCACTGGGGCCTGTCCTAGTAGATTTCAATTTCACAGTTATACCATTTGAATGTACCTTTTTTACTTGCCAATCTCAATCAACTTCTTATCAGAAAATAAGGAAAAACCTGCCACAGTGTCCCTGGAGAGGGGGGTTTCCAACAGCACCATGCGCTCTTTCCAATCCCACTTCCTTCATCTTTTTAGAGTCCCTTAAATATTCACAAATGTCCTGAACTACTTTTACAGACTGCTTTTATTTTTCCACCTTGAGGACTCCCTTTGATGTGTAGATTACAAAGGCAGGACCTATTTTCTGAATTCTCATCTTTTAACTGCTTGTTTTCTTGCTGTAAGGCGTCCATAGCTGCATGCATGTTGCAGATTGCATCGGCCTGCCGCAACACATGCTTCTCTACTTCCTCTACTGCATGGCCCAGCTCAAGTATATCTCATCAAAGCCATTGTGCCTTGCAGCTCTGTCTTTACTGAAGTCACCTCTTTGTACAGGTCCTGGAACCAGTGTCATATGTCCCCCCTCCCCCTCCAAGTGTAGGGCTCATCCGAATGTTCCAGCTCAGGGATGGGCAAACTACGGCCCGGCAGACCTTTTGATCCGGCCCCCTCTGCCCGGCTGAACTCTCCCGGCGCGGCTGAAGCCCTCTGCTCCGGCTTGCAGATACGCGAAGGGAGAGTGTCTCCCTCGCGTCTCTGTTAAGCCCGCAGGGGCAGATGGGAAATTTCCCATCAGCCCCTGCGGGCTTAACAGAGACGTGAGGGAGACACTCTCCCTTCGCGTATCTGCAAGCCGGAGCAGAGGGCTTCAGCCGCGCCGGGAGAGTTCAGCCGGGCAGAGGGGGCCCCGCGGGACACTCCATGCTGCCGCGGCGGCAGCGGCCAGCTTTTTTTTAAATTTTAATTTCCATGAACCAATGGGGGGGGGGTTAGGACTGGCAGTGGGCTGTGAGCCGATGGGGGGGGGGGTTAGGACTGGCAATGGGCTGTGGGCTGATGGGGGCTGTCTGGAAATGGGGTGATGGGGGTTAGGACTGGTAATGGGCTATGGGGGGGGTTAAGACTGGCTGTGGGCTGATGGGGGCTGTCTGGAAATGGGGTGATGGGGGTTAGGACTGGTAATGGGCTATGGGGGGGTTAAGACTGGCAATGGGCTGTGGGCTGATGGGGGCTGTCTGGAAATGGGGTGATGGGGGGTTAGGACTGGTAATGTGCTTTGGGGGGGTTAAGACTGGCAATGGGCTGTGGGCTGATGGAGGGGTTAGGACTGGTAATGGGCTATGGGGGGTTAGGACTGGTAATGGGCTATGGGGGAGGGGTTAAGACTGGCAATGGGCTGTGGGCTGATGGGGGGGTTAGGACTGGTAATGGGCTATGGGGGGATTAAGACTGGCAATGGGCTGTGGGCTGATGGGGGCTGTCTGGAAATGGGGTGATGGGGGGTTAGGACTGGTAATGGGCTATGGGGGGTTAGGACTGATAATGGGCTATGGGGGGGCTAGGACAGGAAATGGGCTGGTCACTTGGGAGGATCTGGATATCCCACTTCCTGACGCTTCGGCACGCAATAACTGCAGATTCATGTGAGGTGATTCAGAATCTTAAATCTCGCTCATATCTTGCCCACCCCATCTTTTCGGATGAAGCGGGTGGGACAGCCCCCACTTTGGCTACCACGCTTCAGAAACCAAAAGACCCACCCACAGAAGGAAGTAGGGAGGCATGGTCTAGTGCAGGGATGGCCAAACTACGGCCACTAAAATTGAAGGTACTATTTTATGAAAGAAATACATTGCATAAAAGTTTTGTAAAATAACTCTTTTTATGCTTTTCTACCTTAAATTAATCTAAACATTTAATGTTACAAATTTAAATTTAATTTATATTAATTCACACATACACACCGTCCATCTACTCTTGGTCCGGCCCCCGGGTCCAATATATGAACCCATTGCGGCCCTCGAGTCAAAAAGTTTGCCCACCCCTGTTCCAGCTCCTCTGGCTCCATATCCAAGCACCATACTGCTTTGCTCCTCATGGTCTCTCTCCAGCTCCTTGTAGGCTTACGCCGATTTACACTTCTCCAGTACTTTCTGGAAAGACATACCTAAGCCTCTTTGGATATTATCAGGAGGAATTGCAGCAAAATTCAGCAGGAGTTAACACTTAATTCCTTTATTAGCAGCATTCTGATGGGAGCCCAACAATTAGGCTGCCATCACTGTGACATCACTTTCTCTGGCCCAAATATCTATCCGGTAATGCTAAGAGAAACGAATGCTTCACCTCTCACTACATCACACTCTTAGGGTTGTACTAAAATCCCTGAAATCTTAATTAAATAATTTAACAACAAACTCTGTATCTTAGAAAAAAAAAGTTTTTGTCAGATCTCAAAAATCTGAAACCAATAATAGTGGGCTATTATTCCGAGTCTATTTTCATTTTATTGTTTCACTCCTCTATTTTTTTAAATGCTTTCTTTATAATATTTTAAGAAATAATATATACTTTGAGTCCTCACTTGGTTTGCAGCTTGTCATGCTGCGAGAGTTTGTGTACATCAATGATGCCGAGACAAGAAGGGATCCTGACAGGAAAGAGCCTGAAT
Organism: Ichthyophis bannanicus; assembly: GCA_033557465.1. Classification (NCBI taxonomy): domain Eukaryota; kingdom Metazoa; phylum Chordata; class Amphibia; order Gymnophiona; family Ichthyophiidae; genus Ichthyophis; species Ichthyophis bannanicus. The sequence continues at coordinate 124,274,777 of CM066048.1, forward strand.
TTCAAGGATGCAGCATGCTGAAGTTATCATGATGAGAAACATCACCTTAAAGGTGACATTCTTGAGGGTAGCATGCCACAGGGGCTTAAAGGGGGCTGCTGTCAGCATCCGCAAGACCATTGATAGGTGCCAGGAAGGCACTACTGGGTGAACTGGCAGGCGCAAGACACGCATGCCTTTCAGGAAGCAATCGACGGCGTGGTGCACCACCAGCAAGTAGCCCCGGGCCTGTTCTCGGAACATGGACAATGCAGCAACTTGCACACATAGCAAATTGAATGCCAGGCCTCTCTGAAACCTGTCTTGCAAGAAGGCCAGGACCGATGGCACACGTGCACACCATGGGGAAAGGGTCCTCTGGGCACACCAACATTCAAAGAGCTACCAAGCCCGAACATAGGCCAGTGATGAGTGCCTGTCCCGACGTTCCACAAGAGCGTTGCTACGACCTCTGGGGAATATCCCCTGCAGAGGAGCTTCTGCCACTCTAGAGCCAAGCCGTAAGTGAGAATGGACTTGTGTCGTCCAATAGGACAGGGCCCTGATGCAGCATTCCCCTCTGCCTGCCCAGGGGGAGCGGGGGCTCTACTTGTAGATGAACGAGGTCTACATACCAAGGGCGACGGGAGCAATGAGAATGATCTGGTGGGGGATGTTGCTCCACCCGCCGGAGCACCTTGGGAATCAGCGGCCACAGCGGGAAGACCTACAGGAGTTGGCCCCTCAGCCACTGCTAAAGCAGGGCATCTATGCCCTTCTCTTCCGGGACTCTGCGATGGGAGAAAAAGTTTGAGACCTTGGTGTTTGTCAGAGTAGCCATCAGATCCCAGAGGGGCAGACCCCATCGTCGTAAAATGAGGTCAGTTCCCACTCACCTGGGTCAAGGAGATGTCTGCTGGAGTAATTGGCCTCGATACTACTGTTCCCTCTGATCTTCTGAGCTGTGAGTGCGAGGAGGTGGCACTCAGCCCAAGAGAAGATGAGTTGCATCTCCTGCGCCATTCCTGCACATTCTGTGCCACCCTGATGGTTCACATAAGACATACATAGTAACATAGTATATGACGGCAGATAAAGACCAATATGGTCCATCTAGTCTGCCCAGCAAGGTGGCAAGAGTAGGTGCACCTGCTGCTCTGTGGCACTGTCGGACAGTACCTTCACCGTCTTGCCCTGGAGGAGAGGCTGAAAATGACAAAGGGCGAGGCAAAGTGCCCGAGCTTCCAGCTGGTTGATGAGCCAGGTTGCTTCCAACTGGCACCACATGTCCTGAGCCAAGCAATGAAGACAGTGCGCTCCCCAATTGGAAAGACTGGCATCGGTGGCGACTGCCACGCAATCCATCTGTTCCAGTGGAATCCCCCTAAGCATGTTGCCACACTTGGCCCACCAGCGGAGGCTTGCATGGACTGCCGGGGATAAGGGTAGCTGGACCTCAAAGTTCTCAGAGAGCAGTGATCAGCAGTTCAACAAGGTGTATTGCAAGGACACATGTGTGCTCGGAGCCACAGGGCAAGACTATGAAAGCGTCATAAATGGGGCAAGCGAGCTCCAGGGCATAGATGTACTGTACGACCTCCAACACCCAGGTGCCCAATGTGATCCGAGCCCATTCTTGGTGTGGCCGCCCATTTGGGACACCCCAGAATGGGCCCCTGGTCAATCACCGGGATGTCTGAGCAGAGGAGCCATCAGATCCCTTAGCTCCCCTGGTGGTGTTCTGAGATCTGTGGGCACCTCGAAAGGACTGGGACCATACTGGTCTTTATCTGTCATCATATACTATGTTACTATGACCACTGGAGGAGGAATAGGTGGGGAAATGCCTGCCCATCCAATAGGGACATGAGTCGTGGTATCGAGATCTAGAAAATCCCGAGCCAGATGCTGCATGCCACCGAGAGGACGTTTTCGGTTTGTCTTCCAGAAGTTGCTGAAGCTTGATCTCACCCAGATTTTTCACCAACTTAGTTAAATTGTCACCAAAGAGAAGACCATCCTTAAAGGGCAGGCCGGCTGGCCAGACATGCTTTGGATGCTGTATCTGCCAACCACTTGCGAAGCCAGAGCCACCTCCAGGCCACATTAGCAGGCTATAAAACCCATCCACTAAAAAGGTGACTATGGACTCCAACCGGACCGAATCTGAATCCTCCGGCAAGAGCTGTATCCACCAGAGCAAGGCCCAGGCCACCAACCTGCCACACATGGATGTCTGCACTGCTAGGGAGGAAAAGGAAAAGGCAGTCTTCAAAAGATTCTCCAGTTTGCGATCCTGAGGATTCTAAAGCGCTGCCCTGCCCCTTTACGGGGACGGTGGTCTTCTTGGTTACTGCAGTCATCAGGGAATCGACCTTCGGATAGTGCAACCAACGCTGTAGGTCATCCAGGGACCAAGGATAAACCTTGCCGAGGCGCCAAACTGTCTTTAGGGAAGCATCTGGCACGTCCCACTCGTTGGAGACGAGTTGATGAAGTTCAGGAGGAAAAGGAAAAACATTGGCTGGCGCTCTAACTCCCCACAGAATAGGGTCCAAAGTAGACTGATCCGGGGGACTGGGGACCTCAGGTGTCCAGTGCTCGGCCACGACCTGGCTGATGAGACCAGGCAGTTCAGCTCTGCAGAACAGCTGGATAACTCTGGAGGAGTAGTCCTCACCCGCTGATGGCGAATACTCCCCCTCTTCCAAACTAGAGGCGGCCAGAGAGGATGCAACAGGATCGTTACTAAGGTTCTCCTCATCCGGAAAGTCACCGTCCCCAAGAGCCCATGCTAGGGCCTTGTGCTGGCGCTTGGAAGCCCCCATGCCGATAGCAAATCCTTGTGTTTTTGTGCGGCATTGGAGCCAACAGAGGCAGATGCCCCCTGCTTTCCCTTCCAAATGGCCCAGTGTGTCAGAAGAGCGAGGCAAATTCCTCTGCATCCCTTGAAACCACCGGAGGCGAAAGATAGCTGTCATCGGGAGCTGATCTCCACTACGGATGAAGCAGCGGTGGGGTACACTGTCCTCCCCATCGCCGGAAGACTTTCCAACCATCAGCGACAAGGCCTCAGAGGATAGCAGGGCTCCTTCCGGAGCTGGACTGGATTGTGCCCCATGGTCCAACGTTGCCATGAGACTCGCAGTATGGCGCAACTCCACTGAGTCAGTGTGCAACGGCTGTCCTGGCTCTGTGATGCACATCTTCTCCACCAGGCTGCGTCGCTGCTTCCCACAACAAATGCAACGTGGTGCCTTGGAGGCCACAATGTCGATGAGCATGCACACGCAGCTTGTAGGCGGGAAGCTCCGTGCAGACTGGAAGAAGGTCGAAGCCGATTGCAGACAGTGCAGTTGCAAACGGTGGGAAGGAGGTCCCCATTCAATGGAAGACCAATCCCCCACGAGCAGCCGCCGGACAACCGGGTGCAAGACACAAGAAAGATGTACTTACGGATGGCACGATTCGGCGCTGCCGATGCACTGCTCTGCACCCCGACCTCAAGCTTTCGAGGGGGCAGTGAACTGAGAGGGAGGCTGAGGAGATGCGGTGCCTGCTGAGTGTGTCTCGGGCCCGCCCCCCAGAAGTCGGGAGCTGAAAAGTCTTTTTTTTTGCAGAAAAATAAAAGCAGGAGCAACTGAGATTATGCACTGCTCTGGCAAGAAATGTTAGGCAGCAGAGCTGACCCTCTCCCAGGGGGAGGCATGTGCCCTTCCTTAAGTAGCTCTACTGGCCCGGTCCTCCAGTGCGGGCCAGCAAGAAGGCAGGAGTTGAGAAAAACTAATCAACATCTGCTGAGACAGAGAAAATACAGATCAGTGCCCCTAGCTGTGCTGGGTAAGGTGCAGGGAGGACGTCGCAGCACTTTTCTGTTTTTTCTCTGTCTCACATCTGCTGGTTGGTAGAGTTAACCCTCTGGTCTGGACTGGTCTAGCAGAGGCACTCTGGAATGGCCCTATGCAGCAGAAAGGACCTACATGCATTACAGATCCCCTCCACCACAATATTAAGGGCTATGAGGGTCTGAGAAATGAGTACCACTAGCTCATCTCTGTGGAAGACACTGACCACCGTGGGGGACTTCTCTTACTGTTATCTTGTCCTTCTCCAGCTCTTCATCTTCAAGATCCTCCTAGTGCTCCTCCAGGGGATTCTCAAGAGTCCCCTGAAAGGACAGTGACCCAGTCCTCCCAGTCTTCTTCTTCTATTTGTGGGTGTTTGGCGTTAGAGAACTGGCACTCCATCTGCTGCTGAGCAGAGGCTGTGCCCGTGGCACATCGAGGCCCCTGCTTCAAACAGGCCTAGTGCAGCAACAAAGCAAATTCTGGGGAGAGAGGAGCTCTCTGCCCCAATGATATCTGTTCCAAAACTGTGGTATTCTGCAGGACCAGGACTTCAGCAGACTCTCTTCCTTTGATCATGGCACTTTTAATCACAGCAGAGCTTCCCACCAAAAATGTCCTTCCGGGTCCCCTGAGGTGACTACTGCACCACCACGATCATGTCCCCCGTGGATACTGAGAGACTTGCTGAGTCTGCCGAAGAAAAAAAAAAAAAGCTACTGTTCCATGGTCCGGTTCTTGGGCTCATAGCTGCAGCAGAAATCATAGTCATAGAGCTTAGGGGGCCACCTCAGGCTGCACAGACCGAGCATTGAGAAGCCATTGGAGCACTGCCATACCACTCCCCATCCTGCTGGCTGAGCTTTCCAACAGTGGTTAGGCCCTGCTCATCTGAACTGAAGGAAAGGGGTTTTCTGTCTCAGACCGCAGATGCAGCCTGTCAGCCTCTGTGGTCTGAAAGTTGCTTTTTGTCTTTTCCCCAAACATGGCTGCAGAATCACTGGTACTTACCCCGATTTCTTGAGCTGGGTTAGTGGGAGATAAGAGGCATAGATGAAGAGGATGAATAAAACTTACCGCCAAGAAGCGAGGGTCTACAGCAAACTGCAAGTGGTTCCGTAGCCAAGCCTGAAGCTCCCTGCGGCGGGGGGCCTCTTCACCCACTAGCACAGTGCCATCCAGCTGGTTCATCACAGGGATGCGGGCATCTAGATCCAACTCTGAAAGAAGGGGCTCATCTGGGATCTCTGTCTCCACCTGTGAATAGTGATAAACAAGGGGCGTTGAGAGATTACCTATCATGGTCCCAATGAGAAGATGGACCACTTATTACCTTGTTACAGTATCTAAATTTGTCTGCTTATTCTCCCCTTCCCCTTATACTGTACAGTCTGCTCAAAGTCCTAGGTCCTCACCTCTTGAGGTCTCTTCTGTCCCCCTTTTTTCTTCTGAAAGAAAGGGTGCCCATCTGGCATTGCCCCTCCATTCACTAGCATCCTTTGCTTCTGAAAGGTGAGCTTTAGCCCCTCTTCCTGAAAACAAAATAAATTAAAAGGTTTTAATCTAATCTAAAGTTGCGTGTCTGAGCCAGAAGTGCAGGTCACAAGGGGTGGTTCTACTCTTTAATTATTATGATGTTTACCCAAGGCCATGAACAGGGAGCTATAAAGTAGAGACACAGGCAAAAATCCAATAGGATCATTTTACAGTGTTTTATCAAGAGCAGAAAACCTTAAAACTAGCCAAAAAAATATTCTGATAAGAGGAAAAGAAAAAAAAAAAAAAAAAAAAGGAGCAGCTCGCAACTCACATCTTTAATCTGGACAGTGAATTCCTTCTCGTCCGTGTCCCGGCGTAGCTTGGTGAACTGAGATGTGTTATTGATGTCATCCTCTCTTCCTGATGTCCATGAAGCGGGGGCAGGAGCAGGAGCAGGAGCAGGAGTAGGGGAGCCACTGAACTCAGATGGACGAGCTCCTGGTGGCGGTCCATAGGTGCTAGTCTCTGGTACCCAATGCTGCATGGGCCATTTTCCTGTAAGCACAGCTTGGGTGACCAGGTCTATGCGATTAATCAGTACACGATCCTGCAATGATGATGTTAAACAATAAATACATAGAAAACAGTAGAAAGTGAGATACTTTAGGTATCCTATGTTCAAACTCCCAAACATTTCCTATGGCAAAGTGCCAACTTAGTCACACCCCCCTTATGCAGCCCATCACTTTTGAAAAGTAATAAAAGAGTCATACCCCTGGAAGGACCTACAGTTGTGGTCAACATTAGCAGCACTCTTGCAGTTCAACCCTTTAAAGTTCAATATCTCCAAATAAAAAGTGGCCAGTGAAATGGCTTTGGACTATATATGCACACATATCTGACACACAAAAGAATCAAATAAAACAAGACCAATTAAAAAACGGAAATAGTAGGAAATAGTATAAAAATTGGGACATTGCCAGGGCATGATTTTTGGCACTTTTATAAACAATTTAAATCAGTTTGAACAAAAGAACCACATTCCTACTGCAGTAAAATTAGATGCACCTGTGATCAATTGTCAATACTCACATGACTTGAATCAACCAATGAATGATGGCTCTAATGTTTAAAATGGCCACATTCACTCCTTGTTCCATTTTCACAATGGTGAAGACAAGAGAGCTGCCTGAGACCATCAGCAAAGCCATTATCACCAAACAAACTTCAAAGGGGTACAAAGCCTTCTCCAAAGGCCTTGGGATCCTGTGTCTACAGTTGGCAATGTTATTAAGAAGTTTTCTGCTCATGGAACTGTCAAGAACCTCCCAGGACAAGGTGGGAAGAGGAAAATTAATCCAAGTAGTCTTCGAAGGTTAGTGCAAACTATTGGAAAAACACCACATACAACATGTTTAAGGTTGACCTGGAGCAATCTGGAGTGGTGGTTTCAACCTGCACCATACACTGCACACTAAACAAAGAAGGCTAAGGGGGACCCTACTGCTCAAAGACAGACATAAAAAGGCAAACCTGATCTTTGCCCAAACCCACCTAGAGAAACTACAATCCTTCTGGGAAAATGTTCTGTGGACAGATTTTATTTAACAGTTTTTATATACCGCGCTATTCATCATCAGCGCGGTTTACATTTTAACAACTTTGTACTTAAGCATAAAACATATGTCAAGTTTACAGATAACAGGGATTGAAACAGGGATAACTGGGGTTAAAGATAAGAAAGATAATAACAAATATTCACAACTATTTACAGCAAATTAGCCTAGTTTTGAGCTTCATAGGTTAGGGATGCACGATATTTTGGTCTGGGGCGAGCAGTGAAGTTTAGAGAACTTACTTGACTAACCATAGTCATTGGTTTGGGTTGGAAGGGGAGGAGGTGGGGAGCTAATGCCTTGGGAGAAGTGTTGAAGGAAAAGGTGTGTTTTTAGAGATTTTCTGAATTGGGACAGGTCTTTTTGTGATCTGATGTTAGGTGGCAGCATGTTCCAGCATCTGGGGGCGAAGGATGAGAATGCTCTCGTGGTAGTTGTCTGCGTGAGTTTTGCTAGGTCTTTTGGGACCATTAGTGTGTTTTCTGTTACAGATCTTCTAGATCTGGTGTTTTGGGAGTGGTGAAGGATGTCAGAAAGCGAGGATGGTGAGATTTGGTGGAACGCTTTTAAGGTCAAGAGAAGGGTTTTGTATAAGATCCTACATGTTATTGGGAGCCAATGAAGTTCAAACAGGATGGGAGTAATGTGTTGACTCCTTGAAGCCCCAAATAGAACTCTGGCTGCTGTATTCATGGCCAACTGTAGTGGGTTCAGCGTGCTCTTGGGCAGGCCATGTAGCACAATGTTTGCGTAGTCGAAGTGTGGGGTGACTAATGCTTGGAAGGTTGTGCTGAAGTCATTTGGTTCGAGCATGGGTATGAGAAGTCGTAGAGTCCTGATCTTGTGATAGATGGCTTTTACTGTACTTTTTATGTGTTCTTTGAATTCCAGCCGCTGGTCCAGTATGACACCTAGGTAACGTATCGTGGTTTTGACTGGTAAATCGGCATCTCTTGTTCTTAACGTTGGTGGAGGAGAGAAGTCTTTATTCCTTGTGATGATCAAGACCTCTGTTTTTTTAAAGTTGATTCGGAGATTTTGAGTGAGCAGCCAATCTGAGATTGCTTTGAAGCAGGTGGTTAAAGGTGTGTAATCGGGTTTTGTCACATTAACTGGTGTGAATAGAAGCACATCGTCAGCATAGATAAGGCATGAAATTCCGAATGAACGGGTGAAGTTGCAGATTGGCTGCATGTAGATATTGAATAGCAAGTTCGAGAGGGAGGAACCCTGCGGTACTCCTTGCTTCTGTCGAAAAGGATGGGACGTAGTGTTACCGATCCGGACCTGTTGCCAGCGATCCTCCAAATAAGATTTGCACTAGTTCAAGGCAGTTCCTTGTATCCCTTTTTCGTGAAGCCAGGTTAGCAGTTGATCATGGTCAACGGAGTCAAAAGCTGCCGCTATGTCTAGGAAGACCATTGCAACTCCATTTCTGATATTGTCTGTTGTATTAATGAGAGTGTTCATTAAAGAGGCCAGAAGAGTTTCAACTCCGTGTGCTTCTCTGAACCCATGCTGGTTTGGGTCTAGTGGTGCTTCGGAATCAATGTGTTGTTGAATCTGCCTCAGTGTAACCTTTTCTAGGATCTTGGCTAATAGGGGAATGCTTGAGATCGGGCGGTAAGAGTCTTCCTTCTTTGGATCCAGTTTATTGTTTTTCAGTAAGGGACGAATGGAGGTCTGTTTGAGGGCTGTTGGGAATATCCCTGTGCTGAGTGACTGATCGGCTATAGCTGCTATGTATGGGCTAAGCTCTGTTCTCAGTGCTTTGATCCAGTGGGCTGGGCATGGGTCGTTAGGGGCGGTGGTGGCATTGATGGAGGTTATAATTTCTTCAATTGTTTTCGGAGTTGGAGATGAGAATTTATTAAGTATGAAGCGAGCATTGGAAGGTTGTGTGGTTTCACTTGAGATTGCTGTTGTGATTTTGATCATCTTGGACTGAATGTAGTCAGCATATAGTTGTGGTTGTACATGTTCATGTTGTGGAGAAGTAGGCTTTCTGGTTAGGGATTTTACTAACTGGAAGAGATCTCTCGGTTTGTTAAGAGACCGGTTAAGGAGTCTTGCATGATATTCTTTTCTCTTGTCCCAGGTTAGTTGCCGATGGGATCTCAAGTGAGATAAGTAAGAGGCTTGGTTATCAGGATTCAGAGAGTGTCTCCATTTCCTCTCTAATTTCCTCAGTTGATGTAAGGAGGCTCGTAACTCAGCAGAAAACCATGGCGCGTTCTGTTTCTTGGGTATAAGCGAATTGATAGAGGTTTGATTGTCTGTGGTGGGAAGCTGGGATGATAATCCAATGGCAGTGTTCCAGTTCAATACAGTCTCATTAATGTTGTCGGATATTTGAGAGAGTTTTGGGATGGTTTGGGAAGTGAATGCGTCTCTGTCGAATGGTTTAAATCGTGAGGGTTTTGAAAGTGAATTGACATCATATGGTTTGCTTGGAGATTCATCAGCTGGTATGCAGAATGTTATAAGATTATGATCGGACCAGGGGACGGGAGTTGTTGAGAGCTCAAGTTGGTTTAGCGAGTGAGCGGATGAGGATGGGGCAAAGATGAGATCAAGGAGATTTCCTTGTTTATGAGTAGGGTTTTTTACAATTTGTCTATAATGTAGGTTGTCCATAGCATCAAGGAAGGAGTTTGATACTGATGGCAGTGTGGATGCCAGATTGAAATCTCCTAGGAGCCAGTTAGGTTTGTCGGGGTCTTTAGGGTTAATAGCAAGATCAATTATGTTTGAGAAATCATCAGCTGGAGCATTTGGGGCTTTGTAGATCAGATTTATGGTATTGGTTTTGTTGGAGATGGATAATGTATTTATGTGGTTTGTGACCTTGGTAGAGGTGGTGTGGTATTTTAAATTGGTTCTTGCTATTATGAAGACTCCTCCACCTTTTCTGTTTTCTCTGTTGCAGGTGTAAATAGAGTAGTTAGGTGGGGTAAGTTGGTTCATTAGGACATTATCAGTATCGGAAAGCCAAGTTTCTGTGACCAGAAGGATGTCTAGTTTAAGGTTTGATATAAGATCAATGATGACAGGCCATTTGTTGCGGGCTGAGCGTGCATTAATAAGGGCTGTGATAAGGAAGCTTATCATAGCTCAGGTAGGAGCTATAGAAAAGATGATGCGACTCTGAACAAACAACCTGTCAGTTCTGGTAGAAGTAAGAAAACAGAGTTTTCACATAAAAGACTACCAGTCCCAGAATGCACCAGGTTTCCAGCAGCCATGAGGGGGGCTGAAGTGAGAAAACGTGTGTGCAATCAAGAGAGCTATGAGGTAATCCCTAAGCACTCATCTCAAAGGGCAGGGCCTGATTCAACACAGCTGCGCTGTGTTAGGGAGGAGCACACATTAGGACAGAATAAGAATAGAGCTTATTCTACAGATAATAGCTACGGATACAGCAACAGCTTCAAGCTCAAGCACCAACATCATCTCGAGAAGCAGAAGCCAAGCCAAGCGGATAGAGAGAGAAGGAAACTCTCTGGAAGGAAGAGAAGGAAGGCCATTGGAAGGTCTGGGAGAGTCCAAGGCAGTACCTATACTGGGAGGTATTCCAAATGCCAGCAGAGTCCATTGGACTGGAGTCAGCCAGAGGAATGGAATGGCAGAGATAGGAATCACCAGTGGCTACCTGGAAGAGAGAAGACTGCACGTGGAAAGGACTTTCAGACCTATGCCAGAAGGTATGTGAGGAAAGATCCAGTGTCCAGGGATCAAGATTGGAAGGCTGGACATCAGAACTGGATTACATACTGGCCAGGCTATACAGAGAGGAATTATGATAGCAGGAGAGGCTCAGGTATGAACACTGATCCAGACCCTATCTATAATAGTGAATGGCAGCAAGGGAATAAGCATTCTCATGATAGTGCCTTATGGAAAGACTCGTCTGTGCCAATGTATGATAGTGACCCTATGCTGATTGATGAAGGGGGAGATACAGCAGATGAAACTATTGATTACATGGACTGTTCTCTATCTAAATGCTATTGCTAGCTTTCTGTGAGCAAACACATCAGCCATCACAAAGAAACCTAACTTTGTTCTTATTTCCACTGCAAACAGCTCTTAAAGCAAGATTTTGGGTTCACACAGTAGCAGCCAGCCAGCTAAAGGGTTTCAGCTGGACAATTGATAGTAATTAAAGCTGCACCTGATTGTGTGTGTGAGCAAGGGAAAATCACTGCTGGAACTGTATGGAAAATAAGCAGAAGTTAACCTAACAAGCAAAGTTCATTTATTTCTTTGTGCCTTTTTCATTTGGTAATTATTTGCTAAGAAAACATTAGCTAATTGCCTGACAAGCTGAAGGTTGTTTTCTGATTTTGCTTTGTGACTTTATGTTATCCATTTAAAACACTGCAAGCAAGTAACCTCATTTATATTGCTACCAAGCATACTTGTGCTGGGTGAATTAAACCCCATCAATAAAAGAAGTATTTTATTGGCTTTACCACTGGTTACACAACTCAATTATTGTCTTCAGCTGTGTTTGGGAGTGAATGAACTACAATACCCACAATACCTTGCAAGAATCATATGAATATATGCATCGTCAAGATTGTGTAAGTTCTCACCCTAGGCAGCCGTCTGACAGGGCACACTTGAGGTCGTGTAAGGTGGTTTTTAGATTAGATCTTTTGGTGTTTGTTGCTTCGAGAGGTACATGGATAAGATGAAACCAAACTTGAGCTCTTTTGCAATGCAGACCAGTGATACATTTACAAAAGAAGAAATGAAGCTTATTAAAAAAAAAAAAAAAGAGAGACCCTCTTTCTATATGGTGGAAGTTCCATAATGTTGTGGGGCTGTTTTGCTGCCTCAGAACTGAAGGCCTGAAATGTATTAAAGGAATCATGAAGTCAGAGGACTACTAAGGTATTTTTTGAGCGAGATGTGCTACCTAGTGTCAGAAAGCTAGGTCTAGGTCGAAGGTCATAGGTCCCCCAGCAGGACAATGACCTAAAACATACATCCAAAAGTACAAAAGAATGTTTAAAAAGGAAAAAGGTGACTGTTTAAAACTGGCCAGCAATGAGTCCTGATCTCAGTCCAATCAAGAACCTTTAGAAAGAGCTGAAATCTGCCATTGGTAAAAGGAATTCTGGAAACATTCATGAGCTGGAATAAATCACAGTTGGTGGGAAAAACTACCAGCAAACAGATGTACGATACCTATAGATGATTAGAAGACATATTTGGAGGATATCATCACTGCCAAGGGTTGTGCAACCAAATATTAGTGAAGGGTGCCATTAATCCTAAAGTCATACTTTCTCTCTCAAAAATTACTACATCTACAAGTTGCACAGACATCATTTTTTATGTATACCTTTGAATATACTATTAAAACATTATAGCATACAGTTAGAATATTTCCAATGTTTTCTCAAGATATTGTACACAGCATACCTAAAATGCAAAGGCGCCAATAATGTTGACCACAACTGTACCTCCATACAAGCTTAGTTTCTAGATCTTCCTGCTAACTCACTTGTCAGGATTGGTGTATCTACCCCATCCAGCAGAAGATGGAGACAGAGGAAAAAAAAAAACAGAACAGAAGTGCTGTGACATCACTACCATAAAACCTAGTGCAGCTAGGGACTCTCTCCAGTATTTTCTCCGACTCCAGCAGATGGTGGTTGATCTTCAGTGCAGCCAAGGCCTTCAGCTACTGCCAGCTGCCTCAAGGGCACCGAGCAGTTTAGCTTGGAGTGAAAGTCACCAGGGTGTATTTGAGATACTCCTCTAGTCTGACTGATCTTCACTGGGGGCAACTCCTGGCCATGAAGGTGAGGAGAGCTGGTGTGAGAGATCCTCTCTAGTATTTTTCTTTTCTGGCATTTATTTTATTTTACAAAAAAAGGGTCTTAGGAACCACTCGTTTCTGAAATCGGGTGCAGGTCCTGTAGGTGGAGCTCCTCCCCCCAATCTATGAATCTCTTGTAGGCAGCACAGATCGGAGATCAGGCGAAAACTGACCCGGGGAGGGGAGAGGTCCCGTGGCAGTCGACAACCCTAAGTACTGATGTTTTTTTGGCACAGTGTTGGCTGGCTGTGACGGCTTGAGACGTTTTTTTCCCTGCTGAAATCAGGCTGTGTGGGTGCATGCACGACTTCTAATTCAGCTATGTCTTCCTCGGCTGCGTAAGCGGTGGCGGTTTCTTTTGGACTGTTTGTGTGCCGCTTGCGCAGCCAACCCATAGGAGTCCCCGAGGTCTGGTTTGTCTCCCGGAGCACAGATAGCTTTTCTGGATGATCCCATGATTATTCCCATTGCTTCAGAGGTCCCTCCTGCGGTTCCTCTGGTGGTTCCTCCTATTTCTTCGCCGGATGAAGATCCTCCCCTCATCTCACCTTTTGGTTTCCCAGGTGGGCAGGGGGTTGGGGCAGCAGCATATAGCTCCATTAGAGGATCCTACAGCAGCCAAATTTGCTGTGCCATTTCATCAGGCCTAGACATTATGGAAAGAGGGTCATGGGGCCTTCGTACCTCAATCACAGCCCCTTTCAGCAGGGATCTCCAGGTCTGAGGGGAGTAGCAAGTATCCATAAGTAATGGGTTCAAGCCATGACTGGCTGTACAAGTCCTTAGCATTGGCCCTTGATGACCTGGATTCCTTGAGTGAAGAGGACTGTGTCCTAGGGCTTGATGACTCTGCGGAGAGTTATTCCAGTGTGCAGCTGCGATCCATAACTACTTATAGCATACTTGGAGTTTAAGTTCTCAGTCTCCAACTGCTGGTAGACGAGCATAGCCCACTCGACTGGGCTGGAGGGACGATTAGGAATTATATTAACCACTATCAGACAACCCCCAAGGCCACAAAATAATGCATCAGAGGCAATCCTGAGCTTTGTATTCACTATTGTATTCATCATCTCCATTCCTAAAATAAACGCTACTCAGTAAGACAGAAAGCTGCCTAGAACAAACTATTCACTGTAACTTCCAACTAAATTACAGACTGCCATGAGGGAGGTACTACAGAGATGTAGGAACACAGACACACACAGACCGAGAAGTCAAAAAGATTTATCTGAGCTGTGGGGAGCTCCATCAGACTGGCTCCATTGATGTTCACAGCGAGTGTTTCTGTGCACCCCCGCTTGTCTCTGGAGAACCTTCGCTACAGGTAAGTAACTTTTTCTGGATGGGATATAGGAGGATTTTGGATTTAGTTCACGCCTTTCTCAGAAGTTCAAGGCAAGTTACATTCTGATAATGGACAGATATTTTAATGGGCCTGTAACGATAGCCCTATGGCTAAGCATTAATATTTTGAACTTCATTTTATAGGAAACAGGCAGCCAATATTTCCAGGTGAAAAAAGGTTTGGACAAGTTCCTGGAGGAAAGGTCCATAAACCATTATTAAGAAGTGACCGAAGATATCAATGCTTGACCCAGTACAAGCATTGTGGAACTTGTGTCTCTTGGGGAAACTGCTAGGTACATATGACCTAGATTGGCCACTGTTGGAAACAGAATACTGGGCTTGATGGACCTTTGTCTGACCCAGTATGGCATATCTTATGTTCTTATGTTCTTAGGAGACTGTCAAATTTGCAAGCATGAAGCAACAACAACTTAAGATTACAAAATTATTCAAAGTACTGCAGTTATCATGAAAAGGGTCTAGACATGCCTGGCAATCTACTTCTGTATCATGTCATGAAAACCCAATGGATAGTCAGTCACAGGCAGAAGACTTATGAAGAACCTAGTCAAGATTTTCAAGTGCAGAGATATGTCTGCATACATAGATTAAACTTGTCCAGGCCATGGCATTTTCAGTAATGTCATATGGTTGTGAAAGTTGGACAGTGAAGAAAGACCGGAAGAAAACTGTGCAGTCTGAAGTGGACTGGAAAGGATGGGAATATTGGGGCATAGGATGATTGTTGCTAGCCCTAGGAGCCCTGGGCTGCAGAACCTGGTGGTGCCAGGCCCCACACCCCACCACCATTCCAAGGATGGGAGAAAGGCTGTTTGGAAGAGTCCCTGCGGAGGCCGTTTTCCCTTCCCTTCTACTTCGGGAAGAGGATCTGTGTGAATACAGGTGATTCTCTCTCTCCCTCCTCCCCAACATTTGGGAGGGGACCGGAAGAACATGAGACTTTTTTGACGAAAGAAAGAAAAGAAAAAGATAAAGGAATCTTTTGGTCTGCCGCGAGTTCTCCTTTGGCCGGCAGGGTTAAGTGAGGAGAGTAAATGCTCTATGGACTCTCCGGAGTAACCACTGTCCTCTTAAATGGGGAGGAGGCTTTTATTGTTATGGTTTGATTGTTTGGATCTCAGCTTGGGAAGCTCCCATGCTAGAGTTCTGTGGGAATCGAGAGGACCCCATAGCAGACATCCGCTTAAATGGGAGGTGAGGGGGGGGGGGGACACTTTATGGCTACGCTGCAATGGTTCGGAGCTCAGCTTGGTAAGCACCAATGCTGAATCTCCGAGTCAGTCTTACTGTCATTCCTTCTACAGTGGTGAATGGGCTGAGTAGTAAATTTCACCGCAGCAGAAGGCTAGGCCTCACAGTTGCTTTCCGTTTTCCAGGGGCCACACAGATACAGTCAGCTCTGGTTATGATACCTTGTTTTCCGATGCCAAAATTTATTTTTGTCAGTGGTTTCAGGTCGGTTGGGATCAGCGATTTTTTTGGGGGTTAGGTTCACCAACTTTTTAATTGATTACTTCGGCCTTGTATAATAAAAAAAACAAAACACAGTCTGAAGTTTTTAGTGTGAACGGCTGCCATTTTCCTTGCACTGCCGTCTTATGAGGTAATTTGCTTCTATCATGTGTTAATGCTGCTGGGTGGGGAAAAAAAAAAAGGGACTATAATCATGTTGCTCTCCGCTTGACTCCGGTGTGCTCAGTAGCAGTTGAGGCTACAAGAGTTGCAGTATATGGCAGAAACGTTTTCTTCTGGGCACTGGTTCAGCCTTTAGCTGCTTGGGGCTTAGTTTGGCTGGTTTCGCTTCGGTAATAATTTAATAATTTTCTGCCCAAAGTATTAAAAAAAAAAAGGAAAAAATATTTTATAACAATTGCAGCTAGGAACGGAATGGTTATGGCTTCTTCGTTTACATGTAGAACAGCAGCTTTTTAGACGGTCTTGCTGCCTCCAAAGCTTGCGGCTACCTTGGGCAGTATGTTAGCTGTCAGGGCCAGTTTGATTAATTGTTTCAGCTTCTTCTAGTCTGCGATTCTCAAGTTCTGTTCATGTTTTATTATTTTAGCCTAGGGCTTGGTTGGTGGATAGCTGATAGGAATTTTGTGTGACTGTATCTGGGAGCTTAAGCTAAAGAAATATTGTGAAAACTCTATCCGTGATATCTCCATAAACGCAGGAGCCAAGGTGTGGATATTTCAAGTCCGGAATGGTCTTGCATGAATGAGGTAAGCAGAAATAGCAGCTTGTTGGTTCTTGGCTGTCTTTTAAGAGTCTTTTTCATGGCATGAGTGTGTTCAGGGGCTGTGCTATTCCTTTCGCTATGATGATATACTTGTTTAGGAGTTTTGTTCAAAATATGTTTATTTCTTAGGTGACGTGGTTCTTGAGAATTGCCTTCTAGTCTATGAAGATTGCCTTCTAGTGCCATGAAGTCTAGGGGGAGCGTGTCAAGTTTCTCAGAGCTCCTCAGCAGAAACTAGGTTCTTTTTGTGTAGAGTTTCCCTCCCCATGAAGTTGCTAGTCATGTTCATGTTCTGGTTCTCATCCTGGAAGGGTTTCCTAGTAAGGAGCTTGGAGTTGCTGGTGCAGCACTTTGCATTGGGGCAAGCCTTACTCAGTGCTCAGCAGACTGCTGTCTGTATCATGTTCTTCATACTTCCAGGAGTTGCTGTGGGTATAGGCTGCTGCAGTGACCATTATACTACATAATAATATGTAAATTACTCTTTATGGAAGGAGAGACAAGGAAGATTTTGTGAGATCAATGCCAAGATTTAGTATTTGGTGCCTGTTAAGTTTAGCATGCGCAGCTCGTTCAGCCCATCTTTTTCGCGGGGACACGACGGGTACGTCTGTAGGGCTCCGCGGAAAAAAGAAGACTGGCTAAGATGGCACCCTTGGGCGGGAAGGAGACCGCGCATGCGCGCTGCAATTCCCAAAGGCTTTCTTTGAAAGCTGGGGAAAATTGCTCCGCGAGGGCTCCGTCGGCGCCGACGTCACCCATATGTGAGGACTGACTTCCTGCTTGGTCCTGGAGAACAGAGTGGTTACAGTAGCAGCCTAATATCCAAGAGATCAGGGTTCAACTCCTACGAGCACATCTTGTGACTTTGAGCAAGCCACTACCCATGGCAGGCAGAGAGTAGGCTTGATTTCTGCAGCTTTCCACTCTGCTTTAACTAGATGTTCGGTAACAGTGATCTCCTTGAGTGGACTGCTCCTTCCCATCTCTCGGAGAAGGTCTTGTCCTTTGGCTTGATTTATAAAAGTTTTGCGTTTTTGCTAAGATGTGTGGTTGTGATAGGTGTAGCTGTTTCTAAGAGATCAGCTTCTTACTTGTTTCCTACTCAGTGTCAGATTAGGGGTTTGAGATTCCTTTTGTCCTTTTTTTTCACAATCTGGCTGTATTTTTTAGTCAAGTGTGCATAAGTTAAAGTGGCTGCTTTTGGTCAGAAAGGGGGTCCCTTCTGCCTCAGTCCGAGTGGGGGGGGGGGGGGAGTCGATCGGCTGGAGGAGCTTCTATGGGTCGCTTCCTGACTCTGTAAGATGCTAAGAATGTTCAGTGACCATCTTCCTGATTAATTTTCTCCGATTTTGTTTGTATTAACATTAAGATGGTATTCATCAGCGAGTTTGTCTGTCTTGTAAGTGAAAGGTACACAGATGAGATCTTAGTATCTTATTTTTGTTCCAAGCAGAAAGGTTTTTTTCCCAGAAGATCCCCAAGCATCCGAACCCACCCCTGGAGACTTTCCTCAGTGACAGATGCTGCGATTAAAAAATGGTGACTTTCCCGCGCACCCCCACCAGTGTCTAAGACCGCCACATGGTCACTGCTATCTCCTGCTGCACCTGAAAAAGCCTCCCTAAGGGCAGCCGCAGCTCCGCGAACGCTACAGAGTCAAGCCCTCTGACAGCACTGCAAGTATAAATCTCCCGCCTTATCGCTCAGCTGCCATTCTTCAGCCTCGGTGCTGTCAGGAGCCCCTCCAGAGTGACAGGCCCAGGCCCCCTTTCATAACGCTAGCAGCTCCTCACCCACTGAAGAGATCAGAAAGTGCTGCGATGATGAGTTCAGCTCAACTCTAAAATTGCTGTAATTGTTGTCCACTCAGATTTGCAAGGCATTTTACCTCCCGGAGGGGTGTACTGCACATTCCGCTGCCTTTCAACTCTTTTTTTTTCTTTTTATGTAAGCTTTTTTTTTAACAAAGGACAGCAATGCTTTAAAGGGCCAAATAGAAAATAAAGGAAATAAGAAAACTGCTTCCTATCCAACTTAGTTGTCCCTTCAGCGAGTCCTGATCAAAGGGATCACACCTCTCCAGCTGCTTGGAGACAGATACTGGAGGCTGATGGAGGGTGCAGCTGTCTATCTCCCCTGATGTCAAGAATCTGGACATGCTTCGACTCCAAGCTGTTGGTGGGGTGAGACTACCCACAGGTCGAAATTAGACTGGAGGGACAATAAGGAATGAAAATATACAAAACAAAAGCAACCTGGAAATAACTAAAAAGCTGAAACCGAATTTGATACTAAGTATGGCAAGGGCATTGTGTGCGGCCTGCTTGACTTCAGGATGCAGCCTACTTGAGATCTTTTGTAAACAAATTTACACACCTAATTAGCTGGCATACATTATTTTGAAGCATTGTAGAGCTATTTGGTGGATATGGAGATACAATTTCAGAGATTCAAAGATTTTGATGCTATAAAAGGGGACAAAATATTCATGTGACCCTCACACATACGGATTTCTGATCATCTGGCCCACTTTTTAAAACTTTTGCATGTGGTCTGCACATACATGGATTTCTGATCATATAGCCCATTGTTGAAAAAAACTTGAATACCTTGGTGTATGTTTTTTGTGTTTTGCTGTGGCAAGATATTGTGATAGAGCATGTGTATTACGAACACATTTCCTTGCTTTGCTTTTTTTTTTTTCTCATATTTGCACCATACTGAGACATTCCACAGCAGCTATTTGAACTGCTGAAGCTTCAAGAGCCATGAGACCCAACAACCTCAACATGGCCCATGCTGGTGCCTGCTGAAATTCTGTGACTAGAGCAGCATGCCACTGATCCACTCCCACATTCTTCCCATCGGCTGAATCCTACCCATAGTCTTTGCTGCCAGTTACCCTGGAAATCCCTTCAAAACACTGTAACCCTAATTAACCAATTGGGTACTATTCCATGTAGGGCAGTTTCACAAAAGTCTTCTTCCAGGAGAACATTTATTATGTTTTAAAAAAAACAGTTTTGCCATCCAGGAGCTTCTCTTCTCTACGCTTCTCCCCCAAGTTTCCCACTCCCTAAGATTCACCCATGGCAAGGGTACCTTGGGCCATTCCGCCACTTGCTGCTGTTCCTGTTGGAGCTCTGAGGCTGTCTGCTCGCTGTCCTCATTAGGGAAGCCATCCTGGGAAGTGTTGAGGGACAAGGGACTCTCTTCCTCAAACATACTGGAGCGTATCAAGCCATCAACTGGTAAACCAAACCACAAATGTAAACAAAAGACAGAAACCAAAAGTTATAGACGTATATCTAACCAGTACTTGTAAAGAAAGAAGACAGAAGAAGGGAAAGGGGACCTGGGATGTTAAACACCTATAGAAGAGTGGGGGTGATAAGGCCTTGAAAATTTCGAGATTCACCTCGGGTCTTGTCATCTTCACTCTCATCTGAGGAACCACCTGAGGAGGATGAAGATGATGAGGATGAGGGAGACAGCTTCCCTAAGTCTAGATCGGAGTCAGATTCCTCTCCACAGCCGGGATGGGATGCTTTCCTCACACCAGTTGTAGGATTGACTTGTGGTCCCCAGCCCTGGCCTATGACTTCCTCTGGTGCAGTCTGCATTGCAGTATACTGGTGATGCAATGGTAGTGTAGGTCCACGGGAGAGTTCATGTGCCGCCCGAGCACGCATGAATGACAGTGTTGGGTCCTGCATAACATTACAGTCTAGGCGGCCCAGGCCATGTTGGGCTGCACCCTTCAGCAGCTCCCCATCATGCCGGGGGCACTCCCACCACTCTGGTAGGTCAGGTGTTGGTGGGCAGAGGTTTAATCGCTCCAGCAGCAATGGGTGGCGTAGGACCTGTTCCCGCAGGCGACGCAGCAGATCTATGCGATATAGTGCTCGGGAGGCCCGCTCCTCTGAGATCGGCTCTATAAACAGTGTATGGTCTGGAAGCTCTGAAAAGGAGAGAATAAAAAAAATAGAGAGGTCAAAGATGCTATGTGAGACTTCTGGGTAGTAACAGACAGTAGGGTGGGTGGGGGGGTGAAAGGACCCTTTTTCTTTTGACCAAAGATACATTTTAAATTTATGAAGCTGGCAAGTAGCTCTGCTGTTCCAAAATGCCTAAACAATTTCATCTAGGTTTTGATCTACAGAAAAAAAGACCATTTTTTGTAACCAGGATATCCAGACTCCAAGCCAAAGTGTCTGCGATTTCCTGTCTCTTGAAATTAGAAATCCTCTCTCAAATCAAACCTCCTCAGCTCAGTCCATCACTACACGGGGCTGTGTGCTGCCTGGTTAGAGGATCTGATTAAGTACTCCAAACCATAAGTCAATAGAATGAAATCATGAAAGACTGTATCCACTGCTAGCATCAAAACCTTAGCTTTAAACAGAGGTCAATATCAAAACATCAGACCACACCATTACTTGCATCCCTGGATAACAGGGCTTGGCATACCATCTCCAGCTGCTGGTGGCAGGCGGCACACCTGCCGGCACATGGCCACAAAGCCATGGAAATACTTGGTCAGACTTGCATCCATCTTCTTGTCCAGGCGGGCAAAAGTGCGGAAGCGGTCCCAATTGTATTGATGTGTATCTGGATCGTAGACTATGCCAAATGTTGAGACCACACGGTAAAAATCTGACTGTTCACGTCGTGTCCACCTGCCAATTTTTGTCAATACAAAAGAAAAGAGAAGTCTTTGAGTTACAACACCTGAAACACTTGCAAGCTGCAGGAAATAATTAGGAGGAGGAGGAGAATGAAAAAAAACAAACCACACCATCATTTGGGATACTGGAATAAGCCTACCAAGGGAGGAGTGGCTCAGTGGTTGGGACAGGTTACCTCAGGCCGGGGGTTCAATTCCCACATGGGGACAAGCAACCTCAGGCTGGAGGGACTGGGGTCTCTAGTCCCATGGCCACTCCTTGTGGCCTTGGGCAAGCCACTTAACCCTCCATTGCCTCAGGTACACTTAGATTGTGAGCCCTTCAGGGACAAGGGAATAAAAGGTACCTGTTAGTACACATGTAAACCGCACTGATTCTAAAGAGCACGGTATAAAAAATAAATAAATAAAAATTTCAACCTATAATGGACAAAAGAGCCAATATGAGTTATAACACTATCACTGTTTATATTTACCCTCTAAAAGTGAACTGGCCAAATGGGCTTGCTCATTCAGAGCATTACTAGCAAGTAAAATAAAAAATCACAATACTCCTCTGCTCTAAAAGTTTCAATCAGTCCTAGAGAATTTAAATTGCCCAGTGACCACCATCTGCAGACTAGTAGTCATGCTGCACAAACTATATCTGCACCATCTGATGAAGACAGAGAAATACTGAAAAGCAAACGGCAGCACCAATCTCCTATAAGGAGAGAGAAGTTAGCTCTGAGTTTTCTTCTCAGTTTCCACCTGCTGGCAGGGGGACATAACCCACTTGTCCGGACTAGTCTGATATTGACAAATAGGGAAAATATTATCTTATACCAGGACAGTGCCAAACTGAGTCTGTTTTTCCAGAACTCAGAAACTTCTAGGTTTTCTGAGCATGCATGGATGTTCTCATGCAGCACCTCCCCTCAAGTCTTGTCTACCACAAATTGTGCACATTTGGATTCTCTTCCCCCTCCAAATAAGAGACTGTATACTGAGTAACTTTGCACTAAGAGTGCAACAAGATCCACTGTAAACACTAGAGCTGTAAATCTTAAATTGATACAACCCCCCCCAAAAACAAAACAAAACCCTGAATTCGATCTGACAGATCTGCTATCTATGGCCCTCAGAAAATCGAGGTTCAAACACACTTAATAGGCAACTTTACACAAGCTAGTTATAAATTCTAGTGTGATCACACATGAAATGCAGAGTTAGCTCCCAAGACATTTGAAACTCTTTTTTCAACACCTTATTCATTTGCCCTGCCCCTTCTTCCCATCCCTTGTTAACCTCTGCTGCTTTTCCTGTCGTGCCATTTCCTTTAACTTGAAGGCTGCCTCACAGCGCCTCCGGCGCCGATCCCCACGCTCAGCAGCCTCGATCTTCATCAGTTCCCGCTTGTAGGTGCGCTGGTAGGCCGTGATAAGTCGGCGCAGACGGGCAGTCAATGCTGATCCTGGGGGCCAGAGAAGACGGCCAGGTAGTGGTGTTTGAACTGTGAAGGCAAAAAAAGTGAAAATTCATAAGCTGGATAGTTAAGGGGGAGTCAGAATGTCAGTGGTAACATACCAAATCTAGAAAAATTCGGTTATAAAAAACCCAGTAATTATTTTACACTATATAAATCCAAATGTTATCAGGCCCTAGAAAGAAATGAAGTCCTGCTAGGAAGAAGGCTTGGCAGCATATTTCGTTTTTTTTTAATTGAAATTTTGTATTCACCATCAACCATTACATCATCTCTGGGTGCCATGGTGACACTTACATGGTCTTCCAGAACATACAACTTAATAAACCAATCAGTGGTGCCATTTTTATTTTTTTAAATCCCCCCTTCCCCTCCCTTCCAAGCTCCAACAAGTTGACTCGTCATGATACAGTGATATCGCTTCCACATTGGGTAAATATATGCAGTTACACGAACTGGACTTGAAGGGAGTTGAGCAAGTGTATTTACTCACCTGTAACAGGTGTTCTCCAAGGAAAGCAGGAATCAGTCCTCACTTATGGGTGACGTCGGCACTGACGGAGCCCGCGTGGAGCAATTCCCCAGCTTTCAAAGAAAGCCTTTGGGATTGCTGCCACGCATGCGTGGTCCTCTTCTCGCCCAAAGGTGCCATCTTGCTCAGTCAGGTCCATTAGCTCTAGCCCTACCAAGCAGATGGCAAGGGAAGGACAAAAATCCAGCAACTCATCAGGGGAGGCAGGAGGGTAGCGAGGACTGATTCCTGCTGTCCCTGGAGAACACCTGTTACAGGTGATTAACTACGCTTTCTCCAGGAACAAGCAGGAAGTCAGTCCTCACTTATGGGTCTCCCTAGCTACAGGCTACTGAACCTGTAACCAAAAAAACGCCTCCACGAGGCCGTGAGCAGAAGCCGAAACCCGAAGGAGCCAGAGTCCTCGGGTCCTTGAGGCGAAGTCCTCGGTAGCCGTGAAGACGGGTTGGAGGGCAAGAGTTGCTTATATCCCGAACAGGCGCTGTCCCAGCGGGACTCCCTCTCCAGGCAGTAGTGGGCAGCGAAGATATTCGTGGAAGACCAGGTTGCTGCCCGGCAGATGTCCATCAGGGGCACAGAGCGCAGCGAGGCCACCGAGGCCGCTTTGGCCCAGACCTCTTGTGTGGTGACTCGATGATCTAGCGGGGCGCCCGCCTTCGCATGGACGAAAGCGATGCAGTCCGCCACCCAAACCAAGAGGGTGCGCTTGGTGACTGCCTGCCCCGGTCTATTGGGATCATAGGTAACAAAAAGCTGGCCAGACTTGCAATGAGTCTGGGCACGCTGCAAGTAAAAGGCGAGGGCCCATCTGCAGTCGAGGGTGGGGAGAGCTGTCGATGCCTGTTTGGCATGGGGCCTCGGGAAGAAGGTCGGCAGGACTATCTCCTGGTTGAGATTTATTTATTTATTTATTTATTTATTTAACATGTTTTGTATCCCGCCTTTTCCTTCAATCAAAGCGGTTAATACAGCACAAAGTTAAACAAAGGTGAGGGAAACATACATTGCATTATCATTACATCACAACAAAACACTAGGAGTACAAACAGGGAACACAGTACATAACTTACATTACATTACCTTACATTAACTACAAACAGCATATCGCTGAACAGAATGAGCATATAGCAGCAGATGAAAGTCAGAAACGACCTTAGGCAGGAATTTAGGGTGGGTACGGAGGATCACCCTGTTCCGATAAAACCTGGTGTAAGGGGCGTCAGCCATGAGAGCCTGGAGCTCAATGACTTGGCAGGCCGAGGTCAGTGCCACCAGGAAGGCTAGCTTCCAGGACAGGTACCGGAGTGAACACGTCGCCATTGGCTTGAAATGTGGACGGGTGAGCTGCATGAGTACCACATTCAGGTCCCATTCTGCCAGGGAGGGCGGATGGGCGCCTTGGAAAGCAGGAGATCCCGCAGGAAGCGATGGGGAGGTGATTCGCTGAGATGGTGCTCAGGTGTACCCTGACAGAGTTCGACTTCAGCCCTTCCCTCGAGAGATGAAGAAGGTACTGGAGGACCCACTGAACGGGGCACGAGAAGGGGTCAATCTGGTGCTCTGAGCACCAGATGGAGAAGCGTCTCCACTTAAAGGCGTAGGCTCGCCTAGTGGAGTCCTTCCTCGAGGCGAAGAGGACTTCCTCAACCTCCTCCGGAAAGGCCAGAGAGGCTAGGGAGACCCGTTCAGCCGCCAGGCTGTGAGGGATAGGGAGGTTAGGTTCGGGTGCAGCACCCGATCCTCCACTTTTGTCAGCAGACACGGGGCAGAGCCCAGGGGAATAGAGAGCCAGTGCAGCTCAGAGGGGGTTTTGGGTCAGGAGGACCCCGTAAGAGACCCTAGGACTCTACCTTTTATTTCTTTCAATTTTTTTTTTTATTTATGCAGTTCTGTTGTAGTTAGTGGAGCCTAGCTCTCAGTTCCATGTGCATTCTGCATAGCCAGCTGATAGCGCAAACATGTGAGTCAGTCACGTTCTTGGCCTCTCTGCGGCCGCGACCAGTGGGACGCTGGCGTGAGCAATTAGCCATGGCACTGCGGTCAGCTTCACAGCTTTCCTTTTCCTTTTTGGTGGCACCAGAGCCGCTGCACCGAGCTGTGGGTCCACTGCCCTGAACTGAGTTTTTCAAGCCTTTGTGTTCCGCTCCTCCGCCGTGTTGCATTTTCGCGCCTTTTTTGGCTGCGTGATACCTCGTTAGCGGGCACCATTTTCTTCTGGCTGGCCATGCCGTCTTCACATCCCAAATGTCTTGCCTTTAGGAAGAAACGCCGCATCTTCGTAAATCAACTCTGCTATGCCTGTGAGACACATCTGGGGGAATCTTCCTCAGTGGTAGGGCCTCAGCTGCCACCGATGCCTTCTACTGTGGCGATTCCTTCGGGGGGCCTCTCCCCTCTCAGGGCCAGGATGCTTCGGCGGTCCCTTCCTCCCAGACAGCGGAACCTCCACTGCCTATCTTGCTCCCTCAGCAGCAGGCTACGGACCTTGCTACTTCGGAGTTTCCCCTGTTATTCCAATATGCTTGGAATCTGGTAAGGAAGGCAGATTCTGCCTTCTACACGCCTGGGGTCCTCTCAACCATCCGGAAGCCAGAAGCGGCATCGCAGGGATGCGACCCTGGCAGACTTCAGGTGGGAGGAGGAATGCTTGTCGGACAGGGAGGAGTTGGAGGGTCCTTCTCCCAACGGACCTTCGTGTTCCAAGTCCGAGGAAGGAGAGCTCTCACCATTAGAGGAAGATTCACGATCCACTGTGGTTTGGCTTTGACAGGATGAGATCCTGGGTCTCATTGTCCAGATCATTAAAGAACTTCACATCCCAGAATCCTCAGAGCCCCAGCAGTAGAGCTCCAACAGATGGTCATGGCGGAGTGGGAGTCTCCTGAGGCCCCTTTAAAGCAAGTCCGTTGCCTGGGGCAAGTTTACTCCTGGTTATCTGCAGATTTGGACAAGTGGCTTCGCTTCCCTAAGGTGGATGCCCTCATCACAGTGGTGACTAAGTGTACCACTATATCGGTGGAAGGAGGCACTGCTCTCAGGGATCTCCAGGATCGTAAAACCGAGGCCCTGCTCAAGACAGCCTTCTCCTCCACGTCTCTCGCCCTCCAAGCATCCACCTGCAGCGGCTTAGGGGCCCGAGCGCTGCTCAGATGGATTCAACTGATCTCCAGGAACAAGCAGGAATGAGTCTTCACATATGGGTATCGTCGGTACCGACGGAGCCTGCGCGGGAACGCTCCCCAGCGTCCAATAAGAAAGCTTTTTGGAGCATCCCACAGCGCCTGCGTGCTGCCTTCCCGCCTTTCCCAACCGCCTCTTTCCAGTTCTTCTTTTCCGCGGAGCCAGCAGGTCGTGTTCCTGTCACCGCAGAAGTTCTTTATTTTTTCTTAATTCTTTGTGTCGCGTCTGCCTTCTTCGACGTCGGACCGGTACCGCCGGTCTTTTCTTTTCTTTCTTTCAAAAAAACCAAACAATTTATCTTTTCTTCACTGTGCATTCTCAGTTTTTGGGCCTTAGGCCTAAAAATTTTTTTCCTCATGGAGAAGCCCGCCTCCGGGTTCAAAAAGTGCACAAAATGTGGCGGTACTATTTCTGTCACCGACACCCATGACTGGTGTCTAAAATGTTTGGGGCCTGACCATTCCATCACGGATTGTATGTCCTGTACCATGATGTCTAAAAGAGGTCGGCAGAACCGAGCAGCCAAGCTCAATACCCTGTTTCCCTCTGATGCAGCTTCGGTGGCATCGACGTCTTCCAGGGCTTCGTCTTCCGCCCATGGATTTCAGGTAACCAAGCATAAATCTAGCCGGTCCTCGAAGGGTAGATCTCCCTCCAAGCATCGAGATGCCTCCGGGCTTGTCCTCGAGGATTCCGCACCGGCAAAATTACCCCGGCGGGAAGCTCCGGCTTCCAAAGCGTTATCTATGGGGTCACAGGTTGACATCGATGGCTCGGCCTCGACAGATCACCTGTTGCCGTGTTCTGGGGTACCGGTGGCTCCCACTGGTACCGACATCCAGACATTGGTGGCGTCGATGGATCAGAAGATTCTGGCCATGCAGCGCACCCTGTCGGCATTCATACAGGCTGCGACGCCTCCGGTACCGCAACAATCCCCGTTGTCGGTACCGGCTCTGACACCGGCATCACTCCCGGTGCCGGTACCGATTGCATCGGCATCGGCTTCAGTGTCGACTGCAACGGTACCCTGTCCTATGATGCCCATCGGTACCGAACCGGTACTGGTTACTCCCGATACCGATCCTACTCGGTACGGCTATCGGGCTCTACAGGAGCATACAGACAGGCGATACTTCGATTCCTCTGAAGACTCAGATGACTCTGAGGGTTCTGTCGAGGCATCGATACTTCTTCCTCAGGAGCCTTCTTCTCCTAAACGAAGAATGTCTCCTCCAGAAGACTTGTCTTTTCAAGACTTCATTAGGGAAGTGGCTAGGGGCCTCTCCATCATAGTGGCCCCTGAGTCAGAACCCAGAGCCAAGGAGTTAGATATTTTACAATATCCTAAAACTCCTAAAGAGGCAGCTACTTTACCTATCCATGAGATTCTGTATGATCACATGTTGAGGATGTGGGAGACACCTCTTACCACCTCTCCTCATTCTCGCAGGCTAGACACCGTGTATCGTGTCCCTCCTTGTCCTGGCTTCCACAAAACTCAGCTTCCTCACCACTCTATTGTGGTAGAGTCTGCCATGAGAAAAATAAAGAGTGCAAAGAGACACTCATCTAATCCTCCAGGGCGTGAATGCAGGACCCTAGATGCTTTTGGCCGAAGAGTTTTCCAAGCTTCTATGCTAGCTGCCAGGATCAACTCCTATAGTCTCTATATAGGGATGTTTCTAAAAGAAGTCACAGATCATCTGCAGACTTTAACCCCTTTTATTTCAGAGGATAAAAGGCAGGAGTTTCTCACTTGGCTCAAACATGCCCAAGATGCCTCCAAATTTTCCAACCGTGCAGCCTTTGACTCTTTTGAGTGTGTAAGCAGAGCTTTGGCTATTGCCATAGGGGCACGCAGAATTGCTTGGTTACAAGCTTCTGATTTGGAGCTCTGGGTACAAGATTAATTAGGGAATATCCCTTGTACAGGTGAAAACCTTTTTGGTAAGGATTGGCAAGCAAAGGCCAATCAGATGGATGCTGAAAACTCTGCTTTGGATCAACTTTCAAAGTCTACCTCTGCTCCTGTTAAGAAAAGATTGTTCAAAAAGACATCTTTTTCTAAAAAGGGAAGATACTATCCTGCTTATAGTCAGCAGGCATCTTCTGCAGGTTGTTTTGCTGCAAAGCGTCAGCAACCACCTAAACAGGCCAAATCAAAGGCTGCTAGGCCTGCCATGACCCAGCAGCCTCAGCCTCCTCAGAGCTTTTGACTTGCAGCTAGAGAACTTAGCCTTTCTGGCTCTGGAAGAACCAGAGCCCCTTACCATTCCAGGAAGGTTGACTTACTTTGCTCCCAGATGGGAACAAATCACAGCAGAGCAATGGACACTCTCTATCATAAGGGAAGGGTACAAGCTTCATTTCTTAAGCCTTCCCCCTCACACCATAGTGAAACAGTTCAATTCTCCAACATCTCTCCTCGACCTTCTGAGTCAGGAGATTGCCACCCTTCTTGCCCAAGGGGCAATAGAAGAAGTACCTCTTCTTCAGCAAGGCACAGGGTTCTACTCCCCTTATTTTCTTATTCCAAAGAAAACAGGGGGCTACAGACCCATCTTAGATCTCAGAGAATTGAACAAATTTCTATTCAAGGAGAAATTCAAGATGATTTCTCTCGGTGCTCTGCTTCCATACCTTCAGAGTCAGGACTGGCTTTGTTCTCTAGATCTCAAGGATGCATACACCCATGTCCTCATCCATCCAACACACAGAAGGTTCCTTCGGTTCCTTTTTGGAGAAAAGCACTACCAATACAGGGTGCTTCCTTTCGGTCTGGCCTCCGCACCAAGGGTGTTCACGAAATGCATGGCAGTAGTAACTGCATTTCTACGCACCCTGGGAATATTCGTTTTCCCATATCTGGACGACTGGCTCATTCAAGCTCCCTCTCAGTGAGAGGCCAAGACTTTTCTAACCTGCACAATGCGTGTCCTTCAGTATTTGGGACTGGTATTAAACATCCCAAAATCCAATCTCACCCCTACTCAATCTCTGGAGTTTATAGGGGCTTTCCTGGATACCACAACTGCAAGGGCCTATCTTCCTCAGGCTCGTTGCCTAAGCTTCGTGCAGTTAGCCTCCCAAATACAGTTAAAGTACCATTTAACTGCTCGGGAAATGTTACAACTCTTAGGCCACATGGCATCCACCGTGCATGTGGTTCCATATGCTCGCCTTCACATGAGGGCAGCTCAATGGACTTTGTCCACCCAATGGACTCAGGCATCAGGTTGCCTGTCAGACAAAATAGCAAACTCCAGTCGCCTTTTTTGGTCTCTCCAGTGGTGGAAGTCCTCTCAAAACCTGTTGCTGGGGTCCCCTTTTCAGCAGTCACTTCCCCAAGCAACCCTTACAACAGATGACTCTCCAATGGGTTGGGGAGCACATCTGCAAGATCTCTCCACCCAGGGCATCTGGTCTCCACAGGAGACTTCTCTACACATCAATCTCTTGGAACTCAGAGCAATTTTCTTAGCTCTCAGAGTGTTCCACTCCCTGCTCAGCTACAGGACAGTCCTCATCCACACGGACAACCAAGTAGCCATGTTCTATGTGAATAAGCAGGGAGGGACTGGCTCTCTGTCACTTTGCAACGAAGCTTTGCGACTGTGGGCTTTCGCCAGAGAGCATCAGATTCATCTTATGGCAGTATATATTCCAGGCGTTCAAAACTCTTGGGCAGACAGACTCAGTCGAGTTCTGCTTCCATACGAGTGGTCCCTCCACATGGACCAGGTAGCCAGGATTTTTCGAATTTGGGAACCCCGGACATAGACCTCTTTGCAAGTCCGTGGAATGCCAAACTTCCCCGGTTCTGTTCCAGAATTCCGTGTCAGGGAGTTCAGGCCAAGGATGCCTTCCTTCTTCACTGGGGTCAAGATTTCCTTTATGCCTTTCCACCCATTCCCTTAATTCCCAAAACACTTTTCAAGCTTCAGAGAGACCGAGGTTCCATGATCCTCATAGCACCACATTGGCCATGCCAAGTGTGGTACCCTCTACTTCTGCATCTCTCTCAAGCTCCCTCCCTGGAATTGGGCTCTGCACCAGATCTTCTATCCCAGGAAGACGGAACGTTGTGGCACCCAAACCCCCAGTCTCTCCATCTCAGGGCCTGGTTGCTGAAGGCCTAGACCTTCAAGTTTTTCATCTCTCTCAGCAAGTCAGAGATATTCTTCATGCTTCTAGAAAGCCTTCCACTAGGCGTTCTTATGCTTTCAAATGGAAAAGATTTACCATTTGGTGTTCAGAGAAGGGTCTTAACCCTCTTGCAATACCTCTGAATTCGTTACTAGAGTATCTTCTGCATCTATCCCATGCAGGCCTTAAAACGAATTCAGTAAGAGTCCATTTGACTGCTATTGCAGCGACCCTCAAGCCTCTCAATGGACAGCCTATTTCCTCTCATCCTCTTATAGCAAGATTCATGAGAGGCCTTCTTTTAACTAAACCTCCCATTAGACCACCTCCAGTGGCATGGGACTTAAATCTGGTTCTTGGCCAGCTTATGAAGCCACCCTTTGAACCTTTAGCCACCACCTCCTTGAAATTTCTTTCTTGGAAGGTTATCTTTTTCATTGCAGTCACCTCAGCACGTCGCATCAGTGAGTTGCAAGCCTTGGTGGCTAATCCTCCTTATACAAGGTTCCATCATGATAAGGTAGTCCTCAGGACCAATCCACACTTTATGCCCAAAGTGGTCTCGCCTTTTCATCTGAATCAAGAGGTATACTTACCTGTCTTTTTTCCAGGACCTCATGCATCAAGTGCAGAGAGGAATCTTCATACTTTGGATTGTAAAAGAGCTCTCGCCTTTTACTTACAAAGAACACAGCAACATAGAAAGTCTTCTCAACTCTTTGTTGCTTTTGATCCTTCCCATTTAGGACTTCCAGTTTCTAAGAGAACACTGTCCAACTGGATTGCTCAGTGTATTTCTTTCGCCTACCAGAGTAGGAACCTTTTTCTGGAAGGCCATGTCACAGCTCACAATGTGAGGGCCATGGCAGACTCAATGGCTCATCTAAACTCTGTGTCCATCGACCAAATCTGTCGAGCAGCCACCTGGGCCTCGGTTCATACCTTCACAGCCCATTACAGTTTGGACAAGGACTCCCGCCGGGATGCCTCGTTTGGTCAGGCTGTTCTCAAACACCTGTTCCATTCCTAATCAACTCCTACCCACCTACCCTGGTTGGATGCCAGAGATCCATGGGGGGAGGTGGTGCCCTTTTCAAGGACACACAACTCTGGGGTCTCTCCCTGTCATCTGCAGCTAGGGAGTCCCCATATGTGAAGACTCATTCCTGCTTGTTCCTGGAGATAGCACAGTTACTTACCTGTAACAGGTGATCTCTGGGAACAGCAGGAATAAGTCTTCACAACCCACCCACCTCCCCTAGGAGTTGTATCTCTCTATCTATCTTTCCTTCCCTCTCTCTCTCTGTCTCAGCTTTAAAACTCGAACTGGAGAGAGGCGGTTGGGAAAGGCGGGAAGGCAGCACGCAGGCACTGTGGGATGCTCCCAAAAGCTTTCTTATTGGATGCTGGGGAGCGTTCCCGCGCAGGCTCCATCGGTACCGACGATACCCATATGTGAAGACTTATTCCTGCTGTTCCCAGAGATCATCTGTGCTTTACCCGAAGACAAAGCCTCCATTCACCTGGAGTCACTGGCAGCATTCTTAGCTGATGCCTTTTATGACCTGCTTTGTCTCTCTGCCAGGAGCATTGCAGCAGTCACCGTTTCTCGATGGTGGCTTTGGCTACGCAGTTGGTCAGCTGATGTGGCTTCTAAGGATTGCCTGGCGAGACTCCCTTTTAAGGGCAGACTGCTTTTTTGCGCGGACTTGGAAAAGCTCATGAAGGACCTCGGAGAGACAAAGCCTCAACGTCTGCTGGAGGATAAACCCCGGAGTCCTCCAGGATTAATCCCTCTGGGGATTCGACGCGCCCAAGGTTCTGCGATTCACCGAAGTACCGCCTGGAAGGCGCTATCCTGCTACCTTGGCGCCCCCTAATCGGCCAGATCCCTTTTGTCCAAATCACAGGCCTTACTCTCAAACCACTAATGCAGGCAGTAAGCCCACAGGCTGCTCCTCCTGTTGACGGGGCAGGGGCCCATTCTGCACTTATGCCTATGGGAGACTGCCTACAGCACTTTTACCATGAATGGGTCCGTATCATCTCAGACCGATGGGTTCTGGATATCGTACATCAAGGTTATGCCTCGACTGCGCCAGGCCCATTCGAGATGCCTTCATCATTTCACCCTGCGGGACACCGCCAAAACAAGCAGCAGTTTGTGATACCCTGCGGCATCTCACACGGCTGTGGGCAATTGTTCCGGTTCCAACTGCAGACTGCGAACAGAGCCGCTACTCCATCTATTTTGTTGCACCCAAGATGGACAGGTCCTTCTGCCCCATTCTAGATCTGCAAGGTGTCAACCGTTGCCTTCAGGTTCCGCATTTCCGCATGGAAACTCTCAGGTCCGTCATTCAGGCGGGCCGTGCTGGTGAATTTCTTGCCTCTGGACCTCGCTTATCTGCATATTCCCATTTGCCCAGATCAGCAGTGATTTCTCCATTTTGCCATTCTCGGGGCGCATTATCAGTTCACAGCCTTGCCATTTGGCCTTGCGATTGCCCCGCACACTTCCTCCAAGGTAATGGTGGTCGTAGCAGCAGCTCTGCGCAGGGAGGGGGTCTGTCCCCATCCCTATCTCAACGACTGGCTCATTCGCGGCAAGTCCTTTCTTGAAACACAAATGACATTGTGGAGGATTATGCAGCTCCTCGAACAGCTGGACTGGGTAATCAACCACAGCAAGAGCTGTCTACAGCCCTTGCAGTCATTGGCGTTCCTTAGAGCCCGATTCGATACTCGCAAGCAAGTTCTTCCTTACTCAGGCACACTGCACCAAACTAGAGCAGCAGCTGCATCATTTCCTTCCGTTGACAACTCCCATGGCCTGGGATTACCTGCAGCTACTCAAAGTGATGGCAGCAACTTTGGACCTGGTACCTTGGACCCGGGCACACATGCACGCCCTTCAGCGATCCCTTCTTTCCCGCTGGTCTCCAGCATCTCAGTGTTATCAGAGGTTCCTCTGCGACTGCCTGCTGTAATCCGCCTCAGTCTCCACTGGTGGTTAGATCGATGGAACTTGCTGAAGGAAATGCCTCTCGACTCCCCTCACTGGACACTTCTAACCACTGATGCCAGCCTCATGGGCTGGGGAGCCCATTGTCTCGGTCGCCCATTGTCTCAGTCAGATGGCACAGGGCTTATGGTTGGCAACGGAGGCCCGCTGGACTATCAATCAATTGGAAGTGTGGGCCATCCGGCTAGCTCTCCTACGGTTCAAGAGCCTACTACGCGGTCGATCGGTACAAGTCCTCTCCGACAATGCCACAGTTGTTGCCTATATCACCAAGGCGGCACCAAATGTAGCAGGGTGGCGCAGGAGATGGCCCTCCTGTTCCCTTGGATGGAGGGGCAGTCTTCCACAGTATCAGCTCCGGCGGTTACAGCTTGTAGAAAACACAGCCGCCCGCTTGCTCACTCATTCCTCCTCTACCGATCATGTTACTCCCCTGCTCCTTAATCTACACTGACTTCCAATCAAGTTCCGGTTAGTCTACAACTCCTCACCCTCACTCAAAGAGCGCTCCACACCGGCACCCCTCAGTACTTAGCCAACACCATTCGTCTTCAGCCTTTCCCCCGTCTCCTCCGCTCAGCTCACAGCAACTGTCTCTTCCTTCCCTCCCCTTCTCAGGCTCACTAGGAGTTGACCCGTCACTCCGCTTTCTTTTTCCTGGCCCCTGCCCTTTGGAATTCCCTCCCTGCCACCCTACACACAGAGTTGTCCTTTCCACGATTCAAGAGTCTACTTAAAACCCACCTCTTCCAACAAGCATTTGACCTCCCCGACCCCTGATGTACCTCCTTTTTGTCAGTTCTCTTCTTTCCCATTCCCTCTTCCTACGATTAGGAGTCTTCAGTTTCTTGTTCTTTGCTTTTTTTCTCTGTCTCTCTCTTTCCTGTCTAACCACTGGCATTCTTTTTTTTTCTATTTCTGATTTGCAGACTGTTTTTATTGTACATCGCCCTGACGCGCATGCCTGGGCAGTATATCAAGCGACAAAATAAAGATAAAGGATGTTGCTCCCTTCTCACTTATGGCATGGCCCTTCATAGGCGGCACCTAGAGTGCCAAGGTTACTCGTGAAAGGTCATTTCTACCTTGCTCAAAGCCTGGCGCTCATCTACATCTGTGGCTGATGCCAGAGTTTGGCTACGATTCATCGTTTGGTGTACGGAGCGTCGCCTCTCGCTATGGCGGGTCCTCATTCCAACGGTTCTTGAGTTTCTCCAGGATGGATTGGTCAAGGGCCTGGCTTGAACTCCTTGCGAGTGCAGGTTGCCGCACTAGCGGCTTTTCAAAGCCCATTGCAGGGAAATCATTGGCATGTCACCGGGATATACAATGATTTCTGCAGAGCACACGAGTTGTACGACTGCTGGTCCAGTCTGTAATTCCCTCCTGGGATCTTGGCCTCATTCTCTGTGCCCTTGCACGTGCACTCTTCAAACCCCTCAAGTGGGCTACGTTCAAGGATCTTACCCTAAAGACAGTCTTTCTGCTTGCCATCTCTTCTGCACGGCGCATTTCCAAATTGCAGGCCTTGTCTTGTCGCGACCCTTAGTTGACCTTCTCACCTGAAGGGGTCATGCTGCGGGCTCTCCCCTCCTTCTTGCCGAAGGTGCTTATGCCTTTCTATCTTAATCAACTTCTTCTGCTTGTCCAATCACCTATTCATCCTTTTTTCCAGACCTCAAAAGGTCCACGCAACCACTAAAGCGAAGCTTGGCTGCTGGATCTGGGATACAGCCACGTCGGCCTACATTCTTGGCCATCGGCCTTTCCCTCTAGGGCTTAAGGCACACTCTTCACGCGCGCAAACCACCACGTGGGTGGAATCGGCTTGTACATCTCCCTTGGATATCTGTCGAGTGGCGACGTGGAAGTCTTGGTCTACATTTGCATGCCACTACCGTCTGGACTTACAGGCACGTGGTGCGGCTCGTTTTGGGTCGCAGGTGCTCTCTGCTGCACTCTCATCCCACCCAGAGGGGGATTAGCTTGGGTACATCCCACTGGTCTCGCTGGACGATCTGGAAGGTGAAATTTTACTTACCATTAATTTCCTTTCCTGGAGTCTGGCTAGACCAGTCCAGCACCCAACTCTGCAGTCTGTTTGTTCTGTCGTCAGCAACATAAAGCGCTCTCATCGTGCGTTTGTTTATAGTTCCTTGGTTATATAGATCTTGGTTAGGGCCATAATGTTGCCGTTCTGGGGTCTGTGTCATGGGTCTTTTGCTCCATTGCTTCCTACAAGTGTACTGAGGAGACCTCTAGCTGTGCCTGAGGTATATAACAGCAGTGAAGTCACAGCTCTGATTGGCTCGTTACTTTCTCTGTCTCGATATCTGCTGGCAGGGGGGCTAAATCCACTTGTCTGGACTGGTCTAGCCAGACTCCAGGAAAGACAATTAACGGTAAGTAAAATTTCACCTTGTATTTTGTGGTAGTATGTGGATGTCATATTCCAATGACTTACAATGCCGATTGGCTCTTAAAATTTGTTCTTTTGCTGATCAAATGAGATACTTATCGACTGCTGCCCAAGGTTTCAGGTGGTCATGGATTTTGGGGCTGATCCTGTGCGCCCACTCACAGCGCCATTCTCCCATCACCCCTTGCAGGCCTAACTGGGTGGGTAGCCATTCTTGATAAAATCTGTAGAGCTCACCCTCTGTCACAGTCCCTGGCAGTCCAATGATGTGTAGGTTATTTTGTCAGGCACAGTTTTCCTGCTCCTCTATTCTTGACAGTAGTTGGGCCTGCTCTTTCTGTAATTGTTGTGTGCTGGTTTCCAGTCCTTGTTCCATTTCAGTAATATGCTGGATTTGTTCCTCAAATTTTTTTTAATGTCGTCCACGCTGTAGTTTGTTTAATCTATCCTCCAGTGCAGCCGCCACCACCAGAGAGATTTCTGCCGTGAGGTCCTCCGCCCTGGCCGATGTGGCTTTTTTCATATCGGCGGCCATTTTTGCTTTCCTTTGGGTTTTCAACTCTCGGTTTCTTTTGATAATTTTGTGGGGCCATGCCCCGTTTTTGGCACATCTCTGCGGTCCCAGGCTTTCAAACCTCTACTCATTGCCTTACCGTGCCATTGGGGATGTCTAGGCTGTTTTTTTAGCTGGTGTTTTGGGTGCTTGGGACAAGAGCTCTCCCCTTACGTGACTTTCCTCCTGCCGCTCATTACCATTAGTCGCATATTTCATTTTTTAAAATAACTTTATTTAGTCAATGCTTTAGATCCAAATACATTAAACACACGCCAAACAAATCATTCCCCATTTTCTGTTTCAGGGCACCCCACCCTCCCCCTTCCCCCACACTTCCACTAAGGCCTGGCAGTATATTTCTAGCCACACTGAGCATCAGTGATGGAGTCGGGGATTAGAACTAAGGTTTTGAGGCTGTCAGGATATATGCTGCCACATAAATAGTGTTTGCCAATGGAAAAATGGACTCACCTAGGGTTTAAAAAATTGGCGGTAGAGCTGGGTATTCAAAGCTTACATCCCAGTTTTGTGTGTTAATCCCTTACTAGTAGTATATTCTGGTGTGTATTACTAGGGACACTCACCTTCCTCACTATCCACCACAGAGATCTCTTCATCCATCATGAGGGAGTCACCCTAGAAAGATGCATACAAATGGACAGCATCAGAGAAATAAGCACCGGGAGAACAACTCTCTTCTCTATCAGTTTTTAACAATCTCTCTTCACTGAGGGAGCCAGTACTACACTACTCAAACAGAATTTGTGCAGTGCGTTGTGTGGTAAAGGCCAGGACAGTAGAAGTATTTTGAGTCCATCAAAATTTTTTCATTTCTTAATACAGTTTGAAGATCAGCTCTCAGCCCTGCTCTATTATACAGAGCACATATACAGAAAGGGGAACAGATCTGTTGTTCCCCACCCAAAATTACCCTATTTGAGAAGCATCACCAGGAGAAAGCCACCTTGCAATTTTTCTAGATCCATTATGTCATAATTGCTGCACTGTCTGAAACTTTACAAATTCTATGATTGCACCCAAATCTTGTTGCTATTTCTAATTTGTGTCAGAATTAGTTCATAGAGTCAGAGCCACACTGGTTTTATTACCACTACATTTTAATCAAAATCTTCCACATTATTGCACCCTGGGAGTTGTACCGTTTGCAAGAATTCCAGGGTGCAATGAGACAGTATCACTTTTATACAAGCCTTGACTCTTGTGTGTGGCCAGCAACAGAGAGATGAAGGCAGCTAGTGCTTCTTGCAGGAAGGGGTACTTTACCCTGCTGTTCTCACCTCATCCTCTGGGTACTTTGGCATTCCCTGTAGTGGTTTATACTCTGGGTCCTCACAGTCCTTATCAAAGTCCACCCTAAAGAAAAGGAAATTGTTTTTTTTACCTTAGAGTTTTCTCATGTTTGTTCTTTGGTTTCTAATTCATCTGGAAAATGGGAACCCACTGAGATTAACAAACTATCACAGCTTTTAGAAGCAACTAACTGAGATGATAGTAGGTCATGTCTTCCCTTCCACGGGTCCCACTTCCTCACTGCTCACCCCTCAGAGAAGCTACTCAATGCTAACAGTCACCAATATCTGTCGCTCCTCTCGCCTCCAGTATTACAAGAGAAAATGTCCCATCCACTGTCACGTCTTGCACTTCCCCCATCTCAGGGAAGCTTATTCTCACAACAGATAACAGTTATGGCCTTTCTAGCCCCTGGGACCATCCCTCCCTGCCCTGCTCACCCTTCTCCCAACTCAGGGAAGTTATCCAGCACCCGGTGCTCAGCAGCAATGGCCTTCTCATCTGGCCGCCCCACCTTCTCGAGGAAGCAGAGCGCAGCATCAGCTCTCATAGTGTTGTACTTCTCATAACCTACAGAAAGAGGTCAGACCAAAGAGAATGAGTGAGGAGGCTGCCCAGTTTTAAAAAAAAAGAGGTGCAAACCCAACAGTGGGTTTATTTATTAGACAACAATTTGATTATCTGACCTTTTACAAATTATTGTAAGTTCACTTATTTGTATGACAGTCTTGGGATTTATTGTGAAATGGTAGTGTCATGTTCATAGCATTAATACAGAAAGACAAAACAATGACATGTCTGTTTCTCACATAGCTCATCTAAGAATTATTTGATAGGCAGGAGATAAGTTTTAATAAATGCAATAAAATTAAGTTATTTGTGTACCGCAGATATTATAAGTATATACCCTTCACTGTTTACAATAAAGCATAAGAAATAGTGAACATAAAAAATGACAACACTAAATAAAACTAATTAAAACATAAGGGGGATTTTACTTACCATTAATTTCCTTTCCTGGAGTACTGCCATACTGGGCCAGACCAAGATCCATCAAGCCCAGTATCCTGTTTAAAAGGGGCAATCCAGGTCACAAGTATCTGGCAAGTTGCCAAAAATGTACACATGTTCCACAATGCTTGTCCCTGGGTAAGCAGTGGATTTCCCAGGTCCTCTTTAAGGTGAAATTAGGCCTTACCTACTAATTTTCTTTGCTGAGTTCCTCCAGTCCAGACTCCTGGGTTGTGTCTCAGTTCCAGCAGATGGAGACTAAGCCTATCAAATTTCTGTGATGTCACAGCATAAGGGAGCAGAACTACTCTCCCTGGCATTCCTTTTAACTTGAATTTATTATTTATTGTACATTGCTCTGATGTCTGAAGGGAGGTATAAACTATAAATCACTGTTTGTATACAGCTTGACCATAACTTTGAGGACAGATGATGAGGAACATATCATATCATCAGCATATACACAATACTCTGTTTTCTATTATCTCATCAGATCGTATAGCACAGTTACTTACCTGTAACAGGTGATCTCTGGGAACAGCAGGAATAAGTCTTCACATATGGGTACGTCGGTACCGACGGAGCCTGCGCGGGAACGCTTCCCAGCGTCCAATCAGAAAGCTTTTGGAAGCATCCCACCACGCCTGCGTGCTGCCTTCCCGCCTTTCCCAACTGCCTCTCCTCAGTTAAGTTTTAAAGCTGAGACAAAGAGAGAGAGAGAAAAGGAAAGATAGATAGAGAGATACAACTCCTAGGGGAGGTGGGAGGGTTGTGAAGACTTATTCCTGCTGTTCCCAGAGATCACCTGTTACAGGTAAGTAACTGTGCTATCTCCAGGAACAAGCTAAGATGCCTGGAGTCCCAGCATGTTATGGATTGGAACATGCTACACCTTATATGGCCAGGCATCCCAGGATGGTGGGAGGAGTTGAAACAGAAAGGTGCTGTGAAGAACAGCTAACCTAACATAGGACTGCAGATAAGTCGTCCCTGTGTGGATGACAATTATCATCAAATATATTGAAAATGAAATATTGCAATATGGACCTCCCCTAACAGGATTGTACAAAAGTATGGAGGTTCATGGGATCTACTGGGGATCCAGTAGAGGAACCTCAAGGAGGACCTCACTGCAAAAGTAGAGGTAATAAACCTGTAGGAAAACACAATGGAGGTCAGGAATTCTGAAAGGTAAGAGGTAACCCCAGGGGTAAACTGGGGTAGTACCAAAACTGTAAGCCGTCAGCGGAAGGCTTTATGAAAAAAGCCCAAACTTTTGGCTACAGAGTGACTCACTGATAGGAGCAAAAAGAGGAAAAGTCTGACTGATTTGGACAAACAGGCCTAATCCTTGTGGGAAGAAGGGGTATGGAAAACCCTTATATCCCAAAAGAAAGGACAGATGCCCGAGGCGTTAGCCTCAGAATGACTGAAGATCTGCAATGTCTTTCCTAACTGATGTCAGGTAGGAAAGATACTGGAACATGGAGAGCTTCATGGGTACCTAATCTTTAAGGTTATGGTAGAAAATTTGTTAACTACTACTGAAATGGTGGTGTGTGTAGCACCCCAAACATGCTGGAACAGCATGGTATGGGTAGAGCCCAACTGTCAGAATCATATAGATATCTATATGAGCATAGACAGTCAGATAGATAAGTATATAAATACATATCTACCTATAATAACACACAAATGACAGACATATATATCTATATAGATATCTATATCTATATATATGAATATATAGGCCTATATATAAGTGTCTGCAATTAAGCAGACAGAGATATGCCTATAAAAAGTATATTCACATAGGAGATGTGAAGAGGAAAGATTCATCTAGTAACAAGAAGGTGGAACCTACTTGAGAAGATATATAGAGAATCTATTCCCCCTGGTTATGATGGAAGGAGTCAGGGGAAAAATCTCCCTGACAATGAACAGACTAGATTACTGCAAGAATGCTAGCCAGTGAAATAACCAGGATGGTTACGTGAAAAGCAGAGGATAATATCAGTCTGCAGGCAGCGAGTCCCGAGTCCCTCAGAACTCTGGCATGGTAAATGGACAGAAGACGCATAGGAATGAGATACCATGTTGACCTACTTGAGGGGCAAAGGGTATCATGCATTCTTTAGCTAAATATGCGCTGTCCATGAAGGATTAGGATACCATGAGGACAAGCTGCAAGGAAAAAGAGCATATTCCCGGTGGGAATCCTGAGGACCAAACGAGGGAATTGAACAACTCTTTAAGCTTTCACGTAAGAGAAGGCCCATGTCCTTTGCTTTAGAAAGGAGATAGTAGGGTAGGAAGAACCCTTCCAGTCATGAGGGGCATGACTGAGGGAGCCTTTTCCAACCATCTAGGACAGCTGTTTGAGGAAATCCTAATGCTCTCTAGCAAGGGCCCATAGTGGAAAGCTTCTCTGTAAGATTGCAGAGAGCATAATGCAGGATAATTAGGAGATAGAACTGGCTGCCCAGCACCTAGTTCGACTATGCTGCCAAACCCAAGAGAACTGGAGATGGCAAGAAAAGAAAATCTGAGAAGTCTGTAGTGATAAGATTTGCCAAGAAAGATGAATGCACCGTCTTGGAGTCACTACTAAGGCCAGAAAGAATATAGTGGAGGACAACTCTGGATGCTTGTGGGGAAGAACCAGTGGTCCAATCACTAGGGCTCCTGCATGGGCAGCTGCTAGTAAGACATCAGAAAGAAACTTCCTGTTAAAAAACAGAAAGAACAGACAGAACAGGAGTAAGAAAACTCTGGACCTGTCTGAAAGCTGCCCCAAGCAAAAAAGAAGAAGGAGTTAACTCAGAGAGGAAAACTCCACACTGGAATAGTGACAAAACTAGAAGGGCTGAAGAGAAGCCCTCCAGGGTAATAATACCACTCTTACAGGGGAAATGCTTGATAAGAGGGTAGAGAAGATGGAGCTGAATGGAGACTTACAATGTGGTAAGTCTATAGAAAGGAAAAATTCATGCAGGTACAGAAAACTATCGTTTGATAGTTGTTAAACCTCTTTCCCTAGCAGGAAGAAGAGGAGAAGCTGTGACCTATAGGCATGAACATCCTAAGAGCTCGTATAACAGATAAAAATGGATGTCTTGTGAAAAGAGATCCATGCCTAGAGTTTAGAATGAAGCAGTGGAAGGCTTCTACTGAGAAGAAGCCAACTGCAGGCTCTAAAGCCCAAGAGACACAAAAAATATGTGATTAATCAGAAACCCTGCAGATGCTGGGTTTGGTGAGCCTAGTGAGAGTTTGGATTCTTCAGACCAGGGCGATGTTTCCTCTGTTTGGGAACATCTGTATGATGGGCAGAAGATGAATAAAACCTTCTCCCCCTAGGGGAAGAAAGTTTGGTAGGACATTTCCTACGTACTGGGAAAGAAGAGGGCGTAGAACAGCCCTTAGAAACAAGTAAGTCAGTGGACCACTGAGTAACCTGGCGTAAAGACTCCTTATTGAAGAAATTTTCTCCAGTGCAAGGAGTATTACCCAGTCTTTGTTGTGCCCATTTGTCTAAGTCTGAAGCTTGGAACCAGGCTCTACGTCGTGCCCCTATGGCTATAGCAGAAGTCCTGCTAACAGACTCAAATGAGTCTAGGGAAGCACAAGTAAGAAACCAAGAGATATTTTGAATATGACTAAGCAGTGAGGAATAGTCTGCACTCTTGGGTTCTGAAAGAAAAGGAGTCAAAAGATGTAATTTCTTTGTGACCTCCTCAAGAGATAGACTCATATAAAAAATATATGAGAGAATTCTTGCTGAAAGCATGGATGTCTGGAAGGTTTGACGTCCAAAGGCATCTAGTGTCTTAGACTCACGACCTGGCGGATAAGAAGAGTGCTTTTTCTTACTCTTCACCCGCCTCATTGCTGATTCCGCTACAATGGAATGATGAGGAAGTTGAGTCTTTGAAACCCTGGAGAGGGGGGCACCTGATATAAGAGATCAGTTGCTCTGGAAGGTGGGGGTACCCTTAAAGGTGCTTCCCACATTCTTAGAAGAAGATCCTGCAAGGAATGATGCAAAGGAAGCATTATGTTTTCCTTTGCTTCGGTAAAAACAGAGCCTTGTGTAGGATCATGTCCAGGGATAGAGATGGCAAGTGATCCTGCCATATCCTGAAACTCTGAAAAGAAGGATCTCCAAAGAGAACCTCCCTTGGACAGGTTAGATATGAGGAACTAGCCTGGGCACCGAAGGATGTATTTGCACGGTGCAATATGGGATCCTTAACGGATGGACGCTGGTACTGGAGGTCAGGACCAGCGACAGTCAGTAGCACATCGTCCATGCCAGATATCGACTCCAAACTTGGTATAGAAGGGAGCGATCCTGTTGAAAGGAGCATGGAAGGAGCTGGCCACGATGCTACAGTGGATACCGGTAGCGATACCAGTACCGATGTCGGAACCGAAACAGACACAGACAGACATCGGAACAGCCATCGGTGACAGCTCAATCGGTACCGAGGTAACTGAAAACCTTCGGTAGTCACCCTCGGCACCGAGCCTTCGGAACCGACAGGTCGCGGTACCAAGGCGTGT
Source organism: Ichthyophis bannanicus (assembly GCA_033557465.1). Classification (NCBI taxonomy): domain Eukaryota; kingdom Metazoa; phylum Chordata; class Amphibia; order Gymnophiona; family Ichthyophiidae; genus Ichthyophis; species Ichthyophis bannanicus. Next base: position 124,318,043 of record CM066048.1, read on the forward strand.
CGGAACCGTGTCTTCCAGACTGGAGATCGATTCCAAACTCGGCATCGAGGATAATGTATTTTTTATTTATTTATTTATTTAAAGTCTCTTATATACCGCGCTATTTATCATCAGCGCGGTTTACATAGAACAGAACAATCTCAGTACATTTGAAATACGTATGAGTTACAGATAACAGGGCAGAAAACTTGGTCAACAAGGGTAACTATCTACAATACAATAATGATTGACTGTTTGTATAAAACAACTAACAGAGCAGAGAATATAGTGTACAGCTGTAATTAAATCCAAAATTTCTTAATTCTAGGGTGTAGTGTTTATGCTTCTGGCTATTAGACTGTCTTTTGATATATTAGATAGCATTACGGTGGCTGGAAGTATTCAGTGAAGAGGTAGTGCTTGATAGCTTTTCTGAACTGCTTCATGTCACGTATTGCTCTAATTTCTGGCTGAAGTTTATTCCAACCTCTAGGCGCATAGAATTTGAATGCTCTGTTGATCGATGATTGGGACCAATTTGTGGAATCACTCGGAATGATTAGGGTGTTTTCGGCAAATGGTCTCCTAGATCTTGTATTGGGAGTTAGACTGATGAGATCTGAAGTCGTTGCTGGTGATAATTTGTTGAAGGCCTTGAATGTAATGAGGAGAGCTTTATAGCTAATTCTACATTCTATAGGGAGCCAGTGAAGGTCCCTAAGGATTGGTGTAATATGGTCTCTCTTTGATGCTCCAACTAGTATGCGAGCCGCAGCATTCATTGCTAGTTGCAGGGGGTTTATAGTGTTCTTTGGAAGACCATGTAATACAATATTCGCATAGTCAAAGTGAGGGGTGACTATTGCTTGGAATATTGAGCGGAAATCATTGTATTCTAGCATGGGTCTTAGGTGGCGTAATGTTTTTATCTTGAAGTAAATCTTTTTTACTGTATTTTTTATGTGGGAGGTAAAATCCAGTCGTTGATCAAGGATCACACCTAGGTAACGAATTGTATTCTTGATTGGGAGCTCAGCGTCCCGTACCTTAAGATATGCAGGGGGGGAGAAGAGCTTGTTTCTAGTGACCAATAAAACTTCCGTCTTTTTGAAATTGATTCGCATGTTTTGATCTAAGAGCCAATCCGCTATTGCATTGAAGCAGTTGGTTAGGTTAGTGTAATTTGGACTTGTTATATCAAACGGGGTGTAGATAAGCACGTCGTCTGCGTAAATAAGGCAGGAGACATTAAAGGATTTGGTGATCTGGCAAATCGGCTGCATATATATGTTGAAGAGGAGTGCCGATAAGGAGGAGCCTTGTGGAACCCCTTGCGTTTGGAGGAATGGTTCGGATGTTCTGGAGTCAATGCGAACATGTTGCCAACGATCTTCAAGGTATGTTTTGCACCAGTTCCATGCTAGGCCTTGTATACCCTTTTCGTAGAGTCGTGCTAGTAGTATGTTATGATCTACTGAGTCAAACGCCGCGGATATGTCAAGGAAGATCATGGCGACGCCAGACCTTATGTTGTTGATCCCACAGATGAGCGTGTTGATTAAGGAGGTCATGAGAGTCTCGACTCCATGCATTTCCCTAAATCCATGTTGGCACGGATCAAGAGGGGAGGATGTATCAATATATTGCTGAATTTGGCATTGAGTCTCTTTCTCCAGTATTTTGGCAAGCAGCGGGATGCTGGAGATTGGACGGTATGATTCTTCCTTCTTCGGGTCGATCTGGTTGTTCTTTAATAGGGGACGTATTGAGGTCTATTTGAGTGCAGCTGGGAAAGTTCCAGAGGAATAGGAGAGGTTTGCAATTTTCGCTATGCATGGACTGAGCTCTGTGCGCATTGATTTGATCCAGTGTGCTGGGCATGGGTCATTGGCTGCAGTAGTGGTGTTCAAAGTAGCAATTAGTTCTTTAATGGATTTAGATGATGGAGGTGAGATACTCAGGAGTGGTTCTTGAGAGTGCGTGGATTGAGGGGATGCTTGTGATGAATTCAAATTTGTTCTTGTTAATTTGGATTGGATGTAATTTGCATACTGTTGAGGATGGATATGTTCTTGCTGTTGCGGTGCAGGTTCTTTAGATAGTGTTTTCACTAAATTGAATAGCTCACGAGGTTTGTTTAGTGAACGACTAAGTAGTTTTGCATGATGTTCTTTTCTTTTGGACCACATTAGTTCACGGTGATTTTTGAGGTGCGCCATGTATTCATCATGGATGGTGATTTCATGAGAGCGTCTCCACTTTCTTTCTAATCTTCTCAGTTGGAGCAGTGAAGTTCGGATATCTGGAGAGAACCAGGGGGCATTATGCCTTATGCTAGGATCCTTGTTAGGGGCGATCTCGTTGTGCATAGTAGGTAGTTGTGAATATTGTAGGAGTGTCTCATTCCAGTTGTCAATCATTTTATTTATGTTGGTTGTTGAGATTGACAGTTTAGGTAATACTTGTGTGTTGAACACTTCGATATCCAGTGATTTAAAGCGGCTATGGTGCGGTGGAGGCACATTTTTTGGTAGATTTGGCGGATTCGAATTTGTAGGTATCTGGAAAGTTATCAGACTATGATCTGACCAAGGAACCGGGGTGATGGTGAGGTCCAGCTGACTATTGTTGCGTGTTAGTGTAGGAGGAACAAAGATGAGGTCAAGGATGTTACCACGTTGGTGTGTCTGGAAGTCAACAATTTGCTTATAGTCAAGGTTTTCCATGGCGTCAAGCAAGGCGTTGGCTGTGGCAGGTGGCAAAGAGGCGAGATTAAAATCGCCTAGCAGCCAGTTGGGCTTATTAGGGTTATCAGGGTTACATGCAAGGCTAATTACATCTGAGATATCCTCTGATCGTGCATTCGGAGAAGCATAGATAAGATTAATTGAGTTATTCTTATTTGATATGGTTAATGTGTCAAGAAAATGAGTGCTCCTAGCAAAACTTACTCGGTATTGTAAGGAGGATTTAGCGAGGATGAAAACTCCACCACCTCTTCTGTTCTCTCTGTTGCATGAATAGATGGAGAAGTTCGGGGGAGTCATTTGATTTACTATCACTGAGTCTGAATCTGATAACCAAGTCTCGGTGACCATTAATATATCTAAGTTTTGAGTAGATATTAAATCTGTTATAATAGGCCATTTGTTGCGAACAGAGCGTGCGTTAATAAGAGCACACCTCAGGTAACAACTAGGTTCAGATTTATTGATTGTTGTGGTGGGAGCTAGGTCTAAGCTTATGTAGAGTAGGTGTGACTGCCTTTTATGATGAACATACGGCGAATGTTGGTGATGGTTGCAGTGGTTTTTTCTGCTTGCTCCATACAGTATAGGTATGGGGTTGAAGTCACGTAAAAGTGCTTCAGATATTTGGATGAGAATGGTGATGAGGATGGTGTATAGGAGGGTACGAGATATGTTGGATATGCACATGCCGGGCATGGTAGTAAAATTGATTCAACTAAGGATTCTGTCGAATGGGATATTGTGGTGAGAAGTGGGCGCCCAATGAAGATGCTTGTATAGGAAATAGCTTGATGTTACTTGCTTTTCTTTCCTATGAAGACTGACAACTTTGACCTCTTTATGAGTGAGTGAGTGTCTATGCGGATAATCAGCTGTGTTAAGTAAAATACTTAGTGCATAGGTTGCAACAGAGGTACAGGTAAATAATCGTTTGCTAAACTTAGTAAACTCTTGGTGTGTAGTAACAGTTCTGGACTGTCACAAATTAAATTAAAATAGACACACTTTATATTTTGGCTGCTAGAGATATGGCTATTGATGCCAGTATAATGAAATAGAGACTGGCTCTACTACCACTGGTAATGTAGTATGAGAGCAAAAAGGTTGCCTGGGATAGAGCTATGGTGTGTGGTACTCATAGAAAAGCTACTGACAACAGTATGGTGATTAGGAAACAGTATAGCTACTGACAAGGCTACTGGCAACAGTATGGTGATTAGGAAACAGTATAGCTACTGACAGAGCTACTGGCAACAGTATGGTGATTAGGAAACAGTATGGCTACTGATAACAGAAAAGTTACAATAGAAATGCTACTGGCAACATAAGTGATAGTTATGTATCAGTCTTGCTACTGACGACAGTAAATTAGAGAATGCAATATGACCAATGGCATCAAAAACATAGGTAGGTAATTATGTAGCTATAATGTTTGACCACTTATACTTGCGACGAAGCAGGGAGATCAATCGTCTGTTGAATGTTGTTGGTTCAGGTCCTTATAGCATGCTATCTTCTCGATGGAATGATGGCCAACGCCTAAGGGCCATGCCAAAGGGCCCTCTGGCGAGGCCCTCAGGCGCGGGCCCGCCAGGCGCGGACACGCCCGATGCTCGGCGCTTTTGTAGGCCCCGCCGGCTGCCCCGATTGGACAGAGGGGCTTGCAGAGGAGGTCCTGTTGCTCCCGGCGCTCTCGATCCCCGCCGGGAGTGAAGAACGTGGGCCGATGGCAAGAGGCCGCACACGCCCGATGCTCGGCGCTTTTGTAGGCCCCGCCGGCTGCCCCGATTGGACAGAGGGGCTTGCAGAGGAGGTCCTGTTGCTCCCGGCGCTCTCGATCCCCGCCGGGAGTGAAGAACGTGGGCCGATGGCAAGAGGCCGCACACGCCCGATGCTCGGCGCTTTTGTAGGCCCCGCCGGCTGCCCCGATTGGACAGAGGGGCTTGCAGAGGAGGTCCTGTTGCTCCCGGCGCTCTCGATCCCCGCCGGGAGTGAAGAACGTGGGCCGATGGCAAGAGGCCGCACACGCCCGATGCTCGGCGCTTTTGTAGGCCCCGCCGGCTGCCCCGATTGGACAGAGGGGCTTGCAGAGGAGGTCCTGTTGCTCCCGGCGCTCTCGATCCCCGCCGGGAGTGAAGAACGTGGGCCGATGGCAAGAGGCCGCACACGCCCGATGCTCGGCGCTTTTGTAGGCCCCGCCGGCTGCCCCGATTGGACAGAGGGGCTTGCAGAGGAGGTCCTGTTGCTCCCGGCGCTCTCGATCCCCGCCGGGAGTGAAGAACATGGGCCGATGGCAAGAGTCCGGTGTCTGATACCGTGTCTGATACCGATGGATGAAGCGTAGCCGGTGGCAACCTAAACGACATCGGAGGAACCGAGAGTTGTGGATCCGAACCATCGGAGCCGAGTCTTCGGTACCGACGGGAGCCGGTACCAAGGCGAGTCGGTACCCAGTCCTCCAGACTGGAGATCGATTCCAGACTCGGCATCGAAGGAAGCGAGTTTATCGATGCATGTCTGGAGGGTACCGACGTCGGAGGTAGTATCGGTGCCGATAGTGGAAAGTCAGTCTGGAACGTATGCACCGGTCCCATAGGTACCGAGGATGGCAGACGACGATCCCTGGTGAAGAGTGTTTCGTCCAACACCAGTGCCGATGCCAGGGTATCGATACTGCTCAAAGCAGATGCCACCACCGGACACGGCTCAGGTATGTTCTGTGGGGTGTGAACCCCAGGAACAACCTGAAACCCCACATAGGCTTTGGAGGCCGAAGACTCCCGCTGGGGTTTTAAAGCCAATGGGCCCTCGAGGGCAAGGCTGGAGCCGTCTACATGCTGTGCATGAGACCTACCACTCGAGGGTTGGCTAGTCTTAACAGACTGTTTGTGGGTTACCTGATCCTGTGTAGAAGAAGAAAATGGTCGGTGCCCTGAAGTTGGAAGGGAACCTCATATCGAGGGAAACTCGATGTTGAAAACCTCTTCTCACAATACTGTTGCCCGAGGGCTCCGGAGGAAAAAGGTCAGGACCCAAACAGCTTAGACACCAATTATGGGAGTCTAAAAATAAAGTTGTACCGCCACAGTTTGAACATTTCTTGGAGAAAGTGGCTGGCGGTTCCATGAAGGACATGGAGAGGCCTGGAAGGCCTGAAAAACCGTAAGACACTGAGAAGAAAAATATATTCCCTAAAAGGAAAAAATTTTACAAGAAAAGAGAAAGAAACACCGGCGGTACCGGTGGCGTCGGGGAGACAGCCGCGACCACGAGAAAGCTAAAGGATTAAAAGAAGAATTTTCTGCGGTGACAGGAGGACATCCTGCCGGCTCCGCAGAAAAACGAAAACTGAGGAGAGGCAGTTGGGAAAGGCAGCACGCAGGCATGGTGGGATGCTTCCAAAAGCTTTCTGATTGGATGCTGGGAAGCGTTCCCGCGCAGGCTCCGTCAGTACCGACATACCCATATGTGAAGACTCATTCCTGCTTGTTTCTGGAGATAAAGGATGAATATAAAAAGAATGTTGTAAATAAAACAGATCCTTGCAGAAGACCACAGGTCAGCTGGAACTAATCTGAAGCTTCATCATTCACAAACTCTGCTTATCTGAAAACCATTCATAAACAGAACCACCTACCTCTAATGCTGCTAAACGATTTTAGTAATCACGTGCAATGAAAATAAAATGCTACCATTTAGTGGCCCCTTTGTTATTAATGACTGGGATATCTGCCTTTGGAATTTTGATTTAGAAGAGCTGCAAACAGGCATGATGAATGCATAAGCTAATGGTTAGAGCACTGGCTTGGGAACCAAGAGACTTGTGGCGTTGGGCATGTCACTTAACATTCTGCAGTGCCCTAAGCTGCCACTCACCGTGTTTGAAGACACCAAAGAGAAGAGACTTGTCTGCCTCGCTGTCCCACCAATCTGTCGGCACCTCCAGCTGATCCACCTCTGGAAACCAAATGTCTATGTCTCTGTGAGGGAGAAAGAAGAAAATAAAAGTAGAAAGAATGACGCTCCAGATAGCCTTGATTCGAACTGCTTATATTTCTTTTCAAAAGATTCCAACGTTTCTCTCCCTGCAGGGCTCCCTGAATCATTCATTTCTTTTCACAAGTGGAAAAAAAAAAGCCTGTTGTGCACATACAAGCAGAACAATGCAGGCACCTTTCTGGTGACATCTCAGGTGGAGGCAACGTGCTCGGAGCCTTCCCCCAGCTAAGAAAACTCTTTCTGACTTCTCTGTGCCTGCATGTATTAGTTCCTGCGTTCCCCTCATAAGAGTCTATCCTTTGGTCATTGTTTCTCTGTTGACAAGTGTGGTTGAACTCCTCTTCTGCACCTTTCACCTCAAAGGGAAAAACAAAAGTCGGCAGAGAGCTCTCATGGTTTTACTTTTGCTGCAAATCTGTCAGTTCTGCACACATGGAGGCTCAAATTCCCTCACCTGCTCTGAAGAATGCACCGGGCTCTGCTCAGATACCGGCTGGGGAATCTATGAAAGACACTGCTTCTGTTGTGCCTATATGTGACGGTGTCAGCCAGAGCACAAGGTCCCCTGCACTGGACTGCTGCTCTACTTCTTCCCTCCCCCACCCCACCTCCTCTTGCATATATGTGCAGGAGATTATGTTGAAATAGCCATGATAAATCTCAACAGAGTAGCAGGGTTTGCATTAGGTGAGGACTTCTATATCTATCATGGTATGGTGCGTATAATTATCTGCAATGACAGTTTTGAATCTGTGGTTTGTGTGTTGGAAATAGATGTGGGTGGGGAGGAATGTTGATGTGTTTGTGGCTGTGGACATGAAAGCTTCTCACCCCCTTCCATTTTTCCCTGATGTACTGTATTCCCTTTCTATCTCTCCCACCATCTTGCATCCTCCCCCCCCCCCCCCGATACAATGTGGACTCTCTCCCTTCATTATCACTCTCTCAGACTTATTCCCTCTCCCCTACTAGCCCCATCCATACACACTCTCCATTCCCTCCCCCCCCCCCTTCCAGTCTTCTCCTTTCTCTTCCCTAAATTTCTTAGTCACCTGTCTTCTCTCTTTTTCCCTTTAGCTAGCAGTAATCTTTTGCTGTGCCAGCAAGGGATGGATCCCTGATACTACTTTCTTGCAGCAGATATGGGCCTGCTGTTCAGTGGATGAGTGGGGAGCATATACATAGTGCACTAAGTGGCAAGGATTCGTGTGAGTAAATCAGAGTAGTGGGTGTGGTGTGTGCAAGTGCAGCAGAGTGGCAGGGGTATGCATGTGTGTTTCTGAATGGTAGGTGTCAGTCCAGCATTTCCTTTCCTTTCCTCAACTCCCTCCAGTGTCCAGCATTTCTCCTTTTCTGTGCTCCTCTGCAGTGTAGAGCATTGCATTTCCCCACCCCCGTGGTATCCAGCCCTGTGCATCCCACCTCTCCCCCTATCGCTGGACCCCCACCTTCTCCTTACAAATGTACGAGTTATGCTATATGTAAAGAAAATTCAGCACTCGGGTGCACTTAAGGTCTGCTGAGTCAAACCTCTTCCCCCCCCCATGCAAAATTCCTGACAGAGGGGGACAGGACAGAGCAGGCCTAGGGGGCATGCAAGCGCCCAAAGGCCCTTCGCCACATGGAATTTAGTTTAAGTGCAGCATGGCTCAGGAGGAGGAGGGAGGTAGAGTTCCAGTGGCAAGGGTAAGGAAATTATGTTGGGGAACTGATGCTGAACATCAAGGCTGGGGTAGGGTGGGAGAAATGCTGGATAGCGATGGGGGAAGGGAAAGGAAGGGGAAATGCTGCTCTTCACACCAATGGGATTCAAGGAGTCCTGCCAGCACTCTCTGTCCAGCGTCCTGATCTTCATGCCAGCGGAACCTGGACTCCTGCTGGCTTTTCATCCTCTTGTGGTGGGGAAACATAGGCATCAGTTTGTTTGCACATGCTTATGTATGCACAAATGCATACAAACTCGCAAAGGAATAAAAACTGAATGAAGCCTCCCTAAGGTGAAATTTTACCTAGTAATTTCTATTTCTAGAGTTCTGCTAGACCAGTCCAGACCAATGGATCATTTCCCCCTGCCGGCAAATAATGGAGAGAAACAGCTACAAATGTCTAGTGACATCACTGGTACTGGTGCTGGTGCAGCTAGGGGCACTCTTCAGTATTTTTTTTTAAACAAATGGTACTCCAAGCAAGGAGGCCATCGCCGATCCAAGCACAACCTCTGCGAAAACCAAGACTATGAGAGGAAATCAAATTATGTACAGAAAACGCATCTGCTCTCCCAATCTCCTCTGAGTACTTTTCCATTTTGTTGTTTTTTTTTTTTTTGCAGAGAGGAATTCTACAGAGATCCATGGCAGAAAACACAGTAGACATAGTTGTAGGATGGTTCCTGGACTAGTCTAGCAGGACTCCAGGAAAGGCAATTATAAGGTAGGTAAAATTTCACTTTCTGAATTGTCCTGCTAAATCACTTCAAACCAGTGGGAAATACCAAAGCTATGAATCCACCAGGTGGGAAGACAACACGGCTGCCTCTCAGGATCTCTGCAGTGAATGCTGTGTCAGCACTGGTATGAAGAGCCAACCAATAATTATTGAAGAAAGTAGTCAAGGAAGACCAAAATGCCGCCAGGCAAATGCCAGAGGGATGAAACTGGCCTTTGCCCAAGAAGACACTGCACCCAAGTGGAATGAGCCCTCATCTCCTACATAACAGGCCTATTCCCCAGAATGTAAGCTGAAGCCTCTGCACTCTTAATCCGACAGCCTAAAGTGGATTTGGAGGCCGCTTCTCTCCTACATGGACTGCCAAACAAGACAAAAACAGTCTGTCCATTCTGTGGGAACAGGTTAGTCAGCTTCAGATACTGGAGAAACACTTTGCACACATCCACTGGGTGGAGGACTTTATTTCTCCTAATACACTGCTTGAAAAAGACAAAAAAAAGAAAGAGAAACCACTTCATTAACATGGAAGGGCGAAACCACTTTAGGTAAAAAGGAAGGAATCATGCACAGGGATACTGACCCCTCCGAAAACGATAAGTATGGGTCTCGACAGGAAAGAACCTGCAATTCTGAAAGTGGCATGCTGAACAAATTGCAACCGAGAATAATGCCTTGAGCGAGAGATCCTGAAGTGTGGCCCATCTCAGTGCCTCAAAGGGCACCCTCAAAGCCCAAAGCCCAAATTCCATGATGGAATAGGCTGCAGGCAGACACAACTGTTTCATACCCCCAAGGAAATGAAATGTCCAGGTGAGAAGTGAGAGAGCAACTGGCTACTGGTCTCTGTAAGTAAGCCAGAGGTGCCACCTGAAACTACAGGGAGCTAAGGGAGAGACCACTGTCACTGTCCTGGAGAAAGGAAAAAAAGAGGGCAGCTCTGCCGCCAAGGGGACAGGCTCTGCCACAGATACCATGCCAAAACCAAGCACCGGATACGAATGTAAGCCAGACAGCTTAAAGTTTGGTGCACTTTCAACAGCATGCAAATCACTGCAGCAAAGTAACCCTTCTGTTTGAGGTACTGGCACTCAAAAGGGCCAAGCCGTAAGCAAGAAGGGAGATGGGTTGTCCATCTGCACAGGACCCTGACTTAAAAAGTCCCTGACCCTCGAGCATTTTGATCAGGTCAGCATACCAGAGTCTCTGTGGCCAATCCAGAGTCACCAGAATCACCAGTCTCTGATGATCTTCTATCCTCTGGAATCTCCGAATCAGCGACCATGGTGGAAAGGAGGAGCTTCTACAACCAAGGCTGTACAAGAGTGTTGCCCTCTGTGGAGCCAGTCTTCTTTCAATGATTGGAGATGCCCTGGCTCAACATTAGAGTCAGGTAGGGACTTCCCCATCGGGCCAGACTGCAGTGGAATGCTGACTGTTCAAATTCCGACCCTCCTGGATCAAGGGTGTGGCAACTGAGATAATCTCTTTTGACATTTCCCATACCCACGATGTGCTGCATCAAAACAGCCAAATGGTGTTCCCATCCAAGGGGACAGGAAACTCATTGAGATCCACCCCTGGGATCTTTGTGCCCCCCCCCCCCCCACCAGCTGCACAAATGACACAAAGGTGATCTACTAAAAATCGCCACTGCTTGCCATAGTTGAAACACTGTGGGAGAGGCGGCGTGCTGGAAAGCGTAGTTACTCACCTATAACAGGTGATCTCCGGGAACAGCAAGAATCAGTCTTCACATAAGGGTGACGTCGGCATCAACAGAACTTGGCACAGGAACACTCCCCAGCATCCAACAGGAATGCTTTTGGGAGCGTCGCTCCACACATACGTGTCTGCCTTCCCTGTAATTCTTCTGAGTCAGGTATATAGCAGAGAAAAACCTTGTAAGAGAAAAGGTAAGTGAAGAATGGAATGACGACAACTCCGAGGGGAGGTGGGCAGGTTGTTAAGACTGATTCCTGCTTTTCCCAGAGATCACCTGTTACAGGTGATTAACTACACCATCTCCAGGAATAAGCAGGAATGCAGTCTTCACATATGGGACTCCCTAGACCATGACTACCCAAGCAGAAGAGAGGAGACTAGAACTAAAAGCAGGGATCCATCAGATTAAGCCCTTTGGGCACAGTCCTCTCAAGATGGACCGTGGGCGGAGTTGCTCTAAATCTGAAAGAGGTTCCTTAAGACGGTCTGTCCAAATTGAGCACCTCGACTGGAGTCTTTGTCAAGGCAATAGTGGGCAGCAAAGGTATGTAGCAAAGACCACATGGCTGCTTGGCAGATCTCGGAAAGTGAGACAGAGTGAAGATTGGCTACCGTCACAGCCATGGCTCGGACACTGTGTGCTATGACATGTTCCTGGAAGGACAGACCGGCTTGCGCAAATGTTAAAGATATGCAGTCAGCAATCCAGTTGGAAACGGTCCTTTTGGGAACCGAGAGATCCAAGTGACTAGAGCCAAAAGATACAAACAGTTGGGAGGATTGGCGATGGCCCTTAGTACGGTCAAGATAGAACGCAAGTGTTCTTTTGCAATACAAAGTGTGTAAGGTTTCTTCCGCCTCAGAAGTGTGGGGCCTAGGAATAAAAGGTTAGAAGAGAGATGCTTTGGTTGAGGTGGAAAGGAGTAACCATCTTTGGAAAAAACTTAGGGTGCATCCTGAGGAGGACCTTATCATTGTGGAAGCGAGTGTAAGGGGCATAGTCCACCAGAGCTTGTAACCTTACGTGCTGAGGTTAGAACAATAAGAAAAGCAACCTTCCATGTGAAAAACGTGAGAGGATCCGTAGTCAAGGGCTTAAAGGGTGGTCTTAAAAGTTGTGTGAGGACAACATTAATGTCCCATGCTACAGCAGGGAGGGGGGGGGGGTATTGGTGGCTTTGTTAAAAAGGAGCCCCCGCATGAACCGCCCTACCAACAGATGAGAAGAAATTGGGTGATCCCCAGTTGGGCAGTGAGAGGCTACAATTGCACTCTAGTGGACTAACTTAAATAGTTTTCAGTCCAGAGGAAGAAAAATGCAGAAGGTACTGCAGCAGTTCTACTGCATAAGTGAAAGGATTGAAAGCTTTCTGGGAATACCAGAGGGAAAATCTGCGCCATTTGAAGGCGTAGGTACGTCTCATATAATCTTTTCTAGAAGCCAGTAAGACCTGAGTTATATCCTCTGGGAGCCCAAGGTCAGAGAGGATGAAGCACTCAGCAGTCATGCCGTCAAGTGCAGTCTTGAAGCTGGGATGAAGCACCGTCCCCTGGTACTGCAAGAGCAGGTTGGTTGCACAGCTTAATCGGAGAGGTTAACTCTGAGTCAAACGAAGAAGTAGGGGAAACCATGGTTGACGGGGCCAGAATGGGTCGATTAGAATCATTTTGCTCCTGCCCAATTGTAACTTGAAAAGTGTCTTAGGAATGAGAGGAATTGGTGGGAATATATAAAGCAGACCCTGCCCCCAATGAATGAGGAAAGCATCCGAGGTTTTGCTGCGTGCAGAGGGTATCCTTGAACAGAAGAGAGGCAACTGGGCATTTACCAGAAAAGCAAAGAGGTTGACTATGGGCATCCCCCATAAGTGGAATAAGAGTTATGCCATCTGGTGATGGAGCATTCACTCATGTGGACAAAGAACCCAGCTGAGTCTGTCAGCTAACTGATTCTCCTCCCCTGTGAAATAAACAGCCTGGAGATGAATGGGATTGGATATTGTGAAATCCAAAGACTGGTTGCTTCATTGCACAGGAGGCGAGAACCCATACCTCGCCTACTTGGCAACTTGATTGTTGGTCTGAACAAGTACCATTTGTCCCATTAGATGGGGACAAAAAACTCGGAAGGCATTTGCAATTGCCCTGAGCTCCAAGAGACTTATGTGGTGAGAGGCCTCCTGAGTGCTACATTGGCCCTGTGTGGTGAGGTCTCGGAGATGTGCTCCCCAGTTGTGCTTGGAAGCATTGGTGGTCAGGGTAGACTGCGATATAGAGCTTTGAAAAGATAACCCTACGAAAAGGTTTTGGGCTGCTCGCCACCACTGGAGGCAGTTCACCAGTTGAGATGAAATGGTAATTCTGTCTGAGAGATGACCAGTCGACTATGTCCACTGCTCAGAAAGAGTCCACTGTGCTGTGTGCATGTGTAAACAGGCATATGGAATAACATGGACTGTGGAGGCCCTGTGACGAGGAGATATAGCATGTCTCGAGCTATAAGGGTTGTCTGCTGTTGGCAGTGGGTTGCCAGGGTGACCAGATGATGAAGGCGGTCTTCTGGCAAGTAGACCCAAACTCTTGTATCTAGACAAGCTCATATAAATGTAAGGTCATGCATTTGGGCTGCAGCAATCCAAGGGAGCAATATAGTATAGGAGGTGAAGTACTTTTTTCCACTAAAGAAGAGCGGGACCTAGGCGTGGTTGTGTCTGATGATCTTAAAATAGCTAAACAGGTAGAAAAGGCAACGGCAAAAGCTAGAAGGATGCTTGGGTGCATACGGAGAGGAATGGCTAGCAGAAAAAAGGAGGTGATAATGCCTCTCTATAAGTCTTTGGTGCGACCTCATTTGGAGTATAGTGTGCAATTCTGAAGACCGCACCTTCGAAAGGATGTGAACAGGATGGAGTTGGTGCAGAGGGTGGCTACTAAAATGATTAGTGGTCTTCATTATAAAAGCATATGAGGACAGACTGAAGGATCTTAATATCTACACCTTACAGGAAAGGCGGGATAGAGGTGATATGATTGAGATGTTTAAATACCTCCATGGCATAAATGTTCAGGGAGAGAGCCTCTTTCAATTGAAAACAAGTTATGCTACGAGGGGACATGGGATGAGGGTGAAGGGAGATATATTTCCGCATATCACTCCTGAATCTTTCTTTACGGAAAGAGTAGTGGATTCATGGAATAGTCTCCCAGTGGAGGTGGTAGAGATGAGGACAGTAACTGAATTCAAAAAAGCATGGGACAAACACAGAGGATCTCTAAAGGTAAAAAGGGGACTGTTGTAGTTGTTGATATGGAAGGACAGACTAGATAGGCCATGTGGTCTTTTTCTGTCATCATATTTCTAATCTAATCTCAAAATTCCAGGATTTGGGTTGGAGTCAAGTGGGAAAAGAGACGGCTGAGGGGAGATATTATAGAAGTCTATAAATTAATGAACGGAGTGGAACGGGTAAACGTAGATCGATTGTTTACGTTATCAGAATATAGAAAGACTAGGGGACATGCAATGAAGCTACAGGGTAAACTATTTAAGACTAATAAAAGAAAATATTTTTTCACTCAATGTGTAATCAAACTCTGGAATTTGTTACCGGAGGATGTAGTAAAGGCTGTTAGTGTAGCTGGGTTTAAAAAAGGTTTGGACAAGTTCCTGGAGGAAAGGTCCATAAACCATTATTAAGAAGTGACCGAAGATATCAATGCTTGACCCAGTACAAGCATTGTGGAACTTGTGTCTCTTGGGGAAACTGCTAGGTACATATGACCTAGATTGGCCACTGTTGGAAACAGAATACTGGGCTTGATGGACCTTGGTCTGACCCAGTATGGCATATCTTATGTTCTTATGATTTGGAGTAATTTACTACAAATTCCAGATGTTGCAGAATGAGAATAGTCTGGAAGTGATGTGGCGACTATGTGAGGGGTATCTCCTGTGATGAGCCAGTCATTTAAGTAAGGGAAGACGAAGATCCCCAAGGTGCACAGGTAGACTACTATGACCGCAAGACACTTTGTGAAGACCTTGGTGCTGAAGCCAATCTGAAGGGAAGAACACGATATTGATAGTGGTGCCCACAGATCTGAGATACTGTCTGTACAGTGGGTGGATCAAGATGTGTGTGTAAGCATCATTGAGATCCAGAGAGCAGAGCCAGTTGTTTTGTTGAAGACAGGGGAGAATTGTGCCCAGTGAGATCTTAAACGTTTCCCTCACTAGGAATTTGTTGAGATTTCTCAGGTTGAGGATAGGCCTGAAGCCTCAGGTCTTTTTTGGGATGATGAAGTATCAGGAATAGAACCCCAGGCCTTGTTGTGGTGGAAGGACATCATCGAGAGCTCCTTAAGGTGTTAAAGACCTGATCTCCTGCAGTAGCAGAGTGGAGTGTTGGAGATCCATATGGGCTTCATCCACATAGAAACGAGCCTTGAATTTGAGCTGACGAGCTGTAAGATCCAGGGTTCTAGGGTGATGAGGGACCATCTGTGGGCAAAACATGTCAGTCTCCCTGGAATGTGAGAGGGGAAGGGAGGTTAGAAAGGAGTCAAAAGCTCACCAGAGGCTGAGGTTGTGGAGTTGGCCAAGCTTTAGATGTTTTAGGTTTCCTGGGTTGACAAGGACCCTGTTATTTCTGTTGGGATTGTTGAGGCTGATAAGCAGAGTAGGAGGGGTAGGATGGATACCACCTCCTCTTTTTAGGGACAAAGGGCTTCTTTACAGAAGTCTTCTTGCTCCAATCAGCTGTTTTTATGGACAAGCGTTTCATGGTGCGATCATCTGTTTCAATCTCACCTGCCTTTTCATGCCTGCCCTTCTCAAACAGATTTTCTCCACTGCAAGTGATGTTAATGAGTTTATCTTGCACCCACTGCTCCAGATCTGAGGCTTGCAGCCATGCAGTCCTCCTTGCTCCAATACAGGTCGTTGCTGTCCTGCTAGTAGCCTCAAAGGCATCGAAAACTGCTTTAGTGAGAAACTTGGAGGTGTTCTGGGCATGGACCACCAGAGCCTTATATGGGGCCTAATTGTCTTCTGGGAGAAAGGAGCTGAACTCAGATAAGTCTCTGGAGCATCCCTTAAGAGCATGCCCATATTAAGCATGTAGGAGTTTATCCTGGACCCCAACATGACAGCCTGGAATGCTTTCCTGCCAAAAGCATCTAGGTCCTAGCATCCTTGCCCAGAGGAACTGAGGAATGGTTCTTGGAACTTTTAATTCTCCTCATGGCTGACTCCACTACCATAGAGTTGTGTGGTAGTTGTGGTTTGTTGAAGCTTGGGCAAGAAGAGACTCGATACGAGGTATCCAATCTTCTGCTAATGGCAGGAGTGCAGAGTGATGCTTCCCACATTCGAGTCATCCAGTTTTTTAAGATGTTGTGAATAGGAAGGGTAGCTGCTTCCTTCAATGCTGAGGGATACTAGAGAATATAACTCCTCTGCTCTCAGTTCTGGTTCAGTTGTTACTGAAACTGAGAGGGCTGCCGCCATGTCGTTGATGAAGTCCTGAAAGGACATGTCCTCAGGTGGAGATCGAAGCCTCTCTTATGACGGAGAAGGATCTGAAAGAATGTCCCAGACAGGGTCAGAAGCAGTGGATTCTGGTTCCGAGTTGGATGATATAGAGTCTGTGTCCAGCAGGAAATCAAAATATCATCTACTGGTACCTTGGTACAGACGATGCTTGCTCCCTGATGTTGAAGGTCAATGACTATGATGAGCTGTCTTGGAACTGTAAAGTGCAGTATGTGATGCCCCACTGGGGTTGGTGGAGGTTCCGGGCATGGTGGGACCGATACCTTGGGCAAGGGCTCCGGAAGCACTGGGCGCACAGATATTGAGTGATTGTACCGGAGCAGTGAGCTTAGAGGTAGAACCAGAGGGCCTGGAAGGCCCTGGCACAGCAGCTGACAGGATCAAAGCCAGACTCTGGTTGAGGGCCTGGACCCACTCATCGAGGGAGACTGGAGAGGAATGCATGACTTCTGGCCCGAAAGCCTGAGCCACTGTCCCCACGAAAGGTACCAGGGGCTCCACAGAGGACATGGTTCCAGTAGCATCCCCGAGCCGCTCTGTGGCTTTGGAGGGGGTATCCTCCTGCAGGGGCCGCTTGGCCTAAGGCTGGATCCACCAATGAATGACTGTGCCGATGACAAGCATCAGAGTCAGAAGTCGACGCCAAGGAACAGGAACCCTTCGATACCTTGTCTGAGAGACCCCGATCGATGCTTCATGCTATGTTACCTCAGCATAAACCTTAAAAAAACGGAAGCAATGTTCGTAACAAGGACACCTATGACTGAGGACACTTACCCAACAACAATCACAATCAACAAAACAACCATACCTGTTAAAAAAGAGGTCAAATACCTAGGTGTAATAATAGACTACACTCTCACCATGTTACCGCACATAAAACAGACAGTAAAAACCATATTCTACAAACTCAAAACCATACAACACCTAAGGCTTCTACTCGAAACACATGACTTTAGATCTGTAGTCAGTACACTCATCACACCCCACTTCGACTATTGCAATAGTCTCCTAATTGGCCTTCCACAAAAAAACACCTACCTGCTACAAAGAGCCCAGAATATCTGCGCAAAAGTAATTGCCAAAGCTCGCCTAACTGACCACGTAACCCCAATACTGCTAGAATTACACTGGCTCCCTATAAATAGCCGAATCAGGTATAAAATAATCCTAACAACCTTCAAACTCATAAACGGCATCGCCCCCTCACATCTGTCCACACTGCTGCACGCTCCAACTGAAATGAGAACTCACAGACAAAACGCAGCCCACTCCCTTAACACACCAGAAGCCTTCAGGAAGTCTAAGAAAACTACAAGCTCCAGAGCATTCTCATTCGCTGCCCCTACGCTCTGGAACGATCTCCCAATAGACCTTTGCATCATAAAAGACCTCTCTCAATTCAGGAAAGAACTAAAAACTTACCTATTTTCCGAACACTTTGAAATCCCCTACCCCCCAAGTCCAGCTCCACAGCAACCACAGTCACACAAACACAAAACCCCTGAAATTATAATTAACTAACTCATAACAGTCCCCCGCCACACACACTCCTGACTTACGACAAAAAAAGGAAATTAATTCCAATACCTACATATGCCCAATAACTATCCAACTCTGTAACACACTATACATAGCCTCTGTAAATAGCCAATGTAAATAGTTTGACAGTTGTTTGTATTATTACCTGTACATAGTTGAATTCTACTGTTCAATGTAAATGTATACAGATGTGTACAAGTTTGTTAAACTGTTCCATGTAAACCGCCCTTGATCTCTGGAAGGGGCGGTATAAAAGAAATAGATAAATAAATAAATAAAAAATAAATGTTTTGACGCTGAGGATGAATGGGAATCATGCAACGATTTCAACGGGGTGGAGGCTCCCAAAGAGTGTGTTGAAAGGGCTGAGTCTGACCGAAACAGGTTAACTCACTGCTGTTCTCTGTTCTTGAGCCTTCTTGCAGTCATGTGCTTACAGGATGCACAGGAAGAAACATCGTGGTCGGAGCCTAGACATTTTAAATAGCAGCTGTGCTGGTCAGTGACTGAGATGGCACTTAGTATATTTTTTGAACCCACTGAGGGGCTTCTCCATTTTTGAAAAAAGAACGGAGGCCAAATCAAATTGGGCAATGGCTGCCCAATGTGAAAAAACACTACAAAAAAAGAAGAAAATATTTGAAAAAGAAAAAAGAAATTGGCACCAGAACAATGCAGGGCCGCTCCAGGTAATGGGAAGGTAAACTGCAAGTACCGAAAAAAACTTTTAAACAAGTCTCTTCATGACAGGACTAGGACAAGGTCCTGATGGCTCCACAGAAAAAAAGGCAACCGAGGAGAATTACTGGGAAGGTGGGAAGGCAGACACGCATGCGTGGAGCGATGCTCCCAAAAGCATTCCTAATGGATACTGGGGAGTGTTCCTGCTCCAGGCTCCATCGATGCTGACATCACCCATATGTGAAGACTGCATTCCTGCTTGTTTCTGGAGATAAAAAGGACCCAAGATTGCACGTGCGTGAGAACTGAAAGGAGTATCGGGCAGGAAAAAACAGGCCGTGCCAGAAACCGGCACCACAGTACTCTGTTCAGTGATCAGGCCCCCAGCTGCAGCATCGGACAGACTGACAGCTTCCTGCTGCGATGCATCTTGGGGGGGGGGGGGGGGAGGGTGGCGGCCCACAAATCAGCCACATGCTCTGAAACTGAATTCCTTTTTCTGTTTTGTAAAAATAAAAATAACTTTAATAGGACAAAATGAAAATAAGGATAAAAGAATCTACTTGACACCCTGATCCAGGCCTACCACCAAGCTACACTGGCTCTCATAGCCAGGAGTTTGCCCTCAAAGATGCCGGAGACCAGCTAGAGGGTTCTCTCTTATATGCCCTGGGGTCTTTAGATGGTCAAATTCCACTGGCTCATAACTACGAGGTAGGCCAGGAGCTGTAGGCCGTAGCCGTGGAAAACCAGGAACCAGCATCTCCTGGAGACAGAGAAAATACTGAAGGGTGCCCCTAGCTGCACCGGATTTTCATGCCAGTGATGATGTCAGGTGACTGCAGGTTGTTGCGTTGACAATGTGATCCACTGCATTTTGCCTCTGCAGTGGCATCGGGGCTAATGTTCAGATAAGTTCTTTATGATCATTATGGTAAATATATATTGCAGTCTTTAAATGTATGCTCTGTGGACAAGATGATATATGATAATTGAAGAAGCTGTTGATTTTTTTAAGAAAAAGATAAAGTACTCTCTACATATACCTAACCTTTGGTAATGGGAGTTTTTCTAGGATCATTGATGTTCCTGAGCATTGTCCGAGGCTGAGATTGATATGCCTGGACATTAAGCTCATAAGAACATAAGAACATAAGATATGCCATACTGGGTCAGACCAAGGTCCATCAAGCCCAGTATTCTGTTTCCAACAGTGGCCAATCTAGGTCATACGTACCTAGCAGTTTCCCCAAGGGACACAGGTTCCACAATGCTTGTATTGGTTCAAGCATTGATATCCTGGGTCCCTTCTTAATAATGGTTTATGGACCTTTCCTCCAGGAACTTGTCCAAACCTTTTTTAAACCCAGCTACACTAACAGCCTTTACTACATCCTCCGGTAACAAATTCCAGAGTTTGATTACACGTTGAGTGAAAAAATATTTTCTTTTATTAGTCTTAAATAGTTTACCCTGTAGCTTCATTGCATGTCCCCTAGTCTTTCTATATTCTGATAAGGTAAACAATCAATCTACGTTTACCCGTTCCACTCCGTTCATTAATTTATAGACCTCTATCATATCTCCCCTCAGCCGTCTCTTTTCCAGGTTAAAGAGCCCCAACCTTTTTAGCCTTTCTTCATAGGAGTAGCCTTCCATCCCCTTTACCATTTTGGTGGCTCTTCTCTGAACCTTTTCTAAAATCGCTATATCCTTTTTAAGATACGGCGACCAGAATTGCACACAATATTCAAGGTGCGGTCTCACCATGGAACGATATAGAGGCATTATAATATCTTTTGTTTTATTTTCCATTCCTTTCCTTATCATACCTAGCATTCTATTTGCTCTCTTGGCCGCCGCTGCACACTGGGCCGAGGGTTTTAACATGGTATCCACAAGGACGCCTAAATCTTTTTCTTGGGTGGTGGTTCCTAATGTGGAACCTTGCATCGTGTAACCATAGTTTGGGTTGTTCTTCCCTAGGTGCATAACCTTGCACTTCTCCACATTAAATTTCATCTGCCATTTTGATGCCCAGTCTTCCAATTTATCAAGATCCTCTTGCAATTTTCCACAATCCTCCTGGGTTTTAACAACTTTAAATAGTTTTGTGTCATCAGCAAATTTGATAACCTCACTCGTTATTCCACTTTCCAGGTCATTTATGAAGCTCGATGGGTCCTAGATCCTTTTCTCCCTACTAGTGTTGTGAAGAAACTGACCCCTGAATTGTTGAGATAGGTAGAGTGATGATGGCATGGCACAGTCTGAGTTTTTTCTGTCACCATCATCTGCTAGCAGGGAGCGATAACCCATTTGTCTGGACTAATCTAGCAGGAAGATCTGGAATAAAACATTTGCCATTAAAATTTGCAGAGACCTTCTTTGCTACTTGATATTTCAATAAAAGTATAATTTTAAGTTTCCAGGGTCCTTTTCATAGTGGGTTAACTTAAACATACAAGTAGAAATAAAGTTTTCTTTGTTCTGTTGCAAGCCTGCCTCTCCCTAGGGGTGTGGTTAATGCGCTGAGCAACTGTTGCCTGGGCAGGCAGAAAGCAGTTTGTTCCAGTATTTTCCAACACACTTGTGGAAATCCTCGCTGATTCAGGAGAATCTGCACAGCTAAGACATTCTTTTTGGCTGGTTTTTGATATAGACTTTCTGTTGCCTACCTATTATTATTTAGCCACTGTGGTGTGTTAGAGTGGGCAATGGGGGGGGGGGGGGAAGAGGACCAGGAGGTATTCTGTGCAGGCAGAGCAGGTAAGCAGCCGAATGCTAAGAGAGATGAAACTTTTTTTTTCTTTTCTAAATAAAGGCACAGGGAAAAAAAGAAAAGTAAAGGCAAACGTAGGCCTAGGGTCTCCTCCAGGGGTCCTGCTGACCCACTACCCGTTACTAAGCTGCACTAGCTCTTGTAGCCAGGAGCTAGCCCAGTCTCGTACACCTGCGGGATCGAAGAGGCCCAGCCAGTAAAGTCCAAAAGGAAGTAAGGCTGCAGGACAGGAAGGAGAAATTTCATAGGAGTCCAACATCTGCTGAGACTGATAAAGTACTGAGGAGACCCCTAGCTGTGCCAGGGGTGAGGTCACAGCTTGGATTGGCTCTTCTGACTTTCTCTGTCTCGACATCTGCTGGCAGGGGGACTTAACCTACTTGTCTGGGCTGGTCTAGCTGGACAACCTGGGATACTATTTAGCCACTATGGTGTGTTAAGAGTAGCTGCACACAAAAAGAAAAACTACTTTGCTTTTCCTATTTGTTCTTTATACAAAGGTGGCGGTTTTTCTTGCAAATTTCTACCTGTCCACAGCGCTCTAGACCTACAGTGTAGTGGCAAACAACCTACATTTTAGTTAGAAGCTTAGGAAAATCTAGCTAGTCTGCATTCCTTTGCCTAGCCTTTTTTTTAATCAGAAATTTAAGTCTACTGGTCTGGGACACTTAAAAATTCCCACCCACCCCAGAGTTGCACTTGCCTATATAGTCTTCATATTATAGACTGTCATCTGTTCTTCAATTAAGTGGAACGCCCGCCTTTCTCCTTTTGCTAAAATTACTTTATTAAAAAACTCAATCAACATGTTGTGTATTCAATGCAATAGCTGTGGTGCCTTCATTCTAAGAAGAATCATTTGGAGCCTTAGATCTTGCCCTATATTTCTCAAGCTATCTGTTATAAATAAAGAATTATCTGCAATGAAACACACCTCCCTTAGTGTACAAATTGAAAATAACTCACCAGCACTCCCACAAAGAATCAAACATCCCAGGAGCAAATGGATCACAGTGGGCTCTGATAGGCTGCGACCTGTAACATGGAGACGCCCTCTCTATCAAGAGATGGCCCCCATAATGTCTTCACCTTGGAAAATGAGAGTGCCCAACTAGTAGAAACTGAACTGATCTTAAATGAGAAGTTAGCAACCAATCTACTGGTAATGCCCCAAATATGAACAAAGAAAAATCACAAAAGAGGAAACTTATTACTTGGAGACTCCATCATCAGAGGGATTAACTTGGGAACACAATCCAAAGGGACAGAAGATGGCCAAATGTTCCCCAGGTTCTTCAGCCAGCAAGAATGTGAAACAAATTGTTAGGATAGTCAATGTGGAAAATAAGCATTCCAAAATTGATGTTATTATCCACTTGCATACACATGATCTGGCTAGAAACAGTATCTCTACAGTACAAAGGGACTTCTAGATTATGGGAGGGGAATTTAAACCCACTGTCAACACTATAACATTCTCAAACGTTCTACCAGTTCACAAGGGGGATGCAAGGCTACATTACATAACCATCTTCAATATGTGGCTCCCAATCTGGTGTAAACAAGAAGGATTTAGGTATCCAGTCAACTGGGGCGATGGAACAAGAGGCTGTGTTGATGGACTGCCTCTCTCTATGGCAGGAAAAAGGATATTAAGTGAAAAATTCAGGCAATATGTGGACATGCATTTAAACTAGGGAAAGGGGGTGACAGATGGGAAAAACAAGTTCAGGACATCACTCCCAATAAAACATAGCATTGGTAATAGTCATCTTATTAATCCACACATCAATGACAAGAGGGAAGAAGAGTCTGGAAAAAAAATTATCCAAAATACAAGCAAGCCAACCAACAACTGCTGGAAGGCAATGAGCACAAATGCTCAAAGTCTAGCCAACAAAGTTCCTGGATCTGGAAGCCCTGATGGTGGAAATGGGATTTTGACATTGTGGCCATTATAGAAACATGGTAAAAACAAGTCACATGAATGGGATATAGCCATTGCTGGCTATAATTTATTTAAAAGAGAGATAGAGAAGGCAGAAAAGGAGAAGTGGCAATCCTATATGTCAAAAGCAATATTAAAACTGCTAAAATGCAGAGGATGAGGGGAAAAGAAGTAGCACTGTGGATTGTGTTAGAAAGAGGAGATGGCACTATCATCCACACTGGTGTAATCTACAGACCTCCAACTCAAGCTGAGGAAAAGGATAGAGACTTAATCATCGATATTGCAAAGGTAGCTATGAAGGGAGAAGTGATCATATTAGGTGACTTTTAATCTACCAGATGTGGATTGGAGTATTCCTTCTGCAAATCTGGAAATATGTAAAAAGATTGTGGATGCCTTCTAAGAAGCAGTGCTCAGACAACTGGTGATGGAACCAACCAGGAAAGTTTGATGCTGGATTTAGTACTCACCAGTGGAGATAGCCTGTCGAATGTTTGGGTGGGTGCCCATTTGAGCAGCAGTGATTATCACTGTGGTTTGAGGTAAAAGCCAAAGCAGAGTCCAATCACAGCAAACTCAAATTCCTGGACTTCAAAACGCTGACTTCAGTAAAATGGGAACGTACCTGAAAAAGAAGTTGGCAGGGTGGGAGGAAATAAGGGAGGTGGAATTGCAGTGGACTAAACTAAAAAAGACAATAAAAGGGGCAATGGATATGTAAGGAAAGTAAATAAAAACAAGAGGAAAGGAAAACCTATATGATTCACAAAAGAAGTGGCTGCACAAATAAAGGCAAAACACCCCACAGCTTTCACAAAACTTAAAAGATCACAAAAAGAGGAACACAAAAATAGAATACAGGATAAAGCTAAGAGACAAAAAGAAATAAGGATAACAAAAGCAAAGATAGCTAAAGTTGTGAAGTGTCGAGACAAAACGTTCAGGTATATTCAGGCGAAGAGGAAGATTAGAGGTGGAACTGCAAGACTCAAAGGTGCTGAGGACAGATTTGTGGAAAGTGACATTGAAAAAGGGAAAATGCTAAACAAATACTTCTTTATTCACGAAAGCAAATCCTGGAGAAGGACCACATATGACTGGCAAATATACGAATGGGAGTGGAGTTTATTCCACACCATTCACAGGAGATGTTTTTCAACAGCTTGCAAAACTGAAAGTGGACAAGGCCATGGGACCAGATGGGATACATCCCAGGATACTGAAAGAACTCAGAGAGGCTCTGGCAGGGCCTTTAAAGGATGTTTTTAATAGATCCTTGGAGACGGGAGAGGTTCCGCAGGACTGGAGAAGGGCTGTATGATACCTCTTCACAAAAATGGTAGTAGGGAAGAAGTGAAACTATAGGCTGGTAAGCCTTACATTTGCAGGAGGAAAAATAATGGAGGTGCTCTTGAAAGAAAGAATAGTGGACTTTCTGGAAACAAATGGATTGCATGATCTGAGGCAATATGGTTTTACTAGGGGAAGATCATGCCAAACAGATCTGATTGAGTTCTTTGACTGGGTGACCAGAGAACTAGATCAAGGGTATGTGATGGATGTGATCTACCTAGATTTCAGCAAAGCCTTTGATACTCTTCCTCACAGACTTATCAATAAACTGAGCAGCCTGGGGATAG
Organism: Ichthyophis bannanicus; assembly: GCA_033557465.1. Classification (NCBI taxonomy): domain Eukaryota; kingdom Metazoa; phylum Chordata; class Amphibia; order Gymnophiona; family Ichthyophiidae; genus Ichthyophis; species Ichthyophis bannanicus. The sequence goes on from CM066048.1 coordinate 124,343,091, forward strand.
GTTCCAAGGTGGTGAACTGGATTAGAAATTGGTTGACTGACAGTCAACAGAAAGTGGTGATAAATGGAACTCACTCAGAAGAAAGGAAGGTACATTGTGGCACGCTCCACAGGGATCGATACTGTTCAATGTATTTGTGAGTGATATTGTGGAAGGATTGAATGGAAGAGTCTGCCTTTTTGCAGAGGACATGAAAATTTGCAACAAAGCGTACACTTCTGAGGGAGTGGACCAACATGAGGAAAGATCTACAAACAATGGAAGAATGGTCTAATGGTTGGCAGTTAAGATTTCATGCGAAGAAGTGCAGAGCCATGCACTTGGGATGCAAAAATTGAAAGGAACTGTATGCAATAGTGGGGTGAGAGGTTGGTGTTCACGGACCAGAAGAGGGACCTCGGAGTGCTAATGTTTGAGGATCTCAAGGTGGCAAAACAATGCAACAAGGCGGTAGCCAAAGCCAAAAAGATGCTGAGCTGCATACAGAGAGGAACCACCAGCAGAAAGGAGGAGGTAGTAATGCCCCTGTACAAGTCGTTGGCGAGGCCTCACTTGGAGTATTGTGTTCAGTTTTGGAGACCGTATTTCACAAAGGATATAAAAAGACTTGAAAAAGTTTAGAGGAAGGCAACCAAAATGATTTGGAGCCTGCACCAGAAGATGTATGAGAAGAGACTTGAAGACCTAAATATGTATATGCTGGAGCTGGAGGAGAGGACAGGACGGATATGATACAGACCTTTAAATACTTAAAGGGTATCAAACAAATCTTTTTCAAAGAAGGGGAATCTGTAAAACTAGAGGGCATTCGATGAAGGCGGTAAACTTAAAAGCAACATCAGGAAATACTTTTTCACTGAAAGGGTGGTGGATGCTTGTAATGCCTTCCTAATGGAGGTGGTGGTGGCAAATACAGTGACAGAATTCAAAATGTAATGGGCCAGACACAATGGATCCCTTTATAGCAAGGGGATAAAATCAAGCAGACTTAAGAATCTTTTATGCTTCAAAATAAATAGAGAGGGCTGTCCTGCACAGAGAGGTAGGTACCACCACTTTAGCCACTTCACTGGGCAGACTAGATGGACCATATTGGTCTTTATCTTCTGTCATATGCTATGTTACTATGTAACACTGACTGCCTGATTCTGGACGGCACAGAAGCTGCCAGAATGCCAAGTAAATGGGCCTAGCTGAGACATTACCTTTAGTTTGCTGGATCCTGGTGCAGCGTGGGGTGGAGGAGGAGACCGGGAGACCCCGCCCCCTTGGGCCGCTACTTCAATGCAGGTCCGCCGCGGAACGCGACCCGTGGGTGCGTGCCCAAAGGGGCAGGTCCCGCCCCTTTTGAACCCCTTCGGAGCCCTGAGGAGCTCTATGTCACGGCCTCACGGGGAGACGGAGGAAGAAGGTGTTTCCAGTAATTCCCGCCAATGTTGGTAAAACTGTTGGTCCCATGGATCGTTATCTTGTGGGTACTGGATCCTCTCCCTCTCAGGAAGATCTTTTGAGGGAGTCTGTGGGTACTGTGTCTGAGTCCTCTTTAAATATGCAGGGGGTTGTCCAACCCGGAAGGGAAGAGTTACCGGAGGTTTTTTCTGTCCGGGAGGGTTCACCTGGCGAAAATCTTCCCTGTTTTCAGGAGTCATCATCTTTACTGCCATTAGGGGAGCAGAAGGTTAAAATGCCCTCTCCGGTTGTATTTTCTCCTGGGACATTGGAAGTGACTGTACCTGCAGAAGTTTCATTGACTATATTTGGGAGTTGGTGGCACGTATGGATGGTTCCTTTCGTGCCTCCTTCTCCCAAGTTGAGCGTTTTTCTGTTGAAGTAGTACAAAAACTTTCAGACCATGATGTATTGCATTCTAATACTAATAGGTCACTGACTAAACTAGAGGGTCGTTTTACTGTATTGGAAGCAGCTATGTCTTCTGTTATAAAAGATAGTGCTTTAATTCACCATCAGTTAGAGGCCTTAGAGAATAATAATCATTTAAAAAATTTGCGTTTAAATTTTCCTTGTACCCATTACCTTACTCCTTTGATTTTGTTACAAAAATATTTTAAGGAGGTTTTGCTAATTGATGATGTGGAATCTATCAAGTTTTCCTCTTTATATTATATTCCTACTCCTTTTCCCGTGAAGACTTCCTCTCCTGGTGCTTCCCGGGAAGGGAATTCTGTTGGTGCAGATTCTCTAGATGTATCTCAGTTTTTGGAATCCTCTACTGATTTAATTCCTCACCGAGCTACTTTAATCGCTTCTTTTATTTCTTTACAAGATAGAAATATGATTTTGAATTTATACTTTAAAAAGAAAAATCAGGTTTTTTGTGGGGATTCCATACAAATTTTTCCTGATGTGTGTAGAAGCACTCAGGTTCATAGGAAGGCATTTTTGGCCCTTAAAGAACGGGTTTTAGCCATTGGGGCCTCTTTTTTTTTTTTTTAAATACCCTTGTAAATACATTGTGATGATGGAGGGCGTTAAGTAGGTCTTTCTTGATGTCGGTCAATTTGAGGCAATTCTGATTGGTAAAGAATCTACATGAATGATTACTTTTCTTCCTTTCCATGTAAATTGGGCTTTGTAATTTTGATCCTATTATCTCGTTGCATTTGTTTCTTTATTTTAGATGATTGTCTCCTAGATGTGGACTTGATTTTTGCATTCCTGCTTTATTTTCAAATAAAGATTGTTTAAAATTGGGGAAAAAAATGGGCCTAGCTGCCTCCTGCCTAGTCGAGTGTCCCTGTGCTGTCCTCTTGAGACAGTGTGCCCCCTAGCCTGATAGGCTGGCATCAGATCTTAACAGTATCCCATGTGGATTCTCCAGTGGCAAACCTCTCATCAGATTGGAGGGGTGAGACCACCAGAGGAGATAGCATAGTTACTCACCTGCAGCAGGTATTCTCCGTGGACAGCAAGAGTAAGTCCTCATGTATGGGTCACCTCCTCGACAGAGTCCCATGAGGTAACACTCCCCTGCTTCCATTGGAACCTTTTGGGAGGCTCCATCGCAGATGCGCGCCTGCCTTCTGCAGTGCCAGCTTCTCTCCAGTACAATAAAGAGCAGTAGCCAAAAAGCAACTCCTTGGGGAGGTAGGAGAGTTGTGAGGACTTATTCCTGCTATCTACAGAGAACAGCTGCTACAGGTGAGTATCTACTCTTTCTCTGTGGACAAGCAGGAAGCAAGTCCTCACGTATGAGATTCCCAAGCTGTAGGCTACCGAAAACAGAGGAGACAAAAGCCCAACAGGGGCAAAAAAACTGGAGAACCAGAAGAAAAAGTGAGAGTAGAAGTCGCAAAGAGATGCCCGAGTATGGCTTGGCCGAAGCTGCTGTCGTGTCAGGAATTCCCATCCAGACAGTAGTGAGCTATGGAAGTGTGGCAAGATGACACACACTGCAGCCCTGCAAATCTCCTCCATGGAGACCAAGCACAAAGTTGGCCACAGACGCAACCATGGCTTAGACATTGTGAGCCGTGACATGACCATCAAGGCTCAGGCATGCCTGGACATAAACTAAAGAGATGCAGTCTGTCAGCCAAATGGACAGCGTGTGTTTGGAGATGGCAGCACCCAGCTTGCTGGGATCAAAAGAGATGAACAGCCGAGTGGAGTACCAGTGCACCTTAGTCTGCTTGAGGTAGAAAGCTAGGGTGTGCTTGAAGTCTAGCATGTGCAGTGTGGCCTCCCCACAGTTGGTGTGAAGTCTAGGAAAGAAGATGGGCAAAACAACTGACTGATCGAGGTGGAAAGCAGAGACCACCTTAGGCAAGAAATGCAGAGGTGTTCGCAAAACCATCCTATTGTGATGAAACCTAATATATGGCGGGTGAGCCACCAAGGCCTAGAGCTCACTGACATGGCATGCCGAAATGACTGCCACCAGGAACAAGACCTTCCAGGTCAGGAATTTCAGAGGGTGAGACGTGAGCAGCTCAAAGGGAGCCAATAAGAGCTGCACCAGAACCACATTAAAAGGTCCCAAATCACCGGCAGGGGCTTGACTGGAGGCTTAGAAAGAAGTAAGCCCTGCATGAAGCAAATCACCAGGGGATGGGCTGAGATGGCCTTTCCCTATGAAATGCAATGCAAGGTTCCAATTGTGCTCAGGTGGAGTCTGATCAAATTGGACTTGAGACCGCAGTTTGAGAGGTGCAGGAGGTACTCCAGTAACTTGTCCATGACACAGGAGAAGGAATCAAGAGCCCTATCAGCGCACCAGGCAGAGAACCTCTGCCACTTAAATGTGTAGGATTTGTGTGTGGAATCCCTGCGTGAGGCCAGGAGGACTTCAGTTACATCCCTGGGCAGATTCCAGGAGAACTACCTGCTCAGCATCCAAGCCATGAGGGCCAAGGACCAAGCGTTGGGGTGTAGCAAGGTTTCATCCTCCTGAGAGATAAGGTCTAGGGCGGAACCCAGATGGAGAGGCTCTCACTGAGAGAGTTGAAGCAGCATGGGAAACCACAGGGAAACAATACAGGGCGATGAGGATCATCGTGTCCCTGTCAGCATGAAGCTTCAGCAAGGTATTTGCCACAAGTGGAATCAGAGGGTATGCGTAAAGCAGACCCACCCCCCAGTGGAAGAGAAAGGTATCTGGAGCCGCTGGAAGCCACCCTGGAGCAGAACTGATCCACCTGGGCGTTGTGTGGTGTGAAGAAAAAAAAAAAAGATTTATCGTGGTAGTACCCTAATCCCAAAAAATCCAGTTTACCACCTTCCTGTTGAGGGTCCAATCGAGTGGCAGGAGGACCCAGCTTAGGTGATCTGCCAAGGCACTAAGCTCCCCAGGCAGATAGGTCACCCATAACTCCATCCCGCGGGCAGCAGCGAACTTGCACAAGCGAGCTGCTTCTCAGCACAGGAGGTACAATCCTGTGCCTCCCTGCATGACACAGAACATCGCCACTTGATTGTCTGTTTGGATCAGGACAACTCGTTGGCCAGTTGTGTCTGGAAATCTCATTCTCTGTGGCTTGGAGCTCAAGAAAGTTTATCTGGTGCAGGCTCTCTTGCTCGGACCACAGGCCCTGCGTACCCAGGCTGTCCAGATGAGCCCCCCAGTCAAGTTTGGATGCACCTGTGGTTAGCATCCTCTGGGGCATCGACATCTGTAAGGGGAGACCCTGGAGCAGGTTTTGCGGTTCCAACCACCAGTGTAGTGCGGTGAATGCCACCCGGTCCTGAAGATGGCTAGTGGCCTGTTACCACTGCGTGCTCAGAGTCCACTGAGCTGCCTCATACAAATATGAGTCAGCAGAGTGACGTGCACAATCAAGGCCATGTGGCCAAGCATCTTTCGCATCCCTCCTGCTGTCGTGTGGTACTTCCCCTGGATGTCACCTATGACTTCTATTAGCTGGGGCCCAAGTTTGAGTGGTATTAAGGAGGGCCCCAATGAACTCCAACTGTTGAGAGGGCTGGTCGTGAGACTTGGGATTGTTGATCACAAATCCTAGCCACTCAAACACCTGAATGGTAAGGTGAACCACCTGCCAGACACCATACAGATGGAACTCTTTATGAACCAGTCATCTAAGTAGGGAAAGACAAAGACCACTAGGGTTCAGAGATAAGGCATTTTGTGAAGACCCGGGGACCCGATGCCAGTCCGAACGGAAGCACTCGGTACTGGTAGTGCTGACCCCCCAGAACATAAAGAAGGTATTTTCTGTGAACAGGGTGGATCGGAATGTGCGTATACCTGAGATTCAACAATATAGACATCTGGTTTATGTCCGAAGTCAGATACCTTGGGCTAACTATAGATCAGCAACTGAACTTCCACAGCCACATAAAGAACATTTCCTCCTCTGTTTACCACAAGCTAAGAATTCTTAAGAACCTTTGTCCTCTACTAGCTTCAGACCTCTTCAAGACCGTGTGCCAAGCTATGAACACACCATATTAGATTATTGCAATATCATATCAAGGTCTGCCTAAGCACTCCTTCTACCCTTTGTAAATGGCACAAAATACTGCAGCCAGAATAATCTACGGCACCTCCCGTCAATATCATATTATTCCGCTTCTACAGAGACTCTACTGGTTACCGATTGCCACAAGAATCCGATTCAAGGCACTCTCTTTTACATTCAAAAGAATGAACAGTCACATGTTTGCAGTCTTTCATCTCCAGACCCAGAAAGGAGAGGCCTTGATTACACCTCACCAACAACCACCACCTTCTCTCCATTCCTATTCAGAAGACTAAGACCAAACAGTCCATCTGTGACTGCGCATTCTCACTCTTTGCGCCCACCCTGTGGAACTCCTTACCCCCTAACCTCAGAGCATGTTCCGATCCGAGTACCTTCAGGAAGAGAATTTAAAATCATCTTTCAGGTCTACTTCACACTTACCCGATCCCAGAGACATACCCTATAGCAATCATGATCCCTCTTCACAAGCTTCCACACAGAAACAGAAAAATGACGACAGAAAAAGACCACATGGCCTATCTAGTCTTTCCTTCCATATCAACAACTACAACAGTCCCCTATGAATGTTTTACACAAGACTGTTGCTTGTTGAACCCACTTACTTGAACATAGTTATGTCACAAACATGTTCGACCTGTTATATCACACTGTTCGGTTATCTACTTCCATGTTAATTCATTCCATGTTCTATGTATGATCACCAAGCCGTACTCTATGCCCTGGAGTGTTATTGTTTGATCTACACCGCTTTGAATTGTAGAAAAGCAGTATAGAAATAAGCTTAAATAAATAAATACCTGGAGTTGAAGTTCCGCCTGACCTGAGCCAGGGGTACTAGCTTGATTGCAAGCTCAGCCGAAAGGGCGGAGACCTCCTCCTGTAGCAAGCTGCAATGCATCGGGTCCAGGGGTACTCCCTAGGGGAGAATGGAGGCAGCAACTGGTTGACATGTATTCGCTTTGGACTATCTGTAGGACTCAAGCACCCAAGGTGATGAGAGGCCATTTGTGTATGAAGTGGACGAGCTGCCCCACCACCTGAGGGGGTACCCCTCCAGGAACCAGCAGATTGGCTACACTCCTGAGGAACCAGTCAAAAGTCTATTCCAGGCTTTGGCTGAGGGGCAGACTGGGCTTTGTAAGGCTCCTCCTGCTGCTGCTGGGGAGGAGCCTGCACCTTCTGCTGAACATGTAGAGGGCTTTGTAGTACCAACACTTGCGCTGGTAGAATGTTTTCTTGCCCTGGTACTTCTTTTGCACGAAGGATCAGCGGTCTTTCAAGAGCCTGGAGAGAGTTACATGCTCCTTTTAGATTGCACCCACTCTTTTCTCCACTGGTTTCCCAAGAGATTCTCTCCTTAGCAAGGCACGTCTGCTAGCTTGTCCTGGACCGAGGACTGGAGCCAAACAAGATGGCGTGCTCAGATGCCCACAGCTGCAATCCTGCCAGCTGACAAAGGCATTATAGGTTGCTCAGACCATTTATTTTGAGCAATCTTGCCATGGCCCACCAGGGTGCAGAAGAAATCAAGGTGTGACGAAGGAATGACAGAGCCAATCTCGGTCAGGTCCATCATGATGTCCTTAAGGAATATACTAATCTAAAGCTGATATGAAAGGATCCTGGCTACAGCATGGAGCCCTGGAAGAATTTACCAAAGGAATAGAGGGTCCTGACCTCCCTGCCTGGGGGCACCAAAGAATGGGTCTTGGTGCTCTTAGTCTGCTTCATGGTTGATTCCACCACCAAGGAGTTGTGGGGCAGCTGTAGCTTCTCGAAGCCTGGAGCATTCTGGACCCAGTACATGGGTTCCAGCTGCTGGCTGGCACTGTGAGAGAATTTTCCCATATCCTCAACACCAGCTTCTACAGGATTCGGTGCATGGGCACCATAACTGCCTCCTTGGGTGCCAAAGGGTTCTGGAGGATCTCCAACTCCTCCGCTCTCTGATTTCAAGAAGGGTATGGCCTTGGCCATGTCCTTGAAGTCTTGGAAGGACATGTCCTCCAGGGATAACTTACGCCATTCATATGGAGGGGAGGGGTCAGAGAGCAGATCTGGAGACCCCCATTCGAACATCAACTCCTCCTTGGTCTCCCATCCTTCAGACTCTGAGAAGAAATCAAAGTAGTGCTGGACCTTCTTCTTGGCCACTGACTCCGGAACTCGTGATGGGAACTCCACAATGGTAAGTTCATCGAGAGACAGCCGGTGGCCCTCTGGGGCCCAGGGAGTCTATTTTTTCTGTCAAGGCAGCTTAGCGGGCCACTCCCAGACATCATATCGGGAAGGACTCCGATGCCATTGCACATGATTCTTAACCTGGTGCTTGGACACCCCCTTCAATGTTGGATTCAATGACGGATCCCTTCCTGGGTTCCGACCACAGGTTGCTATAGAGAGTCTCCGCTCCATGGCACCATGGCTTCTCGGTTCGTGTAGCTGGGTTTAAAAAAGGTTTGGACAAGTTCCTGGAGGAAAGGTCCATAAACCATTATTAAGAAGGGACCCAGGATATCAATGCTTGACCTAGTACAAGCATTGCAGAACCTGTGTCTTTTGGGGAAACTGCTAGGTACGTATGACCTAGATTGGCCATTGTTGGAAACAGGATACTGGGCTTGATGGACCTTGGTCTGACCCAGTATGGCATATCTTATGTTCTTATGAGTGTGCTCAGACACCTCTCGATGACGACGCCTCAGCGAAGCCTCACAAGGCCATCAATGCCGATGCCAGGGCTGAGGACATTGAATCTGATGGCCTGAATAGGGACTCCCTCTGTTTCTCCCAGCCCTTTAGGCCCTTCCTCATCTGCAGGCACAGACTGCACGAAGTGGGCTAGTTGTTGGGCCAAGACACTGCAGGTACCAATTATGCCTATCGGTGACCGAAATGGTGCGTGCACACTTAGTGCACTTTTTAAAGCCACTGGTTGGCTTGGACAAGTTCGGGAACACAGTTGTGGCAAGGTCAAACAGCTCAATGTCACCAGCTGTGAGAAAAACTGCAAAGAAAAAAATTGAAAAAAAACTGAAATAAAGGAAGTCAGCCCTGGAGCAGACGCAACAGATGACAGGCTGTAGGACAAGTGAAAGAAAACAACCCACAAGGGGGTCAAAAATTAAACCTTTTCTGGGCCTAACTATGCGCTGGGTTCGTTGTCTTTATCAGGATCCTACAGCTCGTGTTTGGGTTAATGGGGGTCAATCTGAGTGCTTTGAGTTGGAGAGGGGTACTAGGCAGGACTGTCCGTTGTCGCCGTTGTTGTTCGCGTTGGTAATGAAGCCTTTGGCGCAAAGTTTTCGTGAGCATCCGGACGTCCTTGGAGTTCAGGTTGGCTCTTGTGATTACAAAATTGCACTTTTTGTGGATGATATAATTTTATCGTTGGTGAACCCGGCTGCCTCCCTTCCGGCTGTGATGCAGCTTTTGCAGCCTTTTCGCAGGTGTCAGGATTTAAAATAAATTACTCTAAATCTGAGATTTTGAGTGTGGAGGTTCCAGAGGCGACATGTGCTCAATTGAAGGCAAGTTACCCTTTTAGATGGGTTGATCGTGCTCTTTGTTATTTGGGTGTGAACTTGTCAGTGGACCGGGCAGCATTATACAGGACAAATTATGGACCATTAATCCAACAAGTTAATCGAGATCTGGAATCCTGGACAGGTTTGATGCTTTCCTGGTTTGGGCATATTGCGGTGGCAAAAATGGTGGAAGTGCCATGATTTCTCTACCTCTTTCAGGTACTTCCTATTCCTTTAAATCGTGGAGCCTTGGCCACTTGTCAAACGATGCTTATGAAGTTCATATGGTGGTTTAGATGCCCCCACATAGCCCGTCGGATCCCTTATGATCCAACGCAGCGGGGGGGGTATGGGGGCCCCTAATCTTCATTGGTACTATGCAGCATCTCAGTGTCGTTCTGGGGTGGAATGGATGTGTCCTGATAGCACAAAACGTTGGATACAAATGGAAATGAACCTTTCGGGGGGGGGGGGGGGGTTGGGTTGGGGGATCGATTGTGGCTTAGTTCTAAGTTGTGAGGAGGTTTACGTTCCAATAATACCTACATATCGCATACCCTCCACTGCTGGGACCGGTTTTTCTGGCCCCGTGGGGTGACCTTGACCCCTTTGGCGCCCATCGTGGATAAAATTTCTTTCCCTCCGGGTGTGAGTGACCCAACTTTTCGAATGTGGGGGCATAAGGGACTTAGTCGTGTTGGTCAATACTTTGATGATGGAGTATTGCGTTCTTTTAGCGAGCTTCAGGAGGACTTTGAACTTCCTGATTGTCATGCCTATCAGTATACGCAGGTGGCTCACTGGGTGAGAAATCGAGTTATTCGGCCACAAGTTGCACGTGACCTGTCGGATGTTGAGCGCTTATGCGAAGAGCGTACAACTACTAAGGGTCTTATCGCGGCCTTGTATGCGCACCTGCAGGCTCAACAGCTGGGTGTAGGCAAGCATAGAGAACAGTGGTCAAAGAATTGCATCTTCACTATGATGAGCAACAATGGGAACAACTTGAGGGCCAGCCTTGGTGGAGTTCGGTGGCGGTTAATGCCCATGAAACGGACTACAAGATAATTTATATATGGTATATGACACCTGTGCGGGTGGCCCGAGCGTTTCTAGGGGTGTCGGATCCATGTTGGCGGAATTGTGTACAGAAGGGAACTTTGGCGCATGTTTGGTGGCTTTGCCCCCAAGTCCAAGTTTTTTTTTAGGGGGATACAATATTGGTTGAAGCAAATGGTCGGGTTAAACATTCCTTGGGATCCAGGCATTTTTCTCTTTGGCAAGAAAGTTCCTGGCGGCCGGCTTCCGCAGCTGGCACTGATTCGGCATGGTCTGAATGCAGCTAGGCTGACCTTGGCAACTGCTTGGAAACAGATACTCCCACCAACATTCTCGAGCTGGTTGGAGCGGATGTGGGATTTATACACCATGGAACGTGGGGTGGCGGTTGGGCGAATGTTTCTGCCTTAATTTGAGCAAGTGTGGGATGCCTTTGTTTTAAAATATGGTTCATAACCCCTATGATACTTATTATGTTGGTTGGGGATCATGGATTTGAGTCCTCTCTGGTTGTGGAGGCTTGGGGTGCTTTTTCCTCCTTTATCTTTATTCGTAAGGCTTGATAGACCGCCCAAGCCATAGCGTCAGGGCGGTGTACAATACAAAAAAAGCAAGGCTACTGAGAAATAAAGTTGGAAAAGAATGCCAATAACAACAGGACAGAGAAGGGCAGAGAGAAGATAGAGAACAAAGGAGGCCCATAAAGTGGAAAGGAGGGTAGGGGATGGGAGAGACGGCGAGGAAGGGCTAGTCAAAAAATACTTGCGGGAAAGCTACGAGGGTGGGGGGGCGCGGCCGGTCCTTGTGTGGTCTGGCCCGTTGGAACACCTCCTAAGCTACTGGATAGCATTAGTAGGGTGGATGGGATAGGGGAGGGGGGATGGTTCTGGAAGGGAGGGAGGGAGGGGGGAATTTGGGGGAGATAGTAGGGGGGTTGGGGGAAAAATAGGTGGGGGGAAGGGGGGAGGGCTTTTTGGGGGGTTACTGGGTTGTAGGATGGGTTTTGTGATTATAAATATATCATACCAAAAGGTAAAAAAAAAAAAAAGGCTTAGCTGTCAGATTTCTCTTGATTGTGAATTTTGCATTATCTGTTTTGTTGCCTTAAAAAAAAAAATTAAACTTTTTCGGCCGATGGTAGGAACACATCCTAGGGTCTCTATGGAAAAAGACAGGAGAGAAGATGCACCACAGCAGGTGGGAAGGCAGGTATGCATGTACAGTTGCGTCTCCCAAAAGCTTCCAATGGAAGCTGGGGAGCATTCCCATGCAGGGCTCTATCAGGGACATCACCCATATGTGAGAACTTCCTGCTGGTCTATGGAGAATATGAGACACCACCAGAGGAAGGGAGCAGACCTCGTAGTCCTGAGAAAAAAAAAGGGGGAGGAACACTGAGAAAGGAGCGCACTCTGTAGTGGATGCATATATGTGCTCGAACCCAGGGTACTAGCACTACTATCGATCCCAGCACCTGGAGATAATCCCAGCCAGCTGAAAAAACAGACTGGAGGACCACTTAGCTCTCAAAAAGGCCCAACTTGTCCGGGGGATCGAAAAGCACCCCGAGATATTCCAGAAACAGAAGGAGCAAGGTAATTTGCCATAATTCACTATCCAGTTCTGCTATTCCAGGAACTACACTGTTGTTGTTAACTGCCGTCGAGTCGGAGTCGACTCATGGCGACCCTCTGGATAGCTATCCTAAATTGTGTTCGGTCTTCAGTCGGCTCATTGTTGACAGACTGGTACCCGTAGCTGCTGTTATTGTATCGATCCATCTCATTGCTGGCCTTCCTCTTTTGCATTGACCTTCTATCTTGCCAAGCATGATGTCTCTCTCTAATGATCTCTCTCTTCGCATGATGTATCCAAAGTATGAAAGTCGAAGTCTTGTCATCTGAGCTTCTAAAGAAAGCTTAGGTTTGATCTCCTCTAGTACCGACTGGTTTATTCTTCGGGCAGTCCATGGTATACACAGTATTTGCCGCCAGCACCATAATTCAAAGGCATCAATTTTCTTCCTGTCTATCTTTTTCACTGTCCAACTTTCACATCTATATGATGTTATTGAAAATGCCATGGCTTGAACAAGTCGAATCTTTGTATGGGGAGAGACATTTCTGCTCTTGAGAATCTTGTTTAGGTCCTTCATAGCCATTTTGCCAAGAGCAATGCGTCGTCTGATTTCTTGACTGCTTATTGCTTCTTTATTAATAAATAGTTGATCCAAGTAGGTTAAATTTGTCAATTTCTTCTCCTTCAACAATGAACCTGTTGATTATGCCAGTTGTCATGATCTTTGTCTTCTTTACATTAAGGTGCAGGCCCATTTTGAGACTATGTTCTTTGATTGTGAGAAGCAAATGTTTCAGATCATCTTCACTTTCAGCCAGTAATGTGGTATCATCAGCATAGCGAAGGTTGTTGATGAGTCTTCCACCAATCTTCACATCTCTGTTGTCTTCATACAATCCTGCTTCTCTGATGATTTGTTCTGCATATAAATTAAACAGGTAGGGGGAAAGTATGCAGCCTTGTCTTACACCTTTGCTTATTTTAAACCATTCTGTTTCTCCTTGTTCCATTTGAACTGTTGCTTCTTGATCAATGTACAGATTGTGCAAGAGTACGATCAGGTGTTCTGGTATACCCATGCTTCTTAATGTGGCCCAGAGTTTCTCATGGCTTACTCAGTCAAAAGCTTTGCTATAGTCGATAAAGCACAAATAGATATCCTTTTGGTATTCTTTAGTCTTTTCAAGGATCCATCTCACATCCGCAATGATGTCTCTCGTTCCTTGCCCTTTCCTGAACCCTGCTTGCACTTCAGGTAGTTCTTGTTCCAGGTATGGTTGTAGTCTCTTTTGAATAATCTTCAGTAGAATCTTGCTGGCATGTGGGATCACAACGATTGTGCGATAAATTTCCATAGTCAGTTGGATCACCTTTCTTTAGTATTGGAATAAACACAGATCTTTTCCAGTCAGTTGGCCATGATGTTGTCTTCCATATTTCTTGGCAGAGCCTTGTAAGTACAGTAACAGCTGCATCAGATTGCTGTAATACTTCTATGGGAATGCTATCAATGCCTGGTGCTTTGTTCTTTGGTAAGACTTTCAATGCTGCTTCAACTTCTTCTATCATTACCAATGGTTCCCGATCGTAAGGTACAGGTTGAAACGGCTGTTGGTCCACTTGATCTTTATCATATAAAAACTCTGTATATTCCTTCCATCTTTTCTTGATCTTCTCAGCATCATTCAACATAGAACCTTGAGCAACTTGTAACATTCCAATTCGAGGCTGGAACTTTTTCTTTAACTCTCGTAGCTTTAGGAAAGCCGATCTTGTTCTTCCTCTAATAGTTTCTGCTTCTATTTCCTTGAATGCGTCATTGTAGTACTTTTCCTTGTCCTGTCTTGCTGCACGTTGGAAATCTCTGTTGAGTTCTGTGATTGTCTTTCTTTCTCCTTTGGCTTTAGCTTCTCTGCGTTTCTGGGCAGTTTTCAGAGTTTGTTCCGTCATCCATTTTGGCCGTTTTTTCTTTTTCACCTTTTGTAGAGACTTCTCGCTTTCTTCCTTCTTGATGTCATTCCATAACTCTTCTGGAGCTCTGTCATTTGTATCTAAAGCAGCAACTCGATTTTGCAGGCAGTCTTTAAATTCCAGTGGTATATTCTCAAGGTCGTATTTTGCTGCATTCATGAGTGGTTTGCTCTTTTTCAACTTTAGCTTGAGTTTGCATACTAGTAGTTGATGATCTGTACCACAGTCAGCTCCAGGTTTTGTCTTTGTTGATGTTATAGAGCTTTTGCATTGACGACTTCCACAAATGTAGTCAATTTGATTTTTATACAATCCATTGGGTGAAGTCCATGTGTACAGTCGCCACTTGTGTTGCTGGAAGAAGGTGTTTGAGATGAATAGATTGTTGGTCTTGCAGAATTCTATCAGTCTTTCTCCAGCTTCATTTCTGTTGCCAAGTCCATATTTTCCACCTACTTTGCCTTCTTCTTTGTTGCCAACCTTTGTGTTCCAGTCACCCATGACTATCAGGATATCCTGTTTGCATGTTCTGTCAATTTCAGCTTGTACTTGTTCATAGAACTCTTCAATTTCATTCTCTTCTGCAGTTGCTGTTGGGGCATATACTTGAATTATAGTTGTGCTGATAGGCATTCCTTGTAGACGAATAGAGATTAAGCGTTCGCTGACTGCATTGTATTTCATTACAGTTCTTACAAGTTTCTTCTTTATTATAAATGCAACACCATTTCTTCTTTGTCTTTCATTTCCAGCATAGTAGACCATGTGATTATCTGATGCAAAGTGCCCAATGCCAGTCCATTTCAGTTCGCTGACACCCAACAGATCAAGTTGTATATGTTCCATTTCATTCTTGACCACCTCCAACTTCTCTTGGTTCATGCTTCGTACTTCCATGTTCCAATGTGTAAGACATCTTTACAGCTTCTGACTCATTTCATGCGCAGCTACATCAGCAGTCAGACGTCCCGAGGGCTTTGATCCAACCACATCATAAATGCTGGCTTTTCTCTGAAACGTCTTCAGCTCTTCCCCAGTAGCTAGTTGAGTGCCTTCTGACCTGGGTGTCTCATCTTCCAGCACTACAGCACAATTTGTTTTGTTGTAACTATCCATTGGGTTTTCATGGCAAGATACAGAAGTAGATTGCCGGGCCTTTCTTCCGTGCAGTTTAAGTTTGGTATTGTTGCCATTGTCACAGAAATGTGATCCTCCGCCATCAACACTATCCCATTCTGCTGCTGCCCAGATGGGTGGTTTGAACTACACTACCTGGGCTGTAACGATAAAGGCTTCTGAAAGCGACTTGACCCGAATCAGCCAGCCATTCATACAGGCACAGCTGCATGACAACTACCTTGACTTTGGAGAAAGGTCCTAGGAACTGTGGCCAGGCAAAAGGCAGGACACACAACTGATAGCATGCCCCCAAAACAGCAAACCGCAAGTACTGCTGGTCTACCCAAATCATAATGTGAAAGTAGGCCTCAGTAAGATCCAGAAAAGTTAGGAACTTTCTCTTTCGCACCGCTTGAATGACCGATCTCAGGGTCTCCATTCCAAACCAAGATACTCTGAAGAAGTGTTGACTCCTTTCAAATCCAAGATAAGCCAGAACGAGCCATCTTTCTTGAGCACCACAAAGTAGATGAAGTATTGTCCCCTTCCCTTCTGAAGGGGGTGGGGTGGTGGCACAGAAACAATGGTCTGGAGTTGGAGTAGTCTCTCCAGATCGGTCCTAGCAGTGGCATTTATTTTGCCACTGAATTGCACAGAGAGATACCACGAAGGCATTAGGGTTCGGTTCTGCTGAAACAAATCATGGCAAGCACTCATTGGTTGGCAGTTACCTGGACCCACGCCTGGTGATACGTGGAGCCTGCTACCCATTGGAGGCACCCTGGAATGCCCCCCCTCCCCCCCGCTTGTCACTGAACAGGATGGGAGGCTCCATCTCTGGAGAAGGAGGAACAGAGGTGTTTGTGGGAACAAATCTGCATTTTTCTTTTTCAAGAAACGAAAAAGAAAAACACTGCCTGCCTTCCCAGCTGATAACGGCGAGAGTCCCTGTAGTGAGGATGTGAGGAGAACAGTCTAGCTGCTGCCTTGGGCTTGTCTTGTAACAAGTATTGTGGCTTGGTTTCACCTAAGTCCTTCACCAGCTTGTCTAGATCCTCTCCAAAAATTAGCTTTCCTGTAAAGGGAAGCCTGGATAACAGTTTTAGAAGCCATATCAGCTGCCCAGTGCCACAGCCAGAGCCAGGCAGACAAGATCATACAGTGTCAGCAAGAAACACCGCTACTGATTCCAGCCTGGCAGAGGAAGGGTCTTTCAGAAACTGCTGCACCGAAAGCAATAGCGCAAGTGCTGCCAGTCTGCCAAAGACAGCCACCTGGAGTGTAAAGGATGAATCTGAAAAGATTGTCTTCAAAAGAGTCAACCAGACAGTTCTGCTGATCTCTAAGCACAGTGCCACCTTCCACTGGGATGGTAGTGTGCTTAGTGACTGTTGCAATGGCCATATCTTGCTTAGCGAAATGCAACTCATCCACGTCCAACAATGAGCAGGCACAGAATTTCTTCATAACATTGACCCCCCTCTAAGGAAGCAACAGGTGACCCCAACTCTGCTCGGACCATGTACTGAAGCACCAGAAGGTGGTCTACAGAGGCCTTCTAGAATCTGTTCCCCTTCAGACTTGTCCTTGGCATCAGAAGAAACCCCAAATTTGGAGTAAAGAGCAATCTGCGCTATCAAGGTGGAAATCTGTTCCCGCCAGATGAGATCACAATGAGGGAATCATCCTGTTCTTTCTCAAGCAAAAGACAACTCTCTTCCAAACTGGACTCACTTCCACAGCTCCCAAGCATGGGGTCCTCTTCCTGATCACTAGGAAGGCCTGGGAGGGACCATCCACTTTCCATACACACCTGGTCTCTAGCCACGATATGCACCAGAATGTTTGGACGGTGGAGGCTTGCTCTCAGTGATATTTCCAGAGACCAAGGAATCCTCCCGGCCATGAAGATGATAAATTCTGGGTTCCCAGAGAGGAACAGGTGAAAGCCCTCCTGCCAGAAGAACCAAGCTTGGTGCAACAGCTGAAAAAATGTGTAGGTAGCTGGGCCCGAATGGGGAGGCCTCCCCCTGTGTCAGCTGGTGGTCAATCCCCTCCTCCTGTCCCCTTCTCAGTAGGAGATATGGGAGCTGGGGACTAGAGGCAGAGAAATCAGCCTGAGCAGTCAAAACTGCAGGCATTCTTGCTTTTGCAGCTACCATGTGTAGCGAGAAGAATCGTGCCTGGCATGATCAGAAGGGTAGGTGGCCATGGGAGCCCTCTGCTGTCCTTCCACATGAAGGTCTGCTGTGGTATGCCGCGAAGGCACTGCCAAAGATCTCCATCTCAGTAGCCCAATGCCTGGCACAGGCAAGACAGATGTTTGTGGTCTGGCATGCTCCTGATTAGACATGCAGTTCTTACACTAGGCCACAAAATTGGCCTCTGAAGACACAGAAAATATCAATGACCACAGCCACTGCAGTTGCCAAAGTTAGGTGGCAAAAGATGTTGCTCCAAGAATGCACACCCGAGGCCGGATCAAGTCTGCTACTTCCCCACCCCAAAACAGTCTGATCACAAGCAGAGCTTGTAGGCAAATGGCAGGAGCAATCTGCGGCTCCCTCTCCCTGAATACCACCCAATTGCAGGCAGAGAGGGAAAGGCATACTGCAAGATCTACGCTGATGCTGTCTGCAAGAGAGATCTGAACACAGCTGCAAGGCCCCCCCTCCCCGACACTGGCTGCCTGAAACAGGGGCTTCCCCCACCTCACCTGTGCTGTTTATCCCTTTCAAACAGCCCGCAAACTGTCCCGCTTGCTTGACTTTTTTTTTTTTTTTTTTTTAATGGGAATGAGCGGTGGGAAGGGGGAGGTAAGGAAGAGACCAGAAGAATAAAATGAAATATAATAAATCAGGGAAAAAGGAGACAATGGAGACTATGTCTAGCCAGGCCAGCACAACACAGCACACCAATCAGCCACAGGCCAACAGCTCAACCAGTCAGGTCCTGACAGCGGGGTATCTTCAGATATGCCATGGAGATGTCCGCCAACTGAGCTCTATCAAGCAGATGCTGTGAAGATCAGTCCCCACCATATGCTGGAGACAGAGACATACTGAAGGGTTTCTCTAACTGCACTAGCGATAATGTCACTGGAAGTTTTTAGTGTTTCTTTGTCTCTATCATTGCTTGTTGGGGGGGGGGGGTACATGACCTACTGGTCTAGCAGGACAATTGGGAATAGGCACTATCACTTATGCTAAATGCACCTACATAGAAGTTACCACCTACAGAACTCCTGCTAGGACCTTAGAGGGTGAGGGCTGTGAAGGATTGTCAAAAGGTTTTCTTAAATCAGAGAGACAGTACTTCAGAACAGCCTCTATCATATGAGTTCTCTACTTCAGTCCTAGAGGGCTGCAAACCATTTTGTTTATCAAACAATATTCAAGATTATGTAGTTCTTGAACCATGCATTGGCAAACACGTTTACTGCAACATTCTGAAAGCCAGGGTAATGTGTGACCCTCAAGGACCAAAGCTACAAATCCTAGATCTAGAAATTGAAAAGGATGGGGCTTTGAAAGGGAGGCCAAGAAGTCACTTGTTACATTCTTTGATTTCCAGATAGGATCTTCTGCACATTAATTATCCCACAGAGTTAAGCATCTCTCCTCAGTTCGAAGTGAGGTTCATTACTGTTATGGTACGTGCAAAACCAACCCATTTGAAGAAATTGCCTTTGTTATAAATATCTTCTTGACAGTGGCATAAATTCTGCTCAAGTGGCTCCTGCGGTGCGGTGCAGGCTCTCTCCCCCCCCACCACCAAAAAAGAAGGGGGCCCACTTGCAGCTGCTCCCATATCTTCTGAACTGGACTTTCCTCGCTCGGAGGCCTCTTTAAGAAGTATTGCTTGGAGGCCCATAAGAGTAAATTAGACTTACCTGCTAATTGTTGTTCCTTAAGGAACTCTGTCCAGTCCCGGAACCATAGAGTTGTGAACCTCCACCAGCAGCTTTGGAGACTGAAAGATGTCCTCGCTTTGATGTCACTGGTACTAATAGGCAAGAAACGCCCCCTTCCACCAGCATCTATTGACAAAGCAGACTCAGCAGAGCAACAAATAAGCAGATAATAAAGTTATAAACTCAACTATTGAAAAACAGAGTTCAAACCTGAACCTTACCGAAAAAAAACGGAACAAGCTCTGGGAACCGTGAAAAAATGCAGAGTTCCCGAGCCTATGAGGCACTGCTGCGCCAAGAAAAAGGGGCTCCCATGAGAAAAACCCCAAAGAATCAGAAGTTCCTATCCACCTTGTGCTCGTTAATCTTCTTACATGTGAATTGAAAAACTTCAGGCTGAAAACTCACGCAACACACTAGGAGGGATCCGGGACTGGACTGGAGTTCCTTAAGGAACAACAATTAGCAGGTAAGTCTAATTTACTCTTCCTTTGCGTTCCTCTAGTCCAGTCCCGGAACCATAGAGGATGTAACAGAGCAGTGAATATCAACGGGAGGGACCCGCAAGACCAGCCTGAAGTACTGCTGCACCAAAACGTCCATCCTCCCTCGCTTGTACATCTAGCCTGTAGTGCTTGGCAAAGGAATGCAGCGAGGACCACGTGGCCGCCTTACAAAATCTCCACCACCGGTACTAAACTGATCTCCGCCCAAGACGCCGCCTGCGCTCGAGTCGAATGCGCTCGAAGACCCAAGGGAACCGCCTTCCCCTTGAGAAGGTAGGCTGACGCGATCGTCTCCTTCAACCACCGTGAAACCGAAGACTTCGCCACCGCCTCCCCTTTGCGTGGACCGCCAAACGAGACAAACAACCTGTATGACTTTCGGAATGATTCCATTGCGCGGAGATACCTTTTGAGGACTCTACGAACGTCCAGAAGATGCAACCGGCTGCCCGACTCCTTGATCTGCTCCTCCGAAAACACCGGAAGTGATACCACCTGGTTAAGGTGAAACACGGAAACTACCTTTGGCAAGAAAGCTGGAACTGTACGCAACTCCACCTTGTGACGAGAAAAAGACAAATAGGGCTCCCAACAAGAGAGCGCTTGCAATTCAGAAATTCGTCTAGCGGAGCAAATAGCTACCAGAAAAACTGTCTTCAAGGTCAAATCCTTTAGGGAGGCTTTACCCAGAGGCTCAAACGGCGCCCCAACCAAAGCCTCCAGTACCAAATTCAAATCCCACGAAGGAACCGCACACCGTCTCGGCGGCCGTAGGAGCAGCGCTGCCCGCAGAAAACGCCGAATATCATTGTGAGAACCTAATGGCTGACCTTGAATCTTCCCTCGGAAACAGGAGATAGCCGCCAGCTGCACTCGCAAAGAACTGGCTGCCAGACCCTTCTCCACTCCATCTTGTAAAAAGGAAAGGACCTGCGGCACTGAGGCCCCCAAAGGACGCAGATTCCGCTCCGCACACCAAGCTTCAAATACTCTCCACACTCGAATGTATGCCAACGAAGTAGACCGTCTTCGCGCCTTCAATAAGGTAGAAATAACCGCCGCCGAATAACCCCTGGCAGTCAACCTAGCCCTTTCAAGAGCCATGCCGTAAGCGAGAATCGATCCACCTGAGGCATGCACAATGGTCCCTGCAGCAAGAGATCCTTCCGCCGAGGGAGTCTCCACGGCCTGTCCACCAACAGCCGTACCAAATCCGCATACCACAGTCTGCGGGGCCAGTCGGGCGCCACCAGTATCACGCGACCCTGATGCCGCTCTATGCGCTAAGGGCCCAGGGCGGAAACACAGAGGAGCCCTTCTACCGGCCACCTCTGTGCTAACGCATCAAGACCCTCTGACATGCGTTCTCTCCGCCTGCTGAAGAACCAAGCTACTTTTGCCGACTCAAAGCTCACCATTGGATCCATGACCGGGATCCCCCATCGCCGCACCAACAGTGCAAAGACGTCCGGGTGTAGAGCCCACTCCCCCGGATCCACTCTGCGGCGACTTAAAAAAATCTGCCTCGACATTGTCTACTCCTGCCACATGCTGCGCTGACAACGCCTGTAAATTCTGCTCAGCCCAATACAAAAGTAGAGTCGCCTCCGCCTCCAGCGACGCATTTTCCGTGCCTCCCTGGCGATTGATATAGGCCACCGTAGTCGCATTGTCGGAGAGCACCCTTACCAGCTCCTGACGCAGGCACTCGTGACACTTCCGAAGCGCCAAAAACACTGCCCTCATCTCCAACCTGTTAATGGACCATTGCTACTCTTCGACCGACCATAACCCCTGAGCAAAGCGTCCTTCGTAATGCGCTCCCCAACCCGCGAGACTGGCATCCGTCGTTACTAGTCTCCAGGTCGGAGGATGTAGAGACGCACCCGCGGACAGATTTTCGGGCTTCAACCACCAACCGAGTTCCTGACACACTGCTACTCTGAGATTTTACTTTCTTGCCCTTTCGGCTCCTGGGCACGGGAATGGACAGACCTGGAGAGGCAGAAAACAAAACAAAATAAAATAAGGATTAATTGCATGGGAAGTGTAAGAAGCATTATAGAGTTGACGTATTGCCGAGTAATTGCAAGTACTGCCAGGCCGTCGGCGCCCTGCACCCTAGAAACTTGCGCACGAGCGCCCTCAATTTCTGCGCTCTCTGCTCCAGGAGAAACACCACCCCTTGCCTGGTCTCGAAGCACGCTCCCAAGTACTCCAGAACCTGAGTGGGAACCAACTTGCTCTTCGCCAAGTTGACCACCCAGCTGAGACTCTCCAGCATCCGTATCACCCGAGCTGTGGCATCGCGCTTTCCTCTCTTGACTTCGCTCGAATCAACCAATCGTCTAAGTAAGGGTGGACTAGAATTCCATCTTTGCGGAGCGCCGCCGCTACAATCACCATGATTTTGGTAAACGTCTGAGGCGCCATCACCAGACCGAAAGGCATCACCTGAAACTGAAAATGCCCCATTGGTACCACAAACTGTAAGAACTTTTGATGCTCGCGGCGCACCGGGATATGGAGGTACGCTTCCATAAGATCCAATGACGTTAGAAATTCTCCTGCTCTGACGGCTGCCATGACGGAGTGTAAAGATTCCATTTGAAAATGGGTCACGCGAAGACACCGATTCACCCTTTTCAAGTCCAGAATTGGGCGAAACGTGCCTTCCTTCTTGGGAACCACGAAATAGATAGAGTATCGACCGCACCCGTACTGGTCCGCCGGGACAGGCACCACCGCTTGGAGTTGCAGCAGCCGCTGAAGCGTCTCTGCAACAGCACGCCTTTTTCCCCGGCGCCCGGCACGGGGAGAGGACAAAGGAATCTAACACGGGCCAATGGAGCTCTAGCGCATATCCCTCTCGAATGACCTCCAACACCCACTGATCCGAGGTAATTTGGACCCAGGCAGGGTAAAACTCCCGCAACCTTCCTCCCACGGGCACCACCGCTACCTGAGTCTGCCGTATCTCATTGTGACTTCTTGTTGTTAGAGGTTTGAAAGGGAGTAAAACCCCTACCGGCCCCCCGGAAACCTCGAAACCCTTGTCCGCGATAGGGGAACCTTCCCCTCTGCGCCTGGCTAAAACGTGAGGACCGAAATCTCCGAAAATCTCTAGAGAGCCCCCTAGAAGCTACGGCCACGCGGCCCTGCTTAGGCTTATCTTCCGGGAGCCAACCCCCCTTGGTCTCCCCCAGATCCTTGACCAACCTCTCCAAATCTTCACCAAACAGCAGCTTCCCCCTAAACGGAAGCTTACTAAGGCGTGCCTTTGACGATCCGTCCGGCACCCAGTTACGCAACCACAGATATCTGCGCGCCGCCACCACTGACGCCATACTCTTGGCCAAACCGCGGATAAGATTGTAATGTATATCTGACAAATAAGCCGTGCCCGACTCCAGCCGCGCCAGCTCCTCAGCGTGACCGTCCAGCTGCTCCCCCTGCAACCGCTGGGACCATCTCAAGCAGCCTCGCGTCACCCACGCCCCCGCGATCGAGGCCTGCAGGGAAAGGGCACACACATCGAAGACCTGCTTCAATAAGGTATCTAACTTCCT
Source organism: Ichthyophis bannanicus (assembly GCA_033557465.1). Taxonomy (NCBI): domain Eukaryota; kingdom Metazoa; phylum Chordata; class Amphibia; order Gymnophiona; family Ichthyophiidae; genus Ichthyophis; species Ichthyophis bannanicus. The sequence goes on from CM066048.1 coordinate 124,366,293, forward strand.
GTCCTGTACATCCTTCAAAGCCGCGGCACCCTCAACCAGGATAGTGGTCTTCTTAGTGACCGCTGACACTGCTGCATCCACCTTTGGAGAGCGGAAAATCTCCTTGTCCTGTTCGGAGAGCGGATAAAGCCGGGCCAAGGTCCTAGTACCCCGCAGCGCCGACTCCGGCACGTCCCATTTCTCTTGAATCATGTTCCGAAAGACTCTATGAACCGGGAACACCTTCTGGGAAGTTCGCACCGCCTGCAACAGCAGATCCTCCAACGATTCCTCCGCCGTCGGCGCCACCGAGGGCATATTTAACATCTTAAGAGTCTCAGCAATCAAAGCTGGTAACTCTTCCCGACGAAACACCCGGACTACTCTACTCTGTTGCTCCAAATCCGGGAACTCTCCTTCCTCCAAGTCCGCATCAGAGGCCTCCTCCACATCTAAATCGGCCACCCCACCTCCTCTTCCAACCAAGATGGCGGGCTGTCGTCCCGGGCCTCTCTGCGCTTCTTGAGGGGCAACTCAACCTCCTCCGGGAGGATTCCTGATCCTGCTCGCTTTAACCCCGTAGGGCTACGAGCCGGAACCACCATTCCAGGTTGTAGTAAGGCCAACGCCTTCGCATCAGCGAGAAAAAATCCAGCAGAATCCCAGGAACACCACCCCCCTGGATCCCTCCGGGTGCCAACAAACCACCTTCTGTCGAGGAAGGGCCCGCCACCGGCTCCGTAGGAACCAAAGAAGGCGACCCAAACTCTCTGGCCTCCGAGGGGCCCGCCACCTGTTCCTCAGCGGATCCCCCCAGAGCCCTCTCCGTCACCACCGCTTCCAGGGAACACCCTTTACAAACCCCGGACTCCAAGACCTCGCTACGACGCACCCCGCAGACGAGACAACGAGATTTAGCCGGAATCTCACCCAGAACCACAGTACTGACCAGTCCCGCAGACCGCTAAGCTCCAGGCCCCCCGAGCGCTAAGATCTGCGGCGGTGTGTTTTTTTTTTTTTTTTTTTTTTAAGGAAATTCAAGAGATCGAGCTAACTAGCGAACCTTAGGAAACCTGACCCCAAAACGAAGCTCCGTTTAGCACAGAGCAAGTTGGGCCGTTGAAAACCCGGCCCTCAAAATGGCCGCCGGCAGGACTCCCGCGCAAACTACACGTGGCTGGCTGCAGAGACCCTGAGGCCCTCAGGAGTAGCCACGGGGATTCCCCTACCCTCCTTCTGCTCCGCGCTCTAAGCGCTACCGCATGAAAAACCCCCTCCGACTTACCCGACGCTCCGGGGTTGAAGGAGGGAGAGAGAGAGAAGGAGCAATCACACCTCCACCGCCGGAGCACAGCCTGCACGCGGCATCAGCTAAGGCATGTGCCTGTGAAGAGAGGAAGGCCTTTCAATGCGCCGCTCCGCAGCGGTCCCCTGAGGCTGCCCTCCGGCCTTTATGTGCTGTTGCCGGAAGAAGCACGCTCTCTGCCTACCACCTGCTCCTCACCCTTCTTTACTGCGGGTTCGGGAGCAGGGAGGCACCACACACTACCCCCTCCCCTTGTGCTCGTTTAGACGCTGGGGAGAAGCACTCTACTGAGAGAGAAAGGAGAGAGGGAGGGAAGACAGTGAGAGAGAGAAGCCCACAGGAGAATCAGGTAAGACCCTTTAGCAGCAGCAACAGACCTGAAATCGAACCAGAAAGCACCGAATTAGACTAAAAAAACAAACAAACTAACAAGAAAAAGATAAATTTTCCAAAATAAAGCTCTGCTTATTTGCTTCCTCCGAAGCCCAGTCCCGGGCTCAGAACCTCCTAGCTGCTTGGAGACTGAAAGTACTGGTGGAAGGGGGCGTTTCTTGCCTATTAGTACCAGTGACATCAAAGCGATGACATCTTTCAGTCTCCAAAGCTGCTGGTGGAGGTTCACAACTCTATGGTTCCGGGACTGGACTAGAGGGACGCAAAGGAATTTGAATTTCTGCCATTACTTCTTGGTTTTAAGCCTAAAATCTTTCCTACTGCATAGTTAAGCACATGACTTTGTCCTGTCCTGAAGAAGGGTGTGGGTGGTCAGGAATGGAAAGCTAATCACCAATCTCACCATAACCTCTTTGCAAAATATGCCCTCTGCCCCGACCTGCATCTGAAGGCTGCCACTACTCCCTTCAGTCTTCTTTAGCCCGGACTGTTTACTTCTGCTATCACTGGAATTAACTAAGGAGCAGCTGCCTCTGACCTTGAAAGGAAAAGAGAAAAAACAAAAAAGATTCCTATGTTTGTCCCCTAAAAAATTTCAGAAATGGTAAAACCAGACACGGTGGTCTTGGGAAGGAAACAGCAAGTCCTTAAACATGCTTGTGTAGCTTGTGCAGGGTAAGGGAAGGGGGCTACATACCTGGCATCGGCTCCGCTCAGCACATGAGCAGCCTGGTCACCAATCACTTCCTGATGCAGGTAATATAGCATCCTCACACGCAACAAGACTCTGTGGGGCGGTAACACAGGGTGGGAGTTAAGGACAGATTGGTGCATCAGAAAAAGACAAGCAGAATCCCTTTCCCACTAACTGGGTGGTTCTCAGCAGGCAGAGCCAGAAGCTCTCAGCACTGTCACTATTCTGAACTCATCCACTAGTGCCATCTGACTTTCAGTCAGTTCATCTGCTGAAAGTATGTATTGCCACTCTGTCCCCAAAATCTTGTCAATACTGGGGGCACTAGACTAAAATAGATTCAAGAAGGGGATAGGAGCACTAGGGTAACACTTCCCTTCCCAGCATCTGTTCAAACTGAGCTGCAGGCACAGGAAGGGATCTCTTTATGGTGTTGCTACCCAATCATGCTTTCAATTCCTAATATTGTAAGGGGAATGGCTCCTTTTATGAACATGCATGTTGTTGGGACAGAAATTCAGACAAACAAACAATCTGGGTCACAAGGGAGAGGGGCACACTACTCACACAAGGAGATGGGAGAGAAGAGAATTTTATATAAAATGTTAGACACAGGCTAGCTTAGTTAGCTAGCTCAGTTAGCACCTGTTGCTGGAGACAGAAGGAGAGTCTGGGGTTATAGAAAGGCTTCTTACTTGTTACACTGGTGTTTGAGGTGTTTCTTGTAGCTTTCATCCTGGAAGAGTGTGTCTGGGTTGTATTTACGGATCCAGTCAGCTTTGTGCATGTCAAAGCTGCTCTGAGATTTTACTTTCTTGCCCTTTCGGCCCCTGGGCACGGGAATGGACAGACCTGGGGAGGCAGAAAACAAAACAAAATAAAATAAGGATTAATTGCATGGGAAGTGTAAGAAGCATTATAGAGTTGATGTATTGCCTACAGGATGCTGAAGCTCAGTTTATTCCTAGTGGGATATATTTATTTATTTTTCTAAACATTTATACCGCGGTGTACATAGAACTCTGAACAGGTTAAAAAACGTTTACAAAGAACAATAACTATTTACAGGAAATATAAGGAACAGTAACTTTCGCAATAAGGTTAGGCAGAGGCATGTTGTCTTTAGTGTTCTTCATTGTGGAGCAGCAAGAAGTACCATAGACACAGAATATTAACTGTGTAGTTTCCTGTGGTGTAAAAGATGGATGGAGGAGAAGAAAAAGGAGATGGACAGTTCTGAATAGTAGAATGGGTTCTTGGTGGACAGCAGGATATACCAGCTACAGAGATGGGTAATGTCATCCCTGTTAGCACCAGGTATATAATGGAAAGCCTGGGAGACGGCAGTAGTTGGAAAAGAGAAAAGAGTTTTGGCAAGAGGCTGCCTTTTGCAGCAGATGAAAAAGCCAATTTCTACTGAAGTGCAATGGACATGAAGGAGTACAGTGTAGAAGAAGGAGTACAGTGTAGATGGAGTACAGTGTAGATGAAGGAGTACAGTGTAGATGAAGGAGGAGTACAGTGTAGAAGAAGGAGTACAGTGTAGAAGAAGGAGTACAGTGTAGATGAAGGAGGAGTACAGTGTAGATGAAGGAGTACAGTGTAGAAGAAGGAGTACAGTGTAGAAGGAGTACAGTGTAGAAGAAGGAGTACAGTGTAGAAGAAGGAGTACAGTGTAGATGAAGGAGTACAGTGTAGAAGAAGGAGTACAGTGTAGATGAAGGAGGAGTACAGTGTAGATGGAGTACAGTGTAGAAGAAGGAGTACAGTGTAGATGAAGGAGTACAGTGTAGAAGAAGGAGTACAGTGTAGAAGAAGGAAGAGTACAGTGTAGAAGAAGGAGGACAGTGTAGATGAAGGAGTACAGTGTAGATGAAGGAGTACAGTGTAGAAGAAGGAAGAGTACAGTGTAGAAGAAGGAGTACAGTGTAGAAGAAGGAGGACAGTGTAGATGAAGGAGTACAGTGTAGATGAAGGAGGACAGTGTAGAAGAAGGAGGACAGTGTAGATGAAGGAGTACAGTGTAGATGGAGTACAGTGTAGATGAAGGAGTACAGTGTAGATGAAGGAGTACAGTGTAGATGGAGTACAGTGTAGATGAAGGAGTACAGTGTAGAAGAAGGAGTACAGTGTAGATGAAGGAGTACAGTGTAGATGAAGGAGGAGTACAGTGTAGATGAAGGAGTACAGTGTAGAAGTCCTCCGGAAGGCAGTACAATTGCTTGTGGTTCAGCATGCTTTTTCAGCACGTGGCTCTGATGCTTGGCTAGGCCACAAATTTGATCTCTGAAGTCACGGCAATTATCAAGTGCACAGCTGTTGCAGCAGCTAAAGTCAGGCGGAAAAAGAGGGAGGAGTGGCCTAGTGGTTAGGACAAGGTACCTCAGGCCGGGGGGCTGGGGATTCAATTCCCACCTGGGGACAGCAATCTCAGGCCAGAGGGATTCCTTGTGGCCTTGGGCAAACCACTTAACCCTCCGCTGCCTCAGGTACACAGATTTTGAGCCCTTTGGAGATGAGGGAACGTATCCAGTACCTGCTTGTAGTAATTGTAAACTGCTCTGATGCCCTTCAGCCTGGGTGGTATATCAAGAAATTGCACAAACAAACTGCCCTAGATACAAACCCAGTCTGACTGAGTAGAGAGGGAAGGCAAGTGGCTAGCCACAATGGCAGGCATGATTTGTGTCTCTCTCTCCCTAAACACCACCCGATTGCAGGAAGAGGGAATATCACCCGACTGCAGGAAGAGAGGGAAAGGTAAAGGTACACCAGGAGATCTAGGCAGCTGTCTGCAGTAGCAAGCATGAACAATTGCAAGCATCCCCCAGAGGCCTGTAGTAGCAAGGGCTTCCCTCCCCAGACATCAACCATGGGCAACCACCGAGGCTGCACTCTTACTTGCGCTGCTTATCCCCTTTAAACAGCCCGTAAGCTGGTCACTTCCTAAGGACATGGTGGAACTCGATACATGGTATCGAGTCTCCTAGAATGAGGAAATGTGGTCAAAGGTGTTTCCCACATTCTGAGCATCAAATCATGAAGAATTTCATGAATGGGCAGAGTGGCTGCCTCTTTGGGAGCCTTAGGGTATTGGAGAATTTCCAATTCCTTTGCTCTAGGTTCCTTTTCAGGAGCTACCGTGATTGAAAGGCCTCGGGCCACATCACGAATAAAATCCTGAAAAGACATGTCCTCCGGAGGAGACATTCTGCGTTGAGGAGACGAGGAGTCTTCCGGGAGAAGCACTCTAGTACCGGCAGAATTATCAGAGTCATCGGAATCAGAGGATTCGAAGTATCTCTGATCCTGATGTTCATGCAAAGCACGGTATCGGTGCCGATCGAAGTCGGTACCAAGTTGGTCCGGTACAGATCTGTCGATGCCAGAAAAAGTCGGCATGGGAAGAATTCCCACCGGGGCCGGTACCGTCAGTGCTGGTACCGGTATCAGTACCGGTGCCCACTGAACCGTCGGTAGCAGTGTCAATGGTACTGCAGCTGTAAGGAGAGCTGCAAGACTGTGTTCGATAGCGAGGAACCTCTGGTCTATCGACGCTGCCAATGCCTGGGTGTCGGTACCGGTAGAAGCGGCCGGACCCCTTGAGCATGGCACCAGTAGTTCTGCCGAGGTCGAGGCCTCAAGAACATCCTGGAGCCCTGTTGGTGGTTTGGAGGCCGAAACCTGTTTTGCCAGTGTATTTTCCTCAGGGGCAATACCAATGGCTTCTCGATGCTTGGAAGGAGATCTACCCTTTAAGGACTGGCTCTTATGTTTAGTTACCTGAGATCCATGGGAGGAAGACGAGGCTCTGGAAGATGTTGATGCAATGGACATGGCATCTGAAGAAAAGAGGGTACCGAGCTTTGCAGCCCGGTTTTGTCTTCCTCTTTTAGTCATCCCCATACAAGAGAGACACTCCGATGGAGAATGGTCAGGGCCTAAACATTTGAGACACCAGCGGAAATGGTACAGCCACACTTAGTACATTTTTTAAAACCACTAGCTGGTTTCTCCATTTTTCAGGAAGAATGGGGCCTAATGCCCAAAATGGCGCCTAGCACCAAAACGAAAAAGTTTCTGAAGAGAAACAGTTCAGAAAGTATATATAAAAAAATAAATAAATATAGCACAGTTACTTACCTGTAACAGGTGATCTCTGGGAACAGCAGGAATAAGTCTTCACATATGGGTACGTCGGTACCGACGGAGCCTGCGTGGGAACGCTCCCCAGCGTCCAATCAGAAAGCTTTTGGGAGCATCCCTCAGCGCCTGCGTGCTGCCTTCCCGCCTTTCCAACTGTCTCTCCTCAGTTGAGTTTTATAGCTGAGACAAAGAGAGAGAAAGAGGAAAGGAAGATAGATAGAGAGATACAACTCCTAGGGGAGGTGGGTGGGTTGTGAAGACTTATTCCTGCTGTTCCCAGAGATCACCTGTTACAGGTAAGTAACTGTGCTATCTCCAGGAACAAGCAGGAATGAGTCTTCACATATGGGGACTCCCAAACTAAGATGCCTGGAGCCCTAGCATGGAGGGAATTGGAACATGCTACACCTCATATGGCCAGGCATCCTGAGGATGGAGGGTAGGAGTTGAAAAGAGAGGAGCTGTAGAAAACAGCTAACCTAAAATAGGACTACAGGTAAGGAGTCCTTGTATGTATGATAATTATCATGAAAAATATTGAAATGAACAATCACAATATGGACCTCACCTACTGGATTGCAGGAAGTAGAGAGGCTGATGGAGTCTACTGGGGATCCAGTAGAGGAATCTTCAAGGTGACCTCACTGAAGTGAAGGTGAAGGTCCAAATCTGGAAGTGACAGGTGATCCAGGTGTCAACTGGGGTAGTACAAAAACAGTAGGTCTTTAGTGGAAAGCTTTATGGAAAAAGCTGGGAACTCCTTTGGCTACAGAGTTACTCACAGTTAGGAGCAAAAGAGGAAGACTGACCGATTTGGACAAACTAGCCCAGTCCTGGAGGGAAGAAGGGTTATGGGAAAAAAGCCCGTATTCCCAAGAAGGACAGATGTCTGAAGGGTTGAAAACTCAGATCTACTGAAGATCTACCCTGTCTTTCCTAACTGGTGAGAGATAGGAAAGATATTGGAGCATGGAGCTTCAGGGATACCTAAACCTAGGGTTAAGGTAAGAGCTGTTAGTACCACAGTAGAGGTTGTGTGCATAAAACCCCCGACATACTGTGGGACAGTATGAACATATGCAAGCCCACTGTCTGGAACCTATAGGAAGGTAAAACCTTTATAAGGATAGACAGTTAGAGGGATAAGTATGTAAATACATATCTACCTATAAGGAAGCATTTCGACAGATACACACACACACACATATATATATATAGGTATTGTGGTGAAGGGCGCCCTCCTGAGGAAATGGAGACTGAAGGAAATCCTGAAATGCAGCAGGATTTACAATCCTAAAAGGAAAAAAAAGCCTTCTTCTGGTGAGCTGAGAATGAAGACCAGCTCAGGGGAGGAGTTGAGCAGTGCTGATTGGGCACACCCAGGGGTTGGACGGGGTGTGTCTGAAAAAGAATCCCTTTATGAAGCGGGGAATGACGTTGCTAGGAAGAAGACCCGGATTGAGATCAAGCAGATGACCAAACAGATTAAGGGGATCAAGAAGAACAAGATTAAGAATTCCCAGGAGCAGAGGACCTGTGAGCAGAGGGCCTGGAAGCCGAAGCAGAATAGCTGTGAGAAACAGGAAAGCCATGAGCAGTTGACCAGGAAGCAGTTTGGCTGCACGTCTGAGCCTGGTAGCAGCAGAGAACCTGCAAGGATCTTAACAGGTGCTTGGAAAGGAAGTCCTACGAGAAGTGGACGAAGCCCTGGTTTAGAGTCTTGGGAAAAGGCAGAGCCCTCGTGGATACAGTTTGGACCGGAGAGACCCAGAAGCACTCACAGCTGCAAAGCTTTTGAGCTACCTAAAAGGAGAGGAGCCTGGCAGAAAGACAGCAGTTTCTATAGGAACCTGGATAGAGAAGGTAAAGTCCCATCTCCTATATTTAAGGCTGTTTTAAAAGATCCCAATTGTTACCCTGAGTCATTCAAGCCAAGAGCTGAAGGGGGAAACATTATTGACTGGGAGAAAAACTCAGTGTTGGCTGACAACGGTTTGTCAGGAACTGAACAGGCTGAATTGCTCCTTCAGGACTTTAAAGAGTTCTTAGAATTGAAAGCAGGCAGACAGTCAAAGCTGAATGAGGACAATAGCTCTGTGCAGTCAGAAGATTTTATGCAAGTGGAAAATGCCTTACCTTTGATAAACTCTGACGATAATAGCATGGACTGTTCAATATGCTGTAAGGAAATAGCAGTATAACAAAGCTTGCCTGTACCTTGTGTGAAAAGAATACAACGTGGCAGTTTCTGCTGCCGTGCTCTGAAAACCTAATTGTTTGCACCTGAGTTTGAGTTCACACTGTGAAGGGAACAGTGATTGCATGAGGCTGCAATATATGTAAGTCACCTCTTGAGGCAGAGCTGAGTTAAGCTCCATAGAAGAAAAGCTGATCTCACTTTATGTTGTCTTATATTCCTGAGTTTCTTCTGTTACCATTTAAAGCACCATTTATGTTCATGTATCTGAATTTTGATGCGCTGGAGGAATCTCCCCAACACGAATAAAATATTCTTGCAAAGCCTTACCTTCTCTGGCGCAACTACATTTATCAATGAGAGAAAGGAGAACAAAACTACATCTCCCATCATTCCAAGGGAATAGTTTTAATCCATTCCTCACGGGACAATAGGCCACTCCTGTCCTTTAGCCCTAGGGCGGGGGCAGGAGCGTCGCAGTATATATATATGTCTATAGTGAGATCTGGAGGGGCATAACATATGCACACGCAGCTTACAGACATATGTATCTATAGAGAAGTATATAGAGATATATACATACATGAATATATATGTCTAAAGATAAATGTCTGCAAATAAGCAGATAGAGATATGCCCATAAGAATATTCACATGGGAGATGTGAAGAGGAAAGATTCATCTAACAAGAAGGTGGAACCTACTTGAGAAGATATATAGAGAATCTATTTCCCCTGGCTAAGATGGTGCAGGAATGCTACCCAGTGAAATAACCAGGATGGTTGTGTGAAAAAACAGAGGATAATATCAGTCTGTAAACAGCAAGTCCTGAGTCCTGTAGAACTCTCGCATGGTAAATGGACAGAAAACGCATAGGATGAGATACCAGGTTGACCCACTGGAGGGACACAAAGGGGTATCATGCGTTATTAGTTAAATATGTGATGTCCATGAAGGAGTAGGATACCATGAGGACAAGCTGCAAGGAAAAAAGAGCATATTCCTTGTAAGAATTGGAGAACTCTTTAGACGTTCACGTAGAAAAGGCTTATGCCCTGTATTATAAAAGGAGAACCCTCACAGTCATGGAAAATGACTGAGGAAGCCTTTTCCAACCATATAGGATAGTCATTAGGGACAAAACCCCATGCTCTCTAGCAAGGGCCCATAGTATAAAGCTTCTCTGTAAGATTGCAGAGAGCATTATGCAGGAGAATTGGGAAATAAAACTGGTTGTTGGAGAAAAACCAGCTGCCAAGTCAACTATGCTGCCAAATCCAAAGGAATTGGGGATGGCAAGAAAAGAAGATAGTGTGATAAGCCTGAAGTGATAAGGATTATCCAAGACAGATGAAAGCACTATCTTGGAATCACTACTAAGGCCAGACAGAAAGTAGTGGAAGACAAAACTGGAAACTTGAGGAAAAGTACCAGTAGTCCAATCACTGGAACTCCTGCTTGGGCAGCTGTTGAATAAGACAGTAGAGAGAATCTTTCTGTGTAAAACAGAGAGAACAGACAGAATAAGAGGAGAAATTCCTGTCCCTGTCTGATGAGCTGCCCAGACAAAAGAAGGGAGTTTATTCAGAGAAAAAACTCCACACTGGAATGAAAGAAATGACTAGAAAGGCTAAAGAAGCCCTGCAGTGGTATGGTACCACTCTTTCAGGGGAAACCCTGGATAACAGGGTAGAGAAACAGGAGCTGAAGGGTGACTTACTATATGGTAAGTCTGTGGAAGGAAAAAATTAATGTTGGAACAGAAACTATCATGGGATAGTTGTTAAACCTCTCTTCTTGGTAGGAAGAAGAGGAGAAACCTGTGACCCATAGACATGAATATCCTGACAGCTCAGCATACCTAGGAGCAACTGGATGTCCTGAGAAAAGGAATCCATGTGTAGAGTTTTGAATGAAAAAACAGTGAAAAATCTTCTACTGAGAAGAAGTCAACTGTAGGTTGTAAACTTCAGGACCCTATGGTTGCTGGGTTTGTTCAGCCTGGCTAGAGTTCGGATTCTTCAGACCAGGGCGAGGTTTCCCTTGTTTGGGAACATCTGTATGATGGGCAGGAGAAGAGTGAAACCTTCTTCTCCTAGGGAAAGAAGGTTTGGTAGGGCATTTCCTACCTACTGGGGAAGGAGAAGGCTTAGAATAGCCTACAGAAACAGGGAAGTCAGTGGACCACTGAGCAACCTGATGTAAAGACTCCTTATTGAAGAGATTTTCCACAGTGCAAGGAGTATTACCCAGTCTTTGTTGTGCCCATCTGCTTAAGTCTGAAGCTTAGAGCCAGGCTCTACGTCGTGCCCCTATGGCTATAGCAGAAGTTCTGCTAACAGACTCAAAGGAGTCCAGGGAAGCACGAGTAAGAAACCAAGAGATGCTTTGAATATGACTAAGTAGTAAGGAATAGTCTGCAGTCTTGGGCTCTGAAAGAAAAGGAGTCAAAAGATATAATTTCTTTGTGACCTCCTGAAGGGATAGACTTTCTGTATATAGGGATAGACATCTTTCTGTATATAGCTTGTATATAGTTTATCATGTTGTCTCCAAGTTACTGACCCTGTTATAATGTAAGCAAAAGACCCTGTTATAATGTAAGCAAAGGACTGTTCTAATGCAAAATTTGTTATCTGTAAACCGCGCTGATACCAAAGAGCGCGGTATATAAAAACTGTAAAATAATAAATAAATAATAATAATATAAAAAATATATGAGAGAATCCTTGTTGACAGCATAGATGTCTGGAAGGTTTGACGTCCAAAGGCATCTAGTGTCCTAGACTCACAACCTGGTGGGTAAGAAGAGTGCTTCTTCTTACTTTTCACCTTCCTCATTGCTGATTCTACCACAATGGAATGATGGGGAAGTTGAGTCTTTTGAAATCCTGGAGAGGGGGACACCTGATACAGAAGATCAGTTGCTCTAGAAGGTGAGGGAACCCTTAAAGGTGCTTCCCACATTCTTAGAAGAAGATCCTGCAAGGAATGATGTAAAGGAAGCATTATATTTTCCTTTTCTCCAGTAGAAAGAGAGCCTTGTGTAGGATCATAACCAGGGATAGGAATAGCAAGAAATGTTGCCATATTCAGGAGAGAATTCTGAAAAGAAGGATCTCCAAAGGGAACCGTCCCTGGACAGGCTAGACCTGAAGAACTAGCCTGGGCACCGGAGGATCTACTTGAGAATATAGGAATATAAGATCCTGCACGGTGCAAGAAAGGATCCCTAAGGAATGGATGCTGGTACTGGAGGTCATGACTTGAGACAGTCAGTACTGCATCTTCCATGCCAGGTATCGACTCCAAACTTGGTATAGAAAGGAGCGACCCTGGTGAAAGAAGCATGGAAGGAGCTGGCCCCGATGCTACTGCGGGTACCGGTACCGATAGCAGTATCTGTGTCGGAATCGAAGGCGACACCGACATCGAAGCAGTCATCGGTGGCTGCTCAATCGGTACCGAGGTAACTGAAGGCTTTTGGTAAATCACCCTCCGTACCGAGTATCCGGAACTGGTAAGCGTCGGTACCGAGACGTGTTGGTACCCAGTCTTCCAGACTAGAGATCGATTCCAGACTCGGCATCGAAGGAAGCGAGTCTATCGATGCATGTCTAGAGGGTACCGACGTCGGTGGTAGTATCGGCGTAGATGCCGATACTGGAAAGTCAATCTGGGGTGTATCGAGTGGTCCCGAAGGTACCGAGAAAGCCAGATGACGATCCCTGGTGAGGAGTGAATCGCTCAACACCAGTGCCGATGCCGGGGTATCGGTACCACTCAAAGCGGATGCCACCCCAGGAACAACCTGAAACCCCTGATAGGCTTTGGAGGCCGAAGACTCCCGCCGGGGTTTTGAAACCAATGGACCCTTGAGGGCAAGGCCGGAGCCGTCATCATGCTGTGCATGAGACCTACCACTCAAGGGTTGGCTAGTCTTAACAGACTGTTTGTGGGTTACCTGATCCTGTGGAGAAAAAATGGTCGGTGCCCTGACACTGGAAGGGAACGCGGTATCGAGGGAAACTCGAAATGGAAAATCTCTTCTCACAATTTTGTAGCCTAATGGCTCCGGAGGAAAATGGTCAGGACCCAAACAGGTTAGACACCAGTTCTTGGAGTCTAAAAACAAAACTGTACCGACACAGCTTAGGCACTTCTTAGGAAAAGAAGGTGGCGGCTCCATGATGGAGAGGCCTGGAAGGCCCAAAAGGTTTAAGACAGAAACTGAGGGGAAAAAATTCCCTGAATTTAAGAAAAAGAAAAAACACCGGCGGTACCGGTGGAGTCAGGGAGACAGCCGCGACCACAAGAAAAACAAAGAATTAAAGAAAACATTTTCTGCGGTGACAGGAGGAGGTCCTGCCGGCTCCGCGGAAAAACGAAAACTGAGGAGAGATAGTTGGAAAGGCGGGAAGGCAGCACACAGGCGCTGAGGGATGCTCCCAAAAGCTGGGGAGCGTTCCCGCGCAGGCTCCGTCGGTACCGACGTACCCATATGTGAAGACTCATTCCTGCTTGTTCCTGGAGATATATATATATATATATAAAAACTCTGGATTTGCAAGTTCAAGTTTTAAGCTGTACGTAAATAGTTTCAATCATTTTATGTAAACACACTTATCTTACATTACTTAAATTTGTATCAAAGTTACTTGTACATAGTTCCATCTGTTCCATGTAACGTTTAATCTCCAGGGACAAGCAGAGAACTCCAGGAACAAGCAAGAAAAGAGAACTGGCGGTACCGGTAGGTGTCGAGTGGAGGCAGACGCAACCACAAGAAAACAAGTTTAAAGAAGAAAGTTTCTGCAGTGACAGGGTATGTGTCCTGTCGGCTCTGCGGAAAACGAAAAAATGAAGAGGGACAGTTGGAAAGGCGGGAAGGCAGCACACATGTGCTGAGGGATGCTCCCAAAAGTGTTCCTATTGGACGTTGGGAAGCGTTCCTGCGCAGGCTCCGTCGGTACCGACGATACCCTATATGTGAAGACTACATTCCTGCTTGTTCCTGGAGATTAAACGTTACATGGAACAGATGGAACTATGTACAAGTAACTTTGATACAAATTTAAGTAATGTAAGAAAAGTGTGTTTACATAAAATGATTGAAACTATTTACATAAAGCTTAAAACTTGAACTTGCAAATCCAGAGTTTTTATAGACTCTTCTAGGCTCTGGGAGAGCGGGTTTGACCTGGTGCATTCAGGGATGACATCACTGTCACAGATGGTGATCATATTCTGTTTGTCCAAGGAGCAGCTGCCAGGTCTCCCATGGGGTAGAGTATTATCCATGTGACTGGAGTAATAAGGAGAATGGAGGAGCAAGTAGTACCACAGTGAGAGAGAACAAAGTGCCTTGGGGATAATGTATTACCTGTGTGATTCTGGAGCTGCTTGGTTTTGCCATTTTCTGCAGGGGTGATCAGGTCCCAAATAAAGCTCTTGATTTTGTCATCCCCACGGTAATGCAGAAGACAGTACACCAAGATGGCCCTGCAAATCGTCTCCACATCCCGCTCTGACATCCGGCGCTTGAAGCGCCCATGGGAAAGAATATCTTTCCAACGGCCCCACCTACAAAGACCAATACACACATACACATATGGAGTATAAACATGAAAACATACTTATCAAACCACAAAGTTTGCCCTACAGCTTTAAGAAAAGGCTGAGAAATTCAGCAAGATCCAGACTTGCTGCTATGACACTCTCACCAAGAGCACACTACAGAACGATGCCTACTTCCTTACCCATACACCAGCAGGTGCTTTTCAACCCGAAAACAATCTGTGCGGCCATATCCGTGATGTCGCTCATGGCGCCTGTGCCGTGGTCGCTCCTCATCCTCACTGTCAAGATCTGAGAACTCCACCATATCGTCATCCCGCAGTGTGCTGAAATGTCTTGTCTGCTTACGCACACGGGGAGTGTCGATTACCAGGGTGTTCTGATCAATAAAACCAAAATAAAGCAAAATTAAAAAAAAAAAATTTAAATAAAAAATCCCCCACAAAAATAAAAAAGGTAAAAAATGGTCTCACCTGCCAATCTCATGTCCATGAATCCCACCAGAGCAGTCCAAAACGCATGATTATTCCTGCTAGCCAGCAAGTGGAGGCAGACTGTAGAGCTGTGAGTTCCATGCAGCTACCTGCTCTTCCGTATTTTTTTTTAACAAAGCATCTAGTCTAGGGCACTTTAAAAGAGAAGGACCCTCGATTGCTGTGGACAGACCCAGCAAAGCAGGGTCCAAGGAAGACCCTTTTTCCCATCATATCAAATAGGCCTTATGGAGAAGTAAAATAAATTCAGGAGAAAAATACCCTAGTTGTTGACCTGAAGCAGGAGCTTCAGGTGCTTCCCCTGCTGAAGCCTGTAATGGTAGTGCTTTTGGAATCAAGCAATCTACTGGTATTAAGAGTGGGGAGAGAGGTGGCAACATGAGATTCTTGATCATGGGAAGTCAAAATGGCCACACGCACTTTTTTTCTGCAACATAAGGCGATTCAGAGTTAGCCTGAACAGAACTAAAATAGGGGTCTCTCTGCCGCTTTACCTCATGGCTGATGCATTTGAGGCCGCTTAGAACTGCTGCATAGCCCACCATAAAGAGAGCAGTGCTTTGCTCTTCCAGACAGCACCTCCTGCCTTCCACTGCTTCTCCGCTAATACATTTCACAAAACTGCCTTCCTTATGGCACACCCTTGCACATGTTACAAGGCCCTAAATCAGGGGTCTCAAACTCCAGTCCCGGAGGGCCACAAACTAGTCAGGTTTTCAGGGTATCCCTAATAAATATGCATGAGATATATTTGCATACAATGGGGCAGTGCATGCAAATATATCTCATGCATATTCATTAGGGATACCCTGAAAACCTGACTGGTTTGCAGCCCTCCAGGACTGGAGTTTGAGATCCCTGCCCTAAATGAACGCTGAAGCGAGAGGCTAAGCAAAGCACCGTTGCCAACACCAAACACGCAGCAGAAAAGCAAGCCCAAATGCCGATTCTAGTGTTACCATAAAGGCAGGGTAGAATAGAAGGCTAAGCCAGTTAGGGAGCTCCCTCTCTCACCTCTCAACCCCGCTACACCTGATCTAGCTTACTTTCTTGAAGTGGTAAAGAAGCAAGGAGAGCAATCCAAGACCTTGCTCTTTTTTTTTAAACTAAGAACAGGGGAAATAAAACACACTCTGAAACTGAGAGGGAGGTGGACTAGAAGGAAACAATGGTGAAATTAGACCTTACCTGCTCATTTTCTTTCCTGGAGTCCCTCCAGTCCAGTCCAGTCGAGACGCACGAGTTATGCTCATCCACCAGCAAATGAAGACTGAACAAACTGAAAACTCTCTCAAGTAGCCTGTGCAAACCTCAAAAGCAGCAGAATGGAGTTCCAAGCCCCATATTCTACACCAGCCCTGCAACCAATCGCAATCGCAATTTTTTGTAACACCATCACCGCACAGATTCCCCCTCCCCAAGGACTAAGGTCTATAATGGGGAGAGCAAGTAGTGCAGCAACACAGAGGAACTCAAGATAAACTAGGGACACAAGGAAGAACTAATGCAAAAAGAAAACTGGCCCAAACCTGCCTGCTCTAGCAATAACCTTCTTTTGGAATAGAAGCAAGACCAGCATAAAACAGCAGCTAAGTCCCGGGTAAGTTCTGGACTGGACTCCAGGAAAGAAAATGAGCAGGTAAGGTCTAATTTCAGCTTCCTCACGTCCCTACAGTCCAATCCAAATGTGTGGGATGTAACAAGACAGTACTACCATGGGGTGGGTACCAAGACGCTGGCCTGCAGTCCCCAAGCCCTGAAAGTGGTGTCCTGACGAGCCTGTACATCCAGCCAGTAATGGAACAAAGCAAAGACCAAGTCACTGCCCTGAAGATTTCCTGAGGCAGAAGACGACTGAATTCCACCCAAGGAGAAGCCTGAGCCCTATCAGAGTGAGCCCGCAAACCCACTGGAACCACATGCCCTTTAAGCAAATACGCAGACTCAATGGCATCCTGGATCCAGCGGGAAATGGTTGCCCTAGAAGCTGCTTTGCCCTTCCGAGACCCTCCAAACAGCACAAAGAGAAGCTCTGAACACAAACACCTCCATGACCTTCAAGTACTGCTTAAGTGACCTGCGGACATCCAAAGCATAGTTACTGTGGTGGCGAAGCCAGCCAGGTGCCTATGGAAATAGAGAAAACACAAGCAGTTTCCCCTAGTCAGAAAGAAAGTGCAGGGAATGGTCACTTTAAAAGTGCAGCTAACATTGAAAAAAACCTGTCAAAAACTGCTGTCCTAAGGCCACGCCCCAGCTCCATGGTAACTGAGGGTGGTAATCCAAGACAGCTGGGGGTGGGGTGGAAAGATACAGGTCAGACCCACTCATATAAGCCCCAGAGAGACGAGAGAAAGAGGAGAGGAATAGCAGGAAGAGAAAGAGGGAGCCGAGTCTGATTCAGAGGCGG
This sequence comes from Ichthyophis bannanicus, assembly GCA_033557465.1. Taxonomy (NCBI): domain Eukaryota; kingdom Metazoa; phylum Chordata; class Amphibia; order Gymnophiona; family Ichthyophiidae; genus Ichthyophis; species Ichthyophis bannanicus. Next base: position 124,383,488 of record CM066048.1, read on the forward strand.
AGTCTGTGAAGGAACCTCAGTCTGAGCAGGAGTCTCACTCTTACAGGAGGAAGAGAGACGGAAGGGCTAATTTATCCAGGAACCAGCATGGCCAGGGAAGTGGCAGTGAAGCACTGCTGAGGAGAATCCCAAAAGGTATTGCTCGTAAGGATTTTAGCCAAGGGTCTCAAGAAAGGTTCCCAGACAGCAGTTGGAGGGAAGGATATCCCCAAAGCCAGCTCCAGTGTTTAAACCAGTACCAGGGTTACAGGAAGCCTGCAGGAGGTTCAAGAACCCAGGAAGGGCTGGTAAGAAAACCTCTTAACAAAGAAAGCCTGAATGTTTTAAAGCTTTTAAAACGTTTGATAAAAGACCAGGAAGTAACTTGTGGTGATAGCAGCTCTGCGTCCCGAGAGAGGTCTCGAGGGGAACAGCTGTTTTTCAACGACGTCACAGAACCAGAGTGTTCTGAGTGTGAATCAATGGACATTGGAGAAAGTGATAATGTCTTGAGTGAACCTAAGCAAGAAATGGAATGTGATTTATCCATAGCAGTAAAGTAAGAATGTTTTGGAATTATAAGCTTGAAGAAATTTCCATTTGTTTGATGTGCATGTGGTTCTAAGAAGGAAGGAAGTTTTAATTAGTATGGCTGCTGTTTTAAAAGAGACTTGTTAAAGAGGAAGGACTAAAGTCTCTGGAATAACTAATTAAAACCCTTAAGGAATTAAAGCCAAGAAGCAAAGTTTATTGCCTGAGTTTTGCTGCATTGAAAGTTTTCAATGGACATTTAGTTTCAGTTAAGCACTGTGAATTGAAGCCTTTTGCTTTTGAAAAAAACAGCCTTTGCCTTGTTGAAGTAAGCAAGAGCAATTTGATATCTTTGAGAAGTTTTTCAAACCTTTTTATTTCTTGTGGAAAAGTCTGTACATGTGATATGCCAAGCTTATTTTGAAGTTCCTGTTATCAAGGGAGGCGAATAAAATTTCCTGTGTTGCTTTCAACCCTCGGCTCAGCACTTCATTACAACTACAATTAAATGCTTAAGGAACTACAACTCCCAGAGGCCTTTGCCCAGGAGTTCACAATTGAAAGGAACATTCGCCCCCTTTCCTCGTCAGGCAACCGCCTAGGCGGGGCAAGGGCGCAACATTACTCATCTATAACAGGTGATCTCCGGGAACAGCAGGAATTTAGTCTTCACATATGGGTATCGTCGGTACCGACGGAGCCTGCATGGGAACGCTCCCCAGCGTCCAATAGGAAAGCTTTTGGGAGCATCCCACAGCGCCTGCATGCTGCCTTCCCGCCTTTCCCAACTGTCCCTCTCCAGTTGAGTTTAAACCTGAGAGGGAACGAGAGAAAGAGAGAGAGATAGAGAGATACAATTCCTAGGTGAGGTGGGTGGGTTGTGAAGACTAAATTCCTGCTGTTCCCGGAGATCACCTGTTACAAGTGAGTAACTATACTATCTCCAGGAACAAGCAAGAATGTAGTCTTCACATATGGGGACTCCCTAGCTGCAGATGCCAGGGAGAAGGCCCCAGAAGTTGTGTGCCCTTGTGAAAGGGCTCCACTTCCCCCCCATGGATCTCTGACATCCTACCAGGGATGGTGGGTAGGAGTTGATTAAGTATGGAACAGGTGTTGAAGAACAGCCTGACCAAACAAGGCATCCCAGCGGGAGTCCTTGTCTAAGCAGTAATGGGCTGTGAAGGTATGAACCGAAGCCCAAGTAGCTGCTCGACAGATGTCGTCGATAGACACAGAGTGAAGATGAGCCATAGAGGCTGCCATGGCTCTCACATTGTGAGCTGTGACATGGCCTTCAAGAGGAAGGTTTTTACTCTCATAGGCAAAAGATATACACTGTGCAATCCAGCTGGACAGTGTTCTTTTGGAGACTGGAAGTCCCAAATGACTAGGATCAAAAGCAACAAAGAGTTGAGAGGACTTTCTATGTTGCTGTGTCCTTTGGAAGTAAAAGGCCAAAGCCCTTTTACAATCCAAAATATGAAGATTCCTTTCTGCATTTGAGGCGTGAGGCCTTGGGAAGAATACAGGAAGGTAAACCGCTTGGTTTAAATGAAAAGTTGACACCACCTTTGGCATAAAGTGTGGATGAGTCCTAAGGACTACCTTATCATGATGGAACCTTGTATAAGGAGGATCAGCCACCAGTGCTTGCAATTCACTGATGCGACATGCTGATGTGATTGCAATAAGAAAGATGACCTTCCAGGAAAGGAATTTCAAAGAGATAGTGGCTAATGGTTCAAAGGGCGGTTTCATGAGCTGCCCAAGAACCAGATTTAAGTCCCATGCCACCGGTGGTGGCTTAATGGGAGGCTTAGTTAAAAGAAGGCCTCTCATAAATCTCGCTATGAGAGGAAATAGGTTGTCCATTTAGAGGCTTGAAAGAAGCTGCAAAAGCACTCAAATGAACTCTCACTGAATTGGTCTTAAGCCCTGCATTTGATAAATGAAGAAGATACTCCAGTAATGATGCCAGAGGTATCGCAAGAGGGCTAAGACCCTTCTGCGAGCACCATATGGTAAAACTTTTCCACTTAAATGCATAAGAGCGTCTTGTGGAAGGCTTCCTGGAAGCATAAAGGATATCCTTTATCTGCTGGGAAAGGTTAAGACCGTGAAGTTCTAGGCTTTCAGCAACCAGGCCCTGAGATGCAGAGACTGGGGATTGGGATGCCACAGCATCCCGTCCTCTTGAGAAAGGGGATCTGGAGCAGATCCTAACTCTAGAGGCGGAGCTTGAGAGAGATGTAGGAGCAGAGGGTACCACATTTGCCATGGCCAACGTGGAGCTATGAGAATCATATGACCTCTGTCTCTCTGAAGCTTGAACAGGGTTTTGGGAATTAGGGGAATGGGTGGAAAGGCATACAGGAAGTCCTGACCCCAATGGAGGAGGAAAGCATCCCTGGCCTGACAACCCTGAGCAGGAATTCTGGAACAGAACTGGGGAAGTTTGGCATTCAGCGGACTTGCAAAGAGGTCTATGTCTGGGGTTCCCCAAATTTGAAAACGTTTGGCCACCTGGTCTGCATGGAGAGATCATTTGTGTGGAAGCAGAACTCGACTGAGTCTGTCTGCCCAAGAGTTTTGAATGCCTGGAAGATACACCGCAAGGAGATGAATCTGATGCTCTTTGGCGAGGGCCCATGGTCGCAAAGCTTCATTGCAGAGCAACAGAGAGCCTGTTCCGCCCTGCTTGTTCACATAGAACATGGCTACTTGATTGTCCGTTTGAACTAGGACTGTCTTGCAGCTGAGCTGGGTGTGGAATACTTGAAGAGCAAGGAAGATTGCTCTGAGTTCCAGGAGACTGATATGGAGATAGGCCTCCTGTGGAGTCCAGGTACCCTGGGTAGAGAGGCCTTGCAGGTGGGCTCCCCAACCCACCTGTGAAGCATCTGTTGTTAGAGTGGCTTGGGATGGGGGTTGCTGAAAAGGAGACCCCACCAAAAGGTTTTGGGATGACTGCCACCATTGGAGGGACAAAATAAGGCAATCTGAGTTTGCTATTTTGTCTGACAGGCAACCTGACGCCCGAGTCCACTGAGTGGATAACGTCCACTGGGCTGCCCTCATATGGAGGCGAGCATAAGGAACCATATGCATGGTGGATGCTTTGTGGCCTAACAACTGTAACATTTCCAGAGCAGTGAGGTGAGGTTTTAGCACTGCTTGGGAAGCTAACTGCACAATGCGAAGGCAGCGGGGCTGCGGAAGGAAGGCCCTTGTCTGTCTGGTATCCAGCAGAGCTCCTATAAACTCTAGGGACTGAGAGGGTGCAAGGTTGGATTTTGGGAAGTTTATGACAAGTCCCAAATACTGAAGGATGCGCATTGTGCAAGAGAGAGAAACCCTGGCCTCTGGCTCTGAAGGGGCTCGAATGAGCCAGTCGCCTAAGTAAGGGAAGACGAATATTCCCAGGGTGTGGAGAAATGCTGCCACCACAGCCATGCATTTTGTGAACACCCTTGGTACAGAGGCCAGGCCAAAAGGAAGAACCCTGTATTGGTAGTGCTTCCCTTGAAACAGAAAACGAAGGAACTTTCGGTGAGTTGGATGGATGAGAACATGAGTTACGCATCCTTGAGATCTACAGAACAAAGCCAATCCTGACTCTGAAGGTATGGCAGCAGAGTTCCTAGAGAAATCATTTTGAACTTCTCTTTGAACAGGAATTTGTTCAATTCTCTGAGGTCTAAAATAGGTCTGTGTCCTCCTGTTTTCTTTGGAATAAGGAAATAGGGGGAGTAAAACCCCGTACCCCCGTTGGGGAATGGGTACGTCTTCTATTGCCCCTTGAGCAAGGAGCACAGTGACCTCTTGACCTAACCGGTCGTTGAGAGAGGTCTGAGAATTGAACTGTCTTACCATTGTAGGAGGGGGCATGCTGAGGAAATGAAGCTTGTACCCCTCTCTTACAATAGACAGAGTCCAATTTTATGCTGTTATCTGACCCCATCTGGGGGCAAAATGACCCAACCTTCCTGGGATGGTGGAGGGTTCTGAGCCGTTCAGGGCCAGGAAGGCAAAGTTCTCTAGATAGGAGTCAAAGCCCCTGTGGAGGCTGAGTCTGCTGAGCCGGTTGAGGCTTAGCTGCTTTTGTCTTTCTTTTTTTTTTTTTAATTATTTATTTATGAATTTCAAATTGAACAGCAAGAAAAACAATCAAGCACAATCTTGCTCAGAAAATGAGATGTACACAGGAGTATAAAAATAAGAGATACAGCAAGTAGAAAATAAACCCATGATTCCCATACAGTCCAACATCAGTGGGGGGGGGGGGGGGGGGGGGGGTGGTGGGGGGGGGGGGGGGGGAGGGGGGGGAGGGGGGGGTGGGGGGGAGAAGGGAATTCTAAGACCAAACAAGAGTAGAATGGTCTAACCTTAAAGATATTAATACAAGAAGAACACAAAATGACTAAGAGGTACTCCAGATATCACAAATAAGTAGAGAACAATTATCCCAAAGCATCAACAGTAGAAATCCTAGCATCAATAAATGTAACAAGATCCAAAGGATCAGAAAAATAATACCGAACAGATTTGTAAACCACTAGGCATCTACAAGGGTATCGGAGAAAGAAAGACCCTCCCATTTGCAACACACCAGCTTTTAAAAGTAGAAACTGTTTACGCCGTTTCTGAGTTTCCCGCGTTAAGTCAGGAAACATAGAAATAGTCAAACCCTTAAAGGACTCCAGCCTCTTTTTAAAGAACATCTTAAGGAGCCAATCTTTGTCAGAGATTAAGGCACAGTGCACAATCATAGTAGCCGGCACACAGCCCTCACCCCCAGTATCCTCCAACAAGTTAGAAACATTGAGAACATCAAAGTTAACATTAGAAACATTAGAAAGAGCCACAGCATCTTTTTTCCCTCGAGGAAGATAATAAGCTTTAGTCAAAGAGAGAAACAGTTCAGGAGGAACTTTGAGAACTTCGTGAAGATATTTCTTGAACATATCCATCGCTGATACACTCTGAGATTGTGGAAAGTTTAAGACCCGCAAATTAGCGGCTCTGGCAGCATTTTCCAAGATTTCAATCTTATACCGAAGAATCCCAGCTTTTGTCTTTCTTTGCCTAGGTTGTTGCTGCTGTCCCTTTTGGGCAGACTGACCTAAACGATGCCCCTGCTGGATATAGGAGGGATAAAACTTTTTCTTCTTACTGAAGAATGGTTTCTTAGAGGATCTTTTCCTCTCAGGATCAGCTGTAGATTTAGACAATCTATCCAAAGTGATATTGTCAGCATCTATCTCATTAGCTTTTTCCTGCCAATTCTTGCCAAAGAGATTCTGTCCTGTGCAAAGGTATATTCCCTAGTATGTCCTGTATCCAAATTTCCAAGTCAGATGCCTGGAGCCAGGCAATCCTATGTGCACCTATGGCAATGGCAGAGGTTCTGCTTATGCACTCAAAGCAGTCAAAGGCTGCACGATTCACAAACTTGGAAATATCCTGAGCATGTTTGACAAGAGCGAGATAATCTTGCCTTTTATCATCAGGAAGGAGAGGGCTCATAAGCTTAAATCTCCTGTGACCTCTTTAAGGAACATTCCCATATACAAGATATAGGAACTGATCCTAGCAGAAAGCATGGAAGCTTGGAAGGATAGACGTCCAAAGGCGTCAAGAGTCCTACACTCACGTCCTGGAGGATTAGATGCATGCCTTTTTGCACTCTTTATTTATTTATTTACATTCTCTTATATACCGCGCTATTCTGCATCAGTGCGGTTTACATTGAACAAACTGAAATTACATTGAACAGGGCATTATAACTTGGAGATAACTATTTTACAGGGAACATGGGCTATGGAGGGTTAAGTGGCTTGCCCAAGACCACAAGGAGCACCTATGGGACTAGAAACCCCAGTCCTTCCGGCCCAAGGTTGCTGTCCTCTAGTGGGATTTGAACCCCCGACCTTCCGGCCTGAAGTACCTTGCCCCAACCACTAGGCCACTCCTCCACTCCTTCTCATGGCTGATTCCACCACCATGGAATGGTGTGGTAATTGAGTCTTCTGAAACCCAGGACAAGGAGGAACTCGATACATGGTGTCGAGTCTTCTAGAGTGAGGGGATGTGGTTAGAGGTGTTTCCCACATCCTTAACATAAGATCATGCAAGATCTCATGAATAGGTAAGGTAGCTGCCTCCTTGGGAGCTTTAGGGTATTGTAGGATTTCTAATTCCTTTGCCCTAGGCTCTTTTTCAGGAGCCACTGTGATGGAAAGACCTCGGGTCACATCTCGGATAAAATCCTGAAAGGACATATCCTCTGGTGGAGACATCCTACACTGAGGAGAAGAGGAATCCTTAGGAAGAAGTACTCTGGTATCGGCAGAGCTTTCAGAGTCTTCAGACTCATCCAAGGATTAGAAGTATCTCCGATCCGGGTGATCGTGCAAGGCACAGTACCGGTACCAATCAAAGTCGGCATCGGAGTGGTCCGGTACCGACTTGTCGATGCCGAACAGAGGTGCATGACTCGGTCCCAGTAAAATACCTGCCGATGTTGATGCAGTCGGTGCCGGTACTGAAGTCAGTGCCGGTACCAGTTGAATTGTCTGAAGCGGTTTCAGGGGCATCGAGGCCGTGAGAAGAGCTGCCAGACTGCGTTCAACAGCCAAGAATCTATGGTCTATTGATGCTGCCGATGCTTGGGAATCTGTGCCGGATGAAGCAGCCGGCACCCCAGAGCATGGCACCAGTAGTTCTGCCGAGGTTGAAGCCTCGAGAACATCCTGGAGCCCCGTTAGTGCTTGGAAACCGAAGCCTCCCGCCGGGGCAATTTTGCCGGTGAAACTCCCTCAAGGGCAACGCCAGAGGCATCTCGATGTTTAGACGGAGATCTACCCTTTGAGGACCGGCTAGATTTATGTTTAGTTACCTGAGATCCATGGGAGGAAGACGAAGCCCTGGAAGACGGCGATGCCACGGAGGCTGCATCGGAGGAAAAAAGGGTGCTAAGTTTAGCAGCTCGGTTTTGCCGGCCCTTTTTCGACATCATCCCACAGGCAATACACTCTGAAAGAGAGTGGTCAGGACCTAAATATTTGAGGCACCACTCATGGGTGTCGGTGACGGAGATGGTACCGCCACACTTAGAACACTTTTTAAAACCCAAAGCAGATTTTTCCATTTTGAAGGAAAAAGTTGGGCCTAGTGCCCAAAATGGCGCGTGGCACCTGAGGAGAAAATTACTGGAAAAGACTCCAGAAGAAAGGTGTTTTGGTTTTTTTTGAGGAAAAAAGAAAGAAGAACTGGCGGTACAGGTGTAGCGTCGAGGGAAGGTAGACACGACCACAAAAAAGAAGAATAAGAAGGGAATTTTTTCTGCGGTGACAGGATGTGCGACTTGTCGGCTCCGCGGAAAATGAAGAACTGGAGAGGGACAGTTGGGAAAGGCGGGAAGGCAGCACGCAGGCACTGTAGGATGCTCCCAAAAGCTTTCCTATTCGACGCTGGGGAGCGTTCCCGCGCAGGCTCCATCGGTACCGACGATACCCATATGTGAAGACTACATTCCTGCTTGTTCCTGGAGATACACAGATCCCTGGACTCAGCCGAAGCAGGGGAACCAGCAAAGGCCAGTAAGGCCACCATCCGATTCAAGTGGAATGTCGAAACCACCTTCTGCAAAAACGAAGGGAATGGATGAAGCCCCACCTTCTTCGTTACCACCAAATAGAGCTCCTTATATGACAGAGCTTGCAGCTCTGAGATGTGGCGTGCCGAGCAAATCGCTACCAAAAACACCACCTTCAGCATTAGTTCCTTCAAGAAAGCCCTGCGAAAGAGGCTGAAACGGAGGCGCAGTGAGGGTGGAGAGCACCAAATTAAGATCCCAGGATGGGACAATGGAGGGACAATGGAACGACAAGGCAGTCTCAAATGCTTAACCCCTCAAAGAAAAAACGGACATCTCGATAAGAGGCAAGGGATACACCCCGCACCCGACCCCAGAAGCAAGGCAGAGCAGCAACCTGAACCTTCAAGGAATTTAAGGCCAAACTCTTGTCAAGGCCAGCCTGTAAAAAGGACAAAAGCTCCAGAAGGGAGGCTACCCAGAAGCCACACTCCCCTCTGTTCTCACCAAGCTTCAAAGATGCATCAGATCCACACACAGGCAAAGGAAGTGGAGCGTTTGAGCCTGCAACAAGGTATCGATCACCTGCGGGGAATAACTCCTACGCCTCAAATGCATCCTCTCAAGAGTCGGGCCATAAGAGAGAATCAATCCACATCTGGCATCTGAACAGGACCCTGTGTCAGCAGAACCATCTCCTAAGGAAGAAGGAGATGCTCTGCTATCAGTAGATGCATGTGGTCTGCATACCACGGCTGTCTGGGTGAGTTTGGGGCCACCACCACCACACCCCCAGCATGCGATTTGACCCACTGTAGAACATAACCAATCAGCGGCCATTGAGGGAACACAGAAGCCCACTCCTGGGCCATGGCTGAACCAGCACACTGAGCTCCTCTGCCATGTACTCCTGGCGCCTGCTGAAGAATCTATCAGCTTTGGCATTCGCTACTGTTGCCATCAAGTCCATAATCGGGATGTCCCAGTGTGCTACCATCCACTGAAAAGGCCGACTCGGAAAGAGACCACTCCCCAGATCCAAAGATGACGGCTCAGATAATCCACCTGCACATTCTCCTTCCTGGAAACATGTGCCACCGACAGCGCGAGGAGATGGAACTCTGCCCACTACAGAAGTGGAATCGTCTCCACTGCCATCAGTGAGCGCCCGGTACCTCCCTGTTGAATGATGTAGGCCACCATCATTGCATTGTTGGACAGCCCCCTTACCACTTGCTGCTAAACGAGGGGGGAAAGACCTCTAAGGCCAGATATACTGCACGCATTTCCAGGCGATTGATGTACCACTGACTCTCCTCAGGAGACCATCATCCAAGGCCATCTGAGACTAACAATGAGCCCCCACCCCCCGCAACCGAATAGACTAGCATCTATGGTCAACACCACTCAGTCCGGGGTCTCGAAGCATCCCGGTCACAAGTCTTGTCTGGTCTAGCCACCAATTAAGCCTTGCCCTGGCCTCACCCCAAAGAGCGAATTGAGCATCCATCAACTGCCCTTGCAGAGACCATTGTGCCAAAAGCACCACTTGGAGAGGCCTTATATGCGGATGAGCCAAAGGCACCAAACTCCAAGGAAGCCACCATAATGACAAGCACCCGCAGACAATCCCAAACTCTCAGTCAAGGAACCACGTGCATCCTTTGCACGTGTCCTTGTAACTTCACTATCCTGCCCTCCAGCAGAAAACACCATATACCGCTGAGTGTTGAAGCAGGCTCCCAGATACTCCAAGAAATGAGATGGAGACAGGCTGCTCTTGACAGAATTGACAACTCAATGCAGCTCCTGAAGCTGGTGGACCATGGAGGCTGTCGCCTTCCAACTCTTCTGCAATGACTTTGCCCAGATCAACTAATCATCTAAATACGGGTGTTCCAGGATGCTCTGCTTTCGCAAGACTACTGCCACCACCATCACCCTGGTGAACACCCGCGAAATCGTGCTGAGGCCGAAGGGGAGAGCCTGAAACTGAAAATGCCTCTGCAGAACTGCAAAACCGCAAAAACTGCTAATGCTCCAAGCAGATGGGAATATGCATACCTCTTGGACAGATCCAGGGACATCAAACTCCCTTTGCCGGATACCCACTATGACGGGCTGCAGAGTTTCCATTCGAAAATGAAGCATACGAAGGGCCTTGTTTACGCCTGTCAGATCTAAGATGGGCCACCAAGAGTCTTCTTTCTTTGGCACAACAATGTAAATCAAATAGCATTCTGTACCCCATTCCTCTGGGGGTACAGGGTCAGCGGCCTTGGGCTGCAGAAGCTAGTTGAGCATCGTCTGGACAGCCAACACCTTGGCAGGGGCTTGGCAAGGAGACACCATGAAGACATCCACGAGAGGCCTAGCAAACTCAAGAGTGTACCCTTCACGATCACCTCCAGAACCTCCATGTCTGTTGTGATCTGTGCCTAGGCAGGGTAAAATAGACTTAGGTGACCACCTATTGATTGCACCTTCGCAGGGACCTACAAACCTTTCTTGGCCAGACATGGCAGTTCCTGGACCCCCCTGCCTTGCCTCGGATGCCCTAACTACCCTTGTGAAAGGAGAGAATCTTCAGGAGAAACTAGGACCTTTGTGGGTTCGCCCCTTGAGCTGGGCAAAACTTCCATGCCTCATGCCCCCAGCACCTAGAGGAGGACCCACGACCAGCATAGAAACATAATTTGCAGAAAAATAAATTGTAGAAAAAGACCATATGGCCTATCTAGCCTGCCCTTCCATATCAATGACTATAGTCCCTTTTTCTCCCCCCTCCACCATTTCAGATACTGTCCTAGTCTCTACTACCTCTACTGGGAGACTATTGCATGCATCTACTACTCTTTCCATAAAGAAATATTTCCACATATTCCTCCTGAGTCTATACCCTTTCATTCTCATCTTATGTCCCCTCATTGCAGAGCTTTCTTTAAATTAAAAGAGGCACTCCTGTACATTTATGCCACGGAGGTATCAATTACCGTATTTTTCGGACCATAAGACGCACTTTTTCCTCACCAAAAAGTGGGAGGAAAAGTGCCTGCGTCTTATGGTGCGAATAGAAGAAGTTTTAGTTTTCCTCGGGGGGTGGAGCTCACCGGAGACCACGACACTCTCACCTCTGCAAAGTGTGCTTGCTACTGTCAAAGCCAGGTGATGCGATGGGGCAAAGCGCAGGATCCACCGGGAAGCCGAGTTCACTCACTGCTGTACTTCCCTGCGGCAGGTCAGACAGCCCCGCAGACATGCTCAGTCTCCTCTCTTTTTCCAGCCAGCGGGCCCCAATGCAACAGCGCCAGAAGATCGCTCCACAGGAAGCATTAATAAAGGAGCCCCGCTCTGAGCAGCGTCGGTAGCCGGCAGTGGGACAGCAGCTCCAGCCGCGGATTGTGATGCCGCCGGGCTCCAAGCACCTTCACGCCCCAGCCTGCCCTTGCTTAGGGTTAGGGAGTGGAGGCCTGGAGCCTGGTCTTTACTGAGCTAGTTACCGGTATGTACTGTCCACTGGTTAGAAGGGTGATGGCGGGGCCTGGGAGTAGGGGTAGAGAACGGGCTTGGGGGCTGAGCCATTGGGGGTGGGAGGTTTGGAGAACGTGGGATGGAGCTGGGTTTTGGACTGCCTTTGCTTTAGGGTAGGTACCGGTAATTGAGGAGAAGGGGAAATATACAAACTGGTTCGAGGTGAGGTGGGATGGAGGAGTGGGTTTTGCCCTGGTTTAGGGTAACGAGTTGCGGGTGGAGGCGGAGTTTTGGGATCAGCTGAGGGGGACAGGCAGAAATGTATCCCTAGTTGCCGTTGCTTCGGTTTGGAAACAAGACTAGAGACTGGTTTCTCAGCTGTTCCCTCCCAAAGGTATGGTGTGGGCTGAAGTGTGTTTCTTTTTCCCGATTGCACCATGAGGGATTTCGTAGCCGATGGTCTTACTTTTCCTATCCCTTCTTTTTTGTATCGCTCTTTTGTTGTTTGGCTGGTTTTCTCCCGGCTTAGATTTGTGTTTGTTTTTTTTTTGTGTTCCCCTTTTTAAATGAACTCTCTAACTGGTGTTACAGCAAACACTTCTGGTGATGGGCAGAAAAATTGCCTGATTTCAAGGAGTACCTGTCTTTGTTGTGTCTCTGAGAGACCACGATGATCCAGAGGAAATGGCACATAGCAGTCCTCCTACTTATAGGCCACTAGCACAATCCGAAAAATGCTGGCTTGAATTCTAAGTTTGGATCTTACTGAACTGTGAACCTAAAAGGCAAATGCTGCAAAAAAAAAAAAGCTTGTTGTGCCTTATTTAACCAAATATTTCAAATTTCCCTAGGTCTCCTTTGTTATCACCTATGGAGATGGTGAGGAAGTATTTTGGGGAAATTTGGTTCAGAATATTTTTTTCCTATTTTTCTCCTCTAAAAACCAGGTGCGTCTTATGGTCGGGTGCGTCTTATGGTGCGAAAAATACGGTATATATCTCTTCTCTCCCACCTTTCCTCTAAAGTATACATATATTTAAGTCTGTCCCCACAGAGCTTATAATGAAGACCACTGACCATTTTGGTAGCCACCCTCTGCAAAGATTCAATCCTGTTTATATCCTTTTGTAGGTGGGGTCTTCAGAATTGCAGACAATATTCCAAATGAGGTCCCACCAGACACATATAGAGGCACTATCGCCTCCTTTTTCCTGCTAGCCATTCCTCTCCCTATACACCCAAAGCATCTTTCTGGCTTTCGCCATCGCCTTTTCTACCTATTTAGCCACTTTAAGATCAAAAACAAACAATTATGCCCGGGTCCCATTCCTCTTTCATGGACAAAAGCACTTCACCCCTTATACTGTACCGCTCTTGGTTTTTTGCGGGCCAAATGCACAATCCTACAATTTTTAGCATTAAATCTCAGCTGCCAAATTCTCAATCAATCATTCTTCATGTTATCTACTCCTTCCTGGGTGTCTACTCTAGTGCATATTTTGCAATCATACGCAAAGAGGCCAACCTTACCCAACAGCCCTTCTGCAATATCAATAGCAAATATGTTAAGAATCGGACCAAGGACAGATCCCTGCAGTACACCACTGGAAACCTCCTCAGAGTGAGCTCCATTTAGCTGTACCCTTGTTGCCTCCCACTCAACCAATTTCTAGCCCAGTCAGTCACTTTAGGGTCCATTCCTAGGGTGCTCAATTTATTTAAAAAAGTCACCTGTGAGGAATAGTATCAAAGGTTTTACTGAAATCTAAGTACACCACATCTAAGGCTCCCCCTCGGTCTAACTCTCTGGTTACCCAGTCAAAGAAATCAATCAGATTCGTCTGACAAGACCAGCCTCTAGTAAGCTCATGTTGCCTTGGATCCTGCAATCCACTGGCCTCAGAAACCTCACTATCCACTGTTTTAGCAGTGTTTCCATTAATTTACTAACTATAGATGTCAGACTAACCAGCCTATAGTTCAAAACCACATCCTTACTTCTGCTCAAGTGTAAAGAGACCACATGTGCCTTTCTCTAGTCCTCTGGGACCACTCCCAGCTCTAAAGATGCATTGAAAAGGTCAATTAGTGGTGCCGGCAGAAGGTCCTTAAGTTTCTTCAATATACTCTTATGTATTCCATCCGGTCCTATCGCTCTGTCCACTTTTAGTTTAACTAGTTCCTCACGAACACAGTTTTCTGAAAATTGTTTAAGATCCCCTTTACTTCTCTTCCTATTTGTGGGTGTTTTCTGAGGTCCTGCTCCTGGCCCTTCATCTGTGAACACAGAACAAAAATATTTGTTATGCAATTCTGCTTTATCCTCTTCATCGTCTTCTACATATTCCTCCCCTTCACCCTGGAGTCTGACAATACCACTTTTGCACTTCCTCCTCTTGCTAATATATCTGAAAAATGTTTTAGCCAATACAATAAAATGGGGAGACATTTCTTCTTCTTTTTGTATATCTGCTTGCCTGGCTACTTTCCTAGCTTCTCTTAAGTTTTTCAAAATGTTGATGCTTGTCTTCCTCTTTCTGTGATTGCTTGTATTTTATGAAAGTCACTCTCTTTCTTCACCTTTTTAGCTACTTTTTTTGAGAACCAGAGTGGCCTCCTTTTCCTTTTATTTACTTTCTAACAAAAGGGTATGTTGCCCTTAAAATATCCCCTTTCAGTTTTGCCCATTGCTTTTCTACATCTCCCAGCTGTTACCATCCAGCTAACAACTCCTTGAAGTATTGTCCCATCTTGGCAAAGTTAATTCTCCTGAGGTCTAGAGCCCTAGCTTTTGAATGGACTTCATCAGCTCCTAGTTCTAATACTGAACCATACCACCTGGTGATCACTAGTGGGAGATAATTTTACATCCATAACATCAGAAACACTTTCCCCATTGGTAAGCACCAGGTCTTGTATGGTCCCTTCAAGTGTGGGTTCCTTATCGTCTCTCCAGTACAGTCTCGCACCTCTGGGTAATGTACCTCTTCCAGCAGCTTGGAGACTGAGTATGTCATCTTTTTGATGACACCAGTGTACTTATGCAGCTGGCACCACCTACTAGCCCCAGTATGCTCAGTCTCCAAGCAGCTGGAGGAGGTAGTGATTTTAATGATAGTTCACAGATTACTAATAGCAGGTCTGCAATCTCATATTTCAGTTCTTTCAACATCCTTGGATGTATATCATCCGTCCCAGGTGATTTGCTACTCTTCAGTTTATCTAATAGTTGTAATACATCTTCCCGATGTATCGATATTTTCTTCAATTCTTCTGCACCTTTAAATACCACTTGTGATAAGGAAGCTTATCATAGCTCAGGAAGGAGCTATAGAAAAGGTGAAGTGACTCTGAACAAGCAACCTGTCAGTTCTGGTAGAAATAAGAAAACAGAATTTTCCCATAAAAGACTACCAGTCCCAGAATGTACCAGGTTTCCAACAGCCATTAGAGGAGCTGAAGTGGGGAAACGTGTGTTCAATCAGGAGGGCTATGAGGTAATCCCTAAGCACTCATCTCAAAGGGCAGGGCCTGATTCAGCACAGCTGCGCTGTGTTAGGGAGGAGCACTCATCTAAGCAGAATAAAGGTAGAGTTTATTCTACAGAGAATCATCCTGAGGATCATCATCATCTTCATGATCAACTTGGATATCCAGAGAATTATCCTCAGTTTCATCTGAAGGATCATCAGAAGCAGAAGCCAAACCGGACAGACAGAGAGGGCAAGAAACCCTTTGGAAGAAGGAAGAGAAAAGCCTTTGAGAGGTCTAGAGGAGTCAGTAGCAGTACGTATACTGGGAGGCATTCCAAGGGCCAGCATACACCATTGGACTGGGGAAAGCCAGAGGAATGGTGCTGCAGAGTTAGGAATCTCCAGACGGTACCTGTGAGGGAGACGGCTGCACGTGGAAGGGACCCTAAGACCCGTGCCAGAAGGTATGTGAAGAGAGATCCAGTGTCCAGGGATCTGGATTGGAAGGCTGGACATAAGAACTGGACTACATACTGGCCAGGCTATATAGAGAGGAACTCTAACAGCAATGGAAGCTCAGGTATGAACACTGATCTATGCCCTAGCTATAACCTTGAAAGACAGCAGGGAAACAAGTATTCTCCTGAAAGTGCTCCATTGGGAGATTCATCTGTGCCAATCCATGATATTGAACCCATGCTTGTTGAAGAAGGGGGAATGATAGCAGATGAAGAATGTGTTTATATGGACTGCTCTCTGTCTAAACTCCTTTGGTGATTTTCTGTTATAAAGTACAGCAACCATCACAAAGAAATACAAACTTGTTCTTTAATCTACTCAGAAAAGCTCCTGAGTAGGATTTTTAGCCACGCAGTAGAAAGCAAGCCAGCTAAGGGGTTTCAGCTGGATAACTGCTAGCAATTGAACCTTACCTAATTGCTTGTGAGCTCTGAGAGAATCACTTCTGAATCTATGTGGGAAGATATAAGAAGTTAACCTGAAAAGAACAGTTTTTTTCTTTCTTTGTGGATCTTGTTTGTTTGATACATTGCTAAGAGAATATTAGCTAAAGCCTACAGAAAAGACCAGTTTGTTACCAACCAGGTCTTATTTCTTTTGCTTTGATTGCCTGATAAGTTAAAATGTTGTTTTCCTGATTTTGTTTTTTCAAGTTTAACACTGAAAGCAAGTAACCTGATTTATGTGCTACCAAGCATATCTGTGTTGGGAGAAATAACCCCATAAATAAATATCTTATTGGCTTTACCCTGAAGCACAACTAAATTATTGTGAGCAGCTGTGTCTGGTGTGAATGGACTGCATTGACCACAATCCCTTGCAAATCATATTGACATATGCACTTGCCAAGACTGTGAACATTCTCACCCAGGCAGCCGTCTGACACACTTCATTGATGGGTAATGCGATGCCCAACTTGGGCCCGAAGGCTTACAAGCATAGAACAGCCTTATAATGTCCTTTTTAAATAAAGCTTCCCTTGTTTGTCCCCAGGGATTCTGGGACTTGTAGTTGGCTTACTTATATAAGGACAAAAATGTAGTTGTGAGTCCGGTGGTTTAAGGCAGCAAGAAAATTTATTTTATTGTAGGATTTCCAAGGCATTAAAGCTCAAAACACAAATGCAAAAAGGATGCTTCTCCAACACAAGAGTAAATCAGGATAACAGAAAAAATGCAACAAAAAGGCTTTTTTCACTGAGCAGCAGCTTTTATCAAATAAACCTGTACAGAGCACAGCTCCTGGAGGTCATTCAACATAACAAGGTAAACGTTTCACAGCTGCTGTTTTCTTTTCCAAACCAAAGTTTTTTTAACGCCAGCTCCTGTGCTTCAGAAGCTCACATATTTAGCAAAACACATTCTTGGCTTTTCCCAACTCTTTGCAGTCATAAGAATTAGAAGCTATATTGTTTCACAGTCTTTCAACCCTGTTCAAACAAAGCTTAATTCTCCTTGAGACAAAAAGAGCAATCCATTGGTGATATTTCTGAGTCAGAGTCTGGCATACAAGAATCCATCTGCATATCTTCTATGGATACCGGGTATTTCTCTCTTTCACCAGTTTTATAAACTTTCCCAGACTTCCTATCTTCTAAAAACTCTTGGAATTGTTTCCACAGCAAATCACCCTGAGAAGGCACACTGGTATTGGGAGGGTAAAGCTTCCTTTCTGCAAACAGTTTTCTTAATGCTTCTACTGTTAAAAGCTCAGTCTCTCTGCTCTTATCTGGGTTTCTGTTTTCTCCATGCATAAAACTATCCACCCACCTCTTAGCAGATGAAGACGTTAGGTCAGGCTCCTGGATACTAGCTGTAGCAAACTGTTTTCCTGCAAGCTGTTTAGCTCTGCAAGTGCTGGCTTTACCTTGGGACGGGTCTTTCAGACAACTATTGATTCCTTTCCTCCTGATATCTTTCAGGCTATGGAACTCAGCCTTCTGGTGTCTTTCTCCACTGCTTCCCAGATAGTCACTCTCTTGAAAGTTTCCTTGGAACCTTTCTCCCTTTCCAGGATCTATCAGAGTTTCTCCTTCTGGCTCTCTCTGCTGCGTCTCCTGTGTGTGTGTTTCCCTTCTCTCGTATCCATGTGCTTCCCTTCCAAGTGCCTCCCCGTCTCTCTCTCTCTCTGCCCTGAATGTGCTTTTAAAAGCTGTTTGCTGCCGGGCACTCCCTTGCCTTTGCACAGGTGTGACCAATCACTGAGCAAGCTTGGCTCCCTGTCTGGACTAGGGCGTGGCCTGGCCTTCGCAGAGAGCTGAGTTTTTTTCTTGCAAGCACTGTGCACAAGTAAACTGTCACTTGTTTTAAAGGGAAAAACAGGGTTTTCCTCCACTTCCATCTCTTCCTGGGAGCTCTCCTCACCACAGGAACATCCCTACATCTTCCTCAGTAATTTTATTTATTTTTCTTTATTTATAGTCTCTTCTATACCGCGCGCTATTCAGCATCAGCGCGGTTTACAGTGAACAATTAATTTACACATTTCCGATGGTACTTTGTGTTTACAGTTGAACAGGTAATACAACTTGGACAACAGGGGTAACTATTTACAATTTATAGCATAATCGCGATCTTTTGGTTTCAGTCTTGGGGGTTTTGGGTAGTCTGTGAGGTGGTTGCAGTGTCTGCATTGGTTACTGGGTAATACAGGAGGAAGAGGTGGTGTTTCAAGGCCTTTCTGAACTGCAATAGGTCTGGGATTGCTCGGATGCCTTGAGGGAGGCTGTTCCAGCACCTTGGAGCACAGAATTTGAAGGCCCTACCTGCTGTTGCTTTGGTGCATTGTGTTATTGATTTTGATTTTGTGTTGAGTGTTACTAACCGTCTGTCCCTGTTGTGGGGTGTCGTTAGGATCAGATCTGTTAGTGATGCAGATGAGAGCCCTTTGATGGCCTTGAATGTAAGTAATAATGTCTTGTATGTGAGTCTACTTCTTATCGGGAGCCAGTGGAGTTGTTTTAGGATGGGTGAGACATGGTCTTTCCTGGATGCTCCATGTAGAACTCTTGCTGCTGCGTTCATCGCCAATTGCAGTGGGTTCAAGGTGGCTTGAGGGAGCCCTTGTAAGATTGAGTTCGCATAATCAAAATGTGGTATGATTAGGGCCTGATAGATGGTCCTGAAATCATCTGGCCCTAGCAGGGATCGTAGGTGTCTAAGGGAACGGATTTTATGGTATACCGCTCTTACAATGTTTCCTATGTGCGCCTTCATATCCAAGTGCTGGTCTAGAGTGACGCCGAGGTATCTGATAGTGGGCTTGGTTTGGAGGTCCGCTTCCTTCACTTTCACGAAGGACGGAGCGGTGAATTTCGGTTCCTTGTAATGAACAAAACCTCCGTTTTCTTGTGTTGGATCCTGAGGTTTTGGGATTGCAGCCAGTTGGATATTTCATTTATGCAGTTTGTTAATGGAGAGAGGTCGGGGTTCTCTGTTGCAAAAGGCATGTATAACAGCACGTCATCCGC
This sequence comes from Ichthyophis bannanicus, assembly GCA_033557465.1. Taxonomy (NCBI): domain Eukaryota; kingdom Metazoa; phylum Chordata; class Amphibia; order Gymnophiona; family Ichthyophiidae; genus Ichthyophis; species Ichthyophis bannanicus. Next base: position 124,402,530 of record CM066048.1, read on the forward strand.
GTATATCATGCAGTTAACACTGAAGGACCGTATCAGGTTGCAGATAGGCTGCATGTATATATTGAAAATAAGGGCGGAGAGGGAGGAGCCTTGTGGGACACCTTGCTTTTGATGGAACATATCAGATGCAGCGTCGTTGGATCGTACCTGCTGCCATCAGAAAGGTAGGACCTGCACCACTCAAGTGCTTTATCAGTGATTCCCTTCCCCTTGAGTCGTTCCAGGAGGCGTTCGTGGCTCACGGAGTCGAATGCCGCTGCAATGTCTAGGAAGACAAGGACGAACCCTTGGCGGATGTTGTCAATGCCTGTTAATATGCTGCTGAAGAGAGTGGTGAGCAGTGTTTCCACTCCGTGTGCTTCTCTAAAGCCGTGTTGGCATGGGTCCAGTGGTGCGTTAATTTCTATATGCTCTTGGATTTGTCTTTGTACTTCCTTTTCCATTATTTTTGCCAGTAACGGTATGCTTGATATTGGTCTATACGATTCTGGCTTCTGAGGGTCAAGCTTGTTATTTTTTAGTAATGGTCTTATGGATGTGCGCTTGAGGGTACGTGGGAAAGTCCCTGTTGTGAATGATTGTTCCATGAGTCTGGCAATGAAGGGACTGAGGTCAGTCCATAGTTCTTTGATACAGAACGCAGGGCATGGATCAGTTTGGGCGGTAGTCATGTTGATGCCTGCAATGGTGTCCTCGATGCGCAGTTTAGGTGGTATTGTCAAGATGGTGAGTGGAATCTGATCACATGTAAAGACCGAAGCAAAGAATTCAGTCTCTCCGCTATCACCTTGTCGCCTCTTAGTGCACCTTTAACCCCTCTATCATCTAATGGACCAACTGACTCTCTCTCAGGTTTTTTGCTACGAATGTACTTGAAAAAGTCTTTATTACGCGTTTTTGCTTCCGCAGTAAGCTTCTTCTCAAATTCTCCCTTTGCCTGCCTTATCAATGCCTTGCATTTAACTTGCCTTTAACTTGCCAGTGCTTATGCTGTTTCCAGGTTTCGTCATTTGGCTCTTTTTTCCATTTCCTGAAAGATGCTTTTTGGCAACAGCCTCTCTGACCTCACCTTTAAACCATGCTGGCAGTTTTTTGGACTTCCTTCCACTTTTCTTAAAGCGTGGAATACAGCTGGTCTGGGCTTCCAAGATAGTATTTTTCAACACCCCCCAAGCTTGATGTAAGTCTTTAACCTTTGCAACTGCTCCTTTTAGTTTTTTCTTAACTATTTTCCTCATTTTATCATAGTCTCCCTTTCGCAAGTTAAAAGGAAGTACTGTGGATCTCCTTACTATCCCTCCTCCACTAATTAAATCAAACGCGATCATGCTATGATCACTATTGCCAAGTGGCCCAAATACCCTTATCTCTTGCACCAGATCTGGTGTTCCACTAAGGACTAGGTCCAATATGGCTTCTCCTCTGGTCGGTTCATGAACCAGCTGCTCCAAGAAGCAGTCATTTATTTCATCTAGGAACTTTATCTCCCTAGCATGTCCTGCCGTGACACTGACCCAGTCGATACCGGGGTAATTGAAATCACCCATTATTACTGTGCTGTAACTTTTGTTAGCTTCCTTGATTTCTTTGAGCATTTCATCATCCATTTGTTCATTCTGGCCAGGCGGTCGACAGTACACCCCCACTGCTATCGCCTTCCCCTTTTTACATGGAATTTCAATCCATAGAGATTCTACAGCAAATTTTGTTTCCTGCAAAACTTTAATCCTTTCTGACTCAATGCCCTCTCTAACAGAGCACAACCCCTCCACCAATTTGATCAGCTCTATCATTACAATATAGTTTGTACCCAGATATCACAGTGTCACACTGGTTGTCCTCCTTCCACCAGGTCTCTGAGATTGCAATCATATCTAACCTCTCATTTAGTGCTATATATTCTAACTCTCCCATCTTATTTTTTAGATTTCTAGCATTTGCATAGAAGCATTTTAGAGTGTATTTTATTCATATTCATGGGTAATTTGGAATCTTTAAGCTCTGTCTGCTCCATACTCGAGGGCATTTGGGCTACTTTACTCTTTTTTGGAACCTCTCTGCTTTTGGTAGTATCCTTCAAGGATACATTCTTCTGAACCATGTGCTCTTGTGCGACTGTCAGCTTTCCCCTATTATCTAGCTTAAAAGCTGCTCTAAGGTTAATGCCAGCAGCCTGGTTCCATCCCGGTTAAGGTGAAGCCCATCCCTTCGGAAGAGCCCCTCCTTTCCCCAGAATGTTCCCCAGTTCCTAACAAATCCAAAACCCTCATCCTTGCACCATCGTCGCATCCATGCATTGAGACTCCAGAACTCTGTCTGCCTTTGGGGTCCTGTGCGTGGAACGGGACGCATTTCGGAGAACGCTACCCTGGAAGTTCTGGATTTCAACTTCCTACCTAAAAGCCTAAATTTAGCCTCCAGAACCTCCCTACTGCATTTTCCTATGACATTGGTACCGACATGTACCAAGACAGCAGACTCCTCCCCAGCACTATCTAAGACCTTATCTAGGTGGCGCATGAGGTCCGCTACCTTCATACCAGGCAGGCATGTTACCAGGCGATCCTCACGTCCACCAGCCACCTACATGCCTAATGATCGAATCACCAACTATAACGGCTGTCCTAAACCTTCCCTGGTGGGCACATGACCCTGGAAAAACTTCCTCGGTGCGAGAGGGTTTTACATCACCTGGAGGACAGGTCCTAGTTACAGGATCACTTCCTGCCACACCAGGGTGATGCTCTCCTGTCACGCGACCTCTCTCCTCGATGGCAACAGGGATGCTGCCAGACTGGAGGTGGGACTTCAAGACTATATCCCTGTAGGTTTCGTCTATGTACCTCTCTGTCTTTCTTATGTCTTCCAAGTCTGCTACTCTAGCCTCTAGAGAATGGACTCATTCCCTTAGAGCAAAGAGCTCCTTGCACCTAGTGAACACGTAAGATCTCTCACCAACTGGGAGAAAATCATACATGGGACACTCAATGAAAAAGACTGGAAAGCCCTCATCTTGCTCTGCTGGACTGCTGTCTGCATCTTAGTTTTAAGCTTGTGTTTAGATCTTTAAGTTCTTTACTTACTAAGGGTTGCTATGGATACTTATACTAATAAAATTGTACCTAATACGTTTAATATACCTTGTTCACCTGAAGCTTAATGAATCTCAGGTCTTTAGTGTATGACTGATTTGGATAACGAGCGGCACCTGAGAGCTATAAAGCTATGATTATCCCAAGGGTGGGTGGGTGTTGGGGAGGGAGGGAGGGAAATAAAACGTATTAAAAGAGGGCTGCTACACAGTATCCTGTCCTGTGATTCTGAGGTAAGCTGTGACTGACTTCCTGGGTGATTAACAGACCTTGCTTGGCTAGAAGGAGTCTTTCAAAATGGCCTTTTGACCTGCCACCTGGCGTTAACACCTATTGAAAATGTTTCATAGGTCTCTTGCCCCCTAGGTAGAAGACCTCTTTGTAAAGGTCTCTAGAAGACTATTTGTTGCTCAAAGAATACTGACCCTGTTTTGCCTTTTATGCTAAGTTATATTCTGATTTGATTTAAATTAAAGCTCTTTGCTGCTGCTAGGCTCTGACTTATTATGAAATTTAAACTAGAAGCTCTGCTGGGTTCTAAATTTAACCAGAAAGCTCTCTTCTGTGTTTTAAATTTAAACTAAAAGTACCTTGCTGATACTAGGCCCTGATTGAGTATTAAATTTAAAACTACAAGCTCTCTGCTGGGTATGAAATCTAACCAGAAAGCCCTCTTCTGTGTTTTAAACAAACTTAAACTGCTGTTACTAGGCCCTGACTGATTTAACAAATACACTGAGTTCAAAGATTAATCAGCTTTAATCCAAAGAAGTCCCTTCAGAAAGATTCCCAGAAGTATATACTCACAATTGCAGATCTCTCTCCAGAAGTAGCAGTCCCCTTTTCTAGTCCTTCAAGACCACAACTAGGTCTAGCAGGTACCGTCCTCCAATGGTTCAGATCATACTTAACTGATTATACCTAGTACGTAAAACTGGATTCTGAATCCTCATCACCATTTCCGCAGGAGCAAGGTATCCCGCAGGGTTCGGCACTTTCCGCCCTCCTGTTCAACCTCTATATTCAACCACTCTACTCAATATTCAAAAAGTACAAAATTGGATACCATCTCTATGCAGATGACATCCTATTCTACTCCCAGATCAATGTACATAACCCTACATACCACAACATAACCGAATGCATACAGGAAGCAGAAAAATGCTAAATATAAACAACTTCAAAATTAACCTTAAAAAAACAAAAGTACTTGTCACCACGAGGAACCATAGTTTCACCCCCCCTCCCCCCAACAATCCACATTCTCAACACCACTATCCCTATAAAACAGGAAGTCAAATACTTGGGCATCATCCTAGACAGAACCCTTAACATGGAGCCACACATAAAACAAACTGCAAGAACTATATTTTTCAAGTTAAGAGCCGTGCAACATTTTAGACCACTCCTTGCACCTCATGACTTCAGAACAGTAGTCAAAGCATTAATCACACCCCACTTGGGCTACGGTAACAGCTTACTACAAGGTCTCCCCCAAAAAAGCATAAACCACCTCCAATTAGCCCAGAATGTCACTGCCAGAATCATAACCAAGGCACACTTAACTGACCATATCACACCTATCCTACAAAATCTCCATTGGCTCCCAATAGCAAGTCGCTCAAAATACAAAATAATTACAACATTCAAACTAACATTGCACCATCATATCTGTCATCCCTTATAACTACTCAGCTCAACACCAGAAACAGAAGGAAAAGTAAACTGAAACCTCCTCAACATTCCCACCACTATACGTAAAACCAAACAGATAACAAGCAACAGAGCATTTACCTTCACAGCCCCAGTACTTTGGAACTCGCTACCAGACTCACTACAATCACTCAAAAACATACAAACATTCAGGAAGGAATTAAAGACTTTACTCTTCATTGAACACTACAGCAACCACAACACCACCAGCACCCAATCACCCCCCCCCCCAAAAAAAAAAACCAAGGCATAACCTAATCAGAGGCAAAACTACATACCTCACAAACTCCCCAAAAGCATATTCAGCACCTAATTGGTATAACAATCACTAAAAAAACTGCTACAATGTTGCTTTATGTCTCAATGTAAATACTTAACAAGATACAATGTACATAGTTCAGTTGTTACAATGTATATAGTTATACTTGGTTCTATGTAGCTTGTTGTGTTCTATGTAAATCGCCCCTGATCTCTGGAAGATGCGGTATAGAAAACTGTCCAAATAAATAAATAAAATTTCCAACCACTTTGCCTTCTTTGTTGCCAGCTTTTGCATTCAGTCACCCATGACTAGAACAAAGTATGGCTTGGTATAATTACATCCCACATCATGGCTGTCCGTGAACATATCTCTGTAATCACCACTAAATCCAAGTCAGCCTCTTCCACCAAAGCCTCAACATTTGGGATCTTATTTCCCATATTCTGGAAGCCAAGGCATCTTAAGTGTTTCCCCAAGTCCCTTAACGAACTTCTCCAGATCCTCCCCAAAAAGGAAAGCTTATTCAGCTGCATCTTGGAGGCCACATCTGCCGATCAATTCTGCAGCCAGTGACGAGCTGCCATCATGGTAATGTTTCACCGTTGTTATAACGTAAGACATACCTAGTTCTCTGGATTGTCTCCCACAGAGCTCAACAACCTCTCTGCGATCAACGCAGTTTATTTTTGTATATAGTTATATTGCAATAACCCTATATGCCTAGAATGCTTAGAGCTTCTTTGCAATACCACCTGGCATGCCCCCCCCCCCCACCCTCGTTTAATGTAAACACCTTTGTTTTTCTTTTCATTCCTCCAGTTCAGTCCCCCCACCGCTGGGTAGTGTACCTCTTCTTGCAGCACGGAGACTAGGCATGTCAGAGGTCTGATACATCTACCAGTGGCACCTCCCACCAGCTTCCAGTGTGTCCAGTCTCCATGCAGCAGAAGGTTGGGAGCCTAGGGTTAGGCTCCACTAGAGGAACACATAAGGACTATTTGGTAGAATTTTGAAATTTTGGTTTTGATTTGGAGGTAATTTTATTTGGGGTGCCTATCCCTTTGACCGAATTGAAAAAAAGAAAAAAAAAAGTAAGAGTGAGAGAGCCGATCAGGGCAGGGAAGTGGGCAGTGGAGGGGATTCCTGTTCCACCTTCCCTTCATCTCTTATTTCTTTAAACCCTGTAGCACCCCTGCCTAATGAGGTCGGTGGGGAGCTGTTTCTGTGTGCTCTGGTTCCCGATCGGGTCGACAGCGTTTCTGAGAGCTGTCAGACTCCGTCTGCTCTTTCCCTGCCTCGGGGGTTTGCCAGTGACTTCAGAGAAGAGCTACTGGCAAGAATCCAGGTATTTCAGTTTATTTTTCGTTCCAGATCGTGGGGGAACGTCTCTAAGGATCCGCCGGGGGGGGGGGGGGGAGGGGTTCTGCCAGCTGAGACCTTCCTCCTCGTGTAAAGCCAGCTGCTCAATTTTTCAGCACCATTTTCTCAGCGCTTCCGTTTTTTTTCACGTTTTTTTTCTGGTCAGTATATTTTTCAGTGCAGAGGCTGTTTAGGATGGCAGGGCAAGGATAATTGGCAAATTGTGTATTTTGGAGGTCCTCCAAGCCTATTAAGGCCTGTAGTTAGGCATTTGAGGTTCTAAAAAAAAAAAAAAAAAAAAAATTTTGTCTCAGCTGGTTAGCTGGGGTTGGAGAGGCCTTGGATATTCTCATAAGGATTTTCCACGCTAATGCCTGCGCGGCCGCACAGTCTGGTGTGTGGAACCCGCAGGGGACCGTGTCAGTGGATGGAGTGTGTCGTGGCTGCTCAGCTGAGGCAGTACAGATGGAGCACGAGTTGCAGGACCACGGTAAAGAGGAACTTCTCCCCAAGCCACGGGGTCCTGGGGAGGAGGAGGAGGATGAGATGGGGCAAGGGGCCCCCCTCTCACCGCAGGTGTCTACTTCGACTCGACCAGATACGAGCACTCTTCTGGGGTCCACGGTCGAGTCTATGGAGGAGTTTTCCCCAGATTTTGTCCTGCTCTTACATCAGGCGTTTTGCCTTCATAAACAGGGAGCTGTTATGGACGTCTCAGGGGTGCGTTCTGGAATGGTGAAGAAAGTGGGGCAGACAGCAGTCTCACAAGTTCGGCCGGTCAAACGGTCGCGAATAGTGGAGGACCAGGCTCTTGCTTTGGAGGTTGTGGACGACGATATGTTGGAAGGAGAGTTGGAGGATCCAGGAGAGGATCTAGAGGAAGGTGAGATACAAGAGTCGGAGAATCAAACCCAGATTATTCGGGTATTTAGGAGGGAAGAGCTCACGGCACGGATATCTGAATCGTTGCAGGCCCTTAACTTTGCGGCATCAGTGTCGGCAGAGGAAGAGAGTGGAGGACCCACTCTCATTCAGGCGGTGAGGAAATCCCAGGCGGTGTTCCCCGTCCATAAGGTGGTTAAGCAGATGATTAAAGATGAGTGGGATATGCCAAAGGCAGCTCTCAGAGGCAGAAGGTCCATGGCTCGGCTCTATCCTTTAGCTGACCAGGAGCGAGAGGTGTTTCGCTCCCTTAAGATAGATGTGGCGGTTTCAGCAGTTATGAAAAAGACTACTATTCCTGTGGAAGGTAGTGCAGACTTGAAGGATGGACAGGACCAAAAGATAGATTCTATGGTGAAGCAGGCTTTTGAGGCCAGTGCTTTCGCAATTCAGGCCTCCATATGTGGAGCATGGGTGGCGAGAGCTTGTCTTCGTTGGTCGCAGTGGTTGCAGGTGGCAGAAATGACACCAGAGCAGTTGCAGAACTTATCCAGACTGGAGTCCGGAACAGCCTATCTAGTGGATGTGCATTATGACCTGATCAGGACTTTGGCAAATAATATGTCATCCTTAGTGGCGGTGAGGAGATTTATTTGGCTGCGGAATTGGGCTGCCGATGGTTCCTCCAAGTCAAGGCTTAGTAAGCTTCCTTTTAGAGGGAAGCTACTTTTTAGTGAGGATTTCGACAAACTGGTTAAGGACTTGGGGGAGTCCAAAGGCGGTCGGTTGCCGGAGGACAAGCTGAAGACAGGGGGGGGGGGGGCCGGGTCAATGTTGTGGGGCCAGGCTCGTGATTTTCACCTGTTTAGGGCATCTCGCTTCGGTTCCTTTCAAAGAGGGCAGTATCCCTTTCGATAAGGTTTTAGAGGTTTCCGAGGAGCGGCCAGAGGGTTTGCAAACCCTCTGCCAGCCGATTTCAAGAAGTCACAATGAAACGAGAGGGGCTCAGGCGGTGATGCTTCCAGTAGGGGGTCGGCTATGGGAATGTTTGACCGCCTGGGTTCAGATAACATCCAATCCGATTGCAGGGGGCAAAACAAGGAGTCGGCGGTTCGGGCTACTTTGTTGCGGCTCAGACACCTCGGGATCAATGCGGTTCAGGTCAGTACTCAATTTATTTCGTGGTTCCAAAGAAGGATGGGGCCTATCGGCTGATTTTGGATCTCAAGGGCGTCAACCGTTGTCTGGGGGTGACCTATTTCCATATGGAAACCCTAAGGTCAGTCATGGTAGCAGTTCGTCAAGGGGAGTTCTTGACGTCGCTCAACCTCCCAGAGGCTTACTTGCACATTCCGATTTGAGTGGATCATCAAAGATTCTTACGGTTTGCGGTTCAGTTTCAAGCACTGCCCTTTGGGTTGCAATGGCTCTGCGGATGTTTACCAAAGTAATGGTAATCGGGGCGGCATTTCTGCACAGGGAAGGGGTGCTCATTCATCCTTACCTGGACGACTGGTTGATTCGGGTGAAGTCCCGAGCAGAGAGCGAAAAAGCAACGGCCAGAGTAATGCAGTTGTTGCAGAGCCTTGGTTGGGTTGTCAATGCTGCCAAAAGTCGGTTGGTGCCATCGCAGACGTTAGAATATCTGGGGGTTCGATTCGACACAAAGGTCGGAGTGTTTTTCCTTCTGGAGGCTCGGGTTCTAGGAATGCAATCCCTGGTGCTAGGTTTCTTGAAGCAGCGGGCGCCGACGGACTGGCATTATCTTCGAGTGCTAGGAACCATGGCGGCGGCCCTCTAAGTTGTTCCTTGGGCTCGGGCGCACATGAGGCCTTTGCAGAGGTCTCTCCTTCATCAGTGGTCACATCAGGAGGAGTCGTTGAACAAACACTTGCCCTGTCCGGGACAGGTCCGGGCGTCTCTCAAATGGCGGCTGCGACGAGAAAAACTAACATTAGGAATGCTGTTGGAGCAGCCGATATGGATCCCGGTGATGATAGATGCCAGCCTGATGGGCTGTGGGGGGGGGGGGGACCATTGCGAGGGGCTCTTCGCGCAAGGTTTGTGGAGTGTGGAGGAAGCTCGGTGATCCATCAATCGGCTAGAGCTACCGGCGGTGGCTCTGGCTCTAAAGGCGTTCGAGTCTGTATCGTTAGATCAGGCAGCGAGGGTGCTGTCGGACAACGCTTCCGTGGTGGTGTATCTCAACCGGCAGGGAGGAACAGGCAGCGTGGCGCTGGAAAAGGAAGCGGGAGCTCTATTCGATTGGGTGGAGCCTCGGCTTCGAGCGCTATCGGCAACACACATAGCAGGAACAGACAATGTGATGGCGGATTACCTCAGTAGGGTTCGCGTGGACCCAGGGGAGTAGGAGCTGAATCCGGAGGTGTTCATGCTGTTGGTGCTCAGATGGGGGGTGCCAGTAATGGATCTCATGGCTACTTGTCAGATGGCAAAGGCCAGCCATTTCTTCAGCAGAAGGAGAGAAAGGATGTCCGAGGGGATTGATGCCTTGATTCAACAGTGGCCATCGCAGGGCCCTGCTGTATGTCTTTCCGCCATGGGCGCTCATAGGCCGGGTGGTGCAGCGGATAGAAAAGCATCTCGGGGCTGTGGTACGCAGACTTGGACAAGCTTCTCGATGGTCAGCCGTGGACGTTGCCGATTCGGGAGAATCTGATTCTTCAGGGTCCACTTCGGATGCCGCAAGTGGCTCGGTTCTCGCTTACGGCTTGGCCATTGAAAGGGCTAGGTTGAGGAAGAAAGGTTATTCGTCAGCGGTGACTGTGTAGTGCTGTCAGAAGTGTGCTTTCAAATGTACCTTGAAATACTAGGCCTGTGGCCTAGCTGGAATGTCTGTCTCTTTTGTTTCACTGTAGCCTGCTTAGTAGTAGAACCACACAGTAAGAAATGCATAGTTTAGCAGCTTCTCACCTTACATAACACGCCCCAGCTGACCTCCATTGGTGAGCGATCAAGGGGAACTTAATACGTGCCTATCATGAAGTAGCTAGAATGTGATAACAAATTATTAGTTTGCATATAGCTAAAAGTCTATAAATGAAACTGAAACCTTTGTCTGTGAGGCTCAGTCTTTTTGGAAGCTATTCCACTGAGTTCTCGCATGCTATTAAAACTGTTTGATTTCACGAAGGCCTCAGGTGTCTTTTCTTGGTCTGGTAATCTACTACATTTCTTGATTCCCTGACTGGGAAAGGAAGACAATTTTGTCTCAGAGTGATGAGCCATTCATCTAGCGGGCTCCAGGAGTCCTGAGAGGTCTTGAGGCGCCACAGGACTGTCTTCGAACGGGACTTTATGACAGTCCTGGAGCCCGTGGGACTGAGCGGACTCACTCACGAACCTAGAAGGGGCCCGGAAAACAAATTTGTCCTTTTCACCGGATCCGGTAAGTCTGATTTTGGTAATTCTCTGTATCTGGTATTGTTATCTGTAATTGAAAGGAGCGTGATCAACTCCTGGGACTGGTCCTAGTATGTCAGATGCTGACTGAACCCACCGGTTTCCCTTCTGGTATACTGTAAGATTATTCTGTTGGGGGTTTTTTGTTTGTGAAGCAGTTTACAGAGGAAGGAACAGTACAAAAAAAACGGAACAAAAAAACTGAAAAAATACTCCGGAGTTACAGCACAGCTCAGAGAGAAAGAGCAGTTATTTACAGCACAGCTAAGAGAGAGTTATTTCTAGCAAGGAGAGAGAAACGGAGAAAAAAAATGAAATAGGGGTGGGATATAAGGCTTGTATCCTTTTTACACAGACAGAACGAGAAAGTTTCATGGGGCGTATCCTTTCTACACAGAAAGCACAGTTACTTACCTGTAACAGGTGATCTCCGGAACAGCAGGAATTAGTCTTCACACGTGGGAGACGTCGCCGACGGAGCCCGCACAGGAATGCTCCCCAGCATCCAATCAGAAGGCCTTTGGGAGCATACCCCGCGCCTGCGCGGTGGCTTCCCGCCCTTCCTACTGCCTCTCCCCAGTTGAGTTTCATAGCTGAGCCAGAAGGAGAGGAGAGGAAGGAATAGATACAAAAAAGAGATACAACTCCTAGGGGAGGTGGGCGGGTTGTGAAGACTAATTCCTGCTGTTCCGGAGATCACCTGTTACAGGTAAGTAACTGTGCTATCTCCAGGAACAAGCAGGAATGAGTCTTCACACGTGGGGACTCCCAAGCTGAGGATGCCCGGGGAGGTCCCATAAGCGCAGCCCAGAACGGGATGGCATTTGCCCAGCCTAAATCCCCAAAAGAACCCCCGTGGAAAATTTTTATATAAACCAATTTTCTTTTTGTCGGATGTTACAGGAAAGGGACATGTACAAATACTATGTCCTCCACTCAGACGTGCACGTTTCGGGTCTGTAGCCCTGTCTCAAGTGCTGCCAATACTGCGTTTTCAACTGCCATTAAACGCCAAAACTGGCTACTTCCTCAAAAGGGTGCTGGTCTTCAAAGAATGGCTATATTCCGTCATCAATCACTCTTAGCAACCAATGAAAACTCCAAGGATACCCCACTGAATAGGGGAAGCCCTGAGGTCATCAAAGCTACGTCAGCGTATGCTTAGCCAATCGATCTCCTTGTTAAGACCAGAAGGATGTACTGATTGAAGCTGGAAAATCCACCGCTGTTCACAGCTTTGCAAACTATTGATACGATCTCCCCCTCGAGGATTAGAAGCTTCAATCAGTACATCCTTCTGGTCTTAACAAGGAGATCGATTGGCTAAGCATACGCTGACGTAGCTTTGATGACCTCAGGGCTTCCCCTATTCAGTGGGGTATCCTTGGAGTTTTCATTGGTTGCTAAGAGTGATTGAGGGCGCCCACTCCGGTACTAATGCAGGTATGTCGAGGGGCCTACCTCCCTGCGCATCACCCTGGTAAGGCGGATCTGCCATCGATCCACAGAGCATCCACCTGGAAGGTGGCAGCAAGATCCGTCAGTAGAGGGATCTACCAACAGCGCGGTAGCGTGGGGGACAGGGGATAGCATCAGTCTGGTAGAACGCCACAGGGGCTGGAGGCCCTATATGTGTCCCCAGGACCTGCACGCAGAAACTCGCCCCCCCCCCCGCACAGACGGGGGACAGGAAGGTAATTCCGGTACGGAAGCAATCAGCAGGGGGATACCGGCTGAGAAGGGTTCGGAGACGTACCGAAGGGTAATAAGTTGGCCGTTGGCCATAGCTATCACGGAATAGAGGTGGTCTCCCTACCAACGGAAGGGGAATACCCGAACCCCTAGATAAGCCTCCGAACCATTTGCAACTGAACGAGCCCCCGAGCAGAGCTCAATTTTTAAACGTCCGATAAGAGGGTTAAGTGCAGGCAGCCGCCTGCTTGAGCCTAAAAATGCTTAGAAGGAGAGTCCTGGCGCAGGCCCGGGGGCATCAACCCGGGGTGAGAGGCCCCTTGCCTGGGCGCGCCTGGAGGGTGGGCGGAGGTCTGATATTTCCTCTTCCTAGAGAGGCGTTTACCGCCGCCGTGGGGCCGGGCCCTAGGCTGGCTGCTAACCCTGGGAAGGTTAGCGAAGCACTGTGCGACCTGACGCAAGGCTTCGCTGTTGAAGAGGTGATCTCCGTCGCAGGGAGAATTACCCAGGTTGTGCTGTGCCCGTCTACACAACTCGGACGCCTGCAGCCATGCTGTACGGCATGCTCTAATGGCAACAGCAGAAGATCTGCTGACCGACTGGAAGGAGTCCAGTGAAGCACGAGAAAGGAACCCGGAGATATTCCTGCAGTGATAAAGGAGCAGGGAATATTCAAAGGCCTTGGTCGCCGATACGAAGAGGGATAACCGAGACAACCTCTCGGTGACCTCCTGCAGCGACAGACTCATATAAAATATATATGAGATAATTCTGGCCGTCAGCATAGACGTCTGGAAAGCTTGACGTCCTAGAGTATCTAGCGTCTTTGAGGTGCGGCCTGGGGGGCGAGAAGCATGCTTCTCCTTGCTTCCAGCCTTCCTCAGCGCCGATTCCACCACAATGGACCGATGTGGAAGCTGGTGCTGCCGAAAACCCGGGGACGGAGGCACCCGGTAAAGAGCCTGCATCGCAGTCGACGGTGCCGGAACCCTCAAAGGCGACCGCCAAGCCCCCAGCAGGAGATCCTGCAGGGAGGGATGCAGAGGAAGCATCACGGCTGCCTGTTCCTCAGGGCCCGGGCTCGGGCCCGGGGTAGGGATGGCAAGCAAGTCCGCCATGTCAAGGAGGAAATCCTGAAAAGGTGGCTCTGCCGGAGGAGTTATGGTGGGGGAGGCTGCCAGGGCACACAGAGGCCGCTCGGGCCGATGCCCGCTAGGCATAGGAGGGGACCCACCGCCCCGGATCGGGGCAGTCCCCATGGCGTCGTCGGCTCCTGGGATTGATTCCAAACTAGGCATCGAAGGGGTCGATGGCACCGACAGCGCAGCAGGAATCGGCCTCGGCCCCGAACCCGGGGGTGGCGCTGCTCCCTGCGATCGAAGCGGTTCCGCGGCCGCCGGAGGGCCAGCGGTCTCCGCTCTGTGTCGCGGGAGGGGACAGGGACCAATCCCGAGACGTGTAGTGTCCAAGCTTGCAAGGCTGGATACCGACTCCAGGCTGGGCATCGAACCGAGCGAGGAGATCGACTCCCTTCCAGAGGGCCCCGGCGGGGGCGACCACGCCGGTGGTGGAAAACCCGGAGTGCGGATCGGAACCGCGAGCATCACGGGTCCCCGAGGGCGGAGCTCTGTGGAGAGGGGGTCATTCGACGCCGGCGCCGATGTTGATCGGCGGGCACTGCCCGAAGCCGGGCTCCCTCTCGCACCCGTTCGACCCGGAGAGAAACCCTCCCGGGGCATACGGCCCGTCCCCGAGGGGACCCCGGTCACCCGACGATGAGTCCCTGCGGGGGTGCAAAGCCCCTGCGCCGACGTCGGTGTACCGTTGCGGGGCGGCGCAGATCCAGATCGGATCGAAGCGGTCGAAGGCCCCGAGGCCCCTTCTCTAGGAAAAAACGGGGCCCTCGACGGCCGCGTCGATGCCGGGGAGTTGTCCGAGCGCTGGCCGACACACCCCGAGGTCCCCGGGGAAGGTCGATGGTGGCCCCTCGTGCTCGACGCCCCTGCCGTCACCGGCGGAGCGGCGCCGCCCGAACCCGGTACCACCCTTGCGCAGGGCTGGGAAAACGGCAACCCGGCGCGGGTCGAAGCGAGCGGCCCCGAGGGGAGGGAGGCCCGATGACCATCCCCGGCACGGGGTGGAACCACCGACGCCCGCGCGCTCGAAGCGGGTACTACCCCCGCGCATGACCTGAACGTAGGGCCGTCAGACCGTGTCGAGTCGATCGGCCCCCGAGGTAGGGAGGACAGCGGCCGGCGATCCCCGGTGGGGAGCGGGTCACTCAATGCCGACGGGTCGGCACCGCCCAAGGCGGATACCGGAACCCTAGGAAGGCCATACCGGCGCGAGTCGGTCGGCCCCGGAGGCGCCGAGGACCTCAGCCGCCAATCCCCGGTGAGGAGCGGAACACTCGACACCGACGCCGAGGGGTCGGTACCGCCCGAAGCGGGCACCGCCCACGCGCATGGCAGGGATGGAGGAACGCCAGACTGGACCGAGTCGATCGGCCCCGGAGGCGCCGAGGACAGCAGCCGACGATCCTCGGTGAGGAGCGGAGCGCTCGACACCGACGCCGATGGCTCAGTACCGCCCGAAGCGGCTACCACGCCCGAGCATGGCTTGGATGTAGGGATGTCAGACCCGGTCGAGCCAGTCGGCCCCGAAGGCGCCGAGGACACCAGCTGACGATCCCTGGTGAAGAGTGGAACACTCGACGCCGATGCCGGGGAATCGGCACCGCTTGAGGCGGGTACCTCCCTCGGGCATGGCTCGGGAATGTTCTGTGAGGAACGAACCTCAGGAACATCCCGAAACCCCGTAAATGCTTTGGATCCCGAGGACTCCCGCCGGGGTATATCAGCCAAGGAGGACTTGAGGGGTTGGCCGGAGCCGTCGCCATGCCTCGCATGAGACTTGCCCCTCAAGACTCGGCTAGTCTTAACAGACTGTTGTGTGGTTACCTGATCCTGGAAAGAAGAACAACCCGATGACCGCGCCCTGGGCGCGAAGACGTCGTCGAGGGATACCCGAAAGAGGGAGTGTCTTCTGCCGACACTGCAGCCCGGGGAATCCGGGAAAGAGGGGTCAGGCCCCACACAGGAGAGGCACCAGGCATTGGAGTCCACGTGGAAAATGGAGTCCCCGCCATGAGGCTGGGGGGAAGAAGGCTCCATGCCCCGGTCCTCAGCGCCCGGAGGGGGCGATGAAAATTAAATGAAAATAAAGAAAAGGGGGGGGGGGGCACGGAGGTACCACCGTCGGCGGGAAAGCCGCGACTACAGAAAACGGAAAAAAAATTTCTGTGGTGGCAGGAGGGACGTCCTGCCTGCTCCGCGGAAAACGAAAAACTGGGGAGAGGCAGTAGGAAGGGCGGGAAGCCACAGCGCAGGCGCGGGGTATGCTCCCAAAGGCCTTCTGATTGGATGCTGGGGAGCATTCCCATGCGGGCTCTGTCGGCGACGTCTCCCACGTGTGAAGACTCATTCCTGCTTGTTCCTGGAGATAGAGAAAGTTTTAACCCTCTCTCAGCTCTGCCTGAATTTCTACTTCAGTTGTTTCCGTTATAATTACTCTGCTGATTTCTGTGGGATTCGGGAGGGAGAAACCTGAATGAGTGAGAGAGAGACAGTGTTTGTTTTACAGTTGCTAGAGTGTGAGAGAGACGGTGTTTGTATTGCAGCTGCTGGAGAGTTAGAGAGAGAGAGAGACAAAGGTTTTGAACAGCATTTTGAACAGCAAGGGAGGGGGTGTATTTATACTGAGCCTTCTGCAGTGTCTCCTTAAGAACTTTAAGAAGGGTTTCTCTGGTGATTATGTAATTGTAATGACCCCCGGGTCGACTGGAAGTTTTATGGGAATGGGAATGGGCCCCCCCCCTCCTGTCTTTAACTTGGCCTCCCCGAGGGATCTCTAGATATAGACCTGATACTAGAGGTGCACACAGTCGCCCTGCAAAGTCATATGACCCCAGTCCCTGTTAAAGAAATATTGTCAGAAAGAGTGGCAGAGTTTTAAATCTTTGATTATAATCTAGTTAGCAGAGTGCACTCAGAGGAACTCCTGTCCCGTAGTTCACAGAAAAATGCAGCCTAAAGTAAAAACTCAAACGACCAGTTTTAGTACGGGAGTCAGAGACAGAAGAATTCACTAAGCTCGATCACCAGGCTCAGCAGAGCCAGCTAGGATTTCTCCCCCGCTCCTCTCGACTTTCTCTGATAGTCAAAAGAGCAGTGAGGCAAGAATGCCATTTTCAGATACAGACCTGCCCAGCACTTCAGAAAGTTCCCTGAGTCCCAAATCTGAAGGTCAGTCCCAGTTTAGTACCTCTCCTCTCCGCACTACCCTGAGTCGATATCATCGAGCTCTCCTTGAAGGCCTTAAAAAGGGGGCCCAGAAAGCGATGAATGTGGAAAAATATCTGAGGTCCTGCAAACCCCTGATGAGAGTCCTGGCCAGTTTTATGAAAGACTGTGAATCTTTCCGTGTTTATACTCCGTTTGACCCTGAAACACCTGAAAACCAGCAGATGGTGAATACAGCATTCGTAGGGCAGTTACAGGGGGGACATTCGAAGAAAAAACATCAGATTGAGGGATTTGCTGGAATGAATAACCCAGCTGATGTAAGTTGCTATGAAAGTATTTGTGAACAGAGATCAGGAGATGAAGCATGAGTGTGAATGAAAGATGAAAAAAGAAAACTGATATGTTAGCAGCAGCGCTAGTCGAGAAAGGACAAGGAAAGTTAATGTGGGAACTGAGAAGCCGAAGCCGGGGTAGAGGAACCTGGCAAGGATCACTGGAGCAAGGACTATTGGAACAAGATCAATGTGCCTATTGCAGAGAAATGGGCCACTGAAAAAGGAAAAAAAAATGTCCCAATTGTGTCAGGCAATATTCCCTGCCCCGAAGAGTGTTGAGGGCATTCATAAACATCTCCAGTGATTACTCAAGTTTGGACTCCTGAAACCATGCCAGTCACCTTGGAATACCCCTTTGCTGCCAGTTCAGAAACCGGGTACTACTGATTACCCGGAAAGTCAATGAAGCTGTTGTTACCATTCATCCTTACAATTTACTGAGTTTGATTCCTGCACAAGCTACTGTTTTGGACTTAAAGGATAACTTTCTGTTTGAGATTGGCCACTCCTTGCCAGCCACTGTTTGCATTTGAATGGGAAGACCCTATTACTGGCAGTAAGAGACAACTGACATGGACCCGGTTACCCCAAGGATTCAAGAACTCCTCCACGCTGTTTGGGGATGCACTTAGTCAAGATCTGCGTCAGATCCACTCATGTCCCCTTCAACGTGTATTGCTACAATACGTGGACAATCTACTCATCGCTGCTGTTTCCCCAGAAGAATGTATTGCCACCACTTCAGAACGTCTGCACTTACTTTGGATGTCCGGCTATCGGGTGTCTCAAAGTAAAGCCCAGTTGTGCCAGATTGAAGTCAAGTACTGCCCGACGTGGAAAAACCATTCCATCTGCACGTCCATGAAGAAAGGAGGTGGCCTTCTTGTGTCCGCGCAATAGCAGCAACAGCTCTCCTGGCAACAGAGGCTGATAAATTGTCCCTTGGGCAAGAACTGTATGTTAAAAGTGCCGATGCAGTACTGACGGATGGAGTACAAAGACAATTATTGGTTTACCAACGAGCGGATGACAAAGTACCAAAGCATGCTGTGTGCGAATCCTCGGGTCCACATGGAGATAGTGAAAAACACTCAATTCTGCCACTCTAGTCCCTGTAGCACCTGGGCTACCCGAACATGATTGTATCCAGGTTATGGATGAAGTGTATTCCGGCCGCCCAGATCTGAAAAATGTACCACTGGCCTTTCCTGATGTTCAGTATTTTACCGGTGGCAGCAGTTTTCTGGAAGATGGACAGCGGAAGGCCGGATATGCTGTGGTCACTCCTGAGGTTGTTGTGGAGGCTGAGCCCTTACCCATGAGGACTTCTACCCAGAAAGCTTGAGCTCATTGCGAGCCCTCCAGTTAGCTGCAGGTCTGAAAGTAAACATCTACACTGACTCTAAGTATGCTTTTATTACCCCTACATGCCCATGGGGCCCTGTATAAAGAACGAGGTTTGGTTACTTCAGGGGGGAAAGCTATTAAGTATGCCCCAGACATCATGGCTCTAGTAGATGCCATCTGGGAACCCAGGAAGGTGGCAGTCATGCATTGCTGGGGTCATCAGTCTGGGGATAGCCTGACTAATCAAACTCTGGAATTTGTTACCAGAGGATGTAGTAAAGGCTGTTAATGTAGCTGGGTTTAAAAAAGGTTTGGACAAGTTCCTGGAAGAAAGGTCCATAAACCATTATTAAGAAGGGACCCAGGATATCAATGCTTGAACCAATACAAGCATTGTGGAACCTGTGTCCCTTGGGGAAACTGCTAGGTACATATGACCTAGATTGGCCACTGTTGGAAACAGAATACTGGGCTTGATGGACCTTGGTCTGACCCAGTATGGCATATCTTATGTTCTTATCTTATGTTCTTATGACTGCCTTAGGAAACCGGAAGGCAGACAAAGTAGCAAAGGAAACAGCCCTCCGCCCGATAAGGCCCAATCTGGCATTGGCTATAACAGCCCCACTATTCCCAGTGCATGATTGGGATCCCCGCTACCAATCAGACGAGCTATACTATTTCTGAACCCAGGAGGGAGGGACACTGACTGAACAGGGATGGATCCAGCTGCTACCCACTGTTCCCTCTAAGCTGTGCGCGCGCACATACTTTATAACAGAGCGCACAAAAATTACGGTTCTGATTCTGATAGAAAACACAGACGTCTTAAAATTTAAAAGTTGTTGTGTATTTACGGTTTTCACAAGTTCTACAATATTTTCTAGTGCAATCAATGTGGTGTACATACTGTATTCTGATGTGTAGTCAAATTTTAAAGTATATAACTCCGAGTGTCGTTATGTGGCGCACAAAAATTTAACCTTCATTCAAAGGCTGCACAGCTGATATTTTATGCGCACACAGCCTACAGAAATTTAGAGGGAACATTGCTGCCACCCCTCCATAAAACTGAACCTAGCCTGACACCTTAGCCCCGCATTTTGTCTGGGCGTTCCACCAGGTAACTCACATGGGAAAAAGCGCAATGGAGCAGGCCCTTCATCCCTGGTTTTATATTTCAATGTTAGGACCCCTAGCCGCATCAGTTTCACGCCAATGCCTGACCTGTGCCTGAAATAATCCGACAAAGAAAATTACCACCCCCTGGTCTCCTAGCTGTAGGGACAGCTCTCATGGAAAATTTTCAGGTAGATTTTACTGAGATGCCCAAGGCTGGGGGTCATAAGTACCTTCTGGTGTTAGTCTATACCTATTCAAGATGGGTTGAAGCTTTTCCCACCAGAACCAAGAAAGTTTGTGAGGTCGCCCGAGCCCTCATCAGAGAAGTCATACCCCGATTTGGACTCCCGTCCGTAATAGGATCAGACAATGGCCCAGCTTTTGTCTCCCAGGTCACCAGACACCTAGCCCAAGCTCTACAGATTGTAAATTGCACACTGCCTACCACCCTCAGAGTTCAAAATTTCCAAACTATCAGGAGACCCGTCTCTGCTGGCCGTCTGTTCTTCCCATGACCCTGTTGTACATACAGTCCTCTTCTCACCAGGGTTTGATTCTGTCCCCCTTCGAAAAATCCTGTATGGACGACCCCCTCCCTTGATTAAGGGGGTGCTAGTAGACATGGGTCAGATTGGATCTCTGCTGACCCGCCAAGAATTGGTAGCATTGGGTTCCGTATTGCATAATGTTCACTCCTGGGTTCAAGAACGACTACTAGTAACCCTTGTTGAACCCATTCACCCCCACAAACCAGGTTCCGCTGTCTGGATTAAGGAGTGGAACCCTGACCCTTTGACACCCTGCTGGTGCGGGCCATTTATGGACATACTGTCCACCCCCACAGCTGTGGAGGTTGCCGAACTTGTGCCATGGATTCGCCATACTTGAGTCAAGCCAGCAACCCATCTGACTGACAGCACCTGGACTGCCAGAATGGATCCTGACAACCAACTGAAGCTCATCCTGTCCAGAACGACTCAGCCTGCACGTCAATCAGCGCAACGCCCTACCCCAGTCACCACCGGAAGCTGACGGGTCTACGTACGGCTGAAGACTGAGGATCGACAACTGGGAACAAGGAACCCAAGGACCTGTTGTTTATAGACTGTATTTATACCAACTGCAGTATTATGTATACCAAGTTTGCGGTAGTTGTATTTCTGATGGTAACCATGAGTTTCATTGTAACTGATCCACTCCCCTGCACCCCCTGACTGAAAGTAACTAAGACTGACCACAAAATCACTCAGACCCTGGTATATCATACTTATTATTCCTGTTCCAGTACCAAACAGACCCCCTGCCGTCACAATACTACCAACCTTACTATCTGTTACCATACAGGAAAAGAGCCTGTGTGTTTTAATCCTAAAGTGTTTCCTGTTTATTGGATCCTGGAAGTATGTGCCGACAATTTCCAGGGATCACTCCTTTACCACATTTGAGGATAGCCAGCCTAAATTCTTGTTTTTCGATGCGTGCCTCGCAATCGGAAAAACCTCTTATTCTGGTGGTTGCGGGTCCCTCAAATGGGAACACACCTATTCTACAAATAAGTACATGTGCCCTCAACGTGCTTATAATTGGGGCCAGTGCACGGGCATCAATGTGCCCAACCGCTGGGTAGTGGCTGCGGCAGGGTCATATTTCTGCCCCCAGTGGGATTGTATATTTCGCCTCTTGGCCAGGAGTGCCTACTGGCCACCAAGGGGATGATTGCAAAGCAGTTTTAACGAGGATGTCGGCCTCCCCCCCATTGTCAAACTTCCACCTGTAATCCCCTTAATCTCACTATTTTGAACCCTTGTCAGGCCGACTGGTGTACGGGCAACCTTTTGACCTACTCATTTACAGCCAGGGTACAGACCCCGGCACTTATCTTTATGTTCGGGTAATAGCAGAAAAAACCCGACAATCGCATCTGATTAGTGTTTTCCACTCCTTCTACGAGGAAATGGCGACCCAGATGGACCCCATACCCACAGCTGTCAGAAATTTATTCCTTGAATTAGCTGAGACCGTGACTACACAACTGAATGTCACCTATTGTTACTTCTGTGGTGGCACCAGTATGGACGATCAGCGACCCTAGGAAGCTCAGGAGTGTAATTATTCTTCATCCTCCTATAATCAGTCCCAGTTTAAACCCATAGCTAGTGAATAGGTATTGAAGACCTCCATTATAGTGAATATATGTCTCTCCCGGATCGGCCCAGGATTCACCACACCGGTAGGGAATGCCCCGAGTGCATTATACAGTATTATGGCCCTGCAACATGGGCCAAGGATGGATTCTATGGTTACCGTACCCCTATTTACATGCTGAATCGCATTATTCGCTTGCAAGCTGTTCTAGAAAATTATTACTAATGACACCAGCAAGGCTTTGACCCTACAGGCAAAACAAAACACTCAAATGCGCACAGCTATTTATCAATCGGCTGGCCCTTGATTATCTTTTAGCTGCAGACGGAAGGGTCTGTGGGAAATTTAACCTCACTAATTGCTGCCTACAGATAGATGATGCTGGCAAGGTTATTGAAGACATTACTGATCGCATGCGGAAGATTGCCCATGCTCCTGGAATGGTCGGTCAGTTGACGGCTTGTTTGGGAAGGTTTTTAATGGGTTAGGTGGTCTGAAGTCCCTTATGGCCTGCCTTGTTTTGTCTTGCCTAATACCTCTCTGCCTGTGTTGCTGACACGCTGCCATTGACAGTGGCATTGACCACAGATCCGCTGCCCATGTCATGGCCTTATGTCAGTACCGTCCGATTCCAAACACAGACCAAGCTCATGGTTTACATCCTGCGCCTGCTTATAATTCTTGGCACCCTGCTGGCGAGGGTGCTGAATTAAAGGGGGGAGTGTAGTGGTGTCAGAAGTGTGCTTTCAAATGTACCTTGAAATACTAGGCCTGTGGCCTAGCTGGAATGTCTGTCTCTTGTTTCACTGTAGCCTGCTTAGTAGTAGAACCACGCAGTAAGAAATGCATAGTTTAGCAGCTTCTCACCTTACATAACATGCCCCAGCTGACCTCCATTGGTGAGCAATCAAGGGGAACTTAATATGTGCCTATCATGAAGTAGCTAGAATGTGATAACAAATTATTAGTTTGCATATAGCTAAAAGTCTATAAATGAAACTGAAATCTTTGTCCGGGAGGCTCAGTCTTTTTGGAAGCTATTCCACTGAGTTCTCGCACGCTACTAAAACTGTTTGATTTCACGAAGGCCTTAGGTGTCTTTTCTTGGTCTGGTAATCTACTACAATTGCTACCTTGTTGTCGGCTAGAAAGCGGTCGACTTCCTTGGCTTATGTTTGCATTTGGCACATTTTTGAAGGCTGGTGTGAAACTAGGCAGTTACGTCCATCCCTGGCATCAGTTCCGAAAGTGTTACGTTTTCTTCAGGAGGGCTTTGATAAGGGACTGGCGGCCAGTTCTTTGAGGGTACAACTGGCTGCTATAGCTTGTTATTGCGGCAAGATTCAGGGTCGTGCTGTAGGAACTCACAGCCTATGTTAAGGATCTGACTTTGAAAGTGGTGTTTCTGGTGGCTCTCTGTTCGGCACGGCGAGTTTCGGAGTTGCAGTCTTTGTTTTGTAGGGAGCCCTTCCTGATGTTTTTCAAGGAAAGGGTAGTGTTGCGTCCAGTGCCATCCTTTCTACCAAAGGTCGTGTCGCCCTTTCATTTGAACCAGTCAGTTTCCTTACCAGTGTTAAAGCAGTCAGGTCAAGGGGGGACTGACCGGGATTTACGGTTGGTGGATGTGAAGAGAGTGCTCCATCAGTACCTGCAGGTGTCGGAGGTTTTTCGTAAATCGGAGCACTTGGTTGTGCTTTTTGGAGGTCCATGCAAAGGGGAAGTGGCCTCCAAGGCATCCATTGCCAGGTGGATTAAGGAAACGATAGCTTCAGCTTATCTTTTGCACGGTCGTCAAGTGCCTTTAGAGTTAAGAGCACATTCAACAAGGGCTCAGGCAACGTCGTGGACGGAATGTAGCAGGGTTCCGGCAGCTGATATCTGTAAGGCGGCTACGTGGTCCTTCTTGCATACCTTTAGCAAGCATTACTGTCTGGATGTGCAGGCGGCAGGGGATGTCTGTTTCGGGTCAGCAGTTTTGCGGTCCGGGTTATCAGGTCCCTCCCATTAGAGTACTGCTCTGTTACAACCCAGTGGTGGGGGGACTGAACTGGAGGAATGAAAAGGAAAGAGAAATTAGACTTACCTGCTAATTGCTGTTCCCTGAGGAACTCCAGTTCAGTCCCGTTTCCTGCCCAGGGTGGTGATGCAGTGGCTGATTTCATTACTTAATAGCCGGACACGCAAAGAAAAGTATAACGGTAAGTGTGGAGTGGAGGAGTGGCCTAGTGGTTGGGGCACGGTACTTCAGGCCGGAAGGTTGGGGGTTCAAATCCCACTAGAGGACAGCAACCTTGGGCCGGAAGGACTGGGGTTTCTAGTCCCACAGGTGCTCCTTGTGGTCTTGGGCAAGCCACTTAACCCTCCATAGCCCATGTTCCCTGTAAAATAGTTATCTCCAAGTTATAATGCCCTGTTCAATGTAATTTCAGTTTGTTCAATGTAAACCGCACTGATGCAGAATAGCGCGGTATATAAGAAAATAAATAAATAAATAAATAAAATAAAAATAAAATAAATAAATAAGTGTCTATGGCCCATCCTGGCCGGTAAGTGACGGGTTAGCTGTTCTAATAGGCTTCCTTCTTTAGCCTTTTGTTTTCTTAACTTTCATATCCTTAATGCTGGTTTTTCTTGGAGGGGGGTGGAGCAGTTATCCTCTTCTCTCAAGGAGTTTATTACAGGGGCTCTTAAGCCTCGAGTTAGCATTTCTAATGGTTGTAACTACTTTAGAGTTTGCTTTGTCAATAGGTCACTGGAAGCTGGTGGGAGGTGCCACCGGTAGATGTATCAGACTTCTGACATGCCCAGTCTCCATGTTGCAGGAAGAGGTACACTATCCAGCAGTGGGGGGACTGAACTGAAGTTCCTCAAGAAACAACAATTAGCAGGTAAGTCTAATTTCTCTTTACTGTAAACCTCTTTGATTTAAGGATAAAGCGGTATAGAAATCCTTTCAAGTAAATAAATAAATACATAAATGGTAGCCACTGATTTAGTGGACACTCTAAGCAAATTGTAAAAGTGGTCAGCCAGGAAGGCAGTAACCGACCCCCACTGGGCTGCCTCCTTGCGGACCACAACTTCTGCCAGAGCCACCTCTGGGATCTTCTGCAACAAATGCAAAATAGGCCTGTGCCACATAGAAGCCACAGATGGTGCCCTGCAGGGCCAAGACAAAGACCTTGAAGGCCTGCTTAAGCAGTGCCTCCATCCACCGATTTCAAGGCTCCCCCCTTCCACCGGAATGGTAGCCTTCCTGATAATTGTGGGCACCAGCGCATCCATCAGGGGAAGATGTAAGTGCCCTCTCTCATCCGAAGAGAGAGAATAAAGCCTGACCATACTCCTACTTACCCGCAAGCCCATATCAAGGACTTTCCACCCCTCGTCAGTCATTGCCTTCACTGCCCGGTGGATGGGAAAGGGCTCTTCAAGGAGAGGGTCCTCCACCGGGTCGGACTGTTCCATCCGTGGTTCCTCTGGAATACACAAGGCCGCTAAGGTCTTCACAATCAAACAGGGAAGCTCCTCCTGATGAAAAGTCTGGACTGACGAGTTCTTTCCCCCTCTTTCAACTCCTCTTGGTCAGGGTCCTCCAGAAGATCTGAAGAACCTTCCAGGAGCCCAAGAAACCCTACCAAGGCCCCACCCTCAAACTCTGGGGACCTCTCTCGGTGCAGCTGCTTACCTGCTGCTGGGACAAAAAGGGTGACGCCAACAAGGAAGTCCTCTTTCCAAGCCTCTGTTGTAAGATAAAGGCTTGGTGCAGCAACAGGAACCACCCCCCATGAGAACACCCAGAGGATCCAGAGATACTGGCTGCAACACTAGAGGCTCTCCTCTCTCTGGAACAAGGAAGCAGTATTTAAAATGACAGCCGTTCCCACCAAAACCATAGGTGCCCTGGCCTCACAAACTATTGTGACTGGCTTGCTCCCCCCCCCTCCCCCGGCGACCATCTCAAAACTCCTGCTGTGCCGGCAAAACTCTGCAGCAGCTGCATTCTCTTTAATGCAGCTGTGGCAAAGGCCAAGAGCAGAAAGCAGACACCAGCGACTGCTGCAGGCCGCACATCAGCCCTTCTCTAATTTGATCATGCGCAGGAAAGCACAGTTACTTACCTGTAACAGGTGATCTCTCGGAACAGCAGGAATTAGTCTTCACATATGGGTACGTCGGTACCGACGGAGCCTGCACGGGAATGCTCCCCAGCATCCAATCAGAAAGCTTTTGGGAGCATCCCTCGCGCCTGCGCGCTGACTTCCCGCCTTTCCCACTGCCTCTCCTCAGTTGAGTTTCATAGCTGAGACAGAAGGAGAGAAAGAGGAAAGGAGATAGATAGATACAACTCCTAGGGGAGGTGGGTGGGTTGTGAAGACTAATTCCTGCTGTTCCCAGAGATCACCTGTTACAGGTAAGGAGCTGTGCTATCTCCAGGAACAAGCAGGAATGAGTCTTCACATATGGGGACTCCCTAGCTGTGGGTGCCAGGGGAGATCCCATAAAATGCGTATCCCTGGAACAGGACGGCATTTCCCAAACCTGGATCCCCGGCATCCCCTGAGGGATGGGGGGTAGGAGTTGAATAGAGAAGAGCTTTATTGTAGAGGAACAGCGAATCTAAAGACTACAGAGAAAAAGAGTCTTTAGAATGTATGTCAAGTATCATTAAAATATTTAATGAACTAGTACAATATAGAGCTTATCTACTGGATTGTAGGAAGTAGAACTGTGATGGAGTGTACTGTAGATGCAGTAGCGGAATCCTGAAGGTAACTTCACAGCAGTGAGGATGAAGTTCCAAACCTGGAATGGGCAGGTGACCCAGGTGTCAACTGGGGTAGGAGAGGAACGGCAGGTCTTCAATGGAAAGCTTTATGGGAAAAAGCTGAAAACTCTTTTAGGTACAGAGTTAACAACATTGAGGACTAAAAGAAGAAGACTGATCGATCTGGAGAATTAGCCCAGTCCTGAAGGGAAGAGGGGGTATGGAAAAAAGCCCCTATTCCCAGGGAGAACAGAAGTGTACTCAGAAATACTGAAGATGTACACTGTCTTTCCTAGCTGGTAAGAGATAGGAAGACATTGAAGTTTGATACTTCATAGACAGGGAGATTTATAACAAAATTAGAAGCTGTTGACATCACAGCAATAATTGTGTGTATAACCGCTCCCACTTGCTGAGCCATATGAGAATAGGCAAGCGGACTGTCTGGACCCCTTAAGAAGGGATAGGCTTTATAGCACAGACAGTTAGGGAGATAGCAGGTAATACTTAGCGTCCTATGGCCATCTCCCAATGGGTATATATATCTATATATCTATATATCTATATATATATCTATATATATATATATATATATATATATATATAGAGAGAGAGAGAGAGAGATAGATAGATATATAGAGATATCGATATATATATATAGATAGATAGATAGATAGATAGATAGATAGATAGATAGATAGATAGATATAGATGGGTATGACTTATGCCCACACAGACTACAGAAAAATGTATGTATAGGACATATACATACATGAATATAAGTCTGAGGATACATGCCTTCAACTGAGCCCCACAAAAACATTCACATGGGGAATGTGATGGGAAAAGATTCATCTAATAATGAGGGGGTAAAAAACACCTGAAGATATATAGAGAATCTATTTCTGCGGTGCAAGAATGTAGTTCAGTGGAATAACCAGTATGGTTGCGTGAAAAAACAGAGGATAATAGTCTGGCAAGAGCACGTCAGGAGTACTTTGGGACTCTGACATGTCCAAAGGACAAAAAAACGCATAGACTAAGACCCCAGGATGACCCAGCCAAGGGACACAGGGGTATCATGCACAGTAAAAGAGTATGCGTTGTCCAAGTGGAACAGAAAAGCATAATGTCAAGCTGTAAGGAAAAAAGGGGTAGATTCCTGCAAGATTGGGAACTCCTTGGACATTCACGCCATGGAATGATTATATAAGCTTTTTCTACTATATGGAAAAAACCCTCAGAGACAAAGTTCAATGCTCTGTAGCAAGGGCCCATAGTAGAAAGCTTCTCTGAAGATTGCAGAGAGCATTGTGCAGGAGAATTATAAAATAAAACTGACAGAAGTCAGGTGTGTTGCCACATCCTAGGAAAGGATATGGCTAGAAAAAGATAACCTGCAGAGAGTAGTATTATGCAAGATAGTTGAAAGTAGCTTGCAATGAGCATTAAAGTAATCACTGGAACTCCTGCATATACAGCAAGTGAACAAAACAGCAGAGGGGATTCTCCTGTATAAAAACAGAGAGAAAACAGACAAAGGGAGCGGAGATATTCCCGTCCCTGTCTGATGAGTTGTTCAGAGCATGCATTGAAGGATAACAAAAAATCTACAATGGAAAGAAAGAGAAGTGTTTCAGTATGGTACCAACTCAAGCAGGGGAAACCCTGGAAGAGAGGGGGTTGGAAGGTGACTTACCATATGGTAAGACAGCTGAAGGAAAAGATGTCCATGTGGGGACAGAAACTATCATGGGATAGTTGTAACCTCCCTTCGTAGTAGTAAGAAGGGGAGAATTCTGTAACCCATGGACAAAAGTATCCTAAGAACATAAGAACATAAGACATGCCATACTGGGTCAGACCGAGGTCCATCAAGCCCAGTATCCTGTTTCCAACAGTGGCCAATCTAGGTCCTACACACCTAGCAATATCCCCAAAAGACCACAGGTTCCACAATGCTTGTACTGGGTCAAGCATTGATATCCTGGGTCCCTTTTTAATAGTGGTTTATGGACCTTTCCTCCAGGAACTTGTCCAAACCTTTTTTAAACCCAGCTATACTAACAGCCCTTACTACATCCTCCGGTAACAGATTCCAGAGTTTGATTACACGTTGAGTGAAAAAATATTTTCTCTTATTTGTCTTAAATAGTTTACCCTGTAGTTTCATTACATGTCCCCTAGTCTTTCTATATTCTGCTAGCGTAAACAATTGATCCACGTTTATCCGTTCCACTCCATTCATTAATTTATAGACCTCTATCATATCTCCTCTCAGCCGTCTCTTTTCCAGGTTAAAGAGCCCTAACCTTTTTAGCCTCTCTTCATAGGAGTAGCCTTCCATCCCCTTCACCAATTTGGTGGCTCTTCTCTGTACTTTTTCTAATAACGCTATGTCCTTTTTAAGATACGGTGACCAGAATTGCACACAATATTCAAGGTGCGGTCGTACCATGGAGCGATACAGAGGCATTATAATATCCTTTGTTTTATTCTCCATCCCTTTCTTTATGATACCTAGCATTCTATTTGCTTTCTTGGCCGCCGCTGCACACTGGGCGGAGGGTTTTAACATGTTATCCACGATGACTCCTAAGTCCTTTTCCTGGGTGGTGGTTTCTAATGTGGAGCCTTGCATCGTGTAACTATAGTGTGGGTTGTTCTTTCCTAGGTGCATAACTTTGCATTTGTCCACATTAAATTTCATCTGCCATTTGGATGCCCAGTCTTCCAATTTATCCAGATCCTCCTGCAGCTTTCCACAATCCTCTTGGGTTTTAACAACTTTAAACAGTTTTGTGTCATCTGCAAATTTGATAACCTGACTAGTTATTCCCTTTTCCAGGTCATCTATGAATACGTCAAAAAGTAGCGGACCCAGTACAGATCCCTGGGGTACTCCACTATTCACTTTTTTCCATTGGGAATATTGGCCATTTAGCCCTACCCTCTGCTTTCTATCTTTTAACCAGTTCCCGATCCACAATAGTACACTGCCTCCTATCCCATGACTTTTTAGTTTTGCCAAAAGTCTCTGATGGGGGACCTTGTCAAAAGCTTTCTGGAAGTCCAGATACACTATATCAACCGACTCACCTTTGTCTACCTGTTTATGCACACCTTCAAAGAAACATATCAGATTAGTAAGACAAGATCTTCCTTGTCTAAAGCCATGTTGGCTGTCTCCCATTAGGCCATGACTATCTACATGTTGTGTAATTTTGTTCTTTATGATGGTTTCTACCATTTTCCCCGGTACTGATGTCAGGCTCACCGGTCTGTAATTTCCCGGGTCACCCCTGGAACCTTTTTTAAAAATTGGTGTTACGTTGGCGACCCTCCAATCTTCAGGTATTACAGATGATTTTAATGAAAGTTCACAGATTACCAATAGCAGGTCCGCGATCTCATATTTCAGTTCTTTCAACACTCTGGGATGTATACCATCCGGTCCAGGTGATTTGCTACTATTCAGTTTATCAAATAGTTGTAATATATCTTCCCGGTGTAGTGATATTTCTCTCAATTCCTCTGCAGTATCACCTTTAAGTACCACTTCAGTCATGGGTAACATCCCTACATCTTCCTCAGTAAAGACCGAAGCAAAGAATTCATTCAGTCTCTCTGCTATATCCTTGTCTCCTCTTACTGCCCCTTTTTACCCCTCTATCATCTAACGGTCCAATTGACTCTCTCACAGGCCTTTTGCTACGAATGTACTTGAAAAAGTCTTTATTTCGTGTTTTTGCTTCCGTAGCAAGTTTCTTCTCAAATTCCTGCTTTGCCCGCCTTATCAATGCTTTGCATTTAACTTGCCAGTGCTTGTGATGTTTCCAGTTTTCATCATTTGGCTCTTTTTTCCATTTCCTGAAGGTTGCTTTTTGGCAGCAACAGCCTCTCTGACCTCACCTTTAAACCACGCTGGCAGTTTTTTGGACTTTCTTCCACTCTTCTTAATGCGTGGAATACAGCTGGTCTGGGCTTCGAGGATAGTATTTTTAAATAACACCCAAGCTTGCTGTAAGTCTTTAACCTTTGGAACCGCTCCTTTTAGTTTTTTCCTAACTATATTCCTCATTCTATCATAGTCTCCCTTTTGAAAGTTAAAAGATAATACTGTGGATTCCTTTACTATCTGTCCTCCACTAATTAAATCAAACATGATCATACTATGATCACTATTGCCAAGTGGTCCCAACACCCTTATTTCTTGCACCAGATCTGGCGTTCCACTAAGGATTAGGTCCAGTATGGCTTCCCCTCTGGTCGGTTCATGAACCAGCTGCTCCAAGAAGCAGTCATTTATTCCATCTAGAAACTTTATCTCTTTAGCTTGTCCTGCCGTGACACTGACCCAGTCGATACCGGGGTAATTGAAATCACCCATTATTACTACTCTGTTGTGACTTTTGTTAGCTTCCTTGATTTCTTTGAGCATTTCATCATCCATTTGTTCATTCTGGCCAGGCGGTCGATAGTATACTCCCACTGCCATCGCCTTCCCCTTCATAAATGGGATTTCAATCCATAGAGATTCTACAGCAAATTTTGTTCCCTGCAAAACTTTAATCCTTTCTGACTCAATGCCCGCTCTAACATAGAGCGCAACCCCTCCACCAATTTGATCAGCTCTATCATTACGATATAGTTTGTATCCAGGTATCACAGTGTCCCACTGGTTATCCTCCTTCCACCATGTCTCTGAGAGTGCAATCATATCTAACCTCTCATTTAGTGCTATATATTCTAACTCTCCCATCTTATTGTTTAGACTTCTAGCATTGGCATACAAGCATTTTAGAGACTGTATTTTTTTCATATTAATCTGGCTATTGGTAGGCAGGGGTAATTTGGAATCTTTATGCTCTGTCTGCTCCTTACTCAAGGGCATTTGGGCTACTATACCCCCTTTTGGAACCTCACTGCTTTTGGTAGTATCCTTCAAGGATACCTTTGTCCGAACCATGCGCTCCTGGGTGACTGTCGGCTTTCCCCTATTTTCTAGTTTAAAAGCTTCTCTATCTGAAAAAGAAAAAAACAGTGTAGAGTTTGAAGAATAAACTTCTGCTAAGAAGAAGTTAACTGTAGATTGCAACATACAGGAACCTATGGTTGCTGGTTATGATTAGACTGGCTAGAGTCTGGAGACTTCAGACTAGGATGAGATGTCCCTTGCTTGGGTACATCTGGAGGATGGGCAGGAGAAGGGTGAAACCTTCTTTTCTTAGGGATAGAAGGTTTGGTAGGACATTTCCTACGTCCTGGGGAAAAAGAAGGCTTAGGATGGTTTCCAGAACCAGGGAAGTCAGTGGAGCAATGAGCAACCTGATGTAAAGCCTCTTTATTGAAGAGATTTTCTCCAGTACAAGGAGAATTACCCAGTGTATGCTGTGCCCATCTGCTCAAGTCTGAAGCTTGCAGCCAGGCTGTACGACGTGCTCCAATGGCAATAGCAGAGGATCTGCTAACAGACTCAAAAGAGTCTAGAGAAGCACGAGAAAGAAACCAAGAGATATTCCTGCTATGATTAAGAAGCAAGGAATAGTCAGTGGCCTTAGGTTCTGACAAAAAAGGGGACAAAAGAGATAATTTCTCTGTGACCTCCTGGAGTGTCAGACTCATATAAAAAATATATGAAATAATTCTTGAAGCCAGCATAGAAGTTTGGAAGGTTTGACGTCCAAAGGCATCAAGTGCTTTAGATGCACGACCTGGCGGATAAGAAGAATGCTTCTTCTTGCTTCTTACCTTCCTCATTGCTGATTCCACTACAATGGAATGATGTGGAAGTTGGTTCTTTTGAAACCCCGGAGAGGGAGGCACCTGATACAGAACATTCATGGCTGTAGAAGGCGAAGGAACCTTTAAGGGTGATTTCCACATCCTCAGAAGAAGATCCTGCAAAGAATGATGAAAAGGAAGCATTATATTTTCCTTATCTGCAGGATCTTGGTCCAGAGTAAAGCCAGGAATAGGAATGGCAAGAAAGGTTGCCATGTCAAGGAGAAATTTCTGAAAAGAAGGATCTCCAATAGGAACTATTCCTGGGTAAGCTGAGGTTGAAGGAGCAGCTTGAGCACCAGAAGACATACTGGACTGATGCAGAAAAAGAATCCTGCTAGATGGACAGTGATACTGACAGTTCTGATTTGAGGCAGTTAGTACTGCATTGTCAGTGCCTGGTATCGATTCCAAACTAGGCATAGAAAGGATCGATGGCACCGATGGAACTGCAGGAATCGACATCGATACCGGAGATGATAATGTCATCGAAGCAGTAATTGGGGGCTGCTGAAGCGGTGCCGAGGTAACCAGAGAGCCTTGGTAAATATCCTCGGTACTGCGTAGTCGGAAACGAAATGGATCGGTTCCGAAACACGTCGGTACCAAGTCATCGAGACTGGATATCGATTCTAGACTCGGCATCGAAGCGAAAGAGTCCATCGATGCATGTCTAGAAGGTACCGACGTTGGTGGTGGTATCGGCAATGCCGATACAGGAAAGTCAATCGGAGTCGCATCGATCGGTTCCGAAGGCACCGAGGACGTCTGAAGACGATGCCCAGTGAAGAGCGGAACACTCGACACCGGCGCCGATGTCGGGGTATCGGTATCGCTCGAAGTGGATACCACCCCCGAGCATGGCTCAGGTATGTTCTGTGACGGGTGAGCCCCAGGAACAACCTGAAACCCCGTAAATGCTTTGGAGCCCGAAGACTCCCGCCGGGGTTTTATTGCCAATGGGGTCTTGAGGGCAAGGCCGGAGCCGTCATCATGCTGGGCATGAGACTTACCCTTCAAGAATTGGCTAGTCTTAACAGACTGTTTGTGGGTTACCTCATCCTGGAGAGAAGAATAAACCGGTGTCCTCACCTCAGGAGGAAAAACGGCATCGAGGGAAACTCGAAAAAGGGAAGGTCTTCTCCCAATAATATAGCCTGAGGTATCAGGGGAAAAAGGGTCAGGACCCAAACAGGTTAGACACCAAGCATTGGAGTCTAAAAAGAAAACTAAGTTTCCACAGTGAAGGCACTTCTTAGGGGGAAGGCGGCTCCATGTTGGAAAAAGCCTGGTAGGCCCCAAAAAGTTAAAGCAAAAAACTGAGGAGAAAATATTTCTCTAAGTTTGAAAAAGAAAAGAATAAAGCACCGGCGGTACCAGTATCGGCGGGAAAGACAGCCGCGACCACAAGAAAACAAGAAAATAAGGATTTTAAAGAAAAATGTTTCTGCGGTGACAGGAGGACGTCCTGTTGGCTCCGCGGAAAAACGAAAACTGAGGAGAGGCAGTGGGAAAGGCGGGAAGTCAGCGCGCAGGCGCGAGGGATGCTCCCAAAAGCTTTCTGATTGGATGCTGGGGAGCATTCCCGTGCAGGCTCCGTCGGTACCGACATACCCATATGTGAAGACTCATTCCTGCTTGTTCCTGGAGATAGGCCCCTGCTCCGAAACACCTCGTCTACTGGTGCCGGAGGCCAGACAATCCTGGGATCTGCTGTGCTGCCATTGCTTCTCCCTGATGCAGTCTTTTTTTTTTTTCTTCAAACAAAACTTGATCTGGCGGCTCTTCCGGGGCTCGACATCTGGCCCCCTTTTAGGAACTGGGGTGGAGGAGAAGAGGGAGCAGCTGCCTCCTGCCCACCAGGAGGGTCCTGAGGAGCGGCTAGGGGAGAAGAGGGAGGAGGGACCCAGCTCCACCGTGTTATGCACTTCAAGTAACTATGGCTCAGCACCAAAGAGAGAAAAAAGAACATCACAAGCTGTGCTCATCCACCTGCTGGAGACTGAGAAATACTAACTGCAAGCGAGCACAGGCTATTTAAGAGAAAGAGGGTTTTCAGTTTGTTGTTCTCTGTCTCCATTTGCTGGTGGATAAACATAATCCATGTGTCTGGTCTGGACTGAACTGCTGGGCTAAAGAGAAGGAACCTAGACTCTTCCAGGTATCACCCCATCATGCGCTCAATTGTGGTCTGGCCCTGGATGCCCTCCAACCGCCCAGGTTCAGCTGACGGCCCAGTTCTCCAATTGGACCCAGGAGCCAGTTCACTAGATCAGTCTTAAGCTGCATGGAATGTTCGTCAATATCTGCTGGAGACAGAAAATACTGGTGAGCAAGTGGATGCACGGTGCCTTTTATAGAGCAAGGCTCACAGCTTTATAGTCTCTCTCCATTCGTGGCTGCTGGGCATAACCTTGAGTTCTGGGCTGGTCTAGTGGATAAAAATGATGGAGAAAATACACATAAACCAGGAGAAGAAGCCTATAGGATCACCCGGCTTAATGTACACATGATGCTTCCTGGACCGTCACTCTTTTTCCACTTCAGACTCTAACCAGGTAGCTATGTAGCTAAGGGGCCTACTTTCAAAAAGATTTATCTGGCTAAAATTATGTTTCAGTCAGGTAAATATTTCCGATTTAAAGTTTTTCCCCTCTAAGGAAAGTTAAGTTCACAAACTGTTCAACATTTAGACACTGTTACTGGGGGCTATCTGGAAGAGTTTTGGAGGGGAGAGGGGCAAGAGATTTCACATTTGGATAGTCAGCATAATAAGTGCTAACTTGTTAAATCTAGCCAAACAAATCTAGGCATTATTAAGTGTCTTAATCCATTTAACTGCTGCTCAGTTACCTCACCCAAGCCACAATTCCTCTCTCCACCCCCCATCCGATACCCAAAAAGCAAAAATATCCCACTGCTAAACTCCAATCCTCCCTCCCCAAGTATACAAACAAAGTGAGAGCTAATCCTTCTCAATCTCAAAAAAACAAAACAAAAACAAAACCCCCACACACAACCCGTTTCCATACCCCACTCCAAAGCCCTAGCCACACCCCTTATCTTAACCTCAAAAACCTTACAAATTTTGCCCTGAGCCAAACTGGCAGAAGACTCGTTACCTCTCATCGATTCAGAGTCCAGTATTACTCTAATCAGAAGACTGGGCTATCAAAAAAAGAAAAGTGCACTAACCAGCTAATTTTGACTATGTAAGTCAGGTGTACAGAGCTGTGCTAAATCTGGCCTGTCAATTCATATGAATTTTCAGCTGAAAACCTAGCTGGCTAGGTTCGGCTGAAATTCACCTCAAGATAATCAGATTAATTTTATCAGTTACGATAGCTGTTCAGCTGTTTTTTTTAACTTAAGGCATCAGCTTGATATTGGATAGGGGTCATGTTCCTCAGTGCAATGCCTGCATGAAGTTTTGAAGAAGATAACGCTTTTTCTCAGTCTATGCGGTTTGAAGAATTTAGTCTTATCCTTACATTTTCTTTCTTTTTGATAACGAACTTTCTTACTCTCCACCCCGCCCCCCATCCTTCTACCTTGCTGTTGATAGAATCCACATCGATGTCTGCCTTTTTAG
The DNA here is from genome assembly GCA_033557465.1 of Ichthyophis bannanicus. Taxonomy (NCBI): domain Eukaryota; kingdom Metazoa; phylum Chordata; class Amphibia; order Gymnophiona; family Ichthyophiidae; genus Ichthyophis; species Ichthyophis bannanicus. The sequence goes on from CM066048.1 coordinate 124,438,350, forward strand.
CCCATTTTTGCCAGAAGTTAGGGTCATCAAGAGAGATATCTGTCCGGTTTTCGGAGGCCACAAAGCTTGCCTAGGATTAAAGGGAAAAAAGTTATAGTCACAGAATGAAATGTCCCCTGTCACACATCTCTGCCAGAAGAACCAGGGTCCGACCTTGGCAAAGGTAGAGCCTTTGCCCTCAGACTCTATTGTGATGGTAGTGGTACGTCTCTGCAGGATCTGGTCAATGTCCTCTTCGCAGAATTTCGAACCCTCATCATCCTCATCCATGATAGCAGCATATGCTCCTTTTCGCAGTAGGTCCTCGATCTCCTTCTTTGTAAATGGCTGAATCTGCTCGAAACAAAAAGATGTGGAACCATAGTAACCCAGAAGAGAACAACAAGTTACAGACCGTCAACCAGCTCCATCAAACTCAACCAAATCAGAAAACTCCTTTCTCTGCAATATAACAGCCTCACCAACACACAATATAAACTAGTCTCAGCCAATCACAATACTGTGCGCATTCATTTTCTGAAGGAGAAGGAGATGTTAATATATTAATGTTAATGGCTGAAATGGATGGGCAGACTGGATACTCCATTTGATTTTTATCCGTTGTCAGTTCATTTCTATAATTCTTACTTCTTCCCCCTTTTATGAAGTTTCTGATTCAGCTTTTATCTGGTGACCTCCTCAGCCCCCTATGCCAAATCCCTCCTCCTGTTGCCTCCTCTCACCCCTGTTGCGATGTTCTCCCGGCCGCTCATGGACTGCAACACGGCTTTATCCAGCCCTAACTTCAGACTGGCTTTGTCAAACATGTCCCTTTCATACGAGTTGCGGGTGATGAGTCTGTACACCTTCACTGCCTTGCTTTGCCCAATGCGGTGACAACGGGCCTGTGCCTGCAAAAGAACATAAGATTTGCCATACTGGTAAATACCAATGATCCATCAAGCCCAGAGGAGGGTAAGAGGTAGGGACAACAACAACAAAAAAAACCAACTTTCAAGTATATGCTTACACTATGACAGCAGTGCATACAGAGCCTGCTAATGTCCTCCCTTCAGGGCAAGCCCTCAGACCATGGCTGAAGACAAAGGGAATGGTACTGCAGTAGCAACTAACTGCCTCTGATCAGTCATGTAAATGCCCAAATGCAAGCTGTTTCATAGCAAAGCCCTCCAGACTAGTGCTTTCTCAGCAGACCAAATACGAGGTCTCCATCTTGAGTCTGATGTTTCTCCTCAACGTCCTTAACACCCCCACCCTCAGAGAGCCTTCAACATCTCTTTCTTCCCCTACAAAGAATGAGGGAAGCTCCTTTCCTGAGCAGGAAGAGAAGACCCTGGAAATAAATTGCCACTGGATAAAGGGTGAAAGATATGAGATATGTGAAGTGCCTTGCAAGAGTATTCACCCCCTTGGTTTTTGTCCTGTTTTGTCGCATTACGTATAACCTGGAATGAAAATGCAGGTTCATTTGGATGTTAGGTAATGGACCTAACAATATAGCCCAAATTGGTGAAGTGAAATGACAATAAAATACCTTGTATACATAAAAAAAAACCAAGTAAAAACTGAAAAGTTGTGAGTGCATATGTATTCATCCCTTTTGCTATGAAACCCCTAAATAAGTTCTGGTCCAACCAATTAACCTCAGAAGTCACATAATTAGTTGATTAGGGTCCACCTGTGTGCAATCAGTATCACATGATCTGTCACATGACGACTATATAAGTATATTAATACAGGACTCTGCAACACCACTAAGCAAGCAACATGAAGACCAAGGAGCACTCCAAACAGGTCAGAAACAAAGTTGTGCAGACGTATGGATCAGGATTGCGTTATTAAAAAAAATATCCCAAATTCTGAATATCCCACGGAGCACCATTAAATACATTATAACAAAATAGAAAGAATATGGTACCACTACAAACCTGATAAGAGAAGGCCGCCCACCAAAATTCATAGACCGGGCAAGGAGGGCATTAATCAGAGCTGCTACAAAGACACCAAGGATAACACTGAAGGAGCTACAAAGATCCCCAGTGGAGATAGGAGTATCTGTCCATAGGACACTTTAAGCCATACACTCCACAGAGTGAGGCTTTATGGAAGAGTGGCCAGAAAAACACATTACTTAAAGAAAGAAATAAGAAAACATGTTTGGAGTTTGCACAACAGCATGTGGCGGACCCCCCAAATACATGGAAAAAGATTCTCTTGTCAGATGAGACGAAAATTGAACATTTTGGCCATCATGGAAAACACCATGTGTGGCACAAACCCAACACTTCCCATCACCCTGAGAACACCATTCCCACAGTAAAACATGGTGGTGGCAGCATCATGCTGTGGGGATGTTTTCATTGGCAGGGACAAGAAAACTGGTCAGGATTGAAGATACGATGCATGGCACTAAATACAGGGCAATTCTTGAGGAAAACCTGTTTCAGTCTGCCAGAGATTGAGACTGGGACGAACGTTCACCTTCCAGCAGGACAGTGACCCTGAACATTGCTAAAGCTGGTTTAAAGGGAAACAGTCAAATATCCTGGAATAGCCTAGTCAAAGCCCAGACATCAATCCAATCCAATCCAGTGGCTAGATGTGCTAAGCTAATAGAGACATACTCCAAGAGACAGCTGTAAATGCAGCAAAAGATGGCTCTACAACGTATTGACTTTGGGGGGAGGGGGGGGGGAACACATATGCACACTCCTGCTTTCAGGTTTTTTTGTCTTAATTGTCTGTGTCACAATAAAGGATATTTTGCATCTTCAAAGTCATAGGCATAGGCATGTTGTCTATATCACATGGTACTAACCCCCAAAATGCCAGGTTCTAATGCGACAAAACAGGACAAACACAGGGGAGATGAATATTTTTGCAATGCACTGTAAAAGAGGGAAGAGAGTTATAACAGCAGTGCTAGAATGACTTCCTACCTTTTAGTTTGAAGAGCTGTACTTTCAGGCTCAGCAGTTGAGTCACTGATAGAATAGGCCTGACCGTGCATGGTAAGAACGAACTGGATCCAAAAAGGAATTTGGAGCTTCCCATTCCCCCACCAACCCAAACTTTCTTAGCAAGAGGGCCTCACCTGAAGATCATTCTGTGGATTCCAGTCTGAATCAAATATGATGCAGGTGTCAGCAGCTGTCAAGTTGATGCCTAGGCCCCCTGCCCGTGTGCAGAGTAGGAAGACGAAGCGATCAGAGTCTGGTTTGCTAAAGCGGTCGATAGCTGCTTGCCGTAGGTTACCCCGCACACGACCATCAATACGTTCGTAGAGATACCTGAGAGGTAGAGCAGAAAGTGATCAATGGAGCTCTGAGCTTCCCTCCACCCAAAGCACTACACACAGATTCCATGGTCACTCGTAGAAAGACAGGGCTGAAGGGGCACTTGGATGGTCTATTCCACTAACTGCCTCCATGAGGATCTCCTGTAGCTCAGACAGATGTTTGTCTAATTTGCTTTTTAAAGTTTGCAATGATGGCACACTCAACATCTTCAGAGTAGTGAAATTAGACCTTACCTAATTGCCTTTCCTTGAGTACCTCCAGTCCAGTACCGACCTGTGGGTAGTCACGCCTCACCAGCAGCTTGGAGACTAAGTATGTCAAACCTTATGACATCAACATAAATGGGTAGCCGGCACCACCTCCCGGTCCCCAGTATTCTATTGATAAAGCAGACTCACAGGAGCAACAAATAAGAATAGTGCTTAAGAACAAAAGGAAAAACTTCCAACTATGTCCCCCAAAAACAGGCAGAAAACACCCTTCTGTAAAAATGGAAAGACACTTACCTAAGCATTCCCAAATGCTGGGAATCTGGTCCTCACCCTCTCTGGGGGTCTCGCCATTGACTCAGCTACATACAAAATGTTCCCATCTTCTGGAACATCCTTGCTCACCTTCAGTTTTTTTTTTGAGAAAGTGAAGAAACGGGCTCTCTCAAAAGGGGTTATACCCCACTGACAGCTATATCATAAAAAGATGGATTTCTTTGAGGCCGGGATTGCCATCAGAACTAACCACTAAATCAGGGAGGGTTCGGGACTGGACTGGACGTACTCAAGGAAAGCCAACTAGCAGGTAAGGCCTAATTTCACCTTCCTTCTCTCTCCAGTCTGGTCCTGACCTGTGGGATGTACCATAGCAATACTAACCTCGGAAGAGACCCACAAGCTCAGCCTGAATCACCAACGAACCAAAACTCACATCTCCCGCTGCCCGCACATCTAACCAATAGTTCTTAATGAATGGATGTAAAGACGACCATGTGGCCGCCCTGTAGATATCTATCAGGAGAATCAAACTAGACTCCGCCCATTACATAGCCTGAGCCCTCTTCGAATGCACCCACAAGCCTGCAAGCACTATTCTCCGCCACAACAAGTAGGCCGAGGAAATCGTTTCCCTCACCCACCTGGAAATGGATGCTTTGGAGGCCACCTCCCCTTTGCGCAGACCCCCAATTGGTCTTCCGAAACTGCTCAGTACACCACAAATAACGCCGCAGAACCTGGCAAACATCCAGAAGCTGTAAGTGGGGGCTTTCCTGGGTAACCCCGCCCGCAAAAAAACTGGAAGAGTAACAGACTAATTAAGGTGAAAACACCAAAAGCACTTTGGGCAGAAAGGAGAGAATGGACTGCAGCACCACTTTTTCCTTGGATATGGAGAAGACAGGCTCTCTGCATGAGAGTGGATGCAGCTTCGAAAATCCTCCTAGCCAAACAAATGGCCACCAAAAAGACAGTCTTCAACATCAAATCCTTCCAGTTAGAAGCTGATAAGGGCTTGAATGGCACCTCCGCAAGCACTGACAATACCAGATTGAGATCCCAGGGCAGCACCACTGCCGAATTGGAGGTCGCAGCTGCTTCATAGCTTGCAAAAAACCACCTGCGCAAACACTTCCTCATTTAGTGTCCATTCTCCGGGATTCACTCTAATCCAACTGAGGTAGTCAGTGACTACGTTTTCCTTGCCGGCCATATGAGCCGCCGACAGGGCTTGCATATTGTTTTCTGTCCACGCCAACAGAGCTACTTCGTCTTCCAGCTGAATGCTGACTATGCCTCCCTGCCAGTTTATGTAGGCCACCATGGTGGCATTGTCAGAGAACAATCTCACCGCCTTCCCATGCAGGAGGCTGTGAAACCTCTGAAGGCCCAAAAAACATGGCTCACATCTCCAACCTTTTGATGGCCCATGTAAACTCCTCTGGGGACCTGCTACCCTGTGCTATCTGGGCCTTGCGTTGTGCTCCCCACCCAGGCAGGGTGGCACCAACGTTTCCGGCTGCAGCCACCACCAGAGGGCCACCTTGACTGACTTCGGACAGGGCAATACTCATTCCAATGAGTGACATTGCACCGACCACCTCCGCAACAGGGCCCTCTGCAATGGTCTCATGTAGGCTTGTGCCCACAGAACCAACTCTATGGTCGCTGCGATCGACCCCAACACCTGCAGGTAATGCCATGCTGTTAGGGTGGTCATCTGGAGAAACACTCTGATCTGCTGCTGCAAACTGTGCATCCAATCTAACGGCAAGGATACCTCCGCGTTGTTTGAAGCTGGTTCTTGGCCAGACTTTCCAAAAATTCGATAACCTGGACCGTGGCCTTTTCGTTCTCATGTTTGGACTTTGCCCAGATTACCCAATCATCGAGGTAAGGATGCACTAGGATGCCCTTTGCCGAAGGGTGTTCCCGACCACCTCCATAATCTTGGTAAAAGTTCAAGGAGCAGTTGCTAGCCCGAATGGTAGTGCTGTGAACTGAAAGTGTTCCATGGGCACTGTGAAGCATACGAAACAATGGTGGCCTGGCCGAATGGTGGACTCCAGCTGAGCCGCCTCTGGTGGCGGAGACGAAACTCCCGGATCTTCCAAGAGACTTTGGGCCCATCTCAAACATGCCCTGGCCACAAAAGCACCACAGATGGAAGCCTGCAAGGACATGGCATTGATATCAAATGTCTGCTTCAGTAAGGTCTCCAGCTTCCTATCCTGAACATCCTTGAGCACTGTCCTACCTTCCACCGAGATAGTAGTCTTCTTGGCCAATGCCAAGACTGCCGCTTCCACCTTAGGGGAATCAGAACAGTTACTTCTTGTGGTCCGAAATTGAGTAGAGCTGAGCTGTGGTCTGCGTACCCCTCAGGCTGGCCTCTGAACGTCCCATTCATCCTGAATCATCTGTTTGATCACCCAATACTGAAGAAACACGGTCTACGTCTTTCTGACCGCCTGGATAAAGGTGTCTTTCTGCTGTTCCTCCTCCGCACATGCCTCTGTGGCAATGTTCAAAGTCCGTAAAAAGTGGGAAATCAGTGTTGTCAATTCCCCTCGGCGAAAAACCCACACAATCTGGGACTCTTCCTCCTGAGGAATCTCACCTTCCTCAAGCTCAGGTGGCTCATTCCCTAGGACTGCTCCAGCTTCCTAGTCCTCTGGCTCATCGCACTGGACCGATCTCATCTCATCCCACGAGCACCTATCTAGGCACCTGCGGCTTGACATTGGCTCATCCTCCGTTCTCGCTGATGTACCAGACTCAATCAAATCTCTCTGGTCCCCTTCCGGGGTCATGAAGAAACGTCTTCCCCCTTCTGCTTCATGCAGAAGGCTTTATGCATCAAGAGAACAAACTATGGGAAAAAAAACCCTGGAAACCCTCTACCACCATATCCTGCGATGTGGAGGGTCGAGGGGTTCTGGACTCCTTCTCCTTCGCCATTGGTAGGGAACGGCTCGTCCCAGGACGCTGCTCTCGCTGAGAAGCGCTACTCCTCCGACATCAGAAAAGGCCCCTCTGACCCTTCCGAGGCTCCTGCCTTCTGTATGCCTTCTGCCCTTACTTCATAAGGCCATCCTCCATGGAACACGCTTCCACTTTGTGCCCGTGGCAGAAGCCCTCCGTGGATACTGCACCCCTTTGGGAATCCAAGCCAGGCAAGGGGTCTTTGAAGCCATCCTGCCCTTTGCCCCTTGAAGCACAAGGCAGAGTGAAAGGTGGCTTGCTGGCTTACCCCTGTTTAGCAGTAGCTGAACAAGCCAAGGGCCTGACTTATGTCCTGTTTGTCTTTTTGTTGTTGTTGTTTTTCCTTTTGCTTGCCTGCACAGCTATTCCCCAGAAAAACAATAAATCATAATTGCAAAATGACCCTCCAGCGTCCGGGAATGCCCCCTTCACTAAAACACGATGGCTGCCATTTTCTACACAGCATGCCACGAGAAAGAATTGATGGCTGCCATTTTCTACACAGCACTGAGGCCTACCTCCCCGCCACATGGTCGACCCAAGCACCAGTAGCCCGCTGAGGAACCCACACGACAGCAAAGGAAGTCAAACCAAAGAAAACAAAAGAAGTCCACCAAAAGAGCTGATGTTCCTGCGCTTGGTGGGAGCACCACTGTTGAAGCCCCGACCACCCGCTTAGCCCGCGCTTACCGGTGTCTATGAAAAATCTCAGAAAGTGCAGCCAATGATCGGTTCCCCTTGCTGAAGCAGCTCCTCATCCGCTGATGGGTCATGGAACCGTGGGGATGAAAAGAACAGAGTAAGGCCTCTCCTGCCTCACTAAGAAGGGTCTGCTGCCTGGGTTTTTTTTTTTTAAATAACTTTAAACTAACAGCTGAGCATCCCATCTGTTAAATCAAAGAGGTAGAATCCCTTCCAAAGAGACTGTCTCTGCAACCCACCAGGTCAGGTAAAGAAAAAAATCTACTCACAATTATCTCTTCAGCGAGTCCAACCTATGGCGTCACATCTCTCCAGCTGCTTGGAGACTAAGATTTTATTTATTTATTTATTTACATTCTCTTATATACCGCGCTATTCTGCATCAGTGCGGTTTACATTGAACAAACTGAAATTACACTGAACAGGGCATTATAACTTGGAGATAACTATTTTACAGGGAACATGGGCTATGGAGGGTTAAGTGGCTTGCCAAAGACCACAAGGAGTACCTGTGGGACTAGAAACCCCAGTCCTTCCGGCCCAAGGTTGCTGTCCTCTAGTGGGATTTGAACCCCCGACCTTCCGACCTGAAGTACCTTGCCCCAACCACTAGGCCACTCCTCCATTCATACTGGGGGCTGGGCGGTGGTTCAGCTACCCATGTATGCCAATGCCATTAGGTTTGACATGCTCAGTCTCCAAGCTGCTGGTGAGGCATGACTACCCACAGGTCGGTACTGGACTGGAGGGACGATAAGGAAAGCATAGCTACTCACCTGTAACAGCTGTTCTCCAGTGACAGCAGGAATCAGTCCTCACATATGGGTGACAACGGCACCGACGGAGCCCTCATGGAAGCCCCCCCTTCCCCCCCGCTTTCAAAGAAAGCCTTTGGGAGATGCTACCACGTCCCCTTCCCACCCAAGGGTGCCATCTTGCTCAGTCAGACGACATAGCTAAAAGATGGCAAAAAAACAGAGGATGATAAAGCAGCAACTCCAAGGGGAGGAGAGAGGGTTGTGAGGACTGATTCCTGCTGTCCCCGGAGAACACCTGTACAGGTGAGTAACTACGTTTTCTCCGGGAAAAAGCAGGAAGTCAGTCCTCACATATGGGACTCCCCAGCTACAGGCTACCGAAAACCCATAGCAGAAAAATAGGACTCCCCCAAGGGGAGCCGCAAGCAGCAGCAATTTGGTCCATGTCCACAGACCACAGTAGGGTAGGAGTTGTCTAGACCTTGAAAAGGTTATGGAGCACAGCCTGGCCGAAGGCACTGTCCCATCAGGACTCTTTCCAGGCAGTAATGGGCTGCAAAGGTATGTACTGAAGACCAGGTGGCAGCCTGGCAAATGTCCACCAATGGGACGGAGCAAACATTTGCCACTGATGCCACCATGGCCCTGATCGGGTGCGCTGTGATGCAGCCCTCCAGTGGGATCCCCGCCTGCTGATAAGCGAGGGTAATGTAGTCCACCACCCAGGTCACCGCCTCCCCCAGCCTAATGAGGTCAAAAGAACATAAGATTGGTCTGACCCAGTATGGCATATGTCCATCAAGTCCAGTATCCTGTTTCCAACAGTGGCCAATCTAGTCATAAGTACCTAGTAATTCCCCAAAAGAGACAAGTTCCTCAATGCTTGTATTGGGTCAAGCAGCGATTTCCCAGGTTCCTTTTAATAATGGTTTATGGATCTTTCCCCCAGGGTCGTAGGAGATAAATAGCTGAGAAGCCTTGCGGTGGCTCCGAATGCGTTGGATATAGAAGAATAAGACCCTTTTTCAGTCCAAGATGTGGTGGACCATCTCTGCCCGACTGGAATGAGGTCTTGGAAAGAAGGTAGGGAGCAAACCTTCCTGGTTGAGATGGAAGGGCGACACTACCTTTGGCAGGAATTTGGGGTGCGTGCGAAGCACCACTCTGTTCTTGTAGAACCTGGTATAAGGCGCCTCCGCCACAAGGACCTGGAGTTCGCTGACTCTGCGAGCGGAAGTGAGCGCAACCAGGAAAACCACCCTCCATGAGAGGTAGCGAAGGTGGCAGGGAGCCAAAGGCTCAAAGGGCGGTTGAGTGAGTTGCCGCAACACTACACTGAGGTCCCATTCAGTTGCCGGAGGGCGAACCGGGGGCTTTGATAGGAGAAGGCCCCTAAGAAAACGGGTCACCAACGGTTGGGCCGAGAGGGGCATACCATCCACTGGATGGTGGTGTGCTGCCAGGGCACTAAGGTGCACCCAAATGGAGTTCGAATTGAGCCCAGACTGAGACAGGTGGAGAAGGTACCAGAGGCACCAGGCACACCAGGCAAAAGAAAGGGTCAGCTCCCTGTTGAACGCACCAAGCAGAGAACCTGCGCCACTTGAGGGCGTAAGTCTTCCTAGTGGAGGCCTTGCGAGAGGCCAGCAGAATGTTCTCCACATCCACAGAGAGGTTCAGAGGGGCCAGAGCTACCATCTCAGCAGCCATGCTGTCAGCGAGAGGGACCTGAGGTTGGGGTGCAGGAGAGAGCCCCCCTCCTGGGATAGAAGACCCAGGGGGATGGGAACCTCCACCACCAGCCTCAGGAGCAGCGGAAACCACGGCTGCCTGGGCCACCGAGGAGCTATCAGGATGAGCGAGGCCCTGTTACGGAGCACCCTGAATAGGGTCTTGGCAATCAAAGGCATCGGAGGGAAGGTGTACACGAGGCCCTCCGACCATGAGACCAGGAACGCGTCCGCTACCACCCTGGAGCAAAAGCAGGACAACTGAAAGTTGTCTGGACTGGCAAACAGGTCCATCACAGGTTCCACCAGAGACGGAAGAGCCGACTGGCTACCCTGGGGTCCAGCCGCCACTCGTGCGGCTGGAGAACCCTGCTGAGCCTGTCGGCCAGCAGACTGTCCTGGCCTGGCAGGTACACTGCCCGCAGGAGGATTCCCTGATGGATTACATACGAAAAGAGGATCAGTGCCTCCTGACAGAGGCTACAAGACCCCGTGCCCCCGTTTGTTCACGTAGAACATCGCCACCTGGTTATCTGTCTGGACCAGCACCGGCTGGTGACATAGGTGGTGACAGAAGACCCTTAGGGCATGGTGTATGGCCTGGAGCTCCAGGAGGTTGATCTGCTGGATACTCTCGTCTGGTGACCAGTTGCCCTGAGTGCAGAGATCTCCGAAGTGGGCTCCCCAGCCGAGCAGGGAGGCATCTGTGGTGAGGAACCTTGAGTGACCTAGGGCCTGAAAAGGCATGCCCGCTTCGAGATGCTGGGGCGACTGCCACCAGTCCAGGGATTCTGCCAGCTAGTGGGTCATCGAGACTCGGTCCCGGAGACGACCTGTGGCCTGAGACCACTGGACCCAGAGACACCACTGCATCAATCTTCATGTGGAGGCGAGCGTCCGGAGTGATGTGGACTGTTGAGGCCATGTGCCCGAAGAGGCGCAGAAAGATGTCAGGTGGGCACTAAGGGACGGTGCCATATGTCCCAAGCAAAGGAAAGCCCGTGACTGGAGGGTGTCGAGCTTTACTCTGATGAACTCCAAGCACTGTGTGGGGAGGTGGTGAGACTTGGGGTAGTTTATGACAAAGTCCAAGTGTTGCAGACCCTGGATGGTGCGAGCAGTGGCCTGCTGCACCTCCAAGGCTGTGCCTCCCCTTACGAGCCAGTCATCCAGGTAGAGAAAGACAAAGATCCCCTGGAGCCGGAAGAAGGCGGCCATGACTGTCAGGCATTTTGTGAAAACTCTTGGGGCAGAGGCTAGGCCAAAGGGGAGTACCCTGTATTGAAAGTGCCTGTCCCCCACTACAAACCACAGGTATTGCCTGTGGTTGGGGTGGATAAGGATGTGGGTATAAGCATCCTTGAGGGCTAAGGAGCATAGCCAGTCTCCCTGCTGGAGGTACGGCAGCAATGTTCCAAGGGAGAGCATCTTGAATTCTCCCTCACCAGGCATTTGTTGAGGTTGTGCAGGTCAAGGATGGGCCTTAGGCCCCCTGTCCTCTTTGGCACAAGGAAGTATCTGGAGTAGAACCCCTTGCCCTTGAGGTGGTGGGGCACCGGTTCCACCGCTTTGTCCTCGAGAAGGCCTGCCAACTCCTTCAGAAGAAGGTCCTGGTGGAAGGGAGACCTGAGGGGCTCTCCCGGGAAGTAAGGGGGAGGTATCCGAGTCAGGTGGAGGAGGTAACCTTCCCTGACTACCTTTAATGCCCAGGAATCAGTGGTGATGGACACTCACTTCTGGGCACAGAGGACCAGACATCCCCCTGTGGGCTGCTGATCTCCTTGGGGTAGAGAGGCTATACTCAAGGAGTCAAAAGCTCCCCCTGGCTGGGCTGGGGCCAGTACCTGGGGTTTTTGAGCTTTCTGCTTACGCGGACCATACCCATGTCCATTGGCCTGCTGGGGAGCCGGGGAGGCCTGATAGGGTGGGCGAGCCCTTCCATCGTGGAGGGGCAGTAGTCTTCTTAGAGAGCCTGGTCCTCGTCATGAACTCTGTCTCCAGCTCGGCAGCCTTGTTGGTCATGGGTTTGCCAAAGAGGTTCTCCTGCCACATAACTCCATGGCCGACTCCACCACCATGGAGTTATGTGGCAGTTGTGACTTCTGGAAGCCCGGGCTCCAGTGGACCTGATACATCGAGTCAAGCCGTCTGTTCACCACTGGCAAAGAGGCCGGCAACTCCCACATGCAGAGCATGAGCCATTTCAGGATGGGAAGAATGGGTACCGTTAGTGATTCCCGCGGAGGGGTCTCATACTGGAAGATCTCTGCCTGAGGATCCTCCTCCAACTCGGTCAGGAATGCTAGGCCTTGGACATGTCCTTGACAAAGTCCAAGAAACCCATGTCCTCTGGTGGAGACCACCGCTGAGGTTCCAACACAGGTGAATCGGAAGAGATGTCGTGGTGATGATGGGTATCAGGGAACTCCTCGTCCTCCGTCTCCCACTCGGAGTAGTCTGTGGAGGACTTGTCCAAGGGCTGCTCCATGGGTCTAGAGTGCCCTGCTGCTCTGTGGCCCGCATCTGGTAGACTTACCGGGGATGACTACAGTCCTGACAAGCAGGACTCAGAGCGTGACCTCGACTGAAGATCGACTCAAGGCTGAAGGACCTCGAGGATCGGCTCGGCCTCCGGGGACATCTTGGAAGTCGACGGCCTGGTGGTTGGGGCGGATGAACCTGTGGAACCGAGCAACAGTGCCCGCGACTGGTCCATGAAGGCTGACAAACTGCGCTCCAGGGCCGCCATTCTGGACTCCAGCCCAGAAGGCTCGGCAGCCTTTGACGCAGGCACCGAAGGACTCAGGCCCGATGCCGGCTCCCCGAAGGGGAATACTTGACAAGGATGGTTTCTGGGTACCGAGGCTGGTCCGCGACCAGATCCTTCTGGGGGACCTTTGCAGGTCGCTCCTTCTCAGATGCCTCGGACGATCGCCTCGGACTACAGGACTGGGCCCGGTTGGAACCATCCAAGGATGCCGCCTTTGAGGGTTTTTTCTTCTTTCTGTGTTCCTTAGAGGGAGACCCCCTTTCTGAGGACCCACGACGAGGCTCGTGCTCGGAAAGCTCCGCCTGAGGTGTTGGGACCTCAGACGAGGCCTCGACTTTGGGAGGTGCCGGATATTTGCGGTAGAACCTGTCATGTTGCTGCTGGCGGCTCTTGGGGGCCTTGATGGACATCCTCTTGCAGAGGCCGCAAGCCGCCGGGTCATGGTCTGGCCCGAGGCAATGAAGGCAACAGTCATGTGTGTCAGTCAAGGACAGTGTAGTTACTCACCTGTAACAGGTGTTCTCCAGGAGCAGCAGGAATCAGTCCTCACATATGGGTGACGTCAGCACCAACGGAGTCCTTGTGCGGAGCATTTCCCCAGCTTTCAAAGAAAGCCTTTGGGAATGCAGCGTGCATTCGCGGTTCCCTTCCCACCCAAGTGTGCCATCTTGCTTAGTCTTTCTTTTTCCGCAGAGCTCAATGGATGTAGTTCGTGTCATCCGGTAAAAAAGTTGATTTATCTGCAATTTTTCGCGTCCCTTATCCGGTTCGATGCCGGTTCCCCATCCCGCCTAGGTTTGGTACACCGGTATCGAGCCCAGAACTTCTTTTTCGGTTTTTGTCCTTTGTGACTAGCGTTCACGCTTTTTCTGTTATTTTCACTGGCAGCCCTGTCTTTTGACCTTGCAGGGGCCCTTTTTCCCCCCGATGGCTGCCAGCGGGTTTAAGAAATGTGATCGGTGTAAGAAACTTATGTCTCTCAGTGACACACACGACTGCTGCCTCCGATGCCTCGGGCCCGACCATGACCCGCAAGATGTCGTCGAAGGCACTTCGGAGCCGTCAGCATCAACTTGAAACAATTTTTTCGGAGTCTGCGTCTGGCCAGGCCCGGACTTCGTCAGAGGCCTCGACATCTTGGGAGTCTGACCCCGAGCACCATCATGGGTCCTCTGAAAGGGGGTTTCCCGCCCGGGAGCATGCGCGCTGCATTTCCAAAGGCTTTCTTTGAAAGCTGGGGAAATGCTCCGCACGAGGGCTCCATCGGCGCCGACGTCACCCATATGTGAGGACTGACTTCCTGCTTGGTCCTGGAGAAATAATTTTAGAGCACCGATCACACTTCTTAAACTCACTGGTAGCCATGGCGGAAAAAAGTACCCCTGCAAAGTCGAAGACCCTTCGGGCTACCAGTGGGAGAAAAAAGGTGCAAAGGCGCCAGAAAAGAAAAAGAGAACGAAAACTAAAAAAAATTTGAAACCGAATCAGACGCCGAGGCACCGAGGTTGGTAGTGGGAAGAGGACTGGTGCAATACTGGAGGCAAGTTGGAAACTCAAGAAACAAAAAAAAAAAAATCTTTTTCTGGGGACAAGCCAGATGACATCTGAAGAGTTCCGTGGAAAAAAGGAGACTGAGCAGGATGGCATCCTTGGGCGGGAAGGAGTCCACGCATGCGTAGTAGCATTTCCCAAAGGCTTTCTTTGGAAGCTGGGGGGATGCTTCTACGAGGGCTCCGTCTGTGCCGACATCACCCATATGTGAGGACTGACTTCCTGCTTGTTCTCGGAGAAAGCACAGTTACTTACTTGTAACAGGTGATCTCTGGGAACAGCAGGAATAAGTCTTCACATATGGGTATCGTCGGTACCGACAGAGCCTGCGCGGGAACGCTCCCCAGCGTCCAAAAGGAAAGCTTTTGGGACCATCCCACAGCGCCTGCGCACTGCCTTCCCGCCTTTCCTAACCGCCTCTCTCCAGTTCGAGTTTTAAGCTGAGACAAAGAGAGAGAGAGAAAGGAAAGGAAAGGAAAGAAAAGATAGAGAGATACAACTCCTAGGGGAGGTGGGTGGGTTGTGAAGACTTATTCCTGCTGTTCCCAGAGATCACCTGTTACAAGTAAGTAACTGTGCTATCTCCAGGAACAAGCAGGAATGAGTCTTCACATATGGGGACTCCCCAGCTAGAGATGCCAAGGAGATCCCAAAGGTTGTGCGTCCCTGAGAAGGGCTCTACCTCCACCTATGGATCTCGGGCATCCAACCAGGGATGGGGGGTAGGAGTTGATTAGGTATGGAACAGGTGTTTGAGAACAGCCTGACCAAACAAGGCATCCCGGCGGGAGTCCTTGTCCAAGCAATAATGGGCTGTAAAGGTATGGCCGCTCGACAGATTTGGTCGATGGACATAGAATTTAGATGAGCCATAGAGGTTGCCATGGCCCTCACATTGTGAGCTTGACATGGCCCTCCAGAGAAAGGTTCTTACTCTGGTAGGCGAAGGAAATACACTGAGCAATCCAATTGGACAGAGTTCTCTTAGAGACTGGAAGTCCTAAATGAGAAGGATCAAAAGCAACAAAAAGTTGACAGGACTTTCTATGTTGCTGTGTCCTTTGTAAGTAGAAAGCAAGTGCTCTTTTACAATCCAGGGTATGAAGATTCCTCTCTGCACTTGATGCATGAGGTCCTGGAAAAAAGACAGGTAAATACACCTCCTGATTCAGATGAAAAGGTGAGACCACTTTAGGCATAAAGTGTGGATTAGTTCTGAGGACTTCCTTGTCATGATGGAACCTTGTATAAGGAGGATTAGCCACTAAAGCTTGCAACTCACTGATACAGCGAGCTGAAGTGACTGCAATGAGAAAAATAACCTTCCAGGAAAGGAATTTCATGGAGGTAGTGGCTAAGGGTTCAAAGGGTGGCTTCATAAGCTGGCCAAGAACCAGATTCAAGTCCCATGCCACTGGAGGTGGTCTAATGGGACGTTTAGTCAAAAGAAGGCCTCTCATGAATCTTGCTATAAGAGGATGAGAGGAAATAGGTTGTCCATTGAGAGGCTTAAGGGATGCTGCAATAGCACTCAAATGGATTCTGATTGAATTTGTTTTAAGGCCTGCATGGGATAAATGCAGCAAATAGTCTAGTAAAGAATTCAAAGGTATTGCAAGAGGGTTAAGACCCTTCTCTGCACACCAAATGGAAAACCTTTTCCATTTAAAAGCATAGGAACGTCTGGTGGAAGGCTTTCTGGAAGCATGAAGGATATCCTTCACTTGCTGAGAAAGGTGTAAATCTTGAAGGTCTAGGCCTTCAGCAACCAGGCCCTGAGATGAAGAGACTGAGAATTTGGGTGCCACAAGGTTCCCTCCTCCTGGGAGAGGAGATCTGGAGCAGACCCCAGGTCCAGGGAGGGAGCTTGAGAGAGATGCAGAAGTAGAGGGTACCACACTTGGCGTGGCCAATGTGGTGCTATGAGGATCATAGACCCCTTGTCTCTCTGAAGCTTGAACAGAGTCTTGGGGATGAGGGGAAAAGGTGGAAAGGCATAGAGGAAGTCTTGCCCCCAATGAAGGAGGAAGGCATCCCTGGCCTGAACTCCCTGACACAGAATCCTGGAACAAATCCGGGGAAGTTTGGCATTCCACGGACTTGCAAACAGGTCTATGTCTGGGGTACCTCAAATCCGAAAAATCCTGGCTATCTGGTCCCCATGGAGGGACCATTCGTTTGGAAGCAGAACTCGACTGAGTCTGTCTGCCCAAGAGTTTTGAACCCCTGGGAGATACACTGCCATGAGATGGATTTGATGCTCTCTGGCGAAGGCCCACAATCTCAGAGCTTCGTTGCAAAGCGACAGAGAGCCAGTCCCCCCCTGCCTGTTCACGTAGAACATGACTACCTGGTTGTCCGTGTGGATGAGGACTGTCTTGTAGCTGAGCAGGGTGTGGAACACTCTGAGAGCCAGAAAGATTGCTCTGAGCTCTAAGAGGTTGATATGTAGAGATGTCTCCTGTGGAGACCAGATGCCTTGGGTGGAGAGATCTTGTAGATGAGCTCCCCAACCCTTTGGAGAGGCATCTGTTGTAAGGGTTGCTTGGGGTAACACCTGTTGAAAGGGGGACCCCAGCAACAGATTTTGAGTGGACTTCCACCAGTGGAGGGACCAAAAGAGGCGACTGGAGGTTGCTATTTTGTCTGACAGGCAACCTGATGCCTGGATCCATTGAGTGGATAGAGTCCACTGAGCTGCCCTCATGTGAAGGCGAGCGTAAGAAACCACATGCACCGTGGATGCCATGTGGCCTAAGAGTTGTAACATCTCTCGAGCAGTTAAATGGGATTTTAACTGAATCTGGGAGGCTAACTGCACCAAGCGTAGGCAATGGGCCTGGGGAAGATAGGCCCTTGCAGTTGTGGTATCCAGTAAGGCCCCTATGAACTCTAGAGACTGAGTAGGGGTGAGATGGGATTTTGGAATGTTGATTACCAGTCCCAGATACTGAAGAACACGCTTTGTGCAGGCCAGGGAAGTCTGGGCCTCTGACTGGGATGGAGCTCGGATGAGCCAGTCGTCCAGATATGGGAATACGAATATTTTATTTATTTATTTACAGTCTCTTATATACCGCACTATTCAGCATCAGCGCGGTTCACATGGAACAAAATGCTCAGTACATTTAACACGTATGAGTTTACAGGTAACAGGGTATAAATAACTTGGATAACCGGGGTAACTATTTACAAAACATACTACATGGGATCATATACACAGAAGATACATAGGGAAACCAGCCACTATAGGAATGAATATCACACTTGGTGAGTTGTTGATATACCCTAGATTTATCTGGGGCTGGTATCAGTGGGTGTTATTGGGCTCTATGTGACGCCATTGGGTTCTATAAGGTATTTGTAGAAAAGGTGGCCTTTGAGGGCTTTCCTAAACTGTGTCAGGCTCTTAATAGCCCGGATATCAGGGGGTAGTGCATTCCAGCATATTGGGGCACTGAGACTGAATGCTCTGTTGGCTGTCGATTTAGTGCAAGTAGTAAGTTCCCTCGGGATGTTGAGGGAGTTTTATAGCCATGGATCTCCTTGCTCTATTTGGAGATGTGCTATGGATAAGCGAGGATAAGGATGCCGATGTGAGATTATTGACAGCTTTAAAAGTAATTATCAAGGTCTTGAAGACTATTCTAGCTTGAATAGGAAGCCAATGCAACTGTATCAGCAGGGGCGTAATGTGGTCGTACCTGGAGGCTCCATGGATGACTCTTGCTGCCGCGTTCTTGGCTAGCTGAAGTGGGTTTAATGTAGATTGGGGAAGACCTTGTAATATGACGTTGGCATAGTCGAAATGTGGTATAACCAACGCCTGGAAGATTGTCCGGAAATCAGTTGGATCAAGCATGGAACGTAGGTGTCTAAGTGAGCGTATCTTGTAGTAAACCGATCTGACTATGTTTCCTATGTGGGCTTTCATGTCTAGGCGTTGATCTAGTGTGACTCCCAAATATCGAATTGAGGATTTAGATTGCAACTCCGCTTCTTTTACTTTAAGATATTTTGGGGGGGTAAAATTGGGATTCCTTGTTATGAAGAGTACTTCAGTTTTCTTATGTTGTATTCTGAGATTTTGAGACAGGAGCCAGTCAGATATTGCGTTGAAGCAACTCGTCAGTGGGGAGAGGTCGAGATGCTCGGTAGAGAAGGGAATGTAAAGCAGGACATCGTCTGCATATAACATGCAGTCAACATTGAAAGACCGGATGATATTACAAATTGGCTGCATGTAAATATTGAAAAGGAGCGCAGAAAGGGAGGATCCTTGAGGTACTCCTTGGCTTTGGTGGAAAGGTTCAGACTTTATCCCTCCAGAACGGACATGCTGCCATCTTTCGGCCAGGTAGGATCTGCACCATTCAAGCGCTTTTCCATTAATGCCTTTGTCAATCAGACGTCCTAGTAGAAGCTCATGATTTACTGAGTCGAAAGCTGCAGCGATGTCCAGAAAGATGAGTGCAAATCCTTGACGGATGTCGTCAATGCCAGTGATTATTTTGCAGAAGAGGGTGGTAAGGAGGGTTTCCACTCCATGGAATTCCCTAAAACCATGTTGGCAGGGGTCTAATGGTGCAGCGGAGTCAATGTGATCCTGCAGTTGCTTTTGGGCCTCCTTTTCAATGATCTTCGCGAGTAGTGGAATACTAGATATGGGTCTGTAGGATTCCACCTGTTGGGGGTCAAGCTTGCAGTTTTTTAACAGAGGTCTGATAGAGGTGTGTTTAAGGGCTGAAGGGAAGGAGCCAGTTGAGAAGGAGAGATTCGTTATTTTGGCCAGTACTGAGCTGAAGTGACTGCGAAGCTCCTTGATCCAGAAGGCTGGGCATGGATCAGTCTGAGCAGTACTGGTGTTAAGGGCTGCAATAGTGTCTTCAATTCCTCTCTTGGAGGGGGTAGAAAACATGGTTAGGGTTGTTTGGCAGTTTTGCTCTGTGGTAGAGGCTATAGTAGAGGTTTTGTTGGTCTGACATATCTTGGATTGTAAATAGGTTGCAAAATCTTGTGGGTGTAGCTCAAATGGAGGTCCAGAGGATGGTTCCTTGGATAAAGTCTTGACTAGGTCGAAGAGGTCATGTGGTTTATTAAGTGATCTCATTAAGGTGTCAGAGTAGTACTGCTTCATTGTGTTAGTGATTGCGTTGCGGTGTGCAGCCAGATGACCGTTGTATGCTGACAGGTCATTTAAAGAGTGAGATCGGCGCCAGCGTTTCTCCAGTTTCCGTAAGTGGTTAAGTGATGCTTTAAGATCAGCTGAGTACCATGGGGCACTTACTCTTTTACCTGGAGGCCTGTTGGATGTTGTACGTAGGGCAATTGAGCTGAGGCAGTTGTTCCATTGAGAAATTAGGTTGTCAAGGTTCTGGGTGGATTCAGAGATGAGTTGCTGCGTTTCAGCAAGGATAAGATCTCTGTTGTAAGGCTTGAAAGATCGAGAGGGCGGTCTTGCGGTATTGCTTTGGATTTTGTTGGTTTTTGTGTAGGCTTTGTAAGAGGGAATCTGAATGATGATCAGTTTGTGATCTGACCAAGGAACAGAAATTATGGAGGTTATGGGATCCTGGGCTGGGTTAAGAGAGGTTTGCGGGGCGAATACAAGGTCCAAGATATTTCCCTTAATATGAGTAGAATCATTAACTAGTTGTTTGAAACCAAGATTTTCCAGGGCATCCAAGAAGGCTGTTGCTTGATGATCTTGCAATGTAGGCAGGTTGAAGTCGCCTAGGATCCAATTTGGGAGGCCTGGGTTATGAGTGTTGGATGCCAAATCGATGATAGCTGCGAGATCATCTGGGGAAGCTGAAGGTGCTCTGTAAAGCAGGTTGATTATGCAGCGTTTGTTGGAGATGGTGACGGTCTCAAGGTAGTTTGTATTGGTGGTGTGCACTGTTCGAAAATGGAGGTCTGTCCTGGTGAGGATGAGCACGCCACCTCCTCTTTTTTCTTGCCTATGACTTGAATGTATGGTGAAATTCTGAGGGAGGAGCTGGTTGAGTATTACGTTGTCTTCAGCAGATAACCACGTCTCCGTAACCATGAGTATATCAAGGCTGTGGCTGGCAATTAGGTCAATGACGGCTGGCCACTTCTTCCGGATAGAACGGGCATTGATGAGGGCACATTTTAGGTTATGAGGGTAGGAGTTTTGAATTTGTTTCGGTTTCGTATTGTGTTGAAGAGCAATGTGTAACAGATGGGGGTGGTGTGAGCGGGAGTCCCAAGTTATGTTGTTATGGGAAGCACTAGTCCACCTTCTCCCATGGCTCAGTAATATTGGAATCTGGTTGGATGCTGTGGTTGAGGCTAGAGAGTTGGAGAACCAGCCTGAAAGGACGAAATAGCATCCTATTATGGTGGTAATGAGGGAACCCATCTTGTTAGAGCACTATGTGAATGGGAGTGGGTCAATCTGGTTAGGCTAACAGGAAGTTATTGGCCAAACTCTTGGTATTTGGTGTGGTATACTGTGTGACAGCAGACACTATGATCGCAGGCAATGGTTAAAGTTAGCTAACTAGTACAGTAACTTGATGACTGGAACTGGTGAGACTACTGACAACAGTAGATTTACTGACAACAGTAGATCCACTGACAACAGCAAAGTAGATTGCTGACAATAGTAGGTTATTGCTAGCACTACGATGGTGACTGAAGTTAATAAGGCTACTGACAACAGTATAGAGTTTAATTTGCATGGGATATTACTGGTTACTGACAGCAGTATAGAGACTGACTACTGACAACAGTATAGTGGCTGATTTGCAATGAAGTGTTGCTGACAATGGAATATTACTGGCTACTGACAACAGTATAGAGACTGGCTACTGACAACAGTAAAGCGGTTGGTTTGCAAAGGAACATTACTTACAGCAGTGCTTTGGATACTACCAATGGCACAGTGGTGACTCACTATTAACGTTAGCTGTAACCGTATAGTAGCTAAATAACATGGACCTGATATGCAGTGGCTCTATTAACGAGGTTATACTTGCGGAAGGCAGCGTGAGCATACATTCAGAAAGTTCATATTGGCGGGAAGTCTTGCGTTGGTTCTGTGAGATGTGTCCGTTGCGGTATCTGGGCCAACTGCAGGTGCTTTCTTTAGATTGCAGATTGTTGATTGCCCCGATTGAGTGCGTAAAAATGCAGCTACTACTGCCATGCATTTTGTAAACTCTTGGTGCAGAGGCCAGACCGAAAGGAAGCATTTTGTATTGGTAGTGCTTTCCTTGGTAAAGGAACCGAAGGAAACTTCTGTGTGTTGGATGGATGAGGACATGTGTGTACGCATCCTTGAGATCTAGAGAACAAAGCCAGTCCTGACTCTGGAGGTATGGAAGGAGAGTTCCGAGAGAAGTCATCTTGAATTTCTCCTTGCATAGAAACTTGTTCAATTCCCTGAGATCTAATATGGGTCTGTAGCCCCCCCGTTTTCTTTGGAATGAGAAAATAGGGGGAGTAGAACCCTGAGCCCTGTTGAAGAAGGGGTACATCTTCTATTCCCCCTTGGGCAAGAAGGGTAGCAATCTCTTGACCTAGAAGGTTGAGGAGAGATGTTGGAGAATTGAACTGTTTCACCATGGTGTGAGGAGGAAGGTTTAAGAAATGAAGCTTGTACCCACCCTGTATGATGGAAAAGGGTCCATTGCTCTGCTGTGATTTGTTCCCATCTGGGAGCAAAATGGGCTAACCTTCCTGGGATGGTGAGAGGCTCTGGATGTTCTAGAGCCAGAAAGGCTAAGTTCTCTAGTGGAAAGTCAAAGGCCCTGAGGAGGCTGAGGCTGTTGGGCCATAGCAGTCCTCGCAGCCTGAGGCTTGGCGTATTTTGGTTGTTGCTGTCTCTTTGTAGCAAAACGACCTTGGGAAGAGGCCTGACCATAAGTAGAAGAAAATTTTCCCTTTTTTGGGAAAAATCCTTTTTTGAACAACCTCTTTTTAAAAGGAGCAGCAGTAGACTTTGAAAGTCTATCTAAAGCAGAATTTTCAGCATCCATCTGGTTGGCCTTTGCTTGCCAATCTTTGCCAAACAGGTTTTCACCTGTACAGGGAAGGTTACCTAGACCATCCTGCACCCAGGATTCCAAATCAGAGGCTTGTAACCAAGCAACTCTGCGTGCACCTATGGCAATAGCCGAGGCTCTACTGGCACCCTCAAAAGAGTCAAAGGCTGCACGGTTGGAAAACTTGGATACATCCTGTGCATGTTTAAGCCCGGTAAGAAACTCTTCTCTCTTATCTTCTGACATAAAAGGAGATAAGGTTTGCAGATAATCTGTAACTTCCTTAAGAAACATCCCCATATAGAGACTATAGGAGTTGATTCTGGCTACAAGCATACTGGCCTGGAAACGTTTCCTGCCAAAGGCATCTAAGGTTCTGCATTCTCTTCCTGGAGGAGCAGAGGAGTGTCTTTTTGTACTCTTGATCTTTTTCATAGCAGACTCTACCACAATGGAGTGGTGAGGAAGCTGAGTCTTATGAAAACCAGGACAAGGAGGAACACAGTACATGGTGTCCAACCTACGAGAATGAGGGGAGGTGGAAAGAGGAGTCTCCCATATGCCCAACTTGTGATCATAAACAATCTCATGTATTGGTAAGGTGGCTGCCTCTTTAGGAGCCTTAGGATATTGTAAAATATCTAATTTTTTGGCTCTAGGTTCTGTTTCAGAGGCCACTAAGATGGAGCGGCCTCTGGCCACCTCCCTGATGAAGTCCTGAAAAGACAAGTCTTCAGGAGGAGACACTCCTTTTTGGAGAAGAGGGTTCCTGAGGAAGGATCCCCGATGCTTCAATAGAGGCCTCTGATGCATCAGAGTCTTCAGAGGAATCGAAGTATCGACTGTCTGGATGCTCTCGCAGAGCCCGATACGCGTACCGGGTGGTATCGACATCAGGAGTAATCGGTACCGAGTCGGTACCAATGGGCATCACAGGATAGTGTACCGCTGCCGTCGACAATGTCGATGCAAGCGGTACCGGCAGCGGAACCAATATATCGATCCGGTACCGGAATCGGTACCGACAACGGAGTTTGTTGCGGTACCGTAGGCGTCGCAGCTTGTATGAATGCCGTGATGGCACGCTGCATGGTCAAAATATTCTGATCCATCGACGCCACCAATGTCTGGATGTCGGTACCGGTGGAAACCGCCGGTACCCCAGAACATTGTAACAGGTGATAGGTCGAGGCCGAGCCATCGATGTCAACCTGTGACCCCATAGATACAGCTTTGGAAGCCGGAGCCTCCCGCCGGGGTAATTTTGCCGGTGTGGATTCCTCAGGAGTAAGCCCGGGGGCATCTCGATACTTGGAGGGAGATGTACTCTTTGAGGACCGGCCGGATTTAAGTTTGGTTACCTGAGATCCATGGGATGAAGAAGCAGCCCTGGAAGACGTCGATGCCACAGAAGCTGCATCAGAGGGAAACAGGGTACTAAGCTTGGCTGCTCGATTTTGTAACCCTCTTTTAGACATCATGGAACAGGACTCACAATCCGCAATGGAGTGGTCAGGACCTAAACATTTTAGACACCAGTCATGGGTGTCAGTGACATAAATAGTGCCACTGCACTTCGTGCACTTTTTGAACCCGGAGGCGGGTTTTTCCATGAGGAAAATATTTCTGCAGGCCTAAGGCCACAGAAGAAAAAATGCACTGAAGTAAGAAAAGAGTAGTTTTTTTTTTTGTTTTTTTTTTAAGAAATAAAGAAAAAAGACCGGTGGTACCGGTCCGGAGTCGAGAAGGCAGACACGTGACTAAAGAAATAAAAGAAAATAAGAAATTCTTCAGCGGTGACAGGAAACACAACCTGCAGGCTCCGCGGAAAAGAAGAACTGGAGAGAGGCGGTTGTGAAAGGCGGGAAGGCAGCACACAGGCGCTGTGGGATGCTCCCAAAAGCTTTCCTACTGGAAGCTGGGGAGCATTCCCGCGCAGGCTCCGTCGGTACCGACGATACCCATATGTGAAGACTCATTCCTGCTTGTTCCTGGAGATAGGTTCTTACTCTGGTAGGCGAAAGAAATACACTGAGCAATCCAATTGGACAGAGTTCTCTTATAGACTGGAAGTCCTAAATGAGAGGGATTGAAAGCAACAAAGAGTTGAGAGGACTTTCTATGTTGCTGTGTCCTTTGTAAGTAAAAAGCAAGCGCTCCCTTACAATCCAGGGTATGGAGATTCCTCTCTGCATTTGATGCATGAGATCCTGGAAAAAAGACAAGTAAATATACCTCCTGGTTCAGATGAAAAGGTGAGACCACTTTAGGCATAAAGTGTGGATTGGTCCCGAGGACTACCTTGTCATGATGGAACCTTGTATAAGGAGGATTAGTCACCAAGGCTTGCAGCTCACTGATGCGGCAAGCTGAAGTGACTGCAATGAGAAAAATGACCTTCCAGGAAAGGAATTTCAAGGAGGTAGTGGCTAAGGGTTCAAAGGGTGGCTGCATAAGCTGGCCAAGAACCAGATTCAAGTCCCATGCCACTGGAGGTGGTCTAATGGGAGGTTTAGTTAAAAGAAGGCCTCTCATGAATCTTGCTATAAGAGGATGAGAGGAAATAAGCTGTCCATTGAGAGGTTTAAGGGATGCTGCAATAGCACTCAAATGGACTCTTACTGAATTCGTTTTAAGGCCTGCATGGGATAAATGCAGCAAATACTCTAGTAAAGAATTCAGAGGTATTGCAAGAGGGTTAAGACCCTTCTCTACACACCAAATGGTAAACCTTTTCCATTTAAAAGCATAGGAACATCTAGTGGAAGGCTTTCTGGAAGCATGAAGGATATCCTTCACCTGCTGAGAAAGATGCAAATCTTGAAGGTCTAGGCCTTCAGCAACCAGGCTCTGAGGTGAAGAGACTGGGGATTTGGGTGCCACAACGTTCCCTCCTCCTGGGACAGGAGGTCTGGAGCAGATCCCAAGTCCAGGGAGGGAGCTTGAGAGAGATGCAGAAGTAGAGGGTACCACACTTGGCGTGGCCAATGTGGTGCTATGAGGATCATAGACCCCTTGTCTCTCTGAAGTTTGAACAGTGTCTTGGGAATAAGGGGAATGGGTGGAAAGGCATAGAGGAAGTCTTGCCCCCAATGAAGGAGGAAGGCATCCCTGGCCTGAACTCCCTGACACGGAATCCTGGAACAGAACCGGGGAAGTTTGGCATTCCACGGACTTGCAAACAGGTCTATGTCCGGGGTTCCTCAAATTCAGAAGATCCTGGCCATCTGGTCCCCATGGAGGGACCATTCGTGTGGAAGCAGGACTCGACTGAGTCTGTCTGCCCAAGAGTTTTGAACCCCTGGAAGATACACTGCCATGAGATGAATTTTATGCTCTCTGGTGAAGGCCCACAATCTCAAAGCTTCGTTGCAAAGCGACAGAGAGCCAGTCCCGCCCTGCTTGATCACGTAGAACATGGCTACTTGGTTGTCAGTGTGGATGAGGACTGTCTTGTAGCTGAGCAGGGTGTGGAAGACTCAGAGCTAGAAAAATTGCTCTGAGCTCTAAGAGGTTGATATGTAGAGATGTCTCCTGTGGAGACCAGATGCCTTGAGTGGAGAGATCTTGTAGATGAGCTCCCCAACCTCTTGGAGAGGCATCTGTTGTAAGGGTTGCTTGGGGTAACACCTGTTGAAAGGGGGACTCCAGCAACAGATTCTGAGTGGACTTCCACCACTGGAGAGAGCAAAAGAGGCGACTGGAGGTTGCTATTTTGTCTGACAGGCACCCTGATGCCTGGGTCCACTGGGTGGACAAAGTCCATTGAGCTGCCCTCATGTGAAGGCGAGCGTAAGGAACCACATGCACAGTGGATGCCATGTGGCCTAATAGTTGTAACATCTCTCGAGCAGTTAAATGGAATTTTAACTGAATCTGTGAGGCTAACTGCACCAAGCGTAGGCAACGGGCCTGGGGAAGATAGGCCCTTGCAGTTGTGGTATCCAGCAAGGTCCCTATGAACTCTAGAGACTGAATAGGGGTGAGATGGGATTTTGGGATGTTTATTACAAGTCCCAGATACTGAAGAACACGCCTTGTGCAGGCTAGGGAAGTCTGGGCCTCTGACTGGGATGGAGCTCGGATGAGCCAGTTGTCCAGATATGGGAATACGAATATCCCTAGAGTGCGTAGAAATGCAGCTATTACTGCCATGCATTTTGTGAACACTCTTAGTGCAGAGGCCAGGCCGAAAGGAAGCACTTTGTATTGGTAGTGCTTTCCTCGATAAAGGAACCGAAGGAACCTTCTGTGTGTTGGATGGATGAGGACATGGGTATACGCATCCTTGAGATCTAGAGAACAAAGCCAATCCTGACTCTGAAGGTATGGAAGGAGAGCACCGAGAGAAATCATCTTGAATTTCTCCTTGCATAGAAACTTGTTCAATTCTCTGAGATCTAGTATGGGTCTGTAGCCCCCCGTTTTCTTTGGGATAAGAAAGTAGGGGGAGTAGAACCCTGAGCCCTGCTGAAGAAGGGGTACTTCTTCTATTGCCCCTTGGGCAAGAAGGGAAGCAATCTCCTGACCCAGAAGGTCGAGGAGAGATGTTGGAGAATTGAACTGTCTCACCATGGTGTGAGGAGGAAGGTTTAAGAAATGAAGCTTGTAGCCCTCCCTTATGATGGAGAGGGTCCACTGCTCTGCTGTAATTTATTCCCACCTGGGAGCAAAGTGAGCTAACCTTCCTGGAATGGTGAGAGGCTCTGGTTCTTTTAGAGCCAGAAAGGTTAAGTTCTCTAGTTGAAAGTCAAAGGCCCTGAGGAGGCTGAGGTTGTTGGGCCGTAGCAGCCCTAGGCTTGGCCTGTTTAGGTTGTTGCTGTCACTTTGCAGCAAAACGACCTGCAGAAGATGCCTGTTGACCATAACCAGGATAATATCTCCCCTTTTTGGGAAAAAATCCCTTTTTGAACAACCTTTTCTTAACAGGAGCAGAAGTAGACTTTGAAAGTCTATCTAAAGCAGAATTTTCAGCATCCATCTGAGTGGCCTTTGCTTGCCAATCTTTGCCAAACAGGCTTTCACCTGTACAAGGAAGATTTCCTAGTCCATCCTGAACCCAGGGTTCCAAATCAGAAGCTTGTAGCCAAGCAAATCTGCGTGCACCTATGGCAATAGCCGAGGCTCTGCTAGCACACTCAAAAGAGTCAAAGGCTGCACGGTTGGAAAACTTGGAAACATCTTGGGCATGTTTAAGCCAGGTGAGAAACTCCTCTCTTATCTTCTGAAACAAAAGGAGATAAAGTTTGTAGGTGATCTGTAACTTCTTTTAGAAACATCCCCATATAGAGACTATAGGAGTCGATTCTAGCCACAAGCATATTGGCCTGGAAAATTCTCCTGCCAAAAGCATCTAAGGTTCTGCATTCTCTTCCTGGAGGATTAGATGAGTGCCTTTTTGCACACTTTATCCTCTTCATAGCAGACTCCACCACAATAGAGTGGTGAGGAAGCTGAGTCTTAGAAAGCCAGGACAAGGAGGAACACTGTACATGGTGTCTAACCTACGAGAATGAGGGGAGGTGGTGAGAGGTGTCTCCCATATGCCCAACATGTGATCATAAAGGATCTCATGAATTGGTAAAGTAGCTGTCTCTTTAGGAGCCTTAGGGTATTGTAAGATATCCAATTTTTTGGCTCTAGGCTCAGCTTCAGGGGCCACTGAAATGGAGAGGCCCCTGGCCACTTCCCTAATGAAGTCTTGAAAAGACAAGTCTTCTGGAGGAGACATTCTTCTTTTTGGAGAAGAGGGCTCCTGAGGAAGGAGTACCGATGCTTTGACAGAAACCTCTGATTCATCAGAGTCTTCAGAGGAATCAAAGTATCGCCTATCTATATGCTCCTGCAGAGCCCGATAGGCGTACCGAGTGGTATCGACATCGGGAGTGATCGGTACCGATGGGCATCACAGAACAGGGTACCGCTGCAGTCGACACCGAAGCCGATGTCGATGCAATCGGTACCGGCACCGGAACCGGTACCGACAACGGAGTTTGTTGCGGTACCGGAGGCGTCACAGCTTGTATGAATGCCGTAATGGCACGCTGCATGGTCAGAATATTCTGATCCATCGACGCCACCAATGTCTGGATGTCAGTACCAGTGGGAACCACCGGTACCCCAGAACATGGCAACAGGTGATCGGTCGAGGCCGAGCCATCAATGTCAACCTATGACCCCATAGATAAAGCTTTGGAAGCCGGAGCCTCCCACCGGGGTAATTTTGCCGGTGCGGATTCCTCGAGAGCAAGCCCGGAGGCATCTCGATACTTCGAGGGAGATCTACCCTTCGAGGACTGGCTGGACTTGAGTTTGGTTACCTGAGATCCATGGGAGGAAGAAGCAGCCCTGGAAGACGTCGATGCTACCGAAGCTGCATCAGAGAGAAACAGGGTACTGAGCTTGGCTGCTCGATTCTGTAGACCTCTTTTAGACATCATGGAACAGGACTCACAATCCGTGATGGAATGGTCAGGACCCAAACATTTTAGACACCAGTCATGGGTGTCAGTGACAGAAATAGTGCCGCTGTACTTCGTGCACTTTTTAAACCCAGAAGCGGGCTTCTCCATGAGGAGAATTTCTCGTAGGCCTAAGGCTAAAAGAAAAAAAGCACTGAAGTGAAAATAGTAGTCATTTTTTTTTTTTTTTTGTTTTGTTTTTTTAAGAAGAAAGAAAGAAAGACCGGCGGTACCAGTCCGACGTCGAAGAAGGCAGACGCGCGACCAAAGAAATAAAATAAAATAAAGAACTTCTTCAGCGGTGACAGGAACACGACTTGCTGGCTCCGCGGAAAAGAAGAACTGGAGAGAGGCGGTTAGGAAAGGCGGGAAGGCAGGGCGCAGGCGCTGTGGGATGCTCCCAAAAGCTTTCCTTTTGGATGCTGGGGAGCATTCCCGCGCAGGCTCCGTCGGTACCGACGATACCCATATGTGAAGACTCATTCCTGCTTGTTCCTGGAGATTAACTATTCCTGTTCTTCACCACTCTCATATTTAAAAAAAGTTCTAATTTCAGTCTCACTCACTGGAATTTAAGTTCTTAAACGTTTCCAGCAAGAGAGGAAAGATCATCCCTTAGTTTTCTATGCTCTACACTAAACAAATCCAACTCCTTTCAAGTGTCCTCTTGAGATCATATTATGCAGATCCTCTTGTTTCATTGCCCTGGATTTCTTACAGTTCCTCCATGTTCCCTATGAAGTGCAGGAACTAAACTTGGATATAGTGCACCAAAGGCCACACTAATATCATATAAAAACCAGAACATATTCATTGGTCAAAAGAAACCATACTGATCCTGAGGCAGGGTGTTATTTGAGACAACAAACTATAACACCAGGAATGTATCTATTACCTTGCAAGGCTTCAGAACCATTGGTGTACTGCCTTCCATGGTTAAGAAGCTTATAACTATATGAAAACCAGAGATACTTTAAAATATAGAGCATAAAATGCCATCTACCCTTCCTTGGGGAAAAAAAAACATTGGGTGCTTAGGAAAGGAATAATATAGATGCTGGATGATGTGGGGGTAGGCCTGGGCTGAGTATTTTTTCATGGCTGGATTTTCTCTCCCTCACCGTTTCTGAATGAGGTAGTCTTCCAGTATATCCAGGCAGCGCACCATCTGGGAGAAGATGAGCACCTTGTGCCCACCTGCCTTCAGCTTGGGTAGCAACTTGTCGATCAGCACCAATTTGCCAGCTGAGCGCACCATGGCTTGCAGGTGGTAGTCCACAGGCACAGCAGGAAGGCGGGACTCTCTGAACTCCAGCAGGATTTTCTCCTCCGCACCTGCCAAGAGAAGGTGACCAAGAAGTTAAAGCAAAAAAAAAAAAAAAATTCAATAGTCATATCATCAACCCTTTCATAGATTTACAAGGGAATATTACTATCCCACATCCTCACACCTCTTCCCAAGGCATACAATTACTTCCTTCTTCCAGGGAGGGGAAATCTGTATAGCATAAATAAATTCAAGTGTATAAAGTCTCCAGGGATAATAGCTGGGATCTCTCACTATTGATGACATATCTGACAGCACTCAGTCAATTTCATCAGGATATATATAACGTGGACAACTAAGAGATCACTCACCATTGATGAGGTATGGGTGGTTACAGCATTTCCTCAGCTCCATCATGGTATTCAACAAGTTGGGCATGTTGGACTGACCAGCGCCTTTAGACAGAAAGCTAAAGTTCTTCTCCAGGATGGCCCGATAGTACTTTTTCTGGATGTTAGTTAACTCCACCTCAATAATGGTCTCCTGCTTTGGTGCCAAGTTCTTCTCCACATCTTCTTT
This sequence comes from Ichthyophis bannanicus, assembly GCA_033557465.1. NCBI lineage: Eukaryota > Metazoa > Chordata > Amphibia > Gymnophiona > Ichthyophiidae > Ichthyophis > Ichthyophis bannanicus. The sequence continues at coordinate 124,468,952 of CM066048.1, forward strand.
CAGCCGCCGTAACATCATGGGTTTCAGGATAGCTTGAAGTTTCTGCACCTGGGTGTGGTTGTGGGAGAACAAGAAGGAAGGACTAATATTTCCATTTGTGTCCATTGTTACCAAACACTTGCATCACTAGCTGGAAAATGGAGCTCCCAGAACACACCTGCTCCTCAGTCTTCAAGTCTCCAAAGTCTTTGAGGAATTCGGATTCTGATGGGAACTGGGAAGGCTCCAGAAAGTGCAGCAGACTGAATAGCTCCTCTACTGTGTTCTGAAGAGGGGTACCCGTCAGCAGAACCTTGTGCTCCTGGGGGAGAGTCACACTGAATAGTGAGAATAGGATAGGAATGATGACAGGAGAAGAGGAGAGGATAAAACTCCACTACTTCTCTTGTAATATAGAACAATTCAGGCACAAAGCACATTCAAAATACTAAGAAAATAATCATCCACTTCTACAGGCTTCAATGTCTTCTGCAGCTACACCAAAATTAAGGCATAAAACTCTGAAATGTTAACTCTTCTGTCCAACTTCTTCTTACAGAAAGGGATAACTAATCAAGCTTGAAAGCAGCATTTTATCAACCAAGGATAGATGTATCAAACCCTGGTCTGTCTCGTATATTCTGAAGGTTAGTCTCATCTACACATGGCTGTCCTACCAAGTCCATGTGTTTCAAGCTGTCAAGAAGTTTACAGTTGCGGTTTTTCAGCCGGTGGGCCTCATCAATGACAACACAGCGCCACTCAATCTCACGCAGCTCAGGGCAGTCTGACAGCACCATTTCGAAGGTGGTGATCAGTGCATCAAACTTGTATGCACCAGGGATCAGGCGGCCCTGGGAGAAAAAAAAAAAAAGGGAGCAAAAAAGGGGGTTACAAAACAGTAAATAGCACACAGCAATTCCAGTCTGTACATTACTTCAAACAAGTAATTCAGAAACAGATATGCAAGAAATAAAAAAAAAGCAAACTCCAAAAGTTAACATAGGGCATCAATGTCCATAAAAGCAGGAAAGTATTAGTTATACCAGGCTGCTTTTCAGTACATGCTGTCCAAAATGCTTTATGTCAGTGGGGGTTGTGACCCTGCATGGGGTCACAAAATCCTCATTTGGTGTTGTGACCACAACAGCAAAAACCCGAGAGTGGTGCCATCAGCAAGCGCAGGCCAACAAGGTGATATAACTTGGTCTGTGTGTGCTCAATGGAAGGGTGGTCTACAGAGTCTGTCAACCAACACTAGAAGCTGGTGTTGTATGAGGCACAGGAGGAGGTAGTGCTGGGATCACGGGAATACTTTATGCAAATTAGTTGGGGTCACAAATGAAAATGTTTGGCAAGCACTGTTTTAGGTTCACAATCCCATTAAAAGGTACTCAGATGTTGGAGTCAGAATTGGTTCTTGTTTGCTGTGCAATCTCATGCACCTAACTACATGGCAGAACTGGGAGCAACCTACCTTGGAGTCTTTGCAGTACATCTCATACTGCTGGATCATCTGCCGGCTGGCCAGACTCCCGTGATACACGATGGTGTTCATTTGAGTCCAGCTCGAGAACTCCCGTTCCCAATTGGTGATAGTGGAGAGTGGAGCAATGATCAGAAAGGGTCCCCGGAGGCCCACACTGTATACTTCCTGCAGGAAGGTGATAGACTGTATGGTCTTTCCCAGACCCATCTCATCTGCCAGGATGCAGTTCTGCCTGTTATGCCACAGTCAAAGGAAAAGATGGCAGAGTCAAAAAGGAGGAGGACAAATAATAAAGGAGGTAAGACAGACGTAGAGAAGGGGTGTGTGTGTGTGTGCACAACAGAAAGCAAATGAAAATGATAAGGAGGGGGATTAAGATGCTGTATACATGAAAATGAGAAAAAAGGAAGAGAGGTAACAGACGGTGGAAGGGAGGAACAACAGACATGAGATGTGAAAATACTCTGTAGAGTTTGACTCAATTGACCCAAAAGATCAAATCTTGAGGATCTCGGTGTCCTTAAAACACAAACACTATAAAACAGAGGGGTTGAGGCTTTAAGACTATGTTGATTTTTACTGACAGTTAAATGATGTAACTATAAAAGGTGTTTTGTCCTTCTAGACCAGACCAGACAAATGGGATAAGTCTCCCTGCCAGCAGATGATAGAGACAGAGAAACACTTAGAAACTTCCAGCGACATCACTAGTACTAGTGCTGGTGAAACTAGGGGCACCTGTCAGTATTTCCCTGTCTCCAGGAGATGGTGGTTGCTGGACTGGTGCAGCTCTAGATCCTAGGCTAAGAGCTCCTGGGCAGCAGTCCTGTGAGGCGCCTTCCTGGTGAACTTAAAGGGTGGACGTCTCCAAGGCATATCTCTGGATACTCCACTGGAGGTTCCCACCTAGAATGGAGAGGGTCAGGCTCCCTGTCAAAAGTGGATGACCTGTTGAGCATCCGCTGTTGGCCTGCTCTTGGTTCCCTGTCACAGCCTCCTTTGTTTTTCCTTATTTTATTGTATTTTATTCTCTATCTATTCCCCCTCTCCTTTGTCTGTCTTTCTCCTTGCTGGCCCTTTAAAAGCACAGAGTACAAAAAAAATAAATAAAATGCCAGAGCCTGCTCTTTATGGTTGGTCTCTAGGATGGTTCCAGCTGCCATATTTGCAGCTTGAGGTCTTTAAGGTGACAGGCTTCTCCCAGGGGAAGTTTGCCAGAAGGCTCCCTCCTCTGTACTTGCTATTTTTGGCAACCACAGCACTGAGCATAAGAGTCACGGCCTTTGTGTTTGCTAATTTGGAGGGGAGGGGAGGGGGGGGGGGAAGCGGGAGATATCACACCTGCCTCAAGGCCCTCCAGCACTATCATGGTTAATGGCTGCCACGAGCTCTCTACACTGCATCATCATTCTGTGCAGTAGTTATGCCTGGGCAAAAGCACCGTTGCCTTGCCTGTGGAAAGCGTTACGTAGTCATGGAAGAAATGTACAACAGTTGTCCCATGGATCCAGATGGCCCATCAGGGGAACCTTCTATAGCCTTGCCCACCCCTTCCTTGATGTTGAGCCTGGTGCAGCACACTTCAGTTCACCAGCCTGCAACAAGCTTAAGGACAGGAACAGATGACATTTTTTTGACCAGCAATGTCTCTAGCCCCTGGATGACCCTCCTCCCCAATGTCTCCAGACTGAAGCAGTGGTGGTCGGGGGAGGGGGGTGAGGGCTGGCCCAGGAGTCTCTAGCAACTCATCTGCCAATGACCAATGAATTTTTCAGCTTTTTGCATCAGGTGTGGTACTGGCAACAGACAGCCCCCTGTTTCTTCACAAGGGACTTCAAAAGACCCCTTGGGAGCAGCAGGCCCTCTGTCCACTGGGGATCCCTTTAAGGAGGAGATTCGCCCCCACTGAAATGCTATCAGTTGTGGAGACCATAGGGGACTCAATGCTCCTTGAGATCTTGCATTCCACTCAAAAAGCAGCCCCAGAACATAGACTTAGTTTCCTGCCTAGTGACCAGGATGATGATGATTCTAGTCAAGACGACTCCGGAAGTGGTTCCAACCTGGAAAAAGGTGCATAGTGCCTGCTCCCCACCCCAGAAGAAGAAATGAGGACTCGCTGGTTGTGTGTTTGTTTAGGTGGGATGCGTGCTTTGTTCCAACTGCTGAAAATCACCTCCGTGATTCAGCTTGTAGAGGTAACCATTGACAGGATGGACAAGTTGGAAGAAGATTCCATCTTAGAGGGCCTCCATAATCTCTCCTTTTCTTCAGCCTTGAGGCAAATCATTTTGGCAGAGTGGGACTCTGCTCATGACCTTGACCCACTGCTGAACATCTGGAGTTGGGTTGTGGAATTATTGGCCGATACCTTGTATGACCTCATCCATCTTTATGGAAGGATATTACAGCAGCAGCATCTACAATGGCCTGGCAGTGACTGCAGATGCAGTGTCTGGCTCAGTTAAAAGCTTTCCGTTAAAGGGAAGTTTGGCTGTTTGGGGAAGACCTTGAAAAGTTGGTTAAGGACTTGGACAAGACTAAGCCGCAACAGCTTTCAGAGGATAAGCTGCAAAGTTCTTTTAGGTGATCATTCCTCTTGCGCCCTCGCTTTAGGGATTCTCAATGTCATGGTTTATTAGAACTTAGAAACATAATGGCAGAAAAAGACCATGTGGTTTATCCACTCTGCCCTTCCATACCAACTAATACAGTCTTTTTCCCCTTTAGAGATATTCTGTGTTGGTTCCATGCTTTCGAATTCAAATACTGACCTGGTCTCTACTACCTCCACTAGAAGAAACTGCTCCACACATAAAAGCACTCTTTCCATAAACAAATATTTCCGCATACTAATCCAAAGTCTATCCCCTTTCATTTCATCCTATGCCCCCTCATTGCAGAGAGTTTTCTTTCAAATGAAAGAGGCTCTCCTCCTGTGCATTTATGCCATGGAGGTATTTAAACGTCTCTGTCATATCTCCTCTCTTCCACCTTTCCTCCAAATTATACATATTGAGATCTTTAAGTCTATCCCCATAGGCCTTATGACGAAGTCCACTGACCATTTTGGTAGACACCCTCTCTCCAGACTCCATCCAGTTTATATCTTTTTGAAGGTGTAGTCTTCAGAATTGCAAACAATACGTCAAATGAGGTCTCATCAAAGACTCATACAGAGGCACTATCACCTCCTTCTTCCTGCTAGCCATTCCTCTCCCTATGCACCCAAGCATCCTTCTGGCTTTTGCCATCGCCTTTTCTATCCTGTTTAGCTACCTTAAGATCATCAGAAAAAAATAGTTACTCACCTGTAGCAGGTGTTCTCCGTGAATAGCAAAAATAAGTCCTCATGTATGGGTGATGTCAACGATGGAGCCCCGCATGGAACGCTCCCCAGCTTCCAAAGGAAGCTTTTGGGAGGTATGCCACGAATGTGCGCCTGTCTTTCCCACCTGCCGCAGCGCCATATTCTCCAGTATAAAATCATAGCAGGAGCCAAAAGGCAACTCCCCAGGGAAGAGGGAGTGTTAGGTGGACTTATTCCTGCTATTCACATAGAACACCTGCTACAGGTGAGTAACTATACTTTCTTAATTAACAAGCAGGAAATAGTTTTTACATATGGGACTCCCAGCTCCAGACTACCAGAACCAGAGGAGAAAGAATAGCCCAACTGGGTATCGAGAAATGGAGAAGCCAGGAAGACCAGAGAGGCAGTCCCTTCGAGCGAATCATCTAATGCAGTATCCACAGTCGACATCGACCGAGGGAATTTTGAGCAAGTAGCCTGGACAGACAGAAGGGTCAGTGGGCAGGAGTTGTCTTAAGACCCAAAGAGATGCCGGAGTACAGCCTGGCCCATCGAGAATCCCTATCCAGACAGTAATATGGTCTTCGGTCCATACCTTTGCAGCACGTCACAGCCCTGCAGATTTCCTCTGAGGAGACAGAACAGAGGTTGGTTACCGATGTAGCCATTGCACAGACATTGTGAGCCGTGACATGACCCTCAAGACTCAGAATAGCCAAGGATTTGGCATGGGCAATGCAGTCCATGAGTCACAGGGATAGTGTATGCTTCGAAACAGCGACCCACAGCCTACTTGGGGTTGAAGGAAACAGAGGATTGAAGGTGCGCCTTTGTGCACTCTAAATAGAAGGCGGCCAATGCATGTTTGCAATCCAGCGTGTGCAATGCTGCCTCAGCGTGATTGGCATGAGGCCGGGGAAAAAACATTGGAAGGACAATAGACTAGTTAAGGTGGAAAGCAGAGACCACCTTTGGCAGAAAACGCGTGTGCATGCACAGCACCACCTGGTTCTGGCGGAACCTGATGTATGGAGATTTGCAACCAGAGCTTGGAGCTCGCTCACTTGTTGGGCTGAGGTGATGGCCACCAGAAAGACGACCTTCCAGGTCAAGATCTTCAGCGGACAGGAATCCAGCAGCTTAAAAGGAGCCCGCATGAGCTAGCCAAGGACCACATTCAGAACCCAAGTGACCATAGAGGGCTTAACCGGAGGCTTCTAAAGAAGCAAGCGCACATGAATCAGCATACCAGAAGCTGAGCAGAGATTAGCTTCCCATCGCAACCACGATGGAACATTCCTATCTTGCTGAGGTGAACACACACAGAGCTGGACCTCAGTCCAGAATTGGAGAGGATCAAGAGGCACTCCAACTGGTCCATGGGGTAGATAAAGGGGTCCAACGCCCAACCATCACACCATATGGCAAACCGCTGGCATTTGAATGTGTAGCCTTTACGCGTTGACTCCTTGCGAGATGCTAGAAGAATCTCTATGACTCCCCAGGAAGAGCAAGCTCTGCGAGGGCTACCCTCTCAACATGCATGCTGTGAACGCTAGGGAGCAAATGTTGGGATGCAATAAGCAGCCACTCTCCTGAGAGATGACGTTCCTTCTATGATAGCTGCCGCAGTAACAGGAATCACGTTTGTTGAGGCCAGTAAGGAGAGAATCATGGATCGTCTCTCAGCCTGGAGCTTCAGGAGCATCTTCATGATGAGAGGAATCGGGGGGGGGGGGGAGGGGGTAGGCATAGAGTAGGCCTTTCCCCACAGTAGGCAAGGAAGGCATCTGGGGCCAGGTGACCTCTGGCTGGCCTCCGGGAGCAGAACCAAGCTACCTGGCTATTCTGTGCTGTGACAAGGCGGTCCACATCGGGAGTACCCCACTCCCAAAACATCCGGTCCAACACCTCCCCCTTGAGGGATGACTCGTGTGGCTGAAGAACCCAACCGAGGCAAGCACAAAGAGAGCAGCAGCTCTTGCAAAGCTGAGCAGGAAACACACGGAGCAAGAGTGTAGATGACACAAGCGTTTTTATTGGATACCAATAAAAGCGCTTGTGTCATCTACACCCCAACCGAGGCAATCCATTAGGCCATTGCTCTCACCGGGCAAATTTATTTACAGTCTCTTATATACCGCACTATTCAGCATCAGCGCGGTTTACATGGAACAAAATGCTCATTACAGTTAACATGTATGAGTTTACATATAACAGGGTATGAGTTTACATATAACAGGGGACAGAAACTTGGCTAACAGGGGTAAACTATTTACAGAACTTATTATATGGAGTCATAATCAAAGCAGTTGCATAGAAAACACAGTTCACTTCATAGGTTTGAGTATACGTCGCCCTGAGATCCATGCCATGGAGCAGCGCAAACGTCCAGAGCAAACAGCCTCCCAAACACAGGAGGTACGAGCCTGTACCCCTCTGCTTGTTCACATAGAAAATAGCGACCTGGTTGTCCATCTAGATCAGGACTACTTGATTCGACAGGTGTGCCTGAAAGGCACAGAGAGCATTCGTAATGGCCCGGAACTTGAGGAAGTTGATCTGATGGAGACTCTCTCTCTCTCGGCCCTGGTGGGGAGACCGTCCAGGTACATGCCCCAGCAGAGCTTGGAGGCTTCCATCATGAGCAGCCTGCAGGGCACTGCTGGTTGGAATGGGAGGCCCTGACGCAAGTTTGCAGACATGAGCCACATCAGGAACTGTGCGAGTGGTGCAATGACCACTACTCTGACCCGCAGGCGGCCAGAGGCTTGCTGCCATTGCATCTGCAAGGGACATTGAGCCTGTCACATGTGGAGCTGGGCCTGGGGGATGACTCACACCATGGCCACCATGGGTCAGAGGGCTCTTAACAGCCCACAGGCTGTGGTGTGGTGCTGGCACTGCAACGCGCCAACCACCTTGATGAGACCCTGTAGGCAGTCTGCCGGCAGGAAAGCTCTCGCCCGAGTGATATCAAGGAGGGCCCCGATGAACTCCAGTTGTTGCACTGGTTGGAGGTGAGACTTCAGATAGTTTATCATGGAGCGGAGGCCTTCGAACATCTGAATGGTGAATTTGGTAGACTGCTGTACGCTGGTCAGTGTGAGACCCTTTATGAGACAGTCATCCAGGTATGGGACAACAAAAGACCCACTGGATCAGAAGGAAAGCGGCCATGACTGCCAGGTACTTCGTGAAGACCATGGGGCCTGTGGCCTGTCCGAAGGGTAGTACCCAGTACTGATAGTGCTGGCCGCCCAGCATGAACCGAAAGGTACCGTCTGTGATGCAGGTGGATCGGAATATGCATATACGCATCCTTCATATCCAAGGAGCATAGCCAGTCATCTTGTAGAAGGAACTGGGAGCAGCATCCCCAACGAGCCCATCTTAACTATTCGCGCACCAAGAACCGGTTGAGGTTTTGCAGATCCAGAATGGGGTGGAACCCACTGGTCTTTTTGGGGACTAAGAAGTATATGGAGTAAAAGACCTGTGTGATGTGGGCTGAGAGAACTGGCTTGATGGCGAGGTTGGCCAGCAAGGCCACAACCTCAGTCTGCAGGAGGCACTGGTGGGCGGGGTCCATGGGGTAATCCTGGGATTGTAAGGTGGCAGCAGCTGGGTGAAATGCAACAGATAAACGCTCTGGACAATCTGTAGCACCCAGGCGTCCGAGGTGACAAGAGGTCACTGGTGGGCAAAGTGGATGAGCCACTCCCCCACTTGCAAGGAGATCTTGGAGGACAATGGTTGGCTATGCTCCTGAAGACCCCGTCAAAAACCCCTATCTGGCTTTGGCTAGGGTGGGTTGTGCCTTTGGGGGTTTTTCCCTCAACTGTGAGTGGAAAGCTTGCGCTGCACCTGCAGCTGGGCCAGAAAGTACCTCTGCAAGCACGGGAGGAAAGCCTTTTTGGTTGGTGCTTTCTTCCATGCATGATCTGCAGTCTCTGGATAGACTGGTGAGGGTCACCTGCTCCTTTTCCAGCTCTTCAGCTTTTTCCTCCACGAGCTTGCTGAAGAGGTTTTCACCCTGACTGGGGATGCTGGCGATCTTGTCCTGGACCACTGTTCCAGGTCAGAGGACTGCAACCAGGCCATCCACCATGTGGTGATTCCCACGGCCACCACTCTACTAAACTTTGAGCAATCCTTGCTGTGAGCTGTGAGACCTCGAAAAGACTCACGACTGTTCTCAGGGGATGAGGGAAGCGAAGTCCTTGAGGAACATGGCCATGTAAGTTTGGTAGGTCAACATCTGGGCTATTAGCATGGAACCCTGGAAGTACCTCCTCCCAAAGGAGTCCAGGGTCCGCACTTCCCGAACGGACAGCACAGTGGCATGCATTTTGGCACTCTTTGCCCGCTTCAAGGCAGACTCTACTACAATGGAGTTGTGGAGCAATTGAGGCTTTTCAAACCCCGGGGACTTCTGGACCTGGTATAGGGAATAGAGATGGCGGCTGATGGCCGGAAGCGTGAGTGGCGCCTCCCACACCCAAAGTAGCAGCCTCTGCAGGACATGATGAACAGGAACAGTCACCACCTCACGAGGGGCAGAGGGATATTGGAGTTCCAGTTCTTTTGCCCTCTATTCCTCTTCAGATTCCAGAGAAAAGGGGAGGACCTTGGACAGGTCCCGAACAAAATCCTGGAAGGACATGTCTTCCAGAGGCGACTTCTGCCGATCTGGAGGGGTCGACGGGTCAGATGGGAGATCCTGGGCCTGAAGATCCAACACAGTCGATTCCACCTCGGTTTCCCATTCCAAATCGAAGAGGGTGGACGTCAATGGTCCCCCCCTTGTGCCCAGCATGCCAATGGCGATGTCCCATGGCCTTTGACACACTGGAGAGGAAGATAGTTCCGGCCACCATTCTCCCACCCAATGTCCCAGCCGCAGTGGGCAGGAGTGCAGTGATGACACGCTTTATGCTTCAAAGCCTTCATTCTGCAGGGCTTCCAGCACTGCCAGATGAGCTTTTAAGGCTCATAGGCGTTCCTTCAGAATCACTACTGATGAAGACATCGATGCTGCAGCTATCATCAGTGAACCCTTGGGTGGGAACTCCATGATTTATTTATTTATTTATTTATTTAACAGCTTTTATATACCGCACTCTTGACATCAGCGCGGTTTACATTTTAACAAATTTTGTACTTAAACATAAAACAAATGTTAAGTTTACAGAGAACAAGGAATAAAAACATGGATAACAGGGATTAACAATTAACAGATGATGACATGAGCATTGGGAGACATCCAGCAGCCTCCCGAGCACTGGGAATGGACTCCGCCATTTGAGTCGGGTCCTCCTGCTGGGGAAGCTTTGGTCGGCTGTTTCTGGCACTAGCTCTCCATCTTACAGTGAGAGGGGCTGCGATGGTGCTGCACACGGATTTTCTCCTTGTGCTCCCCTTTTGACACAGACAGGGTTTCTGTAGGAGGGACGTCCCTCTCCACAGAGCCCCTCTGCTCTTTTCCCTTGGCCACCTCAGGCATGGACGAGAGGGGTCAGTGCTGAGGATACTGAATCAGATGAGCCAAAGAAGGACGACTCCTGCTTTTCCCAACCCTTCAGCCCTCAATGTATCATCTGCAGAGTTCACAGGATGCTAGCTGGTTGTTTGGTCCAAGGCATTTCAAGCACCAATTACAGTGGTTAGTGGCAGAAATGGTCTTGCCACATTTGGTGCATTTCTTAAAGCCGCTAATTGGCTTAGACATGTCAAAAAAGACCACCTCGGCAAAATCAAATTGAAAAATGGCCATGGGTGGGAAAAGCCCCCAAGGGGAAAAAGAACACCAAAAGATGCAAAGAGAAAAAAATATCCAAAGGGTAAGAAAAAGGCTAACCAACGACAGGCGGGTGAAAAAGACAAGTGAAAACTCAGCCACAGGGGCAAGAATTCAAACTTTTCTCTGGACTGCAGAACACATCCTAAGGGCTCCACAGAAAAAAGAAGACTGGAGAATATGGTGCCATGGCAAGTGGGGGGAAAGCAGGCGCGGCATACCTCCCAAAAAGCTTCATTTGGAAGCTGGGGAGCATTCTGTACAGGGCTCCGTTGGTGATGTCACCCATACATGAGGGCTTATTTCCTGCTTGTTAACGGAGATCACTCCCAAGTCCCACTTTTCTTCTGAGGACATAAGTACTTCACCTCCTAAACTGTACCACTCCCTTGGATTTTTGCAACCCAAATACATGACTCTGCTTTTTTTTTTTAGTGTTAAATCTCAGCTGCTAAATTCTTAACCATTCTTTAAGCTTAGCGAGATCCCTCCTTATGTTATCTACTCCTTCCTGGCTGTCTACTCTATTGCAGATTTTGGTAGCATCTGCAAAGAGGCAAACGTTACCCAACAGCCCTAAAAGACCGCTCTTCTATAGTATCAGAGCGGGTTACATAAAAATTTGGTACACAATAAAACAGAAGAAAGAATGCCTAAAACAATAATAGAGTCCAAAGGATAGGAAGACAAAACAATGACACTGTACCACCAGCTGACCAATCCTCATTCAGGACAGGATCTTGAAAAAGCAATTAACCCATTTTGGACAGCTCGCATATTCTCTCTCTGTTCTGGATGATTTATTAGATTTGTTACACTCAAACAACTATGAAATACCGGCAATAATAAAAAATATTAAAACTTTGCAGATAACAGAAGTTTCACATAGTGTATGTTTTTCATACACTGGTCCAATATAGTATATTGTCCGTCTTCAGAAAAGATAGGATTCAGTTCCAATATTCATTGACAAACATACTGTATGATACTATTGAAACTGCAGTTTTCATTTAAAACACTTTATTATGATATAATATAGTTTGTCAACAGTCCATTCTGACAGCGGAATATGATACACGTGAAAACACTTCTGATGCCGTGCGTCGATATTGCACCATTGAAACACCTGGAACAGAATGCTTGACAGCAATTAGTTTTGACAGCATATTAGCCCAGCATATGAAAAACATACAAGGCCGATATACGCACCAATAACTCTGACAGTAAGTAACTTACAGTTATCCAAACCTATTTTCTAAAGTCTACAAATACTTTTATTTGCAAAATAGTAGCTATTACAGCATTATAAGCTACTTACTATTTTTTGTGATCTTTTTATGTTGAGCCGCCAGCACCGTCAAAATCAGCAAACTTCGAATACCTATTAAACTAACTAGATCTCAGATAAAAAAATCTGTATAACATGCTTTTTGACATTACGATAATAGCTAAACATAGTTCCATTGAATTTATAACCATTAATTAGTAAACAGTTGAGTAGTAAGTATGGAAACCTTATGTATGTAAAACATACGCTGGTCAAAAACTGATTAAAAAAAGGTATGGGTTTTAGATCAGTTTTAAAACCTTTGAATCTAGTAGCAAGACAAAGATGAGAAGGGAGACTATTCTAGAGGGATGGAGTGACAAAGAAAAAAAAAAGCAGACTGGTAAGTGGTTTCATAATTTGCCTTAGAAGGTGGAGGTGTGCACATCCGAATGTTGAAGAGAATGAAGGGTGCATGTGAGAGAATAAAGACTAAGAGGACAGGTATGGTGGAACTTTTTTATGCAATGCCTTAAATGTAAGGGGATCTTTTCCAAACCACGGGGGAAATCTCAGCTCTTTTGAGGGGATGGGGTGGCTTGCAGGTCCTATGATAAGTCTTCTAGAGCTTCAGGCCCCCAACCCGCCCAGTGATGGGCAGGGGACCATTCTAGGTTGCCTCTCCCTGTTTTACCAGGAGTAGGCCCTGGTTAGATCAACTGTTGGGTCCTCAACATCATTTAGCACAGCAACATCCTGGAGTGTGCAGAGCCTATTGCAGACGCCTTAATGGTCTTTCCATGTGATTATGCCACTAAGGCGGCTGACATCTATTCCACCCTGGAGAGGCTGCTGTATCTCTCATAGGGGAAAGGGCAGGTAATCTACTGTGTTGATCCCAGAAAAGGACGGTTCCTTCAGGCCTATTACAGATCTGAAGGGGGTCAAAGCCTCTCTCTGGGTGGCTCGCTTTTGCATGGAAACTCTAAAGATCCCTCTTCTGAATCACCTGGATAAATGAAGTTTCTAGCTGAGTCCTACTTTCACATTTCCACTGAGGATTAGCTGCGCTTTCTACAGTTTGTGGTTTTGGGAAAGCACTTTCAGTTCTGTGCCCTGCCCTTTGAACTCAATGTGGCACCAAGAACCTTTCCCAAAGCCATGGTTGCCATGGCAGCAGCTCTCTGTCAGGAAGGCATCTGCATCCACCCATATCTGGGCTATTGGCTCATTTGGGCGAAGTTACCCATCGAGGCTGCCTGGGTAACGACTCAGGTGGTACAGTTCCTGAAGCACTAGAGCCGAGTGGTGAATTTCAGCAAGAATCACCTTGAGCCCTTGCTAGTGCTGGAGTATCTCAGGCCACTGTTTGACGCTTGAGTAGGCAAGGTCTTTGACAGCTGAAAGGCAGACCAAGCTGTTGTCTCAGCTAACAATGTTCCAGTATCACCTAAAGAATAACTGTTCCTTATCGTTCCTACAGTTTAGTCCTCCACCTCTGGGCTGTGCACCTCCTCCTGCAGCTTGGAGACTGGGCATGTCAAAAACGTGACATCTCTCCCATCAGCCCCAGTCCAGTCTCTATGCAGCAGGAGGACGTAGTGAGCCTAGGTGCTGGGCTCACTTGAGGAACGGATAAGGAGAAGTTAGAGTAGTTAGCATAGCTTTCTGGTTGATTTGTCCCTACATTTCTAATTTGTTTCCTTTGGGTTACTGTACCTTTAAAAAAAAAAAAAAAAAAAAAAGAGGTCTGGAAGAGTCTTTTTGCTTGTGCTGGGTCCTCTCTGCCCTTGCCTCACTCCAATTGCTAGTCAGCATTTTCATTCAACGGTGAATGCAGTTCCATTCAGATCTCTCCTCCTTGATACTACGGAGGCGAGCTCTGCAGGGGTGAACAGGCGTTTGTCGGCGAGCCGCAGCCGCCGCAGTCATCTGGCATCGGGCTGCTAAGCGGCGGGAAGATAGGTCGGCGTCTCTCTGCTCGCTTGTCAGTTGAGCGGAGCCACGCGGCTTGGAGATCCGTGTCAACGCTGATGAATTGGACAAAAGTATTGTGGGGGAAAAGTGCGACCCGGCAGACGGGGGAATGGGCCGCAGAGCGACATGGTTGCTTCCTCCGTTTTGGCACCATTTGATGAAGGTAGCAGCAGCGGCCATTTTTACAGCATGTTCGCCGCGTGGCGGCTGAGACGGCAAGCGTTGCAGTGGGAACTTAGCTGAGCGAGTTTATCACCCTCATTTCTGGGTTGGGGCGATTAGTGGAAACTGCTTTACCCTTTTTCCCTGTGTTTTTGATTTTGCGACTTTTTTGATCGGTGGGGCCACTCGGATCCTTTAATACAGGGTAGCTAAATTAGGTTTAGTTAAGATAGTCTTAGCTTAGTTTAACCTAGTTATTGGAGGCCTCTGCTGTTCTTATTATTGAAAAAAAAAAAAGAAAAAGGAGAATAGGAAAGGGAAAGACAAAGGGTTATTTTCCTTATCCCTATTGACTGTGTTGAAGGAAGGGGCATTATAGATGGCTTCGCGCCCTCAGTGTGTCATCTGTGGCACCCGTAGAGGGTCTATCGCTGACTCTGGGATCTGTTGCGGCTGTACGGCAGTTTCAACCAGCGTAGAGCAGCAGATGGAGGCTGCTGGGGAACAAGAACCTCACAGAGCGTCGTCAGGAGCCGAGAGAGAGCTGCCGCTGACCTCTCTTCCAGGAACTAGTCAAGACGCTCTGATTGCGCCGACAGGGGCACTTGCGATGGTGGTTGCGGGACCGCAGCCTGGAGATGTCTGTCCAGACTTTGTCTTGATTATGCATCAGGCGTTTTGTTTGAGATGGCAAGGGAAGTTGCCAGATCCCTTGTCGCTCTCTATTCCGCTACAACAGCCCAGAGTAACAGGCATGAGTAACGATGCCCCGAGACCCCCCAAAAGACCAAGGCCTCGTGAACCTTCCCCTTCTGATATAGGGTGGCCAGAGCCAGATGATGCGGAGGTAGAACTCGAGGCTGGAATGGAAGAGTTAGAAGAGGGAGAGATTCCGGAACCGGAGGATCAGGCGAAAATTATTCGGGTATTTCGGAAGGACGAGCTGATGGCGCTTATCATGGAATCCCTGCAGACATTGCATCTGGTTACGGATCAACCAGCAGAAGAGAGTGGGGAAGACCCTATTATTCAGGCTGTGAGACAAACCCAGGTAGTGTTTCCCGTTCATCGAGTGGTAGAGCGTATGATACAGGACGAGTGGGATCAGCTGGAAACGGGGCTGAGAGGAATTAGGACGATGAATAGGCTTTATCCCCTAGCGGATAAGGACAAGGAAAAGGTTCTGTTTTCTGTGAATTGATGCGGCGGTGTCAGCGGTAACTAAGACGACCACCATTCCGATGGAGGGTAGTGCGGCCTTAAAAGACGCACAGGATAGAAAAGTGGACGGATTATTGAAGCAATCATTTGAAGCCGACGCTATGAGCAGGCCTCAGATGGTCCCAAAGGTTACGACAGGATTCTCATTTGGAGCAGGAGAGTCTGCATGAGCTGGATCAGTTACAGTCAGGGTCAGCTTATTTGGCGGATGTGCACTACGACCTGATCAGAGCCCTGGCTAATAGTATGGCCTCTTTGGTGGCCTCCCGCAGGTCCCTGTGGTTGAGAAACTGGGCGGCCGATGGATCCTCTAAATCACGGCTCAGTAAGCTTCCCTTTAAAGGCAGGTTGTTGTTTGGAGAAGACCTTGATAAGTTGGTCAAGGAGTTAGGGGAGTCGAAAGGAGGAAGACTCCCAGAGGATAAGCCTCAGCAGGGGAAGGCCTCGCCAGTCTTTCGGAGTCAGTATAGAGATTTTAAAAGATTCCAAACTTCACGCTTGGGGGGTTTTCAGAGAAGCAGGTTTGCGCCTAGGGCCCAGGGATTTCGTGGGTTTCGGGGGGGCAAGCAGAGGATTCGCAATAATTTCCCCAGCAACAAATAGGAAACCAGAATGAAGTGCAGCGGGTCCCGGTGGAAAGCCAACCGATAGGGGGCGACTTCGGGAGTTTCTTTCTGCCTGGTCCCAAATAACGTCCGATCAGTGGGTCTTAGAGATCATTCGCGAGGGTTACGTGCTAGAATTTGCCAAACCGGTTGTACACTAGATTGGCTATTGCAACTGGGTGTGGTCATGCAAGTACTGATTGGAGATTACAGCACGGGGCGATACTCTATTTATTTCTTGGTGCCAAAGAATGACAGAACCCTGCGTCCGATCTTGGACCTCAATGGGGTGAACTGTTGTCTTTGGGTACCGCATTTCAGGATGGAAACGTTGAGATCAGTCATTGTAGCGGTGCGCCAAGGGGAGTTCTTGACATCCCTCGACCTTACGGAAGCGTATTTACACATCCCGATCAGGGCAGCTCATCAAAGGTTCCTACGTTTTGCTCTGCCTTGGGGGCATTATCAGTTTCGGGGATTGCCATTCGGTTTGGCGCCGGTGCCGCGGACCTTCACCAATTTCATGGAGATGGTGGCAGCGGCATTGCGGAAGAAAGGAATTCTTGTCCACCCGTATCTGGACAATTGGTTAATTCGAGCGAAAACCAAGGCCAAGAGTGTTGAGGTTACGGACTAGGTAGTGAAGTTTTTGCAGAGTCTCGGCTGGGTGGTCAACCCGACCAAGAGCCGCTTGGTGCCGTCCCAGGATCTCGAATATTTGGGGATGCGGTTCAACACTCAGAAGGGAGCGGTGTTCCTACCGGACCATCGGATTCAACTCCTTTGGCAATTAGTATGCAAGTTCAAAGCCACTCAGGTGCCTTCGGCGTGGAGTTATCTCCAGGTGCTGGGAACAATGGCGGCGACCTTGGAAGTGGTGCCATGGGCCAGGTATCATATATGGCCCTTACAGTGGGTGCTACTTCACTATTGGTCACATCAGTGCGACTCACTAAACAAACGACTTCCCTGTCTTCTCAGGGTCCGGCAATCGCTCAGTTGGTGGTTGACGCCGGGATCTTTGGAAGTCGGGATGCCCCTGGAACAGCCGGAGTGGCTTCCTTTGTTGACAGATGGGAGCCTAGCCGGATGGGGAGCACATTGCGGGGAGTTCTTCGTGCAAGGCACTTGGTCTTGACTGGAGAGCACATGGTCAATCAACCGATTGGAGCTGAGAGCAGTGTTTCTCGCACTGCAGACGTTCGAAGCGATGGTGCAGGGGCGAGCGGTGAGAGTGCTGTTGGACAACTCCGCAACGGTGGCTTACATCAATCGGCAGGGCGGCACAGGAAGTGCAGCCATGGCAGAAGAGGCGGAAGCGCTGTTCGCTTGGGTAGAGCTTTGGATGCCGGTGCTATCGGCAGCACACATTGCAGGGAAAGAGAATGTGATGGCGGACTTTCTCAGAAGGGTCCAAGTGGATGCAGGAGAATGGGAATTGAATCCGGGCGTGTTTGCACAAGTAGTCTGCAGGTGGGGTACGCCGATCATGGATCTCATGGTGACCGTTCAGTCAGCAAAAGTGAGTCGCTTCTTCAGCAGACGGCGAGAGCAGATGTCAGAGGGAATTGACGCGCTGATGCAGCGTTGGCCGACGGCAGGTCTGCTCTACGTGTTTCCCCCATGGGCACTCATAGGCCGGGTGATACAGCGTATCGAAGCGCATCAGGGGAGAGTGTTGCTGGTAGTTCCGGACTGGCCAAGACGCCCGTGGTATGCCGATCTCATCCGGCTCCTCGACTGGGAGCCTTGTAGGTTGCCGACGTCAGAGTCTGTTGCTACAAGGTCCACTGCGGATGCCTCAGGTGGATCGGTTCTCGCTTACAGCTTGGCCATTGAAAGGGCAAGGCTAAAGAAGAAAGGCTCCTCGGTCGCAATCATCGTGACCTTGCTGCAAGCTAGAAAAAAAAATCTACGTCACTGACGTATGTTCGCATATGGCGTATTTTTGAAGACTGGTGCTCACGGAGACAGGTGCGCGCAGCTACCAGGTCGGTTTCGGTGGTGTTAAGTTTTCTACAAGAGGGATTTGATAAGGGTCTGGCGGCCAGTTCCTTAAGGGTGCAGTTGGCAGCCCTTTCTTGTTATAGAGGCAAAGTGCAAGGTGTGGCGCTAGGGGCGCATGCAGATGTATTACGTTTCCTTAAAGCAATATCTAGGATGCGACCCTCTCGCAGAATTGTAGTTCCGCCGTGGGATCTCAATTTGGTTTTAGGGGCGTTAGCCAGGGAACCTTTTGAGCCATTGCACAGGGCGTCGGTTAAGGACTTAACCCTGAAGACGGTGTTTTTGGTAGCCATTTGTTCGGCGAAGCGCATATCAGAATTACAGGTGTTGTCATGTAGAGAGCCGTTTTTGTCTTTTTCTAGGGAGAACATGGTTCTGCGCACAGTCCCTTCCTTTTTACCTAAGGGAGTCTCCCCGTTTCATCTGAATCAGATGGTTTCCCTTCCAGTGTTGGGTTCGCTGGAGGGAACTGCGGCGGACCGGGGATTGCGCTGCTTGAACATAAAGCGAGTGCTGCGGCAGTATTTGAAAGTGTCAGAGGCTTTTCGCAAATCAGATCGCTTATTCGTCTTGCTCGGAGGTATCCGTAAGGGAGAAGCGGCGGCTAAGGCATCCATTTCTAGATGGATTAGAGAGGCGATTTGTTCCACATATCTTTTGGGTGGCCGGGAGGTGCCAACAGCATTGCGAGCTCAGTTTGGGCGGAGCACAGTTTGGTTCCGCCTGGAGAAATTTGTAAGGCGGCCCTTGGTCATGTCTTCATATTTTCAGTAAGCACTACCGCCTAGATGTTTTGGCATCGAATGATGTGGCATTCGGGTCGGCGGTGTTACAAGCAGGCTGGAAAGGTCCCTCCCAATGATTACTGCTCTGCTACATCCCAGAGGTGGAGGACTAAACTGTAGGAATGATAAGGAAATGGAAATTACACGTACCTGGTAATTATGGTTCCTTGAGGAACTACAGTTTAGTCCTCATTCCCACCCGGGTTGGTTTGGTAGGCAGGGAAGCTTCAGTTGGGAGAGGTGTCCAATGACCGGTAGGTGAAGTTATTGCTATAGTTACTGTTCTTTCTTTATCTACTGGTTTCTTATGCTGTTTAATGAGGGAGGAAAGGAAGCAGTACAAGGAAAAAGTATTTTTCTCTGGAGAGAAATTCCAGGGTATATAGTTAGTTCATATAAGTTCAATTTCTTGTTAAAGTTAAAATGATTTAAATAGCTACTTATTGGTTGCTCCTTTGAGTGTCCTTTGTCAATAGTTCACTGGGGCTGATGGGAGAGACCAGCAGACTACTACCAGTGATGTCATGTTTTTGACATGCCCAGTTTCCAAGCTGCAGGAGGAGGTGCACAATCCAGAGATGGAGGACTAAACTGTAGTTCCTCAAGGAACCACAATTACCAGCTAAGTGTAATTTTCATTTTATGCCCCTATCATCTATCTATCCAAATTACAGAAAAAGACAACGCTGTATTTCTGGCCGTTGAAACTCCCGGCTCTTTCTCAAAACCATTGACGTGCTTAAGGCGTCATGCCGTCATCCCTTTCTTATATTTCAGAAAAGATCATGTGGTATTCAAGATTTCAGGGCACTGGCTGTCAAATCCTATTCCCCTTCTTCACTAACTTACAACAAACTCCACCAATCCTGTGATAGATTTAAACCCCCAGGGCTCACTGATTTCAATCTGTAAATCCATTGCTGTTCCCGATATTGTAATCGGGACTCCTGATCACCTCCCCGAGGAGACGCCAATACCTGATCTATTATCCGCCACCGTAAATCCTGAAAAGAATGTTGTAATTCTGTACAAATGCAAAGCTGCTGGTGCTGTCAGTACTTTATTAGGAATTTGTGATCGATGCTCCTGTAGGCGTTTCCGCATAGATCTATTCGTGCGAACCACATAGATCTTACTACAGGGGCAAATCAGGATATATACAATGTGAGTGGAAGAACAAGTGGTATATGTGGTGTTACAGAAAATCTGTTTTGTAACCGGATGTTCCCATTGTGCTCCTTCCACAGTTGAACAAAAATCACAGGAGTTGCAAATGAAATGCCCTTTCAACTCCGACACTTGAGGTTTTATACTAGTCTGAATCACCCAGTCAGCTATATTTTGCCCTCGCTGAAACACCATTAGCGGTCTAGCAAAACAAGAGTGTAATCCCAAAATTGACCAATGCCTTTTTTAAATTTTTGTAACCATAGCAGAATTAGGCATGTATGGAAGCACTCCTACATAAGGTTTATCTTCATCCTGTTCCTTCTGCGTCTGAATATCTGTGCCCCCCCCCTCACCACCATTCTGAATGGTTACATCTTGCCCGTTAATATGCTCTGTTGATAATCCTTTCCGGGTATCCACGCTCCCGAAAATGGGACTTCAAATCCATAGAATGTCTATAGAATTCAGTATTAGGCGAGCATAACCTCTTCAGTCGTATAAATTGTCCCACAGGTAAACCGTGTTGTAATGGGCCAGGATAGTAACTATAATAATGTAGCAGAGTGTTTCTTTGCAAATAATAAAGTACTGACAGCACCAGTAGCTTTACATTGTACAGAATTACAACATTCTTTTCAGGATTTACCGTGGCGGATAATAGATCAGTTATTGGTGTCTTCTCGGGGAGGTGATCAGGAGTCCCAATTACAATATGGAACAGCAATGGATTTACAGATTGAAATCAGTGAGCCCTGGGGGTTTAAATCTATCACAGGATTGGTGGAGTTTGTTGTAAGTTAGTGAAGAAGGGGAATAGGGTTTGACAGCCAATGCCCTGAAAGATTTGAATACCACATGATCTTTTTTGAACGTATAAGAAAGGGATGACGGCATGACGCCTTAAGCACGTCACTGGTTTTGAGAAAGGGCCGGGAGTTAACAGCCAGAAACACAGCGTTGTGTCTTTTTCTGTAAAGAGCTAACAAAGATCTCACATCATTCCGTAAAAGCCTTAAAACACATCTATTTCAAGAATACTTCAATCAGACAGAAATAACTTAGAGTAATTCTGTGATGAAAACAATTAGACGGAGGTCATCCCACTGTTACCATTTTGAACCCTCAAATCCACGAAGAATTAAATAGCAAATCTACTTGTATTTTCGTTCACAAATACTGTATATAGTTAATTATATAGCATGTATGTTAATATGTTCTCTTCTTTCATGTAAACAGTTTTGAACTATTTATTGAGTTATCTTAAAACAATGCCACCTTTCAATGTTCTAATGTTATTTTCTTACTGTTTTATGTAACTTAATCTATGCAGAGTTAATTGTTAAATGTAAACCACTGCTGATCACTGGAAGGAGCGGTATAAAAATGTGCTCAAATAAATAAATAAATAAATAAATAGGTGATAGGGGCGTAAACAGTTATTCTTTAGGTGATATTGTATTAATGTGGATAACCTTTATGGTCTTAGAACAATGTTCCAGTGGCAACAATCTGTCAGGGCCTGGGACTATGTCCACTTTTGAGCACAATGGCAGCGACAACAGTACGGGTGCTTGGGATTGGGCTCACATGAGGCTGCTTCAGAGGGCACTCCTGTCATAGGATTATAATATCTGCCTTCCCCTCCAGCCATCTGTGAAACAGCCTACTCTGGTGGTCTTGTTCCTCCAGTTTGTTGAAAGGCATGCCCCTCAAGTTGCTGCACTGGCTGATCATGGCATCCAATGCCATCCCGTTCAACTGGAGTGCTCACTGCTTAGGTTAGTGAACGCAGGGTTACTGGTCCAGTGTGAGGTGGCCTGGCCAATCAATTGCCTTGAGGCACAGGCCATTTGGTTAGCTCTGCTACAGTTCAGGGTCAGGTGGTCTGGGTTCTCTCAGTATCATAACTGTGGCGTATGTCGTCAACAAGCAGGGAGAAACCAAGAGTGCAGGAGTAGTTCTTGAGATGTCCTTGTTGCTCCCCTGGGCAAAGCGCCACCTGCTGGCACTCTCAGCACAACATATTGAAGGAGTCAAAAATATCAAGGCAGATTTTTTTCAGCCGGCACACACTCTTGATCCCGGAGAATGGGAGTTTGTATCATCAGTATTCCAGACTGGTGGGGGCGTCCATACCTCAATCTAACAGTGACCCAGACAATGCCAAGGTGGAAAGATTTTTCAGCCATCAGGAGGCGGCCAGCTTGGGGGGGGGGGGGGAGGTGTCTATGCTCTTTTGCAGCTGTGGCCACTCAATCCACTTCTGTATGTTTTTTCTGTCATGACCTCCGATCGGATGGATGCTTAGCAGGATAGAAGACCATCTGGGGTTGGTGATTTTAATGGCTCAGGACTGGCCATGCAAGCTTTGGTATGCAGACAAGATGAGGGCTTCTGTCAGATCAGCCTCACTTCCTCTCTCCCTCCAGCAGAGGAGGGGTCTGTTGCACCTAGGGCCTGTCCTAATGGACAACTCTTCTCCTTTCTCGCTTATAGCTTGGCCATTGAGAGTCACCAGATCCACAGTAATCTCCACGCTCTTGAAGGCAAGATGTGGCTATACCTGCCTTCCCTATGTTTACAAGTAGCGTCTCTATGAAGCATGGTGTTGGTGGCGAGACCTAATGCTTTGGAGGGTGGATTTGCCCTCTTCCTTGGGGTTTCTTCAGGATGGGTTTGACAAAGGGCTTCCCTTTAGTTCGCTTTGAGAGCAAGCTGCGGCCTTAATGTGTTTTTGGATCCAATTGCTGGCCGCCTGGTGGTCTCTCACCCAGACACAGCCTACTTTCTTTGAGGAATGTGGCATCTGCGTCCTCCTGTGCTGCCCATAGTCCCATCTTGGGACCTCAGCTTGGATCTTAGGACCTTGATGAAGCCATCCTTCAAGCCATTAAAGCACATCACACTAAAGGATCTTTCTCAAGACTGTCTTTTTGGTCGTGATTTGCTCGGCCCACTGCATTTCCAAACTGTGGGCTCTCTTATGTCGGGATCCTTATATGACCTTCTCGGAGGGAGTGTTTTCTCTCTGCTTAGTCCCTTCCTTCTTGCCAAGTTGGTTTCAGACTTCCACATTAAACCAGGTGGTTTCTTCTTCTGTCCTTTTCCTCCAAGCAGTGCAGGAGTAGGGATAAGGAACTGCATCTGGTGGATGTGTGATGAGTCCTCCTTTGTTACCTGAAGGGGACTAATCCCTTCTGAAAGTCTAACAGTCTCCGATTTGTATGCAGAAACATGTAAAGGGAAAGCTGTTTCAAGTCCACCTTAGGATGCTAAATAAAAAAAGCAGTGGGCTCTGCCTATGTCCTGAAGAATAAGCTCATGCTGGAGGGGTTGAGAGCTCACCCCACCCAGATGCAGGCTTCAACCTGGGCAGAAGGGAGTTTTGAGACATGTCAAATGATATTTGTCAAGCAGCGACGTGGTCTTTCTTCTCTACTTTTGTCAAGCATTGCCAAATGGATGTGCGTGCTACGGTAGACACAGCGTTTGGTGCAAAGGGTTTAAAGGCAGTGGTGTCTTCTTCCCGTCCAGTGAAGTAGCAGCTTTGGCACTTCCCATTTGACTGAGCTGGTCTAGCAGGATTATCTGAAAGGAGAAATTTTACTTACCTGATAATTTCCTTTCCAGAGTCCTGCTAGACAAGTCCAGGATACACCCTGCAGCTATCTCTGAACTTCATTTTGCATAATCACCGGAAATCGTTCGGCTCTGTGGTCCCGACTTGGGGTTTCTCACCTTTTAGTTCTTATGGTGTTTGTGTTGGGTCATCCCTTGCCTCCTTGTTTCTGTATTTCCGTATGTTTAATTATGTAAATACTGAAGGGTATCACTAGCTGCACCAGCATTAGTATCAACGATATCGTAATTGGAAGTTTCTAGGTGTTTCTCAGTCTCCATTATCTATTGTCTGGATTAGTCTAGCAGGACTCCAGGAAAGAAAATCAAGTAAAATTTTACCTTTATTTTTTTTAATTGAATGTATTTTACCAACATAGCTTGGAAGATGAATCCAAGGCTGCAAGGTTGGCTTATGTTTTACTTAAACAATAATAAACATAGAAACAGAGAAAAATGATGACAGAAAAAGACCACATGGCCTATCTAGTCTGTCCTTCCATATCAACTACAACAGTCCCCTTTTTTCCTTTAGAGATCCTCTGTGTTTGTCCATGCTTTTTTGAATTCAGATACTGTCCTCATCTCTACCACCTCCACTGGGAGACTATTCCATGGATCCACCACTCTTTCCGTAAAGAAATATTTCCGCATATCACTCCTGACTCTATCCCCTTTCACCCTTATCCCATGTCCCCTCGTAGCAGAACTTGCTTTCAATGGCTGGCCAATTTTTCAAGTAATTGCTTGCTAGACTGATGCAACATAGGGTCGCTGATTATTCAATGGACCTCATGACTGACTCATAACATCTGTTTTTCATGTGCCATCCACCAGCTCACCTGTTGTACCAGTTGAAGAGTAACCAATTGACCCCTTCTAGCTGGTACTCCCGCAGCTGGTTTGCATTCCGGTACTCCCGCGAGAGCTCCAGCTTCCTCCAAGATGTGGAGGCAGGACGGATCTTCCAAGAGAGAGAAAAAGTGTTAGCACAGCATCACCAGCAGCAAGCATACAGAAGTGTGCTCAGCACTGAACACTCACCATCCTTTTCAAGTCCGGCTGCCGTGCTTGGATGCGTTTGAATTCTTCAATCTTTCCCTCTTCGACATCCTCCTTCAGTTCCCAGGTGCTGTCCTCATAAGGGAGAGAGCACCACTTCACCAGGTAATAAATCACCGGCTGAAAGACACACACTTGGATTACAGTTAGAGCCAACACTGTGCTCATCAAGTAGAGGGCAGCAATGAGTGTGGGAGGTATAATAAATCCCCAAACTGTCAGTCACACTGCCTCTCCACTTACCTCTCCATTGTCCTTGTCAATGCTGTGCGACTCATCCAGGATGCGATCCACCTCCACATAGTCTGGATTGAAGGGTTCCTCATCCTCAGGCAAAAAGTGACGCATCTGAGCCATCTTGGCCTTGAAACGCTTCAGCTTCTGGTGGATACGTTTGTCTCTCTCCAGTTGCTCGATAGTGGCCCACTCACAATGCAGGTATGAACTGGGTCAGGTACAAAACAGGCGATTACCCACCATCCCTTCCTCCAGCAAGCAGATGGAAGCTGGGTGTCATATCCCTCTTGCCATTACCCTCATTTCTTCTGATTCACACATTCCTTACCCAAGCTAGAAAGTTTGG
Organism: Ichthyophis bannanicus; assembly: GCA_033557465.1. Taxonomy (NCBI): domain Eukaryota; kingdom Metazoa; phylum Chordata; class Amphibia; order Gymnophiona; family Ichthyophiidae; genus Ichthyophis; species Ichthyophis bannanicus. The sequence goes on from CM066048.1 coordinate 124,493,990, forward strand.
GGGGAGGGGGAGAAGAGATTAGTTACAATCCTGTGTGAAGTTTCCTACCCCTTCACATTCCCAAGTAAAAGCTTAGAGGGCAGACGCAAATATCACAAATATTACCTACAATTACCTCCTCTGATGTCCCAACACTTTGTCATCACCCCCCCCCCCACCCCACTACAGATATGAAGCATATCAAGGGAGCAACAGGACAGTAGAGACTTACTAGTTCTTGTATTTGACAAAGAATTCCTCAGCTTCAATATATAAGCCAGAGGGGAGCTGTGAAAGAATGAGAAAGCATAGTTACTCACCTGCAGCAGGTGTTCTCCGTGAACAGGAATAAGTTCTCACATATGGGTGACATCACTGACTAATACTCCCCAGCTTCCAAAGGAAGCTTTTGGGAGGTACACTGTGCATGCACGCCTGCCTACCCGCCCACCACAGCACCATATTCTCCAATAATATATCATAGCAGGAGCCAAAGGGAACTCCTCGGGGAGGTGGGAAGGTTGTGAGGACTTATTCCTGCTGTTCACGGAGAACACCTGCTTCAGGTGAGTAACTACGCTTTCTCCATGAACAAGCAGGAAATAAGTCCTCATGTATGGGACACCCAAACTACAGGCTACCAGAACCACGAGGAGATGAGCAGCCTAACCAAGCAACAAGAACTGGAGAAGTCAGGAAGCCCAAAGAGGAAATCTCGTTGAGGGAGTCATCCGATTTAGTATCCTCAGCCGAAAGAGACTCAAGGGGGATTTTTTTTTTTTTTTTTTTTAACAGGTAGCCTGGACGGACAGAAGGGTTGGTGGGTAGCAGTTGACTAAGACCCAAAGAGATGACGGAGTACAGCCTGGCCAAAATTGCTGTCCCATCAGGAATCCCCATCCAGGCAGTAGTGTGCTGCAAAAGTACGAACTGAAGACCACATTGCAGTAGTGATTTCCTCTGCAGACACTAAACGGAGGTTGGCTACCGATGCAGCCATCGCACAGACATTGTGAGCTGTGACATGAACTTTAAGGCTCAGCCCAGCCAGACAGTATGCATGAGCAATGCAATCTGCTAGCCAGAGAGATAGCATACGCTTTGAGACTGCCATGCCCAGCCTATTGGGTTAAAGAAGACAACAGCTGGGTAGATTGACAGTGTGCCTTTGTGCGCTTCATATAGAAGGCCAATGCATGCTTACTGTCCAGCATGTGCAAGGCTGCCTCACCACAGTTTGCATGATGCCTGGCAAAGAATTTCAGCAGGACAATGGAGTGATTGAGGTGGAATGCCAAGACCATCTTTGGCAGAAATCAGGGATGCGTACGGAGCACCACCCGGTTCTGGTGAAACCTGATATATGGAGGGAGAGAAACAAGAGCTTGGAGTTCACTGATACATTGCACTGACGTGACAGCCACTAGGAAAAGGACCTTCCAGGTCAAGAACTTTAGCAAGCACAAACCTAGGGGCTTGCAGGGGGCCCGCATCAGCTGGCTGAGGACCACGTTGAAGTTCCAAGTGACCGTAGGAGGCTTGAGTGGAGGCTTTGAGGGGAACAGGCCCCTTATGAACTGGACCACCAGTGGCTGTACCAAAACAGGTTTTCTCCCGCAATGGTAAGCCCCAATTGTTAGATTTCAGCTCAGATTTGGAGAGGTGCAGGAGGTACTCCAGCAGCCACTCCACTGGACATGAGAAGGGAGTCCAAGGCCCCACTCGCACACCAGATGGCAAATTGCCACCACTTGAGTGCATAGGCCTTGCGCATCGAGTCCTTGCAGGATACCAGCAGGACATCAGTGATACTGGATTAGAAATTGGTTGACTGACAGACGACAGAAGGTGATGGTACATGGAGCTCACTTGGATGAAAAGAAGGTGATTAGCAGGGTGCCCCAGGGTTCGGTCCTGGGCCCGGCACTGTTCAATGTATCTGTGAGGGATAATGCTGAAGGACTGAATGGAAAAGTCTGTCTTTTTGCAGATGACACAAAAATTTGCAACAGAGTGGACTCCCCCGAGGGAGTGGATAACATGAGGAAAGATCTACAAAAGCTGGAAGAATGGTCTAATGCTTGGCAATTACGATTTAATGCGAAAATGTGCAGTGTCATGCACTTAGGTAGCAGAGAAATAAAAGGGAAATGTACGCAATAGGGGGCGAGAGGTTGGTGTGCATGGTTCAGGAGAAAGACCTTGGTGTGATTATCTCTGATGATCTCAAGGTGGCAAAACAGTGCGACAAGGCGGTGGCAAAAGCCAGGAGGATGTTGGGCTGCATACAAAGAGGGATTACCAGCAGAAAGGAAGAGGTACTTATGCCACTGTATAGGTCACTGGTGAGGCCTCACTTGGAATACTGTGTTCAGTTTTGGAAACCATATCTTGCAAAAGATGTAAAAAGACTGGAAACTGTTCAGAGGAAGGTGACCAAAATGATTTGGAGCCTGCTAAGAAACCCTATGAGAAGAGATTTGAAGACCTAAATATGTACACTTTGGAGGAGATGAGGGATAGGGGAGATATGATTCAAACCTTTAAATACTTAAAGAGGAACGATGAACAAATAAACCTCTTCCAAAGACGGGGAAGCTGCAAAACTAGAGGGCATAACATGAACCTACAAGGTGGAAAATTGAAAGGCAATGACAGGAAATATTTTTTCACTGAAAGGGTGGTGGATGCTTGGAATGCCCTCCCGATGGAAGTGGTGGGGGCAAACATGGTGACGGAATTCAAAACAGCATGGGACAAGCGCTGCGGATCCCTTTATAGCAACAGGATAAAAACAAAATAAACTGAACCATCTAACTTCTCAACAAATAGGGGTGTCCTATATGGAGTGGTGGGTCCACCCCTAAAGAAAGACATGGGGCGGGGTGGCCTGCACAGAGCGACGGGTGCACCTACTCTTGCCATATATTTGCTGGGCAGACTGGATGGACCATGCTGGTCTTTACCTGCCGTCATTTACTATGTTACTATATTCCCCTTGGGGAGATAAAGTTCTGCGAGAACTACCCCTCTCAGCATCCATACTGTGAGTGCCAGGGAGCGGATGTTGGGTGCAACAGGGAGCCACCCTCCTGCAAAATGAGGTCTGGGGGGGGGGGGGGGTCAGAGCCCAGATGAAGAGGCTCCCTCAGTGAGAGCTGCAGTAGCAGCGGGAATCAGGGTTGTTAAGGTCAGTATGGGGCAACAAGAATCATGGAGCCCCTCTTGGCCTGAAGCTTCAGGAGACTCTTCATGACGAGCAGCATCGGGGAAGGGGGGAGGTAGGCATACAGCAGGCCCTTCCCCAAGTGGAGGAGAAAGGCATCTGCAGCCAGGCGACTGCTGGCTGGCCTGCGAGAGCAGAACAGAGCCACTTAGGCGTTCTCCTCCATGGTGAAGATGTCCACCACCAGAGTGCCCCACTCCCAAAAGATACGATCCACCACTTCCTCCAGAGCATTCACTCGTGAGGCCGGAGAATCCGGCTGAGGCAATCCGCTAGGCTGTTGAGCTAATCAGGCAGATAAGTCACCCTGAGGTCCATCAACTTCCTGAGACGAACAGCCTCCTAGCACAGGCAGTATAATCCCATGCCTCCCTTCTTGTTCACAAAGAACATCGCCACTTGGTTGTCCATTTTAATCAGGACCACCAGATTCTCCAGGTGCATACAAAAAGCATGGAAGGCGTTCACAATGGCCCAAAGCTCGAGGAAGTTGATTTGATGGAGACTCTCCTGTGCAATCACAGCCCTTGAGTGCTGAGACTGTTCAGGTGCGCACCCCAGCCAAGCTTCGACACGTCCATCGTAAGAAGCTTGCAAGGGGCCGCTGGCTGAAATGGAAAGCTTCACAGCAGGTTCTCTGGTTTGACCACCATGTCAGGGACTGCGCCAGCAGTACAGTGATCATTATTCTGTCTCGCAGAAGGCCCAATGTTTGCTTCAATTGCGTAGACAGGGTCCACTGGGCCTTCCACATGGAAAGGTGGGCCTAAAGAGTGACATATACTCTGCCTGCATGAAGCACTGTAGGTACTCCACCGGCAGAAAGGCTCGCGTTCAAGAGGTATCGAGGAGGGCCCTGATGAACTCTAGCTGCTGCATCATATGTGGTGGGACTCTGGGTAGTTGACCATGAAGCAGAGGCCCTTGAGCACTTGAATTGTGAGCGCAGCAGACTGCCAGACGCCAGTAGGCAGTCGAAAGACCCCCAGGTCTGGAAGAAAGCAGCCATGACCGCCAGTCACTTCATGAAGACTGGAGTGGCCACAGCCAGTCTGAAGGGAAACACATAGTACTGGTAGTGCCGGCCACCCAGCAGGAATCGAAGATATTGCCGGCGATGTGGGTGGATCAGAATATGTGTATGCGCATCCTTCTGATCCAAGGATCATAGCTAATTGTCCTGTATGAGATACGGGAGCAGGTCCCTAACGAGACCATTTCGAACTTTTCGCGGACCAGGAACTAGTTGAGGTTTCACTGATCTAGAATGGGACTGGGACAGAACCAGAAGCTCTTCTTGGGTACCAAGAAGTACCTTGAGTAGAAGCCCTACCTGATCTGGGCTGGCCAAACTAACTCTATGGCGAGGTTGGGGTAAGGCTTTGACCTCGGTCTGCAGGATTGTACGGAGGTGGCAGATGGGCAAAGTGCAGCAGATATCTGCTTTGGCTGATCTGTAGTACCCAGGTGTCTTGAGCTGATGAGGGGCCACCGGCAGGCAAAGTGTACAAACATAAGGGAGAGAGAGGTATATAGACGAGATCTACAGGGATATAGTTCTGAAGTCCCATCTCCATTCTGGCAGCCTCCCTGTTGCCATGGAGAAGGGAGGTCATGTGACAGGACAGCATCATTCTGGTGTGGCAGAAGTGATCCTGTAGCTAGGACCTGTCTTCCGGGTGATATAAAACCTTCTTGCAGCAAAGAGTTTTCTCCAGGGCCATGTGCCCATGAGGGAAGGGTTAGGACAGCCATTACAGTTGGTGATTTCATCATTAGGCATGTAGATAGCTGGGCAAGTGGTGGACGTGAGGATCGCCTGGTAACATGCCTTCCACCTGGACAAGGTTTTAGATCGCACTTAGGAGGAGTCCGCTGTCTTTGTACATGTTGGTACCAATGAAATAGGAAAGTGTAGTAGGGATGTTCTGGAGGCCAAATTTAGGCTTTTAGGTAGGAAGTTGAAATCCAGAACTTCCAGGGTAGCATTCTCAGAAATGCATTCCATGCACAGGACCCAAAAGGCAAGCAGAGCTCCAGAGTCTCAATGTGTGGATGAGACGATGGTGCAAAGAAGATTTTGGATTTGTTAGGAATGGGGCAACATTCTAGGGAAAGAAGGAGCTTTTCCGAAGAGATCGGCTTCACCTTAACCGGGATGGAACCAGGCTGTTGGCATTAACCTTTAAAAAGGAGATAGAGAAGCTTTTAAATTAGATAATAGGGGAAAGCCGAAAGTCACCCAAGAGCGCATGGTTCGGAATGATGTATCCTTGAAGGATACTAGCAAAAGTCTGAAGTTATGGCATATTGACAGATTCCAATAAAGACAAAAGTAACCAAAATGCCCTTAAGTACAGAGCAGACAGAGCTTAAAGATTCCAAATTACCCCTGCCTACAGATAACCAGATTAATATGAATTAAATACAACCTCTAAAATGCTTGTATGCAAATGATAGAAGCCTTAAAAAATAAGATGGAAGAGTTAGAATATATAGCACTAAATTAGAGGTTAAATATAACTGGTATCTCAGAGACCTGGTAGGACAACCAGTGGGACACTGATACCTGGGTACAAATTATATAACAATGATAGAATAGATCAAATTGGTGGAGGGGTTGCACTCTATATTAGAAAGGGCATCGAGTCACACAAGATTAAAGTTTTACAGGAAAAAAAATACACTGTAGAGTCTCTATGGATTGAAATTCCATGTAAAAAGGGAAAGACAATGGCAGTGGGAGTGTTGTACTGATCGCCTGGCCAGAATGAACAAATGGATGATCAAATGCTCAAAGAAATCAGGGAGGCTAACAAAAGTTAGAATACAGTAATAAATAATGGGCGATTTCAATTTCCCCTGTATTAACTGGGTCACTGTCATGGCAGGACATGCTAGAGAGATAAAGTTTCTAGATGAAATAAAGGACTGCTTCTTGGAGCAGCTGGTACATGAACCGACAAGAAGGGAAGCCATTTTGGACCTAGTCCTTAGTGCAGGGGTGGCTAATTCCAGTCCTAGTGCACCATGATCCAGTCTGGTTTTCAGGATGTCCCTAATGAATATTCATGAGGTATATGTGCATGCAGTGGGTACAAATATATCTCATGAATATTCATTAGCGACATCCCGAAAACCAGACTGGATCGTGGTGCATCAGGGCCGGAGCTGGCCACCCTTGCCGGAGTTGGCACACAAGATCTGGTGCAAGAGATAAGGGTGTTGGGGCCACTTGGTAATAGTGATCATAGAATGACCACATTTGATTTCATAAATGGAGGAAGGATGGCAAGGAAATCCACAGTACTACCTTTTAATTTTCAAAAGGGAGACTATGATAAAATGAGGAAAATAGTTAAGAAAATTCTAACACAAGCAGCTGCAAAGGTTAAAAGATTTACATTGAGACCAGCTGTATTCCATGATTTAAGAAAACTGGAAGGAAATACAAAAAACTGCCAGCATGGTTTAAAGTGACTTCAGAGAGACTGTTGCAGCCAAAAAAAAGCATCTTTTGGGAAATGAAAACACAACCTAGACTGGAAACGTAAACACTGAAATTAGATACAAGGCATTGATAAGGTAGGCAAAGAGAATTTGAAGGAAAAAAAAAGCTTGCTATGGAAGCAAAAAACACACACAAAAACGTTTCAAGAACATTCGTAGCGAAAAACTCGTGAGAGAGTCAGTTGGACCATTAGATGATAGAGGAGTAAAAAGGGGCACTAAGAGGGGACAAGGCCATAGTGGAAAGACTGAATTAATTCTTTGCTTCGGTCTTTATTGAAGATGTAGGGAAGTTACCCATGCCTGAAATGGTATTTAAAGGTGATGCATCAGAAGAACTGAAAGAAATATCGATAAACCGGGAAGATGTATTACAACTATTTGATAAACTAAGGAGTAGCAAATCACCTGGTCCAGATGGTATACATCCAAGGGGTGTTGAAAGAACTGAAAGATGAGACTGTAGACTTACTCTTAGTAATCAGTGAACTATCATTAAAATTATCTGTAATACCTGAAGATTAGCGAATGACTAATATAACGCCAAATTTTTAAAAAGGGTTCCAGGGGTGATCCGAGAAACTACAGACCAGTGAGCCCGACATCAGTACAAGGCAAAATAGTAGAAATTATTATAAAGAACAAAATTACTGAAGATTGTGATAGTCATGGTTTAATGGGAGAAAGCCAGCATGGCTTTAGCCAAAGAAGGTCTTGTCTTACTGTTGTTAAGTGCCATCGAGTCTGTGTCGACTGCTGGCAACCTTTTGGATAGTTGACCTAAACTTTGTTCAGTCTTCAGCCAAGCAGGCTCATTGTTGATAAGAGTGGTATCCATAGCTGCTGTTATTGTATCGATCCATCTCACTGCCGGCCTTCCTCTTTTACGGTGACCTTCTACCTTGCAAGCATTATGTCTTTCTCCAATGATCTCTCTCTTTGTATATGTCCAAAGTATGAAAGTCAAAGTCTTGTCATCTGAGCTTCTAAGGATTCTTACTAATCGGTTATATTTTTTGAAGGTGTGAACAGGTAGACAAAGGTGAGCCAGTCAATATTGTGTATCTGGCTTTTTAGAAAGCTTTTGACAAGGTTCCCCATGAGAGACTCTTGGCAAAATTAAAAAGTCATGGGATAGAAGGCAGAGTACTATTGTGGCTCAGGAACTGGTTAAAAGACAGAAAGCAGAGGGTAGGGCTAAAAGGATAATTTTCCCAATGGAGAAAGGTGAATAGTGGAGTACCCCAGGGATCTGTGCTGGGTCCGCTGCTTTTTAACATATTCGTAAATGACCAGGAAATGGGAATAACGAGCGAGGTAATCAAATGTGCAGATGACAGGCTTACGGAACCCTCCAGCTGCTTGGAGGCTGAGAATACTGGAGTTAGGGGGTGGTCCCAGTGGTATTTATACCGCTCCATCCCCAAAAAGGTTGGGCTCAGCCTCCAAGCTGCTGGAAGGGTTGCGCAACCCAGAAGTAAAGGGACTGGACTGGAGTGACGATAAGGAAAGATTTAAAGTTGTTAAAACACAAGAAGATTGTGAAAAATTGCAAGAGGGCCTTGATAAATTGGAAGACTGGACGTTCAAATGGCAGATGAAATTTAGTGTGGACAAGTGCAAAGTTATGCACCTAAGAACGAACATGATGCAAAGGAAAAAGGTTTAGGCGTCATCGTGGATAACACTTTGAAGCCCTCCACCCAGTGTGCAGCGGCAGCCAAGAAGGCAAATAGAATGCTAGGAATCATAAGGTAAGGATAAAACAAAGGATATTATAATGCCTCTGTATCGTTCCATGATGTGACCATACCTTGAATATTGTGTGCAATTCTGGTCGCCATATCTTAAAAATGATATAGTGGAATTAGAAAAAAAAAAAAAAAAAAAGGTACAGAGAAGAGCCACCAAATTGGTAAAGAGGATGGAAGGATACCCCTCTGAGGAGAGGCTGAAAAGGTTAGGGCTCTTCAACCTGGAAAAGAGATAGCTGAGGGGAGATATGATAGATGGTCTATAAATTAATGAATGGAGTGGAATGGGAAAACATAGATCAATTGTTACGCCATCAAAAAGTAGAAAGACTAGGGGACATGCAATGAAGCTACAGTGTAACCCGTTTAAGACTAATAAGAGAAAATATTTTTTCACTCAAAGCGTAATCAAACTCTGGAATTCGTTACTGGAGGATGTAGTAAAAGCTGTTAGTGTAGCTGGGTTTAAAAAAGGTTTGGACAAGTTCCTGGAGGAAAGGTCCATAAAACATTATTAAAGAGGATTTGGGAAATCCATTGTGGAACTTGTATGTCTTTTTGGGATGCTGCTAGGTACTTGTGACCTGGATTAGCCACTGATGGAAACAGGATACTGGGCTTGATGGACTTGGTCTGACCCAGTATGGCATATGTTCTTATGTCTCAAATGAAGTCCTGAAAGGACATGTCTTCTGGACGTGACTTGCGCTGCTCAGGCAGGGGTGATGGATCAGACAGAAGGTCTGGGAACTGAATGTTCGATGCTGTCGATTCCGCCTTGGTCTCCCATTCCAATTTTGATTCCGAGAGGAAGTCATAATAGCATTGAGTCCCGCCGGTTCTGTGACTTGGGAGAAGAAGGGTGTCAATGATTCTCGTGCCACCTGGCATGCCAATGGCAATGCCCCTGGGCCTCTGACTGACACACTGGGGAGGGAGATGGCTCTGGCGACCAAGGTCGATACTGATCCCCCATCCAATGTCTCAGGCTCTGGAGGAAAGGTCCATAAAACATTAAAGAGGATTCGGGAAATCCATTGTGAGATCCAACTCCAGCTGTCCCCATGGGTCGACCATGCATTTGAACGCCCAAAGGTGCGATCTCCCATTCACTGGGGTCCAAGCGATGTTGGCTGAGGTAATCTGCCTCTATGTTGTCCTCACTTGAGATATGTTGTGCTCACACCAACTGAAGATGCCAATCGGCCCAAGGAAACAAGAGGGCCATCTCCTTCACCACGCCTGGACATTTGGTGTCCCCTTGACAACTGAGGAAGGCCACTGTCATCATGTTGTTGGACAGGACTCGCACCAACCACCCTTGAAGCAACAAACAAAAGCAGAAGAAAGCTAAGCAAATGGCACGAGCTTCCAGACAACTGATGGGCCACATCGTCTCCAGCCAAGACCACATGTCCTGAGAAGTGCGATGAAGACAGTGGGCTCCCCAACCTGACGAACTGGCGTTGGTCATCACCACCATGCCGGGTGGGTAATCCAACAAACACCCCTGCAAAGGTTTTTGCACGTCACCCACCAGCGCAGACTTGAGCGAACCTCTGGTGACAGGGGGAGCCAGCAGTCGTAGTCCTCTGACAACGGCGACCACCGGCTGAGCAATACTTGTTGGAGGGTGCGCATGTGTGCCCTGGCCCAAGGAACCACGTCCAAGGTCGCTGCCATGGCGCTGAGAATCAGTCCCAGGTGCGGGGTGCTGCGCAGTCCTGGAAACTGACTAGTTGAGATTGAAAGTTGCTGTAGCGGTCCTCTGTGAGTGACACTGTACTCTTGGCAGTGTCAAAGTGCATCCCGAGGAAATCCAGCGTCTGGGACAGATCCAAGGAGCTCTTGCTATAATTTAACACCCAACTGAGTTGCTCCAGCATCTGTAGAACACTGCACAGCTTGCAGCACCGCCATATACAAGCAGGTCCAAATGAGCCAGTCGTCAAAATACAGATGCACCCAAATTCCCTAGCAAAGTAGTGCCGCCGCCACCACCACCATGACCTTGGAAAAGGTCCGAGGCGTGGTCGCTAGGCTGAAGGGCAATGCGCAGAACTGGCAATGCTGTCCTAAGACTGCAAAGCGCAGGTAGCACTGGTGGCCTGCACAAATGGGAATGTGTAAGTAGGCCTCGGTGAGGTCTAGGGTGGCAAGAAACTCATCAGGCCGCACTATTTGTATGATGGCCCACAGCATTTCCATGCGAAAGTGCAGGACACGCAAACTACAATTGACACCCTGGAGATCGAGGATCAGTCAAAAGGCTCCGTCCTTCTTTGGTACCACAAAGTAAATGGAGTACTGTCCCTGCCCGCGTTCGTAGGCAGGAACAGGCACCAGTGCCCCGAGCTGTCAGAGCCGAAGCAGTGTTGCTGCGACAGCTATACGCTTGGTTCCGGTGCCGCAAGGAGACACTAAAAGGGCATCATGAATGGGCCTTGTGAAATAGAGAGCATAGCTATGCCATATGATCTCGAGAACCCAGGCGTCCACAGTGATTTGAGCTCACTCCCGGTGAAATAGATGTAGTCGCCCCCCCCCGACCCTGCGGAATGGGCCCTGGCAGCGAGAGGAGTGGAAATTGAGCAGCCCAGATCTGTGAGAACTGGCCGTCAAACTCTGCGGACGCTGGGCACCCGAAAAGGGGCGTCCATGGGAGTTGGCGGCATAGTAAGGTGCAGACTGTCGACTTGCACGGTAGCATCGTGCCTCACAGCATCCAGAACACTATGTGCCTAGGCTTGGGTCTTGCACGTTGAGCCCCTTGGCTTATCCTCTGGCAGGCACTGAGGCTTAACCTCGCCGAGGTTCTTAACCAACTTCTCCAGGTCTTCCCCAAAGAGCAAAGCGCCCTTAAATGGCAGGCCAACCAACTGGTCTTTTGAGGTGGTATCCGCTGACCAACTGCGAAGCCACAGCTATTGCCAAGCGAAATTTGCTGCTGCTGTTGCCCGATCTGCTAAACAAAGGAGGTCTTACAGCCCATCGACCAGGAAAGCAGCCCAGGCAGGCCGAAGTCGCATCCTCCGGCTACAGCTGGATCCAGCAAAGCAAGGCCAGAGCTGCAAGACTTCTGAAGGCTGCCACTTGTAGGGCCAATATGGACGCAGATAAAGTAATTTTTAATACATTTTCCACTTTGCGGTCCTGCAAATCTTTGAGGGCCACGCCCCCATTGACTGGAACGGTAGTTTTCTTAGTCACAGCCGTGACCAGGGAATCTACCTTAGGATACCGCAACCAGTGCTGCAGAGTGTCTTGGGGCCAAGCATAGATCTTACCAAGATGGCAAGCAGACTTGAGAGGCATCGGGTGATTCCCTTTCCTCCAGAGCTGCAACAGCTAGTCAATGAAGAGTGGGAAAGGCTTTTGCCGGCGGACGGACCCCTCGGAAAATAGGGTCAGAAGCCGACTGCTCCAGAGGCCCCACCACTTCCTGGTAATTCCTCCTTATGGAGTCATGGGATAGGAGGCAGTGTACTACTGTGGATCAAGAACTGGTTAAGAGATAGAAATCAGAGGGTTGGGCTAAATGGACAATTTTCCCAATGGAGAAAGGTGAATAGTGGTGTACCCCAGGGATCTGTGCTGGGTCCGCTGCTTTTTGACATATTCATAAATGACCTGGAAAGTGGAATAACGAGTGAGGTTATCAAATTTGCAGATGACACTAAACTATTTAAAGTTGTTAAAACCCAAGAGGATTGTGGAAAATTGCAAGAGGATCTTGATAAATTAGAAGACTGGGCATCAAAATGGCAGATGAAATTTAATGTGGACAAGTGCAAAGTTATGCACCTAGGGAAGAACAACCCAAACTATGGTTATACAATGCAAGGTTCCACATTAGGAACCACCACCGAGGAAAAAGACTTAGGCGTCATTGTGGATAACATGTTAAAACCCTCGGCCCAGTGTGCAGCGGCAGCCAATAGAATGCTAGGTATCATAAGGAAAGGAATGGAAAATAAAACAAAAGATATTATAATGCCTCTATATCGTTCCATGGTGAGACCGCACCTTGAATATTGTGTGCAAGTCTGGTCGCCGTATCTTAAAAAGGATAGAGTTATTAGAAAAGGTTCAGAGAAGAGCCACCAAAATGGTAAAGGGGATGGAAGGATACTCCTATGAAGAAAGGCTAAAAAGGTTAGGGCTCTTTAACCTGGAAAAGAGACGGCTTAGGGGAGATATGATAGAAGTCTATAAATTAATGAACGGAGTGGAACGGGTAAACGTAGAGCGATTGTTTACGTTATCAGAATATAGAAAGACTAGGGGACATGCAATGAAGCTACAGGGTAAACTATTTAAGACTAATAAAAGAAAATATTTTTTCACTCAACGTGTAATCAAACTCTGGAATTTGTTACCGGAGGATGTAGTAAAGGCTGTTAGTATAGCTGGGTTTAAAAATGGTTTGGACAAGTTCCTGGAGGAAAGGTCCATAAACCATTATTAAGAAGGGACCCAGGATATCAATGCTTGACCCAGTACAAGCATTGCGGAACCTGTGTCTTTTGGGGAAACTGCTAGGTACGTATGACCTAGATTGGCCACTGTTGGAAACAGGATACTGGGCTTGATGGACCTTGGTCTAACCCAGTATGGCATATCTTATGTTCTTAGGCATTTCACCCGGGACTATTCCTCCTCCTCCGAGGGTGCATATTCTCCTTCTTCAAGACTTGAGCTGGACGAGAGTGAGTCCTTGCTGTCATGGTCTGCATCTTCAGGGGAATCGAGGTCCCCGAGCGCCCAGAGTAGTGCCTTGCGGCAGCATTTAGCTCCATGAGCCCCTGAGCGCTTGAATTGTGACGCCGCAATCTCTGAGGTATCGTCCAGTGTGACCTCTTCGGTGGGTCCAGCCTCTTCTGCAAGCAGTGGGATCTCCGTGGGATTTCCTGCCAACCCATCTACTGCCTGCACCGATAGTGTCGGTGGAGAGGGACTTAATGGTTGCTGGGGCGGTAGCTTGCTGGATCCGGAGACCTGACCGGGATCCGCAGCACAGGAGGACACATTTGATCAACCAGAACCCGGCACCGCCTGCCACAGCCCAAGCATCACAGTGCTGTGCTAGGCATCCCCACCTCAGCCAGGAACACCTACATGGAACGTGCAGCAGCCTGGACTGACTGAGGAAGGCAGGTGGAGGAAGCCCTGAAGAAAACTGACAGGTCCCTGACCGTCGGAGCAGGAAGTGTGTCATGAGCGGGAACTAGGCTGCTGGCCTGAGCATGTGTCGGTCTAGAGCAGTGCTCACCATGCGCTGGCCCGACACTCTGAAGCTGCCCTGTCCAATTACAAGACTGTCTGTAGCGTGCCCGCACCCGACTACCACGTGGGCTCGACCGCCTAGAAATGCTGTCGCTGAAAGCCTCCGAAGTCTGGCGGCGCCCCACAATCCCCCAAGGAAAACTCCTACCAGGTAGTTGTGCCGGTGTAGAACAGTGCTGCCTGTCTTCCCGATCTCCGGGCGCAGCTTGGGAGGTGGAGGTGGGGGGGGGGGGGGCCTGTAGTGGAGAAGCCTCAATGCCTAAATTGTTGTTTGTTCTTTACTTTTTTTTTTTTTTTTGAAATGCTGAACCCGCAGTTCAGGCTGTTCCCTCCAGCAGAGTGAGATACTCTCTTGGCCCCTTGCAGAACTAATCATCTGCTGAGCAGTTACCCCACCAGACTCAGCCCACTGGGGGTGTCTCTTACACGCCCACAGGTCTGGAGGACAGAATCCCTCAGGCCCGCATGGCCTAGGACAGTCCAAACAAGAGCTGTACAAAGTCAACCACCATCTGCTGAGACAGAGAAAAAAACTAAAGAGTGCCTCTAGCTGTAATGGATATAGTACCAGGGATGATGTCATCACATTCTTCTGGTCTTTTCTCTGTCTCACATCTGCTGGTTAGGGGAGACAACCCTAAGGTCTGGACTGGTCTAGCAGAGGTACTCTGGAAGCGGAGTTCGCAAGATGTCGGCTCTTGGTCAGGACCAAGGCATTGCAAGCACCAATTAAGACAGTCTGTGATAGAGATAGTTTTGCCACACTTGGTGCATTTCTTGAAGCCACTAGACATGCCGAAAAAGACAGCCTTGTCAAAGTCAAACTGAAAAACTGCCATGGGCAGGAAACCACCCCTGGGAGGGGGGGGGGGGGGAACCACGCAAAAGCATTGAAAAACACAAAAAGAAACCCTAAAAGAAACATGACGGCAGAAAAAGACCACATGGCCTATCTAGTCTACCCTTCCATATTAACCCCTACAACCGTCCCCTTTTTTCCTTTAGAGATCCTCTGTGTTTGTCCCATGCCTTTTTGAATTCAGACGCTGTCCTCATTTCTACCACCTCCACTGGGAGACTATTCCACGGATCTATCACCCTTTCCATAAAAAAATATTTCCGTATATTACTCCTGAGTCTATCCCCTATGTCCCCTCGAGGCAGAGCTTGCTTTCAATCGTAAGAGGCCCTCCTGTGCATTTATGCCACAGAGGTATTTAAACATCTCAGTCATATAATCTCTATCCCGCCTTTCCTCTAAAGTACACATATTAAGATCCTTAAGTCTGTCCTCATATGCTTTATAATGAGAACCACTATTTTAGTAGCCATCCTCTGTACCGACTCCAACCTGTTTATATCCCAAAGATGTATACAGAGGCACTATCACCTCCTTTCTTCTGCTGGCCAATACTCTCCCTAAGCATCCAAGCATCCTTCTAGCTTTCACCGCTGCTTTTCTACCTGTTTAGCTACTTTAAGATCATCAGACACAATCACACCTAAGTCCTGCTCTTCTTTTGTGGACAGAAGTACGTCACCCCCAATACTATATCGCTCCCTTGGATTGCTGCAGCCCAAATGCATGACCTTGCTTTTTTTTTTAACATTAAATCTCAGCTGCCAAATTCTAGACCATTCTTCAAGCTTAGCTAGATCTTTCCTCATGTTACCTACATCTTCTTGGGTGTCTACTCTATTGCAGATAGTGAAATTTTACTTACCGTTAATTTCCTTTCCTGGATTCCAGCTAGACCAGTCCAGACAAGTGGGTTTAGCCCCCCCCCCCGCCAGCAGATGTTGAGACAGAGAAAGTAATGAGCCAATCAGAGCTGTGATCTCACTACTGATATATACCTCAGGCACAGCTAAGGGTCTCCTCAGTACACTCGTAGGAAGCAATGGAAACAAGATACCCGTGACCGAGACCCTGGAACTGCAACGTTATGGATCTAACTAAGAAAGATACAGCAAATGGAACTATAAATAAACGAGCGGTGAGAACGCTCTATGCTGCTGACGACAGAACAGACTGTAGGGGCAGGTGCTGGAGTGGTCTATCCGGACTCCAGGAAAGGAAAGTAACAGTAAGTAAAATTTCACCCTTCGGATCGTCCAGCTAGACCAGTCCAGACAAGTGGGATGTACCCAAGCTAATCCCCCCTCAGGGTGAGACCAGCATACAGCAGAGAGCACCCGTGACCCAAACCGAGCTGCCATACGCGCCTGTAAGCTCAGACAGTAGTGGCATGCAAACGTAGACCAAGACGCCCATGTCACCGCTCGACAGATATCCAAGGGAGATGTACAGGCTGATTCCGCCCACGAGGTGGCCTGCGCGCGTATAGAGTGTGTCTTAAGCCCTAGTGGGGAAGGCAGATGGCACAGAATGTAAGCCGACGTGACTGCGTCCCAGATCCAGCAGCCAAGCGCTGCCCTAGTGGTTGCATGGTCCTTCCTAGACCCCAAAAAAAAGGACAAATAGATGATCGGACAAGCAGAAGGGGTTAGTGACCTTGAGATAGCATAAGAGCACCCACCTAACATTGACATAGTGCAGATCTTTGTCCCGTCCTGTGCACTGTTTCAGTGAAAAGGCCAGAAGGGAAATTACCTGATTAAGATGGAAGGGCGAAAGCACCTTCACAAAGAAGGAAGGGACAGCTCTCAGCATGACCCCTTTCCAGGGAGAAGGTCAAATAAGGATCGCGACAAGACAAGGCCTGCAATTCAGAAATGTGCCATGAAGAGATGGCAACCAGAAAGTCGGTCTTTAGGGTAAGATCCTTGAGCACAGCCCACTTGAGTGGTTCAAAGGGCATGCGTGCAAGTGCCCAGAGAACGAGCCCGAGATCCCAGGAGGAAATTACTGGCCGGACCAGTGGTCACAGCACTCATGCACCATGCAGAAATAGTCGTACATCCCTGTAACTTGCCAATGATTTCTCTGCAATGGGTCCTTGAAAAACCGCTAGTGCGGTGACCTGCACTCGTAAGGAATTCCAAGCCAGGCCCTTGAGCAATCCATCCTGGAGAAACTCAAGAACCGTTGGAATGAGGACCCGCCATGGCGAGAGTTGACGCTTGGTATACCAAGCTGTGAATCGAAGCCAAACTCGGGCATAAGCCACAGAGGTTGGCGAGCACTGGGCTCTGAGCAGGGTAGAAATGACAGTTCGAGTAACTCTGGAGCTCTAGGTGCCGCCTCTCAAAGGCCATGCTGTAAGCAAGAAGGGAGCGGCGTCCTCCATGAGGATGGGCCCCTGACGGAGTAGCCCCCAGCATGCTCCCAAGGGAAGGGGAGAGTCGCTGAGGAGACATATCAGATTGGCATACCAGGGACGATGAGGCCAATCAGGTACCACCACAATCAGGAGATGAGGGTGCCGCTTGATCTGGCGCAGCAGGTGGGGCAGCATCGACCACGGTGGAAAGATGTACAGGAGTACATTGGAGGGCCACGCCTGAACTAATGCATCTATCCCATTGGCTCCCATCTGAGACTGAAGAATCGAGGCACCTTTGCATTGCTTCATGTCGCCATGAGATCCATGCCTGGCGTTCCCCAGTGCTAGACTATGCAATCAAAGACCTCAGCTCCCACTCTCCCGGGTTGATGAAGTGACGACTGAGATAGTCTGCCTTGATATTCTGTTTCCCCACTATGTGTTGGGCTGAAAGTGCTTGCAAGTGCCCCTCCGCCCAAGGGAACAGGAGAGCCTTTTCCCGCCCTGCCCCGCCCTTTCACACTTGGTCCTGGCGATTGATATAGGCAACGGCTGTGGCATTGTCATAGTAACATACATAGTAACATAGTAAATGACAGCAGATAAAGACCAGTATGGTCCATCTAGTCTGCCCAGTAAGATGGCAAGAGTAGGTGCACCTGCCGCTCTGTGCAGGCTACCCCTCCCCATGTCTTGGTTTAGGGGTGAACCCACCGCTCTATGTAGGATACCCCTGTTTGTTGAGAAATTAGATAAGTTTATTTTGATTTTATCCTGTTGCTGTAAAGGGATCCACTGTGTCTGTCCCATGCCATTTTGAATTCTGTCACTGTATTTGCCCCCACCACTTCCAACGGGAGGGCATTCCAAGCATCCACCACCCTTTCAGTGAAAAAGTATTTCCTGACATTGCCTTTCAATTTACCCCCTTGCAGCTTGTGATAAGGAAGCTTATCATAGCTCAGGTAGGAGCTATAGAAAGGATGATGTGACTCTGAACAAGCAACCTGTCAGTTCTGGTAGAAGCAAGAAAACAGAGTTTTCACATAAAAGACTACCAGTCCCAGAATGCACCAGGTTTCCAGCAGCCATGAAAGGGGCTGAAGTGAGAGAATGTGTGCGCAATCAAGAGAGCTATGAGGTAATCCCTAAGCACTCATCTCAAAGGGCAGGGCCTGATTCAACACAGCTGCGCTGTGTTAGGGAGCAGCACACATTAGAACAGGATAAGAATAGAGCTTATTCTTCAGATAACAGATTCAGGGAGAGTTGGAAGAACAGCTTCAGCAAAAGCCACGCAGATAGAGAGAGAAGGAAACTCTCTGGAAGGAAGAGAAGAAAGGCCATTGGAAGGTCTGGGAGATTCCAAGGCAGTACTCATACTGGGAGGTATTCCAAAAGCCAGCAGAGTCCATTGGACTGGATTCAGCCAGAGGAATGGAGTGGCAGAGATAGGAATCACCGGTGGCTACCTGGAAGAGAGAAGACTGCATGTGGAAGGGACTTTCAGACCAAGGCCAGAAGGTATGTGAGAGAAGATCCAGCGTCCAGGGATCAAGATTGGAAGGCTGGACATCAGAATTGGATTACATATTGGCCAGGCTATACAGAGAGGAATAATGATAGCAGGAGAGGCTCAGGTATGAACACTGATCCAGACCCTATCTATAATAGAGAATGGCAGCAAGGGAATAAGCATTCTCATGATAGTGCCTTAATGAAAGACTCATCTGTGCCAATGTATGATATTGACCCTATGATTGTTGATGCAGGGGGAAATACAGCAGATGAAACTATTTACATGGACTGTTCTTTATCTAAATGCTATTGCTAGTTTTTTATGAGCAAACACATCAGCCATCACAAAGAAACCTAACTTTGTTCTTTATTTCCACTGCAAACAGCTCTTAAAGCAGGATTTGGGCTCACACAGTAGCAGCCAGCCAGCTAAAGGCTTTCAGCTGGTCCATTGATAGTAATTAGGGCTGCACCTGATTGTGTGTGTGAGCAAGGGAGAATCACTGCTGAGATCGGCGTGGAAAAATAAGCAGAAGTTAACCTAACCAGCAAAGTTTATTCTTTACTTTGTGCCTTTGTATTTGGTAATTATTTGCTAAGAAAACATTAGCTAATTGCCTGACAAGCTGAAGGTTATTTTCTGGTTTACTTTGTGACTTTTTGTTATCCATTTAAACACTGCAAGCAAGTAACCTCATTTATAGTGCTATCAAGCATACATGTGCTGGGTGAATTAAACCCCATCAATAAAAGAAGTATTTTATTGATCTTACCACTTGGTTTCACAACTCAAATTATTGTCATCAGCTGTGTTTGGGAGTGAATGAACTACAATACCCACAATACCTTGCAAGAATCATATGAATATATGCATCGTCAAGATTGTGTAAGTTCTCACCCTAGGCAGCCGTCTGACAAGCTTCATGTTATGCCCTCTAGTTTTACAGCTTCCCCGTCTTTGGAAGAGGTTTGTTTGTTCATTATTTCTCTTTAAGTATTTAAAGATCTGAATAATATCTCCCCTATCCCTTTTCTCCTCCAGAGTGTACATATTTAGGTCTTCAAGTCTCTTGTTATAAGGCTTCTGACGCAGGCTCCAAATCATTTTGGTCGTCTTCCTCTGAACAGTTTCCAGTCGGAGAGGACTTGTACCGATCAACCACGTAGTAGGTTCTTGAACCGGAAGAGCACTAACCGGATTTATTTATTTATTAGCTTTTATATATCACACTATTTGGTATCAGAGTGGTTTACAGGAAACATGAACAGTCAAGCAACATTACATAAAACAGGCATAAATAGTCATAAAACATCAGAACAGGCAACTCAATCAACTTTACATCGAACAGGTATAGAAAGCAAAACTAAACATTATGCAGGTAGTCTGTGTAAGTTCAGAGACCGGTGTAATAGGGTCATTCTTAGGTTATGTGGTCATAAGCCAGCTGGAAGAGGCGAGTCTTTAAAGCCTTTCTGAATGTAGACTGATCCGTAATGACTCGGACAGAAGCAAGGGCGTTCCAGAGAGTAGGTGCATATAAGGAGAAGGCGCGGTTTCTGACAGCTTTAGTGCAAGTCCTTATTGTTGAAGGAGTGACCAGGGTGTTTACCATGATGGATCTTCTTGTTCTGTTGTCTGGGGTAAGTTGAACAATAGTTGACAGGGAGGATGCAAATGCGTTGTGAATAATCTTGAATGTGAGAAGGAGAGCTTTATAGGTCAGACGGCTAGATATGGGGAGTCAGTGTAGTTGCATCAGGATAGGTGAGATATGCTCATACCTGGAGACACGTTGTAGTGATCAAGCAGCTGTATTCATGGCCAGTTGGAGAGGTTGAAGGATGTGTTTCGGGATGCTATGAAGAATAGTATTTGCGTAGTCAAAGTGTGGGAGGATAAGAGCTTGGCATACCGAGCAAAAATCTGAAGGGTCGAGGAGTGGGTGTATATGATGGAGAGTCCTTATCTTCTAGTAGACAGCTTTGATAACACTATGGATATGTGCAGCCATGGACAAATGTTGGTCTAACGTTACTCCCAGGTAGCGAACCTCTGGCTTGGTCATGAGTTCAACATCTCTCACCCACAGGGAAGATGGTGGGGTAAAAGATTGGTCTTTGGTTATGAATAAGACCTCTGTCTTCTTGAAATTAATCTTCAAGTTATGTGTAGCAAGCCAATCGGTGACAGCATTGAAGCATTCTGTGATGATTGAGAAGTCAGGGTTGTCAAGAGAGAATGGGGTGTAGAGTAGGACATTGTCTGCATAAATGTGATATAGTATGTTGAACGACCTGATTATTGTACAGATTGGCTGTATGTAGATGTTGAAAAGCAAGGCTGACAGTGACAAGCCTTGAGGAACTCCTTGTGTTTGCTGGAAGGTGCTTGAAGGCTGTGTTCCCAATCGGACCTGTTGCTGGCGACCCGTTAAGTATGACCTAAACCAGTTGAGGGCAGAGTTCTGTATGCCCTTTTGTTGTAGGCGGCTAAGGAGAAGGTTGTGGCTGACGGCATCAAAGGCAGAGGCGATGTCCATGAAGATGAAACCTTGTCTCTTATCTAAGCCAGTACAGAGCTTATCAAGGATGGTTACAAGCAGAGTTTTGACCCCATGCTGCTGGCGGAATCCATGTTGCTGTGGGTCAAGGGGGGCATGGGAGTCGATGTGGTCCTGAACCTGTTGCTAGACAATCTTTTCCAAGATCTTGGACAGGACGGGTAGGCTGGAAATCAGTCTGTAAGAGCTGATGTCTGATGGGTTTGATTTGTTGTATTTTAGCCGAGGTCTGATGGAGGCAGATATGAGGGACACCGGAAGAGTGCCTGTGGAAAACGAGAGGTGCATTATTCTTGAGATAGCTGCATTCAGGTTGGACCTTGCTTGCTTAATCCAGAAAGCTGGGCAAGGGTCAGCTGGGGAAGTTGAGGAGTTGATTGTG
This sequence comes from Ichthyophis bannanicus, assembly GCA_033557465.1. Classification (NCBI taxonomy): domain Eukaryota; kingdom Metazoa; phylum Chordata; class Amphibia; order Gymnophiona; family Ichthyophiidae; genus Ichthyophis; species Ichthyophis bannanicus. The sequence continues at coordinate 124,515,433 of CM066048.1, forward strand.
CCGATGAAGTTTTCTATTTGTTCAGCCGAGTATGGGTAGAAAGAATCAAGAGTAGGTATCAGTGCATCAGCAGTAGATGGGGATTCTTGTAAGGTATGTCGGTCATCAATCTTATCAGGGAGCTGTATAGTCGGATTTGTCTTGCTCTGGAAATAAGAGACAAAATTGTCCAGGCTAGGGGCAATTGCTGGTAGGTTCTTGGGAGGATCACTGGTAAGGGATCTAACAATACTGAAGAACTCACGGGGCTTATTAAGGGAACGCATATGGGTGTTGGTATGGTATTCCTTTCTCTTGAGGTTGACTGCTCTTCGGTGCTCTTGTAGTTTAGCCAGGTAGGCAATGTGGTCGACATCATGCCTAGAGTGCCTCCAGCGTCGCTCAAGTTTTCTGAGGAGTAATAATGATTCTCAAAGTTCTTTGATGACCCGCACTTCCAACCGATTGATAGTCCAGTGGGCCTCCATTGCCGATCATAAGCCCTGTGCCATCTGACCGAGACAATGGGCTCCCCAGCCTGTGAGGCTGGCATCGGTGGTTAAGAGTGTCCAATGAGGGGACGAGAGGGGCATTCCTTTCAGCAAGTTCCGTCGATCTAACCACCAGAGGAGACTGAGGCGGGGCGCAGCCGGCAGCCGCAGAGGGACCTGATAACTCTGAGACGCTGGAGACCAGCGGGAAAGAAGGGACCGCTGAAGGGCACGCATGTGTGTCCGGGCCCAGGGTATCAGGTCCAAGGTTGCCGCCATCATTCCGAGTAGCTGCAGGTAATTCCAGGCCATGGGAGTTGGCAACTGGAGGAAGAGATACAGCTGCTGCTCTAGGTTGGTGCAGCGGGCTTGAGTAAGGAAGACCTTGCCCTTGAGAGTGTCGAATCGGGCCCTGAGAAATTCCAATGACAGAGGGCTGCAGACAGCTCTTGCTGTAGTTGATTACCAAGCCCAGTTGCTCGAGGAGCTGGATAACCCTTCCCAATGCCATTTGCGTCTTGAGAAAGGATATGCCACGCATGAGCCAGTTGTCAAGATAGGGATGGACATAGACTCCCTCTCTGCGCAAAGCTGCTGCTACAACCACCATCACCTTGGAGAATGTCCACGGGGCAGTCGCAAGGTCGAACGGCAAGGCTGTGAACTGATAATGAGCCCGGAGAATGGCAAAATGGAGAAACTGCTGTTGATCTGGGCAAATGGGAATGTGCGGATAAGGCTCTGCGAGGTCCAGAGAGATTAGGAATTCGCCAGCACGGACCACCTGAATGACGGACCTGAGAGTCTCCATGCGGAAATGCAGAACCCGAAGGCAATGGTTGACACCTTGCAAATCTAAAATGGAGCAGAAGGATCCGTCTTTCTTGGGCACAATGAAATAGATGGAGTAGCAGCCCTGTCAGCGGTCCGTGGGTGGAACCGGAACAATTGCCCGCAGCCTTGTGAGATGCTGCAGGGTATCGTGACTGCCGCTTGCTTTGGCGGTGCCCCACAGCGTGAAATAAAGAAGGTGTCTCGGGTGGATCTGGCAAGGTCGAGGGCATAACCTTGCTGAACGATATCCAGAACACACTGGTCTGTGGTGATAAGGGCCCATTCACGGTAAAAGTGCTGTAGGTGGCCTCCCACAGGCACAAGTGCTGAATGGGCCCCCACCCTGTCAATGGGAGGAGTGACCCATGGGCTTACTGCCTGCATTAGCGGTTTGTGAGTAAGTCTGGAGACTCAGACCGATTTGGAGGCACAGAGGACCTCCTGGGTTTATCCTCTGGCAGACGTTGGGGCTTTGTCTCCCCGAGAACCTTCACGAGCTTTTCCAAGTCCATGCCAAAAAGTAGTCCGCCCTTAAAAGTGAGTCTAGCCAGGCGACCCTTGAAAGCCACATAGGCGGACCAATTGCATAGCCAAAGCCATCATCAGGCGATGGGAACGACTGCAATGCTCCTGGCGGAGAGACGGAGCAGGTCATAAAAGGCATCCGCTAAGAACGCCGCCAGCGATTCCAGTCAAATGGAGGCTTCGTCTTCATGTAGAAGCTGAATCCATCGGAGCAGTGCTCATGCTCCTAAACTACCGCAGGTCGATGCTTGGAGTGCGAGAGATGCGGTGGAGAAGGCTGTCTTGGGCAGACCCTTGGTTTTACGATCCTGGAGATCCCTGAGAGCAGTACTCCCTTCCACCAGTATAGTGGTATGCTTAGTCACCGCTGTGATGAGGGCATCCACCTTAGGGAAGTGAAGCCACTTGTACAAATCTGCGGACTACCTCTGAACTGCACTGGCTCTCGTAGCCAGGAGCTAGCCCAAACAGCGGATCCAGCAGGGTGGGTGTCTCCTACACCCCGGGATCACCAAATTAGAAGGCTGAAGCCAACCAGAAAAAGGAAAAGAAAAGAAGGAAGTCCAACATCTGCTGAGACAGAGAAAGTACTGAGGAGACCCCTAGCTGTGCCTGAGGTATATATCAGCAGTGAGATTGCAGCTCTAATTGGCTCATTACTTTCTCTTTCTCGACATCTGCTAGCAGGGGGGCTAAACCCACTTGTCTGGACTGGTCTAGCTGAACGATCTGGAATTTTGTATCATCCGCAAACCTTACCCAACAGCCCTTCCACAATATCACTAACAAAGATGTTAAAAAGAATTGACCAAGAACAGATCCCTGGAGCACACTACTGGTAACCACTTCCTCCTCAGAGCAAGCTGCATTTACCTGTACCCTTTGTCGCCTCCCACTCAACCAATTTCTAACCCATTCAGTCACTTTAGGGTCCATCCCTGGGGTGCTCAGTTTGTTTATAAGTCACCTGTGTGGAACAATATCAAAGACTTTACTGAAATCTAAATACACCACAAGGGAAAGAAACCCCCCCCAAAAAACAGCTAACCAACGACAGGCGGGAAAATAAGTAAAAATTCTCAGACTAGTGGCTCTGTGGAAAAAAAGAAAACTGGAGAATATGGCGCCATGGCAGGCGGGCGCGCATACGTGGTGTACCTCCCAAAAGCTTTCTCTGGAAGCTGGGGAGCATTCAGTGTGGGGCTCCATCGGTGACATCACCCATATGTGAGGGCTTATTTCCTGCTTGTTCATGGAGAAAGAAAGATTACTGACCAGAACATAGTAACATATATCCATGCATGTGTGTCTCTGATAAGTAGTAGTAATGGTAGCTCTTATTTCTAAGGCATTCCTAGCATATGCAGAGCTGTACATAGATATATAGAAGAAAGTATCTGCTAAACAGGGCTTACAAACTATTCAAAATAGTCAAACGAGGAACTAAAGCATTTTATTATAAGGAAATAATTACAAAAATATAATAGTGTTAAGTAGAAGAGAAAGGGGTTTGGATCCAAAAGCAGTCTTGAAAAAAAGGTGGGTTTCAAACTAGATTTGAATAAAAGACTAGAGATGGAGCCTGAGATAAGACTCAAGAAGTCTATACCAGGCATATGGCACAGCAAGGTGGAAGGAATGGAGTCTGGAGCTATGCCAGGTGTGTGCCACGAGCCTGAAGGCACCAAAATTTCAATTTATTTATATTTCTCAGGTCTTTTTTACTGGTAGGTGAAGGAGAGTTACACTCAGGTCAGCGGGTATTTCCCCGCCTTTAGAGAGCTTACAAATCTAAGGGCCTGACTTATTAATTTCTGTTTGCGCATTAACCCATGGTTAACGCATTTTCATGAGAGTTATGCACTTGGGGCTGATATTTATTTGGGCGGGCTATGCACCACATCAGCGCAAAACCCTGCCCACTGACCTCTAAACCCGGATATTTAATGCCACGGCAACAGCATTGCATATCCGGGTATGATGCCAAGTGCAGTCACCTGCAGAGCCTAACTGGGTAGCGGTGATATTGGACCGCTACCCGGTTAGCATCCAAGGCTAGAACTAGGCTTTTGGGTCGCCTAGTTTTAGGCATGGATTGCTAACCAGGTGGTGGTCTAATATCGCCGCTACTCCGTTACCAACCATCTCCACCCCCAAACACGCCCCGATGTTAACTGGATAACATCGGGGTGCATAGGGGGACAGACAGAGATATTCGACGGCACTACAGTGCAGGTGCCTTCGAATATTTCTGTTTAAAGACATTTACACGGTTTGTAAATGCCTTTTGAACATCGGGCCCTCAGTAAGTATGTCTTATTGACAATCATGAAGCTTCCATTAAACATTAACACATTAGTAAATCAGTCTATACATGAGGAAACAGAGGATGAACCAACTTTCCCAAGGGGCATCAGCAAGATTTGAGACATATACTACCAGTGCTCACATCATTGAGTCATTTCTCCTCTGATCTTATATTATTCTTCTAGGAAGATACAGACAGCATTACTCAATTCCCAATCTCTGCTCCAGTTCCCCCCCCTCCGATAAGGGAAGTGCACAGCTTATATAATGACAGTTCAAGACGTTTTTTTAATGTCATTGAGTCAGTGCTGACTCCTGGCAACCCACATTGCCAAGAGGCAGCTATTACCGGAAGTAGATTGCCAGGCCTTTTCTTCCGAGGCAATGGAGGGTAAAGTAACTTGCCCAAGGTCACAAGGAGTGCCAGTGGGAATCAAGCCCTTGATCGTCTGGGTACTAGACAGTTGCTCTAGCCACTAGACCACTCCATATTAACACTCCCGTAATTGATGCCTGTAAGAGTCCTCACCTCTTTCTTCACCACTCTCATGGAGAGAATTTTGTCAACAATAGCAGCATCTTCCTCACTTGGATTCTCCTGTAAGAAGGAAACAAGAACTTGGTGAATAGCAACTTCCATATTCGCAACAAGTCCAACAATGCCTTCTATAACCTCTTGCAAGGGATCCCAGTGTTGCTGGATTTTCCAGTCTTTAAGTAAGGTGGCTTTGTGGCCCCTTCTCTGCAAGATTCCTCATGCACTCAACAGCAAGAGAAAAGGTGACAAAAAAGAGAAGAAAGTGGTTAAGGCAGCAAACTGAAGGAGAAAGAAAAGGTCTTTGTGGACGCACCACAAAGAACTGCATGGATGGCAAGATCTCGCTCTCTGGGGGCCCTTCAGGTAACAGCAAAGGCTCTGGCCTCACGGGACCGGTCACATCCACCTCTTCTTCTTCCTCATCATCAGTTATCCTGATGTCCAGGTCCTCTGTATACTTCTTCCGTTTCACCTGTCGATTAGAGCGCCGCTTCTACAGAAAAGCAAACAAACTGGTTCAAGCTTTACCCTAAATTCACAGACATCTACACACTGATCTGTACAAAAAGGTACAATTTATTTTTCCTTCTCATCCTGCTACTCTAGTCCAGATGAGTGGGTTATGTTCCTCAACAAGCAGATGGAGGAAGCACATGACAAGCTTCAGCAACGTCACTGTAGAAAAGGATAGATAAAGGGGATACCAGAATCCCCAATATGTAAATGAGGATGGATGAATTTATTGATACAGAATGTGTTTAGAAGTTTGGCTTTTCACCTACTTCCTCTTAAATAGAATAGGATGTCATGATCATGAGTTCTGTGTAACCGTCTTTAAAATAGTTTGGAACATTGTTAACACAAGCATAAAGAGTAAACCTAGGCTATGAACTAGATGCAACCATAGTTCATTGTACAGTCAATGCTGACACATAATTTTTGCAACTTTGCAATTATAAATAAGTTTGTCATAATCAAGTAAATTTCATCTAATACACTGTAATCAGATCTTACTCTGTAAAAAGAACTTTGGCGACACCTTGTGTTATTTCACGTTTATATAAATGACTGTTACTTCCCCTTTTTCTTTAATAAAAAGAGCTTTTCAGGAGGAAGAATTTGAATCCGGCAGGCGTGGAACTGTGCGTGTCCACAGACCGTCTGCCGTTTTCCCTCTGAGCTCAAAGAAAGTAGCACTTTGTGTGTGTGATTGTGTTCTGTATTACTCTCTGCCTGTTTCTCACTGCTTGAGGGACCAGAGACCAAAAGAGCCGTGGTATTGTGGCCAGATCACGGAGTTTTCTTCAGTCATCACCTTCATAAGTGGTGTTGCAGTTCTGGAACTTGTTAATATTTTTACCTCCAGCAGTGTACTGTGGTGCCCCTTAGGAAAGTTGCAGTGTACTGTGGTGCAGCAGTTTGAAGCTAGATTTACCTCCCTGGGCCCAGGTTACAATCTGTGTCTCTTCTGGTTGAGTTGCTTAGGCCTGACATGAGCTCTGAGTTTGTGAATCCCCATCTCACTTAGCCAGAAGATTCCCTCTTTCCAGAACTGCGAGCCTCCCAAATCCAGGTTATGACCTATGCCCACTGAGGTTGAGCTGTTTAGGCCTGATGCGAGCTCCGAGGCCAGAGTTTGTGAACCCTTGCCTCATTGAGCCAGAGGATGCCCTGTTTCCAGCACTACAGCAGCTGGAGAGACTGTCAGGTAGACGCCCCCCCCCCCCCACTAAGTAGCAGGTAAGTAAGAGCACTTGCCCACCTGTCCTCCCTTTCCCTTTGTCCTTTCCTATCCTCCTCCTCCCCTGAGTATTAAAGGCTTTTTTTTCCAGGAAAGCCAGCTTCTACTTAATAAAACTGATGAAAATGAAAAAACAACAAGACAGAATGCAGTGACTGTACCTGGTTCAGCAGGCTACAGGACAGTCCAGTAAGGGGGATATCACAGTTCAGCAGGAGGGAGAAGTCTGGATAGTGTGGTATGCAGGGTTTTTTTTTTGGGGGGGGGGGGGGGTTCTCGCAAAGCAGTCAGAGCTATGACGACAAGCCCCCAGCAATGTCCAACTTGTGGTAGCAGTTGGGTTAGTTCCACAGCCACTTCTTTCTGCTCTGAATGTAATGGAGAAGCCTCAGAGCAGAGGGCTTTTTTTGTTGATGTGGGACCCCTATGACAGCCCTGGGGCCCAAAGCCTAAATTGTGATGAATGCCACGCCTCTAATTTTCCCATCAGCGGGAAAAGCAGCCATTTTAGATGACTGGGTGCTCTGGATGAGGAGGAGAAGAGTGGCGAGTGGATCTGGGACCACTGGCTGCAGGAAGGCATGTCTGAGTCCTCTGTCCTTTGGGTTTGAGCAGCAATAGCTGTAAAAAAGGTTTACTGGCTGCATTCAAGCAATGCTGGCAATATGTCAGTCATCTGTGCCCAAGTAATTTATTCCACAGCACTCTGCAAGGACCCCCAGGGACAAAATTTGCAGTTGCCAGGAGAACCAAGCACTCAAAGTTCTTTCTCCCCAGAGAGAGGCTGGGGAGCTCTGTTGTATTCCCCTCAAGCAGGGACTGGGGAGAAGAGGATTGGCTCTCTCCCCCAAGCTGGCTTGTCCCCCGAGGATGGGGTCCACCTATTCTGCAGGAAGAACTTTCATCAACGACTGAGAATTTCATGGCAGCACCAGAGGCAGAGCCAGATATGTACCCTACATTGGAGGACTTAAGATGGCCATCTGTGTTTTTTGATTCCAGAGCCTCCATGGAGGCTGGTGGTCTCAGAATGGCAGGTCTTAGGACTGTCTCCACTCTCACAAGGGGAAACTGGAACAGCTTTTTAGTGTCCCTAAGGTGGATGCTTCGGTCATGGCTGTTTGAGATCATCCATACTCTCACAAAAGATACACCATCCAAAGAAGACGACATGATTCAACCTCAAATCTATGCAGGATTTCCTCATCAACAAGAACAGACCATTCCTGAGAGCATTACCCATAAATACCCTCAGCACCCCAAATACTGAACCCAAATGTCACACACAGATGCGGTGAATTTCACATCCTCACTATGGAACAAACCCTCCGCACTATTACCGTTCTAAACACTAGTACTGTTCCATCTGACGCATGCCCGGTAGGATGGATCAAATCAGTCAAAGAAGAGGTCATCAACTTTATCCACAACATTATAAGCAAGTCCCTGTCTCAAGGCTACATGCCCCACGCTCTCAAGCAAGCCACTATCCGCCCCATACAAAAAAACACTGACAGCTCAGACCCTGCATCTTACTGCCCTATCTCCAGCCTTCCCTTTCTATCCAAGATAATCGAAAAAGTAATTCAGAGACAACTGCAACACCATATTGACTTACATGCTGCTCTGGATCCACACCAACATGGCTTTCGCCCTAACCATAGCGTCGAGAATCGCCTCACCCACCTATATGACATACTTCTCAGAGGAATTGAGAATATAAAAACTGGATTCTTACTCGTCTTTGTTGATAGTCAGCCTTCAACACCGTTTCACATATCACCTTTTAAAATCGACTAGCCAACATTGGATTACACAACACCACCCTCAACTAGTTTCAATCCTATCTCAGTGACAGAAAACAAATGGTCAAAGTCAGGACTGAACACCTCCACCCCTTTCAACACTACACAAGGAGTCCCACAAGGATCCTCCTTGTCTGCTTTCCTCTTCAACATCTATATACAGCCAGTTTGCAACATCTTCTAAAAGCACAAGATCCATTATGCTATTTATGCAGACAACATCATGGTTGATTCTCCAATCCACCTTGACATCCTAGACTATACAGCAATCACAAATTGTTTTCAAGAGATGAGAAACTGGCTCTCTTCCAACAATCTGCAAGTCAACCTAAAAAAATCGGAGGTGCTATTCATCTCTCGTAACGCTTCATTTACTCCCCCAACAGCTATCTCCCTAGCGGATACTCCAATCCCAGTAAAAGAAGAAGTTCCCTACCTAGGCATCACCCTTGACCGATTCCTAAACCTGCAAACCCATATCAATAGAAACCCCAGGAAGGCTTTCCACAAGCTTGCCATCATACGAAGACTAAAACCCCTCCTCAGTCAAGAACACTTTCACACTGTCTGTCAGGGTGTTATCACCCCCATACTCAATTACTGTACAGTAATTCCCTCCAAGGACTTCCATCTCAAACCACCCAACTTTTACAACTAGCACAGAACACTGCTGCCTGCATCATCACTGGGTCATCCAAGCATGAGCACATAACTACACTGGCTACCAATCACCTAAAGAGCCAAATACAAAACAGCGCTAACCATCTTCAGGATCAAAAACAACTTGTCAGCAGGAACCCTATAGGTAATGCTATGCACAATACTAAACAGACCGAAGAGACAGAACACTAGAGAAACTATCCTAATTCCCAGCTCATACACTAAAGCTAACAAGACTACAACGAAGAGGGCTTTCTCACTAGCAGCACCCACCATCTGGAACTCTCTGCCTGAGAAAATAAGAACAACCAAGGATATTAAAGACTTCAGGAAACAACTCAAAACTTTCCTGTTCACTGACCACTTCAGAGAAGATACCTAGCCCTCCTCCTCAAGACACAAACTCTTACAAATTGTACCTATGTACAGATGTTTTAATTATAAACAAATTTGCTCCAGAGCATCTCCTTGCATGTCTCCCCCATCCCACCTTTATAACATGAGTTCTCTGTATTAGTTTTGAGTTTCATTGTAAAATGGCGGTATAAAAAAAACGTGTTAAATAAATAAAATAAAAATTTCACAGAAGCCTACCTACATATTCCTATCCGGAGGGAACATCAGCGGTTCCTAAGATTCCAGGTGCCCATGGGTCACTTTCAATTCACCGCTTTGCCATTCGGCCCACCCAGGACCTTTACCTCTCCTTTCTGTCATGATTGTAGTTCTCTCTCTTTTTTTCTGGTCTACAGCCCACTTCAAATGTTACCTTCCATTGTAAACCGTCCTGATGTTATAAAGGGCGGTATATCAAGAGCCAATAAACAAACTTCCTTTGCGTCCCTCTAGTCCAGTCCCGGAACCATAGAGTTGTCAACCTCCACCAGCAGCTTTGGAGACTGAAAGATGTCATCGTTCTGAAGTCACTGGTACAAATAGGCAAGATCCGCCCCCTACCACCAGTACTTTCAGTCTCCAAGCAGCTAGGAGGTTCTGAGCCCGGGACTGGGCTCAGGAGGAACAAATAAGCAGAGCTTAATTCTCTTAGTTAGCCCTTGGTTGGGTTGTTTTTTGAGTTTTGCTTTGTTTTTTTCCTTAGGTGTGAATCTGCTGCTGCTGACATAGCGCTATGTGCTGCTGTGCTGTGCCTGTGCTGCTGTGGGCGTTTATCTCTTCTCTACTCCTCTCTTGCTTAACTCCCTCTCCTCTCCGCCCCCCCCCCCAGGGATGTAAGAGTGCCCCAGCTTCTAAACGAGCACAGGGGAGTACTTCTGTACAATAGCCTCCCTGCTCCCGAACCCGATTTGGAAGGGTGAGGAGCAGGTAGAAGGCCGAAAAGACTGGCAGCAGCAAAGCAGCGCTGCTGAGGTTTCAGCCAGTCCCTGGAGCTGATGCCGAGTGAAAGGCTGTGCTCCGGGGGTAATTAGCACTGCCCTTCCTCCCTCTCCTCTCAATATCGATGCGGTGAGTACCCCGAACTTCGGGGCTCGTTAGGGGAGACGTTTATTAGGCTGAAGGGGGATCCAGCGGCTCCGGAGTATGGCTGGGAGCCTGGCCGCGTGATTTTTGATGGCGCGAACATTGCGGCGACCATTTTGTATGCCGTTTTTCAGCGCCAGATTTTCTTAGCCCTTTTTGCAAGGCATAAGAGCTTTGGTTTCAGGTCAGACTGACAGGGGGCAGCTAGTTAGCCAGTGCTGCCTTGGTGGAATATAAAAAAAAAAAACCAAAAAACTAAAAAAGACACATATCAGACATAGGCTTCCTGGCCTACAGCTCTAGATACTATGCCTGCTAAGCCCCGCTGCCTCGTCTGTGGCATGAGGTGCGGCGAGCTTTTGGAAGCTGGAGTGTGCAAGGCATGCTCCTTAGAGGCAGTGGGCATGGAGAAAGCCTTGGGGGAAGGCTCTGGGGCTCAGACAGAAGCTTCCTTCGACGGCAGGGGGTCCGGGCCACCCTCCTTGGATGCTGCGGAGCCGGTGGCAGGTCCATCCTCGGCTTGGAGCGCTCCTTTGTCGGGGGAGGGATCCCAGGGTACTGGGGTGTCGGGGATCCCTTCGGATTTCTTTGCGCTGATGCAGAAGGCCTTTGCCTTACTGCAGCCCGGGTTGGGGGCTCGGTCTCAGAGCCCAACTGGCCGGAAACTAACAGGGTCGGGGGGCCTTCCAGAGGGGGAGCTGGCCCCGACTAAGACGTAGAGAGATTCTGGACCAGAGCCCGGGAGCTGGGTTGGATGAGGAGGTAGGTGCGCAAGACTTAGATGTGGAAGACGCCTCGTCGGAGGAGTTAGAAGAGGGAGAATTACTGGACGCGGAGCAGCAGAGTACAGTGGTCCGGGTGTTTCGACGGGAAGAGCTGCCAGCATTGATTGCTGAGACGCTAAAGACTTTGAACATGCCCGCGGGATCCACGTCTACGGAGGAGGCGTTGGAGGATCCGCTTTTGCAGGCCGTGAGAACGTCGCAACGGGTGTTCCCAGTCCATAGAGTCTTTCGGAATATGATTCAGGAGGAATGGGACTCGCCGGAATCGGTGTTGCGGGGGACTAGGGCTTTAGCCCGCTTATACCCGCTTTCCGACCAGGATAAAGAGATCTTTTGTTCTCCGAAGGTGGATGCGGCGGTGTCGGCGGTCACGAAGAAGACCACCATTCCGGTTGAGGGAGCCGCGGCTTTAAAGGATGGGCAGGACAGGAAATTGGATACCTTGCTGAAGCAGGTGTTTGATATGTGTGCCCTATCTCTGCAAGCCTCGATAGCGGGGGCGTGGGTGGCGAGAGGCTGTTTAAGGTGGTCTCAACGACTTCAGGGACACCTCTTGGAAGAGCAGACAGAGGATGTGGCACAGCTGGAATCGGGCACAGCCTACTTGTCCGATATCCACTACGATCTCATCCGCGGACTGGCCAAGAGTATGGCCTCGGTGGTGGCAGCTCGCCGATATCTGTGGCTACGTAACTGGTTGGCTGATGGGTCTTCCAAAGCGAGGCTCAGTAAGCTCCCCTTTAGGGGGAAACTGCTGTTTGGGGAAGATCTGGAGAAGTTGGTTAAGGACCTTGGGGAGTCCAAGGGGGGGTCGCCTCCCGGAGGATAAGCCAAAGCTGGGTCGTGGAGCTTCGGGGTCCAGGGGCCTCCCAAGGGATTTTCGTAGGTTTCGGTCCTCTCGTTTTCATCAGTCGCAGAGGGGCAGGTTTCCAGTGTGTGGCCAGCCGTTTCGGGGATTCAGGGGGGCAGGCAGAGGATTTGGTTCCTTTCAATCCTAGGGGTAACAAGAAGCCGCAATGAGATAAGGCGGACCCAGGTGGCGGCGATGCCCGTGGGAGGAAGGTTGCGGGAGTTCTACCCTGCCTGGGTCCAAATTACCTCAGACCAGTGGGTGCTGGAGGTTATTCGAGAAGGCTATGCTCTGGAGTTCCAGCGGCCCGTCTTAGATTCCTTTGTTCTTTCCCGGTGCAGAGCTCCTCGGAAGCTCCGAGCGGTCGCAGAATCTCTGCGGCGTCTGCAGCAGCTCGGTGCGGTGGTGCCAGTTCTGGAGGACCAGTGCAGTTCAGGTCGATACTCCATTTATTTCGTGGTTCCAAAAAAGGAGGGAACGTTTCGGCCGATTCTGGACCTAAAGAGGGTAAATCGTTGCCTTCGCGTGACCCACTTCCGAATGGAAACCTTGCGTTCCGTCATTGCGGCGGTCCGGTCAGGGGAATTTCTGACGTCTTTAGATCTTACGGAAGCTTATCTGCATATCCCCGTGCGGCGAGAGCATCAACGGTTCCTGCGTTTTGCGGTGCTGATGGGGCATTTTCAATTCCAGGCTTTGCCTTTCGGTCTGGCGACGGCACCTCGGACGTTCACCAAAGTTATGGTGGTGGTGGCAGCCGCGCTTCGCAAGGAGGGGATACTGGTGCATCCTTACTTGGACGATTGGTTGATTCGGGCGAAGTCGAGGGAGGAGAGCTCGGCAGCCACCACTCGGGTGGTCAGTTTGTTGGAAAGCCTCGGTTGGGTGGTCAACGTAGCAAAGAGCAGGCTGACCCCCTCTCAAACTCTGGAGTACTTAGGAGCGCGCTTCGAGACACAACAAGGAGTGGTGTTTCTCCCCAGCAAGAGAGCGCAGGCATTGAGGGAGCTCGTGCAAAGGTTTCTGGGGCGCAGGGCGCCGACAGCCTGGCAGTATTTGCAGTTACTGGGAACCATGGCGGCTACGATCGACTTGGTGCTGTGGGCCAGGTCGCATATGAGGCCGTTGCAGAGTGCTCTCCTCAGGCATTGGTCTCATCAGAGGGATGCGTTGTCACAACGTCTGCCGTGTCCGCCGGAGGTGCGACGGGACCTTCAATGGTGGTTGCGGCCCGACAATCTGCAAAAGGGCGTGCCTCTGGAGCCTCCGTCCTGGCGGCTGGTCACGACAGATGCAAATCTGGCAGGATGGGGGGCGCATCACGAAGGAAAGTTTGCCCAAGGGACTTGGTCGCTGGAGGAGCGCCAGTGGTCCATCAAGAGGTTGGAAATGCGAGCTGTGTTTCGGGCTCTTCTGGAGTTCCAGGAGGGTTTACGTCAGGAGGCGGTCCGCGTGCTTTCCGACAATGCGACAACCGTGGCCTATATAAATCGGCAAGGCGGCACGGGCAGTGCGTCCCTAGAGGAGGCGGCGAGTGTGCTGTTAGCCTGGGCAGAACAGAATTTGAAGGCGTTGTCTGCTCAACACGTCGCTGGCGTAAACAATGTCGAGGCGGATTTTCTCAGCCGCCGCAGAGTGGACCCGGGGGAGAGGGCTCTGCACCCGGAGGTCTTCGCGCTGATTGTGCGACGTTGGGGGATCCCGGTGATGGATCTCATGGCAACCTTGGAGTCCGCGAAGGTGGAGCGGTTCTACAGCAGGCGGAGAGAGTGGATGTTGGAAGGCCTAGATGCCTTGGCACAGTGGTGGCCAGTAGAGGGTCTTCTTTATGTGTTCCCGCCCTGGGCGCTCATAGGCAGGGTGGTCCAGCGCATAGAAAAGCACCGGGGCCTGGTGGTGCTGGTTGCGCCGGATTGGCCAAGGAGACCGTGGTATGCAGATTTGATTCGGCTGTTGGCGGACACTCCGTGGAGACTTCCGCTTCGAGAGGATCTGCTGATACAGGGGCCGCTGCGAATGCCGCAGGTGGGTCGATTCTCGCTTACGGCATGGCTCTTGAACGGGCTAGGTTGACGGCCAGGGGATACTCGGCGGCGGTCATTTCTACCCTCCTAAGGGCGCGCAGACCGTCTACGTCGCTGGCGTATATCCGAGTATGGCGTGTTTTTGAAGCATGGTGTTCCGAGCGAGATCTCAGTCCCTTGAAAGCCTCAGTCCCTCATATCCTTTCCTTTTTGCAGGCTGGGGTGGAGAAGGGTCTCGCGGCCAGTTCCTTACGAGTGCAACTGGCGGCTCTTTCCTGTTATCGGGGAAAGGTTCAAGGTCAGGTGATCGCGGCGCATAGTGATATTAGGCGTTTCCTGCGGGCAGTGTTGCTGTTCAGACCGCCGAGGCGGACTGTTATTCCTCCGTGGGACCTCAATGTGGTGTTGGAGGCCTTGGTTGGGGAACCGTTTGAGCCCTTAGGTAGGGCTTCGCTGAAGGACTTGACCTTGAAGACAGTTTTCCTGGTAGCTATTTGCTCCGCCAGAAGGATTTCAGAGTTGCAGGCGTTGTCTTGTCAGGAACCATATTTGTCCTTTTCTGGTGACAGGGTTGTTTTGCGTACGGTTCCAGCCTTTTTGCCAAAGGTGGTTTCGGATTTTCATGTTAATCAGGTGGTGTCGCTGCCAGTGTTTTCCGCAGAACAAAAGGCTCAGTCGGGTGGCCGCTTGCATCGTTTGGATGTGCGGCGGGTGCTCAAGGAGTATCTCCGTAGGACGGCGTCTTTCCGGAAGTCCGACAGGCTGTTTATCGCCTTTGGGGGCCCGCAGAAAGGGGAGGCGGCGGCGAAGTCTTCTATTTCTAGATGGCTGAAGGAGGCTATTGCTTCGGCCTACCTTTTAAAGGGCAAGGAGGTTCCGGTGGGCCTGTGGGCGCATTCCACTAGAGCGCAGGCGGCGTCTTGGGCGGAAGTCAGTTTAGTGCCGGTTGCGGATATTTGTAGAGCGGCGACCTGGTCCTCGTTGCATTCCTTTTGCCCGGCATTATCGCCTGGATGTGTAGGCGCGGGGAGATGGGCGTTTTGGTTCAGCTGTTCTTCAGGTTGGGCTTGCAGGTCCCTCCCGTTGATATTCACTGCTCTGTTACATCCTCTATGGTTCCGGGACTGGACTAGAGGGACGCAAAGGAAGAGTAAATTAGACTTACCTGCTAATTGTTGTTCCTTAAGGAACTCTAGTCCAGTCCCGGATCCCTCCCAGTATTAATATGGCGGGCAGCCTGAAGTTTCATAAGAGAAGGGAACGAGGAGGTGCAGAGGTACTAGGAGATCAGTAGGCTCTTTTGGCGAGGTTGAGCACAGAGAGGAGATGGGATGTGAATGGGTCTCAGGGGGACTCTATTTTTTTTCTGCAGCAGGCCCTGGTGGGCGCTAGAGTGCGGTAGTCCCGTTTTTCAGGGCGGTTATTTTTCTTTTCGTGACATTAGAGGTTCATGTACAGACCGCATTTGGGCGGGGCAG
Organism: Ichthyophis bannanicus; assembly: GCA_033557465.1. Classification (NCBI taxonomy): domain Eukaryota; kingdom Metazoa; phylum Chordata; class Amphibia; order Gymnophiona; family Ichthyophiidae; genus Ichthyophis; species Ichthyophis bannanicus. The sequence goes on from CM066048.1 coordinate 124,530,929, forward strand.
TAGTTGTTCTTGTTTTTTCGCTTCTACCCCGTCTTGTTCGATTTTTTTTCATATAACTACTTATTTGTTGCTCTGCTGAGTCTGCTTTGTCAATAGGTGCTGGTGGTAGGGGGCGGATCTTGCCTATTTGTACCAGTGACATCAGAACGATGACATCTTTCAGTCTCCAAAGCTGCTGGTGGAGGTTGACAACTCTATGGTTTCGGGACTGGACTAGAGTTCCTTAAGGAAAAACAATTAGCAGGTAAGTCTAATTTACTCATGGTTGTTGCAGCGGCGGCTCTGCGAAAGGAAGGAATTCTGGTACATCCATACCTCGACGATTGGCTGATATGAGCAAAGTCCAGGGAAGAAAGTGTAAAGGCTACCGCTCGGGTGGTCGAGTTCCTTCAGAGCCTAGGCTTGGTTATCAATGCAGCCAAGAGTAATAAGAACCTGGCTTAGGAGTTGATTTACCTGAGAGCTCACTTCCGGACACAAGTGGGCAAGGTCTTCTTATCCTTAGAACAGATGAACAATTTACATTTGCAAGTCAGGTTTTTCCTACAGACTCCAGCTCCAATGGCCCAGCATTACCTACAACTTCTGGGTTCGATGGCGGCAACAATACAGCTGGTGCCTTGGGTGTAGGCACACATGAGACCCCTCCAGAGGGCCCTCCTGAATACATGGTCAGTCTAACGTCACCTGTTAGAGAAGTGTCTACTCTATCTGACAGAAGTCAAGACTGCACTTCAGTGGTGGCTGAGATCCGACAAACTGTTAGTGGGAATGCCTCTGGAGCTGCCAGGGTGGATCACCCTAATGACAGAAGCCAGCCTGGCAGGCTAGGGGCTCACTGCCCAGGCACATGTGGCACAAGGCAGCTAGTAGGCAGAGGAAGCTGCTTGGGCCATAAACAGACTGGAGTTACGTGTGGTATCCTTGGCCCTCCAAAGGATCACAATCTCCTTCAAGGGAAGGCAGAGAGAGTGTCTTCAGACAATGCCGCCATGGTGGCATACATCAACAGACAAGGAGGCATGGGCAGCGTCCAGTTGGAAAATGAGGCTGCTCCCCTGCTGGCATGGGCAGAGGACAATCTGCAGGCTTTGTCGGTGGCATACGTGGCTGGAAGAACAAACGTGGTGGCCAATTACTGTACCTCAGCAGAGTAAGAGTGGATCTCGGCGAATGGACGCTGAATGATGGGATCTTTGCACAGCTGGTTCGCCGCTGGGGCCCTCCGATTATGGACCTCATGGCATCCCTGGCATCTGCAAAAGCAAACCGTTTCTACAGCAGACGAAGAGAATGGATATCAGAGGGACTCAACGCACTCGTGCAACCGTGGCCGGAAGCAGAACTGCTCTATGTGTTTCCACCCTGGGCCCTGATAGGACAAGTGGTGCAGCGGATCGAGGTGCACAGGAGGACGTCATTCTAATTGCGCCGGACTAGCCATGCAGACCGTGGTATGCCAATCTCAGATTGCTAGCAGAAAATCCCTGGCGACTCCCAACCAGGAGCGACCTGCTGACGCAAGGTCTGGTCCTGATGCCTCAGGTGGATCGATTCTCGCTTACGGCATGGCTCTTGAGAGGGTGCGGCTAGTTAAGCGAAGTTATTCGGGCGCAGTTATTTCAACCCTGTTGAAAGCACGTAAGCGTTCTACTTCATTAGCCTACATTAGGATCTGGAGGATTTTTGAGAGCTATTGTGTAGACAAGGAACCAGGACCCCTGCAGGCTCCCCTCCTGGCATTGCTGGCCTTTCTTCAGGAGGGGTTGGATAAAGGCCTGACATGCAACACTCTACGGGTGCAGGTGAAGGCACTGGCGTGTTACAGGGGTAAAGTGCAGGGTAAGATGCTAGCGGCCCATCCGGACGTGGTGTGCTTTCTCCAGGAGGTAAAGCAAGTTCATCCTCCTTTACGATCCATAGATCCTGCATAGGTGCTTTCGGCCCTAACCATCTAAAAAGATAGAGTAAATCACTATAGAAATAGCAGGAGAAAAAAAACACATATCAAAAATAGAATCAAATGTCGGAAAGGTCTGTTATACAAGGGGGAAAGGGGAAACCCTCCAAAAAATGAACCGTTCCTTTTTAATCTTTAACACTAGAAGCCCAAAAAGGCATTTTACCTGGAAACCCCAAAGCGCGTCAATTGAAGCATCCAAGACAACCGAGTGCATCAATTGACGTACTTTGGGGCTTCTAGGTATAAATTCATTTTCCCGCTAGGTGGTGCATCTGTCATTAATTTTCGATGCACATATTTGAACATCTTGACCTTGCTAAAAAAAGTCATGGAACATGACTGACATGGTTCTAGCAGTGGCGCTGGTATACAACTTCGAAGATGCATTTGCGTCAATTGACGTACTTTGGGGCTTCTAGTGTTAAATCAGTGATGTGTTAAAGTGAAAAAGTGTGTACTTTCAATCAAATATCCAAAATGTGATCTATAACACCATGTAAACTCTGAGAAAACATGCTGTGATAAAACACAATGGGGGACCAAAGGGACCGTTAAGGTTTTAGTGGATCCGAGACTTGTGCTCCGACAAACGCTTTTTAACAGGATGAATAGTACGTTCTACGTCTTCATCACAGCATGTTTTCTCAGATTTTACATGATGTGTTATAGATCACATTCCCTTAGATCCCAGAGGTGGAGATCGAGAACATCGTTTACAGATACTGGAGCAATGCTGGATTTTTACCCTAAATACTGTCATCCCCAATGGGTTAAATTTAGAACTTGATTGGTGGAGCACCTTGGGACCTTGAATTTTGTGTGTCCCTTTGGCTCCTCCGTAGCTGTCTTCTTTTGGGTATATATTGCAATATTCCTTCCTGTGACATCAGACGCTATCCTCCTTTGAAGGACTATGAGATTCAACAAGTACGTTTCTAAAGATCTCTGAACATATGAAAGTATTTGCTAAGGATTCAGCTTTAACATTCCATCACGCCATCAGGGAGATCATCTTTGTTACTACTTGAAAAAGGGTTGTGTTGGACCCGAAACACAACATTGTGTTGTAGTCTGCTCTCCTGGATTGCTTTTCATGCCAGTTGGCTTGTTTCCAGTCTCCATTTGATGGAAAATAATAACAGGATCAAACTGCCAGCTAAGTATAAGAATTTAAATTATATTGTGTCTTAGCATATATGGCTTTTTTGGATATTTGATTGAAAGTACACACTTTTTCACTTTAACACATCACTGATTTAAAGATTAAAAAGGAACAGTTTGTTTTTTTGGAGGGTTTTCCCTTTCCCCCTTGTATAACGGACCTTTCCGACATTTGATTCTATTTTTGATATGTGTTTTTTCTCCTGCTATTTCTATAGGGATTAGCTCTATCTTTTTAGTTGGATTCAATGTGCTAATTCATTTTTGGTCATTATATAGATTCAACCCTATCCATGGCACCTTTCAAGCCGCTGGCCGAGAGCTCCCTGAAGGACTTAACATTGAAGACTGTTTTCCTGGCGGCCATTTGTTCAGCTAGGAGAATTTTGAAGGTGCAAGCCTTATGATGAGAATCTTTTCTTTCCATCTCTAAGGAGAAGGTGGTGCTGTATCCGGTTCCATCCTTCCTGCCAAAAGTAAATTTCCACGTTTCATATTAATCAACCGGTTTCTCTCCCGTGTTTTTCGGGTGAGGGAGGATCCCGGATCAAGACTGTTGAACACCCACCATCGGTCATGGTATGGGGTAGTATCTCGGCGAATGGACGATGTGGCCTGCACATTTTTGAGAAAGGTGAAAGAGTAAATACTGCAAAATACATATCCATGCTGAATAGCAAAGTTAAAATACACATGAATGTTTCTGGCACATATTCATATTTCAGCAGGACTCGGCACCGTGCCACACTGCAAAAACAGTCAAAAAATGGTTCGTGGACAAGATCGAACTGCTACCAAGTTGGCCATCAAACTCTCCGGATCTCAATGTAATTGAAAACTGTTGGAATCTTATGAAGAAAAAGGTGGCAGCACACCGTCCAACTTCAGAAGCAGATTTAAAGGACATACTCAAGCATGTATGGGTCAACGAAATCACTCCAGCATACTGTAAAACGCTAGTTAACAGTATGTCTACAAGAATCCAGGTTGTGCTGAAAAATCATGGACACCCTATCAAATATTGACACATATATTGTTTCCTGAATAAAACTTTGAAAATGACATATATATCTTTGGTTCTTAAAGCTTTTGACCATGAAAGTGACGATAACACATACTTTTCTAATAAAATTCTGATATTTTGGACTCTGCCTTAATTTTTTGGCCACTACTGTAACTATTTACATTGAAGTAATTCAGTCAAGCTGGACTTGCTGACATGACAGATAGGCTGTTTGTTCTGTTTGGAGGCCCCCACAAGGGAGAGGTAGCTTCTAAGGCTTCCATTTCTCGGTGGGTAAGACAGTCCTCAAAGTTATTCCAATGGGCTATATCTTGGGATTCACAGAGCCTCTCCACAATTCTTCCATGGTGTTGCCATGGTCTCAGACCAAGAGAGGCTGTCAAGAAAACCCTCCAGTATTTGATACAGCTAGAAACTATCTTGTCTGTCCTTACAGAGCAGCAAGGTCATGGGTGCTCTCTATTTTGTGATCCCAAAGAAAAGGTGGGTCCTTCAGGCTAGTTCTGGATCTCAAGGGAGTCTATGCAAAGCTGAGGGTTCCTCATTTTCACATGGAAACTACTGATCATTGCAGCAATGAGAAAGAGGAAGAAAGTTTCTCATTTCCCTAGATCATTTCAATGCCTTCTTCCCTATCCCTATTCAAGGTCTTTAAGTAGTATCTTTGCTTCTGGGTCCTGGATTGGCATTGCCAGATTCAAGCCCTTCCCTTTGGTTTAGCCACAACCCAAATGACCCTTTCAAAGGTCATGGTGTTGGTGGCTGCCTTCTTAAGCAAACAAGGTATAAAGGTTAATCCTTATCTGGATGACTGGCTGATCTGAGCAATTTTGGAAGAGACTTCCAGGTCAGCAACCAGCAGAGTACTCCAGTGCCTGGAGAATCTGGGTTGGGTGATATAACTACATGAACAGCTTGGTTCCCTCCCAGGACCTACACTACCTGGAAGCATGCTTCAATACACAGCTCAGAAAGGTCTGACTCCAGACAGGGTGGTCAAGCTGCAATCAACGGCTTGGGGCTTTTATTCTCAAGTGCCAAGAGTATGGGATTACCTGCAGCTTCTGGGATCAATGGTGATAATGCTGGAGTATGTTCCATGGGCAAGAACCTGTATATATCTGCTCCAGAGATCTCATCTGTCCCATTAGTACACCAATACGACCAACATCTTCCACTTCTGGTGAGGATGAAGTGGGCTCTGGTCTGGTGACAAGTTTTCCTCACCTGCTGAAGAGTATACTATTGGAGATACCTAAGTGGGTGGCTATAACCTCCGATGTCAGTTGCCTAAGCTGAGGAGCCTGCTGTCTGGGACAGTTCACATAAGGGTGTTGGCTAAAGAAGAAGTTAGAATGGTCTATCAACAGGCTGGAAGCAAGAGCAAGCCACCTATCTATGGAAAGGTTCCGGAATACCCTCAAAGGAACAGCAGGGCAGTTAGAGTATTCTTTGAATAAGCCAATGTCAGTGAAATATAATGAACAAGAAAGGGGGCATTTGAGGCATTAGAGTGTACCACTATTTGCAGCTTGGTGGAGATTTATTTGACAGCTCTCTCATCAGCTCACATTGTGAGCTCTGAAAATGTACAAGCAGATTTCCTCAGTTGGAACCTTCTAGACTGCAGAGAATGGGAGCTCAGCCATCAAGCATTTAGTCTAATCCTACAATGCTGGAGCCCCAATCGGCGTTCAACCTAATGGAGACACATCAACATGTCAAATCTGTTCAACTCTTCATTCGCAAGAGGGACTCTCAGATAGTAGGGCTCCATACTTTGATCCAAACATGATCCCTGTAGGGTCTGCTGTATGTCTTCCTCTCGTGGCCACTGGTAAGTCATGTACTGCACAGGGTTCAGACTCATCCGGGGCTGGTCATTCTAGTGACCCTGGATTTGACCCTGCAGACCTTGGTAGGCCAACCTCCTAAGGCTTCTTGTGAGTTCCCTGCTCCTTCCTCAGGGTTGTGGCCTACTGAGCCGGGGATGACTTCTGATGGAGGAAACTGCTCTCTTCTCACATATGGTCTGGTTATTGAGAGGCATAAGCTAATCCATAAAGGATATTTGGCAGTGGTGGTTGCCACTCGCCTTAAGGCTTTTAGGTCAACTACTACCTCAGCCTATGTTTGCATCTGGCAAATTTGAGTCTTGGTGTTATTTCTTGATGGCATGGAAAGCCAACCTGATCTCTGTCCTGGCTTTTTCTTTTTCAGATGGGGCTTGCTGGAAGCCTTGCACTCAATACTCTGTAGGTGCAGGTTGTGGTTATAGCCTGTTACGGGATGCAGGTCCAGGGCGTTTCTTTAGTACCTCACTCAGATGTTTTTTGCTTTAAGGCAGTGAAACCAATTCACCCAGCTCAGCAGCCTGTAGTCCTACAATGGAACGTGTTCTTGGTATTACAGGCCTTAGCAGCTGCTCTCTTTAAGCCTCTTTGGCAGGCAACCCGTAAAGACAATATTAAGGACGATGTTCTTGGCTACAATTTCCTCTGCTAGACGCATTTAGAACTTCAGGCTCTCTCATGTCAAGATCCATATATCTTTCCTTTTTCTGAGTAGTGGGGGGAGGGGGAGGAAATGGTCTCGCTATGTATAGTGCCATCCTGTCTAAAGTCCCATCTTCCTTTCATATTAATCGGGCAGTTTGTCTTCTGACCTTTTCAGTTGAGGATCTTCAGCAGGACAGATCACTTAATGTTCTGGATGTTAGTCACCTTCAAGTACCTCTGCAAAAAAAACTTCTAACTCCTTTGTTCTGCGGATCACCTTTTCATCCTTTCAGTGGTCCTCAGCACAGGCAGCTTCCAAGTCTTCCATTGCAAGGGGACAATTCAGCCTACTTGATGAGTCATAAGCAAGCACCGGTTACCCTTAGAGCTCATTCCACACATGCTCAGACATCTTGCTAGGCAAAGGCCAAAGTAGTGGTTCTAGAAAACATTTGCAGGGCAGCAACTTGGTTATTGTTGCATACTTTTATGCAACATTACAGTTTGGAAACAGGAGCCAGTGAAGGGAATGCAGTCCAAGGGGTATTGTCTTCCAACACCTTGGGTTATAACTACTTGAGCACATCCCACTCATCTGGATTAGTCTAGCAGGATGACAAAGAAGATGAAATTTCCCCTACCTGTTAATTTCCTTTATTTGAATCCTGCTGGACCTGTCCAGGACCCACCCTCAGAAGACAAGGCCTGCAAGCTGGGATTTTTTTGCCTCTCAAGTTAAAAACATTACATTAAAAAAAAATTCTAAGTTTTCAAACCAGCAAGCAAAAACACCAGATGGAATTTAATGTGGACAAGTGCAAAGTTACACACTTAAGAACCGCCTAAAGTTAGTGCTACATGATGCAAGGTTCCACTAGGAAAATAAAGTAGGCGTCATTGTGGATATGTTGAAACCCTCTGCTCAGTGTGTAACAGCCAACAAAGCAAAGAGAATGCTAGTAATCATAAGGAAAGGAATGGAGAATAAAACCAAGGATATTATAATGCCTCTGGTATTGCTCCATGGTGCGACTACACCTGGAATATTGTGTGAAATTCTGGTCATCCTATCTAAAAAAGAAATATAGTGGAATTAGAAAAAAAAGGTACAGAGAAGAGAGACCAAAATGATAGAGAGGATGGAAGGATACCCCCCAATAGGAAAGGCTTAAAAAAAGTTAGGGCAACTGCAAGCTCAGAGAAGTCCATAAGCCAATCTAGCCTGGTCTGGACCAGACAATAAGGAATCTGTCTTCAAGGGGCTCAAGAAATTAAAGTCCCTCAGCCTTCAATCACAAGGCCTGAACAGAATGGACATAAGAGACATACAAAAGGAGTCGTATACCACCCCGCTGTGCTCATACACTTTCCCCTCCATTTACCTGCATGCTGCTCTCATCTTCCTCCTGCGGAGACGACTGTGCTGGCATCAGTTCCACATCAGAGTTATCAGAGGAGGCATTCCTCTTCCGTTTCTTTCCCACGATAGGAGTGATTGTGCTGGGGAGGGCAAGAGGAGAAAGAAAAAAAAATCAGCAATAAAATATTGTTTCTATACAGTATCAATGAAACATGCACAAAGATGATCAAATCCACAGAAAGCATAAAGATGCTAACATGGAGACAATGATTGACTCTTAAGGAGTTAAATCAGTTCCTGGTCTCATACAGGCTAAATGGTGCACCACAATAGTCTGAAGGAAAAAAAAAGCAACTATGGAACAGTCACAGGTGGCTTTTACCAAGAATGTGACTGTCCACTGCTTCTGGCATGCCTCCAGCGGTCCATTCATGAACTATCAAAAACAGAACACTCCCGATCAGATATACACCTCTGCCTTAATGGAGCTGGGTGTGGGAAATGGGGGGAGGTGGTGGAAGGCTTCCAAATATGAAAAAAGAAAAAAAAAAAACAGAAAAAACATCTGTAGGAAGATAGCCCTGAAGCCCTCATAGCGACCTGCAGATGGTAACACTACTCCATAGATTCTAACACACAGAGTGGTTACAAGGCCTGGTAAAACCTGGATTTTTTTGCAGCGTTCAACATTTTTGTATCTGACCAGTCTACAGAATACTCCAAGATGCTGTTGCTATAAATGAGACCAAGACTACTAGAGCCCCCATCTGCTGGGAAGACCTAGATGTTCTAGAAGTATAAAGACATATTTGAAAAAGTAAAGCTGAACTAATAAAAGGATTGTAGGGGATCCAGATTAGATGCCCGGGACACTCAAGTTGGTTCTCTCCCTCGCCTTTGTTTCAGCATTTTCTCTTCTTCTGTGAATTAATAGGACAGAGGGGTGAATACCACCATCCACTTAATCGAGTCCCCCAGTGCTGAATGATCCCTTCCTACTTTACCCAGGACTCACTTAGTCTTGGTTTTGCTCTTTGATTTGCTGGAACTCAGTGCAGCCTTGGGCTTCTTCAGCTTCTCCTCCTTGATTCCTCCAGCCCCCATGGATTTCTTCCTCCTTTTTCTCTCTCCCTCCTCCTCCGGCCGCAGAGTGGGCAGCTCATCTTCATTCAGCACTCGGGGGATGTTCTGTTCTCCACGGGCCCGGGCCCGGGCGATAGCCTCTGCCACAATACGGTTGGCCTTCTCTTGCTTCTTTTGGTGCTCCAACCTTCGGCTCTCCTGTTTCCCAGATGGTGCTGAGGTGGAGAGGACCCCCACAGCCTCGCTTGCAGTGAGGACCTTCACCACAGAAAGGCCTGGAGAACCACCCTGAGACGATCCAGCCTGAGAGAAAGAAGCAGGAGGGAATTAAATGGAAGAGGCAGGAAATCAGAAAACAAAAAGACAGATCCTAAAACAACCCCCTCCTCCCACAGAATACAAGAAACAATGCAACAGTGATTTGGCCTCATCCAAATCCCATTCAATAAAAACGGTATGCAAATTGTATTGCGATGTATATCAAGTATTTCCCCATGTTGTGACACCCCTCCCCCCAAAACAGCATCACATCCATGTGAAGCTGACCTCCACCAGTTGAAGACCCTCCCAGACGGTTGAGCATCACTGCACTCTAGAAGCTTGGGCCATGCACTCTTGCACAATTTCCATGGCCTCCTTTTTTCAGTCCAGCACTGAAGCAGTGGTATTAAAACCAAAAAGAAAAAAGTAAAATGGAAGTGTTGCTTATATCACAAGTTAAGCCAAAAATCAGCAAGACTTCCTTTTCTCCATTTTGACTGTTATTTCATTCTCAAAGGAGACACTTACTCTACGAAATATCCAAATGCTTCTGTTTAAATGTTCCTGAAAAGAGAACTCGGGACATATGGAGACAAAATGATTGCCCCAGTGCAATATGTAGAGTCATCAATGGAGTTGGGGATTAGAACTGAGGCACAGGAAGATAAATGACACCTTCCAGGGCCACATATATACAGCTGGTGACAAAGACCAGCAGTTCCTGTTTTACCATGTAGTTAGCAGGTTCTGGGATAGGGGTGAGGAGTGGGGGCATTACCTGTGGCTGTAGCACCACTTTGAGGGGCAGAGCGAGGCGCTGGGGTGCAGCCTGTGTAGTGGTGGTGGAGGAGATCATCAGTGGCTGCGGTGGAGCCTGCTGTAGAATCTGGATTTTCTGTGGCTGGTGCTCCTGCTGCTGGGGGGCCTGCTGAACTTGCAACTGGATGGTCACAACCTTGGGGGGTTGACCTGGTGTGTTTTTGGCTTGTGTCAGTGCCGCCAGCTGGTTGCCCTGTAGCACGATCTTGCCAGGAAGGCTGCCTAGAACTACATGACGGGGTCCCAGCTGTCCAGCTGTCTGAGATGGCTGCTGCAAAACCAGAGTGATCCTCTTTGACTCCCCCTGACAAGACAAAGTAAGAAATTCTGATCAATGAAACATTGAGAGCACATGAATGACAGAGGAAATAGAAAGAAGGTCAACTAGACCCCTGGGTAATCAGACAGCAAACAGATTGTAGATCTATGGATGTGATCATGAGAGACAAGAAAGCAAGATGGGTGGATGGCTACCACTAATTACCTGTACTGGGGACGATGTCACTGTGACTCCAGGTTTCAATGCAAGTCCTCCTGATCCTGTAGCTCCAGTGTTCCCTGGTGTCCCCTGACCCTTTACAGGCTGCAGTAGTAACTGTTTTACTGGCCGGCCTGCTTGCACCACTCTCTGTGTTCCACCTGGTCCCGTTGTCAGCTTGGCAGCCAGAACAGCATTGCCAGAGACGATTGAGACCCCTGGACGCAGAGGTGTGCCCGTGAGCACCTTGGCAAAGGTTACCTTGCCCCCATTAGCTGATGACTGTGTGCTCCCCAGCGTCAATGGTGTGCCAGCTACTGACATCCCAGCCGGTGCTTTCAGGATGACAATTTTTTGTGCTTGTGGCTGCCCACCTCCACCAGCTGAAACACCCATGAATGGATTGCCCTGTTCTAGCAGTTCCTGCCCCTTGGGAAGCTGCACGAGTCCCGGTTGCATTTGAACAGCAGCTGGCTGAGGGTTGGATGGCTGTACTGTGTATTCATGCAAGATCAGAGATTCTGGTGCTGCTGGCTGTGGCGCCGGTGGCTCTGGTGGAGTGTTCTTCATGGAAATACCAGAGTCCTGAGTCAATTGACCCAATGGGTCCAAGATACCAGTGAGGCCTAAGGCATCATCCATGGGGTCCGGCCCACTCTGGCCAAAGGCCTCCTCCGTCAGCGAGTCCAGCCCAAAGAGATTAGGGTCATCAAAGAGGTCCATTATAGGGTCAGCCATGTCCAAAGAGGGCTAGAGGGAGCCCTCACAGGCTCCAATCCTCTTGGGAACCAAAGGAGGAGCAAAAGACACACCACTGCCTGCTTGGAGATCAGTGTTCATGAGGCATCATTGAAACTTGAAGGGAGTGAACTCCTGCAAGGAATAAGGAGAGACAAAGACAAGTCAACAGAAAAAAGGTAGAAACCTGTGTGAGACATCTAGTAATCCTGGAAGGTTTGGGGTTGTTAATTCACAGAAATCCCCCAGAGTTTTTTGCCAGAGTTTCTCTTAAATTAGATTTAATGTCACCAAATAAACTTGTCACAATTAAATTAAATCCTATTCTCGGGGGGGATCCTCTCCTGCCATATGCAGTAAACACGTTCAAAGATAAAAACCATCAGAGATGAGGGCCATAAGATGCCCAGACCGGTCAGAAAGAGCACTTTTTTAAAGTCAGCACTTCTAGCACTTCTGAAACTCTTCACACAGATTTCTTGAGTGTGGCTGCATGGGCAAGAGTCGCAACTCCTTCACACTAACTAGATCTAATTGGTCCAAGTTAACTGTCACCAGTGGCTTCATTGTCACCAAATCTGATGCATGTTGCTAGCAAGAACATTCAAAGAACAGAATACACGTCTCTTCTAATCTGGAACAATTAATCCACAAAACTTAGAATTGTGAACAAAAAAGGTACCTCAGCAATATGAAAAAAACACACTGTGAAAATTTCCTGCCAACTTATTTAATCATTGGTCTTATAAGTCCCATATTGTGCACCGATGCCAATCCATAAGAATTTATAATTGAGTAGTTTTATGTGCAAATTAATTATAAATACTTATTGACTGGCACTGATGCAAAATATGGGACTTACTGCTATGGTCCTTTAATTTGCAACTCTGAGTTGTATGGATTAATTGTTGTAGTTTAAAAGTGCATCCTGTTTTTTTTACTACTCCCATTGCTTACACTTTACAGTAAGGCATTTCTATATTTCAGTGATGAGAACATCCTCCTCACCCATCACTTGAACCAATCAAACCGTTCTACTTAAAGATGTTTCTTTGATTGGGGGGGGGGGGGAAATCAAGGGAATGAGCCAAGAAAATCCTCAGCTTTCAAAGGACTTCTGTCTGCCTTGACATAGAATCAAAATAGGCCCGAGAGAGACTACATAGACCAGACGCACCTAGAACATAACAAGAGAGAGTTGGTAGGGGTGGCGGGAAGCTCATCTAGTCTGACATTCACCTTCGGGCAGGGTCCACTGTACCTAACTCATCCCAGATAGATATGTAAAGATACAGATTGGTCACATATCTTAATAGTTCATAGAGGTTGAAATTCTCCCTGGAAAGATGGGTCATCAGTCCATCAAAACTTCAAACACAAAAATTCTCTTTACAGTGAAAAGCCAATCTTTGTTCACACTCCTCCAAGTGGAATGCCAATGGCCTCTGTGGCCTAGTATGCCTGGGGCGATAGTGGAAGGGAAAGGAAGATCAGCGGGCATGCAGACCCAAACTACACTATGGGCCCAATTTTCAAAGGCCTTTACATGGGTAACTTCCCTAGTTACCCATGTAAAGGCCTTATCCAAGATTTTCAAAAGGGCACCTACACGGGTAGTGCCCTTCGAAAATCCTGGATATGTCCCTAATGCACCCAACGCTAACGGGGCAGAGCAGGGGCAGAGGAGGGGCTTACATGGGTAGCAGCGATTTTCAATGCTACCCGCATAACTCTCCACACCTTAAAGATAGGCAAGGTTTTTCCTCGTCTATCTTTAAGGCGCAGTGGCTATGCGGATAGTATTGAAAAAAAAAAATCGCTGCTACCCATGTACCCTCTGTGGCTGCTGGCGCGTCCAGACCAACCTGGATTTTCACTTCTGCCGGTGTGTGGGGGGGGGGGGGGGAGGGGTTGGCAGCCAGGCAGGCTATGTGCCACGGTGGCACTTAGCCTGCCTAATTCAAAATCAGGCCCTATGTGTTTAATTGAATTTATTCAAAAAGAAAACACAGCATTCTAAATTTGTGGCATATATCTGTAAGCCACAATTCCTAATCGTCCTCCCGGGCCAGTCCAGAATGCATAGCGTTATCTCTGTCCACCAGCAGCTGAGGGCTGAGCATATAAGGATTCTGATTATCCAGTACAAGAGCTTCCTCTTCAGCCCCAAAATCCAGTCTCTCAGTCCTCAGCAACTGAGTGAAGAGCTTTTGCGTGGTGGACTCCACTGCAAGGATAAGTCCTCAATAGATTCTCAAAAAAGAGAAATGCAAGGGGCTGCAGAAGTTTTATAGGCTGGAATTTTCTCTTCCCTACTGAAAGGTGGGAGAGTAAGGGCTGGTAGTGTCTGCAGGGCCGGTCATTCAACTTTGTCTCTCTAAGAGGCCAGGAACAGCCGGGAGTTAAATTACCTGGGAGCCCCAGGTCCCTTTCTCCTCCCTCCCCAAGTACCTGTTGACAGCAGTTCTACTTGGGATTTTTCCTACTCCACTATATGGTGCGGTACTTTGCCGCTGCCTCTTTAATTTACAAAATCAAGGAGGAAAAATACAGTAGGCAGAGGAGCTGACAGCGCCAAATCAATTGCAGTTTGGCTGAAGCAGGATTCTTCGCTCAATCGGTTTGCACAGTGAGGAGTGAAGGGCAGTTTTCCTTAGCAGGTTGTTCGGTCGGTTTCCATCATGCTTGCGGTGCAGTTTCTTTTTCTTGCTCAGCATGCATGCTGTCAGTCTTCCTGGTCTGTGTGCATCGTTTAGGCAACCATGGCTTGACATCAACTGGGTTTTGCCATTTCTATATTAGGCAGGGGAGGTTTCTGGAGTGGTCCTTTGCCGGCATGCATAAGGAGGCTGCAGCAGGAGCCTCAGAGGAGAATTCTTCAGGGCCTTCGGTTCCTGACGTTTTGGCGGGAACCACAGCCATTTTGCCTCAGAGTGCCATTTCCCTAGAGGAGAAAGTCAAATGCAGAAAGAGTAAAACGAAGATGAAAGGGCTGCAAAATTTTAGCACCATGGCCAGAGCCTGAAGGGATCCCCAAGTTATTGGAGCCGTTTTTCTCTCCAGACTTTATTTTGTCACTGCATAAAGCCTACTGTCAGGCAGATTCTTGTTCTGCCCCAAACAAGGTCCCTGCTCTATTGGCCCCTGAGACCCTGCAGGAGTGTGACCACATGGAAGGGCCACCTCCATAGAAAAGGAAAAAAAAGGAAGCCTGATGCCTGGCTGGGTCAGGACTCCCCACAGTCTCAAGCCTCGGAGAAGCAGGGAGAAGAGCCATCAGACCTCTGGGTTGAGTCCATGGTCCCAGATTTAGAAGACAGTGAGATTCCCCAGGGAGAAGATCCCAACATTTTCCAAGTGTTTCACAGAGAGGAGCCCTCATCAGTCATTCTCTAGCAACTTTGAACATTATGCTATCCCCTGCTGTGGTGGAGGAGCCCTTGGAAAAACCCTTGTTGCAGGAGTTCAAGGGTGCTCAGGCATGTTTCCCAGTTCATAGAGTAATTAAGAAAATGTTTGAATCGGAATGGGAGTTTCTGGAGGCTAATTTGAGAGGGAGCAGAGCAATGGGTCACCTGTACCCTATTCCACAGAATGAGCAAGACCTCTTGAGGATGCCTAAGGTGGATGACCTGGTCTCGACGGTGACTAAGAAGACCACCATTCCAGTGGCAGGTGCAGCAGCCCTTAAGGACCTCCAGGACTGTAAGCTGGAGTGACTCCTCAAGCAAGCTTTTGATACCAGTGTCTTGGCCCTGTAGGCCTCTATTTGTGGAGCCTATGTCTCCAGGGCTTCCATTTGCTGGTTCCAGGGGTTGGCGCCACCTGATCTGGAGGAACAGGTGGCCTCGGAGGGGGCCAAGCTGGAGTTTGCCTCAGCATACCTGGCAAGATGCCTTCTATGATTTGATGCTGCTCTCTATTATTGCGGCCCAATGTTTTCTTTGGCTCCATAACTGGTCAGCAAACACTGTCTCCAAGTCCAGGCTCCAGGCTCAGTAAACTACCTTTTAAGGATAAGTTGTTGTTCGGTGAAACGATGGATAAGCTGGCCAAGGACTTGGGGGGGGGGGGGAACTCCAAAAGGGAGAGGGGGGGGGGTCGCTTGCCAGAGGATCGGCAGAAGGGACCAAAGCAGGGGTCCCCTCAGCGGGGGCAGCCCTGAAATTTCCAGTGGTTCCAGTCTAGCCATTTTTTCCCATATCAAAGGTGTAGTTACAGTATGAGAGAGCAGCTCTTTCGTAGCTACCAGGGTTCCAGTTGGGGTAATTACTTTTCCCCTCAGGCCCCAGCCAAGAAGCCCCAACGAAGCAAGGGCAGCCCAGATGAAAGTGGTGATAGGCAATCGGTTACAAAAGTTTAATTCCATCTGGGTCAGTATCGCAACCGACAAATGGGTCTTTGAGATTGTTTATTTATTTATTATTTATTTACATTCTCTTATATACTGCGCTATTCTGCATCAGTGCGGTTTACATTGAACAAACTGAAATTACATTGAACAGGGCATTATAACTTGGAGATAACTATTTTACAGGGAACATGGGCTATGGAGGGTTAAGTGGCTTGCCCAAGACCACAAGGAGCACCTGTGGGACTAGAAACCCCAGTCCTTCCGGCCCAAAGTTGCTGTCCTCTAGTGGGATTTGAACCCCTCACCTTCCAGCCTGAAGTACCTTGCCCCAACCACTAGGCCACTCCTCCACTCCTGTTTGGGAGTGTTACGCTCTGGAGTTTGCCTGACCCCTCTCCGAAGCCTTTGAACTCTCACCCTGCAAAGCTCCAAAAAAGGCAAGAGTGGTTCATGACATTCTTCAGTGCTTTCTGCTGTTGGAGGCAGTGGAGCTGGTGCCCCACGGCCAATGTGGGTTAGGATGATAATCTATTTTGTGGTACCCAAAAAGGAAGATTCCTTCCAGCCCATCCTCGATCTCAAGAATGTGAACCGCACTCTGTGAGTGCGGCACTTCCGGATGGAAACCCTACAATCGGTTATACTAGAAGTGGCAGGGTGAGTTCTTGTCTACTCTGGATCTCACAGAAGCCTATCTGCATATCCTCATCTGACCAGACCATCAGCGGTTCTTGCGTTTTGCCATGCCTATGGTCACTTTCAGTTCAGGGCTCTGCCCTTGGCCTGGCTATCACTCCACACATTTGGCAGCTGCCTAATGAAAGGAAGGTATCCTGATGCATCCCTATCTGGGGGAATCTCTGCCACGTAGCAGGTGGAAGAGTTCCTTCAAAGTCTAGGCTGAGTGCTCAACCCAGCCAAGAGTCAACTCCAGCCCATTCAACGTCTGATCTGAGAGCCCAGTTCTGTACTCAGGCAGGTGTGGTTTCACTGTCGGGGGACAGAGTGCAGAAGATTCAGTTGCAGATGCAGCGATTTTTGCAAATGAAGGCACCAAGGTGAAACGCTTCTTCAGTGGATACAGGGAGCACATGTCCAAGGTCTCGAAATATTTGCACAGGCCTGGCCATCAGAGGGCTCCTGTATGTCTTTCTGCCATGGGCACACATCGGGCGCCTGCTACAGTGGATAGAAACTCACAATGGTCCAATGGTATTCATTGCACTAGACTGGCCTTGGAGACAGTGGTATGCAGATATGACCCAGCTTTTGATAGACAGGCCCTGGCAGCTTCCCGACAGGATCAACCTGCTCTCCCAAGGTCTGGCGTTGATGCTACAGGTGGATCGGTTCTTGCTTATCGCTTGGCTCTTGAGCGGGCATGGCTGAGACGTAGAGAATATTCCACTTTGGTTATTGCAATCATGTTAAAGGCCAGGAAGAGTTCAACTACCATGGCCTATGTGAGGATCTGGTGAGTGCTTGAAGACTGGTGTTTGTCGAGGAGCATTTCTCCACTTTCTTGTTCACGCCCAAATATATTGCTGTTCCTGTAGCATGGCTTCAAGAAGGGACTGGTGCTTAATTACCTGGAGTCCAGCTGGTGGCCTTCACTTGCTATAGGGGGGCTGCACGCAGGGGCATTCGTTGGCAGGGCACCTGGACGTGGTTGAGTTCCTCAAGGCAGTGAAGCAAGTTTGTCCGCCCTTGCAGCACGTGGTTCCATCTTGGGACCTTAATTTCATACTATCAGCCTTAACGGAAGCTCCGTTCAAGCCTTTCAGCAGCGTCACTGCGATATATTACTTTGAAAACAGTCTTTTTGGTGGCCATCTGTTCCACTTGGCGGATTTTGGAATTCCAAGCCTCTCGTGCAGGGAACCTTTTTTGCTCTTTCGAAGGAAAAGGTGGTTTAGAAGCCGGTGCCCTTTTTCTTTCCTAAAGTGGTCTTTCGCTTCCACCTGAATCAGTTTCCCTGCCTGTCTTTCCTTCACTTGATGACTCAGAGGGGGATCGCTAACTACACCTGCTGGACTTGCGCAGGATGCTGCATAGGTACCTTAAGAGCATGGAGTCCTTCCGTAGATTGGTCAGGTTGTTTGTGTTGTTTGAAGGCCCTCATAAAGGAGAATTGGCCTTCAATGCGTCAACTGCTCGCTGGGTCAAGTAGGTGATAATCTCCGCCTAGGTTTGAGGCATGGCTCCGCCGTTGGGCCTTAGGGCCCATTCCACCAGGTCTCAGGCAACCTCTTGGACGGAGCGTAGTCTGATGCTGCCAGCAAATATTTGCAGGGCGGTGACCTAGTTGTCACTTCATACCTTTTCTCAGCACTATTGGCTGGATGTCCAGGCCACCGGAGATACATATTTTGGGCATCTGTGCTTCAAGCCAGATTTGTGGGTCTCTCCCTTGTTTAGGTACTGCTCTGGTACATCCCATGTGTGCTGGACTGGCCTGGAGAGATGATTAGGAAAGCGAAAATCAGACCTTACCTGCTAATCGTCTTTCCTCGAGTCCCTCCAGGCCAGTCCAGGAACCTCCCTTGTGCAGATCTGCATTTCTTTTGTGCCTTCAAGCAGGACTTTGAAGCAAATCCAGTCAGTTTGAAGGAGATAGTTACTTCTAAGGACTTATGTAAAGAAGTACAGCACTGCAGTGGTGGCGTTTCCCCTATCAGGGTGGGCTGCTTGGCAAGCATGACCCTGTCAACACACTATGTCCTTAATCTGTACATAGTTCCAGTTACATTACTCTAATTTAAACGGGGTGTTCCTTCTGTTGTCTCGTGTTAGAGCTAAGACTCTTGAGGAGGGTGCTATCTCGCTACTGCAAATCTGCTTTGTCAGTAGGAGACTGTATTCTGGAGCTGAAGAGGGAGCTCTTGTACTGAATAGTCAGAATCCTAATATACTCAGCCCTCAGCTACTGGTGGACAGAGATAACCCCATGCGTACTGAACTGGCCTGGAGGGACTCAAGGAAAGACAGCAGGTAAAGTCTAATTTTGTCTTATATAATATAGAAATTTAACAAAAATTAACTCCTCTTCAAACCAAAAAAAAGAGTAAACATCATGTAATAAAAATACAGTCTATCTAGCAAGAAATCATAGCACAGCTGCAAAGGCTGGTTCAAAATAATGAGCCTTTACTGTCTTCCTAAATGAACAAATCCTCTTCAAGTTTTAATTCTAACTGAAGTGTGCTTTGTAAATGTGCAGTTGCATGAGGAAAAGCACGAGCTTGAGGTTCAACCTCAAGAAGCAGTATGCCTTATCTGGCAAAGCCTAAAGCACAAGCAGGTTGGTAAGGAACCAAACACAGCGTGAAAACACAATGGAGCCAAATCATGAAAAGGTTTTATAACCAATGTCAATATTTTGAACTTTGTGTGTCATGCAAAAGACAACCAATGGAGACTTCAAATACATATCTCTTTATCTCACGATCAGCTAAGTGTACTCAGAACTTTGGGAAGATGTAACACTCGTGGGAAGTGAGGGAATTTCAATGTTTCTTCTAGCAACTGAATTAGCTTAATTTAAAAACAAACGTCAAAAAGAAGGAGATATCTGAGAGCCAACATGATTTCCCCACCTATGGCCTTTAGCTCCTCAGCTTCCATATCTCCATTCCAAGCAAGGGTGGGGGGTGAAGAGGGAGGGGGAGATTACTGTTAAAATTCCATTGCTAGCTGTATCACAAAAAGTAACACATATATATGTTACCCAGTTTCAGAAAGGAGATTTTAATCCAGTACTGTTTTTAAGCTCCCCTCCCCCAGCCTGCTGCATTATGACAATGCTTCACAACCTTGTCAAGTCCAAGGCACAATATACTTTAAAAAGGTTTGTTCAGCACATCACCCTCATGAATCGGCCAGCACCAACATGGGAGGGAACGCATATGACCAAAGGAAAGGATTGAGAAGCACCGAAAGCTCCATCAGAGACAAAAGGACTCCGTGAAGGAGACGGGGGGAGAAGAGGAGGCACTCAGCGCAATGTGGCTTATCCTTTCCCGGCCTATATGGTGCTTGTTAATTCCCACACTTTGGGTTTATGCTGCATGAAGGAAAGGAGAAAGACATATGTGACTAGACATCTTGCATGTTTAAAGACCCACTGCTGGAGTCTCTTGGTGCTGCAAAGTGCCAAAAACAGAGCCATGTGCCAGTCTGTACTTGAGCTTCGGGCAGTGGTGACTTTTCTATCGATCATTTGATCAGGTCTGAAGGCACACTGGGAACCACTGCACTATGAGACCTGCAGCACTGCTTACAATGTGTAGAATAAAGGACTGAAAATATCACTGCAAAACCAGAACGTGTCAAGAAAATCTCCCTCCTGGAGCTGGTAACTCTCGGTATGTCTGCATATTTAATGTAAAGATAAAGGGCAGGGTAAGTCGAGAGCCCCATATAAATGGAAACAAATAGCATTTAAATATAAATCCTTAACAGAGCTGCTAATAAAAGGGTTCCCCATGTCTCAGTTTCACTTCTCTAACCTTAAATTCCCTTCTCATCCTAAAATCTAAAATACAAAACTTGAATGGTCAGGGCAGACTTATTGTAAAAATGGTTAATATTTGAGAAAAAAATGATACTGAGGAAGAAAGACCTGGTCATTTTACTGCTTTGCATCATACAAAGCAGCCGACTTCTCTGGATAATATCCATGAAAGAAATCCAATTAGAATCACAAAGGTTTCATGAATTTTTGATGTTTCTCTTCTCTTTCTGCTTAAAGGACAGCTGGGATGAGGAAAGAAGAAACTTAAGATATGTCTATCACAGGTTTAAACTTCCATTCACTCCCCAGAAGGAGGGTAGCTCAACATTAAATTCAGGTTGGTTTGTTTGTTTTTTAAATTTTCCTTTCTGAAAGGAGAAATAAAATAAGATTTCATCTATCCCTGAAACCAAAACTGAATGGGAGGATTCATTCAGCAGAGCTTATTACAAGATTAAGAGACTATTTTACATAGCATGTTGAGACTGGAATTGAGAAGTCCAGGTTGGAACATGCTCAGTTCCAGCAGTATTTTACAATATGCTCTACCACATGTGGAGCCTTCTGTAAAATAACTTAAAGGGTGTGCAAGAGTGCACATGGATCTGCTGCAATGTATAAGCGGGAAGAGCTATTTTACAGAAGGGAAAAATGAAAGTCACTGACTGGGCAGGTTCATCTAGAAATGTTGGCACTTCCACATGTAGCCGACCTATGTGTGTACGAGTAACTTCAGACAAATACTGAGGCTGCAATTTTTTTTTTAATTGCTAATTTAGGAGGAGGAAATAAGGGAGTTATTTTATTTCATTCCCTGCTTAATTCCTCAGGTAAAGCCCTGGATGAAATGAGCACTTTTTAAAGATCCATGTGTGCAGCTGGTGTAATACAGATGGGAAAACTTTTGCCACCTATGTGAATTCCCTTTGTAAAATGGGGACGTGTGTGTAGATTTTTCTCTCTTCCAAGCCCAAACCACGCCTCCTTGAAGTCTGTGTGGTGGATCTTCATGTGTAAATAGTGCCTTTCTTAAAATGCATTTATTTTGTTTAGTAGCATTTAGCTCACACCTGTATGTATTCTAATGTGTATATATAAATGCTTATATTTACACATGGAGATGCTTCTAAAATAAACCTCCCAAAAGTGATTATTACAGATTAATTTTTAAAAAGACCTAAAAAACTGTCATCTTCCATTTCAGTACAAAAAGGGGAAAAAAGGACAAAGGAACATTTCTTTATATGTACATAATGAGCCTGATTTTATAATAAGTCATATTTTATGAAAACATGAAAAGAAATCCTCTGGGACTCTCGCTCACTCAAACACAGCCACCGAGTGCTGACACTTCTAAGAGAATTCCTGTCCGGATGCAGCCCGTATAGCAGTGACGGGCGAAACTTGAGTCGACGCTTGTCCAGCTTGCTAGACATAAGAATATAAGATATGCCATACTGGATCAGACCAAGGTCCATCAAGCCCAGTATCCTGTTTCCAACAGTGGCCAATCTAGGTCATACGTACCTAGCAGTTTCCCCAAAAGACACAGGTTCAATGCTTGTATTGGGTCAAGCAGTGATATCCTGGGTCCCTTTTAATAATGGTTTATGGACTTTTCCTCCAGGAACTTGCCCAAACCTTTAAGCACAGCTACACTAACAGCTTTTACTACATCCTCTGGTAACAAATTCCAGAGTTTGATTACACGGAGTAAAAAAATATTTTCTCTTATTAGTTTTAAATAGTTTACCCTGTAGCTTCATTGCATGTCCCCTAGTCTTTCTATATTCTGAAAGACTAGGAGACACGCAATGAAGCTACAGGGTAAACTGGCCTTTAAAGAGAGTGAATTACAGCCTTCTAAGAGATACTGCCGCTAAGCTAAATGCTTTCTTGTGTTTTTAAATGCATTTAGAAAATTGTAAAACACATTTTGGTCTATGAATGAATAATATTTGAGAAAAATGGGTGTTGTTGGCTTGAGGCTTACTGCCTATTTAGCTAACTTTTCTCTTGTACACCCTCCTGTCTGAGGCCTCTTAACAATATTGGCAGATTTCTCTAGTTGGCTGCCTCTTATGCGTTTAGGTGTTGTGGAAGTTATCACCTCCCCTTCATCACTTAGCGTTTGCATAAGGTGACTCTTTGTATTGGCATATCTTATAAAAAGGCAAAATAAGTCCCTATATGCCTTTATAAATAAGCACCCATAACCAGCCTTGATAGCAAACAAATGTTGATACATTTACACCTGCCTCTACAGTTGGTGTAAATAAAAATGTATGCATACAAGTACACATGCTCAACTCCGTCTCTGCTCCAAACTATGCCCCAGAAATGCTTATATAGATTGTTCAAAAAATGTGCATCCATTTTTATGCATACTTTTTACATGCATGTGCAGTTGTGCAATTCTATAAAAGACCTCTTTATGCATTTAAGGCAGGCTTTACAGAAGGAAAAAGCTGTCTCCATGTCAAAACCAAAACCCTCAAGACATATAATGTTTCTTTTGGGATCCTGCCAGATACTTGTGACCTGGACTGGTCACTGTTGGAAAGAGAATACTACTACTACTACATATTTCTATAATGGGCTTGATGGACTTTTGGTCTGACCAGTAATGGCATATCTTAGGGTCTTATGTTCTAAAGCAAGGGCTGATACAACATAGGGATTTGCTAGTAACACACATCACCCAAAAAATACATCCTGCTTAAAATGGGCCACCGAGTGCAGGATAGATCTTGAGATCTTTCTCTTGGAAAATTAACCAATTGTCATCTCACCTTCTCAAGAGCACAAGAATCCTTTCATGCATTACATTAGCCACTCAAAGAGTCCTTCATTATGCTATGTGATCAATTTCTACTAGAGTCTTACTTACACATCCTGAAGGGGTGACACAGCAAAACAGGATGCTTGAACAATATTAGCCTGCAAAAGAAAAGTGTGAAGTATCTTACTGCCCTCACCCCCCCCTTAATATCAAATAGAAACTTTTTTTTAAACTAATGTATGTATAAAAACTCAAATGATAAGACTTTGACTTTCATACTTTTAGGACACATCATGTGAAAAGAGAT
The DNA here is from genome assembly GCA_033557465.1 of Ichthyophis bannanicus. Classification (NCBI taxonomy): domain Eukaryota; kingdom Metazoa; phylum Chordata; class Amphibia; order Gymnophiona; family Ichthyophiidae; genus Ichthyophis; species Ichthyophis bannanicus. The sequence continues at coordinate 124,554,270 of CM066048.1, forward strand.
GTCATTAGAGAGAGACATCATGCTTGGCAAGATTGAAGGTCAACATAACCTGCAATATGATAGATTGATACAACAGAATTAACCACCTGACAGACAGTCTTCAGTCTTCAGACAGTTTAGGATGGGCATTCCCAAACCTGTTCTGAGGCCTCCCCAGCCAATCAGGTTTTCTGGATATTCACAATGAATATGCACAAGAGATTTGCATACAATGGAGGCAGTGCATGCAAATCTCTCCCATGCACATTCATTGTGGATATTCTGAAAACCCGAATGGCTGGAGGCAAGTTTGGGAACCCCTGATTTAGGACAACTATCCACAGGGTTGCCATCAACTCAATGGCACTTTACAGCAACTATGTCAAACGTGCTTGCTATGAAGAGTGAATGGCATCTCACAGGGGATGAACCACTGTATAAAGCTTGTTTCTATCAACCACGGTATTCATGGGGCTGCGCTCTGCATCCAAGAGCATAGCTAAGATATCCATGCAGAACCTGTGTGCACAATGCCTTCCAAGGGACAGGATCTGATATGCATATAATCCACATACAATAAAAAAAACAGCCCTCAATTATGGAATGCTTTACCAATTAATTTAAGAATAGACTTAAGTTTTAGGAAAGGGTTGAAACTGCTTTATTTCCCACTGAAAAAAATAATTTTAGAAGATTATTATTGATTAGGGAAAGAACAGTTGATTGATCGACTTATGTCTCAATTTTTCATCTTTTATTCCCTCATATTTCTACCTTTGATGGTATTTTTACTGATTTGTACATTTTAAAATAACGAATGTCACGAAGATAGTATATAAAATGTTTAAAATAAGTAAATAGGAAGGGTGGATCTTTTCGTATCAGCTCACCAGGGATTAGATAACAGTGTACACAGTATCTTATCAGGTACACAGATACATAAACACAGGTACCTATAAAAACCAATTCTCTAACCACATTAACAGGACTGATGCAAGGGGGGGGGGGTGTAACCATGCAGGGTGTATGTGGATAATATTCCACCTTAGGGAGAGGAGCAGATAAGTTCTATGCAGGGACAGAACGCTTAATGCTTCATTCTCTACTTTTAAATTGGGGGAGGGACTAAATAAAGGTGGTAGAGGTACCCTGGTAGCCCCCTCCCAGTTACCTGTCCTGCAGGGGTTATGCACATAGTCCCTCTGTCCAAGGAGGGGTAATAACCACAGCAGCCTCCTGCCAGCCATAGTATCCCCTCCCCCTTCCTCCTCTTCCCTAGAGACGCAACCGGCTCGCGCGCCGCTCCAACCAGGGCCCCGCCCCTTAGCAACGCAACCCTCATTGGTGCCCACTAGCCAGTACAGTCTTGAGCACGCTCATTGGCCACCGCTGGCCGCCAGTCAAGAGTGCGCTTCCGGTAAGGTCTCCCCCGCCCCCTTTTTCATGCCGACGGTCAAAGAAAGGGAAGGGGCGGAGCCAGAAGAGAGAATGGGCAGGAGCGGTTGAGAGCACGCGCCTTTTAAATAAACCAGAAAAAATAAGGACTGCGGCCTAGTCCGTTTCCAAGGCCAACTAGACGCCTGCATTGAAGTTAGTGTGTTCTAAATGGATATAAACTTAACATAAATAAAAGCTGCAAGAACGAAAGAAGTCAATGAGTGCATGAAACAGGCAGATATAGATATTTTAATATTTAGGAACAGAGGGGCTTCAAAACAAACGGCGCCCACCCAAATTGAGGGCTTCCGGGCAACCCCGCCCTCCTGTTTTGGGAATTTTTTTGAAGGGAGAATGTAGACCCGGTGGCCTTATTTTCAAGACTTATATAATCAACATATGACCATTTGCTTGAACACATTCCATATCCTAAGGTAATCGGTATAGTTTGTATTAACTTAAGAACTAGACCCGTTTGAAAGGCTTTAATGATTACAGTGAAGAGCCACATTCTGGGCCCAATCCTTGGGATATGGAGGTGATTTTTTTTGTTTTGTTTTACTTTAGCATTTGGGGTATTTGAAATCCTTACGTCTTCGCATTAGGAGAAGTATTCCCAATAACCTGTCTAACGATCTGAGCCTAACCTCTCCTATAACATCTGAATGTAGTTTTATAAACAATACTTAAATCGAGCAATTTCCGTAATCTGGTCTAGCTCTCTTTCTTTACAACTCTAATTCAAAAGAGTGTTTCTTTTTAAAGCGTGTGTAACAATAATAACTTATTTTGGAGCACTTACTAGAAAAGCTTTATTTACATAAAGCCTTTCATTCATTTCAAAACACATTATAATGTAAAAACTTAAATCAATATGTATCCATCTTTGGAGTCTATTGAGGTCAGTCATTGCAGATAAAAAGGAAGTTAGTACATAATGGGCCTAAATAAAAATAGTAGTTGTAACAAAACATACAAAGTTGCAATTCATTTTCTCCTGTTCTGTTATTTGCTTTGAATTGACTCATGTAAAATCTTTACAAATTTTGGTTTTAACTTAAGAAAAAAAGAGTTATAGTAACAAAGTGACTCCCCTAGAGTTACAGAGAGGGAGGCGGCCTTGCTGCAATGTCAACAGGCACTCTTTACAAGGTACACACAAAGGATTCAAAAAATACCTCGTAATAAAAATATGATAAGGTGGTTGAGTGGAGCCATCAACAGGCCTAGAGCCAAACCACTAAAACGTCTCTAGAGGCTGTCCACCTTCCCCCATAAACATCAATATATGCAAATAAATAACTGTGCACTCCTCTGTACTTTGACGATTTTTTTTTAGAAAATTAAAAAAAAAAACACCCAAACTTTCAAAGTGTGGGAAACAAAGGAGGAAGTCCCCAGTCAAAACATTCAAACGGCAAAATATGGTATTCAAACAAGTGAATAAAAAGTACTTAGCTCAGCTTGATATAGATACAAAGTATGCACTTAAATGCCGGCAAAGCCAGGACACCACAGCTTACTACTTAGTGCTGCTGCCAGGCAAAGGGCTCTGCTGATAAATACCAGCTCCAATGTTCAGAAATTCACCGACCTCATTTCAGAAGCTTCATAAAGTCAAATAGTCAGAAGCTCCAGGGCTTCCAAGCTTCAGGCTTACTTCATACTATACAGCCAATACAATTGTAGCGCTTACAGCTCGCCATCAGTGTTTCAGCCAGCACAAAGTTGGCTTGCTTCAGGAGTAAACGAGCTGTTCTTCCTTCAAGGGCAAACAGACAAGTCTTCTTCGGCTTCTTCATCTTAATTCCAGGCTTTGTAATATAATCTATATAAATAAGTTTTCTCCCTTAACCTTAATATGTTTCCGGGAATGCCTTCCCCCTCATGCAACTAAAAGTATTTTATTTGCAAAGCTTTTCTATACCACCCCTTCCCAAGATCAAGGGTGGCTTACATCAAACATAGGTATGAAATAGTAAGAAATAACTTACAGATTTTACATATTTCTGATTTATATGCCTATGTTGCTGTGGAACCCCACAAATTTAGTAGGGGATAGAAGGTGGGCAGTTTTCCAAAACAACCCTTTTACCCAAGTACATAGCTTATGAAAATGGCTAGTCCGAGTCAGATACAGAGCTGGAAATTAGAACAGACAGGTAAAATGTTAACAGGTTTTTTTTATACCGCTTTATCATTTTAGTCAAAATGATTTACATTGTAACTTAAACTTGGTAAAGTACATAAAACAGCGACATTGATAACTTGGATTGGGATCATATACCCTGTCATTGATAAGAGGCAGGGATCAGAACAGGCCAATGCAGAAATGCACAGTAGGCTTTGGTTAGCTTTGTTTTAGTGCACAATTTTGTGTGCTACCAATGCAAGAACAAGTTTTGCATACAAGCTAACCAAGTGCAAAGTCTTCAGTGGACAGCGGCACACAGTGCATTTAAATCTGGTTAACTGGACGGTAATGAAGCAATTAGCTATGCACCATGGATGCAGAGAAGTGTGCATGAGATCGGCTGAGTGCAACACTGGGATTTTAATGAGGTCTGGGGGAGACTTCAAAATTTAACTATAAATCTTTAGTCAGTGCTGAAGAGAAATCTATGCTTGTTTCTTGAGCATACAGCACTCACATCTTTCTGCCTCTACTGAAGGCAATGGTAGGGGAAAAAAAACAAAAACACCCCATCCCAGCACAGGTTGTGTGCTAGAACAATGTAATGTGCATGAGCTGTAAAGTTATCTGACACACAAACAATATTCTGTACAGATTAATCTGTTTATGAACACATTATTCTAAGCAGAACTTGTGCTCTCCTTGCGCACAAAGTGTGCGCAGCTCATTTCTATGTTGTTTGCTTATTAAAGTTGCATTAGAAAACCCAGGGCCAGAGCTTTAGTGTTGAGCTCTGTCACAGGGTTTCTGCATCAGCCCAACAGAGATGATGAATAAAGTGGATCCTACCTGGGTCACATGTGTCCGTCTATCAGAGCAGGGGTTACAACTCACAAATTTCATGCATTCTCTAAACACTGGACCAGGGGTTCTGAACCCAGTCCTCGAGACACACCTAGCCACTCAGGCTTCAGGAATCACAATGAATATGCATGAGAGAGATTTGCATACAATGGAGATGAAAATGCATATGAGAAATCTGCATGCACTATTATGGGCATCCTGAAAACCTGACTGGTTAGGCATGTCCAGAGGACTGGGCTCAGAACCACTGCACTAAACATTCTGACCCATTTTATTATTATACATTGTCAGGGCTTGGCAAATCCCAAGTGCCAGATTGCCATGACATCTACAAACTGCACCTTGGTACCTGGGATTTGAAGGCCCCAAAGTTTATTTTATGCCCCAGGTGCAGAGCTGCCTTATCCCACCATGATCTGCTCTCTACACGGAGGTTTATCTTGTTGTTTCAAGTTCTGTGGGTTTGAGGGGTATTGGAAAAATGTTTTTCTTGCTTCACATATTACCAAGCCATGGTGATATGTGAAGCAAAAAAGGAAGTTGCCTTGGGTGCAGCTATAGAGGATCACTAATACTGCTGACAGCTTACTCATTGGGATTGCTGGGAGGGGGAAGAGGAGAATGATCACTGCCTTATTACTGCTCATATTACCCCTCTTCTCAAGTCTCTCATTGGCTTCCTATCCATTTCCGCATCCAGTTCAAATTTCTCCTGCTGACCTGTAAGTACATTCACTTTGCAGCTCCTCACTACCTTTCCTCTCTTATCTCCCCCCCCCCCCCCTCAGGAACTCCACTCTTCTGACAAATCGCTTCTATCCGTGCCCTTCTCTTCTATTGCCAACTCCAGACTTTGCTCCTTTCACCTTCCTGCTCCTTATACCTGGAATAACCTGAATCTGTATGTCAGGTGCCTTCTCTGACTCTTTTTAAATTCAGGCTGAAAACTCACCTCTTTGCTGCTGCTTTTGGATTTGACTCACCTGATGTCATAAGAACATAAGATATGCCATACTGGGTCAGACCAAGGTCCATCAAGCCCAGTATCCTGTTTCCGACAGTGGCCAATCTAGGTCATACGTACCTAGCAGTTTCCCCAAAAGACACAGGTTCCGCAATACTTGTACTGGGTCAAGCATTGATATCCTGGGTCCCTTCTTAATAATGGTTTATGGACCTTTCCTCCAGGAACTTGTCCAAACCTTTTTTAAACCCAGCTACACTAACAGCCTTTACTACATCCTCCGGTAACAAATTCCAGAGTTTGATTACACATTGAGTGAAAAAATATTTTCTTTTATTAGTCTTAAATAGTTTACCCTGTAGCTTCATTGCATGTCCCCTAGTCTTTCTATATTCTGATAACGTAAACAATCAGTCTACGTTTACCCGTTCCACTCCGTTCATTAATTTATAGACTTCTATCATATCTCCCCTTAGCCGTCTCTTTTCCAGGTTAAATAGCCCTAACCTTTTTAGCCTTTCATAGGAGTATCCTTCCATCCCCTTTACCAATTTTGGTGGCTCTTCTCTGAACCTTTTCTAATAACTCTATATCCTTTTTAAGATAGGGCGACCAGAATTGCACACAATATTCAAGGTGCGGTCTCACCATGGAACGATATAGAGGCATTATAATATCTTTTGTTTTATTTTCCATTCCTTTCCTTATGATACCTAGCATTCTATTTGCTCTCTTGGCCGCTGCTGCACACTGCGCCGAGGGTTTTAACATGTTATCCACAATGACGCCTAAATCTTTTTCCTGGGTGGTGGTTCCTAATGTGGAACCTTGCATTGTGTAACCATAGTTTGGGTTGTTCTTCCCTAGGTGCATAACTTTGCACTTGTCCACATTAAATTTCATGTCCTTTGCGTTTCCCTACTATTCCCCCTAGCTGTATCCCATGTGTTGTCTGTCTCGACTAGATTGTAAGCGTCGATGAACAGGGACGTCTTTTAAGTGTGTCTGTACAGCACTGCATATGCCTTGCAATGTTAAGTGTCTGATTTATAAAGTTTTAATTTTCCCACAGAAAATGGAAAAAGAGTAAATCTGATTCTTACAAAAAGGAGGTGCCATACATCTTATAGAAGTCTCAGCGGCCAGCTCCTAAATTTTTAAACTGGCTCCTAGCTTCCAAGAAAATTAGTCAAAGCCTGTGCATTATCATTGCAGTGCTTTCCCAACACAGCTCTTACAAATCTCATTTGTGGCAGAGAGCTCCAAGGATCATCTGTGAAACATAAGTATCATACAGCTGGGAGAACTCTGTGCAAAAATTTAGAACATTCTGCATTTTTATTAGTAAATTTCTGCACATAATTACTCCATTATAAAGACTAACTCCTCCTGTAGACCTGAAATCCCCTGCCTTTTACCTCCTTAGCTTCTCGCTCCAATCAAAGTTCTCTCCCCCCCAGCCTTCCCTGCTCACCCCCCAGTTCTCTCTCCCTTTAACGTCTAGCAAGATCCCTACTGTTGTCTGTCCCCAAGGTCTACCCTCATGCACATCCTCCCCACCTTTCTCCCGTCCTCATGGACCAAACCTTCTCTCTCCTTTCTTTCCAGGTACCTACCTCCACCTTTCTTTATCACCATCCCCATGCATTCAACCATCTCCAGCCCCCCAACTCACCAGCTGTCTGTTTCTAGCCCCAATAACTCACCACTCTTCTGCCTGACCTATAGTGGCTTTTTAACAGTCGCAGGAGCATAACCCTTTGCTCTCACAGCTGTGCTAGACTTGCGATGCTGGCACTGCATGTTTTAAAAAAAGGTAAACAGAAGTGCTTCCTGTCTTTAGCAAGAAAAGGAAGAGCTTCCGTTTATCTTTTTAAAAATGTTATATACTGGTGTCTGAAGTCTAACACAGCTGCAGGAGCAAACTGAAACAATCCCATGGCTGTGAAAGGCTAACAGTGAGGCAGGCTCGTGCACAAGCTTTAAGAGACCTGAGCTGGCCTCCCTGATGCAGGTGACAGTGCTAGTACCTGTGTAGAATTCTGCATTGTGCAGAATTCCTCCAGGAGTTTAAAAAAAAAAAAAAAAAAAAAAGAGAGTTGAAGGAACAAGCTTTTTCCCTTTTTTGCTAGGTTTTCTCCCCCCTCACCCCATTATTATTCCCTGGGCCAAAAGTATTCCCACAAATATCCCATTCATGATTCCCCCCACTCATTCACAGGTGCCAGCAGTATGGGTGAGTGAGTGCTTCCAATATTAAGCAAACTCTTTCACTGTATCCATGGAAGATTAATGTGTAGAGTCTGACACCCCATCTTTTTTTATAGCAAATTGGTTCCTAGGCCCTCATTATCCTTAATTCAAAAGGTAGGGGTCTCCATCTAGCCTTCTCCCTTCCTTAGTTCACTGCTGGTACTTTGGTTTAAAGATATCAAATGAATAAAATCTCCCTCTTTACCTTACTACTATAATAATATATAAAAAAAAAAAATCACACAACACCACACATTTTATTCTAGCATCTTCCAAATGGCCACCAGAGAGGTAGGGCTGCACTTCATGCTTTTATGGATATTTTTTGTAACACCACAATGCTCTTAACACTCACCAGAGCTACTGGTTATGCCAGTTGAAAGAAAAATAAAAGCCTTTTAAATCTTTTATCATTTTATATCTGACCCATCACACAGTCTTAGTGCTTCACAGCACCCTTGAATCTATGCAGATTTTCAGCAAACAGAAACCACCTCTCCCCTTAATCTTTCTATCCCTATTTCTGCAAAATATCCATGTACCTGATGTTACGAGGCCCAGTCCAAAGCATGCAAATTTCTCAATATATATTCATTGAGGTTATTCCAAGATCAAGGTCCATACATCACAGGTTTTGCATGTTTTATATATTTGGTCTTTATGTTGCTTGTTGGTGTTTTGATTTTAATCTTTTTTTGCTTTGGGTATTTTTGGGGAAAGTAAAGTTGTAAAATTGAGTAAACTAATAATAAAACAGAAGTTAGAAAGGCTTTTTTTTTTTTGGGGGGGGGGGGGTGGCGGCTAGTGGTCAGAAGGTACAACTTCTGTCACTTGTCCAGTATTGGTAGCTGTGGATTTTTGTTGTTTGAACCAGTGATGGGTTCAGTATGGAAGTGTTTCAAAGCCTGGTGAACTACATAAATCTGTAAGACTAGTGACAGGCCTGGCAATCTACTTCCGGTGACACTGCCAAGAAAACCCAGGAGCTTCTGGGTCGCCAGGAGTCAGGACTGACTCGAAGGCACACATTGTATTGTATTGTAGTGACAGCCCTGCTACAAACTTTAGTTGACAGACTATGATTTTGATCAAGCCACTCAACTCTCCCTTCCTTCTAGTTGCAACAAGTCAACCTTAAAACAGTGATCCAGTCCTGGTTTTGCCCTTTTGCATGGTAATGTAGTCCTTTGTTATGACAATTTGAACTACTGGTTGCTACATATAAATAATTTAAAAAACACACACACACACACACACACACACACACACAACCACCGCCGCCATAGAATTAGAAAAGTTGCATAGAAAATCTACCAAAATGATAGAGGGGATGGAATAACTTTTCTAAAAGGAAAGGCTAAAGAGGTTAGGGCTCTTTAGCTTGGAGAATAGACAGTTAAGAAGAGAAATGATAGCAGTCTCAAATACTGAGTGGAATGGAATGGGTAAACGTAAATTGTTTACTTTTTCAGAAAGTACAAAGACTGGAGGACACATCATAAAGTTAAAATCTTATATTTAAAATAAGGAATTTTCTTTTCACTTAATGCATAGCTAAACTATGGAACTCTTGCTGAGGATGTGGTAAAAGCAGTCAGCATAGCTGGGTTTAATTCCCAGAGGAAGTCCATAAACTTTTATTTAGGTAGTCCAGGGGTAGCTACTTTGGGGAATTTGCCAGGTACTGTGACCTGGATTGGCCATTAATGGATCTTTGGTCTGATCCGGTATGACAAGTATGTCTATTATGTTTTAAAAAAAAATATAGGACTAAAGATATGAAGAACTATTAAGACATTTATTGATTGTTTACTAAAAGGATATGAAGAATTATTAATAATGGACTATTTTTAAATATGGGACATTGGAATAAAATTAACTCACATTTTTATATATATTTCACCTTTCCATTAAAAAGGACCTCTGGGTAAACCCAATAGTGGTATAAGGTGCTGGTTTGGTCCAACAAAATTGCATAATTAAAAAGATTGAAAAGGGGCTCAATCTTTGTTTTGGTTTTATGCTATGTACAATTACATGCATGCAATCTGACAAAACTATCATCTTCAGAATATCACCTCAGCCAGCTCAGTCATACTTCCATCCCCCACACCAGCCGAATTCTGGCATACTGTAAGCTTGCCATGTTAAGGAGCCGCTGAAACCCTATGGATTAAATTTTACTGCACAGTGCTAATGTAGCCACATAAATAATACAGTAAAGAGCGTGATTAGATTGCCTGGGGTTCATTCCAGCCCTATCCTTCCTAAGGCCCCTTCTTGCCCTCTTTCTGTGGTTATAAGAAGCATTCTATTTCCAGGCCCCCATCGTTCCTGAGAGTACTCCTTTTAGGCTTAAAAATTCCTGTACAGCAGAAACTTGAAAAAAATACCAATTTGAAACAAGCAGTGTAGGAAAGGAAACAAATTTACTCCAAGAATGTACATTGGGACATATTTCATTTTTGGGGGTTTTCCTTCATGTGTTTTGTTTAAAATGGGGGTTCATTTCAGGTGTTTTCTTGCACTACTACTATTATTGTTAATCATTTATATAGCGCTACAAGGCGTATGCAGCGCTGTACAAACATATAAAGAAGACAGCCCTGCTCATAGATCTTAGACTCTAATCAAGACAGACAGAACAATAAAGGGGAACAAGGGATTAGGATCCAAATGTGGCCTCAAAGAGGTAAGCCTTTAGCATGGATTTGAAGAAGGGGACAGAAGAGACTTGACGTAAAGATAGAGGAAGTTTGTTCCATGCATAAGGAGCAGCAAAGTGAAAAGATCCAAGTCTGGAGTTTGCAGAAGAAGAAAAGGGCATAGAGAGAAGAAAGCCAGAGGAGGAGAGGTATTCACAAGAGAGAAGAAAGGAAAGATAACGAGAGGCAGTAGAGTGAATGCATTTATATGTTAGAAGGAAGTTTCAATTGAATATGGTATTTTACTTAGTATGCTACTGAAAGGAATAAAATCCCACAAATTTCTGGTGTTTTTTTCCAATGTGCGATATTGTCTATGTTGTTTCAAACGCTGAAACTTTTTTCAAAACAGAAATATTTTTCTCTTATTATTAAATGTTCTTTTTTCACCTCTGCTTGAAGGCCGTCCTCAGTGGGTGCTCCAGGCTGCTGCACCTCTTAGAACAATACTGGGACAGACTAAGGCATACAGTGATCAAAATACACTATTGAAAAAAAAGCTAAGGTTCCTAACAGTGCTTTAGCTTTCTCCTAATAAACACTTGACAGCACTAATATACTACCTTTTCATAAAGAGCACATATGTATTGGGATCTCGGTACCAGAGAGCTACTAATGAGTGAATAAATAAATAAATACACAATTAGCTCAGACACGAACATCACAGCTAATTAAAAGAAAATCCCTCCCTACTTGTTCAGAAACTGGTATGACGTCATCACCTACTTTTTACACATTTAAAAACCTTCATCTAATCCTTTGCCTACTGAAGAAGTCAAATGGTTTTTACCGCCTCTTTAAATAGCCAATATGACGTCACCATGCAGCCTTAAATAATTACAAAATCATACTCCACCCTGGCTCTTTAAGTCGCGCGATGACGTCACACCCCACCTTCAAATCATCAAAAGCGTATTCCATCCTGTCTATTTAAGAACACGATATGACGTCAGAGCGCATCCTTACACCAGGAAGCGACTCCCTCCCCTATCGGCGTTCACATCGACCCCGTATTATCCCTTCTATGCCCTTCTCTCTAGCGCCACAATAGAACAATACAAGACCGAGAAATGAATTAAATTATGTATATATATATATAGTAATAAAAATATAGGATGGGCTATTACCTTTAAATGGTGACCCTATGACGTCATCTCTGCCCTGCCTGGGTTTAAGTCACCCTTTAAAGGGGAGTTAAAAAAAATGGGCGCTGAATTACAGGCAAATGGAAGCATGGCAGCCGGGGGAAAGCCGCCTCAACGCAGCTTTAGCAGTGCCTGAGGTCCCGCCTTCCTCTCACCCGCAGGCGCACACAAGCCACATCGCCTTCGCCAATGGCACGGCGTCCCCGTTCTCTAATCCCGCGCCCTCCTGTTCCTTTCTCTGCGGTTATTGGACAGCCGTGGCCGCCAATCAAAACAGAGAGTAGGAAAAGAAGGCAAAGGAAATAAACCGGGGAATGCCAAGGGGGGAGGAAGAGGGCGAGGCTAATGATGTCTTCTCGACAGCAAGGTTAGATTGTCAACTGGTGGTTCTAGGAAGTGGAGAATCAGGGCGGAAGGGACGGAGAAGGGTCCTTTTGCAGAGTGCAAAAGGCAATCTAAGTAGACCAAAAAAGTGCCCGCATTCAAATCTACTTACAGTATGTTGTTTATTTCATTTAATTATGTTTCCCATTGCTCGTTATTTTTGTGCAAGAAAGGACAATATGGGATAGTTAGTTATGTTCTATTCCTTCTCCCTCTCTCCTTTTTATCGTGTAGAAACAATTACATTTCTATTATCTTACAGTGAATAAGAAGCAGGCATGCAGCGCTGCAGGAAATCAGTACCATCGTAAGTAATAGGATGTCCTCGTTTTTGAAGTGGTGACCCAGATCCCTTGGACTATAACTCCCCCTCCCCCTTCAGTAGGGATAGAGGCAAAAGACGCGCTAATGCAGGCTTCTCAATCCTGGTAGGTAGGAGAAGATGTAAAAAAAAAAAAGGAAGAATTTTAGAAATATATATCTATGGGGCATGTTCCTGGCTAGTGTGGGATTAGCATATGTTTATTTATTTGGCTGTTTTTTTCTAAAACGCTTTCCACTGGAGCAAAGTGGTGTACATTTCAACAACAGATTGTTTCAATGAACAGTGGAACTTATACTACTTATAACTACTGCTGTAGCAGGAAAACGAGTGAAGAAAGAAACACCCAGGAGTCTCGGTAGGAAGCAAACCGTTTACTGTGCACAGACCCAGAGAAAATAGTTTTTCCAAATTCTGGGTCCCTACCAGAGAGCTGAGAGAGATTATATAGACATCTTATCAGGTTATCACAGTATTTCTTCATGATTGGTCACTTTATTAAAGTGTAGTCCCGATTTGGAGAAAGTCTACTGTACTCTTATCTCTAGGGGAGCAGAGGAAGAGAAGTTATCTCTAGCAAGCAGAGAGAGCAGCAGGAGAAAGGAATAGGGGAGGGACAAGCATGTACCAGGGTATGACTTCACCAAGAGGGGTGTGTCCTTTTCACTTAACCCTTCCAGCTCTCAGCCCTGCCTGGATTTCTACCTCATTCCCCCCTTTTTAAGGGGAAAATTTGCCTTGTAGTGAAGGAAGCCAATTTTCCTCATAGGAGTTGATCTGACTGTGAAAGGGATTTGTATTTGCATACTGCCATCACATGGGCAGCAGTTTTCCTCTCCACCATGGTCTCAATGGTGGTGGTAATACATCAGATAAGGATAGGGATACAGCATGGCAGGATAAGACATATTAAAAGAATAAGTACCACCCCTGCCACTAGGGTTTTAAGTTCATGCAACCAATTGAACCATCCCTCAAACCACCCGGCACCTATAGAAGGGGCAGCAATATGATTGGCCAGGTCACGTAAGTCCTGAATAGTGTTCATTGGAAACACTCTCATCAGTGAGATTAAAACAACACAGACCCTCAAACTCCTCACAGCCATGATTTAAACATAGGAGCAGAAAATCAATGGTCATCCTATTCTGCAGAATCGCTGTTCACAGACCAGACATCTCATGATTCAGTGGCTAGGATGGTTGAGGTAAGATTAATGGATTTGGCCAACGAACAAGCAATACGGCTTACTTCCATTGCATTGTGTAAAGCTAACGCAGGTGCTCCTACAATGGATATTGCCAGTCCCAGCGCTGTCTGATCACTATAAGGTTCCACATTAGAGTTACAGGTAGGGGGCATAGGTTTTGATCGAGGATAGCGTGAGTGGGAACTAATCTTACTGGGGGTATGAGAGAAAGCAGCAGTAGTAAGTCTGCCAAAAGTGCAAGGACCTCCAGTAGCATTTATGGGAACATAAGTGTAAGCAGTTTTACCACATAGCAAAAACCATCCTAAGGGAAGATACATTTCTGAGTAAGCATAAGATACCTTTGTAATAGACTTGCATGATAATACAGTGTTAGACACATTAAAAACTCCTTTAGTTGCATTTACAAAAATAAAGCAAGCTGTAGCTTTAAGCGTGAGATAACTTGCAAGGAAAAAGGGGCCTTGTTAAAATAGGCTGAGGTAGGATGAGTAACACCAATAAAGTAGAAAAATGTAGAAAATGTTAGCTTTGGCTGTTTGCAGTTCAGATTATGCATTACAGTAAACATTTGCATTTCACACAAAGTAGTGGGTACAGCAATAAGGCATGTTGATAAAAAAAAAACCCTCCAGGCTGCGATGAGTTGTGTACACAAAAGTCTGAAATATTCAAAGCAGTCCCAGCAAGTAGTGTTACTACATTTATAGTTCCTGAGGCCAACAAGGGAAGGCCCCATATGAATGCCAGAACAAAAGTAAGCATGAGCAGGTGCATATTGACCATGGAGCTAATGTCCCACTAATAGTATCTGGAGATGACTCCTCAAGCTTCTGCTGTGCGTAGACTAGCCAGCTTCCGGTATGCAGATAGTGCAGGGCTCCGTCGTCTGCTGGTTCTCTGCAGTGTGAGGCGTAAGGGATCCTGAGAATGTTCATGAATGTTCAAGTCAGGAGCAGCTTTCTTAAGACAAGTATGATGAATCCACGGGGTAACCTCTGCGACCTTGACTGCAGTGAGTGTGGCTAGGAGAACTGTGTAAGGACCTCTCCAGGTAGGGCACAGTGGTTAACGTTTCCATTCCTTAATCCACACCCGATCTCCCAGCTGGTGGGGATGGAGCGGCTCTGACAAAGAGCTAGGCAGTCGCTCTTGTATCCACCTGTTCAAAGACTGAAAAACAGATCCCAATGCCAGTAGTTGTTGTCTCATAAGTTCATTATCTATCTGCTCTAGGTCTCCCTTAAGGCCCTGAACAGTAGGTGGTGGTCAACCATACAGTACTTCATAAGGGGATTTCCCAAAGTCTGAGTTGGAGAGGATCGGACACGGAGAAGGGCTATTGGCAAAGCCTGATCCCACTTAAGATGAGCTTCCTGACAGAGTTTAGACAACTGGAGCTTCAGGGTTCGGTTCATCCTTTCCACTTTTCCCGAACTCTGTGGGCGGTAAGCAGTATGAAGTTTCCAGGTGATCTGGAGGGCCTTGGAGAGGTACTGAATGCACATGGCAAAGAATGCAGGGCCATTATCTGACCTTAAAGTAAGGGGAAGGCCAAACCTAAGAATGATCTCTTTCAGAAGGGCCCTTGTAACTTCTCGGGCTGTCTCTGTTCTACAGGGGTAGGCCTCAACCCATCCTGAAAATGTACATCCTATCACCAGCAGATATCAATAACCCCTTACTCGGGGTAACTCAGTGAAATCCACTACAATATTCTCCATAGGGGCAGCCTCAACTGCCTATATAGAAACAGGGGGTAGAAGCCCTTGGGGGTTATTCTTGGCACGTTGGAGACAGCGACGCGCTGCAGCTACCGTCAAGGCAGACAGATGTGGGACAAAAGTAAGACTGTAGGATGGAGGTCTTGCCTAAGTGGGTGGTCTCATGAAATCGGCAGACAAAAGCAGGTGCTAGACTCTCAGGGATAACATACCGGGGTGGATCTCCCAGTAGCCGCAACCACCAAGCAGTAGTGAGAGTAGCCCCTTCCTGAGTGAAGAAATCCATAACTTTCCTGGTATAACGTAGGTCCCACTCTGACATAGGACATAAGAACATAAGATATGCCATAATGGGTCAGACCAAGGTCCATCAAGCCCAGTATCCTGTTTCCAACAGTGGCCAATCTAGGTCATACGTACCTAGTAGTTTCCACAAAAGACACAGGTTCCACAATGCTTGTACTGGGTCAAGCACTGATATCCTGGGTCCCTTATTAATAATGGTTTATGGACCTTTCCTCCAGAAACTTGTCCAAACCTTTTTTAAACCCAGCTACACTAACAGCCTTTACTATATTCTCCGATAACAAATTCCAGAGTTTGATTACACGTTGAGTGAAAAAATATTTTCTTTTATTAGTCTTAAATAGTTTACCCTGTAGCTTCATTGCATGTCCCCTAGTCTTTCTATATTCTGATAATGTAAACAATCGATCTACGTTTACCTGTTGCACTCCGTTCATTAATTTATAGACTTCTATCATATCTCCCCTCAGCCGTCTCTTTTCCAGGTTAAAGAGCCCTAACCTTTTTAGCCTTTCTTCATAGGAGTATCCTTCCATCCCCTTTACCATTTTGGTGGCTCTTCTCTGAACCTTTTCTAATATCGCTATATCCTTTTTAAGATACGGCAGCCAGAATTGCACACAATATTCAAGGTGTGATCTCACCATGGAACGATATAGAGGCATTATAATATCTTTTGTTTTATTTTCCATTCCTTTCCTTATGATACCTAGCATTCTATTTTCTCTCCTGGCCGCCGCTGCACACTGGGCCGAGGGTTTTAACATGTTATCCATAATGACGCCTAAATCTTTTTCCTGGGTGGTGGTTCCTAATGTAAAACCTTGCATCATGTAACCATAGTTTGGGTTGTTCTTCCCTAGGTGCATAACTTTGCACTTGTCCACATTAAATTTCATCTGCCATTTTGATGCCCAGTCTTCCAATTTATCAAGATCCTCTTGCAATTTTTCACAATCCTCTTGGGTTTTAACAACTTTAGTTTTGTGTCATCTGAAAATTTGATAACCTCAGTCGTTATTCCACTTTCCAGGTCATTTATGAATATGTCAGAAAGCAGCGGACCCAGCACAGATCCCTGGAGTACACCACTATTCACCTTTCTCCATTGGGAAAATTGGCCATTTAGTCCTACTCTCTGCTTTCTATCTTTTAACCCGTTCCTGATCCGCAGTAGTACACTGCCTCCTATCCCATGACTCTTTAGTTTTGCCAAAAGTCTCTGATGAGGGACCTTGTCAAAGGCTTTCTGAAAGTCCAGATACACTATATCAACCGACTCACCTTTGTCCACCTGTTTATTCACACCTTCAAAAAAACATAACAGATTAGTAAGACGAGATCTTCCTTGTCTAAAGCCATGTTGGCTGTCTCCCATTAGGCCATGACTATCTACATGCTGAGTAATTTTATTCTTTATGATGGTTTCTACCATTTTTCCCGGTACTGACGTCAGACTCACCGGTCTGTAGTTTCCCGGATCATCCCCGGAACCCTTTTTAAAAATTGGTGCTACATTGGCGATCCTCCAATCTTCAGGTATTAGAGATGATTTTAATGATAGTTCACAGATTACTAATAGCAGGTCTGCAATCTCATATTTCAGTTCCTTCAACACCCTTGGATGTATACCATCCGGCCCAGGTGATTTGCTACTCTTCAGTTTATCTAATAGTTGTAATACATCTTCCCCATGTATCGATATTTCCTTCAATTCTTCCGCACCTTTAAATACCACTTCAATCATGGGTAACATCCCTACATCTTTCTCAGTAAAGACCGAAGCAAAGAATTCATTCAATATCTCCGCTATCGCCTTGTCGCCTCTTAGTGCCCCTTTAACCCCTCTGTCATCTAATGGACCAACTGACTCTCTCACAGGAGAGAGGAAACAGGGGAGCTTGAACACTTACTGGGACTGTTCCTTGCTGGGCTGCTAGCTTGGTCTCCCCATCTGCCCTGCGGTTACCCTGGATAACCAGAGTGTCTCCTTGCTGGTGTGCCTTACAATGAACAACAGCCACCGCTTCTGGTGCCAACACAGCCTCTAGTAACTCCAAAATCTCCCTCCCATACTTTATAGATTTCGCGCTTGAATTTATGAGTCCCTTCTCTCTATAGAGGGCCCTATGGGCATGGAGTGTAGTGAATAGTGAATGCATACTTAGAATTAGTGAAAATGTTTGCCTTCAGACCTGCAGCTAACTGGAGGGCTCGAGTAAGGGCAATGAGTTCAGCTTTCTGGGCAGAAGGCCCCAGGGGTAAGGGCTTAGCCTCCACAACAACCCCAGAAATGACCACAGCATATCTGGCCTTCCGCTTTCCATCTTCCACGAAACTGCTGCCATCGGTAAAGTATTGAACATCAGGAGAGGCCAGCGGTACATCCTTCAAATCTGGACCGCTGGAGCACACTTCATCCATAACCTGGATACAATCATGTTCAAGTAGCCCAGGTGCTACAGGGAGTAGAGTAGCAGGATTGAGTGTTTTCACTATCTCCAAGTGAACCCAAGGATTCACACACAGCATGCTCTGGTACTTTATCATCCGCTCGTTGGTAAACCAATAATTGCCTTTGTACTCCATCAGTGTCAGTACTGCATGCGGCACTTTAGCATACAGTTCTTGCCCAAGGGACAATTTATCAGCCTCAGTTGCCAAGAGAGCTGTTGCTGCTACTGTGCGGAGATAAGGCGGCCACCCCCTTGCTACTGGATCCAGCTGTTTGGACAGATAAGCCACCGGTTGTTGCCAGGAACCTAGGCTCTGAGTGAGGACACCGATTGCCATTCCCTTTTTTTCATGAACGTACAGATGGAATGGTTTTTCCACGTCGGGCAGTCCTAGACTGGGGGCTGACAGCAAAGCCTTCTTCATATTCTGAATGGCCTCCTTTTGGTCCGGGCCCCAGTCAAAAAGATCTCGTTCTCCCCCTGTTGTAGCTGCATACAGGGGCTTTGCCAACACTGCATAGTTGGGTATCCAGATTTGACAAAAAGCGGCAGCCTCTAAGAAGCCTCTCAACTGCCTACGATTTTGTGGCTCAGGAATAGAACAAATAGCCTCCCTCTGCTCAGAGCCCAATCTTCAAAGACCTTGGGCAACATCGAATCCCAAGTATCTGACTTCAGTCTGGCACAATTGGGCCTTACTTCGGGACACCCGGTAGCCAGACATCCAAAGTAGGTGTAGAAGTTCTGAAGTAGCGGTTAAACATTCTTCTCGGGAAACAGCAGCAATGAGTAAATCGTCCACATATTGTAGCAATACGCGTTGAGAAGGGCAAGACTGGAACTGACGCAAATCTTGACTAAGTGCATCCCCGAACAGCGTGGGGGAGTTCTTGAATCCTTGGGGTAACCGTGTCCATGTCAATTGTCCCTTACTGCCAGTAATAGGGTCTTCCCATTCAAATGCAAACAGTGGCTGGCTAGACGTGGCCAATCTCAAGCAGAAAAAGGCATCCTTTAAGTCCAGAACAGTGAAGCAGGTTGCTTGTGAAGGAATCAAAATTGTAAGGGTTTGGCACAACAGGATGGATGGTAACAACAGCTTCATTTTCCGTAGGTCCTGTACAGATTGGTTAATCATTAGTACCTGGTTTTTGAACAGGCAGCAAAGGGGTATTCCAAGGTGACTGGCATGGTTTCAGGAGTCCAAATTCGAGTAATCACTGGAGATGTTTATGAATGCCCTCAACAGCTCTTCGGGGTAGGGAATATTGCTTGACACGGATGGGACAGGCGTTTTGTTTTAGTTCCACTATAATAGGCGGGATATTCCAGGCAAGGGTTCATACCCCCGGGAAGTTTTGCAGTTCTGATGGGAAGGGTTGTTGCCAATCAGCTTGGGAGTACAGCCGTCACTCTTCTTCCCTTGGAATTTGTAGAGAAAATAATCCCGATACTGGAGGCCCCAAAACCATCTGAGCCTCTCCTGTGGGGGTAAACGAGATCAAGGCATGTAGCTTTGATAAGAGATCCTGGCCCAGAAGTGGTACCGGACACTCAGGCATGTACAGAAATTGATGGGTGATTTGCTGTCCGCCTACTTCGCAGACTTGGATATGGAGAAAGGGCCGGACTGCCCGGTTTCCAGTTGCCCCCACCACTGTGACAGTCTTTCCGGAAGCACTTGCTAGCTGTTGGAACACAACAGAATGCTCTGCCCCAGTATCAACCATAAAGGGTATTTGCTGGTCGCCGATTTTGATTGTGCTCATGGGGACCGAGAAGAATCTGCGAGCCCGGTCTGTCCTATTCATGATCATCCTGGTTCTGGTCCATAGCGGTCAATCCAATGAATCCCGCTAGACCCTCACGCTCCTCGCCGGCATCCTCAGCTGGTCTCCGAGTATATCTTCCTCCTTCAACTCGCCCTCGGAATGTCGGTCGGCCACGGTTTCCTCTTCCTGCATCACTTCGGCCGCCTTTGTTGGGACAATCGTTTTTCCAGTGGCTCATTTCTCTACAATAGGCACATTGATCTCATTCCAGTGGTCTTCGCTCCATCAATTTGCGCCAGGTTCCTCTACCCTGGCCTCGGCCTCTCGGTTCCCACATTGACTTTCCTTGTCCTTTCTCAACTAGCGCCGCTGCTAACATATCAGCTTTCTTTTTCATCTTTCGTTCACACTCACGCTTCATCTCCTGATCTCTATTCACAAATACTTTCATAGCAACTTCCATCAGCTGGGTTATATTCATTCCAGCAAAACCCTCAAGCTTTTGAAGTTAACTTCGAATGTCCCCCTGTGATTGTCCCACAAACGCTGTATTCACCATCCGCTGGTTTTCAGGTGCTTTGGGGTCGAATGGAGTATAAACATGGAAAGATTCACAGAGTCTTTCATAAAACTGGCCAGGGCTCTCATCAGGGGTTTGCAGGACCTCAGATATTTTCTCCATATTCATCGCTTTCTGGCCACCCTTTTTAAGGCCTTCCAGGAGAGCCCAATGATAGCGATCCAGGGCAAGGCGGCCTGTATCACTGTTTGCAGCCCAGTGGGGTTCTAGGTCAGAAAAAGCTCTCAGCACTGCTTGCTGGGGATTTTGTTCACCTGGAGGGTTCTCTTCCAACCATTGTGGTCTTGGGCAAGCCACTTAACCCTCCATTGCCCATGTTCCCTATAAGTATTAGCGTATGTGTCTCATATCCCCTCGTGTTAAATGTATCCCCAATTGTGTTGTGACCACTTTGATTGAAGGATAAGGTGGCATACAAAACTGCATAAATAAATAAATTTCATGGCCTACCGAGTCACCCGGTATCTCTCTTCGGTACTGAGTAAGGTTAAAAGGAGCTGATGGCAGTCTGCCCAAGTTGGACGATGGGTTTGAATAATAGACGAAACAAATCTATCATAGCTTGAGGTTTATCAGTATAGGATGGATAATGAGTTTTCCAGTTTAACAAGTCGGTGGTAGAAAAAGGTACATATACAAAAGTTGGAGGGCCCTCAATGAGCTCTCCCTGGGCATTAAAGGCAGCTGGTCCTCGAGCCTCTCGGAGGGGTAGGTGGAGACTAACTTCTGGAGTCTGTTTGCTAGCACGTATTGAGCGGTGGTCTCTCCTGAGGTCGTAATGCTTCCTGAGGGGGGGAAGGTGTGCTAAACTGGGACTGACCTCTTTCAGATCTGGGACTCGGGGAACTTTCAGAAGTGCTGGGCAGGTCTGTATCTGAAATTGGCATTTGTATGTTTGCCTCACTGCTCTTTTGACTATCAGAGAAAGTAGTATCTGTAGAGAGGGGGGGGAGGGGGAGAGAACTAGCCGGAGTCCCTACTGAGGTTGCTGACCTAGCTGGAGTCATGGGAATCTGCCTGAGAACACAGGGAGGATGGAATTTTTCTGTCTCTGGCTCCTGTACTAAAACTGGCAGGTTTGATTTTAATTTAGGGTGAATTTCCTGTGGACTACGAGACAGAAGTATGCAACAGTGTTCCTCATGACATCTCCTGAGCCATTTAGGTCTCTGTCCGACAAACATCCAGCCAGGAATCAATATAAGGGAATTGATCAGGATGTTTAGCTACCACAACTTGGTGCACTCGGCTAACCAAGTCATAATCAAAGGTTCCTTCTCGGGGCCATTCATTCTGACAATATTTCGTTAACAGGGAGGGAGTCATACGAACACCATAATCTGCAGAGAATCCCTTCCGAAAATGCTTTTGCATACATTCTAAGGGGCTGCATTTTGCTTCTGACGCACCCATATTTTCCCAGGCTTTGAAAACAGAGGGAAAGGAATGCAGACAGCCGGTATTGTATAGTGCTATAAGATGTACGCCGCACTGCACAGACATGTAAGAGACAGTCCCTGCTCATCAGAACTTACAATCAGTCAAGACAGACAACACAAGGAGATCAGGTGAATCAAGATCTGAAAGCAGCAGTGAAGAGGTGATTTTTCAACCTGGATTTGAAAAGGGTCAGAGAAGGCGCCTGATGTACAGACTCAGGTAGTTTTTCCAGGCGTAAGGTGCGAAGTCTGGAGTTAGCAGTAGAAGAGAAGGGAACAGATAGAAGCGATTTGCCAGAAGAGTGGAGTTCCTGAAGGGAGGGGAGGGGGGGTGTAGAGGGAGAGAAGAGAGGAAAGGAGGTGAGGAGCTACAGAGTGAATGCACTTATAGGTCAGCAGAAGAAGTTTGAACTGGATGCGGAAACGGATAGGGAGCCAATGAAGTGACTTGAAAAGAGAGGTAATATGAGCATGACGAGGCTGGCGGAAGTTTATTAGTACCATGCTGATGGATGATGTTAGACATGAAAGGGCCTCAAAGTCTTCCTGTTGGCTATGTCTTGGGGCCTCTTGTCACCCTCTAGTGCAAGCCCTACATGCTAAAAAGTACCCAGGTAGCTTGTGACTGGGAAGGATGAGGAGCATTCCTACCAGAGCGGAATTTGAAGTCTATAAATTAATGAACAGAGTGGAACGGGTAAACGTAGATCGATTGTTTACCTTATCAGAATATAGAAAGACTAGGGGACATGCAATGAAGCTACAGGGTAAACTATTTAAGACTAATAAAAGAAAATATTTTTTCACTCAACGTGTAATCAAACTCTGGAATTTGTTACCGGAGGATGTAGTAAAGGCTGTTAGTGTAGCTGGGTTTAAAAAGGTTTGGACAAGTTCCTGGAGGAAAGGTCCATAAACCATTATTAAGAAGGGACCCAGGATATCAATGCTTGAACCAATACAAGCATTGTGGAACCTGTGTCCCTTGGGGAAACTGCTAGGTACGTATGACCTAGATTGGCCACTGTTGGAAACAGAATACTGGGCTTGATGGACCTTGGTCTGACCCAGTATGGCATATCTTATGTTCTTATGTTCTTACCATCTACAGGTGGCACAGATGTGGCATTAGTTGCTCCTGCAGCAGATTTACCATGGCAATCCATACCCTGCAGTTAGCGTGGCGCTTCACCCTAGTAACATAGCCCAAACTTGCATGGGGCATGCCCCTATATGTATAAAGTTTTTTTTTTCAAGGGGGGGGGGTGTTTGCTGTTGGGTTGTTGTTGTTTTTTTGCCATCAAGTCAATGCTGGCTCCTGGTGACCTAACAGCCCCTGGACTTTTTTGGCAAGGTATAACCAGAAGTAGATTGCCAGGCCTTTTCTTCCAAGGCAATAGAGGGTAAAGTGGAAATCGAACCCAGATCTCTTGGTTATTAGAATGTTGCACTTTAACCACTAGGCTACTCCTCCACATAGATATATGCATGCACGCTTATACCTCAAAGGGCTGCTTTAGTCTTTTTTTTAACTTTTTTTTTATATATATATATTTTAATTAATGCATTCCAAATACAAAACTTCATGCAAATAAGCAGTACATTCCAAAAC
This sequence comes from Ichthyophis bannanicus, assembly GCA_033557465.1. Classification (NCBI taxonomy): domain Eukaryota; kingdom Metazoa; phylum Chordata; class Amphibia; order Gymnophiona; family Ichthyophiidae; genus Ichthyophis; species Ichthyophis bannanicus. The sequence goes on from CM066048.1 coordinate 124,577,556, forward strand.
CTCTGAACAAGAAAGAGGAAAAATAAACCAGTAACATCAAAAACAACTACGTAGTCCACATCATGGAGAGCACAGCGACATTAGTACCAGAGCTCAAACTAACTTAAGGCTACATCTCCTAACCAAGCTAGAAAATTAAAGGATCAAAAACAATAATCAAAATCAGGCCTCTCACACCTGTAATGAATCTAAGAGAGCAACGAGCTGAGTAGATTCAGTGAAAATATAATCAATACCTTGTATGGTGATTAAACACTTACATGGAAATTGTAGAAAAACTTTTAAAATTATTGAATGTTACTTAAGTTGAAATTAGGTCTTACCTGCTAATTGGCTTTCCTTGAATACCTCCATTCCAGGCCCGACTTGTGGGTAGTCACACCTCACTAGCAGCTTGGAGACTGAGTAGTCAAATGTTGATGACACAGTCAGCAGGCACCACCTACTAGCCTCAGTATCCTACTGGCAAAGCAGACTCACAGAGCAAAATTTAAGAAAAACATGCTTATTTACATGCAAGTGTCCCCTGAGGTTTTTTTGTATAACTGGCAATGCTCTCCCAAGAAAGAGAAAACAACCTTACCGATCAACTTGCAACCTCCGACCCAGAGGATCGAAGACTCTGATTCGAATGCATCTTGTTAAGGTCCTTTCCCTCAGCTGCTAGGGAAAGCCGTGGAACCCTCCAAAGAGTCCTGGCAAACACTGACGCTTCCAATATGGCACAGATCCGGCCCCAGAGATAAACAGATGACCTTTGTCAGGAGCAGGATCATAACTTATGCACTGTGTCTAATGCACTAGGGAGTGTCCAAGACTGGACTGGAGCTAAATCAAGGAAAGCCAATTAGCAGATAAGACCTAATTTCACCTTCCTTATCATACCTCCAGTCCGGTCCCGACATGTGGGATGTAATAGAGCAGTACTAACAGGAGGGACCCACGAGCCCAGCCTGAAGCACCAGAGTCCTGAACCGAGCTACCTGTACATCTAAATGGTAATGCTTTACAAAGGGATGCAGGGTGACCAAGTCACCACGCAATAACTGTCTAACGGCGACACCAGGCTAGTTTCTGCCCAGGACGATGCCTATGCCCTGGTAGAATGAGCTCACAATCCTTCTGCACCATCAGAGATAGGCCAAGGAATAGTTTCATTCACCCACCTGGAAATCGATGCCTTGGAAGCTTTTTTTGCCTCTACGTGGGCCACCGAACAGGACAAACAAGTGGTCCAACTTACAAAAAGGCCCTGTCCACTTCCAATAACATTTAAGCACCTGGCGCACATTCAGGAGGCGTAACTGTGGATCCACTGTCATCCTTCCTGTCCACGAAAACACCAGGAAAGAAACCGGCTGGTTCAGGTGAAAGGCTGAGGCCACTTTAGGGAGAAAGAACAGAACAGGTCTCAACACCACCTTTTCCCAGGTTATGGTAAGGAACAGCTCCTGGCACGAGAGAGCTTGCAACTCTGAAATCCGTCTAGCCGAACAGATGGCTACCAGGAAAACAGTCTTCAAAGTCAAGTCCTTCAATGTGGAAGAGTTCAACGGCTCAAAGAGTGCTTCTATCAGAACCAAAAGCACTAGATTGAGATCCCACGCAGGGACCATCGACCTAACAGGACCTGCTTCACCACCTGCAAAAAACGACCAACATCTGGATGAGCCACTAGGGAAATTCCTTGGACCCTACCACTGTAGCAGTTAAGGACCACCACCTGTACTAGCAGAGAACTGCATGTCAGGCCCTTCTCCAAACCTGCTTGCAAAACGCCAGACTATCCGGAATGGATGCAGCCAGGGGTCTATAGTCAAGGTCCGCACACCAAGCTGCAAATACTCACCACACTTGCACATATGCCAACAAAGTAGACCACTTCCGTGCCTTTAATAATGTTGTGATTACCGCTGGTGAATAGCCGCATTTCCTCAACCTAACCCTCTCAAGAGCCAGGCTGTAAATGAGAATCGATCCACCTGGGGCATAAGAACCAGGCCCTGCGAGAGCAGGTCAGTTCACGGTGGCAGTCGCCATAGCTGGTCCGCCGCAAGCCAGACTAGATCTGCGTACCATGGTCTCCGTGGCCAGTCTGGTGCCACCAAGCTACTAGTCCCTGATGTGCCTCGATCCTTTGTACCATGTGACCGACCAGAGCCCATGGTGGAAACATGTAAAGCAGCCCCTCCGCAGGCCAGTGCTGTACCAATGCGTCGAGCCCTTCTGACATACACTCTCTTCTTCGACTGTAGAAGCATGCCGCCTTCGCCGACTCAAAGGTGGCTATGAGGTCCATGATCGGCTGACCCCAATACCACAAAGATCTCCGCATTGAGTGTCCATTCGCCTGGATATAGGCAACAATGACTGAGATAATTGGCCATCACATTTTCTTTTCCGGCTGCTGACAGTGCTCGCAAGTTGTCCTCTGCCCAGGTCAATTGCGGCCCTATCTCACTTTCTAAATTGTCCAAACACCCTCTCGCTGCTTTTCCCTAAAGGAACACTTGAAACTCCTAGAGGGCCAAGAACACCGCCCTTATCTCCCATCGGTTGATGGGCCATGTCCTCTGTCCATCAGTTGTCAACGGAATCCACTTTGGTGCCTCCAGGGGCATGCCCACCAACAGCTTGCCCGATCTGAGCCATCATCATAGAGCTGCCCTGGTGGATCTCGGGCAGGGTAACGGTCAAGAGAGTGGTTGATGCTGCGCCGACCATCTCTTCAATGGTGCCCTTTTGTAATGGTCTCATGTAAGCCTGAGCCCACAGTACCAACTCTATCGATGTTGCCATTGAGCCCAACACTTGAAGATAATGCCATGCCATGCCATGGGACTCTTCACCTTGAGAAACTGTCATATTTGTCTCCAGATTGTGTGCATCCTGGCAACAAACAGCAAGACCAAGCCGCATCCCATCTGGAACCGCATCCCCAGAAACACTAAATCTTGCAACGGCTGAAGACAACTCTTGGCAAAATTGATGACCCAGACAAGCCATTGCAGACAGGCTATAACCTTACCAGTTGCCTGCTCGCTCTCTTCCTTGGACGTCGCTCTTATGAACCAATCATCCAAATAGGGGGCACCAGAATTCCTTCTTGGCGAAGTGCTGCTGTGATCACCATTATGACCTTGGTGAAGATGCGCAGAGCGGTTGCAAGCCCAAACGGCAGCGTCGCACAAAACTGAAAACGTCTCATGGGCACTGTGAATCTGAGAAACTGCTAATGCTTGGCCCGAATGGGAATGTGCAGGTAAGCCTCCGTGAGATTCAGAAAGGTCAGAAACTTCCCTTGCAGCAACGATCACCGAGCGAAGCATCTCTATGTGAAAACTAGGGAAGCTGAGGCACTGAATGACATGCTTGAGATTGAGAACGGGCCTGAAAGAGCCCTCCTTTTTGGGAACCATGAAGTAGATGGAGTATCAACCACATCCTAACTGGTCTCTGGGTACCTTTACTACTGCCTCCAATTCCAGGAGTTATTGTAGGATGTCTTTGATGGCCTGGATTTTGCCCGGCACCCTGCAGGGGGAACAGACAAAGGCACTGACGAGAGGACATGTGAACTCAAGCACATACCCCTCGCAAATGATCTCTAGTACCCACTGATCAGACACAATTTGAACCCAGGCGGAGTAGAAGTCCTGCAGCTGACCCCCCCTCCCCACGGGCACCAACTCTAACTGGGTCTCCCATGCATAATTGCACCTTCTTTGCCGCGGAGCCCGAAGGGATGTAGAAATGCCTACTTCCTCCGAAACCCCCGAAAGGTCTGACTCCACAAGGGAAAATGGCCTCTCTGGTAAGGCGCAAATCACACTGCATGAAAACACTGATAATTCCTCAGCTGACTCTAGACCGGTGCTGTAGTTCTAACCAACTTCTGCTTATCCTCCAGGAGCCTACCTTCTTTGGTTTCTCCAAAGTCTTTTACCATCTTATCCAGCACCTCCCCGAACAGAAGCTTACCCTTGAATGGGAGCTTACTCAAGCGAGCCTTGGAAGACAAGCCTGCTGACTAATTCCACAGCCACAAATATCACAGACTTTACCTAGCTCCGAATAAGATCATAGAATGCCGGACTCCAACTTAGTGGCCTCCTGAGGCAGGGACTGAAAATCTCCCGCGTTCTCTAAGATCACCTGAGCCCAACGCAGGCACGCTCTGGCTACAAAGGGGCCACAGATGGAAGCCTGCAGGGACAGGATACTAATCTCAAACATTTACTTGAGAAGCGTCTCTAATTTATTGATCCTGGATATCCTTGAGGGCTGTATTGTCCTCCATTGGAAATGTGGTCTTTTTGTGACTGCAGACACCGCCGCATCCACCTTTTGAAGATTTCAGGAGCTCTTTATCCTGATCCAGCAAGGGATATAGCCGTGGCATAGTACGAGTGCCCCTCAGCTCAGCTTATGGGCATCCCATTCGCCCTGTATCATCTGTTTGATCACCCTTTGCAGCAGGAACACTTTGGCTTCTGATGGCCTGAAACAATGAATCCTCTAGAAGCTCATTGTCCAGCTGCCTGTTCTGAGATATTCAGGTCCATCACAGAATGGGAAATCAGTGCCAACTCCTCCTGGTGGAAGGGGCACACAACCCTGGACTCATCACCTAGGGTGGATCTTCCCTTCTTCCAGTTTGGAGGTGTCTACCCCAGCTCCATACCAACTCCTGGCTCTGGCTCATCTCCTCCTCCGAATGAACCAAGCAGTTATCCTCCCAAAGGTCAACATCCAGCCCTCTCCGGAGCCTCTGTCAGCCAAGGAGCCCGTAAGACCTCACTTCTTAGTCCTCTCCATGGCCTCCACCGGCTGTCTCCTCCATGCTACTTCAAACAAAAGGCCTTATGCATAAGGAGAACACATTCCATGGAAAAAGCACCCAGGAGGTCTCCCTCAGCCATATCTCTCGAGGTGGAGGCTTGCGAGGGCTTGGCTGACTCTCTGCATGCCTCCGACGCCAGCGATACTGACTCTCCATCAGGCCCCCCACTGACAACCCCGGGAAAGTGGCGATCTCTGGACCCCTGAGGGAGGGCGTCTATAGTGCTCCTCTCCAATTTATCCTCTAGCAGACTCTCTTCCACTGAGTGGGATTCAATCTCCCAGCCACAGAAAAACCAGCTGCTGAGATGGGGCCTTGACATTACCCACGGGCCAAACACATGGATTTTGTGGGCATGAGAGCTCCCCTGCAATTCTGTCCTTACCAGAATCAGTACTCTCTTTCCCTGCCTTCAGCTAAGCTTTGTCTTTTTTTTTTTTTTTTTTTTTTTTTTTTTAAAGTAGTTGCCTATCTGTATCATCTCTTGAAAAAATGAAGTGGAGCCCTCCCTCTCCCCCCTGAATCACCTCTCGAAGCCTCCCTCTCTCACTACATGCTCCCACACGGTCCTGAAAATGGCACTGTTCCCACGCTCTTCACCACGGCCTAGTAGGCAGGCACATGGTGAGCCTGTTTGATACCCCAAACAAAACAAAAAAACCCTTAAGGAGTCGCAAATGAGGGAAGGACTGCGTGTTTTGAGAGCATACTTTAAACATAGGCATGCTCTCTTTTGTTGATATAAGCTCCAGGTTTTCCCTGATGTCTGTTGGATTACTCAGACTCGGCGAAAGCAGTTTTTGATGATAATCTCGGGTTGTGCCCCTGGGAGCAAAATTTTTTTTTAAGTTTCCCTGTCGTTGTATTGTTACTCTTGGGGGACAAACTTATGCTTTATACTGATGTTAATTCTCTACAAAAATTTCTTGATGGGAAAGAGGTGGGTGAGGCCTAGCTGGAGGAATTAATATTGTTTTGTTTGCTCCCTATTGTGGGGTATTTCTCTTTCCTTTCAGGAATGTTGTATAACTTAAAAGGTTCTCTCTCTCTTGATGAGGTCTGTTTATGTGTTAAGGATTATTTTTGGATTGAAAATGACTGTGTTCTGTTTATTTCCTTATTTTCTTTACTGTATTCAGAAAACTCTTAAATAAAACAATTTAAAAAATGCCTCTCTAGCTGCTTGGAAACTGAGGCTCATATGTGCTGCCTGCTAGGTATGATGAGGTCATTTATACACAATTTTCTGTGGTACTTTGGGCACAAAATGTAGAAAAGAATTTACTGCGAGCATAATCACTGCACAAATGCCTATGCTAAATGGCAGCGCACAGCTGATTTAAATAATAAATGGTAATTTAGTTTTATGCCGCGCAGATGCAGAGAAGTGAATAGAAGGCTCAGCTCAACATCGGGACGTTAACGCCAGGTCTGAGGAAACAAACGTAAGGATTTGTTCAAGATGTCTGCGGTCAGTGCCGAGGAGAAATTTAGACCCGTTTCTTGAGCAGAGAACCCCCACAGCGTTTTGGACTTTGCTAAAATGAGTCCTGAAAAAAAATAACAGGGGACACGTAGTGGAACAATGTATGTGCTGGAATGCTTTATGGCATATAAAAACAATTATTCTGCTCAAAATAATATCAGTGTTCAAAGACATTAACATTATTATGAGCATAACTTCTAAGCAGAATGATATTGCTCTTATGTGCCACATAGCATTCCAGCACAAGTGCCTTTTGCAGAGTTGCCCAGTTCTGGTTTTAAATTTGAATTGCAATGCAGTATATAGTATTTGTAGTCCTTGATTTTACCTGTGGAAATCTGTGCTGCAAGTCCCATAATGCATCAGAATGAGGGTCAGAAATCCAGGACTGGCTGAAAATCTTACTCCTGGAACTGAGTAACTTGGCAATTTTGCTTTTGTGGGCAGGATATAGGTGCTGCTAACAGAGACACCTGTGCACATATGCCTGGCTTGCTCTCCTGGTTCAGCGCAAACATTTTGCACACAGCTCATTTGTATGTTGTTTCCTTACAGCGAGCAGCATTGCTGCGCAAAACATCTGCACTAAACCTGGAAACCCTGCATTAGAGCTTTGGGTTTCTGCATTGAAGCCAAACTGTTATTTGCTTGCAACTGGACCCCGATCTTCTTTGTTCTACATACTACACTAGTGAATTAATACAACACAGCTGCCAGTCCTGATTTTGAACTTACCCCCCCAAAGCAGTGTAATAGTTGTAGTCGCTGCTTCTACTTATTAGTGCCAGTCCCCAAAATGCAACAGGATGGGGTTGTCATAAATCTAGGATTGTCCTAAAATAGCCCTGCTGGAACTGTGTAACTTAGAAGCTCTGATACAGTGACTGACTGACCCAATTTAAGGAGGGAGACATTGAACCTGGCTCTTGAAAAATACATCTCAATGTATTGTGATACTTACCTATTGTGCTGTTTTTTTCCATTCAATTCAGTATCATGGGTAAGAAAATAAGATATGCCATACTGGGTCAGATCAAGGGTCCATCAAGCCCAGTATCCTATTTCCAAACAGTGACCAATCCAGGTTACAATACCTGTCAGGTTCCCAAAAGATGTACAGACTCCATACTGCTTGTCCAATGGGCAAGCAGTGGATTTCCTCAGTCCTCTTTAATAATGGCTTATGGACTTTTCCTCCAGAAACTTGTCCGAACCTCTTTTAAATCCAGCTACACTAACAGCTTTTGCTGCATCCTCTGGTAATGAATTCCAGAGTTTGATTATGCATTGAGTGAAAAAATACTTTCTCCTATTAGTCTTAAAATGTGCTATAACGTATGTCCTGTAATTTTTCTACTCTTTGAAGGGGTAAACAACCAATCTACATTTACCCGTTCCACTCCATTCATTATTTTATAGACTTATATCTGCCCTCGGCCGTCTCTTTTCCAAGCTGAAGAGCCCTAACTTTTTAAGCCTTGCCTTGTAGGGATATCCTTCAATCCTCTTTACCATTTTGTCCAAAGTAATACCAGAATAATAATATTCTTTTGGACAAGCTTGAAACCTCTATGTCAGGGAAGCCCAGGGCTATTGCCCTGGTTGTGCCTCCTACCAGCTATTCTCCAAAATACATCCAAGGTGGGAAATTAAAAATCAAAGCTGGCTGAAGGTCCTTCTTCACAAACCATCTCCAGGCCATTCTGGTAGCATCTAAAATGCTTGTGTTCACCCATCTCATGTAGGTGACCCCCTTCCATCTCCCCCAGATCTGGGCAAAGATACCAGCCCAATACTGAAGTCCAGGATGATATAAAGTAATAATGTAAACAACTGTTGATAAAAATAGAACAAAAGAGGAATAGAAGGTGATACCTTTTTATTGGAAGATCTGAATCTTTGAAAGCTAATCAAAAACGTATAAAGTAGTCCAATAAAAAAGGTATCACCTGATATTCCCTCTTTTTTTTTTATTTATCAACCATTTAAGTGAGCACAGCAACCACCCTTCTTTATCAAATTAAATGTCAGAAGACCAAAACGAGCCATTTAGCCTGCTCAAGTTAGATTCATCCACTTGGCAGATATGGATATGAGGATCCAAATATAATCCAACACCACCTTCCCTCTTGTCCATGTTTTCCATCCAACCTCTCAGTCATGTGTGTCCCATGCATAATGAAACACCATAAAAGAGTGCTGGCCTGGCTCATATTCTTTTTATGAAGCCTAGATGGAATCAAATCTGCTACTTCGGGCTGTAGCTACTGCTGCTCTGGACATTTTTGCAGCCTAATGAAATCGTACCACTGCTGTTTAGGGGTGTAATTGTCTTCATGCAGGTCACCCCTAATGTGCTTCATGTGAAACATTAACCACAAATCCTCCAAGTAAAGGCAATTTGCATAAGGACAAAACGTGAGTAGCTGAATGAGGTAGAGGAGAAAACTAGTTTTTTGTATTTCAGAACTATCCCACATGTCTCTGGCCTGCGTAATGACCACCTTTTTCAGCCTAGGCAAATCTGTGATGGTGTTACCTCTATTGCTATTTACATGTGGTCTAACGGAGTACACAACTCTTACAGCTCCCCAAGACATGTCACCCACAATCTGGACCAGCAAAATCTCTATTGATTAACCAAAAAAAAAAAAAGAGAGTAAACCTCTGATTTCCTGATGGTTTGGCTGTAATAGTTCTCTCACCAACAAGAAAAATGTTTTAGAAAGTTCAGAAAGTAGCTCATGGCACTAGGCAATAACCCATTATGAAGCCACTGATACTAAGACTCGACACTGCATGGCCTCATATTGCACCCAGATATCCCAACTTTCCAAAAGGATAGAGGGAAGGCATTACAGCAGCCAATTATTATTACCCAATTACAAGTTGCAGAATGGAGGTAGAAGGAGATAAAATGACCTCTTATCCTTGGATCACATACAATCAGTGAGAGAGCTGGGAATCAAAAGTGAGATACAATGAAATCCAACGTCACATAGGGAATCAGAAGTAAAGTTAAGGATTCACTAATTTTCAAATCTTCCATTCATAGTCCAGTACTCCACCAGACATTTCCTACATCACAGTACAGAATTAATTCCTGACATATTTCAGCAAAACCTGCAAATATGGAGGATTCACCTCCACAACTGTCACATGCTCCTCCAGTCCCAAACCATCCTTTCAGCTTCCCTACACCGCCTCTCCAGAAATAAATCACCAGAAGCAGTACGGAGTCTGAACACCTGTAGTTGTTTAATATGAACAGAAGCAAAATACAGAGCCTTACACATAGCTGGAGGCAGCAGATATAGAGAGGCAAGCTCTTGAAGGATTATGCAACCAATGAAGGCACTAGGCTAGATGTGTCAGCGATGAAGGAGTCCTAGGCCCAAGTCCATTTATTTACGGGGAAAGAGGAGGAGACAGCCCCCAAACAATCCCTTCCTCCAGCTCAAAAAAAAACAGTCACTACTTTTTGAAGGATGGCCCACTTACAGCTTCCAAATGTAATCCACATAGGGATAATCATGTCTTCCAAGCACTGGTGGCTACCACTACCCACATAACTGTCACACTATTGCAGCCTATCTGAAGAGCGTGGTAGAGAGAGTGAAATGTTTCTCCCCAGCCCACTAGCCACAGCAAGAATCATGGCACCATCAATTTGCTCTTCATAACTTTGTACTGACACAGTTTGAATTAAAACAAAACAAAACCCACTAATAAAACCCTTTTAAGTGCTTGAGTATGCATATTTTTTTAAATATAGCTAATAACTAGCAAATATTAAAATGGAATCAGCTGAATACAGGAGCAGGCAAAAGTAATGTCATTCTGGGATGGTAATGGCGTTACAGGAAAAGGAATCAAATTTGCAATTGGTCAAAGGCCACCAACTCTACAAAGGTGTTTTGAGACAAGGGCTTACTTCATCATGATCCAGGGCCATCTCCTTCTCAAAAAGAGGCTTTAAAAACACAAAAAGAAACTGATAACCCTATCCTGTATTCTAGGCTGGTCTTTTGCTGGATCCTCTTTTCACAACCAAGAAGATGCCTTATCTAGCCGGGGGTGAGTTTTCATAAGAATGAGACCTTTATCACGAGTTGCTACCACTGCACTTCTAAAAGGTTTCACATCTGCCAGTTCTGCCTATGGTCCTGTGCATCAGAGTCCCATGTAAGATAGTAAACAGCAATAACCGGACAAAATATACAGAAAAAAATACAGATTTGTTTTGAACGGCTATCCTGCGATTCCCTCCCTTAAAGGGTCAGCAACGGCACTAAGACTTATGTGCTTTGCTAGTTTAAATAGAATCAATTTAAGATTTCCCCAGCCTTGTTTTTAGTTCTGAATTCCTATTTTATGTTTAGGAGATATTTTAGTTATTTAAATGCTCTAGAACACTCCCTTGCTTAACTATACTTACTTTTACAGACTTAGATACATAGGATATCTGCTGATTTCTAGAACCCCATGCAGGTGTTGCACTGCAAGATGTACGGGATGAATATAGCAGAGAGAGCTGAGAGCGGATCTTCAATCTAAGCACCATGCAGGCATCACATCAACAAATGTAAAACATGGATAGGGCACGGACAAGCATATCTTCATCAGAACCCAGTACAGACGACATCACACTGATACACACAAAGCTTGGATACAGCACTGTCAGCGGAAGGGTGAACTAAGGGAAGTGTTTAAAATAAACAGAAGATGCAGCCATATAAAAAAAAAAGGTGCACACCTTTGGTTCCAGTCACCTTTATAAAGTTAAAATAAAAAAAACACAAATAATAATACATATATTAGGAATAAAGAAAGGAATGAGATCAAGAAAAAGACATAGAACTCTGCACAAATAGCAGGGTCCAGGAAGAGATGTGTTAATATTCTGAGAAACTGAACACTGGAACTCTACAGTACCAGGAATGTAGAGCAAGGTCTGTTGTCTTGGGCAGCCCCATCCTTCCTCACATGAAACCCTGGAATGTCCAATCATCACTAATCAGGCAGAACACAAGAGTGCCCACTAGTCGAGACAGAACACAAGGAAAGAAAACTCTGTATGTTAAACCGCTTCCATCGTGAGTGTGTGCATATGTGTGTGTGTGTCTCTATACAAATGCTTCTATTTATTTACTTATGCAGACACAAAAGTGCTTAAAGCACTGATTGATTAATATACACACACAGACATATACACACATATAGTACACATTTCTACCTTGTTTTTCTATCTACTCGAAGATTCAGACTGGTCCTTTAATACACCAAATGAATCTTTCTTTTTTTAGAATGCTGGAGGTGTGAGAGTTGGAATGAAGTGACTGTGGAGCTCCATCAGATGTCCCCTCCCCTTCTTCAGTCTGGTGGATGGGGGAAGGGGACAGATATACAGAGCGATGTGCTGACCTCTTTCCAGATGGTGCTGCTAGTGGGGGAGGAGACGTGTGTGGGGGGGGAGATTCCTTTTCTGGAAAAGAGGATCAGAGAGTTACCATCCTTCTCTTCAGCTCCAGAAACTTCTGGCCCTTGTCGCCCCTGCAGACTGTACCGGTAGAGAAGATGGTGACCACCATCATCGATAGCTGGATTTCGGTCACAGAGAGCTGCCCTGGCACTGCCAGACTGGAGGATATGATGGAGAAGTGTTGGGCGTATCATCACAATCCGGAACATTTGCTGAGCCAGGATAGCAGAAAACTGGAGGAAAGAATGGATAGGGAGGAATCAAGCAGCACTACTGAATTTGGGGGCAAAGTATCATAGATCCAGCAGCAATCTGAGGCTTTTCTGCACGCCTAAGAAGGAAATATTACAGATCCAATGCTGGGGAGGATAACGAAGGGACAGCAGCAGCAGTCCGAGTCTCTCTCCCTCCTGCTCCTCAAGGGTAGAATGTCACAGCTCCTGTGCTGAGAGTTGGTGATGAGCACTAATCAGCAGCAGCCTGAATTCTCCCCAGGTAGGAGCAAAGTGTCAGAGGTCCAGCACTAGGGATGAGGGGGGAGGGGATTGAGAGGAGGGGTGGAATCAGCAACAGCCTGAATCTCCCCCTCCCCCCTGTGGGTTCTGGCGGGTTCCAGGTCCCAGTGGCTGCGGTATGGACTGCTGAGGGCCAATCTTTATCCCATTAGCCTACGGGGAAAAAAAAACAGTAAGAGAGCGAAGTGGATAAGTGTCTCTTGAAAATTAAGATGTACCCACACTGATAGGATGAAGAGTCCCTTGATTTCTGTCATCCCCCCCGCCAAAAAAAAAAAAAAATATATATATATCTACCTCATTGTTGACATCAAATAGTCCTTGCTGGATCTTCTTGTAAATTTCTTTGGCTGTGTCAATAAAAGCCTGAAAAGAGAGAAAAAAACTTCCTAAGAGCATAAGGAGTCGGGGAGAGGGGAAGATATCTATTCTGCAGAAGGATCCCAGGCCTTGTCCTATTCAGATAATTAATGAACTTATAGGAGAGGATGAAGAGGGATGTGACAACTCATTTGCCCTCTCCTAATTTTCTCATCCACCCCTCATCCCATCTACTTGCTCCGTGCTTCCTTTTCCCCCTCACATGTCCTCCACCTATCACATCGCCCACGTTTTCTTCCACGTCCTTAAACCCACCCCCATCCTCACCTCCTCCACATTGGAGGCTGTCTTGGCCGAGGTCTCCATGAAAACGAGCCCATGCTCACGCGCAAATGTCTCTCCCTCTTCCTTCCGCACATCTCGCCTTGACTCCAGATCACTGCGTGCCATGGCCGATGATAAAATAACAGCAGGAGAGAGGAATCAATTAACCAGACAACAAGCAACTCATGTCCTATCACCACTATGGACACTGAAGAAAATCCCAGCTTACTTCTTAAGCTGAGGAAGAAGTAAATGCTGCCTTGCTTCACCCCAGCGGTGGCTGCATTTACAAAGTGCTTAGCAAATTAATTGATTTGTGTAATTTATATATATGCAAACTTTTTTTTTTTGCTCTAACAATCCTTCAACAAGCCAAGATCTTTAGCAAAAGACTTTCTGAATGGAGCTAAGGGTGGTGAATGGGTTTTTGGCAAGCTGAGTGAAGGTATCCGAGAAGAGATTCTCCCAAGGAAACATATAACTTAGAAAAATTGTATAGTCGCAGACCATACAATGGCCAAAGGATGGCACCATTGCTCCATTGATGAAAATATACAGCACCAGTCCACAGGAGACACCAGAAAATTGTGACCATGAAATTGATGCAGCTGTTTAAAAAGATGACTAAATGAAGAGCCTTTTTCTTCCATCGGCTGCTTTCACCAAGGCTTCTCCTCTCACCTATTTCATTTCCTTCCTTCTCACATCACAGTACTCTTTCCTGTCGCACCTCTTTCCTCCTTATCCTACACTTATTGCCTTTCATTAACCCATACTCCCTCTCACCTCTTGTTTCCAATCAGCATGATCACCATGTTAGAACTGGAGTGTTGCCGAGCATCTTCCAACCATGACGTCAAGTGATTGAAGGTCTCACGTCTGGGGCATGGAAGAACAGGAGTGGTGGGGTATGTGAAAAATGGTCACTGAACAACTTGAACCCCCTCCCCATCTCCTACCAAATTCAGCAATGAAGTGGTTCAAGACAGCCCTTTCTCACTCCCTCACCTTACCAGCACACCCTTCTGTCCTGCAGTGGAAATAATTTGCTTCAAAGAGAAGGCTCAATGAGACTGATGCTGCAGTCACCTGGAGCAACCATCTCCATATGCTTCTGGTGAGTTTCATAGTCATGTGGCTTGTGATCTCACTAACATGGTATTTCAGTGATGCAGGGAACATCAATATGCATCGGCAAGAGAGCTACAATGCTCTCACTCACCGCTCTGAGTAAAAGAAAAAAAGAATGGTTCCCTCCCTCCTCCTCAATCAGCATCCATAATAAGACCCTTCCAAGATAAAACAGGGGTAGTAATTTATCAGGTCCCAGAGGACAGACTTCATCCTAGTTCTACTTTTTTGATGCACAGAGGGTTCCGATGCATTTTGGTAACTCTCATACAAGTGGAAGAAACAGGACTACAGATTCTCCAAAGCACTATATGGTAAGTTCAAAACCAGGACTAGGCAAAAACACTCCTTATAGAAACTGGATCATTTGGGCTGTTCTGGATCTACAAGCTCACAATCCTATTTTCCGCTAGCAGGGAAGTCCTGGATAATGTGGTTCTCAGGCTTTTCCTTTAAGTATTTCCTTCATTGGGGGCTCCTTGTTAATGGACATGCAGTGCAAAACTCACCTTGTGATATCATAAACGAGCAAGGCACCGGCTGCACCTCGATAGTATGATCGTGTGATGGAGCGGAATGACTCCTGTCCAGCCTTCCAGGTCCCAGTGCGGAATAGAAAAAGACAAAGAGGAAAGCTGTTGCTTGCATACTCCAATTACATGTAAAAATACAAAGAAGCCTCTCTATCCCTGTACCTATCCCTTAAGTCCTCTAGTACTAGAAGTGATAGGTTCTGGATCCTTGCACCCATCCCCTGAGCCATCAGTCCTAAAGGTGACAGGTCTGTATTCTCCAGCTCTCTGGTCTCAAATGTGACAGACTATATATCTCTGCATCCACCCACTCTGAGCCCTTCAGCCTAGGGGTGACCACTCCATATTCCCTGTGTCAGCATCCCAACATATTCTTCCAGCTAATCCCTGTCCCATTCAAATACTCTGTACAGACCCAAGGAAATACTCAATTTTGTGGTTTCTGCTGCTTTCTGGTCCCTAGAACGGACCTTGATTTCCTTTGTTGAATGATGGTTCTCTGATCTCTTACCGTGTCCCAGATCTGCAGTTTGATCTGTTTCCCATCGATATTGATCATGCGTGCTCCAAACTCGACACCTGGAAAGGGAAAAGAGTAACATTTTTTTGTTCCACAAGTTGAGAAGAAGCAGCCAGTCATATATGAATAAGCAATCCCAGTACACCACAGTTCCACCATGCAGCATTCTCCTACTATTCTAGTAGTAAGACACACACATCTTTTTGCCCTAATATAGTAACACCATGGCAGAAAGAGACAATCCAAGCCATCCAGTCTGCCCACTTATTCTTAATGCTGTGGTCACAAATACTTGTAGGCTATGCTTCCCCTTACCGCATCTGAATGAATCTTACCAATGGTGAGATCATGGACAGGCTGGAATCTCTTATCTGTGAACTGGAGGAGAAGGCAGGACTTTCCCACACCTGGGAGAACAAAAGATACAAATATATCTGATAATTAGGGTTCTGGCATAAGACTATAGCCATCTTACGCTCTGTGACAGCACTTAAGTCCCCCTACCACCGATCCTCTTCCTCTGACATATAATAGCTCTACAACTCCCCCTAGCTCTGATTATATTCTTGTGACAAGTGACAGCACCATAGACCCCCTTTATCTTCTCCATATAGGGAAAGGCGTGAGCTAAATTTGAATAATAAATGAACACACTTAGCTTTCCTTTATGATATATAACAGTGCAATAGACCCCTTTATCTGAGTCTCTCCCGATTATATCACAACGCTGGATCCCTCTCCCCCTTCTCATACCAGTGTCCCCGATTATTATGTATTTGAAGAGAAAGGCGTAAGACATGGCGGTGATTCAGGCCCTCCCGCCACTGGTTCCTTCCCTCTCCGTTCCAAATCCGACCCCGGTCCCGCGGCCACTCCCGCTGTTACCGAGCCTCAAGACACTCTAGCCTGAACCTCTGTACATAGCCATATGATCTCTACTACTCCCGGGCCGCTCTATTCGCAGGCTCCTGCTCCGCTATAGGATAACGAATGCACCAGGGGCATTCTAGCCGGAGCTTCCGTACAAAGAACCGTGAGCTTTACTGCTCCCAATGATGCTCTAGCCAGCGCTTCCGTACACTGTTATAGAAACTTTACTGCTCCCGGAAACCCACCCTCAAGCATTCCATAATCTCCGCCCCTACACATCCTTTTGTCTTTTTTATTTTTTAAGTTTCATTGTGACATGCGCGCTTTTGACCTGGGGAAAACACATGACTTTCCAGAGAGCGCGCGCTCTTATTATATTCCCCTTCCCTTTAAGTTACTCATGCTCCTCCAGGTCCCTTAAGGTTTCACTCCGCCATACCTCCTGGCTCTTTTTCCCCGGAAGTTGCTTTTCCTCGCTTCCGGCCGGGAGAGGCGGCCATGTTGGTTGTGTCAGGAAGCTGTGGACGGTGGCGAGAAGAGGACGCCGCGGTGGCGATGGAGGTAAAGAATGGCCTTGATTCCCCAGCTTCGCCGGGGATCCTACCTCTATGTTCCTCCCACAGTCGTTTGGGACTGGAGAAGAATCTATCCGTTTATCTCTTCCGGTGGGGGCTGGGGAAGAGGCTTCTCTCTTCTTTAGGTATCGCCGTATCTGGCCCATTTGCTGTTCTGATTTATCTTCAAGCTGTTGTAATAATAATGATGATAATAATAATTAATAATGAAAATAGTGGTGATTTATAATGAGACAAGTGCGATGCTGGAGATGCACAAACTCATAAGAAGTGCTCTGACATATCCAGGACTCTCCCTGTTGGCGTTTATTGGATGTTTCTTCCCAGTGGCCCGTTGCTGAGCTCCATTGATCTGACCCAGCCTAGTATTTCCTATTTTCTTAGTGGTCCGTTGCGCCCAGTAGCATCTTGTCTCAGGCAGATCCGAGTCTCTCAGGAAGTAGTACCCAAAGAGTACATATATTTACTTGCAGCCCAATCCTAGGGATAAGCAATGGCATTCCCCGAATTTGTTTGGCTGGTCAACCTTTTATGACTTTTTTTCCCCCCGCAAGGAGCTTGTCCAAGCTTCTTTTATACTTCGGATGTGTTGGGTGCCTGGACCACATCTTCTGGCAACAACTTATTGCAGCTTGATTGTGCCTTAACTTGGAAAACAAACAGCCTTCCGAAATACCCACCCCTCCGCCAGCCTTGGTGTAGCTTAAAAGAGTAAATTTATTCCCTGTTTCACCCCACTCATAATTTTATAACTTTTTATCAGGATCCCTTTGCTTTCTCTACAGCAAGCTGCAGAATCCTGAAGTATCTATTTCAACTCTTTTATTGTTTATCTCCTGTTCTGTAGCTTTTCCCAGGTGTCGCTAGGCAGGGCCCTAAAAAGTTTATGAACTAAACAAAAAGATGTGTGTGTACTGTTGTATGGCTCATATGCATGTAATGGAGGATTTCTGGGAACAGGTTAGGACTTTCTTTATCATGGGAGCCAATAGTCTGTATTACTTAACTGTGGGTTAGGAGACAGCAGATATGGATATGGTGGCATTACGAATAATACATTGTTTTATTTTTTCTTAATCTAAACCACCCTGGAGTCTTTTGGAATGGTGATATGTCAGGTCTAAATAAATATGTCTATACAGTGATAAAGCCCAGTATTTCAGTTCAAGCAATGTAATGGCAAGTTAGGTATGTAGAACTAACCAGCTGTTAACTTGCAAGTGGACAGTCTTTTGTGCCAGTTATCATTCATGAGTAACCTGAGTGTGGTCCAATCTGGACTTCTGAGGACTACCATCATCCCTTACCTCTTAGTAACCTGACTGTGTTTCATGGCTGCCTTCCTCATTCTTAAAGAGCTAACCGTGGACTCATCCAGAGGTAGTAGTGAGCTTTCTAAACACACACAGACACACACACACCTACCTTCCTCTGTGTAGTCCCAATTCTTATGTTAGTTTCATAGAAAGGTATTGGTAGCCCATGGATGATGTCCACTGGGGTCATATCGCTACTTGATTCCCAAGCTACTGACCTGCCTTTTGTAATGTTAAAGGCCTTCCACATGTGTATAACTGAAGGGTTCTCGGATATGTTGCTGGTATGATTTGTAGTCTCTTTTTATGATATATTGGTTCTTTCATGCCTTGCTGGAATGTCCATTTGAATTCACTGCTCGCTAGTTTTTAATTTTAGTTAGACTCTCTCTTAAAAACCTTTTGAAGGATCAAACCTATTGGTTTTAGCAATTCACCCCATTTCATAGATGGTTTTTCTCAGGATCTGTATGTCTGTCCCTTAATGAAATTAACATTGCATTTTTCATAGATGAATTGGGTGACGGAATTTGGCACTACTACTCTACTACTAATCATTTGTACAGCACTACAAGGCATACATAGCATTGTACATACAGGTGTAAGAGAGTGCCCCTGCTCATCAGAGCTTATTAGTGCAAGCCTTTAATCTGTGGTTCTGTCTGCAATGCCTCCTTCCCTTTGATGTCATGAAGAGATAGAACATGCTGCTTATTCTAAGAAGACTTTCATTATTGGGGATCTGTTACAGCCTGTATGCAGTGGAAGGCAAAATAGCAGAAGCAGAGTGATAGAACAAAATGATGATTTTTCTCTCTTTTCCACATTATATGGGGACAGATCAGATGTATGTCATTCCTCATTATTCTCAGTTACTATCTATAGAAACGAGTCGGCAGATTAGCTACACCCAGATCCTGTGACATTGAGCTAATATTGACTGGAAATTGTTATATTCATCTCACAGTTAATGCTGTCTAACGAATGGAGACTCGCATAATAAATTAGTTTAAAGAAATTTCTACTAATGGCATAATTATACTGTTTCCACAGACATTTTTGTGGCATAAGAATTCCCAGATTACAGAACAGCTCACTAGGGCTGCAGGTTACAAATTTTCTTTCTGAAAATCTTCATTGCGGCAGAAGAGGTGCAGATAGTACAGCTCATATATCAGACAGATTGTCCAGGTGTAGTGTTGAACATAAAGGATGCAGATCCTTTTTACCCTGCCACCCACCCTTCCCTCTGCCAACCTTGCTTGGTATTCTTCTGAAGGAATAGAAAATTCCTTGTCGATGGTCTAGCAGTACTGGGCAAGGTTGGATGGTATACATGCTATGGAGCAAAAAGAGTAAGGTGAGAGAACGCAAGGCCAGCCATAACCACAATGGGGTACATTGTAGTGTTTGGTTGATCCTTGGTGGTAGGGCTCCACCCTGACAAGGATCCCAACAAAAGTAAAGGCTGATAGCCTCTGTCACACCGTGACGGATGGAGCAGATATTCATGCAGTTAATGCGGTTAGCAAACCTGCTGTGTTAATTGCACTAATTGTTCTCTTCAGCAGCACTAATGCGATTGGTGTAGCTGAATATCTATGGGTGCTGCCGCTAGGCGCCCTGATGCTAACCGGCTAGTATTGGGCTGTTCTAGGAGCACATTAGGGGCAGTAGCAATATTAAGCGGTGAAAATTAGGCACATTAAAGGCTATATCCTAACTTTAGCTGCCAAAACTAACCGGGCAGAGGCTGAATATTGCTGCCACCTGGTTAGCTTCCGCGCTATCTGGGTCTAGACACTAGCCGGTTGAGAAGGGCTAGCACTGATGAATATTGGGCCCAGTGTCTTTATTATGGCTAATCAACACACAAGTCTGATCGCTAGTAACCTGGTATTCCACTGACTTACGATCATCACTCCTTTACCTGCACGGGCTAGAAAGACGATGGCGCCGATTGCGCTCCGCCGAAGCACAGAGTGCATATAGCTTACACCTAAGTAAGCACCGAGAAGCAATATTAGAGAGAAGGAAGCAATACCACACGGACATTCTGAAACAATCACTGTGTAAACCACACAACCTATTCAATATAGTGAAGACATTAACAAAGGAATCGGCCCCAGACCAACCATGTATGCCCCAGCTGCAACAATTTGCGGACTATCTACAATCAAAAACTCACCAAACCAACAAGATCACAAGCCCCACTCCCATGAACAAGCCTCTCCATATAACACCACTGACCAAATTCTCTACCCTATCAAAGAGAGATATAGAAGACACCATTGCCTCTATCAACACCATTACCGCACCAAACGACCCTTGTCCAGCATTCTGGATAAAAGAACTACGTTGTGAACTCAGCCAGTTCATGACTAAACTTATGGAGCAGTCCTTCTCAACCGGATCATTCCCACAGAGGCTGAAACACACCTCCATCAGGCTGTTGCTGAAAAACAGCAAACTGGACCCCCTGAAGGTCGAATCCTTTAAACCAATATCAAGCATCCCTCTTCTCGCCAAGATAATTGAAAAGGTAGTCCAATGACAAATTCAACAGCATATCGAGACTGCCACCCCTCTGGACCCATGTCAGCACGGTTTCAGGGAGGCCCACGGCATGGAAACTCTCCTCACCACCCTCTTCAATACCATACTCTCGGGAGTTGATGACATCCGACAAGGGTATGCCCTTATCTTCATGGATATTGCAGTGGCGTTTGACTCCATTAGCCACGAGGTCCTCTTGGGATGGCTCAAAAAAAGGAATACAGGATGCAGCTCTAAGCTGGTGCAAATCCTACCTGACTAACAGATGGCAGCACGTTAGAACCGGCACCGCAACCTCGGAATCGTTCCAGCAAAAACAAGGTGTGCCTCAGGGATCCTCACTGTCTGCGCTGATGTTCAACATATACATGCAGCCCATCTGTACCCTGATTCGCTCCTTTAACGTCGCATGCCTGGTATACGCAGATGATGTACTACTATACATGCCATTTGCAACTGACCAGCCAGATTTCTCTCCACTAACAAGCTGCTTCGACGCTGTTGCTGACTGGCTCCATACTCAAAACCCCCGACAGACGTCCTCTTCATCACAAGGAACCATCCCTCCAGTGGCCTTAAAGGTGAAGGATGCTGAGCTGATAGCCAACCCACAATTCGCTACCTAGGGGTCACCTTGGACCAACGGCTGGACATGAAAACCCACACTGGAAACACAGTCTAGGCAATATATGTAAATAGTTTTGACAGTTGTATGCTTTATTACTTGTACAAAGTTAGAATTACTGTTCAGTGTAAATGTATACAGAAGTATACAAAATTGTTAACTGTTCCATGTAAATCGCCCTTGATCTCTGGAAGGGGCGGAATAGAGGAAAATAGATAAATAAAATAAATAAATAAATAAATAAATAAAATACGGACACTACTCGACCCAGATGACTTCCGAACAGTCTATCAAGCCCTCGTAATCCCACACTTCGATTATGCCAATGCAATCCTACACGGACTCCCACAAGCATCGCTGAATCCACTCCAGCTTGCAATGAATGCAGCCGCCAGAATTCTATACGGAGCCTCAAGAATAGACCACATCATACCAATCCTGAAAAATCTTCACTGGTTACCAATCCACTACAGACTATCTTTCAAGATCCTAGTAATGACCTTCAAGGCCATAAACAACCAACCCTCCACCTCCATTACCGAGCTAATCCCCCCTCCCCCCAAACAGATCCAGAAGAACCGCAGCTCTCAATACTCTTCAAATTCCAAAGGAAAAAACGAAATGCACCCGGGCAACATCCAATAGGGGCGTTCATGCTCTATGCACCCAGATGCTGGAATGCCCTCCCTACAGCCATTCGAGCAATCGCCAACCTGGCACAATTCAGGAAGACGCTGAAGCACCACCTATTCATAAGACACTACGCAGACGACAGCTCGCAAATAGCCACCCCAATCACCAAGAAGGCACTACTCAAGGGGACAGCTCACAAACAGCCATCCCAATCACCAAGACCTCTCTAACACCACACCCACCACGCTATAGAGCAGCTAGCCTCTTAAGTGCAGCTCATGTAAATATCAGTATGTACAATATTTATTAGTGTAAATAATTTTGTAGAAAGTTACCCTAGTTAGGTCTAAGTTCTATCTCCTGTTTCATTGGAAATACAATGTAGCCTGTCTGCATTGTATAAGGTTCTGTTAAATGTAAACTGCACTGATGGGAATAGCGTGGTATAGAAGAGACATTAAATAAACTTATTGCATGAAATGAGGAAGTATTAACAGATATCTTTCTAGAGGTCAATTGATCTCAGTCAAGCAGTGCCCACACACAGGGTTGGCTCAACCATTAGGCAAGATAGGTGTCTGCCTAGGTCAGCAGCTTGTGAGGGATGGCAAAAAGCAGCAGCGGTTATAGTAACACAGTATATCCTGACAGCCACGTCAACTCAAAGAGCCATCAGTACATTCTTTTACCTGCAGGAAGAGTGGCCACACACACACACAAATAGAAAGCAAAGTTCACTATTTAGAAATATGACGTTCAACTACATTATGGGAGGGGTGGTATTTCGATGATCATGACTGCTGTTTAATTATTAAAATCTTGGGTGAGGGGAGGGAGTGGCTCAGCAAGGCTGAAGGTTTGCCTAAGGCACCCAATACCCTTCCATCAGCCATGCTGATGTTTTTACACGATTGCTCATTCATACAGGGATAGCATAAGCAAAATCTCAGCTATGGATGTATGGAAAGATAGAAACTTTCCCCCTAAACCCACCTCCTCCCTTCTCCATTTCTGTAGATAACGCTGCCATCTTCCCTGTCTCCTTAACTCGCAACCTCGGAGTCATCTTTGACTCTTTCTTTATACATATGCAACAGATAGAAAAAATCAGAGGTTTCTTCCTCTTCATCGGCAAAATTTAGCCTTCCCTTTATGAACACATTACCAAAACCCTTATCCATTCTCTTGTCACCTTCTGTTGGGACACACTGGTGTGTCGCCAGGAACTGAGAGGTGTGTCACCAAAGGTTCACAGACAGCAAGCTCATTCTTTCCCTAGCCAACCATGTGTGCCTGTAGGTTGGGGAAAGTGCAAAGCAAGGAGCCAGGTAATTGAAATCCTTATAACTGCTCCCTAATTCTGCTTCACCCCCCCCCCCCTTCAGTGTTCATTGTTGCCAGCAGCCTGAGCCTCCTTTTAGCTACAGTTGCATGATATTTGGGCTCTTGTTTTGTTCAGTTGCAGACTAGCGTTCAGCGAGTGTCACACACATGAATACAGTCTGTCAGGTGTGTTGCAGCAGAAAAAAGGTCGAAGCACTGGTGTAGACTGTTGCAACTTCTTGCTGATCTCCCATTGAGTCATCTATCTCCCCTTTAGCGTGTTGAAAAGTCAACCGCACAGGCTAATCTTTTGCCAGTGTTGCTACGCTCATGTAACTCTTCGTTTCATTGGCTCTCTATCCATTTCCACATATAATTCAAACTTCTCTGTGCATCCATTCTGCAGTTCATTATCTCTCCTCTGTTATTTACCTACACTTATTCTTGGCAGCTTTGCTTATCAAGAAAATAACTTTTTTTTTATCCATGTCAACTCCAGACTCCGCTCGTTCCACCCTTGAGTCAGATGCCTGGAATAGACTGCCCAGGTCGGTACATCAGGCTCCATCTCTGGTCCTATTCAAATCCAGGCTAAAAACTCAACACGTTAAAGCTACTTTTGGCTCCTGACTCCCTTGTTTTCCTCTCTACTACATCCATGTGTGTTTTAATCATTTCCCTTGAAGAATTATCCTCCCCTGTTTGTTCTATTGCCTCCGGGGCAGGAGCTGTCATTTATATGCAGCACTCTACATATGCACATATCTAGCAGCACTATAGAAACAATAACTATTAGTAATAATAGAAATGACCAGTTCTGACTCGGGAATACTTAAATGTACACCCCCCCCCCCAACAAACAGGTTTTCTTTTTTTTTCATAATCCACC
This sequence comes from Ichthyophis bannanicus, assembly GCA_033557465.1. NCBI lineage: Eukaryota > Metazoa > Chordata > Amphibia > Gymnophiona > Ichthyophiidae > Ichthyophis > Ichthyophis bannanicus. The sequence continues at coordinate 124,601,498 of CM066048.1, forward strand.
CATAAATCTTTCTTGAGTAATGCACATGTCCAGAATTCTCCTCTAAATTTTAATAGATTCCCTTATGTTCCTGAAATCCTATTCCACCATTGGATGGAGACCTCTGAGATACATAATCACTCCAGGTGCAATGTGGCTTTGGCAAGTCACTTAACCCTCCATTGCCTCAGAAAAATCCAAGTTATCAATGTCCCTATTTAATGCACATTACCAAGTTTAAGTTACAATGTAAACCGCTTTGACTGAAATGATAACTGTTTTAAAAAATTAAATAAATAAACCTCACTGTGCCAGATAGGTGCATGATTTCTGCTAGCCTTGCAATTTTTTTGTATGCCCTGAACGATGTTCATGTAAACAATTACTTAATATGCTAAGTGTGAATAGCCTCATAGACCAGATCAAAGGAGGGTGTAGCATGTTGGCAGTGATGATCTCTGGGCTTGCATTAAGTTGTGGCCGAAAATGTTTTTAGGGAAGCATACAATATTGTTTACTCATATAGAAAGTCTTGGAGTAATGCATACAATATTGTTTACTCATATAGTAAGGCTTGGGGCCGGTCTTGAAGTTATTTGAGGCTTTCTTGTGCAACAGGATATTTAAGGTGGTTTGTAGTGGTGAAGAATCAACGGGGGGGGGGGGGGGCCTTAAAATACAGTGTTCTTTGAGGATATGCATTATCATCTCCTACTGTTACAGCCAGCCAGGTGATAGAGCATCACTGCAAAAGGGGACACAAAACACAATTCCCCTTCTGAGGGTTAACATTGTATACATTTAAAATGTGATTTAAAAGAAACACAGTAACTGGATCAATGGTAAAATCTTGAACACAAGATATACCATACTGGGTCAGACCAAAGGTCCATCAAGCATAGTATCCTATTTCCAACAGTAGCCAATCCAGATCACAAGTACCTGTCAGGTTCACAAAAGGTAGATTCCATGCTCCTTATCCCAGGAGTAAGCAGCAGATTTCTGCAGTCAACTTCAGTAATGGTTTATTTATTAGTATTTAGCTCAGACCTTTCTAGGCGAAGATTAAGGTGAGTTACATTCAGGTACAGTATGCATTTCCCTGTCCCCAGAGGGCTCACAATCTAAGCTAATACCTACGGCAATGGAGGGTTAAGTGGCTTGCCCAAGGCCACAAGGAGTGTGCCAGTGGGATTTGAACCCTGGTCTTATCTGGTTCTAAACTACTGCCCTAACCCTTAGGCCACTGCTCCACTCCATTCCACCTATGGACTTTTTCCTCCAAGAACTTGTCCAAACCTTTTTTTTAAACCCAGCTACACTAACAGCTTTTTCTATATCTTCTGGCAACAAATTCCAGAGTGTGATTACACATTGAGTGAAAAAATATTTTCTCCAATGAATCTTAAATGTGCTACTTTGTAACTTCAAAGATAGGGGACATGCAATGAAGCTACAATATAGCACATTTAATACTTTTTGGAATTTTTAATATTAACAGTCAAGAAAGGGAATTGTACTGGGTCTTCCTTTGCAGTTTGGCTTCTTGGAGCATCACCTGGCTGGCTGTAACATCAGGGTAAACCCTGGTTTCCAAATCGTCCCTCCAGTCCAGACCAGACACGTGGATTATGCTCATCCACTAGCAGATGGAGACTGAGAACAGCAAACTCCAGTAGCCTGTGCTCCCCTACAGAGCCAGTATTTCTCAGTCTCCAGCATTGCCTGTGCTGTCTGGATTGTTGTCTTGGTGCAGAACCCAGTGGAACCGGGTCCCTCCTTCTTTTCTCCCCCAGCCTGTCCTTGGGACCCTCTGGGTGAGCAGGAGGTAGCTGCTCCCTTCTCTCCTCCTCCCCAACTTCTGGGAGGGGGCTAGAGGTTGAGCTTGTGTGGTGTCAGTGAGTTAAAAGAGAGCCCCCAAAAAACACCAAAGAGGACTGCGGAGAGTACATGCCACAAGGGATAGAAGAAGCGGCAGAATGGCAGACCCTGGGATCGGCCAGTCTTCAGTGCCGGGACAGTGGTGAGTCCGCAGCGGCATTCCCGTTGTCAGCATGCATAACTGAGTTGTCATGTGGCAGCCGCCAGTTCCTCTTGTCAGCATTGACCTTTGCTGCATCTGGGAGAGTGTGGCTGCCACCTAACTCTTAGCAGATGATTTGGGAGCTGACTAACCATGATTGTGCAACGGGAGAGGTCGGCGCTGCCGCTGTTTTGGCAAGAACAGCCACCATCTTGAGTACTACCGCATTGTCGGCCCCATAGAGGAGGGAGCCCCCAGTTCTACAACCGGTGATCTCTGACCCTATGGGGGCCTCTGGGGGACAGTTAAGCAGTGGGGGCAGCTTGCTCTTTTCCCAGAGTTTGTCCTGCTTCTACATCAAGCCTATGTATTGTAGCAGGGCATTTGGTGAAGGGGCTCCCTTAGTGCCTGCATCTTCCACTCAAGGGGGTCGGGCGATTTCAGCTGCAGGTAAGCAGCAGTGCAGGGAGAGGTCCTCTGAATTTGATGATGAATCCTTGGTGGGCTCTGTGGGGCCCTTGGAAAGCCCCTTGGGTCTCCTGGACGAGCCCGAACAGAAGGAACTGGAAGAGGCGGAGCTCCCTGCCAAGGAAGACTCATTGGCAGTCCATATTTGTCATTAGGATGAACTGCCCACATTAATTATGAAAACCCTGGCAGCCTTGAGAATTGCAGAAGACTTGAGCCTTCTGAGCAGGCGGATGATTCCCTGCTTGAAGGGATCAGTGAGTTATCTCGGTCCTTTCCCGTCCACCGGGCAGTAAAGGCAATGGTCAATGAAGAATGGAAGGTTCCAGAAGCAGGTTTGTGGGTCACTAGGAGCATGTTCAGGAAGAGGGGGAGTGAACATAAGAGCAGCCTTATGTAGTCTCAAAGATGCGGTTGAGCAAGCTTCCCTTTTTGGGGATGCGGTGGTTTTGAGGAGGACCTAGAAAAGTTGGTGCCGGTTCTGGGGGATACTAAGGTGCCCTGACTTCCGGATAAGCCCAAAGGCATTGGGCAGGGTTCCTGTCTTAGAGTCCAGGGCTGCGAGGTGCGGAAGTTTTGTCCGGTTTCTCCTGAGAGGCTGCTTTCGAGGAAGCAGTTGTGGTGGCAAGGGCGGGACCTCCAGTGGTCCCGGAGCTGCCAAGGCTTTCCAGTGAAGGTTCAGGGGCCCTGGCAGAGCTGTTTGCAATAGGCAGCCGTCAACACCAGTTTTACCCTTTTTAGGCCTGGATCACAATGGATGCGTGAGTGCCGGAAGTGATCCGCAAGGGCTATGCATTTGAATTCACCAAGCCTCTCATGGACGCCGTAATGGTTTCTTGCTGTTGCCCCCCTAGCCAATGTGCCGGTGGTCTGGCTCACGTTCGACAGGCTGATCCAGCTCGAGGCCATGGTTCTGGTCCCCTACAGGACTGGGAGATTGGACGATATTCTATTTACTTTGTGATGCCCAAAAAGGAGGGCTCTTAGCGACCCATCCTGGATCTGAAAGGGGTGAACAGAGCACAGGAAATGCCATATTGGGTCAGACCAAGGTCCATCAAACTCGGTATCCTGTTTCTAACAGTGGTCAATCCAGGTCACAAGTATCTGGCAGCTTCCCAAAAAGGTACATAGGTTCCGCAATGCCTGGGACAAAAAGTGGATTTCCTGGGTCCTCTCTTTAATAATGGTTTATGGACCTTTCCTCCGGGAACTTGTCCAAACCTTTTTTAAACCCAGCTACACAAACAGCGTTTACTACATCCTCTAGTAACAAATTCCAGTGTTTGATTACACAATGAGTGAAAAAAAAATTCTTTTTTCTCTTAAATGGGTTACATTGTAGCTTCATTGCGTGTCCCCTAGTCTTTCTACCTTTTGATGGAGTAAACAACCTATCTGCGTTTACCCGTTCTACTCCATTCATTGATTTATAGACCTCTATTATATCTACCCTCAGCAGTCTCTTTTCCAAGTCGAAGAGAACTAACCTTTTTAAGCCTTTCATTGTAGGGGTATCCTTCCACCCCCTTTACCATCTTGGTGGCTCTTCTCTGTATCTTTATTTTATTTATGCAATTTTTCAAAATACAACAAGTAACAACTTGTACAGAAAGGGCTCAAGGTCCACAAGTCCACAATAATCCTGGCAAGAATGGGTCACAAAACAAAGGAAAATTGTTATCTTGCAAATACAAAAAGGAAAAAACAGACAAAATAGAGGAGTGCCAAATATATAAACAAACCGCGGATAGCCCACCTAATTGGGGGATCTACCCGGAGGGATAGAGGGAGGAAGAACCGAGAGATTTACCTGTTTTGCATTTATAAAAGAGGCTAGTTGGGAAGGTTCAAAGAAAATATATCTATTCCCAGATAATTTCACAAGACTTTTGCAGGGAAAACTTAACCCCCCCCCCCAACTGCAACACCCCAGAACGATACATGAGAAACTGCTTCCTTCTTTTTTGAATTGCTCTTGAAACATCGGGAAACATTCTAATCTGTGATTCCAAGAAAACTTTACTGGGAGACCTAAAATAGAGTCTTAGGAGCCAGTCTCTATCCACCTCCAGGGCGAAGGTTACCAAAAGAGTGGCAGTCATCCCTACGGAAGTAGGGGACCGTTCCAAAAAGGTAGAAAGGTCGAAACTGTCCGAAGACATCAATAGGTTTTCTCCTTCACCCTTCACTCCAACCTTCGAAGACGGCAAATAGAAGGCTTTGGAAATAGGAGGACTTGCATCTGCCGAAACCTTAAGAACAGTAATAAGAAACTGTTTAAACAGTTCCATGGAGAGAGACCACGTGACGCATGAGCGGGTGAGAGGTTGCTCAGCTTGCTCCGGGGCTGCCCTGTTGTTTTATTGATCTTTTCAGACTTCCCCCCGCGCTAAATACGTTCCTAAGGTCCGGGTTTGACACCGCATGAGCTCCAGGAGGTGGCTGGCTAAAAATCAGGCTGCACTATGCCTCTGGCGGTGCGAAAGGAGCGGGAGAAGATGGCAAAGCCGGGTGCGGCACAGGCTGGCAAACTGAGCTCCAATATGGCGCAGCCACCCTCCCCTGGAGCGGAGAGTCTGGAATCAGGATTCGAGGAGTTCGCAAAAGAGAGAGCCAAAGTTTGATCGGATCTTAACAAAGTTGGACACGGTGAGCAAGACTTTGGCGGAGTTTGGGCAACGCGTGGAAGAAGTAGAGCACCGCGTGTCAGCGCTTGAGGAGGCTGAGGGGACACAGGCTCGTGAGCTGGCCACGCTGCAAAAGACTATTGTGGCACTGCGGGACAAGGTGGACGATCTTGAAAATTGTTCCCGCCGGAACAATGTGCGCATTGTCGGGATACCCGAAGCCAACACGGAACAGATATTGTTGCCGCTGGTGGAGTCCTGGCTCCCTAGAGAATTAGGCCTGGACGACTTGATAGGGGTACTGAAAGTGGAGCAGGTACACCGCATTGGGCCCAAGTCTGACTCTAATCAACGCCCGAGGGTGGTGATAGCGCGCTTCCTCAATTTCCATCACAAGTGGTAGCTATTGCAGGCATACCGGAAGAAACGATCCCTGATGATGGACAACCACAAAATTCTCATATTCCAGGATTATTCAGCGACCGTCGCAGCGAAGCGCAAGGAATTTTCCCCATTCTGCTCGGTGCTGTTTCAAAGACAACTTCGATTTACCCTCGCCTTTCCAGCGACGCTTCGAGTCCAGCACGAGGGGAAGAACCACGTTTTGAGCACAGTCGCTGCTGCACGGAAGTTTGTGGCAGCCTTGGAGGGGCCGGAGATGTGCAACGAGCGGGTGGCTTGACCTGCTGGACAGTGTTATGTTATGCTACTGTTAGGCCGGAATGGCTGTCTACCCTGGACTGATGTCTAGAACGGGAGGCTCTTGGGGTCTCTGCTTGATTTTTCCCCGGAGGTAGGGGCCACGTGGTCCCTGGAGATTTTGTGCCCCTCTGGGAAGGCCCTGAGCCATGCTTTACTTGCTATGCTTGCATAGCTATGTTTTCATAGTTTTATTGTGGGGTTTACCCTATTCATGGTGGGCCGGGAATATATTAATCCCAATGTATGCCTGCATATTTTTTCTTTTCTTCTTTTCCTTTTTTTGTTTTTGTGTTTTTCTCTCTTTTTTTTTTTACATGAGCTTGGGTTAAGAGTTTACGTGGGAGCGTGCAGATGAGTGGAGCGTGCAGATGAGTGGGCCCTCGTTGGGGGCGCAGTCTGCATTCGCACGCCCTGTGAAGGGGGACCTGACTTTGTGTTTGTTCTATTGATGGGTACTGGGGGGTGACGTCTTACTGTGACATGTTTGTTTAGAGGGAGGGGGCGGTGGGGCAGCCCTGTAGCGCACGGATGTGGGCTCTGAGCCTGGCGCAAGTGTCCAGGTGTAGAAGGGAGTTTGCTTTGGCCTGGGGGTGGGGGGTGGGAGGGGAGGGTGGGTGGTTCAGGGTGCTTTGGGAGGTGGGGGGGGAGCATGCCAGACCCCTTCCGGTTGTGGACGGTTGGTGCTGGACTTCTGAGCTGGGGTGGTGGGTGGCCACTACGACATGTGTGTGGTGGGAAGGGTTGTGGGGGGAGCCCTAGGCTGGGGGGTTCCCTTCGGATCTGCGATTTGTAATGTTTGACTTGCGTGAGAGTGGATGAGTATGAGTGAGGGGTTACGACTGGTCACCTGGAATGTGTGTGGTATAGGCTCCCCGGTGAAACGTTATCAGATCTTGCGTGTTCTTCGAGCCCAAAAGGCCGATTTGGCCTTCTTACAGGAAACGCATCAGAGTGCTCTGGAACACGATAAGCTTGCAAGGGGCTGGGTTGGGAAGGTTTATGGGGCTTCCTCGGGAGGGAAGAAAGCGGGAGTAGTGGTTCTGATTTAGGAAAGGAGTGGACTTGGAGGTGGACCGGTGTATTAGTGACCCGGGTGGGCGCTTTGTTATTGTAGTGGGGACTATCCAAGGGGTCAAATTGGGTTTGGTGAATGTATATGGCCCCAATATTTATGATGCTCGCTTCTATGCCCGATTGAATAAATGCTTGAGCGGCCTCGGCTCCACTCCCTTTATCATGGGAGGGGACTTCAATTGTGTGTTAGATGAGACAATAGATAGGTCCGGAACCTGAGGGCTGACCAAGGATAGGAAATCTCAGTGGATAAGGGGGGGGGGGGGTGTGAAGGTTTTAACTTGCTGGACTATTGGAGAGTGCTACACCCCATGGATAGGGACTATACGCATGTTTCTAGAGCACATGCCACGGGGTCACGGTTAGATTATTTTTTGGGGTCTCAAGAATTATTTACTAAAGTAAATAGTGCAGAGATTGGGCCGGTGGAGGTGTCGGACCACGCCTATGTCCGGTTGGATGTGCGGTGGGGGGTAAAGCGAGGTGGGTCTCTGTGGCGTTATCCGCTTAGCTATACTCAGGGTGATCAGTTTGGGGCTTTCCTACATTCGCAGTGGGCTGAATTTATGGAATTTAATGGACAACATAGTGATAACCCCATTCTTTTCTGGGAGACCGCAAAGGTGGTTTTGAGAGGGCAAATTATTGAGTATGGAGCCCGGCAAAGGAAAGTTTATACGTCCCGTCTAATTCTCTTGGAACAACAGTTGTCAGGCGAGGAGAGGGTTAGCGCAGCAACCGACGTTGGGGAAGAAGTTGGAATTTAGTAGGTTGCAGCAGGAGGTGAATGCGATGTTGCATGAACGGGCGCGGCAATCTTTGCTCTACTATCGATATAAGCTTTACAAATATGGTAGCAGGGCGGGGAGGCTTCTGGCTAGGTTGGTGAAGACTAGCCGGGGGCAGACCAATATAGGGGCCCTGTGGGACGCCCGGGGTACGATCCAGACGGGACAAGCATATATCGAAGAACGGTTTCGTGAGTACTATCGGACGCTTTATGCCGCTGGTATTGGAGATTTGGCGCAGGCTGAGAAATTTCTCACGGCATTAGACCTGCCTGGTTTATCTGTCGAGGAGAGTGCTACTCTTAATGCCCCGCTCACTGATGCGGAAGTTCGGGGGGCCGTAAAGCTGTTGCGTTCCTGTCGAGCCCCGGGACCCGACGGGTATTCTATCAGCTAATGGGGGATCGGGTGGTTGGGCCCCTACGACGGTACTACTTGGCTTTGATCAAGCGCCAGATGTTAGGACATGGTTAGGACAAGGTACTTCAGGCCGGAGGGTCGGGGGTTCAAGTCCCACCTGGGGACAGCAATCTCAGGCCAGAGGGATTGGGATTTCTAGTCCTATAGGCACTCCTTGTGGTCTTGGGCAAGCCACTTAACCCTCCAATGCCCTTGTTCCCTGTATGTATTAGTGTGTGTGTCTCATATCCCCTCATGTTAAATGTATTCCCCAATTGACCGCTTTGACCCAGTGAAAAGCGGGATATAAGTACAGCTAAAATAAATAAAAATAAAATGTTCCCGTATGGGAAGAATAGTGCAGTGCTCACCCTGATCCCCAAACCCGGTAGAGATGGGTTATTACCCGAGTCATATAGGCCTATTTCGCTTTTGAATGTGGATATCAAACTTTTGGCCAAAATTATGGCTAATCGGCTAGCTGAGTACATTCCCCAACTAGTTAAGGAGGATCAGGTGGGTTTTGTGAAAGGTAGGTATGTCACCAAAAATCTGCGTAAGATCATTTTGTCAATATACATGGCTGCTGAGGCAGGGGAGCCGGCTTTATTAAGTTTTGATGCTGAGAAAGCGTTTGATCGTGTAGAGTGGCCATACATGTATCAATTGTTAGAGGCTATGGGGATAGGGGGGTTCTTTTTGGATACGGTTAAGCTTCTGTATTCGGATCCCCGAGGGCAGATTTTGATTAATGGTTCTCTTTCCCAAGACTTCCCGATTTGGAGGGGGACACGACAGGGGTGTCCTCTGTCCCCACTCTTGTTTGTTCTAACTCTGGAACCTCTTTTAGAGAGAATCAGGACACATAAGGGATTGGTGGGCATGGAAGAATTCCGGCTTTCGGCTTTCGCCGATGACATCCTAGTGTATCTGGGGGCCCCTAAGCAGACCCTACCTGTTTTGTTGAGACTGGTGGCGGATTTTGGGAACTTTTCGGGTCTCAAATTAAATTTGGAGAAGTCTGAGGCTTTGGACCTACGGCAGACCTTTCAGGGGTGCTGGGAGGCCTTCCCGCTGCGGTGGGCGGGGACAACACTTCCTTATTTGGGGATATATTTAACAGCGGATGTTGCTCAGCTGCAGACAGTTAATCTGGCTGTCTTGCTGTCTCAGACCACGGAGCGCCTGAATGGTTGGCGAGATCTCCCGCTCTCTTCGGGAGCACGAGTAGCTTTGTACAAGATGACTGTTTGTTTTTCCCAAATGGTTATATGTGTTGCAGAGCTTGCCCATTTTGCTGACTAAGAGGGAGCTAGCGAAAGTGGAGAAATGTTTAACTCTGTTCTATTGGAGGGGGAAGAGACCTCGATTAAGTCTTAAGACATTGCAGAGACCTTGGGTGGGGGAATGGGAGCCCCTGATCTGCGGAGTTATAATATCGCTTGCCTGATGCGGGACTGGTTGGTGATCTCGGTGGATTACACGCCCTTGGAGTATGAACAGGAGGTGGCAAAGCCCCTGGCCCTGCATTGCGTATTGCATGCGGCGGCAGCTGATTTGCCCCACCGGGTGGGGGGACACCCCCTTTTTAAGGTTATGTGGTGGGTTTGGCGCCTGTTATGTCGATTGTATTTCTGGAACCCTGGGATAACCCCCTTTCTACCCTTATATGGTAATGGGGCTTTTGCGCCTGGGATGCAAGGGGGGGCATTTCGCGGATGGGAGGAGAAAGGGATTGTGGCCTTAGAACAGGTCGTAGATGAGCAGGGGCAGGCTCTGGCATTTCAAGATCTCCGGAATAGATATGGTTTGGGCCCTCGGGATTGGTTTCCCTATTTGCAGTTGCGTAGTTATGTTCGGAGTTTGGATGGGCAGTATTTGCGTACAGAGATTTGTTCTAAATTTGAGGAACTGCTGTATGTGGGGCGAGGGCAGCGGGCAAGGGTGGCCACCCTGCACAAGGAATACCTTCGACTAAAGGGGGTTCCGGATGAGAGTGTCTTGGCAGCAGCCTGGACTCATGATTTGGGAGTGGAGCTCGGGGGGGCCGATATGGTACAATTGTTAGCGGATATCCCCCGGAGAATTAAGACCGCAGACTTTAGGGATTTGCAATACCGTATATTGCGGCGCTGTCATTTTGCTTCCTGTCAGGCGTATAGGGCTGGCTGCAGTGCTACCGCGAGCTGCCCCCAATGTGGTGTAGCTCGGGCAGATTTGGGACACATGTGGTGGCAGTGCTCAGTGGTGGTCAAATTTTGGAGGGATCTGGTGGGCTGGCTTACCAGGGTCTTGGGCTGTCCAATTAAACGGGACCCCAAGGTGTTGGTGTTAGGTATGACCGGACGGGTGGACGTGCTGGGAAGGAGGTCCGCGGCGATGGGTGGGTAAGGTTCTCTTAGTGGCTTGGAGGGTGATTTTGTTAAATTGGCTACTCCCCCGTGGCCCGTCCCTGGGTCAATGGAGGAGGGAGGTGCATCAGCTGTTGCTGCTTGAGCAGCAAGGGGCCAAACATGGGGAAGTCGCCATGGATGAGTTTTTGGGGGAGTGGAGCCCCTACATACACACACTGTCATCGCGAGAAAGGAGCCGAATCCTGAATGTGCTTGGGTGATGTTTTGGAGTGTGGTCTGGCATGGGGGGGGTGGGTTTGGGGTTGGGGGGGAGGGGGAGGGGGTTAGGTTCCCTAGGCATATGTGTGGTGACCGTGAGAGGGATGGGGGGGTGTTACAGTAGTTTGTTAAAAGGTGGCCCCACATCCTAGGATTGGACAGGGAGAGCTGGGGCATAGGGCTCCGAGAATGGCTGCTGGATATTGGTGGGGTGGGGTCACTGGGCTCCAGAGGCTGTATACGTCTGTGGCGGTACTCTGGTGGACTGTGGTGTTGTCTCCCGGCTGTGCTGTGGCATAACTTCTATTGCTTTTTTTGTATAGCACGACCTGGGACATGGGTGGCACTGTGGCCGGTGGTGTTCTTCTGTGTACGCTGTTACCCTTAGGGACGACCTGTGGCTGGAACAGGGGGGGGGGGATGGGATAGGGGAGGGGTAAAATATTGTTAAAACCTGGTGCATAGCTGTGTGTGGTTTTTTTTTTTTAACTGCATGGTTATTCTGTGTTGCGGTTATGATTTGTTGCTGTTGTGTGTGCTGTGTTCAATAAACATATTTAAACATAAACAGTTCCATGGCTGAAACCGATGGAACCTTAGGAAAGTTCAAAACACGAAGGTTGCGGTTTTTAGCAGTATTTTCAAGAAACTCCAGCCTCCTATGTATAGCCGAGTCTTTTACCAAAGATTGGGAAACTTCTTTCACCTGCCCTAATGACCCCTCCAAAGAGGCCACTTTAGCAGTCGTCTCAGTCTGCACAGATTCATATGCATGCAATTGTTGCCCAAAAAGCTGAAACTGCTGAAGAATAGACTGGAGTTGTGATGTTATATTGAGATGCATAGCTGAAAAGGCTTCCCACAAAGAATCTGAAGTAACAACCTTGGGTTTTTCCAGCAAAAGTTCTTGGACATTCACCACATGTGAAGAAACGGCTCCAAATTCCAACGAAGACTTCACCGAAGAATGCAGAAGCAGAGAAGAGTCTGTCCTCAACAACCCCCTCCACACCAGAAACAACATCCGGAGTTAGTTGCCCAACTGGAGTACCTTCCAAATCGGCAGACTGCTGCTGGAGCTTCATACTAGGGCTAACCACCCCTCCTTCAGCCTTTTCCGACACCTCCTACAAGATCACACCATCAGGTTGTGTTGGCCATATGCGGCACTCCGGGCTCAAAGATGCCTCCAATCTCACGGCGTCACGGGGCCCTCCTTCCGCCCCAACCATGTCTAGCGAGGGCTCCGGAGTTAGAGCAGCACTCTCCGCGGTCACCACAAAAGAATCCATGGGTCCGCGGGACGCCGGTTTCTCAGCCTCTGAGTCCTCCGTCGTCGCCAACTTTGCTTTCCGTTTTCTGCCCTTATGCGGCATCGAACGGCTCCAGAATCAAAAGGAAAAGTTGAAGGAAACAGACTGCAGGTAAGACTCGGAGCTTCACCGGCGTGCGTCCGTTACATCCGCCATCTTGCCCCTCTGTACCTTTTTTAATTCTGCTATATCCTTTTTAAGATACAGCGACCAGAATTTCACATAATATTCAGGGTGCGTTGGCACCATGGAACGATACAGAGACATTATAATATCCTTGGTTTTATTCTCTATTACTTTCCTTATGATTCCTAGCATTCTATTTGCTTTCTTGGCTGCCGCTGCACACTAGGCCGAGGGTTCAATGTATTATCCATGATGACACCTAAATCTTTTTCCTGGGTGGTGGTTCCTAATGTGGAACCTTTTATCATGTAACCTTAGTTTGGGTTGATCTTTCCTAGGTGACTAACTTTGCACTTGTTCACATTTTTAAATTTCATCTGCCATTTAGACATCTAGTCTTCCAATTTATCAAGGTCCTCTTGCAATTTTTCACAATCCTCTTGTGTTTTAACAACTTCGAATAATTTTCTGTCATCTGCAGATTTGATCACCTCACTCTTTATTCCTTTTTCCAGGCAATTTTATATTAAAAAGCAGCAGGCCCAGCACAAATCCCTAGGGTACTCCACTATTACTACTACTACTATTATTTATATAGCACTACAAGGCGCACGCAGTGCTATGCAAAGATATAAAGAAGACCGGTCCCTGCTCGTTGAGTTTGCAATCTAATCAAGACAGACAGAGCAATACAGGAGAAACAAGGGGGGAGGGGTTCAAATAGGGAAGGAGAACAAGTGAATTGCTACTCTTCATTTTATAAAATAGATAAACCAGGAAGATCACAACTATTTCTTTCAATTCTTCCGATACATCACCTTTAAATATCATTTTTGGCATGGGTAATTTCCCTACATCTTCTTCAGTAAAGACCAAAGCGCAGAATTCATTCATTCTCTCCTCTATGACCTTGTCTTCACCTTTTTGAAAGCATCTCTGACTTCACTTTTAAACCATGCTGGCAGGTTTTTGGCCTTCCCTCCAGATTGTCTTAAAGCGTGGAATACCTGTGGTTTGGGCTTCCAATTTAGTATTTTTAAACAACGTCCATGCTTGATGTAAATGTTTGCAGCTAATCCTTTTAGGTTTTTTTTTCATAACTATTTTCCTCTTTTTATCGTAGTCTCCCCTTTGAAAGTTAAAAGGTAGTACTATGGATTTCCTTTTCACCCTTCATCCATTTATTAAATCAAATGTGATCATGCTATGATTACTATTGCCAAGTGACCCCAACATCCTTATCTCTTGCAGCAGATCCAAATTAGCTTCCCTTCTTGTCAGTTCATGAACTAGCTGCTCCAAGAAGCAGTCACTTATTTCATCTAAAAACTTTATCTCCCTACATGTCCTGCTGTGACCCAGTCGATATCGGGGTAATTGAAATCGCCTATTATTACTGTGTTGCAACTTTTGTTAGCTTCTCTGATTTCTTTTAGCATTTCATCATCTAGACTGGAAACTGTTCAGAGGTAGGCAACCAAAGTGATTTGGAGCCTACGGCAGAAGACACGTAAGAAGAGACTTGGAAGATATATATAAATATATATATATATACTCTAGAGGAGAGGAGGAACAGGAGAGATATGATACAGACCTTTTAATACTTAGAGTATTAATGAACAAACCTTTTTCAAAGACGGGAAAGCTTGTACAACTAGAGGGCATAACATGAAGCTGCAAGATGGTGAACTGAAAGGCAATGGCAGGAAATACTTTTTCACTGAAAGGATAGTGGATGCTTGGAATGTTCTCCCAATGGAAGTGGCGGGGTAAATACAATGACAGAATTCAAAATGGCATGGGACAGACACAGTAGATCCCTTTTATAGCAACAGAATAAAATCAAAATTAAACATAACTATCTCTTATAGCTCTACAAATAAGGATTACCTACACGAAGCAGTGGGTATACCCCTAAGCAAAGGCATGGGGAGGGGTGACCTACATGGAGCAGCAGGTGCACCTACTCTTGCTACCTTACTGGGCAGACTAGATGGACCATGATTGTCTTTATCTGCCGTCATTTACTATGTTACTATATCTGTTCTTTCTGGCCAGGTGGTCGATAGTACATCTCCACTGCCATTGCCTTCCCCTTTGTACATGGAATTTCTATCCATAGAGATTCTACAGTGTACTTTGTTTCCTGCAAAACTTTAATCCTGTGTGACTCAATGCCCTCTCTAACAACCCTCCACCAATTTGATCTACCATATCATCGTGATATAGTTTCTACCCAGGTATCTGTGTCCCATTGGTTGTCCTCCCTCCTTCCACCAGGTCTCTCAGATGCCAACTATATATCTCCTTTCATTTAGTACTATATGTTCTAACCATCTTATTTTTTTAGACTTCTAGCATTTGCATACAAGCATTTAGAGGCTGTATTTTATTCATATTAATCTGGTTATTAGTTGATAGGGGTAATAGATAGAGGTACTCTCCGGGTACCTCATTTTCGTATGGATTCCCAGCGTCTGTCATAGTAGTTATCTCGAAGGGAGAGTTTCTAGCTTATCTGGATTTGTCTGAGGCATATGTGCATATTCCCATTCAGTTGGAGCCTCAGCGTTTCCTGCGGTTCGCAGTCCCGCAAGGGCATTTTCAATTCCAGGCGTTGCCCTTTGATCTTGCCATCTCCCTGCAGTTGTTCACCAAGGTGAGTAGTGGTGGTGGTGGCGGCGGCGGCGGCAGCCTTGCAGAGGCAAGACATCCTAGTCCATACCATCCATATCCGGACGATTGGTTGATCCGAGCAAAGTCCTTGCTGAAGAGCTGGGAGGCGACAGCCTGTGGTGTTCGTCAGCTTCAGGAGCTTGATAGACAACCTTTTCTCTATCTGACCAAACACAACCTATCTCAGTCCTTGGAGTATCTGGGGGCCCATTTCAACATGCAGTGGGCCATGATATACCTGCCGGAAGACAGGATAGCAAAGCCGCAAGGTCAGGTGCGGTGGCTGAGAAGCAGCATGTGGTCCCCCCCCCTCCAAGCAACACTCTGTTACTGGAGTACGTTGGTCCCCACAATGCCAATCGGTGAATGTACTTCTTGCTCTAAGGGGCAAGACCAGGGCGAGCCTCCCCTGGTGGATGAATTCATTGCAGCTGGCGGCAAGTATGCCTCTTGAGATTCTGGATTGGGTGGTTGTGACAATCAATGCCAGTCTGTCTGGTTGGGGGGACTCATTGTCGGTCTCAGATGGCTCAAGGCTGCTGGATCCCAGAGGAGAGTCGGTGGTTCATCAATTGCCTGGAGACGCAAGCAGTATAGTTGGACTTGGAAGTGTGTTTTGTCCTTGTTGGTGGACAGTGAGAGTGCTGTCCGACCAAAGCGACAACAGTGGCCTTTATCAATCGCCAAGGCAGCACTCAGAGCTCTGTGGTAGCTGTGAAGGCAATCCTGCTTCTCCAGTGGGCAGAGGTCCATTTCCTTGCGCTTTCGGTGGCACATGTGACTGGGAAGGAGTATGTACAGGCGGATTATCTGAGTCGTCATCTGCTGGACCCAGACTTTCGGATGATTGTGGACCACTGGGGTATCCTGAGGATGGACCAGATGGCAACAGTGGTGAATGCCTAGGCCAATAGGTTTTTCAGCAGGCACAGAGAGCACATGGCGGAAGGGCTCGATGCACTGGTTTAGCTGTGACCCAGTGGGGGGCTTCTGTATGTGTTCCCCCTGTGGCTGTTTATCCGGGCATGCCCTTCAACAGGTTGAGTCCCACGCAGGGGTCATGGTATTAGTGGCCCCGGATTGGTCCCAGCAGCCATGGTATGTTGACCTGGTGAGGCTGCTGGTGGCATACCCTCTCCCGTGGAGGAGGATCTGCTATTCCAAGGACCAGTTCTGATGCCGGCTGAGGATCAATTCTCACTTATGGCTTGGCTCTTGAGAGGGTGTGTTTTGAGGTGTAGGCATTATTTCCCTCAGGTGGTTGACATCTTGTTGCAGGCCAGGAAGCTCTTCACATCTTTGGTCTTCATGCGCGTCTGGCGGCTCTTTGAAGCTTGGTGAGAAGAGAGGAGAGTTTGGCCCTTGGGAGGGCCCCTTTGCCTGAGATTTGGACCTTTTTGCAAGCTAGTCTGGAAAAAGGACTCTTTGAATTCCTTGAAGGTGCAGGTAGTGGCCCTGGCTTGTTTCTAGATGAGAATGAATCTCTGGCCTCTCATCAGGACATAGTCCATTTTCTTTGGGGGGGGGGGGGAGAGGGGTGGTTAAGCATCAGAGACCGCCTTGTCTGATTTTTGCCACCTTGAGATCTCAATTTGGTTCTCTGTTCTCTCGGCATCACCATTTGAACTTCTTTCCAGGGCTGCTTTGCAGGACTTGATGCTGAAGGTGGTGGTCTTGGCAATCTGTTCAGTGTACCGTATTTCAGAACTGCAGGCTTTCTCATGTAGGGAGTTCTATTTGGTGATATCAAAGGAGAAGGTGGTGATTTGTCCAGTTCCTTCCTTTCTACTGAAGGTGGTGCCTGCCTTTCACATAAATCAGGTGGTAGCCTCACTGGCTTTTCCTCAGGCTCAGCGGAGTCTAGGAGTTGCCATTTGTTGGATGTACACAGGGCATTGAAGCAGTATTTGAAGATCACAGAGGCATTTAGGCGTTCGGAGTGCCCCTTTTGTTATGTTTGGAGGATCTCAAAAGGGTGAGGCAACCTCCAAAGCAACCACTTCCAGCTAGATCTGGTAGCCATCGAATCCGCTTATTTGATGAAGGGGCATGTGGCTCCAGCGGGGTTACAGGCACTTTTCTACCAGAGTTCAAGCTTCTTGGAAGGAGTTCAATCTTGTTCCACCTTGAGATAATTGCAGGGTGGTGATGTGATCATCGCTGCATTTCTTTGTGTGCCATTATAAGCTGGATGTCCATGTCTGTCAGGGTGCCAATTTCAGGGCTTGGGTGCTGCAAGCTAGTGTCTCTGTATTGCTTTGTTACCCCCCCATGTGTCTGGACTGAACTGGAGGGATGATCTGGAACATAGGGTATGGATAGGCAATTTTTAGCCAGCTGGATCTGCGGGACCCTTTCAATTTTTTTCACTGCGATTTTGGGAGTCCTGTGTGTGGCTGCAATGCTCTATATAAGAACATAAGATATGCCATACTGCGTCAGACCAAGGTCCATCAAGCCCAGTATCCTGTTTCCAACAGTGGCCAATCTGGGTCATACGTACCTAGCAGTTTCCCCAAAAGACACGGGTTCCGCAATGCTTGTACTGGGTCAAGCATTGATATCCTGGGTCCCTTCTTAATAATGGTTTATGGACCTTTCCTCCAGGAACTTGTCCAAACCTTTTTTAAACCCAGCTACACTAACAGCCTTTACTACATCCTCTGGTAACAAATTCCAGAGTTTGATTACACGTTGAGTGAAAAAATATTTTCTTTTATTAGTCTTAAATAGTTTACCCTGTAGCTTCATTGCATGTCCCCTAGTCTTTCTATATTCTGATAACGTAAACAATCGATCTACGTTTACCCGTTCCACTCCGTTCATTAATTTATAGACTTCTATCATATCTCCCCTCAGCCGTCTCTTTTCCAGGTTAAAGAGCCCTAACCTTTTTAGTCTTTCTTCACAGGAGTATCCTTCCATCCCCTTTACCATTTTGGTGACTCTTCTCTGAACCTTTTCTAATAACCCTATATCCTTTTTAAGATACGGCGACCAGAATTGCACACAATATTCAAGGTGCGGTCTCACCATGGAACGAAGAGGCATTATAATATCTTTTGTTTTATTTTCCATTCCTTTCCTTATGATACCTAGCGCTCTCTTGGCTGCCGCTGCACACTGGGCCGAGGGTTTTAACATGTTATCCACAATGACGCCTAAATCTTTTTCCTGGGTGGTGGTTCCTAATGTGGAACCTTGCATCGTGTAACCATAGTTTGGGTTGTTCTTCCCTAGGTGCATAACTTTGCACTTGTTCACATTAAATTTCATCTGCCATTTTGATGCCCAGTCTTCCAATTTATCAAGATCCTCTTGTAACATTCTACAATCCTCTTGGGTTTTAACAACTTTAAATAGTTTTGTCTCATCTCCAAATTTGATAACCTCACTCGTTATTCCACTTTCCAGGTCATTTATGAATATGTCAAAAAGCAGCGGACCCAGCATAGATCCCTGGGGTACACCACTATTCACCTTTCTCCATTGGGAAAATTGGCCATTTAGCCCAACCCTCTGCTTTCTGTCTTTTAACCAGTTCCTGATCCACAGTAGTACACTGCCTCCTATCCCATGACTCTTTAGTTTTGCCAAAGATCTCTCATGAGGGACCTTGTCAAAGGCTTTCTGAAAGTCCAGATACACTATATCAACCGACTCACCTTTGTCCACCTGTTTATTCACACCTTCAAAAAAACATAACAGATTAGTAAGACAAGATCTTCCTTGTCTAAAGCCATGTTGGCTGTCTCCCATTAGGCCATGACTATCTACATGCTGAGTAATTTTATTCTTTATGATGGTTTCTACCATTTTTCCCGGTACTGACGTGAGGCTCACCGGTCTGTAGTTTCCTGGATCACCCCTGGAACCCTTTTTAAAAATTGGTGTTACATTGGCGATGCTCCAATCTTCAGGTATTAGAGATGATTTTAATGATAGTTCACAGATTACTAATTGCAGGTCTGCACTCTCATATTTCAGTTCTTTCAACACCCTTGGATGTATACCATCCGGCCCAAGTGATTTGCTACTCTTCAGTTTATCTAATAGTTGTAATACATCTTCCCGATGTATCGATATTTCCTTCAATTCTTCCGCACCTTTAAATACCACTTCAGTCATGGGTAACATCCCTACATCTTCCTCAGTAAAGACCGAAGCAAAGAATTCATTCAGTCTCTCCGCTATCGCCTTGTCACCTCTTAGTGCCCCTTTAACTCCTCTATCATCTAATGGACCAACTGACTCTCACAGGTTTTTTGCTATGAATGTACTTGAAAAAATCTTTATTTCGCGTTTTTGCTTCCACAGCAAGCTTCTTCTCAAATTCTCCCTTTGCCTGCATTATCAATGCCTAGCATTTGACGTGCCAGTGCTTGTGCTGTTTCCAGGTTTCGTCGTTTGGCTCTTTTTTTCCATTTCCTGAAAGATGCTTTTTTTTGGCAACAACAGCCTCTCTGACCTCTCCTTTAAACCATGCTGGCAGTTTTTTGGACTTCCTTCCACTTTTCTTAAAGTGTGGAATGCAGGTGGTCTGGGCTTCCAAGATAGTATTTTTCAGCAACACCCAAGCTTAATGTAAGTCTTTAAGGACTTCTGGTACTTTGGGGTGGGGGGGGGGGAGCATATTTGTTCTTTGTTCAAGGGAAAAAGTCAGCTAATCGGTGCAGATGCTCTTCCTGGGTGCTGTGAGTTTGGCAGGGCTGGTGGAGATTGGGGTTTAGGACTCCATTCTGCTGCTTTGTAGGGTAGCACAGTCTACTTGAGAGAGGATTTGAGTTGTTTGTTCTCTGTTTTTAATCTGTTGGTAGATGAGCATAACCCACACATTTGGTCTGGACTGGAGGGACTCCAAGAAAGAAAATTAGTACATAAGGCCTAATTTAACCTTCACCACATTTCCTGATACTGCTAGATCAGCGGTTACCCCATCCTTTTTGTGATGACATCATTCAGTGACCCCAGGATCTTGAAATCTTGACACTGCAGCACATGCATGCCCGAAGGAGCGTATGACCAAAGGGGCCAATTTGGGGTGATAAGAGGCCCCAGTTGACTTTGAAGATGCCAAAGGGATATGGTGTGAGTAGATGTCACTCATTCCCATTGATAACACCCCCATAGGTTTGATAGACAAGCATATGCAATAGACTGGTGATCTGAGGGGGGAATTTGGATATTTTGTCTTCCTCGGTCTCTGGAGTATCTCTAAGTCTAAATACTAGACTGCCTCCACCTCCATCCTTGCAAAGGTCAGCTACCTCAGGGAGGACTACTCGCAAATGGTATATTCCCCCCCCCCCCTCCCAGGACCTTGACAGAGACAGTCTTCATCTTTCAAGCCTGGCCCTGTTAAGAATCCTAATTATATTGCATCTGTGAACAATCAAGGTGAGAAGTCTGCCTCCATAAAATTTCACTGCTTGATATTCTGGAGGTCGTTACTCAAAGGATTTTTTGACAGGCTTTAATTTCAATAGCAAGATTTGCAGGTGGACCATATTGGTCAGAAAAAAGAGAAGCTAGGCTCCCAGGTTGAAACTTTGCGGTCAGTAGATGGCTACTAAACAGGTAGAGTTAGCGGAGCATCAGATACGGAGTAAAAAAAAACCCTCTGGTTTCTGAATTTCCCCAGGACTCTATTACTTTCTCCCATTATTCTTCTGAGGAAATATTTCAGAGAAGAAACTGGTATCAGAATCTTTCTAGAATTTTAGAAACATAGAAATATGATGACAGAAAAAGACCACATGGCCTATCTAGTCTGTCCTTCCATAACAACTACAACAGTCCCCTTATAGTCCCCTTTTGCTTCAGGATGAGGTGGAGCAGGTTCAGCAGGTATCTGAGCCTCTGAATTGAATGTGATACATTTTTGGAGTCTTCTATTATTACCACTAGAGCTACTTTGGTAATTATGCTTTGTATTAGAATTAGAGAGAGAGCGGCTATATCAAAGGCTTATTTTGGAGAGAAATATTTTACTTTTTTTTATGAGCAAAAATTTGATTTACCCTGATGATGTGAGGTATACGCAGGCTCTGAGCCAGATGATTTTTGTTTGAATCGGCTCCCTTGGTGCCAGTCATTTTATTTTTTGCCCAGGGCGCTTAAAGATGCAGCACATGCTTCTGGCCGCCCTATTGTCTACCTGGGGTTCGATATTGGAGTCCTTGTCTTTTTACGTCCATCTCTTTGTGCTATTCCCTCTTATATTCAAGGCACAGCACGCTTTTTACACGTCTTACAGGCTTTTACATCATGGCTGGTGGTATCTTATCTGGTATCTTTGGATATCGCCAGCCTTTACACCAGCATTCCTCAAACAAGGGCTTTGGAGGTCATCGCGGAGTCCGGCAGCTCATATTCTGAATAATTTTTTTTTTTGTGAACTAGCCATATTGGTGCTACATAAGAACTACTTCTAGTATGAGGGTACTTTCTACCAGCAAGATCATAGGGTAGCTATGGGGGCCACTGTGGCCCCTTCAGTGGCATCTCTGTATGTAGCAGATTTTGAGGATCGGTATTTATCTGCTTTCCAGTATGTTTCTAATCTTTTCTTATGGAAAAGATACTTAGATGATATCTTTGTCCTTTGGTCTGGCTCAGAGAATGATTTACAATTTTTTTTTTTTTTTTTTGTGCTCCTGGTTAAGTTCTTTGGATGCAAATTTGCAGTTTACGTTGCTATCATGCAATGCAGATTGATTTTTTTTTTTTTTTTTTGGATGTGCGAGTGACTAAAATTATGATTGCTTTTTCAACATCATCTTTCATAAGTCTGACTACAATGCATATTTGCAATTTCATAGCTGTCATCCTCACCGCCTGAAGTCAAGTTTACTTATCAGCCAATTTTTGCGGGCTCGACATACCTTCTCTACTGATCAACAATTTAAGAATGAATCCAGAGCACTTAAATCTAGATTTCTTTCTAGAGGATATTCTGTCTCAACAGTAAAACAGGCTTTTTGTAGAGCCAAATATGCACAAAGAGAACTGTTACTTCAATATAAGTAGCCTCAACCTGATGATAAGACACTATATGTTTTGCCTTATACTACGGGATCTCATCAAGTGATTAGGTTGATGCGCAAACACTGGAGTGTTTTGAGTTTACACCCAGAATTGATGGATTTTCCTTGCATCACATTTAAGCTGGGTAAGAATCTCTGTGAAGTGCTGACAAAATTTGTGTCATCACCTGGACAGCAAGATTGTTCTGCTGGACATTTCTCCTGTGGCCACTGCAATTGGTGTCAGTGCTCCCTTAATGGCCTGATCAGGACTCACTCTAATGGTAAGGTGTATGCCTCTCGATATTCTACTACCTGTGAATCTGGGTGATATATATGGTGATTTTGTCCTTGCTCCCCAATTTATATTGACCGTACTAAACGGAAGATAAGGATGAATGAGCATAAGAGCCGCATAAATACCCGCTCACTGACAGCTCTATTGGTCACTCATTGGCTTCAGGCTTCTCACTTGTTGTCTGATTTGGGGTGGTGAGTCCTGGATCATATACCATTGACCTAGAGAGGAAGTGATCGTTTGAAACAGCTAAGTCTCCGTGAACACACTTGGATATTCCATATGAACTCTGTAGAAGCAGATGATCTCAATCCAAAGTATCGATTGGAATTCATTACACTAATTGGCTAATCTGGTCTCATGCTGCCTGTTTTGCTTGAATAAATAAAGATCAGGCTTTTTAGGTGATGAGCGTACAGCTGGCTGGAGTACCGCTTGGGAGCTCTTCTTGAGCCTTTCCCTGATGCAGATAAGTGCTTTTTCTTATTGAAACACAATGTTGTGTCTGATATTGTTGATAGCTGTTTTTGATATTTACTAGCTTTTTGCTGTAGTTTTTTAAGGTTCACAGATATTTTTTTTGAGTTTTTTTTTCATGGGCATTTAGAATACTAATGTAAAACTGTATGACTAAATGGACCTATGATGATTTCAGAGCATGTCTAGTAGTGGCACTAAGGGCTGTTATACTGGTGGGCCTGTTTGGCTTATTTATAGCTCCTATTGTTTGAAGTCTTGTTAAGTCTTTAAAGTTATGATCTGGCTTATTTTTTTTGTCACTATATAAATGTCGTCATAGGATCATTCACAATAAAATTGTTCAATACTCAAAACATCCAAACATAACTATGGGGTGTCTTCATACAGGGCTCCCCACAAGAAAAAACTTTTTAAAATTGCAATAAGTTTTTCTTGTAAGGAGTGATGAGCTGTATGAACACACCTCATGATTTTGTTTGAGTATTGAGCCCCCTTTCGGACAATTTTTATTGTGAATGATCCTATGATGAAATTTATACAGGGTGGGCATCAACAATAAATGAATAGGTTGCCTCATTTTTTTAAGCCTGAGTGTTTTTGAGAAACCTTTTCCCGCAAAGGTTTGCTTAACCTGCGTACATGTAAGATACATCACCTCAGCTTTTATTACGTTTTTTCTGTGTATAAATGTATATGTGTGGTTGGGGAATAGAGAAGGGGGTATATAACTGGCAATAGAAAGGGATAGAGATATGACTGGTGGATCTGACTTTTTTTTTCTTTTCCAGTTCCCTGGGGGTAGTGACAATTACTTGACCATCACCGGTTCAGGTCACCCCTTCCTCACTGGAGCTGAGGTGAGTGAGGGTTTTTCTTTCCGTATTCCTCCTAATGTTGCAGGACTGACATTTCGGAGAAATTTCATGCCATGTGGGGACTGTGTGATGTCGCTACTGAAGTGGAATATGAAGGAATCCTAAAATGACTGCCACCCTGATGCCTTAAAATGGCTACCTTGCCCAGAAGAGCCTCTGTCATTAAGAATTCCAGCTGAGAAATAGTATGCCTGAGCTTTTAGTCAAGGCCATTGAGGGTAGTGGTCCTCCAAGTCTGAGGGAATCCTGACAGAGAGGGTGCAAGGAGATGACTGCAAGCCATCCAGTCACGTATGAAACTAAAAACGGGTGCCTATATCTGATTTGCTAAGAGAGTGCTACCTTCCTTATTGTCCACCAGACCAGTCCAGAACGAATGGATTGTGCCCACCAACCAGCAGTTGGAGACAGGCTATAAAGATGACATAATGCTCTATGGACGGATCACAACCACCAACCCAACAAACATTCATCTAACAGACTGCTTCATAGAAGTCTCCAGCTGGCTACAAAAGAACAACCTATCCATCAACCTAAAAAAAACAGAAGCCCTCATAGTAACCAAGGACCCAAACTTCACACCACCACCACACCTCAACTTAGGAACCACACAAATACAAATACAACCACACATAAAATACTTAGGAATCATCATAGACCAAGCGCTCATACTCAAGCAACAGATCAAAAAGACTACCGGAATAATATTCCACAAATCAAAAACAGTACAACGCCTCAGGCCTCTCCTTGATCCACAGGACTTCAGGACAGTCATGCAAGCTATGACGCTCCCCCACCTGGACTACTGCAACATAATCTATCACGGACTACCTACCACCCACCAACCCACTATGGACTGCCTTAAATACCACAGCAAGAATTATCTAGAAAGCAAAACAACAAGATCACATCACCCCAGTCCTGAGAGAACTGCACATACTCCCTCTCGAAGCAAGAATCAAATACAAATCAGCCCTACTTATCCACAAAGCCCTCTATCAACGCAGACCTCCCAGCTCCAAACTTTACTGCCCCAACCCACCCACAACAGAACAACCAGACAAACCACCAGCAACACCCTCACCATCCCCCATGAACAAACTAAATACAATCAACGGACTTGCAACAGAGCCTTCGAACTATACGCGCCATCCCTCTGGAACTCCCTACCAAGTCAAATCAGAAACAACGGAGATCCTTCAACATTCAGAAAACAACTAAAAACCATCCTGTTCCAGGAATACCTTGGACCAGAAACAAACATCCATTACTGACTCCCTCTCCAGACCCTTTTAACATACACACAGATCTACCTACTAAGAGACTGATGTCCATTGTTTAAGTCCTTAATATCTGTTCAGATCATTAATGTTGGCCTCCCCGGTGACAGCCCCCCACCCTAAGAATTGATTACTGTCGTCGCTCTCCCCCCCCCCCTTTTTTTGTTAAACCGCTTTGACCTGGTGAAAAGCGGGATATAAATACAGTTAGATAAATAAATAAAGATGTGAGCTCTGGTCTATATTAGGCACCATGCAATTCTAGTTGTCTTCCCCCCCCCTCCAAATCCCCTTTTCTATTAGGATGAGTGCCGGGTGTGTATTTCCAAAAAGTGCTGCTGCTTGGTTTTTTTCTTTGTTTTTTAAAGGGAGGGGGAGTTGGAGTCTGGGTATCGCTGACTCTTGTGTTCCTGCAGTGGGGTGGAGGTGTACTGCTTCATGGACTGCATGAGGGAGCTCCTGTTGAGTTTGCTAGCTGGCTAACTAATTGAGCCCAGGGCTGCAGCCTGAGTACAAGAGCGAGAGCCACACTTTACCTGTGACGCGGGTCTGGAGCAGTGGGGAACCCATTGCTTGTCTGTTGGACCACCAGGTACAAGGGCTGTAACTTTCTTTCTTAGACTGAGTCATGGAGGTGCCTTCTGAGAGCATGAAGTGCTACTTCTGATGCAATGGGCAGCTGTGGCCAGTGCAGTACTTGCCAGGACAGGGTCTAAGATGAGCAACTCTTCTCTTCCCACGGAATCAGGAAGCAGGTCTTTGCCCAAGAATGGGGGAGAAATCAGCAGGGAAATCTGCTCAGCTGAGAACTTCGTGCATTAAAATGCAGGAGAAGCAGCCATGTTGGCCACACAGTTCGGGAAGAATCAGATGGATGCATCACCTTCTCCAATTTTGGTTGCTGGTCAGGAACCTACCCATCCCCCTCCTCATTGTCAACCTGGGGTCTGTTTGACTGAGGCCATTGCTCTAGAGCTGGCCTTGGAGGTTTTCCCCAGAATTCATTCTGCTTCTGCATAAAACCTTTTTAATGAAGTGAGCGCAGGTGACAGAGCCCACATCTTTGACCAGGGGGCAGTCCTGATGGTTCCCTCTCTACCTAAGCACCCCTTTTGAATGTGGTGGAAACCTGGGATCCCAGTCGGTGCTTTCTCATCTAGATTCGGACAGTGCTAATTCAGCGAGTTGGTTGGAGCACAAGTTGTGAAGGGTGGACCCCTTGGAGGAAGGAGAGCACGTGGTTGTGTAGGGGGATGATCCTACAGTTGTGCAACTATTTCATAAGGAGGAGCTGGCTGCTATGATTTCTCAGGCTCTGAAGGCTCCGAGTACTGTGGATTCTCCTCCGCAGGAAGCCTACTCAGAGGGGTATCCGGAAGCCTATGAACGTTCCCTATCCATCAGGATTTGCAGGATGTCACTTCCACTGAGTGGAACTCACCTGTTTGTCCTTCTAGTTGGGAGAGCTATGGGGAAGCTGTATCCCTTGATCCTCAAAGAGAAGGATAAGTTGAGGTTGCTGAAAGTTGGTCTTAAATTATGGCAGTGACTAAGAAGATGACTATTCTAATCAAGGGTGGAACAGCTGTTAAAGATCAGAAGGATTGTCATTTAGAGTCTGTCAAGCAGATTTTCAAGGTGTTCTCTGGGACTGCAAGCAGCTGTCTGAAGTGCATGTATGTCCAGGCCTGTTTGTATTGGCTCCAGAGATGGAATGATGATGTTTCCATAGGTTCTGAATTTCTTCAGTGAAATATGGTGCATCTGGAAACTGGCTTAGCATACATGACAGATGCTTTGTATGATTTGCTTTTGAACATCCGCTCAATCTATGGCAGTTTCAGTGGTGGTCATGCATCTTTAATGGTTAAGGAACTGATTGTTAAGTGCAGCCTCCAAGTCTTGACCGAGCAGATTGCCCTTTAGGGGTAAACCTCTCTTTGGAGAGGATCCACAGAAGATTGTGAAGGATTTGAGGGAGACTAAGCCACAAAGATTGCTGGAAGATAAGTCAGAGACTTAATCTCACATGGCATTGGGCAATTTGAGATTTTGTGAGGATTGGCATAACCGTCCTGGCAAGGGGATGGTCACACAATGAGTGACCTCTCTCAGTATCGATCTTATTCCTTTTTTTTTTTAGAATATTGAGAGAAATTTTCAAAGGATCTGGAACCTCTGAAAGCTCACAATGAAGGCTTGCAGGTTCTAAGAACATAAGATATGCCATACTGGGTCAGACCAAGGTCCATCAAGCCCAGTATCCTGTTTCCAACAGTGGCCAATCTAGGTCATACGTACCTAGCAGTTTCCCCAAAATACACAGGTTCCACAATGCTTGTACTGGGTCAAGCATTGATATCCTGGGTCCCTTCTTAATAATGGTTTATAGACCTTTCTTCCAGGAACTTGTCCAAAACTTTTTTAAACCCAGCTATACTAACAGCCTTTACTACATCCTCCGGTAACAAATTCCAGAGTTTGATTACACGTTGAGTGAAAAAATATTTTCTTTTATTAGTCTTAAATAGTGTACCCTGTAGTTACATTGCATGTCCCCTAGTCTTTCTTTATTCTGATAACGTAAACAATCAATCTGTTTACCCGTTCCACTCCGTTCATTAATTTATAGACTTCTATCATATTTCCCCTCAGCCGTCTCTTTTCCAGGTTAAAGAGCCCTAACCTTTTTAGCCTTTCTTCATAGGAGTATCCTTCCATCCTCTTTACCATTTTGGTGGCTCTTCTCTGAACCTTTTCTAATAACGCTATATCCTTTAAGATACGGCGACCAGAATTGCACACAATATTCAAGGTGCGGTCTCACCATGGAACGATATAGAGGCATTATAATATCTTTTGTTTTATTTTCCATTCCTTTCCTTATGATACCTAGCATTCTATTTGCTCTCTTGGCCGCGGCTGCACACTGGGCCGAGGGTTTTAACATGTTATCCACAATGACGCCTAAATCTTTTTCCTGGGTGGTGGTTCCTAATGTGGAACCTTGCATTGTGTAACCATAGTTTGGGTTGTTCTTCCCTAGGTGCATAACTTTGCACTTGTCCAAATTAAATTTCATCTGCCATTTTGATGCCCAGTCTTCCAATTTATCAGGATCCTCTTGCAATTCTCCACAATCCTTTTGGGTTTTAACAACTTAAATAGTTTTGTGTCATCTGCAAATTTGATAACTTCACTTGTTGTTCCACTTTCCAGGTCATTTATGAATATGTCAAAAAGCAGCGGACTCAGCACAGATCCCTGGAGTACACCACTATTCACCTTTCTCCATTGGGAAAATTGGCCATTTAGCCCTACCCTCTGCTTTCTATCTTTTAACCAGTTCCTGGTCCACAGTAGTACACTACCTCCTATCCCATGACTCTTTAGTTTTGCCAAAAGTCTCTGATGAGAGACCTTGTCAAAGGCTTTCTGAAAGTCCAGATACACTATATCAACCGACTCACCTTTGTCCACCTGTTTATTCACACCTTCAAAAAAACATAACAGATTAGTAAGACAAGATCTTCCTTGTCTAAAGCCATGTTGGCTGTCTCCCATTAGGCCATGACTATCTACATGCTGAGTAATTTTATTCTTTATGATGGTTTCTACCATTTTTCCCGATACTGACTTCAGGCTCACTGGTCTGTAGTTTCCTGGATCACCCCTGGAACCCTTTTTAAAAATTGGTGTTACATTGGCGATGCTCCAATCTTCAGGTATTAGAGATGATTTTAATGATTACTAATAGCAGGTCTGCAATCTCATATTTTAGTTGTTTCAACATCCTTGGATGTATATCATCCGGCCCAAGTGATTTGCTACTCTTCAGTTTATCTAATAGTTGTAATTCATATTCCCGATGTATCGATATTTTCTTCAATTTTTCTGCACCTTTAAATACTACTTCAGTCATGGGTAACATCCCTACATCTTCCGCAGTAAAGACCGAAGCAAAGAATTCATTCAGTCTCTCCGCTATCGCCTTGTCGCCTCTTAGTGCCACTTTAACCCCTCTATCATCTAATGGACCAACTGTCTCTCACAGGTTTTTTGCTACGAATGTACTGGAAAAAGTCTTAATTTCGCGTTTTTGCTTCCACAGCAAGCTTCTTCTCAAATTCTCCCTTTGCCTTGCATTTGACTTGCCAGTGCTTGTGCTGTTTCCAGGTTTCGTCATCTGGCTCTTTTTTCCGTTTCCTGAAAGATGTTTTTTTGGCAACAGCCGCCTCTCTGACCTCACCTTTAAACCATGCTGGCAGTTTTTTGGACTTCCTTCCACTTTTCTTAAAGCGTGGAATACAGCTGGTCTGGGCTTCCAAGATAGTATTTTTCAACAACACCCAAGCCTGATGTACGTCTTTAACCTTTGCAACTGCTCCTTTTAGTTTTTTCTTAACTATTTTCCTCATTTTATCATAGTCTCCCTTTCGAAAGTTAAAAGATAGTACTGTGGATTTCCTTACTATCCCTCCTCCACTAATTAAATCAAAGGCGATCATGCTATGATCACTATTGCCAAGTGGCCCCAATACCCTTATCTCTTGCACTAGATCTGGTGTTCCACTAAGGACTATGTCTATCTAGGAACTTTATTTCCCTAGCATGTCCTGCCGTGACACTGACCCAGTCGATATCGGGAAATCACCCATTATTATTACTGCACTGTAACTTTTGTTAGCTTCCTTGATTTCTTTGAGCATTTCATCATCCATTTGTTCATTCTGGCCAGGCGGTCGATAGTACACCCCCACTGCCATTGCCTTTCCCTTTTTACATGGAATTTCAATCCATAGAGATTCTACAGCAAATTTTGTTTCCTGCAAAACTTTAATCCTTTCTGACTCGATGCCCTCTCTAACATAGAGCACAACCCCTCTACCAGTTTGATCAGCTCTATCATTACGATATAGTTTGTACCCAGGTATCGTGTCCTACTGGTTGTCCTCCTTCCACCGTGTGTCTGATATTTCAATCATATCTAACCTCTCGTTTAGTGCTATATATTCTAACTCTCCCATCTTATTTTTTAGACTTCTAGCATTTGCATACAAGCATTTTAGAGACTGTATTTTATTCATATTAATTTGGCTATTGGTAGACATGGGTAATTTGGGATCTTTAAGCTCTGTCTGCTCCATACTCGAGGGCATTTGGGCTACTTTACTCTTTTGGAACCTCTCTGCTTTTGGTAGTATCCTTCAAGGATACATTCTTCCGAACCATCCATTCTTGGGTGACTGTCGGCTTTCCCCTATAATCTAGTTTAAAAGCTGCTCTATCTCCTTTTTAAAGGTTAATGCCAGCAGCCTGGTTCCATCCTGGTTAAGGTGAAGCCCATCCCTTCGGAAGAGCCCCTCCTTTCCCCAGAATGTTCCCCAGTTCCTAACAAATCCAAAACCCTCATCTCTGCAGCTTTGTCTCATCCACGCATTGAGACTCCGGAGCTCTTCCTGCCTTTTGGGTCCTACGCGTGGAACGGGAAGCATTTCGGAGAACACTACCCTGGAAGTTCTGGATTTCAGCTTCCTACCTAAAAGCCTAAATTTAGCCTCCAGAACCTCCCTACCACATTTTCCTATGTCATTGGTACCGACATGTACTAAGACAGCAGACTCCTCCCCAGCACTCTCCAAGACCTTATGTAGGTGGCGCGTGAGGTCTGCACCAGGCAGGCATGTTACCAGGCGATCCTCACGTCCACCAGCCACCCAGCTATCTACATGCCTAATGATCGAATCACCAACTATAACGGCTGTCCTAACCCTTCCCTCATGGGCACATGGCCCTGGAGAAACTTCCTCGGTGCGAGAGGGTTTTACATCACCTGGGGGACAGGTCCTAGTTACAGGATCACTTCCTGCCACACCAGGGTGATGCTGTCCTGTCACGTGACCTCTCTCCTCCATGGCAACAGCGATGCTGCCAGACTGGAGGTGGGACTTCAGGACCATATCCCTGTAGGTCTCGGCTATGTACCTCTCTGTCTTTCTTATGTTTTCCAAGTCTGCTACTCTAGCCTCTAGAGAACGGACTCATTCCCTGAGATCAAAGAGGTTCTTTTCTTGACTGAGCGGATTGGATGCCTTTCTGCATTTTTGAGGAATGGACCTACATTTCAGCAGATGAGTGGGTGTTTAGATTTGATTCACAGTGGTTACAAATTGGAATTTTTCCATTGACTCACTGATTTATATTTGGTTTCTCCCTGCCAGGCCCCGGCCAAGAGGAAAGTGGTCCTGACCACACTGGTGCCTATCCAGGAGTGTGGAACCAGTTGGCACTCTATATTTCATGTTACCAAAAATGAAGGTATCCTTTCATCCCATTCTGGATTTGAAAAGGGTGAATTTGGCTCTGTTCTGCATTTTTGCATGGAGACCTTAAGACTGGTGATCTTGGCAGGTTGCAGCAGAGAATCAGCAGCCTATCTCCATATACCTATTTGGGAACCTCATCAATGGTACCTGCAGTTTCAGGTGCTCGTGAGCACTTTCATTTCAGCACTCTTCTTTTTGACTTGCCACAGTCCCTTGAACCTTTTCAAAGGTTATGCTAACAGTGGCAATAGCTCTGCTCAAAGAGGGCATCTTGGTCCACCCGTACCTAGACAATTGGTTATAAGTACCAGATCTGAAACTGAGAACCATCAAGCCACAGAGTGGTTCTTTTGCTTCAATTGCTCAGATGGGTCATCAACTTCAAGAAGAGCAAACTGGTTCCTTCTCAATGTTTTGGAGTTTTCTGGGAGTGCATTTAGACACCAAGAAAAGTCAAATATATCTGCACATGGCTCAGAAGCGAAAGTTGTGGAGTCAGATTCAGGCCCCGATAGCAATACAGTCACCGAGGTCCTGGGATCACTTGCAGATTTTGGGATCTATGGCAGCCACTCTGGACTTGGTGCCTTGGGCTTGAGCTTATGTGCATACTCTTCATGCTTCGTTGTTGACTCTGTGGTCAGCTCATACTCAAAGCTTCAAGATGCATCTTTCTTGGTTGGTGAGCACTCAGGCCAGGCTGTCCTGATGACTATCTCCTCAGAATCTGTTGATGGAAGTGGAGCTAGAGGCTCCCAACTGGCTGATTTGTTAGAATAGATGTGAGTCTTTTTGGTTGGCAGGCACACTGCTTGGAGCAGGAGGCTCAGGGCTGCTGGCAAAAAGATGAGGGTCATTTGGTCCATCTGTTGGAGACAAGGGCCATTTGCAGGACTCTGGAAGCCTTTTTACCTCTGTAAGGCAGGGCAGTTCAAGCGCATTCTGATAATGAGTGGTGGGATATGTTGCTTGCCAAGGAGGATTGTAGAGCAGGACTCTGGCATTGGAGGCTTGCCTGCTGATAAGGTGGGCTGAGACCCATCCCTTGGCCTTATTGACAACATACATTGCCAGAGTGGAGAATGCAGGAGGAAATTTTGAGCAGTACCTCCCTGGATCTGGGGAAATGGAAACTCTGTGTGGGCCTTTATTTAACAAGTTTTATATACGGCTTTTTCTACAATCAAAGTGGTTTACAAAGAACTCGAGTTAAGATTTTACATAGAACCTAGGAGGGGCACATGTAACTGGGAGATAAAAATGAGGAGACGGTAAAGTTAGTCTGAGCTTGGGTGGTTGTTAGCCCTTTGTGAGGTTTGGTATTAGGTGATAGTATTCTATGAAGAAGGGAGTCTTTTTAGCTTCTTTCTCAGACCTTGTATTGTCTGGGCTGATACTATGGGTTCTGGAAGGGGGTTCCAAATTGTAGAAGCAAAGAGGATAAAGGCTCTGTTACGTACATTTAGTCTTGAGTTGTGGAATAGACAGCATATTCTGATGTATACATCATCTTGATCTTATTCCAGTGCTTTGTTGATTAGAGACTCCAGGCAGGGGGCTGACTGGTTATGAAGTATTTTATAAATTGTAGTGTCGACCTTGTGGTGTTCTCAGTGCTATCTGTAACCAGTGGAGGTTTTTAAGACTTGGTGTGATGTGCTGATATTCGGAGGTACCAGTGATTATTCTGGCAGCAGTGTTTTGCGCCATTTGCAGTGGGTACAATGCATACTTTGGTAGACTTTGATAGAGAATGTTGTCATAATCTGGGTGAGGTGTGGTGATAGACTAAAAAACTGTTCTGAAGCCATTGCGCTCGAGTAGCGGGCAAAAGCTTTTGTAGTGGTCTCATCTTGAAGTATGCTGTATTGACTGTTTTTCTTTATATGTGATAGCATAATAAGGTTTTGGTCTAGTGTTATACCCAGATAATTGACGGCATTTTTTTTACTGAGATCTCTGTGTGGTGTAATCTTATCTTTGGTGGCGAGTTAAAGGAGGGATCCCTTGTTACTAGTAGCACTTCAGATTTATTGCTGTTACTACCATGTTTAGATTTGCGAGGCATTCGGCGATGGCTGAGAAACACATGTTTTAATCTCATTTGCAATTGGGTGACTCTAGTAATGAATTTAATGGTAACCCAGTTGAGTGCACAGGTTCCTGGATTCTTCAGTTTGCGTAGAAAAGCAGCTTTGGAAGGGTTAGATGCTGACTCTATCCTAGCCACAGTTGGGGCTCCTATATTGTTCCCCCCCCCCCCCCCTTGGCCTTTGATTATTTACTTTAGAGGATCATGGCACATCCTGGGGTAGATCATTCTAGTTGCTCCATATTGGCCAGGCCAGGCCATTTGATGCATGGTTCTCATCCATCTGCAGGGTGCCTAATAGACTGTAGAACTGTTTATCTCCATCTGCTGGTTGGCAGGCACAACTTATTCATTCTGGACTGGTCTGGTGAGACTTGAGAAAAGCAAATTAGCAGGTGAGACCAAATTTCTCCTTATACTGGCTTATGCCTGGTTGGATGATAAACTAGAGGATATATATATATACAGTATATATATCTGTTTTGTTTAGGAAAAAGGACAACTATTCCTTTCCAGAAGAGTAAACTGCTGAAAGGCACATTAGATACATGACGGGGTTTTTTTTCTTCCTTCAAGGAAAGGAACCAGACCTTTGGTCATCTGTCTGAAAAGCTAGTACAAAGGGAAATTGCATTTCTGTGTTTAGAGTATTTTTTTTATTTTCTGGTACTACAAGGAATGCACGAGCGCCTGCAGTGTTTGGTATGAAAGATGGTTCTAGAAAGAAGACCCATGATATTTATTTATTGTTTTTTCTATACCGCACTATTTTCATCAGCGCGGTTCACAGGTAACAAGAATTGTGCAATGCAGAACAGTCTAACATTGAACTTACAATAAAACAGGGAATTTAAACATGGTGAACAGGTGAACTATATACACTATATCCAGAGTAGTATGAAGCTATAAGGGGCAAACTCGAGAGTAACGATGGAGAATATGTTGTCACACAAGGGTGGTGGATGCATGAAACAGTTTTTCACTTGATGTGGTAGAAATAAACAATAACATATTCAGACAAGCCTGGGCAGGCATAGAGAATCCTCATGGCAGAAAGTGACTGGTTAAGACTGGAACGAGCATGGAGGATCCTCAATGGTGGGGGAGTGTGGAATAATCGTGGGACAGGTACAGAGAATCCTTAGCTGTGGGGAGTGAGAGGTAAAACTGGAGATTTAAATATGGTTTATGGTATCTCTCTATTTGTCATCAACTTTCAAATTTTCATGTGGCTGCTTCTGTCTCCCTTTTTAACCTACTTTTTGTTTTGAAATCACAGACATTCCATACCCCGAACCTGGGCGATGAGGAGTTTGAGCTCCCACCCATCTCGCTGGATGCTGATCCTACG
Source organism: Ichthyophis bannanicus (assembly GCA_033557465.1). Lineage (NCBI taxonomy): Eukaryota > Metazoa > Chordata > Amphibia > Gymnophiona > Ichthyophiidae > Ichthyophis > Ichthyophis bannanicus. The sequence goes on from CM066048.1 coordinate 124,636,015, forward strand.
CTGGCCGTTTCAGATGTGGTCAGTCACTTTGATGACCTGGGTGACCCTGCCCAGTATGGAGTACAAACGCTGGAGCTGCCAGTCAGCATGTCTCATGAGGTGATGGAGCAGGCTGGAGGGCTCCTGAGCAGTGGCTTCTCCATGGTAAGGCTTGGGAGGGGGGAAAGTGGAAGTCATCCTCTTCCCGCATCTTTGCCCTATCAAATACTATATCATTCAATTGCTAATACTTAGAAGCAAACCCAGCTAGCGTCTACTTCCCGTTCATTTCTCAACTGCATAAAGCATGCTCAGCTAATGTTTGCGACTCCTGGATTACTCGGGTACAGATAAAATGCCTACATGTACAGACTGTCACCAGGACACTATGGATTATGTAGGGTTTGTTCTTGTGGTTGTAGAGTGTGGAAGCTTCCTGCTCTTCATTTTAAGTGTCATGCAATGTTGGAGGCTCCTATTGTTTCCTTCAGGCCCAACTCAAGCACCTTCTTTGGGTGCTCCTGAGGTCAACTGCTAAACAACGATCCCTGTGGCCTGGAGATGTCTGTTACAGACCTGTGATCTCTGGCTCTTTCCTCCTCCTCCTGCCTCCCCCCCTTTGCTTCCCTTAGGAACTGGAGCACACAATTGGAACGCAGTACAGTGCCAACCCCCCTGTGACCATTGATGTCTCCATGGCTGGCCTGGCCTCAGACTTGTTAGCCCATAGCCAACTGACCACCATCGACCAATCGGAGCTGAGCTCCCAGCTGGGCCTGAGTCTGGGGGGTGGGGCCATCCTGCCTCCAGTTCAATCGCCAGAGGATCGCCTCTCAACCACACCATCTCCCACTGGCTCACAGCATGAGGACGAGGTGGAGGAGTTCCGGCAGGTGAGACTGAAGAGGGGAAGGGAGGGGAGGAATATGTGCCCATCTCATGTGTGTTTGCATTCACCTCCATTCAGCTGAATACAGTAACTTAAGTTAGTGGGACTCATCCATTCATTAGCATAAACTCTGACACTTAGATTTGGAAGTGCAACATTAATTTAAAGACATTCCAGGGAATATAGGATTGCGGTCTGCTGTCTGTCCACACAATGGCACCACTGCTGTACTATCTTCAGATTAGCCACCTAGGACAGCTTTATGGGACGTCCGGATTTGTATTATTTATTTATTTAGACCATAGTAACAATGCAGGTTAAAATGAAATAAATCCGAACAACGTATAATAATAAAATCCCTAGAACCGTCAAGAAAATAATAAAGATGAATTCAGTTCCTAGACCCACTCTCGCACCTCATGTTTGGGAACTGGAGTGCTACAGAGATGGTGCTCAGAGCCCTGCAGTGCTTCTATTATCGCCTTATGGTTTCCGTGCAATTAGCAGACATGCAGAGCACTGATAAACTCGAAAGACAGACTTTGCTTCGTGAGATGAGACTTGCACTCTAATCGGAGGGAGAAAGACCCGATCATTACACCAAAATGTTTCCGGGGCACGGTCTGTGTCCGTTCACTGAAAGGACTGATGCTGTTGGAAGGCTCAGGAGATGAAGGGCTTGATTTCCCACATTATTTTTAGATTGCTTGTAAGATGGAGAAGAAACAAATACATCAAACAAAATGTGAAAGGGATCTGCAATTGAGTTGGGAGGAAGTTGACTGGGGGGGGGGTGGCAACTGTGTATGTAAGCTGGCTAAAATATCTGTTTCCATACTACTGATGGAAAATAGCTATAAACCGCTCTGTCTGTGGTACTGGACTCCACATAGGTTCGTAGCACTTTCCAGGAAAATCTAATGAGTGTTGGAGGGGTTTCATTAAACGGCGATCTATGTAGGAAGCCCAGGAATGCAGCTTTTTATTGGTCAAATTTGAGATGAGATACAGAAAATGTTGGGGGTAGAATGGGCTTCCAGTCTGCATTTGCAAACTTGTATAGAGGAGGAGCCAGAGAGAGACTTGGACAAAGTACTGAATCATGGTTAGTGGTGGCTCACTGTGAGATACCAGCGCATTGGAGGAGGCGGTCTCCTCTGACTCTGGACACCTGGAGGGAAGCATACGTAGCACACCTGCGAGGTGGAAAATTTGACAGCCCTTGGGTAAAGATGAACTTCCAGCCTTTCATAATGGTTGGTGTCTCTTTTGGGGGGAGGGGGATGTGCATTTGTTCTTATGTGTAGGAGAGGTGTATAGCAGAGGTAAAGTGTTTTTGTCAGTGTTCCTTACTGTGGTTTATCATGTGTTGGCATGAATAAACCTACAAGAAAATTTGGATTGAACGTCTTTGGCCAAAGAGAACATGTAAGCTCACCTGTTGCACTGGCCTTTTGCAGTAAACCAAAAAAGTAGCAGAGCAGCTGGGGGAATGACATCCCGTCTTTTTTCTATTGCCACTCAGTAAAGTTCCCAGTGATTCCTCCCACCTTTCTTTCACAGATAACAGTGCCCAAGGTTGTGACAGTGGAGACGGGCAGGAAGCAGAAGGCGCCCAAGAAGAAAAAGAAGAAAGACCCCAATGAGCCCCAGAAGCCCGTCTCAGCCTATGCCCTCTTTTTTCGGGACACGCAAGCTGCCATCAAAGGCCAGAACCCTAATGCCACCTTCGGAGAAGTATCTAAGATCGTGGCTTCCATGTGGGACAGTCTGGGAGAGGAACAGAAACAGGTAAAGAATGGGGCCTGGGAGAACAGCAGGGATGGAGGAGAGGGTTTGTGGGGTTTTCTCTTTGGCTATCGTCTGTGTAATATTCCTGCCTCTAGCTATGTGGTTCCTTCTGCGATGTCCCTTCTCTTCCCTCCAATATCACAGGAGACATTCTTATTACAATACCTATTGTGTTCTTTCATTAAGAATTTGTCAGTTGCTTGATTTCCTTGTAAATGCCTTGTTTATTATCGTGATAATAAGTATGTATTTTCTCAGCCTGAGGATTTATCTCTCTTTGTTTCATCTCACCTGCTGACTTCATCACCTATAGGATAATTCATCGTTATATGGAATTATGATCCAAGCCGCGCCTCCCTCTTGGTGTTTGTAATAATTTTTCCTATTTATAGGCTGAGGCTTTACCTAGCCTCAGTTATCTATTTTCTTTGCATTTCCCCCGTATTGTGGGCTAAATTAACCCTGTGTATATTGTCTTTTTTTTTCTTGTTTAATGCTTTATGTTTAATATGTACCTTATATACGGTGGTGTTTTTCTGTACGAGCTTTTGCTTGATTTTGGTGTAAAATTGCATAAATATAAAAAAAAAAAAAAAAAAAAGAATTTCAGTTGCAAGAGCAAAGAGTAAGAGGGGCAGAAAGCTGCTCTTCCTTCCATAACAACTACAACAGTCTCCTTTTTTCCTTTAGAGATCCTCTGTGTTTCTCCCATGCTGTTTTGAATTCAGATACTATCCTCATCTCTACCACCCCCACTAGGAGACTATTCCACAGATCCACCGCTCTTTCCGTAAAGAAATATTTCTGCATATCACTCCTGAATCTATCCCCCTTCACCCTCATCCCATGTCCCCTCGTAGCAGAACTTGCTTTCAGTCGAAAGAGGCTCTCCCCCTGTACATTTATGCCACAGAGGTATTTAAACATCTCAATCATATCACCTCTATCCCGCCTTTCCTCTAAGGTGTACATATTAAGATCCTTCAGTCTGTCCTCATATGCTTTATAATGAAGTCCATTATTCATTTTAGTAACCACCCTCTGCACCAACTCCATCCTGTTCACATCCTTTTGAAGGTGCGGTCTCCAGAATTGCACACTATACTCCAAATGAGGTCGCACCAAAGACTTATACAGAGGCACTATCACCTCCTTTTTTCTGCTAGCCATTCCCCTCCGTATGCACCCAAGCATCCCTCTAGCTTTTGTCGTCGCCTTTTCTACCTGTTTAGCTACTTTAAGATCATCAGACACAACCACGCCTAGGTCCCGCTCTTCTTTAGTGGACAAAAGTACTTCACCCCTATACTATATTGCTCCCTTGGATTGCTGCAGCCCAAATGCATAACCTTGCATTTTTTAACATTTAAATCCCAGCTGCCAAATTCTAAACCATTCTTCAAGCTTAGCTAGATCCCTCCTCATGCTATCTACACCTTCCTGGGTGTCTACTCTATGGAAGATTTTGATTTCATCCGCAAAGAGGCAAACCTTACCCGACAGCCCTTCCGCTATATCACTAACAAAGATGCACACGAGTGATTTTGCATTTGCAAAATACTGTAGTGCACATAGCAGGTACACAATTAGCGTGTTTAAAAATAAAAATGGTTAGTTTTCAAACAAACATTTTTGGCCCTACACATGGCTATATGGTCACATTTTAACAGATAAACTGCACCTGGATCCTAGGACTTTACTGCATTGATTGTATATTGATGGAAATAGGTATAATCATCTCAGAAGTATTCAGTTTGTAATGCCATTTACAAACTCACAGAGCAAGTCCAGAGAACTGTTGGGTAACCTTTTTAGACCTTGAGCACATAATTTATCTATTAATAACGCAGCATGGCAAAATGATTTGACTTACGTTTTGCACAGTATTGACTCCCAGCTTCTATTGAAAGGGGTTCAAAGCTGTTGCAGTTCCTGCCTCATCTGTACTGCAACCTTCAAAGCTTTCCAGAGCACAGACAATAGTTGCCGTCTGGTTAGCAAAGGGTTACACCTCTACCAATTCTTTACCAGTCTGTGCTCAGGGAGAGAAAAACATTTGGCCTTTAATTTACAGATCACAACCATCCTGTCAAAGGGAAAGCCCCATGTTTTGTGTCACACATGATATAGGGAGTACTTGTGGTTGCCTCTTTATGTTCTCCGTAAAAGAAATTAGTTTTTGAAACCCGACCGTATTTATGCCAAATCTGCACGGTAAGCATTTACAAATGTGCAAGGCATATAAACAAACTACTCTGCATTTCTCCTCGCCAAGTTCACTTCACTGTCTAGCTTCCTCCTTTCAAGTGCTTTGTTTTACACACCGTTACTGTAGAGAGAAAATGGAATTCAAAATGCAGGTTGTGCTCTCTCTCGCTCCCATCCCTGAGAATCTCTGGGCCATTCTCGTTCTGTGGTTCCTATGACACAAGCCACAAAAAGAACTTTGGGTGCTGCTGCCTGTGAATAGGAGCCGAGTGTATACCATAGCGATGTGCTGCTGAACCAAGAGCCAGCCTTAGCTGGTAATTCGTGAGAGAGATACTTGAGCAGCAACCAAAGGCCTTGTTCTTCCATTGGTGGCTTTATCCAAGGAGTGAGTTGATAATACTACCACCGAACACATTCTGAGCTTCCTTTTATAATGCTGCTTTGCAGGAAATGAGTGAAAATTGAGGTATAGCCAGCGAAATGAAGCTGATCTAAGCTGGGACATCACAGAGCAGAGAGCCACTGGTCTGCTCCCTCTTGTATACCTATCTTAATATCTAGAAAGATAATATTAAAGTCACAGTACTAGGGAAAACATTTTTTTTTTAAAAAGTGAGTTTAACACAAACAGTTCAAAAGGGGTGGGGGGAGAGACTTTCACATGAGGGCCCTTTCGTCCCAAAAGGAGTGTGATAATATAAAAGGAAAATTAGAATGGAAAAGAAAAGAGCTCAGAGTGAGATCAAAGGTGTGATTTCCCCGAGTTAAGAGGAATGAGCATAGCTCTCATATTTGAAGAGTCTGTTATATTTGCAGATGACGACCTTCTCTTCCCTGTTCATCTATCTGTCCCTTCTCCAGGTATACAAGAGAAAGACAGAAGCGGCTAAGAAAGATTACCTGAAAGCACTGGCAGAGTACAAAGCAAACCAGCTCTCTCAGGTAAGAAAGGATGGGAGGGATGAACACCGCCAGACTGCTCGTGCTTGTGAGGCTGGCAGGGGGTATGTGGATGAGAGATGGCTTTGATTATTCACTTTTCAGATCTGAGTTCAAGTTGCATTCCATTCAGGTATGTTTGGTAAGTCCCTGTCCCAGAGGGTTTGGAGTTGAGGCTGTGGAGGGTGAAATGACTTGTTCAAGGTCACAGGGATCGTTTGTGGGAGAAGAGGGATCTGAAGCCCGGCTTAGTTCACTGTTGTAACCACTAGGTTGCTTCTTCACAGGTAGGGTGTGTGTGTGTGTAAATAATTATAGGGGATTGAGGTATGGTGTAGATACAGTTTCAGCCTGTTAAGTGGAGAGGACGGGGGGAGGGTTTGCAAGCTGTTAAGGAGGTGGTGAGTAATCTAGTTTTTGTAGACAGCTGCATGAACTGTTATAGTGAAAGGCGAGTGGTGCAGATTCATGACATTTCTTCTCTCCACAGCCGTTGCCAGATGTGGTGGAACTGGAAGTGCCCCAGCCCGTGCAGGAGCCCCCATCACTGGCAGCAGAGCCTGCATCTCCCTCCCCAACGGTGGTGGTGAATCCCACCACCTCCCACTATACCCCTTCCCCGGTGCTCCCTGCCGCCGCCGCTCAGCCCAGCATCAACAAAATTATAATCTGCAAGCAAGTGTTGAGCCGGGGACAGCTGGCATCCTCCCTAGCCGCTGCCTCACAGAGTTTAGTCACGGTCATTCCTGCCAACCTTGTGACCTCTCGTGGACTGCAGCTACAGACCACCCCCACACAGACCAAGATTGTCACCCGTTCAGTGCTACAGGCTGCCATGCAAATGCCCCCACCCCGACTGCAGCCACCCCCACTCCAGCAGATGCCCCAGATCCCTCTGCAGCAGCAGCAGCCCGTGGCCATACTACAACCGCCTCCCCTGCAGGCCATGCAGAAACTGCGACTCAACCTACAGCCGCCGCCCCTGCAGATCAAGATCATCCCGCCTCCCATGCAGCCCACTGCTACGGCGCTGCAGATCCAGCCTCAGCCCGCCCCTGCTCTCCCTGCTGTAGTCTCTCCCCCCAAGGAGAGCTCCCCTGCTGCTAGCCCGGAGACCCCTGCTGTTTCTGACTCTCCCCCACAGCATCTGGAACTGGAGACTGAAGTGGTGCCAGAGGTAAGACTTACAAAGTGTTGTTCAATTGTGTGTCATTTGAAGTTGCTAAGGGTTGTTTATGGCCATTAGCAAGTCAGTAGCCATAACTGGGGCTTCATAGTGGGTCCCTGGTAGCCTTCAAGAGTGGTCAAGGATCAGTTGCTGTTCTTCAGCAGTGGGAGATGGGGGTTGGATTGGGAACAAACCCTAGGACGAGTACAAAGGATCCTTCAGTGGTGGGGGACAGAGCGGTAAAGCCTGGTACAGGCACAGAGGATCCGCAGTGGCTGCACTTATATTTCTGTGTTAGCACCCTGTAGTGCAGAATTTAGGAAAGTCTTTAGGGGACTGGGAGAATAAATAGCTTTCTGAGGCTCCTAGTAATAGGCCCAAGACAGGATTATAGCCTAGTATTGGGACTTTGAATAGAACTAGAAAAGAAGGGGTAGTGAGGATTTGACCTTTACTTAACTCACTCTCTTCCTCATCTCTTACCCATGACAACCCTTCCCCCATCCAGGTGGAGTCTCCCCCTGTCCCAATGGAGGTGCAGCTGATCAGTGGCTCGCCACCACAAGAGGAGCTGCCCTCTCCCCAAACCCGCTGTGTACGTTTGGGCTGTGAGAATCTTCCCGTGGAGAGTAAGGACTGGGACAGAGAATACTGCAGCAATGAGTGTGTGGTGAGACACTGCAGGTGAGGCCTGTGTGGCTGAGGGGACAGTGAGTGCATGGTGATCTCTGGGCAGGATGTGAATCTTTACAAACAAGTCTGTGATGCCTGTTTGCTGACTTAGGGCAATATATCTGTGACAAGTTTTTGAGAGCTCCAGCCCCTCCATCGGGTTGGTGGAATGAGTCTCATGTATAGGAAGTAAAGTGCTGAACTATTTCTCCTGGGAAGGCAGTTCTGATAGTCTAGCACAGGGGTCCTCAAACTGCGGCCCGCTGAGGACATTTATCCAGCCCGCCGGGTGTGTTTGCTTTAAAAGTAAATTTTAAATATTTTTAAAAAAAAGCTGTCTGCTGCCGGCCTGCCGCTGCCTCCGTGGCAGATTCCAGTGTCCTGCGGAGCCCCCCCTGCCCAGCAGAGCCTGCCCTCCCTGCATCAGCTCCCTCTCCGCAGTCGAAACCGGCTTTCAGAGCGCGAAGGGAGAATTTCCCTTTTGCGGCTCTGTTAAGACCGCAGGGGCTGATGGGAACTATTTCCAGGAACAAGCAGGAATGAGTCTTCACATATGGGTACGTCGGTACCGACGGAGTCTGCGCGGGAACGCTCCCCAGCGTCCAATCAGAAAGCCTTTGGGAGCATCCCTCAGCGCCTGCATGCTGTCTTCCCGCCTTTCCAACTGTCTCTCCTCAGTTTTCGTTTTTCCGCGGAGCCGGCAGGACGTACTCCTGTCACCGCAGAAAATTTCTTTTTTAATTCTTTAATTCTTTGTTTTCTTGTGGTCGCGGTTGTTTTTCCCGCCTCCACCGGTACCGCCGGTGGGTTTTTTCTTTTCTTTTTCTCAAATTCAGGGAGAGTTTTCCCTCAGTTTCTGTCTTAAATTTTTGGGCCTGTAAGGCCTCTCCATCATGGAGCCTTCTTCTCCTAAGAAGTGCCTTAACTGTGGAAATACAGTTTTCTTTTTAGACTCCAATAACTGGTGTCGAACCTGTTTTGGGTCCTGACCCTTTTCCTCCGGAGCCATTAGGCTACAATTTTATGAGAAGAGATTTTCCATTCCGAGTTTCCCTCGATACTGAGTTCCCTTCCAGTGTCAGGGCACCGACCAATTCTCTACAGGATCAGGTAACCCACAAACAGTCTGTTAAGACTAGCCAATCCTTGAGTGGTAGGTCTCATGCCAAGCATGATGACGGCTCCGGCCTTGCCCTCAAGACCCTATTGGCTTCAAAACCCCGGCGGGAGTCTTCGGTCTCCAAAGCCTTTAAGGGGTTTCAGGTTGTTCCTGGGGCTCACCCCTCACAAGAACATACCTGAGCCATGCTCGGTGGTGGCATCCGCTTCGAGCGGTACCAATACCCCGGCATCGGCACCGGTGTTGAGTGATTCACTCACCAGGGATCGTCATCTGGCGTCCTCGGTACCTTCGGGACCGATCGATACGTCCCAGATTGACTTTCCAGTATCGGCAGCATCGCCGATACCACCACTGACGTCGGTACCCTCTAGACAAGCATCGATAGACTCGCTCCCTTCGATGCCTAGTCTGGAATCGATATCTAGTCTAGAAGACTGGGTACCGACGCGTCTCGGAACCGACGCTTATCGATTCTGGATGCGTAGTACCGAGGATACTCACCAAGGGTTTTTGGTTGCTTCGGTACCGCTTGAACAGCCTCCGATGACTGATTCTGGCACAGCTACCGGTATCGGTATCGATGCCGGTTCCTGCAGTAACATTGGGACCAGCCACTTCCATGCCTTTTTCACCAGGATCGCTCCTTTCTATACCTAGTTTGGAGTCTATACCTGGCATGGACGATGCAGTACTGACTGTCTCAAGTCGTAACTGCCAGTACCAGTATCCATCTAGTGGGGCTCTTTTTCTGCACCGGACCAGTACCTCCTCCGTTGTTCAGGCTACTGCTTCAACTTTACCCTATCCAGGGATGGTTCCCATTGGAGATCCTTCTTTTCAGAAATTTCTCCTTGACATGGCAACATTCCTTGCTATTCCTATCCCTGGCTATGATCCCACTCAAGACTCTCCTGCGGAAAAGGAAAAATATAATGCTTCCTTTACATCATTCTTTGCAGGATCTTTTTCTGACCATATGGGAAACACCTTTAAGGGTTTCCTCACCTTCTACAGCAACTAATGAACTGTATCAGGTGCCCCCCTCTCCAGGGTTTCAAAAGACTCAACTTTCCCATCATTCCATTGTAGTGGAATCAGCAATGAGGAAGGTAAAAAGCAAGAAGAAGCATTCTTCTTATCCGCCAGGTCGTGCATCTAGAGCACTTGATGCCTTTGGACGTCAAACCTTCCAAACATCTATGCTGGCAACAAGGATTATCTCTTATATTTTTTATATGAGTCTATCTCTTCAGGAGATCACAAAGAAATTATCTCTTTTGACTCCTTTTCTATCAGAACCCAAGGCTGCGGACTATTCCTTACTTCTTAGTCATAGCCAAAATATCTCTTGGTTTCTTTCTCGTGCTTCTCTAGACTCTTTTGAGTCTGCTAGCAGAACCTCTGCTATAGCCATAGGAGCACGACGTAGAGCCTGGCTCCAGGCTTCAGACTTGAACAGATGGGCACAACAAAGACTGGGTAATACTCCTTGTACTGGAGAAAATATCTTCAATAGGGAGGCTTTACGTCAGGTTGCTCATTGCTCCACTGACTTCCCTGTTTCTGGGGGCTATCCTAAGCCTTCTCCTTCCCCAGTAGGTAGGAAATGTCCTACCAAACCTTCTTTTCCTAGGAAAAGAAGGTTTCACTCTTCTGCCCATTATACGGATGTTTCCAAGCAGGGGAAACCTCGCCCTAGTCAGAAGAATCCAAACTCTAGCCAGGCTGAACAAACCCAGCAACCATAGGTTCCTGAAGGTTACATCCTACAGTTAACTTCTTTTTAGCAGACGTTTTTTCCTTCAAAAATCTACACATGGATTCCTTACTTTTCTTCCTAGATATGCTGAGCTGTCAGGACATTCATGTCTATGGGTCACAGGTTTCTCCTTCTTCCCACCAAGAAGATAAGTTAACAACTATCCCATGATAGTTTTCTGTCCCAGCATGAACATTTTCTCCTTCCGCAGACTTACCATACGGTAAGTCACCCTTCAGCTTCTACCCTCTCATCCAGGGTTCCCCCTGAATGAGTGGTATCATATCACTGCACGGCTTCTCTAGCCTTTCATTCCAGTGTAGAGTTTTGTCCCTTGAATAAATCCCTTCTTTTCTCTGGGCAGCTCATCAGACAGGGACAGGAATTTCTCCTCTCCTTTTGTCTGTTCTCTCTGTTTTACACAGGGAAATTCTCTCTGCTGACTCATTCAGCAGCTGCCCATGCAGGAGTTCCAGTGATTAGGCTACTGGTACCTTTCCACAAGTTTCCAGTCTGTCTTCCACTACTTTCTGCCTGGCCTTAGTAGTGATTCCAAGATAGTGCTTTCATCTATCTTGGATAATCCTAATCACTTCAGGCTTCTCACACTATCTTCTTTTCTTGCCATCTCCACTTTCTTGGATTTGGCAGCACAGCTGACCTACAGTCAGTTTTATTTCCTAATTCCCCTGCATAATGCTCTCTGCAATCTTCAGAGAAACTTTCCACTATGAGCCCTTGCTAGAGAGCATGGGGTTTTGTCTCTGACTATTCTATATGGTTGGGAAAGGCTCCTCAGTCATTCTCCACGACTGTGAGGGCTCTCCACACCCTGTTATCCCCTGTTATAATACAGGATATAAGCCTTTCTGCGTGAGTGTCCAAAAAGTTTTCCAATCCTGCAGGAATATACTTTTTTTTTTTTTTTTTTCCCTTGCAGCTAGTCCTCATGGTATCCTATTCCTTTATGGACAGCACATATTTTATTAGCAACGCATGATACCCCTTGTGTCCCTCCAATGGGTCAACCTTCTATCTCCTCCTATGCGTTTTCTGTCCATTTACCATGTCAGTTCTTCAAGACTCAGGACTTGCTGTTTACAGACTGATATTATCCTCTGTTTTTCACGCAACCATCCTGGTTATTTCACTGGATAGCATTCCTGCACCATCTTAGCCAGGAGGAATAGATTCTCTCTATATTTCCTCAAGTAGGTACCACCTTCTTGTTAGATTAATCTTTTTCCTTCACATCTCTCATGTGAATGTTCTTATGGGCATATCTCTATCTGCTTAGTTGCAGACATGTATCCTCAAACATACATGTTCATGTATGTATATATCTCTATATACTTCTATAAATACCTATGTCTGTAAGCTGTGTGTGCATATATTATGCCTATATATATATATATATATATATTTATATTTGTGTATCTTTTGAGATGCTTCCTTATAAGTAGATATGTATTTACATACTTATCTCCCTAACTGTCTATGCTATAAAGGTTTTACCTTCCTAGAAGTTCCAGAGAGTGGGCTTGCATATGTTCATACTGTCCCTCAGTAGGTCGGGGGTATTATGCACACAACCACTACTGTGATACTAACAGCTCCCACTTTACTCTAGCTCTCGTTATCCTTGAAGCACCATGCTTCAATATCTTTCCTATCTCTCACCAGCTAGGAAAGACAGCGTAGATCTTCAGTAGTTTTGAGGTTTCAGCCCTTCACACAACTGTCCTCCTTGGGAATACGGGCTTTTTTCCATACCCCTTCTTCCCTCCAGGACTGGGCTAGTTGTCCAAATCGGTCAGTCTTCCTCTTTTACTCCTAAATGTTAATGCCTCTGTAGCTAAAAGAGTTTTCAGCTTTTTTCCATAAAGCTTTCCACTGAAGACCTGCCGTTTTATACTACCCCAGTTGACGCCTGGGTCACCTGCCAATTCCAAATTTGGACCTTCACCTTCACTGCCGTGAGGTCACCTTGAGGATTCCTCTACTGAATTTCCAGTAGACTCCATCAAGCTCTCCACGTCCTGCAATCCAGTAGGTAACATCCATATTGTGATTGCTTATTCAATATTTTTAATGGTACTTATCATACATACCAAGGACTCCTCCCCTGTAGTCCTTAGGTTAGCTGTTTTTCCTACAGCTCCTCTCTTTTCAACTCCTACCCACCATCCCTCATGGGATGCCAGAGATCCATGTGTGGAAACTGCAGTCCTGTTCCAGGGACATGCATTTTATGGGATCTCCCCCTGGCATCTACAGCTAGGGAGTCCCCATATGTGAAGACTCATTCCTGCTTGTTCCTGGAGATAGCACAGTTACTTACCTGTAACAGGTGATCTCTGGGAACAGCAGGAATAAGTCTTCACAACCCACCCACCTCCCCTAGGAGTTGTCTCTATCTTTCTTTCCTCTTTCTCTCCCTTTGTCTCAGCTATGAAACTCAACTGAGGAGAGACAGTTGGAAAGGCGGGAAGGCAGCACGCAGGCGCTGAGGGATGCTCCCAAAGGCTTTCTGATTGGACGCTGGGGAGCGTTCCCGCGCAGGCTCCGTCGGTACCGACGTACCCATAGGTGAAGACTTATTCCTGCTGTTCCCAGAGATCACCTGTTACAGGTAAGTAACTGTGCTTTCCCATCAGCGCCCGCGGGCTTAACAGAGCTGCAAGGGAGAAACTCTCCCTTCGCGCTCTGAAAACCGGTTGGGGGGGTTGCTAGGACTGGAAATGGGCTGAGTGGAAGGGAAGGCTTGAACTGCAAATAGCTGATGGGGACGGGGGCTTGGAATGGAAATGGGCTGAGGGGTAGGGGGTCCTTGAACTGCAAATAGCTGATGGGGAGGGGGCTTGGAATGGAAATGGGCTGTGAGGGGAGGGAGCTAGGACAGGAAATGGGCTGATGAAGGGGCTAGGATAGGATTGGGAATTGGGTGTTGGGGGGAGCTAAGATTGGAAATGGGCTGTGGTGGGGGCTTGAATTGAAATGGACTCATGAAGGGGCTGGAACTGGAAGTAGGCTCATGGGGGGCTTGGATTGGAAATGGGCTGAGTGGAGGGGAGCTAGGATTTGACATGGGCTGATGGTGGGGCTAGGAAAGGACTAGAAATAGGCTGATGGGAGGCTGGTATTGGAAATGAGCTGATGGTGGGACTCGGATAGGACTGGAAATGGATGGGGGAGCTAGGACTGGAAATGGGCTGATCTCCAGGAATAAGCAGGAATGAGTCTTCACATATGGGTACGTCGGTATTGACGGAGTCTGCGCGGGAACGCTTCCCAGCGTCCAGTCAGAAAGCCTTTGGAAGCATCCCAACACGCCTGCGTGCTGCCTTCCTGCCTTCCCAACTGTTTCTCCTGAGTTTTCGGTTTTCCACGGAGCCGGCAGGACGTCCTCCTGTCACCGTAGAAAATTCTTCTTTTATTTTTTAGTTTTCTTGTGGTCGCGACTGCCTTCCCCGACGCCACCGGTACCGCCGGTGTTTCTTTTTTCTTTTCTTGTAAAATTTTTCCTTTTTAAGGAATATTTTTCCTCCTCAGTGTCTCACGGTTTCTCAGGCCTGTTAGGCCTTTCCTTTTTCCTTCATGGAACCGCCAGCCACTATCCCCAAGAAATGTACAAACTGTGGCGGTACAAACTTATTTTTAGACACTCACAATTGGTTTCTAACCTGCTTGGGTCCTGACCATTTTCCTCCGGAGCCCTCGGGCAATAGTATTGTGGGAAGAAGTTTTCAACATTGAGTTCTCCTCGACACGCGGTCCCCATCCAACTTCAGGGCACCGACCATATCTTCTTCTACACAGGATCAGGTAACCCAAAAACAGTCTCTTAAGACTAGCCAGTCCTCGAGCGGCAGTTCTCATGCACAGCATAGAGATGCCTACGGCCTTGCCCTCGAGAAACCACTGTCTTCAAAACCCCGGTGGGAGTCTTCGGCCTCCAAAGCCTGTGTGGGGTTTCAGGTTTTTCCTGAGGTTCACCCCTAACAGAACATACCTGAGCCATGCCCAGTGGTGGCATCCGCTTCAAGCGGTACCGATACCCCGGCATCGGCAATGGTGTTGGATGAAACATTCCTCACCAAGGATCGTCTGGCGTCCTCGGTACCTACGGGGCCGTTGGATACGCTCCAGACCGACCTTCCAGTATCGGTACCGGTACCGATACTAGTACCGACGTCGGTACCCTCCAGACGTGCATCGATAGACTCGCTTCCTTCGATGCCAAGTCTGGAATCAATCTCTAGTCTGGAGGACTGGGTACCGACTCGCCTTGGTACCGACACCAGACGGTACCGAAGGCTCGGTTTCGATAATTTGGATCCGCAACTCTCGGTTTCTTCGATACCGTTAGAGCCACCGGCTGGCCTTCATACACCGAAGTCGGTACCGTTATCCACATTACCATTGCTATCGGTGCCTTCCATGCTTCTCTCGTCAGGCTCGCTTCCCTCGATACCGAGTTTGGAATCGATCCCTAGCATGGACGATGTGCTACCGACTGGCACTGGTCCCAACCTCCCGCAGTACCAGCGACCATCCTATAAGGATTCTATACTGCACCATCCATCTATTCCTATAAGACTGGATAGATCCCTCGGTGCC
This sequence comes from Ichthyophis bannanicus, assembly GCA_033557465.1. Classification (NCBI taxonomy): domain Eukaryota; kingdom Metazoa; phylum Chordata; class Amphibia; order Gymnophiona; family Ichthyophiidae; genus Ichthyophis; species Ichthyophis bannanicus. The sequence continues at coordinate 124,651,166 of CM066048.1, forward strand.
AACGCTAGTTCTTCATCAGATCTAGCCTATCCAAAGGAAGTTCCCTCTAGGGATCCTTCTTTTCAGGTTTTCCTCCTAGATATGGCAAAATCCCTTGCCATTTCTATTCCTGGACAAGGTCCTACACAAGGCAATACAGGATCCCTCTATATTCCTGAGAGAGCAAAGGAAAACATCATGCTACCTTTGCATCCTTCCTTGCAGGATCTCCTCCTACGAATGTGGGAAGCTCCTTTAAAGGTACCCCCACTTTCCAGAGCAACTGATCTTCTATATCAGGTGCCCCCTTCTCCAGGATTTCAAAAGACTCAACTTCCTCATCATTCCATTGTTGTAGAATCAGCAATGAGGCGGGTGAAGAGTACTAAAAAGCACTCTTCTTATCCGCCAGGTTGTGAGTCTAAGACTTTAGATGTCTTTGGACGCCAAACTTTCCAGGCATCCATGCTTTCAGCAAGAATTCTCTCATATTTTTTTTTATATGGGCTTATCTCTTGAGGAGGTCATAAAGAAATTACATCTTTTGACTCCTTTTCTTCAAGAGCCCAAGAGTGCAGACTATTCCTCACTGGTTAGTCATGCTCAAAATATCTCTAGATTTCTTACTCGTGCTTCCCTAGACTCCTTTGAGTCTGTTAGCAGGACCTCTGCTATAGCTATAGGAGCACGACGTAAAGCCTGGCTCCAAGCTTCAGACTTGGACAAATGGGCACAAGTTACACTGGGAAATACTCCTTGCACTGGAGAAAATCTCTTTAACAAGGAGTCTTTACTCCAGGTTGCTCAGTTAACAACTGACTGTCCTGTTTCTAGAGGCTGTTCTACGCCTTCTTCTTTCCCAGTTGGTAGGAAATGTCCTGCCAAAATTTCTTCCCCTAGGGGAAGAAGATTTTATCCATCTTCTGCCCATCATACAGATGTTCCCAAACAGGGGAAACATCACCCTGGTCTGAAGAATCCACAACCTCAGCAGGGTCAACAAACCCAGCAGTCGCAGCATTTCCAATAGATCATCATTGCCCCTCTTGGTTGGTGGTTAGAGTAGCAGTCTGCTTCTTTGCATTTGCAGTATCTGCACTAAATTTATTCTAACCTTCCTAGATATCTCTTCATGAGACATCTTTTCTTTAACTTTAAGAGTCTTTATGATGATCATGCCCATACTTAACAGGGTTTTCCTCTTCCTCTTGGAGGAAAGAGAACTAAACTATTAATAGACAGTTGTTTTCCCTGTACTGGCATGTATCATCTCACCTGTCAGAGACTTCCTCCATAGTCAGTCTCTTTTAACTCTGTCTTGCCTCCCTCTTACTATAACATTTGTTTGTAAGAGGGACCCTTTTACACTGGTAAGCCCCTATGGTCCTCTACCTGTTCTACCGGGGTATTCTCCCTTCCGGAGTTGTCTCCCCCCTTGTTACCTTAGGGCAGCCCATCAGACAATAGGAAATCCTACCAGGTCTGTTGTGGTGTTTTTCCCAATCTAAAAGAGGGATAGGAAAAATAAATTTTCTTTGCTGCCCTGGTACGTTGCTGCAGATAGAGCAATTCCTAGTGGTTAAGCCACTGGTTCTGTCCACCACACAACCAGGGATTCTCCTCCACTAGCAATTCTTCTAGCCTCAGTGCTAAGTCCCAAACAGGTTATCAACCTCGTTTGGGAAACCCTCTTATCACAGCCTGGTTGGTTAACTTCTATTCTTCGCCCCCTTGTCCTTGGCAGAATACTTGGTTACCTGCTGGCTTACCACAGCCAGTTTTTCTTCTAACCAACCTGCAGCATGCTCTCTGCAACCCTTCAGAGTAGCTTTCCACTATGGGCCCTTGCTAGAGAGCATTAGTATCTTGCCTAGCAGATAACCCCAGATGGTTAAAAGGGGTTCCCCCAGTCATGTTTCCATGACTGGTAGGTATTTCCTACCCTTACCATCTCATCTTAAATCTCTTTTGAGACATCAGTCTCAGGCCTTTTATTACGTGAAAACCTAAAAAAGGGCCAATTCCCTGGCTTGGCCCATATCTCCTTTGGTCTTCTCGTCAGAGATAATTTCTTCTATGGCAGCTAGAGGACGCCCAATACCCCTCTTGCCCTCATAGGCAAGTCACTAGGGTATCTTCCTCTAGTGGCGTCCTCTATCCATTCTCCATATGACAATTCTGGAGAAATCTGAAGTTATCCTCTGCCTTTTTCACGTAGGCCATCCTGGTTATTCAAGAGCTCAAATTCTGAAAAGAATCCAGGCTGCTTCTTGTCAGGGAGACCTCTCCTCTGACTCTGCCAATCATAACCAGGAAAAGAAATTTCTCTGTATGTCTATTCAAGCAGGTATCAACCTTCTTGCTCTTAGATGAATCTTCCTCTCTCCCTATATCCCTAGGGGGGGGATCAGCCGCCGGTCTTCGCAGTACTGTACTACAATGGTTTCACTCCTTCCTCTTCTCCCGCTCTGCCGTCATCCTCGTCGCGCTCCCCCTCTGAACCATTTCCTTTAGTCTGTGGTGTCCCTCAAGGCTCCGTGCTGGCCCCCCTTCTCTTCAATCTCTTTCTCACTCCGCTTACTTTGCTCATTCAACAATTCGGAATCACAGCTTTTTTCTACGCCGACGATATACTCCTCCTCCATCACACCTCCCCTGTTTCCCCTGACTTAGTTCCCCTTAATACCTGTTTAGCCGCCGTTTCAGACTGGTTGACACATAATTGCTTGCACCTTAACCTCTCGAAGACTATAGCTATATGGTTCTCCCACGGTCACCACCCTCCTTCCCTGGCTCCATCTTTCCCTAATGCACCCATTTCATTAGTTTCCACTTTTCGCTATCTTGGAGTTCTTTTTGATTCTGATATCTCCTTTTCAGCACATGTGTCTCACATTTCTAGGCTCTCTTTCTTTCACCTTCGTCAGATTCGCACCGTCCGTCCTTTCCTTTCTCCCTCTGCCTTAACTACTCTGTTACTAACCCTTGTCATCTCCCGCATTGATTTCTCCAATTCCATTCTCTCCGGTATCTCTAAGCTGCAACTTTCACGACTCCAACGCATCCAAAACACTGCCGCTCGTCTTATCACCCATTCTTCTCCTCGGGATCACGTCACTCCCCTTCTTTTCCAACTTCATTGGCTCCCTATTCCCTTTCGCATCAAATTTAAACTCCTCACTCTAGTTCACAAGGCGCTCCACACCTCTACCCCCCAATACCTCGCTGATCTTCTGTTTCCATACACCCCGCTCTTTCCACCTCAACAGACTAGTACTGCCATCCCCCTCACGTGCCCATCTACAGTCCACACGATCTTCAGCTTTTTTTTTTCATTGGCCCTGCTCTATGGAATTCCCTTCCCCCACCTCTCTGTCTCGAACCTCACTACCCCACCTTCAAGCACTCCCTTAAGACTCATCTGTTCTCTCTTGCCTTTGACCTTCCCCCTCCTGACCCTTGATCCTCTTGCCTCTCCCTCTATCCTTCCTGCTACTGTTCTCGCTTTTCTCTCCTATCTAATATGTAACTTCCTTTCCGACTCCTGGCCTTGCGCCTTTCGTTTGTAATTTTTTTATTGTAAACCGCTCTGCCTATCAATGAAGGGCGGTCAATCAAATAAATCAAATATATACACATACACACACACACATCTGTATCTGTGTGTCTTCTGCCCTTACATATCTCCTATATATATATCCTATATGTGTATATATTCAATATATATATACATATATGCATATATATATATGCATATATACGCATATATACCCTATATGTGTATATATTCAATATATATATACATAGATATATTTATAGATCTACTGAGATATATTTTTAGATAGATATGTATCCATATACTCATCTATCTGTTCTGTTAGGTTCAGAAATCCTTATATTCCTATATGATCCTGACAGATGGGCACTACCCCTATGAATGCTATGCCAGCATACTTAGGGGCGACACTTATAACCACTTCCTGTAGCAATTAACAAAATTTTCCTTACCATATAGGTTGGGTACTCCTGAAGCTCTCCATGTACCTTTCTTCTTTCCTAATTGACCCCATTTAGGAAAGACATTGCGGAGCTTCAGTTAACCTAACTCTTAGCGCTCCTGAGTCTGTCCTTACTTTCTTATCAGATACAAGGGTCTCCATACCCTTTCTCCCCTACATGGACTGATTCCATCCCCAGTCCAGTTAGGTCAGACTCATTTTTTCTTTGGGTCCTACATTTATACTGTTTTTGGACCTAAACAGCTTAAGCTTTCTTTAATACTGCCTTCTGCGTCTCCGCTGAAGCTCTACCTCTTATACTACCCCAGTCTTTTCCCCTGGGGCCATTTCTCACTCTGAAGGGTTCTGACCTCCACTTGTTTTTCTCTGCTTTTATTACCTCTACTTTTCAGTGAGGTACCCCTTGAGCACATTCACTGGCTCTTCTAATAGATCCATATGTACCTCAATGGAATTGTGCAAGGTCTACAAGGGAGGCTCAGATTACAATATTTTACTACAAAATACCCTCCATACAGGGTCTTCCCCTTTAGAAACCCTTTTCTAGCCAGCTGTTCCACAGCTCCTCTTCTGTATTCAACTCCTACCCTCCATCCCCAGGATGCCTGAGGTCTTAAGCAATAGCATGGCTCGTTCTAGACTTGCAACATGCTAGGACTCCCTCTGGGCATCTGAGCTTGGGAGTCCCCATATGTGAAGACTCATTCCTGCTTGCTCCTGGAGATAGCACAGTTACTTACCTGTAACAGGTGATCTCTGGGAACAGCAGGAATAAGTCTTCACAACCCACCCACCTCCCCTAGGAGTTGCTTTTTCTCTATCTCTATCTTTCCCTTCCTTGTTCTCTCTCTTTGTCTCAGCTTTCAAACTTAACTGAGGAGAGACAGTTGGGAAGGCAGCACGCAGGCGTGTTGGGATGCTTCCAAAGGCTTTCTGATTGGATGCTGGGAAGCGTTCCCGCGCAGACTCAGTCGATACCGACGTACCCATATGTGAAGACTTATTCCTGCTGTTCCCAGAGATCACCTGTTACAGGTAAGTAACTGTGCTATGCGGGGACTAGAAGCAAGCAGATACTGGGTGGGGCTGGAACTAGAAGGGAGCTGATGTTGGGGGAGATTAGAATGGGATGGGGCTGAGAGAGTGAAATGGAGAGGGGAAAAATATTTTGTGTGGGATGGAAGAAAAATCTACAATTGGCCGGGTATTGGGAGAGTAAGTGGGGATTGAGGATGGAGGGGTAAAATTTGAGTGGATGAAAAAGGAATGAGGAAAGAGCAAAAGGAGAAAGATTAGTATGTTAAAGCAGATGTAAGAGAATGGAAAAAAACTAGAAGAGAGAAGAAAGGACAAATGGACAGCAGACGATGGAGAGTTAGCAGAAGACACAAAGAAACCAGAAGAAAGTGTCTGGAGAAATTGCAACTGAAAAAAAAAAATGCACAAAAGGTACAAAGATATCTCCTTATTTTGAATTTATTAACTGGAATATGTCAGCTCTGGGAAATGTGCATCATTAACGTCTGTGCTTTGTTTAGTACAAGAGGAAATTAATTTATAGTTTTATTTCTACATTGTTGTTGTACATTCCAAGTTTGGCTTTTTAGGGTTCCCAGTTTAATTATTGTCTTCCTGTTTCTAAATTGTGATTCCTTGTTTGGTGATGGTCTATGTTCTGCATGTGTAACTGAGCTGAGGTATTCTGTTTATGCAATTCCTATTTGACATTGCCACTTGTTCTCTTTCCCCAGTAGGTCATGTATTGTTGTTCTCTGAAATGTATTGGTTTAATATTTGCAGTGTTGCCTTTTGATAGGTAGGGTGTAGTGCTGTTATGATACGGCGGGTTTGCTATGGGTTCTAAATGAATCCTAATATACTACACCCCTGGAAATCAACCCCAATGTATCCAAACAAAACTTGATTCCCCTACCAATTTACCACCGTAAATAGTGTCCCACCAAAATAGTTGCCCCCAAAAAAACTCCTCAATACATTCTATTTTTTGTTGGATCATTCACCGTGAAAAGAAACTTTTCCTTTCTCGAAGTGAACCCTCCATTTTAATCAGTTTAAACATGGCCCAATATCAGCCTAAAAAAACAACCAAACGGCACTTGCTGCCGTCAGTTGCAATTGAAATAATGTCCAGTATCGTCTCAAATCTCAGGGCTGAAAAGGACACAAACAGCCTACAAACATCTCAGTCCTTCCCATTGATATTAATGAAAATTCAGAGAGAAAAAGCACTTAGCTGGACCGATAAGCAGGAGGAGATGCCTCAGTAATAACTAGCTCCACTGCCATGCTTCCAAACCGAGAGTTTCCATCTCTTCATCAACGGCATGGCAACCACAGGATGACGGTAGAGCACCTCCAATAGAATAGAAACAAGGTTCACGCGACACTAGTAGTGTTTCAAGCCGCACACCCGCTTCACAGCTCTTCTTCAGGCATATGAACCCCGTAGAAACAGTTCCATTTAAATCAGGTGATAATGATGACGTCAGACAGAGCATTTCCAAAACCAAAACTTTATTGAAATCCCAACTGCAAACTCCACCAGTCAATTTCAACGTTCATGCCCTGAGGGGCCACAGACTGGAGACGATAAATCCATTGTTCCTTAAACTGCAATCTGGCTAAGCGATCACCGCCCCTCAATGCTTGAGGGACCACTTCCAGGAACCTCCAACGCAAATCCATAAAACGATGATTCGCCTGTTGACAATGAAAGACACCAGGGGCACCCTCTTGTCGCTTGTCAATCCTAGAACGATGTTCCAACAAACGCTTCCGAACAGGTCTTGTAGTTCTGCCCACTTATTTTAAATTACAAGGACAAAGCAACAAGTAAACCACAAAAGCAGTTTGACAATTGGAATAACCTGAGGAACGGTATTGCAGACTAGTAGTGGATCTTCCCATATGTCCCCCCTGTAAGGCTGAGGAACAAAAATCGCACCGCTCACAAGCATAATGTCCACGCTAGGAATCCTGGAGTCCATCCCCTTCATTCTGATGAGTCCGCACCACCCAATCCCCGACCTAGGCTTGCAAATAGAGACTTCAGCAAAACCAGAAGTAGCAGACGAAAAATATAACAAGGTATGCAACTTACAGAAAAATTGATGAAGTTTCAATTGAGGATTGCACTTCATCAGTTTTTCTGTAAGTTGCATACCTTGTTATATTTTTTGTCTGCTACTTCTGGTTTTGCTGAAGTCTCTATTTGCAAGCCTAGGTCGGCTTGGAGACCTCCCATTAGTACAGATGCGGCTTTACTTACCTTTCAGAGTTTGGTATTGTAAGATTTGCAGAGGTTAGAGGCCTTAAAGAAGAAACATTGCTCGAATCTCTCGGTGCCTCAATATCAGGCTTTAAGGTCTCTCCAACAAGAGAAGGCGCTAGTGATTCGTAGAGCGGATAAAGGGGGTGCTACTGTACTTTTGAGGAGGGCTGATTAGAAGGTGTTGCGACATTTGGCTGATTTGAAATATTACTCTGTTTTGGCAGAAGATCCTACGGTGGGGTTACAGCAGACCATTAAAAGTCTCACTCTGGAGGCTTTGGAGCATAATTGGATAACCAATAAAGAGTATACATTTTTGAATACTCCTTTCCTTCGCGTCCCTCTAGTCCAGTCCCGGAACCATAGAGTTGTCAACCTCCTCCAGCAGCCTTGGAGACTGAAATACATCAGCGCTTTGCTGGCACCAGTATAAGTAGGCAAGGACCACCCCCTCTCACCAGTACTTTCAGTCTCCAAGCAGCTGAAGGAGATCCTGAGCCTGGTTCTGGGCTCAGTTAGGGAAATAAGCAGAGCTAAATGGGATACATTCCTTTCTGATTTTTCAATTTCAATTTAGTTTTAGTGACTTTGCCCCTTCTTTGTTTTGATTGCAGGAGCTGTGCTGTTGCAGGAGATTTCTTCCTCTGACTCCATCTGCCCCCTTCCCTCCTCTCTCTCTCCCTTCTTTTACTTCAAAGCCCCATTGCTTAGACGAGCACTGCGGTGTGCAGACAGCACAAGGGAGTTTCTGTGCCTCCCTGCTCCCGAACCCGCTTTTAAGGGTGAGGAGCAGGTTGCAGGCTTACAGCAGTGGCCCGGAGTTTGCTGGACAGCTAAGGCATGTGTTGCTGGTGTTGGAGCTGAAGCCGAAGTCAGGCTGAGCTCCAACAGGGCTGCTGCATCTCTCCCTCTGTTCTTCACCCGATCTTCAGAGTGGTGAGTGAGGGGTATTCTTTTCTCTTTTTTTCAGGGGCTCATTGCGATTTAGCAGGTAGGGGGCTAGGATTTGGTTTTTTCCATTTCGGGGTGGTCTGCTGCGTGGTGCTTTAGGCGGGAATCGGCAGTGGCGGCCATTTTGAAAAGTCACGTTTTTGTTTTTTGAGATTTGTTTTGCTTATTTTCGGCTTTCTATCTCTCGTTTTGGCTGCAGACCATCAGGATTCGACTTGGGGGAGGTCTGTGGTTCTAGTGTGTTAAAAAAAAGAAAAAACGGGGGTTTTTGCGGAGCCTGACTGAAGGCTCTTCAGTGCTTTGCTGCTGCTCCGCGGGGTGGGGGTGGCAGTTGAGACTTTCTCTGAGTATGCCTGCGAAGCCACGCTGCGTTGTTTGTGGAGCTAAGCGGGGTTTATTGGCAGGGTCAAGTGTGTGTGGGGCCTGTACTCTGGAGTCCAGCGTTATGGAGAGTACGGCTCCGTCTACGTCCCGTAGCCTGTGAGGCACTTCCACTAGGGGCAGCGGCAGTATTACCTCTGTCTCTGGATTTTCAGGGGCCGGGGTCATCCCCTGGGGAGGGGTCATCCCCTGGGGAGGGGTCCTCGGGTTCGCAGGGACCGACTACAGTCGGCTTGGCTCCAGGGATTCCGCCAGATTTCTTCTCTCTCATGCAGCAGGTTTTTGCGCTACTGCAACCTGGGATAGTCTCTCCGGCTCGGGTTTCGGAGGGGCAGAAGCGTCCGGGGTCCCTGGTTCAGCCTGAAGACGGCGTTCCTGCTGCGAAGGTTGCCAAGGGGACAGCGGATGAGGGTCCAGCGTCTCGTCTGGGGGAGTACCTGGGGGCGGAGGACGTGGACCTTGATAACACCTCGGGTGAGGAGTTGGAGGAGGGAGAGTTACCTGACGCAGAGCAGCACAGTAGGCTCGTCAGGGTGTTTCGTAGGGAAGAGCTTCCGGCTTTGATTGCCGAGACTCTCAAGATGCTGAATATGCCTGCGGAGGCGGCGGCGCCGGATGATGCTCTGGAGGATCCATTGCTCCAGGCGGTACGTACGTCCCAGCGGGTCTTCCTCTTGCATAGAGTATTTCAGGGTATGATTCAGGAGGAGTGGGACTCGCCGGAATCGGCGTTGCGGGGGTCCCCTGCCTTGTCGCGGCTTTATCCGTTGTCCGATCAGGATAGAGAGCTTTTTTGGTCTCCCAAAGTTGATGCGGCGGTATCGGCTGTGACTAAAAAGACTACGATCCCGGTTGAAGGCGCTGCAGCGTTGAAAGATGTGCAGGATAGGAAATTGGATACGCTGTTGAAGCAGGTTTTTGATGTGTGCGCCCTCTTGATGCAGGCCGCCGTGGCTTGGGTAGCGAGAGGTTGTTTGCGCTGGTCCCAAAGATTGCAAGGGGATGTTGGGACAGCGCAGGTGGAAGATGCAGCGCGTTTGGAGTCTGGCACCGCCTATTTGTCGGACATTCATTATGATCTCATCCGTAGTGGTGCTAAGTCTATGGCCTCGGTGGTAGCGGCGAGGCGCTATTTGTGGTTGCGCAATTGGGCGGCCGACAGTTCCTCCAAGGCTCGTCTCAGCAAGCTTCCCTTTCGGGGGAAGTTGTTGTTTGGGGAGGATTTGGAAAAGTTGGTCAAGGATCTCGGTGAGTCTAAAGGGGGGCGTCTTCCGGAGGATAAACCGAAGCAGGTCTGGTCTACCGTGGGGTCTCGGGGGGCTCCTCGGGAGTTTCGCCGTTTTAGGGCGTCTCGTTTTGGTCAGCCTCAGCGTGGTAGGTTTCCTGCTAGAAGCCAGGGGTTTCGTGGCTTCAGAGGGGCCGGCAGAGGTTTCTCCACCTTCCAATCCTCCTCCATTAAGAAGCCCCAATGAGATGAGGTGGGCTCAGGTGGACGTAGTTCCCGTGGGGGGGCGTTTGCGGGAATTTTACCCTGCCTGGGTCCAACTTACGTCAGATCAGTGGGTTCTGGAGGTCATTCGAGAGGGTTATGCTCTAGAACTCCGTTGTCCCGTGTTAGATTCCTTTGTTCTGTTGCCTTGCAGGGCTCCGCTGAAGCGGCAAGCCATCGTCGACACGTTGCAGCGATTGTTGCGGCTCCGGGCGATAATTCCCGTGCCAGGGGACCAGTGCGGTTCCGGTCGATACTCCATCTATTTCGTGGTACCGAAGAAGGAGGGGTCCTTTCGTCCTATCCTCGATTTAAAAAATCTAAATCGGTGTCTCTGGGTCACTCACTTTCGCATGGAGACACTTCGATCCGTCATCGCGGCTGTCAGACAGGGGGAGTTCCTGACTTCTCTGGACCTCATGGAGGCTTACCTACATATCCCGGTTCGGCAAGAGCACCAGCGCTATCTGCGGTTTGCCGTTCCCATGGGGCATTTTCAGGCGTTGCCCTTCGGCCTGGCGACGGCGCCCCGCACTTTCACCAAGATCATGGTAGTCGTGGCGGCGGCTCTTCGCAAGGAGGGGGTGCTCGTGCATCCTTATTTAGACGATTGGTTGATTCGGGCGAAGTCTCAGGCGGAAAGTGCGGAGGCCACCACCCGGGTGGTGCAGTTGCTACAGAGTCTGGGCTGGGTGGTCAACTTTGCGAAGAGCAGGTTGACTCCATCGCAGTCTTTGGAGTACTTGGGGGCGCAGTTTGAGACGCAGCAAGCGGCAGTGTTCCTGCCGGTTCAGCGTGCGCAGGTGTTGTGGAGGCTGGTGCGGCGTTTTCTCTTGCGGGCGGCGCCCACGACGTGGCAGTATCTCCAGTTGCTCGGCACGATGGCAGCGACGATAGAGGTGGTGCCCTGGGCCAGAGCGCATATGCGAAAGTTGCAGAGCGCACTTCTCCGGCGTTGGTCCCATCAGCGCGATGCGTTGTCTCGACGGCTGATCTGTCCCCCAGAGGTGCGACTGGATCTTCGGTGGTGGTTGCGGCTGGAGAGTTTAGCCGCGGGCATGCCCTTGGAACCTCCATCCTGGAAGCTGTTGACCACGGATGGCAGTCTTCTGGGGTGGGGGGGCGTGTTGCGAGGGCGCGTTTGCCCAGGGCCTGTGGTCGTTGGTGGAGAGGGAATGGTCCATCAATCGGTTGGAGATGAGAGCGGTGTTTCTGGCTCTACAGGCGTTTCGGGGGACTCTTGCTCGGCAGGCGGTTCGGGTTCTCTCGGACAATGCGGCCACAGTCGCCTACATAAATCGGCAGGGCGGCACCGGCAGCGTGGGGCTCGAGCTGGAGGCCGGTCAGTTACTCGCTTGGGCCGAAGCGAATCTGCAGTGTCTGTCGGCGCAGCATGGAGAATGTCGCGGCAGATTTTCTGAGTGGCCGAAGGGTGGACCCAGGAGAGTGGGCCCTGCACCCCGAGGTCTTTGCGCTTCTGGTGAGGCGCTGGGGAGTTCCCCTAATGGATCTCATGGTGACCTTCGAGTCGGCACAGGTGGAGCGCTTTTTCAGCAGGCGGCGAGAACGGATGTCGGAGGGACTCGACGCGCTGGCGCAGCTCTGGCCGGAAGGAGGGCTTCTCTGTCTTCCCGCCTTGGGCTCTGATAGGCCGGGTAGTGCAGCGCATGGAGCGTCATCGGGGCCTTGTGGTGCTGGTGGCGCCCGATTGGCCCAGACGGCCGTGGTATGTGGATTTGGTGTGGCTGTTAGCGGATCGACCATGGAGACTTCCTCAGCGGAGCGATCTCTTGAATCAGGGTCCGTTGCGCATGCCTCAGGTGGCTCGGTTCTCACTTACGGCATGGCTCTTGAAAGGGCTCGGATGACTGCTAAGGGATATTCGGCGGTTGTTTCGACCTTACTGAGGTCGCGTAGACGTTCCACGTCTCTTGCGTACATTCGAGTCTGGCGCGTCTTTGAAGCTTGGTGTGCGGAGCGTGCCGTGCGTCCGTTAGGTGCTTCGGTGTCGCAAATCCTTTCTTTCTTGCAGGATGGTGTGGGCAAGGGTTTGGCGGCTAGTTCGTTGCGCGTGCAGGTGGCTGCCCTTTCCTGTTACCGTGGAAAGGTGCATGGGCAGTCTCTGGGGACTCATGCAGATGTCTGGCGGTTTTTGAGGGCGGTGTTGCTCTTGCGACCTCCGCGGCGCTGTGCTGTGCTGTTCCCCCGTGGGACTTGAATTTGGTGTTAGAGGCCTTGCTTGCTCCTCCGTTTGAGCCGTTGTCCACAGCTTCGCTAAAAGATCTCACGTTGAAAACTGTTTTCCTGGTGGCTATTTGTTCGGCTAGGAGGATATCGGAGCTGCAGGCCTTGTCTTGTAGGGAGCCCTATCTCTCGTTTTCCGACCAAAAGGTGGTTCTCCGTACCGTTCCAGCGTTCTTACCCAAGGTGGTGTCCGCGTTTCATGTTAACCAAGTGGTCTCTCTTCCTGTGTTCTCGGATCGGCGACAGGCCGGATCTATGGGAAAGTTGCATCTGTTGGACGCTCGCAGGGTTCTGAAGAGGTATCTCTCTCGGACGGCGTCCTTTCGGCGGTTGGATCGGCTTTTTGTGGCGTTCGGTGGACCGTGAAAAGGGGAGGCGGCGGCGAAGTCCTCTATTTCGCGCTGGTTGAAGGAAGCGATTGCGTCGGCCTACATCTTGAAGGGCAAGTTGGTTCCACAGGGTCTTCGGGCTCATTCCACTCGGGCGCAGGCGGCGTCTTGGGCGGAGTTCCGGTCGGCGACATTTGTAGGGCGGCGACTTGGTCATCCTTGCATTCCTTTGCTAAGCATTACCGCTTAGATGTTTTATCGGCGGAGGATGGGCGTTTTGGTTCAGCGGTGCTTCAGGCTGGGCTTGCTTGTCCCTCCCGTTGATGTTCACTGCTCTGTTACATCCTCTATGGTTCCGGGACTGGACTAGAGGGACGCGAAGGAAAGTTAAATTAGACTTACCTGCTAATTGTTGTTCCTTGCGGAACTCTAGTCCAGTCCCGGATCTCTCCCTGTGCTTTTGAAGGGTCGCCAGCCTGTCTGTTTCGGATCCTGTGGGTGCTCTTCGTTGCTTAGCTTCTTGGGGGCGCGGGATGAAGCCATTGGAGGACCCTCTTGCGTAGCGCTATTGGCTGCCCATCCTCTCCTGAGGCGGTGGTGCCTGGCGTTTCAGTGTAGTAAGAAATATTCATATTAGGAAACGGACAAACACCTAAACAATATTAAAAAAAAAAAAAAAAAAGGATGACTAAGATATCTTTGTGTATATGTATAGCTGTACGCACTTATTTCCCATTCTTGTTGAATGTATTCTGGTTAAATCTACTTATTTGTTGTTCTGCTCAGTGTGCTTTGTCAATAGGTACTGGTGAGAGGGGGCGGTCCTTGCCTACTTATACTGGTGCCAGCAAAGCGCTGATGTACTTCAGTCTCCACGGCTGCTGGAGGAGGTTGACAACTCTATGGTTCTGGGACTGGACTAGAGTTCCGCAAGGAACAACAATTAGCAGGTAAGTCTAATTTAACCTTTCCAGTGGTTCCGGTCATGTACATGGTTCCAAAAGTGCATAAATCTCTTGAGGATCCTCCTGGGAGACCTATAGTCTCCTGTAGAAATTCGGTGTTAGAACCCCTGTCGAAGTTTTGCGACTATTTTTTTCAACCACTAATGCAATCTGCACGTTCATATGTTTGTGATTCTTTTCATCTGTTATCGGTGATGTCACAATTGGTGTTACATCGGATGTCATCCTGGTGACGTTAGATGTGGTCTCACTTTACACGAATATCCCTCAACAGGGGGCTTATGAGGTGTTGGCAGGGTTAGAATGGTCCCCTCCTCCTCGCCTACCAAAGGCGTTTGTTTTGGAGTTGTAAAAGCTGGTGTTATATCACAACTGATTGTCATACATAACATAATTATATCATCAAGTTTATGGGGTGGCTATGGGGGCCATGGTGGCCCCCTCAGTAGCATCTTTGTATGTGACCAATTTTGAAGAAAAGTTTGTGTACAGTTCTGACTGGTTTCAGCATATTTTAGTGTGGAAGAGATTTTTAGAAGACATATTCTTTATATGGGGTGGCTCTGAATCTTCTTTACAGCAATTTTTGTTATCGATCAATTCTCTGGACGACAATTTACAGTTTACACCAAAGCATCATCGCCACCAGATTGAATATTTGAATTTGTTGCTTTTATGTACAGGGTCCAAGTTTGCTTAGTACGCTCTATCGTAAGCCAGTTCAGAGGAATGTTCTTTTGAAATATTCAAGTTTCCACCCCCCTGTGTTAAGAAAAGGTTTACCTTTTGGACAGTTTCTTCGGATCAGAAGGTTGTGTTCATCGGTAGAGGAATATCGGTTTCATGCACGAGATTTGAGTTGGCGATTGTGTCAGCGGGGATATCCGGAGACCCTTGTGCGGACAGCTTTTAATAGGGCGTTATATAATCATCCCAGTTGGTGGGGGGACTCTGGTTCTCCCTCTGCTAGGGCAATGAAGGATGTGGTGATTGGGGTACTTCCCTTTTTACCTACCGCCCCGGGGATTGTGCATATTTTGAAGAATCATTGGTCACTGTTATCGCTGCATAAATGCTTTCAAAAACTCTTAGTTGCTTATCGCAGGTCACGTACCATAGGGGATTGGGTGGTGCGGACTCATCAGAATGAAGGGGATGGACTCCAGGATTCCCAACGTGGACATTATGCTTGTGAGCGGTGTGATTTTTGTTCCTCAGCCTTACAGGGGGACATATGGGAAGATCCCACTACTAGTCTGCAATACCGTTCCTCAGGTTATTCCAATTGTCAAACTGCTTTTGTGGTTTACTTGTTGCTTTGTCCTTGTAATTTGAAATACGTGGGCAGAACTACAAGGCCTGTTCGGAATCGTTTGTTGGAACATCGTTCTAGGATTGTCAAGTGACAAGAAGGTGCCCCTGGTGTCTTTCATTGTCAACAGGCGAATCATCGCTTTATGGATTTGCATTGGAGGGTCCTGGAAGTGGTCCCTCAAGCATTGAGGGGCGGTGATCACTTAGCCAGATTGCAGTTTAAGGAACAACAATGGATTTATCGTTTCCAGTCTGTGGTCCCTCAGGGCATGAACGTTGAACTTGACTGGTGGAGTTTGCAGTTGGGATTTCAATAAAGTTTTGGTTTTGGAAATGCTCTGTCTGACGTCATCATTATCACCTGATTTAAATGGAACTGTTTCTATGGGGTTCATATGCCTGAAGAAGAGCTGTGAAGCGGGTGTGCGGCTTGAAACACTACTAGTGTCGCGTGAACCTTGTTTCTATTCTATTGGAGGTGCTCTACCGTCATCCTGTGGTTGCCATGCCGTTGATGAAGAGATGGAAGCTCTCGGTTTGGAAGCATGGCAGTGGAGCTGGTTATTACGGAGGCATCTCCTCCTGCTTATCGGTCCAGCTAAGTGCTTTTTCTCTCTGATTTTTCATTAATATCAGTGGGAAGGACTGAGATGTTTGTAGGCTGTTTGTGTCCTTTTCAGCCCTGAGATTTGAGACGATACTGGACATTATTTCAATTGCAACTGACGGCAGCAAGTGCTGTTTGGTGGGTTTTTTTAGGCTGATATTGGGCCATGTTTAAACTGATTAAAATGGAGGGTTCACTTTGAGAAAGGAAAAGGTTTCTTTTCACTGTGAATGATCCGACAAAAAATAGATGGTATTGAGGAGTTTTTTGGGGGCAACTATTTTGGTGGGACACTATTTAGGGTGGTAAATTGGTAGAGGAATCAAGTTTTGTTTGGCTACAATGGGTTCTAAATGGGCAGTGTTTGTAGTAGTCCCTAATGTGCCTGGCGGTTGGCACTGGATTATAGTAAAGAAAGACTAAAAGATTTCTATATTATCCATACACTCATGAAGAGGCATGTTTACTAAAAGTTATTGTATGGTAACATTATGCAAATATTTATGTAAATGAGGTCACTTATGCAAATGAGGCCCCACATTGAGTCTCTGCACATGGCCCCGCACACTTGCATCACTTGTTACGACTAGCAGTGACAAATATGGAACTGGACATTGACCATCTCATTAGCCAAAAGCAGGCCCATAGTTCCCATTGAAATACTGGTAAGTTTGTTGATTTAACTTTACTTGTTCTTCATTTTAAATATTGTATTTGTTCCCGTTTTGTTTTTTTACTTCAAAATAAGATATGTGCAGTGTGCATAGGAATTTGTTCATAGGGTTTTTTTTAACCTATAGTCCGGCCCTCCAACGGTCTGAGGGACAGTGAACTGGCCCCCTGTTTAAAAAGTTTGAGGACCCCTGGTCTAGCATGTATTGTTGCTGTGTTTTAGTCAAATAGTGAATTTCATAGTAAACTTGTGGTCTGCAGAGCGGATGCTTTTATGTAACTGGTGCCTGTCCTGCAGCTGTGCATTTAGAAACGGTATCCATTGGCATCTTTCTCTCTTTTCAACCTCTAGGGATGTTTTCATGGCCTGGGTGGCAGCTAGGAACCAGGGCAACGTTGCAGCTGTGAAGTAATCCATACCTTCTATCAGAGCAAGGAGGTGGTGGTGAACTACCAGCATTGCAAGAGGAAGAAGATGGGACTGGAGTTGATGAAACCAGTCTCTGTATAAATCCTTCTACGCACATATTTCCTGTGGAAACAGTAATTTTTGTCCTATTTTCAAAACAAACCAATTCTGAGGTGTCAGTGAAGGTTGTATTTTTATTGTTTGGGTTTAGGGGAGGGAAGGGACGGCAGTGGGTGGAGATGAGCAGGAAGCTGAAAGTGTAAAATGACTTGTGAACTTTATAGGTATATGAAAAACAAGAATGCAAATCAAGTCAGCTCAGCCCTATTATTTTAAATGTAACAGCCCCAGCGATGAGCACTGGCTGCAGTCTGGCCACATG
Source organism: Ichthyophis bannanicus (assembly GCA_033557465.1). Taxonomy (NCBI): domain Eukaryota; kingdom Metazoa; phylum Chordata; class Amphibia; order Gymnophiona; family Ichthyophiidae; genus Ichthyophis; species Ichthyophis bannanicus. Next base: position 124,668,199 of record CM066048.1, read on the forward strand.
CGAGTGCTATCTATGGACATAAGTGTTTCTTTCCAAAGGGGCTTTTCATTTAAAGGTGTGCTGAAACCAGTTCAGAGCTCCTGTTTTGATTATAAACACTTGGCATCTTTCATATGGTGGCACCCATGTAGATGTTTAATTTTAAGCTAATTTATTGTAGGGGGAAGACTACCCATAAGAAGCTAGAATGAAACACAGGTGGTCTAGTATTGCTAACAGCCTTCCTTGCTACACCAGCTCTACAGTTTGTGGTCTGTTTTGGGATTCTACCTACCTACCTGCCTGGATGCAACATGTGGATTTTCAGTGGCACTTGGAGGGAGGGAGGAATGATGGTATCGCCCTTGTTACTGCAGAATGAAAACAGCCTTCAAAGTTCAGACTGTGATAGACTAGTTTACTGGGTCAGGGGACAAGGGAGGATGGCAACTGGTATTCTGTAGCTGTAGGGCATTGATAACATTGCAAAATCTCTTCAAAGAAGAAAACATGCTTGCTGGAGTTGATGAGACTGAAAACCATTTTCAGGCACCTCCAAGCTTGAACAAATGTGCATACTGACATTACTCAAATGGATATTTCTTATGTAAGGACTTTTGTAACTGATGGGAGACTTTCAGTCCTGTACCTGGTCTGAGTATGCTCTTCCAACATCCCTCTCCAGGATAAACCATAAAAAGCAGCCAGCCAGCCAGCCTGCCTCTGAACCGAGAATTTCTATAGACAGTTTACCATTTCATGTTGTGGTTGTTGGTATTACTGTCAAGTGGATGGGAAACCTGTACCACCATGCTGCACCTCAAAGCCTCACTATGGGTCCTACTCTACTGACAGGCTAAATTGGACCACATTTCCCTTTAGCTGTAGTCTGCATAGAAAAAGAACTAGTTGAAGTAGTAGTTTTCTTCTTTTTTTTTTTTTTTTGCCAAGCTACTGCAGCACTCTGGTTCTAGTTTCAAGTCCCCTTTTCTACTTCTGCTACTGGCAAACTGTGTGGAGGGGAAAGAGTAGGTGTGGGGTGCTGCAGGCAGCTCCTGATGGCTCCCGTGTGTCCTTGCTGGAGAATGGCGAACTAGAATATCAATAAATAACCCATCTGGCTGTGAGTGTAGCAGCAATTTTTCTTTGCTTTGTGTTTGCTTCCTTCTTATAAGAGTTATATTGGGGTATTAATGGAACACTACACTATATGTACCATCCTTAAAGGCTTCAGCGCTTAAGGTGCCCTCAGATCCTGAAACCTGGCTTTTCCATTTAGTTTGCTAATTCCAGTGCTGCTGTCTGTCCCCCACTGCCCAAGAGTGTGGTTGCTAGCAAGTGGTTCTTCCTGTGTGCTTTATCAGCAGAACTGCCTTGTATACAGACTGATCCTATTCACACTCAAATCAGAGGGAAGATATCTTATGTCATAACTGGTAAATATTTACATTTTTCTGCAGAAGCTCCTATGTACTCAAAATATTGATTTTTATTTAAAAAAAAAAAAAACCAACAACAAACCTAAGTAAAATGTACAGCAGAATAGTCTAGAATTTATTCTAGAAAACAGTTCATTTTCTTCTTTACCCCAGCTCATCTACATGGCCATATTACATATATTTTTTAATTGTGTTTCCTTACCTTGTACCTGACCAGGCCAGTATGCATGGATTTTGCCTTCCTCCCAGCAGCTGGAGCAAAAAGCTTGTGAGGACTGTTCTATATTAGATACCCTCTAGCCATGTCCTCTTCAGTATGCTCTGGCTCCAGCAGACAGTAGCCAGGCATACGGGGTAGTATTTGTATGGCAGTTACTGAACTAGTCCTTCTATCTTAAGGGATAGTCTTCATTTGCTTTGTTATAGAAAATACTGGGGAGCATGTGGCTGAATAGGGCCTAATGTAGGCCAAATTGTACAAACCTTTGTTTGCTCCGGCTGCTGGTATAGGGACAAAACTCATTTGTTCTTGACTGGACTTGTTAAATAAAGACAATCAGCAGGTAAGACCAAATTTTAACTTGTACCAACCAAGTACTTTAGCTGGTCACAATAAATAAACACTTATAAACCAGAAACATAGCTCCAAGTTGTGCCAGAATTTGCTGAGGATAGAGTAAGCTGGGAAACCACCAGCTCATGTACTTGGGCATGCAGAAACTTTCATTCTTAAAACACTCCGCTTATGATATTAAGGTCCCTACAGGAGTCACTACATTCTCTCTCCTCTATTAGGCATGGATAGGGGACATGTTATAAGACTACATAAATGTTTAATGTTAACAATAGATCAGATTCTTTCCCTAGCAGGGGCTTTCTAAACATGTCCTGGTGACTTCATAGCCAGTTTGGTTTTTTAGGATAACCGCCCTCTTGATGCATGCAATAAAGTGCCATCCATTTGAGACCTTATACAAATGTTTTACTTCATCCACATCCCTACAATCCAGTCTGGACAATTAGGGTGTGTCTATCCACCAGCAGCTGGAGACTGATATGCAAATTATTTTTTCCTACATCACCCCATAAACTTAGAGGAACTTCCTGCCTCCTCTCAGTATCTACAGTATCCAGCAGCTGGTGGGTAGACTTCCTTGGAGTCTGTCTGGCTGCATTCAGAGTCACCCTAGAGGTAGATAGGTTCTGCCAGGAAAAGTTAGACTCAGAGTTTTCCTAGATAGTACTCTGTGCAGTGAGACCTCCAACTTGGGGGGGGGGGGGGGGGGTGCAGCCATATGATTCAGAACACTTAAGTGGATGGGAGAGACCTCTGTGGAATTTTCATGAGCCCTTCAGCTAGCATCGGATCTCTCAGTGGCAGCAGACAGTCTTACAAGCGATATGTGTAACTGTCTATCTCCAGGAACAAGCAGGAATGAGTCCTCACATATGGGTACGTCGGTACCGACGGAGCCTGCGCTGGAAAGCTCCCCAGCTTCCCAAAAGGAAAGCTTTTGGGGCTTCCCACAGCGCATGCGCGCTGCCTTCCCGACCAACTCTCCTCAGTTCTTCTTTTTCCGCAGAGCCAGCAGGTCGTGTTCCTGTCACCGCTGAAGAATTTCTTATTTTAAAAAGTTGTTCTGACCGCGTATCTGCCTTCCCCGATTCCGAACCGGTACCGCCAGTCTTTACTTCTTTAAAAAAAAAAAAAAATATATATATATATATATATCTTTTTCTTTTTCCACACTTGGTGTATTTCTTTTTGTAAGGCCTACCGGCCTTTACAAATTCTCCCTCATGGAGAAACCATCTTCTGGTTTTAAAAAATGCACCAAGTGCTCTGGTACTATTTCAGTCACAGACACCCATGAGTGGTGTCTTAAATGTTTGGGCCCTGACCATTGGGTTCCGGATTGTCCATCCTGCTCTCTGATGTCCAAACGGGGCTTACAGAACCGAGCAGCTAAATGTCATGTACTGTTTTCTGCAGATAATCCAGCATCAGCATCATCCAGGTCTTCATCTCCGGATGGATCTCAGGTAACCAAACATTCCTCGGGCAAGTCTTCAAGGGGCAAATCTCCCTCAAAGCAGAGAGAGGCCCTTGGGTTCGACCCTGCCCCAGCCAAACAACCCTGGCAGGAAGCTCCGGCTTCCAAAGCTCCTCCTATGGGGTTACTGGTTGACATCGATGGCACGGCCTTGACCGATCACCTGTTAGACTGCTCTGGGGTACCGGCTCAAACCGGTACCGACATCCAGGCAGTTCTGGCGTCAATGGGTACTACAGTACAATCCATGCAGCAGGCCATAATGGCTTTTATTCATGCTGCGACGCCCTCGGTACCGCAGCCGTCGGTTCCGACCCCGGTTCCGGTACCCAGAGCATCTACTTCCAGTAGAAGGCCGGTACTGGTTTTTGCTTCCCGTGATATTCTCGGTACCGACCCGGCTCCCGGTACGCCCGAGGTCGATACCCGTATCAATCTCTGGAAGCAAGTAGGCGATACTTCGAGTCTTCTGAGGATGCCGATACCTCAGATGATTCTGATGAAGCATCCCTTATTCTTCCTGAGGAGCCTTCTTCCCCAAAGAGAAGAATGTCTCCTCCAGAGGACTTGTCCTTTCAGGACTTCATCTTGGAAGGTGCCAAAGGACTTTCCATTACAGTATCCTCTGAAAAGGAACCTAGAGCTCAAAAATTAGATATTTTAGGATACTCTAAGGTTCCCAAAGAGGCAGTCACCTTACCCATTCATAATATTCTCCAAGAACATATGATGGATTTATGGGAGGCTCCTCTTACACTATCTCCACATTCTCGTCGGTTGGATACCATGTATCGGGTCCCTCCTTCTCCTGGTTTTCAAAAAACCCAGCTTCCTCACCATTCTATTGTGGTGAAGTCTGCTATGAAAAAGATTAAGAGTACCAAAAGGCACTCTTCTACCCCTCCAGGAAGAGAATGTAGAACTTTGGATGCTTTTGGCAGAAAAATCTTTCAAGCTACTATGCTTATTGCCAGAATCAACTCCTACAGCCTCTATATGGGCATGTTTCTAAAGGAGCTTGCTCTTAAAGTACAAGATTTTCTCCCCTTTATTCCAGAGGATAGAAAGGAGGAGTTCCTGCTTCTCTTAAAGCATATCCAAGATGTGTCAAAGTTCTCCAATAGGGCTGCCTTTGACTCTTTTGAGGGTGCTAGTAGAGCATCTGGCATAGCCATAGCTGCTTGTCGAATTGCTTGGCTCCAGACCTCTGACCTAGAATCCTGGGTACAAGATGGCCTAGGCAATTTACCTTGTACAGGTGAAAATCTCTTTGGCAAAGAGTGGCAAGTCAAAGCCATTCAAATGGACGCAGAGAATGCTGCTTTGGATAGACTCTCTAAGTCTACTTCACTCCCTTCCAAAAAGAAGTCTTTTAAGAAGTCTTTCTACAAGAAGCCTAGATTTGGTTCCATTGCTGGCCAGTCATCTGCTCAAGCTTGCTTTGTTCCTAAGCGACAGCAGACTAAACAGGCCAGAACAAAGCCTGCAGCAGCTGCTACGCTTCAACAGTCCCAACCCCCTCAGGGTTTTTGACTTACTTCTAGAGAACATACCCTTTCTGGCTCTGCAGCAACCAGAGCCTCTCACCATTCCAGGAAGGCTGACTCATTTTGCTCCCAGATGGGAACAGATTACATCAGAGCAGTGGACCCTCTCTATCATCAGAGAGGGATACAAACTGCATTTCTCCAGCCTTCCTATCTATCCCAGGGTGAGACATTTTGTCTCTTCCCCCATCTCTCCTACACCTGTTGGATCAGGAGGTGAATACCCTGCTAGCCCAAGGGGCCATAGAACAGGTTCCCCTCCTCCAACAGGGCTCAGGGTTCTACTCCCCCTATTTTCTGATACCAAAGAAAACAGGAGGACACAGACCCATCTTAGATCTGAGAGAATTAAACAAATTCCTATTCAAGGAAAAATTCAAAATGCTCTCTCTGGGTATGGACACAGACCCATCTTAGATCTGAGAGAATTAAACAAATTCCTATTCAAGGAAAAATTCAAAATGCTCTCTCTGGGTATTCTCCTTCCTTACCTTCAGAGTCAGGACTGGCTTTGTTCTCTAGACCTAAAGGATGCGTACACACATATACTCATCCATCCATCCCACAGAAAATTCCTTCGATTTCTGTTCCAGGGAAAACATTTCCAGTACAGAGTACTCCCCTTCGGTCTAGCCTCTGCTCCAAGAGTGTTCACAAAATGCATGTCAGTAGTGGCTGCATTTCTACGCTCTCAGGGAATCTTTGTCTTCCCATACCTAGACGACTGGCTCATCCGAGCTCCATCTCAGGCTCAGACTTCCCTGGACCACACCATCTGCATTCTGCAGTATCTGGGACTTGTCATCAATCTGCCCAAGTCTCAACTCACCCCTACTCAATCCCTAGAATTCATAGGGGCCTGGTTAGATACCACCACAGCAAGGGCCTATCTTCCCCAGGCACGTTGCCACCGGCTAGTGCACCTGGCTTCTCAGATTCAGTCCAGAACTCACTTGACTGCCTGAGAGATGTTACAATTGCTAGGCCACATGGCCTCCACAGTTCATGTGGTGCCTTATGCTCGCCTGCATATGAGAGCAGCTCAATGGACTCTGTCTACTCAGTGGACCCAAGCATCAGGAGCTCTCTCCGACCAAATAGAAACCTCCAAACGTCTCTTTGGGTCTCTCCAGTGGTGGATATCCATTCAAAACCTGTTGCTGGGGTCCCCCTTCCAACCGCTACTACCCCAAGCAACCCTCACTACAGATGCCTCCCAGACAGGCTGGGGAGCTCATCTTCAAGACCTCTCCACTCAAGGCCTTTGGTCGCCGCAGGAGACTGCCCTTCATATCAACCTTCTGGAGCTTCGAGCAATTTTTCTTGCTCTCAAGGTCTTTCATACCCTCCTTTACAACATGACAGTGCTTGTTCATACCGACAATCAAGTAGCCATGTTCTATGTAAACAAACAAGGAGGGACTGGCTCTGTCGCTTTGCAACGAAGCTCTCAGACTGTGGGCCTTCGCCAGAGAGCATCAAATCCATCTCCTGGCAGTATATCTCCCAGGAATTCAAAACTCTTGGGCAGACAGACTCAGCCGAGTTCTGCTTCCACACGAGTGGTCCCTGCACATGGATCAGGTACTCAGAATCTTTCAGAAATGGGGAACCCCAGACATAGACCTCTTTGCAAGTCCGTGGAATGCCAAACTTCCCTGGTTCTGTTCCAGAACTCCATGTCAGGGGGGTTCAGGCCAGGGATGCCTTCCTCCTTCATTGGGGTCAGGGCTTCCTATATGCCTTTCCACCCATTCCTTTGATTCCCAAGACTCTATTCAAACTGCAGAAGGATCACGGATCTATGATCCTCATAGCTCCATGCTGGCCACGCCAAGTGTGGTTCCCTCTACTTCTGCATCTCTCCCAGGATCCCTCCCTAGACCTGGGAGCTGCTCCAGACCTGTCTCAGGAGGAGGGGACTTTGTGGCACCCAAACCCCAAGTCCCTCCACCTCAGAGCATGGTTACTGAAGGCCTAGACCTTCAAGACTTAAATGTCTCTCAACAAGTGCAAGATATCCTCCATGCTTCCAGAAAACCTTCCACAAGGTGTTCTTATGCTTTTAAATGGAAAAGATTTTCCATTTGGTGTGCTCAAAAGGATCTTGATCCTTTTGCTCTTCCTATCAATTCTCTATTGGAATATCTCCTGCATCTCTCCAATGCAGGCCTTAAAATGAACTCAGTAAGAGTCCATTTGAGTGCTATTGCAGCATCCCTCAAGCCCTTCAATGGACAATCTATTTCCTCTCATTGCAAGATTCATGAGAGGCCTAACTTTAACTAAACCTCCCATTAGGCCTCCTCCGGTGGCATGGGACTTAAGCTTGGTTCTTGGTCAGCTTATGAAGCAACCTTTTGAACCCTTAGCCACTACCTCCTTGAAATTTCTTTCCTGGAAGGTTATTTTCCTCATTGCAGTCACTTCAGCTCGTCGCATCAGTGAGCTGCAAGCCTTAGTGGCGAATCCACCATATACAAGGTTCCATCATGATAAGGTAGTCCTTCGGACAAATCCACACTTTATGCCTAAAGTGGTTTCACCTTTTCATCTTAATCAAGAGGTATACCTACCTGTCTTCTTTCCACCTCCTCATGCATCCAGTGCAGAGCGGAACCTTCATACTCTAGACTGTAAAAGAGCTCTTGCCTTTTACCTCCATAGGACTCAGCCACATCGAAAGTCTTCCCAACTTTTTGTTGCTTTCGATCCTTCTCATTTGGGACTTCCAGTCTCAAAACGAACACTTTCCAATTGGATTGCTCAGTGTATTTTGTTTGCTTACCAGAGTAAAAACATTTCTCTGGAGGGCCATATCACAGCTCACAATGTGAGAGCCATGGCCACCTCTATGGCTCATCTTCACTCTGTATCCATAGATCAGATCTGTCGAGCAGCCACCTGGGCCTCGGTTCATACCTTCACAGCCCATTACTGCTTGGATAAGGACTCCTGCCGGGATGCCTTATTTGGTCAGGCTGTCCTCAAACACCTGTTCCATTCTTAAACAACTCCTGCCCACCTTCCCTTAATGGATGCCTGAGATCCATCGGAAGATGAAATACCTACGGAGGGGATCTCCCAGGCATCTCAGCTAGGGAGTCCCCATATGTGAGGACTCATTCCTGCTTGTTCCTGGAGATAGCACAGTTACTTACCTGTAACAGGTGATCTCTGGGAACAGCAGGAATAATCCTCACAACCCACCCACCTCCCCTAGGAGTTGTATCTCTTTCTCTTCCTTTCCTCTCTCTCTATTGTCTCAGCTTTAAACTCGAACTGAGGAGAGTTGGTCAGGAAGGCAGCGCGCATGTGCTGTGGGAAGCCCCAAAAGCTTTCCTTTTGGGAAGCTGGGGAGCTTTCCTGTGCAGGCTCCGTCGGTACCAACGTACCCATATGTGAGGACTATTCCTGCTGTTCCCAGAGATCACCTGTTACAGGTAAGTAATTGTGCTTTGTAGTAAGTGGTGAGTTTCCTGCCAGCAGGTTTTGCAGCAGCACTGTCAGAGGGATGGGTATTTTGGTTGTTTAAATACAGTATGGATTCCACATGTCTAACTTGAAACTGATTTGTGCTGTAGGTATTGCATGCCACAGCTCCCTGTTACAAGTGGGTTGTTGCTGGCTGGGGGTGTGTGTGTGTGTTACAAGTGGGTTGTTGCTGGCTGGCTGGCTGGGTGTGTGTGTGTGTGTGTGAGAGAGAGAGAGAGAGAGAGAGAGAGAGAGAGAGAGAGAGAGAGAGTGTGTCTGGGCAGGAGCATGAAATTAGCCACTCTGTCTCCACTGCAGATGCTTTTGTATGCGGCTCCTCTGGCCGCTATTTTGTCTGCAGGCGCTTGGCATGGCATGGCATGGCATGGCATGTCCATTTCACGGGCACTGTCTTTGGGTTTAAACAGCAGAGAAGAGAGCCTGAGGGTGATCAGAACTCCAGAGGAAACAGTTTTCTCTGGAGTTTATCCTGCTCCTTCACAGAGCTTACACGAGAGAAAGAGGTCAGGCTATGGGGACTGTACCTCCTGGGGGGCATTCTAGAGCTTGTGTGCAGGAAAGCACTTGTACCTTGAGGATAGTGAAGGAGAACATTGGGGGGGGGGGGGGGATGGATGAAAGCACTTCCAGAGAGGTAGAAGACACTAGAAAGGACCCTTCGGTCTCCAATGGGGATCTAGGGTGCCAGGACTAAGAAGGCAATGACCGTTTCCTAGGGGAGGACCCCACAATTGTGTGAATCTTCCATAAGGAGGCACTTATGTCACTGATTTCAATCGCTGGGGGCCTTGAACCTCCCTTTTGGAACACCACAGGAGGTTCCCCGTGGAGGACCCTGTACTGCAGGGCATGTGAGTGCCACAAAACTCCTTCCCTGTCCAAAAGGCCATTATGCAGATGATAGAGACAGAGTGGGAACTCCCTGAGGCCAGGGGCAGGCAATGGCTCACCTCTATCCTGTTCCACCAGCAGAGAAAGCTCTTTCAGAACTATAAGGTTGGATGCCTTGATCACAGCACCTGCAAGTTGGAGGCGTTGTTGAGACTGAGGTCAATGTCTTATCATTGCAAGCCTTTATTTGTGGAGCTTATGTGGTCACAGCCTGCATGCAATGGGTGCAGGTGATACCAGGTCTTCTCCAGGGATCAATCACAGATGTGGTGGAAGTCCCGAAGCTGGAGTCTGTTGCGGTCTACTTGTTTGATTTTTTTTTTTTAATTATGATTTGGTTTGATTCTCATTCAAGAGTATGGCATTTGTTTTGGCAGCACATCGCTTTCTTTGGTTAAGAAACTGGTCAGTGGATGTTTCTTCCAAGGTCCTTTTGAGCAAGCTACCATTTAAAGGTAAGTTGTTCTTAGGTGAGCCCCTGAACAAGCTAGTTAAGGACCTAGGGGAGTGAAAGGTGGGTGGGGGGGGGGGGTAAGTTGCTGGAAGACAAGCCTCGTGGTGATAAAGGACAGTCTCTCTTGTTGGGGAGAACCAGGGATTTCCATCGCTTTTTGGGTGACTGTTTCCGTCTTCCCAACAGGGTCGTTTCTTATTCAGGAGATACTCCTTTTGGATTAGAGGTTCGAGCCATGGCTATTACTCTGGCCCCACTAGTGCTGCAAAAAAGCTACAATGAAGCAAGGTAGGCCCAGGAGTCAATGGAGTGTATCGGAGGACACCTTCAGCAGTTCTACCGCTCCTGTGTCCAGATAACCTCAGACCAATGGGTTCTCAAGGTTATTTGCTGTAGGTTCACTCTAAAGTTTCAATGTCCCTTACTGGAGCCTTTTGTGATATCCATGGCTCTGGGCAAATGGCAGGCGATCTGCATGACGCAATGGCACTTGCTGGCCCTCGAGGCAATGGTACAGTACCACCAGGCCAGTGTGGCTTAGGTCGATACTATCTATTTCATTGTGCCCAAAAAGGAAGGCACTTTCCACCTGATTCTCAACCATGTGAAGGAGGCATTGCGGGTGCCACTGTTCTGCAGGAAAGCATTGAGATCAGTTATAGTGGCTGTAAAGAACTGCTCACTGCCCTAGACCTGTCAGAGGTGTACCTTTATATTACGATACATCTGGAGTATCACTGCTTCCTCCGGCTGCGATGGTTATAGGCCATTGTCAATTTTGTATGTTGCCGTTCAGCCTAGTGAAGGCTCCTCGGACATTCACCAAGGTCATAATGGTAGCAGCAGCGGCCCTGAAGAAGCAGGACGTCCTAGTTTATTCATACCTGGACAAATGGTTCACTCGAGCCAAGACCAGGGCTGAAAGTTGGCAGGTAATGCAGAGTTTGGTATAGGTAGTCAACATGTCAAAGAGCAAGTTAGCCCTGTCCCAACTGTTAATTTAGCTGAATGCCCGATTTGACATGGTAGCTGGATTGGTAGTGTTGATGGAGGAGCGCAGGCTCTAAAGCCAGTACCTATTGTACCAATTTCTATGGATGTCAAACCTGGCGCATGATATTACCTGCAGATGCTTGGGTTGATAATGGCAGCATTAGATTTGGTACCATGGGCCAGGTTTCATATGCAGCTGCAGCAGAGGGCATTGCTCTCGAGATGGTCACCCCAGCACCACTCTATTGTCTCGCTGGCTTCAATGTCCAGGACATACAAAGGCAGAGTTGAAATGGTGGCTGCAGAAGAGCAACCTGGCCAAGGGAATTTCCCTAGAGCAGCCAAATTGGATTGTGGTGACAATGAATGCCAGTCTGAATAGCTGGAGAGCGCATTGTTGCTTGCAAGTGGCTCAGGGGCAACAGACAGAAGTTCAGATCATCTGGTCCATCAACTGCCTGTAAATTCAAGTGGTCTGGATGGTGCTATCACACTTCAAGATGCTCCTGGAGGCTCAGGTAGTCAGATTGTTCTCTGACAATGCCTCAACTGTGGTATATATCAACTAGCAGGGTGGCATAGGGAGCATGCTGCTGGCAGTGGAGGTAGTGCCTCTTCTGCACTGGTCTGAGCAGCATCTCAGCACGCTCTCAGCAGTGCACATGGGTGGAAGGGACAACATCCCGGCTGGTTATCTCAGTTGACAGTGGATAGATGCAGCATAATGAGCCTTGGTGGACTCTGTGTTTGAGGGCATCATGTGCCACTGGGGTCAGCCAGTAATGGATCTCATGGCAATGGCAGACAGTACCAAGGTTGGCAGATTCTGCAGCAGGAGAGTGACTGTCAGAAAGGCTGGATGCTCTTGTCTCTTCCTTTCCCCCCCCCCCCCGGCGATGTTCGGTTGGATGCTGCATAGTATTGCACAATAGCAGGGTCAGGTGATACCTGATTGGCCACAAAGACCATGGCATGCAGATCTGATCAGTCTTGTGGTGGCTGCCAAAATGATAAGAATGCCGCAGGTCAACTGATTCTTTTGAGCGGGCATGACTGTTAAGGTGGAGCTATTTGCCTGGCATAATTGCCACTTTATTAAAGGCAAGGAAGAGAGCCACAGCACTGTCCTATATTTGGATTTGGCTATATTTGAAGCCTGGTGTGATCAACGAGGATGGTGGCCCTTAGGGGCATTGGTGGTAGATATCCTTTGTTTCTTATAGGATGGTCCTGAGAAGGAGTTGACCCTGAACTCTCTGAAGGTGCAGGTGGCAGCTTTGGTCTGCTACAGGGGAAAGGTTCAGAGGCCTCCTTTGCTATGCCCTATGGATGTGGCAAGGTTTTTACAGACCGTAAAGCAGGTTAGGCTACCAATGCAAGTGGTCGTTTCACCTTGGAACCTAAACTTATTTTTATCTTGCTTGGTAACTTCACTGTTTGAGCCCTTGTCTCAAGCTGCCTTGAAAGATTTAATCCTGAAAGTAGTTTTCTTAGTGCCTATCTGCTCAGCCTATCGCATTTCCGAGTTGCAGGCTTTGTCCTGTTGGGAGCCATTCCTGCATCTGTCTAAAGAACAAAACCATTTCTTTCTTTTTGCCTAAAGAGGTTTCTTTGTTTCATGTCAACCAGGTAGTGACACTTCCAGTATTTGTGGGATCATCGGATGAAGACTCCGACCCTCGGTTGCATCGTGCTGTTATCTGAAGCACACACAGCCCTTCTGGAAGTCTGATTAACTTTTTGTTTTGTTTGGTGAACCTCGGAGTGGGGAGGTAGCCTCCAAGGCTTCAATTTCTCAATGGATTATGGAAACAATTGCCTTGGCTTATCTCCTTAAGCATAGCGCAGTGATGGAGAGGTTATGAGCTCATCCATGAGGTCGTGGGCGAAACTTAGATGTCCCCCAGCAGCACCAAACTGTTGCGCAGTGATGTGGTCTTTGTTGCATGTCTGCAAAGTACAATTGCTTGGATGTGGAAGCAGGAACAGCGATGTGTTTTGGTGCTTGTTATGGGTGTGGTTCATACCATGGACTACCTGAAGAACAAACCAGTCAATACTAAAGGAAATCAAACCTAAGCTTTCTTTACAAGCTCAGATGATAAGACTTCGACTTTCATACTTTGGACACATCATGCAAAGAGAGAGAGATCATTAGAGAAAGACATCATGCATGGCAAGATAGAATGTCAATGCAAAAGAAGAAGGCCAGCAATTAGATGGATCGATACAATAACAGCAGCTACAGATACCAGTCTGTCAACAATGAGCTGCCTGACTGAAGACCGAACACAATTTAGGATAACTGTCCAGAGGGTTGCCATACACTAGTCCCTCCCAGCATTATGTATTGCTATGGTACATCCCAATTGTCTGGAGGCTGCAGGTTGATCGTTGGCAAGAACAGAAGAATGGAATACTCATGATCTTCATTGACATTTCATCAGCATTTGACACAGTGGATCATGGAACCCTAATAACAAGACTACAGAACATCGGAGTACACGGAGCCACTCTGAAGTGGTTCCACTCCTACTTAACAGACAGATACAGGTCAAGATCGGTCCCAACCCATAAAGGTCATGCAAGGAGTACCTCAAGGATCTGCCCTATCAGCACTATTATTAAACCTCTACATCCAGCCAATATGCAGCATCATAAAAGAACACAGGATAAAATACACAATCTATGCGGACGACAATGATATACACACCAGTCACCCTTGACAACCCAGACTACTCCAAGATAACAGAATGTCTCAGGCACATGAACAACTGGTTTCAAGACAACAACCTGACCATAAACTACAGCAAGACCGAGGCACTAATCATCACACGAAACTGTGTCTTCATCCCTCCTCGCAACATCAAGATAGACAACACAACCATACCCATACAACCAGAAGTGAAATACCTCGGAGTGACACCGGACAAAGAACTGAACCTTCAGTCCTACATCAGCAGAACCACTAAAAATGCATACCACATAAAATTACTCGTCCGTCGCCTCAAACCCCTCCTCTCTCAAGATCACTTCCGCACAGTCTGTCAGGCACTAATAACCCCAATCCTAGACTTCTGCAACCCAACCTACCTTGGACTAACAAAACAGACAGACAATCAGGCCACTGCAATTGGCGCAAAACACAGCAGCACGCATAATATCCGTCACCACAAGACAAGCACACATCACACCCACTCTAAAAGAGCTACACTGGCTACCAAACGGATCCCACATCAAATACAAGACAGTCATACACATATTCAAAATCAAACAACAATCATCAGCTTTCAGCCTACACCCACTCATACAACCCGACAGCAGCACAAGACCGAGGAGAAGAGGCACATCCAACCGTGTCAACACTCCAAGAGACCTCACCAAGGTACGCAAGGACACCGAAAAATGAGCTTTATCAAAGGCAGCTCCAAAAATTTGGAATGCCCTCCCTGATGAACTACATTCAACAACTGACATTAAGGAAGCTGCTAAAAACAACCCTCTTCATAGAGCACTACGGTGCCATCACTTAAACTGTGCAACTGACAATCCCCCAGATCAACCACCCTCCCCTCACGACTCGATTATGGTACTGAATTAAAGTCCTGATGTACATAATATTGTAAATAGCTCACCAAGAATCAACAACCCTATACACACACACGCACTCAATGCTCATTGCGTGCACACACTAGACACAGTAATTAGTTGATTGTTTGCCGTGTAGACCGCCTTGATTGTAGGAAAAGGCAATATAGAAATCCATTTAAATAAATAAATAAATTCTGTGATCTGATGGGAGGGGGGGCCCTTCACCTTGTTATTTCTAACTGGAAACATACAGCAGAGCTTCGTTGGCATGAATGGTGGAAACCCCTATAAAATTACATCTCTAAAGCACAATATGAGACATAATAAGGGTTATTAGACAAATCTTATTTCGTAGGTAGTGGTGTGTTTCATGATGGTGGGAGGGGCAGGATGGGCTGTGAATAACCTTTTCTTTGATTTGCTGTAATTTGGTTTTTTAGTTTTGGTTTTCTTTTTTTTCCTGTATGTTGTTGGAAAATATAAATAAACAAAACAAAGAGATGGCTAACAGCTCAGTCAGGAGCGATCAGTAATGGGACACGAATAGGCATGCTATCTACACAGTTGTGAAACACTTCATTGGGAAGCGATGGGACCTACTTTTTCTGTATAGAAGGAAATATCGATACATCGGGCAGATGTATTACAACTATTAGATAAACTGAAGAGTAGCAAATCACCTGGGCCGGATGATATACATCCAAGGGTGTTGAAAGAACTGAAATATGAGATTGCAGACCCGCTATTAGTAATCTGTGAACTATCAGTAAAATCATCTGTAATACCTGAAGATTGGAGGATGGTGAACGTAACGCCAATTTTTAAAAAGGGTTCCAGGGGTAATCTGGAAAACTACAGACCGGTGAGCCTGACATCAGTATCTGGAAAAATGGCAGAAACCATGATAAAGAACAAAATTGCTGAACATGGAGATAGTCATGGCTTAATGGGAGACAGCCAACATGGCTTTAGACAAGGAAGATCTTGTCTTACTACTCTGTTCACACCTTCAAAAAAAAAACATAACAAACAGGTAGACAAAGGTGAGTCAGTTGATATAGTGTATCTGGACTTTCAGAAAGCCTTTGACAAGGTCCCTCATCAGAGACTTTTGGCAAAACTAAAGAGTCATGGGATAGGAGGCAGTGTACTATTGTGGATCAGGAACTGGTTAAAAGATAGAAAGCAGAGGGTAGGGCTAAATGGCCAATTTTCACAATGGAGAAAGGTGAATAGTGGTGTACCCCAGGGATCTGTGCTGGGTCTGCTGCTTTTTGACATATTCATAAATGACCTGGGAAGTGGAATAACGAGTGAGGTTATCAAATTTGCAGATGACACAAAACTATTTAAAGTTGTTAAAACCCAAGAGGATTGTGGAAAATTGCAAGAGGATCTTGATAAATTGGAAGACTGGGCATCAAAATGGCAGATGAAATTTAATGTGGACAAGTGCAAGGTTATGCACCTAGGGAAGAACAACCCAAACTATGGTTACACGATGCAAGGTTCCACATTAGGAACTACCACCCAGGAAAAAGATTTAGGCGTCATTGTGGATACCATGTTAAAACCCTCGGCTCAGTGTGCAGCAGCAGCCAAGAGAGCAAATAGAATGCTAGGTATGATAAGGAAAGGAATGGAAAATAAAACAAAAGATATTATAATGCCTCTATATCGTTCCATGGTGAGACCGCACCTTGAATATGTGTGCAATTCTGGTCGCCGTATCTTAAAAAGGATATAGCGATTTTAGAAAAGGTTCAGAGAAGAGCCACCAAAATGGTAAAGGGGATGGAAGGATACTCCTATGAAGAAAGGCTAAAAAGGTTAGGGCTCTTTAACCTGGAAAAGAGACGGTTGAGGGGAGATATGATAGAAGTCTATAAATTGATGAACGGAGTGGAACGGGTAAACGTAGATCAATTGTTTACCTTATCAGAATATAGAAAGACTAGGGGACATGCAATGAAGCTACAGGGTAAACTATTTAAGACTAATAAAAGAAAATATTTTTTCACTCAACGTGTAATCAAACTCTGGAATTTGTTACCGGAGGATGTAGTAAAGGCTGTTAGTGTAGCTGGGTTTAAAAAAGGTTTGGACAAGTTCCTGGAGGAAAGGTCCATAAACCATTATTAAGAAGGGACCCAGGATATCAATGCTTGAACCAATACAAGCATTGTGGAACCTGTGTCTCTTGGGGAAACTGCTAGGTACATATGACCTAGATTGGCCACTGTTGGAAACAGAATACTGGGCTTGATGGACCTTGGTCTGACCCAGTATGGTGTATCTTATGTTATTGTTGACTGTGAACCAGCTAGTATTAGTTGTGTAGTAGATGTCTTTGAGACAGTGCTGTAGGGCTGCTTTTACAGTGTGAGACTGATAGGAGGAGGGAAGTTCCTCTAGGTTTATAGGGTAACATCAGTAAAGAAAATTTGCATATCAGTCTCAGCTGCTGGTGGTCAGACACTACCCAATCATCTGGACTGGATTGTAGGGACTCCATGAAAGAAAATCAGCAAGTAAATTCTAATTTCCCCATAGTTGCTGTACTTATCCAGAAAACCTGGATGGCTCTTTAAAGTTTTACCTATGAGCAGCCTCCTCCACGTGCTTCCACTATGCCAACTGCACAGCTGACATTAAAGTCAGGCCTGCTCTGATAAGCATAAAATATATTAACATTTGGGCTCTGAATTAAGGGCAAAGTAAAAGTAACTTATTTGCTGCTGAATAAGGAAAGAATCCCATGGGTGATGAAATAAAAAGGAGTGTAGTGTGCTGGTGCCATTGCTTCAGCAATTCCAGAACATTCCTTGGTGGAGATCAACATTCATTTTAGTATCCCCTACATAAAACATCTTTCATTTGACATCTATGAAAGCAGCCTATATGTTCTTTGGTTTAGAGATGATTCCATCGGGATAGCGCTCCTTGAACCGGGCCACCACCTCTGGATCAAGCAAGTGAATTCCATCAAGTTGGTTCCCCAGGGTGATCCTGGAAGGAGAATGAAACCAGCATTAACCCTTGCAGCACGTTAGATATGAACGTACTGCAAGGGTCCCATTGAAAGTTATCAGCAAAAAGGTACTTTCTGTACAAGGGCTTTGAAGAAGGGATCTTTCTTACCAATTGGGCTGTACATTATGGGGGCGGCCAAATAGCTCAATCTTGCGGGTCCCAGGAGACAGACGTTCAATCATGCCATAGATCTCATCTGGTTTGTGACTGGTGGAGCGAACCTTGGAGGAGAAAACATCTCTCTCTAAGAAAGCAGAGTTGGGTACCTGGAACAGGGGTTCTCTGTAGACAGCAGGGGTATACAGCCACACTTGCTGGTGCCGTTGCCTGACGTGCCGGCTCTCCCTAGCTTAAACAAGTCTTTAGACTTGTCTAAGACTGCAAGCTGCCCTTCCCACCCTGCCTGACAGCCGTCCCTTAAAAATAGTGGGTTAGGTGGGTTGCATACCCCTGCTGTCTACGAAGAACAGCTGCAGACAGCGTGAGGTATGCAGCCACACTTGTTGGTGAGTCCAGAGCTGAGGGCTGCTTCATGTGTTGGTTTCTGTGGCCTGGGTGTCCTGGATAGGGAGGTGGTGTTATGAGTGTTGCTTAGGGCGTTAAAAGATTTCTGAGGACTGCCTGGCCAAATGCGAGATTACGAGCAGAGTAGTCCAAACTATAGTGCTTGGCACAAGGACCAAGTTGCCATATTGCAGATGTCTTGTACAGAAACTGAGAATGAGTAGGCCATGGTAGCCATTGTCGTCCATAGGTAACAGAGTGTTACACGCCCCAGTGAGGGTTGCTGCACTTGGGTGTAGCAGAAAGATATATAGTCCAATATCCATGAGGAGATGGTAGTCTTTGACATAGGTCTCCCTGAATTGTTGAGATTGAATGTGACAAAGAGTTGTGAGGATGCTCGTTGGTTCCTTGGAAGTAGAACAACAAAATACACTGACAGTCCAGTGTGTGGAGACCTGCTGTCGGACTGGGGAAGGATGGCAGAACAATGGCTTGGTTGAGTTGGAAGGAGAAAATGACCTTGGGGACAAATTCTGGATGTGTCCTGAGGATCACACTGTTATAGAAGAACTGGGAGTAGGGTGGATAATGGACCAACACCTGTAATTCACCAATCCTTTTTGCTGAAGTGATCGCCCCCTAAGATCACTTTCTAGGTGAGATGTTTTAAGCAAGGCTGAAACCAGTGGTTCAAAGGGAGGTTTCATGAGCTCTGAAAGCGCAATGTTGAGGTCCCAACCATGAGACTAAAGAGTGAATTGAGATGAATTTCCCATTTATTGGAGCATATGAAGCGGCAATGGCCAAGAGGTGGTAGCAAACTGACATGGATTGGAGGCCAGAGCGTGAGAGGTAAAAGAGGAAGGTGAAGAGCTGCCCTATGGGGCAATGGAAGTGATCCAGCTGATGTTCTGTCACTCAGGATGAGAATCAGGCCCACTTGTGACAGTAAGAAAGCCTTGTTATAAGTTTCCTAGAGGCTGTCATGTCACAGATGTCATCTGAGAGGGTAGAGTCATTCATTAGGAGGTCTTCATTTACAGGTTATTAAGGAGAGACTGGTAATAAAGTTCCCTGATGCTGTGTAAGTAGGAAGGGGTCTGTCCCAAAAGGGTACAGGTCATCCTTCATTAAGGCTAGGAGGTGGGGGTACCAGATTTGGCAGGGCTACTGCGGGGCAATGAGGTTGAGGTCTGCCTCATCTCCCTGAGCCTTGACCAGGACCCCCGCTGATTAGTGGGAATAGCAAAAAGGCATCTAGTCGGTGCTGGTCCCAGCTGATGGCGAAGGCATTGTGGGCCCATCAGTGCAGACTGGGCCTTAGGGAGCAGAAGAGTGGCCATTTTGCATTCTCGGCGGTAGCAAAGAGTTCCACCTCAGGAGTACCCCATTTTTTGAAGAGTCTGAGCGTCGTTTGTAGTTCAAGGGACCATTCATGTGAATGCAGATGACGGCTGATAGTGTGCAGAACATTGTGACTTGGTTGTCCATTTGTATCAAGAGGTTCTTGTGAGTGGTCCAAGGGCTGAAAAGCCTTTAGGGCATGAAAGACTACCTACAATTCCAAGACACTGATGTGAAGCGAACACTCCTGTCATGACAGTGTCCCTTGTGTGGTCAGATGTAAGAGATGCGCTCCCCAGGCATACATGGAGGCATCGGTCGTCAGAGTGAGTTGGTGCAGAGGGGGCTGTAGGGGGAAGCCCTCCCCCAGATTGGCTGGGTTGCACCACCAGCGGAGGCGCTGGTGAAGTTGTGGATACACATCCCCTGATATGTGGATCTTTTTGTGTAAAGACTGTGTGCGCTGATTCCAATTTATTCGAAGGTGCCACTGCAAGGATCGCATGTAGAGCTTTGTGAGTGGAACAACGTGAATCGATACGGCCATGTGGCCTAAGAGCTGCAGGATTGTGTGTGCCGTGGCGCGCACTGGTTCTGGAGGGTGGCACTGAGATGTTTTAGGATAAGGGCTCTGCCATTGGGAAGATATGTTTTGCTCTCAACAGTGTTGATTACAGCTCCTATGAAGGGTAGCTGCTGCTGAGGTTCGAGTTTGGATTTTTTTGGTGTCGACAAGGAAGCCCGTGGCTCTCAGTGCATTGATGGCCAGGCATGCAGAGAGGACTGCCTTGGATGGTGCAGAGACTAGCCAGTCATTGAGGTATAGGTAGATGCAGTGGCCCTGGTTGCATAAGTGTGCAGCCACTATGGTGAGGCACTTTTGTGAAGACTCGTGGGACGGACGAGAGGTCGAAGTACTTGGTACCGGTAATGCACTTGCTGGAACTTGAAACAGAGGTAGCACCAGTTGAGCGGGTGAATGGGGATGTGTGCGTAGGTGTCCTGTAAGTCCTGTAGTCAATTGTGGAGAAGTGAAATAGTGGGAAGGGAGTTCATTTTGAATTTCTATTTCTTTATGTAGAGATTTGAGTTGTGGAGGTCGATAATGGGTTGGAGAACTCGTTTTCTTTGGAATGAGGAGGACTTGAGAGTAAAATCCCCGATGGTGCTGGTCTGTAGGGATGGGCGCTATGGTGTGGTGGAGGAGGAGGTCTAAGATCTCTTGCTGCAGAATGGCGAGATGTTGAGGGGGAAGTGATTTTGCTGGTGGTGGGAGATGGGTTGGTGGAGAGGTTATGAAGTTGATTCGATATCCCCCCTGAACAAGGCTGAGGACCCAATGGTCTGTGGTTATCAGGTTCCAGGCCTCTTTGAAATGCTGTATCCAGCTTCCCACTGCCAGGTCATCAAAAGCTAGACTAGCTTTCTGGGTAGCAGTGGGATTCGTCAGTTGTTGTTGTTTTCTGTCTCATTGATGGGAGCTTTGCTCAAAAGCTGGAGCAGGTGGTTGTTGTTGCTGCCGCCGAGGGTAAGGCTGGAAGTGACGGCAAAGGATAAAACTGTTGAAAATAGTGTTAAGCTTTGTGGTACTGAGTAAGCTGGTTCTGTGAAATGATGTTGTGGTTTCTGCTGGTTGGGCAGCGAGTTCTTGGACCGTGGAGAAGTGATTCTTAACCTCCGAGACTGCTTCATGTACCTTTGAGCCAAGAAGGCTATCCCCCAGACATGGGGCGTCCACCAAACTGTTGTAGAGATCTTCTGAAGGCCAGGCTGTGCACCTTGTAGAGATCCCAGTGGCAGCTGATTGGGCTACGGTGTCAAAGGTGTCCCAAGTTGTTTGGATGAGATGGTAGAGAGGTTCGTACAGATTAGTTAAAAGTTGAGGGTGGTCCTCTGGCAGCAAGGTGGTGGGGATGTCCAATTGCAGAAGGTAGTCATGATGGTAGTGCAGAAGTTGAAGCTGGTGGGTGAGAATGCGCATTGCGAGAAGGCCATTCTTACAGGACTTTCGGCTGATGGCATCCAGTGTTTTTTTGGTCCTTATGCGGTGGAGTCTGGAAGGATGATTTGGTGTTTTTTTATTTCTTCATGATGATTTACGAGATAACTGACTGGTGAGGGAGCTGTTGGAACCCTGGAGTTGAAAAGACTCTATATCTAAGATCCAGGCGCCGTGAAGTCACGTGAATAGATGTGGGGGTTTTCCAGGTGGAAGTCTGCAGTTCCTGTAGGATAGGAGGGAGTGGCACGGCTATGGCTTCCTTAGGTGTACTGCATGCCTTAAGGACGAATGAAAATCTCTTTTGTTGGTAAAGGTCTGAGAATCATTGAGCATGAGTGCTCAGGAGACTCTGGAGGAATTTTGGGTAGGAGTAGTCTTCAGGTGGTTCCTCTGAATCATGGTCGGATGTAGAAATGCCCTTGGGAGGGAGTTCAGCTGACTCCCGGGAAAAGGGAGTGCTCCATAGGGAACAGGGGGAGGGGGTGGGATCTCCAGTAGACCAGTGAGGGTGACACGCCATGTGGGGGAGGCAACGGTCTGAAGAGACTTCGGGGGCAGCGCACTGCAAAGTGGCTACAACCTCTGGAGCAGTGCCTGGGGATGGCATTACCACTGTTGCTGATTACAGGAGGAGCGCACTGTCCTCGATACATTTTTTCAGACAAGATATAATGGAAGCACCCTCAGAAGGCAAATGGCGGGGCTCGCCGGAGACAAGACTAGCATGAGTTGAAGTTTGGCTGCCTTTGGAGCTGGTTCTCCAGGAACATCTTGGGACTTATGGCGCTTGAGGTCCTTACCTGGGGTTGTAGCTGTCTGCTCCTGATGTTTGTGTTTTGATTTATCCTTCACTTTCCCTCCGGGAGCACCTGCAGCCGGTCCAAGGAGGACTGTGGGGCCAAGGTGAAGTCTCAGTCTGGGTACGCAGGCTCTCAACCATTATCCGTTGAGCCGGGGCCGGTAGAAGTCTGCCTCCAGCAGCACGGTTGCCGCAAGGTGTCCCAATTGTGCCAAGTCTGGCCCCAGTGGGAGGGGTAGAGAAGTGAGGGATGCTACTGGAGATGCCATTGGAGACTTACAGTGACTGTAGTACTGCTTTGAGGTTTTCACGTGCTATACAGTAGAGTTGTGAGCCCCTGAACCTCCCCCCCCCCCCCCGTGAGACAATAACTACAGTAGTTTCTACAGAAAAATCTTTTTGAAGAGGAGAAACGGAGGTGGGGGGGTGAGTACACGTGCGGTTCCATTATCCACTGATTTGTAGGTGTTTAAAAAATAAATAAATTCTTTGGTCAAGTAGATTTGTGAAGAAAAAAAATAGAGGAATGCAGTAAAGAGCGAGCTACAAAAAATAGGCGCGGGCCGCAGAGGGAGGAAGAGCCATAGCAGTCTCTGCTGGGGTAGCAAAAGAAATTTAACACGGCTGTCAGGCAGGGCAGTGCGCATGCTTAGACGAGAGCTGGCAGGTCAGGCAATGTTGCGGACATCACCAGCAAGTGCGGCTGCGGAAAAAGGATATGACACTACAGGCAGAAGATGTTTTGTGAGACTAGTAACAACTTGGAAAAGTACAGAATTTCTCAGCTGAATGAGATCTTAACAGTAGCTAGAGGGAGAAGAACTGTAGGGAATGGGGGACGAATCCTTTGGGGGTTTGCACATTAAAGAGAATCTCACCTCTGCTACTATTACATCACAGTCCAGTCCTCTGTTGAATCCTTGTGGGTTTCCTTTCACACCAACCTGAAGAAAAAAGGAAAGTAATCAGCCAAAGCTTCACTTCTGAACCCTGATTCAACCACGACCTGTCTCAGCTGAATATAAAAGGATGGTACCAAGCAGTGCTCCTTGCCATGGTTCAACCAGTGCCCTGTACGGCCTGTCCGGATGATCCGCTGCAGCTGGTTTGTCTTTACCCAGATGATCTCATCAACTCTGTCGTACCTGTGTGAGGGCAAGGGGATGGGCAGAGCACTATTATAAAATCAACTATCAAGTACAAAAGACCAGGGTTTGAGTTCTACTAGCACTCCTTGTGGCCTTGGGCCAGTCACTTAACCCTCCATTGCCTCAGAAGAAAGGTCTGGCAATCTACTTCCGGTCACACTGCCAAGAAAACCTAGGAGCTGCTGGGTCACTGGGAGTCAGCACTGACTCAAAGGCACACATTGCATTTTGCATCAAGCACAGCCCCTTAATACCTTCCGATTAAAGGAAGCCACCCTACCCTCTTAGCAAGAGAGGAATCTGATAAGAACATAAGATATGCCATACTGGTTCAGACCAAAGGTCCATCAGGCCCACTATCCTGTTTCCAACGGTGGCCAATTCAGGCCACAAGTACCTGGCAGGTTCCCAAAAGATAGACAAGATTCCATGCTGTTTATCCCAGGGGTAAGCAGTGAATTTCCCCATCCACTTTAATAATGATTTATGGACTATTCCTCTAGAAACCTGTCCAAATCTCTTTAAAACAAAGCCACACTAACAGCTTTTACAGCATCCTCCAGCAACAAATTCCATAGTGTGATTATGTGAGTGAAAACATATTTTCTTCAGTTAGTCTTATATGTGCTACATTAGAACTTCATTGTGTCGTCCCCCCTATTCTTTTTATTTGTTGAAGGAGTAAACAACCAATCTATGTTTAACTGTCCCATTCCATTCATTATTTTATAGACATCAGGCCATCATGTCACCCCGAGCCCTAGTATAAAACTTACCCCCATAGTTTGAGGCATTCCCTGCCCAATTCCATGGCCCTGAGAAAAAAAAATAAAAAGGTTATGAAAAATCCAGTTTCTCATTGTAGAGAAATAGAGTGTGCTTGTAAGACTGTTTGTGGGCTTCTCAGTTCTGGAATAGCAGGGAATACTAAGAGGCAGAAAAAGTGCATTAGTGTACTCTGGGGAAGGGGGCGGGAGTGTAGGATCTCAGTCCTGTAATAGGTAAGGTTGCTGCAGGGGAGGAGCAAGGTAGGAATGAAATGTTTTGGCAGAGCTGTGTGTACATGTTTCTCTACTGGAAAAGCAAAGGGTACTGCTTTTCTATCTCTCACCTCCCTGTAACCCAGAGGAAGAGGAAGCCTTCATCCTGCAGAACAGGAATCTTCAGCTTTCTCATCTCATCATCCGTCAAGGTCCCATATGGAAGCTCCATGTGAATGTCCCATGGGGGATCTGCCATTACCACAGCAAACTTCCCCAGGATGCTGATGTCAAGGTATCGGATATCACAGCGGATCCACTAAAAGAGATTGCAGATATGGAGCGCAATGGCAGAGAAAGCTCCTATTTATTTCTACACTTCTATCTGGCCCATTTGGATTTCTCCAAGAAATAATTTTTCCATCATATTCCCCTCTCCCTTCTGTATTTCATACCTGAGGAGGAAAGAGCCTGTCAATGCTGGAGTTCCTCCCGCTGACCCCTTTGGCCAGTGCTAAAACCTGGCCAGCTGGGTTGTCGGGACTCCCCAGGGTCTCCATGTCTGTGCATGAGTCAATCTCGTAGTGAACATACTTGCAGGTGTCCATATGGAAGCAGGTGTTAAGAAAGGAACAGTCTCCCAGAGATTCGTCTGTGTGCTTATTAATGATACGCCTGGAAGGAGGAGAGAGACCAGAAGGTGACATTTTACTTACCAGATAATGTCCTTTCCTTGGGTCCTGCTAGACCAATGGGTTATGTTCCCCTACCAGTAGATTGGTAGAGACAAAGAACGAATGAAAAGGCCAGGTTTCAATAACAATGACTCCCATGCTCTATTCTCCTCAGCCACCAGAGGTCTCCTTGAGTATCTGTCCCAGAGTATATGAGAAAACATGGCAAGCCTCACATAATCTCAACATCGGCAACAATGAGTAATCGATAGCAAAGAACTATGCACAGAAAGCATAAACAAAGTTGTCAGTCGAAGATGAACCTGCAAAGCCAAGTATCTAAACCATAGCGGCCCAAAGAGTACCACCACAGATGAACAAATATAGTCTAGCAGTACTAAAGGAAGGGACGCTATATGGTCAAGTAAAATGTCACCTTCCATATCGTCCTGCTGGACCAATCCAGACATGTGGGACGTAACAAAGCTATGTCTCTTCTGGGCAGGAAGAAGATGTAGCAGCTCGCAAAACCTTAGAGCCAAAGGTCGTGTCCACTTGAGCATAGACATCCAAGTGGAAATGTTTGACCAAAGTGGAAAGTGATGCCCATGTTGTCTGGGTAGTCAGGGGTTACTGAGCTCTGCTCTGCTCAAGAGGATGCTTGCACTCGGGTAGAACAGGCTCGCAAACCCTCCAGAACCAGATGGTTCTGCAACAGATACGCCGAGGCAATGGCCTCCTTAATCCAGCACCCTAATGCAGACTTAGCCACCATGTTACCTTTGCATGGGCCAGCAAACGGCACAAAAAAATGGTCCGACTTACGAAAAGAATTCGTAAACTCCAAGTCACCAGATACCCACAAGGCGAAAATCCTTATCCTTCCCCCGACACTTAGAGAAGGCAGGCAGGATGGTTCACATGAAAGGGAGACAACACCTTAGGTAAGAAGGAAGGCACAGGCCAAATGGAAGTAACCTCCTCAGAAAAAGATGGGATCTCGGCAAGACAGCCTGCAGCTTGGAAATCTGCCTTGTGGAACAAATCGCAACTAAGACGACCATCTTGAGCATCAAATCCTGCAGAGTAGTGTGCTTCAACAGCTCAAAGGGCACCAGACACAGATCCCATGAAGGGACCACAGACTGGAGGAGAGCATGCAGATGCTGAATCCTCTGAAGGAAGTGCAAAACAACTAGGTGTAAAGCTAGAGACGCCAGCCACCGGACCTCTGAAACAGGCCAAAGCTGCTCCCTGAACCTTCAGGGACCTAAACTCTATTCCAGACCGCCCTGAATTAAAGGCCAATAAAGATGGCATCTTGGCTACCTCAGGAGCCAGCTGCCATGTGCCGCACCATCGCTCAAGGAGGCACCAGACCCGCACGTATGCCAGGGTGGTAGACTTACTCCAGGCAATGAGCAGAGTGGAACCACCACCAGAGGGTAACCCTCATGCACTAGGCATCTCCTTTCAAGAGCCAAGCTTGTAAATGAGAAGAAGGGAGCTGCGTCCTCCAGGACGATCAGTCCCTGATGCAATAGGCCCTAAAATGGAGGCAAATGCCAAAGTGCTTGCAGGAGCTGTATCAGACCTCCAAACCATGCTCTCCTAAGCCAATCTGGTACCAACAGAATAATTCTTCCAGGGTGGCACTCTATACCCAAACCACACACCTCATCCAAAGGCCACGGAAGAAACACATATAGCTGGTGCTGACATGGCCAAGGCATCAACATCCTTGGACCCAGTGTCTGTGTGGCACCTGAAGAAGCGGCACACTAGGCATTGGAGCAGGTCATCATCAAATCCATCTCGGGGCAACCTTAGCAGCATAGAATCAACTGAAACACCTCCTGACTCAACTCCCACTCTTCTGGATTGAGATAGTGGCAGCTGATAAGTCTTCCACACTGCCCACCTCAGCAATGTGCTGAGCCAAGACAGCTAGGATGTTGTTCTTCACCCAGGCAAACAGGGGAGCTGTCTCTAGGGCTACTCCGGCACGCCTTCTGTCACCCTGCTGATTGACATAAGCCAGCACTATGGCACTGTCCTAAAATACTTGAACCACTTAGCCCTCAACCAGCAGCCAGAATTGCAGAAGATTCAACCTGATGGCCCTTGCCTCGAGGCGCTTGATGGACCACACTGCTTCCCTGTGGTTCCAGCAGCCCTGGGCTGTTCGATGTTGGCAGTGGGCTCCCCAGCCCGAGAGACTGGCATCCATCATCAGAAGGATCCATGAGTGATTATCCAGCAGCATGCCCTTCCTCAGAAGGCTGGCCTGCTGCCACCACTGCAGGCTAACCTTCACCATCATTGGGAGCTTGAGCTCGAACTCCTGAGAACTCAGGGACCACCGCTTGAGGAAAGCCCGTTGGGAGTGGCCACATATGAGCACGCGCCCATGGCACCATCTCAATTGTTGCTGCCATCAATTTAAGGAGCTGAAGATAATACCGGACTTTGGGAGCCTGCTGTGAACCGAACAGCGCCAGGCAATCCAACCACCCTTTTTTTTAAAAAATTTTTTATTTATAACTTTCAATAATACATTTCAATATAACAATTTAAGTGAAGAAATTCTGAAATCCAATCAATCAAAATGATAGCGCATAGCTTCCAAAAGACAATGCATCTCATTAGACCACAAAATAAAGGAAATACAGATCCAAGAAAGGAAATATTGGGTAATTACACAAACAAAGGTCCCACCAAACCCCCTCAAGAGACCAACACCATCAAATCACAGTGTACCTCTCGGGTTTCATCTAAACATTAGCACCCTCTCTTGCCACAAGAAAATCTTTAAAGTTGTCCCAGCTCAAAGAACACAAATATTTTACTCTCATTTAAAACCACACACATACAAGGAAATCTACAAAAGACAGACCCATGCCCGTAACCCTTGGCCAAAGCACCAGAAACTCCCGACGCCTCTTTTGCATTGATTTAGATAAATCAGGATAAATATGTATCTTTGTACCAAAAAACCTTGTTAAATTTGCATAAATATAAGAGCACAGAGTTGTGGTCAAACTCTAACGTAAAAGTGGCAATAAGTGTGGTCCTCTGGGTGACCACCTGTAGCGACGACTCAAGGAAATCCATAAGGTTTAACTCCTCAGGTCTCCCACCTTCACCAGGGAGGGAGAGAGGACCCGACACCCCCCCCTTCCCCCCTGTAACAGATATTAAGCCCCAACCAGAGATGGAAGCATCTCTGCGGACATTCCTAGGACTTCAATCAAATATCTTTTAACTATATCCATTGGAGTAATCAAAGGAGACCTAGGAAAGTTCAGGAAATAAAGGTTATTCCTTCATACTTCATTGTCCAAATACTCCAACCGATGATGATTTAAATTCCAGTCCCTAACCAATGATTCTCCTAACACTTTGACTTTCGGTTCCAGCACATCACACCTAGTAGCCAAATTCCCCTGCATCAGGGACTGATCCACCACACTCAGACACAATTACGAAGTCACTCACATAACGTGTAAAAAAACATTTGCAGGGAAAAACTAAGTCCTTCCATGGCCTCCCAGAGAGACTCCATCATCACTGCACCTGCCTTGGCTTTAACACCCTGGAGATGGAACAAACCTGGAGTTAAATCACCACCTCTCCATGGAATGTCACTCACGGTACGCTGTATGGGTTCAGGGCAAACCAGTGAACCCACTTCCAGGAGGAGGGAAGATACCGCCACTGGGGAGCCTTCAGGTAAGACAGCTCCGCCAGCCCTTTCAGACCGAGAGCCCTCCTGCTCCCCTGCAGACCAACTACTTCCAGGTCTGGGCGGCGATGTATGGGCAATTGGGTTCAGCGAAGCCCCGTCACTGCTGCTCACATGTTGAAGCTCAGGCTGATTCAGAGCAGGGACTCCTGAAGATCCCACAGGCACTTGAAAACCCTCCAAGGTCGTCTGCCACAGCGGTTGTGTCTGGATACCATCCTGGAGCCCGGTCTTTCCTTTCCCCTTGCGCTTGCCCATGATACAGGCTACACTCACCATTACCGAACACCGAGGGAGCCACATCGTCCTGCCAGTAGAGCTACAACAGCGCCATCTTGGATCCAACAACCTTTCTGTCTCCTCAGGCAGGAAGATTCAACATTCGAGTGGCCAGAAACAGGCTCCCATGAACTGGGAAGGCATCAACTGGATCTTTCCCTGATTGATCACCTAGCTGAGGTTTTCCGAAGAGGACACCACTCGAGTTGCTACCCGAGACGCCTTGAAGACAGCAACCTTGGGCCAGAAGGACTGGGGTTTCTAGTCTCAGAGGTGCTTCTTGTGGCCTTAGGCAAGCCACTTAATTCTCCGTTGCCTCAGGTACAACAACAGATTGTGAGTCCTTCGGGGACAAGGGAAAAAGATGATTATATATCTATATCTATATCTATATATATCTATATCTCTATATATATATATCTATATCTCTCTCTCTCTCTCTCTCTCTATATATATATATATATATATATATATATATATATATATATATATATATATATATATATATATAAAGTACTCAAATATCCACCACTTTGATTGGTAGAAAAGTGGTACATAAGCCTAGTTAGATAGATATATAAAAACAGAATACCTGCCATTGCCCTGATCACCCGGGGAAACGGGCACCACTGCCTTCAGGCGCAACTTGTACAAGGTGATCTGCACAGCGTCCCTTTTGTTCACAGAACCACAAGGGGAGATGACGAAAGCATCTGGGATTGGCTCTTTGAATTCCAGGACATAGCTGTACTGAATGGTGTTTAGCATCCAGTGAACCTTGGTGACCTGGGCCCATTCCTGAAGAAGAGGCAAAACCTGTCCCCAAACCTTCATTGTGTAGTCCGAGAGCATCCTCCTCTGGAAGGGACTGAGACCCTGGGCCCATGTGCTCCAGGAAAGGACCTAGAATGAGCCAAAAGACTTTCCAGGCCAGTAGTGAAGGGAGTCCGACCAGCGTACCTACGAGCAGGCGAATGCTGATGAAAGAATGCTGATGAAAGAAGATGGTAAGATTTTGTCTCGCCCAGGTCCTTCACCAGCTTCTCCACATTGGCCCCAAAAGAAGCTTCCCTTCAAAGGCCAGTCGGGTCTACCCAGTTTTGGAAGATGTGTCTGAGCCAAATTCAATGCTGCATCACCATCATCAGGGCACTATCCCTGACCACTAGACATACCAGGTCATACATGGCACCCGAAGGCTGTAGCAGACTCTAAAAGGGGGTTAGTATCCACTGGAACAGGGTTCAAAATGGCGAACTGGCACATACTGACAACTGAAGAATAGCAGGACACACAACGAGCAAGAGTCGAGAGACATAAGGATAATTGCAGTATCTTTATTGAGCAGTCCCCAACGCGTTTCTTCAACCACAAATCCACTTTGTGGTCCAGAGTACCCTTTAAGGACGATCTGCCTTCCACAGGAATGGTGGTCTGTCTGATAACAGCCATGATCTGCACATCCACCTTGGGACTATCAAACCACATAACGCACTCCTTTTCCGAGAGAGCATACATTAGCTTATACATCCTTAGGCGGGGAGTCTGGGTAATCCCACTCCAAGCAGATTATTTTCTTGATTACCTTCGGGAACAAGTTGACAGAAGTGGATTTTCATATCCTTTGCAGGAGAAGATGCACCTTTGGTCCTTGCTCCATACCTGGAGCATCTGCCAAGCTCAAGGTGGATGAGACCCTGACAATCAATGCTTCCAGTTCCTCCTTCTGAAACAGGCAGATCACACTAGCCTCTTCACAATCCTCTGAAGGCAAGAGTACCTCTTTGTCCACACCAGAGCCCATAATTGAGACATCTGAATCCAAGTCACAGTCCAGATCCCAGCTGATTCCCATCTCCAGGGGGCACCCTTCTTCAGGACACTTAGCCAAAGGCAATCAAAACAGGGCTTCCATGCTCAGCCTACTCCCTGACAAGACTGCGTTTGGAGGGAACCCAGAAGCCACAGGGTCTGAATTTCCATGCCAGATTGACCAGGCCTGTCATAAAAAGGAACAAAATTCTGGAGAGGATGATCCAGAAGCTCTCCTCATGGAAATGACCCCCCCGACAACAGGGGACATAGCAGCCATCGATCCCCTTGAGGACAGGGAGCAGCCCACAGCACAGTTGCTGGAACTCTGGCTGATTGGTTTTCCTTTCCTTCAGCGCCATTTGCCATTCTCTGCCCTGAGGCAGGCAAGGCCAGACCAACTGCATCTCCCTGCTGAGAGGGAAAAAATGGGCTCTCCAGGGACGATTCAGAAGCTGCCATGCAAGAAAAGCAGAGTCCAGAAGGCGTACCTCACTTGCCACAACGTTTCCTGGAAGACGACATAAAAAGTTAAGGCAAGTGCAATAGCAGTATGCGCTAAGGCTGCAGCCGCAGAGAGGGGCGCATTCAGTGCTTACCCAGCAACGTGCGAAATGGGCACTTGAGTAGGAACGTGCGTTGGAGTTGCTCGGGCAGATCACGCACTAGGACCACATGACTGCCAAGCGCACACAGCAGAAAGTGCTAGTAACGCATGCAGAAAATGGTGGGAATCCTCCACACCACACCAGCTGCCTCCCAACAAGGACAATGATTTGGTCAAGCTTTGGTACTCACCCCCTGAGAGTCCCAGGCAGAAAACTCATGCCGGGCTCAGCTTGTTTTCCCTGTAACTGTTTCTCTTGCTTTTCAGACACTGTGTTTTAAGGTGGCTGGCAGGCAGATTCCTCAGACAGCCTTTTGCGATCTTCGTGAGAGAGCAGGGGGAACAGAGGAGGAGGGAGGGGGCGTTGAGGTCATGCGAGGCTGCTGAACTCTTCCAATCCTTCCAATTTCCAGGTTGTTCAACAGGCTCTTATCATGATAAGAGCGCAGAGCTGAACCAATTTTCCCTCCTTCTATGGCAAATGACCGCAGTCTAGTGGAGCTTCCCAAGTTATGCTCAAATGAGAGTCACCCTCAAGATAGTGGTGCACAAGCCTTTAAATCAATCCTTTCCTCTCTATTCAGATTTTCTTCAGAGGAGGGAATCCATCCATCATCTGCTGGAGACGAACACTAAAGAGGCCTCTGGTGGCAGAGGTAAATAGAGGCACGGGAGTGATGTTACTGAAACCTGGGCTTTTCATTGGCTCTTTTTCTCCAGCAATCTGCTGACAGGGGAACACAATCCACTTGTCTAGACTGGTCTAGCAGGACGATATGGAATCATGCTTATAGTGTGTGTGTGTTGGTGTGTGTGTGTGTATTGGAGTGTGTCTGTGCCTGACTCTCTCTCCGGATATGTTGCAAATTTCCAGAGCTGTATGACTGGAGGAGAGTTACAGCAGCATAAGGAAAGGTCCCTCACCCCCAAGTACCTGAAGTGCAATTTGTGACAAGGTCGATCTGCGCTATTCTCTTTCATACACTCTTCTTTGGTACCACAATCACAGAACTCCTGCACTTGTGCCCGGCCCCGTGACCGGAACTTCTCCACAATGGACTGTTCCTTTGCTGTTGTGGTGTTTAGCAGCTCCAAAATCTCTTGACTCACCTGCAATAGATGAAATGGAGTCAGGAAACATCCTCCAAGCATATGAGAGGTAAGACAACCAGTTGATGAGGCCACATGCCTTCCCTAGAGGCCAATATCCTCTCTCTCTGCTAACACCAATTTGTTCTGAAACACTTGGTTGGGAACTTTCCCTTCCTCTTTACCTACATCGTTTTACCATTTTCCCAGCCCGTACCTTTTTGCTCTGCTGCTCCTTGGTGGACTGCTGACTCAGGAGGCTTTCAATCTCAAGATCCAGGTCTGAGGCCTGCTTCCGTGATTTCTTCGGGGGCTCAGTCACCTTCTTCTCTGAAGAGAGACCACCAAGGGAAGAGGGAGCAGCAGAGGCCACAAGGTCCTGCTCCAGCCGCCGCTTCTGTGCACCTGCTTCCCCCACTGCTGCCGAGCCTGCTTTCTTCTCCATCACCGCCATCATAGCAGAGAGCTTGGAGTGGTCGGCAAAGACTACCACAGTGGGACGATCCTCCTCATCCAAGAGGTGGCCTTTCACTTCAATCAGCTCCTGGGCTGCAAACTTCTGTAACAGGCTCTCCACGCTCTCCCGTGTCACAGGTACATCAGGCTGCATAAAGACACACATGAGGGGGAGGGCAGGTTAAAGCAGCACTGTGGCTCTCTTCACTTTAGTTTTCCTCTAACCATGTACTCAGCTCAGTTCCTGCACACAGAAAGTGGATCAGAAAGTTCAGGATGTGTTTTGTTGCATGTAACAAATTTCTAGCCAGAGGCAAGAAACACAGGGATCCTTCCTCTGCTCTAAGTTCCTATCTCTGGACCCAGAAGCAAGTGAGAAGAAATGAAAATAACACAGTTATACTGTATCTTAACAATAAAAAGGTTTTAGCAGAACTTTATGGAGGAAAATTACAGATCCACAAACTCGAGTGGTCACCTGTAAAAATCCTGAATTAGCTTGGCTGCAGCTTCTTCTTTTATTAGGAAAAAAATGTGACATTGTACAGTTTCGGCTTATCACACTACGTCATGCTTTTTGCTTTACTTTTTGTTTATCTATATCTACATATTACAGGTCATGCCAAGCATAAACATTGCTCATGCTTAATCAGGACAAGCTTTCTGCAAACAAAAGCTCCCTGTCTTGCCAGATGTAACCTTGACTGTCTCTCTTATTCACAAATATCCCTTGTAACACTGACACCACTTTTTAAGCTGCTTTCACACACCAGACTTTCTCCATGAGACCCCAGTACCTCTGTATGTCCCTTTCTACATGTTTCACTTTTCAAAGTCAGAGCTCTATGTACTCTGGAACTGAAATGAATACTATAAGTAAAATTGCTTTTCCTGGAGTTCTAAGACTCTACATATGAAGCCTTAAAAAAAAAAAGGGAAGGCAAGACAGGGGTCGAGGAACAATATTAAACCAGTAACGCAGAAGGTGAAATTAGGCCTTACCTGGTAATTTTCTTTGCTGGAATCTCTCCAGTCCAGTACAGCACAAGGAGAGCAGGTGCCCTCGCAGAAATAACAACGAAGCACAATAAGTGAATGGAGTATGGAGGTCACAGGTGCTTTTTTATTCAATACAAACCCCTAAGCATTTTGGCAACAGCCTTCTTCAGGGGGTACACATCCTCAGAAAGAAATAGAATAATAATAAATACAATGTGATAAATAATAAGAACACAAGTATAGACAGTAAAAACAATGAATAAAATAAATGTAAATTAAAACATTTATGTAAATCTAACTCAATAAGTGTAAAAACACAATTAAAAACACCAGTGACAAAAATTAAAATCAAGAACATAAGACCCATAATATAATAGAGTACCTAAGTACCACATAATACACAAATCGAATCCAGAAGCCCAAACAGGGCCATGAAGAAGAGAGATGAGGAGGAGATAAGGTAAGCCATAACACACATCTATAGAGTAAATACTCACAATGGCACACTGTAGGAAAATTATCTTGACAAGGAACACCAATCACTCAAGGAGTTTCTGCTAAACAAAAAGCAAACACATACTCCTGCTCCTCTCTTTTCTTTCCAAGGTGCACGTTAGTGTTTGTCCTGTCGTTGTGTTACAAAAATTCCTTAACTCTATACCTAGATGTAGCTTGTCATTTATTTAGCAGAAAGTCCTCTAGTTCTGTTCTTATCTGGCTTCCTCTGGCTCTGACCTCCTGGTGTCCCCTGTGAATCCATGACTTGGCATAAACATATATTGCCCCTCTCCCCTTCCCATTACTAAAGTTTTTTTTAATCACTTATCATAGACGCTTTTATAATTATATTATATTGTGCATGAAACTACCCAATAAGACTGATATTATTGATCTTCTCTTGCTTTACTCCCTTACTTATTGTTTTAGTGATTGGTGTTCCTTGTTAAGATAATTTTCCCACAGTGTGCCATTGTGAGTATTTACTCTATAGATGTGTGTTATGGCTTACCTTATCTCCTCCTCATCTCTCTTCTTCATGGCCCTGTTTGGGCTTCTGGATTCGATTTGTGTATTATGTGGTACTTAGGTAATCTATTATATTATGGGTCTTATGTTCTTGATTTTAATTTTTGTCACTGATGTTTTTAATTGTGTTTTTATACTTATTGAGTTAGATTTACATACATGTTTTAATTTATATTTATTTCATTCATTGTTTTACTGACTATACTTGTGTTGTTATTATTTGTAATATTGTATTTATTATTATATTTCCTTCTGAGGATGTGTACCCCCTGAAGAAGGCTGTTGCCGAAACGCATAGGAGTTTTTATTGAATAAAAGCACCTGTGACCTCCATACGTCTCTCCAGTCCAGACATATGGGTTTTCCTACTCACCAGTAGATGGAGACTGAGCATGACAGGTTTTGATGATGTCACAGCATAAGGGCTCTGTGCATCTCTCTTCAGACCAGTATTCTACTAGCAAAGCAGACTCCAACAAGTGAAATGTGAACTAACTTCTTAACTACAAATTACACTGCTATAAGAGTAACCTCAAAACAAAGACAAAGGAAGTAGAAACCACCACTCTAAAGAGAACCCCAGAGAGTTCTAACCCCCCCCCCCTTTGAAAAGGAACTTAAATTTGTATTTTACCATGAAGCACAATCCCGATGAGCCATTCTTGGAGACTTAACTTAAGAACCTGACAACATGAGTGGGTTCTGGACAGGACTGAAGAGACTCAAGGAAAGAAAATTAGCAGGTAAGGCCTAATTTCATCTTCCTTATCATTCCATTCCAGTCCAAAATTATAGGATGTACCATAGCAGTACTCAAGAATGAGAGGGCCCCATGAGCCCTGCTTTTAACAGCTGGGCCCCCAAAAACACTTTCTTTATGGCTTGATCATCAAGGTGATAATGCCTCACAAAAGTATGCAGAGACTACCATGTACAGTGCCTTGTGAAAGTATTAATCCCCTCGGTGTTTGCCCTGTTTTGTCGCATTACAACCTGGAATTAAAAAGGAGATTTGGGGTCATGTGATGCGGTGATCCGAGGAAGCAGCGTTCTCTTCGGCCTCCCACCTGGTAACTGTAATTAGATTTGTTTAATCTACTCTGCCCCTCATGATTTGTTGGCAGGTGACAAAGCGGGAAAGGAGGCACACTTCAGGGGCTCTCAGCAGATGTGGAGAGTGGATGGCGGTGAGAGTGTCCAGGTGTGAGAAAACACGGCCACTGAACAACAAGCTAGCGAGTGCCGGTTCCGCCAGCCCATGCATGGACTGCTCCTCCATTTTAGCAGAAGTAGTACTGGCAGCGGTGGTCCAAGCCTTGGAGGAACGGTTCTATGATTGCTCAGCCCAGATTAGCCAGATGGCACAGGGCTTAACAGATTTCACCGAACGACTAGACCAAGTTGAGAAGCGTGTGGCCACAGCGTAGAGACCATACATTCTCACACCACAAAAAAAAATAAAATGGATGACCTCAACCACCAGTATGATGAGAAACTGGACGATATAGAGAACAAAGGTTGCTGCAAGAACCTCCAGATTGTGAGATTGGAGGAGTCAATTTTCGATAGCGAACTGTGGGGGTTCTTGGAGTCTACAATTCCCCTTAATCTGCCTCTGGGGGAGCAAGTGGGCAAAGTTATCTTGGAGTTGGTGCACCTCCTGTACCTGAAGAGGGAAGGCATGGCCCGATCATGGGTGGTGATAGCATGATTCCTAAATTATGTGCAAAAGGAGGCCATGGGCACGACACAATGCTGAGGCCTGTCCCCATGGGCTCCTCTTTTTCCAAGAGTATTCCACCGTTGTAAGTCAGCAGCAAAAAGAGTTTGCGGCAGTCTGTGGCCGGATGGTGGCTCGGAAATTGAGGTACGCATTGCTATATCTGGCTTGCCTCCGCATTGATGACAATAGACATCAGAGGGTGTTTTCCACTCCAGCCGAAGCAGAGCGGTTTTTGGAGGCTCTGCCTACAGACTGACCCACTAAGAAGAGCTGGTTTGGATGTAAGTGGCACCTCTTAATCCAGGACTGTAGATTTCATGTGTTTGGAACTGCTATCCCCATGGACATAATGGCTCCCTATGATTGGGGCTGGTCATACAGGGCTGAAGATGGGTAGTAGCATTTGAGAGACCTCTTGATACTTATGAGGGCCTGCTGAGATTGTGGAGCAAGCCCTCTTAGACATTTAAGGGTCTTATGTGCTGCTCCCTCTCCCATGTGGGGAAAGTAACACAGGAGTGTATGGTTGTGGAGGGGGGGGGCCGTGAATGGAGAAGGCCTATGAAAAAGGGGGATAAATGCCGTTTGTATCTTGTTAAAAGGGAATTTATTGTTGTAGAGTGGTTGACGCGAGGGGAGGCAGGTATGTTGGGGTTTGTCGGTAATGCTGATTTTTCCGGAGTCTGTTGCCTCAATTTTAGATATTGAGAACTTCCTTTGTGGGTTACTGATACTGGCACCGACTGGGTGCCGTTGGGCTGGCGGGCTTCCCCTTGGGATGAGAAATCTGTTACAAGCAGTTACTGCCCTCTCCCAACTTGGGAATGAGATATTAGAAGACAATGGAAAAGAGGGGTGGGGGAAGGGGACCGCTGGGGCGAGTGGAATGTTTTATACTATATTAAAAGATTTTTGTATATTTTATACAATGTTGCTGGGTACTGGAAGCTACAGAACCTGTTGAGGTATGGGGAGGCAGGAATGTTTGGGTTTAGTAGTACGACTGACCTTCTAGGTGTAACAAACTCTCTAGTCTTATATTGGGAACACATTCAGGGGAGACACCAGGTTGGGGGTGGGGGGGGACCTACGCAATCATGACTCTCTTGGAGAGCTCCAATTTGGAGCAGTGGTTGCAAAGCTTTAGGGGGGGATAGGAGGGGGAAGAGATGGGAAGGAATAGGGTGGGAGGGGAGGGATTTAGGTGGAGTTATAGGTTCTGATCGGCACACACAGAAGGGAGTACCCTATGGGTGGGTGGGCGAGAAGGGACGGGATGGACTCAGGTGGAGCGATGAGATTTTTTAAGTGGGTCGTGGAGGGGATCCCTAGATTTTGAAGAATATCCTTTTTCTGTGGGGATATTTCTTTTACCCAGGGACCACATGAGTAAGCAGAGCCTCAGATTGATATCTTGGAATGTCTGTGGTATTGGTTGTCCTATAAAGTGTCACAAAGTGCTGAAGGCACTGAGACACCACAAGGTCGTCATTGCCTTACTACAGGAAACACACATGATAGCGGCTGAACATGCCAAACTGAAGAAATGGTGGGTGGGGGCCTCAGCAGGCAGTAAACAGGCATGGGCAGTGATTTTTAACATGCAAATCGGTGGATCTGCATGTAGAACAGACTGACAGACAATCTCTTTCTTAAGGGCCGCCTGCAAGAAACACCTCTTCTTCTGGGGAATATCTACAGCCCTAACCAATATGACTGGGGCTTTTTCGATGTGGTGGTGCAGAGCCTGACCAGGGTCTCTGAACATAGTGATGTGCTGGTTGACAGGTTGGGAGGGGGGACTGGGAACGACTCTAGACAGCGCCGTTGGCTCCTGAGCCTATGAGATGGCTGTGATCTAATGGATGCCTGGCAGGTCTTCCATCCCAGGGAGCTCAATTTTACTCATCTCTCTCAAGCACACAAGACATAGTCCCAGACAGATTATTTCTTGCTCTCCCAGGGACTTTTAAATCAGGTCCGGGATGTGCAAATAGGGACTGTTCAGATATCTGACTATGCTATGGCCTGGGTCGATATTCAATTGACAGGCCGTACGGGGTGGAGACAGGCAGCGGCGATTTCCGTTTCGACTTAAGGGGGATGTAGATTTTATTCATTTTCTGAGGGAATAATGGGCAATGAAGAAACTAATGGGGAACATAAGGATAACCCTTCTTTGTTTCGGGCAACTGCCAAAGCCTACTTTCGGGGCGTGATCATTGGTTATCTCAGTCGCCGTAAACAAGAAGTCAACTGCAAGTTAGTGGAATGGGAAAGACAGCTCCATGTTATGCGGAAATGTTTGATACATCAGGACACTGAGGATAACCAGGCTGCCCATTTGACCATACAAAGTCAGTTGAATACTCTTATTCACGCCCGGGCAAAAAGATCTGCGCTGCATTACGGCTATGCCTTGTATAGGTTCTGGAACCATTCTGGTCATCTTTTTTCATCCGTTATTGAAGCCAGGGAAGATTCT
Source organism: Ichthyophis bannanicus (assembly GCA_033557465.1). Taxonomy (NCBI): domain Eukaryota; kingdom Metazoa; phylum Chordata; class Amphibia; order Gymnophiona; family Ichthyophiidae; genus Ichthyophis; species Ichthyophis bannanicus. The sequence continues at coordinate 124,707,350 of CM066048.1, forward strand.
AGACCAGCAGTGGCAGCGAGGCATATAGATGGGAGGGTAAGTACTTCCCAATGAGAAGTTGAGGGGGTATTTTTGACCTATTATCGCCGCCTATATGCAGCAAGGAAGTGTGACAAACCTGGTACCTGAGCATATCTTGTCATCTCCCACTTTTGGAGCAGGGACATCGGGACTTGTTGACTTCTCCCATAGCCCAAGACTTTACATACACCAAGAGCGCCAGGTATGGATGGGTTCAGTGCAGAATTCTACTAACTCCTCAGTGACAAGATTTGCATATCCTTAGCAGATATGTACCAACAACTGGCCACATTGCATACTGTCCTGTAACAAAACAAAGAGGCTTAGATCACACTTTTACCAAAGCCAGAGGAAGATCCACTCCTACCGGAGTCTTATCGTCCAATTTCTCTACTTAATATAGACCTTAAGATTTTAACTAAGGTCTTAGTGGAGCATCTTTCTCCTTTGTTGCCCCGATTGGTACACTCATCCCAGATAGGCTTTGTTAAAGACAGACAGGCGGTGGGAAATTTATGACAGATTTTGGCCTCTCAGCATTACTGTGTGGCAAGAGGAACCCCTTCGCTATTGATAAGTTTTGAAGCTAAGAAAGCTTTTGATAGAGTGGGGTGGCAGTATTTGTTCCTCACCTTGGAGGAATTTGGCTTTGATGATTTCTCTATTCAGGTGCTAAGGACGTTGTATGCCGATCCGAGGGCGCGGTTATTGGTGAATGGGCTCTGCACTGAAGGTTTCTCATTATATCGGTGGACACGGCAGGGCTGTCCTTTATCTCCCTTATTATTTATACTCTCATTGGAACCGCTTCTCTGTCACATCAGAGCAAACCCATTGATCAGTAGGATATGGAAGGGGACCTATGAATTTAAGCTTTTGACCTATGCAGACGACCTCTTGGTCCATCTCACAGAACTGGAGAGATCTTTACCGGTATTGTTAGAGAAGTTTAGACAGTATGGAGCTCTGTTGAGTTATAAACTCAATTTGGAGAAGTCAGAGGCCTTGCCAGCGCAGACACACTCCATGCTTCGTGGAGTAGCAATTTCCTGCTGCATTGGGCCAAATGGTCCTTTCGTTACTTGGGGGGTCCTACTGTCGGCCCTTCCTGATGACCTGTATAAAGGCAACGTGCCTCTGCTCCCGACCACAACTGCATAAACACTTGAGAAATGGAAGAATTTACCACTTTCTTTGGGAGGGTGTATAGCTCTGTACAGGATGGTAGTGTTTCCACTCTGGCTATATGTGTTACAATTATTGCCTTTGTGGCTTTTGAGAAGAGACTTGGCTCAATTGGATGAGCATGTGGGTTTTTTTGTGGCAAGGTCGGCTTGCAGACATAGCTCTTCAGACTCTCCGCAGATCCTAGTGCCGGGGAGGCATGGGTGTCCCTGACACACAGGCCTATAATTTAGCTTGTCTACTTTTGACACCTTAAAGATTGGCTTTTTGGAACAGAGGAGTATACTAATTTGGAGTGCGAGCGGGTGTTGGTGGTGCCATTAGATCTGAAATATGTTCTTCATGCTCACCTGAAACAGCTGCCTGGTCCCTTACTGAGTAGCATACTCATAAGGTCATCTCGGCAGATCTGGGGGTGGGCATGTCATAAGCTGGGCCATTCACCTTTCCAATTGGTTTATTTACCACTACAAGGCAATGCCGATTTTACTCCTGGTATGGGAGAATCACCCTTTCATGCTGGCAACGACTGGGTCTTCTTCAGGTGGATCAGCTCCTGACGGCAGATGGGGAGGTATTATCCTTCCAAGAACTGAGAGTGTAATACGGTCTCAAGGAAGCTGACCTATTCCCCTTCTATCAGATTCGGAGCTATGTTCGGGGATCAGGTAAAGCGGACCTCTCCAGTGACTTTTGTTCTGACTTGTAGGAGTTTTTCCTGACCACAGAATCAGGATGGCTTATGGTTTCAAGGGTGCAGAGTTCCTTTGCTTCCGCCGCATCGCAGACTACATGTCATCAATTAGCGGAGACCTGGAACTTCGATACCACTTTGACGCAAAGTGTTGTGGAAGCTGATAGGTAAGATACCCTGCTTCACAGCCATGGTTTCTCTCCGAGATCAACAATACTGGGTAGTACGACGTGCATATCTTTCACTGGGCCAATTGCAGCGGATGGGATATGAGAGGTGATCGGCCTGCCTGCCCTAAATGCAGATGGAATGGACTCCACTGATCCACTTGTGGGAGTTCCTGTGGGTGCAGGACTACTAGTGTGCGATCCACTTATTCACAGAGCGGATACTTGATCGGAGGTGGAGGCTTACTCTGCAGTCTGCCCTTCTACATGTGATGGAAAGAGTGTAGGTTGGGGCAGCGGCCGGCAGCGTTGGTTGAAAATGTTTTGGGTTTGGTGAAACGAATCATATTGGAGTGGCGGCCTAGTGTTTGGGGAAAGGTACTTCAGGCCGGAAGGTCGGGGGTTCAAATCCCACTAGAGGACAGCAACCTTGGGCTGGAAGGACTGGGGTTTCTAGTCCCACAGGTGCAACTTGTGGTCTTGGGCAAGCCACTTAACCCTCCATAGCCCATGTTCCCTGTAAAATAGTTATCTCCAAGTTATAATGACCTGTTCAATGTAATTTCAGTTTGTTCAATGTAAACCGCACTGATGCAGAATAGCGCGGTATATAAGAGAATGTAAATAAATAAAAATAAATTTGTATTAGCAGTGGAGGAACGCTCTGCACCAGCACATGCAAATTGACAAACTCTGGGTCAAGGCTGCTAGACAGCGGCTGCCTAGTTTTTAGGTGGTATGGGATGAGTATATCCAACATTTGTCCCCAAGGGGGTCACAGTTTTGTTTTAAATGATCTATATCGTAGGCTGGGAGTTCCAGGGTCCCATTATATTGGGGTGTGCAGATCGGAACACGGCGGGGGGGGGGGATAGTTGGAGGGAGGGGGTGGTGGGCCTGATAAGCTTTTCTTGGGGTATGTAAGAGTGCTCACGCTCTAAAGGGCCATTTTGCTGTTTTGGCATGGGGCCGGGATCCAGCCTATGGGGTGGGGGTGGGGCTGGGGAGGGGATAAAAAGCAAAAAGGTAAAATAAAGGTTATATTGCATTATATGTGCTGCAACTATCATATAATGTTGCTGGATTTGTGGTGATGCTTGGTTAAGTGACTCGTGCATTTGTGGTGGTTAATAAACAGTTTGAAACATAAAATGAAGCTTTGGGGGTTAGCACCATGTGAGTTACACAACATGCCTACTTCTTTGAAGGTGCAAAATATCCTTTGCGACACAAACAATTAAGACAAAAACAAAACAAAACAAACAAAAACCCCAGAAATCAGGAGAGTGCATAGATATCACCCCATCCCCCCCAAGTCAATACTTTGTATAGCCTCCTTTTGCTGCAATAACAGCTGCAAGTCTCTTGGGGTATGTCTCTATTAGCTTAGCACATCTAGACACTGGGATTTTCACCCATTCCTCAAGGCAAAACTGCTCCAACTCCTTCAAGTTAGATGGGTTGCGTTGGTGTACAGCAATCTTCAAGTCATGCCACAGATTCTCAATTGGATCTCGAGGCCTGGGCTTTGACTAGGCCATTCCAATACATTTAAATGTTTCCCTTTAAACCACTCCAGTGTAGCTTTAGCAGTATGTTTAGGGTCATTGTCCTGCTGGAAGGTGAACCTTCGTCCCAGTCTCAAATCTCTGACAGACTGAAACAGGTTTTCTTCAAGAATTGCCCTGTCTTTAGTGCCATCCATCGTTCCTTCAATCCTGACCAGTTTTCCTGTCCCTACTGATGAAAAAACATCCCCACAGCATGATGCTGCCGCCACCATGTTTCACTGTGGTGTTCTTGGGGTAATGGGAAGAGTTGGGTTTGTGCCACACATGACGTTTCCCATAATTGCTAAAAATTCAATTTTCGTCTCATCTGACCAGACAGCCTTCTTCCATGTGTTTGGGGGGTCTGCCACATGCTGTTGTGCAAACTCCAAATGTATTTTTTTATTTCTTTCTTTAAGCAATGGCTTTTTTCTGGCCACTCTTCCATAAAGCCCCACTCTGTGGAGTGCACAGCTTGAAGTCGTCCTATGGACAGATACTCCCATCTCCACTGTGGATCTTTGCAGCTCCTTCAGTGTTATCCTTAGTTCCTTTGTAGCATCTCTGATTAATGCCCTCCCTGCCCCTCTGAGTTTTGGTGGGTGGCCTTCTCTTGTCAGGTTTGTAGTGGTGCCATATTCTTTCCATTTTGTTATAACGGATTTAATGGTGCTCTACAGGATATTCAGAAATTTGTGATTTTTTTTTAAATAACCCAACCCTGATCTATACTTTTCCACCGCTTTGTCTCTGATCTGTCTGGATTGCTTCTTGGTCTTTAAGTTGCTTGCTTAGTAGTGTTGCAGAATCAGGGGCCTTTCAAAACAGGTATATTTATACAGGCATCAAGCGACACTGATTGCAGACAGGTGGACTCCAAAGCACAGTTACTCACCAGTAACAGGTGTTCTCCAGGGACAGCAGGAATCAGTCCTCACATATGGATGATGTCAGCACCGATAGAGCCCTCGCAGAAGCATCCCCCCAGCTTTCAAAGAAAGCCTTTGGGAGATGCTACCGTGCCTGCATGGTACCCTTCCAGCCCAAGGGTGCCATCTTGCTCAGTCAGACGACATAGCTAAAAGACGGCAAAATAAAAGATGGTAAAGGAGCAACTCCCAGGGGAGGAGGGGGGTTGTGAGGACTGATTCCTGCTGTCCCCGGAGAACACCTGTTACAGGTGAGTAACTACACGTTCTCTGGGAACAAGCAGGAAGTCAGTCCTCATATATGGGACTCCCCAGCTACAGGCTACCGAAAACCCATAGCGAAAAACACAGACTCCCTCACGGGGAGCCACGAGCAGCAGCAATTAAGTCCGTGTCCAAAGAGTACAGTAGAACTCCTGTGTCTAATGAAAACCAGCACTCCGGTAGCCTGAACACAGAAAGGTCGGAGGGTAGGAGTTGCCTAAACCCCAAACAGATTACAGAGCACAGCCTGGCTGAAGGCACTGTCCCACCGGGACTCCCTTTCCAGGCAGTAATGAGCTGTGAAGGTATGGACTGAAGATGAGGTGGCAGCCCGGAAAATGTCCACCACCGGAACAAAGCGCAAGTTTGCCAACGAGGCCACCATGGCCCTGACATGGTGCGTCATGACACATCCTTCCAGCGGAAGCCCTGCCTGCTCATAGGTGAGGGTGATACAGTCCGCTACCCAGGTGGACAGCATACACTTGGTCACCGCCTCCCCCAGCCTACTGGGGTCATAGGAGACGAAAAGCCGAGCGGCTTTGCCGTGGCCCTGAGTACACTGGATATAGGACAAAGCCCTCTTACAGTCCAAGGTGTGAAGGACTGTCTCCACCCGACTGGAGTGAGGTCTCGGGAAGAAGGTAGGAAATACCACTTCCTGGTTGAGATGGAAGGAAGATACCTCCTTCGGGAGAAATTTAGGGTGCATGCAGAGCACCACCATGTTTTTGTAGAACCTGGTATAACGTGCCTCTGCCACTAAGGCCTGAAGCTCACTAACTCTGCGAGCGGAGGTGAGTGCAACCAGGAACGTCACCTGGAATTTGTTACCGGATGATGTAGTACAGGCTGTTAGTGTAGCTGGGTTTAAAAAAAGGTTTGGACAAGTTCCTGGAGGAAAGGTCCATAAACCATTATTAAGAATGGACCCAGGATATCAATGCTTCACCCAGTACAAGCCTTGTGGAACCTGTGTCTTTTGGGGAAACTGCTAGGTACGTATGACCTAGATTGGCCACTGCTGGAAACAGGATACTGGGCTTGATGGACCTTGGTCTGACCCAGTATGGCATATCTTATATATGTTCTTATGAGAGGTATCGTAGGTGGCAAGTAACCAGAGGCTCAAAAGGCAGGCGAGTGAGCTGCCCCAATACACACTGAGGTCCCATTCGGTCGCCAGAGGATGAATTGGTGGCTTTGATAAGAGCAGACCCCTATAAAAGTGGGTCACCAGTGGCTGGACCAAGAGGGGTTTGCCATCCACTGGATGCACCCGGACGGAGTTAGAAAAGATACTGTAACACCAGTCCCACCAGGCAAGAGAACGGGTCGCTCCCGTGCTGGGTACATCAGGCTGCAAACCTGCACCATTTGAGAGCGTAAGCTGTCCTAGTAGAGGCCTTACGAGAGGCCATCAGGATCTCCTCTAGCTCACCAGAGAGGTTGAAAGGGGCTAAGGTCATCCTTTCAGCAGTCAATGCTGTCAGAGACAGGGACCCCAGGTTGGGGTGCAGAAAAGAGCCCCCTTCCTGAGACTTGAGTCCCGGAGGAGTCCCCAATGGGATGGGGTCTCCACCGTTAGTCGGAGGAGCAGTGGGAACCAAGGTTGCCTGGGCCACCGAGGGGCTATCAGGATGAGTGAGGCCTTGTCGCGGAGGGTCCAGAACAAGGTTTTGGCAATCAGCGGCATGGAAGGGAAGGCGTACATAAGGCCCTCCAACCACAAGACGAGGAACGTGTTCACTGCCACCCTAGAGGGGTGGGCCTGCCAGGAACAGAAGTGGGGCAACTGGAAGTTGTCCAGACTGGCGAACAGGTCCATCACGGGTTTCCCCCAGATCTGGAAGAGCCGATCAGCCACACTGTGGTCCAGCTGCCACTCATGCACTGGAGGACTCTGCTCAATCTGTCGGCCAGCAGGTTGTCCTGGCCTAGTAGGTATACTGCCCGTAGGAAAATACCTTGTTGTATTGCGTACGAGAAGAGGAGCATCGCCTCCTAGCAGAGGGCACGAGACCCCGTGCCCCTTGTTTGTTCACATAGAACATCGGTATCTGGTTGTCTGTCTGGACCAGTACCAGTTGGTGATGCAGGTGGTGGCAAAAAGATTGAAGGGCTAAGTATATTGCCCGTAATTCCAGGAGGTTGATCTGCTGGGCACACTTGTCTGGTGAGCAGCTGCCCTGGGTGCGGAGTTCCTCGCAGTGGGCTCCCCAGCGAGCAGAGAGGCATTCGTGGTAAGGACCTTTAAAGGGCTTGGAGACTGAAAGGGCATGCCTGTCTCGAGATACTGGGGAGTCTGCCATCAGGTTAGAGTGCACCAGTTAATGGGTTATGGAGACTCTGTCTCGGAGGCACCCCGTGGCCTGAGTCCACTGGTCTCGGGAGACACCACTACGCCTCATGTGGAGGCGGGCATTTGGGGTGACGTGGACTGTGGAGGCCATGTGTCCAAGAAGGTGCAAAAGGAGCCGAGTGGGCATGGAGAGACTGTGCTGTATATCCTGTGCCAGAGTCCTGAGGCAGTCTGCTTGGTCCCTGGGCAGGAAGGCCTTTGACTGGAGAGTGTCTAGTTTTGCCCCAATGAACTCCAGACATTGTGTCGGAAGGAGATGAGACTTAGGGTAGTTTATGATAAAGCCCAAGTGATGCAGGACCCGGATGGTGTGTGAGGTGGCCTGCTGCACCTCTGAGGCTGTGCCTCCCTTTATGAGCCAATCGTCCAGGTAGGGGAAGACAAAGACCCCCTGGAGACGAAGGAAGGTAGCCATGACTGCCAGGAATTTTGTAAAGACCCTTGGGGCGGAGGCCAAGTCAAAAGGCAGCACCCTGTTCTGATAGTGCCTGCTCTCCACTATGAACCGCAGGTACTGGAATGAGGATGTGGATATAGGCATCCTTCAGGTCTAAGGAGCACAGCCAATCTCCCTGCTGGAGATAGGGCACAATGTTCCAAGAAGAGCATCATGAACTTCTCCCTCACCAGGAACTTGTTGAGGTTGTGCAGGTTGAGGATGGATCTTAGGCCCCCTGTTCTTTTTGGCATGAGGAAGTACCTGGAGTAGAACCCCTTGTCCTTGAGATGGTGGGGCACCAGTTCCATCGCTTTGTTCTCCAGAAGACCTGCCAACTCCTTCAGTAGAAGGTCCCAGTAGAGGGGAGACCTGAGGGGCTCTCCCGGAAAATAAAGGAAAGGTGTCTGAGTCAGGTGGAGGAGGTAACCCTTCCTGACCACCCGACGTGCACAGGAGTCAGTGGTGATGGATAACCACCTCTGGGCATAACGGACCAGATGTCCCCCTGTGGGCTGCTGACCTCCTTGGAGTAGAGAGGCTATGCCCAAGGAGTCAAAAACTCCCACCTGGCTGGGTTGGGGCCAGTGCCTGGGGTTTTGGAGCTTTCTGCTTACAAGGCCCATGCCCATGTCCCTTGTACTGCTGACCCTGTTGGGAAGCCGGGGAGGCCTGTAAAGGTGGGTAGTTTCTGTAAGCAGCCCCCTTCCCTCAGGTAGAAGAGGCTTTTTACCTGAGCCCTTCCGTCATGGAGGGGCAGCGGTCTTTTTAGAGCGCTTGGCCCTCGTCATGAACTCTGTCTCCAGCTCAACAGCCTTGTCGGTCATGGGTTTGCCAAAAAGGTTCTCTCCTTGGCATGGGACATTGACCAATTTGTCCTGAACTCACTACAAGAGGTCAGACAACTGTAGCCAAGCTTGGCATCGTGCACCAATGCCATTGCCACTAATTGAGCCGCCGACTTGAACCCGTCATAGGCTGCCCAAGAGAAACTTGGAGCACTCACGGACGGCCTTGGCCAGGTTCTTGAACCACTGCAGGAGAGACCAGCTGAGAACCCGGTGAGTTCCTTCACCAGGTCTCTCAGGTACATGATCATGTACAGCTAGTAGGCCTGGATGCGGATGAGCATCGAGCCATGGTAACACTTTCTGCCAATGGCATCCAAGGTGCAGGCCTCCCTACTGGGGGGCACCGAGGAATACATCTTCTGACTTTTCAGGTGATGCATGGCTGACTCCACCATCATGGAGTTATGTGGCAGCTATGATTTCTGGAAGCCCAGGCGCCGGCAGACTCGATACATCAAGTCAAGCCACTTGCTCACCACCGGCACTGACGCCGGTGTCTCCCACATAAGGAGCATCAGCCGTTCCAGGATGGGAGGGATGAGCACCGTGAGCAATTTCCTTGGAGGAGCCTTATACTGGAGGATTTCTAACTCATCCGCCCGAAGGTCCTCCTCCAACTCTGTAGGGAATGCCAGGGTCTTAAGACATATCCTTGACTTCCGGTGACGTCACCCACCCGAATGGCGGCGTAGCGCGGGAGCTCCACCACCAGCAAGCTTTTTAATGCTGAAATAGTCCCTACGGGCATCGAAGGGGCAGATAGGAGAGTGTGAGAGACCAGGGGGGCGCCAACTTACCCCACCGGAGGTCAGCGAATGTGGTGAGGAGAAGCGGGGAGTCGAGCGACAGCCTGGAGCGGTAGCCCATCCACCCGTGGGCTACTTAGCCAGAGGCGGTGGTGAGAAGGCAACGGGAGCATGGCGATTGTCGGGCTGAAAGCTGACAGAGAGGGCTGAAGGGAAGCGCCCATAAGCGGCAAAAGCCAGCCCAGCAATGGTAAAACTGAAGCGCCGTTGCATGAAGAGGCGCGCTGCTGCACGCTGTGGCAAGAAGAGGTGCGGACCGAGAAAGGCCTACCACGTGGTTGGTGCAGCGCAGAGACAGACCTGCCGGTGGCCCGCTCATATACTAAAGAGCGGGAAGAGAGGGAACAGCGGGAGAATGGGCAGCAGCGGCGCGGAGGGAAAGCAGTGATCCGCGGTGAGTCTCCAAAGCCCCATTACTACCAAGAGCTGGGATAGAGGCTGAGTGAGCCAGGGTGTGGGGCCTACTCACTGCAAAGGCCGAAGAGAGGAGGGAGGGCGGTGAGCCCGGAGCGCAGGCCGAGAAGGCGGCTGAGGGACGCGTGCGCTGGTCTACAATGGAGAAAGCTAGTAAAAAAGAGAGCCTGATGAAAAAGAAATTGGCTGAGTTCCGCTCCCCTTATACAGCGTCCAAAGGCGGGAAGGATGGGGAGAAATCAGGCAAACCGGTGACAGAGGCCCCGCATAGTCCGGGGGAGGAGTGACGGTGGAGAAGAGTGCCTGACTGCTGCGGAACAGATTAAACAATGGCTCCTCGAGTTGAAGGAGGAACTGAAGGTGGAGATGTGTGGGGGTGAAAAATGAGATCAAGGAGGCCGTGCAGACCATGCGCCAAGACATACTGGAGCTGGGAGAACGAGTTGAAGAGGCTAAAGCCAAGCTGAAAAGGGGAGACTGACGCAGGTCCAGAAAAGCTGGGAAGAGCTGCAGTCGGCGCAGGAGGTACTTAGAGCCAAAACAGAAGATCTGGAAGACCGCTCACGAAGATGCAACCTCCGGGTGCGAGGAGTGCCGGAAGAACCTAAGTATAAGAACTGTGAGGAGGTGGTCCAGAAGGTTTTTAGGGACCTCCTAGCGGAAGCCGGACAAGGGGAGGCCGAGGATGATAATCGACCAGGAATAGAAAGAGCGCACAGAGGGCTGGGGCCCATTCGAGAAAACAGGCCGAGAGACATAGTTGTATGCCTGAGATCCTTTAAGAGCAAGGAACTGCTGCTGGGAGCCAACCGCAAATTAAAAAGCTTCCACTGGGAGGGCCATAAAGTGGAGTTATTTATTTATTTATTTAACAGTATTTCTAAACCGCCTTATCTTAATAATCAAGGTGGTATCACAGCAAGCAATCAGGTAAAGTGTGTGTGTTGTACATGCAGTGAGGATGAAACTTAGTTGTGTGAGGGCTGTGTTGGGTGCTTGATTTGTTTGAGCTATGTACAAGGTGGGCTATTTACAGTGGTGCTAAAAACACATTTTATATACATACAGTTGTTTAGGAGGATTGGAGTGCTGTTATCCATTCTCTTAGGTTATGTGATGTGACCATAGTGCTCTATGAACAGCATGGTTTTCAGTTGTTTTCTGAAGTCTTTGAGGTCTGGAGTTGCCCTTAGATCGTCCGGTAGATTGTTCCATATTGTTGGAGCAGCCATGGAGAGAGCTCTGTCTGTTGTGTCCTTGCGTGTGTGCTTGTATTCATTTGGGGTACTGACTCGGTTGCGTGTTTGACTTCTTCTAGGACGTGCGCTGGTTTCCGGTTGTATGAGCGTGTGGAGGCTGTTGGCTGATGTGTGCTCTTTTATCTTAAATAGGTTTATGATAGTCTTGTATCTGATGCGAGCACTGATTGGGAGCCAGTGTAAGTCCTTTAATGTAGGTGTGATGTGCTCCTGCCTAGCGGCTCCGGATATGATTCGAGCTGCAGTGTTTTGTGCCAGCTGGAGTGGTTTGAGAGCTTGTTTTGGTAGTCCAAGGTATATCGGATTGCAGAAGTCCAGTATTGGGGTTATCAGTGCTTGACAGACGGTACGGAAGTGTTCTGGAGCGAGGAGTGGTTTCAGTCTCCTGATGATTCGCATCCTGTAGTAGGCTTTTTGTATTGTTTTGTCTATGTGTGGTTTGAGGTTGAGTTTACTGTCCAGAGTAACCCCAAGGTATCTCACCTCTGATCTTATCGGTATCGTGGTGCTTTGTATCTTTATGTTTGGTGGGTGTATGAAGCTTTGGTTCCGAGTGATGATTAAAGCTTCGGTCTTGTTGTAGTTTATTGCGAGGTTGTTGTTTTGGCACCATTTCGCCATTTGGGTAAGGCAGTCTGTTATCTTAGAGAAGTCCGGGTTGTCGATTGATATCGGGGAGTATACCATGATGTCGTCTGCGTATATTGTGTATTGGATGTTGTTCTCTTTCATAATGTTGCATATTGGTTGGATGTAGATGTTAAAAAGGAGTGCTGAGAGTGCGGATCCTTGCGGTACTCCTTGTTGTACGTTTATGGGTCGGGAGGTGTCATGTCCCACCTTGACCTGTAGCTGTCTTTCGGTTAGGTACGAGTGGAACCATTTCAGAGTGGTACCGTGTATACCAGTGTTCTTTAGTCTCTCCAGGAGCATATTGTGGTCAACTGTGTCGAAAGCTGAGGAGATGTCGATGAAGATCATTATAATTCCATTCCTGGTGTTGTCAATTATTCTTATGATGCTGTCGAAGAGGTAGATCAGTAGAGTTTCGACTCCATGGTTGGGACGAAATCCGTGTTGGTTGTCGTCGAGAGTTCCGTGTTCGTCAATGTGTTTCCTGAAGTTGTAGTTGAACCGTCTTTTCGATTATTTTTGCGAGGAAGGGTAAGCTGGAGATTGGTCGGTATGCTGCTGGGTCCTTTTTGTCGAGAGTAGTTTTCTTTGTGATTGGTCTTACTGAGGCAAGCTTTAATTGCTGTGGCATGAGTCCTTGAGTGAGTGAGTTGTGTACCATTTTATGAATGGTTGGTATGAGGCTTGATTTCGTGGCTTTGACCCATGACACTGGGCAAGGGTCTGTAGGAGCAGTGCTTGTGTTGATTGTGGAGATGATGTGGGATATCTGTTCTTTTGAGGGTGAGTAGAATGTGCCCCAGGTTTTGGGGTGTACGTTCGTTCTGGTGGTTCCACTGGGTGTTGTGCGCTCTGTGGAGTGAAATTTGTCTTTGATGTGGTCGGCAAATTTCTGTGGATCCACTTGTATTTCTCTTTCTGCTGCTTGCTCTTTTGTCAGGGTTTTTACTATTTCGAAAAGTTCTCTGGGTTTGTTGATGGAAGAATTTATCAGGTTTGTGTGGAATTCTCTCTTTGATTGGTTGATGTGTTCATTGTATTGTTTTTGCTTTGTTAGGTAAAGATGTTGGTCGGAAGTAGTTTTGTTTTTTCTCCATCTCCGTTCAATTTTCCTGAGCTCCCTCTTTTCCTGTCGTATTTTTGCTGAGTACCATGGTTTGTTTTGTCTCTTGTTGTGGTGTTGATTCTTGGTCCTGTCAACGGATGGTTTGGCGGCGTTAGCTAGAACGCTGTTCCAGTTGGAAACTTGTTCCTCCAGGTCCTCTGAGTCAATGTTCAAGTGTTGTATTGTGTCCTGTATGAATTCGTCCTTGTCAAAGGACTTGAATCGTCTTTGTGTGTGGGATGTTCGCTCTTTCGCTTGTCCGGTCTTCTTGTGATTGCAGTTTCGTCTCGATTAAGTAATGGTCAGACCATGGTACTGGGGTGATGGTGGGTGTAGAGATTAGGTCTCTTGAAGTTAGGTAGTTTGATGCGAAGATGAGGTCTGGGGATGATCCAAGTCTGTGTGTTGGTGCATTGACTATCTGTGTGAATTGAAGTGAGGTCATTGCCTGAAGGAAGGCCTCTGCATCTTTTGTATTGGCGGACTTAAGGTTGAAGTCTCCGATTAGTAGTGCTGGTTTGTTGTTTGTTGTTATGGCACAGGCTTCTTCGAGTGTGAAGGCTAGTTCGTCGGGTGGAGCACGGGGTGCTCTGTAGGTTAGGCAGATTGCAATATTCTTGTTCTTGATGCTAATTGTGTTACACTGCTGTGTATCTGTGAGGTTCTGTGTCTTGAACTTGAGTTCTGTTTTTGCTATTATTAGGACTCCTCCTCCACGCTTGTGGGTGCGTGGGCAGTTGTATGCTGAGTAGTTGTTCGGTACTAGTTGGTTGAGTAGTACACTGTCGGTAGGGTTGAGCCATGTCTCTGTGATGCAGATTATGTCGGGCTGTCGCTCTTCTATGTGGTCTACCAGAGTGTGTATCTTGTTGCAGACGGATCTGGCGTTTATGAGCTCAATTGTTGTTGTCTTTGTGGAAGAGGTTGTTGCTACATGTGCTTCCTTTGAGCCGGTGTTGGGGTTTGATTTGTGTCTGTTTGGTCTCTTTGCTTGGGAGGTTGCGAGTGTCTCTTTGTGTGTGTGTTGTGGACCGAGATATGGCAGTGCAGTTGGGGGGTACCATGGTGTGTTTGTTTGGGGGTAGTGGAGGTGTGTGGTCGGTGGGAGGAGTTGTGTGACTAGACGGTATAGAGGGAGGAAGTATGTGGTGTGCATGTTGGTAGTTTGTGATGTTCTGATAGGGTGACGCCTGTCTCCTTAGGTCTTCGTCTGTTGTTTGCTTTTGGGGAGAGCTGTACTTGTTGCGGGAGCTTGTCCCGGGGATGTGGAGCTGGATCTGTTGCGGTGCGGGAGCCTGTCCCGTGGAGGGAGCCTGTCCCGTGGATGTGGAGTTGGATCTGTGGCGGTGCGGGAGCTTGTCCCGTGAAGGGAGCCTGTCCCGTGGATGTGGAGCTGGATCTGTTGTGGTGCGGGAGCCTGTCCCGTGGAGGGAGCCTGTCCCGTGGATGTGGAGTTGGATCTGTGGCGGTCGCCTTGGTGCGGGGGCCTGTCCCGTGGATGTGAAGCTGGATCTGTCGCGGTGCGGGAGCCTGTCCCGTGGAGGGAGCCTGTCCCGTGGAAGTGGAGCTGGATCTGTGGCGGTGCGGGAGCCTGTCCCGAGGATGTGGAGCCGGGTCTGTGGCGGTCGCCTTGGTGTGGGGGCCTGTTCCGTGGGGGGGAGGCCGGAGCTTTTATGGAGTGGGGGGGAGGCCGGAGCTTTTATGGAGTGTGTTGTTGAAGAGGGCGTTTGGTAGTGTGTGATGTATTATGTTCTGTGAGAGTTTTACTTGCAGTTTTGCTGTCCTCCACGGTCTGCTCCTCTGTCGGGATCCGTTGGTATGCAGTCGGTGCTGCTGAATTCCTGGGATGTTTCCTTCTTTTTGCCTCCGTGCCGCGCCTAAGGGCCACGCCAAAGGGCCCTCTGGCGAGGCCCTCAGGCGCGGGCCCGCCAGGCGCGGGCGCGCCCTGCAGGGACGCCGCTTTTATCCCCGGCGGCTGCTCTTCTTTCGGGCTCCCACCGCCCGGATCGGGCGGGAGCTGGAGAGGGGGTGGAGACTCCCGGCAGCGGCGTCTCTGCAGGCAGGGACGCCGCTTTTATCCCCGGCGGCTGCTCTTCTTTCGGGCTCCCACCGCCCGGATCGGGCGGGAGCTGGAGAGGGGGTGGAGACTCCCGGCAGCGGCGTCTCTGCAGGCAGGGACGCCGCTTTTATCCCCGGCGGCTGCTCTTCTTTCGGGCTCCCACCGCCCGGATCGGGCGGGAGCTGGAGAGGGGGTGGAGTTGTATCAAGACCTGTCCCAGGGAACGCTGCAGCAAAGGAGAGAGATCAGAGAAGTCACAGCATATCTCAGGCGAGTAGAAATGAGATACAAGTGGCTTTTTCCATTTGGATTACTTATAACGGTGAAAGGGCGATCGCGGACAGTGAGATCCAGTGCGGAGGCTTGGAAGGCTTTGCAGGAGCTTGGAACAGAGCATTTACCGGAGATGGCTGACAGCACCTCTACTTCACCGAGAAAGGAATCCAGGCCCAGAAGGACGGAGAGTACGAAATGGCAGAGGGCGAGCGGTCGGAGATTGGCCAGGACGGCTCAGGGAGGCCACCAGAGTCTGGAGTCAGAGCAAGAGACTGGATGAGCGGTGGCAACTCATTGATGGACTGGTATCTCTGAATACGTTTTGTTAGTGGGTTTGGGGGAGGGGGCGGGCTGCGTAGCAGGCTAGGAGGGGGCAGGGGGGGAGAGGTTGGAGTAGAGCAGGGAGGGAGGAGGTATAACGAGGGGAGGGGAGATGAGGGGGTAAGAGTTGTAGGTGGTAGTGGGGGGAGTTGGGTTGGGTTGGGGAGAGGAGGGGCTAAGGGGCTGCTGGGGAAGAACAGGTGGGGAGGTGGAGGGGGTCACTGAAATGGAAGTCGAATCTCCGCAGAGGAGAGTTATGATAGAGGGGGGGGAAGAGGGGGGAGGAAGGGGGAAGGGGGGGACAGGGGGGGAGGGGAGGGCGGGAGGGTTTACGGGTGGGAGGGGGGGAATGGGAGAAGGAGGGGTGTTGAAAATTCTAACGTTGAATGTTAAAAGGTTTAAACTCACCAATGAAAAGACAGAAACTGTACAAAGAATTAGCAATTCACAAGTAAAGCAGGTCTAGCTTTCAGAGTAATGCGGATGCAAAATAAGTAAGAGAAATTACTCTAGATAAACTATGGCAAAATCCAGGAGGGTTTTATAGTTCAATGTTTTCTGACGAGGCACGGAAATGTCTCAGTATATTCGGCTAGTAACTGCTGGATAAAAAGATTGCTCATTCTCCAGCATAGCCTATTAACATCAATGACTTGTTCCGGCCTATTTTAACACTTTTTAAGCACCCTCTTCCCGTTGTGTTGCTTAATCATTAACAGTCTTTAGTGAAATAGCACTTAACTTCACAAATCTTATCTTATCATATCGTTGTCTTGGAGCAATGTATTCCCGACGCCTCACTGGCAACGTTGTAGTCGCGTTTCACTCATAAACATGAGGTTCTTCAGGGGATAAAGCGCCAGCCAAGTGTTCACTAGAAGAGAAGCCACCATTAAAAACAGCAACCATTTGCTATAGCGGTGCTTTAAAATTTCATAAAATACTGGCAGATAAGAATGAGATAACATACAACATACCCAATAAGGCCTCATCAATGCATAGCTTTTTGAGTCGGACTTAAGTTTCATAAATTCCTTCATTGATTGTTTGATACTGATGTCTCCTATCCCAAAAACGCTGCGCATGTGCAGACCTTGTTCCTCAATCCCACTCATAGCCCCCGCAGTCTACGTCATTAACGTTAAAACAAATCAGCAACAACTCCCCCATTCAATTTCCACATTAAGGCCATGAGGAATAAGTGTCTGAAGCCTAAAATTCCAACGTTGTTCTCGGAACACTAGTGTTTGCGATAGTGACTTCCCGTTCATCGGGGTAGAGATTTGTTCTATACAAAAACACTGTAGCATTTCAAACGTATGCTGAAAAGTTTGACAGTGGGAAACTAGTGGCGCTTGCTGTATGTTGTGTTTTAAGCGACTCTTGTGTTCTGCGAGACGTGTTTTAAAAGCTCTGCTGGTCTGCCCGATGTATACAAGAGCACAAGGGCAAGTTATCATATAAATCACGTTCTGAGATTCACACGTAGTACAATCCCTCAACACATATTTCTAGGAAAACAGATGCAGGTTGGTACACCTCCTTACATCGTAAATCGGTGGCCCGAAACACCTTACTCCATTACCGAAGCGCTCATCCGCTTCGCTTAAAAGAAGGCTTGCCATTTTCCCAGTTCCTGCGATATCGCAGGAATTGTTCGGATGTTTCTGATTTCAAAAATAAAGCTAAGGAATTGACCAATAATTTTTACGAACGAGGGTACCCCTCACGAGTGGTGTCGAGAGCTTATCGTCAAGCACTTTTCAATGACAGGTCGTCTCTGTTAGACATCCATCAATCTCGACATAAACAGGATCCCAACGTGATTAATTTTATTACCCAATACTCTCCACTGAGTTTTAAGATTAAGAAGACCATTTCCCGACACACTACAGTTCTCACCACGGTGTCCAGTCTAAATGAGAAAGTCATTCGATGTGTTTGGCGTCGCAATCAAAATTTAAAGGAGCGGCTGAGTCCGACGGTTCTGCGACCCATACTTTTGCCATCAATAATGACAGATCCTTCGGGTCACTATAAATGTGGACATTGTTCGTTTTGTTGTGTCACTAAAGAACTACAAGAATTTACCCATCACCATAAGAAATATGTGTTGAGGGATCGTACTACGTGTGAATCTCAGAACGTGATTTATATGATAACTTGCCCTTGTGCTCTTGTATACATCGGGCAGACCAGCAGAGCTTTTAAAACACGTCTCGCAGAACACAAGAGTCGCTTAAAACACAACATACAGCAAGCGCCACTAGTTTCCCACTGTCAAACTTTTCAGCATACGTTTGAAATGCTACAGTGTTTTTGTATAGAACAAATCTCTACCCCGATGAACGGGAAGTCACTATCGCAAACACTAGTGTTCCGAGAACAACGTTGGATTTTTAGGCTTCAGACACTTATTCCTCATGGCCTTAATGTGGAAATTGAATGGGGGAGTTGTTGCTGATTTGTTTTAACGTTAATGACGTAGACTGCGGGGGCTATAAGTGGGATTGAGGAACAAGGTCTGCACATGCGCAGCGTTTTTGGGATAGGAGACATCAGTATCAAACAATCAATGAAGGAATTTATGAAACTCAAGTCCGACTCAAAAAGCTATGCATTGATGAGGCCTTATTGGGTATGTTGTATGTTATCTCATTCTTATCTGCCAGTATTTTATGAAATTTTAAGGCACCGCTATAGCAAATGGTTGCTGTTTTTAATGGTGGCTTCTCTTCTAGTGAACACTTGGCTGGCGCTTTATCCCCTGAAGAACCTCATGTTTATGAGTGAAACGCGACTACAACGTTGCCAGTGAGGCGTCGGGAATACATTGCTCCAAGACAACGATATGATAAGATAAGATTTGTGAAGTTAAGTGCTATTTCACTAAAGACTGTTAATGATTAAGCAACACAACGGGAAGAGGGTGCTTAAAAAGTGTTAAAATAGGCCGGAACAAGTCATTGATGTTAATAGGCTAGGCTGGAGAATGAGCAATCTTTTTATCCAGCAGTTACTAGCCGAATATACCGAGACATTTCCGTGCCTCGTCAGAAAACGTTGAACTATAAAACCCTCCTGGATTTTGCCATAGTTTATCTAGAGTAATTTCTCTTACTTATTTTGCAAAGAATTAGCAAGGCATAAAGCGGATGTAGTACTGTTGCAGGAGACACATCTACAGAAAAAGCATGAGGCATTGGTGCAGCCCAGGGGGTACAAGCATCGCGTGTTTGCTTCTAATCTTAGAGAGAAAAAGAAAGGAGGGGTGGTGGTATTCATTAGCGGGGAAGCCCCAACAGAGGTCCAGATGATATCCCGGGACAAGGGGGGAAGGTATCTCTTGATGAGGGTAAAGCTGGGGGAGGAGTGGTTTTGTGTGGTAAATGTGTATGCTCCTACGGGTGCCCAAACTGAGTTCTGGAAAGAACTGGGTGAGCAGGTGGCGGCAATGGGGGATGGAGTGCTGATTTGTGGTGGGGATTTCAATTTGGCCTGGGAGGTTGGGAGAGACACGACAGGGCAGAGGGAAGGGAGAGGAAAGGATCGGAAGTGTTATCATAGATTTGTGCAGGAGAATGGCCTGATTGATGCGTGGCGGATGTTAAACCCGGGACGGAGGCAATTTTCCTTCTACTCGGCAGCCCATGGAACCTACTCCCGCTTGGATGCTATATGGGTGGGGAAGGAACTAGCAGGGAGGATTAAGGGGGGAGATATAGAACCAATCACATGGTCCGACCATGCTCCAGTGGTGGTACGAGTGCGGGTGGCAGGGGAGGACAAGGGACGACAATTTTGGAAATTGAATGAGGGTCTTTTGGAGGATGACAGAGTGGTGAAAGAGATTGAAAGCTTAATTCCGGTGTATTTTGAGCAGAATGGCAGCGGAGAAGTAAAAGAAGGAGTAGTTTGGGATACCTTTAAGGCTGTCGTAAGGGGGGTGTTCATTAAGTGGGGTGCACGCATAAAGCGGGAGAGGGCAGAGCGTGAGGAGCAGCTGCGGCGGCAACTGCGGGAGATGGAAGAGAGGGATGGGCAGGGGGGAGGTGGACAGTTTCGGGGTGCTGTCTTGGAACTGCGGGCCAAAGTGAATGCACTTGAGGCGGAGAAGATACAGTTCCGTCTGCAGCTGCTGAAACAGAGGTTCTTTGAAGGGGGTAACAAAGCCGGGAAATTCCTCGCGCGACAGTTGAAAAAGCGGAGTGAGTGGAATAGGATCTCACAGATTAAGAGTAGGGGGGTGGTGGTGCGGGATGATCAGCGTATTAGAGAAGAATTTGTGTCCTTCTATAGTAACTTGTATGCGGCACGTGAGGCAGGGTCAGAGCAGGATATTCGGGAGTACGTGAGGGAAGCAGGGCTCCCGAGCTTGACGGGAGACGAGCAGGAAGGGCTGGATAGGGAAATACATGCCGAGGAGGTCTTGCAGGCCATTAAGGCTTTGAAGACCGGTAAAGCCCCAGGGCTCGATGGCTTGACGGCAAAGTTTTATAAACAATTTGGGAGTCTTTTGCTGAAACCGATGACCAGGGTTTTTAATGGGCCGCGAAAGGGAGAGACCTTGGCAGACACAATGGGTTGGGCAGGTATTACTCTTATTCACAAGGAAGGGAAGGACCCTCAAGATTGGCCGATATGACGCACAATCTCGTTGTTGAATGTTGATGCGAAGTTACTGGCAAAAGTGCTAGCGACTAGACTTAATAGGCTGTTAGGGAAACTGGTGCATGAAGACCAAGCTGGGTTTGTGCCGGGCCGGCAAGTGGCAGATAACATACGGAAAGTGTTAAATGTGATTTGGTCGGCACAAAAGAAGGGGAAGGAGGCTCTGTTGGTGTCATTGGATGCCGAGAAGGCCTTCGATCAAGTGTCCTGGAAATTTCTGTATTCGGTATTGGAAATCATGGGGTTCGGGCCCGGTTTCGTGCAGTGGATAAGGGCTTTATATACTAGGCCAAAAGCACGTGTCCGAGTAAATGGGGGCTATTCTGAGTTTTTTCCGCTGGAACGAGGGACTCGACAGGGGTGTCCACTATCCCCTTTATTGTTTGCGCTCGCCCTCGAGCCATTAGCGTCGAGGTTGAGGGGTAGTCTTGAGGTCGCGGGGGTTAGGGTGGGACGCCAGGAATATAAAGTGTCCCTCTTTGCGGATGACATACTCTTGACCATCACGAAACCTAGAGAATCACTGAAGGCAGTGATGAGTGAGATTCAAGAATATGGCAAGAGGGCGGGCTTTTGGATTAATTGGGGGAAATCAGAGATCTTAAGTATAGTGGGGGAGGAGGTTGGGCAGCGGGAGTGGCAACAGAGTTTTCCATTTAAATGGGCAAAGACGTTGATTCGTTATCTAGGGGTACAGCTGGGGAGGTCCTTGGAGGACTTGTACGCCTTAAATTAGAAGAAATTGGTGGGGCAGGTGGAGGGGCGCCTACAGGGCTGGAGCAGGGGGTATTACTCGTGGTTTGGGTAAGTGGCGTCGGTGAAAATGATGCTTCTTCCCCAGTTCCTGTTCCTTTTTCAAGTTTTACCTATACAGATACCCCGGAGAGTGCTGAGGAGGATACAGCAACAGGTGGAGCGATTTATCTGGGGGGGGGGGGAAGAGGCCAAGGGTGGCGGCAAGAACGATGCAAGTGTCGGTAGGGGAGGGGGGGATGGGGGTCCCAAATTTCAGTCTGTATTATGCGGCAGCGCAGTTGCGAGCAGTTTATGCGTGGCTGCGGGAGCCACATAAGCAGTGGGTAAAGATGGAGGTGGATGAGTATAGGCTGGGAGAATTAGAACGTATGGTATGGGAGGGGAGGGGGGAGAAGGGAAGGAATCCCCTAGTGGGGCACACACTGAAGGTGTGACAACAGTATAGGAAGCGGCTGGTGGGGGATAAGAGGTGGTCGTCTACCATGTCTCTACAGGCCTGTTGTGCGGAGGGTATGGGCCTGAGTGCAACAGTACTTCGCAGGTGGGCGGAGCTAGGCTTGACCCAGGTGTCCCAGATAGTGGTAGGGGCGCAGTGTAGAGGCTTTGAGGGAGTGCGAGATCTCTATCGGCTGGGTGAGTCGGACAGGTTTGCGTATACGCAGATGTGCTCGGTGGTGCGCCAAAAGGGGAGGGAACAGGGAGGAAGGGGGGAAGGGGAGTGGTTTGAAGGAGCATGTTTAGGTTCCATGGGGCAGCAGGGGATGCTCTCTAGGATTTATAGAGGACTGATTGCAAGGGGGGAAGATAAGTTGAAATATATGGAAGCGTGGGAAAAGGATTTAGGGGTAAAGTGGGGGTGGAAGAGTGGGAGGCCGTTGTAATGGGCATAGCTAGATTCTCCATAGCCACGTCACTGCGAGAGAATGGCTTTAAGGTGTTGTGTCGCTGGTATCTCACACCGGAGAGATTGTGTAAGGCGGGGGTGCTGCAGACGAATGACTGCTGGCGAAGGTGTGGGGAAAGAGGATCCTGGATGCATATGTGGTGGACGTGTCCAGTTGTTAGAGAATATTGGAGCAAAATAAGGGGGAACATTAATAAAATTGTGGGTGTGAATATTGCGCTTGGACCTGAGATGTGTCTCCTGCATAGATCAGATGGGAGGGGGACTGGAGAATCATTTGGTATTGTGTAACAGCGGCCCGGTGCGAAATAGCATGATATTGGAATAGGCCGAGTTTGCTCTCCATAGCTAGTTTTGCACGTAGAGTGTCGCATCTTTATGCCATGTATAAACTGATGGGGGAGAGGATGGGAAGAGGGGAGCAAGTTGGGAAGCGGTGGGCGGGGGTTTGGAAGTGGTTGCGAGAAGAGGGGTGGAAGGAAGGGGGAGGCGTAGGGGTAGGAGTAGGGGGGGAGAGGGGGTTGTAATTTGGGGGATTAGGTAGAGGGAGGGGGATTTCTTTGAATGGCTTAAGGGATATCAGGGGAATGTAGGAAAGTACGCCTAGTTAATGCTAATTAATGCCAGTTATATGTTGGTTATATTGGCTGTACGCTGTATTGCATTTCCATTCTCGTTTATAAGGTAAAGCATGAGCATAAGGGCAAGGGAGGGGAGGTTGGGCGGAGCGGTTAACCTATGCTAGCTATGTATATCTGGTATTGTGTACAGGATGTTAGTTATTTCTTGTATAGTCTGTGAAAGGACTGGTGTAATGTAGCTGTCGTTCAGATGGAAATGTAAGTGACACGGATGACAATAAAAAAAGTTAAATAATAAAAAATAAAAAAAGACATATCCTTGACGAAAGCAAGGAAGCCCATATCCTCTGGCTGGGACTGCCATCGAGGCTCTGAGACGGGAGAGGCTAAGGGGACATTGCGATGGTGACGGGGGATTCCTCATCCTCTGTCTCCCACTCAGAGTAATCCATCGAGGATTCATAAGAGGGATGGTCTGCAGGCCTGGGGGCTGACCCCAGTCCGTGGCCCCCCAATGCTCCATGGCCAGTGCCGAGCACATTTTGCCAGGGATGATCGCAGTCCCGTCGAGCAGGAATCAGATAGAGACCTCAGCCGATGATTGACTCGAGGCTGAAGGACCTCGAGGACCTGGTGGTCGGGGCAGATGAACTTGTCCTACCGGACGGCAGCGCCTGCTGCTGGTCCATGAAGGCAGACAAACTGCGCTCCAGGGTCACCATTCTGGTCTCCAGGCCAGATGGCTCTGCAGCCTTCGACGCAGTCACCGAGGGACTCGGGCCTGATGCCGGCTCCTCCGAAAGGGAATCCTCGATGAGGATGGTGTCTGGGGACCGAGGACGGTCCGAGGTCGAGTCCTTTTGAGGGACCTTAGCAGGCAGCTTCTTCTCTGATCCACCCAAAGACATCGCCTTTGAGGCTTTCTTCTTCTTTCTGGGTTCCCTTGAGGGAGACCCCCTTTCTGAAGACCCATGGGGGGGCTCGGTTTTGGAGTGGTGTACCCGAGGTGTCGAGGCTTCAGACGAGGCCCTGGCTCTCAGAGAGGCACCGGGGACTCAGGGAAAAAAAACTTATTGTGCTGCTGCTGGTGGCTCTTGAGGGTCTTGCTGGACATCCTTTTGCAGAGACTGCAAGCTGCTGGGTCGTTGTCTGTCCCAAGGCAGCGGAGACAGCAGTCGTGTGTGTCAGTTAAAGACATGATTTTCAAGCACCGATCACACTTCTTAAAGCCACTGGTAGCCATGGGGGGAAAAAGTACCCCCCACAAGGTCGAAGACTCACTGGGCTGCCAGTTGGGAAAAAAAGGCACAAAGATGCCAGAAAATTAAAGACAAAGAAAACTGCAAAAAGACCCGAACTCGACGCCGAAGTAGCAAGGTTGGGTGACGGGAAGAGTACCGGTGCAATACCTGAGGCGAGTATGAAATTCAAAGAAGAATAAATCAACTTTTTCTCTGAAGGGCTCCGCAGAAAAAAGTAGACTAAGCAAGATGGCACCCTTGGGCGGGAAGGGGACCACGCATGCGTAGTAGCATCTCCCAAAGGCTTTCTTTGAAAACAGGGGGGATGCTTCCGCAAGGGCTCAGTCGGTGCCGACATCACCCATATGTGAAGACTGACTTCCTGCTTGTTTCCAGAGAATCAACTAATTATATGACTTCTGAGGTTAATTGGTTGGACCAGATCTTATTTAGGGGTTTCATAGCAAAAGGGATGAATACATATACACTCACAGCTTTTCAGTTTTTACTTGTTTTGTTTTTTTAAATATTATACACAAGGTATTTTATTGTCATTCCACTTCAGCAATTTGGACTATATTGTTAGGTCCATTACCTAACATCCAAATGAACCTCCATTTTCATTCCAGGTTGTACAGTAATGCGACAAAACAGGACAAAAATTGAGGGGATGAATACTTTCACAAGGCACTGTAGCTGCTTTACAAATGTTTAACAGTGGCACGAGACTATACTCCGCCCAGGTCGCTTGTGCTCTGGTTGAATGAGCATGCAACCCAAGCGGAACAAGATCTGCGCTTAAGCAAGTAAGTCGAGGCAATAACTTCCTTTAAACACCGCGCTATGAAAGCCTTGGAGGCTGCTTCTTCCTTGCACAGCCCTCCAAAAAAAATTGATCATCCACACCAGACTGTGAAGGAATGCTATTACCCGGTGTGTGACCTTCTGACTCCTTTTCACAAACTTTGTTCTGATCAGCCAGTCGTCCAGATACAGGTGAGCCAGCATGCCCTCACACCGAAGAGTAGCTGCTACCACCATCATGACCTTTGTAAAGATCCTCGGCGCCGTTGCCAGACTAAACAGCAGTGCCTGGAATTGACCCTTAGGTAGCTCTCTATGTCGCCGAAGGTACACAGAGGAAATAGTCTCTTGGATCCAACAGGCAATAGAAGCCTTAGAGGCCATGTCCTCTCTCCATGCACTTCCAAAAAGGATAAACAGTCGATCAGATTTGCAGAACAACTCTGTTGTCTTGAGATACCAATGGAGCACCCTGCGCACATCCAGCAACTGCAGTTGCCGCTTCTCCAGAGAGCCGCCACATTCCTTAAAAACTGGAAGCCTAACTGGTTGGTTAAGGTAAAACGCTTAGAACACCTTAGGTAGAAACAATGGGACTGGACGCAGCCCCACTTTCTCTTTCAAGATCGATAGGAGAGGTTCCCTATAGGAAAACGTTTGAAGCTCTGACATGCATCGCAACAAGAAAGTGGTCAACAGAAAGACAGTCTTCAATGTCAAGTCTTTTAAGGTGGAATTCCCCAAAGGCTCAAACGGAACTTCCGTCAATGCCAGCAAGACCAAATTCAGATCTCAAGGCGGAACTAGAGCATGCACTGGCAGTCGGACAGGTTTCACCGCCCAGAGAAAACACAATACATCCGGGTGGGCCGCCAAGGAAATCCTCTGCACGCGCCCCATATAACACGTTATTGCAGCCACTTACACCCTCAAGGAATTACAGGCTAGGCTCTTCTCCAGACACGCCTGCAAAAATGCCAGAATCTCTGGTAGAAGGGCTGACAATGACTGCAGTGCATGTTCTGCACACCATGCTTCAAAAACTCTTCAAATGCGCACATACGACAAGGAAGTGGACCGCTTGCGAGCCTTCAACAAAGTCAATATCACTGGTGCAAAATATCCTCCCTTCCTCAACTGAGCCCTCTTAAGAGCCAGGCCATAAGCGAGAATCGATCCACCTGAGGCATAAGAATGGGCTACTGAGAGAGATGTGGACAAGTCGGCAGCGCCAAGGCAGGCCTACCTGAAAGTGGAAAAGATCTTCATACCATGGTTTCCGGGGCCAGTCCGGTGCGAGCAGGACTACTAAGCCTGGATGAGCCTTGATCCTCTGCAGCAAGTGTCCTATGAGGGCCCATGGTGGAACACAGAGGAAGCCCTCCATTGGCCACCTCTGGACCAACCCATCCAGGCCCACTGACATCCTTTCCTTCCATTCACTGAAGAACCTGGATGCTTTCACATTCTTGTAGGTTGCCATCAGGTCCATGATGGATTTTCCCCACCGCTGGGCGAGATTGGCAAAAGCCGCATCGTCGAGAGACCACTTGCCTGGGTCCAGCTGAGAAAGTCCTTCTCCATGCTGTCTTTTCCGGCCACGTGGACCACATAGATGGCCTGGAGATTGTGCCTCTCCTCGTCTGGGTGGAGGCAAATCTTGTCCTTGAGCAGAACGCTTCCTCTTCCGCCCTGGTGACTGATGTAGGCCACAGTGGTGGCACTGTTAGAGAACACCTGGACCACTGTCTTGTACAGGAGTGCCCAGAAAACCTGAAAGCCAGCAACACTCATTTCCAGCTGATTGATTGACCAGGAGGCAACCTCCTGGGTTCAACAGCCCTGCACTATCCGATATTCGCAATGCGCTCCCCAACCGGTGAGATTGGCATCAGTTGTCAAAAGAATCCACTTGGGGGGGCTCCAAGGGCATGCCTGCCAGCAGATGCTGCGGGTTGAGCCACCATTTGAGTGTCCAATGAGCAAATCAGCTTTCTCAACAGCGGGTGCATCTGTGGTGACCACCTGCGGAAGAGGACCCAGGGAACCAGCTCGATCAATGCTGCCATTAAGCCCAGTAACTGAAGGTAGTGCTACGGCCTGTGTCGTCAGCTTTTTCACCTGATCTGCTGGGCAAGGACACCCTGCCAATGGTTGTCTGAAACCTGGCCCCCAAACAGACAAGGTCCAAGCAGGGCTGCAATGCGCTCTTGGCATAGTTGACTACCCAGCCGAGAGTCGGGAAACACTCAATCACTCAAGCAGTTGCCGCTTGGTTTTCCTGAAGCGACTTTGCTGTTATTAACCAATCATCCAGATAAAGGTGCACGAGAATGTCACCTCGAAAGAGCACTGCCATGAAAACCACCATACACCCTTGTGCAAATTAGCTGAAACAAACCGGATTTTTTCATCTTTTCAGACTACGAATTATATATGCATTTAATTTTGATCTTTTTTTAATCAACTGGTTTAAATCATCACATATGAGATGTTTCATCATTATTTGTGGGTTTATGGGTTAAATGACATAATAGATGACGTGATATGACATAGGAATGACTTATTGTGTATGCAACTATCAGTCAACACAGATTTTCTTTCGAGTGTATTCTTAGTTGTTAATCCAACTGTTGTGCATGACGGACGCAACACCCAGAAAACTCACAAAGATCGTCGCCCTGCACGAACACACATGGAAGACCTACAGGGAAATAGCAAGTATAGTTAGTGTCAGTCTCGCAACTGTCAGTCATGTGATCAAATCTAAAAAGGAGACGGGATCCATCTCGCCTAAACCAAAGGGGAATTGTGGTGTAAGAGGAAAACCACATCCAGAGACAACTATGTTCCCCGGGAAAGTAGAAAAGACCCTCGGAAGACAAGTGACGCACTAAAAAGAGATTTAGAAGAGAAAGGTATAATGGTAGGTTCTTCCACAATTTGTAGGCGACTTTTGGAAGTTGGTCGAAAAGCATGACGATCTTTGAAAAAGAAACGTCTGACAAAGGTTATGAAAGAGAAGCGCTATAAGTGGGGACTGAAACATAAAGAGTGGACTAAAGAAGATTGGAGAAAAGTAAAATTCAGTAATGAAAGTCATTTCTTCGTCCAGGGCCAAAGAAGCCAACATGTTCGGTGTTCACCTGGAGAAAAGATTTCCGATTCCCACATCAACCAGAACGGGAAATGCCCCCAAAAGAAGATGTTCTGGGGGTGTTTCAGCTATTATGGAGTCGGCAGCTTGCATCCAGTCAAGGGAATGATGCGGTTCCACAATACGCTGATGTTCTCCAAAGAAGAGTTGTTCCAGAGCTAGAGAAGATATTTCCTGATGGGGCAAGATCCTGCTGAAAGATGCCAGATCCATGCCACACATCAATATTGGTGAAAAGTGTTTTTTCAAAAGAAGCAAATAAAGGTACTGGACTGGCCAAGAAACTCTCTGGATTTAAACCCAATAGAGTATCTGTGATCCATTTGCAAACTTTGCCTTCGTGGAATGGACTGTACGACAAAGGATAAGCTTATTCAAGCTCTGATCCAAGTCCGATACAAGGACCCAAAAATCATTGCATACTGCTGGAAATTAGTGGACTCCACGCCAAATCGGGTCCAGATGCTGGTAAAAAACAGAGGAGGTCATATTATGTACTAATATGTGGCTATTAATAAGATTTTCAATGGAAATTCCAGTTTTCACTTATTTTTCAGTTTGCTTCAATTAATATGCACCAGGGTGTAACTTTGGTGAAGATGCAGGTGCGAGGATAAGTCATCAAGCTGAATGGCATGGCCCGAAACTGGAAGTGTCCCATCAGCACTGCAAATCATAGGAAGCACTGATGCTCCAGTCAAATGGGTATGTGAAGGTACGCTTCTGTGAGGTTCAGGATGGCGAGAAACTCACCTTGTCTTACCGCCACCACCAAGGAGCAAAGAGTTTCCATATGGAACTGCGGCACTCACAAGGTGCAGTTTATATGCTTTAGGTCCAAGATGGGACACAAAGCACCCTCCTTTTAGTGCACCACGAAATAAATGGAGTATTGACCGCTATCTAACTGGACGGGCGGAACCTCCACCACCAGCTCCAAGTGCTGGAGCTGCAGCAAAGTCTCTTGGACAGCCATGACCTTTCCCAGTGCCTTGCAAGGCAACAGCAAGAATGTGTTTGCAAGAGGCTGGGTGAACTCCAAAGCATAACCTTCTTGAATCACCTCTAACACCCACTGATCGGAGGGAACGTCGACCCAGGCAGAGAAAAACCTTTGGGGGCAACCACCCACTGGCACCACTCCAGCCAGGGCTTCCCCCTCGCTTCTTGGGAGCAGAAGAAGAGGCGGGATAGAAGCCACTGCATGTCCCCTGGTTTCCTCGAAAGGATAGCCCCTCTGGTAAGGGGCAAAGTGCACCGCCCGGAAATACCTGAAATCCCAATACTGACCCTGCGCTGGGGCTGCTGACCTGATGTGCTTTGGCTTATCTTTGAGGCGCTGCAGCCCCTTTGTTTCACCCAAATCCTTGACCAGCTTGTCCAAGGCCCCTCCAAATAGGAACTTACCCTTAAAGGGAAGCTTACTCAGGCACTTCTTAGAAGACACACCTGCCGATCAATTCCGGAGCCAGAGCAAAAGCTTGACGGCAACGACAGAGACCATGCCCTTTGTCGAGGCCCGAATGAGATCATAAAAGGCATCTGCCAGATAAGCTACTCCCAACTCCAGCTTCACTGCCTCTGGGGGCGCTTGTTCTGGGAAGGTATAGTTGCAGACCTTCCCTGTCCATCCTGGTCATTAGTGGCTGGAAAGTGAGTGAGTGCATCGGGATAATCCCAACCTGGTTTCACTTTGTCACCAGAGGACTCTTCAATTCATGAATAAAACAATCCATTCCTTGCAGCTGACCCGAGGTTTAGCCACCATTTAGATAAAGATCTAAACATTTCTCCTTCACCGAGCTAGCACTCTAATAAGCAGCACAAATAACTTCTAACCTTGACTCTTATCTTCATATCAATATCATAAAATCTACTCCCCCAATATCCAGCTGACTAGCCCAGCTGCCATGAGCATCTACTAAACACACAGAGTGTTACCGTTGAGATGGCCAGTTGGATGGAGGCGGAGTCAGTAGGCAGCACAAGGGAAAGGTCAGAGAGGTGTCGTAGCAGCTTGTTCTCCAGCTCTGGGCTGAAAGTCACATCCTGAGTTGAACCTGCAGATTTGGGGGTCACAGTAGATACAACAGGGACAGGACTATCACTGCGAAGGACGGGAGCGAGGACCGCCTCAGGATTCTTAAGATCTGTTAGGAAAAGAGAAGAAGACAGGGTGAACGTGAAAGGGTTTCGGACTTCTGTTAGAAAGGATAATGAAAACTAACAAGATAAAATGTATTTTTTTAATTTTCATTTATTATCACATTTCTAGACTGCCCCCCTGCTCAAAAAACACTCACAGTGTTTTACGGCAATTTAAACAATGACACCAAAATCAATCACAAAACAAGACAACATAAAAATACACAAAAGCCTAGAGGAGGAGGAAAGAAAAAAAGAATCACATAAAAATTCCAGCCTCAAACTTAACCAGAAAGCAACATACGACTGAGCATATAAATATTTTAATGCATGGGAGGTATGCCAAAAACATGTGCCAAAATGACAGCTCAACATTAGTGCTGTGTGGTACTGCAGTCCCTTTGCTAGCTGCTCATAACCATGGGATCAGATGGTCAGTTTCTCCCATTCTCTTATTTAACATGCCCTCAACTCTGTCTTTTAAACTGCACAAAAAATGAAATGGACCATCAACCAGGATCTCAGTGAATTACACAGGTACACTAAAAAAATTTTTTTTTAAACTGCCTCTAATGTTTCGATTGATTTTTACGATTTTTGGTGCGCTGAATCCAAATCTGGTAACCAATTTGCTCCATCACGTACAGATTTTTTGCTACATTGGGTTAGCAGTTTGAGGTGAACGTTTCAGATTGAGTGCGATCGAGATAAAAGTTTCTTGGATGAATTCTTTATACTAATTGTTTAGTAGTTATTCAAATAAGAATAAAGAAAATTGTAACAAGGCAGCACATAAGAATAGAGTAATGTCAACAAAACACACTGTGATGGTAGCAAAATTGTCTGCACTTAAAACAGCCACATACATGTGCACAAACATTGAGCATATAAGAGCGAGGTTAGACACAAAGCAAAGCAAAGAAATGTGCAAAAAATGTTGTACAGGTATGTATGTAAGAATAGAAAACGCAAACCGCACCATTGCAATACATGAAGACAAACACCCGATGGTGTGAAAATAAAATTCTAATAAATGAGATCCGACACTGTGGTAATAACTAGCAAATTTTTATTTCAAAGTTTAGTAAAAACACGATATTTGTCAACACAGTTTAGATTTTAAAGTCATTCTTGGGTCAATCAATCTCCTGGTGGGCCCGTTTCTTCTTCTTCCCCCAAATGCTTCTCTTGGTGCGCTGCTTGGCGTATTTTTCATCTGGGGTTTCCCGCAGCAGCAACCAGCAGAAATCAGCCATCATAGTGGTGTTCCATCTTCCTTGGTACCTTCTCTCTGCGTCCTTGATGTCCTGGTGAAACCTTTCACCTTGTTCTTCACTGTACGCCCCCAGGTTTTCGGGAAAGTAGTTCACATGGGAGTGCAAGAAATGGACTTTCAGGCTCATGTTACAGTCTTGTTCTTTGAAGGCATTGAGCATCCTGGCAACAATATCCTTATAGTTCTCATCTCGCCTGTTCCCCAAGAATTTGAGAACAACATCCTTGAAGGAATCCCAGGCTTCTTTTTCCTTCTCAGACATCGTTTCAGCGAATGCTCCATCTGAAATGAGTTTCCTTATATCAGGGCCAACAAACACTCCTTCCTTTAGCTTTGCTTCAGAAAGTCGGGGGAACTTTGAACAAAGGTACCGAAAGCACTCACCATCTTTTGGAAGGGACTTGATGAATTGCTTAATGAGACCCAACTTAATGTGGAGAGGTGGTAATAGAATTTTATCACGAGGTACCAAGCTCTCATGAAGAACATTTTTCTCACCGGGTCTCAAATACTCCCGAATTGGCCAGTCTTTTTTCCCCCAGTGTAGGTCGCGGGCCCGGCTATCCCACAAGCAAAGGAAGCAGGGATATTTGGTGAAATCGGATTGCTGCCCTAATAGCATGGATAGAATTTTAAAGTCTCCACAAATCATCCACTTTTGCTCATTATAACGAATCTTCTGAAGAATCAGGGCCAAATTCTCGTATTTTTCTTGGAGAATAACAGAGTGAGCAATAGGAACTGAAGCGAATGTGTTGCCATTATGAAGAAGAACACCTTTTATGCTGTCTTTTGACGAATCAATGAACAGCCGCCATTCAGCAGGATCATACTTGAGTTTAAACTTTTCCATCACTCCGTATATATCGTTGCAAAATACCAAATCTTCCTCTTTGCTGAAATACTTCAAAAATTGTGTCTCGCGGTTGCGGTACCAATAAAAAGTTGTTCCTGGTGACAATAGATTTTTCTGTTTAAGCCGAGAACCTAGCAGTTGGGCAGCATCTTTTGGGAGTCCTAAATCATTCAATTCAGTTTGAGAGAAAAGTTCAGGTTTCGGATCTGGTTCAGTTTCAAACTCGGAAGTACTGGACTCATCGGGAAAAGCCATCTGATGAGTCTCATCATGATCAGAACCGTCCACACAAATATGATCCAAAGATTTTGGTGGTTCAGGCACAGGTACTTCGTTGCTATGAGGTATAGGCCTAATTGCTGAGGGAAGGTTGGGGTAACTTATTACGTTCTTATTTTTTTAAGTTGTATCCCTTCACAATGTAAGAGCAAAAATAGCAGTCACTGCTGTGGTCTCTTTGTTCACGCCACATCATAGGTATTCCGAAACGAAATGCTTGTTTTTTACCTTTCATCCATAAGCGTAGATCTTCCTCACATGTCTTGCACACTTTGTGAGGAGCCCACGGTTTGTCTTGATCGCCTAACTTCAAACCGAAATAGGCGAAATATACTTTTTTAATAAATGCAGAAATGTTCCTCTGCCGCTTTTTCACGGTATATTCCCCACAAATAAAACAAAAACTGTCCGGAGAGTTGACGCAACATCTGGCTCTGTGAGCCATCACAAATACACAGCACTGCAAACTACAACTGTAGTGAACCACTTCGGAATAAAGCTGGATTACGACTGAGCAAACAAAAGGTAATAATGAACTTGCAAGAAACTGAAATTTGACAGGAAATTTCATGTCGCAACCACCGTGTTTGAGCGAGCGAGCGAACGAGGCGAGGCGAACAGGAAAGAACATGCGCCAGCGCGAGTACTGGATTTAGCCCCCCGCCTCCCAATTGTCCTGTTAATGTATAAAATGAATACAAAACACTCTAAAATATCATGAGGGAGTGTTTCTAGTTAGTTAACCATTACAACCTCTATTTTGGGCCAAGAAAATAAACTGCAGTCGGCTAAAAAGAAATTATGTGAACATTCCTTATATGGGTAAGAAATCTAATTTTGCAAGAAAACGTGACGTGATGGAACATTTTGGCTATTTTTCCTGGATTCAGCACCCCAAAATCTATAGGAATCAGTTGCAAAACTGGAGGCAGTTTTTTGGTAGTGTACCTGTGTTATTAGCCAGATAGACTTGACCAAGCCAAAAGGAAAAAAAAAACCAACTAAGGAGCATATCTCCTCTTTCAGATCCTGTAAAGTATTTGTAATCTGGATTTACCACCAGGGGAGACAGGATGCTAGGTCTAATGGACCCTCCATGGCACATTTTATGCATGCAATGAGGTAAATCCAGAACTGGATCAACCATGACAAGTGAGCTGACAACCATATCCTGCACAACTGAGGTTACCCAGTTTCAGGATGGAGATATTTTGGCCTGTCCTGGATTTTAACTTAAATCCCAAAGCAGTGTGGAATTTACAGTTCCCGTTCTACCTATCGAAAGCAGCCCTGCAAGCCACATAATGTATTAGGATGAAGCTGGCAGAAATCCAAGGTTGGCCTTAATTCTCCCTCCTGGAACTGAGTAACTTAGCAGTTGTGCCGTCTGGAATTTACAGAAACAACAACAACAACAAAATTATATTTCCACTCCATTCTTGGTTTTCCCCACATCCCCTGCCTTCAGGCTGTTTGCACTCTAGGACGTTTAGTGTGACATCCCTCCCAGTGTCCTAGGGATCCGACGCCTTTACCCAAGCCCAGCTGCGAGGTGACATCCTTCCTCCGCTGCAGCCTCTCCCTCAGGGACTCCAGCTTCCTCTTGTGCGCCTGGATGTTGCTCCACGTGTCCGACATTTCCCTCCTTCTTCTTCCACTTCTGCATAGGAAAGGAAAGTTTATAACAGCATCACAGCCCTAAACGCTCTCTCTCTCTCGAAACACCGCGTAGGGAGGAAGAGGAAGAGTTTTCTCCTATATATCGCACAACCGCCGCTTCCCGGCACACCGTTTTGCGGCTATCCGGTTTCGGTCGCATTGTGATGACGTACTTCCAAGTTCTCGATCCCGGTAGCCATCTTTGTTGAGGGCCAGTAGTGGGGGTTTTCGACCACTAGGGGGTATGGTGAATAAATTCTTCATTCATGTTACCCGCTTCCCAAGACAGTAAATACTTTCAGTGAAGTTCTGTTAAGTGAAAGGTGGCCTCTATCATGAGTGGTTCTTAATCTTGTGAAATAATTAATATGTATAATACTAATTGGAAATAACAATTTAAAAATTATGCAGTAGGCCACCTTTTCCTTCTGCAAGGCCACTTTTATCTTGCTGCTATTGAGGCTTCAATGGGTAGGGACCAGGGTGGTACAAGGAAGGGTATTAGATGCTCTAAACCAGTGATTCCCAAACTTTTAGATAGTATGACTCCATTTTAGCACATACAATTTCACTTCATCCAAACCAATCATGATTAAGACAAAACAGCATACCCCACTCCTCTCCCTTCTTTCACCCCTTCTCCCAGATTATCCAAAGCACGATGGCGGCGGCAGCAGCAGCAGAGAGCAAAGCAATTGTGTCAGCGTACACTCACAAAGCTTAATACCAGCCTAACAGGAAGCATGGATATTGGCTCTGAAAGTTAATCGACTCACAGGTCCCATGATGCCTGCTACTACTGAGCATAGATCACAATGGAGGTTCAGAAGGGGAGGGGGTCAGTCTATCTAAAGAGTTGCCAAGTCATCCAGTTCCAGGAATGAGATTTCTTGCCAGTTCTGGTTTTAAATTAGCATTGCATTGCAGTATGGTATTTGTAGTCCCTGGTTTTACCCATTGAAATCAGTGCTGCAGGTCCCATAATGCGACAGGTTGAGCATGTCAGAAATCTGGGACTGGCTTAAAATCTCACTCCTGGAACTCGGTAACTTGGCAACTCTGCATCTATTTATGATATGGGTCTTGACTCATAGTTTGGGAAACACTGCCCTTCAGCTTTGCCCCTCCCCCTCATTAACTGACTAATTTCTTGCCCTTCTCCTCCCCCCTCCCCAGATATTCTGATCATTAAACTCAACAATCACAATCATGTATTATACTTCATTTTGTGTATATTTACATAATGAGGGCAATTTGCCTTGTAATTAGTTCAAACTGTTAGAATGTTAAAATTTGTTCTATGTAATAATGTTGTTCATTGTACACCGACCCTGATCTCAGAAAGGAGCAGTATAAAAGTAACGATAAAAAAAAAAAATTCCAAAATGAGTTATTTGAAAATTGCCCACGCTCCCAGTAGGTAAAAATACTGATGGCAGAGTTGCCAAGTTATCCAGTTCCAGGAGTGAGATTTTTTTTTTTTGCCAGTTCTGGTTTTAAATTTGCATTGCAATGCAGTATGGTATTGGAAGTCCCTGCTTTTACCCATTGCAATCAGTGCTGCAGGTCCCATAATTTATCAGGGTGAGATTTTCAGAAATCCAGGACTGGCTTAAAATTTCACTAACTTGGCAACTCTGTGGTGGTTCTAATGAGTTTAACTGTGTGTGAGAGAGAAGAGTAATATGATGAAAGCAAGAAGGAAGTGGAGAGGTGGGAAGCAGCAGTGGGGATAAGAAAAAGGTAAAAGGCAGACGTGTGGAAGATGGAAAGTGAAAGGCAGACAGAAGTGAAAAGGGGGAGATGGAAGATGAGAGGTAATAAGAGATACAGGGTCAGAATGAAGACAAAAGATGGGGAATGATTGAGCAATAGCGATAGAGGGAAAAGTGAAGAGAACGAGGAAGAGCAATACCAAAAAGATCAGTTTAGTAGGGGCAAGAAAAGAAAGGTGAAAGAAAAGGGTAGACTGCTGTCACAGAGCTGTGAGTTATGGTGTAGAAGCTATGGCTTTGGATGCCCCCAGTGCTTGGGGCCAGTTGGGCATAAGCACACAACAGAACTGATACTCTCAAGCCTGGGTAAAGAAGAAAGATGGCTGTTGCCACTATGCTGTCCTTTGCTAGCCAACAAGAGATGTCCCTTGGCCTGGGGACCTAGGGAGGGGATGTTCTGAGCTCCTTTGGTCTGTCATCTGAGGAAAAGAAGGGAGGGGGCTGCTGTTAGGGAGTAAAATGGGGAAACTACTAAAAATAAAACATAAAAAATAAAGAACTAGGAAAAGGAGTCAGGAGAAGAGAAAAAAAAGATAAACGCAGAGGAGACTCTGAGAACGTAAAGACGAGGAAAACATTCAGACAAGGAGGTGAGAGAGGGCATTTCATTTTCAATTTATATATCGGCATATGTGACTTTTATTATGTGTTGGTATACATTTTCAAGGTATTGAATTATACGTCTAGAAGGCAATTCTTTAACAGGTTGCCTAGGTCTGGAGGCTAAAGAGGCGCCTAATGTAAGCTAATTTTATAAAGACACATATGTGCCTATGTGCCTTTATGAAATACCGGCACCGAAGCAGTCTGAATCAAGGCTAAAATGCAGCTCAGAAGCTAGTGTATGTAGTTGTACATATGTAGCTGAGGCATAGCCATGGGTGGACTGATGGGGGAGGGGCTTAGGCTCCTCCACTTTAGCCTTCACTTTGCCCGATTTGCGCTCATGATGCACATGCCCTGCTGCATGTAAAGTTTTAATGCGTGCGTCGCTGCTGTAAATCAGAAAAGGAAGACCTGGTTCCCACCATTGGAATGGATGAAGTAAGTACATGTAGCGGGGCAGGGGTGTTGTATGCCTCTTGCTCTTTCATGTTAAAGTGTTAATCCTTCCCCCACCCCCAAAAAATATTTGTGGTCTGGCTACTGATACGTAGGTGTGTATTTTATTTTCTAAGTGTGTACTTTGCCATTCTGTCCAAGCTTTGCTTAAACTCCTCCCCCAGACACGCTACATCCAGGTCACATACAAGTACATGCCTATTTGTCATAGTTCAGTGTTTCTCTAGCCATTCCTGGTGTACTCCCTAGCCAGTCTGGTTTTTTGGGATATCCAAAATGAATATGCATGAAACAAATTTGCATGCAATCAAAGCAGTGCATGCAAATCTATCTCATGCATATTCATTGTGGGTAACCTGAAAACCAGACTGGCTAGTAAGTACACCAGGACTGGCTTGAGAAACAGCATCACGTTGTGCACTTGTATGCACGGAGTAATTTTATAAGATATTGTTTCTAAAATATAAAATATTGGATATTTTTGTCATCATTGTTTGAGATGTTTATAAATAAAAAAATATTGAAATAACAGTTAAAATCTTTTTGGGGGAAAAAGAGCATGAAAGGGTAACACAGAAATATATTTGAAGTGTTATTATTCTTATATTCCAGTGGTTTGGTTGGTTGCGTAATTTTATAAGAGCCATTTTATACACATATACAGGCATATACACATGAAAAATCCCTGATAGGCTTACCCAACCCCCACCCCCACCCCCGGACAATATTGCAAACACAGAAATCAATATGCTTTTAATGGGGATGGATCTTACATTGGTATCAGGCAATTAGGCATTTTTACAAGATTGTTCTTGGAGGGGTGCTATGGTAATCATCATTGCTGAATTTAATTATCAAAATCATTGGAGAAGGGGGTGCAAGGCTGAAGCTTTACCTAGGGTGCTTAATACCTTTGCATTAGCCCTGTCAGAGGTAAGGCAGCAAGTCAATAAAACATCTAAAATGAGAGCACACAGACCCATCAAGGACTGATAAATTTGTCAAAGGCACAGCTCAGACATCTTGGCATCCATGCAAGTGGATAGGGTCGGAGGCGCAACTCATGTTGGCGGCATTGAGATAGGTTTTGCCTTGTAAGGCGTCCAACAGCAGCAATCGTTAGGCATTTTTACCTGGCTCAGCCCATCATTTCTGTACCCAATCGAATACTCAGATAAATGTTTAAATTAGACATCACACTTTTAAACTTTCCATATTTTCACGAGCAGAGATGTCTCTCTCCATACAAAGATTCAGCTTGTTCAAGTCATGGTATTTTCAGTAACATCTTATGAATGCAAAGGTTTGACAGCGAAAAAGATAGTCAGGAAGAAAATTGATGCCTTTGAATTATGGTGCTGGTGAAGAATACTGTGTATACCATAGACTGTCCGAAGAACAAACCAGTCAGTACTAGAGGAGATCAAACCAAAGTTTCTTTAGAAGCTCAGATGACAAGACTTTGACTTTCATAATTTGGACACATCATGCGACCAGAGAGATTATTAGAGAAAGACATCATGCTTGGCAAGGTTGAAGTTCAATGCAAAAGTGGAAGGCCGGCAATGACATGAGTCAATACAGTAACAGCAGCTATGGGTGCTACTCTATCAATAATGAGCCACCTGACTGAAGACCAAACACAGTTTAGGATAGCTATCCAGCGGGTCACCATGAGTCGAAACTGACTCAACGGCACTTAACAACAACAACAACATATATGTATATAATGTGGGCAATATTCAAAACTGTTAATCTCCTTGTGGGTAAAAGTATGCACTGATTTATTTTTTGTTTTTTAGGTTTGTGTGGCTGTCAGGAGTGGAGGAGTAGCCTAGTGGTTAGAACACTGGCTTGGTAACCAAGCAACCAGGGTTCAATTCCCACTAGCACTCCTTGTGGCCTTGGGCAAGTCACTTAACCCTCCATTGCCTCAGAAGAAAGGCCTGGCAATCTACTTCCGGTGACACTGCCAAGAAAACCCAGGAGCTTCTGGGTCACCAGGAGTCAGGACTGACTCAAAGGCACACATTACATTTTTAAACTGCTCTTTGCCATCCCCCTCAGAGTTGCCACTGTAGGTAACAATGTAGTCTTGCCAAATGTTTGAGCAGGTCCTGCCCTGTGAAAATTTGAACCAAGGTCTTCAGTCAAGTAGCATGCCGTGTCACTACTGAGCAGCAAAGGCACGGTTTTGTTCTCAAGTGAGGCAAGGAACTAAATTTGTGGTCCGCTTATTGCTTGAACACATTGTGATGCTATGCAATATAAAACCACCATAAATCTGTATAATTATGTCATTATATTAGGGAGGGGGAGAGAGGAACGATAAAGAACAGCAATTAATAAAAGGGGAAGAACATTTAAATGAGGAAAAGGACAGAGAGAGAGAGAGAGAGAGACAGAAACTGGCAAATAGACTGTAGCAGTGGCTGGGAATTTTGGCATAAAGACAGGAAGGACCATACTGGACCAAATATATGGTTAAAAATATTTGAAGGAAGAGATATAACAGAGAGGCAGATGTGGTCAGAAAAAATAAACAGAGGGAGATACAGGGTGAAAGAAAGATAAAGAACAAGAGATAAAATAACAGAGATAGAACAAGACAGAGAAGGGGAGGGGGATAGTAGAAAGAGGGAGAGAGAGAGAGAAAGAATGAGAAGGCGAAAGGAAGTGTTCGCCTGATTGCCTCAGAGGGATTAGTGCCGGCAGTGGTCAGGAAGTTTGGCTTCTATAGAAAACCGGAGGCCAGCTGTTCCAACAAAGAGAGATGGTAGTGAATCCAGGATGGGGGGGGGGGGAGGGAACTAGCCCAGCTTAATCACTTAAATAGCATTATCTGTAACCAAGAAGCCTTTATCCATTATTCCAGCCATTGAAAAGAAGGAACAAGAGAATTGGGGTGGTGGGAGTGGTGTGTGCTTCTGTGAGAGCAAAGAATTAAAGAGACAGGCTCTGAACTTATGTATGTGTGTCTCTTAGTTTCTTATCCCATTCCGTCTCAACAGGTTCATCAGCGAAGAGCGAGGGGTGGAGGGGTACAGTCAGGCCCTCCTTTCTATCTCCTTCATTCATGGCTACTAGGTGTGTGTAATCATGAGTGTGCATTCGGTTCGTTTGGGGGCCTAAAATTTTGAAGTGCATACAAATCGCTTGTATGCGCATACAGCTATGAATTAGTGCACATACAATCATTTTGTATGCTTAAAATGTATACAATGCACCTGCAAAGAAAAATATAGGGGAAACAAAGCCACAAGAAATGCCTGAAAATCAGGAAAAATGTGTTTTAACCCAGCACAAACCAAACTTTTTTTTGTCTGTGCACACCCCTAATAGCTTCAGTTTGACTGGAGGGACTAAGCATTATGAGTGGGAGGACCATACTGAGGATAACATCTTTTGCTGCTGTTGTATTAGATTGCAGAAATGTCCTTTATTTTAATCCTTTGTTAATCTTCCAGTAGTAGTCTTCTATGAGTAGCTACTGTACACTCTCTTCTACTTCAGCAATACACGTTACTCAGCAAACTAAAAAGACTGAAAACGTTTTTATAGGTAAGGTGGGTGTTGACCAACGGCAAGCAGAAACTTATATGCTTATGGCACTATGTCCTTTGTCATCGTTGTTCACTACCCAGTTACTGCTCATGTTTGTATAAATCCTTGAAGAAACCAGTAAGTGGTGAAACCAATGGCCAAGGTCAGGACTGGGGAGAGGATTTATGTTGTGAGCATGAAACCATGAATGCGGTAGACCACCTGTTCTACGTTGCGAATGGAGATCTTTGTGATTGGTGGATTACTGAAGAAAAATGGAATATGGCAAGGTTTTATAATTTGGATGAGAAGATATAAGGGAATAGTAAAAGACTCAAAGAAAGATTATAGAAAATAATAAAAACAAACTTAAATAAAGATATAACAAAACATAAAGTGGTAAGTGATCGCTGGAAGTAGCGGTATACAAATACTCTCCAAAAAAAAAAAAAAGTGATGATGAAGGAGATAGTGGCATAAGCACAGAGGTTTCTGTTTGCCATTGTTGAGCTCCCGCCTTACCTATAAAACGTTTTTCAGTCTTTTTCATTTGCTGAGTAACATGTATTGCTGAAATAGAAGAGAGTGTACAGTAGCTACTCATGTAAGACTGATGGAAGATTAATAAAGGATTAAAATAAAGGACATTTCTGCAATCTATTTAAATTGTATTGGGCGGTTTTGCAGATTTATTATGGATTGGTAACTCATACTTTGGCTTCCATTTTGGAGAGAGCGAATAAAATCCACAGTAACATTTAAAAAAAATTATGTTATCACACCCACCCACCACATCAATAGCAAGTGTTCTGGCCGAAGTCAAAAATATTACCACCAATCATGCGTGGTGCATGACATAGACCCATCAAGAGAAAGTAAGACTAAGGGCTTCTTTTACTAAAGCCTGTTAAGGTTCAGCACTTAATGTGTGAAACAAACACCCATTGAGTGCAAGGCCTTCACATTAGCTGTCAGGGGTATGACCAGCATGAACCCGACAGTTAACGCTGGGACGTGAACCCTAATGTGCACTCCAGTAAAGTGGGTTCACCTAACGACTCCCATAGAAGTGTCAATAGGTGAACTTGTGCTCTCCATACCCACACTCCAATCATTCCCTGCCCTATCGTGCCATAGCCAATTAGCGTTCATTTTACTGCGTGGTCACTGGCATGCTGGAAGCTTAGTGTTCCTGGCTGCCAGTTGCCACTTATCAAATGCATGCTAACCGGAACACCAGGCTTTAGTAAAAGGAGCCCTAAGGATTCCATCTGCCTAGTCCAGAACCGGACGGGCCGTATCAATCTGGACTTTACCCAGCCCTTTGGCTTCCTACTTTTATTAAGTAATGATTAAAAGGCCATGCACCAACGAGTCATTTTTTGATTCGGTTCCTCAAGCTGCCATGCAATTCCATGCCCCTTTGCTTCCATTATCAGATTCCTCTGCTGAATTATTTTGAGGATAGCTCTGAAAGCATGGACAGATGCCTTTATCTCATTGGAACTGGTGACATCATAAGCAGCATTCACCAATCACTTTCTTTCATTCCAGAATTGAAAAACACAGGCAGAAATGTGGTGGCAGTGCAAAAGAGAGAGGCTGAGATGGGCCCTGCTGGTGAAGCAGTGTGTTCAATAGGGCCAATTGGGGGTGCCATGGGTGCATGAGAGCCCTCAATAACAAGTAAACTCCTTCACTGTTTCCAGGAAGGCTTTATTTGTCTTACGTTTTGTATCACCAATCATTTTGAAAAGTTGGCTCCTAAGTTTCAGGAATGCATACACATGTCTATTCCACAACACCCTCCGCCATCCCTCTCCCCCAAAATATGCACAAATTAATTAAGAATGGAATTACACTGTTTGTTGAATTAACATATTTATTGAAGAAAGGCTGATATACTATAACCGAGAATCACTACGGCTTGTTTATACAAGAGAGCAGTCCCTATTCATAGAGGAGAATTGGGATTCTGCTGTTTGGGTTGGTGAGGCCTGGTCTCTCCATCTCCATCAGGCTGACCTAAGTAATACTGCTTCACCCAGAGCTCGTGATTTACTGGCACTCAGCACTCTATGACACTTGAGATATGAGTTTGGGGGATCAACAAGTGCTTATGGGTTTAGGGGTTACGGTTGTAAAACAGTAACTTAGAAGATGATAGCAACAAAGACC
This sequence comes from Ichthyophis bannanicus, assembly GCA_033557465.1. Lineage (NCBI taxonomy): Eukaryota > Metazoa > Chordata > Amphibia > Gymnophiona > Ichthyophiidae > Ichthyophis > Ichthyophis bannanicus. The sequence goes on from CM066048.1 coordinate 124,749,569, forward strand.
AGTTGGCCCAGTCAGTCTGCCAAGTTATTCCTCTCTCCACTGCCAGCTGTAGAAATGCAGAGCTGAATGTCATTCCTTATCCAAGTCAGATTGTATTGGGGCCTCTGCCTTCCTGAATATGTGATCATACAAGATATAGACAACCTCTGTTGGCCAGGGAGGAATGTTGTTGAATTGGGTCCTGAAAGAGGTATCCTCCTGTCCATGAGGTCATCACTACAGATGGGCAAGATGAGTGCTTGCCTAGAGTTCCATGCAAAGGAGGCACTGAAAGATGAAGGAGAGCAGGGCAAATCATTCGCCACCGCCCCTGTTTTGTATAATCCCCTCCACCTTGCAAGTGCACGTATACTCCTGTGCTGGCCAATAACAGCTTAGCCTGCTCCAACATGGGAATGAAGCCATATAGCCGGCTGATGAGACAAAGGGTGCAACAGCTCTTGCCTAGGGTACCATGCTCCTTGGTGATGGTCCTGCTTGTTTAGATTGCAGCTGCTGGGAAATGATTGTAAGCTTAGAATTGCCCCTAAATCAGCTCAAAGCTCACAAACTGATCCAGTCATTGTTTTGCTTCCACTGTATTTACAGAGCTTATCATCCTGCTTTGCATGTATGAACATAAGCAAGAAAAAAGAATAAGGCAGGAAATCACAGATCAAATGCGACTCTTCTCATAATATAAGAAGGGATGACAAAAGGAGAAGATACATTCTTAGACATTTTCATATACTACTGCATTAAAAACAACTATGGCTGAGTTGTTGATGCCAGTGACAGTTGATTTCTCCTTTGCCTCCTGACAAAACTGTGTTCATCCCCCAAGATGGAGGTTCACGTCCCTCAACCTTCCATATGTCTCATAAGGGAGATGATTCTAAAAGTTCAGGCCAAATGGGAGACAAATTCAGGAAAGGTGAGCTCCTGATTCTTCCCCTGTCTGCCTCCCCAACACTATATTTGCATTGATTCCAACTATACCTACAGTATATGCAGTATTCTGTAAAGCAGAGTTGAGCAGTTGTGTTCTCATATTCTCTGAAGGCCAAGATCTCTTTCATTAGACCAACATGAGGTGGATCTGAACGTCAACTATCAAGTCAAAACTAAACTGCCCAAGACAAGGGTGGCCAGGTTCGGTCCTCGAGGGCCACAAACCTGCCAGATTTTCCCCTTATAAAGAGGCATGAGACACAGCTGCATGCGTACTATTCCACCGTACGCAAATTTATCACACACCTATTCATGAGGGATAATCCTGAAAATGTGGCCTGTTTGCAGTCCTCAAAGACTGAACTCGTGTATGTCTGGCCCAGGTCCCTGCTTTCATACTGGACCAGCCTAAGAATCATCTCAAAATATGTATGTGCACAACACGAGCTTCCCATGTCATTGTGCACATTCATATTTTGGGTTGATTCCTAGGCTGGTCCAGCATGAGATTCACAGCTGCAGAGAGCTCAGAACCAGTGTCAGTGCTGGGTCTCAGTGGCCTCGGCATGCTGTATGTTTTTGTGGATAGCCATGTGGCTTTCAGAGCTGCCCTGTTATCCAGTTCTAGGAGAGATAGTGGACCAGTCCTGTATTTCTGATAGTCCAATCACGGTGCATTATGGAACCTGCAGCACTGATTTCAATGGATAGAATTAGGGACTTCAAGTAAAATGCTGCTGGAACTCAGTAGCTTGGCAGCTTTGGCTTTGTGCAGATCCTGCTTTGTACTTACAGGACAATGACCATGGGCAACTAAGGGCAGCGCTTGACCCACATAAATCCCAAATATTAGACTGAGTCAGTCCTGAATCTTCCCACATTGCTTCTCTGGGTCTACAGTATATATTTCCAGTTTTGTCATGAAAAACAGAGCTACAAGGACATAGAAGGCACTAGAGACAAAATAGGGCTGCCACTTGACTCTACATTCTAAAAATGAAGCTTGTCTAGTCTTGGTTTTAGCCTATTGCATAGTGAATTTCTAGTTATGGGTGATGCAGTAGGTAAAACCAGGACTGGATTAACTTGTTCCTTATAATATGGACTCAGGGGGCAATCCTAGGACATAACCTTTGAGAGTCAGCTTGATTAAGGTAACAGCTATAGGGAGGATCAGAACTGAGTTTGGATGGTTTGGGATTTTAGTACAGAATACAGGTTATTAGAAAAGCATAAAAAAGTGAAACAGTTGAGAGGCATATAACTGTATTACTAGCAACAAACTCCACGTCATAAGAGGAAGGCTATTTTTATCATATTGCGCTTATGGATTTGGAGTGCCTATCTTGCTTTGAGAAATCAGAATTACAAGTTCATTGATGCAGTAAGCTAAAAGCAGGACTGGTCCAGCCAGTACCTCATGATATGGAGCTTGTTGGTATCCCTAGTATCTGGTCACTAGAAGCTACTGAAGCATACTTATAATTCACACAACATCTTCTTCTTTAAGCCCTCCAACTGGCTAAGAAAAATGTTCACTTAAAATTGTTGTTTCCTAGCCCTCCATCATACTATGGTGCCTTCTCCTCTCCTTGGTCCCTACCGTTGCTCAGAAACATTTAGCTAGTGGTTGTTATTTTCTTCTCATCCTTATTTTGGAAAGAAAAATGAATGATCTTAGTAGTGGCAGATTATGCAGATTAGTGAGAAAGCTGCTGGGTAGTCCATTGCGATTGTCTTGAGTTGTGAAGGTTTTTAGCCACAGATCCCCAATATGAGTTGTTGTTCACTGTGTGCATCATCTCTTAGAAGGAAAGAGAAGTTAGGATGCACTTCATCCCACTGTGTGGCAATGAAAGAGAAGTCCAAAAAAAGGATGTTGGATTCTGAAGTGTTTTTGGACAAAGCTTGCAACCTCCACCATGACATTTCCTGCAGGCACCATGGCGATATGAGCTTTGAGAAGGATTGTCATGGCTTTATCACGTCCTGCTTTCGGTGTCTTTTGGAAGAATCCTTGCCAAGAGGGCCCCCCTGGGCCTACTCTCTAGAGTGCTGCTACATAAGTAAATTGCTATTTCTCTTCCTTGACTTGACTGTCTGGGGGAGCCTCAGAAGTTGGCAGGGCCTGCTCTTTGATTTCACCTAATCCACCGATAGGTGCATTGACTGTGACTGCATTACTGAGGCCAATCAGAGCAGGTGGAGCAAGCACTGCAGCTGCTGGGCTGATGCCAGCAGGCTTTGCCACTGGTCTGTTTGATAGAAAGGCTGTATACTGATTCCAGAAGGAAAGGGGTCCGACTCCTACGAGCTGTGCAGGGATATCCCTTGCCAGGAAGTCCTGCAGCTTGACAGGGCCACCTGAAAGAAGTGGGACAGGGCTGTCCATGGAGAGACGTCTCCCTCTCCTGATGGGGCTACTGTTCCAGACATGGGTGCTCATATGGACCTAGGAAGGAACAGGAACAGACATTCATTTCTGTAAGGGATGAATCAAATTTCTCATATGTATAGTCACCAGCAGAGGCTTTTTGCTCTGTTTCATAAAATCATTTCCTATATGTCACTCACTTTCTCTTATATTTTGTCTCATGCATTCCAAGAAGAGACTCTAAAACATCACTTATGGTGATGATGTCTCTGAGGATGTCTTAATGCAGAGCCCAAAGAATAGAACCTGAGCCCTGTCTCCAAACAAATGACTGGGGAGAGATGCCTGGGGTGTATTCCCTATGCAGACTCAGGAGATAGATTCTAAGCTCTAACCCCTATATATTAAAATGGTATAGTAACTGGTCAAGGGAATGCAAGGAGTATATACTCTACAGAAATCCCAGGGAATAGTCACAGTGCTTTGGTCCTATTTTTAGAGAACCAGCAATTACATTAAGTAAATATAAAGCACTGTTTCTGATGGATATCCTAGGGGCAGGAACTATAAATCCTTGCTGCTGACATAAAATGGTGAGCCCTACCTTCAGATTTCCTCTGGTAGTGAAGGCTCTTCCACACATACTGCAGGAGAAGGGCTTCTCTCCAGTGTGAATCCTTTCATGGATCTGCAAGGCACTGGCAGAGGAGAAGGTCTTCTTGCACACCATGCAGAGATGCTGCTTGGGGATGCGCCTCGAAAGAGGGGATAGTGTTGATGACACAACCAGCCCAGGCAGCTGTACCAGCGTCAACATATTAGGTGGGCTCCCTACTTCCATCTTCACCAAGTTGTCTGGAGGTGTTTGGGCTAGTAGAGATGATTCTTTGGTCAAGTACTGAGAGGGGTTTAGTGACCGAGGAGGGGATGTTTCGCTCACCTGGTGTGCTGCCAGCATGTGTTTCTTTAAAATTGCTTTTTCCAGGAAACTCTGTTTGCAGATCATGCAGACAAACACTCCATCTTTAGTATGGTTTTGTATGTGCTTCTCTAGGGAGTCCTGGGAAGAGAAAGGCACATCACAGATGTCACAGTTGTGGGTGTCCTTCTTCTCTGATGCCTCACTAGCTGTTGCACCTCTTTCTTGAACCATATTTGGCATTTCAGTGGGAGATGGACTTGAATCATCATTTCTGCTTTCCACTAGGGACTCAAAGGGTTCAATAAAAACATCCTGAGGTTTTTCTTTCTGGTGAACTTCTATAACGGTATTTCTTGTATCACTCAGTTTGCAGTCTTCCAGAAGCTCTGGGGGAGATTGCAATTCAGTAACAACAGCAGCGGTAGGTTCTGAAGGAAGAATATGTTCGACTGCTGAAGCTGATGGAAGGCTGCAATCAGTGCCACCCTCTCTCACTTCTTCTTTTGTGGTGGCAGCTAGGATATCTTCATCCAAACTGGAAATCTCTGAATCCATCTGGGTTACTTTGTTGCTTTCAGATCCACTGCTTTCCAGAGAGTCCTCATCAGTAGCATCCTCATCTGAAAAGTCCTGGTCATCAAAGCTCTTCTCCTCTAGACAGTAGTCCAACTTGGTCTCAACACTATCAGGAACAACCCCATTAGGGATCTGTCCACCCAGGTGCATCTTGATATGCTGCTGAAGTGTCACAGCATTTGTGAACTTCTTCTGGCAGATGGGGCAAGAGTTTTGGGCTTTAGTGGCAGGACTAGACTTGTGCGCGACAAAGTGAGCCTTTAAGTTGCCCTTGGTGGAGAAGGCCCGGCCACATATTTTGCACTTGAAGGGTCTCTCCCCACTGTGTTGACTGTAGTGCAGATGCAGGGCCCTGGGGCAGCTGAGCACTCTCAGGCAGATGACACACTGGTTGGAACTGGTGGCCTGCTTGTCGATCTTCTCTACCAGCTGCTGGAGTTTTGAAGTCTCAGAGGAACCAAGAGGATCAATGATATATGGAAAAGGGAAGGTGGTTGCCTTGAAATGATTAGTCAGCAGTGCCCAGCTGGGCAGGGAACTTACCAGTTTGTTCAACTGAACCCTGCCACCGTTGCCATTGTGACTGTCCACAGGTGGTTCCCTATCTGATGGCGGTGTGTTTTCGTCTGTCTTGCTTTTCAGGTTGCCTCCAATGCACTTTGGCAGGGAAGCTGTATTGTCACCAGCCTTCATGAGAACAAATTTATTCAGTGAAGGGAGAGTCTGGGCAGTGGAGAGAAGGGTGAGGCTGTCTGTGGCAGTTAAAGCTGAAATGAGGGATTTCTTCTCAGGTGGGTCCTCATCTGTCTTCTCAGGGGGCACTGACATACCATAAGGGAGCCCAGTGCTTGTCAGCACGTAGTCCAGATGCTCAGGGACTGGATGGGGATTCATCTGCACATGGGGGTACTTCTCCTTGTGCCGGTGGAAATGGACCTTCAGATTTCCTCGGGTGGTGAAGCGATTTCCACAGATATTACATTTGTAAGGTCTTTCACCTGTGTGGGACCGCAGGTGAATCTGGAGGGCACTATCACTGCCAAACACCTTGGCACAGAACCGACACTTGTGCCTGCCAGATGGTTTCTCTTGTGATGGCTCCACATAGGCAGGCTCCCCATTCTTCTGCTTTAGCAGGCTAGGCATGGTTTCAAGCACTCTCGCTCCCAAGAACATTCCAGCCTGGGGGGCCAGAAGACCTGTAGGGAAAGCAGAATGAGCAGACATCAGCTGGTCAGGAGGTGATGTGGGTAAGGAGGTTGACCCTTGAGCAGCCTTTTCACAGAAAGATGTCACAGACTTCTGCTTTAGTGCATGGACATTTGGAAGGCTTCTTCCAGTGAAGGGGTTTCTCAGTGGATTATAGAGATGGAAGAAAGCTTGCTTGGGCACTTCTGCTCCAGATGAGGTTTTGAGACTCTCAGGTACCTGTGTCGTTTGACTTGTCTTCATTGGGCTGAATGCAGGCAAAGACTTTGTGCCAGCAGGTGCTTCAGCTTGTAAAGGTGCAGAAGTGGTCAGGGGTCCAATTGGCTGTGATATAGACCCCAGCATGAGAACTTGCTGGCAGATCTGCTCAGTCATTTGCATCTGGTGGATCTGGCGTTGCTGAAGAACCCGGAGCTCTTCTAAGATCATCGGGATGTTGAGGGAACCACAGGCTGCTCCAGCAGTGAGAGCCTCTTGACTGAGGGGTACTGCCCCAAGCTTTGGATTAGGGAGGCCCTCCAGCATCAGCCCACCATTGGGAATGTAAAAGTGCCGTGAAGACCCTGCATCTTTACACCCTGGTTCCAGCCAAGCACCTGATCTGGGGCAATCTGCAGCTCTGCTAGTCTTCTGGCCATTGCTGGTGAGGGAAGACTCCAGTTTGGGTCCTTGTTTCTCATGTGTTCTGCTATTTGTGCCAGGTCCATGAGGATCACCCATGCTTTTGGTGGAAATATATCCGTGGCTGTGCTCTCCATCCATATTTCTGGGAGCCTCGGCAGAAGAGGGTGTAGAAGAGCAGTCAGCTTGGTTGCCAACAATCACCACCACCTGGTTAACTACCATGCAGGATTCTCGGTGTTGAAGAAACTCAGTTGGGTCTTCAAACTGGGCACAGCATTTTTCACAGACCTGAATGTCCTCATCTGCTGTATCTCCTTTAGAAAAGAAGACACAAATAAAGAAACATGCATTATATGTTAGTGCTATGCAGGAAAAAATATTTTGCTTTGTTTCATTTCCTGTTTTGTTTGCAGGTATTTTCTTTTTATTTTGGATCATTTTAATACATTTTCATTTTGTTTAATTTTATTTTTATAAATTTTCATTTCAGAGGAATTTTGTTAATTAAAGAGGTAGCTGTGGCTGCTGCCCAACCAAAAAACATAGCTGAAATGTTACTAGTGATTTCAGGGAAATAAAAACCCAACTGACCTTTTTTCTCACAGCCAGAGTCTGGTCTCTCCATGGGGGCTGACTCTGCTGTATTGCTGCTAATCATCCTTCCTGTTTCCAGATTGGCCCACAGTTTGTGTGGTCTGGAGCTCTATGTAAAATGCTAACTGTATTTTTTGCCTTGGGAATCTATTAACTCCTGCTGTAGAGATGTACTCCAAAGATTTTTCTTTTGCCATGTTCTTTTGCCAGAAATTCTGTGAAACCATATCTAAGTATGCTGTCAGAAACATTTACCAAGCCTAATCCACATTCTGATTGTCCAGTTAGCCAGATCATTTCATTTCATTTAATGTTGTTTCATTTATTAAAACTTGATACTGTCCTTAGTGGGAAGAACAGAATGGTTCACAATAAAATTTAATAAAATCAGAGACTGGTTTTACAGATTTTCTGGCACAAGAACATGGCAAAAGAAAAATATTTTAAGTACATCTCTACAGCTGGAGTCAATAGATTCTCAAGGCAAAAAATCCTTAGCATTTTTGTAGAGCTCCTGACCAGACAAAGTTTGGGCCACTCAGAAAACAGGAAGGAAGATCAGCAGTGCCTCCCCATGGAGGCAGTGACTGTTCTTCTGCAAGATGCCTGCCTTCTAACAAAAAGTTTACAGGTTTGAGGAACTGGGTAAGAAAAAAAATGTAGGATTTTTCAGTGCCATGGTTTGGTTTAAAACCTTGGTTGATATTTCCAATTTCATTTCAAACAAAGGCACATTCCTGTTAGCAAAGTCTTTGTTCAGACTGGACAAGAATAAAGCATTGCATGTTATGAGTACCCAAAGTGGAGAACTAGATCCTTGAAACTCAGGCACTTCTGATCCCCTAACAACTTTCATGTGGCCACTGGATGCACCAGAAATGCAGTATATAAGTTTAAGATCAGATTTGATTAGCATACTGTAGTTGCAAAAATGTCGATCAAGGCAAGGCAACACTAACAAACCTTTGTGACATCATAGCAGTGGTAGGATCTAACTGGTTCAGCCTGGTTTGCACAAACTGGTTCCTGCTATGGGCCGCGTTCGGCGAACTGGGTTGAACATGGCATCCAGATGCCGGTGCTGCACTGGTGGGACTCCCCCCCGCCCACCTGTGGTTTGACAGCATCGGAGGACCGTGGCATTGTGGGAAGCCCCTAATCCCGTCAAATCACTTGCGGGCAGGGGGATCAGGCCACTGGGCCACCAGGGAGCTGCTGCCCTGCAGTGACTGCCAGTGGCCGAGCGTGCAGCTCTGGCAACGCAACGCAACCAGTTCCTGTTCAGATCGGATCCCGCCACTGCATCATAGTGCTATTGTACTGAGGTTGTAAACTACTGACATTACAGTAAGATGGGAGGTGGGAAAAGTGAAGACAGATGGAGAGAGAAGAAGAGGCAATAAGGAGAGACAGAATCTGCTAGAGAGAGAGAGAGATGGAGAAGTGGATAGAGAATTCATAAAGCTGGGAAAGGTAGAGAGGAAATTAGAAAAATCTGAAAAATCCACAAGGTGTGTCCCTTCCTCTAAATATTGACTCCACTCATCTCCAAATCTCCACTCATCTCCAAATCTCTAAATTATACATTAGAGGAGAGAGGGAAGCTTGCATCCTCTTTTCTCTAGGGATTAACTCAAGCCACCTGAGGTTTTTGCAGCTGGATCTTAATCCAGATTCCCTAGGACCTGATTAAACCACATGTCCTAGGGAGTATGTTGACTCCCTTCAGAGACCCTCTGGTCAGCTAAGAAGTAGCATTAATTCCAACTTTCCCAGCCCCCAGGTACAACATGGAGAACAGCAGTGCAGGTTTGAGCATCCTCCCTACTCAGAATAAATACAGCATGGATACTGCAGAGCGATCAAGTTACCCAGTTCCAGGAGGGGGGCCTTTTGGCCAGTCCTGGTTTTGAACTTATATCCCAAAGCAGTGTGGAATTTGTTGTCCCTGATTCTACGCATTGACATCAATGCTGCATAATACATCAAGATAGGTTTGCCTGAAATCCAGGACTGGCCTAAAATCTAGCTCTTAGAACTGGGTAACTTGACAGCTCAGACACTGGCAATGCATACCACACACTCAACCACACACACTCAACCACACACACACACACACACACACCCTTCATCATGAGCTCTTTCCTCTTTCTTGCTTCCTTAGTGGTCACAATCGTAGGTGTCTCATTTTAACTGATATATTTTAAGTGAATTTTCATGTAGGGTCAATGTAAAATTTTGCTAAAGGAGGTAGTGCAAAAGTACATAAGATCATAAGATTTTCCAGACTGTGTCAGGCCAAAAGTCCATCGAAACCAGTATCCTGTTTCCAACAGTGGCCAATCCAGGTCACTTGTACCTGTCAGGATCTCAAAGAGTAGAGAGATTCCATGTTACTTATCCCCAAGGATATGCAGTAACTTTCCCCAAGTCTATTTTAATAATGGCTAATAGACGTTTCTTCCAGGAACTTGTCCAAATCTTTTTTTAAATCCACATGTCAACTGCTGCTACTACATCCCCTGGTAACAATATTCGGATCCTATGTATATCTTGAGTGAAACAATAGTTTCTTCAATTTCTTTTAAATTTGCTACTTAATAACATCGTAGAGTGTTCTCCAGTCTTTGTACTTTTTGAAGGATTAAACAACCAGGGGATAGTCACAACTATCCACAGTGTTGCCAGAATTCAGCATCGACTTGACGGCACACAACAATAACGACAACAACCAACTGATCTGCATTTACCCATTCCATTTCACTCAGGATTTTATAGACCTCTATCATATTTCCCCCCAGTTGAAGAACCCTAACCTCTTGCTAGCCTTTAATAAATAAGGGAGGTTTTCCACCTCCTTTATCATTTTTATTGCTCTTCTCTGAACCTTTTCTAATTTTGCTATATCTTTTTTGAATTACAGTGACCAAAATTGCCTACAGTACTCAAGGTGCGGTTGTCCTATCGAGCAATACATAGGTCTTCAAGATTGCATGACTCTCTTCTTAAACTGTGGCTGCAAGACTGAAGGAAGGAAACCTATTCATGGCATCAGAAATTCACCAAGATCTGTGAAGAACTGGAGCCAGGTCTGATTTTCAGAATAACTGAAGTAAGCAAATTAACCTGCCTCTGACCAAGATGGAGACAAATGTGTCTAATGCATCCTCATTGTGAGGATCTTAAAAATCAGACCAAATTACAGGCCTAGGGAACTTGGATTGAATACCGCTGCGTATCTTGTGTTGGTGGAGGGGGGGGGGGATCAAGGAGGGTTTGATGTTTCTGATGATAATCAGCACAATAAAGCATTATGCACCATCCCCTGATTTATTTAGCTACCTAATTGCTGGAGTGGCCAAGCAAGACACCTCAAAATGTTTATTGGTAAACCCTTAAACATTTCCCTATAGCAGTGGCTCGTAACCCAGTCCTCCGATACCCCCCAGATCCATTGGGTTATCAGGATATCCACAATTAATAAGCATGAGATGGATTTGGATGTACTGCTTCCATTGTATGCAGATCTGTCTCATGCATATTCATTGTGAATAACATGAAAACCAAAGTGGCCTAGTGAGTACCAGAGGACTGGGTTGAGAACCACTGCCCTTCTTCTTGTTGTTAAATGCCTTCGAGTCAGAATAAAATACAATTTGGAATGAAAAAGGGGCATCTCTCTATATATATCTTCACATGCATATACATATGTACGTATATTTTAATGTCTAACTGAATTATGAATATTGATTACTCCTTAAAAAGTAGAAAGACTAGGAGACACTCAATGAAGCTACAATATAACTCATTTAGGACTAATAAGACAAAATATTTTTTCACTCAACGAGTAATCAAACTCTGGAATTCGTTACTGGAGGATGTAGTAAAAGCTGTTAGTGTAGTTGGGTTTAAAAAAGATTTGGACAAGTTCCTGGAGGAAAAATCCATAAACCATTATTAAAGAGGACCAGGGAAATCCACTGCTTACCCCAGGACGAGCGTTGTGGAATCTGTGTACCTTTTTGGAATCTGACAGGTGCTTGTGACCTGGATTGGCCACTGTCAGAAACAGGATACTGGGCTTGATGGAGCTTGGTCTGACCCAGTATGGCATTTCTTATGTTCTTATGATAAAACCTTTAGCAGCATCCCCCCTCCCATGCTGTTCTTTTAAAAGGAGGATTCTTTCTGGAGAAAGAGTCAGCTGTATTCATGCAAGTGTACGGGGAAGGAATGGTAGACATTGATATGGAAATATTCCCTTCTCTAAGCCTTCCGTCTTCTGGCTAATTTACTCCTGGGGGGGGGGGCTGTCTTTCAGCTTAATTAAACTTGTTGAATTGGTGTAGGGGGAGGGGAAACAGAAGAGGGACTTAGATAAGGCAGCGAGCAAGGGAAAAGAAGGTTAGGAAGGGTCTTTGTAACTGACAGTGTGCTGGGAGTCTTAGATTTTGGAGTTTTTCTCTCCTAGTTAGCTTTTAGCATTGTGAACTTTATTCAAGTTCTCATCTTTGCAGAACTTTTCAGGTCTGGCTATTAGTTTGGTAGGCTGAATCTGAGGTGCTGCAGGCTGTCAACATTAGTAACTTGCTGGACTGAGCCTGAAACAAGGAAGGTTGTCAGCAAGACCGGGCCAACCATTAGGCAAAGCAGACGGCCACTTAGGGTGGCAGCTTTTTGGGGGGCGGCAAAGATAAACAATAGATTCTGACAGCCGGGGGGGGGGGGGAGGCTTAAGGTTTGCCTAGGGTGCCAACACTTTGGTCTTGTACTATTTCTGACAGAAAACCTGCTAATTTGATTGGAAATATACCTCTGGGAGTCACCTCACCAGTAAGCATAAGGAAAACACCCTGTGAAACCCCTTACGAGTCAACATGGCAAAACATTTCTTTGCAATAAATGGTAGATGTTTTATTTATTTAACATTTCTTATATACTACCTTTCATGATATCAAGGTGGTTTACATTGAACAAACTGAAATTACATTGAACAGGGCACTATAACTTGGAGATAACTATTTTACAGGGAACATGGGCTATGGAGAGTTAAGTGGCTTGCCCAAGACCACAAGGAGCACCTGTGGGACTAGAAACCCCCAGTCCTTCCGGCCCAATATTGCTGTCCTCTAGTGGATTTGAACCCCTGACCTGGCCTGAAGTACCTTGCCCCAACCACTAGGCCACTCCTCCATTCAAATGTTGAGTTTTGGTCAATATTTCCTCTAAAGTACATGGGAATACATCATCCACATTCCTACCATTGGGGGTGGTGCAGCAGTGAGGGCCAGTCTTATGTCAATTGAACCTATTTGATCCAATGGGGCCCCACATTACAGTTGAGAGAGAAAGCAGGAAGGATTTCCTTGTATGCATAGTTTTGTTCTAACACATTTTATGTCAAATATAAGCTAATCAATATAGATATTGTTTTGTTTTTAATACAATGTATTAATCTTAAGTCCAGGAGACCCCACCAAAATGGTCCAAATTGGGCCTTGCAATTGCTAAGCTGCCCTGGCAGCAATATTGCACCTCATGATTGAAACCATGATATTGCTGAACTAGGAACATGGGTGATGGACTCCTGCACACCTTACACGGATGCCGGTTTTGATTGGAGAGACATTGAAGCTACTAATCTGTAGAGACAATTGGGAGAAAGCCAGGACTGAACCAGCCTGTCCCTGATGGCCTGGAGCTCTCTTGTGAACCTCTCCTTGGTCCTGGAAAAAGTAGCAAAGGCACCGGAACCCTACAAAATCTCAGGAACTGAGAGTCTTGTGTGATTTGACAATAGAATATTAAGTTATAGAATACAGTACCAGTCCATTGAAAATAAAATTAATTAAAAGGAAGCCAGTACAGTCATTGGGTATGGATTATTTGTGGATTTTATGATAAAGAGGAAGAAACTCCATTGAGGGGGGGGGGGGGGGATAAACACATTCCCTTGAGAAGCACCACTTTAGAATCTCATCATGTATTTCAGCTATGACATGCCTGAAACTGTTTGCCCCAGATTCTGTTTTAAACTGACAGGGGGAATAAAGTTAGTTATTTCATTTAGGGGTTATTATAGAGGTCTTATTAGCAATTTCCACAAGGAAAATCTGGGATTTATACATGGAAATAGAAATCCACATGGAAAAAGTGATTTTAGAAAGAGCTAAATTTACACATGGATGTTCTTAGAAATTGCAAGAGGGCTTGTGGGAGGCATGGTTAGGATGTGGTCTGGGTGGGTCACAAATTTACACTTGTATTCTCCATTTCATATAGGCAATGCAAGTGTATGACCAAAATTGTCCATGCCAGGATTTACAGCTGCTCTCTGGCACATCTAGTCTTTTAAAAAGTGTTCATTTTGGCCAACCCTTTAGAGGAGGGCTTAAGAGGGTTATCCTCCTTAATCCCCCATTGTTTATCCCTCTCCCAGATTCTAAAGTCTAGATTTGCAGAATCACCCACTTGCACGCGTAAGTTGTGAAATACCACTTTACGCATGAAGGTTTCGACACGTACACATCTTTGTTGTTGAGTTGCCTCTGTTGATTTTTCCCGCATGGCTCCTCGGGTTCTACATGCCGGCAAGCGCATCTGCACTCCCGCAGGTCCTTCTACATATTTTAGAAGAGGCTCCACGCTTGGCAGAACCTTTTCTAAAATACCACCAGAACTGTCTACGTCCCGGCCTTGGCTTCTCAGTTCCAGACATTTGTTGCACTTTCCAGATTTTGACTCGGTGCTTTTGCAGAAATGACAGCGTAGAGTTCTTATTGTGGCAGGAAATTGTTTAGGCAGAAGTTAGGGACCTTTCTGTTTCTGAAACCATAGGGAGGTGGTTAGAAATGAGAATTGAATAGGAGAGGAGAACTCTTCCTTCTTAATAGTGGTGTAATCTTGGGGGGGGGGGGAGCGGTGAGGGGGAAGGGGGAAGAATGTTATTGTGTGATTTTATTATTTTTTTTCTTTCTGAATGTAATGCGCCTTGAATGTTGATTCATAAGAGTGACATACTTTAATATTTTCCAATTAAAAATAATTATCTAAAATCTGCCTTCACATGCCATTTTTCATCTGAGATGACACAAAAAAAGTGTCATTTTATTTCTGTTGTTTCTGTGCATGCTAGAACCATTTAGCTCCTACTAAAATCACAGAAAATAAAATAAAAAATGCAATTAACTCCACCCCTCACTCCCAAAAAAATAAATAGAAAAGAAGGTGAAAATTTAAATGAAAGGAAAGTTTATTTTCCAAGAGAAAAATCAGCTCTTCCCGGTACTATGTTGTAAAGACACTGGACATTAGGGCTGGATGTTCAACACTAGGGCAAGAAAAGAAAAGTGAATGAAGCCTGCAGGTCAGCCTGCTGGTGCGATTTGGAAATTGCTGGATATTTTACATAAAGGTTTAATTTCTTTACTTCTTGAAATGGAGGAGGGACAATACCACTGCAAGGATACTAGGCACCCAATGTGATCCTTCAACTTTATGCCCCCTCCTCAAGATTTTGATAATTAACTCAATAATTGTGATCATCCTAACACTACCCTTCCTACAACAGTCTTGTAAAAATATATAATTTGAAATCATACTTTTAAATATAAAACTTTGGTTCATATGAATGTGTCGACCTGCTCTCTCTGCAGATTATCAAATGTGCTGATGGTTCTTTCAGTGTATATCACAGTCGAGATCTATTGTTTGCTCTGACTACTGCTGTGCTTTCTCACCCTGAGGTATTTCCAGAGTGGACCAGCAGACTGACCTGTGGGCTTTATGCACTATTTAAATGATCATTTTATCTCCTCCTTATAGGTTATCTCTTCATCTGAAGTTTTCCAGATCAGCGCTATATTCCAAGTGGCTGCAGACTACTTCATCGGCCTGGAGGGTTGGGCTCCTTGGGATAATTCCCCTGTTTCTGGAAACAAGATGGCATACTGCTGCAACAGGACGTGTTCCCACAGTCTTACCACAATCACATATGTTCTGAAAATGGAGTTGGCGTGGGGGGGGGGGGGGGCGGCAGAAAGGAGGAATGGAATCAGGGAGAATTCAATCTGGATATGACCCAGGCACGCCTTCTACTGCATCCACTGAAGAATAATCCGGAGATGGGAGAACTCAGACCACAGGGAGCCCTTTTACAGGTGTGATTGAAGGGACTTAGTGTCAAATGTTTGCCTGCATCACCACCCTTCTATAAGTTTTCTGTTGGTTGGGTAGAAGGTATTACAGTTTGCCGAGAATCAATTTTTTTCAGGGCCAGGACCAATTCTACAGAATTCAGAATCAAAATTTCTCCATGTTCTAGATTTTCTCCATCTGTTCTAGATTGTCTCCCAGTGTTCTAGATTTACTGCCTTATTAGGTTGCTTCTTATTTCTGCCAAAGCAGGATGTAAATAAATGAAGATAATGTATTGTTATTGTTGTTATTATTTTAATTATAAATTGATCTTTCCCCTTTGTAAAGGAGGCTGGACCTTTGAACTGAATGCTGAAGGGGAATTGGTGCTTGTATGAGTGGGTTTCCTTCACCTTTCAGCTCTAGCATAAGATGCCACAAACATGCAACCTAAACCCAGTCACTTAATAGAATTTGGAAGCCAAGTTCCAAGATGGACTGTCAATTCATTTTATGGAATCAGTGGCAGAAGGTTAATAACCGCCCCCCCCCCCCAATCACATAAAAACCCAGGAATGGAGATGTGAGGGAACTCCTACCATCCCTGGGCTCTGAAAGACACTTCATTCTTTTAGGGGCTCTTTGAGATGCAGAGCGGTGACTTTTTCCATGCAAGATGGGCTGAGAAATGTTTGCTACATTTCAATGTGCTATTTAGAGCAAAGTGATTTATTGTTAAATATGGAATACTTATTTCTTTTTAAGAAACAGAGGAAATCATCAACTTCATTCCATCATCATCCTTCCACTTTCAAACCCACACACATGAGCCTCTGGACTAGGGTTGCCAACTGGCTCCAGATGCGCCCGACAGGCTTGATCCACTCCTGGGGTTACTCCATTGCATGCAGGGATGTGTAGTTTTCCATTTCTTATGGAGTGCAATGGAGAAATTAGAACTAAATGTTCCGGCATGCAAGGGGGTAAACTCAGGACTGGATCAAGCCTGTTAGGTGAATCTGGAGCCAGTTGGCCACCCTATTCTGGGTTTAGACAGCGTGGTCTTCAGTACACTTTGCATATCATCTAGGTTAGGCCTCCCTCTCTCCATGCATGGCCAGGGAATGCTATACACAGGTAGGTGGATGAAGGAAGGGAAAGACAAGACCACACAAACACATCTGGAGGAAAACTCCCTGTTCCCCACCCTATTTTCCCTTTCCCAAGGTCTGGGCCCATTGCTGTGACCACAGGACAGTCAGAAGGATTTACAAACTCCCTCAACTTCTCAGGAGAGAGACCAGGTGGTAGTGGCAGCAAGCTGGGGGCTTAGACCTGGACACACTGGGACTAGGGGTCTTTGGATGAAGAAGAGCATCCCAGGGGCTGGTTACCTGCTCCTTTCTGCCTCTTTCCTTTCTGGATTTTCTCTTCTTTCCCCCAGTACCCTGTGCTTAGCACCCATGACAAAACGACATTTATTTCATCGTGTTGTCCTCCCCTGGTCTCTCTTACCGTAGTTCTAACGATCTTACACACTGCTGCTACTTTATCTGTCTCTGTCTCGATTGTCTCTTGTTGCTCACTCACCATTCTCGGAGGCTGTGGAGTTGTCCCCGTCTGAGATTAGTTGCTGGGGTTTCCTTTGCTTCCTTCGCGACATGACCCCTCTCGTAGCTCCAGGGCTGGGATTCAGTTATTCTCTCCTTTCAATATCAAACTTATGGGAGAGCTTGAAATGAAAAAAAAAAAAAAAAAGCCCTCATTAAGAAAGAGGAGAGCCTCTCGCTCTCCTCTTCCTCTGCACACTAACACACAAAGTAGCAGCAAGTGTCAGAGGGAGACACCCACCTTGTCCCCTCTCATTGTGCCAGCAAAGGCCTTCTGCACGCTGGCTGGCTGCTAATCTCCCCCCTCACACCCTCCAAAGATTCAACCTGCCCCTCTCCCTGCATTCCCCCCCTCCCACCAGGAATACTTCTCTTGGAAAGGCATGGGAATGTTAGGGAATTTGTGAGGGTGGGGGCAGGAACGTGCAAAGTTTGCTGAACATCCACCGATGTGGAGTTTAATAAAAATGGCTAGAAATGTGTTTTCAGGTTTTTTTCTATAAGCGATATTCTTGGAAAACAGGCATACTTCCACTCCCAGGGAAAGGCGGAGGAATTATCTCCTCACAAACACCCAGGGGCATGATAGATCCTTCCTCACCCATCACATTCTAGATAATCACCCAAGTGCATTTAAGGCATAAAGGGAAAGTCCAGCAATTAACCTCCTGAAAAAGAATTTCAGGCACATGTGACTTGTACGCGCAGAAGAGACGGACCAATTTCATTCCTTTGTAAACCTTTATAAATCCATCTGAATATAATTAGATGCCTAAACACAGGTTGGGAAGGGGCGGGGGGGGGGGGGTAGTTAAGCACTGTAGCACTTGGTATGGGCCAGTTAAACGTGTAAGGTAGTGAAAAGAAGTAAACTTCAGATGAAGGCCTCTAGACCACCCACTTTTTTGATATTCCTATTTAATCCCTTAACAGTTTATTATGGTAATAATAATTTGGATTTCAGCATATACTGTATTTCCAAAGGCTGCTCAGGGTTGTTTACACCATTATTAGTATTCATGTACAGCTAATCCCTGTCTCCAAAAGCTGGTAATTTAAATGGGTACCTGAGGCAATGGGATTTGCCCGAGGTCACAAGGAATGTCAAAGGGGAAGTGGGACTGGGACTTGGGTTTCCATGATTCACAGCCTATTGCTCTAACCACTAAGCCTCTCCTTCTCTACTACTGTCAGGACTACTGTTTTATTATTCGTATAGTGCTACAAGCGTGCACACACACGTAGGAAACAGTCCCTGCTCTATGGAGCTTGCAATCTATTCAAAACAGACAAACAGAACAAATGCGGCTCGGGTCATTCTTTAAGGGAAATGATTAAAGCACACATGGGGGTTAAACAGGAGACTAAAGGGAGGGGGGTCAGGAACCAAAACAGCTTCAGAGAGGTGGGTTTTTAGCGTGGATGTGAGTAGGACCAGAGATGGAGCCTGACATATTGACTCCTGTAGTCTATTCCAGGCATACGGCGCAGCAAGGTGGAACGCACGGAGTCTGGAGTTGGCAGCAGAAGGGAACGGCATGGTTAAAAGTCAGAGCCGGCTTAACCACGAGGCAAACTAGGCAGTAGCCTAGGGCAGCAACGTCAGGGTGTGGGGGCAAAAGAAGCGAAGAGCAGTTACAATCAAAGCAAAACAGTTGGTCCTAACAGATCCCCAAACTCAAAGCTTCATCAGTGCTGAGTTTTACGCAGAGGAAGAGCGCACAATTGGCTTATAGTCCATTTACTGTATCCTTGCGAGTGACTTTGGGAAATTTCCTTCATTATGTGCATAATTACAAAACAAACTTTAATATTTAAAAGTAGGATGTCCAAATATGTGTTTTATGGGATTTTCTGTGAGGGACGTACTGAGATGATTACGACTGAGTTTAATTATCAAAATCAGGGGGGCGGGCAAGGGGTCCAAAAAGCTAATTGTGATGGGGCACGAGGCTGAAGGTTTGGCTTGCACCGGCCCTGATAAAAGGGATTTGCTTGAGGGTGCAAAGGAGGAACTTCGGTGTTTTGGTGAGGTATGTTGAAGTGAGGGCAGGAGAGGATATCTTCCCTTCATCTGTCCTGTACTTTTTGTGCATGTCTGACACGCTTTTCCTTCTTCTTCATTTTATCTTTCCTACACCTTTCTGCATCTTCCATTCAGCCTTTCCTACACATAATTTTCTTCACCCTGCAACCTCTGTTGCTCTTCCCTCCATGTCTCACAACAGCAGCCTAGCCTGGCATTAGGAAATGCTGAGCTCTCTCTGACAACCCGGTCGACACCAAGGCAACGCTCCTCTCTCACTCACATCCGCCTTAACCTCTTTGCCATAAAAGTGACAGAGCTGGTGCCCTGGAGGCCTGTGCCAGGAAAATTTCAAGCCAAAGAGGTTCAGTGCCACTTCTGCCCTCCTTGTAGCTTTGACAAGCTTCTTTCCCCTTGAAAGAGCTCCTGCACTTCTCCAGCCCCCTTTCCCTCAGCACTTTACCTCCTCCTTTTTTTTTTTTTTACCTCTTTGCTTGTGCCCTCTTCACCCCCCACAGCTACAAAAGAAAAATCCTTTAAGAGAGGCCGCTGAGGGAATGTTAATGAGCACTAGCCACAAAAGCCCATAGACTTTCCCTCATTGCATTTAAAAAAGAACACACACACAGACTCTTTTCTGAATCCCCTTTCTGTGTGTGTGGCGAAGATGAGTGGGGAGAAGGTAGAAGAGATGAGGGGGGAGAGCTGGAGAAGGGGGACGAGGGGGAGGGGGAAATAAACTCCCTAAAATTTCATCAAAATCATAAGAAAAGTTGTTTTTCTTTTTACTCATGCAACCCCCCCCCCCACCTCTTGTAATCGTTGTCTGTAAAATAGTATCTGTCCTCATTTAAATAACTTTTTAATGAAGCAGGCAGCTGCTGTAGTCTCCCACTCTCTACGTTTTCCCATGTCAGTATTTATGTTTCTGCAGTTGGATTGTTGATTGGGCTGAAAGAACTCTCGGGTCTCACCAGATCCCGGCTTCATCTTTTTGCATTCTGGACACCTTTACAAGCTTAGTGATAATCATCACCATTATCACGATAACGCACTCTTCGCACAAACGTTCTCTCAACGCACTGATGCTTTAAACAATTCAGAAATGATTCACAGCCACCTCTGGGGTCCATGGTTTGGCAACACATTTCTGCCACCCCTGCCTAAGGACAGCTTCCAAGTGGGAAAAAGATCATATTATCATTATTCAAATACAGATAAACAATCTGTTGCACAGGGATATGAAGTGACTGGCTCCGGGTGAAGCGCAGAGGCCCCAGTGTGGAACCCTTGCCTTAGAGTCATGTACTAAAGCTCAGCGCAGTTTCCTAACCCAAGCATAATGCCAAAATCCTGGTCAAGAATGCTGTAACCAAATAGCATGGAAATAATCTATGCACAAAACGTGTGCGCTAAACAAGGAGAGCATGGTAGGTGCGTGCGCACATGGATCTATGCTAGTAGTGGCCCTAGTTTGCACACAAAAAAATTGTATTTGCACTTGTGTGCCTGTGTTGAAATGCTGTCTTGCACATCAAGATCGATATTATTTTGCGCAGAAAAATCATTGTATCGCACTATGTCAACAATTTTCAGCGCAGAATAATATTGATGTTTATGCATGAAATAGCATCCCAGTGCCTGCGCGTAGCTGTTCTAGAAGACTTCCTCCTCGGCTCCTTATCCCTTCCATTTCTTTTTACTCTTGTCCTTTAACAAAGCCAGAAAAAAAGTTGTGGGTTCTGTATTCTTGAGGTAAAGAAAAGAAACAGGCATAAATTCCTTCCTAGCGCTGACTGTAGAACAACAAGCTAACCCTTTGCCCATCCTCAGACCTTGCATTGCTTTGTGCTCAGTCGTCTGCTCTTCTGCTCACTTCTTTGCATTCATGTTGAATAGCTTATTGCTTCATGACTGTGGATTTGCATGTTTTTATATTGGATGCGCATAGTAGTGCACAAAATTGTGCGCAAAGTCTAATGCACTTTATTGCATCAGCACCAGAGAGTCAGTGACAGAGTTGAGGATTAAAACTGAAGCACGGGGAGATAAAGTAACTCCCCCGGTGTCACACAAAAGAGTTAGTGACTGCTGGGCAGGGCAGTCACTGGACAAAATGGCAACTTGGGTAGGGGTTGCTTTTGGTGGTTCTCTTTCTTTTCAAGATCATCTTGCACAGACCCACAGCATAATGCATCCATGCCTCGGTGTCCCAGGTAGTCTTTGCTTGCCTACTTATTGCATTTACTCTGCATCTGGGAGTAAAGGCAGATTAAGCGACTCCCCTGGGCCACAAACAGCAAATGGCTAGTGGTTAGAACAGTGGGCTGGAAGCAGAAAAGCCTGGGTTTGAATCCCCCTGGTGTTTCTTGTGACCTTTGGCAGGTCATTTAACCCTCCATTGCCTCAGGTACAAATGATATTAAGTAGGGACAGAAAAATTCCTACTATACCTGAATGTACTGTAACATGCCTTGAACTATTACTGGGATGGTATGGTATGAGCTAAATATGAGTATTTATTTAAAATAAAATTAGTGACAAAGCTGGGGATGAGAACTAAGAGATGTAGTGTGGAGGAGTAGCCTAATGGTTAAGAGCAATGGCTTGGACATCCAGAGACCAGGGTTTGATTCCCACTAGCACTCCTTGTGGCCTTGGAAAAATCCAAGTTGTCAATGTCCCTGTTTAATGTACATTACCAAGTTTAAGTTTCAATGTAAACTGCTTTGATTGAAATGATAAAGCAGTATATGCAAAAAATGCAATGTGTGCCTCTGAGTCAGTCCTGGTGACCCAGAAGCTGCTGGGTTTTCTTGGCAGTGTCACCGGAAGTAGATTGCCAGGCCTTTCTTCCAAGGCAATGGAGGGTTAAGTGACTTGCCCAAGGCCACAAGGAGTGCTAGTGGGAATCAATAAAACCTATTAAATAAATAAATAAAATACACGACTCCTCCAATATCACACATAGAGCCGTTGACAGAGCTGAGGGTTGAAACTCAGGCACAAGGGAATCAAGTGAGCTAAGATCAAATGCTACAAAAAGAATGTAAGATAAGCTTGGATGAAAGGAAAATGAAGGTATGGATGCGACAGAAAGGCCACTGTTTTGGAAAAGAGCTGGCCACTACTTTAGTACAGTACCTGACCACCTAGCTGCTGCCCACCATCAGCGGTATATCAACTAAACTAAACTTTAAGAGTTAATTCTGTGAGGACAAAAATAAAAAGAACAGTGCAGCCATGGGGAAATAAGAGAAAGTGAAAAAGAATAAAGGGGTGTGTAATTATTCAGTGTTTCTCATTCCTGCAGTTGGAGAGCACATATCACAGAGTTTGAGGCACCAGAGAACAGCACAGCAGGAGAGAAGGGGGAGGGGAGCAGAAAAGGTTTGGGGATAAGAAGGCAGGAAAGAGGGGGAGAGGAAGAGGGGCCATGGTAAGATGAGAGGCGCAGTGGTGGTGGGATGTGGGTCTTGTGTGTGTCTGTGTCTCGGACAGGCTGAACGTGAATGGGGAGCTACAGAGGGGGAGATGTTGGGACAATTTGTTTAGCCCCAGGAGTCCAGAAGCATCCCTTGGCTCGGACCTCAGAACTGGGGCCATGTGACAAGGAAAGGAGGGATGACAGAGGAAGGCAGGGAGTCATGAAAAAGAGAAGTCTAACAGCAAGAAAGGAGAGGAGAAAGAAAAAAGCAAGACATGGAACTCCGGACAGATGTGAAAAGAAGAGATATGGAAGAAAGTGAAGGAAAAGGGAAGAAAGGAAGATAGATCTGAATGAAGAGGCAGGAAAACAAAAGGAACTAGAAGAAATCCATTCCAGGGAGAAAGGGAATGAGTGAGAAAAAGTGGAAACATAAAAATGAGATAAGTCTCTGCAGCAGAGAATTTTGTATGCAGGAGCATCGAGAGAGATAACCCTAGCTTCTGTAAGAGGGGCTTCCTGCGCCCTTGCAAGAGGTGGCTCAAGTGCTGTGGGATGAGGTATTTAAATGTGAGATGCTGAAGAAGGCGTAGTGGTCATTGCTGTGTTTGGCTGTTTAATTTTAATTAATACTGGGTTGGTTGGCCTAGAGACCAGGATTCACATTTTGCAAACTTGGCGTGATCATCATGAAAGGGACAGAGGCGGGATCGCTCAGTCTTCTGACCCCCTATCCCCTCCTATCATGTTCCCCTTTGCAGATAAGGGATTTGCAAAATGGTTACTAGGCAATTCTCATCTCCACCACCTCCACTGGGACACTGTTGAATGCATCAACCACCCTCTTTAGAAGGAAGCATTTCCGTAGATTACTCCCTTTCACTTTCATTCTATGACCCCTCATTCCAGAAAGAGGGCCACCTCTTGTGCATTTATACCATGCAAGTATTAAATGTTTCAATCATATCTCCCCTCTACTGTTTTTTATCCAAAGTAAACCTATTGAGATCTTTAAGTCTGTCCCCATATGCCTTATGACAAAGACCATTTCGGTAGCCACCACTGTTCCCTCTAAGCTGTGCGCGTGTGCGCGCGCACATACCTCGCCGAGCAAGCGCACATACTTTACAACAGAGCGCACAAAAATTACGGCTCTGATTCTGATAGAAAACAACACAGACGTCTTAAAATTTAAAAGTTATGATTGTAATTACTAGAAATTTCCCGCTTCATTTAGTAATCGTCTATTTTCATTTAATTTGATTAATCAATGTGGTGTACATACTGTATTCTGACGTATAGTCAAATTTTAAAGTATATAACTCCGAGTGTTGTTATGTGGCGCACAAAAATTTAACCTTCCTTCAAAAGCTGCACACAGCTGATATTTTATGCGCACACAGCCTACAGAAAATTAGAGGGAACATTGGTAGCCACCCTCTGCACCGACTCCATCCTGTTTATATCGCTTATAGGGGTGGTCTCCAGAATTGCACACAATATTCCTAATGAGTTCTTACCGAAGACTTAAACACAGGCACTATCAGCTCTTTTTTTCCTGCTGGTCATTCTTCTTCCTATGCATCCAAGCATTCTTCTGACTTTTGACATTGCCTTTTCTACCGGTTTAGCCAATTTAATATCGCCTGGTATGATCACCCCCAGGTCCTGCTCTTTCGTGTATTTATATTTGTAAACCTCCTTGGTGTCATGAAGGAGCGACATATCAAGAAATCTAATAAACATAAACATAAACACTGAAGCACTCCATGTGGCAAGTCACTTAACCCTCCATTGCCTCAGAAGAATCCAAGTTATCAATGCCCCTGTTTAATGTACATTACCAAGTTTAAGTTACAATGTAAACCGCTTTGACTAACATGACAAAGGGGTATACAAAACCTGTTAAATAAATAAATAAAGAACGAAAGAAAGAAAGAAAAATACTGTACTGTTCTCTTGGGTTTTGCAGCCCAAATGCATGACCTTGCATTTGTTTAGCATTGAATCTTAGCTGCCAAATTCTCAAGCATTCTTCATGCTTCACTAGATACCTCCTGATGTTATCCATATCTTCAAGGGTGTCTACCCTGTTGCAGATTTTGGTATCACCCTCAAAGAGGCAAACCTTTCCTGACAGACCTTTCACAATATTGCTTACAAAAATATTAAAAGAACAGGACCAAGGACTGATCCCTGTGGTATACCACTGGCAATGCCCTATATTCAGAGTGAACTCTTTATTACTACCCTCTGTCGCCTCCCACTCAAGCAGTTTCTAACCCAGTCATTCCCTGTAGGGTCCATCCTAAATGCACTCAGTTTATATATAAGCACTAATGCAAAACAGTCAAGTCTTGCTGAAATCCAAGTATAACCCACTCTTCCTGATCTCAATCCATGAAGATGCAGAAGGACACAAATTCAACTGGAACGCAACTGAAATCATAGCATGAGCATGAATGAAAAAAGAAATTGAATTTCTGGAAACCTGGTTTTCCACCACAAACTCGATAGACATATCGACATAGACCCAATCTACCAATCCCTGTGGACCAAAGAGCTGAGACACTACCACCAACACTTGGGAACAGCAACCACACCTTGGCAACCCTCATGGAAACCAACCAATCAATCCCTGTGGACCAAAGAGCTGAGGCACTACCACCAACACTCGGGAACAGCAACCACACCTTGGCAACCCTCAGGGAAACCAACCAATCAATCCCTGTGGACCAAAGAGCTGAGTCATCACCAACAAGGCTCAGAAACAGCAGCCACACCCCAGCAACCCTCAGGGAAACCAACCAACCAATCAATCCCTGCAGACCAAAGAGCTGAGTCATCACCAACCCCAATATAAGTACAAATGCAAACATTTAAGCACATTACCATCTGGAACCCCACACTGATGATGTCCCCTCAAAAGGTGATGAAACATCTGTAATCAAACTATCAAGTTTGGAGAACAATCCAAGATCATGAAATATAACATATCTAGTGCTCTCTCTGATCCAGTTCTGTGATCATCCAGTCAAAGAAATCAATGAAATTCATCTGACAAAACCTACTTCTAGTAAAGCCATGCTATCTCAGATCCTTGGATTCTGGAAACCGCACTTTCCTCTGCTTTAGCAGCTTTTCCATTAATTTACTCAAAGAGATCAGGATAACCGGTTTCCTAACCTCTTCCTTCCACTTTTGTGGACAGGAACCACCTTCACCCTTCTCCGATTCTCTGGGATCACTCCTGACTCTAAAGAAACATTGAAAAGGTCAGCCAGCGGAGCCACCAGCACTTTCCTAAATTCCTTCTGTATCCTTGGATGAAACACATCTGGCTCCATCATTTTGTCTACTTTTAGTTTAGCTAGATACTTCCAAACACAGTCTTCTGAAAATCATTTGAGGTCCACCTCATTTCCATTCCTATTTGTATTTGTTGTCTGAGGTCCCATTACCAACCCTTCATCTGTGAACACAGAATAGAAATATTTGTTAAGCAATTCCTCTATATCCTCCTCAGCCTCTACATATTGCTCCCCTTCTTTGCATTTCCTCCTGCCACTAACATACCTAAATAAGTCTTGTCCCCATGTTTTACTGTATTAGTTGTTTTTATTCCATTTGCATATTTGCTTTCCTGACTACTTTCCCAGTTTCCCTTAGCTTCTCCAGATGTTGTTGTTTGTCTTCCTCTTTCTGTGATCTCCTATAGTTTATGAAAACTAGTCTTTTTTTGTTTCCTTTTTAATCTACTTTTTTGAAAGTTATAGCAGCTTCCTTTTCCTCTTACTTTTATTTAGTTTCCCAACAAAAAGGTTTGTTGCCCTTAAAATATCTCCTTTCAGTTGTGCCCACTGTTGTTCTACTTCCCCATATGTTTCCATGTAGTTAACATCTCCTTGAGGTATTCCCCCATCTTGACAAAGTTAGTTTTCTTGAAGTGTAGGACCCTTACTCTTGAATGAATCATCTCCACCCATGTCCTAATACAGAAGCAGATCACCCGGTTCTCTCTCTCTTTTTAATTTCTCTCCTTTCATTCTAGACCTGTCTCAGTCTACCCTTATCAGATTCAGAAAACCTTATTTGCCAAAGAATTTGTACATATGCTGCCAAACTAGTACAGAAGGGCTTCTATTTCTGTTTGATGATATCACCTATATGTGACTGACTTATTTTGCTTGTCCCTAATGCCTGTTAGTGTGTGCTAAGTGTTAGTAAAAGGGGCCGGAAGTGAATAAATCATCTCGCAGTCATTTTCTGTTTTCTCACACAACATCTCTTTTATGCTTGCTCTCTGATTCTCATTTTCTGACACTCTCTTTCTGCTTCAACTGGGGAGACATTGTACAGGGAGGCCAAGGAAACATTTCACAGAACTGGTGGGTTTAAGATGGGAGAAAGAAGAGACTGAGGTGGGGGAGGGAGAGGGAGAAAGAGAAAAAGCCTTCAGGAGAGAGGAGTGGAGAAGATTATAGGCAAGAATTTCCCATAGGACTTTTCTTTGGAGGTTGGGGGAGGGGTGCTGCATGTCTTGCCTTCAGTCCCATGATTTTTCTAGTGGGTGCATCTAAATATGCAAATATTCTTTTTGTCCTGCAGGGAAACCTTCCCATTCTGCCTTGTTGGTCCTGGTGCTTTTACCATGGCAAATCCCAGAGATTAGCATGAGAACAGCCTCACTGAGTTGGAACAGGCAGTGACTGTGTGTTTACAGAGCAACTTCAACACTTAAGCTGACCAGGCACTCCCTATCAGATAGAAGCAGGGCTGGATTTTATTATCCTAGCTCAATTTGTACTTAAATTGGAAGTGGAGCTAAAACGTGATGAGGGAGGAGGGGCGGTGTTTAGGGTTCAAACCCTCTTTACTCTGTTTCTCTCATGGAAACCTTTTTCAGTGGTTACTAATTTGAATATGATTTTAAAATTAGTTTAATATCAAAATGGTTTCAATATTGCTTTTTTTTGTTAAAAAAAGTAAAATGAACCCGAACATTGCAATAAAGAATGGAATACTGTAAAAAATAAGAGAAACATAACACTTAAATTTTTTATTATGTGTTTTAAAATTTTATATTGTTTTATGTAATATTATTTTATAAACTTAAGACCCCTTTTAATTAAACTGTATTGTGGTTTTCACATAACGCACCAATAACATGCAAAACCATGGCACGCTAGGTGCAACTTCAGCGCGTTAACTGTCGTGGATGTGGACAGCGTGTTCCCGTCAGTGAACATGCTGCACTGTATCCTAACGTGCCAAAATTAGCATGAGTGCACTTACCTCCACCTATTGACATGGCGGTAATTGCACATGCACTAATTGCGCGTTTCGCAGTTAATGCAGGTGTGCTGACTACCATGCCTACTTTCTGACTCTTACCCACCCACTTATCACTCCGATGCTCAAAGCACAGTTAGCTCGGAAATTGGGCTGCACTAACTGTGCTGACCCCACACTACCAGTTAGCGCAGGCCATAGCTTGCAGTTAGCGTGCACCAAAACCCAGGCTGACTGCACAGTGCACTTTAGTAAAAGGGCTCCTTTCCTAGAGCTCTCTGTCACATAGCCGACAGGAATAAAATGGGCCGTGCAGCAGATAGCTTGAGCTAAGTGTTAGGAAAAGGGCCCTTAGATTTGAAACTTGCTTTAGTTTAAGCACAATAGAAATGATATCTTGAATTTTATTGCACCCATAAGATAATCCTTGATTATCAGTATTGCTTATCTTAGTGATGCTTTTATAACATGAGGGCTTTTTTTAATGAACCTAAATAGGTTTTTCCTACAGGGGAACATTTTGGAAAGGTGATAGATTGTAGAACAAGTATTAGGATTTAGCTGCAATGTCAGTGTTCACATCCCGAGAAAGCATGTTTAGTCTGTGAAGACAAGCAATATTTGACTAGAAATGATTTCACCTTCAGCAGCTTGATGCCTTGGAATGGTTTGACTGCTTCTAAGCTGTTTTTATTATATTGTTTTAGATCATTTTATGTGCTTTAGAACTTGTTTATTGTTTGATGATGTTGTTAAGATTAATTTAATGTGCTACAGTTGATGCTACTTGTCTTTTTTTTTTTCAAAACTCTGTTTATTGAATATTTCAAGGTACAAATAACAAACGACAACCAACATGTGCAGTTTTCACTTTTACAATTATAAAACGAGACCCAGGTAGGGCTGTGTCTTGTCCACCACCCAGGGACCCAACAAGATCAGATAACACACTGCACTAAAAACTGAATATAGGGCATCCAAATCAGCAAAAAGGTGGTCCAGGCCCGGGGGTGTCGTAATGCCACTCTCCGCTCCAAAAGCATAAGTTGATGCAGGCTATTTCGCCATTCGCAGAAAGTGGGGGCTACGGGCTCTCTCCAACGACTAAGAATAGGGCCCTTACCCACCAGACAAGCTTTTCGCACCAACACCCTATCCCATCTACCCTTCGGGTGGAGTGGTCCCAACTGATCCAGCACTACCAGAGTCCCTGACCAACACAGCTGCTGACCCAACAATCCACTCATATAGGTCTCAATGTAGAGCCAATACCTACGAATAGAGGGGCAACTCCACCACATATGACCCAGATCTGCCAATGCACACGGGCACTTGGGGCACCCGCCGTGGAGGGCAAGGTGGCTCCGAAATGCCCGCCGCGGAGAAAATTGAGCACGAAGGATACACTTGAACTGCACCTCTCGCCAGCGAGCACCAGCCACGAGCTGCGCGATCCTACCAAGAGCCACCCGGACAGACCCCCGGGCAACCTCCCTACCCAGCTCTCTCGCCCAAAGGCTTTCCACCCTCGAATAATCCGGGGGCATGTCTAGCTGGTCCAAGCGCTTCTTCAAATCAGCGATCGTCGGCGGTATGTCCGCCCCCAACGCGAAGAACTCCAGAATGCGTCCCGAGTGCTCCACCGTAAGCTCCTGCCGTGGTAAAGAGCCGATATAATGAGAGATCTGAGCGTATGCAGATGTCGAGGACCCCACAGACAACCCATACTCCCTACATAATACCCCCAGCGCCTTGCAGCAGCCAGCAGGGTCCACCACCTGCCCCAATCGGCGCGCTCCCGCGCGCCACCACTTGCGAAAAGGGGCCGAGTCCGAACCAGGCAAAAAGCAAGCGTTGCCCTGTATAGGCAGCCAGCAGGAGGCCCCAGCATCACTGCCCCAGTACTTGTTTAGCTGCTGCCAAGTTCGTCGGGTTGCCTGCAATAACAGACTGTTCAGTAGGCGAGGCGGCAGGACCGCGCGCGGCAAGTGCAAGACCGCTTCTAATGAGTGGGGTGCCACAAATGCCGCCTCGAGACCCCGCGGGGTATAAGTCTCCGTGTCCCCCAACCAATCACTTAAATGGCGGGCCTGGCATGCCAGCGCATATTTTCACAGGTCAGGAACCCCCACTCCACCGGACCTCCAGCCCCCCCGCAATCGCGCCATCGGAATGCGGGCCTTAAGACCTTTCCAAAGAAATCCCCTAATCTCTCGCTCTAAACGCGCCAGGTCACGTTTCAAGAGCCACACAGGAAGCGTCTGCAACCAATAAAGCACGCGTGGAAAGATCACCATCCCCAAGGCGGCCACCCTACCGAGCAAAGACAGAGGAAGGGGGGCCCAGGCCCGCAGCTGCGTTCGAACCTTGGATAAAATACGTTCAAAATTAGTCGGGTACAACAATGTCAGTTTCCGGGTTAACACAATGCCTAAGTAGATAATCGAGTCCGCGGCCCAATGGAGCGGGAAATTCCCCGACCAGTTCTCCCACAACAAACCCCCCACGTCCAAGGCTTCCGATTTGGCCATGTTTATATGCAACCCCGCGAACCGCCCATATAACGAAAGCTCCTCGAGTAACCTCGGAAGTGACTGCTGGGGAGAAGAAAGATGAACCAGGAGATCATCGGCAAAGGCGGCTACCTTGAAGCCACTGGAACCGATACGAATCCCACAGATAGCAGGGGAGCCCTCGATCTTCCGTATCAGTGGGTCCAAGGATAAGACAAAGAGTAAAGGAGAAAGCGGGCAGCCCAGCCACATACCACGTTCCAAACGGAATGAATCCGAGTGCACCCCGTTGCATAGGACCCCCGCTGTAGGATTGGTATAGAGCAAGTCCACCATCCGGCAAAAAGGGGCACCAAGCCCATATTGAGGCAGCAGAAACTTCAAGTACTCCCACTGGACCTGGTCAAACGCCTTTTCAGCGTCGAAACTGATTACCAAGGACTGGAGATCTCGTTCCCGGACCCATTCTAAGGATGCGAGCAGCTTTCGTAGATTCCGCACGGCATAGCGGCCTTTTACGAACCCGACCTGCGACTCATGAATCAAATCCCCCAACACTAACGCCAACCGATCAGCCAACACCTTCGCGAAAATTTTTAGATCGAAGTTCAACAATGAAATGGGCCGATACGAAGCTGCCTGAGTATGGTCCTTCCCGGGTTTAGGAATTAGGGAAATATGCGCGTGGTTAGTGCCCCACGTAAAACGCCCCTGAGCCACCCGCCGGTGATATACCGCCACTAATGTTGGGGGTGTGCATTCACCCAATAACTTGTAAAACTTGGCTCCAAAGCCATCCGGACCAGGGGCCTTACAACAGGCGGCCTACTGTATGACACGCTGGACTTCGTCCACCGTCACCGGCTCATCAAGGCAGGCCCTCTGCGCTACGGACAGCCTCGGCACCGATAACTCCTGCAAGTACCGCTGCATGGCCTCTGGAGCCCCCTCCCTCCGGGCATACAATTTCTGGAAAAAAGAGCGGAACACTCGGGCGATGCCGTCGTTATCCTTGTGCAAGGCTCCCTGATCATCTCGTAACGCCGCCACTAACCGATGGCCCTGGTGGCCCCGCAGGCAACGCGCTAAACGTTTCCCGGGTCTATCACCAAAACGAAAAAGCTGGTAGCGATAGTACATGTACGATTTCTTCGCGCGCTGGTGGAGTAACTCATTGAGGGATGTCTGCAAACTCCCAAAGTCGTCGCCGGTTCACTACACTAGGAGCGCCCGCACACCGCCGCCGAGCACACACCACTTGCTTTTCCAACTGGACAATTTGCCACGCCATTAGCCGCCTTTTCCTAGCCACATACGCAATAATGTCCCCTCTTAGCACGACTTTAGCCGTCTCCCAGAGCAATTCCGGATCATCCTGATGTTGCTCATTATGACGGACAAATTCCTGCCAGCGCTCGACAAGGTATGGCAGGAATTCTGCGTCCTGATACAAGCCCAAAGGGAACCGCCAGACCCTTGTCGACGTGGCCGGGCCCCCTCCGCTGAGCTCGACCCAGACCGGAGCATGGTCGGACACCGCCGAGGGGCCAATCCGCGCATCCTCAACCTGTGCGAACAACCGCTCCGACACTAAAACATAGTCCAAGCGAGCACTGGTACCATGCGCTCTTGACTGATGGGTAAAATCTCGCTCATCAGGGTGAAGCAGCCGCCACGGGTCCACCAGGCCCAAACGTCTACAAAAACCTCGTAAAACCTTGGTCGTCGGGACACGCGAGTGTACCCCCCCCCCACCCGATACGTCAAGTCCAGCATCCAGGACCCCATTTAAGTCGCCAGCAAGAATTAGGGGGACGTCCGGCAATTGCTCCAATCGAGACGCAAGGTGATCATAGAACACCCGACTCAGTACATTTGGGCTGTACACACATCCCAGCACCACCGGCCGACCATCCAGGTGACCATGAACCAAAATATATCGGCCTTCCGGATCAGAATACTCCTGAAGCAACTCGAACCGGGTATGTTTATTGATCAGTATGACCACTCCACCCTTTCTCCCCGTGGCCGGTGCTCCCCAGCACTGCCCCACCCACATTTTCTGCAATTTAACATGCTCTTCCGCTGTCTGGTGAGTTTCTTGTAGCATTGCTATATCACATTTCAACCGAGCCAAGGTCTGCAACACCTTATATCGCTTAATAGGACTGCCCATACCACAGATATTCCAAGAGATAACCTTCAGGGCGGGTCGTGAAGGGTCAGGCAATTAATATCAGACACAAAGAAACTGAAAGGCGGGACCCCCCCAGCCTGGGGCCCCCCTGCTATCCATATTACGCCCCCGTACAGGCTTCCATCACTCCCACCACAGTGCTGCTGTGCCCCCCGCGGCACCCCTATACACCCCCCGCCCCGAACCCACCCCTCCCCCCTCCCCCCCTCCCCCCCTCCCCCCCCCCTCCAAACCTCCCGCACTCACCTCCATCCCAACCCCCCTCCACCCCCCACACTCAACCACTAACCTCCCTCCCACTCCCATCCGGGTCACTTAGAATGCGAACGGACCCCCCCCAAGCAAACCGCCCTTCTCATTGAGTCGAAACCCCACACAAGCACACTCAACTAAAGACACACAGGGGGAGGCCATCCCAGAAGGGGCCAACCCCCCAACCCAACCAGCCACTCCCCCAGGCAGCCGCCGCCCAGATGTCTGGAAGGCCCCCCCCCACAACCCACCCAATCCCACAAAACAGCCAGCAACCAAGCAATCCCCGATGCACTACTCACACGGCTCATCCCACAACCCCCTACCACAGGCAGACATTCTCAACCATCCTCCATCCCCCCCATTCACACTATTAACCACTTTTTCCCCCATCCATCATCAACCCCCCAAGCACCAGCCATCCCCAGTATACTCGCAACATTTTGTCAAATAGTAACAGCACATACAAGTGTTACCAACAAAACTGGCAAAAGATCATTCCCAGCTCTTGAAACAAGTCCACTCTTCTCTCGATGAAGCATAGGCAGTCCGGGAGGGGCTGGATCAAGGCAGTAGGCCCGCAATATTCCAACCGTGGGGGGCCGCCACAGCACATATCAGCAAGTCATGGCCCCCGCAAGGGCGGCCGCGCAGGTTTCCAGCCACTGGAAAGGCAACGAATACAGGCTCCGCTGCACAGCTTCGGGCCATGCGCCCTCCGGTCTTTACCGCACGTAGGCCAAGATTCCACATAGCGATAGGTCCAATGCCCCTACCGACAACGGTAAGGGCCAACATCCAGGAAAGACCCAGTAGTGGGCCCTGCATCTCCCATCTTAGCTAGTAGGTCTCAAGTCCACATGGAAGAACTAATAAGCTCACTGGTCGGCCGGGCTGGTCACATCTTTTAACAGCAGCTGCTCCACATAAGACTGTGCTGCCGCCGCCGACTCAAAGGCACGATGCGAACCCTGGGAGAGCACGTGGAGTCTAGCGGGGTATTGAACGCTGAACCGCACCCCGCCCTCGATAAGCTTTTGACACAGTGGGGCATAGGCTTTCCGTCTTTGGCTCAGGGCGGCAGAGTAATCTTGAGTTATCCGGATCTTCGCCGTCTCCCATTCAACGACGCCCCTCTGCTTCGCCGCTCGGAGCACCGCATCTTTCTGTGTGTAGCAGAGGAATTTTGCCAGGACCACCCTAGGTCTGTGGTTCCCAGACTGTGGCTTAGGCCCTACTCTATGGGCTCTTTCGACCACCACGGGCCCGCTCGGGTCCCCCCCGCTTTGCAAGAATGCAGCCAGATTCTCCACATAGCCGCGCAGCTCCTTTTCCGGGACAGATTCCGCGATCCCTAAGAACTGTAGGTTGTTTCGCCGGGACCTGTTTTCGAGGTCATCCAGCTTCGACTCGTGGGCTGCGGAGGCCTTTTGCAACACGAGCAGCTCCCGCTTCAGGCCCTCCACTCCCTCCTCTGCTTGCGTAATGCGAGTCTCGGCTTCTTGCATCCGCTCCCCCAGCACGCTTAAAGAGCTCTGAAGCACGTCCATCTTAGCGTGCAACGCTTCGAATTGGGAGGCCAAGGCATTTGTGACCGCTGCCGTGATTTCATCGGTCAGGGTAGGGGAGGCCGCAGTACTAGGCTTCGGAGGGGACTCCGCCATTTTTGGGGCACCAGCCACACGCTCTTTGTCACGCCGCCCTGCCTTAACTGCAGCCGCCATCTCCACACACTGCTCTCCAACGGGTACCCGGCAGTTCTTCCAGGCACTATCCTCAAAAGCGGCTCTAAACGCTGTCAAAAACGGCAATATTTCAACGTTTCAGAGGAAGGGGGTCCGGAGCCCAAGCTTCGTGCGTCCGCTCAGGCTCACCGCATCACGTGACCCTCCGCTACTTGTCTTTTTATTGTTAACCTCTGTGATATTTTGAGCGGAGTTATCAAGAAATAAAGTTGGATTGGACTGGATCTAGCCCTGTTAAAATATTCACTCAGTATTGACTTACAAGGAAGAGTGCTCCCTAATGTCATGCAGGGGCATTGAGTTAGTACTAATTCAGAGAGAAGAAAAGGGCACGTTTAAAATCAGAGCAGCAGTGTTCCTATAAGGTGCATGGAAGTCTGCCTTCCACACTCCCATCATCGGGGGGGGGGGGGGGGGGGGGGGCGCGGTCATATCAAGGTTTCATTCACAAAGGCAAAAAGATCCCCTGAGAATCTTGGAGAATTTGCCTGCCCCTCCTGGTTGAAACTGCAATATTGCTGCACCAATCCCAATGGTAGGGAACACAGGTGGCGGATTCCTGTACACTTTAGAGGGAACATTTCTTAGGTCTGAGTGGGAGGTGCTAACTGAATTACAAAGAAATATAAAATGTGAATTAATTTACACATGGAGGTTAGGTTAAGTAAACTTGAGATTCTTAGAAAGTTTAACTCACGGGGATTTCAAGTGATGGGAGTTGGAACAGCCTACAGGAAAATCCCCTTCACATATCAGGAAGCATATATTTGGTTATCAGCTAGAAGACCCTCTCTAAAATTAGTTATGAGCAAGAAACATATCCCAGGAAGGAAGTTATGATGTTATAAGAGCTATTTCTTGAACTAACTCCTGCACCACCATCCTTTTCAGAACAGTGGTGGTCATGAGTCAAGAAGCAGTCAAATAGCGCCACCTCTTGCATCTCAGATCAAATTGCATAAATCTCCAAAGCTTTCAAATCAGGATTTCAGAAGGTGTTGAGTTACCACCGACTAAGAATTTTTTAAATTTATGGTTATGCTCCCCAATTATTCATCATCCCACAGATCTCACCTTGCTCATATCAGTGCCTCCATTTCTTTTGATTTAACATATAAAAGCTCATTTCTTTTTCATCTATTGGTCCCTGCTTTGCTTCCCCCATTCTCGTTAGTCTCGGTCCTGAAATCATCATCATTGGTTGAGGATGTCTCAACTCTTTGTCATCCTGAAGCCTGATATTTTTAAACCTGCTTTCTCTGATGCTTCCTTTCTCTAGTTAAGGGCTGCATGATGTCCTGATTATGCAGATATTAACCCTCTCATTGCCTCAGGTTCAAATTTATATTGTAAGTCCTCAGGGGACAGGGAAATACACTTTGTACCCAAATGTAATGTGTCCTGAGCTGCTACTGAAAAGACCTGAACCAGGTCCAGTTGATTAAAAATAATAAGTGTTTCCTTTTATAAGGGTTTTTGGTTAAGGATGCCGTATATGCTGAAATAATTAATTAATTTTATATCTGCAAATGATAACAGAAAAAAAAGATGTAAGAGGATGCTGCCAGCAAAGTTTATTGAGAGGAATTATCTTTGGGGTTGACTGGCCTTTTATGGGAGTGTCACCTTGCAATGAGGGTGAGATGGGAGAATCTTTGGAGGAAAATTGTGAATAAACTCTATGGCAAGATGCTGATTCAAGGGCTGATTCTTGCTGTGACTGTATGCTTGGTTGGTGACCTACCTACCCAGGAAAGGCAAAGTGAAATGGTAGCTTCTAGTTTTTCTATCCTAGGGGTGATCTTATCTGATGATCTTAAGGTGGCCAAACAGGCAGAAAAGATGACAGCAAAAGTCAGAAGGATGGTTGGGTGCATCGGAAGAGGAATGGCCAGCAGGAAAGAAGTTGATGATCGTGCCCTGGTGAGACCACTGATGTACAGTTTTGGAAACCACTCCTTCAAAAAATAAAAACATAGGAGGAAGTGACGTCACCAATCCCAATGGCAGTTTGAGGGCATCGCTCCGGGCCAAACCTACCTAAAATAAACAAAAAGACCCCTTGAAAGCAAAAGGAAACCAGCTAAAATAGTGGCGGAGAGCCCCAGGAGAGGTCGGGGAGTGAGGTGCAGGAGTGGAGGAAAGCAGATGCAAGAGGGGCTGAGGCGGTGGCCAAGCCTGAGAGCGGAGAAGGGGTTTGCTGGTGAATCAGAGGAGTGCAGGAGCCGGAGGAGCGGAGAGGGTGAGAGATGAAGTGGAGGAGGTATCCGAAGATCCGCAGGAAAGTGAGTGGCACAATTGGAGGTGAGCAGATCGCGGAGGTGTGGAGAGAGGGAGAGCAGAA
This sequence comes from Ichthyophis bannanicus, assembly GCA_033557465.1. Lineage (NCBI taxonomy): Eukaryota > Metazoa > Chordata > Amphibia > Gymnophiona > Ichthyophiidae > Ichthyophis > Ichthyophis bannanicus. Next base: position 124,786,340 of record CM066048.1, read on the forward strand.
GAAGAAGAGGCAAGGAGAAGGAAAAAGAAAATGGCAATAGATGGCCACGTGGTACGTAAGATGGCAGCATGAGCCGGTAAAGAGTGTGGCAGTGAAAGAAGAGAAGGAAAACAGCACAGAGGAGGCAGAAAAGAGGAGTGCTGGGAAACAGGTGGAGGTAATAAGCACCAAAAATAAAAGGACAGAATGAAACTCACAATAATCGCAGACTAAAGCAGAGAAGAGTTCTGCTGGAAGCATGGCAACCGGATCAGACTAAGAAGTGTAGATAAGGAAGAGGGAAAATAGCTTGCGCTTAGAAAGCCTGGGAGTTTGGATATTCTACAAGAATTTAGAGGGGCTGAGATAAAGGCCGAATATCATTAAGTGCACAGCGACAAGAAGCAGGTGACAATGAAGGGGCGAAAGGCTAGGAGTTTAATATGACCACGAGAAGGAAAACTATGGATCTGAGGGAGTATGCGTACCAGGGTGCGGGGGCAGGCACCAGTGAGCATGTTGCGTTGGACAATAAAAGTAAAAATTCTGAGCCTGCTGAAGGATCTGCGCCCCGTTATACTATCGAGCAAGGAAGGGAAACTATGCAAGATATCACTAGAGCGGAGTTAAAGTTAAAATAAATTGCAAAAAAGAAATAAAATAAAATAAAAAAATTAACAGGATGGAGTCGATGCAGAGGGCAGCTAATAGAATGGTCAGTGGTCTTCATCATAAAGTACATGGGAGAGGGGAGATATGATAAAGATATTTAAATACTTGTGTGGCATCTTTCAATTGAAAAGACATTGACACAAGAGGGCATAAGATGAAGGTGAAAGGGGATAGACTCAGGAGTAATCTAAGGAAATATTTCTTTACAGAAAGAGTGGAGAGTGCAAGGAACAGTCTTCCAGTGGAGGTGATGGAGGCTGTATCTAAATTCAGGAAAGAATGGGACAAGCACCGAGGATCTTGAAGAGAAAGGAGAGCTTGTAGAGCTTAGTAGATGGTATGGATGGGCAGAATGGATAGGCTGCATGGTCTTTAGCTGCTATCATATACAATGTTTCTGTCTCTTGACCACAGATCAAGTAATGATTTCAAAGTAAAATGGACTATTGGTTAAACCTGTTTGATTGATATAATCATTAAGATGATTTGTCGGATCTGACAAAAAGGTTTTTTTTTAGGTCAATGGATTGGACTCATCTTTTTTCTATTTGGTTAATCTGAACTGTTAGCACAACCCGCATGTAGCCATTGAAGAGAAAAAGTGTGGTACTGATTAAAGAACCTAAAACAGGTAGAGAACAAAACAAATAAAGTAAACCCCCATAGGATCCAGCAACTTTGCACTCAGAATAAAGCTTAAACCATACAGGAAAGGGCATTACAGATAGAAGGGTAGCCAGGGGGTGATCCTTGAGGTTGTAGAAAGAGCAACCTTGACTTCCAAAGCAGTTTTACAAGCTACCGGGCAGAGAAACTACTTTAGTGCAGCTGTGCAGGAGGAGAGAGGCTCAGGGTAGGGTTTAGTTTGTCTTTGATTGTGAAAAGCGGTCCTTTCACCCAACCAACCAACATTTCAGTTTAGGACATTAGAACTTGGACCTTGCAAAAGATCCTTGGGCTTCCCATCCCAATCTTTTTCACCATCAGTTTTGCTTTAAATGTTTTCCTCGACTAGTTGCAGACGCAGATTACAGTGGGTGAGATTAGGATAACTCCAAGCTAATCCGGGAACTCTTTACCAAGGAAGCAGAGGACAAGCATAGAGGGATGGGAAGCCTATTAACCAAATCGGATCTTTTCATGGTATTCACTAGGAAGGAAAATGAGCAGATATTGGGTCCTTATCTACTACTGTCACATTCTATGTTTGTATATCAGGTAAGATCCATTCAAAATCTGCAGAGATGCGATAATTGGGTTCTAGCATTGCATTTGTGTTAGTCACTTCATGGGAATGGTTCATTAAAATGCAAATTATTCTCATTGCAACCAGTGCAAGGCAGAAAAAGTTTTCTTTTTGGGGCTACTTAAATTTTTTAGGTCCGATATTCAAAGGCATTTACATGGTTTACAGAGGACACCCCCACATTCATGGTTTACAAAGGACACCCCCACCTTCATGGAGAGCCATCTAAAACAGCCAACATTGCGGATAAACCAACTGAGACAACCGCAAACATTCCGCACATCGGAGACCACCAGACTTACTGTAACGGGCAATACTGCAAGGGACTCCGCCTTCTCAGCAAATGTATGTAGACAAAGACCTAATAGGGTCAACACTGCACTGCATACACCACCACCAGGGTCCTCGCTATCTGCCCTATTATTCAATATATATATGCAGCCCATATGTGCAATCATCCACTCCTTCAACATCTCCTGCCTGATTTATGCAGATGACGCTCTACTCTTCACTTCATTCACTATTGACCAACCAGACTTCTCATCACTAGTAAAATGCTTTGATGCCGTCACTGACTGGCTCCACTCACAGAGTCTCAAGATAAACTTCAGCAAGACAGAAGTGCTGTTCATCCTGAGAAACCAAACCTTCTCCCCATCGGCAACATTAAAGATGAGAGACGCCGAGCTCCCGAGTCGATCCACCATGTGCTACCTAGGAGTCATGCTCGATCAGCACTTCGACTTGAAAGTGCACATAGGCAACACCGTCAAGAAAATCTACCACAAGATGAGGACAATTCGACATCTTCAACCCCGTCTGCAACCAGACAACTTCCGAACAGTTTTCCAGGCACTAGTAACCCCCCACTTCGACTACGCTAATGTGATCCTTCATGGACTCCCTAAGAACACTCTAAACCCACTACAGTTAGCAATGAACGCTGCTGCCCGCTTCCTACATGGGGCCTTTAGAAGGGACCACATTACTCCAATCCTGAAAGACCTGCACTGGCTACCAATCTACTGCCGACTCATCTACAAAGTAGTACTGTTAACATTCAAGGCCATCAACAAAACAACCACTAGCTCCTTGATGAACCTTATCCACCCCACACCTGCAACCAGAGCAAGAAGATCCTTTGCCACCAACACATTAATAACCTCCAGCGAAGTAACAAAATGCACTCAGGCAACAAAAAACAGAGCCTTCATGTTCTACGCATCTACCTGCTGGAACGAGCTCCCAGTGACCATCCGCGTGATTACTGACCTTGCCCAATTCAGAAAGGCACAACTAAAGCAACACCTTTTTCTCCTACACTACGCCCAGTCCAACAGCACGTCCTCACCTGACACAACCCTACAAACTAACCGTGAAAAACAGACAACCCAGTAAATAAATTACATCCCTGTACATAGCTCCCAGGGCAAGCCATGTTGTTACAACTGCATAGTGACTTCCTGCTTAGACTGTATATAGTTTGTATATAGTTACCCCTGTTCTGAATCCAAGTTGTATTATCTGTTCGATGTAAGTGCAGAGCAGGCTCTTCCTATTCTTTACAAAATGTTATCTGATTTTAAAGAGCGCGGTATATAAAAGCATTAAATAAATAAATAAATGTAAATGCCCCAAGCGGGATATTCCCGAGTAATATCGCTATGCGCCCAGATGCTAACCGCTTAGCTTTGGGATGTGTCGGTGGTGGTACCTGGGGATAACCATGCAGTGGCGATATTCACCGCACACCGGTTAGCTCTCAGTGGTGAAAGTTAGGTGCAACAAAAGCTGTCCCAACTTTCGCCGCCAGAGCTAACTGGGCAGCTACTGAATATTACCGCTGCATGGTTAGCCTCTGCACAATGTACAGATGTGCAGCAACCCCAGATGGTCAAGGTCAGTGGCCAGATATGGCCCCGGCTTGAATATCTGAGGTTAAAGTTCAGTGGCGATGGTTATGTGCCTTAGAGGCGCATAGCCGTCACAAATGAATATTGGGCCCTTTGATCATATATGGCTTTTAATTTGGCACCTGTCCATGATGCTACTTGATTTTGGGATTTTGCATAGCTTGTACTAAAATTTGGGATATCATTCATTTAGGTGCCTTGGATTACAGAGCTGAGCCAGCCTGAAATTACAGTGTAAGAAAGGGATCCCCTACATCTCTCCTGCACATACAAAGCCTCGGGATTTAGGAGACTGCGGTGGTACAAGCAATCCCTAAGCAGAGGGACAGAATTTATCTGCTGCATATGCTGACTGGTAGCAAGACCTCTGGTCATTTCAGGGCCTTGCTGGACACTTCAGGCACCCAGAGGTCTCTAAACTCCAGCCGGGCTCTTGTGATAGACTCTACCTGGTATTACTGTGCTGTGACAGACACAGTGAGGAGGAAGATGGCTGCAGCCACACAAATCTGGGGAGGAAGATTTTTTCCCCCACTCTTTAGACTTCCGATCTGAAGAATGCAGCTCACTAGATTAAGGCAATTGAAAGGTGCTCTCTAAATACTATTATCCAATGTAATTCAAAGATATTTTTTCTTTTTGTTTAAAGAAAAGTCAAACATAGTCTGGGAAAATTCAGGTGTAATTTTCAAGTTGAGTTTTATTTCATACCATTATTACTGCAACAAAGTTGGCTATACACTGTAGTTATCATTTTCTTACTTCATATATAGACCAGAAATCACTCTTGCCAGGCAGACACTTGTCCCAGGGAGTTATTGCACCATACATTAATTTAGGTTTTAGATTTAAATTATATCCTAGCCCAAGGCGAGTCACACATATAGTTACAGCAGGTAAGTATTTATTTATTTAGACAGTTTTGTATACCGCCTTATCCTTCAATCAAAGTGGTCACAACACAATTGGGGGATACATTTAACACGCGGGGATATGAGACACATACACTAATACTTACAGGGAACATGGGCTATGGAGGGTTAAGTGGCTTGCCCAAGACCACAAGGAGCACCTGTGGGACTAGAAACCCCAGTCCTTCCGGCCCAAGGTTGCTGTCCTCTAGTGGGATTTGAACCCCGACCTTCCGGCCTGAAGTACCTTGCCCCAACCACTAGGCTACTCCTCCCTAAGTACCTATGTAAAAAGGTTTATAATCTAAGTTGTACCTGAGGCAATAGAGGGTGAATTCATTTTCCCAAAGTCACGAGAAGGAGACGTGGGCTTCAAACCCTGGTTCTCAGCCTGGTCCTCTGACTCCTAAGTTAAGCCTCCACCATTATGACCAAAGCATCAGTCATCTAAACTGGCTACTGGCTATTCTTTCTGCTGGGTCATGATTCTATAAGCAATGGTTTGTCTTATACACTGAAAGGTAGGGGTCCAAAGCCTCATTTAAAGTATGAATTCAACTATAACATACATAACACTCTTCCCTCCAGAACTCTGTTCCTTCACTACCTAGAATAGTTCTCTTTCTTTAAAATATTCATATTGTGAAATAGCCATAGTAAGGTATGAAAAAATCATCCTTCACTTAAAAATGTAGTGAAATATGGACAGGAATATTTGCACATAAGAGAAACTGCACAAGGACGAGGGCAATCAGAGGTTATGTGATTTCTCTCAGAAAAGCATTCTTACAGAGAACTGATAGAAAAATAAATGAAGAAACATAGGGAAGAGGAATTGGACCCCCTCTCCCTCCCCATGTAAAATGGATGGATAAAGAACACCTTGTTACAAGCACCAGGACAGATGAATTTCAGGATAGATGTGATAGAAAACCAGCATCAATGTTAATTATGTTTGAATCAAAATGTTTCATTTTATGGAAATAAAATATACTAGATAATGAGAAAATAGAAGCCACAGCAGACTCTCCGTAGAGTACAGAGGTTTCTTCTTGAGAGACTATATCTTTCTTTAGAGAAACTAAAAGCTCAAATTCATTTTGTTTATTCCTACCTCTCTCATTTCACATCTTCTGTATCCTCTGAAAAGCTACTACCCTACCTCCCAGTTTCTTTATGGCTGTTTTCACCTCCTCATTTCTCAAAGTGTAGATGATAGGATTCAACAAAGGCGTGATGACAGTATAGAAAACGGAGATGACTTTGTCAGCCAGAAAGGTCACTGAGGGTCGCATGTAGATGAAAACACAAGGACCAAAGAAAAGGGTGACAACTGTGAGGTGGGAGGCACAAGTGGAGAAGGCTTTGCGCTTCCCATCAGCTGAGGGAATTTTTAGGACAGTGGAGAGGATACCTGTGTAAGAGACTAGTAAGATCACAAAGCAACTCACTGATATCATTCCGCTGTTGGCTATCATCACAGCTTCGATGATGAAGACACTGGAGCAAGCCAACATGGACAATGGGTGGACATCACAGAAGAAGTGGTTAATTCTATTAGGTCCACAGAAAGGCAGCTGGGATGTTAAGAGAGCTTGTGTGAATGAATGTGCAAAACTGGCCACCCATGTAGATGCCACCAGCTGGTGACATGCTCGTCTGTTCATCACTGTGGTATATCGCAAAGGGTTGCAGATGGCAATGTATCGGTCATAGGCCATCAGAGTGAGGAGAAAACACTCTGTTCCTGCAAAAAAGTGCAGGAAGAACAACTGGGCGATGCAGTCATTGAAAGAGATGGTCTTGTTATGGGAGAGGAAGTCAACCAGAGACTTGGGGACGGTGACGGTGGAGTAGCATAAATCTAAGAAGGACAGGTTGCTGAGGAAGAAGTACATGGGAGAGTAGAGGCGAGGGTCCACATGTATGGTTACCATGATGAGAAGATTCCCAGATATAGTGAGTAGATACAGAGACAGAAAAACCACGAAGAACACGATCTGTAACTCCGGAGTCTGTGACAGTCCCACAAGGGTGAATTCTGTGACCTTGGTTCCATTCTTTTCTGCCATATGACCTGACTTATTGTATGCTTTCTAGAGAGAAATGTAAGAATAAAACACACGAAAGAATACATCAAAACTTGTTCTATACAGATGACTAACTGAACGCATTTTAATCAGTAGTGGAGTTAGCTGCTCTTTGTTTTTTCCTAAAGGTGGGGAGATTGTTCCATAAAACAGGAGCAGCTTCTTCCAGCAAGATTTCACAAGACCTGAACAGAAGGAACTGTTAACAAATAATCTTGAGAGGAGCCTAAGGGGTATGGTTACTAAGTGGGGCTAACAGTTAACACGGGCTATTTGTATGTTATTTAAGGGACCTAGTTACAAATAGCCCAAGCTAACCATTAGCGCAGCTTAGTAAATATTTATTTATTTTATTTATTTAATTCTCTTATATACCGTGCTATTCTGCATCAGTGCGGTTTACATTGAACAAACTGAAATTACATTGAACAGGGCATTATAACTTGGAGATAACTATTTTACAGGGAACATGGGCTATGGAGGGTTAAGTGGCTTGCCCAAGACCACAAGGAGCACCTGTGGGACTAGAAACCCCAGTCCTTCCGGCCCAAGGTTGCTGTCCTCTATGCCCCTAAGTTTCTCCCAGGTTTGTACCAGCACAGTTTATAGGTCAATTAGAGGTATAAAGCACCCTAAATGTCAAGAGCATAGGTTTAAAGCAGGCTCACGTCTTGAAAGGTAGCCAGTAATTTTATGAAAACAAGGAGTGTCTTACCAAGATCCTGACACAGGAACCATAGCATAGAATAAAGGAGTGATTCTGGTAAGTATATGACCATACATATTACATAACTACATGAGCTTATCGAAAAGAGACTACAGATCCATCAAGTTCAACTTTCTTCTTATTTTTTTAATAGCATTGGTGGTTCAGTAGTAGACTTCTTGCTTGCCATTCAAGAGACCCGTGTTTGATACCCAGCCAATGCAAGCTTTCTGTTCCCTTCAGTGTTCTTAGCTGAAGGGAGGATGCCAGGAGTTGAAAGTATTTACTACTTAAACTCCATGAGTTTAAGGAAGATATTGGCTTCCTTGCTAAAAAAAATAAAAACTCCATGGCTTAATTACTGCTAGTCTACAGAAGCTGTTTAGTTTCATCAGACCAGCTGGTGGCAAATGATAAAGAGGCTTTTCAGCATGTAGTTGCTCCTGATCATTGTCACTGGAGAGATATAATACAAGTATTTGATAAACTAAACAATAGAAAATCACCTGGACCAGATGGTATACACCCAGAGTGTTGAAAGAACTGCAGACATACTATTAGTAATTTGTGGACTATCATTAAAATAATTTGTAGTTCCTGAAGATTGGTGAATGGTCAATGTAATGCCGATTTTTAAAAAAGGTTTCTTGGTGATCCGGGAAACTACAGGCCAGTGAGCCTGACATCAGTACCAGGCAAAATGGTAGAAACCATTATAAAGTACACAATTACTGAACATGTAGATAGTCATGGTTTAATGGGAGAAAGTCAATATGGCTTTAGCCAAGGAAAGTCTTGTCTTACTAATCTGTTATGTTTTTTTTGAAGGTGTGAATAAACAGGTAGACATCTGGATTTTCAGAAAGCCTTTGACAAGGTCCCTCATGAGAAACTTGTGAAGTTAAAAAGTCATGGGATAGGAGGCAGTATACTATTGTGGATCAGAAACTAGTTAAAGACAGAAAACAAAGGGTGGGGCTAAATGGCCAATTTTCCCAATTGAGAAAGGTGAATAGTGGAGTACCCCAAGGATCTGTGCTGGGTCCTCTGCTTTTTAACATATTTGTAAATGACATGGAAATGGGAATAATGAGTGAGATAGTCAAATTTGCAGATGACACAAAATTATTCAAAGTTGTTAAAATGCAAGAGGATTGTGAAAAATTGCAAGAGGACCTTGATAAATCGAAAGACTGGATGTTCAAATGGCAGATGAAATTTAATGTGAACAAGTGCAAATGTATGCACCTAGGAAAGAACAACTCAAACTATGGCTACACGATGCAAGGTTCCACATTAGGAACCACCACATAGGAAAAAGATTTAGGTGTCATCATGGATAATACGTTGAAACCCTCCGCCCAGTGTGCAGCGGTGGCTAAGAAGGCAAATAAAATACTAGGAATCATAAGGAAAGGAGTGGAGAATAATACCAAGGATATTATAATGCCTCTGTATCATTCCATGGTGCGAACGCACCTCGAATATTGTGTGCAATTCTGGTCACCGTATCTTAAAAAGGATATAGTGGAATTAACATGGTTTAAAGGATATAGTGGAATTAGCATGGTTTAAAGGTGAGGTCAGAGAGGCTGTTGTTGCCAAAAAAGCATCTTTCAGGAAATGGAAAAAAGAGCCAAACGACGAAACCTGGAAACAGCACAAGCACTGGCAAGTCAAATGCAAGGCATTGATAAGGCAGGCAAAGAGAGAATTTGAGAAGAAGCTTGCTGTGGAAGCAAAAACGCGAAATAAAGACCTTTTCAAGTACATTCGTAGCAAAAAACCTGTGAGAGAGTCAGTTGGTCCATTAGATGATAAAGGGGTTAAAGGAGCACTAAGAGGCGACAAGGCGATAGCGGAGAGACTGAATGAATTCTTTGCTTTGGTCTTTACTGAGGAAGATGTAGGGATGTTACCCATGACTGAAGTGGTATTTAAAGGTGCGGAAGAATTGAAGGAAATATCGATACATCGGGAAGATGTCTTACAACTATTAGATAAACTGAAGAGTAGCAAATCACCTGGGCCGGATGGTATACATCCAAGGGTGTTGAAAGAACTGAAATATGAGATTGCAGACCTGCTATTAGTAATCTGTGAACTATCATTAAAATCATCTCTAATACCTGAAGATTGGAGGATCGCCAATGTAACACCAATTTTTAAAAAGGGTTCCAGGGGTGATCCGGGAAACTACAGACCGGTGAGCCTGACGTCAGTACCAGGAAAAATTGTAGAAACCATCATAAAGAATAAAATTACTCAACATGTAGATAGTCACAACCTAATGGGAGACAGCCAACATGGCTTTAGACAAGGAAGATCTTGTCTTACTAATCTGTTATGTTTTTTTGAAGGAGTGAATAAACAGGTGGACAAAGGTGAGTCGGTTGATATTGTGTATCTGGACTTTCAGAAAGCCTTTGACAAGGTCCCTCATCAGAGACTTTTGGCAAAACTAAAGAGTCATGGGATAGGAGGCAGTGTACTATTGTGGATCAGGAACTGGTTAAAAGATAGAAAGCAGAGGGTAGGGATAAATGGCCAATTTTCCCAATGGAGAAAGGTGAATAGTGGTGTACCCCAGGGATCTGTGCTGGGTCCGCTGCTTTTTGACATATTGTCATAAGGTAGCGCCATCAGAACCCATGGAAGTAGGGGATTGTGAGCAAAATTTAAGGGAAACTGACAGCTCAGGTTCACACATGGGGGAAGGTTGCTATGAGCAACAGATGAAAACAAAGCCACATGGTGTTAGGGAACGCCCGAACAGAAAGGGAGCACAGAATTCATTAGAAAATGAAGAGCACCTGCATGGGGGCGGAGCCCAGGCTAACACCAATTTGAACGTACTTAAAAATCACTTACCGGGAGGTAGAGAGAGAACTGAAGGAGAAAGTGGAACTGAGAGAGAAGTAGTAGGAACTACAAGGGCTGTAGATGGAACTACGGGAGAAGCGTTAGGAACTGCTGAGCTTGAGAGCAGTGTCCGTGGAGCTGTGAGGACAGAGCCAAGGGGATTATCCAGAGCACAGGAGGTTGGTGATTCTCAGAGAAGCTGTTGGGAACAGCAGTGCACAGCCTCTCAATATCCCCAGGAACGTTGCTGTGAGGCAAGCAGAGAGGGCAGTCCAACAGCCAAGGCTTTAAGATATAAATTACCTAACAAAAGAAATGCAGAAGGGGAAAACCTTTACCCTGAAGCACATTTGAATGTGTCAGAGAAACACCGTGGAAAAGGGGCTTCAAAGCAGAGCTGTGCTTATCCGAGAGAGCAGGAAATAGCAGTGCCTAAAGGTAGGCGTATTTACCCTAATAAGAGAGGTTTGCAATACCCTGACTTTCTATGCACGTACCAAGAGCTCTGTAGTTCTCAGGAACCCAACTACAGGAAATACGGTAGTTACCCACGGGCCACTAGTATAGTGGGGGAGGAGAGTGTTTTAACTCCCCGACAAGAACCTTATAACTTTAACGGCAGTTGGGAGCCAGAAGTTTACTCAGATGAAGAGGAGATGCAGATTGAACCTCTTGGAGAATCTTTAGAGGAAAATGAGATGGACTGCACGTACACATTATCTGATTGTATAGCATCTCTATGTTAAAAGCAGCCAGAACTGTTTATGAGAAGAAACAGGTGCAAGAGTTCCGTGAGTAAAAGGAACTGTTTTCTGTTACTTTTTGGTCATGGTTTAATGCTGAAGAAAGCTAAGTTTTGTTGAAAGTATTTTTCTTTAATTGTGTTATCAGACGAAGGGTCTGACCTGCTTTAAGTTCCACTGTTATGAATCCACCCCGGACGGGGAATAAAGCCTGAGTTTAAACCTTACCCTCTGCTTCAACTACACTTCTTTGGCTAACAGTGAAAACTACAGGATCCAGAAGGCCTTGCTAAAACCTTCATAGGAGCTCTAAAGCCATAAAAATACTGCCCCATCAAACGACCCAAGCCCTTTCTAGCCTCTGGGTACGTTAGTGGGTGACAATATTCATAAATGACCTGGAAAGTGGAATAACGAGTGAGGTTATCAAATTTGCAGATGACACAAAACTATTTAAAGTTGTTAAAACCCAAGAGGATTGTGAAAAATTGCAAGAGGATCTTGATAAATTGGAAGACTGGGCATCAAAATGGCAGATGAAATTTAATGTGGACAAGTGCAAGGTTATGCATCTAGGGAAGAACAACCCAAACTATGGTTACACGATGCAAGGTTCCACATTAGGAACCACCACCCAGGAAAAAGATTTAGGCGTCATTGTGGATACCATGTTAAAACCCTCGGCCCAGTGTGCAGCGGCGGCCAAGAGAGCAAATAGAATGCTAGGTATGATAAGGAAAGGAATGGAAAATAAAACAAAAGATATTATAATGCCTCTATATCGTTCCATGGTGAAGCCGCACCTTGAATATTGTGTGCAATTCTGGTCACCGTATCTTAAAAAGGATATAGCGATTTTAGAAAAGGTTCAGAGAAGAGCCACAAAATGGTAAAGGGGATGGAAGGATACTCCTATGAAGAAAGGCTAAAAAGGTTAGGGCTCTTTAACCTGGAAAAGAGACGGCTGAGGGGAGATATGATAGAAGTCTATAAATTAATGAACGGAGTGGAACGGGTAAACGTAGATCGATTGTTTACGTTATCAGAATATAGAAAGACTAGGGGACATGCAATGAAGCTACAGGGTAAACTATTTAAGACTAATAAAAGAAAATATTTTTTCACTCAATGTGTAATCAAACTCTGGAATTTGTTACAGGAGGATGTAGTAAAGGCTGTTAGTGTAGCTGGGTTTAAAAAAGGTTTGGACAAGTTCCTGGAGGAAAGGTCCATAAACCATTATTAAGAAGTGACCAAAGATATCAATGCTTGACCCAGTACAAGCATTGTGGAACTTGTGTCTCTTGGGGAAACTGCTAGGTACATATGACCTAGATTGGCCACTGTTGGAAACAGAATACTGGGCTTGATGGACCTTGGTCTGACCCAGTATGGCATATCTTATGTTCTTATGAAAAGGTACAGAGAAGAGCCACTAAAATGATAAAGGGGATGGAAGGATACCCCTATGAAGAGAGGCTTAAAAGTTTAGGGGTTTTCAACTTGGAAAAGAGACATGTGAGGGGAGATATGATAGATGTCTATAAATTAATAAATGGAGTGGAACGGGTAAACGTACTTCGATTGTTTATGCCATCAAAAAGTAGAAAGACTAGGGGACATGCAATGAAGTTACAGTGTAACCTGTTTAAGACCAATAAGAGAAAATATTGTTTCGCTCAACGTGTAGTCAAACTCTGGAATTCGTTACCGGAGGATGTAGTAAAAGCTGTTAGTGTAGCTGGTTTTAAAAAAAGTTTGGACAACTTCCTGGAGGAAAGGTTCATAAACCACTATTAAAGGGGACCTAGGAAATCCACTGCTTGCCCCAATGGGTGTTTTTGGGAACCTGCCAGGTACTTGTGACCTGGATTGGGCACTGTTGGAAACAGGATACTGGGCTTGATGGACCTCGTTCTGACCCAGTATGGCATTTTCTTATATTCTTATGTTCTTAGTTTTCTCTAAATAGTAGCAAAGAGGAGAGTGAACAATCTTGATGTATCTGTAACCAATTTTGCAGCAGTGGGAAAAAGATCATGCTTACCCTCAAATATACTGTGATTGGGCTAAATCCCTGAATCAGTGGCATTTTTTGGAAGGTCCGAAGCTTAACTTGGCCACTGGTGGAAACAGGATACTGGGCTCAACAGACCTTTGGTCTGACCCAGTATGGCAAATCTAGGCATGCAGGTCTGAGTCATGCTAGGTACACTCTTATTGACAAATAATGCCTTTGCGGGCACCTAAATATGGATTTTCTACGTAAACTCTGAAAGAGCTGTAATGTATCATGGGGGACACTTTATATTTTTTAAACTCTATTATTTCAAGCATTTACCAAAGCTAAACCACATACATATCTCTGGAAAACAATTCAATTATATTTAAAGATGTCTCAAGAGGCAGTGTCCCATAACTTCACTCAAACCGGACCAGAGACAACTCAACATCCATCACATCTTGTAAAATGATCTAAAACCTTGTCTGTTGTTATAACAAATAAATGCCTTATTAATTTACATTAACAAAACAGGTAAAGACATAACCTTTTAAGTCTTCTTTTCTAAATCTCTTTTCCAGAAGGTTCAATGCAGAGAACAACATAACTATGATAAAATAATCATAAGAGCAGAGGGTGCAGAGCACAACTGGGATGTTTCATTTCACAATCCAACATACGAAAACATTATATTAAAGTTTTGATATCACCTCATTAAGGGCAATACACAAGCCCTCCACTAGCAAACATTGTGAAGTAATAAAAAACCCTGCAAAAAGACACTCAGACCCTTACCATACCATAACAGGACTCAAACAGCAATAATCATATCTGTGCAAAAGCAACACTGCAAATATTATTCCAGCCCGTAAACACTAATGCTGAGAAAACAGAATAAGCGGGACTGCTATAGAGCTCTATACAGAGAGACACTACTTGCTAGCAGAATATCGTGACACACATTTCCCAAAACTGATATATTCCATTCAATAAATTCAACATAAAACATAGGCAACAGAATGGGGTGGGCCAATGGGACTCTCGCTCCACCAATATTTTGCCCAACACAGCATCAATAACTAGGGGGTTTAGGGGTAAGGCTGAAAATTGGCAGATTGGCTTGTTTGGCTCTTCCAAACAAAAAAGTTCCACTGTCCCTGTAAAATATTTTTGCCTTCCTTTTGTTGACTGTGCGTTTTACTTTTCCAGTCACTTTGGTTCCAGTTTTCTCTGTATTTTTCTCTCTCTCTTTCCAGGGTCTGCTATTAGACACTGTCCTCCTTCAGTCCCTCCCCTTCATTTGTCCCTTTCAACTTTTCCTTCAATTTCTTTCTTTTCTGCCTCTCTATCCACTCAAAATTATCCCTTCTTATCACCCTCCATTCCTTAGTCTCCTTCTTTACTTTCACCTATATATCAACTTTCCATCTCCTTCTCTTATCTCCTTCCCAAACTGTCTCCCTACTCTTACCTTCTCGCTAACTCTTCCATTTCTTCTTTCACTTCTTCCGTAAACTTTGATTCCCTTCTTTATTTTAAACATTCCCAATTACCATAGTCCTAGCCTCTGTATTCACCCCAATCCATTCCTCATTTACGCACCCGTTCACTAGCTCCCGTTTCTTACCCATTGGTCATCCCGGCTCCACCTTGACTATGTCTCTGTTCCCTTAAATCTCACTGCATTATAAGCCATAAATTCAGTTTTCTTCTAGAAACTTTTCAAAAATTCATTTAGGGCTATGGCCCTCATAGTCTGTGCTGGTAAAATGACCCAGGATTTCATTACTAAGTCTTAAAAGAATCCTCTTTTCCAGACAGGATTCCCTCTTGTTTTACTGGTTACTTCAGAGGTAGGGTCTTTTTATTTTTATTTATTTTATTTATTTTTATTTTGCTAAATTTCTCTTTGTTGGTCTTTATTTTTTCTCTCTGAACAACATAGTTCTAGATCAGGAGCAATATGGCCATGGTTAATTTTGTGATCTTAAATCATCACATGACCATAATATACCAGAGAAACCTACAGTAACAGTGATATGGAATATTCTAACTCCAGCAACTGCCTTAGCAGAATAGGAAAAGTAACTCATAATAATTCACTTCAATTAGAGAAAGAAAAGGGGGGAAGGGGGTGGGCGGGGGGGGGGGGGGGGAGAGAGAGAGAGAGAGAGAGAGAGAGAGAGAGAGATGACTTGGAGCTAATAGTGAAACATAG
The DNA here is from genome assembly GCA_033557465.1 of Ichthyophis bannanicus. Lineage (NCBI taxonomy): Eukaryota > Metazoa > Chordata > Amphibia > Gymnophiona > Ichthyophiidae > Ichthyophis > Ichthyophis bannanicus. The sequence goes on from CM066048.1 coordinate 124,801,682, forward strand.
TAGCTAGAGATCACAGCATATTATCTACCTTGCACAGAAGCCCAAATTTTTTGTGGTCTCCAGATTTCCATGAAAATGAAGAATACTTATAAAATGAGTTTATGCACACGCCTGAGGTCATTAAAATCATTAAATAGTTAAACAGAGAAAGATAAAGCTAGGTAGATGAAAGATTAATAGATACTAATAAATACATGTTCTATTGCAGCTGGATATTAGATGTATGCACAGATTAAAGAAGCAATAGGTGGATTCTTTTTTTATTTACTTAATTAATTTAATTTATTTAAAAAGACTTATATACCACTTCCCCAAGATTCAGCATGTTCAAATCGGAAAACAGATAATACATCAGTTAAAAAGTGAAAATAAAACACAGATAACAATGTGATAAAATAAAAAACTGAATATAAACATTAAAACAAAATATAAATAAAACCAATAGCAATACAATTAATACAACCAACTTTGTCCACAGATCTTCTAGAGAGTATGCAAATAGCATGTTGGTAGATGCTGTACCCAGGTGCTAGAGAGAGGATTTAGAGAGATGGTTTTCAAATGGCATATCACACTTACCTTATACAGGGGAGCAAAGTCTTTCAGTCTATCCCTGGAAAAGCTAACTACAGCCCAGTAAATAGAGATAGGTAGTATAGTTAATTGACAGATAAATCTACAGAAAGAAGGCTAGATCAAAGTAAACCGTCTCATAATAAGTGATGTGGAGAGTGGTGCATTCCATGAAAGGTATAGCATTGGCTTTATTCTTTTCCGATGATCGTATGGCTGTTGTCTAAATATTAGTGATATGCCTGTGAATAAATATGACACTTATTTGTGGAACGGAACATTCTAAATTATAGGACCACCAGCCCAGTTCTTCAACAGGCTAGGGAGAGAACCTTTGCAAGCCTGCACTCTCCTCACTAACCTCAAATGTTCGGCAAGCCGAATTACTTAAACTCTTTAAGAACCCCTGAGGCCAAATTCTCTGGAGCACCTCAAAGATTGCTGTCTAAACAAAAGTAGAAAAAATCCAAACTCTGCCCTCCACACCAGCAAAGCTTACATCATTGATTCAAGGGAATAATTTAACCAGCAAAACCTAATGGCTAATGTCAATCATATCATTGTCCAAACCTTATAATAGATTACACATTCAACTGCAGGACACAGAGATTGCCATTTATTCTATGGGAGGGTGATGTCATCCATGTCCTATGTCAAGTCTCACTTTGATATAATTGCAATAAAATAGCCTCATTTTAGTTTTCATTCTTGCTCAGAGAGATGTATACAGTGTTTGCAAAGTAGGAAAACATGGTTGGTTTGTTGTACTTACACTGAAGTAAAACAATGTCTAGCATAGAGCAATGCTTCTCACCGTCTCCTGGAGACACGCCTAGCCAGTCAGATTTTTAGGATGACCACAATGCATATGCTAGAGACTGGTATGCAGATCAAATTCATGTATCTTCATCGTGGTAATCCTGAAAACCCAACTGGTTAGCAGTGCCCCCAGCAGAGAGTTGAGAAGCAGCGCTGTAGAGAACAACGCTCTTAAATAAAAGGTCTTTCCCCATATGAATTACATTACATATTTGGCCACCATAATGTTCTGAATGATGAAAAGAGTCCATGTGCTACATACTGAAGCAGCCATGCTTCCTAGATTCCTTAACCCTTTGCACTTGGATAAATTTTCTATGTTGCTCATGTCAAATCGGAATAAATTTTAACAAGAATCTGGCCAAATTACAACTCATATGACATACACGTTCTACAGTAAGCAGTCATGTTGTATTACAAGCTGTAAACTAGCATGTTATTCATATGTCCTACAGGGTGGGACAGACGATTGTAATGGGAAAATTTAAATGTCCCACGGGGTGGGACAGCCAATGGGTGGGACAGCTGAGTAGAAAGGGTTAAGGTGCCAACCTACTTGTTACTTGACTAGTGTAATGTTTAATGATACATAATTTGATATAACTCTTGTTGTCAATAAAAACATTGAAGTGGTTTACAATAAAATCAAAGGAGAAGAAGTAAAAACAATTGCAAAACCATATATTAAATAACGAGATAACACATGACAAACAAAAACAGAAGGGGGGGGATAATTCCATTTATATCTGAGCTAACTCCACCCCTGAAATCAATTACATTTATTTATTTATTTATTTAAAGATGATGTAAAGGGAAAACAAGACAATACATAGCTGTAAAAAAAGCCCCTTCAGAGAAAGAGTCCAGGTCCACCTTGCAAAATCACTTGCTCAGGCTTGGGGAAAGAAATATGTCTTAAGAGCCTTTTAAAATGTTCAATAGTTCCTCTCTATGCTTATATCTGGAGGGAGCCTGTTCCACAGAAGAGATAACCGGCTAAATGGTGGCAGATGACCAATGAAGACGCCAAAGAAAGGGCAGAAAATAGAGGGTCCTGTGGGACTACAGGGGATCAGAAGGAGGCTAGTGTTGAGATTGACTGCATAAAATGAATGATGTGCTAGTAACCAAATTTGAAACTGGACTGTAAATAGTACAGGCAGGCCAGTGATACTCAAATAACAGGGCAGTGGCGTCATCTCGGATGTGGGTAAATCAATCAGCACCATATAAAAGTCCAACAGCAATATTTTCAACTGTTGGAATCCTTTTCAGCAAGGCAGACTCTGAACCTTCCCGAAGTGAGTTACCATAATCCAGTCGGCTTTCTCTTTTGCTCTTTACTCTAGATCTCCTGTCTTTATAAATATATTTGATTTCTTATATGGTAATGCTGACAATAAAACTGTGACTTCTACTATACGCACACCAGTTTTAAAATATTCCTAGTCTGGTCTCTAGCTGTTATGTTTTACCAGTGAATCCTTGGATGGCAGCCCCCAAACTTTCCTTAATCTCATAATGGTAGAAGTGATTGAGGATAAGGAAGTTTGAAAAATTTTAAACGCTACCGTATAAAGCCTGCAAAGAATTCACCAGCAAACTGAAAAAAAATATATTTTTTTTTCATGTGGCGCATAATTAAATTGTGGAACCTTTTGCCATAGAATGGTTAAGGTGAATAACATAGGGGGATTCAAAAGAAATTTGGACAAGTTCCTGGTCCTTAAAACCTCTTAGCCAGGTAGACTTTAAAGAGCCATTGCTTATCACTGGAAAAGAGCTGTGAGAAATAGATCTACTTTTTGGGATTGCACTGGCTGCTGTCGGACACAGGATGCTGGGTTGGATGGACCTAGGTCTGGCTCAGCATGGCTCTCCCTAGATTCATATACTGTAGGTCATAAGAAAACATTGTAGTGGGGCTACAGTAGCCTGTGATGATAATCCTTCACCGAACTACAGAACGCTGGCTAAGAGTGTCAGCAATGAGAGTAGGCCTCAAGAGATTCCTAAAGAAGCAAAATAATTAATCTCGGGGGCTCCTTATTCACCTTCAACCTACAGAGGAGTACTTTGAGAAATAATCTTAACACTTTTCCTCTTGTTGTTCCAAATAGTCCCAGAGAGAGAGAGAGAGAGAGAGAGAGAGAGAGAGAGAGAGAGAGAGAGAGAGAGAGAGAGAGAGAGAGAGAGAGAGAGAGAGAGCTCCAAGATTCCTTCTGTTATTAGCACTCCTTATGCTGAGGTGAAAAGATGAGGGCAATGCAGGGAATTGCTACATTACTGGGGGAAAACCTTTTTCTTTTGAGAGCACTTATAGAACCAGAAGCGATGCTGCAGTGGACATTATTTCATAAGACAAATAATTTACTATCAAGGCAGCCTCTGCATAGTTGTAATTAATAGTATAGCAGAAATACTGAAGATGAAACATTTTTCTCTACAAATTTCTTACACCATGAAGTTTAGGATCAGGGACATGGTGCGTTTTTCTGCTTTATTAGGCATATTGTGCATAAGTGACAGCACATTGGGGAGGCTTCATCCATTCTTCTTTTGCTTTTGATTTTGTCTGTCATATGCATCTCTTTGTGCATGTGCAAACCGATATCTGCCCCCCCCCAACGCGGCAGATCTGTAGGGCCATGGTCTCTCCTGGTTCTACCCACTTCTGCTGATGTCACACTGCCTCTCCACGGTCCCCTATCCCTGTCCTGTATCCCCCCTTTGGCCAGCACCTAAAGTCAAAACCTTTTTTTTCCTGTAGCAACTGGAACAATAAAAAAAACAAAACAAAACACTTTGTTACCTCACGCCTGCAGCTACCCTCTCAGCCCACGTGGTCTTGAGCTCTTCCACATCCTGACTTGAATACCCACTTCTCTTGTCATAGGGCAGGACGTGGAAGAGCACAAGACCGTGTGGGCTGAGAGGCTTCATGGCTGGCCAGAGCAGGCAGGTGTTGCAGTTACCTTGGGAAAAAGAAAGGTTTGAGGGGGAGACGCTGGTCAAGAGGGGAATAAGGCAGAGAGAGATGAAGCAATGCTGGACCAGGGCAATGGCGGTGGGAGTCTGCAAGCGCAATAAAGAGGAAACACGCCATTGTGTTACGCTCTAAGTCTGCACTTTTCAGCTTCTTTCAGAACCATTTCTTTTCTAAATTTAGTATAGTTGCAAAATTGCATTTGGGTGGGAATTCCAATGGGAAAACAAAATTGAAAGGAATTAAATTGGGTTCTTTTGGGCTGATGTAACAATTATGTGACAGCGTACCTGCGATTTGGAGATCAGATGACTCCTCTGTGCAGATGTTTCCAGGAAGTAAATGGAATCTCTGTTATGTGATGTTCACAGGGTGACAATATTATTGCATAAATGTGGAATGACTGTCCAGAAAATATTATTTAAGGGAAAACAGTGCATTTTTTAAAAATTTCTTTATTTATATTTTCCAACAAAATACAAACAAAAGAGAAAACCAAACCACAGCAAATCAAAATACACACTTCTTCTCTGTAACATGAAATAATCAAAGGCTAACCACAGCCCACCCCACCCTGTCCCTCCCATTATCATGCAATCATCAGGGGCCATATGAAACAAACATAAAACATCTGCAAGCCTGCTAGGCCTGCAAGGGCTATAGAAGGCCAAGTACTCCACTACAGAGAGCATAGGCATAGGTGTACCACCATGCACATCAACCAAACTCAATTGTATGTTTCCAGTTATAAGTAGCGGAAATAGGGCCACACCCAGCATGGAGCCAATTCGAACTGACAGTCCCTTTGTAAGGACACAATGCCAATTGCTGACCGAAAAACTACCCAAAATCAGGAGAGAGTGTCCCCGAATCGCAGCACCACCTCAATACGGTTCCATATTGAAACCCAATAGGACTGAATGTTAGGACAGTTCTACACCACATATCTCAAACTGCTGACATCTCCTTGATGAGACTAACACTTATTCTCAACTGCATATTGAACGTATGCCTATGGCCCTCTCCACCCATTGTGAACCTTGCTTTAGCAAAAGCCATGGTAATAGGCCAAAGAATCAGGGAAGTTCCTCCCCCCTTCCTCCCACCAAAACCCAAGCTTCCAAAGAGCTACTCTAGGCGGTTATTTCTCCATGAAAGCTGAAATAGAGTTCTATCAACAATATCCTTTACTTGTAAGGAAGACTGGTAGTATTCCAATTATATAATTCACTTTAGGAGTAATAGATATACTTATATCTTCAAGATGACCCCACTAAGAAACAGACCGACGACTACGTTTCTGTATATAATTAGAGCTTGTGGTGATGAAGGGGCATCAGAGCCCATGGAAATAGCTGGAAAACAAACTTTTACCTGCAAGCAGAGAGATAGTTCAGAGAGCAGGGGGTTTGAAACTTCAGTCAAAGAAAAAACACACACACACAGAGCTGCTGAGTCCAGGCCATGCCCAAGCTCCATGGCAACACAGGAAGGTAATAGGAAGCACCTGTGGGAGGAGTTGGAACGGGGAGAGCAGCTACACACATTTAAGATCCAGGGAACAGAAAGAAGGGAGCCTACCAAGAGAGAGGAGGGAGAAGAACTCCTGAGGCAAACTGAAGGGAAAGGATCCTTCAGGGGAAAGGAAACAGAAAGGTTTTCCAGAGACAGCCGCAGAAGGGAGTCCCAAGGCAGCCAGCACATTGAGGATTACAGTCCAGGGAGAAGCCCATGCTGTAAAGCCATTGCAGTACTGCCTGGAGACCGGAGAGTCTATCCTGAGAGAGTTGCTGTCTATAGTCCAGGTACGGGAGCAGCCCTGCATAAGTCTGTGAGAGAAGTTTTACAGAGAGAGGTCCCAATGGGAAAAAGTCCCCTCAGCCCGAGTTAAGCCAGGAGACAGCAGAGTCTGATTATGAAGACATGCAGACAGAGCCTTGTGATATGGAACAAGACTCCTCAGACTCCTTGATGGATTGTTCTTATTGTATGAAGACAGAATGAAGAGGCTGTAGGTTTTTTTAAAGTTGAGAAAAAAAAAGCCAAAAGCCATTTATCTGAATGTCTTATGTTTGAATGCTGGAAATGTTTAAAAGGAGAATTGCTGGTGTTTAGATCTGAGAAGAAATGATTCAAGCTTGATTTGAATGATTAAGAAAAACAGCTAGAAGAAAAAGAAGCTTTGTTTACAGTTTTACTCAGTTTGGAAAGGCTGATACCTTTGCTGGAAGTTAGCTGAAGCCAGCTAAGCTGTTTTTCTAACTGTTGGACTTTGGGAAGAAACACTTTTGGTTTAACAAGCTGCATGAAGCAATTGTAACATTTATCACTGCCAGAATCCTGTTTGACTGGAACTTCTTTTGTTGGAGAGTGCATCCTATTTTTGTTAACATGTGTTGAGCTTCAAAGAAAGTTCTTTGCAAAGGAAAGCACACAAATAAATTCCTGTGTTTGCCTTCAACCCTCGGATTCCTTTTTATTTCACACAACTACAATACCCAGAAGCACTAGCTCTGGAACTCATATTGAAAAGGGACATTAGATGGCACGCCCCTACCTATAGGCAACCGCCTAGACAGTAGGGAGCACCAGAAGCTCATTAAGTCAAATAGGGTAAATGAGATTACAACATAAATCTAGCTGTGATCCGCATGGATAGTAGACTCACTAATTCTAGAACAAAGTCCCTTGAAAGTCAGGAAAAATCAACACATAAAATTTAAAAACCATGTGGGATACAACTTTCCATACTAAAATGGCCATCCCCTTATTCTTATGATGAGCAGCTGAAAGCCCTTAAAAATAGGGCTTATATGTCTAATTTCAACAACTCCATTACATTCAAGTGTGTCTCCTGCAGCAGTAAGATGTCAGCACTTTCTTTCCAACTAATTCAGAAGAAAACCTTCCTCTTGGTAGAAATTATTAATACTCTTAACATTCAGTTACACGATCTTAAAGGAGAGCGTACTGACAATATAGCTCTGAATTAACAGTCATATGTTGCAGAAACAGATCAATGTGTAGCATTTAGTTTTACATTGTAGGACAACTTCCTAAGTGCCTTTAGAGTGTGGCTGCATCTATAGCCCAAGGAAAAAAGAAAGAGGCTCCGTCATATGATCAGACACAATAGAACAACTAATTCTGAAAAAAAAAAGGAAAACATTTCCCCCAAACCACCTAAACCCAGAGGGGCTGTATAACACACAAAACTAAATGGGTGAGCCCACTAGGACAAGACAGACACGGAGGGTTCAAAGACCCAACACTTCCACATTCCTGTAACACTCAGAATATCGCACCTTACCCACCTCCCTTATTAAAAGTAAGAATAATGTCCTTCAAAGAAAACAGAATGAAATGTCTCAGTAGATAGCAGTATTACATGCTTGAATGTCGCTTCTGCATGGATAAGTCGCCATCACACAACCTCAGACCAGTTAAATGCCCATGATAGCAAGCGCCATAAAACTGTAGCAAATAGAAGATGTAATATAACTTCACCACATCACCACTGACTCTGTATCCTCCAGAAATGCGCGTAGATCTCTGGGATCATCAAAAGTCTTGGTCTGGTTATGCAACGTGACTTTCATGCGGGCAGGATATAGCAGTCCAAAATGGGCCTTCAGTTGAACTAAGCATGGACACAACTCCAAAAGACTCCTTCTCTGATCCACCGTCGCCTTCGCAAAGTCTGGGAAGAACAGGAGTTTGTGTCCCTGATATTCCAAGGCTGAAAGTGCTTTAGCTGCTCCCATTATTTGCAATACTTGCTGAAAACGCAGAACTTTCAAGATGATTGGACGTGGATGCTTGCCCGTGGCCATGGATTGAGTAGGCACTCTGTGGGCGCGCTCGATCTCGAACGGCATAGTGAAATGCAACTTTAACACACTTGGAATCATGGCCTGCAGAAAGGATATCAAATCATGACTCTCTGCTCCCTCAGGAACTCCTATTATTCTTATGTTATTTCACCGAGAGTGATTATTGCCATCTTCCACCTCTCTTTGCAGTGCACGTATCAACTTGGCCTGCTTCTCAACGGCTTTGAGCCTCTCCCCATGTGACGCCAACACATTCTCTACCTTCTCCAAATGAGTTGTATTTGACTCCAAAGAGGATCTCAACGCGTTGATATCTTCCTGCTTTGCACATAGCGATTCTCCATTAGCTTTGACCATTTCTTTGCCTGAATCTCAGCCAAGATCTCCTGCGAGGTCTCAGGACTATCTCGGATGACCACCACCTTGTGAGATGAGAGAGGTTCCATCTTGGTTCTCTTTGCACTAGGATTTTGAGATACTTGGAAATCCAGCCGCGTCTGCTTGGAGCCCGACATATCCAGGATCGAATGATAACCAAGCAGGTAGGAACTATTTGATTAAATATTGCAGAAATTAGGATTCTTGTCTTTTGCCCTCCGGAGCACCGCTCTTACACGTCCATCTTGACCAATACCAGACTCCACCCTCTCAAAAGCAGTGCTTTTTTAAATGATTAACACTATTGCAATCTCATTAATCACTAGCACAGTACCAAGAGGGTCACATATTTCCTAATACTGGAATTGCTTGATTCATCTAGCTTATGAGGCAATAATAAATACACACACGCACACACACACACACACGCACACACACACACATATGCACATTGCTTGAACTAATCAGATCCCATTCCTTGTGGCCGATGTTCTAAAGTGCAAATTTGTATTTATTTTGCAAATAACATACACAAAATACAGTATTTTGCATTTTTTTGCACATTGGTGCATGTTTACTAAACTCTGTGCTGGTAATGCACATATAGGGGCTGGGTTACCAATGCAGGGGACCGGTGCTAAGGTCAGAGGGCCCAAGACACAGCACTGTACATGCTGGCACACAGGCATATTTAATGCTAGCCACAGAGGTGACGTTATGTGCTTAGGCAGCAAGCGTGGTTAACATGAGCTATGAATGCCGGTGCAAGCCGTGACTTGCCATCAGCGCCTCAGTTACACCCTTGGCCTGCCCACTTCCCATCACATCATGTGCAACCTGGTAGCATGGGAATTTTTGTACATTGGCTACAGACCCTTTACTGGGACCCACAGTGCAAATCCTAGTTAATGGCTGACTTGCAGAGCCCTTTGGGTTGACACGGGGGACGAGGCAGGGCTCCCTGTTGTCCCCATTGTTGTTCATCTGATCGTTAGAACTGTTGGCACAGAAAGTGAGGGCTGTTTGTGATCTTCATGGGGTGTTGGTGGGTTCTACAGAGCACAAGATCAATCTTTTTTGTGGATGATAAGTTACTTAGTATGCAACATGCAGATGAGTGTTGGGAGAGACTGACCCATCCACTGAGGCAATATGAAATATTTGGTAATCTATAGTGACCTTAAGAAAGTGTAACAGTTAAATATCCAAGATAATCTGAGACAAATGAAAATCTTGTGTGATAAGTGGGCAGACCTTCCATTGTCCCTCTACGTCAGATTGCACTGTCACATATGATAATTATTCCCCAAATTCTATACCAGCTGCAAATGTTGCCCCTTTGGGTTCATAGGGTGGAGGAGGAGTGTTATCAAGGATTTATGCAGAGTTTATGTGCAGAGGTAAATGAGCACATATCAGCTATGCTAAATTAATATTGGGCAGAGGCCGGTGAGGGGGGGACTGCCTGATCTTCATTTATGTAATGCGGTGGTGATTATGTGCTGGCTACATGAAATTTACACTGGTCAACCAGTTATGCTCTCACTGACCTTCTGGCCACTTGGAGCTCCCCATATGGCCAACTGAGCTGTCTGGAGTTTGGAGCACTGCTTGCTTTGCTAAGACACGCATGGAAATGGTGGATGGATTGGCATCATTGGAAATGGTGAGTTACTCCATTCGTGCAAGTGATGGAAAACCCAGGATATGAGCCGGGACTGGACCAGAGCCACTTTCAGAGTTGGTGCAAAGACTGCATGGTAGATATGGGGTGTCTCTTGGAGTGGGGTGGAGGGACCTTCCTCACTTTTGAACACCTTCAACAACAATTGGGGCTCTTAGAGATTCAACATTTTTGTTTCATACAGCTCCATCATTATTTGCAAACACGGGGGTCATGGGACCTGGGTGTGGGTGGGCTCAGAGAGTGTGATCAAGATTTTCACAATTTGTCACCCCACTGCAATGGGATGGGTAACTGGTACCACATGCTCCGAGAGGTCCTGCCCATACCATACTTGGCCCAACTGAGTAGGCAGTGGGTGGAGGAGTTGGGGGAAGGACATCGAGGAGGAGCATATAGAAAGGTGCTTTCTACAGCTACCAGTAGTCTACTTCAGCTCGCTATCAAGAAATGCAATACCTTAAGAAAGAACGGGGGGGGCTAAACATGGACTATGGGTGCAAAACAGTTGTGATAAATGTCACTCACAAATAGATACCTTTAGACATGCCTTTTTGGAATGTTCTAAACTCATGGAGGTGTGGGGTCAGGCTTTGATATGTATGGAAGGCATACTCAAGAAATCTATAGAGTGGACCTACAGTACGCTCCTTTTAAGGTGATGAGAGCCTGCTGCGAGTGCAGAATATTCAGAAGACAGAGAGGCAGTTCCTCTTGCTCATGGTGGGATGTGTCAAAAAACTGATTTTACGACAGTGGGTGGGGGATACAACACCCACCTTTCAGCAGTGGATCAATGCAATGCATTGCCTGTCTTTAGCAGAACTCTATGCCATGGTCCAATGTCCTATTCCTCGCTGGGTGCATTATAGATGGTTATGGACCCACTTTCAGACTCAATACCCAAGGCAGTGAAGGATGTTAGGGGGACGTGGCAGGAAGTGGGGGTGGAAATGCTTTCTGTTGCTGATTTAAGGAAAAGGGAAGGGGAAGGTTGCCTTCCTCTGATGGGGTAACAATATCCACATCAGTGCTTGAGGAACAAAGCCCTTTATGGGGTGGTTGGAGGGGCTGATGTATAATAGGGACCTTGCCTTTGTTTGTGAGCTCTTGTCTGGTTTGAGTTCTTGTTGATATGAGGGGATTGTTTGTTTATTTGTATGAAAAGAAAATTCAATAAATATATAATTTAAAAAAATGGGATAAAATGGGTCATTCTTATGATTATGTCCAGTTCAGCTAATCAGGGTGGATTTCCCAATGGTCAGAATACAAAATTGCATAGGAACAGTTCCCCCAGCACCTGAAAAAGTCTCCCCTCTCCTGTCATTGATACTGGTGATCCTTATTTTGGGATGGCTGGCAGGTGTGACATTGGGATGCCTATGGGCTTGCCATAAATTGCAATTTTAAAGAAGCCCCCCATCCCCTAGCTTGAGGGTAGCAACTGGCTGTCCCAGTGCCTAGGAGCAGCTGGAGGGTTAAACCAGCCATATCCTATAATTTTCTGAAGTCCTTTTCTCTCTTTTAAAATACATGTTATTGTAAACCGCTCTGCTATTCTTTTGAAGGGTAGAACATCAAATTTTAATAAACATAGATACAATAAATGAAATACTAAAACCCACAACATCAACAGAACTTCCTTCACTGTTCTAGTATATACAGCCCCTTCACTATGAAATACATATTTTAGTGCTTCCTCTAAAATTACACGTGAAAAGCACAGTTATTAGAGAAGAGATTTCTTGCCCTTTAGTCTTGAACTAGGACCCCCTGGCTGCAAATACATAAACATCCCTCTAGAGGGCGCCCAGAATCTTTAGTAGAAGCGGAATCTTCAGCCCCAGGGGAGATGAATTAAAAAGAACCAAAATACAGTTACTGTGACATGTCAGTGCAGGAAAAGAGAGAAAGAGAGAGCTGACCATTCAGCTAAGGATTCAAAGGGAAACTTTACCTAAGTCTGCAGCTCCCTGTCCTCCTAACTATAACTAAGTTACATAGTTGATCATTAAACACAACTTCACCATCAGATCCATGCCCAGTGACTTGGCTCAAAGCTACAAAAAGCCAGCTCTCTCACCACATTCAAAAAATTGTCAAAGATTCACTCCAACAAGGATACATGCCGCAACCCCTAAAGCACGCAATGATACGACCAATACTTAAAAGTAACAATCTGAGCCCATCCTAACCAAAATCATACCGTCCCATCTCCAGCCTGCCGTTCCTTGCTAAAATCATGGAAAAAGGCAGTGCAAAGGCAACTTCAGGACCATATATATATCAATGCCCCACTGGACATACATCAGCATAGATTTAAGCCCCAACACGGCATGGAATCATTACTCACCTCCCTCTTTGACAATCTCCTAAGAGGCATGGACAATATAAAAAACGGCTACCTGCTAGTGTTCATGGACATCTCGGTGGCCTTTGACACTGTGTCACACACTAAGCTATTGCAATGCCTACAACAGAAAGGACTATGCAAGAATACCCTGAAGTGGTTTACTTCATACTTGGAAGGGCGAACGCATCAAGTCAAATGTGACCAAAAGAAATCACTACCATTCCCCATCATACAGGGAATACCTCAAGGCTCAGCCATATCGTCAATGCTCTTCAACATCTACATACAGCCCATATGCAACATCATCAAGCACCACAAACTACACTATCACATATATGCTGATGACATCATGGTGTACGCTCCAATCAACCTACTAGCACTAAACACCACAACAATAACAAAATGCCTCGAAGACATGAATGACTGGCTCATAGCCAACAACTTAAGAGTCAACTACGATAAAACTGAGGCAATGTTCGTCACCAGGAATCCCACTTTCATACCTCCACAAACTATCAGCATCCTAGACAAACACATAGTAGTCAAAGAAGAAGTTAAGTATCTGGGCATCACATTAGATAGAACTCTGAACCTAAAATCCCACATCACCAAAACCGCAAACAAGGCATATCATCGAATGAAAACAATCAGACAAATCAAACCAATGCTCCGTCAAGACCACTTCCGCACAGTGTGCCAAGCACTCATTACACCACTGCTTGATTATGGAAACTCACTATATCAAGGCCTTCCTCAGCAGACACTCCACCCACTACAGATGGTACAAAACACCACAGCACGCATCATTACAGACACTCCAAGAACAGAGCACATCACTCCCGTCCTACAACAACTACACTGGCTCCCAATCATGGCAAGAGCTAAATACAAAACAATCATGATCATCTTCAAAATCATTCACCATCTCTCAGCAGACGTACTACAAAACGTTAAAACAAGAGACATCAGCAACATACCAAGAAGAACCAATAATGACAACATGATCGGCACACCTGCAGGCTATCACAAAACCAAACAAACAACTTCAAAAAGAGCACCATCACTACTGGCATCCACACTATAAAACTCCCTCCCAATGAGTCAGACTTCTGCAAAGACCTCAAAACAGTTTTATTTATAGAAACCTATGAGCACTCAGGCAACATCCCCTACCCAAGCAGAAATACGACTACCACTGCCAACTAAGCACACACCCAACCTATCCACACACACAAACCTATCATACCACATTATTAAATACCTTCATGTTAAATGTTACCTCAATTGTACTGTCTAAATGGTGTTAAGTAACTGTAATGTCTAAATGTTTACACGTACTCTAATGTTAAATGTAACCCTCCAATCGTGATGTGACGTGACCACCTTGATTGAAGGAAAAGGTGGCATACAAATCTGTCTAAATAAATAAATAAATAAATTTTGAATGTAAATGTTAAATGTTAAGTTGAAAATACCTATGTTACCCGTAATGTTATGTTACATTTTATATAAACTACCTTGATCATTGGAAATGTAGTATATGTTGTTGTTGTTGTTAAGTGCCGTCGAGTCAGTGTCAACTCATGGCGACCCTCTGGATAGTTGTCCTAAATTGTGTTCGGTCTTCAGTCAAGTGGCTCATTGTTGACAGACTGGTACCTGTAGCTGCTGTTATTGTATTGATCCATCTCATTGCTGGCCTTCCTCTTTTGTGTTGACCTTCTATCTTGCCAAGCATGATATCTTTCTTTAACGATCTCTCTCTTCGCATGATGTGTCCACAGTATGAAAGTCAAAGTCTTGTCATCTGAGCTTCTAAAGAAAGCTTAGGTTTGATCTCTTCTAGTACTGACTGGTTTGTTCTTCGGGCAATCTATGGTATACGCAGTATTCGCCACCAGCACCATAATTCAAAGGTATCAGTTTTCTTCCTGTCTATTTTTTTCACTGTCCAGCTTTCACATCCATATGATCTTATTGAAAATACCATGGCTTGAACAAGTCGATCTTTGTATGGAGAGAGCCATCTTTGCTCTTGACAATCTTGTCTAGGAACAGAACCTCCTCATATACATACCTACTACACAAGGGGCCTGATGTACTGAAGTCCTTCTTCCAAGTCCTTCTTCCACAATCCTCCTAAACCAACTTAACACACATCATTATGACCTTTTCAACTGCCACCGAGAAGCAAAAAGGGGAGGCGGAGCCCTTATCATCACCAAAAAAGAGCTTAAATACTCACTAAAAAATGTGAATAACATAGACGGTATGGACATCATAAATATAGAAAACAAAACCCTTGCACTGTCCCTCATCTACAGGCCCCCCTCAGCTGACCACAAAAATCTCACCCCCATCCTAGAACTTGCATGTACAGCTACACAGAGAAAACCACTTATTATATTAGGTGATCTGAACCTTCCATCACTCAACCCACAACACACAATCAACTTTATGCATTCCATGAGAGAAATGGGTTACAATCAAATCATACAGACATCTACACATACAAAAGGTAACGCCCTAGACCTTGTATTCATTCCCACTCCATTCAATAAACACCAACTACAATCCTCACCTCTTATTACGGAAGTACCATGGTCAGATCACCACCTAATAACCTTCAATTTACTCTCACTATCACACACCAACACTGAAACAACTCCAACACCTTATAAAACCCGCTTTACACACTTCAATAAAGACACCTTCCTAGACACCGTATTACCTAACCTTATAAATAACACAACGGAAGTCAACACCATAATAGACCAATGGAACTCAACAATAAAAGAAGCAGCAACTCCCACCCAAGGTCCCCAAAAACAATTCACAAAAAGAAAGTCAGAAAAATGGTTCAATAGAGACCTTTCTAATATAAAAAAGCAACTAAGAAAACAAGAAAAACGGTGGAGGAAATCTAAAACAAGCGATAATAAAGCGCAATACCTGACTCTTCTCAACAAATACAAAGACACTATTAACAGATCGAAAAAAGAATACCACACAAAAGTCATAAATATGACACTCAATCGACCGAGAGAATTATTTGCAATTATAAAAACACTAACAAAAACCCAAACTCCAGAACCTGAACAATCAACGATGAGCGCACAAACTCTTGCAACTCATTTTGCTAACAAATTAAAAAAAATCATCTAGCACAATCATAACTATACCCACAGACTTAAAACCAACCAATAAATGGATAACCTTTCAAAACGTTGATCAAAAACACCTCCTCAATATAATATCAATGATCAACACCACTACCTCCCCCCTAGATCCATGTCCAGTATCATGGATAAAAAACACCAAAACTGAATTAGCTATCCATATACAAAATATAGTAAACCAATCACTATCCCAGGGCATCATGCCAGATGCCCTAAAACTTACATCCTTACGCCCAATAATAAAAATAATAAACTCAATCCTACAGACCCAAACTCATACAGACCCATAGCCAGCATACCGTTTATTGCCAAAGTAGTAGAAAAAATCATACAGCTCCAACTACAAGACTTTATCGACACACATGCACCACTTGACTCACACCAATTCGGCTTCCGCCCATCACACGGAGTCGAAACTTTACTAATAACACTCATGGATGACCTCATAAAAGGCACTGACACATGCAACCAAGGTTACATCCTCATATTCATTGATATAGCTGGTGCCTTTGACAATGTCCACCACAACATACTCATTAACAGACTCCTAAGCCTAGGAATAGGAGGAACAATTCTACAATGGTTTATATCATACATCACAAACCGTTCGATACGCGTTAAATTAGGCCAAGACACCTCTGAGCCATTCATACAAGGACAAGGTATTCCACAGGGCTCGGCCCTATCGGCCCTCCTTTTCAACTTGTATCTTCAACCCATCACAAATATATTTAAAAAACATAAAGTCAACCACTACATATACGCAGATGATATCATGCTCACCCAACCAATAAACACAAATAATCCCACCTACCAGAACTTACTAGACTGCATCAGTGAAGCAAATACCTGGCTAGAAAATAATAACCTCAGCATCAACCTAAAAAAACCCGAAGCAATGTTCGTAACAAGAAAACCAGATACTACTCTCCCTGAAACAATAACAATTAACGACACAATAATCCCAATCAAAAAAGAAGTAAAATACCTAGGCATCATAATAGATCATGCACTTAGTATGCTCCCTCACATAAAACAAACAGTGAAAACCATATTCTATAAACTTAAGACCATTCAACACCTACGACCAATATTTGACACACGTGACTTCAGATCTGTTATCAGCACACTCATCACTCCGCACTTCGACTATTGTAATAGTCTACTTATCGGCCTCCCTCTCACAAATACCAACTTACTCCAACGAGCTCAAAACATCTGTGCTCGAGTAACAGCAAAAGCCCGCCTCACTGACCACATAACTCCCATCCTCGCCGAACTACACTGGCTTCCCATAAATAGTAGAATACTATACAAAATACTCTTAACCACATTTAAACTTATCAACGGCATATCACCCTCACATCTAACCACTCTACTACATGCTCAAAAAGAACATAGAACCCGCAGACAAAACGCAACCCACTCACTAGACATAAAAAAATCCATCCGAAAAACAAAAAAAACCACAAGCTCAAGAGCATTCTCATATGCAGCCCCCACCCTATGGAATAAACTCCCACTAAGCCTCCGCAAAATGAAGGATCTCCAGACATTCCGGAAAGAACTAAAAACATATCTGTTTAAGGAACACTTTATAAATTTTAATGAACCCCCCCCCATCCACCTCACCACACCTCCATAAAAATCCTCCCTAACCACAGATCAAAAAGCCACAAACCTCAACACACTTAGGAAAAGCAACTCTTAAAAACTATGATTAATAATTGACGAATGTAAATAATTGACTAATGTAAATAGTTACAGAATTTCTATAACTATATGTTCCATGTTATTGTTCATGAAAGTTAATTGTACATAGTTTGAAAAATACGATGTTCCATGTAAAACCACGTTCATTATTTGTTAATTGTAAACCGCCTTTGATCTTGGGAAAAAGCGGTATAGAAGAAAAGCATAAATAAAAAAAAAAAAAAATAAAAATGTATGCATATTGTTGTTAATTTGTCTTTGTATTGCAGGTTTTTAATGTTTATTTGTTCTCTGCTTCCTTGCAATTGATAACTGGGAAGGGTGAGCTATAAGTCACATTTTAAATTTAAATTAAATTCTGTCTCTATTGGGGGATGGGGCAAAGGGGTTAAGTTTAGTAAATCAAACCCTATGATCCTTATTCATAAAGAACTTTCTTACAGACTGTGACTATGAGAAGTAATCACATATTGGATAAAGTGTATTCTTTTTGGCCTCTGAAGCTACTTATTAAAGAGTTTGAGAACCCTTTATTTCAGATTCTGTGACCCCAATCATTGTAATCCAGATCCCTAACAGTAACATTGTTATCATTTTTCAAATAGACTACACTTCAAGTGTTTATCATTGGTCTGCCTACCGCTTGGTATTGCAAAAAATTATGTTTATACTTGACTATGGGGGTATTTTAGAAGCTCTTTTCATGAACTGGATGTCTGAAAACAGGCACCTAGAAGCAGGGGCAGCCCAAGGGGGGTGCGGAGATTAATTGTGGGCCTCATTTGCATAGGGAGCCTCATTTGCATAACTATTTGCATAATGTTAACATGCATTTTTAGTAAACTTGCTTCTTAATGAGTGTCTGGATAAAGAAAGACTAACAGATTTCTACGTTACTATATTCCAGTTCCAACCACCAGGCCCATTAGGAAGTACTATAAACACTGACCATTTAGAGCTCATAGCAAATCCACCATATCATAACAGCTCTGCCAGGACTCACAAAGCACCAAACCCTACCTATCAAAAGGCAACACTGCAAATATTAAACCAATACATCTCAGAGAATACCAACGCATCTCCTACTGGGGAAAGAGAACAAGTGACACGGTCAAATAGAAACTACATGAACAGAATACCTCAGCTTGGTTAAAATGTAGAACATAGACCGTCACCAAAGAACAAGGGATCACAATTCAGAAATAGGAAGGCAATAATTAAACTGAGAACTCCAAAAGCCAAACTTGGGATGTACAACAACACTGGAGAAATAAAACTACAAATTAATTTCCTCTTGTACTAAACAAAACACAAAAGATGTTAACGATGCACATTTCCCAGAGCTGATATATTGCAGTTAATAAATTCAAAATAAAAAAGCATTTTTCTACCTTTTGTTGCTTGTGCGTTTTCTTTTTCAGTTGCAATTGCTCCAGTCACTTTCTTCTGGTTTCCTTGTGTCTTCTGCGAGCTATCCATTTGTCCTTTTTTCTCTTTTAGATTTGTTTAGAAATGTTTTCTCTATATCTGCTTTAACATACTGATCTTTCCCCTTTTGCTCTTTCCTCCATTTCTTTCCTTATTCCTTTATCAACCACTCAAATTTCACCCTTCCATTCTAATCTCCACTTACTCTTCCAATACCCGGCCCATCGTAGACTTTTCTTCCCTCCCACACAAAATATCTTTTCTCCCCTCCATCCTCATTCCCTATCCCTTTCTAGTCCTCCCCCAAAATCAGCTCCCTTATAGTTCTAGACCCACCCAGAATCTGCCCCCTTCTAGTCCTAGTCTCCCAAGCTTCCACATCAGGCCATTTCCAGTCCTAGCCCCCCATATGCTGTTTTCCAGTTCCATTCCAGCCCCCCATCAGCCCATTTCCACTCCAAGCTCCCCCATCAGCCCATTTCCAGCCCTATTCCAACTCCCATCAGCCCACTTCCAATCCTATTCTAGCCCCCATCAGCCCATTTCCAGTCCTATTCCAGCTCCTCATCAGCCCATTTCCAGTCCTAGTCCCCCCATATGCTCTTTTCCAGTTCCATTCCAGTCCCCCATCAGCCAAGTTCCAATCCTAGCCCCCTAGTCAGCCCACTTCATCCTATTCCAGGCCCCATCAGCCCATTTCCAGTCCTAATCCAGCTCTTCATCAGCCCATTTCCAGTCCACATTTCCCCCGCCCACCATCACTGCCCATTTTGTCCATTCCCCCCCCACCATGACAGCCCATTTGCAGTCCTATCCTCCCCCCAACATCACAGCCCATTTGCAGTATGTCCCCCCATCACAGCCCAATTGCAGTCGGTTCCCCCATCACAGCCTAATTGCAGTCCGTTTCCCCCCCCACCATCACAGCCCATTTCCAGTCCATTCCCCCCCACCATCACAGCCCACTTGCAGTCCTCCCCCATCACAGCCCAATTGCAATCCATTCCCCCCCATCACAGCCCATTTCCAGTCTGTTCCCCCCACCATCACAGCCAACTTACAGTCCTCACCCCCATCACAGTCTTATTGCAGTCCATCCCCCCCACATCACAGTCCATTTCCAGTCTGTTTCCTCCCATCACAGCCCATTTCCAGTCCGTTTCCCCCCCACCATCACAGCCCACTTGCAGTCCTCCCCCATCACAGCCCAATTGCAGTAAATTTCCCCCCCCATCACAGCCCATTTCAAGTTGGTTCCCCCCCATCACAGCCCATCCAGTCCTAGATGCCCCCCCCGAAGAGCCCCATGCCATCTAAGGGGCTGCAGAGGGAGCCGGGGAAGCCCACACGAAGCCTCGTCTCCCTCTGCATAGCCTGCCAGCGTGAAGAGCCTTTACCTTCATGCTGGTGGCTGTTTCAATGAAGCCGCGAATGCCGGGAAAGGTTAAAGGGAATGCCCTTTCGCCTCTCCCGGCATTCGCGGCTTCATTGAAACAGCCGCCAGTGTGAAGGAAAAGGCTCTTCACACTGGCGGGCTGGGCAGAGGGAGCCGGGGCCTCGCTCGGGCTTCCCCGGCTCCCTCTGCAGCCATCCATTGAGTGAGAATGTGGTTCACTTGGGGCCCTGTGCAAACAACATTCTCGCTCAATGGACGGGCCAGCCCTGCCTAGAAGTGGAAATCATGGAGACATCCTTGGAGCTATTTTAGAAAGACAAGTATTGATGGTATCAAGGGGGGTGAACCCCACTTCATAACACATCCCCAGCTTTTTCCTGCATCAGGCAAAAGGTCAGAGACAGAAATAAATGGAAGAAAAGCAGGAAAACGTCTGATGTATGCATATAGGCTATAGTTTGTTCTGTGAAAAACAGGAAATGAATATAATAGGAGAGAAACATTCAGTGGAGAAGAGACAAATTAAATCCTTCCATCTGTCTATGGACAGTGAGTAACCTGACGTCAGTGGACAGTGAGTAACCTGACGTAATCCTTTTTCTCTTAGCCCATAATCTGCACTTACTATATTTGTGATATTACTTTAAGGGAAGCTGTACAGCTTCTAGCCATTTATAGCTTATAATAAAGACATAAACATTTACTCTAAGGGGTCTGTTTACTAAAGGCCGGTGTTGTGCGGTCCGCGGTACCGAGCGGGTGCCGTATAAGGAGTGGGCGTTCCGTCGTGAAGAACAGAAGCTGTGATTGACAGATGCGCTAAGGTGCGCGGCGCCCGTGTGGTTAGTGCCCTGTGACATTACGGCGTTTGATCTGTGCACATAGATCACACTGCTCACGGTTTTTGGTTTCCACTATTGTGCTGCACATTGCTGACGGAAACGGTTTCTTTTCCCTGCACAGCACCTCTAACGCGAGTGTTTCACTGGCGGTAAATTTCTTTGCAGATTCGGGCACGCTCCTGTGCGGCGAGTCTCTCCCCTCCCACATTCCGCCCACTGACCCCGTCTCTCCGCCCCTAGGGGGCCTTCCTCCGCCCTCATTTCGCCTTGGCACGCCTCTTTCGCACATTACCGCCCCGCAAATGTGCGCGTTGTCGGCGCACGCTTGCGGGACCCGTTAATGTGCCGCGCACTTGTACGGGGCGCTTAAGAGCACTTAAATACATCTTTTAGAGCGCTCATGTGCGCCCCGTACATGTGCGCCGTTTAGTAAACAGACCCCTAAGTGTCAGAGTCTGATTGGATCAGTGCTGGGTCCATTATATATCTTTAAGGTATAACATGGCCACACAATCTAAAAATCCTCAAGAGTATATAGATGTCCTTGGCACAAGAATGTTCAGTAGCAAGGGGGCGTGGTGAAGGTGTGCCCTGGGTGGAGCAAGGGAGCTGCAAGTCATGGTGCGATTTCAGATGGCACAAGTACGTCTGGCCCTGGTTGCTGAACCGTCCTTGCCTATACCTGGCTCCTCACCACACTTAAGGTGCAAAAAAGTGCTTGTTTCATGGCTGCAGGACTTCACACAGCCAGCTGGGTTTTTGGGATATCCAACCTGCTTATGGACCAGGCAAATTAGCATATGATGCGTTTTTCACGTGCAGCCATTTGTGCAGGAGCTCTGGGCATCTGTATTTTAAGTACTTTAATTCAGATGATTTTCTGATGCTCTATAAATCTGAAATGCAAAATGTTTTCTAATTGATCAACTTTGGTTTGCTTTGAGCTTAGATGGTCATATGAGGTTTTCTCTACAATTAATTCACTTTTATGGTTGTAGAATACCTTTTGCTTATAAAATCTTGAAGCTAAAAAAACTAATATACTGCTTCAAAGTCTGAGGAATTTTTATCTTAGCAGTTTTCGATCTGGATGTTGCATTACAGAACGTCCACTAGAGGGCGATCCAAATCTTTACCAGAAAAACCTCTTTTGTGAGTCCTGCCCCAGCAGTGGGAGAGGAGCAGCAGATCGGATCCTCAGTGAGAGATGAGATGCTGAACAGAGACAGAGAGAAAGATCTTCAGATATAGTTCCTCCAACACAGCAGAATGTTTCTCCTTATCCTAAAACTCACTAGAGGACTTATCTTTTTAGGTGCGAGTCACTTTATACAGTCAGGTGAAATCTAATTAAGAAAAGCTTTGAAAAACTTACCTTAAAATATTTGCATCAGTAAAAATTTCAGTTCCAGTGCTGTAGACATAGAACATACCAAGGCAGGTAGAAAAAGGATAGTTTAATATTTGCATAACATCAGAGTTTTGTATCTATATCAGCTGTTAACATGAATAAGATATATCAATAAATACATCTTAGAAAGCGGAGGTGATGGAATACCAGAGAATAAGGGAGAGTTTATGCTGCTTTGTTATTCATGCGATACTTTTATTCTCTTTTTCAGGTTTGGTTTGTGGGGATTCCGTGCTCCAGTTGCCCCCTGAACTTACAGCTACTGAGGGTCCAAATGTAGTTTTATGGTGCAATTATACTACAAGCAGAGCTCAGCCGGAGCTCTACTGGTACCGGCAGTATCCGAACCAGTCTCCCGAGCCTCTTCTGTGGGTTAATAAATATTCTGGGCTGAAGAGGTTTGTTGGAGAAGGTTTTACAGCAGAGCTCAGTGTCACCGAGAAGACTGTTCCTCTGAAGATCTTGGCTCCTTCTCCCCGGGACTCGGCTGTGTATTACTGTGCTCTAGAGCCCACAGTGAGGCACATCCCAATCACCCCCTGTACAAAAATGTGCAAAAGGCATGCAGACAGTCAAGCTTTGTAGTATATCTCTGTTCTCTAGAATTTACCAGCTCAAGGGTCTTCTGAGTCCATTCCAGAGATCCATGGGAACATAGTTCAGAAATACAGATGAATGAGGTGTTTCAAATAACTGCAATTGAGCAGAGATGAAACCTCTGTTATGTTAACCAATGTTCAAAGAGGTCATCTAAGATCTGAGCAGTGATATAAATTTATATTATGACACAAAGTTGTGAATGTATTCAGAGGTAACTACTATTATCCTAGTTCAATTTGTACTTAAATTGGAAGTGGAGCTAAAACGTGATGAGGGAGGAGGGGCAGTGTTTAGGGTTCAAACCCTAAACTCTTTACTCTGTTTCACTCATGGAAACCTTTTTCAGTGGTTACTAATTTGAATATGATTTTAAATTAGTTTAATATAAAAATGTTTTCAATATAGCTTTTATTTGTTAAAAAAAGTAAAATGAACCCAAACGTTGCAATAAAGAATGGAATACTGTAAGAAATAAGAGAAGCTAAACACGTTAATATTTAATTTTGTATTTTAAAATTTTATATTGTTTTATGTAATATTATTTTATAAATGTAAGGCCCCTTTTAATTAAAGTGTATTGTGGTTTTGCACCTAATGCACCAATAACTTGCAAAACCAGGGCTAGGTGCAACTTCAGCGCGTTAACTGTCGTGGATGTGGACAGCGTGTTCCCGTCAGTGAACATGCTGCACTGTATCCTAACGTGCCAAAATTAGCATGAGTGCACTTACCTCCACCTATTGACATGGCGGTAATTGCACATGCACTAATTGCGAGTTTCGCAGTTAATGCAGGTGTGCTGACTACCATGCCTACTTTCCGACTCTTACCCACCCACTTTTCACTCCGATGCTCAAAGCACAGTTAGCTTGGAAATTGGGCTGCACTAACTGTGCTGGCCCCACACTACCAGTTAGCGCAGGCCATAGCTTGCAGTTAGCATGCACCAAAACCCATGCTGACTGCACAGCGCACTTTAGTAAAAGGGCTCCTTTCCTAGAGCTCTCTGTCACATAGCCGACAGGAATAAAATGGGCCATGCAGCAGATAGCTTGAGCTAAGTGTTAGGAAAAGGGCCCTTAGATTTGAACCTTGCTTTAGGTTAAGCACAATAGAAATGATATCTTAAATTATATTGCACCCATAAGATAATCTTTGATTAGTATTACTTATCTTAGTGATGTTTTTATAATATGAGGGATTTTTTTAAATGAACCTAAATAGGTTCTTCCTACAGGGGAACATTTTGGAAAGGTGATAAATCCTAATACTTGTTCTACAATCTAACTGCAATGTCAGTGTTCACATCCTGAGAAAGCAAGGCCCTACAGGTCATTAGTTTGTGAAGACAAGCAATATTTGACCAGAAATGATTTCACCTTCAGCAGCTTGATGCCTTTGGATAGTTTGACTGCTTCTAAGCTGTTTTTATTATATTGTTTTTGATCATTTTATGTGCTTTAGAACTTGTTTATTATTTGATGATGTTGTTAAGATTAATTTAATGTGCTACAATTTTTGTTACTTGTCATTTTATTGTTAACCTCTATGATGTTTTGAGTGGAGGTATCAAGAACTAAAGTCAGATTGGACTGGATTTAACCCTGTTAAAATATTTACTCAATATTGACTTACAAGGAAGAGTGCTCCCTAATGTCATGCAGGGGCATTGAGTTAGTATTCTACTGAAACGGCTCTTGCCAAAGTCTCCAGTGACTTGTTCCAGGCAAAATCCAAGGGCCTTTACTCTGTCCTCATCCTTCTTGACCTCTCTGCTGCTTTTGACACTGTTGACCACAACCTTCTCCTCGATACCCTGTCCTCACTTGGTTTTAGCGGCTCTGTACTATCCTGGTTCTCCTCCTATCTCTCCCATCGATCTTTCAGTGTGTGTTCTGGTGGCTCCTCCTCCTCTGCTACCCCACTCCCAGTTGGTGTACCCCAAGGATCTGTTTTGGATCCGCTCCTTTTCTCTCTATATATCCAGTCCCTTGGTGCGCTTATCTCTTCCCATGGCTTTCAGTACCATCTGTATGCTGATGATTCCCAGATCTACCTCTCTACACCTGAAATCTCTCCAGCAATCCAGACCCGGACCTCTGCCTGCCTTTCTGACATTGTTGTCTGGATGTCTCACTGCCGCTTGAAACTGAACGTGGCCAAGACTGGACTTCTTATCTTTCCCCCTAAAACTTCCCCTCCTCTTCCTCCTTTCTCAGTCTCTGTGGATAACTTTGTACTCCTTCCTGTTTCCTCGGCCTGAAATCTTGGGGTTGTCTTTGACTCCTCTCTCTCTTTCTCCACACATATCCATCTGATAGCTAAGACCTACCATTTCTTTCTCTATAACATCAGCAAAATCCGCTCTTTCCTTTCTGAACACACTACTAAAATGCTTATCCACTCCTTAATCACCTCTCGTCTTGACTACTGTAACCTACTCCTTGGTGGTCTCCCTTTGAATCCTCTCTCTCCTCTTCAATCTGTTCAACACTCTGCTGCACGGCTAATCTTCCACCAGCCTCGTCATGCCCATATTACCCCTCTTCTCAAGTCACTTCATTGACTCCCTATCCGTTTCCGCATCCAGTTCAAACTTCTCCTGCTGACCTATAAATGCATTCACTCTGCCGCTCCTCTCTACCTTTCTTCTCTTATCTCTTCTTACAAACCATCTCTGTGCAGTGCTCTGTATAACTTGTAGTGCTATATAAATGCTCAGTAGTACTGACTCAGAGAGAAGAGAAGGGCATGTTTAAAATCAGAGCAGCAGTGTTCCTATAAGGTGCATGGAAGTCTGTCTTCCATGCTCCCATCATCGGGGGGGGGGGGGTCATATCAAGGTTTCATTCACAAAGGGCAGAAAGATCCCCTGAGAATCCTGGAGAATTTGCCTGCCCCTCCTGGTTGAAACTGCAATATTGCTGCACCAATCCCAATGGTAGGGAACACAGGTGGCGGACTCCTGTACACTTTAGAGGGAACATTTCTTAGGTCTGAGTGGGAGGTGCTAACTGAATTACAAAGAAATATAAAGTGTGAATTAATTTACACATGGAGGTTAGGTTAAGTAAACTTGAGATTCTTAGAAAGTATAACTCACGGGGATTTCAAGTGATGGGGGTTGGAACAGCCTACAGGAAAATCCCCTTCACATATCAGGAAGCATATATTTGGTTATCAGCTAGAAGACCCTCTCTAAAATTAGTTATGAGCAAGAAACATATCCCAGGAAGGAAGTTATGATGTTATAAGAGCCATTTCTTGAACTAACTCCTGCACCATCATCCTTTTCAGAACAGTGGTGGTCATGAGTCAAGAAGCAGTCAAATAGCGCCACCTCTTGCATCTCAAATCAAATTGCATAAATCTCCAAAGCTTTCAAATCAGGATTTCAGAAGGTGTTGAGTTACCACCGACTAAGAATTTTTTAAATTTATGGTTATGCTCCCCGATTATTCATCATCCCACAGATCTCACCTTGCTCATATCAGTGCCTCAATTTCTTTTGATTTAACATATAAAAGCTCATTTCTTTTTCATCTATTGGTCCCTGCTTTGCTTCCCCCATTCTCCAGTTAGTCTCGGTCCTGAAATCACCATCATTGGTTGAGGATGTCTCAACTCTTTGTCATCCTGAAGCCTGATATTTTTAAACCTGCTTTCTCAGATGCGTCCTTTCTCTAGTTAAGGGCTGCATGATGTCCTGATTATGCAGATATTAACCCTCTCATTGCCTCAGGTTCAATTTATATTGTAAGTCCTCAGGGGACAGGGAAATACACTTTGTACCCAAATGTAATGTGTCCTGAGCTGCTACTGAAAAGACCTGAACCAGGTCCTGTTGACTAAAAATAATAACAATGTTTTTGGTTAAGGTTGCTGTATATGCTGAAATAATTAATTTCTTTTATTTCTGCAAATGATAACAGAAAAAAAAGATGTAAGAGGATGCTGCCAGCAAAGTTTATTGAGAGGAATTATCTTTGGGGTTGACTGGCCTTTGATGGGAGTGTCACCTTGCAATGAGGGTGAGATGAGAGAATCTTTGGAGGAGAATTGTGAATAAGCTCTATGGCAAGATGCTGATTCAAGGGCTGATTCTTGCTGTGACTGTATGCTTGGTTGGTGACCTACCTACCCAGGAAAGGCAAAGTGAAATGGTAGCTTCTAGTTTTTCTATCCTAGGGGTGATCTTATCTGATGATCTTAAGGTGACCAAACAGGCAGAAAAGATGAAAGCAAAAATCAGAAGGATGGTTGGGTGCATCGGAAGAGGAATGGCCAGCAGGAAAAAAGGAGATGATCGTGCCCTATATAAGTCTCTAATGAGACCAGTGATGTACAGTTTTGGAGACCGCTCCTTCAAAAAAAAATTTAAACAGGATGGAGTTGATGCGGAGGGTGGCTAATAGAATGGTCAGTTGTTTTCATCATAAAGTACATGGGAGAGGGGAGATATGATAAAGATATTTAAGTACTTGTGTGGCATCTTTCAATTGAAAGGTCACTGACACAAGAGGGCATACGATGAAGGTGAAAGGGGAGAGAGTCCGGAGTAATCTAAGGAAATATTTCTTTACAGAAAGAGTGGAGAGTGCATGGGACAGGGTTCCAATGGAGGTAATGGAGGCTGGGGCTGTACCTAAATTCAGGAAAGAATGGGACAAGCACTTAGGATCTTGAAGAGAAAGGAGAGCTTGTAGAGCTTAGTAGATGGTATGGATGGGCAGAATGGATAGGCTGCATGGTCTTTAGCTGCTATCATATACAATGTTTCTGTCTCTTGACCACGGATCAAGTAATGATTTGAAAGTAAAATGGACTACTGGTTAAACCTTTTGGATTGATATAATCATTACGGTGATTTGTAGGATCCAACAAAAAGGGGTTTTTTAGATCAATGGATTGGACTCAACTTTTTTATTTTTGGTTAATCTGAACTGTTAGCACAACCCGCTTGTGGCTATTTATGAGAAAAAGCGTGGTGGTGATTAAAGAACCTAAAACAGGTAGAGAACAAAACAAATAAAGTAAACCCCCATAGAATCCAGCAACTTTGCACCCAGAATAAAGCTTAAACCATACAGGAAAGGGCATTACAGACAGAAGGGTAGCCAGGGGGTGATCCTTGAGGTTGTAGAAAGAGCAACCTTGACTTCCAAAGCAGTTTTACAAGCTACCGGGCAGAGAAACTACTTTAGTGCAGCTGTGCAGGAGGAGAGAGGCTCAGGGTAGGGTTTAGTTTGTCTTTGATTGTGAAAAGCGGTCCTTTCATCCAACCAACCAACATTTCAGTTTAGGACATTAGAACTTGGACCTTGCAAAAGATCCTCGGGCTTCCCATCCCAATCTTTTTCACCATCAGTTTTGCTTTAAATGTTTTCCTCGACTAGTTGCAGACGCAGATTACAGTGGGTGAGATTAGGATAACTCCAAGCTAATCCGGGAACTCTTTACCAAGGAAGCAGAGGACAAGCACAGAGGGATGGGAAGCCTATTAACCAAATCGGATCTTTTCATGGCATTCAGTAGGAAGGAAAATGAGCAGATATTGGGTCCTTATCTACTACTGTCACATTCTATGTTTGTATATCAGGTAAGATCCATTCAAAATCTGGAGAGATGCGATAATTGGGTTCTAGCATTGCATTTGTGTTAGTCACTTCATGGGAATGGTTCATTAAAATGCAAATTATTCTCACTGCAACCGGTGCAAGGCAGAAAAAGATTTCATTTTGGGGCTATTTAAATTTTTTGGGTCCGATATTCAAAGGCATTTAGATGGTTTACAGAGTTGTAAACCATGTAAATGCCCCTAAGCGGGATATTCCCGAGTAATATCGCTATGCGCCCAGATGCTAACCGCTTAGCTTTGGGATGTGCCGGTGGTGGTACCTGGGGATAACCATACAGTGGCGATATTCACCGCACACCGGTTAGCTCTCAGTGGTGAAAGTTAGGTGCAACAAAAGCTGTCCCAACTTTCGCCGCCAGAGCTAACTGGGCAGCGACTGAATATGTACTGCTGTGCAGCGACCCCAGATGTTCAAGGTCAGTGGCCAGATATGACCCCAGCTTGAATATCTGGGGTTAAAGTTCAGCGGCGATTGTTATGTGGCTTAGAGGCGCATAGCCGTCACAAATGAATACTGGGCCCTTTGATCATATATGGCTTTTAATTTGGCACCTGTCCATGATGCTACTTGATTTTGGGATTTTGCATGGCTTGTACTAAAATTTTGGATATCATTCATTTAGGTGCCTTGGATTACAGCCTGAAATTACAGTGGAAGAAAGGGATCCCCTACATCTCTCCTGCACATACAAAGCCTCGGGATTTAGGAGACCGCTGTGGTACAAGCAATCCCTAAGCAAAGGGCCAGAATTTATCTGCTGCTTATGCTGATTGTTAGCAAGACCTCTGGTCATTTCAGGGACTTGCTGGACACTTCAGGCACCCAGAGGTTTCTGAACTCCAGTCAGGTTCTTGTGATAGACTCTACCCGGTATTACTGTGCTGTGACAGACACAGTGAGGAGGAAGATGGCTGCAGCCACACAAATCTGGGGAGGAAGATTTTTTTCCCCACTCTGTAGACTTACCATCTGAAGAATGCAGCTCACTAGATTAAGGCAATTGAAAGATGCTCTCTAAATACTATTATCCAATGAAATTCAAAGATTATTTTCTTTTTACTTAAAGAAAAGTCAAACATAGTCTGGGAAAATTCAGGTGTAATTTTCAAGTTGAGTTTTATTTCATATCATTATTACTGCAACAAAGTTGGCTATAGTTATCATTTTCTTACTTCATATATAGACCAGAAAACACTCTTGCCAGGCAGACACTTGTCCCAGAGAGCTAGTGCACCATACGTTAATTTGGGTTTTAGATTTAAATTGTCCATCTTTTCTATATGTTAGCCCAAGGAATGTCACATGTATAGTTGCAGCAGGTAAGTACCTATCTAAAAAGGTTTCAAATCTAAGCTGTATCTGAGGCAATAGAGAGTGAATTGATTTTACCAAGGTCACAAGAAGGACATGTGGGCTTCAAACCCTGGTTCTCAGCCTGGTCCTCCGACTCCTAGGTTAAGCCTCCACCATTATGACCAAAGCATCAGTAGTCTAAACTGGCTATTGGCTATGCTTTCTGTTGGGTCATGATTCTATAAACAATGGTGGGTCTTATGCACTGCAAGGTAGGGGTCCAAAGCTTTATTTAAAGTATGAATTCAACAATGATATACATAACTCTCTTCCCCCCAGAACTCTGTTCCTTCACTACCTAGACTTGTTCTCTTTATTTAAAATATTCATATTGTGAAATAGCCATAGTAAGGTATGAAAAAATCATCCTTCACTTAAAAATGTTGTAAAATATGGATAGGAATATTTGCACATAACAGAAACTGCACAAGGACGAGGGGCAATCAGAGGTTATGTGATTTCTCTCAGAAAAGCATTCTTACAGAGAACTGATGGAAAAATAAATGAAGAAACATAGGGAAGAGGAATTGGACCCCTCCCCATGTAAAATGGATAGATAAAGAGCACATTGTTAAAAGCACCAGGATAGATGAATTTCAGGATAGATGTGATAGAAAACCAACATCAATGTAAATTATGTTTGAATCCAAATGTTTCATTTCATGGAAATAAAATATACTAGATAATGAGAAAATGGAAGCCACAACAGACTCTCTGTAGTGTACAGAGGTTTCTTCTTGAGAGGCTATATCTTTCTTTAGAGAAACTAAAAGCCCAAATTCATTTTGTTTATTCCTACCTCTCTCATTTCACATCTTCTGTATCCTCTGAAAAGCTACTACCCTACCTCTCAGTTTCTTTATGGCTGTTTTCACCTCCTCATTTCTCAAAGTGTAGATCATAGGATTCAACAAAGGCGTAATGACAGTATAGAAAACGGAGATGACTTTGTCAGCCAGAAAGGTCACTGAGGGTCGCATGTAGATGAAGACAGAAGGGCCAAAGAACAGGGTGACAACTGTGAGGTGGGAGGCACAAGTGGAGAAGGCTTTGCGCTTCCCATCAGCTGAGGGAATTTTTAGGACAGTGGAGAGGATACCTGTGTAAGAGATAAGTAAGATCACAAAGCAACTCATTGCTATCATTCCGCTGTTGGCTATCATCACAGCTTCGATGATGAAGACACTGGAGCAAGCCAACATGGACAATGGGTGGACATCACAGAAGAAGTGGTTAATTCTATTAGGTCCACAGAAAGGCAGCTGGGATGTTAAGAGAGCTTGTGTGAATGAATGTGCAAAACTGGCCACCCATGTAGATGCCACCAGCTGGTGACATGCTCGTCTGTTCATCACTGTGGTATATCGCAAAGGGTTGCAGATGGCAATGTATCGGTCATAGGCCATCAGAGTGAGGAGAAAACACTCTGTTCCTGCAAAAAAGTGCAGGAAGAACAACTGGGCGATGCAGTCATTGAAAGAGATGGTCTTGTTATGGGAGAGGAAGTCAACCAGAGACTTGGGGACGGTGACGGTGGAGTAGCATAAATCTAAGAAGGACAGGTTGCTGAGGAAGAAGTACATGGGAGAGTGTAGGCGAGGGTCCACATGTATGGTTACCATGATGAGAAGATTCCCAGATATAGTGAGTAGATACAGAGACAGAAACACCACGAAGAACACGATCTGTAACTCCGGAGTCTGTGACAGTCCCACAAGGGTGAATTCTGTGACCTTGGTTCCATTCTTTTCTGCCATATTACCTAACTTGTTGTATGCTGTCTAGAGAGAAATATAAGAATAAAACACACAAAAAAAAATCAAAACTTGTTCTATACAGATGACTAAGTGAACACATTTTAATCAGTAGTGGAGTTAGCTGCTTTTTGTTTTTTCCTAAAGGTGGGGAGATTGTTCCATAAAACAGGAGCAGCTTCTTCCAGCAAGATTTCACAAGACCTGAACAGAAGGAACTGTTAACAAATAATCTTTAGAGGAACCTAAGGGGCATGGTTACTAAGTAGGACTAACTGTTAAGACGGGCTATTTGTAGCTAGGTCCCATGTTAATCAAGTGACCTAGCTACAAATAGCCCATGCTAATCATTAGCGCAGCTTAGTAACTATGCCCCTACGTTTCTCCAAAGTTTGTACCAACACAGTTTATTGGTCAATTAGAGGTATAAAGCACCCTAAATGTCAAGAACATAGGTTTAAAGCAGGCCCATTTCTTGAAAGGTAACCAGTAATTTTATGAAAACAAGGAGTGTCTTATCAAGATCCTGACACAGGAACCACAGCAGGGATTAAAGAGTGATTCTGGTAAGTATATGACCATACATATTACATAACTACATGAGCTTATCGAAAAGAGACTACAGATCCATCAAGTTCAACTTTCTTCTTATTCTCTAACAGCATTGGTTTTTTGGTGGAAGCATTCTTGCTTGCCATGCAAGAGACCTGGGTTTGATTCCCTACCAATGCAAGCTTTCTATTCCCTTCAGTGTTCTTAGCTGAAGGGAGAATGCCAGGAGTTGAAAGTATTTACTACTTAAACTCCATGAGTTGTATGGAAGATAATTGGCTTCCTTACTAAAAAATAAAAACTCCATGGCTTAATTATTGCTGGTCTGCAGATGCTGTTTAGTTTCATCAGACGAGCTGGTGGCAAATGATAAAGAGGCTTTTCAGCACGTAGTTGCTCCTGATCATTGTCACTGGAGAGATATAATACAAGTAGTTGATAAACTAAACAATAGAAAATCAGCTTGGCCAGATGGTATACACCTAGAATGTTGAAAGAACTGCAGACCTACTATTAGTAATCTGTGAAATATCATTAAAATCACCTGTAGTACCTGAAGATTGGCAAATGGTCAATGTAACGCCAATTTTTAAAAAGTGTTCTAGGGGTGATCCAGGAAACTACAGGCCTGTGAGCCTGACATCAATACCAGACAAAATGATAGAAACCATTATAAAGTACAACATTACTGAACATGTAAATAGTCATGGTTTAATGGGAGAAAGTCAATATGGCTTTAGTCAAAGAAAGTCTTGTCTTACTAATCTGCTATATTTTTTTAAGGTGTGAATAAACAGGTAGACATCTGGGTTTTCAGAAAGCCTTTAACAAGGTCCCTCATGAGAAACTCTTGTGAAGCTAAAAGGTCATGGAGGCAGTGTACTATTGTGGATCAGAAATGGTTAAAAGACAGAAAGCAAAGGGTGAGGCTAAATGGCAATTTTTCCCAATTGAGAAAGGTTAATAGTGGAGTACCCCAAGGATCTGTGCTGGGTCCACTGCTTTTTAACATATATGTAAATGACATTAACTGCTTTGACCTGGCGAAAAGCGGTATATAAATATAGCTAAATAAATAAATAAATAAATGCCATGGAAATGGGAATAATGAGTGAGGTAGTCAAATTTGTAGATGACACAAAATTATTCAAAGTTAAAATGCAAGAGGATTGTGAAAAATCGCAAGAGGACCTTGATAAATTAAAAGACTGGATGTTCAAATGTCAGATGAAATTTAAAGTGGACAAGTGCAAAGTTATGCACCTAGGAAAGAACAAATCAAACTATGGTTACACGATGCAAGGTTCCACATTAGGAACCACCAGTTAGGAAAAAGATTTAGGAGTCATCGTGGATAATAAGTTGAACCCTCCGCCTAGTGTGCAGCAGAGGGCTTAGAAGGCAAATAAAATGCTAGGTATCATAAGGAAAGGAATGGAGAATAAAACCAAGGATATTATAATGCCTCTGTATCGTTCTAAGGTGCGACCGCACCTTAAATATTGTGTGTAATTCTGGTCACTGTATCTTAAAATGGATGTAGCATTATTAGAAAAGGTATAGAGAATAGCCACTAAAATGGTAAAGGGGATGGCAGGATACTCCTATGAAGAGAGGCTAAAAAGATTAGGGCTCTTCAACCTGGAAAAGAGATGGCTAAGGGGAGATATGATAGAGGTTTATAAATTAATGAATGGTGTGGAACATCTAAACGTAGATCGATTGTTTATATCATCAGAATATAAAAAGACTAGAGGACATGCAATGAAGCTACAGGATAACCTATTTAAGACGAATAAGAGAAAATATTGTCTCACTTAATGTGTTGTCATACTCTGGAATTCATTACTGGAGGATGTAGTAAAAGTTGTTAGTGTAGCTGGTTTTAAAAAAGGTTTGGACAAGTTCCTAGAGGAAAGGTCCATAAACCATTATTAAAGAGGAACAAGCTACCTGTGACTGTACGCCAGGCACCTTCTCTAACCCTCTTCAAATCCAGGCTGAAAACTCACCTCTTTGCTATTGCTTTTGGATCTTGACTCACCTGATCTCCTCTTTCTTTCTCCTTGCTTTATTCCTAACCACACCTTCTGTGTTTGTCTTGACTAGATTGTAAGTTCTGATGAGCAGGGACTGTCTCTTACATGTCTGTGCAGTGCTGTATAAATGACTTGTAGCGCTATATAAATGCTCAGTAGTAGTAGACCCAGGAAATCCACTGCTTGCCCCAATGGGTCTTTTTGGGAACCTATCAGGTACTTCTGACCTGGATTGGGCACTGTTGGAAACAGGATACTGGGCTTGATGGACCTCGTTCTGATCCAGTATGGCATTTTCTTATATTCTTATGTTCTCAGTTTTCTCTAAATAGTAGTACAGAGGAGGGTGAACAATCTTGATGTATCTGTAACCAGATTTGCAGGGAAAAAGATCATGCTTACCCTCAAATATATTGCGATTGGGCTAAATCCCTGAATCAGTGGCATTTTTTGGAAGGTCCGAAGCTTAACTTGGCCACTGGTGGAAACAGGATACTGGGCTCAACAGACCTTTGGTCTGACCCAGTATGGCAAATCTAGGCATGCAGGTCTGAGTCATGCTAGGTACACTCTTATTGACAAATAATGCCTTTGCGGGCACCTAAATATGGATTTTCTACGTAAACTCTGAAAGAGCTGTAATGTATCATGGGGGACACTTTACATTTTTTTAACTCTATTATTTCAAGCATTTACCAAAGCTAAACCACATACATATCTCTGGAAAACAATTCAATTATATTTAAAGATGTCTCAAGAGGCAGTGTCCCATAACTTCATTCAAACCGGACCAGACACAACTCAACATCCATCACATCTTGTAAAATGATCTAAAACCTTGTCTGTTGTTATAACAAATAAATGCCTTAATAATTTACATTAACAAAACAGGTAAATAAATAACCTTTTAAGTCTTCTTTTCTAAGTCTCTTTTCCAGAAGTTTCAATGTAGAGAACAATATAACTACGATAAAATAATCATAAGAGCAGAGGGTGCAGAGCAGAACTGGGATGTTTCATTTTACAATCCAACATACAAAACCATTATATTAAAGTTTTGATGTCACCTCATGAAGGGCAACACACAAGCCCTCCACTACCAGACATTGTGAAGTAATAAAAAACCCTGCAAAAAGACACTCAGACCCTTACCATACCATAACAGGACTCAAACAGCAATAATCTTATCTGTGCAAAAGCAACACTGCAAATATTATTCCAGCCCTTAAACACTAATGCTGAGAAAACAGAATAAGCGGGACTGCTATAGAGCTCTATAGAGCATCCATCTGTCCAAGAAAGGTCAACGCATCTTCAGTAGTAGACTGGCTAATCTACTGAAGAGGGCTTTAAACTAGATTCGTTGGGGATGGGTGAAGAAAGCCCCCAGGTAAGTGAAAGCCCCCACGTAGGTGATACATTAAATACCTTTATGGAAATGGGTAACAGGAGTAACATATGGAAAGCAGTGTGTATTAATGCCCATAACATGGGAAATAAGATCCCTGAAGTTGAAGCTTTGGTGGGAGTGGCTGACTTAGATTTAGTGACAGTTACAGAAACATGGTTCACAGAAAACCATGACTGGGATGTAACTATACCTGGCTATACTTTATTCAGAAAGGACAGGGTAGAAAGAAGGGGAGGAGGAGTGGCACTATATGTAAAAACTACTATTAAAGCTTTGGAATTACAGAGCTTAAAAGGGAGAGAGGAGGCATTGAGGGTTAAACTAGAAAGAGGGAAAGAGAAATCTATTTGCATTGGTGTGATATACAGACCTCCTTCACAAGAGGAAGAGGTGGACAGAGAGTTAATTGAAGACATACGCAGCATTGCTAGGAAAGGGGAAGTGCTACTGATAGGAGATTTCAATATGCCAGATGTTGATTGGCACATTCCTGCTGCAGTATCATCTAGGAGATCCTGGATTCTCTACAGGGAGAACTATTCAGGCAATTGGTAACAGACCCCACACGTGAAGGGGCCATACTGGACTTGGTACTTACCAATGGTGAAAGTGTTTCTGATTTTGTAGTGGGAGATCATTTTGCATCCAGTGATCACCAGATGGTGTGGTTCAGTATTAGGACTAGGGCTGTTAGAATCCATTCCAAGGTGAGGATCTTAGACTTTAGGAAGACTAACTTTGCGAAGATGGGCCAATACCTCAGGGAGTCGTTAGTGGGATGGGAACAGCTAGGGGATGTAGAAAAACAGTGGGCAAAACTGAAAGGGGGTATTTTAAGGGCAACCAACCTTTTTGTTAAAATGGTAAATAAAGGCAAAAGGAACAGGAGACCGCTATGGTTTTTGAAGGAAGTAGCTGAAAAAGTGAAGAAAAAGAGGAGGCCTTCATGAAATACAAGAGATCACAGAGAGAGGAAGACAGGCATCTGTATTTGGAAAAACTTAGAGAAGCTAGCAAAGTAGTCAAGAAGGCAAAGATTCAAAAGGAGGAGGAAATAGCCAATGCAATAAAATGGGGGGGATAAGACATTTTTCAGATATATTAGTGAGAAGAGGAAGGGCAAAAGTGGTATTGTCAGACTCAAGGGTGCAGGGGGGGAATATGTAGAAGCTGATAAGGATAAAGCGGAATTGCTTAACAAATATTTTTGTTCTGTGTTCACAGATGAAGAACCAGGAGCAGGACCTCAGAAAACACCCACAAATAAGAACAGAAGCGAGGGACATCTTGAACAATTTTCAGAAGACTGTGTTCGTGAGAAACTAGCTCAACTTAAAGTAGACAAAGCGATGGGACCGGATGGGATACACCCTAGAATACTGAGGGAACTTGGGGACGTTCTAGCAACTCCACTGACTGACCTTTTTAATGCCTCGTTGGAGTCGGGAGTGGTGCCAAAGGACTGGAGAGAGGCTCATGTGATGCTGTTACACAAAAGCGGAAGTAAGGATGTGGTTGAAAACTACAGGCTGGTTAGTTTAACTTTGGTGGTGAGTAAATTAATGGAAATGCTGCTGAAAGAGAAAATAGTGAGGTTTCTGGAGTCCAGCGGATTACAGGATACGAGGCAGCATGGATTCAACCAGAGGCAGGTCTTGTCAGACAAATCTGATTGATTTCTTTGACTGGGTGACCAGGGAGTTGGACCGAGGGAGAGCTCTAGATGTGGTGTATTTAGATTTCAGTAAAGCCTTTGACACTGTTCCTCACAGGCGACTTATAAACAAACTGAGCACCCTAGGGATGGACCCTAAAGTTACTGCTTGGGTTAGAAATTGGTTGGGTGGGAGGCGACAAAGAGTACAAGTAAATGGAGCTCACTCTGAGGAGAAGGATGTTACCAGTGGTGTGCCCCAGGGATCTGTCCTTGGTCCGATTCTTTTTAACATCTTTGTTAGTGATATAGCGGAAGGGCTGTTGGGTAAGGTTTGCCTCTTTGCAGATGATACCAAAATCTGCAATAGAGTAGACACCCAGGAAGGTGTAGATAACATGAGGAGGGATTTAGCTAAGCTTGAAGAATGGTCTAGAATTTGGCAGCTGGGATTTAATGTTAAAAAATGTAAGGTCATGCATTTGGGCTGCAGCAATCCAAGGGAGCAATACAGTATAGGAGGTGAAGTACTTTTGTCCACTAAAGAAGAGCGGGACCTAGACGTGGTTGTGTCTGATGATCTTAAAGTAGCTAAACAGGTAGAAAAGGCAACGACAAAAGCTAGAAGGATGCTTGGGTGCATACGGAGAGGAATGGCTAGCAGAAAAAAGGAGGTGATAATGCCTCTGTATAAGTCTTTGGTGCGACCTCATTTGGAGTATGGTGTGCAATTCTGGAGACCGCACCTTCAAAAGGATATGAAGAAGATGGAGTCGGTGCAGAGGGTTGCTACTAAAATGATTAATGGGCTTCATTATAAAGCATATGAGGACAGACTTAAGGATCTTAATATGTACACCTTAGAGGAAAGGCGGGATAGAGGTGATATGATTGAGATGTTTAAATACCTCCGTGGCATAAATGTTCAGGGAGAGAGCCTCTTTCAATTGAAAGCAAGTTCTGCTACGAGGGGACATGGGATGAGGGTGAAGGGAGATAGATTCAGGAGTGATATGCGGAAATATTTCTTTACAGAAAGAGTAGTGGATCCATGGAATAGTCTCCCAGTGGAGGTGGTAGAGATGAGGACAGTAACTGAATTAAAAAAAGCATGGGACAAACACAGAGGATCTATAAAGGTAAAAAGTGGACTGTTGTAGTTGTTGTTATGGAAGGACAGACTAGATAGGCCATGTGGTCTTTTTCTGTCATCATGTTTCTATGTTTCTATGTTTCTATACAGAGAGAAACTATTTGCTAGCAGAATATCGTGACACGCATTTCCCAAAACTGATATATTCCATTCAATAAATTCAACATAAAACATAGGCAACAGAATGGGGTGGGCCAATGGGACTCTCGCTCCACCAATATTTTGCCGAACACAGCATCAGTAACTAGAGAATTTAGGGGTAAGACTGAAAATTGGCAGATTGGCTTGTTTGGCCCTTCCAAACAAAAATGTTCCACTGCCCCTGTAAAATATTTTTGCCTACGTTTTGTTGACTGCACATTTTATTTTTCCAGTCACTTTGGTTCCAGTTTTCTCTGTCTTTTTCTATCTTTCCAGGGTCTGCTATTAGACACTATCCTCCTTCAGTCCCTCCCCTACATTTGTCCCTTTCAACTTTTCCTTCCATTTCTTTCTTTTCTGCCTCTCTATCCACTCAAAATTATCCCTTCTTATCACCCTCCATTCCTTAGTCTCCTTCTTTACTTTTTACCTACTTATCAACTTTCCATTCCTTCTCTTATCTCCTTCCCAAACTGTCTCCCTACTCTTACCCTCTCGCTAACTCTTCCATTTCCTGTTTCACTTCTTCCGTAACCTTTGATTCCCTTTTTTCTTTCAACCATTTACAAGTACCATAATCCTATCCTCTGTATTCACCCCAATCCATTCCTCATTTATTTTCCTCTGTCACGCACCCATTCACTAGCCCCCATTTCTTATCCATCGGTCATCCTGATTAGGAGGGCCCCTTAGCCAAAAGTGAAAGAGTCCAGGCCTTGAGGCCCCCCCTGGGCTATGTCTCTGTTCCCTAAAATCTCACTGCATTATAAGCCATAAATTCCATTTTCTTACAGAAACCTTTCAAAATGTCATTTAGGGCTATGGCCCTCATAGTCTGTGCTGGCAAAATGACCCAGGATTTCATCACTAAGTCTTAAAAGAATCCTCTTTTCCAGACAGGATTCCCTCTTGTTTTACTGGTTACTTTGGGGATAGGTCTTTAGATTTTTATTTTTGCTAAATTTCCCCTTGTTGGTCTTTTTTTTCTCTCTGAACAACATAGTTCCAGATCAGGAGTAATTTGGCAATGCTCATGGTTAACTTTGTGATCTTAAATCATCACATGACCATAATGTACCAGAGAAAACTATAGTAACAGTAACATGGAATATTCTAACTCCAGCAACTTCCTTAGTAGAATGGGAAAAGTAACTCATAATAATTCACTTCAATTAGAGAAAGAAAAGGGGGGGGGGGGGGGGTGGGAGAGAGAGAGAGAGAGAGAGGACTTGGAGCTAATAGTGAAACATAGTAGCTAGAGATCACAGCATATTATCTACCTTGCACAGAAAACAAAATTGTTTGTGGTCTCCAGATTTCTATGAAAATGAAAAATACTTATAAAATGAGTTTATGCACTCGCTTGAGGTCATTAAAATCATTAAATTGCTAAACAGAGAAAGATATTGCTAGGTAGATAAAAGATTAATAGATACTAATAAATACATGTTCTACTGCAGCTGCATATTAGATGTATGCACAGATTAAAGAGGCTATAGGTTGATTGTTTTATATATACTTAATTAATTTATTTAAAAAGACTTATATACCACTTCCCCTAGATTCAGCATGTTCAAATCGGAAAACAGATAATACATCAGTTAAAACGTGAAAATAAAACACAGATAACAATGTGATAAAATAAAACACTGAATATAAACATTAAAACAAAATATAAATAAAAGCAATAGCAATACAACTAATATTTATTTATTATTTAACATTTCTTAAATATTGCCTTTCATGATATCAAGGTGGTTTACATTGAACAGGGCATTATAACTTGGAGATAACTATTTTACAGGGAACATGGGCAATGGAGGGTTAGGTAGCTTGCCCAAGACCACAAGGAGCACCTGTGGGACTAGAAACCCCAGTCCTTCTGGCCCAAGATTGCTGTTCTGTAGTGGGATTTGAACCCCTGACCTTCCGGCCTGAGGTAACTTGCCCCAACCACTGGGCAACTCCTCCCTCATACAATATAGCCCAACTTTGTCCACAGATCTTCTAGAGAGTATGCAAATAGCATGTTGGTAGATGCTGTACCCAAGTGCTAGAGAGATGATTTAGAGAGACGGTTTTCAAATGGCATATCACACTTACCTTATACAGGGGAGCAAAGTCTTTCAGTCTATCCCTGGATTTTTCTAAAAGTCAAGCCTGCTTTGTCGACTTGGTTCATTTGCCTAATTTTAAACGTTAGCGTGATAAAACAGAGAGAAAAGCTAACTACAGCCCAGTAAATGGAGATAGGTAGTGTACTTAATTGACAGATAGATCTACAGAAAGAAAGCTAGATTAAAGTAGAACCGTCTTATAATAAGTGATGTGGAGAGTGGTGCATTCCATGAAAGATATAGCATTGGCTTTATTCTTTTCCGATGATCGTATGGCTATTGTCTAAATATTAGTGATATGCCTGTGAATAAATATGACACTTAATTGTGGAACGGAACATTCTAAATTATAAGACCACCAGCCCAGTTCTTCAACAGGCTAGGGAGAGAACCTTTGCAAGCCTGCACTTTCTTCACTAACCTTAAAGGTGCGGCAGGTCGAATTATTTAAACTCTTTAAGAACCCCTGAGGCCAAATTCTCTGGAGCATCTCAAAGATTGCTGTCTAAACAAAAGCAGAAGAAAACCGAACTCTTTGCCCTCCACACTGCAAAGCTTACATCATTGATTCAAGGGAATAATTTA
Source organism: Ichthyophis bannanicus (assembly GCA_033557465.1). NCBI lineage: Eukaryota > Metazoa > Chordata > Amphibia > Gymnophiona > Ichthyophiidae > Ichthyophis > Ichthyophis bannanicus. Next base: position 124,843,278 of record CM066048.1, read on the forward strand.
ACCAGCAAAACCTAATTGCTAATGTCAATCATATCATTGTTCAAAGCTTATAATAGATTACACATTCAACCGCAGGACACAGAGAGAACCATTTATCTTATGGCATGGTGATGTCATCTGTGTCCTATGTCAAGTTTCACTTTGATATAATTGCAATAAAATAGACTCAGAGAGATGATACAATTGCAATAAAATAGACTCAGAGAGATGTATATAATGTTTGCAAAGTAGGAAAACATGGTTGGTTTGTTGTACTTACACTGAAGTAAAACAATGTCTAGCATAGAGCAATGCTTCTCACCGTCTCCTGGAGACACGCCTAGCCAGTCAGATTTTTAGGATGACCACAATGCATATGCTAGAGACTGGTAGGCAGCTCAAATTCATGTATCTTCATCGTGGTAATCCTGAAAACCCAACTGGTTAGCAGTACCCCCAGCAGAGAGTTGAGAAGCAGCGCTGTAGAGAACAACGCTCTTAAATAAAAGGTCTTTCCCCATATGAATTACATTACATATTTGGCCACCATAATGTTCTGAATGATGAAAAGAGTCCATGTGCTACATACTGAAGCAGCCATGCTTCCTAGATTCCTTAACCCTTTGCACTTGGATACATTTTCTCTGTCGTTCATGCCAGATCGGAATAAATTTTAACAAGAATCTGGCCAAATTACAACTCATATGACATACACGTTCTACAGTAAGCAGACATGTTGCATTACGAGCTATAAACTAACATGTTATTCATATGTCCCACAGGTTGGGACAGCCGAGTGGAAAGGGTTAAGGTGCCAATCTACTTGTTACTTGATTGGTGTAATGTTTAATGACACATAATTTGATATAACTCCTCTTGTCAATAAAAACATCAAAGTGGTTTACCATAAAATCAAATAAGAAAGGAGAAGGAATAAAAACGATAGCAAAACCATAAAGAGAACACATGACAAACAAAAACAGGAGGGGAAATAATACCATTTGTATTTGAGCTAACTTCACCCCTGAAACCAATGGTTTCTGGAACCATCACTAGCTCTAGTTCCCCACATCTGCACCTTAATCAACTCCAGTCTTTCAAGTGGCATCTTCCCTTCCCCCTGGAAAATGCCCTCATACGCCCCCATCCTTAAAAAAAAACTCTTCTTGATCCCTTGGTTCCGGCTCACTACTGCCCAATCTCCAACCTCCCCTTTTTTTCAAAAATTTTGGAGAAGTTTGTCTGACCAACTTTCACAACATCTTCACTCAGTCAATTATCTCCATCCCCGACAATCCGGCTTTCGTCAGGGGTACAGTGTGGAAACAACTCTGACCACTTTCCTTAACGAACTACATGATTCACACGATTGGGGTGACATCACGGTGGTGGTCTCCCTAGATCTTTCCTCCGCCTTTGACCTTGTGGATCACTCCCTTCTCCTCTCACGACTACGGGATGCAGGCCTTTGAGGCGCTGTCCACCACTGGTTCCACTCTTTTCTTTCCTCTCGTCTTTTCTCCATAGCTTCTTCCACTGACCCACACTCTCTCTCTAATGCTTCCCCCCTCCCCTGTGGTGTCCCTCAAGGTTCTGTCCTGGCCCCCCTATTGTTCAATCATTTCCTTGCACCATTGGCCCTTTGCATTCAACAAACCAGTCTGTCTGCTTTTTTCTACGCAGACGACATTATCATCATTCATCACACCAGTCCTCTGCATCCTGACCTCACACCCTTGAACTCATGTCTCACTCTCATTTCCAGTTGGCTATCCTCTAACTGTCTCCATCTGAACGCTGCCAAAACTTCTGCCACATGGTTCACGTTTGGGAGTCCTTGCCCCTCTCTTGCTCCTTCCCTTGACTTTTCTGTGATTCCCATTGTTTCTTCCTTCAAATACCTAGATGTCCTCCTTGATTCCATTCTCACTTTCAAAGATCACATATCGCACCTGGTTAAGATGTCTTATTTCTTCCTTCGACAAATTCGATCCATCTGCCCTTTTCTGTCCCCCTCAGCACTGACCACCCTCACACTATCCACAGTCCTGTCATGGTTAGATTACTGTAACTCCGTTTTTGCTGGCATCACCAAAGTTCAGCTCTGTCGATTGCAACTTATTCAAAATACCGCAGCCAGAATCATCTCCCACTCCTCCTGCAGAGATCACATTACCCCCCTACTGTTCCACCTTCACTGGCTCCCGGTCGAATACCGCATTAAATTCAAGATATTATCTCTGGTTCACCGAGTCCTTTATACTCATATGCCGCAATACCTTGCTGATCTTCTTCATTTCCACACCCTCGCACGTAGTCTTCGCTCCCTCCATGTCAATCGACTCCACCTCCCCCCACCGTCTCGTGCACACCTACAATCTACCCGTCACTCTGTCTTTTTCTTCCATGGTCCAGCTCTTTGGAACTCTCTGCCCACTTCACTCTGTCTAGAAGAAAACTACACCACCTTTAGGTCGCTACTCAAAACCCATTTCTTCGCCTCTGCATAGAACCTTCCGGCCGCACCCAGCTGACCTGGTTTATCTATGTTTATCTATGTCCTGTCTTCCTCCTGCTTTACGTCTTGTTTTATGTCCTACTATTTTCTTCTTTCCTGTCCCAATTTTGTAGTTCTTTTCTTGCTACGGGGCCTTGTGCCCACTCCAGTTTGATTTTGTACATGTGAACCGCCCTGATGTAACAAAGGGCGATATATCAAATTTAAATAAACATAAACATAATTTACATTTATTTATTTATTTTAAGATGATGTAAAGGGAAAACAAGATAATACATAGCTGTAAAAAAAGCCCCTTCAGAGAAAGAGTCCATGCCCACCTTGCCAAAATCACTTGCTCAGGCTTGGGGAAAGAAATATGTCTTAAGAGCCTTTTAAAATGTTCAATAGTTCCTCTCTATCCTTATATCTGGAGGGAGCCTGTTCCACAGAAGAGATAACCATCTAAATGGTGGCAGATGACCAATGAAGACGCCAAAGAAAGGGCAGAAAATAGAGGGTCCTAGTGGGACTACAGGGGATCAGAAGGAGGCTAGTGTTGAGATTGACTCCATAAAATGAATGATGTGCTAGTAACCAAATTTGAAACTGGACTGTAAATAGTACAGGCAGGCCAGTGATACTCAAATAACAGGGTAGTGGCGTCATCTCGGATGCGGGTAAATCGATCAGCACCATATAGAAGTCCAACAGAAATATTCCAACTGTTTAAATCCTTTTCAGCAAGTCAGACTCTGAACCTTCCCGAAGTGAGTTATTATAATCCAGTCGGCTTTCTCTTTTGCTCTTTACTCTAGATCTCCTGTCTTTATAAATATATTTGATATCTTATATGGTAATGCTGACAATAAAACTGTGACTTCTACTATACGCACACCAGTTTTAAATATTCCTAGTCTGGTCTCTAGCTGTTATGTTTTACCAGTGAATCCTTGGATGGCAGCCTCCAAACTTTCCTTAATCTCATAATGGTAGAAGTGACTGAGGATAAGGAAGTCTGAAAAATTTTAAACCCTGCCGTATAAGCCTGCATAGACTTCACCAGCAAACTGAAAAAAATCATTATTTTTTTTCATGTGGTGCATAATTAAATTGTGGATCCTGTTGCCATAAAATGGTTAAGGTGAATAACATAGGGGGATTCAAAAGAAATTTGGACAAGTTCCTGGTCCTTAAAACCTATTAGCCAGGTAGACTTTAGAGAGCCATTGCTTATCGCTGGAAATGAGCTATGAGAAATAGATCTACTTTTGGGGATTGCGCTGGCTGCTGTCAGACACAGGATGCTGGGCTGGATGGACCTAGGTCTGGCTCAGCATGGCTCTCCCTAGATTCATATACTGTAGGTCATAAGAAAACATTGCAGTGGGGCTACAGTAGCCTGTGATGATAATCCTTCACCGAACTACAGAACGCTGGCTAAGAGTGTCAGCAATGAGAGTAGGCCTCAAGAGATTCCTAAAGAAGCAAAATAATTAATCTCGGGGGCCCCTCGTTCACCTTCAACCTACAGAGGAGCACTTTGAGAAATAATCTTAACACTTTTCCTCTTGTTGTTCCAAATAGTCCCAGAGAGAGAGAGAGAGAGAGCTCCAAGATTCCTTCTGTTATTAGCACTCCTTACGCTGAGGTGAAAAGATGAGGGCAATGCAGGGAATTGCCACATTACTGGGGGAAAACCTTTTTCTTTTGAGAGCACTTATAGAACCAGAAGCGATGCTGCACTGGACATTATTTCATAAGACAAATAACACAGGTCTGCCACTAAAAAGCTGTTTGATTATTTTCATCTAATTTCCATGTATTTTGGTGTGCTGAAAACAAATAAAATATTGAAAAAAACTCCTAGACGTCATGATTTGCTACAACATGCAAAATTGTCTTCAAATTTATCTAACTTTTTCAAATTACTATTAATTAATTCAAATTACTATTAATTAATTCACATGTGCATTTAAGATATAAAATGCCAAAAAAACCTTTAAGGGGTTGTCAGAGTTATGTAAAAAAAATATAGCACTGTAAATCTGATGGTCAGCAATATATACATAAGCTAAGCAAGTTTTAAGTCCGTGCTTCTAATGGTAGAAGGGGTTAATCTTTCCTGAAGAATCCAGTGGGAGGGAGACACAGGACAGATAGCAGCAGCTCCGGTCAGTGCAGGGAGGCGTCGCCAGCAATGTTCCCTCTAATTTTCTGTAGGCTGTGTGCGCGCATAAAATATCAGCTGTGCAGCTTTTGAAGGAAGGTTAAATTTTTGTGCGCCACATAACGACACTCGGAGTTATATACTTTAAAATTTGACTACACGTTAGAATACGGTATGTACACCACATTGATTGCACTAGAAAATATTGTAGAACTTGTGAAAACCATAAATACACAACAGCTTTTCAATTTTAAGAAAGTCTGTGTTGTTTTCTATCAGAATCAGAACCGTAATTTTTGTGCACTCTGTTGTAAAGTATGTGCGCTCACTCGGTGAGGTGTGTGCGCGCGCACACGCGCACAGCTTAGAGGGAACAGTGGTCGCCAGCACTGTGACGTCTCGTGTACAGACACAGAGCTGCTCTCTCCTGCATGCCACACTTGTGCACAAATCATCATCAGGTTCTTGGTTCTAGGCTGTTCACACTTTTTCATCGCAATTCGTGTTAGCGCGTCATTCTTTAACCATTATGTTATGGCTCCGTGAAAGTGTATTAATTCGCCAGACAGTTTCTGTTTCATCTGTGGTGAATATACAGTGTTGAAGCAACAGCAGAATATTACAGACTTTGTGAAAAAAGTATACTTTGCATACTTTGGACTAAAAATTGGAGAACAAGATAAAGTCTGGGCGCCTCATAAAGTGTGCAAACGGTGTGTTGAGGACCTCCGAAACTGGTTCAAGGGTAAGAAAAAATCTTTCCGTTATGGGATTCCTATGGTATGGCGAGAGCAAAAGAACCATAGTGACGACTGTTACTTTTGTTCATGCGATGTGGGTGGAGGAGTTGGTGGAGGGCATCGAGAAGGAGCATATAGAAAAGTGCTTTCTGCAGCTACTGGTAGTCTACACTTCGCTATCAAGAAATGCAATACCAAATAATACATAGGGGATACCTTAAGAAAGAACGGGGGCTAAACTTGGACTATGGGTGCAAAACAGTTGTGATAAATGTCACTCACAAATAGATACCTTTAGACATGCCTTTTTGGAATGTCCTAAACTCATGGAGGTGTGGGGTCAGGCTTTGATATTTATGGAAGGCATACTCAAGAAATCTATAGAGTGGACCTACAGTACCCTCCTTGTAGGTAATGAGAGCCTGCTGCAAGTGCAGAATATTTAGAAGACATAGAGGCAGCTCCTCTTGCTCATGGTGGGATATGTCAGAAAACTGATTTTACGATAGTGGGTGGGGGATACAGCACCCACCTTTCAGCAGTGGATCAATGCAACGCATGGCCTGCCTTTTGCAGAACTCTACGCCATGGCCCAATGTCCTATTCCTCGCTGGGTGCATTACAGATGGTTATGGACCCACTTTCAGACTCAATACCCAAAGCAGTGAAGGGTGGTAGGGGGACGGGGCAGGGGGTGGGGTGGGGAATGTTTTCTGTTGCCGACTGAAGGAAAAGGGAAAGGGAAGGTTGCCTTACTCTGATGGGGTAACAATATCCACATCAGTGCTTGAGGAACAAAGCTCTTTATGGGGTGTTTGGAGGGACTGATGTATAATAGGGACCATGCCTTTGATTGTGAGCTCTTGACTGGGTTGAGTTCTTGTTGACATGAGGAGATTGTTTGTTTGTTTGTATGAAAAGAAAATTCAAGAAATATGTATTTAAACAAAATGGGATAAAATGGGTCATTCTTATGATTATGACCAGTTTAGCTAATCAGGGTGGATTTCCCAATGGTCAGAATACAAAATTGCATAGGAACAGCTCCCCCAGCACCTGAAAAAGTCTCCCCTCTCCTGTCACTGACATTGGTGATCCTTATTTTGGGCTGGCTGGCAGGTGTGACATTGGGATGCCTATGGGTTTGCCATAACTTGTGATTTTAAAGAAGCCCCCCTATCCCCCAGCTTGAGGGTAGCAACTGGCTGTCCCAGTGCCTAGGAGTAGCTGGAGGGTTAAACCAACCATATCTTATAATTTTCTGAAGTTCTTTTCTCTTTTTTTAAATACATGTTATTGTAAACCACTCTGCTATTCTTTTGAAGGGTGGTATATCAAATTTAATAAACATAAATACAATAAATGAAATACTAAAACCCACAACATCAACAGAACTTCCTTCTCTGTTCTAGAATACACAGCCCCTTCCCTATCAAATAGATATTTTAGTGCTTTCTCTAAAATTACACGTGAAAAGCACACTTATTAGAGAAGAGATTTCTTACCCTTCAGTCTTGAACTAAAACCCCCTGGCTGCAAATACACAAAATTCCCTCTAGAGGGTGCCCAGAATCTTTAGTACAGCGGTTCTCAACCTGTGGGTCGTGTGACCCCCATGGGGGTCACCTCAGGATTTGCCAGGGGTCGTACGTTGCTTCCGCTGCCGAGTCCACTTCTCGGCAGCGGCAGATTACTGCATCGGAGCCCCGATCGGCAGTCTACAAAGAAGCGGGTGAGCTCAGCTCCTACCCGATCCTCCTGAGCAGGCCGATTGATGGGACATTTAAACTCTGCAGCCGCTTCCCCCTGCCCACACCGGAGCCCCGATCAGCGGTCTACAATGGAGCGGGTGAGCTGAGCTCCTCCCCGATCCTCCGGATCAGGCCGATCGCAGACCGCAGACCAATCAGGGCCTAGGAACTGCATTTTAAATTGTAAGCACCATCGGGCATGAAGACAGACCATGATCAGACCAGCTCAGTTACCCCGATCGGTGTCGGGTGAGTGAGAGGGAAGCCAAGCTCCTCCCCGAACAGCACACCCATGGCCAATCCAGAGGCTTCAAAGGGCTTTACTTTTACCAGCGGGTGCGATCGGAAGACCAGCGCACCGATCTCCCCCACAGCCTGCCCTCTGATCGGCATATTGCAGCTGAGGACGTCCTTACTTACATGTTTCCTAGTATACTTCAGAACATATGCTCCTGAGGGGCTGTCAGTGTTGTCCCATGTTCTAGTTTTGAAAGCTTCTCTTTTAACCATTACTGCAGCGACTTAGTCCCACCTCCAGTTATAATGGAGCCCTTTTTGAAAGAGGCTCTCCCTTTCTCAAAATGTTGCTAGGTTTCTAAGAAATCTAAATCCCTCTTCTCTGCACCATCTCATTCGTGTATGGAGACTTCAGGAACTCCAGCTGCTTCATGGGTCCCTCACATGAACAGTTTCTTATATCACTGGTACCCATATGTAAAATGGCAATCAGCTAGCTTCTCTCTAGCACGGTCTAAATTAAATTTGTTTTAGATAATACAGCCACCTGCCTATAAAAAAAAGGGGAGGTATTTATACAAATTATCACATAACATTCAGGGAACATTGAATGATCCCAGAAAAATCACAATGAGCAAGGAATTACATAAAGAAATTAAATAAATAATTTTAGTCCACAAATGGGGACAAGAAAAAGGAAAAAAATACAAGATAAGAAAAAGAGAAACCCAAGAGGCAGGTAGGGGGATAAGCAGCTGTAGTTGGCTGGGGACCTCACAGCTTCACTATCTCCTCCTTGGAACAGAAACTAAGGAGAAAAATCAGGAAATATTCACAATTTTGAACCCAAAAACTCACAATAGTATTCCTGCAAAACAAGCACAATACAATACCCCAGTCTGATTCCAGAGCAGACGATACAATCAGGGTAGTTCAGCCAGTGATGATCTCCAAATGAACTCTAGGAACTCAGTCAAGTCCACATCCCCTGACTATAACCCGCCCTGATCACTCCTGGGAAGTGGGGTTCTCTTTTTCTTATCTTTATAATTTTTTTCCTTTTTCTTGTCCCCATTTGTGGACTAAAATTATTTGTTTAATTTCTTTGCAATACTGAACGAATTAAATTTATCACTGCAAGGACCAAACGCAACGTGCCTAGATTTGTCCGAAAAGATCCAAGCATTTCAAATGAAACTTCGGCTTTGGCAGAAAAAGTTAGCTGAAATAGAATGTACATGTTGCTCAACTTATCCGCATCCTTTGAAGAAAATGAGATTGAACTTGACACAAGAAATGGAATTATAATTTCTGTCAAACAGCACTTAGAAATGCTGGAAGAAGAAATTTCAGCGTATTTTCCAAATTTACTTGGCACACCATTTGCACTTGCCAGAAGTCCATTCACAGTTAAAGTTGAGGATGTTCCTGAGATTGCACAAGAAGAGTTCATTGAACTCATTACCAGCGATGCAGCGAAAAATGATTTTTCTTCAATGTCAGTAATTAAATTCTGGATCAAGTATTTTCAATTCTATCCTGGACTGTCTGAGATTGTGTTGCGTCTTCTTCTTCCGTTTCCAGCAACATTTCTGTGTGAAACCGGCTTCTCAAGCTTGTTGCTTATCAAGAGTAAATACCAAAATAGTCTTGCTGCAGAAGATGATCTTCGTTGTGCCCTCGCAAAGACTGAGCCGAGAATTTCACATCTGGCGAGAAGGAAGCGAGCACAACCTTCGCACTGATAGCATAGGCCTACTTTTTAGGTTTGACAACGCTAACATTTTTGCCCTTCGTCAGTCTTTTTGAATAAAGCATACTAAAACCGTTGACTACAAAATCATAATAATTTCAAAATCAAATAGTTACTTGTTATTGTGATTAATTATTGTGGTTTAAATAAGTAAATTTTATAAATAAAAACATATTGCAAAGGCCTATAATATATTAATAATTCAACAAATGATTACAGTGACAATGCGTTAATGGTAAAGGAAGAGAGACGCATTTGATTTTATCATTGGGGGTCACCATAAGTTGACCAATGGTAAAAGGGGTCCTGTATATACAATCCAAGTCTAATTATATTTTGTACATATGTTTTTAGTTCCCCTGTTGCTCCAAGTTTATGCTCCTGTTACAATGTATGTTCCAAGTTTAAACTCCTGTTACAATGTAAGCACAGAACAGACTTCTGACTGTGCACCCTTGTTGTATGTAAACCGCACTGATAACAAATAGCGCGGTATATAAAAGTTATAAAATAAATAAATAAATAAATAAATGGTACAAAAAAGGTTGAGAACCACTGCTTTAGTAGAAGCGGAATCTTCAGCCCCAGGGGAGATGAATTAAAAAGATGAACCAAAATACAATTACTGTGACATGTCAGTGCAGGAAAAGAGAGAGAGAGCTGACCATTCAGCTAAGGATTCAAAGGGAAACATTACCTAAGTCTGCAGCTCTCTGTCCTCCTAACTTTAACTAAGTTACATAGTTGAACATTAAATATTGAATGTAAATGCTAAATGTTAAGTTGAAAATACCTATGTTAACATGTTCCCTGTAATGTTATATTACATTTTATGTAAACTACCTTGATCATTAGAAATGCAGTATATAAGCCTTTCAAATAAATAAACATCTTCAAGAGAGTGCAATGACCCTCTGCGTTCTAAAAGTGTCTACGGGGCTGTATCTCCTAGGTAAGGGAATATTTTACCAGCCAGTGAAACATAATAATGAAACTTTGACTGGTTTCATGCAGATATCTGAAAGAGTTGAATCCTTAGAAAAATGGTGAAAAATGCCTTAGAAAACCTCTGGCTCATGAAGTCACTCTAGTTAGTCTGTTTCAAGACCCTCTGCTTGGAGGAAGAAATATCATTGAAGCCAGTTATCATTATAAATAATAATACGAGTATTATGTTTCTGAAAGTCACGTCTGAAGAAGGGGGTCTATGTAGTGAGGTCTGGAATACTTGTGTCCTATAACATCTTTGTTCCATTGGTATTCCCAACCTATAAAGAGTTCATATAAACAGGAGGATATGGGAAACAGACCTTGGCTTCACTCTTTATTTACTGGAACACATTTTATGAAAGCAGGCCTCTTCTGGAGAAAGATTTTTTGCAGACTTAAATGTTACCGAGAAGAAGGTGCCAATGAGGATCTCAGCTTTTTCTCTCGGCTGTATTATTGTGTCCTGAAGCCCATCCCAATCACCCCTCTGTGCCAAAAGGAGCAGAACCCTCCTCATACACACACCTACTACACAAGGGGCCTGATGCACTGAAGTCCTTCTTCCATGTATGCATATTGTTGTTAATTTGTCTTTGGTTTTTAATGTTCATTTGTACCCTGCTTCCTTGCAATTGATAACTGGGAAGGGTGAGCTATAAGTCACATTTTAAATTTAAATTAAATTCTGTCTCTTTTGGGGGATGGGGCAAAGGGGTTAAGCTTAGTAAATCAAACCCTATGATCCTTATTCAAAAAGAACTTTCTTACAGACTGTGACTATGAGAAGTAATCACATATTGGATAAAGTGTATTCTTTTTGGCCTCTGAAGCTACTTATTAAAGAGTTTGAGAACCCTTTATTTCAAATTCTGTGACCCCAATCATTGTAATCCAGATCCCTAACAGTAACATTGTTATTATTTTTCAAATAGACTACACTTCAAGTGTTTATCATTGGTCTGCCTTCCGCTTGGTATTGCAAACAATTCACTGGTCAACAAATTTTTGCAAAAGTCATGTTACTGAAATAAAAATAGTCATTTCTTATCAATTTTTATATGCTGAACACGAATATGACAGTGAAATTGCAAAGTTGGCTCTAGTTTTTTTGTAATCTACAAGAATTAATGTTTACATCACGAAATGCATGTCAATAGTAAATATAATAGGCCTTCGGATAATACCTGTAAAAAATCAAGTCATAGACTGCTTCTGAGATTTTTTTGCCTGTCTCTTGTACAGCTGTTCGTGAGCTTCTCTGGGGAGTGTCCAGCAGTAGTCAGCCAACATTGTAGTGGACCATTTTCCCTGGTATCTTTGCTCCATCGTTGCGATATCCTGGTGAAAACGTTCACCCTGTTCATCACTAACCATGCCACAGTTGTCAGGAAAGAAATCGAAATGGGAATCAAGGAAATGGATCTTTAGAGACATATTGCAGCCAAGTTTCTGATACTGCATCAGCATGTCTTCTACTAGTTCCTTGTAGTTTTCTGCCCTAACATTCCCGAGAAAGTTTGTTGACACTAGGCAAAAAGCATTGCATGCTTGTTTTGCATCACCCTGCAGCAAGTTGTTGAACCGGTCATCTTTGAAGAGCTCTCGAATCTGAGGACCCACAAAAACTCCCTCTTTAATCTTTGCTTCGGTGAGTCGAGGGAATTTTTTATGCAGGTATCAGAAAGCTGGCAAAGTGCGGTCTATGGCTTTCACGAAGTTTTTCATCAAACCTAGTTTGAAGTGAAGGGGTGGTAGCAGGATTTTGTGAGCCTCAACCAGAGCTGGGTGCTCGATATTCTTCTCTCCAACTGTTACATTTTGTCTGTGATTCCATTCCTTCTGCAAGTAGTGCCAATCACTTGCTCGGCTATCCCACTCACATAAGAAACACATGTATTTTATATATCCCTGCTGCAGTCCCATTAAAAGGGCAACTACCTTCAAGTCACCATAGAGGTGCCAGCTGTACTTGTTATAGTTACTGGAAATCAGTAGATGCTTTAAGTTATCGTATGTCTCTTTCATGTGGACGGCATGGGCTACTGGAATAGATGGAAGACGGTTTCCATTGTTCAAAAACACAGCCTTCAGACTCAGTTTCGAAGAGTCTATAAATAGTCTCCAGTCATGAGTGATTTTTAAGGCATTCATGAGGCTTTCAATATCGGAACGGAATACCAGATTACTGCTGGTGGCGCTTTTGATATGGAGTAATGTTGACATCTTCTTCTAGAAGATTCCATTGTTGGAATCTTGATCCTAGCAATTCTGCCTTGTTCTTGGATAAGTCCAAATCATGAACCAGGTCATTTAGTTCTTCCTGTGTTATTCTGCGTGGAGTTGATAATGCATCCCAGTGAAAATCTGGGTCACTGCATGCTGACGGACCAGCAGAAGAACAGGTCGGCTCACCCTTGTCCTCATCAGATGAATCAAGAGAATATTCTGATGGAGGTTCTGGAATAGGAAGTCCCTCACCATGTGGAACTGGTCTCAATGCAGACGGAATGTTCGGGTAGAATATGCGCGACTTCTTTTGCTTCATTATTCCGCTGGAAAGAGGAGGAACCAAGCAGAAGTAACAGTCATTTATGTGGTTGCTTGGCTCTCTCCACACCATGGGGACTGCAAACGGCATTGATGGTCTTTTGCAATTCAACCACTGTGAAAGCTGTGTTGTACATGTAGCGCAGCATATATGCAGGGCCCATGGCTTGTCTTGGTCACCAATCTTGCATCCGAAGTTAAGATGATATGCCTTCTTCAGTTGAGAAGTGATACTTTTCTTCTGGTTGACAAATGTCACTTCCCCACAAATGTAGCAGAAATTGTCAATGGTATTAATGCACTTTTGCGGCATTACTGTTCTGTATTGTACCTAAATGGCTAAAATTATATGATTACATAAGAACATAAGATATGCCATACTGGGTCAGACCAAGGTCCATCAAGCCCAGTATCCTGTTTCCAACAGTGGCCAATCCAGGTCACAAGTACCTAGCAGTTTCCCCAAAAGACACAGGTCCCACAATGCTTCTAATAAAAGTTACATGTAATAGTAGCTTAAACTGTCTCGCACACAGTCTGAAATATTTTAAATGCTCAACCTTTCCGACTGCGTATAGTACACTGCTGACGTCAGATGGCTTCAGCAGCCGTCTGGTAGTAGTATTGCATTGCATCAGAAAATGATGCAATCAACTCTGGATGATGTGTGCATGCTGGTATTATGCAATGTGATGCAATATTACATCATTCAAGGCTTATTTGGGATGTTGTTGATGTCCTACTGGATAAATTTACACGGTGAAACATCAAAAATGAACTACATGCAATATCTTCAAAACGAGAGCCAATAACATTTTTTTAATGTTATATTCGTGTTCAGCTCTCCAAGATACTACAGATTAGGGCCTTTTAAAGTCAGTAACGATTTCAATGTTTACCAGTGATATCTGCCATTATGAATACACAGTAGGGTGATCTGAATGCTAGTTTTGGTAATCACTAAAATGACCTTTGTTTTCATGTAGCAAGGATGAGGGAAACCTGGACCCACAATTGTTATCTATTTACATTTCAAGAAAAAATCCCTACCCCTTAAAGGAAAAGCTTTTCATTTAATTATGTGTCTGGAAGCTCTTGCTTTGAATATATATCAATGATTTTTTAGTGGAAAAATACATTTGAAATGCGCACCTCCACATTATTCAATGTCAGACTAGCTCTTCCCTTAGAAGATATACCGTAGCTCTTTTGATCTGACTCCAAATCCCCATTTGCTTTTCACAGTTCGATCGGCATTCCAATTTTCCAACTTTCTCCACTAGGTGGCGATAAATCACCTGCGCTTTGCCAGTTCTGCGTTCAATAACCAGTGAATCTCATAAGCACCTACAAGTATGTAATGTAACACATGGCTGGTTCCTTCTTTCTGCCGGGTCTGTTTCCTCTCTGCTTATTCGGAAGGTTAAAGTTGCGCTATTCAGAAGTGGTTTAGATTCAAAGAGATACGAGCCATGAAAACTATCTGTATCCTTTTACCTTCCATTTTCTTGACCTTCTTGGGTAAGTTATAGCTACGGACTTTGGAACTTTACATTTTTCAGCTTCTAAATAATAGTTTTCACCTTTATCTTCCATCACACAAAAAAATATGTCGATACTAAGGAGGTTAACTATTAGAGAACCCGAAGTTCCGATAAGGATATCTTTGTTCAATACCAAACATACAGCTATTGAAAATATATGTTCAGAATGAGTGTACGATGCTGTAGACCGAAGTTCTAACATTTCTGCAAATATTATAGCTAAAGCCACATTTTTTTAAAGTCCAAGTCCAAAACGAGAGGAAAGATTTGTGAGCATTTATGATAACTTAACAATACAGGTATAGAACTACACTTCTTTGCAATCGAATTGAGAGCCAACCAAGTTCGTATAAAGAGTTTGTATTAATAATTTGATTGTGTTTTCAGAGGTAAAAGTTCAGTTTGTATAGCCGAGGTTTGCCTCCTTCTCCAGACTGTCCCAAATAGCTTTTAGTCCCCACATCTCCCTTATTTAAGGTTGTTAGCAAGACAAAATCTGTTTTAAAAACAAGGGCAGGACTTTAGCGCAGTTTGGGAAAGCTTTGCACCCTGACGGCTGTCTGTATTTCTTTCACAGAAGGGAGCCAGGGAGATTCAGTCAAACAGGTGTGGAAGGAGGATCTGGTTTCTGAAGGAAAATCTGTTACACTGCACTGTGACTATGATTATGACAATAGATATGGAACCCCTTCTCTCTTCTGGTATGTCCTCTATGCTAGCAAAGCCCCAAAGCTCTTACTCCGCAGAGATGGCTTCAGCAAAGACGTGCATGAGTCTGGGACGAGATATTCATCAGTTCTGGACCAGGATAAGAAGACAGTTCCTCTGTCGATATCCAATGTGAGGATTTCTGACTCTGGAGTGTATTACTGTGCTCTGAGGCACACAGTGGCTGCGAAGTCTAAAGTCACTGATACAATAACCTCCTCACCAGGGCCGGATTTAGCTAGAGTGAGGCCCTACGCCAAGAAAAATTGTGGGCCCCCCCCATGTCCCCGTGCAGTCCTGGGCCCCCCCTGTGCAGTCCTGGGCCCCCCCGTGTCCCCCCCCGTGCCTCCGTGCAGTCCTGGGCCCGCCCCCGTGCAGTCCTGGGCCCCCCGTGCAGTCCTGGGCCCCCCCGTGCCCCCGTGCAGTCCTGGGCCCCCCCATGCAGTCCTGGCCCCCCGGACAGCATCGCGGCTGTCTGAGGGGCTTCAGAGGGAGCCGGGGAAGCCCGCGCGAGGCCCCGGCTCCCTCTGTACAGCCGCCAGCGTGAAGAGCCTTTTCCTTCACGCTGGCGGCTGTTTCTGTGAAGCCGGGAATGCTGGGAAAGGTTAAAGGGCAACCTTTAACCTTTCCCAGCATTCGCGGCTTCACAGAAACAGCCGCCAGCGTGAAGGAAAAGGCTCTTCACGCTGGCGGCTGTACAGAGGGAGCCGGGGCCTTGCGCGGGCTTCCCCGGCTCCCTCTAAAGCCCTCCGGTGGGCCCAGGGGCAGCCCAAGGGGGGTGCGGGGCCATGTGCGGAGACTCGGTGTGGGGCCTCATTTGCATAAGGTGTCTCATTTGCATAAATATTTGCATAATGTTACCATACACCAGAGCTACTCAATTCCAGTCCTGGTGGTCCACGATCCTGCAGGTTTTCGGGATATCCCTAATAAATATGCATGAGATATATATGCATTGGAGGTATCCTGCCAACCTGACTGGTTTGTGGCCCTCCAGGGCTGGATTTGGAGACCCCTGCTTTACATCTCTGTCATTTAAGATTGTGAGTGAACAAGGTACAGATATCCTAGACATCAAAAGGGTAGATAGAATGTGTCACATTCCTCCTCGATTCTCACCACCACCAAAAAGTTGTCTAATAGATAATATTTTGGTGGTGGTGAGAAGCAAGGAGGAATGTGACAAATGCTATCTAACTTTTTTGATGTCTTGGACATCTGCACCTTGCCCACTCACAATCGTAAATGACAGAGATGTAAGGCAGGGGTCTCCAAATCCAGCCCTGGAGGGCCACAAACCAATCAGGTTGGCAGGATATCTCCAATGCATATATATCTCATGCATATTTATTAGGGATATCCTGAAAACCTGCAGGATTGTGGACCACCAGGACTGGAATTGAGTAGCTCTGCCATACACTAACTTTTAGTAAACATGCCTCTTAATGAGTATATGGATAAAGAAAGACTAAAAGGTTTCTACATTACTATAATCCAGTACCAACCGCCAGGCACATTAGGAACTACTACAAACATTGCCCATTTAGAACCCATAGCAAACCCGCCATATCCTAACAGCACTACCAGGACTCACAAAGCACCATACCCTAACTATCAAAAGGCAACACTGCAAATATTAAACCAATACATTTCAGAGAACAATACATGACCTACTGGGGAAAGAACAAGTGGCAATGTCAAATAGGAATTATATAAACAGAATACCTCAGCTCAGTTACACATGCACAACATAGACCATCACCAAACAAGGAATCACAATTTAGAAACAGGAAGACAATAATTAAACTGGGAACCCCAAAAGCCAAACTTGGAATATACAACAACACTGTAGAAATAAAACTATAAATTAATTTCCTCTTGTACTAAACAAAGCGCAAAAATTAATGATGCACATTTCCCAGAGCTGACATATTCCAGTTAATAAATTCAAAATAAAGAGATATTTTTCTACCTTTTGTGCATTTTTTTTCAGTTGCAATTGTTCCAGCCACTTTCTTCTGGTTTCTTCGTGTCTTCTGCTAACTCTCCATCTGCTGTCCATTTGTCCTTTCTTCTGTCTTCTTGGGGTTTTTTTTCCATTCTCTCTCTACATCTGCTTTAACATACTAATCTTTCTCCTTTTGCTCTTTCCTCATTCCTATTTCATCTACTCAAAATTTACCCCTCCATCCTCAATCCCCACTTACTCTCCCAATACCCGGCCAATTGTAGATTTTTTATCCCTCCCACACAAAATATTTTTCCCCTCTCCATTTTACTCTCCCAGCCCCATCCCATTCTAATCCTCCCCCAACACCAGCTCCCTTCTAGTTCCAGCCTCACCCAGCATCCATTCCCTTCTAGTCCCTGCATCAGCCCATTTCCAGTCCTAGCCCCCCATTAGCCCATTTCCAGTCCTAGCCCCTCCCATCAACCCAATACCAGTCCTAGCCCCCCCATCAACCCACTTCCAGTCCTAACCCCCCATCACCCCATTTTCAGTTTAAGCCCCCCCTATAACCCATTACCAGTCCTAACCCCCCATCAGCCCACTTCCAGTCCTAACCCCCATCAACCCATTTCCAGTCAGCCCCCCCATAGCCCATTGCCAGTCCTAACCCCCCCCATCAGCCCACAGTCCATTACCAGTCCTAACCCCATCAGCCCACCTGAAGTCCTAACCCCTCCCCATCAGCCCATTTCCTGTTCTAGCCCCCCCCATAGTCCATTATCAGTCCTAACCCCCCATAGCCCATTACCAGACAGCCCCCATCAGCCAACAGCCCATTACCAGTCTTAACCCCCCATAGCCCATTGCCAGTCCTAACCCCCCCATCAGCCCACAGTCCATTACCAGTCCTAACCCCATCAGCCCACCTCAAGTCCTAACCCCTTCCCATCAGCCCATTTCCTGTCCTAGCCCCCCATAGCCCATTACCAGTCCTAACCCCCCCCCAACAGCCCACAGCCCATTACCAGTCCTAACTCCATCAGCCCACCTCCAGTCTTAATCCACCAGCCCATTTCCAGTCCTAGCAACCCCCCCAACCCATTACCAGTCCTAGCCCCCCATAGCCCACTCCCAGTCCTAATCCCACCAGCCCATTTCCAGTCCTAATCCCCATCACCCAATTTTTAGTTTAAGCCCCCCCCATAGCCCATTACCAGTCCTAAGCCTCCATCAACCCACTTCCAGTCCTAATCCCATCAGCCCATATAGACTTAGCTCCCCCATAGCCCATAGCCCCCCCCATAGCCCATCACCACTCCTAACCCCCCCATAGCCCATTACCAGTCCTAACCCCCCAACAGCCCACAGCCATTACCACTCCAAACCCCCCCCAGCCCATCACCAGTCCTAACCCCACAACAGCCCACAGCCATTACCACTCCTAACCCCCCCCAGCCCATCACCAGTCCTAACCCCCCCAGCAGCCCACAGCCATTACCACTCCTAACCCCCCCAGCCCATCACCACTCCTAACCCCCCCAACAGCCCACAGCCATTACCACTCCTACCACCCCAGCCCATCACCAGTCCTAACCCCCCCCCAACAGCCCACAGCCATTACCACTCCTAAACCCCCCAGCCCATCACCAGTCCTAACCCCCCCAGCCCACCCCAGCCCAGCGAATCTTTTTTTACAAAACAAGCTGTCGCTGCCTCTGCCGGGGCCGGGGCCGCCGCGGCAGAATCGAGTGTGCCGCGGGGCCCCCCTGCCCAGCAGAGCCTGCCCTCCCCGGTATCTCAGCTGCCTCCCTCCAGTCACACGCGCCGGCTTTCAGAGCGCGAGGGAAGAGTTTTTCCCTCGCTGCTCTGTTTAAGCCGGCGGGGGCTGATGGGACTTCCCATCAGCCCCCGCGGGCTTAACAGAGCAGCGAGGGAGAAACTCACCTCGCGCTCTGAAAGCCGGCGCGTGTGACTGGAGGGAGGCAGCTGAGACTCGAGAGGTGATACCAGGGAGGGCAGGCCAGGCTCTGCTGGGTTGGGGGGGCCCCGCGGCACACTCGATTCTGCTGCGGCGGCCCCGGCCCCGGCAGAGGCAGCGACAGCTTTTTTTTTTTTTTTAATTTTAATGATGGATCCGAATGTTTTTTGCGCGGGGCCCCCTGAAACGCGGGGCCCTGTGCAAAAAACATTCCCGGTGGGCCCTTGCCAGCTGTGGGCCCTACGCCACGGCGTACGTGGCGTATAGGCAAATCCGGCCCTGCTCATCAGTATTGGTAATCAGCATGGAAAAGATAGGTGACATGAGTATATGTCTTTTCCATATCCTCTAGATAGCAAGCTGACCAAACAAGCACTTTTCCGAAACCTATCTATTTCTGGATCAGGTATAATCTTGGACATGGCTGAAATCAGGTGAGGATGTCCAAGTTCTGGGATCACCCCAAACATACCTACACCATGCCCCTGTTCAGACTTGTGTAGTCACTGAACAACAAAAACTCCAAAAATACTAATGTGTTATCCTAGAAGAAGAGTCACAACTAATCAAAACTTATAAATAAAGACCTGGGGTAGTTAGTGCTCACAGCAATTTGCCTATTGTAAACCACAACTGAAGCCTTTATCTCATGCCTTTATAAGCGCTCCATATACGTTTATGTAATTACTTTATTTATAAAGTTAGTATTTATAAGTTTTGATTAGTGGTGTCTCTTCTTCTGGGTTAGCACTTGGACAACCTTGTACCAGGGATGTCCACAGAGCTGACTTCTAAAATGACAGTTTTACAGAAGCTGAGAAGCACCCATTTCAGCTAAGGGCAAACCTTTCTTTCTTCTCTGCTGGCTTAAAACTATAAAATTCTAACTGTTGATTTTTGGGGGAATTACTATTATAACTGTGGTTTTAGACTAAACTTGGGGGCATTTTGACTGCTTTCCTTGTATAGACTTACATCAGATATCTGTGTGTGTGGCAAATAGAGAGTTAAAACTAACAAACTAGTTTTTTTACTCCTGCTGCACTGGTTGGTGAAACCCTATTCCCAGGGAGGAGCTGATTTGAAGCATTGTACACCTGGCCTGACACTGGTCTGAGCCAGTTTTACAGAAGCTGAGAAGCATCCATTTCAGCTAAGGGCAAACCTTTCTATTTTCTCTCCTGGCTTAAAACTATAAATTCTAACTGTTGATTTTTGGGGGAATTACTATTATAGCGTTTAACTGTGGTTTTAGACTAAACTTGGGAACATTTTGACTGCTTTCCTTGTATAGACTTACATCAGATATCGGTGTGTGCCCACGGTTCAGGAACAGCCTACTCGCCAGAGACACTTAGGTTCCCGCCCACCCTACCCCTCACCCCACCCACCCCAGGGGCTACATTGCCTTTATAGTGGTCACATATGTGCCATCTATCCTTTCTTACTTGGGTTAAAGTCCACATCTTCTTCATCCTTTCTTCTTCTTCTTCCTCTTCCTCTTCTGGGATGGCTTAACCAACATGTCGTGTATTCAGTGCAATAACTGCGGTACTTTCATTCCAAGATGAATCATTTGGAGCCTAAGAGCTTGTCCTATGTGCCTCAGGTCAGCTGTCATGCATGAAGAACTGACTCTACTAAGGAAAGACCTAGCTGCCATGCATAAAGAAGTGACTCTACTGAGGGAGGAAATGGCTGCAATGAAACACACCTCTTCTAGGATACAAAATGAACAAAGTTCACCACCGCTCCCACAAAGAATCAAACACCCCAGGAACAAATGGATCACAGTGGGTTCTGGAAGATTGCAACCTGTAACACAGAGACATCCTATACATCAAGAGATATCCCTGCATAATGCCTTCTCTGCCTTGGCTAATGAGGATGCTCAATCCAATGAAACTGAAGGGCGCTTAAATGAGTCAGACACTGCCCAATCTCCTGATAAAGCACCAAATATGAAGAAAACCTCACCAAACAGAAAACGACTACTACTTGGAGATTCCATCATCAGAGGCACCAACTTGGGAACACAGTTCAAAGGAGAGAAGATAGTCATGTGCCTACCAGGCTCGACAGCCAGCAGGAATACAAACCAAGTTGTTGAAGTACTTAGTGCAAAAGGTGAACACTCCAAACTTGATGTTGTTATCCACTTGGGAACACATAACCTGGCTAGAAACAGTGCCTCTACAGTCCAAAAGGACTTCCAATCTCTGGGAGAGAAACTCAAGACCATTGTTAACACTGTTGCATTCTCAGAGGTTCTGCCTCTTCTTGGTAAGGGGACAAAAAGGCTGCATCGCATTAACAGCTTTAATACGTGGCTCCAGACCTGGTGCAAACAAGAAGGATTCAGATTTATTGGTGACTGGGGAAACAGATGGACCAACAAGAGACTATACTGTGCTGATGGACTACATCTCTCTGTCACAGGGAAAAGAATCTTAAGTGAAAACTTCAGGCAGTATGTGGATATGCATTTAAACTAGGAAAAGGGGGTGACGGATGTGGAAGGTCAAGACCTGCATGCCACCCCCTGCAAAAGCAGAATAACATCAGAAACAGCCACACTTTTAAACCACACATCAAAAACAAGTGGGAAGAAGTGGGCAGAACAAAATCAATGCAAAATACACACAAGCCAGGTAAATGCTGGAAAGCAATGAGCACAAATGCTCGAAGCTTAGCCAACAAAGTTCCGGACCTGGAAGCCCTAATGGTGGAAATGGATTTGGACATTGTAGCAATTACAGAAACATGATTTAATGAATCACATGATTGGGATATAGCCATAGCTGGCTATAATCTATTCAGAAGAGACAGAGAAAATGGAAAAGGAGGTGGAGTAGCCTTGTATGTCAAAAGCAATATTAAAGCTACTGAAATGCAGGGGACATGGGGAAAAGAATAAGTGCTCTGGATTGCGTTGGAAAGAGGAGATGCCACTGTCATCCATATTGCTGTAGTCTACAGACCTCCGACTCAAATTGAAGAGATAGATAACAAATTGATTATAGATATTGCCAAGATAGCCATAAAGGGGGAAGCGATCATTTTGGGTGACTTTAATCTACCTGATGTGGATTGGATTACTCCTTCTGCACATCTGGAAAGAAGCAAAAAAATTGTAGATGCTCTTCAAGATGCATCACTGACAAATGGTGATGGAACCAACCAGGGAAAACTCAACACTGGATTTAGTGCTCCATTTAGTGGAGTGGAGGAGTGGCCTAGTGGTTGGGGCAAAGTACTTCAGGCCGGAAGGTCAGGGGTTCAAATCCCACTAGAGGACAGTAACCTTGGGCCAGAAGGACTGGGGTTTCTAGTCCCACAGGTGCTCCTTGTGGTCTTGGGCAAGCCACTTAACTCTCCATAGCCCATGTTCCCTGTAAAATAGTTATCTCCAAGTTATAATGCCCTGTTCAATGTAATTTCAGTTTATTCAATGTAAACCACACTGATGCAGAATAGTGTGGTATATAAGAGAATATAAATAAATAGTGCTGACCAACAGTGATAGTGTGCCAAATGTCTGGGTGGGTGCCCCTGTGAGCAACAGCAATCATCACACAGTGTGGTTTGAGATATAAGCCATGGTACAGGCCAATCATAGCAAGCTCAAAGTCCTAAACTTCAAAAACACTGACTTCAATAAAATGGCTGAGTACTTAAATGAGGAGATGACAGGGTGTTAGGAGATAAGGGAAGTGGAATTGAAATGGGCTAAACTAAAGGTGGCAATAAAAGGGGCAACAGATAAACATGTAAAAAAAGTAAATAAAAACAAGAAGAGAAGGAAACCTATTTGGTTTTCCAAAGAGGTGGCTGCTCACATAAAGGCAAAAAACACAGCTTTTGCAAAATTCACAAGCTTGCAAACAGAAGAACACGAGAACACGGAAATGAATACAGGATCAAACTCAAAAAATCAAAAAGAGAAATAAGGATAGCAAAATCAAAGGCTGAGGAAAAGATGGCTAAAGATCTTAAGGGTGGGGCCAAAACTTTCTTCAGGTATATTCGGGCAAGGAAGAAGATCAGAGTTGGAATTGCAGGACTCAGAAGTGCTGGGAAAGAACTTGTGGAAAGTGACATAGAAAAAGCGAAATTGTTAAACAAATACTTCTGCTCTGTTTTTACTAAAGAAAATCCTGGAGGTGGACCAGCTGTGACTCCCAAATATAAAAATGGGAATGAAGAAGATACCACACCATTCACAGAAGTTGAGGTGTTGGAACAACTTGCTAAACTGAAAGTGGACAAAGCCATGGGACCGGATGGGATACATCCCAGGATACTGAAAGAGCTCAGAGAGGTTCTTGCAGGGCCGTTAAAGGATGTATTCAACAGATCCTTGGAAACAGGAGAGGTTTCTCAGGACTGGAGAATGGCTGATGTCGTACCTCTACACAAAAGTGGTGACAGGGAAGAAGTGTCAAACTACAGGCCCGTGAGCCTTACCTTGGTGGCGGGAAAAGTAATGGAGGTGCTCCTGAAAGAGCAAATAGTGAACTTTCTCAAAACCAACAGGTTGCAAGATCCGAGGCAACATGGTTCTACAAAAACTGGAAGAATGGTCTAATGCTTGGCAATTACGATTTAATGCAAAAACGTGCAGTGTCATGCACTTAGGTAGCAGAAATCCAAGGGAAATGTATGCGATAGGGGGCGAGAGGTTGGTGTGCATGGTTCAGGAGAAAGACCTTGGTGTGATTATCTCTGATGATCTCAAGGTGGCAAAACAGTGCGACAAGGCGGTGGCAAAAGCCAGGAGGATGTTGGGCTGCATACAAAGAGGGATTACCAGCAGAAAGGAAGAGGTACTTATGCCACTGTACAAGTCACTGGTGAGGCCTCACTTGGAATACTGTGTTCAGTTTTGGAGACCATATCTTGCAAAAGATGTAAAAAGACTGGAAACTGTTCAGAGGAAGGCGACCAAAATGATTTGGAGCCTGCGTAAGAAACCCTATGAGAAGAGACTTGAAGACCTAAATATGTACACTTGGAGGAGGGAGAGGGGAGATATGATTCAGACCTTAAAATACTTAAAGAAGAACGATGAACAAACAAATCTCTTCCAAAGACGGGGAAGCTGCAAAACTAGAGGGCATAACATGAAGCTGCAAGGTGGAAAATTGAAAGGCAATGTCAGGAAATATTTTTTTCACTGAAAGGGTGGTGGGTCTTTGGAATGCCCTCCCAATGGAAGTGGTGGGAGCAAACACGGTGATGGAATTCAAAACGGCATGGGACAAACACAGTGGATCCCTTTACAGCAACAGGATAAAAACAAAATAAACGGAACCATCTAACTTCTCAACAAATAGGGGTGTCCTACATGGAGTGGTGGGTCCACCCCTAAACAAAGACAAGGCGAGGGGTGGCCTGCACGGAGCGATGTGTGCACCTACTCTTGCCGTATATTTGCTGGGCAGACTGGATGGACCATGCTGGTCTTTATCTGCCGTCATTTACTATGTTACTATGTTACTATGACTCTGGGGACATTGCTGTGCTTTGGACATTTTCAGATGTCCAAAGCATGAATGGGTCTTCTAAAATAACCCTCTACTTCTTTGTGCCTCACCCTGTAACTGAAGCTACCTGAGTTTAGCAGTATCACACCCCCTCCCCTCCTCAGCACCATGCAGAAGCCAATGTTCAGCTTAAGTGGAAGGTCTGCCAAAATAACCTGTAGACTTGGTTTAACCACTCAGCAGACCATTTGTTATCAAAATGTCTAATTTGGTTATGTATACCAATTTAAGATATGGGGTGAGGCAGCTTCAGTAATGGTGTGGACAGGTGTGGACAAAGGGTTTTTGCCACCCTACGCTGAAGCCCTGGCCATGCGCCCCCCCCCCCAGTCATGCCACCCCCCCATGCGTGCTGATCCATGCCCCCATGCTGAGCTGTGCTATTGCCGATTCCAGCAGTGGAGTCCAGGAGGGGTGTGGCTTGGCTCGGCAGCAGGCCATGTGCTTTGACACACTTGGCCTGCTGCTTGTGACTCCCTCTAACATATCGTTGGGGGTTCAGAAGCAGCAGCTGATGTGTGTCGAAGCAGATGGCCTGCCACCCACAAAGATCTGCAACACTAGGTGGCCACCTGTCCCGCCTAGTGGATGGGTTTGCCCTGTGTCGATCACAGATATTATTACCCATTCATTAAGCACCTAAAGAACTCTAGTCTGACTTTTCCACGGCATCTCTGGGCTCCTCTAAATCATTTTTGGACAGGACAAGGCCATGGTGCAACCAATCTTTTTAGAAAGAGTAATCCTAATGATCCAAATAGTAGCTGTGGGTGACACCAAACAATGTCTCACATTGTAAACCATTAATTTCTTAATTCAGTGCTTGTGTTGCAAATGCCAGACGGACACATGTCATGTGGAGTCCATTAGAGGGCGCTCTAAACGCTTAAATGTATTAACAGCATCTATTATATTGCGCGGGAATTTTGTAGATGTTATTTATACAATTCCACAATGATTTGTAGTTTTAAAAAGTCACATTGTATTTCCATGACTCTATTGTAAATATCTGTTCGCCAATAACAATTCGTATAACAGCATACGAGCATTCTTCCCAAACACAATACTATTGAATTCAGAATTAAAGTAGTCTGATAACTTTGCTTTTCGGGGCATAAGCCACGTTTGTGTCCTCGTTCATTCAGTCTTTTCTTGTTACTCTTTCTATCACCTGCCATTTCTCCTTGCACCACTGAGGGGGGTGATAACACGAAGATATACCCACCCCCTGCCCTGCAACTTTGTGCACACGCTTAATTCCCTCCTTCTGGCGGGGGCAGGATTGTGGTTTAATCTTCTTGATCACTGCAAATTTGGAAACTCAACCCTAAGCCACTGTTCTCTTTAAGATGTGCAGAATAATGAAGTTCTGGGTGATGTGGGGAACTTATGGGATATTAGGTAAATTAAATACCGAGCAATGCATTTAATATTAAAGAAAGAAGTCATGTAGTTCCAGAAATCCTGAATTCCGTTTTTCTTTTAACAGAGTCCCATTTTTTAAGCTATTTGCTTTGTATATCTGTACAAATGTTGATAAATGAATGAGGCCCGGGGACCTGTCTATTAAAGGTTCTGTCCCATTTTGTGCCTCTGCTTAGCGGACAGGCCCCATGGTGTCACGGAAAGCGTCCCGGGTTCACCATTAGATAGAAAAGGTGCTTTACCCTACATGGAACCGTCGGTGACCTCGTCTGTACGTTTGCGGTAATTTTGTATCTCCTGTCATTCCGCAGGTGTCCTCGGCCAGATGAAAATGCCCCAACTGGAGAAAATAATTGCAGTGAAGGAAGAATATCCTGCCCAGCTATCCTGCACATACACTGATCCAAATTTTAATGGTTTGCAGTGGTACAAGCAGCTGCCCGGGAAAGCCTTGGAATTTATTCTGTTTCAGATACAGGCGGGATCAAAGACGTCCAACGATGGGCGCTTCACGTCAACCTTGAACACCACAGGGAGAGAGAGCAGCCTTTACCTCCAGAGGACACAAGTGACTGATGCTGCTCGCTATTACTGTGCTCTGAGGGACACAGTGACTCAAACATCCTCTTCTGCGGTGCAAGAACTGCCAGGAAATCTGCTGCTTGTTCTACTAAATCGAGGCCCAACTTGTTACTCAGCCTCTTAGCTTACCTAGGGAATGCGCTACATACATATTCAGTAGGTCACCCGTTTAAGTCCCTGGTTAGTTGTGCAGCTTAAGGCTTGTTCTTCTAAACTTGCATTATCCTTGTCAAAAGTAGAAAAGTTAGATGAACAAGGAATAGTCAACTCAGAGCCAGATCGTGTGGCTCTTTTACTAAAGATCATTAGGATTTTGCATTTTGTCTCTGAAGAACATAGTTCCAGATCCGGAGTAATATGGCCATGTCCATGATTAACTTTTTTGATCAGAATATACCAGAGAAAACTACAGTAACAGTGACATGGAATATTCTAACTCCGGCAACTTCCTTAGTAGAATGGGAAAAGTAACTCATAATAGTTCACTTCTATTAGAGAGAAGGGGGGTGGGTGAGGGGGGGGAGGGAGGGGCAAGAAGTGACTTGAAACTGCAACATTGTAGCTAGAGATCACAGCATATTACCTACCTTGCAGAGAAGCCCCATTTTTTGTGCTTTCCAGATCTCCCTGAAAATAAAAAATACTTATAAAATGTGTTTATCCACTCACTTGAGGTCATTAAAATAATGAAATAGTTAAACAGAGAAGTATATAGCTAGGTAGATAAAATACCGATAGTTACCAATAAATAAATCTTCTGCTGGTCGTATAGGTTATAACATTTTAATGGAGCACCTGGAGTAGACAATCTGAACTCTAATGGCGCTCTTAATCTTACGATTTGCAGCAGGACTCTCATTGCTGGGTGAGGAGACGTTTAGCAGTCAAGGGGAACTGATCCAGCTGATTCCAAGGTTTGGAAACGTTTAAAACAGTTAATACCAGCTGCAGCCCGAGTGAGATTGGAAACCCAGATACCAACACGGTGATTATATTTGTACATTGCAGCCTTTCATAGACCCTTCTGCTATCCTAGGGGTGAAGATCATTTACTCTGACTACAAATGGAATGATTTGGTTTTACATGCAAATGACAACAGGGACGGCAAATAAGAAAGTTGGAATCTGAGCAGTTTCTATTCACTGACGTGCCTTGTGTTTTTTTCTTTTCTTTTCAGGTCTGATTTCTGGAGATTCCGTTTTACAGGATCCCCCAGAGCTGGAAATTAGGGAAGAGCAGTGCCTAACATTGAACTATACGTTTACTGCAGTCAGAACGGACCCCAATCTCTTCTGGTACCGACAGAGTGGGAACCGGCCGCCTCAGCCTCTCCTCTCCTTGTTCAGATATGAGAATGCGCGCAGTCTGGTGGCGGCAGGATCTCAGCGCGATTGAATGTCACCGAGAAGTCGCTTCCCCTGAGGATCTCGGCTGCAGCGCTTGAGGACTCGACAGTGTATTACTGCGCACTGGAGCCCACACTGGGGCACAA
This sequence comes from Ichthyophis bannanicus, assembly GCA_033557465.1. Classification (NCBI taxonomy): domain Eukaryota; kingdom Metazoa; phylum Chordata; class Amphibia; order Gymnophiona; family Ichthyophiidae; genus Ichthyophis; species Ichthyophis bannanicus. The sequence goes on from CM066048.1 coordinate 124,871,169, forward strand.
CCCAATGCCCCCTGTGCAAAAAGGTGCAGAACACTAGCCAAATACCCACTCGCCCTATCTCTTCACATGCTCTCATTTGCGCAGGAGCTCTGGGCATCTGTATGTTAAGTATTTTGGGGGAACTGCTAGGTACGTATGACCAAGATTGGCCACTGTTGGAAACAGGATACTGGGCTTGATGGACCTTGGTCTGACCTAGTATGGCATATCTTATGTTCTAAGTACTTTAATTCTGATGCTCCATAAAACTGAAATGCAAATTATTTCTGATCGAACAACTTTGGTATGCTTTGAGCTTAGATGGCCATATGAGGTTTTCTCTACAATTAATTCATTTTTAAGGTTGTAAAATACCTTTTGCTTATAAATTCTTGAAGCCAGACAAAACCTACAGCTTCAGAGTTTGAATAATTTTCACTACCATGCAAACATGGCGGTTATAAGTTATTACAATGAGTTAAATTTCATTGCCATCTCTTCTATGAAATGAAGATCCATCACTTTGACGATGCTTTCCAACTGGGTAGTGGTAAATCAGTTCATGAGAAATCTTTATTTTAGCAGTTTTTGATCTGGATGTCGCATTACAGAACGTCCACTAGAGGGCGATCCAAATCTTTACCAGAAAAACCTCTTCTGTGAGTCCTGCCCCAGCAGTGGGAGAGGAGCTGCAGACCGGATCCTCAGTCAGAGATGAGATGCTGAATGGAGACAGAGACAAAGATCTTCAGATATACAGTAGTTCCTCCAACACAGCAGAATGTCCCTCCTTATCCTAAAACTCACTAGAGGACTTACGTTTTTAGGTGCGAGTCATTTTATCCAGTCACGTGAAATCTAATTAAGAAAAGCATTGATAAACTTACCTTAAACTCGTTCACATCAGTAAAAAAATCAGTTCCAGTGCTGTAGACATAGAACATACCAAGGCAGGTAGAAAAAGGATTGTTTAATATTTGCATAACATCAAAGTTTTGTAGCTATATCAGTTGTTAACCTGAATAAGATATATCAATAAATACATCTTAGAAAGCGGAGGTGATGGAATACCAGAGAATAAGGGAGAGTTTATGCTGCTTTGTTATTCATGCAATACTTTTATTCTCTTTTTCAGGTTTGGTTTGTGGGGATTCCGTGCTCCAGTTGCCCCCTGAACTTACAGCTACTGAGGGTCCAAATGTAGTTTTATGGTGCAATTATACTACAAGCAGAGCTCAGCCGGAGCTCTACTGGTACCGGCAGTATCCGAACCAGTCTCCCGAGCCTCTTCTGTGGGTTAATAAATATTCTGGGCTGAAGAGGTTTGTTGGAGAAAGGTTTACAGCAGAGCTCAGTGTCACCGAGAAGACTGTTCCTCTGAAGATCTCGGCTCCTTCTCCCCGGGACTCGGCTGTGTATTACTGTGCTCTGAGGGACACACTGGGACACATCCCCTCAGCCCCACTACAAAAAGTATCAAAGCATCAACACACACTGCACTCTGTAAATTAACGGGTATGGCACCAGACTGCTGACATTAACTTTTGAAAAGGAGATAGAGCAGCTTTTAAACTAGATAATGGGGGGAAAGCTTACAGTTGCCCAAAAGGACATGGTTCGTAAAGATAAATCCTTAAAGGAAACTAGCAAAAGAGGGAAGTTATGGCATCTCGACAGAGAGGTTCCAATAAAGATGAAAGTAACTCATATGCCCTATGTACAGAGCTGAAAGATTCCAAATTACCCACATCAACCGAAACCAGATCAATATGAATAAGATGCAAGCTCTAAAATTCCTAAAATGCAAATGCTAGAAGTCTAATAGGATGGGAGAGCTAGAATATATAGTAGTAAATGAAAGATTAGATTTGATTGGCATCTCAAAGACCTAGTGGAAGGAGGACAATCAATGGGACATTGTGATACCTGGGTACAAACTATATTGCGATGATAGGACAGATCAAATTAGTGGAGGGGCTGGGCTCTGTGGTAGAGAGGGCATTGAGTCACACAGGATTAAAATTTTGGAGGAAACAAAATACACTGTAGAATCTCCATGGATAGAAATCCCATGTAGAAAGGGGAAGGGGAAGGCGATGGCAGTGGGGGTGTACTACCAACCACCTGGCCAGAATGAACAGATGGATGATGAAATGCTAACACAAATCAGGGAAGCTAACAAAAGCATACGACCTTGGAAGCCCAGGCCAGAAGTATTCCATGCTTTAAGAAAAGTAGAAGGAAGGCTAAAAAAAACCTGCCGTATGGTTTAAAGGCGGGCTCAGAGAGGCTGTTGAAGCCAAAAAAGCATCTTTCAGGAAATGGGAACATAATTCAGATATAAAGCTCCTTCCGAATGAGGTGTTTCAAATAACAGGAATTGAGCAGAGATGAAACCTCTGTTAGGCTAACCAATGTTTAGAGAGGACTTCTAAGATTTGAGTAGAGATGTACATTTGTATTATGACACAAAGCTGTGAAGGTATTCAGAGGTAACTACCGAAATAAATGTTACTTCCCCTTCCCCAGCCCCCCCTCCCCGTCAGCGTCAGTCCATCACTATCGCCCTTGCTGTCACCGGTGTAAACACTGTGTCTAAAGAGAAACACGGCGCTTCTCTTTCTGGCACCGGTCATAAAATAATTTATATTGCGCTTTTCATAATTATATATATATTTTTAAAAAATAACTATTTGATTGTCATATTATGACAGATCCGCTAGGGGGTGACACGAACCTTTCTTAGAACAACTGCAACCTTAGAACACCTTTGCCAGCTGTGGTGAGAAGGAGGAGAATAAAGCAGCAAAACCTCTCCTCTTATGAGACATGAAAAACTCAGTCACTCACATGTCATTCCAGAGAGAGTCTGAACCCTTTTGAGTTCCCGATATGCCCCTTTTGGGGAACTGCACAATGATGCGCTTTATCCTAAAACTCGCTACAGGACTCGCACTGCTAGGTGAGAATCGGTTTCATTAAGTCAAGTGCAACCCACTACTACTAATTCATGACAGGAAACCTCCTGGAAATTGCTGTGAACGCGCTTGAGCCAGTTAAACGCGCCCGCTGTACAACAGAGAAAGAGTGAGGTAGGAATGCGGCCCGGAGACCGGTAGTGACAAAACGCGCATTAATGCATTTTATACGGACAGCGGCTGACCGGGTGAATGGATGCACATTTTTGTGGTCATCAATTAAAAGGAAATCCTCCCAAGGAAAATATAAAAAGAACAAAATAAAATACCGGAAGCACTGATGTTTGCTATATTTGTAATGATGTTTCTATTGTGTTTTTCAATTTCAGGTCTCGTTTTTGGTGATTCCGTGTTCCAGTCTCCTCCTGAACTGACAGTGGCTGAAGAACAAGACGTGACATTAAACTGTAACTTTTCTGCTACCACCAGCACTCAGCTATATCTCTTCTGGTACCAGCAGAGCACTAAAGAGCCACCCCGGCTTCTCCTTGCAGTGAATAGCTACAGTAGGCAGAAGGTCCAGAATGGAAGGTTTTCAGCTTCTTTAAGCAAAGAGGAGAAGAGCGTTCCTCTGACGATCTCCAGCGTTTCTGTTCACGACTCTGCTGTGTATTACTGTGCTCTGAGGGACACACTGGGACACATCCCCTCAGCCCCACTACAAAAAGTATCAAAGCATCAACACACACTGCACTCTGTAAATCCGGACGCGACCTCGACATCCCCCCTCTCCAAACTGTTATATCATAGGGAACCTCCCTTCAGGTCTGGTAACTATGGGTCAGGTGTACTAAAGTTGTTTTTTTTTCTATTTTATTTTTTGTGAATATCTGGCCCTAGCACAAAATTACAGAAAACTTTCAGCAAACTCTAAATTATTTCCAAACTGCATTTTTAAACACTGTATCATATTTTGTTTTCCTTGTGTACTGGATTTTCATGCCCTTTTCTCGGCTGTATTAAACAGCACATACCCAGCGATTAATTATTCCCATTCCATGTGCAGGACCCAAAAGGCAGGCAGAGCTCCAGAGTCTCAATGTGTGGATGAGACCATGGTGCAAAGAAGAGGCTTTTGGATTCTTTAGGGACTGGGCAACATTCTAGGGAAGGGAGGGACCTTTTCGAAAGGATAGGTCCAACAACAGGGATAGAATCAGACTGCTGTCATTAACCTTAAAAAAGGAGATAGAGCGGCTTTTAAGCTAGATAATAGGGGAAAGCTTACAGTTGCCCACAAGTACATGGTTCGGAAAGATAAATCCTTAAAGGATACTAGCAAAAGAGGGAAGTTACGGCATCTGGACAGAGAGGTTCCAATAAAGATGAAAGTAACCCAGATGCCCTATGTACAGAGCTGAAAGATTCCAAATTACCCACATCAACCGAAACCAAATCAATATGAATAAAATGCAAGCTCTAAAATTCCTAAAATGCAAATGCTAGAAGTCTAATAGGATGGGAGAGCTAGAATATATAGTAGTAAATGAAAGATTAGATTTGATTGGCATCTCAAAGACCTAGTGGAAGGAGGACGATCAATGTGACACTGTGAACCTGGGTACAAACTATATTGTAATGATAGGATAGATCAAATTAGTGTTAGGGGCTGGGCTCTGTGGTAGAGAGGGCATTGAGTCACACAGGATTAAAGTTTTGCAGGAAACAAAATATACTGTAGAATCTCCATGGATAGAAATCCCATGTAGAAAGGGGAAGGCGATGGCAGTGGGGGTGTACTACCAACCACCTGGCCAGAATGAACAGATGGATGATGAAATGCTAAGACAAATCAGGGAAGCTAACAAAAGTTACAAAACATTTCAATTACCCCATTATCTACTGGGTCATTGTCACTGCAGGACATGCTAGGGAGATAAAGTTTCTATATGAAATAAAGAACTCTTTCTTGGAGCAGCTGGATCATGAATTGACAAAAGGAGAAGGTATTCTGGTTATAGTCCTTATTGGAACACAGGGTCTGGAGTAAGAGATAAAGGTTTTCAGGCAAACTGGCAATTTTGATCAAAGCATGATTGTGTTTGATTTAATAAATGGAAGAAGGATGGCAGGGAAATCCACAGTACTAGCTTTTAACTTTCAAAGGGAGGCTATGATAAAATGAGGAAAATAGTTAAGAAAAAAAACCTAAAAGGAGCAATAGCAAAGGTTAAAGATTTACATTAAACATGATCATTGCTTACACATACTACTTTGGAAGCCCAGACCAGATGTATTCCATGCTTTAAGAAAAGTAGAAGGAAGGCTAAAAAACTGCCGTATGGTTTAAAGGCGGGATCAGAGAGGCCATTGTAGCCAAAAAAGCATCTTTCAGGAAATGTAAAAAAGAGTCAAATGACAAAAACGAGAAACAACATAATCACAGGCAAGTTAGATGCAAGGCAAAGAGATAATTTGAAAAAAAGCTTTTCAAATACATGCATAGCAAAAAACTGTGAGAGAGTCATTTTGAACATTGGATGATAGAGGGGTAAAAGGTGCACTAAGGGAGGAAAAGGTAATAGCAGACAAATTGAAGGCATTCTTTACTTCAGTCTTTATTGAAGAAGGGAAGTTACCCATGCATGTAATGGTATTTAAAGGCGATACATTTGAAGAATTGAAATATCAATAAACAGGGAAGATGTATTACATCTATTTGATAAACTGAAGAGTAATAAATCATTTGGACAGGATGGTATACATCCAAGGTTGTTGAAAAATTGAATGATGAAATTGTAGACCTACTATTAGTAATCTATGAACAATCATTAAAATCATCTGTAGCACCTGAAGACTGGAGAATGGCCAGTGTAACGTCAATTTTTAAAAAGGGTTCCAGGTGTGATCCGGGAAACTACAGACCGATGAGCCTGACGTCAGTACTGGGCAAAATGGTAGAAACCATTATAAAGAATAAAATGACTGAACCTGTAGGTAGTCATGGTTTAATGGGAGACAGCCAACATGGCTTTAGACAAGCAGGATCTTGTCTTACTAATCTGTTATATTTTTTGAAGGTGTGAATAAACAGGACGACAAAGGTCTGCTGGTTGTTGATATGGTGTACCTGGATTTTCAGAAAGGCTTAGACAGGATGCCTCATGTGAGACTCTTGGACAAATTAAAAAGTCCTGGGATAGGAGATAGCGTCCTCTCATTGCCAGATCATGGGATTCTTTTACTAAAGGCGATTAGGATTTTGCATTTTGTCTGAAGAATATAGTTCCAGATCCTGAGTAATATGGACCATGCCCATGATGAACTTTGTAACAGGGTCGTAATATACCAGAGAAGACTACAGTAACAGTGACATGGACTATTCTAACTGCAGCAACGTCCTTAGCAGAATGTGAAAAGTAACTCATAATAATTCACTTCTATTATGAGGGGGGGGGGGGAGGGAGGGGAGAGAAGTGACTGAGAGTTAATAGTGCAACATAGTAGCTAGAGATCACAGAATATTACCTATTTTGCATAGAAACCCAATTTTTTTGTGGTTTCCAGATTTCCCTGAAAATAAAAAAGACATAAAATGTGTTTATCCATTAAAATAATCAAATAGTTAAACAGAGAAGCATATAGCTAGGTAGATAAAAGACTAATAAATAGATCTTCTGCTAGTCGTATAGGTTATAAGATTTTAATGGAGCACCTGGAGTAGACAATATGAACTTAGCCTGTGATTCATTTATCAGCACTTACTCCTCCCATTCAGAGAGCTTTACACGACTGTCCTGATGAATTCAGAAAACCAGACAAGCGATTTTTTCAAAGTGTCTTGAGGCGCACCCAGCATTGTACTTCTGAGATGTAGTGGCCTACATGCCACCTTAGGAAACCTCCTCTGGGGTGCGCTGGAATCCTTTTCAAGACCCTTGAGAAACCTAGACTCCGAAGCTTGTGAGTTTAAGATAGAAAATGAGAAACCAAAGTTCACAGGAAATGCTGGTGACAGACACTTAGACACGTCATAGCAGAGAGAGAAGTCGGGGCTCTGAAGGTTAAAGAACTGACATTCTCCAGGATAGATAATGGCGCTCTTAATCTTACGATTTACAGCAGGACTCTCATTGCTGGGTGAGGAGACATTTAGCAGTCAAGGGAAAATGATCCAGTCGATTCCAAGGTTTGGAAACGTGTTAAAACCAGCTGCAGCCCGAGTGAGATTAGAAACCGAGATACCAACGCGGTAACATAGTAACATAGTAAATGACAGCAGATAAAGACCAGTATTGTCCATCTAGTCTGCCCAGTAAGATGGCAGGAGTAGGTGCACCTGCCACTCTGTGCAGGCCACACCTCCCCATGTCTTTGTTTAGGGGTGAACCCGCTGCTCCGTGTAGGACACCCCTATTTGTTGAGAATTAGATGGTTCAGTTTATTTTGATTTTATCCTATTGCTGTAAAGGGATCCACTGTGTCTGTCCCATGCCATTTTGAATTCCGTCACTGTGTTTGCCTCCACCATTTTGATCAGGAGGGAATTCCAAGCATCCACCAACCTTTCAGTGAAAAATAATTCCTGACATTGCCTTTCAATTTACCACCTTGCAGCTTCATGTTATGCCTTCTAGTTTTACAGCTTTCTCGTCTTTGGAAGAGGTTTGTTTGTTCATTATTTCTCTTTAAGTATTTAAAGGTCTGAATCATGTCTCCCCTATCCCTCCTCTCCTCCAAAGTGTACATATTTAGGTCTTCAAGTCTCTTCTCATAAGGCTTCTGATCAGGGCCGGATTTACCTTGAGTGAGGCCCTACGCCAACAAAAATTGTGGGCCCCCAGCAGGGCGGCCCAAGGGGGGTGCGAGGCCTCATTTGCATAAGGGGCCTCATTTGCATAAATATTTGCATAATGTTACCATATACTAACTTTTAGTAAACGTGCCTCTTAATGAGTGTATGGATAAAGAAAGACTAAAAGATTTCTACATTACTATAATCCAGTGCCAACTGCCACACACATTAGGAACTACTACAAACACTGCCCATTTAGAACCCATAGCAAACCCACCATATCCTGACAGCATTACCAGGACTCACAAAGCACCATACCCTACCAATCAAAAGGCAACACTGCAAATATTAAACCAATACATTTCAGAGAACAACAATACATGACCTACTGGGGAAAGAGAACAAGTGGCAATGTCAAATAGGAATTATATAAACAGAATACCTCAGCTCAGTTACACATGCAGAACATAGACCATCAAACAAGTAATCACAATTTAGAAACAGGAAGACAATAATTAAACTGGGAATCCCAAAAGCCAAACTTGGAAAGTACAACACTGTAGAAATAAAACTATACATTAATTTGCTCTTGTACTAAACAAAGCGCAGACGTTAATGATGCACATTTACCAGAGCTGACATATTCCAATTAATAAATTCAAATTAAGAGATATTTTTCTACCTTTTGTGCATTTTTTTCAGCTGCAATTGCTCCAGCCACTTTCTTCTGGTTTCTTCGTGTCTTCTGCTAACTCTCCATCGTCTGCTGTCCATTTGTCCTTTCTTCTCTCTTCTAGATTTTTTTCCATTCTCTCTCTACATCTGCTTTAACATACTAATCTTTCTCCTTTTGCTCTTTCCTCATTCCTATTTCATCCACTCAAATTTTACCCCTCCATCCTCAATCCCCACTTACTCTCCCAATACCCGGCCAATTGTAGATTTTTTATCCCTCCCACACAAAATATTTTTCCCTTCTCCATTTTACTCTTCCAGCCCCATCCCATTCTAATCCTCCCCCAACATCAGCTCCCTTCTAGTTCCAGCCTCACCCAGCATCCATTCCCTTCTAGTCCCTGCATCAGCCCATTTCCAGTCCTAGCCACCCATCAGCCCATTTCCAGTCCTAGCAACCCCCCAACCCAATACCAGTCCTAGCCCCCATCAACCCACTACAGTCCTAACCCCCCATCAAACCCATTTTCAGTTTAAGCCCCCCCTATAACCATTACCAGTCCTAACCCCCCATCAGCCCACTTCCAGTCCTAACCCCATCAACCCATTTCCAGTCAGCCCCCCATAGCCCATTGCCAGTCCTAACCCCATCAGCCCACCTCCAGTTTTAACCCCCCCAGCCCATTTCCAGTCCTAGCCCCCCCATAGCCCATTACCTGGCAGCCCCCATCAGCCCACAGCCCATTACCAGTCTTAACCCCCCCCAAAGCCCATTACCAGTCTTAACCCCCCCCCAAAGCCCATTACCAGTTCTAAACCCCTCCAACAGCCCATTACGAGTCCTAACCTCATCAGCCCACCTCCAGTCTTAACCCCCCGAGCCCCTTTCCAGTCCTAGGCCCCCCATAGCCCATTTCCAGACAGCCCCCATCAGCCCACAGCCCATTACCAGTCTTACCCCCCCCACAAGCCCATTGCCAGTTCTAAGGCCCCCCAACAGCCCACAGTCCATTACCAGTCCTAACCCCATCAACCCACCTCTAGCCTTAACCCCCCCAGCCCATTTCCAGTCCCAGCCCCAGCCCCAGCCCCAGCCCCCCCCAATAGCCCATTACCAGTCCTACCCCCCCACCCCCATCGGCCTAAAGTAAAATTTAATTAAAAAAAAAAAACCTGCTGGCTGCCACCGCGGGGCCCCCTCTGCTGCTGCGGCAGCACCGACTGACCCGCGGGGGCCCCCTCTACAAGCTGAATCCGTCGGTTCGTTCCTTCCTCCCTCTCTCCGTGCATGCTGTGAGAGGCGCGAAGGAAGAGTGTCTCCCTTGCGTCTCTGTTAAGCCCGCAGGGGCTGATGGGAAATTTCCCATCAGCCCCTGTGGGCTTAACAGAGACGCGAGGAGACACTCTCCTTTCGCGTCTCTCACAGCCTGCACAGAGGGAGGGAGGGAGGAAGGAACGAACCGACGGATTCAGCTTGTAGAGGGGGCCCCCGCGGGTCAGTCGGTGCTGCCGCGGCAGCAGAGGGGGCCCCGCGGCGGCAGCCAGCAGGGTTTTTTTTTAAATTTTATTAAAAAAAAAAATTAACTTGTTCTTTTTTTGTGGGCCCCTGCCAGCTGTGGGCCCTACGCCATGGCGTACATGACGTATAGGTAAATCTGGCCCTGCTTCTGATACAGGGTACAAATCATTTTGGTCGCCTTCCTCTGAACAGTTTCCAGTCTTTTTACATCCTTTGCAATATATGGTCTCCAAAACTGAACACAGTATTCCAAGTGAGGCCTCACTAGTGACTTATACAGTGGCATTAGAACCTCTTCCTTTCTGCTGGTAATTCCTCTTCTTATGCAGCCCAACATCCTCCTGGTTTTTGCCACTGCCTTGTCGCACTGTTTTGCCACCTTGAGATCCGCAGAAATAATCACACACAGGTCCCTCTCCTGGTCCGTGCACACCAACCTCTCGCCCCCTATCATGTACATTTCCCCTGGATTTCTGTTTCCGAAGTGCATGACACTGCACTTCTTCGCATTAAATCTTTACTGCCAAGCATTAGACCATTCTTCCAGCTTTTGTAGATCTTGCCTCATGTTAACCACTGCCTCGGGGGAGTCCACTCTTATGCATATGTTCGTGTCATCTGCAAAGAGACAGACCTTTCCATTCAGTCTTTCAGCAATATCTCTCACAAATACATTGAACAGTGCCGGGCCCAGGACTGAACCCAGGGACACCCCGCTAATCACCCTCCTTTCATCCGAGTGAGCTCCATTTACCATCACCTTCTGTCGTCTGTCAGTCAACCAATTTATGATCCAATTTATCATCTTGGGATCTATCCCCAAGCTACTGAGTTTATTGATAAGCCTCCTATGAGGAACAGTATCAACGGCTTTGTTGAAATCCAGGTAGATGACATCCATTGCATGCCCCTGATCTAGTTTCCTGGTCACCCAGTCAAAAAAACTCAATTAGATTTGTTTGGCAAGGTCGTCGTTCGGTGAAACCATGTTGCCTCGGATCTTGCAACCTGTTGGTTTTGAGAAAGTCCACTATTCGCTCTTTTAGGAGCGCCACCGTTACTTTTCCCGCCACTGAGGTAAGGCTCACAGGCCTGTAGTTTGACACTTCTTCTCTGTCACCACTTTTGTGTAGAGGCACGACATCAGCCATTCTCCAGTCCTGAGGAACTTCTCCTGTTTCCAAGGATCTGTTGAAAACATCCTTTAACGGCCCTGCAAGAACCTCTCTGAGCTCTTTCAGTACCTTGGGATGTATCCCATCCGGTCCCATGGCCTTGTCCACTTTCAGTTTTGCAAGTTGTTCTAACACATAATCTTCTGTGAATGGTTTGGTATCTACTTCATTACCATTTTTATATTTGAGAGTCACAGGTAGTCCTTCTCTAGGATTTTCTTTAGTAAAAACAGAGCAGAAATATTTGTTTAGTAATTTTGCTTTATCAATGCCACTTTCCATGAGTCCATTCCCAGCACTTCTGAGTCCTGCAATTCCACCTCTGATCTTCTTCCTTTTCCAAACATACCTGAAGAAAGTTTTGTCGCCACACTTAACATCTTTAGCCATCTTTCCCTCTGCCTTTGATTTTGCTATCCTTATTTCTCTTTTTGTCTCTTTGAGTTTGATCCTGTATTCCTTTCTGTGTTCCTCTGTTTGCAAGCTTTTGAATTTTGTGAAAGCTGTGTTTTTTGCCTTTATTTGAGCTGCCACTTTTTTGGAAAACCAAATAGGTTTCCTTCTCCTCTTGTTTTTATTTACTTTTCTTACATATTTATCTGTTGCCCCTTTTATTGCCACCTTTAGTTTAGCCCATTGCAATTCCACTTCTCTTATCCTCTTCCACCCTTCCAACTCCTCCTTTAGGTACTCGGCCATTTTACTGACGTCAGTGTTTTTGAAGTTTAGGACTTTGAGCTTGCTATGATTGGACTGCACCTTGGCTTTTATCTCAAACCACACCGTGTGATGATCGCTGTTGCTCACAGGGGCGCCCACGCAGACATTCGACACGCTATCACTGTTGGTGAGCACTAAATCCAGCGTTGAGCTTTCTCTGATTGGTTCCATCACCATTTGTCTAAGTAACGCATCTTGAAGAGCATCCACAATTTTTTTGCTTCTTTCCAGATTTGCAGAAGGAGTAATCCAATCCACATCAGGTAGATTAAAGTCACCCAATATGATCGCTTCCCCCTTTGTGGCTATCTTGGCAATATCTATAATCAATTCATTATCTATATCTTCGGTTTGAGTTGGAGATCTGTAGACTACAGCAGCATGGATGACAGTGCCATCTCCTCTTTCAAACACAATCTGGTGATCATATTAGTATATTGCAGCCTTTCATAAAGCCTTCCGCTATCCTAGGGGTGCAGATCATTTATTCTGAGTACAAATGGAATGATTTGGTTTGACATGCAAATGAGAACAGGGACGGTAAATAAGAAAGTTGGAATATAAGCAGTTTCTATTCACTGACATGCGTTAACTTGTGTTTTATTCTTTTATTTATTTATTTGTGTGCTTTTCTATACCGCCTCTTCCAGAGATCAGGGGCGGTTTACAGAGAACAAGTTTTCAGGGCTGATTTCTGGAGATTCCATTTTCCAGGACCCCCAGAGCTGGAAATTAGGGAAGGGCAGTGCCTAACATTGAACTCTACGTTTACTGCAGTCAGAACTGACCCCAATCTCTTCTGGTACCGACAGAGTGGGAACCGGCCGCCTCAGCCTGTCCTCGCCTTGTTCAGATATGAGAATGAGCACAGTCTGGTGGCGGCAGGATCTCAGAGTGATTGAATGTCACCGAGAAGTTGGTTCCCCTGAGGATCTTGGCTGCAGCGCTTGAGGACTCGACAGTGTATTACTGCGCACTGGAGCCCACACTGGGGCACAACCCAATGTCCCCTGTGCAAAAAGGTGCAGAACACTAGCCAAATACCCACTTGCCCTATCTCTTCACATGCTGTCATTTGCGCAGGAGCTCTGGGCATCTGTATTTTAAGTACTTTAATTCAGATGATTTTCTGATGCTCCATAAATCTGAAATGCAAAATGTTTTCTAATCGAACAACTTTGGTATGCTTTGAGCTTAGATGGTCATGTGAGGATTTCTCTATAATTAATTCACTTTTATGGTTGTAGAATACCTTTTGCTTATAAATTCTTGAAGCTAAACAAACGTACAGCTTCAGAGTTTGAGGAATTTTCACTACCATGCAAACATGGCGTTTATAAGTTATAAGCCGACACTGGAGGGTGAGAGCAGGAGCTCCTCCCTCATTCCCCGCAGCCACCAATCATCCGGCGCAGAACTTTTCAAATGAAAGTCTCATCGGAGGTGTGTCCATGCCTGGCAGGCCTGTGCCTGAGGGCCTCACCAGAGGGTCCTTTGGCGTACCCTTAGGCGTGGACCTGAAGCACCCCAAGACACTCACCAAAGGACACATGTAAGTTCCCATGCTATTCGATATGTGAGCTGTGTGACCCCGCTTCTGTAGTGCCCCCCCAGCAAGAGCAGGTAGGGTTTAAGCGGGTTGTTTTCTTCCTGAACAGCTACTCTACAAGTTCCTAAAGCAAAGCCTCTTGGGATATGTAGTTTCTTTTGCTGCCCAATGAAGAGTAGTGTGACTTCAAAAAGTGGTTAAAGCAACAAGGATTTATTTCCCCTCCCGGGGCGGATTTTCAACAAGGAAATAAAGATAACAAAACCAGATACCTCTGGTAAAAAGGACAAAATAAAGTTTCCAACATAAATAGCTTACTTCAGCAGAAACCTTTGTTTCTCAGCAATCAAAACGAAACAGCTCTGTTTTCTCAGCTCTGTACTTTTTATCCCAATACCTCTGTACTTCTCTGCAAGGCAAACATTCAGCACAGGGATAATACTTCATCAGATATTGTAATTGTACAATCCATCAATTCTTCCGAGACACTTTCAAATCCTGGCTCTACTTCCATTAACTCCTCCGAAGAGGTAGGAAATATTTGTACCATTGTTTCTTGGGCTCCGCCCTTTCTCTCTGCTTTAAGCTTTGTACTATATTCTTGAATCATGTACTGCTTTAAATAGTCATTTTTATTACAGTCATTATAATCAATGCCCCAACCTTCTGGGTAAGTAGAATCACCTTGATTATAAAAACCCCAGCCTTTGGGCTTACCTCTGTGCCTGGCTGAAAATGGTTTTCTCTGGGCTTTAGACCCGGCTGTGGATTCTCCACCTACTTTGTGCAATGAGTGTTGAAACTGCCTTCCTAGGTTTCTCTCCTCTTGGTAATCCCCAGGATATTGCAGACAGCCTGGCTTACTTCTGCCGTATCCTTTTCTTGAATAAAGCTTTGTAAACGGTTCTCCTTTTACCTTTGAAATTGGCTCTGGCCCTGGGCTTGGAACCTGAACTCTTCCCTGGTCCTCCTCCTGGGTTGTTAGCTGGCCTCTCACCGGAACCCTCAGCTGGCCTTGTAAGTAAACTCCCAGCTGAGCCTGTGCTGGAACTTTCTCTGGAACTCCTAACCGAGAACCTCTTCCAGCTTCCAATGGAGCTTCCCTTCCAGCTTCTCTTCTAGCCTCTTCTCCAGCTTCTAATGAACCCACACTTCCTGCTTCTTTATGTATCTGCCCTTTAGGGTAGTGCCTGACTCCTCCCCCTAGCAGGTGCTCTGAATCAGCTCTTGACTCCTGAGCTAACTGGCAGAAAGGGTGTGTTTCTTTCCCCTGTGTCTGGTTTCCTTGGTAACTACCAGCCATGTGCTTTTGTTTATACTCCAGCACTGCCTCTGATTCCTCCTTTTTGGCTCTTTCTACAGGGCTGGAGGAATCCACCATGTCACAGCTGACAGCTGCAATACACTTAGCACTGTATTACCTATTACAATTTTGCATTTCTAGTATCTCTTTATACATTGTATCACTTTGCAAATACTGTTTCAGTTTGTATCCCTCAGATATTCAAACCCGTTGTTTCAAGCACAACCATAATAATGTCGACAATCTCAGCATCCTTCCTACTCTCCATTCTAATCTGCAACTCCTTCAACCAAACCAACTCCCTTTCTTATTACCAGGCTCAACAGCATATACTATATACTATTGTCTCAAACAAAGGGAAATAGGTACGGTACACCCCTCTCCCTACCTCCAATATCAGAGACCATCATGGCTCATACTCATAAAAACACAGCCAGCCCAATACAACTCCAAACCACACCAGAAAGAACACCCTCAACCATTAAAGTGGTTTCTAATAAATGCAAGATCACTCAACAAGAAAATCACCATCAAACACGACCTTCTGAACGACTCCAAACCAGACTTCATATGCCTAACCGAAACATGGCTCTATGACACAGACCCGGTAATCCTCAACCAACTGAAAACACCAGAATACAATATTTACCTTGTGCAAGACCTAACAAAAAGGGTGGAGGAGTAATTATCCTATGTAAAACCTCACTAGGAGCACAACAAATATCCCCCTCAAGTAACGAGGCCTCAGACATGCTAACCATCAGCACAAGAAAACTGACAATAACCCTCAGATACAGACCTCCTTCCTCCGATACTAATGCACTGAACAACATAATTGTAATTGCCTGCTCTGCAGCACCACCAGGAAATGAACACATCATCTTAGGTGACTTCAACCTTGCATCACTAAATAATGTACAAAGTACTTCCCTCCTTCAAGCAATGGAAGACATTGGATATGAACAAAAATCCACACTGCAACACAGACAAAAGGCAATATCCTTGACCTCATCTTCTACCCTAAAACCTGGTCTCAGAACGGAAACATATCCGTCATAAATATTCAACCAGTCCCATGGTCGGATCACTACCTCATTCATTTCACTACTAGACACCTCTCCAATCAAAAATACCAAGGAGTTTTCTTCATACAACAGATTTAAAAAAATGTGACAAAGATGAATTCACCAGAAAAAAACTTCTGATCTCTCAACCACCAGTGATGATATTGATACCCTCACATGAACTTGGAACAGAACTCTAAATGCAGCATCAGTAAATCATCAAAACAACCGACATAATAAAAAAATCAGAAATTCCCAGCCTTGGTACACCCAATCCCTAAGACACACGAAAAAAGACCCAAGAAAAGCTGAACGAAAATGGAGAGTCACCAAGTCTGATGAAGACAGACTCAAGTACATGAACAAATGAAAAACTTACCATCAGAACCTCCTAGACACAAAGAAAGAATACTACTCCAAACTCCTATCTAAATCCCTCAACCGGCCAATGGAATTGTTCCTCATAATCCAAAACCTAATTAAAAAACCAAGTAATGAAAACGCCGCAATCAGTAACATAAGTGCTCAGCAGTTCGCAGATCACTACATAGAAAAATCAAACATCAAATCGATCTGCAACACAACCTTTTATGATCCAGGATCAATCAGCCCTCCAATCTGGACCTCATTCTCACCTACAAGCAAAGATCAAATAGACCAATGCATCAAATCATTGAATACCACTACCTCAATCATAGGTCCTTGTCCTATCAGCTGGATCAAATCAACAAAATCAGAACTCACACCATATATACAAAGAATAGTCAACCTCTCTCTGTCCCAAGGTCAACTATCAAATAACCTAAAAAGAGCTTCCATACACCCGATATTGAAAAAAAACCCCCTAAATAAATACTGCCACACATCCTACAGATCAATATCTAGCCTACCATTCCTATCTAAAATCATCAAAAAATCAGTCCTACTGCAACTGCAAGACTTCATCGACTCAAGTGCCCCACTTGTCCCTCATCAATATGGATTTAGAGCACATCATGGTGTCGAGATTCTATTAACATCTCTACTTGACACAATCATACAAGGAATTGACAACATGAGACATGCGTTCTTCCTCATTTTCCTCGACATATCCTCGGCATTTGATACTGTAAACCACAATATTCTAACCAACCGCCTAAGGCACTTTGGCATAGGTGGCACCACTCTACAATGGTTACAAAATTACCTGCCCAACCGTTCCCAATAAGTACACTTCAACAACAATCTATCCAACATATTTACCCAACCTCATGGTGTCCCCCAAGGATCTGCATTGTCTGCATTACTTTTCAATATAAACCTCCAACCTATCTGCAAAATCATACAATCTCATGATGTTGACTACAGGATTTATGCAGATGATATAATGTTATTCACAACCTTTGACACCTCAGACCCCTCCTATAAGAAGATCACCAACTGCTTCAATGACGTCACTGCATGGCTCAATTCTGTCAACTTCGCAGTCAACCTGAAGAAAACTGAAGTACTTATCATTACTAGGAACAAAGCATTAACCCTGCCTGTTCACTCCATGTAAACAATGCAACACTGGAAATAAAAAAGGAAATAAAATACCTTGGAATCTACCTAGATCAACAGCTTGACTTAACCAGACACATCCACATGACCACCCATGCAATTTATCATAAAACCAAAATGGTACAGCACCTGAGACCACTGCTCTCCCACTCCGACATCTGCACTGTAGTCCAAGCACTGATTTGCCCACACTTTGACTACAGCAACAGCATACTTCATGGACTCCCCAAGAAAACACTAAAACCATTACAACTTGCTCAAAACACGGTTGCATGTACAATTATGCATGCCAAAAGATCAGACCACATTACACCAATTCTATTCCACCTCCACTGGCTCCCGATTCTTCAAAGAATCAAATTCAAAGCCCTTACTAACATTTATAAAATAATATACAACATTGCACCAACATACCTAAGCACACTAATAAACATGCAGCAAAACATAAGGACAACAAGAGATAACCTGAAAAACACTCTATCCATCCATAAAAATGCAAGAAAAGCAGACCAGTCAACCACCAACAGAGCTTTCTCCTTCTATGCTCCTGTGCTTTGGAATAACATACCCAATACCCTAAGAGAAACCAAAGATCTCACCCAATTTAGAAAACATTTCAAGACATTCATCTTCACCGCATACTGTAATTATGAGTAATAAAGCTCATATATTCCTCCAGTCTACATTACAGTGACTAGCACCATTTTCACACTATTACCGCTCACTCCTTTGTATAGTAACAAGAATACTACTCATGTAAATAGTTATATTATTTATTGTTATTGTTATTTACAATTGTTATATTGTTATATGTAAATGTCTCTCGTCCCATGTAAACTGCATTGCACAGGAGTTCTAAAGTTCCATGTAAACCGCTCTGATTTCTATGACAAAACGGTATATAAAAACAAACAAACAAATAAATAAATAATTAAATTACAATGAGCTACGCTTCATTGCAGCTTCGTCAGGTAATCACTGCTTTCAGCAGCATCTATATATTCACCAGCATTGGCATCTCTTCTATTAATTTCCAACTGGGTACTGGTAAATCATGCAGTAAATCAGTTCCTGGGAAATCTCTCTTTTAGCAGTTTTCGATCTGGATGTCGCATTACAGAACGACCACAAGAGGGCGATCGAAATCTTTCCCAGAAAAACCTTATCTGTGAGTCCTGCCCCAGCAGTGGGAGAGGAGCTGCAGACCGGATCCTCAGCGAGAGATGAGATGCTGAAGGGAGACAGGGAGAAAGATCTTCGGATATAGTTCCTCCAACACAGCAGAATGTTCCTCCTTATCCTAAAACTCACTAGAGGACTTATATTTTTAGGTGCGAGTCACTTTATCCAGTCAGGTGAAATCAAATTAAGAAAAGCTTTGAAAATATTTCCTTAAACTCATTTGCATCAGTACAAAATTCAGTTCCAGTGCTGTAGACATAGAACATACCAAGGCAGGTAGAAAAAGGATTGTTTAATATTTGCATAACATCAGAGTTTTGTAGATAAATCAGTTGTTAACGTGAATAAGATATATCAATAAATACATCTTACAAGCGGAGGTGATGGAATAACAGAGAATAAGGAAGTCTTATGTTGTTTTGTCATTCATGCGATACTTTTATTCTCTTTTTCAGGTTTGGTTTGTGGGGATTTCGTGCTCCAGTTGCCTCCTGAGCTTACAGCTACTGAGGGTCCAAATGTAGTTTTATGGTGCAATTATACTACAAGCAGCACTCAGCCGGAGCTCTACTGGTACCGGCAGTATCCGAACCAGTCTCCCGAGCCTCTTCTGTGGATCTCTGGCTATTCAGAGGGGAAGAAGTTTTTTGGAGAAAGGTTTACGGAAAGAGTAGTGGATCCGTGGAATAGTCTCCCAGTGGAGGTGGTAGAGATGAGGACAGTAACTGAATTCAAAAAAGCATGGGACCAACACAGAGGATCTCTAAAGGTAAAAAGTGGACTGTTGTAGTTGTTGTTATGGAAGGACAGACTAGATGGGCCTTGTGGTCTTTTTCTGTCATCATGTTTCTATGTTTCTATGTTTACAGCAGAGCTCAGTGTCCCCGAGAAGACTGTTCCTCTGAAGATCTCGGCTCCTTCTCCCCGGGACTCGGCTGTGTATTACTGTGCTCTGAGGCCCACACCGAGGCACCTCCCAATCACCCCCTGTGCAAAAATGTACAGTCAAGCTTTGTAGTATTTCTCGGTTCTCTACAATTTACCAGCTCAGGGTTCTTCAGAGATACATGGGGAAATAATTCAGAAATACAGCTCCTTCCGAATGAGGTGTTTCAAATAACTGCAATGTTTAGAGAGGACTTCTAAGATTTGAGTAGTGATATACATTCATATTATAACATAAAGTTGTGAAGGTAATCAGAGGTAACTACCGAAATAAATAAGTCAACGATCTCTCAGACATTCTTGGGTTGTGGATACAGTCCTAAAATAAATCACTGTTGTAATAAATGGAAGAGAAATAAAAATAACTACCCGGCACAGTAACATTCTCCATTGAGTGGCCCCATTCTCCACCGTACATTGCCCGACTCCAGCCCTTCCCCCCACCCTCTCCCTATCCCAATGGCAGCAGACACTGTCCCTAAGCCCATGTCCCCATCTCTCTGCGTGCTGACCTCTGACCTCTGACCTGCATAACTCTATGGAGAATCTCAAGACTCGCTCTGACCTACCACCCTGAGTTATACACTTGTAGGGAGAGTCAGCCCCAGCACTGCCCGGAGTCTCCCCCTTTGCCCACAGACAGGTTTCATAGTTGGTTCTGGGGTGGGCAAGCCTGTTCTAGGGTGGTTGTGCCATGGATGGGGGTATCGACGGCACCGCACTACCACTGGATGTGTTGATGGTGCTGCGCCCTGCTGGACATTTGCAGGAGAGTCCACAATGCCCCTTTTTACCTGCTTCCTGCTCATCCTACCCTCAAACTGGCACTGATTGTAGGCTACCAATTTCTGACTGGATCCAGGTATATGAATACTCGAGAAATAATAAAGTCCAAATCATTTTTACCACAATACAGAGTACACTAATACCTCAGTTTATGCAATAACTCCCTGCATCAGCCATAGGATCATTGTTAATACTATGGTCACCTTTTGTTTCTCATCAACACAGATTGGCTGGCATCACTTTTGCTTTCAATGTTGTTGCAAGTAACATACACGCCAGTTTTTAACTGTTCAATAGAAGTCACTTTACCGCCCCCCATAGTCGTCAGTGTCGGACCATCACTATTGTACTTGCTATCACCAGTGTAAACATTATGTCTTAGGAGAAACACGGTGAGTCTTTTCCTGGCACTGGCCATAAAACATTTTTTTTGCTGTTTTCATATATATATATTTTTTAATTTTAAAAAAGAACTTTTTGAATATCACACTATAATAGATCCGCTAGGGGGCGACAAGAACCTTTCCTAGAACAATTGGAACCTTAGTACAGCTTTGCCGGCCTGTGGTGAGAAGGAGGAGAATAAAACAGCAAAACCTCTTCTCATATGAGACATGAAAAACTCAGTCACTCACATGTCATTCCAGAGGGAGTCTGAACCCTTTTGAGTTCCCGATATGCCCCTTTCGGAGAACTGCCCAATGATCCGCTTTATCCTAAAACTCGCTACAGGACTCGCACTGCTAGGTGAGAATCGGTTTCATTCAGTCTAGAGAAACCTACGTTGTGAAGGCGCTTGAGTCACTTAAACACACCCGCTTAAGGTCTGTAGAATAGGAAAAATAGCGAGATACTGGTAGGTAAGCGGCTAGGACACTGGTCATTGATAAAATGCACATAAATACATTTCATACGGACAAATGCTAACTGGTTGAGGGGATGCACATTTTGTTGATAATCCTCCCAAGGAAAAACATAAAAAGAGCAAAATTAAATACCTGAAGCACTGTTGTTTGCTATATTTGTAATGATGTTTTTATTGTGTTTTTCAATTTCAGGTCTCGTTTTTGGAGATTCCGTGTTCCAGTCTCCTCCTGAACTGACAGTGGCTGAAGAACAAGACGTGACATTAAACTGTAACTTTTCTGCTACCACCATCGCTCAGCTGGATCTCTTCTGGTACCAGCAGAGCAGTAAAGAGCCACCCCGGCTTCTCCTTGCAGTGAATAGCTACAGTAGGCAGAAGGTCCAGAATGGAAGGTTTTCAGCCTCTTTAAGCAAAGAGGAGAAGAGCGTTCCTCTGACGATCTCCAGCGTTTCTGTTCACGACTCTGCTGTGTATTACTGTGCTCTGAGGCCCACACTGGGACAGATCCCCTCAGCCCCACTACAAAAAGTATCAAAGCATCAACACACACTGCACTCTGTAAATCCGGACGCGATTTCGACATCCCCAGCCCCCCTCTCCAAACTGTTATATCATAGGGAACCTCCTTCAGGTCTGGTAACTATGGGTCAGGTGTACTAAAGGTTCTTTCTTTCTTTTTTTTCTATTTTATTTCTGTATATATCTGGCCCTAGCACAAAATTACAGAGAGTTTTTGAAGTGGAGGAGTAGCCTAGTGGTTAGAGCACTGGCTTGGTAACCAAACAACCAGGGTTTTTATTTATTTTATTGTATTTATTTACATTCTCTTATATACTGTGCTATTCTGCATCAGTACGGTTTACATTGAACAAACTGAAATTACATTGAACAGGGCATTATAACTTGGAGATAATTATTTTACAGGGAACATAGGCTATGGAGGGTTAAGTGGCTTGCCCAAGACCACAAGGAGCACCTGTGGGACTAGAAACCCCAGTCCTTCTGGCCCAAGGTTGCTGTCCTCTAGTGGGATTTGAACCCCCAACCTTCCAGCCTGAAGTACCTTGCCCCAACCACTAGGCCACTCCTCCACTCCTTGGGTTTGATTCCCACTTACTACTCCTTGTGGCCTTGGGCAAGTCACTTAACTCTCCATTTCTTCGGAAGAAAGGCCTGGCAATCTGCTTCCGGTGACACTGCCAAGAAAACCCAGGAGCTTCTGGGTCTCCAGGATTCAGCACTGACTCGAAGGCACACATTGCATTTTTTCAGCAAACTCCAAATTATTTCCAAACTGCATTTTTAAACACTGTATCATATTTTGTTTTCCTTGTGTACTGAATTTTCACGTCCTTTTCTCGGCTGTGTTTAATTTACCAGCACATACCCTGTGATAAATAATTAATTTATTTCCTTTCAAGTTTGGAAAACGAGAACATAAAGCAGACCTTCAAGCCCTTGTCTGCATAATCCATGGGGACAATGGGCTATCCGGTTAAGAGCACCTAAAGCTGATCATAAGAACATAAGATATGCCATATGGGTCAGACCGAGGTCCATCAAGTCCAGTATCCTGCTTCCAACAGTGGCCAATCTAGCTTACAAGTACCTGGCAGTTTCCCAAAAACACACACGGGTTCCACCATGCTTGAATTGTGGGGCAAGCAGTGGATTATCTGGGTCCTCTTTAATAATGGTTTATGGACCTTTCTTCCAGGAACTTGTCCAAACCTTTTCTAACCCGGCTACACTAGCAGCTTTTACTACATCCTCCGGTAACGAATTCCAGTTTGATTACACATTGAGTGAAAAAATAATTTCTCATATTACTTTTAAACGGGTTACACATTAGCTTAATTGCATGTCCCCTAGTCTTTCTACTTTTTGATGGCCTAAACAATCGATCTACGTTTACCTGTTCCTCCCATTCATTAATTTATAGACCTCTATCATATCTCCCCTCAACCGTCTCTTTTCCAGGTTGAAAAGCCCTAACCTTTTAAGCCTCTCCTTACAGGGGTAGCTTTCCATCCCGTTTCCCATTTTGGTGGCTCTTATCTGTACCTTTTTAAGATACTGCAACCAGAAATGCGTACAATATTAAAGGTGCAGTCGCACCATGGAACGATATAGAGGCATTATAATATCCTTTGTTTTATTCTCCATTCCTTTCCTTCTGATTCCTAGCATTCTATTTGCCTTCTTTGCCGCTGCTGCACACTGGGCAAAGGCTTTCAAAGTAGTATCATGATGACGCCTAAATCTTTTTCCTGGATGGTGGTTCCTTGCATCCTGTAACCATAGTTTGGGTTGTTCTTGCCCAGGTGCATAACTTTCCACGTGTCCACATTAAATTTCATCGGCTATTTGAACGTCCAGTCTGCCAATTTATCAAGGTCCTCTTGCAATTTTTCATAATCCTCTTGGGTTTTAACAACTTTGAATAATTTTGTGTCATCTGAAAATGTTATTTCCTCACTCATTATTCCCATTTCCAGATCATTTACGAATTTGTTAAATAGCAGTGGACTGCACCGATACCTGGGGTGATCCACTATTCACCTATTCAGACTTGCTCTGACCTAGCACCCTGAGTTATACACTTATAGAGAGAGACAGCCCCAGCACTTCACAGAGTGTCCCTGTTTGCCCACAGACAGGTACCACAATTGGTGCTGTGCATTATATACAGAACTGGTCCTGGGGTGGTCAATGGCACCCCAACCCCTCTGCATATGTTGATGCTGCTGCCCTCTGCAGGAGAGTCCACCATCCCTCTTTTTACCTGCATCCTGCTCAATGCAATGTGTGCCTTTGAGTCAGTCCTGACTCCTGGTGACCCAGAAGCTCCTGGGATTTCTTGGCAGTGTCACTGGAAGTAGATTGCCAGGCCTTTCTTCTGAGGCAATGGAGGGTTAAGTGACTTTCCCAAGGCCACAAGGGGTGCTAGTGGGAATTGAGCCCTGGTTGCTTTGTTACCAAGCCAGTGTTCTAACCACTAGGCTACTCCTCCACTCTGCTCATTGTACCCTAAAGCTGCTGCTGATTGCACTTACTGGATGTTAAGCCGAATATATTTCTACCTTATTTTATAAAGAACATCAAAATGTAATCAGGGACATCCAGTGACGAACGTGTCGAGAAATGTCAGGGATGTCTATGTCTCCAACTGATTTGAGAAGCATAGATTTCCCCAATGTGGATGTCCATGCCTGATACCACATAGATGCTCCTCTTTGGAAAATGGGGGGAGGAGGGAATGTCCATTGCATGCATGCTAGTGTAAGCAGATGTCCAGGGGTGTGAGAAATCAATCGCATGAGTCCTTGGTCCTCATCAGTGTTGGTAATCAACATGGAAAAGATAGGTGGCATGAATATATCTCTTGTCCATATCCTCCAGATAGCATGCTTACCAGATAAGCACTTTTGCAATACCTATCCATGTCTGGAGCGGGTATAATATTGGACTTGGCTGAGGACGTCTAGGGCATTACTGAAATCAGATGAGGATGTCCAAGTTCTGGGATCACCCCAAAGATAACTCACCATGCCCCTGTTCAGACTTGTGTAGTCACTGAACAACAAAAACGCCAAAAATAGTCCTCATGCATAATGTGTTATCCTACAAGAAGAGTCACAACTAATCAATCCTTATAAATAAAAACCTGGGGTAGTTAGTGCTCATGGCCTTTTGTATATTGAAAACAATAACTGAATCCTTTATCTCATGTCTTTATAAGTGTTCCATATATGTAATTACTTTATTTAAAAAGTTATTATTTATAAGTTTTCATTAGTGGTGTCTCTTCTTCTGTAATAGCACTTGGACATCCTTATACCAGGGATGTCCATAGATTGACTTCAAAAATGACTCCGGGGACATTGCCGTGCTTTGGACTTTTTCAGATGTCCAAAGCATGAATGGATACTTCTTTGTGCCTAACCCTGCAACTGAAGCTACCTGAGTTTAGCAGTATCACCCCCTCCCCTCCTCAGCACCATGCAGAAGCCAATGTTCAGCTTAAGAGGAAGGTCTGCCAAAATAACCTGAATATTTGGTTTGACTACTCAGCAGACCATTTGCTATCAAAATGTCTAATTTGGTTATATATACCAATTTAAGATATGGAGTGGGGCAGCTTCAGCGATGGTGTTGGCAGGGGTGGACAAAGGGTTTCTGCCACCCTATGCAGAAGCCCTGGCCATGTGCACCCCTAAGCCATTGCACCCCCCTTGCGTGCTGATCCATGCCCCCCATGCTGAGCTGTGCTATTGCCGATTCCAGCAGCGGAGTCCAGGAGGGGTGTGGCTTGGCTCGGCAGCAGGCCATGTGCTTTGACACACATGGCCTGTCACCTCTGACCGCCTCTGACATAACTTTGGGGGTTCAGAAGTGGCAGTTGATGTGTGCCAAAGTACATGGCCTACCGCCGAGCCTAGCCATTCCCCCTGCCATGAGAATCAGAGGCAGCAGGGGGCAGTAGCACAGTAAATGTCCACTCCTTAACTTCAGGCTTGATCTCTGCCACACGCTTTAGACCTATTTATGATTTGGACATCTGAAAACATCCAAAGCATGGTAATGCCCCCAGAGCCGTTTTAGAAGCCAGCTCTGCGGATATCTCTGGTACAAGGATCAAACTAATCAAAACTTATAAATAATAACTTTATAAATAAAGTAATTACATAAAAGTATATGGGGTGGGGAAGGGTGACATGGCTCGATAGGCGGGGGAGGTGGTGGCAGGCCATGTGTGCCGAAACACATGGCTGCCACCCACAGAGATCTGCAGCACTAGGTGGCCATCTAGTCGGTGGGCTGGCCCTGAGTGTTGGCCTAGTCAGTCACAGATATTATCACCCATTCATTTAGCACCAAAAGAACTCTAGCCTGACTTTTCCACGGCACCTCTGGGCTCTTCTAAATCATTGTAGGACATGACAGAGCCATAGAGAAACCAGTTTTTTTTAGAAAGAGTAATCCTAACGATCGAAGTAGTAGCTGTGGGTGGCACCAAACAATGTCTCACATTGTAAACCATTATTAACATCTTGATTCAGTGCTTGTGTTGCAAATGCCAGACGGACACCTGTCGCGTGGTGTCCATTAGAGGGCGCTCTAAACACTTAAATGTATTAACAACAACTATTATACTGTGCGGGAATTTTGTAGATGTTATTTATACAATTCCACAATGATTTGTAGTTTTAAAAAGTCACATTGTATTTCCATGACTCTACTGTAAATATCTGTTCGCCAATAAA
Organism: Ichthyophis bannanicus; assembly: GCA_033557465.1. Classification (NCBI taxonomy): domain Eukaryota; kingdom Metazoa; phylum Chordata; class Amphibia; order Gymnophiona; family Ichthyophiidae; genus Ichthyophis; species Ichthyophis bannanicus. The sequence goes on from CM066048.1 coordinate 124,897,456, forward strand.
AATTCGTATAACAGCATACGAGCATTCTTCCCAAATACAATAGTATTAAATTCAAAATTAAAAAGTCTGATAGCTTTGCTTTTCGGGGCATAAGTCACGTTTGTGTCCTCGTTCATTCAGTCTTTTCTTGTTACTCTTTCTATCACCTGCCATTTCTCCTTGCACCACTGAGGGGGTGTGATAACACGAAGATATACCCACCCCCTGCCCTTCAACTTTGTGCACACGCTTAATTCCCTCCTTCTGGCGGGGGCAGGATTGTGGTTTAATCTTCTTGATCACTGCAAGTTTGGAAACTCAACCCTAAGCCACTGTTCTCTTTAAGATGTGCAGAATAATGAAGTTCTGGGTGATGTGGGGAACTTATGAGATATTAGGTAAATTAAATACCGAGCAATGCATTTAATATTAAAGAAAGAAGTCATGTAGTTCCAGAAATCCTGAATTCCGTTTTTCTTTTAACAGAGTCCCATTTTTAAGCCATTTGCTTTGTATATCTGTACAAATGTTGATAAATGAATGAGGCCCGGGGACCTGTCTATTAAAGGTTCTGTCCCATTTTGTGCCTCTGCTTAGCGGACAGGCCCCATGGTGTCACGGAAAGCGTCCCGGGTTCACCATTAGATAGAAAAGGTGCTTTACCCTACATGGAACCGTCGGTGACCTCGTCTGTACGTTTGCGGTAATTTTGTATCTCCTGTCATTCCGCAGGTGTCCTCGGCCAGATGAAAGTGACCCAACTGGAGAAGATAATTGCAGTGAAGGAAGAATATCCTGCCCAGCTATCCTGCACATACACTGATCCAAATTTTAATGGTTTGCAGTGGTACAAAGAGCTGCCCGGGAAAGCCTTGGAATTTATTCTGTTTCAGATACAGGCTGGATCAAAGACGTCCAACGATGGGCGCTTCACGTCAACCTTGAACACCACAGGGAGCGAGAGCAGCCTTTACCTCCAGAGGACACAAGTGACTGATGCTGCTCGCTATTACTGTGCTCTGAGGGACACAGTGACTCAAACATCCTCTTCTGCGGTGCAAGAACTGCCAGGAAATCTGCTGCTTGTTCTACTAAATCGAGGCCCAACTTGTTACTCAGCCTCTTAGCTTACCTAGGGAATGCGCTACATACATATTCAGTAGGTCACTCGTTTAAGTCCCTGGTTAGTTGTGCAGCTTAAGGCTTGTTCTTCTAAACTTGCATTATCCTTGTCAAAAGTAGAAAAATTAGATGAACAAGGAATAGTCATCTCAGAGCCAGATCGTGTGGCTCTTTTACTAAAGATCATTAGGATTTTGCATTTTGTCTCTGAAGAACATAGTTCCAGATCCGGAGTAATATGGCCATGTCCATAATTAACTTTTTTGATCAGAATATACCAGAGAAAACTACAGTAACAGTGACATGGAATATTCTAACTCCGGCAACTTCCTTAGTAGAATGGGAAAACTAACTCATAATAGTTCACTTCTATTAGAGAGAAGGAGGGGGGGGGGGGGAGGGAGGGAGGGGTAAGAAGTGACTTGAAACTGCAACATTGTAGCTAGAGATCACAGCATATTACCTACCTTGCAGAGAAGCCCAATTTTTTTGTGCTTTCCAGATCTCCCTGAAAATAAAAAATACTTATAAAATGTGTTTATCCACTCACTTGATGTCATTAAAATAATGAAATAGTTAAACAGAGAAGTATATAGCTAGGTAGAAAAAATACTAATAGTTACTAATAAATAAATCTTCTGCTGGTCGTATAGGTTATAACATTTTAATGGAGCACCTGGAGTAGACAATCTGAACTCTAATGGCGCTCTTAATCTTACGATTTTCAGCAGGACTCTCATTGCTGGGTGAGGAGACGTTTAGCAGTCAAGGGGAACTGATCCAGCTGATTCCAAGGTTTGGAAACGTTTAAAACAGTCAATACCAGCTGCAGCCCGAGTGAGATTAGAAACCCAGATACCAACGCGGTGATCATATTAGTACTTTGTAGCCTTTCATAGACCCTTCTGCTATCCTAGGGGTGAAGATCATTTACTCTAAGTACAAATGGAATGATTTGGTTTTACATGCAAATGAGAACAGGGACGCCAAATAAGAAAGTTGGAATCTGAGCAGTTTCTATTCACTGACGTGCCTTGTGGTTTTTTTTTTCAGGTCTGCTTTCTGGAGATTCCGTTTTACAGGACCCCCCAGAGCTGGAAATTAGGGAAGAACAGTGCATAACATTGAACTGTACGTTTACTGCAGTCAGAACGGACCCCAATCTCTTCTGGTACCGACAGAACCGGACGCCTCAGCCTCTCCTCGCCTTGTTCAGATATGAGAATGCGCGCAGTCTGGTGGCGGCAGGATCTCAGCGCGATTGAATGTCACCGAGAAGTCGCTTCCCCTGAGGATCTCGGCTGCAGCGCTTGAGGACTCGACTGTGTATTACTGCGCACTGGAGCCCACACTGGGGCACAACCCAATGCCCCCTGTGCAAAAAGGTGCAGAACACTAGCCAAATACCCACTCGCCCTATCTCTTCACATGCTGTCATTTGCGCAGGAGCTCTGGGCATCTGTATGTTAAGTATTTTGGGGAAACTGCTAGGTACGTATGACCAAGATTGGCCACTGTTGGAAACAGGATACTGGGCTTGATGGACCTTGGTCTGACCTAGTATGGCATATCTTATGTTCTAAGTACTTTAATTCTGATGCTCCATAAAACTGAAATGCAAATTATTTCTGATCGAACAACTTTGGTATGCTTTGAGCTTAGATGGCCATATGAGGTTTTCTCTACAATTAATTCATTTTTAAGGTTGTAAAATACCTTTTGCTTATAAATTCTTGAAGCCAGACAAAACCTACAGCTTCAGAGTTTGAATAATTTTCACTACCATGCAAACATGGCGGTTATAAGTTATTACAATGAGTTAAATTTCATTGCCATCTCTTCTATGAAATGAAGATCCATCACTTTGACGATGCTTTCCAACTGGGTAGTGGTAAATCAGTTCATGAGAAATCTTTATTTTAGCAGTTTTTGATCTGGATGTCGCATTACAGAACGTCCACTAGAGGGCGATCCAAATCTTTACCAGAAAAACCTCTTCTGTGAGTCCTGCCCCAGCAGTGGGAGAGGAGCAGCAGACCCCTCAGTGAGAGATGAGATGCTGAACAGAGACAGAGAGAAAGATCTTCAGATGTAGTTCCTCCAACACAGCAGAATGTCCCTCCTTATCCTAAAACTCACTAGAGGACTTATGTTTTTAGGTGCGAGTCATTTTATCCAGTCAAGTGAAATCTAATTAAGAAAAGCATTGAAAAACTTACCTTAAACTCGTTCACATCAGTAAAAAAATCAGTTCCAGTGCTGTAGACATAGAACATACCAAGGCAGGTAGAAAAAGGATTGTTTAATATTTGCATAACATCAAAGTTTTGTAGCTATATCAGTTGTTAACCTGAATGAGATATATCAATAAATACATCTTAGAAAGCGGAGGTGATGGAATAACAGAGAATAAGGAAGACTTTAGGTTGTTTTGTTATTCATGTGATATTTTATTCTTTTTTAGGTTTGGTTTGTGGGGATTTCGTGCTCCAGTTGCCCCCTGAAGTTACAGCTTCTGAGGGTCCAAATGTAGTTTTATGGTGCAATTATACTACAAGCAGCACTCAGCCTGAGCTCTACTGGTACCGACAGTATCCGAACCAATCTCCCGAACCTCTTCTGTGGGTTAATACATATTCTGGGCTGAAGAGGTTTGTTGGAGAAAGGTTTACAGCAGAGCTCAGTGTCACCGAGAAGACTGTTCCTCTGAAGATCTCGGCTCCTTCTCCCCGGGACTCGGCTGTGTATTACTGTGCTCTGAGGGACACACTGGGACACATCCCCTCAGCCCCACTACAAAAAGTATCAAAGCATCAACACACACTGGTCACTCTGTAAATTAACGGGTATGGCACCAGACTGCTGACATTAACTTTTGAAAAGGAGATAGAGCGGGTTTTAAACTAGATAATGGGGGAAAGCTTACAGTTGCCCACAAGGACATGGTTCGGAAAGATAAATCCTTAAAGGAAACTAGCAAAAGAGGGAAGTTACGGCATCTCGACAGAGAGGTTCCAATAAAGATGAAAGTAACTCAGATGCCCTATGTACAGAGCTGAAAGATTCCAAATTACCCACATCAACCGAAACCAGATCAATATGAATAAAATACAACCTCTAAAATTCCTAAAATGCAAATGCTAGAAGTCTAATAGGATGGGAGAGCTAGAATATATAGTACTAAATGAAAGATGAGATTTGATTGGTATCTCAAAGACCTAGTGGAAGGAGGACAATCAATGGGACACTGTGATACCTGGGTACAAACTATATTGCGATGATAGGACAGATCAAATTAGTGGAGGGGCTGGGCTCTGTGTTAGAGAGGGCATTGAGTCACACAGGATTAAAATTTTGGAGGAAACAAAATACACTGTAGAATCTCCATGGATAGAAATCCCATGTAGAAAGGGGAAGGCGATGGCAGTGGGGGTGTACTACCAACCACATGGCCAGAATGAACAGATGGATGATGAAATGCTAACACAAATCAGGGAAGCTAACAAAAGCTACAAAACAGTAATAATGGGTGATTTCAATTACCCCAGTATCACTGGGTCAATGTCACTGCAGGATATGCTAGAGAGATAAAGTTTCTAGATGAAATAAAGATCTGTTTCTTGGAGCAGCTGCATCACGAATCTACCAAAGGGTAAGGTATTCTGGACATAGTGTTTAGAGGAACACAGAGTCTGGAGCAAGAGATAGGGGGTCTTTCGGGCCACTTGGGAATTGTGATCAAAGCACGATTGTGTTTGATTTAATAAATGAAAGAAGGATGGCATAGAATTCCACAGTACTATCTTTTAACTTTCAAAAGGAAGGCTATGATAAAATGAGGAAAATAGTTAAGAAAAAACTAAAAGGAGCAATAGCAAAGGTTAAAGGTTTTCATTAAGCATGATCAATAAACATACGATCTTGGAAGCCCAGGCCAGAAGTATTCCATGCTTTAAGCAAAGTAGAAGGAAGGCTAAAAAAAAACTGCCGTATGGTTTAAAGGCAGGGTCAGAGAGGCTGTTGAAGCCAAAAAAGCATCTTTCAGGAAATGGGAACATAATTCAGATATAAAGCTCCTTCCGAATGAGGTGTTTCAAATAACAGGAATTGAGCAGAGATGAAACCTCTGTTAGGCTAACCAATGTTTAGAGAGGACTTCTAAGATTTGAGTAGAGATGTACATTTGTATTATGACACAAAGCTGTGAAGGTATTCAGAGGTAACTACCGAAATAAATAAGCTACTTCCCCTTCCCCAGCCCCCCCTCCCCGTCAGCGTCAGTCCATCACTATTGCCCTTGCTGTCACCGGTGCAAACACGGCGCTTCTCTTCCTGGCACCGGCCATAAAATAATTTATTTTGCGCTTTTCATAATTATATATATATTTTTAAAAAATAACTATTTGATTGTCATATTATGACAGATCCGCTAGGGGGTGACAGGAACAACTGCAACCTTAGTACACCTTTGCCAGCTGTGGTGAGAAGGAGGAGAATAAAGCAGCAAAACCTCTTCTCATATGAGACATGAAAAACTCAGTCACTCACATGTCATTCCAGGGGGAGTCTGAACCCTTTTGAGTTCCCGATATGCCCCTTTTGGAGAACTGCACAATAGTCCGCTTTATCCTAAAACTCGCTACAGGACTCGCACTGCTAGGTGAGAATCGGTTTCATTAAGTCAAAAGCAACCCACTACTAGTAATTTATGATAGGAAACCTCCTGGAAATTGCTGTGAACGCGCTTGAACCAGTTAAACGCGGCCGCTGTAGAACAGAGAAAGAGTGAGGTAGGAATGCGGCCCGGAGACCGGCCAGTGACAAAACGCGCATTAATGCATTTTATACGGACAGCTGCTGACCTGGTGAAGGGATGCGCATTTTTTTGGTCATCAATTAAAAGGAAATGCTCCCAAGGAAAATATAAAAAGAACAAAATAAAATACCGGAAGCACTGTTGTTTGCTATATTTGTAATGATGTTTCTATTGTGTTTTTCAATTTCAGATCTCGTTTTTGGAGATTCCGTGTTCCAGTTTCCTCTTGAATTGACAGTGGTTGAAGAACAAGACGTAACGTTAAACTGTAACTTTTCTGCTACCACCAGCACTCAGCTGGATCTCTTCTGGTACCAGCAGAGCAGTAAAGAACCACCCCGGCTTCTCCTTGCAGTGAATAGCTACAGTAGGCAGAAGGTCCTGAATGGAAGGTTTTCAGCTTCTTTAAGCAAAGAGGAGAAGAGCGTTCCTCTGACTATCTCCAGCGTTTCTGTTCACGACTCTGCTGTGTATTACTGTGCTCTGAGGGACACACTGGGACAGATCCCCTCAGCCCCACTACAAAAAGTATCAAAGCATCAACACACACTGCGCTCTGTAAGTCCGGACGCGACCTCGACATCCCCCCTCTCCAAACTGTTATATCATAGCGAACCTCCCTTCAGGTCTGGTAACTATGGGTCAGGTGTACTAAAGGTTCTTTTTTTTTCTATTTTATTTTTTGTGAATATCTGGCCCTAGCACAAAATTACAGAAAACTTTCAGCAAACTCTAAATTATTTCCAAACTGCATTTTTAAACACTGTATCATATTTTGTTTTCCTTGTGTACTGAATTTTCATGCCCTTTTCTCGGCTGTATTAAACAGCACATACCCAGCGATTAATAATTCCCATTCTATGTGCTGGACCCAAAAGGCAGGCAGAGCTCCAGAGTCTCAATGTGTGGATGAGACCATGGTGCAAAGAAGAGGCTTTTGGATTCTTTAGGGACTGGGCAACATTCTAGGGAAGGGAGGGACCTTTTCGAAGGGATAGGTTCCAACAACAGGGATAGAATCAGACTGCTGTCATTAACCTTAAAAAAGGAGATAGAGCGGCTTTTAAGCTAGATAATGGGGGAAAGCCTACAGTTGCCCACAAGAACATGGTTCGGAAAGATAAATCCTTAAAGGATACTAGCAAAAGAGGGAAGTAATGGCATCTCGACAGAGAGGTTCCAATAAAGATGAAAGTAACCCGGATGCCCTATGTACAGAGCTGAAAGATTCCAAATTACCCATATCAACCGAAACCAGATCAATATGAATAAAATGCAAGCTCTAAAATTCCTAAAATGCAAATGCTAGAAGTCTAAAAAATAGGATGGGAGAGCTAGAATATATAGTACTAAATGAAAGATTAGATTTGATTGGCATCTCAAAGACCTAGTGGAAGGAGGACGATCAATGGGACACTGTGAACCTGGGTACAAACTATATTGTAATGATAGGATAGATCAAATTAGTGTAGGGGCAGGACTCTGTGGTAGAGAGGGCATTGAGTCACACAGGATTAAAGTTTTGCAGGAAACAAAATATACTGTAGAATCTCCATGGATAGAAATCCCATGTAGAAAGGGGAAGGCGATGGCAGTGGGGGTGTACTACCAACCACCTGGCCAGAATTAACAGATGGATGATGAAATGCTAAGACAATTCAGGGAAGCTAACAAAAGTTACAAAACATTTCAATTACCCCAGTATCTACTGGGTCATTGTCACTGCAGGACATGCTAGGGAGATAAAGTTTCTATATGAAATAAAGAACTGTTTCTTGGAGCAGCTGGATTATGAATTGACAAAAGGAGAAGGTATTCGGGTTATAGTCCTTATTGGAACACAGGGTCTGGAGCAAGAGATAAAGGTTTTCAGGCCACCTGGCAATTTTGATCAAAGCATGATTGTGATTGATTTAATAAATGGAAGAAGGATGGCAGGGAAATCCAGAGTACTAGCTTTTAACTTTCAAAGGGAGGCTATGATAAAATGAGGAAAATAGTTAAGAAAAAACCCCCTAAAAGGAGCAATAGCAAAGGTTAAAGATTAACATTAAACATGATCATTGCTTACACATACTAATTTGGAAGCCCAGACCAGATGTATTCCATGCTTTAAGAAAAGTAGAAGGAAGGCTAAAAAACTGCCGTATGGTTTAAAGGCGGGATCAGAGAGGCCATTGTAGCCAAAAAAGCATCTTTCAGGAAATGTAAAAAAGAGTCAAATGACAAAAACGAGAAACAACATAATCACCGGCAAGTTAGATGCAAGGCAAAAGATAATTTGAAAAAAAGCTTTTCAAATACATTCATAGCAAAAAACTGTGAGAGAGTCATTTTGAACATTGGATGATAGAGGGGTAAAAGGTGCACTAAGGGAGGAAAAGGTAATAGCAGACAAAATGAAGGAATTCTTTGCTTCAGTTTTTATTGAAGAAGGGAAGTTACCCATGCATGTAATGTTATTTAAAGGCGATACATTTGAAGAATTGAAATATCAATAAACAGGGAAGATGTATTACATCTATTTGATAAACTGAAGAGTAATAAATCATTTGGACAGGATGGTATACATCCAAGGTTGTTTAAAAACTGAATGATGAAATTGTAGACCTACTATTAGTAATCTGTGAACTATCATTAAAATCATCTGTAGCACCTGAAGACTGGAGAATGGGCCAGTGTAACGTCAATTTTAAAAAGGGTTCCAGGTGTGATCCGGGAAACTACAGACCGATGAGCCTGACGTCAGTACTGGGCAAAATGGTAGAAACCATTATAAAGAATAAAATGACTGAACATGTAGGTAGTCATGGTTTAATGGGAGACAGCCAACATGGCTTTAGACAAGCAGGATCTTGTCTTACTAATCTGTTATATTTTTTGAAGGTGTGAATAAACAGGACGACAAAGGTGTGCTGGTTGATATGGTGTACCTGGATTTTCAGAAAGGCTTAGACAGGATGCTTCATGTGAGACTCTTGGACAAATTAAAAAGTCCTGGGATAGGAGATAGCGTCCTCTCATTGCCAGATCATGGGATTCTTTTACTAAAGGCGATTAGGATTTTGCATTTTGTCTGAAGAATATAGTTCCAGATCCGGAGCAATATGGACCATGCCCATGATGAACTTTGTAACAGGGTCGTAATATACCAGAGAAAACTACAGTAACAGTGACATGGACTATTCTAAATGCAGCAACTTCCTTAGCAGAATGTGAAAAGTAACTCATAATAATTCACTTCTATTATGAGGGGGGGGGGAGGGAGGGGAGAGAAGTGACTTAGAGTTAATAGTGCAACATAGTAGCTAGAGATCACAGAATATTAGCTATTTTGCATAGAAGCCCAATTTTTTTGTGGTTTCCAGATTTCCCTGAAAATAAAAAAGACATAAAATGTGTTTATCCATTAAAATAATCAAATAGTTAAACAGAGAAGTATATAGCTAGGTAGATAAAAGACTAATAAATAAATCTTCTGCTAGTCGTATAGGTTATAACATTTTAATGGAACACCTGGAGTAGACAATATGAACTTAGCCTGTGATTCATTTATCAGCACTTACTCCTCCCATCCAGAGAGCTTTACACGACTGTCCTGATGAATTCAGAAAACCAGACAAGCGATTTTTTCAAAGTGTCTTGAGGCGCCCCCAGCATTGTACTTCTGAGATGTAGTGGCCTACATGGCACCTTAGGAAACCTCCTCTGGGGTGCGCTGGAATCCTTTTCAAGACCCTTGAGAAACCTAGACTCCGAAGCTTGTGAGTTTAAGATAGAAAATGAGAAACCAAAGTTCACAGGAAATGTTGGTGACAGACACTTAGACACGTCATAGCAGAGAGAGAAGTCGGGGCTCTGAAGGTTAAAGAACTGACATTCTCCAGGATAGATAATGGCGCTCTTAATCTTACGATTTACAGCAGGACTCTCATTGCTGGGTGAGGAGACATTTAGCAGTCAAGGGAAACTGATCCAGTTGATTCCAAGGTTTGGAAATGTGTTAATACCAGCTGCAGCCCGAGTGAGATTAGAAACCGAGATACCAACGCGGTAACATAGTAACATAGTAAATGACGGCAGATAAAGACCAGTATTGTCCATCTAGTCTGCCCAGTAAGATGGCAGGAGTAGGTGCACCTGCCACTCTCTGCAGGCCACCCCTCCCCATGTCTTTGTTTAGGGGTGAACCCATCGCTCCATGTAGGACACCCCTACTTGTTGAGAATTAGATGGTTCGGTTTATTTTGATTTTATCCTGTTGCTGTAAAGGGATCCACTGTGTCTGTCCCATGCCGTTTTGAATTCCGTCACTGTGTTTTCCCCCACCATTTCGATCAGGAGGGAATTCCAAGCATCCACCACCCTTTCAGTGAAAAAATATTTCCTGACTTTGCCTTTCAATTTACCACCTTGCACCTTCATGTTATGCCCTCTAGTTTTAAAGCTTTCTTGCCTTTGGAAGAGGTTTGTTTGATCATCGTTCTTCTTTAAGTATTTAAATGTCTGAATCATATCTCCCCTATCCCTCCTCTCCTCCAAAGTGTACATATTTAGGTCTTCAAGTCTGTTCTCATAAGGCTTCTGATGCAGGCTACAAATCATTTTAGCCGCCTTCCTCTGAACAGTTTCCAGTCTTTTTACATCCTTTGCAAGATATGGTCTCCAAAACTGAACACAGTATTCCAAGTGAGGCCTCACTAGTGACTTATACAGTGGCATTAGTATGTCTTCCTTTCTGCTGGTAATTCCTCTTCTTATGCAGCCCAACATCCTCCTGGCTTTTGCCACTCCCTTGTCGCACCATTTTGCCACCTTGAAATCTGCAGAAATAATCACACACAGGTCCTTCTCCTGGTCCGTGCACACCAACCTCTCGCCCCCTATCATGTACATTTCCCCTGGATTTCTGCTTCCGAAGTGCATGACACTGCACTTCTTCGCATTAAATCTTAACTGCCAAGCATTAGACCATTCTTCCATCTTTTGTAGATCTTTCCTTATGTTAACCACTCCCTTGGGGGAGTCCACTCTGTTGCAAATGTTCGTGTCACCTGCAAAAAGACAGACCTTTCCATTCAGTCTTTCAGCAATATCTCTCACAAATACATTGAACAGTGCCGGGCCCCGGACTGAACCCTGGGGCACCCCGCTAATCACTATCCTTTCATCCGAATGAGCTCCATGTACCATCACCTTCTGTTGTCTGTCAGTCAACCAATTTATGATCCATCTTGGGATCTATCCCCAAGCTACTGAGTTTATTGATAAGCCTCCTATGAGGAACAGTATCAACGGCTTTGTTGAAATCCAGGTAGATGACATCCATTGCATGCCCCTGATCTAATTTCCTGGTCACCCAGTCAAAAAATTTCAATCAGATTTGTTTGGCAAGGTCGTCCTTTGGTGAAACCATGTTGCCTCGGATCTTGCAACCTGTTGGTTTTGAGAAAGTCCACTATTCGCTCTTTCAGGAGCGCCTCCGTTACTTTTCCCGCCACTGAGGTAAGGCTCACAGGCCTGTAGTTTGACACTTCTTCTCTGTCACCACTTTTATGTAGAGGCACGACATCAGCCATTCTCCAGTCCTGAGGAACTTCTCCTGTTTCCAAGGATCTGTTGAAAACATCCTTTAACGGCCCTGCAAGAACCTCTCTGAGCTCTTTCCCAACCTTGGTACACCCAATCCCTAAGACACACGAAAAAAGACCCAAGAAAAGCTGAACGAAAATGGAGGGTCACCAAGTCTGATGAAGACAGACTCAAGTACATGAACAAATGAAAAACTTACCATCAGAACCTTCTAGACAGAAAGAAAGAATACTACTCAAAACTCCTATCTAAATCCCTCAACCGGCCGATGGAATTGATCCTCATAATCCAAAACCTAATTAAAAAACCAAGTAATGAAAATACCGCAATCAGTAACATAAGTGCTCAGCAGTTCGCAGATCACTACATAGAAAAATCAAACATGAAATCGATCTGCAACACAACCTTTTATGATCCAGGACCAATCAGCCCTCCAATCTGGACCTCATTCTCACCTACAAGCAAAGATCAAATAGACCAATGCATCAAATCATTGAATACCACTACCTCAATCATAGATCCTTGTCCTATCAGCTGGATCAAATCAACAAAATCAGAACTCACACCATATATACAAAGAATAGTCAACCTCTCTCTGTCCCAAGGTCAACTATCAAATAACCTAAAAAGAGCTTCCATACACCCGATATTGAAAATAAACACCCTAAATAAATACTGCCACACATCCTACAGATCAATATCTAGCCTACCATTCCTATCTAAAATCATCAAAAAATCAGTCCTACTGCAACTCCAAGACTTCATCGACTCAAGTGCCCCACTTGTCCCCCATCAATATGGATTTAGAGCACATCATGGTGTCGAGATTCTATTAACATCTCTACTTGACACAATCATACAAGGAATTGACAACATGAGACATGCGTTCATCCTCATTTTCCTCGACATATCCTCGGCATTTGATACTGTAAACCACAATATTCTAACCAACCGCCTAAGGCACCTTGGCATAGGTGGCACCACTCTACAATGGTTACAAAATTACCTGCCCAACCCCTCCCAATAAGTACACTTCAACAACAATCTATCCAACATATTCACCCAACCTCATGGTGTCCCCCAAGGATCTGCATTATCTGCATTACTTTTCAATATATACCTCCAACCTATCTGCAAAATCATACAATCCCATGATTTTGACTACAGGATTTATGCAGATGATATAATGTTATTCACAACCTTTGACACCTCAGACCCCTCCTATAAGATCACCAACTGCTTCAATGACATCACTGCATGGCTCAATTCTGTCAACTTCGCAGTCAATCTGAAGAAAACTGAAGCACTCATAATTACTAGGAACAAAGCATTAACCCTCCCTGTTCACTCTATGTAAACAATGCAACACTGGAAATAAAAAAAGAAATAAAATACCTTGGAATCTACCTAGATCAACAGCTTGACTTAACCAGACACATCCACATGACCACCCATGCAATTTATCATAAAACCAAAATGGTACAGCACCTGAGACCACTGCTCTCCCACTCTGACATCTGCACTGTAGTCCAAGCACTGATTTGCCCACACTTTGACTACAGCAACAGCATACTTCATGGACTCCCCAAGAAAACACTAAAACCATTACAACCTGCTCAAAACACGGTTGCATGTACAATTATGCATGCCAAAAGATCTGACCACATTACACGAATTCTATTCCACCTCCACTGGCTCCCGATTCTTCAAAGAATCAAATTCAAAGCCCTTACTAACATTTATAAAATAAAATACAACATTGCACCAACATACCTAAGCGCACTAATAAACATGCAGCAAAACATAAGGACAACAAGAGATAACCTGAAAAACACTCTATCCATCCATAAAAATGCAAGAAAAGCAGACCAGTCAACCACCAACAGAGCTTTCTCCTTCTATGCTCCTGTGCTTTGGAATAACATACCCAATACCATAAGAGAAACCAAAGATCTCACCCAATTTAGAAAACATTTCAAGACATTCATCTTCACGCATACTGTAATTATGAGTAATAAAGCTCATATATTCCTCCAGTCTACATTACAGTGACTAGCACCATTTTCACACTATTACCGCTCACTCCCATGTATAGTAACAAGAATACTACTCATGTAAATAGTTATATTATTTATTGTTATTGTTAATTACAATTGTTATATTGTTATATGTAAATGTCTCTCGTCCCATGTAAACTGCTTTGCACAGGAGTTCTAAAGTTCCATGTAAACCGCTCTGATTTCTATGACAAAACGGTATATAAAAACAAACAAACAAATAAATAAAGGACAATGAGTTAAGCTTCATTGCAGCTTCGTCAGGTAATCACTGCTTTCAGCAGCATCTATATATTCACCAGCATTGGCATCTCTTCTATTAATTTCCAACTGGGTACTGGTAAATCATGCAGTAAATCAGTTCCTGGGAAATCTCTCTTTTAGCAGTTTTCGATCTGGATGTCGCATTACAGAACGACCACAAGGGGGCGATCGAAATCTTTACCAGAAAAACCTCTTCTGTGAGTCCTGCCCCAGCAGTGGGAGAGGAGCAGCAGATCGGATCCTCAGTGAGAGATGAGATGCTGAAGGGAGACAGGGAGAAAGATCTTCGGATATAGTTCCTCCAACACAGCAGAATGTTCTTCCTTATCCTAAAACTCACTAGAGGACTTATCTTTTTAGGTGCGAGTCACTTTATCCAGTCAGGTGAAATCAAATTAAGAAAAGCTTTGAAAATCTTTCCTTAAACTCATTTGTATCAGTACAAAATTCAGTTCCAGTGCTGTAGACATAGAACATACCAAGGCAGGTAGAAAAAGGATTGTTTAATATTTGCATAACATCAGAGTTTTGTAGCTATATCAGCTGTTAACATGAATAAGATATATCAATAAATACATCTTAGAAAGCGGAGGTGATGGAATAACAGAGAATAAGGAAGAGTTTATGCTGCTTTGTTATTCATGCGATACTTTTATTCTCTTTTTCAGGTTTGGTTTGTGGGGATTTCGTGCTCCAGTTGCCCCCTGAAGTTACAGCTACTGAGGGTCCAAAGGTAGTTTTATGGTGCAATTATACTACAAGCAGCGCTCAGCCAGATCTCTACTGGTACCGGCAGTATCCGAACCAGTCTCCTGAGCCTATTCTGTGGGTTAATACATATTCTGGGCTGAAGAGGTTTGTTGGAGAAAGGTTTACAGCAGAGCTCAGTGTCACCGAGAAGACTGTTCCTCTGAAGATCTCGGCTCCTTCTCCCCGGGACTCGGCTGTGTATTACTGTGCTCTGAGGCCCACACCGAGGCACCTCCCAATCACCCCCTGTGCAAAAATGTACAGTCAAGCTTTGTAGTATCTCTCGGTTCTCTACAATTTACCAGCTCAGGGTTCTTCAGAGATCCATGGGAAAATAATTCAGAAATACAGCTCCTTCCGAATGAGGTGTTTCAAATAACTGCAATTGAGCAAAGATGAAACCTCTGTTACGTTAACCAATGTTTAGAGAGGACTTCTAAGATTTGAGTAGTGATGTACATTCATATTATAACATAAAGTTGTGAAAATATTCAGAGGTAACTACCGAAATAAATAAGTCAACGATCTTTCAGACTTTCTTGGGTTGTGGACTCTACAGTCCTAAAATAAATCACTGTTGTAATAAATGGAAGAGAAATAAAAATAACTACGCGGCACAGTAACATTCTCCATTGAGTGGCCCCATTCTCCACCGTACATTGCCCGACTCCAGCCCTCCTCCCCCACCCTCTCCCTATCCCAATGGCAGCACACACTGTCCCTAACCCGATGTCCCCATCTCTCTGCGTGCTGACCTGTGACCTCTGACCTGCATAACTCTATGGAGAATCTCAAGACTCGCTCTGACCTACCACCCTGAGTTATACACTTATAGGGAGAGTCAGCCCCAGCACTGCCCGGAGTCTCCCCCTTTGCCCACAGACAGGTTTCATAGTTGGTTCTGGGGTGGGCAAGCCTGTTCTGGGGTGGTTGTGCCATGGATGGAGGTATCGACGGCACCGCACTACCACTGGATGTGTTGATGGTGCTACGCCCTGCTGGACATTTGCAGGAGAGTCCACAATGCCCCTTTTTACCTTTTATTGATTTTTATTTATTGTACACCGCTTTGCTTTTACTGAAGGGCGGTCAATCAAGTTTTAATAAACAAAAACATAAACATTACCTGCTTCCTGCTCATCCTACCCTCAAACTGGCACTGATTGTAGGCTACCAATTTCTGACTGGATCCAGGTATATGAATACTCGAGAAATAATAAAGTCCAAATCATTTTTACCACAATACAGAGTACACTAATACCTCAGTTTATGCAATAACTCCCTGCATCAGCCATAGGATCATTGTTAATACTATGGTCACCTTTTGTTTCTCATCAACACAGATTGGCTGGCATCACTTTTGCTTTCAATGTTGTTGCAAGTAACATACACGCCAGTTTTTAACTGTTCAATAGAAGTCACTACCTCAAAGACAATGAAATCCTTTACCGCCCCCCATAGTGGTCAGTGTCGGACCATCACTATTGTACTTGCTATCACCAGTGTAAACATTATGTCTTAGGAGAAACACGGTGAGTCTTTTCCTGGCACTGGCCATAAAACATTTTTTTTGCTGTTTTCATATATATATTTTTTTAATTTTAAAAAAGAACTTTTTGAATATCACACTATAATAGATCCGCTAGGGGGCGACAAGAACCTTTCCTAGAACAATTGGAACCTTAGTACAGCTTTGCCGGCTGTGGTGAGGAGGAGGAGAATAAAACAGCAAAACCTCTTCTCATATGAGACATGAAAAACTCAGTCACTCACATGTCATTCCAAAGAACTGCACAATGATCCGCTTTATCCTAAAACTCGCTACAGGACTCGCACTGCTAGGTGAGAATCGGTTTCATTCAGTCTAGAGAAACCTACGTTGTGAAGGCGCTTGAGTCACTTAAACACACCCGCTTAAGGTCTGTAGAATAGGAAAAATAGCGAGATACTGGTAGGTAAGCGGCTAGAACACTGGTCATTGATAAAATGCACATAAATACATTTCATACGGACAAATGCTAACTGGTTGAGGGGATGCACATTTTGTTGATAATCCTCCCAAGGAAAAACATAAAAAGAGCAAAATTAAATATCGGAAGCACTGATGTTTGCTATATTTGTAATGATGTTTCTATTGTGTTTTTGAATTTCAGGTCTCGTTTTTGGAGATTCCGTGTTCCAGTCTCCTCCTGAACTGACAGTGGCTGAAGAACAATACGTGACATTAAACTGTAACTTTTCTGCTACCACCAGCACTCAGCTGGATCTCTTCTGGTACCAGCAGAGCAATAAAGAGCCACCCCGGCTTCTCCTTGCAGTGAATAGCTACAGTAGGCAGAAGGTCCAGAATGGAAGGTTTTCAGCCTCTTTAAGCAAAGAGGAGAAGAGCGTTCCTCTGACGATCTCCAGCGTTTCTGTTCACGACTCTGCTGTGTATTACTGTGCTCTGAGGCCCACACTGGGACAGATCCCCTCAGCCCCACTACAAAAATATCAAAGCATCAACACACACTGCGCTCTGTAAATCCGGACGCGACCTCGACATCCCCCCTCTCCAAACTGTTATATCATAGGGAACCTCCCTTCAGGTCTGGTAACTATGGGTCAGGTGTACTAAAGGTTCTTTCTTTCTTTTTTTTTCTATTTTATTTCTGTATATATCTGGCCCTAGCACAAAACTACAGAGAGTTTTTGAAGTGGAGGAGTAGCCTAGTGGTTAGAGCACTGGCTTGGTAACCAAACAACCAGGGTTTTTATTTATTTTATTGTATTTATTTACATTCTCTTATATACCGCGCTATTCTGCATCAGTGCGGTTTACATTGAACAAACTGAAATTACATTGAACAGGGCATTATAACTTGGAGATAACTATTTTACAGGGAACATGGGCTATGGAGGGTTAAGTGGCTTGCCCAAGACCACAAGGAGCACCTGTGGGACTAGAGACCCCAGTCCTTCCGGCCCAAGGTTACTGTCCTCTAGTGGGATTTGAACCCCCAACCTTCCGGCCTGAAGTACCTTGCCCCAACCACTAGGCCACTCCTCCACTCCTTGGGTTTGATCCCCACTTACTACTCCTTGTGGCCTTGGGCAAGTCACTTAACTCTCCATTTCCTCGGAAGAAAGGCCTGGCAATCTGCTTCCGGTGACACTGCCAAGAAAACCCAGGAGCTTCTGGGTCTCCAGGATTCAGCACTGACTCGAAGGCACACATTGCATTTTTTCAGCAAACTCCAAATTATTTCCAAACTGCATTTTTAAACACTGTATCATATTTTGTTTTCCTTGTGTACTGAATTTTCACGTCCTTTTCTCGGCTGTGTTTAATTTACCAGCACATACCCTGTGATAAATAATTAATTTATTTTCTTTCAAGTTTGGAAAACGAGAACATAAAGCCGACCTTCAAGCCCTTGTCTGCATAATCCATGGGGACAATGGACTATCCGGTTAAGAGCACCAAAAGCTGATCATAAGAACATAAGATATGCCATATGGGTCAGACCGAGGTCCATCAAGCCCAGTATCCTGCTTCCAACAGTGGCCAATCTAGCTTACAAGTACCTGGCAGTTTCCCAAAAACACACACAGGTTCCACAGTGCTTGAATTGTGGGGCAAGCAGTGGATTATCTGGGTCCTCTTTAATAATGGTTTATGGACCTTTCTTCCAGGAACTTGTCCAAGCCTTTTCTAACCCGGCTACACTAACAGCTTTTTACTACATCCTCCTGTAACGAATTCCAGTTTGATTACACATTGAGTGAAAAAATAATTTCTCTGATTAGTTTTAAACGGGTTACATTTTAGCTTAATTGCATGTCCCTAGTCTTTCTACTTTTTGATGGCCTAAACAATTGATCTATGTTTACCTGTTCCTCCCCATTCATTAATTTATAGACCTCTATCATATCTCCCCTCAACCGTCTCTTTTCCAGGTTGAAAAGCCCAAACCTTTTAAGCCTCTCCTTACAGGGGTAGCTTTCCATCCCGTTTCCCATTTTGGTGGCTCTTATCTGTACCTTTTTAAGATACTGCAACCAGAAATGCGTACAATATTAAAGGTGCAGTCGCACCATGGAACGATATGGAGGCATTATAATATCCTTTGTTCTACTCTCCATTCCTTTCCTTCTGATTCCTAGCATTCTATTTGCCTTCTTTGCCGCTGCTGCACACTGGGCAAAGGCTTTCAAAGTAGTATCATGATGACGCCTAAATCGTTTTCCTGGATGGTGGTTCCTTGCATCCTGTAACCGTAGTTTGGGTTGTTCTTGCCCAGGTGCATAACTTTCCACGTGTCCACATTAAATTTCATCGGCTATTTGAATGTCCTGTCTGCCAATTTATCAAGGTCCTCTTGCAATTTTTCATAATCCTCTTGGGTTTTAACAACTTTGAATAATTTTGTGTCATCTGAAAATGTTATTTCCTCACTCATTATTCCCATTTCCAGATCATTTACGAATTTGTTAAATAGCAGTGGACTGCACCGATACCTGGGGTGATCCACTATTCACCTATTCAGACTTGCTCTGACCTAGCACCCTGAGTTATACACTTATAGAGAGAGACAGCCCCAGCACTTCGCAGAGTGTCCCTGTTTGCCCACAGACAGGTACCACAATTGGTGCTGTGCATTATATACAGAACTGGTCCTGGGGTGGTCAATGGCACCCCAACCCCTCTGCATATGTTGATGGTGCTGCCCTCTGCTGGAGAGTCCACCATCCCTCTTTTTACCTGCACCCTGCTCAATGCAATGTGTGCCTTTGAGTCAGTCCTGACTCCTGGTGACCCAGAAGCTCCTGGGGTTTCTTGGCAGTGTCACTGGAAGTAGATTGCCAGGCCTTTCTTCTGAGGCAATGGAGGGTTAAGTGACTTTCCCAAGGCCACAAGGAGTGCTAGTGGGAATTGAGCCCTTGTTGCTTTGTTACCAAGCCAGTGTTCTAACCACTAGGCTACTCCTCCACTCTGCTCATCGTACCCTAAAGCTGGTGCTGATTACACTTACTGGATGTTAAGCCGAATATATTTCTACATTATTTTATAAAGAACATCCAAATGTAATCAGGGACATCCAGTGAAGAACGTGTCGAGAAATGTCAGGGATGTCCATGTCTCCAACTGATTTGAGAAGCATAGATGTCCCCAATGTGGATGTCCATGCCTGATACCACATAGATGCTCCTCTTAGGAAAATGGGGGGAGGAGGGAATGTCCATTGCATGCATGCTAGTGTAAGCAGATGTCCAGGGGTGTGAGAAATCAATCGCATGAGTCCTCGGTCCTCATCAGTGTTGGTAATCAACATGGAAAAGATAGGTGACATGAGTATATCTCTTGTCCATATCCTCCAGATAGCATGCTGACCAGATAAGCACTTTTCCAATACCTATCCATGTCTGGAGCGGGTATAATCTTGGACTTGGCTGAGGACGTCTAGGGCATTACTGAAATCAGATGAGGATGTCCAAGTTCTGGGATCACCCCAAAGATAACTCACCATGCCCCTGTTCAGACCTGTGTAGTCACTAAACAACAAAAACGCCAAAAATAGTCCTCATGCATAATGTGTTATCCTACAAGAAGAGTCACAACTAATCAATCCTTATAAATAAAGACGTGGGGTAGTTAGTGCTCATGGCCTTTTGTATATTGAAAACCATAACTGAAGCCTTTATCTCATGTCTTTATAAGTGCTCCATATATGTAATTACTTTACTTAAAAAGTTATTAATTTATAAGTTTTCATTAGTGGTGTCTCTTCTTCTGCAATAGCACTTGGACATCCTTGTACCAGGGATGTCCACAGAGCTGACTTCTAAAATGACTCTGGGGACATTGCCGTGCTTTGGACGTTTTCAGATGTCCAAAGCATGAATGGGTCTTCTAAAATAACCTTCTACTTCTTTGTGCCTAACCCTGTAACTGAAGCTACCTGAGTTTAGCAGTATCACAACCCCTCCCCTCCTCAGCACCACACAGAAGCCAATGATCAGCTTAAGCGGAAGGTCTGCCAAAATAACTTGTAGATTTGGTTTGACCACTCAGCAGACCATTTGCTATCAAAATGTCTAATTTGGTTATGTATACCAATTTAAGATATGGAGTGGGGCAGCTTCAGCAATGGTGTTGACAGGGTTGGACAAAGGGTTTCTGCCCCCCTACGCAGAAGCCCTGGCCATGCGCCCCCCCCCAAGTCATGCCACCCCCCCATGCGTGCTGATCCATGCCCCCCAGACTGAGCTGTGCTACCGTAGATTCCAGCAGTGGAGTCCAGGAGGGGTTTGGCTTGGCTCGGCAGCAGGCCATGTGCTTTGACACACATGGCCTGTCACCTCTGACCGCCTCTGACATAACTTTGGGGGTTCAGAAGTGGCAGTTGATGTGTGTCAAAACACATGGCCTACCGCCGAGCCTAGCCATTCCCCCTGCCATGAGAATCAGAGGCAGCAGGGGGCAGTAGCACAGTAAATGTCCACTCCTTAACTTCAGGCTTGATCTCTGCCACACGCTTTAGACCTATTTATGATTTGGACATCTGAAAACATCCAAAGCATGGTAATGCCCCCAGAGCCGTTTTAGAAGCCAGCTCTGCGGATATCCCTGGTACAAGGATCAAACTAATCAAAACTTATAAATAATAACTTTATAAATAAAGTAATTACATAAAAGTATATGGGGTGGGGAAGGGTGACATGGCTCGGTAGGCGGGGGAGGTGGTGGCAGGCCATGTGTGCCAAAACACATGGCTGCCACCCACAGAGATCTGCAGCACTAGGTGGCCATCTAGTCGGTGGGCTGGCCCTGAGTATTGGCCTAGTCAGTCACCGATATTATCACCCATTCATTTAGCACCAAAAGAACTCTAGCCTGACTTTTCCACGGCACCTCTGGGCTCTTCTAAATCATTGTTGTACATGACAGAGCCATAGAGAAACCAGTTTTTTTAGAAAGAGTAATCCTAACGATCGAAGTAGTAGCTGTGGGTGGCACCAAACAATGTCTCACCTTGTAAACCATTATTAACATCTTGATTCAGTGCTTGTGTTGCAAATGCCAGACGGACACCTGTCGCGTGGTGTCCATTAGAGGGCGCTCTAAACGCTTAAATGTATTAACAACAACTATTATACTGTGCGGGAATTTTGTATGTGATAATTGTTTATACAATTCCACAATGATTTGTACTTTTAAACAGTCACATTGTATTTCCGTGACTCCATTGTAAATAGCTGTTCGCCAATGACAATTCGTATAACAGCGTACGAACATTCTCCCCAGACACAATAATATTAAATTCTGAATTAAAGAAGTCTGATAACTTTGCTTTTCTGGGCATAAGCCACGTTTGTGTTCTCGTTTATTCAGTCTTTTCTTCTTACTCTTTCTATCATCTGCCATTTCTCCATGCACCACTGAGGGGGGTGATAACACGAAGATATACCCACCCCCTTCCCTTCAACTTTGTGCACACGATTAATTCCCTCCTTCTGGCGGGGGCAGGATTGTGGTTTAATCTTCTTGATCACTGCAAGTTTGGAAACTCAACCCTAAGCCACTGTTCTCTTTAAGATGTGCAGAATAATGAAGTTCTGGGTGATGTGGGGAACTTATGGGATATTAGGTAAATTAAATACCGAGCAATGCATTTAATATTAAAGAAAGAAGTCATGTAGTTCCAGAAATCCTAAATTCCCTTTTTCTTTTAACGGGGTCCCATTTTTAAGCTATTTGCTTTGTATACTTGTATAATTGTTGTTAAATGAATGAGGCACGGGGACCTGTCTATTAAAGGGTCTGTCCCATTTTGTGCCTCTGCTTAGCGGACAGGCCCCATGGTGTCACGGAAAGCGTCCCGGGTTCACCATTAGATAGAAAAGGTGCTTTACCCTACATGGAACCGTCGGTGACCTCGTCTGTAAGTTTGCGGTAATTTTGTATCTCCTGTCATTCCGCAGGTGTCCTCGGCCAGATGAAAGTGACCCAACTGGAGAAGATAATTGCAGTGAAGGAAGAATATCCTGCCCAGCTATCCTGCACATACACTGATCCAAATTTTAATGGTTTGCAGTGGTACAAGCAGCTGCCCGGGAAAGCCTTGGAATTTATTCTGTTTCAGATACAGGCGGGATCAAAGACGTCCAACGATGGGCGCTTCACGTCAACCTTGAACACCACAGGGAGACAGAGCAGCCTTCACCTCCAGAGGACACAAGTGACTGATGCTGCTCGCTATTACTGTGTAGTGAGGGACACAGTGACTCAAACATCCTCTTCTGCGGTGCAAGAACTGCCAGGAAATCTGCTGCTTGTTCTACTAAATCGAGGCCCAACTTATTACTCGGCCTCTTGGCTTACCTAGGGAATGTGCTACATCAATATTCAATAGGTCACCCGTTTAAGTCCCTGTTTAGCTAGAGAAGGGAAGGCTTGTTCTTCTAAACTTGCAATATCCTTGTCAAAAAATAAATATTAGGTATACAAGGAATTGTCCTCTCAGTGCCAGATCGTGGGACTCTTTTACTAAAGGGCATTAGGATTTTGCATTTTGTCTCCGAAGACCATAGTTCCAGATCCGGAGTATTATGGCCCATGCCCATGATTAACTTTGCTGATCTTAAATCTTTACAGGGCCATAATATACCCCAGAAATCTACAGTAATAGTGACATAGAACGCCAGCAACGTCCTTAGCAGAATGGGAAAAGTAACTCACAATAGTTCACTTCTATTAGAGAGAAGGGGAGGGGGGGGGGGAGGGAGGGGTTAGAAGTGACTTAGAGTTGATAGTGCAACATAGTAGCTAGAGATCACAGCATATTACCTACCTTGCAGAGAAGCACAATTTTTTAGTGGTTTCCAGATTTTTCAGAAAATAAAAAATACTTATAAAATGTGTTTATCCACTCACCTGAGGTCATTAAAATAATGAAATAGTTAAACAGAGAAGTATATAGCTAGGTAGATAAAAGACTAATAAATAAATCTTCCGCTGGTCGTATAGGTTATAACACTTTAATGCAGCACCTGGGGTAGGCAATCTGAACTCCTAACCTGTGATTTTTTTTATCATCACTTACTCGTCCCATTCAGAGACCTTTACCCGATTGTCCTGATTAATTCAGAAAACCAGACAAGCGATTTTCTCAGTGACTTGCCTACATGCCACCTTAGGAAACCTCCGCTGGGGTGCGTTGGTAACCTTTTCAAAACCCTTGAGAAACCTAGGCTCTGAAGCTTGTGACTTTCAGATAGAAAATGAGAAACCAAAGTTCACAGGAAATGCTGGTGACAGACACTTAGACTTGTCTTAGGAGTGAGAGAAATCGTGGCTCTGAAGGTCAAAGAACTGACATTCTCCAGGATAGATAATGGCGCTCTTAATCTTACGATTTGCAGCAGGGTGAGGAGACGTTTAGTAGTCAAGGGAAACTGATCCGGTCAATTCCAAGGTTTGGAAACGAGTAAAACAGTTAATACCAGCTGCAGCCCGAGTGAGATTAGAAACCCAGATACCAACGCGGTGATCATATTAATACATTGCAGCCTTTCATAGACACTTCCGCTATCCTAGGAGTGAAGATAATTTATTCTGAGTACAAATGGAATGATTTGGTTTTACATGCAAATGAGAACAGGGACGGCAAATAAGAAAGTTGGAATCTGAGCAGTTTCTATTCACTGACATGCCTTGTGTTTTTTTCTTTTCAGGTCTGATTTCTGGAGAATCCGTTTTACAGGACCCCCCAGAGCTGGAAATTACTGCGCACTGGAGCCCACACTGGGGCACAACCCAATGCCCCCTGTGCAAAAAGGCGCAGAACACTAGCCAAATACCCACTTGCCCTATCTCTTCACATGCTGTCATTTGCGCAGGAGCTCTGGGCATCTGTATTTTAAGTACGAGGGTCATTTTTAAAGTAAATGCAAAACAAGTTCGTCCAGCATTTTCGGCACCCATCTCGCACACATTTTTTTTGTAGTGCAGTTTGTTAGTAACAATGTGATAAACTACTGATCTTGAAACTTGTGGAAATGTCTGATGCAGCTCATCTATAGTGAAGCACCTGTTTTGGCGAATTTCCTCATCAACTTCTTGTGTCAGGTCTTCATTCATGACAGTAGGCCGTCCAGATCGTTCTTCATCATGAACATTTGTCCTTCCTTCCTTAAACATCATTCATTACACCTTCCCCATACACTTCAACAAGCTGAATTTCGGCTGGACAAACTTGTTTTGCATTTAAAAAACGGATAACCGAGCGCACTTTACAATCGGAGGGATTACTGATTGACATGGCGACAAAGGAAGCAGTATAACCATACAACCAACCAGGGGCGGCCCAAGGGGGGTGCGGGGCCATGTGCGGGGACTCCGTGCGGGGCCTCATTTGCATAAGTGGCCTTATTTGCATAAATATTTGCATAATGTTACCATTACCAGCTTGGAATGCACTACCACCAGAACTTAGAGCCATAACCAGCCTAACACAATTCAGAAAAAGCCTCAAACACCACCTCTTCTTAAGCTATTTCCCAATTTAGTTTTACACAAGAGAAACACTACATCCATAATCAGGTCAAGACAACTTCAACTGTGACTAATGTGTATAGACTATTGTATATAGTTATATAGTGTACATAGTTTCCCTTACTACCAAGTTCAAATTCCTGTTACTTGTAAAATGCATTACAGTTTTTCTGTATGTATATGTTTGTTCCATGTAAACCGCGCTGATGGTAATAGTGCGGTATATAAGAGATGTTAAATAAATAAATAAATAAAAATACACTAACTTTTAGTAAACATGTCTCTTAATGAGTGTATGGATAAAGAAAGACTAAAAGATTTCTACATTACTATAATCCAGTGCCAACCGCCAGGCACATTAGGAACTACTACAAACGCTGCCCATTTAGAACCCATAGCAAACCCACCATATCCTGACAGCATTACCAGGACTCACAAAGCACCAAACCCTACCTATCAAAAGGCAACACTGCAAATATTAAACCAATACATTTCAGAGAATACTGGGGAAAGAGAACAAGTGGCAATGTCAAATAGGAATTACATAAACAGAATACCTCAGCTCAGTTACACATGCAGAACATAGACCATCACCAAACAAGGAATCACAATTTAGAAACAGGAAGGGAATAATTAAACTGGGAACCCCAAAAGCCAAACTTGGAATGTACAATAACACTGTAGAAATAAAACTATAAATTAATTTCCTCTTGTACCAAACAAAGCACAGACGTTAATGATGCACATTTCCCAGAGGTTTCATATTCCAGTTAATAAATTCAAAATAAAGAGATATCTTTCTACCTTTTGTGCATTTTTTTCAGTTGCAATTGCTCCAGCCACTTTCTTCTGGTTTCTTCATGTTTTCTGCTAACTGTCCATCGTCTGCTATCCATTTGTTCTTTCTTCTCTCTTCTAGTTTTTTTTTCCATTCTCTCTCTCTACATCTGCTTTAACATACTAATCTTTCTCCTTTTGCTCTTTCCTCATTCCTATTTCATCCACACAAATTTTACCACTCCATCCTCAATCCCCACTTACTCTCCCAATACCCGGCCAATTGTAGATTTTTCATTCCTCCCACACAAAATATTTTTCCCCTCTCCATTTTACTCTCCCAGCCCCATCCCATTCTAATCCTCCCCCAACATCAGCTCCCTTCTAGTTCCAGTCTCACCCAGCATCCATTCCTTTCTAGTCCCTGCATCAGCCCATTTCCAGTCCTAGCCCCCCATCAACCCATTTCCAGGCCGAGCGCCCCCCTCCCCTGTCAGTCTGAGTCCCTTCATCAGCTCATTTCCAATCCTAGCCCCCCATCAGCCCATTTCTAGTCATTTCCTAGCCCCACCATCAGCCCATGTCAAATCATAGCTCCCCTCCACTCAGTCCAATTCCAGTCCAAGCCCCCCCATGAGCCTACTTCCAGTTCTAGCCCCTCCATGAGTCCATTTCAATTCAAGCCCCCACCACAGCCCATTTCCAATCTTAGCTCCCTCCAACAGCCCATTTCCAGTCCTATCCTAGCTGCTCCATCAGCCCATTTTCAGTCCTAGCTCCCTTCCCTCACAGCCCATTTCCATTCCAAGCTCCCTCCCCATCAGCTATTTGCAGTTCAAGCCTCCCCTTCCACTCAGCCCATTTCCAGTCATAGCAACCCCCCAACCCATTACCAGTCCTAGCCCCCCATCAACCCACTTCCAGTCCTAAACCCCCATCACCCCATTTTCAGTTTAAGCCCCCCCTATAACCCATTACCAGTCCTAACCCCCCATCACCCCATTTCCAGACATCCCCCATCAGCCCAAAGCCCATTACCAGTCTTAACCCCCCCCATAGCCCATTATCAGTCCTAACCCCCCCATAGCCCATTACCAGTCTTAACCCCCCAAAGAGCCCACAGCCCATTACCAGTCCTAACCCATCCCCATAAGCCCATTTCCTGTTCTAGCCACCCCCATAGCCCATTATCAGTCCTAACACCCCATCACCCCATTTCCAGACAGCCCCCATCAGCCCAAAGCCCATTACCAGTCTTAACCCCCCATAGCCCATTACCAGTCCTAACCCCTCATCACCCCATTTCCAGACAGCCCCCATCAGCCCACCGCCCATTACGACTTAACCCCCCCATAGCCCATTACCAGTCCTAACCCCCCCCGCCCGCCCACAGCCCATTACCAGTCCTAACCCCTCCCCATCAGCCCATTTCCTGGCCTAACCCCCCCTCGCCCCATTTCCAGACAGCCCCCATCAGCCCACAGCCCATTAGCAGTCCTAACCCCTCCCCATCAGCCCATTTCCTATCCTAGCCCCCCCATAGCCCATTACCAGTCCTAACCTCCCCATCACCCCATTTCCAGACAGCCCCCATCAGCCCACAGCCCATTAGCAGTCCTAACCCCCCCCAGTCCATTAGCAGTCCTAACCCCCCCTAGCCCATTAGCAGTCCTACCCCCCCAGCCCATTAGCAGTCCTAACCCCCCCCTAGCCCATTAGCAGTCCTAACCCCCCAGCCCATTAGAAGTCCTAACCCCCCCTAGCCCATTCGCAGTCCCAACCCCCCCCTAGCCCATTAGCAGTCCTAACCCCCCCTAGCCCATTAGCAGTCCTAAATCCCCCCCAGCCCATTAGAAGTCCTAACCCCCCCAGCCCATTAGCAGTCCTAAATCCCCCCCCACCCCATTAGCAGTCCTAAATCCCCCCCAGCCCATTAGAAGTCCTAACCCCCTCTAGCCCATTAGCAGTCCTAACCCCCCCCAGCCCATTAGCAGTCCTAAATCCCCCCCAGCCCATTAGCAGTCCTAACCCCCCCTAGCCCATTAGCAGTCCTCAATCCCCCCAGCCCATTAGCAGTCCTAACCCCCCCGAGCCCATTAGCAGTCCTAAATCCCCCCGAGCCCATTATAAGTCCTAACCCCCCCCCCCATGGCAAATTAAAAAAAAAAAAAAAAGCTGGCTCTGGCTACTGCCGCGGCAGAATGCAATGTCCCGCGGGGCCCCCTCTGCCCGCTAAGCCCCTCTGCAAGGGCTCTCAGATTCGCGAGGGAGAGCGTCTCCCTCGCGTCTCTGTTAAGCCCGCAGGGGCTAATGGGAAATTTCCCATCAGCCCCTTTAGACGCGAGGGACTGATGGGAAATTTCCCATTAGCCCCTGCGGGCTTAACAGAGACGCGAGGGAGATGCTCTCCCTCACGAATCTGAAAGCCCTTGCAGAGGGGCTTAGCGGGCGGAGGGGCCCCCGCGGGACACTGCATTCTGCCGCGTCCGCGGCAGCGGCCAGAGCCAGCTTTTTATTTTTTTTATGTCATTTAAAAAAAAAGCAGAATGTTCTTTGCGCGGGGCCCCCTGAAACGCGGGGCCCTGTGCAAAAAACATTCTTGCTCTATGGACGGGCCGGCCCTGCAACCAACACTGGCAGAGACGTGAAACGTAATGGCGGTGTAGTGAGAGACTGGCCAAGAGTGGCTGACCTTGAACGGACGTCACTTGACAGATCGCGCGGACACGATGCGCAATCGGTTCTTACTTTAAAAATGACCCTCGTACTTTAATTCAGATAATTTTCTAATGCTGCATAAATCAGAAATGCAAAATGATTTCTAATCGAACAACTTTGGTATGCTTTGAGCTTAGATGGTCATATGAGGTTTTCTCTACAATTAATTGACTTTTACGGTTGTAGAATACCTTTTGCTTATAAAATCTTGGAACTAAAAAACTAACGTACAGCTTCAAAGTCTGAGGACTTTTCATTTTAGCAGTTTTCGATCTGGATGTCACATTACAGAACGTCCACTAGAGGGCGATCCAAATCTTTACCAGAAAAACCTCATTTGTAAGTCCTGCCCCAGCAGTGGGAGAGGAGCAGCAGGACCCCTCAGTCAGAGATGAGATGCTGAACAGAGACAGAGAGAAAGATCTTCAGATATACAGTAGTTCCTCCAACACAGCAGAATGTCCCTCCTTATCCTAAAACTCACTAGAGGACTTGTATTTTTAGGTGCGAATAACAGGTGAAATCTAATTAAGAAAAACTTTGAAAAACTTACCTTAAACTCATTTGCATCAGTAGAAAAATTCAGTTCAAGTGCTGTAGACATAGAACATAGCAAGGCAGGTAGGAAAAGGATTGTTTAATATTTGCATAACATCAGAGTTTTGTAGCCAGTTGTTAACATGAATAAGATATATCAATAAATACATCTTACAAGCGGAGGTGATGGAATAACAGAGAATAAGGAAGACTTTAGGTTGCTTTGTTATTCATGCGATACTTTTATTCTGTTTTTTTTTTCAGGTTTGGTTTGTGGGGATTCCGTGCTCCAGTTGCCCCCTGAACTTACAGCTACTGAGGGTCCAAATGTAGTTTTATGGTGCAATTATACTACAAGCAGCGCTCAGCCGGAGCTCTACTGGTACCGGCAGTATCCGAACCAGTCTCCCGAGCCTATTCTGTGGGTTAATACATATTCTGGGCTGAAGAGGTTTGTTGGAGAAAGGTTTACAGCAGAGCTCAGTGTCCCCGAGAAGACTGTTCCTCTGAAGATCTCGGCTCCTTCTCCCCGGGACTCGGCTGTGTATTACTGTGCTCTGAGGCCCACACCGAGGCACCTCCCAATCACCCCCTGTGCAAAAATGTACAGTCAAGCTTTGTAGTATTTCTCGGTTCTCTACAATTTAGCAGCTCAGGGTTCTTCTGAGTCCATTCCAGCCATTAGTACAGAGATCCATGGGAACAAAATTCAGATATAAAGCTCCTTCCGAATGAGGTGTTTTAAACAACAGCAACTGAGCAGAGATGAAACATTTGTTAGGCTAAGCAATGTTTAAAGCGGTCTTCTAAGATCTGAGCAGTGATGCACATTCATATTATGACACAAAGTTGTGAATATATTCCGAGGTAACTACGGAAATAAAGAAGGCAACGATCTCTGAGACTTTCTTGGGTTGTGGACTGTACAGTCGTAAAATGAATCACTGTTGTAATAAACTGAATAGAAATAAAAATAACTACCCGGCACAGTGACATCCTCCAGTGACTGGTCCCACTCTGCACCGCACCACTGCCCGACTCCAGCCCCTTCCCCCCCCCTCTCCCTATCCCAATGGCAGCAGACACTGTCCCTAACCCCGTGTCCCCACCTCTCTGCCTGCTGAGCTACCAACCTCTCAACTCGCCTTCAAGCTGGCGCTGATTGTAGGCTGCCAGTTTCTGAACAAGTATGTGAATACACGAGGAATAATAAAATATATATTATTTTGACCACAGTACACAATGTAGTGATACCTCAGTTTGTGCAGTAAATCCCGCATCTGCCATCGGCTCATCATTGTTAATGTTCTCGTCACCATCTCTTGCTCATCACTACACAGCCCCGTGGCCGGCATCAGCTTTGCTTTTATTATTATTAATAATAACATAAATGTCAGTTTTCAAGTGTGCAATAGAAGGACGAGGAAATCTGTTACTTCCTCTCCGCAGCCGTCAGCGTTAGTCCATCACTATTGTCCTTGCTGTCACCGGTGCAAACACTGTGTCTAAAGAGAAAAAAGGCGCTGCTCTTCCTGGCACCGGCCATAAAATAATTTATTTTGCGGTTTTCATAATTATATTTTTTTCTTTAAAAAAATAGCTTTTGCATGTCATATTATGACAGATCCGCTAGGGGGTGACACGAATCTTTCCTAGAACAACTGCAACCTTAGTACCCCTTTGCCGGCTGTGGTGAGAAGGAGGAGAATAAAGCAGCAAAACCTCTCCTCTTATGAGACATGAAAAACTTTTGAGTTCCCGATATGCCCCTTTTGGAGAACTGCCCAATGATCCGCTTTATCCTAAAACTCGCTACAGGACTCGCACTGCTAGGTGAGAATCGGTTTCATTAAGTCAAGTGCAACCCAGTACTACTATTTTATGATAGGAAACCTCCTGGAAATTGCTGTGAACGCGCTTGAGCCGGTTAAACGCGGCCGCTGTAGAACAGAGAAAGAGTGAAGTAGGAATGCGGCCCGGAGACCGGCCAGTGACAAAACGCGCATTAATGCATTTTATACGGACAGTTGCTGACCGGTTGAAGGGATGCACATATTTTTGTTCATCAATTAAAAGGAAATGCTCCCAAGGAAAATATAAAAAGAACAAAATAAAATGCCGGAAGCACTGGTGTTTGCTGTATTTGTAATGATGTTTCTATTGTGTTTTTCAATTTCAGGTCTCGTTTTGGGAGATTCCGTGTTCCAGTTTCCTCCTGAACTGACAGTGGCTGAAGAACAAGACGTGACATTAAACTGTAACTTTTCTGCTACCACCAGCACTCAGCTGGATCTCTTCTGGTACCAGCAGAGCAGTAAAGAGCCACCCCGGCTTCTCCTTGCAGTGAATGGCTACAGTAGGCAAAAGGTCCAGAATGGAAGGTTTTCAGCTTCTTTAAGCAAAGAGGAGAAGAGCGTTCCTCTGACGATCTCCAGCGTTTCTGTTCACGACTCTGCTGTGTATTACTGTGCTCTGAGGCCCACACTGGGACACATCCCTTCAGCCCCACTACAAAAAGTATGAAAGCATCAACACACACTGCACTCTGTAAATTAACGGGTATGGTACCAGACTGCTGTCATTAACTTTTGAAAAGGAGATAGAGCGGGTTTTAAACTAGATAATGGGGGAAAGCTTACAGTTGCCCACAAGGACATGGTTCGGAAAGATAAATCCTTAAAGGAAACTAGCAAAAGAGGGAAGTTACGGCATCTGGACAGAGAGGTTCCAATAAAGATGAAAGTAACCCAGATGCCCTATGTACAGAGCTGAAAGATTCCAAATTACCCACATCAACCGAAATCAGATCAATATGAATAAAATACAACCTCTAAAATTCCTAAAATGCAAATGCTAGAAGTCTAAAAATAGGATGGGAGAACTAGAATATATAGTACTAAATGAAAGATTAGATTTGATTGGCATCTCAAAGACCTAGTGGAAGGAGGACAATCAATGGGACACTGTGATACCTGGGTACAAACTATGTTGCAATGATAGGATAGATCAAATTAGTGGAGGGGCTGGGCTCTGTGTTAGAGAGGGCATTGAGTCACACAGGATTACAATTTTGGAGGAAACAAAATACACTGTAGAATCTCCATGGATAGAAATCCCATGTAGAAAGGGGAAGGCGATGGCAGTGGGGGTGTACTACCAACCACCTGGCCAGAATGAAAAGATGGATGATGAAATGCTAACACAAATCAGGGAAGCTAACAAAAGCTAGAAAACAGTAATAATGGGTGATTTCAATTACCCCAGTATCACTGGGTCAATGTCACTGCAGGACATGCTAGGGAGATAAAGTTTCTAGATGAAATAAAGAGCTGTTTCTTGGAGCAGCTGGATCACGAATCGACCAAAGGGTAAGGTGTTCTGGACATAGTGTTTAGAGGAACACAGAGTCTGGAGCAAGAGATAGGGGGTCTTTCGGGCCACTTGGGAATTGTGATCAAAGCACGATTGTGTTTGATTTAATAAATGAAAGAAGGATGGCATAGAATTCCACAGTACTATCTTTTAACTTTCAAAAGGGTGGCTATGATAAAATGAGGAAAATAGTTAAGAAAAAAACTAAAAGGAGCAATAGCAGAGGTTAAAGATTTTCATTAAGCATGATCATTAATCATACGACCTTGGAAGCCCAGGCCAGAAATATTCCATGCCTTAAGAAAAGTAGAAGGAAGGCTAAAAAAAACTACCGTATGGTTTAAAAGCGGGCTCAGAGAGGCTGTTGAAGCCAAAAAAGCATCTTTCAGGAAATGGGAACATAATTCAGATATAAAGCTCCTTCCGAATGAGGTGTTTCAAATAACAGGAATTGAGCAGAGATGAAACCTCTGTTAGTCTAACCAATGTTTAGAGAGGACTTCTAAGATTTGAGTAGAGATGTACATTTGTATTATGACACAAAGCTGTGAAGGTATTCAGAGGTAACTACCGAAATAAATAAGCTACTTCCCCTTCCCCAGCCCCCCCCCCTCCCCGTCAGCGTCAGTCCATCACTATTGTCCTTGCTGTCACCGGTGTAAACACTGTGTCTAAAGAGAAACAAGGCGCTTCTCTTCCTGGCACCAGTCATAAAATAATTTATTTTGCGCTTTTCATAATTATATATATTTTTTAAAAAAATAACTATTTGATTGTCATATTATGACAGATCCGCTAGGGGGTGACAGGAACAACTGCAACCTTAGTACACCTTTGCCAGCTGTGGTGAGAAGGAGGAGAATAAAGCAGCAAAACCTCTTCTCATATGAGACATGAAAAACTCAGTCACTCACATGTCATTCCAGGGGGAGTCTGAACCCTTTTGAGTTCCCGATATGCCCCTTTTGGAGAACTGCACAATAGTCCGCTTTATCCTAAAACTCGCTACAGGACTCGCACTGCTAGGTGAGAATTGGTTTCATTAAGTCAAAAGCAACCCACTACTAGTAATTTATGATAGGAAACCTCCTGGAAATTGCTGTGAACGCGCTTGAACCAGTTAAACGCGCCCGCTGTACAACAGAGAAAGAGTGAGGTAGGAATGCGGCCCGGAGACCCGCCAGTGACAAAACGCGCATTAATGCATTTTATACGGACAGCTGCTGACCGGGTGAAGGGATGCGCATATTTTTGTTCATCAATTAAAAGGAAATCCTCCCAAGGAAAATATAAAAAGAACAAAATAAAATACCGGAAGCACTGATGTTTGCTATATTTGTAATAATGTTTTTATTGTGTTTTTTCAATTTCAGGTCTCGTTTTTGGAGATTCTGTGTTCCAGTCTCCTCCTGAACTGACAGTGGCTGAAGAACAAGATGTGACATTAAACTGTAACTTTTCTGCTACCACCAGCACTGAGCTATATCTCTTCTGGTACCAACAGAGCAGTAAAGAGCCACCCCGGCTTCTCCTTGCAGTGAATGGCTACAGTAGGCAGAAGGTCCTGAATGGAAGGTTTTCAGCTTCTTTAAGCAAAGAGGAGAAGAGCGTTCCTCTGACGATCTCCAGCGTTTCTTTTCACGACTCTACTGTGTATTACTGTGCTCTGAGGGACACAGTGACTCAAACATCCTCTTCTTCTGTGCAAGAACTGCCTGGAAATCTGCTGCTAGTTCTACTAAACGATACAGATGGGGCCCTCCTACCAAAGAGTGAGACAGAATCGGCCCTTCTGACACTGGCAGAAGTCCAAAATATCCTCTTTACAGTTACTGAAAAATAACCTGAAACGTAGCAAGATGGAACAGTATTTGCATTTTAAAGTACTCTATAGAAATTTACAGTTGCATTACAATTATCCTCTGCAGGGTAAATTAAACGTATTTGAGCCAAATTTTATGCTTATATCTAAAGGAGAGATTTCAGCCAGGAAAAAAACTGGTACCGATTTACAGCCCATTTAAATTATTAATAAACAAGGACTGCTCTGACGTCCGTGGATTTTCTTTGAATTACACCTTTTTCTCCCTGAAGCTTTCTCTTTAAACCACGATCAACTGCAATTAAGCTTGTTCTTTCTATTAGAAGGAGCCTAACAGTATGAAAAAACATTAAAAAAGCCCAAGTCGGAAATCCAAAAGTCCAGGTTATATTTTAAACGTGCATATTCATGTTGGCCGTCTACTATAAGAACTCCATATAAGCTTCAATGCAGATACGCTCTTCAGTCAAACTCCCTTCCCCTGGTAAAGAAACTTGGCTTTCCTGAGCTTTTCCCTGGGATATGTATTAATAATGGTCAAGAAAGAATTTGTAGGTGAGACCTTCTTTTTGGAGAGAAACTTAATGCATTTGTGATTAGGTCTGAAGAGCCAAGCACCTTTCTTCAGATCAATGCGTTAACATTTTGATTTTGGGTCAACAGACGGTGATCTCTACATAATAAACAATAACACTGTACAGCGGAAGTGTATGCTAGTATTAGCTCTTTGATTTAGATTGGGCTCATGGCCACTTTGTGGTCAATATTATTGGCACCCTTGCAGTTTAACCCCTTAATGCCCAATATCTCCAAAAAGGTGGCCAGTGAAATGACTTTGGAATATATATGCACACATATTTGGCACATAAAAGAATCAAATAAAACAAGACCAATTAAAAAAGGAAATAGAAGGAAATAGTATAAGAACCAGGACCTAGTTGTTATACTAGGTACAATGGAACTACCTTTCATTGTACTATTCTAAGTTTGTTTCATTGTAAACCACATTTGATCACCCTGAAAATGCAGCATAAAAAAAATATAATAAATAAATAAGTGATTATTCTATATTCCTGAAGGATCAGTATAGGATATCTAATTTCCACACAATGACCCAAACAATCCCATACAATTTACTATGCTCCAAAAAATTTTTTTTGTTGGATTTTTTATCAAGGTGGCTATATGGAGCAACCTTCAACTTAGTCCATTTTATTCTTAAATATAGTGATCGTGCAATGATGCCTTCATTAAAAAGTGCCATATACATGCCAACATGACTGTCACATTTCGAACCTAAATACTACTAGGCTCTGCGTCAGGGCAACAATAGCAGTACTTATCTTTGTGACTCTGTTCTCCACCGTATAGTCGAACTTTCAAAAATTACAGGAGATCAACTTCTACTTCCATGCTGGAGCTCCCTGGCTTCGAAACGGAAAGATGGCCATGGTATTTTTTTAACGTTATAACTCCGCCCATCCTCCAAACGTTAAAGGGAACATAACTTAAACCAGATTGTACCAGTCAATTTGTTGGTTATGGCAATGGCAGCCAAAGTATAAATCCAAATCTATTCCCGAAAATGTAGGTGCGCTTCACGATTCCCCTCTGCCAAGATGAAGGTATTGTTTAAAGTATCCTCTATTTCAAATCCTCAAAGGGATGACCCATTTGTAAATAATGTTCCACAATGGGAGCAGTCTTTGTGGCTATATTAATGCTGGAGAAATGCTTCCTTAATCTGTGCACCACAATCCGTTTTGTCTGGCCCATTTATACTTAATGACAAGGGCAAATTAACACATATATTTTGTTGTCATACTTAAATTCCCTACATATACCCACATAATTCAGGAAAAGCAACGAATATACAAGTAGCAGACTAGATGGACTATACTGGTCTTTATCTACCGTCATATAGTATGTTACTATGTATGTTACATTCACTTTCTGTTTCCTAGTCCTTCGGAGCTCTCTCCCAGACACAATAAAATCTTTACCTGACCTCTCTACATGCCGAAGGCAACTTAAGACCCATTTATTTTCCGAATAATTTGGAACTAAGTTACATCGGAAGAATATTGACCCAACTTAAGCAGCAACACAGATGGCCTCACACTGTATTCCAGTGGAGCTCCATACAACAATGATATATCACTCAATTATGGACAATATTATAGATTCTTCATCGTTTTTTTCTCTGCTCTGCGCTGATTTCAGTTTGGGTCTTTTGTTTGGTTCCTAAAACGAAGTCATAACTTCCCTATCTAATTTCTACATAATCCTCTGTTAATATTAATTCCTTATATAATCTGATCACTACTCTTTCTACTCAACTTATTTCAGATCACCAATTTTCCAAATCCATGCAGTTGCTGTTATTCACTTGCATTAATTATGTAGTTCTTGCTATTCATTTATTAATCTTATTTGTATTAATTATTTATTCTCATGTATCACTTATGTTATCTGCAACATGTTATTGTTCTCTGTAAACCGCTTCGATTTATTCATAAGGCGGCATTAAAAAAACACTCAAATACATAAATAAATAAATATATGACAAATGAAGACTGACAAGTGGTATATCCATGACATACTATAGACTTATTTGTTACAGGGTTTCACCAGGAAAGCCCTTCAACTTTAGAACCACAAGACTCACAAGTTTTACATCCATAATATCCCAATATTTTAGGTGGAACATTTTCCTCAGTTGACCAAGTGACTGAATGACTCACATATAGGTCAATGCAGAAAGCTAGTGTGCGGCTTTCAAGCCCCTAATGCCACGTTTAAGCACTTTTTAATGATCCTGCAATTGCAGGAATCAGACGTAAATGCTGACTGAAAAACTAGTGCCCAACTAACACCTTGCATATTTAAATGAACTTGAATTATTTAAATCTATTATAATCAGCTGAGCTGGTATGCAAATCATAGCTACGCCTGATGCAGAGACAGGCAGAGACAGGTGTAGAGGATTTCACAACCTGCCACAGTGCCAAAGTCTTTTCTTCAGGGTCTGAGTAGAAGTAAACCTCTAATGCAGAGGTACTCAAATCCAGTCCTGGAGGGCCGCAAACCAGTCAGGTTTTCGGGATATCCCTAATGAATATGCATGAGATAGATTCAAATACAATGGAGGCAGTGCATGCAAATATATCTCATGCATATTTATTAGGGATATCCCGAAAACCTGACTTGTTTGAGTGCCTCTGACAGTATTTTGATGGCACCAATGCCATCAAAATACTGTTGGGGACTGTGCCTGACAATAAAAGAATCCCTGGTGGTCCAGCAGCCTGATCACACCCCGACAGTATTTTGATGGTATTGGGAAAATTCATTAAGTGGGATCACTGCTTACGCGCTCCCACTCTGCGTTGGCCGTCTTGCAAAATGGCAGTGTCTGGCCCTGTGCAGTGCATTCTGGGATGCACCACATGGGGCCAGACACCGGCAATTTGCAAGATGGCCAACGCAGAGTGGGAGTGCGTAAGCAGCGCTCCTGCTTCAGGTGAATTTGGGGGCTGCTGTCCACCAGGAATCATTTTATTGTCAGGCATGGCCCCCAACAGTGTTTTGAGGGCATCAGGAACAGGCAGTACAAATTACATACTAAACTGAGCACATGTTCCTGAACATCCATAAGAGGCATCGATGTCAGGTTCACAACTGCTGTTTTCTGTTAACTGCGCTAGTATTACAGGACATCTCCAGGTGGTGGAATAGTCGTATTGAGGTGGCCTCATCCCCGACCTCAAATTCTCCCTTGCCAAGCAGAATATTCTAAAAAATCTTGGGTGTATTCATCACCACTCAATTCTTCATGCAGATCAGTCTTATTCATCCAGGGAAACACCATTTTTGACTGTAAAGCCACTTGATCTGGATGGATTTTTTTTTCTATTTACTAACTCTAATTATCTCTCAATATTTTTGCACCATCTCATTTGTTTCCGTAATTGTTGTTTAAACCATTCTTCAGATAGATTCTGTTGCAAATCTGTCTCTAAGCTTTGTATAGAATCTGTGACAATTCTCAGATGTAGATAAGAGTTTCTGCTAATAGCAACATCAAATCCAGTGTACATTTCATCAGTATACCATTCCGCTTTTGATGAAAGCTATCATCACCATTAAATAACTTTGGATATTTCAATATACTTTTGGAGCATAGTAAATTCTATGGATTTGTTTGGCTCACTGTGAGGACATAATTATTGGCACCATAATAAACAATTGAAATCAGTTTGAAATGAAGACCCACATTCCCATTGCAGTAAAATTAGATGCACCTGTGATGAACTGTCAGTACTCACATGACTTGAATCAATCAATGAATGATGACTCTAATGTTTAAAATGGCCACATTCACTCCCTGTTCCATTTTCACAATGGTAAAGAAAAGAGAGCTGCCTGAGACCATCAGAAAATTCATTATCACCAAACATCAAACTTCAAAGTACAAGGCCATCTCCAAAGACCTTGGGATTCCTGGGTCTACAGTTCACAATGTTATTAAGAAGTTTTATGTTCATGGAACTGTCAAGAACCTCCCAGGACATGGTAGGGAGAGGAAAATTAATCCAAGTAGTCTTCGAAGATTAATGCAAACTGTTGAAAAAACACCACATATAACATCCAAAGAGCTGAAAGATGACCTGGGGTAATCTAGAGTGGTAGTTTCAACATGCACCATACCCCATGCACTAAACAAAGAAGGACGTCATGGGAGAAGGCCAGGGAGGACCCCACTGCTGAAAGACAGACATAAAATGGCATGCATGATCTTTTTCCAAATCCACCTTGAGAAACCACAATCCTTCTGGGAAAATCTTCTGTGGACAGATGAAACCAAACTCAAGCTCTTTGGCAATGCAGATTAGGGATACATTTACAGGCGACAAAATGAAGCTTATAAGGAAAAAACACCCTTCCTACAGTGAACTATGGTATTGGGCTGTTTTGCAGCCTCAGGAACTGGAGGCCTGGAACATATTAAAGGAATGATGAAGTCAGAGAGCTACCAAGGTATTTTGGAGTGAAATCTGCTACCTGGTGTCAAAACGCTAGGACTGGGTCAAAGGTCAATGACCCAAAACATACATCCAAAAGTACAAAAGAATGGTTAAAAATGAACAAATGGACTGTTTTAAACTGGTCAGCAATGAGTCCTGATCTCAATCCAATCGAGAATCTTTGGAAAGAGCTGAAATCTGCCATTTGTAAAAGGAATCCTGGAAACATTCATGAGCTGGAGCAAATCGCAATCTGATTTTATAACAACCCTAGTATAACGAATTTACCCTGTTAACATCCAAGTTAAACTCCCTGTTATAATGAATGTTATATGTAAGTCGAAACCTAAACTGTTACAGTGTACGTTTTTATGAGTTGAAATGTAAACCGCTTTGAAACTATGATAAGGCTGTATAAAAGAAACAATAAATAAATAAATACGAATGGGAGAAACTACCAGTAGACAGATGCATGAAACTTATAGATGGCTACAAGAAACGTTTGGAGGCGGTCATCATTGTCAAGGGTTGTGCAACCAAATATTAGTGAAGGGTGCCATTAATCCTGTCCAGGTCATATTTTTTTTCTCAGAAATTACTACTTCTAAATTGCACAGACATATTTTTTGTGACTCTCATTTCATAACAACAACAATGTAAGAACAATCATATGACTAAGAGCAGCGATTCTAGGAAAATGCTCAGCGGGTTCTAGCAACTCGAGGAAGGACAAAACGTGTGTTCAGTACCATATTCATTTCAATTCATCTTGTTGCATAAACATATATAGGTCATACAAGCTCAAGTTGCCATGCTTTATAAATCCCCGTGATATTTGATGAATGACGAGCATTTCGGGGGGAGAGGGTTATTTTTACCGCCTAGATCTTTTTAGGATAGCTTCCACTTTTTTGTCACTAAAAACTGGAGTTACTGTAACTCACATGGCGTCCATTAGAGGGCGCACAATCTCTTAGAAGAACCACAATTTATTATTTAGTCCTTGTTTACTCTTTGGAATGGATCCGCATTTCACTAAATCATAGCCGCAAAAAACCCTTAGAGGGCGCTCACAGGTTATAATTTCTCATCCACACTAAGCCGAAGGATCTGCGGATTTCTTGACGGATGCAGTTTTACTTTTTGGTTGCCGTCTACACGTACACTCAACCGAATAGATATAGTCAGGTTTTCATAGTTTATCTTCACTTTCGTACCTGTCATCTTGGAAAATGATTGGTTTTATATTGTCGTGGAGCATATGGAACGCATTTGGAATTATAGGTAAAATACCTTAGGACTTTTGAGAAATTGAAGGACTTCTAATTATAATTAATTATGTTTTCTAAAATGTAAGTATTATTCTTGAAAAATGTAGGAGATTCCCAGGAGGTTGTAATCTTTTATTTGCATATTAAGAAGGTTTGTTTGACTAGGGTCCATATGAAGTTACCACAGGCTATATCTATTTATAGCATGTCTTAAAAGACCTACTCCGTAGTTGCAGAAAACAGGAAGTTTTATGAAGACAAAATGTACTGTATATTTATTGGAAATATTGTCACACGTGTATTATGCTTCTGTGTATGTAAGGCAACACATTCAACCTTGCTGTTTCTGCAGGTGCGTTTGGTCAGACTGATGTGATCCAATCCGAGGGTGTAATTACAGTGAGGGAAGATGATCCTGTCCAGGTGTCCTGCACATATGCAGCTGCAAATTTTTATGGCTTACAGTGGTACAAGCAGTTGCCAGGGAAAGCCTTGGAATTCATTTCATATCAGGCACAGGCGGGATCAAAGGATTCACACGATGGACGCTTCACCTCAGTCTTGAACACCACAGGGAGAGAGAGCAGCCTTCAGCTCCAGAGGACGCAAGTGACTGATGCTGCTCGCTATTACTGTGCAGTGATGGACACAGTGACTCAAACATCCTCTTCTGCTGTGCAAGAACTGCCAGGAAATCTGTTGCTTGCTCTCCAAATCAAGACCCTACATACTACTCAGCCTGGTACAGTAGCTTGACTGGAAAATGTGTTACATTAACATTCAGTAGGTCACCCATTTAAATCCCTGGTCAGTTGGAGGGGGGGGGGGGCGGTGAGAGAAAACTTGTTCTTCTAAACCAGTGGTTCTCAAGCCAGTCCTCTAGGACCCCCAGGTCAGTCCAGTTTTCAGGATATCCACAATGAATATGCATGAGATCTATTTCCATTGTAAGCAGATCTATCTCATGCATATTCATTGTGGCTATCCGGAAAATCTGATTGGCCTGGGGCTCCCAGAGGACTGGGTTAAGAACCACTGTGCCCTTGCCAAAAATGAAAAGAAGATTAGCAAAGAATTGTCCTCTCATTGCTAGATTTTGCATTAACCTTGTGTTTAACGTGAGACCTAAGGCACAGTGAATGCAGAGCCTCTGCAATAAGTGTCAGGGGTACAGCAGGCATGTTCCTGGCAGTTACCACATGGGGGTGTATCCTAATGTGTAGCACAAGTAACACAGGTGCACCTAATGCCATTGAGGTATGTATAAGTGCAGTCATGCTGAAACCCTCCACCCAATGTGCAGCAGCGGCCAAGAAGGCAAATAGAATGCTGGGAATCATAAGGAAAGGGAAGGAGACTAGAACAAAGGATGACATCATAATGCCTCTGTATTGTTCCGTGGTGCTACCGCACCTCGAATATTGTGTGCCACCTCTCATGCAGGCTCAGTATCTGTCCTTAGGCTCTAGTCCTCGGGGAACAGGTTCTAGTGATCCCTCTCGGTGTCTTGTAGATCTGACAGGGTTCCTGGAAAGTTCTCTGAAGGTAAGTACTGAGCATATTACCCTGCTTGTAACCCTACCTTTGGAGCCAGATAAGTCTGTAATTCTTTGCTCATATTTTAGGAATTTTAATGCGCAGTTCTTTGGTTCATATGTCTGCATTTTTCCTGATTTATCAGGGATTACCCAGCAGAGGAGGAAGGAGTTTCTTGGCCTACATCCTAGGGTCCTCTCCCTGGGGGGTAAATTTGTTTTGAGATTTCCCTCTTTTTGTATAATTTCCTACTTGAATAAAATATTTCTGTGTTTTGAGCCAGGGCAGCTCGTGGAGTTCCTAGTCATGAGGAAGGGGTCTGGGGCTAAGGTGCAATCTCATATGGCTGATGCGTAAGTCTTACCCTGTCTTGTTTTTAGTTAATGATGTGTGAGAGAAAGGATTCTCGAACCCATATTCTTTAGTATTTTTCTTGTTGCTCACGCTTTTTCCTTATTAATAAGTGATGTTTGTTTGATTTGGTTATGTTTCCTATGTGATTCTTATGATGGTTTCTCAGAATTTAGAAACATAGAAACATGATGGCAGAAAAAGACCACATGGCCTATCTAGTCTGCCCTTCCATATTAACCATTACAACAGTTCCCTTTAGAGATTTTCTGTGTTTGACCCATGCTTTTTTGAATTCAGATACTATCATCATCTACACCACCTCCACTGGGAGACTATTCCACGGATCTATCACTCTTTCCGTAAATAAATATTTCCGCATATCACTCCTGAATCTATCCCCCTTCACCCTCATCCCACGTCCCCTCGTAGCAGAACTTGCTTTCAATCAAAACAGGCTCTCCCCCTGTGCATTTATGCCATGAAGGTATTTAAACATCTCAATCATATCACCTCTATCCCGCCTTTCCTCTAAAATATACATATTAAGCTCCATAAGTCTGTCCTCATATGCTTTATAACAAAAAAACTAACCATTTTAGTAGCCACCCTCTGCACCGACTCAAACATGCATATATGCTTTTGAAGGTGCGCTCTCCAGAATTGCACAGAATACGCCAAATGAGGTCACACCAAAGACTTATACAGAGGCACTATCACCTCCTTTCTTCTGCTAGCCATTCCTCTCCGTATGCACCCAAGCATCCTTTTAGCTTTTGCCGTTGCCTTTTCTACCTGTTTAGCTACTCTAAGATCAGACACTACCACGCCTAGGTCCCGCTCTTCTTTTGTGTACAGAAATACTTCACCCCCTATACTATATTGCTCCCTTGGATTGCTGCAGCCCAAATGCATGACCTTACATTTTTTAACATTAAATCTCAGCTGCCAAATTCTAGACCATTCTTCATGCTTAGCTAGATCCCTTCTCATGTTATCTACACCTTTCTATGGGGCCCAGTTCCATCCCGCATGTCAGGACTCTTTGTGCATCTGGCCGGAACTGGACACACAGGCAGAGTTGCAATTCTGATCCCACTGGGCACGTCTAGCCCTGTAGGATCAGAATCGTGAATAGGTCTGTATGTGCAGGTCGGGACCCTGATTCCTTCTGGCCTGCGCATACAGGCCTTCCCTGGCTAAATCAGTCAGGGCTCCTTAATGGAACCATGGCACCATGGTGTCCAGTTGCCCTGGCACCCAGGATTCCATTGAAGAGCCGCAATCTCCAGCTGCTGGCTCCAGAAGTGAATTCCCCATAGCCTGAACCCTGATCTGGCGTCTTAAGGCCAGGGTCGGGCTGCGGGGAATACTCTCAGCACCCCCTGCCCCATCTGCATCCTGCACCCGCCGTCCCCTGCTGAATAGGGGAACCTATTCTACCTTGGAGGTGGAATAAGTTTCCCGTGCAAGTTGCTGGTCCTGGACATACAGGGCTGACATTAGAATTGGCCCTGTACATCCAGGGCTGATGACCACCCACTGCCCACCCTAACGCCACCCCTTATCTGCGCCTTTCCCACCCCCATCTACCTTCCCCATACAAGATGCGGGAAAGGTAAATGGGACCAAGAAGAGGCATGAATAGCGGGGATGGACGTTCCCCTGATGATGTGTATTCCAGTTGGCTGTATATTAAAAAATGATTAAATATAAAATAAAATAAAATAAAATAAAGAGCCTTTATTTTGTTTAATTTATTTAATGTGCTTTTTAAAAATTCTATTGTAAACCACAGAGTTTGTTTACAGGTCTGCGGTATATCAAATAAAATATAACACTAGTTAAATTTTCTATGTATAACGTTGAGCTGCACTGTAAACCACCATGATTGAAGGATAAGGTGGCATAAATATATGGTTAAATAAAAAAAACCCATAACCATAACCATAAAGAGGACCTGGGAAATCCGCTGCTTGCTCCGGGACGAGCACTGTGGAATCTGTGTGGCCTTTTTGGGAACCTGCCAGGTGCTAGGACCTGGATTGGCAACTATTGAAAGCAGGATATGGGCTTGATGGACCTTGCTCTGTGCCAGTATGGCATTTATTATGTTCTTGTATTCATGTTAATTGCCACATTGACAATTTGTGTGCTGCAAGTGCCTCAGTGCAACTGCAATATGCTCTCGACTCTCACACTCCACCCCTAATCCACCCATTCCCTGTTCCATTGCACAATGTGCAGTTACATGGGAATTATTATGTGGTAGTTGTCACCAATGTTCCTGCTAACCT
Organism: Ichthyophis bannanicus; assembly: GCA_033557465.1. Lineage (NCBI taxonomy): Eukaryota > Metazoa > Chordata > Amphibia > Gymnophiona > Ichthyophiidae > Ichthyophis > Ichthyophis bannanicus. The sequence continues at coordinate 124,942,281 of CM066048.1, forward strand.
GTGCTGGGTCCGCCACCAACATTCCTGCTGGCGGGGGGAGGTGCAGAACGATTGACGCTCTGCTCCTCCCCCCACCGGCAGAAAAGCTGGCGGAGGGACCCGGCGCAGATTAAGGAGAACATTGCGAGGGTGCTGCGGCATGTGTTAGACCCTGTGTGTTAGACCCTGGTCTAACACATGCCCATGCAAATGAGCCATTGCAGCTTTTATACACAGAGAGCAAGCCAAACACATGCGCACAAGAAGTCTGTGCTAGTTTGGCTTGCTCTCCAGGCACCGATGGCTAATTTGCATTTTTTCCTGGTCTTCTCTCTGCTTCCCGGCAATTTAAAAACAGTAGCATTATCTGCACAGAGCAACTTCTTATGACAGACTGATGAACAGCACCATACAGGAACACTGGAAAACCGGTTTCACTTCGGCTTTATCTTTTTCTTTTGTCGGCACAGCCTAACACTATTTTGATGCCATCGGTGGCTTTGACTAATGTCTGATCATCTGAGGAGAAGATGATCTAGGCATTGGGGAAAGCACCTGGCGCCATCAAAATACCGTCGGGGGCAGTGAGAGGTTTACTTCTGCTCAGACCCTGCAGTTAAAATTTTGTCGCTATGGCTGGTTGCAAAATCATCTATACCTGTCTCTGCATTAGGTGTAGCCATGATTTGCATACCAGCCCAGCAGATTTAAATAATGAGTAGTCATTTAAATAAGCATGGCATTAATTGGTTCCTAGTTTTTCTGCCGGCATTTAGGTCTACTTCCCACATAGGGAGGATTGTAAAGATGTGTTTAAATGTGGCGTTATGGGCTCCTAAGGCCCGCACTAGCTTTCTAGAATGGCCTGTTAGAGTTACAGAAATAAAACTAGATAGTTTCTAAATACTTCATCCAGCAACACAGTCAAGCTTAGTAGAGCACCACTGGTATAAAGCTCATAAATGGAAACAATGTTTTGTTGGATAGTTTGCAAGGGGGGACGCTCCCTCGAGCAACAAACCTCCTTTTTAATCAATTTAGTCAAACTTAGTAGCGTTTCAGCAAAAATTAATTTAAAAAGTACTTAGCTTGTAGGTGGCGTATGCACCAGCTGATAATGACGTCAGACGCCATATTACCAATGTAAGAAGAGCTGGTTTGGAGAAAGTTCACAGTGATGGGCTACGTGAGCTATGCTTCTCCTTTGAGTTGTTTTGGATGTCTACCCCTGACACAGAACCCTAATCAAGAAAGTTTGAATCAGGTTCAAAACACAGTACTGTTTCGGGTGGATGGGGCTATCAGCGCTAACAGTATTGAGGTGTTACTCCTTGGAAATTTATGCCTGTTCCATTCTGCACAAGCTAAGTACTTTTTAAATGAATTTTTGCTGAAATGCTTACTAAGTTTGAATACATTCATTAAAAGGAAGGTTTGCTGCTGGAGGGAGACAGAAATTTGTTTCCATTTATATGCTTCATACCTATGGTGCTCTACTAAGCCTGACTCTGTTGCTGGGTGTTATTATGTGTCAGTGCTTTAGGACTATTTGGGTATTACTTTCTGGATCTAAATACTTCACAGCAAAGAACCACTTAAGAACTCAGTACCCCAAAGAAATATTAAACCCTTCCCCCCAAAAATACAATGGGGGCATACCCACCACCTTAAATTAGAAATAAGAGTACTCAAAGGCATATGAAAAGGTAAAAACGGGTGGACTAAAAATACAGAATCAAGAAATAAATTAACATAGAAAAAGATTTATTGTATTTATAAGCCTTTTAGTGGTAGTTCTGAATGTGGAACCTTGCATCATGTAGCCGTAGGTTTGGTTGTTCTTTCCTAGGTGCATAACTTTGCACTTGTCCACATTAAATTTCATTTGCCATTTGGACATCGAGTCTTCCAATTTATCAAGGGTTTAACAACTTCAAATAATTTTATGTCATCTGCAAATTTCATCACCTCACTCGTTATTCCCATTTCCAGGTCCTTTATGAATATGTTAAAAAGTAGCAGGCCCAGAACAGATCTCTGGGGTACTCTACTATTCACCTTTCTCCATTCAGAAAATTGGCCATTTAGCCCTACTCTCTGCTTTCTATCTTTTAACCAGTTCCTGATTCACAATACTACACTGCCCCCTATCCCATGACTTTTTAATTTTGCCAAGAGTCTCTTATGAGGGACCTTCTCAAAGGCTTTCTGAAAGTCCAGATATACTATATCAAATGGCACACCATTGTCTACCTGTTTATTCACACCTTCAAAAAAACATTACAGATTAGTAAGACAAGACTTTCCTTGACTAAATCCATGTTGGCTGTCTCCCATTAAACCATGACTATCTACATGTTCAGTAATTTTATTCTTTATAATGGTTTCTATCATTTTGCCTTTTACTGCTGTCAGGCCCACTTGTCTGTAGTTTCCTGGATCACCTCTGGAACCCTCTTTAAAAACTGGCATTATAGGTCATTTTAATGATAGTTCACAGATTACTAATAGTAGGTCTACAATTTCATCTTTCAGTTCTTTCAACGCCCTTGGGTGTATATCATCCAGCCCAGATGATTTACTACTCTTCAGTTTATCAAATAGTAGTAATATATCTTTCTGGTTTATCAATACTTCTTTCAATTCTTGTGATACATCACCTTTAAATACCATTTCAGGCATGGGTAGCTTCCCTGCATTTTCTTCAGTAAAGACCAAAGCAAAGAATTCATTCAGTCTCTCTACTATGGCCTTGTCTTCCCTTACACCATTTTTAGCCCTCTATCATCTAATGAAAATGCCATGGCTTGGACAAGTTGAAGCTTTGTATGGAGAGAGACAACTCTGCTCTTGATAGTCTTGTCAAGATCCTTCATAGCCATTCTGCCAAGAATAGATGAAGTAAAAATACAGAATTAAGAAATCAATTAACATAGAAAAATATTTATTGTATTTATTAATCTCTTAGCTTCCTCAGGAAATCTATATCAGGAGTAACACATATCAAGAAGCCTTTTGATGAGACCAAACAATGTACTGGGTTCATTTAAACTCCCACAGTGGTTATAGTCGAGACAGAAATTTATCATAAACAGAGAAGAATAGAGTACATTAATTTGGGAAACCCACTAGCATATCAGGCTTGTGTTCCAAAGGAACATATCACTACTTTGTAAATAGTTCTACAATGTTGCACTGTAATTTGTTACATGTCTTGAGAATGTTACTGTTTATTGTAAAATAGTTCTGAAGAACCTGTTCCCTGTAAAATTGTTTGAGTTCATTGTAAACCGCCTTGATAAACATGAAAAGCGGTATATAAATAATGTCAAATCAAATAAATAAATAAATACATTTGGTAAAAGTGGACTGAAGGGCAGATAGCAGTGTCCCTCAAAGATTCTCTACCTATGAAATAACAGTCCTCCATTCCTATTTCTGGGTATTATTTAATATACAGTATTTGCGGCTAGCTTTAGAGCCGTGCAAATCCGCGACAAGGTGTTATACTAGCAAATGTCCATTAGAGGGCGATCAAAGATTGCCAGTATTTCCTCCCATCCCTGGAACCAAACAGAAACAGTCTTGACTCTTCGCAGATTTGGTTTCTGAAGTGTGAACCTGCAAAAGTATATCACCCTCTCCTCCTCTGAATCATACGCACATTTGTTCAGAGAGAGATACAATGTCTTTCAACTGGTTCAGATTTTCTGCCTACAATGAAGCCAGTCACCGTTCATCCTGGAAGATCTGTAACTTTAATTCATTGTATGTTATATGGAGTATTTGCATAGCATCAGGTAAAGTGATTCCATAAAACAAGCAAAACCAACTTATTTTCACTTACTTAGAATTTACCTTCTAGAAGAAATGTTCTTTTAAAATATAGAATGATTGTAAAAATTAGATGGACTCTTGAATTTTGCAGAACATTAGCTATTTCTATGTACATGTAAATGTTTTAGCTCTAAAAGTCCTTGACTCGGTGACCAAAAAGTATTTCCCCTGAGAATATTACTAAGGCCACGCGTGTTTCTTATATATTGACAGATAGTCTTAGGGCATATTTCATAACTAATTAATGGGGAGAACATTTAATACATATAGGCTGCACTGTAGTTTGCCTGAAAATGGCCTCTCTTGATTCCATCATATTCCCAGATATAATGTGGTCTTCTATGTGCAACTTTTTAAAATTCTGTGCAGGAGTTTTCAGTCAGTCTGAAGTGACCCAAGACAAGGATGTTACAGCGAATCTAGACGACCCCGCCTATTTTTCCTGCACATACAAACTTTCGGGAAACTTCAATGGCATCCAATGGTACAAACAATTTCCAGGAAAAACCTTGGAATTTATTTTATATCAGGTACTGCCTGGCACAGGAGAGTCCAAGGATCGTCGCTTCAGATCATTCTTGAACACCACAAAGAAAGAGACTTCCCTCCGCTTGGATAAGACACAAGTAACAGACGCTGCTGTGTATTACTGTGCAGTGAGAGACACAGTGACTCAGACATCACTGCCGTCTGCACAAGAAACACGTAATGCTCTGCCTGGTCTTCTAAGCCATTAATGTTTATTATGTAACATGTAATAGACACAATAGGAATCACACAATACAAATTTTATTTCTCAATCACTTTTATTACCTTAAGCACTTCGTGAGGGTCTAGCATGGGTGCATTTACTTCCGTTTATTGAGGCGGCGTTATGTGAACCCACATTAATGGCAATATTGACAGCACGCGATATATATCCCTGCGCTAACTGCAATGTCCGCACCATGCCTCCTGTCCACCCCTAACCTGTCCATTTAGCATCCTAATGCATGATTGACAGTGCAGAATTGTCACGTGCCCCCATTGTAGCTGTCATGTGGGCTCGAGCATGCAGTTAACACTTGCCAGATCACTTGTTAAATGCATAGCACACTTTCGTAAAAGTGCTCCTTAGGGTAGTGTGCCCTGGAGCTATTGACGTAAAATGTTACGATTCCATTCATAAACATATACCGCTGTTTTTGCTGCTTGGTTGCATATGGTTGTGGGCTGCTATAATTGCAGATCAATCGAGGAAATATGTGGTGAATCTGCGATCCTGGCACTTTTAAAACAGAGGTGTAAAAACAGCCACAAGAGGGCAGAAAAGTCTCTCGGACGAGACTCCCTGTATCTTCCTCCTGAGAGCCAGCGACGAATGTCGCAGTGACAATATTCTGCCGTGGCAACGTGTCTAGTCTTCAAGTTGCTTAGGATTTCTGTACAGTTATTTCTGTGTCCATGAAAAGGATAAATTAATTTATCCTAAATAAGGAGTTCAAAATAGTTACAGCGGGAGAGAAGAAAGGAGCAGGCACACACATCATGCAATAAAAAGGGTCCGTATCTACCCTCCCTCTCTAGTGATCACTCTGTCAATATCTATTCTTTCTCTACTTTTTTTGTTTAGCTTTGCTAGATTAATGCTGCTCTCTCCGTCTCACCTGTTCTACCTCCAATATATATGCAAATAGGATCAAAAGAAGTTTTGAACTCTGAAAGGAACTGGCTAAGTTGACTTCAGGGCTCCCCAGTTCCCTCCTCTTCCCCCACCCCCAACTTCTTCACATCACAGCACTAGATATCCACAGCAGACAAAATGAAGCCGCGTTTGAGCGCGTTCCTGGGCGTTTTTCTGATAGGTAAGAAGAATGACATTAATTGGACTTGAGGAGAGTGTTAAACTCATTCTGTGCATGCTAGTTTTATTCTAAAATTCAAAAGTAACATCGTGAGCTTTTATCACACCTCCCTCTTCGGAATCAGTAAAGCTGTAACATAATAAAATTAAAAGAGATGATTTAAATTCTATTTGAGGCTAGGCTGCATCATTTCAGTATCGAAGGCAGGTTGTAAACATAATAGTTTTAAATAATGAATAAAACATTTATGTATAGAATGCTCATTTTGGTGAAGATCTATCCACACTTTGCAATATGCTGTAACCATATTTGGGTTTGTTTTCCAGTGAAAAACAGCTGGAGTCAGAAGGATTCCGTCAGCCAACCAACTGGTGCAAAGGTTATTCACCAAGGGGAGAATGTTAGACTGGATTGTACTTATGAAAGTGTAGCGAACCCGTTCATGTACTGGTACCGGCAGAAACCAGGTCGGTCCCTGGAATACCTACTGCAAATTGATTATCTGAATAGTACTAAGAAAGCGAAGGAACACGAAAACAGAATGGACATCAACCTGGATAAGAAAGCCAGATCTTCGCCATTAACACTCTCTGGGGCCCTGATCTCAGATAGTGCCTTGTACTTCTGTGCTCTGAGTCCCACAGAGGGAGAAACCTACAGCCACCTGGTACAAAAAACTCCACAGTTTATTCATGCCTTTCTCTTTTGCTGTTTAAAGACAGGGCTGTATCAAGGACTGTGCGAGCGGTGCAGCCATACAGGGCGCAAGCATAGAAGGGGGCATTGATATCATTACTGGGCTTCCAGGAAGTTCAAAAAGAGTGAGCTACTGACCGCGGCTGGGTGGAGGAGGGGTACCAAAATGTGGGCAGGAGGGGGCAGAATGGGGACGTGGTCAGCAATGGAGACATGCAATGCATAGTCAGGAAAGGCCTGTGTATGTTCTGTGTGTTTCTCATGGACGTCCATGTTATACCAGCGGAAATGTGGAATAAGGCTAGTACTTAGAAACTTTTCTGCTCTGCTCTGCAATGCGTCCCATAGAGTTGAATGGCTGTGACAGAGATGTTGTGAACCGGTGTGCCTGCAGTCTGGATGACCTCAAGATGCAGTTGTAAAGAACAGAATGCAGAGGTGGGAGAAGGTTGTGTAGTAAAGACACATTACTAAACGCCCCTACAGAAATATTCAGAGGTGCAATGACGATTATTCCGGCAATGCTGACAATTGCTGTGTGAGCTACAGGAGATGATCTAGGGCACCCTAACAATTCCTGTCTTCCGAGAAGTGGGACTGTTGATGTAGGGATTGTATGCGAGTGAGTATAGGATGGATGCATGTGTGGGTGAGAAACAGATCAGATTAGTAGTCCTGGGACCCCCATGCCATCATGTTATACCAGCTGTTTTCTAGAGGTGCAGGGAATCTGTACTGCAGATGTATGTTTTCTGTGCCTGCAAGTGAGTGTGTGTGTGTGTGTGTGTGTGGTTAAAGGGATGAATGGGGGCTCCTGGTATGCACAACAGCAATTTTGGTGGGACATCATTATTTGACCAGTACCTGTCTGTAGGACTGACCACAGCATGCCCAGGTGCCAGTGTGATCAGCCAGAATACAGCAGAATGGGGTCTCTATGGCTAAATGTCAAAGCATATTCCTGTCAATGATAAGGGACCCTCAGAATGAGTGCATACAACAGGGCACACAGCACCGGCAGCAGTCTCACAAATGTGCACATTTGTATAGACAGATGCTGGTGCCCTGATGCTGGTGCTGTTTGTGCTGGTGCCCTGATGCTGGTGCTGTTTGTGCTGGTGCATGTGCTCAATCTGAGGGTCCTTATTTAATGTCAGGGATATGCTCTGACACTTAACTGTAGAAGACCGTTTCAGAATTCTTCTGGTCCATACATACTGTAGCATTGTACAGACTATTATCGGAGATGACCAATGCAAGCATAACTAAAATGTTCACCCTCTGCCAAGTACAGTATGTTGTGCTGCAAGGTAGGTCAGGACACTCATATCACTTTCTACTTGCTGTTGTAACATCTCTGAGTGCACAGAGATCCCTCTGCAGTGTCCTGGTCATGCAAGGGACTAGCTTTTATGGCCTGTTTTGCATCAGCACATCTGTATCATCCATTTTCATGGGTAGTTGGCATCGGCATTGCACCACACCATCAGTGTGAGGAGCAGCTTTGGGGATGCACGTTTTAACTGAGGAGACGGGCAGCAGTGGAGTGGTACATCTTTTTGGAATTCATTGTGTGCAGAGACATCCAGGCTGCCTGCTACATATACCCATGTCCCGGGGTTTGTGTGTGACATGTCAAACATGTCTATGTCCCTGATTCCAGACCAGTGGACATGTCCAGACCTGTGCATGCAGAATTAGGGTCAACGTGGGGCAGGGGGTCTGGTTTTCATTTAGACATGTCTGCAGGCCAGACGTGCATGTTATAGAATTGCGCTCTAAAGCGTTGAACATGTATATATGTTTCACTGGTTGCTCACATCTATCAACCCCACACCTCCTCTCCCTGCCTCTTTCCTGTAATGACAAATTAAGGCAACCTAAGACCTAGCTGCATTCCCTGTGTAACCCTGTTGCCTCTTCAATGGCCTGAAGAGAGGAGAACTATAGTTTTATAGAGATTTGAGTTTTTATTGTATGAAGTTTTTATTTTCTGTAAACCGCTTTGATGCATTCTACTAAAGGCAGGTAATCAAATTTACAATAAACAATAAACTCTAGAGAGCTAGTTACTGATCTATTTGATCCAATAAAAGATCTCACCTGCAACGTGTTTGCTGACCCTCATTTAAACATATGCAGCTCAACTAACCACAGCCACAATACTTTGCACTAAGAGACTCCCAAATTACATTGAAAGAAAAGCTAAAATTATCGCAGGCAGGAACTTGAACAGTTTGTGACATCTTTAATCAGTCCTTAAACTTAGGGACATGTTTACTAAGGTGTGCTTACTGTTAACATGGGTTTCAGGCAACCTAAGGCTGCTGTGCTGATGGTTAGCTTAAGGTCCCGCACTAATAGGCTGATGCACAAAACTAGCACAGATAATGCCACTTATAGGTATGCGTACTGCTACTACCAAATGCAGAAAAGAGATTGACATACACATTAACAGTAAGGGAAAAACTAGCACACAATTAACACCAGGAGTATCTAAATGTATTTAAATTATAGGCAAATGAGCTTCACATAATAAACCGGTATGCAAATATTGGCTGTTCTCGATGCAAAAATATGCATAGAGGATTTCACAACCAGCCTTAGCGCCAATATTTTTATGCCTGGGTCTGAGGTGGCTTAAAAACCTAGCGCTTGCCCCCAACAGTATTTAGATGGCACTGGGTGCTTTCCCCAATGCTAGATCATCTTCCCCTCAGATGATCCAGGCATCAGGGAGAGTACCTGATGCCATCAAAATACTGTCGGGGGTCACTGCCTCCAACAGAAAAGAAATTCCTGGTGGCCCAGTGACCCCAAACCCCCCACCCACCTCCTGGTACTTTCATGCTCCCACTCTTGCCCCGCCATCTTGAAAAATGGAAGTGCCTGGCTGTGCGTGGTGCATCCTGGGATGCACTGGGTGAGGTCAGACTAACTTATAAGATACAATAAGCCTTATATGGCACTCTGACCTTGCCCGGTGCACTGTGCATAGGGCCATGTGCCACCATTTTTGAAGATGGCGTGGCAAGAGAGGGAGCATGTGGGCAGTGCTCCTGCTCATTTCTGAAGGTACTGGAAAGGGGGAAGGGATGGGGTGTGGGAGGTTCAGGGCTGCTGGGCCACCAGGGTTATTTTTGGTTAGGCGGGGGGGGGGGGGGGGGGGGGAATTGGGGCCACTGGGCCACCATGGATTATTTTTACTTTGGGGTGTGGGGGGGATCAGGGTCACTGAGCCACCAGGGATTATTTTACTTGGATGGGTTGCAGGATCAGGACTGCTGGGTCACCAGGGAGCCACTTTCTGTTGGGGCACCGGCTCCGGACAGTATTTTGGTGGCATTGGGGGGCTTTCCCCTGATGCCTGGATTATCTGAGAGGAGTTTGACATTTCTCCTCAGATGATCCAGGCGTCAGAGAAAGCAGCCAATGCCACCATAACACTGTCAGGGCTCCTATGCAAGTTAGGCATACAGACCCGTTTCTCTGGGAGAGCTTGCCAAGCTTACACCGACTTCTTGTACGCATGTATTTGGCTTGCTCGCCCAATTTAATGCTGCCATTTTGTGCACAGTTTAACATGTGACTAATTTGCATGCTCGCCCCTTTCTGCATGCCTGCGCTGAAGTCACGCGCTATTGGTGCACTGCAAATAGGCATAAAACGTTGATAGAGCGCAACTTCAGCGCCGGCTTTCTGCATCAGCCTGTTATAAATTTCACGCTAACCAATTATGTGTGATTAGGTGGGAACTGGGTGGGTTGGGGCATAATGTCAGTGCTGATGCACATCATGATAGCTCAGGCATTTTGGCCATATGCTAATCATGTATGCACCTCAGTGGATGGCATTAAGTGACCCCTCACATACCATTTATTGCAGCACTGCACATCAGCATCTATCGGCAGGAGGATGGATGCACAGATTCCCAAAAATTAGCACAGACCTCAGCGCTACTTCGGTGGTGTAATCACATGTCCCTAAGAAAGGATTCCTTTCTGCTCAGCTAGTTTGTTGAATTTTCTTTTAATAGACTTTCGTAGAGGGATAACCTGTAAGGTTTTGCTATGAGGGCAAATTCCTTTTAACTGTAAAGAGCACTGCTCTTTCCAGGCTGTATTACAGTCTTCAGATGGTGCATCGATGTTATAGTTTTAATCTCAAGTAGCATACAGGTGGTCTGGGACTCTCATAGTACTTGACTTTATCTTAGGACTGAAACACCAAGACACTAATGCACAAGCTTCCATGACAGGAAGACCAGTGGAGGACTCTTGCCAGCTTAGAGGATGTGACCCATCGGTAATGCTGACACAGATCTTCCCAACCTGTCCTAGTGATCAGTGTTCACTCTAAGGTGGATGGGAATTCTCCACCTGGATTACTACCATGATTGAAGTCTCAATCACAAGAGGTAGGCAAGTTCTGCAATAATGACAGCTCCTGGTAACCACTGTTCCCTCTAAGCTGTGCTCGTGTGCGCGCGCACACACCTCGCCGAGCGAGCGCACATACTTTACAACAGAGCGCACAAAAATGACGGTTCTGATTCTGATAGAAGATAACACAGACGTCTTAAAATTTAATAGTTGTGATTGTAATTACTAGAAATTTTCCGCTTCATTTAGTAATTGTCTATTTTCATTTAATTTGATTAAAATCAATGTGGTGTATATACTGTATTCTGACATGTAGTCAAATTTTAAAGTATATAACTCCAAGGGGCTTGTTTACAAAGCTGCGGTAGTGGTTCGCGATCGTTATCGGAGCCGCGACCCCATTGATTTCAATGGGGCCGCGGCTCCGATAACGATCGCGAATCGCTACCGCGCCTTTGTAAACAAGCCCCCAAGTGTCATTATGTGGCACACAAAAATTTAACCTTCCTTCAAAAGCTGCACAGCTGATATTTTATGCACACACAGCCTACAGAAAATTAGAGGGAACATTGCTGGTAACTGAAACCACAATATTGATGCACCACCGCCATGGGGATATGGGGAGGGATGACGGACTCTCATGCATCTTAGAGGGAATTTTGCTGGTGACCCTACAGGGAGATGTTTTTCTAGGAGCCCCCATGAATCTGCAGAAAAGACTACACACATCAGTTGTGCTTATTTATTGCAGATATCCTAAAACCGCCACTGTCTGTGGGGTCATCGAGACAGGTATGCAAAACTCTATGCTTGTGGCTAATCTCCTTTTGACTAATGACCTTATTTTATGTATGTATGTATATGTGTGTGTGTGTGTGTATATGTATGTGAGTATATTTAGCAGGAGACACTGGGGAGAATCAATCACGCAGATATGGAAGGAGAAACTGGTGTCTATGACTGCAATAAAAACTATTGAACTCCTTATTCAAACCAAGCACTCCCTATGATAAGACCTCAGGCAGCGGACTTCCGCACACCTAGGAATCTTTTTTCCCCTCACTTCAAATGCGTCCTACCTTGTCCATGAAAAGCCGAGTTACTGTAACTCACTCGATTTCCCTTAGAGGGCGCTAAAATTACGTCAATGAAGAAGCAATACTATAATGCACTAAGGTTGCTTTGCATCGGTATCACGCTTATTTCACAATTTAAGACATCTTTCCTCCAATAGAAGTATTTATGGTGGGACGTAAGAACATCGTTCATAAAAACAATGTGCTGGATTCAGTCAAGGTAGTTCGGTAAAGCAAGCTCTGGCTGCCTTTTTCTACCCTCTTTTATCTCTTTCTTTTTTCTCATTGTTCTCTCTCATTTTTCCTTCGTCTGTTTGCCTTTGTGTATGGGACAGGAATGTATCTATTTTGAAAAAATAAACGAATAGCAGGAGAACTAAGACAACTGGAGAACTTATTTGCTTATAAGCAAATCATGTTAAAAGAACGCAAAAACTAAACTGAGGATATTTTTAGTTTCAAACACAACAATTCCTTTCACCATGTTTATTGTCATTTTATGGAGCCCATCACGTCGCAGTTTCTAGTCGCCCTTTCCCCGCCCACTCTAAATCCCCGCCCTCTGGTGGGGCAGAATTTCAGTTTAACAAGTCTGACAGCTGCTTTTCTGAACTCACAGCTAAATTATGCATTTCTTAAAAATGAGTGCAATAATAAAACTGTGGATGTTGTGGGGGATCTGTGGGATAACAGGTAAATAAAATGTTGATTAATATATTTCCATTTATGAAACAGAGAACCAGTATATATTTTCTATATGAATTTAGTTTGTGTTGTACTATACTTTGAATACCTAGTTAAAAAGAGGGTAATGCAAATGGATTATTATTAATTTTTATCAAATAAGAGAATTTACCATTCTATATTTTCTTGTTTTTCTTTAGCTATTAGAGTTGAGAGTGATAAATGATTTATTAACATTGACACTTGTCAATGGATACTTTATGATCTGATCTCTACTTGCTGGGAGTTATTATAGAACACATTTGATATAGATTTACAAAGGCTGGTAAGTAATTTTGTGGTTAAGAAATGTGTTAACAGAACCCAGGTGTCCTAGCTTGACCTATAGTGTTTCATCATTGCATAAAAAAGTGTTTTACAATCATTGGACTTTTCAACCAACTTTTCTGAAAAGCTGGAATAATTTTATGTATTTTATCTTTCTGCAGATGTCCTCTGTCAGTCCGAAGTGACCCAAACTGAGAATATAATTACAGTGAAGGAAAAACATCCTGCCCAGCTCTCTTGCACGTATACTGTTGCAAATTTTTATGGCGTGCAATGGTACAAACAGTTGCCTGAGAAAACCCTGGAATTAATTTTACAGCTGATACAGGATGGATCAAAGGAGTCAAACGATGGACGCTTCAAGTTAATCTTGAATAGCACGGAAAAACGGAGCAGCCTTCACCTCCAGAGGACAGAAATAACAGATGCTGCTCAGTATTACTGTGTAGTGAGCGACACAGTGGTTCAAACATCCTCTTCTACCATGCAAGAACTGCCAGGAGGCTTGTTCTAAACCTGTAGCCCTGTCACAGAACAGAAAACATAGTCCCCTTTCTTCTAGGTTATCTGAATAGGAAGCTGAAGAATATTACCACTTAAAGACTCGGGATTCACAAATTAATTTTCTCCAGAAAGAAAGGAAAAAGAGAAATAGACAAAAAGGCCATACTTTCATCAATTAAAGAGAGAAACTTATTTTAGTGGCTGGTGAAAAATAAATATGTGGAAGCCTGTGGGCGAGAGTGAGTCTCATACTGTGCTCTCATGTGAACGTCAGTAATGGTTTTAGCCCAGACAAAAATATATCAGCAAACAAAATAATAGTGTACATGAAGGTGACAAACCCACAGCTACCACAAGGGTTGTGAGAGCATCATTTGTGTGTTTCAATGGACTGGGTAGAAACAGCGCCAAGGGAAAAGGACAATTTCCTTTAAACCTCTTCCTCCAGATAAAACATGTTTGTAATACCATGGAAACGTTTTTCTTTAAAGTCTCAATAAATCCAGTTAAAATGGTCTATTTTTACTTTATAGCTGTGAAGAAATAAAGAGTTATGTATTAGATATAGGGGCCTGTTTACTAAGGCACATTAGCTGTTGCGGTGGGCTTGAGTGCGCGCTAAAGAGCTGCGATAACAGTGTACGCATTAAACAGTGCAGTTTGCGCACACATGAGGGTTAGCTTGGGGATAAGAGCGCATGTTCGCTGTCAATTTTCCAGTTAGCGCAAATGCATGGGCATTAAGCGCATTTGCATTGCCACCGGCACACGTTAGGATCCCAGTCAGTGCAGTATCTGCTTAGGTAGCACACAACGTTTTTCTGTACCATGCTGTGATTTCTACCCTACAGGTGTGATACTCGCAAACCCTAGAGCACTTTAGTAAATTTACACCTTAAGAGAATTGAAATGACAAGGTGTCATACTGCCAAAGTCCAGTAGAGGGTAATCACAGACGGTGCACAGATATTTCCCATTCACTACAGGAAACAAGCACTGACTTCTTGAGAGATTTGGTTTCTTTCAGTGGCTCTCACCACAACCTGTGAATCTGCACAATTATATTTCCTCTCGCCTCTCCTCCATCATACACACATATCCCCTGAAGGAAGATGAGTTGCTTCAAGCTTTCGACCTATGAGGAGCACATTCAGCATTCATCTCTGAAGATAAGTCACTGCAGGGTATCATGGGTTACATGGAGCATCTGCCTAGCGTCAGGTAAAGTGGATCGTGACTTCAAAAAATCAAACAAAAACAAGCTCCTTTTTCTGTATTTAGTTTGCCCTCCTGAATAATTTAAAAAATATATAACTCTTATAAAAAGCAGACCCTGCCTTGGATTTGTCAGATGATTGTGTGTTTAAATATCTGCAGAAACCATTTCTAAGTATAAAAATCTTTCGTTCAACTACCATAAAATCTTCCCACTGAGACTGTTATTAAGATCACATTTGTTTTATATTTATAATGGTCGGGAGCATATTTCATAAACACATTAAAGGCAGAGTCTTAATTCTTGTTGGAGTCTATGATACTGCTAGAACTGGTGCAGACCCGTGTGTATAAATTAATATAAGAAACTTTTTTTGTCTTCACATGCAGGGGTCTTCGGTCAGACTGAAGTGACTCAAGACAAGGGTGTAGTTACAGTGAACACCGATCACCCCACTGATTTCTTCTGCAAATACCATATTTCTGCTGGCTTTGGTGGCATCCAGTGGTACAGGCAATTCCCAGGGAAAGCCTTGGAATTCATTTCATATCAGATACAGGCGGGATCAAAGGATTCACACGATGGACGCTTCACCTCAGTCTTGAACACCACAGGGAGAGAGAGCAGCCTTTACCTCCAGAGGACACAAGTGACTGATGCTGCTCGCTATTACTGTGCTCTGAGGGACACAGTGACTCAAACATCCTCTTCTGCGGTGCAAGAACTGCCAGGAAATCTGCTGCTTGTTCTAAACGTGCAGCTCTCTCAGAAAATAGTGGCAAAATAAAGTCCTTTCACTACTAGGTTTTCTGGCACTAAAAAAACGGAAAATATTTAAAAGTAACCTTTTCAAAGATGCAATAAATAAATGAAAAGACAATACAGTTACTAAACACTCCAGAAAGCAAAACAACTATCATTGCTAACACTAACAGGCCAATGCAGAGAGCTAGCACGGGCTTTAGGAGCCCATAATGCCATGTTTAAATGCATTTTTACAATCCTCCCCATCAGGGGCGGTTCAAGGCAATGTGCTGCCTGAGGTGAAGGATGAGATGATGCCCCCCCCCCCCTATCATAGAGGTTGGTGGAGCTTTTTCAAAACTCCAGTCTGGGACTGAACCAAACCAAAAAGCCGATTAGATATATGTAGGAAATGCAAGATGTCTGCACACCAAGAAACTAAAAGAGAGCGAGAACCACAGCACAGTTTATAAAACTCATTTTTATTTTGTTGTTATAAACTGCGTTATGATTCTTGCTTTTTCAACATATATTTTGCATCCACAGAACCACCTTCAACAGTGGATGCAGAGCAGAGCCAGGACATTCATCCACAGAACTCAATATCTTAAAACAAATCTGATTCTGATCATCTCACTAACAACAACAACAACAACAACAAACATTCTCCAGTACCAGGCATATTGTGAACTAATACAAAACCCTACAATAAAATCACCGAGTATCTATAGAGTAAATCGACCATACCAAACCATATCAGCATCAACTTACATAAGGAGCCCATCCAAAAAAGCATCACTGTAAATGCTACAGTAGGCCCTGGAACATCCATACACCTATTTGAAAAATTGAATAAGTCAAATTACTACAGTAGAGTATAGATCTTTATGTACAAACTCCATGCTAACAGAACTCCTGGCCTCAGTCACACACTCAGAACACAGACCCTCACCAAATACAGAATAAGTGACTTACAATCTAAAGTAAAAATAAAAATATGTAGACAAAATTTAAACTGAAACTCCAAGAAGCTAGACTCTGCATACAGTGCAATATCAGATTACTAAGAGATGCAGTTCCCCCATACTGTGTAAAATATAAAGATAGCATAAAGTCCATTCACTAAAATGAAATAAAATTATTTTTTCTACCTTTGTTGTCTGACCATTTTATTCTCTGATCATGCTGGTTCCAATCTGAGGCTTCTGCTTTCCTGTCTTCTCTTAGCTCTCTTTCTGTGGTCTATGGTCCATCTGCCATTTCTTATCTCTTCTTTTGTTTTCTTCACTTCCATCAGCCTATTTCCAGTCCCAGTAACCCTCCCCAGTATCAGCCCCCTTTCCAGTCCTCCTCTCCCAGTACCTTCCAATGTCAGCCACCTTGCATTCCCAGGACTGCCTCTGGTGTCCATTCCCTTCCAGTCCCCCCTCCTTTCCCACTGTCCAGCCCTTTCCAGTCCAAATACCATTGCAGGTATCAGCTCACATCCACTCTCAATGCCCCCCCCCCAGTTAGCTCCCTTCCAGTCACCCTACCCTCTGTCCATCCCCCTTCCAGTACCATCCCCACATGTCAGCTCCCTTCCAGCTTTCTCTCCATTACCCAGCCACCTACCACTCCCATTCACAAGTGTCAGCTCCCTTCCAGTCCCCCTTCAGTATATCCTCAGGTGTAAGCTCCCTTCCAGCCCCCTCCTTCCCCCCATATCATTTCCAGCCCCCTTCTTCCCCCATGTCAGCTCCCTTCCCACCCCCACCTCCCCCCTGTGTCAGCTCCATTCCTGCCCCCTCCTTCCCCTGGCAGACCCTCTTAGTATCTGTTCCCTTCCAGTCCTATTTTCCCATCCCCCCGCATCAGCCCATTTGTAGCCCTTGCCCCTAGTTTTCTTCCAGGTTCAGCAACACTCCTCTCCCCTCCTCCCCATCAGCTCATTTCCAGTCCCAGCCCATTTCCCTATGTCCCTTATCAGCCCACTCCAGTCAAAGTGCTCCCAATCAGCCCATTACCAGTCCTAGCTCATTTCCAGTGCTTGCCCCCCATCAGCCATTACAGTCCTAACCCCCCAATAAGTCCATTTCCATTCCTAGCCCCCCAATCAGCCCATTTCCTGTCCTATCCCCCCATCAGCCTATTTCCAGTAGTAGACCATTTCCAGTCCTAACCCCACCTGATCAGCCCATTTCCAGTCTCAGCCTATTTCCAGTCCTATCACCCTTCTCAGCCCACTCCGGTCCTAGCCCCCTCACAGCCCATTCCCAGTACTCCCCCCACCAATGTCTATTTCCAGTCCTAGCCTCCCAATCAGCCCATTTCCAGTCCTAACCCCACCTGATCAGCCCATTTCCAGTTCTAGCCCCCCCATCAGGCCATTACAAGTCGTAACCCCCTCATACTATTTCCAGTGCTGTCCTCCCTCAGCCCAGCCCAGCCCAGCCCAGCCCAGCCCTGGACCTTCTCAGCTGATTTGCAGTCCAAGATGCCCTGGGGAAGAGCCCTGCCATTGTTTTACCGGTGCCGGCTCAGCTTTGCAGAGCCGTGAAGGGAGAGCTTTTCCCTTCTTTAGTGCAGCTCTGTTAAAGTTGAGCCCACTGGCGCTGATGGTAAACAGGACGGAAGGCTCAACTTTAACACAGCTGTGGAAAAGAAGGGAAACACTCTCCCTTTGCAGCTTTGCAAAGCTGAATCGGTGCAGGTAAAACAATAGCAGGGTTCTTCTGGGGCAGTGGGGGGGGCGGGGGGGCATGGGACACTTAATTTTGTTGCTGCAGCAGTGGCAGCAGCTTCTCCAGCCATTTTTTTTGTTTGTTTAAATTTTGAAGGCCGAGTGAGGCTGCCTTTTTGGGGGCACTTTTTGCTACTCCCAAAATGTTGCCACCTGAGGCTACTGCCTCACTTGGCTTCATTATAAAACCGCCCCTGCTCCCCTTGCAGGAAATAAACTTAAAGGCCGGCAGAAAAACTAATGACCAATTAACTAGTCAAGCGTATTTATGAGTACTCATTATTTAAATCTGCTGGGCTGGAATGCAAATCATCGCTACGCCTGATGTAGAGACTATCATTAAAACCATCTGCAATACCTGAAGATTGGAGGATCACCAATGCAACGCCAATTTTTAAAAAGGGTTCCAGGGGTGATCTGGGAAACTACAGACCAGTGAGACTGACGTCAGTACCAGGAAAAATGGTAGAAACCATCATAAAGAACAAAATTACTCAGCATGTACATAGTCATGGCATAATGGGAGACAGCCAACATGGCTTTAGACAAGGAAGATCTTGTCTTATTAATCTGTTATGCTTTTTTGAAGGTGTGAATAAACAGGTAGACAAAGGTGAGTTCGTTGATATAGTGTATCTGGACTTTCAGAAAGCCTTTGACAGTGTACTAGTGTGGATCAGGAACTGGTTAAAAGATAGAAAGCAGAGGGTAGGGCTAAATGGCCAATTATCCCAATGGAAAAAGGTGAATAGTGGAGTACCCCAGGGATCTGTGCTTGGTTCACTGCTTTTTAACATATTCATAAATGACCTGGAAAAGGGAATAACGAGTGAGTTTATCAAATTTGCAGATGACACAAAACTATTTAAAGTTGTTAAAACTCAAGAGGATTGTGGAAAATTGCAAGAGGATCTTGATAAATTGGAAGACTGGGCATCCAAATGGCAGATGAAATTTAATGTGGACAAGTGCAAAGTTATGCACCTAGGAAAGAACAACCCAAACTATAGTTACACAATGAAAGTTTCCACATTGGGAACCACCACCCAGGAAAAAGATTTAGGCGTCATCTTGGATAACATGTTAAAACCCTCCACCTAGTGTGCAGCGGCGGCCAAGAGAGCAAATAGAATGCTAGGTATCATACGGAAAGGAATGGAAAATAAAATAAAGGATATTATAATGCCTGTGTATCGTTCCATGGGCTGACCGCACCTTGAATATTGTGTGCAATTCTGGTCGCCGTATCTTAAAAAAGATATAGCATTATTAGAAAAGGTACATAGAAGAGCCACCAAAATAGTAAAGGGGATGGAAGGATACGTCTATGAAGAGAGGCTAAAAAGGTTAGGGCTCTTCAACCTGGAAAAGAGACGGCTGAAGGGAGATATGATAGAGGTCTATAAATTAATGAACGGAGTGGAATGGGTAAACGTAGATCGATTGTTTACGTCATCAGAATATAATAAGACTAGGGGACATGCAATGAAGCTACAGGGTAACCTATTTAAGACTAAAAAGAGAAAATAATTTTTTCATTGAATGTGTAATCAAACTCTGGAATTTGTTACCGGAGGATGTAGTAAAAGCTGTTAATGTAGTTGGGTTTAAAAAAGGGTTGGACAAGTTCCTGGAGGAAAGGACCATAAACCAGTATTAAAAGGGACATGGGATATCATTGCTTGACCCAATACAAGCATTGAGGAACCTGTGTCTTTGGGGAAACTGCTAGGTACTTATGACCTAGATCGGCCACTGTGGGAAACAGGATACTGGGCTGGATGGACCTTGTTCTGAGCCATTATGGCATATCTTACATTCTTATCTTATGTTCCTATGATCAGGCACTGGGCAAAGCCCCTGATGCCATCAAAACAGTTTTGGGCCATGCGGGCAAAAAAAGAAAAGAAAAGATAAAGCCGAAGTGAAACCGGTTTTCTGGTGTTCTGTATGAGTAGTATAATGGGTACACTACTCGTCAAACTGATTGACAGGTGAGAAGGATGAAAGGAACCAATCAGCATTCACTTCTGGTGTATATCCCACCTCAGGCCAAACCCCCTCCCATAGAAGTGAATGGTGAGTTAGCCCCGCCCATCCATGCCCCCAGGCATGGCCACACAACCCTACTTTGGCACGCCCCCACCCCACGTCCAAGGATGACATCAGCCAATCAGCGCCCACTTCTGGGTTTGTGCCACACCCACACCCCACCTCACAATGTTGGCATTAGCCAATCAGCACCCACTTCTGGGTTTGTGCCACACCCACACCCTCCCACCCTCAACCACGCCCCAGCCTACATTTATTTATTTATTTTACATTTCTTCTATACCGTGCTATTGAGATCAGTGCGGTGTACATCAAACAGAACATACTACAATGCATACAGGCAACATTGTGTTTACAGTGAACAGGGTAGTACAACATGGAACTGAACGGGGAAAAACTATATACAAGATAACTTTATACTATGTACATCATCCGAAATGACATCACCGGATCAGTGTGCCATCGGAAATGGACACTGTCCATTTCCAATGACATCAGCGGAAGCAGAGTGACTGACTCTGGAAATGTGTTTTGCTTCTGGTTAATGCTGACATCTGCAAAAGCAGGAACCCTGGAAAGCAAAACAAAAAATGCTTTCTCTCCGCCCCTGCCCCACTTCTTTTTTCTCACAAAGCAGTGCAATGCTTTTATGTGTATTGCAGGCTATTTAGAACTGATTGTTAAAAATAACCCTTTGGTAGCAGCAGCAGGAACACAATGCATTTGGTATACAGGCTTTTTGCAGAGACACAGCACTTGGGTATACAGGCTCTTCACAGAGACACAGCCCATGGTATAGAAGCTTTTCTTTCCAAAATATTAAACCGTAATTAACACATCTTTTTTAGAGAAACCAGTGTTGTCCATGTGATAGAAGTTTGCTTTTAATACCTCACTGTTAGACTGAAATACAGAGAGAGAGACCTGAGTTCAAATCCCACAACTGCTATTTTTTAGTGGCTTTGAAAAAAAAATACAATACAGAGAAACAAGTCTGAGCATGCTTTTAGAATATGGTAACACGTGATTGGCCGAAACAAGAGACTTGTTCTGAGCATGCTCCAGATGTGCTTTGACTATTCTTTTTATTTTGCTAACATCTTCAGTGGATTTATTCCACAAATCCTGTGTGTTTTAAAGTATAGCCTGTTCTATCTACCAATCACGTGTTACCATATCCTTTCCTAGAAACATGTCCAGACTTGTTTTCTCTGTATTGTTTTTTTTTCAAAGCCACACACAAAAAAAAAAAAAAAAAAAGCTGTGGTGGGATTTGAACTCTGGTCTCTCTCTGTATTTCAGTCTGAACTACAGGGGCTGCCAGAATATTTCTCTCTAACAGTGAGGTCTTAAAAGCAAAATTCTATCACATGGACAGCACTGGTTTCTCTAACAAAGATGTGTTAATTGCATTTGGAAAGAAAAGCTTCTATACCAAGGGCTGTGTCTCTGTGAAAAGACTGTATACCCAAGTGCTGTGTCTCTGTGAAAAGCCTGTATACCAAATGCATTGTGTTCCTGCTGCTGCTACCAAAGGGTTATTTTTAACAATCAGTTCTACATAGCCTGCAATACACATAAAAGCATTGCACTGCTTTGTGAGAAAAAAGAAGTGGGGCAGGGGTGGAGAGAAAGCATTTTTTGTTTTGTTTTCCAGGGTTCCTGCTTTTGCAGATGTCAGCATTAACCAGAAGCAAAACACATTTCCGGAGTCAGTCACTCTGCTTCTGCTGATGTCATCGAAAATGGACAGTGTCCATTTCCGATGACACACTCTTTCCGGTGATGTCATTTCTGATGATGAAGGCTGGGGTGTGGTTGAGGGTGGGAGGGTGTGGGTGTGGCACAAACCCATAAGTGGGCGCTGATTGGCTAATACCAACATTGTGGGGTGGGGTGTGGGTGTGGTACAAACCCCGAAGTGGGCGCTGATTGGCTGATGTCATCCTTGGGAGGGGGGTGGGGCGTGCCAAAGTGGGGTTGTGTGGCCACGCCCGGGGGTGTGGATGGGCGGGCTAACCATTCACCTCTATGGGAGGGGCCTGAGGCGGGACATACACCAGAAGTGAGCGCTGATTGGCTCCTGTCATCCTTATCTCACCTGTCAATCAGTTTGACAAGTAGTGTACCCATTATTCTACTTGTATGGTGTCGTTCATCAGTCGGTCATAAGAAGTTGCTATCACAGTGGGAAAATGTTACGTAGCTGAGTGAAAGACTTTTATATTTAAAACTTTTCCCCCTAGATATTTCAACAAACGCAATTGATCTTCTTCTAAAAAATTCAAGGGTGTTTTTAAATTGCCAGGAAGCAGAGGGATGACCAAGGGAATAATGCAAATTTGCCACCGGTGCTTGTGGAGAGCAAGCCAAACTAGCGCAGACTTCTTGTGCGCATGTGTTTGTCTTGCTCTCCCCGTTTTAACGCTGCAGTGGCTCATTTGCATGGGCAGGTTTACTGTAGTGGGTATTTACACATTGTAAAACAACAACAAAACCATCCTGCATCACACGTCAAAATGTGTGTGTTGTCAGGAACGTTAAACAATCAATCCAGTACAGATCTAGTGCCAGCTTTCTGTATCGGCCTGTTAAAGACTGGGTACTGAGGAACAGGAGAAAAGAGCACACCCATATAAATTAAAGGTAAATGTACTCGAAATGCTTGTGATAAAAAATTGCAAAAGTAGATAAACTAAAAATAAAATTAGAGAATCGAGAAATCATTTAACGTAGACTTTCACAAGAGAACCTGCATGGGAATAAAATATAGGAAGAAACCTGGGAGTGAAAGTGAAATCTCGGACACCAGGGTTCAGTTAAGAACATAAGTTATGCCATACTGGATCAGCCCATCAAGCCCAGTATCCTGTTTTCAACAGTGGCCAATCTAGGTCACAAGAACCTAGCAGTTTCCCCAGAAATTCCCCAGTTTAATTTTTGTCTATATATTTCTGTTTTCAGTTGGTGGCAATTTATTCTATAGTTGGTGAGTTGGGAATATTTTTGTTTAAATTTATAGTCACCATGGTGGCTGGCATCTGGGATTTGTTGAGCCCTGCCTAACTGATTCTAATCCACTTCTGCTCTTACCATCTGTCCTAACCACAAACCCACTCCAGAAGGAGTGGCCTAGTGGTTAGCCTAGAACCAGAAAGACCAGGGTTGAAATCTCACTGGTACCCCTTGTGGCCTTGGGCAAGTCACTTACCCCTCCACTGCGGCAGGCACATACTTACATTGTAAGCCCCCAGGGACAGGGAAATACCTCCTGTACCTGATTGTAACACACCTTGAACTACTACTGGAAAAGTGTGAGATAAATACTACTAATAAATAAATAAACAAACAAACCTAGTACTAGTCCTGCCGCCATCTCCAAAACATTGTTGGAAAGTCTAGGCAGAAATGTACCAACAAAAAGGGAATGATACTCTAGTACACATGAATGTACCACAAAAGGCTTTAGAGCATCTTTTGTGCTTTTCAATGGAGTGGGTGAAGATAAATTTAACGGCAGAGGATTATCTCTTTCAAACCTCTTCCCCATATAAAATATTTGCAATACCTTGGGAATATTTTTCTTTAAAGATTTGATAAATCCAGTCAAAATTGTCCTTTTTTAACTTAAACTGTGTAGAAATAAAGACCAACATACAGGATGTAAAAATGCAATGCTGAGTCCCAGGAATCCAGTGTTGCTAGCTGGCTCCAGATGTGCCTGTCAGATTTGATCCAGTCCTAGATTTACCCCAATGCATGCAGGGACATTGCTTTTCTTATAGAGTGCAATGGAGAAGTCACAACTACATGTCCCTGTATGCAATGGGGTAAACCCAGGACTGTCATCACATCTGGAGCCAGATGGCCACTCTAAGCATCTCCTGGGTTTTCTTGGTAGTGTGACCGGAAGTAGATTGCCAAGCCTTTCTTCAGAAGTAATGGAGGGTTAAATGAGTTTCCCAAGACCACAATAAGTGTTAGTAGGAATTGAACCCTGGTCATCGAGCCAGTGCTCTAATCATTAGATTACTCCTCCACTCCATGTAGCTGAAGACATTCACATTGGGCCACATGTACGAGTGGATTTACAACCTTGAGAATCAAAATCGCAATGCGTCATAACGCCAAATGTCCAGTAGAGGGCGATCAAAGACAGTGCCCAGATTTTCTCTCATTCACGGCTCGAAACAAACACTGATTCTTTGAGAGATTTGGTCAGCGACTTTCACCACGAGGTGTGAACCTGCAAAATTACATCTCCCTCTTCTCTCCTGAATCATACACACACAGACATCCCTGAAGAGAGATACAATGAGCTATTGCAGGCTATCTACAAACGAGGAAATTCACCATTTATCTCTAAAGATAGTTAACTTCAGGGTGTTATGGATTGCGTGGAGCTTCTGCTTGGCGTCAGGTAAACTAGATCATGACTTCCATATCTTAAACAGAAACAACCTCCTTTTCCTGTTTTCTTTACTCAATAATACTTAAAAAAATTAAAAAGTTTTTATAAAAAGTAGGTTTGGCATCTGGCGCTATGTATGCCTAGTTGCATCATGCTAATGATAAGCAAGCAGCCTGGACGTTTTTAGAAGAAGATCGATTGAGTTTGTTGAAATATCTAGAGGAAAAAGTTTTAAATATAAAAGTCTTTCACTCAGCTACGTAGCATTTTCCCACTGTGTCTGTTGGTAGGGTCAGACACGTTTGCTCTGGATTTCCAAGAGTCTTAGGGCACATTTCATAAACCGATTAGCGGCAGAGACGTGTGATTACTGCAGTTTACTTGAAACGATTCCCTTTGACTCTATGATACTTTTAGAACTGTCGTGACCCTCGGTGTAGAAATTAACACTACAAGCTTATTTTCCCCTCCCACAGGAGTCTTCGGACAGACCAAGGTGACCCAAGACAAGGATGAAGTGACAGTGAATCTAGAAGATCCCGCTGATTTCTCCTGCAGATACGAGCTTTCTGTTAACTTTAATGGTATCCAGTGGTATAGACAATTTCCAGGAAAAACCTTGGAATATATTTTATATCAGGTACTGACTGGCACAGGAGAATCCAAGGATCGTCGCTTCAAATCATTCTTGAACACCACAAAGAAAGAGGCTTCCCTCCGCTTGGATAAGACAGAAGTAACAGACGCTGCTGTGTATTACTGTGCAGTGAGAGACACAGTGACTCAGACATCACTGCCGTCTGCACAAGAAGCACTTAATGTTCTGCCTGGTCTTCTAAGCCACCAGAAGAGGATTAAGGAATAGTCTTATTATTGTTTTGCATATAAAATACAATATTAGTGTAAGAAGAATAATCTAACGTACATATAGTAACATAATATATGACGTTAGGTAAAGACCAGTATGATCCATCTAGTCTGCCCAGCAAGAGTAGGTGCACTTAGAAGAATGTATATTTCTAAATAAGACTTGTTATCATATGTAATGTGTAAGGCCCATAGGGACAGGATAAGAATGAAAGATCTATAGAAAAGGAAGGCTTGTCACTATGACTGGTCTTGCCTTACAGTTTTTTTTTAAATTAGATTTACTGTTTAGATTGTTAAAATCAAATGTAGGTGTCCACACACCATAATAAGAACATAAGATATGCCATACTGGGCCAAGGTGCATCATGCCCTCTATCCTATTTCCAACAGTGGTAATCGAGGTCATAGGTACCTGATAGTTTCCCAAAACAACACAGGTTCCACAATGCTTATTCCGGGGTAAGCTGTAGATTTCTCTGGTCCTCTTTAATAATGGTTTATGGACCTTTCCACCAGGAACTTGTCCAAATCTTTTTTTAACCCAGCTACACTAACAGCTTTTACTACATCTTCCAGTAACAAACTCAAGAGTTTGATTACGCGTTGAATAAAAACATATTTTCTCGTATTAGTCTTAAATACATTACATTTTAGCTTCATTGCATGTCCTCTAGTCTTACTACATTTTGATGGTGTTAACAACTGATCTATGATTACCTGTTCCCCCCTCAGCCGTCTCTTTTCCAAGTTGAAGAGCCCTAATTTTTTAAGCTTGTCCTCACAGGGATAACCTTACATCCCCTTCACCATTTTTGTTGCTCTTCTCTGTACTTTTTCTAATTCTGCTATATCCTTTTTAATGTATGGTGACCAGAACTGCACACAATATTCAAGGTGCGGTCACACTATGGAACAATACAGAGGCATTATGATGTCATCCTTTGTTCTATTTTCCATTCCTTTCCTTATGATTCCTAGCATTCTATTTGCCTTCTTGGCGACTGCTGCACACTGGGGGAAGGGTTTCAATATATTATCCATGATGACACCTAACTCTTTTTTTGGATGGTGGTTTCTAAGGTGGTACCTTGCATTGTGTAACCAAATGGGTTGTTCTTTCCTAGGTGCATAACTTTGCACTTGACCACATTAAATTTCATCTGCCATTTGGATGTCTAGTCTTCCAATTTATCAAGGTCGTCTTGCAATTTTTCACAATCCTCTTGTGTTTTAAGAACTTTGAATAATTTAGTGTAATCTGCAAATTTGATCTCCTTACTCCTTATTCCCATTTTTAGGTCATTTATGAATATGTTAAAAAGCAGAGGGCCCAGCACAGATCCCTGGGGTACTCCACTATTCACCTTTCTCCATTGGGAAAATTGGCCATTTAGCTCAACTCTCTGCCTTCTGTCTTTTCACCATTTCCTGATCCGCAGTACTACTCTGCCTCCAATCCCATGACTTTTTAATTTTGCCAAGTCTCATGAGGGACCTTGTCAAAAGCTTTCTGAAAATCCACATACACTATACAACTCTTATCAACTGACTCATGTTTGTCTACCTGTTTATTCACACCTTCAAACAAATATAACAGATTAGTAAGACAAGACTTTCCTTGGCTAAATCTATGTTGACTTTCTCCCATTAAACCATGACTATCTACATGTTCAGTAATTGTATTTTTTATAATGGTTTCCACCATTTTGCCTAGTACTGACATCAGGCTTGCTGGTTTGTAATTTCCCGGATCATCCCTGGAACCCTTTTTAAAAAATTGGGGTTACATTGGTAATTCTCCAATCTTCTGGTACTATAGATGATTTTAATGATAGTTTACAGACTACTAATAGTAGGTCTGCCATCTTATATTTCAGTTCTTTCAACACCCTCGGATGTATCCAGGTGAGTTACTACTTTTCAGTTTATCAAATAGTTCTAATACATCTTCACAATTTATCAATATTTCTTTCAATTCTTCCAATACGTCACCTTTATATACCATTTCAAGCATGGGTAACTACCCTATTTATTTATTTAATTAACCAGTTTTCTATACCACCTTGTCCTTCAATTAAAGCGGTTTACATTATGTAATCACTACAAACAGGTACTGGATACATTCCCTTGTTCCCAAAGGGGTCACAATCTATGTGTACCTATATCTTCTTCAGTAAAGACCAAAGGAAAGAATTCATTCAGTCTCTCCACTATGACCTTGTATTCACTTAGTGCCCCACCAATTGACTGTCTCAGAGATTTTTTGCTATGAATGTACTTGAAAAAGTTTTAATTATGCGTTTTTGCTGCAATGGCAAGCTTTTTTTTTCAAATTCTCTCTTTGCCTGCCGTATCAATGGCATGCATCTAACTTGCGAATGCTTATGTTGTTTCCCATTTTCATCATTTGCCTCCTTTTTTATTTCCTGAAAGATGCTTTTTTTTGGCAAAAACAGCCTCTCTGACCTCACCTTTAAACCATGGTGGCAGTTTTTTATTTTTATTTTATTTTATTTATTTATTTTATTGTTTTTATATACCGCGCTCTTTAAAATCAGTGTGGTTTACAGATAACATTTTTGTGCAGAACAGGCGCACTATTAAGCACTTACAAGGAACTGGAGATACAACTTGGGTTTCAACTGGGGGCACTATCTACAGCTATCTACAGTTATCTACAATATTAACATGAGTTGTCTGTAACTTACAATTTCCTAGCAGGGTGTATGGTGGGAGAAGTTAAGTTACTGGGTTGAGAGTAGTGCAGGAGAAAGAGGTGGTGCTTTAGTACTTTTCTGAATTGGGCGAGATCTGTGATGGCCCGGATGGAGGTTGGGAGTGCATTCCAGCAGCTGGGAGCGTAGAACTTGAAGGCTCGGTTCTTTGTTGCCTGGGTGCATTTTGTTATTTCATTGGAGGTCTGTAATGTATTGGCGGCGAATGTTCTCCTTGCTCTGTTTGCTGGAGTGGGGTGGAGAAGGTCCGTTAGGGAGGTGGAGGACATTTTGTTGATGGCCTTGAAGGTCATCAGGACTACTTAATAGGTGAGCCGGCAGTAGATTGGTAGCCAGTGTAGATCTTTAAGGATTGGGGTGATGTGATCTCTTCTAGTGGCTCCATGTAGGATGCGTGCAGCTGCGTTCATTGCCAGCTGTAATGGGTTTAGCGTGTTTTTGGGTAGGCCATGCAGGATCACGTTGGCGTAGTCAAAGTGGGGGATCACCAGCACCTGAAAAACTGTTCTGAAATCATGTGGTTGCAGCCTTCCTTCCACTTTTCGTAAAGCATGGAATATATCTGTTCTGGGCTTCCAAGATAGTACTTTTAAACAAAATCCATGCTTGATATAAATATTTAACCTTTGCAGCTGCTCCTGCTCCTGAGTTTAAGGGGCATGTTTGTAAAGAGTTGCTCAAGTACTGTGTATTTGGGCCCCGAAGGTTAGGGCAGACCTCCTTGCTAACCTTTAGGGTGTGTGTGTCCAACACCTTGTCATTAGTGCAGTGTTAATACATGACACTGCACTAACTGGCAGATGAGTGCAGTTAATGTCACCCATTAAAGAGGTGTTAAGTTCACCCATGCTGCTACCTTCCATGTTAATGCCTGCCCTGTGAAGCACTGTCACTGTCCACCTTCCATCCCGAACTCACCGAGAGCCCACTTAATTGCACACTGACCGATTAGCATGGAAATGCTAGTGCATGGCCTTATCTTAACTATTAGAGTGGCGTGTTTCCTGTGTGCCGAACCCAAAGCTAAAGATTACAGCACTTTAACAAGCATGTCCACAAATGTTTTTATTTATTTAACAGGTTTTTAATACTGCTTTATTAACTTGGATTTTTTTCTGAGGCAATGGAGGGCTAAGTGACTTGCTCAAGGCCACAAGGAGTGCTAGTGAGAATCAAACCTTGTTCTTTTGGTTTTCAAGCCTGTACTTCAACCATTAGGCTACTCCTCAACTCTGCTGCTTATAATGGATAGAAACATAGACATATGATGGCAGAAAAAGACCACAAGGTCTATCTAGTCTGCCCTTCTATATCAACTACAATAGTCCCCTTTTTTCCTTTAAAGATCCTCTGTGTTTGTTCCATGCTTTTTTTGAATTCAGATACTGTCCTCGTCTGTATCACCTCCACAGGGAGGCTATTCCACGCATCTACCATTCTTTCCATATATTATTCCTGAGTCTATCCCTTTTCACCCTCAACCTATGTCCCCTTATAGCAGAGCTTACTTTCAATCGAAAGAGACTCTCCTCCTGTGCATTTATGCCATAGAGGTATTTAAATATCTCTATCATATCTCCTTTATCCCACTAAAGTTTATACTGTATATTAAGATCTTTAAGTCTGCCCTCATATACTTTATAACGAAGACCACTAACTATTTTAGTAGCCACCCTCTAAACAGATTCAAACCTGTCTATATCCTTTTTAAGGTGTGGTCTCCAGAATTGCACACAATACTCCAAATGAAGTTGCACCAAAGACTTATACAGAGGCACAATCACCTTTTTTTTCTGCTGGCCATCCCTCTCCCTGTGCACCCAAGCATCCTTCTGGCTTTTTCCATTACCTTTTCAACCTGTTTAGCTACTTTAAGGTCATCAGACACAATCATGTCCAGGTCCCACTCTTCTTTTGTGGCAGAAATACTTACCCCGGCCTACACTGTACCGCTCCCTTGGATTTTTGCAGCCCAAATACATGACCTTACATTCTTTTTTAATAATAAAACTCAGCTGCTAAATTCTAGACCATTCTTCAAGCTTAGCTAGATCTCTCATGTTATCTACTCCTTCCTGGGTGCCTACTCTATTGCATATTTTGGTATCATCAGCAAACAGGCAAACCTTATTCAACAGCACTTCTGCAATATCACTAACAAAAATGTTAAAAAGAATCGGATCAAGGGCACACCACTGGTAACCTCCTTCTCCTCAGAGTGAGCTCCATTTACCTGTACCCTTTGTTGCCTCCCTCTCAATCAATTTCTAACCCAATCAGTAACTTTAGGGTCATTCCCTAGGGTGCTCAGTTTGTTTATAAGTTGCCAAAATCTAAGTACACCACATCTAGGGATCCTCCTTGGTCCAACTACCCAGTCACCCAGTCAAAGAAATCAATCAGATTTGTCTGACAAGACTTGTCTCTGGTAAACCCTTGCTGCCTTGGATCCTGCAATCCATTGGACTCCAGAAATCTCACTAGTCTCTCTTTTAGCAGAGTTTCCAATAACTTACTCATGACAAAGATTAGACTAACTGGCCTGTAGTTTTCAACCTCATTCTTACTTCCACTTTTGTATAAAAGGACCACATGTACCTTTCTCCAGTCCTCTGGGACCATTCCCAAATCCAAAGAAGCATTGAAAAAGTCAGTCAGTGGAGCCGCTAGAACATCCTCAAGTTCCCTCAGTATTCTCAGATGTATCCCATCTGGTCCAATTATTACTTGCTTTCCCATTGTGCTGGGTTGGCTATGGGCTGTGGGAATTATAGATCAACTGAGGAATAGAGAATGACACATACAATCTGTGGTCCTTATTAGTGCCTTTAAAAACTGAGGTTTAAAAAAAAAGTACTGAAATACTCATAGATTCCACAAGAGGGGGCTTAGAGCTTATCTGTATCCCAAATGCGTCTTTCATGCTGAACATAACAAGAAGGAAGTGTTTAATATAAGAGCAGATTTCACATGCTACTCTGATTAATGAAAGAAAAGCAGAAGTCAGGATGGCATGATCTAGTAGTCTAGTGGTTAGTGCTACTACCCAGTACCCAAGAAATCACTAACACTTCTTCTGACCTTGGGCAAGCCATTTTGTCCTTTGCCTTGAAAGAAAAGGTCTAGCAATGTACTCCTGATCATACCCTTGCCAAAAATACCCAGAGGCTGCTGGGTCACTAGGAGTCAGCACTGACCTGATAGCACTTTAAAAATATATATTTTCTAGAAAATCCAACCATAATAATTTGTCAAGTACTTCTGAATCATATTATTTCTATGTGACTATCAAAAGAACAAATTAGTTTATGATGAAGGGCATATAGAAAATATAAAATGTCTATTTATCCTCTGATGATCATCTATCAATTGCATGACTTTTCACCTTTCACTAAATAAAATATAAGCCAACAGCCATATTAACTCTTAAAGGATTGGCTAAGTTGACTCTTTCTCCTTCCCTCCCCCAACCTTTTCACATCACACCACTAGACACTCTGCTGCAGACAAGATGAAGCACAATTTGCGTGTCCTCTGCATTTTGCTGATAGGTATGAAGAATGGGGTGGGTGGGTGTGGCTCAGCGGTGTGGGGAAGGCAGCATGGTCTGGGCTTTTGCCTGCAGCCAGGGCTGGCCTGTCCACTAAGTGAGCTAGGCAGCTGCCTAAGGCAGCTAATCCAGGTGGGCGGATTTGTGCTTTCACTTTATTGCCTGTGACAGGCCATGGGCTTTGGCACACATGACCTGCTGCTTCTGATCCCCTTCCAAATCAACTTACTGTGGGAGGGGGATCAAAAGTGGCAGGTCGTATGTACTGAAGCACATGGCCGGCTGCAGGCAACAAACCAGCGGCACAAAACTATCACCTTTAAAATACTGCTGCCGCCACCGTCCCTGCCTCCCCCCAAGATGGAATCGGTGACAGGGAGGGTGGCGGTGTGGCTCGGCAGGGGAGAGGGAGGGAGGGGGCGGTGTGGCTCGGTAGGGGGGAGGGAGGGAGGGGGGCGGCGTGGCTCGGCAGGGGGGAGGGAGAGAAGGGTGGCATGGCTCAGTGGGGGCAGCTTGGTGAGGGAGGGGGGCAGTGCAGCCCTGGTTCAGGGACCTCCCACTTCATCACTTTTCCTGGACCCTCCTCTCAGGCCACCCTTGTCCCCGCTAGCCCTATGTATTTCCCTCCCCCTCTGAGCTGATGCTGTCATTAGGCTAAGAAGGTAATTGCCTAGTACAAACCTTTCAAGAGTGGTCCATTCCTTCCCCCGCCGCCCCTCCCAGGACCTGCAGCGATGGTAATGACAGTAACACAGCAATGTAGCACCCACCCAGTGCCTCTGACGCTGCTCTGAGCAGCCACGTCTGCCCCCCAGGCAAGCAGGATATGTGCATCGGAGGGGGTGGGAGAGCAGCATGTAGCATTGGAGGCTCTGGGTTAGTGCGACACTGCTGTTCTATTGTTATCGCTGCTGATGCAGGCCCCAGAGAGGGGGGGGCAGTGGGGGTGGGGGTGAGAGCAGGGGGAGGGGGAGGCAGCAATGATGGTTGGCCTAGGGTGCTTCTTATCCTTTCATCAGCCCTGTTCCTCCTTCCTGTCTCCACTAGTCTCTCGTTCTCCCTCAAGCCCATCACAGCCTCTTTCTTCCCTCCCTCAGCCAGTTCCCTCCAGTCTTTCCCTCTTTCCCCCCTCAATCTCCATCAACTTGTCCCTCTCTCTTTTCTTGTGTCCTGCCGACCTCCTGCAATGCCCTCACGGATTCCAAGGGGTCCACTGACCACAGGTAGGAAACAACTGGCAAAGAATTAGTCTCCCAGCTAAGTTGAATTTCCTCATGAATACGACAACTTATTTGGACATATTTGCAACTCCAGATCAGTTTATAACAAACACAAAAATATTTTTTCTCTAACATGATTAAAGAGAAAACCTAAAACAGTCACTTAAAGAAAGTTTTACAGCTGAAACTGAAATATTCCAGAGCTGTGCAAATTTCACTGTAACTACATGTGACAGGAAGTGTCCTATATTGAATGGGGAAGACTGAAACGTTCCAGTCATAGTATGTAGTGGGCATATGAGACAAAGCAGAGAGTACTAGAGCACTATGACCCGATTAAGAGCTGTCCTCGCTTTCTTCTGTAAGTACGACTTATGTGCTAAATTTACTTGACAAATACTATTTGAATCAAATCACAAAAGCAAAAAATGTAAATGTTGATTGCATTAGATTTGAAAATGGTGAGCTAGCAAATTACATTAAGCAAACATTAAAGATGCCATGATGTCTATAGCTTGTATTGACTTAATGTGAAAATTGGATATCTTTGATTCATGCATAATATGTCACATTTTAATTTTTAAAGTTATGGATTGCATGGATTTGAGAAATGGCACAGGCAGATGTTGTCAAATAAAGTATTTCTCCTTTACCCCTTTTCTTTCGTGAATGAATTGTGCTCACCTCACATCATGCGCTAACAGTGAGAACCAATTTTTGTGAAACTCACTATCTAAAAACTGTCTGGAATAGGGTTATAGTTTACACAATTGCTACCCATTTTAATTTTTCCTTCTGGCAGTTTTTCACCTAGTGATAAAGAGAAGCTTGTGCCAAGTCTTTCAGCCGTCAGAGATCTCCAGGGTCGAAGGAGAACAGGTCGAACTCACCTGCAGACAGAACGCTACTAGCCAGGACCGAATGTCCTGGTACAAACAGTCCGGGAGTGGATCATTGCAACTCTTAGCTAGTGCTTATGATGGCAAGAA
Source organism: Ichthyophis bannanicus (assembly GCA_033557465.1). Classification (NCBI taxonomy): domain Eukaryota; kingdom Metazoa; phylum Chordata; class Amphibia; order Gymnophiona; family Ichthyophiidae; genus Ichthyophis; species Ichthyophis bannanicus. Next base: position 124,976,119 of record CM066048.1, read on the forward strand.
AAATGCTGGCACGTTTATTATGGAAGCATTTCCTTCTCAGCGAGAAACCTCTCTCAGCAAACAGAGAGTGGAACCCACTGATGCTGGGACTTACTTCTGTGCTGTGGAGGCACAGTGCGAGCAAAGAGCTTCCAGCAGAGCAAAAACGTTTCAGGCAACAGGGCAGGGTGAAATGAAAAGTGGATTCACTGATATTTCAAGGCACAAATGCCAGATAATTCTTTTCCAGATAAGATTGCACTTTTAAGTGATTGAAAGCTCTCTTTTCATTTTGAGTTTGACTTCTTTCCTTGAAAGAATAAAAATATAGTTCAATATTTTGGATAGATTAAGTTAAAAACCGCATTGAAGTCTGAAAGCAAAACAGTAGTGTTCCACTGGGTGGAAACCTTCCAAGAGAAAGTTTTTTTTGTAGATAAATACTTTTTGAGTGAGTGGAGGAACAGCCCAGTACCCAGAAGATCAAGGGTTCAGTTCCCACTGGCGGTCCTTGTGACCTTGGGCAAGTCACTTTACCCTTCATTGCCTTGGAAGAAAAAGCCTGGCAATCTACTTCTGGTGATACATTGTCAAGGAAACCCAGAGGCAACTGGGTTGGCACTAAACAAACAACTTTCTGAAAAGTTTTGGGGCACTACTTTTTCCCATGATTATTTAAAGTGTGTTCTGATTTTGCACTTACTGTGTCTTGAGCGTGAAAATTAACATGTGGTTAAGTGCAAAGCCTTCACGGTCATTATCAAGGGTGTGAAGTTAACATGCAGATGTGTAAAATAACACACAGCACTATTACTGTCAGTGCGTAATATGTACCCCTGCACTATTTGCAATATGCTCACCACACACACTCTCCGCCCCAACCCACCCATTCTCCACTCCAACCCATTCACTCTCCACCCCTAACCACACCCATTCTCCGCCCCAACCCACCCCACCCATTCTCCACCCCAACCCATTCACACTCCAACCCTAACCACACTCACTCTCCATCCCTAACCACACCCACTCTCCACCCCTAACTCACCCATTCTCAGCCCCAACCTACTCACTCTCTATCCCTAACCACACCCACTCTCTGCCCATAACCCACCCATTCTCCGCCCCAACCTACTCACTCTCCACCCCTAACCACACCCACTCTCCACCCCTAACCCACCTATTCTCCGAACCAACCTACTCACTCTCCACCCCCTAACCACACCCACTCTCTGCCCCTAACCCACCAATTCCCCAACCCAACACTTCAGGGGCAGTTAGCATTTGAATCAGAGTATGGCAACAGCCATGCCCCTGTGCTAAGTTACTATGGGTTCAAGCACATAGTAACATAGTAAATGACGGCAGATAAAGACCAGCATGGCCCATCTAGTCAGCCCAGCATGATGGCAAGAGTAGGTGCACCTACCGCTCCTTGCAGGCCACCCCTCCCCACTTCCCTGTTTAGGGGTGAACCCACCACTCCATGCAGGACACCCCTATTTGTTGAGAAATTAGATGGTTCAGTTTATTTTGATTTTATCCTGTTGCTGTAAAGGGATTCACTGTGTCTGTCCCATGCTATTTTGAATTCCGTCACCGTGTTTGCCCCCACCACTTCCATCGGGAGGGCATTCCAAGCATCCACCACCCTTTCAGTGAAAAAGTATTTCCTGACATTGCCTTTCAATTTACCACCTTGCAGCTTCCTGTTGTGCCCTCTAGTTTTACAGCTTCCTCATCTTTGGAAGAGGTTTGTTTGTTCATTATATCCCTTTAAGTATTTAAAGGTCTGAATCATATATCCCCTGTCCCTCCTCTCCTCCAAAGTGTACATGTTTAGGTCTTCAAGTCTCTTCTCATAAGGCTTCTGACGCAGGCTCCAAATCATTTTGGTCGCCTTCCTCTGAACAGCTTCCAGTCTTTTTACATCCTTTGCAAGATACGGTCTCCAAAACTGAACACAGTATTCCAAGTGAGGCCTCACCAGTGACTTGTACAGTGGCATAAGTACCTCTTCCTTTCTGCTGGTGATTCCTCTTTGTATGCGGCCCAACATCCTCCTGGCTTTTGCCAACGCCTTGTCACACTATTTTGCCACCTTGAGATCTTCAGAAATAATCACACCAAGGTCTTTCTCCTGATCCGTGCACACCAACCTCTCGCCCCCTATCGTGTACATTTCCCTTGGATTTCTGCTACCCAAGTGCATGACTCTGCACTTCTTCGCATTAAATCTTAATTGCCAAGCATTTGACCATTCTTCCAGCTTTTGTAGATCTTTTCTCATGTTAACCACTCCCTTGGGGGAGTCTACTCTGTTGCAAATTTTTGTGGCATCTGCAAAAAGACAGACGTTTCCATTCAGTCCTTCAGCAATATCACTCACAAATACATTGAACACTGCTGGGCCCAGGACCGACCCCTGGGGCACCCCGCTAATCACCTTCCCTTCATCCGAGTGAGCTCCATTTACCATCACCCTCTTTCGTCTGTCAGTCAACCAATTTCTGATCCAATTTACCATCTTAGGATCCATCCCAAGCTACTGCGTTTATTGATAAGCCTCCTATGAGGAACAGTATCAAAGGCTTTGCTGAAATCCAGGTAGATGACATCCATCGCATGCCCCTGATCTAGCTCCCTGGTCACCCAGTCAAAGAACTCAATCAGATTTGTTTGGCAAGATCGTCCTTTGGTAAAACCATGTTGCCTCGGGTCTTGCAACCTGTTGGTTTTGAGAAAGTTCACTATTGACTCTTTCAGGAGCGCCTCCATGACTTTTTCTGCCACCGAGGTAAGGCTCACAGGCCTATAGTTTGACACTTCTTCCCTGTCACCACTTTTGTGTAGAGGTACGACATCAGCCATTCTCCAGTCCTGAAGAACCTCTCCTGTTTCCAAGGATCTGTTGAAAACATCCTTTAATGGCCCTGCAAGAACCTCTCTGAGCTCTTTCAGTATCCTGGGATGTATCCCATCTGGTCCCATGGCCTTGTCCACTTTCAGTTTTGCAAGTTGTTCTAACACCTCATCTTCTGTGAATGGTGTGGTAACTACTTCATTCCCATTTTTATATTTGGGAGTCACAGGTGGCCCTTCTCCAGGACTTTCTATAGTAAAAACAGAGCAGAAGTATTCGTTTAGCAATTTCACTTTTTCAATGTCACTTTCCATGAGTCCGTTCACAGCACTTCTGAGTCCTGCAATTCCACCTCTGATCTTCTTCCTTTCCCGAATATACCTGAAGAAGGTTTTGTCTGACACGTCACATCTTTAGCCATCTTTTCCTCTGCCTTTGATTTTGCTATCCTTATTTCTCTCTTTGTCTCTTTGAGTTTGATCCTGTATTCATTTCTGTGTTCCTCTGTTTGCGAGCTTTTGAATTTTGCGAAAGCTGTGTTTTTTGCCTTTATTTGAGCAGCCACTTCTTTGGAAAACCAAATAGGCTTTCTTCTCCTCTTGTTTTTGTTTACTTTTGTTACATATTTATCTGTTGCCCCTTTTCTTGCTGCCTTTAGTTTAGCCCATTGCAGTTCCACTTCCCTTTTCTCCTTCCACCCTGTCAGCTCCTCCTTTAGGTACTTGGCCATTTTATTGAAGTCGGTGTTTTTGAAGTTTAGGACTTTGAGCTTGCAATGATTGGCCTATACCTTGGCTTTTATCTCAAACCACACTGTGTGATGATCGCTGCTGCTCACAGGGGCACTCACGCAGACATTCGACACGCTATCACCGTTGGTGAGCATTAAATCCAGCGTTGAGCTTTCCCTGGTTGGTTCCATCGCCATTTGTCTAAGTAATGCATCTTGGAGAGCATCCATGATTTTTTTGCTTCTTTCAAGATTTGCAGAAGGAGTAATCCAATCCACATCAGGTAGATTAAAGTCACCCAATATGATCGCTTCTCCCTTGTGGCTATCTTGGCAATATCTATAATCAATTCGTTATCTATCTCTTCAATTTGTGTTGGAAGTCTGTAGACTACAGCAGTATGGATGACAGTGCCATCTCCTCTTTCCAACATGATCCAGAGCGCTTCTTCTTTTCTCCATGCCCTCTGCATTTCAGTAGCTTTAATATTGCTTTTGACATTGTCATGAGATAGACAGCACAAAACCTGGAATATTAAAGGGTAGTGCAGAGGAAGAGCTTACTTGTCAGGAGCTAGACAGCACTAGGCCTGAAACATTAAAGAACAATGCAAAGGAAGAACTTACTTGTCAGGAGTTAGACAGCACTAAGCCTGAAACATTAAAGGACAATGTGGAGGAAGGGCTTACCTGTCAGGAGTTAGAAAACACAGACCCTGAAATATTAAGAAATGAAAAGGAAGAAGAGCTTACCTTGCAGCCTCAGGGGCAGTTGCAGCATTCACAGTGCAGAGAGGCAGGGAAAAGGAAAACAAACTTTCCACAGGGTTGTAGTGACGCAGTAAGAATTGAGAGTGCCAATGAGGCTCACCTGGACTCAGACTCACGTTCCACGTTAGAGGAGCTGAGAGATAAAAGCAGGTGGGAAATCTCACATAGGGAGAACAAGGAGGAGGAAGAGAGTTGGAAGCAGCAGAATGAGCATTGGCAGTGGAAGCTGGAGCCTGGATTAGGGCTGGAGCCGGAGCTTGAATGCCAGGAGGAAGGCAGAGACCAAAGGAACTCTGACTGCTGTTTCAGGCAGGCTTGGAGAGAAGGTGAGAGTAGAAATCCCAAGCAATTGCAGGAAGACACGTTACCTTGGAGAACCAGGGCTGGAGAAAGACAGACTGGCAAGCCCAGGTGGGATAAGCAAAACTGCAGCGAGGTCTTCCCAGCCAGAGGGGTCCTCACACCATGGCAAACTGTCCAGTTAACAGGAGGCAGAGGTCACGTCCAAAGAAGCAGATGGGAAGCAGGAAGTGAGTTTCCCTCAGCCAGACATCGTAACCAGGGTTCCCACAGAAGAGCAGGCTGCAGGGCAGAAAGGAAGCCTTGGCTGGAAGCAGAGGGGTTTGAGATCATCTTCTCCAAAAGAAAAGATAAGTACCCTGTTTTTACTAAGGGGAGAAAAGGGAGTCTCCGGGATAGAAGCCAGGCTCATAACCAGCAAGGGAACTCTTATTTGCCCAAGCAGTGGGAAGAAATCCCCAGCACAGCTCCTGATATCTGGGACATACAAAAGCCGCTCCCACTGGTGGCAACTGAGGTTTCCCCAGAGCAAGACACAGAGAGCAGCTTCATAGGGGCTCCGTGTCCTTATACAGGGACAGGTCTTAGCCCTATGCAATGGGAGAGCAATAGCTCAGAAAATATCCTTGAACCCATGGAAGGTGCTGTATGCCTGACTGATGATATAGAGAGCCTTTGTTAAAGGAAAAGTGCAAGAAAGAAATTGTATTTTGCACATTGAAAAGTGTTGGACTTTATTGCTGGAAGGAAGCATGATTATTATTGGTTAAACATCCTTTACCCTGGTGAAAACAACCGTTCTTTATGTTGTCCCTTATTCTACGACATCCTCAAGGGAAGGGGAATAAAACCCAACTTTAATTTCATTTGGATCACGACTACAGTGTCCTTTATTTACCACAACTCCAGGCTATCCCGGGTCTAGGCAACCACCTAGGACCGGCATGGTCTCACAACATACAAGGTTACTCCTCCTCCTCTTCCATTTTCTCTGTCTCTTCTGAATAGATTATAGCCAGGTATGACTATATCCCAATCATGCGATTTGTTTAGGCATGTTTCTGTAATGGCACAATGTCCAAATCCATTTCCACCATTAGGGCTTCCAGGTCTGGAACTTTGTTGGCTAAGCTTCGAGCATTTGTGCTCGTTGCTTTCCAGCATTTAACTGGCTTGCGTGTATTTAGCATTGATTTTGTTCTGCCTACATCTTCCCACTTGTTTATGATGTGTGGCTTAAAAGTGTGGCTGTTTGTGATTTTAATCTGCTTTTGCAGGGGGTGATGTCCAGAGCTTGACTTTCCACATCTGTCACCCCCTTTTCCTAGTTTAAATGCATATCCACATATTGCTTGTATTTTTCACTTAGGATTCTTTTCCCTGTGACAGAGAGATGTCGTCCATCAGCACAGTATAGTCTCTTGTTGTTCCGTCTGTTACCCCAGTCGCCAATAAATCGGAATACTTCTTGTTTGCACCATGTCTGGGGCCGTGTAGTAAAGCTGTTAATGCAATGCAGCCTTTTTGCCCCTTTACCAAGCACAGGTAGTGCACGCCAAAACATGCTAAACACTTTACTAGAGGACCTTTTTAGTAAAGTTAACATGAGTTAAGTGCTATCAGGGTGCTTTCTTTGGCAGCACTTAATGTGCTTTAACTTTCTATTTATCTAGGAGATTTTTGCTTGTTCTCTATTTGTGGTACTGTAGCACTAATGTGACATTTGTACTAGGGTTCTGGGGACTATCCAGTCGTTGCCTACATAGGCTGTGTTTATGTATTTGCATAACCAGCTTTCAAAACCCTTAAACAGTGCTTCCTAAACTTGTATCCAAGATGAACCCATTTTAACACTTAAATTCATGTAACTCCAGATGATGATGATGAAGGAAAAATAGCGACTTCTAGCTCTCTGCTGTCCCTCATCCACTTTCTCTCTCCCCCCCCCCCAACTTATTCAACAGCAACAGCAGCAGTGGGGCCACAATAGCAGCAGTAACCCAGGGCCCTCTGTGTCAGTGTGCACTCACAGACCCCAGGAAGCTTGCACGGGAGGAGGGCAGGGCCTGCGAACATTCACTGACTCACAAGCCCTGTTTTGACTTTCAGAGGGAAAGGGAGCAGCTCTGTTTCTGTGACCCCATCTGAGGTCCTGACCTACAGTTTGGGAACTGCTAGACTGGCCTTGAATAGGGCCACTAGATGTCACCTTTATGTAATGACCACAACTTCCTCCTCTAAGAGCCAAGCTCCAGGTAATCTTGGGAGTGAAAACCCAGCTCCCTGATTGGACGGGAGATCTTCAGAATCAGCCCTGCAAACTACATTTTTGAGAATGACTTATTATATATGTGAAAACCATATCTGTCTTTTTGAATTTGCTTTCCTTTTGGATGCTAATGAAAGATTGAACTCCATATTTTTATACAGAGTACACTATTCAGCAAACATCAGCTCAGTAATTGCTTTCAGATAGTAGACATTTGCCAAGCAATTTCTTGATTGAGAGAACAAAATTTATAATAGATATAAATCAGTTAGAATAATAAATGCGTAAATATTGCTTTATGTGAAAAAAAGGGCAAAGGTGGGGGTTAATAAAAAGACACATTTTTCTATTGGGCTTCTGTAGCTACTATGACAACCAGTTTGAGGACTACTATATAAAAACACTCTGAAAAAAGCCACAGCATGGTGCATGAAATGTCAGCTCCAGTACTAAGACACAGCATGATCCAGGAAACTGCAGAGATCAAACAGACAAACTGACAAAAATGACTTTCTCGATCTCATAGAAATATGATGACAGAAAAAGACCACATGGCCTATCTAGTCTGTCCTTCCATATCAACAACTACAACAGTCCCATAGAAACATAGAAATATGACGACAGAGATATGGTGAGATTGACAGACATGAAACTGGAGTCTGAAGTGCTGGAGGTGCCATCATCAAATGAGCGGAATTAAGTGAAGGTTATTGTTTCTTAAACAAAACTTTCTGGTAAATGAAATTTGTACTGACTTTGTAGCCTGCTGTTTAAGGCACAAAATTAGGTTCAAGTCCTTTATCCATTTATTTCATAACCTTCAGTAAGTCACTTACCATCCGATTCACCCAGCACAGAACGAAAAAGAAAAGCCTTAGAGAATCATTCTCTTAATCTCCCTGTGTTGGAACTTAAGTTGTAAAGTCTTTGAGGTCAAGGACACTGTAATGGTATTAATGATATTTTACAAGTATTACATAAACTAGTATAAACTTGGCGAAGAATCATCACAGTGGCCAGAAGATGGCACTGTTACTCTTGAAGTCATTCGTGATTCGGCTTGGATGTTCTTGTTTAAAAGACAATCCACTGGGTCAGTTCTGTCCAGCCCTATGTTCACAACAGTTGGTTTCCTTAAATGAGGTTTTGCTGTCGGGGTATCACAGGATATGTCATGAGAGATGTGCGTGTTCTGTAAAGATGCTGAAAAGTATAACAGGAAGTTATGACTTTTGAAGGCTGCTAATTTGCTGCCATACAACCAAATGCCTCAGACAGAACTTCACCAAAAAGCTGATCACAAGCTCCTCATAGAGCGATGATGATTTTGACAGTTGTGTCTGCTTTCTTTCTGCTCTGTAAGTCGGATTTCCAAATATTCATGGTATGGTGGTTTCTCTGCTTGACCACGAGAAGTTAAGCATATACTGATAAAATCAAATAAGAATAAATAACTCATACAAACACTAGATACATTGCTGTAATCCTTAGTTCCTTAAAATAACTTCTATCTTCTGCAGAGAAACCATATTTGCAATACGTTGCAGGAAGGGAAAGATTCTGATGGTGGTTACAATTGACAGGGTGCAAAACTATATTTAAAGAGAAATAATTACTTTTATCATTATTTCTTGCATCTTTCTCTGCTGTTTCCTTGACAATGGATTTGTACTTTTGAGTTTGTGATTCCAGATTTATATGCAAAACTAATTGCACCAGTCATCAGTCTCATTACACATTGCATTTTCTGTTTTGCTAGTGTACTTACGTTTATTTTTTACATTCTCGCTTTCTGTCTTCTAGTTCTCCAAGGGGTGGTGTGCCAGGTTTTTCAACCACCAGAGCTGTCCCAGGTTGTCGGACAATCTGTCCAGCTCTCCTGCATGCAGAATGCTACTACTCATTACACTATGTACTGGTACAAACAGCCCCAGGGTGGGGCACTGGAATTTTTGGGCAGTGGATACGAAGGCTCTAAAGAAGTTGGAAAATTTACTTTGAAAGTCATTTCTTCTGAGAAATCCACGAGTCTCTCTGCAGAGAAAGTGGAAATGAGTGATGCTGCGACTTACTTCTGTGCTGTGGAGGCACAGTGGGTTTATGTGGTTCACCATCAACACAAAAATGGAACAGCAAGTAGTTAACTCCTTCACACAATGACTCTCTCGGTCTCCCCTTCTGTCTATCTGCGTTCCTTTCTATCTCCCTCTTCTGTCTTTGAACTGCTCAAATTATTTTCATCTCTTTCTTGGTGGACTGCCCCTTCTCCTACTCCCTCTTGCCCTCTTCTTCTTTAATCCTTAGCTGGTGTTTGGGGAGCAGTTCATCCTCTCAACCAGTACGCTGCTGTAGGTGCGGCTGGATTCCATGTGTTATTCACAGTACGCTTCCAAACTTGGCAACTGGTGGCGATATTTCTGGCCTCATCGATGGTCAGTCATTGGGTCCTTAGGTCTTCTTCAATGTGTTTGAAACACATTTTCTTCAGCGCTGCTCGTCGAACCCTCCAGTGGAAAGGTCGTTCTCGCCAGAGGAGTTTGTATGGCAGCTGACTAGTGTTCATTCTGCAAATGTGGCCAAACCATTGCAGTCTGCTTCTAAGAAATATCACTCCACATAAAGCAATTATGTAAAATGTAGTTATACGTGAGCACTGCCAGGCTATGAATATCCCCTAGCAGTTAAAGTACAGAGATATGAGACCTGAAGATTTAGGACTCAGTTCCAAATTTAAAGGCACATTTTAGATAGGTTGTTTAGCGACGTGGAAGTGAAAACTTCTGAAAATTGATGCCAGATTTAGGACAGAGGCTCGACATATGTCAGCCCCTGAAAATGGATGTCACTGTTTGAAAAGGGCCCAGACAGAAGAATGGCCAAGCACATGCATTAGAAACGGGCAGGTCACAAACCTACAGGAGGGAAAAATTGACAGGGTGAACAAAAAGTATTGAGACTTGTACAATAACACAAGAAATATAACACTGACAATTATTGCATGCAGTCTCTTTCAAAGTAGTCCCCTTCCACTAAAACACACTTCCTCCAGCGTTCCTGACACTGCTGAAACAATTTGGAAATGCCTCTTTCGTTATGCCATGAAGCTGCTGTGTTGAATTTTGCTTAATGGTCTCCAAGTCATTGAATCTCCTCCCTTTCAGTGGTAATTTCAGTTTTGAAAACCAGAGAAAGTCACAGGGTGCAAGGTCAGGTGAGTACGGAGGCTGACGTTCAATTTGGTGTTTGGCCATGAACTGCTGGACAAGATGTGATGCGTGAGCTGGGGCGTTATCATGATGAAGCAACCATTCACCATTCCTGTGCAACTCTGGCTTCTTACCACAAACTGCATCTCTCAAACGAGTCAGAACTTGGATACCGTACTCCTTATTTATGGTTTGGCCTTTTGAAGCATACTCCTGATGAACAATACCCTGGTAATCAAAGAAAACTGTGAGCATGACCTTGACATTGCTCCTTACCTGGCGGGCTTTCTTGGGTCTGGGAGAGTCTGGAGTCTTCCATTGTGAAGACTGAGCCTTAGGTTTTGGATCATAACCATAAACCCAGGATTCATCACCAGTAATAATCTTTTTGATGAAATCTGAGTCAGTTTCAATGCATTCCAGTAGCTCCCTAGTTGCAGACAGTTGATCTTCTTTTTTGTCAGGGGACAGGAGTTTTGGCACAAATTTTGCAGACATACATCTCAACACCAAATTGACAGTAAGAATGGACTGTACTAACCCAAAATTGATTTCCATGTCCTCAGCAAGCTCCCTGATAGTCAAGCGATGATTTGAGAGTATTGCAGCACACACTGCTTCAGCTGTGTCTCATTCCTGCTTGTGGATGGCCTTCCACAACGTTTGCCACTGTTGACACTTTGGTGGCCCTCTTGTCATAAGTCTCTTTGCATGAATTTCTAAGTTTCTGGCAGAATTTAATGCAAATTTACTGTTCAATTTTTCACTCGTCGTAAATCTGATGAGCTGCTTTTACATGATACCAAACATCACATGATTAAAAAAAGTACAGGTGCGCTGCAGCCATGCGACACTCTGCAGACGCAGAGCACATAACTAGGTCACTGCATGCAGGGGCAACCCAAAGGTGATGCAGGGCCATGTGTGGAGACACATTGCGGGGCCTCATTTGCATATCCACTGGACCTCATTTACGTACATTTAATTTATTTTGTTTTAAAATATATATGTTGCCCATCTAAAATTTTAGATGGCTGTCAAAGGAGCCCTTCACAAGCCTCTTTTTTTCTCCTGGCAATGACTTAGGGGCATGTCTACTAAATATTAATGTGCGTTAAGTGTTAGTGCGCCAATAGAAATAAATGGGTGTTCCTGCACTTAGCGCACATTAACATTTGTGAATGCGCATTAACCTTTAGTATATATGCCTCTTAATGATTATCCAAATACCATTTGCATGGGCAGTAAGAATAAAGAAATATTACCAGATTTCTACTTTACTATACTCCAGTGCCAACTACCAGACACATTAGGAAGTACTATAACTCCTGCTCATTTAGAACCCATAGTATATCACAGTTGTTGAAGGCTTTTGATATATTGTTGGATGTTAAGTACCTTCAATTTTGGCAATGGTGTGTTTTCTTTGAACATTGTTTGCCTTGTGGAGTATGGCGTCTGGTGGTACATGGTTAGTGAGCTTTAGTTTTACAGATGAACAGATGGCCAAACTAGTTCAATGGCCGCCTTTGACTGAGACATCTGTTTCTCTGCTGGGGACTGATAGTAATTGGGGTGATGTGTATAATATACAGCACAGGTTGGTTAGGGCCGAATGACATGGAGATGGCACAATATGTGCGGCATAAGATCATACCGCATGGTTTGCGCATTTATAAAATCCCAAATTATTTATGTTTATGTTTATTTACATTTGATATACCACCCTTTATAACATCAGGGCGGTTTACATTTGCTAGAAACATTTGCAGGATGGCTTGAAGCCAAAGAAAAAGAAAAAGAACTACAATTGTGACAGGAAAGTAGAAATAGCAAGAAACGCAGAGGCAAGACATAAAGAGCAGGTCAGACAGACGGAGATAAACCAGGTCAACTGTGTGTTTCTGAGAGGTTATAAGCAGTAGTGATTCAGCATTTATGGATAAGTGGGTTCGGATTTTAAATAAATGTAGTATGGATTTAATGTTACTTCTCCTGACCTATAAATGCATTCACTCCATGGGCCCTCAGTACCTTTCATCTCTTATCTCTCCTTACAACCCCTCTCGGAAACTTCGCTCTTCTGACAAACTACTCCTATCTAGGCCCTTCACTCGCACCCCTAACTCCAGACTTTGCTCCTTTCACTTTGCTGCACCTTACACCTGGAACAACCTACCTGTCTCTGTACGCCAGGCCCCCTCCCTGGCCCTCTTCAAATCAAGGTTGAAGATCCACCTCTTCACTGTAGCTTTCAGATCCTGACTCCTGCCCTTTGTCTTGCCCCGACTTACCCGATACTTGATCCCAGACCAAGGAGAGCAAGCTGGCCAATTTATGAGGTCAGCAGTGATAAATTTATCTGGGATATGTTTAATGGGTGATCAACATAAAGATTTAGAATATGGTTTGCGTTTTGTTCCGACACTCAGCATACTGACGGGCTCAACTTTAACATAGCCACAGGAAAGGAAAATGAGGTTCTTTCTCATGGCTCTGCAGAAGTGAGCCAGAGTGCTGGGCTTCAGGCCTCAGGTCTCCTCAGCTCCCTCTGAAGTCAGCCAGGCAGGCATGGGGCCTCTCGAGACGTGGGGCCATGTGCGGGCATCATTCCTGCACAATGGATGGGCTGACGCTGACTGCATGCTTAATAGCATCATGGCACAACATATCGTTATATAGCTACATAACAAGTCTCGATACTTTTTGATCACACCTCATATACGTGGAAGTGCCCGGTATTTCACAACATGCACCTATAAATGTGGATACTGATGTGCAGTCGCTCTCACTTTCTGAGGTGTCTATTTTTTTTACCATTTCAATATTTAGAGGAAAGCAATCACTTAATCACTTAAACTCTGCTCTAAACGGTTGTCCGAAACATACGTACATCTTTTACATGGCTGTTCATGTTGGGAATCAGGTGTAATTCTCATATACTGTCTGCTTTTAAACTTGCATGTGTACCTCCTGTATGAAATAGGGAGTATATGAACAGCTTTTTCTCTGGCCCAGGACACACTCCTGACGTGCCCTCATGCACTTCTGAGGTAGTATGGTCATCCAGGTGTGCACTGACCCTTTTCTAAAGTGACCATCTGCACATGGATGGGATTTGCTTGTGTAAGTGATCCTACTGTTTATCTTTCACCTAAAAAGAAATAAAAGAAATACGACGTCCCTTCGGCTAGATGGTCATCTTCAGTTCTGTAGTTTGGAAAATGTTGCTGTAGACATGGGAATGGAGAAATGAGGCTGTAAGATCTGCATTTTCTTGGATCAACTGAAATTGGAAGCATTGACTGAAGGACTTCACTAGATCAAGAGACATGAATGTTAGGACATCATACGGGCACCTGCTTAAAGTCTTCACAAAGGGGTGTCAGTCCTGCACTTTTCAGAATAAACTATTTGGACTATAAAGTTCCTAACAGTCCCTCCGAGTTATGGAAAGTTTGAAAGGGGGGGGGGGGGGCATTTCTTTCGTTTCTCCCTTCCAAACTTTTAATTTCCTGCCCATTAGTCCATTGCCACTTGAAATGAAGACAATTAAATGCAAAGACGGCACAGATGGCATGGGACTCCTTCCATGAGCTTTGCTGAGAATTGTGGAGATCCCGAGAGTAAAAAAGTGGAAAGAGAAAGTCTCCCTTTAATGATGCCCTTAGCGATTCAACAGCACCAGCGCACAGAACTGAGCGCCGTCAGTGTCCGGGGATCAATCAGCAACCCCAGCGCTCTGGGGCTTGGAAGTTTCATGTCTGACAACCCAAGCTAACACTGTCTCGGGTCATTATTATCTGAAAGTTTACTTTCTCAGTAGATTACTGACACAAACGTGAACTGAACCAACAAAAGTCTGAAACTTGCAAGCTGTTGCAGAAGTCATTAAGACCGGAAATCTAGCTACTGTCCATTCACACATAAAACATCTTAAAGTACATTTTAAAAAGTCCCTTTCGAAGGACCCCTTGCATTCATCCCCCTCAAGTTTAGAACAGAAAGGGGCGGCACGTTGCTGCTACAAATTCTTAAGGCACGAAATGAAAACGGGGTGAATACCAAAACTTTATTTAACCTTAGGGGTCTTTGAAGAACGTTTCACTAAGAGGGTTTCTGTCCTTAAAAAAATAATGTCCACACCAATGGCAGCTGTAAGTTTTCTCTGGTGAGTTAGCTGTAAATCATGATTGGGTAATAAAGTGAAATATGAATAAAAATGATTGTTTAATATGGTCAGAGAAATGGGAAGTGAATTGTTCAGTCATAATGGAAGACAGCTTCAAAAGGACGTTTCAGTTTGTGTAAATGCTAAAATGTAATGTATCAGTTGTCACTTTTTACGCATAAAATATGTAATCCGTATAGATTAGTCTCCTGCTTGTGTTCCCAGGCGCGGGGGCTGCCTCTCTGCCAGAGACTGGAATAGGAGAGTTAAATTGCCCAGATTGACCCGGGTGTCCTTACTATAAAACTGAGCGAATGGATACAAGAGGAGATGGCCTACGGCTGATTTTAAAACTCATCTTTACGCATTTGCAGACAGTGAGCTTTCACGGAGCGGAGTCGGGACAGACGGCTCTGAGGATAGGAGGCTGTCAGAAGCTGGGCCCTGGGGATCCCAGAGCACTATGAATACCTCAGCACTCTCTGCAGTCCAAGTGGGTCTTTAAAAGGACCCGTCACAGGACCTCGCTGAATGAAACAAGTCAGATACTTTTACGCCTCCGCCGTGCCATCTTATCTTTCTGTACTCTCCAGTACTTTATTTCCACTTGCCCAGTTTTAATTTCGCCGGTACCGGTCGGAGCTGGGTGGAAAGTAAGCGTTGAATCTATCAGGTTAATAAGGGACACGTTCTTTGCTTGCTGTTTTATCACCAGTTCCAAATGTTTGCTGCACGCTTATTTTCAAGCTTGGAGATCTAAAGCCATCTGCAATGGAGTGACCGGATGCATTTCTTTCCAGGAAGAATGTGAAGGTTTAGGACGCTTCCAGCGCCTTCTCTTAGCTGGTTTCCTTCCTGTTATTTCAGTGCATCGCTTTGCTCTGGAAAGGAGAGTCCGCCCTAATAGGCTTGCACTTGTACACAAGAGGTAATATCTGCAACCGGTTTCGTTTTACAAATGTCAAGTCACCCCTATGCCCGGGAATGCCGCAGTCTTAGCATGAAGGATCAAGGCACTGAAGACAAGCCTCCCGTTTCACTACTAAAATAAACCTTCCTAGATGTACTTGAATCTGTGGTCAGCCCACAGGTAGCTTAAGGAAACACACCAGTGACCCTCTTTATATCGGAGGCATTGGCTGTAGAGGGGCGCAAATAGCTTTTGGGAGTCAGCAGCTATTCACTGTAAGGGGAGTAGAAGGCATGAGAGTTCAATGGGAGAAAGAGACAAGGGGTATCCCTAATTTCTGGGTTCCTGTATTTCCGTGCCGGGGGAGGGACACATCTGACAGATTCGAGGTAAATAGGGTGCAGATACATTGCTATTTCTGTATCATAGGTTATGATCGTGCTGGTAGATTAGAAATGTGCGATTCCTATGGATGTTGCATGGGGAAATATCCGTGAAAGGGTGGTAGAGGATAACGCACCTGCAGACGAGTTGGAAGCAAGTCCTGGGACAGATTTCAGACATACTTGGGACCGATTTGGAGGCTAGTAGCAGAGTCAGTGATGGAAGGTTGCAAGCAAACTGTCCTTCGGGCTCTTGAGAGCAGAGGACAGAAGAGATGCATAAAAAAAGTATGAGCAGGGGATAACTGGGTTACAACCAGCAGGGTACAGGAGAAAGCAAGAGGATTGATGCCAGCAGGGTGGCAGTGACTGGGGACTGTCCTAGATGGTCGGACGAAGCATTTGACCAGCACTGAGCATTTATCATGTTCTATTTTTGCCCCTGAATGTGCTGAATTCACTTTGTACACCATATAGTACCAATTTTTAATTGTAATGTGCTTGTCCCTTGTGCAGAGATGAACAGAAAGATGTAGCATTTTGTAACACATCTCATAGGTTCACTGCATTTAAAGATGTCAGTGTCTCTGTTCTATTAAAACGCTCCAGTGTTGAAATCTGAGTCATTCCATGTTGAAATCCATAAATGTTTATATTACATGATGGGGTAAATGTAAGTATATAAACATGATAAAAATTAGCTTTGCAGATTGGCACAAAACTATAGCTGCCAATTAGTTCCATTTTGCATGACATGTTAGAGCAAAAAAGGATGAAAAAGTGAATTCCATATAAAAGAAGGGCAACTGTTCACAGTTTAAATTGTTGTCGTTTTTTTATGTTACTACACAAAGAATCAGAGCAAATTCCTGGAACAGCTCCTATCAATTAGAATTTCACCAAATCATAATATCCACTGATAACATAAATAACTGGGATATTGTCTAATTAGTTTCTAAAAGTATTAACCAACTTGGCTTTGGTGATCTCAGCATCCATCATAAACTAATGCAAACAGCTCCTCAGAATGACCTTCAAATGTCCTTCTATCTAATCTTGGTGGATTCAGACGCTTTGCTCTGTCCACAGCTCTCAACCTGCTACACAAAGAGGTTCTGAAGGGCTGCTAGAATTAATCCATTTTCTGAACAGCATGAAATGATCAGCTAATTGTGTGACACTGGGGTAAAACTTTTGTAACCCTTTTCTGTTTTTTTTTTGTGTGTTGGCCTTGTGAAATTTAGACTAAAACCAGACAGAATTTAGCTACTCGCATAAGAAGCAGCAAATACAGTAGTTTTGAAACTTCAGTTTTGATGGATGACAAACAATCTCTTGGAATTAGGTAGAGGATGAATATTCATCTGCGATGGTAGAAAATATTGAAGCTGAACCCGATTTGGTCCACTGTTCACACACACCTCTCTCCTCATGCTCACTATTCCTGAAATAATATTTAGCTTTCCAGAGAGACGTGGCTGGTTTTTACATCCCCCTGCATGTTTAAGTTCCTAATATACACACAGTTTTAATTTAAGTTCTGTAAATATTTGAAAGCAAAGTAAAAATGTAATAACTGTGATTCATCAATAGGTTTGACCTATAAAATGGGAATGAGGGAAAGAGTTGTTGATTGAATAAGCATTACAGAATAGGAATCTGGTGGTCCAAGTGAAATTTCTGGTGCATCATTCTTGATCTTGATGAAGAACTGTGCGCCAGAAGGTTGCGCTAAGCTTTTGCGCACAGGCACCGGCTAAATAATGTAGATGCATTTAACAAGCCTTTTACTTTGACGATGGACTGATGGTTCATGATAATTTGAACTGTGCAGAGTTCCCAGTTAGGGTCCCGGGATGTTTTACAGTAACTTTTCAAAATCTATATGTGGACAGCTCTGGAAGACACGGTCTAGCAGTGCATTTATGACTCCCTAGATTTCATAACATATTCCAAAGGCAGAGAGAAAAGATGGGTGAATGTGATCAACATCGTGAATAAAGTACAGGGTGGTAAAGTGGCCGTCTTAGTGTATCAGTGTCAGGGATTAGAAATGGGGCACAGGCAGCCAAAATAATACACCCAGGGCCAAATTCAGAAAGTCCATCAGAGGAACATTGACACTTCTGTCCAGATAGTTCATCTAATTCTTAGGGGTTCATAACAAAGTAGCCCTTCAGGGAAAAAGGTCTCACAGTGTTTTATCCACAAGCTTTTACAACAACAACAACAACAAAAAAAGATATTCCTGTTGAATCTTCTCTTCTAGAAATTAAACATAGAAACATGACAGCAGAAAAAGACCAC
Organism: Ichthyophis bannanicus; assembly: GCA_033557465.1. NCBI lineage: Eukaryota > Metazoa > Chordata > Amphibia > Gymnophiona > Ichthyophiidae > Ichthyophis > Ichthyophis bannanicus. The sequence goes on from CM066048.1 coordinate 124,994,005, forward strand.
TTGGCCTTTCTAGTTTGCCCTTCCATATTAACTACTATAGTCCTTTTTTCCCCTTTAGAGATCCTGTGTTTGTCCCATGCTTTTTTGAATTCAGATACTGTCCTCGTCTCTACCACCTCCACTGGGAAACTAGTCCATGCACCTACCACTTTTTCAGTAAAGAAATATTTCTGCCTATTACTCCTGAGTCTATCCCCTTTCACCCTCATCCTATGTAGCAGAGCTTGCTTTCAATCAAAAGAGGTTCTCCTCTTGTGCATTTATGCCATGGAGGTATTTAAACTTCTCTATCATATCACCTCTATCCCGCCTTTCCTCTAAGGTGTATATATTAAGATCCTTAAGTCTGTCCTCATATGCTATATAATGAAGATCACTAACCATTTTAGTAGCCACCCTCTGTACTGACTCCATCCTGTTTATATTCTTTTGAAGGTGCAGTCTCCAGAATTGCACACAATACTCCAAATAAGGTCTCACCAAAGACTTATACAGAGGCACTATCACCTCCTTTGTTCTGCTGGCCATTTCTCTCTGTATGCACCCAAGCATCCTTCTGGCTTTTGCCATCACCTTTTCTACCCATTTAGCTACTTTAAGATCATCAGAAACAATCACACCCATGTCCCGCTCTTCCTTCGTGGACAGATGTACTTCTCCTCCTATACTGTACTACTTCCTTGGATTTTTGCAGCCCAAATGCATGACCCTGCGTTATCTGTATTTGGTGGTAGCAAGTGGTTACCTGAAGCAGGGTTTTTAAAGGAATGGCCCGAAATGCAGGACTGTGTCATGTTGCCCACCTTGACTGGATTCCTTTCGCCATGTAGTTGAAGTTAAGTTTCATTTGAATGTTAAGCAAGGCTAAAAAAGGTTTTGCCAGCCTCAATCATTTTACTGCTAAAATTTGAATAAAATGGACATGGATTCCAAGCCCATGATTTAAATTTTTGTTTTGGGTTGGGGTTCAGTGCCCGACAAAAAGAGATTCACTTAGAGATCTTAGGAAGTTTTTCTCTACTTTTGGACCCACCATTTCAATTTTTGGTTTCCTGCATTATTTTAGCATTAAATCTCAGGTGCCAAATTCTTTACCATTCCTCAAGGTTAGCTAAATCCCCCTCGTGTTATCTACTGATAAATTAAGAAAACAAAGCTCGGACAATAGAAGTGCTATTGCAAATTTGTGCAAGAAAACTGACCTGTCAGCTTTTTGTTCTGTATTAGTCTCTCCTACTTTTTCCTGATTTCATAATTCTTGTCCTTCCTTCTGAGTTCTACTTCTTAAATCTTTCACCGTGATGTGATGTAAGTTTCTCTGTTTTCTGCTCTTAGGGCCTGATTCACTAGAGCTTTTTCTTTTAGAGAGAGAAGAGGCAAAAAAGCCTAAAAAGTGTAATTTCAGTTTGTTCAATGTAAACCGCCTTGATATCATGAAAGGCAGTATATAAGAAATGTTAAATAAAATAAATAAATAAATAATTTGTATTCATGCCTATTTTTCCCTTTCTAGTTGATAAATCATATATTCATTTTCCAAGTTTGAGTCCATAGAATTGCACCAGAAAGACTGGAAGCGTCTTCTCTCCTGGCAAAACCACATCACGGTGTTTAATGCAAAGTCAAAGCACCGAGTCCATTGAGTTCCAGGATCCTTTGGCTGTCTTGCTATATTTAAAGAAATGGCCCTGGCAAAAGAGTGGAGCATAAGATAAGTCTAGCTAGGTCAGACGAAGGTTCATCAGACCCAATATCCTGTTTCCAACATTGGCCAATCCAGGTCACAAATACCTGACAGGTTCCCAAAAAGGCACACAGATTCTACAATGCTTGTCCTGGGGTAAGTAATGAATTTCTCGGTCCTCTTTAATAATGGTTTATAGACATTTCTTCCAGGAACTTGTCCAAACCCCTCTTAACCCAGCTACATTAAAAGCTTTTACTACATCCTCGGGTAATGAATTCCAGAGTTTGATTACTGGTTGAGTGAAAAAATATTTTCTCCTATTAGTTTTAAAGGAGCTACATTGTAACTTCAATGAGTGTCCCCTAGTCTTTCTACTTTTTGAAAGAGTAAACAACTGATCTACATTTACCCATTTCTCCTCCATTCATTAATTTATAGACCTCTATGATATCTTCCCTCAGCCATCTCTTTTCCAAGCTGGAGAGTCCTAACCTTTTAAGCCTTTCCTCAAAGGGGTATCCTTCCATCCCCTTTTCCATTTTAGTGGCTCTTCTCTGTACCTTTTCTAATTCTGCTATATCCTTTTAAAGAAGTATTTTAGTTAGTGTTTACTACAAGGACAATTATTACCTCTTGGTAGATGGTTTGTTCTGATGTTAATTTCAGTGCTGATGAAACATTATTGCTTAAAATGTTTTGAAAACTCTTCTAATTACCTGCACCCATCAAGATGAATTAAAGTAAGTTGCAGTGCTGGTTTTGGTGTAGACCTGACACCAAAAGATGTGATACAGCAGTTGTCATTAACAATAGAGAGCAGACTTGGGGGAGAAGAGCTTTAAAAGGTGGAGTGTACCCTAAGCAATGGTGTACACTTTTTATTCCCCAAAAGTATGAACTGTAAATAAAGAATATGATGAAAAAAATCAGACTACGCTGTTATTGTTAAGTGCAATTGAGTCGGTGTCAACTCATGACAACCCTCTGGATAGTTGTCCTAAACTGTTTTTGGTCTTCAGTCAAGTGACTCATTGTTGACAGAGTGACACCCATAGCTGCTGTTATTGTTTTGGTCCATCTCATTGCTGGCCTTCCTCTTTTGCATTGACCTTCTACATTGCCAAGCATGATGTCTTTCTCTGACAATCTTTCTGTTCGCATGATGTCTCCAATGTATGAAAGTTGAAGTCTTGTCATCTGAGATTCTAAAGAAAGCTTATGTTTGACCTCCTCTAGTACTGATTGGTTTGTTCTTTGGGCAGTTCATGGTATACAAAGTATTCGTCACCAGCACCATAATTCAAAGGCATCAATTTTCTTCCTATCTTTTTCACTGTCCAACCTTCGCATCCATATGATATTATTGAAAATATATGGTTTGAACAAGTCAAATCTTTGTATGGAGAGAGACATCTTTCCTCTTGAGAATCTTGTCTAAGTCCTTCATAGCCATTCTGCCAAGAGCAATGTGACATCAGATTTATTGACTGTTTGTCATTTCTTTACTGTTAGTTGATCCAAGTAAGTTAAAGTTGTCAACTATTTCAATTTCTTCTCCATCAATGATGAACTTACTGATTTTGCCAGTTGTCAGGATCTTTGTCTTCTTTACATTAAGGTGCAGCCCATTTTAAAACTATGTTCCTTGATCTTGAGAAGCAAATGTTTTAGATTGTCTTCACTTTCAGACAGTAATGTGGTATCATCAGCATAGCGAAGGTTGTTGATGAATCTTTCACCAATCTTCACACCTCGGTTGTCTTCATACAGTCCTGCTTCTCTGGTGATTTGTTCTGCATATAAATTAAACTGGTAGGGGGAAACTATGCAGCCCTGTTGTACACCTTTGCTGATTTTAAACCATTCTGTTTCTCCTTATAAGAACATAAGATATGCCATACTGGGTCAGACCAAGGTATATCAAGCCCAGTATCCTGTTTCCAACAGTGGCCAATCTAGGTCATACGTACCTAGCAGTTTCCCCAAAAGACACAGGTTCCGCAATGCTTGTACTGGGTCAAGCATTGATATCCTGGGTCCCTTCTTAATAATGGTTTATGGACCTTTCCTCCAGGAACTTGTCCAAACCTTTTCTAAACCCAGCTACACTAACAGCCTTTACTACATCCTCCGGTAACAAATTCCAGAGTTTGATTACACGTTGAGTGAACAAATATTTTCTTTTATTAGTCTTAAATAGTTTACTCTGTAGCTTCATTGCATGTCCCCTAGTCTTTCTATATTCTGATAACGTAAACAATCGATCTACGTTTACCCGTTCCACTCCATTCATTAATTTATAGACTTCTATCATATCTCCCCTCAGCCGTCTCTTTTCCAGGTTAAAGAGCCCTAACCTTTTTAGTCTTTCTTCATAGGAGTATCCTTCCATCCCCTTTACCATTTTGGTTGCTCTTCTCTGAACCTTTTCTAATAACGCTATATCCTTTTTAAGATACGGCGACCAGAATTGCACACAATATTCAAGGTGCGGACTCACCATGGAACGATATAGAAGCATTATAATATCTTTTGTTTTATTTTCCATTCCTTTCCTTATGATACCTAGCATTCTATTTGCTCTCTTTGGCTGCCGCTGCACACTGGGCCGAGGGTTTTAACATGTTATCCACAATGATGCCTAAATATTTTTCCTGGGGGTGGTTCCTAACGTGGAACCTTGCATCGTGTAACCATAGTTTGGGTTGTTCTTCCCTAGGTGCATAACTTTGCACTTATACACATTAAATTTCATCTGCCATTTTGATGCCCAGTCTTCCAATTTATCAAGATCCTCTTGCAATTTTCCACAATCCTCTTGGGTTTTAACAACTTTAGTTTTGTGTCATCTGCAAATTTGATAACCTCACTCGTTATTCCACTTTCCAGGTCATTTATGAATATGTCAAAAAGCAGCGGACCCAGCACAGATCCCTGGGGTACACCCTATTCACCTTTCTCCATTGGGAAAATTGGCCATTTAGCCCAACCCTCTGCTTTCTATATTTTAACCAGCTCCTGATCCACAGTAGTACACTGCCTCCTATCCCATGACTCTTTAGTTTTGCCAAAAGTCTCTGATGAGGGACCTTGTCAAAGGCTTTCTGAAAGTCCAGATACACTATACTATAAGTCCAGATATACTCCTTGTTCTGTCTGAATTACTGCTTCTTGATCAATGTAAAGATTGTGCAAGAGAATTATCAGGTGTTCTGGTGTACCCATGCTTCTTAATGTGGACCAGATTTTCTCATGGTTTGCACAGTCAAAAGCTTTGCTGTAGTTGCTAAAACACATATAGATATCTTTTTAGTATTTTTTTTTGTCTTTTCAAGGCTCCATCTCACATCCATGATGATGTCTCTCATTCCTCGCCCTTTCCTGAACCCTGCTTGCACTTCAGGCAATTCTCCTTCCAGGTATAGTTGTAGTCTCTTCTAAACAATCTCAACTAGACTCTTTCTGGCATGTGGGATTATAGTGATAATTTCCACAGTCAGTTGTACTATCTTTCTTAATATTGGTATACACACAGATCTTTTCTAGTCAGATTGCCATGTTGTTGTCTTCCAAATTTCCTGGCAGAGGCTTGTAAGTATGGTAACAGCTGCATCCAATTGCTGTAATACTTCAGTGGGAATGTCATCAATGTCTGGTGCTTTTTTCTTTGATAAAGCTTTCAATGCTACTTTGACTTCTTTCAACACCATTGGTTTCTGATCATCAAGTACAGGTTGGTACAGCTGTTGGCCCATTTGACCTTTATGGTATAATAACTCTGTATATTCTTTCCTTTTTTTCTTAATCTTCTCAGCATCATTCAACATGGATCCTTGAGCATCTTGTAGCATTCCAGTTTGAGGCTGGGATTTTTTGTTTAACTCTTGTAGCTTTAGGAATGTCAATTTTGTTCTTTCTCTAATAGTTTCTGATTCTATTTCTTTGCAGGCGTCATTGTAATACTTTTCCTTGTCTTGTCTTGCTGCACGTTGGAAATCTCTGTTGAGGTCTGTGATTGCCTCTCTTTCTCCTCTGGTTTTAGCTTCTCTGTGTTTCTGGGCAATTTTCAGAGTTTCTTTGGTCATCCATTTTGGTTGTTTTTGCTTTTTCACCTTTTTTAGAGACGTCTCACTTTCTTCCAAAACAACCTTTTGATGTTAGCCCATAACTCTTTTGGAGCTCTGTAATTTGTATCTAAAACAGCAAATCAATTTTGCAGGCAGTCTTTAAATTCTGGTGGCATATTTTCAAGGTCATATTTTGCTACATTCATGAGTGGTTTGTTCTTTTTCAACTTTAGCTTGAGTTTGCATACTAGTAGTTGGTGATCTGTACCACAGTCAGCTCCAGGTTTTATCTTTGCTGATGTTGTAGAGCTTTTCCATCATTGACTTCCACAGATGTAGTCAATTTGTTTTTTGTACAATCTTTTGGGTGAAGTCCATGTGTACAGTCTCTGCTTGTGTTGCTGGAAGAAGGTGTTTGAGATGAATAGATCGTTGGTCTTGCAGAATTCTATCAGTCTTTCTCCAACTTCATTTCTATTGTCAAGTCCATATTTTTCAACCATTTTGCCTTCTTCTTTGTTGCCAACTTTTGTGTTCCAGTCACCCATGACTACCAGGATATCCTGTTTGCATGTTTTGTCAATTTCAGCTTGTACTAGTTCATAGAACGCATCTACTTCATCCTCTTCTGTAGCTTCTAACTCTCATTTCATGTGCAGCTACATCAGCGGCCAACTATCCTGAGGGCTTTGATCCAACCATATCATAAATGCTGGCTTTACTCTGAAAAGTCTTCAGATCCTCCTCAGTAGCCAGTTGAGTGCCTTCTGACCTGGGGGTCTCATCTTCCAGCAATAGTGCAATTTATTTTGTTGTGACTATCCACTGGGTTTTCATGGCAAGATACAGAAGTAGATTGCCAGGCTTTCTTCCATGCAAGGTAATTCTAGTCTTGTTGCCATTGTCACAGAAATGTGATCCTCCACTACCAACACTATCCCATTCTGTTGCCGCCTAGATGCATGGTCTGTATAAGGAATTTCATTTTTAGAATGTTCATTGAGGACAGAAGATCACTGGTTCTTAGAACTTGCATGGTAAAGCATTGTAAGACCAGCCCAGCACCGGTATCATCTCTAGCTCTGTATATTTAGGCGGTTCTATTGACAAAAAAGGAACAGAACCAGAAGGGCAGGCAACAGGGCCAGAAAAAAGACCAAGTCATATTTTAAAGAATGTGAAATTTAAAAAAAAGCAGCAAAATTGGTTGAAGCAAGGTAGAGCAAGTCAGGCAGGAATTTACTTTCATTTTAAATGAAGTGAGGACAGTTTGAAGGCACAGGAACTTAAGAGCTGAATTTGCTGTATGTGCATGAGATGCTACTCACCAACTTTCCCAGCACTGGTCATGTTCCTCCTAACATTTCTCCCCAGTTGTGCAAGAGGATAATGCATCAGTATTGCAGTTTCAGGTAGGTCCCTGGGAGTCCTGCAGTACTTGCCTATCCTTCTGGATTGAACCGCAAGATTGCTGCATCACCTCTGATGGTGCCAGACTCCCAAGCACCTTAGACGGAAGGTTGCTTACACATGGACATGCCAATGGGGGTAGGCTCTGGCAGCTCATTCTTAGACAACTGCAATTGGCTCTTTTTTTTCTACAGAATCCAAAAAATTCAGATGATCCTAGTTGTTATTGCATTGTAGATAGTCTGTTATTGTCAAGCATGAGGACCAGAGGTATCTTCCACAGAGCAATGCCTTTATTTAAAGGTCTCACAAGACAGTATTAATGAATCCACATCCCTTGTTTAGAAGAATGGCTGGCACATAGAGTACCCCACCAGTGTGAAAGGAGAGTGACTTTGAGGCAGACGGACATGATCTGAAGAAAGAGATCTGATTGATCAACCTCTCTTGCCCTCAAACCCTTGTCAAATGCTTTAATTTATCTTTTCCTGTTCATGATAAGAATGTGCTTATGAGAAAGAGTAACAGAAATAAGGATCCCATTAGAATAAAAGAGGGAATTTACACATCTTTCGAAACATGTTTTTCCATTACACTGAATAATATTATTCTTATGTTTTTACCCCTTTCAGGTAAAACATAAATGGAGCTGGGAAATCAGAGCACGGTGACTGAGTTCATTTTTGTAGGCTTCCAGTTCCCTGAAAGCGTGCAAGCCATTGTTTTCATTGTGTTTCTCTTTGTCTACTCACTGCTCCTGGTGGGCAACATTTTTATCATGATCACAATTTGGCACGATCCCCGTCTCCATCACCCCATGTATTTCTTTTTGGCCAAGCTCTCCTTCATTGACCTGTGCTACTCCTCGGTCACAGTCCCTAAGATGCTTGTGGACTTCATGTATGAGAAGAAGACCATATCTTTCAATGGCTGCATTGCCCAACTCTACTTTTTCCATTTCTTTGCCTGTGCTGAATGCTTCCTCTTCACTGCCATGGCCTACGACCGCTATGCTGCCATCTGCAAGCCTTTGCATTACACTACCATCATGAACAAGAGGGCCTGTATTTTCATGGTGTCTGCCACTTGGGCCATCGGCTTTGTGCACTCAAACATCCAGACAACTTTGACACTTGGTTTGCCCTTTTGTGGGCCCAACATAATAAACAGCTTCTTCTGTGACGTCCCACCCTTGATAATGTTGGCATGCACGGATACCACTATGATTGATGCTATGATTGTGGCTAACAGTGGGATAGTCTCCCTGGGCTGCTTTCTGAGTGTGCTTGTCTCCTATGTCTACATCATTTCAGCTATCTTGAAGATCAGCAGCGCTGATGGAAGACACAAAGCCTTCTCTACTTGTGCCTCCCACCTCACTGTGGTTACTTTCTTCTTCTTTCCCTGCGTCTTCATCTACATGAGACCTTCCACTAGCTTTTCTGGAGATAGGATTGTGTCTGTATTTTACACAGTCATTTCCCCTATGTTAAATCCTATCATCTACACATTGAGAAACGAGGAGGTGAAATCAGCCATGAAAAAATTTAGGAGTAGAAAAGTATTTTTTCATTGATCATGAAACCTGCTACCAGTCATTTTTCCAAAACTTAATTTCTGTTTCCCATCTAAGGTTCCAGAAGCAAACATGATTTACCATCAGAGGTTTCTGAAACAAATCATTCTCCTCTTTTCTAAGTCCTAAATTTGAGTGAATTGAACCTAGGCAGGATGGTGAAAAATCAAAATAAAAACCAATAAGAAATTTGCCAGATGACATGTTGACATAGATAGATTATATTTAAAAACTCATCAGATCTCATATTTTTTCTGATGTGATCCACTATGTAACTATTAATGCAAAAAGAATATAAAATGTGAATAAGATACCTAATGAGAACAGTAGCAAGGTTTCCCTGTGCGCCCACTTCCTTGTCTGTGTTCATCTTATGTTTCAACCCACTCTTTAGTGATCCTTTGCAGACCTGAACAGCGAACTATAACAAAACCTAAAAATATGAACCTGCACATATTGAGTGCATGCCTTTGTATTTATTTTTCATTTGAAATTGTTCACTGTTAATATTTTAACCATCTGTGCCTACCAAATACTTACAGAAATGTTTTATTTTCTTTATTGCCATTAAATACTAGTACTTTTCATACACTCAAATAATGATGTTGTCTATGTGACAATTTAACTTTTATTGGATTTGAGGTTTATGGCAGAGTCACATATTTATTACTGTCAAAATAAAAAAAATGCTGTGATTGGCTATATTGCCAGAAGCAGAGTTTGGAATAAGTATGAATATAGATCTTTAAGAAACTGATCATTTGATGTCTTAAAAATCAGATGGTGGTCTCTGGTTAGTTAATCTTTTATTATACATGAATGTGCTCTGGTTCCTGAATGGCAATTCTGCCCCCCTTTTCCCCGGGATGAGGGCTAGGAAACTATTTGTTTTTTTTTCTCTTTCTTGTTTTTAGTTCCTATAATTTCTTGAAGTTTGCTATATGGAAATTAAAAATCTCAAGAAAAATAAAGATGATGGATCCAAGGCTGCTTTTATTATTCTTTCAGTGTCTCCTGTATGTTTATTGGTATAAAGAAGCCATAGAAATATAACTTGCAACTTTTGTATTAACAAATCATTCACAAAAATAAAAAAAAAATCAGGTTTACAGAATCACTTCACAATATCTTGATACTGAAGAAGTAATGAACACATCTTGTTGGCAAACACTATGTTCTAGTTGCCCTCCTTACAGTGGATTTAGGGATCCTTTTACTAAAGTCTGGTAAGGTTTTGTAATTCATGTTACAAGCAAAGCCTCTACATTAGCTGTCGGGAACTAGCATGTTCCTAGACGTTAACTCATGACTGACTAACATGCTGCTCAGTTACAGGCTGATGCAAAAATCTGACACTAATGCACACTGAAGATGACTTTGCAGCCCGACAATATACATTTTTTAATGCTGGATGCAGCAAAGACAGGGCTTGGAAACGACCCCCACGTTAACCGTGCACATGCAAATGAGCCATTTCGGCATTAAATTGGGAGAGCAAGCTAAACACATGCATACAAGATGCAGAAAGCTAGCACAAGCTTTAGGAGCCCATAGCGCCACATTTAAGCACATTTGAATGATCATTTATATGCAGGAAACTAGCACCCAATTAATGACACGTGTATTTAAATGAATCCTTAATTACTTAAAGGTACTTTAATCTGCTGGGCTGGTATACTGCACATGCTGGCTATGCCCAATGCAGAGACAGGCAAAGATGATTTTGCAACCAGCCATAGCGCATTTGGCCATAGTGCATTTGGCTCCCAAACGCACCTAAGCGAGAGCGCTGCCTATGCGCTCCTGCTCTGCATCAGCCATCATGCAAAATGGCAGTGTCTGGCCACATGTGGTGCATCCTGGGATGCACTGGGTGAGGTTAGACTGCTATAGATTATGACTTATATGGCAGTCTGACCTCACCCGGTGTATCCCAAGATGCAACACGTGGGGCCAGACACCGCAATTTTGCACGATGGCCGATGTTGAGAGGGAATGCATAGGCAGTGCTCCCACTTAGGTGCATTTGGGGGCTGCCAGACCACCAGGTAGGAGCCTCTAGACCACCAGGTTTTGTTTTCTATTTAATATGGGGGGGGGGGGGGGTTGTGTGGAAAGAGGCCACTAGACCACCAGGAATAATTTTATTGTTGAGCATGGCTCCCAACAGTATTTTGATAGCATTGGGGGCTTTTCTCGATGCCGCAATTATCCCCCAATGTCATCAAAATACTGTCAGGACTGCTATGCAAATTAGCCATGCGGTGCCCAGAGAGCAAGCCAAATTAGCGCAGACTTCTAATGCAGGTGCCCACTGTCGTCATTTTTCTATGTTTCTATTCTGAAGGAAAAAGGGGACTGTTGTAGTTGTTGATATGGAAGGACAGACTAGATAGGCCATGCGGTCTTTTTCTGCCATCATATTTCTATGTTTCTATGTTTAACCACACCCATGGAGATGTCATTAGGTGCACCCACACTAATTGTCATGTTAATTGCACTCATGTGCTAAATGGATCTCTGACCCACCCATTCTCCAGTGCCAGTTAATGTGCATTTTGGTGGTTGGTAGCTGGCATTCCCTGAGTTGGTATTTACTATGGCCAGTTACCCAGGGCTAACCCAACCATTAAGCAAACCAGGCAATTGCCTAGGTTGGCAGTTTTTGAGGGGGCGGAAAAGTGCAGGACATTGAAAGCTAAACAAATAGATTGTTACAGCCGGGGGGGGGGGTCATGAGACTTAAGGTTTGCCTAGGGTGCCAATGCTTTGAACCAACTCTGGCGCCAGCCCTGTGGTTATCACCTGCTATAATGCACATTAACCAGCTAAGGGGTTTTAGTAAAAGGGTTCTTAGTCTTTCTTTCAAAATCCCATTTGGTAGTCGTGAATGCTAATGAACTGTGGCTAACCTTAATTTTGGAGAATGGTGGTATATGCTCAATGAAACTACTGTAGTTTGCAATAAAGTCTGATTTGTTTTAGTGTTACTCACATACAGAAAAAGAAACCATTACTCAAAATTGCATACATTGGATCTAAGCCTTTTCCATTCCCATACCCAACACTAACTCGTGCTAAAAATCTTCTTGGTGCCTTACTATATAAAGTCCACAAGAAGGCGCCCAAACACTGAAATTCCTTGATTTCATTGTCTAAAAAGAGATGAAACTGCAACTTTACTTCTGCCGGCTGCTTCATAAAAATAACTTTAAAATTGGCAACCTTCTGCAGGACCTCACAGATAAAACTGTCCATTAGCCGCTTTACGGTTAAGATAGGGAAGAGATCTATTTTGTACAGATTCTGAAACTTTTGATTATAGCAGCATTATTATCAATTTAAAGCTGTCTATAAGCTTTTGAGACACCCTGAATATTTAATTCAGGTGTTATCTATCTGGCTCATGAACTAAAAAACCTTTATGGTCTGAATGCCTTTGGATTATTTTTGGTTTTATCCAGTGATTTGTATCACAGCCCCCCAAATAAAACGACTTCCTCTGCTCTGAGAATAAGTTAGCTGCTTTGGGTACTACTGTGTAGAAACTAGAAGTGAGACTTCCTGATTTATTGTAGATTTAAGTCAGATTGTGATCCAGTCTGACTCTCCTATGGCAAATGCCACGTTTACGGGCGGCATTTACAATTACGGGTGTGAACTATGATTTTTTGTCCCATCTTTTGCAAAAATTAAATTTGCCTTTGGTTCTCTACTCCTTATTATGCCACTTCCAATCTAGACCCTTTAATGCCAATACAGTTTCAAAGGCCCATGGAGTAATATTTAATGTCTATTGATTTCATTAGCAAAATATGATTTGTAAAAAATGTAGACAGTAGATGCCAACAATCCAACTAATTTGTAGAAGCGCCCTGATGACTCTTCTGGAAACCTGAAAATATGAACAGCTGCGGCCCAATATTCAAAGGATTTATACTCCTAAATTGACCTCTTTGAACATTTACTAGGGCGCAGTGCTTAAATATTTTCTTAAAACTTCACTAAACTCCTAAATTTAGGAGCATAAAAAGTGGATGGCAAAGCAGATTTAGGGCGGGGAAAAGAAGTTAGGTGCTTAACACTGTATTTCAGCACTAGCCACTTAAACTAGGCTCACAAATGTAGGCAAATGAATGGTGAGTCTACATTTAGGTGCACAAATTTGAAGTTGCCAAATTAGGATGAATTTTCAGCTGAAAATTTAGGCTCCTATGTATGCTGAAAATAGGGCACAAATTTAGGAGCCCAGCTTTTTTTTTTTTTTTTTTTTTTTAAATATCGGCCCAATAGTTCCTGGAAAGCAGAATTAGTTAAAGAAGAGCGGACATCTAACCTGTGAGAAACCTTATTAAACATAGCTTTAAAATGCCTCGTCCTACCCGGCTACCCTGTTAGCATCCTTGAAGCCAATGTTGCTTTTGATGTCCCAACACCTCACTTCTTTGCTTTTATAAAAAGTGACTCGTTTTCTGCAAATTCTCACCCGGCTTTATATAATCTGCTCTTTGTGGGGCTGGGATTCTCCACTTTGCCATTTGCCCTGATCAGTGACGCAGAAGCCCGTCTGCTGATGGCAATGATAAAGGCCTTGGGCTGTGCTCCACACAGTGTCACCATCCAACCTCCAAAGATGCAGCAGTGTCTAACTCTGCTGGCTTTGAGCCTTCTCTCAGGCTGAGTATAGAGAAAAACTTTCAGAAACATGGGAACTTGGATATCTTGCTATTCACACGTCCGGAATCTCTTGGGTCCAACTTTAGAAACCAGGGTGTCTAATTTCCTTCTCTGCTTCAATGCTAGGGGCTGGGGGTCAGGACTCGGTGACCCAGTTTTCTACCAGGGGAACCGTCACCGAAAGGCAGAATGTCACATTGCAATGCAGCTACAGAACCAGTCTGAACCCTTACATTCACTGGTACCGGCAATACCCAGGCCAGTCCCTGCGGTAAGTGCTGCATGCAGGCCATTTCGCCAACGTCTATAAAGCAAAGCAAAATGAAGCCAGAATGGGAATCCATTTGGAGCAGAAGAAAGAAACAGCTCCTTTAATTATGTCTGCCTGACTGATCTCTGATGCTACTGTGTATTTCTGTGCCCCGAGGCCCACAGTCGAGCAGACACAAGCTGTGTCCTTACAAAACCTTCATATACTCTATTCTTTGCCTCTCTGTCCGTAAAACTTGCATTTCCCCCATTACAGCAATGCACATGAAGGATTTCACTTTCCATCTTTTCCAGTCTGCCTTCGGCCTATCCTCTAACGCCTCCTGAGCACCCATAGTCCCGGCCCTCACTAAGAGTCTCCCTAGCTTTCCTCTACCCCTGTCTCCCTCTGCTGTCCTCTTCACCTTCTCTAGGACTCTTCCTCTTCTGTCCTCTCATATAATGGAGTTCTTTTCCTTTTCGCTGGCCTTTGGCTATTTTTCTTTGTTTTTGTTGTTTTGTAAACCGCCCTGGTGTTATAAAGGAGCGGTATATCAAGAAACCTATTATACATAAACACTAAAGATCCAATGGAATGTTTTCTTCACTAATTAGCTTTACAGGTGCTGAAACATGTCCGATATGCTGTTCATATTTTCCCAAATGTATTTGTAGGAAATATGCTTTGAGAGGTCTGTCTGTCTTCTTCCGTTGTGTTTGTATTTTTATCTACTAAAGACAGTCAGCTCTTCACAGGTTTTATTGCTTAGGAGTATATCTACTAAGCCGGGCTAACGGTTAATCCGGGCTATCTGCAACTAGCTCCTGTGTTATTCAATGAGACCTGGTTGTAGATCGCCTGGGTTAACCATTAGTCCAGCTTAGTAGACATACCCCTAAAGGTATAAATTGTTGAACTGCAAATATAACACCACTCATTTCACCTGATCCGACTGCAAATGTGGGAACTGAAAGAACCAAAGTAAAACTATTGAGGTTTTCTCTTATTGCAAAAGCAGGGTCACTGTTATAGAAGTAGAATTTAACACAGTTTCTCTTCCACGAATTACCCCCCTCCTCCCCCAGGTATGTAAATATCTTCCTGATGTGCTAATTTATACAAATTAACCTGTAACATACTTGATCCCCCAACACCTGCCTTCATTCCTCCCCACTGACACTTATGTTGTACGTTCTATTAAGCCACCTTGGCTACCTTGTTAATGTGTAAACCGCTCTAACTCCTGGATTTAGTGGTATATAAACAGTTAAACAAATAAATAACTATAAGGCAAACACAATGCTGAATAAAAATAACTAAAAGGAGGGAGAGGGAACCACAAATTTAGGAAAACCTTTGCTAAAACACTCTTCTTGCACTCCTAATAATCTGACTTCGGGGTTTCAATGGGATTTTATGCGTCTGTTGCACTGGACATTTGGACCGGGCGAGTTTGCTAGAAAGGCCACACCTGACACCTCTGACAAGCGATCTAAACTTTTATTGTTGAGGAAATCAGTGGCCCGCCCTTTTATTGGAAACGGCTATGTTCCTTATTATCAACGTACAAATGTTCGCGTTATTTCACTGTAATAAATCAGTAAATGGTATTTTGCCTTTGTAGTAGGGAACTGAATCATTTACGAGACCTCTCTCTCTGCCCTAGTGGTGCTCTAGAATACGTCTCCCAGATCTAAAGCAGAAGCTTGAGCCGGAAGCCGGGAGCCGACCCTCCCTCCCTTCCCAAAGTCTACTAACATACCCCAAGACACACAGTAACTTCCTTGCAGAAACGCATCGATCCCCTGTGCCTTCTGCGCTCTCGTTCAGCTGTTGAAATGAGCCGCCCTCCTCTGCTGGTGATTCCCTGTCTCTTGGGCCTTTTGGGTGAGCAGATCAAAGAAGTGAACGCATAAGATGAAAGAGTTGATCGGAAAGGCGCTTGGGGACGTTGGAAGGCGAGAGAGCACCGTCAGATGATCGAACGGCAGTGAAGCAAATATGTTTTAAGAAAATAAACTAACTAAAAGCGGATGATCTCGCTGAGGATCGATTTTGCTTTGCCTTGAGGTCTCCAAAGGTCCACTTTCTGATATACTACCCGGGGTGACCAGAGTCCTGGAAGATTCACCCAATAATGGCCGATATTAACTCGCCATCTCGCTGTCATCATCGCTGTCTCTAAAAAGAGTTCTCACATTTTCCCAATATTTCACGTGCTGCTTTCAAAGTAACTCCCTGATGATGAATTTATGGACTATCCTATTCAAAGCAAAGTCGATTAATGATTGATTCGGAAAGGGGGTTGCTGTTCTTTCAGTGCTGTCACTGTTTCCTATAGCATTTTGCTAAAAAAATAAAATGGGATTCGGTTAAAGAGGAAATATTTCTGATGGTCTTTATTCAAACGTTTTTTTTTTTGTTGTTGTTGCAGGACTCATTCAAGGCAACTCTGTAAGTCAGTCTTCAAAGGAAGAGCATGTATCTGAGGGAAAGGTGGCAAGATTGAGTTGCGAATTTCAGACTAGTGATACCTTCCCGTACTTGTTTTGGTTCGTCCAGTACCCGGACAAAGCCCCGCAGTACATACTACGTAGGGATCCGAGCTCTAAGGAAACTGATTCCGATCTGAAGACCAGATTTTCTGCATCACTGGATAAGGAGAAGGGACTCGTCCCTTTAGTGATTTCCAATACCAGAATATCCGACTCTGGCGTGTATTACTGTGCTCTGAGCCCCACAGCGACTTAAACGTATATTCGCTCAGACATAAACAGGCGGCTTCCTCGTCAGTTCTGGTTTTGTGGGAGGTTTGAACCTCTTGGTTCAGCTACGGTCTAAAGAGTTTGATGTTCCCAGTGAGGTTGGAGGTAGTTGTAACCCTACATTGTACCGTTTTTCAGTCTCGCTGAAAGGACAAACACAAGGTGCAGGCAGTTCAGATTTCAGACTTTATGATTGCTCTTATCCAAAAAGAGGCGAGAAGAACCCAGTCCATCTTACACCTACAGTTCCCCAAACGTTTGTAAAAGTATCATGATTCTATTTATATTTTAGTGGGGAAACTAAAATTTCTACGCATCCGTCATACATTAAAAATAAATTATTTGCACATTCATGAACAATATTTGGAAAATAGATGGGGGAAAAGATTATCACTGGAGCAGTAGCTTAGGGGTTAAAGAAGTCCTTCTAACCTGGTTTCTCCCAGGTATATCACTGTAAACTCACTTGTGCCTTGAGCTCAGATTTGGAAAAGTCCAGCAGTAAATCTCTCCTCCAAATGGAATTAGGACTTCTCTGAAGTTTCTCCTTCCACTTAGTCACATGCTCACATAGTTTTCTGATCCTTCATTCTACCGCTGGTTGGATTTAGTAAATGATCCATCTTGGTGATAAAATCTAGTAACGCCCTGCAGGCGCTTGAAATTATTTCCTTTTCTTAGAAGTACCCACCAAACCTGTATAAACGGCTTCCCTCACCCGCTTGGCTCTCCGGAGCCTTCTGAAGGTTGTGATATTTACCCAGTAATCCAAGACATATGCCCCAAGACGGGCTCGTAACAGCATTGACGTTCTCTCTAAGGTGGTCAGGAGTCTTCCACCATTGGGGTGAGGGGTAGCGATGCCATAATATTGCTGTTGCAATTCTAAGGGACAGAAACGTTCTGCAGGTCTCCCAGGGAACCTTCCCGCCCCTCACCATTGGAATTGTAATAGAGCTGCACCACCCCTGATGGTAGGAACATAAATGGTAGATTCCCATTGGGAACGTGGAATAAATTCTCTGCTGCATTTCCCGTGCAGTCCACTAGAGGACACTCAACTATCTCACAAGCTGCAAAGAGTTTCCTCAAGTTGCATTCAGCGAAAGGTTTGGGCCTGGGTTTGGAGAGGAAAGTTAGCACTAAGCAGCACATTCAATTTAAGTGAAATACTACTCACAGGTCACTACCATATCAAACTGCGTTCAAACTGCCCGCATCATCACCTTTGCCCGCCGCTTCGATCACATCACTCCCATCCTCTTTCGTTTGCATTGGCTACCCCTCCGTGTTCCTTTTCACTATAAAATTCTTATTCTCACTCATCGCGCTATTTATACTAATAACCCTCTGTACTTGGCTGATCTGGTTTCTCTCCACACACCTTATCGTCAACTTCGCTCCCTCCATGCTAATCGTCTGTCCTTACCATCCCCTTCCCATGCACATCTTGAAAAGACCCGTCACTCTGCCTTTTTCTTTCTTGGTCCCTGGTTGTGGAATGCACTACCCTCGTCCCTTTGTCTGGAACCCTCCTATTCCCAGTTCAAAGCTTCACTTAAAACCCATCTGTTTCAAAAAGCGTTCGACCTCCCCCCTGACCCTCCTCCCTGATGCAGCCGTAGGTTGTTGTCCCATCCCAGCCGCGTTTGGTCCTGTCATTCCCCTGTTTGTTTGTGTTGGTTGTGTTTGGTTCTGATTATTGTTTGATGGTCTTTTATTTTGCGCTATTCTCTCTCTTTCTTTCCTATCATTTTTGGCGTTCCTTTTTCCGTAGTTTGCAGTGTTGACCTTTTATTTTATTTGTACACCGCTTTAATGTCTTGACGTAAACGGTTTATCAAGTGTGAAATAAAGATAAAGAAGGGAAAATGGCACCATGCCAATCCCTCCATTTTCCCATGAACACAGTTTTTTTTTATTTATATATTTATGAATTTTACAATAAATCCAAGCAAAAAATAACTTGAATAGAAATAAGGATACAGGTAACAAAGATAAACATGTTATCCAACAACAAAGGAAACCAAATTACAGGAAATATAACATACCAGCTCCTTCTAAAGCCCACAATTTGGGGAGGAGAATCCAATACATCACATAACAATAAATGCAGGAAATAGACTGTAGGAATACAGCCAGAATTTATACTATGCAGTGAATCTATACTACATCGGAGGGGCGACGGGCATTAATGAAGGCGCCCATGAACACAGTTTGATATGGTAGTGACCTGTGAGTAGTGGGTTTACACTATAAAAAAAAAGAATAAAAAGGACGTTTTGCTTCAGGAGGACGTTTTTCCTCACCGCAAATAGTCCGACATTAAAAGTGAATTATAGGGGATTCTTGCAAGGGGGTTGGTTTTTGATGATTGATTTTTCACCTCTTGAGTGGTTCATTGTTAGGACATGATTATTGGCACCCTTATAAACAATTCAAATCCATTTGAACAGAAGAACAATATTCCTATTGCAATATAATTAGACACACCTGTGATCAATTGTCACTAATCACATGACTTGAATCAACCAATGAATGATGGCTCTAATGTTTAAAATGGGCACATTCACTCCCTGTTCCATTTTCACAATGGTGAAGACAAGAAAGCTGCCTGAGACCATCAGAAAAGCCATTATCACAAAGCATCAAACTTCAAAAGGGTACAAAGGCATCTCCAAAGACCTTGGGATTTTTGAGTCTACAGGTCGCAATGTCATTAAGATGTTTTCTGCTCATGAAACTATCAAGAACCTCCCAGGACATGGTGGGAAGAAGAAAATTAATCCAAGAAGTCTTCAAAGGTTAGTGCAAACTGTTGCAAACTGTTGGAAAAATACCATATACAGTACAACATCCAAAGAGCTTAAGGCTGACCTGGAGCAATCTAGAGTGGTGGTTTCAACCCCCACCATACGTCATGCACTAAACAAAGAAGGACTTCATGGGCGAAGACTAAGGAGGACCCCACTGCTCAAAGATAGACATAAAAAGTCATGCCTGATCTTTGCCCAAACCAACCTTGAGAAACCACAATCATTTAAAGGAAGGAGGAAGAAGATGGCGGGAAAGAGAGATAAAGGAATGGACGGATAGTGTAGATGTGAAAGATGTGAGAAATGCCATGGAGGGCTGAGACATGAAGAGGTAGTGACAATGTAAAATAAGATGGAGGAAGTTGGGGCAGCAGCCTGGGACAAGGTTCAAATCCCACTGCTGCCCTTGTGATCTTGGGCAAGTCACTTAACCCTCTACTGCTTCAGGTACAAGCTTAGACTGTAAGCCCTCTGGGGACAGGGAAATGTCTGCTGTAGCTCACCTTGAAATACTATTGGGAAGAAGATTCAGAGCTGTGCAGATAATAACTTTGAAATCTATTGGTGATAGATTGAACTCTCTCTCTAGAAAGTAATCAAAAAGTATTTTTTGCGGTTAGGTTAAAGGACACACATTTCAAGCTGCAGAAGGCCAATAGGAGCTAAATGATTGGATCTAGTTATCCATCTCAAAACTATCTCCACAGAAAGCACAGTTTTGAAGACATTTGCTTTTGAATAGATTGTCTCCAGAGGCAACTTCTCTCCTTTCTGCTCTAGGAAGTGGAAATGGCAAGGCTGTTAATTTTGTTCTCCAATTAAACTCCAGCCAGGGAATTTATTCCCAGCGGCACAATAGATAGTTTAAATAATTCTGTTTGCTGGTTCTTAAAATTAGTGAAGACAGGAGATCAGAAGACGTTGGTGCAAACAGGAATCTACCATATGTTTATTCCCAGGTATGCATTTAGTATGCAGACATCCTTGCAGAGAAATCAGAGGTAATGCTGTAAGAGGTTGTGCTTTGGCACAGGTAATCTCTAACGTCTCATTTCCAACCTAAATAGCTCTGGTTCTCCATGTGTCTTTCTGTGGTTTGCTTTAATCCTTCCCCTCCAGGTGTCTTTTACTTCTCTTTTTCTTTTTCTTGTTATTGTTTTCCCACTACCCTCCATTGCCTTGGAAAAAAAAGACCTGGCAAAAATACTTTCATTCATTACATGCCAAGAAAACCTAGGGGCTGCTGGACTGCCAGGAATCAGCACTGACATAACAGCACTTAAAAAAATGGGAAGAGCTGGCATTTTAAGTACGGATTGGAATTGCTCTCTAAATATGCCCGAGATGCACTTAGCTCCATTAGATAGCACAAGGAATTGTATTTAATGCAGTACAAAAAACTAGTTTGAGGACAGTAAAATACCTGTTATTCTTGATTATAGCTTGCTTTGAACCACTACTGAAAAGTCACCTACTAAACATAAAATAAATATCTTGACTGATTTGAGTACTGTGTCTAGCATTATGTTGCAGTGATGACTTTATGGTTTTCTCAGTTTTCTCTTTTTAAGGTATCAGATGGGATTAAATTTTTAGAAACAAACTGCCATTTTCTTGAAGATGTTCAGATATCCACAATGCCATCTTGCAGGAGTTTAAGTTGGCTAAAGATTCAGGTCTGTGTTTAATTTAATATAAGGACTATCTTCCATTTTTTTTTGTCTAGGTGGGTTTTGTGTCCTGTTCATAGATTTATTCTTAATTTTATATTAAGACTACATTATATATATTTTCTTCTTTGTATGCTGTTTACCATTTTAGCTCTGTAAACCTTTTCTATTTTACGTTGTCCTTGAAGAAAGAGTCTAGAAAATAAAGGGGGTGAAATCATAATCTGACAGAGGGTAAGTTTGGCATCATGGGATCAGGTGAAACATTTTAGGTTAAGAAACACCCTTGCACTAGGCTCAAGGCGGTGAAAATAATGACATGGCTATCGATAAATTTGCTGCGATATAATGTATGGAGGCAAAAATGACACAAAATCCACAAAACACCAAAATTATCCAATGAAAGTCAAAAAGCCCTTGAAAGCATTTGCAAACTGATCCTAGAATGAAGAACAGTATCCCTCCCATGTGAATCTAGTTTTCCACCCCAGGAATAGCTTTTGAATATTTTCATGGATTTTCTGAATTTGATAAGAAAATGAAATTTCTGGTGTATTTTGGATTTTGTCTATGGCGTGTGTTCAGCTGCCATAGTGGTGTCGAGCACATTTCTGCATGCGTGTTTTGATGTAGGGGACATGTAGAGGAATGTTTACTAAAGTGCGTTAGGCTTTTGCTGCTAATGCTGTTTAATCCCTGCAAAAAGCCGGCATTACCTGCAGACGTCCTGCTGTTGCTGCAGGGGCCATTCCCAGTGTTTCCCCTGCAGATACAGCAGAGAAAACGCAGGGATCATGGGGGTAAGCTTTACGGACGCAGTTATCGCCACCCACTGAGGGAGTGATAGCTGCATCCGCAAAGCCTGCAAACCTTTGTGATTATCGCATGTGGTAATGTTTGCAGTAACTGCACCTTGTAGGCCAGAGGTAATCAAATCCAGTCCTGGAGGGCCGCAAACCAGTTTTTGGGATATCCCTAATGAATATGCATGAGATAGATTTGCATGCACTGCCTCCATTATATTTGAATCTATCTCATGCATATTCATTAGGAATATCCTGAAAACCTGACTGGCTTGTGGCCCTCCAGGACTGGATTTGAGTACCTCTGTTGTAGGCACTCCCCATCTCTGCTCTAATCCCGCCCAAACCTGCACCCACTGCATGAAATGCAAACACTGCAATCTCTGCATTTTTCCTGCATTAGCTGCAACTGCTGAGCGTTAATTGTGTCTTAGCTCCATGGTAGCAGCTAACGCCCTTTAGTAAACATACCTCATAGATTGCAATGGATAAACATGTTCCATGTAATGTTCTGTTCTGTTACATGTAAACTGTATTGAAAATGGAAAATGTGGTATATAAAATTCTCAAATGAATAAAATAAGTAAATAAAACAAATATTGGGTTCTTATTCTTGGAAAAGTTTCAGATCTTTGAGCTCTGTGATGTCCATGATGGCATTAAGGTGCCATTGTCTAAATGACTGCCCACTTCTTTTTGACTTTTTCAATTGATTCTAAATTGTTTCTCTCATGTTAAAAAAAACCTCTTTTTAAAAAAAAAAAATCATAACAACATTGAGACTGTCAGTTTAGTTCCATTCAACTTTAAGTTGAGCAGCAGGCTAAAATGGAACATGTTACTGTCTTCTGAAGTAGGAATTCTTTACTGTAAGTGACGGAAGGGTCTGAATCTTTTGCAGACAAAGCATTCCATCAAAAAATCTCAACATTAAACTGGAAAAGTCTTTTAGAGAAAAATGGGATTAATGTGACGTGGAGCCCGATGCTAAAAGGGGCCCATCCGATCCTTCCAGATGTCCAAGATCTGGACAGGCTGGATCAGACCCCAATTCTGTAACTGCGGGAGCCAGACGGTCCCATGGGTGAAGAATCAGAAGCTAGATGAGCTGGTCATGCCCCAATTCCAAGGGTCTGGATGTCCATTCCCCTCCTTGGCTAGCCCTCACCATTCCCCCTGCAGGAGCCCTGGTGCCGTTGTGTCCTGTCGCCATGAAACAGGGATGCCACGCATGAGCTCAGGTAGGGCTGCCACCATCCCGCTCTTTGCTCCCCACTGCCTGGACCTCGGCAGGGCTTGCTACAGTCAGGATTGAGTGGCAAGGACCGTCTGTCCTGTGTCTTTGGCCACCCTGTGTGCCTTGATCCCCAATATTTGTCGGACTTATTCCACCTCTGAGGTGGAATAAGTCTGATGGTCATTTCTGCACTGCTGGACATACAGGGCTGCGACTGGAATTGGCTTTGTACATCTGGGGTCAGAGGGCCGCCTCTGCCCTGCCCACGCTCCTCCGTAACCACCCCTTCCTACCCCCATCCAGAGCTCCCCACACATTGGTCCTAAAAGTGCGGGGAGCTTTGGACCTGGAATCGGATCCCGGTGGCTAGAGGGGGTTGAACATCCACCCCGGACGTCCAACCCAGCTAGATGGCACTCTGCATGCCAGCCATAGTAAATGATGGCAGATAAAGCCTCAATTTGTTATGATATGGTAGCATAACGTCATAAGTAGATGATGGAGAAAAAGTCGGCTAGTCCATCCAGTCTGCCCAGCTGTTCCTGTTCATAGTACCATGTGCAAAATTAGAGATGCTCTAGTTGTAGGCACTACTGAGGCATGGCTAACATTTCTCTGAGACTATGGATGTATTGGCAGTAGAATACATTTGGTTGGTTCAGATACGAGTAAGCTTGTGAGTGATAAAGAAGAAAGAGGCTTAACATTTTTGAAAAACCTCAGCCATCCAAATCACTGCTACAAAATAACTAATCTAAGAATCATTTATTTTGTAGTATTTTCTTATTCTTTTCATTATCAAATATGTTTCTTTCCAGATGGAATTCAATAAAGCAGGAAATGGCCGCCGGGAATGGGACTAAAGTCATAGAATTCACCCTTTTGGGACTTTCTGACACTCCAGAATTGCAGATCGTGTTTTTTATGTTTTTTCTGTCCCTGTATTTCCTCACTATAACTGGAAATCTCCTCATTATGCTCACCATAAAGGTAGACCCTCGCCTGCACTCTCCCATGTATTTCTTCCTCAGCAACATGTCTTTCTTAGATTTATGCTATTCAACCGTTACTATTCCCAAAACTCTAGTCAACCTTATCTCGGAGAACAAAGTCATCTCTTTCAATGAATGTATTGCCCAATTATTCTTTTTGCATTTCTTTGGGGGCACAGAATGCTTTCTCTTGACCCTGATGGCATATGACCGCTATGTAGCCATCTGCAATCCTTTGCGTTATACCACCATCATGAACAGGAGAGTATGTTTCCAGCTTGTAGCTTCTACTTGGCTTGCTGGCTTCGTGCACTCATTCACACAGGCCTTTTTAACATACCAACTGCCTTTCTGTGGTCCTAATGAGATCAACCATTTTTTTTGTGATGTTCACCCATTGTCAGTGTTGGCTTGTTCTAGCATCTTCATCATTGAAACCGTGATTGTTGCCAACAGTGGAATGATATCCCTCACGTGTTTTCTGGTGCTACTTATCTCCTACATAGGTATCATCTCCACCATCTTAAAGATTCGATCTGCAGAGGGAAGGCGCAAAGCCTTCTCTACTTGTGCCTCCCACCTCATGGTGGTCACCTTGTTCTTTGGTCCCTGCGTCTTCATCTACCTGAGACCCTCGGTGACATTTTCAGCTGACAAAATGGTCTCAATCTTTTACACTGTCCTCACTCCTTTGTTAAATCCCGTCATTTACACTTTGAGAAACGAGGAGGTGAAATCAGCTATGAAAAGACTGAATGGCAGAAAAGTGTTTTCTCAGGGGAAGATTACACCCTAATTTCAGAAGGAAAAAGCAACTGAAAAACTGGCTTGAATTTAAGTGTTTATTTAGAGTGAGAAATAACCCTGTAAAGAAACATATGTTATTGTCAGAACATTTCCTGGTCTTGAGTTCATTGTATGGATTCTAGGGCTGTAGTCTTTGTCTTCTATTTTTGTTAAAAGTGTCCATTAACAACAGTAAATATGAGACAGGTTTGTCCATCCAGAGCTGTTTTTGATACTTATTTATTATATTTATTAAACATTTTTTATACCACTTTTTTGTGTTATCAACACAGTTTACATTGAACATTACATTGAACACAGAACATTAAATCTTAATGAGGGAGAAGTGTTCATATAGCGCAATGTCTAAGGTGGATCAAAATGTCACTATGGGATAGCATGCACATAACTATTTACATGTGCCTTCAACAGTATATGGTAATTTAATCATAGTTACATACTGATGGGTTTTGTAAGTTTAGGTGTCATCCAAATACTTCCTGAAAGATGTGAGTTTTCAGGTTTTTTTCTGAAGGCCGTTATGTCATTGATGCTCTTAGGGAGCTTGGGAGGGAGTTCCATAAGGTGGGACCGTAGATTGTGAATGTTCTTTGACAGGTTGCCTGTGAACCTTTGTATTTTGTGTGGGGATATGTTGTCTGATATCTACTGTATCAGAGGATGTAAGCACTCAGCAGCTTGTTTGTGCATTGTCTTATATGTGTTCATGATAACTTTGTATTTAATCGAGCTTGGATGGGGAACCAATGTAAGCATTTTAGCACTGGGGTGATATGGTTGGTCCTTGTTATTCCTGTGATAAGTCGAGCTGCAGTGTTTTTGGCAAGTTGTAATGGGAAGAGAGACTGCTTTGGGAGTCCTTGGAGAACCGAATTGCAGAAGTCAAAATGTGGGTTGATGATTGCCTGATTGCAAAGAATATCCTTAGTAAGCCCAGAGTTTGTATGATTGTGGTTATGATATTTTGACCTAATATGTTGTGATTCAGTAGTACGGTAACGCAGTAGAAGCTGGCGGAAAATACCAAATGGACCATTCAGCATAATTATTTCCTTTCATACCTGAAATGATTTATGACAGTTGCCTGCCATAGAGCATGACCACTTGAAGAATATCAGGCCTGATATTGTATTGGGAAGGCTATGCACTGCTACGGCACATAGCCCTGTCTGTCGAACCTTAACACTGGATATTCAGTGCCGCAGCGACAACATTGAATATCCGGCATCACCGCACATGTCCTGGAGCTGCCGAGGCTAACTGCTACCCGGTTAGCATCCAGGGCCAAAACTAGGTGAGCCAAAAGCTGGCCTAGCTTTAGCCATGGATCACTAGTGGTGCAGTATTGCCGCTACCAGGTTAGCAGCAATCTCTGCCTCTGCTCCGCCTCAGAATGACCCCAACTTGCCCCGATGCTAACCGCAGAACATCGAGGCATATAGCCAGGCTTTGAAGGGGATATTCAACAGCATTAACTGTCTAAGCGCCATTGAATATCCCGATTTAGGGCATTTACATGGTTTACTAGACTTAAACTGTGTAAAATGCCCTTCGAATATCGGGCCCATCATGCCTTATCTATAACTGTTTGAACATCTTCCACCATCATACTGCACCCTGGCTCCTAGGTAGAAGGGCGTCAAGATTCCCTTTTCTAGTTTGCACCGAGTACTCCTTTCTTCCTACCACACGGTCGTACAATAATCCAATGAAGCAATCTGCTGCTGGGTGAAAACATCCCTCTATTAACCTAATGATGTTTTACTCAAATTTGCTGATTCCCACCCTCCAACAACTTTATGAATGCTTTCCTCCTGGACTGTTTTGAAAAGTCTCACAATATACCTATGCACAAATCACGCTGAACACAAGAGAAACAGTCACAGGCGTGAATAAAGCGGAAAGACAGAGTTCTTTATTTGGGCGGCCGTTGGTTTAATAAAGAACTCTGTCTTTCCGTTTTATTCACGCCTGTGACTGTTTCTCACAATATACCTATTACATGATAAAAACTATTTTAGATATCAAAGAATTCCATGTCTTTTTCTTGATATGGCTAGTGAAATGGCGTGATCCTTTACTATGATTGTACCAGGAATGAATCATAATTGTTTTGTTTTTTTACTTAAGTGATGCCTGGTGGAGTCATAATTGCTCTTATTTCAAGAGCTTGCCACCATGTTTCACATTATATCCACTGCTTTATGATTGCCCTCTCTTCTGCCTAGTTATGTTGGATTTTTAAACTTTTTACAATTGTCAGTCCAGAAAGTCATGGCAACATCTTTATTTGTAAATCTAAACTAGCTGCTTTATCTAAATAGTGTTCAGTGATCTGTCATGTTCCTATACATTTATTAAAACAAATAATGAAAACATTAGCTGCAATATAAAACATGATCTAGTACATGTACATGATATTAAAAAAATTGCTAAACTGGAAAACATTTCACTTCTGTGAGTGTGCAGCTTAGTTTCCTTGCTCTACATCAGGTTGTTTTGCTTGCCCTGTTTTTGCATTTTGCCTGTGTGGCTTTTATACTTGGGCACTAATCATCCATACTTATTTTCATTTTTTACTTTTTTGTTGTATAAGATTTGTGATTGTCGGTTTTTGACAGTATCAGTTATCCTCTGTACACTACTTGGACTTTTTCTTTTTTTGCAAAAAACAGTTAAGTAAATTAAATAAACATTTACTATTAGCCATTTCTTATGTTATCTTTGACAATATGACAACGGGATTTGCACTGTGAAACAAGTTAGGAATAAACAATGTCCTTGAGCAATCTGACAAGAATTACATTAATATTTACTTATAGAAAAATCAGTTTAAGGCTTATGCTATTATGACTTCATAGACCACCTTTCTTCTGAAAGCAAGAAAGCTGTTTACTCTGTATACTAATCAAGGGAAAACATGACAAATCACACAGTTTTTGGGTTCCTTTTCTAGCTACGTTTGAAGACAGAGGTTTTAGTGGCTTGACCAATAGTCATATTGAAAGATTTTGTGCTAGCAATTAAGTTGGAACTTGAGTCTCCAGGTTTTATGGCTCTGGGGTAAGGTGAGGCAGATGATCAATGGCATACTACATGCAACCATATATCAACCTCTTTCATTTAAAGGGGCAATTTCAAAAGGAATTTCTGGGGTAAAACAGCATTTTAGGTGTATAAATAGGCTTTTATAAAATTGTATGGACTATATGTGCATAAGTTAATAGCCTCTGAATGCATGCACATATAAATGTAAAATAAACCAGGGAATTTATGCTTCCCTAGTAGCAATCAGATACACACATGTACATACACATGCTGACAAGATGGCATGTGAAGAGTGGAGAGCCCAAAATCCTGCTCTTTGACACAAGCTTGCTAATAAATACTTAGCTTTTCACTTTTTTAATGAGCAAATTAATTTCAGTGGTTCATCTAGTGGAAAGACTAAAGTTGTTCCATTGGTTCAATGGCTTTTCCGCGCTGTAGAACATTCAAAATTCAGTGAGAGCGGGTTCTTGCATAGTTTGTTTTTCCATGTTGTGAGCTGGTTCACACTCTTGTGTAAAAATCTTTAGAGGCAAGTGATGATAAATGTGTCTTCATGATAAGCCTTGAAAAAGTGGCTATAGTGATACATTGATTTTGATGATCTTTAAAAATTAAAATAGTCCTTTGAGGTTACCATATTGTGCATTTGCCTTCTGTTCCTGACTGCCTGGCTGAAAGCAACAACCACTAGAATTCTTCCTTGGCCCTTGGTTTTCTATCTCTGGTCCCAGAAGCAAGTGAGAAGAAATGAAAACACGACACACAGAGAATTATATCTTATCAATAACAAAGTTCTGCTAAAGCTTTAGGAAGAAAGTCACAGGCCTGCAAACCTGAGCAGTCTTCCGTAACTCTCTTAATTTACTTAGTTGCAGCATCTACTTTTATTTAGGAAAAGCTTCCACATTGTACTATTTTATATTATCACTCTGCATCATGTTTTTTGCTTTACTTTTTGTTTATTTATATCTACATGCTACAGGTCTTACCAAGCACAAACATATTGCTCACGCTTAATCAGGACAAGCTTCCTGCAAACAAAAGCTCCCTGTCTTGCAAGATGTAACCTTGAGTGTCTCACTTATTCAGAAACACCCCCTATGAAACTGTCTTCAGAGCTCTTCTCACACTCTAAACTTTCCTCATTAGACTCTAGTCCCCGCCTCGGGTCCTTTTCTACATTTAATAAAATGCGGGTGCCTGTCATGTGTTCCAGCCCAAAAATGAGCACACAGGGGCTCTTGACCTGCACTACAAAATGGAGATGTGCTTGGCATGTCCTCATGTAGTCAGTGTGAGTTAAGTGCCACCCTTCGCTCATTCTGCTTGGCACTCTTTCTAAGTACAACATCACTGGGTAGTGTTTGTGAAACAGACCCGCACTAACTGCGAGGTGCATGCTTTGGCTTGAAACACCCAGTTTCTCCGCTGACTCATGCTATTTGGGTAATGTGGGATTTTTAGCATGGGCACATATTTGGTTTAATAAAGAACATTTGCGCTGAATCCCATGCTACCCGGTACTGTGGTTTAATAATGATTCTCCTTAGTATGAATGTGTTTGAATTAAATACAGAAACAGAGAAATATGATGGCAGAAAAAGACCACATGGCCAGGTCTGGCCCGTCCACTAGGCGAGCTAGGCAGCTGCCCTGGGTGGACAGCAGCAGCAGTACACATGACCGGCCATGCTTCCCCCCCAGCTGACACCGATTCCATTTGGGAGGGGAGGCGGGCAGTGACAGCAGAAGTATTTCCAAAAGTGGCTGCTTTTTGCTGCCGCTTTCTTGCTCACAGCTGCTGTCCACCTGCCCCTCCTGAGACAGAATTGGCAGCAGTTGGGGGGAGGGGGGTGGAGGTGGCTGCTGGGGGTCAGTGGCAGCTGTGGGGGCAGTGGCTGGGGTTTCTACCTAGGGCAGCAGAAACCCTTGGGCCTGCCCTGCGCATGGCCTAGCTAGTCTGCCCTTCCATAGCAATTACAATGGTCCCTTTTTTCTGTTAGAGATCTGTGTTTGTCCCATGCTTTCTTGAATTCAGATACTGTCCTCGTCCATACTACCTCCACTGGGAGACTATTCCACACAGCTACCGCTCTTTCCATAAAGAAATATTTCCGCATATTACTTCTGAGTTTATCCCCTTTGACTTTCATCCTATGTCTCCTTGTAGCAGAGCTTGTTTTCAAAAGAGGCTCTCCTCTTGTGCATTTATGTCATGGAGTTATTTAGCAAAAAAGAACCCAAGTGTACAAAAAGCCATCCTCACATTTAGAGAAAAAAGGCAAATAGCAGGGGCAAACAGCAAAAGCCAAACCTGTTATGGGCAGGCCTCAGTCATCGGGGGAAGTGGGTATTGTCGTGCCCTCTCTGGCCAAGCGGTAGCTACTGGTATTGCAAGGCTCTGGAGGGTGGTAGTTGTGCCTTCACTGATATAAACCACAAAACACTTCTTTCCAAATTAAAGGGTTTTATTCCCCGTCCCTTGAGGGTACTTTTATCTTCAGGAACATAAATCAAATGCCTTGCCTGGACATATAACATAAAGTAACAAAAGCAAACAGAACTTGCTTCCTTCAGCTTTCAAAACAACAAATAAATGAAAAGAACAAAATAGCTTAAATATTTCAATATGGTTCTTTCTCCTGTAGCTGACAGCACAGCTTATATCTGCTTCACTTAGAGAGAGCTGCAGCCTGTTGCTTATAACACTAAAGCTATGACACAAACTAATTACTTATCTGAGAGAGAACTCAGGTTCAATCAAGGTCAAAGAGCAGTCCATCAATTCTGGCATATCATATTCTTCTGCATTTTGATATTCCATTAACTCCGGCTGACTGGAAGGCTCATTCTGGACCTCAGCAGTAACGTGGGAGAATGGCTGGTTAAACTCGTCAGACAGGAAGTTCCTCTCTTCCTTAGAGCTAGTGTCTCTCTGGGAATTACCATGTATTCTAGAGTTGAGCTTTTCAGGGCTCTGCCCCTGCTGGTATTTTAGAATATAGCTCAACTCTTGGTTTGCTCTGCTAGTGGGATAATTAAGGGAATTTCTCTGCCGGTTCAGGCTTCCCTTTTGTAACCCAGCTGAGCTAGATTGGAGAGCTCGTGACGGAGTTTCACAGGGAGCTGTGAGCTTACAATGACTACAAAACTCTTCAGCTTTATCTGGTAAGTAAAACCTTTTTCTTCTAGGGTTTTTAAAACCAGAAGAAGGGATATTTTCAGCCTCTAGATAGTGGGACCTTGTGTGCCTATTTCCATACCTCCAGGGTTGTCTTCTTTCATATGGCAAATCACTCTTGCATTCACTCTGTGCACTGGAACCTGCAACTGCAGTCTTCTTACGTCTCTCTGGCTCAAACACACTATCTGGCTGTTGATATCTCTCAGCTTCACTCAGGTCTTCGGTTCCCCTCTGACCTTCACGCTGGCGCTCTAGTTGCTCCAAAGCCTCATTGTCACTCTCTCTTACATTCTCATACCTGCTCCATGCTTCCCAGGGTTTTAGCTGCCTTTGCTGTATTCCCTCAGAGTGTGTCAGTGGCTGCTTCAGCTCCTCTCTCTCTCTCTCTCCGCCTCTGATTGTCTGGGAGCCTATTTTATCCCAGTGTTTCCTTGCTCCACCCCCACCCAGCTGAACCCTGTCAGGTAAAGTGAATACCCTTCCTTTGCTGGCTGGGTGTGTCCTCATTGGGCTTTTGCACGTGTTTCTAGGTTGCTCACGGTAACCATCTGACATTTCCTTGTTTACCCTGTCACTTTTTCTGTGCTCCTTTATACTGAACTGCATTTTCTCGGGTTGTTCGGGGTCTGCACTGTTACATATTCCCCTCCTTAAAATATTACTTGCTGCCGTAGTTTTTAGCGGACAGCAAGTAATCCTTGAAAGTGCATCAGCGTTTCCATGCATTTTCCCCGCACGGTGCTGAACTGTAAAATTAAAGGCCTGAAGGGCCAAATGCCAGCGGGTCAATCGGGCATTGTTGTTTCTCATTAAATGAAGCCACTTCAAAGGAGCGTGATCCGTCACTAACAAAAACTTTCTCCCCGTAAGGTAGAAACGGAGGGTTTCTACGGCCCATTTAATAGCTAAACACTCCCGCTCTATCGTGGCATAATTTTTCTCCGCAGGCGAGAGTTTTCGACTCAAATATGCCACTGGATGTTCGTTCCCTTCGAATACTTGGGACATTACCGCCCCCAACCCTGTGTCCGACGCATCAGTTTGTATGATAAAGGGTAAATTAAAATCTATACCCCGTAATACAGGGGCACTACACAGCTTCTCTTTAAGGGTTTCGAAAGCCCTTTCTGCTTCTGGGGTCCAACGGACCTGGTTTGGTGCATTCTTTCGCAACATCTCCGTGAGGAGAAGGCTCTCTTCTGCGAAACGGGGCACAAAGCGGCGGTAGTAGCCTATTAAACCCAAGAAACTGCGCATTTGTTTCTTGGTTATAGGTCTTGGGAACTCCCGAATACTCTCTACCTTACTAGCCAGGGGTTTTACTAGGCCTCTTCCTATTAGGTGCCCCAAATATTTCGCTTCCCTTGTGGCAAATAAACATTTTTCCGGGTTTAATGTGAGGCCAGCCCTTCTCAATGCCCTAAGGACCGCTTCTACTCTCGTGAGGTGTTCCATCCAAGTTGTGCTGTGTATCACTATATCATCCATATAGGCACTAGCATATTCGTGGTGGGGTCTCAACACTTGGTCTACGAGACGCTGGCACGTCGCCGCAGCCCCGTGCAAACCAAATGGCATCCTCCTAAACTGATATAGCCCTATGGGCGTGGAAAAAGCCGTTTTGGCTTTTGAACTTTTAGTTAGAGGAATCTGCCAATACCCTTTGCTGAGATCTAACGTAGTTAGGTATTTTGCCTGTCCTAACTGGTCCAACAGGTCTTCTATGCGAGGCATAGGATACGCATCGAATTGCGATATGTCATTAATTTGTCTGAAATCGATGCAAAATCTCAAGGTTCCGTTTGGTTTCGGAACCAATACTATTGGGCTAGACCATGGGCTTCTAGACTCCTCTATGATGCCCATGGCTAGCATCTCCTTCACTTGGGCAATCACCTCTTGTTTTTTTGTTTCGGGCATCCTATATGGCCGTTGTCTTATAACCCTCCCTGGTGACGTGATTATCTCATGCGCCACAAGGTGCGTCTCGCCAGGCAAAGTGGTCAAGACGTCTGCGAACTTTGTTAATAAGCGCGCTAATTCTTTCCGCTGCTGTGGGTTCAACTCAGAGCCTATTTTTGGGGAAGGTTGTCTTTCCCAATCCCCCACTTGAGGCCCTAGATCCTCCTCAGTTCTTTCCTCTCCAAGAGCTGTCAAGCTCTTCACCTCCCTTGTTCCAGTAGCACCAAACCCGTTTTCTCCTCTTTCCGTGGAGGGTAGTGTTGACACTTCCTCTACCGCGGGGAACCCTACCCTCTCACAGATTAACTGTGCAATCCTATCCCCTTGTTGTATTTTGAAGTCTTTTACCCCAAAATTAAACACTAAGACCTTTACGGGCCCCCGGTAGTCGGGATCAATGACCCCTGCGCCAATATCTATGAAATGTTGCGCGGCTAGCCCTGACCTCGGCGCTATCCGCCCATAGCACCCCTCAGGTACTTTAATACGGATGCCCGTGTCCACCAGAGCTTTTCCTCCTTTCGCTACAACAACATTTTCTATGCTAAAAAGGTCATAACCCGCAGCCATTTCAGAAGCCCTTTTTG
Source organism: Ichthyophis bannanicus (assembly GCA_033557465.1). Classification (NCBI taxonomy): domain Eukaryota; kingdom Metazoa; phylum Chordata; class Amphibia; order Gymnophiona; family Ichthyophiidae; genus Ichthyophis; species Ichthyophis bannanicus. Next base: position 125,027,546 of record CM066048.1, read on the forward strand.
GGCCTTTCGCCTGGGGTGCACTCTTGCAAAATTGCAAGGTAAATTTCTGTTTCCCTGTTACTGGTAGTCCCTTAGAGGGAGATCCCTTTTTGGGTGGTCTCTCAAATAAAGGACTGGGAATGGCAGTGGCTATGGCTTCAACTTTTTCCTCCTCTATCACCGGGGTTTGCACCTGAGTTAGGGGCAATATCTCTTGGAGGCCTTTCTCCAATTTTTGGCAGAAAGGGATACAATCATGCCCTAGAACTACTGCGTATGGAAGTTTTGGCACTACTGCCATTAATATTTTTCGCGTAGACCCTAGCCCTTGTATGGTTACCTCATGTAATGGGTAGTGGGAAGCTTCCCCATGCACGCATCTTATGCGAATTTGCCCCTCTACTGGGTCCGGGGGAGATGACCGGTTTTTACCTATGGTTTCCCACAAGTCCTGTGAGACCATGCTTTGATCCGCCCCCGAATCCAGTAGAGCCAAAGCTTTCACCCCTTCTATCCATATTTCTTGTATAAATCCATCTGGCAATATCTCCTCTGACCCTGTCATAAGGGCAGTTTTAACTCGGCAATCTTTTATCACATGACCAGGTTTGTTACATCTGTAGCACCTTCTAGTGTTCCTATCTCTGCCCTCCTTGCTAGGGTCATATGCAGCCACTCTATCTCGCACGTACTTTTCACACTCATTCACTCCAGTCACACTTGCACCTCTTGAAAGGTTCACCTTAAAAGTACTAGTATTTGCTGCCTCCCTGAACACTTCAGCCATCTGAGCTGCTTCAACTGTGTTTAAACAATTTTGCAGGGTTAAAAACGTTTTCATTTCACCTGGTATTGACATCAAAAACTGTTCTAGGACAATCTCATCAAGTATGGACTCAAGCGTTTTGCCATCAGGATCCAACCACTTATAGGCTAGGTTCTTGAGCCTCTGGCATAAGGCTTTCGGAGTCTCGTTTTCCATCATTATTGCCTCTCTAAATAATCTCCGGTAGTGTCTGGGCGTGAGACCAAGGCGGTCTTTCACGGCCTTTTTAATTTCATTATAATTATTTGCCAAACTGGCAGGCATGGTTTTAAAAGCGGATAAGGCCTCACCACTCAAAGTCATTGCGAAACGCATAGCCCATTGTTCCACAGGCCATTTTGAGTTCTCAGCAATGCGTTCAAAGGCCTCTATGAAATCGTCGGGGTTATCTGCCCGCCCTAAATGTTTGCATACAAGTCCCGTATTCATTTCTACTTGCGGTATTGTAGCTTTGTCTTCCCGAGCCTTTTCTAGTAACGCTGTCATGGCTTCCAGCAATGGTTTCTGCTGTTCCTTCAGTGTAGTCATATACTGTTCTTGCAGGTGTTGGAGCATCCTGGCCTGCTTCTCCTGCTGCTCATTCATCCAGGCCCATAGATCTTGGGGATCCATCTTCCTTTTTGCTGCACCTGCAAATAAAAGAGAAGAGACCCACCAAGTGCGGCACACACACAAAGGTTGTTTTTTTTTCTTTTTGGCTCCCCTTTTCTCATGGTATCCTATACCCGTCTACCCAGGCTACCAATACCTTAGTCTCCTGGTGACATCAGCATGTGAGAAGGGGTCTTTTCCACCGCTGGCCGCCTTACCAGCCGAATCCTCCTTGATTAGTGCTTTAAAACACTTCTTTTTGCCTTTCAGCAATGTCCTTTCAGGCAAATCCTTATTATGCCCCCGAAAAATTTTTTTATCCTCTTCTCTACGCCATTTATGTCGTGCCCTCTCTGGCCAAGCGGTAGCTACTGGTATTGCAAGGCTCTGGAGGGTGGTAGTTGTGCATTCACTGATATAAACCACAAAACACTTCTTTCCAAATTAAAGGGTTTTATTCCCCGTCCCTTGAGGGTACTTTTATCTTCAGGAACATAAATCAAATGCCTTGCCTGGACATATAACATAAAGTAACAAAAGCAAACAGAACTTGCTTCCTTCAGCTTTCAAAACAACAAATAAATGAAAAGAACAAAATAGCTTAAATATTTCAATATGGTTCTTTCTCCTGTAGCTGACAGCACAGCTTATATCTGCTTCACTTAGAGAGAGCTGCAGCCTGTTGCTTATAACACTAAAGCTATGACACAAACTAATTACTTATCTGAGAGAGAACTCAGGTTCAATCAAGGTCAAAGAGCAGTCCATCAATTCTGGCATATCATATTCTTCTGCATTTTGATATTCCATTAACTCCGGCTGACTGGAAGGCTCATTCTGGACCTCAGCAGTAACGTGGGAGAATGGCTGGTTAAACTCGTCAGACAGGAAGTTCCTCTCTTCCTTAGAGCTAGTGTCTCTCTGGGAATTACCATGTATTCTAGAGTTGAGCTTTTCAGGGCACTGCCCCTGCTGGTATTTTAGAATATAGCTCAACTCTTGGTTTGCTCTGCTAGTGGGATAATTAAGGGAATTTCTCTGCCGGTTCAGGCTTCCCTTTTGTAACCCAGCTGAGCTAGATTGGAGAGCTCGTGACGGAGTTTCACAGGGAGCTGTGAGCTTACAATGACTACAAAACTCTTCAGCTTTATCTGGTAAGTAAAACCTTTTTCTTCTAGGGTTTTTAAAACCAGAAGAAGGGATATTTTCAGCCTCTAGATAGTGGGACCTTGTGTGCCTATTTCCATACCTCCAGGGTTGTCTTCTTTCATATGGCAAATCACTCTTGCATTCACTCTGTGCACTGGAACCTGCAACTGCAGTCTTCTTACGTCTCTCTGGCTCAAACACACTATCTGGCTGTTGATATCTCTCAGCTTCACTCAGGTCTTCGGTTCCCCTCTGACCTTCACGCTGGCTCTCTAGTTGCTCCAAAGCCTCATTGTCACTCTCTCTTACATTCTCATACCTGCTCCATGCTTCCCAGGGTTTTAGCTGCCTTTGCTGTATTCCCTCAGAGTGTGTCAGTGGCTGCTTCAGCTCCTCTCTCTCTCTCTCTCTGCCTCTGATTGTCTGGGAGCCTATTTTATCCCAGTGTTTCCTTGCTCCACCCCCACCCAGCTGAACCCTGTCAGGTAAAGTGAATACCCTTCCTTTGCTGGCTGGGTGTGTCCTCATTGGGCTTTTGCACGTGTTTCTAGGTTGCTCACGGTAACCATCTGACATTTCCTTGTTTACCCTGTCACTTTTTCTGTGCTCCTTTATACTGAACTGCATTTTCTCGGGTTGTTCGGGGTCTGCACTGTTACAGTATACACTTGCGCAAATAACGCAGCACACCACACAATTCAACACCCCGCAATATCAATCATAGGCCACCAGTTAGTTTATAATTTTAAATGCATTTAAAACACCTTAACTGAGAATGAAAATGCCCAACAGGAACCACCATGGAGCTTCAAGGCTCTCACGCCGAAAATGGGAAACATTCAGTCTGCAGTCCAGCCGACTTGAGTTTCGCCAATGTATTCAAGGCTGCTTCAGGATACAAGGCAGAAAAATCAACAGCCCCCATACACAATGAAACGGTGAAACAATGAAACAGTGTTTAGACCGACTCTAGTAAACCCATGCTGCCTCCGATCCTGCAATCCATTGAACTTCAGAAACCTCATTATTCTCTCTTATGGTTATGGTTTGTTATATTTGATAAACCACCCTTCCCGGGGTCTCAGCAGGCCAGTGTACAATTTACAAAACACAACAGAAATGGGAAATTAGAAAAGAACTCCAATAAAAACAGGAAAGAATAAAATTATTCATACCACAGGTGAAGGGGGAAACAGGTAAGAGGCCTAAGGACAACACAAAAAACATTTAGCAGCGTTTCCAATAATTTACTCATTACAGGTTTAGACTAACTTAGCCTGTAGTTTTCAACTTTATCCTTACTTCTGCTTTTGTCTAAAGGGACCACATGTGCCTTTCTCCAGTCCTTTGGCACCACTCCCGATTCTAAAGAAGCATTGAAAAGTTCAGTCAGTGGAGCCACTAGAACGTCCCCAAGATCCTTCAATATTCTCGTATGTATCCCATCCAGTCCTATCGCTTTGTCTACTTTTAGTTCAGCTAGTTCCTCACAAACAGTCTTCTGACAATATTCCCATCATTTCTCTTCCTATTTGTAGGTGTTTTCTGAGGTCCTGCTCCTGGCCTTTCATTTGTGAACACAGAACAGAAATATTTGTTAAGCAATTCTACTTTATCCTCATCATCTTCTACATATTCCTCCCCTTCAACCTAGAGTCTGACAATACTACTTTTGCCCTTCCTCCTTTCATTAACGTATCTGAAAAATGACTTATCCCTCCATTTATTGCATTGGATATTTCTTCTTCTTTTTGTATCTTTGCTTTCCTGACTATTTTGTTAGCTTCTCTAAGTTTTTCCAAATATTCATGCTTGTCTTCCTCTCTGTGATCTCTTGTATTTCATGAAGGTGAGAGCCAGTGGCCTCCTTTTCCTTTTACATTTATTTACCTTTCTAACACAAAGGTTTGTTTCCCTTAAAATATCCCCTTTCAGTTTTGCCAATTGGTTTTCTACATCCCCCAAATGTTCCCATCCTGCTAATGACTCCCTGAGGTATTGGCCCATTTTGGCGAAGTTAGTTTTCCTAAAGTCTAAGACCCTTGCTTTTCAATGGATTTTATTAGTCCTAGTCCTAATACTGAAACATACCATCTGGTGATCACTGGATGCGAGATGATCTCCTACTATAACATCAAAAACATTTTCCCCATTGGTAAGTACTAAGTCCAGTATGGCCCCTTCACATGTCAGTTCCGTTACCAGTTGCCTGAATAGTTCTCCCTGTAAAGAATCTAAGATTTTCTTACTTCTAGATGATACTGCAGCAGGAATGTGCCAATCAACATCCACATATTGAAATCACCTATCAGTATCACGTCTCCTTTCCTGAGAATACTGCGGCAGAGGCAACAGGGGTATGGGGAGCAATCCTGTACATGGTGAGTAGGGCGAGGATAATAAAGGAGACATGCCGGACTACTGCGGGATCAGGGATGTGATATGCACTAACGTTTGTCACCCTAGATGAATGCCTAGTCTGCCTAGTGGTAGGGATGGCTCTGTTCACCAGGCTCAGACTGGTTTTGGTTTTCTACAGGGCTGGCCCAAGGGTTTCTGCCCCCGTCAGGCAGAAACCACGGCCATGCTGCCCCCCTGCCAAGCCGTGCCACTGCCCCCCTGCTGCTGACAATTCCATCTTGGGGGGGGAGGGGGGTGACGGCGGTAGTATTTTGCATGTGGCGGCTTTGTGCCACTGTAGGCCATGTGCTTCAGCACACATGACCTGCAGCTTCTGACCCCCCTCCAACAGTAGGTTGCATTGGAGGGGGATCACATGACCTGCAGCTTCTGACCCCCCTCCGACAGTAGGTTGCATTGGAGGGGGATCAGAAATGGCAAGTCATGCGTGCCGAAGCACATAGTCTGCCGCAGACAACAAAGCAATGGCACAAAGCCATCCACCCAAGTTGGCCACCCTAGACGGTTGTGTTGCTCACCTAGTGGATGGGCCAGCCCTGGTTGTCTAACAGTAAAGATCCTACTCTGAGGTGTTGTATCTGATATTGACCCTTCCAGTATTAACAGACAATACTTATATTGCGTATCGGTCTCTTTTCAAATATACACATGCTTAGCACTTCAAATCTTACCAAAACTCATTGCTCAAGTCCTCCTAGTCTCTTAAATAATGTTGACTGCCCTGTTCTTGCATCTGGGTGTACAACTGCTGCAACATATTATGCAGTCTCTAGGACTTGCAGATTTTTAGGGTCTACTGGACTTTTAATTGAGAAGATGAAATAGGTACTAATTTAAACCATGGTTTTCTCAGAAATACCTGGCCTGTGCTTTACTCGAGCTGCTCTCTAAAGGGCGCTCACACCCTTCCCAACAGCCGCAGCAAACGTCTTCTCATGCCACAGAAACAGAAAGTTGCAGGGTATGGAGGGGAAGTGTAACCACATCCTGCTTAGGGAGAATATAGCTCTTTGTTTTGTGCTGATAACTAGCAAGACGCAGTCCAACGTCCTGAAACGCAAAAGAGGAAGGAGAGCTGCTGGGCATACGCTTATCATGCAATTCTTTTCCCTGGCATTATATATTGTGTGCTTATACTTTGGTAAGTTGAAAATTCCATAGTTGGAGACATATGTGTACATTTTTGAAATACCGTTCAAAAGTATTGACATGCTGAATATCAGTATTGACCATAAAGGGACTATACTGATTTCTAAACATTTGACAGAATATTGGTTAACGTCAAAGGAGTCTTTAAAAACGTCAGTGATTTACCAACACCTTCTTGGTTTTGGTAAATATTTTCTTTTAAACATGGCGACCATACGTTTCTTGTGTTTGCCTTCCTCTGGAATGGAAGAGGACAGGGGGATGTCCAGGATAGTTTCAGGGGACGGAACTTATGTGGATATCACTTTTTATGTTTATGTTGTTTATGTTTGTTTATTAAAACTTGTTATACCGCTCAATACCATAGGCGTCTGAGCGGTTTACAATAGATAAAATCAAGCAAGTTAATTAAAACAAGCACTTATATACAAACTCTGATATACCAATTTTGGATATATAAGAAAAATGTTGAGCGCATTGTCTGCATGATTACTTTTAAAGATGAAGTTAAATTAACATTGCAACCTAGTCTAATCCATGTATATATTTTAGGTACTTGTCTTGCCCAAGGGGAAAGTGTGTTTCAAGCCCCTGCCACATTGAAAATTTCAGAAGGAGAAGGCACAAGCATGATCTGCAATTTTAGCACAAGCGATAGCAACCCCAATCTCTTTTGGTACAGACAGTATCCGAACCAGCCGCCACAGTCCATTATCTATGTTCACAGGTATATGCCTGACAAGATCAAGCACTTTGGAGATCGTTTTTCTACAGTTTTACATTTTGAGAATAAGACTCTTTCCCTGCAGATCTTGGCTGTTTCTCTTCAGGACTCTGCTGTGTATTACTGTGCTCTGAGGCCCACACTGAGACATAATCTGGTAGTGCTCCATACAAAAAGACAAGCACACTGCACAGTTGTATAGAAATGACTCCTTCAGAGCAGGTGGCTTCTGTGAGGCAAGCCTGGGCTGTTTTTGTCAGGTAAAAATTGTTTGCAGCTTATAACAATGTTACAATACAGAATATTATAATTACTGGTAATTTTATTTATGCAGTACTTTTCAGTCAAGAGAAAGCGAGGTTACTTACCTGTAATGGGAGTTCTCCATGAACAGCAGGATAAGTCAGCCACACATGGTGATGTCATCTGATGGAGTCACCTGTACAAAAGTGCTCTCCAGAGCCCAGAAAGATAGACCTTTCTGGGAATGTGCCAGGTAGCCAAACCCCCAAGCCCGCTCCTAGCTAGCCCAGTGTGTCCCTAGCTGTGGTCTCGCTGCTAGGTAGGCGGTCGCCAGGTTAGTGCGCTGGTGTCGCGAGGCTGACCTCATCCAGGGGAGGCGGGCGGATATGTATGGTTGACTTATCCTGTTGTCCACCCAGAATTCCCATTACAGATAAGTAACTTCGCTTTCTCCTTGGACAAGTAAGATGTGTCAGCCACACCTGGTGCCTCCCTAGCCACGTGGGTGTTGTGATAAATGAGGGAGGCAGAACGACCTGCACCTGATGGACTGACACCAGTGCGAGAGTCAGTTGCAAACGGTTAAGTTTTATGCTTTCAACTTGCATAGAATTTGTGACAGCATAACTTGCATGGAGTGGAGGAGTAGCCTAATGGGAAAGAGCACTGGCTTGGGAACCCAGAAACCAGGCTTTGATTCCCACTAGCATTCCTTGTGGCCTTGGGCAAGTCACTTAACCCTCCATTGCCTCAGAAAAATCCAAATTATCAATGTCCCTGTTTAATGTACATTACCAAGTTTAAGTTTCAATATACACTGCTTTGATTGAAATGATAAAACAGTATATAAAACCTGTTAAATAAATAAATATACTACAATAGCATCAGACCCATTGGGGTGGCGACCACAGCATAACGAGTAACATCAAACACTAGGAAGTTTTACCTGGCATGACTAGGACCGGTTAAACTGGTCTGATGATCATAGTGGCTCTGCTGGCCCTTGTGTGTTTGGGGTTAGCCTGTCGAGTTCGCCTACCCCATGGTCACGGGGCAGAGGGGTGTCGCGGAGGTCAGGACAGCCCGGCCAAATGAGCTGTCTCTCTATGCCTTGAGGCCCAGACAGTAGTGTTTTTGGAAGGTGTGGACTGATGACCAGGTGGCAGCCTTGCAAATGTTGGCCACTGGTATGGAGCGCAGGTTCACAATGGCCTACTCTCCATATTAAAAGGAACTTGGCACTTAACTTGCATTTCAGTAGTCGGTAGCTGACATCCCCACATGTTAGGTTTACTGCAGCCAGTTATTGCTCACCAAAACATGAATTAACTGTTAGTGGCGTTTAATAAAAGGGTACCTTAGCTTTGCACATTCTATGGTGGTCATGAACCTCACTCCTAAGCCAAGGGGTAGGGAGGTCTCCTGGAAAATGCCCCAAACCTGTCTGTCACTCTTGATTGAAACTGTGATATTGCTGTATCACCCCAGTATGGGTGTCAGACCCTTGTGCACCTTAGAGGGAATGCTGGCTGGAGCTGGGATGCTGAGACAGTGTTTACAGGTTGGACTACGGAGCGGGGTAGGAAGGGGTGGATGCTCAAAAGCCTTCTGTTGAAGTTTCAATGGCTCACAACCAATGTTCCCTCTAATTTTCTGTAGGCTGTGTGCGCATAAAATATCAGCTGTGTGCAGCTTTTAAAGGAAGGTTAAATTTTTGTGCGCCACATAACGACACTCGGAGTTATATACTTTAAAATTTGACTACATGTCAGAATACAGTATGTACACCACATTGATTTTAATCAAATTAAATGAAGTGGGAAATTTCTAGTAATTACAATCATAACTTTTAAATTTTAAGACGTCTGTGTTGTTTTCTATCAGAATCAGAGCCGTAATTTTTGTGCGCTCTGTTTTAAAGTATGTGCACTCGCTTGGTGAGATGTGTGCGCGCGCACACGCGCACAGCTTAGAGGGAACAGTGCTCACAACTGATATAATAAATTCTTACAATCTGGTAGTATTAAAAAATAGACTTTGCTTCATAATCCTGATATCTTATGCCCCTCTAAGGTGTGCAGGAGTCCTCTGCCTGCCGTCCTATCATAGAAGCTGGTGCAACAATATCTCATTTTCAATTACAAGGGGTAAGCAAATTCTGTGGGCCTCCCAGGGGACCTGCCTGCCCTTTAGGATTGAAATGGGGCTATTGCTGCACCACCCCAAATGATATGAACATGGGAGGTGACTCTTGCACACCTTAGAGGAAATGTTGGATATGAAAGAATGGACAACTATTTTCTTCATATGAACTAGACAATTTCTTGCTGTTAAAAAAATGTTTTGAATTTTGATAATAAAAAATCTGTGAGAAAATGTCTTGCATCTATTTTTCATGCAAAGTTTATCCCCATGGAACCCATAGGTCACAAACTCTTTGTTTTATCCACAGATGTAAAATTCATCCTGGCTAGTGGAGAAAAGTGAAAATGGCAAAGTTGTTCAGCCTCCTCTTTCTCTTATTAAGATCCTCCAAAGATTTTAATCCCAAGAGTCTCAAATACAGTTTAAGAACCCCACTTTGCTGCGTGTGGTAGAAAGTGACGAAAAGCAATTAGTCTTTAAGATTTCAGTGTGTAGCTGTCGGCAGACCTAATGAGACAGATCACTACCTAATTGCCAGGATTTCTGAATTTACTATATCTAAAAATTACACTTTGTGATAATTTTCAGGAATATTTTTGGCATTTGGAAATGAGCAAAAGAAAAATCATCTTTATGCTGTAGGTATTTATCTCTCTTTACAAATCTCTATTATTTACTCAACCTGTGATTTTCAGCTTTTTAACTTTTTTATTAAAATGCTGTTATGTAAATATGCTGTAGTTGGGAACACCAAAGAATATCTGATGCAGGATAAAGAATTTGCTCAATCCGTATCTAGTAGCTGGGTTCTCTGCAATTCTCAGTAGACATTCCTTTCATGTCTGGCTCATCTTGTTTCTGTTTATCCCACCTTACTTACTAATTTTTATTGTCTCTCGCCAACGTTTTCTTTAATAAATCAAAAGAAAGTGAACATTGTTGACCAACACGGAGTTAAACATCAAGTTTAAATGGGAGCAGTTGGAAGGCAATTGACAGGTTGGAATTGTATTTCCCATATCACTCCTTGATTACATAAACTCTCTGCCTTCACTCTAAGTCCTCTTGGACTGTCCAAGGGTATCCCTAATTTATTTAATTTATTTTTATGGTTTTTTTATACCGCTTTATCTGGGAATCAAAGCGGTTTACATATAACAAACTGTGTTACATTGAACAATAAGTAAAGAAAACAAGGTAACTATATCTAACAGCTATGAATATGCACGAGAAAAATTTGTATGCTCATTACCGCCATTGTAGGCAAATCTCCCTCTTGCGTATTCATTAAGGATATCTTGATAAATTGGTCTTTTTGGCAGCCTTCAAGGGTTGGAAGAGAAGACCACTGATGTAAACCATTCATTTTCGTTTTTTACTTTTAGCTCACGATGGAGATGAGAAACCTCATTCCCTTTAGGAAGAAATTCATCATTGTGAGACTGTGAGTACTGTGAGATTATAAAAAGTTTCACTGATGACTATGGTTATACAATTAAATACCATCTTAAAAGAAATGATGATGTTACTGAAATAAGGGGGAAGGAGGCCAGTGGGTAGCATACCGTGAAAAGCCTTCAGGTCGGAAAAGTTCTGATCTGAGGATTTGTGCTGATCTCAATATCTGGGGTCAAGATGAACTTTTCAAAAGAGCTCTTGATTTGGCTACGGATGAGCTGGCTTTATTCACAATCCTCGGGATCGCTATCTATAACCTGCTTTGGGGCAATGATCATTTGATGGACTAAATAGACCTTATTTTTTATCAGCATACCAAGGTATGCTTTCAAGGTAAATGTAAAATCAAGAACATAGTTTAAGAGAGATGCTTATCCAGCCCTTGGATGCTGTTTTCTCAAGGGTTACTGAGATACACGTGTGCAATGTCAGTAAGAATAATGGAATAGGGGCAGCGGAATCTATTTAAAGGGGCAGCAGAATCTATTTAAAGGGGCAGGGATTAATTTAGGTGAGCTGTGTCTTGAGTATGCAAAGTGGTATCTAAGCCTAAAATAGCATAGAACAAAACAGAAGATTCAAAATGAGAGACTGAGATTATCTGGAAGCTTATCGTCTCACTAATCCTTCTGCTAATAATTTCTAAAGCGCCACCAGGCATACACAGTGCTCTACAGATACATATTTATTTTATTTATTTAACAATTTTTGATATACCATGGAACCAAGTGAATATAATGAACATTTTATAAAACAATAGGAACCAGAAATGTAACTAATAAAGGTATATATAATCAACTAAATATAAAACTGGGAGAAATGGAACTTATAATTAGGTGTTCATAGTTTTAAATAAGGGGCAATAACTATATACATAATAGAGAATAGGCTAGGGAGGGAGAGAAAGGGATTCTGGAGGGGAACTTCATGGGGGTGGGGTGGGAGAGACCCTGTTGTTTGTGAAAGATCATGTTACTTTATGCCCAACAGGGATTCAGCGTCAAAGTGTTCTTGAAAGAGATGGGTCTTTAATATCTTTCGGAAGTTCGTAGTGGATTTGATGTTTCGTCTCTTGCAGGTCTGAGATGGAAGACTGAGAAGATATTGAGTGTGTTTCTTCCTGGTCTGTTAGTATTAGGAGTGTGAATAAGCATCTGAAGGTGTTCTGAGGATTGTTTGTTTAGGGTCTTGTGGATGGTAGTGAGGACCTTGTATTTTATTCATGAACTGATGGGTAGCAGGTAGAGAAGTTTGATGATTGGTGTGATTTGGGTTTGCCTTCAAATTTGGCAGATGGTCCATGTTGTAGTGTTCTGGATGAGCTGTAATGGGAGCAGGTCATGCTTGGATAAGCCCTGATATATAGAACTGTAGTAGTCAAATAGAGGAATGATGGTAGCCTGGCATACAGAGCGGAATATTTCGGTGGATAAGAGAGGGCATAGCTTCCATAGAGTTTTGAGATTATAATATATACAGATTTGGAAGTGTTTAGAATTTGGGCTTTGAAATTCAGTTGCTGATCAAATATGATGCCCAGGTATCTGATCTCAGTTTTGACGTCAATGCCGTTGTTACCAGTCTTGATGGAGGCAGAGGGGGTAAAGTTGGGGTTCTTTGTGACGTGGAGAAGTTCTGTTTTGTTGACGTTGATGGATAAATTGTGAAGACAGAGCCATTTGATTTCTTCAGTGAGGCAGTTTGTGATTTCTGAGTAGTCGGGAGCAGACGTAGACATGATGATGCAAGAAAGGGTATCTTCTTCAAAGAGCTTCCAAGCTACATGGCACAATGAGAGTCTAGGAGAATGTGCTATAGAGAAATGACCAAGATGTAAGAGCAACTTCAGAAAGGTGCGTTTTTAATCTAGATTTGAAAAGGGTTATAGTGGAAGCATGACCACTGAGTCAGGAAATCCTTACAGAAAATAGTACTATCTTTTTTTTTTATTTAAGGATTTTACAAGACGCAAAAGCAAATATAAAGAAAAAGCAAAAATAAAACATCACAGGCATATTAATCAAAAATAAGAAAACCTACAAATCAAATTTAGCCCACATCATGGGGAGAATAAATAAATATAGAAACTGGGAACATACCCGCAAAAAGGAAATAAGGAAAACTATTTCCAAACTTATGGCTCTAATCCCACTATCCATATACTAATCCCCTGAACCATCCCTGCTCTCCTTACTGAGCAGAAAAGTCTCCAGCTGTCCAGAATTCAGAAAAACATATCAAGCACCCTGAAAAATAATTAAACATTTACAGGGATAACGCAGAACAAAGGAAATTCCCAGAGCCACAGCCGTGGGTTTCAGAGCTAGGAAGGCCCTGGAGACATCAGGAAAAAGATGAACTTTAGCACCACAATACATTTTGTCTTTATTTTCAGAGTAATTTTTAAATATTAATGTTTTACCCTGATCACTAACTAGAGTGATCACTAAAGTAGCCCTGGTGGAGATACTGTCCTGTGGGTCCTCAAGAAACTTAGTTAAATCGAATTCAGGCTGCGATTGTAACACATCATAATCATCTGAGGACCCAACTGACAGACTCCTTCCGGTAAGGTAATAAGATTTAGCAACCACTATTGATCACTATTAGACAAAAGCAGAATTTCCTTAAAGTATTTACATGATAAAACATCCACTCAAAGCAACTGAAGACAGGGAAAATTTAACAAGCAAACATTTTTTACCCTCATCATTTTCTCAAAGGATTTTAACTTATGATGTATCACAATCTGTCCTTAACAGAGTAGGTCTTTACTGCCTGTAAGGCAGAGTATTGGGCCTCACACCTAAGAACTGAACTAGCTAAAGAGTCCTTCCATTCTTCCATGGCCCCCAGCCTACCCACAGTCTCCTGTGAGAATTGGCAAAGCTGTGGGACTGTAGACACAAGAGACTTCTCTATCTGAGTTACTGTTCTCCAAACATTAGTCAAAGAAACCTGAGACTCCCCCTTTTCCCCTCCTTCAAGAACAGGAGGAGACAAGTAATTGGCCTATAGATGGACCATACCAACTGCGAAGAGCTCTGCTGTAGTGGTGCCTCACTATAGGTGGACACGGGCGGAGTCATTATAATGGGGTGAGAGGTGAAGTATGGTCCAGGGAGCTTAAAGAAGCTCCCATAAGAGATGGAGCCTGCGCAACAGTACCTGGTATAAACAAGGTTGCCTCTTTAGGCTGAAGATGTTTATCCATCGGGCCTTGCACTGTTTCAACAACTAGAAACTCCTTTTTCTTACGTTTCCCCATAAATGAGTATAACGAAACACTTGCACCTAAACTCCCAACATGCTCCAAAAGGGCTCCCAAGAGCATTACAGGCCCTTGTGTCATGCCCCTTTGGGGACGCCACAGCCACGCGCCTTACCAGGGACCTAGATTTAAATGGTCTGCAGCTAATGTTTACAGACGTCCCTTTCTGTATCTGTTCCTCTGCTCTACCTCTCAATGTGTAAGTAGGGAAAACCCTCACCGAAAATGGTAATATCATTGCAGTTCTCTGAGCACCTTTCTCATTTCATGTGATTCTCTCTAATTACTCTTGTGTTTCTGTCTATCACAGTTCGATCAAGTGGAAGAAATGGCAGTTGGGAACGAGACCAGAGTTACGCAATTCATCCTCCTTGGATTTTCTGACAATCCAGAGTTAGAGAAAGTATTCTTTGTGCTGTTCCTCATTGTGTACCTGCTCACCATAGCTGGGAATCTTCTCATCGTGGTAACCATCTATGTGGACTCTCAGCTGCACTCTCCCATGTTCTTCTTCCTCAGTAACTTGTCTTTCTTAGACTTATGCATTTCGACAGTCATTGTCCCCAAATCACTTGTTAACTTCCTCTCGCCAAGCAAAACCATCTCTTTCAATGACTGCATTGCTCAATTGTTTTTCTTACACTTCTTTGGGGGTGCAGAATTCTTTAATCTGACCCTGATGGCCTATGACCGCTATGTTGCCATCTGCAATCCTTTGCGTTATACCACCATAATGAACAAAAGAGCATGTCTCCAGCTGGTGGTCTGTACATGGGTAGGTGGTTTCCTTCATTCCCTTCCACAAGCATTTCTGATTATACAGCTACCCTTCTGTGGTCCCAATGAGATAGATCATTTCTTTTGTGATATACAATCATTATCTCTGTTGGCTTGCTCTAGTATCTATATGAATGAAATCATGGTTATGGCCAACAGTGGATCCATGTCCCTTGGTTGTTTTTTGGTGTTATTCATATCTTATGTATACATCATCTCCACTATCTTAAAAATTCGCTCGGCTGAGGGAAGGTGGAAAGCTTTTTCTACGTGTGCCTCCCACCTTCTTGTGGTCACTTTGTTTTTTGGCCCCTGTGCCTTCATCTATATGAGACCCTCAGTGACATTTGCAGCTGACAAATTGGTTTCTTTTTTTTACACCATTCTGACCCCTTTGTTAAACTGTATCATTTATACTCTGAGGAATGAGAAGGTGAAAAAAGCAATGAAGAAACTGAGAGGTAGGAAAGTGTCTTCCTGGGGATGCATGTAGTGAACTGATTTCCCATCTTTTTAATGAAAGACACTGTCATGTAAACCATCTACTCTCTGTTGAGAAAGACTTGAAATGGGCCCTCTGAAAGGGTTATATGGAGAATGGCTTAGAATTTGTTAACAGCCTGAAGCCTGGCAGTTTGGAATTCACTTGCAGCCTGGAGAGATATTTGTACCCAAAACCAAGGCCATTTTCAGCAGAACGGGACAGAATGTTTTTTGCTTCTCCTAATTCGGCTGAGCAATATATTTGTACTTACTTTGACCTATAACATGACTTGTAACACATAGATAAGCAAAAGTGATGCTGAAGCTTGAGCTGAATTTGTACCATGTAGCAGTTTTCTCTCAATAAATGAAGTGCTCTGGTCTAGCGAGGGTGAGGGGATTTACAGGAACTTTTCAAGTTTTCAGGACTGCGGGCCCCCTCCCCTTAAGGCCTTAAGAGTACAGTGTTTTAACATAATTCTGTGTATGTTAATTGTGTTATTACTTATTATTACTTCTCTCTCTTCCATTGCTTTGAGTGTAGGGATTGAATCCCAAGAGCCCAGTTCTGTTGCTCAATGCGGGTTGAAGCAGGTCATACACTCTCACTAATTAATGTAAACTCCTGAACCAATGGTATAAAGATCTGATTAATTTTCTTGATTAACTTTTTCATAGAATCTTAGCACCCCCCAACAGCCCATTTCCAGTCCTACCTCCCTCCCCTCACAGCCCATTTCCATTCCAAGCCCCCCTCCCCATCAGCTACTTGCAGTTCAAACCCCCCTTCCACTCATCCCATTTCCATTCCAAGCCCCCGTCCCCATCCCCATCAGCTATTTGCAGTTCAAATCCCCCCTTCCACTCAGCCCATTACCAGTCCTAGCCCCCCATAGCCCATTACTAGCCCTAGCCCCCCATCATCCCATTTCTAGTCCTAGCCCCCCCATCAGCCCATTTCCAGTCTTAGCTCCCCCATAGCCCATTACCAGTACTAACCTCCCCATCAGCCCATTACCAGTCCTAACCACCCCATAAGCCCATTTCCAGTCCTAGCCCCCCATAGCCCATTACCAGTCCTAACCCCCATCAGCCCCCCTCCAGTCCTAACCCCCCCATCAGCCCATTGCCAGTCTTTGCCTCCCCCATAGCCCCCGTCCAGTCCTAACCCCCCCCCTAGTCCCCTGCCAGTCATCGGCCCCCCCCATCAGCCCATTTCCAGTCTTAGCCTCCCCCATAGCCCATTACCAGTCCTAGCCCCCATCAGCCCATTTCCAGTCCTACCCCCCCATCAGCCCATTACCAGTCCTAGCCCCCCATAGCCTATTACCAGTACTCTCCCCCCCATACCCCATTTCCATTCCTCACCACCCCATCAGCCCATTTGCAGTCCTAGACCCCCCCAGCCCATTACCAGTCCTAACCCCCCCCTCATCAGCCCAGGGAAATTTTAAAAGAAAAAACAAACTTGCTGTTGCTGCTGCCGCCGTGGCAGCGGCAGAATCAAGTGTCTCCCGCGGGGCCCCCGCCCGCCCAACAGAGCCCTCCCTCCTGTCCGGCAGAGCCCTCCCTCGATCACTCTCCTCGGCGCGGTTTTCAGAGCCGCGAAGGGGACTCTTTCCCTCTCACGCAGCTCTGTTAAGCCCGTTGGGAGGGCTCTGTTGGGCAGGCGGGGGCCCCACGAGAGACACTTGATTCTGCCACTGCCACGGCGGCAGCAGCAGCAGCAAGTTTGTTTTTTCTTTTAAAGTTTTCCTGGGCTGATGGGCAGAATGTTGTTTGCGCGGGGCCCCCTGAAACGCAGGGCCCTGTGCAAACAAAATTCTTGCTCAATGGACGGGCCGGACCTGGCTGCTCCTTATGCCTGGAACAAACTACCTGAGTCGGTGCATCGGGCTCCTTCTCTGGCCCTATTGAAGTCCAAGCTGAAGACCCACATCTTCAAGGCTGATTTTGGATCCTGATTCTCCTGTCTTCTACTTATGTGTATCTTGTCATACTCTAGTCCCCAGTTTCGTGATATGGTTTAATCTTGATTAGATTGTAAGTTTTGATGAGCAGGGACTGTCTTCAGTCTCTATATATATGCCGTGTATGCCTTGTAGCGCTACACAAATGATTAGTAGTAAGTAATAAGGATGCTGGCTTGCACTGAGGAATGGGCCACAAGGATTTTCTGCAATTCCTCCGGCTCCCTCCTATAAACACTATTTCAGTGTCCCTGCTTGGAATAGATGCAGTTTATAGAAGTACTACAGAAAGGTACCGGCAGTTAAAGGGGCTAATTTAGAAACATCTACACATATAAACTGCATCATTTGCATATGTATATTGCATACGTGTGCAAATAGCAATTTTATAAAAACTGCTTTTAATAGATGTATTACCTACTTGGTGCAGAGAGCGAAAGGGGCATGGAGGAAAGGGGCAGGGCTGTGGTTTGGGGATGACAAAAAACTGCATATGGCCTTCGAATTTTACAAACTGAAGCAACGCTTGCAATGGCTTCAAATCCTGCTGGAGGACAGCAACCTCGGGCCGGAAAGACCCCTGGGGTTTCTAGTCCTATAGATGTACCATGAGGCCTTGGGCAAGTCACTTAAACCTCTGTAGCCTCAGGTACAAAAACATAGATTGTGAGCCCTTTGGGGACAAGGGAAATATATATACAGTACCTGAATGTACATTGCTTTGATCTGTAGAACAGCAGTATATAAGCCCAGTTAAATAAATAAATAAGGGGCAGTTGGAAAGGCCGTTGGACACGTCTTCCCTTCCCCCAGGCAGCCTGCAAAGCAGAAACATAAGATTGTATATAGCTCTTGTTATTCCTAGGGGTGTGCCTTTCCCAAACTCATCTGGTTATTACAATTTACTGGCAATGATTAACAAAATGAGCCAAGTTCTGTATATATTAAGATTTATTATGACAGAAAAATAGTATGCATACAAACTATTGCTATGGAATACAACAGGAAAGTAATGATATTTCACAGCAGCAACAGATAGCAATTCTTATGTAACCACTAATGACTGCTAAGGCTAAATACCAAAATCCAAGTAGTCTGCTTGGATTAGGAAAATATAACAAATCTCTCTCTCCAAGCTCCCACCAGCCAAAAAGAAAACAAAGACTAATAGTTTACAGTTCTGCCTGGAGGGTGGAAAGCTGCAAGGTCTGAGTCAGATTCCAAAGCAGCACAAATTAAATAAGGCAGGATTGCATACAAGCCATGTACAGTGGTTAGGAGCAAAGACAGAGCATTGGAGGTGCCTGCAAGAGTCTTGGCCTGTTCCATAGTGAAAGCCGACCAGCCTTAGATGACAGGCAGTATCATTGGTAGAGGAAGATATGCAAAGAACGTCAGATGGCGAAAAGTAAAGCCTTTGTTTGAGTAAAACATTCTTATTGCAGGTGACGAGTGCTTATATTGGCATGTATATACCTTGGGATTGGTTGGCCCAGGGCTCCACTGGGCAGCTGGACAAATCAGAAAAGAATTATCATGAGGTGGACTTAAGTACTGTAGGGTCCATGATGAAAGATGAAATTAAATACAAGATGGTATGTGGTCAAATATAATGTTTTGCTCAGGGTTATCGAAGCAGATCTTAGGCCGAGAAAGGCCTGGAAGGCTAGTTCTCGGCACTTAGAATAAAAACAATAATCTTCTGTGTCCAAACACACAGGCACTTGGCAGGCAATAATTTCAGAGATGAGCTGGAGTCTGTGTTATTTGGTCCAGGAGTTTGATTCAGTAGGGTAGGTAATAGGTATTAGCCTTACAACACTCAACACAAGTATAAGCTCCCCATCACATGATGCCCCTGGGACACAAGAAAAGATCCCCCCCCCCCAAACACCTTCTGGACCTTAACAGAGTTTTCCTTGATGGTCTAGAGGGGAACAGAAGTGATTCCCAGTCACTCTAGCTCCTTCAGGCCCCCCTCCTCTTTCACGTGTTTGAGTTCAAAATGACACCTCGGTTCCTTAGCAGTAGGTTTGAGATACTGCTACAAGGGGTCAAGCTGCCATATAGTAAATGCATGATCCTAATTTGGCAGCTCAAGCCCTAGTGCTAATATTACCTTCTCCCAGGCCCATCTTCAACAAACTCGTCACGCTGCCATCTTCTTTCTCAGTCCCTCAATCTGGAACGCTCTACCTTCTTCCCTCCGTCTGGAACTCTCCTACCCAAAATTTAAAAGTTTACTAAAAACCCATCTATTCGAACAGGCTTTTAGAGCTTCCCTGTGGATAACCCTACCTAACTACTGTTTGTTTGTCTACTTTTGCTGACTTTACTATTCCCTCTACTTCTCTCCTATAATGCAATGGTGTTCCTTTCCTTTTTCTATGGTGCAGACATGTTTATTCTAAACCACTCTAATGTCTCGACAAGGGCGGTATATCAAATGTATAAATAAAGATAAAAGATAAAGATAAAGATTGCAAGACTCCTACTCTTAATAAACTACAAAAAGACAGAGGTACTATTTATCACTCTATCAATAATGAGCCACAGAAGTGCAAGAAGGGTTCAGGAAAGGGCGAGGAACAAAAGTCATCATCACAGATATGAGATGGATGTGTTCCATTAGCCATTGGGCAACATCATTGAAGCAGTTTATTATTGTTATATATAGAGGTTTGGCTGTATTGAATGGTATGTAGAGCATTATGTCGGTCTGAATATACATGGTAGCAGACTTTGTATGACTGTATGGTTGAACATAATGATTGCATAAATATATTGAAGAGTAGAGAGCATAGTGCTGAGCCTTGAGGTACTCCCTGGTTTTGTATGTAGAGGGATGATTTGTTATGTCTTATTTTTACCTGTTTTTCATGGTCTGTTAAATACGAGTGGAACCCTTCCAATGCTTCTATTTTGTACTCCAGTTGATTGAAATAGCAGTAACAGCAGGTTGTGGCAGACAGTGTCAAATGCTGCTGGTATGTCCAGGAATATTAGTATAAATTCCTATTTTGGTTTCTGGGTGTCTTTTATGATTCTGTTCATGAGGGAGATTAACAGAGTTTCTACTCCATGATGTGTTCTAAAGCCATATTGCTGAGGATCCAGTGGGCATGCATGTTGATGTGGTCTTTGAGTTGTTGGAGTATTGCTTTTTCAATTATGCTGGCTATATTGTATGGAGGAGTAACCTAATGGTTAGATCACTGGCTTGGAAACTAAGAAACCAGGATCCAGATCGCACTGGCATTCTTCATGACCTTGGGCAAGTCACTTAACCCTCCATTGCCTCGGAAGAAAAGGCAATTTACTTTGTCATGTTGTTGTTAAGTACTGTCAACTCATGGCGACCCTCTAGATAGTTGACCTAAACTGTGTTCAGTCTTCAGTTAGGTGGCTCATTATTGATAGAGTGGCACCTATACCTTGCCAAAAAAAGCAGGGACTGCTGGATCACCACGAGTCAGCATTAACTTGATTGCACGTAAAAAAGAAATTGTGTGGTTATACATCAGTAAGTTGAAATTCAAAGGCTGGAGACATATATCTGCATTTTTGAAATACTGCTCAACATTACCGACATACTGAATACCAGTATTGATCATAAAGTTAACCTAAAGGAGTCTTTAAATATGTCAGTGTTTTACCAACACCTTCTAGGTTTCGGTAAATATTCTCTTTTAAACTTGGAGACCATAACTGTCTTAAATTTCTTGTATTTGCCTTCCCCAGAATGGAAAAGAACAAGGAGATGTCCAGGATAGTATATAGGAGATGGAATTCATCCATATATCTCTTTTTATACGAACTCTATAAGCACTGATCTACCAATTTTGGATATATAGGAAAAATGTTGAGCACACTATCTGTATTAATACTTTTAAAGATGATGTTAAATTAACATCGTAATCTAATCAAATCCATTTTTATAGTTTAGGTACTTGTCACGTTGAAAATTTCAGGAGAATGCACAAGCATGACCTGCAATTGTAGCACAAGTGATAACAACCTCAATCTCTTTTGGTACAGAGACTACTACTACAATTACTACTATGATTTGTATAGTACTACAAGGTATTCACAGCACTGTACAGATATATGTAAAAGATGGTCCCTGCTCATCAGCGCTTACAATCTAATCAAGAAAGACAACACAACAGCTGAGGACAAAGCTATATCTGGGGGAATGGTAAGGAAACACATAGGAGACTAAGCGACAGTATCCAAACCAGCTGCCACAGTCCATTCTCTATGTCCACAGGTATATGCCTGACATTAATAAATGAAGGAATGTAGATGCAAGATAGATGTTTGCTACAAGGACCAGGTCTACATATAGTCAAATAATTTGTGATAATTTAGTACTAGCAGTAGATATATTGTAATAATTACCATTAGAAAAGATAATCCTGTTGACTAATTCTATATTGCCATCAGGTATAAGTAGCCATACTTGTCTGTAATGTCATGGAATTAGAGAGGTGTTGTATTGGTGAGTTGTATTGCATGCACTGGATCCTACGGGATGAAGACAACGATTACTGTGAATGAAAAGAATTCTGCAATGCTACTGAATGTGTGAGTAGGAGCCAGGATCAGCGATTCTAGCAGGACTACTCATATATCTGCAGCCATGAAGCCTGGGTGGACAGTCACTGAAATTATGTCCAAGTTATGCATAGCATAGTCCATAGGGGACGCTGCTGAAGAATTTATGACTAGTGCCATGATGTGAATGTGGGTTCAAACCTCTGAACTACTGAATGACCTATGGAGGGCAGTTGGCCACTGCCAGCAGTAGCGCTTCCAAGAATAACTGGCAGAGCCTTACTCTCTGTACACATTCTTCTTGAGACCTAGCAAGGGCAAACAGTGTCACATCACTTTGGTTCATTTGCAGGATGATTGTATTCCTTTTTCTATATTGTTAAAAGAAGCACATGCATAAAGGAATCCATTTGTAGACTTCTCTCAACCAGCAAGATGAAGTTCACCTTCACACCAGATGTGGTGCCTAGGACTTTGAAGGTGGTTCCCCACATCTGCAAAGTGAAGCGGAAGGCGTTCCCCACTGTGGCAGAAGAGTTATTCTGGACTTGGACACATTTGAGCTACCATTCTTTTGTGGTGATTCTTTATAGAATCATAGGGGACACTTTAGAAATGGACTTATCGGGGTACTGGGGTCCCCTAGAGAAAGGTTCAGAAATATAGAGTGCGAGAACAGCTCTGAATATGCTGACAGGTTCACCGAGGGTGATTATGATTAAGTGAAGGCACTCAAGGTTCCATCTTGAGAGATAGAATGTTTATGTTTGCAGAATGCTTGTCATGATTAGAAGTGGGCAATATGTCTGTGCCTAGTTTGACCTGTAACATGTAGATATAGCAAAACAAAAAGTAAACAAAAAAGCATGACAAAGCGTGATAAGATTTTTTTCCTAATAAAAGAAAGTGCTGCGGCCAAGCTAATGAAAGGAGTTACAGGAGACTGCTCAGATTTGCGGGCCTGTGAATTTCCTTCCTAATGCTCTAGCAGATTTTGTTATGGTATAATTCTGTATGTGTTTTGTTTTCATTTCTCATCACTTTCTTCTGAGACCAGAGGTAGGAGTCCAAGGGCTGAAGAAGGAGCCATGTGTTTGTTAATTTATTTATTTAGTTAGCAACATTTTTTTATATCACCTTCTCTACAAGTTGAAGCGATTTACAATTAACTCAAGATCTGAAAAGGAAATGTTACAAGTAACTCAATAAGCAACAATTAACTCAAACATAGATGATAATAAATTAGATAGTGGCATTATAAACAGTATATAGAATTATAAAGGATTAAGTGTATGGTACAGCAGCAAGTATAGAACTGAATAATTAACTTGAACAAAGTGTGTAATAAATTAAGGAGATAAAATATGTACAGAAGGCAAGGGGCATAATGCAGCGAAGTATTTGTGGGGATGTGGGGAAAAACATTTGATGCTTGGGGAAAGGAGGGTCGTAATAAGCTGAACTACTGACTGGAGGTGTAACCAAGGGGGTCAGGTGATAACCTTGTTAGTGGCTTTAAGCTTAGGGTTCATGGTTGTTCTTAGGTATAAATTATGTAAATGCCACTTAGAGTGATAAGGATATCATCAGCGTATATGTGATATAGGATATTGTATTTTCATTTGATGGCACATATTGGCTGTATGAAGATATTGAAAAGAAGAGAGGATTTTGTTTGTATCGATGAGAGTTGATAAATCCTACTTTCACTTGTTGTTGGTCTTCTAGGTAGGAATGGAACCATTGTAGTGTGTTGGAAGCCTATTGACTGGCGTTGTGATAAGAGGTGGTGATTTATTGAATCAAATGCTGTAGAGATGTCTAGAAAAATGAGAAATATAAACAAAAACTGGACCTTAATTTAATTATAAATCTAAAGCCACTATAAAAATAATAATAAATTGAGTTTAAATAAGTGATGATAGGAGCTCAATCAGCAGAATTACTGGCGGTAATATTAACAGACCAAACCACTCTTTACTGACATCATTGCACCATAAACCAACAGTCAATCAGAAGAATTCTTACAAATACAAAAATGAAAAAATGCTCTCAATACTCAACTTATGGTAAAAATACCCATAAATAACATCTTCAGCCCTTGGTCTATCTCTGGTCTCAAAAGCAAGTGAGAAGAAATGAAAACAAAACACACATTGAATTATACCATAACAAAATCTGCAAACCTGAGCTGTCTCCTGTAATTCTCTTCATTAGCTTGGCCACAGCACTTTCTTTTATTAGGAAAAAAATGCCACATTGTAGAATTTTGGTATTCTTTTTCTTTACTTTTTGTTTCACTATAGCTTCATGTTTCAAGTCAAGCTGGGCATAGACATATTGACCTCTTCTAGTGATGACAAGCAATCTGCAGACAAAAACATTCTATCTCACAAGATGTAACCTTGAGTGTCTTCACATTCATAATCAAAAATCAACCCAAAAGGGTTAAACGGACTTACTCCTAAGCACCCACTGTGAAACTGTCAGCATATTCAGAGCTGTCCTCAAACTCAATATTTCTGAACCTTTCTCCTGGGGACCCTAGTACCCCTATAAGTCCCTATCTACACTTTGGAGAACGATTTTCTATAGTTTTACATTTCGAGAATAAGACTCTTCCTCTGCAGATTTCAGCTGTTTCTCTTCAGGATTCTGCTGTGTAGTACTGTGCTCCGAGGTCCACATAGAGGTATGTTTACTAAGCAGCAGTAGTGGCTTCTGTGCGATATTGGGGCCGCAGATATGGAAGCTGCGCTGCTTAGTAAACATACACCATAATTTATTTATTTAACAAGTTTTTATACCACCTTATCTTTAGAATCAAAGCGGTTTACAGTATAACTCAAGAACAGAACAATTACAGAGAACTTATGTAATAAGGAGTGGAGGAGTGGCCTAGTGGTTGGGGCAAGGTACTTCGGGTCGGAAGGTCGGGGGTTCAAATCCCACTGGAGGACAGCAACCTTGGGCCGGAAGGACTGGGGTTTCTAGTCCCACAGGTGCTCCTTGTGGTCTTGGGCAAGCCACTTAACCCTCCATAGCCCATGTTCCCTGTAAAATAGTTCTGTGTGCTGTGCTTTCCTGTCTAATCAATGTGTTTATACCTCAAAAATTTCCTGTCATGATTTGACAATTTCCAATCTGTAATCAAACCGCTGCTGATCGCTGGAAGTAGCGGTATACAAATGTATACTAAATAAATAAATAAATAAACATAGGTTGTGGTAACATGCAGGAAATGCTTGGGAACATAACTTATTTACAAATGATGTCTATAGGTGTAGTTTTGTAAATGCATGTGTCATGAGGGGGTGTCCTGAGTGTCCTCTCTGAAGTGTCCAGAGAACAGGAACGTTTTTAGACGTTTCCTGAAGACTTTGATGTCTTTGATTGTTCTTATTTTCTCTGGCAGTGAGTTCCAGATGGCAGGTGCGGCTAGAGAAAAACGCCCTCTTCGTTGTGGTCGTATTGGCTTTACTATATGAGCTGGGAGTTGGGATAGTTTCTCTGGTGTTTTGTCTCTTGGGTCTATTGTTAGGCAGTACACCATACAAACGTTAAGCGGTATTCAGAAGGTTATTCCCTTTGGACATGCTGCACAGTTAACTAGAAATGAGCCCTTCAGAGCAGGATGTTGCTGAGATGTGTGATAAGGAAGCTTATCATAGCTCAGGTAGGAGCTATAGAAAAGATGATGTGACTCTGAACAAGCAACCTATCAGTTTTGGTAGAAGTAAGAAAACAGAGTTTTCACATAAAAGACTACCAGTCCCAGAATGCACCAGGTTTCCAGCAGCCATGAGAGGGGCTGAAGTGAGAAAACGTGTGTGCAATCAAGAGAGCTATGAGGTAATCCCTAAGCACTCATCTCAAAGGGCAGGGCCTGATTCAACACAGCTGCGCTGTGTTAGGGAGGAGCACACATTAGAACAGAATAAGAATAGAGCTTATTCTACAGATAACGGCTACAGAAAGGGCTACAGAGGGAGATACAGCAACAGCTTCAAGCTCAAGCACCAACATCATCTCGAGAAGCAGAAGCCAAGCCAAGCGGATAGAGAGAGAAGGAAACTCTCTGGAAGGAAGAGAAGAAAGGCCATTGGAAGGTCTGGGAGATTCCAAAGCAGTACCTATACTGGGAGGTATTCCAAATGCCAGCAGAGTCCATTGGACTGGAGTCAGCCAGAGGAATGGAATGGCAGAGATAGGAATCACCAGTGGCTACCTGGAAGAGAGAAGACTGCACGTGGAAGGACTTTCAGACCAAGGCCAGAAGGTATGTGAGAGGAGATCCAGTGTCCAGGGATCAAGATTGGAAGGCTGGACATCAGAATTGGATTACATACTGGCCAGGCTATACAGAGAGGAATTATGATAGCAGGAGAGGCTCAGGTATGAACACTGATCCAGACCCTATCTATAATAGTGAATGGCAGCAAGGGAATAAGCATTCTCATGATAGTGCCTTATTGAAAGACTCGTCTGTGCCAATGTATGATAGTGACCCTATGCTGATTGATGAAGGGGGAGATACAGCAGATGAAACTATTCATTACATGGACTGTTCTCTATCTAAATGCTATTGCTAGCTTTCTGTGAGCAAACACCTCAGCCATCACAAAGAAACCTAACTTTGTTCTTTATTTCCACTGCAAACAGCTCTTAAAGCAGGATTTGGGTTCACACAGTAGCAGCCAGCCAGTTAAAGGGTTTCAGCTGGTCAATTGATAGTAATTAAAGCTGCACCTGATTGTGTGTATGAGCAAGGGAGAATCACTGCTGGGATCTGCGTGGAAAATAAGCAGAAGTTAACCTAACAAGCAAAGTTTATTCATTTCTTTGTGCCTTTTTATTTGGTAATTATTTGCTAAGAAAACATTAGCTAATTGCCTGACAAGCTGAAGGTTGTTTTCTGATTTGCTTTGTGACTTTATGTTATCCATTTAAACACTGCAAGCAAGTAACCTCATTTATATTGCTAACAAGCATACTTGTGCTGGGTGAATTAAACCCCATCAATAAAAGAAGTATTTTATTGGCCTTACCACTGGTATCACAACTCAATTATTGTCTTCAGCTGTGTTTGGGAGTGAAAGAACTACATTACCCACAATACCTTGCAAGAATCATATGAATATATGCATCGTCAAGATTGTGTAAGTTCTCACCCTAGGCAGCCGTCTGACAGATGTCTTCTGTGATGCTAGCATGTGGTGCTTTTGTCAGGTAAAAATTGTTTGCATCTTATAGAAATGGTAAAATATAGAGTACTATAATTGCTGGTAATGTTTTTATGCAATACTTTTCAGATAAGAGATAGGAGAAATATACACTTCAAGTAACAAAAATGAGAGAGGTTCATAGTCTTCTGTTGCTGACGCCCCTCCCATGAAACAGGCATTAAGAGACCTTCATGTACATGGATCTGGCCCAAATTTGGCAGATGATACACTCTCTTGCAAAATTTCAAACACACCCTTACTTATTTATTTATTCTTATATACCGCATGTCCAAGGATCAATGCGGTTTACAGAGAACGTTCAACCATACATAGAACAATATTACTAGAACTGGGGTACAATAAACATATTGGGTAAAACAGAGATCAAGGTAGCTATATACAAAATGGAGAGTTTGCGTGAGGTAGTAAACAGTCCAGTGCATATCTTAAATTAGTGGTAGTGGTAGAGAGGGAGGAAAGGAAGGGCAGGGGGAAAGAGTTCATAGGTGGGCGAGTCAAGTAATCCCGTTGAAAAATCCCGTTGAAATGTTCCATGAACAGGTGGGCCTTTATCAGCTTCCTGAAGGTTATTAGGTCGTGGGGGTGTCTGATGTGGTGTGGTAGTGGTAGGACATTCCAGAGTCGAGGGGTAAATATGGAGAATGCTCTAGCGCATGTTGTCTGGGTTGCTTTTGGTCAGATTGTGAGGCAGGATTAGAAAGTTTGACGTATTATTCCTTCTTTGGTGGTTTTCTGGGGTCTTTGTTATGATAGACTGCAGGTCTTGGGAGGATAACTGGTGGATTATTTTGAACGTAGTCATTAGGGCTTTATACTTGATTCTACTGAGGAAAGGTAACCAATGTAGCTCTTTTAGAATAAGTGTGACGTGGCTGCGTCTGGATAAACACATCAGGATTTGGGCAGCTGCATGCTGCGCAAGATGTAGTAGATGTAATGAGTTCTTCGAAATTCCTTGGAGGATGGCATTGCAGAAGTCAAAGTGTGGTAATATCATTGCCTGGAAAACTGTCTGGAAGTCAGGAGGTTCAGGAAAGGGCCTTAGGTGTTGGAGTGTTCTTAACTTGCTGTAAATGCATTGAGACACTTTATTTATATGTGGCTGGAATGTGAGGTTCTGATCTATGGTTACGTCGAGGTATCTTACTTCTGACAATTTCTAGGTTGGAGTTGTTCACCTTTAATGTCTTTGGGGGGGGGGAGGAAGGATTGTTTTTTGGTGAGGAACAGTATCTCTATTTTCAGGAGATTGATCTTGAGATTATGTTCTGATAGCCATTAGTTTATAGTGTTGAAACAGGTTGTAATTGTTGAGTAGTCTGGGTTTGGGGTGGAAAAGGGAACATCTATCATAATATCATCTGCATAAAGATTATAGTAGACGTTGAATGTGCTTATGATATTGCAGATTGGCTGTATATAGATGTCAAATAGTAATGCTGAGAGGGCAGAGCCTTGAGGGATGCCTTGTATCTGGGTGATTTGTTTGGAGGTTTTTTTTTTACCAATTTGTACGTATTGGGAGCGATTTGTGAGGTTTGACCATAACCACTCTAGGGCAGTGTCATGGATTCCTATCTTAAATAAGTGCTATAGGAGGATGTCATGGGAGATTGTGTCGAAAGCCGCTGCAATGTCTAGAAAGACGAGAATGAAGCCTTGTTTTGTGTTTTCTATGCCCTTGATAATCCAGTCTGTTAAAGAGATGAATAAGGTTTCTACTCCATGGTTGTTGTGGAATCTGTGTTGGTGTATGCCCAAGGAGAGTTTGAGTCAATATGTTGTTGCAGTTAGTAGAGGACTACCTTCTCAATAACTTTGGCAATAAATGGTAAGCTGGAGATAGGCCTGTATGAGCTCAGGTCATTTGGGGTTTATAAAGATTGGACAGATTGATGCTGATTTCAGGTATATAGGAAAATATCCTTTGGAGAAGGAGGTTGTGATTACAGTAGCTTATATATAATTGGAGCAAGCTCTGTTTTTGTGATTTTGAACCAGGTAGCAGAGCATGGGTCCAGGGGAGAAGTTGTAGTGTTGATTCTATGTATTATGTGCTCAAGGTGTTCCGGGGAGGTGGGGCTGAAGGACCGCAGTAGAGTATTTGTGGTGTTTAGGTCTATGGGGCTGCCACAGGAGATAGGAACAAGCAGGCTGAGTGATGGCATGGGTGTTTTGATTTCAGATATGCAGCAAAGTTCTGTGGGTCAAAGATGCAAGTCCAGTGGTCTTGACTGTTGCTTTCATTATTAGTTTAGTGTGGTGTTCTCGTTTTGTGTTGTTGTTTTCTGAATGGTATGTTTGGAGGGTGAAGAGGTAGGTTTGTTTTGTCTGATCATTGAGTCAGGGCCGGCCCGTCCATTGAGCAAGAATGTTTTTTGCACAGGGCCCCGCGTTTCAGGGGGCCCCGCGCAAAGAACATTCTGCTTTTTTAAAAATTAAATTAAAAAAAAAAAAGCTGGCTGCTGCCGCAGCAGCAGCAGAATTGAGTGTCCCGCAGGGCCCCCTCTGCCCGTCTGAGCTCTCCCGGCCCAGCTGAGCCCCTCTGCGCCGGCTTTCAGATACGCGAAGGGAGAGTGTCTCCCTCGCCTCTCTGTTAAGCCCGCAGGGGCTGATGGGAAGCAGGGGCTGATGGGAAATTTCCATGGTGGTCATGAACCTCACTCCTAAGCAAAGGGGCAGGGAGATCTCCTGGAAAATGCCCCAAACCTGTCTATCACTCTTGACTGATATTGCTGCATCACCCCAGTATGGGTGTCAGACCCTTGTGCACCTTAGAGGGAATGCTGGCTGAGCTGGAGTGCTGAGCCAGTGTTTACAGGTTGGACTGCGGAGCGGGGTAGGAAGGGGTGGGTGCTCAAATAGCCTTCTGTTGAATTTTCAATGGCTCACAACTGGTATAATAAATATTACAACCTGGTAGTATTAAAAAATAGACTTTGTTTCATAATGTTGATATGTTATGAAAAATCTTCACCCAAAGGTGTATTGGAGTCCTCTGCCTGACATCTTATCACAGAAGCTGATGCAGCAATATCTCAGTTTCAATTACGAGGGGTAGACAAATTCTGTGGGACTCCTAGGGGACCTGCCTACCCTTTAGGATTGAAATGGGGCTACTGCTGCACCACCCCAAATGGTATGAACATGGGAGGTGACTTCTGCATACTTTAAGGAAATGTTGGATATAAAAGAATGGACATTTATTTTCTTCATATGAACCAAAATATTTCTTGGTGTTGAAAAAAGATGTTTTGAATTTTGATAAAAAATCTGTGAGAAATTGTCTTACATCTATTTTTCATGCAAAGTTTATCCCCATGGAATCCATAGGTCACCAACTGTTTGTTTTATCCACAGATATAAAATTCATCCTGGCTAGTGGAGAAAAGTGAAAATGGCAAAGTTGTTCAGCCTCCTCTTTCCTTTGTTAAAATCCTCTGAAGATCTTAATCCCAAGAGCCTCAAATACAGTTTAAGAACCCCACTTTGCTGCGTGTGGTAGAAAGTGATGAAAGACACTCAGCCTTTCAGACTTAAGTCTGTAGCTCTCGGCAGACCTAGTGGGACCTACCTAATCGCCAGGATTTCTGAATTTAATGTATCTAAAAATTACACTTTGTGGCAATTTTCAGGAATATGTTTGGCATTTGGAAATAAGCAAAACAAAAATCATCCTTATGTTGTAAGTACCAATCTCTATTTACAAATCTATCTTTATTGTTTGCCCAACCTGTGATTTTCAGCTTTTTAACAATATTATTAAAATGTTCTTATGTAAATATATGTCACTACAGGTAAAACCTGGGAACATGAAAGAATATCTGATGCAGGATTACGAATATGCTACGATCCGTATC
Organism: Ichthyophis bannanicus; assembly: GCA_033557465.1. Taxonomy (NCBI): domain Eukaryota; kingdom Metazoa; phylum Chordata; class Amphibia; order Gymnophiona; family Ichthyophiidae; genus Ichthyophis; species Ichthyophis bannanicus. The sequence continues at coordinate 125,058,395 of CM066048.1, forward strand.
TAGTAGCTGGTTTCTCTGCGACTCTCAGTAAGCATTCCTCTCATGTCTTGTACACCGTGCTCCTCTTGTTTCCACTTCATTTGCTGTGTTTCACTGTCTCTCTCCAACTCTTTCTTTAATATATCAAGATAAAGTTGCCACTGTTGACCATCACTGAGTTGGTCAACAATGGGAAGACTTGGAAGGCAACTGATAGATTGGAATTGTATTTCCGAAATCATCACTCTTTGATTACGTAAACCCTCTGTGTTCACTCTCAGTCCTCTTGGGCTGCCAAAGGGTATCCCTAATGAATATGCATGAGAGAATTTGTATGTCCGCTACCTCCAGTGTAGGCAAATCTCCATCATGCATATTCATGAAAGATATTTTGAAAACCTGGTCTTTTGGCGGCCTTCAAGGGCTGGAAGTGAAGACTATTGACACAAACCATTCATTTTGATATTTTACTTTTAGTTTGAGTCTGAGATGATAAACCTCATTCCCTTCAGAAGCAAGACATTTTCATTTTGAGACTGTGAGTATGTGAGATTATAAAATTTTTCACTGATGACTATGGCCATACAATTAAATAATATCTTAAGAGAAATGATTTTACTGAAATAGGGAGGGGGGGGGGGGGAGGAGGCCAGTGGGTAGCATATTGTGAAAAGACTTCAAGTGGGAAGAGTCCTGATCTGAGGATTTGTGCTATTAGAATATCTGGGCTTGAGATAGACTTAAAATGAGCTCTTGATTTGGCTACGGATGAGTGGGCTTTATTCACAATCCTCAGGATCATCATTTATAACATGGTTTGGGGCCATGACCTATGATGGACTCAATAGACCCTTTTTATCAACCTACCAAGCTATGCTTTCAAGGTTAATGTAAAATCAAAGAAATTAGCTTGGGAGAGATGCTTATCCAACTCTTGGATGTTGTTTTCTCAAGAGTTACTGAGATACATGTGTGCAATGTCTTTAAGAATAAGGGAATGGTATGGAGGAGGAGCCTAATGGTTAAAGTACTGGCTGGAGCCCAAACTACCAGGGTTCAATTCCCACTAGCACTCCTTGTAACTTAAAGCAAGTCACTTAACCCTCCATTGCGTCAAAAAAATCTAGGTTAGCATTGTCCCTTTTTAATGTATGTTACCAAGTTTAAGTTACAATGTAAATTGCTTTGACTGAAATGATAAAGCAGTATAAAAAAACTTGTTAAATAAAAAAATAGGAGTAGAAGAATCCATTCAAAGGGGCAGGGGTTAACTTAGGTGAACTGATTGTGTCTTGAGCATGCAAAGTAGTATCTAAGACTCAAAAAGGGTCATTCTGAGCGACGAATAGCGGGGATGGATGTCCCATTGGGACGTCCATCCCCGCTCTTCATGCCTTTTCCTGGCCCCGTCCTCCTTCCTCGCACGTTGTACGGGGAAGTTAGATAGGGGCGGGAAAGGGGCGGATCGGGGGCGGTGTTAAGGTGGGCAGTCATCAGTCCCAGATGTACAGGGCCAATTCTAATGTTGGCCCTGTATGTCCGGGGCCAGCGACTTGAATGGGGAACTTATTCCACCTCCGAAGTGGAATAAGTTCCCTAGTCACTGGGGGATGGTAGGCCCAGGGCATGGAAGGGGAAGGGGGGCCCGAGGACATTTCCAGCAGCCTGACCCTGGCCTTAGGAGGCCAGATTGGGGGTTGGGCTATGGGGAAAGCATTGCAGGAGTCGGCCGCAGGGATTGCAGCTTTACAATGGAGCCACGGTGCCATGGCAACTGGATGCCATGGCGCCACAGCTCCATTGTAGGATCTGGCCAGCGCACAGAGGGCTTGTACGTCCGGGATGGAGTCAGGCCCAGAATAACAGACCAATGCTACCTGGAAGCCTACGTTCTTTCTAGTCCATCTAATAATAATTTCTAAAACTCCACCAGGCATATACAGTGCTGTGCAGATATATATATGAGAGTCTAGGAGAATATATTATAGAGAAGTGGCCAAGATGTAAAAGCAACTTCAGAAAGATAATCTAGATTTGAAAAGGGTTAGAGAGGAAGCGTGGCCACTGACTCAGGAAGTCATTATCGAAAATGGTAATATCACTGCAGTTCTCTGAGCATCTTCCTCATTTCATGTGATTCTCTAGGGTTTCTGTCTAGCCACAGTTTGATCAAATGGAAGAAATGGTGGTCGGGAATGAGACCAGAGTCACGCAATTCATCCTCCTTGGATTATCCAACAATCCAGAGTTAGAGAAAGTATTCTTTGTGCTGTTTCTCATTGTGTACCTGCTCACCATAGCTGGGAATCTTCTCATCGTGGTAACCATCTATGTGGACTCTCAGCTGCACTCTCCCATGTACTTCTTCCTCAGCAACTTGTCTTTCTTAGATTTATGCCATTCGACTGTCACTCTCCCCAAATTGCTTATCAACTTCCTCTCACCAAGCAAAACCATCTCTTTCAATGACTGCATCGCTCAATTGTTTTTCTTGCATTTCTTTGGGGGTGCAGAATGCTTTCACCTGACCCTGATGGCGTATGACCGCTATGTTGCCATCTGCAATCCTTTGCGTTATACCACCATAATGAATAGAAGAGCATGTCTCCAGCTGGTGGTCTGTACATGGGTAGGTGGTTTCCTTCATTCCTTCACACAAGCATTTCTGACTGTACAGCTACCCTTCTGTGGTCCCAATGAGATAAATCATTTCTTTTGTGATGTGCACCCATTATCTCTGTTGGCTTGCTCTAGCATCTATATCAATGAAACCGTGGTTATGGCAAACAGTGGCTCCATATCCCTTGGCTGTTTTTTGGTGTTATTCATATCTTACGCATACATCATATCCGCCATCTTAAAAATTTGCTCAGCTGAGGGAAGGCGGAAAGCTTTTTCTACATGTGCCTCCCACCTTCTGGTGGTCACTTTGTTTTTCGGCCCCTGTGTCTTCATCTATATGAGACCCTCGGTGACATTTGCAGCTGACAAACTGGTCTCTGTTTTTTACACCATTCTGACCCCTTTGCTAAACCCCATCATTTACACTCTGAGGAACGAGGAGGTGAAAAAAGCGATGAAGAAATTGAGAGCCAGGAAATTATCCGACTTCCCATCTTTTTAAAGAAAGACACTCTCGTGTAAGCCATCTACTCTCACTAATTAATGTAGGCTCTTGAATCAATGGTATAAAGATCTGATTCGTTTTATTGATTCATTTTTTCCTAGAATTTCCGTTGAAAGATACAGGGAAATGGAGTGAAATATACTTGTCTTTAGCCAAAAGTGGGAGCTATATCTCTTTGCTACCTCGATCCTAGAATTCATGCACCCTGATTTATGAAACTACACGATCATTAAACTCATAGTAATTCTGATTTTTTTAAACTTTTGAGTTTACTGATTAGATTTTGAGTTTCAGTAGCAGTTTATGTTATAAGAGATTTTGGGGCATGTTTACTGATGGGCACGCTGCTAGCATGCATTTGTGCCTCCAAAGTAGCACGGAGGCCCAGGTTAATATTTGGGGTGGGGGGGAGGGGTGCCCATACCCCTGATGATAGCGAAATGCAAACATGCAGCACTGTGCTAATCATGATGGGCTCTCAATCCTCACGTTTCACCTTGAACCTGACCATTCCCCACTCAATCACGCACGAATTGTTTAGCAGAGGAATTTTAGCATGACGCCCCATGTTGCTGGTGTGGTGCCCTTAGCGTGTGGTAAAACTCCATGCTAACAGTGTGGTTTAGTAAGCATGCTGCTTTATATACATTCTGACCAGATAAACCTTGGCTATTATATGTTGACGTTTGTTACAAAAACCCTCTGATCATAGGATACTTTATAGCCTAAATATGATATGCTGATCCTAGTTTAGTAACCAAGAAGTCACACGTCTTCAATGGCTTTGTTTGGATGTCACTCTCCATCCTTATCTGAACCTCATCCTGTCACTGTCGTTGACTTATCTCCTACACTCTGCCTTACCCCATTCCATTACCCTCTGAACCTTCCCTCTTAGATGTGTTACTTATGTCAGAATTTGATGGTTTACACTAAATTGGATTGTCAGTTGATTATGTTTTATCTGGGCATTGTTCTACCTGTAAACTAGAACAATTCTGTTTACTGGTGTCTGAGGAAAATGTAATAATACTAAAGAATTAGACTGTAATCTTTGAGGAAATAAAGGCACAAATATTATTTTAAAACTATAATGTGCTTGGTAAATGATTATTTGTAAGAATTTTACCCCAACCAATTAATAATTTGTTTTATCTCTCTCAATAGATGTGAATCTCTTCTCTCTGTTTCTGTGCTTCTCTCAAAATTGAAGGCACTTTTTGAAAGAGGGCCTGTATGTACAATGCTGTGTACACCTTGAGGCACTGTAATAATCATAGCATGATAGTATTACTGGAGATTGGCTCTCCGACAGGTTTACAAATACACAGATTCACTGGCTTGGACATTGCAGGGAATATTGCTATGGAAATATCCTTGAAGGTTTCAGAAGTTGCAGACAGACAGCTAGTCTACGGAAAAGGGAAACATGGCTTGCAAGGAGTCAGAAATCCTTGCTTTTAGAAATATTTCTTAGAAATGATGTCTAGAAATGGATGAGTGTCTCTGCGTCCAGATGACCTATAACAACAAGACCTGACCTATGATATATAGATGCAAATTAGGAATATGAATTAGCAAAACGTAGCGCATGCTCGATGTAGAAAGATAAGGTGAAAATTATACCATGTAATGGCTTTTGATCCAATAAAAGACCGCTGAGGCAGAAGGGGGCAGGACATTGTTGACCTTCTCAGATTTTTGTCTGTGAGACTTGCAAGTTCCTCCTGAAGCTTCAGTTATTGTTTGGACACAATTCTGTGTCTGGATTGTTTTTTTATTGTTTATTTTTATTGCTCTCTCACCATTGCTTTGAGTGAAGGGATCAAAGTCCAAGAACCAAGGATTTGCTACCTGGTGAGGGGTAGAGCAAGGTCAAACCTTTCTTTTTTTTTAAATTTTATAGGACGCTTTCAATTGATGATTTAATAATGGTATGATATCAAGGAAAAGGACATTTTAAAGACTTTTAAGGAGCATCTTTCTCCAATATATATATATATGTGTGTGTGTGTGTGTGTGTGTGTGTGTGTGTGTCAATCACAAATATAAAAATATGGGAGTGTTCTGCACCTAATCCCCCTCCCCCTTCTAGACAGCCTGTAGGGAAGAGAAGGGGATGGGCTCTGTAGGGAAGAGAGGGGGAGGGGTCTGTAGGGAAGAGAAGGGGATGGGGTCTGTAGGGAAGAGAGGGGGAGGGGTCTGTAGGGAAGAGAGGGGAAGGGGTCTGTAGGGAAGAGAAGGGGATGGGCTCTGTAGGGAAGAGAGGGGGAGGGGTCTGTAGGGAAGAGAGGGGGAGGGGTCTGTAGGGAAGAGAAGGGGATGGGCTCTGTAGGGAAGAGAGGGGGAGGGGTCTGTAGGGAAGCGAGGGGGAGGGGTCTGTAGGGAAGAGAAGGGGATGGGGTCTGTAGGGAAGAGAGGGGGAGGGGTCTGTAGGGAAGAGAAGGGGATGGGCTCTGTAGGGAAGAGAGGGGGAGGGGTCTGTAGGGAAGAGAAGGGGATGGGCTCTGTAGGGAAGAGAGGGGGAGTGGTCTGTAGGGAAGAGAAGGGGATGGGCTCTGTAGGGAAGAGAGGGGGAGGGGTCTGTAGGGAAGAGAAGGGGAGGGGTCTGTAGGGAAGAGAAGGGGATGGGGTCTGTAGGGAAGAGAGGGGGAGGGGTCTGTAGGGAAGAGAAGGGGATGGGGGTCTGTAGGGAAGAGAAGGGGAGGGGGTAAACCTGGAGAAGGGCAGAGAACTGTCATTAGTTGCAAATCCAGTTCCTCTTTTCCTGTTACTCCTACTCCTGCCTGCTCACCCCTTCCCCTAGCTTCCGCTTCCTTTTTATTTGCATCCCATCCAAAGTATACAGGTTATGAGGGGCTAACCATAATAAGCACATTTCCCTTTAACAGCGTAGAACGATTGCTATTACTAGAACTAGAAGGAAGCAATTTGACACTCTGAAACTTAGGAGAAGCAGGCAACGTTCCCTCTATGTTGTGGGGGAGTCTTCCACCCATGTTCCTACCCACCCCTTGCAAATGAAACCACAATACTGATGCATCATCCCCGTGCACCTTAGAGGGAACCTTGGCACACACGTCACGGGCTTTATCTGCTTTATAATTGCCCGGTTACGGTTTGTTCACAATGAAGCTATCATGAGTTTGCATCAGTGGCATTAAAGCAAGGGGGTGCTGGAATAAGTAGTGCACGAGAGAACGAGGAGCATCAGGATCCAAAAGCAGCCTCAAAGAGGTGGGTCTTCAGCCTGGACTTGAATAGGACCAGAGAAGGAGTCCTGCCCCTCACTTTTCTCCCTCTGAATCATCTTTTTCCCCTTCAATCTGTTCAAAATTCAGTTACATGGCTTATCTTCAGTCATTGTCACGATGCTCATGTAACCCCTCTTCTCAGGTCACTTCACTGGCTTCCTATCCATTTCTGTATCCAGTTCAAACTTCTACTTATTGCTGCTCTTTATGGGCGTATTACCTACCTGGTGCAGAGATTGAAAGGGGCAGGGCTATGGTTTGTGTGCGCCAAAAATGACATATGGCCTTCACATTTTACAAAAGGAAGGAATGTTTGTAATGGAAAATATGCGCTCCAGGATTTGCACCTGCCCCGAGGTGTCAGCAAGTGCTAGCTTGAAGGGGCAGTTAGAATGACCAATGGAAACCTCTCTCCCTCCCCCAGGCAGCCTCCAAGGAAAAAACATAAGATATGTATATACCTCTTTTGTTATGCCTAGGGGTGTGCCTATCCCAAACTCCTCTGCTTCTTACAACTTACTGGCAATGATTAGCAAAATGAGCCAAGTTCTGTATATATTAAGATTTATTATGACAGAAACGTAGCATGCATACAAACTATTGCTATGGAATACAACAGGAAATGAGGTAATAATATTTCACAGCAGCAACAGATAGTAATTCTTATGTAATCACTAATGAATCCCTAAGACTAAATACCAAAAGTCAGGTAGTCTGCTTTGCACTTAGGAAAATATAACAAATTTATCTCTCCAACCTCCCAGGAAAGAAGAAAACAAAGATTAATAGATTACAGTGCTGTCTGGAGGGTAGACCACTGCAAGGCATGGAGGAGTAGCCTAATGGTTAGAGTGCTGGCTCGGGAACCAAGAGACCAGGGTTTGATTCCCATTGGCACTCTTTGTGGCCTTGAGCAAGTCATTTAACCCTCCTTTACAAGTTATCAATGTTCCTGTTTAATGTACTTTACAAAGTTTAAGTTACAATATAAATGGCTCTGACTAAAATGATAAAGTGGTATAAAAAGCCTGTTAAGTAAATAAATAAGGCAGGATTGCATACAAGCCATGTACAGGGGTTGGGAGCAAAGACAGAACATTGGAGGTGTCTGCAAGAGTCTTGGCTTGTTCCATAGTGAAAGTAGAACAGCCTTAGATGACAGGCAGTATCTTTGGTAGGGAAAGGCATGCAAAGCATGTCTAAAGCATTCTTATTGCAGGTAAGGAGTTCATATATTGACATGGGCATTGGGGATTGGTTGACCCAGGGCTCCACTGGGCAGCTGGACAAATCAGAAAACAATTATGAGGTGATCTTAAGTTCAGTAGAGTCCATGATGAAAGATGAAATAAAATAAGAGATAGTATGTGGTCAAATACAATGTTGTGCTCAGGGTCATTGAAGCAGTTCTTAGGCTGAGAAAGACCTGGAAGGCTACTTCTTGGCACATAGACAGAATAAAAACAATAATCTTCTATGTCCAAACACACAGGCACTTGGTAGGCAATAACTTCAGAGATGAGCTGGAGTCCATGTTATTTGGTCCAGGAGTTTGGTTCAGTAGGGTAGGTAATAGGCATTAGTCTTACAACACTCAACGCAGTATAAACTCCCCCACCCCATGATGCCCCTGGGACACAATAAAAGATCCGCCATCTCCCTCTAATACCCTCTGGACCTTCACAGGGGTTTCTTGGATGGTATAGAGGGGAGCAGGAGTGATTCCCAGTCATTCAAGCTCCTTCAGGTCCCCCTCCTCTGTCTGATGCTTGGGTACAAAATGGCACCTCGATTCCCTAGCAGTAGTTTTGAGATACTGCTTTAAGTGGTCAAGCTGCCATATACTGAATGTATGATCCTAATTTGGCAGCTCAAGCCCTAGTGGTAGTATTGCAAGTCTCCTACTAGAGGTCCAAGGTGCTATTTTGAATCCATGTGCTGAGTGAAACAGGCATGAGGGAGGATTGCTCCTGTTCCCTACTAAACCACCAGGGAACCCTCCAGTAAAGACCAGGAGTGTATTCCATTATGCCAGGAGGGTATTAGGAGAGTAGGTGGTCTTTTTTCTGGGGCATTGGGGGGAGGTATTTTTCTGCTTAAGGGGACTTATAATCTAAATTTGTACCTGAGGCAATGGAGGGTTAAGTAACTTGCACAAGATCATAAGGAGCTGCAAGGAGATTCAAACTTGGGTTTGCTGGTTCTCAGCTCACTCCTTAACTGTGTAGGCTATAATACATCAGGGCTGGTGTCAAAGAGATCTGTCACTTAAAGCTACTATTTTACAAAGATAAGTAGATGCCTCTTTCTGAGTTATCAAGATACCCAGTTCCAGGAGTGAGATTTTTTGCCAGTTCTGGTTTTAAATTTGCATTGCAATAAGCAGGTCATTCCAGAACATGAATAAGGGGGGTTGTACATGTGGTGGGGATGTTTATGTGCTGAAAACATCTCCAGATGTATTCTGAAACAGTGCTATTGTGCTTGTCTATGGTGCTAGCATGGGGATCTCAGAACATGGCCAGAAGGGGCGAAACTGGAGAGTGGCCAGCCATGGGCCTTGCCTGAATATGCTTTATACATCTCAGCCATGGAGATGTATAAAGCATATTCAGGCAAGGCCCATGTACATTTTCAAAGATGTCTGTGTTATTCTTTAGGACACATGCTATAAGGCCATGCCTTAGAAAACATTTTGCTCTTCTTTGCAATGAGTCCCAGATTGAAGAATGGTTGTGACAATTTTGTTTTGAACAGGTGTGACTGCAGTCTGGAAAAACACAAGATGCAGTTTTAAGGAACAGAAAGCAGAGGTGAGGGAATATTGTAAGGTACAGAAACATTAATAAACACCCTACAGACATATTAAGAAGAGCAATAATGTGTATTATAGTTATGCGGAAATGTGGTGTTTGGGCTGAAGGAGTCAACATGGGAGGATCTGGTGTGCTCATCTGCAGTTCAGGGGGGACATGAAAGCCTGGCCAGTACCTTGACTATATGGATGACTGCAGCATCACCAGGTGTCAGTCTGATCGGACAGACAAAATCAGAGAAGGTTCTCTATTGATAAATGTCAAAACATATCCTTGACAATAATAAGTGACCCTCAGTATAATAGCATCCAACAGTGAAAACAGCATTAATATATGCCCATAATGAACATTTTTAGAAATCAATGGTGTTGCTGTTGAGCGTGTATTAGTGCGGTTTTCACTGCTGAATGCTCTTATTCTGAGGGTCCCTTATTATTGACAGGGATATGTTTTGACATTTAGCTATAGGGAACCTATTCAGATTTCTTCTGGATTATTTTTCATAGGGTACTCTAACAAGATCCATATATTGTTGGCAGTGTGATAGGGCAGCCATACATCCTCTGTGCCAGGCACTGGGAGACATGACTGATGTTGTTCCAATATTTTCCAGATTGTTCAATGAGGCCTACATTCCTACCCAGTCCGGGATCTATGAGAGCTGCGAGAGTGGTGATATATCTGGAGGCTGACTACTTGGTGTGATGGCACAGGGCTCTCCCTTCCCATGCCCACATAGGCCTGCCCAGGGGAGCAGTACCACAAAGCAGAATGTGGGAAGGCAGATAAGGTTGCCCCACAGAGAGTGGATGTATTCAGACTGACATATGCCATGATGGGACAGGTGTAACTGCTGTGAGAAATGCCAGTACCCAGATATGTGGGACTCAGATCCCATAGCCAGAGGGCCCTACTACTACTGATCATTTGCATAGCGCTAAAAGGTGTACGCAGCACTGCACAGCCATTCGTAAAAGATGGTCCCTTCTCAGCAGAGCTTACTATCTAGTCAAGACAGACAACACAGCCGTGGCGGACAGGATACATTTAGGGGGAATGGCAAGGAAACACAAGGGAGATTAGGCGGATCAGATCCAAAGGAAGTGAGTGCACAGCCTGGATTTGCAAAGGGCCAGAGAAGAAGCCTGATATACAGACTCAGACAGTTTATACTAGGATTAGGGAGCAGCAAGATGAAAGGAGCAAAGTCTGAAGTTGGCTGAAGAAAAAAAGGGCACAGATAGAAGCAATTTGCCAGAAAAGCAGAGTTACCGAGGAGGGGTGTAGGGAGGAATGGCAGTGTGGAGCAGCAGATTGAGTGTACTTATAGGCCAGAGGCATGAAAAGGGCATACATTTGCTGCTCAGCAATATTATGCATCCTTCGGGGAACTGCATGTTAGTTTTGGGTTCTGTTCACTTGGTAAGGGTCCATTCTTAGCAGTTTATTTATTTAACTGGTTTTGATATACCATTTTTCTACCAGTCAAAATGGTGTACAGTTAACAAGGGTAGGCAATATGGTGTACAAAACAACAGTGTGCAGATAATGGGGAATAACTATTTACATCAAATGTCAACATTGTGAATGCCCATTGTTGAGAAAACAGTCATGTGAATCTTCCTTGTATGAGTGGGATCGTGGCAAGGGGGAATGTTTGCTGCGTGGGTACCTATGGAGGAGGGGTGGGATGGATGCTATGAGTTGGATGAGGGTAGTCCCATGGTGGATCGGTCTGTTGCTCAATGCCGTAGTGCTCCTGGAAGAGATATGTCTTGAGGTGCTTTATAAAGGTCTGAAGTGATTGGATGCTCTGCAGTATGGGATGCAGTGTATTTCAGAGGATGGGTACCCAAAATGTAAAGGCCCTTAGGCGAGCGTACTGGGATTTGAGAAGGCAGGTCGAGTAGGTTCTGTGCGATCAGCCTGCTGGTGCATGTTTGTAGAAACGACCAAGGCAGGGATCACTGGGGCCATTTTATAATGCCAACTACTATATTAAGGTGCACAGAGATTACCTAGCACTTTTCAGGAGGACTGGTCTATGGTCTAGGTTACAGCAGCAGTCATTTGTCATTGGTATTTATGTCTAGTTTCCATGAGCAAACTACTGTCAGTGTGAAGAGCAGCTTAGGAGATGCACGTTTTACCGAGGAGGCGTGGCATCCGTGGGTACATCCCAGAGACAGGCAGGATCCAAAATGTGCAACTTTTCAGAATAAGGTGGGCACAGGGATATACAAAATGTTCACTTGTGTCCCATAATATACGGGGACGTGTTTCTCCATTATATCGCATGGCCCAAGTCTGCACCCATGCGCGGGCCACGCACCAAATGTGTGCACGGGCCGACTGCATAGTGCCTTGCCCGGCCACGCCGAACATGTCTATCTCCCCGATTCTGGATCCACGGGCATGTTTATACCTCTGGATGTGGAATTAGGTCCAACCAGGGCCATTTACAATTTAGACGCGTCCGCAGGTCAGACGTGCATGTCATGGAATCAGACTCCATGGTATTTGTAGTCTCTGATTTTACACATTGGCATCAGTGCTGCAAATCCCGTAATGTGTCAGAATGAGCTTGTCAGAAATCCAGGACTGTCTTAAAATCTCACGCCTGGAACTGGGTAATTTGGCAACTCTGCTCTTTGTCCTTATATAATTGCCTTAGTGTAGGCATCTGAGAAAATGCTTAAACTAGGTGACTCCTTATAAAATTACCCTCATGGCGATCGATCCACTATATTTATATTTTAATTACTGGTGATTCTCAGAGGGAAAGTGTGTTTGTAGTTTCTACAGAAGAAGAACCAAAATTAGACTGGAATTTTAGCAAACTGCAGTCAGGAACAGAACTTACTTGCCCTCTCAAGAGGGCTTACAACGTAAGCTGGATACGAGGCAATGGAGAGTGAAGTGGGAAGAAAAAGCATGCTTTGAACCCCGGCTTAGCCAGTTTCTATCTGGCTACTCTGTCCCCTTGGCTACTCCTCCACTGCCGGGCCACGCTCTGGTATGATCAAATAGTCCAAGGAAAGAATTTACATAGTTTTGACACAGTCAGCACAAAACGTCCCCTGTAGGTGCTCTGAGGTCCTGGCTGAGAAATAGCCCTATAGTACATGATAGAATAAGCTTAGGGAATTCCCAAATGAGCACACATTCAAGAGTCTGTACATTTACCTAGAGACAGTCCCTCCATTTGCTGATATGCAAGGAAAGCTTGCATTGCTTTTGTCCATGAATTTTGCTTTGTAATTGTAACCATGGGATAGCATGTAATTATCTAATGATGGCTGAGCCGACGGGCCCCGGTCCCGCGGCTGGCCGGGTAACCGGGTTCCCGGGGCCCGACCACATGGCAGCCCTCTTCGCGGCGGTGGGCCGGGGGGGGGGGGAGGGGGGGGCACGGGCAGGCTTGCGTGCCTGCGGACCCCTCACGTCCTCCCCGTGGCGTCTGCGGATTGGCCGCATGGGCGGTTGTGGGGGCGTGGCCTGTACGAGCAAGGAGGGATCGCCGGCTGGCGATCTCCCTCTTCCTCCTTGCTCGTGCCGGCGAGAAGGTTGGCGCTGCGGGGGAGAGCTGGTGAGTTGGGCCTTGGCTTCGGGGCCTTGTTTTCTGGGGCGGGTTTTTTGGCCTCCCCTCTGCCCCTGAGTGCTGGTCTTGGCCGGGTTGGCCGGCTCGATCGCGGCAGTTTTCAAATTTTCGCGGCGCACCTTGCGAGTGCCTGCCGCTTGGCACGTGGGTAGGGGAGAGGAGGGGGGGGCTTCCCGGTCTTCCTTGGCGGCCGGTTCTTTTAGCGTGGTGCTGGGTCCCCTCTTGCTGGGTCACCTTTTGTCCCTGCCACTTCTGGGGGGGCCCCGTTTGCTGCTTCAATAAAAAAAAAAAAAAAAATAATAATACAAAAAAAAAAAAAAAAACAGACAGAGACCACACACCTCCAGGCTGCTGCGGCTGCAGCAGTTAGAGGGTCCTGAGCTGCACGTGCCCTTTGGGGGTGGGCATTTGTTGCCTGGGGTACCCCTTGCTCATGGCCCGAAGGGTTCCATCGCGGGGGGCGGCCAAGGGGTCACAGGGGGCGGCCCAGGGGGCGCGTGGCACTACTAGGGGGCGCGGTGTGGCACGGCCCATGGGCCGTGGTCGGGCCCCGCGTTCTACGACCTCGACGGCCCGGGTCCTCTCGGGGGTCCGGCAGGGGCGAGGGCGCAGCCGGGTGGGCGGGGCTCGGGGCCGTGGCGGAGCGGGCGAGTGTCCTGCGCCCATCATCGGGGTCGAGTGTGCCTCCCCGGTTGAGTTGGTCCCTCCTGGGGGGGCGTCCCGTGGGGTTTCCTCGCCGGTTGTGCTAGCAGAGCCCGAAGGTACGGATAGTCCGGGTGCTGGCGGGCCTGGGTCATCGGGGGCCCCGATTCCCAACCGGTCCTGGGAGGTGGGCGCGGGCTACCCTCCGCTCGCCTCCTCTCCCTATGGGGAGGGGGGTCCTACCCCCAATCCCTCGGTTCCCCTTCCACCGCACGGCTTCTTCGCCCCTGCGGCCTCCTGGGCTTATGGTGCGGTCCCGTGGGGGGGTGTAGGGCCGTGGGGTGGGGGTTGGGGGGGGGCTGGTTTGGCGAGGGGCGTGGTGCGGCTGCGGGAGCGGCGGCCTGGGAGGCTGGTGGGTTGGGGCCTTCGGCTCGTGCGTGGGGGGCCGGCTCGCCGGTGGCTCCCGGTACCCCTGGGGTCTCTGCTGCTTGTTTTTCTCCCTTTCCTCCGCAGGTCCCGACGACTTCGACACCGACCATCTCCATGGCTTCAGAGGACAGGCAGGCCGGTGCGGGTCCTGCGGTCTCCACGGCAGAGCTGGGTCCTCCGGTGCCCGGTGGGTCCTCCGGGGGTACTCTCGCTGCCTCTTCTGGGACGCCTGGTGAGTATATTGGAGGGGCCGAGGTGGGGGGAGGGGGCTCCGCTGGGGTGGGCAAAGCCAAGGGGAAGCGCAAGCGGGCGCGCCGCTGCCGGCGAGCGTCCTCTTCCTCTTCCTCCTCGTCGTCGTCCTCTTCGGCTTCTTCGCGCGGCTCAGTTCCGGGGGGGGCGGAAGGTGGGGCGTCAGGTGGCGCCCCCATTATACGTTGTTCCGAATTGTGGGAGTCCGTACCGCGGAAGTTGCGCCGGCGGATTAAGCGCCGTAAATATATTGACATCTTCCGTTTGCTCGATGGTCGGAAGCGCTCCGGGGAGAGCCGGCGGAAGCGCAAGGAAGACGAAAAAGCGGGCAGGGTGCGTAAGGTTTCTCGCAACACCCTCAACTGGACCCGCGCTTTCCTGCGTTTGGCGAGTGTGTGGGGGCACTACTTCCCGGAGCAGTACGGGGCTTTGCTGGCCCATGCTGACAATATATTGGCGGCGTCCCAGGCCCATGAGGGGTGGGCCTGGTTGAATTATGACGAGGAGTTTCGTGATCAAATGGAAGAGAACTGTCAGTTGCAGTGGGGAACGAAGGATATCAATCTGTGGCTGACTCAGATGTCTGTAAGGGGTCGGGTTGGGGGGTCTGGCCCGACGGTCGTCAAGGCTGGGCCATCCCCGTTGGGGGCTGGTGGGCGCTCCTTTCGTGTCCCCGCCCCCGTTTTGCAGCAGCAGAAGGGGGGCGCCATCGGGGGGGACGTTTGCTGGCGCTTCAACAAGGCGTCCTGCCCCTTTCCCGACTGCAAGTTCAAACACGCTTGCTCCTTGTGTGGGGGTGCACACCCGGCTGCTAAGTGCACCCGCAAGGGTCCCACGGGGGCCCCTGCGGGGGGTAAGTGAGGCTGCGGCGGTCTCGGCCCGGACCCCAGTACGGGTCGAGGCTATGCGTCCGTGGCTCCTTTTATACGGGCGATCCCGTCGGGGCAGGGCGGCCGGTTTGCTTCTTGGGGGGTTTTCCCGGGGTTTCCGCATTCCCGTTCTGGGGGCGTCCGGGCTCGGTGGAGCCCGCAATGCCGCCTCCGTTCGGCAGCACCGGGAGATTGTGCGGCAAAAGCTCTCGGAAGAGTGTGCGCTTGGCCGTATCGCGGGTCCGTTCCTGGAACCCCCCTTTTCCCCGTTCACGGTCTCGCCGTTGGGGGTGGTTCCCAAAAAGGAGCCGGGCAAGTTTCGATTGATACACAATCTTTCTTGCCCGCCGGGCACTTCGGTAAATGACCTTATTCCCCGCGAGCTCTGCACCGTGCGCTACTCCTCTTTCGATGCTGCCGTCGCCCTGGTACGGCAGTGTGGGCACGGTGCCCTCCTGGCCAAGGTGGACATTGAATCGGCTTTCCGTTTGTTGCCGGTGCATCACTCGGCCTTCCCTTTGCTCGGGTTTTGCTTCGAGGCACGGTACTACTTCGACATGTGCATGCCCATGGGCTGTGCTATTTCTTGTGCGTACTTCGAGGCTTTCAGTACCTTCTTGCATTGGGTGGTTGAACGGCAGTCGGGAGCCTCGAGTATTGTCCACTACCTCGATGATTTTCTTTTTGTCGGGCCTGAGCGGACCCCCACCTGTTCCGCCCTCTTGAGCACCTTTCAACGTGTAGCTGCCGCCTTTGGCGTCCCCATCGCTGGGGATAAAACGGTCGGCCCGGGCACTTGCCTCACCTTCCTTGGCATTGAGATTGACACGGCTGCCATGGTAGTTCGTTTGCCGCCGCCGAAGGTTCGGCGCCTTCGGGAGTTGGTGGCTGCCGTCGGCTCTGCCTCGAAGGCCTCCCTTCGCGTCCTGCAGTCGCTGGTTGGTCATCTCAACTTCGCTTGCCGAGTCCTTCCCATGGGGCGCCCCTTCACGAGGCGTTTATCCTTGGCTATGGCCAGTCTGCGGCTGCCTCACCATCGGATCCGAGTCTCCGCGGGGATGCGGGAGGATCTGCGGGTGTGGGACGCTTTTCTGGCTGGCTTTGACGGGTGCTCCGTCCTTCAGTTGCCGGAGCTCTCCAATCTTGACCTGCAGTTGTTCACTGACGCGGCGGGCGGTTCTGGTTTTGGGGCCTTTTGTCATGGTTCCTGGTGTGCTGAGCCTTGGCCCGCGGCTTGGGTGAGCTCCGGGTTGGTCCGGAATATTGCTTTCCTGGAGCTCTTCCCCATCGTCGTGGCCCTCTGGGTATGGCCGGACCGTTTGCGGGATCGACGGGTGGTCTTCTGGTGTGATAATGCTGCGGTCGTCGAGGTCATTAATCGACATTCTCCTCGGTGCCCCAGGGTGGCGTCTTTGATGAGGGTCTTTGTGCTAGCCTGCTTGCGCCTAAATGTCACCGCCCGGGCCCGGCATGTGCCGGGCTCTCAGAATGCCATTGCTGACGCTTTATCCCGTTTTCAGTGGGTGCAGTTTCGGCGGTTGGCTCCAGGGGCGGACGAGTGGCCCTCTCGGGTTCCGGAGCATCTCTGGACGATTGGGACCCTGACCTAATGGCTCTGCTTGCGGCGTCGGTGGCGCGCAGTACCTGGGTGTCTTATCGCCGGGGCTACTCTCAGATGAGTGATTTTCTGGGAACGCACGGCTGGTCTGGGGGGGCGGTTTCGGATGGTCTTGTTGGCCGTTTCGTGTTATGGGCGAGAAAGGAGGGGTGGGCTCGGTCGGCGGTCACAGGTGCGTTGGCGGGGTTTTCTTTCTTTTGCAAGGCTGCGGGGTGGGGGAACCCCCGGGTTTCCTTTTTAGTCGGGCGGCTCCTCGCCGGTTGGGCCCGTGGGACGCCACAGTCGCGGGATTGGCGGTTGCCGGTCTCTCACGAGCTTTTGGTGCGGATCTGTTCGCTGTTGCCGCGGGTGGCGTCCTCGAGCTTCGAAGCTGTGTTGTTTCAGGCGCTGTTTACGACGGCCTTTTTCGGCGCCTTTCGGGTGTCCGAGCTGGTTCCTAGGTCGGCGAGGCGTGGGGCTTTTGGGGGGCTTGACGCGGGGCACGTCCGGGTCGATCCAGCGCGTGTCCGGATCTTCCTTTCGCGGTCCAAGACGGATCAGTCCGGACTAGGGGGTTGGGTCCTCCTATGTGCCATTTCCCCCCTCTTGTCTTGTCCCGTTCGGGCTTTGCGCGCATACGTGAGCCAGCGTCCGGAGGCTGGTGGCCAGTTCTTCGTCCATGCGGATGGCCGTCCGGTGACCCAGTTCCAGTTCACGGCTGTGTTACGCCTTGTTCTGCGGACTTTGGGTTACCCCGAGCGTAGTTATGCTTCGCACTCGTTCCGGATAGGAGCGGCTACTAGTGCGGCGGCTGCAGGTTTGGACTCACGGGTGATTCAGCGCATCGGCCGATGGCGTTCGGGGGCCTACGCGGGGTACATTCGCCCATCTGCCCCTAACTGAGCGCCCTCGTGCCGATGCCCTTGGTCGGTGGCTCGTTTGAGTCGTGCTGTGGGAAGTAAAGGGAGGGGGGGTCGGGGGGGGGTACTAACCTTTTGTCTTCCTTTTCCAGAGTGGCGGGCTGGTGGTAGTCCACTCTTTTCTGCTTTCAGATGGTGTGTCGGTGGGTGACTGGTGGATCATCGGGCACTCCTTTGTTTACTGGGCTGAGCGTCGAGCGGCGGTTCGGCCGTTGGGTACCCACCTTGGCCTCGCCGCGCATGGAGTGCGTCTGTCCTGGCTGGGTCGCCGTGGCATGCATTGGGGACAGCTCCTGGACTGCGTTCGCATGGAGATGAGTCGGCGGCGGCGGCCGGTCGGGCTGTTGCTCCACCTTGGGGGCAATGACGTCGCCTGTTGGCCCTGCTGGCACCTCATCATGACGGTTCAGAGTGACATTGCCCAGTTGCGTGTGGTCCTCCCCGGAGTGGCCATCATCTGGTCGGACATTATACCCCGCCCGGCCTGCCGGACCCAGCGGCGCTGGTCGAGGGGTCTGTGCAAAATCAATCCTCAGATTGGGCGCTGGGTAGAGCTGACGGGTGGGTTCCAGGTTCGTCACCCTTGGGCGGACCTCGCTTGTGCGGGCCTGTACCGTCTTGATGGGGTCCACCTTTCCCCGGTGGGGCAGGATTTACTTCTGAACGACTGGCAGGAGGCCTTGGAGTATTGGTGCTGGTCGCAGCTTTCGGTGGGGGGGGGCGGCGCTAGGATAGCGAGCTACCTAGCGCCGGTGGCGGGGTGGCGAGCTGGTGCTCGTCGACCCGGTGGCTCATTTCAGCTTTATGCCGCTTCCCAGGTGAGCGGCTCGGCTCTTCAGGTTGGGGGGAGACGTCCCGGCTGGGGTCTCAACCCGGATATAGGCAACCCCTTCAGCCAGCCTTTGCTAATACGGCGAGGCGGGCGCCAAGGGGTTGCGGGGGGGGGTAGGGTGGGTTGGATGGTGCCCCCGCTTTGCTAATATGGCTGGTGGGGGGGACACCATCCGGAGGACGGGTGGGGGGGCGGGGTGTGAGGTATTCTGTATTGTTCTGATTATTGTGGGCCCATGTTGGGCCGGTGTTTTACCGTTAATTAATAATAATAAAAGCTGCGACCAAGCATAGTTTGCACCAATACCTGAAGTCTGTGTGCTCTGTCGGGGGTGGTGTGGTTCTGCGGGTGGAGGGGGGGGGGGGCTGTGGCCCGGGTCGGGCATCCGGATACCTCGGTTATGATGGCTGAGCCGACGGGCCCCGGTCCCGTGGCTGGCCGGGTAACCGGGTTCCCGGGGCCCGACCACATGGCAGCCCTCTTCGCGGCGGTGGGCCGGGGGGGGGGGGAGGGGGGGGGCACGGGCAGGCTTGCGTGCCTGCGGGCCCCTCACGTCCTCCCCGTGGCGTCTGCGGATTGGCCGCATGGGCGGTTGTGGGGGCGTGGCCTGTACGAGCAAGGAGGGATCGCCGGCTGGCGATCTCCCTCTTCCTCCTTGCTCGTGCCGGCGAGAAGGTTCCCGCCCTCCCTCCCTTCCTTTAGCAGGGTTGGGGGGGGGGGCGTGTGTCTGTTGCAGCTGGGGGTGGGGGGGCGTGTGGAGGGAAGGTGAGCGGGGTGGCGAGCTGGTGCTCGTCGACCCGGTGGCTCATTTCAGCTTTATGCCGCTTCCCAGGTGAGCGGCTCGGCTCTTCAGGTTGGGGGGAGACGTCCCGGCTGGGGTCTCAACCCGGATATAGGCAACCCCTTCAGCCAGCCTTTGCTAATACGGCGAGGCGGGCGCCAAGGGGTTGCGGGGGGGGGGGTAGGGTGGGTTGGATGGTGCCCCCGCTGTGCTAATATGGCTGGTGGGGGGGACACCATCCGGAGGACGGGTGGGGGGGGGGGTGTGTGAGGTATTCTGTATGGTTCTGATTTTTGTGGGCCGATGTTGGGCCTGTGTTTTACCTTTAATTTATAATAATAAAATCTGCGACCAAGGATAGTTTGCACCAATACCTGAAGTCTGTGTGCTCTGTCGGGGGTGGTGTGGTTCTGCGGGTGGAGGGGGGGGGGGGCTGTGGCCCGGGTCGGGCATCCGGATACCTCGGTTACTAAATTTTGAACTTATATTTATAAAATACTTTTTAAAAATTATTATCTAGTAGATGTATAACAGTGTAATAACAAAGTAGATGATGTTGGAAAAACACTGATCAATTATTTTGTCTGCACCGTTTAGAATTTGTCTTAGCAATCTTCCAGACCTCCAGCAAGACTTCTCCTCCTACAGAACAGTCATTTTTTATCTTTCCCTTTTGTTCTCTGCCATCTTGATAGGAAAGCATACAAGACCCCCACTTAATTTCCTCTACCACCCATTTTTCCCATGCCCTAGCTCAATGCTCCATAATAGTCTAAATAGCCAGCAATATTAATGTGGCCTTTGTCTGAACATTCAAACTCTGAAGGTCATGATATAGCCTGCCAGATCTAGCTACAAATTTGGACATGGACAATTTTGAGCTTACATATGCGTACTCTACATGAAATGGCAGAAACATGTCTAGGCTTGTGCTCTGGCAAGGGAATGCCCCCAAGACATCCTCATCCACCTTGAATGTAGTGCGATCATCCACGTGTAAATTCTGCCCTTTCTAAATAGCCGCTTATACATCTTTAAATCATGAATACGGCTTCTAAAATAACTCCCTTATCTTCTAAATTTCAAGTTCATTTGCTGAACACAAACTCATTTCAATAGCATCAGATTGGATTTATATGGAAATGAGTTTGTAATGTTGCTTAATCTACTCTTTGTTTTGATATCCTCTGCAGATATTAATCTCAAGAGTACCAAACACAGTTTAAGTACTTCACAGTGTGAAGGAAAAAGATCATTTCTGTCAAAGTGCTATCTGTAGGTCTTCACAACTCTAGTGAAACAGATATTAGGTATTGTTCAGAACGTTTGGATTTAGTATTTCTATGGATTATATTGCAGGGTTATGTTTGAGCATATGTTTATTATTTGGACATGAACAGTCAAGGCTGAAAAACCTGTTCGTTCCCTAAATATTCTTTGAATGTATAAGTGCTTTTTTTTTTTTTACTGTGATTATACTTGCATATTTTGTATTGTTTTGGGTTGGGTATGCATTATTTTTAATTATATTTTGTATGATTTACATTTTTATTTATTTATTTATTTAGCTGTATTTATATTCCGCTTTTCACCGGGTCAAAGTGGTCAATTGGGGGATAAATTTAACACGAGGGATATGACACACATTTAATTTAATTTAATTTAATTAACAGTTTCTTATATACCGCACCTTCCAGAGATCAGGTGCGGTTTACATGGAACAACATTATAACAGGTCAACGTCTGTTAATACAGAGAACAACTTAAAGCAACTTATATTACATTACATGGAACAGCTTTAAACCATAACAACTTAAATTACATTACTTGGAACATAATGAACTGTTTACAGGGAACAAAGAGAAAACTATATACAGCTGTGAGAGAGACATGGTTGAGTCGTAATATATAAGCATTTGGGTTTCAAATCCTATGTCAAAACCGATTTGGCTTATGAGGACTGGCATTATATTATCCATTTTCTAGTTGGGTAGGTGTGTTTGACAGAGATCCGTAGTGTGAGGTGAACAGGTGCGTTTTAAGTTTTTTGCGGAATTCGATGATCTCTGAGAGAGATCTAATTTCGTCTGGAAGGGCATTCTATAGAATGGGGGCTGCATGTGAGAATGCTTTATTGTTTGTTATCTTTCTGGCTTTTATAAATTCCTTCGGAGTCTTTAGTTTGTTTGTGTGATCTCTCCTGTGTTGGGTTTTGGCAGGTTCTTTAGTGATGAGGTTGAATAGGGTAGGTGGAGCCATGTTGTTTAGAGTTTTGAAGGTAGTTATTAGAGATTTATATATTATTCGGCTTTGTATCGGTAGCCAGTGTAAGTACGCCAGAATTGGCGTGATGTGTTGAAATGGGGGGACCTTCATAATGGTTCTGGCCACAGCATTTTGTGCAATTTGAAGTCTTTTCAAGTTTTGTTTTGTTGTGCCTAGTAGTGTTAGATTGGCAAAGTCAAAGTGGGGTGTAATTATGGCTTGTATTATGCGCTGGAAGTCTTGTAAGTGCATTAGTGGGCGTAGTTGCTTTAGGACTTTAAGTTTGAAGTATACTTTCTTCGTTGTATTTCTTATATGTGTTTCCATGTTAAGATGTGTGTCGAGTATTACACCTAGATATCGTACCTCATTTTTAAATTTGATTTCTTGGTTTTGTAGAGTAATGTGTGTAGGAGGTGAGTATGAGAGGTTTTTTGTTACAATTAGGGCTTCTGTTTTTGCATGATTGATGTAGAGGTTATTTTCATTTAGCCAGGTAGTTAGTTCATTAAAGCACTCTGTGAGCAATTGAAGTGGTATGTTGGGGATTGTAAATGGGATGTACATCATTATGTCGTCTGCATATAAGTGATAATAAACATTGAATTTTTTAAATATATTGCAGACATGCTTTATGTAGATATTAAAAAGGAGTGCTGACAATGCCGATCCCTGAGGGAGACCTAGTTCCTGGTTGTATGTCTCAGATGTCAGGTTACCGATTTGTACTGTTTGTGTTCTGTTGTTTAGATAAGAAGTAAACCAATTAAGAACTGTTGATTTTATTCCTATTTGATTGAGTTTATTGAGCATTGAAGCATGGTTTACGCTGTCAAATGCCGCAGAGATGTCGATGAATAGGAGTAAAAATGCTTGCTTGGGATTGTCTATTCCTCTTACAAGGGTGTCAATGAGTACTGTTAAGAGTGTCTCAACACCATGGGCGTGGGCGAAAACCATATTGTTGTTCATCGAGTGGGGCTGAGGTGTCAATGTATTCTTGGATCTGAATTTGTACAACTTTCTCAATTAGTTTTGCCATGAAAGGAATACTTGATATGGGTCTATAGGAATTAGGTAATGTTTTGTCAAGGGTGGCATTTTTAAGTATTGGGCGGATCTGAGCATGTTTTAGTGTTGAGGGTAGATATCCAGTTTTTAGGGATAAGTTGATTATAGGAAGTATGAAGGAGGATAAAATTGGTAGGGAGTTCTTTATCCAGGATACTGGACATGGATCTAGATAGGATGTTGTTGTATTAATATTTATTATAGTGTTCTTAAGTACGTCCTTGGTTATGGGGTTGAACTCAGACCATTCGTCTATATAATGGGTTTGATATGTGTGTATGATGTTAGGTAGAGGAGGGTGGAGCTTAGTTTTATTTATGTAGTAATTAGCCAATGTTTGAGGTGAGATTTCTGTGATATCATTGCTGGAGTTGTTAGTGTTGCTCGTTAGTTTTAACATACGTTAATACTTACAGGGAACATGGGCAATGGAGGGTTAAGTGGCTTGCCCAAGACCACAAGAAGTGCCTATAGGACTAGAAATCCCAGTCCCTCCGGCCTGAGATTGCTGTCCCCAGGTGGGACTTGAACCCCCGGCTCTCCGGCCTGAAGTACCTTGTCCTAACCACTAGACCACTCCTCCCTTTTCTTTAACTTTTAAGATCTGCTTTGATCTTTTTAGTCTAATGTGGAATATAAGTTTTGTATTAAATTAAATATCAACATCTTGGGGGAGCAAAGCAAAAGTAATTCCTTCGAGGGATGATTTCTACAAATACTTTGATGAAAATTCCTGTCTGTCTATATATCTGTCTATTAAGAGATGTGAAACGGCATTTTAGAAGAGGTATCTAAGCGCAATCCAGGACTTCCAGGGCAAAATGTGCAGAAAACCATCAGGATTGTCTACGTGTCAGATGAATTTTAGAAACACAGATGTCCCCAGTATGAAACCATTGGGCGGGCACGTCCATTTCAAGTAAGGTTGCACACGGGGATTTCCGGTGGCATGGCAAAATGAACACACGGGCCCTCATTCCGCATCACTGTTCATTGTGAACTTGTAAAGTAAAGGGATAATAAGTGTACTTCCTTCTCCACACACTTGAGACATTTGCCTGAGAGAACAAGCATTTTTCAGATGCTTATTTGTGGAATTGAGTGAGGACGTCTAAGTTCTTGGAAATGCCCTGGCCAAGCCTACACCATGCCCCCCGATCTGACTTGGGCGTTCTTGTGCTGGGGATGTCCACAGACCCAGTTTCAAGAATGGCACAAGGATGCCTCTGTGCTATGGACATCTCTATGGTCATTTTCAGATGTCCGAATCGTGAACAGGGTTTCTAAAATAACCCCCAAAATGTACTACTTATGTAATTGGAGTGCAATTGCATATAGGTAAAAAATAAATTTAACAAAATATCTACTTTCTATCTTTCTATCTTTTCATTTATAATCACACATCTTTGATGTCCGAAACTGGTCTAGCAAGCATACTTCTTTTAAAGAGAGATTCAAAGACTGCATACTTCTGCTGCCTTAGTGAATCAAGCCCCTTGTATCTCTCTTGTTCCTTTCTTTCTTTATCCTACCCCTCCTCCCGTTCTTCCCACTCTGTGCTGATCTTTTGTTCGAGTAGAAGCAGAGAAAGTCATTAGGTGAACAGAGCTGAGATAGGCACTGATCTACTGAAGACTAAGAAAGTGATGGTTTGCTGAATCACTCCAGTAGCCTGGAGATATGCCAGTGATCAGTTCAATCAAGGAACAGCTGAACAGTATTAGAAGGTGCAACCCATGGAAGGTGAAGAAACAGAAAAGGGTGTCAGAAACATCTAAAAGAGAGAAAGAAACTGCTGGAAAACACGAGGGAAAAGGAGAAGGCAAGAGATTAGAGTTAGATAAGCAGAAATAGGTAAGAGATGTGATACAAATCCAAAGGGAAGAAATGTAAATATAAGAGTTTTCTTCTCTCCACGGAAGATTATTTGTATAACACACTGATATTGAAATTATGTTTGTCATTTACCTTTTAAATATATATTAACCGTCTTCTCACCTTTGACCCCTTTCCCTGTACATCTCAGACAGGCATTACAGTGCGGCATGTTTAGCAGCAGACCATAAAGAACCTTTACGCCTCTTGGATCTATCCTCCGCTTAGCCTGGCACTAAACACAAATGGGGAATCTGCTTTCCAGAATCTGGAACTGGCTTTACGATGAAGGCGGCGCCTCCAGGAAACTCTGGTTCTTACAGGTGGCAGTTGTGAAGGTGCCATACACACAGCGACATTAGGAGGCCAATATTGACCATCCTCCCTATAACAGTAAAACTATTAACAGCAATCTGTATCAATGAGCTGATTATCATAAGCAAGATAACAAATATAAAGGTGCAAAAAAACCACACAAACATTTCATGGAAAACAAAAACCCGTAAGCTAGGATCAGTTCCGCAGCCTTTTAACTGATCCAGACGTGACTCAATAATTCTTAGCGATGGGCTACAATGGAACAGGTTTCCCCACATTCAGGAGACACGATGCTTTACAATAACTCTGGTGAAATTGCTAAATATTATAAAGATGACTCAGGCCATACGGCTACATAACGTAGATAAGTTGGCAATTGGATTTGGCTCATGCCTTTTCTCAGAAGGTCAAGGAAGAATTACATTCAGGTGCAGTTTGTATTTTCCTATTCTTAGAGGGTTTATAATCCAAGTTTGTAGCAGAGGCAATAGAGAGTTACAGTAAGTGACTTACCCAAGATCACAAGGATCAGTAGTGGGACTAGTGCCTGGTATCCAGCTCACGTTCTAACCTTGAGGCTACTCTTCCACACATTTGTTGGTTATTGCTTTCTTAATAATAGGAAACTGGCCCTGGAGGTGCCACAGTGTGACTAAACTTAATGTGGAAAAAGTGCTTCGGAACAAATATCACTGTTTTGGATGAGCTGCTGAACTCATTATAGATAAACAGTCATCAGTTCATATCTGTCATTATACCAGTCCCTTAGAGCAGTCAGATATGTATGGGACTACAGCAGGGTTGCTAACTTGTCTTCAGATGCGCCTGGGAGGCTTGGGACTGTCCTGGGTTTACCCCATTGCATACAGGGACATGTAGTTCTGATTTCCTATTGCATGCTTTAAGGAAAACAAGACTACAAGTCCCTGCATACAATGGGGTAAACCAAGGACTAGATCACGCCTGTCGGGTGCATCTGGAGCCAGCTGGAAACCTAGATTAGAGAGACAGGGTCTTTCAATCCGACCAACTGTTTTTTAAAAGGTAAATTTCCAATCAAAATAATATTTTATTTTGTTTATTTAACTGTTTTTATACTGTCAGGTCAAAGCATTTTTCAAGGAATCATGAATACTTTTCATGTTACAAGGAACTGCTAACGTGCTTAGTAAATATATTTAGTAACAATGTTATTTATTAACATTTCTAAGTGAGAGAGGGGGGAAATTTAACAAGGCTGCATGGATATAATCTGGGGAAACGAGATCTATACTCACATAATTGCTTCACCAAAGGATGTTTGGTACGTGCAATGTATGTTTTGTCACAAGGGCAATTGATGACATATATTACAAATAACGTTTGGCAAGACGTTCTTTAACATGACTACACCAATCATTGGTTGGTTGGACAAATCCAATTATGCCCTTCAGTGGTAGAAGAACAAACTTCACAGTAGCCACAAGGAAAATGACCCACTGGATGTTCAACCAAGGCTGATGGCTCATCCCATGTGACTGATTTTGCTAAAACGTCAGCGATACTACGATCCTTTCAATATGTCACAATAGGACATAATACAAAGCACACATGTGACTGTAGGATATTCCAGTACTTATAAAGTACTGAAGCTATCATTGGAGCTTTTACAGTAAATGGTAAAACACATACTAACAGAGCCAATTCTGCATTTTTTTTAATTATTAAAAGGCAATAGATGATGTTCTCGTTGTACATGTAATTCTCTTGTATGCTTTTTGAATTATCTCCTTAGGATATCCCTGATCTTTATATCTCTGAATATATTTTTGAGCCTGTAACTGATATTCTTCTTTTGTCATACAAATACATTGAAGCCTTAAAACCTGGCTTCTGGAAGACTTTGTTTTAACTTCAAAGGATGATGGTTAGAGAAATGTAACAGATTATTCCATTCAATTGCTTTTTGATATGGGGTATCAATTAACCCCATAGTAGTCTTTTCCACCATTATATCTAAAAATGGAATGTGATATTGATGACTAGAACATTCAAACTGCAAATTATTTTTTTGGGGATTAAGCCATATCACAAACTCCTGTAATGATGTAACTGATCCATGCCAAATACAAAAAATATCATCCAGATACCTTTTCCAAATTTTAATAGAAGGCATCCAGGAAGATCTATATAAATATTGTTCCTCAAAATCGGCTACATACAATGTAATAACAGTAGGTGCCACTGTGGTCCCCGTTGCAATACCATTGATTTAGTAGTAGAATTGATTATTTAAAAAAATTATTTTCAGTTAGAATCAGATGCAGTAATTGGAAAGCAAAGGTTTTAGGTATACAAGGAGGTAAATTCTCCCCCAATGCAAGGATGCTAAAACACCAAGAGTCTCCTGTTGATTTATATTTGTGTATAATGACTTAATATCAACTGTAACTAATAAATCATCTTGTGCAATTCCCTGGTTCGAGGGCAAGGGGGTAAGCATTTGAACTGTATCTTTAACATAAGATTTTGCTCGACAAGCCAAAGGATTTAAAATATGGTCAGCAAAAACAGACAATGGTTCCAAAATTGATCAATTACCAGCCACGATGAGACGCCCTGGAGGAGAATTTACATGTTTGTGGATTTTCGGTACAGTATATAAAATAGGAATCAAGGGAGTTTTATTAACAAGAAAATCCCTCTCTTTTAATGTTATATATCACTGCACAAAACCACTTTTGACCACCTCCTTCATTTGTAAACGCAAACCATGAGTGGGATCAATTTGCAAAGGATGATAGTATTTTAAATTTCCTAACTGATTTTCAATCTCCTTGTTATATTGTTCCTTAGATTGTTTCACCACCGCCCCTCCTTAATCTGCTCTATGAACTATGTCTTTATTGGCTGATAATTTCTGCAATTCCTGATATTGCGCATAAGACATATTCCACCCTATGGGTAGAAATTTCTTTTTGAATAATTCCACCTCCTGTAAACCAATCACTGATATGCCAATATTGAAGGGTCTTGAAAACCCATTGACATCCATCTTGATGGTACATTTATTAGTGAAGAGTCCTTTGGAACAGAATGAGAGGACACATACAATTTAATCACCAACTTCCGAAAGAAGCCATATAGGGCCACCCTTGAATCAAACATAGAATGTTTTACCATGGGTAGAAAAGATAACCCTAGATTTAATAACACCTTTTGTGTGGGGGAAAGAACCACTCAGGACAGATTTATGATTGTTGATCTTTTGCACGGGCTCGGGTAATGGGACATCGCCAGTTATTGCCATAATTTTGGATATTTACATTAGATACTGTCAACCCTAAGGGTTTAAATTTACAGATTGATTAGAATACTCTGGGATAAAGACAGTTGAATGAATGTGAATCATCAATGTGTGTTGTCATTGTTATGGGCGGGGTTTAGGAGCTTATATGAGAGAACGCCACAGCCATCTTTTGAAACAGCCAACAAGCTCATGGAAGAAACACATGGCAAGAAGCACATTGAGGATATGGATAGTGCCCTTCTGGAACAGATAAGTTATTGATTTAAGGAAATGCCCTTGCCTGAAGCAGAATAATGTGTTACCCTTTTGAAACCCAATGGTCGTAGTTGGTAATTATGGCTATTTCCTAAAAAATCTTTTTAAGATATAAAACCCACCACATTTTCATTTTTGGTTGGGTACATAATCACTTTATAAAAAAGAGAAAAAAGGACTTAAATTCTAGAAGTAGTTTATCAATGGCAACTTTAGATGAAAAAGTCTGACATATATGCTATTTTTCTATATGAGCAATTAAATTGTGCTAAGTAGGTATTTGACTCTGCACTGAATTTTAAGGTCAATGTCATTTACTTTTAGAACTGGTGGTGGGTTGAAGGTATTGTCTGTAGTGATAAATGTTACCTCTGTCTTTTTGTAGTTTATAGAGAATAAGTGTTCCATTAGCATTGGGCAACATCCTTGAAGCTGCTTATTATTGTTATATATAGTGGTTTGGTGATATTGAATGTTACGTAGAGCACGATGTCGGTCTGCATATATACGTACGAGATGGTAGTAGACTGTATGACTGAGCATAATGATTGTATATATATGTTGAAGAATAGAGAGGATAGTGTTGAGCCTTGAGGTACTCCCTAGTTTTGTATGTATGGGGCTGATTTGTTAGGTCCTATTTTTACCTGTTGTTCATGGTCTGTTATATATGAGTGGAACCATTCCAGTGCTTTGTTTTGTACTCCAATTAACTGAAGTCACAATAACAGTAGGTTGTGGCAGACAGTATCAAATGCTGCTGCTATGTCCAGAAATATTAGTATGAATCCCTGTTTTGGCTTCTGGGTGACTTTTATGTTCTATTCATGTGGGAGGTTAACAGCGTTTCTACTCCATGATGTGTTCTAAAACCATGTTGCTGTGGGTCCAGTGGGGCATGCGTGTTGATGAGGTCTTGAAGTTGTTGGAGTATTGCTATTTTGATTACCTTGGCTAAAAAGGGGAGAGTAGCTATGGATCTCATTCCATTCTGGACGTAGATCCCCTCTATATGTCCGATCTGAACCGAATGTACAGAGGAGATCGCGATTCTGATCCCATGGGGCTAGACGTGCCCTGCGGGATCAAAATCACAATCAGTCATGTACAAGCAGGCTGGGACTGTGATTCAGTCTGGCCAGCACATACCTGACCTGCCCGACTAACTCAGTCAGAGCTTTTAAATGGAGCCACGGCGCCATGGCATCTGGTTGCCATGGCACCCCGGCCCCATTTAAAAGCCACGATGCAGGCTGCTGGATAAAAGTGTATATTCCCCACAGCCCAACTCCCACTCTGGCCTCCTAAGGCCGGGGTTGGGCTGTAGGGAATGTCCTCCGGCCCCCCATGCCCCATCTGCACCCCATCAGTACAAAAAAAAAAGTCCAGGGAAGTTATTCCACCCCGGAGGTGGTATAACTTCACCGTGCATGTCGGCGGCCCTGGACAAACAGGGCTGACATTAGAATCGACCCTGTATGTCCAGGGCTGGGGACCACACAAACTCTGTCCAGACTCTGCCCCCGAACTGCCCCTTCCCCACCCCCATCTATCTTTCCCGCACAACCAGTGGGGAAGTTAGTTGTGGCTGGAGAAGGCCCTTTGGGCCCTTTGTGTCTAGTTTAGCGTTCTTCAGTGTAGGTCGGATGGAGGTGGTTTTTAAGCTGGCAGACATGTATCCTAGTGTGAGAGATAGTTCAGTTATTTTTGCTACCATTGGGCTTAGCTCAGCTCTAGTTATTTTGATCCAGCTTACTGGACATGGGTTAAGGGGGTTGTTGTCATGTTGAAGTTTGTGATTATGTTCTCTTGTTTTCCTGTTTTATGGAGCTGAATGAGTGCCAAGGTATGGTGGTTGAGGTGGTGTGTGACAGTGTTGCTGGTTTGGTTTTGGGGTCGATAACTTTACTCTGAAAATAATTTTCTAGAGTTGGTAGACTAAGAGTGTTGTCTATGTTATCTTGATTAGGGGGCTTGACTAGGTCATTTACTATGTTAAATAGTTCTCTTCCTCAGTTGATTGAGCTCATGATTGTTTTTGGGTGGTAGTTTATTTAGCAATTTGTTGGTTTTGGTACAGTAATCCTGGCGCATTGTCATGTAAACATTCTGGTCTTCTATTAGTCTGGAGCACTTCCATTTGCATTCAATCTTTTTGAGTAGTCTTTAGGTACCTCTTAGTTCTAAAGCATATCATGTGGTCTTAGGTTGTTTCTTTATATTTTGGGTTGTTGTTGTTGTTGCCGGAGCTTCTCCTATGATTTTGTTCCAATTATTTATGAGTATGTCAATATCATTTGCTTCTGTTGAGAACTATTTGTTTGTCAAATAGTTTAAAGCATTGGTTTGTTTGGCTGTGATTCTTGTTGGCTGTGGCTGAGTTTTGTGGTATCTGGAAATGTATTATGATGTGGTCGGACCATGGTACAGGGTGTAGCTGGAGTTGAAGGAGTGCATTTTGCTAGAGCATATTTGTATTGATAATTATCAAGCATATTTCCCTTTTCTTGGATATTGATGATTTGGTGGTAATCTAATGCATACATGGCTTCCAAAATGGAGATGCCATGTTTTGCTGGTGTGGAAGGGAGGTTGAAGTCTCCTAATAGTATAAAATTATTTTTTCGTGTTGTGTTTTATATCATCATTTCTAGTGGGGATGACAAGTCATCAATTGATCTTAGAAGAGAGGGTAAATCATCTCTTGGAACCCTCAAGGATCACTGAGGTATGAGGAAACATGGGCAGCAGAATCCATTTAGCTCATTCAGGTGGGTTAGTGGAGGCCTATTCCGTGTTGGATGTCCTGGCCCCTGTGCATCCAATCAGAACTAGATGCACAGAGATAGACGGGATTATGATCCCACGGGGCATGTCTAACTCCCGTAGGATTAGAATCTCATCTAGGCCTGTAAGTGCAGGCCCGGACCCGATTCTGATTGGCCTGCACATACAGGCCACTGCCTGGCTATCTCAGTCAAGGTTTCTGAATGGAGCCGCGGTGCCATAGTGTCCAGTTGCTATGGCACCACGGCTCCATTCAGGAGCTGTGATCCTTTGTCACCCCAACTTTGTGCTTTCCCTGCAGTCTGACTCCCGATCCAGCCTCCCACAGCCAGGGTCAGGCTGCGGGTAATCCACTGCACCCCCTCCTTCCATTGATGTGCCCCGGGTCTGCCATCTCCCCCATCTAGGGGAACTTATTCCACCTCAGAGGTGGAATGAGTTCCCTGTCTACTCTGCCGGCCCCGGGTGTACAGGGCCAACATCAGAATCGGCCCTGTACATCCAGGGCCGCAGACCATCCAACCAGCCGTCCATCTCTGCCTCCGCACTGCCTCTTTCCCGCTCCCATCTAACTTCCCTGTACAAACTCCCTGTTTATACGGGGAGGCTTGGTGGGGATGGGAAAGGCAGATGAATAGTGGGGATGGACGTCCCAACATTGCTCAGAATAGACCCTATAGTGTGTCTCAACCATATAGGAGAAAACAGAACATGGCAGATCAAGATCCTCTTACAATTGTCTCTACTCTATAACTTTATGATTACTGTTACTCATTTCTTTTCTTTTCCTGATTGTCTTTTGTATTCCTCTCCAGGTAAATACTAATAGGGCAAAATAAATGGAAGTCAGGAATGAAACCAGTATCACGCAATTTGTTCTCCTTGGACTTTCCAGCACTCCAGAGTTACAAGCGATATTCTTTGTGGTATTTTTAATGGTGTACCTGCTGACCATAGCTGGGAATCTTCTCATCGTGGTAACCATACACACAGACCCTCACCTGCAGTCTCCTATGTACTTCTTCCTCAGCAACCTGTCTTTCTTGGATTTATGCCTTTCAACAGTCATTGTTCCCAATTCCCTTGTTCATTTTCTTTCACAGAGCAAAGCCATCTCATTCAACCAATGCATTGCCCAACTGTTTTTCTTGCATTTCTTTGGAGGTGCAGAATTTTTTCACCTTACTTTGATGGCTTATGACCGCTACCTTGCCATCTGCAATCCTTTGCATTATACCACCATAATGAACCGAAGAGCATGTCTCCAGCTGGTGGTCTTTACATGGATAGGAGGTTTCCTTCATTCCTTCACACAGGCACTTGTGATAATTCAACTATCCTTCTGTGGTCCCAATGAAATAAATCATTTCTTTTGCGATATCCATCCAGTAGCCATGTTGGCTTGCTCTAATATATTTAGTAATGAAATCTTGCTTATGGTCAACAGTGGAATGATGTCTGTGGCTTGTTTTTTGGTGATATTTGTATCTTACGCATACATTATCTTCACCATATTAAACATACATTCCACTGAGGGAAGGCGGAAAGCCTTCTCTACCTGTGCCGCCCATCTTTTGGTAATCACTCTAATTTTTGGCCCCTGTGTCTTTATCTACCTGAGACCATCAGTGACATTTTCTGCAGACAAAACAGTCTCTGTGTTTTTTACCATCGTCACCCCATTGCTAAATCCTATTATATATACACTGAGAAACGAGAAGGTGAAAAAAGCTATGAAGAAATTGGGGGGTAGAAAAGTATCTTTCCAGTGGACACATCTGAACTGACTTAAGTGTCTACCACCTTCGATTAGCCCATATTCCTTCACCGACTGATTAATCTAAGCAATTGAATTATGGCTTTCTGATTCCACCCCCCTTCATTCAGGATTAAAAGTAGAACTTCTGTTGAAAGATCTGCTAAAAACTGGAGTAGTTATATCTTGCCATGGCTAGAGGATGCTTCTTGGGGGTGGGACAGGAGCAGGCTTTTCACTCACAGAATCTGCGGGTGTTAAAAAGCAGTTGCAAGTGAAAACATACCATTTCCTTGGATAATTTTCAAGGTGGAAGTGTGTTGTATAATTTGTTTTTAAAAATCCAGCAGAGTCCGCATATGGAAAAGCATGTGCGTACGTTTTACCATCACCCACTGTTAATAAACGTTCAAACCTACCACAAACTATCCTCTCAATACCTACAATCTTTAATGAGGAAATCACCTAATAATCATCACAGAAGAGCCCCTGCACAACATCTACTTGCTCTTTCTTCAGATCTTATGAAGTTCAACCAAACCACATTTTCCCACGCATTCTCCCTTTATGCGCCTACCATATGGAATGCACTGCCTGGAAACTTTATAGCAACCACTGACCTTATAGACTTCCGTAAGCTACTGAAAACCTACCTGTTTAAAGAGCATTTTGGAGATATAACGTAACCACTTATACCACCATCATGAATTGAGAACTATACTCTGAAGCTTTTAAATGCCGAATACTATTTACCCTTTCCCTGTAACCTACCTAATTCCAACCATGTAACCTCCAATCCTTCCCCTCCCCTTTCCTTCCTTACCTTTAGAAGCCCACTTAAGTCCCTACATATTGTTTGCTGCTCACATGTTATATGTAAAGCTGTTGAGTTTTATTACATTTATTGTGTTATATGAACCTTGTTCTCCAGAAAGTTCTGTTATGTTTAATGTAAACCGCCTTGATCTTTGGGAAAGTGGTATAAGCGCATTTCAAATAAATAAATAAATAAATAATAAATAAATTACCCCCAAAGACATCGATATTGAGTGGGATGATAACTGGACAAATTTAACCCCATTATCAGTGGACTTAACTGGCTAAGACCAGCCCTTGAATATAATAGATGACATGTACCCAAGAAACGTCACTTGATAAGGCTAGCAGTGCTATTTTGGAGACCTGACATCTGATTAAATTTAGGTGGCTAATGCTGCTTAGAGGCACTGTCAGCCTAAAAAAATCACTTCCTAAAATGTATGTTTCATTTATTTGGGTTTTGCTCACTCTTGTTGTATTAAAAAAAAACAGAAAAAAATTTTATAGGAATGTCAGCAAAATAAATTCAATGAACCAGAGTCAAAACTGTATATAATTCCTTCAATAAAGGTGAAACATGATTATAGGAGTTAGCCTGGTGAATTTATATGGCTGCAATGTTTTGCACCAATTAGAGCCTTTTTAAATTATAAAGAGGAGAACCTATAAGCAAGGAGTTGCAGTAGTCAATCCTACTAAATATTAATGCATGAAGCAAAATCTGCATTGATCACTTATCTTGATCATGGAGATCTAAGTTATCTCAGTGCCAAAAAGCAATTCCTCACTACCAATGAAACATGAGCTTAAAAGATTATGGAACTGCCCAATAGGACACCCAATGATCTAACACAATCTTTAAGAGGCAAAACATTACCGGCTATAGCTGGACAGAATACAGGAAGAACCTTTCTCTTACCGAGCTGGAAAACATATGATTTAAAAACATTTAACAAAAGACAAATAGTTTTAATCCAATCAGCAATTGAATTCAGAGCAATCGTATATTCAGCTTGAAAAGCTAAATCCCAACTATGATGTGAAATCAATATTTGAACATCATTGGCAAAAATAGAAGGGATAAAACCATGTCACTGAATCATAGTAGCCAATGGAGCTAAAGAACTATTAAAAAGCAAGGTTGCTAATATAGAAACTTGTAGGATTCCAGAACAAAGAGGATAATTTTTTGACACACAATTATTAATTATAACTCTACATGTATGTGATTGAAAACAGAAAACAAACCACTCTAAAGCAACATGTGTCGCTCTGACCTCTATCAGTCTATTCAACAAAAGATTATGGTTCACTATATCCAAAGCTGAGCTCATATCAATTGAATTAACAAAACATCATAATCATTTTACCATTAACATAGGAACCACAATTTTGCTGCACTACCCCAGTGGTAGGAATGCAGGTGTTGAACTGAGGATTGTGGAAAATTGCAAGAGGATCTTGATAAATTGGAAGACTAGGTATCCAAATGGCATGTGACAGTCTCGAAAATTTTGATAACATCAATGAATCATAATTTTACAAAGTATTAAAGCCAATGCAGTCACTGCACACCTTAGGGGGAACACTGATTAAAACAGCATTTTTTTTTCCAGTTCCCTATTGGGCGTTCACACCCTTGTTTTCAATAACAGGAAAATTCCTCTTCAAATGTTGCTTGTAGAAAGTTTCAAGCTGTGAGGACACTTATCCATAATTTCCATGGTTTCAGTCATGAGGGACTGGCAAGCCTCCTAGGAGTCCCCTGGAAATTATCTGCCTCTCGCAACTGAAACGGCAGTATTGCTGCACCATTCCCACCTGACACCAACATGGGTGTAGGACCTCTACACATCTTAGAGGGAATATTGGTTGTTACTTCTAAACATTTCCCATCTGGCATGGTCAGCAAATGCCTACAATCACCTGCAATTTACTGGGGGGAGGAGGGGGCTATAGTATTCCCTCCAATGTGATTCTTTCTCCCTCTTTCCCACCAGTGGGGGGGGGGGGGGGGACAAACACTGAGGATCCTGTGCATAGAGGGTCCATGACATGCAAATCTTTTTCTGCAGTGGGGCTGGGGGAGAAGAAGACTGGGGTCTGCCTCAGAGTGGAGAGGAGTTCAGGCTTTTCTTTGAGGAAATTCTCATGGTTAGTGTCTTTTTCATTTTGAGCTGGTTAGTGTGGAGGATTTTGGAAAAGAGATAGCATGCAAGACATTAGTTAGTTTGGGTACCTTGCACTTATTACTATGGTTAGGCTACTGTGCTCTGAGGCTCCACTGGGACTCAGCTCATAGCGCCTGAGAGAAATGTTTAGAGAATTTCAAAGGAATACACATTCAGCATTCTGCAAGTTTATCTAGCGTGGTTCCTCCTAAGAGAAGCTTGCACCACAGCAATCTATGAAAAATTGTTTTGAAGCTGATAACAGTAGAAAAATAGCATAATAAATAATTATCTATCAGAGAGCATTGGAATAATAGTCTATATTTACATCTGACACCAAAGCCAAAGAGGTCAAAGTACAGCAAGCTTGAAACTCGTGGACAGTAAAACATATGAAACCTTTGCTAAATTAGTTCCTTTTTCGGTTTGTTACCATGTGTTTAATAAATCCAAACATTTTTCTGTGTATTTATATTTGAAAAGACAACATTCCCTGTAAGGTACACTGGAGTCCTCTGACAACAGTCTTACCATGGGAGGTGGTGTAGCAAAATTGCAGCTTAATTTAATTTAAAACTTATTTTTTTGCCTTTTTCCTTCAATTGAAATGTAGAAGGTGGATTACAAACACAGGAAAAGCAAATAAATATTGCATTTAGAAGAACTCCTTAAAAGAATAGCCTTAACTTTCCAACCAGTGAGGGTCTAGTCAAGAACCTTTTCTATCCTGATTAGATTGTAAGCTCGGCTGAGGGGGGACTATGTCTTACATCTATATGTACAGCACCACTTACATCTTGTAGTGTTATACAAATGATTAGTAGTAGTAACAGCAGTTTATTTTTTTGTAGTATTTAGCTCACGCCTTTCCAGGGAGAGATCAAGGCAAGTTACATTCAGGTACTGTATGCATGTCCCGCGCCCCAAAGGGCTCACAATCTATGGGATATGTTTACTAAAGAGTGCTGAGGGCACAGCTATTAGCAAGCGGTAACGGCAGCATTAAGGGTGTTTGCGTGCGATAAAGGACGGGGCAGGAAGTAGGTGTTCTTGCAGTAAGGGCATTTGGCTCCACTTATAGGGCGCTAACAGTACATTGGGCATGAAGTTGTCAGACATGCACCTTAATGCCTGAGAACGGCAGTCACCTTAACGCTGGATAAGGGAGCCCCTGGGAAAGTCAAATATTAGGTAATAGATGGAAGGAAAGGTAAGAACTGATGGACTTGTCAGACCCAAATGTATTTGATGTCAGTTAGTAAGTGGGATGAACATGTGGGAGGCAGATGGACTGTATCAGTGAGGGGTGCCCACATAAAAGCTGTAATTTCAGTGTGTGGCATAGGACTGGGAAGAAGTGTCCCCTGGCAAAACCAGTATCACCACGATGTGACCCGGTGAAAAGCGGTATATAAGTACGGCTAAATAAATAAATAAATGTGGGCATCAAAAGGATGACTGAGCAGGAGTAGTGATGTGCAGATCATTCACAGGAGAGGTGTGAGTGATACAACCTAATGATTAAAATGTTCCTTTGTGGACCATGTTGTAGCAGCTTGCAGGAGAATCATGACTGTACACAAAGGGCATATGCTGCTGGATGGGCTGAAGGATACAAGGCAATAGATGAGAGTGCGGTATGGTCTTGCTGCCCCGATGTACTTGATATAACTGCACAAATGTAGTTGTAGTGTGTGTGAAAAAAAGCATAGCTATGCCATGGGAAGTTCGAATAACAGTTGTCTCAACTATTCCACCCACCAAACAATCTCCCTGACACATGTGCATAGAACAACTGGTCAAGTGCCTCTCATATTGGCCACATGGAGCAAGTAAGGACATGTGATGATCACTGCAGGTGGCCTTCCCAGGAGTGCGATGTGCCTGCATGTACTTCATATATGTGATGGAGCCAAAGCTGTGCAGCCACTGTCAGGATGAAATATTCCAATTATGTACAATGCATGTGTCATACATCTGCAGGGTGAACATGTCAGACCCTTTGCAATGTGTCATAGCAGAGCCAACAAAGTCATGCTGTCAGATGGGCATGAGTGCAATGTGCCACTGTAACACATAAAAACATATAAGTATGTGTGTCCCCAGACAATGCAGACCCTGAACCATTTCTGGCATCATAATGAAGTGAGCTTCCCACAGCCATAAAGAGAATAAGTGGGATTTAAACTCTGGTCTGTTGCTTACTGAGCCAGTGCTCTAACCACTAGGCTACACGTCAACACCTTCTTGCACAGCAATGTCTAGAACCAGAGAGATAGCAGGACCCTGATGGCAATGGCTGAAACCAAGGACATGAAACAATGTGGCTGGCACATTCTGAGGCAGTAGCACACCATACCCAGGGCCTTTCTACAGTGGCACACATGCAGTACGCACTGCACCAGACACGCAGGACTGTAGCTGCAGAGCACAAACACAGTGCAGAATACATGTTGTGTCTAAAGGCTAAACCACATGTGAGATCAAGATGCCTATCTCTCCACTGCACCTCCAATGGCAAACAATAGCTACATGTAGTGGTCCACTGCACCGCAGTGTGGCACTAAGCCCTGAGGGAGCACAAGAGCAGGGAGTGCAGTCTCTTGTTACCAGCTCTATACTGCAAGACAAGTATACCCACATATACACCTAATGCAAACCACATTCATGACCCCAGTGGTCCATCACAGACCATCCTGCCCTTCTTGGGGGGGGGCATGCACTCGTCTCCAGCCATCATAGAAGACTGGGTAATGCTCCAATGATCACAGTTGCCATTGTGGCTGCAATTAAAGCTGAGGGTGCTGGTATTGGTTAGCCATTCTATTACCCATAATGCACTGCACAATCTGAACACATATATGCAACTGATGGCCATATGAAGAATGCAGCGATTCATCACATCAGCACTGTAATATGCAGGGACATTGCGTGCTTCCTGCACATAACTTCCATATGTGCAAATGACCTGTTTCAGCAGCCACCCTGAATGTGAGGAAAGGCACAAATCACCTGGTCCCCAGAGCAAGCAGTGCAAAAGATGGGACTCTCCAGGTTCTGGAGCAATTCAGTATCACTCACAGTGTACTATGGGTATTGTCTGCAGTCTGTTATGCTAGTCACTTGGGAATCTGTACAATTGCAGCACCCTGGAGTGACCTGTCTAAGCTGGTCCTTGTTTCCTGCTCCTGTTGGCCATGGGCTCTTCTTCAACATCACATGTTAGTCTCTAAGGTTATGTCAGCTGTTTCCAGGGAACTCAAATGCAGTGAGTATGGCATAGGGAGGAATGGGGGAGCAGAAGGGTCTGCCAAGACCATAGTTATCAGCAGGTAACCAACAGGACAAGCAGAGCTTCTAGCCTCACGTTCTGGGAATTCCAATCTGCTAGATCATCTCAGGCAGCCTGCATATGTTGGGCAACACTGGACTGTGTCAGCCACTCACATACCATCTGTGTCCAGTCTCCTAGTCACCACATGCCACATGTGCATTGATCCACCATGAACAGATTGGTCTTGTACAAGCAACATGGACAACCAGCAGCCTGTCTAGTGACTGGACTGCCATAAAAGAAATGGCCCACATATCACTACAACTTGACCTTATAGAGCACCATGTGCATACATAGCTGTGACACAGTCACAGTTCAGTCAGAGTGAGGCTTTGTTTTGGTGAATGCTTTGGGGTGGACATTCTATCAGAATACCATTTGTCTTTTGACCATATAGAAACGGCCTGTCTAGAATCCTGGTCTCTTTGCATACAAGATGGTCATTAACCCTCCCTATATGAGTGTTTTGATTTTTTTCCAGTCTGAAGCAGAGCCCTGGTACATCACAATTCTAAAGAGAAAGGAGAATAGCATAGATGGGCCCAGAAATATAAATATTTCAATTAAAAAAAGAAAAAGACTTACTGCCAATTTGAAGCAGATTCTATAATATTCTAAGGGGAGAGGAGCAGGGCCGTACCGAGACTGAAATACGCCCTGTGCAACTTGCAGATTGGGTGCGTGCCCCCCCTCCCGCACCTCCATTTAGACACTTTATGGGGGGTGCAGGAGGGGGGGGGGGCGCCCAATCTGCAAGTCACCGACATCTATAATTTGTATACTACAGAGCAAAAGCAAACCGAAGCAGTGAAGAAAGAAATCACGTTATGTACAAAATTCACTCCTATCTATCTTAATCTTCTCATTAATGAGGTTATAGTTTGAAATTAATTATTGGCCAGCGGCTGCTTCACACTGCAATTGCTAGGGACTCCAAGGAATCACTCCCTAAACTCCCCTCGATCCTTCTGATACTCTTGTTTGTTTTCAGACTGAATTCAGTACCTATGGTATAAATGACTGACTTGTTGATGTTAGGGACAAAATATCTCAAAACTAGAAGATAATATAACCTGTCCTTGAACCTTTCAGAGCTGGATATGAAAGAAAAATGTCTTTCAATGAGTCTCCATAATGCAAGGATAAAAATGTAAGTTCTTTTTTTTCGTCTTTCTTGTTTGTTCTTTTGGCAGTACACTTTGCTTTTTGTAACCTCATTTTAGTTCTTATTGTTTTCTTTTTATTTTCTATAATCCCTAATTTTCTTTCTTTCTTTCTATCTCCAGTTCATTTCTTTTAATAATAACAGTATCATTGTGCTTTCATAAACATAACTTCAAAAGAAGTGTCTCATTCTTATTTTTACCCTAAACCCACCTTCCCTCCTTCCTTTCTTAATCTCCATAGACAACACTTTACTACTCCCTTTTTCCTTGCCCCACAACCTTGGGGTTGTCCTCCTTCTCCTTCTCCACACATATCCAACTGATAGCTAAAACCTATCGCTTCTTTCTCTATAATATCAGCAAAATTCACCCCTTCCTCCCTGAACATACTACTAAGACGCTTATCTACTCTTAAGCCACCTCCCGTTGAGATTATTGTATTGCAACCTCCTCCTTGCTGGTCTCCCTCTGAATCATATCTCCCCCTTCAATCTGTTCAAAACTCAGCTGCGTGGCTAATCTTCTACCAGCCTTGATATGCTCATATATGCCCTCTTATCAAGTCGCATCACTGGTTCCCTTTCCATTTCTGTATCAAGCTCAAACTTCTCTTACTCACCTATAAGTGCACTCATTCTGCTGCTCCTCACTACCTTTCCTCTCTTATTTATTTATTTACTTAACCTGATTTTTAGACCTTCAATCAAGGTGGTTTACATCATAACTTACAACTTAAACTGGGTACAATGAACTATAAAGAAGGGAATTAACATGCTGAGTAGTTAACAAGAGAGAACCTATTTACAGTTGGCTCAACCTACTTGCAGTTTGAGCCGATTATTTACAGTTTGCACGGTTATCGGAAAGTGGTGTCAATGATCTGTTGAGTTTGGGATGGTGCTGATCATTGTATTTGCCAAACTATGTGACATTTCCATAGTGCCCCGTGAACAGGAGGGTCCTAAATTTCTTCATGAAGT
Organism: Ichthyophis bannanicus; assembly: GCA_033557465.1. NCBI lineage: Eukaryota > Metazoa > Chordata > Amphibia > Gymnophiona > Ichthyophiidae > Ichthyophis > Ichthyophis bannanicus. The sequence continues at coordinate 125,099,577 of CM066048.1, forward strand.
CTTTGATGTTGCCAGAGGCTCACAGTTCATCAGGGAGGTTGTTCCATAAGCTAGGTGCAGCTAGAGAGAGCGCTCTTTTGGAGGTGGACTGTTTGATTTTCTGGAAATCCATGAGTATGTTAAGCATATGTTTGATATTGTTTCATTTGGCACGTGTGCCTGGGTCTCTTTTGATCAGGTCCTGTAGGATGTCTTTTGAGGAGTGGTGCAGGATTTTGAAAATGTTCAGTATTGCTTTGAACTTGGCATGTGCATGGATTGACAGAGTACAGGTGTGATGTGGTCATTTCTTGGCAGTTCCAGTGATGAAGCGGGCTGCTGTATTTTGCACTAGCTATACTGGATGTGTGGTTTGCTTTGGGAGACCTTTGTGTTGCCATAGTCCATTATTGGGGTAATGATAGCCTGGCACTCAGTACAGAAATGGTCCAGTTTTAGTAGTGGGTTTTGGTTTCCTAATGAGTTTTAGTCTGTGGTATGCCTTCACAGTGGCTTTATTTATGTGTGACTGGAGCTTGAGATTTTTGTCCAGGGTGACTCCTAAATATCATAGTTTGCTCTTCACAGATATTGCCTTGTTTAGTAGGTGGATTGCTTGAGGAGAGTTGAAGGTGGAGTTTCTGGTGATGTAGAGTGCTTCAGTTTTGCCATAGTTCAGTGTCAGGTTGCTGTTGGTGAGCCAGGTAGTCATGTCTTCAAGGCATTGGGTTATGGCTGTTAGTTCTGGTGCATCTAAGTCAATCAGGTGTATACCATGATGTCGTCAGCATATATGTGATATGATATATTATGTTTCTTGATGATGCTGCAGATAGGGTGTATGTATAGGTTGAAGAGGATTGAGGAGAGTGCAGAACCTTGCAGAATTCTTTGTGTTAACATGAACAGTGTTGATTTTCTTGCTCCGCATTTGACTTGCTGTAGTCTGTTGCTTAGGTAGGATTTGAAACATTTTAGTGTGTTGTTACAGATGCTAATATCCTGGAGACAATTCAGCAAAGTATTGTTTGATACGGTTTCAAAGGCTGATGAGATGTCCATAAATATGAGGAGGAAGCCTGTCTTTATGTTGTCTATCCCCCTTATGATGTTATTGAAGAGTGAGGATAGTAGAATTTCCCTCTAAACCCACCTCCCTTATCTCCCCCTACACCCCACCTCGGGAACTCTGCTGTTCTGGCAGATCACTTTTATCTATACTCTTCTCTTCTACTGCCAACTCCATACTTCGATCCTTTCACCTTGCTGCTCCATATGACTGGAACAAACTAACTGAGTCTGTACATCAGGCTTCATCTCTAGCCCTTTTCAAATCCAGGGTAAAAGCTCACCTCTTTGAGGCTGTTTTTGGATGCTGGTCTACCTAGTCTCCTATTTCTATATCATTCCCTAGATGTACACGGCTGTTACCCATGTAACTGCCTTTGGAAATTGGGCTCTTGAAGTCTAAATGATAAATCAATACACTTACCTGGAAAATGCATGGAAGAATATAATGTTAATGTGAAATACTGACCTCTATCTGTGGAGCATTTCATGATTTATTCTACTATTGGACACATACTCTTATATTGTAAGCTGTGCAGAGCAGAGACCTTACTATCCTCTGATCTCTGCATTTGTCAGGATTGATATAATTGTATCAATACATTGCCTTAATTCACTTCTAGGTTATCCACTGATGGAGAAAGGGAACTATTCATCGGTGAAGGAATTCATTCTTTTAGGACTGCCACATGCGGATGAGCTGACAATCCCACTCTTCTTGCTGTTTCTGTTCATCTACATGTGCACCTTGCTGGGGAACCTCCTGATCCTGGTAACAGTTAGGGGAGATCCCCGGCTTCATACCCCCATGTACTTTTTCCTCTTTAATTTGTCTTTATTAGACATCTGGCTGTCTTCTGTCACTCTCCCCAAAATGCTTGCAAATTTCCTGGAAGTGAGAAAAGTCATCTCGTTCTCTGGGTGCATCATCCAACTGTATTTCTTTCATTTCTTGGGGAGCACAGAGTGTTTCCTTTACACAGTCATGGCGTATGATCGCTATGTTGCAATATGTCACCCCCTGCATTACACTAAGATCATGAGCAAGAGAGTTTGTCTCCAGATGGCTGCAGGAACGTGGTTGATGGGCTCCATCCACTCCATGATACACACTGTCCTAACTTTCAGGTTGCCTTTTTGTAAGTCCAATCTAATTCAATATTTCTTCTGTGACATCCCACCCATCTTGAAGTTGGCTTGCTCCAGCACCTTCGTCAATGAAACTGTGATATTGACCAACAATGGAATCATAACCTTAAGTTGCTTTCTTCTGATCTTGGTCTCCTATGGACACATTGTTTTGGCCATTCTGAGGATCAGCACTGCAGAAGGGAGGCGAAGGACCTTCTCCACTTGTGCCTCCCATCTCACTGTGGTCACCTTTTTCTTTGGACCTCCCATATTTATCTATATGAGACCCACCTCTGTCTACTCAGTGGATGGAGCTATTGCTGTGTTCTATACCATGGTTACACCCATGTTAAATCCCATCATCTATTCTTTGAGAAACAAGGAGGTGAAATCAGCCCTGAAGAAACTGAGTGGGAGACAGACGACTTCTCTTGGTTCCTAAAATACAACAAGCAGCTTATTACAATCATATTCTTGAAGTCCACCACATGGAAGCTTCTGAGCTATTGTCTATTTCCATCTATCATGTTTTGGTAGTTATGGAGGTCACTTTAGAATGGTTGCACGTCATCTACATGTGCAAATACCAATTTTACATTGCCACTATTTGCATGTGCAGAGGCCATGGAATGCATAGATTATAAGGAGGCATGTTCTGGGTGTATATTCTCAGTTATGCATGGGAGTGCCTGTATATTTTTGAGAATCTTCTTGTTGGCTTCTGCACCTTCTACAAGGCATGCATAAGTATCAGCAAACCTTTTTTTCGGCCAAGGATTTAGAAGAGTGATTAAGGGGGCCGCTGTACTTAAGCCTCTGGTATTTAAAATGTCCTAGAAATGTAAAAAAATTGCCTTTAGGAGCTTGGCTCCTAAATTGGCTTCTGTTCTATTATATTAATTTTGTAGACTATGGAGCTTATGGAGGTCATTCTGAAACATGAATAAGCCCTGTGTACATGAGGGATAGACGTGTTTCATCCGAAAACATCTAGACCAGTATTCTGACACCAGGCTGCCCTGCACATACAAGGCACTAAAACGGATCTCAGGATGTAGGCAGGAGGTGGCAGAATGGGGTGTGGTCAGGCATGGAGCTATATAAAGCATATATAGGAAAGGCCTGTGAACATCCTTGGCATATCACCCATACGTGCACATTATTCCTGCTGAAACGTGGAATAAGGGCAGGACTTAGGAAAAATGATGCTCCTAACTCCAGTGCACCCCATAGAGATGAATAGCCACTACAAGTCTATAGTGATATGGTGTGTCTGGGAGAGCAAAAGATGCAGTGGAAATGACTAGAATGTGCAGGCGAGGGATGTTTGTATGCCAAAGTAACAGTAAAAAACACCCCAACAGAAATGTAAAGCACTGTGGTAGGCGGTATTCTGGCATGTGTTGTACTGTATATGCCAAAGGGGCGGTGCAAGGCCTCCCAAACAAATGCTTTGGAAAAATGGGAACATAGTTGTAGGGATGGTATGTGTTTAGCTGAGCAATGCAGATCAGATGCGTAGTCTGGAAACCATGTACCTATGCACTAGTAGTGCACCTATGCAGCAGTTGTGTTTAGGTGCAGGGCATAGTCATGGCAGAGGTATGTTATATGTGACTGCAAGTAAGAGTTTGTGTGTGTGTGTGTATCAGATGTATGAGGGCTGCAGGAGAGGCCTTTGTGTACTGTTACCCAAGTCAGGGGGGGGGGGCATGTATGCCTGGCCGGTACCTGGACCGCAGGGCTGACTGAGCATCACTAGGTGCCTGTGTGAATGGGCAGTGACCTCTGTACAGCTGCCTGCAACAACATAGCAGGGCATGTTCCTGTGAATGGTGGGATGGCCTCAGAGTGGGGGGATGCTGCAGTGCAGACAGCACTAATGCATATCCAAATGCACCATCTGAGGTCTCGAATATTGTGCACATTTGTCAGGACAGAGGATGGTGCTTTTGGGCATGTGTTTCTGACTGGTTGCACTGTTGCCGTTTTTATCCTGATGGTTTTGCATAAATGCTATAGAACTGTGCAGACCCGTTTCAGGTTTCTCTGGCTCATTCCTCGCATGGCACATACTGTTCATGTTGTGCTGCAGGGTCTGTCAGGACAAACATCTCCCTTTCCACTTGCCTTTTCAATAGCTCTAGTGCACGTAGATGACCATGTAGTGTTGTGGGCATGCACTAGACATGTATTTATAGCCTGAGGTGCATGACCTCATCTGTTTCATCTGAATTGCTGTTTTGTTTGCACGGGCACTATGCTGTCAGTGTGGGCATCGACTTTGGGGATGTTTGTTTTGCCTGTGGAGCGTGGCCGCACAGAGATGAGCAGCATCGTGCATGTCTATCTTTTCGGAATAATGTGAGCGTGGGAACGCACATGCTGTTTGCTGCATTTACCCCAATCCCATAGGAGTGTGGGCCCATGTTACCCCTGATATGTTCTTTGTGCCATGTCAGGAACGCATATCTCCCTGATTCTGGAACCACGGCTGTGTCTATCTCTGCAGTTTTGGAATCAGGTATATTACATGCACGTTTTCAATTTAGATGTTTCTGCTGGCTGGATGTGCACATTATAGAATCAGCCTCCATACTTGTAAGTGCTGGTACTTAAATGTGTAGGTAGTTGAAATTGTTATCTAAAGGGGTCATTCTGAACCATGAATAAGCTGCCTGTATATGCGGGATTAATGTGTATTTTGTGAAAATGTCCAAAACCATATTCTGAACCTCCGCGGCAATGCATATACACAGCACTTAAACAGGGATCGCAGAATATGGGCGGGAAGGGGTGGAATGGGGGCATGGCCAGCCATAGAGACATATGAAGCATATTCTGGTCACACCTATGTGCATCCGCCAGCGGCCTCACAGATATCCAGGTTATACCTGCAAAAACATGGAATAAAGGTAGGACTTAGACATGTTTCTTCTCCTGACCCCAATGCAGCCAATAGTGGTGAATGGTTGACTAACCTATGCTGTGCACTGGTGGGACTGCACTCTGGAAAATCACAAAATGCAGTGTTACAGAACAGAAAGCAGAGGAGAGGGAGGATGTACGTCAAAGCAGCAAAAATAAACATCCCCACAACTCTGTGCAGTAGAGCACTGGTGCTCAATCCAGCCATGCTGGCATTTGCTGTGTGAGTTAAAGGGACACAGCTAGGGTGCCCTATCAATGCCCACGTCCTGGATATGATACTGGTGACGGAGTCCTAGGACCCCATATTCAGCAAGTGGATTTCTACAATATGATCTATGCAATGTGCACAGTCCCCTGGTGCAGATAAGGTCTTATGTAACTCCTACTGGAGCACTATACTGGGGGTATCTTATGCCAGTGGCTACATGGCACATATCTTGTGCACAAGTCACTGTTGCAGTTGCTTACATACGTGGGCCTATGACGTGCAATGTGCATATGGGGTTTGACCCTTGAGGCAGATATACTGGAAGGGCTGTTTGGGGTCTATTGCAGCTCTGTAGCAGATTGAGGTCCACCATTATAGTTATCGTGTATGTAGGAAGCCAAATAGAAATGTAGTGAGCAGGTATGATGCTGGGTCGGAAGTACTAATTGCTATGGTTCCCTATCCATCAGCTAAGACATTCAATGTTGGACATTATTTTGGCAGATGGCTGTTTCTGTGGGGCTGCAAGTGAGAGTGTGTGTGTGTTGGGGGGGGGGGAGGGTCTAGATTGCTCATCCACATATCCCAGGGGGACAGGTATGCCTGACAAGTACCTGGACTATGGGGCTGTCTGCAGCCTCACTAGGTGCCAGTGCATAGAGGCAGGAGTACACAGGACGGTTCCGTAATCATTTCCCTGCCCAGACACTTCCCTGTCACTAATCAGGGGATCTCAGAGGGTAGGCGTGCAATGGTGCAAAGTGCAGTACACCATTCCCAGGTGCACCAGCATTGGTCTGTACAAATGTGCACATTTGTAGAGAGCACCGATGGTGTCTCTGAGCCCCTGCTGCCTGAGCCTGGCCCTGGCTGACCCTACCCAGGGTCAGGTGGCAGGGAAAAAATGATGTCGGGCTTTCCAGTGCCATGACAACAGGATTGCACACTACCAGCACACCAGCTGTCCAGGCAGTAGGGAGGACGTCTCCTGTGGCAGAATTAGGGGCACGCCGGGCCAACTAAGTGCCTGATTCTGCAACCGTGGGAATGTCTAGCTCCTGTGGTTGGAGAATCAGGTACAATTTGGGCCCATCCGTTTTTTGGATGTCCGGATGGCCCAGACGTGCCCCTGTTAGAATCGGCCTCCATGTCTTTTCTTTTTCCATACTTTTTTGAACATATTTCATGTGTTCTGTAAACAAATGTATGCAAACTAATTTTAATGTCGTTTAACTTGGAGTTGAATAATAATATTAATAAGCTTTAGACCAGGCTGAGATAATGATCCCTAGTGTTCACCTCACTGGCATTTCTTTGCTTTAAGAGATTATAGAAATTCTTTAAAGTGTCATTACTTTCTTTTGTCTTTAAATGAAAACAGTAAATGATATTTACAGTGGGACAGATCCAATGGACATGTTTGTGCAAGTGTATGTCATACAGCTCAATGCAGGAACCCCGAGTTGCAGCCCACCGCTAAAACTCCAGCACAGGGTTTCCTAACTCGGGTTCAATGCAGATTTTTTGCACAGTGATGCTGTAGGCAAATGGCATTTAAATAAGCTGTGCACAAAAAGTCAGCAATAAACAAGGGGAGCAAGCCGGACACATATGCACAGGGGTCTGTGTGTATACTGGATTGCATGAAAAAAGAGGTCATCTGAAGTTTGACAGTTCACTTCAGATGATAGACACCCTGATTGTGGCCCCTCAGATTGCGATCCTCCCCTGAATGCAATAACCCCCAAAACATGCAAAGATTTCCCTCCTGGTCCATTGTCCCTACTCTGCATCCTCCCAAACCAAGAAATTACACTGTTGGCCCATTGGCCCCTATTCCCCACCCCCTCTAAACCAAGAAACTACTCTGGTGGCCCAGTGGCCATTATCCTCAACCCACAACTCCCTGTAAGCATTAGGACCCTCCCAGATATTAACAGATGGAGGGAGGAGTGATGTCCACATGATCCCACCCCCATACTGCCAGCTGGAGAAATGGCAGAATCTGGCCCTGGGTGGTGCATCCTGGGATACACCATATGGGGTCAGTTTGTCCTATAAGGCAAAACCTGCCTCATACAGCAGAGTGATCCCACCCCTGGGATTCATTCCAGGACCTGTATTGCATGTCCCAGGATGCACGTTGAAGGATCATTCTGCCATATAAGGAATTTCTACATTATATGGCAGACTGATTCAACTTCGTGCATCCCAGAATGCATTGTACAGAGCCAGGAACCACCATTTTTAAAGAAGGTGGTGAAGAAGCAAGAGCATCTAGGAATCACTCCTGCCACCAGACTGTTAAGGTATTGGGGGTCCCAATGCTTCCAGTGGTTTGGGGGAGGGGGTGGAGGTGGAGGATAGGTGACATTGGGCCACTAGAGAAGTTTTGCCAGGCTTCGGAGGTGGGGTTAAGGGCCACTGGCCTCCTTGGGAAGACTTGGCAAGTTGAGGTGGAGGTTGGGTCCAGAGGGGATTGCAATCGGAGTGGGGAACAAGATGGGGGGGGGGGTCTGACCATCTGAGGAGAAGAGTCAGACCTATTAATCATTTATATAGTGTTACAAGGCATACACTACTGCCTCATACTGCTTGTCCATGGAGAAAGTGAGGTTACTTACCGTAACTGGGGTTTTATGTGGACAGCAGGGTGAGTCAGCCACTCCATCCCACCCAGCGTCCCCTTTGGATGAACCTGCCAGGCTAGGGAAACACAGCCAGGAAGGACAAGACAAGGAACAGGAAGGGGAGGGAATAGCCTCAATGGAATTCCCCTCCCCCCTCCAGAAAAAGAGGAGGATTCCTCTGAGCTATAGGAGAGGACGAAGTTACTTACCTGTAACGGGAGTTCTCCATGGACAACAGGATAAGTCAGCCACACCTGGTGTCATCCTCCGGGCGGAACCATGGGTACGGAAGTGCTCTCCAGAGCTCAGAAAACCTTTCTGAGCATGTACAGGTAGACCCCACCTCACCGGTCCGCCCCCTGCCTGGCCAGTGTTTTTCCCAGCTCTGACCTTCCAGGCTGGGGCGCGTGCCGGCTGCCGGCCGAACTTCTCCAGGGTAGGTGGGTGGGATTGTGTGGCTGACTTATCCTGTTGTCCATGGAGAACTCCCTTTACAGGTAAGTAACTCTGTCTTCTCCATGGACAAGCAGGATTGCGTCAGTCACACCTGGTGACTCCCTAGCTGCACGGGAGCGCGCGTTGAGGTGGAGAAGGAGGCCTGGGAGACAAGGAGTCAGAATCAAGGGACACAGTTTCCCTGAACAATGGGATCTTTATTCCAACTGAGCAAGGAGCATACTTGTGCGTACATTATTGTGCGTATACGAAAACAAGGTGCAATGTGCAAACAGAACAAGGTGCATATGTGCAAAAACAGTACAACATTGTGCGCATTCAAGAAACAGTGCATCATCAGCAAAGTGCAGTGCAATATTCAACAGTTCAACAACATAACAGTGCATAGGTACAGGGCAGAATGCTGTGCAACAACAGGGCAATTCGGAACAGTGTCAACAGTCATAGCATTCTAGTCAGGCGTGAGGGGCGCAGCATTGGCGCCTTTCAGGGCCGCCGTCAGCAGTGCTCTGCCAAAGGCACCGTCAGGGTGCGGTCTGAGGTCAAGGCAATAGTGTTTCTGAAAGGAGTGTGGTGAAGACCACATTGCTGCCTTGCAGATGTCGACCACGGGAACCGAGTATAGGTTAGCCAAGGAGGTGGCCATCGCTCTGAGCCGGTGAGGGCCCACCGTTGGTGTATCGCGGGTGCCCGTTGGATCAAGGCAAAATGCAATGCAGGCGGAGACCCAGTGGGAGAGTGTCCTTTTTGTGACTGGTCTGCCTGGTCTGTTTGTGTTGAAGGACACAAACAGCTGCTCGCCTTTGTGGATAGGTTCAGTCCTTTGGAGGTAGAGGCGAAGGGCTCGTACGCAGTCCAGGGTGTGCAGCCGCTCCTCTTCCACTGAGGAGTGTGGCTCGGGAAAGAAAGATGGGAGTTCAATGGTCTGGTTGATGTGGAAGGCGGACGATACCTTGGGAATGAACTTGGGGTGAGTGCGTAGACGGGCGCGGTCCTGGTACAGCTGGGTATATGGTGGGTGAGCCACGAGTGCTTGCAGCTCACTAACCCTCCGTGCAGATGTTTATGGCTACGAGGAAGAGGGCCTTCCAGGACAGGAACTTGATGTCCGCTGTCTGTAGAGGTTCAAAGGGGTTTTCTGCGAGCCTCTGGAGGACAAGGTTTAGGTCCCATGCTGGTACAGGAGGCTTAACTGGAGGCTTCAGGTTTGAGAGGCCTTTCATGAATCTGGAGACCAGGGGAAGCGTTGATATGGAGTTGTTAGAGGATTTGTCCGCTGGATCGTGATGCACGGCGATGGCAGCGAGGTGGACCTTGACAGACTGAGTTTTGAGGCCGAGCTGCGATAGCGAAGTGAGGTATTGTAGGATGTGGGGCACCGGGCAAGTGACTGGGTCTAGACTGCACGGTGCGCACCAGATGGTGAATCTCTTCCATTTGAGTCCATATGACTTTCTCATTGACGGTTTCCTGGCTGCCAGGACTACATCCTGCACCTCTGGCATGAGCGTTGAGAGGTCTAGCCTTTCAGTCTCCAGGCTGTAAGAGCGAGGGCTCCGAGGTTGGGGTGTCGCATCATGCCCTCGTTTTGTGTGATCAGATCCGGGAGCTGCATCAGGGGCTCACTGGCAAGGCGCAGAAGGAGGGTGAACCACATCTGGCGGGGCCAGCGGGGCACTATGATGATGATGTTCGCCTTGTCCTGAATGACCTTCTGGAGGGTTGCTGAGATCAGCGGGAAGGGGGGAAAGGCATACAGCAGAGACCTCTCCCCCCAACACACGTCAAATGCATCCGCTGCTATCCTTTGGGTGGATGGGCGCTTGGAGCAGAAGAGGGGGCATTTGGTATTTTGTTCTGTGGCAAACAGGTCTACCTGAGGTGTGCCCCATCGCCTGAAGACGTTGTTGGCGATCTTGGGAAGAAGGGTCCATTCGTGGGGTTGAAGGTGCCTGCTCAGTCGATCTGCCAGAGAGTTCTGATCCCCTGGGAGATAGGATGCTCGCAGCTGGCAGTTGTTCTTGAGAGCTATGGACCAGATCGATAGTGCCTCCCTGCAGAGTGGACGTGACCCCATTCTTCCCTGCTTGTTGATGTAGAACATCGCCACCTGGTTGTCTGTCTAGATTAGAATGGAAGTCCCATACAGGTGTGGCAGGAATGCACATAGGGCGTACCTGATTGTTCATAGTTCGAGGAGATTTATGTGAAACTTCCTCTCCTGAGGTGACCACAACCCTTGCATGCTGAGATGAAGAAGGTGTGCTCCCCACCCCAAGTTGGAGGCATCCGTGGTGAGTACCGCCTGATGCTGGTGTTGGTGGAGGTCTCTGCCCTCTGAGAGGTTTGTCGGTGAGGTCCACCACCAGAGCTGCTTCCTGATGCGGAGAGGGACAGGAACAAGTCTGGAAAGAGGTTGGGAGTGTTGATTCCAGTGCTGTCGAAGGTGCCACTGGAGGTAGCGCATGTGCATCCTCGCCAGGGGAAGGACAGATGTAGTTGCCGCCATGTGGCCTAGAAGGCGCAGAAGGGCACGAGCAGAAGTCCGCTGTTTTGTGGACATCGCTTGGGCCACGGAAACAATGGTAGTCACCCTGCGCTCTGGAAGGTACGCCTTTGAGGAGCATGTGTCTATAAGTGCCCCTATGAACTCCAGGCATTGAGATGGGTGCAGTTGTGATTTTTGTAGGTTGATGACGAACCCCAGGGAGGATAGGAGTGACATCGTGGTATGCAGTGTGTCCTGGAGCTTTGTAGCGGAGGGCGCTGTGAGGAGCCAGTCGTCCAGATAGGGAAAGACGCTGATCCCTTGCCTGTGGAGGTGCGCTGCTGCTACGGCCACACACTTGGTAAAGACGCGTGGGGCTGGAGACAGGCCAAAGGGGAGTACTCTGTATTGGAAGTGCCGTCCCAGGACGTGGAATCGCAGGTATTTTATGTAGGAAGTATGGATGGGAATGTGGGTATACGCTTCCTGGAGATCCAGAGATGCCATCCAGTCGCCGTGTTGTAGTAGGGGTAGTATGGAGTTGAGGGAGTACATTCTGAACTTCTCCCTGATGATAAACTTGTTGAGTTTGCGTAGGTCTAGGATGGGGCAAACCCCGCCTGACTTTATGGGGATGAGAAAGTATCTGGAGTAGAAGCCAGTATCTATCTCGTTTCCAGGCACTTCTTCTATGACTCGAGAAAATAGCAGGTGCAGGATTTCTTGTGCCATGAACGTATGCAGGTGAGCAGGTGTGTTGCTGACTGGTCTGGAGCGCTGTAGAGGCGGCATAAGGAAGCGTAAGCGGTATCCTTCTTTGACTATCTGCAGGACCCATTTGTCAGAGGTGATGGTTTTCCATGTGTCCCTGAATTTGGTTAGGCGACCCCCGATCGGGGAGGGCGCCCTCGGCTTGTTGTCAAAAGGAGGGTCCAGATTTGGCCCCTTGGTTGTTGTTGGGTTTCTTCTGTTTGCGTTCCCTTTGATTCTGTCGCTGGTGAGAGGGGCCTTGGTAAGTGTTGTATTTAAACCTGGGCCCTTGCCACTTACGCTGCGAGTTGTAAGATGTGTACTTCCTGTTGGAGGGGTAGAAGGGCTTACGCTGGTGGCTACTCCTCTGAAAGCTGTTGTTACTGCGACATTCCAGGCCGTCCTCCACTAAGGTCTGGAGGGTGGTGCAGTCCTCTTTCATATTGTTCACTGTCGCCATCACCTTTTCGCCAAACAGGGATTCCCCGGAGCAGGGGGCATCGGCGATCTTGTCGTGCATATCACTTCGCAGGCCCGAGGCCCTTAGCCATGCCCATCTTCTGGCAACTATGGCAGTGCCTGCCGTTCTGATGGATGTGTCAAAGGAGTCAAAGGCAGTGCTAGCCAGGTGCTTGCTGCACTCAGCTATGTCCGTGATGGTAGCCGCTATAGATGTTTGGGTCTCTTTGGAAAGGGAAGAGATGGCATTTTGGACCCCTGCCATGAGGGCATCTTGAAAGAGGATATGTTGAAATTGATGAGCCGCAATCCTGGCATTGAGCATAGCCCCTTGAAAAACTTTCTTGCCGATGTCATCTAGGAGTTTGTTGTCCCTGCCGGGGGGGGGGGGGGGTTTGTTTGAATATGTACGTGAAGACTTGATTCTTTTTAGTGCAGATGACACAACGATAGACTGGTGCGGCAGTTGTGCTTTCGTAAATCCGTGCAGGGGCTGGACCTGATACTTATTGTCGAGTTTCCTTGCGAAGGCACGGTTGGAGGCAGGGGATTGCCAGAGCCGTAGCTGGTTGTCGTGTAACTCTTGATGAATGGGGAGAGCAAACGAGGGCTTCGGAGAGTTGAGGTATTTTAGAACATCTGGCCTGGGCTGGCCTAAAGCATCCGGGCCACCTAGGGCCAAAGTAGTCACCACCTTCCGTAAGAATTTCGGATAGGTGAGATCCTCGGTGGGGGGCGACTGGCTCTCCGTGTCCAGGGAGGGGCCTCCCTCCGAGGGTGGGGGGGGGGGCAGTGGAAGCGGAGCCTACGACCGCTCCATCTCCTGTCCGTCCGAGCTGTCCGGGGAGTGGGACCGGGGAGATAGGGAGGCGGAGCGCAAGCCTCTCTGGCTTCTGTGCGCCGAGAGGTCCTGGTCACCGTGTACCGACGCCTTACGCCCCAGAGTGTCCTTTCCGGGGGTGGCTGGTAAGGAGTTCGTAGTATCAAGTCTGACTGTGGCAGGTGGAGGGGCTGTCTGGTCCACCAGGCGTGTAAGGAGGCTGAGGATGGCAGACGAGTTGGTCATGCTCCTCTCTCTGCGCCTAGAGACAGCTCTGCTCCTGCGTTTCTTATGGATGGATCTGCAGGAGGAGGCAGAAGAGCTGGACCTGTTCCTTTTCCGATAGGAGCGGGGACAGGGGCTGGAGGAGGAAAAGGATGAGGATGCCGTATTAGGGCTGTGCCTGGGGCGGCCCCCCTCTTGCTTCCCTGGCGGGTGGCACAGCTGTGTCTACCATGACGGTGTTGCCTGCTCACTCCGCGGTCTCGGTGTCTCCGGCTGTTGCCCCGATGTCCGTAGCTTCTGCCGCTGCTTGTGCTGTGAGAGGAATGGTGCCGTGAATGGGCTCGATCGGCGCTGCGTGGAGCCGCGCCGAGAGACAGCCGTTTGGCGCTGACAGGGGAAGCAGTCCTGCATCGCTGGAGATGCGCGTCATCACGAATGTCCACACGATGATGCAAGTTTAAATCAAGAACAACGTATCTGTCCCCCTTCCTGCCCAGAATAGACAAGCTAACCCGTGTTCTTTTGTATCATCCTTTCTGAGACACCTGGATTACGGTGCATAACATATTGTACTCACAATAAGACATCTGCTTCCCTCACTGCCCTCCTATAGAACTTGCGCAGTATGAAAGAGATTGCTGGTAAGCACTTTGGGAATTTTCTAAGAATATCAATCTGATATCATTTTAATGCAAAACGCCAACGAACACACACAAATGAGCCCCACGCTGATCCAATCAGGAGAAAGTGGGCGGAGCCAGGAGCCAAGTTGGAGGCGCCATGATGAAAGGTGTGCTCACCGTGCCGGGCCCGACCCTGCGAGCTAGAAGCTGTGTTCGCAGGCCCGCGTTCCGGAGCATCGGCGGTAAACTCCTGAGGAGGGCAGGAAACTGAAGCGGTGGGCTCTGCGGGCGCTGGGAGATCAGCAGCTTCACGATCGGGGATGGAGGCCCTGTCGGGCACATCCCATGCCGGGGTGGAAGATGCGGATGGAGCCTGTTTCTCAGGGAGGCCTTGTTGAGAGGAGGAGAAGCTGCCAGGAGCTCTTTCAACTTATGCCTTCTGTGTTTCCTGGCCCGCGGAGACATTCGGGCGCACTGAATGCAGTCCTCGATCCTGTGGTTGGCTCCCAGACATTGGACACACAGATCATGCGTGTCGGTGCAGTTCATCTTCCTCTTGCAGTGAGTACATTTCTTAAAACCCGGTTTGGGCATATTTTCTTGCAATTGAGTTGGTATCTTGAAAATCTGTGTAGAAGTGTAGCTGGAGAGCAGATCCGTCTTGCTGGCAAGGTGGAAGAAAAAAGACTGGCCAGGCAGGGGGCGGACCGGTGAGGTGGGTCTACCTGTACATGCTCAGAAAGGTTTTCTGAGCTCTGGAGAGCACTTCCGTACCCATGGCGCCGCCCGGAGGACGACACCAGGTGTGGCTGACGCAATCCTGCTTGTCCATGGAGAACTATTCTGGTCTCTAGGGATGGACATCTAGGTGTGGCTGACTCATTCTGCTGTCCACGGAGAACCCAGTTACAATATGTAACCTCACTAATGCCAACATCTTTGGGGTAATAAATACAGAGGTCAAGGAAAGGCTGAGAGAAATGATAAAGCTTCTAGAAATCTAGCCAGATTACTGCTGGCAGAAAAAGCATTTAGCAGAACTGAGGGTGGTGCAGAACTCTGGCAGGAAACGATCGCTCACCTGGTAACCAATCCACCCAAAGACATTTATTAAAGTCCCATGCATGCTCCAATGTTTCTTCAGATATCTGAAGGTAGATTTTCTCAGAAGTCAAGAACTCTTCTAGAGGAGTAAGATCCCTTGGTATAAGTTCAGCAAAACTCAGATTGATATTCTTAGAAAATTCCCAAAGTGCTTACCAGCAATCTCTTTCATACTGCGCAAGTTCTATAGGAGGGCAGTGAGGGAAGCAAATGTCTTATTGTGAGTACAATATGTTATGCACCGTAATCCAGGTGTCTCAGAAAGGATGATACAAAAGAACACGGGTTAGCTTGTCTATTCTGGGCAGGAAGGGGGACAGATACGTTGTTCTTGATTTAAACTTGCACAATGTAAAAGAAAAGTCAGGAAATGATCTGAAGTTACTAAATGAATAATGCAGGGTGTTTTGACATTTTAAATTCGATAAAATAAATTCAAATTACACTTTTAAAATGGAAAGAAATTAAGGCGGCTTTGCTTGTATTGTTCAATATCAAAACATATTCTGTATAATCTGATATCTTATCTGTTACTGTGACAAAGTACAAGGAGCAGGGTGAAGATTCACACTGTGGAATGGTTTGTAAATCAGATCTTTATTGATAAGTCCAGAAGTCCCATCCTACACAGGCCGTGTTTCGGCTATTAGGTGCCTTCGTCAGGTGTAAATGGGATCTTATAAAGATAAAAACATAAATTACATATAAATAAATACAAATGCTTGTATATATTATTTTGGAAACATATATAGAAAAGAATAAAATAATGTGAAAGATATTGGCTTCAAAATGATAAATTAGCCTGTATAAAAACCAAATAAGACTTTTTACATTGAAAGGATGACTCAAAAGCATTAGCTCGTCCAAGGACATGTGCAAATTCATGAGAAGAGGTTGACCAATCATCAACGTTGCAGACAAATAATATAAGGCCAGAGTACTCACTCAGAAAAGGTTACTTATCTCAATGTAACATAAAGAACTTGTATGTTCTAAAAGAAAACAAGAAAGGGGAAGGTAGGGGAAAGGGGCGAAGGAGCGAGATGGAGGAGGGAAGGGGGAAAGCCAAAGAAAACTAAGCAGAGGATCAGCTAAATCATTCATATTCATTATTGTGGATACTGGTATTAATCAATAAAATTGACTAATGAGTCAAATACTAAATATCACAATTCAGGGGGTGGAAAATAGGAAATGAATTATGGGCCAAAGGTGTGCCAAAAACAAAACCTATTATTTGGGAAATGAGGATTGTGCACTAAGAATAAATAATTATAACGAACTGCCTGGGCGGTATATCAAATGTGCAAATAAATAGTAAAAGGGAGAAGGGTTGCATGGTCACCAAATCAGGCATATGAGGGGCCCAAATAAGAGATCTCCATCCCTCACTGACAGTTGCATTAGACCCTGGTCCATGGCCAGCCGGTTAAAACAAACAAACCAAAAAGCTTTTTTGCGTCCACGAAGCATTGCAGCATGCAAAATAAAAAAGAGCGTTCTTTGTTCATTTGTGTGTGTTCGCTGGCGTTTTGCATTAAAATGATGCAGCAGTTTAAGATTTATAGACTTTAAGTCCTCTCTGTCATTCTTCGGAACTCCGTGCAGCCTCATCGTACCGCAGCATTTCCGGGGATGCGGGGCAAAGTGATGAACAGAGCAGCAACGCCGCACCACAGCTCGGGAGTTTCCTGGGCTTGGCTACTACTACTATTAATCATTTATACAGTGCTACAAGGTGTACGCCACTGTCTCAGGCTGCTTGTCCATGGAGAAGGCCTTTGTGCTGTGACTGTTTTCAGCCTGGCAGCCCGGGATTATTCTGCAAAGAACAGATACACTTTCCTTTCTTTAAGTTAAGGTGGTTATTTTACAGATGAGATGACGCAGACCTGTCCTCAGCGAAGCTAACTGAAGGCCTGTCACTGAGACACCCATCAAACGTTTGCTAATTCAGCTCCTTTTTGGGCTTGTTACCTTGTGTATAATAAATTGTCACCACTCACCCTCCCAGAGGTAATTAGCATAGGTAGGGCAAGTGGGTAGTTGTGTTTCTTTGGTGGTAAAACTTAAAATGGAGGTGTAGAAAGGCCTCCTGGGTAATGTAGTCCACCAACCATGAAAATGAGTACACGTTGTGCACGAGTGGTTTAAGGAAATTAGGATTTATTTCCCCTCCCGGGGTTAGATGTTGAAGACCAAGAATAAGGACTATTTACAACGAAATTATACTTCCAGTGATAACAAAAATATTGCTTACTTTCAGCTGTTATACAAAACCAAAACAATAAACAGTTCCTTCCAAAATGTTTCTTTTGGCTGTTTCTTTCTCCTTAGTAAAAGCCAATATATTCAGCACAGAGACTGCACATTATCCGCCACCATATAAGAACAGTCCATCATATATTCTGACTCAGGAGGTTGATATGGGTCCCAGTGCATACAGTCAGTTTCTTCCTGGAAACCTTTTAGAACAGGTTCTTCTCTTTGCCAGGCAAACTGTTCTCTTTCACTCACAGGGTTTCCTTCCCCCAACCTGCTTGGTGAGTCTAAATGCTTGCTCTCAGGTGCAAACAGCTCTCTGTAGTTAAAGGGTAATACGTTTCCCTCTTCAGCTTTATAACATGGAATTCTTCCTTTGCTTTTAACACTACTTCCTCTCAGGATTCTCCCTTGGCTACCACACGGAAAACAAAACTCCTCTCCCCCTTCTGATATATTTATAATCAGGGAAATTGACTTTACCTGGAGTCTGCCTTTTGTGAACCCAGCGTGGCTGTCTTTTCTGCTTTTCAGCATAAATGTCCTTGCTTCCTGAGCAATAGAAATCCTCTGTGCCTCCTATGTTTAAGCACTGCTCCCTGTGTCCTGGACCTGAATGTCCTACACAGCTCTTGTCCTTTGAAGAGTATCTCCAACTAGGATTGGGATTTCTTTTACCTTTTCCCACGCTTGCTGTATCTCTCTCCGTGTCGGAGACTGAGCTTCCATCTGAGACTCTCCCCTTGTCTCTGCTCGTATCTTTTCCCGTGTCTGTGTCTGTCTCCCTCATATATTTTACTAGAGGGTTTTTATCTAGCTTCCTTCCCCCGTTGTATTGAGCCACACCTCCCCCCAGGTGTTCACAGTTCCCTGATGAGGTAGGAGCTAGCTCAGGGGATGGGCGTTCCCTAGCCCTCTGTGACGAGGTTTGTTTATGGTTTCCATGCCAACCCTCCATGCTTGACTCAGCACTGACAGCTTTGGTTTCATTTTCCACAGAAACCTCTGTTTCCATCGGTTCTGAACCTTGCACTTCACGACATATCCCCCGCCTTAAAATATTACGTACTGCCGCATCTTCCGGACAGTACGTAATACCAGTGTGGGATCTGCTGTGCTGTTCCATGTACACCATACTGGCAGTGGCAACTCTGTCTTTCCAGGGCTTTAAAAGGTTCAGGTGATATACCTGCCTACGACCCTTTGCGTTCTCTATCCTGTAGGAAACGGGCCCTACTTTCTCTACGACCGTACATGGTCCCCTCCAATGGGCTTCAAATTTTGGGCCTGGATTTGCCACCTGGATAATTACCTTATCCCCTACATTTAACGTTCGGGGTTGTTTTCCCCTGTCGTAGTATTGCTTATGCTTCTGCTTACTCGCTTGCAGATTTTCCATTGCAGCCTTTGCCGTTCTCTCTAAACGCTGCCTTAGACCTTTTAAAAACCGAGGTATTTCAATTTCAGAAATGTCTGGTTCCACCCATTGCTCCTGTAATATATCTAATATCCCCCTAGGGGATCTCCCAAACATAAGCTCATAGGGTGAGGCCTTTAATGAAGATTGCACGCGTTCTCGGCATGCATAGAGAACGAATGGGAGCAAGGTATCCCATTCTGCTATCTCCCCTTTTTCCAGCCCTCTCCTCAGCATCTGTTTAATGGTCTGATTAGTACGTTCTACAAGACCATTTGTCTGTGGGTGGTAAGCCGAAGTCCGTATGTGTTTTATCCCAAAAGCCTCCCATACGGTAGACAGATGCTTGGATAAAAAGTTGCTACCCTGGTCTGTAAGTACCTCTCTGGGGAACCCTACCATGCAGAATAGTTTGACCAGCTCCTGGGCTATAATCCTCGCAGAGGTGTTCCTTAGGGGAATAGCCCAGGGAAACCGGGTGGCATGGTCGACTATAACGAGAAGGTACTGAAAACCCCTGGGTGTGCGTGTCATAGGGCCTACCATATCTATGCCTATCCGGCTCATAGGTACGGTTATGGTGGGAGTAAGCACCAAGGGTACAGCTTTTGGCCTTAACGCTGATACCCTTTGACATGGAGCACACGACTCGCAATACTGCTTAGTCTCCTTGAACACCCCAGGCCAGTAAAAGCGACCTAATATTTGGTCTAGGGTGCCTTGGATGCCTTTATGGCTCCCTATAGGGTGGTCGTGCGCGAGACGCAAGACCGTGGCTTTGAACGCCGTAGGCACTACCAGCTGTTTCCTTACTGCCTCAGAGTAAGGGTCTACGCTTTCCCTATACAGAACGCCATTGTCCATAAAGAACCTAGGTAATGTGGGCCTAATCTCCTGGGCCCATTCGAAGGCTCTCTTGAGCGCTGGGTCGGCCCGCTGCTCAGCAGGAAAGGAGGGAAATTTATTCACTAACTCGGCGGGTACCCAGGGTAGGCTTGCGCCCGCCTCCAACTCCGCTCGGCCGCGGGACCTAGACTGCCTCTCATGGCGCCTCTTTGCCTTGGCCTTTCTCCCTGGTGCAGTAGGTTCATACACTAGGTCCTCATGGGTAGGAAGAATATCTGTCTCTTCTTCCCCTAATACCTCCTCTTGGGGCACTAATCCTTCCCCAGGTTCTCCCCTGTCCCCAGTTGATGTATCTCCCATCCCTGAGGTCCCGGCTTGTGATCTAGTGGAGACCAGGCCGGTTCGGGTGTTCAAACCTTCCACTAATCCCTCATAAAAGGGTACCCAATCCCTACCTAAAATAAGGTCTTGGGGTAATGCAGGAAGTATGGCTAATGACATAACTTGCTTAAACTTTAGTGCATTTACCAAGAGATTCTGGCGAGGGTAAAATGCAAACGTACCGTGTATGCATTTCACTCTGACTTGGCTTCCTGCTTGCCTCGGGGGTGTCGAACAACGCCGCTCGATGGCCTCCCAGAGTGTGCGAGAAATCATACTCTGGTCGGCCCCCGAGTCAAGCAGGGCCAAGGTGTCCACCCCTTCCACCTGTGCGTGTAATAAAAATTTACTCTGAACTGGGTCATCCACCCCAGATATCAGAACAGTCCTCTTAGTGCATTCCCTTTTAAAATGCCCCATTTTCCCACACAGATAACATTTACCCTTGGGTGTAGACACATTCTCTCTGGGCACATAAACACTCTCATCATTCTTACTTCTAACATTCCCATTAGCCATAGTATATTTTTCATCATAGGGAACCTTTCCCTTTTTAACATTATATAAACCTGCAGCTTGCAATACGCTGCGCTCTGAGGGGTCAGCTATTTGGGCCTCCAAAAACCGGTCCGCCAAACTAGCTGCTTCCTCAGTGGTCTTGCAATTTTGCAAGGTGAGGTACATCTTCATTTCCTTAGGTACAGCCTGTACAAACTGTTCTAATATAACTGTATCTAATACACTTTCCATTGTCTTATTTTCTGGACTTAGCCATTTCCACGCCAGACTCTTAAGACGCTGTTGTAACGCCTTTGGCGTTTCCTGAGGCTTCAGGCGAGCCTCCCTGAAAAGCCTCCTATAATGTGAGGTTGTCAGCCCCAACCTGTCCTTTACCGCCCTTTTTATTTCAGCATAATCATCCGCAAGAGCGGCTGGCATCGCTTTGTAGGCTGACAGGGCTTCACCTGTTAGCGAAACTGCAAAGCGCGTAGCCCACTGACTATCAGGCCATTTTAACGCCTGTCCAATACGCTCAAATGCATCTATAAAGTCATCAATATTGTCTGTTGGACTCAATTGTCCTAAAGAAAATATATGACTTGCGTGCATTGGGGGTCCTGGCATAACCAAAGGATTGTCCGTCCGTGGTCCTTGGCGTTCCTGTAGAAGTGCTGCTACAGCGTCCAGCAGCGGCTTCTGCTGCTCTCTCTGGAGCGCGGCATTCTCCTCCTGGATGCGCTTAGAAAGTTCCATTTGTAGGTCCCACTGCTTCCGCATCCACGCTATTACGTCCTGGGCCTCCATCTCTCGTCAGCACCTGCAATGAAAGACAGAAAAAAAAAACCCAAGTGCGGCTCCCTTTTTCAGGTTTTTTTTTTTTTTTTTTTTCAACCCCACAGCGCCCCTCTTTTCCTGGTATCCTCCCTCACTTATGCCCAGGTGCTATTACCTGAGGCTTCGTGTAGAGGTCTGCGTTCAGGAAAAGAAGCTGTGTCTTGTCTTTGTCTTTCCTGCAGCCTTCTGGTAGCCTACTTGCTTGTGCCGGAGTCCTGGTGCTGTAATCTTCTGTTGTCCTTCCTTCAAGGTCAAGCATCCGAAAAACTACGCCAGATATGTCACCACTCACCCTCCCAGAGGTAATTAGCATAGGTAGGGCAAGTGGGTAGTTGTGTTTCTTTGGTGGTAAAACTTAAAATGGAGGTGTAGAAAGGCCTCCTGGGTAATGTAGTCCACCAACCATGAAAATGAGTACACGTTGTGCACGAGTGGTTTAAGGAAATTAGGATTTATTTCCCCTCCCGGGGTTAGATGTTGAAGACCAAGAATAAGGACTATTTACAACGAAATTATACTTCCAGTGATAACAAAAATATTGCTTACTTTCAGCTGTTATACAAAACCAAAACAATAAACAGTTCCTTCCAAAATGTTTCTTTTGGCTGTTTCTTTCTCCTTAGTAAAAGCCAATATATTCAGCACAGAGACTGCACATTATCCGCCACCATATAAGAACAGTCCATCATATATTCTGACTCAGGAGGTTGATATGGGTCCCAGTGCATACAGTCAGTTTCTTCCTGGAAACCTTTTAGAACAGGTTCTTCTCTTTGCCAGGCAAACTGTTCTCTTTCACTCACAGGGTTTCCTTCCCCCAACCTGCTTGGTGAGTCTAAATGCTTGCTCTCAGGTGCAAACAGCTCTCTGTAGTTAAAGGGTAATACGTTTCCCTCTTCAGCTTTATAACATGGAATTCTTCCTTTGCTTTTAACACTACTTCCTCTCAGGATTCTCCCTTGGCTACCACACGGAAAACAAAACTCCTCTCCCCCTTCTGATATATATTTATAATCAGGGAAATTGACTTTACCTGGAGTCTGCCTTTTGTGAACCCAGCGTGGCTGTCTTTTCTGCTTTTCAGCATAAATGTCCTTGCTTCCTGAGCAATAGAAATCCTCTGTGCCTCCTATGTTTAAGCACTGCTCCCTGTGTCCTGGACCTGAATGTCCTACACAGCTCTTGTCCTTTGAAGAGTATCTCCAACTAGGATTGGGATTTCTTTTACCTTTTCCCACGCTTGCTGTATCTCTCTCCGTGTCGGAGACTGAGCTTCCATCTGAGACTCTCCCCTTGTCTCTGCTCGTATCTTTTCCCGTGTCTGTGTCTGTCTCCCTCATATATTTTACTAGAGGGTTTTTATCTAGCTTCCTTCCCCCGTTGTATTGAGCCACACCTCCCCCCAGGTGTTCACAGTTCCCTGATGAGGTAGGAGCTAGCTCAGGGGATGGGCGTTCCCTAGCCCTCTGTGACGAGGTTTGTTTATGGTTTCCATGCCAACCCTCCATGCTTGACTCAGCACTGACAGCTTTGGTTTCATTTTCCACAGAAACCTCTGTTTCCATCGGTTCTGAACCTTGCACTTCACGACAAAATGCAAACATTTTTTTTGTGCATTTATATTTGAAAAGACATGTTTAATAAAAGGATGCCCAGTTGATTTACATCATTCCCTCTAAGGTACACGGGAGCCCTCTGACCACATATCGAGGTGGTGCAGCAAAATTATAGTTTAATTTAAAGCTTATATTTTGCCCTTTTCCTTCATAAGAACATAAGATATGCCATACTGGGTCAGACCAAGGTCCATCAAGCCCAGTATCCTGTTTCCAACAGTGGCCAATCTAGGTCATACGTACCTAGCAGTTTCCCCAAGAGACACAAGTTCCACAATGCTCGTACTGGGTCAAGCATTGATATCTTCGGTCACTTCTTAATAATGGTTTATGGACCTTTCCTCCAGGAACTTGTCCAAACCTTTTTTAAACCCAGCTACACTAACAGCCTTTACTACATCCTCCGGTAACAAATTTCAGAGTTTGATTACACTATAAATGTACACGGTGGATTACAAACACAGGACAAACAAATAAATATTACAAATGACAAGAAATTACCCCAAAAATTCCAACCAGTGGGAGCTCAGTTAAGAAGGGGACCCAGCTGGCCCGGCGACCCAGCATTACAGCAACAGCAGCAGAGCATGGCAAACATTTACTTGAAGATTATTAGCTGTGTCACTACCTCTGCTTCTCTCTAATAAAAGTATTCTTTCCAGAAAGCTGGAGAAGCACCTTCTGCCGCCAAACTGAAATCTTGTGCTAACAGTTGCGTGATTTTGCAGCACCAGAAACACTTCCCTTACTCCTGCAGAAACTACCTGCAATGCAAGATGGCTGCACTTCCGATGCTTCCCACAGCCTACTGTTGACTTACCATTAGCTTTCTCAGAGCTATTTGTAAATCTGATTCCACAGCAGCTGTACATAGTCGACCTAGATATAGGATTTTAAAACAAATGATCGATTCTGCTGAGCAAGTGGTTTAGATAGATGTTGAACCCCACAAGGGGGCAGCAACATATTGCTGCTCTATTTATGATTTGGAAAATAGACATTGCCTGAGAAAGGTACCATTGTAATCCGGGAACATGAAAGATATGCCCCAAAGACAGCGTTGAGAACCACTGCCCTAGATGACTAATCTTCCTAAAAAAATATCAGCGTTGCATAATTACTGTATTAGTTTACTTTAAGAAATTAAAATGATATATTGCATAATTTCCACAGCATCATTAAGCTTTTATTTATTTAACATTTCTTATATACCGCGCTCTTAATCATCAGTGCGGTTTACATTGAAACAATATAACACTCGGTCAGTTAAATTTGACCATCGTTTACATAGAACAGGGATTTAACTTGGGGGTAAAACTTGGGGAAACTATTTACATTTCTAGTCTTCACATATGGGCCTCCCTAGCTCGAAGATGCCAGAGAGATGAGCTCAGAGTCGGTTGTGAAATCAAAGGTATAACTAAGGAGGTCATGTATTTAGACAGATTTGTATACCACCTTAATTACATCTTCCATCCAAACACGATTCTAAAGCAATTTCTAGTTTAATACTTAGCCCACGCCAATGCTTTTAACAAGACTGAATCAAAGGCACATTTGGAGTCCCAAATTGTATTGCAAGGGCAATTCCAACAGAGCAATAAGAGATGCGATACTGTTCTTATTGTTAAACAAGTTGAAAAATGCAGTTACAGTGTAAGCGAACGGGGCATTTCCTCTTTACTCATTTCAGCATCACTGCTTCCCTCTCTCCCCTAGGCCAGCAACTCCCCTCAAACCTTTCTTTGTCCCACAGCGACTGCAATAATGACAAAAAACAGTGATAACACCTGCCTGCACTGGCCGGCCATGAAGCTTCTCAGCTCATGTGGTCTTGAGCGCTTGGCCATCTCGCCTCCACGGTAACAGGAAGTGTGGCCCTGGGCAGACACAGAAGAGCTCAAGACCACATGGACTGAGAGAATCGTGCTGGTTGCAGCTTGCATCTGTTATCGCTGTTTTTTAAATTTATTATTGTAGTCGCTGCAGGAATGGAGGATCGCCAATGTAACACCAATTCTTAAAAAGGGTTCCAGGGGTGATCCGGGAAACTACAGACCAGTGAGCCTGACGTCAGTACCGGAAAAAATGGTAGAAACCATCATAAAGAATAAAATTACTCAGCATGTAGATAGTCACAACCTAATGGGAGACAGCCAACATGGCTTTAGACAAGGAAGATCTTGTCTTACTAATCTGTTATGTTTTTTGAAGGAGTGAATAAACAGGTGGACAAAGGTGAGTCGGTTGATATTGTGTATCTGGACTTTCAGAAAGCCTTTGACAAGGTCCCTCATCAGAGACTTTTGGCAAAACTAAAGAGTATTGGGATAGGAGGCAGTGTACTATTGTGGATCAGGAACTGGTTAAAAGATAGAAAGCAGAGGGTAGGGCTAAATGGCCAATTTTCCCAATGGAGAAAGGTGAATAGTGGTGTACCCCAGGGATCTGTGCTGGGTCCGCTGCTTTTTGACATATTCATAAATGACCTGGAAAGTGGAATAACGAGTGAGGTTATCAAATTTGCAGACGACACAAAACTATTTAAAGTTGTTAAAAGCCAAGAGGATTGTGAAAAATTGCAAGAGGATCTTGATAAATTGGAAGACTGGGCATCAAAATGGCAGATGAAATTTAATGTGGACAAGTGCAAGGTTATGCACCTAGGGAAGAACAACCCAAACTATGGTTACACGATGCAAGGTTCCACATTAGGAACCACCACCCAGGAAAAAGATTTAGGCGTCATTGTGGATACCATGTTAAAACCCTCGGCTCAGTGTGCAGCAGCGGCCAAGAGAGCAAATAGAATGCTAGGCATCATAAGGAAAGGAATGGAAAATAAAACAAAAGATATTATAATGCCTCTATATCGTTCCATGGTGAGATGGCACCTTGAATATTGTGTGCAATTCTGGTCGCCGTATCTTAAAAAGGATATAGCGATTTTAGAAAAGGTTCAGAGAAGAGCCACCAAAATGGTAAAGGGGATAGAAGGATACTCCTATGAAGAAAGGCTAAAAAGGTTAGGGCTCTTTAACCTGGAAAAGAGATGGCTGAGGGGAGATATGATAGAAGTCTATAAATTAATGAATGGAATGGAACGGGTAAACATAGATTGATTGTTTATGTTATCAGAATATAGGAAGACTAGGGGACATGCAATGAAGCTACAGGGTAAACTATTTAAGACTAATAAAAGAAAATATTTTTTCACTCAACGTGTAATCAAACTCTGGAATTTGTTACCGGAGGATGTAGTAAAGGCTGTTAGTGTAGCTGGGTTTAAAAAAGGTTTGGAGAGGTTCCTGGAGGAAAGGTCCATAAACCATTATTAAGAAGGGACCCAGGATATCAATGCTTGACCCAGTACAAGCACTGCGGAACCTGTGTCTCTTGGGGAAACTGCTAGGTACTTATGACCTAGATTGGCCACTGTTGGAAACAGGATACTGGGCTTGATGGACCTTGGTCTGATCCAGTATGGCATATCTTATGTTCTTATGTTTTGAGTTGAGGTGCTGGCCAAGGGGGAGAATAGGGGAGAGAGGGAGACATGCTGGACGGGGATGGGGGCAGTGGTGCAGTGGCTTTGTTAGCACCCTCGTCACCCATGTTGGGTGCACCCCCATGCTGCTGCACCCCCAACCCTGGCTGGCCCCAAAGGCAGCGTGGCGAACTTATGATTAAGCTGCGGTGCCTCGTGCTCCGGGGCTGGTCAGTCTTCTCTCCCAGCTGAAGTCTAGCGATTCATGAGACTTTGGCCAGGAGAGAAGAGTGGACAGTCCCTGAAGCATGAGGCACCACAGCAAGCCAGCTTAATTATGTCGCGCTGCCTCTGTGGGTCTAGTGGGTGCACCTCCCTCCCGGTTGGCACCTGGGTGGGCTGCACCACGCCGGCAGCGGCAGGCAGACGTGACATCAGTAATAGTGGGAAGAAATAAGAAGGACCGTGGCCCTGAAGATCCACCACATTGGGGGGGGGGGGGAGCAGAGATATCTGTTGATTTGCACATGCCAACAAGTACAGAGGGAGAAAGTGTTTGGGCAGTTACTGGCAGAGCAGGAACCATTTGCTAAAAAGGACTCTTTAAATCAGAAGCTATCGCTAACCTGTAAATGATTTAGGTTTTTTAGGATTATTGTGCTCTGTACCGCGTCTGCGCCTGCATTGTCAACCTGCTAGAGATTGCTTCTTCTCAGACTATACCTCTAGATACATATAGTGCATTCATATGTCACTTATTCCAGTCATCTTCATCCATTCAGCCATACTTCTAACGATTAGTCTATCTAGTCATCCAGCTCCTGTTATTCTTCTTCTTCAAATATCCACCATCTATTATTGATTTTCCATTTCTGTTCCTTTCCCTTGAGTTTGGCCAGTTGTAGCTGGCTATGAAAGGATGTCAAAATAGATTGATTTTACTAGACTTCAAGTGTGAATCCCTGAATCAGGGACTGCTTGCGAACGGCTCATAACATGAAAGGGGATTTGTGTTAACCGCAGTGAAACATCACAGGAAGCTTCTTCTCTACCTTTTTGTCACGTGTTCTTGAACACTGAAATGTTACTTAGATGCCTGAAGGAGAATTTAATACATCGTTGGTTATCATGATGAGGGCAATAATTCTTTTGCTGTGTCTCTTGGGTAAGTGAAATATCCAGTTTTTCATAGATGATACTAACACATGGGAAAAGCCTTTAGTCATTGTTTCCACAAAAGTTTATTAACTTAAGCTTAGATTTTTTAAGTTAACAAGCAGTTTGTTCATGCCTATTTTTTATGAAATGTTCACACCACTTTTTTCTCTCTTTCTTGATGAATCTGAATGTCTTGGTCCAAGATTTTATCTTCATGCTTCTGTGTTTTTCTTTCCGCAGTGGCAAGAAAAGGGATGGGCCAAGTTTTTCAGCCATCTCAAGTCTCCGGACTGGAAGGAGGAAGAGTCCAACTAACATGCAAGCAAAATATTACCAGCCAAGAGAACATGTTCTGGTACAAGCAGCCCTTGGGTCTGTCATTACAGTTACTAGGCAGCGGGTTTCAAGGCTCCACAAAAGCTGGAACATTTACTATGGAAACTGACCAGTCTCAGAGATCCAGCACGATCAGTAAGGAGAGACTGGAACACAGCGATACTGCCACCTACTTCTGTGCAGTGAGGAGCACAGTGGAGGAAACTGAGCAAA
Organism: Ichthyophis bannanicus; assembly: GCA_033557465.1. Lineage (NCBI taxonomy): Eukaryota > Metazoa > Chordata > Amphibia > Gymnophiona > Ichthyophiidae > Ichthyophis > Ichthyophis bannanicus. The sequence continues at coordinate 125,127,500 of CM066048.1, forward strand.
CAGTTGTGCAAAAAGGAAAGGGGGCAAAGCTCTTAACTACTTACTGTTCCAACACAAGCCACTGCTTTCTCCTTCTGCAACAACATCTACAACAATCATGCAAAGACTTCAGATTCCTGCGACTGGAATTCTCGATACATTAATGTTCATGTTGAAAAGTAATATATAGAAAAGACAAAGCACACAAACAATTTATATCTATAGCACCATGATGGAGTGTATAATAAACTCCCCATCCCCCTCAGGGAAAGTCCCCAGCCAAGCCTAGCACAAGTGAGGTATTGCTTTGGAGTGGATTTAAACCCCTGTCCCTTTGAGAGAAAAGGCTGGAGAATGTGAGGGTGGGGAGGGTGTGACCCAGCCTCAGGGTTTTTATCCCAAGAAGCAGGAGACTTGGGAGAGGAAGAGAGGTGCCTGTAGCCTATCTGAAAACCATCTACCTATAAAAGAACCTGCTAGGAGTTGACTGGAGTCAGATCCCGGGACAGCGCTTGTACAAAGGAAGAAGGTGGGCTGCCTGGGGAGGTTGTTTTTCCTTGCTATGGTTTGGGGCATGGCTGGGAACTATACACAGACCCCAAAGCCCAAGTAAGGGACTGAACTTTATTCTGAATTGTGACTAAACTTTAAATTGTGAGCCGGGGAAGACAGTGAGGTTACGTACCTGTAACGAGGGTTCTCTGTGGACAGCAGGCTAAGTCAGCCACACCTGGTGATGTCCTCTGGGTGGCGCCATAGACAGAAGTGCTCTCCAGAGCTCAGAAAGATAAACCTTTCTGAGCATGTGTGGGTAGCCCCACCTCCCCGGCCCGCCCCTAGCCAGGCCAGTGTGTCTCTAGAGGTTACGGAACAGACTTGATTGTACTGGTTACAAGTTTGTTTATTGCATCCAAACGGCATCAATCACAGCCCAGCTGGGAACCGGCTGAAGGCAATATAGTGCAAACATGAATATAGTGCAACTTCAACATAGTGCAAATGTGAACATAGTCCAACTTCAATATGTACATAGTGAACCTAGTGGTGCCATCCTCAACACATCATGCAAAACATAGCGCAAAATTCGATGCAACAACACATCGCATAGACAGCATAAACATAGTGCAAGGTCCTCGGTCCTAGTGCGAAGTGATGACCTAGTCGTCCTCTCATCTGTGCAAATGATACTGTGCAAATGGTACAAATTGTACAAACAGTATAGAACATAGTCACTTGCCAGCAGCTGACAGTTGCTGCCCAGCAGTGGAGTCCTGCCACTCAGCAGTGAGTCCTGAGGCTGTGTGCTTGCCGCTCCCTCGGTGGCTGTGGAGCGGACCGTCCGGCCTTGAAGTCCAGGCAGTAGTGTTTCTGGAAGGTAAGTGATGAGGACCAAGTGGTGGCCTTGCAGATGTCGTTCACCAACACCGAGCACAGGTTGGCGATGGTGGTGGCCAGGCCCGGAGCTGGTGTGCCCTGACTTTAGTTCCTGGCTGTGCACCCACTCTGTTGTGGCAGTAGGCGAAGCAGTCTGATATCCATTGTGACAGTGTCCTTTTTGTGGCAGGCCTTCCTGGCCTATTGGGGTAGAAGAAAACAAGAAGGAGCGGGTGAGCCACACCACTGGGAGAGAGTGCTTTATTGAGTCTCAAAGGTCAGCCTAACCTTTGAGACTCAATAAAGCTCTATCTTCCAGTGGTGTGGCTCTCCTGCTCCTTCTTGTTTTCTATGCTTTGTGGGGGAGGCGTTCTCTTCTCTGCCTATTGGGGTTGAAGGACATGAAGAGCTGGGTCCCTTGTCGTATGGTCTCTGTCCTGTGGATGTAGATGTGGAGGGCCCTGATGCAGTCAAGGGTATGCAGCCTCTGTTCTTCTGTGGAAGATGTGGTTCCGGGAAGAACGTGGGTAGCTCAATAGACTGGTTGATGTAGAATGCTGATGTCACCTTTGAAACGAACTTCGGGCTGGTGCGAAGGGAAGCACGGTTATGATGGATCTGAGTGTACGGTGAGTGAACCATGAGGGCCTGCAGCTCATGGATTCTCCTGGTGGATGTGATTGCGGCCAGGAAGAGTGTTTTCCATGATGCATACTTTAGGGCCATCGACTGGAACAGTTCAAAGGATTCCTGTGTTAGCAACTGCAGGATGACATTGAGGTGCAAGAGCGGCATCAGTGGCCTGACCAGGGGCCTCAGGTTCACCAGGCCTTTCATGAATTGTGTGACAATTGGTAGTGTTGTGATGGAGCTGTTGCTGGCCTTGTCTGCGCAATCGTGGAGGGCCACTATCACTGAGAGATGGACCCTGATGGATTGGGTCTTTAGGCCAAGCTCAAAGAGGGAGGTGAGGTATTGAAGGAACTTCATGACTGAGCAAGAGGTTGGGTTTAGCCTGTGGGCTGCGTACCAGATACTGAAGCGCCCATGCAGGAATCTTAGCTGGAATCTGGGCAGATGCCAGTATTGATATTCAAGCCTGGGCGGATGCCAAGGGCGCTTCTCCCGCTGAATGACTGGGGATGGAGGCCCTGCCAGGCGCATCTCATGCTGGTGAAGGCTGCGTGCATTCTGAGGCCTGACCTGAGGTAAGGGATGGTCCGGGGGAAGACAGGCTGGATTCAACAAGCAGGCTTGCAGCAGCAGGATCACTTAAGGCGGTTAGGTAGTCCTTCAGAGCGTGGCTTCTCAATTTCCTTGCTCTGGGGGACATTTTTGAGTTGTGGGTGCAGTCCTCCACCTGATGGCTGGCTCCTAGGCACCAGACAAACTGGTCATATGTATCCGTGTTGTTCATGTTCCTCTCGCATCGTGGGCATTTTTTAAACCCGGGTTTAGGCATTCTTCTGAAATCTTCTTTGTATTTGAATGTCAGGAGAGCTTGCAATCCATCTTGCTGGCAAAGTGGAAAAAACAAGACTGGCCTGGTTAGGGCTGGGCTGGGGAGGTGAGGCTACCTACACATGCTCAGAAAGGAGCACATCCATCTATGGCGCTGCCCGGAGGACGTCACCAAGTGTGGCTGACGCATCTTGCTTGTCCATGGAGAACCTGGGGATCCAGTCTTGTGAAACCAACAAGCCGGGGAATTGAAATACTGGATAACTGAAGCATAATAAAAGTAGTTTTGTTTTGCCCTTACCAGTTGTCTCTAGTGTTTTAAGGGTTTCTCGCTACCGCAGGCCATGGTGTACCACAAGCACCTATATTTACATAACATATGAAACCTATACCTACAAATAAACAATGTGGATGTATGCCTGATACAGTTGGGATGTTTGCTGTCTATCTATTTCTATATGCACAGCATATTACTCCCTTAGGGGTCAGCTGACATCATCCTCCAAGACACATGAAATACACTTACATGCACTTTATAGAATAATCCTCTCTAGAATGTATTTCTCCTTCTGTTAACAGTCTTTCTGAAGGCAGCAACATCTAAAAAGGATCACTGGGAAAAGAGGACAGTGAAATAAATCGTCAGTCTAAGAATGAGGTCTGTAGGGAACCAGCGTGTGGAATCACCTAGTTCCTAGTCTGCATTTCCCAATGATACCTTATGCACTGAGATTCATCACAGTTGTTTATTCATCTCTTTGAATGCTCAGAAGTATAAGCTTCCTTGCTCCATGCTGGAAATTATTCTGAACTTAAATGTAAGAGATAGATATCCCCCACAAACTGTTTTACTTATACATTTGGGGATAATTTGTTCATTCACCCAAAAATCAAAATGTTCACTTTTAGATTTTGCTAGCTGCGTGATAGGGTGTTTTGTTATATCTCATGTTTGCCTGACTTTCCATCGTTCTAAGACTTTACTTTTGCACCCAGTTGAGAGACTTTTGGAAAGTAGTCAATCCCTCAAATGACCTTGAAAATTAGAAGCCAGGATGACTTGAAACATAGAAACATAAACATAGAAAACTTAAAAATGACAGCAGAAAAAGACCATATGACCTTTCCAGTCTGCCCATCCACACCTACTACCAATTTCTCCCTTAGTGGTCAACTGTACTTGTCTCATGCTTTCTAGAATTCATTTACAGCCCTGATCTGCGGCACTTCCATTGGCAGGCTATTCCACATATCCACTAATATTTCCTTTAGATTAGTCCTGAGTCTGTTCAGTTTCATCTTCATCTTATGACCCATTGTTCCAGAGCGTCCTTCCAATTGAAAGAGGCTGACTTCGAGTGCATTTATACCATGAAAATCTTTAAATGATTCTTTCATATCTCCTGTTTCACACCTCTTTAAGTCTGTTCTCATATGCTTCAGGCAGGGCTGGGGCAATCATTAGGCAAACTAGGAACTCACCTAGGGTGGTAACTTCTGGGGGTAGCAAAGAGCAGACTTTCAAAGCTAAACAATAGATTATGACAGCCAGGGGGCCGTAAAGCTTAAGGTTTGCCTAGGGCCACTGACCATTTTAGTAGCCACCATCTGGAACAAGTCCATCTTCTTTATGCAGTGCTCCAAATGAGGTCTCACCAGAGTCTTATACAGAGTCACTGTCACCTCCTTATTCCTGCTGGTCAGTCCTCTCCCTATCCACCAAAGCAGCCTTCTGGCTATTGCCTTTTCTGTCTCTTTGGCTATCTTGAGGTCATCAGTTATGATCACCCATAAAATGGAGGTAGAGATGAAGGAGGGAAATAGACTATGACTTTCAGCATAAAATGCTAAATAAAAATAAATAGAAGATATCTATAACTTACATAATACAGAGCATAAACGAACCTTAATAGTGAAGAATGAAATCATGTTATGTACAAAATTCACCCCTATGTATCTGAATCTTCTCCTTAATGAGGTTATAGTTTGAAATTAATTGCTAGCTTTACACTGGGATTGTTAGGGGGCTCCAAGGAATCACTCCCTAAAGTCTCCTCAACCCCTTTGACGCTCTTGCTTGTTTCAGACTGAATTCTGCACCTACAATATAAACGACTGACTTGGTGGTGTTAGGGAGAAAGTATCTAAAATCTAGAAGGCAATGTAACCTGTCCCTATAGAAGAAACCTGATTCCCTGAAACTTTCAGAGCTGGACATGAAAGAAAAATGTCTCTCAATTAGTCTCCATAATGCATGAATAAAAATGTAAGTTCTCTCTTTTTTTATTTTAATCTTTCTTGGTAGTTCTTTTGGCAGTAGACTTTGCTTTTTTTAACCTCACTTTAGTTCTTATTCTATCTCAATGTCATTTTTCTTAATAGCATTGTTGTTATCATAAACATATCTTCAAAAGAAGTGGCTCATTTTGAATGTGCTTCTTTCAGTGTTGATATGGAAATACATATTTGAAGTCTAAATAAAATAGATAAATATAAATAAATAACTGAAAAGCCAATACATTTACCTGGAAAACTCAAGGAGAAAGCTAAGGATGTAATATATAAATTATGGACCTTTATCTGTGGAACATTTAAGGATTTATTTTACTATTGGACACATGATCTTATATTGTAAGCTCTCCAGGACAGAGACCTCACAATCCCCTGCTCTCTGCATTCATCAGGATTGATATAGTTTTATCAATGATACATTGCCTTTATTCACTAATAGGTTATCTACTGATGGAGAAAGGGAACTATTCATCGGTGAAGGAATTCATTCTTTTAGGACTGCCGCATGCGGATGAGCTGACAATCCCACTCTTCTTGCTGTTTCTGTTCATCTACATCTGCACCCTGCTGGGGAACCTCCTGATCCTGGTAACAGTTAGGGGAGATCCCCGGCTTCATACCCCCATGTACTTTTTCCTCTTTAATTTGTCTTTCTTAGACATCTGGCTGTCTTCTGTCACTGTTCCCAAAATGCTTGCAAATTTCCTGGAAGTGAGAAAAGTCATCTCGTTCTCTGGGTGCATCACCCAACTATATTTCTTCCATTTCCTGGCGAGCACAGAGTGTTTCCTTTACACGGTCATGGCGTATGATCGCTATGTTGCAATATGTCACCCCCTGCGTTACACTAAGATGATGAGCAAGAGAGTCTGTCTCCAGATGGCTGCAGGGACGTGGCTGACGGGCTCCATCCACTCCATGATACACACTGTCCTAACTTTCAGGTTGCCCTATTGTAAATCCAACCTTATTCAATATTTCTTCTGTGACATCCCACCCATCTTGAAGTTGGCTTGCTCCAGCACCTTTGTCAATGAAGCTGTGATACTGGCCAATATTGGAATCATAGCCTTAAGTTGCTTTCTTCTGATCTTGGTCTCTTATGTGCATATTATTTTGGCCATTCTGAAGATCAGCACTGCAGAAGGGAGGCGAAGGACCTTCTCCACTTGTGCCTCCCACCTCACTGTCGTCACCTTTTACTTTGGACCTCCTGTTTTTATCTATATGAGACCCACCTCTGTCTACTCAGTGGATGGAGCTATTGCTGTGTTCTATACCATGGTCACACCCATGTTAAATCCCATCATCTATTCTTTGAGAAACAAGGAGGTGAAATCAGCCCTGAAGAAACTGAGTGGGAGACACACAAATTCTCTTGGTTCCTAAAATACATCAAGCAGCTTATTACAATCATATTCTTGAAGTCCACCACATGGAAGCCCCTGAGTTATTGAATATTTCCATCTACAAGGGGGAGCTGATAAATCTCTGGCCTTGTTACAAAACGGAAATCTATGGGCACACTTCAGTTGCGGAGATCCGAAAGATCTCTCTGCTGTTTTGTTTTATTTGGTATCAAAGAAAATGAAACTTCAGAGAAATCATTTGGACCTCTGGAACCAAAATGTGCCCAGAGCTTTCTGCTTCATTACAAGGCCAGAGACTTATTATCCCCGCCCCCCCCCCCCTCGAATCATGTTTTAGTGGTTATGGAGGCCATTTTGGAATGGTTGCACGGCATCTACATGTGTTAATGCCAGTTTTACATTGACACTACTTGCCTGTGCAGAAGCCAAGGGATGCATAGATTATAAGGAGACATGTTCTGTGCGTATATTCTCAGTTATGCCTGTATAGTTTTAAGAATCTTTTTTTTTGGCTTCTGCACCTTCTACAAGACAAGTGCTTTGTCACTGGACCTTTGCAAATACTCTTTTGTTACCATGCATAGACTGGGCCTTCTACAAGGCATTGCATAAGTATCAGCAAACCTCTTTTCGGCCAAGGATTTAGAAGAGTGATCAAGGGGACCTCCTACTTAAGCCTCTGGTATTAAGCGTATTCGTTTGCAGAGAGCAATGATGGCACCTTTAGGCATGTATTAGTGCAGTTTGCACTGTTGAATGCTCCCATTCTGAGGGTCTCTTATTAGTGACAGGGATATGTTTTGACATTTCACTATGCAGAACCTTTTCTGAAAATGTTCTGGTCCATACTTAGCATTGTACAGACTGTTTTCAGAGATGACCAATGCAAACATAGCTAAGGAAGTCTTCTACTGGCTTGTATGCTGTGATGCAAGGTACGTCATGATAAATATATCACTTTCTACCTGCTTTTATACTGTCTTAAGAGTGCACCGAGATTATTTTGCAGTGTTCTGGGCATGCAACAGACTGGTATATACAGTCTAGTTTGCATCGACATTTATGTATCATCAGTATTCATATATAGTTTGCATCAGCACAGCACTATCAGTGAGAAGAGCGGCTTAGGAGATGCAGTTTGACAGGGGGGCGTGGCCATTCACGGATATATTGAGGAGACACGCAGGATCAAAAACATCCATAATTTCAGAATACGGTGAGCATGGGGACCTACAAAACCATTTGCTACATAGAGCCATGTCTCGTGCTCCATAGTGCTTTGTTTGTTGAAAATGTCTATGCTCTCAATTCCAAAACCATGGGTGCGTCTACCTGGGTGGCTGCGGAATCACGTTTAAATCGGGATTTGGATGTGCCTGTGGGCCGGACATGCGTGTTCTGGAATTGGGCTCTCTACTTGTAAATGCTGGTACTTAAATGTATAAGTGGTGAACATTGTTATCCATATGTATAAGCCCAAGTGTCTGCAGTTATTTCTGTATACTTTATTTTTGTAAAATGCTTGCTCCCATCTTACATTCTGGAAAATAGACATGTATTTCCTGATTTCCCTACACCTATTTTACAAAAGGCTTCATGTCGAGCAGACCTTTTGTAAACTACGCTGGAAACTGTGAATCTTTAGACGTGGACATTCAATTTCTGACCTATATGAATGGAGAACAGGCATTGAATGCATTAATTATATTCATTTACTGCCTTGGTATGGTGCTCTGTCCAGGAGAACCCTATTTCACAAAAACTAAGATGAGCTCTCAGTGGTACACGATCAGACAGGAAATGCAGGAGCTAGGAATTTGACAAAGTCAGTTTGAGGAGAAATGTGTTGAGTTTAGATCAGAGGTTTGCCACAGAACGTAGCTCTTAATTGTCAGGAAAAAAACGAAAATGCAAGGAGGCCAGCCATGAGAGGTAAATACAGTGGTCAAAGATATATACATATAGGATTTTCTTGCTTTGTATATGCTGACATCTTCTAATGTAGTATGTTTTTTCATTTTCTATATGTTTTTGAACATAATTTGTGTTTTATAAACAAATGTTGTATGTAAACTCTTCTACTGAGGGAGGAGAATGCTAAAAATAGAAGGCATTACATCTAATTTTGTTGTCTCTTTAAGTTGGAGCTGAATAATAATAATATTAATAAGCTTTAGACCAGGTGGAGATAACGACCCCTGGTGTTCTCCTCACTTGCATTTCTTTGCTTTAATAGATTATAGAAATTATTTAAAGTTTCATTACTCTTTTTGCCTTTAAATAAAACCAGTGAATTAGAATTAAAGCAGAAGAAATCCAGTGGAAATGCTCAAAGAAATCAAGGAAGCTAACAAAAGTTACAGCGCAGTAGTAATAATGGGTGATTTCAATTACCCCGGTATCGATTGGGTCAGCGTCACGGCAGGACATGCTAGGGAGATAAAGTTCCTAGATGAAATAAATGACTGCTTCTTGGAGCAGCTGGTTCATGAACCAACCAGAGGGGAAGCCATATTGGACCTAGTCCTTAGTGGGACACCAGATCTGGTGCAAGAGATAAGGTTGTTGGGGACACTTGGCAATAGTGATCATAGCATGATCGCGTTTGATCTAATTAATGGAGGAGGGATGGTAAGGAAATCCACAGTACTACCTTTTAACTTTTGAAAGGGAGACTATGATAAAATGAGGAAAATAGTTAAGAAAAAACTAAAAGGAGCAGTTGCAAAGACTTACATCAAGCTTGGGTGTTGAAAAAATACTATCTTGGAAGCCCAGACCAGCTGTATTCCACGCTTTAAGAAAGTGGAAGGAAGTCCAAAAAACTGCAAGCATTTTGTTGCCGCCAAACAAGCTGTTGTTGCCAAAATTGTCTCTTTTTTCCATTTCCTGAAAGATGCTAACAACAAAACCTGGAAACAGCACAAGCACTGGCAAGTCAAATGCAAGGCATTGATAAGGCAGGCAAAGGGAGAATTTGAGAAGAAGCTTGCTGCGGAAGCAAAAACACAAAATAAAGACTTTTTCAAGTACATTCGTAGCAAAAAACCGGTGAGGGAGTCAGTTGGTCCATTTAATGATAGAGGGGTTAAAGGGGCACTAAGAGGCAACAAGGCGATAGCGGAGAGACTGAATGAATTCTTTGCTTCGGTCTTTACTGAGGAAGATGTAGAGATGTTACCTATGACTGAAATGGTATTTAAAGGTGTGGAAGATTTGAAGGAAATATCGATGCATCGGGACGATGTATTACAACTATTAGATAAACTGAAGAGTAGCAAATAACCTGGGCCAGATGGCATACATCCGAGGGTGTTGAAAGAACTGAAATATGAAATTGCAGACCTGCTATTAGTAATCTGTGAATTTTCATTAAAATCATCTCTAATACCTGAAGATTAGAGGATCGCCAATGTAACACCAATTTTTAAAAAGGGTTCCAGGGGTGATCTGGGAAACTACAGACCCGTGAGCCTGACATCAGTACTGGGAAAAATGGTAGAAACCATCATAAAGAATAAAATTACTCAACATGTAGATAGTCATGGCCTAATGGGAGACAGCCAACATGGCTTTAGACAAGGAAGATCTTGTCTTACTAATCTGTTTTATTTTTTTTTGAAGGTGTGAATAAACAGGTGGACAAAGGTGAGTCGGTTGATATAGTGTATCTGGACTTTCAGAAAGCCTTTGACAAGGTCCCTTACCAGAGACTTTTGGCAAAACTAAAGAGTATTGGGATAGGAGGCAGTGTACTATTGTGGATCAGGAACTGGTTAAAAGATAGAAAGCAGAGGGTAGGGCTAAATGGCCAATTTTCCCAATGGAGAAAGGTGAATAGTGGTGTACCCCAGGGATCTGTGCTGGATCCGCTGCTTTTTGACATATTCATAAATGACCTGGAAAGGGGAATAACGAGTGAGGTTATCAAATTTGCAGATGACTCAAAACTATTTATTGCAAGAGGATCTTGATAAATTGGAAGACTGGGCATCAAAATGGCAGATGAAATTTAATGTGGACAAGTGCAAAGTTATGCACCTAGGGAAGAACAACCCAAACTATGGTTACACGATGCAAGGTTCCACATTAGGAACCACCACGCAGGAAAAAGATTTAGACGTCATTGTGGATAACATGTTAAAACCCCCGGCCCAGTGTGCAGTGGTGGCCAAGAGAGCAAATAGAATGCTAGGTATCATAAGGAAAGGAATGGAAAATAAAACAAAAGATATTATAATGCCTCTATATCGTTCCATGGTGAGACCGCACCTTGAATATTGTGTGCAATTCTGGTCACCGTATCTTAAAAAGGATATAGCGTTATTAGAAAAGGTTCAGAGAAGAGCCACCAAAATGGTAAAGGGATGGAAGGATACTCCTATGAAGAAAGGCTAAAAAGGTTAGGGCTCTTTAACCTGTAAAAGAGACGGCTGAGGGGAGATATGATAGAAGTCTATAAATTAATGAACGGAGTGGAACGGGTAAACGTAGATCGATAGTTTATGTTATCAGAATATAGAAAGACTAGGGGACATGCAATGAAGCTACAGGGTAAACTATTTAAGACTAATAAAAAAAATATTTTTTCACTCAATGTGTAATCAAACTCTGGAATTTGTTACCGGAGGATGTAGTAAAGGCTGTTAGTGTAGCTGGGTTTAAGAAAGGTTTGGACAAGTTCCTGGAGGAAAGGTCCATAAACCATTATTAAGAAGGGGCCCAGGATATCAATGCTTGACCCAGTACAAGCATTGTGGAACCTGTGTCTTTTGGGGAAGCTGCTAGGTACGTATGACCTAGATTGGCCACTGTTGGAAACAGGATACTGGACTTAATGGACCTTGGTCTGACCCAGTATGGCATATCTCATGTTCTTTTGGATATGTTTGTGCATGTGTGTCTCTTACAGCTCAAGTTTAATGTAGGCATTTTGCTCGGTGATGCTGTAGGCAACAGAATGCAAATAAGCCGTGTGCAAAAATTCAGTGATACGTATGGGGGCCGGCGAGACACATGCGCACAGGAATCTATGTTAAGTTTGGCATCTGTGGACATGATGGAATGCTTAAACAAAAACAATCATCCGAAGTGAAGTTTGATGTTTCATTTCAGATGGCCAGACCCCCAGTGATGGTCCCTCTGAACATAATACCTCCTTAAACATGCCAAATCTTTCCTGGTGGTCCAGTGACTTCTAACCTCCACCCATTGGAACCCTGGAAGCTTTGGGCCATCCCATACCTTAACAGTTGGGGGGCCAGGAGTGATGTCCGTATGCTCCTACCCACATACTGCCATCTTGAAAAATAGCAGTGATCCCTAGGGGTGCATCCTGGAACCCTACATTGTGTACCCTAGTATGTACCCCCATGTGGCGGGGGGGGGGCACACTGCCATATAAGGAATATTTTCTTTACATGGCAGAATGACCTCACCTGGTGTATCCCTGCATGCACTGCAGGGGGTCAGACACCTTCATTTTTCAAGATGGCAGCTCAGGAGTGAATGCATGCGGGACTCAATCCTGCTCCCCAACTATTAAGGTACTGGGGGATCCTACTACTTCTAGGAGTTCAAGGAGGGGGTGCAGAGAGTCCATTGGGACACTAGGGAAGGCTTGGCAGGTTGGAGGGGGTGTTCAAGTTCAGGGGTGGATTGAAATCAGGGAGAAACATGATTGGGGTCTGGTCATCTGAAGTGAAGTACTGGAAAACAATGTCTAGGCTTGAAAGATCAAAAACAACAAAATGTAATGACAGAACCCTCCCCCATGAGTAAACATTCTTCACTTAAAAGCAGAAAACATAAGCTAATAACAAAATATTTGATGGAAGAAAAAGTCCTTTTGGCACTGGAGGCTGGTCTGGTCTGTCTCTGTCTCCAGCCATCGCCTTTCCTCGCTCTTACAAACAGCCCCTGTTAATACTGCAAAAAATCTATTTTTGCACTCACATCTCAACTGCCTCTGAGGGCAGTTCATCATCATCATATTACAAAGAAAAATAGGACTTTGGATAACCCATATTTGTGAATAGATGCACCAGTTCATTGAGACTTCAACTATAGCTATTGCCCAAGTCGCAATTTCATACATTTTCAGAATTCAATTATCTTTAAAATCTTTAAAGATCTAACTTAGAAATGCGTCTTACACAGAATCAGAATAGAATTAGTGTGCAGTCAGAATATCCAGAAATCCAGCTTTTTCTGACCCAAGCAACTGGGAGCGATTTGGCAGATACCCCTCCAGTTTACATAGACTTTTTGGGAAGAAAAAAGATTATAAATGTATAGGAAAGATGCAATATAGACACAGTAGCTACAATTGAAGGTAAATAAAGCTCTTTTTATATCTCTTCCCAACATATTGATGCATTTTCTTATATTTAATAAACCCTTATGTTACTCTAGTTATGTTTAATTGCTACACAAGTTATCTAGAAAACTTTATAACCCTAATGTTTGCTGCAAGCGTGATTAATCTAAAACTAAATTAATGGACATCTGCATACTTGAGTGACTGCTTGCTCTCTTGAGTCCTACACTGGAGTAGTTATGAAATTCTTTTATGCTAGAGAAGTCTAAGGGGCCCTTCTGCTAAAGTGCAGTAAGCAATTAACACAGGAATTAGCGTACGTTAACAGCTGCTGTGTGAATACGGTAATTATCGCTATGACATCATGTGCTAATTCACCTGTTAACTGCTTGGAGGGGCATTTTCGAAAGGATGTTCAGGTGCAGTCTGGGATGTCCACGGCCAAATGTCTGGGGACATTTACATTTTGGCCCGATTTTAGAAACGTGGACATCCCCCCAAATGGATGGCCCAGAAATGACTTCTTGGATATTCTGGCTGGCGTTTATCCAGAAGGGGGACGTCCATGGTCAGTGACATTAGATACTCAGACATGCGGTAGTGGGTTAGTTATCTATGCGGGATTTGTATTTACCAGCAGGGTGTATTTGTATTTCCTGAAAGGGTGGTGGATGCTTGGATTGCGCTCCCGATGGAAGTGGTGGGGGCAAATACAGTGACGGAGTTCAAAAGGGCATGGGACAGACACCGTGGATCCCTTTACAGCAACAAGAAAATACCAAAATAGTCTGAACCATCTAATTCCTTAACAAATTTAAACATTAGAGCCATCATTGAACATCATGTTCAATGTAACCTTTGTCCTATGTACACCGCTTTGACTCGGAGAAAAGAGGTATATAAATCCAGCTAAATAAATAAACTTCCATGGGTGCTATGTACTGGAACACGCTCATAGATGTTTCTAGCAGATAACGGCCCCGGTGCATGTACACACCCTTATTTGGTTTCTAGAACGACCTCCACTCTATTTTACATTTTCTTCATCGAAAAGGGAGAAAATCAGTGTTGAAGTTAAATTAAATTCTCTGAGTGGCTATGCTTTGTCTAAGTCTGGTAAAATTTTTGACATGAAAGACTAAGCATTTACTCCAGAAACATGAAATGGAAAAAAACCCCTTTATTATTCCAGGCTCAGAATACCACTGGCTTCCCAAGCTGTACGTTCTATGGCATTTTTAATAATCTTTATTACGATGTGTTGGAACAGCATACTGATATGCGGCAGTTCCATAAATTATGAGACCTGAGGGTCCGATTTTAAATTGATTAAAAAGGAGGATCCACTACGAGGGAGGTTTTCTTCTCAAGGTGGATGATCTGACAAAAATTATAAGTTCACATATTTATGGTTTTGGGGGGTCATGGATAAAAATAAAAACAGGTGAATGGTGGGTTTAGAAAATCATCTCATTGTAGGACATGATTATTGGCACCCTTATAAACAATTCAAATCAACTTGAACAGAATCTGGAGTGGGGGTTTCAACCCGCGTACTAAACAAAGAAGGACTTCATAGGTGAAGTCCAAAACGGACCCCACTGCTAAAAAAGAAGACTTAAAAAGGCATGACTGATCTTTGCCCAGACCCACCTTGAGAAACCATAATCCTTCTGGGAAAATGTTCTGTGGACAGATGAAACCAAACTTGAGCTCTTTGGCAATGCAGACTAGCAATATATCTACAGGTGAATAAATAAAGTTTATAAGGAATAAAACACTCTGTATACAGTTAAATATGGTGGAGGTTCCATAATGTTGTGGGACTGTTTTGCTGCACACAACTCACAAATGGAGGCCTGGAACATATTAAAGGAATCATGGAGTCAGAGGATTACTAAGGTATTTTGGAATGAAATCTGCTACTTAGGGGTATGTTTATTAAACCATCCTAATGTTACCGGCGCTAGTTGCAGCGATAATGTGAAGAATGCCATATAAGGAGTGGGCATTCCAGTCCTAAGGTAGCAAGAATCTGTATCGCGCGATAGTGGGCGCCGTGGCACGTTAACGCGCGTTAACCCTAAGTACATGCCAGCGCAGTGTTAGAAGCTATAATGATGTAGCCCACTGGTTACTGCAATGACTGTGGAGGCAGAGGTCATGGGTTCGATCCCGCAGTGGTGTAATCTAAAACTGCTGTCAGAGGCATTTTCTTTTAATTTAAATCGGTGCTGCCAGCAGAAACACCCTCACAGTTCCGTAACCTAAGGTGCCTCATAAGGCGCCCTATAAGTCACATTATAAAGTGCCCTGTCTGCGAAGGCACCCTATAATGTGCCCTATAGGGCACTGTATAGGGTGCCTTAAAGGGTGCCTATGAGGCACCTTAGGCTACAGCACTGTGAGGGTGTTTCTGCTGGCAGCACTGATTTAAATTAAAAGAAAATGCCTCAGACAGCCTTTTTAGATTACACCACTGTGGGATCAAACCCATGACCTCTGCCTCCACAGTCATTGAAGTAACCAGTAGGCTACATCTCTATAGCTACTACCACACTGCTGGCTGGCTACAGAAAGACTGCAGGTCACCACACAAACTGCTGTGGTTACCAGGATATGGTAATCCCACCCATACCCATGAAGCACTGCACATGCAGATCAGCAGTCTACAGCTGATCACATAATGGGGTATGCACCCCCACAGCACCTAGGCCTGGTAGGGGGAACCGACCGTGTGTGTTACTGGCACAGAGTAGCTACAGACCGTGACATTGTGGCAGGTCCTGTGCTCACCCTGAGGGTGAGGTGGGGCACCCAGCACCAGGTCCACAGCACCTGTCTTGGCTGAGATAGACTGTGCTGCAGGTCCCCATCAGTGCCAGTGTGTGATAGGTAGTCCTTGCAGACACACCTAAGATACACCTGTGTCCATCTGTATTTCCCAGTCACGTCTAGCCCATGTGGACTATGATGCACCCAGAATAGTGCATATCCTGTGTGGGTGCCATAGTCACATGTTATAAGTGAAGGTGGGTGTTTGGACCCCAAGGCGGATTATGTAGCATCACCCAACCCACCCTCTGTGGCTCAGGATGGGGGACAGGATCTCTCGCCAACAAATCCACATTGTACATCGCTGCAGCAGTGGCAGTAGAGGGGACCATCAACCCCAGTCCTGCTGGGAAACAGGCACCCTACAGGGCAGTCAATGCAGATTTGTATGCATCAATAAGGCAATGGCAGACAGGCAAAATGCTGGAAAAGCTCAGCTCAGCTGCCCCCCACCACTATCTGACACTCACCAGCAGAGGGCACAGTCAGTCTCCACCCTGCAAGGTGTTCCAACCATACACATACTAACTGCAGACAGTCTGCTAGCTAGTACATAGTGCATGTTCCTGGAGGAACTGTGTGCACCCAAAAATTGGATGTGAGCACACACACCAAGCAGGTATGTCAGTGATTGGACCCCAGAAAAGGGAACCCATAAATATCACTTGAAAGAAATACTGTATAGCACTATGGGGGAACCTAGCCATGCCGTGGTCACTGCTCAGTCAGGGTGAGAGTGACCTCCCAGCATGACATGCTGTGGCCACCCTGTCTGTGCAGGTGGTGGTCGGGAACTACAATGTCCCAGCCATTGCCCTATACCCTGTGCAGATGCGTCCTGCCCAGGCCACCCTGTCCGGGCCATACCCACAGTACCTTGCTCCTCATTATGCACATTGGCAGGCTAACACTGGAAACAGTGCAAGCAGTGTGGGCTCATTAAGGGGTAGGCAGCCACAACACACAGGATAGACAGAAACACACTCCCACACCTATGCCAGCATTGTGCAAATATAGAGGTTTGTGGCAACCCTGGCCGCCACACCAGTCCTGGGCGCAGTGCAGGCGTTGCTATGGTATGCAAAACTGTTGGGGTCACTCCCTGGGGTGGTAAACACTGTCAGAATCAATAACTGAAACACTCTCCACAGATATCAGAAAGGTTGATATGATGAATCTCTGTCAACAAATTATGTTTAACTTAGGATTTGTTAGCTGACATTAATCATAGCAAGCTTTTGATATATATGGAACATGTTCCCAAGTTTAGGACGGCTTTGCTAAGGTATGCAGGTGCCAGTATTGAGAGATGCTGCTCCATGAAGGGCCCATCAGCCTGACTCTCCATGAGGCGTTGGATAGTGGAGCCTGTGGGTGTTTGTACTCCTGCTGGCCTCTGCTCTAGGGCTGAGTTTCCCAACTCCGGTCCTGGTGGGCCAAACACTGTTCAGGTTTTCATGCTGTCCCTAATGAATATGCATGAGATACATTTGCATACATGGGGGGGGCGCATATAAATGCAGCACAGGCATATTTATTAGGGACAGCATGACAACTGAATGGTATTTGGTCCTCCAGAACTGCAGTTGGGAGACTCATCTCTAGGGATTGCACATTTTTATAGTGTCTCTGCCCTGTAGGGTAAAATATAGGTGTTTATCGCTTGTTTATTTAATCTGCAATAACAGTTCCATCTTTATTACCACGGTTTAGTACTGGGTAAAATATAGGGACATGGTTTGCAGGAGCCACAGCTGGGGCTTGAACCTGT
This sequence comes from Ichthyophis bannanicus, assembly GCA_033557465.1. Lineage (NCBI taxonomy): Eukaryota > Metazoa > Chordata > Amphibia > Gymnophiona > Ichthyophiidae > Ichthyophis > Ichthyophis bannanicus. Next base: position 125,144,901 of record CM066048.1, read on the forward strand.
GACCTTCTGCCCCTGAACACACTGACTGTGTGTACTGCACCAAACTGTTGCCACAAAGGCATATCATTCCCTGGGGCTACCATTAGTGTTCATTAGATAGACCTTGTCTGTTGCACTGCACGGCACCCACCTAAACAGGGTTTGGCCTTGGTCTGCTGTGGGCAGATGCTACTGCCCCCTCCATCACCATGCTGACATGCCCTTATGCCAGTGGTGCTGGTGGTGCGCAGTCCCAGGCCATCCAGTGTGCCGGTAGGCAGCTGCCTATAGTGTGGGTTCTCGGGTAAGGGTGCCTACATGGACATGCACACTTCCTCCCGGCACCACCTGCCAATGTTATGTGCCCTTGGGGGTACCTGCTGGGTAATATCCCCTGTGAGACACACACTCGTGTCCATGTTGGACCCTTGTCAGTTGCTGTCTTGCTGCTTTACAGTTTCGGCATTCCTATGTGCCACCTAGGCATCTGCCTAGTCCGCACTGTGCCCCAGCTGGACCACAGCATAACAAACCTGCCCAATATAAACGACAAAACCCTGATCACTGCTATTTCACTGTGGGATCATTCACTTTGTAGGGGGACAGAGCATAGCCCCTTCCAAACATGATATCTTCCTTTTTATGCTTTGTCAGTAGTGTTGCTTTATGTTTATCATTAGTAGCACTATTGGCCAGATTGGTTATGGGGATTTCAAATGTGGTTCTGGTCATTTAATATGTTTATTTGCCTTTTTGGTTCCTGCACATGTATCACTACTATCACTTTTCTGGGTTTCCCTGGCTTTGCTGTACATTGCTGACTGAAATGGTTTCTCTCTCCTGCAAATGTACCTCTAGCGCGAGGTTTTCACTGGCGCTAATTTTCAGACCTTCATTTCACGGCGTTAGTGTGAATGGGGCCTCTCCCTGCCCACTCTCCGCCCATTGATCCCTCATCTCCACCCCTGGGGAGCCTTACTCCGCCCTCTGGGGAGCCTTACTCCGCCCTCTGCGCACCTTAATGCCGCCGCAGACATTATTATGCGATACGTGATGTTCTCGCACGGTAAAGCGCCATTATCATGCGTTAATGTCACGTATTGCGCGATAACATTGCAGCTGTGCCATTAGCGCCGTTTAGTAAACATACCCCTTAGTGTCAGAAAGCTAGGTCTGGGTCAAAGGTCATGGGTCCTCCAGCAGGACAATGACCCAAAAGTCATTGGTTTAAAAAGGAAAAAAAAGGACTGTTTTAAACTGGCCAGCAATGAGTCCTGATCTCAATCCAAGCAAGAACCTTTGGAAAGAGCTGAAATCTGCCATTGGTAAAAGGAGTCCTGGAAACATTCATGAGCTGGAATAAATCACAGTTGAAGAGTGAGAGAAACTACCAGCAGACAGATGTACAAAACTTATAGATGGTTACAAGAAACATTAGGAGGCTGTCATCACTGCCAAGGGTTGTTCAACCAAATATTGGTGAAGGGTGCCATTAATCCTGTCCAGGCCATATTGTTTTTTTTCCCCAGAAATTGCTACAGCTAAGTTGCACAGACATCATTTTTTTTGTTGTATATCTTTTGAACATACTATTAAAATATTATGAAGACATACAGTGGGAATATTTCCAATTATTTTTCAAGATATTGTACACAATATACCTAAAATGCAAGGGTGCCAATAATGTTGACCACAACTGTAGCTATCCTGCTACCTTCAGACATATTCATGCAGCCTTCCAATGTGCTGTGATTACACCTCTCCTCAAGAAACCCTCACTAAACGCTGCCTGTCCTTCTAATTATCAACCCATCTCCCTCTTCCCCTTTATTTCTAAACTACTTGAAAGTGTGGCTCACTGTCATTATCTTGATTTTCTCTTTTCTCAAGCCCTTCTGGATCCAGTGCAGTCTGGCTTTCATCCTCTACATTCTATTGAAATGGCTCTTGCCAAAGTCTCCAGTGACTTGTTCTGGGCCAAATCCAAGGGCTTTTACTTGATCCTCATCCTTCTTGACCTTTCTGCTGCTTTAGACATTCTTAACCACCACCTTCTCCTTGATACTTTGTCCTCACTTGATTTTATGGGCTCTGTTCTATCTTGGTTCTCTTCCTATCTCTTCCACCACACTTTTAGTGTTTGTTTTGGTATATCATCCTCTACTGCTATCCTGCTCTCAGTTGATGTACCACAAGGGTCTGTCTTGGGACTAATCCTTTTCTCCCTCTGTACCCAGTACCTTGGTGCGGTCATCTCTTCTGATGGTTTTCATTACCATCTTTATGTTGATGACTTTCAGATTGACCTCTCTACACCTGAAATCCTTCTGGGAATCCAGGTCCATATCTCTCCTTGCCTATCTGACATTGCTGCCTGAATGTCTCATCGCCATTTGAAATTGAACATGGCCAAAATGTAGCTTCTTATCTTTCCACCTAAACCCACTTCCTCCCTTCCTCCTTTCTCTCTTTCTGTGGATAATGCTACACTCTTCCTTTTTTTCCTTGACTCACAACCTTGGGGTCATCTTTGACTTCTCCACACACATCCAACTGAAAGAAATGACAGGTTTTTGCTTTCTCTATAACATCAGCAAAATTTGCCTATTCCTTTCTGAACGCACTACTAAGACACTTATCCATTCTTTAGTCACCTCCTCCTTGTTGGTCTTCCTCTGAATCATCTCTATTCCCTTCAAACTGTTCAAAATTCAGCTGTGCGGCTACTCTTCCACCAGTGTTGCTATGCTCATATAACCCTGCTTCACAAGTCACTTCATTGGCTCCCTCTCTGTTTTCGCATCCAATTCACACGTCTCCTACTGACCATAAGTGCACTCATTCTGCTGCTCCTCACTACATTTCCTCTCTTAACTCTCCCTACATCCCTCTTTGAGAACTCCACGCTTCTGGCAGATCCCTTCTATCTGCGCCCTTCTCTTCTACTGCCAACTCCAGACTTTGATCTTTCTATCTTGTTGCTCCTTATGCCTGGAACAAACTACCTGAGTCCCTACATCAGGCTTTATCTCTGGCCCTTTTCAAATCCAGACTAAAAGCTCATCTCTTTGAGGCCTTTTGGAACCTAATTCATGTTCCTTTTTTTTTTTTTAACAATTCTCCTAGACATATCCTAGTCCACAGCTGTTGTGTTGTCTGTCTTGATTAGAATATAATCTCTGATGAGCAGGGACGATCTCTTAAATGTGTCTGTACAGCACTGTATATACCTTGTAGTGCTATAGAAATGATTAGTTGTTTTTTTACCATTTCATATTTTTGGAGCAAATGCTTAGTCTTTCATGTCAAAGTCTATCAAAACTTTTACCAGTAGTAATAGTAACCTGGCAGAAATCTCTAATTGAAGCAATACATTGCAAACAAAGTCAGTATTCAAACAGGCAATTCTAAGTCTGCACATGATCAGTTCTTAAACTGTAAAGAAACCAGTCATAAAACTCACTTGAAGGGGAGTCATTTTTTGATAGGGGAAAGGTGGAGCTCCGCAACTCTTGTGTTCTAGCTAATCACTAAATTTTGAAGTTGTAGAATAAGATTTTAATGGAAGGCTTTGTCCTTCATTCTCCTTACAGTTTTTGGTTTGTAACAGTGTGGCTCTCTTATTAGTCCTCCTGGATATGTAGAAATGAATGCCAACAAGCACATTGGAGGTAAGTCCCCTTGTACTGAAGAAGTAAAACATTTGATAGCTTGCTGGAGTTACTTTGTTCCCAGTACCTGACATTGGAAATATTCCATTAGGGCCCGATTCTGTGTTACAAATAGCGGGGATGGACGTCCATCCCCGCTATTTGTGCCTTCTTTCACTGTGTCTAACCTTCCTGCCGGTTGTGCGGGGAAATTAGATAGAGACGGGGAAGGGGTGGCTCAGGGGCAGAGTCTGAGTGGGTGGTGGGAGGTCACCGGCCCTGGATGTACTGGGCCGATTCTAATCTCGGCCCTGTACGTCCAGGGCCGGCGACTTGTGCGGGGAAGTTAGTCCACCTCTGAGGTGGACTAACTTCCCTGGACGTGTCTTTTTTAATGGTCTGGGGCACAGATGGGGCAGTGGAGGCCAGGAGACATGCCCCGCAGCCCGACCCTGGCCTTAGGAGGTCAGATCGGGGGTCGGGCTGTGGGGAATAAGCCTTTGTTACCGGCGGCCGGCATCGCGGCTTTTAAATGGAGCCATGGTGCCATGGCTACCGGTCGCCATGGCACTGTGGCTCCATTTAACAGCCCTGACTGAGTTAGTCAGGCTTGTCATGTACGTGTGGGCCAGAGTGAATTGCAGTCCCAGCTTGCACATACTTGACTGATCGCGATTCTGATCACGAGGGGCTAGATGTGCCCTGCAGGATCAGAATCGTGAGCCTCTCTGTATGTCCGGCTCAGACCAGACGTCTGGGATGGAACGAGCCCTTTAGTGTTCTCATTGAAGTTGTGTATAGGTGAGCAGATCGCACGCTAGGGGGCATTGTTGTTTTGCAGTAGGAACACTTCCTGCCCTTTAGCAGGGCTGATACCACAGTAAAGTAATAATTTAAAGAATAGTTCCACGAGAAGCCATCCCCAGAAATGTAACTGTTCACCGCAACCACAGAAAAACAGCTGTTGGGCTGCCTGAGACATGTAGCTCACTGTTAAAGCTGCAGCTTCCCATTCCATCCTATCACATTCCTTCATCAGAGACTGCATTAGCTTAACAAAGCAGAGACGATAATTGGCAGCAAACTTGAATCATTCGTGTTAGTGTATTTTCCTCTTCCATCATGGCAGGTTTTCTTTTCAGGGTTTTCCTGCTAGTTGTTGTTTCAGGTAATAAGTCATGCCATAGGTCTGAAGCCATTTAATAGCTTAGGGTATGTTGTAGCTGAGCTATAAATATTTCTTTGCTGATGTTTCATGCAGGTGATGTCCTGAGCAATTCGATCCAACAAGAGCCTCATCTTTCTGGCAGAGAGGGAGATATGGTAACACTGAACTGTTTCTATTCTACCAGCTACACTGGGCAAGTGTATCTTTACTGGTACCGACAACATCCCAGCAAAGGTTTGGAGTACATCCTGAACAGAGCAAACAAAGGAAGCTATAGCGATACTGCCTCATTTGCCAGGGAGAGGTTTTCCTCTGTGGTAAGCTCCAACTCCAGCAGTCTGACCATATCCAAGCTGAACAGGGGAGATGCAGCAACCTATTACTGTGGCTTTCAGATTGACACAGCCATCGTATCGGGAGAGCGCTCTGCACAAAAACCTCTGCAGTATGCGTCCTATTGAAATACACCGTGCACGGTCTCTCCTCAGGAAAGTGACAATGTCTTCTCCTGACATGCTTTTACATTTACACCTCTCAGAATAAATATAATAAAATGCAAGAATAGCAGCTGCAGTTCTAACAGCTTGACATTGTAGTGCCTTTATTCCCACCGGGAAGAGACTAAGGAGATGCCCAGGGCTTCAGCACACGGAGAGGAATGCAGAGTTTCGTGCAAACATTAGGTAGTAGTACTTCAAGTTGTGAAATGAAAAAATATTCTTAACTTTGTGACTGCACACATACGTGTGTGTGCATGTATACAAAAACATAAATTTATATATATATGAGAGAGAGAGAGAAACTGATAACATTCTGTCATGCTAAGTGAAGTATGTGATAAGGAAGCTTATCATAGCTCAGGAAGGAGCTATAGAAAAGATGATGTGACTCTGAACAAGCAACCTGTCAGTTCTGGTAGAAATAAGAAAACAGAATTTTCTTACAAAAGACTACCAGTCCCAGAATGCACCAGGTTTCCAGCAGCCATTAGAGGAGCTGAAGTGGGGAAACGTGTATTCAATCAGGAGGGCTATGAGGTAATCCCTAAGCACACATCTCAAATGGCAGGGCCTGATTCAGCACAGCTGCGCTGTATTAGGGAGGAGCACTCATCAAGGCAGAATAAGAATAGAGTTTGTTCTACAGATGACAAGCATCAGCTTCTCCATGATCATCTTCATGATCACCTTGGAGATGCAGAGAAGGATCATCAGTTTCATCTGAAGGATCAGCAGAAGCAGAAGCCAAACCGGACGGATAGAGAAGGAAAGAAACCCTCTGGAAGGAAGAGGAGAAAAGCCTTTGAGAGGTCTAGAAGAGTCCAAGGCAGTACGTATACTGGGAGGTATTCCAAGGGCCAGCATAGACCATTGGACTGGGGAAAGCCAGAGGAATGGTGCTGCAGAACAAGGAATCACCAGAGGCTACCTGTGAGGGAGACGGCTGCACGTGGAAGGGACTCTAAGACCTATGCCAGAAGGTATGTGAAGAGAGATCCAGTGTCCAGGGATCAGGACTGGAAGGCTGGACATAAGAACTGGACTACATACTGGCCAGGCTATATAGAGAGGAACTATAGCAACAATGGAAGCTCAGGTATGAACACTGATCTATGCCCTAGCTATAACCTTGAAAGATAGCAGGGAAATAAGTGTTCTCCTGAAAGTGCTCCATTGAAAGATTCATCTGTGCCAATTCATGATAGTGACCCTATGCTTGTTGATGAAGGGGAAATAATAGCAGATCAAGATATTGTTTATATGGACTGCTCTCTATCCAAACTCCGTTGGTAACTTTCTGTGATAAAGCACAGCAGCCATCACAAAGAAATTATAAATTTGTTCTTTATTCCACTAAGAAAAGCTCCTGAAGCAGGATTTGACTCACACAGTAGAAAGCCAGCCTGCTAAAGGGTTTCAGCTGGATAACTGATAGCAATTGAGCTGCACCTAATTGCTTGTGAGCTAGGAGAGAATTACTTCTGGATCTGTGTGGAAAGTAATCAGAAGTTAACCTTACAAGAACAGTTTATTTCTTTCTTTGTGGCTTTTTGTTTGTTAGAGATATGCTAAGAAAACATTAGTTAATTGCCTGACAAGTTTGAAGGTTGTTTTCCTGATTTTGATTTTTGACTTTGTTTTACCAAGTTAAACACTGCAAGCAAGTAACCTAATTTATGTGCTACCAAGCATATCTGTGCTGGGAGAAATAACCCCATAAATAAAGAAGTATCTTATTGGCTTTAACACTTGTGCACGACTAAATTATTGTCAGCAGCTGTGTCTGGTGTGAATGAACTACATTACCCACAATACCTTGCAAAAATCATATAAATATATGCATTGTCAAGACTGTGAAGATTCTCACCCAGGCAGCCGTCTGACAAGTATTATTGGTACAGTATGATATTAAATAATCTACATTAATTTGTCATTATTATACATGCCATATTCTATAGGAAAATATTTACCTATTTAACCTTATGTCATATGAGCGCTGACCATGGAAGAGTACTTTTATGGAAAAAAGAACAGCAAATGCAATGTATAAGTGATGTGGCTACATGAAACTGTTCATCAATACCAAATTCCAATATTAAGATAAAACAAAACACCACCACTTGGAATTTGCTCTCTTTAATTGATTTACATTGAAGTCAAGTTGGCAGCGGTTCTGAGTATTTCCCATTACAGTAAATGTAGGGCTGCTTATCACTAATACTGACGTGTGAGAAGTGATTAGCACAGGGGTTAGCATGTGATGGCCATCAGCAGGGGGGGGGGGCTGCAGGAACTCTTGCCACTTGCCAATTCCCCTGGTAACTGCACATTGTGCCATGTGGTGGAAAGTAGGTGGGTTGGAGGGGTAGAGAGTGGCTCGGAGAGCACATCACAACGTGGGGGTACAAATCGTGTTCCGTCAGTGTTGCAATTAGTTCTAGTGCACTTAACCAAATCTCAATGGGTGGGATTAAGCGCACCTTCCTTAATTGCCAATGCCCCTGTATATACCGAGGTCCTTTTCAGTACACTAACATCCTGGAACATGCTGACCGTACCCCTGACAGCACACGACCTTTGCACTTACTACACATTACATTTTGCTCAAAACATAACACACTTTAGTAAAAGGACCCCTAAAGGTTTTTATTGCTGATTAGTTTCTAGATTTGTGGCTTGTGTTTGCAGGCCTATCAGACATTTATTTATGCAGAGTAACATAGTATATGACAGTAAATAAAGACCCGTCGCTTCTAAGTCAAATTAACTTCTGATAAACTAATTATAACAGACATATGTAGAATTTTGAAAAGGGGTACAAAGGTCTCAGACTTCTCCTGGCACTGGCTAATCAGACAAAGTCCTTGCCTTAGTGCCTGTTTGCATCAACGACCTATGTATTCTGTTCCCCTTAAGTGATTAGTGTTGAATAGACATGATAGTATTGTTAATCGTGCTTATCTGAATAGATGTAACGCTCCCCAACGCCAACACCCGGCTCTGTTACTGCGTTTCACAGATGAGTTTCTTCAGGGGGAATTTGTTATCGTTTAAGCAATGTATGTGATAAATGCACGAGGCCGCGGGCCGGGTCCCGCGGCCGACAGTAAACTGGGCCCGGGCCCGGCCTCGGCCTCCTGCACAGGACAAGGGGCTCGGTGGGGGGGGGGGGGGGGTGGAGGCGGTGCTGAGATGAGCGGCATTTGAAATCGCTCCTTGCCAAGAAGGAGCGATTTCATTGGTACTGGGCGGCTGGGGGGCGGAGCAGGTGTTGCCGAGGAGCCGCGTGGCTGGCCTTTTCGCTGCGGCTCCTCGGGAAGAAGACGTGTTCTTCGGTGGTCCGGCATCATCGGTCGGTGCAGCGTTGTCCCCCGGTGGCTTTGATTAAAGGCGGTGCTGATTGGGGCTTGCGGTTTTGTTTTTTCCCGTGTTCCGGTGAGCGGTTTGTGGGGGGACTTGCTGCCTGGCTCCGGGTGAGTGTGGGGGCGCGCAAAAGGGGGGGGGGAGTGGGGTGTTTGGCTGGGGATTACTCTGCTCGGTGCCTCGAGTGCTTTTTGCGTCATGGGGGGAGGGCCTGGGGGGCTATATTGGAGTAAGTGCTAGCCTCCCATAATAAAAAAAAAAAAAAAAAAATACATAAATAACTAACTAAATAATTAACTAAATAAAAACAGTAGAAAGACCTGTCACACTTTGCTCCTAGAGGTATTAGGGAGCATGGCACATCCAGGGAAAGGGGGCAGGGGCCGACAGAAAGGGGGTAGTGCGGTAGCCTCGACTGGGGGGAGGGGGCTTGGCTCTAAGGGGTCTCGGGGAGCGGGGTCGGCCGCGCGAGTTACGGCCACCAGACAGAGTAGGAGGGGGACAGGTGTAGGGGCTCATACATGTGGGGGGAGAGGGGGGAGTCGTGGGGGTTTGCCTGCCCCTGCGGAGGGCGATTTGGCTCTAGGGAGGCCCGGGGGATCAGCGGGGGATTTCGGGGGGGGGGGATTGGGGGCTCAGGGTCCGGTCCTGGAGGCGGTGGGGGTAGTGGGAGCCGTCAATAGGGAATCTGCTTTGGGGATAGTGGGGGACAGGGGGGGACAGACGGACGGTGGAGCGTTGGGGCAGGCGCCCACAGGCGTTTGCGGTCCTTCAGGGGCCCCCTGCGGTGCGGGTGGATCGGGGGCTTATGGGCCAGTTCCCTTAGGGCGTGGGTGGTCGGGTGTGCGTACGGATGGGTGGGTGGGCTGGCCCCCTGTGGCGGGCCAGCCCATGAGCATGGGTCCCTGGGGGTTGGGTTGGGGGGGGGGATTGGGTGGGGGGCGGTTTACAGAGTGCAGGGGGACACCTGCCATGGGGGGCGTCGGGATGGGTGGCTGGGGGTTTGGGTACCTCGGCTTGGCCTCCACGGGGGGGAGGGGTTGGGGGACGGGACAGTATGGGATGGACACCTCGGGTGTTGCTGCTTCTCTTCCTCCGGCTTTGGGTGCTTCTATCCCTCTGCAGGTTCCAGCGAGCGGTGTGGCGGCTGCTGGTGGTAGCGGAGGAATACAGACGGTGATGCCGTCGGGAGGAGATCAGACCGGTCCGACCTCGCTGGTGCAGACATCGGCGGTCCCAGAGCGGGCGGAGCACGCTGCTGCAGGTGAGTCTCCAGGCAATCCGGGTGGGGTGGTCGGGGAGTCGTTGCCGGCGGGGGAGGGTGGTTCTCTGGCACGCAAAGCCAAGTCCAAGAGGAAGCATCGGCGTCACGGTAGACGGGGCGCGTCGTCGTCATCGTCGTCATCTTCTTCTTCCTCGGATAGTTCCTCTACTACCTCTACGGAGGGCGCGCCAGCAGGTGGGGGGGCGGGGTCCTCGGTAGTGCGTTGCGCCGAGCTTTGGGAGAGTGTACCGCGCAAGATGCGGCGCAGGATCAAGAAGCGGCGATATATTGATATTTTTAGGCTCCTGGACGGACGGAAGCGCTCAGGGGAAAGTAGAAAAAAGCGGAAGGAGGATGAGAAAGCGGGGAGGGTACGGAAGGTTTCCCGAAACACGTTAAATTGGACTAGGGTCTTTTTGCGTCTGGCGAGCGTTTGTGGGCATGCTGATCCGAGTTGTTATGGTGAGCTTTTGGCTTATGCGGATGCCATATTAGCTGCATCCCAAGCGCACGACGGTTGGGCCTGGCTCAATTACGACGAGGAGTTTCGGGATAGGATGGAAGAAAATCGGCAGCTGTCTTGGGGGATGAAGGATATTAATTTGTGGCTGACGCAAATGTCTGCCAGAAAAGGAGGTGCCGGGGGTGGTGCAGGCCCGGTCAGGGCGGCTGGCAATCCTTCGGCGGCGGGCGTTCGGTCCTTTCGGACCGCGGGCCCCGTGTCAGACTCGACTAGAAGCGGACAGGGAGGAGATCTTTGCTGGCGCTTCAATAAAGCTTCCTGCCCCTTTCCGGACTGCAAGTTTCGGCATGCCTGCTTGCTCTGTGGGGCCGGCCATTCAGCTGCGAAGCCGAAAAGGGGTGCCAGGGGCGCCGGCAGGGGGTAAGTGAGGAAGATGGTGGGGGGTTGGCGCCTACTCCCATTAAATTGCAGGCGTTGCAACCGTGGCTGGCACTTTATGGGCGGAGTAGGCACGGCAAGGCGGGGACAATGTTAGGGGCGGGTTTTGCAGAGGGCTTTCGTATTCCGTATCAGGGAGGGGTTGGTGCCGTGGCGGCCGACAATTCTAGCTCGGTTCGCCGGCTCGCCGATGTGGCCCGGGCGAAGATTGTGGCGGAATGTGAATTGGGCAGAATTGCTGGACCATTCGACCAGCCACCCTTTTCGCCGTTTATCATTTCCCCCCTGGGGGTTATCCCAAAGAAAGAGACAGGGCGTTATAGGTTGATACACAATCTGTCTTTTCCTCCGGGTGCCTCGGTGAATGATCATATCCCGCGTGAGTTATGTTCGGTACGCTATGCGTCCTTCGATGAGGCTTTGGAGCTGGTGCGCCAGGGTGGAAAAGGGGCGTTATTGGCAAAGGTAGACATCGAATTGGCGTTTCGGCTTTTGCCGGTTCACCCTTCGGCCTTTCCGTTGCTGGGTTTTCGCTTTGACGCTCGGTATTATTACGATAAGTGCTTGCCGATGGGTTGTGCGATATCTTGTGCGTACTTCGAGGCTTTCAGCTCGTTTTTGCACTGGGTCATGGTGAAGCAGTCCGGGTGTACATCTATTGTGCATTATCTGGATGATTTTTTGTTTGTGGGTCCAGCGCAGTCCACGGTGTGTGCGTCCTTGCTGAAGTTGTTTCTTGAGATGGCTGCTGAGTTTGGCATCCCGTTGGCGGAAGGCAAGACGTTGGGACCGGTGGAGTGTCTCTCCTTTTTGGGGATTGAGATAGATGCTGGGGAGTTCGTCGTCCGTTTGCCTCAGGATAAAATTGAGCGTCTGCGACTCTTGGTAGCAGAGGTGGGTTCCGCCTCGAAGGTGACATTGACACAGCTGCAGGCGTTGGTCGGTCACTTAAATTTTGCTTGTAGAGTCATTGCGATGGGGAGGCCGTTTGCGCGTAGGCTGTCCTTGGCTATGGCGGGGGTGCGTTGCGGCCACCATCATATTCGGGTGACGTCGGGGATGCGGGCCGATTTGCGTGTATGGGATGCCTTCCTGGCGGACTATAATGGCTGCTCGGTGTTGCAGTCGTCTGAACTATCCAACCTGGAATTGGAGTTGTTCTCGGATGCGGCGGGTAGTTCGGGTATGGGGTTGTATTGTCAGGGTTCGTGGTGTGCGGCTCCGTGGCCGGTGTCGTGGTCAGTGGGGGGGTTGACGCGTAATGTGACATTCCTGGAGTTGTTCCCGATTGTAGTAGCCTTTTGGGTATGGCCGGAAAGATTGCGGGATAGACGGGTGGTTTTTTGGTGCGACAACGCGTCGGTGGTTCAGGTTATTAACCGTCATTTGCCCAAGTGTCCGCGGGTTGCGGCGTTGATGCGGGTATTTGTTTTGGCGTGTCTTCGTCTCAATGTTACTGCTCGTGCGAGGTATGTGCCCGGTGCTCAGAATGCTATTGCTGATGCTCTGTCTCGTTTTCAGTGGGCGCAGTTCCGGGCTCTGGCCCCGGGGGCGGACGAGAATTCAGCAGCTGTTCCAGAGCACCTTTGGAGGCTTGGGATGCAGGAATGATGGATTTGTTGCGGTCCTCCTTGGCTCCAGGTACGTGGGCAGCTTATCGGCGGGGTTATGCGAGGGTGCGGGAGTTTTTCTGGGGGAGCGGTTGGAGGGGCGGTAGCGTGGAGGACAAGTTAGCTGGGGCATTTATCGTGTGGGCAAAAGGGTGCGGCTGGTCCCGGTCAGCAGTGCGTGCGGCTTTGGCGGGTTTCTCTTTTTTCAGCAAGGTGGCGGGCTGGGGCAACCCCAGTGCGTCGTATGTGGTGAAGCAGTTGCTCGCCGGGTGGGCTAAGGAACAGCCGAGTGTGCCGGATTGGCATCGCCCAGTGTCCCATGATTTGTTGCTGCGCATATGGGTCGTTTTGCCTGATGTGGCGGTTTCTGCGTATGAGACGGAGCTTTTTCGGGCTTTGTTTGTTACGGCCTTTTTCGGGGCATTTCGGGTCAGTGAGTTAGTCCCACGGTCATGCCAGAATGTGGTTCATGGTGGGTTGCGGGTGCACCATGTGGACCTGCAGGAGACGCTCGTGCGGATTTATGTGGCACGCTCGAAGACGGACCAACGAGGGCTTGGCCGCTGGGTGCGGTTGAAGGCAATTCCGGGGGTGGGTACTGTGATAAGGAAGCTTATCATAGCTCAGGTAGGAGCTATAGAAAAGATGATGTGACTCTGAACAAGCAACCTGTCAGTTCTGGTAGAAGCAAGAAAACAGAGTTTTCACATAAAAGACTACCAGTCCCAGAATGCACCAGGTTTCCAGCAGCCATGAGAGGGGCTGAAGTGAGAGAATGTGTGTGCAATCAAGAGAGCTATGAGGTAATCCCTAAGCACTCATCTCAAAGGGCAGGGCCTGATTCAACACAGCTGCGCTGTGTTAGGGAGCAGCACACATTAGGACAGAATAAGAATAGAGCTTATTCTTCAGATAACAGTTACTACAAGCTCCAGCCTGGCTTCAAGGAGAGTTTGAAGAACAGCTTCAGCAAAAGCCAAGCAGATAGAGAGAGAAGGAAACTCTCTGGAAGGAAGAGAAGAAAGGCCATTGGAAGGTCTGGGAGATTCCAAGGCAGTACTCATACTGGGAGGTATTCCAAAAGCCAGCAGAGTCCATTGGACTGGATTCAGCCAGAGGAATGGAGTGGCAGAGATAGGAATCACCAGTGGCTACCTGGAAGAGAGAAGACTGCATGTGGAAGGGACTTTCAGACCAAGGCCAGAAGGTATGTGAGAGAAGATCCAGTGTCCAGGGATCAAGATTGGAAGGCTGGACATCAGAATTGGGTTACATATTGGCCAGGCTATACAGAGAGGAATAATGATAGCAGGAGAGGCTCAGGTATGAACACTGATCCAGACCCTATCTATAACAGAGAATGGCAGCCAGGGAATAAGCATTCTCATGAAAGTGCCTTAATGAAAGACTCGTCTGTGCCAATGTATGATAGTGACCATATGATGATTGATGAAGAGGGAGATACCGCAAATGAAACTATTTATATGGACTGTTCTCTATCTAAATGCTATTGCTAGTTTTCTCTGAGCAAACACATCAGCCATCACAAAGAAACCTAACTTTGTTCTTTATTTCCACTGCAAACAGCTCTTAAAGCAGGATTTGGGCTCACACAGTAGCAGCCAGCCAGCTAAAGGCTTTCAGCTGGTCCATTGATAGTAATTAGGGCTGCACCTGATTGTGTGTGTGAGCAAGGGAGAATCCCTGCTGAGATCGGCGTGGAAAATAAGCAGAAGTTAACCTAACCAGCAAAGTTTATTCTTTACTTTCTGCCTTTGTATTTGGTAATTACTTGCTAAGAAAACATTAGCTAATTGCCTGACAAGTTGAAGGTTGTTTTCTGGTTTACTTTGTGACTTTTTGTTATCCTTTTAAACACTGCAAGCAAGTAACCTCATTTATAGTGCTATCAAGCATACATGTGCTGGGTGAATTAAACCCCATCAATAAAAAAAGTATTTTATTGATCTTACCACTTGGTTTCACAACTTAAATTATTGTCATCAGCTGTGTTTGGGAGTGAATGAACTACAATACCCACAATACCTTGCAAGAATCATATGAATATATGCATCGTCAAGATTGTGTAAGTTCTCACCCTAGGCAGCCGTCTGACAGTACCTGTCCAGTACAAAATCTGGGGTCGTACGTTCGTCGGCGGCCGGACATAGGCGGATGTTTTTTCTGTCATGAGGATGGACGCGCGGTTACCCAGTTTCAATTCACGGCGGTTTTTCGCTTGGCCGTGCGGAGGTTGGGCTTGGAGGAGCGGCGGTTCGCTTCCCATTCCTTCCGGATAGGAGCAGCGACGAGTGCAGCTGCGGCGGGGCTTGGGGGCGAAGTGATTCAACGGATTGGGAGGTGGCGCTCCGGAGCCTACGCAGGTTATGTGCGCCTGGACCAATTGTGAGGTGTCTTTGTGGCGGGTGGGGGGGTGTGGGGGGGGGGGTTTAATGCTGTGTTTCTTTTTCAGGTTTGCTGTGGAGTTGCCCTCCACGGAGCGCCGGTTCGAGCCCTGCCGGAGTGTGGTGGATTCTGGGACATTCATTCGTCTACTGGGCGGAGCGCAGAGCCGCGATTCGCCCGCTGGGGCTGCACCTGGGATTGGTGTCCTGCAATTTGAGGCTGGTCTGGCTTGGCGAGCGTGGCATGCGATGGTGGCAGCTCCTGCCAGTGGTTCGTAGGCATGCAGAGCGGCGTCAGCGACCGGCGGGGGTGCTGATACATCTTGGAGGGAATGACCTGTCCAGTTGGACATGCCGGCAGCTCATTCGGGCGGTGCAGCGGGACCTTCGGATGCTGCAGGAAGAGTGGCCAGGTGTGGCAATTGCCTGGTCGGACATTATCCCGCGGCCGGCCTGCTTGTCTCAGCGGCGGTGGTCGCGTGGGTTGGCGAAAGTCAACAGACAGATTGGACGCTGGCTGCGGCAGGCTGGCGGGTGGCAGGTCCAGCACCCTTGGGTGGACCCACACTGTGCTGGACTGTATCGTACTGATGGGGTACACTTGTTCCCGGTGGGACAGGACCTGCTACTCAATGATTGGCAGGAAGCGCTAGAAATGATTGGTCGCAGTTTTATTGGGGTGGGGGCGGTGCGAGGATAAGTAAATTGCCTCCCACCGGTGGCGGGGTAGAGAGCCAGCGCTCGCAGAAGCGGCGCGGGCTTGAACTGGTTTTGGAGCAGTGGGGGGCCAAGTGCTCCTCGGGGTGGGGCGAGACAGCCCGGTTGGGGGTCTCGGCCTGGAAGGGGGGGGTGCCGGCCTTTGCTACTAGGATGGTGAGGCAGGCGGCAGGGTCCGGGGGAGGAGGATGCTCCGCCTTGCTACTAACATGGCGGGAGGGAGCATCGTCCGGCGATGGGGTGGGGGGCTTGGGGTTATGTTTAAGGTTGTATATTTGGGCCCGTTTTGGGCTGGTTGTTACAGGTTGTAAATAAAGCTGCGACCAAAGTTTGTACCATACTTAATTGTTGTGTACTTTGTTGGGGAGCAAGTTATGTGGGGGGGGGGGTCAAGGTTGATGAGGGAGACGAGGCGGGTTTACGGGTTACCAGAGTAAATGCACGAGGCCGCGGGCCGGGTCCCGCGTTCGACAGTAACCTGGGCCCGGGCCCGGCCTCGGCCTCCTGCACAGGACAAGGGGCGCGGGGGGGGGGGGGGGGGGGGGGCGGTGCTGAGATGAGCGGCATTTGAAATCGCTCCTTGCCAAGAAGGAGCGATTTCATTGTTACTGGGCGGCTGGGGGGCGGAGCAGGTGTTGCCGAGGAGCCGCGTGGCTGGCCTTTTCGCTGCGGCTCCTCGGGAAGAAGACGTGTTCCCGCCCTCCCTCCCCTTTGTTTGGCGTTTTGGGATGTTGCAGCTGGTGGGGGCGGGGTAGAGAGCCAGCGCTCGCAGAAGCGGCGCGGGCTTGAACTGGTTTTGGAGCAGTGGGGGGCCAAGTGCTCCTCGGGGTGGGGCGAGACAGCCCGGTTGGGGGTCTCGGCCCGGAAGGGGGGCGGTGCCGGCCTTTGCTACTAGGATGGCGAGGCAGGCGGCGGGGTCCGGGGGAGGAGGATGCTCCGCCTTGCTACTAACATGGCGGGAGGGAGCATCGTCCGGCGATGGGGTGGGGTGGGGGGCTTGGGGTTATGTTTAAGGTTGTATATTTGGGCCCGTTTTGGGCTGGTTGTTACAGGTTGTAAATAAAGCTGCGACCAAAGTTTGTACCATACTTAATTGTTGTGTACTTTGTTGGGGAGCAAGTTATGTGGGGGGGGGGTCAAGGTTGATGAGGGAGACGAGGCGGGTTTCCGGGTTACCAGAGTTACTGATGCTCCATTATCTGGCGTGTGTAGATATTCGACTTTCAATTTTTTCTGAGAGAAACAACAAGTGTATTAACAGACCTTAACAGTGATGATGTATAAAAGAAAAACCGTTTTTCCATGCTAGCATATGTGTCAGGGATCGTACCTTAGTTATCTCGGCTGCACTCTCTTCTTCACGTAATCAAAAGCTCTCAAAAAACGCCGCACATGCGGGTTTACTCCGCTTGGATCCTAATGAGTGGTATGCCTACTGACGTCAGCAATGACGTAGAGAACACTCTCCACGGTATCCCCTACTTCAATCCATAAAATCCGGATGGATATCCTTACAATATTACTTCGACTTCTGATTATACCAATACAGAAATCTCTGTCTATGACTCCCGGAAAAGTATAAAGCAAAAGCTAACATTAGCATGTTCAAACACAGCCTCCCCACTCAATCATACTATTCAAACCTTCCGGGGATACTGTGTTCAGATTATAGATCCACCGTTGTTCATGGATGAGTAAAGTTTGTTGTTGTGTTTTTCCTCTTTGCCCTGATTCAACTCTCTCAAGGCAAAAACATTTTAGATCTTTAAATTCATGCTGATGTTGTAGACAATGCGCTACCAGGGGAGCTTCAATAACTTTGCAGTGTAATCTGCTCCGGTGTTCAATCATTCTAGTGCGAAACATTCGAATAGTTTTTCCTATGTAGCGCAAGCCACAAGGGCAGGTGATGTTGTATACCACTGAACTGGAAGTGCATGTTGTAGAATGTCGAAGTTTATAAATAGTGCCATGATGTTCAAACGTTGTTCTTTCTTCGGTTATGGAACAGATGGTACAGTTCCCACAAATTCTGTGGCCAAGTTCCGTAGTCTCTGAGGGATCTAGAATAGGGCGCAATTGTGCTGGGCTCAGACGTTCTTTCAAATTACCTTGTCTCATCCATACACAACGTATTGTGTGTTGTTGCAATCCCGGGATCGCAGCTAAGATATTACTATGATGTTTTATAATTCTTTTAATATTACCACTATATGGTGAAAATGAGGTAACTAAATTAATCTTCATATCCTCCCCTCCTTTATTTGGGTTAGACTGTAATAACAATCCTCTATTCATATACAGAGCTCTTTTGTAAGCAATTTTAACTATCTTTTTCGGGTATCCCCTCTGTTCAAAATTCTTTCTTAATTGTTGAGATCGACGTTGAAAATCCTTCTGGTCCGAACAATTCCTACGAAATCTGATAAATTGGGATAGAGGGAGACTATCCCTCAGTTGCTTAGGGTGACTACTACCGTAGTGCAAAAAAGTGTTCCTATCTGTTGATTTTCTATGAACCAACGTGAGCCAACCTTCACAACTCTTTTGAACTATCACATCTAGAAACACAATACGTTCTTGATGGTATGTATACGTGAATTGAATGTTGGAGTCCAAAATATTAATCCATCTGAAAAAGATTTCTAAAGAACTTTCTGATCCATTCCAAAGTAGGAATATGTCATCAATATACCTACGCCAGAGGATTATTTGTTCCCTAAATGGGGAAGTAGCTATCCATGTTTTTTCATAAGTTGCCATAAACATTCAATTCACGTATACATACCATCAAGAACGTATTGTGTTTCTAGACGTGATAGTTCAAAAGAGTTGAACAGAGGGGATACCCGAAAAAGATAGTAGGTCGTTGATGCAAACAGGCACTAAGGAAAGGACTTTGTCTGATTAGCCAGTGCCAGGAGAAATCTGAGACCTTTGTACCCCTTTTCAAAATTCTATATATGTCTGTTATAATTAGTTTATCAGAAGTTAATTTGACTTTGAAGCGACAGGTACTCAAATCTGTCGACAGAGCTTGTGGACGTTGTAATATAACTTACATATGGTGTTGAATACCTGACTAATACTAGAGAACATAACTTTAGATAATTGGAGGGATTACCTACATTTTTCTTCAATTTATGTACCCTCTGTAAACTGACGCAAAGAATAAGTAAATAAAGACCAGCATGGTCCATCTAGTCTGCCCAGCAAGTGGCAAGAGTAGGTGCACCTGCTGCTTTGTGCAGGTCACCCCTCCCCATGCCTTTTTTTAAGGGTGTACCCACTGCTCCGTGAAAGTCACCCCTATTTGTTGAGCTATAAGAGATAGTTAAGTTTATTTTGATTTTATGCTGCTGCTATAAAGGGATCCACTGTGTCTGTCGCATGCCATTCTGAATTCTGTCACTGTATTTGCCCCCACCATTATCATCGAGAGGGTATTCCAAGCATCCGCCACCCTTTCAGTGAAAAAGTATTTCCTGATGTTGCCTTTCAGTTTACCCCCTTGCGGTTTCATGTTATGCCCTCTAGTTTTACAGCTTCTCTGTTTTTGAAAAAGGTTTATTTGTTCATTAATACTCTTAAGTATTTAAAGGTCTGTATCATATCTCCCCTACCCCTCCTCTCCTCTAGCATACAAATAATTAGGTCTTCAAGTCTCTTCTCATATGTCTTCTGGTGCAGGCTCCAAATCAATTTGGTCGTCTTCCTATGAACTGTTTCCAGTCTTTTCATATCCTTTGCAAGATATAGTCTTCAAAACTGAACACAATATTCCAAGTGAGGGCTCACCAGCGACTTGTACAGTGGCATTAGTACCTCTTCCTTTCTGCTGGTAATTCCTCTCTGTACACTACCCAGCATCCTTCTGGCTTTTGCTACCGCCTTGTCGCACTGTTTCACCACCTTAAGATCCTCAGAAACAATCACTCCGTGGTCATCCTCCTGGTCCATGCTCACCAATCACATACATTTCCCTTGGATTTCTGCATCCCAAGTGCATGACACTGACCTTCTTCACATTAAATCTTAACTGCCAAGCATTAGACCATTCTTCCAGCTTTTGCAGATCTTTCCTCATGTTCTCCACTCCCTCCGGGGAGTCTACTCTGTTGCAAATTTTCATGTCATCTACAAAAAGACAGACTTTTCCATTCAGTCCTTCAGCAATATCACTCACAAATACATTGAACAGGGCCGATCCCTGGGGCACACCGCTAATCACCCTCCTTTCATCCAGGTGAGTTCCGTTTACCATCACCTTCTGTTGTCTGTCAGTCAACCAATTTCTGATCCAGTTCACCACCTTAGGACCCATCCCCAAGCTGTTTGGTTTATTGATAAGCCTCCTATGAGGAACAATATCAAAGGCTTTGCTGAAGTCCAGGTAGATCACATCCATCGCATGCCCTTGATCTAGTTCTCTGGTCACCCAGTCAAAGAACTCAATCAGATTTGTTTGGCATGATCGTCCTTTGGAAAAACCATGTTGCCTCGGATCGTGTCAATTCCCCTGGTAACGGCACATTGCGCCATTTGGTGGGGAATAGGTGGGTTAGAGGGGCGGATCATAGCATACCATGTATTTATGTGGTATCATTATAATTGCATCGTTTGCAGCATTAACTCATTGAACACCACTTTGGTTTCATTTTGCAACTTAAAAAGATGGTTTATACATTTTTAAAATTAGAATTAAATGTAAAAATATGGATGCCTATAAATGTTTTTGGAGATTAAGTACAGCAACAGGTGAATGTGCCCCATAATAATAAGAAATTGTTAACAGCTCCTCCTCTTCCACTCTTTCTGAAGACATGCCAGAGCAAAAAAAAAGAAAAAAAGAATGAATTTAAAAATATCTGCAGCAGTGTCATAGAGAATAGGGAGTAAGGGTATCACACTTAGAATTATTCCTGAAGGTGTTTATCCTTTGCTTTTGGTAGAATGTGGACTTTCCAATAAGTTTCTATACTTTGACATAGGTGGGTTTAACGATAACAAATCTGATAGCAGGAGCTTTCAGAAGGAAAATAAACCACTTTGGGGTATGCTTACTAAACCGTCTTAATGCGCGCCTGGCGATAGTGTGCAGGCTGCCATAAAAGGAGTGGGCGTTTCAGTCTTAAAGCAGCAAAACGGGAGTATCGCGCGATAACGCACGCTGCTGCGCACATTATCATGCGAAGCGCCGCTAAGCGCGTTAATGCGCGGTAATCCTAAGTAGGTGCCCAGACATGCAAACATTGAAACAGAGGTGTAGCACAATGGTTAATACACTGACTGATGATACAGGAGGTCATGAGTTCGATCCCCCAGTGTGCCTATTACTTAAGGCTGGCTGAGGCATCAGCTTTGACATGTAAGTATTGTTTCCTGTGGCACTTTATTTGTATTTTATTAATTGCTGCCAGCAAACACACCCTCACGTGCCGTAACCTAAGGTGCCGCATAAGGCACCCTATAAGGCACTCCATAGGGCACATTATAAAGTGCACTGTCCGCCACAGCACCCTATAATGTCCCCTATAGGGCACCCTATAAGTCGCTCCATAGGATACCATATAGTGCACCTTATATGGACGGTAACCATAAGGTGCCCTATAGGGCGCCCTCTGAGGCATCTTATGGGTACAGTATGCTGAGGGTGGTTTTGCTGGCAGCACTAATATACATTAAAAATAGATAATGTTTTGGACAGCCCTATCAAATAACCCCACTGTGGGTTTGAACCCATGACCTCTGGCTCCACAGGCAGTGAAGTAACCAGTGGGCTACAGCTCTATAGCTGCTAGCAAGGCCCTGGCTGCCTGCAGAAGGACTACACGTCACCACACAAACAGTCTGCTGTGGTCACCAGGATAGGGTTAGCCCACCTGTACCCATGATGCACTGCACATGCAAATCAGCCGTCTACAGATGAACACAAGATGGGGTATGCACCCCCACAGCACCTCGGCCTGGTAGGGGGAACTGACCATGTGTGTTACTGGCACAGAGTAGCTACACACCGTCACATTGTGGGGGTACTGTGCTCACCCTGAGGGTGCGGTGGGGCGCCCAGCACCAGGTCCACAGCACCTTCCATGGCAGAAATAGGCCATGCTGTAGGTCCCCAGCAGTGCTAGTGTGTGAGATAGGTAGTTCCTGCAGACACACTTTGGATACATCTGTATTTCTCAGTCAGGTTTGACCCTTATGGACCTATAGGCAGATTATGTACCACCACCCAACCCACCCTCTGGGGCTGTGGGTTGGAAACAGGGTCCCCCACCGACAGATCCACGTTTTACGTCCCTGCAATGGCAGCAGTAGAGGGGACCACAAACTGCAGTCCTGCTGGGGAACAGACACCCTACAGGGCAGTCAATGCAGCTCTGTACACATCTATAAAGCAATAGCAGACAGACATTAGGCCCAGAAATACTCAGCTGCACCCCACCACAATCTGGTATTCTCCTGCAGCCACTGCACCCTGCAAGGTGTTCCAGCAAGACACATACTAGCTGCAGACAGTCTGATAGCTAGTCCATAGGGCATGTTCCTGGAGGAGATGCATGCGCCCAGAACTGGGATGTCAGCATACACACCAAGAAGATAAGTCATTTATGGGTTCCCTTTTGGGGCCCAATCACTATCACATGAGAGAAATACTATATAGCACTATGGGGGAGCCTAGCCATGCCATGGTCACTGCTCAGTCAGGGTGAGAGTGATCTCCCAGCAGAACATGCTGTGGCCACCCTGTCTGTGCAGGTGGTGGCCGGGCACTACAATATCCCAGCCAGTGCCCTATGCCCTGTGCAGATGCATCCTGGCCAGGCCACCCTGTCCGGGCTATACCCATGGTATCTTGCTCCTCATTATGCACATTGGCAGGCCAATACTGGCAACAGTGCTGGCAGTGTGGGCTGTGGAGGGTGTTTGCAGCCACCACACACTGGATAGACAGCACACACTCCCACACCTATGCCAGCATTGTGCTACTATGGAGGTGTTTAGCAGCCCTGACCACCACACCAGTCCTGGGCACAGTGCAGGCATGGATATGGTACGCAATACTGGTGGGGGTCACTCCCCAGGGTGGTAAACACTGTCAGAGACCAGACCTGAAGCACACTCCACAGACATCAGAAAGGTTGCTATGATGGAGCTCAATCAGCAAACTGTGCTTAACGTAGGAATTGGTATCTGCCAGTAATCATAGCAACCTTTTGATAGCTGTGTACCGTATTCCCAGGTGTAGGGTGGCATTGCTAAGGTATGCAAGTGCTAGTATTGGGAGATGCACGCAGGGCCCAATGTCCTGCCTCTCCAGGGGCATTGGCTAATGGAGCCTGTGGGTGTGGGTGTGTCTGCCCCTGTTGGCTGCTGCTTTATGGCAGAGGTTCCCAACTCCAGTCCTGGTGTGCCAAACACTGTTCGGGTTTTCATGCTGTCCCTCATGAATATGCATGAGATACATCTGCATACCATGGGGGTGGTGCATAGATATGCAGCACAGACATCTTTATTAGAGGCAGCATGGAACCTGAATGGTGTTTGGCCCTCCAGGACTGCATTTGGGAGACTCTGCTGTAGGTAATGTGCCTGTTTATGGAGTCTGTGCTCTGTAGGGTAAAATGTAGGTGTTTTGGGCATGTTTACGTCATCTGCAATAAAGGTTCTGTCTGTATTAGCATGTTGTAGTAGTGAGTAAAATATGGGGACTGGGTTGGCAGGCACCATAGCTGGGACTTGAACCTGTGACCTTCTGCCTCCAAACACACTGGTTGTGTGCACTGCACCACCGTGTTGCCACAGAGACAGTGCATTCCCTGGTGATACCATGACTGTTTGTCCGGCAGGGCCTGTCTGTTGTAGTGCATGGCACCCACCTACACAGGGCTAGGCCATGGTCTGCTCTGGGCAGCTGCCACTGCCCCCCTCCACCACCAGTACCCCTCTGCCACCATGCTGACATGCCCTTCTGCTGGTGGTGCTGGTGGTGTGCAGTCTCAAGCCATCCAGTGTGCAGGTAGGCGGCTGCCTATGGTGCGTGTTCTGGGGTAGGGGTGCCTGCATAGGCATCCACGCTTCCCCCCAACACCGCCTACCAATGTTCTGTGCCCTTGGAGGTACCTGCTGGGTACTATTCCCTTGACACTGTGATAAACACTCTTGTGCCCATGTTGGGTCCTCATCAGTTGCTGTCTGGCTGCTGTTCAGTTTCAGCATTCCTAAATGCCACCTAGGCATCTGCCTAGTCCGCACTGTGCCCCAGCTGCACCACAGCATGTGCCGCCTGCAGCCCTCTGTATCCCCTTTCCCAGCATCTGTCCAGTTGCCCATTCCGACATGCCCGCCCTGCTGTTGTGTAACATGTGCATGCCATAGGTAACCTGTTCAATGGAGAGGGAAACCCTGATCAGTGCTATTTCACTGTGGGATCATTCACCTTGTATGGGGACGGAGCGTAGACCCTTCCAAAATTCATCTTTGTTTTGGAGCTTTCTTGGGAGTGTTTTTTGATGTTTCTCATTGCTATCACTATTGCCTAGCTTGGTTATGTTTTTTTTACAATTACTTCTGTTAATTTTCAATGTTTATTTGCCCTTTTGTTCCGTGCACATGTATCACACTTATCACTTTTTGTAGGTTTCCCTGGTTTTGCTGTACATTGCTGACGGAAATGGTTTCTTTTCCCTTTAAATCAGCTCTAACGCCAGGGTTTCACTGGCGTTAGTTTTGAGCCTCGGATTTCACAGCATTGGTGTGCAGGGAGCCTCTCCCCTCCCACTCTCCACCCATTGACCCCTTCTCTCCGCCCCTGGGGAGCCTTCCTCTGCCCTCCGGGAGCCTTTCCCCGCCTTCAGCGCTTGATTGCACCGCAGCGCGCATTATCGCGCGATATGGTACCTGTGCGCCTTAAAAAGCACCATCATCGCGCGATAAGTTACCTTATCATGCGATAACGTTGCAGAGCGCACGTTAAGATGGTTTAGTAAACATACCCCTTTGTGTCTTGCTGGCACAGCCAGGAGGAATCGTTTTTCTTTGCTTAATATTCTCGTTGGTAAAAGCATTTAATGACCCCCTTACCTTCCCCATCAGAAAAGCACTTCCATTGCTTTTTGACGCTGAAATATATGAAAAAGTAAATTTCGCTGCAAGTAACATTCATTGTTCAACATTATTATGGATGATAAATGGATTTTTAAAAATTCAGATATTGATTACTGAGGGCTTCTGTAGTTTCCCTGCTTTCTCTGGTTACCCCTGATCCATGGATACCCTTGATGGGGGTAATCGGATGAACCAGGGCTGTAGCCAGAGGTACCAAATGCCGTGTCTGTCACAGTAACAGAAAAGATGTCAGATTATATGGAACATGTTTTAATATTGAACGATACAAACAAAGCCACCTTAATTTCTTTCCATTTTAAAAATGTATTTAGGAGAATTTATGGGCCCGGTAAATGCAGTTAGCAGAGCTGCTAACCGCTTTAATCCACCTGGTTCAGTAGTGGTGGTATTTATATGGTTTTACAGCCCTGTAAACTATGTAAATGCCTCTATCTGGGATATTTAACGGTACTAACATGATTCGTGTTGCTGAATATGTGTATCCTCGATCTTCTCCCCTACACACCACGATGGTAACCGCTTACTATCGGGGTGTGTCGTGGGCATCTCAGGGAGGAGTGGAGGTGGGGACATTCGATAACCGGGCAGTGGAGGGATTGCATGCTGCCCGGTTAGCGACCTACAGCTAAAAGATAGGTGAGCTTTTGCTTTGCCTAGCTTTTAGCCGCAGGAGCTAACTGGACAGCATGCAATATCTCTGCTGCCTGGTTAGCTACTGCGGCTGGGGGGCTGTGCGGCAAACCTGGATATTGATGCCGTCATTGACTATCCAAGGTTAAGGGTTGGCGCAGACAGCTGTGCGCCATAGCAGCGCATAGCCGACCTAGATGATATCAGGCCTATAGAATTTAAAATGTCAAAACGCCCTGCATGATTCAGTTATAAACTTCAGAACATTTCCTGACTTTTATCTTACATTGTGCAAGTTTGAATCGAGGACAACGTATCTGTTGCCCTTCATGTCCAGAATGCACATGCTATACCGTGTTCTTCTGTATCAAGGATACGACATCTCATTCATCTTCTGGGCTATGGTGCAGATCATATTTTATTCACGATAAAACATCGGGTTCCCATTTCCTTGCTGCTCTCGTATAGAACTTGCACAGTATGAAAGAGATTGCTGGTAAAACCACGGTGGGACTTTTCTAAGGACTTCAATTTGTATTTTGCTAAACTTATGTTATTTATTTATTTATTTATTTATTTGCAGTCTCTTTTATACCGCGCTATTCGACATCAGTGCGGTTTACAATGAACATAAGAGTTGCACATCTCAATTTCGTGATTTGTGCTTACAGTGAAACAGGTATGTTATGTTCTTAATACTTTTTCCACCAGCAGTAATCTGATTAGATTTCTAGAAGCTTTATAATTTCTCTTACTCTTTTCCGTGATCTCTGTATTGATTACCCAAAAGATGTTGGTATTGGCCTCTGTGATGTCAATACTTGTATGTAAGTGATGCAACTCTTTTCAGCCTGGCAACCTGGACCTATTCTGTAAAGAAGAGATACTCTTTCCTTTCTCTAATTTTTCTAAACATTTGTATTTTTAGGTGGTTATTTTACAGCTGAGGTGACACGGACCACATCCTCAGCAAAGCTAACTGAAGACTAGTCACTGAAAATCCATTGCAGTTATACAGCCAAAAACATTTATGCTCTACAGTGGTCTAAAAGGTTCCAAAATGCAGGACCAAAATACATAAATAAAATGATGGTAACAAACAAGAGTATGGAGAGTTTTGGATCAATACCAGCTTTTGCTTAACGCTACTGAATGTCGAGGCCGCTTAATCCTGAGACTTTCACTGTGGGACTCTAGGGTGGAAGCCGCACAGTGCTTTAGGATAACCGAGCTCTCTGAATCTCTTCTTTAACCATTTTTCATCATCACCATCAAAATCTCAAAGAAAGCAGGAAACTACATGAACTCAAGCTTCTTTCTCTATAGCATCAGCAAAATTCACCCTTTCCTTTCTACTCACACTACTAAGACCCTTATCTACTCACTAGTCACCTCCCACCTTCACTATTATAACCTACTCCTCGCTGGTCTCCCTCTGAATCATCTCTCTCCCCTTCAATCCGCTCAAAACTCAGCTACACAGCTTATCTTCCGCCAGCGTCGCTATGCTCATGTAACCCCTCTTCTTAAGTCACTTCACTGACTCCCTATCAGTTTCCGCATCCAGTTCAAACTTCTCCTACTGACCTAGAAGTGCATTCATTCTGCAGCTCCTCACTACCTTTCCTCTCTTATCTCACTCTACACCCCTCCTTGGGTACTTTGGCAGATTCCTTTTATCTGTGCCCTTCTCTGCCACTGCCAACTCCAAACTTCGTTCATTCCATCTTGCTGCTCCATATACCTGAAACAAACTACCTGAATCTGTGTGTTGGGACTCTTCTCTAGCCCTATTCAAATCCAGGCTAAAATCCCACCTCTTTGAAGCTTCACTCTCTTGTCCACTACTGTAGTCCCCAGCTCTGCTATGTGTTTTGTCTTGATTACCTTGTAAGCTTTGACGAGCAGGGACTATCTCTTATATCTATATGTGTAGCACTGTGTATGCTGTACATATAGATACCTGAACCTGCCCTGGGAATCCGCAGCCAGTCTGGCTTTTAGGTTACCTACAATATGCAGGAGATAAATCAGCAATACCTGGAGATGTAGTGCATGACAAATTATCTGGCTCTGGGGGTCTCCAGGGTAGTTTGGGTCAGGAAACCCTAATATCACAGTGCTTGGATGAATTCCATATGGTTGCACCATACAGAACCCCCCCCCCCTTTTATTGCAAAATCTCCTTATAGTGACAGTCACTGGTCAAAATATGGCAATTTCATTTTAAGTCGTGCCCCTGTGTTCTGTTCTGTTGTTATTTGTGTATTCATGAAAATGTTCATTCAGAATCGTACTTTAAAAAGTGAGTTTGAAGAGTTAGATGTATCTGCTGTGGTTTTCATGTTTTTAGATGTAGATGGTGAGAGCTGAAGAGAGTCTTTGCTTCTGCTGATGTAATTAGTATATTTTATTCATCAGGCATCTTGCAGGCAGGACTGGCCCAACCACTAAGCAAACTAGGCAGATGCCTAGGGTGGCAATTTTGGGGGGGGGGGGAGTAAGGGAGAGGGGAGCAAAGTGCAAAGCTAAATAACAGAATTTGACAGTCAGAGAGGGCGTAAAGCTTAAGATTTGCCTAGGACAATAACACCTTGAGCAACTCTGTGTCTAGCCCTGCTTGCAGGTGGTCACCTTTGTTGTCCAAAATGCAAGGTCCACCAGGCACCTTCCATGGGAAACATTGGCAGTTATCTGCATTAAATTAACTAACCAGAAGATGTCAGTATTGCTCTACTGACCCGCTGTGGGCAATAGCTATGAATTTTTTTTTATCAATCTATTGAACTCCTAAGAGGTTTTATGTGAAAAAAGTTAAATATTATGAGTTAAAATGGAAAAGGTTTCTTGGGATGACTTCAGTGCAAACATTGAATACTGGAAAGGTAAAGTGTTAATGTAATTTGATATGCGGATGCTTTATGGCTTATCATTACCTTTGATGACAGTCAACAGTCTTTTTCGGTTGCTGGTATTCCTTGAATCATCACGTCAAACCAGTGTACTGGGGAAGAGAAGAAAGTCTGAAGGACTGACCATGGGTCTGTTGTCACATTCTGTTAGAATGATGGAGAGGCAAATTCTCTCCTTTCTGCTGACGATGATAATAAACTTTCAGTGTATGTTTTCCTTTAAAATGACAGCTTTGAGCCCTAGCTGAGTCTCATTCATTTATTTACATTTCTTATATACCGCACTATTTGCGATCAGCGCGGTTTACATAGAACAACAAGATCCGACAATAAACAAATGTCTGGTCATTACATTGAACAGGAAATGGAACTTGGAGAACAGGGTAAACTATATACATATGCAGATGAATTGAACAGGGTAAGCTATATACATATGCAGATGAAATGTGAACGGATATTGTTGGGTGTTGTACATACTTGGGGACGCACAATTCTAGTGTAGCTGGGGTTCAGGGTAGTCAGTGAGATATTTGATAAAGAGAAAATGTTTCAGGGCCTTCCTGAACTGGCTCAAGTTGGGGATTGCTCTGATATGTGGTGGTAGAGAGTTCCACAGACTTGGAGCGCAGAGTCTGAAGGCTCTGTTAGATGTTGTTTGGTTCTACTACTAGGGGTCAGTCTTCCAATCTCTCTGTAGTCCCTGTACCTGTACCGTCTAGCTGATACCATACAGTCCCCTCTGCGATTAATCCAAGATGTTTCTTCTTTTCTATGAGTGCTCAGGGGCTTCTCCTCTCCTGGTCCTCTATGCATAACTGAAGAATGTTCATATGCCCATTTCCTTATCTATCCTGAAACAGAACTCTTGGTTTTAGTTATGCACCTAAAGGCATATTTTAGATAGGATGTGAAGATCAGAATTGACATGTTGAGGGCAACTCTGACGATATTTTAGAAAGGTGGAACCATTTCTAAAATACGAATAAGCAGATGCAGGAACTCACGGGGATTAATAGCCACGTTCAGTGGAAGGAGCCATTTCACAAATAGACACATGGGGAAAAATCGATGGAGGAAATCCGGTAACTTACACATGTACAGTAAGTGTTGGCATGTCACAACACACATATGTAAATATTGGTATTTGTGTATATGAGTCATTTTGCAAACCTAACAGTGCAGTTGCTTTTTATCACCTACAGAGGGCATCGATTTTTACCTCATTTTAGTATGGAGGGGAAAAAATAATGAGAGATCAAAAAAGGATATCCCCCTTAATCCTTCCTGTAAAGGGCCAGCCAAAACAAACACTTTTTAAATGCCTATGTGTCAGGGAGCAGGCATTAATCTGGACATGAACAGTTTTGGGCTTATACGTGTATTCCTAATAAGAAGTGGGGAACAAACCTGAAAAATGTAAACATTAAATGGAGAATGCTTACCTATTAATCTGAACCTTCTCATTAGTGATTTTCGATACACAGACTCTAGTATGAATTGAATTGCCTTCTACACACAGGAATTGCTATGGGTCTATGTGGAGTAATTCCCTAAAGCCATTTCAACCTCTTCAAATACTCCCTTTTGTTTCAGACTGTAATGCATGGGGTAGCTACATTATAAATGGTGGATTTCTCAATGTTAGTCTGATTGCAGCGTAAGAAACCTGATTCCTTTCACAACTGGAGATGAAAACAACATCATGTTCAATGAATCTCCGTAATCCATGAAGAAAAATGTAAGCTCTTCCTTTTTTAAAAAAAATTGTTTTACCACCTTGCGGTTCATCTTTGTTTTATAAATCTCGCTTCTTCTTTCTAGCTCCTACATTGTTCTTTTCATTCTATTTTTTGCTCTTTCCTTCTTTCAGTCACTCCTGCTCATTTTTTAGTAAGAACAGATTCACTGCCATGCCTACTAGTCTTCTATAATGTAGCACTTCCAGATGTGCACATCACTCACCATTCCCTCCTAAGTTGCATAGTCCAGGGTGGTACAGAAATATGGTGGTTTCAGTCGCCAGAGACAGGCAGATCCCCTGGGAGGCCCACAGTTTCTGCTAGCCTCTATTGCTAGGGAAATCTTAACATTACTGCAATACCTCAGCTAGTAGCGATGTGGGAAATAGACTCCGGTTCACTTTGGAGAGAAGGTTTTATTAGAAACAGTCCCTGTTTCCTTAAGTCAAGCTGCACAGATAAGGGGCACAGACAGAACAAAGTAGAGGCTTTACCTTGTGAGGAAGGTGTGTGAGGTGATATTAATTTAGGAAAGGGGCTACTTTTATCTAAATGAGAAAAGCTTCTCCTTGTGTAAGAAAAACTGGAAGTGGGATGGGTGAATGCGGAATAGGGACTTTGTTAAAAATCAGCACTTTAGAGTAGTACTGAGGAAATGATCTGAACACTCACACAAACCAAATTTTTAAAGAAAAGAAGACTTGGAACAAAAACTGCAATCCTATAACAGCAAATTAATATTAAAAGTGCATTTTTCTTTCACACTGGAACACCAGCAGGACTGCTATGAGGGTTGGACTGGTGCAGCATTGGATGTCTGCGAAAGCAGAATAGGGGGCTCGCCGGTCCATCCAAGTGCCCGGATTCTGCATCCGTGGGAACTTATAGCTCCTGCAGTTGCAGAATTAGGTACAAAACAGCCTTGTTGAAGTTTTGGCTGTCTGGACGGCCCCTTCTCTGAATTGGCCTCCACATATTTTGAACTCTAGTGTAAGTGATAAGTCAGTAGACTTTGCTTAGAAAAGGCTTAAAATAAATGACTAGACAAGGGTAAGGGGTTGATGCAAAAGTGAATGCAAAATTCAAACTTTGTTATTGTCTTTGAAAATATTTCAGGATTTAATTTGTTTAAGAGCTAGTCCTATATTGTATGGGGCCAATACGCAGAGGCGGTGGCTAAGTGCCTTTAAAAGTCTGCCACATTATCCAAAGTGGATATTCAGTGCTGGAACTTATCTGTCATCCTGTGCTAAATATCCGGTTTCACCAGATGGTGTCATTTCGATCTGGTCATCAGCGATATTCAGCCACTAACCAGATGGTGAACACTGGTTAGTTAGGACAGTCATTGACCTGTCCCAACTTTAACTAGGTTAGCTATCTAGCTGGTGGCTAAATATCGCTGCTGACTGGATAGTGACCGGGACCGTCCCTGATCTGTCCACAGACCAGCCCGGTTTTAACTGGGTGTCACTTTTGCCTTCTGTGGCGACATTCAACAACACTATCCAACTAAAACCTATTGAATATGCCCCTCTATGTTCCTTAGGGTAGAGGTCGTTCAATCACATGGTTTGCATTTCTCAGGATCGATACAACTTTACCAATTACAACTTTGGCCACTGTTAATTTCTAGGATATCTATCCATGGAGTGAGGAACTATACAACGGTGAAGGAATTCATTCTTTTAGGACTGCCACATGCTGATGAACTGACCATCCCACTCTTCTTGTTCTTTCTACTCATCTACAGCTCTACATTACTGGGGAACTTCCTGATCTTGGTAACCGTTGGGGTAGATCCCCAACTTCATACCCCCATGTACTTCTTCCTCTTTAATCTGTCAATTTTAGACATCTGTCTGTCTTCAGTTACGGTCCCCAAAATGCTTGCAAACTTTCTGGAAGCAAGAAAAGTCATCTCGTTCTCTGGTTGCATCACCCAACTGTATTTCTTCCACTTCTGTGCAAGCACAGAGTGTTTCCTTTACACAGTCATGGCGTATGATCGCTATGTTGCAATATGTCACCCCCTGCATTACACTAAGATGATGAGCAAGAGAGTCTGTCTCCAGATGGCTGCAGGAACGTAGTTGACAGGCTCCATCCACTCCATGATACACACTGTCCTAACATCCATGTTGCCCTTTTGTAATTCCAACCTAATTCAATATTTCTTCTGTGACATCCCACCCATCTTGAAGTTGGCTTGCTCCAGCACCTTTATCAATGAAGCTGTTATACTGGGCAACATTGGAATCATAGGTTTAAGCTGTTTTATTCTGATTTTGGTCTCTTACGGGCACATTATTATGGCCATTCTAAAGATCAGCACTGCAGAAGGGAGGAGAAGGACCTTCTCCACCTGTGCTTCCCACCTCACTGTGGTTATTTTTTTCTTTGGACCCCCTTTGTTTATCTACTTGAGACCTCACTCTGTGTACTCTGTGGATGGAGCTTTTGCTGTGTTCTATACTGTGGTTACCCCCATGTTAAATCCCATTATCTATACATTGAGAAACAAGGAAGTAAAATCGGCCCTTAAGAAACTGAGAGGGAGACATATGAGTTCAGTAAATACCTGAAATATGAGAGGCATCTCATCTCAAAAGTACTCTTTAGCTTTGCCACACTGAATTTCTTGACTTTTTTAATGCTCCCATCCATTCTTTGTTTTAGGTTAGTTGAATGGATTAACCACTTTTCAACAGAAGTCCTTAAGATGATATACAGTATGTACAATATTAAAAACAACAGTAATAAAACCAAAGCAAAATATAATAGACCAAATTTAAGGAAATACAATGTAAATAAAAGAAACAAAAAAGGAACATAATGTGATATCTTCTTGTTGGACCAACGTAATACATTTTTGGACTAGCTTTCAAAGGTTAAACCCTCCTTCTTCTGGTCCAGGATGGTATGGACAACAGATATAAGTAAATCACCAAGAGGGTGGGGGGGGGGGGGGGAGGGGAGGGGGAGGGAGGAGCGGGAGGAATGGATGGTTGATCAGAGGAAGACCACGTTGTAAATATTTATAGTTTATAATCTGATAGAAACTCTTGTCTTTGTTAAGTCCCGTCTAGTCCAATTGAAAGTATCTTGTCATTTTCATTTCAAAAGTTTTATGTACTTGGATTGATTTAAACTTTCCTTTCAGGACCTCACCATAAAATCCCTGATGCTGTGTTCTGGTCCTGTGAAATGCTCTCCAGCAGTGGAGGTGACAGAAGTTACATGTTGGTATTTTCTGTGTTGTGTCTGTGCTGAGACTGGAGTGATTTGGTGATTCACTTATATATTACGGTATTTATTTATTTAATCAGTTCTATATGCCACCTTATCCTTCAATCAAAGTGGTCAACAAGACAACAAAGGGTCTACATTGAGGGAAGGGAAGACAATAAGATAATACATTACAAAAATTATAGTACATTACATAAATTACAGCAAGTTACATTTCATAATAATTCATTGCAATTACATTAAACAAATAACTGCTATCCTATAAAATGTTAAAATAAGTCTAAACATTGTAAGAAAATTAAACTTCAAATGGTTAGAAAGACATTTTGGTCTATTAGAGTTAGGTTAGTTGCCATATGCTTCAATAAATAGGTAAGTTTTAAGGGACTTTCGAAAATCTTTAATATCAAATTGAGTTCTTAATTCATCAGGAATAGAATTCCATAGTTGTGGTGCCATAAAGGAGAAAGCCCTATTAGATGTCATTTGTTTGGATCTATTAAAATTTAATTGGGAATTGAGTCTATTGGTAGACTGTGAGGGTCTGGGTCTTGAACTTATGTCTTTAGAAATAATAGTTGTTAGAATATTTGCTGATGATTCATGCAAAATTTTGAAAATGTTCATAAGATTCTTGTATTTTGATCTTATAGTGATTGGAAGCCAATGCAGTTCTTGAAGCAAGGGAGTTATATGCTCATATTTTGTAGAATTCATTATAGTTCTTGCGGTGGTATTTTGTGCCAGTTGGAAGGGATGGGTAGTATGTTTTGGAAGACCTTGATAAAGGATATTTCCAAAGTCGAGTAGTGGTGTTATAACTGCTTGACATACCGTTCGAAAATGATTTAGTTGTAAAATTGGTTTGAGCTTCCTAATGATTTATAAACGGTGATATACTCTAGCTGTAATTTTATTTATATGGGATTTTAAGTTAATATGTTTATCTAGGATTATACCAAGGTATTTTACTTCCTCGCTGACTTTTATGGATTTGTTTAGTATATTAATTTCTTTAGGAGTTTTTATGTTTTGATTATCTGGGTTTATTTTAAAATTGTTAGTTGTAAGCCAATTGTTCATATCAGTCAAACAGTTATCAATTATTTTTGTGTCAAATAAATTTTGGTCAACTGCAGTGTAGATCATAATATCATCAGTGTATAGATGGTAATTTATTCCATACTGTTGAATAATTTTACATATAGGTTGAATATAGATGTTAAAAAGGATTGATGATAATGCTGACCCTTGTGGTACGCCTTGTGTAATTGGGATCTGAGATGAGTTTTTTCTCCACATTTTACTGTTTGCGTACGATTGTTCAGGTAGGATGTGAACCATTTAAGGGTGTTGTTGCATAAGCCAATATCTTCTAGACATTTTTCTGTCATCATGTTTCTATGTTTCTATACACAGAGGATCTCTAAAGGTAAAAAGTGGACTGTTGTAGTTGTTGTTACGGAAGGACATAACCGGGTAAGGCGGACCGATCGCCCCCCCTTCCCTTACTCCATCCCCCCCCTCCAATCCCCCCCCCCAGACATTTCTTAAACAAAATACCAAACACAGTATTGGGAGTTAAACTGGTCGCAGCTTTATTAGCCAATAACAATATCCAACAACATTCAACACAATTAACTTTCCCCCCCCCCCCAGCAGAGCGAGCCATCACCAGCCATGTGGGTAGCAAGGTGACGCCGCTTCCGCTCCCCCCGGGTCCCAGCCCCGGCAACTTGCCTCGCCTCCCTCATTCCGGCTTCGCCATATAATTAGCAGAAGCCTGAGGGACTGTCCGGGTCGGGGGTACCCCACCCCCGCCCTCCAGCTTGGCTCCGGCTCCGGACCCCGGAAACCTCCGGGATCCCGCCACCCCCCCCCAGCTGCAACACCCCACTACCCCCGAAACCAACCTCGGAACCTAAACTCAGGGCAGGCGGGCGGGACGTCCAGCCCACACGTCTCCCTCGAGGGAAAGGCCGTGTGAGCCGCCGCGCCGACCCAAAACCCCCCGCCGCATGCCTGCCATCTTCCCATTGGCTCCCGCGCCCATCACTGGTCCGCGGGAGCCAATGACCCGCTGCCACCGCCAGAGCCCGCCCCCGCGAACCCTCGCGGCCGCCAACTGCGAGAGCAGGCGAACCACCGCCCCCCCGGTGAGCGCCGGCCGCACGCACTGTGGAGGCTCCGCGGCCCTGCCATAACCGGGTAAGGCGGACCGATCGCCCCCCCTTCCCTTACTCCATCTCCCCCCTCCAATCCCCCCCCCAGACATTTCTTAAACAAAATACCAAACACAGTATTGGGAGTTAAACTGGTCGTAGCTTTATTAGCCAATAACAATATCCAACAACATTCAACACAATTAACTTTCCCCCCCCCCAGCAGAGCGAGCCATCACCAGCCATGTGGGTAGCAAGGTGATGCCGCTTCCGCTCCCCCCGGGTCCCAGCCCCGGCAACTTGCCTCGCCTCCCTCATTCCGGCTTCGCCATATTATTAGCAGAAGCCTGAGGGACTGTCCGGGTCGGGGGTACCCCACCCCCGCCCTCCAGCTTGGCTCCGGCTCCGGACCCCGGAAACCTCCGGGATCCCGCCACCGGCTAGGGCCCCCTACAAGCCCGAGCCGACCCCCCCCCCGGCAAAGCTGCGACCAGCACCTCTCCCTTGCAAGACATCCTCCAAGGCCTCCTGCCAATCGTTCAAGAGCAAATCCATCCCCACCGGGGATAGGTGTACTCCATCCCGCCTATAGAGGCCAGCACAAGCAACATCGGCCCAAGGGTGCAAAATCTGGCACCCCCCCTGCTCCCCCACCCACGTGCCAATCTGGAGATTAATCTTTGTCAGGCCCCGCGACCAGCGCCGCTGGTCCCTGCAAGCCGGCCTGGGAATGATGTCTGACCACAACAAGCGCACCCCAGGGAACATGTTCAAAATCACACGCAAGTCCTTGATGACGGTCCTGATCAACTGCCGACAAGTCCAGGACACCAGGTCATTGCCACCCAGGTGTATCAGCAAGGCCTCGGGTGCCCCTCCCGACCTCTCGTGGTGCCGCAGCAAAGGCAGGAGTTGAATCCAGCGCAGCCCGCGCTCTCCCAGCCATATGACAGTCACCCCGAGAGCATCCAATCCGATATTCGGCCCCACCGGGCGCACAGCTGCTCGTCGACCAGCCCAGAAGACAAAAGAATGGCCGATGACCCAGCAGCGGCACGAAAATGGAAGCGCTTCTGCAAAATAAAGAACACATGATTAGCCTGCCCCCCCCACCGCCCCTAAAGGCGCACATATCTGCGGAAGGCACCCGACTTCCATCTACCGATCCGTCGAATGTCCCCGTCGGGTAAACCCACCGCCGCGGCAGTAGTCGCGGCCCCAATGCGAAAGGAATGCGGGGCGAACAACCGAGGATCCTCCCCAATATGGCTCAGCAATAGCCGTAATACTGCCGTAAACTGAAAACGCGTGAGCACAGTCGTGTCCTCGTGAAGAAATAAATTACCCCCCCACGCGGCCGCACATGCAAATACGCCTGCAGCAACCCCACCGGACACGTGGCGGACTCTGCCACCGCGCGCAAGCTCACCCATGTACCTCTCCCTAGCTGATCCGTTTTGGAGCGAGCCAGGTACAGACTGACCCCGCCCCCAGTCCACTTCACGTGGTGCACCTGCAAGCCCCCCCCACCCGTCGCGCGACTCGACTCCGCGATCAATTCCCCAATGCGAAAGGCCCCGAAAAAGGCCAACGCAAACACCGCCCGAAAAAGAACGCATTCGTATCCGGACGACACTACCCCTGGCAAAGCTGAGCACAGCCGCTGTAGCAGCTCATGTGTTATGGGCCGCCGCCCATCCCGAGGTGCCGGAAGGGAGCGCTCCCAGCCCTGCAATAGCCTCCTCGGTAGAAAGCCCCCACCAGCTGCCCCCCACCCGACCGCCTTCGCGAAGAAGGAGTACCCAGCCAAGTGCCTACTCACCGTGGATCGGGACAATCCCGCCGCCTTCACACGCAACACATACTGACCCACCAGACACTCGGAAGGCGGACCCCACCACCATCCCCTCTCTTCCAGAAACGCCACCACACTGTCGCAACCCTGCTGGTAGGCCATCCACGTAGACGCTGACACCGAAGTCCGCAGGAGCTCAATCATGTCCCGAGGCCAAACCGCCATAACTCTGCGGGGACCGCCATCCCCGCCTCTTTGGCCTCTGGTGCCAGCTTCCGGAACAGCTCCCACTTAAAACGAGAAAGAGCATCAGCGACTAAGTTAGTGCTGCCCGGTATATGTCTAGCCCGGACCACGACATTCAAATGCAAGCAAGCCAACACAATCTGACGCATCAAGTCCGCTACCCGCGGACAGCGCGGAGTGTAGTTGTTTATCACGCTGACCACTGCCTCATTGTCGCACCACCACACAACGCGCCGATTGCGAATCCGATCCGGCCACAGCGCCAACACCACCAGGAATGGGAACAATTCCAAAAAGGTTACATTAGCCGTCAGGCCTGCAGCTATCCAGGACGCGGGCCAAGCTTCCGCACACCAGGAGCCCCCGAAGTAAACCCCCAGCCCCCCCCGCCGGCCGCATCCGTAAACAAGCGTAAATCCTGACTAGAGATCTCCCGTTCCCGGAGCACCGTAACCCCGTTGAAATCACGCAGAAACTCCCCACAAATGGCCAAGTCAGCCCGAATGCTCCGCGACACCCAGAGTCGATGATGCGGCTTAACCACCCCCACCGTCGCAGCGGCAAGCCGCCGCATAAAAACTCAACCCATCGGAATCACTCTGCAAGCGAAGTTCAGAGAACCGATCAGCGCCTGCATCTCTCATAAGGTGATCCACCGGGAACCTAATACGTTCGCCACCAGGACGCGAAGTCTATCTACCTTTTGCGATGGCAAACGTGCCACCATCGCCACCGAATCCAGCTCAATGCCCAAGAACGTAAGATGCGTCGCCGGGCCTTCCGTTTTCCCCACCGCCAGCGGCACGCCCCACTCCCGCGTCATTTGTGTGAAACCGTCGAGCAAAGCTTGGCACTGCCCGGTCCCCGCCCTCCCGACGACCAAGAAATCGTCCAAGTAATGAACCACTTGATCACATCCCACCCTATCAACTAAGGCCCAATGCAAAAAGGTGCTAAACCGCTCAAAGTATGCACATGAAATGGAACACCCCATAGGCATGCACCGGTCGAAGTAAAAGCCACCCTCGAAACAAAACCCAAGCAAATGGAATGCCGAAGGATGGACCGGCAACAACCGGAAAGCCGACTCAATATCCGTCTTGGCCATCAAGCAGCCCCGCCCACAACCTCTCACCAACCCCACGGCCGCATCGAAAGATGCATAACGGACCGTACACACCTCCTTGGGAATCCGATCATTAACAGAGGCCCCGCTAGGGAAGGACAGGTTATGAATCAACCGATATTTGCCACGCTCTTTCTTCGGAATAACACCCAACGGGGAAACCACAAAATTCGCCAAGGGCGGCTCCATGAAGGGGCCCACCACCCTCCCCAGCCCCAATTCCACGGCTAATTTGTCCCGCACAATGTTGGCGAACCGCCGAACAGAAGGCGCATTCCGCCCTGCGCGCACTGCGACCGAACCGGAAACGGGAATCTTAAACCCCTCCTCCAACAGCACTCCATCGGCCTTCTTGGGGTACCGTCGCAACCATCCCCGCAAGGCGTTGAGCCGTATCGGGGT
This sequence comes from Ichthyophis bannanicus, assembly GCA_033557465.1. Taxonomy (NCBI): domain Eukaryota; kingdom Metazoa; phylum Chordata; class Amphibia; order Gymnophiona; family Ichthyophiidae; genus Ichthyophis; species Ichthyophis bannanicus. The sequence goes on from CM066048.1 coordinate 125,183,851, forward strand.
CAGTGCCACCCCTCCCCCGGTGCTACTGCTTAGCGGGGGGCAGGCCGGTTCCGAGCGGCCCCTTCCTAACACATTTGAGGGCGGAATGCCCTCCATTACAAACGGAACAGGCATGTCGCAATTTACAATCCGAGAAAGGGCAGGAGGATTTGTTAAAGCGCCAACACACGTCCCCCCCCTCTCCCTCCTCCGGCCCCTTTCTGCCCTGCTGCGGGCTCACCGGCCCGAAAGGGCCGGAGGGACCCCGACGTCGCACCAACCCCGCCCTTCGCCCCTACCGCCGCCCCGCCGGCCGGCCTAGCCGCCATTTGCGTGAGCCACAGATTAATATCCTGGGTGGCCCATGTCAGCGTCCGGTTCTCTTCCATCTTGTCCCGAAACTTCTCGTCATAGTTGAGCCACGCCCAACCATCATGCGACTGAGAAGCTTCCAAAATGGCGTCTGCGTATGCCAACAACATCCCATACTGCGAAGGATGCGCATGTCCCCACACGCTGGCCAGCCGCAAGAACACCCTAGTCCAGTTAGTGACATTACGGGCCACTCTCCGTACACGACCCGCTTTCTCGTCAGCCTTCCGTTTCCGCCGACTGTCCCCCGAACGCTTCCTACCCTCCAACAACCGAAAGATATCTATATAACGCCGCTCCTGAATTTTACGCCGCAAGCGCCTTGGAACGCCTTCCCACAAGTCGGAGAAAAACGCTACGGAAGGTGCGGCCCCAGAGGCCCCCGCTGCCCCCGTCCCGCCCCTATCGTCGACACCTTTGCTACCGGCAGACGACGACGACGACGTGGACGAGGAGGACGAGGAGGAGCCGGATCCCGACATCCGACGCCGACGGCAGTGATGCCGCCGCTTTTTTCCCGAGCCCCTCCCCCTCTTGCCCCCCTAGACTCACCTGCCGCCGCCGCCGTCGTTTCGGAAACCGCAGCGACCTCGGGACGCCCCGTTGCAGCCGTATCCTGGGCCCCCACGACACTCCCGGAAGCTTCGGCCTGCTCCGGCGGACCCGTTCGGCCCGAGTTGCCGGTGTTCGACCCTCCCGGAGGCACCTGTGGAGAGAAAAAAGGAAAAGGCCCCGCGGGACCCCCCCGCAGCCCAAGGCTGCTGCCAAGCCCCCAACCAATCCATCCTCGAGGAACCCTGCCCCCCACTCTGCCATTGCTCCCAAGTAGGAGCACACCCTCCACCCATGAACCCAGGACTGCCCGCAGGGCCCCTCCACCCCCACCAATCACACCCGCTCGGCCCCCCTCCTGACCAAGCCCCCCCTATCCCAGGACCCCACCCCCCGCCCGAGCTGCCCGAAGGCGCCCTGAAAGCGCCGGGGCCCGCTGCCTCTCCGACAGGCAAGCCTACAGCCGGGCTAAGACCGAGCTGCCCCCTTAAACCGCTTTCGCCGGAGGCCTCAACGCTGGGGGCCTCCCCACCGGGGGCCTGAACGCCGCCGGGGACCTCGATGCCAGGACCATTCCCCCCACTGCCCCGTCGCAACCTGGCACCCCCCGACCTACTGCCCCCCCTAGTGCCGTTCCCATGGTTGGGCACCCTCCCCCTCGCCACTCCATGCCCCCCCCCCACCAGCCGGCCCACCTCGCTGCCTTCCTCCCGCCCCCCATGCCCCCTGCCAGCCTGCACCACACCCGCACCAGGGCTGACCTGCTCGCCCCCCCGGACACCCGTCCTCCCTGCTCGCCCCACACCCTTGCCCCTGCCCTTGGAGGCCCCCCCCGGTTCCCTCGGAGTCTGCCTGCCAGACTTCCCCATAGCACGTGGCCTGCGAAGGACTTACCCAAGCACTGCTGGGAATTGAATGCTGGTCTCTTGGGTATCAAGCCAGTGCTCTAACCACTAGACTACTCCTCCACTCCGTGCCCAGCACCAATTCACACCGGCTGCCGGGGTCCCTAACAGGAGGGCAGATGGTACACTGCCTCGAGTGGGTATTTTTTTTTTTTCTTGTCCCGCGCCCCCTCACCAGCGCCGTCAGAGCCACCGGCACCTATCCCGCCGAAATCAATAATCCCCCGATAGGCACTGCCCTTAGGCCTAAAGCCCTCCTGACCTGGACTCCCGCAGCGCACCTACTTACGTCCGGCCCACACGGCTCCCTCGAGGGAAAGGCCGTGTGAGCCGCCGCGCCGACCCAAAACCCCCCGCCGCATGCCTGCCATCTTCCCATTGGCTCCTGCGCCCATCACTGGTCCGCGGGAGCCAATGACCCGCTGCCGCCGCCAGAGCCCGCCCCCGCAAACCCTCGCGGCCGCCAACTGCGAGAGCAGGCGAATCGCCGCCCTCCCGGTTAGCGCCGGCCGCGTGCACTGTGGAGGCTCCGCGGCTCTGCCAGACTAGATAGGCCATGTGGTCTTTTTCTGTCATCATGTTTCTATGTTTCTAAGCATTAAAGGATGAGAGATTGTGTCAAAAGCTGCTGAAATGTCAATAAATATTAAAAGAAACACACTATTTTTCTTGTCCAGACCCGTTAAGAGGTTATTAAATAGAGAAATAAGAAGAGTTTCCACATTATGAAATGGTTTGAATCCATGTTGGTGTAGATCCAGCGGAGCATATGAATCTATGTGATCTTGTAATTGTCTCTGTACTACTGTCTCTATAATCTTGGAGATGAAAGGTAAACTGGAAATTGGACGGTATGACTTAGGTTCAGAGGTGCTTAATGAATTTCCTTTATAGATTGGTCTAATTGAGGCTTTTTTGAGGACAGGAGGTAAATAACCTTGTTTTAATGAATGTTCTACAAATTTGATTAAATGACAACTCAATTGATTCCTTGCATTTTTAATCCATTCTACTGGGCATGGATCAGTTGGGGAGGTTGTTGTGTTAATTGTACTTATTATATTTTCAATTTGGTTTTTTGTTGGCATAGAAAAATCAGACCAAAAGTGCCTGGAATCAGAGAGAGTTTCTGTCATTAATTGATTAGGCTGTGAAGATATTACAGAGGTTAACTGATTTCCGTTTTTATTTATTAAGTAATTTGCATATTCTTGAGGATCTATCTGATGATTATGACAAGGAGAGTTCATTTTGGTAAGCTGTTTAACAATATTAAATAACTCCCTTGGTTTATTAGCAGATTTTAAAATTAAGTTTGTATGGTATTGTTTGCGATCATTTATTAAATTGTTATATTCAATTTGTTTCACCTTATATAAAAACTCTGTATGCTGAGATTTGTTCTGTCTCCATTTACATTCCAAATTTCTTATCATACGTTTTGCCTCTCTGATATCATTCGAATACCATGGTGCGCTATTTTTTCTACGTACTTGTGCCTTGTCTTTGTTAAGATTTACTGAGGCATCAGAAATGACTTTATTCCAGTTATCTATGGCAGCATCTAAATTACTACAATCTTGGTGCAAATGAGGAATGACATGTGCTATGAAATTTTCCTTATGAAAGGCTCTAAATTTTCTTGTCTTACAATTAGTTTCTAATTGGTGAGAAAGAGTTTTCAAATGTAAAGTGATAGATATCACGTAATGATCTGACCATGGTACAGGAGATATTTTTGGAATTGAGATTTGGTTTAGAGCTGAAAGATGCTTTGGATGGAAAATCATTTCTGGAATAGAACCATGTTGATGTGTTGGTAGAGTAATTGCCTGTTTATAATCTAAAAATTCTAAAGCTTTTAAGAAAGCTCCGGATTCCTTAGGAGGGAAGGAACTTAAATTAAAGTCACCCAAAGCAATTAATGGTTTACGGGGCAAGCTGTGTGAACAAATGAATTCAAGAATTGTTGACAGTTGATCTTTTGTAGCATTAGGTGGTCTGTAATTAAGACAGATACTGAGGTGGTGATTTGATATCACCATTGAATTTGTATCAGATGAATTATTGATTATAACAGTTTTAAATTTGAAAATTTTACGTGCAAGGATTAGAATTCCACCACCTCTTTTGTGTTTTCTATGACAAGTAAACACTTCAAAATCATTAGGAGTAATTTGGTTGAGAATGACCTGGTCTATATCTTTTAACCAAGTTTCTGTTATGCATATAATATCAATTTTTTGGTCTATGATGTAATCATATATAGTATTTAGTTTGTTTCTTACAGATCTTGCATTAATTAGTACACAACAAATGGGGGAATTAAGAGTTGGATTATTCTTGGTAGGGTTAGATGGGGGGAAGGAATCTTGGTTGGTCTTTTGTTTTTATTCCTATAGAGTTTCTGTTTATTGAGGTTATTATCACTTGTGTGCATATGCCTTAAAGGGCTTAGAATTAAATTGTTGGGTAGAGTTTGTTGGGTAAGGAATATCATATTAAAATAAAGAAGAATGAATTGGTAAATTGTATGCATGTTTGCAGTAACCGTGGTAGATCGGACCCGGCATCCTATCCCTCCTGCTCAACCCCCTTTACAGACCCCCTCCCCCCCCCCCCACTTCGTTCTCCCCCCACCACCCCCACCTCTTTCCCAGCTCGTTTACAAATCACACATAGACTTCTTAATGTGGAAGAACCAACTGGCCGCAGCTTTATTATATTTATAAACAATTAACATTCCAATCATAACAAACTTCTTAACAATCCCCCAGAGCGGAGCAATGCCTCACCAGCCATATAACTAGCAAAGTGACCTTGCCTCCGCTTCAGCCATGTCCTGGCACCGGCCAACTTGCTACCGCCCTTTCCCCGACCTCGCCATGTGACTAGCAAAGGCCAGCAGGGCTTATCCGGGTCGGGGCACCCCACCCCCACCCAAGTATGTCCTAAAGGCTCCGGACCCTGGAGACCTCCGGGATCCCGCCACCGGCACGGTGACACCCATGTCAGCGTGCCGCCCCCCCAAATCTAAGCTGCGACCAGTTGTCCTCCCGCCCCCCCAATCTCTCCAAGGCCTCTTGCCAATTGTTTAAAAGCAAATCGACACCCACAGGGGATAAATGCACCCCATCCTGCCGATACAATCCGGCACAAGTAACTTCCACCCAGGGATGTAAAATTTGAACCCCGCCCCGCTCACATATCCATCGCCCAATTTGCCGATTTATTTTTGTGAGACCCCGCAACCACCGCCGCTGGGCTTGGCAAGCAGGCCTTGGAACAATGTCGGACCATAATAACACCACCCCTGGGAACAAGCGCAACACCATCGCCAAATCCCGCTTTGCCGCTCGGATGAACTGCTTACAAGTCCAAGCAGCGAGGTCATTTCCACCCAGATGCAAAAGGATGAATTTTGGCGGGCGTCGCACGCGCTCATGATGCCGCAGCAAAGGTAAGAGCTGCGTCCACCGCAGTCCTCGTTCACCTAGCCATAGAATCGACATCGCAGCTAGAGCAAGTCCCAGGTTAGGCCCAAACGGCCTCTCTGCTGCTCGCCGGCCAGCCCAGAAAACGAAGGAATGCCCCATCATCCAGCAAATGGGCGCATTCCTTTCATCATCTGTAAAAGAAAACATAATCAGTTTAAGAAATAAAACCTTTCCCCACCCTTCATAAGCGCACATAACCCCGAAAAGCCAGAGAACGCCATCTCCCAATATTCTGTTTGTCCTGCTGTGAAAGACCTGCTGCAGCTGCACTGGTAGCCGCACCGATCCAAAAGGAATGCGCCGAAAATTGCTCTGGGCATTCACCCACAAACCTCAATGCCAACCTCAGCACCACCACCACTTGAAAACGCGTCAGCAGCCGCCCATCCTCGTGCAGAAATAACCCTCCGGCTGCGGCCGGTCGCACTCGTAAATAGTCTCTCATTGCGGACACAGGACATGTGAATAGGCCGTCAATCGCACACAGCCTTACCCACAAACCCTTCCCTTGCTGATCGGTCTTAGATCTTGCCAAGAAGACTCTCAACCAGCAATGCTCCATAACATGCTGCCTTTGCACTATCCCGTCCGCCCCCACCTTGCTCGAGTTCGACACCAGTTCCCCCATCCTGAAGGCCCCAAAAAATGCCAGACTAAAGGTGGCTCTAAATAGGACAGCTTCATACCTGGACGAAGCCACCGCTGCCAGTGAATTACATAACTTCGCCAACAAATCATGCATGATCGGTCTCCGAGCGTCCGGCGGAGCCGGTGCCGCGCGGCCCCAACCTTGCAAAAGCTTATGGGCCAAGAAGCCTTCTAATGGAAAGCCCCATCCAACCGCCCTTATAAAAAATTCGAAGCCCGCCAGTTGGCTGCGCACCGAAGAACGTGCGACCCCCTGCGCTTTTGCCCAAGCGACATATTGACCCAACAACTGAGCGGAAACTGCCCCATACTGCCAACCGCAGCCTTCAAGAAAGGCCACCACTTTCCCACATTCGCGCACATAGGCTGCCCACGTCCCAGCAACAACGGATCTCCGCAGCAAGTCCTTCATTCCGAATGGCCAAGACTCCACAACCTCCAAGGGACCACAACTCCTTCCGCATCCGCTTCTGGTGCCAATCTTCGAAATTGATCCCACTTGAAACGAGAAAGAGAATCAGCAATCTCGTTAGAGAGCCCCGGTATATGTCGAGCTCTCAGTGCCACATTCAAACGTAAGCATGTCAAGACCACTGCTCTCATCAAATTCGCTACTTGTAAACAATGAGGCGTGTAATTATTCACCACACTGACCACCGCCTCATTGTCACACCACCACAGCACACGTCTATTACGCAACCTGTCGGGCCACAACTCTAACGCCACCAATATCGGAAACAATTCTAAAAATGTTATATTACTCGTGAGTCCTTCCTCGCGCCAAGCCTGTGGCCAACGTTCTGCGCACCACGACCCCCCAAAGTAAATACCCAGCCCAATGCCACCCGCTGCATCCATGTACAATTGCAGATCCGCACTACTGCACTCAGCCTCCATCAATACGGAGGTCCCGTTATAATCCCCCAAAAAGACCTGCCACACCTTCAAATCAGCCCGAATCGCCTTTGAAACCCTGATGTGATGATGCGGCATGCGAACCCCCACTGTAGAAGCAGCTAATCGTCTCAGGAAAACCCTGCCCATAGGAATCACCCGACAAGCAAAGTTTAAGGAGCCTATTAATGCCTGCATTTCTTTCAATGTCAATTTGGATGCTGCTACTACGTTAGCCACTAACACCCGCAATTGCTGCACTTTCGCTGTAGGAAGTCGCGCCACCATGGAATCGGAATCCAGCTCCACCCCGAGAAACGTAATCCTCGTGGAAGGGCCCTCGGTCTTGTCTTTTGCTAGCGGCACGCCCAACTCCTTCGACAACTCCACGAAACCTTCCAGCATGTCGCGGCACTCCTCTGAATGCGCTGACCCCACGAACAAAAAATCATCCAGATAGTGCACTACCTTCGCTTTACCCCCCCTGCGCTCAATGGCCCACTGCAAGAAGGTACTGAATTTTTCAAAGTATGCACAGGACACAGAACAGCCCATTGGCAAGCATTTATCAAAATAAAGCCCATTCTTGAAATGAAAACCCAATAGATAAAAGGAAGACGGGTGAACTGGCAGAAGCCTGAAGGCCGACTCAATATCCACCTTCGCCATTTGTGCCCGTAAACCCGCTTCCCTTACCAACTCTACCGCTTTATCGAAGGATGCGTATCGTACAGTACACAATTCACGCGGGATGTAGTCATTGACCGACTCGCCGACCGGGCTAGACAAATTATGTATCAACCGGAATTTCCCAGGCTCTTTTTTAGGTATTATCCCCAACGGTGATACTACCATCCTCCCGAATGGCTGGTTCCCAAAAGGGCCCGCTATTCTGCCCAACTGCAATTCCTTCTCTAACTTCTTCCGGACAACCGGCGCAAAACGCCGAACTGAAAGGGAATTCCGCGCGACCGCACCATCCAATTGCCTACACACGGGAATTAGAAAGCCCCTATTAAAGCCCGCATACAAAATTTCTCTATCTTTCCACCTAGGGTAGTGGGCCAGCCACTCATTTAAAACTTCTCGTCGAATCGGCGTAGGGGTCAGGTCAAATAAATCTTCACTGTTTTGCGCCAGGCGCGGGGGGCTGCGAAACTCCTTTCTTAAGGCATTTGACTGCGGGATGTGCACCCCCACAAATGGAGCACACATGTCGAAATTTGCAGTCTGGAAACGGTGTCATGCTGCCGCCCCAGAGGCCAAGGTTGGTATGGGCAGGTCAGATGGACATGAGAGTTTTTTTATATATATTGAATTTGGTCCTTCTGTAAGAGGTCTTGGTAATCTTCCCAGGCCCTACCAGGGACCAAAGTTCAAGAGAACACACTAGCCAAAATGTAGGGAAAATAAGGCTTTATTTCCCTTTAAGCACAATGGTTCAAGTTATGGGAGCTTACTTCATCCAACTAAAAGAAACCTTGCTTCAGGCAACAAAAAGAAAATATATTTACACTTGCTTTGTTTAACTGTTGCTTCACAGTACTTGGCATAAACAAACTTTACAGGCATTCGCTACTGTTCACTGTTTTATGTTTCATGCACAGACCTTAGGCTACCTGCCTGACAGTAGCTACAGTCCATCGGGGTTTCAGGTGGGTCTTCGTTGAATTCCACCTGCATGGGCTGAGTATCAGACAGCTGTGAATCAGTGTCAGTAAACTCTTGAGGAGTGCACTGAGGTTTCTCATATAACACATTTACTATCTTCCAATGTTCAGCATTCAAGTCAGGGCCGCGCCCATGTGAGTGTTTGTTATGGCAGTTACTTCCCTTTGCAGCCTGCCTTATGTTATACAGTCTTTTTACCAAGGGCTTGTGCCTTGTTTCACCAACAGTTTGATAGGGAGGATATACTTCAGTATCTTGTGTTTCCTGTCTTCTTAACTTATATTGCTTATCAGAATAAAAAGGTATTTTACCTTGTTTAGTTGAGCCCCACGGCCTGGTCCCGCTGTAGTTCAGCCTGTCTTGAGCAGTAGGCTTTTCACACTCCAGCTGGCCTTCATGCAGAGTCACCACTCTCTCACATTCACACCTTTTACCATTTGAATAAGGAATATTACCATTTGCAGCAAAGACTTCATCCTTGCTCAGATAATGCTTACTGTGTCTTGCATTTACTGCTGCCGGTTCTTCACACCAAACTCTGGGGTTTATTTCTCCCCTTGTGCCTTTCTTTCCAGTACCTCTCAACCAAGGACTCCTGGAACTCTGTGGCTTCGGATTCACTATGCCCTCCTGCCAGGAACTCCTTCCTCTCTGGTGCTCTGGACACTCCTTATGGTGCTCTCCTTCTTGGTTCCTTTCCAGAAGCTCTCTGTGGTGTGACTCTCCGTGGTCTGCTTTTCCTTGATAAGCCTCTTCTTGGTATGCCTCCTTTTGGTAGGCCTTCCTTGGTATGCCTCCCCTTGGTCTCTCTCTCCCTGGTCTCTCTCTAACTTGTCCTAGCTCCTCCTTTTCAAGTTCCCAGCCTTTCTTCAGGGGAACTCCCCCTTTTCTCCATTGGCTGTTAGGTTGCATTACCTCATCAGCTCTGAGGTGCAGTTCTCTGGGCCTTGGAAGGTCACTCCTGCTCCCTCTATTGGGCTCCTCATAATATTGCAGCTGATGATAAAATCTTTTTTCAGGATTTAAAACCCTTTTTTCTCCATGAATAGGCTCTGCGGTACCACATATCCCCCCTCTTAAAATATGACGGGCTGGTGAAGCCCCCTTCACACAGCACGGAATTCGTGACATGGCGTCGGCGTTGAAATGCAGTTTGCCCGCTCGATGTTCCACCCGAAAATCATAGGGTTGCAGAGCCATATACCATCTGGTTAATCGGTTATTGTCATTTTTCATGGTATGTAACCATTTTAATGGGGCGTGATCCGTTATAAGAACGAATTTCCTTCCTGTGAGATAAAATCGTAACGCCTCAATGGCCCATTTAATGGCGAGACATTCTCGCTCTATAGTGGCATATTTTTGTTCAGCCACCGAAAGTTTCCGGCTAAGGAACATAATGGGGTGTTCTGCTCCCTCTTGTATTTGAGACAGAACAGCACCCAAGCCCGTCTCGGAGGCATCCGTTTGCAATAGGAAGGGTTGCTGGAAGTCTACTCCTCGTAGTATGGGGGCCCTACACAACCTTTCCTTCAGGCGTTGGAACGTTGTCTCCGCTTCCGGCGACCATTGTAGCAGGTTCGGGGCGTTTTTTTCCACAGCATCCCCGTGAAGAGACTGCTTTCCTCCGCAAAATGGGGTATAAAACGTCGGTAATACCCGATGAGACCCAGGAAGCTTCGTAATTGTTTTTTATTCTGGGGAGCGGGAAATTGTCTCACACTTTCTACTTTATCTCGTAGAGGTCGCACTCTTCCCCGGCCCACGAGGTGACCCAGATATTTGACCTCTTTTGCCGCAAAAGTACACTTTTTTGGATTTAAAGTGAGGCCCGCTCTTCTCATTGCTTCTAATATGGTACGTATGTGGTGGAGATGATCCGCCCAGGTGGCGCTGTGGATCACTACATCGTCCATATAAGCGGTTGCGAACGTTTGGTATGGCCTCAGGATGATATCCATCAAACGTTGACAGGTGGCGGCTGCCCCGTGCAGACCGAATGGCATTCTGCGGAATTGATATAGCCCCAAGGGCGTACTGAAGGCAGTTTTTGGTCTGGCATCCCGTGTTAAAGAGACCTGCCAATACCCTTTTGTCATGTCCAATGTTGTCAAAAACTTCGCTTGTCCAAGCCGGTCTAGTAGCTCCTCTATACGAGGCATGGGATAGGCATCGAACGTAGACACAGCGTTTAATTGGCGAAAGTCGATACAAAAACGCATCGAGCCATCTGGCTTAGGTACCAGAACGACCGGGCTACACCAGGGGCTATGCGACTCCTCGATGACATTCATTTTCAACATTTCATCCACTTGTTTAATAATTTCCTGCCTTTTTGCCTCCGGCAGACGGTAGGGCCGTTGCCGGATGATTTTGCCTGGGGGTGTGAGTATTTCGTGAGCCACCAGTGACGTTTCTCCCGGTATCGAGGTTAAAACATCCTTGTAAGCTCCCAACAATTGGGTTAAGTCGTGCTGTTGGCTCAATGAGAGTTCCTCCCCGATTTTCGGTAGGGAGTCCTCCTTGTGGTCTTCCACATGGGGGCCCAGGTCTTCTTCTGGAAAATCACTCCCTATGGCCATGAGTCCTTCTAGCTCTGCCTTCCCCGTAGAGCCAAAACCATCTGCACCTCGGCTAGTGGGAGTGAGCATGGTGACCTCTTCCAAGCTGGGGAACCCGACTCGCTCGCAAATCAATTGCGCTATTCTGTCCCCAACCTGAACCACGAAATCTTCTTTAGAAAAATTGCACAGGAGAACTTTTACTATTCCCCTATAATCAGGGTCGATGACCCCTGCGGCTACATCCAAGCTGTGTTTGGCCGCCAATCCTGACCGGGGTGCTATCCTTCCATAACACCCTGGAGGGATTTCCACTTGTATTCCGGTGCTAATTAGCTTCCGCCCCTGCTTCGGGATGACCTGGTCTTCCACACTATGGAGGTCGTAGCCTGCTGCTTGTGTTGATGCTCTTTGGGGACTACGGGCCTTTTCCGAAGTTTTACAGAACTTCAACACGAATTTCTTAGGCGCCTCCGGTGTTTCCTTTATCAGGCCTCTCCTTGGCTTTCCCCAGAGCGGACTAGGGACCATGGAGTTAGTGGTTGCCGCTAGGCTGCTTCGCTGGGTGCTGAGGCGATCAGTAGGGTCAGGACTACCTGTGTGCTCATGCCTACTGCAGGTGGAATTCATGACTGTCTGAGGAGATAAACCCTCTCTCAGAGTCTTTTTAAATTGCGGCCAGTCGCGACCCAATACCAGCTCTTGTGGTAATCTTGGGACCACGGCTACCAACATTTGTTTTCTCATTCCCCATGCCTTAACCCACAGCTTGTACACAGGATAGCTTGTAGCTGATCCATGAACACATTTAATTTTGACATGCGCTTCTGGACTTTCAGGGACGGACCATCCTTGGTCTTGGATCCTAGACCACAGCTGTTTGGACATCATGGATTGGTCCGCACCTGAATCCAGAAGTGCCTGAGCCTGAACTCCGTGTATTTTTACTCTCAACACAAAACCTTCTTTTGTTGTCTTTGGGACTTCTCCCACTAATGCAACACGTGAATAGCATTCCTTTTTTATATGGCCCTTCTTACCACATGAAAAAATCGTCTTACAGTTTCCACATCCTTAGGGTCATAATTACTCCTAGGGCTATACATTGGTCGGGAAGAACCCTCTACCCTCCTAGCTTCCATCCCTAAGTGCATTTTAGGAACCGCTAGCTTTGGCTGGGACACTTTTTCTGCCTCCAGATATCTCTCTGTTAGGCTTATGGCCTCGGTAGTAGTGCAGCAATTCTGAAGAATTATAAAATTTTGCACTCTACTCGGTACTGCATTTAGAAACTGTTCTAAGATTATGGCGTCCATGAGAGTTTCAATATTCTTTCTCTCAGGCTGTAACCATTTGTACGCCAAGCTCTTTACTCTATGTCCCAAGGCTTTCGGAGTTTCATTTGGGTTAAGCATAGTGGCTCTAAACAATTTCCTATAAGCAAATGGGGTGAGACCTAGGCGATCTTTAATTGCCATTACTACCTCATCATAATTGTCTGCTAAAGCTGGAGGCATCGACCGGTAGGCGGCTAGAGCCTCTCCCGTCAGGGATGCAGCTAGTCTGACTGCCCACTGTTCAGTCGGCCACCGAGCTGACTTTGCTATTCTGCTAAATGAATCCAGAAAATCATCCAGATTATCACTGGGGCTTAACTTTCCCATTGTCAGGTCACTACATGACCATTGTCCCAACTCTGTGTTATGGAGTTCAGAGGCTCGCAATAGTTCCGCTTCCTTCTTTGCTATTTCTTCCTTCTGCTGGGTTAACCATTTGTCCAATGTGTGCAGAAGAGGTGACTGCTGTTCTTGCATGGCTTTCAGCGCTTGCGCTAGGTTCTGCAGCGCTAGTTCCGCCTGCTTGTCAAATTGATTAGCCATCCACGCACATACTTCTTTGGGATCCAAGGTAATCTATAGTAAGGAAACAAAACAACAAAACACAACCAAGTGTGGCTCTTTCAAAAAGAAAATTTCCTTTCCTAAACCTTTCCTTTTTTTTTTTTTTTTTCTTCTATACTCTCCTCGGTATCCTACACTTTTCAGGTATATCTACATTTTACCTGATGACAGTGTAGAATCAGCTCTGGAACAGTATACGTCGCTGTCGTTCCGCGATTCTCCGCCGACAGTTGGATACCGGATTTCTCTTTTCCAGGATTTTCCTCCGATCCGCTCCGGATTTGACTGCTCCACTCCGGGTTTTTTTTTTTTTTTTGTAATCCAAGTGGGTTTTTTTTCCGTTTCCTCTTCTTGAGACCTATAGCTCAAGCTTCTTCTCTGTAGGCTGGACGTAGGCTCCACAAAACATCCTGCCAGCTACGCCATTTTTATGTCATGCTGCCGCCCCAGAGGCCAAGGTTGGTATGGGCAGGTCAGATGGACATGAGAGTTTTTTTATATATATTGAATTTGGTCCTTCTGTAAGAGGTCTTGGTAATCTTCCCAGGCCCTACCAGGGACCAAAGTTCAAGAGAACACACTAGCCAGAATGTAGGGAAAATAAGGCTTTATTTCCCTTTAAGCACAATGGTTCAAGTTATGGGAGCTTACTTCATCCAACTAAAAGAAACCTTGCTTCAGGCAACAAAAAGAAAATATATTTACACTTGCTTTGTTTAACTGTTGCTTCACAGTACTTGGCATAAACAAACTTTACAGGCATTCGCTACTGTTCACTGTTTTATGTTTCATGCACAGACCTTAGGCTACCTGCCTGACAGTAGCTACAGTCCATCGGGGTTTCAGGTGGGTCTTCGTTGAATTCCACCTGCATGGGCTGAGTATCAGACAGCTGTGAATCAGTGTCAGTAAACTCTTGAGGAGTGCACTGAGGTTTCTCATATAACACATTTACTATCTTCCAATGTTCAGCATTCAAGTCAGGGCCGCGCCCATGTGAGTGTTTGTTATGGCAGTTACTTCCCTTTGCAGCCTGCCTTATGTTATACAGTCTTTTTACCAAGGGCTTGTGCCTTGTTTCACCAACAGTTTGATAGGGAGGATATACTTCAGTATCTTGTGTTTCCTGTCTTCTTAACTTATATTGCTTATCAGAATAAAAAGGTATTTTACCTTGTTTAGTTGAGCCCCACGGCCTGGTCCCGCTGTAGTTCAGCCTGTCTTGAGCAGTAGGCTTTTCACACTCCAGCTGGCCTTCATGCAGAGTCACCACTCTCTCACATTCACACCTTTTACCATTTGAATAAGGAATATTACCATTTGCAGCAAAGACTTCATCCTTGCTCAGATAATGCTTACTGTGTCTTGCATTTACTGCTGCCGGTTCTTCACACCAAACTCTGGGGTTTATTTCTCCCCTTGTGCCTTTCTTTCCAGTACCTCTCAACCAAGGACTCCTGGAACTCTGTGGCTTCGGATTCACTATGCCCTCCTGCCAGGAACTCCTTCCTCTCTGGTGCTCTGGACACTCCTTATGGTGCTCTCCTTCTTGGTTCCTTTCCAGAAGCTCTCTGTGGTGTGACTCTCCGTGGTCTGCTTTTCCTTGATAAGCCTCTTCTTGGTATGCCTCCTTTTGGTAGGCCTTCCTTGGTATGCCTCCCCTTGGTCTCTCTCTCCCTGGTCTCTCTCTAACTTGTCCTAGCTCCTCCTTTTCAAGTTCCCAGCCTTTCTTCAGGGGAACTCCCCCTTTTCTCCATTGGCTGTTAGGTTGCATTACCTCATCAGCTCTGAGGTGCAGTTCTCTGGGCCTTGGAAGGTCACTCCTGCTCCCTCTATTGGGCTCCTCATAATATTGCAGCTGATGATAAAATCTTTTTTCAGGATTTAAAACCCTTTTTTCTCCATGAATAGGCTCTGCGGTACCACAACGGGCACGAGGTCTTGTTAAACCTCCAGCAGAGATCACCTGCTCCACTGCCCCCTGATCGCTGCAGTCCAACCGCCCCAACCCCTCGAAAGGAACGACCCACTCCAGGGAGAACCCCCGCTTTACCTTTCACCCCGCTCCCACTAAACCCACCTGGCCTGGCCGACATCTGGGTCAACCACAGATTAATGTCCTGCATACCCCATGAAACCGATCGATTCCCTTCCATTTTGTCCCTGAATTTCTCGTCATAGTTTAACCATGACCTGCCCTCATGCGTCTGCAAAGCCTCCAAAATTGAATCCGCATACGATAAAAGCATCTCGTAATGCCCCGGGTAATACTGTCCCCAAACGCTCACCAAATGCAAAAAGGCTCGCGTCCAATTAACCACATTCCGAGCCACTTTCTTAATACGCCCTGCCTTCTCATCCTCCTTACGCTTCTTCCTACTTTCTCCCGAACGCTTCCTGCCTTCTAAGAGATGGAATATATCAATATACCGGCGCTTCTTTATTCTTTGCCGCAATTTCCTCGGCACCCCCTCCCACAACTCAGATATAGCTACCGCTGCAGGGACCCCTTGCGTCCCTCCCCCCCCTGAAACTCCTTTCCCGCTCCTTGCCTCCTGCCCACCCTCGTCCGATGACGACGTAGACGACAAGTCATAAGACGACGACGACGTCGACGACACCGACGATCTAGACCTCTTGCGCCTCCTACCCGAATGCCTTCGCCTTTTATTTCCTTTCTGCTTTCTCTTCCCCCGCCCCCTGCCCCCTTCGCACCCTTCAGCCCTTGTCTCCGGTAACTCACCCGCCACTGTTGCCGCAGACACCACCTCTGCTGAAGGATTGATATTCGTCAGGCCATGCCCATTATCCTGCCACTGGCCTTCCACGTCTCGGGATGCAACCACGCCGGACGCCATTCGTAGCCTTTCTTCATACGAATCCCCCAGGTGCACCTCATATGGCTGTCCTCGCGCTCCCTCGCAGCCACCCGTATCGCAAGCCGCAGCCCGCGACAACATCGCCGGAACCTGTGGAGACATAAAAGGAGAAGAAGGGGGGGGGGGGACAGCAGAGGGCCACACAGGACGCCATGCCTCCAGCCAGTCGGCTCTCGAGGAACCCTGACCGCCCCCCAACCAATGTGCCCAAGCTGGATGTCCAGCCCAAACCCCACCGCTGCCTTGACCTGTCGGCCCACCCACGGGAGCCGCCAAGGTTCCACTGGCCAAATGCTGTGTGTCCGCTAACCCCGGCATAGCTCCCCCACCCAGCCCCCCCACGCTCCAACCACCCTGCGTCAGTTCACACTGACCCTGAGCCATCTCTCCGGCCCTAGTTACCTCACTCCCACTTCCGACTGCACTGTGCACACTACTCCTCCCAGACCCCGCTTCCAACCCAGCCCCCATGTCCATCATCTGGCGCTGCCCTCGCCCTCTGCACCCCCGTACCTGGGAGACAGCAGATCCTCTGCCCCAGACTGCAGGAGGACCACCTCTGCTCCTAGTAGGGCCTCTGGCACCGGTTGGACTCTCACTTCCAGTCCCCTTTCGCCCCCCACCCCCCTGATTGCCTACACCCCTACCATGACTTGGCACCCCCGCCCCAGTATGCCTCAGCGCTCCCCTCCCGTGCACCCTTCCCCTTACTCTGCCTCGGGTGCTCCAGCCCTATCCCCACCTCGAGCCATCCTTGTAAAATCTTTAAACCAGCAATTAAAACCCTGTCACAGGCACAACTTGCAGAGAAAATAAAACAACAGGAATTACTTGCCATTTAAGAGAGGAGCGGGTGAGGGGGGGGGACCTCTCCACTCTCCGCTCTCTGCCCGACACTGCTGCTCCGGACCTCCGGCCTGCCTCACCCCCGCACGTGCACAGGATCGCCGGAAAGTGAAACTGCTGCGAATCACCACTTCGCGCTCCCCAGCACCGGGCCATCAAAGCACTGCCGACGCCGCACCGATCTGGACCACACCACGTCTGACTCCGCGACAGCCTACAGGCCCTGCCATGACGAAAAGAGAGGTACCCTGCCGACAAGAAGCCGACCGCTCAAGCCGTCCCGCTGCACGCCCGACGCTGGAAAGGAGGGGGCCGCCAAACTCCCTCCCTTTAAAGCTTCGGGCGTGCAGGGTGTTTCATTGGCTCCGCTCCTTGCACTTGCGGAGCCAATGATTTTAAATGATGCGGAACGCGTCCGCCACGTCACCCCTGCCTGGCCCCCCCCCCAGAGCCCCGAAGCAGGACGCCGGACCCGGGGCGCTCCCCAGATTACCGGCATCCACCGGGACCTTGCCCGTGGACTTCCCATTATTAAAAACTATTTAAAATTATGAAAAGATCAAGACATTACTTTTCTGTAGATTAATTGTTAATAATTATTACAATATTTTGAAAGGAGAATATTATTGTGATTTAGATTCTTACTGTGGGTTCTTTAGATGCAGGAGATTGTGAATTATTTAAATTCTAGTGTAAATAAAAGCCCAATGTCATCAGTTGCTCTTACTGTCCTGACCTGAAGAAGGTTTTAATTTTCTAAAGCTAGTCCAAAAACGTATTAAGTTAGTCCAATAAAAAGTAACATCTTATTTTCCTTTTCTGTTTTTTTTTATTTAACTACCATTAAAGTGAATGAGATGCTGGTGTGTATGGACCAAGAGAGGGACCACAGAGTGATAGTATCTGAGGATCTCAAGCTGGCAAAGCATATGACAAGGTGGTGACCAAAGCCAGAAGGATGTTAAGCAGCATACAGAGAGGAATGACCAGAAGAAAGAAGGAGGTATTAATGCCTCTTTACAGGTCATTGGTGAGGTATCACGTGGAGTATTGTGTTCAGTTTTGGAGACTGTATCTTGCAAAGGATATTTAAAAACTTGAAATGGTTCAAAAAAAGACAACCAAAATAAACAGAAAGCATATGAGAAAAGAATTGAAGATCTACTGTAATTAGTTATCCTTAGAGGAGAGGAAGGACGGTGGAGGGGGGAGATATGATGTAGATGTTTAAATACTTAAGGGTGTTAATGAACAAACAGATCTTTTTCAAAGACAGGTAAGTTGTAGAACTAGAGGACCTGAAACGAAGTTGCAAGGAGATAAACTTAAAAGCAACATCAGTAAACCCTTTTTCGTGGAAAATGTGGTGGATGTTTGGAATGCCCTTCAAAAGAGGTGGTGGGAGCAAAAACAGTAATGAAATTCAAAAAGGCATTGGACAGACACAGAGGATCAATTTATAGCAAGAGGATGAAATCAAAGCAAACATAACTACAGTTGTGGTCAACATTATTGGCACCCTTGCAGTTCAACCCCTTAATGTCCAATAACTCCTAAAAAAACATGGCCAGTGAAATGGCTTTGGACTATATATGCACACACATATGATACATAAAAGAATCAAATAAAACAAGGCCAATTAAAAAAAGGAAATAGTATAAAAACTGGGACATTGCCAGGACATGATTATTAACTAAATTACTAAAAGAGATAAACCCTAACCAACTATCCTAAATATCCCAGAAACAAAAACATTTTTTTTGTTGGTTATTTGGCTTGAAAGGAAACTTTTCCTCTCCCATAACAAATATTCCTTTTTGTTCTATTAAAAAGAGTATACAAACTCTCATACCATCATCCCGAGGAATGATTATCAAATTACCCTCAGATACCTGAGTGAATTAAAGAACAACTTGAAGAGAACTTAGCTTAAAGGAGCTTCTTTTTTCAAGACCCCAATAGCTGGATGTTGAATGTATAACGGCTGTTTTGAAAAGATCAGCTATCAAGATTTTATAAAAAGAAAAGTAAGAAGGGAAGAAAAAAAACGGCTTAAGAGGCTTTATTAAGTTGGATGTTGGATGTTGGAGAGCACGATTAAGTACACATGTGGACAAGGCAACCATATTACACAGCTGATCGTGTGGAAAGAGCTTCCAGGTTTGGTGCCTGATTGACTACATAACGGAAGTGACGTGAGACAGAAGGGCAAAACTTCCCAGGCAAGAGTGGGACAGCCGGCAACACGTGACTTGGAAGTATTGGGCCTTGACCTTCGGAGCTTACTGGAAGCTCTATGGTCAATTGGGAAGAGTGGTTCGGTCCACCATTTTCAGGTTGTTTGTTTGTCCATCCATGACCCCTGAAGAAGGCCTCCGGCCGAAACCGTTGAGTTGGGTAAGACATTTTTTTACCACTCCTCTGTGTTTGGCCGTGGTCCTTAGCTTCCGCTCTGCTTAACTGTTCCTCCTGCGGAAGACCTTCTTCTTTCTCTTTACCGCTGGGGACAGATGAAACCAAACATGAGCTCTTTGGAAGTGCAGACCAGCGATACATTTGCAGGCGACAAAATGAAGCTTATAAGGAAAAAAAAAACACCCTTCCTACAGTGAAATATGGTGGAGGTTCTATAATATTGTTTGACTATTTTTCTGCCTCAGGAACTGGAGGCCTGGAACGTATTAAAGGAATCATGAAGTCAGACTACCAAGATATTTTGGAGTGAAATGTGCTACCTAGTGTCAGAAAGCTATGTCTGGGTCGAAGGTCAATGACCCAAAATATACATCCAAAAGTACAAAAGAATGGTTAAAAAGGAACAAATGGACTACTTTAAACTGGCTAGGAATGAGTACTGATCTTAATCCAATTGAGAACCTTTGGAAAGAACTTAAATCTGCCATTGGTAAAAGGAATCCTGGAAACATTCATGAGCTGGAACAAATTACAGTTGTAGAGTGAGAGAAACTACCAGCAGACAGATGTACAAAGCTTTTAGATGGCTATAAGAAATGTTCGGAAGCCGTCACACTGCCAAGTAGTTTATCAATTGTACTTATCTACAGAATTTACATCCAGGGTGCCTCAAATTAAAAAGAATAAAAGGTGAGCTGAAAATGGTGGCGAGTTGGTAGATGAATGAGAGACAAAATGAAACAGATGAAATAGATAAGTGGAGAATCAATTCAAGAGATGTATTTTGAGTTCAGATCAGAGGTTTTCTGCAGATCTGGTTTCTTGGAGGTCAGAGAATGGAATTTTCTAATAGAAAGATGTAAAAAGCGAAAAGGATAGAAACAGGAGACCAGCTATGAGCAGTAAATGTAGTAAATGCATAATCTGAAAGCAAATTCCTATTCGCTCTTCAACGTGTTTCATGTAATTTATGAACAAATGTGGATGTAAGATACAATCTCTGCCCCTGCCTAAGTACATTGTTGAAAATAAGTAGATGTGAATTTTATTTCTTTATTATTTTGAAGAAACAATAAAAGAAAAACTTTGTTGCTACTTTCATTCCTGCACTTTTTTGTACAATCAACATGAAAAAAATGAGAACCTGCTATAAGGAATAGTCTTAAAGTCAAGTTAAGTAGAAACTATCCCTTCTCTATTCAAGCCCCAAAAAGAAGTGAGAGATTTTGCAGGATAAGTCTTAACCTTGCTTTTCCTCTCGCCCATCAGGGCAGAAATGTGGCTTATAGAAAGTCCACAATCAATGGACTCAGGCTGGAAATTCGATCTTCAAGCTACAGGAGAAAGCCAGCCCTCTCAGATCATCCCTCCAAGAAACCACATGATATAACTTGATGATTACAAACTGTTGTCTGGCTCCTGGTTTTGTTTTGTTGGTTTTATCTGCTAATACTTCAAATTTTGTAGTGTCTTTTGAGAACTAAGAGACCAGGGTTTGATTCCCACTAGCACTCCTCGTGGCCTTGGGCAAGTCACTTAACCCTCCATTGCCTCAGAAATCCAAGTTATCAATGCCCCTGTTTAATGTACGTTACCAAGTTTAAATTACAATGTAAACCACTTTGACTGAAATGATAAAGTGGTATAAAAAACCTGTTAAATAAATAATGGTTTTAGAAATGATCAATAAAAATGAATTGGAACCGATTAGAAAGACATGGTTAGATATGAGAGTTGTGAAAGAGAGATGTGTGATGTTCACAGTGAGTTTGTGTTGGTATTTGTTGTACTTCATAAATAAAGTGCCTCTGAGGCAGAGCCAAATGTGTTTCAGTATTTCAAAGACACTTGGAGGGTAATTTTATAACCCGGTGCCTAATTTTAAACACTAAAGGGGTCATTCCAAGCCGGGTCGGACATCCATCCCCGCTAAACGCCAGGACCGTATCCCCTGCCCAAAGCTCTCTGCATGTACATAGGAGATGTACGGGGAGCTCTGGATGGGGGTGGGAGGGGGCGGGCCAAGGGAGGAGTGAAGATGGGTGGTGGGTGGGGAAACGACTCTGGACATACAGGGCAGATTCTGAGGTTGGCTCTGTACGTCTGGGGTTGCCAACATGGACAGGGGACTTATTCCACCTTGGATATTGGAGGTAGAATAAGTCTCCCTGGACATTGGGGGATGGCGTCGCAGGGCCAGGTCAGTGGACAAGAGGATGCAGGAGCTTCTCCGCATCCTTACCCTTCCTTTGGAAGGCCACATCGGGGGTCGGGCTGTGGGGAATGAACTTTGTCACAGCAGCTGGGGATCATAGCTCCTTAATAAGACAGACCTGGGCGGGGAAACAATGAGACATGTGGCTGCACAGAATCAGGGGACAGCCTGCCCGTCCAGCCATGGGTCATCCGTCTAGACCCAATTCTGATCTCGCAGGAACGTCCCCTGGACGTCCAGGTAGGCAGAATGTTCCCCCTTCGGAATCAGACCCTAAGAGCCCAATTTTCAGCAGTCTGCATTTTGGAAGGGCTGCGCACCTTCGTGGCGCATAGTCCTCCCCACCGACATCTAAACTGGATTTTCAGTGCTGCGGCGATGGCATTGAATATCCGGTCACCGCTCCACAAGCCGAAAGCCGCTGAAGCTAGCCAGGCAGCAGCGATATTGCATTCTACACAGTAGCTCCTGCGCCTTAAAGATAGGCGAGGGTTGTCCTCGCCTATCTTTAAGGTGAAGATCACTAACCAGACAGCATGCAATATCGCTGCTGCCTGGTTAGCGCTTGTTGCCGCCCTCGCTCTTCCCCGAAATGCTCCCAACACATCCCGATGCTAACTGGATAGCATTGGGGCGCATAGAGGACTTAGAAGGGGATACTCAACGGCTTAACTGTGTAAGTGCCAATGAATATCTCCATCTAAGGCATTTACATGGTTTGCTGGGCTGTAAACTATGTAAATGCCTTTGAAAAATCGGGACCTAAGAATATGCCTATCTAAAGTCTATTTTATAAAACAGAGGCATGTGTTTGAAAAGATGCATCAAATCTAGGCGTGACCACTTACACCAATTTAGGGCTGATGTAAATTCCCACATCTAGACTTCTAAAGGATGCGCATAAGTTATAGCGTTTTACAATTTCTGTGTGTAAATGTACACTCCGCCAAGCTTCGCCACTGTGCATATCCACACTCCAAGTACAAGCATCAGCCCGACAGGCATACTTACAAAACAGCGACCAGCTAAAGTCCATGTGTAAAGACCCATCCACACGCATAAGTCATTGAAAATACATGACTTATGCGAATTGAAAGTACATAACATTATGCTACTCCTCATAAAATAAACTCCAACATGGCAATGAAATTGCATGATCTCAATCTAAATCCATCGATCAAAGCAACTGCAGAACAAAATATAATTAAAAAGTTAAAACACAATAGCCAACATTTTTATTCTCAAATATACACATCACAGGCATACATAGCACATTAGATAAAGAGTAGCTGTCTTAAAACAAGGACTTTTGACGTAGCCTGCCAGGCTGTCCTGGTGTGCAGAGTCACTGATTTGTTTAAAATCAGTGGTGGTTAAATGGATAAATGTTACCACATAAACCGCTATGTGCCAGTGTTTATCTGTATAGAATAGGGGTAGAGTGGGGTGGGGGGGGGGGGGCCCTGAGCTGGCATATGTATACCAGAGTGTGTTAAAATGTGGCTGCTGCCTGGATAATAATTTGTGTGCTTAAGTTAAACCAGCAAAATAGCAGGCTTAGCTTATGAGTATCAGCAGCAGTAAGGTTATTACTCACACTGAAAAGGTCAGCACTGCTGAAGGTACACCACCACTAAGCTTTAAGTGTTGACTCAGATGGCTTAAAATCAGGCAATTGTCCACCCTTAGAGGCAATATTCCCTCTAAGGCACATGGGAGTGCACCACTCATATTTCTACCATCAAGGGGGATGGGGGGGCTGCATCAGTATCATGCTTTCACTCATGAGAGGCAGGCAGGTCCCTTGGGAATCTTGCAAAACTTGTCTGCCCCTTGCGGTTGAAACTGTGATATTCTCCTCCTCATGACAGAAAAGAGAATGCAGACTCCTACACATCTTAGATCAAAAGATTCCTGAGGCGCAGCAAAACTAGTTTTTGAAACTTTCTTTAGTTCTCAGGATAAATTGAATACACTCTTAAAATAATGCCATCTGCAGTGTATTTGCCGTCTTTGTTAACAGTCTGGGAATTTTTTCTAAATCTTGAGGAAAAAAGGAATTCTTTAGATTAAAGCAGATTAATCTGTGTAAATTAGAATCCAGTGTATTTGTTAAATCAGTCAGGGGCTAATATTAGCAAAGAGCTTTTAGTTAAACAGGTAGCTTTCAATTTAAGTTTCAAACCCAGCAGAGAGCTTTCAGTTTAAATTCAGAACACAGCAGAGAGCTTTCAATTTAAATTTAAAACCCACCCCTGGGATAATTGTAGCTTTATAGGTGCTTTAACCTCTTATAGGGAAGGAGGTGCTGTATTCACTCTCAGGTGCAGCTGTTTATCCTCATCAGGCATACATTAAGGACCTCGTATTAATTAATTTTGAGGTGAACAAAGTCCATTAAACTTATTAGGTATAGTTTTATTAGTATAAGGATCTCCAGCAAACCTAAGTAAGTAAACAACTTAAATACCTAAACACAACCTTAAAACTAAGATGCAGACAGCAGTCCAGCAGTGACATGGGGGTTTTCCAGTCTTTTGCACTGAGTGTCACATGTACGATTTTCTCCCAGTTGGTGAGGGGGTCTAACGTGTGCACTAGGTGCAAGGAGCTCTTTGCTCTCAGGGAACGAGTCCAATCTCTGGAGGCTAGAGTAACAGACTTGGAGGACATAAGGAAGACAGAGAGGTACATAGACAAAACCTACAGGGAAGTAATACTGAAGTCCCACCTCCAGTCTAGCAGCATCCATGTTGTCATGGAGGAGAGAGGATATGTGACAGAAGAGCATTACCCAGGTGTGGCAGGAAGTGATCCTGTAGCTAGGACCTGTCCTCTAGGTGATATAAAACACTCTCGCACCGAGGAGGTTTCTCCAGGTCCATGTGCCCACGAGGAAAGGGTTAGGAAAGCCGTCATAGTTGATGATTCAGTCATTAGGCATGTAGATAGCTGGGTGCCTGGTGGACGTGAGGATTGCCTGGTAATATGCCTGCCTGGTGCGAAGGTAGCAAACCTCTCACGTGCCACCTAGACAAGCTCTTAGACAGTGCTAGGGAGGAATCTGCTGTCTTGGGGCATGTCGGTACCAATGACATAGGAAAGTGTGGTAGAGAGGTTCTGGAGCCAAATTTAGGCTTTTAGGTAGGAAGCTGAAATCCAGAACTTCCACGGTAGCATTCTCCGAAATGCTTCCCATTTCTCGCGCAGGACCCAAAAGGCAGGCAGAGCTCCAGAGTCTCAATGCGTGCATGAGATGATGGTGCAAGGAAGAGGGTTTTGGATTTGTTAGGAACTGGAGAACATTCTGGGGAAAGGAGGGGCTTTTCCAAAGGGATGGGCTCTACCTTAAATGGAATGGAACCAGGTTGCTGGCATTAACCTTTAAAAAGAAAATAGAGCAGCTTTTAAACTAGTTACCCAAGAGCGCTTGATTCAGAACAATGTATCCTTGAAAGATACTAACAAAAGACTGAAGTTAAGACATATTGACAGAGAGGTTCCAATAAAGACCAAAGTAGCCCAAATGCCCTTAAGTCCAGAGCAGACAGAGCTTAAAGATTCAAAATTACCTCTGCCTATCGATAGCCAGATTAATATGAATAAAATATAGCCTCAAAAACTGCATTGAGTCACAAAGTATTAACGTTTTGCAGGAAACAAAATTCACGGTAGAATCTCTATGGATTGAAATTCCATGAAAAAAGGGGAAGGGGAAGGGGAAAGTGATGGCAGTGGGGGGTGTACTATCAACTGCCTGACCAGAATGAACAAATGGATGATGAAATGCTCAAAGAAATCAGGGAAGCTAACACAAGTTACAACACAGTAATAATAATGGGTGATTTCCATTACCCCGGTATCGACTGGGTCAGTGTCACGGCAGGATATGCTAGGGAGATAAAGTTTCTAGATGAAATAAATGACTGCTTCTTGGAGCAGCTGGTTCATGAACTGACCAGAGGGGAAGCCATTTTGGACCTAGTTCTTAGTGGTCCAAAAGATCTGGTGCAAGAGATAAGGGTGTTGGGGCTACTTGGCAATAGTGATCATAGCATGATCGCGTTTGTTTTAATAAATGGAGAAAGGATGGCAAGGAACGTTCTGCATTGTACAAACCTGTTCCTTGTAAACCGCGCTGATGCCGAATAGTGCGGTATAGAAAACCAATAAATAAATAAATAAATCCACAGTACTACCTTTTAACTTTCAAAAGGGAGACTATGATAAAATGAGGAAAACAGTTAAGAAAAAACTAAAAGGAGCAGTTGCAAAGGTTAAAGATTTACACCAAGCATGGGTGTTGTTTAAAAATACTATCTTGGAAGCCCAGACCAGCTATATTCCATGCTTTAAGAAAAGTGGAAGGAAGTCCAAAAAACTGCAAGCATGGTTTAAAGGTGAGGTCATAGAGGCTGTTGTTGCCAAAAAAGCATCTTTCAGGAAATGGAAAAAGGAGCCAAATGATGAAAACTGGAAACAACATAAGCACTGGCAAGTTAGATGCAAGGCATTGATAAGGCAGGCAAAGAAAGAATTTGAGAAGAAACTTGCAGTGGAACCAAAAATGCATAATAAAGACTTTTTCAAATACATTCATAGCAAAAAACCTGTGAGAAAGTCAGTTGGACCATTAGATGGTAGAGGGGTAAAAGGGACACTAAGATGGGACAGGGCCACAGTGGAGAGAATGAATTAATTCTTTGCTTCAGTCTTTACTGGCGAAGATGTAGGGATGTTACTCATGACTGAAATGATATTTAAAGGTGATGCCACAGAAGAATTGAAAGAAATATTGATACACTGGGAATATGTATTACAACTATTTGATAAACTGAAGAGTAGCAAATCACCTGGCTCAAATGGTATACATCCAAGGGTGTTGAAAGAACGGAAATATGAGATGGCAGACCTACTATTAGTAATCTATGAACTATCATTAAAATCATCTGTAATACCTGAAGACTGGAGGATGGCCAATGTAACACCAATTTTTAAAAAGTGTTCCAGGGGTGATACGAGAAACTACAGACCGCTGAGCCTGATGTCAGTACTGGGAAAAATGGTAGAAACCATTATAAGGAACAAAGTTACTGAACATGTAGATAGTCATGGCTTAATGGCTTTAGCCAAGGAAGGTCTTGCCTTACTAATCTGTCATGTTTTTTTGAAGGTATGAATAAACAGGTAGACAAAGGTGAGCCGGTTGATATAGCGCATTTGGATTTTCAGAAAGCCTTTGACAAGGTCCTTCATGAGAGACTCTTAGCAAAATTAAAAAGTCATGGGATAGGAGGCAGTGTGTACTATTGTGGATCAGGAATTGGTTAAAAGATAGAAAGCAATGGGTAGGGCTGAATAGTCAATTTTCCCAATGGAAAAGGCGAATAGTGCTGGGTCCGCTGCTTTTTAACATATTCATAAATGACCTAGAAATGGGAATAACGAGTGAGGTAATCAAATTTGCAGATGACACAAAATTATTCAAAGCTGTTAAAATGCAAAAGGATTGTGAAAAATTGCAAGAGGACCTTGATAAATTGGAAGACTGGACGTTCCAGAGGGAGGAGTAGCCTAGTGGTTGGGGCAAGGTACTTCAGGCCGGAAGGTCAGGGGTTCAAATCCCACTAGAGGACAGCAACCTTGGGCTGGAAGGACTGGGGTTTCTAGTCCCACAGATGCTCCTTGTGGTCTTGGGCAAGCCACTTAATCCTCCATTGCCCATGTTCCCTGTAAGTATTAGTGTGTGTGTCTCATATTCCCGCGTGTTAAATGTATCCCCCAATTGTGTTGTGACCGCTTTGATTGAAAGATAAGGCGGTATACAAAACTGTCTAAATAAATAAATAAATAAATGGGAGATAAAATTTAATGTGGACAAGTGCAAAGTTATGCAGCTAGGAAAGAATAACCCAAACTATGGTTATACAATAAAAGGTTCCACATTGGGAACCACCACTCAGGAAAAAGCTTTAGGCATCATCATGAATAATATGTTGAAACCCTCCACCCAGTGTGCAGCGGCAGCCAAGAAAGCAAATAGAATGCTAAGAATCATAAGGAAAGGAATGGAGAATAAAACAAAAGCTATTATAAAGCCTCTGTATCATTCCATGGTGTGACCGCACCTTGAATATTGTGCGCAATTCTGGTTGCCATACCTTATAAGGGATATAGTGGAATTAGAAGGGATACAGAGAAGAGCCATCAAAATGGTAAAGGGAATGAAAGGATACCCCTATGAGGAGAGGCTGAAAAGGTTAGAGCTCTTCAACTTGGAAAAGAGATGGCTGGGGGGAGATATGATAGAGGTCTATAAATTAATGAATGGAGTGGAATGAGTAAACATAGATCGGCTGTGTACACCATCAAAAAGTAAAAAGACTAGGTGACATGCAATGAAATTACAATGTATTTATTTATTTATTTAATAGGTTTTCTGTACCACCTTCTCCTGCAATCAAAGTGGTTTACAGGTTAACTCAAATGTAATACATTTCAATATAGGAGGAATAGGCATGCATGAATTGCTTGAAGTTGACTTAACTTATTTACAACCTATCTACCAAACCAGAATCTGCTAGAAGTGGGATGGTGGGGGTGCACTTATTATCACTGTCTTCGAAGGGGTTAGTTCAGTAATTGGGCTGCTATGTGATGTCCCCAAAGTATTCTGTATAGAGGAAGGTTTTTAGCTTCTTCCGAAAGTCTTCCAATATAACCTATTTAAGACTGAATGAAAATTATTTTCTCTTTAAAGTGTAATCAAAGATGTAGTAAAAGCTGTTAGCGTAGCTGGGTTTAAAAAAGGTTTGGACAAGTTCCTGGAAGAAAGGTTCATAAACCATCATTAAGAGGACCCGGGAAATTCAATGCTTGCCCAGGGACAAGCGTTGTGAAACCTGTGTATCTTTTTGGGAACCTGCTAGGTACTTGTAACCTGGATTGGCCACTATTGGAAACAGAACACTGGGCTTGATGGATCTTGATCTGACCCAGTATGGCATATCTTATGTAATCAAAAATCCAATATAGTCAAGCATCATTAAGATCCAAACTTTCAAAGACTTTCCAGTTTACATCAGCTAAGAGAAAGACTTTTGGGAAACAGCTAATCAAGGCAACACCTTGAAAAATTGGAGGAAGCCAGGATGGATTGAAAGACAAACTATAAATTTCACCATAAATGAGTAAATCTGATACATATACCTCTCTGAAACAGCAGAAACTCTTAGGTGCATGTTTACTAAATTGCACTAAGGAGTTAGTGTGGGATTTAGTGCATGCTAATCGTTAGCATGGGCCCAAGGTAATGACTACCACATGCTAAGAACAGCCAGCATTGTGGGGTGGGAACTTGGGGGTTATAGATAGAGAATGGGCACGGATTGCACAGTTAGTACATGTCAAGGCTGCTCAACCACTTTATCAGCATGCATTCACACACTGGTTAGTTAAAAAAAAAACATGATCCCCAACCCCTATCGGCATCCTTATCCCCAAACCCCAAACCCTACTAGACAGCATCAGCCTCAGGCTCACCCCACCCCCAATCTTCCTGGAACTTACAGATGGCTGTCCCTGGCAGACTAATGGCCGAGCAGCAGTGATCCTCAGATGCTCCTGTCCTATTGCCACTTGGGTTCAAAATGGCAGCTCTGAACCCTTGCAGTAGTACCATGAGACTAGGGGGTCAGAGCTGACATTTTGAACCTTGGCAGCAATGGGGCAAGAGCATCCAGGATCGATCCTACCCTGCCATTAACCCACCAATGTATTGGCAGACAGCATAGATGTACTTACTGAACTATCTGCAAATGCATTTTACTTACCTGAGTTTCTTTGCACTAGCTTTTGAATTAGAATAACATTTTAAACACTTAGGAGGTCAAAGCAGAACATGAATAAGCCGGTTAGATATGAGCAATAGATATCTGTCTCCCGAAAACATCCAGAACGGTATTCCGAAAGCATGCGGCCCTGCACGTACACGGTGCTAGCACGGGGATCTCAGAATGTGGGTGGGAGAGGGAAGAATGGGGCGTGGCCAGCCACAGAGACATATAAAGCGTATTCAGGAAAGTCCTATGTACATCTTCAGTGTTACCCGCATATGTCCAAGTTATTACTGTGGAAACGTGGAATAAGGGCAGGACACAGAAAATATTCTGCTCTGCTGTTCAATGCATCCCACATTGATGAATGACTGTGACAAGTATGTTTTGCACCGGCGTGTCTGCAGTCTGGAAAAACACAAGAGGCAGTTTTACAGAACAGAGAGCAGAGGTAAGAGAAGGTTGTAATATGAAGAAACACTAATAAATACCCACACAGAGATATGAAGAGGAGCAATAGTGTTTATATTGGCTATGCTGACATTTGCTGTTCTTGCTAATGGAGCAAATCCAAGGTTCCCTGACAATTCCTATGTCCTCAACAATGGGACTGTTGAAGGAGTCCTGGGATTCCATGCAATAATGGTAGACCAGCTGTTGTTGATGGGTGCAGGGCATCTTTTGGCAGATGTATGTTTTTTTGAGACTGCAGGTCAGAGTGTGTGTGTGTGTGGTACAAGTGTTGCATTGGAAGATCTAATGTGCACATCCACATATTGGGGGGAGGGGGGAACATGATTGGATGGCCGGTACTTGGACCGTAGGGATGACTGCAGTATCACCAGGTGCCAGTGTGAATGGGCAGGAAAAATCAGAACAGGTTCCCCATAACTTGATGCCACAACATATCCTGTCGCTAATAAGGGACCCTCCGAATGAGAGCATGTAACATTGCAAACAGCACTAATACATGCCAAAGGCACAATCATTGGTCTGTGCAAATGTGCAGAGTTGTAGAGAGCGACGATGGTGCCTTTGGACATGTATTAGTGCTGTTTGCTATCATTCGGAGGGTCCCATATTAGTGACAGGGATATGTTGTGACATTTAGCTATGAAGAACCTGTTCTGAGTTTTTCTGGTCCATACTTAGGATTGTACAGACTGTTTTCACAGATTACCAACGCAAGCATAACTAAGGGGGTATTCTACTGCCATGTATGTTGTGCTGCGAGGTATGTCATAACAACATATCACTTTCTACTTGCTTTTCTATCTTACAGTCCACTGAAATTACTGTGCTGTGTTCTGGGCATGCAACAGACTAGTATATATAGAGTCCGATTCTGGTGGGGCACATCCGGGCCATCCAGACAGACCCAAGCAAGATGAGACCATTTGGATCCGATTCTGGACAGTGGGAATAAAATGTTCCCACGGTAGCCAGGATCAGGCCCCTGCTGCTTGTGGGAACTTCCTCCCCGTAGACGCCCCCAACTCCAGTGTTCCTGGACCCCCCCTTTTCCCCACTGCCCAATTCAAGGCTGGCCTGCCGTGGCCTGGATCAGGCAGCAGGGAGGGGAATCCCCTGCCTCAATCACGCCACCTTTGAAGTGGAATAAGCAGCACATCCCCTTGGCCCCAGCAGCACGTAGAGGGCCGTGACCTGAATCGGCCCTGTACGTGCTGCTGGGCTGGCCCGCCCCCGCTCCACCCCGATCCTGCCCCCTCGCTGGCTCTCCCCGTGTTGAGCTCAGGACATATGGGGAGAGCTGGAGGGGGAATCGGGCCCAGAAGGCTTGCAGGGCAACCTGCAACCCACGTTTCTGCATGATGCCCCTAGTCTACTTTACATCCACATTTATGTATCATCAGCTTTCATGTGTAGCTTGCCTCAGCGCAACACTGTAAGTGGGCACATCAGCTTAGGAGATGCACGTTTTACAGAGGAGGCGTAGCCGTTTGCATGTATATAACAAAGACGGGCAGGGGTGACAACGTCCATCTTTTCAGGATACAGTGGGTGTGGGGACATACACAGCTGTTTGCTGCATATACCCATCTCTCGTACTCCATAGGGCTTGGTTTGTGATGTGCCGTAAATGTCTATGTTCCTGATTCAAGAACCGTGGATCACGTTGTCAATTGGGCATATTTTCGATTTGGATGTGCCTGTGGGCCAGACGTTCATGTTCTGGGATTGGGCTCCACATGTCTATATTTTATAATGTCCCTTATTATTTCTTGTCTTCTAGCACAGAATAAAAAGTATCTTATAACCTATAAGCTCTTATTCTATAGCGTTCTATAGTTATTGGTTTACAATGAAGCAACTTTGTTTCACTTTACAGGACCTCTACACGCAATTTATTCCATGTTTGATTAACGACACAAATAAGTTTTTACTCCCAATAGGGTTTCCTCCTTATCCCTTTGCTCTTTTCTTATATAGGTGCCAAGCACAATACGTTTCATCCTCAACTGAAGGTGCTTTACATTATTGTTTTCGATATTCTGTACCTTACTTTCGTATTGTTAATAGACCAGCAAATTTTTAACACACATATTCCGGTCCTTTGTATTAAAAGAATAGTCTTCTTACACAACCATTAGTAAAATATTTGCCATTATTCCCAAGAACATGTTCTAATATCAATATTATTTATCAGTTAATATTTATTATTTTTATGTTTTAATATATTGTTTCTACATATGGTCTTATGTTTTTACACTGTTACATTTATTTGCTTTTAATGTTTTGTATGTTTTTTCTTGAGGCACTAGCCAAAACGTGTTGGGGTTTTCTGCAGTGAAGCTTTTCAAATCTACCCTTGTAGGTGCACATCACTCTGTTTGTTCCTCCTTAGTTCCATTACTTATATAGCATAAATGAACCTGCCCATGAAAAAGAAAAATGAAAAAAAAAAGTTAAATGAAAAATGCTTGGCGGTTAATCTGAATCTTCTTACTAGTGAATTTAGAGACTTAGAGGTATGTTTACTAAACCGAGCAAACAGTTAACCCGGGCTATCTGCAACTAGATCCTATGCTATTCAATGGGACCTAGTTGCAGATAGCCTGGGTTAACCGTTTAGCTTGGTTTAGTAAACATATCCCTTAGGCTCTAGGACGAAATTAATTGCTGGATGCATCCTCTTCACATAGGACTTATCATGGGTCTCTGTGCAGTTATTAACTAGAGCCTCTCATTCCCTTTGGATTCTCCTGTTTGTTTCAGACTGTAGTGCATGGGGTATTGAACTCAGCAGCTACAGTATAAATAACAGATTTTTCAATGATAGGGACTTTACATTGAATACGTGGTTTTAAATATTATCTATCCCCCTGGAAGAAACCTGATTGTCTAAACCTTTTAGAATTGGGAAAGAAAACAAAATCACATTCAGTCAGTCTTCATAATCCATGATGAAAAACGTAAGTTCTTTCTTTCTTTTCTTGTTTTAATTCTTTTTCCTTCTTGTTGTTTATCTTTGCTTTTCAAATCTCATTGTTCTATCTACTATCTTTTTTCTTTTCATTCTCTTTATTCTTTTTCTCTTTGTTAATTTCTTCTGTTTATGTTTGTGAGTTGGAACCATCTCACTTTCACTACTGCAAGTCTATTCTAGAATGTAGCACTATCCAATGTGCACAGCACTTTTTTCCAAGCAAAATAGGTGCCGACACTCGCATGCAGGGCCACCTTTGATGGGGTGGAGTAACCACTGATGGATCCATCCTTATAATAGCTATGCTGCTTGCAACTGGCCACAGAGCCCACGAGAAGACAGCATTGCCGATATTATAGCAGTCCTTAACAGCCATCTCTTGTTGGGAAAGGGAACAAAGTGGTCTGCCACAAATCCCTACACAGAAGCTACATGCTTACAAAATACCTCTGCTTTCTCATATATGCAAAATATGGGTATAGCCTTAACAAAATGCAGAATAAAATATCACATATTGGAAACAGAAGTGTGCAGACAAAACTGAACTGGAAACTCCAAGAAGCTGGACCCCGCTTGCAGAAAAGTAGAAACAGAAAGCCATTTCCTCCCAGACTGTGCACATTCAGATTGCAGAAGCTGGCATATTCAAAGCACTAAACCAAATTTTAAAAAACAAAACATTTGTTTACCTTTATTGACAGGATAGCTCATTCTCTACAGTCCATGTCTTCCACATTTTGCAGGGGGTGAACTATTATGTGCTGGCTTCTAGAAAAGGTTCAGAGAAGGGCTACCAAAATGATAAAGGGGATGGGAGGATACCCTTGTGAGGAAAGACTTAAAAGGTTAGGGCTCTTCAGATTGGAAAAGAGACAGCTGAGGGGAGATATGATAGAGGTCTGTTAAAAAAATGAGCAGAGCAGAACAAGTAAATGTGAATTGATTATTTACGTCTTCAAAAAGTGCAAAGACCGGAGGACACACATTGAAGTTACAAAGTAACACATTCAAGACTTATCTGAGAAACGATGGGGTATGTTTACTAATCAGCGATAGCAGCTTTGTGCGATATCGGAGCCACGGCCCCATTGAATTCAATGGGGCTGCAGCTCTAATATTACACGGAAGCCGCTACCGCTGATTAGTAAATGTACCCTATATTTTCACTCAGTGCATACTTAAACTCTTATTTTTTATTTATTTATTTGTTAGACTTTTCTATGCGCTCCTTCCAGAGATCAGGGGTGGTTTACAAATAACCAACATGTTACATTTAACAAGTAATTAAACTTTTTACATAGCAATTTTAACGGGAAACAGAGCAACAAAAACTATATACGTATTAATTGTAGACAGGTACGTATGACCTAGACTGGCCACTGTTGGAAACAGGATACTGGGCTTGATGGACCTTGGTCTGACCCAGTATGGCATATCTTATGTTCTTATGTACCCGATGTTGAATTTTTTGAAGATGTTGGTGATTAGTTGGAGGTATAAGTTGAATAATAGGGCTGAAAGGGCGGATCTTTGGGGTATTCCTTGATCTTGGGGGAATGTAGCAGAGGGTTCATGGCCTACTTGTACATGTACCACAAATAAGGCAAAAAATCACGTAGATCACAAAGACACAGTCCAAGACGTGATTATTGTGGAAAAACAGATCTTAATTTTATTATGTTGACCTATTACCAACATGAGTGGAGGAGTAGCCTAGTGGTTAGAACACTGGCTTGGTAACCAAGCAATCAGGGTTCGATTCCCACTAGCACTCCTTGTGGCCTTGGGCAAGTCACTTAACCCTCCATTGCCTCGGAAGAAAGGCCTGGCAATCTACTTCCGGTGACACTGCCAAGAAAACCCAGGAGCCTCTGGGTCGCCAGGAGTCAGGACTGACTCAAAGGCACACATTGCATTTTTATTACCAACATAATAAAATTAAGATCTGTTTTTCCACAATAATCATGTCTTGGACTGTGTCTACTTGTACATGTAGTCTACGGTTTGAGATGTATGAGTTATGAGATGTATGGAGTGGAGGAGTGGCCTAGTGGTTGGGGCAAGGTACTTCAGGCCGGAAGGTCGGGGGTTCAAATCCCACTAGAGGACAGCAACCTTGGGTCGGAAGGACTGGGGTTTCTAGTCCCACAGGTGCTCCTTGTGGTCTTGGGCAAGCCACTTAACCCTCCATAGCCCATGTTCCCTGTAAAATAGTTATCTCCAAGTTATAATGCCCTGTTCAATGTAATTTCAGTTTGTTCAATGTAAACCGCACTGATGCAGAATAGCGCAGTATATAAGAGAATGTAAATAAATAAAATAAATAAATAAACCATATTAAGACTGTTCCGCTTAGTGCAATTTGCGATAATCTTGAGATGAGAATATTATGGTTAATGTTGTCAAAGGCAGAGGCGATATCTATAAAGACTAGTATAAATCCTTGATTATTTATTTATTTAGACAGATTTGTATGCCACCCTTTTCCTTCAATCAAGGTAGTCACGTCACATCACAATTGGAGGGTTACATTTAACATTAGGGTATGTGTAAACATTTAGACAGTACAGTTACTTAACAGTATTTAGACAGTACAAGTGAGGTAACATTTAACGTAAAGGTATTTAATGATGTGGTATGATAGATTTGTGTGTGTGGATAGGATGGGTGTTTGTTTATCTATGTTAATTTATCTATGCCTCGAATGAGCTAGTCAAGTAAGGCTATCAACAGGGTTTCAACCCCATGGAATGGACAAAATCCATATTGTTGTGTGTTCAAGGGGCATTGAGATCAATGTAGTCTTGAAGTTGTATTTTGATGATTTTAGTAACAAAAGGTATGCTTGCTATTGGTCTGTATGAGCTTGGTTCATTTCCGTTCAGTGTCTTGTTCTTTAGAATGGGGCATATGGAAGAGAGTTTAAGGTCAGTGGGCATGATACCTTGGGAGAGCGATTGGTTTATTATGTGGAGGAGGTATGGGGCCAGTTCAGCTTTTGTGGACTTGATCCAAGATACAGGACATGGATCTAAGGGGGAGGTTGTTGTGTTAATGTTGGTTATTATGTTTAGTAAGTGTTTCTGATCTATTAAGTGGAAGTTATCCCATGTATTGGGGCTTGCTGGGGGCTCGGGTGGAGGGGGCTTTGGGTAGTGTTTTCATTTTTTAGCTTGTTTGCAAAGTAATCTGCGAGTGTTCGAGGTTTTATATTGCATATTTCCGGTTCATGTTGGTTGGGTTTGGTTAGAGATCTAACAATAGCAAAGAGCTCTCTGGGTCAGTTAAGAGCTCGATTTAGGATCCTGGTGTGATAGTCCCTCTTTGTTTTGTTAATTACGTCCTTATAGGTGCTTAGTAAGCTGAAGAATTGTTTGTTTCCTTGTGTTTTGGTTATTCTCCATTTTTTCTTGCTTTCTTAATTCTCTTTTTAGTTTTGTGATTTTTTGAGTGTATCATTTTTCAGTTCGTTTAGGTAGCTGCTTAGATTGTTTGTTAGGGGGTGATGCTGCTTTCTGTATGGAGTTGTTCCAGATATTTAATAAAGTGCCTGGGTCTTGTGATTCAATTTTAAGCTGGGGTAATATGTTCTCTAGGAAGGTATCCTTGTTGAAATGGGTGAATTGCCTAGTTTGGGATGTTGTGACCACTGTAGTAGTGGGGGGAGGGGGATGTAACAAAATATGGAAGATTACTAGGTAGTAATCAGACCAAGGGACCTCATATGTAGACGGGGGGGGGGGGGGTGTACAAGGAGTGATTCATGGTTAAGGTGGGAAGAAAGACAAGATCAAGGGAGTTTCCCTTAATGTGAGTGGGTAATTTTATCATTTGTTTGAAGCCCATGTCAGCTGAGTCAAGAAAGGAGATGGTATGTAAGGTGTTGAGTGATGGTAGGTTAAGATCTCCTAGAATGATATATGGTTTCCCGATGGGGGCTGTGCATGCTGACTCAAGAATTGGGGTTAAATTGTTGTGGACAGGTGATGGGGGGGGGGGTCTGTATACGAGGCAAAGCGAGAAGTTTTTGTTTTCTATTTTAAGCATGTCCATTCCATTGAGGTTGATGGAGAGTGAAGGAGTGACTTTGAGTTCTGCTTTGCTTAGTATGAGTACTCTTCCTCCCCTTTTGGAGTCTCTAGGACAGATGAATAGGTCAAATCCTTGTATTTGTAGTAGGTTTACTAAGATACTGTCAGAGGAAGAGAGCCAGGTCTCAGTGATGCAAAGGATTTCGGGATTCTCATCCCTGACTAGGTCTATGATTGGTATTGTGTTTCTTATAGATCTTGCATTTATAAGGATGCATTTTAATGGAATAGGGGAATTAGAGGCACCTAAAGTTTGATGGATGTATATGTATTAATCTGCGATGGATGTATATGTATTAATCTGCGATGGATGTATATGTATTAATCTTGAATTCATTACTGGAGAATGTAGTAAAAGCAGTTAGTGTAGCTGGGTTTAAAAAAGGTTTTGGAAAAGTTCCTGGAGGAAAATTCTATAAATGATTATTAAAGAGGACCAGTGAAATCTACTGCTTACTCCTGGGATAAGCAGCATGGAATCTGCCTATTTTTGGGCTCCTACCATGTACTTATGACCTAGATTGGCCACTGTTGGAAACAGGATACTGGGCTTGATAGACTATTGGTCTGACCCATTATAGTAAATCTCATTTTCTTATTCTCCCGTAAACCTGCTGGGATTGGCTGAAGTTAGTCCTTTACCCTGGTGGGGGGGGGGGGGGGAGGAGAGGGGGGACAATTTCTATGCATCTTTTGAAGTGTGTAGAGCCTGGGCCCTTTCACTAATACTTGGAGACCATAGATCAATTTTAGCAGGCATTGGAAAAGGTGCCCATACTCAGTACCAATGAGTACCCCCTGAAAAAATATTTATACAAAGATAGTCTCTGATCCATCTAGTTAAGATACACAGACAAGAGATAGAGAAAAAACAAGGATTTGGGAGAAAGGTGTGTTGGATGAAATTAATTTATGAAAGGGACTACTTTATCAAGCTGAATAAAGATGGAGACGATCAGGTCTCCCCTTAGATAAGAAAACTGAAAGTTGGGTGGGAGAATGTGGGGAAGGATGGGACCTTGTTAAAAAAATCAGTATTTTAGAGAAATACTTAGCAAATGAACTGATGCAACATTCCCTGTGATGTCTGCAGGAGTAATCACACAACTGCAAAAGAATGTCAGGCCCAGAATCATAAATTGTAGATTGTAGAGATCGCAGAATCACATGATGTGTATTGCTCAGGACTGATACAACTTTATCAACAATAGCTATTACCATTGTTAACTTCTAGGTCATCCAGCCATGGAGAAGGGGAATTATACACTGGTGAAGGAATTCATCCTTTTAGGACTACCGCATGCCAATGAGCTGACCATCCCACTTTTTGCATTGTGTCTGCTTATCTATATCTGCACCTTGCTGGGAAACTTCCTGATCTTGGTAACAGTTAGGGGAGATCCCCGGCTTCATACCCCCATGTACTTTTTCCTCTTTAATTTATCTTTCATAGACATCTGGCTGTCTTCTGTCACTGTTCCCAAAATGCTTGCAGATTTCCTGGAAGTGAGAAAAGTCATCTCGTTCTCTGGGTGCATCACCCAACTATATTTCTTTCATTTCCTGGCGAGCACAGAGTGTTTCCTTTACACGGTCATGGCGTATGATCGCTATGTTGCAATATGTCACCCCCTGCGTTACACTAAGATGATGAGCAAGAGAGTCTGTCTCCAGATGGCTGCAGGGACGTGGTTGACGGGCTCCATCCACTCCATGATACACACTGTCCTAACTTTCAGGTTGCCCTATTGTAGCTCCAACCTAATACAATATTACTTCTGTGACATCCCACCGGTTTTGAAGCTGGCTTGCTCGAACACCTTTACCAATGAAGCTGTGATACTGGTCAATATTGGAATTGTAGCCTCAAGTTGCTTTCTTCTGATCTTGGTCTCTTATGTGCATATTATTTTGGCCATTCTGAGAATCAGCACTGCAGAAGGGAGGCGAAGGACCTTCTCCACCTGTGCCTCCCACTTCACTGTGGTCATGTGTTTCTTTGGACCTGTTTCATTTATCTACATGAGACCTCACTCTGTCCATTCAGTGGATGGAGCTTTCGCTGTGTTCTATACCATGATTACCCCCATGTTAAATCCCATTATCTATACTTTGCGAAATAAGGAGGTGAAATCAGCCATAAAGAAACTGAGGGGGACATCAAATACCTAAAATATGGGAGGCATCAGCTCAAAATTCAGTGTGAAAGAACTGCAAATAACCTCCCTAATTTGTTGAGTTCTCTCTTCTGCTGCTTTTCCTTGCTAGATTTATTTATTAATTATACTTGCCTACAGAATTTATATGCAGGGTGCTTGACCTTAAACAGAAAAAAATAGATGAGCTTTAAGTCATCTGTAAGGCAAACTTTAACAGAGAAATTAGACATTCAGAGAAGTAAAGCCTGAGGAAATGTATTCTGAGTTAAGATCAGAGGTTTGCAGCAGATCTGGTTTCTTGAAAGTCAGGGAATAGAACTTTCTAATGGAATGAGGAGTCCCGCTACGAGCAGGAAATGCAGACTGTTCAGAGACAGATATTTTGTTTTGCATAATTTGGTACCATTTTATGTAATATGACTTTCAAGATTCTATATTGTCTTTAGCATATTTCATATGATTTGTAAACACCAAGGCACATTTTAGATGGTACATGGACACTGGAATTGAGACATCGAGGTTGGGACACACTCAATTCCGGCGGTATTTTAGAAACAGCTCTACTAAAGGTGGGGCCATTACTAAAATATACAGAAGAAGTGCAGGAATTTACATCCACATGCA
This sequence comes from Ichthyophis bannanicus, assembly GCA_033557465.1. NCBI lineage: Eukaryota > Metazoa > Chordata > Amphibia > Gymnophiona > Ichthyophiidae > Ichthyophis > Ichthyophis bannanicus. The sequence continues at coordinate 125,223,343 of CM066048.1, forward strand.
GTGAGAGGAGCCATTTCACAAAAATACACATGAGAAAAATCAACAGAGGAAATGTGGTGACTTACATGTGTACCTGAGCCATTTTGCAAACCTAGATGTGTAGATCTGAGGACCATCTTAATTTCATTTCAGTTTGCAGGAGGAAATAAACACTAAGGGGGTCATTCTGATCAAGGAATAGCAGGGTTGGACATCCAACACACATTTACCCCCGATTGTGGTTCCAGTGTCAGCGCTCCCTGCACATATACTGCATTTGTGTGGGTAGTGCTGGACGGGGGAGGGGGGGGGGTGTGGGAGGGGGCGGCATTGGGGCAGAGCGAAGGCGGAGTGGGGATGTGGCTAGGCACCAGAATGTACAGAGGCTATTCAGGTCAGTCCTTTGTACTTGTACTTGGACACTCGACTTATTCCACCCCAAAAGTGGAATAAGCGCTGGGCGCCCTGCTGTTTGTGGGCTGCAGCCCCCCACCCCATTGCACCACCATGGGGGTGATTCAGCTACCAGATCCTAGCCTTGGGGGACCTCCATGAGGACCAGATGGAGCGGCAAAGGGGTTGTTTGGTGGCTGGGCACTTGGTTGCTCTGACTGGATGTACCAATGTCATAGTGACTGGACGCCACTGCACCGGCACATGTTGAGGGGGCTGGCCAGGCAATACATGGGATATCTCCTACATCAGAATTGGGAGCACAGCAGACTGTCTAAGTGCACTGATTCTGCAAATGTGGGAACATATAGTTCCTGCAGTTGCAGAATCACATATACATTGGTCTGTACATATTTTGGGCATTTGGATGGCCCGGATGTGCCCCTTTCAGAATCATACTCTAAGAGGGTCATTCTGACCCGTGAATAGCAGGGTTGGATGCTATTCATGGTCCTGCGCTCTCCACATGTACAGAGGGTTCATGCGGGGATCAGTGGATGGGGGATGGGAGGGGGCTGTCCTGGGATGGACCATGGGCGGGCCGGGGGTGTGCCAAGGTGGTGGGATGTACAGAGACTATTCAGATCATGCCTCCATTCATCCACCACCAGCAAGTTAGCTGTCCAGCCTATTCCAGTCTGAAGGTGGAATAAGTGTCAGGTGTTGTGATCTGCACAGCCTCCAGCTCCCCCTACACCACTGAGATCCTGCAGGGGTGCCTCCACCACCCGATTCTGGCTGTGGAGGCCCCCATTGAGCACTGGGTGGTGGGTTAATGGGTCTGCGATGGATTCAGTGCATCTGCTGCTCCAGCTGGACGTGCCAGTGTCATGGCAACAGGACACCACTTCACTGGTACACCAGCCGGAGCATTGAGCAGTGGGGATGGGCAGCCTCCTGGACACCTCCTCAGCATCATATGGACTCCGGGCCATCTTACTGTCCTGATTCTGCAACCATGGGAACATATAGCTCCTACAGTTGCAGAATTGGGTACACATTGGCCCCGTTCTTCTTTTGGCCATCCAGACAGCCCGGCCATGCAGAGTGCAGAATCAGCCTCTACGGGATTAAGAATGGTATCCCCCCTATAATGGGATGGCCAAAGGAGCACATTGTGGAACCAAGGAGAGCAGCGAGTACTTGCACTCTAAAACAGGAGACCAAACAAGCAGGTACAAATATTGTGTACTATGAGACAAAGAAAAGGTGTCCCTCCAAAGACCCCCTGAAGAAGGCTTTCCAGCCGAAACGCATAGGGGCTAATAAAGGGGTTTACCTGAATTGGATTATCGCCAGTCTCCTTTTTCTACCTGCTTGTTTGGTCTCCCAAAGGAGCACATTGTAAATATGTATCAGGCAGCAGGTGTAAATCTGGCTGTGAACAATTATGAGTTTATATTTGCATTTGCTATATTAAATGGGGACTACCAATGCAGATGATTGTCTACCCAAGCCATGCCCTTAACATGCCTCCAACACACTCCTTGCCATTTTGATGTGGGATGGATGTTGATATGTAAAATGAGCTTTTTCTACAATGACCAATGACATGTAGATGCAAGTAGCATGTGTAGAAAATTGTATGTATACATGTAAATCATGAATAATACTTATCAAATAACCCCCAATACATATGGAAAGCACAATCACTGTGGTCTAGCCAAGGGTACTGTTTAAATAAGTAAACAGATTAATTTTATTTATCATCCTGAACAAACAATAAGGGGACATCCATCCCCGCTATTCATGGCCTGTTCCAGCCCCGACCTCCTTCCCCACACCTTGTACAGGGAAGTTAGATGGGGGCAGGAAAGGGGAGGATCTGGGGCAGCATTAGGCAGCCCCGGACGTACAGAGCCGATTCTAATGTTGGGCCTGTATGCCCGGGGCTGGTGACTTGAATGGGGAAGTTATTCCACCTCCGAAGTGGAATAACCCTGGGCATGGCTGTGGTGGGAGGGGGTGGAGAGCATTCCCCACAGCCCAACCTTGGCCCTGGGAGGCCAAAGTGGAAGTCGGGCTACAGGAAAAGCAATTTGGAGGCTGGCGTCCAAGAATCGTGGTTTTTAAATGGAGCCATGGTGCCATGGCACCGCAGCTCCATTTAAAAGCCCTGACTGAGTTAGTCAGGGAAGGCCTGTATGTGCAGGCCGGTCAGAATTGGGGTTTGGGCCTGCACATACAGGCCCGTTCGTGATTCTGATCCTGCAGGGCTAAATCCAAAGGGTAAAAACATCAGTTATGTGTACACAGAGCTCTGCAGCCAGGAAGTTAAGCTAAGCAGTTACTACACTGTCTTCTATGAGTTACCACGTTTTCTGGTCACATCGAAGCTCTCCACTCAAGTCATGCCCTTTAGAAGCATTGTCTTAGAATCTAAGTCAGGAAAGGTGTATTGGATGCATTCACAAAGAACTTATAGAAAAAAATGAACATGTTTTGTTGAAAAGAAATAAGCTTGCTTCTTTTACTCTGAGTAACTGTGCATATGTCATGGAGTAGTCTGATATTGCCACTAAGAAGAGGTGATCCCTACATCAAGAAAATCTCACGTGAACCCAGTTTCTGTCCATTTCCAAAGTGAAAGACGGCATCAGCGTGCATTCAATTCCTCCTTCAGCCTGCACTTGCTCAGTGCTTTCCACTAGAAAAAAGGTGGCGATAACTCAGATTGAGGCCCAAATGAGGATGAAGAGTGGTCACTGCCCAGCATGTCCACTCACCAGTAGACCCTCCTCCTTTCTGCCGCAGAGCCTGTGAAAGGCAGCATTGCAAATATTATGTTGGTTCCTAGAATTCAAAAATACTTCCTAATGGAAAACCAAGAAAATTCAGACTGTTGTGGATCTCTGTACAGCGACTGTATGCTAGCAGAATCCCTCACCTCAGTTAGACGCTTAGAACATAGACAGACCACCATTAATACATATTTAAGTGATCACAAATTGGAAATGAAAAACTGCAGAAATGAACTGAATTGGAAAGTCCAAGAAACCAGCCTTAGCATGCAACACTGGAGAAAAAGAAAGAAATGCATTTCCTTCTGTAGGAGGGGGGGGGGGGGCCACAAATTTAAAATGGCCGGGATGCACATCCACTTGCTTTTTTCTCTTGCGGAGGGGAATTTTAAAACAGATGTCCAAGTGCAATCTGGAACATAAATTGTGGAATGTGCAGAAAAACACCATGGATGTCTATGTCTTCAGTCAATTTCAGGAACATAGACATCCCCGATGTAGAGTGGGGGGGGGGGGGGGGGGGGGGGAGGGATGTCTAGTGCATGCAAGGTTGCATATGGAAACATCCAGCAGTGTTGCAAACTGGAAATCTGAGCCTCCATTCCCCAGCAACGTCTGTTGAGAGTGCAGGAAACATGTGGAATAGGAGTTTTCTTCCTTTTCCGCACCCACTGGATGTTTGGTGGACAAAACAAGCACTTTCCCACTGCCTATTCAAGCCTGGAGCAGGTATAAACTTGGAAGTGGTGTGGGATTTAGAGAGTGCTTCTGCAATTGGGAGAGAATTCCAGGTTCTTGATAACGCCTCAGATAGGCCTCTACCACAGCTCCATTCAGATTTCGATATTCTGATGCTGATTAAGAAGCTGGGGACATGCACAGAACCAGCTTCTCAAATGGCTCCAGGGACATCCCTATGCTTTGGACACTTTTATGCCCATTTCACTGGTCAACAAATTTTTACAAAAGCCATGTTACTGAAATAAAAATAGTCATTTCTTATCAATTTTTATATGCTGAACACGAATATGACAGTGAAATTGCAAAGTTGGCTCTAGGTTTTTTGTAATCTACAAGAAATAATGTTTACATCACGAAATGCATGTCAATAGTAAATATAATAGGCCTTCGATTAATACCTGCAAAAAACCAAGTCATAGACTACTTCTTAGATTTTTTCGCCTGTCTCTTGTACAGTTGTTTGGAAGCTTCTCTGGGGAGTGTCCAGCAGTAGTCAGCCAGCATTGTAGTGGACCATTTTCCCTGGTATCTTTGCTCCATCGTTGTGATATCCTGGTGAAAATGTTCGCCCTGTTCATCACTAACCATATCACAGTTGTCAGGAAAGAAATCGAGATGGGAATCAAGGAAACGGATCTTTAGAGACATATTGCAGCCAGGTTTCTGATACTGCATCAGCATGTCTTCTACTAGTTCCTTGTAGTTTTCTGCCATAACATTCCCGAGAAAGTTTGTTGACACCAGGCGAAAAGCATTCCATGCTTGTTTCGCATCACCCTGCAGCAAGTTGTTGAACCGGTCATCTTTGAAGAGCTTTCGAATCTGAGGACCCACAAAAACTCCCTCTTTACTTTGCTTCGCTGAGTTGAGGGAATTTTTCATGCAGGTATCTGAAAGCTGGTGAAGTGTGGTCTGTAGAGCTTCGCTCCAGTACAGAAAGGAAGTTGCCTGCCACCTTTTTCAGACAGACGCTTGCTATCTGCATTTGTGATTTGTTTTGCTTTGGTATACCGAATAAAGAACTTTTGTAGCTAAGCAATTGTTGTCTGAGCAATTCGTTGGTAATTGGTAATATTTGGGAAACTGTTTGTGGGGATACCAGGCCCACAGGTCCATGGCTTTCACAAAGTTTTTCATCAAACCTAGTTTGATGTGAAGGTGTGGTAGCAGGATTTTGTGAGCCTCAACCAGAGCTGGGTGCTGGATATTCTTCTCTCCAACTGTTACATTTTGTCTACGATTCCATTCCTTCCGCAAATAGTGCCAATCCCTTGCTCGACTATCCCACTCACATAAGAAACACATGTATTTTATATATCCCTGCTGCAGTCCCATTAAAAGGGTAACTACCTTCAAGTCACCACAGAGGTGCCAGCTGTACTCGTTATAGTTAATGGAAGTCAGTAGATGCTTTAAGTTATTGTATGTCTCTTTCATGTGGATGGCATGCGCTACTGGAATAAAGGGAAGATGGTTTCCATTGTTCAAATGCACAGCCTTCAGACTCAGTTTCGAAGAGTCTATAAATAGTCTCCAGTCTTGTGGGTCATGAGTGATTTTTAAGGCATTCATGAGGCTTTCAGTATCGGAACAGAATACCAGATTACTTTCCTTTCCGACTGCGTATAGTACACTGCTGACATCAGATGGCTTCAGCAGCCGTCTGGCAGCAGTATTGCATTGCATCAGAAAATGATGCAATCAACTCTGGATGATGTGTGCATGCTGGTATTATGCAATGTGATGCAATATTACATCAGTCAAGGCTTATTTGGGATGTTGTTGATGGCCTACTGGATAAATTTACATGGTGAAACATCAAAAATGAAGTAAATGCAATATCTTCAAAACGAGAGCCAATAAATTTTTTTTTAATGTTATATTCGTGTTCAGCTCACCAAGAGACTACAGATTAGGGCCTTTTAAAGTCAGTAACGATTTAAATATTGAACAGTGTTTTCAGACATCTAAAGCATGAATAAGGATCTAAAAATCCCCTTTAGATGCTAATATAACATGCCTCTTCCCAGGACAATGAGGGTGGTTTTGCAAACTCAACATGAGACTTCCCCATCCATACACACAAAAAAGGGGGCCTACAACATAACACTTATCCCCCCCAAACACACTAAGGAAGAAAATGAGTTTGGTAGCCTCTACAAAATACCTCCCCCCAGTTCAGACAAACTACAAAGATAAAATTAACATTTTCAAAATTGACATCCATTTGCTAAAAAGTAAAAATATTTTTTCTTGAATCTTTGTTATCTGTTAATATCCTTTGTATATAGTTCTGATGAAACGTTTTATGTAAACAAAGTTCTATTCTATGTAAACTGCCTTGAGAACCTGAAAGGTGGTATATAAAAAAAATGTTAGATAAATAAATAAAAAAAAATAAAATCTAAGTGTTTTATTTTTTTAATAAGGCTGTTCTTGTTCTCTTTTTACCATGTCTTCTTGCTACCTTTCTCCTGAATCCTTTACCAGGGTCTCATTTCCATTTTCTGCTTTGTCACTTACCTTGTCTTCTTTGTTTCTCCCCTACGTCTGTACTCATCTCCTCAGCCTCATCTACCTTCCTCTGTCTCACAACCTGTCATAAACCTCAGCCCCTTTCTTGTCATTAATTTCTTTCCATCTCCAGTCTCTTTCTTCTGCCTTACTCAGTATGAAGGCTCTCATTCCTCCTTTAACCATCACCATTTCTGTCCTCTCTCACCTCCTTCAAAAACCTGTACCCTTCCTTTGTCCCTTATCCTCTCCATAGTTTTTTTTCTCTTTACACAGCATCTAAGCTCAGACCTTGCAGGTTTCTCACAACCCTACTCATACCGTTCACCCAGTTAATTAGACTCCATTGTCCTTCTAATCCCATTCAATATCCCCCAACTAATTCCCAAGTGCCCACTCCTCTATGCTACCTAATCCCCAAGTCTTCACACACTTCTACCCAACCCCTGAGTCCACACTTACTCTCCCAATACCAAGCCAACCTTCTTCTAGCCTCTGACTTAGGTTTGAGATTCTTTTTTTTTCTGCCACATCGTCATATCCTCAGAATCTGCCCTCCTCTTGCCTTCATCTCTTTTTTTAAATACCTAATAAAAAACCACTAAAGAGGTGAAAACCTAAAGTCAAACAAACCCCTTAAAAAAACCCCTGTGATCATTGATATCAGAGATAAAGTAAATTTATGTTAAAATCAATGTTGGACTATTTGCCATGAGGAAACATCCTCCTGAAGCAAATCTTCCTTTTTATTCTTTTTATAATGTGAACCCACAACTCGCAAACCTACATACCGTATCCGTATTTAACCGAGAGAGAATAGCCCCTTGCTGATCCCTCAAACAGATATGGTGTATTAATGATGAAGAAATAATTCTCAAATAAATGAAGAAAAAATGCCAACTTAGCTTTCACCGAGACACCAAACGCCATTGTAATGAAGCTTGTGAATGCGGCACATCATCTTCGCCATATACCAACACTCCTATAAATCATAGAATCTTCCATTGGCCAACTTAGGACCCTCTGATGTCATTTCCTTTTCCCTGTAAAAAGTACTGAACATTCTGCGATGGTATTCTTTCTAGCCTGAAGAAGGGCCGAATGGTTAATGATGGCCTGAAACATGGCGCTATGTAGCGATATGACTTTTCAGTTTTATGCGATATGGCTTTTTAGTCTCATTTCAGCAGCAGAATTCAGATATATCTCAATTTTCAGAAAGCCTTCAACAAATTCACTCATGAGAGACTCTTGGGGAAATTAAATAGCCATGGGATAAGAGATAATGTGTATTAGGAACTGGTTGAAAGATAGAAAACAGAGAGTAGGGCTAAAAGGCAAATGTTCTTAGTGCAGAAAGGTGAATAATGTAGTACCCTAGGGATCTGTGCTGGGCCCACTGCTTTTTAACATATTTATAAATGACCTGGAAATGGGAATAATGAATGAGGTGACAAAATCTGCAGATGACACCAAATTATTCAAAGTTGTTAAAACACAAGAGGAATTGTGAAAAGTTGCAAGAGGTTCTTAATAAATTGTGAGAGTGGGCATCTAAATGTCATTAAAGAGGACCCAGGAAATACATTGCTTACCCATTGGATAATCATCCTGGACTCTGTATACCTTTTGGGAACCTGACAGGTAGTTGTGGGCTGGATTGGCCACTGTTGGAAACAGGATACTGGGCTTGATGGACCCTTGGTCTGACCCAATATGGCATATCTTAAGTTGTTATGTTCTTAATTAGAAGGACAGGTAGGATCAAGGGATTGATTCTTGAGGAGAGCTGTAACCAGGACCGTTCCTAGCCCTGTGCGAGCGGTGCAACTGAACAGGGCGCAAAGGCTTAAGGGGCGCATTTCAGCTGTCTGCTGTTGCCTGCCCTCGCCACTTTTTCTTCTCTCAGTGGTGGCAGGCAACAGTAGACAGCTGAAATGCGCCCCTTAAGCCTTCTCACAGCACGCTAAGCAGATCTGTCCCTCCTTGCTCTGAGGGACAGATTTGCTTAGTGCACCAGCGACTTGCACATCAGGCGCCCCTCTTCTCTCCCACCCCCATCCAGAAAGTGCCTAGGTGGAGGTACGAGGGAGGGGGGTGGGTGGGCCCGATGTGCAAGTCGCACAGGGAGCGATTCATGCTCAGTACGGCCCTGGGTATAACCACAGCATGCTTGAAGGCTGCAAGAACAGTTGCAGTAGAAAGTGACAGGTTTAGGATATGAAAAATGGAAGGGACAACAGTGGAAGAGATAGAGTTTAGTAGATAGGTGGAAATGGGTGGAAATGGGATCATAGGGGCAGGTTCTATGTGACGCAGCCGCCTAGCTTGCCTGGTGGAGGGCCGGCCGTGAGTATAATCAAGTATCATTTGGATATTAACCTTCAAAGACTTTTAGTTTTACACTGACTGGAAGGAAGAATTTTGAGAAACAGTGGATCAGAAATTTACAGGGCGCAGCATGGATTAAAAGATGGAATATAGTCTATAAACTTCATAAATTACTGAATCTGTCTGATGTATATGACTCTCTGTACGGAAGGAACTCTTAATTTCATCAGGTATGCAACCCAAATAAACCTGTCTACAAAAATGAAAAGTTAAAAAAATAAAAGTCAAATTTAGAATGCATGATATAAATTGAATCTTCTCATTAGTAATTTTAAGACCTTGGTTCTAGTTTCAAATTAATTGCTGCGTGGTGCCTTTTTCACGGAGGACTTATTATGGGCCTCTATTGAGTTTGTCCCTTCAGTCACTTCAGATTCTCCTGTTTGTTTCAGACAATGGTGCACAGGGTACTGAACTCAAAACTATAAAATAATGTGTTTTTTTAATGCAGTAGAAGAGATTTGCATTATAAATTAGGGACATAGTATGTAAAATGTAATCTATGATTTCACCTATTGCTTCATAAGGACCTTGATTATCGGAACCTTTCAGAACAAGAGATGAAAAAAAGATGGCTTCAAAAGAATCTCCATAATTCATAGAGATAAATGTATGTTTCTTTTTTTCTTTTTCTTTTTTCTTTTTTTTTCCTTCTTGTAGTTCATCTTTTCTTTTTAAATCTCATTCTTTCTTCACAGCTCACTTTCACTATTTCTAGTCTTTTATGCAATTCAGCACTATCAAAGCACACATCACTACAAAGGTAGACGTAAGAGACAGTCTCTGATCCATCCAGTCATGACACAGAGGCAAGATAATGAAAGAACAAAGGAGAGGCTGTGCCTTAGGATTAGCGAGGTCCTGATCTGAAGGAAGAAGTATTAGATGGAATAAAATTAGGAAAGGAACTACTTTATCTAGATGAGTATAGATGGAGGGGATCAAACCTTCATGTCAGAGAAACTGGACGTAGGGTGGGTGCATGTGGGACGTTGTTAAAATTCAACACTTTTGAAAAGTATTAAACAATCAGGAGACTCATACATATCAGATTATTAAAGTTAATTCCTCTCACGCCTTCATTATACTTATTCAAAATAATGCCAAGGTGTGCTGTTTCTTCCTTTTCAATATTGCTAAAATCCATTATTTTCTTTCTGTGCATGCCACCAAAATATTCCCTCTTAGACTACTGCATTCTACTCCTCGAAGATGTCCACGGAACCATTTCCTCCCATTGCAATCTGTCTAAAATGCAGCTGCTTGACTTACCTTCCTTCAGTGTCACTAAGACCATGCAGCCCCGCTCCTCGTGTCGTTTCATTGGTACCCCCATCCACATCCTCGCACAGTTCAGGCTTCTCTTACTCTCCTACAAATGCATTCACTCTGCAGCTCTTCATTACCTCTCGGCTCTCTCTTTGAGCTCTTTCCCTTGAACTCCATTCATCTAGCAAGTTGCTTTTATTTGTTTCCTTATCCTTATTGTAAATTCCTGTTTCTGCTCTTTCAATCTACCTGGAAAAGTTTTCCTAAGTGGGTGCATCATACTCTCTCTCTAGCTCTATTTCCATGAACACTAAAAACTCATCCTTCTGAGGTCAAATTTACATCTTGACTACTTCTCTATAATGCATTCTCCTAGAATCTCTTGTTTTTCTTGACCAAATTGTAAGCTGTGTGGAGAAGGGATTGTCTGTATGTATCTGCACAGTGCTGCATATGCCCAGTCACATTTTAGAAATGATAAACCGTTCTAGTAGTAGTACAGTTGTGGTCAACATTATCGGCACCTTGCATTTTAGGTATGTTGTGTACAGTATCTTGAAATATAAATGGAAATATTCCAGCTGTATGTCATATTTTAATAATATGTTCAAAGGTATGCAACAAAAAATGATGTCTGTGCAACGTTGTAATTTTTGAGAAAAAAACAAAACATGACCTGGACAGGATTAATGGCACCCTTCATTAATATTTGGTTGCACAACCCTTGACAGTTATGACTTCCTCCAAACATTTCTTGTAGCCATCTATAAGTTTCTTCTTACATCTGTCTGCTGGTAGTTTCTCCCACTCTTCAATTGCGATTTGTTACAGCTCATGAATGTTTCCAGGATTCCTTTTACCAATGGCAGTTTTCAACTCTTTCCAAAGGCTCTCGATTATATTGCGATCAGGACTCATTGCTGGCCAGTTTAAAACAGTCCCTTTTTTTCCTGTTTAACCATTCTTTTGTACCTTTGGATGTATATTTTGGGTCATTGTGCTGCTGGAGGACCCATGACCTTCGACCCAGACATAGCTTTCTGACACTAGGTAGCACATTTCACTCCAAAATATCTTGGTAGTCCTCTGGCTTCATGATTCCTTTAATACGTTCCAGGCCTCCAGTTCCTGAGGCAGAAAACCAGTCAAACTTTATTATGGAACCTCCACTATATTTAACCGTAGGAAGGGTGTTTGTTTCCTTATAAGCTTAATTTTGTCACCTGTAAATGTATCGCTGGTCTGCATTTCCAAAGAGCTCAAGTTTGGTTTCATCTGTCCACAGAACATTTTCCCAGAAGGATTGTGATTTTTCAAGGTGGTTTTGGGCAAAGGTCAGGCATTCCTTTTTATGACTGTCTTTGAGCAGTGGGTCCCCCTTGGTCTTCGTCCATGAAGTCCTTCTTTGTTTAGTGCATGGGTTGAAGCCACCACTTCAGATTGCTCCAGTTCAGCCTTATGGTCTTTGGATGTTGAATATGGTGTTTCTACAACATTCACATTAACTATTGAAGACTGTTTTGGATCAATTTTCCTCTTCCCATCATGTCCTGGGAGGTTCTTGACAGTTCCATGAACAGAAAACGTCTTAACAACATTGCAAACTGTAGACACAGGAATCCAAAGGTCTTTGGAGAAGGCCTTGTACTCCTTTGAAGTTTGATGTTTGGTGATAATGGCTTTGCTGATGGTCTCAAGCAGCTCTCTTGTTTTTTACTATTGTGAAAATGGAACAGGGAGTGAAAGTGGCCATTTTAAGCATTAGAGCCATCATTCTTTAGTTGATCCAGGTCATGCGAATACTGACAATGGATCACAGGTGCATCTAATTTTACTGCAATGGGAATGTGGTTCTTCTGTTCAAACCATGTCCTAAATTGAAACCCAAATTAAGACCCTAGAAATCACCAATATGTATTCCTATATCAAGATGACTTCATATCATGAAACGTTTACCTGATTACCAAACAAACCGGTGTACCTAACGTGTCAATTTTTTTTGTCGGATTAACCACCTTGAGAGGTAATCCTCTCCCTTAGTGGGTCCTCCTTTTAATCAATTTAATTAAGACCCAAAGGCCTAAAAAAGCGGAACTGGCCGCATTAATGCATGCCGCTTCTTTTTCTAAATCCTGTGATATCGCTTTGATACTTGGATACATGTTTCCCTACACAAAAGCTAAGTCTTTTATCAAAAAGCTTTACAGAGAATAAGTTTGGTCATAAAGCTAAGTCATTTGTTAAGAAATTATTGTATTTTCCAATGCATATGATAAATTCATTATAAATGTGCTTTATTAACAATGTTAAAGATAATAGACCAGTGGATGGTAATTGTACAAACTCCTGTGCGCTAATTCACTTTGCCACATGCATAAATTATAATATTTTATAACTTAATTGTGTAAATGTAGGCTTCACCCATGTTTGCCTTGTGCACTCCCAAACTGAAGGTATGCACAGAAGGATTTACACATGCTCTTACAGAATAGCACTTAAGTGTATGTGTATGTGCTCATTCAGATGTGTAAGTCCTTCAAAAGAAAGATTTATGCGTATAACTTGCCACATGTCCCTTATCAGATCGGCCCCTTAAAACTCTAAGTTGATAGACTTTGCTTAGAAAGGGGATGAGAAGATGGATGCAACGCACACTTTCATGCTTATCTTTGAAATATTTCAGCCTTGAGTTTGTCAAGGTCCAGAATCCTATATTGTAAGTTCTTAACCACACAATGACCATACAATCACATGATTTGTATTTCTCAGGACTGATAAAAAATGTTAGTAATAACTAATAGCATTGTTAACTTCTAGGTCATCCAGCCATGGAGAAGGGGAATTATTCATCGGTGAAGGAATTCATTCTTTTAGGACTGCCGCATGCGGATGAGCTGACAATCCCACTTTTTGTATTGTTTCTCTTCATCTATGTCTGTACCTTGTTGGGGAACCTTCTGATTTTAGTAGCAATTAGGGGAGATCCCAGACTTCATACCCCCATGTACTTTTTCCTCTTTAATTTGTCTTTATTAGACATTTTGCTTTCTTCTAACATTGTCCCCAAAATGCTTGAGAATTTTCTGGATGACAGAAAAGTCATCTCGTTCTCTGGGTGCATCATACAACTGTATTTCTATCATGTCTTGGGGAGTATAGAGTGTTTCCTTTACACGGTCATGGCGTATGATCGCTATGCTGCAATATGTCACCCCCTGCATTACACTAAGATCATGAGCAAGAGAGTCTGTCTCCTGATGGCTGTAGGAACATGGTTGACGGGCTTCATCCATTCTATGATACAAACTGTCCTAACTTTCAGGTTGCCCTATTGTAATGACAACCTAGTTCAGTATTTCTTCTGTGACATCCCACCAGTCTTGAAATTAGCTTGCTCCAACACCTTTGTCAATGAAGCTGTGATAATGGTCAGCATTGCAACTGTATCTTTAAGCTGTTTTCTTCTGGTCTTGATCTCTTATGGACACATTATTGTGGCCATCTTGAGGATCAGCACAGCAGAAGGGAGACGAAGGACCTTCTCCACCTGTGCCTCTCACCTCACTGTGGTCATTCTTTACTACGGACCTGTTCCACTTATCTACATGAGACCTAAGTCTGTCCAGTCAGGAGATGCTAGTTTCGCTGTGTTCAATACTGCGGTTACCCCCATGTTAAATCCCATTATCTATTCCCTGAGAAATAATGAAGTAAAATCAGCACTTAAGAAAGTGATGGGGAGACACATGACTTCAATTAGCACCTAAGATATGGGAGGCATTTTATCTTTAACTTTGTCACATTGAATGCCTTGATTTATTGAATTTTCCCACGTGTTACTTTTCCTTACTAGATTTCTTTTTGCACTGTAGAGATACTTATGTACAGACTTTATATCCAGGTTGCTTCATGTTCAATAAGAAATGAAATGAGCTTCAAGTGGTATAAGTTCAGTAGATGAATGAAGAAGGAAAAATCCACATAGATGTCCTGACTGTCTACAGAGTGTTGGGGTGGAGACATCTAGGGCTTGTAATGTTGTGTATGGGTACATACAGCGATGTTGCAAACTGAAAATTTGAGCCCCTATTCCCTGGCAGAGTTCATTGTCAACACAGGAAACATATGGGATAGGAGTTTTCTTCCTCTGGATGTTTGGCAGGCAAAATGAGTACTTTTCCACTGCCTATTCATGCCTACGGCAAATATGAACTTGGATGTGACACGGGACTTAGGGGGAATTTCTGCAATTGAGCGAGAATGTCCAGGTTCTTGGTAATGTCCTGGACCGACCTCCACCATGCCCCTCTTCAGATTTGGTCATCCTGATGCTGGGAACGTCCACAAAACCAATTTCTCAAATGGCTCTAGGGACCTCTCTATAATTTGGACATGTCTTTGGCCAATTTCAGACGTCCAAAAATGAACAGGGCTTCTAAAATAACCCACTTTAAATGCTAATATAACATGCCTTTTCCCAGGACAATGAGGACGGTTTGGCAACCTCACCATGAGACCTCCCCCTCCATACACACAAAAGAAGAATAGGGGGGCCTACAACACAGCACTTATCTCCAACCCCCCCCCCCCACACACACAAAGGAATAAAATGAGTTTGATAGCCCCAACATACAGAAATTCTGTCCCCCTTTGTATGGAAAAAATACAAAGTGAAAAGAAATGCACAATTTTGAAACTGACATATTTCATTTGCTAAAAAGTAAAAATATTTTTTTGAACCTTTGTTGTCGGATCATTTTATTTTTTGAATAGAGCTGTTCTTGTACTCTTTTACCATGTCTTCTTGCTGCCTTTCTCCTATATCCTTTTCCAGGGTCTCATTTCCATTTTCTGCTTCATCAGTTGCTTTGTCTTCTTTCCTTTCTCCCCTACATCTGTATTCATCTCCTCCCCAGCCTCATCTACCTTCCTCTGTCTCACAACCTGTTATTAACCTCAGCCCCTTTCCTGCCTTTAATTTCCTTTCCATCTCCAGTCTCTTTCTTTTGCCTTACTCACTATCAAGGCTCTCATTCCTCCTTTAACCTCCACCATTTCTGCCCTCTCTCACCTCCTTCAAAGACCTGTACCCTTCCTTCATCCCTCATCCTCTCCACAGCTCTTTTTCTCTTTATACTGCCTCTAAAACCACGCCTTGAACCTTCCAGGTTCTTCAAACCATCTTCCTACCATATCTTTCTGCATTCATACTCAGAACCCTACTCATAATGCTCACCCAGTTACCAGGTCTGCATTGTCCTAATCCTAACTCAATATCCCCAAGTCCCCACCCTTCCATCTACCCAGTCTCCAAGTCCTCATTCACACTTCTACCCAAGCTCCGAGTCCTCACTTACTCTCCCAATATCCGTCAAATCTTTGAGTCTGTCTTCTTGTAGTCTCTGACTTAGAAGGAGACTCTGGGATTTGGTGAGATTCCCTTCTCTCATGCATCCTCATGTCCCCACAATCTGCCTTCCAGCCTCTTTATCCCTTTTGCCATTTTTCCTTCCCCTATATCCAACATCCACCCACTTATCTCTTTCTCTAGTATTCATTTACTCTGGCTTTCCTTCTCCTTCTCCATCCTCCTGTGCATAAGCCCTTGCTTCTCTTCTCTCCCCCTGATATAGGTCTTCTGCCTTTTTCCACCCCCAGTATCAGCCCCATTCTCCTAACCCTAATATTTTCCAGCATCAGTCCCCACCCAGTATCTGCCAGCATTAGTCACCTTCTTCCAGATCAATCTTTACCACAGCTTCAGTCTCCTTCTCCCACCTGCTTCCAGCATCTGGCCCAATCCTCTCCAGAGTGGTGGGAGCTTGTTCCTTCACTGCCTCTCCTTCTACCTTTCCTCAGCTGGTCTCTGCCACAGATTTGAACACTATGAACAGACACTTTTAGAAGGTATGTCCATTTATCTGCTTTCACGTACTCCGCTTCCACGGATGGATGACCCATCCAATTTCGGCACATATGTGCGCGTCTCTAGGTGAGCATGCATTAGAATTTATCGTACTTCATAAATAAAGTGCCTCTGAAGAAGAGTCACATAATATTTCAATATTCAAAGACACATTATGCCAATGAAAACACATGAGCTAAATTCAAATCAATCAAAATATGGAGCAAAATGTAATTAAAGCAGAAAAGCACATTAATAGACATTATGAAATACACATATGCACATCAGAGACATAGAGAGCTTGCTAGGAGGATAATGTCACTGACCACCAGGGCAGTCTAGCAGACTGCAGATATCAAAAGGTCCTTTTATTTAGGCAACTACTGATTTATTTAAAATTAGTGGTGGTTAACTTGATAAATGCCATAGTTGCAGTTTGGGGTGGACATTGGGTGTTGGCAGCACCCTAAAGGTTGCAGGTACCAATGCAGATTGGGTCACCTTCTCCCACCACAAATATGACTTCCTTACCCTCCCTCCTCTCAAGTAAACAGGAAAACTACACCTTTAATAAACGATGCTGCATAAATCTATATGTGCCTGTGTTTACCCATGGAGAACATAGGTGGAAGGAGGGGTGGGTTGGGGCTACCAAAAATGTTATGTGGACAGCAGCAAAGTTCATCCATTCCTCAGATTATGTGCATGGGTAAATCCAGCCTAATTTATGGCTCTGAGCAGTGGTACAGCTGCGGGTCAGTTGTATATTCAGTAGTTTCATTTACATGGCTAGCTCTGTTGAATTTACAAAGTTAAGCACTGGAGCAAAATTTCATGCATTGGTCAAGATCACTGAAAATCTGGCCATAGAAGTGCCTTAGGAGCAATGTCTCCTCTAAGGTGCACAAGAGTTCACCCCCACAATCTTAACATGAAGGGTGGTGCAGCAATATCACAGTTTCAATAGTGAGAGGAGGCAAGTCCTTTGGGAATCCCACAAAACTCACTTGCCCTTTGCTTTTGAAACTGTGATCTTGCTGCACCACTCCTGATGGTAAGAACAGGTGTGGCAAACCTTAGGTACACTTTAAAGGGAATGTTACTTAGGAGACAGCAAGAGTATTTTTCTAAGCATTATTTTTTCCCCAGGATAAATAGAAGGCACGTTTAACATCATTTTAGTTTTAAATGAACCTCCACCACTTGAATGACCACAGAAATAAGCCAAAAAGGAAAGTCATTGAAAGTCCACCATTGGATTCTCCCAAAACTTTCAAACTATTTGTGATTAAATCGTTTTTTGTCGGGACCAGCTGGCATGAGTGGGGAGAGGAAAAAAGTCCACCCTCAGCATCGGTAGGGCCCTTTTATTCAACAAGTATTAATCCCTATACCATTAATAATAGTGTAACAAACACTTATCTGAAGAAGCAGGCGATGTTCGTCTCAATGTAGTAAACTTCGGGTTTCCAAAATACACGACATGCATGTTTCGGGCTTACAAAGAGCCCTGTGTCAAGTGTTCCCCATAGTTTTATCAAAACCATCGCCTCTGTGCATGACGTCAAACCCAACGGTCTCTTATTTGTAGCAGAAATGGCAGCTGATTGGTTCAACAAACCATATGAGAAAGGAAGGGGTTGGACAATGATGTTTAAAATGGAAAACACGTCCATTCACATATATCCAAAACGGGGAGACAGCTCAGATAACACTCCACCAGTCACATTCTAAATTAAGCCCCGTAGGGATCACTGTGTTGAGCCGGAAAATCCAACGTTGTTCACATAGTTGAAGTCGATGTTCCCGATCGCCCTCCCCCCCGGGTTCACAGGGACCCAGTCAATAACTTGCCATTTAAGGTCGCTGAAAACATGTTGCATTTTAACACAATGATCCACTATAGGCGCGGAAAGGGACTTGTTCCTTAGTCTGGAGGCATGTTCGCCCAAACGAATCCTCACTGGGCGAATCGTTCGGCCTATGTATGTTAGATCACAAGGGCAGACCAACATATAAACCACGAAAGACGTTTGACAGGTGGAAACCCCAGAAAAAAGGAAAGACTTTCCGGTGGTCGGATGTGACCATCGAGCACCCTCTATAGTAGTGGAACAATATTTACAATTCTGACAAGTCCAATGGCCTTGTCTATGTTCTGTCTGAAGAGAAGGTGGTAGTCATGCGTGAACTAATTTGTCACGTAAATTCTGACCTCTTGTGTAAGCCACTCTAAGAGCTTTCTGAAAGCAAGAGTGCAATTGTATGATGTGCCAATATTTCTTCAAGAGGCTAGAGTAATCTGTGCTGTGTGAGTCATAAAAGGGAGAACTCCCGTTACCACATCCAAATCTTCCGTTATTTCAGAAGATGAACCAAAATCTTAAGTGCCCAACAGCCATTCTCTATGAGAAAATCACGCTCTAATATATGCTTTTCGGATCACTTTGTTAGGATAGCCTGTCAGACGGCTGCCTAGGGTGAGAACTTACACAATCTTGACGATGCATATATTCATATGATTCTTGCAAGGTATTGTGGGTATTGTAGTTCATTCACTCCCAAACACAGCTGATGACAATAATTTGAGTTGTGAAACCAAGTGGTAAGATCAATAAAATACTTCTTTTATTGATGGGGTTTAATTTACCCAGCACATGTATGCTTGATAGCACTATAAATGAGGTTACTTGCTTGCAGTGTTTAAATGGATAACAAAAAGTCACAAAATAAACCAGAAACAACCTTCAGCTTGTCAGGCAATTAGCTAATGTTTTCTTAGCAAATAATTACCAAAATACAAAAGCACAAAGAAAAGAATAAACTTTGCTGGTTAGGTTAACTTCTGCTTATTTTCCACGCCGATCTCAGCAGTGATTCTCCCTTGCTCACACACACAATCAGGTGCAGCCCTAATTACTATCAATGGACCAGCTGAAAGCCTTTAGCTGGCTGGCTGCTACTGTGTGAGCCCAAATCCTGCTTTAAGAGCTGTTTGCAGTGGAAATAAAGAACAAAGTTAGGTTTCTTTGTGATGGCTGATGTGTTTGCTCAGAGAAAACTAGTAATAGCATTTAGATAGAGAACAGTCCATATAAACTGTATTTTCATCTGCTGTATCAATCAGCATATGGTCACTATCATACATTGGCACAGACGAGTCTTTCATTAAGGCACTATCATGAGAATGCTCATTCCCTTGCTGCCACTCTCTATTATAGATAGGGTCTGGATCAGTGTTCATACCTGAGCCTCTCCTGCTATCATTATTCCTCTCTGTATAGCCTGGCCAATATGTAATCCAATTCTGATGTCCAGCCTTCCAATCTTGATCCCTGGACACTGGATCTCCTCTCACATACCTTCTGGCCTTGGTCTGAAAGTCCCTTCCACATGCAGTCTTCTCTCTTCCAGGTAGCCACTGGTGATTCCTATCTCTGCCACTCCATTCCTCTGGCTGAATCCAGTCCAATGGACTCTGCTGGCTTTTGGAATACCTCCCAGTATGAGCACTGCCTTGGAATCTCCCAGACCTTCCAATGGCCTTTCTTCTCTTCCTTCCAGAGAGTTTCCTTCTCTCTCTATCTGCTTGGCTTGGCTTCTGTTTCTCCAGGTGATACTGGTGCTTGCAGCCGTTGCTGTCTCTGTATCTCTTCCTCCCTCTGTAGCTTTTGCTGAAGCTCTCCCTGAAGCTGTTATCTGAAGAATAAGCTCTATTCTTATCCTGTTCTAATGTGTGCTGCTCCCTAACACAGCGCAGCTGTGTTGAATCAGGCCCTGCCCTTTGAGATGAGTGCTTAGGGATTACCTCATAGCTCTCTTGATTGCACACACATTCTCTCACTTCAGCCCCTCTCATGGCTGCTGGAAACCTGGTGCATTCTGGGACTGGTAGTCTTTTATGTGAAAACTCTGTTTTCTTGCTTCTACCAGAACTGACAGGTTGCTTGTTCAGAGTCACATCATCCTTTCTATAGCTCCTACCTGAGCTATGATAAGCTTCCTTATCACAAGCCTCTGTCCAAAAGGCAGATGCGAAGAGCTTTTGCTTGAAGTTTATAATCCTCCAAAGAGGAGCAGATCCAGCGCAAACGTAGAAATTGACCATAAGGAAGACCTCGCCGCAACGTGGCTGGATGGTGACTATGGTATCGAAGTAAAGTGTTTCGCTGGGCAGGTTTTCAAAATAATGTAGTGGAAAAACACCCATCACATATTTGAACCAACACGTCAAGGAACTCTATTTGTTGGCTACTGACATGGGCAGTAAATTGAATGTTGGATTTGATGGTGTAAAGCCAGCTAATAAATATGTCCAGCTGCTCCTCCGATGACCATAGCAATAAAATGTCGTCCAGAAAACGAAACCAAAGCTTCACATGTTGAAAATGCCTTGCTGGATAAATGAACTGCTCCTCCATGGCTGCTAAATATAAAGTGGCTATGGAAGGAGCTATGGTAGCCCCCATCGCAATACCATAGCATTGTTGGTAAAACTGCCCCTGGAACATGAAATAGTTTTTCATCAAGACCAAACGGGTAATATCCAATAAAAATGACTTAGGAATTCTAAGCGGTGCTGTTGTAAAAGCTGACTCGAGGAGGGATAAAGTCTCCTCCTGATGAATGTTAGTGTACAATGCTATAATGTCCAAAGTGACCAGAAAACAATTATCCAATGATTCCGTAAATTCAGAGAGAATGGTAAGAAAATGGGAAGTGTCCCTCAAATATGATTTAACATATCAAGCCTCCTGTCTTAAAAAGACCCTCTCCGCGCCTATAGTGGATAATTGTGTTAAAACGCAACATGTTTTCAGTGACCGGGGGGCTATCGTGAACATCGACTTCAACTACGTGAACAATGTTGGATTTTCCGTCTCAACACAGTGATCCCTACGGGGCTTAATTTAGAATGTGACTGGTGGAGTGTTATCTGAGCTGTCTCCCCGTTTTGGATATATGTGAATGGACGTGTTTTCCATTTTAAACATCATTGTCCAACCCCTTCCTTTCTCATATGGTTTGTTGAACCAATCAGCTGCCATTTCTGCTACAAATAAGAGACCGTTGGGTTTGACGTCATGCACAGAGGCGATGGTTTTGATAAAACTATGGGGAACACTTGACACAGGGCTTTTTGTAAGCCCGAAACATGCATGTCGTGTATTTTGGAAACCCGAAGTTTACCTACAGTGAGACGAACATCGCCCGCTTCTTCAGATAAGTGTTTGTTACACTATCATTAATGGTATAGGGATTAATACTTGTTGAATAAAAGGGCCCTCCCGACGCTGAGGGGGGACTTTTTTCCTCTCCCCACTCATGCCGGCTGGTCCCGACAAAAAATGATTTAATCACAAGTAGTTTAAAAGTTTTGGGAGAATCCAATGGTGGACTTTCAATGACTTTCCTTTTTGGGTTTGACTTTTAGCATCATGCCATCCTCAGGATATCTGACATTTTTGCTAAATCCCTTACAAAACAGAAATACCAAATAATAAAGATTTGAAAAAGACACAGCTAGGAATAGCACTGACACTTGAAATAAATAAGTGATCTCTGAAAGAAGTCAGTAAGGAATCAGGAATCCATTTCCTTCTAAATGATTATTCAAAGATATAGTCTTGTGATTACATAACCATGGGCATGTAATCCCTGGGTCTCCAGGATCCCTACTGCCTTACCCCCAAACCCGCAAGCCCCCCCTTGCCCAGAACCACTCACTTATTGCACTGAGCATTATTAGTGGGATTCCAGAGGCCACAGCTTGCAGCTAAGATAATAATAACTGTAATAACAATACAGCGATCATAATTTCAATAACCATAGTAACAACAAAACATAGCAATAACCACAACCACAACCATAAGAATGTTAACATTACCCTACCGGACCTGTGTGGAGGGGTACCACACCCTTGTTATCCAGTTTGAGACTCAGCCCACACCATGGGCAAAGATTCTCTTTCTTTTCCCCCACTACCAACCACTCCGTAATGGCGCCCGGGTGCCCCTCCCCATTTGCACTTTACCTATTTATGGTAACAAAGAGGAGGGCTGCCTGCTTGGCCAGAGCCTATATCCGGCCTCGGCTCCATCCCCACTTACAACCCGTCTATCCCAGGCTGCCCAGGGATCCCGACGCTGCTCAGCTACCCGGTTATGGGTCGGGCACCCCTTCCTTGGCTTGCTGATGAATGTCACCATCTCTCTGTCCTGTGACAGAATTCTCAGTATTACTCAGGCATTTGGTGATTTTCTTCAAGCAACAAAAGGGGAAATCATCACCTTTTGATTTTGCACATGACATAGAACTGAACATCCACTACAGCCAGGCATCATGAGGATCCAAACTTTCAAAGCTGTACACCAACTAGGAAGAATACTTTTCAGAAACAGTCAGTGGATGCAATCGCTCAGAAAATTTGAAGGAGCGGCATGGATTCAAAGATGAAAAATAGTTTATATATTTCAGCATATATTACTGAATCTGTCTGATATATAGGATTCTCTGTTTGGCAGGAGCTCTTCATTTCATCATGCATGCAACCTCAATGAACATGTCCACAAAAAAGAGAAGTGAAAACATGAAAGTTAAATATGGACAGCTTGATATTAATTGAATCTTCTCATTAGTGATTTTAGAGACCTTGATTCTAGCTTTAAATTAATTGCTGGATGGTGCCTTTTTCACGCAGGACTCATTATGAGTCTCTGTTGAATTTGTCTCTAGTTACCTCAGTCACTTCAGATTCTCTTGTTTGTTTCAGACTGAGGTGCATAGGGTACTGAACTCAACACTATAAATAATGTTTTTTTTAATGCAGTAGAAGTAATTTGCATTGTAAATTAGGGACGTAGTCTGTACAATGTCATCTGTAATTTCAGCTATTGCTGCATAAGAAACTCGATTTGAACCTTTCAGAACAGGAGACAAAAAAGATGTCTTTCAAAGAGTTTCTGTAATTCATGAAGATAAATGTAGGTTTTATTTCTTTTTTCTCATTTTTAAATTCATTTTCTTCCATGTAGTTCATCCTTACTTTTAAATCTCATTCTTTCTTCATAGCTTGTATATTTTTCTTCTGATTCTCTTTATTTTAAGATAAATGTAGGTTTTATTTCTTTTTTCTCATTTTTAATCATCCCTACATCTGCTTTAACATACGAATCTTTCTCCTTTTGCTCTTTCCTCATTCCTATTTCATCCACTGAAATTTTATCCCTCCATCCTCAATCCCCACTTACTCTCCCAATATCTGGCCAATTGTAGATTTGTCTTCCCTCCCACACAAAATATTTTTCCCTCTCCATTTCACTCTCCCAGCCCCATCCCATTCTAATCCTCCCCCAACATCAGCTCCCTTCTAGTTCCAGCCCCACCCAGCATCCGCTCCCTTCTAGTCCCCGCATCAGCCCATTTCCAGTCTTAGCCCCCCATCAGCCAATTTCCAATCCTATCCTAGCCCCACCATCAGCCCATTTCCAGTCCTAGCTCCCCCATCCATTTCCAGTCCTATCTGAGTCCCTCCATCAATTTCCAATCCCAGCCCCCAATCAGCCCATTCATGTCCTTTCCTAGCAACACCATCAGCCCATGTCAAATCCTAGCTCCCCTCCACTCAGCCCATTTCCAATACAAGCCCCCCCATGAGCCTAAGAACATAAGAACATAATATATGACATACTGGATCAGACTAAGGTCCATCAAGCCCAGTATCCTGTTTCCAACAGTGGCCAATCTAGGTCATACATACCTAGCAGTTTCCCCAAAAGACACAGGTTCCACAATGCTTTTACTGGGTCAAGCATTGATATCCTGGGTCCCTTCTTAATAATGGTTTATGGACCTTTCCTCCAGGAACTTGTACAAACCTTTTTTAAACCCAGCTACACTAACAGCCTTTACTACATCCTCTGGTAAAAATTTCCAGTGCTAGCCCCTCCATGATTCCATTTCAATCCAAGGCCCCACCACAGCCCATTTCCAATCTTAGCACCCCCCAACAGCCCATTTCCAGCCCTATATTAGCCCCTCCATCAGCCCATTTCCAGTCCTAGCTCCCTCCCCTCACAGCCCATTTCCATTTCAAGCTCCCCTTCCACTTAGCCCATTTCCATTCCAAGCCCCCATCCCCATCAGCTATTTGCAGTTCAAGCCCCCCTTCCACTCAGCCCATTACCAGTCCTAGCCCCCCATAGCCCATTACCAGTCCTAAGCCCCCCCATAACCCATTACCAGTCCTAAGCCCCCCCATCAGCCCACTTCCAGTCCTAAACCCCCATCAGCCCACTTCCAGTCCTACCCCCCCATCAACCCATTTCCAGTCTTAGCCCCCCATAGCCCATTACTAGTCCTAACCCCCACATCAGCCCATTTCCAGTCATACCCCCATAGCCCATTAGCAGTGCTAACACCCCCATCAGCCCATTTACAGTCCTAGCCCCCATAGCCCATTACTAGTCCTAACCCCCATCAGTCCATTTCCAGTATTAGCCCCCCATAGCCCATTACCAGTCCTAACCCCCCCATAGCCCATTTCCAGTCTTAACCCCCTCCCCCCATCAGCCCAGCTAAATTAAAAAAAAAAAAGCTGCTGCTGCCACTGTCGCCATGGCAGCGGCAGAATCAAGCATCCCGCGGAGCCCCCCTCTGCCCGGCACTGTGGAATCAGCCCAGATAGATTTAAAAAAATAATGGCTGCTGCTGCCACCCTGGCAGCGGCAGAAGCAAGCATCCCGCAGGCCCCCCCTTCCCAGCACAGCCCTCCCTGCAGCATCAGCTCCCAAAGCGTGGGTTTTTCAGAGCCGTGAAGGGAGAGTTTCCCTTTCTCGTGGCTCTGTTAATCCTGCCGGGGCTTCTCCTGCGGGCTTAACAGAGCCACGAGAGAGCAGCTCTACCTTTGCGGCTCTGAAAGCCAATGCTGTAGGAGCTGATGCTGCGGCAGCAGCAGCAGCAGCAGCCATTATTTTTTTTAATCTATCTAGGCTGATGCCACAGTGCCGGGCAGGGGGGGCTCCGCAGGATGCTTGTTTCTGCCGCTGCCACAGCGGCAGCGGCAGCAGCAGCTGGTTTGGTTTTTTTAAAAATCTAGCTGGGCTGATGGGAGAGAGGGGGGTTAGGACTGGTAATGGGCTATGGGGGGGTTTAGGACTGGTAATGGGCTATGGGGGGGCTGATGGCTGTAGAAACATGGTTGACGGACTTCATCCATTCTATGATACAAACAGTCCTAACTTTCAGGTTGCTCTATTATAATGACAACCTAGTTCAGTATTTCTTCTGTGACATCCCACCAGTCTTGAAATTAGCTTGCTCCAACACCGTTGTCAATGAAGCTGTGATAATGGTCAGCATTGCAACTGTATCTTTAAGCTGTTTTCTTCTGGTCTTGATCTCTTATGGACACATTATTGTGGCCATCTTGAGGATCAGCACAGCAGAAGGGAGACGAAGGACCTTCTCCACCTGTGCCTCTCACCTCACTGTGGTCATTCTTTTGTATGGTCCTATTCCATTTATCTATATGAGACCTAAGTCTGTCCATTCAGTAGATGGAGGTGTTGCTGTGTTCAATACTGTGGTTACCCCAGTGATACATCCCATTATATATTCTCTGAGAAATGATGAAGTAAAATCAGCCTGTAAGAAACTGACAGTGAAACACACAGTAAATGCCTAAGATATGAGAGGTATCTTTGTCACACTGAATTCTTTGATTTATTGAGTGCTCCCATGTCTTTATTTTCCTCGCTAGATTTCTTTATGCATTGTACCTATGTACAGACTTTATATCCAGATAGTTTCATGTTCAACAAGAATTGAGATGAGCTTTATGTGATGCATGGTCAGTAGGTGAATGAGAAAGGAAAAATAAAATTAGACATTTGGGGCCCGATATTCGAAAGGCATTTACACGGATTACAGTCCTGTGTAAGAACTTAATGCTTATTATTACATATCAATGTAATAATAAGTATATCTAAGAAAAATTCAGGAATCTAAGCTTCCAAGCTCTCATAGTATTTTCTAATAATTCAACATGCTTATATAAAATCAGAGAATCCTGGTGCCCTGAAGACCTGGCAGGCCTATCGAACTGCTGGTGGACCACAGTCAAGGATTCATCTACTAAATGAGAGTTCTCAACCACTTTTTCAGAAAAAGCAACAGTTTGATCGATAAAGCCTTGTAGAAGGAAATTCATTTTAGAAACCTTCTGCCAAATGTCCACGCAAATCACATCACTAGTAGAGGCACTTCCAATATTTGAAGGAGCTACAGGCTTCTTAACCCTGGAATTACCGAGATTTTTTGCACACACTGAACAAAGAAACAAAGAAAACCACAAGCTCTAGGGCTTTCTCCTTCGCTGCTCCCACCCTCTGGAACGAACTCCCAATAACTCTTCACGTGATGAATGACCTTCAACAATTCAAAAAAGAACTCAAAACCTACCTCTTCTCCGACCATTTTGAACTCCCCTACAGCCAGCAAACACAGAAACATACCCACAAAGCTCATGAAATCACAAATGATTAACTCAGACAGACCCTCCGCTATTAATACACATCTCTAATGATGGAAAAGGAAAGCCCAAAACTCGCACATGTTCAATTGAAATATATGTTTAATGTCTATTGTCCTATGCAACACAGTATCTATTGTCTAATGTCTATTTGTCCTATGTAAATAGTTCCATGTAAATAGTTTTGAAACTGTTTCATGCAATGTTACCTGTACATAGTTACAAATACCGTTCTATGTAAAGTATACCGAAGTATACAAAATTGTTAACTGTTCCATGTAAACCGCCCTTGATCTCTGGAAGGGGCGGTATAGAAGAAATAGATAAATAAACAGTGAATACCGTTGGGGTCATAAATGACTCCACGATGAATTTTAATTGTTAACCATGAAAAATTTAAACTAAACAGACAAAATATTATTCCGAATTAATTATTTATTATATGAAGGTTAAATGTTTTGAAATTTAATGCTTTATCATAGAATCACATGAAGAAGAGTTGCCATGAAAGCAGTTTTTGCATGCACTTGATGAACACAGTAAAGTTCTACAGTCATTTGCATGAGAGACAGACAATTTCTGAATGTTCTTTGCAAACATTGCACTTGCAGGAGGTGCAAACTATGTTGCTTGTCTTGTCTTTTTCTCTGGAACAGCAGTGACACCTTGCCCTTTTCTTTGGGATCCTGACATTGCAAACAGCATCAGTGGCTTCTTCTATGCTGGAAGAAGTCTCGCTGCAATTACTCTGAAGCAGCTGCTTTCCTAATTCCAAGAGGAATAGATGACGTCTGTGCTTTGACTTGGACTGCCATTCTCTATTTAGTGACATCCAAACAATGAAGGCGTTCAAAGTACTGATGTCCAACATATTGTAGAAGATTGTCACTGGCCAGCGTCTTGTCATTCGTTTTGTGGTATGCGTGCGCAACATTTGATCTGCCGTATCTACTCCACCTTTACTAGAATTATAGTCCAAGATCATGCATGTTTTTTTTGTCTGAACGTGTGTTATCTACTTCTTCTTGATCATGCAAACTGCTCAGAAGAACAATCACTTTTCCTTTCTTCGGGCAATAGGAAACCAGAGTGGCGTCATCGCGAAAGGCAAACAGTGAAGTGAATTTCTCTCGGCCCTTTGCTGTTACAAATTCTGGAGGTAATTCTTTTCTGTTCTTTCGAATTGTCCCCAAAAATGTCATTTGTTTTTCTAGCAGTTTCCATGACAGGGATAAACTGCAGAAGAAATTGTCAACAGTAAATATTTCTGCCAGATCGCGTCAATCCTTCAGTGAGTTGCAGCACAACCCTTTCACCCTGATTCTGTTCCCTGTTTTGTCCGAGTTCCCTTCCTGTATATACTTGAAGACGCAGAACATATGACGTTGCACGGTCACACAACATCCATAGCTTTATGCCATATTTCCCAGGTTTGCTGGGAATATATTGTCTGAATGGAACACGGCCACGAAATGTAAGCAGTTGCTCATCCACGGTAACATTTTCACCAGGAACAAAGGTGTCAGAGTTGCTTCACAGGTATCAAAAACGTGTCTGATTGGAGCAAGCTTATCTATGCCTTGTTGTTCACATCTGTTGGTTGCATCATCAAATCTGAGAGCACAAGAAATTTGCTGAAAACGGTTATGGGCCATATTTTTTGCCGAAAACAGAACGACCATCTTCAAGGTTCCACAACTGAACTATGGATTCATTTTGTGACTTGTACACGCCTGAGAGGATCAGAAGTCCAAGAAAACATTGAAATTCTCTGTCTGTCAAATCTTTCCAGGTGTCGTCATAAATGTGTCTTCCTTGTTTGCTCGTCCACATCATGATTTCATTCAATAAGTTCTTCCTCATGAACAAGTGGAATGCTGCGAGAGGGCCATCAACATTTCGTACAACATACCTTGTAGGACCTTATTGTATGGGCATGACATTAGCTCTGGAGTATCTTCCAGCAGCTTGCTTTATAGGTTTCCTGTTCCATGATGTGGCATCCTTAGATACATAGGCTTCAATGGCAACATTTGTGCTTATAGTTGATGACCTCTTAGCTCCTCTACGACCACAACTAAGATTCCTCACAGATGATACTGACACCGAGGACTCCTGCCTTCTTCCCCGTCCAGCACAGCCTCGACCTTTGCCTCGACCTGTAACTTGACTCTTTGCTGCAGGCGATGTTACCGGCTCAACATCAGTCTCACATTCACTTGGCGACCAACTGCTGTCGCCATCTGAATCATGACTGTCATCATCAGATTTATTGCCCGAACTTGGCTGATATGCTTCTTCGCTTGCTGAATATGCTGCATCATCAGACGACTCAGAGCCGTCACTGTCAGCATCTCCTTGCAATATTTCTCTTACTTGGGCAGCTGAATACTTTTGTTTTGACATCATAAACAAAAACTTAAAATAAATAAACAAAGATAAAGTTGAATAAAACGCAAAGCAGTTTTACTATAGGTGTACAATAATCGTGATGAACGAGCTGAAAGCCTTTAGATTTCATCGGAAATAATGAGAGAACGTATGATATCAATTACAGAAAATGTGTAATTTTCATAAAATAAGAGTACAAAAAATAAATGATACATAATTAATGATAAATACATTTGTCAGATCAAAAAATTCACAAAAAACTGCAAATTGTATCATGATCCAAACCGGACATAAGCAACTGGGGTCAAAAATGACCCCACTGGTACTCTGTGCTGCAATTCATCACTAGCGTCACCTAGCGGATGAAAATTATTCCTCTCATGGCGCAATATAAAGAGAATATTGACATGTGAAAAGTCATAAAAAGATTGCATTCTTGAACAACTAGTTTCCGAGATACGCGTTGTGAAACTTGCAGTGGGGTCACTTTTGACCCCATCGGTACTCCCAGGGTTAACAGGTTGAAGTTGTAAACTAGTAAAACCAGGCAGGAGATGTGGTGATGGCGGTTACTTAAGCCAATCAGGTAGCATGAATGTATGGCTAGAGGCTGTTGGGCAGGGATGAGGTGATCTCATCCCAGGAAGCCGGGGGGGGGGGGGAGGTTGGCTGAAACCCCCAGAGGCAGAGTCTTCACCTGGAGTTGGCAGCCTTTGTTAGTAATATGGTGAAGCCGGCGGCGTGGGGGCGGTGATCCAGAGAATGAGTTTCAGTTTAAATGACTAAATCAATCTGCTGTATATGATTCCCTAAAGAAGCTGTCCATTAAAAGTGAAAAAAATAAATAAAAGTTAAGCAAAAAATTCTTATCTATTAGTCCAAATCTTCCAATTAGTGATTCGTAATAGGCTCCAGGTTGAAATTAATTGCTGGATGGTTCCTTCTTCACTGAGGACTTGTTACAGGCCTCTGGAGACATTCCCCAGAGTCTCTCAGTCCCTTGGGATTCTCCTGTTTGTTTCAGACTGTAGTGCATGAGGTCCTGAGCTCAGCAGCTGCAGTATAAATAATGGATTTCTCAAAGTTAGGGACATACCATGAAAAACCTACTGCTCCATTCATTCGAACCGTATGTGAGAAATCTGATTACCTGGATTCTTCGCAACTGAAAAAGAAAATGGCTTTCAATGAGTCTCCATAATCCAGAATGTAGGTTCTTATAGTTTTTAAATGTTATTTTTTTCTTCTTAACTCATATTTTTCTTTTCATTCTCTTCATTCCTTTTCTCTTTGTTTCTTTCTTCTGTTCATTTTTTTAGTCAGAACAGTCTTACATTCACTGCTGCTAGTCTTTTACATGGTGCAGCATAAGAGACAGTCCCTGATCCATCAAGTCAAGGCAAAGAGACAAGAGACAGCAATAGAAGACAAGAGAGGCTTTGCCCTAACATTAGCAGGGGTCTCATGTGGGATTAAGGAGTTAGGTGGAATTAATTTAGGAAAGCAACTACTTAATCTGAGTAAAGATGGAGGGGGATCAAGCTTCTTCTTTCAAAACTTTATGTAACCTAAATTGGAAGTGGGATGGATAGAAGTCTTATAGGGAGGATGGGACCTTGTTAAAAATTAGCACTTTAGATCAGCCCTAAATGATCTGAAAACTCTCATAAATCAGTTTATTAAAGTTAAAGCCTCTCTCTTCTTCTCTATGCACATCAAAAACACTGCTAAAGTTGTTGTTTCTTTATTTTCAACATTGCTATAATACATGTCTTCCTTTATGCGTATGCTACCAAAAGAGTCGCCAACTCTCTCATGACTTTTCACTTACACTAGTGCAACCAAATCCTTATGGGTCTTCAGAGGAATCATCTTTCCACATCTTTCCTCACTAGTCTCCATCTGAATCATCCCTCCCCCCTTCGATCTGTTACAAACGAATTTGCTCTGTGGGTCCTCATTACTTACACTTTCTTCTTTCTCCCTTGTGAAGAATAACAGAATTAGAAAAGGTACAGAGAATAGCCACCAAAATGGTAAAGGGGATGGAAGGATTCCCTTATTAGGAGAAGCTTAAAAGGTTAGGGCTTCTCAACATGGAAAAGGTTGGTGCTTCTGAAGGGAGATATAACAGAGGTCTATAAATTAATGAACTGAGTGCACTGGATAACATAAATCAGTTGTTTACTCCTTCAGAAAGTACAAAGACTAGGGGACATTCAACGAAGCAATAATGTAGCCCATTTAGAATTAATAGGAGAAAATATTTTTTTTCACTCAACGAATAATCAAACTCTGGAATTTGTTATTGGATAATGTAGTAAAAACCGTTATTGTAGCTGGGTTTAAAAAGGGGTTGGATAAGTTCCTGGAGGAAAAGTCCATAAACCATTATTATAGAGGACAAGGGAAATCCACTGCTTACCCTGGAAGAAGCATTGTAGAATCTGTGTACCTTTTTGGGAACTTGACAGGTGTTTTTGACGTGGATTGGCCACTGTTGGAAACAGGATGCTGGGCTTGATGGGCCTTCATCTGACCCAACATGGCATTACTTAAATTCTTAACTCCAGTCATCTGACAAGTCACTCTTATTTCTGCCCTTTTCCTCCATTGCTAACTCTCATTCCTGACCTTTCAACCTTGCTATGCAGTCTGCCGTGAACAAACTTCCTGAGTTAGTGCATAGTGCAGGGATGTATTAGGGCTTCTGGAAACTCCCCTGCAACCTACAATTTGTTGCCATCCTTCCTTATTAACCAATGACTTATGACTGCACCTTAGATTTTAGTGTTTCTTTCACTTTATACCACTTTATTTTTCTCAGTTTTAATTTTCATTTCCTCAATATTCACTTTTCAGTATTTTAATGCCAACCCCACCACCCCGAATCGGAACCTCTCTCTGCCATGTCTACATTGCTTACTCTCTTGCAGTGGCTCTGGCATAATGACCGTATGGGGGCTGATTTTTCATCCCGACAACCTCTCTTCTATATATTCTCCTAGAATCTCTTGTTTGCTATATGTGTTTGTCTTGACTAGACAGTAAGCTCTCTGGAGAAGAGACAGTCTCTCTTCTATTTTTCTGTACAGTACTGACTATGTTGGTACCACTTAGAAATGACAAGTAATTGTAGTTATTAAACAAAAGAAAGCCCAGACTGGGAGCAACATTTAGTAGGATGTATAAAGATAAGATATATGGTTAAATATCTCCTCTATCCAGATAAAGTAGATCAGGCCCACAAGTTATCTGCATGAATTTTGCCTGTAGAGAGATTTATATGGTTAAACAGTATTCATTCAAAGGGGTGGGAATTTAAATCAACATGCTTATCTCTGTAATTCTGGAAATCACAGGGAATGTTCTTTCAAATATTTATTTATTTAACAGGTTTTATATACCGCTTTATCATTTCAATCAAAATGGTTTACATTGACACTTAATCTTGGTAATGTAAATTAAACAGGGACATGGCAACTTGGATTTATCTGAGGCAATGGAGGGTTACGTGCCTTACCCAAGGCCACAAGGAGTGCTAGTGGGAATCAAACCCTGGCCTCTGGGTTCCCAAGCCAGTGTTCTTAACCATTAGGCTACTCCTGCACTCCAATATAGGCCAATTAGAAAATAAAGGGAATAATCCCACCAAAAGAGAACGTTAAAATTGCATTTTGAACTGTTTGAAAGTCTTCTTTGTTTAAAATAAATATAGAATTATTGTATTTTTCAATTGAAATGAGAATTGTGGTTGCCATGTCAGTTCACTTTGATATTTTTCAAAAAGGGTCAACAAACCTTCGAGAGTTATCCTCTCTGCATCGGGTCAATGCATTGAAGAGACGATGACTCTTAAAAGCTTGTCAGAGATACCTCTAATTTCCTCAATTGAGGTGATAAATTAATTTTAAATGTATATTTTCAATTTTGAAAGGAATATGTATTTAAAACTCAAGTGATAAGATGATAGACACCATTTGCCCATGCATCACATTTGTCTCCTTGTCTGTCCTTTTTAAGCAAAGTTCACTTTTATGATTATCTGTGAAATAATTCAGGATTTAATTTGTCTAGATCTAAATTCCAGGTTCTTTAGGATAGAGACCTCACAATCACATGCTTTGTTTTTTCAGGACTGAAACAACTTTAAGAATAATTATTGTTACCGCTGTTAACTTCTAGGTTATCCTACCATGGATAAAGGAAACTATACATCGGTGAAAGAATTCATTCTTTTAGGACTTGTGGAAGCAGATGAGCTGAAAATCCCACTTTTTATATTGTTTCTGTTCGTTTATAGCTGCACCCTACTGGGGAACCTCCTGATTGTGGTTATAGTAAGGGGAGATCCCCGGCTTCATACCCCTATGTACTTTTTCCTCTCTAATTTATCTTTTTTAGACATCTGGCTGTCTTCTGTCACTGTTCCCAAAATGCTTGCAAATTTACTGGATAGGAAAAAAGCCATCTCATTCTCTGGGTGCGTCACCCAGTTGTATTTCTTTCATGTCTTGGGGAGTACAGAGTGTTTCTTTTACACGGTTATGGCGTATGATCGCTATGCTGCAATATGTCACCCCCTGCATTACGCTAAGATGATGAGCAAGAGAGTCTGTCTTCTGATGGCTGCAGGGACGTGGCTAATGGGCTTCATTCATTCTATGATACACACAGTCCTAACTTTCAGGTTGCCCTTTTGTAAGTCCAACCTAATTCAATATTTCTTCTGCGACATTCCACCAATCTTGAAGTTGGCTTGTGCCAGCACTTTTATTAATGAAAATATGCTCATGGTGGACATTGGCATTGTAAACTTAAGCTGTTTTCTTCTGGTCTTGATCTCTTATGGACACATTATTGTTGCCATCTTGAGGATCAGCACAGCAGAAGGGAGGCGAAGGACTTTCTCCACCTGTACCTCCCACCTCACTGTGGTCATTCTTTTTTTTGGACCCTCTTCATTTATCTACATTAAGCCCCTCTCTGCCCACGCAATGGATACATTTTTTGCTGTATTCTATACTATGGTTACCCCGATGTTAAATCCCATTATCTATACTTTGCGAAATAAGGAGGTGAAATCAGCCTTTCAGAAACTGAGAGGGACACCCATGACATCATCAAGTACCTAGAATAACAGAAGCATACCCCTATCTGTTGCATTTCCTTGATGTAAGTGTTTTTAAATAGTGGTTATGTGCCAAATTTATTTCTAGACTGCTTCACATTAAACAAGCCAGCATAGGATGAATTCTTTTCCTGTTATTTCCATCCAAAAATGACTAAATCAGTAGATGAATGGAGAAGACAAAAGTAAACAGAGAAACTAGACATTTGGGGAAGTTAATCTGAGAGATGTATTTCGAATTTAGATCAGAGGTTTGCTGCAGAGTGCTGGTCTCTGAGATGTCAGTACAATTTACTAACAGACAGATGTAAGGAAAGATAAACATGAAAACATGGGGAGGAAAATTCAGCAGTAAATCCACAGTGCTAAAAGATACATTTATGTCTGGATCTGCAAATATATAGATAAAGAGAGAGATGCAGATATAGATATGTAATCTGCCTATCTATCTCTTTTGAACTTCTATCTATTCTTCAATATATCTCATAAAGGGCA
Organism: Ichthyophis bannanicus; assembly: GCA_033557465.1. Classification (NCBI taxonomy): domain Eukaryota; kingdom Metazoa; phylum Chordata; class Amphibia; order Gymnophiona; family Ichthyophiidae; genus Ichthyophis; species Ichthyophis bannanicus. Next base: position 125,257,884 of record CM066048.1, read on the forward strand.
CATTTTAGGAAGCCTGTTCATGTGGTTGCTGCAATGTCCATCTGCAAACATCTGAAAGTCAGTTTTAAAGGGAACAAGTGTAAGTCCATTCTAAAACTGACATATCTCCACCTCTCACTGTAAATATGTCTGTCGAAAAAAGCCAGGACTGCAGGACCCATGGACATGGAGCACATAGGTATAGTAGGAGATGCCATTTTAGAAACATATAAGTGGGAAATATCGACAAGGTAATCCCAGCAACCTGCACATGCCAGAATGTGTGCATCTACATGTCGGCGTACACAAATGTGTCCTGCCATTTTGCAGAACTAGACATCATAAATTAGAGATGCTTCCATGTCTACCGAAAGAACTTGGGGGGAGGGGAGAAGAAACACTGCTGGATTAAGTGGGATGTCTTTCTTAACCACTCCTCTAAAGGGTTAGCTGAAACAAGCACTTTTTGAAAACGTAAATCGAGCAGAGGGAGGGGAACGTAGAACTACAGCGGTGGATAATGGTCGCCCCTGATGTATGAGTCCTTTATGAAAATCAGAGATACATGTAGATATTCTCTGCTGCTTTCCTAAGCAGATTGTTAAAAAAAGCATATTATAAGTACAGTATAAATAGACAAATGAATTTGATTTCTCATTTTATAGAAACAGTAATGGAAGAGCAAGCATGTGCAAAAAAGAGAAAAAAATGACAGTAACAGCAGTCAACATAAAACAATGAGAAAATGCTATAAGAAGTAATCTTTAAGCCAGTAGAAACTATCCGGAATCCTAAAAAGACGAAAAAGCTCATGAAATAAATCAGAAGAGAATAAGTGTTAGTTAAGTCTATCCAGAGTCCTACAGACATAGAATATTATAATGATTTCTACCCTCCCCCCCCCAATGCTTTGGGTACATCGGAGCTCTCCACTCTGGTTTGGTCTTTTGAAACACTGCCTACTGGTCTGAGTCAGAAAATGTGTATTGGGTTCCCCTGAAACCTATTGCTACACTCATGGGAGAACTTTGGAAAAAAAATGAATGCCAAAAATGAATAAGCTATGGTGTATGGAAATAAATTTCCTTCTCTTAGGACCCCTTTTACTAAAGCCCATTTGTTGATTAATGTGTGTTTCAACGTGAAGCACCTGGCAGCTGGAAACTCTGTGTGAACATGTCTGTCACTGCAGTCTAAAACGCATGTTAACTGGCAATCGCAGGATGGGGCGGGCAATGGGTGGAGTGTGCTCATGGAGAGCGCATGAGTGTCAGGGCAATTACCACGCACTCAACAGCAACACAGCCCTTAACATGGATTTGCCTAACGCTGTGTCTTCGGTCAGCTGTCCGCCCATCTTGGTACCACCAACAAGCTTCACTCCTGCCAGTCCGGTTTTAGAGCGGGACATAGTACTATGTCCGTAATTCTCTCCCTGCTGAATGAACTTCATGTCTCCCATGAACATGGTGATCTCACTTTGGCTATTTCCCTGGACCTTTCCTCTGCCTTTGACCTTGTGGACCATCGTACTCTCCTTGCCCGTCTTTCTGATTTGGGTATCCGGGGTACCCCGCTACACTGCTTCCAATCTTTCCTTATAGCCCACTTCTTTTCTGGTCATTCTGGTTCTTCCTCCTCCCCTCCTGTGCCCCTGCCTTGTGGTGTCCCCTAGGGCTCTGTCTTGTCTCACCTTCTTTTCAATGTCTTTCTTGCCCCCCTCTCTCTGCTTATCCAACAGTCTGGTATTTCTGCTTATACTTATGCGGCTGGTATTATTCTCCTCCACTGCACTGCCTCCTCTTCCCCGGACCTCACACCACTTAACTCTTGCCTGGCCCTCATCCATTCTTGGATGGTATCCAATTTTGAACCCTTCTGCCATTTGGTTCACCTTTATAGTTCCCTCTCACTCTCTGGCCCCCACCATTTCCTCTACTCCTATCCTACTTGTTTCTTCCTTTCACTATCTTGGGATTATCCGTGATTCCTCCCTCTCTTTTGCAGATCACATTTCGTCTGGTGTCCGTTGGTCATTCTATCATCTCTGCCAAATTTGCACAATTTGTCTTATCCTTTCCCCAGCTTCCCTGACTATACTTCTCCTTTCCCTTGTGATCTCCAGAATGGACTATTGTAATGTTACCCTAGCTGGCATCCCACAGTACCTCCTTCATAGACTCCAGCTCCTCTAGAATACTACCACTCGTATACTCACTCATTCCTCTTGGTTTGACCACATCTCCCCTCTGCTAGCCCATCTCCATTGGTTGCCTGCCCCTTTCTGTATTCAGTACAAAATCCTTATATTTGTGCACAGGACCGTTCATATTCTCACCCTTCAGTATCTTGCCAATCTGCTCCACTTTCACACTCCGTACCGGCTGTTGGGTTCCATACATACTCATCATTTGGCTCTCCCTTCTGTATCTCAAGCACTTTTGGAGCGTACACGGGACGCTGCCTTTTTCTTTCTAGGGCCTGCCCTGTGGAATTTTCTCCCACTTACCCTCCATTCTGAACCCTCTTTCACTAGGTTAAAGGCTGCCCTGAAAACCCATCTCTTTCATTTATCTTTTCCCTCTTGTGTCTCCCTCCCCCCCTCCTTCTTGACATCCCTGTCTTTGTCTTATCACTTTACAGCTCTGGCATCTTGTAGTGGCTTCTCTTCCTCCCCTTCTGTTCTTTTTTTCCTTACCTATTCTTGTTTCTTTCCTTTTTCTCTCTCTGTCCTATATGATAATAGAATTCTTTTTCTTTTTTCCTTCTTTTATGCAGCCTTTGTATATTTTGTACATCGCTTTAATGCCTCAGCCTAAGCGGTCCATCAAGAATCACAATAAAGATAAAGATATTATCAGATCCCGTCACACCTTAACTGCTGGTCAAACCCCCGACAGCTAATTCAGAGGCTTTACTAAAAGGGGCCCTTAGTCTGGGCAATCCAATATTGCCACCATGAAAACGTTCCCCATGACAATAAATAAAGATAAAGATTTTTTTAAAAATCTTACGCACCCATTTTCTGTCCATTTCCAAATTGAAAGACAGCATCAGTGTGGATCCAAATCCTCTTTCCTCTTGGGTTTGCCCCAACATTCAGGTAAGGTCCAGATTCTCAAAGGTCAATGTACCCTTGTTTTCTTCCACTCCTCAAATATCCAGCTCAAAAGAATATGACAGCCCTTTGTAAGAGCAATGAATCACCCATGAATTTAACGACCTCTTCTATAGGTGTTGATGAAAAATGTAAATGAACAAGTCCCTCTACTTTAGAGAAATTAACAAGATGCAAATTGTTATTTTCTAGAAGTGCTTTATTTTCCTATATAGGAAAACATGCCTTTAATTAAGTAAATATTCTGCTCCTGTAACGTGGAAACCCCTCCCCCCATACTTTCCAGGGTAGAACAGTCTTATCTAACCATTGTCAGCATTCACTCGACAACTTTAGAATCACAATGAACCCCGTGATGTCATAAGCAGCCCTAAATTACTGTAGGTTGGCATTCTGGGGTTTAGCCAGGAGAGGCAAGAGTTAAATACAACCATTTCTGGCTGGCATAGAAGGAGCAGTCCATCCAATAGTTGTGTCTCCTCCTGTTGCAAGAATGCTGGCTAATGGAACTTCAATTGGTGGTGAGTCTTCTAGGTTTAGAGGACCCCCTTCATCAAGATCTTGGCTTCCAATGTGTTTTCCTCAGCACTTCCATAAACTCCCATGCCGATAGGTAATACTCTTTCCAAAGATTGAACAATATTTCCTGGTCTGGGCAAATCATTGCAGAGAAACCATCACAACATGAATCACCCACCAGACAATGCTTGAATGCTCAATGTTGCTAATTTAACACATAGCACCAATATATGATGTAAAATGCCAACAAAGACACTTTAAATGTATAAAATGTTCTGCCTAGGCATAGCTGGCCCCAGAACTGGTTCAAGGTATTGATGCCTGGACCATCCTTACGTTTTACACCCCCTCTGCCTGTCAAAATCTATGGTTAAACTTTGAATGTCCTGTTCTTTGCTGCCACCTCCCCCAAGAAGTTGCCACCCTAGGCAATCACCTGGTTTGCCTAATGGATGGGCCAACCCTGCACCTAGGTAGAGAAGGGCAAAGCCCTTTAGGACATATGGACCAAATATTGTTTGATGGAAAAAATACTTACAGGTCCTTTTAGTAAGCGCTGCTAACCAGTTCACAGTAGTATTACAGGGGAACAACCCACTGTGCAACCCAGTTAATGTTGGGCAAGATGCATACTAGGAGCAGGGAGCCCACAAAAAGGCTTGGGTACAGCCCATAGTTTCTACCGCCTGCACGCTCTGCTCTCTATAACACAGATAACCACTTAGCAGGCATCATGAACTCATACAAGGAAGATATTAGACTTGAGGGGGAGGGGGAGATGATTTATATTCTTATGTTCTTACGAGTAATTAGAAGGATGCGCAGGATCAAGGGATAGTTTCTTGAGGAGAGGTGTAACCACAGCATGCTTGAAGACTGCAAGAACAGTTGCAGTAGAAAGTGATAGGTTTAGGACATGACAGATAGAAGGGACAACAGTGGAGGAGATAGAATTTAATAGATGGGTGGAAATGGGATCATAGGGGCATGTAGCAAGTTTGAGGAAGAAACCACACATCTGATTTCCTCCTCTAGTGACCTTAGAAAAGGAGGAAAGGGCATCAGAGGTTCGGGAAGGAAAGAGGGATGGGGTTAATCCCAGGGCGAACTCACGAATAAACTTGTGGACTTTGTCATGGAATTAGTCAGCCAAAGTCTGGGCAGAAAGGGAAGGAGGAGTTAGAGTTGGAGGCACTAGAGGAGAAAGTTGAGAGTTGTCATGAGACGGTGAGGGTCAGTGGCAAGAGTTAGTCAGAAGGACATAGTACTCTTGCAATGGGTAAACGTTACAGAGCATCAAGAATAGCCAGGGCCTACCCAAGGGTTTCTTCTGCCCTAGGCAGAAACACCGGCTTCAGTGCCCCTCCCCTGTTGCTGCTGCTCCGCCCACCCATTACTACCCCCCCCTTGCTGCCGCCGATTCTGTCTCAAGAGGTGCTGCTGCTTTTGGAAATACTGCCACTGACCGCCTCCACCCCAAAATGTAATCAGGCAAAAGTTGGGAGGTGGCGCGGCTGCCTATGTGACGCAGCCGCCTAGCTCGCCTGGTGGAGGGCCGGCCCCGAGTATAATCAAGCATCATTAGGATATTAACTTTCAAAAACTTTCAGTTTTAAACTGACTGGAAGGAAGATTTTTGAGAAACAGTGGATACAGAGGCTCAGAAATTTACAGGGTGCAGCATGGATTAAAAGATGAAATATAGTCTATAAATTTCATAAATTACTGAATCTGTCTCATGTATATGACTCTCTGAACGGAAGAAACTTTTCATTTCATCAACTATACAACCCAAATAAAAAACTGTCTACAAAAAAGAAAAGTAAAAAAAAAAAATATATTGAATGCATGATATTAGTTGAATCTTCTCATTAGTAATTTTAGAGACCTTGGTTCTATCGTCAAATTAATTGCTGGGTGGCACCTTCTTCACACAGGACTTATTATGGGCCTCTGTTGAGTTTTTCCCTAGTTCCCTCAGTCACTTCAGATTCTCCTGTTTGTTTCAGACAGTGGTGCATAGGATACTGAACTGAACACTATAATTTTTTTAAATGCAGTAGAAGTGCTTTGCATTATAAATTAGGGAAATAGTATGTACAATGTAATCTGTGATTTCACCTATTGCTTCGTAAGAAACAATTATCTGAACCTTTCAGAACAGGAGGTGAAAAAAAGATGGCTTTCAGAGACAATCTCTGATCCTTCCAGTCATGACACAAAGGCGAGATAATGAAAGAACAAAGGAGAGGCTGTGCCTTAGGATTAGCGAGGTCCTGATCTGAAGGAAGAAGTATTAGATGGAATAAAATTAGGAAAGGAACTACTTTATCTAGATGAGTATAGATGGAGGGGATCAAACCTTCATGTCAGAGAAACTGGACGTAGGGTGGGTGCATGTGGGACGTTGTTAAAATTCAACACTTTAGAACAGTATTAAACAAACAATCAGGAGACTCATACATATAAGTTAATTCCTCTCACGCCTTCATTATACTTATTCAAAATAATGCCAAGGTGTGCTGTTTCTTCCTTTTCAATACTGCTAAAATCCATTATTTTCTTTCTGTGCATGCCACCAAAATATTCCCTCTTAGACTACTGCATTCTACTCCTCGAAGATGTCCACGGAACCATTTCCTCCCATTGCAATCTGTCTAAAATGCAGCTGCTTGACTTACCTTCCTTCAGTGTCACTAAGACCATGCAGCCCCGCTCCTCGTGTCGTTTCATTGGTACCCCCATCCACATCCTCGCACAGTTCAGGCTTCTCTTACTCTCCTACAAATGCATTCACTCTGCAGCTCTTCATTACCTCTCGGCTCTCTCTTTGAGCTCTTTCCCTTGAACTCCATTCATCTAGCAAGTTGCTTTTATTTGTTTCCTTATCCTTATTGTAAATTCCTGTTTCTGCTCTTTCAATCTACCTGGAAAAGTTTTCCTAAATCGGTGCATCATACTCTCTCTCTAGCTCTATTTCTATCAACACTAAACACTCATTCTTCTGAGGTCAAATTTACAACTTGTCTACTTCTCTATTATGCATTCTCCTAGAATCTCTTGTTTTTCTTGCCCATATTGTAAGCTATATGGAGAAGGGATTGTCTATATGTATCTGCACAGTGCTACATATGCCCAGTCACATTTTGGAAATGATAAACCGTAGTAGTAGTATAGATGTGGTCAACATTATCGGCACCTTGCATTTTAGGTATGTTGTATACACTATCTTGAGAAATATCTATTAGTCCAAATCTTCCAATTAGTGATTTTAGAGACGTAATAGGCTCCAGGTTGAAATTAATTGCTGGATGGTTCCTTCTTCACTGAGGACTTGTTACAGGCCTCTGGAGACATTCCCCAGAGTCTCTCAGTCCCTTGGGATTCTCCTGTTTGTTTCAGACTGTAGTGCATGAGGTCCTGAGCTCAGCAGCTGCAGTATAAATAATGGATTTCTCAAAGTTAGGGACATACCATGAAAAACCTACTGCTCCATTCATTCGAACCGTATGTGAGAAATCTGATTACCTGGATTCTTCGCAACTGAAAAAGAAAATGGCTTTCAATGAGTCTCCATAATCCAGAATGTAGATTCTTATAGTTTTTAAATGTTATTTTTTCTTCTTGGCTCATATTATTTTTTCATTCTCTTCATTCCTTTTCTCTTTGTTTCTTTCTTCTGTTCATTTTTAGTCAGAAACGTCTTACATTCACTGCTGTTAATCATTACTTACATTTTCTTCTCTCTCCCTTGTGAAGAATAGCAGAATTAGAAAAGGTACAGAGAATAGCCACCGAAATGGTAAAGAGGATGGAAGGATTCCCTTATTAGGAGAAGCTTAAAAGGTTAGGGCTTCTCAACATGGAAAAGGTTAGGGCTTCTGAGGGGAGATATAATAGAGGTCTATAAATTTATGAACGGAGTTGAATGGATAAACATAGATCAGTTGTTTACGCCTTCAAAAAGTACAAAGACTAGGGGACACTCAATGGAGTTATAATGTAGCCCATTTAGAACTAATAGGAGAAAATATTTTTTTCACTCAACAAGTAATCAAACTCTAGAATTTGTTATTGGAGGATTTAGTAAAAACTGTTACTGTAGCTGGGTTTAAAAAGGGGTTGGATAAGTTCCTGGAGGAAAAGTCCATAAACCATTATTAAAGAGGACAAGGGAAATCCACTGCTTAACCTGGAATAAGCATTGTAGAATCTGTGTACCTTTTTGGGAACTTGACAGGTATTTTTGACGTGGATTGACCACTGTTGGAAACAGGATACTGGGCTTGATGGGCCTTCATCTGACCCAATATGGCATTTCTTAAATTCTTAACTCCAGTCATCTGACAAGTCACTCTTATTTTTGCCCTTTTCCTCCATTGCTAACTCTCTTTTCTGGCCTTTCAACCTTGCTATGCAGTCTGCCTTGAACAGACTTGCTGAGTTAGTGCATAGTGCAGGGATGTACTATGGTTTCTGCAAACTCCCCTGCAACCTACAATTTGTTGCCATCCTTCCTCATTAGCCAATGACTTATGACTGCACCTTAGTTTTTAGTGTTTCTTTCTATTTATAACATTTTATTTTTCTCAGTTTTAATTTTCATTTCCTCAATTTTCACTTTTCAGCATTTTAGTGCCCCCCCCCCCAAATCGGTACCTCCCTCTGCCATGTCTACATTGCTTACTCTCTTGCAGTGGCTCTTTGCATAATGACCGTATGGGGGCTGATTTTTCAACCCGACAACTTCTCTTCTATATATTCTCCTAGAATCTCTTGTTTGCTATATGTGTTTGTCTTGACTAGACAGTAAGCTCTCTGGAGAAGAGACAGTCTCTCTTCTATTTTTCGGTACAGTACTGACTATGCTGGTACCACTTAGAAATGACAAGTAATTGTAGTTATTAAACAAAAGAAAACCCAGACTGGGAGCAACATTTAGTAGGATGTATAAAGATAAGATATATGGTTAAATATCTCCTCTATCCAGATAACCTGTGGGCCTGATCTACTTATCTGCATGAATTTTGACTGTAGAGAGATTTATATGACTAAACAGTATTCATTCAAAGGGGTGGGAATTTATATCAACATGCTTATCTCTGTAATTCTGGAAATCACAGGGAATGTTCTTTTGAATATAGGCCAATTAGAATAAAAAGGGAATAATCCCACCAAAAGAGAATGTTAAAATTGTATTTTGAACTGTTTGAAAGTCTTCTTTGTTTAAAATAAATATAGAATTATTGTATTTTTCAATTGAAATGAGAATTGTGGTTGCCATGTCAGTTCACTTTGATATTTGTCAAAAAGGGTCAACAAACATTCAAAAGTTATCCTCTCTTCGGATCAATGCATTGAAGAGACGTTCACTCTTAAAAGCTTGTCAGAGATACCTTAAGTTTGTCCAACAGTAAGGTATTACATGCAACTTGTTTGTTGACCCCAGTTTCCTCAATTGAGGTGATAAATTAATTTTAAATGTACGTTCTCAATTTTGAAAGGAATATGTATTTAAAACTCAAGTGATAAGATGATAGACACCATTTGCCCATGCATCACATTTGTCTCCTTGTCTGTCCTTTTTAAGCAAAGTTCACTTTTATGATTATCTGTGAAATAATTCAGGATTTAATTTGCCTAGGTCTAAAATTTTATATTCCAGGTTCTTTAGGATAGAGACCTCACAATCACATGCTTTGTTTTTTCAGGACTGAAACAACTTTAAGAATAATTATTGTTACCGCTGTTAATTCTAGGTTATCCTACCATGGATAAAGGAAACTATTCATCGGTGAAGGAATTCATTCTTTTAGGACTTGTGGAAGCAGATGAGCTGAAAATCCCACTTTTTATATTGTTTCTGTTTGTTTATAGCTGCACCCTACTGGGGAACCTCCTGATTGTGGTTATAGTAAGAGGAGATTCCCGGCTTCATACCCCTATGTACTTTTTCCTCTCTAATTTATCTTTTTTAGACATCTGGCTGTCTTCTGTCACTGTTCCCAAAATGCTTGCAAATTTACTGGATAAGAAAAAAGCCATCTCGTTCTCTGGGTGCGTCACCCAGTTGTACTTCTTTCATGTCTTGGGGAGCACAGAGTCTTTCTTTTACACGGTCATGGCGTATGATCGCTATGCTGCAATATGTCACCCCCTGCATTACGCTAAGATGATGAGCAAGAGAGTTTGTCTCCTGATGGCTGCAGGAACGTGGCTAATGGGCTTCATTCATTCTATGATACACACTGCCCTAACTTTCAGGTTGCCCTATTGTAAGTCCAACCTAATTCAATATTTCTTCTGTGACATTCCACCAATCTTGAAGTTGGCTTGTGCCAGCACTTTTATTAATGAAAATATGCTCCTGGTGGACATTGGAATTTCAAACTTAATCTGTTTTCTTCTGGTCTTGATCTCTTATGGACACATTATTGTCGCCATCTTGAGGATCAGCACAGCAGAAGGGAGGCGAAGGACTTTCTCCACCTGTACCTCCCACCTCACTGTGGTCATTCTTTTTTATGGACCCTCTTCATTTATCTACATTAAGCCCCTCTCTACCCACTCAATGGATACATTTTTTGCTGTATTCTATACCATGATTACCCCAATGTTAAATCCCATTATCTATAGTTTGCGAAATAAGGAGGTGAAATCAGCCTTTCAGAAACTGAGAGGGACACCCATGACATCATCAAGTACCTAGACTATCGGAAGCGTACTCCCATCTATTGCATTTCCTTGATGTAAGTGTTTTTAAATAGTGGTTATGTGCCAAATTTATTTCTAGACTGCTTCACATTAAACAATCCAGCACAGGATGATTTTTTCCTGTTATTTCCATCCAAAAATGACCAAATCAGTAGATGAATGGAGAAGACAAAAGTAAACAGAGAAACTAGACATTTGGGGAAGTTAATCTGAGAGAGGTATTTCGAATTTAGATCAGAGGTTTGCTGCAGAGTGCTGGTCTCTGAGATGTCAGTACAATTTACTAACAGACAGATGTAAGGAAAGATAAGCATGAAAACATGGGGAAGCAAATTCAGCAGTAATTCCACAGTGCTAAAAGATACATTTATGTCTGGATCTGCAAATATATAGATAAAGAGAGAGATGCAGATATAGATATGTAAACTGCCTATCTATCTATTCTTCAATATATCTCATAAAGGTCACATTTTAGGAAGCCTGTTCATGTGGTTGCTGCAATGTCCATCTGCAAACATCTGAAAGTCTATGTCAGTTTTAAAGGAAACAAGTGTAAGTCCATTCTAAAACTGACATATCTCCACCTCTCACTGTAAATGTGTCTATCGAAAAAAAGCCAGGACTGCAGGACCCATGGGCATGGAGCGCATAGGAATAGTAGGAGATGCCATTTTAGAAACATATATGTGGGAAATATCGACAAAGGAATCCCAGCAACCTGCACATGCGAGAATGTGTGCATCTACATGTCGGCGTACACAAATGTGTCCTGCCATTTTGCAGAACTAGTACTATACAAATAACTAAGTCAGGTCTATTATAAGAGTGAACTACAATCAAAATCAAAAAACAAAAAATTCACTCACTTATGATTCCTTAATATCAACCTCTACACTTGTTCGTCTTTTTTTTTTTTTTCGCCAGCGGTCTCAGATAAACGATATCTTATCACTCTTTTATATGGGCGAATCTCCCAAAAAGAATATGCGTTCACATCAATGATCAAAGGCGCTTTTTTTTATATTTTAATTTCCTTATTTTTTAAAAAATTTTTTTTAATTTTTAACCAGTTGTTTTGCAGTTGTATTGCAGATATTTCTATCTTTATCTTCTCTTAAAAACATTATAAATAGAAATCACCACTCCACTTATCTTAGGTAGAATGGTGCAACAGCGCCCCTTCAACTCAATGAAAGAGAAAGCACTCTTTTTGGGATATTCACCCATATAAAAGAGTGATAAGATATCGTTTATCTGAGACCGCTGGCGAAAAAAAAAAAAAAAGGCGAACAAGTGTAGAGGTTGATATTAAGGAATCATAAGTGAGTGAATTTTTTGTTTTTTTATTTAGCAGAACTAGACATCATAAATTAGAGATGCTTCTATGTCTACCGAAAGAACTTGGGGGGGGGGGGGGTGTGTGGGGAAGAAACACTGGTGGATTAAGTGGGATGTCTTTCTTAACCACTCCTGTAAATGGTTAACTAAAATGAGCACTTTTTGAAAACTTAAATCGGCCAGAAGGAGGGGAAAGTAGAAGTACAGCTTTGGATAATGGTCACCCCTGATGTATGAGTCCTTTATGAAAATCAGAGATATATGTACATATTCTCTGCTATTTTCCTAAGCACATTGCCTAAAAAAAAGCATATTATAAGTGCAGTATAAATAGACAAATGAATTTGATTTCTCATTTTATAGAAACAGTAATAGAAGAGAAACCATGTACAGAAAAGAGAAAAAGATGACAGTAACAGCAGACGACATAAAACAATGAGAAAATTCTATAAGAAGCAATCTTTAAGACAGTAGAAACTATCTGAAATCCCAAAAAAGAAGAAAAAGCTCATAAAATAAATCAGAAGAGAATAAGTGTTAGTTAAGTCTATCCAGAGTTTTACAGACATAGAATATTATAATGCTTCCTACACCCCCCCCCTCCCATAATGTTTTGGATACATCGGAGCTCTCCGCTCTGGTTTGGTCTTTTGAAACACTGCCTACTGGTCTGAGTCAGAAAATGTGTATTGGGTTCCCCTGAAACCTATTGCTACACTCACGGGAGAACTTTGAAAAAAAAAATGAATGCCAAAAATGAATAAACTATGGTGTATGGAAATAAATTTCCTTCTCTTAGGACCCCTTTTACTAAAGCCCATTAGTTGATTAATATGTGTTTCAACATGAAGCACCTGGCAGCTGGAAACTCTGTGTGAACATGTCTGCCACTGCAGTCTAAAACGCATGTTAACTGCCAATCGTAGGATGAGGCGGGCAGTGGGTGGAGTGTAGTCATGGAGAGCACATGAGTGTCAGGGCAATTACCACGCACTCAACAGCAACGCAGCCCTTAACATGGGTTCGCCTAACGACTTCTCTATGGGAATCGTTAAGTTCGACCGCCTTGGTGAAGTGCATATTATGAGATCCCGTCGTACCTTAACTGCTGGGAGCATGCTGGTCAGACCCCTGACAGCTAATTCAGAGGCTTGGCAATTAACGTGCATTTATTTGGCGCGCTAATTGCAAAGAGGGCTTTACTTAAAGGGGTCCTTAGTCTGGGCAGTCCAATATTGTCACCATGAAAAAGTTCCCCTGTGACAATAAATAAATAAAGATAAAGATTTAAAAAAAAAAATCTCTTATGAGCCCATTTTCTGTCCATTTCCAAATTGAAAGACAGCATCAGTGTGGATCCAAATCCTCTTTCTTCTTGGGTTTGCCCCAACATTCCAGACTCTCAGAGGTCAAAGTAACCTTGTTTTCTTCCACTCCTCGAATGTCCAGCTCAAAACAATATGACAGCCCTTTGTAAGAGCAATATATCACCCATGAATTTAACGACCTCTTCTAGGTATTGACGAAAAATGTAAATGAACAAGTCCCTCTACTTTAGATAAATTAACAAAGTGCAGATTGTTATTTTCTTGAAGTGCTTTATTTTCCTATGTAAGAAAATATACATTTAATGAAGTAAATATTCTGCTCCTGTAATGTGGAAACCCCTCCCACCCATACTTTCCAGTATAGTCACATGGGTAGAACAGTCTTTTATCTAACCATTGTCAGCATTCACTCAACAACTTTAGAATCACAATGAACCACATGATGTCATAAGCAGCCCTAAATTCCTGTAGGTTGGCATTCTGGGGTTTAGCCAGGAGAGGCAAGAGTTAAATACAACCATTTCTGGCTGGCATAGAAGGAGCAGTCCATCCAATAGTTGTGTCTCCTCCTGTTGCAAGAATGCCCTAATTGGTTACTGGAACTTCAATTGGTGATGAGTCTTCCAGGTTTAGAGGACCCCCTTCATCAAGATCTTGGCTTCCAATGTGTTTTCCTCAGCACTTCCATAAACTCCCCTGCAGATAGGTAATACTCTTTCCAAAGACTGAGGAATATTTCCTGGTCTGGGCAGAGAAACCGTCACAACATGAATCACCCACCAGCTACTGATTGAATGTTCAATGTTGGTAATTTAACACATTGCACCAATATGTGATTTAAAATGCAAGCAAAGACACTTTAAATGTATGACATTTTCTGCCTAGGCATAGCTGGCCCCAGAGCTGGTTCAAGATGTTCATGCCCTAGGCAAGCCTTAAGTTTTCACCCCCTCTGCCTGTCAAAATCTATGTTTAAACTTTGAGTGTTCTGTTCTTTGCTGCCACCTCCCCCAAGAAGTCGCCACCCTAGGCAATCATCTGGTTTGCCTAATGGCTGGGCCAACTCTGCACTTAGGCAGGGAAGGGCATATGGACCAAATATTGTTTGATGGAAAAAATACTTACAGGTCCTTTTACTAAGTGCTATTAACCAGTTAACAGCAGTATTACAGGGGAACAACCCACTGTGCAAACCAGCTAATGTTGGGCAGGATGCGTACTAGCAGCCCAGAGTTTCTACTGCCTGCACACTCTCCACTCTATAACACTGAGACAACCTCTTAGCAGGCATCATGAACTCATACAAGATAGATATTAGATTAGGGGGAGGGGGAGATGATTGAGGGGGAGGAAGGGAGAAGAGGAAATGCTGGACTGAGGGGGAAAGGGGAAAATGTGGAGATGCTGAACATGGTTGGAGAAATCCTAGAGATGGACTGGCAAGGAGGTGAGTGAGAATTGAGATGGGAAATACACTGAACCTAGGGAGGTGGCAAAAGGGAACAGTAGGAACAGGGCTGGTGTTTCCATCAGGCAAAAGGCAATTGCCTAGAGCATCAAAGGCAGCAAATGGGCAGCAGCTGACCAGCAGCTCATCACCTGGCACTTTGGCTGGCTTGAGTAAGGGCGCTTTAGAGCATGTCGATTTCCTCTGTAGCATGGGGTCAATCTCGCAGATCACTTTGTGAGACTGACCCCACATGGCAGAGGGGGTCTTAAGCTCCTTTTCTCATGCATACTAGCCACGGGGAAATAGATGCTGAGTTATGGCCATTAGACAGGTGTGCAGTGGAGGGAAAGGTGCCAGAAGAAAGATTTTATGTGTGACGATAACAGGAATGTCAGAAACAAATTTCACCTAGGGCACCTGATATCCTTGCACCGGCCATGGAGAAGGAGACTAGATGATGATAACAGACAGAAGAAAGGGACTGGAGAAACATAGAAACATAGAAATATGATGACAGAAAAAGACCACATGGCCTATCTAGTCTGTCCTTCCATATCAACAACTACAACAGTCCCCTTTTTTCCTTTAGAGATCCTCTGTGTTTGTCCCATGCTTTTTTGAATTCAGTTACTGTCCTCATCTCTACCACCTCCACTGGGAGACTATTCCATGGATCCACCACTCTTTCCATAAAGAAATATTTCCGCATATCACTCCTGAATCTATCCTCCTTCACCCTCATCCCATGTCCCCTTGTAGCAGAACTTGCTTTCAATTTAAAGAGGCTCTCCCCCTGAACATTTATGCCACAGAGGTAATTAAACATCTCAATCATATCACCTCTATCCCGCCTTTCCTCTAAGGTGTACATATTAAGATCCTTAAGTCTATCCTCATATGCTTTATAATGAAGACCACTAACCATTTTAGTAGCCACCCTTGGCACCGACTCCATCATATTCACATCCTTTTGAAGGTGCGGTCTCCAGAATTGCACACTATACTCCAAATGAGGTCGCATCAAAGACTTATACAGAGGTATTATCACCTCCTTTTTTTCTGCTAGCCATTCCTCTCCATATGCACCCAAACATCCTTCTAGCTTTTGCCGTTGCCTTTTCTACCTGTTTAGCTACTTTAAGATCATCAGACACAACCACGCCCAGGTCCCGCTCATCTTTAATGGACAAAAGTACTTCACCCTCTATACTATATTGCTCCTTTGGATTGCTGCAGTCCAAATGCATGGCCTTACATTTTTAACATTAAATCCCAGCTGCCAAATTCTAGACCATTCTTCGAGCTTAGCTAGATCCCTCCTCATTATCTATACCTTCCTGGGTGTCTACTCTATTGCAGATTTTGTTATCATCCACAAAGAGGCAAACCTTACCCGACAGCCCTTCCACTATATCACTAACAGAGATGTTAAAAAGAATCTGACCAAGGACAGATCCCTGGGGCACACCACTGGTAACATCCTTCTCCTCAGAGTGAGCTCCATTTACCTTTACTCTTTGTCGCCTCCCACCCAACCAATTTCTAACCCAAGCAGTAACTTTAGGGTCCATCCCTAGGGTGCTCAGTTTGTTTATAAGTCACCTGTGAGGAACAGTGTCAAAGGCTTTACTGAAATCTAAATACACCACATCTAGGGATCTCCCCCGGTCCAACTCCCTGGTCACCCAGTCAAAGAAATCAATCAGATTTGTCTGACTGTTGCAGCCAAGCAGCTGAAAATGCTCTCATTCTCTCACTCACCCACAGAAGGAAACTCACAGACAGGCTGGAATGCAAACAGGATCTTTTAATGTGCACAGGTTCAGACAGAGAGCCGGTACCCTCCACAAAAATCTGAGCCCCGAAGGACGTCCTACAATGTCTTATATACAGTACAATTTTAAACTCATTCTACAATCTCATTCGTCTCAGGTATTTTCTGTCCACCAATCAGCAGCCCCTGGGGAAAGTGCCTGGGTGACCTGGGGAAGGTGCCTGGGTGACCTGTCCAAACCGGTATGCTCTGGTCTGCTGATTTCTGGGCAAGAGGGTATTGTGCTCAGGCCTGGAGGGGGGGGGGGAAGGGTGCCTACTGAAACCTTTATGTCTTTTCTTAGCAAGCTGATCATTATGTAAAATCCTCATGGCTTGGGGGGAAGGGTTACCCACAGCTAAACCTTATGGCTGCCTCATGACAAGACCTGACTCTGGTGAATCCATGCTGCCTTGATCCTGTAATCCACTGGACTCCAGAAACCTCACTATTTTCTGTTTCAGCAACGTTTCAAATAATTTACTCAACACCGAAGTTAATCTAACTGGCCTGTAGTTTTCAACCACATCCTTACTTCCGCTTTTGTGTAAAGGCACCAAATGAGCCTCTCTCCAGTCCTTTGGCATCACTCCCAACTCCAACGAGGTATTGAAATGGTCAGTCAGTGGAGCTGCTAGAACGTCCCCAAGTTCCCTCAGTATTCTAGGGTGTATCCCATCCGGTCCCATCACTTTCTCTACTTTAAGTTGAGCTAGTTTCTCACGAACACAGTCTTCTGAAAATTGTTCAAGATGTCCCTTGCTTCTATTCCTGCTTGTGGGTGTTTTCTGAGGTCCTGCTCCTGGTTCTTCATCTGTGAACACAGAACAGAAATATTTGTTAAGCAAGTCCACTTTATCCTCATCAGCTTCTACATATTCCTCCCCTTCACCCTTGAGTCTGACAATACCACTTTTGCCCTTCCTCTTCTCACTAACATATTTATTTTATTTATTTATTTATTTCTCTTATATACCGTGCTATTCTGCATCAGTGCGGTTTACATTGAACAAACTGAAATTACATTGAACAGGGCATTATAACTTGGAGATAACTATTTTACAGGGAACATGGGCTATGGAGGCTTAAGTGGCTTGCCCAAGACCACAAGGAGCACCTGTGGGACTAGAAACCCCAGTCCTTCCGGCCCAAGGTTGCTGTCCTCTAGTGGGATTTGAACCCCCAACCTTCCGGTCTGAAGTACCTTGCCCCAACCACTAGGCCACTCCTCCACTCCATATCTGAAAAATGTCTTATCCCCATTTTATTGCATTGGCTATTTCCTCCTCTGTTTGAATCTTTGCTTTCCTGACTACTTTGCTAGCTTCTCTAAGTTTTTCCAAATATAGATGCCTGTCTTCCTCTCTCTGTGATCTCTTGTATTTCATGAAGGCCTCCCTCTTTTTCTTCACTTTTTCAGCTACTTCTTTCAAAAGCCATAGCGGTCTCCTTTTCCTTTTACCTTTATTTACCATTTTAACAAAAAGGTTGGTTGCCCTTAAAATATCTCCTTTCAGTTTTGACCACTGTTTTTCTACATCCCCCAGCTGTTCCCATCCCGCTAATGACTCCCTGAGGTATTGGCCCATCTTGGCAAAGTTAGTCTTCCTAAAGTCTAAGACCCTCACCTTTGAATGGATTCTAACAGCCCTAGTCCTAATACTGAACCACACCATCTGGTGATCACTGGATGCAAAATGATTTCCCACTATAACACCATTAACACTTTCAGAGAATAACTAACTGACAGGGAAGGTTATTCCAAGGTTCCACATTAGGAACCACCATCAAGAAAAAAGAGTGAGGCATCATCGTTGATAACACATTGAAACCTGCATGCAGTGTGCAACGGCGACCAAGAAAGCAAACAGAAAGCTAGGAATCATAAGGAAAGGAATGAAGAATAAGACCAAGGATATTATAATGCCTCTGTATCGTTCCATGGTGTGACTGTACCTTGAATATTGTGTACAATTCGGATCACCATATCTTAAAAGGGATATAGTGGAATTAGAAAAAGTACAGAGAAGAGCCACCAAAATGGTAAAGGGGGTGGAAGAATACCCCTATGAGGAAAGGCTTAAAATGTTAGGGCTCTTCAACTTCAAAAAGAGACGGCTGGTGAGAAATATGATAGATCTAGATTGATTGTTTACACCATCAAAAAGTAGAAAGACTAGGGGGCATGCAATGAAGCTATAATGTAACCCATTTCAAACTAATAAGAGAAAATATTTTTTTCACTCAAGGCATAATCAAACTCTGGAATTTGTTACTAAAGGATGTAGTAAAAGCTGTCAGTGTAGCTGGGTTTAAAAAAGATTTGGACAAGTTCCTGGAGGAAAGGTCTAAAAACATTTATTAAAGAGGATCGGGGACATCCACTGCTTGCCCCAGGATGAGCAT
The DNA here is from genome assembly GCA_033557465.1 of Ichthyophis bannanicus. Taxonomy (NCBI): domain Eukaryota; kingdom Metazoa; phylum Chordata; class Amphibia; order Gymnophiona; family Ichthyophiidae; genus Ichthyophis; species Ichthyophis bannanicus. Next base: position 125,276,549 of record CM066048.1, read on the forward strand.
TGTGGAACTTGTGTATCTTTTTGGGAATATGCTAGGTACTTGTAACCTGGATTGGCCACTGCCAGAAACAGGATACTGGGCATGATGGACTTTGGTCTGACCCAGTATGGCATTTCTCATGTTCTTATGAAGATTAAAATGTTGGGTTTGCTGAGGAAGTGAGAGACAGTGAATGATAGCTAGTAAGCAAGGCTGGCCCTAGAATTTGTTCAAAGTGTTGCTGCCCTAGGCAAACCTCAAGCTTTATTTATTTATTTAGACAGACTTGTAGTCCACCTATCCTACAATCAAAGTAGCTACATCACATCAGAATTGGGGTTACATTTAACATGTGGGTGCTTTACAACATTTAACATGAGGGTATTTAACAACATTAAGACAGCACAATTTGAGGGTACACCCCTCTTGCTGTCAAAATCTACTATTTAGCTTTAAATACCCTGCTTTTGCTACCTCTGGAAGATGCTGCCCTAGGCTACCTCATTGTTTGCCTAGTTGGGTCAGCTGTGCTGAGAAGGGAATGATTACAGGGAGCGGAAGTGGAAGAAGCAGGGGGATGGGTGAAAGACAGAAGGGAATGAGATACCGAGGAAGGAGTGAGATGGGTTATGGGAAGGATAGGGAGGGAGAGGGGGGGGGGGGGAATGGGCTGAGAAGGAGACCAGGGAAGGAGATGGAAAGCTGCTAGGTGAAAGGTAAAAAGAGGGACCTAGAGTTAGGGCCTGTCCAAGGGTTTCTGCTGCTCTAGGCAGAAACTCTGGCTTTGCCCCCCCCCGCCGCCATTGATTCCGACTCGGGAGGGGCAGGTGGAAAGCAGCAAGGCTGGCCTGTTCATTAGCTGAGCTAGGTAGCAGGCCCGGGTGGGCTACCACAGAGGCACACATGACCTAAAGTGGCTTCTTTTTGCTGCCTCCCCTCCCCCCCCCCCCCCCCCCCCCCCCCCCCGAATTGGCGGCAGCTGGTGCGGGGAGGGACAGTACAGCCGATCATGCCCACCCCGGCCAGCTGCCTAGCTCATGGGCCAGCTCTGGATACAGTATTGGAGGGCTCAATTGGCGTGGCCTGCTTCTGAATTCTTCTAGCTTTATTTCATTCATGGGATACCAAAGCGCCACCTGGCGGATATTTCGAAATAGAGCTTAAAGCTTTGGATGGAATCGGACGCTCCGAAGCAGACAGGGAGGTTACATTGACACAACGCACATCATCTTCGCCAGAGTTTGATGCTCTGACAGTGGCATATATATTCAGGTGCTCCCATGCGCAGCGAATGCACATCTTACGCCACTTGGAGAACATGATTAAGCAGAGTTTCCCAGCCTCCACTCTCTGTGTCCTCTTTATTGCTGCTAGCTTCCTATGTGAGTTATTGGGAGAAATTATTTGCGCTTGAATGAATTCACAACGCTTTCTCATGGACAGAAAGTTGTAATAAATAAGTAAATATATATCTTTGTGTTTCAACAGATGTAGAAAGTAAAGACCAAGTACTTCAACCTGCGAAACGTGAATTCACAGAAGGGGATGGAGTGGAAATCCCATGTAATCATAGTATAACCACCTATAGTTTATTGATCTGGTATAGACTCCGCGAAGGAAGCGGTCCGGAAGTTGTCATCTCGGGATACAAGTCGGCGAAGTCCGTGGAAGTATTCTCCCTGACTTTTCATGGGAGTGAGCTGTCCGCCTCTCTTGCTATCAGCCGGGGTAGGGTCACAGACTCTGGCGTGTATTACTGTGCCGTCACAGACACACTGAGCGAAAACAGGAGGGAACCGGCACCAAAACCTCCAGCTAGCTGAGTTTAAAGAAGAAAAGCAACATGTTTTGTTTTTGCAGTATACATTTCCTCCTTGCGTGAAATGGGTTGGGAGGCATTAGAGACCATCAGGTTTCGGTCAGAAAAACTTCACAGCTATAACACATCCTGCATGACCTTTGAAGGACAAGACCACTTTGCTGTGTCACGAGAATGTGCACCTCGCTCGAATTGCTGTATAGATCATTATGCCCATATTGGCATGTGTATATATAGAGGAACTATGAACGAAACGTATTCTTCTATGAGGAAAAATCTTTCAAAACGCTGTTTCAACCAAGCATTAGAGAAGTGGGGTTTCCTTACGAAGTTCCTCTTTTGTCCTGTTATGACTGGAAGTTAAACATATAGGAATTGTAAATCAATACAGCGGATTTGAAAAGCCGATTTCACAAAATGTTTAGGTGTTCATCCTTAATTCTGGCAATGATGTTTGTGAGGCATTGTCCGCATACAGTGGATTCAGAAACAGTTATTCACAAGTGCATTTTAAATCCTCGCACTTCTGTTCCTTTTTAGCAACTTTCATATTGACAAATAAAAAAATAGTGCGCTAAATTATGAATGTGGATTTAAGCGCTAAATGGTTTCCTTTTTCTTTCACTAGATGGCGCTGCTGCATTATTGCTATTAATGTTGCGATAGTAACGATTTGTCTACAGAAGGAAATCCAAGCAAGTGTTACCGGACGAAGTCGTAATTATACTTAAAGTTTCATTTTTCCCATTTGATGAATAGGGCACTCTCCTTGAAAAGTGATGCTGTTTATTTAGATATCCTAAATTGTGGAGCAATTTCAGCAGATCATCTTAGATAAAATGTTATGCACTTTTTTCAAATGTGAAGAGATTTTTTTCGCATTTTAAATATATCCAGGGTCACATAAAGACACCAAAGGGACGAGGCAAAGTAGGTTACATTTCTTTCTGAAGATAACGGACGAGCAAGGGATGACATCTTCTTACAAGCATGTTGGAAATTCAGAAGTATTGATCAGAATTTTGATAAATGACAGACTGACACATTTTTATACGTCTTGGAAATAGATGTACATATACCAGCAAATGAAACAGCACGAAGACGTGTAATAAACGTGGAAAACGTATGCACCAAAGTAGCTTTCTCTCTATATTTTAATTTTTCATGCTTTGGCTGTGTGTGAAAAGGAGGAGTCCTTGTCTCACTGAGCCAGTCCTCAGATTTTTATTTATTTAACTGGTTTTAGTATACCGTTTTTCTACGAGGCAAGACGGTTTACATAGACCAGAACAGAATGGTTTACAATGAACAGGTTCAAAAAACAAATGCAGGCAACTATATACAAGTAACTATAAAGAGCGACAGTTAACTAGTAACAGCGTTTCGCATGGGGAGTGGGAGAGGTACAGAGGAGATATGAATTTGAATCTGTATTACAGAATGTTATGGGATGTGGAGGGGGGTGGGAGGGGGTAGGGGAGAGGGGAGAGGGAAAGCTTGCAATGCATTAAGTATGTGATGAGAGAGAGAAGTAAAGGGGTTATGGGGGAGGGGGAAATGGGAATGGTGTGTGGAATAGAGGATGTTCTTACTGAGGGTTGATTGTAGTGGAAGTACCATAATGCTCTTCAAAGAGGAAAGTTTTAAGGTGCTTTTTGAAGAGATTGTGAGATTGAATGCAGCGTAAGGTGGGGGGAGTTGGTTCCATATGGTGGGAGCATAAAATTCAAATGCTCTGTTGCAAGTTTGTTGAGGTTATTTGCGGATTTGCGTTGGTGGTAGGAGAAGATTGGACGTGTTCTGTCTGCAGAGTCTGTTGTTATCAGGATGTTTGATTAGTGACTGGAGCTGTTCAGCAGAGGTATTGAAGAAGGCTCTGTGAATGATGGCGAGTATCTTGAACTTGATACGGGATGCAATGGGAAGCCAATGAAGAGATTTTAGAGAGGGAGTGTTGTGAGACTATCTTGGAACTCCAGCTATAATGCAGGTGGTTGTGTTTTGAGCAAGCTGTAGAGAGGCAATGGAGGCCTTAGGGAGTCCATGGAGGACAGTTACAGTAGTCAAGCAATGGAATGATGGAGGCTTGGCAGACTGTACAGAAACTATCTGGTGATAGGAAGGGTCGTAGGTTGCAGAGAATTCAGAGTTTGGAATAGATGTTTTTGGTGACATTCATAATGTGAGGTTGGAAGTTTAGATGTTGGTCCAGGATAATGCCAAGGTATTTGGTCTGAGATTTGACTTGTATGTGTGTTTCTGAGCTTGATACTTAGGGGAGGTGTGAAGATGAGGTCTCTGGAAACTTGAAGAATCTCTGCCTTGTTGAAATTTACTGCAAGGTTATGATGCTGTAGCCAAAAGATGATTTCTTTGAAGCATTTGGTGAGACAGGAATAGCCAGGGGAGGAGATGTAGAATGGGGTGAAGATCATTAGATCGTTGGTATAGAGCTGGTAACCGACCTTGAATTTCTGAATTTATAGTACCAGAAATTATTCATCCAGATACTGTTGACTCAGTAGGTCTTGTCTCTTCACGTGATGCTTGACAGCTCCTTTAAACTGATTTGCTTTGTTGATGTAGCATCACAATATTTGCACATGGGTGCTGAAAAGCTGAACTGATTTGTGTTGCATTTTGGAAGTCAAGCACGTGACACCAATTTGCCTTACGTTTCAGTTGGAAATGTCACTGAGGACCAGGAATGTCTAGAACTGTGCTTCCTTTGCGTTTTTTCTTGAGTGAGTAAACCTGTGCTTCGTCTGTGATGGGTATTTACAAATGATTATTTTGAAGCATTAAACAATTGCTATTTTGTTGTTATTAAATCTCTTCTTATTTTTGTGTTATCCAAACATGGTGTAGTCTTGCTTGCCTTACACTTAAAAATACTTTACATATTATACTATACGGTGTTTCTAAATCATTAATATAATGCATTCATCCATTGGGTCATGCTTTCTTTGCAGGCAGTGTTTGCCATGGGAATATCCATCAGACTTCCACGGATACACATTTTATCAATGGAGAATTAAATATCAGCTGTGAACATTCCTCTGTCTCCAATGAATATATCTCTTGGTATTGACAGGTCTCCAAACAAGGCCCACAGTTCATCATCAGTGCTTTCAACTAGCCAGTGAGCAGCAATCAGATGGTCACTTTATTCATTACCCAAGACCGAAAGTCCAGCGCTCTTCATCTGACAAACCTTAAGAATCAAGATGCTGCCGTGTATTACTGCACACTGATGAACACGGTGCTCCAGCTGACATCTCTTCTCGCACCTTTGTGGGGCTGGGGGTTGGAGACGGGGGACTTGGTGCAGGACTGGTGCAAGGGTATTAGGTCCAATGATTCGTCCTCTTTTTCATACCACTGATGTGTAGGATCCCACAGGGTTCAGCCCTCATTTCCCTTCTGTTTAATATTTTTCTCAGCCCCTTGGCTATGCTTCTTCAATCAACAGGATTATCCTTTTACATCTATGCAGACGGCATCCTTATTGTCACCTACACAGACCCACACTATCACAATCTAATGCATGTGAACACCAGTCTTAGTAAAATCTCCACCTGGCTCCATTCTAATGCTCTATAACTCAATGTAAAAAAAGAAAAACAAAACCACCACTTGGGTCCCTATCGCCTCCCTTCACTTGGACAATTCCTTCATCACCTTACAATCTTCCTTTAAGTATTTAGATGTCATCATTGACTCGCACTTCTCATTCTCCCTGCAGGTCCGACTGGCAGTCAAAGCATCATTCAAAGCCTTTCAACACTTCCGTGCTCTCCAGCCCCTTCTAGACCCTGCTGCTCAAATTTCTATCATCCTTAGCACTGGTATAGCCTGCTTGGACTTCTGTATTGTAGCTTAAGCTGGTATCCCTGCCTACAAGGTTAAGAAATTATAGTCCATTCAAAACATAGCCTTTCACATCCTATCCCATGCAAGGAAATATGACCACATTGCACCACCTATGATTCAGCATCATTGGCTCCCAGTTTCCTCCAAAATGCATTGTAAAATTCTTACATTAGTTCACAAGTCCTTGAACAATTGTGACCTCACTTACCCGTGGCTGGCTCGTCCACTAGGTGAGCTAGGCAGCTGCCTAGTGTGTCTGACCCAGGTGGGCGGCTTTGTGCTGCCGCTTTGTTGCCAATGGAAGGACATATGCTTTGGCACACATCACCTGCCATTTCTGATCCTCCTCCACTGCAACTTACTGTCAGAGGGGGCTCAGAAGCAACAGGTCATGTGTGCTGAAGCACATGGTCTGCCGTGGGCAACAAAGCAGTGGCACAAAGCTGCCACTTTTAAAATACTGCCACTGCCACTGCCACCCCCATCTGCCTTCCCCCAAGATGCAATCAGTGGCAGTAGGGGGTAGCAGCAGCGTGGCTTGGTGGGGTGGCTTAGCGCAGGGGGGAAGGGCAGGGCAGCAGAAACCCTTGGGCTGGCCCTGTGCTTACCTGACCTCACTGATAATACCTTCTTCTCCCCTATGTTGTCTGTGCTCCCTGCAGGGCCACAGATCAGCCACCCCTCCCTCCAAAGCTTGGAGTGAAATCCTGAGACACTCAGCGTTCTTCTTTTTGACCCCTTCACTATGGAATTGCCTCCCAGCCTCCCACGTCTAGAGGACAGCTACAAGAAATGTAAAGTCCTCCTCATGACTCTCCTTTTCGAAAGGCTTTTGGGGGTCAGAGTAGACCACACAGTTTGACTTCTTTGTGCCTGCTACTTACGTTTCGTACTGTAACTTCCTCGCCTCTCCTATCAATCGATTGTACTTTCTGATTACATGTTTATTTGTAAACAGCATTGAATGCATGCCAAAGGTGGTATATCAAATCTAAATAAACTATAAACCTTCAGCCTTGTGCCCCTCGCACCCCACCCCAAGATTTTGATAATTAAACTCAATCATAATCATCTCAATACCATTCCTCCCAGAACAATCCTATGAAAACATATTTGGATGTCATGGCGTAAAGGTAAAACTTTGATTTGTAAGTGCAGAGTTGGCAAGTTACCCAGTTCCATGAGTGGGATTTTTGGACAGTTCTGATTTTATATTTGCATTCCAATGCATAATAGTATTTGTAGTCCCAGATTTTACCCACTGGAATCAGTGCTGCAAGTCCCATAATGCATCAGAATGAGATTATCATAAATCCAGGACTGGCTTAAAATCTCACTCCTGGAACTGGGTAACTTGGCATCTCTGTAAGTATATACATAATAAGGGAGATTTCCAACAGTTACTTGCAGGGCTAAATGGACTATTTACAAATTACCCATTCTTCTAGTGGGTAGAAATAGGCACTGAGGAGTCCTTTGAGTTTGTATGGCTCTTAGGACCCATTGCTTTGCTTTGACTGTAGTTGCTATTTGCTGCCTTTAAGAAGCTTCTGCCCCAGGCAACTACCTTGTCTGTCTAGTGGTTAGGCCGGCCCTGGCTGAATGTTACAGAATGGGGAGGGTGATGCAAAAGAAATCTCTTTCCTTGCCAGAACTGAAGAATTGCCTGTGTCTACTGCTGGCTGGAGCTTCTAACTGTGAGATCAGAGATCTACACTTATTCAGAATAAAATAAATCCAAACTTCTCAAATCACATGGTGTGTGAATGAAGGTCTTCTGTTTTCCTTATATTCTTAATTATGCTTTTTTCCATACTAATGTTGAAGTTTTGCTTTCCTTTTCATCTGCCATCTGGTTGACCGGTTCTTCTGACACCCCATCTCTGTCCCCATTACTGCTTGGTGCCCCTGTAACTATAATCCCTGCTCTTAAATATTTGGGGATCACATTGGACTTTCATCTTATATTCTTTGAGCACATTAGGTGAGCTTTCCTCTCTCTTCATCAAATTAGGGCCCTTAGATCGTTTCTTCCCCCTGCCGCACTGACAACTTTGCTTATCTCAGTGGTCATTTCACGCTTCGATTACTTTAATGTCATTTTCACTGGACTTCCATCGTATGAGTTAAAACAATTACAGACAATCCAGCACATGGCAGTAAGACTGCTTTCCCACGCCACCTAATTTGACAATGTCACACCCTTTCTTATCCAGAACCATTGGCTACCAATTCTGTTCCATAAACAAAATTCTCACCTTAGTTCATAAGACACTACACACTGCCACCCTGCACTATCTGGCGTCTTGCATTATCCTTCATGCCCTCAATGCACCCGGCAGATTAACCACGCTAACCACCTCCATCTTCCCATGGCATCACTAGCAAGATTAGGGTCTACTCATTATTCCACCTTCTATTTTCTTGGACTGCACTGGACCTCTCTCGCAGCTGAGCTCGGGCTAGAACCCTCCTTTAAGCCACTCAAGATACTCCTCCTAGGTTTTACCAAGCCTACAATCTTCCATCCTGAACATCCCCCTCTCTCTTCACCTACCCTTGGTATGCCATTGACTACAGGAGTTCAGTCTCTCCATACATTGCTTGCTAGGTTTGTGCATTGGTCACTGTGTGGATCATGCTTGAAAATGTCTGTTGGCCCTGACCTTTTGAGGATGTGGTGGTTGATTTATATATGAACCTCTCATGCAATAAAATATCAAAAGCTTTCCTGAAATCTGGGTACAGCACATTTAGTCTCCACCCCAATCTAAGTCTTTGGCCACCCAATGAAATAAATCTAGCATCCGCTGGAAAATCCCTAATTTATGTATTTATTTAATTTATTTAGCTGCATTTATATCCCGCTTTTCACCGGGTCAAAGCGGTTGGGAGATACATTTAACATGAGGGGATATGAGACACATACACTAATACTTACATGGAACATGGGCAATGGAGGGTTAAGTGGCTTGCCCAAGACCACAAGGAGCACCTGCGGGACTAGAAACCCCAGTCCTTCTGGCCCAAGGTTGCTGTCCTCTAGTGGGATTTGAACCACCGACCTTCCGGCCTGTAGTACCTTGCCCCAACCACTAGGCCACTCCTCCCTCTAATACCTCAGATCCTACACCCCATCTTTTCAGGATGCTTCACTATCCTTTTCTTCATTTTCCACCACAAAAATTTGGCTAATTAGTCTGTAAGTGCTGGTCTTTCCTCTATTACCACCTTTAGAAAGAGTGACAGTATCCATCTTTCTCCAGTTTTACAGAGCCACTCCTAACTCCAAGATGTGTGGAATAGGAATTTTAGGAAGCCTACTAGAATCTCTAAGATCTCCCTTAACATCCTGGATGTAGCCCATCTGGCGTCAGTGTTTTGCAGGACCAGCACAACCAATTGGGTGAACCTGACAACCACCTAGAGTACCAAGGTTTTGAGGGCAGCCCATTGTTACAGCTACCGCCGCTCTCTGGCACCTGCAGTAGCAGCAATATGAAAACACAGCGCTTACCCAAACCCTCTGATGCTGTTCTTTGACCAGGAAGTCAGCATCAGAGGAGATGGAAGCAGCTGGTCAAAGTACAGTGTCATAGGACTTGGGTAAGTGCTGTATTTTAATGTCATTGCTGCTTCTGTAGGTTCCAGAAAGGGGTGGCAGGGGCAGTAGCAGGGGGGTGTCAGGAATGAAGGTTCACCTAGGATGCCTCATATCCTTGCACCGGTCTTTTCAGTTTTTCTACTTCCACACAAACTCTCTCTTCCATAAATGTGATGGCACCTACTCCGACCACTACCATATAGAGTCATGTCAACCAGGAAAGGGAAGAACCAGAGCTTGAGCACCCCAAAGTGACCACTAGGAAGTGAAGGATAGTGATGGTTGGTGACTGTCTTCTGAGGGGTACTGAGGTGTCCATCTGCCAAACCAGACTTGATGTCCAGAGAGGTATGCTGTCTGCCAGGTGCCAAAATCCATGATTTATTTATTTATTTTGTGTGTTTCTTTGTTTTTATATACTGCACTATTACAGATCAGTGCAGTTTACATGAAACATATGAATGCATGTTACAATCAACACTTACAGATAACATAGTGGTTGGATTATATGGCTTACATAGTTTACAATCTAACATGGTTTCTACCATGGTATACATTTGGTGTACATCTGGTATACATCTGATATACAGTCAGGGACATATAACTAGGAATATATTTACATTACGGAGTTTAAATCTGAGGTATAGCTGAGAACATATTTACATTACAGGAGTTACATCTGGGAACATATTTACATTATGGGGTTACAGCTGAGAACATGTTTACATTACAGGAGTTATAGCTAGGAACATATTTGCATTACTGGTGCATGTTCGCAGTTAATTACCAGGAGCATATGTATCTTACTGGAGCATGTTCCCAGTGATGGGCCGTTTCCGTTTTTGTGGCTAGTCTAGGGTGATTGGTTGTACGTTAGTTGGAAGAGATGAGTCTTCAATGCCTTCCTAAAGGTTATAAGATCCGGAATAGCACGTATCGTTGGGGGTAGGGCATTCCATTGGGTTGGTGAATATAGAGAAAAGGCGTGGTTCTTGGTGGACTCCTTACTGTTGCTGGAGTCATGAGAGTGTTTACCATACATGTTCTCCTGGTTTTGGTCTCCGGTGTTCTTTGAATCAGTTCTGAGTCCAAAGTTGCCGACATTGTATGCAGGGTTTTAAAAGTGAGTAGCATTGCTTTGTAGGTCAGGCAGCTCGCTATGGGGAGCCATTGAAGTTGAATTAGAATGGGAGTGATATGGTCGTGTCTGATGCAGCTAGGATTGTGCAGGTAGCTGTGTTCATGGCGAGTTGTAGTGGCTGGAGGGTGTGCTTCAGCATGCCATGAAGGATGATGTTGGAATAATCTAGATGAGGGAGGATGAGAGCTTGAGCAACCGAGCGGAAGTCAGAGATCTCAAGGAGAGGTCGTAAATGCCGGAGGATTCTTAGTTTATAGTAAACTGTCTTAGAGATATTTTGAGTGTGGGTCTCCCATGACAGGTGTTGGTTGATTGTTACTCCCAGATATCAGACCTCTTGCTTGGTTGTGAGGTTGAAGTCTTTTACTTCAAGGGAGGGTGGTGGGGAAAAGTGGGGTCTTTGGATATGAATAAGACCTCAGCCTTATTAGTGTTGACCTTCAGGTTGTGTGTCATGAGCCAATCTGAGACTGCGTTGAAACATTCAACTATGGACGAGTAGTTTGGCTTGTCGATGGTGAATGGAGCGCGCGCGCGTGTGTGTGTGTGTGTGTGTGCTTCTGAATCAGTGCCGACTCCTGAGTTTTCTTGGCAACGTGACTGGAAGTAGATTGCTGGGCCTTTCTTCTGAGGCAATGGAAGGTTAAGTGACTTGCCCAAGAAGTCCCTAGTGGGAATCAAACCCTGGTCTCTTGGTTAGCAATCCAGTGCACTAACTACTAGGTGACTCATCCACTGACAATATTAGCATGCCATTTTAATACATGCAGCTCATTTGCCTATAATTTAAATACTCTGGTGTTGTGCACTAGCTTTTCCTTTTGCTGTGGGTATTATGGATGTTATGGAGAGTTTGTTGGGACTCATCAAGCCTATTACCCGATGTTGCTCATCCATGTCGGCACAAATGATACTGCCAGGTATCCCTCTGAGTATATCAAGAGTGACCTCATGGCTCTGGGATAGAGGGTGAAGCAGATAGGGGCTCAGATGGTGTTATCTTCGGTCCTCCCTGTTGAGGGTAAGGTCCAGGGCAGAGAAGCTTGCATCCTGGAGATGAATGCATGGCTGCGTGGATAGTGTCATCGAGAGTGTTTTGGTTTCTTGGACCATGGGATAATGTTCCAAGGGATGTAGAGCAGAGATGGCATCCAACTGTCCAAGAAGGATCAACATGATTCATTGGGGATGGGTGAAGAAAGCCCCCACATAAGTGAAAAATTAAATACATTTATAGAAATAGGTAAAAAGGGCAACATTTGGAAAGCAGTGTCTATAAATGCCTGTAGTATAGGAAATAAGATCCCAGATGTTGAGGCTTTGATGGGAGACATTGACTTGGATTTACTGGCGGTTACAGAGACATGGTTCATGGATAACCATGACTGGGATATAATTATACCAGGCTATACATTATTCAGAAAGGACAGGGTAGGAAGAAGGGGAGAAGGAGTAGCACTATATGTAAAAAATAATATTAAAGCTATGGAAATGGGAGAGAGGAGGCAGTGTGGGTTAAACTAGAAAGAGGGAAAGAGAAATCCATTTGCATTGGCATGATATACAGACTCCCTCACAGGAGGAAGACATGGACAGAGATTTAATAGAAGACATGCACAGCATTGCCAGGAAAGGGGAAGTGCTACCGATAGAGGATTTCAATATGCCAGATGTTTATTGGCGCATCCCTGCTGCGGTGTCATCTAGAAGCAAGGAAATCCTGGATTCTTTACAGGAAGAAGTATTCAGGCAACTGGTAACAGACCCCACACATGAAGGGGCCATTCTGGACTTGGCACTTGCCAATGGGGAAAGTGTTTCTGATATTATAGTGGGAGATCATCTTGTATCCGGTGATCACCAGATGGTATGGTTCAGTATTAGGATTAGGGCTGATAAAATCAATTGAAAAGCGAGAGGATCTTAGACTTTAGGAAAACTAATTTTGCCAAGATGGGCCAATATCTCAAGGAGTCGTTAGTGGGATGGGAATAGCTGGGGAATGCAGAAAAACAGTGGGCAAAATTGATAGGGGATATTTTAAGGGCAAACAACCTTTTTGTTAGAATGGTAAACAAAGGGAAAAAGAAAAGGAGGCTGCTATGGTTCTCAAAAGAAGTAGTTAAAAGGTGAAGAAAAAGAGGGAGGCCTTCATGAAGTATAAGAGATCACAGAGAGAGGAAGACAGGCATCTATATTTGGAAAAACCTAGAGAGTCTGGCAAAATAGTCAGGAAAGCAAGGGTTCAAAAAGAAGAAGAAATAGCCAGTGCAATAAAATGGGGGGATAAGAAAATTTTCAAATATGTGAGAGGAGGAAGGGCAAAAGTGGTTCTGTCAGACTTAAGGGTGAAAGGGGGAATATATAGAAGCTGATGAGGATAAAGCAGAATTGCTTAAAAAATATTTCTGTTCTGTGCTCACAGATGAAGGGCTGAGAGCAGGACCTTAGACAACACCCACAAACAGGAACAAAAGTGAGGGGCATCTCAAACAATTTTCAGAGGATTGTGTTCGTGAGGAATTAGCTAACCTAAAAGTGGATAAAGCAATGGGACCAGATGGGATACATCCACGAATACTGAAGGAACTGGGGACATTCTAGCGGCTCCACTGACTGACTTTTTCAGTGCCTCTTTGGAGTCGGGGGTGGTGCCAAAGGACTGGAGAGAGGCACATGTGGTCCCTTTACACAAAAGTGGAAGTAAGGATGTGGTTGAAATCTACAGGCTGGTTAGTTTAACTTTGGTGGTGAGTAAATTATTGGAAATGCTGCTGAAAGAGAAAATAGTCCAATGGACTGCAGGATCTGAGGCAGCATGGATTCACCAGGGGCAGGTCTTGTCAGACAAATCTGATTGATTTCTTTGACTGGGTGACCAGGGAGTTGGACCAAGGGAGAGCCCTAGATGTGGTGTATTTAGATTTCAGTAAAGCATTTCACACTGTTCTGCACAGATGACTTACAAACAAACTAAGCACCCTTGTGAAGGACACTAAAGTTACTGCTTGGGTTAGAAACTGGTTGAGTGGGAGGCAACAAAGAGTACAGGTAAATGGAGCTCACTCTGAGAAGGAGGTTACCAGTGGTGTGCCCCAGGGATCTGTCCTTGGTCCAATTCTTTTTAACATCTTTGTTAGTGATATAGCAGAAGAGCTGTCGGGTAAGGTTTGCCTCTTTACGGATGATACCTAAATCTGCAACAGAGTAGATATCCAGGAAGGTGTAGATAACATGAGGGGGGATATAGCTAAGCTTGAAGAATGGTCTAGAATTTGGCAGCTAAGATTTAATGCTAAAAAATGCAGGGTCATGCATTTGGGCTGCAATAATCCAAGGGTGCAGTACAGTATAGCGGGTGACGTACTTCTGTACGCCAGGCACCTTTTCTGACCCTCTTCAAATCCAGGCTGAAAACTCACCTCTTCGCTGCTGCTTTTGGATCTTGACTCACCTGATCTCCTTTTTCTTTCCCTTGCTTTGTCCCTGCCCACACCTTCTGTGTTTGTCTTGGCTAGATTGTAAGCTCTGATGAGCAGGGACTGTCTCCTACATGTCTGTGCAACACTGCTTATGACTTGTAGTGCTATATAAATGCTCAGTAGTAGTAGTAGTAGTAGAAGTACTTCTGTGCACAAAAGAAGAACGGGACTTAGGCGCGATTGTGTCTGATGATCTCAAAGTAGTTAAACAGGTAGAAAAGGTGATGGCGAAAGCTGGAAAGATTCTTGGGTGCATACGGAGAGGAATGGCCAGCAGAAAAAAGGAGGTGATATTGCCTCTGTATAAATCTTTGGTGTGGCCTCATTTGGAATATTTTGCTCAATTCTGGAGATCGCACCTTCAAAAGGATATAAACAGGTTGGAGTTGGTGAAGTGGCTATTAAAATGATTAGTGGTCTTTGCTATAAAGCATATGAGGACAGACTGAAGGACCTTAATATGTACACCTTAGAGGAAAGGCAGGACAGAGATGATATGATTGAGACGTTTAAATACCTCCATGGCATAAATGCACAGGGGGAGAGGAGGGGACATAGGATGAGCGTGAAAGGGGATAGACTCAGGAATGATATGTGGAAATATTTCTTTACGGAAAGAGTGGTAGATGTGTGGAATAGTCTTTCAGTGGAGGTGGTAGAGATGAGGACAGTATCTAAATTCAAAAAAGCATGGGACAAACATATATGACCTCTAAAGGAAAAAAAAAGGGACTCTTGTAGTGGGTGATGGTTCTATTGATTGCTGATCTCTAATCCATTTTAATCAATATTGATAAGAAGTGTTTGTTTAGAATTTCTGTTTTTTCCTCATCCAAACCTCTAGTGTTTTTCCACTTCAGTTACACCATCCCACTCTCCCAATACCACCTTAATGGACTTCCCCATTTGATGAAAGTTGACATTTTTGACATATAAGACTCCCTCGTGTGTGAATTCTCTTTCCCTTTGTGAAATCATCACAGTTGCTGGGTGAAAGAATAAGTTGAGACCCATCTTGCCAAACAGGGTTCCGTTCAGCTTGCAAGGTTATCAGAATCTGAAAAGTGCTTATTCTAAGGGGGGATAAAGTGATTAACTCAAGATACGCTCGTGAGGGAAATGGGTTCTGGTTTTACTGGTGCTGTCACTCTAAGCCACTCCTCCTACTGTGACACCCCTAAAAATACTGAGTGTGAAAACTGGCTTAGTCTTGAATTGTATTTCCCGAGGGGAGGTGCAGCTTTTCATATATGTATTTTTTGCTTTGTCTTCGGAGCTTTTTTGTTGTATTGTACCTCTAGACTCTAACATGGTTACCTATATTTTACTCTTTTGGATTCCCCTCTTTGGTTCTGTCTTTTTATGTAAGGACAAAAAATCAGTTCAGCTTTCTTTGCCTTTTGCAAATTGTAATGTCGTTTCTTGGAGCAAATGAATAAATAAGAAGTTGCTAAGTATATGCTTAGATTAACGAAATCAGTTTCGAGAGATGATTTTTCAGTGCGTTCTGATGCGGACACAATGTAATATATTTACTGCAATATAATGATTTTGTTTTAATATATGACATTCTTACAGATGGAGAAAGCAATAACCAAGTTTCCCAGCCACCGAAGCTTCAAGTGGTTGAAGGAGAAGACGTGGAAATCCGATGTAACCACAGCATAAGCACCTTCCAGTTCTTGTTTTGGTACCAGGCTCTCCCGGGCAGCAGCCCTCGAGCAATCATTTCTGGGTATAACTCTGCCGAGAGCCAAGGACAGTTCGCAATGACCTTCGACAAAGGCAAATTGTCCACGTCTCTCATGATCAGCAAGGTGAAGGGAGCGGACGCTGCGGTGTATTACTGTGCTGTGAGTGACACAGTGACAGAGACAACTCGTGGAGCTGTACAGAAACTAACTCAGCACAGAAGGCAATGATGTGGTACAACGTTTACTCTGCGTCTCCCCACTAGACAGTAGCATTAAAAGGCTTCATAGCTATTGGACACTAGTAAGAAATCTGGATGAATGGACTCCTAAACTATTGTTAACTCAACTTACAAGCGAGTGTACTGACGAGACCCCCATTTTCTAAGAACATTATCATTGGAATCACAGTAGGCCAATTAGCATTTCGCTCCTGGAGGGACCCTGAGTCTTGGATCCTTGTTTACATGTTTTTCTCTAGAGTCACCAATCAGATGAACATTTTTCTGAAATAAAATCCTTATCATTGTGCGATACCTTTCTGAAGGAGCAAACTAAACATATAATACATGCATTTTGTCCCTCTGAGGAGAAACACGTGGGTTCTGCATAGCTGAGCTATTGCAAAATCATTTTGTTGATCCTTTTAAAACTTTCACAGTATATTAACACTCCAGCAAATGGCCATCGAAATAAAAATCTCTCTAAATGCAGAAATATGTGTCGCAACGCACCTTTCATGTTAGTTTTAACAGTGCTGTCTAGGGGATGTAGAGTGTGTGACCACTAGTCATACGTCCAAATACAAGATTAGTATTAATAGGTGGTATTTGGTCATAACTTTTGTTTTCTCGCCTTGCCATAAAATAATTTCAAGTGTTTCATTCTTTCAAGCCACTGAAGTGCGTCACAGGCACCTTGTTCTGTCTTCCTGAAGTTCTTCTGTTTTGGTTATAAAAGTTCTTTGAAGGAAAGAAGGGTTCCTGAAAAATGCTCACAAAATATGGACTAATTAAGATATATTATCTGTTGAAAAAGTTATTTGCAAGTACATTAAACATTAGGAACTATTAATACTAGTTGCATGACAACATTTTTATTTACTATTATCCGTTTCAATCAGGTAAATTCGCACCTGAGAAAGATTTTAAAAGGTAATTGTGGTTCCCCCTATATTTCGCTAGAGGGCGCGTTTGCATAAGCCGTTTATAAGGAACCTTCTAAGACACCCGCAGTCCTGTAACATCACAAAAGACCACAATTGCGTCTGTAACATCAGATGACAGCTAAGCCACATTCAGCTCTAGGGTTGTGTACACGTAGTTGTATCTTAAATCTTTTCCTGTTTTCTTTTTTTCTCTCTCGTGACAGTGAGAAAAAAAGATCTGTCAGTTTCTTTCTGCATTAAGCTAGTAATCTGTCATGTCTCTAACTGGAGTTATTCTGTTCCTGTGCTGTTGTGAGTATAATCTATTTATTAGGAGTTCATATATGAAATGAAAGAAAGACAGAACTAAAAATGCATATTGGATTTGCAGCGACAGTGATAACAAAATTGTCTGGTGGCAAGCAATAAGAACATAAAGATACTGTTAACATTTAGAAATGTCTGGTGTAAATCTACAGACACAGGACAGGAAAACATTAATTTAATTTCGTTTTAACTGCTGTGATTTTCATAATTCCGGAAACAATAATAATACAACTAATTTAGATTCATTTCAAGCTACAGCTGATATTCCCCAAGTGTTTTACAACATTGTACTTCACAGAAAGAGGAGCAGCTCCTCGGGTGTGGAAAGATTTTATTGATGCCCAGTTTGTGTGGCAGTTTCAACAGGGAGGGTGAGGAGGACAGCGATGTTGCTTTGGCTATGCATTGCAGCCGGGAAATTAAGACAGACAAAAAGGGGTTCGTGGCAGGATTTGAATGGAACAGGCCCTGGAATGGAATCTAGCTTGCTGTCTGTTTCCATTCCATTCACTGGGGATGTGATGCTGCAACTCCGAGGATGTCAGAAATCATTGCATGACATTTTGCATTTTTCAGGTTCTTTTTGCAACGGTAACATTATCCAATCTGCTGTCCTAATGTGCACTGAAGGAAGAGAAGTGAATATCAGCTGTGAGCATTCCTCAGCAAGCACGGAATACATTCACTGGTATGCCCAGTCCACTAACCAAGGGCTGAAATTTATTATCAGCGGGTACAACAAGGCTGAGAAAAAGGAGAAGATGAATCTCTACATCAGTCAAGACAGGAAGTTCAGCATCTTAAACGTGCAACAGGTTGCACTAGAGCAGGCGGCTGTGTATTACTGCGCGTTGACAGACACAGTATTGCAAGGCGCAGCTGTGCTTGTACAAAATGGTAGCGCTGGTGCAGCAGGTCAGTGGTGCAGGGAAAACAAGGACTTCTGTGAAACCGAAGGGAAAGAAACCAGGTGAATTCATGCTTGCATAACCCTTTCTGTACTAAAGACCAATAAAGTGGAGTTTTACTGTATAGTAAAGATGCGAACGCTCATTTAGGAAAGAGGGTTGGAATAGTGCGTCCACGAGATAATTCCACAGTGACAGAATATTCCTGGTGGAAATTATTTCCTATAAAAGACTCGGCACATTGAGCAGCTTTGCCCCTAATAACACGAACTTGTGGGCATTGTTCACGTCCATCTGCTGCGATTCCCAGAATCAGAGGAGGAAGGAAACTGCAATTCCATAGTAAATTGGGTGAATGAAGTAAAAGTTTTATTTTATGGAAAAAAATGTACGACAAACGGTACACAGGAATCAGCACTGTGGGACTCGTGTTAGCTCTGCTACTGTGATTTCCTCCCTGAAACTCATTGCCTGGGAGATATTCATCCCTGAATACTGAATGCCTGATCTGCCCTTGCATCACTGGTGCTCATTTATAGGGCTCACTTTTCTAGTCTCAGAAGGAAACTAATTTCCCGTGTGTCTTACAGGTCAGTCAGTGGACGCCGAGTTGCTGAGGATGTCTCCAGTCCGAGTTCTGTTCCTGATTTTCTGTATGACCGAATATACGGCTTCATAGGACTTTACGGTCAAGATCGGAAGAAGTTTGAAAAGCAAAATGCAGCTTAATAATAATTTCTAGAGCGCCGTGATTTAGCCCGCTCTGAACCTAAACCGCCGTGTGGCAGATCAGGCTAAATAGCCAACTCCAGTAAACTCATGCATTGCATTAATACGATTAATCGCTTTATAATTGCATGAAAAGGAGTGGAAATTACAAAAAGCAATTCTCTTTGTATATTTTATATTCGTTTCTATGAATACCAAAGTTCGCATAGCCTTCATAGTTGAGGTGAATCGCTAAATCAACATATGATGTCTTTGGTTTTATTCTTCAGAGTTATGAGACGTGGAGGTAAGGAGGAAACAGAGCAAACGGGTCTCTACCTACCTACCCCCCCGACAGTGTGCACAACAGTGACTGGAACCAGCCTTCAACACTGGAAGCTTTTCCTGGCGAAGACGTTCATCTCCCTTGCAACCAGCTTTCACTTACCACCGAAAACATCCATTGGGTATGGGCAGTTTCCTAACGCATATCCTGTGCCTATCCTGTACGGATACGACCAGCCTGTGAGCGACATCATCGCCCGCTTTTACGTCAGTGAAGACAAAATCCTGAGTCTCGGCATCCGGAAGCCTCGAGAGAAACAGCACCGTATATTACTGCCCAGCGGTGGATAACACTTCGTTGCAAACGGAGTCTTATTCTACAATATATCTCCATCTGAATTCTATTGCAATATATTTTCTGCAGTTGTTGATTGTGTCCTGAAGTTAATGCCCCTTTCAATATAGTCAGACAGAGCAAACCCCTTTCAGTCTCGACTGTGAGCGGGATATCGTGAGCTAAATAAAATAAAATATCTAGAACCAGCGAATGAATGAATAAATATATAAATCAATAAAGAAATAGAAGGAGATCATAAAAGGTTATGACCGTTTTGCATGAATGAGAAAACTACTTATTACTCCGAAGGCTTCAATGGCTACATATTTAATATGGCTGTGTAAAAGCGGATGTTGAATGTTCAGACCAGTCTCGGGCTCTGCAGCAGAGAGACCGGATAGACCCCGTGGTTTCCTTTTAGAAATCGCTCTCCTTTCTCATGATCTCGAGAGTAGATCCCAAAGAATGAAAGGCAATGCGGTCACATAGCTGGTTTATGCTAGCTGATATCTCAAGAATAAGAAGCTGTTTAATTGATCAATTTATTTAAAACATGTATATTCCACACACTAACGCGGAGTACAATAAACACACAGAATCATATTAAAATAATAAAAACCAAAATAACATAAATCCTTAAATAAAAAAAAACTTCAAATAATAAACTTAAATTCCAACTAAAAGTGAAAAATATAAAACATAATAAATGTAAGCACACACGACACTGGATAAGTTTTAATATGTAAAGTCTGAAAACGAACTTCATTGAAACCTGGGACATCTAGCAAATTAGTTTGAGATCTAAAGACCTTTGGGGACAGTACAATCCCAATAGAAAAGAAAGGTTAACTGGGGCCAGATGGTAGATGCATTTAAAGGCAATCTATAGCACCTTATACTGGATATGATATTTTATAGGTAACCAATATAAAATATTCAAGTGCTGTGCAATATCAAGAGATCGATTGCGCACTGTTATAAGACGCGCAGCAAAATTTTGGACTGATTGTAACGGAAGGCAAACCTAATAGAAGACCATTACGATAGTGAAAGGGAGAAAGTATCGAAGCTTGAATAACCCTACGAAAATTATCAAAATGTTAATAGTTTCAGGTCTTCCCGATCTCTGACCATAACACTATCGCACACTGTCTGTGAGGATGGAAATTGCCCTGAATTGAGCACATTCCCCTTGCTGCTTTGCAGATGGGGTAAACGCCCCTTTACGTCATCATGTCCTTGAGGCTGGAGTATTATCTGTGACTAGCGCGCGCAAGAATCGAGAAGTCAATGCAGAAAGGAGCAGCAAGACTAGCAATGCGATTGCTTGTTTTAAGTCTTTTCTCAGTAACGGCTCTGTTCCTGGGTACTGCTTTCTTTCTTTCTTTTTTTAACTACCTATGCATTATTTGTTTAAATTCAAAAGACAGGAAATTCTGTAACTATTGCACTATTCTGTGCTTACATTTTGCGCCTGTGTCCGTTTTATTTTCAGAAAATGTCACTGGAGATCTGGTGACTCAGACTGCATCTGAACATACAGTCCTAGAAGGCAGGGCTGCAACTCTGAACTGCAGCTATGGGCAGGCAGCTTACTACCTCTTCTGGTACGTCCAGAAATCCAAGGGGGCTCCGAAATTCCTGCTCCGCGATAGTTCCAGGAATGAAGACCTGCCGGAGGAATTCAGGGATCGCTTCTTGCCTATGCACGACAGCAAGGACAGGCTCTTCTCTCTCACCATTAGCGAAGCGAGGTTGGCTGACTCGGCAACTTACTTCTGTGCGCTGAGTCTCACGGTGGCGCGAACGCAGGGAGAGCTTGCACAAGAAGCCAGACCTCTAGGGTGGGAGCTAGTTTAGTGGCAGAAGCCGTCCACTTTGTGATCTAACAACCCACTGCATTTAATGCGAAATCACACAACCTCTCCGTGCAAAGAAATCATAGAAAAGAATTTGTCCGTTTGTACTGTGAATTGAAGCTTTTGAAGGACGCTTTTTGTACATTGACAGTTTATGGTTTATTTACATTTGATATACCGCCCTTTGCTAGGCAGATAGAGCAGTTTACAATAAAAACAAATACATCTCACGTGTAGGAAAAAGGAAAGAAACTCCATACTGTATATTAACAGGATAAAGGAGAAAATGAAAGAGAAAGATCATAAAGACCATAGTACTTCCCCTTTCAAAGCAATACTGTGAATGTCTTCAATTAAATCTGTTTATTTCTTCTGAAACCCTGGAATTTATTTCATTTTCAAATGAACTTTTGTTTGGGCTCATAAATACTGTATTAATGACACTCATGATCCCTGCATGCTCATCAATGTAGTTAATACACTACACTGGGCAAAGCCAACCCAGCTGCCTACAGACCTATATCTAGCCTTCCCCTCCTGGCTAAAGTCATTGAAAAAACTGTACAACATTGACCAGGACCACATTGACCACTATGCCTCTCCAGACCCACATCAACATGGGTTCTGCCCAAACTAGTGTGTCTAAACCCTACTGATATACCTCTTTGATAACCTACTCAAAGTTATTGACAGCATCAAAAGAGGTCTGATCATCATTTTCATTGACATCACTTCAGCTTTTGACACAGTCAACCACAGCACCCTTTTATCAATACTTCAACAAATTGGGCTATACGGCACCACCTTGAACTGGTTTACCTCCTACCTCACAAATAGACAGTTCCAAGTCAAATGTGGCCCCATCATTTCCCGACCATTCATAGCCAAACAGGGCGTACCGCAAGGTTCCACCCTCTCTGCACTATTATTTAATCTTTACATACATCCCATCTGTGCCATCATCAAGAAACACAATATTCAATACACTATCTACGCAAATGACATAATATACACCCAGATTAACCTTGACAACCCAGACTACCTGCAACAAATGACAAGCTGGCTCCTGCTAAACAACCTGACCATAAATTACAACAAGACAGAAGTTCTACTTATAACCAGAAACTCCACCTTCATCTCCCCACCCACCATTGACCTCAACAACATCACAATACCCATAAAACCAGAAGTAAAATGCCTCAGAGTTACCCTTGACAGAGAGCTGAACCTCCAGTCTCACATCAGCAAAACCACCAGGAATGCCTACCTCAAGATGAGAACCATCAGACGCCTCAAGCCAATTCTCTCCCAAGATCACTTCTGTACTGTTTGTCAAGCCATCATCACACCCATATTGGATTACTGTAACCACATTTACCTTGTGCTCCCAAAATACGCACTCTGGCCCTTGCAGTTGGCGCAGAACACCGCTGCTCGCATAATAACTGGTTCCACAAGGCATGGTCACATCACCCCCATTATGAACCTTCTCTATTGGCTTCCACTTGACTCTCACATCTGATATAAAACCATACTGAACAACTTCAAAATCAAACAGGACCTCTCAGTGAACAGTCTGCAGTCCATCATCAGTTTCGACTCAAATATCAGACCCAGGAGGAGAGGCATCAACACCATCACAACCAATGTTCCCTCTAATTTTCTGTAGGCTGTGTGCACATAAAATATCAGCTGTGTGCAGCTTTTGAAGGAAGGTTAAATTTTTGTGTGCCACATAACGACACTCGGAGTTATATACTTTAAAATTTGACTACACGTCAGAATACAGTATGTACACCACATTGATTTTAATCAAATTAAATAAAAATAGACGATTAATAAATGAAGCTGGAAATTTCTAGTAATTACAATCATAACTTTTAAATTTTAAGACGTCTGTGTTGTTTTCTATCAGAATCAGAGCCGTAATTTTTGTTTGCTCTGTTGTAAAGTATGTGCGCTCCCTTGGCGAGGTGTGTGCGCGCACATACGCGCACAGCTTAGAGGGAACAGTGATCACAACCCCCAAAGACTTCAACAAAATGAGGCAAACCACTTCAAGGAGAGCAATATCCCTGGCAGTGCCCACCCTATGGAACTCCCTCCCCACCAGCTTAAAATCAACTGTCGACATTAAGGACTTTAGAAAGTTACTTAAGACCATGCTCTACATAGAGCATTATGGCGACATCACGTGACTTGTCCAGAAACCCCTTCGATCTAATTGTTCCTGACACTGTTCTCCCCTGCCCCACACTTGCCCCACTCCTCCCGCTTTCCCCTCCTACCCTAGCCTACCCCACTGCCTCATTGTATATAGCTCAACCTGTATATATTGCATCTGTTAATTAAGCTACACCTGTATTACACCTACACTACTATACAGCCATTGCATGCTGACACCGCTGCACTATACAATTTGATTCATTTGAAGTGAAAACCACTTTGATTTTAGGATAAAGCGGGATATAAATCCTTTTAAATAAAATAAAATAAATTAATGCCTTTTCTCTCTGTCGTTCTAACTCCCTGCCAGGGCCGGCCCGTCCATTGAGCAAGAATGTTTTTTGCACAGGGCCCCGCGTTTCAGGGGGCCCCGCGCAAAAAACATCTTGCATCCCATTAAAGTTTTTAAAAAATCATAAACCGGCTACGGCTGCCGCTGCCGCCGTGGCAGCGGCAGAATGGAGAATCCCGCGGGGCCCATTTACAGTCCTTACCACCCCCCCCCAATCAGCCCAACTAAGTTTAAAAAAAAAAACCCAGAAACCGGCTGCTGCTGCCGCTGCCGCCGTGGCAGCGGCAGAATGGAGAATCCCGCGGGGCCCCCTGTCCGGCAGTCTTCTCTGTGGCCTCCGTCGGCTGTCAGAGCTGCGCGAAGAGAGCGAGCTCCACCCCTCCCAGCTCTGTTAACCCCGCCGGGGGGCTGTGGGGATTTCCCATCAGCCCCGCGGCGGGATTAACAGAGCCGCGAGAAAGGGAAACTCTCCCTTCGCGCGGCTCTGAAAAGCCCGCGCTGAGGCCGCATCAAAGACTGCCGGACAGGGGGGCCCCGCGGGATTCTCCATTCTGCCGCTGCCACGGCGGCAGCGGCAGCAGCAGCCGGGTTCTGGGTCTTTTTTTTTTTAATCTTAGCTGGGCTGGGGGGGGGGGGGGGTAAGGACTGTAAATGGGCTGATGGGGGGGAGGGAGGGAGGGAGGGAGGGGGTAAGGACTGTAAATGGGCTGATGGGGAGGGAGGGAGGGGGGGTAAGGACTGTAAATGGGCTGATGGGGAAGGGGGGTAAGGACTGTAAATGGGCTGATGGGGAGGGAGGGAGGGAGGGAGGGAGGGGGTAAGGACTGTAAATGGGCTGATGGGGAGGGAGGGAGGGGGGGTAAGGACTGTAAATGGGCTGATGGGGAAGGGGGGGTAAGGACTGTAAATGGGCTGATGGGGAGGGAGGGAGGGGGGGATAAGGACTGTAAATGGGCTGATGGGGAGGGAGGGAGGGGGGGATAAGGACTGTAAATGGGTTGATGGGGGGGTAAGGACTGTAAATGGGCTGATGGGGAGGGGGGGGGGTAAGGACTGTAAATGGGCTGATGGGGAGGGAGGTGGGGTAAGGACTGTAAATGGGCTGAAGGGAGGGGGGTAAGGAATGTAAATGGGCTGATGGGGAGGGGGGGCAGACTGTAAATGGGCTGAGGGGGGGAGGACTGTAAATGGGCTGATGGGGAGGGGGGTAAGGACTGTAAATAGGGAGGGAGGGAGGGGGGTAAGGACTGTAAATGGGCTGATGGGGGGGGGGTTAGGACGGGTAATGGGCTATAGGGGGTTCGGACTGGAAGTTGGCTGATGGGGGGGGGTTAAGACTGGGAATGGGCTATGGGGGGGTAGGACAGGTAATAGACTATGGAGGGGCTAAGACTGGAAATGGGCTGATGGGGGAAGTTATGACAGGTAATGGGCTATGGGGGGCTACGACTACAAGTGGGCTGATGGGGGGATTAGGACTGGAAATGGGCTATGGGGGGGTTAGGACAGGTAATGGGCTATGGGGGGGTTAGGACAGGTAATGGGCTGATGGGGGGTTACAACAGGTAATGGGCTATGGGGGGGCTAAGACTACAAGTAGGCTGATAGGGGGTTAGGACTGGTAATGGGCTGTGGGGGGCGTTAGGACTGGTAATGGGATGGGGGGTTAGGACTGGTACTGGGCTATGGGGGGGCTAAGACTACACGTGGGCTGATGGGTTAGGACTGGTAATGGGTTGATGGGGGGTAAGACTGAAAATGGGCTGATGGGAGGGTAAGGACTGGAAGTGGGCTGATGGGGGGGTTAGGACTGGTAATGGGCTATAGGGGGTTCGGACTGGAAGTGGGCTGATGGGGGGTTAGGACTGGTAATGGGCTATAGGGGGTTCGGACTGGAAGTGGGCTGATGGGGGAGCTAGGACTGGTAATGGGATGGGGGGTTGCTAGGACTGGAAATGGGCTGAGTGGAAGGGGGGCTTGAACGGCAAATAGCTGATGGGGACAGGGGCTTGGAATGGAAATGGGCTGAGTGGAAAGGGGGCTTGAACTGCAAATAGCTGATGGGAGGGGGGCTTGGAATGGAAATGGGCTGTGAGGAGAGGGAGCTAGGACTGGAAAGGGGCTGAGTGGGGGGGGGGGCTAGGACAGGAAATGGGCTGATGGAGGGGCCAGGATAGGACTGGAAATGGGCTGTTGGGGGTGCTAAGGTTGGAAATGGGCTGTGGTGGGGGCTTGACTTGAAATGGACTCATGGAGGGGCTAGAACTGGAAGTAGGCTCATGGGGGCTTGGATTGGAAATGGGCTGAGTGGAGGGGAGCTAGGATTTGACATGGGCTGATGGTGGGGCTAGGAAAGGAATAGAAATGAGCGGATGGGGGCTGGGATTGGAAATGAGCTGATGGAGGAACTGATAGGACTGGAAATGGGCTGATGAGGGGCTGGGATTGGAAATGAACTGATGGATGGACTCGGATAGGACTGGAAATGGATGGGGGAGCTAGGACTGGAAATGGGCTGATGGTGGGGCTAGGATAGGATTGGAAATGGGCTGATGGGGGACTAGGACTGGAAATGGGCTGATGCAGGGACAAGAAGGGAGCAGATGCTGGGTGGGGCTGGAACTAGAAAGGAGCTGATGTTGGGGGAGGATTAAAATGGGATGGAGCTGGGAGAGTTAAATGGAGAGGGAAAAATATTTTGCGTGGGAGGGAAGACAAATCTACAATTGGCCGCATATTTAGAGAGTAAGTGGGGATTGAGGATGGAGGGATAAAATTTGAGTGGATGAAATAGGAATGAGGAAAGAGCAAAAGGAGAAAGATTAGCATGTTAAAGCAGATGTAGAGAGAGAATGGAAAAAAAAAAAACAAGACAGAAGAAAGGACAAATGGACAGCAGATGGAGAGTTAGCAGAAGACACGAAGAAACCAGAAGAAAGTGGCTGGAACAATTGCAACTGAAAAAAAATGCACAAAAGGTAGAAAAATATCTCTTTATTTTGAATTTATTAACTGGAATATGTCAGCTCTGGGAAATGTGCATCATTAATTTTTGCGCTTTGTTTAGTACAAGAGGAAATTAATTTATAGTTTTATTTCTACAGTGTTGTTGTATATTCCAAGTTTGGCTTTTGGGGTTCCCAGTTTAATTATGGTCTTCCTGTTTCTAAATTGTGATTCCTTGTTTGGTGATGGTCTATGTTCTGCATGTGTAACTGAGCTGAGGTATACTGTTTATGTAATTCCTATTTGACATTGCCACTTGTTCTTTCCCCAGTAGGTCATGTATTATTGTTCTCTGAAATGTATTGGTTTAATATTTGCAGTGTTGCCTTTTGATAGTTAGGGTATGGTGCTTTGTGAGTCCTGGTAGTGCTGTTAGGATACGGCGGGTTTGCTATGGGTTCTAAATGGGCAGTGTTTGTAGTAGTTCCTAATGTGCCTGGCGGTTGGTACTGGATTATAGTAATGTAGAAACCTTTTAGTCTTTCTTTATCCATACACTCATTAAGAGGCATGTTTACTAAAAGTTAGTGTATGGTAACATTATGCAAATATTTATGCAAATGAGGCACCTTATGCAAATGAGGCCCCGCACCGAGTCTCCGCACATGGCCCCGCACCCCCCTTGGGCTGCCCCTGCTCCCTGCACAACACGTAGCTAGTAAATGCTCTTATAACACAGGTACACTAAAAAAAGTTTTTTTTAAACTGCCTCTAATGTTTCGATTGATTTTTACGTTTTTTGGTGCGCTGAATCCAAATCTGGTAACCAATTTGCTCCATCACGTACAGATTTTTCGCTACATTGGGTTAGCAGTTTGAGGTGAACGTTTCAGATTGAGTGCGATCGAGATAAAAGTTTCTTGGATGAATTCTTTATACTAATTGTTTAGTAGTTATTCAAATAAGAATAAAGAAAATTGTAACAAGGCAGCACATAAGAATAGAGTAATGTCAACAAAACACACTGTGATGGTAGCAAAATTGTCTGCACTTAAAACAGCCACATACATGTGCACAAACATTGAGCATATAAGAGCGAGGTTAGACACAAAGCAAAGCAAAGAAATGTGCAAAAAATGTTGTACAGGTATGTATGTAAGAATAGAAAACGCAAACCGCACCATTGCAATACATGAAGACAAACACCCGATGGTGTGAAAATAAAATTCTAATAAATGAGATCTGACACTGTGGTAATAACTAGCAAATTTTTATTTCAAAGTTTAGTAAAAACACGATATTTGTCAACACAGTTTAGATTTTAAAGTCATTCTTGGGTCAATCAATCTCCTGGTGGGCCCGTTTCTTCTTCCCCCGAATGCTTCTCTTGGTGCGCTGCTTGGCATATTTTTCATCTGGGGTTTCCCGCAGCAGCAACCAGCAGAAATCAGCCATCATAGTGGTGTTCCATCTTCCTTGGTACCTTCTCTCTGCGTCCTTGATGTCCTGGTGAAATCTTTCACCTTGTTCTTCACTGTACGCCCCCAAGTTTTCGGGAAAGTAGTTCACATGGGAGTGCAAGAAATGGACTTTCAGGCTCATGTTACAGCCTTGTTCTTTGAAGGCATTGAGCATCCTGGCAACAATATCCTTATAGTTCTCATCCCGCCTGTTCCCCAAGAATTTGAGAACAACATCCTTGAAGGAATCCCAGGCTTCTTTTTCCTTCTCAGACATCGTTTCAGCGAATGCTCCATCTGAAATGAGTTTCCTTATATCAGGGCCAACAAACACTCCTTCCTTTAGCTTTGCTTCAGAAAGTCGGGGGAACTTTGAGCAAAGGTACCGAAAGCACTCACCATCTTTTGGAAGGGACTTGATGAATTGCTTAATGAGACCCAACTTAATGTGGAGAGGTGGTAATAGAATTTTATCACGAGGTACCAAGCTCTCATGAAGAACATTTTTCTCACCGGGTCTCAAATACTCCCGAATTGGCCAGTCTTTTTTCCCCCAGTGTAGGTCGCGGGCCCGGCTATCCCACAAGCAAAGGAAGCAGGGATATTTGGTGAAACCGGATTGCTGCCCTAATAGCATGGATAGAATTTTAAAGTCTCCACAAATCATCCACTTATGCTCATCATAACGAATCTTCTGAAGAATCAAGGCCAAATTCTCGTATTTTTCTTGGAGAATAACAGAGTGAGCAATAGGAACTGAAGCGAATGTGTTGCCATTATGAAGAAGAACACCTTTTATGCTGTCTTTTGACGAATCAATGAACAGCCGCCATTCAGCAGGATCATACTTGAGTTTAAACTTTTCCATCACTCCGTATATATCGTTGCAAAATACCAAATCTTCCTCTTTGCTGAAATACTTCAAAAATTGTGTCTCGCGGTTGTGGTACCAATAAAAAGTTGTTCCTGGTGACAATAGATTTTTCTGTTTAAGCCGAGAACCTAGCAGTTGGGCAGCATCTTTTGGGAGTCCTAAATCCCGGACTAAATCATTCAATTCAGCTTGAGAGAAAAGTTCAGGTTTCGGATCTGGTTCAGTTTCAAACTCGGAAGTACTGGACTCATCGGGAAAAGCCATCTGATGAGTCTCATCATGATCAGAACCGTCCACACAAATATGATCCAAAGATTTTGGTGGTTCAGGCACAGGTACTTCGTTGCTATGAGGCATAGGCTTAATTGCTGAGGGAAGGTTGGGGTAACTTATTACGTTCTTATTTTTTAAGTTGTATCCCTTCACAATGCAAGAGCAAAAATAGCAGTCACTGCTGTGGTCTCTTTGTTCATGCCACATCATAGGTATTCTGAAACGAAATGCTTGTTTTTTTACCTTTCATCCATAAGCGTAGATCTTCCTCACATGTCTTGCACACTTTGTGAGGAGCCCACGGTTTGTCTTGATCGCCTAACTTCAAACCGAAATAGGCGAAATATACTTTTTTAATAAATGCAGAAATGTTCCTCTGCCGCTTTTTCACGGTATATTCCCCACAAATAAAACAAAAACTGTCCGGAGAGTTGACGCAACCTCTGGCTCTGTGAGCCATCACAAATACACAGCACTGCAAACTACAACTGTAGTGAACCACTTTGGAATAAAGCTGGATTACGACTGAGCAAACAAAAGGTAATAATGAACTTGCAAGAAACTGAAATTTGACAGGAACGTTCATGTCGCAACCACCGTGTTTGAGCGAGCGCGAACGAGGCGAGGCGAGGCGAACAGGAAAGAACATGCGCCAGCGCGAGTACTGGATTTAGCCCCCCGCCTCCCAATTGTCCTGTTAATGTATAAAATGAATACAAAACACTCTAAAATATCATGAGGGAGTGTTTCTAGTTAGTTAACCATTACAACCTCTATTTTGGGCCAAGAAAATAAACTGCAGTCGGCTAAAAAGAAATTATGTGAACATTCCTTATATGGGTAAGAAATCTAATTTTGCAAGAAAACGTGACGTGATGGAACATTTTGGCTATTTTTCCTGGATTCAGCACCCGAAAATCTATAGGAATCAGTTGCAAAACTGGAGGCAGTTTTTTGGTAGTGTACCTGTGTAATCTAAGTAGAACATGAACACCTGCTATGGCCAAGACCAAAGAAGTTTGTAACACTATGCCACATGAAAGAATCCGCTTTTGCTGAAATCTCGTGCTTACAGTTTTAAAAATGGCATTTTGGCAACAATCTTAATTATTAAAGTATTATTCTGTAATTAGAAAAATACATAGTGCAGAAAAAACATTTTGTTTTGTGGGAGTGGGGCACAGCAGGCGTTAGAGAGGACCTATCTTCCAAAGAGTGTATAATTAGGAGCACCCTGAAATAACATGGCAATAAACAATTTTCTAATGAAGTTGATTTTTTCCATCTTTCAAGATTTTTAAATGTAAACATAGCAAACAGCCCTTTTGTTTATCTGTTTTTTATTTAATCTAATTCATTCTCAAATATAATACATTAGAAAATCCAAGGACAAAATAAAAGTACCTAAAAGGTAACATAGCAATCAAAACATAAGAACACCGTAACAAAGGAATTAAATACAAAACAGGGCATTAGTGTTTCTTGTTGATGAAAAGATGTATATAAATCCTAGTGAAATAGCTGTTCTTTACTTAGATATTGCTATAATTTATGGTTGATGTTTATTTAAGAGTACAAAGGAGACAACATCAACAGGAATAAAAAAGAGAAAAGTGTTTATTAACACTTGTGAAGCATGAAATCATTACCTCAGGAGGACTAGGTAATAAAGGAATACTGTGTATAAAAAAGTTCACAAATAAGCGCTGTTCGATAGCCACAGGTCTGCAAAAAATTTTTTTCGAGAGCTGTTTTGGTTATTCCACATAATCTTTATGTTTTTTGGTGCACTGAATCCGAAAATGACCTCCATTTTGTCATAGGACATCACGTTTCCTGACAATTTAGGTAACTATGTTAAATAAGGCAATACCTCAAAATAAATGGAAATAGACTTATAAAATTAAAGTTTTATTACAATATTTTCATGAAAATCCTTTTTTGAACTGAAATGAGCTCACCTACACACACTAAACTCGATTCTTCTTCCTTGTGAGGCTCCTCTTGGTGCATTTACGCTTGTGAGTAGCATCTGGAATGTCTCTCTGAAGCATCCAACAGTAGCCTGTCATCATTGTAATGCTCCATTTTCCCTGGTATCTCCTTTCCATCTCTTTAATGTCTTGGTGGAATCGTTCACCTTGTTCCTCACTCTCAGCTCCAAAATTTTCAGGAAAGTAGTCAAGGTGGGACTGGAGGAAATGCACTTTCAAACTCTTCAGGCAACCTAAAGCTTGAAATTTTTTCAGCATTTGTCCGACAATCTTTTTGTAATGAGGATCTTTGTTATTGCCTAAAATTTTCTGTACGACTTCTTTAAATGCAATCCACCCTTCTTTTTGAGGATCCATCATGGTATTGACAAACTCTTGATCAACTATAAGCCTTCTAATGTCTGGTCCGACGAACACACCTTCCTTCAATTTTACCTCCGACAGGCCTGGAAACTTGGTGACCAAGTATTTGAAGCATTCTCCATCTCTTGGAAGTGATTTTACGAATTGCTTCATCAATCCCAATTTTATGTGGAGAAGTGGTAGAAGAACTTTATGGGAAGGTACCAAAGTTTCTCGGAGGACATTTTTCTCACCGACTGTTAGCACCCTCGGCTGCCAACTCTTCTTGGTCCAGTGATTTTGTCAGTCTCGACTGTCCCATAGACACAGAAAACAAGGATATTTGGTATACTGTGGAGGCCCCTGGCCCAGGCAACAGCCTATAAGCCTAGGGCTGCACTTGTTATTCCTTTAATTAAAGGGTTTTCTTCCTCATCCAGCACCAGGGCTGCTGGGATTTGTAGTTGTGTTGTTGAGAAAAAAAACAAGTAGTGTGGAGACCAAGGGTTTACAAGGCAAAACACAGGAATTTATTTCTTTTTCTAAAGAGCATTAAGGTTCAACGCAAAACAAACAGGATTCTTTCTCCAAACAATAAGCCATAGGTGTTTATACCAAACCAAACAATGAAACTGCTTTATGTAGCTTTTTAACATGTGTTGCTGTTTTTCAAAACCATTCAGCAATCAGCAAGGTTTCTCTTCTCTTCAAACCCAAAAGAAATATCCTTTCTTCAGCAACAGGGTTCTTTAGCATTTCTGGCTAACCACATTTCTCCCTGTTTTCATACTGCCTTCTAGGACATTCAGGTTATAGGTTTTTCCCTTCTTTTATCCAAGAACTTTTTATTCTGCCTTCTGGCACAGAGAACAATCCATTACTGAATCTTCAGACCCTTCATCATTTTCATAATAGTCTATCTGCATTTCCTCAGGACCTGTGTCCGGTAAATCTGGTTTTAAGCCAACATGAAAAACTTCAGGCTTAATATTCTCTACAAGTTCCAGAACCTTTCTCCACTGAGGCATTTCACTATGCACAGGGTTTCCACCAGGAACGTGGAGATTCTTTTCTTGCATCAAATGACAAAATGCCTCTAACTGGCTTACGGCACTTTTGGCTACCCTTTTATTCACGCACCTTTTTGGAAGTTGCAGCTCTTTAGTTGGTTCAGGAACGGTTGGCACTGCAGCCTGACCCTTATCAGCACTTCTCTCTGGCACAGCTCTCCTAGTTTTAAAACCAATTGCAGTTTCCCTGCAATCCTTGCTTTCCTTCTGACTAGGGCTTTCACCTCTGAGATTCCCTCGGAAGTCTCCACCGTTCTCCTCCACAGTGAACTCTCTGGGCCTTTCTCTGGTGCTTCTCTCCACACTGAATTCTCCAGTGTTCTCCCTGGTCAGCTCTCTCGAGTGCTGGTTGCCTGTATCTTTCCTTCCAGTGTGCTGCTGCATGTGCTGCCTCGTCCTGGTACTCCTGTTCCTGTTGCCCTCTCTCTGGCTGTTCTCTCTGGCTGTCCTTTCCTCCAATATTTCCCTGGGTTTATAAGAGTGTCTCTGAACTACTGTGCACTCCCCTTCACCAAGGTGTCCCTCATTAATTTCCAAGCCTGCCCTTGGATTAGCAGAGCTTGGGTGTGTCCAGTTCACAGTAGCTGCATGTTTTTTTTCTCTGCCTGCAGTTTGAGAGCTACTGATTCCTTGCCTGTCTCTTTCTTTAAAGGTAAATGACTGATTTTCTTCCAATTCCATGGACTCAGCCATACTCTCCTCATCACAATACCCAGCTTGTTGCCCGAGCAGCATGCACAAGACCTTCAAGTCCTCACACACTTGCCAACCATGGTCTTCATATTTAAGTTTACGAAGAACCAATTCCAAGTTCTCGTAGGTTTCCTTCAAGTGTACGGAATGATCTACAGGTACGGAAGCGTAAAAACCGATGTGGAGTAAAACTTCTTTGAGACTTCTTTTTGAAGAATCTATAAAAAGACTCCATTGCTCTGAATCATATTGGATTTTAAATTGACCCATCAGACCTTCGACATCGATGCAATAAACCAACTTGTCTTCCTGGGCGAAGTAAGGAACAAACTCCTTTTCACGATGTCTGAACCATGAAGATGACACTCCTGGCAACAATAAATTCCTGCTTTTCAGCCTTGATCCGAGTAACTCAGTGGCATCTTTGGGAAGATTCAAGTCTCTTACCAAATCATTCATCTCCTCCTGAGAAAACAATTTTGGTCTTGTATCATCTTCAAAGTCAGAACTTGATTCGTCATCTGGTTCAGGTATGACTTCACCTTCATCGGAGCTAGGTATCTCTTCCAAGGTAGCAGGGGGCTTGGGTACTGGTATATCTGTGCCATGGGGGATGGGACGAATTGCCGAGTGAAGATTGGGGTATGAAATGGAATGTTTCCATTTGGAATTAAACCCTTTCACATCGCATGAACAAAAGTAACAGTCGTCATTATGGTTCTTTTGCTCTCGCCATACCATAGGAATCCCATAACGGAAAGATTTTTTCTTACCCTTGAACCAGTTTCGGAGGTCCTCAACACACCGTTTGCACACTTTATGAGGCGCCCAGACTTTATCTTGATCTCCAATTTTTAGTCCAAAGTATGCAAAGTATACTTTTTTCACAAAGTCTCTAATACTTATTTATTTATTTTACATTCTCTTATATACCGCGCTATTCTGCATCAGTGCAGTTTACATTGAACAAACTGAAATTACATTAAACAGGGCATTATAACTTGGAGATAACTATTTTACAGGGGACATGGGCGATGGAGGGTTAAGTGGCTTGCCCAAGACCACAAGGAGCACCTGTGGGACTAGAAACCCCAGTCCTTCAGGCCCAAGGTTGCCCAATATTCTGCTGTTGCTTCAACACTGTATATTCATCACAGATGAAACAAACTGTCTGGCGAATTAATACACTTTTGTGGAGCCATAACATAACGGTTGAAGAATGACGAGCTAACACGAATTGCGATGAAAAAGTGTGAACAGCCTAGAACCAAGAACCTGATGATGATTCATGCACAAGTGTGGCATGCAGGAGAGAGCAGCTCTGTGTCTGTACACGAGACGTCACAGTGATGGCCACGCCCCCCTGCACTGACCGGAGCTGCTGCTATCTGCCCTGTGTCTCCCTCCCACTGGATTCTTAAGGAAAGTTTAACCCCTTCTGCCATTAGAAGCACGGACTTAAAACTTGCTTAGCTTATGTATATATTGCTGACCATCAGATTTACAGGGCTATATTTCTTTTTACATAACTCGGACAACCCCTTTAAGGTTTTTTTGGCATTTTATATCTTAAATGCACTTATGTGAATTAATTAATAGTAATTTGAAAAAATTGATAAATTTGAAGACAATTTTGCATGTTGTGGCAAATCATGACGTCTAGGAGTTTTTTTCAATATTTTATTTGTTTTCAGCACACCAAGATACATGGAAATTAGATGAAAATAATCAAACAGCTTTTTAGTCGCAGACCTGTGATAGCTTTGCCATAGTTTAAGCGCTACATCTGTAGAGTGGCCACTAGATGGCACCGTTACGCCTTTCACGAAGGTCGATGGGTATAATGAATGAAAGACGTCGGATTCGGTCGGAAGATTTCACCCCAGAATAAAACGAGGAATCAATCAGTCGTTTCTTCAAGCAAAAAAGCCACAGCATGATACACTAGAGATTCACCGCCTGGAAAACTCTAAAGAACAAGATTCGAACACTTTGGTCTATAAAAGATTTGAAAACGTAATTATGAGTCGGAATATGTAAACCCATTTCATCCGGACAAAGTGGTGGAGTTCTAAAAGTTCAAAGGGCATCGTCCCAAGAAAAGAAGCGGCTGAAATTGCATGCGTTAGCCAAGTACTCTCTTCTGTCAAAGGTCCCTATTTATTTAATATGCTCGTCATTCACACTTCAGGGGCCTAAGTAATAAATTAAAATTAAAAGTGCAGTGATATCTCGCCTATCACAAATTTCTAGGTGTTCTGCCACTTTGCATGTGGTGAAAAAATGCTTAGTGCTGCAAGTGAGAGACTTTAGTATCATTATAAAGAAAACCACGCCAGTTACCTTGTCAGAAATATCCCTATCTGATTAAAAATCGATATTTAGAAAAGCTGATTTCCAAGACATGCTGATAGTACCCCGCCTAGAATTGTAGGAGGGGCTGGATAAAAGCCTTTTAAAATAAAATAAACATAACATAAGAAAAGTTACTGCATTTTAAAGTAACATTCAGGAGAAGTTTACTCTACCTTTGCATTACTATAACTGAAAGACAATGAAACTAAGCCTGTCATCAGCTGGGCGTGTCAATGAACGCAAGGGCATGGAGTAAATCGACGAAACGCTTCTACACGTCTATCGTTTTCTTTAAACGCCGAGTGTTGGGGGAGGGGGAGTAAAAGTGCAAAACCAATTCCTTCAGAGGTGCTTCGTTCCTTTAACAGGGAAGATGGCAGGCATCTGTTACAGCCTTTTATTAGCATTAGGGATTTTAAGTATGTCTACTTCCTTCCTCCATTATTCTGTTTTCTGCATTATTTTCCCTCGCTCTCTTTCTCTCTCCTTGGTTTAATACTTACCATCTCTCAGTGCTGCATACAGTATTCTGTTCTGCCTTTCATCCTCCCTCCCTCACCTTGTCTCTCATTCTCTTGCACCATAAACTGAATGTTCCCTTTTGGGTTCGGATTTGCAGAAGTCGCCGTAGGGAACCTGGTAAATCAGTCTACCCCTGAGATCTCCGTCTCCGAAGGGATGCACCTGACTCTCCCTTGCAGCTATGAGGGAACAGCTTATGCCATGTTCTGGTACGTCCAGAAAGCCGGCGAGACCCCCAGGAGCATCCTTCACGACCTTTCTACCAGCAGCAGCCTGGACGAAGAATTTCGAGGTCGTTTCTCTGCTGTGCACGATAAACAGGAAAAACGATACCCCCTGGGCATCACCAGGGCTAACATGCGGGACTCTGGGGTGTACTACTGCGCCCTGAGTCCCACAGTGGAACTGTTCCAAGAGGACTAATGCAAAAACTTCCAGAGGCTCAGTCGAACTGTAGTGACCCTGCCCAGGAACCAGTTTCTCAAAGTCCCTTCCTCCGGTCCTTTAAAGAAAGCTTTGAAGAGCTGTGCAGTCTCGCAGGAGATTAGTTATTACAGCTGAAAGCCAAGCCAAAATCTCCTCTGGACGGGGCATTTACTGCCAAATAGTCCAGTCTAGGGACTCTATAGATCTGCGTTGGAGGGGCATTAATTGGAAATGACTGGGGTTATTGCTAATATAAGTTATATTATTTTGTTAGGCGTTTTAATTGCGTTCCCATTATTTTTTTTTATAAAGAAGCCATTGACAGGGACATTATGAAACTGAAGTCAGTGAAGGGGGGATTAACCCCTGCATTGCAGAGAAATTGCTATGAATCCTCTATGTTTTCCTTAATACAGAGATAAGTTCGAGGTTTATTCTCTTATTATGAATTCGAAGTGTCTGATGCATTTTAAAAAAAGACGGGGCAAAGTAAATCTCATCCTCAGTATAACAGCTCCACCGTCCTTAATTATATTCAGAAAGGATGTAGGGGGCGTGTAGGGGGCGTGAGAGTCAGTACAAGAATATCATTCAGGGTCCAAAAAAAGCAAGAATAAATTGTATCTTTAACCACAGCAACAAAACACGAGAAAGCAAACATAATATATTTATCGTTCCCCATACATCATTTATGGGTAAAAAGAGTTCGGTCTACAACTCCAGTTTATCTCATAGGTCTTTAGGGCTGGCGTTGTCCGTATCTGTCGGAGGTTACACGAAAAGCCACAATTCTTGCCGTACTGGTGGAGTTAATTGAGAAATCTTCGCCAAAGATGTCTTCTACTTTTATGTCCTTGCTTCTGATGCTTTTAGTCCTGGGTGAGTCCCGTGCCTGTAGAGTAGATCCATATTCGGAAGTTTTCAATAGGCTACTTTCCGAAAGAAAAGAACGATTTGGAGATCGTTGTGTTTGTTTGTTTGTTTGGGTGCATGATATTAGCGACTGCCGGCTCCTGCGTGTCCCGGAAAGGTTGGCTGGATCAGCTTCAGCTGTAATTTCCATTTTTAACTTGTCAAAGCAAGAAATGTAGATTTTAATAAGTATGTAACTCGTATTTTTCAGGAGAATGCCACGGGCAAACAGTAACTCAGACTCCAGACGTCCTGACTGTCACCGAAGGAAATTCTCTGTTTGTGAGCTGCACGTATAAAACATCCGTAGTTCCCTATCTTTTCTGGTACGTGCAGTATCCAAACGGAGCCCCTCGCCTTTTGCTCAGCGAGCTTGGAGAGAAGGACAAGGATGGCTTCTCCGCTAAGCACCAGAAAAACGACAGCTCCTTTCATTTGAGGAAAAGCTCCCTAGAAGCTCAGGATGCCGCCTGGTATTTCTGTGCCCTGAGAGACACAGTGAGTAAAGCGACAGCCAGGGCAGTACAAGAAAGTGTCACCTATCCATCCGCATCGTCTGACGATCCGACGCCTCGTTCAGCACAGGCGCGCTGCAAACGAAAAAATAAGGCAACATTGAAATCTCTTTAGTGACATTTATTTATTTATGTGAGCAGATGAGCAGCACTTGCCTGGCGTTACTTTAATAGATTTGCCAAGCGTTTATGAAAGCCACAGGGCTGAATTCGGAACGTGGCCGCAAGAGGATGTAATTATTCATAAGAACATAAGATATGCCATACTGGGTCAGATCCAAGGTCCATCAAGCCCAGTATCCTGTTTCCATCAGTGGCCAATCTAGGTCATAGGTACCTAGCAGTTTCCCCAAAAGACACGGGTTCTGCAATGCTTGTATTGGTTCAAGCATTGATATCCTGGGTCCCTTCTTAATAATGGTTTATGGACCTTTCCTCCAGGATCTTGTCCAAACCTTTTTTAAACCCAGCTACACTAACAGCCTTTACTACATCCTCCGATAACAATTTCCAGAGTTTGATTACACGTTGAGTGGAAAAACTATTTTCTTTTGTCTTAAATAGTTTACCCTGTAGCTTCACAGTTTTGGAGTGATTTTTTTTTAATTGAAGGGACAGGGGCCGATTTATTAAGATTGATTTTTTGCTCTTTGTTTCTATGATAAGAAAAGCTCAGTAAATAAAACCCTGTATGGACAGAAAGTTGTATATAAAAAAAATCAGCTTCAAAACCACATTTCATATTAACCATCAGATTTATGTGCCAGATCCATTTCCTTTGCTAGTTAAATATTCTGAAAGGCAGAGGAAATCTAGGGGCTATTTTACTAAAGGGTGTTAGATTTTTGCATTTAATATGCTGTCGCGCCTACTGCCCAGGTGGATGCCTAGGGGCAGGGAAGTGCCTTTATATAGTCCAGAGCCGGGGCTTCTGGGAATTGTAGTTGTGGGTTTCAAATAGTAATTGAGGCCCGAGAGTTTAAGGCAAACACAGGAATATTTATTTATTTTTTGTTTTCCTTCTTCCCAAAAGAGCCTTTAAAAGCTCAACGCATGACAAACAAAATAATATAGGATTCTTTCTCCCAAAACCATGTTTTCCACAAAAGGAAAGACTTTTATACAAAGCACCGCACAGTAACTGTTTGTCAGCTTAAAACATCTGTAGTTACTTTTTTTCACAACTTCCAGCATTTAGAACAGGGCTTTAATTGCTTCCCTCAGCATTAAAGACATGTAGCTGTTTTCTTTAAAGTTCTAGCATTCAGAACAAGCTTTAGCTGCTTCCCACTACATAAAGCAGATGTAGGTGTTTCCTTCTTTTAAAGGCAAACAGGATTCTTGAGCAATACTGACTTAAAACAATGTTCAGCCTGTTTCTTTTCTGTTTTACCAGACAGTGAGATTCTAGGCCTTTCCCTTTCACAGCCAAGACCATTACAAAGTCTTATGACATAAAGAGCAGTCCATTAGAGAAGACTCGGACTCCTGGTCAGATTCATAACAGTCTGTTTGCATTTCTTCACCACCAGCGCTTTCTGTATCCTGGGTTAACTCTCCCTGTATGAACTCAGGTTTAACCCCTTCTAGCAGCTCTAGTACTTTCCTCCAATAAGACTTCTCTTTGCACACAGGCTTTTCAGCAGGCACGTGAAGCCTCTCCTCTTTCATTTAGTGGCACAGTGCCTCTAACTGACTTAAATTACTTTTAGTCACAGATTTACTCACGTTCCTTTTTGGAGCTGGCAAACTTCCAACAGCTTCCTGGTTACCCGTCGAAGTACCTTGCTCCTCGACAGGACTTCTCTCAGCTAAAAGTCTCCTCCCTCCAGAGCCCAAAGCAGTTTCCCTGCAGTGCTGGCTCCCCTCTGGATTGTGGCTTCCACCCCTGAGAGCTCCACTGCATTCCTCAGCGTTCTCTCCAGTTAGGCTTTGCCTGTGACTCTGTCTCACAGCTTCCTTCTCTCTGGAACCCTCTCTGGTGCTGTCTTTGGAAATTCTCTTCCTTTCAGCTGCCCTGAAGGTCTTCCTTCCTTCAGACTCCTTAGTGCTCCTGCTTCCTTCTGTTTCCCTGGTGGTTCTGCTTCCTTCTATTTCCCTGGTGGTTCTATCTCCTTCTATTCCCCTGCGTTTATATGAGTGTGCCTGAACTATGGTCCTGTGCTCCTCCCCCAGGTGGCTCTTATTAACTTTACAGCTTGCTTCAGAGCTTGGGCGTGGCCTGCAGCCAGAAGCTACAGCCTTCCTGCCTCTCTCCCTCCCTAAAGGTAAATGGGTGTTTTTCTCCTATTTCCATAGGTTCAAAAACACTTTCGCCATCACAATGGATTTAGTTAAAAAACTAATGTGCGTTAAGCTCAAAGCCTCCATCACTACTACTACTGATGGTTTGTATAGCACTACAAGTTATATCCAGTGCTGTACAGACACATGTCAAAGATGGTCCCTGCTCTTCAGAGCTTACAACGTTGTAAAGACAGAGAACACAACAGCTGAGGACAAGAATACAGCTAGGGGGGAATGGTAAGGGATCAAATATGAGACTAAGTGGATCAGGATCCAAAAGCGGCCTCAGTGAGTTTCAGCCTGGACTTGAAAAAAGGGCCAGAGATGAAGTCTGACACACAGACCTGGGTAGTTTGTTTGAGGCATTAGGTGCAGCAGGGTGACAGGATTGAACTCTGGAGCTCACAGTAGAAGAGAGGGGCACAGATAGAAGGGATCTGCCAGAAGAGCGGAGTTCCTGAGGAGGGGTGTAGGGAGAGTTAAGAGAGTGGGTCTGTGACCAGCATGTTTCTGATGCTATTACCAGGGGGTCACTTACCTCCAGCTATTGAGGTGACGTTAGGTGACCCTGCACTAATGGCAACATAGCACATGTTATATCCCCCTGTGATAACTGCAATGTGCTCAGCACACCCACTCTCCACCTCTAACCCACCCATTTAAGAAACATAGAAACATGATGACAGAAAAAGACCACATGGCCTATCTAGTCTGTCCTTCCATAACAACCACTACAACAGTCCCCTTTTTCCTTTAGAGATCCTCTGTGTTTGTCCCATGCTTTTTTGAATTCAGTCACTGTCCTCATCTCTATCACCTCCACTGGGAGACTATTCCACAGATCCACTACTCTTTCCGTAAAGAAATATTTCCGCATATCACTCCTGAATCTATCTCCCTTCACCCTCATCCCATATCCCCTCATAACAGAACTTGCTTTCAATTGAAAGAGGCTCTCTCCCTGAACATTTATGCCACGGAGGTATTTAAACATCTCAATCATATCACCTCTATCCCGTCTTTCCTTGGAGGTATTTAAACATCTCAATCATATCACCTCTATCCCGTCTTTCCTCTAAGGTGTACATATTAGGATCCTTCAGTCTGTCCTCATATGCTTTATAATGAAGACCACTAATCATTTTAGTAGCCACCCTCTGCACCGACTCCATCCTGTTCACATCCTTTTGAAGGTGCGGTCTCCAGAATTGCACACTATACTCCAAATGAGGTCGTACCAAAGACTTATACAGAGGCATTATCACCTCCTTTTTTCTGCTAGCCATTCCTCTCCGTATGCACCCAAGCATCCTTCTAGCTTTTGCCGTCACTTTTTCTACCTGTTTAGCTACTTTAAGATCATCAGACACAACCATGCCTAGGTCCCGCTCTTCTTTAGTGGACAAAAGTACTTCACTCCCTATACTATATTGCTCCCTTGGATTGCTGCAGCCCAAATGCATGAGCTTTCATTTTTTAACATTAAATCCCAGCTGCCAAATTCTAGACCATTCTTCAAGCTTAGCTAGATCCCTCCTCATGTTATCTACACCTTCCTGGGTGTCTACTCTATTGCAGATTTTGGTATCATCTGCAAAGTGGCAAACCTTACCCGACAGCCCTTTCGCTATATCACTAACAAAGATGTTAAAAAGAATCGGACCAAGGACAGATCCCTGGGGCACACCACTGGAAACATCCCTCTCCTCAGAGTGAGCTCCATTTACCTGTACTCTTTGTTGCCTCCCACCCAACCAATTTCTAACCCAATCAGTAACTTTAGGGTCCATCCCTAGGGTGCTCAGTTTGTTTATAAGTTGCCTGTGAGGAACAGTGTCAAAGGCTTCACTGAAATCTAAATACACCACATCTAGGGCTCTCCCTCAGTCCAACTCCCTGGTCACCCAGTCAAAGAAATCAATCAGATTTGTCTGACAAGACCTGCCTCTGGTGAATCCATGCTGCCTTGGATCCTGTAATCCGCTGGACTCCAGAAACCTCACTATTTTGTCTTTCAGCAGCATTTCCAATAATTTACTCACCACCAAAGTTAAACTAACCGGCCTGTAGTTTTCAACCACACCCTTACTTCCGCTTTTGTGTAAAGGCACCACATGAGCCTCTCTCCAGTCCTTTGGCACCACTCCCGACTCTGAGGCATTGAAAAGGTCAGCCAGTGGAGCTGCTAGAACGTCCCCAAGTTCCCTCAGTATTCTAGGGTGTATCCCATCCGGTCCCATCGCTTTGTCTACTTTAAGTTGAGCTAGTTTCTCACAAACACAGTCTTCTGAAAATTGTTCAAGATGTCCCTCGCTGCTGTTCCTATTTGTGGGTGTTTTCTGAGGTCCTGCTCCTGGTTCTTCATCTGTGAACACAGAACAAAAATATTTGTTAAGGAATTCCGCTTTATCCTTATCCGCTTCTACATATTCCTCCCCTGCACCCTTGAGTCTGACAATACCACTTTTGCCCTTCCTCTTCTCCCTTATATATCTGAAAAATGTCTTATACCCCCATTTTATTGCATTGGCTATTTCCTCCTCCTTTTGAATCTTTGCCTTCTTGACTACTTTGCTAGCTTCTCTAAGTTTTTCCAAATATAGATGCCTGTCTTCCTCTCTCTGTGATCTCTTGTATTTCATGAAGGCC
The DNA here is from genome assembly GCA_033557465.1 of Ichthyophis bannanicus. Taxonomy (NCBI): domain Eukaryota; kingdom Metazoa; phylum Chordata; class Amphibia; order Gymnophiona; family Ichthyophiidae; genus Ichthyophis; species Ichthyophis bannanicus. Next base: position 125,319,544 of record CM066048.1, read on the forward strand.
TCCCTCTTTTTCTTCACTTTTTCAGCTACTTCTTTCAAAAACCATAGCGGTCTCCTTTTCCTTTTACCTTTATTTACCATTTTAACAAAAAGGTTGGTTGCCCTTAAAATATCCCCTTTCAGTTTTGCCCACTGTTTTTCTACATCTCCCAGCTGTTCCCATCCCACTAACGACTCCCTGAGGTATTGGCCCATTTTGGCAAAGTTAGTCTTCCTAAAATCTAAGATCCTCACCTTTGAATGGATTCTAACAGCCCTAGTCCTAATACTAAACCACACCATCTGGTGATCACTGGATGCAAAATGATCTCCCACTACAACATCAGAAACATTTTCACCATTGGTAGGCACCAAGTCCAGTATGGCCCCTTCACATGTGGAGTCTGCTACCAATTGCCTGAATAGTTCTCCCTGTAGAGAATCCAGGATCTCCTAACTTATAGATGATACTGCAGCAGGAATGTGCCAATCAACATCTGGCATATTGAAATCTCCTATCAGTAGCACTTCCCCTTTCCTAGCAATGCTGCATATGTCTTCAATTAACTCTCTTTCCACCTCTTCCTCTTGTGAGGGAGGTCTGTATATCACATCAATGCAAATAGATTTCTCTTTCCCTCTTTCTAGTTTAACCCACAATGCCTCCTCTCTCCCTTTTAAGCTCTGTAATTTAGCAGCATAAGGTACAATTGGGAGCACAAAAATTGGTATGCATTAACTATTAGGTCCTCATGATAATGTGTGCCAAATTGCACATTAATTTCATAACATAGTTATGTAAAGGGGCCCCTAAGAGTCACAGAAATATTACTAAATCTGTTACTGGAATATTTTGTCCACCTCTGTTATCAGCAGACATATACCACTACTTTCAGTTGTTGCCACACAAAAGTAACAGTTTGGTTCCAGATGTAATATTTATTATACAAAATGCACTGTGTGATGGAAGTACTTCCTCTTTCAAAGGGTACTAAATCCCCGGAATGGAAACAGAAGTGATGCAAATACATACAGAAACCAGGAGCCGAGGAGCTTTCCCTAAGGATGCTTGATTTTTTTCTGCAGGTTTTATTTGAAAAAATGGTACATAGAAGTATATTTTTCATTGTACACTCTTTAGTCATAAACTATTTCTCTCTTATTCTCACTTTAAGCTCATTTTACTAACACTAAGGGATCCTTTTACTAAGATCCACTAAGGTTTTACATTTAATTTGTGTTACCAATGCCGATTAAGTGCAAAACCTCCACATTAGCTGTTGTAGGCATGACCGGTGCATTCCCAGCAGCGGACACATCATGGAGTAGTCTGTGTGCTCCAGTAAAGGGGGTGCACTCGGGGCCAGCGCAAGAGTTTCTGCTATCCCAGGCAGAAGTCCCAGCTATGTTGCCCCCCTGCTGTCCTCCCCCTGCTGAGCTGTGCCACAGTGCTGGCCCCCCACTGTTTCTGATTCCATTGGGAGGGGAGGGGAGGGGAGTGGGTGGCAGCAGCTGCGGCAGGCCATGTACTTTGGCACACATGGCCTGCATCTTCTGACCCCTCCAACACAACTTCCTCTTGGAGAGGGCTCAGGAGTGGCAGGCCATGTGTGCTGAAGGAAATGGCCTGCCATGGGCATCATACTATGCTGCCCACAGAGATCTGCATCCCTAGGTGGCCGGCTAACCTACTTAATGGATGGGTCAGCCCTGAGTGCAGTTAATTACACCCATAGAGGTGCTGTTAGGTGAACTCAAATTAAAAGCCATATTGCTACAGAGCACATGGCAAATCCTCTGGCACTAGTGGTAGTGCTTCTCTCCATGCCCACACATAAGAACATAAGAATATAAGATATGCCATACTGGGTCAGACCAAGGTCCATCAAGCCCAGTATCCTGTTTCCAACAGTGGCCAATCTAGGTCAAGCATACCTAGCAGTTTCCCCAAGAGACACAGGTTCCACAATGCTTGTACTGGGTCAAGCATTGATATCCTGGGTCCCATGCCTTGCCCTATCTCACAACAAAAGGTTAATGAACATTTTAGAGTGCATTCGCTGGCATGCCCCTGCATTCGTTTTCCCAGCTGCCAGTTGCATGCAATAAAATGCATGTGAACTGGCTAGCGGGCTTTAGTAAAAAAGGGCCATAAGATCGTGCTGTCTGACCTACAATCCATAGGAATAATATAAGCCATGCAGGAGATAGCCTGTGCTAGGTGTTGGCAAAAGACATCCTTTTTGCCCTTCATCTTTAGGTGACAAAGAAGAAACATTCACAATCAAGTCATTACTTTTCACAAAGAAGGTTAAAGTTTGAAATGAATAGGATCTGAATTATTCTAGAAAAAGAAAAAAAGAAAAGAAATGAAAAGAGGCAGATTGGATGGGCTAAACTGTTCTTATCTGCAGTCAGTCCATTTGTCTACGTTTATAAACGCCATCTCTTGCATTATTGAGCCAATAGGAAGTAGAAGTAGCCTAATGTTTAGAGCAACAACCTAGCACCCAAGAGATCCGGGTTTGATTTCCAATGGCACTCCTTGTGACCTTGGGTAAGTCACTTACCCTCCATTGTCTCCGAAGAAAAGGCCTCATAATCAGCTTCCAGTCATACCCTACCAAGAAAATCCAGAGGCTGCTGGATTGATCTGCATTGACTTGATGGCACTTAAAAAAAAAAAAAGTCTACCAAATGTCCACATGGTGGCGCCAAACTTCAAGAACTTTCAAAAGTGTCTCTTAAAGACGATTTCTTAAATTCAGTCTCTTTAAAAATATTGCCTTGCCTCATTCACCAGAAGAGTAAATAAAATGCACGTGTTTTAGAGGGAAAACGTCAACTTATGGAACTCTTTTATCACAAAAATAAATAATAAAAAAAAGAGTCATGCCAAGCATCTTCAAATAGAACTCTACCACCGTACATTTGTTCATTGCAGAACGCAGTTATTTCCAGAACACAGGTTAGTAAAGTCAAGATCCTGGTAGAATTTAGTTTATTTTTTTTTCAGTTAAGTTATTAAAAAAAACAGTAAGGAGGACATTTACATCATTCATTTCTATCATTGCAGGAAACTAGCAACATATCCCCTGTGTCTCTGTCTCACAGAACAGTCTACATCGTGGACGCAGGGCTGCCAATGCAGATCTGACATTTAATGCTCTCTGCCTAGCATTCCCGTCTCTCTTGGCTTGAAATAGGAGATATTAACGGCTTATTTATATTCTAACTTCAGAGCTGACAGCTTATGCCCCTTGCTTCCTGTAGAATTGATTGAAGTATATAACGTCTTCATACACGTCCAAGTGGATGCCTCCCCCTCCCCCATCCCACCCAATGCATTCTGATTGGCGTTTGAGTTCCAGACATTACCTTGAATTTATCTCGCCCCTGCCCTTTGTAGCTTGTTTTCGAGGAGGCAGGAAGAGACTTAGTTTTATTGCTGTGAAGACAGTGTAATTGTGTTTGTCTGGAGATGCCTTTTCTTTTGCCTTGTCTTCTTTTATTAGTTTGCATTTCAGGTGTGGATGTTATCGAGTTTGCCATTTCATTGCTTTTCAAAATGTTCTTTTACTTTCTCCATTCTAATAAAACAAACTCCCTCTACTTTCAGGGGCTGTCCACGGGCAGTTAGTGACTCAGCACCCAAGTGAACAGACTGTTACTGAGGGGATGCCTCTGGTTTTCAATTGCACGTATCAAATTTCGGGGTACCCCAATCTTTTCTGGTACGTGCAGAAGCCCGGTGAACGTCCACAGCTATTGCTGAACGATTTGGGGCAAACTGAGGATAATGGATTTCATGCCGAACACCAGAGAGATGAAACTTATTTTCATATGAAGAAACTCAAGAGCGACCTGCACGATTCCGCCGTATATTTCTGTGCTAGGAGTCACATCGTGCAAGGAAACAGACATTGTCAAACAAAAACCTCCCACAGCACCAAAACCAAGGTCTGAAGATTGTGGCGAATCAGAATCACAGATAACTGAGAAGTCATTTGGCAGTTACAGATTTTCGAAAATCCGTTTCCTAAATACATATCCCCAATAGGGGGTTCCCCCCCCCTGCAATTTTTATTTAAAGAAACAGTAATTCCAGTCAACCGTAGTTTGGAAAGTGGGGGTGTGTAACTGGCATGGACTTTTTGTTCTCTTTAAGTGAAATTTGCAAACATAATACAAGTTTATAGGAAACAAATGGATCAAACACGCTAAATCCATATGATCGTGCCATCAGTTTTTCCTTTTCTGGTTCCGTTCAGTCCGTGGCCTTTAGTTCCGAATAGGATCTAGCGCTGCCTGGGAGCCACGCTTTTAACCTGAAACCTTAGAAATCGTTTTCCAGGTACTTTTCAGTATTACATTAAGTCAAAAAGTAGGATAGAGAGTCTGGGAATGCAGACATTCAATAATTTTGTGAGAAATGAATTGGTATGTACGAACTCAGAAATCAAGCAAATATTCCAGTTTGATGGAGCCTGAAGACGTGAACCTTTGCAAAATGATGGGAGAAGATAATGTATAGCCCTGGGTACCCTTAACAGCAAGACCTTGTTTATGCTGTGGGATAAAACCAGGATTGCCAAGCTGTCTTTTACACATTAAAGGCAGTTGGCAATCGAATCATAAACTGCCACTTCGCATCTCAAGCTTCAAAAATATGCCCATTTTTAAAAAGATAATTCGGTGGTGTCCTTAGCGTTAACAAGATGAAAACCATTCCCCTGCTATTGCAGCTTCCGAACTTGAATCAGAGTTGCGGGAGAATTTCTTCACTAATGCCACACGATGTCGCTGTTGCTGCCAAAATACAATTCTCGGACCAAGGGAATTTTTAAATTCAAAGATGCAGGATAGAAGGAATCTTTTAGCGCTATTCAATTTCTATCTGTGCTTAATCTTTATCTTTAGTTACACACTTTTTATACCGTCCTTTAATGCTTTGAATCAGAATTTTACATCTCTGTAAAGCTGGAACGTGTATTTATCCTGCTATTTTATTCCTAATATCGGGCTCGCAACCTGCTTTTAATCAAATGGTCTCGCCTTAGTTCACTGTTCTTTTTTGTCTCGTTTTAGCTCTCTCCCTTCCTCCCCCTCCCCCCTTTACACGGTGATATGGGGGTGACAGTTCTATTAACTCCAGTGCTTTCTGGGACCATATAATTTCTTTATGATGCAGGTTCTTATGCCATATTCAGTAATGATTTTGACTTAATTACTTTTCTTACTCTATTCCACCTATGTATTGTTAGGCCATTTGGGGAGTAACAGGCACCTCCAAACATTTTCAGGCACCTCAAAGCAGGCCTAGAAGAATCACTTGCAGTGGTACAGTTTCCTGAAGGTTCACCTCGGTTCATTCCTTTAAGGCCGGACTTCTATCAATGATGGGGGGCTCCATAGCCAGTCAATTTTCAGGATATCCACATTGAATATGCATGAGATAAGTTAGCATATACTAGGTTTCCAGTATATGCACATTTATCTCGTGCATATCCATTGTGCCTATAAGAAATGCGACTGATTGAAGGGCCTTGCAAAGGGTTGAGAAGCTTGCGCTAACAATCTTACTTATTTTTTTTTTTTACTTATTTTATTTTATTTAACTGTTTTATTTTATACCGCTTTATTAATCTTCCATGCAGATGGGGAGAAAAGACACATTTCATAATTTTAAGTGACATGAAAAGTAAGCAATTTCTTCAGAAGGCTAAGGGAGAAGAATATGCCAGGTATTAATCTGTTATGGAGAACAGTTGCAGACTTCCCATTTATAAATCTTATCCAAGCAGTATGGAAGAGCAGAACACAGGCTTTCTCCAAGGAATGTGATATACAAACATAAGAGAACTCGGGGCTTTCATGGGGTTGGTTTCCATCACAGAGAAGCCAATCAGCTCTTGCACTGCCGTTTCCAGCCCTCTGATTGGAGGACAAAGATTCTCTAGAGGAATGTAAACGCCCTTTTCCCATTCTTACTGTACCTTTGCAGGCAGTTCGGGCCGGAGGGCTTATCCGTGAGCACTGCATTCTCTGCACCGGTTCTACGCTTTTTATTTTCTGTTTAGCCTGATTTTCGGGACTTCACTAAAGATGCTCCGATACTTTATAGTATCTCTTTTTATTCTATGCCTCTCTCCAGGTAATTATGATCTTCGAAAAAAAAAAAAAATCCTGTGGCACTGTTAGAATCGAGCAACTAAAGCCCAAAGCAGAGCAAGCCTGAACCTTTGGGTTATATTTCCAGCTCTGCCTCTGCCGCTTCTGTCATTTATTTATTTATTTATTTTTATTTATTTTATTTAACTGTATTTATATCCCGCTTTTCACCGGGTCAAAGCGGTTTAACATCAAAAGAAGGGGGGGGGGGCAGTAATGAATTCATGGGGTGGAGAGGCTGTCATGGGGAGGCCAACATTAATGATCTTAAAAGACATTAAGGACTTAAACAATGGACATTCTCTTAGCCAATGAGTGCTCCTGAATGATAGGATGGCCGTCAGCTTAAGGTGCATTAGCCAGGCTTTACAGGTGATGCACGTGTTTGTTTGCATAAAAAGTAATAGATCAGTTTATTAAAGAGCTGTCTCCGGCGATTTTTCCTAGGTGGAACACTTGAGGCTTCCGTTGACCAACAGCAAGCAGAAGTGTCTGGGAGAGAAGGGGAAAGGAGGGTCCTGAGCTGTAGTCACAGTGGCACCAACTTCCCTTGTCTTTACTGGTACAGACAGGGTGAAAGTGGAGGACTGCACTATATTCTCCGGGAACCAGGAAAGGAGGGAGCTTGCAGCAGCCAGAAAACGGATTCCGTCGGGAAAAGGTTCACTTCCACGGCTAATACAACTTCATCCAGTCTAATCATCTCTGATGTGGAAGTGGGAGACAGAGCAACGTATTTCTGTGCTCTGCAAGATACTACACTGTGATGAATGCGGAATATAGTGCAGTACAAAAACGTCACACTCAGGTCCGATATTTTGGGGAGACTTTGTATAGCTATACTACAAATCCAAAACGTGACACTTTGTCCCCCTAAATGTAAATTCAAAAGAAATAATCGTATCCATAGTGATAGAACTGGAATGCGGTTGGTGCCATTACTAGAATATTTCTTTACTGTTTTCCCCCCATTTGAGATATAAACAATCCGATCAAAATTTCTCATCTGTACTATAAATAATTCTAGAGCGATCCTATGTATTGTACCAGGCATATGGATCTCTGGAATAAAATGACAGCGTTGATGTTTATAGCTGACTTTGGGACTCAAAGGACCCTGAAGACCTAAATACACAGCTGAAGAACTGTCGGGCTCGGTGACTTCTTCGAATCCAGTTCAGAAGCTTTCAGTGGCTCCTGGACATTTGAAAGAATTACACTATTTATCTGTATTATAAGGATAGCATAAGGGATGTGACGGTTCTAACAGTCACCTGCCATATTAATGGAAATTCTGCAAAAAAACCCTGTTAATTTCGGACTCATTTTCCAATGAACAGCATCAGGCTATGTAGTATGAAGAATCCGTGAATACCATATTTTTTCAAGGCTGACCTTTAGGCTGCAGCCACAAGTAGACCCAATCTGCTAACATTAGCACAAAGTCTGAGGATTCACATTGTGCAGATATGAAATATATACTAATTACATCTGCAGTTAGAGAGGGAAGATGCATCACCTGGTTCATGCAAGCGAAAGCAGAAGTTGGAGCCCATGGGCAAATATATTTTAATGTGTTAGAGTAGGCACAAACAATACAATATTTTATTGAAATGACAACGGTCCGTGTCCCTGTGTTGATGGGGAGGTGTTCCAGAAAGCTACAGTGATAATATGGATATTTACATCCAAATGAAGGATATGGTGGAGTGAGATGAATGCGCAGCTCAGAAGAGTGTTGGAGCAGCCTAATGGCTCCAGCACCAGGTAGAGAATCAGGAAGGTCAAGGCTCGAATCCCATTAACATTCTTTCAGATCTTGGGCAAGTCACTGAACCCTCTGTCACTTTAGTAAAAGGGCTCCTGAGTTTGCAACTAAAGTGCAGTATTTTTTATGCCCCTAACATGCATTTTGAGACAAAATCAACATATTTTAGGTGCAACTAAGCCAGAGTTATTGTCATGGGTACGGTCAGCATGTGTCCAAGGGTTACCACACAGGCAACCCCCTCAGCAAGTGGTTTGTCCCTTGACAATTACCCTGGGTGCACATAATGCCATCTACCGAGACGGTGGTAGATTGGGCTGTACCAAGTGTTGTGCAAGTGGTCTGGTCGCAAGGGTGCAATCACTGGGCACTGATATCATCACTGGGCTTCTGAGTTACTGAACATGGCTGGGTGGAGGGGGGCACCAAATTATAGTTGAACAGGGTTCCAGCTTGGTAAAGTCTTGGTGGTAGTTGCACCTGCCCTAAGTGCAACACTCATAATTAGCATGTTGTACTGATGCTCACACTAACTGCAATGTGCAATCAACACACACTGTACACCCCAACCCCACCCTATTATGTGATGTGCTGTTAACACCACATGTCAGCATACAGAGATGGTCGCACCTGCATAGTAACAAATCACCACAGGCCTGAGGAAATGGTTAACGTGTGCTGAAATGTACATTAACTGCATAACACACTTGAGTAAAAAGTCCCCTTAGATTATAAGATTCCAGGGATAGGGAAATGCCTACTGCAAAGAAGGTGGATATGACAAATGTGCAATTAATTATGCTCCTTATGCAATATATAAAATACTTTCTGAATCTACTGGTTATTGAATATACCTATATTTTGTATTTTCTGCAATTATTACATTAGCCTATCTTAGCCTGAGATTCCTGTTTAAAAACCTGCGCTACCTAATAGGATTTGAAACATTCTTTTGCTGTCTTAAAATAAAAAGATGTTTCTTGTACCATCGCTCTCTCCCGTCTCCATAGACATAAAGCTGAAGAAGCTCTTTAATTACAAGTGGTTGGTGGATTGCCATATACACTCACTACAGAATTATGATGTAATGCTATTGTTCTGGCTTTTCAATCTTATTTGTTTATTGGTATGCAATTAAGGATTTTTGCCATTCTGTAATGGTATCCAGACTACGAAATTCAGAACACACACATACACACACAAATATATATATATATATATATATATATATATATATGGAGCACTAGCAGGCTGAAGTAGAAAGCCTACACTGAAGTCAGATGCTGTTAGCTGTATACATGTTTTCATAGTGCACCAAAAGGCTGATGCAGAAAGCTAGGGTTGGCTTTACGAGCCTTTATGCCACATTTAAGCACATTTTTACTATTCTTTACATGCAGGAAATAGACATAAATGCAGATGGAAAAACTAGTGCCCAATTAACGCCACATGTATTTAAATATATTTAAATGAATCCTAATTATTCAAATGTATTTGAATCAGCTGGGCTGGTATGCAAATCATGCCTATGCATTCTGCAGAGACAGGCATAGAGTATTTTGCAACCAGTCATAGTGCCAAAGGTTTTACTGCAGGGTCTAAGTAGAAGTAAACCTCTACTGCTGCCCCTACCAGTATTTTGATGGCACTGAATGTTTTTCCCAACGCCTAAATCATCTTCTCCTTAGATAATCAGACATCGGAAAAAGCCCCTGATGCCATCAAAATACTGTCAGGGGCCATACTGACAAAAATGAATCCCTGGCAGCTCCCCTCCCCCCAACAGTGCGAGGCAAAGAGCTGGTCTCCTGAAGTTCTGCAAATGTATTAAAGGAAACCGGCTGTTCCTGCTCCCTGCAGCCAGCAATAGGCCCTTAAGAACATTTTTGTAGTGGAACCTCTAAGTCTGCATATTAATCTCATTTTGGCAGTCTTTGTTAAACAGTAAAAAAAAAATGCAAATTAGCCTCCTGTGCTTGGGGAGAGCAAGCCAAACTAGCGCAAGCCAAACTAGCGCAGACTTCTTGCGCACATGTGTTTGGCTTGCTCTCACAGTTTAACGCTGCAGAGGCTCATTTGCATGTGCAGGGTTACCGCCACTGTTCCCGTCTAAGCTGTGCACGTGTGCGTGCGCACACACCTCGCCGAGCAAGTGCACATACTTTACAACAGAGCGCACAAAAATTACGGCTCTGATTCTGATAGAAAACAACACAGACGTCTTAAAATGTAAAAGTTATGATTGTAATTACTAGAAATTTCCCGCTTCATTTAGTAATCATCTATTTTCACTTAATTTGATTAAAATCATTGTGGTGTACATACTGTATTCTGACGTGTAGTCAAATTTTAAAGTATATAACTCCGAGTGTCATTATGTGGTGCACAAAAATTTAACCTTCCTTCCAAAGCTGCACACAGCTGATATTTTATGCGCACACAGCCTACAGAAAATTAGAGGGAACATTGGTTACCGCAATGGGAATTTGCATACACTAACCTTCCTGCATCGCACGTTAAAATGTGTGCATTGTCAGGAACGTTAAAAAATGGATCCAGCATGGGTCTAGTGCTGGCTTTCTGCATTGGCCTGCAATAATGTGAAACTTCAGCACTGGTATATGGCAAAGGGTGTAAATGCAAATGAGCCGTGCGCAAAACTTCAGTGTAAAGTTGAAAAGAGGGGAGCCCACGCATGCGCAAAAAATAGACATGCTACAAATGGTCATATGTGCATGCAGGCAAATGTCAGACACTCACCTTATGCACAGAGGATGTGCAGGTTCTTTTGGTGTTCACCCCATAATAATCAACACTATTTCATTCAAAAACATTTTGTTATGAAATCAGAAATGGAGAATGATATAAATGAGTTCCGAGAGCGCACAGGATTAGAAGCAAAAGACATTTTTTCTTGAACAGTGGAACTTTCGCTTATATGCTGAAAGATACATGCAGAAAATTTTCATGTTGAAGTGACTGTTCATCGGTACATACCCTGAAACAGTCTATATGGTCCATCTAGTCTGCCCAGTAAGATGGCAAGAGTAGGTGCACCTGCCGCTCTGTGCAGGCCACCCCTCCCCATGTCTTAGTTTAGGGGTGAAACCACCGCTCCGTGTAGGACACCCCTATTTGTTGAGAAATTATATAGTTAAGTTTATTTTGATTTTATCCTGTTCCTGAAAAGGGTTCCACGGTGTCTGCCCATGCCATTTTGAATTCTGTCACTGTATTTGCCCCCACCACTTTCCATCGAAAATCCCAATGGAAAAGGGTGAATAGTGGAGTACCCCAGGGACCTGTACTGGGTCCGCTACTTTTTGGCATATTCATAAATGGCCTGGGAAAGGGAATAACTAGTGAGGTTATCAAATTTGCAGACGACACAAAACTGTTTAAAGTTGTTAAAACCCAAGAGGACTATGGAAAACTGCAGGAGGATCTGGATAAATTGGAAGACTGGGCATCCAAATGACAGATGAAATTTAATGTGCACAAGTGCAAAGTTATCCACCTAGGAAAGAACAACCCACACTATGGTTACACAATGCAAGGTTCCACATTGGGAACCACCACCCAGGAAAAAGATTTAGGAGTCATCGTGGATAACATGTTAAAACCCTCCGCCCAGTGTGCAGCGGCAGCCAAGAAAGCAAATAGAATGTTAGGTATCATAAGGAAAGGAATGGAAAATAAAACAAAAGATATTATAATGTCTCTGTATCGTTCCATGGTGCGACTGCACCTTGAATATTGTGTGCAATTCTGGTCGCCGTATCTTAAAAAGGATATAGCGTTATTAGAAAAGGTACAGAGAAGAGCCACCAATATGGTAAAGGGGATGGAAGGCTACTCCTATGAAGAGAGGCTACAAAGGTTAGGGCTCTTCAACCTGGAAGAGAGAAGGCTGAGGGGAGATATGATAGAGGTCTATAAATTAATGAATGGAGTGGAACGGGTAAACGTAGATCGATTGTTTACTCTATCAGAATATAGAAAGACTAGGGGACATGTAATGAAGCTACAGGGTAAACTATTTAAGACAAATAAGAGAAAATATTTTTTCACTCAACATGTAATCAAACTCTGGAATTTGTTACCGGAGGATGCAGTAGGAGCTGTTAGTGTAGCTGGGTTTAAAAAAGGTTTGGAAAAGTTCCTGGAGGAAAGGTCCATAAACCATTATTAAGAAGGAACCCAGGATATCACTGCTTGACCCAGTACAAGCATTGTGGAACCTGTGTATTTTGGGGAAACTGCTAGGTACGTATGACCTAGATTGGCCACTGTTGGAAACAGGATACTGGGCTTGATGGACCTTGGATCTGACCCAGTACGGCATATCTTATGTTCTTATGGCATTCCAAGCATTCACCACCCTTTCAGTGAAAAAAGTATTTCCTGACATTGCCTTTCAATTTACCCCCTTGCAGCTTCATGTTATGCCCTCTAGTTTTATAGCTGCCCCGTCTTTGGATAGGGTTGGTTTGTTCATTATTTCTCTAAGTATTTAAAGGTCTGAATTATATCTCCCCTGTCCCTCCTCTCCTCCAAAGTGTACATATTTAGATCTTCAAGTCCCTTCTCATAAGGCTTCTAACGCAGGCTCCAAATCAATTTGGTTGCCTTCCTCTGAACAGTTTCCAGTTTTTTTATATCATTTGCAAGATATGGCCTTCAAAACTGAACACAATATTCCAAGTGAGGCCTCATCAGTGACTTATACAGTGGCACTAGTACCTTTTCTTTTCTACTGGTAATTCCTCTTTGTATGCATCCCAACATCCTCCTGGCTTTTGCCACCGCCTTGTCGCACTGTTTTGCCACCTTGAGATCCTCAGAAATAATCACACCAAGGTCCTTCTCCTGGTCCGTGCACACCACCCTCTCGCCCCCTATTGCGTACATTTCCCTTGGATTTCTGCTACCCACTACACGTCTTCACATTAAATCTTAACTGCCAAGCATTAGACCATTCTTCCAGCTTCTGTAGATCTTTCCTCATCTTATCCACTCCCTCAGGGGAGTCCACTATTTTGCAAATTTTTGTTTCATCTGCAAAAAGACAGATTTTCCATGCAGTCCTTCAGCAATATCACTCACAAATACATTGAACAGTGCCGTGTCCAGGACCGAACCCTGGGGCACCCTGCTAATCACCCTCCTTTCATCTGTGTGAGCTCTATTTACCATCACCTTCTGTCGTCTGTCAGTCAACCAATTTCTGATCCAGTTCACCGCCTTGGGACCCATCCCCAAACTACTGAGTTTATTGATACGCCTCCTATGAGGAACAGTATCAAAGGCTTTGCTGAAATCCAGGTAGATGACATCCATCGCATGCCCCTGGATCTAGTTCTCTGGTCACCCTGTCAAAGAACTCAATCAGATTTGTTTTGCAAGATCGTCCTTTGGTAAAACCATGTTGCCTCAGATCATGCAACCTTGTTGGTTTTGAGAAAGTCCACTATTCACTCTTTCAGAAGTGCCTCCATTACTTTTCCCGCCACTGAGGTAAGGCTCTTGGGCCTGTAGTTTGTCACTTCTTCCCTGTCACCACTTTTGTGGAGAGGTACCACATCGGCCATTTTCCAGTCCTGAGGAACTTCTCATGTTTCCAAGGATCTGTTGAAAACATCCTTTAATGGCAAGAACCTCTCTGAGCGCTTTCAGTATCCTGGGATGTATCCCATCCAGTCTCATGGCCTTGTCTACTTTCAGTTTTGCAAATTGTTCTAACACATCATCTTCTGTGAATGGTGTGGTATCTACTTCATTTCTATTTTTATATTTGGGAGTCACAGGTGGTCCTTCTCCAGGATTTTCTTTAGTAAAAACAGAGCAGAACATAAGAACGTAAGATATGCCATACTGGGTCAGACCAAGGTCCATCAAGCCCAGTATTCTGTTCCCAACAGTGGCCAATCTAGGTCATATGTACCTAGCAGTTTCCCCAAGAGACACAAATTCCACAATGCTTGTACTGGGTCTTATGTTCTTTTGTTCTTTGAAAATACAGGCAGTGAGATCACCTGATTGACATGAAACACTGAAACCACTTTCGGTAAGAATACTGGCACTGTACGTAATACAACTTTGTGATTAAAAAATGATAAATATGGCTCTTTACAAGATAAAGCCTGCAACTCCGAAATTCTTCTAGCAGAACAGATTGCCACGAGAACAACTGTTTTCAACGTTAAATCCTTCAATGACGAAACTCCCAATGGCTCAAAAGGTGGACCCATTAGAGACTCTGAAACCAAATTTAAATCCCATAAAGGCATTAAATTACGTTTAGGAGGCCGCATAAGCAATACGGCTCTTAAAAATCTACGAATGTCTACGTGAGAAGTATTCGTTTAGCAATTTCGCTTTTTCAATGTCACTTTCCACGAGTCCTTTCCCAGCACTTCTGAGTCCTGTAATTCCACCTCTGATTTTCCTCTTCTCCCGAATACACCTGAAGAAAGCTTTGTCGCCACACTTCACATCTTTAGCCATCTTTTCCTCAGGCCTTTGATTTTGCTGTCCTTATTTCTCTTTTCTGCATTTGGTGTAGAGGTACTTGTGCATACACTATATGTTGCTTTATCTGCATGCAAAGGGCTCACTAGTCTTTCTGCCTCGGCCTGTTGGTGACAGTCAATAAGTCTGATCACCAGGGGGCAGTGGAGTTTCTTGAAAACATAGAAAGGAATTTATTGATTTCGTGTGTCTGCATTCTAATTCTGAATTATATACAAGATTCAAGATACTTAGAAAATTTTATGCTGAAAATGATTTTCACTTAACAAAAAAATCGGACATGTCAGGAGATTTGAGAACGCATTATTTCTGTTATGTGCTATAGTGTTTTTCTTGTAGGTGCTATCCCAAGGGATGTGCCCATCTGTTTCTCCTTTCTCCTGTTGGGCTGGTTTTTCACCAGTTTTTTCTTGCACGGTTTAAGCTTGGGAGCTTTTCCCTACCTAAAATTGGAAAAAAAAAAAACAAGCAATTTTTTGGAAAAGTGATGCTTCATTGTTTCAGTGGCGACCTTTAATAAAGGTAGGTTGAACAATTTCCATCCTGTTTCTAACTCCACTTAAGGTATGATGCTGATGGGATTCACAAACCCTACCTGATCATTGCACTTAGTAGTCTAGCTATGAGTAAGGGGTATTTCAGAAGCCCTTTTCCAGATTTTTATATGTGAAAATAACTCGCATCTAGTTCCGAGTAGCAATTTTTAAATAGCCTGAATATGCCTGCCCCGATTATATATCTAGGTCGCTCCGGGGCCTCATGACGGCAATGACACCAGCACCTGGGCTTGCTCCAAAAATATTGTCTGGACCTATACCAAAGGCCACTTATTGAGAAGCAGGTTTTCCACTCATGTATGCCTAATTCTCGGTTAAGCCGGGCTGGGTACCTGATATAGACAAATGTCCGATTTAGCACCACGCTCAGACAATAGTGATTAGCCGGCTATTTAGTTTGCTCCTAAAAGCCTTTAGTGCTAAAGCGACTCGGCTGTCAGTGACTCGGTCACTACCGATCTTTATTGTTTTTGACTCTCTGGTAGTGACCGAGTCACGGTCGCTATCACATTAGCGTTAAAGGAGTTTTTGCACAAATTAAATAGCGGGCTAATCACTGCTGATTTACAGTGCTGAACTCCAAATGATTCATAGTAGTAGTAGAAGACACATACATTTTAAGGTGCAGTATAATGTTCACCTACTTTCACTTAATGAATTTTCTCAGCTTATAAGAAGTCCCGCCCTCATCGATAAGCCTATAGATAAACCCTAGAAATAATGGAATGAAGTATAAATTCTTGATTTTGGATTGCTGACGTTATTTTTTTCAGTTTTATTGCTCACATTTCCCATATCCGAGCTCCAGGCCAGTTACATTCAAATACACAAGTCATTTCCCTGCTCGAGCAGCTCGCAGTGTAAATTGTACGCTGCTTAAGGTGTTTTTTCAAGAAATGTATCTATTTACTAAGCAAATTGTGTCATGCAGCTTTTATATGAGTGGGCGCATTGCTCACCGTAAACGCTGCTGTGTTGGAGTTACTGCTTTAGTGACGTTGATCAAAGCTCATTCATGACAACTGGATTGTGACATCATCGCATACCTAAAGAGAGACTTTGTCTAGTCCTGCCCCCATTTCCTGAGAGAGAAATGCAGCATTTCGGACTCTGTGTGTGTCATTGTCTTGGGAGTTTTCCTGCTGCTTTCTGAAAGACTGTTTTACTTATAATCTCGAATATGTATAAAGAGGGGCTGATCTGGATCCTGCTTTCCAGCTATGTTTTATGTAAGGATTAAAAATCAGTGAGGGATTTCTCTCAGGTCGGGCTGTGCTACTGTGAAAGTCTCAAAATATATATATATATTTTTTTATTGCACCTACGTATTAATTTTTCAAAGGGTCCCTTTTCTTAGGGTTCAATTTTCTCAAAACATAGTTATTAATAGGTAGATACACATGTTGACGAGATCAGTTTAAAATAATGATTATTCAACATATTCTGATGCTGAAGTGGTCTGATAAATTTAAATTTCTTACAGATGGACAAAGCAATAACCAAGTTTTCCAGCCACCGAAACTTCAAGTCGCTGAAAAAGAAAATGTGGAAATCCGATGTAACCACAGCATAAGCAGCTACGATCTTTTGCTTTGGTACCAGGTTCTCCCGGGAACCGGCCCTCGAGCAATTATTTTTGGATATAACTTTGCTGAAAACCGGGGACAATTTGCAATGACTTTTGACAAAGACAAATTGGCCACATCTCTCATTATCGCCAAGGTGAAGGCAACAGACGCTGGTGTATATTACTGTGCTGTGACCACAGTGACGGGAGCAGCAAGTGACGCTGTACAAAAACTGACTAGACAGAGAAGATAGTGATATCAGGTTGGTGACAGGAGTAAATATAGTGTACCAACAAAGAAATCGTTTTCAAGTAAGATCACCTCTTTAAAGTACCACTAGATGCCGCTGCTGCGCCATCCAAAATAGTGACAAATTTTCCCTGACGGAATAAATGAAGGACTTCAGAATGGGGGGGGGGGGGGGATTTAGCAAAATCCGGATGCATTTGTTTGTATGAAGAAAATCTCGGATATTGGCAGGGTTGACTCGTCCACTAGGCAATGTAGGTGGCCGAACTGGTTGGGCTGCTTTGTGCTACCGCTTTGTTGCCTGCAGAAGACCATGTACTTCGGCACACATGACCTGCCACCTCTGTTCCCTTTCCAACGCACCCACCGCCACCCCCCATGATGGAATCAGTGGCAGTGGGGAGCAGCAGTGGCACGGCTAGGCAGGGGCAACGACGGGGGCATGGGGATGGCCTGATAAAGAAGAACCCCAGCTTAGTAAACCATACCCTATATGAACAGAAAGTTGTTTGCAAAAAAAAAAAAAAAAGCTTCAAAATTAATATTATCCATCAGATTTAGGAGTCAGATCCATTTGACCTTTTGCTATTTTAAGGTTCTGAAAGGCAGAGGAAATCCATTGGAGACCACGAAGGATTTATTTTACTAAAGCATCTTAGATTTTTGCAGCATGTTAAGAATTAGTGGCAGTGGTGGGCGGTGGCGTGGCTTAGCATGGGTGGAGAGGAGGCGAGTGGCGTGACTTGGTGCTTGGGGGGGGGGGCAGGCCAGGACTTCTGCCTAGAGCAGCAGAAACCCTTGGGCCAGCCCTGACTGGAAGTGAAGGAAATGCATACAGAAACCAAGAAGTGAGTAGTTTTCATCAAGGCTGTTTGATTTTTCTTTTGCAAATAAAGTTTTATGTGAAAAAAATGGTACATAGATGTATATTTTTCATTGTGCACTCTTTAGTCATAAACTCTCTCTCTCTCTTATTCTCACTTTAAGCTCATTTTACTAACACTTAGCTATTGTGGGGCATGACCAGTAGATTCCCAGCAGCTAACGCATCATGGACCACTCTAATGTGTGCTCCAGTAAAGGGGGTGCACTCAGAGCCGGCCCAAGTGTTTCTGCTGTCCCAGGCAGAGACTGAAGCTGCGCTGCCCCCCAGTTGCCCTCTCCCCACTGAGCTGTGTTACACTGATGCCCCCCCCCCGCTTCCTCCAATTCCGTTGGCAGGGGAGGGGGCAATTGCAGCAGCAGGGCAGCATACCATGCGCTTTGGTACACATGGCCTACCACTTCTGACCCTCCCCCCCAACACAATTTCCACTCAGAGAGGGGTCAGGAGTGGCAGGCCATGTATACCAAAGCGCCCCTGCCATGCCATTCACAGAAGTCTGCCTCTCGAGGTGGCCGCCTATCCCACCTAGTGGATGGGCTGGTCTTGGGTGCACCTAATGCTACCCATAGAAGTGTTGTTATGGTTATGGTTATGGTAATTTTATTTGATAAACCGCCTTTCTGGAACAAACAAAGCGGTGTACAATATACAAATTAAGGAAAAGGCTTGGAGCCAGAGAAGTGGAAAGGAAATTACAATAATCTTATGAGAAAAGAAAGAGAGGAGAGACAGGACAAGACAAGAAGTGGATACACACATAAAGGGGAGAGAATCTAAGGCGGGTCACACAAGGGGGAGGGAAGGCCAAATGCTGTGGAAAAGAGGTGAGTTTTCAGGTCTTTTTGAAAGTGTTATGATTGGGTTCGAGGCGGAGGGATGAGGGAAGTGAGTTCCACAGGGCAGGCCCTATGAAAAAAAAAGCAGAAGATCGTGTAAATTGCAGATGGGCGAGGGAGGGTGAAGGAAGGGTGAGGCGATTAAGGTGAAAAGAACGGGGTGTGTGCCTGGGGGTGTGGAAGGATATGAGATCGGCTAAGTATTGTGGAGTATTGGTATGGAGGATGTGGTGCACTAGAGAGAGCAATTTGTACTGGGTGCGGAAGGGAACAGGTAGCCAGTGAAGATGGAGGAGTAGAGGTGTTATGTGATCCCGGGGAGAGGAATGAGTAAGAAGGCGGGCAGCAGTGTTTTGGATCCTCTGGAGGCGGGCAAGCTGGGATTTAGAGAGGCCAATGAGAACCGAATTGGAAAAGTCCACCCGTGACATGACCAGTGACAGAAGCAAGGTAGTGAGGGCTGCTGGGGAAAGGAAGGGACGTATTGCTCGAATTTGACGGAGGAAAAAGAAGGAAGTCTTGGTAAGGTGAGAAACGTGGGCTTGGAAGGAAAGGTCTGAATCGAAGTGCACTCCGAGATACCGAAATGTGGAGACTAGGGGAACAGGGGTGCCGGAGAAAGAAGGTGCTAATGAAAGGGGGTGGGTTACCATAAGAAAACCAGATTGCAACAGTTTTGGTGAGATTAAGATGAAGGCAGTTTTGTGTCAACCAAGAAGCTACCGTGGTGAGGCAAGAATTTAATGGGGAAAGATCTGGACAGGAGGGGGAAGTGTGGTGAAGGAGAACTATGTCATCGGCATAGTAAAATGCCGATATTCCCGAATGCTGAATTAACAGTGCGAGGGGGGCCAGGAAAAGGTTAAAGAGCAGAGGTGCTAAGACTGAACCTTGGGAGACACCACAAGTGAGCGGGAATGGGTCGGAGGAAGGGGTTGAAGGGGAAGAAGAGAGAACGGTGCAAGACCGGGAGGAAAGAAAGGAGTGAAACCAGCGATAGACAACACTGCAAAGACCCGCTTCCCGTAGGCAGAGAAGAAGAAGGGAATGGTCTACTAAGTCGAACGCAGCAGATAGATCAAGTGCTACAGCCACTGAGATATCCCCGTGTTCATGGGCAACGTGCAGTGCGTTGGTGAAGGCGAGTCGGATGGTTTCAACACTATGACCGGTACAAAATCCTGACTGTCGGGGATGAAGAAAGTGGATAGAATCAAGGTGGTGAGTGAGCTGCTCAAAGACCAGTTTTTCTAGAAGCTTGGAGAGGAAGGGAAGGTTAGAAACTGGGCGGTAGTGAGCGGGAACCAGAGGATCCAAAGAGGGATTCTTTAGGATGGGACGAATTAGAGCTTGTTTCCAGGGACGGGGGAAGGTCCCAGTGGAGAGACTGGAGTGAAAAATAGAAAGGATATAGGGAAGGAGTGAAAGGGAGGGAGTAAGTAGCCAGGAGGAAGGAATAGGGTCGAGAGAACAAGTGGTTTTCCTAGAGGAGGAAATGAGGTGATGCAATTCAGAGGTGGTAGGCAGAGAGAAAGAAGCCCAGGTGTGAGAGAGATGAAAGGTAGGAGGAGGCGATGCAGCTGGGGGGGTGAGTGGATGGGAGCAGGGCAATGAGGCAAAGAAGCTCGCAAGTTAGAAATTTTGTCATTGAAGAAGGACGCCAGATGAGAGGGGGGAGGAGAGGGCTGAATTGTAGTAATAGGAGTTGTGGAGTGTAGAGAGGAGAGGGATTTGAGTGT
Source organism: Ichthyophis bannanicus (assembly GCA_033557465.1). Lineage (NCBI taxonomy): Eukaryota > Metazoa > Chordata > Amphibia > Gymnophiona > Ichthyophiidae > Ichthyophis > Ichthyophis bannanicus. Next base: position 125,339,827 of record CM066048.1, read on the forward strand.
AGCATAAAGGTGTCGAGTCTGATTCGGGGCCCTAGCAATGGTGTCAGAAAAGTATGAACGTTTGGCTAGATGAACCTGTGATCGATAGTGTGATGAGTTCGCCTTGAAGAAGGCAAGAGAAGTTGGGGAGGGGGCCTTGCGCCATGACCGCTCTGCCCTGCGAAGGTGAGTGCGAAGAAGACGCAGCCCACTGTGGTACCAGGGGTGCGTAGGATGGTGACGTGGTGGGCGGGGGCGCAGAGGGGCAAGGTGGTCAAGAGTGGCAGAGAGGGTAGAGGACCAAAGAGAAGCTTGAGAGGTGGGGGAGAGAGAAGTAAAGTTGGCAGGCAGTAGTTGAGTGGCAGAAGGGAATTGCTGAAGAGTGAGCGGAGTTATGAGACGCGAGTAACGGGGGGGGGGGAGGGGACTTAGGAGGGAAAGGGGGGGGGGGGAGAAAGAGCCCTGGGAAAAGCACAGGAGGCAGAGAGACAAAAATGATCCGACCAAGGCAGTGGGCGTGAACAAAGGTCATGGAGGGTGAGAGGAAGAGAGGAGGAGGTAAGAAGTAAATCTAAGGTATGGCCAGCAAGATGAGTAGGGAAGGGAATATGTTGTGAAAGAGATAGGTCCTGCAGAAAGGAAATGAAAGCGTGATCTCTGGAGGAGACAGGGAAGTCGAGGCGGATGTTGAAATCGCCAGCTATGAGCAGATGTGGGAAGGAAAGGGAAAGATCAGAAATGGTTAGGTGGACTCACATCCGTCTCTCTCTCATACAGAACAGTCTGCATCGGTTAGCATTCACAGCTATTGCTGAACGATTTGGGGTAAGCTGAGAATAATGGATTTCTTGCTGAACAACAGAGGGGTGAAACTTCTTTTCATATGAAGGAACTCAAGAGCGACCTGCACGATTCCGCCGTATATTTCTGGGAGTGCTGGGAGTTACATCATTCAAGGAAATAGACAGCATTAAACAAAATCCTCCCACTGCACCAAACCAAGGTCTGAAGATTGTGGCAAATCAGAAACACAGATAACTGAGAAGTCATTTGGTAGCTACGGATTTTCAAATCCATTTCCTAAATGTGTATCCCGAATAGGGATTTTTCCCTGAATGTTTATACAAAGAAACACTATTTCCGGTGGAAGTGGGTATATGTAACTGGCATGGAATTTTGGACTTGAAATTTGCAAACATAAGTTTATAAGAAATAAAAGTCTCAAACACGTTAAATCCATATTGTGTTACCTTTAGTTTTTCCTTTTCTGATTCTGTACATTCTTGGGCCTTAAGTTCCAAAAAGGATCTAGAGTCACTTGGGAGTAACCTATGAGCTTTTAACCTGAAACCTTGAAAATCGTTTTCCAGGTAGTCACCTTTTCAGTATTATCTTAAGTTAAAAAGTAGGATGCAGAGATCTCTAAGAATGCAGAAATTCAATAATTTTGTGAAAAAGGAATTGGTATGTACAAACCCAGAAATCAAGCAAATATTCCAGTTTATATAAGAACATAAATGTCATACTGGACCAGACAAAGGTCTATCAATCCCAGTATCCTGTTTCCAACAGCGGCCAGTCCAGCTCTAAAGTATCTAACAAGTTCCCCAAAAGGCACGTAGGTTCCACAATGCTTGGCAAGCAGTGGATTTCCTGGGTCCCTTTCAATATCGGTTTATGGACCTTTGTCTTTTTACTTTTTGATGGCATAAACAACCTATCTACGTTTACCTGTTCCACTCCATTCATTAATTTATAGACCTCTATCATATCTCCCCTCAGTCGTCTCTTTTCCAGGTTGAAGAGCCCTAACCTTTTTAGCCTTTCCTCACAGGGATATCCTTCCGTCCCCTTTACCATTTTGGTGGCTCTTTTCTCTCTTTTCTAATTCCGCTATATCCTTTTTAAGATAGGATGACTAGAATTGCACACAATATTCAAAGTTCGGTTGCACCATCGAACAATACAGAGGTTTTATCCTTTGTTTTATTCTCTGTTCCTTTCCTTATGATAGAGCCTCCACACTTGAGGCGTTGCAAACTGATGGAAGGAGAGAATGTAGGTGTATAGCCCTGAATTTCTCTGGGTATTCTTAACAGTAAGATCGTGTATATCCTGTGATAAAACCAGGACTGTCAACCTGTCCTTTACACTTTAAAGGTAGTTGGCAATCTAAATCATAATCTGTCACTTCACATCTCAACCTTAAAAATATCCCCTTTTTCTAAAAGATAAATTAGTGTTGTCCCTGGCATTAACAACAAGGTGAAAACCAACGGCCTCCTCTCCCCCCCATTGCAGTTTCCTAACTTGGAATCAGAGGTGCGGGAGAAATTTCACAACAAATGCCATATGATGTCACTGTTATTTATTTATGTAACAGATTTTATACACCACCTTCTCCTTAAGTCAAAGCAGTTTACATTGCAACTCAGTACTATTTACATTGCAACTTTTAGTTAGGGTGGGAAGTGTAACGTCGCACGCAGGTTAATTTAACAATCTCAGAAGAATTTAGGTACAAGTTGAGAAGAAATGGAGGGTCCTGGTCCGGTACTGGAGTAGTCTTGAGACTTGGTCAGTAACCAGTGGGCGAGGAGCACTTTACAATGCACTATGTTATGTTTCCAAAATGTTCAATATACTATTCTTGAACCAAGGACATTTTAAAATACAAAGATGCAGGACAGAAATAATCTTTTAGCACGATTCATTTTCTATTCTTTTAGTTGTGCTTAATGCTTTGAGTCAGAGTTTGACATTTGTAGAAAGATGAAACTTGTATTTATCCTGTTACCTACTTTATTCCTAATACCAGACTCACATCCTGCTCCTGATCAAATGGAACTCTCCTTTGTTTTAGTCCTTTTTTGTCTCGTTCTGGCTCCCACCCTTTTACACGGTGATGGAGGTGAAAGTTCCATTAACTCCAGTGCTTTCTGGGACCGTATATTTTATTTATGATGCAGGTTCTTATGCCGAATTCAATCACGATTTTGACTGAAATACTTTTCTTACACTATTTCACCAATGCTTTGTTAGGCCATTTGGGGAGTAACAGGCACCTCCAAACATTTGCAAGCACCTCAAAACAGGCCTAGAAGAATCACTTGCGGTGGTACAGTTTCCTGAAGGTTCACCTCAATTCCTTCCTTTAAGGCCGGACTTCTATTTATGATAAGGGCTCCATAGCTAGACAATTTTCAGGATATCCACATTGAATAAGCATTAGCTAAGTTAGCATATACTAGGTCTCCAATGTGTGCAAATTTATCTTTTGCATATTCACTGTGCCTATATGAAATTAGACTGATTGAAGGGCCCTGCAAAGGGTTGAGAAGCCTGTTCTATCTTCCATGGAGATGGAAAATAAAGTCACATTTCTTCATTTTAACTAACATGAAAAATAAGTAATTTCTTCAGAGCGCTAGAAGATAGGAATATGCCAGGTATTAATCTATTATGGAGTATAGTTTTTGATTTCTCATTTAAAAAATCGTATCCAGGCAGACAGTATGGAAGAGCAAACCACAGACTTTCTCCAAATAATGTGATATAGAAACATAAGAGAACTCGGGGCTTTCCTGGGGTTGGTTTCCATCACAGAAGAGCCGTTTCTAGCCCTCTGATTGGAGGAAAATGGTTCGAGAGGAATGTAAACGCCCTTTTCCCATTGTTACTGTACCTTTGCATGCAGTTCGGGCCGGAGGGCTTATCCGTCAGCCCTGCATTCTCGCACCAGTTCTACACTTTTTATTTTCGATTTAGCCTGATTTCCGGGACTTCACTAAAGATGCTCCGTTACTTACTAGCGTCTCTTTTTATTCTATGTCTCTCTCCAGGTAATTATGATCTTTGAAAAAAAATCCTGTGACACTGTTAGAATCGAGCAACTAAAGCCCAAAACAGAGCAAGCCTGAACCTTCGGGTTATATTTCCAACTCTGCCTCTGCCGCTTCTGCCATTAGTTTAGCCAATGAGTGCTCCTGAATGATAGGATGGCCGTCAGCTTAAGGTGCATTAGCCAGGCTTTACAGGTGATGCACGTGTTTGTTTGCATAAAAAGTAATAGATCAGTTTATTAAAGAGCTGTCTCCGGCGATTTTTCTTAGGTGGAACACTTGAGGCTTCCGTTGACCAACAGCAATCAGAAGTGTCTGGGAGAGAAGGGGAAAGGAGGGTCCTGAGCTGTAGTCACAGTGGCACCAGCTTCCCTTGTCTTTACTGGTACAGACAGGGTGAAAGTGGAGGACTGCACTATATTCTCCGGGAACCAGGAAAGGAGGGAGCTTGCAGCAGCCAGAAAACGGATTCCGTCGGGAAAAGGTTCACTTCCACGGCTAATACAACTTCATCCAGTCTAATCATCTCTGATGTGGAAGTGGGAGACAGAGCAACGTATTTCTGTGCTCTGCAAGAGGGAGCACGGTGCTGTAAAACGCTTCTATCTCCCCCACAAAACCCCAGAGGCAGCAAAACAAGGCAGAGTTATCTATTCCACTGAGAATTGTGTTTAAATTAACCAAAACTAGTGTCTGAGAATAAATGTAACTTTAAATAGAATGATGTTTACATGAAGACAAGTTCTGTTAGTGCCAATACTGTACTTTACAGCAACAGGATAAAATCAAAATAAACGGAACCATCTAATTTCTCAACAAATAAGGGTGACCTACACGGAGCGGCGGGTTCACCCCTAAACCAGGACATGGGGGAGGGGTGGCCTGCACAGAGCGGCAGGTGCACCTACTCCTGCCATCTTACTGGGCAGACTAGATGGACCATACTGGTCTTTATCTGCCGTCATTTACTATGTTACTTCATCTTTAGACTTTATATTAAACAAAGATGGTGGCGTGATGGATATGTTGCGCCTATAAAGACCTAAAGAAGCATCTTTCTTTGTTCGCTGCTTATAAATTCATCTTTTTCGTCCAGAATAAAAATTATCTATTTGCTGAACCAATGGTAACAGACGCTAAAAGAGGATGAATTAGAAAAAGGTGAGATTTGTGAGCAGGAGACTCCAGCCCTCAAGGCTTTTAATAGTAGCTACTGTCCATTAATATTTGGATCAGAAAGGGCAGCTGGGCTTTGTGGCTTTGTTTCCTTAGAAAATACAAATATCAATGGGGAAACCATGATCACATCCCCTGATATTCTCTTTCCCTATTGATACGAAACTCTCCTAGGAAAAAGTCTTCAGAGTTGCAGCTAGAACAAACAGCATCTGCTGATCCAAGCAAGACGCGAAAGAATGAATATAAAACGAGTTTTCTTTTTATGTAGACGTTTTTGTATTTTTTAATTGACTTATGAATGATGTTATGAATGCATAGCTTACACGTTCAAGGAAATGGCGCTACTGCTTAATGGGGCCTGTAGCAGTCAAAAGACAGATTCAGGAAGTGATTTATGTCCATTGCTAATACCATTTCAACCACTTTAACGATCTCTGATCTGGAACTGGGAGACAGAGCGACATATTTCTGCGCAGTGCAAGAGGGGCAAATTTAATCCACTCTTTTACTGACCTTGTGGAAATAGGATGATTTTTTCCTTCATTTTTTTTCTAGGATTCAGTAAAGAGCAGGACAGTATCACTCAAAAGCAGCCTAATAGTTACTGAGAGACGATCTGTAGCCCTCGACTGCACTTACACAACCTCCTCTTCAACCGATTATCTCCTTTGGTGCAAGCAATTTCAGAAGGGGGAGAAATGTGTGTGCAGTGGAGGTTTGCATGCAAACCTATCTCATGAATATTTATAAGGGCTATCTTGAAAATCTGAGGTTGGGAGTTCCCCAGAACTGGTTTGGGAACCTCTGATCTAGATAGTTGTCTCCGAAAATACAGAAAAGAGCTTTTCACTTTCCAAGAACAATGCAAGAATTGCTTTTTAGCGCTATGGACACAAGAGGGCTCTGCTGATTAAATATAAATTGCCTGAATTTCTTCAAATTTAAGCATTGCTCATTTTGGAGTGAAGATTTCATTCAACAAAAGTTAATCTTCTAATCATTTTGTGGGGGGGGGGGGAGAGGGGTTTAAATATAGCAGTTTAGATGGCAAGAATATATATAAAGATCTATTTCTGGAAAGAGCTGTATTATAAAGGAAAATATTTGCATTTTTTTGTAGAGTTTAGGCTATTATGGTTCATGCTATATTAAGACTAATTGGAGAAAATATTTTTTCACAAGGTAATTCTTTGCTGTAGGATGCATTAATAAAGACTGTTAGTGTAGGTGGGTTTCAAAAAGGTTTGGAGAAGTTTCTGGAGGAAAAGTTCATAAATCATTATTAAATCAGACTGGAGAAAATAATAGCTTACTTTTGGGATAAGCAGCATGGAGCTGTCTACTTCTTGGGAACCTGACCTGGACTAGCTAATATTAGAAACAGGATACTGGGCTTAATGGACCTTTGGTCTTACCCAGTATGGCATATCTTATTTTCTTATGTAGTCATTAATACTTAAATGTACAGATTTTCTTCTAAGGAAAGATGCCTGCAGAAGTTTGAGACATAATTAGCTATTAATAGTTGCAACTTTACAGCTCCTACCAGATAAAAAAAATCTACAATTTTTTTGAGAGTTACATTGGTGCATTACTTAATCTTCAAATATTCCCTCTAAAAAATTAATCTCTTCTGCAATTGGTAGAAGTGTATTTCTCCTAGACACTGTTTTCTACTATAGAAATCACGTATTTTGATGAAGGTAGATGAGTGGGCGCTGCACACCTGCCTGGTTTCTGCAGGATAGTTGGAATCCAAAAACTTGCTGTTACTCCGGGTCCAGGCTGGAAGTAAATTATGAAAACCCCATTGACAGCTCTTCCTATCATTTAAGAACAATGCAAACAGTGAAGAAAGCACTTGCAGGCAGCAACCCCAGAGTTGGTTCAAGGTGTTGGCACCCTAGGCCAATCCTAAGTCTTATGCCCCTCTTGGCTGTCAGAGTCAATAGTCTAGCTTTGAATTCTTTGCTCTTCGTCATGTCCAAAAGGTGCCACATAGGCAACTGTCTAATTTCCTAGTGGTTGGACCTGGCCCTGCCTGCCAGTTTTCTTTATGTTTCCAGTTACATCATCATCTGATGACAAAGTGTATGAATTTATCTTGAACCCTGCCCCAGTAAACCTAGAAACCAATAAGCTTTTGCATCATTCTTATTGGTTTAAACTGTTTTAGTTTTGACATAGCTCATTTATCCTGCACTTCGTAGACAGTTGGCCCATCCATCTCTGCACTAGGTCTGTGGCTGAGAGGATCCAGTTCTACTAAACGTTTCCCAAAAGTTTTATATTGGTGTATAAATCATGCTGGGATATTTTGCAAGATCCATTTGTTTTTTTTATTTCTTTTTCCAGGTAATTACAATAGGACTATAAATTCTGAACTGGATAGCTCTAGACTACAATTTAGCCTTCTGTGCCATGATTTCCATTTGTAGGCAGGGCTGGCACTACCATCGGGTAAACTAGGTAGTTGTCTAGAGTTCTGGCCCTTCTGGAGCATCCATTGCGACTGCTGTCAACCCTCTCTGGACAGGCAGCGGTGGCAAAGTCTGCAAACAGCTCCACGGTGCTTACCTTTAAACTCTGGTGCCGCAGACTGTTTGCTTCCACTCCTCCAACACCAGATGTCAGCATAGGGCAGTCTGAGCGGACAGAAGCAAACAGCTCCATGGTGCTGAAGTTTAAAGATAAGTGTCATGGGATAGTTTGCAGTCATTGCTGCTGTTCATGTCCCAGAGAAGAGCCGCAGTGATGGCAATGGGCATTGGAGGGGGCGCAAGGAATGATGTTTGCCTAAGGCACCTCATCTTCTTGTGCTGTTCCTGTTTGTATGTTAAGGTGATACAAAATCCCGCAGTCCCGGGTGTAAGAGAAGGAGAAGTGATGGCCCTCACTGGCACCCTGATATATTGCCTAAGCATATTACATCTTACGAACTCCAGCAGTTCCTGGGTAGTAGGGACATAATCGTGGACTGCGGATTGATTGGATAGGCAAGTCTCCCTTGATATTCTAAATTCCTGTCTGTACATCAAAAGATAATTCAAACTTGCCTCACCTTTGCCCATTGACGTCACCTGGTGTGGCTGATGCAATCCTGCTAGTCCATGGTGAAAAAGATTAACAACTTTCAACAATTACTACTCCCTAAAAAGAAAAGCAAAGCAAACAAGCAAAACACCAGAGGCCTATTTGTAAATAAAAATAAAAGTTTTATCTACCGAAGAGAGCTTAAATGCTAGCAAGATATGCATCCAGTGTTCTCCAAATTCTTTCCACTTTTTCAATACATTGTAACACCGATGTAGTACCTTTCATCCTCCTAATCACACAAATTGCATGTCACCAGAGGTAACATTGAATAAAGACAGGTCTTTCCAGTTCCAAATAACATGTTGTACAGCAACATAAATCAAAATATCAAATAGTCTCTTATCATGTTTCTCCAGGAACACATGCATATCTAAGGCTCTAAACAAGACCATTTGCAATGTTAATGTTGAATCAATTTTGAAAATTTCACACACAAACCCCTAGACTTCCTCCTAATAGGGCTTTATACATGGATACTCAAATAACATGTGAAACAATGTACCTGTACCTTCCAGCATAAACTGGAATCCTGCATTTGAGCCCTGAATCTATGTAACGGGGACCAAACTGCATGATGAGTGACAAAATATAGCAACTGTGACAGACTGTTTGACATGGTCAGTCTTACCGTGTGTCCATAAAGCACAGTTACTTACCTGTAACAGGTGATCTCTGGGAACAGCAGGAATAAGTCTTCACATATGGGTATCGTCGATATCGACGGAGCCTGCGCGGGAACGCTCCCCAGCATCCAAAAGGAAAGCTTTTGGGAGCATCCCACAGCACCTGCGCGCTGCCTTCCCGCCTTTCCTAACCGCCTCTCTCCAGTTCGAGTTTTAAAGCTGAGACAAAAAGAGAGTGAGGAAAGGAAAGAAAGATAGAGAGATACAACTCCTAGGGGAGGTGGGTGGGTTGTGAAGACTTATTCCTGCTGTTCCCAGAGATCACCTGTTACAGGTAAGTAACTGTGCTATCTCCAGGAACAAGCAGGAATGAGTCTTCACATATGGGGACTCCCCAGCTAGAGATGCCTGGGAGATCACCCAGGTTGTGAGTCCCTGGGAAGGGCTCTACCTCCACCCATGAATCTCAGGCATCCAGCCAGGGATGGAGGGTAGGAGTTGATTAGGTATGGAACAGGTGTTTGAGAACAGCCTGACCAAACAAGGCATCCCGGCGGGAGTCCTTGTCCAAGCAGTAATGGGCTGTGAAGGTATGAACCGAGGCCTAGGTGGCTGCTCGACAGATCTGGTCGATGGACACAGAATTTAGATGAGCCATAGAGGCTGCCATGGCCCTCACATTGTGAGCTGTGACATGGCCCTCCAGAGAAAGGTTCTTACTCTGGTAGGTGAAGGAAATACACTGAGCAATCCAATTGGACAGAGTTCTCTTAGAGACTGGAAGTCCTAAATGAGAGGGCTCAAAAGCAACAAAGAGTTGAGAGGACTTTCTATGTTGCTGTGTCCTTTGTAAGTAAAAAGCAAGAGCTCTTTTACAATCCAGGGTATGAAGATTCCTCTCTGCACTTGAAGCATGAGGTCCTGGAAAAAAGACAGGTAAATAAACCTCCTGGTTTAGATGAAAAGGTGAGACCACTTTAGGCATAAAGTGTGGATTAGTCCTGAGGACTACCTTGTCCTGATGGAACCTTGTATAAGGAGGATTAGCCACCAAGGCTTGCAGCTCACTGATGCGGCGAGCTGAAGTGACTGCAATAAGAAAAATAACCTTCCAGGAAAGGAATTTCAAGGAGGTAGTGGCTAAGGGTTCAAAGGGTGGCTGCATAAGCTGGCCAAGAACCAGATTCAAGTCCCATGCCACTGGAGGTGGTCTGATGGGAGGTTTAGTCAAAAGAAGGCCTCTCATGAATCTTGCTATAAGAGGATGAGAGGAAACAGGCTGTCCATTGAGAGGCTTAAGGGATGCTGCAATAGCACTCAAATGGACTCTTACTGAATTTGTTTTAAGGCCTGCATGGGATAAATGCAGCAAGTACTCTAGTAAAGAATTCAGGGGTATTGCAAGAGGGTTAAGACCCTTCTCTGCACACCAAATGGTAAACCTTTTCCATTTAAAAGCATAGGAACGTCTAGTGGAAGGCTTTCTGGAAGCATGAAGGATATCTTTCACCTGCTGAGAGAGATGCAAATCTTGAAGGTCTAGGCCTTCAGCAACCAGGCTCTGAGGTGAAGAGACTGGGGATTTGGGTGCCACAACGTTCTGTCCTCCTGGGACAGGAGGTCTGGAGCAGATCCCAAGTCCAGGGAGGGAGCTTGAGAGAGATGCAGAAGTAGAGGGTACCACACTTGGCGTGGCCAATGTGGTACTATGAGGATCATAGACCCCTTGTCTCTCTGAAGTTTGAACAGTGTCTTGGGAATTAGGGGAATGGGTGGAAAGGCATAAAGGAAGTCTTGCCCCCAATGGAGGAGGAAGGCATCCCTTGCCTGAACTCCCTGACACGGAATTCTGGAACAGAACCGGGGAAGTTTGGCATTCCACAGACTTGCAAACAAGTCTATGTCTGGGGTTCCCCAAATTCGAAAGATCCTGGCTATCTGGTCCCCATGGAGGGACCATTCGTGTGGAAGCAGAACTCGACTGAGTCTGTCTGCCCAAGAGTTTTGAACCCCTGGAAGATACACTGCCATGAGATGGATTTGATGCTCTCTGGCGAAGGCCCACAATCTCAGAGCTTCGTTGCAAAGCGACAGAGAGCCAGTCCCCCCCTGCTTGTTCACGTAGAACATGGCTACTTGGTTGTCCGTGTGGATGAGGATTGTCTTGTAGCTGAGCAGGGTGTGGAAGACTCTGAGAGCCAGAAAGATTGCTCTGAGCTCTAAGAGGTTGATATGTAGAGATGTCTCCTGTGGAGACCAGCTGCCTTGGGTGGAGAGATCTTGTAGATGAGCTCCCCAACCCCTTGGAGAGGCATCTGTTGTAAGAGTTGCTTGGGGTAACACCTGTTGAAAAGGGGACCCCAGCAACAGATTTTGAGTGGACTTCCACCACTGGAGAGAGCAAAAAAGGTGACTGGAGGTTGCTATTTTGTCTGACAGGCACCCTGATGCCTGGGTCCATTGGGTGGACAGAGTCCATTGAGCTGCTCTCATGTGAAGGCGAGCATAAGGAACCACATGCACAGTGGATGCCATGTGGCCTAACAGTTGTAACATCTCTCGAGCAGTTAAATGGGATTTTAACTGAATCTGTGAGGCTAACTGCACCAAGCATAGGCAACGGGCCTGGGGAAGATAGGCCCTTGCAGTTGTGGTATCTAGCAAGGCCCCTATGAACTCTAGAGATTGAGTAGGGGTGAGATGGGATTTTGGAATGTTTATTACAAGTCCCAGATACTGAAGGATACGCCTTGTGCAGGCCAGGGAAGCCTGGGCCTCTGACTGGGATGGAGCTCGGATGAGCCAGTCGTCCAGATATGTGAATACAAATATCCCTAGAGTGCGTAGAAATGCAGCAACTACTGACATGCATTTTGTGAACACCCTTGGTGCAGAGGCCAGATCGAAGGGAAGCACTCTGTATTGATAGTGCTTTCCTTGGAAAAGGAACCGAAGGAACCTTCTGTGTGTTGGATGGATGAGGACATGGGTGCATTTGAGGGAAACAGGGTACTGAGCTTGGCTGCTCGATTCTGTAGACCTCTTTTAGACATCATGGAACAGGACTCACAATCCGTGATGGAGTGGTCAGGACCTAAACATTTTAGACACCATTCATGGGTGTCGGTGACAGAAATAGTGCCGCTGCACTTCGTGCATTTTTTAAACCCAGAGGCGGGCTTTTCCATAAGGAAAAATTTCCTAGGCCTAAGGGCAAAGAAGAAAATGCAATGAAGTGAGAAAAACAGTAGTTTTTTGTTTTTTTTTTAAATAAAGAAAGAAAACACCGGCGGTACCAGTCCAGCGTCGAGAAGGCAGACGCGCGACCAAAAAAATAAAATAAAATAAAGAAATTCTTCAGCGGTGACAGGAACACGACCTGCTGGCTCCGCGGAAAAGAAGAACTGAAGAGAGGTGGTTAGGAAAGGTGGGAAGGCAGCGCACAGGTGCTGTGGGATGCTCCCAAAAGCTTTCCTTTTGGACGCTGGGGAGCGTTCCCGCGCAGGCTCCGTCGGTACCGACGATACCCATATGTGAAGACTCATTCCTGCTTGTTCCTGGAGATAAAACATTCCATTTTATTATATCAGGAGGTACACACCTGAATCAAACTTCCAGATCCTACAAAGGCCCATTAAAGAAGTACCATCATTCAGTCTAAGGAGCTTACAAAAATATGATGTTAACTTTCCACATTCACTTTCACATTACTACAAACATCACAGAGATCAGATATTGGACATAGCCCATTTGAACAGAAAGGGGGGGGGGCCTGTGTCAAGCTCTGTTCCAGACAATACAGCTTAGCTGCCTGTAGTATTGACAACCCAAAGACCTTCCTTAATGTTTCTTGATGAATTATATGCCCACCATCAAACAATTGACCTACACAATTTATACCCTTTTCAACCCACCCCCTCCAAATATTTTCCTCTTGTTGATCCAAATAAGTGAGTTATACCAGATGGATGAAGCTTTTGACACTGAATAAGGTGTCTTACCGAAAAACTCAACAGCCCTTATGGCCTTAATGGTACTACTACTAAGTGCCACTCTCAACTTAGATGTTGGAATACTCATAGTGGGAAGAGAGCCTAGAGCTGAAAAGGAGAGACTAACTCCTTCTCCATTTCGAACTAAGATGCAGATTAGTCACCTAGGGTCCATTCCATACCAAATCTTAAAAGTGATGCAAAATGATAAGTATTGAAATCAGGGAAACCCACTCACCTCGACTTTCCACACAAAGTTCACAAGCATCCTATCCAGCAGAACCATCACTTTGATTTCATCCAGCCTACCCCACCATGACATCCTCAAGGGAGACCATCTTTGCCATGATGTCTTTACATCAGCCAAAATACTACAACAGTTATCCATAATGGTGTCTTCTGGAGTCGGTAAAATTGCATGCCAAATTTTATAGCCTGTGATATCCACTTGAAGGGAAACTCTTCCATGTCCTTCTGCATGGCGAGATTATTGAGCCATAGCACCTCACTCTTACCTCAATTGATCTTAAATCCACAGAATGTGAAAACTGGTTCACAGTCTTTAAAAGACCCTTTATAGAAGGCCCAGGGCTTGATAGGAAATGCAGGATGTCATCCGTGTATGCAGCATACGTCCAACAATCTCCACCAGCCATGATACCTTGAATGCCATTTTTTCATTTTTATACAAAGCAGCAAAGGTTCAAGAGCTAAATCAAAAAGCAATGAGGAAAGAGGACAACCCTGCCTAGTACATTTACTAAAGCAGAAAGGATCTGACAGAATGCTATTGATAACAAGACTGACTTAGGAGAGGAGTACGGTACCTCAACTCAACACACAAAGTCTAGGCCACAGCCAAACCATTGAAGTACATGAAATAAATACGGCCACTTCACACGGTCGAATGCCTTCTCAGTGTCCAAAGATAATGTGACCACAGGTCAGTTCATATGCTGAGAAAGCTCCAATAAATTATGTAATGACCTAGCATTGTCTTTTATAAGTCTCCTTCTAATAAATCCAATCTGTTCCTGCCCAACTAGACAATGAATTACCTTACTAAGCCTAGTTGCTAATACGTTTGCTAGAATCTTATAATCAATGTAAGGAGAGATATAGCATGATAATTTGCAACAGAGGTTTCATCACAACCTGGCTTAGGAATGAGCACAGCATTAACTTCCAAAATATTTGATGGGGGCACTTTTGCTGCAACAAACTTTGAAACAGGAGCTGCAATTTTGGCGCAAGTATTGCTACAAACTGCTGATAGAACTCCACAGTGTAGCCGTCTGGACCAGCTACTTTATTCTTTGATAGACTCTTCATTGCCTCAGTAATTTCCCCCCAACATATATTGGTACCCCTAAATGATCCTTCTGTAAGTCAGAAAGGAAAGGGTGATTAATTGCTCTTAAAAAGACCTCTCGCCTGTCTTCATTACTTGTACAGGTAAATGGAAAGAGGTCCCTGTAAAAAGTGACAAAAGCCTTCAAAATATCCTCTGCACCATTTACAACTCCATGTCCCTCCACACTTATAGCGGAAATAATAGTTTCTCTTCTGTTTTTAACAATTGCATAAGCAACTTTCCCACTCTGTCGCCACCTGCATAATAACCAGTACGGTACACAAATATATCCTGCTGTACTTGCTGCATTCAAACTTTAGTATATTCAGTCTGAAGTTTTGTCAATCGCTGAAAGCTTAAAATGACAATTAGACCTGACATGTATCAGTTCTAAGCAGCTAATCTCAGCTTCCAATCTATTTGTCTCCTTTAAAAGATTTGTCCTCAACCAAGCCGAAATGCTAATGATCTCACCATGTAAAGTTGCTTTAAAAGCTTCCAATGTGTTTATTCTCAGTTCTTAAAAAGAAATCCTCAAACACCTTTAGTTTGTCCACTACTGTGGGTTCCAAAAGGAGTCTATTCTGGAAACACTGTGGGGGTCTTTGAATACCCCCCCGAGACCATTTTTGGACTTCTAGACAAACTGCAGCATGGTCAGATATATGTATGGGCTTGATATTACAACTGAAGACAACAGGGAGACTTTGATACCAGCAAGTAGTTAATTCTAGAGTAAGACTGGTGCGGAAATGAAAAGAAGCTGTATATTCTCTAGCAGCTGGATGGGGGAACACCAGGCACCCTCCAAGCATAAAGAATTCAAAATATTCTGAAATGCACCGTAGATTTTTTTAGGCATATCCCTAACAGAACTCCTATCTAGATTATCATTGAGAAATGTGTTAGAATCCTTAGCCAATATAATATCTCCAGTTCCAAAAGTCTTAACCTGAGCACTGTATCAAAAGCAAAAAGCAAAAAACCACCAAAGGGAGATCCACTACCGGGGAACACATGAACGTGCATCTACCCAGGGGCGGCCCAAGAGGGGTGCGGGGCCATGTGCGGAGACTCGGTGCGGGGCTTCATTTGCATAAGTGGCCTTATTTGCATAAATATTTGCATAATGCTAACATACACTAACTTTTAGTAAACATGTCTCTTAATGAGTGTATGGATAAAGACAGACTAAAAGATTTCTACATTACTATAATCCAGTGCCAACCGCCAGGCACATTAGGAACTACTACAAACACTGCCCATTTAGAACCCATAGCAAACCCGCCGTATCCTAACAGCACTACCAGGACTCACAAAGCACCATACCCTACCTATCAAAAGGCAACACTGCAAATATTAAACCAATACATTTCAGAGAACAACAATACATGACCTACTGGGGAAAGAGAACAAGTGGCAATGTCAAATAGGAATTACATAAACAGAATACCTCAGCTCAGTTACACATGCAGAACATAGACCATCACCAAACAAGGAATCACAATTTAGAAACAGGAAGGCAATAATTAAACTGGGAACCCCAAAAGCCAAACTTGGAATGTACAACAACACTGTAGAAATAAAACTATAAATTAATTTCCTCTTGTACCAAACAAAGCGCAGACGTTAATGATGCACATTTCCCAGAGCTTTCATATTCCAGTTAATAAATTCAAAATAAAACGATATCTTTCTACCTTTTGTGCATTTTTTTTTCAGTTGCAATTGCTCCAGCCACTTTCTTCTGGTTTCTTCATGTTTTCTGCTAACTCTCCATCATCTGCTGTCCATTTGTCCTTTCTTCTCTCTTGTAGTTTTTTTTCCATTCTCTCTCTCTACATCTGCTTTAACATACTAATCTTTCTCCTTTTGCTCTTTCCTCATTCCTATTTCATCCACTCAAATTTTACCCCTCCATCCTCAATCCCCAGTTACTCTCCCAATACCCGGCTAAATGTAGATTTTTTATCCCTCCCACACAAAATATTTTTCCCCTCTCCATTTTACTCTCCCAGCCCCATCCCATTCTAATCCTCCCCCAACATCAGCTCCCTTCTAGTTCCAGCCTCACCCAGCATCCATTCCCTTCTAGTCCCTGCATCAGCCCATTTCCAGTCCTAGCCCCACATCAGCCCATTTCCAGTCCTAGCAACCCCCCAACCCAATACCAGTCCTAGCCCCCCCATCAACCCACTTCCAGTCCTAACCCCATCAACCCATTTCCAGTCAGCCTCCCATAGCCCACTGCCAGTCCTAACCCCCCCATCAGCCCACAGCCCATTATCAGTCCTAACCCCATCAGCCCACCTCAAGTCCTAACCCCTCCCCATCAGCCCATTTCCTGTCCTAGCGCCCCCATAGCCCATTATCAGTCCTAACCCCACCCCATAGCCCATTACCAGTCCTAACCCCCCATCAGCCCACAGTCCATTACCAGTACTAACCCCATCAGCCCACCTCCAGTCTTAATCCCCCCAGCCCATTTCCAGTCCTAGCAACCCCCCAACCCATTACCAGTCCTAGCCCCCCATAGCCCACTCCCAGTCCTAATCCCCATCACCCAATTTTCAGTTTAAGCCCCCCCCCATACCCCATTACCAGTCCTAACCTCCCCATCAGCCCACTCCCAGTCCTAATCCCACCAGTCCATTTCCAGTCCTAATCCCCCATCACCCAATTTTTAGTTTAAGCCCCCCCATAGCCCATTACCAGTCCTAACCCCCCCATCAACCCACTTTCAGTCCTAATCCCATCAGCCCATATACAGACTTAGCTCCCCCATAGCCCATCACCACTCCTAACCCCCCCCCAGCCCCCCCATAGCCCATCACCACTCCTAACCCCTCCCATAGCCCATCACCACTTCTAACCCCCCCAGCCCATCACCACTCCTACCCCCCCAGCCCCCCCATAGCCCATCACCACTTCTAACCCCCCCAGCCCATTTCCAGTCCTAATCCCCCATCACCCAATTTTTAGTTTAAGCCCCCCATAGCCCATTACCAGTACTACCCCCCCCATCAGCCCACTTTCAGTCCTACTCCCATCAGACCATATAAAGACTTAGCTCCCCCATAGCCCATCACCACTCCTAACCCCCCCAGCCCCCCCATAGCCCATCACCACCCCTAACCCCTCCCATAGCCCATCACCACTCCTAACCCCCCCAGCCCCCCCATAGCCCATCACCACTCCTAACCCCCCCAGAGCCCATCACCACTTCTAACCCCCCCAGCCAATCACCACTCCTACCCCCCCAGCCCATCACCACTTCTAACCCCCCCAGCCCCCCCATAGCCCATCACCACTTCTAACCCCCCCAGCCCATCACCACTCCTACCCCCCCATAGCCCATCACCACTTCTAAACCCCCCAGCCCCCCCATAGCCCATCACCACTTCTAAACCCCCCAGCCCCCCCATAGCCCATCACCACTCCTACCCCCCCACGCCCCCCCTAGCCCAACACCACTTCTAACCCCCCCAGCCCATCACCACTCCTACCCCCCCATAGCCCATCACCACTTCTAAACCCCCCAGCCCCCCCATAGCCCATCACCACTCCTACCCCCCATAGCCCACTTCTAACCCCCCCAGCCCATCACCACTTCTAACCCCCATAGCCCATCACCACTTCTAACCCCCCCATAGCCCATCACCACTTCTAACCCCCCCCATAGCCCATCACCACTCCTAATCCCCCAGCCCCGGGAAAATTTAAAAACACAAACGCTGTCTTCTCCGGTTGCCGGGGCCGCCATGTCAGAATCGAGTGTGTCGCGGGGGCCCCCCCCTGCCTAGCAGAGCCTCCCCTCCCCTCCCCTGCCTAGCAGAGCCTCCCCTCCCCTCCCCTCCCCTGTATCTCTCTCTCATTGTAGGTTCAGCCACACGCGCCCGCTTTCAGAGCGTGAACGGATTCGGTTCCCTTTCGCGGCTCTGTTAAGCCCGCGGGGGCTGATGGGAACTCCCCATCAGCCCCCGCGGGCCTAACAGAGCCGCGAGGGAGAAACTCTCTCGCGCTCTGAAAGCCGGCGCGTGTGACAGAATCTACAACGAGAGAGAGAGAGGTGATACAGGGGAGGGGAGGCTCTGCTAGGCAGGGGGGGGGGGGGCACCGCGGCACACTCGATTCTGCCGCGGCGGCCCCGGCAGCCGGAGAAGACAGCTTTTTTTTTTCTTTTAATTTTACTTTAAGGTTAAGAATGTTTTTTGCGTGGGGCCCCCTGAAACGGTGGGCCCTGTGCAAAAAACATTCTCGCTCAATGGACGGGCCGGCCCTGCATCTACCTCAAACTATAGCCAGATTCACACAGATCAATTTGTCTTCGTTATTTTTTTGCTGCTCAATTTTCACAGCCAATCCCTTTCTAATGAATATGGAAACCCCATTGTTTTATTCATCTCAGGTGAAAAAATGTGACCCCTAGACCACTCTATCTGAAGCTTTGTTTCAAAGTATGTAGTCTTCTTTGAAATTATGCAGGGGAGGATTCTCACGTGCTCTATGCGCTGGGAGTCAGAGACAAACAAAAGCAAAACGGGGCTTAGAGTCGGAAGACGTTACCACAATGAAGTTAGCCAGCGTCTTAGTGACGATCACTGCTTTAATGTGCTTGAGTAAGTAGCCATAGCAGCTTGATCAATACATATATTATAAGGATAAGGGTTTGTGTGTGTTCTGTCTCTATTTATAGTTCTATAGACAGCTAAAACATCGTTCTGTAATTTCAGTTTACTGGGGAACAAATCCACTCTCATTCTCATATAAAACCTGTTTATCTATATGCATTAGTCACTGTTTGTATTTTATTGTTGTTTTGAACGTTTTCTTCTTCTTCAGGATTCAGTGACCAGCAGGACCAGAACAGTGTCACTCAAACCCAACCGGAACTTAAAGAACCGGAAAGGAACTCGGTGTCTCTGGAATGCAATTACACCACAAGCTTTACTTATTATTACTTGCTTTGGTACAAACAGAGTCGTGGAGGAGCATTAACCCATCTCTTTACAAAATATTCTGAAAGTGTAGAGTCTAATCAAGCTGGAAATCGTTTATCTGTGGACTTTAGGAAATCTGCCAGGTCCATCAGCCTGAAGATCTCAGATCTCCGGTTAGGTGACTCTGCAGTGTATTTATGTGCTCTAGCCGATGCCACGGTGAGAGAATGAATCTAGATTCTAGTGCAAAAACCTTCTCAGAGGCACAGCTGCAGGCTAAGATCCAAGATGTCCTTATCTTAAGTAACAAACACGTGTTAAAAGGTCCCTACGAGAAACACACAATTCTAACTGAGAATGTGTGACCACAACCACTGATTTCGAAGAAAAAGACTTAACGGAGTTACTTACCTGTAACTGAGTTCTCCGGGGACAGCAGGATAAGTCAGCCACACTTGGTGACGTCATCCGACGGCGCCGAGAAGACGGAAGTACTCTCCATAGCTCAGAAGGGCTTTGCCCTTCTGAGCATGGGCCACTTGGCCCCACCCCCCTTCCCGCCCCTAGCTAGCCAGTTCGTCACTAGCTGAGCCTTTTGCCGCTAGGAGGCGGGCACCCGGACGGAGGCAGACCCCATCCCAGGGGAGGTGGGCGGGTATGTGTGGCTGACTTATCCTGCTGTCCCCGGAGAACTCAGTTACAGGTAAGTAACTCCGTTTTCTCCTAGGACAAGCAGGATGAGTCAGCCACACTTGGTGCCTCCCAAGCTGCCACGCGCTGTGGTGGATGGGGGAATGCCGAGACACTCCCTCAGGCAGTATTTGCCTTTGTGTTGCGACAGGACCTGTCAGTCCGCAGTGGCGCTGCACGCATTTTCAGTAGCAGTGCTGAGAGGGGGAGCATTTGAAGGGCTCTTTCCGTTTGGGTTTGCCGTTGCGATGCACATATGTGCAGAGGGCTACCAGGTACACCGGTTTAGTAGAGGGCTACAAGGTACACCGGTTTAGTAAGAGAGATGTAGGCACATCGAGCAGCAGTAGTGTGGAATCCAACCTTCGAACAATAGTAGTGCGGGATTCGCCATCGAGCAATAGTGGTGGGGGATTCACCGTGGTCACGGAGCAATAGGTGCGGTCACAGGGCGCACCTGTGCGGTAACCGAGATGTAGGCCCATGGGTCCTTAGCAATGCGGGATCCCCCACCGAGCATTATTTGTAGCGCGGGTTTCACCGCTGTCATGGTGCATGCCATCGGGCAGTAGTAGTAGTGCGGGGTCACCACTGTCACGATGCACACGGGGCTCACCATTGCCGTGCGCGATGCACACATGTGCAGAGGGGCGATAACAAGGCACGCCTGTGCAGTGACCGATGTAGGTACATCGCAGTGGCAGTTACCGTAATGCAGGAACACGGGTATGGATATCCCTGCATAGCCGATTGCAGTAGTAGGCCATGCGGGTGGAGCAAAATGGAATATTGAGATATCATTGGAAGAGGGGCTTCTCCCCCCTCCCCCCTTTTGTGTGTTTTTTTTTTTTTTTTTTTTTTTTGAACCGATAAAACGGGATAACAGAGGAACCGGGAGACATGGCCAATTTGGCCACTGTTGGTACAGAATACTGTGCACGGCTGAACTCCGTCAAAGGCTGCCTTCAGGGTGCATATCCCACTCCCTGCATGCTTGCGCATTGCTGCTGGCATCTGTGCCGTGGCCCGATTGCTCGGCCGCAGCAACTGAGGTAGCGGTGCTGTTAGAAGGCCGTGAGGCGTTTTCACTAATGCTAGTCCCTGGCACGGTATACATGAGGGGAAGGTGTTGAGGCTGAAGCCAGAGCAAGAACTGCTGCCTGGTTGAGGCTCCTGTCTGATCTAGGCCGGGAGCGCTGTAGTTAGGCTCCTGTCTGGTCTAGGCCGGGGGCGCTGTAGTTAGTTACGTACAGGGCGTCCTGGGGAAAATGGAAGACCTGTGAGGACGGGGACAGGGTTAGGTCTCTTGACACTGGTGTGTTATCATATGACCGTGTGCTATCCTGTTTCCGTGGGGCTCCGTTCCTCCCAGGAAGCGTGGTGGTAGCTCGATTCAGAAGGACTGCACATCTGATGAGTGCCTTGTAGCTCAACCGGCCTCTGAGTGGGTGATCGTCCTGCAAGATAGGCTAATGCAGAAGGGATCACAGCAGCCGGGATTGCCCGGCAGGGGACAGAATAGGAATTTGAACAACTATCCAGAGGGTCGCCAAGAGGTGACAGCGACCTGATGGCGCGTAGCAATGCAACTTCATTTCAGCAGTAACCTGGGCAGGCATGGCTCCCGCATTGGATAAATGAGGAGGATGCTGAGCTACCGGGGCTGAGGCAGGTAAACTCTTATTTAGGTCCCTCCTGAGACATGTAGCTCTCCCTGACGGGCTCTCTTTGCACTGCAGGGACTGGGATGTCAGGAGTCATGGCTGGGACTTGAGCCTGTGACCTTCTGCTCTGCTTCTGAACACACTGTCTGTGTGCACCGGAGCACTGCGGTGCCACTCCAGAGTAGAGGCGGCATCTGAAGGCTCGTGGGAGGAGTCCAGTTGGTGCACCAAAGCGTCACTCAGATAAGTGCCGGCCTGTTGTCGGTAGGCCTAGGGCTGTCAATACAAGACCGTCTGTGGAGAGAGGAGAGGAAGAAGAAGACAGAATGGCTTATTGGTGCAAAATGCTGTTGTATGCATTTGCTGATGCATGTGGCAAGTGACTTGTCCACTTAAGGGCAAGATGCAGTGCTCTTAACCCCTTGTCGCACGCCTCATGATCCGAACCACTAGGCTCGTGCCCCTGTTGGGAATGTCATAAGCGTTGTCCCGAGCGATATTAGGGGGTGGCCCCAGCTTTGTCGATAGGCAATGGCGGGGGATTGCATGTACGGTGGCCCCAGCTTTGTCGATAGGCAATGGCGGGGGATTGCATGTACCAGGACACAGTAGCCATGTGCATGGCGTCATATTGAAGACACGTAGGCTCCCCAATGCCTTGAGTGACAGGAGTTCATGGCGAGGGGACGCTGCTTACCCATAGGTTGGCATGAAATATGGGGACTAGATTGGCAGGGGCCACAGCTGGGATTTGAACCTGTGACTCTGGTCCCGGAGGTACTGGCTCTGTCAGCTGCACCACACTGTGACCACTTACTGATTACCTGCCGGCATGCAGTTGGAAAGGCAGGTGCTATTTTGAGGCCCTCGAGCGGCCGCATTGTCTGAAGGAAGCTGTCGTTCAGTCATGGGGTGAGAGCCTCCGGTGGTGAGAGCCTTGATGAAGGGTAGGGGACCTGGGTAGGTGTGCGCCACAGCTGATATTTGCCTGAACACACTGGGCTGTACGTACTGTACCGCGCTGTTGTCACTCCGGAGGCAGCCCTTAGTCAGTCAGGTTGTCACCCTGGAGGAGGCCCCGTCCAAACGTGTCTCCAGTGAGGAGATCCATAGGTTAACTCTGTGGGGCCCAGCCCGCAGACAGTTTGTGCCCTATCGCCTCCGTCTTCGCGAAGCACGGGTCAGAAGGAGTTGGGCCCACGCTGGGACCCGGGCGTTGACATAGTTCCCCGAAGTGCGTCCTAAGTAGCTTCATACTGCTTGTGAAGCAACCCTGCTGGTAATGTGGGCCTGATGGACTGTGGCTTGACCCGTCCTGCATTTGTCTTACACTCCCTCTTGTTATCCTTGACTGCGGAGCAACGTATGCTGGCATAGGGGAAGCTCAGACCTTCTAATAGCAGGGAAAGCAGGACACCTGGTCCCTTGGCAGTAAGCGACCAGGATGTGGTCTACCCGAGGTCTACCTGTCGGAGATGAAGGATGTGTCAATCACTAGGCCGCTCCTCCACTGGTAGTGGAGGTATGATGCAAGGGGCCGAGCAAGCAGCTGGGCCGTCATGCTGGATGAAGGGAGATCCCGGTGGATTTACCAGGGTAAAGCCCCTGCACCGTGCTGGCTCATACCAGCATGTGTGGCTGGTATCATATTGGCTACTGGTTTCAGCGCCGGGTCCCAAATAGAGACCAAAACAAAACAACTCATGCTTGATGAACCGTGATAGGAAAGCAACCTGTCTGAGAACAACCCCAGGTGGGACCTGAACCACAATCCCTGGCTTAGGAGGCCAGTTCCTTATCCATTAGGCCACAGGGGCTTGGATTGCCTTCAGCTGGTGGGGACCTGGACCTGTTCTCCGTCTGCTGCTCACTTTCTGGGTTTGAGCTGGCCGAGGGACCAGTGTGACTTGAAAGGTCCAATGTGAGCCCAGAGCATGCTGAGTGTTCTGAACCATGAAGGGTGATGTCTCAGCCAGCTTTACTCCTTGGACCTACATGGGGATTGAACTAACACACCTTATACCATCGGTCGGTGTATGAAGCATTGTGCTACAGCTTTGACTGTAATCCGAGGAGTAGAGGGACTCTGCTTCCTTAATGGCTCATACCTCATAAGGGGAAACGGCAGACAGCCTTACTCAGCCACTGGGGAATTGAACTCATTCCGTTGGTCAAAGCAATGCAATGCAATGTGTGCCTTTGAGGCAGTGCTGACTCCTTGCAACCCATACACCCCTGGGTTTCTTGACAGTGTCACCGGAGTGGATTGCCGGACCTTTCTTCCGGACAATGGAGGATTAAGTGACTGCTGAAGGCCACAAGGAGTGCTAGTGGGATTGAACCTTGGTTGCTTGGATACCGAAGCCAGAGCTCTAACCACTAGGCTACTCCTACACTATGTGGAAAGACAATTACCACAGATATGCCAACGAATAGTGCAATTGTTCAGGTAGCATTTAATCAGGTATTTTGGTGTACCCTCGGTCCTGTAAGGCATACTGGCCAGGGACACCTGAGATGAGCTACCTGGATCTGGTTGTGAATTTTGCAGGCACAGCGAGTAACTCCAATAGTGGCTCAGCAGGATGCTTCGCGCTGTGCAAGGGTTCGTGAGATGCCCACTGCGGGAATGTGCCATGCCAGTGGTAAGTGAAAATAGCACTACCCTTCGGCTTCTGTGCAGGTAAAACCTCAGCCAGCCTTCTTCATAGGCACGGAGGGGAATTGAACCCATGGCCCTGCCAATTGGTCAGAACCATTGCTACACTGCTGCTCGGGATTTCCTGCGCCGGTGCAGAGAGCGTCAGCGCCATCCTCGTCGAAAACGGGATCAAGAGCTTCCCCTCCTGCCCTGGTGCTTAGGCCGGCGCCGGACTGGCGGGGGCTAGCAGCGATCAAGGCTGGGGCTGGGACGAAGGCGGGGTGCTGTCCGATAGCGGCGCCTTCCGTTGAGGCTCCATCCAACGGCTCCGTGGGAGTGTCGGTCCAAGACGCTACCCTTCAGCTTCTGTATGGATTTTATGTGCCGGTGCAAGAGCGTCGGCGCCATACTCGCCTCCGCGCCAAAGCAATGGGATCGGAGTGAGACCCAGAGGCTTTCCACTCATGTAAGGCGCCAGTCAGAGAGCAGTGCTGAGTGGGCAGGCCTGAAGTGACGCCAGCCAATGGAGCTGCGGCGGAAGAAGTGGAGCCAGAAGGTGATGCCGGGTCCAATCCGGCAGAGGGGGCGTGGCTTGCGTGCGGCACACAGAAGCAGGAAAATGGCCACCTCCATAGATCACCACGTGCGAGGAATGTCCAGACAGAGACCTGGGAGGAGGCCCCGGCTGCCGCAAGGGCTCTCAACCTGGGAGGGGGTGCTCTTGGTTCAATTCGGCTGGACGATTCAAGCTCGCTGCGGGTTGGAGGCCCCCAGGCACAACCCGAGCGGCGGACGAACTGGTGGCTTAGCCTGCGGCTGGGGTGGAGGCCCTTAGGCACACCCTGAGCTGCGGAGAGCTAGCGGCCCAAGCCTGCGGCTGGGTGGAGGCCCTGAGGCACACCCTGAGCGGCGGCAGAGCTGGCGAGTGCCGGGGAGGTCCCACGAAGGTCCGCAGCAGCGCCCTGCACCAGGTCATCAGAGAACTCCGGTCTTTCTGCAAGCGGCTGCCATGCTTCCCGCTGAGAGCGCCTGCAGGTGAAGGAGCCCGAGTGCAGCCCAGCAATCTGAGACAGAGCCTAGAGTAAAGTAAGTCTAACTGAATATACATACGAGTAAGCTAGAATTAAAACGCGTGCTATATACATACGATTAATCCTTAAAATAAAAAATTATGTGGAGAGTAGAAAAGGTCCATCTTGCTGGCAAGGCGGAAGAACTGAAAACTGGCTAGCTAGGGGCGGGAAGGGGGGTGGGGCCAAGTGGCCCATGCTCAGAAGGGCAAAGCCCTTCTGAGCTATGGAGAGTACTTCCGTCTTCTCGGCGCCGTCGGATGACGTCACCAAGTGTGGCTGACTCATCCTGCTTGTCCTAGGAGAACTTAAGATCTGGTAGCCGAAATACACAATTGTACTGTGCCTTTATCGTCGTAAGGGGGCATTGTTGATTCAAGGACATCAGTAAAGTTAATATGGTCTAAACATATTAAAAAGGATTATTGATACCAGCTTGCTAACAAGCAGCAAGCAATTCCATAACAGTTGTTCTGGTAGTCTAAAATCTGAGTATTTTGAGAAAAATAGTGATGAGCCAACCAACATACTACAACTTTTCTTTCTGAGTTTTCACACCAAGCAATAGTTACGAGGAAGTTTTTCTGCAAATACACAACTTTCTGCACTTTAGTAAACAGTTGGCTAGTCAGCTATGAATATGTGAATAACTCCATTAGCCTGGTGTATTTAAATCTGGCATTATTATATTGCTTTGCAGTTATTCCTTTGTTGGAGGGAGGTTTCTGTTGGTGCTACGGTGCATTTCATCACAGGATGCTGATATCTCACCACTGAATCTAGTAAATCGTCTTCCCACCCCTCTCTGACTGCCATAGGGCTGAAGGCTGGAAGATGGTCTTGAGAGGCCATTTTAATCTTTGGTATTTCAGGCAGGGCATTGAAATAAGGTATTGAATTAGGATACTTGCTGTAGGCTTTCAGTTTTCTATTTGTTTTATGGTAAAAGATGACTAATGGGCCCATAAGCCCACTCCGGCATTTCTATCTGGGGGAAGGGGGAGGAATTGCATCAATATCATGGTTTCAAGGGCCAGGATCAGGCAGTTACCCCCGTCTCGGGATTCACCTGCACGACCTACATTGCATCACACCCCACCCATCCCCCATGATATACTCCACATAGTAATCAACCTCACTCCTAAGCCAGCCTATCATGGTACACACAAACTACCCATTTGGAGAACCTGCCCCCTGGGTAGAGACTAGGAAGTGGACTCTACCCATCATAGAAGGAAAGGTGTTTGTGAGTGTGTTGTGTTAATGTTTTGTTTGCTAAACGTGTATGGATGATGGTTTTAAAAACCACAGTGAAGTTACTTTTTCTCACGGTTTACAGGACATAAGATTTTAAGTGGGTCAAGAGTGATTCAAGCCCCCAACACATTCTAGTACACAATCTTCACAACGTTAATCCGAGTTTCCTGTTATATACGTATGTTCATTCTTTCCTCGGGCACTTATACTGATTTTTATTTATTTATTATTTATTACAATTTCTTATATACCACACTATTCGGTATCAGCGCGGTTTACAATATAACACAATGACCATAACAACAAGCTGTTTGGTTTTACATAGAACGGGAGTACAAACTTGGATAACAGGGGTGAACTATATACATGAAATAGTTACACGGAACAAGCTTGGAGCAATAATAACTTAAGGAAAATATGTGGTTATTTCTTAGGTGGGGATACCTGCTAACAAAAAACAGACAGCAAATGATTTTATTAACAATAACGGATGCAAATTCAAAATTCTCAAGCCCTTTCAACAAAACAGCTCCTGAACTGTCCATTCGTCTTTAAAGTGTATGAAACCGACTTCACGGAGACGCCTCTAGCCAGGTTACAAACTGTGACTATATGAGCTGGACCACAAATCACCTCCTCCAGTTTCATTTCTAAGAATCCCAGCTGCCAGATGTCATCTTACTGTATTATGTTAGTGCCAATAATGGACTGTGTGATAGCTGAATCTAAGGTGATTACAATTTTATTTCGTTATTATGCAAAAAATCGCCACTTTGTGTACCCATTATGGCGTCATTACTCCATTGATGACATCATGGTCCTCCAGGGATCTTTGGGAACATAGTCAAAATCTACTTTTACTAAGCAGTGGCTACTCACTTTTTATATAGAATGACATTTCTGACGGCAACCTATGACAGTCCAAAACTAAAACCCGATCAGTGCAGATTACAAAGCTCTGATTGGCTACAAACGGAAAACCTCATCTGCATTTCCGCGTAAACTTGGCATTGGGTGCAATACTTTGCAAACTCTTTAGGAGCAGATCTTAGCTTGTTTGGTTCCCTCTCTGGGCCGATTTCTTACATCTGAATTCCTCCTGGAGCTGATGACATGTGGCAATGCTTTCTCTCCTGGGTTTTCATTTTCGCTCTGTTTCCAGGTGTGTGGATGAACATTCTCTATTGTTTTGCATGCGTTTCAGGAAAATGATGGATATTTTTGAGGTGTCAATATATTTTATAAAATAAAGCACATTGTAGCCTCCAGGCTTTGGTGGCTAGAGGTCTGTCTGGATCCACCGAAGCATAGAAGGGTGAAATAATAATTTGCTTTGACGCTTGTTGGTGTTTTGCAGTTGTTATATTGGGCGATTCCGTTGAACAAGTGCACTCGGAGATATCAGCTAGAGAAGGAGAGAGGAAGACTTTCTATTACACATACACAACCAGCTCATCGTGGCCTTGCCTTTACTGGTACATACAGTATCCTCACCAAACCCTTCAGTATATTTTACGGGAACCGGGAGCAACGGGCTCCTGCAGCAGCCACAAAGCCGATTTTGCCAAAAGAAGATTCACAGCTTCCGCTGATTCCAAGTCCAACAGTCTGACCCTTCTTGATCTGAGCGCAGGGGATACCGGTATCTACTACTGCGCCCTTAGCGATGATGCACTGTGATTAAAGCAGATCGTAGCGCTGCCCACAAACCTCGAGGCCGCACAGTGAATAGCCGCGTGACGTTCACAGGCCCCGCCCTCATCCTTCCGTGTGGGCTTGCTGTTTCCCCTGGGCTCTGTGAGCGTACATCGACAGGCCTATGCCGGAAGCTAGCGCTGGCTTTGCGAGCCTATAAGGCCACGTTTAAGCACATTTTTACAATCCTCCCCATGCAGGAAATAGAAGTAAACACCTGCACAAAAACTAGCGCCCAATTAACGCCATGTATAATTATTTAAATATATTTTAATCTGCTAGGCTCATATGCAAATCATGGCTACACCTGATGCAGACACAGGCATATATGATTTTGCAACCAGACATAGCCCCAAAATTTTTACTGCAGGGTCAGAGCAGAAGTAAACCTCTAAGGCTGGCTGGCTGCCTGCCTCCCCCCCCCCCCCCTAGTATTTTGATGGCACCAGATGCTTTTCCAGATGATCAGGCATCAGTCGAAGCCCCTGATGCCATCAAAACACTGTCAATGACCTGCTAACAAAAAATAATCCTTGGCACCCAGTCGTCTCCCCCCCCCCCCAATCCCACAGAAGGATACAGAGAGACTGTTTTCTGCAGCTCTGGAAAGCGGCTGTTCCTGCTCCCTGTTAGGTCCTTATGAGGATTTTTGTAGCAGAACCTCTGTTTGGCAGTACAGTAAAAAAAATGCAAAGTAGTCACTGGTACCTGGAGAGCAACCCAAACTAGCGCAGACTTCTTGTGCACATGTGTTGGGCTTGCTCTCTTGCATGTGCGGGGTTACTGCCATGTGTATTTGCATACCTTAATCTTCCTGCATCACATGTTAAAATGTGTGCATTGTGAGGAACGTTAAAAAAACAATCCATCGTGGGACTTTCTGCTTCGGCCTGTGAGAGCCCTCTGGTAAGTGCTGCTACTTCTGCGATTTCATGCTTTGGATTATAAGGAGGGGGGGGGGGGGGGTAGGGAAGTGTGGGTTGAAGCTGTGCTCATTTAAGTCCCAGAACTGCAAAGAATCGATTAGATGGCACCATTATATCACTCACAGAGAGGGTTTTGCCCACAAACAAGAATGGAAGATTTGAGAAGACTTCACACTGGAGCACAGGAGAAAGCCTTCATTCATGTTTAGATGAAAAGTCCATAGCATAGGTGACTTGATACCTACATTTAAGAAAAATTCTAAAAATTGTTTTTTCAACACAGAGGTATACACAGTTGGTTTTATAAGATTTGTTTTTAATTTGTGTCCAGCCTCAAAAGAGTGCTACAGTTGAGATAGTCTGAAGGAGCTCAAAAT
Source organism: Ichthyophis bannanicus (assembly GCA_033557465.1). NCBI lineage: Eukaryota > Metazoa > Chordata > Amphibia > Gymnophiona > Ichthyophiidae > Ichthyophis > Ichthyophis bannanicus. The sequence continues at coordinate 125,369,152 of CM066048.1, forward strand.
TTGGAGAAACACAATCTTATTTTAAATTTTCCATCCCCAGAAATGAGTCATCTGCAGTTGTATGCTTTAAAAGTATAATACACACTTCCTCCGAAGCCTCCTAGCTGGTTAATACATTTGCCATTCATATTGAGAGCATTCGATATGAATTCTAAGAAAAACATTCCAAACTTTTCTTTACAGCAATATTGTCATTTATTGTGAACCTACAGTACAAAAGGTTGCAGTATTGTTAATACTTTTCTAAGAACAGCTCTGAATATTACTGATAATGGAATAAAATCTTGCAAGTGACTGGTGTTTTCACATAAGCTGCCTCATAAGTTTCTCTTTTTCCGCGGAGCCAGCAGGTCGTGTTCCTGTCACCGCTGAAGAAATTGTTATTTTAATTTGTTTCTTTTGACCGCGTACCTGCCTTCCCCATACCAAAACCGGTACCGCCGGTCTCTTTTTCTTTATTTCTTAAAATAAAATAAAAAAATCTTTTTTTATTTTCAGCACAACGTGGTAACTTTTGCTAGGCCTTCAGGCCTACACAAATTCTCCTCATGGAGAGGCCAGCTCCTGGTTTTAAAAAGTGTACCAAGTGCAGTGCTGTTATTTCTCTCACAGACACCCATGAATGGTGTCTTAAATGTTTGGGACCTGACCACTCCATACCGGACTGCCCATTCTGCTCCCAGATGTCTAAACGTGGTATGCAGAACCGGGCCAACAAGTTCCATGTGCTGTTTGCTTCAGATAATCCAGCATCACAGTCATCCAGGTCTTCCTCTCCGGATGGATCTCAGGTAGCCAAACTTTCTGTGGGCAAATCCTCTAAAAGCAAATCTCTTTCAAAAGATCGAGAGGCTCTCAATCTTGAGTTCGAGGATTCTGCCCAAGCCAAAAACCCCGGCGGGAGGCTCCGGTCTCCAAAGCACCATCTATGGGGTTACAGGTTGACATCGATGGCACGGCCTCGACCGATCACCTGTTAGACTGCTCTGGGGTACCGGCTGATACCGGTACCGACATCCAGGCAGCAGTGGCGTCCATGGGCAATACTGTCCAGACCATGCAGCAGGCCGTTCTGGCTTTCATTAAGGCTGCGACGCCCTCGGTACCGATTCCATCGGTACTGTGGGCGTGGCCTACCCCAGCTAGGCCCCAAATGTAAGTTGGATGTAATTAATGAAGCTGATGAGAGCACTGATGATAAACAAATCTATACACCTATGATTTATCCTGGATATGCAGATTTGGACCTGTCAGATTCAGATTCAGATATAGGAACAGACAGCAGATCAGGCTCAATAATCTCAATTGGAATGAAACCAAAGTCAGCTACACATGAAACCATACAGGACACAAAAGTATAATCTAGCTCAGTATAGGCCTGAATAGAAGTATAGGTTAAAGATTGCATTTGAAGCTATTCCTTTAAATCTTAGTTCCCGTTTTTAGTTAGACATAAGTTGGGAAATTATAAGTATTTTGGCTTACGCAAACAGTCTATGTACCCAACAGATATTAGGTCAGATTGAAGTTCCTTAATTAAATAGAACAAGGGGTGAAGCTGATCAGTCTGCAAGAGGATAGGCTAAGCTGTTTCTGGGGCAGGATGCCCTGCTCTTATGAAATTGACTCTAGTCCATTTAGTAAATATAACCGAAATCAGCAAAATATAATAAGTAACTAACTAGCTTTTAGCAGTATAGCGACACCTGCTGGATCTAATGAATGTAATTTTTATATAGAACTTCTGCTTTTTGGTATAAATAATAATGTCTATGTTGGCAAAATTGATGTACACGTGGAATTTGGAAAGTACCAGATGTTAATTAAAAATTAACTGCATCAGCTGATATCACCCAATAAAAAGCTAAGCTCTTCGGAACCATCTTTGAAGAGGCATGTTGGGATAGTCAAATTAGACTCGGTGTGTCTCTTCCCTATGGAGCTCTATAGCAATTGATTGATTAATTAACTGTGTCGTGTATTTTTCTTTCCTGTTAAGAAGCACTGGAAGATAAGAGCCCAGGTATTTTGTTATAGGGGTCGTCTATATATGAGTCTACAGGTACCGACTCCGGTTCCGGTATCCACACCGGAACAGAGACCATCGACTTCAAAGCGTCGATTGGTTCCGCATGCCGGATTCAGGCTTTTGCCCGATACCGATCCAATGCCCGATACGCCCGATGTCGATATCGGTCGGTACGCGTATCGTGCATTGGAAGCACAGAGAGAATACTCAGATTCTTCTGATGAGTTCAATTCCTCTGATGACTCTGCTGAGCTTGATCTTCCTGAGGAGCCCTCTTCTCCAAAGAGGAGGATGTCTCCTCCAGAGGATTTATCCTTTCAGGATTTCATTGTTGATGTAGCTAAAGGGCTTTCTATTGCTACATCTTCTGGAACGGAACCAAGATCAAAGAAATTGGATATTTTAGGATACTCCAAAGCTCCTAAAGAGGCAGTTACCCTGCCTATCCATGAAATCCTTCAAGAACACTTGATGGATTTGTGGGAGACTCCTCTAACACTGTCTCCTCATTCCCGTAGGTTGGACACCATGTACCGGGTCCCTCCTTCTCCTGGGTTTCGAAAGACTCAACTGCCTCACCACTCCATTGTGGTGAAGTCTGCCATGAAAAAGATAAAGAGTCCTAAAATGTTGTATTGGATGTTATATTGAAACCAACTTGGGACAATGGATAGGTGAGATATAAATGTTATCAAATAAACAAATAAATAACCGTAATAATTTAGGAACTGCCATTCTAGTTTAGGCCAAAAATCCATCAAGCCCAGATTCCTGTTTCCAAAAATGGCGATTGCAGATCACAAGCAGCTGGCAAAATCCTAAAGCAAGACAGATTTCATGCTGCTCATACCATCAATAAACAGTGGTTTCCCCAAGTCTACCTGGTTAATAACAGCTTAGGAATTTTTCCTTCAGGAACTAGTCCAAACTTTTTAAAACCCAGATACCAACTACCTTTTACCACATCCTCTGACAACGAATTCCAGGACTTAACTGTGGGTTGAATGAAAAAATGTTTTGTCTAAGAAAATGCCCTTTGAAATCTCATGATAAACCTATGCAGGATGGCAAAAGAAAACTTTAGTCATATTAATGTTGTCAATGTTTTTAAAGTTATAATAATTGAGAATTGTTTACATGTTTAGAGGTTGTTTTAAGATTGGATTGAGTAGATATGAAAAACAGGTTATAAAAAAAATGAAAAATTGTAAATAAAAAAAAAATTGTGTGTGATGACTAGATGCCTACTGGTTTCTTGTTAGTGTATAGCCTGCCACTATAACCTAATTTTGAGGTGAGGTGGGGAGGGGGCATCTATCAAAAGGGAGTTTTATGACCAATTAATTGAATTGCATATTGCATTTTTTCTTTTTTAAATTATACATGGGATGACCAATTACTCCAATGCTTCCAAATAGTCAAATCCATGCTATTGATATTACTTGTTATGTGCTGTACTGAAATATTGTGGCCAACCATTCCTTTAAGGAGCACGGACTCCTCCACCCCCAATCCTACTACTGGGGCTTGCACAATATGGCCATTTCACTGGCTAGGGGCCAGGGCGGCCCAAGGATTTCTGCCACCCTAGGCAGAAACCCTGGCTGCCACCCCTACCAAGCCATGCCTCCCTGCCACCCCTGCTGCTGCTGATTCAATCTTGGGGGGGGGATGAGGCAGTCAGTGATGGTGGCAATCTTTTAAAAGCAGTGGCTTTGTGACACTGCTTTGTTGCCACACCCACCACTTCCCCCCTATTCTTCCCTCCCTCCCATGAACATTGACTCCCCCCTAGTATTAAGTTCTCTCCAAGTTCATTATCCTGTTACAATGTATCATGTTCTGTTTCAATGTAAACCACGTTGACTATAGGATAAAGTGGTATAGAAAAGCTGTTAAATAAATGAATGTGCTTCAGCACCCATGGATTGCTGCTTCTGACCCCCCTCTGACAGTAAGTTGCATCGGAAGGGGATCAGAAGCGGCAGGTTATGTGTGCCCAAGCACATGTCCTGCCGCAGACTACAAAACAGTAGCATAAAATTGCCCACCCAGGCTGGCCACACAAGGCAGCTGCCTAGCTCACCTAGTTGGATGGGCCAGCTCTGCCAGGGGCAGGCACATTCTGAGGCACTCCCAGGAGACCTGTTTGCCCTTGTGATTGAAATTGCAAGATATGTGTAATATTTTTTTTATTACTAACAAATCAAGCAAATACAACTCTATGTAATGGTGCTACAAAATGCTTCCATTCAGGACCGGCCCAAGGGTTTCTGCATTGCAAGCCCCTGGGTGCTGAGCAGCCGCCAATCCCATCTTCGAGAAGGGGGGCATCAAAATGTTATGCCACCCCCTTGTCAGAATCAATGATTTAGCTTTGAATGCCCTGCTCTTTGCTTCTCACCAGAAGCTGATGCCCTAGTCAACGGCCTAGTTTGCCTGATGGTTGTGCCGGCCCTGCAGATAGTGTCAGAGTCAGCTGTATTGACATTCAGTGGCATTATCCGCATAGCGCCCTCGAATGCGAGTTTTGAAATATCGGACCCACAATTTTTAATGCGATGTTTTTCTCAAGCGAAATAGCTGGCAATGTTCCGCTGTTTGAAATACTGCACTAGTGAGATTATATAATAACCAGAGACTTTCGCTGTTGCACGAGGCGTGGATAGGTGCATGGTTTCCTTTATAGACTTTTCTTTAGGTCCAGATATTATACAGGAATCAGCTGAGCAGGGCAGGACGTGGGTCTCTTTTGATTTCTGAAAATCAGGCAGCCATCAGATCGTGCACTGCGCATTCTCAGCCGTGCGATGAGCGGAAACGGTTCTAGCCACAGCCCTTTAGCGCCTCCCTTCTGAACGAGCCCAGTGTACGCGTTCCGATGCTTGCGAGCGCTGCATTCTCCAATCTCCACTCACCTCTAGCTAGCGCGTCATTTTCTCTTTGCGCTAATTTCGGAAAGCTCCGTTATCATGCGGCTATATTTTATAGCTCCCTTTTCCACTTTATGCCTTTTTCTAGGTAATTATAATCTCGGAAATAATTGTGGTGATTCTAAGCATAGTGAAGGGTTTAAAGTAGGAAGGTGGCGAAAATCGTGAGCACCCGGGACTATACTCCTCGCACTGTTTATCGAGAAATGTAGCCAGCAAGTTGCGTGTAAGCTATTGTGGATCATGTGTAGCTTCCGGTACATCAATGAACCAAGCGCTAGTCACACTGAATATTATTCTAATTTAAACACAGTTAGGCAATAGTGCGCTCAGGTGCTGATTCTGCTGATCGTTTTGCTTGTAGGTGAAACACTCGGGGCTTCCATCCACCAAGAGCCAGGAGAAATATTCAGTAATGAAGGAGGAAGAACGACGCTGAGCTGCACTCACCAGATCACCAACTTTCCTTGTCTATTCTGGTACAAACAGCGCCCAAAGGAAGCGTTGGAGTATATTCTCCGGGAGCCTGGAAAATCGGGAGCCTGCACCAGCCAAAAGTCGGACTCCGCCGGGAAAAGATTTACGTCCACAGCCAACACCACTTCAACTAGTTTAACAATCACAAACCTAGAAGTGGGAGACCACGACCAGGCAACGTATTTCTGTGCCGTGCAGGAGGCTGGCACAGTGTTGAATGCAGATGACTCAACTCTTCAAAAACGTCTTACTCGGTACAAGTGAAAACAACTGCGAGATATATTCTACAGTACAGAAAACTGCTCCAGAAGTGTTTAAAGGGAGGGGAAAAGTGACTGTAGGACACAAAGTTTATTCATTCCTTTGTCGCACCAAAACATTCCTACTCTACTCTCAGAATACTCCTCTGGTCCAAATGCTTCACAAGTTTGCTACTTAGAGAGTCTATATATTTTATTCCTTCACCTATCTATGCAGATCAGATATCAATAGCTCACATCATTTACATTAAATATAAGTAAACAATTAACCCCGCAAATAGTAAACTCAGACCGTCTCTCTCTGCATTACCAAATGACTCAAATCATTACAATCAATAGCACCGTAGACATCAAAGACAATATCATAGCAGCCTCCCCCTCCCCCCAGAAAAAAAAAACTGTCTGCATTCTGAGGATCATACCAAGTTAACAAAATTACATTAAAACTGGACCACCACTAAATAAAATCAAGCTAAAAATGTTTAAACTTTCTAAAGGCCTCGATTAGTTTCTGATTTCCATGGAATGATGCCAAAGCACAGTTTTAATCTTCTTATATTGTATCCTTACAGAGACATATAGTTGACATTTGATGGTGAATGGTAGTTCATTGCATCATATTAGTGAGACTCGTCATCTATCTTATCTCCTGGGTCTTTAAGAGCAGAAAAGTGTAATTGAAAAGTAGCCAAAGAAAAGTTTCTCAAAAGCGATTCGTATTCCTCGACTGTACTTAACACTACCCCACTTCCACTTCTTCCTGTTAGTCAACTTCTCTGGAAGAAGACTAACGTTTATATTTAAGGAATGTGCAGAATAGATAATAGCACTAGAAGCTGATTTTCTTGGACTATAACCTTTGGCAGGTCCATCAGTTCAAAGATTTCAGTGGTCTCCCGTATTACTGCGCTCTGTAAGAGATACAGTGGAACTAAAAGGGGCTTCGTTTAGTACAAAAGTCCTCTCCTCGGTCACAGCTACAAATCCATTCGAAAATGAATCATGGTCGTGATCAAACTCGGCAGCCTTGAGTGGAAGGATTGATGCACATTTTCCATAAAATGCAAGAATATGACGGCATGTCACGTGGAAACCTGACCATCAAATAAAGAATTGCTATTCCACATTATGGCCACAGGAGGGCACTATTGATGAAAAGATTAGCGTCTGCTTTGAAAAACAATACATGTATTTCTTTTCTCTGCTAGGTAAAGGCCTGGGAGCTTCCGTGAGCAACGAGAAAAAGAAACGATAAGCAATGCTTCCTTTAAGGTGCGCAGGACTTTGCTTCCCAGGTGGTACAGCAGATCACTGCTTCCGTAGAGAAGGTTGAGCAAATTTTGTGGGATCACTGGGAATCTGACTGCCTCAACAGTTTAAACCGGTTGAACCGCTAGTGGCGGAGTTCCGGGCGCCTTAGAGAAAGGAACATTGGTCATAAGCACTGTTCCCTCTAAGCTGTGCGCGTGTGCGCGCGCACACACCTCACCGAGCGAGCGCACATACTTTACAACAGAGCGCACAAAAATTACGGCTCTGATTCTGATAGAAAACAGCACAGACGTCTTAAAATTTAAAAGTTATGATTGTAATTACTAGAAATTTCTCGCTTTATTTAGTAATCGTCTATTTTCATTTAATTTGATTAAAATCAATGTGGTGTACATACTGTATTCTGACGTGTAGTCAAATTTTAAAGTATATAACTCAGAGTGTCGTTATGTGGCGCACAAAAATTTAACCTTCCTTCAAAAGCTGCACACAGCTGATATTTTATGCGCACACAGCCTACAGAAAATTAGAGGGAACATTGGTCATAAGCTCCAAAAAGGGAGATAGCACAAGTAAATTTTTTTTGTGATGGCAGAGATGGACCTGGAACCTTCTTGACCTTCCTTCCGTTTCCCCACTGCAGTTGTAGCGGAAACAGTGGCATATCAAGGGCATGGTGATGAGGGGTGCATCCCCAACTGGCCCACAGAAGCAGCGCAGCAAACATGATTAAGCGGGCTTTGCCTTGGTACCTTCCACTTTCTCTCCTGGCCAAAGTTTCATCAATCCATGAGCAAGGCCGGGGGTCAGGGTGCCGGCATCATGGAGGGTGGGGGCAGAGCCGGCCCGTCTATTGTGCAAGAATGTTGTTGGCAAAGGGCCCCGCTTGAACTTCATTCTCACAGGGTGGTGATCTTTGAAATGCCATCTTCAGAGGGAGAAGGGAATGCCCGAGGCTCCGGCTCACTTCTGCATAGCCACTAGAGTGAAGAGCAGCATTTTCTCTCACCCTGGCAGTTGTGTTCTTGTGAATCACATGAATGCTGGGAAATGCCCTTTAACCTTTCTTGGCATTCAGTGCCCTTCACTAGAACACAGCTGCCAGGGTGAGGGAAAATGCTGCTCTTCACGCTGGTGGCTGTGCAGAGGTGAGCTGGGGCCTTGGGCACGCCTCTCCGGCTCCTTCTGAAGCTTCTTAGACAGGTGCAGGGCTCTTTGGGGGGAGGGGTCTAGGATAGGACTGGAAATGTCTGATGGGGGGCTAGGATTAGAAATGGACTGATGGAGGGAGCTGGGACTGGAAATGAGCTGATGGGGGGGAGCTAGGATTAGAAATTGGCTGATGGGGAGCTGGGATAGGACTGGAAATGACTGATAAGATGGCTAGGACTGGAAATGGGTGATGGGGGGGCTAGGACTAGAAATGAGCTGATGGAGGGGCTAGGACTGGAAACGGGCTCATGCGTGGGGGATGGGAGACTGGGACTAGAAGGGAGCGGATGCTGGCTGGGCAGGAACTAGAAGGGAGCTGATGTTGGGGGAGGACTAGAAGGGGATGGGGCTGGGGGAGTGAGGATGGAGAGGGGAAAAGAGAATTTGTGTGGGAGGGAAGAAAAATCTACGAGTTGCTGGGTATTGGGAGAGTAAGTGGGGATTGGGGATGGAAGAGTGAAATTTGAGTGGATGATAAAGGAATAAAGAAAGAAATTGAGGAAAGAGCAAAAGGGGAAATATCAGTATGTTAAAGCAGATGTAGAGAGAGAAAATCTAGAAGAGAGAAGAAAGGACAAATAGACAGCTAGCAGAAGACACGAAGAAACCAGAAGAAGGTGACTGGAGTAATTACAATTGAAAAATAAAATGCCCAAACAAAAAGTGGAAAAATAATTTTTTATTTTGAATTTATTACTTGCAGTATGTCAGCTCTGGGAAACGTGCATCACTAATGTCTTTGCATTTTTATTTAGTACAAGAAGAAATTAATTTATAATTTTATTTCTCCAGTGTTGTTGTACATTCTAAGTTTGGCTTTTGGAGTTCCCAGTTTAATTATTGTCTTCCTATTTCTAAATTGTGATCCCTTGTTCTTTGTTTGGTGATGGTCTGTGTTCTGTATGTGATAATCTGTTTATGTAGTTTCTATTTGACAGTGTCACTTGTTCTCTTTTGCCAGTAGGAGATGTATTTATATTCTCTGAGATGTATTGGTTTAATATTTGCAATGTTGCCTTTTGATAGATAGGGTTTGGTGCTTTGTGAGTCCTGGTAGTGCTGTTATGATATGGCGGGTTTGCTATGGGTTCTAAATGGGTAGTATTTATAGTATAGTTGGCACTGGAGTATAGTAATGTAGAAATCTGGTAGTCTTTCTTTATCCAGACAGTAAGAGGCATGCCTACTAAAGTTATCTGCATAATCTTGACATGCACTATTTATGCAAATGAGGCTCCTTATTCAAATGAGGCCCCATGAGTCTCTGCACATGGCCCCGCACACCCCTTGTGCTGCCTCTGGGTGGAGGGAGGCACCCACCACAGGTGCAGTGTTGGCTGGGAATGTCACTGAGTGGAAGGCAAAGACTGCAACTGGCTTTGATCTTATTTAGCAAACTATCCTTTATTTAGGGAGACAAGAACACCCCTGCACCCCATTTTCAGTGAAGAGGTAGCCTAGTGATTAGAGCAGCAGGGCCAGTGTTACCATTAGGTAGTCACCTAGAGCACCAGCCTTTAGAGGCCTGCCAATGCGGCAGGTGCTGCCTCTCTCCAGGGCCTACAGTGGCAGTGATGATAATAAAACAGCAATGTAGCGCTTACCCAGAACCTCTAATGCTGCTGTTAGTGCTGCCTCTGGCCAGCTGGTAGCACCCTCATACAAACAGGAAGTAAGTGTATGTGTGAGAGAGAGAGAGAGCTGCAGCTTTAGGGGTACAAATAAGAAAGGGCTGCAGTATAAACTCCAAGATCCAAGAAAATTCATGGCAAGGTGAATTTTACCAGAGTAGTTTCAGTTCTATAGCCAATGTCAGCACAACTAAGTTCAGCAGGTTAGACTGGGAAGGATGAGACAGCAACATATTTCTCTGCTCTGATAGAGATGACAGATATTAAATAATGAGAACTCCGCCTTTGCTCATAAAGCAGTCTATTCAGCCATCATTTTAGAATTCATTGTATTTGAATTAGACTATGGATGCCTCACATTAGCCATTTTATTAAAGATTTTTTTAGGTTGTTTTCACTGCAGACTTTATGTCAGTTCAACCTATTTGATCCAATGGGACACCATGCCTACAGGGGGCTTGCACTAGGGTTGAGAAGGCTACTGGATTTTGAAAGAGTTTGCAGAAGAGAAAGCATGAAAGTTGTCTTTATTAGTTTTCTTTTAACACATTTTGATGCCAGCTTACTAAAATGTGGCTGTTCAGTGCATATTAAGCCCTGAAACGTAAGTGTGGGAGTGGCAATAGACCAGCAGGTAATTTACTTTCTGTCAGGGCACCAGCCCCCAACAGTATTTTGATGGCATCGGGGGCTTTTCCCAATGCCACAATTGTCTCCAATGCCATCTGTTGGGGAGGGGGAATGGGGCTGCTGGTCCACCAGGCACTGGCCCCCGGCAGTGTTTTGATGGCATTGGGGGCTTTTCCCAATGCCTGATCATCTGAGAAGAAGATGATCTAGGCAGCAGGGAAAGCACCCAGTGGCATCAAAATACTGTTGTGGGCACACGTTAGAGTTTCAAGTCACCTCGGACCCTGCAGTAAAAGTTTTGGTGCTATGGCTGGTTGTAAAATCCTCTCCTCTCTCTGCTTCAGGAGTAGCCATGATTTGCATACCAGACCATTAGGTACAGCTGATTAAAATACATTAAAATACATTTAAAATGTGTGTGGTATAGTTTTTCCATCAGTGTTTACGTCTGTTTTTTTGCATTTAAAAGGTCTGTATAGCGTGCTTAAACGTGGCATTATGGGTTCTTAAAAGCCGTGCTAACTTTCTGCATTGGCCTGTTAGATTGTAAGCTGTCTGGGAACAGTGAAATAGCTGCTGCTGTACCTGAATGTAACTCATTTTGAACTTCAGAGAAACACATGAGCTAAATCCAATCCAATCCAATCCAAAATCCAACTTTCCGATGTGTTGGCAATACCGCTTGGAGCGTTAGTGTTTCTTTAAGGAAACACCTGTTCTTAATGGAACAATTAGATGGTGGGGAAGAGATGGATACATTTTATGTATCTGTGAAATCCATAGTTCCCAACAGTTAATTAATTGGCTTGAATAAATGCAATTTCTTTGTCCCTGCAGTTTAATTTGGAATGATCTCTGCATCCTTTCCCTGAACCAGTCTGTCAAATCTTGAATATTAATTGCTAGCTTGTGCTAGTTTGTTTGTTTTTACACTGCAGTTGGCTGTGTTTATGTATAATAAAATATTTTGGGGTACGTGCATGGGAATTGTGCACCATGTATTGTGTAGCGGATTGAGAATAATTGTCAGCCTCTTATGCAGATGGCTGGCATTTTTTCTTTTATAAAAAGATTGAAAAATATCAAAAATGGTTCACTGTCGCCCATAATCTTTTCAAAATATGCAATTTTCTCCAAAGCTCAACAGGAAACGATTGTCACGTGATTTATGCAAATAGAGCCAGAGGCACGACCCACCTGGCTGTCAATCTTTCAGGGTGAGATTCGGAGGTCTTAGAATTTGCGGCAGACTCAGGGTCCACCAGCCGTCACAATGAACTTATCTAACATCCTAGGGACTGTCACTGTTTTAATGTGCATAAGTAAGTATTCACAGGATCCTGGCTAGTAAAAATACCATAAGATGTGAGTGTGTGCATGTACAGTATTAAACAGTGAGATTTCCCCTAAGATCAGCTTTATACATGCTGTTTTTCGTACTATGTATTGAGTATACATATTATGTATTCTTAACTTGTCTATCCTACAGGTTTCAGTAACCAGCAGGACCAGAACAGTGTCACTCAAATCCCATCGGAACTTAAAGAAACGGAAAGGAATTCGGTGTCTCTGGAATGCACTTACACCACAAGCTATTCCTACTATCGCATGCTTTGGTACAAACAGAGTCATGGAAGAGCATTAACTTTTCTCTTTTCAAAATATTCTGACGGTGGAGGGTCTAATCAAGCTGGAAATCGTTTTTCTGTGGACTTTAGGAAATCTACCAGGTCCATCAGCCTGAAGATCTCAGATCTCCAGCTGAGTGACTCTGCAGTGTATTTATGTGCTCTGGCTGAGGCCACGGTGAGAAAATGAATATAGATTCTAGTGCAGAAACCTTCTCAGAGGCACAGCTGCAGGCTAAGCGAGGATTGGACACGTGACCGCAAGGGCTGCTTTCTAGAGAAAGAACTAATGACATAACTGCAGTTCAGCTAATTAGTCACAGTAGGGCGCTGTTGACTCAACGAAATTATGGAACGCTGGTGCGGACTAAAGTTATTTTTAATTATAAGGCAATCAGGAAGGCTGATATATCCTTTCACATTTTCATAGTTCTAGTTATGATTACATTTGTGTCTACTTTTCGAAAACCGTGGTAGTCGTAGAAGATGTTTGATAATAGCTTTCAAGTAAAGGCTGTTAGTGTAGCTGGGTTTAAAAAAGGTTTGGACAAGTTCCTAGAGGAAAGGTTCAAAAACCATTATTAAAAAGGGACCCAGGATATCAATGCTTGACCCAATACAAGCATTATGGAACCTGTGTCTTTTGGGGAAACTGCTAGGTACGTATGACCTAGATTGGCCACTGCTGGAAACAGGATACTGGGCTTGATGGACCTTGGTCTGACCTTGTATGGCATATCTTATGTTTCCTTCTAAGCATGCTTAAGATTGACACATTTGTACTTGTTGGCTTTTCAATAATGGTTCTTAAACATTTTTTTTAATCTCACAGAATATTAGGACCTTTTAAATAAACAGCTAAATGATATGTGCGTATACAATAAATAAACATATGAAATGCTTTCAAACATCCGTTCTCTGAATGAGTCACCTTTATTTTGATTCTTTAGTGTTATCATATATATGACATAAGGAAAGATAAATGAAAACATTTTCCTGCTTTTCAACATCACCTGTAATACAAAGGGCAATACGACGATTTATCTGAGGTCAAACAAAGTGATTGGCAGAGGGAAACTTCAATTTTTGACATTTTTTGCTTTATCACCTAACGTTCTAGACACTAGAATAAACTTCCATCCGTGTTTATGTACCTTTGGAGCCGGATATATTGAGGCTATTCCTCCATTATGCGTCTGAGGGGGGAAGGGGAGACTTAACAGATCAGCCCCTTAATGCCTAGCTCCATCCCCTCAAAACAAACCAGTTCCCAATTCTGCCTTGAGGGTGTTTTTGTTATTGTGATGTAAAGATTTTCGGTATAAAAGTGTTTCACACATATAACATCAGCCCTGGGGAGCAGCACAGAGGGAACTGGGTTCCAGGAAGAATCCTACCTTAAAGGGAAAAGGAAAAGTGAAGAGTTAGTTAGTTGGTGGAGGACCACCACTCACATTCCTACCATTAGCAATATTGTGGTTAGAGCCAAGAGGAGCAAGATGGTTCCCTGAGGGTCCCAAAGAACTAATTACCCCTCACGATTGAAGCCACGATATTGTTGCATCATCCTCAAAAGGTCAGAACATGGGTGATGGACCCCCAAAGACCTTAGAGGGAAGTAGGTGGATCTATACGGTAGCTTGGAAAGGATCTATAGTCCTGGTCAATGCTCCCTCTAAGGTCCTCTACCTGCATTCCCCCCCCCCCCCCTCAGGACCGGTGAAGCCGTATCAGTGAGCTCAGTTCCAAGGGCAGACAAATTCTGCAGGATACCCACAGATCCTACTGTACCTGCCCCTTACCAGGAAACTGTCATACTGCTGCACCAGCCCTCATGGTAAGAATGCAGGTGGAGGATTCTTGCTCACCTTAGAAGGACTATCGGCCCTGGCAGTGTCTCAGAAAAGGAAAGGGGTAAAGGTTATTTCACTGGAATGGATGACTGCCCTGAAGACCCCAGGGCACTGACGACATGGCAACCTCTGACAGTTATTCATCTGGGTTCTTGCCTTAAGCAGCTATTGGGTCAATATACAAATGTCATGGTCAACATTTTTTTAAACACTGGCTGAGGCAGTTAAGTATTATTCACCACCAGTACGCTTAAAGCGGCAGCGCTGAATACACGTAGACGGTGATGAGGGCCCCACTATACGGATAGCCAGTGATATCCAGCCACTGTCTGCATAATTATGCACATATATTTAGAACACTTCTTGCTGTCCTAAATTTATGCTTATGGCCCTATGAATAGTGGATACTGCTGGGGTTGTCTGCAAGAATTTTCTTGATAATGAAATGTTCCTTCTCATTTTTATCTACAATATATTAAAGTGAACATTGGATGCAAACATTTGCAGAAATGTCCCTGTCATCTTTAAAATATGTGAAGCAGGTTTCACAGAGATGCCTTCAATCCAGGTTGCAAACTGAATATGTAGCCGGACCGCAAACCACTACCGCATGGTTCATTTCTAAGAATCACAGCTGGAAAGTAAGACTCTTATTACATCTGTTTTATGATGAGGTGTGTCATAGTCGAACCTAAAGAATACAGAAAACTTTTAGGTTAAGAACCTGCACCTCTGGGGAGCATAAGGGAGCGCCTTAATATTCTCTGCACCCCCCAAGTGCTATAACACAGGCAGGTGGTGCTGTCTCCCGCCCTATCCATAATAATAACAAATACCCAAAGAAAAGAGGGCATAGCTTTATTCTTCCAAACGAGGAGAGGATAGAAGCAGCCCAGTCCTAACTCTACCCTGTCATCCGCTGCACCCCTGCCAGCCGGGTGACTATAGTGTTTGTTAGTTGTCCGTAGCTCTACAGGTGACCCACTGTGCACTCTCCAGCTAGGCCCCTTCCTCACTGTGACCTCTTGAGAATCTCTGATGTAGGCCCCTAAGCTGCACAGTGCCTTTGAGACAGCTGCTCCCAGACAAACTCTATGCTCTCTCTTGGCTTGGGGGTCTCTGCTGTGACAAGTTTTAAGTGCAGATTCGATGTATAGAACTCAAACATTCCAACCTTGTCCTTGAGTGGGTATTTCCTTGTGTGCAGGCGGAAAAAGGATGCAGGAAAGGCAGAATGTTGGTATGGACTTTCTAATCCCTTCCTGTGGCTCTTCACAGATGCAATATGGTAGATGCAGGGCCGGATTTACCTATACGCCATGTACGCCATGGCGTAGGGCCCACAGCTGGCAAGGGCCCCCAAAAATAGAACAAATTAGCTTTTTTTAAAAAATAAAATTAAAAAAAGAAAAACTGGTGGCTGCCGCCACTGGGCCCCCTCTGCTGCCGCGGCAGCATGGACTGACCCGCGGGGGCCCCCTCTGCAAGCTGAATCCGTCGGTCCCTCCCTCCCTCCGTGCAGGCTGTGAGAGGCGCGAAGGGAGAGTGTCTCCCTCGCATCTCTGTTAAGCCCCCAGGGGCTGATGGGAAATTTCCCATCAGCCCCTGCGGGCTTAACAGAGACGTGAGGGAGACACTCTCCCTTCGCGCCTCTCACAGCCTGCACGGAGGGAGGGAGGGAGGGACCGACGGACCGACGGATTCAGCTTGCAGAGGGGGCCCCCGCGGGTCAGTCCATGCTGCCGCGGCAGCAGAGGGGGCCCCGCGGCGGCAGCCAGCAGTTTTTTTTTTAAATTAAATTTTACTTTAGGCCGATGGGGAGGGGTAGGACTGGTAATGGGCTATTGGGGGGGCTGGGGCTGGGACTGGAAATGGGCTGGGGGGGTTAAGGCTGGAGGTGGGCTGATGGGGTTAGGACTGGTAATGGGCTGTGGGCTGTTGGGGGGGGGTTAGAACTGGTAATGGGCTTGGGGGGGGTTAAGACTGGTAATGGGTTGTGGGCTGATGGGGGCTGTCTGGTAATGGGCTATGGGGGGGCTAGGACTGGAAAGGGGCTGGGGGGGTTAAGACTGGAGGTGGGCTGATGGGGTTAGGACTGGTAATGAGCTGTGGGCTGATGGGGGGGGGTTAGGACTGGCAATGGGCTATGGGGGGCTGACTGGAAATGGGTTGATGGGGTTAGGACTGGAAGTGGGCTGATAGGGGGTTAGGACTGGTAATGGGTTATAGGGGGGCTTAAACTGAAAATGGGGTGATGGGGGTTAGGACTGTAAGTGGGTTGATGGGGGGCTAGGACTGGTATTGGGTTGGGGGGTTGCTAGGACCGGAAATGGGCTGATGGGTGGCTAGGACTGGAAATGGGCTGATGCAGGGACTAGAAGGGAATGGATGCTGGGTGAGGCTGGAACTAGAAGGGAGCTGATGTTGGGGGAGGATTAGAATGGGATGGGGCTGGAAGAGTAAAATGGAGAAGGGAAAAATATTTTGTGTGGGAGGGATAAAAATTCTACAATTGGCCGGGTATTGGGAGAGTAAGTGGGGATTGAGGATGGAGGGGTAAAATTTGAGTGGATGAAATAGGAATGAGGAAAAAGCAAAAGGAGAAAGATTAGTATGTTAAAGCAGATGTAGAGAGAGAATGGAAAAAAACTAGAAGAGAGAAGAAAGGACAAATGGACAGCAGACGATGGAGAGTTAGCAGAAGACACGAAGAAACCAGAAGAAAGTGGCTGGAGCAATTGCAGCTGAAAAAAATGCACAAAAGGTAGAAAAATATCTCTTTATTTTGAATTTATTAATTGGAATATGTCAGCTCTGGTAAATGTGCATCATTAACGTCTGCGCTTTGTTTAGTGCAAGAGCAAATTAATGTATAGTTTTATTTCTACAGTGTTGTACATTCCAAGTTTGGCTTTTGGGATTCCCAGTTTAATTATTGTCTTCCTGTTTCTAAATTGTGATTACTTGTTTGGTGATGGTCTATGTTCTGCATGTGTAACTGAGCTGAGGTATTCTGTTTATATAATTCCTATTTGACATTGCCACTTGTTCTCTTTCCCCAGTAGGTCATGTATTGTTGTTCTCTGAAATGTATTGGTTTAATATTTGCAGTGTTGCCTTTTGATTGGTAGGGTATGGTGCTTTGTGAGTCCTGGTAATGCTGTCAGGATACGGCGGGTTTGCTATGGGTTCTAAATGGGCAGTGTTTGTAGTAGTTCCTAATGTGTCTGGCAGTTGGCACTGGATTATAGTAATGTAGAAATCTTTTAGTCTTTCTTTATCCATATACTCATTAAGAGGCACGTTTACTAAAAGTTAGTATATGGTAACATTATGCAAATATTTATGCAAATGAGGCCGCTTATGCAAATGGCGCCGTAGGGCCCACAATTTTTGTTGGCGTAGGGCCTCACTCAAGGTAAATCCGGCCCTGGGTAGATGTGTGTTGACCGGCTGGGTGTCTAACCCTGAAAGAAGCTGGTGGGGGGGGGGGGATGGGGGGGGATGAGGAGGGGGGTGGTGGTGCAAGGAATTGGGCAGCAAAGCCCGGCGCCAAGCAGCTCGGGCCAATGCTCTTATTTCAAGGACAACAGGATATTCCTTTGTGGAATATTTTGAAAATGTTTAAGGACCACATCTCACAAACAAAATTGCCTGCCCCTAATATTTTAGTATCTTTTAAGAGATGGAGTGCAGTATGCTGATGAATTACTTTTTCTCTCTTTCATTAAATGTCTCATTTTAATGGAAACGGGAGTGTTTTCATCCTTAATCCCATTTTTTGGCTGTATTAGGGAGATGCATTTTGTTATTGCAGGACTGAGTGAAGAGTGTTCTGCCTCCTTTTGTTAACTTCATTCTTTGTGTGTCTATCTCTTAGAGATGTGTGCTGCTTGTTTGCAAGTTAGCAAGAGAGGGATAAGAGGTCACCTACTATTTGGTAACTACTGTTCACATTTGTCCTTCGAATCCAGAGGTTTTCAATCCAGTCCTTAGGCACTCTGAGCCAGTCAGGTTTTCAGGATAACCACAATAAATATGCGTGACGGAGATTTGCATACAACGGAGACACTGCATGCAAATCTCTTTCATGCATATTCATTGTCGTTATCCTGAAAATGTGACTGACTAGATGTGTCCTAGGGACTGGGTTGAGAACCTCCGTTCAAACCAAATGCAGTCTGTGAAAGGAAAAACACACACAACTAACGCCTGGGCCACAGGTCACGAAGTGCACTTTAGAAAGCGGCGATTGGTTAATGGTGGAAAATATCACCTTTACGTTCTCACTTAAACTCGTTGTTTCGTGCCAAACTGCTCCAACTCTTTAAAAGGAGGATAAGAGTCCAACTGATGCAGCACTACTTTATGTCTTATTATTATTATTATCTGTCTCTAGGTCTACTTGTGTTGTTGCTATGCGGACAGCAGGAAAATGCTAAATTTATGAACTATATCACAACATTCATGGTTGGGTCTTGGTGGGTAAAGAACTGCATAATATCTTTGATGCTTGTTGTTATTTTGCAGATATTACAGTGGGTGATTCCGTTAAACTAGTGCACTCGGAGCTATCAGGTAGAGAGAGCGAGCAAGATTTGTGCTTGCACGTACACAACCAGCTCCTTATGGCCTTGTCTTTACTGGTACCTAGAGGATCCTCAACAAGCTTTTCAGTACATTTCGATCCGGTGCCTGCAGCAGCCAGAAAGCAGATTTGCCAAAGGAAGAGTCGTGGCTTCCATCTATTCCAAGACCAGCAGTCTGACCATGCCTGATCCAAACCCCGGGGATACCAACGCCTTCTACTACTGCACCTCCGGGGACTGCTCACTGTGATTAAAAGCAGGTTGCAACAGTGCACAAAACACCCGGATTTCCGACAAGTTCATTCTGATGCATTATGGGACCTGCAGCACTGATGTCAATGGGCAACATCAGGGACTACATATACCATACTGCACTGCGAATATAAAACAGATAAACATGACGACAGAAAAATAAGACCACATGGCCTAGCTAGTCTGTCCTTCCATATTAACCTCTACAACAGTCCTCTTTTTTCCAGAACTGTGAAATATCTCACTCATAAAGGGTAACTTGGCAACTTCCATATGTTATCCTGTAACCTTTTCTCCAACCCCCCCCCCCCCCCCCCCACACACACACACACACACACACTTCGGAATCACCTTTGATCAACTGTCTTGCTCCTTCCAAAGCCTCCTTTCTGCCCAGCCCACGTGATCTGTGCACCCCATACAGCTGCCAACCAATACCCCGATACTATTCTGTGATATACTTAGGTGTTAAACTATGTTTTCAGACAAACCAGACTGTAAGTTAACTTATATACTTTACCAAAACTTGAATACCTACCAGTAGCAAAGAGGAATTCCGCTGTGGCATTTCAGAAAATAGCCTGCAGTCTAATTAAAGCAGTCTCAATCCCATCCTGTGCATTACTGTGCTAACTACTGTTTACTGATCTAGAGGTGGAGCTTGCACGATAATACATCTCAACCACTGCACTTGGTTCCGTCTGAGATCGTCACTACCCACGTCTCCAGCTCTTTTGATTTTGTGTTGAAATTTAAGCTTAACCACACTTTGTATTTCATGGCCTTAATATATGTTGACATCTTGAAGCACGGAAAACCTTCCTGTCCCTGAAAACTAAGATGGTAAAACTACTGTATCATTGGCTCTGTTCTTCGTTACCAAAGCATTATTTTTCCCACTGAGCTTCCACTTGAAAATGTGACATTTCGCTGCACTGATCTTTAGACTGACGCACGTAACCTATCAGCATTATACGATTTTAACAAAATGAAATGGAGGTTTACTTTCTCGTTTTCAAGCCCTGGAATGCCGTTCAGTGGCTTTGGCGTGAATAAGTATTTCAGGAAGATCACGCATTTTATCTTAAAGCTACGAAGTTATTGTTGTGATGCTCGGAGTCCAGAATCTATACCTTGATTCCAATTTTTGGGAGCTAGGTATTTCGTTTTCCAAGCCAATATTTATTTATTTAACAGGTTTTTATAACGCTTTATCATTTCAGTCAAAGCGGTTTACATTGTAACTTAAATTTGGTAATGCACATTAAACAGGGACATTGCCCATAGTGATCTCCTCGGGGCAAATAGGAGTCTTTGCACATTGCAGCGACATTCCATGTACAGATAGTATCGGGCTATTTCAATTGCTAAATGGCCAGGTATTATATTTGGGGGCGATTTTAGGGGAGGAGTGAGGGCACTCACTGGCTGGCTGGGTGCGTTCGAGGACTGACTTGAGAACGTCCCAGTTCACGCTTGGAATCAATATTTCATAATTACCTTCCAGGTGTTTGTCTTACAGTCATTTTTAGAGATGTTTTCTGGCTTTAGGCATCTGTATACCAAAACTGTCCACTAGGTGTCACTATTATTGCATAACAGGAAGCATCTAGCAAATCGGCCACGAAGATAGCGAATTACTAGAAAAGGCAGCAGAATACCGAATCAGAAGTGTCACCAGGAGAGGCGAAAAATCTTGAGTAACTTACTGGAAGATTCAGGGGAAGGGGCTGGGCTATTACTATCAAAGCTTTCATTTTATGCGTGGACTGTAAGCTGTATCTTAAGTCCCTCTGAGCAAATGAAATGCTCTTAAATATGTTTTCGGCCCATAAGCTTAAGTCTTGGCTGGTGTTCCTTCTGCTCACCTTCATACAGTGTAAGTTTGTTTTATGTATATATTTAATTAAGATTGGTGTTGAAGCTATATATATTTAAATATTGTCTGTATAGAATTGACGTTGCTGTTCATTAACTCTTTGATATCTGCAGGTTGTGAACACCAAGTCCTACCTTAATTTTAATACATTTCGGTAGTCTAGTGTTCCGAATCCCTGCCCGAAAGGACGGAACAAGTTAACAATTGTATCTGGAAAACTGTTAAAACACCTGGTTGATACTACAAATGACTTTCTAGACGTGTTTTAGATATCTTTAGATTATAAAAGCAGTTGAGGTTAGAGTTAAATGTTTGATAGGAAAAACTTTCAATGTAAACCATCCAGGACTGTGTGAGAACGGAAAGTATTTCTGCCCTTCCTAAGTTCTGTTCCCCCTTCTTTAGATGGAAAATCCAATCTTCAGGTTTTCCAGGCTCCTACCACTGAGTCTTCTTCAGGGCAGAGGGCTGAAATCTCTTGCAACCACAGCTTAACCAACTACAATGACATGCACTGGTATAAACACGTCTCGGGATCTGCGCCCAGTCTGGTTATATACGGATATTCTTCAGCGGTAGACGTCGGGAAGTTTAAAATGGAAATTAATCGGGAAGCCCGCTCTACCACTCTGATCATCACCCATGTGGAAATCGCAGACGCTGGCGTTTACTACTGTGTAGTAGAGAACACGGTGATTTGCACAGGAAGAGCAACCGTACAAAAAAAAAACATAGTGCCGAGCTTCCATTTCCACTTCGGTCATTCATCTTTCCCTTTAAGAAAGTGTCAATTCACCCTAGGTGACCCTCGTGGTGCCCTTTGCCTCTGGAGAGGGGTCAATCAAGAACGTTCTATTGCGAGTTTATAAAACGCCCCATTGGTTCCATTCATAATGTTCTTTACTGGGTTCCTGCACTGATTACATCTGTTTTCCTTTTCACCATTAACTATCTGGGGCTTGATTCGATTTCAGGTACTGATGCCGGATTTTAGAAGGAACGATGCCACCTGGGAAGGGACGCCCTATTATTTCAATTGCACGATATTGTTTCATTTTCTATTAAATGGTTATAAACTACTTTTCCAGCCCTAAATGGTCACCCAAAATGCGCATTGCAAAGATTATGTTAGGTATGTAATCCCCTCTTGTGTCAAATGATTGGCCCAGCAGGAAAATAATAGGGGGTTTAATGCATAAAATTGGGAGGTCTCTTTAGGGTTATGCGCTTATAGATTAAGCTTACGAATTTAAAGAATAAAACACGCAGTGAAGGCTGCTAACTTGCTAACTAGAAACCATTTAACCAGACGGAAATTTCACTCTGTTTGGCCAAAGTTTCATTCATGACAAGGACAGCAGCCGAAGGG
Organism: Ichthyophis bannanicus; assembly: GCA_033557465.1. Classification (NCBI taxonomy): domain Eukaryota; kingdom Metazoa; phylum Chordata; class Amphibia; order Gymnophiona; family Ichthyophiidae; genus Ichthyophis; species Ichthyophis bannanicus. The sequence goes on from CM066048.1 coordinate 125,391,166, forward strand.
CAGAGATGTTCGGGTAGCTTAAAATGAGAGGGAGAGACAATAGATGTTTCTATTTTGCACCCTCCAAAGGTTTAGAATAAGAGAGATACCCTAGTCCTCAATAAAGTCTTCGTATGTTAAGTCAGAGGGGAATTTAAAAATTATTCTCTTTTCTATAGTACGGAGGGGTCAATATTCAGCTGCGGCGGTCAGTCTTTCTTTAAAAGTCAGACGCCAAAGATATCCAGTACCACTATACGGACAAGGAGTGGGAGCTGAATATACGGATAAGCTATCCCGCATAAGACACCTGCCCCACTATCCAGATAATTGACAGGCATTGGTGCTATTATCTGGATAACCTCGGGTGTTATCCGGCTAAGGACTTCATCACTGATTCATTTCGAGCGCCTGGAGCTCCTTTATTGAACGGCACCCCCAAATGCTAGCGTTGTTTCACGTTAATACTATCTTTATTTTCCAGGCGTCCGAAGTGCAAACCAAGTCCGTCAGCCAAGCGAGCTGAAGTCCACGGTGGGCAGTAAGGTGGAAATACCCTGCAACCACAGTATCCTCAACTACAATTACATGTACTGGTACAAGCAAGTCCCGGGTGCGGCCCCGGAGGCGATCATCCAGGGCTATGACTCTGCTGAAACGGCTGGAAGGTATCAGATGTCCATCGATGCTTTACAGCTCTCCAGCAGCCTCACCATCAACCAGTTGGAGATTGGAGACTCGTCGATCTATTACTGTGCTGTGAGGGTGCGCACAGCGACCGAAGGGGCAAGGAAACCTGCACAAAAAAGCTGAGCCTGTGCAATGACAGACTGTCAGACTTTACCAATCCTCGCGCCGCACCTATAGTGCTAAGCAAAAGATACTTTCCATATGCCCCATTTTAACAGCTCCACTAAGACCCTCATTACCTTGGTAAATAAATAGGTACATTCATAAGCTTACCGACCTGTAATTGTACTATCATGAGATACTTACCGACCTGTAATTGTACTATCATGAGATACTTATAATAATGCTAAGAATATCGGCCTTCTTGGTTTAGCGTCAAGGAGAGGTCAATAAACACAGATTTTGCTGTATGATAATTACATCCTTATAAAAGTGTTCCTGATCCACTGGACGCTGAAATATCACGCAGGCTTTCCTATCATTGGTTAGACGCAATTCCAGCTTTTAAAGTACAAGGGTTAAGAGTAAAGAAAAACTGATAGACACATCTTTTTTGACCTACCAGTAACGCGTATGGCTATTTTACCAGAACTTTGATTCCTTCATCAAGTCAATGAAGAAACAGCTGGTTGTTACTCAATTCTAATAAACACAGGAGTTAGGCATGATTTAGTTGCTTGTGCATAGCTAAAGCTAGTCACAAATGCATTAAAAAAGTTAATTCGTTGGCGTTTATAGAAACATGAAACATGACGGCAGAAAAAGACCACATGGCCTATCTAGTCTGCCCTTCCACATCAACCACAACAGTCCCCTTTTTTCCTTCAGAGATCTTCCATGTTTGTCACATGCTTTTTTGAATTCAGATACTGTCCTCATTTCTACCACATTCACTGGGAGACTATTCCACGGATCCACCACCCTTTCCGTAAAGAAATATTTCTTCATGTCTACGTTTTCAAATGGATTAACACGGTAGACACGCTATTTTATCTACCTTTTTTAATTAAGTTCAGCTGAGAGTACTGCGACTTGAAAATAAATCGAGAAATAGGTTATTTGGCAGCAGGTGTTAGTGATCGTGTTGGTTTAGACTCAGTTTTGAATTATACCTACTCTCTAGAGTAGGTTTCTACGTATAATAGAGCGATTTGCGATTATGTGAATTATAGATTTTGGCCACGGGGTGGCAGCATTTCTTAAGAAGCGAAAGACAGTGCGCAAAACTCTTTGGTATAACCTACTAATTCTACCGCATCAACAAACAAGATCACGATGTTCTCTGTTCCTCCTTGCTTTCCATCTATCGTCTGTCCATCTCACAGTTTATAGTTACATCCTTAGTAAATATTATAAAGTAAACTACTATATAATTTCAGCCCAGAAGAAAGAACAGAAAGAATATTACGTAGTCAGCTTTTTTCTTCCATGCAAACAGGGGCTCACTGATGTTTGTCATCTTGCAATGATGTCGACTTCCCCTTGAGATATATGTGGCCCAATCGGCTTTCCGTATCGACATACTAATGATTAAAAAGTCACGACGTCAAACAATAAAAAAGAACCCGCAAAGTATATTTTGAAAAACAAATCTAAGAAAATCCTCATGCATACGATTGACAACAGCACGGGAAGTCACGACCAAGTACAGCAGTTCACAAAACCACATTCCCGATTCTAGCTATTGAAGACAAAGACTCCATGGAAGTCGGGAGAATTGTTCACGCCTGTAAATCTATGTGAACAGGAAGATCCGCACAAGGCAATATATGAGCGAAAGTCATCTAAAAGTCGTGGGGGTGGAGAAGGGTGTAGGCCCGTGAGTCCTTTTTTTATGTTGCAAGGTGTGTGTTTGTAGGCATCTGCAAGATAAGGTCACATTTGCAAGCATGCTGGGTTTATCAATCTCTTTTTGAAAACCAGCTATTTCCTCTGCAACCCTGGCAGACAAACTGCTACACAACAATTAAATAGGGCATTTTAAATTTGCTCATCTTTTCACTGTTTTCCTGAACATTTTAAATTGGCATTTAAAAGTTATTGAAAGTCATGATTCTTCTCACACACGTTCTTGATCGCCTTACCGATCCGAGATTACCTTCAAGTACTATCTTCGTGTATGGCGGATGCAGTGACTAGAGTGTAATATGGTCGTTATTAACCATGACCAAAGTACCAGCACCTTGAGAACACAAGCACTGAGGGTGGCCAGTATAGCAATGTGTTCTTATGCCCTGAAACAAAAGTTCCCAACTTGTGGTTTGGTCCATGGACCCCTGGGGAGTCCGCAGGAAATAGAAACAAAGACTAAAGAGCAAGATTCTGGTGGGGATTGGTTTGGGGGGGGGGGGAGGGAGGCGAGGCTGGGCGGGAGGGAGGAAGGAAGGAAGAGAGAAAGAGACTGAGACTGGTGGGGACTGGCAAGGGGGACAAAGACTGATGGAGAAAGGAGGGGGAAATAAATACATGTAGTTAATAGAAACAAGTAAGGCTTTTCTGGGTAGAGTGAACTTCAGATCTATAGGTGTGAAAATCTGATTTCAATTGTCCAGTTTGGACATGCTTGGCTCTGTTCAGATATATAGATTTAAAACTATTCACCGAACTTGAACACTTCCAACATAAGTACAAAAATCTTCAAGCAGGGATGTTAAAAAGATCTCATATTTAGGTGTATTATAGGATCCAAAGTTATCATTGCATCCACACATTAATAGAACTGTTCTGTAAATTCTCTTAGATCCCGCTGACCCTTCCTATCTCCTCTCTTATCTAGCTCCCCCCCCCCCCCAAAAAAAAATTATATTAAAAAAAACCCAGCCCTGCAAGGGGAGATCAGTAACAAAAACCTGATGTTTCATTCGCCAATATCGTTTGGTTTCATCATTCGGGATTAAATAAGAGCTTGGCTGTAGAATTTAGAAACCTCCAGCCAAGGTTGCACGTCAGCTTTCAGATTTTGTTTATTGATAAATCATTTTTTTGTCTTTTAAAGGAAACGTCAGCGGGCAGTCGGCTACCCACCCCCGGACCGAAACCAGGGTTCAGGAGGGGGAGGGGGTCCGTTCTGCTGAATTGCTCCTATAATCACGGGCAGCCGATGGTGATGTAGTATTTATTTATTTAACATTTCTTATATACCGCTTTTCATGATATCAAGGCGGTTTACATTGAACAGGGCATTATAATTGGGAGATAACTATTTTACAGGGAACAGGGGCTATGGAGGGTTAAGTGGCTTGCCCAAGACCACAAGGAGCACCTGTGGGACTAGAAACCCCAGTCCTTCCAGCCCGAGGTTGCTGTCCTCTAGTGGGATTTGAACCCCCGACCTTCTGGCCTGAAGTACCTTGACCCAACCACTAGGCCACTCCTCCACTTGACTGGTACATTCCGGATCCCGAGGAAGCCCCTCAGTTCCTACTCCACGACTCGTCCAGCTTCCGGGACCGGCGGCCAAGATTTCAAAGGAGGTTTTCTGGCCTCAAGGGCACACAAGGGAATTTATTTAGCTTGCAGATAGCTAAAGCCGAAATGCGGACTCTGTTGTGTATTATTGTGTGCTTAGAGACACCAAAGAGAAAACTCGGGGACCCCCTCGTGCCAAATCCCTCTCCCCCATCAAAGTATGCAAACATGCCAAGTATATACCCAGGCAATAAACGATGTGGTCTGGAAACGTCGGGGGAAGGGCATTGCTCCCAGATACAGCCAGTCCTATTTTATCAGAAATCGCCGGTTTTTAAGATGCAGTTTATTTAATTATGGTTACACAGTGACATCCAAAGTAACACAATAGAGGCCATATGGCTCTCCTAGTAAATCCACTTGTCCTACCCACATTACTCTAGCAGCGGCCATCATACCGTGTATTTAAAATAAAAACGATTTCACCTCCACACTCATCATCAATCAGTGCCGACGAAGATATGAGATAGATCTTGGACAATAAAGAAGAACTTTTTTTTTTCAAAAGCTATTAATTGTTTCTGAAAATGTACATAGAGAAGTTCGGAAGAAGAATTTTAGTTCATCCTATTTCCGATAGAGGGCGCGCTTGCGGAAAAAAAACATTACGAAAAGAAAACGTCAAAATAGGGCATTTTTTTTACAAGTTATTTGAAAAGGGGATGCAACGAGAAGACTATCTCTGACTCAATATTGAAATTTCCGAAGCTTCCGAGATGGCAAACGCATAGCTACTTCCGAACTTGGCGGCCACTTGTCAGTAAATGTAATGCAAAACTATTCCACAAGAATGTATTTATTTATTCGTTAATTTATTCTTTTTTTAAATTTATAGCCCGCATAATCCACGTTCTTGTCGGGTTACAAAACACATCTATCGTCTTTTTCATTTCCGGGGGGTGGGGGGTTGGAAGGGGGCAAGGAGGGAGGGAAGTATTCTTTGGGAAATGTACATCTCAATATTACTTGCCTGGACTTTCAGTTAACATTTGCACGCCTTTATTCTTATATATGGCAAAATAATAGGCTCCCTGGGAGAGAATTTGATTGCCCCAAAATAAATATTCTAAAGATAAATACGCCTTTTTCGTGATGTAAGGAATCTTTTGAGACCAGTCACTGCGAAGTGTAAAGAGTCTGAAATTGCCATGTTAATGGTGCCAGTACCAATGGGATCTCGGCTATTTTCAGGGGAATTCTGCCCTCACGCCAACAGAAGTGACCATAACCACATGCTACATGAAATCTCAGTATTAAGACATCACTGGTCCTGAGAGCTGGCGCCCAACATGTTGAGGTCATTGTTAATTCTTAATAACCTCAAAATAAATAATTATTGGTCCAATGAAATGTATCCCAGCTTGCAGCAGTTTTGTGTAGGAGGCGGCACAGCGCCGTCAGAACTGGTGCAGCTCAATCTGTCTCCAATTTCCGTATAAATAGCTCCCAGCAAGGAGTTAGACTCAGGTCTCCAGGCCGATAGCAGAGAAATCGGGACCCTCCTCTCCTCCTCCCTCCCCCCCCCCCATTCGGTTTCTACAAACTGAAAACTATGAAGTTAGCAGGCATTTGTCTCTGCCTTTTCTCGGTTCCTTCATGTAAGTGTTTGTTGAAAACTATTTTCCATGTGTAGTTTGGGAGGGGGCAAGAAGAGGCTGTACCCCCCCCCCTCTCAAATGTTGCAGGCACTAATTTAGGTGATCTGGTACCCCTGCCCCCCTCTGGCAGTATGACTTCCTTACCCTTTGCCCCCTCGCTCCCCCCCCTCCCCCGAAAGTAAGAAGGCAAACTCCACCGATGGTTTATACTTGATCTGTTGATTGAGATGATTAATTCTCTTTCCGGGTTGGGTTTTTTTGTTTCGTTTCCTTAAGATGCTTTCTCCCAAATCGTCTTGGAAGAATTCGGACCTGGAACCGTGAAGCTGCGAGGGATTATTAACCTGATCTGCAAAGTCACCGGAGCCTCGCTCACTGACTCGAGTGACTTTTTTGCAGTGCACTGGTTCCGGCAGCCTCCTGGGAAAGGACTGGAATGGATCGGACGGATGAGATATAATGAAATGAAAAACTATGCTCCGTCCCTCCAAAGTCGACTAACCATCTCCAGAGACACTGCCAAAGGAGAAGTGTATCTACAAATTAGCGGCAGCAACACCGAAGACACGGCCGCGTACTACTGTGCGCTAGAGACACAATATGCAAAAGGAAGGAAGGGCATTAACAGTTACTGAGCAGTTTCAGTCCAGTCCCCTATAACGCAGCTTTCCTCTGCTTTCCAGTGTCCCGGAGAGAAGCATCAGGAGCAGTCTCATTTCCTATCATTTAACTCGAGAGGAGGCGTTTTGGTTGTCAGCAACAAGCAAATGGAAATCTGCCTTTTAACCATCACACATATCTCGTTTATATCATTATTTTTAGTTTTTTTTTCTGTTTCACATGCAGCCGGGGCAAGAATGGAAGGCGTCTTGAATAAAATGCTATTCAATTTCCCAATTTAGACTGCAGTTCCATAATATAAAGAAAGTATCAGCCACTACTAAGTGCCCACAATTATCGCGCTATCACGATCTTCCCCGTTTCTCTCGGGGTTTTATTTTCTGGTACTTCTCTAACTCCTCCCTCTATCCTCTGACTCCAGTTGTTCTTCAGACTCGTCACCAAAGCGCGCACACCGAAGCGAGCAGTCTGAACAACGCGCCTAGTTTAGCAGCGGAAATTGCTTACTCTATTCTAAGGCGCGCTGTTGGTTGCAGAATAGATGTTGATTTGTAAGAGCGTTAATTTAGGAGGTTACAGACTTGTCTTTGTAGTTTGGTTTAAGGATTATTATGCCACTTGTCAATTGTAAAATGACCTGATCGTTTTCCACATTGTGTGGAGTGGAATACAAAGACTCAAAATCGACCTTCAATCACCAAGGCGGGAGCATCTTTAAGACTAAATTGCCAGCATAACACCTCTTATCCTTACTTCCTCATTTCTTGGTACAGACAACTTCGAGGAAGGTCTCCTGCGTTCATTCTAGGACAAGAGTGCGAAGGGGAATCTTACCAGGAAGATTCTGTGGAGGACCATTTGTCTTCCCAGTTAAAAATGAATGAGAAATTATTCACCCTAACCATCGTCAAGGTCAGGCAGCCAGACTCAGCCATGTATTTCTGTGCTGTGGGAAACACGGTCATAAAAATCACGTGTAGCATCAGACACAAGCCTTACTTTACAGCAGGATACACATACTGTATGTACGGTAACTAGAAAAACGCGCCTAAATGCATATTCATGCTTCTGTTAGACATAGCTACTGTTGTACATAGTTACACCCCTGTTACATTGTTCATCTGATTGTTCACTGTACCTTTGAAGTTCAATTTAAACCGCTTTGATAATATGAAAGGCGGTATGTAAACACTGTTAAATAAATAAATAAATGATGCAATAAGTTGAATAATAAGTTTAATTTGAGATAAAGTTTGTGCAACACAAGGCCAAGCCCCCTTGAATCAGTGCATTAACACTGATCTTAGTGCTAATTCGCTTTGATAAGAAGACCCCTTAATGCTGACTGTATTATTCAGTGCTAGAAGGAAGTCGATTAGTGACTTAAACACAAGTAAGAGTTTCTGTACCTCTCACTCCTCCTATAGTTCATTAACCTGTGAAACAACTGTGAGACTGGAACCAACTCTGTAACCTGGGGTTCCTCACGAAAACAAATCCAACTTCATGACCCAGGACTCCACTTCCCTAAATCTATGTCTGGAGAGAGACGTCTCTGCACTTGATATAGGCAATCTTAAAATGATTATATATGATTATACTGGAATATATTACTGTTAAAATCATACACCTCCAGAATCTAAATGCGGCTTTTATAGGGTTTGATGTAGTAACCATAGATATTACACAATACAGTCTCTGCTCCAGAACTTCACTCATGAGCGAATTATTGAGGGGGAAAGAAAGAAATGGCGGAGTGCGTGAGAAAGGGGTGAGTTTAGGGATAGTTTGTTTGCGAAAGAGAGGGGTGAGTTTAGGGAGGGTTTGTTTGCGAAAGAGAGGGGTGAGTTTAGGGAGGGTTTGTTTGCGAAAGAGAGGGGTGAGTTTAGGGAGGGTTTGTTTGCGAAAGAGGTGAGTTTAGGGAGGGTTTGTGAGAGAGAGAAGGTGAGTTTAGGGAGGGTTTGTGAGAGAGAGAAGGTGAGTTTAGGGAGGGTTTGTTTGTGTGTGAGAGAGAAGGTGAGTTTAGGGAGGGTTTGTGAGAGAGAGAAGGTGAGTGTAGGGAGTGTTTGTTTGTGAAAGAGAGGGGTGAGTTTAGGGAGGGTTTGTTTGCGAAAGAGAGGGGTGAGTTTAGGGAGGGTTTGTTTGTGAAAGAGGGGTGAGTTTAGGGAGGATTTGTTTGTGTGAGAGAGAGAAGGTGAGTTTAGGGAGGGTTTGTGAGAGAGAGAAGGTGAGTTTAGGGAGGGTTTGTGAGAGAGAGAAGGTGAGTTTAGGGAGAGTTTGTTTGTGAAAGAGAGGGGTGAGTTTAGGGAGGGTTTGTTTGTGAAAGAGAGGGGTGAGTTTAGGGAGGGTTTGTTTGTGAAAGAGAGGGGTGAGTTTAGGGAGGGTTTGTTTGCGAAAGAGAGGGGTGAGTTTAGGGAGGGTTTGTGAAAGGGGTGAGTTTAGGGAGGGTTTGTGAGAGAGAGAAGGTGAGTTTAGGGATAGTTTGTTTGTGAGACACAGGGGGGTGAGCTTGCGGTGTGAGCAAGACATCAGTGAAAGGGAAGGGATAAAAAGGAAGGGGGTTTCTGAGAAGGAAGGGACGGAAAAGACGACATTTTGAATTTTAATGTGTTCTTAATGGCCTATACCTCAAACTTTGATTGTCTTGTTTGACATGTAACCAGGGCCGGCTCTACCATTGAGTAACGGCGTTTTCGCACATGACCCCGTTTTTTCAGCCCTTATAAATTTATACAAATGAGGCCCCGCAATCAGTCTCTGCACATAGATCCCCGCATCCCCCTCAGGCCTTCCTTGTGTAAACCATCTTGAATCATGCAAATTACTAAGACGGTGATATAAAAACCTTTAAAAAAAAAAAACTGGACAGGGAGCGGAAGAGGGTGAGGGCAGAAGGAAGTGTGAAGGGGCAAATCACACATTGCACCCATTCATTACATGTGCGGTACAAGTTCAACCACACGCATGCAACCCCTGCACCCAAATTTACTCACAGACACACATTCACATACTCACATAACAGACACTGCACACTTGTAATACCTCCATCCCTCCCCCATTCAAACACCCGCACCCAGTCACTCACTGATACACAAACAAACACACACCCCCCGAATCACTTACACTCCCTTCCTGTCACCATGCACAAACTTCCACACACAGACCCCAACTACACACTTGTAGACACTCCCTTCTCACAGCCTCAACGCCCAAGTCTGTGTGTCCGGCGACATTAATTACTTCAAAAATCATCTTTATATTTTCCTGCGTCTTTAAGAAACACAGCGAATGGTCGAGGAATTCATTTGTTTTGGTTACCCTCTGGCTTCATCTGAATTTCCAGTTGCTGCAATGGGGTCACACTGGAGAACAGTTTGGGAAGCATCACCTTAGGCTGGACTTGGAAGAGGTTTCACCTCTCTCCTTCCTGTCGCCGTTGAACTCCGGCCCCTCTATAGGCAGGAGGTGTGACTACCTCGCTGAGCCCTGCCTTGGTTTTTTCTGTTTCCTAGGACAGCACAATCCCCCCCACCCCACCTCCTCCCCACCCCCGCACCTCGACATTTTTCATTCTTTGCTCTTTTCATGCCCACACTCCTTCTCTGATTGGGGGGTTTGCAGTCAGCTCCAGGGGCTGTAGCAGGGTGGGGTACCTGGGCATGTTGGTGACAGTCTTGCAGGTCAGGCCTCGCGTTGTCTTTGCATTAGCTGCTTCTTCTCTGTAGAGCTCAGCCCGTAAAAGTGCCCCTAACTTATAAAGAGAATACGGATGGAGAGACCTCCTAGAGCTAAAAGGCTGTGCCCAAAAGCATTTCCGTGCAGCCCCTTGGACATGCCGAAAGGATAAGTACCAACGCTTCCCATGTGTGCAAAATGTGTGCAGGGGGAATTTAAATCTAATACATTTGAAGACATTTTCCAGTTGCAGAAAGTATCGATTCTTAGCTTTTTTTGTCCTATGTTACGTTCCACAGAGTATAATAAAAGATAAGAATTCTAATTTAAAAGGAGGAAAAGTGAGGAGATAGTTTTATATTTGGCAAGCAATGCATTTCTTGACTAGGTAGGTCAGTGAAAAAAATTACACGTCAAGTCATAAGCTTCTGCTTTTTGTTATTTGTTAAGCTCCTTTTCTGTGCTTTCAAGCCCACTAACACAGTGGCCATAAACTCCATTCATGATTGTCACGGAAAGAAATCATCTTTTGCTGAAATCCATTGCAGCTCATTTGAGATGTGCTGCAGCTATTCTGGAAGGAAGGTTTTTGTATGAATCCAAACCGGTTTCCTGTCACCGTGACTCATCTCTCGTACAGTAATACACAGCGGTGTCCTCAGTTTTCAGGTCGATCGTGTGTAAGTAGAGATTGGAGTTGTCCTTGGAAGCCGTGAATCGTCCTTTGACTGCGTCCGAATAGGTGTTGCTAGAGTCGGAATAGTAATAAGCGAGCCATTGCAGCCCTTTCCCGGGAGCCTGTCTGAACCAGTACATGTGAGAGTCACTGACACTGGTCCCAGTAACTGTACACGTTAACTTCAGTGAGTCTCCGGCTTTCTTTACATCTCCACCCGACTCTGTCAGAACGATTTGGGACCGAACACCTGGAAGAAAATTGTGAAAACTTTTGCAACCGGAATAAGAAATAGATATTATAAAGCCAAAATCTAGTAAATCGAGAAGTCTACCTACACGAGAGAGCAACCGAAACGAAAGAGATCTGTAAGAATAAAACCATTCTGGCGAGGAAAGAGACGAGGGAAATCGAGTGAGATTAGGCAATGCGGCTGGGATTTGGATCTCTGCAGGAGAGTGGTAAAGGGGGTTAAGTGGCCGGTTGTTCGTATTTCCGAGAGCACCGCATGAAACAGAATAACGCTATGAATGTGTTAACAGTGGTTTATATAACCGGGTGCGAGGAGGAGGTGCCTGGGGCTGGAGGAAAGACGAGACCGGCAGGGGGCATCTAGTCCATCACTCTGGCTGCAGGCACGAACTACGGTATCTAGAAGGGAAACGTCCCTAGGCAATGATGGATCCCCCCCCCCCCTCCCTTTGGTAACCTCTCCGAGTGCATAAGGACTTCAACAGATCGTCCTTAACCTAAGCCTCCTCTGACCTTGCTTGGGATTTGGGCTTTTTACGTTTTCTAATCAGTACTACTCTAGGCCATCCGTTTCCATTCATCCGTAGCAAAGTGCGTTGGGAAACCTTTCAAAACGAGTTCCAAGTAATTCACTTGGGAGATGGCGAGCCTGTGTGAAACCCTTTGCATAGAAGTCTAATCTGAAACACCACAAACCAGCTTCCTCTTCTCCGGGACGCACTTCTCATAAGGTGAACTGAACAGCGGAATGTATTTATTTTTAAATGAATGAATGAGAACGGAGCCTCTGATTTTCAGTCAGAAGAAAACTCTGCTGATTGCGATTTCAACCAACTTCCCTGTACGACCCAGATTTTAATCCGGCGTGAAACGAAAGGAATTTACAATGAAGGTAAAAAGAAGGCTTTTTAGCACTAGACTGGAACAAAACAGAATATTTATCTGATAAATCCCAGAAAATAACATAACAATTAAGGCTATTTTTCAATTTAATTTACCTTAATTTTCAAATAATGTAAAGTTCTTGGCCGCAGATATTTGCATTACATAACTATACCTGCATTCAGCAGCTGGAGAACTTAAAATGCAGCTGGTCTTGCATATGAATAAATGAGGGAAGTTCTGGAGGAGAGGCTACAGTAATATTTATGGTTTCTACATCAAACCCTATAAAAGCGACATTAACGTTTTGGAGGCCATATGGTTTTAATAGTAATATACCCAACAGCTTTAGTAAAAGACCCCAAAGGTGCCTATGCTGCATTTATATATACTCATTTTAAGATGGCCTATATCAAGTGCAGAGAAGTCTCTATCCATACAAAGAATTGATTCGCTCAAGTCTTGGTATTTTTGTCATATGGGCCTGAAAGTTCAACAGTGAAGAAAATAGACTAAACGAAAATCAATGCCTTTGAATTATGGTTCTGGCAGTGAATGCTGCGTATACCATGGACTACCCAAAGAACAAACCAGTTAGTACTAGAGGAGATCAAACTTAAGCTTTCTTTAGAAGCTCAGATGACAAGACTTTGACTTTCATACTTTGGACACATCATGCGGAGAGAGAGATCATTAGAGAAAGACATCATGCTTGGCAAGATAGAAGGTCAATGCAAAAGAGGAAGGCCAGCAATGAGATGGATCGATACAACAGCAGCTATGGGTACCAGTCTGTCAACAATGAGCTGCCTGACTGAAGACCGAACACAGTTTAGGATAACTATCCAGAAGGTTGTCATTAGCTTGCACAGACTAGATGGCCTCTCTCTACCCGTGGGAACTAACCAGGCAGCAGCGCAATATCACCGCTGCATGGTTAGCTTCTGCAGCATCGTTGGCTGTGTGGCAACCCCAGATATTCAATACTAGAGCCACATTTGACCCCGGCATTGAATATCCAGGGTTAAAGTTCAACAGCAATGGCTATGCGCCGTAGAGGTGCCCTTATTGTATTTACGTAGGGGACTATATTACATAGTAACATAGTAAATGACGGCAGATAAAGACCAGTATGGTCCATCTAGTCTGCCCAGCAAGGTGGCAAGAGTAGGTGCACCTGCCACTCCATGCAGGTCACCTCTCCTCATGCCTTTGTTTAGGGGTGTACCCACCACTCCGTGTAGGTCACCGCTATTTGTTCAAATATAAGAGATAGTTATGCTTATTTTGATTTTATCCTGTTGCTATAAAGGGACCCACTATGTCTGTCCCATGCCATTTTGAATTCTATCACTGTATTTGCCCCCACCACTTCCATCAGGAGGGTATTCTAAGCATCCACCACCCTTTCAGTTAAAAAGTACTTCCTGACATTGCCTTTCAGTTTACCCCCTTGCAACTTCATATATGCCCTCTAGTTTTACAGCTTCCCCGTATTTGGAAGAGGTTTGTTTGTCCATTAATACTCTAAGTATTTAAAGGTCTGAATCATATCTCCCCTGTCCCTTCTCTCCTCCAGAGTGTACATATGTAAGATTTCAGATCTCTTCTCATAAGCCTTCTGAGACCGAGTCATTTTGGTCGACTTTCTCTGAACCACTTCCAGCCTTTTTATATCCTTTGCGAGATACGGTCTCCAAAACTGAACACAATATTCCAAGTGAGGCCTCATCAGCAACTTGTACAGTGGCATTAGAACCTCTTCCTTTCTGCTGGTAATTCCTCTCTATATGCAACACAGCATCCTTCTGGCTTTTGCCACTGTCTTGTCACACTGTTTTGCCACCTTGAGATCCTCAGAAACAATCACTCTGAGGTCCTTCTTCTGGTCCATGCACACCAGTCTCTTTCCCCCTGTCGCATACAATTCCCTTGGACTTCTGCTTCCCAAGTGCATTACACTGCACTTCTTCACATTAAATCTTAACTGCCAAGCACTAGACTATTCTTCCAGCTTTTGTAGATCTTTCCTCATGTTCCCCACTCCTGAGGGGAGTCCACTCTTGCAAATTTTGGTGTCATCTGCAAAAAGACAGACTTTCCATTCAGCCCTTCGGCAATATCACTTATGAATATATTGAACAGTACTAGTCCCAAGACTGAACCCTGGGGCACACTGCTAATCACCTTCCTTTCATCCGAGTGAGTTCCGTTTACCATCACCCTCTGTTGTCTGTCAGTCAACCAATTTCTGATCCAGTTCATCATCTTGGGACCCATCCCCAAACTTTTGAGTTTATTGATAAGCCTCCTATGAGGAACAGTATCAAAGGCTTTGCTGAAACCTAGGTAGATCATATCCATCACATGCCCTTGATCTAGTTCTCTGGTCACCCAGTCAAAGAACTCAATCAGATTTGTTTGACAAGATCATCCTTTGGTAAAGCCATGTTGCCTCAGATCATGCAACCTGTTGGTTTTGAGGAAGTCCACTATTTGCTCTTTCAGGAGCGCCTCCATTACTTTTCCTGCCATCGAGGTAAAGCTTACTGGCCTGTAGTTTGACACTTCTTCCCTGTCACCACTTTTGTGGAGAGGTACCACATCAGCCCTTCTCCAGTCCTGTGGAACTTCTCCTGTCTCCAAAGATCTTTTAAAAACATCCTTTAAAGGCCCTGCAAGAACCTCTCTGAGTGCTTTCAGTATCCTGGGGTGTATCCCACCTGGTCCCATAGACTTATCCACTTTCAGTTTTGCAAGTTGTTCTAACACATCATCTTTCAAGAACAACCCAAACTATGGTTACACGATGCAAGGTTCCACTTTAGGAACCACCACACAGGAAAAAGATTTAGGCGTCATTGTGGATAACATGTTAAAACCCTCGGCCCAGTGTGCAGCGGCGGCCAAGAGAGCAAATAGAATGCTAGGTATCATAAGGAAAGGAATGGAAAATAAAACAAAAGATATTATAATGCCTCTATATCGTTCCATGGTGAGACCGCACCTTGAATATTGTGTGCAATTCTGGTCGCCCTATCTTAAAAAGGATATAGCATTATTAGAAAAGGTTCAGAGAAGAGCCACCAAAATGGTAAAGGGGATGGAAGGATACTCCTATGAAGAAAGGCTAAAAAGGTTAGGGCTCTTTAACCTGGAAAAGAGACAGCTGAGGGGAGATATGATAGAAGTCTATAAATTAATGAACGGAGTGGAACGGGTAAACGTAGATCGATTGTTTACATTATCAGAATATAGAAAGACTAGGGGACATGCAATGAAGCTACAGGGTAAACTATTTAAGACTAATAAAAGAAAATATTTTTTCACTCAACGTGTAATAAAACTCTGGAATTTGTTATCGGAGGATGTAGTTAAGGCTGTTAGTGTAGCTGGGTTTAAAAAAGGTTTGGACAAGTTCCTGGAGGAAAAGTCCATAAACCATTATTAAGAAGGGACACAGGATATCAATGCTTGACCCAGTACAAGCATTGTGGAACCTGTGTCTTTTGGGGAAACTGCTAGGTACGTATGACCTAGATTGGCCACTGTTGGAAACAGGATACTGGGCTTGATGGACCTTGGTCTGACCCAGTATGGCATATCTTATGTTCTTATGTTCTTATTAACAGTTAGTGGGCCTGCTACCCGCATTAATTCTTTGTGCCTCTGAATATCCCTCTCTAAGGTTGCTAGACACCCCGATGCTAACTACATAGCATCAGGACATTCCGGAGGTGGCCCCAAAGCAGAGTCAGCACAAAGAGATGAGGCACCCTAGGTGAACCTCATTCCTTGCCCCTCACCCCTCTTGCTCCCACTGCTGCTGCTGCCCAATTCCAGGACGTGCATAGTGACAATGAACACAAACAGCCCCACGGCACTTGCCTTTAAGCTTCATTGCTGCAGGGCTGGTTGCTTCCGTCTCCTCTCCATGCCCAGTGCTGACTTCCTGTTTGCAGCAGGAAGTCAGCATCAGGTGTCAGAGGGACAGAAGCAAACAGCCTCACGGTGCTGAAGTTTACAGGTAAGCGCCTCAGGGCTGTTTGTGCCTGTAGAGATGGACAGATAAGAGGGATACCAGAATCCCCAATATGTAATTGAAGATGGATGAATTTCTTGATACAAAATGTGTTTAGAAGTTTGACTTCTCACCTACTTTCTTAAATAGAATAGGATGTCATGATCATGAGTTCTCTGTGTAACCGTCTTTAAAATAGATGGAACAGTGTTAACTAAGCATAATGCCTATGAACTGTGCAACCATAGTTCATTGTACAGTCAGCTGGAAGTCCCTGCTGACACAACATAATTTTTGCAACTTTTGCACTTATAGCTAATTTTGCCATAATTAAGTGAAATTCATCTAATACACTGTAATCAGATCTTACTCTGTAAAAAGAACTTTGGCGACACCTTGTGTTATTTCATGGTTATAATAAATGATTGTTACTTCCTCTTTTTCTCTAATAAAAAGAGAGCTTTTTGGAGGAGGAATTTGAATTCGGCAGGTGTGGAATTATGCCCGTCCATATACCGCTTGCTGTCTTCCCTCTGAGCTCAAAGAAAATAGCACTTTGTGTGTGTGTGATTGTGTTCTGTGCTACTCTCTGCCTGTCTCTCACTACTGATGGACCAGAGACCTAAAGAGCCGTGGTATTGTGGTCAGATCATGGAGTTTTCTTCAGTGCCCATTGTGCCTGTCCTGAGAGGGGCAACAGCAGCAACAATGGGTGACCCCGGAGGACTGGTGCTCTAGGCAACTGCCTAGTTCACCTAAAGGTAGTGCCAGCCCTGCGCTGAAGATAACTTGTCAGCAGTGATACGTCTCGTATGCTAGCTCGTTTTCTAAAGCAGCTAAGTTTAGGAAGAATAAAGGCTGACCTAACTTCAGTCACTTGTGCTGAATATCGCTGCTGTCTGGTTAGGCAAAGTGCTCTCTGGCCAGCCCGAATATTCAATACTGGTGGCTGGATATGACCCAGCATTGAATATCTAGGTCTTAGTTAAAGTGGTGACAGCCACTGGGTATTGGTCCCTTTAATATAAATATATGTAAAAGGGAAAAGAGGCATCAGCAACAGGACTTGTATGGATGGCATTATTTCAGCCAAAACGTACCTCCTTGTCTTCCTCTCACCTTTATTTATATGAATTTTCACATGTGCACTCAATGTTCTTAACAATTAATTTTCAGCCCAAACTGTCTTGCCCTACTCAGTTTATTGTAGGCTGCTTTTAAATCAATTACATGTTTTACTAATCTCTCTTTTTTTTTTTAAGTGCCTTCAAGTCAGGGCTGACTCCTGGTGACCAATGTTCCCTCTAATTTTCTGTAGGCTGTGTGCGCATAAAATATCAGCTGTGTGCAGCTTTTGAAGGAAGGTTACATTTTTTGTGTGCCACATAACGACACTCGGAGTTATATACTTTAAAATTTGACTACACGTCAGAATACAGTATGTACACCACATTGATTTTAATCAAATTAAATGAAAATAGACGATTACTAAATGAAGCGGGAAATTTCTAGTAATTACAATCATAACTTTTAAATTTTAAGACGTCTGTGTTGTTTTCTATCAGAATCAGAGCCGTAATTTTTGTGCGCGCTGTTGTAAAGTATGTGCGCTCGCTTGGCGAGGTGTGTGCACGCGCACACGCGCACAGCTTAGAGGGAACAGTGCTGGTGACCCAGCAGGCCCTGGGTTTTCTTGGCAAGGTATGACCAGAAGTAGATTGCCTATGTAGGAGGTAGTTACGTTAACCACTAGGCCAGCGATGGCGAACCTATGGCACGCGTGCCAGCTGTGGCACGCGAAGGCCTTGCAGCTGGCACGCGGGAAGGTCCGCAGAAAAATAAAAAGCTGGCTCTGACTGCTGCCGCGGACGCGGCAAGGGCAGAATGCAGCGTCCCGCGGGGCCCCCTCCGCCCGCTAAGCCCCTCTGCAAGAGCTTTCAGATTCGCGAGGGAGAGCGTCTCCCTCGCGTCTCTGTTAAGCCCGCAGGGGCTAATGGGAAATTTCCCATCAGCCCCTTTAGACGCGAGGGACTGATGGGAAATTTCCCATTAGCCCCTGCGGGCTTAACAGAGACGCGAGGGAGATGCTCTCCCTCGCGAATCTGAAAGCCCTTGCAGAGGGGCTTAGCGGGCGGAGGGGGCCCCGCGGGACATTGCAATCTGCCGCGGCAGCAGCCAGAGCCTGCTTTTTTTTTTAAAAAATTTGCCAGGGGGGGTTAGGACTGCTAATGGGCAGGGAGGAGGAGGGGGGGTTAGGACTGCTAATGGGCAGGGAGTGGGGGGGGTTAGGACTGCTAATGGGCAGGGAGGAGGAGGGGGGGTTAGGACTGCTAATGGGCAGGGGGGGGGTTAGGACTGCTAATGGGCAGGGAGGGAGGGGGGGTTAGGACTGCTAATGGGCAGGGAGGGAGGGAGGGGGGTTAGGACTGCTAATGGGCAGGGAGGGAGGGAGGGGGTTAGGACTGCTAATGGGCAGGGAGGGAGGGAGGGAGGGAAAGAGGGGGGTTAGGACTGCTAATGGGCAGGGAGGGAGGGAGGGGGTTAGGACTGCTAATGGGCAGGGAGGGAGGGAGGGAGGGAAAGAGGGGGGGTTAGGACTGCTAATGGGCAGGGAGGGAGGGAGGGAGGGAGGGAGGGGGGGTTAGGACTGCTAATGGGCAGGGAGGGAGGGGGGGGTTAGGACTGCTAATGGGCAGGGAGGGAGGGGGGGGGGTTAGGACTGCTAATGGGGAGGGCGGGAGGGGGGGGTTAGGACTGCTAATGGGCAGGGAGGGAGGGAGGGAGGGAGGGAGGGGGGTTAGGACTGCTAATGGGCAGGGAGGGAGGGGGGGGTTAGGACTGCTAATGGGCAGGCAGGGAGGGAGGGAGGGGGGAGGTTAGGACTGCTAATGGGCAGGGGGGGGGTTAGGACTGCTAATGGGCAGGGAGGGAGGGAGGGAGGGGGGGTTAGGACTGCTAATGGGCAGGGAGGGAGGGAGGGGGGGGGTTAGGACTGCTAATGGGTAGGGAGGAGGGGGGGTTAGGACTGCTAATGGGCGGGCAGGGAGGGAGGGAGGGGGAGGTTAGGACTGCTAATGGGCAGGGAGGGAGGGGGGGTTAGGACTGCTAATGGGCAGGGAGGGAGGGGGGGTTAGGACTGCTAATGGGCAGGGGGGGGGCGGGCGGGCGGGGTAGGACTGCTAATGGGCGGGCGGGCGGGCGGCGGCGGGGGGGTAGGACTGCTAATGGGCTGGGGGGTAGGACACCTAATGGGCTGTGGGCTGATGGGGGCTGTCTGGAAATGGGGTGATGGGGGTTAGGACTGGTAATGGGTTATAGGGGGGGCTTAAACTGAAAATGGGGTGATGGGGGTTTAGGACTGGAAGTGGGTTGATGGGGGGGGGCTAGGACTGGTATTGGGTTGGGGGGTTGCTAGGACTGGAAATGGGCTGATGGGGGGCTAGGACTGGAAATGGGCTGATGCAGGGACTAGAAGGGAATGGATGCTGGGTGAGGCTGGAACTAGAAGGGAGCTGATGTTGGGGGAGGATTAGAATGGGATGGGGCTGGGAGAGTAAAATGGAGAGGGGAAAAATATTTTGTGTGGGAGGGATAAAAAATCTACAATTGGCCGGGTATTGGGAGAGTAAGTGGGGATTGAGGATGGAGGGGTAAAATTTGAGTGGATGAAATAGGAATGAGGAAAGAGCAAAAGGAGAAAGATTAGTATGTTAAAGCGGATGTAGAGAGAGAGAATGGAAAAAAAAACTAGAAGAGAGAAGAAAGGACAAATGGACAGCAGATGATGGAGAGTTAGCAGAAAACATGAAGAAACCAGAAGAAAGTGGCTGGAGCAATTGCAACTGTGTAACTGAGCTGAGGTATTCTGTTTATGTAATTCCTTTTTGACATTGCCACTTGTTCTCTTTCCCCAGTAGGTCATGTATTGTTATTGTCTGAAATGTATTGGTTTAATATTTGCAGTGTTGCCTTTTGATAGGTATGGTGTGGTGCTTTGTGAGTCCTGGTAGTGCTGTTAGGATACGGCGGGTTTGCTATTGGTTCTAAATGGGCAGTGTTTGTAGTAGTTCCTAATGTGCCTGGCGGTTGGCACTGGATTATAGTAATGTAGAAATCTTTTAGTCTGTCTTTATCCATACACTCATTAAGAGACATGTTTACTAAAAGTTAGTGTATGTTAGCATTATGCAAATATTTATGCAAATTGACGTGCTGGCACTTTGAGGAAATTCTTTGGTTTTGTGCGGCAGTTTGGGCACTCGGGCTGAAAAAGGTTAGCCATCACTGCACTAGGCTATTCTTCCACTCAACTAAGCTCTTATTTGGCTCCAATTATGTTACAATGTTGCAAAGTTGTTACAATGTTGCAGTCTTTAGTGGAAACAATTCTGACCCTCCATCAGGTGCTTGCAAATAGCATATATAGTCATTTCATGCAGCATAATCAAATCTCTTGGTTCACTAAGGACTACCTAAGGGCACCATTAAATTGTATATCAGTAGCATTGACTTAAAGTGGTAGGCTCTTATCTGTCTATTGAACAGCTCAACAAGGATGTTTTGGTTCAGCCTGCATCCAGGGAATTTATTATTCACTTGCAACGCCCATCAATACTGCTTTCTTAATTTAAACTTTGACTATTGCCTTATAAAAGAGGCGTGAAACAGGCACTTTTATGGACTTCATATAGCTGTCCTGTGGTAAAATTACCCTACAAGTGTGATGTGGGCAAAAAATGAATTAACATATTGACCCTGACCTGAGGATTTTAGCTCCTGAAAGAATAAGATATGCCATATTAAGCCCATCAAACCCAGTAAACTGTTTCCAACAGTGGTCCATCCAGGTCACAAGTACCTGTCAGGTTCCCAGAAGGTGTACAGACTCCATGCTGCTTGTTCAATGGGTAAGCAGTGGATTTCCCCAGTCCTCTTTAATAACGGCTTATGGACTTTTCCTCCAGGATTTTTTTCCAAACCTCTTTTAAATCCAGTTACACTAACAGCTTTTACTACATCCTCTGGTAATGAATTCCAGAGTTTGACTATGCACTGAGTGGAAAAATATTTTCTCCGATTAGTCTTAAATGTGCTACATTGTAGCTTCATTGCGTGTCCCCTAGTCTTTCTACCTTTTCAAGGAGTAAACAGCTGATCTACATTTACCTGTTTTACCCCATTCATTATTTTATAGACCTCTATCATATCTCCCCTCAGACGTCTCTTTTCCAAGTTGAAGAGCTCTAACCTTTTAAGCCTTTCCTTGTAGGAATATCCTTCCATCTCCTTTACCAATTTTGTCTCTCTTCTCTGCACTTTAGTTGATAAGGAGGTCATTTAAGAACATCTGTGTCTCATTTAAACATGTACATAGTGGCATATAGAATTTTAAAAGGAATTTTCCCCTGTTTATACATGTAAATGCCAGGGGACGGGCAGAGTCACAGGTGGCATGTTTTGGGTGGTCCAAAAACTCTGTATTCCCACTTTTGTATGGAATACTCTTTATCACTAGCGGTAATCTTAAATCTGCAAAGAGTTTATACCAATCCCCATATCGATCTTTCTCAAAGAAGCTCTTTGTTTCTTCCATTCACTATCATATGCAGGTACAGTAACTGCTTATTACAACAGCATTTACTCCGTTTCTGACTCTTTCCCACAACGTTCTTCCTGTTGCACAGGTTACCCATGCACGTTTTCTTTTCATGACAGTTTTGCAGCTGTTCCTCTTTCATGATACTATACGGTCAGGTGACTTTTACAGTAACCGAAAAGTTCTTGTAACACAGTATATCACTGTGCTACTATACGTACCACAGTGGTTGAAGTGTGTTCTTTATCCATTCAAAAACCACCAAGCATTACAGCACAGTTTTCATCACTAAAGAGTCAAAATATTCTCATCTTTCTCTCTCTCTGTCCTTTTTTCCTAATCACACAAAGCTCATTAGCTTCATTGTACTTTACTCTGCACTCAAATAATTCTGATATTTTTTGCCTAAATTCATAATCCAGTTAAGCACCACAAAGGATCTAATATGCCATAAGTTTGAGATTAATCAGTTCCCAAAGGAAAGCACAGAAGGTCAGCACAGAGTGAATCTATTGGTAGGTGAGCAAAGAAGCCTGAAGTGTACGAGGACATGAATGAAGAACCAATGTGATGACTCAAGGAGGGGAGATGTGTGGTCCTAGTGACACTGAAGGAGGATAGGTCACCTAGCTACAGTTTGAACAGATTGCAGTTAGGAAAGATTATTCCATGGAAGACCCGCAAGTAGTTGCAGTATAAGGAGGGTGGGGGGTAATTGAGAAAGTGGCTAAGCGTTTTGGTAGCAGATGCTGAAAGAAAGGGAGGGACTTTAGCAATGATGAAAAAGAAGAACACACACACTCTGGCGATGTTTCAGATGTGTGTAGAGAGGCATCAAAGATCACC
This sequence comes from Ichthyophis bannanicus, assembly GCA_033557465.1. NCBI lineage: Eukaryota > Metazoa > Chordata > Amphibia > Gymnophiona > Ichthyophiidae > Ichthyophis > Ichthyophis bannanicus. Next base: position 125,413,470 of record CM066048.1, read on the forward strand.
CTGAGATTATGAACTGAAGGAATGGAAGGATGAGAGACAGAAAAAGCGGGAAGAGGGAGAATGGGTTTGGGGAAAAGATGAAAGGCACCCAATGTTATTTGTAAAGTAACAGTGCCCTTAGGTGTTGTCCTCCACGTCCTCCGGCCCAGCGGCAGCTCTCCTGCTGGGATTGAGCAGCCGGAGCCAGCTGAAACCGGCCGTCCTCACCACACTGCAGCCCAAATCGGGGCAGCAACAGAAACATTGAAAAGAAGCGCCATCAGGCCATTTGGCGTGGACCTTAGGCAGGGTCCTGTGAGAAGGACACTGTCACAGAGATCGGACTAAACAGACAAGCCCCTGAACACAACAAACCTATGCCGGGGAGAATCCTCAATGAACGACAATGCGTCCAGCAGAAGGTCTTATCTGTTCCCAGAGGATCATACCTAGGCCTGACCTTGCCCTGACACCGACTGGCAGCAGATGTAACAGCAGCGGGAACTCAAATTGAAGAGCACAAAGACAAAACCAAGTAAGCAACAAACGCTACAGCACACAAGACTGTGATATAGGTAAATCGGACACTAGATCCTGCTCTGCTCTCTACGTGCTAGAAATACCATCCCTGTATTAACTACTAGAGATACTACCCTTATATTTATTTATTTATTTATTTACATTCTCTTATATACCGCGCTATTCTGCATCAGTGCGGTTTACATTGAACAAACTGAAATTACATTGAACAGGGCATTATAACTTGGAGATAACCCTCCACAGCCCATGTTCCCTGTAAAATAGTTAAGTGGCTTGCCCAAGACCACAAGGAGCACCTGTGGGACTAGAAACCCCAGTCCTTCCGGCCCAAGGTTGCTTTCCTCTAGTGGGATTTGAACCCATGACCTTCCAGCCTGAAGTACCTTGCCCCAACCACTGGGCCACTCCTCCACTCTAACAGAGGTCAGGTTGGTCATAAGTACCCAGAAAATGCCAAAATATAGATCCATTTTCTCATAGCTCATTTCAAGGAATAAGTGATGGCTTTCCCAATTTTGTGTCTATGGGGCAACTTATTACCCCTCAAACCTCTTGCTGTCAATTACTGTACTAAGAAGAAATTTGAGGAGATGCACTCAATTCTTCTTGTAAAGATTATGGTTTTCTTACAGGAAGCTGAGTAGTTCTCAGAAGTGAATTTACAGTAATGAACAGGATATGGGTAAAGTCTGTAGTGAACGCTCTGCCTTTGGGTAGTTTCAGGTGCTATGTGCCTGTATACAGTTTGCAGGCTTTACTCTTTTTGTGTGGGGATGTATCACTGTGTTTGGGATACGCACAATGATACAACTGTACCAAGGACCTGTACAAAAACTTGCAGCCTTCAGCAACTCTTTAGTCCAACAGACATATGTTATACAATGCTGAGGTGTTGCCCATTTAACTGGAGAAATATGATGCTCTTGATTTTCACAGTCTTGGACATTGGGGGAAAGCTACATAGAAGAACAGAAGACCGTCTGCATCCATGAGGACTGACTTCATGAGAAATGGCTACTGAAGGTTCAACTTACCTAAATTTGGTTTTCAAAATTATTCTACAGCCTATTGCTTGGTGAAACTTCCGAATAGATGAAGGTTCTATGTGTGAACAGCTATTGGCGATTCTGATGATACAAACCTGGGTACATATGTTTGGTGGTCTTCGTTCCCTCGCTATTTTTACAGTGAAGTACTTCTGAATACATTTCTTGATAGGAATTCAGCACTGTGGGGATAAACTGATCTTTGGAAAGGGGACAAGCCTCAAAGTTGAACCACGTAAGTAAAAATATTAACTGTGCTCTTAAGGAGTTTCTCGTACTATTCTCCAATCAAATGCTTCTAGAGGACTCAGAATAAAGTCACATCTGGGAGTAGGGCTGGATTTAAGATACTGTAGCCCAGAGCAGTCGGGAGGAGTTTTCTACTCCAGAGATCATTGGGCACAATCTTGTAGCAAGTGAAATTAAACTCCTTTTTAGCCCAATTATTTAGTGCCTTCCAAATCTGATACTCTGGGCAGTTGCTTATGTTTTCTGGTCCTAATCCTGGCCTGTGTAGGTTTATTTTTCTTAACTTACTGTTGGGAGCAAGCGTAATGCATTTTATGTAAAATGGAGGACAAGGCTGTGATGAATATTGTGAAATTCTTCCTGTTATATTTTATGATCAGAGTAAGCAGATATGTTGGTTGATTGTGGAGGAGGCTATTTTGGCTATTTACCAAGATTTAGTTGCCTTTGAAAGTCATAGTTGAAGACTTTGTATGGGGATCTGAGATGGCACCACGTTTTTACCATTCGTTCTGGTGGCTGGGGATATCCAGAATTCATCGCTGCCAGTAAGTTCATATCTGGATCCTCAATGAAGCTGGCAGGGATGATCCAGGAATGAGATGGAATGATTAGAGCAGCCTGAGAATTTCTCAGCGATGCGAGGAACTCTGCAAATGAATTAAGTACATGTTGGAGCTTTCATTTGAGATTCATGTGAGCAAATCTGCACAGCTTTCTGAAAGTCTGCAGTAGAATTTCCCACATTCTTTGTGGTGGATTTATTTTAGAACAGAACTAATAAAAATGCGAATTGAGGAAATAAATGAGAGAGAATTCAGGGATCAGTGGCTAAAAACCAAACATATGAACAGGGTTCAGAGGCTCAAGATTTGTGGTTGAGGGATCTGTGAATGAGAGAGATTTGCAACCTTTCAAATTTGTTCGTTAATTAGATACCAATATTGCTAGAGCATGAGATCAAACATTAGAAAGTAGCGATACTAACTATATTACAACTATATTACAGCCTTTGTGTCTACCAAAAAGTTTATTCTCGGAAGTGGAAGCTTACTCTTAACAGCTACTAGGAAATACAGAACTTTTCCTCGCTTAATTGCTGTGATCAGACTAATCAGACTTAGTTATTACTATTATAATTATAAATTCTATTTAAATGCCACATATCACATTAGCATCTGTGTGGTTTGCTGTAAAAACATGCATAATAAAATTCCACTTAACATTAGAGAGTAACACAGTCTTCAGAACTAAAATTCAAATAAAATTCCAGACAGTACCTATAAAGTTTCCAGCATCAATCCATAAGTTTGATGAAATAAAGTAGCTTTTAAGATTTTTTAAAAGGCTGCCATATCCAGATTTTTACATAATGATTCTGATAAATTGTTCCAATGGAAAGGCTAAGCATACAAGAGCCCTCTATTCATTACCAAGGAAAGAGAAGTTAAGAAAAAATAATCAAAGATATTTTGATTTAACAGCAATTATCAGATGAACTGCAGAATTCTGAATTATCTGCAAAGAATATTATTTATTTAGGATTACCAGAAATATACATATATCACAGTAATCAATATACAGCAAAACTAATAACCAAAACAACTAATTTAAGCTGATCTTGTTGTAAGGTTGGAGTCGCCGTATCAGACAAAATTTATAGAAAGCATTTCTTACCACCTTCTTAATTTGTGACTTAAATGTTAAAAGCTTATCCAATACAATAACTAAATTGTCCAAAACTAGCATCCTAGTAGAAAGATGTTATTTGAAAAAGAAAAGAAACCTAACATAAGAACATAAGATATGCCATACTGAATCAAACCAAAAGGTCCATCAAGCCCAGTATCCTGTTTTCAACCATGGCCAATCCAGGTCACAAGTATCTGTTAGGTTCCCAAAAGGTAGACAGATTCTCTGTTGCTTATCCCAGGGGAAAGCAATGGAATTCCCATCAACTACAATAACGATTTATGGACTTTTCCTCCAAGAACTTGTCCAAACCTCTTTTTTGTGTGTGTAAATAATTTTATTCAGGTCAACGGTAGAACAGATAAACATCAGCATTTCTCCAGCCAGACCAGGTAAGAAGAACAAAGAGAGACAAATCTCAAACACAGAACAGAGTACAAACAAGCATCAAACAGAGCTGCATAAGAATAACCCAGCAGCCCCCCCCCCAGCCCCAAAAGAATCCAGAGGTACTCCCTTGAAAAAGAATATGAACCAAAGTAACCCTCCTGGACTACCTCAGAAAACAAACAACCGCCCCTCCCAGGGGAGTCATTAGCTAGGGAAAATGGAAGTTAAAAGAAACTCCTATCCCACTACTCCAACCCCCACCTTGACCTAGAACCATCTCCCTGCCCATCCACCATCACCTCCCCCCTCCCCCTTAACCCTCCATTGACGAATTCCAGAGTTTGATTACATTTTGAGTGAAAAAATATTCTCTCTGATTAGTCTTAAATGTGCTACATTGTGGCTTCATTGTGTGTCCCCTAGTCTTTCTACTTTTTGAAGGAGTAAACATTTGATTTAGATTTAGTTGTTCCATTCTACTCATTATTTTAGGGACCTCTATCATATCTCCCTTCAACCGTTACCCCTTCAAGATGAAGAACCACAGTCCCCCAAGATCCTCCCCATAGGGGCATCCATCCACCCCCTTCACCACCCCGGTCACCCTCATCTGCACCCCTTCCAACCCCACCACATCCTTCCCCAGATATGATGACCAGAACTGCACACAGCATCGAAGGCGTGGCTGCACCATGGAGTGACACAGAGGCAGCACAACATCCCTTGTTTCACTTTCCACTCCCTTCCCCATGACCTCTAGATTTCCACCCCACTCCCCTGGCCGCCACTGCAACTCTAACTAATTTGCAACCAACAATCAATTTTCCAATAAAAGAAAAACATGAAGTTTCTGCCTGACTAATCCCATCGATAACATTGAAGGGAACATATATTAATACATCAACATATATCTTAAAATTAATTCCTAATTTCTCTAGGAAATCCAAAAATGGAGCCAAATATATTAAACAGAGTTGCATCTAAGAGGGGACTCCTGGGGTACACTCTTACTCATCTAAAACTCAAAGACAGATCATCAAAGATCATAATGGCCAATGTTCTATTTGTCAGGTATGATGCAAACCATTTTAATATAATTCCAGATATTCCTAAATTTCTAAGTCTCTGAAGCAAAACAGAGTGGATTTCTGAGTCAAAAGCTACACAAATCTATACAAATAATAAATAAGTGATGTGCAGTTTTTCAAGTCCAAAAGTAAATCTTTTAGTAGGGAAACCAATAATGTTTCACATTATGGTTCCTCCAGAAACCATGTTGAGAATGATGCAAAGCATTAGCATCATTCAAATATTCTTCAAGCTGTTGCCTTACTACCTGATCCATTAATTTAGCTAGAAGAGCATTCTGAGACCACACCATTCTTATTCAAAACAGGTCAAATTGTATCATTGTTTAAAACCTGTGGAATACAACCCTCCATCAATGAAACATGATCCATTGAAAGCAACAGTTGCAGGAGTTTTGACAGCATCACCTTAACCTTGGATTGAAAGAGAGGAGTTTCTTCTCATATTTATTTGCGACTGTGAGGGCTTTTAAAAAATATGACTGGGACAGTTTCTGCAGACTTTTTTGGCAATGGCAGTAGGAGAGTAATCCTTTTTATTTTAGCACAGAGATAAAATTCTGTTGAACTTGGTTGATTGCTTCATTGATTGAATTAGTAACTTAATAGAGTGCTTAACACAATTATGCATTAAAGAGGGTTACAATGAGTGATTAAAAATGACAATAAAGGGGTTATTTTAGAAGCCCTACTCATGCTTTGGACATCCAGACATCTGAAGACATCCCTGGACTCCTGGAGCCATTTTAAAAGTGGTTTCAAAGATGTTCTGGATGTGAGGATGTCCAAGCAGGAGTGGGGGTTTGGTGTAGGTGTGTCTGGGGCATTTTCAAGAACCTGGATGTCCTCACCAGATTTCAGAAATGCTCTACACATCTCAAGACATGTGCAAGTTTATATATGCTCCAGGCATGAATAGGCACTGGAAAAGTGTTTGTTTTGCCAACCAAACATCGGGAGGGTGTGGAGAAGGAGATATACTCATATCCCCTAAATTTTCCATATAGACAACAAAAACTGACAGGGAATGAGAGCTCTTGTTTTTGTTTTTCCATGCCGACGGATGTCTCCGTATGCAAACTAGTAAGAAATAGACGTCTGTTTCTAGAAGAGCTGTTTATGTGGACGCTGGCTGAAACATAGATGCATCTAGCATTGTCCTGCATGTTGTGCCTTGGACCTCTCAAATAACACTTGAATGCTCATTGTAAAATGCCACTACACAATCAAATTTAACAACTCAGTAAAGTGCCAAGGAAAAAAATAAAAAAGAAAAACTAAAATTATAAATATACTAAGGTAGGAGTATGTTTACTAAGCCCAGTGCTGGTAATGCATACCTGGGTCATGTTGCCAGCGTGGGGATCTGAGCTAACTGCAGAGGGATGAATACATCCATCGCCCCTGCAGTTAACTCCTTTTAGCATGACAAAATGGCTATGGATGCAGCTAATGTGATCCACTGAAGTGGCGTTACTTGCACACATGCTAGCTGAGCAGTGGTGGGAACGCCCCATCCCACCCAGTTACCACCCCATGCACACTACCAAAGTACCTCAGGCTTTTTGGTATGCAGCCCAATTGCTACTTTATAGTATTGTGTCCAAACCACAAACTAAACCCTGCACCACCAGGTAGCATGCTTTAGGGATAGGGAGTAAAAAGATAGAAAGCAAAGTGTAGGACTTAATGGCCAATTTTCTTGATGGAGAAAGATGAATAGTGGAGTACCCCAGGGATCTGTGCTGGGCTCACTGCATTTTAAAATATTCATTAATGAGCTGAAAACGGGGATAAGGAGTGAGGTGATCAAATTTGCAGATGACACAAAATTATTCAAAGTTGTTAAAACACAAGAGAATTGTGAAAAATTGCAAGAGGACCTTGATAAATTGGAAGACTGGACATCCAAATGGCAGATGAACTTTAATGGGGACAAATGCAAAGTTACAGTATGCACCTTAGAAATAAAAACTCACACTACAGTTACATGATTAGGAACCACCACCTAGGTAAAGGATTTAGGCATCATCCTGGATATGTTGAAACCCTCCACCAGTGTGCAGTGGTGACCAAGAAAGCAAATGGAATGCTGGGAATCATAAGGAAAGGAATGGAGAATAAAACAAAGGATATTATAATGCCTCTGCATCATTCCATGGTGCGACTACACCTTGAATATTGTGTACAATTCTGGTTGCCATATCTTAAAAAAATGATATAGCAGAATTAGAAAAAATACAGAGAAGAGCCCTCAAAAAGGTAAAGGGGATGGAAGGAAACCCCTATGAGGAAATGCTTAGAAGATTAGGGCTCTTTAACTTGGAAAAGAAACGGCTATGATAGAGATCTATAAATTAATGAATGGAGTGGAACAGGTAAACATAGATCAATTATTTATGCCATCAAAAAGTAAAAAGACTAGGGGGCATGCAATGAAGCTACAATGTAGCCCATTTAAGACTAATAAGAGAAAATATTTTTTTTTTACTCGACGTGTAATCAAACTCAGGAGTTCATTACGAGGATGTAGTAAAAGCTGTTAGTGTAGCTGGGTTTAAAAAAGGTTTGGACAAGTTCCTAGAGGAAAGGTCAATAAGCCATTATTAAAGAGGACCTTGGAAAACCACTGCTTATCCCAGGATAAGCACTTTGTAACCTTTGTGCCTTTTTGGGAACCTTCCAGGTACTTCTGACCTGGATTGGCCACTGTTGGAAACAGGATACTGGGCTTGATGGACCTTGGTCTGACCCAGTATGGCATATCTTATGTTCTTATCTGACTATGACATAAATATAGCAGTGTGACCATACACAGTAGAGGTATTAAAAAGTCTGGACAAAACAACTAACTTATTTAAGGGAATAGACTATCATATAAAGGGATATGAACAATGGCAGTCATGAATATTTGATTTGATGAGGTGGAGAGTTGGATGCCATTACTGAGGATCGGAAAAGGTGATTACTGTCCTACCTCTGTCTATAATTATTGGAAGCTATATGTTAATCATTTGAATGATGTCTTTTCCCTGTTCCCAAAGGTAAAAATAAGAAGTCACAAGGTGAAATTACAAAATTCAGCTTGATTTTCTTCAGAAACTATTTTGCTATTAGAGTGATGGGATTAATGGTTACTCCTGCTGCATTGATGGGTATCCTTATTTCCCTTCCAAAAGCTGTGTCAAGATGACAAGGGCAGCTGTCGACTGCTGTTGTTCTGATATGGCAAGCACAGCTGCCTATGGCGTATGGAGATGAAGCCGGCCCTTGGACCACTTAATGTCAGTGGCTATAAAGAAACAGGTCATGAACCTTTTCCTTTGTAGGATCTTCAGAGTTCTCATTCAACCTGTGAAAGTCCTGATGCCATTTCCCATTAATGTAATATTACTAGGGAATTAAATGTATCATGCACAGTTTTATTGCTATAATATAATAGAATTTCCTTTTGGTGGGTTTTGGTTAGACAAAAACCAGGAGTGGCCTGAAGGTGATGCAGGGTCATGTGAAGACTTATTGTGGGGCCTCATTTGCCTAGCCCAGCGATGGCGAACCTATGGCACGCGTGCCAGCTGTGGCACGCGAAGGCCTTGCAGCTGGCACGCGGGAAGGTCCGCATTTAAAAGGTCCCAAATTTAAAAAAAAAAAAAACCAAACAAACCGGCTGCTTCTGCCGCGGCAGCCTCAAGAGCTCTGCCGCGGCAGCCTCAAGAGCTCTGCCGCGGGGCCCCCCCCCTGCCCGGCAGAGCCTCCCTGCATCATCTACCTTCAAGTCGCAAAACGCGGTCTTCTTTCAGAGCCGCGAGAGTTTCCTTTCTCTCGGCTCTCCCGCGAGAAAGGAAACTCTCGCGGCTCTGAAAGAAGCCCGCGTTTTGCGACTTGAAGGTAGATGATGCAGGGAGGCTCTGCCGGGCCGGGGGGGGGCCCCGCGGCAGAGCTCTTGAGGCTGCCGTGGCAGAGCTCTTGAGGCTGCCGTGGCAGAGCTCTTGAGGCTGCCGCGGCAGAAGCAGCCGCTTTGTTTGGGTTTTTTTTTTTTAATTTGGGATGATAGGGGGGAAGGGGGTTTAGGACTGGTAATGGGCTATGGTGGGGAGGCTAAGACTGGAAATGGGCTGATGGGGGGGGGGGTTAGTACTGGTAATTGGCCAGGGGGGGGGCTAAGAATGGAAATGGGCTGATGGGGGGGGGGTTAGGACTGGTAATTGGCCATGGGGGGGGGGGCTAAGACTGGAAAGGGGCTGATGGGGGGGTTAGGACTGGTAATTGGCCGGGGGGGGGGTAGGACTGGTAATTGGCCAGGGGGGGGGGTAGGACTGGTAATTTGCCCTCGGGGGGGCGTAGGACTGGTAATTGGCCAGGGGGGGGGGTTAGGACTGGTAATTGGCCGGGGTTAGGACTGGTAATTGGCCATGGGGGGGGCTAAGACTGGAAATGGGCTGATGGGGGGGGGGGGGTTAGGACTAGTAATGGGCCATGGGGGGTGCTAAGGAGGGAAGTGGGCGGGTGATGGTGATGGTGATTTGGGGGGGGGGGGGTAGGACTGGTAATGGGCTATGGGGGGGCTAAGACTGGAAATGGGCTGATGGGGGGGTTAGGACTGGTAATGGGCTGATGGGGGGGTTAGGACTGGTAATGGGCTATGGGGGGGCTAAGACTGGAAATGGGCTGAGTGGAAGGAGGGCTTGAACTGCAAATAGCTGATGGGATTGGGGCTTGGAATGGAAATGGGTTGTGAGGGGGAGGGAGCTAGGACTGGAAATGGGTGAGGGGGGGCTAGGACAGGAAATGGGCTGATGGAGGGGCTAGAATAGGACTGGAAATTGGCTGTTGGGGGGGTGCTAAGATTGGAAATGGGCTGTGGTGGGGGTTTGGATTGAAATGGACTCATGAAGGGGCTAGAACTGGAAGTAGGCTCATGGGGGGCTTGGATTGGAAATGGGCTGAGTGGAGGGGAGCTAGGATTTGACATGGGCTGATGGTGGGGCTAGGAAAGGACTAGAAATGGGCTCATGGGGGGCTGGGTTTGGAAATGAGCTGATGGAGGGACTCGGATGGGACTGCAAATAGATGGGGGAGCTAGGACTGGAAATGGGCTTATGGGGGGTTAGGACTGGAAGTGGGTTGATGAGGGGGGCTAGGACTGGTATTGGGTTGGGAGGTTGCTAGGACTGGAAATGGGTTGGGGGGCTGCTAGGACTGGAAATGGGCTGATGCAGGGACTAGAAGGGAATGGATGCTGGGTGAGGCTGGAACTAGAAGGGAGCTGGTGTTGGGGGAGGATTAGAATGGGATGGGGCTGGGAGAGTAAAATGGAGAGGGGAAAAATATTTTGTGTGGGAGGGATAAAAAATCTACAATTGGCCGGGTATTGGGAGAATAAGTGGGGATTGAGGATGGAGGGGTAAATTTTGAGTAGATGAAATAGGAATGAGGAAAGAGCAAAAGGAGAAAGATTAGTATGTTAAAGCAGATGTAGAGAGAGAATGGAAAAAAAAAACCAAGAAGACAGAAGAAAGGACAAATGGACAGCAGATGGAGAGTTAGGAGAAGACACGAAGAAGAAACCAGAAGAAAGTGGCTGGAGCAATTGCAACTGAAAAAAAATGCACAAAAGGTAGAAAAATATCTCTTTATTTTGAATTTATTAACTGGAATATGTCAGCTCTGGGAAATGTGCATCATTAATTTTTGCGCTTTGTTTAGTACAAGAGGAAATTAATTTATAGTTTTATTTCTACAGTGTTGTTGTATATTCCAAGTTTGGCTTTTGGGGTTCCCAGTTTAATTATTGTCTTCCTGTTTTTAAATTGTGATTCCTTGTTTGGTGATGGTCTGTTCTGCATGTGTAACTGAGCTGAGGTATTCTGTTTATATAATTCCTATTTGACATTGCCACTTGTTCTTTCCCCAGTAGGTCATGTATTGTTGTTCTCTGAAATGTATTGGTTTAATATTTGCAGTGTTGCCTTTTGATAGTTAGGGTATGGTGCTTTGTGAGTCCTGGTAGTACTGTTAGGATACGGCGGGTTTGCTATGGGTTCTAAATGGGCAGCGTTTGTAGTAGTTCCTAATGTGCCTGGCGGTTGGTACTGGATTATAGTAATGTAGAAACCTTTTAGTCTTTCTTTATCCATATACTCATTAAGAGGCATGTTTACTAAAAGTTAGTGTATGGTAACATTATGCAAATATTTATGCAAATGAGGCACCTTATGCAAATGAGGCTTTAATGGACGTGCTGGCACTTTGAGGAAATTCTTTGGTTTTGTGCGGCAGTTTGGGCACTCGGGCTCAAAAAGGTTAGCCATCACTGGCCTAGCCACTGAGCCTCATTTGCATAAATATTTGCATACTGGACTTATCTGGTCAGTGCTATAACCAGGTTAATGATTGGGGGGGGGGGGGAAGGGGAATATATAAATTGAGAAAACATCCTGGTAGCTGTGAATTTAAGATCATGGTGCAGAGGCTGGATTAGAATGTTCCAGAGCTGGAAAAGTTCCGAAAACAGCAACAGCGAAGATTTCCTTTAATGTGAATTGACAAAATATTTTAAGTTTAAGGCTGACAGTATCAAGAACATATAAATGCAAATCTTAAAGACTACCCTTATTCCGGTACCCCTCCCCCCCCAACACCCTACAGTTGTCTCCACACAGGAAACAGAAAGAAAAAACAAGAACCACAGCAAAAGGACCTATAGAGCAAATCTACCATTCAAAAACAGCACTAACTTGTTCTTATGTTCCTAGTTACCTCAAATGTAAACCATGTTCGATTGTAAACCATGTAAACCATATAATCCAATCACTATGTTATCTGTCACCCCAGTTATGTCCAAGTTATAGTCCCTGTTCATTGTAAATACAATACAGCCGGCCTGCATTGTGTATGTTCTTGTTATATGTAAACTGCACTGATGTGAATAGCGCGGTATATGAGGTATAAGAGAAATCAAATAAATAAAATAAATAAAATGTGTTATTTGTAACACACATTCATATGTTTCATGTAAACCGCACTGATCTGTAATAGCGCGGTATATAAAAACAAATAAATAAAATAAATAAAAACTTCCAAAGCTCACACAACAAGGAGTCTGCTCAGAAAAGTAAATATTGCCAAGGGCTGTAGAAAATCCATACACCTACTAGGTAAACTGAACAAGTCAGATTCCTACATAGAAACTCCATGCTAAGAGAACACCTGACCTCAGTCATACATCAAAGACAATCATAGACTGACTCTCACCAAATACAGAATAAAGGATGACAAACTAAAACCAGAAACCTGTAGAAAAAAAAAATGAACAGAAACCCCAAGAAGCCAGATTCCTCATGCAAAATAACACCTGAGAAATAGAAACACTGATGATTTTTCCATATTTATATTAAACATCTGCCACCGTGCCCATAGGGGGATAACATGGGTGCTGCGGCAAATAGTGCACGCCAGTGTTTAGTAAACTCAGTGTACAAAAAAGCCCAATTCTGTTTTTATCTTAGTAAAATCATCATAAACCCTCTTCAGTACCAAACATACTGTGGAATAATGCAAAAACAAAGGTTGCTCAGGATGGATCAAATCTAGCACTCTGTAACAACACCAACAAAGTGCCATTCTAAATATTGCCGTGGGCCCTAAAACATCAATAAGACCTCCTGGGAAAATTGAACAAGGCGGATCACTACAGATCCCTACACAGATACGTAATGCTAACAATGATACCTGACCTCAGCCACGCAGGCTAGACCAGTGCTTCCAAAATTCTTTTCCAATGTGACCCCATTTTAAGTATCAGAAATGCACTCCAGATGGTAAACAAAGCAGATTATTACTCAAATAATATAATTAGCTGAACATTCATTGTCTCTTTTAAATATTTAGTAACATATAACTATGCAAACCTTTATTTTTTAAAGTAATTAGTTGATGTATTCATCACGTTTGAGGCACAGAGACTTTCAAACACACGTAGATTCAAACTATTTCCACAGCCCAACCACTGAGCTTTTCTAGGTGGAGAATAAGGGGGGGGGGGGGGGGAAGTGTGAGGGTGCCTAAACATTTATAATTGAGGCTTCTGTGTGCAAGTGTGTGTAATCAAGTGGATTTCGGTGTGGAAGGGGGGAATGGGTGCAGTATGTTTGAGTGAGTGGGAGGGATGTTACAAGTGTGAGGTTGGGATCTATGTGGGTGGGTGGGGTGGATGTTTACAGCCTGGATGGTTGAGTTATTAAGTATGGCATGTTATAGTAGGTAGGCAGGGAAATCTACAAGTATATAGTTGGGCTATGTATGTGTGTGAGTGAGTGGGGGTGGATGTGTGACTGAGTGGGTTGATTTGGGTGAATGGGTAGTGGGTGAATGTGTCTGCAGGAATAGTGAGGGGTTGGATGAAATGTGCAAATCACCTCATTCTCTCTCCTTCTTTCTACGCTTCCCTTCTGACTGGCTACTAAAATGGTTAATGGTCTTCATTATAAAGCATATGAGGACAGACTTAAGGACCTTAATATGTATACTTTAGAGGAAAGGCAGGGCAGAGGTGATATAATTGAGATGTTTAAATACTTCCGTGGCAAAAATGCAAAGGAGGTTAGGAAAGCCTCTTTCAATTGAAAGCAAGCTCTGCTACGAGGGGACATAGGATGAGGGTGAAAGGGGATAGACTCAGGAGTAATATGCAGAAATATTTCTTTAAGGATAGAGTGGTAGATGCGTGGAACAGTCTCCCTGTGGAATTGATAGAGACGAGGACAGTATCTAAATTCTAAAGGAAAAAAGGGGACTGTTGCAGTGGGTGACATGGAAGGAGAGACTAGATAGGCCATGTGGTCTTTTTCTATCATCATGTTTCTATGTTTCTCTGTTCCTTCCTTCCCTTCTCTCATGCCACCTTCCTTCCCATCCAGCCTATGCATCTACCTTATTTCCTCTTTCCTCATGCCCCTCAGACTCATCCTTTCCCTTTCTCCTCCCACAGGCTCACCCCCTCTTTCTTATCCTCCCACCACAGGCTCACCCCTCCCCAGATTCATTCATCCACTCATCCTTGACTTATCACCTCTCTCACAGCCCCCCGGTTCTTCTCGGGTTCAAGCCCTCATTCTCAAGTATTCCAAGCCTACTCTGTATCTATCCTCTCTATGTCCCTGGTTCACCTCTTCAGATTCATTCCCTCGCTCTCCACCACACTCAACCCTCAGGATAACCTCCCCTAAGTTCAACCATTCTTCATCCCTCCCAGCTGATCCCTTTTCTTTTACCCCAGACTCACCTTCCATTCTTTCCAACTCCACCCCACCCCACCAGTTCACCCTTTTCTCTCACTGCCACCCCCCCCCCTCAGCCTTACTTTTGCCAGTCTCATTCACCCCAGGTTCACACATCAGTTATTTTCCTCATCTATTCTCCCCCCTCTCCCCAGATTCAATCAATCATTCATCCAGTCTGACCCCCCCCACCCCCCATTCTCTCCCTCCCTTCCAGACTAACCTTCATTGTTCCTTAATTCATTACTCACAAGAACATAAGAAATGCCACACTGGGTCAGACCAAAGCCCAGTATCCCATTTCCAACAGTGCCCATCGAAGTCACAAGTACCTAGCAGATTCCCAAAATGGCATACAGGTTCCACATACCAGAGGATGTAGTAAAGGCTGTTAGTGTAGCTGGGTTTAAAAAAGGGTTGGACAAGTTCCTGGAGGAAAGGTCCATAAACCATTATTAAGAAGGGACCCAGGATATCAATGCTTGACCCAGTACAAGCATTGTGGAACCTGTGTCTCTTGGGGAAACTGCTAGGTACATATGACCTAGTTTGGCCACTGTTGGAAACAGAATACTGGGCTTGATGGACCTTGGTCTGACCCAGTATGGCATGTCTTATGTTCTTATGTAATGCTTGTGCTGGGGCAAGGAGTGGATTTCCTGGGTCCTCTTTAATAATGGTTTATGGACCTTTCCTCCAGGAACTTATCCAAACCTTTTTTTTAAAGCCAGCTACATTGACAGCTTTTACTATATCTATCCTCCGGTATGAAATTCCAGAATTTGATTATGTGTGGCGTGAAAAAAGTAATTTTCTCTTATTAGTCTTAAATAAGTTAAGTCTTCATTGCATGTCCCCTAGTCTCTACTTTTTGACGGTGTAAACAATTGATCTACATTTACTCATTCCACTCCAATCATTAATTTATCAACCTCTATCATATCACCCTCAGCCGTCTCTTTTCCAGGTTGAAGGGCCCTAACCCTTTAAGCCTCCCCTCGTAAGGGTATCCTTCCATCCCCTTTACAATTTTAGTGGCTCTTCTCTGTACCTTTTCTAATAACACTTTATTCTTTTTAAAATACAGTGACCAGAATTGCACACAGTATTCAAGGTGCAGTCGCACCATGGAATGATACAGAGGCATTATAATATCCTTTGTTTTATTCTCCATTCCTTTCCTTATGATTCCTAGAATTCTATTTGCCTTCTTGGCCACTGTTGCACACTGACTGGAGGGGTTCAATGTATTATCCATGATGATGCCTAAATCTTTTTCCTGGGTGGTGGTTCCTTGCATGGTATAACCATAGTTTGGGTTGTTCTTTTGTACATGCATAACTTTGCACTTGTCCACATTAAATTTCACCTGCTATTTGAACATCCAGTCTTCCAATTTATCAAGGTCCTCTTCAAATTTCTCACAATCCTCTTGTTTTAACAGCTTTGAATAATTTTGTGTCATCTGTAAATTTGATCACCTTACTCGTTATTCCCTTTTCCAGGTCATTTATGAATATTTTAAAAAGAGGTGAGCCCTGCACAGATCCCTGGGTTACTCCACTATTCACCTTTCCCCACTGAGAAAATTGGCCATTGAGCCCTACCCTCTGCTTTCTATCTGTTTCACACAGAAATGTACAGACAGAGGGCTAGATGTAGTTAAGAACATTTCCCAGGGAGACAAAGGGCCTAGTTAGCTGGGGGGCTCCTCTCCTGCTCTCTGCCTAGTGGAGTCCCCAAAATACTGAGAAAGAGGTGATACACGGGGAAAGTCTTTTGTTTAACAATTCAAAATGTTTTCCTTTTATTCTTAAAAAATGCTGTAAAAATTATTGTAAAATGTTGAGCATGCTCTGGTGTTTTCCCTAGTATCTACAATAAAAAGGAGTTCAAGAATCACTTTTACAAAAACATACCATAGCTGCATCAATATGAGTAAGATATAGAAAACTACCATTACAAAAATAATTTAAGAGTGAACAAAATAGTTCCATAGGTTCGTTCCTAGTCCCAGTTGGGGATGAGGGAGAGGGTGGATGGCAAGAGAAAGATGCCCAGAATTGGTACAGATGTGGATGGGGCAGGAGGGCAAAGGGGCTCCAAGAGAAACTGAAACCAGCACAATTTCACCCTCTGTGTGTGTTTGTGGTTTTGGAGGGGGAGGGGGTGTGGGAGTGGGGCAAAGTCTCATTGCTATTTGCTCCCCAGGATGGTCACGGCCATGATGGTGGGCAGCTGCTTGAAGAAGTGCCTTAGACTGCTTAGGAAATGGCTCAGCGCCTCGCTCCTCTTGCGCAGCTACTCGTTCTTGGAGGAGACCTTGGGCTGCTTCTGTTGCATGTCTTGGTTGCACCTCTTGGCCTTGTCATGCCTCTTGCATACTCTGGTCTGCGGGGGTCCATGCACTTCTTGTATCCTGTGACTGCATCTGCTCCTTGGGTGCTGAGGATCTGGGAGAGTTGGGCAGCATCAGCTGTCCTGTGGGCAGGTTCTCTGTGATCTGGGTAAAGATGGCGATTTTAGTCCCCACGGCTTTATGAGTAATTAGCTGCACTGCAGCGACAGCTGGGAGGATGGTGATTATGGCGGCAGCAGCAGCAGCAGCTGGGGAGAGGTTAAGGAAAACAACTCATGAAGTGCAGGGCCGCTGATGGAGTGGAGCCATGTGCCAGCAATATGCCCAAACATGCCTAGGACCAATGTTCCCTCTAATTTTCTGCAGGCTGTGTGCGCATAAAATATCAGCTGTGTGCAGCTTTTGAAGGAAGGTTAAATTTTTGTGCGCCACATAACGACACTCGGAGTTAAATACTTTAAAATTTGACTACATGTCAGAATACAGTATGTACACCACATTGATTTTAATCAAATTAAATGAAAATAGACGATTACTAAATGAAGCGGGAAATTTCTAGTAATTACAATCATAACTTTTAAATTTTAAGACGCCTGTGTTGTTTTCTATCAGAATCAGAGCTGTAATTTTTGTGCGCTCTGTTGTAAAGTATGTGCGCTCGCTCGGCGAGGTGTGTGCGCGCGCACACGCGCACAGCTTAGAGGGAACAGTGCCTAGGACCGTCCCTGACAAAAACGCACAAATGTTAATCTACTTCACCTAATAACTCAGCACATTCAACATACTGCGGTGGTTGAGCAGGATTGAAGATTTCGGTGCCCATAGGCAGAACCAGAGAGTGAGAGCAGGGGTAGGGGCATTGGACTATGGGTCATCTGGTGGTGTCTTTTCAAAATGGTCCCAGTGGAGGACTCTTAAACAGGTGGGAGAAAACTCCTGTTTGGATTGGGTAATCGGTGTCTTCCAATATTTGGTGCCTTAGATAGTTGCCCTATGTCCCTAAATGTGGGTCAGGCAGTGACCTTTCATCAGATACTCTACATGGCTGGAAGGGGATAGGAAGGCCTAGAGAGCAGCTTTTTGAAATGAAAGATGGGATCCATAATTCTTTTAGTCCTAAATCATTTGGTAGCCTCTGAGGATTTTTTCCTGCAGTTACAGATCTTGCTTTTAGAAACGGGATCGCATTAACAGGATCCTCCTATGAGCACTAGGATATCTATATGATCTTTCATTAACAGGGCCGGCCCAACAATCAGGAAAATTAGGCAGTCGCCTATGCTTGCAACTGTTTTATTAGGGGGGGGGAGGGGGACGTTCTGGCAAAGTTTAAGGTATGCCTAGGGCACCAATACCTTGAACCAACTCTGGAGCCGGCTCTGTTCACTGAAACATTTTTTAAAACCCTTTCTTCTGATTAAAAGCCCGATGCAAGCACGTCAGTCTGCTGTCTTTTAGGTTAAGATGTTGCACTGCAGCGCCTGTTCAGCAGACGTCAGTCCGAAAGAAAGCAAAAACCCTTAAGTGTGTGAAGTGGTGGCAGGGGAAGAGGGAGGATTTTGTTTGGTTTATTAAGGCAGTGAGCTCCTCTGGTGTTTGGGGCAGGAACCAAGCTCACTGTTGAACCTGGTAAGCGCATTTTCATTTGTTAGGACTGTAGTTTGAACCGGACAGGATAGGATAGTATTACTGTGCTGAATGTGGAACTGGGTCGAAGTCGAACAGAAACCTCTGGGCACCTCTGTGAGGAAAAGGCAGTCAGCTTCAACCATGTGACAGATGACGAGCAGCCAACTTAATATCACCCCACAATCTGTCAGCCCAAACAATGAAAGACACTACTCTAAGTATAGTGATAAACTATTAGTAAAACATATCTTCATCTATACGGTGACCGATTTTTCAGATCTCTTTCTGGAAAGTAAGGACAAGCAGATAAAGAAAGCAAATAATATAATGATGGCATTATTTTTGCTATTTTAATTGTGATTGGAAACAATGGAATTGCTGTTATCTTCTTTAAATCAGATATTGCCTACCCATAAACAGATATATAGAAACAGCGCTAGTAGCTGTATTTAGCATGGAAATACCCATGTAATCTATGGCTACCGATTAATAATTTGGAATAAATGGAGTTGCCTGTGTACAGGGGGGTTTCCACGTGAATGTCAGAGTTATACGGTATAATCGCTGTAAAGACTCTGGACTATTTCCGACTTTGGAACAGTTTCTTTTAAAATGTCTAGTGAAAGGCGACTTTATGCAATGCAATTAAGCACGGTGGCTTTGGGATCCACCTATACCAGAGCCCTGACTTTTGGGGAAGGTACCAGACTCATCGTGGAGCCTCGTAAGTACAATTTCTCTGCCAGAGAGTTAGTTACCTCTTTTTCCCCAAGATCACCAGCAATGGAATCTCTGTATTTTCTCCTAAGTGACCCCATGGGTCATCGCGGTTCTGTTTTTCTGACCTGTATAGGCACAATTATTTATTTGGGGTATTTGAGAAGGCATTTTATAATGAAAAGCAGGCGCGATTTAATTACTCAGCGGTGCCATACCATGTTCTCCTATCGTCTCACTGATAATTAGGTTTCTGGGCTAGAGGATGGTTCACTTTAATCCTGCTAGAGACTGAGATCT
Source organism: Ichthyophis bannanicus (assembly GCA_033557465.1). NCBI lineage: Eukaryota > Metazoa > Chordata > Amphibia > Gymnophiona > Ichthyophiidae > Ichthyophis > Ichthyophis bannanicus. The sequence continues at coordinate 125,432,737 of CM066048.1, forward strand.
CAGCGGTTTCCCCTGCAGGCGCACGGAATCCTTCCGGCTTATTGTTAAGGGGCCAGACTGTAACAGTGTGAGATTGGTACACCCGAGTCATGATTTTTGGAAGCGGCACCCCTCTGACGGTTACTCCAAGTAAGTCATTTTAATCCATTCCTGAACCCTTTGGTCTGTTTATGGCTATTTCCCCACAAGCATATCACGTAATGGTCAATAAAAGCAGGCTCGTTCGTTGTGAGATGCGCCCATCTTCTAGGAATATACTAGAGGGGATATGAAATAAAGAAAGACGGAAAGGGAGAAATTTAAACATATATTAAAGTCATGCTTTTATTTTTTACTACAGGTACAATCTAATCAATATCAAAGCAATTCTGTTTGCAAATGATCGTTTTCAAGAATGCAAAAGGCACAGCGCGAATTACATTAAAGACAGCAGAAATAAATGGGGGATCCGCGTAATTTTTCAAAAATGCAGGGTGTGCCTGAGTCACGTCACCATTTTTACGTTTCTAAATAGAAAAAAAGTTACTAATAAGTATTATGTCCCGGTGGCCACTGGACGTGGTAACAAGGTGCTTTTGTGTCGGGATAATTGCCGCTATTTTCTAGTTATGGGAAAGCGTGCAGGCGCTAGTTGGTTCTCCTCTAGATAGGAGAAAGGGAAACTGTCTTGCTGTAGTTTAGGGCATAGTGCACCAGGCTGTGAAGAGTAGACTGGAGGGTAATGTCGCTAATCTTTGGCAAAGGCACGAAACTGACGGTGGAGCCCGGTGAGTGACAGTCCGACTCTTTGCTCTTGCATTTAAAGTGGGGTTTCCTGTTTCATACTGTACATGAAAATATTTTCTTCCAAGAATATTCGTTGCAACAACAAAATTCTCATGTCCAACTGCCACTTCTGTCTAGTTATGCAAAGTATTTTGCTCTGTACAACTCCGGTATGGTTTAGTACACTGGAAAGAGAGTGACTGGGAGTCTTTAGGAAAACGGCTGAATCCAATTTCCTTCTGTAGGTGAAGTTTTTTTTAGGTCACAGTTAAGTTTTCATTCAGTTGACCAAATAAGGATTTTGAAAATTTTAAGATTTAGGATTTCGGGATTGCGAAAGAGTCTGATGTACAGAAGTGTTGCGCCCCCCCCCCCCACCCCCCACTATTTTGTTGTAGCATCCTTTAAGGTTTATAAACCACTGTTTTGTAAGGAAAATACACCCAAATGAAGCTTCCTTTGGGGTTGTTAAAACTCGCTGCTGGATCCGTTCACTAGATCTGAAGTTGTGCTGTTACCCAGCCGTTATTTTCTGCTTTGCAGTTTTGGCCACATCAAGGTGACAGCACAGTCTGAAGACGTGTAACAAATCTATCTTGAGACAGGTGTTGTGATAATAAAGACGCCTGATAGGACCTTACAAATAACTGTTGTCTGATATGCAGCCCTTTAAATTTAAATACTAGTTATAAAATCTTTGATTCTGCAAAATTTGGAGAATATAAATCTTGGTGTCATAGAAGTGATTGTCCTTGCCACCCTCCCCTCTCCCCTTCCCCCCACCAGTATCTTTGTGCACAAAAAATATCAGAGAATAGCTCTATCCAAATAGCTGATCAGACTTGTGAAGCTCTATTGGAAGTCACGTATTCATTCTGTTCATCCTCTTTTCAGTTTGCTGGACACCCAGTACACCTGTTTTTTGGGGTTTTTTTTGTCTCATTTTATACTTATGGAGAGCCTTTTGATAAATCTGTCCACCAGCATTGTTTTTACTCTTTCACAGTTTCTATATCCCTTTATTAATTTTATTTATTTATTTGCATTTTCTTTTATACTGCGCTATTCAATATCAGTGTGGTTTACATAAAACATAAAACTTACACATTGCATTGGCTGAACTGTGCTTACAAGTAACAGGTATTAAAACCTTGATAACTTGGGGTAACTATTTACATCTAAATTATTTCAAGTACATCTGTGGAGTATGCCTGGACTAAACCCAGGTATTAGCTAATTCAGGGCTTAGCTAGTCTACCTATAAAATATGTTTTTATTCATTTATTCTAGATTTGCTATACCGCCAATTTGGTTTACAATAGTCTAGTAGAATTTTTTAAAAAAAGACAAAAATCGTATGACCACAGTTACAATCGGATGGGGGTGCAATAGAACAACAATCAAAATACCCAAAACACACATATAAGTTGGTGATACATAAGGAAACGATAGATATTAACCTAGACCAGCCACATCACAAACGCGCTAAATGGATTTTAAAGAGGAGGGGTAACTTGACCTGGAGTGGAAGATCAACCACCAGCTTTGAATCCCATCGCTGCTCCTTATGAGCTTGGGAAAGTCACTTGCCTCAGCTTGTAAGCCTTCTAGGCATAGGAAACTACCCACTATACCAACTTGCCCTGGACTTCTGAGAAAAAAAAAAGTGTAAACTAAAATTCAGTTCCCCTAAATATACTCTTTCATGGAGATAATAAAATGTCTCTATGAAATCACCCCTTTCCCACCTTTCCTCCAAATCTATACTGAGAAATTTAAGCCTATCCCCATATGCCTGACGAAGACCAGTGACCATTTCAGCAGCCGCCCTCTGGTCAGACTCTGTCCTGTTTATATCATTCATACTGGTAACTATGTGGCTTGATTCACTAAGGCAGCTTCCCATTCTTTGTCTATGAGTGAAGCAGGCCCAACGATGCTTGACTTCTGCTTTAAGCTTAAGCATACCGTCTTGGCCAGTGGAAAATAGTTGCATCAAAATGTATACGGGTGTTAATATTGCGCCCTGTAATACTTCCCGCAAGGCCGCAACTACAGATTGAAGAGAAGGTCAAGCTTTGTCCTCGAGTACAAAAGATTCTCTGTGATTAAGTCTAGTAGTTTGCAACCTGCTTTGAAATGATTTAGTGGCAAATAAAATTAAAAGCAGCTTATTTAAATCTATTAATATAGCCTTATGTGTAAAAGCTCTATGTATGATGAGGGTGAGTGACACGGCCTTTTGTATTGTACAATGAGCCTGTGATATATGCTCTAGCAGATCTTCAGATGACGCACTTAACATTTGGTACAGGAAGTAAGGTAAATTGAGGATTCAAAATGAAAAGCTCTCAAAACATACTTAAAGCAAACTCAAGGGGATCCGATTACATATTCCAATGGCAATTCTGCTTACTGATGAGATAAATTTAAGAAATCAGGGTAAAATAAATTCAGAGAGGTCAACGATAATCTAAAATATATGAGGGGTGAAAAATAAATTATATCTTTAATTAGCAATGAGATTCCATTTCCTCCTTAGAGAGAAAACAAATCTTCAATATTTTATACTGGATATTTTGCCAGGGCTGGCCCAACCACTAGGAAACTAGGCAGTTCCCTAGGGCAGCAGCTGGGGGGGGGGGAGTGGGGAGGGGAGAAGAGCAGGGCTTTCAAAGCAAAACAGATGCTAACAGCCGGAGAGGGTATAAGGCTTAAGATTTGCCCAGGTGCCAACATCTTGAGCCAACTGTGGGGCCAGACCTGTATTCCTTCCCTCACCTTTCAAAAGCCAAATATGAAACAAGGCAATTCACATCTTCCTGTGGAACAGCCAACCCACAAAGCTATGCCTAAAACTATCTTATAGCAACTTTAAAACCAGTCTCAAGATCCGCCTCTTTGAGGAGGCATTTGGAGATACTGCGAGGGAGAACGTCTGGGCCAAGAACCAACTACTAAGGAACTTTCCCCCTCTTTCATCTCTCTCTTTCCCATTTTAGCAATGGATTTATTTTCTTGATTCTGTGTTACCCAATGTAAACCACTTTGCTTTAACTGAAAGGTAGAACAACAGATACTAATAAATCATATTTGTATTTATTGCTCACTTTTTTCCAAATGTAAGATGAGCTGTACTCAGGTAAAGAAGTTATTTCCTCTGCTGAAGTGAGATTGCTGTCTAAATTGGCATTGAAAAGCAACACATCTCATGTAAGGTCAAAGGAAGCACCAATGGAATCTGAACCTTGATTTTGCTGGTTCTGGACCCATTGGCTTAACCACTGAGCTATTCCTCCACTCCACCATGTCCTGCAGAGTCTGAAGAGTTGTAAAGTCTAATGTTTTTTCACAAATCCTGCTTGATAAGGGTGAAAGCAGATAGGTACAATTTAATGACATGTTTATTTGCAAAAAGGGTGGTGGATGCACTGAACAACCTCCCAATGGAGGTGATGGCGACAAGGAGAGTATGTGAATTCAAGAGAGCATGGGGCAAGCACAGAGGATCCCCAAGGGAGAGGAAGGGGCTGTAGAGCTGGGCAGTTGGTGTGGATGACCAAGTTCTATGGACTTCATGACCATCACGGCTGTAGTTCTATTTATTTATTTAGCTTTTCTTCTATACTGTGCTATTCAGATCAGTGCAGTTTACATTCGAACATAACTTATTACAATGCAGCAAGACAAATTGTAATTACAATGAACAGGGTAATAACTTGGGTATAAACTGGGGAAACTATCTACATTTAATATACACTGGCGCATACGTTCCTAGATCTAGGTAATTTGGGTCAGGGAGAATCAAGCTGGCTATCCATTTTCTTGCTGGGTATGCTTGTTGGGGCAGTTTGGACGGGTAGGTAGAGTGTTCATTGCCTGCTTACCAGAGTTAGATTCAGGGTAGTATATTAGGAACAAATGATGTTTCAGCGCTTTTCTGAATAGGGCCAGGTTTGTTATGGTTCGAATATCTATGGGGAGGGCATTCCATGCTCTAGGCGCATATATCATGAAGGCCCTGTTGACCATTGCCTTTGTGCATTTTGTCATTACTTTAGGAACCTCTAATGTGCTCGTCATTGTGGATCTTCTGTTTCTATTATCCGGTATGCTGTGAATCAATTTGCTGATGGGCGTGGGGGGCTGATTATTTAGTGCTTTGAAGGTCAGGACTAGAATCTTGTAATGGATTCTGGCCTGTTCAGGTAACCAGTGGAGTTTCTATGTATCATGATCCCCAGGTCATGCAATGGGTCAGTCAGTCAGGAAAACCGTGCCTTTCCATTCATGCATTCAATATATTACCTTCAAATCTGGTTATTTAAAAACATTATTTAAAGAACTTTTCATATAAAGAATAGTGAACTTTAATAGGGTGTTGCAGAAACTCCTTACAATTACACCACTATCAAAGCCCTACAGGAATAAGGAAACATTCAAAGTTAAACGGATACAAAAGGTTGTAGAACCCTATCCAGTAATTAGTACAATTTGGAAGAAGATAATTAACAATTGGAAAATGATAGTTTGCAAAGTTTGGAACTGTGCTATGTTTATTAAAAAACTTTATATACCGCCCATAAACTGTTAGCATCTGGGCGGTTTACATACAAAAAAAAAAAAAATTTAAAAAGGAAAGGCTGTGAAAAGAAAAAAAGAAAAGGAACGTCATAAAATCTTTTAAAGGACAGAAAATAAAAGAATCAGTGGAGATAAAGGGGCAAAAGTGCATATCATGGAAGGGAAAGAGAAAACACTGAACATTGTGAGTGGGAAAGAGAACAGAGGAGAAGGGGAGGGAGGACAGGATGGGAGAGCAAGAACATTAATGAGGTGGAGGGGGGAAGGGATAGGAAAGCTAGAACATTAACGAGGTGGAGGGGAGAGGGGTGAGGAAGGGAAGGGGAGATTGAAAGCGGAGCAGAAAAGAGGGAGTTTTCAGTTTGGCTTTAAAGGACTTATAGGAGGTTTCTAAACGGAGCGAATGGGGGAGTGAGTTCCAGAGTCTGGGACCGAGGAAGAAGAAAGCTGAAGACCGAGTGGATTCCAAGTGGGCTTGGGAGGGGTGGGGGGTGGGGAAGGAACATGTGGATAGAGCGAAGGGAATGGTGAGGGTTGTGGAGATGAACCTGGTCAGCGAGATAAAGGGGAAAACCAGAGTGGATCGCCCTGTGCACAAAGTTGAGAACTTTAAACTGAATGCGAAAGACAATAGGAAGCCATTGCAGGTGTATTAGGAGAGTGATGTGATCAAAGCCTGAAGCGTGAGTCAGAACGCAAACAGCAGTATTTTGTACACGTTGGAGATGAAGAATTTGGGATTAGGGGACACCAGCAAGAAACATTACAATAATCAAGACGGGATATGACAAGGGATAGAAGGAGGGTGGTCATAGAGGAGGAAGTGAGAAAAAGGACAGACAGGGCAAAGTTGTTTCAGAGTGAAAATGAGTGTTGAACGACTGAGGAGATCTGGTCTTTGAAAGAAAGAGAAGAATCAAGAGTTACACCTAAGTACCATAAGGAAGAGACAGTGGGGACAGGAGAGGAAGAAAGCAGAGGGGTTGGGGGGGGGGTATTACCAAAAGTGAACCAAATAGCGGAGGTTTTAGAGAGATTAATATGGAGGAATATATATGGGGAAGGGGGGGGGGGAAGGCTGATAAGTTTCTGGCCTTCTGCTACGGGCACACTTCGGTTCTGAAGGTCCGAATGATCTCTCTATATAGTTTCCTTTTATTTGGTACCAACTGCAGAGAACTCATTGGGACCCCCAGAACTGACGTCCGCCAGTAGCTTTCTATTTCGTTACAAGGCCAGAAACTCATCAGCCCCACCTCGTATCTGGTTGTAGAACATTGAAAAGATTAAATTTCAACTCAATTAAATTTCAAAAATGCAAAGAGGTGCCGATGAAATGCTGATACTGGGAGAAAATCTTATCCATCTTGGAGCAGTTCAGCATGTGCATTAAATAAACAAGAGCTAATAGGTGATGGACACCTCACTATTTATATAAAAAGGGCACTTTTCTAATTTAAATATTATAATTTCCCGCACAAGCACTTCACTGTCAGGAGAAGTAAAATGAACCTTGAGAATGCTTCTTCAAACGGCCTTTGGAGGTGCATCTGTAAAGTGATGCCAGGGGCTGTAGGGAGGGGAAATAGCCAGATGAAGGATTCAGCTGCAATTGGCTTTCCAGCAGAGGCGATAGGACTCAAAAAAGTGCAAGAATTCAAGCTTGCCTGGGAAAGGCAGAGAAGGACTTCAGTGACAGGGAAAATGTATCTTATTTAGTTCACCCCTCTCCAGTAGTAGATCAAGGCGAGTTCCATTCAGATACAGCAGTAATTTCCCTGTCCGGCTTACAAGGAGTCCCAGTGGGGTTTGAACCCTGCTCCTTGCATCCAAGAGAGTACTCTAGATGTATGACGCAGTTCTCAGAGGACTGGGACCTTGGGTCGATTTGAAGAGTAAATGAACAGAACGAGGAAGATAACCCAAGTCTGTGTATGGTGTGGGGTGGGAAGGAGCCGAAATAGACTGGGGGAATAGCAGGGGTGAAACGACTGGTCAATTAACAACGAAAAATAAATCCCTGAAAAGTAACTGTGAGCTGAAAACGCTTTCAGATGTTACATTTATGGCAAAAAACATAATGTCCCCCCCCCCCCCGAATCTGGAACCCTCGTTCGGTTTAATGAGGGATACTGGGGCAAACCTTGACTAAATCGCCCTTATGGTATTCTATGCAAGCGCTCTCAATGCGCCTTAAACGTCTGCTAAAGCGCGGAGCATTTGTTAGGATGGAAGATTCAACTGAGACATAGGCTGTACTGTGAAGGAAGCAATTCTTGCAATGGCCATTAGCACCGTGTTAGCTGGACTAGCCTCAAGGTTGATCTTCGGAACTGGTACCATACTCACCGTGGAGCCAGGTGAGTATAACGGGGAAAAGCGTTTTTTGATGAAAAAAAAAAACTTGTCCACATTATTATCGACCTTGTAGATGTGCCTGTGTGCGACAGAGGGAGGAGGAAATAAACGGATACTTGTGCAATATCTGCATTTTTAGATGGCAAATCAATTCTTCAGGAAATAGCCCAAGGATAGCCCGACGACCCTGGTACAAATAGCGCCCTTCCGCGAATAAACAGTGCCCATTACTTTCTTCCTTAGAATTTAGTTTGTCCTGATAATTTCCAGGTACTGCAAAAGCCCTGCTCTTCCTATCCTCGTATTCAAAGAATGAAGGTGCAGGCGAGACTAGGAGGACGGTAATCGATGCTGACTTTGACAAATATTAATGCATTTTATGTTTTTGCTAGGGGAGCAGACCCCTTCCACGCCGTCAGTCTTCGTGTTGATCTCGGACGATGTTAAAAATAGTACAGCCGCCTGCCTCGCCAAGAATTTCTACCCCGACACCTTGACGATGTCCATGAATTCGTCCTTCGGGGAGTCAGTGGAGTCGCAGAAAGTCCAAGGGGCGCTGTCTAAGAGCGGCAAATACACCGCCGTCCGGATCCACACCTTTAAGCAAAGAGGGGATGTCCAGTGTAGCGCTTCTCACGAAGGGAAGCCCATTCACAGTTACGGAGTGGCCACCCAGTCAGGTAGAGACTAAACTTTTACATTCAAACTATATTTGTTTAGGGATTAAGTCACTCTGACACAAATCTTTAATAGACTAATTTACAGATTAATGTTGATTTTGTCATACAAGGTATATATTATTATTGACTTTGTTCAAAAAAATGGCCAGCTTATATTGTTACTATAAAATGTAGACATTTTGATCTGCTAAGTTCTGAAGGACGACATGCCAGATTTGGGGGATAATGTTTCCAATGCCTGCTCAAGTAGCAGCAGTGCAGAGACTTCAGAGGTGTAGGTGTTAAGATATTTTAATTGGAGTCTTTTACCAAAGGGCGTTAGCTGACAATGAATGTTCTGCCATGCACTGAAGGTGCGATGGGACACACACCCCAGCTAGCGCAGGGTCATGACAGTGGGGGAGATTCCCATGTTAACTGTCTAATTTGCATTAAGGTCATGAGTGGGCGGGGTCAGGGTGGAGCATGGGTATGGTATGTTCCATGCATTTAGCACCAGATTCTCACCATGCGCTAAATGCATTAGCATGGGGTCACCTAATGCCACCTCAATAGGTAGAGTTAAGTGCTACCTGCGTGTAGCATGAGCTATGGGGGCAGCGCTCTGCTTAACTGCCAAGGAAATGCTTCCTCTGTCCCCAACGGTTAACACAATAGTGTCGCACCTTGCTTGCCATAGTTTTGGTGCTTTCGATGCATCTGCTGAAACACTCTAGTGCCCTTTTGTAAAAGGACCTCTATATATAATAGCCCTGAAATGAATGGTAGAACGACTAGTGTGAGCTAATAGCATAAGAATATTATAAGTAAAATACAGCAACAATAATTATCTTATGCAGGAGAAATGATGATATTCTTTATTACTTTCCTCTATATTATACAATATTATTGTCACTTTGTGCAGTGATTATAATCACAATTCCATGTTTACTAAATAATACACAGTCAAATGTAGTCCATAGAAAGGAGGGATTGCTGCGTGGACCCTATTTTGTAACCCAAGTTTGAATCCATCTGTGGTCCCAAGATTAATACCATTCCAGAATGAAAGTTTCACTCGAATGGATAAAATCCTAATCCTTTGTACAGTTCCCCGCCACCTCCCTCTGAATTATTTAAGTGGTATTTGAACTAGGCGGACCTCTGGTGCTCTTATCAAATATGGAAACGTCAAACCTAATTATTTCTGAATTATTTATTTTAAAAATTCTGTAACTGTCACATTTTACCCTCACAGATTTCAGGACCCTTTGTCTTGCCTGGAAAGCTGAGTACCAGTAGAGATATTCGACCATTGACTTTCTAAGGGTTATGACGATAGCCACCTATGGAATTTTGACACAGGGTTTGCTCATTAGCTTTATGCAATCTGTGATCTATGTTTCAGACCCCAAACCGTCTTCCTCACCGCTGCCCAAGAGTACGTGCAAACCAGAGCCGAGAAGCATAAATACTGATGGTTAGTAAAACTAGACAAGAGTATATGAAATATACTAACAGGAGCTTATAGAACATACTAACAGCTGCCCTAAAGAGAAACTGCAAAGGATTAGTATTATTTTTTTAAATGGTGTTACTATGATAGAGAAAATTGACTTGCTGCTAATTTGGCTTACACCTTTCCAGTAGTTATTCAAAGTGAGTTACAATATTCCCCCGTCTCTAGAAGGTTTATAATCTAAGCTTGTTCTTGAGACAATGGAGGGTTAAGTGACATGCCCAAGGTCACAGAGAACAGTAGTGGGATTTGGACTCTGGTCACTTTGATCACTTGGCCATTGCTTTAACCACTAGGTTACTCTAGTCCTAGGGGCCTATGTATTTTTCCTGTCCATTGTATTGCAAGACCCTGCTGATCTCAGGTTTTACTCTTGTTTTACGTATCAATCAAAGCAATGTCTGCTTCTGTCTTAAAGGTAAGCTTGGAGGGATCCAAATACATTGCACATGATAGTCAAGTATTTGGGGTAATAACCATTTACAGCAAGTATTTAGGCAGCCTACCTCCAACTTCCAGTCCTTCTTTATCCATTTTCAAATACTATCATAGCAACACTAAGGGGCTTGTTTACAAAGCTGCGGTAGCGGTTCGCGATCGTTATCGGAGCTGCGACCCCAATGATTTCAATGGGGCCGCAGCTCCGATAACGACCGCGAACCGCTACCGCGGCTTTGTAAACAAGCCCCTAAATAACTCTACCTGCCTTACCTCTCTTATTCCCTCTAAGGTACGTGGGAGTCTACCAGCCACATTCCTACCATTGTGGGTGATGCAGAAATATTGTGGTTTTAATTGCCAGGGGCAGGCAGGTTTTACTGGACTTCCAAAGGACCTGCCCACCTGTTAGGATTGAAACTGCAGTATTGATGTCCCACCCCTGATGGTAGGAGTGCTGGTGGAGGATTTCATACATCTTAGAAGGGATGTTGCTTATTAGTAATAATAATAATGTAATTATACAGAATATGACATTATTAAACATCTGTTAAGCATTGATTTAGCATAATTTGGCTGAAATTGTTTGCCATAGTGATGCCAGTTTGTGATATCTGAGGCTTAGTTCAGTCTGATCACTAAGTTCTTTTCTATAATATTAAACGAACTAGAAGAGGGATCTACGAGCATAATTTAAAACAAAATTCTAGAGAATTGTGCCCATGTGTTATAACCCTAAGAAATAAGTGCCGTTTGCATTTCAAAAGTCTTAATTTTCCCTGGGTGTGAGCAAGAAGGACTGGATCTATTCTGGTAGGTTCTTGTGGCTTGGATTGGCCACTGTCAGAGACAAGAAGCTGGGCTTGACAGACCTCTGGTCTGGCCCACTATGACACTTTTTATGTTCTTATGAAATAGAGAGGAGTCTTTTCCATTCATTCTGTGAAGAAGTGCTTTAGGACTTCACAGATGGGCACTTGGACTGAGAGGCATGCAGTATGAGTAGTAATGAAATGAGGGAAGATGGCCACCAATATTCAGTCCTACAATTCTGCTTTCCATTCCAGTTAAAAATATGGAGAAAGTGAACATGTTATCGTTGACCGTTCTGGGTCTGAGAGTGCTTTTTGCCAAGAGCCTGGCTTTCAACGTCCTTCTGAGCGTGAGACTTATCGCATTCTGAGGTAAGACCTGAGGCTGTAGTGCTGGTCATGTGTATATTGCAATACTCCATGGTCACATTTGTACTTTATAGAGGAAAACAGCTTCCTTTCCTGTGTTTCATGAACCGGAGGGGGGAGGAAAATGAAAGAATACAATATAAATTCTATTTTATTAATAGTAATAATTGACTGTATTTTTCTCTACAGGCTTCCTGAATTCTGTTGGAAGAAAGAACAATGAACGATACTATATTTTATTTTATTTCATTTCACTATTGCACTATTTTTTTCTTCTTTGGCTACATTCTTGAGAGCATATCAGTTACAAGACGTGCTGCTAATATGCCAATTGCAAATATTTATCTGCTAAGCATTATCAAGCATGTTGGAAGCAAAACCTTACAGGTGGGGCTTCTATTCTTAGATGTTTATAAATTGTAAATTTAGGTGTTTAGTTTCCAGCTACTTAAGTGTTCTTTGAGAGTAGTAAAACCCCTGCATTTATTAGTGTTTTTGTGACACAGATATCATTGCTGGGAAACTTTTCTGGATGAATTAAATATATACATTTGAGCAGCCAAGGAGTCTCCGATGCAAAAAGGGCGGAGTAAATAGAGTATAGGCATAGAGAAGATGTTAGAAAATATTAGGAAACGTGGTAGTTTTCCAGTCTTTATGTAATAAACACCTATTTGGGGTTGTTTTGTAGCAGGAGGTGTTTATTGGTTTGAATGCTAAAATGAGAAGCCTTAATTATAGTATTACTTTAGTGCAGCCCTTTATTTCCAAAAAGTTTCTATAGGTCTGTTTTAGTTTTTTTGTTTAGACAAAACAATAATTTAATAATATAGCTCTGAGTTCTAAATGCACCTGCTTATAATTCAATTCAAGGGAGCCATCCATTTATTTTCTGGAAATTTGTTTCAAATAAAATTGTGCTTTGGAAAACAACTGGGACAATTGTTTCTTTTTCCTTATTGGTTGTATTGTCAACAAATTGGAATTTTATTCAACATGTTTTTAGCTTCTGCTAATTTAAGACCTTAAGACAGTAATTTTATAACAGGACACCTGCGCAAGAAGTCCAAAAAGGTCCCTGTTTTATAAAGGTGACACAGGTGCCTATGTGCTGTTATAAAACAGCCCCCACTAATGCACAAATGCTGACGCACATATTTACACCTGTCCAAAATGGGTTCAATGCACATCGCTGCTCCACCGCAACTCCAGCCCAGGGAATGCCAACACGCAGGATGCAGAAAGGTGGCGTGTGCATGGACTTTAATCCATATATGTGGTTGTGCACTTTTATAGAAGTGTTTGCCATGTAACAAACAGGCTTTACCTGCAGAGAAAACTCTTTAAAATTTATCCCCACATGCCTAAACAGGAATAAATCATCACACACATTCTTTAGTCTCTTTAAGTAGCCATAGGGGTAATTTTGGAAGCCCATTCAGACATGAAAATCACATGGACATCTCCAGAGCCATTTTAGCAAGTTCCAAATCTACACATATCTGGCACGATCATGTCCAAGTCACACAGGAGCTTGCTGGAGGTCTGCCTGGGGTGGGCCAAAAAAGATATATGTGTGTGCCTGAATTTAGACAGGTGCTACACGGGCCTATTTAGGCAAAACAAGACCTGTACGTAGAAGATAATTTTCACTCCTTCAAAACAATGTGCCATTATGTAGAAAATAATTTGTTCTGGCTCCTATGCCGCCGCACATGCCCCTTTTCAAGATGGCAGGCCAGGATGCATATACGGTGAGAGATAGATGAGTGCATTGTAAACTGGGGCTGTAGCACATCAGTGTTCCCGGAAGGGTAGCTTTCCATTTCTGACATGTGCAGGATTCTAACACTGGGTGAAAACCTGCACATATCTGACCCAGTACTCCTCACCTCCCTTTTATCTTTCAGGGCTGTTTTTACGAGGCACTGACATGTGTCCATCTCTGCTACTGCTCCCACTGCTTTTTGGACATCTTGACTTGGAAGTCTTAGATTTCATTGACACGACCTTTGTAAAAAGGTGCCCTCACATGCCTTTTTCCCTGAATAAGACTTTGTACCTAATATCTCGCTCCTATAATATCCAAGATTATAAGGCTATCATTTGACACCGGCTCATTCCCTGCTGCTCTCAAACAGACCTCCATCAGACCTTTACTAAAAAACTGCAAGGTTGATCCACAAAAAGCAGACTCATACAGACCCATTCCAGCATACCTACGCTTGCAAAACTAATTGAAAAAGTGGTCTATAGGCAGTTACAAGACCACATTGACTCTGCAGCTCCGTTGGATACATGCCAACATGGATTCAGAGAATCACATGGTGTCGAGACTCTCCTTACCACCCTCCTCAATAACCTAAACTCTGGCATTGACAACATCCGGCATGGATTCATACTCATCTTTTTGGACATTGCGGCAGCCTTCGATTCAGTATGTCATGAGCTTCTTATTATCCGTCTAAAAGAAAAGGGCCTCTGTGGAACGGCACTCGAATGGTGTAACTCATACCTGTCAGGTAGATGGCAGCATGTGCGATCAGATGGGGCAATATCAGATCCGTTTCATCAAGGACAAGGGGTCCCACAAGGATCCTCTCTATCATCATTACTATTCAACATATACATGCAACCTATATGTAACATCATCAGATCTTTTAACGTCAATTGTATGATATATGCTGATGACGTGTTATTATACATGCCAATCTGCATAGATAAGATGGACCTCACTCCCTTAACCAACTGTTTCAACGCCATATCAAACTGGCTACTGACACAAAATCTCAGAATCCAACATAAAAAAAACAGAGGTTCTCTTTATCTCAAGGAACTCGAACTTCATACCACCTACATGCCTGGAGGTTCAAGATGCCAAACTGCAAGTAAAACCCCATATCCGATACCTAGGAGTAACTCTTGATCAAAACCTTGACATGAAGATTCACATATCCAACACAATAAGAGCAATTTACTTCAAGATCTGCTCCCTCAGACATCTTCGCCAACTGATTGATCCAGATGATTTCCGTACTGTTTACCAGGCTCTAATCATTCCCCATTTCGATTTCGCAAACTCTATACTACAAGGGCTTCCTCAATCTACCTTAAATCCTCTTCAACTCGCCTTGAACAGTGCAGCAAGAGTACTTTTTGGAGTATCCAAAAGAGACCATGTAACACTCCTTCTAAAACAACTACACTGGCTTCCTATTCAAGCAAGAATCACTTTCAAGACACTGCTCCTGGCCTTTAAAGCATACAAAGGTCTTACCTCCACCTCATTATCGGAGATGATACAACCAATCATACCCAATAGACTAAAAAGAACCACGGAACTAAATATGCTAATCGTACCAAAGGAAGTCACAAGATACAACTCTACAACATCGAGCAGAGCCTTCAGTCTATGTGCCCCAAAACTTTGGAACACCCTTCCTTCACACATTAGGGCCATCTCTGATCTCAGCCAGTTCAGGAAGGCCCTGAAACATCACCTTTTCCTCAAATACTTCCCAGGGAACAAAGAAACACAATCACACCCAAATATCAATAACTACATTCCAACCACGTAAACTTTCCTGTCTCAACAGCACATTACACTACTTCAGATTAACAGTACGCTTTTCAGACACTATGACACTTATGTAAATAGTTGTTTTGTAAATAGTTGCTCTTGTTATCCAAGTTGATTTTCCTGTTAACTGTAATGACCAGATAAATGTAACTTGTCTGAGGTTTCTTGTTCCATGTAAACCGCGCTGATAACGAATAGTGCGGTATATAAAAAATGTTAATAAATAAATAATAAATATGATCCTAAAATCCAGATGATATAAATATATTCTCCTTGCCATTGGCAGAATTGTGCAGAAATGCTCCAAGGTTCTGTCCAGAGCTAGACTTTCAAGGCCAGATGACCATATCACATTATCAACCTCTTAAGAAGCATAACAACATTAAGTTATTTCTGATGACCGTCACCTGGAAAACCTGCAATTGTTAGAGCACAGATGTAGGCAAAGCCAGTCCTGGCTACCATGAAAGACTGGAAGCTGAGAGGCTACCATGAAAGACTGGAAGCTGAGGACTTTGGGCTACAGAAAACAATGTCAAACCATTGATCAGTTTGCCAAGAAATGTGGCAGGTTACGATCACTGAACCTTCCACATCATCCCAGAGGTAGTGAGATGGAAGACAGGAAAAATGAACAAGTCACTAATACCATCAATGCCCAGTACAGCCTGCTTTCCGCCATCATATATATGGAAGGGTAATTACAGTTTTTGGATAGGTTAGTAGGAAGGCTTTACCAGGTAGATTTAAGCACCATAAACACTGGGTGTTAATGGGACATAGTTTTTAAAAATAGTTTTTGCACACGTTATTCCTGAATATGTCTAAGCAGCCCTCTAACAAATTGCAAACTTACCAATCATTTTTTTTGTCTAATACTTGTAAATAAATGTCAACAAACTCCTCCTCTTGCACTAGGAAATGATAACATAGGATAAATAAATGGAATGAAAGGAGGGATGGAAAAGTGGATGTTTAAGGCTGGCTTGGGCTATTATGTTTTGCCAATGATTGTTATAATTCTTACTTGATGACAATGTGCTATTGCCATGTTAATAAAGCTAAGGCCCTGGCTCTCCACAAATGATTTGTTTGCGTTATTTTTTGGTAAGCTGGAAGGGTGAATGTGAATGGCACTTCAGAAAAGCAGAATTTTCACCATTTTTCGTCTATACCATGATCATAATTTTTGACAAGTAAGCAAAGGCAAGCAGAGTACTTATGAAACACATTCGTTTTTTTAAATACATTCCTGTGCTACTGAATTAAAGTTCTTTAGCAAAACATTTTAAAAAAAGTCTGCTTTGATTGATGAACAAATCAAGTTTGTCTTGAACATTCTGGGTTGTGTTTGATTCTAAGGCTATACCGAGGTCTCAAAACTAGCAGAAAATGCATCACAGTTTAATTTTACGTAGCTTTCAGTCAGGCCACAGAATTGTAGGTGAAACCGTACTTCAGAAGAAATGCAACTTTTCTCTCTCATGCTGTTCAATCCACCAACAGGAAATCCTGTAAGAGCAACTTTCTCGATGGTTTGAGGAAGGCTGCAGTTGTCATGACAACCTGAGAAACGTACCACCACAGAGCAAAATCCCATCCCTCCCTCGTTCTGTGTCAGTTAAAACCAGAATAAACTGGTATCCCTGAGGCTTAGGTGATTTGAAATTCACACCATCCACAATGTGAAAGATTGTTCTTTATAAGAAAGACTTAGCTTGGTTTGGACACCCTTAAATCTTTCATAAGTCTGGTAGGTCATTGACTGCAGGGCTGCTAGGGAAAAGAGGAAATTTTACCTGAATAAAGGAAATGGGACCTAGATATAATGAAACTATGTCTTAATTATTACAAAATGGCTTGACTCACAGTAAGTGCATGACTGGTTGGGTTCATGGTGTGCTAGGATGTGCTTTTACCTCATGGCCAGCTTTGGCCAATCTGAAGTGTAATAAAAGGCCTCCCTCCACGCCAGTCCCCCTTCAAGAGGCTGCTGTTACGGCCCCTCAGGAAGTCTGTCTTCTCCCGCCGGCTGAAGCAGTTATAATGTTCTAACAGCCCCTTTGGCAGTCTCCTCTCCTATCCACACCAATTACCGGAAGAAATCCAGGCTTTTCAATTTAAAAAAAATTATACAATGAAGTTTTAAGGAATAAGTTGCTACTGTCTGGGGCTAAGAGAAAGGGAGTCAGGGAGACGGGCTTTCTTTGGCAGATGGGGAGTGAGGCAGATCTCTCACTTTTCCTTGGTGTGATAAGGAGAGGGAAGAAGACTTTCCTGTATTCTCTAATATTGGATGCCCAGAAGCTTTCTTCATCAAACAAAAACGTAGCACCATTGTCTATGACAGGGATTTGCATGAAAAAAAAAATTGCCGTTTTTGTCATTTCGTTGGTGCCATTTTCTGTTTGTTTCATTTTTCCCCATTGGTTTGTTGTGTCACTTCCTTCTTTCATATCTGGTCTGGCCTCCTGCTCGCACACTTTTCTAGTAAGTAGATAGGAAACATGGCTTCAGCCTCTGACCAGCATCTCCCACCTGATCCCTCTTTCAGCTCTAAAGACCCCCTCCCCAAACTCCATACACTAAGATGACAACCACCATTTCCTCTAAGATATGGGGGTGTCCTCTATTTGCATTTTTATTGGGGGAGGAGGGGTTTACATCAATATTGTGCTTTAAATTGCAAGGTGGGGGAGGGCAGGTTCTGAAGGATTCCGAGGATGCCTGCCTGCCCCTTGCAATTGAAAACACAATATTGCTGCATCACTCCCACTGGTAGGAATATGGATGGAAAGAATAAGAACAAGTCCATCAACAGCTAGAGAGCTCGCCCCAGGAAGGCTGAACCAGGATGAGTGTATAAGAAGAAACATCAGAATTATCATTGGAGGCGACGTTAATCTTACCACACCATACTAGTAAATGATTTTAGAAAGAAACAGACATGTATGGGGCCTTCTTCAATGCAGTCTTCGGGACACACCTAGCCAGTCAGGTTTTCAGGATAACCACAATAAATATACTGTATGTCAGAGAAATTTCCATACAATGGAGGCTGTGCATGCAAATCTTTCTCATGTATATTCATTATGGT
Source organism: Ichthyophis bannanicus (assembly GCA_033557465.1). Classification (NCBI taxonomy): domain Eukaryota; kingdom Metazoa; phylum Chordata; class Amphibia; order Gymnophiona; family Ichthyophiidae; genus Ichthyophis; species Ichthyophis bannanicus. The sequence continues at coordinate 125,450,918 of CM066048.1, forward strand.
TATCCTGAAAGCCGGACTGGCTAGGTGTGTCCTGAGGACTGGGTTGAGAATCCCTGCTCTAGTGAATTAGGTAAGAAAATCAGTACCACTAAATTTAAGCATTGCCTCCCACTAGTGGCAAAAATATGAACTGCTTGGTGCACCTTCAATAAAACTGACACCCAGTGGCACATATCCAGATAGTTGCCGGCTAGCAGATATATCCAGATATTTCTGCGGCACCATCCAGATAAAAGTCTGCCTCTGCCTGCAGCTGAATATTGACCCCTGAGATAATTAAGGTCCCTAGTGGCTAGAGCAACAGCCTAGCACCCAGGAGATCAGTGTTCGATTCCCATTGGTGCTCCTTGTGACCTTGGGCAAGTCACTTTACCCTCTATTGCCTCATCAGAAAAGGCTTGGAAATCTATTTCCTGTCATACCTTGCCAAGAAATCCCAGGGGCTGCTGGGTCACCAGGAATCAGCATTGATTTGAAGGTACTTAAAAAAAAAAATCAGCAATACTTTGAGGATTGTTTTCTTCACCCAGGGCCAGCTCAAGTGTTTCTGCAGCCCTAGGCAGAAGCCCTGGCCATGTTGGTCCCCCATGCTCTGAGCCGTGCCCCCCCCCCCCATGCTACTGCTGATTCCAGTGGTGGGGTCGAGGGGGGCACAGCTCGACTCAGCAGCAGGCCATGTGCTTCAGCACACATGGCCTGCTGCTTCTGAGCCCTGTCTGACATAACTTTGGGGGTTCAGAGATGGCAGGTCATATGTGCTGAAGCACACGGTCTGCTGCCGAGCCTAGCTGTCCTCGTCCCTGCCACCAGAATCAGTGGCAGGGGGGCAACAACATGGCACAGCTCAGCACAGGGGAGGGGAGGACAGTGTGACTTGGTGCATGGGGGGGTGGCATGCCATGTGTGATGAAGCACATAGGCAGCTGCCTTGCCCACCTAGTGGGCGAGCCAGCCCCGTCTTCACCTCCATCCTTACTCTAATTATCAAACAGATAGCTAAGTTTGATCAACATTTTAAAAATTTTTTTCAGATCAAAGCTATAGCAATTGTTCCACATTTTCAAGATTAGATCTAGCCCATAATAAAATAGGGTGTGCAAAAGACATATTCCACATTCCTTGGGGACAGACTAAAGGAACCACTTGACATTTAAAGCACAATTTCTGTTTGAAAGTGTCTAGTCTCCTTTTTTATAGCCTTTTTCAATAGTAATAATTTCCTAATGATGCTAATTTGGTTTAGCTCTAGCAGCAGAAAGATGAAAAGCAATGGAAATAAGGTGATTATACTGACACTGAGGGCAGAGCTCATATCGCAGCTTCTGCTTAATCTGTTATTCTGATATTTTGTGACCATGGTAACAGTCTACGATGGCAAAAAAGAAAAAAGACCAACAGTCCTATTGTTTACTTCTTTATTAAAATTTCAAATGCCACTTTCCAATATATATATAACAGTGGTTTACATAGAATAAAAGTAGGACAACAAATTCCAATGGACAGGAACAAAAAACAAAACAAAAAACATAAAAAGCCAGAGGAAGAACTAATTACAGTTTAAAACCAGCTTCAAATTGACATTCAAGACTGAATCCACATTCACACTGCCAGTGATTTCTTTCCTCACTTTCAGCAATGTTCCTCTAAACTGTGCTGGAGTCTTCCACCCACATTCTTGCTAGCAGATGTGCTGAATCAATATTGTATTTTCGGTCATGAGAGGCGGAAGGTCCTCTAGGAGTCTCTCAGACCCTGTCTGCCCCTTGTGATCGAGAACAGATATTGATGTATCATTACTGGGCAGAGAGAATGGTTGAATGTGGATTCATTTTTGAAAACTGCATATCAAATTTTAAAACAAGCAAATCTCCACCAGCAGGAATGAGGCAGACGACTCCTGTACCACTTAGTAAGAGCATTGAGTGCCAGGGACATGTCCTAGCCCCAGCCTTACAGCGTGACTACCAGTGAGTGATATTTCCTGAATGTTGCTCCTGAGTTAAGAGTCTCATCTCACGCGCTCTTGTTGTAGAACTTGATTATTTTGGTGCTTTATTAATGTCTTTTAAGCCCTGGAATGTCTTGGTTATATCTCCATCTGGATCTGCTTCCTTGCCACTAATGGTTTCAGAGCTTCTCCTGTGATGAAGACATAGTCTAGTAGTGTGGAAGAAAATAATTTTCCATATTGAGTTTAACACTGAGCTGGAAAATCCTCTTCTTAGTGAGAGCTGCTGGGCCACCAGGAGTCAGCGCTGACTCGAAGGCACACATTGCATTGCAGTTCGAACATTTTCCAATACTGCATTCCTCACTGGACTCAAATAAGAAATGTCAAAGTTTACCAAAAGGACGAAGATAATGAAGTTTTAACGGTAGGATTTCAATTTGTTTGAAAACAACCAAATTTATTCTAAGACTTTTGAGACACTCTTCTAGATGGTTTTTTTTTAGCATATATTTATATATATTTGATTAATTGTTTAACAGTGTATTAAATGTTAATTCATGTTTTTCACAAATTACTTATGCACCTGCACCAGCAAAATGTGAGTGAAAGTGATGCACATCACACACCTTTCCACAATAAGAGAATATTATGCGGGTTATTTTAGAGTCTTATTCACAATTTCCGTGTGGAGAATTTGGCATTCACACATGGAAACGGTATCCACAAGGAAATGGTGATCTTAGAAAGGGTAAAAACTTACCATGGATGTCCATAATAGTAGACATTCAAGGGGGGAGTGTCAGGCGTGGTTTGAGTGAGCCTGGATAAGTCAAAAATCTATACACATATTCATGTGGAGGCTAATTCCATAGGTGCGCATCCAGGCCATCCGGACTTCCAGAAATCTGGACATCCTGGAGATGCACCCAATTCTGATCCCATGTGGGTTACGTGTCCCTACAGGATCAAAATCGGGTGCACCTGGCCTGGATGGTCCGGCCATACCTCGATTTTGGGCACCCAGACATCCAGCCATGTATCTGGCTAACCCAGTCAGGCTCCTGCATGGAACCACAGTGCCGTGGTGTCCTGTTGCCATGGCACCGTGGCTCCATGCAAGAGCCATGATCACCGGCAAACCCTGCAAAGATTCTTTCCCCCCCACCACCTGACCCCCGATTGGGCCCCATCATGGCAGCCAGGGTCAGGCTATGGGGAACCTCCTGCACCCCCTTACCTCTCTTTCAGCCCCAGATCCATCCTTTGCCATCATCTAGGTGGACGTATTCCACCTCTAAGATGGAATAGGTCCCCCGTCCAGAACACCAACACTGGATGTACGGGGCCAACAATGGAATCAGCCCTGTTTGTCCAGAGTCAGGTCCCCGCCCACTCCCCACCTTTACTTCTCCAGCCCACTTCCTCCTGCCCCCATCCAGAGCTCCCAGTAAATCTCAGCTTTACATGCGGTGAGCTCTGTGAGTGGAATTGGTACCCTGGTATTTAGCCGGGATATATGTCCAACCCAGACGTATATCCCCGCTAAACACAACTCAGAATGACCCCCATAGGAAAGGCATGTGTATGACTAAAATTGTCCATGTCAGGATTTACAGCCACTCTCTGGTGCATACAGGCTTTTAAAAAAATGCTGGTTTTGGCCAACCTACAGGATGGATAATTCTCCATAATCCCTCTTTTAAAATTAAGTAGATATAAATTTCACCAAGTGACTGCAAAAACTGCTATGTTTAGGTTTGGAAATTACCAACTTACACATATGTAAGTTGCTGACTTTCTTCCGTTCCTTTTTCCCAGCTGTAGATTTGTAAAATGGCGTTTCAGGCGCTACGTGTCAGCAGTCCTTCAGGTCCTTACCTGTATTTTAGAAAACGCTCCATGTTTGACAGAACCTTTTCTAAAATACTGGCAGAACTGTGCATGTCTTGACCTTGATGTCTGAATTCTAATCTCCACGCACTATCTACAATTTGCCTTCACAAAAACAAGTACACTAAGATACTGAAGCTATGAAAGTCCTTAGGGGAGGGAAGTACTGTAAGTCTTTAACATTGATCTTAGAGCAGTAAAGAATGAACACAACTTTATGTCCCTCGGCAACACATTGTGTAGTGGGACACAGTCACACTGAATAGTGCTCTGCTCACTTTGATCCTAGTGACCATGGCAAGGGCCCTTTAACAGCATCTCAGTCACTTATGTAGTTATTAAGGTCCTATTATATGGAAAAGGAGCCCCTTGCCCTACAATTCCTGCTCAAGCAAACCCTAAGCTTCAGGTGCTGTGACCTCAACGTTACGGATGAGCCTGCCGGGAGCTTTCTGTACAGCTGTGTACCTCCTCTGAGTCACTGTGCTCAGACTGCAGTGGTACACTGCATGGTCTTCAAACCTCACTGTAGATACTCTCAAGGAGAAGCTTTCCCTCGCATAATCAATCTCAGCAAAAAATCTCTCTTGGGCAAAATCAGCTCGATGGTAAATTACCGTTATCCTTGTAAAGAATAAACTGAAGGGCAGTGTCATTGCTCAGATGATACCAATATAAATCTGGATTTTTATATGATGCTGAGTAATCTAGTAACATAGTATTTGACAGCAGATAAAGACCAATATGGTCCATCTAGTCTGCCCAGCAAGGTGGCAAGAGTAGGTGAAATATCAATAATCAATTTGTTATCCATTTCTTTGGTTTGAGTTGGTCTGTAGACTACACCAGTATGGATGACAGTGCCATCTCCTCTTTTCAACACAATCCACAACACTTCTTTTCCACATGTCCCCTGCATTTCAGCAGCTTTAATATTGCTTTTGACATATAGTTCCCCGTCCTTTTCTACCCTCTATCTCTTTTAAATAGATTATAGCCAGCTATGGCTAAATCCCATTCATGCAACTTGTTAAACCATGTTTCTGTAATGTCCAAGTCCATTTCCATCATTAGGGCTTCCAGATCAGGAACTTTGTTGGCTAAACTTCGAGCATTTGTGCTCATTGCTTTCCAGCATTTGTTGACTGGCTTGCCTGTATTTTACATGGATTTTGCTTTACATGCCTCTTCCTACTTGACCTTGATGTGTGGGTTAATACTGCGACTGTTTCCAATGTTATGTTTTGCTGGGAGTGACATCCTGAACTTGTTCTTTTCCATCTATCACCCCCTTTGCCTAGTTTAAATGCCTGTTCACATAATGCTTACATTTTTCAATTAGGATCCTTTCCCCTGCAACAGAAATATGTAATCCATCAACACAGTACAGTGTCTTGTTGATCCATTTGTTTACCTAGAAGCCTATATATCTAAATCCTTCTTGTTTGCACCAGATTTGGAGTCATGTATTAAAGTTGATTATGCGATGCAGCCTTTCTGCCCCCTTAGCAAGAACAGGTAGAACTTCTGAGAAGGCTATAGTGTTAGCAATGGGTTTGAGTTTCTCTCCCAGAATCTGGAAGAGCCTCTGAACTAGAGGCACTGTTTCTAGCCAGATCATTTGTACTCAAGTGGATGACAACATCAATTTTGGAGTGATCACTTTCTGCACTAACTGTGCCAGCAATTTGCTTTGTATTCCTGCTAGCTGAAGAGCCTGGGAGGCATTTATTATATTTGAACAGTTTTTCTATACCATCCCTTCCAATGATCAGGGGTAGTTTACATCGAACCAAAAATCAATTACAGAGAACATTGCTGAGAACTATGATTCATTGAACCATTTACATATCAGCTATCAACATATGCAGGAGTATAGTGGGAGGTGGATAAGGTTTAAACTATATACATGATAAGTTTTGTGATAATTACCAAATACGGGTTAATTAACATATTGAATGCGTAGATCCCGGGGGGGGGGGTAGCTGGTTCAATTAGGGGGGGTCAAATGGATGAAATGAGTATTCATATTGCTGAAGGTGGGGTTGTTATAGAACTCTGAGAAGAGGAAAGTTTTTAGCTCCTTTCAGAATGTCAGCAGGTCTTTGATTGACCCGATGAGGTCTGATAGGGAGTTCCAAAGAGCAGGTGATCTTTGGAACTCCCTACCAGGTTTGACCATCTTCTCCCCTTTGAACTGTGTTCCCAAGTTGGTACCTCTGATGATGGAATCTCCAAGTAGCAGTAGTTTCCTCTTTTGTGACAGTTTTTTCATATTTAGGGCATTATCAATGGGTTGGGCATTAACTCTCTCATTTAAGGGCATTTCAGTTTCCACTATTGGGTTACTCAAATTTCCCAAGGCAGAGAGGAGTTATGCGGGGATATCATCTCTCTTGATGGCAAGGGTGTCTCTGAGTTATAGGTAGCAATCTACCAGAGCCCACTGTGATCCATTTGTTCCTGGACTACTTGATTCTTTGTGGGAGTGGTGGTGGATGTTTTTCAATTTGTATCCTAGAGATGGTGTGTATAATTGCAGCTAATTCCTCCCTTAATAGAATCAATTCTTTATGCATGGCAGATAACTTGAGACATATAGGGCAAGCACTTAGGCCCCAGATGATTCTTCTTAGAATGAAAGCAACAGCAGAGACTGATTGAATTGACTCTCAGGCAGCAGAAGCTGAATGAGTGAATTAAGTACACCCTGTGACCTCTAACAGAGCAATGGAACTTTAAAATCTCAAATGAAATCCTACTTCTATGTACCAGTCTACTATGCAAAGGACCTTGGAACTTTAAAATGTATAGCTTTTCTGAAAAATTTAGTAGGAAACCACATCTTTGCAAATGTATTTATTTATTTTATCTATCATTTGTATACCGCTACTTCCAGTGATCAGAAGCGGATAAACTTGCATGTCAAACATAACTATGGTTACATCTGTCTAATCTAAAAGCAAATCTAAAAGCAAATATGTACTGCAAGAACTAGTAGACAAAATATCAAGGATGTCCCTGGCCAGTAAACCATCTATGAACTGAGAGAACACTCAAATCTAAGAATATAAACAAGTAATAAATAACCAAGGAAAAATTATATCAAAAACAGCCAAAATTGTAAATCTAGAAAAAAACCTTAGCTTTACAGATGCTGGATCAGAACTCTCTTGCTCAGGTTGCAGAGACTGATTGAATTGACTCTCAGGCAGCAGAAGCTGAATGAATGAATTAAGTACACCCTGTGACCTCTAACAGAGCAATGGAACTTTAAACTCTCAAATGAAATCCTACTTCTATGTACCAGTCTACTATGCAAAGGACCTTGGAACTTTAAAATGTATACCTTTTCTGAAAAATTTAGTAGGAAATCAGATCTTTGCAAATCTAAAAGCAAACGTGTACAGCAAGTCCTAGTAGACAAATAATAAGGATATAGTGTCCATGGCCAGAATACCTTCTATGAAGCAAGGGCACACTCAAATCTAAGAGAATATAAACAGGTAATAAATAGGCAAAGAAAATTTATATCAAAACCAGCCAAAATAGTAAATCTAGAAAACTTAGCTTTACAGGTGCTGGATCAGAACTCTCCTGTTCGGATAGCAGAGACTGATTGAAGTAACTCTCAGGCAGCAGAAGTTGAATTAATTAATGAATTAACCACACCCTGTGACATAGGCTTCCAACAGAAGAATGAAACTTTAAAACTTTCAAGTGGAATCCTACTTCTATGTACCAGTCTACTATGCAAAGGACCTTGTTTCTGCAAACTTTAGTAGGAAACCAGGTCTTTGCAAATCTGAAAGCAAATGTGTAATGCAAGACCTAGTAGACAAATATCAGTGATGTCCATGGCCAGCAGACCTTCTATGAACTGAGAGCACATTCAAATCTAAGAGAACATAAACAGGTAATAAATAGGCAAAGAAAATTTATATCAAAACCAGCCAAAATTGTAAATCTTGGAAACTTAGCTTTGCAGGTGCTGGATCAGAACTCTCCTGTTCAGATAGCAGAGACTGATTGAAGTAACTCTCAGGCAGCAGAACTGAATGAATTAATTAAGCACACCCAGTGGAGCGGGCTTCTAACAGAGCAATGGAACTTTAAACTTTCAAATTAAATCCTACTTCTACTGTATATATCGGTCTACTATGCAAAGGACCTTGGAACTTTAAAAGGTATACCTTTTTTGCAAAATTTAGGAGGAAAGCAGATCTTTGCAAATCTAAAAGCAAATGTGCACTGCAAGTCCTAGTAGACAAATAACAAGGATGTAGTGTCCCTGGCCAGAAGACCTTCTATGAACCAAGGGCACACTCAAATCTAAGAGAATATAAACAGGTAATAAATAGGCAAAGAAAGTTTATATCAAAATCAGCCAAAATTGTAAATATAAAAAACTTAGCTTTGCAGGTGCTGGATCAGAACTGTCCTGCTCAGGTAGCAGAGACTGATTGAAGTAACTCTCAGGTAGCAGAGTAATCACAGGTGTAGTAACATCTTCTCCCAAAGCTGCTGTGAGAGCAGTTTGCTTGCCTTATTTCTTCACAAAGAACATTGTTACATATTAGCAAGAAGAAATATAAATAACGACCCCTTAGTAACCAGAAATATGCATCCAAGAAACTTATGATTAACCAATGAGTGGGACATTAAAGTAATTAAAGGATTTTCTGGCTTCCCTTTTTTAAGATCATGCAGTATTTAGTGAAAATGACCCACAAGACTTATAGGAGAGCAACAGGAGCACAAGACATGTGGCGAGCATTGTAGGAGCATCTTCTACTCTAGCTTAAGTGACAAGACATAGGAAAGCCTCATTTACATATTTTACAGGAAGTGTAGCTGTGGAAGGGTTTATGGTTTATTAAATTTTGATATTCTGCCCTTCGTATCAACAGAGCAGTGTTCATAAGAACTTTCAGAGGAGGAAAAAAATGTCAATAAAATAATGGAAAGAGAAGGAGTAATAGAAACTGGATTACAGAAAAGTGTAAAGGGTGGGGGATAGTTTAAAAGACTGAAGTCAGGGGTGGGAGGGATGGGAAGCAGAGCCATGTGCAATTTAGGGTGTGAGGTCGAAAGCTAGCTTAAATAGATGGGTCTTAAGATGCGATTTGAATTCTGTGTAGGACATATCCAAATGAAGGTCAGAGAGTTGTGCATTCCATAGGCTGGAACCAAGAAACATTATGGATAATTTGCTTTTGTCCTACTAAGAAAGCAAAACAGGGAAAAGAAGTTGTCCTGATCTTAACAGACAACCGCACATTGACACTTTTTGCCTTTCTGGTTAGAGAAAATAAAGCAAGCACAACTGGTTGACTAAGAATTGAGAATCTGCTGTTTGTATATATGAGTGTGTGGCAGTACTGGGTGTAGTTGAATGTTCATGTGCACATTTGTGGTATCTGAGGTGTGTGAATGCATGTGTGCAGGTCTGTGGTGACTATGGGTGTGTTTTTGTGGGTAACACGGTTCATTAGGGTTTATCGTAGTAACACTAACATGTTCAGAAAAAATATTTGGGCTAATATTCAAATGCCATGGGAAGTGGTGTTTTAAATTGCCAGCCGTGGTATTTAAATATCTCTCATAAATTCAGTGCCTCTATCTGTAGAAGTGGCAACTCTGAGTTTATGCAGGTGATATTCAGCTGCTATCTAGACAGCTATGCACTTTATGTTCTGACAACTTTGCTGGCCTAACTTTAATTGCATTTTTATTTATTTATTGAACAGGTTTTATATACTGCTTTATCATTTAAATCAAAGTGGTTTGCATTGAAACTTAAACTTGGTAATGTACATTAAACAGGACATTGATAACTTGGATTTTTCCACACCCTGGGAAAGTGACTTGCCCAAGGCCACAAGGAGTGCTAGTGGGAATCAAACCCTGGTCTCTGGGTTCCCAAGCCAGCATTCTTAACCATTAGGCTACTCCTCCACTCCACTCTGAATATTGCCAGCTATCCATAGAGTAGGCAGAATGCCCATGCTCTACCCTGGCACTATCTGGATGGTGCCAGTGTGGTTGGGCAGTTATCCATTTAGCAGCTGCTGCTATCCGGATCAGCGCTTTTAATTATTGACTCGGTTATTTCTCTGTGTATTTGGGAGACAGGCATCCAGAGTGGAATACATAGCTGAGAGATCCAAAAAGCAATCTATATCAAGCGTATTGTATAAAGGCAACATAGATGCCTGCATGCTTTTATAAAGCAGGCACCCAGAAGTAGCCCCTGTAGGCACTGATGCACAATTTTACATGGGTGTGTATTCTCCAGGCCAACATGAATATTTTATAAGATAAGCATGTACATCACAACTCCACCTCCATGTGGCCTAAGCAACACTCCTGGGAACGTGTAATCAAACTCTGGAATCTGTTACCGGAGGATGTAGTAAGGGCTGTTAGTGTAGCTGGGTTTAAAAAAGGTTTGGACAAGTTCCTGGAGGAAAGGTCCATAAACCATTATTAAAAAGGGACCCAGGATATCAATGCTTGACCCAGTACAAGCATTGTGGAACCTGTGTCTTTTGGGGAAACTGCTAGGTACGTATAACCTAGATTGGCCACTGTTGGAAACAGGATACTGGGCTTGATGGACCTCGGTCTGACCCAGTATGGCATGTCTTATGTTCTTATGTTCTTATGTCACTACATGCAGCTCACATGAAAAAGCGAAACATACTTTCCATGTATCTCTTGTCCTCGAAAGCTCATGCCTCAGTAAACTTCCTGCCTCTCATTTGGACACTTCGCATGCTCATACTTTTTACACATTTATGTGAAAACCCCTTCACCATATTGCCAGATCTTGGCCATTGTGATGTCATTATTGCAGCCTGCCCTCTGCATTCTTCTCCTTTGTTCTGCACCATGCCTTCTAGTACTTCTTGCCATAGGAACATCTGCACATATGACCAGCAAATCTGATTTTCCTATAGATCAGGTCTAACAGGGTTCTGCCACCCCCCTCAGTTTTATGCACTCATTTATTTATTTGAAAAATTTATATTCTGTGATTAAGATCTAAGTGGATTCCAATCATATAATCATACAATACAAGATGACATATAAGACCATGACATGGCACACACACCAAAATAATAACACATCCTTTCAGCTGAATTTTTCTATACTGCCATGTAGTCTATGTATGACATCTTTAGTGAAAGGATATTTTTGAAACCTGGCATGGAGTTTCCCTTGGAAGTGCCTGTGCTGACTGTGTTCTGAGCATCTTCTCATTGCTATAAGGCAGATGTAAAGCCCACAGATACTAAGTGTGCTGCTGAAATCAAATGGGAGGATTTCAGAATGAAATCCTAGGCAGTGATGGTCAGGCCCACCTTCTCTCTCCCCCCCCCCCCCCCCACTAGATCCAGTCTTTTTAAGCATGGGTATTTTTACTGGCAGAGGGAAAGGGGAATTTAATTTATCCACGTAAAATTGTTTGAAAATTGTTCAGCATTTATCTTATCTTTCCACTGAGATACTGTATGCAGGGGCGGCCCAAGGGGGGTGCGGGGCCATGTGCGGAGACTCGGTGCGGGGCCTCATTTGCATAAGGGGCCTCATTTGCATAAATATTTGCATAATGTTACCATACACTAACTTTTAGTAAACATGCCTCTTCATGAGTGTATGGATAAAGAAAGACAAAGATTTCTACATTACTATAATCCAGTGCCAACCGCCAGGCACATTAGGAACTACTACAAACACTGCCCATTTAGAACCCATAGCAAACCCACCGTATCCTAACAGCACTACCAAGACTCATAAAGCACCATACCCTACCTATCAAAAGGCAACACTGCAAATATTAAACCAATACATTTCAGAGAATAACAATACATGACCTACTGGGGAAAGAGAACAAGTGGCAATGTCAAATAGGAATTATATAAACAGAACACCTCAGCTCAGTTACACATGCAGAACATAGACCATCACCAAACAAGTAATCACAATTTAGAAACAGGAAGACAATAATTAAACTGGGAACCCTAAAAGCCAAACTTGGAATGTACAACAATGTTGAAATAAAACTATAAATTAATTTCCTCTTGTACTAAACAAAGCACCGACATTAATGATGCACATTTCCCAGAGCTGACATATTCCAGTTAATAAATTCAAAATAAAGAGATATCTTTGTACCTTTTGTGCATTTTTTTTTCAGTTGCAATTGTTCCAGTCACTTTCTTCTGGTTTATTTGTGTCTTCTGCTAACTCTCCATCGTCTGCTGTCCATTTGTCCTTTCTTCTCTCCTCTAGTTTTTTTCCATTCTCTCTCTCTACATCTGCTTTAACATAATAATCTTTCTCCTTTTGCTCTTTCCTCATTCCTATTTCATCCACTCAAATTTTACCCCTCCATCCTCAATCCCCACTTAGGGGCTTGTTTACAAAGCCGCGGTAGCGGTTTGCGATCGTAATCGGAGCAGCGGCCCCATTGATTTCAAAGGGGCCGCGGCTGCGATCGCGAACCACTACCGCGGCTTTGTAAACAAGCCCCTTAGTCTCCCAATACCCGGCCAATTGTAGATTTTTCTTCCCTCCCACACAAAATATTCTTCCCCTCTCCATTTCACTCTCCCAGCCCCATCCCCTTCTAATCTCCCCCAACATCAGCTCCCTTTTAGTTGCAGCCCCACCCAGTATCCGCTCCCTTCTAGTCCCCACATCAGCCCATTTCCAGTCCTAGCTCCCCCATCCATTTCCAGTCCTATCCGAGTCCCTTCATCAGCTCATTTCCAATACCAGTCTCCCATCAGCCCATTTCTAGTCCTTTCCTAGCCCCACCATCAGCCCATGTTAAATCCTAGCTCCCCTCCACTCAGCCCATTTCTAATCCAAGCCCCCCATGAACCTACTTCCAGTTCTAGCCCCTCCATGAGTCCATTTCAATCCAAGCCCCCACCACAGCCCATTTCCAATCTTAGCTCCCCCAACACCCAATTCCCAGTCCTATCCTAGCCCCTCCATCAGCCCATTTCCTGTCCTAGCTCCTTCCCCTAAGAGCCCATTCCAAGCCCCCCTCCCCATCAGCTATTTGCAGTTCAAGCCCCCTTCCACTCAGCCCATTTCCAGTCCTAGCAACCCCCCCCAACCCATTACCAGTCCTAACCTCCCCATCAGCCCACTCCCAGTCCTAATCCCACCAGCCCATTTCCAGTCCTAATCCCCCATCACCCAATTTTTAGTTTAAGCCCCCCCATAGCCCATTACCAGTCCTAACCCCCCATCAACCCACTTTCAGTCCTAATCCCATCAGCCCATATACAGATTTAGCTCCCCCATAGCCCATCACCACTCCTAAACCCCCCCAAGCCCATCACCACTCCTACCCCCCAAGCCCATCACCACTCCTAAACCCCCCCAAGCCCATCAACACTCCTAACCCCCCCCAGCACAGCCCAGCCCAGCCCAACAACACTCCTAAACCCCCCCCCCCAGCCCAGCCCAGCAACACTCCTAAACCCCCCCCCAGCCCAGCCCAGCAACACTCCTAAACCCCCCCCCCCAGCCCAGCCCAGCAACACTCCTAAACCCCCCCCCCCAGCCCAGCCCAGCAACACTCCTAAACCCCCCCCCCCGGCCCAGCCCAGCCCAGCGAAAATTAAAAGAAAAGAAAACCTGTCTGCTGCCGCGGTCGGGGCCGCCGCGGCAGAATCGAGCGTGCCGCGGGGCCCCCCTGTGCACGGCAGAGCCTGCCCTCCGTGTAGCAGCTCTCTTTGGAGCTGAAAAGTCAGACGCGCCGGCTTGCAGAGCAGAGCGCGAGGGAAGAGTTTCTCCCTCGCTGCTCTGTTAAGTCCGCGGGGGCTGATGGGAACTTCCCATCAGCCCCCGCGGGCTTAACAGAGCAGCGAGGGAGAAACTCTTCCCTCGCGCTCTGCAAGCCGGCGCGCCTGACTTCAGCTCCCTAAAGAGAGAGCTGCTACAAGGAGGGCAGGCTCTGCCGTGCACAGGGGGGCCCCGCGGCACGCTCGATTCTGCCGCGGCGGCCCCGACCGCGGCAGCAGACAGGTTTTTTTTTTTTCTTTTCAATTTTACTTTTCAAAAAGAATGTTTTTTGCGCGGGGCCCCCTGAAACGCGGAGCCCTGTGCAAAAAACATTCTCGCTCAATGGACGGGCCGGCCCTGACTGTATGCACCCAATGGCCTTTCCCTTACCTTTAAAAATCTAAGCATCTCCAAGAAACTCCTTCCAGTTCCCAAACTCATTTTTGCATACCCAGTCCTTCTGTGACACATTTTTAACCCTCTTTTCTGATTCAGTTACACAGATATGTATATTATTTGATTTGCTCTGGGTCCATCGATGAATCTTTCTACAGTGTTGGTGCTCTCCTTACTAAGGTCTTATGCATACTAAGGTCTTATGCATACTTAAAATGAATTAACGCAACAACAATTCAATGAAATGTATGCAAATAATAACTGTAACATCATTATTAGCAGACACATCATGCCATATAATGCATGTACAACAATGAACAGCTCATGCAAACAGGATATCCTGATAGTCATGGGTGACTGAAATGCAGATGTTGGCAACAAAGAAGGCAGAAAGTGCTTGGAAAATATGGACTTGGCAACAGAAATGAAGCTGGAGAAAGACTGACTGTTGGTCTTGCAGAATTCTATCTATTCATCTCAAGCACCTTCTTCCAGCAACACAAGCAGCGACTGTACACCTGGACTTCACCCAATGGACTGTATAAAAATCAAATTGACTACATCTGTGGAAATCAATGATGGAAAAGCTCTATAACATGAAAAAAAGACAAAACCTGGAGCTGACTGTGGTACAGATTACCAGCTACTAGTATGCAAACTTAAGCTAAAGTTGAAAAAGAGAAAGCCACTCATGAATGTAGCAAAATATGACCCTGAGAATATAACACTGGAATTTAAAGACTGCCTGCAAAATTGATTTACTGCTTTAGATACAAAAGACAGAGCTCCAGAAGAGTTATGGGATGACATCAAGAAGGCCGTGATAGAAGAATTGAGAAGTCTCCACAAAAGGTGAAAAAGCCAAAATGGATGACTGAAGAAACTCTGAAAATTACCCGGAAATGCAGAGAAGCTAAAACCAGAGGAGAAAGAGAGGCAATCACAGAACTCAACAGAGATTTCCAACATGCAGCAAAACAAGATAAGTAGAAGTACTACAATGATGCATTCAAGAAAAGTGAATCAGAAACTATTTATTTATTTATTTATTTTTATCTCTTATATACTGCGCTATTAAGATCAGTGCGGTTTACATTAGAACTGAACAGTGCAACAATGCATTAATATCACAATGTGCTTACATAGAACAAGGGAATAATCAATAATGGGATAACAGGGGAAACTATTTACATGGTATATACAAAATATTTACATAGAGTTAAATACACTAATAATTGTTGTTCTTAAATACACTAATAATCTTGTTCTTCCTCTAATAACTATTAGAGGAAGAACAAGATTAGCTTTCCTAAAGCTTGAGAGTTAAAGAGAAAATTTTAGCCTCAAATTGGAATGCTACAAGATGCTCGGGATCCATGTTGAATGATGCTGAGAAGATCAAGAAAAGGTGGAAAGAATATGCAGAGTCATTATACCATAAAGATCAAGTGGATCAAAGGCCGTTTCAACCTGCACCTTATGATCGGGAACCATTGGTGATGAAAGAAGAAGTCAAAGCAGCATTGAAATCCTTATCAAAGAACAAGCACCAGGCATTGATGGTATTCCCATTGAAGTGTTACAGCAATCTGATGAAGCTGTTGCCATACTTACAAGGCTCTGCCAGGAAATTTGGAAGACAAATTCATGGTTAACTGACTGGAAAAGATCTGTGTTTATACCAATACTAAAGAAAGGTGATCCAACTGACTGTCAAAATTATCGTACAATTGCTCTGATCCCACATGCCACCAAGATTCTACTCAAGATCATTCAGCAGAGACTACAACCATACCTGGAACAAGAACTGTCAGAAGTGCAAGCAGGGTTCAGGAAAGGATGAGGAATGAGAGACGTCATCAGAGATGTGAGATGGATCTTTGAAAAGACAAACGAATACCAAAAGGATATCCATATGTGTTTTATTGACTACAGCAAGGCTTTTGACTGTGTAAAACATGAGAAACTCTGGGCCACATTAAGAAGCATGGGTATACCAGAACACCTGATAGGTTCTCCTGCACAACCTCTACATTGATCAAGAAGCAACAGATCAAATGGAACTAGGAGAAACAGAATAGTTTAAAATCAGCAAGGGTGTATGACAAGGCTGCACACTTTCCCCCTACCTCTTTCAATTATATGCTGAACAAATCATCAGAGAAGCAGAACTATATGAAGACAACCGAGGTGTGAAGATTGGTGGGAGACTCATCAATGCCTTCGCTATGCTGATGATATCAAATTACTGGCTGAAAGTGAAGATGATCTGAAACATTTGCTTCTCAACATCAAGGAATATAGTCTTAAAATAGACCTGCTCCTTAACGTTAAGACAAAGACCCTGACAACTGGCAAAATCAATAAGTTCATCATTAATGGAGAAGAAATTAAAATTGTTGACAAATTTAACCTGCTTGGATCAAAAGTCAATCAATGCCCTTGAATATGGAGCAGACAGAGTTTAAAGATTCCAAATTACTCCTGCCTACCAATAGCCAGATTAATATGAATAAAATACAGTCTCTAAAATGCTTGTATGCAAATGCTAGAAGTCTAAAAAGTAAGATGGGAGAGTTAGAATATATAGCACTAAATAAGAGGATAGATATGATTGGTATCTCAGAGACATGGTGGAAGGAGGACAACCAGTGGGACATTGTGATACCTTGGTACAAACTATATCGTATTGATAGAGCTGATCAAATTGGTGGAGGGGGTTGCACTCTATGTTAGAGATGGCATTGAGTCACAAATGAGTCACAAACCTTACATTACCTACAGTACTTATCCTTCGCAGAAAGTCATACCTAAACTGTTGTATTACTTCTCCTGTAAATAATTAATTAATTCTGTTATGTTATGTTCCTTGTAATATTACCTGTATATAGTTAAAAACTCTGTTCCATGTAAAGTATACTAAGTATACAAAATTTTGTTTCTGTTCCATGTAAACCGCCCTTGATCTCTGGAAGGGGCGGTATAGAAGAAATTGTTAAATAAATAAATAAATAAATAAATAAATAAATGATTAATGTTTTCTAGGAAACAAAATTTGCTGCAGAATCTCTATGGGCAGAAATTCCATGTAAAAAGGGGAAGGCAATGGCAGTGGGGCTGTACTATCGATCGCCTGGCCAGAATGAAAAAATGGATGATGAAATGCTCAAAGAAATCAGGAAAGCTAACAAAGGTTACAGCACAGTAATGGTAATGGGTGATTTCAATTACCCCGGTATTGACTGGGTCAGTGTCACGGCAGGACATGCTAGGGAGATAAAGTTCCTAGATGAAATAAATGACTGCTTCTACGAGCAGCTGGTTCATGAACTGACCAGAGGGGAAGTCATTTTGGACCTAGTCCTTAGTGGAACACCAGATATGGTGCAAGAGATAAGGGTGTTGGGGCCACTTGGCAATAGTGATCATAGCATGATCGTGATTGATTTAATTAATGGAGGAGGGATGATAAGGAAATCCACAGTACTACCTTTTAACTTTCGAAAGGGAGATTATGATAAAATGAGGAAAATAGTTAAGAAAAAACTTAAAGGAACAGTTGCAAAAGTTAAAGACTTACATCAAGCTTGGGTATTGTTTAAAAATACTATCTTGGAAGCCCAGACCAGCTGTATTCCATGTTTTAAGAAAAGTGGAAGGAAGTCCAAAAAACTGCCAGCATGGTTTAAGGTGAGGTCAGAGAGGCTGTTGTTGCCAAAAAAAGCATCTTTCAGGAAATGGAAAAAAGAGCCAAATGATGAAAACTGGAAACAGCACAAGCACTGGCAAGATAACAACAACAAGGCATTGATAAGGCAGGCAAAGAGAGAATTTGAGAAAAATCTTGCTGTGGAAGCAAAAACACGTAATAAAGACTTTTTCAAATACATTTGTAGCAAAAAAATTGTGAGAGAGTCAGTTGGACCATTAGATGATAGAGGGGTAAAAAGGGCTTTAAGACAGGACAAGACCATTGCAGGAGACTGAATGAATTCTTTGCTTCGGTCTTTACTGAGGAAAATGTAGGGATGTTGCCCATGACTGAAGTGGTATTTAAAGGTGATACTGCGGAAGAATTGAAAAAAATATCAATACACTGGGAACATAAGAACATAATAACATAAGATATGCCATATTGGGCCAGACCAAGGTCCATTAAGCCCAGTATCCTGTTTCTCCAACAGTGGCAAATCTAGGTCATAAGTACCTAGCAGTTTCCCCAAAAGACACAGGTTCCACAATGCTTGTATTGGGTCAAGCAGTGATATCCCGGATCCTTTTTTAATAATGGTTTATGGACCATTCCTCCAGGAACTTATCCAAACCTTTTTTAAACCCAGCTACACTAACAGCTTTTACTAATCCTCCATACTAACCCAGTATGGCATATCTTATGTTCTTAATAAAGAAAGGACAAGCAGTCAAGAAATCCGACATCGCATTGTTCTTGGCAGTATGGCTATGAAGGAACTAGACAAGATTCTCTAGAGCAGAGATTACTCTCTCCATACATAGATTTGGCTTGTCCAAGCCATGGTATTTTCAATAACATCACATGGATGCGAAAGTTGGACAGTGAAAAAGATAGGAAGAAAATTGATGTCTTTGAATTATGATACTGCAGACAAATACTGTGTATATCATGAATTGCCCGAAGAACAAACCAGTCAGTACTAGAAATCAAATCTTAGCTTTCTTTAGAAGCTCACATGGAAAGACTTCGACTTTGATACTTTGGACACATCATGGGGAAGAGAGAGATGTTAGAGATAATGCTTGGCAAAGTAGAAGGTCAAGCAAAAGAGGAAGGCCGGCAGTGAGATGGACTGATACAGCAACAGCAGCTATGGAGACCTTTCAATCAACAATGAGCCGCCTGACTGAAGACGGAACATAGTTTAGGTCAACTATGCAGAGGGTCGCCAAGAGTTTACACGGATTCAACGGCACTTAACAAGAACAACTGCTATCGTATCTATGGCAGCTGCAGACTTTTTCTCATCGTTATTGTTGCCCACCTAGCTGTCTTTGGCCTTAGGCGGTATATCAAATAAACACAAATAAAGTGTAAATTACAAGAATGAAAAAGTCAAGACACTTCTTTTGTCATAATATTGCGGGTTGCGATTTCTCTAGGTCTTGCGCGCCCTCTAGCGGATAAATATATTATCCCACCTTGCGTGGTCCCAGTTCAGAAGGAATGAGCGAAGTAGGTCAGACGCTTTTACAGGTCCTCTCCGGATCTTTACAGTTGGCAGGTGTGGTTTTGTTTAAACGGAGTTTCTGAATATGTGACGGCTGGGTAGGATGCACTACATTTCTAGAGCGCGCTGAAATACCCTGCGACCGAGAGATTCCCGGGGCAGAGAAGATTTTCTTGGCGTGAGAACCAAACTAACAATATGACCAGGTAAGCAAAATAGTGTAAATGCAACATTTAAACATCTCCAAATGTATGTCAGAGAGTGGAAGCAAAGCCAGGGGTGGGGAGGGGATCTTCAGGGGGGAGACTGATAGACTGGATCATATTCTATAGTGGCGTTTTCCTCAGTTCACAATTCCCAAGCGCACAATTTGATAAGACAATTTTCAAACATGAAAGCTTTATTAGTCAACCATAGATTGCTTGCTGTCCGTCATCCAGTATCGTTTTTCTGGCTAATATCAACTGAGTTTATTCATATTCTCATTTCCTAAATGATTAGATATAAGGATGAGATGCATTAAAGTAGTTTCTTAAAATAATAATCATTTAACCATAGTAATGTAATAGGCACCGAGGTGGGCTAATACTTTACCCTTGCTATCTACACTTTTAAAATGTTTTTGTAATGAGCGGTGGAAAGGCAAAATGGTGGACTGTAGTGGCCAGTAAGTCGGTTCTGTGCGTTTAAATGTAATTTCACCTTCAAAACAATCAGCTTTTCAAAAATATTTGGTTTCAGAAAAATAATGGGAGAAGAATGATGAGAAATTCTCCGTGTACCTGCAAAATTTGGCGCGATTGTATGTTTAGTTAACCTCTGGTTGCTCTGAAGGCTGCTCTTAATCGCTTATGTCTTCAAAGAAATTTTAATCAGAATTTAAGCCTAAAATGGATCAAAGAACAGCAGGATGTTTTGTAAGTGTCTGGAGTTTCGTTTGATTTATTGAATGAAATTCATATATATGTGGATGCGCAGCAAACGAACTGCAGCTACGTATATGTCGTGAGGAGATAGACGTAGTATTTTTGGGAAGATGGCCGAATTCGATTAGCAGATTACTATTAGAAAGACTTTTAAAAATCCTTTTACATTAATGTCTTACGACACGATTAGGATTTAATATGTGTGTTCGGTAACAGTCGTGAACATATCCCTTTTTAATTCAAGAATTTAAGCTATTGTCTTTATTAAAGCAGAATCCTTATTTGTCCATTTTTAAGGCAAATTAAACGACACGTAAAAGTCCTAAACTAAGATCTAAATCAGTGTTTCGCTTTTTCTTTCAGCCCTTGTGGTAAATACAGGATGACAGACGTTTACCTAATAAATGAGTTAATTAACGCTGGCAAATATTTAAAAGTTAGAATTTGGATTGTTCCAGGTACCTAAGGCAAAACAGCTGGCAAATGCATTGCCATCCTTAATAGAATAAAAGATTGCTGAATCATTGGGAATTTGGGGGGTGGAGGGAATGATCCCTCTCTTCTACATTGATCAATCAGATGGGTCTCTTTTCAGATTTAAGTAGCTTTAGATCTTTTTGTAAATCCCTTTTCAGTGTGATTTCTGTTCTGCTCTAGTGGCCTTTCACTGCACATAGATACAGAGAGAATTTTGCACAATGTAAGTTTCTTTAAAATGTTTCAGATTTTGAATTAAAAATTGAAGGAAGAGAGAAAAAATTCTTTTGATTCCCTCCCTTCCACCATCATGTATTGACTTGAAGCTCTGAATTGGAAGTAAATTATAATTCAGGGGCCCTGTGGTTGTAAAATATAGGTCCTTAACATTGTGGCTAGCTCAATGATTAGACAAAACAAGGCAGCGGCCTGGAGTAGCAGTTTCTGAAGGGTGGAAAGTTCGGCAGAAGTCAAAGCAAAACTACTAATATCACTACCTATCGTTTCTGTAGCCTACTGAACATACACAATGCTGTGCAGATACACAAAAGAGATGGTCCTTTGCTGGACAGAGCTTATGAACTATGTACAACACACAAGCAAGGCAAATAAGAGATCAGAGAATCACATTTATTATGACATGATTATAAACAGCAATGTGTGCCTTCAACTCAGTGCTGACTCCTGGCAACCCAACAGCTCCTGGGTTTTCTTGGCAATGTGACTGGAAGTAGATCGCCAGACCTTTCTTCTGAGGTAATGGAGGGTTAAGTGACATGCCCAAGGCCAGCTAGTGGGAATGGAATCCTGATCTCTTGGTTACGAAGCCAGTACCTTAACCACTAGGCTACTCCTCCACCCAATTAAAAACAACATGGGTATTAAACAGGAGAATAAGGGGTTAGATCCTGACCACCACACAAATTCAAAGAGCCAAAGCAAATTCTTGTATCTACAAGGAGAGGTGTAATATCCAATTATGCATTTTTACAGGACTGTTTTGTGAGGGGTGGTGTTTCACTGATCATGATTTATTAACTATCAAAATCTCAGGGGGGGGGGCAGAAGGTTCACTGAGGGCATCCAATAACCTTGCACTGGTATTAGTCCTTAGACTTGCATAAGGTTTCAGTTTTTCAGTGCAAGGTACAGTGATTGTGGAGGAGAGAGAGAGAGAGAGTGAACAGTATTTGTTAGGGGGTGTTTCACAGTGGAAATAATGTAGGGAGAAAAACCTTCTTTGGGAAAGGAACCTTGTTGTCAGTGACACTAAGTAAGTAATAAATGCTTACATATTCCTGAGCATTTTATTAAATTTGGGAGAAAAAATGTTCAAAGTAGAGCAACAAACTTTAAGGTAAACCTGAATTATTCAAGGGTACAGTCATCAAATATATTGTTATCACTGCTAAGATTGCTACTCTTTTCATTTCCAAAAATGTTACTCTGCAGCTTATGAGTATGTAGTGGAAAGTCTGAGATAGTAATCAATTTTGCATTTGAAGGGCAATTGATTTAATTGTATGTAGAAGTTCCTAGAATAATTATGAAAAGGATTTTACCTGCCAGTTTTTGTAGAGCTCCTTAAGACTGTGTAATTCTGGCAGCTACGAGAAATTGAAATTTGGAGGAGGAACAACTTTGACAGTAAAACCGAGTAAGTCAAACAGTCCATGATTTCTAAAAATGCAGGTTAAATACTCAGCTTTTCTTTGTAGCCTTATTTTTCAGCCAATGTAATTCTGAAGGTTGAAGGGATAGAATCATGACATTGAAGAGATTTCTAGATATGGCATGTGGAAGACAGAATATGTAGAAACAGAGACAGCGGGAAGGAAAAAGAGCACGAGGAGGGTTTAAATAGATACGAAGTTGGAATATTTGGGCTTGATCTGAATCAGTTTTCCTTTGCAACTTGTTTCCAAAATCATATGAGGAGATTAAAATTGTCCTCCCTCCCCCCCCCCAAAGTGAAATAAAGTAAAACCAAAAGCAGAACATTTTTTATTTTTGCTAAATGGGAATGGATAGGATCTTGCTAATTTGTAGTAATTCCCAATCTCAGAAAATTTAACATAGAAGTGTAGAGGTTAACCGCATAATTCCTGTAAAATCTTTTTGAGGACGTGCAGTGTAGGCAGCTGTCGAAAGATTAGGTTAGAACAAGGGATGCTCTTAACAGTAAAGTCAGAGAAGTCGTACAATAAATCCTTAACATGCAGATTATGTAGGAAGAGAAAGATCAGTATAACCCTAGTGGGTGTAACTGTATATCAGCCTGAGCACCCAGCATTAAGTTAAAAAGCTCCATCGTTCGCAGTATCTATGATCTCTAGAATGGACTATGGAAAGAATTCCAGGCTGGGCAGCAAAATCACAGCAAATGATCTTTTGAAAAAGCTTAACCATGTCCTTGTTCTTTCTGATGTGGCATTTTATGAACTCCCTAGGGATCTCCCACAGCAGAAAGCAATTAAGGTATATATCAGCAGTAAATTTGAAAGTTTTAGGACCTCTTTTACTAACTCTATCTTGAGCTATCTGCTCCATGACTCATTTTATTCTTATGGATTGTATGGCAGATCACAAGCTAAGGGTTAGTAAAAGAGACCCTTAGTCATGAGACCATAACATACCTTAATTAATTAATTTAGCTGCATTTATATCCCGCTTTTCACCGGGTCAAAGCGGTTGGGGGATACATTCAGGTTCATTCCTGGCATTGTATGCACAAAAGTAACCTGCAGGAGACACTGTCCCCCAGAGAGCTAATAATGACAGGTTCCAGCTAAAGCTATGCTTTGATCCAAACAGAAAATTTCTATACAGAAAGGCACCAGGATCATGACCCTAAGAGAAATACAGAGAATGAAGAGGTTATGATCACCTGGGACATTCCCATTCTGACTGATAAGAAACTGGATGCAAGGAAACCTGACATAGTGGTAAAGGAGAAAAACACCAGAATGGTATTCATAATAGACATATTGACTCCAAGTGATTATTCTGTGAATCACATGGAGAGGCAGAAGATCCTGAAGTACCAAGAAATGCAGTCAGAGAACAAGAAAATGTGGCAGAAAAATACAGAAATATTTCCCATCATATTGGGAGCCAGGGGCTTGAAAAAGAAGAATTTTCAGGCACATCTGGACAAACTACTCATACATATTACAAAGTCCAGAAGGAAGCTCTCTTTGGCATGATGCAAGTATTACTCCAAGCATTAGCAGTACATTTGAGGGACTGAGATCGTACTCCACATACCCTGGCTTAGCAGTGAGATTCATGACTGTCATGGTATGCACAAAAGTAACCCATTTGGAGAAATTGTCCCAGCGAGATCACTGCAGAATGTAGGAAACTCATAAGAAAACAGGGCAACTTAGCTTACCACAATAAAGTACCAAACTATTAAAAATTACAAAATTTATAAAATTCCAAATGTGTATAACTGAAACAATTTATTGCTTAAAGGAAACAAATGACTTCCCACAGAAGGTAGTATAAGATGACAGACTTATTTATTAAAGTTATTTTTGGTTTTTTTCCCAATTGAAATATAAGATGTGACCATGTTGGATAGACCAAAGGTTCATCCAACTCAACATCTTGGACAGTGGCTACCTTGTTAGTAATTGTTTCTGGACTTTTCCTTTTATACCAACTATGCTAGATACCTTGACCAACAACAAGCAGGATATTATTCATAGAAAGGGAATATTATAAAATTCACCAATAGATGAAAAGTTTTAGAAATTTTTGAGTTGTGATATCTCAAGCATTTATTTCCAAATGCTTTTTTTAAAATTTAACAGGTTTTTATATACTGCTTTATCATTTCAATCAAAGTGGTTTACATTGAAATTTAAACTTGGTAATGTACATTAAACAGGGACATTGATAACTTGGATTTTTCTGAGGCAATGTTAGGCTATTCCTCCACTCTATTACTTGAGATACCACAATAGAGCCAAGGTCATCATGGCAGTTTACAAAAAACTTACAATAAAACAGGGAACAGCAAAGGAGGGAGAAGATTTTGAAAAGGAGCGAAGGGGGTTACAAATTTTATGGTGATAGAAAAGGAAGGAGAACAGACAGAGCCAGTCTGGAAGTGGTGATGTTGGGGGGGGGGGGAGAGTGGGGAAAGAACTGGAAGGAAGGTTTGGGAGGCTATGGATAGGGGATATTATAAAATTCACCAATAGAGAAAAAACGTATGAAACACTTACAGGAAAAGTGCCTAGTAGATTACAACAAAGACTGAGTTTTTGTAGAGGGGTCCCCTACAGTGTGAATTATGGTGGAAACAACAAGGTTTTCTTTGGCTCTGGGACTAAGCTTATTATAAAACCATGTAAGTAGAAAATTGAATTATGACTGAATTGCATTTACGTTCACATGTTCGAACATGATTTACTTTTGGAAGATGTCATGCCAACCACTATATCAGATTATATACTATTTGCCACTGCAGTTCTCTGTAAATATGAAATGACATGGAAAGATGCTGATAGATCAAGGAATGGTTAGATGACCTGGTCAAATGCATGGACCAGTTCACTTATGGATACTCGGGAGGGTGGATACCTGAATTCTGAATCCCTTGAGAGGGGCCAAACTCATGAGTGTCAGTAAGGCGGCATATTACAATGTGAAATATGACAATCAGAAGCTTATTTTTGGATCAGGAATGATTCTTAATGTAAAACCAAGTAGTGTAACCCCCTCAAATATTCAGTAACTCTGTTTATAGAATAAATCAATCAATAAATAGAATAAATCAAGGTGTCATTTTAAGAAATGGAGTTAAATAGGATATTTTGATTTCTTTTTTTATTTTAACAAACTTGTAAATGTCTGCCAAACCTGCCCTTTTACAGTACTATAGCTATCTGCATACTCTGAGAAGAATAGGATATATGGGAGTATGATGGACATGGACTGAACCATGAATATTGAGCTACTATGAGGAAAGCAGATAGGAAAATACAGAAAGAGGAGTTATGGCAGAGGGTTTTACAACATATGAATTACAGAACCAATAGTAAGCTTATCTTTGGGTCTGGGACAATTCTTATCATAAAACCAGACTATTACCGGCTTAGCCGCCGGGCCCCCGGTCCCGCGGCTGCCAGGTAACCGGGTTCCCGGGGCCCGGCCACGTGGCAGGCCGCGTTGCGTTGGGGGGGGGGGGCGCGGCGCAGCCTGATGCGCGCTCTGGCGGCCCCCCCCTCACGTGCTCCTGGAGGGAGCCCGATGAGTGGCCAGTGGAGGGTTGGGGGCGGAGGCGGCGCGAGCAAGGAGGGAACGCCGGCTGGCGTGTTCTTCCCTTTCCCTCCTTGCTCGCGGCCGAGAAGGTTTCCCTCCCTCCCTCCCTTGTTTCCGTTGGGGAGGCCGGGGGGGGGGAGATTTTGTCGCAGCTGGGGGGGGGGGGAGTGCCAGGTTGGCATGCTTTGGGCCTCGTGAGCGGGGTGGCGAGCTGGTGCTCGTTGACCCGGCAGCTCATTTCAGCTGGAGGCCGCTTTCCAGGTGAGCGGCACGACTATGTGGGTTGGGAGAGACGTCCCGGTTGGGGTCTCTCCCGGAATTAGGCAACCCCTTCAGCCGGCCTTTGCTAACATGGCGAGGCGGGCGGGAGGGGGTAACTGGTGGGGGTGGGTTGGATGGTGCTCCACTTTGCTATACGGCTGGTGGCAGGCATCATCCGGATGACGGGTGGGGGGGGGGGGAGGAGGCTCTTCTTTGTTATGATTGAATTGCTGAGTTGGCCCATGTCGGGCCGGTGTTTTTCTTACTGTTAATAAAGCTGCGACCATGCTTTAATACCAACACTCGACGTCTGCTTGCTTTGTCAATGGAGGGGGGAGGGTGACGGAGGGGTTGGGGGATCCAGGCCGAGTAGGGCATCCGGATACCTCGGTTACCCAAAAATGTCACTGTCGGTATTCAAAAGGTACTCATGCAAAATAAGGATCATTCATTTTCAAAAGATCTTGTCTTCAAAAGCAGGGAATTATTGCAAAGACTTCTAGAGCTAGCTGTCACAGAGCCCATAGGAACAGAACAGGCCATGTGGGAGATAGATCAGGCTAAGTGTTAGTAAAAGGGGCCCTTAGTTGGTGAAGTCACAAATGTATTTGATCAAAATTTCCTCAAAGAAAACTGTCACTATGTGGGTGGCATAACAGGTGGAATTAAGATGATTTCTTGCTATAATGTTGCATAAGGTTACAGTTGAAATCCTTTTGATAGCAGTCTAAAGTTTCTGTAAAGCATTATAATATTGTGTGGTAAGAACTATGACAGATCAACATTTGGAAGAGGGACTACACTATCGGTTCAGCCCAGTAAGTGGTTTGATGATTAAAGCTAAGATATTGTTGGGCTGTAATATTATGGAATCTTTGAGGCTAGTAGTACTGTGATACAGAAGTTGAAGAAATTTCTGCAGCTTTCATGTTTAACTTTCAGACCTTCCACTTTTAGGAGCACTCTAGGGGTATTATAAAGTAGATTTAAAAATAACCAATAATTAACTCTAGAGATATCTGTAATAGCCAATTGCTCCACCTAGAGTAGAACTCTGCTTTCATGTGTAGCCAAACAATATGTTGCTTTGTTTTCAAAATTTTCTGAGTTTTTCCTATTTTTTATGTCTTTTGCAGTCTTTCACCCATTTGTTTTAATAAAAAATTAATGCATATTAAAGCTTTTAAACAGCTGCAGATTGATTGTACTCACCTTAATTCATTTTTAAGGTGCACTAAGGAATTAATTCCATCAATTATCTATTCATTGGAGCATTCATCAATTCTTACCCCAAATTCCTTATTTTGATTTTTTTTTTTTTTACATTTAAGAACTGTACATACAAGTCTAAGTTGAGAGAAATTACATAACTAATTTAAAAAGTTTATTACTGAGTTTGCCACAATCTGACTTCTACAACAGGCAGGAAGTTTACCTTTGGGGATGGAACAAAATTAATTGTACAACCAAGAAAGTGTGAAGAGCAGGATATTATCTTCCCTTTAGACTAAATTTTTATTTTCTAATTAATGTTGAAGTAAAATCTACTTATAGGAGGATTGGCAAGCTCGCTGGACAAATGAGTGGATGCATTATGTAGTTAAACCAGTGGGTTGGATGGGAACATGCTTGCAGATCTCTAGAGTTAAGCGTAAAGGAATGCGTTACTGTGTGAATTATGGGAACACGTTTATGTTTGGATCTGGAACCATTCTTAAGGTTGAACCAAGTGAGTACAAGAAAACAATTGATGATTAAGCTATCTATATTCAAGAATAGGAATCTGGTCAAGAAATCTCAACAGAGTGAACAGAATGCTAATTGTCAAGGTTTCCAAATATTACTGCTATTATATGCAAGTGAATAGATAGATACATTGGTTGCATGAGTGGATCGATGAATGATAAATGGATAGACAACTCAAGAGAAAGTGGGTTGCAAAGTCCAGAAAGACAATAGCATTTTGGAAGTGATTTTTGGCAGAGTCTATGAGAATCAATAGTAAAATTCACTTTAGCACTGGGACAAGTATTACTATAAAACCTAGTGACATGAGATCATTGAGAATGGTTTTCTACACGTTTTGGAGGGTAAGGGTCATTTGTTATATTAATTTATTAAAGAAAGAGGTAGATGTAGGTACGTTAATTAATGAAGTGTTGCCACAGAGAGATACATTGATTAGTATATCACCCACATTGACTTATCAATCAATAAATAAGTTGTATTGCTCCATATTCTAATAAATAAAAAATAGAAATCATGTGTAAATGACCCAAATAATAAATAAGTTGGTACCAGAGTATATGTGAATTAAACTAAATTTTAAATTGGAACCTCAATATGAAAAATTTATATTTTGGGTTGTTGCATTAAGTAGGGAAGTTTGAAAGGAATTATTTTAATACGGTTACAAAACAACATTCTAAATATATATAGAGGAGTTGGATACTGTGTGAATTATAGGAACAACAATAAATTAATCTTTGGTTTAGGAACATTTTTTTAATTGTAATACAAAGTAAGTAAAACAACAACATTAATGCAAATTAGTTAGTGACTGGTCCAATATTTACTGCAGCTCTAGACCTTTGCATTTCCAAGCACGCATGTCATTTAGTGAAACTAAAGTATAGAGAGAGGAATCTGTTTACACATTTTCAAATGTAGGTTTTCATGGAGCTTTTCGTAGAGAACACATTCATTGTGTGACTACACAGAGCACTTTCAAGCTTTCCTTTGGAAAAGGTACCAAGGTGATCGTAAAACCTAGTAAGTTCATTGACTTAATTATAAGAACATAAGATATGCCATACTGTGTCAGACCAAGGGTCCATCAAGCCCAGTATCCTGTTTCCAACAGCAGCCACTCCAGGTCACAGGTACCAGTCAGGTTCCCAAAAAGGTACAGAGTCCATGCTGCTTATCCCACAGATAAACAGTGGATTTTCCAGGTCCTCTTTAATAATGGTTTATGGACTTTTCCTCCAGGAATTTGTCCAAACCTTTCTTAAACCCAGCTACACTAATAGTTTTTAATACATCTTCCGGTAATGAGTTCCAATCTGACTACATAGTGAGTGGAAAAATATTTTCTTCTGTTAGTCTTAAATGGGCTATATTGTAGCTTCATTGTGTGTCCCCTAGTCTTTCTACTTTCTGAAGATAGAAACAACAGTGCATAAGGCAAACAATGAATCATTCCCAGTTCTCTGTGTCTACTCTAATTTAGCCTTCATGGCGCATTTTAAAGACTGAGCACAAACTCCCAAAGCAACAAGAACTAAACACCTGCACCACCCACAATGTAGACACATAAGATTTTACAGCATTATTGCCCCAATAAGTACACATTTTCAAGCATTATATATGTTTATGTTTACTTTTACCCAACATTGTCAATTTAGTTACAGACACACACACACAATTCCTATGAATCTTGGTCAAAGGTTCTAGGTAACACAATATATATAAATATTGTTATCTGTAAACCGCTTTGATTTCTAGATAAAGTGGTATAGAAAAATAGACAATTAAATAAATATCCATACATCTCTCATAGCTTAAATTTGTGCCTATTGCATTATACAAGGAGTACAATTGAGAGGTAAAATAATTCAAATGAATGTGAACAAATATCACTTTCAGTTCATAAAAAATGTCAGAGCAGAAATAATGTGTTAGAGAACATTTTTGACAGCCATTCTATGATGAGGATGCCTTAGGGTGTATTTGTAAAGAGATTCATCATTGTGCTTATGCTGGAACCACTAGCAAACCTATCTTTGGAACTGGTACAATATTGACTATAACCCCTAGTAAGTAATTTCCTAAATTTTCTTTATGGAGTTTGGTGACTCTATACGAGATTAAAAAGAAGATCTAATCTTGTTTCGCTTAGAAATTCATGATAATACAATAATACAATTTTAAACCGGGACTTTGAGGTCAGAAGTTTGGGATGGACTGTAGTTATTTTAAGAATATAATTTGCATGATAATGAGGATATATTGTAAAATAATTAGATGTTAGTTGCGGATGCTTTTCTAAAAGGAGGTCCTGTTGTGGGGCTACTGATATTTTTCTAAAGCTAGCTTCAAGAAAGGAACTGAACGGACAGTTCAGCCCAGTAAGTTGCAAAACTGTTCAGACATCTCTACTGGAACTTTAAATATATATGAATTTTCCAAGCAAGGTTGAGGACGGATACATTGACCTCTGTTTTCCGAAGGGATCGACCTTGATTTTACAGTCTCATCATGGTCCTGTTTTAGAAAGATTTTATGGTGTCGGTTTACCAAAATGTCTTAGGCTTTTGCAGTGGCAAAAAATGAAGATAGCATGGCGTTAGCTGCAAAAACCATATGTTATCTGTTGGGGGCTGTGCACTGCATTTTTCCAGCAGATAGAATGCCGAAATTGCAGAAAGCGCACTACTGCAGCACCGTAGATGACATTAATAAGTATTGCGTGTGTTCTTGTAGGGGAGGTTTCCAACTTTAAAGTGATTTCTGGAGTGAAAAAAACTATAATATGCAGCATTTATCATTATTTACAACAAAATTTGGCAAAACATAGACAACTTAGTATTAGTAAGGATCAATTATTACATATGTGGACGTGTTGTGTCTGGCTCCAGTGGTGAACCCTGAGCTGGAGCTATTGTAAGGTTTCTGTAAGGCAGTGTGATATTGTGTAGGAATGATTACAATAAGATGACATTTGGAAGAGGAACCCAGTTATCTGTTCAACCAAGTAAGGATTTCTATAAGCTTATAATATTGGATATTCTACAGATGGCCCATTTCACTGTGGTCACCTTGCCAGGGAATTTGAGTTGGAATTACTCTAGAAAATATGAGCATAGGTCAATATGTTAATATCCAGTCCTGCTTAGTTTATTTAAGGAAATCCTAAAAGCAGCATCAATACCTTCTTCTGCCTTTCCATCTCTTTACCCATATATCCCACCAAAGGTCTCTCCATCTGTCCAGTTGTCTGTGTACCTTTTGATCCTTTTACCTGTTTTATCCTTCATCACATTCTTTTGAAATTTGATTATGATAGGTTACATGGGTAGTAAACCAAAAATAGGGGAACGTTATTTAAAAAGGCACAATAAGGAGAGATCCAGCAGGATTTTGTGACTGGCGCTGTCCCACTGTTACTTCTTGGTCTGACTGGATGTTTGTGTTTGGAGGTGGAACAAAACTAACTCTAAAACCCTGTAGGTCTCAAGACCATGGTATTATTTTTCTCTTACATTTAGAAGGAATGTTGTTATATGATTTTTTTTTATGTGCCATCAAGTCAGTGCCAACTCCTGGCAACCCCTGGGCTTTCTAGGGAAGGTATGAGCAGAAGAAGATTGACCGGCCTTTTCTTCCGTGAGGATGGAGGGCTGAGATTTGCCCAAGGGGAACTAGTGGGAATCAGACCCCGTTCTCTCAGGCACTAGGGCTGTTGCTCTACTCCTCCTCTTATTATATGATACTGTAGTAAATAACCCTCTGATATTAATCTGCTTTGTATTAGAAAGTCTAAATTATCTTAGGGGTATGAGTTGGAGAAAGCCTTTGAAAATGGAGTTCTTAGGGAGTTTACAATTGTTAAAGTGAACACAGACAAAATTCAAAAGCTATTATGAACAGTTCTGCGTGTTATGATTAATTCAGTTTTTTAAAACTTATGTAGCATTTTTACTGATAGAAAAAAATCAGCCGCCCACTTTATCCCTGATAAAACACTGCTAAAAAGACTGAACTGCTAATGTAAGAAGGTTTTTGCCAGAGGTCTCATCACTGTGGGAGTACAGGAGGTGACTGGAAGCTTTATTTTGGAAAAGGCACAAAATTGATGGTCAGACCTGGTAAATATTAATATTTTCTTAACATCCTGAAATATCGTTCATATATTAAGATATACCTATAGGTTAACTATTTTATTTTAAAATTGTGTCTAGGAAAATACAGAGCACCAAAGAAATATGTTTAATCTAATTTTTATTTGTATATGCATATGGTGTAATATGATTGCTTTAATAACTTTATGAGAACCACTTTTATCTTATTTATTTAGTTGCATTTATATACTGCTTTTCCCAGTGATCAAATGCGGTTTACATTGAACAATAATAATAAATGGTTACATGTAACATTTCTATAACTATGTACAATGAATTCTGAACATCGAATTTCGGACTGGGTTAGCAGCCCTATTGTAAACTATATACAATGAGCCCTTGCTTTGGATCTGGGCTTTAGTTACTGTAGTGAGCTAAGTACCGGTAGAGTATGTGAGCTAATTACAGTTAGTGTATATTTGTGGTGTGCAGTGGAGGTTGTGTTCTGTGTATTTTGGGTATGTTATTAGGTAGGATCATTGTTGATGGGTTTCCAAAATACAGTTTGAAAAGAAGAGGTTTTAATTCTTAGCCAATGGCTTTCTTAACAGTATTCAATTCTTGCTGTGGTTCTTTGTATGTTCAGTGATATTCAAAACAGCAAAAACCTGTCTTATTTTTCATAAATAGGAAAAATGATTTAAAACTATAGTTCTATAATTATCACATGAAGGACTGCAGTCCCCAGGATTGTGTCTATCATGAAAAAGTCTGTATCATATGAAGGTCACTAGTTCATAGAAAAGAAGTGTGATAGTAGGTCAGTTGGTGGGCTCCCTCTATGTACTGATGGAGGAGGGTCCTTACACTGGAAAGCCAATGAAAGTGCACTGTTCCCCTAGTTGGCTATGTAGGGGACCAAAAGTGAAGAGGTAGACACACTGAAATGCCTTTCACCCAGAGAGCTGATCCTTTCTAACATGGCAATAGAATAAGTAAAGGAAGATGAATATCAATGTGTCTCATCCAGTTAGCCAAGTACGGATTTGTCCACTTTGGGTAGACCTACATAGAAATTCTCATGTGAAACATAACACCCAGACTTCATCCCTCACTCAATCTTTCAAAGTAGTACATTGCCTTATTAGAGTATTGACAACTTTATTTTTGTCAAAGATGTTAATTCTTTTTATGAAGATCTACAAAATACAAGCAGACTATATCAACATCTTGACATTTTATGGGCTACACCCTTAGTCTGTGGATGCATGATGCATTTCGGATTCTAGTGTCATTTGCCAATCATTTACTTGGTGTGGAGGTGCAGGGCAATAGCTAGAGCAGTGAGCTAACAGCCAATGATGCCAGGTTTAAATCCTACTGTCGTTCCCCGTGATCTGGGGCAAATCACTTAACACTCCATTGCCTCAGGTACAAAGGGATCCAAACCTTCTGGAGACAGGGAAATACCTACTTTATCTGAACGTCTGAGAAAGAAATAGGCTACATCAAATTCCCTTTCCCTTTGTCTGCCACATGTCAGTAAGAAACAACTATATTATATAGGGTATCCCTCTAATGAAATTAATCAAAGCTAGTGTATCAGAATCCACAAGGTGCAATTATTAATAAGAGGTTTCCAATTGCACCTTGTGGATTCTGATACACTAGCTTTGATTAATTTCATTAGAGGGATACCCTATATAATATAGTTGTTTCATAACTACCCTCTGTAAACAGACCAAACACTTTTCAGTGTGTTCACACATCACTTGTCAGTAAGAAACAGGAAAAATAGAGAGGAAAGAAAGAGGAAAAAAGTAATGATAAAAATATATAGAGAATCGGCATAATTTTATAACATTATGAATTTTATAACATTTCACACACTGTTAAAGTTTAAAGGAAGTGTAAGAAACACAACCAAAAATCTCATCCCTTGATCAAATTCAAGATTTATGCTGAGGACGTTATAGACATTTGCTTTTGCCTGCCATATTTGTAAAGCAGTTACACACTGTGTTGATACTGGAGCCAGGGAGTTCACGTTCGGAGCAGGAACAAAACTGATCGTGAAACCCAGTAAGCCAAAACAATTGAGGCATGTTTTATTTTATTTTCATGTATATATTCTGCTCTCAAGGGCATTTTTTTTAACTACAACTAAATGTTGCTTCAGATGCTGAAAACCTTATAAGGTCATTAAGTGAAACAGACTTTAAAAATGTAAAGATAACAGAATCATTGGAAGAGAGGAAAGATCCTCCCCCCCCCCAATAGTCTGTTTTAAATCTGGGGAATAAATCTTATCTATTGAACTCATTTAATCAGGCATGAGAGACAAAGACAGTATCTGTTCTACACTAGGGAAAATTAAATTCAGATGGGGTGATAATGTTGAAAAAAATTCTTAAATTTAATCTAGGATCCCAGTTTACAGACCTGGAAATGGATCTTGTGCACATACTTCAGGTATGTTGAGTTTTTGTTATTGGATTTATCACAGTGTAGCTAGTGGAGCCAACAGGAAAATGATATTTGGAGCTGGGACAAAATTATCTGTAAAGCCTGGTGAGCAAATACTGACCTCCCCTTACTACTAGAACTGGTTGAAAGAGATAACAGAGGAATTTTACACATACAGGCAAAAAGCAAGGACAGGGCATTCAGGAGGGCTAAGGAAATATTAAGTGGTCTTTTTCAGTTTCCTAAAGGCTGTTGTAGAGCTGGGTTTGTTGGGGGCAGGGGGGCTGAACATTGGGATTTTAGGAAGATGTAATGTCTGGCTGATAGCATAGAAGTGTAAATCATACTGTGGTATTCATATGCATGTTTAATATAATTGTAATGTCTTGAAGGGGTGAATAGCTACTAGCCAGCAAAGGTAGGGAGTAGCCTAATGGTTAGCATAGTGCTCTAGAGCCAGTTCAAAGTACACTGATGTTCCTTGTGGTCTTGGGTAAGTCACTGAAGGTTCCTCAGGTACAAAATTCAATTTATTTTTTGTTTCAGGACAGTTTATAATTTGAAATCTTACAATATCTACCCTACCTGAATTTAAATCACCTTGAACTACTAATGACAAGGTGTGATCTAAGAATAAATGAATAACTTCCTTAAATTAAAATTCTACCATCCTATTGAATCTTTTCCAAGAAGTTAGGGCCAGCAATGAGATACCATGCCATGTGACACCTTAATATATGGATTAATTAAGTAAGTAAGATTGACTCCTTTCCTGGAGAAAGAACAAGCCTGACAACTGGCTATAAATATATTTAGATAGTCTGGTATAATGATCTTCAAAACTCACAAGCAGAGACGTATCTACTTCTGCCTGCCCCGACAATATTTGCAGTAAGCTAAAGAACAGTGCACCTTCTCTTTGAGATCTTAAGAGCAGATTTTAGCTTGTTGTGCAGCTTTAGTGTGAATAGCTTGCCGTTATATACTCAGAATTGATTGCTAAACTTTTGTTAATCAATTTCCAGCTGCAGGAATCTGTTATACAGTATAGAAACAAAATTAGGAAAGGCTGATTCTTGGCCCAATAGTAGAAAAATTAAAAGCTGTGCATCAAGTAAGTGAGCCAGGAGTTTTTGTTTGGGCTTTCCTTACTGTGAGAATAATGATTACAGAATCTTTTTTGGATCAGGAACGAAACTTCTTGTACTGCCAGGTAAGAGTGTACTTGTGGGGCATCCATAGAAACATATAAAAAGACTGCATATAAGATCATAAAAGACCCATTAATTCATTCAATTAAATTCCTGTTGCATTGTTTTAGCACTCACTCAAAGCACCTTTAGCAAATCCAAGCTGAATAGAATTGGTACCTTCAGGTCCTTATGAAAGGGATATTTCTCTTGCTGACTCCAATATATGTACAGTATGTTTGGGAAATGAAGAAAAGGAAGTCGTGATATTTTAGCAGGAGCAGTTCATTTATTCAGGACGCTTCTTGAAGAAGGAATTACTTTTGGGACTGAGATTATATATGTAGGTTGTGTGTTTTGGGTAAGGGGCAATGTTGGAAGAAGGATTTTGTTCATTGATAACATACTTTTAGGGTCATTTATCACTAGCAGATAATATAAGTAGAACTTAAAATTCACTACATCTATGAATAGGTCCCTTTCTTGTTTCCTAATGCCTGGACACTGGACACTTCATTTGTGCAATTATAAAACCAGAAGAGGAAAAGGCGGACATATGAACTTCGTTCATTCTTTTGGCTTGAAACAGGATAATTATTCTGAAAGGATGAGGTTGAGAATTACAGGATAGTAAGGCTGATCTCTGTGGTGAGTAAATTTTGGGAAACGCTGCTAAAACATAGGATAGTGAGGTTAACCGGGTACGGCGCACTAGCCACCTCGCAACCCCCCCACCCAAACCCTCCCCCCCCCCACCCC
Source organism: Ichthyophis bannanicus (assembly GCA_033557465.1). Taxonomy (NCBI): domain Eukaryota; kingdom Metazoa; phylum Chordata; class Amphibia; order Gymnophiona; family Ichthyophiidae; genus Ichthyophis; species Ichthyophis bannanicus. Next base: position 125,487,362 of record CM066048.1, read on the forward strand.
TCCCATACATAAAACCATTATGCAATAACAACACCACACCTGCTCTGGGATTAAAACTGGTCGCAGCTTTATTTGCCTTTAACAATAACTAAACAAAGTTCACAATCAACAAACTTCCCCCCCCCACCCCCGCAGATCAAGCCTTCACCAGCCATCCTAGTAGCAAGGTGACGCTGTCTCCGCTTCCGCCGGGCACAAGCCCCGGTTACTTCCGTATCCCTCCCTCATCCGGCTTCGCCATATTATTAGCAAAAGCCGAGGGATTGTCCAGGTCGGGGGTACCCCACCCCCGTCCTAAGGATTGCCTCCGGCTCCGGACCCCGGAAACCTCCGGGATCCCGCCACCCCCCTCCAGCTGCAACACCCCTACACCCCCAGGTCAATCAGACCATGAAGAGGGAGGGCGGGCGGGAGCAACCGTCCCCTTCAGCCGCCGCTCGCAAAACGGCTGAGCTCCGCGCCGCCCCCCCCACTCGACCCTGGCCCGACTCTGTGATTGGCTCCCGCGCTGCTCCAACAGCCGCGGGAGCCAATCACTTTAAAGCCAAACACTCGCGACGCCGCCAGCGTGGCCGACCAGCCGGGGGCGAGCGCGGCGGCGCCCCCCCGGTTAATTCCGGCCGCGGGCACGAGGCGCCGCGGCCTTCCTGTAACCGGGTACGGCGCACTAGCCACCTCGCAACCCCCCCACCCAAACCCTCCCCCCCCCCCACCCCTCCCATACATAAAACCATTATGCAATAACAACACCACACCTGCTCTGGGATTAAAACTGGTCGCAGCTTTATTTGCCTTTAACAATAACTAAACAAAGTTCACAATCAACAAACTTCCCCCCCCCCACCCCGCAGATCAAGCCTTCACCAGCCATCCTAGTAGCAAGGTGACGCTGTCTCCGCTTCCGCCGGGCACAAGCCCCGGTTACTTCCGTATCCCTCCCTCATCCGGCTTCGCCATATTATTAGCAAAAGCCGAGGGATTGTCCAGGTCGGGGGTACCCCACCCCCGTCCTAAGGATTGCCTCCGGCTCCGGACCCCGGAAACCTCCGGGATCCCGCCAACGGCTCAGGACACCTCGACCTGAGCCGCCCCCACGGCAAAGCTGCGACCAGCCCTAGGTTCCCGCAGAATATCCTCCAAGGCCTCCTGCCAGTCGTTGAGGAGTAAATCCACCCCAACAGGGGATAGATGTACCCCATCATGCCGGTACAATCCCGCACAGGCTACCTCCGCCCAAGGATGAAGAATCTGATACCCCCCACGCTCCCGCACCCATCGACCAATCTGCCGATTGATTTTGGTTAACCCCCGTGACCACCGCCGCTCACCCCAGGAAGCAGGCCTTGGAATGATATCAGACCATGCGATTATCACGCCTGGAAACATAATTAACAATTCTCCAAAATCGCGCTGTGCTGCGCGAATCAACTGTCGACAAGTCCAAGCCCCCAAATCATTGCCCCCAAGATGAATCACGGTGATGTCAGGCAGTCCTTGCCGACGCTCATGGTGCCGCAGCAAAGGCAATAGCTGTATCCACCGAAGACCGCGCTCGCCCAGCCATGAAACGGTCACCAAGGGAGTTGCTAGGCCGAGATTCCTGCCGACAGGCCGTGTCTCTGCTCGTCGACCCGCCCAATAAACAAAAGAGTGGCCAATCACCCAACAGCAACAGGGTCCCTTTCGGAGATCTGCAAAACAAAATGAACAGTTAGCCACATCCCCCCACCCCTTACAACCGCACATAACTGCGGAAAGCCTGGGACTTCCATCTACCGATCCTCTTAATGTCCTCCACAGGCAAACCCTCCCCCGCCGCCGTCGTCGCTGCCCCTATCCGGAATGAGTGAGGCGCAAACTGACTCGAGTCCTCACCCAACCCGTGCAGCGCTAACCGCAAAACTGCAGTAAACTGGAAGCGCGTCAACGCCCGCCCATCCGCGTGCCGAAAAAGGCTTCCGGCGCCGACAGGCCGCAGTTGCAGATACGCTTGCAGCGAGGCAACCGGACAAGTAAGAACACCGGGAAGCGCCCGCAAAAGTACCCAAATCCCTTTTCCCGACGGATCCGTCTTGGAACGCTCTAACCGAATGCGAACCGTGCCCGGCACGAAAACCACATGGCGAAGGAGCAAACCCTGAGGACGCAACAAGCGCCCAGACTCTGCCACCAATTCGCCCACGCGAAACGCCCCAAAAAAGGCAACTACAAAGACCGCTCGAAATAGCGCGGCCTCAAAAGGGGAGGTAACCACTCCGGGCAAGGCGCCACACAGCCGTAGAAGTAAGGCATGGGTGATGGGGCGCCTACAATCACCAGAGGAAGGGCTGGAGCGTTCCCAACCCTGCAACAACCGCCGCGTCAGAAAACCGCCCCCCGCAGCCCCCACCCCACCGCCTTCGAGAAAAAGGAAAACCCGGCCAAATGCAGCCGAACCGCTGTCCGTGAGAACCCCGCCGCCTTCGCCCAGAGAACATACTGACTCGTGAGGTGATCGGAAACAGGTCCATGTCGCCAACCGCGAACTGCCAGAAAGCTCTCGACCCTGCTGCAGCCCCGCCGATAGGCCGTCCACGTAGCAGCCGACACCGAGCTGCGCAGCAAGTGGATCATCTCGGAAGACCAATCTGCCATAAGTGCTCCGGCACCGATGCTCCCTCCGTGTCCGCAGATGGCGCCAAGGCCCGAAACAGCTCCCACTTAAAACGGGAAAGAGCATCAGCAATCTTGTTAGTAACTCCCGGGATATGCCTGGCCCTAACCACTACATTGAGTCTCAAGCAGGCCAATACGACCTGACGCATCAAGTCTGCCACCGGCACTGACCGCGGGGAATAAGTATTAATAACACTAACAACCGCCGCATTATCACACCACCATAGAACCGACCGATTGCGAAGCCTGTCAGGCCATAACGTGAGCACCACAAGTATCGGGAACAGCTCCAAAAAGGTAATATTACGGGTTAAGCCGGCCTCACCCCAAGACGGCGGCCATGGCTCAGCACACCACGAACCACCAAAGTACACGCCGAAACCCCCACCACCAGCGGCATCAGTATACAAATCCAACGCAGCACTGGTGGTTTCCAGGTCTCTAAAGACAGTGTAGCCATTAAAGTCCTGCAAAAAGGTGTCCCACACAGACAAGTCCGCTCGCATACCCCGCGATATTCGAATACGATGATGCGATCTTGCCACCCCTGTTGTGGCCAGAGCGAAGCGACGCAAGAACACCCTACCCATCGGGATCACCCTACAAGCAAAATTCAGAGAGCCAATCAACGCTTGCACCTCCTTCAACGTCATCTTATTGGTGGCAATAGCGGACGCTACCAACACTCTCAACCTGACCACTTTGTCGAGAGGCAAGCGCGCAACCATCGCCACGGAGTCTAATTCGATACCCAAAAAGGTAAGCTTCGTTATCGGGCCGGCCGTTTTATCCTGAGCCAAAGGAACTCCCCACTCGTGAGCTAAATGTAGAAATTCGTCTAACAAGGCCTGACACCGACCAGACTGTGCTTCGCCCACAAACAAAAAATCATCCAAGTAATGCACGGCATTCCTGCAACCTGTCCTCCTCGAGAAAACCCAGTGCATAAACGTAGCAAACAGCTCGAAGTACGCACAGGACACCGAACAACCCATGGGCATGCACTTATCGTAATAGAACTGATCCCGACGGAAAACCCCAATAAATGAAAAGCTGACGGATGGACCGGCAACAACCGGAATGCCGACTCAATGTCCACCTTGGCCAACAAGCTCCCTCGACCACATCGCCGGACCAGCTCCACCGCCGCATCAAAGGATGCGTAACGAACTGTACAATACTTTGCAGGGATGTGGTCATTCACGGAAGAGCCAGGAGGAAAAGACAAATTATGAATCAACCGGTATTTTCCAGGCTCCTTCTTCGGAACAATCCCCAAAGGGGACACTACCAAGTTGGGGAAGGGCGGTTCGGCAAACGGGCCAGCCACCCTTCCCAAACGCAGCTCCACGGCCAGCTTGTCCCGCACAATATGCGGAAATCTCCGCACTGACGGTGCATTCCGAACCCTACCCGACACCACCGTACCTACTACCGGAATGGAAAACCCGGTTTGAAATCCCTCCGACAACACCTCCCAGCCTTGCGCCTGGGGTAACTCCCCAACCACAGACTAAGAGCCGGGAACAGAATAGGAGTCGGAGCTAAAGCCAAAAGGTCGCTACTGCTTGAGAGGCGGCACTCCAGGAGCAACTGACCCCCGTTTGACACACTTAAGTGCGGAATGTCCTCCCGCACAGATGGAGCAGGCATGCCGGAACTTACAGTCCGGAAAGGGGCACGAAGACTTGTTGAAGCGCCAACACAAGTCTCCTGCGCCGCTCCCTGCTGGTCTCGAAGCCGCCGGTAAGGTGGTCGCACGAAAGGACCGCACAGATCCATCAGCGGCCCCAGCTGCACCTCTCTGACCACTCACAAACCCCCCGCCCGGACGAACCGCCATCTGAGTTAACCAAAGATTAATATCTTGCGTTCCCCAAGACAACAGCCGATTCTCCTCCATCTTATCGCGGAATTTCTCATCGTAGTTGAGCCAAGCCCAACCCGGATGGGACTGAGAAGCCTCTAGAATGGAATCCATATAAGCTAAAAGCATCCCGTACTGCTGAGGATGCCTATGTCCCCAAACACTAGCAAGACGTAAGAAAGACCTCGTCCAATTAACCACATTTCTAGCGACTTTGCGCACCCGCCCTGCCTTCTCGTCCTCTTTCCGCTTTTTCCGACTATCCCCCGTCCGCTTCCTACCCTCCAATAACCGAAACAAATCAATATAACGCCGTTTTTGAATTTTGCGCCGCAACTTTTTTGGTACCCCTTCCCACAATTCCGAAAAAACTGCTAACGTCGGCTGCACTAAACTCAGAGAAGAATCCTCCCTCTCGCTCGCGGACGTAGACGAAGATGAAGTCCGGACGGACGAAGAAGAAGAAGAAGAACTAGATCTACGGCGCCGTCGACGAGAGTGCTTACTTTTCTTCTTGGCCTTTTTGCCTACATCACCCAATACCGCCGAAACGTCACCCTCCCCCACGCCGTGCGCTGTCGCCCTAGCACCCTCACCCCCCACCTCCCCAGAAAAGCCCAGTGCCAACTCACCTGCACCACTGCTGGTAGTCCCGTCGGGTGAAACTAGTCCGTGCTGGACCGTCGACATCACAGGCCCCGCACCATGGTCCGCTCCCAAACGGTTTCCTTCCCCGCTCGATACATCCACACCTTGCTGGCCGGACCGATGGAAATCGGCAGCGCCCCGAAACTGCAATCCCGGAGGGACCTGAGGAGAGAAAACACCAAACGGCGAAGAAACACCAGCCATGGCCCAAGACGGCGGCCATGCCCCCATCCAGTTTACCTGAGAAGAGCCCTGCCCGCCCCTCTCCAATGGTCCCAAGCCAAGGGAGTGCCCCCCTGCCCCATGGGAACTTGGAAATTAGCCCCCCCTCTACCCCCCGCCCACTCGGGAGACTGTCCCGCCCGGCCAAAGAAGGGCCAACACCCGACACCCCCAACGCTTCCCCCCCCTCTAACCCCCCAACGGCTCCCACACTACCCCTGCCCCCCGCAACAGGAATAGAAGGGTCACCCGACCCCACAGGAAAGGTACTCCCTATATGCGTCACATCAACCCGCCCCCTACCCCCAGGTACAGTAGCTCCACGACCCCTGTGATCCTTCCTTTGCTTGCCCCGCCCCCGCTCACTTCCCTTCTGCCCCACAGCCCCACGCCGCGAGCCTCGCTGCTCCCTCGACCCAGACCTGGCCGCAGCCTCTAACCCTGATGCACCCCACCCCCCGCCCCCCCCCCCAACCCCGCCCCCGCCGCGTTGAGCACCTCTGCCCCGTTGTTGGTGAGGCCGCATGGTGCCTTGTCAACAAAGAGTCCCCGCGGGAGAAAATGGATTTTTTTTTTTTTTTAAACTACTACTGCTGACAGAATAGGGAGAGAATATTCAAAAAACAAAAAAAACCCAAACTGTAGCAAGGCTAAAAACCCGCGAAGAAGAAAAAACAGAAGCACACTTGCCTGCCCGAATGGTCCCGCAGTGAGCCCAAAGGACACGTGCTCAAGCCGCCACTCACCGCCGCGAAACCGGCACGCTGAGGCACAGTACAGGAAAATCCCCCGATCAACGCTGCAATGCCCACCACCGAAACGGCAACGAGCAGCAAAGCCCAACCAGACAACCAGGCAGGAGAGACAGTGGAAAAGCAACCGTCCCCTTCAGCCGCCGCTCGCAAAACGGCTGAGCTCCGCGCCGCCCCCCCCACTCGACCCTGGCCCGACTCTGTGATTGGCTCCCGCGCTGCTCCAACAGCCGCGGGAGCCAATCACTTTAAAGCCAAACACTCGCGACGCCGCCAGCGTGGCCGACCAGCCGGGGGGCGAGCGCGGCGGCGCCCCCCCGGTTAATTCCGGCCGCGGGCACGAGGCGCCGCGGCCTTCCTGTTCTTGTGTCCAAAAAATGCAGATCATACTTTTGGGCTGCAAAAATTCAAGAGAGTTGGTACAGTGTATGGGGTGAAGTACTTCTGCCCACAAAAGAACAGGACCCGGGCATGATACTTTCTGATCTTAAGGTGTCTAAACAGGTAGAAAAGGATGGGGGTGAAAGGGGATAGACTCAGGAGTAATATGCGGAAATATTTCTTTAAGGAAAAAGTGATAGATGTGTGGAAAGTCTCCCAGTGGAGGTACTAGAGGCGAGGACAGTATTTGAATTCAAGAATGCATGGGACAAACACAGAAGATCTCTAAAGGTAAAAAGGGACTATAGTAGTTGATATGGAAGGGCAGACTAGATAGGCCATATGGTCTCTTTCTGCTGTTATGTATCTATGTTTCTATGTACATTAACTCTGGTAACCCGGAAGCCCTCCTCGCCTCCATCCCCATCATTAACACATTCCCCCAGTACTTCGCCCCCCCCCCCAACAAAGTTCACAAACAACAGTATTTGGTACAAACATATTTGGTCGCAGCTTTATTTACAACCTGTAAACCGGCCCAAAGGGCCTAATAACAATTAACATAACCCAACCCCGCACCCCTTTACCGGAGGATGCCCCCCCACCCGCCATCTTAGTAGCAAGGCGGAGCATCCTCCTCCACCCCAAACCCCGCCGCCTGCCTCGCCATCCTAGTAGCAAAGGCCGGCTCCCACCCCCCCCGCTACCGGGTCGAGACCCCCAACCGGGCTGTCTCGCCCCACCCCAAGGAGCACTTCGCCCCCACTGCTCATACCCAGGTCAAGCCCGCGCCGCTCCTGCGAGCGCTGGCTCAGTACCCCCACCCCCCACCCGCTGCGACAATCTCCGCACCACCCTCCAAGGGGGCGGGCGGGCGGGAACGCGACCGTTCCTGAGGAGCCGCGGCCAGAAAGAGACGGCCACGCGGCTCCTCGCTGCCAAAGCGCCGCCCCCCCAGCCGGCCGCCGGCCAATGAAATCGCTCCGACGGTGTGCCGGAGCGATTTCAAGCGCCGCGCACGGCCGCGATTCTCTTCAACCTCCCCCCCCCCCCACCCCCCCGCCGACAACGAGGAGGAGGCCGAGGCCGGGCCCGGGCCCAGGTTACTGGCAGCCGCGGGACCCGGCCCGCGGCCTCGAACATTAACTCTGGTAACCCGGAAGCCCTCCTCGCCTCCATCCCCATCATTAACACATTCCCCCAGTACTTCGCCCCCCCCCCCAACAAAGTTCACAAACAACAGTATTTGGTACAAACATATTTGGTCGCAGCTTTATTTACAACCTGTAAACCGGCCCAAAGGGCCTAATAACAATTAACATAACCCAACCCCGCACCCCTTTACCGGAGGATGCCCCCCCACCCGCCATCTTAGTAGCAAGGCGGAGCATCCTCCTCCACCCCAAACCCCGCCGCCTGCCTCGCCATCCTAGTAGCAAAGGCCGGCTCCCACCCCCCCCGCTACCGGGTCGAGACCCCCAACCGGGCTGTCTCGCCCCACCCCAAGGAGCACTTCGCCCCCACTGCTCATACCCAGGTCAAGCCCGCGCCGCTCCTGCGAGCGCTGGCTCAGTACCCCGCCACCGGTGCGAGGTATGAACTATCCTCGCACCGCCCCCCCCATAAAGCTGCGACCAATCAATTCCAAAACTTCCTGCCAATCATTAAGCAATAAGTCCTGGCCGACTGGGGACAAATGTACCCCGTCAGTACGGAACAGACCAGCGCACCGGGGGTCCGCCCAGGGGTGCTGGACCTGCCACCCGCCAGCCTGCTGCAACCAACGGCCTATCTGCCGGTTGATCTTGGCTAGCCCTCTCGACCACCGCCGCTGCGACAAGCAGGCCGGCCGCGGGATGATGTCCGACCACACAATCGCCAGGCCCGGCCACTGCTCCAGCAGCAACCGCAGATCCCGTTGAACAGCACGAATGAGTTGCCGGCACGTCCAACCGGACAGATCATTGCCTCCCAGGTGTAGCAGAAGTCCCAAAGGCCTCGGCCGCCGCTCCGCGTGCTCACGAACTACCGGCAGTAGCTGCCACCAACGCATACCCCGCTGGCCGAGCCACACCAGCCAAAAATTACAGGAAACCAATCCTAAGTGCAGACCCAGCGGACGAGTTGAGGCTCTGCGTTCCGCCCAGTAGACGAAGGAATGTCCCAGCAGCCACCATACGCCCGGTGGGCCCCGTGCAGCACTCCAATTCGACACGCTCAGCATAACACCTGGAAAAGAAACACAGCATTAAATACCCCCCCGCACCCACCCCCCCAACACCCCCGCAGATCACAACTGCTCCGGGCGCACATAACCAGTGTAGGCTCGAGAGCTCCAACGCCCGATGCGTTGAATTACCTCACCCCCAAGGCCCGCGGCCGCAGCACTGGTCGCCGCGCCTATCCGGAAGGAATGAGAGGCATACCCGCGCTCATCCACTCCCAACCGCCGCAAGGCCAGGCGGAAAACCGCCGTAAATTGAAACTGGGTGACTGCTGACCCGTCCGCATGGCAAAAGAAACAGTCAGCCCCATCCAGACGCAGACGCCGATACGTCAGCAAGTTCTGCACCGGACAAGATCCCAAACCAGGGAGGGCCCGCAGCAGCACCCACCGACCTCGCCCCTGCGGGTCGGTTTTCGAGCGGTCCAGAAATATCCGAACCAGCTGCTCCTGCAGGTCCACATGATGCTCCCGCAACCCCCCTCGACCACCCCGCCCGCCCGCCGGGGGGACCAGCTCACTAACTCGGAAGGCCCCAAAGAAAGCAGTGACAAACAACGCCCGGAACAGGACGGCCTCAAATGAAGAAGCCGCGACCTCGGGCAGTACCCCACAAATCCGCAACAGCAAGTCGTGCGACACGGGACGGCGCCAATCGGAGACAGGGGGGCACACCCGTGCCCAACCGGCTAAGAGCCGCTTCACTACAAACGAAGTGCCCGGACTGCCCCAGCCCGCCGCCCTGCAAAAGAAGGAGAAACCAGCTAAAGCCGCCCGTGCCGCCGACCGGGACCAACCAGACTCCCTCGCCCATACAAGGAAAGAGCCCGCCAGGAGGTCCCCGACACTGCCGCCCCTCCATCCCTTACCCCATAGAAATTCGTGAACCCGAGTATACCCCCGCAGATAAGCTTTCCACGTACCTGGAGCCAGGGAAGAACGCAGCAACGCAATCATTCCAGCGTCCCAAGCTGCCAAAGGTGCTCCGGCACTACCGCCGCGGTCTCGTCCGCCCCCGGCGCCAGTTCCCGAAACCGCTCCCACTGGAAACGAGACAAAGCGTCAGCAATACCATTCTGAACGCCCGGCACGTGACGTGCCCGAGCCGTGACATTAAGACGAAGGCAAGCCAGCACGAAAACCCTCATCAACGCTGCCACCCGCGGACACTTGGGAGAGTGGCGATTAATGACCTGCACCACCGCAGCGTTATCACACCAGAAAACAACCCGCTTGTCCCGTAACTTCTCCGGCCACACCCATAAGGCCACCACAATCGGAAACAGTTCCAGGAAGGTCACGTTACGCGTCAAGCCACAGGAACCCCAAGAAGCAGGCCACGGCACCGCACACCACGCGCCCTGGAAGTACAAACCCATACCCAAACCACCAGCGGCATCAGAAAACAAATCCAAATCCCGGTTAGATAATTCACTGGACTGTAACACCGAGCAACCATTGTAGTCTGCCAGAAACGCATCCCACACCCGCAGATCGGCTCGCATCCCCGCATTCACGCGGATGCGATGGTGCCCACATCTGACTCCCGCCATCGCCAGAGATAATCTCCGCGCAAACGGACGTCCCATAGCAATGACCCGACACGCGAAATTCAGGTGACCCACTAAGCGTTGCAGCGCCGTCAAAGTCACCTTTGCCGAGGAGCCCACCTCCGCTACCAAGAGCCGCAGCCGGTCCACTTTATCCGCAGGCAACCGGACCACAAACTCGCGCGAGTCAATCTCAATCCCCAAAAAGGAGATACGAGTCACCGGTCCGACCGTCTTACCCGCTGCCAACGGAATGCCAAATTCCACCGCCAGGCCCAGAAAAAGCTCGAGCAAGGATCCGCACACGGCGGACTGGGCCGGCCCAACGAACAAGAAGTCATCAAGATAATGCACGATAGTCCCCCGCCCAGACCTCCGAACCAGCACCCAATGCAAGAACGAGCTAAAGGCTTCGAAGTAAGCACACGAAATCGCGCAACCCATGGGCATGCATTTGTCATAGTAATACTGATTGTCGAAACGAAAGCCCAGCAAGGGGAAGGCGGACGGGTGCACGGGCAAGAGACGAAAGGCGGACTCAATGTCCACCTTCGCCAACAGAGCCCCTTCTCCACACTGGCGCACCAGCTCCAAAGCCTCGTCAAAAGACGCATAGCGGACAGAGCAGAGCTCCCGCGGGATATGGTCGTTTACCGAAGCCCCGAGGGGGCAAGAAAGATTATGGATCAGCCGATAGCGCCCAGGCTCCTTCTTAGGGATGACCCCCAGCGGTGATACAATAAAAGGCGAGAAGGGGGGCCGTTCAAAAGGCCCGGCCACCCTGCCCAAAGCACACTCCGCCGCAATCTTTTTCTCGGGCCACCTCCGCCAATCGGAGTACCGACACCGCATTCCCCCTCTCCGACCCCTTAAGCTCCCCCCACACCGGAATACGAAAGCCCTCGGCAAACCCCTCCCATAACAACGTCCCCGCCTTGCCATGTCTGGCAGCCACATAGAGCTCCAGCCACGGCTGAAGCGCCAGCCTCTTAATGGGGGTAGGCGCCAGACCCCCCGCATTCCCGTCACTTACTGACAGCCGCCGCCCCAGGCACTGCTCTACGGCTGCACTTGACGGCCGAGTGACCGGCGCCGCAAAGCGAACATGCGTGCCGGAACTTACAGTCCGGGAAGGGGCAGGACGTTTTATTGAAGCGCCAGCACAGGTCCCCGCCGGGACCACTTGCCCCCGTTCGGCTCGTCTCGGGCCCCGGGCCCGCTGACCGAAAGGGCCGAAGGCCTGCCGGAGCTGCCGTGCCCGCCGCCTTACCCGACCCTGTACCTCCCCCCATGCCGCCCCTTTTAGCCGACATTTGCGTGAGCCAAAGGTTGATATCCTTCATTCCCCACGACAACTGCCGGTTCTCCTCCATCCTATCGCGGAACTCCTCATCGTAATTAAGCCAGGCCCAACCTTCGTGCGCCTGGGAAGCCGACAAGATAGCATCAGCATATGCCAGAAGCTCACCGTAACAACTCGGGTCCTCATGGCCCCATACGCTCGCCAGCCGCAAGAAGGCCCGCGTCCAATTCAACGTGTTTCGAGACACCTTGCGTACCCTCCCCGCCTTCTCGTCCTCTTTACGCTTCTTGCGACTCTCCCCTGAACGTTTTCCTCCCCTCCAACAACCGGAAAATATCCAGGTAACGCCGCTTCACGATCCGCCTCCGCAACTTGCGCGGAACACTCTCCCACAATTCTGCGCAACGGACCACCGCAGACCCCGCCCCCTCGGACCCCGCCCCCGCTCCCGCAATCGGGACGACCGTGGAGTCCGCCGATGAAGAGGCTGAGGACCCCGAAGACGAGGAGGAAGACGACGCGCTCCTCCGCCGACGCCGCCGGTGCTTCCGCTTAGCCTTGGCTTTTTGCGCCGGCAGAGCAGACGCACCCGGTAACACCCCGCCCCAACTCCCCCGCAGAGACCCCAGAGAACTCACCTGCTGCCACCTGCGCCGCCGTCGCCGGCACCTCCGACGTGGACCCCTGCTGCTCCAACGAAGTCTGGCCAGGCTGGCCGACCGCTGGCGACATCACTGTTGATCCCACAGCCGCCGCTGAGGACCCACTCGGAGGGACCTGAGCAGACCCCGACACCTGCAAAGGGAGAGGAGAGCCAACACACGGGGAAGGAGGAAAGCTCGCTCCCGGAGGGACCCAACCGTAAGGCCCCATCCCCCACCCCACACCCCGCCCCTGCGCCCCTCCAGAGGATCCTTACCCGACAGCCGCCAAGGCCGCTGCACACTGGGGTGGCTGGCCCACCGCTGGATGACCGGCGCCCCAAGGATCCCCACCCCAGCCCGCCCCCCAGGCCATAGCTTGCCCAGGTGATGGGGGCCAAGCCGGCCACCCACCCCCATGCAGCCCAGCTCCACTCACACCCAGCGGGAGGGGCCCATAAGCACCAGCGGGGGCCGGAACCCACCCAGGCCCACCCCCTGCTATACCATCAACCCCATCCAACACCCCCCCTCCAGTCGCTCCCCCCCCCAACAACCCCTCGGCCTCCAAAGCTCCCGGCCCAGCGACCCCCAGAAGGGGACTCCCCCCCTCCCCAGGACCACTCAGACAAACTGCAGGGGTAGGGAGAGCTCCACGCTTCCCAGCCCCTACCCGACGCTTTCCCGCCGACCTCCCCCTCCGACCACCCCCCCGCGCCCCCCCACGACCCGCTCCAGCGCCCGGTGCCGCCCCCGCCCCGCGGGATCCCCGCGGAGCGCCCCTAGCCCGTGCCCCCGACGTCCTCCTGGCTCCGCTACCGCCAGCCATGGTGGGCCGCCCGCAGTGCCTCCCCTAAGAACAAAGGGGTGCCAATTAAAGCGGCAGCCTTAAAGTTCTGCCTCTTAGATATTTTTTTTTTTTTTTTAATGGCCTTAGAAGCCCCCTTTGCCCAGAATCGCCCCCCCCCGCCGAATTAGGCAGCCGCCCCGCGGTAACAACCAACCCCCCCCCCAACAAAACCCACTCACAGGATCCCAACGAAAACGCGACCGTTCCTGAGGAGCCGCGGCCAGAAAGAGACGGCCACGCGGCTCCTCGCTGCCAAAGCGCCGCCCCCCCAGCCGGCCGCCGGCCAATGAAATCGCTCCGACGGTGTGCCGGAGCGATTTCAAGCGCCGCGCACGGCCGCGATTCCCGTCAACCCCCCCCCCCCCCCCCCCCCCCCGCCGACAACGAGGAGGAGGCCGAGGCCGGGCCCGGGCCCAGGTTACTGGCAGCCGCGGGACCCGGCCCGCGGCCTCGAACATTTTTCACCTAAGATAAATAAGAAGGAGGAAGGAGAGGAACACCCTTCTTACTATAACACAAGCTGGTTTTTGTAAGGAGCTTGGTTACTGTGTGAATTATGGAGGTGGTGCAGATAAGCTCATATTCGGAAAAGGGACAAGACTCTCAGTACAGATAAGTAAGTAGGTTATTGCATAAAATTGTGTTGCTTGTTGAAAAATACCCGATAACTTAAAGTGAGCATTCAAACTCAGCAACCATCCTTGAGAGACCCAAACAAATTGAATAAGTCCAGTTTTCAGCTAGATAAATATTTACATCACAACAGCCACCATCACAACTGGTGTTAATGGAATTTCAGGAGAGACAAGAAGTGAATTAATTCATAAAATTTCTAGCCACCAATCTTAAAATTATTAGTGGATTACAGTATCACATAGCACTGACCTGTGGCTAAGGAGAGGATTTCTGTTCCCAGTACTATAGAACAGGCACTCTCCTCTATATATACACATCTTGAAAAGAAGACAGAGAGGAAGTTAGAGGGAAGGGAATATTACAACAGCTGAGAATGCAACAGCTGGATGGGAAAACAAATGTTCATTCCATGAAAATACCGTAACTGTGTAGTGTAAACTTCCTTATTGTATTGTATTACATTTTATAGCAATTGCAACCAGGTTTCAGCTACGGAAGCGTATATTATGAATTAGTTTAAAAAATTCAAACATTTGCCAGATCCTGAATAAAATTCCACATAGGGGAAAGTTCAACCCAAAACTACTAATTTTCAAAAATGAAGATGGAAATAGGCTGTGCAAACAAAAACAGGGAAACAGCTTTACACACAGAAAAGTAGAGGGAGAAGAAAATGGCTGAAAGGCGCAGAAGCATTCCGAAACCATGGGGAGACCCTCAGTGAGACCTTGATTCCTTTTACTCGTATGAAGTTGCTTTAGGGTTTTGGTTTACCAGTAGAGGACTGAAAGTTTCCTGTAGTTGTTGCCTGAGAGATTTTTGTCACGGCAGAAAATAATGTGTGAATAGCAATGCAGCTAGGAAACTCACATTTGGAGCTGGGACAAGACTAACAGTTACACCATGTAAGTAAAATGTGTCCCCATTGTTTAAAAATACATTTGATTCATATTGTTATTTAGCTTTGATTAAACCTATTCACCCTTTAGGTTTTGCTGCTTAGGCGAGGGGCAGGGAGGTTCCTAAAATGTGGAGAAGATGCTATCCTGTTTCTCAGATTTATGGTGAGAAAACTGTCTTGGGCAAGAGAGATTCCAGATATAGCTAGAATGAACAAGGTAAATTATGGCAGATATCATCCAGTATGGTCCATCTAGTCTTCCCAGTAAGGTGCCTAGAGTTCTATCTGCCATTACATGCAAGGTTTGTTTGGGTTTTTGTTTTGTGTTTTTTATGTTTTTTTTAGTGCCATCAAGTCAGTGCTAACTCTTGGTGACCCAGCTGCCTCTGGGTTTTCTTGGCAATGTATCACCAGAAGTAGATTGCCAGCCCTTTTCTTCTGAGGCAATGGAAGGTAAAGGGGCTTGCCCAAGGTCACTATGAGTGCCAGTGGGAATCAAACCCTTGATCTTCTGGGTACTGGGCAGTTGCTCTATCTACTAGGCTACTTCTCCACTTCCTGTGCAAGTTACTCCCCTCTATTTCTGAAGTTATTTAAGTCTGGTTTGATAACATCCTCATGCCTTTTAAGGATCCTCTGTGTCTGTCCCATGCCTGTTTGAATTCCATCAGTCGTGTTGCCCCCACCACCTTCACTGGGAAGGCATTACAGGCATCCACCACCCTTTCTGTGAAAAAGCATTTCCTGATGTTGCTTTTGAGTTTACCTCCTTGAAGCTTCTTTTCATGTTTTCTAGTTCAACAGCTACCCCCTGCTCTAAAAAAAAATGTTTGCTCAATTCATTAATAACTTTTAAATATTTAAATGGCTGCATCATATCTCCCTTTTCCCTCTCCTCTAGGGTATAGATATTTAGGTCTTCTAGACCCATTTTTATTGATTCAAAATGATCTTGCCAAGAAAGATTTGAAACAGACAGAGGATAAAATGGAAGAGAGTTGTACATATTATATTCACACTATATTTCAAGAGTCGTATTCATAGGTATGGGGTTAAACGCAAATTGAAATTACAATATTTTAAATAAATTAATGGTAAATAACTGATTACAAATATCTACTTAGGTGAGCCAGAGAGAAAAAAAAGAGAAAACAAATAAATAAATTAAAAATGAAGACCAACTAAGGAGATAAAAAAGGCTAAAAAAAAGAGAAGAAAAAAGAAAAGAACATAAACATAGAAATGTGAAAAAGGAAGGAAATAGAAGAGAGACAGAGCATAAGGTTTGTGAAGAGGCAGCAAGAGAAAAGAAAGAGACTAGCATTCAGTGAGACTAGCAGTGAGACTAGGAAGAGACTAGCATTCTGTTTTTGTAATGGGATGCGAGACTGTGTGAATAATAATAACATCAAAATCACCTTTGGATTAGGGACAAGGCTGACAGTGATACCAAGTAAGTGGCAACATTGTTGGTCCATTCTTCGGCAGTCGATAATGTGGGAGCATAATTGTGAGTAACCCTCTTTTCTTTCATTTTACTTCTTGGATGAAGCTCCCAGTGAGAATGGCCAAGTTCATCTGCCTCTCAAACTCTCCCACTTCTAGAAGGATTTTAGTAGAAACAAATGAAAAATGAATGATGTAATCATAGACTTTAACCTAGTCTGTTTTATCCCAATTAAACTTGCTTGTAATAAACCCCTCTTGACTATCATCTTTTGTAAGATGACATTTGGAAGAGGTTGAGCCCAACTTTCTATGAAATTAGAGAGTCACTAATGGTTATCATGCAATAACATTCTTATTGCATGTTGTCTGACACAAGGCCTCTTATGTAATATATAATATGCATTTCTATATGACTGACGCGTAACTTTGAAAACATCCATAATTTTATTGTCTCCAGCTATAAATGTTACTGCATAATATAAGTAGATAGTTATTAAAGAGGGGTTGGTTTTTAATTTTGAGAAGGTTATGATCTGGATTTTATGAGACATGTTCTATTTTTTATATCAATATCCAAAATGTTTGATTTTATCAATAGACAACAATCCTAAGTTCATGATTGTGCTGGGGGACTTAGGCAAGGCTTTCTTATCAATTCAAGTAGCTAATCAATAGTAGGTGAAAAATTGGTTGAATAGCAATTTAAGAAAGTAAACTAAGGAACTAAATACAAAAACCACGTACAGTCCACTTCTCTTAGCATTAAGGTGAATGTCATAGAATAATAATTCAAAAAGGACCAATAAATGCATAGAACACATTACCTACCATACCACCCTATAATCTGTGATCCTTGATAATACTGAGATCTGACACCCTAAACCTTCCTTATTCACCAAGCAGTTCTATTTGGTAACATTCCTGAGTCATATCAAAGGCTCAAAAATCTGGACTCACTTAGGGCCCCCCCCCCCCCTTTAGGCCATATGGCAGACAGCTTGAGCTAAGTGTTAGTAAAAGGGGACCGTAGACTGTGCTTTTCTTCTATAAAATAACAATGAAAAATGATATTTGGGCCACCTCCAGAATATTCAACTCTATGGGGGTCTTTTACTAAAGTGAGCTAAGCAGTTAGTGTGGGCTGCAGCATAGGCTAACTCTGCGCTGTGACCTCTGGTAACTGTTAGGCTGGGACCAGCCTAGTTAATGCTGCCTGACTTCCACGCTAACTGTGCTTCATGCATTTGGGCGCTCAGTGGGCAGGTAGGGTCAGAGAGTGTTTGGAGTGAGCGCCCCGTAGTCAGCATGCCCCACGCTAATTGCAAGGCATGCTGGTAGCATGGAGGCGTCTACCTCCACCTATGCAGGTGACAGCAAGTACACCCCCCTATTTTTATGGTTTCCATGCCCCCATCAATTAACGCGGTGGTGTTGCACCCAACGCACTATGGTTTTGAGCACGATCAGTGCATTAGGTGCAACACCTTAGTACCCTTTAATAAAAGGGCCCCATTCTCCAGTGAATTTCCACTGTGTATAATTTTTCATACACTCTAAACTTCTCAGAGCAGAAGCCCAGTAGAGGTGTTGTATGCTCATATTGTACTCTGCATGTTTTTGGCAAGGGAGAAATCACTGTGTGAATACAGGAGGCTACAGTAAACTCATTTTTGGAATAGGCACAAGACTGGTAGTAATTCCAAGTAAGTTTCCATCCCATATTTAAATGTCTGTTCAAAGACACCCACTTCCATGTAGCAATTTATGCAAACAAGAATAGAAGCAATGTTTGTAGTTGAAAATATTTATTTTTTTCTGGTAAAGAATATTAGAGCAGGGTACTTGTGATACAGACCGGCCATTGTTGGATATAGGATTCTGGGCTCCATGGACTTTAGTCTGACTCAGCATGGCTTTTCTTATAAAGTGGAGCTTTTACCCAAATAGTGACAGGAAATAATTCACTAAGTTGAAAGGGCCATGTGTAATGATTGTTGCTTTGAATTATAATGTGCTCGTACATAAAATCAGCAAAATGCATTTTTGAGTTCCTGTATCTAATGCTAGCCAGTGGGGGGCTCCTATCAGAAAGTACTGTCCATGGAAGAATGTTCTTTATGCATACAGTAAAGAGCTTGCTTGTTTTATCTTCCAACGTTTCCAAGAACTGTTTTAGAGTTTTTGCAGTGGCTTAAAACACTGTGTGGGTACTTTTGGCAGCAACACACTTACCTTTGGTCATGGAACACAATTATTTGTGAAGCCAAGTAAGTTTTCATTCAGAATTATAACTTAGGCACAGCCTCCTCTTGACAGAATGTTAGGTATTTATTTAATTGGATGCAAGAGAAGACATGAAAAAATCAAGATCAGAGAGAGAGTAAATAAAAATAGAATGAGAGCAGGAAGCGAAAACTGGGGTTATAAGAAAAGTTGAGAAAAGAAATAGAGAACTGGGTAAGAAAAGGGAAAAAAGAAGAACGTTTAATTAAAAAGTTATGTTTGCATAAGAATAATGAAATTAGCCACAGATAGATTTTGTGACCTAATCTGCTTTACATGAGCAAGAATTGGCATACTTTTTTGGTAGACTAATAAACACTGTGAATGCTAACATAAGAGTCACCTATGGAAGAGGGACAAAGCTAATATTTACACCCAGTAAGTTGTGAGAAATTCCTGGTTATCTCTGGCCCTTAAGGGTCTCTGTAGGTTTGTGTTATGGGCAGAAATGCTGTGTGAATGCTTTCTCTGGTTATGCACTAACCTTTGGAAGGGGGACCAAGCTGACTGTTAAGCCAAGTAAGTTCTCGTGATTCAATATTAATTCCAAAGCAAGAGAATTTCTTGACCTTCAGAACTGTATAGCCATATAGTGTGCTTAATATCATTTTATTAGTGATGATATTTCACCTGGAAATATTTACAATATATATATTATGAAAAAAAAAGGATAGAAGAAAAAGAGGGTGTTGAAGAGAGAGATGCAAAAGAGAGACATACAGAAAGAAAAACTAGACACTGCGAGAAAATGGCTGTAAATGAAAGAGGGGAGAAAGCAAATTGAGGTGGGGGGAGAAAAAGTACAGTAGAGAAAAACAGAAGTACACATGAAATTGTCTTTCTGGCCAGTACAGATAATAAAATATCAGTAATCATTTGAAAATTTATTTCTTTTCCTAAATAAAAAATAGATCCAAATAGATTTTAAAGACAGACAGCAGGTACATCAAGGTTTCAGGCCTGAATTCCCAGTTGTTCACTCTTTTAGTAATGAAAGGGAGCACTATGTGAGTACAAACGCATACAAGACCACCTTTGGAGCAGGGACAAAACTGATGATTAAACCAGGTATAATTAATTGGATTGAGAAATATCATGGTGATAACTCCGGTTTCTACTATACAGAGTTCTTGTGGAATACTAGACTCTATGCAAGCCATTTGGACTGGCATAATAATTAGGAGAATAAAGGGAAGGGTCTCTCTGAACAAACAATGTGAGATACAAAGGAAAACAACCAACTGAGATTGACCACAGCTGAGACTCCCAAATATTCCTTAAGAGGTACTTCATTAAAGACCCGACTCGACCGTGTTTTGGCAAATCACGCTTCAGTATAGAAACAAAATTAGGAAAGGCTGCTTCTTTGCCCAATAGTAGAAAAATTAAAAGCTGTGCAGCAAGTAAGTGAGCCAGGAGTTTTTGTTTGGGCTTTCCTTACTGTGAGAATAATGATTACAGAGTCTTTTTTTGAATCAGGAACAAAACTTCTTGTACTGCCAGGTAAGAGTGTACTTGTGTGGGGCATCCATAGAAACATATAAAAAGACTGCAGATAAGATCATAAAAGACCCATTAATTCATTCAATTAAATTCCTGTTGCATTGTTTTAGCACTCACTCAAAGCACCTTTAGCAAATCCAAGCTGAAAAGAATCGACACGTTCAGTGTCCTTTATGAAAATGATGTTTTTCTTGCTGACTCCAATATATGTACAATATGTTGTTTGGGAAATGAAGAAAAGGAAGTCGTGATATTTTAGCAGGAGCAGTTCATTTATTCAGGATGCTTCTTGAAGAAGGAATTACTTTTGGGACTGAGATTATATATATGTAGGTGTGTGTTTTGGGTAGGGGGCAGTGTTGGAAGAAGGATTTTGTTCATTAATAACATACTTTTAGGGTCAGATATCATCGGTGGATAATATAAGTAGAACTTAAAGTTCACTACATCTATGATTGAGCCCCTCTCTTGTCTCCCAACGCCTGGAAACTGGACACTTCATTTGTGCAATTATAAGACCAGAAGAGAAAAAGGAGGACATCTGAACTTCTAGTTCAGTCTTTTGGCTTGAAACAGGATAATTATTCTGAAAGGATGAGGTTGAGAACTAGAGGCTAGTTAGTCTGATCTCTGTGATGAGTAAATTTTGGGAAACGCTGCTAAAATATAGCATAGTGAGGTTTCTGGAGCCCAAAAAAATGCAGATCATGCATTTGGGCTGCAAAATTTCAAGAGAGTTGGTACAGTGTAGGGGGTGAAGTACTTCTGCCCACCAAAGAACGGGACCTGGGCGTGATACTTTCTGATCTTAAAGTGGCTAAACAGGTAGAAAATGATGAGGGTGAAAGGGGATAGACTCAGGAGTAATATGTGAAAATATTTCTTTACGAAAGAGTGATAGATTTGTGGAAAGTTTCTCATTGGAGGTAGTAGAGACATGGACAGTATCTGAATTCAAGAAAGCGTGAGACAAACACAGACGATCTCTAAAGGAAAAAAGGGACTATAGTAGTTGATATGGAAGGGCAGACTAGATAGACCATGTGGTCTCTTTCTGCTGTCAAGTATCTATGTTTCTATGTAAATTTTTCACCTAAGATAAATGAGAAGGAAGTGGGAGGGGAACACCCTTCTTACTATAACACAAGCTGGTTTTTGTAAAGTGCCTGGTTACTGTGTAAATTATGGAGGTGGTGCAGATAAGCTCATATTCGGAAAAGGGACAAGACTCTCTGTACAGTTAAGTAAGTAGGTTATTGCATAAAATTGTGTTGCTTGTTGAAAAATACCTGATAACAACTTAAAGTGAGCATTCAAATTCAGCAACCATCCTTGAGAGACCCATACAAATTGAGTAAGTCCAGTTTTCAGCTAGATAGATATTTACATCACAACAGCCACCATCACAACTGGTGTTAATGGAACTTCAGGAGAGACAAGAAGTGAATTAATTCATAAAAGTTCTAGCCACCAATCTTAAAATTATTAGTGGATTACAGTATCACATAGCACTGACCTGTGGCTAAGGAGAGGATTTCTGTTCCCAGTACTATAGAACAGGCACTCTCCTCTATATATACACATCTTGAAAAGAAGACAGAGAGGAAATTAGAGGGAAGGGAATATTACAACAGCTGAGATTGCAACAGCTAGATGTGAAAACAAATGTTCATTCCATGAAAATGCAATAACTGTGTAGTGTACACTTATTTATTTTATTGTATTACATTTTATAGCAATTGCAACCAAGTTTCAGCTACAGAAGCAAATATTATGAATTAGTTTAAAAAATTCAAACATTTGCCAGATCCTGAAAAAAATTCCACATAGGGGGAAATTCAACCCCAAACTATTAATTTTCAAAAATGAAGAAGGAGGTAGGCTGTGCAAACAAAAACAGGGAAACAGCTTTGCACACAGAAAAGTAGAGGGAGAAGAAAATGGCTGAAAGGCGCAGAAGTATTATGAAGCCATGGGGAGACCCTCAGTAAGACCTTGATTCCTTTTACTCTTATGAAGTTGCTTCAGGCTTTTGGTTTACTCTATACTCTGAGTTGCCAGTAGAGGACTGAAAGTTTCCTGTAGTGGTTGCCTGAGAGATTTTTGTCACAGCAGAAAATACTGTGTGAATAACAATGCGGCTTGGAAACTCACATTTGGAGCTGGGACAAGACTAACAGTTACACCATGTAGGTAACATTTGATTCATATTGTTAGTTAGCTTTGATTAAACCTATTCACCCTTTCAGTTTTGCTGCTTAGGTGAGGGGCAGGGAGGTTTCTAAAATGTGGACAAGATATTATCCTGTTTCTCAGATTTATGGTGAGAAAACCGACTTGGGCAAGAGAGATCCCAGATACAGCTAGAATGAACAAGGTAAATGATGGCAGATATCAACCAGTACAGTCCATCTAGTCTTCCCGGTAAGGTGGCTAGAGTTGTATCTGCCGCTACATGCAAGGTTTTTTTGGGGTTTGTATTTGTTATGGTTTTATTAGTGACATCAAGTCAGTGCTGACTCTTGGTGACGCAGCTGCCTCTGGGTTTTTCTTGTCAATGTATCACCAGAAGTAGATTGCCAGGTCTTTTCATCCAAGGCAATGGAGGGTAAAGGGACTTGCCCAAGGTCACAATGAGTGCCAGTACTTCTGGGTACTGGGCAGTTTCTCTAAATACTAGGCTACCTCTCCACTCCCTGTGCAAGTTACTCCCCTCTATTTCTGAAGTTATTTAAGTCTGGTTTGATAACATCCTCGTACCCTTTAAGGATCCTCTGTGTCTGTCCCATACCTCTTTGAATTCCATCAGTCGTGTTGCCCCCACCACCTTCACTGGGAAGGCATTACAGGCATCCACCACCCTTTCTGTGAAAAAGCATTTCCTGATGTTGCTTTTGAGTTTACAGCTTCATTTCATGTCCTCTAGTTCAACAGCTTCCCCATCTCTAAAAAATATGTTTGCTCATTTCATTAATAACTTTGAAATATTTAAATGTCTGCATCATATCTCCCCTTTCCCTCTCCTCTAGGGTATAGATATTTAGGTCTTCTGGACCCATTTTTGATTGATTCAAAATGATCTTGTCAAGAAAGATTTGAAACAGACAGAGGATAAAATGGAAGAGAGTTTTACATATCATATTCACACTATGGGGTATGTTTACTAAACCGGGCTAACGGTTAACTCGGGCTGTCTGCCACTAGGTCCCATATTATTCAATGGGACCTAGTGGCATATAGCCCAGGTTAACCATTAGCCCGGTTTAATAAACATACCCCTATATTACAAGAGTCCCATTCATAGGTATGGGGTTAAACGGAAACTGACATTACAGCTTTTTTTTAAAATAAATTGATGGTAAATAACTGATTACAAATATCTACTTAGGTGAGTCAGAGAGAAAAAAAAAGGGAAAATAAATAAATAAAAAATGAAGACCAACTAAGGAGATAAAAAGGGCTAAAAAAAGGGAAGAAAAAAGAAAAGAACATAAAAATAGAAAAGTGAAAAAGGAAGGAAATATAAGAGAGACTGAGCATAAGGATTGTGAAGAGGCAGCAAGAGAAAAGGAAGAGACTAGCATTCAGTGAGACTAGCAGTGAGACTAGGAAGAGACTAGCATTCTGTTTTTGTAATGGGATGCGAGACTGTGTGAATAATAATAACATCAAAATCACCTTTGGATTAGGGACAAGGCTGACAGTGATACCAAGTAAGTGGCAACATTGTTGGTCCATTCTTCGGCAGTCGATAATGTGGGAGCATAATTGTGAGTAACCCCCTTTTCTATCATTTTATTTCTTGAATGAAGCTCCCAGTGAGAATGGCCAAGTTCATCTGCCTCTCAAACTCTCCAAGTTCTATAAGGATTTTAGTAGAAACAAATGAAAAATGAATAATGTAATTATAGACTTTAATCTAATCCGTTTTATCCCAATTAAACTTGCTTGTAATAAACCCCTCTTGACTATCGTCTTTTGTAAGATGACATTTGGAAGAGGGCAAACCCAACTTTCTATGAAATTAGGGGGTAACTTACTAATAGTTATCATGCAATAACATTCTTATTGCATGTTGTCTGACACAAGGCCTATTATGTAATATATAATATGCATTTGTATATGACTGAAGCGCAACTTTGAAAACATCCATAATCTTATTGTCTCCAGCTATAAATGTTACTGCATAATATAAGTAGATAGTTATTAAAGAGGGGTTGGATTTTAATTTTGAGAAGGTTATGATCTGGATTTTATGAGACATGTTCTATTTTTTATAGAAATATCCAAAATGTTTGATTTTATCAATAGACAACAATCCTAAGTTCATGGTTGTGCTGGGGGACTTTAGCTACTTGAATTGCTAAGAAAGCCTTGCCTATCAATAGTAGGTGAAAAATTGGTTGAATAGCAATTTAAGAAATAAAACTAAGGAACTACCTCGTAAATACAAAAACCACGTATAGTCCACTTCTCACAGCATTAAGGTGAATATCACAGAATAATAATTCAAAAAGGACCAATAAATGCATGGAACACATTACCATACCACCCTATGATCTGGGATGCTTGATAATACTCAGATCTGACACCCGAAATCTTCCTTATTCACCAAGCAGTTCTATTTGGTAAGATTCCTGAGTCACATCAAAGGATCAAAAATCTGGACTCACTTAAGGCCCCCTTTAGCCATGCAGCAGACAGCTTGGTGGGAGGAGTGGCCTAGTGGTTGGGGCAAGTTACCTCAGGCCAAAAGGTCAGGGGTTCAAATCCCACTAGAGGACAGCAACCTTGGGTCGGAAGTACTGGGGTTTCTAGTCCCACAGGTGCTCCTTGTCGTCTTGGGCAAGCCACTTAACCCTCCACTGCCCACGTTCCTTGTAAGTATTAGTGCATGTGTCTTATATCCCTTCGTGTTAAATGTATCCCCCAATTGTGTTGAAACCACTTTGATTGAAGGATAAGGTGGTATACAAAACTGTCTAAATAAATAAGTGTTAGTAAAAGGGGACCGTAGACTGTGCTTTTCTTCTATAAAATAATAATGAAAAATGATATTTGGGCCACCTCCAGAATATTCAACTCTATGGGGGTCTTATACTAAAGTGAGCTAAGCAGTTAGTGTGGGCTACAGCATAGGCTAACTCTGCGCTGTGACCTCTGGTAACTGTTAGTCTGGGACCAGCATAGTTAATAAAAAGAGAATGAGAGCAGGAAGTGAAAACTGGGGCTATAAGAAAAGTTGTGAATAGAAATAAAAAGAACTGGGTAAGAAAGGGAATGCAATTAGCCCAGATAGATTTTGTGACCTAATCTGCTAACATAAGAGTCACCTATGGAAGAGGGGCAAAGCTAATATTTACACCCAGTAAGTTGTGAGAAATCCCTGGTTATCTCTGGCCCTTAAGGGTCTCTGTAGGTTTGTGTTATGGTGAGAAATGCTGTGTGCATGCCGTCTCTGGTTATGCAGTAACCTTTGGAAGGGGGACCAAGCTGAATGTTAAGCCAAGTAAGTTCTCCTGATTCAATATTAATTTCAAAGGAAGGGAATTTCTTGACCTTCAGAACTGTATAGCCATATAGTGTACTTAATATCATTTTATTAATGACCATATTTCACCTGGAAATATTTACAATATTTATAATATGAAATAAAAGGATAGAAGAAAAAGAGGGTGTTGAACATAGAGATGCAAAAGAGAGACATAGAGAAAGGAAAACTAGACACTGTGAGAAAATGGCAGTAAATGAAAGAGAGAGGAGAAAGCAAAATTGGTGTGGAAGGGGAGAGAAAAACTACAGTAAAAAAAAAAAAAACAGAAGTGCACATGAAATTGTCTTTCTGGCCAGTGCAGATAATAAAATATCAGTAATCATTTGAAAATTTATTTATTTTCCCAAATAAATAACAAATAGATCCAAATAGATTTTAAAGACAGATAGCAGGTACATCAAGGTTTCAGGCCTGAATTCCCTGTTGTTCACTCTTTTAGTAATGAAAGGGAGCACTGTGTGAGTACAAACACATACAAGACCACCTTTGGAGCAGGGACAAAACTGATGATTAAACCAGGTATAATTAATTGGATTGAGAAATATCATGGTGATAACTCTGGTTTCTACCGTACAGAGTTCTTGGGGAAAACTGGACTCTATGCAAGCCCTTTGGACTGGCATAAGAATTAGGAGAATAAAGGGAAGGGTCTCTCTGAACAAACAATGTGAGATACAAATGAAAACAACCAACAGAGATTGACCACAGCTGAGACTCCCAAATATTCCTTAAGAGGTACTTCATTAAAGACCTGACTCGGCCGAGTTTTGGCAAATCACTCTTGCATCAGGGGTCTGAAAAGAAGCCTGTATCAAAAAAATTGTAAATATGTACAAACTGTGTAAGCAATGTATTACATCAACACTGTAATCCAAAAACCCCTAATGTTTACTCCACAGATGGAACATATCCTCTCATACCTGACATTGATATTTCAGCAGTAAGCCACTTGCATCAGGGGTACACAGCAGAAATTCAGGTATGCCTAAATTTCTGCTGTGTACCCCCGAACAAGCAGCTTACCGCTGAAACATTAGTGTCCAGTTTGCAGGGATATGTTGCATCTGTGGAGTAAACATTACAGTTTTTTGGATTACAGTGTTGACATAACACGTTGCTCACACAGTTGGTACATATTTACAATTTTTTAATACAGACTTCATTTCAGACCTCTGATGCATGTGTGATTTGCTGAAACTCGGCTGAGTCGGGTCCTTAATTAAGTACCTCGTAAGGAATATTTGGGAGTCTCAGCTGTGGTCAATCTCCATTGGTTGTTTGCCTTTGTATCTCACCTGGCGTAAGAACTAGCCAAGAGGTGGTTCAGAGGTGAGCTTTCAAGGCTACATTGGTCAAACATTCCCTCTGAGGTATTTGGGAGTCTTCCACCTGCATTCCCACCATTGGAAGGTGCTGCAGAAATATGATGGTTTCAGTAGTGAGGGGCAGGCAAGTTTTCCTGTGCTCCTTAGAGGGAATGTTGCACTAATCCCTTTTACATATGCCCCAGTAGTGCCTGTCACTGTGGGAATGATAAATGAAAGGTCATTTTCGGATCTGGTACAAAGTTGCATGTGTTGCCAAGTAAGTAATCAGCTGTGATGAAAATGATTCAAAAATTAGCTTTTAAAGTTTTTCTTTTATTTACAGTAGTGTAAAAGAAAAGCAAAAAACCTTTCTTCTTATGGATTCTTACTTGTCATGACATGAGATAGACCATTGGCGGACATAATTTCATTAAAACATGCTTCCGAAAGAAAATATAATTAATCATAGAATCCTAGAAAGATAAGGGCTTCTTCAAGAGGTCATATAAAATCATAGTGAAATGGGAAAGGACAGAGCTCCAGCAATCATTCAGAAATCTGAAAAAATGGGGCAAAAATCGAACTCAGGAGGTCTTCTTGAATCATAGAAAGAGAGGTTTGAGGGAGGCCTCAGGAGTTCATCTAGAACTATAAAAGAGAGGTCTGAGGGAGACTTCAGGAGGTCATCTAAAAGCATAGAAAGAACAGTGGAAGTTTAAAGGAAGTGTAAGAAACATGCAAAAATGTCATCCCTTGATCAAATGCAAGGTTTATGCTGAGGACGTTAAAGACATTTGCTTTTGCCTGCCATATTTGTAAAGCAGTTACACACTGTGTTGATACTGGAGCCAGAAAGCTCACGTTCGGATCAGGAACAAAATTGATCGTGAAACCCAGTAAGCCAAAACAATTGATGCATGTTTTATTTTATTTTCATGTATATATTCTGCTCTCAAGGGCATTTTTTTTTAACTTCAACTAAATGTTGCTTCAGATGCTGAAAACCTTATAAGGTCATTAAGTGAAGCAGACTTTAAAAATGTAAAGATAACAGAATCATTGGAAGAGAGGAAAGACCCTCCCCCCCCAATAGTGTGTTTTAAATCTGGGGAATAAATCTTATCTTTTGAACTCATTTAATCAGGCATGAGAGACAAAGACAGTATCTGTTCTACACTAGGGAAAATTAAATTCAGATGGGGTGATGATGTTGAAAAAAATTCTTAAATTTAATCTAGGATCCCAGTTTACAGACCTGGAAATGGATCTTGTGCACATACTTCAGGTATGTTGAGTTTTTGTTATTGGATTTATCACAGTGTAGCTAGTGGAGCCAACAGGAGAATGATATTTGGAGCTGGGACAAAATTATCTGTAAAGCCTGGTGAGCAAATACTGACCTCCCCTTACTACTAGAACGGGTTGAAAGAGATAATAGAGGGATTCACATACAGGTGAAAATCATGGACAGGGCATTCTGGAGGGCTAGAGAAATATTAAGTGGTTGTTTTCAGTTTCCTTTAGGCTGTTGTAGAACTGGGTTTGTTGGGGGCAGGGGGGCTGAACATTGGGATTTTAGGAAGATGTAATGTCTGGCTGCTAGCATAGAATGTAAATGATACTGTAGTATTCATATGAATGTTTAATATAATTGTAGTCTGTCTTGAAGGGTTGAATAGCTACTAGCCAGCAAAGGTAGGGAGTAGCCTAATGGTTAGCACAGTGCTCTAGAGCCAGTTCAAAGTCCACTGATGTTCCTTGTGGTCTTGGGTTAGTCACTGAACCCTCTGTTCCTCAGGTACAAAATTCAATTTATTTCTTGTTTCAGGACAGTTTATAATTTGAAATCTTACAAAATCTACCCTACCTGAATTTAAATCACCTTGAACTACTAATGACAAGGTGTGATCTAAGAATAAATGAGTAACTTTCTTAAATTAAAATTCTACCATCCTACTGAATCTTTTCCAAGATGTTAGGGCCAACAATGAGATACCATGCCATGTAACACATTAATATTTATTTATTTACATTCTCTTATATACTGTGCTATTCTGCATCAGTGTGGTTTACATTGAACAAACTGAAATTACATTGAACAGGGCATTATAACTTGGAGATAACTATTTCACAGGGAACATGGGCCATGGAGGGTTAAGTGGCTTGCCCAAGACCACAAGGAGCACCTGTGGGACTAGAAACCCCAGTCCTTCTGGCCCAAGGTTGCTGTCCTCTAGTGGGATTTGAACCCCCGACCTTCTGGCCTGAAGTACCTTGCCCCCAACCACTAGACCACTCCTCCACTCCACTAATATATGAATTAATTAAGTAAGTAAGATTGACTCCTTTCCTGGAGAGAGAATAAGCCTGATAGCTGGCTATAAATATATTTAGTTAGTCTGGTATAAAGATCTTCAAAACTCACAAGCAGAGACGTATCTACTTCTGCCTACCCCGACAATATTTGCAGTAAGCTAAAGAACAGTGCAGCTTCTCTTTGAGATCTTAAGAGCAGATTTTAGCTTGTTGTGCAGCTTTAGTGTGAATAGCTTGCCGTTATATACTCAGAATTGATTACTAAACTTTTGTTAATCAATTTCCAGCTTCAGGAATCTGTTATATAGAAACAAATTAGGAAAGGCTGCTTCTTTGCCCAATAGTAGAAAAATTAAAAGCTGTGCATCAAGTAAGTGAGCCAGGAGTGTTTGTTAGGGCTTTCCTTACTGTGAGAATAATGATTACAGAGTCTTTTTTGAATCAGGAACGAAACTTCTTGTACTGCCAGGTAAGAGTGTACTTGTGTGGGGCATCCATAGAAACATATAAAAAGACTGCAGATAAGATCATAAAAGACCCATTAATTCATTCAATTAAATTCCTGTTGAATTGTTTTAGCACTCACTCAAAGCACCTTTAGCAAATCCAAGCTGAATAGAATTGACACCTTCAGTGTCCTTATGAAAGGGATGTTTTCTTGCTGACTCCAATATATGTACAGTATGTTGTTTGGGAAATGAAGAAAAGGAAGTCGTGATATTTTAGCAGGAGCAGTTCATTTATTCAGGACACTTCTTGAAGAAGGAATTACGTTTGGGACTGAGATTATATATATATATATATATATATATATATATATATAATCATGTGTTTTGGGTAGGGGCAGTGTTGGAAGAAGGATTTTGTTCATTGATAACATACTTTTAGGGTCAGTTATCATCAGTGGATAATATAAGTAGAACTTAAAGTTCACTACATCTATGATTGAGCCCCTCTCTTGTCTCCCAACGCCTGGAAACTGGACACTTCATTTGTGCAATCATAAGACCAGAAGAGAAAAAGGAGGACATCTGAACTTCTAGTTGAATCTTTTGGCTTGAAACAGGATAATTATTCTGAAAGGATGAGGTTGAGAACTAGAGGCTAGTTAGTCTGATCTCTGTGATGAATAAATTTTGGGAAACGCTGCTAAAATATAGGGTAGTGAGGTTTCTGGAGTCCAAAAAAAATGTAGATCATGCATTTGGGCTGCAAAATTTCAAGAGGGTTGGTACAGTGTAGGGGGTGAAGTACTTTTGCCCACCAAAGAACGGGACCTGGGCGTGATACTTTCTGATCTTAAAGTGGCTAAACAGGTAGAAAATGATGAGGGTGAAAGGGGATAGACTCAGGAGTAATATGTGGAAATATTTCTTTACGAAAGAGTGATAGATGTGTGGAAAGTCTCTCAGTGGAGGTAGAAGAGACATGGACAGTATCTGAATTCAAGAAAGTGTGAGACAAACACAGAAGATCTCTAAAGGAAAAAAGGGACTATAGTAGTTGATATGGAAGGGCAGACTAGATAGACTGCTGTCATGTATCTATGTTTCTATGTAAAATTTTCACCTAAGATAAATGAGAAGGAAGAGAGAGAGAGGAACGCCCTCCTTACTATAACACAAGCTGGTTTTTGTAAGGTACTTGGTTACTGTGTGAATTATGGAGGTGGTGCAAATAAGCTCATATTCGGAAAAGGGACAAGACTCTCTGTACAGTTAAGTAAGTAGGTTATTGCATAAAATTGTGTTGCTTGTTGAAAAATACCTCATAACAACTTAAAGCGAGCATTCAAACTGAGCAACCATCCTTGAGAGACCCATACAAATTGAGTAAGTCCAGTTTTCAGCTAGATAGATATTTACATCACAACAGCCACCATCACAACTGATGTTAGTGGAACTTCAGGAGAGACAAGAAGTGAATTAATTCATAAAATTTCTAGCCACCAATCTTAAAATTATTAGTGGATTACAGTATCACATAGCACTGACCTGTGGCTAAGGAGAGGATTTCTGTTCCCAGTACTATAGAACAGGCACTCTCCCCTAGATTGCAACAGCTAGATGTGAAAAGAAATATTCATTCCATGAAAATGCAATAACTGTGTAGTGTAAACTTCCTTATTGTATTGTATTACATTTTATAACAATTGCAACCAAGTTTCAGCTACAGAAGCAAATATTATGAATTAGTTTAAAAAATTCAAACATTTGCCCAGATCCTGAAAAAAATTCCACATAGGGGAAAATTCAACCCAAAACTATTAATTTTCAAAAATGAAGAAGGAGGTAGGCTGTGCAAACAAAAACAGGGAAACAGCTTTACACACAGAAAAGTAAGAGGGAGAAGAAAATGGCTGAAAGGTGCAGAAGCATTCCGAAACCATGGGGAGACCCTCAGTGAGACCTTGATTCCTTTTACTCATATGAAGTTGCTTTAGGGTTTTGGTTTACTCTATAATCTGAGTTGCCAGTAGAGGACTGAAAGTTTCCTGAAGTTCTTGCCTGAGAGATTTTTGTCACAGCAGAAAATACTGTGTGAATAACAATGCGGCTAGGAAACTCACATTTGGAGCTGGGACAAGACTAACAGTTACACCATGTAGGTAACATTTGTCCCCATTGTTTAAAAATACATTTGATTCATATTGTTAGTTAGCTTTGATTAAACCTATTCACCCCTTTTGGTTTTGCTGCTTAGGCGAGGGGCAGGGAGGTTTCTAAAATGTGGACAAGATACTATCCTGTTTCTCAGATTTATGGTGAGAAAACCAACTTGGGCAAGAGAGATCCCAGATACAGCTAGAATGAACAAGGTAAATTATAAGGCTGGGGAAGGGTCAATGGAACTGGTTGGTTAAGGTTTTATTAGTGGTGAGGAGAGTCATATTGCTAAATTGGTTACTCTCAAGGGGGACCACTATGGGGCACTGGAAAAAAGAAGTATATACTTTATTACTCATTGAGCAGGCGGGGGTATGGGTTAAGGAGGGAGCTACGGGAAAATTCTTGGAAGAGTGGGGTCCATATATACAAACACTGACACCACAAAACAGGAGCAGAATTCTTAATTTACTCCAATGCCGATCTAGTAGGACGGGGGGATTTTCTGATTATGTCTCCAAGGTGGAAATGAAGGCAATTGGGAGGGATTGGAACATGGAACCTGTTTTAAGGGGGGGGGGGAGGGGGACCAAGGGGGAGGGAAGGAGTGTTTTGCAAATGAAGGTTAGAGGTGAGAAGTAGAGGAAATCATATTGGGTGATATATTATTGATTTAAAAAGGGTGTTTTAGACTCAGTTGTACTAGAAAGTTAAATTGTTGAAATATAAGATTATTTGGTTATAGTCTACTACATTGTTTATGGATATGCGAGCAGGTGAAAGTGCACACATCTGCTGGGCGGAAATGAAAATACTACTGATTGGAATGTAGGTAAATAATAATTGGATAAGGGAGGGCAGGGGGAGGTGAGAGGAAGGAGAAAAATATAAAAGAATGTAAACTGTTTAAAAGATTATAGATGTTTTAATATCAAAATGTAATACAAAGGTTAATGATGATGATACAGCTATGTTTAATAAAAAAAAGATTTCAACATAAATTATGGTAGATAACAACCAGTACGGTCCATCTAGTCTTCCCAGTCAGGCGGCTAGAGTTGCATCTGTTGCTACATGCAAGGTTTGGTTTGGGTTTTTGTTTTGTGTTTTTTATGTTTTTTTAGTGCCATCAAGTAAGTGCTGACTCTTGGTGACCCAGCTGCCTCTGGGTTTTCTTGGCAATGTATCACCAGAAGTAGATTGCCAGGTCTTTTCATCCAAGGCAATGGAGGGTAAAGGGACTTGCCCAAGGTCCCAATGAGTGCCAGTGGGAATCAAACCCTTGATGATCTGGGTACTGGGCAGTTGCTCTATCTACTAGGTTACTTCTCCACTCCCTGTGCAAGTTACTCCCCTCTATTTCTGAAGTTATTTAAGTCTGGTTTGATAACATCCTCATGCCCTTTAAGGATCCTCTGTGTCTGTCCCATACCTCTTTGAATTCCATCAGTCTTGTTGCCCCCACCACCTTCACTGGGAAGGCATTACAGGCATCCACCACCCTTTCTGTGAAAAAGCATTTCCCAATGTTGCTTTTGAGTTTACCTCCTTGAAGCTTCATTTCATGTCCTCTTGTTCAACAGCTTCCCCATCTCTAAAAATACTGTTTGCTCATTTCATTAATACGAGAACTTTGAAATATTTAAATGTCTGCATCATATCTCCCCTTTTCCCTCTCCTCTAGGGTATAGATATCTAGGTCTTCTGGACCCATTTTTGATTGATTCAAAAAGATCTTGTCAAGAAAGATTTGAAACAGACAGAGGATAAGAGGGAAGAGAGTTGTACATATTATATTCACACTATATTTCAAGAGTCCTATTCATAGGTATGGGGTTAAATGCAAACTGACATTACAGTTTGTTAACTAAATTGATGGTAAATAACTGATTACAAATATCTACTTAGGTGAGTCAGAGAGAAAAAAAAAGAGAAAAATAAATAAATAAAAATGAAGACCAATTAAGGAGATAAAAAAGGCTAAAAAAATAGAAGAAAAAAGAAAAGAACATAAAAATAGAAAAGTGAAAAAGGAAGGAAATAAAAGAGAGACAGAGCATAAGGATTGTGAAGAGGCAGCAAGAGAAAAGGAAGAGACTAGCATTCTGTTTTTGTAATGGGATGCGAGACTGTGTGAATAATAATAACTTCAAAATCACCTTTGGATTAGGGACAAGGCTGACAGTGATACCAAGTAAGTGGCAATATTGTTGGTCCATTCTTTGGCAGTCGGTAATATGGGAGCATAATTGTGAGTAACCCTCTTTTCTATCATTTTACTTCTTGAATGAAGCTCCCAGTGAGAATGGCCAATTTCATCTGCCTCTCAAACTCTCCCAGTTCTATAAGGATTTAGTAGATACAAATGAAAAATGAATGATGTAATCATAGACTTTAACCTAATCTGTTTTATCCCAATTAAGCTTGCTTGTAATAAACCCCTCTTGACTATTCATCTTTTGTAAGATGACATTTGGAAAAGGCGAGCCCAATTTTCTATGAAATTAGGGGGTAACTTACTAATGGTTATCATGCAATAACATTCTTATTGCATGTTGTCTGACACAAGGCCTCTTATGTAATATATAATATGCATTTCTATATGACTGAAGCGTAACTTTGAAAACATCCATAATCTTATTGTCTCCAGCTATAAATGTTACTGCATAATATAAGTAGATAATAAAGAGGGGTTGGTTATTAACTTTGAGAAGGTTATGATCTGGATTTTATGAGACATGTTCTATTTTTTTATATCAGTATCCAAAATTTTGATTTTATCAATAGATAACAATCCTAAGTTCATGATTGTGCTGGGGGACTTAGGCAAGGCTTTCTTATCAATTTAAGTAGCTAATCAATAGTAAGTGAAAAATTGGTTGAATAGCAATTTAAGAAATTAAACTAAGGAACTAAATACAAAAACCATGTACAGTCCACTTTTAGCATTAAGGTGAATGTCACAGAAAAATAATTCAAAAAGGACCAATAAATGCATAGAGCACATAACCATACCACCCTATGATTTGGGATCCTTGATAATACTCGGATCTGACACCCTAAACCTTCCTTATTCACCAAGCAGTTCTATTTGGTAACATTCCTGAGTCATATCAAAGGCTCAAAAATCTGGACTCACTTAGGGCCCCCCCCCCCTTTAGGCCATGCGGCAGACAGCTTGAGCTAAGTGTTAGTAAAAGGGGACCGTAGACTGTGCTTTTCTTCTATAAAATAACAATGAAAAATGATATTTGGGCCACCTCCAGAATATTCAACTCTGTGGGGGTCTTTTACTAAACTGAGCTAAGCAGTTAGTGTGGGCTGCAGCATAGGCTAACTCTGCGCTGTGACCTCTGGTAACTGTTAGCCTGGGACCAGCCTAGTTAATGCTGCCTGACTTCCACGCTAACTGTGCTTCATGCATTTGGGCGCTCAGTGGGCAGGTAGGGTCAGAGAGTGTTTGGAGTGAGCGCCCCGTAGTCAGCATGCCCCACGCTAATTGCAAGGCATGCTGGTAGCATGGAGGCGTCTACCTCCACCTATGCAGGTGACAGCAAGTACACCCCCCTATTTTTATGGTTTCCATGCCCCCATCAATTAATGCGGTGGTGTTGCACCCAACGCACTATGGTTTTGAGCACGATCAGTGCATTAGGTGCAACACCTTAGTACCCTATAATAAAAGGGCCCCATTCTCCAGTGAATTTCCACTGTGTATAATTTTTCATACACTCTAAACTTCTCAGAGCAGAAGCCCAGTAGAGGTGTTGTATGCTCATATTGTACTCTGCATGTTTTTGGCAAGGGAGGAATCACTGTGTGAATACAGGAGGCTACAATAAGCTCATTTTTGGAATAGGCACAAGACTGGTAGTAATTCCAAGTAAGTTTCCATCCCATGTTTAAATGTCTGTTCAAAGACTTTCCCACTTCCATGTAGCAATTTATGTAAACAAGAATAGAAGCAATGTCTTTACTTGAAAATATTTATTTTATTCTGGTAAAGAATATTAGAGCTGTGGAATTAAGAGATGATTCACATTTTTAAACTGCTGGGTACTTGTGATACAGACCGGCCATTGTTGGACATAGGATTCTGGGCTCCATGGACTTTAGTCTGACTCAGCATGGCTTTTCTTATAAATTGGAGCTTTTACCCAAATAATGACAGGAAATAATTCACTAAGTTGAAAGGGCCATGTGTAATTATTGTTGCTTAGAATTATAATGTGCTCATACGTAAAATCGACAAAATGCATTTTTGAGTTCCTGTATCTAATGTTAGCCAGTGGGGACTCCTATCAGAAGATACAGTCCATGGAAGAATGTTCTTTATGCATACAGTAAAGAGCTTCCTTGTTTTATCTTCAAACATTTCCGAGAACTGTATTAGAGTTTTTGCAGTGGCTTAAAACACTGTGTGGGTACTTCTGGCAGCTACAAACTTACCTTTGGTCATGGAACACAATTATTTGTGAAGCCAAGTAAGTTTTCATCCAGAATTATAACTTAGGCACAGCCTCTTCTATGACAGAATGTTAGGTATTTATTTAATAGGATAGAAGAGAAGACATGAAAAAAGCAAGATGAGAGAGAGAGAGAAAGAGAGTAAATAAAAAGAGAATGAGAGCAGGAAGTGAAAACTGGGGCTATAAGAAAAGTTGTGAATAGAAATAAAAAGAACTGGGTAAGAAAGGGAATGCAATTAGCCCAGATAGATTTTGTGACCTAATCTGCTAACATAAGTCACCTATGGAAGAGGGGCAAAGCTAATATTTACACCCAGTAAGTTGTGAGAAATCCCTGGTTATCTCTGGCCCTTAAGGGTCTCTGTAGGTTTGTGTTATGATGAGAAATGCTGTGTGCATGCCGTCTCTGGTTATGCACTAACCTTTGGAAGGGGGACCAAGCTGAATGTTAAGCCAAGTAAGTTCTCCTGATTCGATATTAATTTCAAAGCAAGAGAATTTCTTGACCTTCAGAACTGTATAGCCATATAGTGTACTTAATATCATTTTATTAATGACCATATTTCACCTGGAAATATTTACAATATTTATAATATGAAATAAAAGGATAGAAGAAAAAGAGGGTGTTGAACAGAGAGATGCAAAAGAGAGACATAGAGAAAGGAAAACTAGACACTGTGAGAAAATGGCAGTAAATGAAAGAGAGAGGAGAAAGCAACATTGGTGGGCGGGGGGGGGGGGCAGGGGAGAAAAACTACAGTAGAAAAAAAACCAGAAGTGCACATGAAATTGTCTTTCTGGCCAGTGCAGATAATAAAATATCAGTAATCATTTGAAAATTTATTTCTTTTCCCAAATAAATAACAAATAGATCCAAATAGATTTTAAAGACAGATAGCAGGTACATCAAGGTTTCAGGCCTGAATTCCCAGTTGTTCACTCTTTTAGTAATGAAAGGGAGCACTATGTGAGTACAAACACATACAAGACCACCTTTGGAGCAGGGACAAAACTGATGATTAAACCAGGTATAATTAATTGGATTGAGAAATATCATGGTGATAACTCTGGTTTCTACCGTACAGAGTTCTTGGGGAAAACTGGACTCTATGCAAGCCCTTTGGACTGGCATAAGAATTAGGAGAATAAAGGGAAGGGTCTCTCTGAACAAACAATGTGAGATACAAAGGAAAACAACCAACAGAGATTGACCACAGCTGAGACTCCCAAATATTCCTTAAGAGGTACTTCATTAAAGACCTGACTCGGCCGAGTTTTGGCAAATCACTCTTGCATCAGGGGTCTGAAAAGAAGCCTGTATCAAAAAAATTGTAAATATGTACAAACTGTGTAAGCAATGTATTACATCAACACTGTAATCCAAAAACCCCTAATGTTTACTCCACAGATGGAACATATCCTCTCATACCTGACATTGATATTTCAGCAGTAAGCCACTTGCATCAGGGGTACACAGCAGAAATTCAGGTATGCCTAAATTTCTGCTGTTTACCCCCGAACAAGCAGCTTAACGCTGAAACATTAGTGTAAAGTTTGCAGGGATATGTTGCATCTGTGGAGTAAACATTACAGTTTTTTGGATTACAGTGTTGACATAACACGTTGCTCACACAGTTGGTACATATTTACAATTTTTTAATACAGACTTCATTTCAGACCTCTGATGCATGTGTGATTTGCTGAAACTCGGCTGAGTCGGGTCCTTAATTAAGTACCTCGTAAGGAATATTTGGGAGTCTCAGCTGTGGTCAATCTCCATTGGTTGTTTGCCTTTGTATCTCACCTGGCGTAAGAACTAGCCAAGAGGTGGTTCAGAGGTGAGCTTTCAAGGCTACATTGGTCAAACATTCCCTCTGAGGTATTTGGGAGTCTTCCACCTGCATTCCTACCATTGGAAGGTGCTGCAGAAATATGATGGTTTCAGTAGTGAGGGGCAGGCAAGTTTTCCTGTGCTCCTTAGAGGGAATGTTGCACTAATCCCTTTTACATATGCCCCAGTAGTGCCTGTCACTGTGGGAATGATAAATGAAAGGTCATTTTCGGATCTGGTACAAAGTTGCATGTGTTGCCAAGTAAGTAATCAGCTGTGATGAAAATGATTCAAAAATTAGCTTTTAAAGTTTTTCTTTTATTTACAGTAGTGTAAAAGAAAAGCAAAAAACCTTTCTTCTTATGGATTCTTACTTGTCATGACATGGGATAGACCATTGGCGGACATAATTTCATTAAAACATGCTTCCGAAAGAAAATATAATTAATCATAGAATCCTAGAAAGATAAGGGCTTCTTCAAGAGGTCATATAAAATCATAGTGAAATGGGAAAGGACAGAGCTCCAGCAATCATTCAGAAATCCGAAAAAATGGGGCAAAAATCGAACTCAGGAGGTCTTCTTGAATCATAGAAAGAGAGGTTTGAGGGAGGCCTCAGGAGTTCATCTAGAACTATAAAAGAGAGGTCTGAGGGAGACTTCAGGAGGTCATCTAAAAGCATAGAAAGAACAGTGGAAGTTTAAAGGAAGTGTAAGAAACATGCAAAAATGTCATCCCTTGATCAAATGCAAGGTTTATGCTGAGGACGTTAAAGACATTTGCTTTTGCCTGCCATATTTGTAAAGCAGTTACACACTGTGTTGATACTGGAGCCAGAAAGCTCACGTTCGGATCAGGAACAAAATTGATCGTGAAACCCCCAGAGCCAAAACAATTGATGCATGTTTTATTTTATTTTCATGTATATATTCTGCTCTCAAGGGCATTTTTTTTTAACTTCAACTAAATGTTGCTTCAGATGCTGAAAACCTTATAAGGTCATTAAGTGAAGCAGACTTTAAAAATGTAAAGATAACAGAATCATTGGAAGAGAGGAAAGACCCTCCCCCCCCCCAATAGTGTGTTTTAAATCTGGGGAATAAATCTTATCTTTTGAACTCATTTAATCAGGCATGAGAGACAAAGACAGTATCTGTTCTACACTAGGGAAAATTAAATTCAGATGGGGTGATGATGTTGAAAAAAATTCTTAAATTTAATCTAGGATCCCAGTTTACAGACCTGGAAATGGATCTTGTGCACATACTTCAGGTATGTTGAGTTTTTGTTATTGGATTTATCACAGTGTAGCTAGTGGAGCCAACAGGAGAATGATATTTGGAGCTGGGACAAAATTATCTGTAAAGCCTGGTGAGCAAATACTGACCTCCCCTTACTACTAGAACGGGTTGAAAGAGATAATAGAGGGATTCACATACAGGTGAAAATCATGGACAGGGCATTCTGGAGGGCTAGAGAAATATTAAGTGGTTGTTTTCAGTTTCCTTTAGGCTGTTGTAGAACTGGGTTTGTTGGGGGCAGGGGGCTGAACATTGGGATTTTAGGAAGATGTAATGTCTGGCTGCTAGCATAGAATGTAAATGATACTGTAGTATTCATATGAATGTTTAATATAATTGTAGTCTGTCTTGAAGGGTTGAATAGCTACTAGCCAGCAAAGGTAGGGAGTAGCCTAATGGTTAGCACAGTGCTCTAGAGCCAGTTCAAAGTCCACTGATGTTCCTTGTGGTCTTGGGTTAGTCACTGAACCCTCTGTTCCTCAGGTACAAAATTCAATTTATTTCTTGTTTCAGGACAGTTTATAATTTGAAATCTTACAAAAATCTACCCTACCTGAATTTAAATCACCTTGAACTACTAATGACAAGGTGTGATCTAAGAATAAATGAGTAACTTTCTTAAATTAAAATTCTACCATCCTACTGAATCTTTTCCAAGATGTTAGGGCCAACAATGAGATACCATGCCATGTAACACATTAATATTTATTTATTTACATTCTCTTATATACTGTGCTATTCTGCATCAGTGTGGTTTACATTGAACAAACTGAAATTACATTGAACAGGGCATTATAACTTGGAGATAACTATTTCACAGGGAACATGGGCCATGGAGGGTTAAGTGGCTTGCCCAAGACCACAAGGAGCACCTGTGGGACTAGAAACCCCAGTCCTTCTGGCCCAAGGTTGCTGTCCTCTAGTGGGATTTGAACCCCCGACCTTCTGGCCTGAAGTACCTTGCCCCCAACCACTAGACCACTCCTCCACTCCACTAATATATGAATTAATTAAGTAAGTAAGATTGACTCCTTTCCTGGAGAGAGAATAAGCCTGATAGCTGGCTATAAATATATTTAGTTAGTCTGGTATAAAGATCTTCAAAACTCACAAGCAGAGACGTATCTACTTCTGCCTACCCCGACAATATTTGCAGTAAGCTAAAGAACAGTGCAGCTTCTCTTTGAGATCTTAAGAGCAGATTTTAGCTTGTTGTGCAGCTTTAGTGTGAATAGCTTGCCGTTATATACTCAGAATTGATTACTAAACTTTTGTTAATCAATTTCCAGCTTCAGGAATCTGTTATATAGAAACAAATTAGGAAAGGCTGCTTCTTTGCCCAATAGTAGAAAAATTAAAAGCTGTGCATCAAGTAAGTGAGCCAGGAGTGTTTGTTAGGGCTTTCCTTACTGTGAGAATAATGATTACAGAGTCTTTTTTGAATCAGGAACGAAACTTCTTGTACTGCCAGGTAAGAGTGTACTTGTGTGGGGCATCCATAGAAACATATAAAAAGACTGCAGATAAGATCATAAAAGACCCATTAATTCATTCAATTAAATTCCTGTTGAATTGTTTTAGCACTCACTCAAAGCACCTTTAGCAAATCCAAGCTGAATAGAATTGACACCTTCAGTGTCCTTATGAAAGGGATGTTTTTCTTGCTGACTCCAATATATGTACAGTATGTTGTTTGGGAAATGAAGAAAAGGAAGTCGTGATATTTTAGCAGGAGCAGTTCATTTATTCAGGACACTTCTTGAAGAAGGAATTACGTTTGGGACTGAGATTATATATATATATATATATATATATATATATATAATCATGTGTTTTGGGTAGGGGCAGTGTTGGAAGAAGGATTTTGTTCATTGATAACATACTTTTAGGGTCAGTTATCATCAGTGGATAATATAAGTAGAACTTAAAGTTCACTACATCTATGATTGAGCCCCTCTCTTGTCTCCCAACGCCTGGAAACTGGACACTTCATTTGTGCAATCATAAGACCAGAAGAGAAAAAGGAGGACATCTGAACTTCTAGTTGAATCTTTTGGCTTGAAACAGGATAATTATTCTGAAAGGATGAGGTTGAGAACTAGAGGCTAGTTAGTCTGATCTCTGTGATGAATAAATTTTGGGAAACGCTGCTAAAATATAGCATAGTGAGGTTTCTGGAGCCCAAAAAAAATGTAGATCATGCATTTGGGCTGCAAAATTTCAAGAGGGT
Organism: Ichthyophis bannanicus; assembly: GCA_033557465.1. Taxonomy (NCBI): domain Eukaryota; kingdom Metazoa; phylum Chordata; class Amphibia; order Gymnophiona; family Ichthyophiidae; genus Ichthyophis; species Ichthyophis bannanicus. The sequence goes on from CM066048.1 coordinate 125,528,841, forward strand.
TGGTACAGTGTAGGGGGTGAAGTACTTTTGCCCACCAAAGAACGGGACCTGGGCGTGATACTTTCTGATCTTAAAGTGGCTAAACAGGTAGAAAATGATGAGGGTGAAAGGGGATAGACTCAGGAGTAATATGCGGAAATATTTCTTTACGAAAGAGTGATAGATGTGTGGAAAGTCTCTCAGTGGAGGTAGAAGAGACATGGACAGTATCTGAATTCAAGAAAGTGTGAGACAAACACAGAAGATCTCTAAAGGAAAAAAGGGACTATAGTAGTTGATATGGAAGGGCAGACTAGATAGAACCATATGGTCTCTTTCTGCTGTCATGTATCTATGTTTCTATGTAAAATTTTCACCTAAGATAAATGAGAAGGAAGAGAGAGAGAGGAACGCCCTCCTTACTATAACACAAGCTGGTTTTTGTAAGGTACTTGGTTACTGTGTGAATTATGGAGGTGGTGCAAATAAGCTCATATTCGGAAAAGGGACAAGACTCTCTGTACAGTTAAGTAAGTAGGTTATTGCATAAAATTGTGTTGCTTGTTGAAAAATACCTCATAACAACTTAAAGCGAGCATTCAAACTGAGCAACCATCCTTGAGAGACCCATACAAATTGAGTAAGTCCAGTTTTCAGCTAGATAGATATTTACATCACAACAGCCACCATCACAACTGATGTTAGTGGAACTTCAGGAGAGACAAGAAGTGAATTAATTCATAAAATTTCTAGCCACCAATCTTAAAATTATTAGTGGATTACAGTATCACATAGCACTGACCTGTGGCTAAGGAGAGGATTTCTGTTCCCAGTACTATAGAACAGGCACTCTCCCCTAGATTGCAACAGCTAGATGTGAAAAGAAATATTCATTCCATGAAAATGCAATAACTGTGTAGTGTAAACTTCCTTATTGTATTGTATTACATTTTATAACAATTGCAACCAAGTTTCAGCTACAGAAGCAAATATTATGAATTAGTTTAAAAAATTCAAACATTTGCCCAGATCCTGAAAAAAATTCCACATAGGGGAAAATTCAACCCAAAACTATTAATTTTCAAAAATGAAGAAGGAGGTAGGCTGTGCAAACAAAAACAGGGAAACAGCTTTACACACAGAAAAGTAAGAGGGAGAAGAAAATGGCTGAAAGGTGCAGAAGCATTCCGAAACCATGGGGAGACCCTCAGTGAGACCTTGATTCCTTTTACTCATATGAAGTTGCTTTAGGGTTTTGGTTTACTCTATAATCTGAGTTGCCAGTAGAGGACTGAAAGTTTCCTGAAGTTCTTGCCTGAGAGATTTTTGTCACAGCAGAAAATACTGTGTGAATAACAATGCGGCTAGGAAACTCACATTTGGAGCTGGGACAAGACTAACAGTTACACCATGTAGGTAACATTTGTCCCCATTGTTTAAAAATACATTTGATTCATATTGTTAGTTAGCTTTGATTAAACCTATTCACCCCTTTTGGTTTTGCTGCTTAGGCGAGGGGCAGGGAGGTTTCTAAAATGTGGACAAGATACTATCCTGTTTCTCAGATTTATGGTGAGAAAACCAACTTGGGCAAGAGAGATCCCAGATACAGCTAGAATGAACAAGGTAAATTATAAGGCTGGGGAAGGGTCAATGGAACTGGTTGGTTAAGGTTTTATTAGTGGTGAGGAGAGTCATATTGCTAAATTGGTTACTCTCAAGGGGGACCACTATGGGGCACTGGAAAAAAGAAGTATATACTTTATTACTCATTGAGCAGGCGGGGGTATGGGTTAAGGAGGGAGCTACGGGAAAATTCTTGGAAGAGTGGGGTCCATATATACAAACACTGACACCACAAAACAGGAGCAGAATTCTTAATTTACTCCAATGCCGATCTAGTAGGACGGGGGGATTTTCTGATTATGTCTCCAAGGTGGAAATGAAGGCAATTGGGAGGGATTGGAACATGGAACCTGTTTTAAGGGGGGGGGGGAAGGGGGACCAAGGGGGAGGGAAGGAGTGTTTTGCAAATGAAGGTTAGAGGTGAGAAGTAGAGGAAATCATATTGGGTGATATATTATTGATTTAAAAAGGGTGTTTTAGACTCAGTTGTACTAGAAAGTTAAATTGTTGAAATATAAGATTATTTGGTTATAGTCTACTACATTGTTTATGGATATGCGAGCAGGTGAAAGTGCACACATCTGCTGGGCGGAAATGAAAATACTACTGATTGGAATGTAGGTAAATAATAATTGGATAAGGGAGGGCAGGGGGAGGTGAGAGGAAGGAGAAAAATATAAAAGAATGTAAACTGTTTAAAAGATTATAGATGTTTAATATCAAAATGTAATACAAAGGTTAATGATGATGATGATACAGCTATGTTTAATAAAAAAAAGATTTCAACATAAATTATGGTAGATAACAACCAGTACGGTCCATCTAGTCTTCCCAGTCAGGCGGCTAGAGTTGCATCTGTTGCTACATGCAAGGTTTGGTTTGGGTTTTTGTTTTGTGTTTTTTATGTTTTTTTGAGTGCCATCAAGTAAGTGCTGACTCTTGGTGACCCAGCTGCCTCTGGGTTTTCTTGGCAATGTATCACCAGAAGTAGATTGCCAGGTCTTTTCATCCAAGGCAATGGAGGGTAAAGGGACTTGCCCAAGGTCCCAATGAGTGCCAGTGGGAATCAAACCCTTGATGATCTGGGTACTGGGCAGTTGCTCTATCTACTAGGTTACTTCTCCACTCCCTGTGCAAGTTACTCCCCTCTATTTCTGAAGTTATTTAAGTCTGGTTTGATAACATCCTCATGCCCTTTAAGGATCCTCTGTGTCTGTCCCATACCTCTTTGAATTCCATCAGTCTTGTTGCCCCCACCACCTTCACTGGGAAGGCATTACAGGCATCCACCACCCTTTCTGTGAAAAAGCATTTCCCAATGTTGCTTTTGAGTTTACCTCCTTGAAGCTTCATTTCATGTCCTCTTGTTCAACAGCTTCCCCATCTCTAAAAATACTGTTTGCTCATTTCATTAATACGAGAACTTTGAAATATTTAAATGTCTGCATCATATCTCCCCTTTTCCCTCTCCTCTAGGGTATAGATATCTAGGTCTTCTGGACCCATTTTTGATTGATTCAAAAAGATCTTGTCAAGAAAGATTTGAAACAGACAGAGGATAAGAGGGAAGAGAGTTGTACATATTATATTCACACTATATTTCAAGAGTCCTATTCATAGGTATGGGGTTAAATGCAAACTGACATTACAGTTTGTTAACTAAATTGATGGTAAATAACTGATTACAAATATCTACTTAGGTGAGTCAGAGAGAAAAAAAAAGAGAAAAATAAATAAATAAAAATGAAGACCAATTAAGGAGATAAAAAAGGCTAAAAAAATAGAAGAAAAAAGAAAAGAACATAAAAATAGAAAAGTGAAAAAGGAAGGAAATAAAAGAGAGACAGAGCATAAGGATTGTGAAGAGGCAGCAAGAGAAAAGGAAGAGACTAGCATTCTGTTTTTGTAATGGGATGCGAGACTGTGTGAATAATAATAACTTCAAAATCACCTTTGGATTAGGGACAAGGCTGACAGTGATACCAAGTAAGTGGCAATATTGTTGGTCCATTCTTTGGCAGTCGGTAATATGGGAGCATAATTGTGAGTAACCCTCTTTTCTATCATTTTACTTCTTGAATGAAGCTCCCAGTGAGAATGGCCAATTTCATCTGCCTCTCAAACTCTCCCAGTTCTATAAGGATTTAGTAGATACAAATGAAAAATGAATGATGTAATCATAGACTTTAACCTAATCTGTTTTATCCCAATTAAGCTTGCTTGTAATAAACCCCTCTTGACTATTCATCTTTTGTAAGATGACATTTGGAAAAGGCGAGCCCAATTTTCTATGAAATTAGGGGGTAACTTACTAATGGTTATCATGCAATAACATTCTTATTGCATGTTGTCTGACACAAGGCCTCTTATGTAATATATAATATGCATTTCTATATGACTGAAGCGTAACTTTGAAAACATCCATAATCTTATTGTCTCCAGCTATAAATGTTACTGCATAATATAAGTAGATAATAAAGAGGGGTTGGTTATTAACTTTGAGAAGGTTATGATCTGGATTTTATGAGACATGTTCTATTTTTTTATATCAGTATCCAAAATTTTGATTTTATCAATAGATAACAATCCTAAGTTCATGATTGTGCTGGGGGACTTAGGCAAGGCTTTCTTATCAATTTAAGTAGCTAATCAATAGTAAGTGAAAAATTGGTTGAATAGCAATTTAAGAAATTAAACTAAGGAACTAAATACAAAAACCATGTACAGTCCACTTTTAGCATTAAGGTGAATGTCACAGAAAAATAATTCAAAAAGGACCAATAAATGCATAGAGCACATAACCATACCACCCTATGATTTGGGATCCTTGATAATACTCGGATCTGACACCCTAAATCTTCCTTATTCACCAAGCAGTTCCATTTGGTAACATTCCTGAGTCATATCAAAGGCTCAAAAATCTGGACTCACTTAGGGCCCCCTTTAGGCCATGCGGCAGACAGCTTGAGCTAAGTGTTAGTAAAAGGGGACCGTAGACTGTGCTTTTCTTCTATAAAATAACAATGAAAAATGATATTTGGGCCACCTCCAGAATATTCAACTCTATGGGGGTCTTTTACTAAAGTGAGCTAAGCAGTTAGTGTGGGCTACAGCATAGGCTAACTCTGCGCTGTGACCTCTGGTAACTGTTAGCCTGGGACCAGCCTAGTTAATGCTGCCTGACTTCCACGCTAACTGTGCTTCATGCATTTGGGCGCTCAGTGGGCAGGTTAGGGTCAGAGAGTGTTTGGAGTGAGCGCCCCGTAGTCAGCATGCCCCACGCTAATTGCAAGGCATGCTGGTAGCATGGAGGCACCTACCTCCACCTATGCAGGTGACAGCAAGTACACCCCCCTATTTTTATGGTTTCCATGCCCCCATCAATTAATGCGGTGGTGTTGCACCCAACGCACTATGGTTTTGAGCACGATCAGTGCATTAGGTGCAACACCTTAGTACCCTTTAATAAAAGGGCCCCATTCTCCAGTGAATTTCCACTGTATATAATTTTTCATACACTCTAAACTTCTCAGAGCAGAAGCTCAGTAGAGGTGTTGTATGCTCATATTGTACTCTGCATGTTTTTGGCAAGGGAGGAATCACTGTGTGAATACAGGAGGCTACAATAAGCTCATTTTTGGAATAGGCACAAGACTGGTAGTAATTCCAAGTAAGTTTCCATCCCATGTTTAAATGTCTGTTCAAAGACTTTCCCACTTCCATGTAGCAATTTATGCAAACAAGAATAGAAGCAATGTTTGTACTTAAAAATATTTTTTTTTTTGGTAAATAATATTAGAACAGTGGAATTAAGAGATGATTCACATTTTTAATCTGCCGGGTACTTGTTATACAGACCAGCCATTATTGGAGATAGGATTCTGGGCTTCATGGACTTTGGTCTGTCAGCACGGCTTTTGTTATAAAGTGGAGCTTTTACCCAAATAGTGACAGGAAATAATTCACTAAGTTGAATGGGCCATGTGTAATTATTGTTGCTTAGAATTATAATGTGCTCGTACATAAAATCGACAAAATGCATTTTTGAGTTCCTGTGTCTAATTCTAGCCAGTGGGGGGCTCCTATCAGAAAGTACTGTCCATGGAACAATGTTCTTTATGCATACAGTAAAGAGCTTCCTTGTTTTATCTTCAAACGTTTCTGAGAACTGTTTTAGAGTTTTTGCAGTGGCTTAAAACACTGTGTGGGTACTTCTAGCAGCTACAAAATTACCTTTGGTCATGCAACACAATTATTTGTGAAGCCAAGTAAGTTTTCATCCAGAATTATAACTTAGGCACAGCCTCCTCTATGACAGAATGCTAGGTATTTATTTAATTGGATGCAAGAGAAGACATGAAAAAAGCTAGATGAGAGAGAGAGAGAAAGAGTAAATAAAAAGAGAATGAGAGCAGGAAGTGAAAACTGGGGCTATAAGATAAGTTGAGAAAAGAAATAAAGGGAACTGGGTAAGAAAAGGGGAAAAAAGAAGAACGTTTAATTAAAAAGTTACGTTTGCATAAGAGTAATGCAATTAGCCGCAGATAGATTTTGTGACCTAATCTGCTTTACATGAGCAAGAATTGGCATACTTTTTTGGTAGACTAATAAACACTGTGAATGCTAACATAAGAGTCACCTATGGAAGAGGGGCAAAGCTAATATTTACACCCAGTAAGTTGTGAGAAATCCCTGGTTATCTCTGGCCCTTAGGGGTCTCTGTAGGTTTGTGTTATGATGAGAAATGCTGTGTGCATGCCGTCTCTGGTTATGCACTAACCTTTGGAAGGGGGACCAAGCTGAATGTTAAGCCAAGTAAGTTCTCCTGATTCGATATTAATTCCAAAACAAGAGAATTTCTTGACCTTGAGAACTGTATAGCCATATAGTGTACTTAATATCATTTTATTAATGACCATATTTCACCTGGAAATATTTACAATATTTATAATATGAAAAAAAGGATAGAAGAAAAAGAGGGTGTTGAACATAGAGATACAAAAGTGAGACCAAGTAAGTAATCAGCTGTGATGAAAATGATTCAAAAATTAGCTTTTTAAGTTTTTTTTATTTACTATAGTGTAAAAGAAAAGCAAAAAACCCTTCTTCTTATGGATTCTTACTTGTCATGACATGCTCCCAAAAGAAAATATAATTAATCATAGAATCCTAGAAAGATGAGGCTTTCTTCAAGAGGTCATATAAAATCATAGTGAAATGGGGAAGGAGAAAGCTCCAGCAATTATTCAGAAATCCAAAAAAATGGGGCAGGAATTCACCTCAGGTGGTCATCTTGAATCATAGAAAGATAGGTCTGAGGGAGACTTCAGGAGGTCATCTAGAAGCATAGAAAGAGGACTGAGGGAGAGCTCAGGGGTTCATCTAGAATTATAGAAAGAGAGATCTGCGGGAGACTTCAGGAGGTCATCTAGAATTATAGAAAGAGGTCTGAGGGAGGCCTCAGAAGGTCATCTAGAATCATAGAAAGAGAGGTCTGAGGGAGATCTCATGAGGTCATCTAGAAGCATAGAAAGAGGTGTGAGGGAGACCTCAGGAGGTCATCTAGAATTATAAAAGAGAGATCTGAGGGAGACTTCAGGAGGTCATCTAGAATCATATAAAGAGGTCTGAGGGAGGCCTAAGGAGGTCATATAGAAGCATAGAAAGAGGTCTGAGGGAGACCTCAGGAGATCTTCTAAAACAGGGGTGTCCAACCCTGTCCTGGAGAGCCGCAATCCTGGCAGGTTTTTTGGATAGCCCTAATGAATATGCATGAGATATGTATGCATTAGAGATATCCTGCCAACCTGACTGGTTTGTGGCCCTCCAGCACTGGATTGGGAGACCCCTGCCTTACACCTCTGTCATTTAAGGTTGTGAGTGGGCAAGGTACAGATGTCCTAGACATCAAAAGGGTAGATAGAATTTGTCACATTTCTCCTCAATTCTCACCCAAAATATACAGTAGCTTTTGTTAATTTCATTAGATAATTTCCTATAATACTATATTACATTCATCATTGTTCCTTTCCCATCACTCACATTCCAGTTTTTCTGTCCCCTGGAGTGGTCCAAACTTCTGTGCTCAAATCCAAAATTGCTTTTAGTAGATTTAGACCTTCTTGACCTACCTGCAAATCAGCTATTCCAGAATGGATTCAGACCTTGATAACTCTTTGATTAATGAATTAGACACATGATAGAAAAAGAATCAGAAAGGCCTACTTATGATCTTCAACAGGGAAAGATATTTTATTATGATTTCAGATTATTAGTTTTGTGAGAGTCAGTGACGTTTGTCCCATTGTGCTTCAGAGACAGCCAGCAGTGGTATCTCAGACTTGTAAATTCTTAGGAGGAGATTTGAAAATCCGATTAGGCAAAAGGTTCCAAAGCATTAAACTGATAAAGGTGGGATTCATTGATCTACATGAGTGAAGGCATCTATCGAGCGGGGTCTTTCTCGGATGTGTGCTGTGCTGCAGAGGTTTAGCAGAGCTATAGAAATGACAGAGGCAGATCGCACACAGGACATGAGTTTTGGTAGAGAGGTTTATTACAGTGTGAATTACAGGGGCACTGACAAGCTTATCTTTGGTGCTGGAACAGTTCTTACTATTAAACCAAGTAAGTGAAAAATTAAAACTATGCTGAACCGTGTGCCCCTGAGCTGCAGAGAACTATCATCTTGTTCTCGAAAGCATAGACATTAGCTGTAATCACTATGCTTTTTATACTGAGAATTACTGCAATAGAAGGGACCATTAAATAATTAGGTGTAATTGGAATATGTGCATATTTCGTGGAAAAGGCAAAAAATAACTTTATTTGATCTGGCCTGAAGTAAGCTTGAGATTATTTTACTCCTCTATTCTTAATTGTGCAAACAGCAGGACAAGATTTTTAAACATCATGTTTTCCATTAAACAAGAAAAATTGTATAGGTAACAACTGGAGCGGAGGTGAGGGTTAAAGTCTAGTGTTAGGCTTAGAATTAGGTGGTTATTTAATGGGCTGCTGGAAATTGGCGTTTTCAAGCACAAGGTGAGACAAAGTACAGAGGAAGCCCTCTTTTGAATGTAGGTTTTTGTGGACCATTTTGTAAAGAACATATTCATTGTGTGAATACAGGGAGCAATTATAAACTTTCTTTTGGACAAGGAACCAAGCTGACAGTAAAGCCCAGTAAGTGCATTCATTTAATAATATATGGAAGAAACGTTAATACTGTAATCCACCAAGGACTTTGGCTTGGTGAAAAAGAAATGGTTTTAATAAATATGTAAAATGTTCAAAGGAGCCCAGGAATCAATTTCAACCTGATTCTCCATTCTTCCAGCTCAGTCATGAGTCAAGGCTAGGATCAGGTGTCCCCGAGCCTTCATTCAGAAATATCTGCGGCTCGAGCCATCCTTTAATAGACTCCCCATCCCATTAATTCTAGTCTGTTCAGGGTTGGCTTAGAGTCCATGATACAGGGTACTGGTGTATGGCTCTGAGCTTTACAGCTCTTGCTGCAGTGACCAACGACCATTAATAACTCTACAAGAAGGGCCATAAACCCTGTCTGCAGCATCCAAGCCTAGCCAAACTAGTTGTGGAAGACAGAAGGGGCATCCAGCTGGATAGTCTTCCTATAGCAGATCAGAGCACTACCAAAGACAAGGCATCTCTTATCTTGTATCTATCCATCCTTCTATGATGACTTCATTATCAAGTAACCACAATCGGGGTGTCAAGTGAATCAACCATAAACATGACCAAATGTTTCTTTACAAATACATGAAAAATGTCAAAAACAAATATATAGAATTCTAGGGAGCAAATTTGACAATGCTCAGTATAACAAGGGAGCTTTAGGGTGTATTAGTAAAGAGAAATATCATTGTGCTTACTATGGAAACACTGCTAAACCTATCTTTGGAACCGGGACGATATTAACTGTAGCCCCTAGTAAGTATTGGCCTAAGATTTCCTTATTGCTTTTGGTCACCTGTTGGGACTTTAAAAATATTATCTGCATATTCTTTCTCTTTGAAAGTTAAAAAAAAAAGAACCATTTTTAAATGGGACTTTTGTAGTGAAAAAAGTAGAATAGGCTGCAATTAATGCAGAAGGAATATATTTCACACAATAATCTGAAAGACATACAGAATATTTGCAGGTTATTACTAGTAAATGAATGAGTGATGGAATATAGACACTGACAGGATTTTGTAAAAGGGTGTCCTCTTGTGGGAATACTGGAAACTTTGCTGAGGTAACCTTCGGGAAAGGAACCAAATTGACAGTTCAACCCAGTAAGTTGCAAAATCATTCAACAATGCTCACTGTCATTTTAAATGTATTTTAATGTTCTAAGCAAGATTGAGGACAGATATATTAGACATAGTTTCATAATCGATAGACTTTGATTTTACAAAGTCAATGATCCTGTTTTTAGAAAGATTTTAAGTATAGACACTCAAATGTGAGAAAAGGATTTTGATCAGCAGATTATCCAGGATCATTATGTGACTCTCTATATGTCTCATTTCAATAACAGTAAGGGAGAAAGAGACACAGGAAGGCAAAAGAAACATGTTGCGAGAGAAGGAGGTAAAGAGACAGAAACAGAAAAGTTAAAGACAGACATAGAGGCACATTTCATAATGGGACGTCAAAGCCAGAACATCTGAGAAAAAAGCAGCACGTAACGTGCGAGTTCAGGCATAGTTTTGGAAACATGGATATGTCTGATGTGGACGTCTATCAAATGGCTATAGACATCCCCAGGATAGCATTTCTAATAGCAAAATGGTTGGAGAAGTGACTTAAGAGCAGGGTGACCAAGGTTCAAATCCCAGTGTGAACCTTTGTGACTTAAAGCTAGTCACTTAATTCTCTATACTCCACTTAATTCTCTATACTCTCTGGATGTTTTAAGGTGAAAACAAGCACCTTCCTGTGCCTGGAGTGGTTATAAACACGGACATGCCTGCACATGTCTCCAACGTATCTGAGATCAAATGGGGATGTGCAAGTCCATTGCTTCTTCCAGGACATGTCCCGGCCACCCCCTAACCTACTTGGACATCTCTTCACCAGAAACATCTGCTAATGTCATTTGTAGAATGGCTACGGAGACGTCTCCGTGACTTCAATGTCCAAATCATGACTGAACCTTTTAAAATGACCCTCATAGAGAATGAGAGAGAAAGCAGTTTCTGTAGCATTCCTATCACTCTTAAATATGAGAACTCTCATTCATTACAATGTTCGTCGAAGGGTAGGGCTAAACTAAGTCAATAGTGACAAAGAGAAAGATATTGGTATTTGTAAAGAGATTACATACAGTGTGTTGATAGCGGAGGATGGAAGCTGACTTTCGGAGCAGGAACAAAACTGATCGTGAAACCCAGTAAGCCAAAACAATTGACACCCACGTTTTTTATTTTCATATGCATATTCTGCCCTCAAAGGCATATTTTATTCATCTCAGCTAAACATTAATGCAAATTTCAAAATCTTTACAAGGTCATAAAGTGAAACATAGTTTAAAAAATTCCAGCTTACAGAAATAATGCCATAATTTTACTCTAGAAGTAAGGATTTCTGTAAAATTTAAACAAAAGATATTTCAATTGAAATCTAGGCAGTAAGCTTTATAAAGTCCTCCGTCAGACAATCTGAGGACAAATATCCAACAAATTAACTTTGGATCAGATGCTCTTAGCTTATCTAAGATCTCAGTTTGCAAATGTTGTCTGGGGCAGATCTTTAAGGTATGTTGAATATTGAAGTTTCACAGTGTAGATAGTGAATCCAGCAGGAAAGTGATATTTGGAGCTGGGACACATCTAGCTGTAAAGCCCGGTAAGTATACAGACCTCATGTTGCATATAATATGAACTGGTTAAGAGGTATAGCAGAGGAGGGCGCACATACAGACAAAAGGTAAGGACAGGGCCATGCAGGGAGGTTAGAGAAATTTTAGGTGCCCTTTCACTGCTGGTGTCCCTCTAACCTAGACATGAGGGACAACACTGAAATGGCCTGTACCACTTATACTTTGGATTAATTCAGTAACTTTCTGACTTACTTCCTTGAGAGAGTAATTCTGGATAACTGGTTCTAAATAGGTGGAGTTATTTCAATTTATTTATTTGGTCAGTTTTGTATACCACCTTTTCCTTCAATCAAAGTGGTTAAGGATGTAACGAGGGGTGTACATTTAACAGAGGTGTCAAGACACACATACATTTCTGGGGGTTGTGCCCCAGATCTGAAGTGATGGTGCTTGGTGGCTATATCGGCAAGGCTGCGTGGGTTGGGAGTTAAGGTCTTTGTTCAAATGAGACCCTGAACAGGTGGGTTTTGAGGGATTTTCAGAAGTCCTTGAGGTCCTTTTGTGCTCTTAGTTCCTCAGGGAGGGAGTTCCATAGGTCCGGCGCCGAGAGCGAGATGGCTCTTCTGGAGGTTGATTGCTTCGTTTTGTGGTATCCGGCTGGGGTGAAGAGTCTATTGATGCCTTGAGTTCGTCTGGGTCAATCAGAAGATCTCCAAAAATCCCAAATAAAAGATGAGCATAATACTTCCATAACACAGTACAATGGTTTTAGGAAGATAGTTTCAGCCCCCTTTTATTTCCTGAACAGTTTTTGTTTGTTGTGCAACTTATCTTGATCAAATTGAAGTAACGTTTTTTAAAAATTTAAGAATATATACTTGGAATTGAAAATTAGGGTTTTAGTAATTGACCTACAGCCTTTTAGATTTTCAGAAAGTGGTGGGAAACCCTTGGCCTTTGCCCCATAGTTGAAACAAATAAAAAGACTATATGTGAGAACAGCTATGAGTTCTTGTTAACACTTTTATTACTGTGTGGGTAACCAGTACAGAGTCTTTTTTGGAGCAGGAACTAAACTGACAGTATACCCAAGTAAGTGTGAATTGTAAACCTTATAGAAAAACAGAGAATACAAGGGGAAATGAGGAGTTTAGTGGCATCTATTTTGTTGAAAATTTACGCTGCATTGCCTTAAGATACATCTGGTACATATAAGAATTAATCACTCCAGTTAGAGGCGGTTAAGGTGCTACTGGACATAATGGAGTAGAAGGTGCAAGGGAGATGTTTTCCTTGTTGCCGCAATATTTTTATTTATTTATTTATTTAGACAGTTTTTGTATACCGTCTTATCCTTATCTGTATGGGTTGGAAAATCAAGGAAGGGAATCTGACACCATAAAAATTCCCTTTGCAGCAAGAATTACTTTGAGGGGTAAGAACAGAGTATTGGAAAAGGATGGATTTTGCTTAATGATATCAAGGTCATTTAGGGTTAACTACGTTTGCTTGCCACTAGGAGATAATTATGATTTAATCTGACCATATCCACTGTTAATGACTTTACTGTGGATACTTTACCTCTGCTATGAATGTCATAAACAGATATTCTTCTGCTTTTAAGTGGAGGGGTAGGAGATATGACCGTTTTATTCTTTATCACACGAAGAGGGGGTTGGATGGGGGAATGGGGGCAGCCTCATAACTACAGCAGTATCTGATTTTTGTAAGGACCTCAGTTACTGTGTGAATTATGGAAGTGGTGCCGATAAACTCCTATTTGGAAAGGGGACCAAGCTTTCTGTAAAATTAAGTAAGTAAGCTCCTTTATAAAGTTGCTACATACTGAAAAATGTCTGAAAGCAAATTATACTAAAACATCCAAATTCAGCATCTGCCCTTAGGCTGCCTATGGGAACAGAGTCAGTCCATTTCTCAGCTAGGCAGGTGTCTGTCAAACTGACTGGAAAATATTTCCACATGCTGATGGTGGTGGTAGTGGGGTGACTAGTCCTTCTGAAAATTTTCGGGTATTTTAATAATGTTCCTCTGTGGGGCTCCCTGCAAAACTTCAACAATCCAAGAGGACTAATTATGGAAGTGTCCACATTAAATGAAATTACCAAAGCCAAATGAAATTAGTATACTGAAAGGCAACAGCAATTTCTTTGGAATCTTACAAAGACTGGAAATGCAATCTTCCTTTTAAAAATATGTTGGGAAAATGACGTCTGCTTTTTAATGTTTATGAAATTCTTGCAAACAAAAACCATTGAGAGAACCAGAAAATGCATTTCATTTTACCCGAAAAGAGAATAATTATTTGTTATTTGTACATACAGTTATTTGTACATACCACCCCCCCCCCCAGTCTTGATTGACAATCCCAGAACATGAATCAAACCGCTGCTGATCGCTGGAAGTAGCGGTATATAAATGTGCAGTAAATAAATAAATAAATAAAATAAAAGACAAATGCAAGAAAAATGATTTATTCCATCATATTAATTTTTAGAACAATTATTTTCTACTAAGCAAAATATTGTGGGAAAGAAAACAACCCCAAACTTAAATCCAAATCCTGAAAAAAAAATTAGGTAGAGCAGGAGGGGAAACCACTTCTCATTCAACCAAAGACTTCTGATGTTCAGAAAGCAAAGACTGAGAGAAACAGGATAGTGAGGAGGAGGGAAGAGGTTCCAGATAAAGAAGAGCATGGAGAGAGGGGGAGAATAAGAGACCCCGAGACCTTGAGCCAAGAACGAAAAGGAACATTAAACATCATGGTCACAACATACTAGCTCCTTAAAACTAGCCCAAAAACATATCAACTTAGTACAAGATAAAGATAGCTTTAATTTTTTTTATTCTTTATTTTTATAATTTAGTAATCCTGTAAGAGCTTCTATGAATTCCATGATTTGTTTCACTGTTAAGACTGTTCCTTCCTTTTTTTGGGGGGGGGAGGGGGCATGTATTCTCTGAGTTCGAGAGATTTTGGTCAGAAGAGAGAATGATTTATATATGCAACCGGGACACACATATAACAGTTTTGGTGCTGTGAAAAAATTCCCATTTGGAGCTGGTTCGTTAGCACAATTAAATTTGATTAACACACTTTTTTACACTTTCCCTATGCAGTTGGGGGAGGGGGCTTTAAAAACATGTTCAAATTATAATTCTGCTTCACAAATAATTATGGTAGGAAGATTCCAAATTCAGCCAAATTGGAATGGAAACTGGTCAGATGTTTATGGAAGGGTTAATGGTTTTTTGGGATGGGTATAATTTGTTTTTATTTAAATTTGTTTTCTTTGATCCTGTTTTTATGCAATCCATACTGTACAGTCATATGACTGAAAGATGCTGAAGATAAGCAAATAAATTAAATTCAAATTCAAAACGATAAGTAATTACAGATAGAGAAAGTAAAGTTCAAAACAGCATTGAAGGTGCCCAACAGAAAAAAAAACCTGGAAAACAATCTTTTGGGAAATTCTTACTTATGCCAAATAGGTGGTCTTTCTTTTTTATGGTGGGATACTTGATTCAATACAACAAATTCAACTTAAAAATTAATATTTGTATGTCAATTAGCTTTCTCTGCCTAAAAACTATGGACTTTTTGATAAAGTGGCTACTCAAAATTAACATCTGGAAAAGGCACAAGACTTCTGTTGACACCACGTGTCAACCGTGAATTTCATATTTCAATTCAACTCTCCAGGGCAGAGATATGCACATATCGTAGATTCTCTATCAGGTTAGTATAAATTGGCATTAATTTGTTCCCCTTCCATATAAATTACAGGGAGGAGGTGAATCTCTGTGTGGAAAGAGACAGAGACATTAAGACAAGGAGATTAAAGAACTGAAATAAGAGAAAAAGATTGAGACAGAAAAAAAGATAGACACAAGGGAAAATGAAGAAAGAAGAGAGACGTTATGAAACATTAAAAAAGCCTTTGGAAGAGACCACGTCATAAGAAGGAATTCTGAGGTGTCTGTTTTTGTAGTGGTACAGAAGACTGTGTGAATAATAACGTCAAAATTACATTTGGATCAGGGACAAAAGTTACAGTGATAGCAAGTAAGTGTCACCCATCACCCCATTCTTTTAAAGCCAGTAATGTGAGGGTGCAATAGACAGACAGACGTCACCCCCTTTCTTATCCCTTTATTTCTTGAATGGTTGTTTCCAGTGAAAGAGGATCGTCTCTGTGATCAGTTTTGCCTCTCGAGAAACTCTTCCAGTCCTTGAAGAACTTTGATAGAAACACATGAAGCAACGAATGATGAGGGAGCAATCGTAGACTTTATTCCTGATCCATCCAATCCCAACTAAGCTTCCTAAATACTTAATAAAGCCTGTGCCTTTCAGATTCACGTTTAGAAATTAACATCTGATTGATTCCTGGCGTTCCTTAATCATGGTCATTGGGATTAACAAACAAAAGAATACTGCAAGGTGGTATCTTTTCCCTGGATTAAATATATTTCTTGACTAGGCCATGGGAGTCGGCAGTCCCTGAGATATTAAGGGGGTGAAGGAGTAGCCTAATTGTTAGAGCAGCCCCTGAGAACCAGGATTCCAATCCCACTGACATTCTCTCTGACCTTGGGAAGGTCATTTAGCCTCCATTGCCTAAGGTACAAACTTAGATTATAAATTCTCCAGGCATGAGAAAATGTCTTCTGTACCCACATGAACAGTAACTCACCCTGAGCTACTCCTGAAAATGCATGAGGGAAATCCAAATCCCCTTTCCTCCCTCAGCCCCCAAACTTTTGTTCCTTGGACTAATCACATCTACCTAACAATGTTACTGACTCTGAAATAATTCTTATCATTGATTGGCTTTTTTATTATTGGGTATTCAGTTTAATCACAGTAAAAAGGTCCTTTATTTATATTTTCTACTGGTTTTGTTTTAGCTCAGCACAGCTTAGCTTTCCAGAGACACTGGATTTCTCATGTGTCAGTGTGTAACGTGTATAATAATCCCAGACGCAGAGTAACCGGGGTATCCGGAGGGCCTCCCCGCACCCCACACATGACCCCCCCCCCATTCCCTCCACCATCCCGCCTTCACCTCTAACGCCCAAACACAAATACACTCAAACTGAGGTTGGCTTAATACTGTTACTTTATTGGTCGCAGCTACATAACCAAACAGATACCGGCCAAAACAGGCCAATTTTAACATTTTAAATCCGTATATAAACCCCCCCCCCCCCCCCCCGCTCCAATCCGGATGATGCCCGCCCACCAGCCGTTTAGCAAGGTGGGGCATCATCCACCCCCCGTTCCCCCTTCCGCCCGCCTCGCCGTGCTATAGCAAAGGCCGGCTCCCGTTGCTTCCCACCGGGTAGAGACCCCACAGTGATGTCTCTCCCCAACCCGGAGCACCCGCTCCCCTGCAAAGTGGCCTCAGCCGCCAATGCACCGCCGGGTCGGCGAGCACCAGCTCGCTACCCCGCTTACCCACTAGGCTCCACATCACACAACACCCCCCCCCCAGCTGCGACAATCTACCCCAATCCGCTCCCACCCATGCCCCACACCAGAGCAAAGGGAGGGCGGGAGGGACGACCACTCGGTCCGCCGGCCACGACAGGAAGAGGGAGATCGCACGCCGGCGATCTCCCACGCTTCCTGCAGGCCCCGCCCCTACAGCACCCGCCGGGCCAATCAGCACGTCCCACGTCACGGCGTGGGTACGCTGCCGACGGTCCGGCCCGTGCCCACGTGCCCCCCCCCCCCCACGCCAGTAACTCCCGCGGGCCCGGCCCCCGGGGACCCGGTTACTCTGCCGGCCTCGGGACCGGGCCCTGCGGCGCCGCGCGATTAACCGGGGTATCCGGAGGGCCTCCCCGCACCCCACACATGACCCCCCCCCCATTCCCTCCACCATCCCGCCTTCACCTCTAACGCCCAAACACAAATACACTCAAACTGAGGTTGGCTTAATACTGTTACTTTATTGGTCGCAGCTACATAACCAAACAGATACCGGCCAAAACAGGCCAATTTTAACATTTTAAATCTGTATATCAACTCCCCCCCCCCCCCCCGCTCCAATCCGGATGATGCCCGCCCACCAGCCGTTTAGCAAGGTGGGGCATCATCCACCCCCCTTTCCCCCTTCCGCCCGCCTCGCCGTGCTATAGCAAAGGCCGGCTCCCGTTGCTTCCCACCGGGTAGAGACCCCACAGTGATGTCTCTCCCCAACCCGGAGCACCCGCTCCCCTGCAAAGTGGCCTCAGCCGCCAATGCACTGCCGGGTCGGCGAGCACCAGCTCGCTACCCCGCCACCGGCACAAGGTAAACCCCTTAACCTTGTGCCGCCCCCCCCAAAACCAGCTGCGACCAATGCCAACCTTCAAGCACCTCCTGCCAATCATTCAGCAAGAGATCTTGCCCCACCGGGGCAAGGTGCACACCGTCCAACCGGTACAGTCCTCGGCACTGCACCTCTGCCCAGGGGTGCAAGACCTGCATCCCCCCAGTCTGCGTCACCCAACGCCCTACCTGGCGATTAACCTTCACCAGACCCCGCGACCACCGTCGCTGGGACCAACACGCAGGGCGCGGGATGATGTCAGACCAGACAATAACAATCCCCGGGATCAATTCCCGCAAAAAACCAATGTCCGCCAGCACCGCTAGAATAAACTGCCGGCAGGGCCAGCCGGACAAGTCGTTTCCTCCCAGATGGATAAGCAGCCCGACCGGCTGCTGGCGTAGTGCTATCTTCGCCTGGACGCAGGCTATCAACTGCTGCCATCGCATGCCACGTTGCCCCATCCAGCAAATCCGAATCCCTGCCGGAGCCAGGCCGAGATGTATGCCCAATGGCCGCACAGCTGCCCTGCGCTCCGCCCAATAGACGAAGGAATGCCCGATGATCCACCACTCTCTCGAGCACGCACCATCTGCAAGGAAACAAACTGAACTGCAACCGGCGGCATCGCCTGCAACAAGAAGCAAAGAATGAAAACCCCCCTTGCCCCGCTCCCACCCACCCCGTTTTACCCCCTTGGTACAGTGGACACCCGTGCCGCCCTAGCACCACCACCCGGGAACAGTCACAGACGCACATACCCCTTGTACGCATCTGAGCGCCACCTCCCGATACGCTGAATGACGGACCCCTCGAGTCCCGCCGCAGCCGCACTTGTGGCCGCACCAATCCGAAAGGAGTGCGAAGAATAACCCCTCTCGTCACAGCCCAGGGAACGAAGCACGAGGCGCAAAACCGCCGTGAACTGGAACTGGGTAACCGGGGCTCCGTCCGCGTGCACGAAGAAATATCCCGAGGACTCCGGCCTCTGCCGCACATAACTATGCAAACAGGACACCGGACAGGAAGGTGAAGGGGAAATGGCGTTCAGAACCACCCACGCACCTCTGCCATCCTGGTCCGTCTTGGAACGTGCGACGAGGATCCGGACTCGCGAAGCCTCCACCACAACACACTTGGCATCCAGCCCGCCACCCGCACCCGGCCGCGCGGACCGGGGCACCAACTCGCAAACGCGGAAGGCGCCGAAAAAGGCCGTTGTAAACAATGCCTGAAACAAAATCGCCTCAGCTGCAGAAGTCGCAACTCGCGGCAGCGCCCTACAGATGCCAAGAAGAAGAGGATGCGAAATCGGCAACCGCCAATCCTGCGGCGCGGGGTGCGCCCGGGCCCACCCCGCTAGCAACCGTTTTACCAAGAATAATGTGCGGGGGTTGCCCCAGCCAGCAGCCTTGCAGAAGAAGGAAAACCCCGCCAAAGCAGCCACGACGGCAGACCGGGCCCACCCGCCCCGTTTTGCCCACAACACAAATTGACTGACGAGCCCAGCGTGCACCCAACCCCCCTTCCATCCACACGCGCCCAAAAAAGCACTCACCTGCGAATATCCACGCCGGTACTTCGCCCAGGTCCCACGCGTCACCGATGAGGACAACAGAGCCATCACGTCAGGGTCCCAATCCTCCAAAGATGGTCCGGCACCACCGATGCCACTGTGTCCGCCGCCGGAGCCAAAATCCTGAACTGCGCCCACTGGAAACGGGACAAAGCATCAGCAATGGAGTTGTGTACGCCCGGCACATGCCTAGCTCTAGCGGTGACATTCAAGCGCAAGCAAGCCAGGACAAATACCCGCATCAACGCAGCCACCTTCGGGCACCGCGGGGAGTTGCGATTCAGAACCTCAACCACCGCAGCATTGTCACACCAGAATAACACCTTCTTATTCCTTACACGCTCAGGCCATACCCACAGCGCGACCACTATAGGGAATAACTCCAAAAAGGTAATGTTGCGAGTCAATCCAGACGCCACCCAATCAGAAGGCCACGCCTGAGCACACCAAGCTCCCTGACAGTACGCCCCAAAACCGGAACTGCCCGCAGCATCAGTAAACAAGTGCAGATCCACATTAGACAACTCCGGCCCCTGAACGACCCTGCAGCCGTTGAAGTCGGCCAAAAAGGCATCCCACACCCGCAAATCCTCTCGCATGCCAGCCGATACGCGAATACGATGATGCGGCCGTTGCACTCCCGCCATCGCCAAAGACAACCGCCGCGCAAAGGGGCGCCCCATCGGCAGCACCCTGCACGCAAAATTAAGGTGGCCGACCAGGGACTGAAGAAACCCGAAGGGTGACTTTTCCCGCAGCCCCCACTATCGCGACCAGTTGCCGAAGCCGCTCAACTTTCTGCGCTGGCAACCGCAGCACCATCCGGACGGTATCAATCTCAATACCCAGGAAAATAAGGCACGTGACCGGGCCCTCCGTTTTGCCCGCCGCGACAGGTATACCGAAGTCGCCCGCCAGGGCAAGGAAAGCGCCCAACAGCCCAGCACAGGTGTCCGACGACCCGGGACCGACGAACAGAAAGTCGTCCAGATAGTGCACAATAGTGGACAAACCAGTCCGCTGTTCCAGGACCCAGTGCAGGAACGTGCTGAAGGCCTCAAAATAAGCGCACGACACCGCACAACCCATAGGCATGCACTTATCATAGTAGAACTGTGACTCAAAGCGGAAACCCAGCACCGGAAAAAACCGACGGATGCACGGGCAACAGGCGAAACGCGGATTCGATGTCCACTTTTGCGAGCAAGGCCCCCGGCCCACATTGCCGCACGAAGTCTATCGCCGTATCGAAGGACGCATAGCGCACCGAACAGTGCTCACGTGGAATGTGATCGTTGACCGAATCCCCGGGGGGGCAAGACAAATTGTGAATTAGCCGGTATTTACCCGGCTCCTTCTTGGGAACCACCGCCAGCGGTGAGACGACGAACGGAGAAAAGGGGGGGTCCGAAAACGGACCGGCGACACGCCCCAGAGCACACTCGTCGCCGAGCTTTTTGCGCACAACCTCCGCCAGGGCTGCAACCGAACCGGCATTCCGCGAACAGGCCCCCCGGGGAAAACCCCGCAACGGGATGCGAAACCCTTCTAGGAAACCCGCCAAAATCAGTCCCCCCGCCGTGCCCCCACGGGCCCCCCCGTACAAACGCAGCCAGGGCAGCATAGCGTCGACCCTCACGGGGGTGGGGGCCAAAGCCTCAGGGACAGCCTCACTTGCCCCCACCAGGGGCCCCAGCCACACCTTTGCGGCTACACTTCGCAGCGGCATGACCTGCTCCGCACAATGAACAAGCGTGCTTGAACTTGCAGTCGGGGAAGGGGCACGACGACTTATTGAAACGCCAACAGACATCTCCTCCGCTCCCCCCCCCTCTGGGCTGCACCGCAACGGGCCCGGGAGCCCGAAAGGACCGCACCCCGGGAGGTGTAGCCCCGACCCCCACTTTGCCACCGCCGGTCCCGGCACCGCCCGCCTTACTCTTGGCAGACATCTGCGTGAGCCACAGATTGATGTCCTTTGTACCCCACGACAAACCGACCGTTCTCCTCCATCATATCACGAAACTCCTCGTCGTAATTTAACCAGGCCCACCCCTCGTGCGCCTGGGATGCCGCCAGGATCGCGTCCGCATACGCGAGCAAAGCACCGTACTGAGCAGGATGATAATGGCCCCATACACTGGCCAAGCGCAAAAAGGCCCTGGTCCAATTAAGAGTGTTACGCGAAGCCTTCCTCACCCTCCCCGCTTTCTCATCCTCCTTGCGCTTGCGTCTACTGTCGCCCCGAACGTTTCCTGCCCTCCAACAAACGAAAAATGTCAATATACCGCCTCCGCTTAATGCGATGCCGCATCTTTTTGGGCACCCCTTCCCACAGTTCCGAGCATTGCACCACCGGGGTACCCACCCTGTCCCCTTTATCTCCCCTATCTGGTGTGGAGTCGCACGAAGACTGCGCCGACGAGGACGAAGAGGACGACGAGGAAGAATCGCGCCGCCGCCGCCTGCTACGCTTGCGCTTAGCCTTCCTGCCGTCAGCGCAACCACTACCCACAGCAGGAGCACTCCCCAAGGCAGCATCCCCACTCCCCGCATACTCACCAGGCTCAGCCGTGGAAACCGCTGGCTGGAGGGCCGGAACCGCTCCCGCAACCCGATCCATCTGCTCCGCCGAAGGTCCAGCCGATGCCGCCCCACTCGCTTGCACGGACATGTCCAGGCGACCACCGGAACTCTCGGGTACCTGCAGAGGAAAAGACGGAGAGAAGCCAGCAGCAAAAGCCCCAGACGCCCCAGCCGTCCCAGACCCAGGCCCTGCTCCCCATCGCCAGGCAGAAGAACCTTGACCACCAGCCTCCCACCCAGCCAACCCACAACCCGCCGGGGCCTGCGCCCCTGACGGCCCAGCACCATACCAGCCCCCCCAGCCACTCCCCCAAGGACCTACCGCCCCGGAAGGCTGGACCCCAAAACCCCACGGCACCGGGGGCCCCATCGCCCCCCTAGCGAAGCGCCCGCCGATCGTGCCGGACGCATAGCCAAGAGGAGAGAAGGGGGCGCCCAACGAGCCGCCTGCCAAGTACTCCCCCCCAAGCACCCCTACCGCCGGAGGAGAGAGGCCAACATCATAATTATCCGCCCCCGGGACCCCGCCAGGGGCACCAGGCAAAGCCGGGGGGGCAACTGACTCCACCCCAGCCACTCGCAGGTCAGAACTCCGCACCTCCAAACCCTCCTCGGGCCCAGTACCAAAAAGACGACCACTCGGTCCGCCGGCCACGACAGGAAGAGGGAGATCGCACGCCGGCGATCTCCCACGCTTCCTGCAGGCCCCGCCCCTACAGCACCCGCCGGGCCAATCAGCACGTCCCACGTCACGGCGTGGGTACGCTGCCGACGGTCCGGCCCGTGCCCACGTGCCCCCCCCCCCCCCACGCCAGTAACTCCCGCGGGCCCGGCCCCCGGGGACCCGGTTACTCTGCCGGCCTCGGGACCGGGCCCTGCGGCGCCGCGCGATGACTTTTACAGGCAGCTGTATTTATCACAGGACATGTACAGGTTTCCAGCCGTGGTGATACTGTGCACCATTTCCTGACTGGGGCTCGTCATTCATCTTTCTTTCACCCCTCTTTTGAGTTCTTGATCATTTTTCAGTGTCGCAGCCCTAGACTGCTTTCGCCTCTTTCTTTTGCCCTCTTTCATGTCCTTCAGTACTAGATTCATTTACCAACAGACCCTCTGAGACCATCACTAGAACATTTGCTTTATGGCCATAGTCTCTATCAGGGGTTTTATTAATGTAGATTCTGTTTCATCACATTTCTGAATTGTCTGTTCCTTGCTAAAGAGGATGAGTGTGACATTCTAAAAGCAACTTGATAAAACATTTATGTAAATAGATACAGATTAAAAAGTCATAAAATAAACCAGCTTTACCTAAGGACCTCTTTATACATAGTTTCCCAAAATATTATTTTTGCATTCTTATTTCTCGTGGTTTACTTCTGCTGACCATTTGGATCGCCGTCTTCTGTGATCCCGCTATCCATCTATTTATATTCTTTAATTTGCTTCAGTTTCATTCCTTATAAGAAACCCCATTTGAAACCCTTTGATTAAGAATGAGATGTTTCAGGAAATCTGAGTAAGTAAAGTGGCTCACATCCTCAATGGTATCTTTTATTAACAGCTAATCTTCTCTTTTCTGCTAGACTTTAATTTACATAGTTCACTTTTCCATTGTATTTTTCTGATTTGATCAGGTGGAAAATAATAATTTTGTGGTCATTCTCTTCTAACCAAAATCAGGAGAAGGAGGCCTTCTGCAAAACAAACAATCCAAATAGCAGCGGAGGGCAAAAACCACGGCCAAACACTATGTTATAATACAAATATTTATTGAAGACCCATTAAAATCTTCAATAAAGATTTTTTGATTATAACACAGTGTTTGGCCGTGGTTTTTGCCCTCTGCTGCTATATGGAGAGCATTCACGTCTAACACCATTTGTGTTGCCTTGGTATGTGTTCTTCAAAAATGTTTTTAATGGGAAACATGTTAAGGGATCTCATCAGTATTATGCTTTTGAAATAGAACATTTTGTGCAGCAATCGGATTCTCTTTATGTACGTATCTATTTGTTTATACATTAATCCCATTGTAATACAACTCTCAGGGTGGGTTCAAATCAAACATACATAAAGTACTAGGTATTTATGACCTAGATTGACCACTGTTGGAAACAGGATACTGGGCTTGATGTACCTTGGTCTGACCCAGTATGGCATATCTTATATTATTATGTTCTAACCACCTCCACAGAAGAAGCAACCAGGTCCTTTGAGAAACACCCCCCAAAAAACATTTTTATTTTAATTAACCCTCATTAAACAATTGGTAACCTTTACTAAAAAATTGAAAACTTAAGTGCATCCCTCCCTCAGCAACCGTGGATGGCTTTTCCACAATCTTGATAGCCCAATAGAAAATACATTGACTGGAGCAGCTGTAGAATGGGCAACCCTCAGACCAGGGACTTCCAAGAGTCTCTCAAATGCAGTATGGCAACTCCTGCCACAGGGAAGACGTAGGTAGTGACTCTTGACAGGGCGGGTTTTTTGTAAGGATGTGAACTGCTGTGTGTATCAGGGAGCTGGCTATAAGATGATCTTTGGAAAAGGAACCCTTCTTTCTGTGAAATTAAGTATGGATTGTTTTTTAGAATATATTTAAAGTTTTCCATAATTTAAACGTTATTGGTAAACATATTTAAAAAACTATAAGCATATATCAGAGGGGTACCTTTTAGTTCATAAAACTCCTCATCCTTGGGGAAAATACTGTTCTATATTTTAGTGGACATTTCAAAATCAACCTTATTTATTGATGGTACTGGAGGAATTAGGGGGTTTGCTCAATGAAATTCTTTTTGAATGTAATGATTGGAGGTCATTTAAGTGTGAAATGTTCCTGATAATACTCTGATCTTATGTCCCAGTTCTTCTTTGCATTACCAGGGAGCTCTGTTCGCTAATATCCCTGACTGCCCTGTGTGTAATTTCTTGCACCCTTCCAGAAGCCCAGTAGAACTGATCTAAGAGCACAAAACACTCAACAGGGTTTTGGTAAGGGAAAAAAGCATTGTGCAAATACAGGCTATAATAAACAGATCTTTGGTGCAGGCACAAGACTGAGAGTGATACCAAGTAAGTATCATGCAGATAGTTTTCCACGCCCCTGTAGCATTTTATGGGAAAAGAAGGGGTGCTATATTTTTGTAAATAGGAATTGTTTTTCTGGTAGAAAAGAGCAGCAGGCTAAAGTAGTTGAGTTATAAAAAAAAAAATAGTCTAGTCCAGGTTTACTTTCAGAACATGTAATTGCCAGGAGACTAGTGATTTTTTTTTTTTTTTTTCTGTGGTGACATGTCTTGTTGCTACAAACATATATATTACAAAGCATTATCTTCCAATATCTTCATCTTGGTCCAGCCAAAGGTGTCCTAACCTGTGAAGAATCCAGAACAAAAGCTGTATATCAAAAACCAGACTATCTTTTGAGGGGCTGCATTGCTGTCGTTAATTTTCTACTGTCCTTGTAAAAAACAGATTCTATCCTTATAAGAGGAGGAGGGGAAAGTAAGAGGACTAAATTCCCGATAAACCTTCTTAGGAGGGCAGATTGCATTTTTGATCAGCTAGTAGGTTTTGGACATGCCTGGAGCTGATTTTTACATCATTTTAGTGTCTTTCAAAAGAACACTATGGTTCTTTTGGATTATAGAGCTTGCTTTAGGAATCAGAAAATAAGAAATTACTAATCATTTTGGTTTGTAGAGAAAGGACAGCTAAGCTCTTAGGCATGATTGTCCATGGCCCTTATGCCCCTGGGTGCAGGACACTAAGCCATATCTGGTCATCATATCTTAAAAAGGAAATAGCAGAATTGGAAAAGGTACAGAGAAGAGCGACAAAAATGGTAATGGGGATGGAAGGATACCCCCATGAGGAAAGACTTAATAGATTGGGGCTTTTCAACTTGGAAACAGATGGCTGAGGGGGGATATGAGAGAGATCTATAAATTAATGAATGGAGTGGAATGGGCAAACAAAGTAGAAAGACTAGAGGACACGCAATGAAGGTACAGTGTAACCCATTTAAGACTAATATGAGAAAATATTTTTTAACTTAGCACATAATCAAACTCTGGAATTCATTACCGGAGGATGTAATAAAAGCTGTTTGTGTAGTTGGGTTTAAAAATGCTTTGGACAAATTCCTGGAGGAAAAGTCCATAAACCATTATTAAAGAGGACCCGGGAAATCCACTGCTTACCCCAGGACAAGCATTGTGGAACTGGTGTGCCTTTTTGGGAACCTGCCAGGTACTCGAGACCTGGATTGGCCACTGTTAGAAACAGGATACTGGGCTTGGTCTGACCCACTACGGCATTTCTTATGTTCTAATCCCTACAGACAGGTTACATTCAGTTTTATTGTAAGTAACTGAACTGAGCCAGGTGGCCTTCAGCCTTAGCCAATCAATGGACAGATAGACAAAATAGGAAAACCCTTTAATAGATCAGGAAAAAAGCTCAGCATATCTGACTCAGACAGGCAGGGAACTATCTAGTGGCAATCACCATTATTGCAGATGCCATCGCTTAAAATAAGGTCACGGCCGTTTTCAAAAATAGCAAATAGAGGAGCAGCTTCATTACTGGGTACATTCACATGCCAGGTGTTTTTGTAATGGTAGCAACTGCTGTGTGACTACGGGATCTGGTGGTTATAGACTGAGCTTTGGAAAGGGGACCAGGCTGGTTGTGGAACCCAGTAAGTTTTTACATTTTCACCTCACAGTGGTTTAAAGGTTTTTAACATTGTGAGTAGACTGCCTTTTCAGCTGGGAAGACAGACGGGTGGCATTTTCAGGAAGAATTTGCATTGCTTTTATCACAAACACATGGTTTCAGTGTGCTGGAAAATGGAAACTCAGTTAGTGCTATGATCTAAGAGTGGGAGGGAAAGATGTGATCAAAACCACCAAGCGTAGAACATACTGTTTGTATAATTAGCAATGTGGTTATGGAATAGGTGAGGAGTTAAATGAAGGAAATCACTAGTAAAAGCCTTAAACAAAGTTGGTCGAGTTTGAGGAATCCAGAGATGTGGGTAAGATCATTTAGTGAAGGGAAGGGATTTTGGGTTTATAGTAGAGCATCCCATTTTATGGAGATACAAGAGACATTTCCCTAGCCACAGAGGGCTAGTCACCCTTTGGTCCAGAGAATTAGGGAATAATCTTTTCATACTATGCAACTGAACTGAGTACAGTTGTACAATAATATTCACCTTCCTATATGGATTACCATCTAGAGACTGACCAAATGCAGTCAGGAGGTTGAACAATATGATGGTCTCTCACACTGATGAACTAAGAGAAGCATATAGCACTAAACAGTTTTGGAAAGTGGTTCCAAACCAGTTCCCCCTCCCTTTCTTCATTTTATAGACGCTCATTATGACTTTTCAAATAATCCCTAATGTTACAATCCAGTTCCCTTCAATATTCAGGTAGCATTCTCTATAGCTCATTGCACAATGGGTTGACTAAAAGAATTTAGCTTTGAAGCAGCATTGGGGATCTACTATCATAGCTCATAATAGGCATCGACTCACTAGGAATTTGCTTCTTCTCTTTGGGGAAAGACATCAATGAATTAGGTCCTAAAACAAAGCCCACATCGTGCTTCTTGATATTTATTTTGACATATTTATTTGGACTGACATGACGACCATATTACTTTAAGCCTATTTTTAGATTGGAAAATAAGCACTCTTCTGTCATGGAGGAATACATTTGAAAACTGGTTTAAATTCTGTTTCAAAATTCTTTGTAAGAGTTAAATAACAGTAGCAGATCTCTCCCATTTTTGTCTGTAAATAGAACTATTAGAGATCAGAGCCCTTAGCATACTTCCTTTCTTTAAAATTTAGAAATAATTAAATCCACTAAAAAACAATCAAGTGTGTGGGGAGAGCAGATACCTTTAGTAGCCTAAGGAATAGTAACAGTTGCCTACTCTCTGGATTACTAACCTGGCTTCCTCAGGCATTGAAGGGGTCTTTGCAGTCCTCCAGATCTTAAAACTATAAGCATTCAATACAATAGCAAAGGGATCATTTAGACACCCCCCCCCCCACCTTGACAACTCTGTTGCTCTTTTTCTTCTATTTTATTTTTGTCAATCTCTCATTCTACTTTTCTTTCTTTTTCTTACGACCTAATTCATAGAGTATTTTTTCATTGGGGAAGTCATTGTTAGGTTTATGCTAAAATGTTTAGTACTATGTGACTACTGATGCTCTTAAAATGATATTTGGACCTGCAACAAGGCTCTTAGTCAAACCAAGTAAGTCTTAGAAACTACTTGTGAGGGGAGTAATAAATACCTTATACAGGGATAACATTTTAAGTAAAATAGTGCATTGTCTGACAGCATACTCATTTCATAGGAGAATAAGAGATTTCCATCGTATACCATCTGTTCTCGGAAGACAGTTGTTCTCAACAGTAGATAGAATAGAGATCTACAGATCCTGAGGACTCTTACCCCTGGCTTTGTGCTTTAGAGTTTATGCAATGGCTCAAAATACTGTGAGTTCTGGTTATGGTAACGATAAGCTCATGTTTGGTCATGGAACACAATTAATAGTGAAACCAAGTAAGTTTTTCTTCCAAACTTCTAATTTAAGCAATAGCTACTTTTTGAAGGGATTAGTGACCATGTCTGTTTTTAGGATATGGAAGCAACAGTGAGTTGTTGTTAGGGTAAGAAACATTGTGTGAATGCTAACGACAGAATCACCTTTGGAAGAGGGACAAAGTTAATGATGACGCCCAGTAAGTCGGGAGAAATCCCTTGGTATCTCTGGTCCATAAGGCTCTGTGTAGGTTTTTGTTAAGGTGAGAAATGCTGTGTGAATTATGGCTCTGGTGATAAGCTAACGTTTGGCAGGGGGACCAAGCTGAATGTCAAGCCAAGTAAGTTCTCCTATTTCGGTTACTAATTCCCAAGCAATGGGCTTTCTTGACCTTCAGAAGTGTTTACCTATATGGGACAATTTAACAAAGAGTGCTTAGTCGGTAAACTTAAGCAGGTTTACATGTGCACGGGTGCATTTTAGCTGACATTTCTGCCGCATTTAGAAATATAGAAACATAGTTCATGTTGTCTTCTTCTACCATCATGTTTCTATCTAGTCTGCCCTTCAATATTACCCCCTACAAGAGTCCCCTTTTTTTCCTTTAGAGAGCCTCTGTGTTTGTCCATGACAAAAACATGAAGACACATTTTAGAAAAGATGTCCAGTTGTAATTGGGGATGTCCAAGTAAACGTGCCTGAAAAAGCTAGGGCACACCAAAGTTTGGGCATAATTTCAGAAAGGTAGACATCTCTGATTTGGAGGTTGTCCGGGATGTCTACATAGACATTCCCGCAATGGTATCACAGGCCAGAGACATGTCCCTGGCTGCCATTTTGCAGGCAGGATTGTCACACCTCAAATGCTCCCAATCACTAGTAGTTCTCTTTACAGTTGTCGATTTGTACTGGGAATGTGAAGTCCATTTCCCGTACATCCTATAGATGATTTGCTGCCAGAAGGAGCACTTTCCTGATGCCTATTCATGCCCTGCAGCAGCTCTAGCTTTGGAGGAGGGTGGAGACATGTCCAGCATTTCCAAAATCAGTCACGCATGTCTACATTTGCAAGAATGCCCTGGACAAGCCTCTGCCGTGCCCCCTGTCCTACATAGTCACGCCTGTGCTGGAGGCATTTCCATGCCCATGTTGTAAAATGGCTCTGGGGACATCTCTGAGATTTGAACAGCTGCATGCCTGTTTTCAGGCATCAAAATTGCATATAGGGTGCCAATGTTGTCTTTATAGAATGGGCACTTACTATTCCTTTCAGCCTAGGCACCCTGTTGTAAAGTGACCCTCATAATTTAGTGTTTTTGTGTCTTAGGTTTTTGCAATTTGAATATTTCAGTCTTCATATGCAAGATCTGTTTAGGCTAGTCTGATTAAAACCAGTCATATTTCATATACAATTATTTATAGTCCATATAATACAACCCCCGCTCCCTAAAATAAAGATAAGAGAGGATGTCCCTTTGTTGCCCAGAGAGAGAGAGAACTACAAACAGAAACTGAAAAATGGAGAGAACTCAGAAATTAAGGGACAAACAGAGATAGAAAGAGGGAAAATGAAATAGAGGGAGATAAAGGGAAAGTAACAGAGAGAGAAAGTAAGAGAGATGAGATGAATGCAGACAAGAACAGAGAGAGAGAAAGGCAGGAATGAAAACCTTATAGAAAAATATCTTTCTCGTGTGCAGATTCTGATAATGAAATATCAATAAATGTTTGGGAATTTATTTTCTTTGAAATATGAGAAGTGGATCAAAGCAGATACGAAGAGCAGGTAGACGAAGGTTTAACACGTGATTCCATTCAAGGAATGTTTTTGCTCTCTCCCCTTTTTGTTATGAGCATAAACACTGTGTGAATCCAAACACATACAAGATTATCTTTGGAGCAGGGACCGAACTGATGATAAAACCAGGTATGTTGCTCATTACTGGATCAACAAATATTAAGATGATAACTTCATGGTTCTACAGAAAGGAAGTCTTGTAGCAGTATCGGTCTTATACAAAATTGGACTCTTTGCCAGCTGTGCAACATTTGGACTGATAGAAGAATTAGAGAAAAAAAATATTTTGTTGGACCCAGTACTAGTCCAGTTTTTGTGTGAATACACATATTTAAAAAGGACCAAGATTGGAACTAGTAAAATCTGGGCGAGAATAAGTAGTATTGGATCCAACAAAATATTTTTTTCTGTGACTGAATTCATTGTCTTTTAAGAGTGTGTAAGATTGGTGGATTGATATAAGAATTAGTCACGCTGGTCCCTTCCTCAGGTGCCCCTGGTATTTCAGGTTTCTGAACTAGGGTGTATCATGGTGCAAATGATAACTACAAGATCATCTTTGGAACTGGTACAAAGTTGCTTGTGTTGCCAAGTGAGTATCCAATAGTGTTGTAACTCTTTAAAAGTTGGCTTTATAAAGATAATTGTTATCCACAAAAGAGGTAGGGTTGTGTAGGGAAAAAAAACTATAAAAATCATATTCTGTTTAAGGATTCTCTTTCCTTTTGACAGAGAGAGATAGGTATACCTTTGAAAATGGCTTTGCTGCTTCTTTTGGGGGTATATAATTAATAATTAGTTATATAATTCAAGAAGTGAGTGGAGGAGTAGGCTAGTGGTTAGAGCAACTACCTAGTACCCAGAGGATCAAGGGTTTGATTCCCACTGGCACTCCTTGTGACCTTGGGCAAGTCACTTTACTCTCCATTGCCTTGGAAGAAAAGGCTGGCAATCTACTTCTGGTGATACATTGCCAAGAAAACCCAGAGGTAGCTGGGTCACTATGAGTTAACACTGACTTGATGGCACTAAAAAAATATTCTAGAAATAAAGGGCAGGAAGGACTTGAAGAGGTCATATTAAATCAAAGATGGGGCTGTCAGAGCTAGAGTGCTCTTTCAGAAACCTTAAAAAGATAGGCCTGAGATGGACCTCAGAGAATCCTATCAAATCATAGAAAGATAGGCCTGTCAGGAAGTCACTTATTTTATGCACAATTACCAGGCAACATTTACTGTAACTGGATTGTCACAAGCATATTGTTACCCAACTGAACAAGAATCATGCTGGCTGCAGGTTTTGATAGTGATGTATTGCACTGTGGGAATGAAGGCTTCAAGTTTATTTTTGGATCGGGCACTAGGTTAAAGGTATTGCCAAGTGAGTATCCAAACCCAGTTAAGTCCTTTTGGCAAAACATCTTTATTCTTTCTAAATTAGTACAGTGGTTCCAAAAATATTCCATCCATGACCTAGTTTTAACCTGCATCTAAAACGCTGCTTCAACTTCTGAGTCAAGGGATTGTGTTATACATAGTTTTAATGATGTAAATAGGATGCCCTAAGATTAAAATATTTGCAGACTGACACTGTACTGTCAGCGATCTGCTTTTAAGTTCTGCCAAATGTTGACAACTTTTGCTATGACAAAATTTTCAACAAAATGTCAAAAGGAGCACATTGCACAGGAAAAAAGAAAAATACTTCTAAAATAGCCTCTGGCGATCAGGCTCCTCAGACAATACAGAACTTGACAGCCCTCCAATTAGGGAACTGGCACAATGGTAGGAGCACAGTTCTGTATTGGTTAGTGCTCAGTCCATTCATTTAGGCACTTTAAAAAGCTTAGTGCACGCAAACTCGATTGCACAAATGCATATCTATGAATTAAAATGCATACAATTGATTTTCATGCCTTAGTTCCAACAGATATACAATCATGCATTAAAAAAATGTGTGAGAAGGAATTTAAAAAAAACAGCTAAAAATCAGGAAAATTGTGAAACCCCAAAAGATTAATCAAAATTTTTTGGCCATGCCCACCCTTAGCAGTGAGAGAATCAGGAAGGGTAACCTCTGATCAATTAGTTATCAGCTTTCATTTTTATTTCTTCTTAATGATTAATTCACTGATGCTTTCTCCCAAAGAAATTGAAATTCTGCTCAAGACTTGTAAATTCTAACCAAAGCTAGGCCAGTTTTATTTTCAAGTCATCAGTCAGTTTGCATTCTGGTTCTGAAATGACACATCTTCTAGAAAAGACATTTCTGAAAGGAAAGAATATAGAAAAGAAAAGGGGTTCACACATAGAAACTTGCATCTAAAATGCTGTAGGGCTGTTGTCCCAAGGATCTGCATGTAAGGGTCTTTGAAAAGTCCTCCCAGTATGTTCTGTACAGTTTTATTTTTACACACATTTTTCTGTGGATTTTTTCTTTTTTTTTTTTTTTGCTGGAGTAGAACTTGCAAGAAATTACAGCTTCAAGCAAAATATTTTTTCATGACCTCTAATGGACTAATTCATAGATTTCTCTCCAAAATTTTGAGAGTGACACTCTTCAGAAGGAAGCTACTCACAAGTGTTAAAACGGTGCAGTAGGAAGATGTCACCATTAAAATTAATGGTTGATTTTTATTTCTATAGATCTAAGTTGAATTGCCCTCTCTGTTCATAAGTGTGCAAATAAAAGAAATTGCAGACTTTTTTCCACTGTTTTTTAAACTACCTTATTGTCTGATCCTTATATCTGGCCCTTTGAAGCTAAATTAATAGGTAGATGCAGAAACATTAGCCTAAAAGTGAAATACAGATGTTTGAAAGACTCAACATCATTGATTGATATTTTAATGAAAAATACCCCCTTTCTGCTTCATAATCATGCATTTCCAAGTCTGAATACAGATCTGTTAGTCTGGAGATGAGTTTCTTAGGGGAAGTATTTCTGTAAAGGGAGACACTGATGTGTGAATGCTGGTTCTGGCTGGGGGAAGCTTATATTTGGTGCCGGAACAAAAGTGATGGTAATTCCAAGTAAGTGACGCCTTAATTGGGTTTATGTATGTCTGACTCTAAAAGCCAAATGGAATTTGGAAGTGCCTGCAGATGGACATTCTAATTCTGAATAGTTTTGCTAATAAAATGTGGATCAAACAATTTTCTTGGAAACATGAAAGACCTGTTGATTGCAAAGGCTGTGCCAATAAGGCCAAACACCCTGCCTACTATAGGGAAATCTAGGTAATATCAAAGATAAAAATAAATAGGGAGCAGAGGTAGGCAAGCAAGCAGGTTTAGAAGGGAGAGAGAAACAGAATGCAAAGTAGGAGAAGGAAAGGGAGCAGGACAGGGCCGGCCCAACCATTAGTGACACTAGTGGGTTGCCTAGGGTAGAGCTTCTGAGGGGTAGCTAAGAGTGACAGCAGTCAAAGCAGAACAACAGATTCTACAGTCACACAAACTCAGAGCCATCAGCACATTCATTTACCTGCAGGGAGAGAGGGCATATAGTTATACATTTTTACAGGATTGTTGTTGGAAGGGTCGTGTTTAGATGATCATGACTGTTGAGTTTATCAACATTTCGAGAGGGGGCACCCATTACCTTGTACCAGCCCTGGGGCAGCCCTGGAAAGAGAGAGAGACATACAGAGAGAGAGATATAGTGAAAGAATTGCAAATAGAGAACTTAGACAGTCTCACACATACA
The DNA here is from genome assembly GCA_033557465.1 of Ichthyophis bannanicus. NCBI lineage: Eukaryota > Metazoa > Chordata > Amphibia > Gymnophiona > Ichthyophiidae > Ichthyophis > Ichthyophis bannanicus. The sequence goes on from CM066048.1 coordinate 125,562,870, forward strand.
AATAGCCAACGACCCAGAGGGAGAGTATTGTGCATGAACAGTGCTGTGTATTTGCTGGGGTGTATTTCACAGTGTGTATCAGGGCAACTATAAGCTCATCTTTGGACAAGGAACTTTGCTCTCTGTGATTCCCAGTAAGTATGAAGCGATGCTGGTGAAAAATGTGTAATACGAGGGGGGAGGGAGCTGATAATTCTGACCTTCTAACGAAACAGAAAGCTACAAGCACACTTCAGTTCCAAATAAAACAAAACTGCAGAGAGATCGTTCAGACCACCAGAACTGAAGTGTGCCCATAGCTTTCTGTTTCGTTACAAGACCAGAGACTTATCAGCACCCCTCCCCCCTTATAGTCAACGCAAAATATAGTATACCCTTTATTGAATGTGAGTTTGGGGAAATGATATTTTGATGTAAAATAATTAAGGGAAAAATAAGAGTAGACTCGTTATTTTGTATTATTTTCATGAGGTAGTCTGCAGAGAAAGGGAAAGAAAAAAAAATTAAAGCAAGACAGACAAAAGAAAATTTTAAAAAGGGGGGAAAAGGAATGGAAGAGACAGAAAAAAGAAAATTGTATAAAAGGAAAGGAAATGCAGAAGCAAAATCAGAAAAAGAAAAAGAAAATGGAAACTATGAAAAATTAGAAAAAAGAGAAAAAGAGAGAGAAAATGGCTTTCTAGAAAGACTTACCATTTGTAATGAATTTAAAGTTTTATACACACAAGAATGTACTTGTAAGACGTTTGTCACAAACAAACTCCAAGATGGTTTATTTGCCTTTGTGAAGGAAAATGAGTGCAGTACATTGGCCTGTAAGTGGAGAGAGAGCCCAGGCTCAATCTGAGAAGTTGGAGGTTTTAGATACAGTCACTAACAGTGTGTGAATGCTGCTGACTACACACTGACCTTTGGACGAGGGACAGCGCTCAAGGTCACACCCTGTGAGTCTTTGTTAACATTCTCTTTCCATCCTAGGCATCTGCCCTAGTATCTTAGTGTCAGTCATGGCCAAATAAATTCTTGAAAAGGAACTTGTAAAATCTCTAAAAAGAAAAGATTGTGGTTTTGACCTCAAGGGGTACGCAACTCCTGTGAGATTCCCAAAGAACTTGCCTACTCCTCACGATTGAAACCATGATATTAATATCCTAACCCCACTAGTTCAGACTTAGGTGAAGGAAATCTGGGCAACTTAGAGGAAATATTGGAAAGGACTAGAGGGATACCACTGGTTAAATATAAACTCACAGTAGCCTAGTGCTCCAATTACTCTGTAGAGCAGACCCTGTGTTACTCTAGGCAGAGGAATGAACATTTAATAATATGCTGGAGGATTTCCAACTGGCAAAGGTTTGAGCAAGTTGTAAGTTTTTGCTATAGAGGATATGACTGTGTGAATACTGGCAACTACAATTTCATTTTTGGAGGTGGGACAAGACTTATTGTTAAACCAAGTAAGTTGTAGGAGCGGATGGTCATTATTTAGACAATTGTTATGGAGCAAACAATGTGAAATTAGTCCCAAGAAAAACATGTGAGTGAAGGAATGTTTAAGGACAGAGGCCAAGTACTGTATATTATTAGTGAGGTTAAAAATAACACTAGAAAGAGGAATCCATTCTCCAAATTCTGTGAAATAAAAAATTGTGAATATAAGTAATTTCTGTTGATTTGATCAGAGAAAGGAAGGACAGAGCCAATGGGCAAGGAACTAGATCTTTCTGGATATATCAGGCAGCGACTCTGTAGGTTTTTGTAGAGATTAGGAATGGTGTGTGAATTCTGGTACCTCGGTTTACAAACTCACTTTTGGAAGAGGCACACGGCTGACTGTCAGGCCAGGTAAACGTCTTTCCATGGAAGCCTGCCTTTATAGAAAGTGTCATTGGGTTCAAGAGATTTACTCCTAGATGATTTTCATCTGTTCATGGTGGGATATGCATCTGGATAGTTCTTTTTGCAGTTCTGACGTATACACTATAGGTACCAGTGCAAAGAAAGACAGGGAGATGCCAATTTGAAAGAAATATGTACTTGAAATAATTTCACACAGTAAAGATTTTCCTTATTCAGCAATACGTTAGGTGTATTTTCAGTGATATGATTTTGTATATAGATATCCACGTCACTGAAGTACGCCTAACATTGCTGAACAAGGAAAAGATGTATCTATATCTCTAGCACGTCTACAGCTGAGTACTAAAACACTAGGGCATGTTGACTAAGGTGTGCTACCTGGGAGGGGGGCATGCAATATCGGTGCCACACTAAAATCCTGCACTACCTGGGTAGCTTGGCTCTAGGCAATGACTAGCTGGGACGGGGTCTGCCAGCCACAGCACTGCTAGTACAGACATTTGAAACCCATGTCAATTCCTCCCATGCTGGATTTATTTATTTAAACGTATTTCTATACCACCTTTCTATAACTCAGAGCAGTTCAGCACACTGTTTTACAAGGAACAGGACCAGTAAAAAACAGTACAACAATATTTTTTACAGATTAACATCAACTATTTGCAGTTATGGTTCCGCTGGTTAGATTGGTTCACTTATGTACAGATAAATGGAGCATTTGATTTTTCAGCCCTTAGAGTGCAATTTAAGCTGGTTGGGTTCCTGAGTCATGTATTCATTCAGAAAGAGGTATACGTTGTTTTTTTTCTGAATTCCGACAAGTCTGGGATTTCTTAGTGCTGGTAGAAGGTGAACTGCTTGCTCCTGATTTTCTGGGTTGGGAGGTTAAGAATGGAGGTGTGGGGTTTACTGCGGCAACCCATGCTAATTCCATAAGATGGTTGTACCAACCTCCTTGCAGTTAGCACAAAGCCCTGTGCTAGGAACTTGGCCAATACCCTGTTACCCAGTGCTGGGCTTAGTAAAAATGCTCCTAAAACTCCTCATTTTCATATACTGGGAGTTTCCCCTCACTTCTCCAGAATCTGCTTGGGAATTTACATCTTAAATCCTTGGGCGGTACATGGGTCGAGTGTCCGCCTCAGCCTAGGAGCAGACGACCCTTTTACCCTTTTTGTTCTGAGCCTGAACATTGTGTGAATGTGAACATAAACAAGATCATCCTTGGTGAAGGGACAAAAGTGACAGATAGGCCAGGTAAGAAGACGGCCTCCCCAAAACATTTCTAGGGCACTCTTTTAAAGGACAGAATTCCTTCTCAGGCACAAAGCACACTGTCCCGCTGAAATGAGCAGACAGGATAAGAGAAGGTAAGGGATACAAACGAGAAGAAAAATACAGAAAAAAATGAAGAGAGAGAGAAGCAGGGATTTCTACCTGTCCTAGGCGTCTTTTGAATTTGAGCTTTTATTTTATTTATTTATTTATTTAACACTCATTTATATCCCGCATCTTCCAGAGATCAGTTGCGGTGTACAATTAACAACAATTAACAAAGCGAAGTTTGTTTTACATAGAACATCTTAACTTTTACATAGAACATCTTAAATTAAACAAAGCAGAGAGTGATAACTAAACAGAATATTTCAACTAGAACAGTGTGAGTAACAATTTAACTAAACAAAATGTATTGTCTGTACAACGTAAGGCAGTACATAACAGTTGCAACTATATACATGTGGAGGTATTAGGGCATAATTTAATTTTCCTCAATAAATGCACCCATTATTGTACAAGCATGATGTAATTCAGTGATGCCTGGTGAATAAAGAGTCAGGAGGTGAGAGAGGCACCAGAGGTATTTGTGAGGCTGTGTGTCAGAGTGGGTACGGTTTTGGGAATAAGCTCATCTTTGGAAGGGGGACTTTACTGTCAACCATCCCTAGTAAGTACTTAACGTTTCAGTGAAATAATTTTGTTATAAGTCGTGCCTTTATTAACATACATTGTTCTGCACGTATTTCATGCCTATTCTATAAAGTCAAATGCATATGTATTTTACTTTATAAAAGAGGGGCACGAGTATTCAAGAATGCGCATTAATTCAAGCTGGTGTGAATGCCCATCCCCAGCCTTTTCAAGAGTTCATGTACATTATAGTATTTTATAATTTGTGTGCCTAACTTTGTGCTGTGCCCAAACTACGACCCTGTGCCTGCCCATCGTCCCAACTTACCAAACTGTGACCACATCATGTAGGTATGTAAGTGGCCACTTATGTCTATATGGATAAAGTATCTAGATTTACACATATCAGTTGCCTGCAAATCCAGTAGCCTTTTCTAGAACTACCCCCTTTGTGCCAAAGGATTTACCACATTTTCTGTCTTTGGGGAAAATGTTTAGGGAAGGGATTTTTGGATTTAGCTCATGCCTTTTTCAGGAATAGCGTAAGGGTAGTTACATTCAGGTACAGTAGGTATTCTGCTATTCCTTGGAGGGCTTACAATCTAAATTTTGTAGGGTTAAGTGACTTAATATCTAGGATTCTTTCTTAAAAGGAAACAAAAATAGCATCTTATCTCTGCTATTACCAGGAAATCTATTAAGACACCCATTTCAGAGCAGTTTGATGCATCTCAACTTTTAGGCATCTCTGGACAGGTGAGGAGCTCTAGGCCACTCATCTGTAGGCCTAAAGCCACAGTGTGCCTGCTTGGTCTCGCAGTGGACACATTCATTAATGTGTGGAATGTTTTTTTCAGAGCCCGAAGGGATGCATAGGGCAGCCCGTATGAACCTGATGGGTTGAGCAGGATCTGACATGGTTGAGCATGTAAAGTATGTGTGGATTTGATGTTTTTGATAAGATGTATAGCACAGTGTGAATTTCGCTGGCAGTAAACTGACTTTTGGGAAAGGAACAAAGTTGTTAGTGGAGTTAAGTAAGTAGTTCTCTTGTTCCTAGAATGCATTTGAGCTAAACACATGTATATTTAATAAACAGTTTATAGCTAGACAGACACTGTGCCCCACAGCTGCATGGATGCTGATAAAGACAGGTGCAGCCCCCCTTTTCCCTATTGGAGGAGAGAGAGAGGTATGGATGAAGGGTGCACACACAATACTGCAATAAGCCACTTAGGCCTGCTTAAGGAGATGGAAAAACTGGGTGATTCTCATTCTATCAATTACAAACTTAAAGCAACATGGTTGATGGGAGGAAAAGACCAACTCATCCATCCAGCTGCTCAGTTTAAATTATTCCCACTTTGTTGAGGCTATATCCCTGTTGCCTGCCTTAATAGTTTCAACATATGTATTTTTGTCAAATATTTCTAGACTGCCTATTGATAACATTTCTCGGCAGGTCTCAATAAAACATTGGAAATAATATGCATGCAATAACACAACACAACATAAATAAAACAATAAAAGCCATCACAACCAGAATCACCCAAAAAAGACACAACTTAAATTCAAATCCAAATCTACCTCTGCAGAGCTCAAGATCATCTCAATTCATCTGATAAAACTCCTTTTCCAAATCATTCGTATGCCATTGATTCAATCAGCATTATTTTCTTCCAGGGAGAGGGAATTAGCATGAGGAAAACAGAGAGAGTAAGAGAGAGCATTAGAAAGGGCTGGTGATGAACCATCTGAGGAGGACCCGTTTCTGTAAAGGAAGATACTATTGTGTTACTACTGGATTCAGCTTGGGGAAGCTGGTCTTTGGCACTGGGACAAAACTGATTGTAAAGCCTGGTACGTAATGTAAAAAAAAACATTTTTTCTTTCTCCAAGCACAAGTTGAGTAGATAAAGATTGCTCTAAATGAGTCAAACTCTGATGGATTGTTGTAGAATGTGACAGGACACTTTAAATACAGAACATGCTTTCCATCACGGCAAGTAATTTACATTTCACTTCTGGCGGGCAGAGTTAGGAGCAAGGGGAGAGAGAGGAAAAGAGAGAGAGAGAAGGACAGACAGACAGACAAAGACAGGTAGAGATAAAACACAGGGAGAAAAAAAGAAAACATGAACTAGAGAAACAGAGACAAACAGATAATAAAGAAAGAAATAGACTAGAAAGAGAGAGAAAAATGGAGACAGTACAATGAGAGAGACACATAGGAACAGTAAGAACAGGGAACAAAGAGATTTATCCCAATGTGCGTTCAATGTGGGCACTTTATTCAGTTAAATTAACCTTCTTCCATTGGTTGGTACGTGTGAAGCAATTCTGTAATCCATTATCTATAGGGTGTCAGGGAGTTGCTGTAGAGTTATTTGTGGGGCTCTGTGTCAGGGTGGCTTTGGTGTTGGGAATAAGTTCATGTTTGGAAAATGAACTTTATTGTCAGTGATCACCAGGAGGTAATCAAAAATGGCATAACTCCAAATTTTGTCAGTGTACAGGGGCTTTACTATTTTGTGTCTATAGGAAAGATGCCTAGTAGATATAGCTCTTTTTGTTGTTGTTGTTTGTTTTTTAAGGAAGAAGGAAAAGAAAAAAAGAAACTGATTACATATTCTGGTACACAATGGCTGCTGTAGATAGATGTTTTTGATAAGGCACAGAGCAGTGTGTGTATATGAGCACAGACAAGCTCATATTTGGACAGGGGACGCTGCTGGACGTGCTTCCTAGTAAGTCTTCGTGAGTTAAAAAAATTAGAAAAACATCTTCCCTAGCTGTAAAATCCATTTCCCTTTTTATTGGAAATCATATTTGCTTTCATCTCTTGCTTAGTATTGGGGAATATATTAAGACTCCCATCTCGTAGCAGTTTGACCCATCTCAGCTTTTAACTACACGTGGACAGGTGAGGCGACCTTAGCTCTGCATCAGTAGGAAAGAAGCTGAGATGGGTCTGGTTATCTGATCCCGAAGGAATGTACAAGAAAACCCAGTGTACAGCCTATAGAGAGGGATGTGTCAGCAGTCTTCATGTGTGATGTTTTGGGTAAGAGGCACAGCACAGTGTGAATTATAACAACAATAAAATTCATTTTGGGAAAGGAACAAAGATAACAGTGAAACCCTGTAAGTGGCTAACCTGTTTCTAGATTGCAGTATACTTTTGTTTAGCCATCAGTGGTTTATTCAAGTGTATACTATAAATTTAACCCATCTACACAGACAGGTATTTAGCAGAATAGATGTGAGGTACACAGATAACTAGGAGACTTCTTAGCAAAAGATAAGATGAATGGAATATTGGCTGTACACAGGAGAGTGCTGTATATCTGAGCACGGAAGGTTTATTCATGGTACATATTTGGAGAACTGAAGTTAGAATTGGAGATTACACCATTTTGCAAGGTGAAGATATGGCTCTTTAGGGATAGGAGTTGGTGAATTGCTAGCTTCATGTAGTTCTGAGTGATATGGTTGGGGATGAGAGATAACTGTGATGCATTTGTTTGGTATCCGTTTAATATTTTATGATTAAATTGTAAACTGATTTGGATGGCCCATTCGAACTGAAGTCAGTGAATCACTGTGAATAAAATAGCATGGAAGCACAGAGAAGGTGAGGTGTACTAGAGGTATTTGTATGGCATCATGTCAGGGTGGATATAGTGCTAGCAGTAAACTCGTCTTTGGACAGGGAACTTTACTGTCGGTGATCCTCGGTAAGCGCTAACCATGCTGTGAAATAATTCTGCCTTCTCTCACCTTATTTAATGTAAGCATGAGGAAAATGGGAAGAAAGGAGGGGGGGGAAGAAAAGAGAGAACAAATAGAAGGAAGAAAAGGGAAAGAGAAAATTAGAAGGTTTACTGCTAAATATTAATCCTAGTTTGTTGGAAATAAGCTAGTCATCGATAATATTTAGGTACGTCCCTTGCTTTAATTAGTTGTGAAGATATAAAAGCCCTCGAGGGATCAGTAGATCTTCCCAAGTCTCTGATTTCCGGTCCCTGCTGCATATGGAGATTTTCATTAGGACAGAGGATTGTAGGTGTTCACACTGGCACAAAGAAGTTTATGCTCTGAAAGCAGAAGTTGACTGGAAGTGTCCCCAGTGAGGATTCACATTTTTTTCCATCCTTCTGATCTTAGCACTTAAGCTCTCCCAATCCCAGCTTTCACAAAGACATTGATTAGTCATAGCCATGTGCGGTAGGGGCATGTATTTATTGGGGTGCACACAAAAGCAATGTAGAATGCCTTAATCTACGGATCAGTGCAAGTGCAATCGTGCATTCATTAAAGTTCTAACTTAATGAAAAGAAATGTTTTAAAAATGAATTTACAAAACTGAAGAAATACCTGGAAATTGGGAAAAGAAAGCCAAACAAACAGAAAAAAACCTGAAATTCTTCCAAAATTCTTTTGCCAGTGCACAGCCCATGTAGATAGACGAGGAGACTAAGGTTCTACCCCCACAAGTGGAAAGCCTCCTTTTAAAGTAGCTTCAGCTGCTATGTAGTGCCCCACTACCCTGTTAATCTTTTTGAATATGCAACTCCCCCCCCCCCCAAGGACTAGGAGACATGCCATGAAGCTACAAAGCAATATATTTAAAACAGGAGAAAATATATTTTTCTCTCAACATATAATTAGTCTTTGGAACCGATTGCAGTGGGTGTGATAAAAGTAGGTAGTGCAGCTGGGTGTAAAACAGGTTTGAATGATTTCCTGGAGGAAAAATCCATAAACTATAATTAAGGTAGTCCAAAAGAGAACCACTACTCATCCCTGGGATACATAGCATGGAACAGGCTATGTTTGAGATATGTCAAGTACTTGGGACCTGCAATGGCCACTTTTGGAAACAGGACACTGGGCTTGATGGACCGTTGGTCTGACCCAGTCTGACACTACTTGTGTTCTTATAGAGTTTTGTATGCATGCTCATTAATAGGTTTTAGTGGGGTTTCTTAGATGTGGCCACATATAGATGAAAAAGATTAAGGAATCCAAGGACAAAATTTCATCAGTACACAGGACACTGAAATACAATGTTCAAAAACCTGAAGCCAAACTGATCTAGTTCTTTCCCCCCTCTCCAAGTTGTATTTCACCATCTTAGCTTTATTGTCAGCCTAGTTTCAGCTCCAAAGATCAGCTTCCACCAGCCTGATCCAGCTGCAGCACAATAGCATCTTCCCTCACGGACATCTGTCCTTATTTGGTGATCACTTTAGCTTCAAGTTTTAAAATATTGTTTCAGTGTCTTTCATATAGTCATTTTTTCCCAGTCGACCATGACGAAAACAGAAAACAGCAGATAAGAACCTTAAGGTCTATTACATCTGCCCGTAATGGCGAGGCCGCGGAGCCCACGTGCGCGCGGCCTGCGGTAACCGGGGTGCCGTGGGGGCGGGACGTGAGCGTCCCGTGGCGTCATTGGCTCCCGCGGGCCTCAGTGAGGTGCGGGAGCCAATGGGAGGCCAAGAAGCTGGGCAATGGGGGGGGGGGGGAGTATAGCAGGGACACGGCGTGGCTCCGGCCTTTCTCGGGTCGGAGCCAGAACCGTCGGACATCCCGCCCGCCCACCCTAGCTGGGGGTGGGTCGAAGGCTTCGGGGGTGTCGCGGTGTTGCAGCTGGAGGGGGGGCGGGATCGCGGAGGTTTCCGGGGTCCAGAGCCGGAGGCAAGCATTAGGGCGGGGGTGGGGTACCCCCGACCCGGACAATCCCTCAGGTTTTTGCTAATAATATGGTGAAGCCGGACAAGGGAGGGCTAGGCAAAATTAGTCGGGGCCTGGACCCAGCGGAAGTGGAAGCGGCGTCACCTTGCTACTCACATGGCTGTGAGGGCTTGCTCTGTGGGGGGGTGGGTGGAAATTATAATGTGTTGGAATGAAGTTTGGTTATTGTTAAAAGGTTAATAAAGCTGCGACCAGTTTAAGTCCCAAAAGGTGTTGTGTGTGTCATTGAGAAGGAGAGGTGGTGTGCGGAGTGTGGGGGGGGGGGGTGAGGGGGAGAGAAGTGTCATGTCTGCCGTACCCGGTTACTGATGCAGTCTCACAGAACCTCGTCAGATTTTACCCCTTACATCATCGCCTAAAGACCAGCTGTGTTCATCCCAGGTTTTACCCCCTCAAGCCCTTCTTCCCCACTGCAAAGGATCCTCCATGCTCTTACCAGACTTCCCTGAATTCTGTTACTGTAGTTGCTTTCATCTCCTCTCCAGGAGACTGCTCCATGTCCCATCACCTTTTCCATGTAGAAGGATTCCCTTATGTTATCCCTTATCAACCTCACATCATATCTTCTCTTTTTGCATTGTTTATTTTTATTTTGTGTGACATGGTTTTATAGATTTGTTTCCTTGTGAAACTGATTTTTTTTTAAATATTCACTATTCCATAGCCAGTTTACTGGTTATGCAAAGCATTCCAAGACTTTTCATTTTTAGATAGAATTAAAACATTTTTTCATATTCAAACTATTGCAAGCTTTGTTATTTTCCTAAGAAATCTTCCCATGTTCAGAAATATTTCTCCTGTAATGTGGTAACTACCTGTAAGTGTTATGGTTTCATTACTATAACTTACCATTACTCTAGTGCTACCGATGTAACACTAGAAGATGGTATTGTTCATTAGTGTATGTTATAAACTTTGCTCGGTGGATGTATCAATGCACAGGAACCCCAGTGTGAGTGCAACATGTAAAAAGTGATATTGTAGCAGTGTGGCGGGGTTGTGATGTTTTTGCTAAGATGTATAGCACAGTGTGAATTATGGTGCTGAAAAATTGACTTTTGGGAAGGGAACAAAGCTATTAGTGGAGCCAAGTAAGTACTTGGACCATTTGTAGATTGAATTGAATCTTTGGGGTAAATTCATGTTCAGTTTAATAAGCTGAGAACCTTATGGATAGAGGGATGGATGGTAATAGATGATGAATTAGTTGACGGAGGAGGGTGAAGGACAAATGGTTTGTTTAATATTTCATTATCTGCTATAAATCAGTGATATCTAAGCATACTACATAAAATCAACAGAATAGGAAAAAATACATAATATAGTTAGATATATAAACATATACAAGAAGTGAATGGATGGACATAGACCAGCCCTGTATATCATGAATCCATATTTTATGCTTTTGTAAATTATTGCCGATATGATAGATGGAGAAAGGGACTCGGCAATTCTCATTCTATCCAGTCTTTAAAGTTAGATTTAGTTTGACACTAAATAGAGAGGAATAGAGCGAGAAACACAGAGGGTAGGACAGTAGAAGACTTGGTGATGAACTGAACAAGGAGCCCAGGTTTCTGTAAAGGAAGTTACTGTTGTGCCATTACTGGATCTGGCTTGAGGACGTTGGTCTTCGGCACCGGAACTAAGCTGATCGTCAAGCCAGGTACTTAGTATACAGCACTTCAATTGCTCAGTCCATTGACTGCGGAAGAAATTAAATTGAGCCTCTGTAAGTGCCCTAATGGGTCAAAATCTGGGGATATTGTGAAAGGTGTCCGTGATGTAATGGAAGAGAGCACATGCTGAACAGTACAGAACATGTCGGCCAACTGCTGATTTACAGCTCATTTGTTGCAGGTAGAGCTAGGAGGAAAGGAGATATAAGCAGAGAGAAGGACAGAGAATTAAAACAAGAAGAAAAGCAGATATATGGGTTTCAAAGAGAAAGAAAGAAGCCAACAGGCTGAGAGATAGAGACACTCAAGAGAGAAAAGATACAGAGAATAGAATGAATAGGGAAGAGAGACTTCTTCCATGTAGGTGTTGAATTTGGGCTTTTTAATCCATTGGTTAAGTGTGAAGCAATTCACTCAAGATAGTGATGAATTGTGGATAAAGGGCCAGGGTAGCACAGTGGAGTCGAAATGTGCACAGGAGGTATTTGTGTGGCTGTGTGTCAGGGTGGGTATGATGCTGGCATTAAGCCCATCTTTGGAAAAGGAACATTACTGTCCGTGGTCCCCAGTAAGTACCAAATATATCGGGGACATAGCACTGAATTCTGCTGCATTATTTAACACAAGATTACTGGACATAGAAGGTAAGAAAGAGGAAGGAGATTACTGGACATGGAAGGAGGAAGGAAAAAGAGGCAAAGGAAAGAGTGAGAAGAAAAAAAAAGGAAATAAGAAAAGGGAGAACTGGGAAATTAGGAAACTCTGATGCAAACATAACCTGCTCAGCTGTAATTAATAACAAATCAAAGATTGATCAGATAATATTAAGGAACATTCTCAGATGTAATTAATTATGAAGCTTTAAAAAGAGTTCATATAACTGAACGGTCTTACAGTAGACGTATCAGAGGCTCCTGTACTTGGTGCCTGCTCTATACACTTCAATTGTATAGATCTGGACAGGCAAGAAGCCCAAAGTTATGTACTCATAGATAGCAGGAGAGACAGCCAAAGGGTGGAATAGAGAGAGAACGGAGTAAAAGAGACAAAAGAAGGAATGAGAGAGGGGGAGGAAGAGCGCAGGAGAAACAGGAATTATATAGGAAGATGGATTCAAAGACAGTGACAGAGAGAAGATAAATAGAGAGAGACAAGACTGTATGGAAAGAGACATGTTTTTGTAAAGATCTATAGTGTTGTGTGAATTATGGAGCAGGATATGGAAAGCTAATATTTGGAGATGGGACAAAGCTCATGGTGAGGCCAAGTAAGTTCAAGTGCATTTAGATGGAATATAAAATTTGAAATAACATTGCTGTACTGTTTAGATCTGTAATATTAGGTCATTCTATTGGTTACTCCATCTATTCTTCTGACAGTCAACCATGAGACCAGAATTAAAGGCCAATAAACTTGCTGTTAGTGAAATCTTTTCACTATATTCACTTAATATTTTGTGATGAACTTGGGAGAATTCTGTCCCCTTCCTCAGATTAGTTTAGTGAAGAATGAGCCTTTTGGCAAGTTTGGTCATGTTACTGCTTGCAATTGTATAAAGAGAATCTTCCATTTTGAATGAAGTTGTGTGGTTGCTGCTAATTCTCTTGGATACATCTCTACATTACTTCTTCCATAAGAGTAGAAGAACTTGATTCCTTACATCCATCATGCATTAGTTCACCTTGTAAATGAACATAATTTTGTTTTGCATCGTTCAGTCGTATGGAAAAATATTCATGATATTGTGGTTTCTTTTGATGCCCATTGGAAGCTTATTCACAAGATAAACCTACATGGACACTGAATAGGAAAGGATTTATCATTTTTGCTGCAAAATGCCGCGGCTACTTTAGCTTGTGGTAGGAAAACCTCATTCCACACCAAGCAAGAGCTGGGGGTGGATTTTTAGAAGCCCTATTTGGGCTTTGGATATCTGAAAACAGTCAAAGATGTCCAAAGTACAGCGATATCTCCAGAGCCATTTTAGAAGCCGGGTCTGATGATGTCCGTATCTGAACAGGGGGCATGATGGAGGCCTGGCTGGAGCATGCCCAGAACCTGGGCTTCACTGCCCGATCTCAGGAATGTCCTGCATGTCCGGAGTTGCGTTTGAGATTATACCTGCTCCAGGCATGAATGCACTTGTTTTGGCTGAAAAACATCCAGAGGGTGTAGAGAAGAATGTACCTAATCAACCTCAGTACTAAGCACAATGTCAAGAAGAGCAGCAGGATCTGATTCCTAGCCAGCTATATCCATTAGACTAGCCTAGATGCCTAGGTTCTGAAATACGGTTCTGGGGATATCTTTGTAGATGTCCCTGCAGACGTCCATATCAGACATGGGCACGTTTGCGAATTCATGTCTGCATCTAGACGTACCTGTATTTTTCTCAGATGTTCTGGCTTAGACGTCCAAGATCGCACTTGGATGTCGCTTCTAAAATTCCACTTCATAGAAGCAAGAGACAAAGACGCTATTGTCACCGCATAGATTAGCTCATTCCTTGAAGACATGAGCTTTCAAAGACTAGAGTCCACTCCATGAGATGCCACCAATTTTGGCCTTTTTCCTGCCACAAACAAGCCTACCCCTCTGGAAATGGTTGTGCATTGCATATTTAAAACTGGGAGGAAGGGAGGGGAGAATTAACTTGAGTTTTCTTTCTCTTTAAATGAAAATTTCCCATGAAAGTGTGATCCTTGAAAAGTTAAGCTATTCTTTGTCTAAAAGATGTTGCAAAAAATGTCCAAATATTCCCATAAGGAAAAGTTTACATGAAAAGCTCTAGTAGTAGTAACTCTAGATTAAAATGGTCTTTCCTTAAGTTGAACCACTGAGAGAGAAGCAACACAATTCCAGTTACTAATTTATTTATCATATGCTACAGCTAAGGGGCCCCTTTATTAAAGTGCACTAGGGTTTTGCAGCTAACGCGCATTAGCACTAAATCTAAAGCACAGTAGATGCAACTGCTTTGTGTTAACTACCTAGGGTGAGTCCAGCATACTCTTGGCAATTACTACACAGAACACTACCCTAACGCACCGTGGAAGTGCGCACAGTTACCATACATGCACTTAACTCTACCTATTGAGGTGATGTTAGGAGAGCCCATGCTAATTGCACGCATCGCATTTAATGCATGGTGTTTACCCCATGCTAAATACACAGTGCTTACTATGCCCACTCTCTGCCCCTAACCCGCCCACCTTCCAGAAAGCACAGTTAGTGTGGAAATTGGGCCACATTAACTGCACTGACTCCACACTAACAGTTAGCACAGGCACAGAGTGGGTTTATCATGCATCAAAAACTGTGCTAACTGCATAGCACACTTTAGTTAAAGAGCCCCAAAGTGGCTAAAACATGGTACAAAAATGCATCAAAAAATAAAAACAAACACGAGGGAATGGTAAAATACTACTCATAAACCTTCTAACACAAATACAAATAAAATCATCAAAATAATTACATAATATAAAATATTAGTTGAAAAAAAAGGCAAAGAAAGAATAGGAAAGACAAAAATAATGGCAAAAAGGAGGACACAGAGGAAAGAGAAAAACAAATGAGAGTAAAAAAGAGAAGAAGACTTCATGAAATATTTTAGAATATTTAATTTAAAAAACGGATGCTTTAAACTCCTATTTCTAGCTGAATTTTAAATACAGAGAACATGGCTGACAGCAGGAGAATTTGTAAGGATATATTTCAATGTGGCATCAAACAGGCTTTAAGATTATCTTTGGAAAGGGAACCTTGTTGTCAGTGATTCCCAGTAAGTATGGAAATATATGATTACTGTAGCAAATGTTGGAGATGGCTTTGCTGTGATTTCTAATGCAAAATATAACCCTAAATTAATATTTTCTCACTGGTGGAGTCAGAGTACCATTGTGCGTATATGTAGCAGGTTCCAGCAAACTGATATAATCTTGGGAGTTCAAATTCTGGTGGCTTGAGATTTTTCTGGGTGAGTCCCGGGATCCTAGAATAGCAATGAGTCCTCCTTCCAGATTGCAGGATACCATCCAAACCCAGCGTCACTCTCCTCATCCTGGCTAGTTCCCTTTTCCCTTTCTCTGCTCCATTTTTACAGTCTTCATTTGTTTACTGTTGTGGGGTTATGAAGCGACTGTTTTTTGTTGGGGGCAAACTGATAGTCTTCTGGTTTTACCCTATTCAGAGTTAGATTTACTAAAAGGCTTTACTGTATACTAACCTGCATTATTTATTGCAGATTCCATTTTACTAATTAATGCGTGTTAATTGCTGTAGTGCACACTAGTGTTGCAGCACATGTTAGTAAATCTAGCCCGCAATGCAGAAATGTCCATGCAAGCAGTAGGGTAAAACTAGTTCAGATCCTCTGTGGTGGTACCATTGCCTTTCTGTCCTCATTTACTTATAAAATCTGCATTAAACCTGGTCTTCCCAAAGATATTTTGCTATCCTTTCCCTCCCTAGCTATTCTCTGGATTCATAAAATCCAGTCTCCAAATCCCAAGGTTCCTTCTCCACACTGGAATCACAGATCCTTATTTCTGGAGAGCTGGATTTTTCCTTGGAATACGCAGTGAATCAGAGTCCCTTTGACCTCATTCTGGAGTCATATTTCCAGCTTATGCAGATAATAAAAGTGGATGATGTAAAGGGGTTTAGGTAATAACGTCAAACACTGTGTGAATTATGGAGGAGCAGGAACCAAGCTCACATTTGGGGCTGGAACCAGACTAAAAGTCCTACCAAGTAAGTCAGTGTAGATGAGTCGTGGTCAACCAAACTCCAGATGAGAGATATTCGTTGTTGAAAATAATTATTTTTTTTTTGTAATAGCTCTAATGGATGGACTGTAGACTTTGTTTTTTGTTCTGCAGGGTTAATGATGACAATTAGATTGATTTCAGGAACAGAACAGAAGGAGAGAAATATAGAGACAGAGAGACAAAGAAAGGAGATCAGAGAAAGAGGCAGAAAGAAAATGAGAATAAATTAAGAAATAGAGAAAATATTTTGCCTATCCAGGGAAACTAGAAAGACTTGGGGGCCCTTTTACTAAAGGGCACTATGGTGTTGTACCTAACACAGTGACGGCACGGGAACGATGGCACCTTCAGTGTAGTACCACTGCAATAACGGTCAGGAGCGTGGAAAGCATCTTTTCTGACAGTTAACAGTGAGCCCTGTCCCATAGCGTATGTGGTGTTAACTCCACCTATTGAAGTGGTTTTGGATGATGATGTGCTAATGCAGTTAATGCACAGTGTGAATCCCATGCTAACTGTGCAGAGCACACCGCGCCCGCTCTCTGCCCTACCCCGCCCCCTTGTGACGCTAATGCGTGTTAGCATGGAAATCATCACACGCTTGCATGGCCCCATGCGCATTCAGCATGCACCAGAACTCGCATTGTCAGTTAACGCCTTTAGTAAAAGGTCCCCTTGGACTCTGTGATATAAAGAGATGAAGTTGGTGATTGAATATGACCACACTTTGGAAATAACTTAGAGATCTGTGTATAAATTTATGTGAGGAACTGTTTAAAGCTGTATGAATAATTGATCAAAGACAAATATATTTTAAAATCATGAGACATATTTATAGTCCACTAAGGCTATGGGAAAGTCTTTCTAAAATATTTTCCAAAGAGAGGTCTAAAACTATGTATGTGTGCCTCGTGATACTATTTGTATGTCTCTGTAAGCAGACACCAGCAATGGATGTCTTCATTGCTAAGGAGATTGACATGGCAGTGGTCAAACCCTATCATTTGGTCAACAGAGTATTACTGCTCTTACATGAAACTGATGAAGTACACAAATGGATATCTAAATATATCCGACGTGGAAATCCAACTTGTATAATAGTTAAGGTTGGGGAGTCACTGTATTTGTAAGGCTACACACCTCGGTGGGAATGATGGCACTAGGAAACTTATATTTGCAAAAGGAACAAAGCTGACAGTGAATCCTGGTAAGTAAAGTTACCAGGTTGTAGCCAGAAAACAAAAACAAAAAAAATTATTTATAATGAAATTAATAAAATATATCGGTTTAAGGGTAAAGAATGATTCATAAGCTAAGTTTTAGGGATGGAAGTAGTTTTTCTACAAACCATGGTAGTAATGAAGACGTGAATCCTTCAACAGCTCTTAGTCATATAAAGATGTCATAACTACCAAATTACCTTGTTAGTTTCCTTTGGTTATTTAGATTTTTGCTGGGCTAACAGCCACTTTTTGCATTCTTGAATATACAGACCATTATTAAACAAGTCCTTCAACCGCCATTTGAACATAATTTGGCATCATGACAGTTTACACAATTCTAAACCAATTGGTCCTCTGATGGACCACATTAAGCAAAAGATATCATAAGACCATTAGACAATTGATATATATTTGCCAAACCAAAGAAGGGGAAAGTAAGCCTATTTAGAGTACAATTTCCAACTGAATGGGGATAAGATAGGAGTCTATGAAATAATGAGTTGAGTGGAGCAGGTAAAAGTGAATCAGTTGTTTACTCTTTCAAAAAGTACAAAGATTGGGGACACACCATAAAGTTACTAAGTAACATGTTTAAAACAAATCTGAAAAAATATTTGTTTTCATTTAATGCATAATTAAGCTCTGGAATTTTTTGCAAGAGGTTATGGTAAAAGCTGTTAGCATAGCTGGGTATAAGAAAGGTTGGAAAAGTTCCTGGAGGAAAAGCCCATGAACCATTATTAAGGCAGACTTGGGGAAATCCACTGCTTATTCGTGGGGTGAGCAGGATGGAATCTGACTATTTTTGCTTGATGGATCTTTCGTCTGATCTAGTATGGCAGTTCTAATGTAACCATCTTATCTGGCCTCAATAGGACTCATAAGTGGCCCCTATTCAAACACAAATTTTTGAAGAAATTATATTGGCCCTTTTAAGCTTTAATGTATAACTATTCTGCACAATACAGTCTAGTGAATTGTGAAACAGACTGTGTTAAAAATGAACTACATTTCTGATTTCAAGTTGGGGGAGGGGGCACTGATGAACTAACCTGGGATTATCTGGGGATTTGCAAGCTGTTTTGCAGGAATGTTTGCCACGGATGTCAGTCAGCTCTATAGCAAACTTACCTTTTCTGTGAAAGCCTGTATGTGGAGAAATTTCACGTGCTAGTTTCTTTAAACTCAAAATTCATGAACTGCTTTGCATCATAATAGAGCATTAAATTGGAATTTAAATAAAGTTTTGAACACAACAGATTTAAGCATTAAAGTTAGCTATCGCAAATGGCAAATTTAAGCAAAGGAGGCTTCACATGCTAAACTGCACGAAACCTCTAGAATTTTAGGGTTTGCAGATGTCTTATCATGTGAAACCCTGTTTATGTAAAAGGAGTCACTGCTGTGTGAGTTATGGAGGCTCAACAGGAAAACAGATATTTGGAAGGGGGACCGCATTAACAGTGGTACTCAGTAAGTAGTTGACATTTGATCTGAAAGATATTTGTATTAATGTTATGCAGCTTTATAAGAGATTCTCCATCCACAAAAAAATTCTATGAAAAGTAGTAATATGCTTGAGATGTAGTTCCAATGTCCCAGGTTTGCCAGGTTGGACAAATTAAGATACTGTGGGCATGGCCATCTATTTCTACTCTAGGGAATGGTGCTGATCCAAGGACCTACAGTTGATCATCAGATTTGAGGTTGGGAAGAATTTTTCCCCTGGTCAAGAACAAGTTGTAGATGTACAGCATGTGTCCTCCTTTTCTTGGATTACTTTTAGACAAGTAGAGGAATTTGGGCTTAATGAATCTCTTGTTTTCGTTCAGTCTATGTAACCCATCTTCATGTTATTATAAGACTTTGATTCCTAGTCTCTTAAATTCTCATCCCATTGTCTTCCACAGAACACCAAGTACCAGATATTACTGGGATAGGAGATAGAGAAGTAGGGATAAACCAACATCTTTTGGTGACATGAAGAATTTCAGAGTTTTTATTTTATTGGTGTTATGAAAGAGGAAGAGATGTCTCTGTAGAGGATCTGAGACCACATTTGGAGTGGAAACCAAGCTCAGTGTGCACCCTAAGAAGTCTGATATCTTGAACTAAAATGAATGATGATGGATCTGAAAGTCTAGAATTGTCTTATGTGGCTTGGAAGAAACTCCTGGCGAGCAATATGGAATGGAATCTCCTTTCACTGATGTTGGGTTCCACTCATATTAATGATATTTCTTATCTGTAGTCAGCATCAACTCGATGGTACACAACGACAACAGCAGCAGCAATGAATCAATGAAGAAACACATAGAAAGGGCGATGGACATATGAAGTGGTCTCCCCAGGGAGGTGATAGAAGCAATCCAGTAATAGAATTCAAGAAAAACTGGAACAAACACAGAGGAGCTGTAGTTGTGAAGAAGTAAGGAGAAAGCAGGCAGTTTATTGGGATCTAAGGCAATGCTGCTGGACATAAACAAGCTCATTCCATCCCAGACGTTCAGCCCCTCTGTATGTCCGGTTTGAACTGGATGTATAGAGGGGGTCGTGATTCTGATCCCGCTGGGCACGTCTAGCCCCATGGGACCAGAATCGCAAACAGCCTTGTCCATGCAGGCCGGGACTGTGATTCAGCCTGGCCTGCACATACAGGAAAAGCCCAACTAACTCGGTCAGGGCTTTACAATGGAGCTGCAGCACCATGGGGTCCAGTTGCCATGACACCGCAGCACCATTGTAAAGCCGTGATCCTGGCTGCCAGCTTAACAAAGCTCCTGATCCAGCCTCCTAAAGCCAGGGTAGAGCTGTGGGGAATTTCCTCGGGGCCCCCCCCCACCCCATCCGTGCTGCGGGCCCACCAAAAAAAAACATTCCAGGGAGCTCTATAAGTCATGTGTGGTGGATGGGCCTTTATGCGTGCCATTTAGCCAGTCAATATATTGCAAGTATGTACACTTTCAGTGTGCGTGTGCATTAGGGTGGAGCATGGTAGAGCACAAATCTATGTCAATGTTATAAAATACTATAACTTACATGCATTTTTAAAAAATCTAGGCATGAGCATTGAAACCAGTCCTAGGATTGGTGTAAGTGCTCATGCCTAGATTTAATATGCATTTTTGGATACTTACGCTCTTGTTTTATAAAGAATAGTAGGTACATGCTTTTCCTTATAAAATAGGCTTAAGATAGGTGCATTGTGGGTACCCTTGAATTTGGCAAATTAGATAGGCCTTGTGGTCCTTATCTGCCATGTTCTCTATTTCTAGTAAACAGAACATTAGAGAGAAGGAAAAAGGGAAGGAAGAGAAAAAAAATAAAAATGAATGAAAGGAAAGAAAAAACAAATAGAGAATCACAGAGGACCAAGAAAGAAAAGAACATAAGGGAATGAACAATGAAGAAGAAGAAGAAAAAGAAAATATAGAAGAGAGAAGGATCATGAGGATAAGAAATTGTTGAGGTGTGTAACACTGTGTATACTGCTGGAAGGAAGCTCATCTTTGGAGCGGGAACCCTTTTATCGGTGCAGCCCAGTAAGTGTGTATCTTTACTTCTTGACGGTGATCACCATCACAATCAGAGTAAAAAAAAATGAAAGATATGAAGAAAAGAGAGAAGGAGAAAAAATAACACAAAAGGGAAAATGTAAAGGAAAGGTGAAGGAATGAAAAAAAGGAAAAGACAAAAAATATTGGGAAAATGATAAAAGAAAGTGAGAAGACAGAGAATATGTTTTCACTGCTGATATATTGTAGAGATGTGTTGCACTGTGTGAATGTTGATGGATGGAAGCTTATATTTGGAAAGGGAACCCTCGTATCCGTGCATCCCTGTAAGTTGTGTTTACAGAAATAAATTCTGCACATCTAGAACTTTATGCAAACAACGTGCATCTGGTTATAGTGCTTTTGGGTCCATATCAGAATTTCTTGCTACACTTGTTTAATACTTACCTCCATTCCACTAGCAGATATTCAGGAAGATTTGGTGTCAATTACAAATTCGCAATCTGGTATTCTACCATAAGTGTGGGAACTAATTGAAATTACTATTTGCCACTAGAAGCCTCATACTGGAAATTGGAGGTGCACAGGAATCTGTCACCCATGTTCCTACAATCTGGGATAGTGCAGCAATATCACAATTTCAATCACAAGGGAAGCCCCCCAAAATTTGTCTGCCCCTGGCAATTGAAAACACATTATTGCTGCACCTCTGATACTAGGAATGTGGGGGGCAGACTCCCTTGTGCCTTAGAACATTGCTCATGGAATGTTCTAACATGAGTGATATTTCATGTAGTTTGAAATTTCTTTAAATCTAACTAGCAGACATTATTAGAGATGGGCTAATGTTGCAAACCAAAAAAATGGTGCACAATCTGGAGATTTTCTGGGAGAAGTAGATGGGTTTTTATATGGCAGGCCATGATAAAATTGTATTCTTCCACTAAAGATCCCTTTAATCTAGCCAGAGATTTAATATTTTCTTGTTTAACACGATCATTGTGACTTGTCAGACTGTACTATAGATGGTTTGCATAAAAAAAAATCACCCCTATAAAACACGCAAATTGGACAGCGCCTTCTTGGGTCAATACTCATGTTCCACAGATCTGTCCATCTCTTGCATTTACACAATTAATGGTGCATGTCATTGATCGATCTTCATCAAGACCTTTCTTGCCATCAAACTATCACCCAGTTACCCAAATGTGCTTCATCAATTTAGGTCTTTTATCTTGACTTGACTAGGCAGGAAGACAAATGACTGGAAATATTAAGTGATGGAATGAATGATGAATAAAGGAGGGATTTTGTGGGTGGGTTGATGGACAGATGATGAAGATGGATGAATGCAACATATTACTAGTTGATGGAGATGCAATGGAAGAGAGGTGTATGGATGAATAAATTAATAGAACAAGAGGAATCCAAGCAAATCAATGTTTGATGATTTATAGATGATTGATAAATGAGACTGATAAAGTTAGACCAATAGTAACTGGCATAAGAACATAAGATATGCCATACTGGGTCAGACCAAGGTCCATCAAGCCCAGTATTCTGTTTCCAACAGTGGCCAATCTAGGTCATATGTACCTAGCAGTTTCCCCAAGAGACACAAGAATGGTAGACATCCTGAATTATCCAACTACCAATCTATTACAGGTCTCGCAATCTAATAACATGATTCATATCTCAAGCTGTAAAGTTCACTATTAAACTGCCAGCATACCAAGGACACTGATTTAAGAGAGGCTTTTTTTTTCATTAAGAAATGTATTCATGTGCCCTTGTTGTTGTTGTTAAGTGCCATCGAGTTGGTGTCGACTCATGGCCATCTTCTGGATAGTTGTCGTAAATTGAGTTCGGTCTTCAGTCAGGTGGCTCATTGTTGACAGACTGGTATCCGTAGCTGCTGTTATTGTATCGATCCATCTCATTGCTGGCCTTCCTCTTTTGCATTGACCTTCTATCTTGCCAAGCATGATGTCTCTCTCTAATGATCTCTCTCTTTGCATGTGTCCAAAGTATGAAAGTTGAAGTGTTGTCATCTGAGCTTCTAAAGAAAGCTTAGGTTTGATCTCCTCTAGTACTGACCGGATTGTTCTTCGGGCAGTCCATGGTATACGCAATATTTGCTGCCAGCGCCATAATTCAAAGGCATCAATTTTCTTCCTGTCTATTTTTTTCACTGTCCAGCTTTCACATCCATATGATGTTATTAAAAATACCACGGCTTGAACAAGTTGAATCTTTGTATGGAGAGAGACATCTCTGCTCCTGAGAATCTTGTCTAGGTCTTTCATAGCCATTCTGCCAAGAGCAATGCGTCATCGGATTTCTTGACTGCTTGTTGCTTCTTTATTGATAGTTGCTCCAAGAAGGTTAAACTTGTCCATGATTTCAATTTCATGTGCCCTTATGAAGCAGTACTTGCAATGATAATATTCAGAAGCTGAACAAGGCTCAAAGTGCTACCCAGTAGATATCGTCTAGAGATTTATCTTTGCATAATGTCATTTAAAAAGTTATTCCTTCTCCCCAGAAAGTTCCATAGAAGCAAATAAATGTTTGTTTTAAAAGGCTAACTCTTTTTAAACCCAGGGGTGTATTGTTTGATGTGGTGCAGGTCTGTCCGATGCACCATTTTGTAAAGGAATTGAAAGCTGTGTGAATATTGCAGGGGGATATGGGAAGCTCATTTTTGGAGCTGGAACTAAGGTTTCAGTCAGTCCAAGTAAGTTTTATCAACTCAAAACATGCTAATTGTCTCTTGTTTTCTATATACTCTGCTGCCTCACTGTGCGAATTGTAGAGAAGCGGGATCGGATATTGAGGTCCAGATAGGAGATGAGACATCTGGAAAGGATATGGAATAGGTTCTCTTCCCACTGATATAGCAGGTTGTACCTGTCTAAATAATATTAACCATACTTTACTGAAAATATTTTTTTAGAAGTTGTATTATCCATGAAAAAAGATATCAACAGATAAAAACAGTAGAAAGGGACAAAATGAAAAAGAGAGGAAGAATGGCAGAAAAAAAGAATAAAACATAAATGAAAGGGACAATAATGGCAAAAAAAGCAAGAAAGGAAGAAAATGAAATAAGAACTTAGGAAAGAGAACATGAAAAGAAACAAGGAAGGAGAGAAAACAAAAGAAAAAGAAAAGAGAAAAAAGCTATGTGGTGTACTGGTGGTATATTGTAGGGAAGTGTAACACTGTGAATGTTGCTGGGCAGAGGCTCATCTTTGGAAAGGGAGCCCTCTTATCAGTGCATCCCAGTAAGTTTTTCTTTGCCTTCTTCTTCCAATCAGTTATAGTATCGTTAAAGAATCTGCTCCCCCTCAAATGCTGAAGATCCTTCTAATTTCCCTCAAAGTTTGAGTCCGCTCCCTACATTTCCTAGCATCGGAGATGGTGCATCAATACTGCTGTTTCAATTGTGCAGGGCAGGCAAATGCTGCAGGGCTTACAGAGGACTTCTCAGTCCCCACAACTGAAACCATGACACTGACGCGCCAGTTCCGATGTAGGAAGATGGCACTCCTTAGAAGGAATGTTGCATCCTTCTGGATCCAATAAAGACATCACATTCTACAAAAGTTCCAGCTTTTACAAGACCAGTATGCTCACTAGAGGTATAGAAACCCAGTAGATGATGGCAGAAAAGCACCAATTTACCCATGAAGCCTACTTGGTTATTCTGTCCACATTTAAAAGGTATGTCCAAGAAGCCGGAGTGCTTGGAGGGCAGAGCTTCTTCTCCAAGTCAGTTTTTTTATCCTTCCTTGGTTTTCTACCATTCAGTGCCTATCCAGTCATAATCCAACACCTTGCTCCAATCTCCACCTTAAACACTTGATGACGATTATACTATAGCATTACTATCAAGATGATGATTAAAACAATTAGTAAGAAGTGGGAGACATGAAAGAGGATTTAAAAATGAGAATGAAACAAAGGGAAAAAGAGAGGGCAGGAGAGAAAAAGAATGGGAAGACAGGTGGGTTTACACTGACAGTATATTGTAGGTAAGAGTAGCACTGTGCGACAGCAGATGCATGGAAACTTATCTTTGGAAAGGGAACCCTTGTAACAGTGCACCCCCGTAAGTTTTCATTTATTTTCCTAATAAGGAGACAAACAATGCCACATCTAGAATGTTCTTATGTAAAATTATACATATATATATATATATTGTGGAGGAGTAGCCTAGTGGTTAGAACACTGGCTTGGTAACCAAGCAACCAGGGTTCAATTCCCACTAGCACTCCTTGTGGCCTTGGGCAAGTCACTTAACTCTCCATTGCCTCGGAAGAAAGGCCTGGCAATCTACTTCCGGTGACACTGCCAAGAAAACCCAGGAGCTTCTGGGTCGCCAGGAGTCAGGACTGACTCGAAGGCACGCTTTGCATTTTGCATATATATATTCTTCCAGCATATTTGTCTGTGGAATGGAGGTAAGTGTTGTAGAAATATGACAAAAGATTAAAAGCAGATATAAGCAGATATGCTTATTTATTTATCTTCTTATAGCATGTTTTTAGTCTTTTGTCATATTTCTGCAACACTTATCTCCATTCCACAGACAAATATGCTGGAAGATTTAGTGTTGACTATAAATGTGCAAAGCTGGTGATCAACTGTGTGATAAGAAATTGAACTTATTGATTGCCACCAAATATGGTCTCTATGTGTAATAAGGCAGTTATTCCATTTCGGGAATACTAGCTTATCAAGTGATTTCTCTTGTAGTAAATCAGACTAAGAGAATACTGCATGTTTTAAAATGATATCGTTCCCTTTCTACTGTCTTTATCTGTTGATATCTTTTTAAACATGCCCATGCATGTTTTGTTTGCTAAATTCAAAAACAGGTCACTTCCAGAGTGAACAACAATCCACCAAAATAATGGTATTTTTTTGGCTCCAGTATTAAATATCATATTTTTTGATAATTTAATAGAGTGATTTTTTCTTATTTTGGTGGATTGTTTGCTAAATTAACAAGGTGCTTGTTACTCACAGAACTGATAAATGTAAAAGACACATCATGTAAGTGCAATTTCCTGTATTCCAATCTCATGGATTAATTTCTTTCGAAAGATGAGCTGATGTCATGCCCAGCCCTTTGTTGGGATGTCTGTGTTCCTCTTGGACTGCTGTCTGTTACCATATTTTATCGATCTATACCAGTTCCTAATCCAGTCTCAGAATGTCCTTAAAAAATTGGGTGCTACCTTTTGGTTCTTAATGCTCATGATCCCAAACTTTCTCCATCTCTTGTTTATTATTTACAGATTCTGCATTATACAACTGTTAATCTCTCTGTCCAGAACTTTCCAGTCATCAGACTGACACTCAGATGTTTATATATCCTACGGCTATTTGGTCTTTGCCTCTTTCCATTCCTTTGACTTGCCTGATAGGTGACTGGAGGCATTGAAAGATGGAGGAGACAAAGCACGGAGAGATACTGTGGGTGGATGTGAAAGGGCTGATGTGAAGACGATGAATGAAACTGTGAAGACGATGAATGAATAAATGTTTGATGACTTGTAGAGGAATATTCAAGAGATAATGAAGAAAAATTGATTGGTGATTAGATGATAGGAAAATAACATTGGTTATTCAATTATCAATAATTCAGTCCTCTATATCTCAGAGCTTGAACGCTCACCATTAAATTAACAGCATACCCTGCATATGTATTGAAGAGAAATGGTTTTAAAGGAAGTTACCTCTGTGCCCCTTATGGAGCTCTAACTGAAAATTAATATTTGGAAGTGGAACAAGGCTCAGCATGGCACCCAGAAGGTATCTTCTAAAGATTTAACGTCACATGATGTTCTATCAGAAGCTGTTCCCTACCTTCAAAAATATTGATTAGAAGTTTAACAGCATTAATCCTAGGGGTGTTTTTGTGGTGAGTGAGTAGTGTAGATCTGTCCGACACGTCATTTTGTAAAGGCTTCAGATACCGTGTGACTGTGGGAGGAGGATATAGGAAGGTGATATTTGGATCTGGAACGAGAGTATCAGTCGCTCCAAGTAAGTTTCATCATTGAATTCTCTTTAGTGTCTCCTTTGATTTATTAGACTATTCCTGGCCTCTAAGGCAAATGTTAGGAATTATTTTAGGAAGATCCTATTAAATGAGTGATATTCAATTTGTTCCTTATCTGTGTTCCTATAGGATGCTCTTTAAAACTGATGTATTCCACAGAATTATTTTCAATATGGCCACTTCTTTGATGGCAAGTGGTTGGGTGGTGAGGTTACTTGTATAAGGCTACTAAATACTTAAAGATGTGAGCCTTCAGGACTGTTGAGGGCATGACAAGATTGCCAAAGCATCTTCTCTGTCTAATTATACAGCTACTCTTTCTTTTAATTAATGTTAATTTTGGTGTGCAAGCACAATATGCCCTAATCAACTCCTAACAATTATTTGAAATGCAATAATTGATATGCTGCATTCCCTATAATGGCCACAATCAATGCCCGCTCCCGCCCCAAGTATTGCTGGAGAACTCTGCCCATGTTACAACTGTGTGACATACTGCAGTTTTCACATAGTTTGAACATGAAGGACAACTAGATCCCATGGGACTCCCATAGGATCAATGGAGCTAGTGTAGTTCACACCATGAAAGGCCGTGGCGTAGTTAGAATATGGATGGTGAACTCCTGCATAGTTTAGAGGGAAGATTGTAAATACCTGCACAGTTTTTTAAGCAAAGTACACAGTAGTCTTAAATTTAGTGAAAACTGGTACACAGGAGTCAGACAACAACATTGTGTTTAATGAAATTCAGAATTTTAAAATGGCCACTTCACTAAGAAAGTGACCAGTAAAAGTCACAGCTAGAAGTAGTGAAGCCAAACTCTTCTCAGTTAAAAATAAGATTCTAAGCTGATCTTTTTGGCAAAAATAGTCTAATGGTCTTTAGGACGGTTGCTACAATTTTAAACTCATTTTTGTATATCTCAGAATCTCATAGAATAGATTCTATATTTGTAAAGTATTCAGAAGACGTGTCCACTTCATGAGTAGCTAAAGCTTTGCTGGTGATGTTGTCCAAGCAACAATATGATCAATTGGCAGTATGGTTCCTCTTAAGAGTCAATCAGATAACCTAGGTATGCAGATGTTATTGTACGTTAACCTTATAGATCCCTTCTTCAGCTGTCTCCTGGGTAGTATATAAGATTAATTTAATTCATCATGTGGATGGTGCAGTGCAGAGATACACAAAGAGCTTTTGGCTGAGTAAATATCCTATGGAAAGATTTTCCACTATGACTTCAAATTAATTTTCAGGAAAGGGACAAAATGATTCTAAAACTAAGTAAGTAGGACACGAAATGGAGGAGAGACAAGGTGCTCCATCAATGGAGCCTTGGTGATAGCAGTGGTGGAGGAGAGGGGGAGGGAAGAGTGTAATTATGCTAATGAGAAGTGGATGTTTCATATTGTTAAAATCTCTGTATTATGAGTCCTAATTTTTTGGATCCTTGTAGTTTATAACCAATGAACCTGGAAAAAATAAAAGGGCAAAGAGATGGGGC
Organism: Ichthyophis bannanicus; assembly: GCA_033557465.1. Lineage (NCBI taxonomy): Eukaryota > Metazoa > Chordata > Amphibia > Gymnophiona > Ichthyophiidae > Ichthyophis > Ichthyophis bannanicus. The sequence goes on from CM066048.1 coordinate 125,591,162, forward strand.
GTAGAGGAGAGAGAAAAACTGAAGGATGGAGGGAGGGAGTTTATGTAATACCACTTAGTACTGTGTGAAATATGGAAGCTCGGCCTATGGGAAGCTAATCTTTGGAAGTGGGACATATTTTACAGTCGGACCAAGTAAGTCTGTACAACCATGAAAGTGAAATAGACCTGAGAAATGTTAACGTTCTGAATATTTAAATATAACTGAATATGTGTCCGAAATATCAAGAAAACCTATTTAGTCAGGTCTGCCCCCTTGGAGGGTCTGATTCGCTAGCTTTCTTTTCATCTCAGTGGGGAAAACTGACCCTAGAAGTCATAAAGAACATGGGAGGGGGCACTTCTTTAAGGTCTTTTCCCATAGACACAGAATGGCCCAATATAGCCATGCATGTGTATGAAAACTGAGACTTGTGAAGACCTAAAAATGTTGTGCCCATTACAATGACCTGTGCTACCCCTCATCTATACATCTGACAAAGAGACTGCCACAGTTATAGGGAAACTCCATCACTCTAGCATGGAGCATATCATAATAAAGAACGTGTTATCAGAAGGAGACTCCATTGTTCTAGAGAGACTCCAAAATGCAGACTGGTAATATTCCTTATGCCTTAAAAGGGACTACCTTAAAGGGTGCCATCTGTCATTAAAAAGTATGTTCTATCGGGATTATTATTATTGCAATATGTTTATTTAAAAGGCTTTTTTTATTTATTCAAAAAGAGCTGTTGACTCAAACTATTGGCTAAGTCACTAAATCAAGGCCCTTCCAAGGAACTAATGCCCTGTCTTCTAACCCAGCAAGTTGCCCAGAAGCTCACAGAACATTCTGTCCATCCTACAATGCCAGCAACATCTATATATAAAAAGTATTTCTTATGGTCCCAGAAGAGGCTTCTCAACAATCTCCAAAATGGCCCCAGTCATTCAAGGGACTAACACAGTAAGAACCCCAAAGTACACATGGAACCAGATTTACTAAAAAGGTTTTCTCATTTTGTGCCTATGGGTCAAATACTTAGTACAAAGACCCTATAGAACAGTTCCCTCTCCATTAAGGCCTGCATTCAAAAGGTTTTCTGCAAATCAAAAATTGCTCTTGATTTCTTAATGAAATCATCCCTAGATCATCAATGGGAAAACACTGGGTGAAAAATAGAACACTTTTTGGCCTTGGAGAAAAACTTTAATCAACATAGAAAAGTATTTATCAATTATTTTGCCTTCAAGAGATTAATCATGATTTATGTTTTAAATCTCAGTAGAATGCAAATTCTCATCTGATACATATATTTATAAAAGATTGATTTGCAAACTATGGCACTTTTTTAGGTTTTTGAGAATTTGATCACAGAAAGGGAGATATAAGCGAGGAGAGAGAAGGAGACCTATCATTTTTGTAATAGCTTGTTGTAGAGTGTGAATTATGGAGGTAACTCCAGGCTGATGTTTGGCAAAGGATCCAGAGTGAGAGTGATTCTTGGTACGTAATAAATGTTTTGATAATTAGATATTAATAGATATTTTGATTTTCCTTGCAATGTCTGTAATAGAAAAAAAGAATCTCAGGTCAAATTTGGTCACGTCAACTTTTGCAAAAAAAATGAACATTTACTTGTGAAAGGCAAGACTCCATGAGTCTTTAGGAGGCAACAGTGGGGAAAATGGATTAGAAGTTTGGTTAAAAGAAATAGGTGGTTTCCTCTTAGGCCGGGAACTTTAAGGAGACCAGAAATTTGCAGCAATTTCAATTTATAAGCGAACCAGTCAAGTCCTAATTGTAAAAGGCAAGAAAATAGCAATAGCAAGTTCTTGAATGGTACTGACATTATTATTAGATATTGGTTATTGTCGTCATGTTTTGGGGATTGATTTTAAGAAAATTAAAAATAAAGAATGTTCTGTCTTAAGGAAGATTTCCATTTGAATGTTTCTTCCCAGTCCTGGTGTGGTGTCGCTCATCTAGCTGGGTATATCTGTAAGGCTGTGGAGGTTATGGATCAGGTACTTTGGGGAAGCTCATATTTGGAAGTGGGACAAGGTTAGCAGTTCACCCACGTAAGTGTTTTTCATCTTCTATTTCTCCTCGGTAGTTTAATGACTCCATCATTAAATAGGCTTTTTGGTGCGAGAGCTTCGTTGTATCTTGTTGATCCTTTACCAAGTGCTCCAGATACTTCCAGATACCTCCTGTTGATTCCGCTCTTTGTGCATCCCTGTTTCCATGGACATTATTAATAGCTAAGATTTGTCCAGTTTACTGCACGGCAGCACAGGTGGTTCGAGGCCTGAGGTGGTTCGAATATAGCACCCCCGTTTTACATGATTTACACTGGTTGCCCATTTAACTTTAGTTACAATTTAAGAACTAAAAAAATTGCACTTTTATGGGAGAGCCGATTCAAGACTATCTGACAATATGTAGTGGGAAAATGAGGAAGCTTGACAAGAAATGATTAAAAAGTTGCTAGAAAAATGGATGCAGGTCAGTTTGAAAGCATTTTATGTAATGGAATCGAGCACTGTGAGAATAGGAACAACTATGCCTTTACCTTTGGGTCTGGTATGAAGTTAGAGATCCATCCTGGTAAGTAACAGGGTGGTCAGGCCAAAATGTTTTGTTTTGCTGTTTCCTGTGTCATTTGCAGAATATTTTGTTTTGTTTTTTTGTTTTCTTAAATTATTTCTGGGGAAATGTCATTAATAATATGCACTACAGAGCAATAGTGCCTGCTGTTTGGTGATAGAGCGCACTTTTAATGGCAGATGGAATGTGATAAACATTTGGGGAGGTTTCTTACATTTTCATTCAAAAAAGAAATTAAAGTATTTCTTCGATTTAAAATGATGCCACATCCCTAGTAAGAAAACACACAAAAATCAGCAATAATAATATATTTATAACAATTAAATTTTACAATTATTTTGATAACATGTTCTTTCATGTTTCTATATTGTATATGGCTTTGCTAAGTTTATTCTGTAAAGCCTGAATATAAGTCCTTAAAATTGCATCAAATTTAAATTTGCATTGAATGACAATTACAGACTAAGACCCCACCACCCAAATGTGGCAGGCGTCATGTGACAATAGAACATGGACATGATGATTTTTAAAAAGGGAAAGAAGTATTTAACTGATGTCCCCTAATGTCTCAGATACCCAGTTGAACTGGGTCTGGGCAGGACTAATTGTGTATAATTTGTTGCAAAGCAACTTGGTTTTGGACACTTTAGAAGTGACAAAATAATACCAAGGAATTAATTTTGCATATCCCTCCTTTAATCGTTAATATGCCCTTGGCAATGATCTTCCTTAGACAATCACAGGGGGTCTTTTATTAAAGGGGGCTAGCTGGCAGCGCATGCTCCGGCAGATGCTGAAGGTGTGCTGGGACCCGCATTGCAGCTAGCATGGGGTCATGACAGTTAATGCGGGACAATTCCCATGTTAGCTGTGCAACCCACATTCGGGTTGCGAGTGGGCTGGTTAGGGAAGGAGAGTGGGTGTGCTGAGGTCAGTGCAGTTAGTGCAGTAACTGCAGTAGTACAGGTTTACCTAATGCCATCTCAGTAGGGGTAAGTGATCTGCATTAAGTGCTGGGCAATGCTTTCAACACCCCTCAGTTTACGTGGTGATGTTGCATCTAACATGCCAAAGTTGTGACTCTTTTGGCACATAAGACCAACACCCTAGCGCCCATTAGTAAGACTCAGTAGGAAAGCAGAGCTATAAGTTGTGCTCAATTAGATGCTTTGTCTAGTGGCATATGGTGGAAAATGCCCAGTGTATTTGTTTTCAGTAGGGTTCCATTACCACCTTTGCACAGAGTTGCCCCAATGACCCATTTCTTGGAGAGGGAAAATATATGATCTAGTTGTATTCTTCCATCCCATGGTACTGAGGTATTTTGAAGGCCTCACTTGCTCCCTTTGAAATCATGAGCACGGGTCCCAGAAGGAATTGAGAGATGGAGTGGTAAGGAGAAGGGTTGGAGCACAGGGCAGCTTTCCTAAGCTGAGAATGAGCAGAAAACTATCTTGCATGAATCGGATCACTTGACATTGTGTCATTCAGGGCTGGCCTTTCCATTAGATGAACATGGTGGTCACCTAGAGCACCAACATTCTGGGGAAGGCAAATGAGCAGCGGTAGGCCAGCAGCTCAGCCCCCAGCATCATGGCCGGCATGAGAAAAGATTCTTAAGTGGGCATCAGTTTCCTCTGTGGCGTGGGGTCAATTCACAGATCATCACACGAGACTGACCCTACGCCGCAGAGTGATCCAGTACTCTTAAACATCTTTTCTCAAGCATGCTAGCCATGGGGAGACTGATGCTGAGCTGTGAACATTTAGGTGGGTGTGCAGTGAAGGGGGAGGAGGACACCAGAAGAATGTTTTATGTAGTGGCAGCAGCGGGGGGAAGAGGGGGTACCAGAAGGAAGTTTTGTCTAGGGTGCCTGATATCCTTGCACCATTCCTGGCTACATCTGAACTCCTGTCCCAAGATTACTTTAGGAAAGGGGTGGGGGGGGGGGAGAGGGTCAGGAATTTACTTTCTTACAAGCAAGGGTTGTGTATGATGAGGAACAGTCGTTTCTCCTTAACTTTCTGCCTGAATGAGGAGTTGGGAGAATGTGTAGATGTTGGGGGCTGTTTGAGATGTCATAGAAGTTGTTTATGTATGGGGGTGTCTGACAGTGTGAATGATGCTAACTGGAAGCTAATATTTGGAACTGGGAACAAGTTGATAATCACCCCTAGTAAGTAACTCTGCAATGTAACCCTCATTACACAGATCACATTATTTATTTATTTATTTATTTAGCTGTATTTATATCCCGCTTTTCACTGGGTCAAAGCAGTCAATTGGGAGATACATTTAACACGAGGGAATATGACACACATACGCTAATACTTACAGGGAACATGGGCAATGGAGGGTTAAGTGGCTTGCCCAAGACCACAAGGAGTAGCGTGTTTGTGCCTTTCCTGAGCTGTAAGCTTGCAAATAATTTATTTTCGCCCTTTATTTAAGTTCCCTGCTCAGTGGGTTGAAATTTTGTTTAGGAAGGCAGTATGTAAGTGCAATATATATAACATAACATATTGGGTTTTAAGCTGACAGGAGAACTATCTTTAGCCATCATCAAACACATTTAAATTAGTTTGAAATGGATTTTGAGAGAGATTTCAAGCAAGTTAAGTTGTGAAGGGATTTCTCCCTGCACTTGGTCTTGACCCAGCTACATTTTGGCTCCAGGAACAAATTTTCCATGTCCTGGATATTTTTTTTAAAAAAATTCACATCTTTCAGAGGATTCTGAGTTTTTATAGTTTGTAGTCATACAAATGTTGGTTGCATGCCCCAAATCTACATGCAGTTTGTTTTCCACATGTGATGCCCAGATAATTGGGAAGTAACGGGGCAAGGGGTAAAGAAGGGGCTGAGAATGGATAATTTGGCATCTTTATCTGCCATTTGCTAAGGAAAAACCCTAAATTCAAAGTATAGGCATCCTAAGATTGATGAAAAGTTGGTGTTGTACATGGCCTGTAAAGGTAGGATAACCATCTAGCTCCGTGTCCAGAGAATAAGCTGAGATAGTTTTGGACAGGACTGGAGAGCGATGGAGAGGGGAGGATCCTCCCCCGAAATCATAGAGCACAGAGCTAAAGCAAGCAGAAACAGGTTCCTGATTAGCCCAGGTATTTGGTACCTTCAAAATTTGAAGCTCTAAGCAGTTGTCTCTTTGGACCATAGCTTAATCTGGGCCTGGTGCATAGTGATGTACTTCTAATTATCTCCCAGCATGCTCAGCTTGTCCTTCCAGACATGGAACTATAGGGACACCCCGTAGAGGTCTTTTCTTTAGATGTGATAGGAGCTTTTGAGACATCACAACTTTCCTTCTCCCATATAACCATATCTTTGGATAATTTTCATGTTGAGCCACCTATAGCCAACTTTTTTTCCAACTCGGGTATGGTTACGCATGCTCCGTATCCAGCACCCTATGTACTTGAGACTTAGGTGGATCTACCTTGTCCCCTAAAAGGTCCCTGGGGAGCATGCAAGAAGGTTTCATTGCCTATGAATATTAATCAGCCACATACAATACTGGTTCTTTCAAACTGCTGGCAAGCTAGAGATTATTTTGCTACCATAAGCTTCAAATTTTGCTAAGAAGACCGGTGAACAGGCTTTGCTATGAACCACGGAGATATTTAAATTCGGTGTTCTAAGCTAATAAATGAAACACCAGTGGTTGAGTAATATTCCTGATAAACACTTTTCCTGTTCATCGGGAATCTTTATCCGCATGGCCTAAACTGCAACCAGCACCATATAGAGTTATGATTAAAATGCATAATTTCTAGAAAGTTATTTTTCTGTTGGCATAGACTTGATCCTCTCTGGAGGGAGGGAGCGCCAATGTTTTTCAACTTGAATTTTTTAAAATAATTACAATCATGCTACATGAACAAAGGGTCAGAATTTGAAAGGAAGGATTGAGGGAAAGGAGTGAAGCTGTAAGAGGGAGGGGAAAGAGGATTGGGTCTCACGATGGAAAAGGATGAGTCTGCCAGAAGGACGAGGTTTCTGTATCTGAGTCTATTACTGTGTGAATACCAATAATTGGAAGCTGACATTCGGATCTGGCACGATGTTGGTGGCTCGACCCAGTAAGTTAATATTCACTAGGATGTTAAAAAGAATATTTTAAATTAAAATCGCTGGTAATACCCAAGGCAGCAGACATGGCCATATAAATTGTCCGTGATAATGGATATCCTGAGCCAAAAATGTGAAGGTCCAGCAGGCTAAGTCAGGACTGGAACCCTTAAATGTTTTTTGGCAAAGGATTTAAGTGCTGTATAGATGCTGTTAGAACTTGGAAGTTTGGCATTTGGGTTTGGAACTTGGCTAGTGGTCCAGTTGAGTGAGTATGAAGACCATTTAAAATGATTTCTTAACATAAGAACATAAGAACATAAGATATGCCATACTGGGTCAGACCAAGGTCCATCAAGCCCAGTATTCTGTTTCCAACAGTGGCCAATCTAGGTCATACGTACCTAGCAGTTTCCCCAAGGGACACAGGTTCCACAATGCTTGTATTGGTTCAAGCATTGATATCCTGGGTCCCTTCTTAATAATGGTTTATGGACCTTTCCTCCAGGAACTTGTCCAAACCTTTTTTAAACCCAGCTACACTAACAGCCTTTACTACATCCTCCGGTAACAAATTCCAGAGTTTGATTACACGTTGAGTGAAAAAATATTTTCTTTTATTAGTCTTAAATAGTTTACCCTGTAGCTTCATTGCATGTCCCCTAGTCTTTCTATATTCTGATAAGGTAAACAATCGATCTACGTTTACCCGTTCCACTCCGTTCATTAATTTATAGACTTCTATCATATCTCCCCTCAGCCGTCTCTTTTCCAGGTTAAAGAGCCCCAACCTTTTTAGCCTTTCTTCATAGGAGTAGCCTTCCATCCCCTTTACCATTTTGGTGGCTCTTCTCTGAACCTTTTCTAAAATTGCTATATCCTTTTTAAGATATGGCGACCAGAATTGCACACAATATTCAAGGTGCGGTCTCACCATGGAACGATATAGAGGCATTATAATATCTTTTGTTTTATTTTCCATTCCTTTCCTTATCATACCTAGCATTCTATTTGCTCTCTTGGCCGCCGCTGCACACTGGGCCGAGGGTTTTAACATGGTATCCACAAGGACGCCTAAATCTTTTTCTTGGGTGGTGGTTCCTAATGTGGAACCTTGCATCGTGTAACCATAGTTTGGGTTGTTCTTCCCTAGGTGCATAACCTTGCACTTCTCCACATTAAATTTCATCTGCCATTTTGATGCCCAGTCTTCCAATTTATCAAGATCCTCTTGCAATTTTCCACAATCCTCCTGGGTTTTAACAACTTTAAATAGTTTTGTGTCATCAGCAAATTTGATAACCTCACTCGTTATTCCACTTTCCAGGTCATTTATGAATATGTCAAAAAGCAGCGGACCCAGCACAGATCCCTGGGGTACACCACTATTCACCTTTCTCCATTGGGAAAATTGGCCATTTAGCCCTGCCCTCTGCTTTCTATCTTTTAACCAGTTCCTGATCCACAGTAGTACACTGCCTCCTATCCCATGACTCTTTAGTTTTGCCAAAAGTCTCTCATGAGGGACCTTGTCAAAGGCTTTCTGAAAGTCCAGATACACAATATCAACCGACTCACCTTTGTCCACCTGTTTATTCACTCCTTCAAAAAAACATAACAGATTAGTAAGACAAGATCTTCCTTGTCTAAAGCCATGTTGGCTGTCTCCCATTAGGTCATGACTATCTATATGCTGAGTAATTTTATTCTTTATGATGGTTTCTACCATTTTTCCCGGTACTGATGTCAGGCTCACCGGTCTGTAGTTTCCCGGATCACCCCTCGAACCCTTTTTAAAAATTGGTGTTACATTGGCGATCCTCCAATCCTCAGGTATTAGAGATGATTTTAATGATAGTTCACAGATTACTGATAGCAGGTCTGCAATCTCAAATTTCAGTTCTTTCAACACCCTTGGATGTATACCATCCGGCCCAGGTGATTTGCTACTCTTCAGTTTATCTAATAGTTGTAGGACATCTTCCCGATGTATCGATATTTCCTTCAATTCTTCCACACCTTTAAATACCACTTCAGTCGTGGGTAACATCCCTACATCTTCCTCAGTAAAGACCGAAGCAAAGAATTCATTCAGTCTCTCCGCTATCGCCTTGTCGCCTCTTAGTGCTCCTTTAACCCCTTTATCATCTAATGGACCAACTGACTCTCTCACGGGTTTTTTGCTACGAATGTACTTGAAAAGGTCTTTATTTCGCGTTTTTGCTTCCGCAGCAAGCTTCTTCTCAAATTCTCTCTTTGCCTGCCTTATCAATGCCTTGCATTTGACTTGCCAGTGCTTGTGCTGTTTCCAGGTTTCATCATTTGGCTCTTTTTTCCATTTCTTGAAAGATGCTTTTTTGGCAACAACAGCCTCTCTGACCTCAGCTTTAAACCATGCTGGCAATTTTGATACAAATTAGCATGTAATATTGATACAAATTAAGCCATAACTCCATAGAATATAGACACGATACAATGCCTTCATTTGGAAAGTAGTCAGGCTTGGGCTTCAAGCTTAGCACCGTACATAGAATCTGGACAAGCTGCTTTTCTATCTCTGCTAATCAACCCTCTCTCTGAGTCATGGGAGGCTATGTGACCTTTGGAAATCTCAAATGTTGACAGCGAGCTCTTTGAAGAGATGATGGCATTTTATTTATTGTCCTGGAATGATGAGCAATAAATTTGGCAAAATAACCACAATGTTTAGTCAATTAACTTATCTGGATTATATTATATCAGTCATGCAAGTTCCACCTAAGCAGTTCCTGCAATACAGGAGGCCCAGGGTACTCACTCCGCAATCTTTTGAGGCCTCTACTCTTTGGGCCTCTGATAATATTCTTTGGAAGCCCTTCATTTGAATTTCTGCTACTGTATTATAGGTGTTACGTACAACAAAGATGTTAAATTTAGAATGTTGGCTTTATTATTGGTATAAGGCCTGACTTGTCTGTCCACGACTGGAGGAGTGTGTGGTGGTGAATCTCACCTGGGGAAACAGATTACTTATCATTCTTTTCTCCTTTGTTGGTTGCTTCTACAGACATTCGCAACTCTGAACCCTCTGTCTACGTTCTTCAGCCCCCCAAAGGCAAAGCGTCGGAGGTGAACCCCCTCTGCCTAGTGACTGACTTCTCTCCTGCCAATGAGACCAAGGTAGTTGTTAATGAGATACCACAGAACAATTCACCTACGCTGGTGAAAACTGATGGTCAGTGGAGTTATGGCATCGTGGCATGGAGCTCTGCTGATGAGTGCAAGGCAAAGTACTTCAACGAATTCTACTCTTCGGAAAAGCCTAAAGGTGAGAAAGATGGGAGGGGGGTCACTGGTGAATATGAATCCCTTCACTATAAAACTGCATCTCCCAGGTCGCCTGAAGCAATCCTGAGGTTTAAAAAAAAAATTCTTTCTCTGCATTTTAGAATGTTTAGTCCATGTTTCCTTAAGAAAAGCAAGACTTTGGGCTTGTTGTATTAAAGCAGTTTACCCAGGCACAAGGAGTGGAGGAGTAGCCTAGTGGTTAGCGCAACAGTCTAGTGCCCAGGAGATCTGGGTTAGATTCCCACCGGTACTCCTTGTGACCTTGGGCAAGTCACTCTACCCTCCATTTCCTCAGAGGAAAAGGCCTGGCAAGTTACTTGCAGTTATACCTTGCCAAGAAAACCCAGGAGCTGCTGGGTCACCAGGAGTCAGCATTGACTTGAAGGCACTGAAAAGGAAAACAAAACAAAAAAAACAGACACAAAATGCGAAAATGCCGCGTGTGAATCTGTTCATGTAAGACTTACATTAAAGATGAAGAAAAAGCATATTATAAATATATAGAAGTCAGTATTCAAAGGCTTTATGCTCCTAACTTTGAGAGTTATGAGGTCGATATGCAAAGCACTGACCATGAAATTTGGTGCACTCTGCACCTTCTGCTTAGTGCAGGGGTTGAGGGTACTTTTGGTTCTAACAAGATAAATGGCAATTTCATCCAATCAGGGGCAATTTTAGTCCCACCTATCTGGCCAGGTTCGGCCAGTTGAAAAGTTGTCCTAAGCTGGAAGCTGCATAAGTGACTGCTTAAAATTGTTGCTACTTGGTTAAAGTCACCATTTACCCTGTTAGCCCTGCTCAGCTCAGATAGAGGCGGCTCCTACTGTATCTGGACGCTCGAGCTGATATTTAAGCACCCTGGCTGACCACTGTGGCGTATGAACATCGGCCGTTTTGAAAATCGACTGCTTTGCTCCTAAATTGGACTCTTTGAAAATTTAATGAGGTTGAATGTCTACATTTGTACTCCAAATTTCATTTTAACTCTCAAATTTAGGAACATAAAAAGCTAACTGGGTAGTAAACTGCATAAAGTTAGGACAGATCAAAGCAGTTTATGCTGTCTGGATAGCAAACGTATGGTGGCAAAAGCAGATATTCAGTGCTGGACTCTGGTACTGAATATCTGGTTTTAGTTTCAGCCCTAGGATCTTAAATCTAGGCAAGCAAATGACCTAAATTAAGATGCATTTTCAGCTCAAAAAATTTAGGCTGCTAAGTTTGGCTGAAAATAAGGCATAATCCGAACTTAGGATCCTAACTTTAGGAGCTCAGTTTATTTTTTAATATTGGCACATTAGAGATGCTTAAGGATGATTAACGATCATTCTGTTTTCATTTTTTTATCGTAGATGGGGCCCAAGATGTTTGCTCTACTGGAATGATCAGTGAACATTTTGAAACTGGTAAATATGACAGTCAGATCATTGTATGACGGGGCCCCTAACTTGTGTGGCAGATATATGCATAAACCACACCTATTTTATAAGGGATATGAGTGCACACATCCGCCTTCAGAAAATTACCCCTCAGGAAGCTCCTGCCCACGACACATGAGCTGTACATTACGCACAACTTTCCAGTTTTATTTTATGCATGTATTTAAAAAAATATATGCATTAGTTCAAACTAAGGATGTGCGCATTGAAGGCAATTCCATTATCTCGCATGCAGGCGTGACTGCCCATACCTAGATTGGCGCAGTGATGCACATAAGCCATAGTATTCTCTAATTTATGTGTATAGATGTAGGCCCAACCTATGTTCTGCCCTGTGCACACCCAAATGAACTTATGCACAATGGGACTTACACGCGTACGTGCAGAATAATGAACGCCCAAAGTGCACAAAAGTGTCCATTCACACACCTAAGTCACTCAGAAGAGGGATTACATACCTCTCTCCACTCTATATAGAATCAGCCCTGGTGTATACCAGCAAAGTAAATGTGCTTCATGGTCATTTCTTTTCTGAAATTTGTCTTGTTTCTGTTTGTTTCACACATTTATAAAAATGTCTTTAATGCATCCTATATTCCATCACCATATTGACTAATGGAGAATTTCACTCAACCTCCTAAAGATTCACAGAAGGTTTGTGTGACATCAAATATTTGCAGATAGCAATTGTACATGTGCAACTGGTCTAAGCAGAGATTTTAGAAACTTGCTACTTACATATGTATGTCTGCAACATGTCCACTTTTCAAAGGGGGTTTGCTTTGGCCAGGCCTGGAAAATGCGCAGTTTTGCAATGGGAGCCCACCTCTACTTCATAAAATCTTGGCATCGTTATTGCCACCTGCTCTGGGGCACATGTGCCAGCCCACTACTCATTGGAGCTGCGGTTTCCAAGAGTGATAGATTGTTCTAACCTCTCTGGCAATCTCAAAGATGCCAAATCTAGAGTTTTGAAGCTTCTCTCCTTAATTGACTCTCCTTGGGCATCCAGTTTTGTAAAACAGACATTTTGAAGGTGTTCGTAGCGAAACTTGTGTATAGGTTGCAAAAATGCCTCTACTAACATGTGTAAGTACTGGAACTTAAACATTCAAAGCCTCGCGTGATGCCACCGACACATTCACAGCCCCATGAAATGACAGCGGCACTTATACATTTACAGTCCCATATGATGCCGCACTATTTAGGGCTGTTTTTTTCTTTTATGTAAAATGGTTGTTCCCACTGGATCTGCAGCAAAATACATATTTTTCTTACAGCCTTAGTTTTTTTATACAAGGTTCCCTATTTAGCTAGAGTTTTGTAAAATACTCTGCAAATCGTGATTGCCAGACTTGGCAGGGCTGGAACAACCATTAGGCAAGACCAGGTAGTTGCCTAGGGGAAGCAGCTTCTGGAGGGCAGCAAAGAACAGTAACAAAAAAAAAAAAAGATTCTGACAGCTCCACAATCTCAAAAAGCCATTGCCACATTCCTTTAGCCACAACAACAGGCGCACACATACATACAAAGCAAAGTTTCATATTTAAACATATGGGGCTCGATTTTCATCTGGGCAGGGCTAAGCGCCGTAGCCGCACAGCCCTGCCCACCGACCCCTTGACCCTGGATTTTCATTTCCACAGTGACAGAAATGAAAATCCGGGTCACGCCGCATAGGCCGACAGTCGGCAAGACTAAGCAGGTAGCAGCAATTTTCAATGCTGCACGTTTAACCCCAACACCTTAAAGATAGATGCAGAGCGCTAAGTGGCAACATCGAAAATCGCTGCTACCCATTTAATGCCATTCCCCATCTACGCTCCATTCCGGAATGCCCCCAACACACCCCAGTGCGAAGCAGATAGCATCTGAGTGTGTTAGGGACTTAACCGGGATTCTCCAAAGGCACTACCCGTATAGTGGTTGGGGCAAGTTACCTCAGGCTGGAGGGCCAGGGGTTCGAATCCCACTGGAGGACAGCAACCTTGGGTTGGTTGCTCCTTGTGGTCTTGGGCAAGTCACTTAACCCTCCATTGCCTCAGGTACAAAAACAAAGATTGTGAGCCCTTTGGGAACAAGGGAAATATATGCATACAGTACCTGAATGTGCACCACTTTGACTTGTAGAAAAGCAGTATATAAGCCTAGTTAAATAAATAAACATAAATAAATAAAGAGGTGTCTTTGGAAAATCTCAGTTAAGGCATTTACATGGGTAACATGTAGTGTTACCCGTGTAACTGCCTTCGAAAATCGGAGCCATGATTTCCAGTTACACATTTTTACAGGACTGTTGTTGGAAGGGTGGTATTCAGATAAGCATGATTGTCAAGTTTAATTATTAAAATCTAAGGAGGGGGAAGACGGTGTGAGGCTGAAAGTTTACTTAGGGTGTCTAATACCTTGCACAGGCCTGGGACAAGCCCAGAGACCTGGGCACCCCATTTCCTACTTAGACCGTCTATGTAAAATCAGCCTGACACTCTTCCTTTTAGTTCAGTGGTGGAGGAAGGCAAATCAAGGGCATCTAGTGTTATTTTTGTTCTTGGAAAAGGAGGTTGTAAAAAATGTGAACGTTTTAAGGAGCAAACCTGAGAGGCGCACGGAGAAGCTACGTGGAAGTCTCCACGTCTGTCTTCCCAGGACTGCAATCTGAAATAGTGCTTTACTGTAGTGCAAATGGGCTGTCAATGGGGTGGTACTAATGTCTATCTCCTCTCCTTCTTAAAACACAGATGAGAAACTTAACTCCCTCTCCCTCACCGTCTTGGGACTAAGAATCATTTTTGCAAAGACCGTCGTAATTAATGTGTTAATGACCCTGCGGCTGTGGAGAAGTTAAGGTGAGGAAAATCTTATTTAGAACAATCCAAGAATATCAAATAGAATTCTAGCAAAGTGGAAATAAACTAGTCTGCCTGACGTTCCACGGGGAGCCTCACTATTGGCATACAGGGGAATCAGCCTTTAGCATCCTGTATTCATTCTTACCTAATTGTACTTTTCTTTGCACTCCTTGCTTTCCCAATAAAGAGAATTAAATAAAACATACAGCAAATTTAATCTCTAACACATCCCCAAACTCCTGCTCTCCAGGCCTTGCCTATGGGTGCCAAAATCTTAAATCTGGCCTTGACAAACTTCCATCCTACTGTGGGAGGTCAGCATGGGTTGAAACTTTGGAAAACTTTGCTTACCATCTCATTTCCAGCAAGTAACCATCTCTTTTCTCTTTTCAGGACTGCACAGCAAAGGATCGTACCAAGCAAGAAACTGCTTTAGAATATGTGAAAATATTCTTAGGTTTTAATGATGTTTTTCTTAAAATCATTATCCTCCTATTAAAATCATCTGCCCATTCATTATCTCCCTGCCAAATTATGACATCAATCAAATATTTCTTGTATCTGTTTATCTTTAATTGCTTGAAGTGTAAAACCATTAACAGTTCTGATGAAATATGAAAAGATTTTGTTTTTCTTTTATTGTTTCCTGCTGTCAGAGTCCTAAAGTCTCCAGGGCAGGCTGAACAAGTCCTAAGGGGATTTTGCTTCCATTGTTCCCCAAGATTTGTCCTTCAAACTTCTCTTTGATAAATTGGACCACCATTGGGTCCTGTGGATTCAATGGTGGTAAAGCCAGCAGTAGTTCAATCTGTCCCTGCTAACCTGGAGCAACTGGTAATGTGGGTGGGCTCCATATTTAATAGTACTATAACAAACCAAAAGCAAGGCACTTTCACACATACAGACAGCGTGCCGGTAACTAAAAGATACTCCTGGGGAAAATAATAGCGGTAAACTTTATTTTCTTTTTGTTGTCGTTGTTGCTTCGTTCCTCCATTTTGGCACATATTAAAATGCTGTTTTTTCATGTTTCAGAGTGGATATGGTATGAAATGACACAGCAAATGTTGGGGGGGGGGGGAGTTCCCCATCTCCTTTTCAATAACTGCAAGTCCCCAGAAAATAAGACACATAGAGATAAAGGCAACCCCTCTGCAAGACACACATTTTGAATTTCACTGAATAGGACAATCCCAGAATTTGAAGGGGGGGGGGGGGTATTTCTACATGCTCAAAATTCAATGCAGCCTTTTCCTGCCGGGTGAAGGAGCCCCTAGTGGGTAGGACCACTGATTTTTTAGTGATGAGGACTGTGAATAGTTATGCCTTTCACTGCCCTTATCTATGGACACTTTAAAACTTTAGCCCTGGCTTTGCAAAACAAGGACTCAGCACTTTCTGTCATTCATTCCTCTCAGAATGTAACCTTTTGATTTATACATTTCCCTTCCTGTTTCATAAAATGTTATGGAAAATGTAAAATAAGTATATTTTATAAATAATATTGTAGCTAGGCTAGACTTTCAACTAGAGCTTTTGACAATAAATGTACATGATTTTGTGTCTGGTGGTTTTAAGACTATTGTACTTTGAAGAATTTAATATCCAAGCATTGCAATAGATCAACAGATTTATATTCTTAATAAAAACTACCTTAAAGAAAATTCCATGGTGTTTTTTTTAGTCTTTTGGCATCATCTAACTATTTTCCACTGGGGAAAGGGACAAACTGAATGGGCAACACTGAGGTTGGACTTTAGGAAATCCTTTCTAACTGGGATGGTAGTTGAGCGATGAAACAAGCTTCCTGGGGAGGTGGTAGAACTTCCATCACTGGAGGTTTCCAAGTGCAGATTTGATAAACACCCATTTGGGAGGACTCAGGTACCACTGAAGATGGCTTCTTATTTTCCTTCCAGACTGACCTATCTGAGAGATTTTTGGCACCAGAAGAAAAAAGGATGAAAGAAACAAGTGCCAAGGCACATCCCCAGTTCCTAGCTACACTGCTCATTTCTACTCATGAAAAACACTGCAGGGCAACTCTCTTTATACGTATGAATTTACATTTAAACGCTAGTTTCTCTCTCCAAACACTTGCAAGTGGGGCTTACTCCTGAGGAAGACCTCTGGACAAAACATGGAGTTATGGTAAAAAGTGATCATTGTAAAATGGTACAGAGAGAGAGACTTCCAAATGCAGCTATGTCCACGTGTGGGAGTTCCTCTACCTACAATCCTGTCATGGGTGTTGGTACATCAATATCACGGCTTCAGTTGGAAGGGGCAGGAAGGTTCCCTTGAGGATCCCGCAAAACATGCCTGCCCCTTAAGATAGAAACTGTGATATTGATGCACATCTTCCATAGTAGAAGCAGTATCAGATGACTCCTGCACACCTTCAAGGGAAGGTGCTGATGAAATTCAGACAAGCTTGACTCTCCCTACAGCTATGAACTAGCTAAGATTTATTTTATTTATCAGTTTCTCTATACCACTGCATCTCCAAGTCTAAGTGGATTACGTGAGAACAAAAATGACCAACAGGGCTTTACATAGAACCTTCTAATAATTATAAGATTCTTATGGCAGTGAGCTAACAGAGGAACATTGTAACACTGAACTATAATACATTCTTATAATTATATATACATGAGTTAATGTGGGACGTGGGGAGGGGGGAGAATTCTGCTTAGAATGCGAGAGGTGTGATTTGGGGGGGGGGGAAATTCTGTTTAGAATGCGAGAGGTTATTAAATCCGATCGATTAAGTTAGGTCAGTAAAGTGTCCAAGGAAGAGGTGGGTTTTTAGTTTTCTTCTGAAGTTTGCCAGATCATTTGTGGCCCATAGGTCATCCAACAGAGCATTCCAGAGGGTTGGGCAAACAGGGAGAAGGCTCTCTTGGATGTTGTGTGGTTGGTCTTGATAATTGTTGATGGGACGTGCAGTGTATTAAGGGTATGTGTTCTCCTGGATCTGTATGGTGTTTTCTCAATGAGGAATTAGAGGTAGATTGATGGCAGATCATGGTTGATCTTGAAGACTGAGAGTAGGACTTTGTCCTTCACACGCTCCTCTATGGATTACCAATGTAGGCATTTGAGTATGTATGTATGTACCAGCACAGGCTGCTGCACTCCTGATCGTACTCCAATTCCTTTTTTTATGCATGCATGAGTCCATACTTCTACATCCGTATGTGCAAGAGTGTAAAACCAGGACTGGACCGCCCAGTTCTGAACACATTGGAGCCAGCAGTTGTTCTCCCTGTTGGCACTTCCTGTGATTTTATAATACACTGATTCTTGACTCTTCTTACTCAAAGTACACCAAATAATATGGTTTAGATTAAACAAACATAAATCTCTCTTCTACACATTCACCGTGGATATCCTGGAAACCAGATCTGCCTTGGGGCTACAAGGATGAAAGCTGACAACTACTGGGCTAAGACCAGAGAAAAGAAGCAAAGTGATTTGAAACTGTCAGGAGAGACTACCCGCATTCAAGCTGGGAATACAACCAATGAAGAACCAGACAAAAACAAGGGCTCCTACCTGCTGGCAATCCAAAAGCCACTTATCTTTCTCTGTAGGCAATTCTGTCCTCTCAGCATCAGGAAAGTGCAGGTTATTTGAGGCACCTTAACATGGATGAAAGCTTTCTGTGGATGGACTTAGTAGTTTTTTCCGCTATTCTCCACCCCCCACCAAGCCACAATCTTTCCGTAGATACCTGTGGATTTATACTAAGTGTTCCTTGCCATTGATAGGTTTTCCATTGTCCGGTTGGGCTCATTTCACCCTACAGATACTGCACTCACTGGTGCTGACAAAGCACACACTAGTAAAATGACCCATAATAAATACCACTAACACTCTTTGGATTTATATAGTGTCTTTCATGTATCCCAAAAAGCTTCACAATTCAGTTCTTCAAACACCAATTGACAGCCACCATCCAATATTGCTGGACGGAGTCCATCAGATTAGGCTAGGGGAAAACTCAATTGACTGCATGTTGAGCAGAGTTGCTGACACTCTGGGAATTAAGATTAACTTACAGGATGACGCTGTAGGCAGCTCTGGAGAGATCCTCTAGGGAATTCTCAAAAGAACATTGACAGAGTCAATCTTGAGAGGGAGCTACAGTCTCCATGAATATAGGAAACTGAATTAAGATATAGCTAAGATAATGGTGCAAAGAGACTTGCCTATAGGAAAACTTTTCAAAGGTACTATCAGGCATTCTGTAACAGTACATCATTCTGCTTTATAAGAATTAAATGAAATTCCCTGGCATTCCCACCCCAGAACAGTTTTGAATATGCATACATAAATGAGGGACACCTACAACCTGGCTCTCAGTCTAGCCAGTCTGGTTTTCAGGGTATCCACAATGAATATGCATGAGAAAGATTGCATGCATTAACTCATAGAGGAATGCAAATCTAACTCATCCATATTCATTGTGGATACCCTGAAAACTAGACTGGCTAGGGAGTGTACCAGGAAAATAAGCACAAGACTTGCCATACTGGGTCAGACCAATGATCTATCAAGCCCAGTATCCTGTTTCCAACAATACCCAGTCCAGGTCACAAGTATCTAGCAGGATATCAAAGGGTAGAGGAATAAGCACTGGATTTCCCCCAGTCTACTTGTTTATGGACTTTTCCTCCAGGAACTTGTCCAAACCTATTTTTTAAGCTCAGCCACACAAACAGCTTTCACTATATCCTCTAGCAATGAATTCCAGAGCTTAATTATTTGCTGAGAGAAAACATATTCCCCAATGTACTACTTTATAACTTCATCAGGTGCCCTTTCCTTTACTCTTTTTGAAGGAATCAATAACCGATTTATGTTTATTTGTCCTACTGTGCTCATTATTTTCTAGCCCTCTATCGTATCTCCCAATCTTCCATCTGTTTATTGAGCTATAGAGCCCTAACCTTTTAAGCCTTTCCTCCTGGAGGTATCCTTCCATCACCTTTATCACTTTGGCTGTTCTTCTCTGTACCTTTTCCAGTTCCGCTATATCTTGTTTTAGATGTGTTCACCGAGCTACACACAATTGCACATGGAGTGATACAGAGACATTATGATATCCTTTGCTTTATTCTGCATTCCTTTCCTAATAATTCCTAGCATTATTTTAGCTTTCTCGACTGCTGCTGCACAGTAAGCAGAGGGCTTCAGTGTATTATCCACAATGACACCGGGGGTGGGCATATTCACAAGGATTAATGTGGCTTTTCTAGAACTAAAAACTGCATTAATTCTCCTGAGCAGGATAATCAGAGGATATGACTTGTGCTGTTGAATGTCCCCTCTTAGGTTGACTGAACACCCCAGCACTAACCAGTCAGAGTCAGGGCTTTCTGGGAGCAGAGGGGTCAGCTGCGATATTGAGCCACTGACTGGCTAAGGAAAATGGCTAAAATTAGATCAGAAAAAAGGATGGTCTAACTTTAGCTGTTTTAGTTAACTGGGCAGTGGCTGAACGTCCCCACTGACTGGCTAGCTTATTCGTGGCCAGACCAGCTATTCAGTGCTGCTGGCTGGATAAAGCCCTGGCACAGAATATTTGGGCATAAGTTAAAGTGGCACCAGCCAGCCTTTTTCATAGAGCTGGCCGCTGGTGGTTCCTAATATGGAACACTGCATTGCATAGGACCGTGTTAAGAACCACTGCAGGGCTTAAAAAAAAGAAAATGTTTCATACAGGGAGAGCAATGTTTAAAGACATTTGTGTGTGTAAATCACGGTTCTATGTCTAGGAATTGGGATTTTCAAAATTGCCCACCATGGATGCATATAAACCTTGCTTACATAACCTCTTCCCTTTCCAGTAAATGAATTTCAGTAAGTCCATTCCTTAAAGTTGGTACATCTCCAGAACCGATGACCATGCTGTTGGCTTTGACCCCTTACCTCCATGGGCTTGTGGTTTGCTCTGTCTTACAAAACTTGCCAACTACATGCAGGCGCAATGGAATGAAGTCATGACTTGTTCTGTCCGGGCAAGTGGCCGGCTGATTATCCTAAAATGAAAACTTTCTGGAGGGAGAGAAGGACTGATATTGTTCTATTAATCAAATGACTCCCCCAGGATCATGCACAGTAAGTCCGTGACAGACCAGGGGATTAGAACTGAAGCATAAGGGAAAGAAATGACTCCCCCAAGGTCACCGAGTCAATGACAGAGCCGAGACACAGGGTGATAAAGAAACTTCACCATGATCACAGAGAGATATAGAGAGAATCGGTGACAAAGTCAGAAATTAGAGTTGAATACAAGGAGATAAAGAGTCACCCTCCTCTGGGTCATGGATTATAATTCCCATATAAAAGATTCTCCAGACTCATAATTCGTTGCTTAGCTATTTGACCCTTCCCCCATACCAAACCTAACAGAGTAAAATCTGTTAGGACTCATCATTGGGCTCCCCCCCCCCCCCCATACTTCAGGTTCCAGGTGGAGGAGTTGCAACGTCACATTTTCCACCTTCCGCACAGGAATTAAAAATAAAATCTAGAACAGGAAGAGGGTGGGCTGCAGTGGAAATAGTACAGAACAGGTGCATGCAGGAAATGACCTCAGTGTTTCCATGCTGAGCCGGCCTTGTTGGAACAGGAAGACCGAAAAACTAGGTCACCTTTGAAGCTCTGTCTCCCTCCCTGGCCTTCGACTCGCCACTTCCTTTGGAAACAGGAGCTATAAATATACCTAGAAGTGCAGATCTCGTCTCCCCCCCGAGGGAAGGGGGGACATGTCACTGAGCCTTTCATGTGACAGGTGTGCTGGCCCGAACCGACCCAACCCTCCAACCGCAATTGTTGTGCAGCAAATGCTACTGTAAGATGAAAAGAAAATTCAGAACAAAAGAAAGCAAACTAGCACCCATTACAGTCAAGTGTGCATTCAATATGAGCAGTAACCCTTCCCTGCCTGGCATCAGGCATCATGTGCAGGCCAAGAATAAGACAATTACAAACATGGTCTGGACAAGAGCTCTCACCTTTCACTGCTAGACAGAGCTTAACGAGGATGAGAGTATTCATTAACGAATTTTAGAAAGGAGAATATCATCAACCCCAAATTCTTTAATATGTGTGAGCACCAAGCACAAGCTTTGCACCCACAGCTCACACTGATGCTCAAGTTGGCTCATGGCATTTTTAAAATTCATGTGCAATGTCCCTTCCCAATAAGCTTACAATCTGTATCCCATTGTCTGAGGTAACCATTTAAAGCAACTTTACCCAAGGTCACAAGACATGCAGTGAAGGTCGTGCACACAGCGAAGGACAATGGGATTCTGGTCTCCAGGAAAACATCCGTGAAAAGAGGGATTAACTGCATTGTGGTATGTCCAGGATGGTTCTATCACTCATGGATGTTATAGTGAAGTCTCATAGATATAATAATTTAATATCCAGGGTGACAATACAGTTTGCAGGTATTATAGCGAGGCATCACTCTGTTCGATGATTAGGAACTGAATATAGCCAGAGTGACTCTATGAAGCATTTATAGCAAGCCATCAGTTGTGCAGATATCAAACATGGCTATTTTTCAATGGTCCACATAACTTTGGCTGAAATACAGAAATTGTGTGACCAGGAAACTGAATTACAGATGGCGCTGGGTACTTTGAAACCTCGGTCTGACAAGGGGGATCATTTTGTAACTATATGGATTCCTAAGTCCTGCACACACACTTCCCTTGTGTGGGTGCTTGCAAATTCTCCAAATACAGAAGTCTGTGGATACTCCTGGGGGAAAGATGTCCATACATGTACACCTGCACTTTGGCAGACACAAATTTCCCAGGCAACTGTAGATGCCCACGTGTGTATTTCATAAAACACTCACCCTGTCCCTGGTAATGCCTCCGCTCAGTCCGGGGAAACCTGTGAGTGTTTACAAGCTGCATGCATGTGAATTTTCCTGCATAGTGGAAAGGCAGTTTAAGAAATGCCTATTTCTGGGTTTAAGATACTGTTTTTTTCCATGGAAATTGCTTTTAAAATTGCCCTATTATCAAAAAGCTTTCCTAAATTTGCTTATTATTTATTAAGCAGGCCTCGGTGGCTAGGTCACCCAATACCTGACTGGTAACAGACCTAAGGGAGGTATTTCTTACACACCAGCGCCCTCTATCTCTCAGGGCATAGAAATGTTGACAGGGAAAGGAGCTGATGTAGTAAGTGCTGTAGGGCTTTGTGCACAGGTTAGCTCGGTTTTGTATGAGATAACCATGCACAAAACTTCGAGCAGACAGCAGTGCACACCATATTTAAATCCATGGTAATGAAGCAATTAGCTATTCAGTGCAAATGCAGAGAAGTGTGCAGAAGACAACGGCTGGGATTTTAATGAAAGGCGTATAGGATTAGCTCATAGATCTGCGCTCACCACCGGTGAAGCGTGTATGTCTGCTTCTTCTCTATCCAGAGCGTACAGCACCTACACAACTTTTTTCTGGCTTTGCTGAAGGGAATGGTGAAAAAAGTGGCAGGGGAGATGCGCTTGAAGAATGTTACACGCGTGTGCTGAAATGCAGTCTGGCACACAAACCTCAGTATTATGTTTTGCATCATTTCTGTGTAGAATAGTATTGCTTTTATGAACAATGATATCATTCAGAGCAGAACTTCTGCAGAGAATAATCTTGCTGTTTAAGCCACAGATAGCATTCCAGATAGCAGAGCAACTGTAATATAATACCTGATGGCAGATAAAGACTGAAATGGTCCATCCAGCCTGCCCTGTTCACATGCTTCCATGTTGGGTAGATGCACACATGCAACCAATCCCCTCCATGTATTTTGCCTGACTGCTCAATCCCCTTCCTACCACTGCTTCTCCAATGTGACCCAGTCATGACCAAAATCTGCCACAATGATGGTGTCTACCACCTCTATTAGCAGACTATTTCTGGCCTTGCCATCTTCAGCATGACTGCGCTAGTGGATCTGTAAGAAGTAAACACCCAGGTCTTCCCCTTTGCTTCAAAACTACTCGAATGAGCGGTTCACTGCCACTGTCTTGATTTTCTTTCCTCTCAAGCCCTTCTGGATCCACTGCAACACCCATTGCACTTTCAGTATATGTTCTGGTGGTTCCTCCTCTACTTCCATCCTGCTATCAGTTGGGGAACATCAAGGCTTTGTCTTGAGACCTCTCCCTTTCTCTCTCTACACTTATTCCTTGGTGTGTTTATCTCCTCCCATGGGTTTTAGCACTGAGTTTTTCCTAGAAAAAAAAGGGTGCTGGTACTCATATGTAGGGTTCTTTCATTAACACATAAGGATCATGGGTCAATTTTAGCAGCAAATGAAAAAGATGCTGATACGCCATACTACTGAGTACCCCCTCAAAAAAGCCCTAGTTTTCAGTACCGTCTTTATGCTGATGACTCTCAGATCTACCTCTCTGCACCTGAAATCTCTCCAGAGCTCCAGGCTCAGTCTCTACCTGCTTATCCAACATTGCTGCCTGGATGACTCACCACTGTCTGAACTTGAATATGACCAAAACTGAGCTCCTGATCTTTCCCCTAACCTCCCCCCCCCCTTCCTTCACTCTCTGTTTCTATGGATAACACTATACTCCTGCCTGTTTCTTTATCTCCTGACCTTGGGGTCATCTTTGACTCGACTCTCTTTCTCTGCACACATCCAACAGATAGCTAATACCTGTCACTTCTTTCTCTGTAATATCAGCAAAATTAATCCCTTCCTTTCTGAACATACTACTAAGATACTCATCCACTCACTAGTCCCCTCCCGTCTTGACTATTGTAACCTGCTCCATTGAATCATCTCTCTCCCCTTCAATCTGTTCAAAACTCACCTGCATGGCTTATCTCCAGCTAGCGTCGCTGTGCTCATATAACCCCTCTTCTCAAGTCACTTCACTGGCTCCCTATCTGTTTCCACATCCAGTTCCAACTTCTCCTACTGACCTACAAATACATTCACTCTGCGGCTCCTCACTACCTTTCCTCTCTTATCTCACCCTACACCCCTCCTCGGGAACTCCGCTCCTTTGGCAGATCCCTTTTATCTGTGTCCTTTTCTGCCCCTGTCAACTCCAGACTTTGTCCATTCCATCTTGCTGCTCCATATGCCTGGAACAAACTACCCCGAGTCAGTGCCCCTCACTCTCTTGTTCTCCACTTATGTGTTTCTTACCATATTCTAGTGCCCAGTTTTGTGATGTTCTTCATCTTGATTAGATTGTAAGCTCTGATGACAGGGACTGTCTCTTACATCTACATTTACAGTGCTCCATATGCCTTGTAATGCTTTCCATATGATAAGAAGCAGTTGTAGTCCTCTTCAGTGTCTCATTATAAGTTTAGCAAATGTTTCCACTGACATCAAGGTTAGGGAGGCTGTTGTAAAAAAAATCTGGCTCATGCTCATTGCATTTTGGACCTTAACTATGATCCCTCCAGACCGGTCACTTCAGCTTCATGGAAGCCCTGTACTGTTGCATCATGGCCACGTAGGGTTTTGCTGTACTGTATTATACCCACTGCTTTTTTGGAGGCTCATTGCAATCAAAACACTGCCGTTTAGGATGGCAAACCGCTGCCTTGTACAAGTTCATCTCTGCATTCCTGGAAGCAGAATGCAGCAATATTTTGGTTGAACCACTGCTCTGTACAGTTTACACTAGTGCTTCATTTTTTTTTTTTAATTCCATCAAGTCAACGCTGACTCCTGGCAACACAGTTGCCTCTGGGTTTTCTTGGCAATGTATCACTCAATGTAGCATGCCAGGCCTCTTCTTCCAAGGTAATGGAGGGTAAAGTGACTTGCCCAAGGTCACCAGGAATGAATCGAACCCTTGATCTGGGTATGAGGCAGTTGCTCTAACCACTAGGCTATTCCTCCACTCCAGTGCAACATTACCGTCCTCTTTATTTATCCTAAAAAAAATATTAAATTCCATAATTGTTTTTGTCTCCATCACCATATCCAGGAGATTCCAGGAATCCACCACCCTTTCTGTGCAAAAATATATCCCAACAATGTTCCCGATTCTTCACTCTTGCAGCTTCATATCATCACCCATTTCGGTGCACTTATTTAGGTGAATGAATTTACTTTCTGCTGAATCTCCTCTGACCAGGTCAAAAATTTGAAAAAGCCAGTTCCAGTCTAGCTTTGATTTATTTTTAATAATAAAGGGCCTGGTTTTCAAAGGCATTTACACGGGTGACTTCCCTAATTACTTGTGTAAATGCCTTATGCGGGATTTTCGAAAGGCACCTATTCGGGTAGTGCCTTTTGAAAATCCCGGATAAGTCCCTAACGTGCCCAGATACTGTGTGGCTAGCATTGGGGCATGTTGGGAGCGTTCGGGGGCTGAGGAAAGGGTTAAATGGGTAGCAACAATTTTCGATGCTACCCACTTAGCCCTCTATGCCTTAGATAGGTGAGGTTTTCCAACACTGTGGAAGCAAAAATCTGGGTTAAGGGGGTCAGCAGGCAGGCAGGCTATGCGCCAATTTGGCGCATAGCCTGCCTAAATGAAAATCGGGCCCAAAATATATATGCCTGTACATACATGCAGAATGCTAATAATTATAGATTCATTAAGGTTGTTTTCATTTTATGTGAATATTTGAGGAGTCAAAGGATTGATAAGGGACAAAACCCTTCAATGCCTCTGAGAGTGGAACGACCCTGAAGATGTTTGGCTGCTGAAACCAGACTTCAAAAGAAGATAAAATGTCCAACTCTGGCTGAGGGCTTCATTGTCTGAAACTGTCTTGAATTACTTCCAATGGGGCTTTAAATTCCACCACAGTATCCCTGGTTAAATAACTATAACTATTACTACTACTCCTCTGAATTATTTGTAGAAAGAAAATAATATCCACTATATACTTTCAATTTGACCCCAAGACTCAGAAAGGGATATTATAAATGGACGATTCAGTTTTGCAGTACTTTTCACCAGATGTGTATGTAACTCTCAATTTACCCTGCATCTCTCCAGACGTCATATCCAATAGGGATGTTCTCCATTTCTTGAAAGAATTTTGACTCTGCAGAAAAGTTTTAGAAAAAGGGAAATAGCGGGAAAACTCTTGCAAAATCCCCCAATGCAAGAAATTTCCACAGGACAGAACCTAAAGCCTCCCCTGGCTGGTCCAAACCCCCTTTCACCTAGAATAATTTAATCCAGCATTCCCCCCACACACTCCAAAATCAAAACAAAACAAAAAAAAAACTGGTACTAGCATCAACTGTCCACCAGAGGGTACCCTTGTCTCATTAAAGGATAAAGTTGCCTTTTTTTGGCTATATTTATTCTGACAGGCTGAGAGACTTTGCTGTTAGTTTTTTAATTGCTGTTGTTGTTTAACAACATTGCCTAGTTTTAACTTCCACAATGCCCTAGAAAGCCCAAAAGCAAGCCCTGGAATTAAATTTAGTAGAGAGTGAATTATGAGTTTAAGTCCCTCTCTGTGACTCTGAATAAGTCACGTTATCTCCTTATGCCTCAGCTCTGTCACTGACTCTATCTGTGTGAGCTGGAGGAGTCACTTTATCTTTCTGTGCCTCAGTACTGTCATTGTGACGCTAGGAGAGTCATCTTATTACCTTGTGACTCGGTTCGAATTTCCGGCTTTGTCAGTGGCCCTCTGTATGTGAACTTGGGCGAGTCACTTTATCTTCCTGTACCTAAATTCTAATCCCAGGCCTTGTCACTGAGCGCCTCTGCGTGATGCTGTGGGAGTCCCTTCATTTCCCAGTGCCTCCTTTCTAATCTCCAGCTCTGTCACTCTCTGGGTGTGGCCCAGCGGAGTCACTTTATCTCCCTGTGCTTCTGTCATTGATGATCTCAGTGTGACCCTGGAGAAATCGCTCTTTCCCATTGCTTCAGTTCTAATCCTCAATTCTGTCACTGGCTCTGTACATATGACCCCAAAAAAGTCACTTTATCTCCCTGTAACCAAGGCCAGTGTTATTATACGGTGGGGCCCAGCACAGAAACTATGAACTGGTCCAACCAAGACCAGGTACCATGAAGTTCTACCTCAGTGGCATCACTCATCACTAAGGGATCCCTTGTGACACCAGAGCCCCAGGCAACTGCCCTATTTCCTCACCCCCCTAAAACTGGCCCTGTTCTCTATCTATTGAACAGAGTACAATGTTACCGTGATGACCCTGTATAAGAGAAATGCTTTAGGGTGCTTCATTTTTTGAATTTCTGTTTTATGTTCTGCTTGGGATTCTTTGGATCAGCTGGTGTCATAGGTTACCAGAGAGGGAACAGGATCCAACTAGGTCTCTACTATATGTGTCATTTGTAACATCTTAGTGAAGCACCTAAAGTCTGTATATTATACAAGGAAATACATTTTTTATAGGATGATTCTAAGCATATATGAGGGGGTAAATATTCCAAAGAATTGGGCCCTTAAAGAAAAAGCAGATTGCCTGGTAGATTCAAGTTTGGCTTTTGGGGAGGAGGGGGGTTGTGTAAGCAGTTTTGATAGACTAAGCCTAGCAAGCGTGCTGGGTCATATAGAGTAATAAGAGAAGATAGATAGTTGGGGGCCCAACATAGTGTTAGAATCTTGGAAGGAATCTGAGAAATGATAAGAAGTCAGGTGGTGTATCAGAAGACAGGTAACGGGATGAACTATACAGGCTGTGTTTTGTAAGGACTGAAAATGTACTAGGGCGGATGCAGAGAGGCCAACATAGATAGCATTACAATAATCCAGGTGGGAAATAAACAAATTAACAATAGCTCAGGATGAAAAATTCAAAAACAGGCTTACAGCATGTAACTGGGCAAAGCCAGACTTTTGACCACAGCATCAACATGATTGGTAACGGAGCAGAGCATCTAAGTATTCGAAAGTGAGCATGATTGAGGTGGAGTAATCCTCAAGAAAGGGGACAACAGAGGGGGAGAGAGATCCTCCGTTTCAGCTCCACGCAGTCGTCATGTAGTCAGGCAGGGGTTAATGAAGCTTAGGTCTGGGAATCAGTAGTCAGTATGCATTACTAAGAGGATGTCACCCGTGTAGTAAGATTTACGGTTGCTAAAGGGCTGTTGAAAAGAAGAGGAGCGAAAACCGAACCTTGTGGACACCACATGCTAGGGTAAATGTGGTGAAAAGGGAGAACTAGCTGTTGCCTGAAATAGCCGTCTGTTAGGAACGAGGTGAGCCATGGAAGAACGTGATTACGTAAGCCTATGTTGTGAGGAAGAGAAAGAAGAATGTTGTGGACAACCAAGGCTAATGCAGTGGATAGATCCATGGGAACAGCAAGGAAAATTTTTCTGTAGTCCAAGAAACTGTTTAGCTCACTGAAGAGGAATGTTAGGATCATCTCAGTGCTGTGACCAGAACAAAAGCCAGACTGCATGGGTGTAGTGTTTGAGAGAATTGATGAGCAACTCCTAAAACATTCATTTTCCTATTTAAAACCTCCAGAAATTGATTTTGGAGTCCAGTTGGTATCCAAATTGTAAGGAAAACAGTAGACAGGAGCCCTCAGTGAGAAGCACAAGCTCCGACCCCATCAGTCCCCTTAAGCTGTACCTGGGATCTGTGCATTCCATTAGGGAAAAGTCAAGAAGCACTGAATGGAGGAGAGAGTTTATTGCAAGCTGTGTGCATGCCTCATTCTGAACACCCCTGAAATCACCTTCATCGACAGGATCTTATCAATTCTCAGCAGATATCTAAGGATCCAATGAGGAATCATTTTCAACAATCGCTTATAAACCTGGGAATCTGTTTTGGGACCATGTTTTGAGAAGTGGGACAGCTGTCTACCTTTGTTGGATCCTTCTTATTCCACCCAAGATCCCCATGCTGGCAGAGGTCATGTTTACAGGGGGTTGTCGATCTTATTCTGGGCTGGAATCGACCCTCTTTTCACTTAATTCAATCCAGGAGGCAACAAATTGTTTCTTTCCTTAAGGAAGATGTAAACCACAATTCCAGAACACTCTATAGAGAGACGAGTTGGGCCTAAAGCAATTCTTATGCACCCAGGAGGCGTCCAGTTGAAAAGGAAACAAAATCCAGCCCCCTTACGTATCCCAGTTTGAGTTGGTTGGACCCCTCCATAGTTTTCTCCTGTATATTCTCCTGTGGTTCAGGGATATGCTATTCTTGGGCCCTCCTGGCAAAATATAAGGAACTATCAAAAGCAGAGTTAGCTGTCTCAGAGAGTGCACATCCTACACTCTGGGACATCTAGGAAAAGAAACCAAGGGGTGTCACAGAAGACCTCATTGTTGGCCAAACTCAGTGCAAAAGTGCGAGATGCACAAACACAGCCAACAAGCCAAAGAGAACCTGTTAGAGACATGGGGAGGGGGATCTGGAAAGATTATAACTCTCTTCAGCCAGTCATATAGTGATAGGGAAGGTAACCTTATAAAGCCTTCTGGTCCCAGTGGAATTCAAACATTGAGATAATCACTCTTCCAATCTGACGTGACATGACAGCATGGCTGGGCAGGAGAACTTTGAAATATGATTCAGGTCATCTGCAGCGATCCCACAGATGACTCCGAGCCTCATCCATCCTACACCAGCCAGAAGAAATGAATTTGCACGTTTTAATGAAGGACTACATCTCGAGAACACAATCTGAGCACTGTGGCCAATGTTTTTTCCATTACCGACCCATGTTGCAGCTTCTGACTCAGTTTTGGGGTGACCGCAAACCCAAAAACAAGATGACAAAGTTGTTTTTCAGTCCCAGAGCGATCACTGGCCAATGAGAAGCGACAGAGAAGGTGCCCCCTCTCCCCCTCCCTTCATCCTGCCTGAGTGGTTTTCCTGTCAATGCAGGAGACTTAAAAACACAGTGACTGACTAAGACCACAATAACATGAACCTGTTTACAGAATTTCCTGCCCACATACAGCAAGAAAAAATGTAAAAATATCTCCCCTCTCCTCCCCCAATACACAAATATTATTCAATGCAAACCGACTCGGAAAAACCTGCATTGCAGTACTGAGAGCCCTCCTCTCCCTGATATACAGCTCTGGCAATATACCTCAAACCTGCCCTCACCGTTCCCATTCAAAAGCTATATATTATACCTTAGATTAAGGATAAAATGCCCCCCCCCCCATACACAAGTTACACCATATCACCTTATGCTAAGGATAAAACACCCCTCACTCACTGTCTCCAATACATGACTTACAGTGCATCACTTGATATTACAGAAAAGATTTCCCCCTCACTGCTCCTCATATCCGAGTTACACCATATAACTTCATATAGAGGATAAAAACCTCCTCTCACTGTCCCCTTTACACAAGCTATACTATATGGCTTTATTTTTTTTTTATATTGTCTTTATCATTTTACAGTATAACATCCCAATAAAGAGATAAAGTAATCCACACAGATATGTTGCATAATTATCCAACAGAAACATTCAAAGAAAAATCATCATATCACAGTTTCACATTAGACCACAAAATAAAGCAGGTGAACACGAAATAGGAAAATACTAACCTATAAGGTGAGAAATAATGGTCCCCAAGATGCACAGCGGGCATTTATTCGGAATGCTGACCCTCCCCAGAGGCACCCAAGCGAAAAAATGATCAATTGTTTTGGGTCAAAGAAAAGAACATAAGATATGCAATACTGGGTCAGACCAAGGGCCATCAAGCCCAGTATCATTTCCAACAGTGGCCAAACTAGGTCATGCGTACCTAGCAGTTTCCCCAAAAGACACAGGTACCTCAAAGCTTCTATTGGGGCAAGCAGTGATATTCTGGGTCCCTTTTAATAATGGTTTATGGACCTTTCCTCCAGGAACTTGTCCAAACCTTTTTAAACCTGGCTACACTAACAGCTTTTACTACATCCTCCGGTAACAAATTCCAGAGTTTAATTAGATGTTGAGTGAAAAAATATTTTCTCTTATTGGTCTTAAATAGGTTACCCTGTAGCTTCATTGCGTGTCCCTCAATCTTTCTATATTTTGATGGCATAAAAAAAAATCAATCTACGTTTACCCGTTCCATTCTATTCATTAATTTATAGACTTCTATCATATCTCCCCTCAGCCGTCTCTTTTCAAGGTTGAAGAACCCTAACCTTTTTAGCCTCTCTTCATAGGGGTATCCTTCCATCCCCTTTACCATTTTGGTGGCTCTTCTCTGTACCTTTTCTAATAACGCTATATCCTTTTTAAGATACGGTGACCAGAATTGCACACAATATTCAAGGTGCAGTCGCACCATGGAACGATATAGAGGCATTATGATGTCATCTTTTGTTCTATTCTCCATTCCTTTCTTTATGATTCCCAGCATTCTATTTGCTCTCTTAGCCACCGCTGCACACTGGGCGGAGGGTTTTAACATATTATCCACGACGACGCCTAAATCTTTTTCCTGGGTGGTGGTTCCTAATGTGGAACCTTGCATCGTGTAACCATAGTTTGGGTTGTTCTTTCCTAAGTGCATAACTTTGCAATTGTCCACATTAATTCCAAGAAAATGATACATCTACAAGGAAATTTTAACAAATAAGACCCACCCAAAGCAAGTGCCCTTGTTTTCAAATCTGGGAAATCCTTACGTCTTTTTTGATTCGTCCTCGAAAAGTCAGGAAAAATTTGTATCCTAGCCCCCAGAAACAATGTATTTATATTTTGAAAATACAAAACGCGACACTGTATTTTGGTCTACCTCAAGTGCAAAGCTAACCACCAAGGTGGCTTTAGCTGTAACTACGTCAAGGAAGCTCTAAGAACTCAATTAAATCTGACAGTCCTTACTGGGATTGTTCTTGACCTTCTGCAACAATTCCAGCCATTGATCTCACAGTCAGATACTGAGCTCTAGTAATAGGTGGCATGTTATCCCCAGAAATCGCCAAAACCTCGTGAAGATAAATTTTTTGATCATCTCTACTGGTGCAAGAAGAGGAGATCTGAGGAAATTGAAAAATCAAAGTTTGTTCCACCTGGAGGTGTTCTTCAAATATTGCAACTCATGTGCCATAATGGAGGAGTCCTTCATCTGCACACCTACGATCTCATGGAGCTCACCGTGACGGGCTTCCGGTAGGTCCATCCTAGTAGGACATTTAGCCTGCTCCTGAGACACAACCTGTACGATACCTATCAAACTATTCATATCAGGAAATAAAGTTCTTGCCATTGCTTGTAGTGAGAAGTTCACTGTGGCCATTGCTTCCATTGTAACAACCTCCATCAAACCAGGAAGAGTCAATTCTTTCTTTGCCATGGAGCCCAATACCTTAAATGCAGCAGCAGTAGTTGGCAAAACCCGCTCATCCAGCAGAGAAGATGTTGCCACAGGAGCTCCCTCCACTCTCTCTTCTGATCCCCCTCCCATCGGGACGCTATCAGCTGAGCCAAGGCCTCGCTGGCATAACAACCTGGTCGCAGAGGCGCGGTCCTCTCTATGAGGCTAAGAGATGCCCCACTGCAGCTGACACTGATAGCAACACCGGCACCGCTGAGGTATTATCTCAGGTAATCAAGCCCATGCTGCAATCAAGAAGTGTCCACTATACCCCCAGCGCAGAAAACTCAAGACTGGAGGGTACTGTCTTGGATTTCCACTTCTTGCCCATTTCGGACCTCAGAGCAGAGATACGACTGGAGCGGTAAGTGCAGATAACTTAATCGATGCCACCTTCTTTATATGACTTTATATTAAGGATAAAATGGCCCTTATCTTCACTGTACCCCAAACATGAATTACACTTTATCAGAAATCGTCTGCAACGTGGCTCTCTAGAAAAGGGGAATGAGGTTCCCCAGTCTTTGGGGAATATGTTTTTACCAATAGTCAAAGAAGGACTAATTTCAGAGTGCCATCCAATGACCAACTTTCACTGTCCCCCACAGGTGGGTAAGTGAGCACATTCCTGTTACAATCAATCAATCACACATGATTAGACAGTTAGGAGCTAATAGTATAACCGGCCACGTAAAGCTATGTATCACGAGTGCACATACATCAGGTATTTTAAATGACTTATGTGTGTGGATGGGCTCTCATGCACATTGACAGTTGCTAATCTATAAGCACGCGCAGAAGTCTGATAGTGCATACTTTCGGAATGGGTGGGCACAGGCAGAGTGTAGATATACATGCCTAAAACATAGAATACTATAGTTTACATGCATGTCCTACTAATCTAGGTTATACCATGTCTAGGGCTTGTGTATAGAGCTGACATGCATATTCCCCCTATTTTACAGTATAACGTGTAAGTCACCTTATAGAATAGGCATGATAGGTACACAACGTGAATGCACATTCACCGAGGTGACCTTCATAAAATTACCTCCTTTGGGGCTTTTTGTTTTCCAGAAATTTTGCAATAGATTCTTCAGTCAACCGAGTTTAGTAGACTGGACTACTGTAATTCTTTGTATTTGGGATTAAGCCATGTTAATTTAAAGAGATTCCAATTAGTCCAGGATACAGCATCTCAGCCACTGACAAGAAGTAGAAAATATGAGTTCAGTGCCCCATATCCTTAAGAGTTTACACTGGCCCCCAAGTGAGGAGAGGTATAAATTTAAAATGGTCTGTTTGGTGCCCTGTTGCTTAGTGTCTTGATGTCCCTTGATAGCACCGTAGCTGGGGATATTTGCCCGAGATTCCTATAGAATGGGTTGTCTTGGGAATTTAGGAAAGACACAACCTGTGTTTCTGCAAGCTTTTAAAAGTGTGGCTCTATTCACTGACTTATGGTTTGAACAATGATTTGAAATGTTTCTATTTTTCTAAATTACCATGATCCTGCTGATAGGAGTTGGTCTATCAAGTCCAATTAATCAATCAACTTTATATTAAGGATAAAACACTCTCCACCTTCACTCTTCCCTATACAGGAGTTACACTACATAACTTTATATTAGGAATAAAATTCCCCTTCCCCTCACTGTTCCCCATGTGAGTTTGATTTTATAACTGCATATTTATTTATTTTTTTATACTGTGCTCTTTAGAATCAGTGCAGTTTACATGTATACTAACAGGTACTTTTTATTCCCTTGTCCCTGAAGGGCTTACAATCTAAGGGTACCTGAGGCAATGGAGGGTTAAGTGGCTTGCCCAAGGCCACAAGGAGTGGCCATGGGATTAGAGACCCCAGTCCCTCTGGCCTGAGGTTGCTTGTTCCCATGTGGGAATTGAACCCCCAGCCCTCCGGCCCGAGGTAACCTGTCCCAACCACTGAGCCACTCCTCCCTCAAAGAATATATAAAGAATAAAAAGCCCCTCTTCACTCAATATTCATTTTCACTTTAGTTTTAACGTTTCCTCTTTTCTTATATCTTCTTCCCAATTATTTGTCTTGTTTTCATTCAAATTCCTGAGCCTCCTCCCCCATCTCTGCAGACAAGGCCTGGATGTGGGTTGCTGCATGCAAGATGTGAAGCATAAGCGGGTCCCCCCCGCCCCCCACCGCCCCATGTGTGGGAGCGAGTACAGTATCCCAGCGTGCACTTCATGATATTTTGTTGCTGCTTGTGGTTGCTTTTATAAGGGTGCTCCTCGTTCTACTACAGCCAGAAATTTGCAGAATGAAAGATATTTATAAAAAAAAATAATAATTTTCAGCAAGGCACCTTCTCTCTTTGTTTTGTCTTCATCTGTATTGTCTAGTATGCCTGGTTTTACCTCTTGCTGTCCTGTAACTTCCTTTCCTTTTTGAGGCCACTGGCCCTCTTTTATATTTGTGAAATTGTCGCCTTGATTGTTTTTTTGAAAGGTATATCAAATGCAATAAACATAAATAAAAATAAAAACAAAGTTCAATACTTTTTAATGGGATTAACTTAATGCATTTCTTGGCCATCTTTCAGAAGCTAACACTCTGGTCAGGTCCTCATTGTGTCTTAACCTAAAGAAAGGGGGGTTTAAGTTTCCAAATACTCAGCAATTAGTGCATTAGGATTGTCCCCTTATATTTTCTGGTGATACTCAAAGGGATTAACAAGGTTAGTAGACTTGCTGTGTTAATCCCCTTATCCGGGATATTCAACGGCACTATTATGGTTATTGCTACCGAATAACCCCGGATGCCGCTGTCACTACATAACCCGATTAGCATCAGGACATTCTGACGGCAGCACCTCTCAATGACCAGGCAGTGGCGATATTGAGCAGTTGGAGGCAAACCAGAAGCGAAACCTAAGGACCAGGCCTAAACTTTATCTGCTCAATAAACTTTATCTGCACCATATACCTACGTGTAGGCCTGGTCCTTAGGTTCCGCTTCTGGTTTGCCTCCTACTGTTTTCTGCGGATACCTACTCTTCTCCCTTGTTTTCACTTCGATATTGAGCAGTTGCCCAGTTATCGACAGTGGCGAAAGTCAGGCACAGTAAAGGCTGGTCTAGCATTTGCCGTGGAAGCTAGCTGGGCAGTAGCTGGATATCGTCACTGTCCAGTCACCTTTCTGGAAACCCAGGCAACTCAGATGTCCAGTGCTGGTACCGGGATATGGTCCTGGCATTCAATATCGGGGTCTATTGTTCAGCAGAAGCGGCTGTAGCCTTAGAGTGCTAGCCGCCGCCGAATATCGGGTCCTTTGTTTTTATTCAGTAATCGTTATTTCTGTGCATTCAAGTGGACTAATATAGCAAGCACACTACTTCTAATGAGGTGACGACTGACCATGTGAGAGTCAAGGGAGTAACTTCACCTCCCTTCCCTCCCCCCCCACCCGACCCGACTGTGGGAAATTCAGTAGCACTAACCATATTAGTGCAGCTCAATATCCAGGATAAGGGGATTAACACTGTTAGCAAGTCTGCTATAATCCTGTTAATCCGTTTGAATATCCTGCTCTTCCCCAAAGAATACAAGGGAATATGCTTTTATAGGACAAACCTTGAATTCTCTGCAGGACCACCTCCACTTCATCTTCCCCCTCTTCAATCCCAAATCCTTCCCTCGCCCTTTCTTCCTTTTCTGAGGAGGAAACTGCAAATCTTCTCTTCTCCTCCAAACTGACTACCTGCTCCTCTGATCCCATCTCCATCGTCTACTAAGCTCTCTCTCTTCCGCTGTCATCCCTTCCCTCTGCCATATCCTTAACCTCTCGCTTTCCACTGCAACTGTTCCTGTGGCCTTCAAACATGCTGCAGTTACACCACTCCTCAAAAAGCCCTCACTAGATCCTACCTGTTCTTCCAGTTATTGAGGTCTCTCTCTCTTCCCCTTTGCTTCAAAACTATTTGTGCGAGCAGTTCACTGCCGCCGTCTTGACTTTCTTTCCTCTGAAGACCTTCTGGAACCACTGTGATCTGGCTTTTGTCCTCTACATTCCACAGCAATGGCTCTTGCCAAAGTCTCCAGAGACATGTTCCTCACCAGATCCAAAGGCCTCTACTCGATTCTTATCCTTCTTGATCTTTCTGCTGCTTTTGGCACTGTCGGTCACCATCTTCTCCACAGTGCCCTGTTCTCACTTGGATGTAGGGGCTCTGGTCTGTTCTGGTTTTCTCTTCTCTCTCCCATCACACTTTTAGTGTATGTTCTGGTGGATCCTCCTCTATTACCATCCTGCTTTCAGTTAGTGTACTTCAGGGCTCTGTCTTGGGACCTCTCTTTTTCTCTCTCTACACTCGGTCCCTTGGTGCACTTATTTCCTCCCATGGTTTTCAGTACCATCTTTATGCTGACGACTCTACTACTACTGAACATTTGTATAGCACTACAAGATGTATGTAGTGCTGCACAGACACATGTTAGAGACAGTCCCTGCTCATCAGAGCTTACAATCTAGTCAAGAAAGACAACACAGTAGCTGTAGACGTGGGATACATCTAGGGGGGATGGTAAAGGAACACAAAGGAGATCAGGTGAGTCAAGATCCGAAAGCAGCAGCAAAGAGGTGAGTTTTCAGCCTGGATTTGAAAAGGGTCAGAGAAGGCGCCTGACGTACAGACTCAGGTAATTTGTTCCAGGCATAAGGAGCAGCAAGGTGAAAGAAGCAGTCTGGAATTAGCAGTAGAAGAGAAGGGCACAGACAGAAGTGATTTTCCAGAAGAGCAGAGTTCTCGAGGAGGGGTGTAGGGAGAGATAAGAGAGGAAAGGAAGTGAGGAGCAGCAGCGTGAATGCACTTAAAGCTCAGAAGGAGAAGTTTGAACTGGATGTGGAAATGGATAGGGAGCCAATGAAGTGACTTGAGAAGAGGGGTAATATGAACATGATGAGGCTGGCAGAAAATTAGCCGCACAGCAAAGTGCTGAAAAGGTTGAAGAGATAGTTCCGAGGGAGACCAGCAAGGAGTAGGTTACAATAGTCAAGATGGGAGGTGGCTAAAGAGTGGATAAGTGTCTTAGTAGTGTGTTCAGAAAGGAATGGGTGGATTTTGTTGATGTTTTAGAGAAAGAAATGGCAGGTTTTAGCTATCAGTAGGATGTGTGTGGAGAAGGAGAGAGAGGAGTCAAAGACAACCCCAAGGTTGGAAGATGAGCAGACAGGGAGGAGTAAAGAGTTATCCACAGAGACTGAGAAAGGAGGAAGGGGGAGGAGGGTTTAGGGGGAAAAATAAGAAACTCAGTTTTGGCCAAAGTGGTGGTGAGACATCCAAGCAGCAATGTCAGAAAGGCAGGCAGAGATCTGAACAGGGATTGCCGGAGAGATTTCAGATGTAGAGAGGTAGATCTGCGAGTCATCAGCATAAAGATGGTACTGAAAACCATGGGAACGATGAGTGCACCAAGGGATTGGGTTTAGAGAGAGAGAGAAAAGGAGCGGACCCAAGGCAGATCCTTGGGATACACCAACTGAGAACGAGATAGCAGTAGAGGAGGATCCACCAGAACACACACTGAAAGAGTGATGGGAGAGATAAGAAAAGAACCAGGATAGTACAGGGCCCTTAAAACTAAGCGAAGGCAGGGTATCAAGAAGGTTAATAGTATCAAAAGTAGCAGAGAGGTCAAGAAGAATGAGGATTGAGTAAAGGCCCTTGGATTTTTCCAGGAACAAGTAACTGGAGACTTTGGCAAGAGCTGTTTCAGTAGAATGTAAAGGACGAAAGCCAGATTGTAAAGGATCCAGGAGATTTTGAGAGGAAAGTCAAGTTTAGAGACAAAGGGGAGGAGGGAGATGGGTCGAATGTTAGAAGGACAGTTAGGGTTTAGTGAAGGAGACTCTCAGATCTACCTTTCCATGCCTGAAATCCAGACCTGGATCTCTGCCTGTTTATCCGACATTGCTGCCTGGATGTCTCATTGCTGTCTGAAACTGAAATTGGCCAAAACCGAGCTCCTTATCTTTCCCCCTAAACCCACCTCCCCACTTCCTTCCTTCTCTATTTCTGTGGATAACTTAATCCTAGTAAATCTGTGGCCATATGGTTCACTGATTCCAAGGATGATCCAGGTCTCATGCCAGTGATTGAGGGTACCCCAGTGACTTTGCAGACTACTCTTAAAAACACATCTATTAACTGAACACTTCGGACCAAATCATATCACATAACTACATATATCAGGCCTTCATTTGCATGCTGCTGAAATCTGTAAACCCCCAAGTTGTTAAATCCAAGTTCGCATCCCCATGAGTTCTACGTAATTACAACTTGTATGAGTTTGTTATTTTTGTTCTATGTAAACTGCCTTGTCATAAAGGGGATTTAAAAAAGACCCTTACTACATAAATAAATACACACATGCTCTTAAGTACCTAGGAGTGGTTCTTGATTCCAAACTGTCTTTTCACCACAGTTACCTCGTGTCATGAAATCATCCTTTTTGCACTTTGTCGATTGTGGACAATATAGCCCTTTTTTGGACCTGGCTGCCCAGATGACGGTGGTACTGCATACTGTTATGTCCTCTTTAAACTACTGTAATACTGCCTATTTAGGCCTGCTGGTATACCAACTCAGACATCTACAGCAGTGCATATGTTAGCCCGTGCACACCGCTTTGAACATGCTACGCCATAGTTTATGCAATATCACTGGCTTCCTGTCTCAAAACGGATGCAGAACAAGGTCTTGAATATTGTCTTTAAAGCCATATATGATTTGGTTCCGGAATAACTTTCTTCCTTGGTAATACTCTATGCTCCCGCAAGAGCTTTATGTTCCTTGCATGACTTTTGGTTAAATATACCGTCGCCCGCTGTTATTAAATTTGAGTCTACTCGACGGGCTGCCTTTTTTGCCGCAGCCCCTATGCTAGGAAACGGTTTGCCTACTTCTGTACGTACAGCTCCCAATCTGAAAAGTTTTAAAAACTCCCTGAAAACCCATCTGTTTAGTTCTGCTTTTGGAGTGGCCGCTGTTATGTACATGAGGGGGTCGGGACTAATAATCAATAAT
Source organism: Ichthyophis bannanicus (assembly GCA_033557465.1). Lineage (NCBI taxonomy): Eukaryota > Metazoa > Chordata > Amphibia > Gymnophiona > Ichthyophiidae > Ichthyophis > Ichthyophis bannanicus. The sequence continues at coordinate 125,630,827 of CM066048.1, forward strand.
GCAGTCTTTATTCCATCTGTCATCTCAGCTTCCCATTATGTTCTAACCTAGAGATGTCTGATCTTTTATGCTATCTTTTCTGTTTTTATTATGACGTTCTTTTCATTTTAAGTATTCTTATTGTAAACCACATAGGTTACTGTAAATATGCAGTATATCAAATAAAGAGTAACATAATATAACTACACTCCTCCATTTTTCCTCGACCAGCAATCTTGGGGTCATCTTTGACTCTACTCTGTCTCCGCACATATCCAACAGATAGCTATAACCTATTGCTTCTTTCTCTATAACACTGGCAAAATGTGTCCCTTTCTTTCTACACACACTACTTAGACACAAGACACTTATCCATTCTTTAGTAACATCCCATCTAGACTATTGCAACCTCCTCCTTGCTGGCCTCCCTCTGAATCATCTCTCTCCTCTTCAATCTGTTCAAAACTCAGCTGCGCAGCTAATCTTCTGCCAGCCTCAAAATGCTCATATAATCCCTCTTCTCAAATCGCTTCATTGGCTCCCTATCCGTTTTTGTATCCAGTTCAAACTTGTCCTACTGACCTATAAGTGCATTCACTCTGCAGCTCCTCTCTACCTCTCCCTACACCCCTCTGCTCTTCTAGCAAATTGCTTCATTGGCTCCCTATCCGTTTTTGTATCCAGTTCAAACTTGTCCTACTGACCTATAAGTCACTCTGCAGCTCCTCTCTTCTCTCTCCCTACACCCCTCTGCTCTTCTAGCAAATCGCTTCTATCTGTGCCCTTCTCTTCTACTGCTAACCACGATTTCTCTCCTTTCACGTTGCTGCTCCTTATGCCTGGAACAAGCTACCCGAGTCTGTACGTCGGGCTTCATCTCTGGCCCTTTTCAAATCCAGGCTGAAAACGCACCTCTTCAAGGCCACTTTTGGATCCTAATCCGCTTGGTCTCCTATGTGCTTCCTTCCCACTCCCCTAGATGTGTCCTTGCCCTCAGTGGTTGTGTTGTCTGTCTTGACTATATGTAAGCTCTGATGAGCAGGGACCGTCTTTTACACATCTGTACAGCACTCTGAATGCCTTGTAGCACTATACACTAGTCACTTTCTTTCCCTCTAACTCGGCTCTAATCCCCAGCTCGGTCACTGATGCTTGGGTATGTGACCCGAGGAAGTCACTTTATCTGCCAGTCTCCAGGAATCAGTTAGATCATTGGTTTTCAGTCCTGGGACTGCTGGCTCAGGCTTTCAGGATATCCTTAATGAATATGAACGAGGGAGATTTGCTTGCACGGTATGTTCATCATATACAAATCTCTCATATGCATATTCATGAGGGCTATGTCAAACACCTGGCCCATTAGTGGCCCTCGAGGGCTGGCAGCGAAGGCCAAGGAGTTAGATTGTCTTTAGCTGCCATTGCTCGTCCAGTATCTATTATTATTGTCTTGGTGTGTTCCGTTTGCATCCCACTTGGAGCAGATTGCTGATCTGATAAGCAGTTCATTAATAACTAAGGGCAATGTCTGTGATATTTGCCCACTTTCTTTAGATTTGCCTGCCCGTAGTTCACTGCGACCTGGCTAGTCAAACTTCACCAGGCCACATTACTGAAGCTTCTCTAAGGATCTAGCTAGCTTCACAGAAACAGAGCAACGGGACCGAGTGACTATCAGCAGAAGAGACTGCAGACTGAAGCGAGCGTGCTGCTGGTAAAGAGGCCACTTCCACCTGCCTTCCCCTTGGTCAACGACAGGCTTTTCCATTAGTTTAAAACTATTAATCTAAGGCTGAGGTACATCATTTGAGGATGACTGTTGGTTTAATCGGCAACAGCTTCCTGGGTTCTAGATTCAGCAAAACAAGAAACATGTTTTATCACGTGACTTTCATTTTCTGCTGTAGCTGAAGGCGGCACAACCTTTAGTGCAGCTCTCAGAGAGACTTGGACATCACGAAGCTCCCGGATCATTTGCCCGAAGGGGGCAAGCTGATAGTCATTATTTTGTGTGTACAGGATATACCGCGAGCAATAATCGGTTTCAGAATATTCAAGAACTAACAGTGACATTAAGCACTAGTGCAAGGATTCAGCAGAAGTGCTCTGTGCTGTGATGCAGAGCTTAGATTCAAGCCCCTGCTCAGTCAAGGCTGGAGATGCTACAGCGGCAGGATTCACAGGACCCGGGGCAAGGAAGAAGTCACAGTCATTGCACAATGGTGACCCCTACTGGCCAGATTTAAGGCCCATCAGGTCAACGCAGAAAACTAGTGCGGACTTTATGCACAGATAATGTCACTTTTAAGCACACTTACTGCAACCGCCAAATGCAGAAAAGAGATCGATGCATGCCTAAACAGCAACAAAAAAAAACTAATGCACAATTAACGCCGAGTATTTAAATTAGAGACAAATGAGCTGTTCGTAATGAAATGGCATGCAAATATTGCCTGCCCCGATGCAGAGGAATGCATTGAGAATTTCATAACCAGCCTTAGCACCATCATCTCTACACCTGGGTCTGAGGTGGCTTAAACATCTACCGTGTGCCCCCAACAGTATTTTGATGGCATCAGGGGCTTTCCCCTGATGCCTGGAAAATCTTTGACATTTCTCCTTAGATAATCGAAGCATCGGGGAAAATACTGATGCCATCAAAATACTGTCAGGGGGCCACTGCCATGACAGAAAGCAAATAGTGCCCGGCCCTGTCATATAAGGTAGAATATGCCTTAAAAGGCAGTCTGACCCCGCCCAGTGCATCCCAGGATGCCTCATGTGGGGCCAGGTGCCACCATTTTTCAAGATGGCAGGGCAAGAGTAGGAGCACATAGGCAGCAACCCTGCTTGTTTTTAAAGGTACCAGTAGGGGGGGTGAGAGGTTTGGGGCTTCTGGGCCACCAGTTTTATTTTTAGTTGAGTGGGGGCTGCTGGGCTACTAGGGATTATGTTTGAGTGGGTGGGGGTTCCGGACCGCTGGGCTATCAGGTTGATTTTTAGTTGGGAAGGGAGAAAGAGGAAATTGGGGCCGCTGGGGGACCAGGGATTCACTTTCTGTCAGGGGCCATCAACCTGGTATTTTGATGGCATTGGGAGCTTTCCCCAATACCTGGATCATCTGAGGGGAATTTGACATTTCACCTCAGATGATCCAGGCATCGGAGAAAGCCCCTGATCCCATCAAAATAGTATCAGGGCTCATATGCAAATTAGCCCTGCGGTGCCCGTTTCTCTGGGATAGCGTGCCATACTAGTGCTGACCTCTTGTGTGCATGTGTTTGGCGTGCTCTTCCAGTTTAACGCTGCCATTTCTGCATAGTTTAACGAATGGTTACAGTGTGGATAATTTGCATGTGATGTACCTGTGCAGTGCTGTGGGTATCTAGCAGTGCTATGGAAATGTACATTTGCTTACAACTTTCAGCACCACACAGATACTCAGCCTAGATTATTATACTGCCTAAACGTTTTCTTGCAGATCTACTTTTGGCCACAAACATTCTGAGCCTAATTTTGGTCAAACAGCACCACCTGGTGGCCAAACAGCCTCACGTATTATCAGTTCCCTGCTGTTCTCGGGGGGAGTTTTCACTATGGCTGCACTGATTTTCAAAGTGAAAGCATTTATTTATTTTCCCTTTGAAGCTTACCTAAGGAAAAAGTAGCCACACGTGTTTGTGCTTGCTTTTTGAGTTAGGACTGCTGAGTTAAAATGCATACATACTTTTGAAAATTTGAAGCATGGGTGCAGTTTCAACCTCTGGCCCCTCTTGGGGTATAAATATTCACATCTTGGACTTATGCATATTCTTGTACCTACATGGAGGGTGGGCAGCTGTCTGAAAACCCATTTTTGTGAGGAAAGCACCGTTTTACCCAGGGAAATGGCTTTCAAGATTGCTCTGTGTTTAATAAGTCAAGGAAGCAAGCAAGAAAGAAAATCTTGAATTTTCAGATTACACTTTCTCCTGTAACTGCTTTGTTGAATTTAATGAGACAGTTAATCTAATTTCAAAAACAGCAACATAATACATATTCCACTCACACTTTCCAAAGGGCACTGTAGCCTTTATCTCAAAAGACTAATGTTAAAATGTTCTTATCTAAACACCTTGCTACAATGGATCTAAAACTAACAACAGGGCAGGATAAGTCACTGCTAGAGACATGTGGGTGAGATGCAAGGGCGCTGTGAGCCAGCATGGGTCACAGCACAGACACTCTTTCCTGACCCCCTTACAGCCAGTCTCCTTCTGGGCCCAGGCTTCAAAAAACAAACCAGCGTGACATTGGGTCTTGTAGCACCCAAGCGTCCTCCAGCTCCTTTTGATACTTTCTGTCTGAGGGGGCAGGACACAGCCAGCCTAAAGTGTGCATAGGTGCTGCAAGACAAGCAGAGGGCGTGCCCCTGTGCTTTTCCGAGACTCGAGGTCTAGGGTCACAACCCATCTCGTCACACCTGGTGAGATGTTACTAAGTAGGAGAGAGGTGTTAAGGACAGAACAGCCCGGGAACAAAAATGTATTAAAGCAGGGCTTCTCAACCCAGTCCTCAGGGCACACCTTGCTAATCAGACTAGAGGACTGGGTTGAGAATCTCCGATTTAAAAACCCAGAGGTTCAAAGCTGGGTGCTAAACATTTGCGGGCATCTGAAGAACTCATAGCTCCTAATTATCTACAGCTACTTAAAAAAAGAGACAGTGTTGGAACTCTCTTGACTAACTTATTTGCTGCAGCTATTTTTCTACATCCTATAGAAAGCTTCCAGGTCGACACTATTGCTCATGACAATACAAGCACTTGGGAATGGTCTTATGGATGCAACATATTCGTAACCCTCTACCACTATTGTGACCTCACTCAGAGGAGTCTGAGCAAATCAGACATGAATAAGCAGGGAGACTCAAAGTATAACAACATATTTTATTTGGGAAATCAGAAAGAAATGTCGGTAGTGAATATAAGACAGCAATATAGCAAACAGACGGTCGAACAGCACCGACGGTTGTCTCAAAGATTCACATGTAGTCTGAACGCACCTCCAGACTGAGGGCCAGCCACGTCTCCATTAGCAGGGTCATAAAACCAGAAATAGGCTAGAAAGAAATTTAAAATAAACCAGACCAGTGAAACCACGTGCTAGGATGACATACATTTTTTTTTTAATTGGCAGAGCATTCCCCCATTTTCTTTGGAAGCTTGGGGGTAAATCTTGCAGCATATGTGCATAAATTTGAATATCAACTCATGTCAATTTTAGATAGATGTTTTTCTAATCGTCACGTAGATTGGCAATTAAGTTAATTCTTTAAAACACATTGAGCAGGGGAAAGAAATTTTAGTGATGGGTGCAGATTTCCCCACAGCGCACACCTTGGCAAAAAATCCTCCATTCTCCCTCCCTCCTATCTCACTCCATTTCACCCGCCCTCATCTTGCACCAAATTGCCCCTGCAAATTCTGCTCTTCCTCCTAACCAATTTACACATCAGCCCTTAGCCAATTCTCACATGCTGCAGTCCAATCAACCAGCAGTATGAGGAAACGAGACGGGCAGAACCTCGGGCCACACCCACAGCATACCCTATTCCACATGGTGGCAGACGTGCACAATGTGGCCCGAGGTACCACTGCTCTTCTTCAACTACTATGGACAGATCACCATAGGGAGAAGAATGTAGGTCAGCACATGCACATCTAGCTAGGCTGCAGCTCCTGTTCACCACCTCCCAAAATCCAGCAGTAGACTGCACAGTTTAAGAGTCATAAGGTCCTTACTGCAACACCATGGGAGATCATGGGCCCGACTACAGAACAAAGTTTGTGTTAAAGTACCAGTTTACAGGTGCTAGCAGCTTGTGTAGAAGTCATTGTGTAGCTGCCCAAAAATAAATTCTAAATTGTGTTTTGTACCGACTGTCAAGTGAAAATTTCTGGCTAAGTTAATATCTATAGATTAACATTTCCCTCATTAAACCTGACAATTTCCTACCTTCATTCACAACCCTGGGGATTTTATATCCTCTTCCAAGTCACCGAGTACAGAGACAGTGCTCAGCTGGGACCATGCATTAAGGCTCTTTCATAAGCAGTGAAAAGATAAGCCCTGCATTTGACCACTCAATGTCACCATTTGGCATGACTAAACTCCCATCCCATTGAGGGACTGTAAACACTGCTTTCATACATCATACAAAAACTTTGGATATATAATCAACTTCTATATAAGGAGAAAAAAAGGATCTCGGTCATAGAGCTAAATCATTTTATGATAAACTCAGGTCCAAAAAAACCTCCTTATGACTCAAGTCTATAGAGAAATTTTCAAAATTATTCTTATCATTTCTTTAACATATATGTTTCATTTTTCTGCGTTCTCTTTTTCAAATTTTCAGTGTTTAACCCTTTGAAGGCCTACTTTAAAATTTTAATCCACATTCTGCAGCCGGGTTAATTTTTGCATTTTTCAGGAAAATTGCACCCGTCTCATTCAATATGTTCTAACAGTGATTTTCCTTCTGCTATGGTCATGTATTATATACCATTTGATAGGAATATTTAGTCAGAATTTTGGATCCCGAGAGTTTGGGCTTGGCCTAGAAAGGGTTAATAAAATTTGCCATGAACATTGCAAAAGCTCAGTCTCTAGGCTGTAAAACGCATATTGCACAAACCCAATAATTATAAGTTATCTGAAAATGAAGGGTTAAAACACTTTTGGATTCCAGACGTCAAGATATTTTCTGTTGTAGTGCAAGCCTGACAAAGGCCTTTGTTTCGCCCTTTTCTCACCGCTGCTTCAGGGATCTTTCAAAATTAATTCTTTTTCCCGAAATTTAAAAGAAGGCAAAAAAGCTTGTGCTCAGCCATATCACCTCTATCCCGCCTTTCCTCTAAGGTGTACATATTAAGATCCGTCAGTCTGTCCTCATATGCTTTATAATGAAGCCCACTAATCATTTTAGTAGCCACCCTCTGTACTGACTCCATCCCGTTTATATCCTTTTGAAGGTGCGGTCTCCAGAATTGCACACTATACTCCAAATGAGGTCGCACCAAAGACTTATACAGAGGCATTATCACCTCCTTTTTTCTGCTAGCCATTCCTCTCCGTATGCACCCAAGCATCCTTCTAGCTTTTGCCGTCGCCTTTTCTACCTGTTTAGCTACTTTAAGATCATCAGACACAACCACGCCTAGGTCCCGCTCTTCTTTAGTGGACAAAAGTACTTCACCTCCTATACTATATTGCTCCCTTGGATTGCTGCAGCCCAAATGCATGACCTTACATTTTTTAACACTAAATCCCAGCTGCCAAATTCTAGACCATTCTTCAAGCTTAGTTAGATCCCTCCTCATGTTATCTACACCTTCCTGGGTGTTCTCTCTATTGCAGATTTTGGTATCATCCGCAAAAAGGCAAACCTTACCCGACAGCCCTTCCGCTATATCACTAACAAAGATGTTAAAAAGAATCAGACCATTAAATACTGAAAATTTGTGTGTGGGCCAGGGTGGTGAGGATGCAATGAACACTTCTGGCAGAATTTACAAATGCCTTGACGTGTTCCCAAAGGTCCCATGGTACTGCAATCAGAGAGGAAAAGTGGGCAGAGATTGGCTGGGCTCGTGTGCCACAAGCTGGACAGAGAACTATAACTCTGAGAGCAAATAAGTTCTTTCTGTGGTTCATTTACATTAAACACCTTCGCTCATCTTTCCCCTTCCCTGTACCTTTTTCATGTTGCCTCTTGCTGCTTTGTCTTTCCCTTGAAGCTCAGCCAATGAAGTTGACGACAACAAGATGGAGGATGATGCTGGCGAAGAGGAAGTCGGCAAAGGCTCGCTCGGGGGAGATGCCCTGGAAGTCACTCTTGTTCTGTGTGTTTATCTGAATCCTCAAGCAGACTGGGAAGAAAAAGACAGCATTACTTAACATCAATTGGTTATGCTAGGCACAAGAAAAGTGAAGGGGTTGGGTTCAAGGTTATATAGTGAGGATGTTATGGTGGGATGTTTCACTTCTTCTGCACACCCCGAAGAACTGCTGGTACCCTCAGCCTATGACTCTTCACTCTGCTTTTCGCTCTAGTGCCAATGCTGTAAGCTTACTCTAATGCAAGCCAGCAAAAGAGCAGGAGGAAGGGCTGTGGCCTGCAGGAAGAAGGGATCAGATAGTAAGATCCTTCTCCTAGGACAAGCAGGATGTGTCAGCCACAGTAGGCAACGTCATCCGATGGCGCCGAGACGGAAGTACTCTTCATAGCTCAGAAGGGCTTTTGCCCTTCTGAGCATGAGCCAGCTGGCCCCACCCCTGGCCTGCCCCTAGCTAGCCAGTTTTCAGTTCTTCCGCCTTGCCAGCAAGACGGACCTCTGCAACTATTGGACATCAGCGCAAACCGCCGCCCCTCTGCAGAGTGAAGAGCAGGTCCTCGCAAGCCCTCAGCCGGCGGCCCGTCAAACCCCAACCCCAGCTGGCTAAAATCTGGCTGCATTGGCTTCCCAAACAGTGCCCGATGCTGGAACTCCCTCTCTCAGCGCCGTGTCTACGGTCTGGGCTCCACTGGCTGAAAGCTGACCCCGCCCCCGCAACGCCATTGGCTAACTCCATGGCAACGGACTCTGGAGCATTACCATGTGACGCTGGAACTCCTTCTCAAAGCGCCATGCTGATGGAACAGCTGCCGAAAGGGATACCCTCCACCCTTCTCATGGCGCCAGGATCTCCCCGCTCAGGAAGCTTTAGCACAGTCCACTGCACAGCACTGCTCTCCCAGAGCGTGTGATCAGCGTGGCGAACTCAGTGTTGACGTCAGGGCTGTGCCCTTTGGCGCCGATATCAACAGTGAGGCAGTAGCTCGGCAGTGAGTGAGCAGCCCCTCCCCTAACCGTCTCGCAGAGCACATCGGAGCATGTCCGGGCATTGGCCAGGTCCTGATGAGGAGGGAGCTCCTCAAGACAAACCGAGGGAAGGACTGTCGCCCTTAAATCACTGCCCCTGCAAACAAGGCATAGCTCCCATCATGACACCATGTGACGGACTGCCTGTCAGTGGTACCTGGATCAGCAGCTGGGGAAGGAAAAATCCTTTAGTATCCTGAACTGCAACCAGAGAAGGGAAAATTCCTGAGAGGCAGAATGGATACATCACGGCACCCCCTGGGCTTCTTGCATTACGGAGAGGAGTAGCTGTATAAGCTCACCCCTAACATAAACCACTGCAGGAAAAAAAGTCATGAGAGGGGCACGTTCACTACCAGGTCCATCTGCAGGACCCACGGCATCAGCACAGCCCTCCTTGGACCACAGTCAAAGCCAAGGCTGAGTGGGCAGCTCCCGCTATCAGCAAACAGACCCGTGGCTTTGACACAGCCCGCCTTGGACCTCAGGCAGTGTCAAAACTAAAGCAGCCAGCTCCTGTTGTCAGCAACACAAAAGCATGGCACAGCTGCCTGCAGGCAGGGTCTGGACTACAGCGGGCAGCTCCCGCCATCAGTGCTTCCAGCAGCCATTCGAAACAAAGGTGGAAGGAGCCCAGGTTCAGATCCATAATTACAACAGAGCCTTCTCAGAACATTAAGCACCCCTACAGGGGCTTCATCCCCTACAGAGGCTTCGCATCTGCTTCAGTCTTCACAGGAAAGCTTCAGTCTTAAAACAACCCCTCTGACAAATGCAGCACACTGAGTGCCCACACGACAGGTTAGAAGAGCAGCCTAGGAGCTAGGGTTGAGCAGACTTGGATGAGTCTCCCATGCACCAGCTACTTCTAGAAGACGGAGGGCTACGGTGTCATAGGACCCCACCAGCAAGAAACCAGTCTCCGCTCCCCGGGGTAAGGCAACTGAGGCTCTCCAAGGAAAAGGGGAGGTGGCCATGCCGCAAATGCAGTTAAAAAACAACAAACAAACAAATAAACAAACACCTAGCAAAGCAGCCCTGAAGCTGGAGTGCCTGGGGAAGCATAGCCTCCAACATCTGCCTCCGGTCCCTCGGACCCAGCAGCAGCTCGGACTCTGCAAAGCTGTCCTCACAGCCAGGGGCAACTGCTCCCGTATGCTCTCCTGCGCCTTGGGCCCTCATACCCCTCTGCCAGTCACACCCTCGCCCCGAGGCAGTGCCAGGTAGTGGCAACGGACTCCACGTTTGGTGGCAGCACACCTCTGTGGAAAAGGTATTAGTCTTCTCACACCTGGTAGATGCACCCACCTCAGCCTTATACCCTCCTGTTAACCCTGATCGCTTGAACTTGACATGTTGTTGTTGCCTTGACAGGTTGTCGAGGGCTTGATACTTGCACATGACAGAGTGGTTGATGACTTGACAGGTTGATGACAACTTGATACTTGCATAATTTTGAGGAAAACCATCATCCTCAGAACCCTGCACTAGGCTCCCCCGACACCTCTGTGGCACTAAACCCAGGGTCACGGTGTGCAAAAAGGCAGGCTCAAGGCCAACCTAGGGATCACCAGTCTTGCCTCTTACCTTATCAACCCAAGGGCAACACTTTGACTTAGCACAAAGCTGATGTATCCAACCACAGTCACAGGTTCAAGACCTGGCTGAGGACCATGTTGGAGAATTACGACGCATCCCCACGGTGCACGGTGTGGCGAGGCCTAGGACTCTGCAATCTAGGACTTCAACTGTTAAGAGCCTAGGGCTCTATACTCTAGGGCCTTGCCTGTGAAGAGCAGATGTTCCAGACAGCAACAGGGTGACCACTGCCTTACACCATCACACAAGGGGAGCGGGTTGACTCTAAAAACCCAGACTATACAAACCATCCAGGCAGAACAAATCATCCAGGCGGGGCCAACCCCCCGCCCCCCCTGCGACACAGGGATTGCACAGGGTTGCGAAGAGGAAGGCTCAGCTGTCAAATGAGCCTGCATGTAAGAGCTCAACCCTTTGCAACCAGCTTTCCCCCTCCATCGGTGGGCTGCCAGCAAATCAATCTACTCACCACGTGGCGAGCACGAAGTGCAACTGTAAAATGGATAACACCCAGACCTTCATCCTACCCACAGCCTGGCACCAATGTGCTTTTCTCTCCTGGGGCCAACTCTTATCCCTCAAACGCAGACAGCACACAATGCTAAGCCTGACCAGGTTGTCCTCCAGACATGACCATGTTGTCGTCTAGCTACCATTTCACTACGAATGATTGGCTACAGTGCATCCATCAGCATACAGTTCTCAGTACTTAGCACAAGCCTTGACAGCCGGGCAGGTTACCCAATAACCTTGGGAGCACATTCTTGACGAATTGTTCTCAACTGCCTTGCGGCCACCCTCTGCTAGCCCTCGGCCAGCTAATATGGGAACTCCTCAAGGACTGTGCTCTTAACAACCCCTCTGCCGTGCTACGGCAGACAGATCTGAAATCGACCTCCAGGAAGGTACTTCAGATAGCATCCTAACTGCAGGTCCTGGTGGCACCCCCTGCCACACACTACCTGCTATCCTACCACACACAAACCACCCTCGATAACCACCCCAGGCATAAGTCACCCTCGGTACCCACCCCTGGCCTCCGGCCTGCAGGTACCTTCCCAGGTGGAGCGGATGCTACAAACTCTGAAAAGCATCACGGCCCTATGCAATTGTATGCCCAGGACATGTACAGAACAAACCGCAAACAACTAGGCAACTAAAGGCCTGGCTACCGCCATCCCCAGCAGACTACACCTCTGTGACTCAGACTCCATATCACACCTACTCAAGCCTTCCTCAGGCTGCGTCCTGCTCACTTAGCAGGCCACCTTGCCCCGGAACAGGGATCAATACACCCCCTGTCAGGATGCCGGGGGCAGGGCTGGTGTTCCTCACTCAGTAGCCATACTGAGAAGTACAAGGTCATGGGTTCGTGTGGACCTGTTTCCTAGACCTCGCAACAGGACGCACCCCAGGCAAGCAGTCGGCAGCAACCTCAACTGTCACTCCTAGCCGGAACTGACTTGGGTCATGGCGGGCTTATGATCAATCTCACGCCACTCTTGTAGCACAGTCGATACTGCTGCTAACATAAGAACACAAGATATGCCGTACCAGAACAAGGTCCATTAAGACCAGTTTCTGTCTCCAACCGTGGCCAAACCAGGTCATAAATACCTAGCAGTTCCCCAAGAGGCATGTTCCTCTATGCTTGGTTCGGACCAAGCAGTGTTTCCCGGGTCCTGGTTACTAATGGTTTATGGACCTTTACCCGTTGGGTTAAAAAAAAATAATTATATTAGTGCTATCCAAATACTTCACTTTCACACCACTGTCACAGCCCATTCATAATGAGGCTGGTGCTCCTCTTGCGTATAGCGACCAGCTCTATCGTTGCTGTATTAATGCACTGATTTGCACTAATGCTCTGATCACCCTCGTGGCCAGCCGTCTGTGAGGCTGTAGCTATACTTGATCGCTGTGATTACCACAATACTACTGTACTTGATCGCGGTGAGTACCTCACTAATACTACTCTATGCACTTGATCGCTGTGATTACTGCATCTCTGTGGCTGCACAGATGCACCTTGTATATACATACTTCACGTCACAACCAAGGTGGTCGCACTGTGTGCTTTGCGTTGCACATGGGTGCTTCGCAACTGCAAGACCACATGTCCTTCTGTCCCACATTGCTAGCCCTGAGGAAGTGACCTAAGTCTCGGCCTTCCCCCTTCCACCACAGCGCATGACAGCTTGGGAGGCACCTAGTGTGGATGACTCATCCTGCTTGTCCTAGAAGAAAACAAAGTTACTTACCTGTAACAGGAGTTCTCTGTGGACAGCAGGATAAGTCTGCCACACATTCCTGCCCACCTCCCCTGGGAAGGGGTTGGCCTCCAAGCCTGATGCCCGCCTCCTAGAGGCAAAGACTCAGCTAGTGACGAACTGGCTAGCTAGGGGTGGGCCGGGGGGTGGGGCTAGCTGTCTCATGCTCAGAAGGGCAAAAGGGCCCTTCTGAGCTATGGAGAGTACTTCCATCTCGGCGCTGTTGGATAACATCACCTAGTGTGGCTGACTTATCCTGCTGTCCACAGAGAACTCCTGTTACAGATAAGTAACTTTGTTTTCACTTCCTGTCACCCATCTATTACAGTCCCCAGAATGTGCCAATCAGTAACAACTTCTGGAGCAGTGTAATAAAACAGCCTATTAGTTGTCCACAAACAGAAATGAGCCCAGTGACAAAAGGGTACTACTACAATATTGCATGATCCACACTGGGTGACAAAGGGGGAACAGATGTAACCTCATGTGCCACTAGGTAATATATACTGTATATGGATCAATGTGGAGAAGCACCACTCAGAAGAAATGCAGTTGCGAACTACTGGGACATACACGCGGAAGGACGTGGATATATGTACCGGGCACATATGCTCACTTCCAGGAAGGTGAAGTGCTTACCAGCCAGCACAAAGGAGCCCACGCACGACGTGAAGCCCGACAGGAAGGAGTTGAAAGGGAAGGTGCCGACCAGGAGGCAGTACACGAACTGCATCACCCCCGTCAGCAGGATGTAGAGCAGGTAGGCATCCAGCACCTTCAGCTTCTGCGGTGTGGAGCTCAGGTACTCCTCCAGGAACCGCGACACCACCGAGACCACCGATGTCGACATAGCACTAGCCAGCTGTCGCGACTATCGTCACACGAGAGGTCAAAGCAATCAACCAGGAGCCCCCGGAACCTCAAGGCTGCGTGGCGGAAGAACATAGAACGGAGACGTGGCCTAGTAGGCACACAAAACGGAAATGACGTAACTGCGCAGGCGTCGAACGAAACGTGACGCTCGAAGGGCAGAAGTGAGTGGGTAAGATGATACTGGTTGCTATGCAGATCGAAATAAAGCACATTTAGCTTTTTTGTTTCGTTTTATTATGCTCCCAAATAAATTCCCCAGAAGCCTTTTCTGAAGAAGGCTGTCAGTTTACTTGAGTTACGGAGGCGAACTGATATTTTCGCAAGTCCGCGAAGAAAACTACCACTCCCATAAGCCCCTGTGATATGGGTCAAGGCAGGTGTAGTTTATTGGCTCGACCTTGTGTGATTTTCTTGTGGACCAATTGGAAGACGGCATTTTAGCTGGGCGTGACCGTCAGTTCGAGTGTAGTTTCTCCATGGCAACGGTGTAACTAAGCTACGCTTATGCCTGTCATGGGAATAATAAGCTTTCAGCACATGAATGCTTAAATGATTGTGTAGCAGAATACATACAAGAAACAACAGTAGTGCTCAGAGCACGCACACTACCGTAAATATCAGCAGTTCATACTGTCAGATCGCTTCTGCTATTGCTGAAGTTATCTATAGTTTGTCTCCGGGCTTTTTATGAGGGCTATGCGGTGGTACAAGTATCGGCACCTTTTTGATTACCTGCTAAAATTGACCTATAGTCCTCATGCACTAATGAAAGAGCCCTGCATAAGAGGACTTGCACCTGGTTGACTAGGAAAAATGCACTGCTTTAAAGTATTCAGTGCTGTACAAAGACACATGATGTGCACTCCCTAGGAGTTTGCAATCTAGTCAAAAAAGAATAACTGCAGACAAAACGATTCAGAGAATGACGGTGCAGTTCATCTGAGGCCAAAAAGCAGTCGATCTGCTTAATTAAAAGCTGTATGAAATCAGGACGCTGACTCAGAAACAATCTCTAAAAGTAAAGCAAAGTAGGTATGTAAGGTAGACGCCCTTGATTACACTTTAAATACAACACGCACACACGCTTTCTGGAGTTTCCAGCTTGCTCCGTTCTGATTAGCACAGGTTGTCCTGTCCTGGTTGCACCTTTTAAAGGGATGGGGTGGGGGATCGGAGCAGAAAGGGGATTCAAAACTAGAAGTCTCTAAAGACAACAGAGCAAAACTTTGACAAGATCAACCAGGCCCTTATTCAAACTCATAGTGCCTAATGATACCTGTAGTACTGTTCTGGAAATGGAAATAGCAGAGACTACAAGCCCACAATACCCTGTAGGATTAAACACTCAAAAGACCAGGACTGGCTTAACTTCTCCATTTAGAAAGTCAAATTATATTTCCTATGAAGGCCAAGCTGAGGCAAAATACAGCTTTATTTCTTTTTTTAGAAAAAGGTTTACAAGACTGTAAGGACGGATTCCCTCTACAGTCTAGCCTCCCTTCACTCTGGTCATCACCTAATCATTTCCTATCAGGCCGGCCCGTCCATTGTGCGAGAATGTTATTCACACAGGGCCCCGCGCTTCAGGGGTCTCACGCCAACATCATCCCACATTGAATACCGGCAGGCAGGGCGACTTTAGAGGGAGCCAGAGAGGCCCCAGCTCATCTCTAACAGCTGCCCAAGTGAAAAGCGCATTTTTTCTTTACTTCGGCAGCTGTTTAGAATGCAGCTGTGCTGAGCGCCAGGAAACAGGAAGTCCCCTTTGACCTCAGCGCGGCAGCGTCGTAAACTACAGTACAGCTGCTGAAGTGAAGAAAAAAGATGCTCTTCAGTTCGGCAGCTGTTATATGTGAGCCAGGGCCTCTCGGCTCCCTCTAAAGCATTTTAGACATCCTCGGGACTCTTCGGGAGGGGAGGGGAGGGGAGGTGGGGCTTGGACTGGAAATTGGGGGGAGGGGGGACTAGGAATGGAAATGGGCTAAATGGGGGGGGGCTTTATACTGGAAATTGGGGGGAGCTAGCATTGGATATTGGCTGAGTGGAGGGGGGCTTGGAGGAGGCTTGGACTGGAAATATGCTGATGGGGGGCTAGGATAGGAATGGAAATGGACTGATGGGGGGCTTGGATTGGACATGGACTGAGTGAGGGGGGCTAGGACTGGAAATGGGCTGATGGAGGCTAGGACTGGAAATGGGCTGATGCAGGGACTAGAAGGGAGCGGATGCTGGGTGGGGCTGGAACTAGAAGGGAGCTGATGTTGGGGGAGGATTAGAATGGGATGGGGCTGGGAGAGTGAAATAGGGGAAAATATTTTGTGTGGGAGGGAAGAAAAATCTATGATTGGCCAGGTATTGGGAGAATAAGTGGGGAATGAGGATGGGGGGGGGGGGGTAAAATTTGAGTGGATGAAAAAGGAATAAAGAAAGAAATGGAGGAAAGAGCAAAAGGAGAAAGATCATTATGTTAAAGCAGATGTAGAGAGAGAATTGAAAAAAACTAGAAGAGAGAAGAAAGGACAAATGGACAACAGACAGACAATGGAGAGTTAGCAGAAGACAAGAAGAAACCAGAAGAAAGTGACTGGAGCAATTAATTGCAACTGAAAAATAAAATGCACAAACAACAAAAGGTAGAAAAATATTTTTTTATTTTGAATTTATTAACTTTAACGTCTGCATTTTGTTTAGTACAAGAGGAAATTAATTTATAGTTTTATTTCTCCAGTGTTGTACATTCCAAGTTTGGCTTTTGGGGTTCCTAGTTTAATTATTATCTTCCTATTTCTAAATTGTGATTCCTTGTTCTTTGTTTGGTGACGGTCTATGTTCTGCATGTGTAACTGAGTTGAGGTATTCTATTCAGGTAGTTTCTATTTGACAGTGCCACTTGTTCTCTTTCCCCAGCAGGAGATGTACTGGTATTCTCTGTGATATATTGGTTTAATATTTACAGTGTTGCCTTTTGATAGGTAGGGTATGGTGCTTTGTGAGTCCTGGTAGTGCTGTTATGATACAGTGGGTTTGCTATGGGTTCTAAATGGGCAATGTTTGTAGTACTTCCTAATGTGCCTGGCGGTTGGCACTGGAGTATAGTAGTGTAGGTAGTGTAGAAATCTGTTAGTCTTTCTTTATCCATATACTCATTAAGAGGCATGTTTACTAAAAGTTAGTGCATGTTAACTTTATGCAAATATGTATGCAAATGAGGCTCCGCACTCCCCTTGGGCCGCCCCCGCCTACCATGAAACCATTCAATATAATACCCCTAGGTCTCTTTCCTGTTTTATGGATATCAATATCCTTCATGTATTGCTTCCTAATGTCCAATTCAAGCGCCTAGGTTGCTAAAGGACATGGAAAATGATAGGCAGTTGTACATAAGCAGCATCTTTGCAGCACTCCTTGTAAAGAAGAACCAACATTACAAAGATCCGAAAGACAGACACGGTAAAACAAAAGAAATCAAAGGAGAGAAAAGTGGAGTGAAACTCTAAAGCTGCTAGTCTTCCTTTGCAAAGGGAGCTTCAAAGTTATCCAGTTCCAGGAGGGAGACTTTATGGCCAGCCCTGGTTTTGAACTCATACAGAAGCAATGTGGTATTCGTAGTCCTTGATTTTACTCACTGAAACTAGTGCTACAGCTGCAGGTCCCATGATGCACAAAATCGGATTTGGCCCAGAATCTCCCTTGGAAATGGATAACTTCATAGCTCTATACAAGATATTTGATGAGGGCGAATAGCATTTTGGATCCAGTAGCATAACCCTATGAAGACCTCGCGAGCCCAAACTAGATCTATGAAGCCACCAATAGTTTCCAAAAAAAAATCTGGATTTCATAACCAGACACCGCCCCTTATCTAGTAATCTCCGCCCATTTCTCTGAAATCACGCCCATTGAATCGTAGACAATAAGGATTACGCTATCCCTCCTAGGCCTTATCATCGGCTGACGTCCTAAGGTTCTAACCCCGCCCACGCCTCTGAATCACTGTTCTAATTACGCCTCATTGCTGCTAGTCGCAGTGTCACCCTACCAACCCCGCCTTTGCCCTCGAAGTCTGCGTCCCTTTGAAGCTCGGGTTCTGACCTGATCTCTATTGTCGCCCGAATTCTGATTCCGCCCAGGTTCTGATCCCTCCCCTCCGCTTGTCTCTCCCGCCCCGCCTCCTTCCGAGCGCTGGCCAGATCAAGCAAGTCCGGAGTCGGCTTGTGCAATGCCTGCGATCGGCGAAGCAGCAGAAGGACGGGCACAGGCAGCAATGGCCGAGGACCTGGCGGAGCAGTGAGTCGTATTTCCCCGTGCTAGCGAGGATCCTTTCCCTCCTTTTCAGCTTTGCTTGTGCTGGGTGGGAGGCTCCGGGCTATCGGAGCCCACCCGGATCCTTCTGCTCTTGGATTTGCAGGTGTCTCTCCTTTCACCCCCAAATCTTCTTATTTCCATCCACTGGGTCGGGAGGGGCTTACGTAAAGAGGTAGGAGGCGACAGAACCCCATACCAGCCAACGAAACTGATTTATTGTCGCTTCCTCTTGTTTGCTTCTTGATGCCTTGTTTTGTTTCGTAAAGTACGGGGGGGGGGGGGGGCTGTTATTATCGGGCTCCCATGGGGTTTATATTGAACGTCCCAGCCACGATCTAGCTGGGCAAATACGTATAACCTTGTTTTTTTTTTTAATGTAATACGATTATTAATTTCCGTGATTTTAAAGACCCCTCCCCGTTGTGATGTTGTGCGGCTGCTGACGTTTGACAGATCCTGGGAGGGGCTGGGATGAATACAAACTTAAAAAACAATGATTCATTAAACTGGAGCTGTCTTCAGGGCAACTGAATGATATCTCTGACCTCTCTGCTTGTAATGGTGACTTTGTAGTTTTTGGTCTGTTAGTGCACGATTGGTTTATTGTTGGATGGCAGGTGAAGGGAAAATCCGGTCAGCAGGCCATAAAGTGTCTCCTCTAGTGTCTTGCAGAGGATGCTAATATTGAAAAGTCACCCTAGATACAGCTGCTGAAGTTCTGAATATGTATATTTGTGAGTGATACCTGAAAGTTCAGGATAAGTTATTTTTTTGGTGACAGATGGGGTAAGGAGTTAAGAGTTCCTGCTGTGATGGGGTTTAACACATCTTTGTTATCTTGCGCAATGGAAATCAGCTGACCAGTGTGATATGGGGATTCTTAACTTCCTTTAATTCATGTAATTTTTCTTTCTTTTTCCTCTTTGTCCAGGAGGCAGAACTGGCTAACTGGCTGGCTCCCCTCGTGGTGTCCGACGTCCATGTCTCAGCTCAAAGCTGTGGAAAGCAGAATCCTTCAATGTGAGTTTTGACAAGAGAAAGTGGAAAACTGAGAGCAAACAGCAGGGGGCGAGCTGTAAAGCAGGGATGTGCTGCATTGGCTAGTGTGTGTGCGCGCGTGTGTATTTGTGGAGAGGGTGAATTAGGGAGTGCTGCAGGACAAGGGTGCACTGGCCAATTGGAGTGTGTGTGTGTGGAGGGGTGAATTAGTGGGGGGTGCTGTAGGGCATGGGTGGGGGAGGGTCCTCCGTGCTGGAATAGAGGGGGTGCTGAGAGGCAGGAGTGAGGTATGCAATTAGTCACAGGGTGTGTTCTTCCTTTAGGCATTAAGAATAAGTTTTCTACGCGTTATGTGTCCCTCCCGAACCACTACAAGCTATGGACAGTGACAGTGAGCCCTGAGCACAAGGACCGCACCCCGCTGGTGATGTTGCATGGCTTTGGTGGGGGACTGGGTCTCTGGATCCAGAACGTAGACTACCTAAGCAGCTGGCGCACCCTGCATGCCATCGATTTACTGGGCTTTGGCCGCAGCTCCCGACCAACCTTCCCCCGCGACCCTGAGGGGGCCGAGGAAGAATTTGTGAATTCCATCGAGAGCTGGAGGGAAGAAATGGGAATTCAGAATATGATTCTCCTGGGGCACAGCATGGGGGGTTTCCTGGCTACGTCATACTCCATTAAGTACCCCGAGAGGTAAGCAACATTTTGGATCATCCACCATATTTGTAGGCTGCCTGAAATGGTAAGTGCCTAGGAGAGAATTACGATATTGAGAAAGTCCACCGGCAAGGCTCCTTCACAAGGTTCTTAAGATATGGGTTGTTGACTTCAACTGGAGAGTAATTAGCTGCTGTTTGGGTTTGTGCTGAGGCTGCTGAATCATGTTGTTGTATGAAACTGAAGAAAAGGTTATATATATATATACTATTGCTGTTGCTATTTTTTATAATATTTAGGTGCCACTTTGATTAATTTATTTGGGAAGTAGTAAGTAAAATTTAAATAACTTACTGCTGAATCCTCTCAATCTCAGGCTCTACCCCTTATATCACTGCAGGTACAAATCCTCTGCACCTAATCCAGGCCTTCACTTCCCCTACCATCTCCCACTGGAGGCTATTCCAGCCAGGGCCGGCCCGTCCACTTGGCGAGCTTGGTGGGCGGTGGCAGTAGCACACGACCGGTCGCGATGCTCCCCACCCCCCAGCTGCCACAGATTCCCTTTGGGGGGAGATAGGGAGCAACAGTATTTCCAAAAGCAGCTGTTTTTTGCCACCGCTTTTTGAAATACTGCCGCTCCCCGCCTCCCCCTCCCGAGATGGAATTGGCAGCAGCTGGGGGGGTGGGGGTAGGGTGATGAGACCAGGGTTTCTGCCTAGGGCGACAGAAACCCGTGGGCCGGCTCTGATTGCAGGCATCCTCTGTGCTTTCTGTGAAGAAACCTTTATTTATGTTATTCACTGCCTACCTCATTGGAGCCTAATACTGTGACCTCTTATTCCACTGAGTAATATTTGCTTCTTATGCAATATTCAAGTGCCCCAGAAGTTATAATTGGAGAGATGGATGTATTGGCGGAGATCCTTCTTGTGATGTCACAGATTTACAGAGAGGAAAATCAATGCCTTAAGTGAGCTTGTAGTCTGTCAGATGCCCTCTTGACCTTTGCCCGCCCTCCGTTCTCTTCAGGGTGAAACACCTCATTCTTGTGGATCCCTGGGGCTTTCCCGAAATGCCCACAGATCCCAATGTGCTCCGGACACCCCCCACCTGGGTAAAAGCTGCAGTTGCTGTCCTTGGACGTTCCAACCCACTGGCGGTGCTTAGAGTGGCAGGACCCTGGGGTAAGAGGACATGGCATTGAGGGGTGGGGGGATAGTCCCCAGGATCTGGAGTTCCCTAATTGGGTCTTTCCCTTGTAGAGCTGTAACTCTCTACCATTCCCTTTTGGTCTTAAGGCCCCTCTCCAGTGTCATGCTTATGTGCTGTGTCCTCCCTTCCCCTCTTTGCCTCACAGGTCCAGGCCTAGTACAACGGTTCCGACCCGACTTCAAGAGGAAGTTTGCAGACTTCTTTGAGGATGACACAATTTCTGAATACATTTACCACTGTAATGCACAGGCGCCGAGGTAAGGAAGAGCTCTTGATGGTGAGGCTACATTTACTAACAATAATATTCAATATGCTGTCAGAAGGCCATCGGCGTACACAGAACTGTACAAGATGATTCACACGTTTTCAGGGTCTGAAAGGGAGGTTAAGGGAGCTCGTGCAGGGAACTAGAGTATCTAGTATCTAGTTCCCCTCCAGTATCCTTATCCACCACTCCTGTCTCTTCTCTTGTTCTCAGTGGTGAGAGTGCGTTTAAGACCATGATGGAGAGATTTGGCTGGGCCAAGAGACCGATGCTCTCCCGCATTCACCATATTCCCAGGGATCTCCCTATTACATTCGTGTATGGCGCTGAGAGCTGGATTGACCTGAGCACGGGGGAAAAAGCAAAGAGGGAGCGGCCAGGATCCTACGTCAAAACCGTGGTAATGTTTCTAGAGAGGGTCCAAGAAAAACAGAAATTAGAGGAGGAAGGGTAACGAAAAGGGAGAAACAGAGGTAGAGATGGATGGAGTGCTGGTGAGAGCTGGGAGAGTTCCCAGAGCCAAGGGAAAGTGGGGGGGGAGGATTGGGATGGGGGTGATGTACTTTCCTGACTGTTCTGTTGTTTCCTTAGGCTATTGAGGGAGCATCTCACCATGTCTATGCTGATCAGCCTCATTCCTTCAACGCCGTTGTGCGGGATGTGTGCGATGCCGTGGACTAGCCACGAGGACGGAACCAGCCGTGACGGGAAGATAAGCATAAAATGGAGAGAGAGAGAGAGAGCGCACACATGCTGCTCTCAGAGAGAGGACTGGTGACGGTTTTAGGCCGTGACAGTAGGATGCTTCATTTTACAACATCCGTATCGGATTCCCTGCACAATCCTGGAACTGGATTTCTGCTCCTCTAAAATGGGCATTTCCCCCCCCCCCTTCCCTCCGGCTGGGCTCTCCCTGCAGTGCTATCCTTCATGCAACTTCACCAGTGTTATGTACCAACAAAATTGCTACCGGTCTCCGTCTAGCATTGCCAACTGGCTCTAAATTCTCAAGACAGGTCAATCCAGCCGTGGTTTTACCCTCACAGCTTGTGTGGATCTGTAATCCCTATTTTTCAGGGAAGGTGGGGAGGGGCTCAATAGGACCACCAAAAAGAATGACAGGTCCATTCAGAAACTGGGATAAAACCTGGAGTGGATGAACCTTTCCTGACAATCTAGAGTCATTTGGCAGGCCTGCCATTATTTCCCCGAGAGTGATGGGGATTTTAATTTTCTGCTTTTGATCACCTATCCTTACTCCTCCCACCCATTTTTTAATATCTTTGATCAGCAGCTGAGGTGAGCCAGTTCTAGGGGGGACTCTTTGGGCTGCTTCCCACCCCAGGGCACATCTAGTATTCTGCTACACCTCTCTCTGCTGTCCCCTGGATTCCTCCCTATTGTGCTTTAGCTGGAAAGTATTGCTATAATAAGTCAGCCTGAGCTCACAGAGGGCATGGGAGGGTACTGCTTTATGCCACACTACAGCAGCCACCCTCTACTCACTTGAATCCTAACAAACATGAGCAACCTTCCCTGCCCCCCCTTCTCAGCCATACCAATATGGTTATTGACATTAAAAATCTGCTCCTTGTAATTTAATCTCTGCAATGTATATTTGCACTACAATAGTGTCACCCTGTGGCCATTTAATGGAATTGCACATGAGTTATTCTGGCTTGCCATTATTTCTGAGGGTTGTAGACAACTGAACCAAAGTATTGAAGACCAAATAAGAGAAAAAGCAGTGAAAAAAAAATATATTTTTAAATTTTCTGGATTCCTTATAGGAATATTTAGTTTATTACAAAATCAGATAATTTTTTGAAAGGCAGTATCTCAACATGTGCTATCCCCACACTGTCCCTGATTTTTATCCTTCTGGCCTCGTAAGTGCCTGGATTATCTCG
The DNA here is from genome assembly GCA_033557465.1 of Ichthyophis bannanicus. Classification (NCBI taxonomy): domain Eukaryota; kingdom Metazoa; phylum Chordata; class Amphibia; order Gymnophiona; family Ichthyophiidae; genus Ichthyophis; species Ichthyophis bannanicus. The sequence goes on from CM066048.1 coordinate 125,653,804, forward strand.
GAACAGACACACGACCTCGCCAAACCAACTGGCATTCTCAGTGAGTGGATAGCTTAATTTCTGCATCCAACAGAACTCCCTCCCCCTTGCCCAACACTCAAGACCACGGAGTCCATTTACTGAAGTCTTATGCTACTCGCTGCCAAACAGTTAAGCACTTTCAGATTTGCCTGTGAGATAAGCACAATGGAAGATCTTTCAGTCACTTTCTGTTTGGAGGGGAGAGTGTGGAACTGCCTTCGGATGTAAGGGCTGTGTTTGCGTTCACAGATAGCTCACTCCACAGGGGTCGTCAGTGTGTGAACTTTCTTCCCTAAGGGCATCAGACAGGTGTTTTCATTATTTATTTGAAAGTAGCCACAACATAGTCTGACATACCCATGTCTGTGTATCTCCCCACTCCTGGTATCCTTTTTTTCTGTTTCTTCACCCATGGCTCTCTCTCCTCCTGCCTTTCTCCGGCATTGTGACTGTAATGCTCTCTCAGATGGTGGCCAGAGGGCAAGGGCCCTGGTCTGAGAGATTAAAGGGTTCTGCTACTTTCTGCTCTTCTAGTGCCAGTACTGCCAATCATCCGAGGAGTGTCAGGAGTAACACTGATTCCCTCCCTCCACAGACCCTGGAGGATTCGTCCAGTATGTCTTCTTCAGCAGGTGGATGTGAAAACTTTCTATTTTGTAATCGGTTTCTTTTTTATTGTTGCTTAAAAATTTGTAAAATAGTTATTCTCCTTAATTTATTTCAGGAAACTGTTCTGTGCACCCTACAACGTGGTCATGTGTCACTGAGTGCATCTCTGGTCATCCATAAAGTTGAAAAATTGGGGGGATCCAGGGGAGAATTTCAAAGCCCTTTACGCTAGCAAATAGCAGTGGAGTGGGATGATTTGGCTCGCCTGGAATGACCTTGCTTTTCCCTCTGGCTAAAATTGTGCCTGGACTTCCACAGTGTGCCTGTTATTTCAGCCGCAGTGCGAAGTGTCGGTCCTTGAGTTGTGTGGAGGTGAGGGTAGGAAACCAGCACGAATTCACAGGATTTCCTGTGCTATTTTTAACCCCCTCCGTCTGCACGGAAGAGTGGGTGGGTCTAAGGCAGGTACCTGTTGTCACCACAAAGCATTTTGGCTGGTTCTCAAAGAGAAGTTTCTTTTTCCATTTGTCTCTGAAAATCCACATAACCAGCCCTGGGGTGCTGCTATTCAGTGCCAGTGCCAGTCGGCGCTTTACGATAGACCTGAATATGCAATGCTGGGGTCATATCTGGCCATTGCCACTGAATATTCCGATGGGCCAGATAGAGGATTAGCGATCTGGTTAGCGGTGATATTCAGCAGCTGACCGGTTCACTAAATTGACTAAAGTTATGCCAGATTTTATTAGATGGTTTAAGTTAACTGGCCACTGGCCGAATCTTGCAGCTGCCCGGTTAACTCTCATGTCGCACCCGGGATGCTCCAATGTGCGTTACTGTGTTAATGCTTTTGAATGTGTCTTTCCCCCCCCCACTTCATGGTGCACTTGACAGGTATGCAGTCTATTTGAGAACCACCCCACCAAAGGATTCATTTTACTCTCTTACCCCTGGCTGACAATTTTAAATAAATGTTTTATTAATGTGGCCATCACAATACAAACTTCTGAATGGCGGAAGAGTTTGGAGAATTCTGAAATTCTTCCTGTTTCCCTTCCCTTCCTAAATATTCAGGAGGACACTAATATGCTCTATTGGTTTAAGAAGTGCTTTGGAAAGAGATTCGTTCCAGGTTTCCTCAAATTTTGCTTTAGGGAAGTTTACTAATTTTCTTTTTTCAGAGTTGGTCTGGCCAAGGTGCCAAGTACCCAGCCTTTCTGGAGTCTCTATGTGCCTGGTGTGGCCTTAAAATACCAATTCCTGTGCCTAAGGACACCCCCTAGCTCTAATGTAGGCGTGGTAAGGGAAAAAGGATAAGCTACACTTAAAAATGTTCAAAGCAGGGGTCGTTTTGGATGATTATCTATTTTATAACTGTAAATACATTCATAGTTCAGGGTTTTGCTTCTCAAATGGAAGGTATTTTTCTAAAAAACTGACAAACTGCATGACTAGAGAAAGTGTTAATCCTCTGAACCTCGTTTACTAAAGTGTACTGAAGGTTTGCCGTCCAACATGTCTTAGGTGCCAAAATTTCATGTAGGAGGTGTGACATATTCACTCTAAGTGTTGGGGGCATTCTGGCATGTCCCCATGCAGTTCAGGTGGCGAGCAGCATCGCAGCATGGTAAGGGCACCGCTGCTGACTGCAACAGTGGTAATTAGTGAGTCCGTGCTAATTGCAATATGCAGTCTCCGCCCCATCGCACACTAAGCAGCAAGGAATTTTTACCATGGCTGCATTTCAAGTGTACGATAATGGTTACTGCAGACCTGCACTGGGCATTATAATGCACACTGTAGTAAACATGTCCCTACACCTCTGACCAGACTTATATGTAATATCTACTAAAACAGTTTTCTTTTATATGTTTTAACAAAGCCTGGAGGATTCATCCAGTCCGCCTCCTCTTGAGTGGGCATGAAAATTACTTTATTTTGTAATTACTTCACTGACCAATGTGGGTGCCTCTATATTTCAGATGCACTTTTTAAAGTGCTCTTCTATTTGTAATAAAGAGCAAAGGACAGCTTGTGTGTTTTGTCTTATCTTGTCAAACCAAAAAAGATCATGTTTACAGCATTGGCTCCCTGGTGAATGTTGGGTTCCATTGTGCAAATTGTGGTGGTTTTGATCAGATTACATAAGACTTGGGAAGAGATGATAAAATACAGATATGATCTCTAGCTGCTGCCAAATGGACCTGTGCAAACTCAGTATTAGGATAGGACGAGCGGGTGGTCATTTTGGAGCTATCCGATGAGAGGTGCTAACAACCGGGGTTACAACACACCATGGAGGGAGGAGAAAGCGTGCACAAGTGCATGTACGCGCACACACACACAGTACAGGAGTAGAAAATGCACAATTCCCTGTCTTATGTCAGTCGGAGAAGCAGAGAGTTAATACGCTACAGTCTCTGCTCAGCCACTGCAAAGACTGGGGGCAGGGATAGCTTGGAGGCAGCTGTATCAAAAATCCCTTCTCTGGGGGCTACAAACTCCAGAGTCAGTCCTGGGCCAATGTGAGCTAGAGAGCTGAGCTACATCTGGAAGAGTCATAGTAACATAGTAAATGATGGCAGATAAAGACCAGTATGGTCGATCTAGTCTGCCCAGTAAGATGGCAAGAGTAGGTGCACCTGCCGCTCTGTGCAGGTTGCCCCTCCCCATGTCTTTTTGTTTAGGGGTGGACCCACTGCTCCGTGTACAACACCCCCGTTTGTTGAGAAATTGATAGTTAAGTTTATTTTGATTTTGTCCTGTTGCTATAGAATGATCCACTGTGTCTGTCCCATGCCATTTTGAATTCTGTCACTGTATTTGTCCCCACCACTTCCATTGGGAGGGCATTCCAAGCATCCACCACCCTTTCAGTTAAAAAAGTTTTTCCTGATATTGCCTTTCAATTTACCCCCTTGCGGCTTCATGTTATGCCCTCTAGTTTTACAGCTTCCCCATCTTTGGAACAGGTTTGTTTGCTCATTAAAAGTCTGAATCATATCTCCCCTGTCCCTCCTCTCCTCCAAAGTGTACATATTTAGGTCTTCAAGTCTGTTCTCATAAGGCTTCTGACGCAGGCTCCACAACATTTTGGTCGCCTTCCTCTGAACAGTTTCCAGTCTTTTTATATCCTTTGCAAGATACGATTTCCAAAACTGAACACAGTATTCCAAGTGAGGCCTCACCAGTGACTTATACTGGGCTTGATTGACTTTGGTCTGACCCAGTATGGCATATCTTATGTTCTTAGTACCTCTTCCTTTCTGCTGGTAATTCCTCTTTGTATGCAGCCCAATATCCTCCTGGCTTTTGTTGACTCGAAGGCACACATTGCATTTTTGTCACACTGTTTTGTCACTTTCAGATCCTCAGAAATAATCACACCAAGGTTCTTCTCCTGGTCCGTATACACCAACCTCTCGCCCCCTATCAATAATGCTTGGTGGCATCTGGCAAGAGTCCCCCCCCCCCCCCTTCCCTCAGCTCTCCTGAAGCCAGGCCACTCTTCCATTACTCTCACGTCCACTGTGAGGAAATGATTGGAACTAGAGTTGTTCCTGTCTGGCCATTCTCTCTCACCATGGGAACAGAATCCCTGAAGGCCCCACGTTCTGTTGAAGACTCCTTGGGCAAAAGTCACGGGCCAGTGCTTGGCCTGCCTCAGTGTGGAAACCTAGTGAGGGCATTCTCTGAATCCTGAAACAGACTGGAAAGAGGTGCAAGACTTTAATAACAGGTATGGGGAGTGGGGTCAGATGGGTGCTGACCTGGATTCAGGGCTAATGGAGAGGAGGATGCCCATCGATGTAGCTGAAGCTACTTTGAAGCCATCCAAAATAATTCTAGGTTTTTGGCATGATGGAGAAAAGGCAAATCCCACCTGCCCCTTTCACCCCATATTCTGCTGAGCTTCAGCTAGTTCCCAAGGTGCGTAGATTAAACTCTGGTGTATAAACTCTAGGCCACATTAAGAAGCTTGGGTATATCAGAACACCTGATTGTTCTCTTGCACAACCTTTACACTGATCAATTAAGCAACAGTTCAAATGGAACAAGGAGAAACTGAATGGTTTAAAATCAGCAAAGGTGTATGAGCAGGCTGCATACCTTTCCCCTACCTGTTTAATTTATATGCAGAACAAATCATCAGAGAAATAGGACTGTATGAAAATAATTGTGGTGTGAAGATTGGTGGAAGACTCATCAACAATCTTCACTATGCTGATACCACATTACTGGCTGAAAGTGAAGATGATCTGAAACATTTGCTTCTCAAGATCAAGGAACATAGAATTAAAACGGGCCTGCATCTTAATGTAAAGAAGAGAAAGATTCTGATAACTGGCAAAATCAATAAGTTCATCAACCTTCTTGGATCAAAAATCAGTAAAGAAAGGACAAATGCAATGTGTGCCTTTGAGTCAATGCTGACTCCTAGCGACCCTGAAGCTCCTGGGTTTTCTTGACAGTGTGACCGGAAGTAGATTGCCAGGCCTTTCTTCCGAGGACAAGCAGTCAAGAAATCAGACGATGCATTGCTTTTGGCAGAATGGCTATAAAGGACCTAGACAAGATTCTCAAGAGCTGAGATGTCTCCATACAAAGATTTGACTCGTTCAAGCCATGGTATGTATGTTCAATAACATCATATGGATGAGAAAGTTGGACAGTGAAAAAGATAGGAAGAAAATCAATGCCTTTGAATTAGGATGCTGGTGATGAATACTGTGTATACCATGGACTGCCCAAAAAACAAACCAGTCAGTACTAGGGGAGATCAAACCTAAGCTTTCTTTAGGAGCTCAGATGACAAGATATCATGCTTGGCAGGGTAGAAGGTCAACGCAAAAAAGAAAGGCCAGCAATGAGATGAATTGATACAATAACAGCAGCTATGGGTGTCACTCTATCAGCAATGAGCTACCTGATTGAAGACACAATGCAGTTTAGGACAACTATCTGGAGGGTCGCTATGAGTCAACTCTGACTTGATGGCACTTAACAACAACAACGTAGATTAAAAAAGACCCCCTAACCTCTTCCTGAGGTGCAGATTGTCTCTCATTATCTGCCAAATAAAGTGACTGGAGTACATCTCAATCAATTCCTATTAATTAGAATGGATAACCACTGACCACTATTTTCATTAGTAGCCCAAATGGTCTGGGACTGTCCTTTCAAATTGCAAAGGATCAGGAAGCAAAGGACTGCAATACTCCCTACTTCCACACGAGGGTGCCAAGGCTCTACGGATGCTACAATTTGTTCCTTAATGTTAGAAATGAGACTTAACTGGGCTCAGAAGATCTCTTCTTCCTGAAAATGAAAACCGAAGCATTTTCTATACCTAGGGCACGACTGACCCCATCGGTGGGTCCTAGGCAAACAAGCATCCCCCCTCCCTCCCTTCTAATAGTAGTTCAAGGCGAGTTACATTCAGGTACAGAGCTATTTCCCTGCCCCCAGAGGGCTTACAATCTAAGCTTGCCCCTGAGGCAATAGAGGGTTAAAAGACTTGCCCAAGGCCAGAAGGAGCACCAGTGGGATCAGAACTCTGGTCTCTCTCTCATCAGACTACTGCTCTAATCACTAGGCTACTCCATTCCATTCTAAAATGCCCTGTGTGATTCTGAGAAAGAAGAGCAGAGATATACAAATACATGTTTTTTTTCAATAATGTCATTCAAGAACTTGGCCAAGGAACCTGCCCCAAGCCAATCTACCCTTCCAGACCCACAGGAATATGCAAATTATCTGCGAACCAAATCATCCCAACCCACCAATCTGTCAAGCAATCACACCACAGACCAATCTCCTTCACTTCCTCCCATACCCTCCCACACATCAATCCCAGTAGACACCCAACATACTATTACCTCCTTTTCCCCCCCAACCATGAAGGACATTCAAGACATTCTAACAACTATAAATACCACCACAGCACCAAACGACCCCTGTCCGGCACATTGGATAAAATCTCTAAGAGCTGAGCTTAGTCCTTTCCTAGCCAAACTAATAGGCAAATCTTTCCTCTCTGGTTCATTCCCCCAGGAACTAAAACAAACATCAATAAGACCACTGCTGAAAAACAACAAGCTTGACCCCACAAAGATGGACTCATACAGGCCAATTTCGAGCATTCCGCTCCTTGCCAAAATCATGGAGAAAATAGTCCAACAGCAGTTGACATACCATATCAAAACAAATGCACCTCTAGACTCTTGTCAACATGGTTTAAGGGAGTCGCATGGTGTCGAAACCTTGCTAACAACATTATTCAACACCATCACCATTGGACTCGACAATATTAGACAAGGCTTTGCCCTCATCTTCCTAGATATTGCAGCAGCCTTCGACTCCATCAGCCACAAACTACTCTTAGCCCGCCTTGCCGAGAAGGGCATCCAGGGAAATGCCCTTGCCTGGTGTGCCTCTTATCTAAACAGATGGCAAAATGTCCACTCTGGCTCCTCCATCTCCACACCTCTCCCGCAAGAGAAAGGGGTCCCTTAAGGATCTTCACTCTCTGCCCTTTTGTTCAACATCTATATGCAACCCATCTGCAACATCATCTGGTCGTTCAACATCAATTGCCTAGTTTATGCCGATGATATCCTAATATTCACCCCAATAGCCACAGATCACCCCGACCTCTCCCAGCTGAGTAAGTGTTTTGATGCTGTTGCAGACTGGCTACAATCCCAAATGCTCAAAATAAATTTCAAAATGACAGAGGTTCTATTCATCAGAGATCAGACATTTGCTCCCCCCCCTTCTTCAATAAAGATACGCGACGCTGAGCTCATCTCTAAGGAGACGATCAAATACCTAGGTGTAACACTTGACCAGCGCCTTGACATGCATGCCCAGATAAGCAACACAGTTAAGGCAATTTACCATAAACTCTGGATATTACGCCACATAAAGCAAATCCTTGAGCCACACGACTTCCGTACAGTCTTTCAGGCCTTAATAATGCCCCATTTTGATTACGCCAACTCCATCTTACTTGGCCTCCCAAAGAGCTCGATAAATCCTCTGCATCTTGCGATGAACACGGCAGCTAGAACAGTCTATGGAGCCTCAAGAAAAGACCACATCACCCCCATCCTAAAATACTTACACTGGCTCCCTATCCACTGTAGGATCACCTTTAAGATCCTAACCATGACATTCAAGGCAATCAAAAGGAAGCACGGCAACCACCCTCTCAGACCTTATTCACCCTACCCCCCTCAACAGATCAAGGAGATCAACAACCTCCAACACCATAATTCTCCCAAAAGCCATCACCAAATGTAACAAGACCACGAGAAAACATTCCTTTGCACTGCACGCCTCCAGCTGGAACGCTCTCCCATCAGACGTCCGTGCCTTAAACAGCCTTCCCCAGTTCAGAAAGGCACTCAAACATTATCTTTTCTTGCAACACTTCTCTAACTCTGACAGCATCACCTAGCCATCACCACCTGACAGAAGCAGCTCTCACAGATCAACGTCTCTATCACAACAACTTTCATGATTAACATGTCATCCTTGACTACATGCCTACAATACCCTAGATTATCGACACAAATATTTACATACATTTAGCCACCCTTGCCCAATGTAAATATCCCACACCTCATTTACATCCCCCCTATGATTTTGTATAAAGTGTTTACCTGTTCACCATGTTAATTTCCCGTTTCATTGTAAGTTCAATGTTAGGCTGTTCTACATTGTCCAAGTTTTGTTTGTAAACCGCGCTGATGATAAATAGTGCGGTATAGAAAAATCATTAAATAAATAAATAAAATATGGATGTGAAAGTTGGACAGTGAAAAAGATAGACAGGAAGAAAATTGATGTCTTTGGATTATGGTGCCGGTGATGAATACATGTATACATGGACTGCCCGAAGAACAAACCAGTCAGTACTAGAGAAGATCAAACCTAAGCTTTCTTTAGAAGCTCAGATGACAAGACTTTGACTTTCATACTTTGGACACATCATGGTTTATATCTCTTGCTATATATTCTTTGCAGGCATTCAGAGCATTTTACCTAAAAATTAAATTAAAAGAGATAGAGGCTGATGGGAAAGGAAAGATAAGCTGGTTAGTAGGATACAGTCCAGTCAGCCCTGGATTCCAGCCCAATTCCAAATGCTTGTTCAAAGAGAAAAGAATTAATTAGGGTTTTGAATGTTTTAAAGAGTGGCCTGAAGAGTATATGAGAAGGCAACAAAGAAGAAAGAGAAAGATCATTTGAGAAAGACAGCATGCTTGACAAGGTTCAACAGTCAGTGTAAAAGAAGACTTGCAGTGTGATGGATCGATATAATAACAGCAGCTATGGATGACACTCTTTCAACAATGAGCTGCCTGACTGAAGAGTATCCAGAGGGTCATCATGAATCGGCACTTAACAACAACAGAGGAGCCCCCTTTCTATGTGAGGGTACCCCGTATGTCTCTAGATACAGAGATGCCAAGGTTGGCCGATCTCAAAGAGTTAGAGTGGGAGGAATTGTTCAAGTGGTTGTTTGGAGTGTAAATCTGGAAATATTCTAGCAATGTCTTGCTTTGAAAATGAAAGAAGCGACACAAAATGATATTTATTTCTCTTTGGATTTTAGTTCACATCTTGCTCAGAGCTTAAGGCAAGTTACATTCGGGTACAGTAAGTATTTTCCTGTCCCCAGAGGCTTACAATGGAAGTTTGTACCTGAGGCAATGGAGGGTTAAGTGATTTGACCAAGATTACAAGGAGCAGCAGTGGAACTTGAGCCTGGCTTCCCTGGTTCTTAGCTCTCTGCTATATCTATCTTTGGTTTAATTTCAATTGTAATTCTTTAATCCCATATAAAAAAGAATGAGACAAACATTAAAGGGCAAAATAGGACTGTGTGCTTTAGGACCACTTTAGAAAGCTGCAAACTTAATAAGGGTTTGATCAGTTTCTTAACAGAGAAAGATGCTTGTTTCTTGCAGCAGGGAGTTTTGAGTGAAGAATTGTTTCTGCCACTTTGCTTAGGGGCATATTTACTAAACCACACTAGCGGTTAATGGAGGGTTTACGACATGCATCGTGCTGACAGCATGGAGGAGCATGGTAAAACTCCCATGCTAGGCATTAGTGTGGGAAGGGGCGGTGACCGTTCAGGGTGGGATGTGGGCATTGATGGCACATTGGGGTTAGGCCGGCTGTCATTGCTGCCTCCTTAATGGCTGCAGTAAGCGCACCTGCGCTAGACACGTGGGCTGGTTGCTGCAGTGAGGGGCGGCTGCCCATGGAAGCTGCAGCAGGACCTGCGGGGCGTGCCTCCAACAGTTACTGCGGGTCTATGCCACCTCCCATGCTAATTTTGGGGCTTACTGTATACTAACAGTGCATTTTAGTAAACATGCCTCTTACTGACAACAGAGGGGGGTCGGACTTTAGACTGGTACACAGGACCCCCGAAGGCTGTGGTATTTTTAGCCAGTCCATACAAGATGATACCCAGTACAGTATCTACAAACTTACAGAAAAACTCTTTCCATCTAGAGAGCGGCGATCCAGTTTATAGCTGTGCTGTCTGCCTCAAGGCATCGGTGCAGGATGGTTAGAATAGTAAATTAACTCACTGTTTCTTAGCCACTTTCTCTCATAGGTGTAGTTTGCCTAGAGGGAGGGGGTGGAAGATAAAGAAGTCATATTGGAAGAAAGGGGAAACCAATTCAGCATTAGCACCTGCAACGTCACTCCCCCCCCTCCCCAAACTGCACTTATGTGCTTTCTCTCTCTCTCTCTCTCTCTCTCTCATATGTACAGCCCCCCCCACACAGTATTTTCTCTCCCTGACACACACATACACACACACTCTTCTACTGCTCATGCATTCACTCAGTGAGTTTCCCCCCTCCCCCACCCCACTAAGTGCTGTGGCATCCTCAGGTAAAGCTTATGTTGGATGCCAGTCCTTTTTTAGCTCTTACTTTAGCTACAGGGCTCTTACTTTATTACCCCCCTCTGCCATTTCTACCCCTTCTCTGCATCCCCATAACCAGGAGACTCACTGGCTCCACTCACTCTGTCCATGGTGGGCAACTGATCCCCTCAGAGTTCAGCCTAGCCACCTTGCACAGAAACCTCACTAGCTCAGCAAAGGGCCTTCTTCCCGGCTCTCCCCTCGTCTCTGTGACTACAGCTTGCTTTCACTTTCACCCACCCCCATCACTTTCTGATTGGCTGAGTCCTACTCAGAGTCCGAGGCTTTTGCTGCATAAGATTGCTTCTAGAAATGAGAATGTCATCAGGAAACTCAAAGGGGCAGGTGCCACTTAAACAACATTGTTCTGCAGGTGAGACATCGTCCAATTGCATGACCCAAGAAACATGCATGTGATGTGGCATGTCAGTGAGTCATACATAAATGGCAGGCTGAGCTAGTGTCAATGTCAACTGCTTTGTATAAGAATGTACTGCTCTAATTCTCTTTGATATGGAACATTTGAGTAGCCCCAGTCCTTGCCTACTCCATGAATCTCGTTGTTGTATTGCGATATGGTTCCTGGGGCTTATGCAGTGTATTATTTAACCTAAAGTATTTTACTTTCCTACAGGTTTTGGAGTTTGTAATCTAGTTCTTCCATTCAGATATTTTGCTTCTAGAAGAGAGAGATATGTCACAGAAGAAATGGGACAGGTTGGGACAAGCCACTGTAGTGATTGACAATGGAAGTGGCTTCTGCCGCTCTGGATTTGCAACGGATGATAAGCCTCGTTCCATCATCAAAAGCATGGCGATATTCCCCGAAGTTTTAGGAAAGAAGCATTATGAGCTAAGGGCCAACCGCTCAGCAGAAGCCTTGGCAGCCAAGAGATCCCCAGTCAAACGTGGCATTGTGGTAGACTGGGAGGCTATGGAAGTCTTGTGGAACCATGTCTTCCTGTGTGAGCTGAGGGCCTTCCCAGAAGACCATGCAGTACTTGTAACTGACTCACCCACATCCCCATCTACAAACAGAGAGATGATGGCTGAGGTCTTCTTTGAAGCCTTCGATGTCCCTGCCCTGCGGGTGGCCCATACTGCCCTTCTCTCTCTGTGTTCCTATGGCCTCGTCAGTGGCTTGGTGATAGAGGCTGGAGCTGGAGTATGCCACACAGCAGCTGTTTATGAGGGAGAGGTCCAGAAGGAAGCCACCTATCGCTTGGACATTGCCGGGAAAGTTCTTACCAAATACTTGAAGCAGTTACTGATAGAAGGTCACAGTCCACTTTCGAACCTGAAGAGGAAAACGGTGACAAAGATCAAAGAGGAATTCTGTTACGTCTCCTTAGACTTCAATCGAGAACTCCAAGAGAAGGATCAACAGCGGAAAAAAGATTTTGAGCTCCCAGATAGGCAACTAATTACTCTTGATCAGGAGCGGTTCCTTTGCCCTGAGCCCATGTTCAAACCGAAGATGCTTTTGGACGACTCTCCTGGGCTTCATTCATTTGCCTTCAACAGCATTCTGAAAGCCCCTGAGGTCTTCAGGACGAAAACACTACAGCGGGTGGCCCTCTCAGGGGGTTCAACCATGATCCCTTTATTCCCAGAGAGAATCCGCAAAGAGTTGGTGAGCCTTTGCCCAGAGGATTACCGTTTCCAGGTCATGGCAAGTCCCAAAAGAGACAACAGTACTTGGATGGGAGGTTCCATTCTTGCCTCGCTCAGCAGCCTGCAGGGAACTATAATGACTCAAGAAGACTACAGTGAACATGGAGCCAATTATGTCCATCAGAAATTCAATTAAACTCACAATAAAGTCTAAGTGAAATCCAGACAAGAACCACAGAAACCTTTTTTCCTTGGGGAGGGACAAAAGTGGGGATAAAAGAATGTAAATACTTTGGTTTCAGTCTGAAATTTTAACAGGTATAGGAAGTCATAAAGAAGCGTGTTTACTAACGTATGTCAAGTTAGTGTGCAACTGGGCTGCAAATCTCGTGCGGAGACCTGTGGTAACCTCGGGGGGGGGGGGGGCGAGTGTGTCCTCCTCACTTTCATTAGTTTATTGCAACTGTATTGTGTCATACCAAGTGGCACATGAATACACTTAATGCCCTCCATTTAAATGGTATTAAGTGAACCCAGGCTAATGGCAAAAGCCACAGTTGACACATACCCATGACACCCATTAATGCCCATGTTCTACTGCTAACCTGCCCAATTCCTGTCCAGCCATGCGCTAGCTGGGTAGCATGGGCTTTTCTGGACAGGGCCTTGCACTGTTAACAAGATTCACTTATGCACCTTAGTAGTTAACATAGAAGGCAGTGCTTTTACAGTTTTGTTTGCAGTTAGTTAGGTTAACAAGCATGGAAATGAAAATCATGGGTCTGATATACAGCCCGCGAAGGTCGGCATTTTTAAAGCACCTTGCTGCCACAGGCAATGATGACATTGGATATTCAGCACAGGAATCGAGATATCCTCTGGTGCTGAATGTCCAGTGTCTGCGCTGACCAGGGCAGCTATCAGGACTGTGGTGATATTCAGCCACTCTATGGATAGCTGAACCACAAAATTTAGGACAGTTCTTTAGCTGCCCTAACTTTATGAGGCCACTTATCTCGTTAGTAGACTGAAAATCACTACTAATTGGATACATTTTGGGACTACCCTCACCCCACGCATGAAACGCCGCTGCAGCAGTTAGAAGGAATATCAGCAACACTGTCTGGTTAGTATCACTGAATAACCCTCTCAGTCAATAGGTCCAATTTTGCAAGGATTTTCAACATGGCTGTATTGAACATGACCTCAGTATCATGAGGGAGGTGAGGTGGCAGAGATAATTTGGAACAGGGTAAATTCATAGTCCATGGTTTATTATACTGCTTTATCATTTCAGTCCAAGTTGGTAATATATATTTAACAGGGACATTGATAGCTTGGATTCTTCTGAGGCAATGGAGGGTTAAGTGACTTGCCCAAGGCCAAAAGGAGTGCTAGTGAGAACCAAACGCTGGTCTCTTGATTCCCAAACCAGTGCTCTAACCATTAGGCTGCTCCTATCCAAATCTGAACATGATTGGGTTTGCTTTGAGGAACAGATAGAAAGACAGCTGGCTAGACTGAATACTTAGATAAGCATTTTTCTGCCTTGTATTGAAAAATATTAGATATTCTAATGTATTTGCCTAACTCAGCTTTCTACGGGATGGCTAAAATAGTACAAGAATAGGCTATCGCTCTAGGTCAGGGGTTCTCAACGGAGTCCTCAGGTTTCAGGCTAACCACCATGAATATGCGTGAGAGAGAGAGCTGCAGGCACCGACTCCATTGCATGCACATTCCTGATTGGTTAGGTGTGTCCTGAGGACTGGGCCAGGCCAAGGAGAAACAGTCCACTGTGCATCTGGGACCAGTTCTGGTTCACAGATTTACTCATCCGCTGGAAAGGTGTCAGTCCAATACAGGTTCCATCAGTTCGTTGAATACAGAGGAATCCGTTCATGTGACTGTTCATCATGATGGCTTTTGCCCACACTGAAAGGCTATTTTCCTTCATCCCCGTCTCTTTGGATTAGAAGTGACAGTGGAAAGGGGGGGAGGGGTGTTGACAGTATTGGATACAAAATGGTAACTTAACCCTGAGACCTGGGATCCACCTACCTGGCATTCCAGGGTTCCCAGCACTGCTTTGTTCAGTTTTGGGTCATATCGGTATGGGAATAATATGGATGAGACCAAGTTTAGAGGGATGTCAAGAGGTCAACTAAAAACCACAGAAAGATGGGCTGGGACCTCGGGAGATCTAGTCCACACCTCTGCCTGTAGGTGAAATGTACTTCAGAGACAGAGAGATGCAACAGTGGGGGCCAGAGCCTGTTCACAGTCGTCCCTCCCCCCCCTCCTTCCTGCCATTGGGAGAGGTGCATCAATATTGCAGTTTCAATGGCAAGGTGCAGGCGCTCCCCCCATAGAATTTGCCTGCTCTCTGGAAGTGCTACCAGGGGTGGAGGGCTCCTGCTCAGTCTAGAGCAGGGGTCTCAAACACGCGGCCCGCGAGACAACTTTGTGCGGCCCGCGATGGCGGAAAACCAAAAATCCCCCAAAACCCTGGCTTCTGCTGCTGCCGTTGCCGCCGTGGCAGCAGCAGAATCAATTGTCAAATTAAAAAAAAACAACTGACTTTCTGCTGCTCAAGCAGCTGTCCTGCGGCCCCCTTTTCCCTCTGCCCGGAGATCCGACTCTGCTCTCAGCGGCGTGCTTTCAAGCCGCGAAGAGAGTATTCCCCTCTCGCGCGGCTTGAAAAACCGCGCGAGAGGGGAAATACTCTCGTCGCGGCTTGAAAAGCACGCCGCTGATAGAGCAGAGTCGGATCTCCGGGCAGAGGGAAAGGGCCGCAGGACAGCTGCTTGAGCAGCAGAAGTCAGTTTTTTTTTTTAATTTGACAATTGATTCTGCTGCTGCCACGGCGGCAACGGCAGCAGCAGAAAGCCAGGGTTTTGGGGGGGTTTTTGTTGGACGGTAATGAGCTATGGAGGGCTGACTGAACTGGAAGTGGGCTATTGTCAGAGGGGGGAGGGGGGGGTTATGACTGGTAATGGGCTGGGGGGGGGTTATAACTGGTAATGGGCTATGGTGGGGGCTAGGACTGGAAATGGGCAGGATGGGGGTTAGGACTGGAAGTGGGCTATTGGCAGGGTGGTTATGACTGGTAATGGGCTGGGGTGGAGGGTTATAACTAGTAATGGGCTATGGTGGGGGCTAGGACTGGAAATGGGCAGATGGGGTTAGGACTGGAAGTGGGCTATTGGCAGGGGGGGGTTATGACTGGTAATGGGCTATGGTGGGGGCTAGGACTGGAAATGGGCAGATGGGGGTTAGGACTGGAAGTGGGCTATTGGCAGGGGGGGGGTTATGACTGGTAATGGGCTATGGTGGGGGCTAGGATTGGAAATGGGCAGATGGGGGTTAGGACTGGAAGTGGGCTATTGGCAGGGGGGGGGTTATTAATGGAAATGGGCTATGGTGGGGGCTAGGACTGAAAATGGGGTGATGGGGGTTAGGACTGGAGGTGGGCTGATTGGGGGTGTTAGGACTGGTAATGGCCTATGAGGGGAGGTAAGACTGAAAATGGGGTGATGGGGATACGACTGCAAGTGGGCTATGGGGGGGGACTAGGACTGTAATGGGCTATGGGGGGGTAAGACTGAAAATGGGGTGATGGGGGGGTAAGACTGGAAGTGCTCTATGGGGAGGTTAGGACTGGTTATGGGCTATGGGGTGTCTATGACTGGTAATGGGCTGGGGTGTTGCTAGACTGGAAATGGGCTGAGTGGAAGGGGGCTTGAACTGCAAATGGCTGATGGGGAGGGGGGGCTTGGAATGGAAATGGGCTTTTAGTGGAGGGAGCTAGGATTGGAAATGTTCTGATTTGTGTCAAGTATTGTAAATGTTCTTATTGTGAGGCTAGTATAGGACTGGAAATGGACTGATGCAGTGACTAGAAAGGAGCATATGCTTGGTTGGGCTGAACTAGAAGGGAGCTGATGTTGGGGGAGGATAGAATGGGATGGAGCTGGGAAAGTGAAATGGAGAGGGAAAATATTTTGTCTGGAAGAGAAGACAAATCTACAATTGGCCAGGTATTGGGAAGTAAGTTTTGGGATTGAGGATGAGGGGTAAAATTTGAGTGGATGAAATAGGAATGAGGAAAGAGCAAAAGGAGAAAGATTAGTATGTTAAAGCAGATGTAGATAGAGAGAATGGAAAAAAACTAGAAGAGAGAAGAAAGGACAAATGGACAGCAGACGATGGAGATAGCAGAAGACACGAAGAAACCAGAAGTGGCTGGAGCAATTGCAACTGAAAAAAAATGCACAAAAGGTAGAAAAATATCTCTTTATTTTTAATATGTCAGCTCTGGGAAATGTGCATCATTAATGTCTGTGCTTTGGTACAAGAAATTATTTATAGTTTTATTTCTACAGTGCTGAGGTATTCTGTGTAATTCCTATTTGACATTGCTACTTGTTCTCTTTTCCCAGTAGGTCATGTATTGTTCTCTGAAATGTATTGATTTAATATTTGCTTGCCTTTTGATAGGTAGGGTATGGTGCTTTGTGAGTCCTGGTAGTGCTGTTATGATACGGGGGTTTGCTATGTGTTCCAAATGGGCAGTGTTAGTAGTAGTTCCTAATGTGCCTGGCGGTTGGCACTGGATTATAGTAATATATAAATTTTCTAGTCTTTCTTTATCCATGCACTCATTATGCAACATTATGCAAATATTTATGCAAATGAGGCCCCTTATGCAAATGAGCCCGTGTCTTATGCGGCCCCCGGGTTACTTTACAAGTCCTCATTCGGCCCTCAAAGCAATTTGAGTTTGAGACCCCTGGTCTAGAGGGAATGTTGAATTTATCATGAAATAAAATAAGTCTAGAGGAGGGTGTGATAACACTGAATAAGGACTGATGAATGGCCGGCACGGACTCAATTAACTGACAAAGAAAGATGACTAGGACCATAGGCTAACTCTACTTGAAAAAGAGAGAAACATTGTGTGCAGGCCTAGATGACAGGTTTCTGGGATACTTGCTTGTCTCAGCTGAATATTTTTTAGCTAAATAAGATCATTGATGGATGCCTGGAAGCATGAAAAGCAGAGCGGTGAGGAACCAGAAGGAACTGCGTTTTTTTTTCTTGCCCCTTCCTCAGCTCTCCACAGTCTCCTGTCCATGAGTAAGTTCACATTCTTCATTCACAAACTTTATGGGTCTAGTGCGAGGCCTGCCTTAGTCCCCCCCCCCCCCCCAGGCCAGTCACATGGGGATCCTGGGAGTGATCAGCATCAGTGCTATGGGGAGAGCCTGGCCCTTCCCCAAAGATCTTATCATGGACAGGTCGGTGAGCCTGATTTGGGCTGAGTTTTCCAAAGTACTGGAGGAGGACGATTATGCCCCACTGACAGTTCACTTGGAAAGGGTCAAACAGAAAAGTTCTTTATAGGACAGATTGTTTGGTGAAGGAGAACATAGGAAGCCTCTATCTCTAGTCGGAAGCAGGGCAGAGTTGGTTTCAGGGTTAGTGTGATGGGCATATTTTAAGCCTTATGCACCTCCCCCACCCCTGGCTATCAGAATCTGTTGTTTAGCTTTGAATTCCTTGTTGTTTATCACACCCCAGAAGATGCCGCCCTAGGCGTCAACCTAGTTTGCCTAGTGGCTTGGCGTTGGGTCAGCCCTGGGTGGGAGACTGAGAATTCAGTGAAGATTCACCAGTGTCCTCGGGGGGCGGATCCTAGAAACACTTGGAACTAAAATAAGTTGTGGGAGGATGTGCTACTACTAATAAGAACTGAAGAACGTCCCACATTCAAATGACAAGGAAATTTGAGGTTTGGAAGAGAGGAAGAGCCCAGTCCCCCGAGAGGGGGGTCATGCAAAATTTCTCTTCCCACTTACCTTTATCAACGCTCTCCAGCCCAACGCCGACACCCAATGAGCAAAGCTTCCGTCTGTCCCGAATCCGTCCACCTCCAGCAGTCCCAGGATGATTTTTAGTCTCCTCTGTACCTTCGTCTCTGGTAACTCTCTTTTGCTTGATTAACCCTCTTTCCCTTCACCTCTCTTATGCCACAGATGGGTAGAGCGAGTGGTGTAGATGGAGCCTTACCCAACAGTTTGTACGTTTCTGATCATTTATGCTAATTATCTTTCTTTGAATCCTCCTATAATTTACAGCCGTGCAGACTGCCAAGGTCCTGACCCAATCCGGTTCGGAAACGAAGCAAGTGGGCCAGACCGTGCAGATCTCCTGCAAGATCTCGGGCTTTGATGTCAATAGCTACTGGATGGCCTGGTTCCGGCAGACTCCCCAGGGGGGCCTGAGGTGGTTGGCCATCGTCGGGGCCAAGACTAGCAGCCGTTTACACGCCACGGACCTGGAAGGGCGTTTCGAGGCGTGGAAGGACTACGATGCCCAAGTGTATTACCTGAGAATGACCCAGCTGCGGACGGCAGATACGGGAGTGTATTACTGTACCCGCGGAGACACTTATACGGCCTTTGCACAGTGATAGCACCGTCCCACTGCTAGGGACAAAAACCTCCCTGCAGCAAGGCCCAGGGGCTGCCGAGACACTGCGATCTACCTCCTGATACATTTAGTGGAACGACCTATGTCCCCCCTCCTCCCTTCAGGCACCCATTCCCCGGTTTTAGTTTTATTTTAGCAAACAAAGCCGACTTTATAAGGTTCCACTGAGCTCCTGCCCTACGATTGGGAAAGGTGCAGAGGAAATTCCCAAAGCACCCGAATTCTGCCCGTTTGGGGGCTTTATCATGATTCACAGGTGTTCATTTCCTTTTGATTTTTCTTTTTAAACAAAGATTAAATCATTTCTCTCACCTGAACTGTCGTTCATCAAACGATACTAAAAGTGAAAGGATTTTTCATGAAAACGTTTACGTGTCCGGATAGCAAACTCTGTAGCCGCTTTCCCCCCTGCATTTTGCAGAATCAAAATCAAAGAACTTTCATCTGCCTTTAACGCCCTTGGAATGCACCTAAAACTTGAATTTTAGGCTCATTTCAATCGATTTTGTGGATAGATCTCAAGGAGGATTGCATTACCTTGCTCACTGGTCCTCAGATGGCTTCTATGCAGTCCCGGGGGCTAAATAACAAATAAGACAGTCAGGAAGAAAGATTTCAACGGCCCAGGGCTTGCTCGGGCATCCTGGAAAGATTTCAGAGACGTCAGCTTGACTGTGACGTCACTGATGAAGAGATAGTGTTCTGACGGGTGACGTCACAAGGCGATGCTTCCCTTCCTCTTCGGGCTGGAGGTGGAGGCAGACGGCTGATGTTCCTGGTCCCGGGACAGGAGTCCTGTGCTGAGGCCAGACACAGAATGGGCAACTGCGTCTGCAGGATGGCTAGCAAAGACCAAGGAGGGAAGGATAAGCGGTTGCAGACGCGGGGGAAAAGGCCCTACTGCAGGGCTCTGAAAGGACGGCAGTCTTTGGTGGGTACAGTTAGGAAATTAGGAAACCAGCCGAACAAAGAGACTTCTAAATATGTAGTTTTAGAGGAACGCTTGGAATAAACGAAGAGGCAAAGATGAACAGCGACATAAACAGAAATTCCCTCAACTTTTCTGACACGGAATAATGAGTTGCAATTAGCTATGACTCCACACGGTGGCGCCATTGTCTCAACCTTTGTGGTTTTTGTTAAGTGCAGTCGAGTCGGTGTCGACTCAACTTATCAAAATGTGTATTTGTTGGAGTGTATCTTATTTAAAAGGACGTATCTGAGCTGTGTCATCTAAAACACCCCATCTCCCCTAATCCACAGAGCATGCTGATGAAATGTAGACCTGCAAAACCAACTAAACAAAATAAACATTGGAATTCAGTTTTATAGTCTCCATAATTCTAGGACTGTTAGACTTCAAGAGAAGACTTCTCCGGTCCCCGAACCCCAGCTTTGTCTTTTTAACTCCACCAACCCTCCTACCAAAAAAATGCGGAAGCAGCAGACCCCTCTTCACTGCAGAGGGGTCTCGAGCAAGGCCTCATAGGGGGAGGTGGCCTGTGGAAGCCCTTAAAAATGCAACAGGGGAAATGAATAGTTTAGAGGTTGTTCTTCTGTCTGGGATCCTTAGCTACCTGAGAGAGCAGATCTGCTCTGCCCATTTTGGAATAGAGTTAAAGTAATTCTGATCACGGGCTACATCTCTGACACTGCTGTCTAGCCCTGAATAAGTTCAGAAGGGAACAGGTGGTGTGAGTCAGCAATTATCCCGAAAGGGGCTGATTTTATAAGGGATGCATGTAAAGTTACATGCTATTTACTCACGTAAGTTCCTATTTTAAATGTAACACGTGTGTGCTTTAGACAGTCGCTGTTTTGTACGCATGCGTGTAAGTCCTATCGTGCGTACTTTCACAAGAGCGGAGCTTGGGTGGTGTAAATTTACTAAGGTGTGGGCACTAGAACGAGGCGCGTGTTTACGCTTCTAGTATATAAAGGGCACTCATACTTCACTTTATAAAACAGAGGCCAAATGCACATATGCTAACATGCAACTTCACAGGAATTTATAACATTGCTTTCAAAATGTGCTAGAAACATCTGTCCACCATTTCTGAAGCTTGACATTTGTTTTCTCCTACAGGTACAGGACATCCCCCTTAATGCCTCCGAATGGTCCTACCATGCCACTGACAAAATCCCCACTGTTAGGGACCCCCCTGGTGGAAGCCTGAGATCTTGTGCCCTGGACACAGTCACCCAGACCCAGGAGGGCAGGGAAGCAGATGGCACGCTCTCCAAGGAAGAGCTCTACGGAAGGAAGCGGGCAGACAGAAAGTGCCGGTACCACAAGCTGGGCAAAGCTTTTGACAGAGAGATGTTGAGGGAGGCTCATTATCTGTCTCTGCTGGACAAAATGGACCTGGAGACTCAAGAGGACCTTGATCGCTGGTACACTTTGGGATCTCGAAAGATTGCTAAATAACCTGGGAAAAGAGAGCCAGGGCTCCAGTTGCCTATTGCAAAATAAATTGGACTTGAGACTCTGGTAGCTCAGGATGTTTTTATGTTTTTTTTAAAATACATTTTTCAATTAAAATATATCATGGCCCAGAACTTTCTAATCACAATTGTCGCTATGGTAGCTGCCACATATTGTTAATCCTATGTTTCAGCAAATAAAAAATAAATCATTCGTCAGTTGGCAGATTTAAGATGTTTAGGGATGGGATGGTGACACTCATGAATCAGCTCCTCCTCCTTCAGTTTCGCAGTTCACATTATTCAGGGCTGGCCCAACCATTAGGCAAGACGAGGTGGCCACCAAGGGCATTGGCTTCTGAGAGACGACACACTCAAAGGGCCCTCAGTGCATTCTGTCACCTTTAGGGAGTGTGGGCCCATATATCAAGCAAAGTTTTATATTTAAAAGGATGCGGTCCAATTATTTACTTTTGCCAGATTGTTGGGTGAGGGGTGTTGGGACAATCATGATTGTTGAGTTTAGTTGGTGGTGGTGGTGGTGGGGGAAGGGGAGGCACAAGGTGGTGGCTCGTCTAGGGTGCCCAATACCCTTGTACCAACCCTGGCATTATTATAAATGGTAAGTGTAATCCAGGTACCCCCACCCTCAAATGGATACCCAGATTATAGGCAAATTGTGGGGTCATTTGGCCTATGTTCTGAACTTTCTCTGTCTTTGAAAAATGTGAGATAACACGTCCTAATAGCGGTCCCTGAACTGAAGGGTTTATTCTCACTGCTCAGTCCTGAAGGCTGGGAGAGGAGATCAGCTAGAGGCTATGCTATTCACGCATTATATAAATAGTTCCTTCACTGGGGAGCAGGTCTGCTTTTACCTAAGGTGAAAGGGGTAGATGTCTGGGGGTATAGCAGGGGGAGGATCCATTGTGTGAGCACACTGGGCTCTGCCCTGCCCAGATGACTCTGTTGGTCATTGGCCCAATGTCAAAAAGCAGACTACAGCCCTCTGTTTCTTGCTGCAGCCTCCCTTTCAGGGCAGTATTCAGGGAACTGGAGGGGAGGAGTGAGCCTGGAACAGAGAGTGCACAGTTCAGAGTACTCTGTCCCCTAATCCTCTCCTCCCCTCCTGTCATGTAGGGACAGAAAAGGAGAGGTTCAGCTTAGAGGAGACACTGAAAAGCAAAGAATAGTTGGTCTGCATAATAACGTACTCCCTCCTGTTTTCTTTTTTTACCCCCACCCTAGTCTTTTGTGCATAGAATGAAGGGATGTGAGGGGTGTGTAGGAAGGGGAGAGATTGGAGTAGATAGCAGAACAAAGAAGAATTCAAATTATGGATTCAGATTCCTGTTTTCAATTTGTAGTCGCTTATTCTTAATTTGGCCAGGGTCCAGTGTGACTGAGATGAGGTGCGTAGTTTCTGTGTAGGGATATAGAGCAGTCTCAGGCCTAGACTTAGGACTAGGCAACATAGCTAACCAAATTTCGATAGATGCTGGAGTAGTACTTCCACTGCTTACCTCAAGTTGTACGTGGCTGGAGCAGTGATGCACCCATAGAACTTGCCCGCTTGGCATGGTTGAAATTGTGATGTTGCTCTTATTCCCTGGATGTAGGAAGGCAAGTGGTGGACCTCTGTGCATTGTAGAGGGAAGGCTGATAGTGGCACCTGAAAAGAAAGAAGGCAGGGGTGTTCTTCTGTAGGTCCACAAATCCTGGAAGTGTGAAGAGGCACGCTGTGTCCCTCCTTCAGCCAGCTCAGAGGATGAAAGCCGCGGCAGAAGATTGGAAGTATCAGGCGACTAGGAGGAGGGAAGGAGGAGGGTGCTAGGATCAGGGTGGAGAGGAAATGGGAGGTTGCTGGTCAGTACAGAATAACAGAAGTGGGACCACCCACAGGAGTTTGCTCAGGGTCTCTTAAATGGTTAAACAACACTCCTTGGCCACCTTCCTTCTAAAGTACACAGGAGTAAAGCACTTGCATTTCCATTACAGGAGGTGGTGTAGAAATAATTATGTTTCATTTACAAGGCATAGGCAAGTTCTGCAGTGGGCTCTTCTGCAACTTAAAGGGAACTTTTAGAAAAATGGTATATAAAACCAGTTAAATAAACTTTGCTGCTTAGGAAAAGCCAGAATTAAACCTTTGTGTAAGTAGCTATTGTTTGTTGCCTATCATCCAGCATTAACATCTGTCAGTACTTATCTATCATATTGGCAGCATTGCAGAGGTATGTTCTTTCTCAGGGTTAATTTCTCCTAAACGGTTCGTTTTGCACATACCATGACAGTTATGAACCTCAGTCAGTTCTCTATTGGTGGAGCAATGTGTCCATCTTGTGGTGGTATAGTAAACTGCAGCTTCATATAAGGTGAGATTCACATCTACAACGGTTCGTTTATGATCAACATTCCCTCTAGGCTGCATGGGAATCCATGATGGAGGCAAGCTCGCAAACTTTCAGGTTGATATACAAAGGGGTTAAACTATGGTGAGAAGGATAATCAGTAGCATTAACTGGGCAATGCTGCTGAATACCCCCTCTGACCACCACAGCAGTGTCTGGACAGTGTTGGGGCAGGGTGAGGATGGTCCCAGCATTTACTACTGCTACTACTACTGGTCATTTGTATAGTGCTACAAGGCATATGCAGTGTTGTACAGACACATGTAAAAGAGGTCCCTGCTCATCAGAGCTTACAATCTAGTCAAGACAGACAACACAACCACTGAGAACAAGGATACATGTAGGGGAGTGGCAAGGAAACACATAGGAGACTAAGTGGATCAGAATCCAAAAGCAACCTCAAAGAGGTGAGTTTTCAGCCTGGATTTGAAAAGGGTCAGAGATGAAGCCTGATGCACAGACTCGGGTAGTCTCTTCCAGGCATAAGGAGCAGCAAGGTGGAAGGAGCGAAGTCTAGAGTTGGCAGTAGAAGAAAAGGTCACAGATAGAAAGGATTTGCCAGAAAAGCAGAGCACCCAAGGAGGGGTGTAGGGAGATATAAGAGAGGAAAGGTAATGAGGAGCTGCAGAATGAGCACATATAGGTCAGTAGGAGAAGTTTGAACTGGATACGGAAACGTATAGAGAATCAGAGAAGTGACTTGAGAGGAGGGGTAATATGAGCAGGATGAGGCCGGCAGAAGATTAGCTGCAAAGCTGAGTTTTGAACAGATTGAAGGGGAGAGAGATGATTCAGAGGGAGACCAGCAAGGAAGAGGTTGCAATAGTCTAGGCGGGAAGTGACCAAAGAGTGGATAAGTGTCTTACTAGTGTGTGTAGAAAGGAAGGGACAAATTTTGCCAATGTTACAGGGAAAGAAGTGACAGGTTTTAGCTATCTGTTGGATGTGTGCAGAGAACTTAGCCAATTAGTGACAAATTTTAGTCCACTAATTGGCTAAGAATCTATATCTAGTTAAGACAGTCATTGACCTGCCCTAACTTTGGCCATCTGCATGAAGGCTAAATGTTGCTGCTGTCTGGCTATCCTGTTCCCGCTGACCCTGGATATTCCATACTAGAGGATATCTGCGTTCTGGTAGTGAATATTTGGTTTCGCTTTCAGTGGTGGTGGCCAGCCACTTAAAAAAAACACTGACTACTGCTGCTGAATAGTGACCCATCACATTTTTCGATCTAGAGGTGGTTTTAAAGAGACAGATAAGCACAGTCAGGGCCAGCTCAACCACTAGGCAAACTAGGCAACCACCTAAGGCAGTATCTTCTGGGGGGGTGGCAAAGTGCAGGGCATTCAAAGCTAAACAATAGAGTTTGACAGCCAGAGGGGGAGTAAAGCTTAAGGTTTGCCTAGGGCAGCAACACCTTGAGTCAACTCTGGGGCCGTCCCTGAGCACAGTTGCCTCTTCAATCACTCCTCAAAACCTCAGGTCCAAATGAGCATATAGCTGAACCTTATGTGTCATTCATCGAAGGGTCAGATGTTGATGTCTAGCTTGTTAAAGCATGCATGTCTTGCCTTTGCAAAATGAGAAATACTGTACATGCATTGGTCTTTTATTTGGTCACAACATTTTCCCTTTAGAAACGCTACAGGCTAAGGATCTACACATGTAAGCCGCAGCTTCTGTAATATAATTATTTCCATGCGTAGGGCATTTACACCCATAAGCTTTCTAAAACAACCTCCTAGTGATGTCAGAAAAACCCTCCTCAGAAACTCTGCTCTTCCGTCAGATCCCTTCTATCTGTGCCCTTCTCTTCTACGGCCAACTCCACACTTCCATCTTTCCACCTTGCTGCTCTTTAAGCCTGGAACAAACTATCTGGGTCAGTATATCAGTCTCCATCTATGGCCTTGTTCAAATCCAGGCTAAAAACTCACTTCTTTGAGACTGTTTTTGGAGCCTGATCCCTCTAGTGTCCTGTTCACCTCCTAGGTGTTTCCTTACCACTCCCCTAGATAGATCCTTGTCTCCGGTCACTTTGTTGTCTGTCTTGACTAGATTGTAAACTCTTATGAGCACGGACTGTCTCTGACATCTTTATCTTTATTAAAACATTTGATAGACCGCCCATTGGAAACCATCTGGGCGGTTTACAATAACAATATTTATTAGAAAAGGCAGAAACAGAAAAGGAATTACAATGCTAGACAGGAAAGTGAACACCAATACAGGACTAAAGAGAAAAAGAGCCTAAGTGGAAGGAGAGGAGGAAACGGGGGGGGGGGGGGGGGCGGTTTGGGAAAGGGAGGTCATAGGCAGTTCAGAAGAGGTGGGTTTTCAGGAGAGACTTGAATTTGGGAAATGATTCTTCTTGGCAGATTAGGGGAGGAAGGGAATTCCACAGTGATGTGGCTAGGAAAAAGAAGGTGGAATACCGGGTTTGCTTCAGGCGGGCATGGGCAGGAGAGGGGAGGTCAAGGCAGTGGGTGTGCAGGGACCGGAGGCTATGAGGTACTATACGAAAGTGTATTGAGTCTGTGAGATACTGAGGGGTGTGATGATGCAGGGCCTGTGTGTTAGGATTAGGAGTTTGAAGATAATGTGGTAGGGGAAGGGGAGCCAGTGCAGGTGGACCAGGGAGGGAGTGATGTGATTGAAGTGAGGAGTATGAGTGAGGAGATGAGTGGAGGTGTTCTGAATTAGCTGTAGACAGTGAAGTTGATGGTGGGGGATACCAGCAAAAGCAACATTACAATAATCGAGACGTGAAATTATTAGAGAGAGAAGAAGAGTTGTGAGGGATGCTGGGTAGAGCACAGGACTGATGGCTCGAATCTGACGAAGAGAAAAGTGGGAGCAGCGTACAAGGGAGGAGATGTAAGTGCGGAAGGAGAGGTCAGGATCCAGGATAACTCCCAGGTACCGGAGTGAGGTTACAAGGGGGATTGGGGCATCCAAAAGAAGAGGGGAGAGGGCCGGTTAAGGACCACCATGGATGAACCACATTGCAGACATTTTGACTGGGTTGAGGTGGAGTAAATTAGAAGATAGTCAGGTGGTGATAAGTGAGAGACAGGCATTGAGGGGGGAGAGATCTGGATTCTCAGGGGAAGTGTGGTGTAGGAGAATAATATCATCAGCATAGTAGTAACCCGAGATCCCAGATTGTTGCACCACGAGAGTGAGGGGAACCAGGAAAATGTTAAATAGAAGGGGGGCCAGAACAGAGCCCTGGGGAACCCCACAACTAAGTGGTAAGGGAGAGGAGGTGTGGGCATTAGAAACCACAGAGAAGGAGCGGGAATAGAGGAAGGAGTGGAACCATCGGAAAACCGTCCCCCAAAGACCTGTAGTTCTGAGGCATGAGAGGAGAATGGAATGGTCAACAAGATAGAAAGCAGCAGAGAGATCCAGAGAGACAGCTAGAGAAACGTCACCACGGTCATGAGAGATGTGGAATTCGTTGAGGAAGGACAGAAGGATGGTCTTGGTGCTATGGCCCGAATGGAAACCGGACTGACTGGGGTGCAGGAAATGAGTGGAGTCCAGGTGAGCGGAGAGTTGAGCAAAGACGGCCTTTTCAAAGAGTTTGGAGATGAATGGAAGGTGAGAAACTGGACGGTAATGGGCAGGGTCACCAGGGCTGAGGGAAGGATTTTTAGTGATGGGCACACTAGTGCATGCTTCCAGGATGATGGAACAACACCAGCAGTGAGTCAGGAGTTGAGCATGATAAGCAAGACTGGGAGAAGCGCAAGAGAAAGTTCTGGTAGCCAGTTGGAAGGGACCGGATCCTGGGCGCAAGTGGTTTTATGAGAAGAGGTGACCAGTTTGACAAGTTCAGTGGCTGAGACAGGCTGGAAGGCAAACCAGACATGGGAGAGAGATGAGGATGGGGGGGGGGGAGGGGAGAAGGGGGGAGTGAGTGGCTTAGGATTGATACTAAAGGAGGAACGGAGTCCCTGAATTTTAGCAGTGAAGAAGGAGGCGCAACAGGAAGGACTGAGCTCTGGGTGGGTCTCCCCATGAGTAGGGGGAAGATACAACGAGGAGAGGGATGTGAGGGATGTGTACAACTGATGGGTGGAATTGGATGCTGAGGAGATGACATTTTTCTGTACAGCAATGCGTAGTCTTGTAGCGCTATAGAAATGATAAGTAGTAATAGTAACAGCAGTTTTCTTGTTCCTTTATTATTCTGATTGATTTCAGCCTTAGTTATGAATTACTGGGACATTTTTCAGTGGCTTTTTGCTTCCCAAGATGACGCCCCTGCTTACACTCTTTCTGGGCTTCCCCGGACCCGCCTTTGGTAATTCTCTGGAAAGTGTTCATGGGTCCTCATTGGAGAGCGGCAGGCAGTGTGTGTGCTTCTTCCCTTGAGAAAGAGAGCCGGTATTGGGGGGTGGGCTAACGTGGGCTGGTGGGATGACAAGCACGGATATCATTTCCCTGCAACCGTTGCATCTGCGGAAAGATTCCCCATGCAGCGTCCCTGCTGAGCTGTGCAGGGTCCTCCACAAGCCTCTGCCAACAAGGTTTGTTCATCAGTATTGTGGTTTCAATTGTGAGAGGCAGGCGGGTCCTCTGGGAGTCCTACACAGCTTGCCCACCCCTGTGGCTTCTGGTTCTCACAAGCAGTTGCCCAAATATCACCAATCAAAGAATTACTTAGACGGCAGTTGCTTTAATTACAAAAACCTTTTATTTCAGCATAACAAAATAGCAGTGTCATACAGAACAGCAAAAGCCCGTCTATAGAAATGGCAGACAGTACTTTCTCTCTCTCTCTGTCTCTGTGAAGGGGGAGAAAATACTGCCCACCCTTACCTGAAAAATAACTGCCTTATATACATTTCTCCCCGTCTCAAATGTCTGTTTCAAATTAATCATACATTTCTTAAGTGTCAGCAGGGCCTCAGGATCCTACAACACTTGAATCCATCATACATTCTTAAGTGTCAGCAGGGCCCCAGGATCCTACAACACTTTTCCCAGGGGAGAATCTCCTTACATTTGTACATCTGGACCTGCTCTTGGATTTGCTCATTTATGCATGGCCTGTGACCTCTATACATCTGGATTTGCTTTTAGGTCTGTTTATCTATGCATGGCCTGTGACCTTTGACCCTTCCTGTATTTTTCCTTCTTTTTGGCACTAATTGAAACCAGGCAGAGAGTATTTTGTGCTCATCAGTTTGAATTCTTTGCTTGACCTGCACTTTTTGCTGATATTAATTACTAGGCCCAATATTCTGCACACTCCTATCCAGAATATGGTTTCCCAGAATCCTTCCATAGCAGGCCGCATCCATTATCTTATGGCAAGCATATACTCTCATATAGCTATTGTCTTCTCATATAGCTATTGTCTTCTGTGCCATCCATAGTTTCACCAGGTAAGGGTGCAGTCATATAAAGCCAATATAAAGCCAATATATAAGCAGACCAAACTCAGATTTCCCAACATTCTCCACATTTTCTTTTTCTTTTTCTTTTTTTGTTGGGGGGGTAGTAAAAGTAATCCCACTAAGGGGCGTGAATAACAACCATTTGAGACAAAGATGGATCATTCAAAGGCAATCGTTGGTACTGATCCCTTGACACAATATACATGGTTTTAGTGCTTTGCGATATCATTCGTTTACAACAGGCAAGTAAAATGGATAAGGCACAACAGGCAATGATTGCAAAACAAGCGATACTTAAAAGCGTAATAAAGAAGGCTTTAAGTCCTACACCTAAACTAGCAAACCATGAAGCAATACTACCCCAGATATTATTAAGTTGAAGCCCCCCTTTAAAATCATCAATATGTAATTCAGAGAGATGCTTTATCTTATTCATTGCATCTAACACAAACATCGTGTGGTTAGCGATTACAGTACAACAGTTTGTAGCATTAATGAAAGTGCATGTTCCGCCTTCAGCGGCCAAAAGTAAATCCAAAGCTTGCCTATTCTGCAGAGTCATTTGTGTATTTTGCTCAAGGGACTCAGCTAGGCGTGATATGGATTCAGTAACAGCTTTCATTTGAATATGCAACAAACATTGCAAACGGCGTACAGCCATACCAAGCTCAGCAGTTAGGGCGGGGGTGGCAAAGGGAATCCAGGCCGTTGCGCTAAGGGCATCCAAAGGAGTTTTAGTCATGGGATAAGTGGAATTGATATACTCAAATGAGGCCTGAATGGCATCATCCTCGGCTATAGAGGAATCCCAGGGGCTAGCATAAGCTGAGGAGCTACGTTTTAATCTATGCAGGGTGGAGCGAGAAGCAGAATGATGGGTAACATTAAGAGGTATCAAGACAGAAAAAGAAGAAACTTTAACCAAAGCACAGGGTAATAGGGAGAGGTTAATTACCTGATACAGAGTTTCCCCACACAACCAATAATGACCCATTACAGCAAAGAGGTTTGTAGCAGGTGTCCATATGCGACTCATATGATGCCCATCAAACCACTTAACAAAAGATTTTCCCGTGGTAGCTGAGGTAAGATCCCTCCTGAAACTGGACATTGGGAGATAGCATGAAGTATATGGAGATTCCTTCTGAGAACCCGTTGACAGCACGGCTGAACCATCGTGGTAAATGGGACCAACCCCCACATACCAGCGGAAGTCAGATCCAGTAAACACTACCGGGCTTGTTGTAATATTTTTCCAATCATATTGCATACTGGAGGGGTCCATATTACCGGATTGATTATACCACTTTATCATGACAGAATTACTAGCAAAATGAAAGGATCCACTAAGCACATTATACGACAAATTACACTTATCTGAAAAAGCAATGGATACATTTGTTATTAAACATAGATCAAATATCATATTTGGGTCAATATAAACACGCAAAGGGTCATGTATCATATTCATTGCATGCCACGTCTGGGAACAATTAAAAGTCTCATAACAACTGGCAGAAAAATTATTATTATCTACACAAGCAAGCTGTCCTGCATACTCATTTAAGGGAACCTTTGAAACATGTACTGGAGCATATGATACACCCTTTGGTAAAGGGGTACAAATAATGCAGTCTGCAATGTTCATCAGGGAAACAATGTGTAATACTGATTGCTTCCACAAGTTCAGAGAGCCTTCAGGTAAAGCCTGGGGTGCTCGAGATATCGTCTGGTTAGTCTGGTTCCATCCCTGGAGAAACAAGGCTAGCTGTCCATCTGGATGTAAACACTCAATAAGGAGCACGATTATGACAGAGATTCCCAGAAAAAGGCACAAGGACGCCCATGGAGTAGGCTTGACAGCGATCATCTTTGGTACTAACAACATAGCACTGTGGTGAGAACACGTGAGTTCTGTAGGGAAATAAAACTGATTAATCAGATGGGACAGCTGGAGACGCTTTTAGATGGCTGACATGCACCCAAGTATCAGTATCATTCAGTCTGGCAGCAAAAGGGGAAGCAGCAGTGACAACGTGGGGTCCTGAAAAGGTTGGGCAGTCCCAGGATGCACGAACACAATTTCTTTTATAGACAGTGGACCCTACAGGGAAGCAAGGTAATAAGGATGGACTGGACACAGACTGTGTGTCTGCTACACGGTCGGCAATTTCTTGGTGCGCAATCCGGAGTCCTGCAAGGTAAGCAGAGAGACTATCATGAATCAGAACCTGGGACTGTGATAAATTAGTTGTGCGCATACGCCGGCCAGTGGCCATTTCATGAGGTGTCAGATGTAATCGTTTGATCGGGCTATTACGCAGCTGAAACAAGCACATTGGTAATGCTTGTAGCCAGGTCATGTGACCAGAAGCGCAAATCTTTCTGAGTTGAGTTTTCAAAATGCCATTACATCGTTCAACAAGACCATTGGAAGTAGGTTTATACACAGAAACATACTTCCACTGAACAGGAAGATGCTGGGTGAGTGCAGTCACAAGAGCATTACGAAAGTGAGAGCCATTATCAGAATATATGACTTTAGGAATGCCAAATCGGGGAATTATTTGTGTTAGCAAAACCTCTACTACTTCTTCAGCAGTCTCTCTATTGCAGGGGAAAGCCTCAATCCATTTAGACCAAGGGCAAACCCACACTAAAAGGTACCACTTTTGAGCACATCTGTAGATCATGTCAGTAAAATCTACATACCAGGATTCAAAAGGACCACTTAGAACCGGGAGGTGACCTTTGGCTATGGGTTTTCCTCCTGGCTGAGAATTCAGGATACACACAGGACATTTAGCTACTAGTTCCTGAATGCGATTTTTCATGTGTGGACACCAAAAAATGTCCTCAAGCATGCTGTAAACATTTGCAGTACTAGAATGATAGATATCATGAATGAGTTCTGTGAGGCGTTTCAGTGCTACATAACAGATACAGAGTTTTCCTGATGGATGTACTCACATTTTCTTAATTTGGGAACAACCTAGTCTCTCCCAGTTTCCTATCTCAGGAGAAACAGCATCTTTCTGATAATCAGCAAGGTCAGGTACTAAATAGATCTGTGATCTGGTGACAGGTAAAGTCAGGGAAGCATTACTAGTTACTTCTTTGGCTAACTGATCTGCCAGGGCATTGCCCATCTGGCGGAAAGAGTCTCCCTGTGTATGTCCAGGAACCCATTCACAGCACAGAAACAGATTGTTGATTCTGTGTTTCTCTAAACACTCATAAATTTGATGTATCTCATCAAGATGTGAGATTGAGCTGGCTGAGGAAGTGATAAAACCTCTGTGACCATTTCTGGTGAAGCGCTGTCAGCACTTGTGCTGCATATTGGGAGTCAGTGAATATAATAATGTTCTGTCTCTCCTGATGCAGTAAGACTGCCAAAATTGCACAGAGTTCAGCACCTTGAGCACTATAAGCACTCGGCAACTGATATTGCAACACATCTAGAATGTCACCAGATAGAGATATCTATACTGCACTGAAACCAGAACATAGTGACGTCTCAGAACCGTCAGTAAACCAGACTTTAGAATTGACAGGCATTTCGTGAAGAGACAGAATATTATCTGCGAAAGAAAAAATGGGGACGTTATCTCCCGCCTCACCAACAATGACAGAAACTAAATTTTGTAGGTAGCCAAAAGGGTGACTTGCAGGGAATGGCTTAATGAGAATATGACTCCGTAGCAGAGTAGCACAAAGCTGGTGCACCCGATGTGGGGTAAAGTGGAGAGTATTACTGCATAACAATGCCTCTACATCACCGGAGCAATACACAGTGAGTCGCAAGGGATGAAAGATGTTATAGGTCTTCCTGACTGCCTCACTGGTGGCTACTAACCCTCTCTCAACATCAGGCAGAACTATTTCTGTAACAGAAAAAGACCCTGACAAGTAGGACACAATTTTACCATCATCCTGATAAATCACAGCTGCCCACGTGTGATGTCCGTGAAAGCTAATGAGAAACATATCCTTTGAATAGTCAGGGAGACAGAGACTTGGTGTGTGTGATACATCAGTCAAAAGAGATTGAAGCAAAATCTGGTCAGGAGCTGACAGGCTGATAACAGTCGACCCCTTAGCCCCCCCTTTTAAATATTTGCGAAAGGGATGTGTGCGTTGACTGTGACCTGGGATCCAATTACGGCAGAAGTTTATCATGCCGAGCAGAGATCGCAATTGCTTTACAGTGGTAGGCATCTGTAATTGCAAGCAGTGTTGTTTAGTTTTCTCTGTCAGAGACAGCATTCCATCTCCTACTAGGAAACCCAGAAAAGTGACTTCAGTTTGGCAGATCTGTGCCTTGGCCATATTAATCTGGTAGCCACTTTCCAAAAGATAACAAACAAGTTTATCTGTGAGGGCCAGGTTTGTTGCAGCCTCAGCTGTGGAAAGCAGTAAGTTATCTACATACTGTAACAAAGACACATTGCTGGGCAACTCTGCCCTGAATGATTGCAAATCAGCAACTAGTGCTTGAGAGAATATGGAGGGACTTTCCACATATCCTTGGGGTAACCTGGTCCACTGATAATGCTGACCCTCAAAAATAAATGCCAGAAACTGCCTGGATGTGGTTTCGACCTCTATCCCAAAAAAGGCATGGGAAAGGTCCAGAACAGTATGATATTTGTACAGAGTAGTCGTTGTCAGCAATGTGGCAGGGTTTGAGACTACTGGAAACTGTGGTTCAATAACACTGTTAAGTGCACGTAAGTCATGAACTATTCTCCACTTCCCATTAGGCTTTTTCACAGGGAATAGTGGGGTGTTATATGGGGAGTTACTGAGTTCAATAATTCCATGCTGTAACAGCTCCTGAATCTCTTGGCGAGATCCCTGCAGGGCCTCCGGTTGGAGGGGATACTGCGGAATCTTTGGTGGTTTACAGCCAGGCTTAATATGAATGGTAATAGGCAGATGTGATTTAACTCGGCCATAAGGGCTGAGGAGTAGTGACCGCTCAAGGCCTTTTTCTCCCAGCAGACCATAGGTGAATTCAACCTGTAATTTCACCAATAAGTCCCTACCCATCAAATTTACTGGGCAATATGGGGCAAACAGAAAAGAATGAGAAATCTGCTGATCTCCTATTCTTAAACAAATGGGTGTAGTTAGGTAAGATGTAAGGGGTCTACCATCAAAACCAGTGGTAGTCATTTTCTTTCTACTAAGCTGGCATCTCTGTGGTAAAGCAGTTAATACAGAGGAAGTGGCTCCTGTATCAAGTAACATTTCTGTGGGCTCATCATTAAGATATACTGTGATCAGAGGTTCCTGATATGTGAGCCTCGCCTGTAAGATATAGATTCCCAGTCATTGTTGGGGTGGGGGTCCAGAATCCCGGGGAGGTGTCCACAAGGGAAAACGCCTCCTATCAAAGTTCTCATTTCTGCGCTGAGCACGGCATGAGCGCTGAAAATGACCGTAACCACCACAGTTCCAACACTGTGGGGCAAGAGTACGGTTATTTTGTTGGTAAGAGGGACCTCGACGCTGTGGCTGAGGATAACGGGGTCGTTGGGCTCCGTTATAGTAAATGCGCTCCTTATCTCTATCCCATACCTCATCACAGGGGTCTGGAACATCATCCTCATAAGGATCCAGATATTCCATGTCATCAATTTTCTCCTGCTGTTCCCTAATTTTCTGTTTTAGTTGTCTAATAAGTTCATTATTAGATTTATCAAGATGTAATTTGGTGGTGGATTGGGGATCTTTAATTTCTTGTAACCCTTTAAGTTGAAGGTGTAACAAGCGTGCTTGGGCCTGTTTCAAATCCTTCTCAGGTTTCAAAGTGTCCTCCTCTAAAGATCGAATATAATGCAAAATATGGGCCTGTTGTTTAGGCCATGGCTCAGACTCCAAGGCTACTATAGACTTTAATTTTGCAGTTACGGATGGGGGTAATGTATTACACAAAGTCTGGAAAAATACAGGTCTCATACAAACATCATCGTATGGTACCCCCATTTGTGCTTCCCATAAATCTTGAAATCGTACGAGGTATGCACTGATATCCTCACCTATTTGGAATCTCATAGTAGTGAGGGGAGCCAAACTGCGCTGAGTAGGGTACATCTCCCTGAGGGCGTCCCAAATACGAGGACGAAACTCGTTGAAGGAAGCACCATCGTAAGTGTTAACTGTGACTTTCACCTGTTTTAAGTCAGCATTGGCGAACACTTGATTTGTCGCACTATTTCCCAGAATTTTGGCCAATAAAGCTTTGATATCTCCCAAAGCCAAATTATATCCAGCCGTAATTCTTTCAAATTTTTGAATCCATGTCTCTCCCCCTCTACTAAGAGGAGGGAGACTACTGGCTATATTAGTCATATCAGTAAAACTCCATGGGATATATTTAGATTTTCCTTCATTTGTGTAGATTACTGGAAACAGAAGCTGTTTATTAGCGTCCTGATTCTCATACTTCTCCCAAACCCTAAGACCTGCCTCCATATAGGCAGAATCCCAGTTAGGGTCTCCCGCTCCTCCGCGAATGCAGAGTCGGGCGGTGTTAAGGTGTACAGTTTCTAGTGATCCATTAGGGGGCCACTGTAACATCTGGGGCTGGTTGGCTCTTGTCCAACCGTACATGTTGGAGGACCATCGGTAAACATAGTAACCATTTCCATCCTCCTGCTCTGTAATAAAAGTAAGGATACAGGGTTGGGGAGCTCGAGGAGCTTTACCACCTTTCACAACTCCACAAATCACTGTAAGTGCACTTTTTTTCTCTTCATCATCTACTACCTCATCTACCTTCTCCTCTTCTTCCTCTTCTATAATCGCCTTAAGACGTTTTTCCCTATCTGTCAGGTCTAACTCCCATCTTTTAAGATTCTCAGTAATGTTAACCTCAGATAGTTTTAAAGCTTGAGCCTGACTTTCTAAATCTTCATGTTCTGCTGTTAATTGCTGTTTCAACTCTTCTAATCTTGCCTGTGCCTCAGCATATGCACTGGGATCTGGGGCAAGGGTGGCTTTTAAGTTAACATGACCCTCAATCTTTGCCCAAGCTCCCTCAGTGTCCAAGAGTTTATGCAGGACCTGTTCTGAGGGTATAGAGGCTGCTGGGTGAGAAGTGGGTTCTGACTTGGGCTGGAAGACAGGGTCAGAATAGCCTATGGCTGCCATAGCTTTACTTTCGGCTGCCCAATAAGAAGGTGGGGGCACAGGGGCAGAAGACAAAGGCTCTGGACCAGCCTGCATCCACAGGGAAATATGTTGCAAATGTTCCAATTGGGCATTGCCACATTTGTTAAATAAGATATGATCCCTAATTTTGGTCAAAATGAGCGGATCAAACGACCCCCCTGCTGGCCAGGCAAGAGAGGGTGTTTTCTTCGTCCATTTTTCCCATTGTTTAGAACAATTTTTTATTGAAGCCTCCAGTAGAGGGTTCTGTTTAACAAGGCTATCTATGGGGCTAGGACCGGGCTCAGTTCCTTTCTCAGTATTTTGTTCCTGTTTAGATTTTCTTTTAAACATTTCTCTAGCTGTCCCTTCTCTATAGTCTATGTAGACCTGGTGTTTTCACTGTTCAGGGACAGGGGCAATTAACTTCGCCTTTTACCAATAGCAAATTGAACCTCCTTATATACAGAGGCGCGCGTAATTTCGCTTTTAGGTGGCAATCCAAACCTCTTAATTAACAGAGGAGCGAAAATTACGAATCCAGGACTCATACACACATACAACGCTTGTGCTTCGTCTAAACCCAGCCAATCCCCTCGCGGGGGTATGAAAACGTGGATAAAGACACACACTTGCTTCGTATTAATAATAATACGTACAGTCTCAAGCGTACATCAATCAATCCCAGAAAGACAGAGACCTAATGTCTGGGCAAAACTTTCAAACTTTCTTTCCCTAACATTACAACTAAATACAAAGACACTCTAACAATTTTTTTCAACATAACAAAACATTAAGCACATAAAATACATATGCATATGTGTAAATTTGGTACTCACCCACCAATCGAACCTGGGTAAATCTTCCGTCTTTGTTTGTAGACAGGAAAAACAAAACTCACCCGTTGGAGTCGTCCTAGGGTATCAAAATCTCTCTCGATGTCACTCTCCCATCTTCTGGACCAGCAGAAGGAATCCTCTTCTCCTAATGAGAAGGTATTCTCATCCCCTGTTTTTTTTTTATGTTCTGTGAAAAATAGGAGGTAGTCCCTCTGACAAAAATGCAGGCAAGTCAAAACTGCAGTCAGAGGAGTCCTTGGGCAATTTAGAGAAAAAAAATTTAGAAGGCCGGGTTGCGGCACCAATTGTGGCTTCTGGTTCTCACAAGCAGTTGCCCAAATATCACCAATCAAAGAATTACTTAGACGGCAGTTGCTTTAATTACAAAAACCTTTTATTTCAGCATAACAAAATAGCAGTGTCATACAGAACAGCAAAAGCCCGTCTATAGAAATGGCAGACAGTACTTTCTCTCTCTCTCTGTCTCTGTGAAGGGGGAGAAAATACTGCCCACCCTTACCTGAAAAATAACTGCCTTATATACATTTCTCCCCGTCTCAAATGTCTGTTTCAAATTAATCATACATTTCTTAAGTGTCAGCAGGGCCTCAGGATCCTACAACACTTGAATCCATCATACATTCTTAAGTGTCAGCAGGGCCCCAGGATCCTACAACACTTTTCCCAGGGGAGAATCTCCTTACATTTGTACATCTGGACCTGCTCTTGGATTTGCTCATTTATGCATGACTGTGACCTCTATACATCTGGATTTGCTTTTAGGTCTGTTTATCTATGCAAGGCCTGTGACCTTTGACCCTTCCTGTATTTTTCCTTCTTCTTGGCACTAATTGAAACCAGGCAGAGAGTATTTTGTGCTCATTAGTTTGAATTCTTTGCTTGACCTGCACTTTTTGCTGATATTAATTACTAGGCCCAATATTCTGCACACTCCTATCCAGAATATGGTTTCCCAGAATCCTTCCATAGCAGGCCGCATCCATTATCTTATGGCAAGCATATACTCTCATATAGCTATTGTCTTCTGTGCCATCCATAGTTTCACCAGGTAAGGGTGCAGTCATATAAAGCCAATATAAAGCCAATATATAAGCAGACCTAACTCAGATTTCCCAACACCCCTCATGACTGAAAATGCAGGAAAGCATGTGGAGGATCCCTGCACAGCTCACAAGAGATATTGTTAGGCCAGCAAACTCTGAAGTGGAAACTCTGTGGGGAGTTTTCACATCAACATCTGCATGTCAACCCTCAAGGACCATGTACCTGTGCACCTTAAGGTTAAACAGAAGGCTAAAAACAGCCATTTTATGCAGCTTGATTTTCATATGGCAGAGCACCCAGGGCCAGCCCAAGCACTAGGCAAAGTGGGTGTTCACCTAGGGCAGCAGCTTCGTGAGGCGGGGCAGCAAAGAACAGTTACAGTCAAAGCAAAGTGATAGGTCTTGGAAGCTATACAAACTCCGTTATCAGTGCGTACGTTTACCTGCAGCAGCAATGGGACATATGCAAATAGTCCATTTACCTTTGAAAGCGGCTTTTTGAAATTTGCCCCATTAAGGATATATTTACAAAGCAAAGTTTAATATTTAAAAGTGTGAAGCGCAAATATGCTGTTTTATAGAATTGTTTAGAGAGAGATGGTGTTAAGATGATTATAAGTGAGTTTAATAAACAAAACCTTGGGGTGGGGGGGAGGCACAAACAGCCCCGTGACGCTTACCTGCAAACTTCAGCACCGTGAGGCTGTTTGCTTCTGTCCCTCTGACACCCGATGCTGACTTCCTGCTGCAAACAGGAAGTCAGCATTGGGTACTGAGGAGGGGGCAGAAGCAAACAGCCTTTCAGAAATGGGGTTTAAAGGCAAGTGCCGTGGAGCTGTCTGTGCCCATTGCTGTTGCTGCCTGTCCTGTGAGGGGCAACAGCACCAGCAATGAGTGCCAGAGGGGCGAGGCACAAGGGATGAGGTTCGCCTAGGGCACCTCATCTCCATGCACTGACCCTGCTTTGGGGCCACCTCCGGAATGCCCCGATGCTATGCAGTTAACATCGGGGTGTCCAGCAACTAACAAACCAGTTATGTGCCACTGAATACCCACTCACAAGAATTAATGTGGTTAGTGGGTCCACTGACTGTTAATCACCTTGAATATGGCCCGCTAAGTAAATACACTAAGGGCCCGATTCATTTGCGATGGCTATGCAATGCCGGGGTCAAATGTGGCTCTAGTATTGCATATCTGGGGTTGCCACAGCCAAAGATGCCGCAGAAGCCAACCTGGCAGCGGTGATATTGCGCTGCCGCCTGGTTAGCTCCTATGGGTAGAGATAGGCCAGATTCTGTTGTGTCTCTCTTTACCCATGAGTTGCTAACTGGGCAGCTGTGCAATATCACCGCTGCCTGGCTCACGAATGGTGCCACCTCCGTTCTGACCCAAAATGCCGCCAACATGCCCCGATGCTAAGCAGTTAGCATCGGGGTG
Source organism: Ichthyophis bannanicus (assembly GCA_033557465.1). Lineage (NCBI taxonomy): Eukaryota > Metazoa > Chordata > Amphibia > Gymnophiona > Ichthyophiidae > Ichthyophis > Ichthyophis bannanicus. The sequence continues at coordinate 125,693,254 of CM066048.1, forward strand.
TGTAGCGGTGTTAATCGGGGATATTCAGCAGCACTAACCATGTTAGCAGGACTGTATGAAGACAACAGAGGTGTGAAGATTGTGGAAGACTCATCAACCACCTTTGCTATGCTGATGATACCACATTAGTGGCTGAAAGTGAAGACAATCTGAAACATTTGCTTCTCAAGATCAAGGAACATAGTCTTAAAATGCGCCTGTACCTTAATGTTAAGAATACAAAGATCCTGACAACTGGCAAAATCAATAAGTTCATCATTGATGGAGAAGAAATTGAAATAGTTGACAGCTTTAACTTACTTGGATCAACAATCAATAAAGAAAGGACTAGCAGTCAAGAAATCCGATGACACATTGCTCTTGGAAGAATGGCTATGAAAGACCTAGACAAGATTCTCAGAGCAGAGATGTGTCTCTCCATACAAAGATTTGACTTGTCCAGGCCATGGTATTTTCAATAACCTCCTATGGATGTGAAAGTTGGACAGTGAAAAAGATAGACAGGAAGAAAAGTGATGGCTTTGAATTATGGTGCTGGCGGCGAATACTGTGTATACCATGGACTGCCCGAAGAACAAACCAGTCAGTACTAGAGGAGATCAAACCTAAGCTTTCCTTAGAAGCTCAGATGACAAGATTTCGATTTTCATACTTTGGACACATCATACAAAGAGAGAGATCATTGGAGAAAGACATAATTCTTGGCAAGGTAGAAGGTCACGTAAAAGAGGAAGTCCAGCAATGAGATGGATCGATACAATAATAGCTGCTGTGGATGCCAGTCTGTCAACAATGAACCGCTTGGCTGAAGACCAAAAAAAAGGTTTAGGTTAACTATCCAGTGGGTCGCCAGGAGTTGATTCCGACTCTACGCCACTTAACAACAACAGTGACCTAAGGTTTGTAACTGTATTCTCTGATCACAAAGGGATATTTTAATACTCTCTAAAATGAAGAGGCATCAGACAGTGACATTTCTACTCTGTGATTCTAACCTCATCTGGTGGAGCCTCTCTTCAGTCAGAAATAGGTGTAAACTCTTTGAATCAGGCACTTTGAGGCTATGGATGCCACACTGAGTTTCATGTTATTTAGGGCCCCCTTTGCTAAAGCCCAGTGACCATTTAACGTGCATTTTAAGGTGCCACATGCAAATGGTAACACTACCATGTGAGTATGCCAATCACTGCGTGCTACAATGTAATCAGCCATCACAGGATGGGGAGGAGAAGGGGCAGAGCGTGGGTGTGGAGAGCTAATTACCCCTAGCATCAAGGCAATTGCTGCATGCTCAGTGGCAATGTGGTTCTTAACACAAGTCCGCCTAACAAAGTCTGTATGGGAGTTGTTAGGTGAACCCACCTTACTGGAGTGCACAAGAGGGTAGTCCATGGTGCATTATCTGCCAAGAACATGCTGGTCACAACCCTGATGGCTAACGCGGAAGCTTTGCACTTAACATCTGCTTGTTTGGCACATTAAGTGCAAAACCTTAGTGGGCTTTAGTTAAAGAGGCCCTAAATGTTAGCACACATTATCTACTACCGTGCTCATAGGAATCACAAAATCTCTCTTAAATGAACCAAACAAACAGTTGCCTGATGATAAAATACCTCTTCAGACCATAGCTGACCACCTTTGCTCTAAATACTGCCCAACCCAGACACTATTAATCCACTACTCTGATCACTTAACTCCCAATATTACCCCTAAAGTAACCTGGGCTGAATTTGACCTGTCATCTCTTGACAATATAGTTACCACCATCAAAAATCTAAACCCATCTACCTTTGCTCTAGACCTCTGTCCTGTCACATGGATAAAAAGTGCTAATGAATACCTTAGCCCCTATATTTTATCCATAGTACAAGCCTCCCTCTCCACTGGGATCATGCCAACCCCTCTGAAGAAGAGCTCAATTCTGCCTAACCTAAAAGGAAACAAGCTAGACTCTACCATCCCTGTGTCCTATAGACCAATTTCAAGTATCCCCCTCCTTGCAAAGATAACAGAAAAGACTGTACCAAACCAGCTTCAGAACTTCATGAATGACCATACACTCCTCGACCCCTTCCAACATGGTTTTAAATGGAATCATGGAGTTGAAACTTTAATCATATCCCTACTAGACTCAGTTATTTCCTGCACACAAACACCTACCCAAGGCTGCCTACTAATCTTCCTCGATATTTCTTCTGCTTTGGATTCCCTTCCTCATCACCAGCTGCTTGACAGACTGCACGACATTGATACCACTCTTAACTGGTTCCGCTCCTATCTCGACCACAAGACTCAAAAGGTAAGAACTGGTGAAAAGACCTCCCAACCATTCATATAAAAATCATTTCAATCAGGGTGGTCTACATTGAAACCTAATCTTGGTAATATACATTAAACAGGGACATTGATAACTTGGATTTTTTGCAGGCAATGGAGGGTTAAGTGACTTGCCCAAGGTGTGCTAGTGGGAACTGAATCCTGGTCTTTGGGTTCCCAAACCAGTGCTCTTAACCATTAGGCTACTCCTCCATCTTTCTCCAACCTATATGTAAAAATGTTCAGGATTACAAGATCCAATACCAACTCTATGCAGACGACATCATGTTCTTCAATCCCTTCAACACTGCAGCACCCATTTTCACTAATATCAGCAAATGCTTTATTAAGATCAGACATTGGCTCCACCAATACAATGTCTCATTAACCAAGCCAAAAAGGAGGCTCTCCACCTCTTCTCTGATCCATCTTACTCCCCCTCTCCATCACTCGACCTCGGCAACTACTCTATCTGTGTAAAGAGCAAAGTTAAATATCTTGGTAGAATACTTGACCAGAACCTCAACTTCCACGAACAAATAAGAACTACAACCAAATCTATATACAAGATGAGAACTCTGAAAAACCTCTGGCCCTTATTAAGGCTAGAATCCTTCTGAACTGTCTGCCGAGCCCTAACTACCCCCACTTTTGACTACTGTAAAACCAAACAGCATGTTCTTGTGGTCGTTATGTTATAATGTAAACCGCGCTGATGCCGAATAGTGCCGTATATAAGAAATTGTAATAAATAAATAAATACTGTAATGTGATATACCACTGTCTCCCAAAGCAAAGCCTTCACTCACTCCAAATAGCCCAGAACACCACAGCCCGTTTAATCATCAGAACATTTAGGCAAGTCCACATTACCCTTGTCCTCCAACACCTCCACTGGCTCCCTATCCTGGCCAGAATAAAATTCAAAGCTCTCACACTGATCCACAAAGTCATAAACAATGAATTTGCACCCTGTCTTCTCTCCCAGCTCTCTAGGCCAAATAGCAACAGACTATGTAGGCCCAACTCTGTAAACCTCCTCAATATCCCAGCCCAAGAGATAAAAAGCAAACAATCTACCCGCCTGACTTACGAGGCTGCTCTGATCACTCAGAGTTCCGAAAAAAACTCAAAACCTTCCTCTTCCACTTTAGCCCTACCCCTAAGCCACATCGATCTAGTGTAACCTAGTCCTCACAACATTCATCCTCAGCAGGCGCAATGTGTACGAATCCCCTCCTCCTAAGTGATTCCCTGCCCTCCCCTTCCAACAACCCCTCTCCCCCCCCCCTCCGTCTTCTACATAGTTGCCAACCCTGGCATTATTCTACAATTAAACTGTAAAATGTTGATTGTTTAATGTTCCAACATAGTAAGTTCTGTTCTCTGTACAACAGCTGTATCCACACTGTTGCAAGTTTAGTTTTATGTAAACCGTCTTGAATTGTAGAAAGACGATATATAAAAAAAGTTTAAATAAATAACGTGGGTGCGGCAGCAGATAGCGCTCGCTATCCTTTAGTAACCTGGCCTGCTATGACTTGAGGTTAGTTACCAACTACTCAGCATCGGTCCTTCATAAATTTGAGAGGCTGAGATCATATTCCACATACCCTAGCTTAGGAGTGAGGTTCATGACTGTCATGGTATGCGCAAAACTAACCCATTTGGAGAAACTGATGCCCCTCCCCCAGGGTTACATGGGACAAAATATTACACTTTTTTAGCTGGTAACATCCAGAAAAGCACAAAAAGGGAAAATATTTCAAAGACACTCTGGATAGAGGAAAAAAATTAAAGAAAGGTGTCACTATTGTATAAAAACAATTCACTTTTTCTTTTTTATTTCATGTAAATAACTGTGGAGCAGTGCACACAAAAATGAGTTTAATTTTACACACAATAACTTGACTGTGAAGCCTTCTCTCTCTGTGCTGGGATCCCTGGTGAGTTGCGCATCTCAGCCCTTGTTAAAAGTTCAACCGCTTAACCTTTAATCACCACAGAGCAAAAGCTCTGCAAACTTCCATCTCCGGGGAAAACACAAAGTTATACCTTGTTAAAAAAAAAAAAGAACTGGCTGTAATTAATCCACCAGGGGCAGGCAGTTATTAAAGCAAAGAATAATTGTTCATTAGTTAATTTTATTCTTATGAAGATGGCGTAACTATTTCCTTATTTTTACTGGGGCCTCCCTCCAGGCAATAGAGACATAAGCACTTTGACTGTTAGTTACACTGGGTTGTCAGCTCGCTCGATTATCAAGACAGGCTGATCCATTTCTGGTTTTACTCTATTGCATACAGGGACTTGTAGTTCTGATGCTCCTATTGCATTTCCTAAGAAAGGCAAGACTACCAGTCCCTACAGGCAGTGGAGGTAAAGCCAGGACAGGACTGTTTTGAAAATCGTCAGTCCTCCAGTTACATAACAAGGTGGAAAGCCAATCTGTGAAATCCCAGAGGGGTGTCAACAACCACTTGTCTGCTGACAGCACCTGTAGCATTATCCCCTGTAGCTGCAAGAATACATGCAGGTCTACTCCAGGAGGTTCTGAGCTTTAATCAGGATCAGAGATCTCTCTCTGACATTTACTGTTCTGCATAATTTCTTGCCACCTAATAAATTCTGTACAATTGCATCCATAGATGCTTTTATTGTATTTTATTCTCTGATGCAGCTCACCTGGAGCACACTTTGCAAAAGCCAGACAGACATCTGTGCAAATAAAGACATAAATACTTCATACAAACATTGCATGCTTTCAATGCCCTTTGCGTGCTCGAGCTGTCCATTTAGTTAGGCCATTTACGTTTTGGCCATTTTACTTCCCCAGTGATAAATCTTCCAACTTATTCTCCCACAGTATGGCAAGCAAACACACACACAGGAGGACGGGACTGGGAAAACCACCCCAGGCTGTGTGCTTCTGGGTGTTGCACCTTTGCAAAAGTCCTGCCTCCTGGCGTCTTGCCATTAGATGGTGCCTCCTTCCATGTGGCCTGGGGCCCAGCTTCTGCCCCTTCATTCCCTTTTGTTGTAGCCCTGGGGGGCTGAAGAACAGTTGCTGTCTTCCCTGTGGCCAGATCAGCTTGAGAACAGGGCTTGGTGATCCAGCACTGGCAACTAGCTTCTGTGCCAATGGCTCCGTTCCCTTTCCCACCAGGGAAACAGCGGATCTAACCAGCATAGGAATGAGAGGAGTCAGCTGCAGCACACTACTAGCCCCATTCCCTTGCTAACTGGACCATGGGAGAGGGCAGGGCGATGAGGGAGAAGGGGGAGGGGAGCAGCCTTCAAGCTGGAGATTCAGGGATGTGGGGCAGAGTGAGGACTGAGGATTGAGATTAATAGGTAGGGTTTCTCCTTTTGGGGAGGGGGCCTGAGTGGATCAGTACAATCACCCCTGACACTGTGATAGGTGAGGGGACACACACACTCCTATAAATTTGCCTGAAGCTCAGTCTCCCAGGTCAATCTCCCCCCCCCCCCACACCCCCAACACACACACACACAGACATTCATGCAAGTGGGATCTCCTTGACTTGAATGATTAGAAATACAAGGGCCAGTATTAAACTTGCAGGGGCCTAGGCATAGATGTAAGAAGGGGCCCCAAAGCCCTGTAGCTTTAGGCCATCTGGGGTCCCGTGTGTTTTGTGGGCCCAGGACAATTACACTGGTAATCCCCCTCCCTTACCCCCAAGCCAATGTTGGATCCAAACAAATTGAAAAATAAAAAAGTAAAGAATCACATTAGCATGTGCCCAAAACATGCACGGTAACCCTTATGCACCATCAATGCCCACATTCCCCCTAAACCAACCAGTCTCTGCCAAATCACACACTAAATGGTTAGCACAGAATGTTTAGCACCGGGACCCGCGCTGTTAGTGCAACATGCTTAGCACATGATAAACCCCACGCTTTTGGTGAGCCCACATTAGTAAATATGATCCTTTGTAAGTTGCTGAACAATCATTTGTTCTCTAATGCATGAATAGCTGTATTTTCCCCACATCCCTATTTGTATCTATGGACTTCCAAGTGCACTCAAGTTTACCTACTTTTTAACTAAAATCAAATATCGTAAGTAAATATTGTTCCTTTGGTTTGCAACTGTGAAATTACATTCTTGGATCTATGGTGCCATCTTGTGGCTGCTAAAAATATTACCGTTCACCTGCTTTTATGAACAAGATTGCCATCCCTTTGGCTGTTCTAAATATTATATTTGTAGTATTTAGTAAGAGCGATAGGAGCCATCATATGCCTGCTATATAAAGGTTACTGTATATTTATTTGTATGGCCCAGCATTGCCATCTTGTGGCCACTATGATTATTGTAATACTATGTTTGTTTTGAAAATTTCCTTCATAATTTTTATTATATAGATCAATGAACTAAGCTCAAACCTAAAAATAATGTTTTATATGGATCAAACTTGTAGATATATTCTGCCTATTTTGGAAACAGACAAAACTGGTGCATTTTGAATGTGAGATCTTTGTCAATTATCACTTGATAATGGCACTCGAGAAGTGATTGATGAGTCCTCACACATCTTTTTTAAAATTATTTATTTAAGCATTTTTCAAATTTCATGAAATTACAGAAACAGAATAATAATCCAAAACAGTCAATATACAATCCGAAATCCCCCCCCCCCCCTCCCCCCCCCCCCCCGGGTTGCTCTGTGGACCAGAACCTAACCGCTTTTCTGGAGGATTTTTTAGACATAATTTCTAAACGCTGTACTTTGGTGGTTAGATTCAAATCAGAGACCGCCAAATTGTGCATTTTGAGGGCATACTTCAAGTTTAGAGATGCTCTCTTTTGTGGTCATAAAATTCAGATATTTCCTGATGTTCGTCCAAGCACTCAGGCTCGGCGGAGACAGTTTTTGCTTCTTAAACCTCGAGTAGTGGCATTGGGGACTGTATTTTTTTTAAAGTTCCCTTGCCTCTGCATTATTACCCTTGAGGGACGCACCTATGTGTATACGGATGTAAAATCCTTGCAACAGTTCTTAGATGGGAAAGAGGCTAACCAGAATTCGGTGGAGGAATTGACATAGTTTATTTTGCTCTCTATTTTGGAGGTAATACTCCTTTTTTCTTATTGTTTGCTTTCTTTTTTATATTACTGTACTTTTCTCCCTTGATGTGGTTGTGAATTTGATTCCTTGTTGATTTCGGATTGTATATTGACTGTTTTGGAGTCCTCACACATCTAATTGCAAACACTTTGGGACTTTTTTCTCTACCTGATAGAAGAATGCTGAAGTTCTCCTAGGACAAGCAGGATGAAGTCATCCACACCAGGTGATGTCATCAGACGGCACCAAGACGGAAGTACTCTCTCTAGCCCAGAAGGCATTTCCCTTCTGGGCATGATCTACCTGGCCCTACCCCCAGGTCCGCTCCTAGCCAGCCACTTTTACCTCTTCCGCCTTGCCAGCAAGATGGATACTAACCTCTCTCCAAACAATTTTAAAGACTACATTTTCAAGAACTTCGAGATCAAGACCTTCACAATGCCTAAGCCGGGCTTCAAAAAATGCCCGGCCTGTGCTAGAAAGATGAACTCCACTGACCTGCATGATCACTGCCTCCGATGCCTGGGTATCTCTCACCGAGTTGAGGAATTTGCCCACTGTGCCAGGATGTTGCCTCGAGCAATAAAATCTCGCAGAAATGCCCTCAAAGAGCTGTTTCCAGCTCCTCCGGCTGGGCCTCAGCTGATTCCAACCCCATCGGCAATGCCTTCCGGTGCAGGAGCTCAGGTCAGTGGCTTGGACCCCGGGACCTCGTCGGCAACAGCGCTGCCTCCAATGGCTCCAGGTGCGCCTGCAGGGGCCTCCACCCACAGCCTATCCATTTCGGGTACTGGCTGTGCTTCGGAGGGACCCCCTCCCACTGTCCGGCTGCCCCAAACAGCCCTGCTTCTCTGCAACCACGAGGCTTCCATGGCGGCGGCCATATTGGATGACATCAGCACTCCTAACTCCTCCCCCCACGGCGCCATTGGTCCACGCCGAAGCCCACATTACAGGAGGAGGAGCCGCTCCTACAGACACGCCCACCACCGGAGCTCTCACTCGGCAGAGAGGCAGTGCTCAAATCTGCACCGACGATCCAGCTGCCGGCACGAACAGAGGAGAAGGAGAAGAAGCAGCAGTGGCAGCAGCAACAGGAGCAGCTCAGCCCAGCACCGCAGGAAACATCGTCGGACTGACAGAGGCAGCTACAGAACACTCTTCAGCTGACAGCAGCCAACTCAGCAGCAGGTACAGCATCCAATGTCATCTCTCCCCACTCCTGGCTCTCGCTCCTTCTCCAGTCACCCCGGAACTTCAGGAACAACTCCTAATCCCCACGGAACCTGCTTGCTCTGCTCACGGCCTTCCTGAGCCACGCGCACAGTTCTTCTCCTTCCTTTCGGATCTGTTTGCACAATGGACTTCCACAGCACAGATCCCTACTGCGTGAACCCCTCTCGGCTCTCAGCTTCCTTCCCCGGCACTACCCAAGGTCCCCGACTTGGCCTCCATACCCTGTGACATTGCTGAGGTGAACACAGCACAAGAATCCACAGGAGATCCACCCCACTCTGCAGATCTCGAGTCTTATGCACCGTCAGCCGAGACCCTGGCAGATGCCCCGACCAGCAGCCCAGAGGACTTAACCTACCCCAAGTTCCTCAGGAAGGTCACCACCGCCCTCAACCTCTCCAGCACCTGCGACTCGTCCGACCAGCGCCCGGAGACCCAAGCGGCAAGAAAGTTCCTGGAGGCCCCACGACCCTCTGCACATATCCCAGTACATCCCCCTACTGAGAGAGAACCTCCTCTCCCTATGGCAGAACCCTACCTCAGGGGCAGCCGTCTCACGGAAGCTGGATGTCAAGTATGTCATGCCCTGGGCCGCCTGTAGCGTTAGCGTACTGGTTGGGCTGCAGGGGGACCTTATTGAAAGGTTGTAGTTGGGCTCCTTTTCAATAAGGTAGTTGAGGCACGAATGGTTAAGGTCAAGACAGGGTTTTATTTCCCCTCCCGGGGACGGATTCCAAACACAGATAATAAAGAAACATAAGCCATACACTCTGGCAAAAAGGATAAAGTAAAGTCTTGTACTTTTAAACAGGCAATTAAATTATTTCCACAACTGTATCTCTTCAGCACAGTGAAACCACATCACTTAATACAGCCAATGAACAGTCCATCTGATTGTCAGATAATTCTGTTTCTGGTGGATCAATTATCATTGATTCAATCTGACTATCATCTGTACCACTCTGCTGCTGCCTATAGAGTGTTGGCAGATTATTCTCCTCTGCCAGCTCCCGTGACCTCCCTACTATCTCCTCTAGCAGGTAAGGGTCTGTATCACCATATCTTGGCATATAATTATAATGAGAGTTATGTCCCTTATAACTCCTATGTGAGAAAGTCTTGTATCCAGCTTTACATTGGCTAATTGGCCTACCTTCAGGGTTTGAGGCAAGAGAAAGTCTGTACACTGCTCCTTTTAGAAGGGGTTTAAACCTTAGAGGCTTTTCTCTACGTTCAGGCTGCTCAGCACCCTCTTCCAACATAGAAATGTCTGGCACCGTATATTCTCCCTTTCTTGGAGCTTGCAAATACTTTCCAGTTATCCTGACTGGTACTTTCTCCTTGTGAATGCCTTCACCATAAGGAATAGGTTTTGATGTTTGGTTAAAAGGTTTCTGTGCCTTTCTCCTCCAATTAACTCTATTAGCTGTTAGCTGCCTTTCTCTTTCCCATTCAGAATCAGAGTCACACACGTGAGTTTTCCTACCAGCCCAGGGCAGACGTTGCTTTCCAGATTCAGACCTCAGCTTGCACACAGACTCCAGCTGGTTCTGATTCACCACGTCTTTCCTGCTTCCTGTTGCTGGCTTCTCTGAATTCTCTGAGCTGCTTTCTCTGGAGCTACCAAAGTCAAAGCTCCTGCTCCTCCTACTGCCACTGCTGCTCACTAACTCTAGTGAACGTCCCTTATACGTTTGCTGAGGCTCTAATCCAGCCCTTCCCCCTCCCAGGTGAAAGCTATTAGAGCTATGAGCTGGGGATTGCTTATCAGCTGTGCAGGGTTCTTTCCCTCGTGGCTGGGAATGTTTGTGTTGCTCTTGGCAGCTGGGTGTCCTGATATCTTCCTTCCTGCTAGAAACAGCCCTATTGCTCGTAGGTTCCTCTGTTTTTCTATCACAGGATATCTTTTCCCCATTACAAGTACCAAGTTCAGGCCTCCCTGGGCTTCAACAAAACCCAGCTCCCTTACAACTCCATAGTGGTGAAGTCCGTGCTCAAGCACTCAAAGATCAACCGGACCCACACCAACTAACACCCCCCCCCCCCCGGAAAAGACCTCAATCTCCTGGATGATATCGGCTGAAAGACATTCCAGGGAGTAATGCTCTGTTCCCGAATCTTCGCCCACCAGTTGCAACAGGCCCTTTACCAGGACACTCTGGTGGAGCAGTTAAAGTTGTCCCTCTCCACCTCCAGCCTGGAGACATAGGCAGCTACCTCCGCAACCATCGCGGACCTGCAGGAGTGCACCAAGCACCAGATGTGGGCATGCTTTGATGCATTTGATGCAGTGGCTCAAACGGCGGCTACCTCTATTTCTGCTCGCCAGCTAGCCTGGCTCAGAATGTCTGGCCTGCGGGAAGACACACACGACCACATCGCCGATGCCCCCTGCACCGGAGACACCCTCTTCGGCGAAAAACTCAATGACATCATCAACGCCCTGAAGGACCACTGCACTACACTGCAGACCGTCGCCGATGAGGGCATGGAACGGCCCAACCGCAAAAGCTCATACCAGCAGAAGCCCTACTCTTTCTCTTCGTCCAAGCGCCAATACTGGTCCTTTCGGAGATGGCAGCAACCCCACTACAAATGACAGCCTCATCCTTCAGAATTGGCCTACAGGCAAAAGCCCCACCAACGCTTTAGGAAGCAACCACAGAAAAACTCCCAACTGGGACAGGGAAAGGCCAACCAGACCTTTTGACGCGAAGCCTGGGGCCAACCCTCCTACGGGGGGACGCTTGGCCATGTTTCTGCCGGCCTGGAAATCTATCACTACAGACAAGTGGTTCCTAGCAATCATCTCCAATGGATACCAGATAAAATTCCTGTCTCCCCCACTACAGCGGGTGATTCCGGCCTGCAAAGATTCTGCCTCCTCCTTAGAGATGGAGATTTTGTCCCTCCTAGCATCCAGGGCCATCGAACCTGTCCCGGAAGCGGAGTGGAACACTGGCTTCTATTCCAGATACTTCCTAGTCCCCAAAAAGACTGGCGGCATGCGGCCTATCCTCGACCTCTGCAAGCTCAACCTATTCATCGCAAAGGAAAAATTCAGGATGCACTCCCTCAGATCCATCCTGCCCCTCATCCAACCCAAGGAGTAGCTCACATCCCTGGATCTCCTGGATGCATACACGCACTTCCCTATACACAAGGACCACAGACAGTACCTATGCTTCCAAGCAGCGGGGCAACACTTCCAGTACAAAGTCCTCCCGTTTGGCCTGTCACCCGCGCCATGGGTGTTTACAAAGTGTGTTGTGGTGGCAGCCGCACACCTCCGCAAACAAGGGATTTGCGTTTTCCCCTACATGGATGACTGGCTGATCTCCACCCCCTCCTCAAGGGATTCCAAGCGCTCAACTCAGACAACCATCTCCCTGCTGACTTCCCTGGGGTTTCTGGTGAATTATCCAAAATCGCACCTCCACCCCTCACAGCGGTTGGAGTTCATCGGAGCACTAATTGACACTGTCCGCTCGAAAGCCTTTCTCCCCCGGCTACGAGTAAACACCATCAAGGACCTGGCACAGCTCATGCAAGCAGAACGAGCCCCTATGGCGGGGGTACTCCTTCACCTCCTGGGTCACATAGTGTTGGCCACTCAGACAGTACCTCTAGTGAAGCTCCACATGCGCTGCCTCCAGTGGCATCTACGGGCTCACTGATCCCAACACTCACAACCTCTGGAAACTGCTGTTCCTCTGGACAAGACAGTGATCTCCTGCCTCCTTTGGTGGACCTGTGGAAGGAACCTATCATGCGGGAGACCCCTCTCCCAACTCGTATATCAACCGACTATCACCACCGATGCCTCCCCAGTGGGCTGGGGGGCACATTGCCTTCACCTCCAGACTCAAGGAGCCTGGTTGCCACAGGAACAACAATGCCACATAAACCTCCTCAAGCTCAGAGCCATGAGGTATGCTCTGGAGGCTTTCCAAGACTTGATCAATGACAAAATAGTCCTATTACAGATGGACAACCAAGTGGCCATGTTCTACATCATCAAACAGGGCGGTAGAGGGTCACGGACCCTTTGCAGGGAAGCCCTTCGGATCTGGGCCTTCGCAATCTCACAACGCTGCATCCTACGGGCCTCCTACCTCCCTGGTCTACAGAACGAGCTAGCGGACAGATTCAGCCAGCAGCTCAACCCACACGAGTGGTCCCTCAAACCCCAAGTGGCCCACTCTCTCTTTCAAGAATGGGGTCAACCGACAGTCAATCTCTTCGCTACAGAAAGGAACATGAAATGCAAGGAGTGGAGGAGTGGCCTAGTGGTTGGGGCAAGGTACTTCAGGCTGGAAGGTCGAGGGTTCAAATCCCACTAGAGGAAAGCAACCTTGGGCCGGAAGGACTGGGGTTTCTAGTCCCACAGGTGCTCCTTGTGGTCTTGGGCAAGTCACTTAACCCTCCATAGCCCATGTTCCCTGTAAAATAGTTATCTACAAGTTATAATGCCCTGTTCAATGTAATTTCAGTTTGTTCAATGTAAACCACACTGATGCAGAATAGCGTGGTATATAAGAGAATGTAAATAAATAAATAAAATAAATAAGACCTTCTGCTTGAAATGCCCCTCCACTCAGAGCCACACGGCGGATGCATTCGACGTGTCATGGGGAGAGTGGTCTCTAGTGTACACCTTTCCTCCTGTCCCGCTGATTTCCAGGACCGTCCAATGCATCATCTCCGACAGAGCGCAGGCCATCCTAGTGGCCCCACACTGGCCACGCCAAGGGTGGTTCCCGCTTCTTCACCGACTGGCAGTGCACCCTCTGATCCAGCTTCCCCTGGAACTGGACCTACTCTCACAGGACGACGGGAATACCCTCCACCCCAACCTATGAACACTTGCCTTAACAGCTTGGAAGCTGAGCAGATAGCCTTGTCCCCTTTTCACCTTCCACATGAGGTCGAACAAGTGGTCCTTGCATCCCACCGCCCTCGACCAGAAAGTTCTACAGCCTCAAGTGGCGGCGCTTCACCGCCTGGTGCTCCTCTCAAGGGCTAGATCCTTTCTCCTGCCCCGTACCAACCATCCTGCAGTACCTGACTTCTTTATCTCAACAAGGCCTGCAGACGCAGTCCATCCATGTCCACCTAGCAGCCATTGCGGCCTTCCACGACCGCCCAGGGGACAGCTCTATCGCACAACTTCCCATCGTCACACGCTTTATGAAGGGCCTCTCCAACCTTCACCCCCCAATCAGGAAGCCCGTACCACACTGGGACATCAACACAGTCCTCAACCAACTAATCCTACCTCCCTTTGAGCCCATGCAGTTGGCTGACATCAAGCTCGTCTCCTGGAAGACCCTATTCCTGGTCGCCATCACTTCGGCCAGGCGCATCAGCGAACTCCAAGCTCTGGTGGCACACCCACCATACACACAGCTCTTTGGGGACCGCGCATCCCTCCGGACACACCCTAGATTTGTTCCGAAGGTAGCTTTTGCCTTCCACATCAACCAAAGTATAGAACTTCCTACCTTCCACCCGGAGCCCCATGCTTCCCCCGAGGAGGAGCGGCTACACAAACTGGACTGCATCAGGGCCTTGCGCCTCTACCTTTTCAGGACTGCGGCCCAGAGACGAGGCACACAACTCTTTATCTCCTATGACCAAAACAAGCCGGGCCGACCGGTCACCAAGCAAACCCTATCCCTCTGGATTTCTGCTTGCATCTCCTTCTGCCTGGACCAAGCTGGAATTGGGCCCTCACCACCAGCAAACGTGCACCAGCTAAGGGCACTCGCGACTTCAATTGCCAACCTACGCTCGATACCGGTAGCCGACATATGCAAAGTGGCTACCTGGTCCTCCCTCCAGACCTTCCAAAGACACTACTGCCTTGACTTACAGATGGGCTCCTTCAGACGGGCAGTCCTGGCAGCCGCCAGCGGACCACCCACCCCTTGAACCATTGAACATGGCCTTTCTGGCCACTTGACACATGAACCTGTAAAATTGCACCTGGGCACAGGTTGCTTACTCAGGGTTGTTTGCACAATTGCTGCAGTTCGCACACGTTGTTGATTTGCATATGTCTTTGCTGGATTGCACATGTTCTTGATTGATGATTGTTTACATACATTTTGCATCTCACACGTGATTTATTTATTTTATTTACTTGCATTACACATGCTGTTTGACTTGCACATGTTATATGTTCGGGTTGACTGGCAAAATAAAGCCTTTCCCCCAACCCACTATGTGTGGTACCACTTCTGTTATATATTCCGACAGGGCCCCTCCCACCTCAGCCCTTCGCAGCTTGGGAGGCACCTGGTGTGGATGACTTCATCCTGCTTGTCCTAGGAGAAATCAGAGTTAGTTACCAGTAACAGGAGTTCTCCGTGGACAGCAGGATAAATCATCCACACTTTCCCACCCTTCCTCCCCTGCAAGGGATCCTGCCTCGGCCCTCATCGCCCCTAGCATCTGGCTAGCTTGGGACACAGTGGCTGGCTAGGGGCGGACCTGGGGGTAGGGCCAGGTAGAACATGCCCAGAAGGGAAAAGCCTTCTGGGCTAGAGAGAGTACTTCCATCTCGGCGCCGTCGGATGACATCACCTGGTGTGGATGACTTATCCTGCTGTCCACTGAGAACACCTGTTACAGGTAAGTAACTCCGATTTCTTTCAGAAAGTACAGACTGTCAAACATGGATTTAGATCTTTAAAATACCTAGATAATATGTCCAATGTGTCCTTTCTCACAAGAGGTTATACACTTTTCCAGGCATATGATGAGTTTATTAGGTGCCAAGGGGTAAATAAATATGGAAATATTTGGAATAAATCCATCTTAATTCAGCCTTAGTATGGGCTCCGCGTTAACTGCTGTGGAAGTTCTTTCCCTGTCCCCAGCAATTAACACAGTGATGTTTTACCCTACATGCCATAGCTTTGGTGCTTTTTGTGTGTTCTGTGCAACACCTTAGTGTCCTTTTGTAAAAGGGACCCTTAGTGTAAAATTACAGTTGATTTATATGACTCCCTGTTATTTCGTTTATATTTACAGTATTATCTTCAGCAGTTGATTTGCTTTTTCCCAAATAAGTTGAACCATTTGCCTGATTTTCACTGTAGATGACTAGTTAGAACTGTTTGTTCAAACCAGTGATATTGAATCCAGTCTTTGGGACATATCCAGTCAGTCTGGCTACACATTCTTTGCAGATGCCGTGAAAACAAATCTTGGCTGGCTGCGTCCAGCCGAATGGGTTGAAAATCACTGATCTTTCTGCTGCTCACAAACAGGAAGAGCAATAGCTGGACACTGCATGTAGTTCCAGCTCCACAGAGAAAACCCTGTTACTCAGACTTAAATTCACAGAGCTAGGAGAGATTTGGTTCACATTCCCATTACATAGCAAAACTGATTGTGTATATTCTAACTTGTTACACAACAACTCTGCTCTGTCGCTGTCCCTGCCCCATCAGATCCAAACCTTGTGGAAAAGAAGTTGTTAGAGATGTGCTTGGAAAATTATTTCATTTTGATTTCCATTTTTTAAAATTTATTTGGGCTATTTTCCCATCTTTATACTAATTACTTTTTTTTGCCTGTAGCATTTCTTTTTTATAATGTGCTTACCTTTGTTTTTTAGCGAGTGGCGAGATCTAAAATGACAAAGCAAACAATGGCTATTTCATTTTGTGTGTGGTATTTGTGAACATGTGTGTGTTCACAGGTCATTCCTAAAAGCAGGTTTGGTTCTAAAGTCTGAAGCAGAGGATGCCATTTTCTGCATCTGCCTGCTTGTGTGAATGAATCGTACCTGGCTGTATCCTATATTATATACGAGCATCTCTATATATTAAAATAAATATTATTCCTCTTGTTATTTATATGAAAGGTGTATGTGGTATATGTTTTACTAGTTTATTGATCATTTTAGGCACCTACACATTTGTGCCTATTAACAAATGGATCAGAACCAACGGACAGCCTTTCTAGGTCCATATTAATTGGTGTCAGAATCTTTGTGCGTTCTCCCCGTCTTTCTTTAATATACACAAAATAAGCAGTATGGCCTTAGTCCAGTACTAATTGTGAGGACTGGCTGTGGTGATGTCATTGCAGGATATACCGTTTATTTTCGCATTGACAGTCAGATTATTAGGGCAAGATTCCAGTCAGAAAGACATTTTTTGAGGAAGGAAGACGTTATGAGGACTTAGCTTTAGATAAATCTTTGCATGTTTACCTTTTATGCCACACCAAGTGCCCCAGTAACAGACACTCAAGTAATCCAATGGAATAGGATTGCCAAATTTAATTTAAAAAAATGAAAAGCTAGCCATTTATCCTTCCTTCTCCGTCTCCTTCTCATACTCTTCCTCTTCATTCTTATCTTCCTCTTCCCCATCATCATCACCAGAATAAGAAACAGGAGAACATATCTGAATATAATACAAGCTTTCTCTGGTAGATGCATAGAATCCGGTGGGATTCCAGAACTACTTAGAGCCCTAGAGACCCGGCAGGATTCAGTACTGAAATACTCGCCACAACCTGACAAATTGAGGTTACAAGGAACCAGGAGAGGAAGGAGAGTCCACACCAAGGTCCATGCATGTCTAGTTGTGAAGCACAGAAAATGCACATGATCCCTCTGCCTTCTTGGTCACTAATCCCACCTCTTATCTCAAAAATCTCATATCAAGTCAGAAGAAGGGTTAGAGGAGTGAACAGAGACAGCCCTTCACTCTGAGGGCCTTGTAGCAGAAATTAACTCAGACGCAACAGCATCTACCGTTCTGACTTCTACCTGGAATCATTTTATTTCCAAGTGGCTTTGATACTTCCAAAAATAAAAGGGTTTCAATTTCAGAAGCCTACCCCATATTCCTTTAGAGGTCTGATTCAATTCAAACTCTGAAGTCTGGGGAAGATTTCAAAATTTGGATTTGGTTAAGTGAAAAATTATTGATTGAACATCCGAAGACAAAATAGAGGTCAGATAGCACTGTGAGTCACTGGAATCAAGGAAAGCCCCATTCCTAAATCAGAACCAAAGGACCAGGCAAAGCAAATAGTTGTTTTATTATTATTATTTTTTTAAGAAACAACATACAGAAAACATAGAAGGACACTAAACCTCATCTAGTCTACCTAACGATTTTTCTGGTGCTTCGCCTTAAATTTCAACTGATGTTTGGATTCCTGATCATTTCTTTACCGCTTGGGAACCTCTGTGCTTATGCATCCTTTAAAAACTGCTTGGCTTCTCTCACTTTCTTTAAAATCCATCTTAACCCCAGTATTTTGCCTATAAAATAAATTGCGCGGCGTTTCTGAACACAGAGAGAAAGTACGTATGGTAAAACGACTCTATAACGAATGAGTTTACTTTGGCCGCAAATTGGGAGAGTGTGCTAGTTTATGTGAATTCCCCCTGAAGAAACAACAGAAACGCAAAGAGGTGCCTATCAGGTGGCGTCGGGGATTTATTACCAGTGGAAACACAGCTAAGTTAAGCACAATTCCTTCTCTATAAAATTTGAAATTTTACAAGGATTAATATGGGTGAATCAGCTGTATAGATCAAGCTAAATCTACACAAAATTTAGTGAATACCTTAAGGTCATTGATGCGATCAGGCGCACGGTTAGGGTGAGAATACCCAACGTGGCTGTTGTAAGTCTGAGACCTGTATTCACTAATGACAGCTATATACGTCTGTGATACCCAATGAAATAATTGAGGGTGATTATCTCTTTATTTGGTATAAAATAAATTAGCCTATGCCATAACAGAATGAGATGTCTACTGGTGAATGAAATCATCCTCAGGTAAGGACACATTCCAGCCTTTGATTGTTTTTTTCTATGTGCATTAACAGAGTATATTCAAAATAATACTGGAGGAGTAGTTTAGAGGTTAGAGTAGAGTCTGTGAACCAGAATTCTCATCCTGCTTTTCCCTATGAATTTGGGCAACTTACTTTACCTTCCATTGCAGCTAAGATTATATGTCCGTTTTGTCAGGGAAATACCCACTACCCCTGAAATCTAACCAACATTGGTTTCCGTTGTGAGGCGCAGGCAATTTTTGGGGACTCGTAGGGGACCTCTCTGTCCCTCGCAGTTGAAAGCATAATATTGCTGCACTTCCCAATGGAAGAAATGTGGGTGCTGCACTCCTACACAACTTAAAGGGAAGAACTATGTATATAGGAAAAAAGCCTTTAATAAGCCCAGGGGACATGGAACTAAATCTGGAACCGTCATTGTGCAGTCACTGTGGGGGAGTCAGGAGATAGTGGTCAGATGATAGTGACCAGAGAAGTGTGGATCTTGTACCTGCTATTGAAAGCCTTAAGCATGCCACAGAATCTGAACTGATGATATGTCCAATGGGCAACAATACATCAGTATTAAAACAAAGCTTTGCACAGTGTATGCAAAAGCTAGTGCATAAGTTCATTAGAAAACTTCTTAAATAAAGTTCATATGACATAACATATCCAATTGGATATCATAAAATTTGCCTCTTGAAAATCCTAGTTTTTTAGTAGAGTTCAGAGCAAGACGTGTACTTAGCTTCACGATTGAAAATCAGTTGAAGATATACAAAGAATCATCTGAAGCAGTACATTTGAACCTTACACTTTATAACTGGTTCTGCATCAGGGCTCTATTTACACCGGTAGCAGTATACTTCAATGACTAGCATCCATTCATTCTTCAAAAACCAGCACAATCCAATACCAGGATCCCTAAGTATGTACGAGTCTGTTTCTTCATTTCAATTTAGTGCATGCTATATTTTTAGATGACACCTTCTTCACTAAGAGCGTGCTTAAAAATGCTTCAATGCAACACTCAAATGACATAGCGACATGGAATGAAATGCCCTTAGATTTTTTTGTGTCAATGACAGAAAACAACTTAGCTAACATGATTGATGTTTGCAGGCCATTTTTGATTGACAGCATATCACTGGCACACACAGATTAAAGTGCAAACCAGTGACTGTGATCCCTTGCGTCTGGCGTGGGGGGTTATGTGTGCATAACAGCTGACATTAACCTATTTTTACTTCATGTTTTACTTTTTATATTTCACCAGATCAGATATCATTATGGACACATGGAATCAGACTACAGTTAGAGAATTCATTCTGCTCGGGTTCCCAGGGACCCCTGCTCTACACATCACCCTCTTGGTGGTCTTCTCAGTGATTTTTCTAATAACATTAATAGGCAACTTTGTCATCATTGTGATAATATGTCTGGATTACCGTCTCCACTCCCCTATGTACTTTTTCCTTTGCAACTTGTCCTTCTTGGAGACCCTGTTTATAACCCTCATCCTGCCCGGGATCTTGATGAATTTGATATCCAGCCATAAAACTATCTCCTATGCCAGTTGCCTCTCTCAGTGCTATTTCTATTTTTATTTGGGAACAGTAGATTTTTTCTTGATTTCCATCATGTCCATTGACCGCTATGTGGCCATATGTCACCCACTGCGTTACTCTACCATCATGGACCATAACATTTGTGCACTGATGGTTCTTGGGTGCTGGGTAACTGCTTTCCTGTTTCTTCTCCTACCCATAATTCTACTCTCTAGGTTACTCTTCTGTGGCCCCAACATGATTGATCACTTTTTCTGCGACACTTCAGCCATAATTGAATTGGCATGCTCAGACACACGCCTTCTACGATTCATCTGCATGCTGGTAGCTTCTTTTGTAATCCTGGGATCCTTGATTTTAACAGCAGCAACCTACTTCTGCATCTTCTTCACCGTTCTCAGAATGTCTTCTGTCCAGAGACAATCCAAGGCCTTGTCTACCTGTGCTTCCCACCTCACCATTGTCCTCCTGGTCTATGGAAGCTCCATCTTCACCAACATTGGTGCCATGTCAGGTCGCTTGTTGAGTATCAGCAAGGAGGTGACTGTGCTAAGTGCCATCGTAGTCCCACTGCTGAATCCTTTCATTTACACTTTAAGGAATGACGAGGTGAAGCGGGTTCTGAGGGATGTGGTAATTCGGAGAATTAGCCTCAGGAATTGAAGGCCCCTGATTTTAATTATAAAGGTGGGAAGAGGTGGAGCCAAAGAGCAAAGCCATTTTCTGGTGAATGGGTCTGAAAGCTGTGAAGGATTGGAAGGGGTATAAGGCAGTTGTCAAATCCACATTTACTGTAGCTGTAAACGAAAAGACATAGGCAATGTTCCCTCTGTGGAGTAAGGGAGTCTGCTGCCTGTATGCCTACCATCGGGATGGTGTAGCAATATCATGAGGAACAGGGAGGTCCCCTGGGAATTGCTCTATGCAATACCTGCCCAGTGCAATTTAAACTGCCAGACTACTGCATTGCCCTCAGCAGGGCCGGATTTACCTTGAGTGAGGCCCTACGCCAACAAAAATTGTGGGCCCCCAGCAGGGGCGGCCCAAGGGGGGTGCGGGGCCTCATTTGCATAAGGGGCCCCATTTGCATAAATATTTGCATAATGTTACCATATACTAACTTTTAGTAAACGTGCCTCTTAATGAGTGTATGGATAAAGAAAGACTAAAAGATTTCTACATTACTATAATCCAGTGCCAACTGCCAGACACATTAGGAACTACTACAAACACTGCCCATTTAGAACCCATAGTAAACCCGCCGTATCCTAACAGCACTACCAGGACTCACAAAGCACCATACCCTACCAATCAAAAGGCAACACTGCAAATATTAAACCAATACATTTCAGAGAACAACAATACATGACCTACTGGGGAAAGAGAACAAGTGGCAATGTCAAATAGGAATTATATAAACAGAACACCTCAGCTCAGTTACACATGCAGAACATAGACCATCACCAAACAAGTAATCACAATTTAGAAACAGGAAGACAATAATTAAACTGGGAATCCCAAAAGCCAAACTTGGAATGTACAACACTGTAGAAATAAAACTATACATTAATTTGCTCTTGTACTAAACAAAGCGCAGACGTTAATGATGCACATTTACCAGAGCTGACATATTCCAATTAATAAATTCAAAATAAAGAGATATTTTTCTACCTTTTGTGCATTTTTTTCAGCTGCAATTGCTCCAGCCACTTTCTTCTGGTTTCTTCTTCGTGTCTTCTGCTAACTCTCCATCGTCTGCTGTCCATTTGTCCTTTCTTCTCTCTTCTAGATTTTTTTCCATTCTCTCTGTACATCTGCTTTAACATACTAATCTTTCTCCTTTTGCTCTTTCCTCATTCCTATTTCATCCACTCAAATTTTACCCCTCCATCCTCAATCCCCACTTACTCTCCCAATACCCAGCCAATTGTAGATTTTTTATCCCTCCCACACAAAATATTTTTCCCTTCTCCATTTTACTCTTCCAGCCCCATCCCATTCTAATCCTCCCCCAACATCAGCTCCCTTCTAGTTCCAGCCTCACCCAGCATCCATTCCCTTCTAGTCCCTGCATCAGCCCATTTCCAGTCCTAGCCATCCATCAGCCCATTTCCAGTCCTAGCAACCCCCCAACCCAATACGTCCTAGCCCCCCATCAACCCACTTACAGTCCTTAACCCCCCATCAGCCCACTTCCAGTCCTAACCCCATCAACCCATTTCCAGTCAGCCCCCCATAGCCCATTGCCAGTCCTACCCCCCCCCCCAATCAGCCCACAGCCCATTACCAGTCCTAACCCCATCATCCCACCTCCAGTTTTAACCCCCCAGCCCATTTCCAGTCCTAGCCCCCCATAGCCCATTACCAGACAGCCCCCATCAGCCCACAGCCCATTACCAGTCTTAACCCCCCCAAAGCCCATTACCAGTTCTAACCCCCCCCAACAGCCCATTACCAGTCCAACCCCCATCAGCCCACCTCCAGTCTCAACCCCCCAGCCCATTTTCAGTCCTAGCCCCCCCATAGCCCTTTACCAGACATCCCCCATCAGCCCACAGCCCATTACCAGTCTTAACCCCCCCCAAAGCCCATTGCCAGTTCTAAAGCCCCCCCAACAGCCCACAGTCCATTACCATTCCTAACCCCATCATCCCAACTCTAGCCTTTAGCCCCCCATCCCATTTACAGGAGCTGCCCCCCCATGAGCCCATTAACAGTCCTACCTCCCCCCAATAGCCCATTACCAGCCCTACCCCCCCAGCCCATTTCCAGCCCCAGCCCCCCCAATAGCCCATTACCAGTCCTACCCCCCCCATAGCCCATTACCAGTCCTACCCCCCCCCGGCCTAAAGTAAAATTTAATTTTAAAAAAAAAACCTGGGGGCTGCCGCCGCGGGGCCCCCTCTGCTGCCGCGGCAGCACAGACTGACCCGCGGGGGCCCCGTCTACAAGCTGAAGCCGTCGGGTCGGGTCGGGTCGGGTTGGTCCCTCCCTCCGTGCAGGCTGCAGGCTGTAGGCTGTGGGCTGTGAGAGACGCGAGGAGACACTCTCCTTTCGCGTCTCTCACAGCCTGCAGCCTGCACGGAGGGAGGGAGGGAGGGACGACCCGACCCGACGGCTTCAGCTTGTAGACGGGGCCCCCGCGGGTCAGTCGGTGCTGCCGCGGCAGCAGAGGGGGCCCCGCGGCGGCAGCCACCAGGTTTTTTTTAAAATTGTATTAACAAAAAATGAACTTGTTCTTTTTTTGTGGGCCCCTGCCGGCTGTGGGCCCTACGCCATGGCGTACATGGCGTATAGGTAAATCCGGCCCTGGCCCTCAGTGATAGGAACATTGGGTACTGGACTCCTGCACATCTTAGAGGAAACGCTGATTATAGGCCTTTATATAATTAGGAATAGGACTGGAAGACATTTTTCTTGTTTAAAGTCCTGTATAATATCCTTGCTGGAAAAAAGCTGGTTACTTGGGAAAGCTTTCCGGAACTCATAAAAGATTTGAAAACTTAGCAAAATATTTTCTTGACGTTTCACCAAATGCCCAAACAACACTAAGAATTTAAGAGCATAAGAACCTCTGATTTCTTCCTTTCACTACATAATTGTCTAGACACAGGAAGAGAAAAAATTTGAATTATCAACAGAGAGCATCACTGTTAAATTTTACTTTTTGAAGAGTCCAGATAATTGAATATATACATATACCAAGATCAAATCAAGGTCTGAAGCTTCTGTCTTTGAAAAACAAAGAAATATAAATTTATTGTTCATCTGAAGAATAAATGGGAAATATTATTATTACTGCTTCTATTATTATTTCTGCAGATCAATTACTTTCACTTTGCTAATTTCAGATTTTTTAAGGAACATAAACCAAAGCCCCTCCAAATTAAGACTAATTGTGAACCTGCTCACTTCTGCCCAGACTCCGAAAGTTTACACTGAACTTTGAAAGGTGACAGATGGTATTTAAGCTGTGCCGACGCTCTGATGTAGTGGCTCATTCACTTTTATGAGTGTTTTCCTCTTGCCTTGTATATTCTATTCTTATTGTCCTTTGTCTGCTTCTTTTATGCATTGATATGTAATAAAACAACAAACATATATATATATATTTTTTTTTCGCTTTTGCTTGGTAGCCAGGGGTTAAAACTGGCAAATATAAATATGCTTAAATAAATAAATGGATAAAATATTTGAAGGATTCATTCTGTTGAAATGTAGGGCCATGGAGAGGGATCTGTTTAACGATTACACTCTGGTAACTGAGCAGTTATCCAGGTAAACCTAAGGGGGTCTGTTACTAAAGGATGTTAGCTGGTAGCACGCCTTTGGAGTGTGCTAAAAGCACGCCTTGGACACGCATTGGCTGCTAGTACAGGGCTATGGCAGCATGGGTCAACTCCCTCGCTAACTATGCATTCTGCATTAGGGACATGAGGGGCGAGTTAGGGGCCGCGAGTGGGTGTGGTGAGTTCAGCGCAGTTAGATCTGGGTTCGCATCTCAATAGGTGGAGTTAAGTGCACCTGCGCTTGTGTAGTGTGTGCTAGGGGATAGGGCTCTGCTGGGGAAAGGTTGTCCACACCTCCGACAGTTAACATGCCATAGTTTTGGATCTCTTGGCATGTTAGGTGCAACGCCTTAGCGCCCTTTATTAAAAGACACCCGAAGAGTTAGACATTTTCCTTCTGGCCCTGAGGGGGAAAGTAGCCCTGCTGGAAAGGGGTGGTAGGGCTAAGGGCAACGTTCCCTTTAGGGAGTGCAGAAGTCTGCTACTGTTGTCCCTCTCATCAGAGTGTGATGCCGTAATATCATACCTTGACTTGCAAGGGACAGGCAGGATCACTGGGAGTTCTGCATTGCTTGTCTACCTCCCGAGACTGTAACTGAGATATTGCTGCACCACCCTCAATAGTAGGAACATGGGTGAAGGATTTCTGTGCACCTTAGATGAAATGTTGGCTGTGGACATTTGAAAGGCGTGACCAGAGCCAGCGTTAGGGAGATCAACCAGGTCAACCATGTCACAGGGGGCCCAAGGAGACACAGCTTGGTAGGGGAGGCACAAGTTTGGGGCCACCTCCCAAGTTTCTGTCATGGGCTTCAACATGTCTTACACATCATCTGGGTGTGGCCAATAAGGAACTGGGGGGGGGGGAGGGAATTTCAATTTTATTTTGCTAACTGCAATGCAAAGTGTGTGACTATTAATGTTAATCAGGATCTAGGAAGCTATGATTTGTGGTTGAGGACAGTGGCTGCAATGGTTGGGCTGAGATGGGAGCAGATGTCCAACCACCTTCACTCCTACTATAGGGCTGGTGCAGAAATGTTGCTGTTTCAATGGCAAAGGGCAGGGAAATCCTGTGAGACTTCCAAGAGACCTGCCTGCCTCTCATAATGAAACTGTAATATTGATGACGCGCCCCCTGCGGTAGGAATGCTGGTGGTAGACCTCTGCACACCTAGAGGGAATGTTGGGTGGGAGGGAAATATAAAAACAGGAGAAATCCCCAGGTACTTGCAAATGAAGGCTCATGACACCATAGACCAATCACAACCAGTTCTGATTGAGTGGGTGGCTACTGGGGTGTAATCAGAACAGGAAAATGTTAGGCACTTACAATTAGTACTGGCTTTCAGCACTAGGTATCTAACTTAGGGGTCTATTTGCCAATGGACACTAATGAGCTAACAATGTGTGTGGTTACATATTAATGCCAGTGATCCCATTCCTCAGGACACACCTAACCAGTCATGCACTGCCTCCATTGTAGGCAAATCTCTCTCATGCATAATCATTGTGGTTATCCTGAAAACCTGACTGTCTAGGTGTGTCCCGAGGACTGGTTTGAGAACCCCTGCTCCAAAGTGTGTAGGAATCTTCCACCTATGTTCCTACTGGGGGGAAGAGGGGGGTTTGGTGCAGCAAAATTGTGGTTTCAATCACAAGATGCAGGCAAGTTCCAGAGGAGCTGTATTCCCTTTACAAATGAAACCATGATATTGTTGTGCCGACCTTCATGGTAAGAACATGGGTGACGAACTCCTATGTAGCTTAGAGGGAACATCGATAATAAGATCTTTGGTCTCTAAAAAAGGCCATACATGCCTGATCTTATATAGGCACACAAATGAAGATCCACCTCCCAACATTCTCTCTAAGGTGTGCAGGAGTCCACCATCCATATTCTTACCATTGGGAGTGGTCCTATAATATTGGTGTTTCAATCATGTGAGGCAAACAGGTCTCCTAGGAGTCCTGAAGAATTTGTCTGCCTTGCCATTTGAAGCTGAGATACTGCTGCATCCCCCAGTGGTAGGGATATGGGGGAAGATTCCTGCACACCTTAGAGGGAACATTGTTCCATGTCCAATTGGTCAATAAGGTCTGGAGAGCTTCTGAATTGCAAGATTATTACTGTAGTTTCTTTAAAAGGTATCACAGCCTATGAAAACTCCATATTCAAATGGAGCTTGCAGATAACCGAAAACATTTCCAGTGATCACAAGTTATATTTTCTAATCATCTTTGCCCCTGAGGGCTCTCTGTTGCTTCTCTCTCCCCTCACTCCAAGATACCCTGATATGACCAAGGGATTGACTTTTTCCTAGTAAATTGGCTTCTTCAGTGTCACACAGTGGCAAACAAGGGCATCCTGAAAACAAAATAAGATAACAAAGAACCTCTGCAGATAAAATTTCTTATTAGGCTGGTGAGTGTTTGAAGATGCAGACGATTGGGGGTTTCTAATATCAGCTCCCAAGGGCACAGAACCTAGTCTATGATTCCAGCAGTGTTTTCACCTTCCAATCAGCATAAGCATGATTAATTTCCCCTGGAAGGATCCATGAATAGATCGAAGAAAGGGATTGGCCAAGGTACCTCTGACAACACTATAAACTCAAGCAGAGAAGCAGAGTATTATAATTCAGATTTGTAAGTGGCACTTGGGTTGCCCTCTTGTGTTGGAAGTAAGAAATGTCAAAGCCTCTGTGAGATTCATTGAGAGATCAACAAATCTGCCTCTACGTGTCCAATTAAATTCACTGACAATTTTGATCAGACTCTTAATTTTATTTTATTTTTTAGAAGGTGCATTTATGGGACCTAATTAACATGTTTGCCCAGGCGCTGACAACATTTCTTCAGAACTAGAGTTACACTTGACCACCATAAAGAATGTTGGTTGGTCTTCTTGGACTGTGCAACAATTTTGGCCACCATTTCTCAGAAGTGGGCACTACAAGACGGGAGTCAGGGGTCTGAGGTTTCAATATCTGCATTTTTCATCTTTAGAAGAGGTGAGTCAGGACATGGAAATTGAACTGTGGGAAGAAGGATGGTGTAGAGCTGAGGAGATGGGGGTAGCTCATTTCAGAGAGTGTGATGATAGATAAGATTATGTGACTAGCTCTGGAGGGATCATTGTCACAGAAGGAAGAGGTTGATGCCAATGATATATAGGGCACTGCCCCGGGTAAAATACGAAAACATTTGAGAGAAAGAATACATTCTCAACACACATTATATAAGTAAATCTAGCTTTTATCATCAATTGGTTGATGTGACTTGTTCATGTGTTCTTTTTTAGTACATGGGTATTATAAGGAGTCCTTAGTGCCAGTATTTATTCAGCTCTTGCCCTCTCTTTTCTTCCTCTCTCAATAATCCGCCTTTATAAATTTCTCGTACCTGTTAATTCAAATCCCAACCCTATCTGCTAATGTATAATAATGGAAAATGGTTCACAGTGTCTGACTGTAAAAACCTGTAGGTATGTTTGTATGAAATATGCAGTCTTTTTGGCTAAAAGCTTAGCAAACACCAAGTAATAGGGGTATGTTTACTAATCAGTGGTAGCGGTTTCCGTGCAATAACAGAGCCGCGGCCCCATTGAATTCAATATCGCACGGAAGCCGCTACCGCCGATTAGTAAACAAACCCCATAGATTTTGATTTGAGTTAGGTTTCTGGCACATAGTAAATTCCTTCCCAAGACAGCTTACAATCTGAATAGGTATATGGGGCAATGGAAGACCAAATGACTTGTCCGAAGTCAAAGTGGGACTAGATGGTTGAAATAGGATTTCTACTCTGATTTTCCTAGTCCTCAAGAGTCACAAAAGTAGAGAGCTGGAGACCATGAATTTAATTTATCATCCAAAACATATATCAAATATAATAAACCATGACCTTAAGAATATCACACTTTGCAACTTAATACTCTATTTAGTATGTAGTGTTAGTATTTAGCTCACACATTTCCAGTAGTAGATCAAGATGAGTTACATTCAGGTACAATATGCATTTCCCAGTCCCCAGAGGGCTCACAATCTAAGTTTGTACCTCAGGCAGTGGAGGGTTAAGTGACTTGCCCAAGGCCACAAGAAACACTGATGGTATTGATAGTATTGACAAAGAATTGTCAAGTCTTCTCTGTACGATGATATGCTCAAGGTAGGTTTGTTATGATTTTTATATATGCAATATTTAAAAAGGGAAAAAAACGAATAATTTTCAAACATTCAAAGAATCAAATGCAGGGGGGCGGAGCCTGATGTCCAGCGGGTAGGACGCTTTGCGTTGAAGCTCCCGAGAGGCCTACTTAGAATCCTGACTTAATACCTATACAAATTTACTATTTCGCTCCGAGCTGACCGGGGCACCTCGGGGGGGATGGCGGCCCATAAACCAGCGCGCTTGGACTTCGGGTCTCCTTCTTCTTCTTACGGAAAACGCTCCAAAACAGAGGTGTCCTCCCCACAGAAGATGGTCCCATTTCGTGAAAACCCCGAAATGCACCTGGAGATTTTGGAGGAAATACGCGGCGTGAAGGAATTGGTGCAGTCCAATGGAGAAGCGCTTCGAGCCATGCGAGAAGACTTTGGAGTGCTCCAGGACCGACTTGAAAGTCTTTCATTACGGCAGGACAACATGGCGGGGGTCCTCGACTCGCACGAGGTGCGCTTGGGCAAACTGGACAAGGCTGAGCGCCAGATACAGAATCTTCAAAAGGAGTTAGAAGATAGCAATAATCGAGCCCGTCGCAACAATGTGAGGCTCCTCGGAATGCCGGAGGGGGTGGAAGCAGGAGATATAAGAGAATTCTTGCTCAAAACTCTTCCCTCCTTGCTGAAGATCACTTTTCACAGAGAACTGGAAATCGATCGAGCACACCGTGTTCCTGCCCACATGGCGCTCAACCGCACGACCCCCCGGCCTATTATCTTTAGCTTGCTACGATATCAACAAGTGGAACAAATTTTACATGTTGCCCGAGCGAATCATCATTTGGAATTTGAAGGTCGTAAGGTCTCCTTCTTTCCTGATTTGGCAAAGTCTACCGTTGACCGTCGGAAGAAACTCCTTGCTTTTCGCCCTCGACTTCAACAGCTACAGGCTCGCTTTGGCCTGTTGTATCCAGCGAAGCTCCGAGTGACTCTCCACAACCAAACCAGGACGTTCGAAGATCCTGATCTACTATCAACATTTTTAGACTCCAAAGAAGCAGAGCAGATGCGCTAATCCCAAATCTTGGACTCTTATCTGCCGGCTCTATCCGCCATTTTGAAGGGCCCGATGCGGCGGTCATAGCCAAGCACAGAAATAGCCTGGACTTTCTTTCTTTCTCTATATGACTTTTGTTTTTTGGTCTCCTATCCCTTCATGATGTGTGCCTCGGTCGGATTCGGAGCACGCACAGTCCTACAGGTTATGTGTTTTTTCAATTTCGGCCTTCTCTGGGGTTTCTCCCCGCAGACACATGGTCGCCAGTAATTTTGGGGTTTTGCTTCTCCTCTACCGTACTGCGGTTTTCTTTGTTAGTGTGGGGCGCTTCATTGTATTATATTAGCTTATTTTTCCTATGTCATGTGTACAGCCAGATACAGTCAGCTTGAGGGACATAGTGAAATTATGTGTGCTATCATGCTCAGAATTTTTAACTTTTCTGAATGGCCTTATGTAAAATCTTATCACTCACCGTCAAAGGCATTAATGGTCCACTCACAGGAAAGAAAATCCTTAGCTATCTTAGCCATGAGCATGTTGATTTAGTGTTTCTTCAGGAAACGCATTTAAACTCTGCTGAAACACTGAAACTCAATGCTAAGCCTCACATGGTAGCTGCCTATTCTCCACCGTTTCCAAATGGTACGGGATAACCATTCTGGTTAAGAAGTCTTTGCACGCTACTGTACCTGATATTAGCGCTGACAAGGAGGGTAGACGGGCCCGTGTACACCTTGAGGTTGGAGATAGTGAATTCACGTGTATTTGCATTATGCCCCGAATGTGGACAACCCTGCTTACTATGCAAGTATTGCGCAGTTGGCCTAGGCCTCTGCCAATGCTCCATTAATACTTGGTGGCGATTTTACTCAAGTGTTCCCTCAATCTTTTCTTCTCAAACACGGTGCTCGTTGGTTGGAAGATCCAGTACCGAGTAGACCTGTGTGGCTAGATATAGAAGCGGGCCTTTGCAAACCGATTCCTCTTACCTTTCTCCCTGGTATGACTCTCCCATCAGACTCCCACTATCCACCAATGCTTTTAGACACTTTAGGTGCCTTTAATACTCTTATGCAATCTTTAGACTCCCGACTCTGGTCAGTGCAACTTCAGCATCGCCTTCGGAGCACTAGAGTACTCCCGCCATCGGCATTCCCTACATAAGGTTGATTGGAGACTTTCCGATCTCTCGGTAGTTCACCGGGTGTAGCATCCAATTTTACTAAACCTTATGTAATGCTATAACTAGAGATACCCCTATAGCGCAGAAAGTATGGGAGAGGGAATTGCATGTGACTTTGACCTCGGAACAATGGAGCCTTATCTGGAGTAGAGGGACACGGATTCCTGATCCGCCTCACTCACTCAGACCCTCTTCTTTCTAGCCCACCGGTGTTTTTACACTTCTCACAGATTAGACAATTGGAACACTAATCAGGGCAATGGTTGCTGGACACGTCCTGCGGCCATTGGTTCATTGCCTCATGTTATGCATGAATATCCCGCACTACAGTATTACTGGCGTCGGGTCTGGGGTCGTATTTAGTCTATCTCGCACTCTCAGGAGCCCCTTTCTTGGAGGATAGTGGGGACTTCGCCCAGTTGCGGGATCCCCTCTCTCCCAAAAATGGCATATCTCCTTTCGAACTTTATGCTTGGCATTGCTATTTCCCTAATTAAGTAATACTGGAAAATTAGCTCCCATCTGAGCCCCAATGAATGGTGGAATCATGCCTGTCTTTACAGTAAATATGAACAAATACCTCGTCTGTTCGCTTCCTCCGTTCAGACTCCTTCTCATTGGTCTCAATGGAAGATGCTCAATGACTATGTACATTTTGCTAAATGCTCTCATCTGACTGTCTAACTTTGTATATATCTCTGTCCCATGATCATGCTGTATTGTAGATACTCTTTTGATCGTTTGATGTATAATCACTGTTAATTGGAAGCGCTCACATGCTGATATAATCGGGTAGAGAAGAAGCATCGGGGTGGGGGGTAATGGGTTTACTTTTCCTTATTGTATACTTGTTTTGTCTCTTTTGGTGTGTTGTTTCTTTTGTTTGTTGCAAAATGAAAATAAAAGTTTAAAAAAAAAAAAAAAAAAAAAAGAATCAAATGCAGCACAAAGGATTAAATCAAAACAATATTTTTTCAATTCTGGGTATAATGCCAGCACCAAAAGAACAGATTTATTTTCCTTCCATATACAATTCTTTATTTTCTGCAATCCAGCTATTCCAAAGTTGAAAACATGCCAACTGGATGAGAGCCATTTCAACATAGATTTTGAAAAGAGAACAAAACCCAAAGATTTTGTTTTGATTATTTTGAAAGTTTGAAAACAAGATTTTATGATTTGTTTAAAAAAATGTTTTCAAAATTTCACATTTATAAATCCCTGAGTGTTGCATGAGGAAAAGATTATAAAAACAAATTGATAATTCTATGTCAATAGAGAACTGACTCCAAAGTATGAAACCCCTTTGCTTATCATTTTATAATTTGTGAACTGCTTTGATGCTCTGTGAATGGTGGTATATAAAGCTTGTATTAAACATTAAAACTTAAATTGATGATAATGTGTTGTTCACTTTTTTGGTATTTGTATTTTGTGGCAGCCAGGAAGCCTTCTCTTTTGGTATCTGTTGGCTCTTAGCCCATTGGCCTAACCACTAAACCATTCCCGCACTCCAACTGCATGAGCAAAGTCATTGTCTTATTACTTCCTGGGAAAGTGGTGGGGCTAAAGCCCTAGTAATGGAGTGAATTGCCACTGAGGTGCTTTACCCAAATCTTGGCTACAACATTCAATCTAAGGCTCAAAAAAACAAGCAAGTACTATTCCCCAGTGCTACATTTTAGAGTAATTCAACAGGTGGCAATAGATAGCAGTGTGATTGTAAGGTTCTTCCTTTAGAAATCTCCAAATTCGCTCTTAGGGGTATGTTTACTAAACTCCGTTGCTGTGCGGGTCCCCGTTAGTGTGCTGGTGCCATATAAGGAGTGGGCGGGCCAGGCAGAAAAAAGCAAAAAACCGGACCGTACGTGTGTGCGTCGCGCTAATGTGCGGGGCCCACATTAGCGCGTGGGAAGGCTAAGTGGGGTGCTGCTGCAAAACCAAACAACAGAGCCGTAGTACAATGGTGAAAACACCAACCAATGGTGTAGGGGCCAGGGGTTCAAACCCCCATTGCGCTCAATAAAAAAGACCAGCTGAGGCACCAACATTTATGGGCAAAAGTGCATAGGAGGCATATTAATTTTGGGCGGCAGAAGGCGGCGCACTGTTATTTTTATTACGGCATGAGGTGGCGCACTGTTTAGTGTGGGCGGCAGATGGCGGCGCATTGGTAAATTTGGGTGGCAGAAGGCGGTGCGCTGATAAATGTGGGCAACAGAAGGCGGCGAGCCGGTGGGCAGAAGGCGGCGCGCTGATGTGTGAGGGGGCAGTCCAATAGTGGGAGGGAGAAGTGGCGCGCTGATGTGCAAATAACAGGAACAGAGCCAAAGCACAATGGTTAAGACACTGACCACTCGTGCAGGCATCATGGGTTCAATTCCCCACAGTGCCCATTGAAGACAGCTGGCTGAAGCATTATTTTAGGGGCATATCCATGTTGTGCGGCATAAGGCGGCACGCTGTTAATTTAGTGCGCCACAAGATGGCGCGCTGATGGCTACAAGGCTGCGTGCGGATGCACAAACACAGGAACAGAGCCACAGCACAATGGTTAGGACACTGACCAATGGTGCAGGGGCCAGGGGTTCAACCTCTCACAGTGCCCAGTGAACAAGGCTGGCTGGGGCAGTATGTATCATGGTGAGGAGTGCTGTAGGAGGCCTTCCATTTATATTTTATTTCCCACCACTAGTAAACCCGCTCTCACAGTGTGTTAACATACGGATGCCCATAAGGCACATGTTACAGTGCACTGTCCGCCAAGGCACCCTAGAATGTCCCCTATAGGGCACCATGTATGTTGCGACACAGGATAATGTATAGTGCACCCTATATGGATGGTAACCATAAGGTGGCCTATAGGGCGCCCTATAAAGCACCCTCAGAGGCACCTAATGGGTATAGTAAGCTGTGTGTGGTTTTGCCGGCATAGACATATGTACAGTAAATAAAAATAAAGCTGTGGACAGCCCTATCAAAGGGCCCCACTGTGGGTTTGAACCCATGACCTCTGGCTGTACAGGGAGTGATGTAACCATTGGGCTACGGCTCTATAGCTGACAGCAAGCCCCTGGCTGGCTGCAGAGAGCCTGCATGTCACCCCACAGACAGTCTGCTGTTGTAGACAGGATAGGGTTAGGCCACCCGTACCCATGATGCACTGCACATGCAAATCAGCTGTCCACGGATGCACACAAGATGGGGAATGCACCCCAACAGCTACCCGGCCTGGTAGGGGGAATTGTCCATGTGAACCCACACAGCACCTCGGCCTGGTAGGGGGTCCTGAGCGGGTGGACTACCAGCAAAGAGTAGCTACACACCGTCACATTGTGCGGGTACTGTGCTCACCCTGAGGGTGTGATATGGCGGCCAGGACCAGGTCCACAACACCAGCCATGGCTGGATGAGGCCATGACAGAGCTCCAAAACAGTACTAACCTGTGAGATAGGAAGGTGCTGCAGAAACATGTTGGATATCTCTGTCTGTCTCAGTTAGTGGAAACCCCCAAGAACCCCTAGGTGGTCAAAGAACCACCACCACCACCACCACCACCCCCCCCCCCCCAGGGTGGCAAACAGGGCCCCCCACCAACAGATCCCCATCCTACCCCCCCCCCCCCCCCCCATGGCAGCAAAGTGGACCATCAAACCCCCAGTCCTGCTGGGGAACAGACACCATACAGGGCAGTCCAAGCAGCTCCACACACATCCATAACACAATATCAGGCAGACTTTAGGCCTGGATATCCAAAGATGCACCCCAGCACTATCTGATATTCACCTGCAGCAAGCCATCAGTCGCTGCACCCTGCAAGGCACTCCATCAAGACACATACCAGCTGTGAACAGTCTGCTGGTTAGCCCTGATGGAAATGCATGCACCCAAAACTGGGGTGGCAGCACACACAAGCAAAGAGTTCTGTGAGGAGGCCCCAACAGGAAACCCATATATATCACAAGAGAGAAACACAATACAGCACTATGGGGGTGCCTAGCCATGCTGTCATCACTGCACACTCAGGGTGAGAGTGCTCCCCCAGCAGCACATACGGAGGTCACCCTGTCTGTGTAGGTGGTGGCCGGGCACTACAATGTCACAGCCAGTGCCCTATGCCCTGTGCAGATGCATCCTGGCCAGCCCACCATGTCTGACCTATACCCATGGTACATTGCTGCTCATTATGCACATTGGCAGGCCAATACTGGCAGTAGTGCTGGCAGTGTGGGTTGGGGAAGGTGTTTGCAGCCAACACACACTGTATAGACAGACACACACTCCCACACCTATGCCAGCATTGTGCTACTATTGAGGGGGTGATTAGCCTTGGCCACCACACTGGTCCTGGGCACGGCACAGGCATGCATATGGTACGCAGTACTGCTGGGGGTCACTCCCCAGGGTGGTGAACACCGTCAGAGGCCAGGCCTGGAGCACGCACTGCAGACACCAAACAGATTGTTCGGATGGGGTCAACTAGCAGTATGTGCGTAACGTAGGGATATCTATCAGCCTGTACTCTTAGCAAACATTTCAGAGCTGTGTACCTCAGGTGTAGGGTGACATTGCTAAGGTATGCAGGTGCTGATATTGGGAGATGCACGCAGGGTCCAATGTTCTGCCTCTACAGGAGACATTGGCCAATGGGGCCTGTGGGTGTGGGTGTGGGTGTGTCTGCCCCTGTTGGCTGCTGCTTTACGGCAGCGCTTCCCCACTCCAGCCCAGTTTTGCATCACACTGTTCGGGTCTTCCTGCTGTCCCTCATGAATATGCATGAGATACATCTACATGCCGTGGGGGTGGTGCATAGATATACAGCACAGGCATTTGTATGAGTGGCAGCATGGAACCTGACTGGTGTGTGGCCCACCAGGACTGCATTTGGGGGATTCTGCTGTAGGTTCTGCCCCTGTTCATGGTGTCTGTGCTCAGTGGGGTAAAAGATAGACGTATTACCATTGCATATGTCCTTGTCACCAAAGGTGTGTCCTTACTGTCACTGTTTATTTGTGGGGAAAATATGTGGGCAGGATTGCTGGTAGCCCCAGCTGGTCTTTTATTTATTTAATTTAATTTATTTATTTTATTTTTATTTAACATTTCTTATATACCGCCTTTCATGATATCAAGGCGGTTTACATTGAACAAACTGAAATTACATTGAACAGGGCATTATAACTTGGAGATAACTATTTTACAGGGAACCTGTGACCTTCTGTTCTTGCATGCCCTGTCTGTGTGCACTGCACCACCATGTAGCCACAGCTTGGCTGAATTCCCTGGATAGTCCATGACTGTGGATCCGGCAGGGCCTGTCTGTTGCTGTGGACTGTGCCAGCCTGCACATGGCTAGGCCTCTGTCTTCTGTCGCTAGCAGCCACTGCCCCCTGCACCACATGTACTCATCCGCCAACATGCTGGCATGAGCTTCTCCCATAAAAAGCAGGTGACCTGATTGGAATGTGGCAGTACGGGACTGCATTTGGGGTACTTGGCTGTGGGTAATGCCCATTGTTGTGGTGTGTGTGCGTTGTTGGGTAAAATATGGGTGTTTTCCCCATGCTTATGTCCCCTGCAATACAGGGGTGTCTGTGCTATCTGTGTTTAGTGGTGGGTAAAATATAGGGACTGGGCTGGCAAGTGCCCCAGCTGGGCTTTGAACCTCTGACCCTCTGGTTCTAGAGGTACCGACTCTGTCCGCTGCACCACACAGATAGTGCAGCCCCTGGAGGTAGTAAGCCTGGCAGGATGGAGTCACAAACCCTGCTCTACGCAAATTTACTGTGGGCATATGCACCCTGTCTGGTGACAAACGTGCACATAAACCCCGGAAATGACCACGGGAAATGGGGGACAATATATCACCACGCTGGGCAACAGTGATATTAATGGGCAACCATAGCAAACACTCCCAGGAAAGCTCCACAAAAGGAAATGTTTTTTGGAAGAGTCTCCGCTCCGTAAACCCTTCCAAAATTAATTTCTTTTTTCTGGAGCTTTGCTGGGTGTGTTTTCTGTATTTGCCCATCACTATAACTGTTCCCCAGCTGAATTACTATTTTTAATAGTTCTGTTGTGGTCATTTTCTATTTTTATTTGCACTTTTGTGCTGTGCACATGTATCACACTGCTCACGTTTTGCTGGTTTCCCCGGTTTTCCTGTACATTGCTGACGGAAATGTTTTCTCTTCCCTTTAAATGCTTTCTACCGCGAGTGTTTCCCTCGCGGTAGTTTTTACATGCAAATTCGGGCCCGATACTGTGCGGGGAGCCTCTCCCCTCCCACTCTCCACCCATTGACCCCGTCCCTCTGCCCCTCTGGAGCCTTCCTCCGCCCTCCTTTAGCCGTTCCACGCCTCTATCGGACATTTGCGGGCCCGCACTTGTACGGGGCCCGTTAGTGTGCCGCGCACCTTTGCGGGAATGACACACACGTGTGCGGGGTGTTTAAATGCATTTATTAGCGTTTCAGTGCCGCGTTTCCGTGCGCTCTTTTGCGGCGCGCACATTTCCAGTTTTTAGTAAACATCCCCCTTAGTCATTATGGTGCACCTCTAAAGACCCTATAATTTGTAGGTTGTTTGGAATCCTCCATAAGATAGCCAGAGGCCTTCTGTTGTGACTATGCCACCCTTTCATTTGGCTTCCTTTGGCCTGGAACTTGTTAATATTTTTGGTGTTTTATATTATTTATGTTTTTTTGATTGTATATAAAAATCAATTCTAAAGTTTGTATGAAGTTTTGTTGTCCGTAGCTTGGGGAGCCTTTGTTGGTGAGATGTTTTAGAAATTAAATAAACAAAGAAACAAGCACACATTGTATGAGACTAGATGATTTCCATTGAATGTAGAGTTTAAAAGTTCACTAGAAGGATGCTAGATTAGTAATGACAGAAAACTGCAGGGTTAACAATGAAGTTTCCGCAATCAGAGTTTAATACTACGAAGATTCAGAAAAATGTGCCATAAGCTCCTTGTGTATCATTTCAGCAGATGCAGAGGTCCTACAAGGAGCTGAGAAACAAAACGTTTGTGACTGAGTTCATTCTCATTGGATTCCCTGGTGCTCCTGAACTTCAGATCTCTCTTCCCATCATGATTTCCATAATCTACATCATAACGCTAATGGGCAACCTGTTAACAATTGTCATTATTGTTATTGACGGTCATCTCCACAGCCCCATGTATTTCTTTCTCATTGGCTTGTCTTTCTTGGAGATCTGCTTCATCTCTGATTATGTCCCAAAAATGTTGGTTATATTTGTGTCAGAGAAAAAGTCAATTGCTTTTTCTGACTGTTTTATACAAAGCTATTTTTATTACTTCCTGGTGTGCACGGATCTTTCACTTCTCACAGTCATGTCCGTAGATCGCTATATAGCCATCTGTTGCCCGCTGCATTATGCCACCATCATGAGTCATAGGGTTTGTGCTCAAATGATCCTAGGCTGTTGGGTGACTTCTTTTGTCCTCATGCTTGCCCCATTCATTCTACTGATCAGATTGCCTTTCTGTGGTCCTAATGTCATTAACCATTTCTTCTGTGATGGCTCTGAACTTATAAGATTGTCTTGTGGCGATACTCGTGTACTTAAACTGATCATTTTCATCATGTGCTTCATTTACCTGGTGGGGATCTCACTGGTTATAGCCATGTCCTACATTTGTATCCTCTCCACCATCTTGAGGAGCTCATCGGCAACTGGTAGGCGTAAGGCTTTCTCCACATGCACCTCTCACCTCAGCATGGTTGGTATAAGTTTTGGATCAGCTAGTTTCATACAGGTTAGGACATTTAAACACAGTTCAAAGGATTTAGACAAAGTGGTGGTTTTGGTAGCTTCCATTTTACCTCCCTTGTTGAACCCCTTCATTTACACCTTGCGAAACCAGAAGGTGCAAAAAGCCTTGAGAGACAGTGTGAGACGGAATAAACTTTTGAAGAGGATATGAGATTCTCTATCAGGATTTTCAGGACAGACTGGAAGGTATGTGCAATATTAGCTTTTTGGGAGGCCTGAATTTTGTTAACTTCTGCTTCTGATGATATGGACAAACTCTTCCAACACTGGTTCAATGGTTTATGATGAGCGGAATAGTTTATGTGTGTTAAATAAATTGTAGATAATGCAATGCAGATAGCTACACTTATGCATTATCTGCTGCATTGACAGTTAACTATCTCTTCGTTAACTATAAGGGGCAGTCTTTGCTCGTTCTCTTCCCATTCTCACCCGTTAATGCCGAAATTACTACAGATTAACTGCTAAGGCATCATGCCTGGAACTCTTTCCCGGCCCACATAAGAAACACTACAGACCTCCTATCCTTCCGCAAACTCCTCCACTCACCTATTCACCCTCCACTTTGACCCTACACCCCCCCTAAACCTAGCCCCTCGAACAGCATTTCCGACTCCACAAGAAGAACAATGATATCACAAGCACATGCAAACAGTTGCAACCTGTACATAGTTAATTTAAGTTAATCACTGTTCCTTCTTTCTGTATAAAGTTACCTGTTTTTAACTGCAAACATTAGTTGTAAAAGCAAATTCCTTGTAAACTGCTTTGGTCTCTGTGAAAAGCTGTATATACATATAGCCAAATAAATAAATGTCAATGGTCAGCATACATTAATTGCTATGTTAGCAGCTAACACAGCTTAGTAAAATAGACCCCCAAATGTTATTCACTTTCTGAGTAGCTAGTCCCATCTTATCAACAATGTCACTTGCATACACATCTTGTGTGAAGCTGCGGTAATTGGTCAGCACTTCATAATACTTCAGCCTATTTTTCCAACCGTGCACCTGAGGATTTGTAAAAATGTATTTAATTTTTTTTTTTTTGCATTTTTAATTTTTTAATTCTAATTTAGTTAGCATAACAAGCACACACTTGTCAAAACAAAAACTGTATAAAGTAGAAAAAAAGAAAATAGGAAGAGGGAAGAAAAGAAGAAAAAAAGAAAATAGGAAGCAGAAAAAAAGAAGAAAAAAAGATGGACTTACATGAAATCACAGTCACAAGGGAGAACCAATAGAATACTTGAAAGCATGGCACATAATAGAAATACAATTAAAAAAGATACAGATTATAAGACATCAAACACCCTACCCCCCCCCTCCCCCAAACATTACCCTCCTTCCACCCTCAGAGGTACCAGAGCGGTGGTTTCTTCGGGGCATGTTAACTAAAGGATTTAACATGCATTAATGAATATGGACACATGCTGGCGCTTTGGGTGCCTTCACTTCATTGATGCACATTCATCTTCAGTAAACATACACCTCAGGAGCATGTTTAAAGCTGCACAAGCTGTTAACATGCGCTTGAGTGAGTGCTAATGGCCATGAAATGCGCATGCTAAACAGGCAGTGTGACAGTAATTCCAT
This sequence comes from Ichthyophis bannanicus, assembly GCA_033557465.1. Lineage (NCBI taxonomy): Eukaryota > Metazoa > Chordata > Amphibia > Gymnophiona > Ichthyophiidae > Ichthyophis > Ichthyophis bannanicus. Next base: position 125,733,386 of record CM066048.1, read on the forward strand.
GCGATTTGTTTAGCGCCTGAGAGGGAGGAAAATGGGTGGGTTAGAGGTGGAGTTTGGGTGTGTCTGCACATCACAGTTATTGACAATGTGCTTTCACCATCAACGTCGCCGTTAGTGTGGGGGCATTTAATGCCACCTGATTGGGTGATATTAAGTGCATCTGTGTGGCCGCCAGTGCAAGCGAGGGCAGTATTTGCTGAGGCCATGCTGAATATGCCCCCAACAGGTAACACGGGACTTTTGCATATACCGTGCATTGGTATCTACCCTATCTATGTGATACCTGCAAAGCCCTGGCAGACTTTCATCAACCTCCCCCTTAGAGCCAAGAAAAGTCTCAACTGAGGATGTAGAACTCAATTTTGCATTAAATAATAATAGCAAATATATTTACAAGGAAAATGGCATATAAAGGTTGCCTCTAGAAATTACAAAGAAATATTTCTTCTACCATCCTGCATAGAACAGAAAAATCTACACTCTTACCCCAAAAACAAAGCCTGTGCATCAACATTCCTATGACTGGGGGGGTGCTTTGGCAAGATCTCAATTTCAGTTGTGAAGAGCAGGCGAGTTCTGCAGGGTTCCCAGGGTCCTTCCTTGCCTGTCTGATTGAAACCACCATATTGTTGCACTATCTTTGATGGTAGAAACGTGGGTGATAGAATCTTGTGTCCCTTAGAAAGAATGCTGTTTTTAATGGGAAAGAAGATCTAAAACAAGAGATTGTGAAAAGGAAGCTGAAAGGAATTGGACTCAACAGTAACTTAAGGAAATAATTCACAGAAAAGGTGATGAAAGCATGAAATACCCTCCCAGTTGAGATAATGGAGGCAAAACCACCTATGCCACACCCTCAAGATTATGCCGAATACCTACAATCAAAAATGATACAAACTACCGTATTTTTCGCACCATAAGACGCACCCGACCATAAGACGCACCTGGTTTTTAGAGGAGAAAAATAGGAAAAAAAATATTCTGAACCTACTTCAAATGGGATTCAGGTTGGGTTTTTGTGAGTTCTTATTGCCACCCTCCCATACAGGTAAGATTTGTTGGGTGCTTGGGATATTGCTGTCACATAAATATTTCACCCAGTCTTGGCCATAGAAGCCTGTAGCTCTTTCAAAGTTGCCATTGGTCTTTTGGTTGCCTCCCTGATCAGTCTCCTTTTTATTTAGTCATCCAGGCAGGGTCATAGTGGTGCCATAGACCTTCCACTTTTTAATAACCATCTTGACTTTGCTCTGAAGGACAATCGGGGAGTTTGCCATTCTTTTCCCATCCCTGGTCTGGGTCTTTTCACAGCTTTGTTTTGGAGGTCTTTTGCCAGCTCCTTGCTATTCATGGTTAAGTCTTTGCTTTCAAAAGCCCGACCCAGCAGAGCAAACCATTAGGAACGTCAAAATGCCATAAGGATTATCCCAAGGAGAGGGAACTTATGTAAACGTCACCAGAGAGAATCATACACTCTACACTAGTGCTCAAACGAGTCTGCACGCTGACTATGAACTATTTAAATGTTGTTCTTCTCGGCACCAAAAAAACTTTTAAGGTGGAACATAGTGAACTAAGAATTTAAAGAAGTAAAAAAGCCAAAAGTATTATTGTTCCAGATTATCGGTAGATTAAAAGGTCACAATAAAATTTACAAGATAGCAAGCCCAGGACATTAGAACAATGCTACGTAGAGATGTGTATAGATTAATTGCTCCCTATATTTTAAATACCGGTATATGGAATTGAAGGATTTCTGTAGAACCGAAAAGGAGAACGATAAAGCCGCGGCGAAGAGCTGCTGGGGGGCGGACTGAGGAGCGGCATCATTTGAATTGATTAGCTCCCGCCGCAGGAGGGCAGGCGGGGGAGCCAATTGCAGCAAGCCGTGTGAGGGGAGAAGGGAGCGCGGAGCCCGTGCGGGAACCTCTTCTGCAGGCAGCGTGGAGGGGGCCGGAGGCGTCGTTGGATCCGGGATCGAGGCCTGTATTGGAGCGTCGGGGTTCGCGGAGCCGGGAGAGCTGCTGAGAGCGAGGATTCAGAGAGCGGAGAGAGGGCGGCTGGAGAAGGTGATCCGATAGGCAAGTAAGGGGGCGGGACTCAGGAGGGGAGCATGCGAGACCGGAGGACAAGAGAGGATTAACAACGAAACAGCCCACTAATGCAAGGTGAGAAGAAGCCTGGACACGGGGCGGGGGAGGGATGATGCAGTCCCCAGGGACACGGAAGGTCCCGGGGGACCCGCTGCCGCTCTGCAACTTCTTCTATTCGCACCATAAGACGCAGGCACTTTTCCTCCCACTTTTTGGTGAAGAAAAAGTGCGTCTTATGGTCCGAAAAATACGGTAGTTCGACCCCCACAGCATCAGCACCTTCCACCCCACAGACTGTGTCCCAACTAGCCTCGCTTGACAATTTCTCTCAAGTATCCAGCAAAGAGATCGAAGAAATAATAGCAGCTATTAACTTAACTACTGCACCTAACGACCCCTGCCCAGCCAGGTGGATCAAAGAACTACGACATGAACTTAGCCCAACTATAAGCAAGATTGTCAACCATTCCTTCTCAACTGGATCCTTCCCTCAGAGCCTGAAGCATTCATCCATCTGCCCCCTCCTGAAGAACAGTAAGCTAGACCCAACAAAAGTCGAATCATTTAGACCTATCTCTAGCATCCCTCTACTAGCAAAAATCATGGAAAAAGTAGTCCAGAGACAAATACAACAACATGTTGACTCAGAAGCTCCCCTGGACCCTTCACAACATGGCTTTAGAGAAGAACACGGTGTTGACACCCTCCTCACAACCCTCTTCAATAACCTAATCATAAACATTGACAATATCCATCAAGGGTTCATTCTCATCTTTCTTGACATAGCTGCCGCATTTGATTCAGTAAACCACAATACTCTCCTACAGCGCCTCAAGGATAAGGGTATTCAAGGTCTAGCCCTGAACTGGTGCAAATCTTACTTATCCGATAGACAGCAGCAAGTCAGAACAGGAGAAGCAACATCTGATTCATTCCCACTTAAACAAGGTGTCCCTCAGGGATCCTCCTTGTCCGCACTAATGTTCAATATCTATATGCAGCCAATCTGTGATGTGATACGCACCTTCAACATTCAATGTCTAGCATATGCTGATGACATCCTGATGTATGCTCCATTCAACATAAAACAACCAGATTTCACTTCAATAGCTCATTGCTTCGAAGCTGTATCAAACTGGCTCCTCAAACAGAATCTACGTATAAATCACAACAAAACAGACGTCCTATTCGTAACACGGAATCCAACATTCATACCCCCTGCCTCATTACAAGTAAACAACATTGAGCTAAAAGCACAACCCACAATCCGATACTTAGGGATTACATTAGATCAGCGGCTTGATATGTCAGCACACATCAAGAAAGCAACAAACTCAATTTACCAAAAGATTCGATCCCTACGTAATCTCCGACCTCTTCTTGACTACTCCGACTTCCGCACTATCTTCCAAGCCCTGGTACTACCACACTTGGATTTTGCCAATATCATACTACACGGTCTCCCACAATCTACTCTAAATCCCCTCCGTCTGGCCATGAATGCAGCCGCGAGAATTCTCGTAGGTGCTCCACGCTCAGAGCACATAACTCCAATACTGAAGAGTTTACACTGGCTACCCCTCCAGGCCAGAACCCTTTATAAAACCCTAGTCATGACTTTTAAAGCTGCAAAGAGCCCATCTCTATCACCCATCAGCAATATGATACATCTCACTCCAACAAACAGATCCATTGACCTTCCGAAACTCCTTACGAAATGCTCTAAAACAACAGCCTCTAGAGCTTTCTCACTGTTTGCGCCCAGAGCCTGGAATGCCCTCCCTCCCGAAATAAGAACCATCACTAGTCTCATGACATTCAGAAAGGCCTTAAAATATCATCTATTCCTAATATACTACCCTGAAGGAACCCCAAATGAACATAGCCCTCATGTTGATCTTTCCCACTTGACACCGGTGGAAAATGGCTAATCATGATGGTTCATACTTGCACACTCTACCCATACGATATTTATACTGTACTGTAACTTTATCTACTTACCACTACCTTGTAGTTAACCAAAAATGCCATGTACATAGTTAACCCTATTTACCGCCACATTTTTTGTATATCGTTAACCCTGTTTATTGCCAAGCTTTTGTAACCTGTTCATTGTAAAAAAACAATGCTGACTGTATTCATTGTGTTTAAATTTTGTTCATTTGTAAACCGCACTGATTAAAAGAGCGCGGTATATAAGAAATAAAAATAAATAAATAAATAAAGTATAAATAAAAGATGAATATAAAAAAGTGAAAAGGACCAAGGATTCTTATAAATGATGATGCAACAGTAAACTGAGATTCAGTATTGCAGGAAGGGAAAATGGCTATCCAAATGGGCCTTGTGTCATTACTACTACTTATCATTTGTACAGTAGTGTTAGTGATGACTCAGGGCAGAATGGAGGTTCTTTTAAATTAAATTGTATAACTCTATGTAATTAGAATGATTGGTGGGGATGTTAAGGATCCAGTTTCATACCTACAGCAGCCATCGATTTTCATAAAAACCTTTGACAAAGTCCTTCTTGAAAGACTCTTGGGGAAATTAAAAAGTCATGTTTATGTTTATTCAGTCATTTGATATACTGCCCCCATAACATCGGGGCGGTTTACAAGGTTTCAAAATAAAAGAGAAGAACAAGGCCAAGGCCCCAGAAAATGGAAGAGGAACTACAAATCACAATAGGAAAGGAAAGACGAGAAAGGTCTAGTCATGCAAAACAATCAAAACCAGCAGTATTACAAGAAGAGGTCAGGAGACAGAGGGCAGAAGGCAGAAGCGAAAAGGTGAGCTTTTGGGATAGGAGGCAATGTACTATTGAGGATTAGGAAATGGTTGAAAGATAGAAAGCAGAGAGTAAGGCTAAATGGGCAATTTTCTCAGTGGAGAAAGGTGAATAGTGGAATACCCCAGGGATCTGTGCTGGGTCCGCTGCTTTTTAATATATTCACAAATGACCTGGAAATAGGAATAACGAGTGAGGTGATCAAATTTGCAGATAATGCAAAATTATTCGAAGTTGTTAAAACATAAGAGTATTGTAAAATTTGCAAGAAGACCTTAATAAACTGGGAGACTGGACGTCCAAATGGCAGAGAAAAGAACAACCCAAACTACAGTTACATGATGCAAGGTTCCACATTAGGAACCACTGTCCAGGAAAAGGGTTTAGGCATCATCATGGATAACACATTGAAACCCTCTTCCCAATGTGCAGCGGCGGCCAAGAAAGTAAATAGACTGCTAGGAATCATAAGGAAAGGAATGGAAAATAAAACAAAGGATATTATAATGCCTCTATATCGCTCCATGGTGCAACTACACCTTGAATATTGTGTGCAATTCTGGTCACCATATCTTGAAAAGGATATAAAATAATTAGAAAAGGTACAGAGAAGAGCAGCTAAAATGTTAAAGGGGATGGAAGGTTAGGGCTTTTCAACTTGAAAAAGAGACAGCTGAGGGGAGATACGATAGAGGTCTATAAAATAATGAATGGAATGAATAGGTAAACGTAGATCGGTTGTTTACTTTTCCTACTTCATTGTCTGACTGACAAACTGCTTTTGAATTAATAATCAGCCTCCCCTGTATTATAATTAGATGTTTGGACACCGAAGTCTTGAGAAAATATGTCTGGGAGAACAGAATTTTTTTCTATAATTCTTGTGAGTATTCTACCAGACAAAGCCCTAAAAATGTCTTCAGAATTTGTGAGCCCTGATGTAATATGTTGCATAACTCCATCCAAAGGAGATATGTTTTTCAGTAAGAGTCTATTGTCCTCCACCCAATTTCAGGTAATTGAGGTTACGGCTTATTGTTTGTTTATTATCTCGCAAGGAAAAAGATAAGTCACAAATGTCATAAATGTTTTACCTAGTGAGAAAACATCCGTGCAAGCCTATCATAATTTCACCTATTTCAGTTTACTTTTAAGCTATTTTTGTCCCAATATCAGTGGGAGTTAAAATTCAGTATCAGGTTGGGTGGGTGAATGGGCAGCCATCTTGGATAGATAAATACCTTCTGCAATGCATTAACATATGAGTAAATTAGGCATGCAGCATTTTGAAAATAAGTACAATACATCAAACTGCAATTCTGCTCCTCAAGATTTTGTGCATCCTAACTTACATTTTCAAATCTCCACCTAATGTTCAAGCTCCATTCCTCTCTCCTACTCCATTCCTCAAACATTAATGCCTCCAGAAAGATTTGTTTGTACCTTGGTAAGAATGAACCTCCCTCTTTCCCTCATGATAGGATTAAATGTTTACATTTGCAACATTTTCGCTGTCCTTCCTTTCAGTTTTTTGTGAACTGTATTTGTGTGGATTAAAAGGAACGGGGTGTCAATGCAGAAAACTAGCTGGGTATTAATTCCTTTGAATTATAAAGGCTCCATGCAATTGTATTCAGTCCTCTTATTATGCTCAATAGCTATGAACCAAAGTGTGCCCATGAGCAGTTTCCCATGACCGATGATTGCAGCAGAGAAGATAGTTTTTCCTGGATATTCAACAGAACAGTACCATTAATCCCAGCGCTGAGGATAAGGGTGGGCACCATTTTACTTCTGGTTACATCCCTGCATGCCAAGAAGGATTCTGTGAAAACCTTGGTGTCTCCAGAATAGTCTTCAATCTTTGGTCAGCCTTAAGCGGGAAATAATTAAACTGCCCCTCACTCTGCCCCAGCGCGAACCCCATGGTTATATTTTACTTGCAGAGTTTTGCACTGAAAATCAAATCAAAAGTATCTGCAGACTTTTTCTTTGGTTATCGCCTTGTGGAAAAGTACCCACAAAAGCTTTATGCCTGCTTTTCTGCGTGCGCTGTTTCCATCTAAATGTAAGTTCCCTGTTACCTTTCCTGGCCCACAGGGGCGGCCCAAGGGGGGTGTGGGGCCATGTGCGGAGACTCGGTGCAGGGCCTCTTTTGCATAAGGGGCCTCATTTGCATAAATATTTGCATAATGTTACCATACACTAACTTTTAAAAAGCATGCCTCTTAATGAGTGTATGGATAAAGAAAGACTAAAAGATTTCTACATTACTATAATCCAGTGCCAACCGCCAGCACATTAGGAACTACTACAAACACTGCCCATTTAGAATCCATAGCAAACCTGCCGTATCATAACAGCACTACCAGGACTCACAAAGCACCAGACCCTACCTATCAAAAGGAAACATGCAAATATTAAACCAATACATTTCAGAGAACAACAATACATGACCTACTGGGGAAAGAGAACAAGTGGCAATGTCAAATAGGAATTATATAAACAGAATACCTCAGAGTGGAGGCGTAGCCTAGTGGTTAGAACATTGGCTTGGTAACCAAGCAACCAGGGTTCAATTCCCACTAGCACTCCTTGTGGCCTTGGGCAAGTCACTTAGCCCTCCAATGCCTCAGAAGAAAGGCCTGGCAATCTACTTCCGGTGACAATACCAAGAAAACCCAGGAGCTTCTGGGTCACCAGGAGTCAGGACAGACTCAAAGGCACACATTGCATTTGCAAACAGAATACCTCAGCTCAGTTACACCTGCAGAACATAGACCATCACCAAACAAGGAATCACAATTTAGAAACAGGAAGACAATAATTAAGCTGGGAACCCCAAAAGCCAAACTTGGAATGTACAACAACACTGTAGAAATAAAACTAAATAAATCAATTTCCTCTTGTACTAAACAAAGCGCTGATGTCAATGATGCACGTTTCCCAAAGCTGACATATTCCAGTTAATAAATTCAAAATAAAGAGATATTTTTCTACCTTTTGTGGATTTCTTTTTCAGTTGCAATTGTTCCAGCCACTTTCTTCTGGTTTCTTTGTGTCTTCTGCTAACTCTCCATCGTCTGCTGTCCATTTGTCCTTTCTTCTCTCTTCTAGTTTTTTTTCCATTCTCTCTCTACATCTGCTTTAACATACTAATATTTCTCCTTTTGCTCTTTCCTCATTCCTTTATCAACCACTCAAATTTTACCCCTCCATCCTCAATCCCCACTTACTCTCCCAATACCCGGCCAATTGTAGATTTTTCTTCCCTCCCACACAAAATATTTTCCCCTCTACATTTCACTCTCCCAGCTCCATCCCATTCTAATCCTACCCCAACATCAGCTCCCTTCTAGTTCCAGCCCCGCCCAGCATCCACTCCCTTCTGGTCCCTGCATCAGCCCATTTCCAGTCCTAGCCCCCCCATCAGCCCATTTCCAATCCTATCCTAGCCCCACCATCAGCCCATTTCCAGTCCTAGCTCCCCCATCCATTTCCAGTCCTATCCGAGTCCCTCCATCAGCTCATTTCCAATCCCAGCCCCCCATCAGCCCATTTCTAGTCCTTTCCTAGCCCCACCATCAGCCCATGTCAAATTCTAGCTCCCCTCCACTCAGCCCATATCCAATCCAAGCCCCCCATGAGCCTACTTCCAGTTCTAGCCCCTCCATGAGTCCATTTCAATCCAAGCCCTCACCACAGCCCATTTCCAATCTTAACACCCCCCAACAGCCCATTTCCAGTCCTATCCTAGCCCCTCCATCAGCCCATTTCCTGTCCTAGCTCTCCCCCACCACTCAGCCCATTTCCAGTCCTAGCTCCCTCCCCTCACTGCCCATTTCCATTCGAAGCCCCCCTCCCCATCAGCTATTTGCAGTTCAAGCCCCCTTCCACTCAGCCCATTTCCATTCGAAGCCCCCCGCCCCATCAGCTATTTGCAGTTCAAGCCCCCCTTCCACTCAGCCCATTTCCATTCCAAGCCCCCCTCCCCATCAGCTATTTGCAGTTCAAGCCCCCCTTCCACTCAGCCCATTTCCATTCCAAGCCCCGTCCCCATCAGCTATTTGCAGTTCAAGTCCCCCCTTCCACTCTGCCCATTTCCAGTACTAGCAAGCCCCCTAGCCCATTACCAGTCCTAGCCCCCCATAGCCCATTACCAGACATAAGCCCCCCATCAGCCCACCTCCAGTCCTAGCCTCCCATCAGCCCACCTCCAGTCCTAACCCCTCCATCAGCCCATTACCAGTCTTAGCCCCCCATCACCTCATTTCCAGTCCTAACCCCCCATCACCCTATTTCTAGTCCTAGCCCCCTCATAGCCCATTACCAGTCCTAACCCCCCCATAGCCCATTAGCAGTCCAGTCCTAATCCCCCCTTCACCCTATTTCCAGTCCTATCCCCTCCCCCATAGCTCATTACCAGTCCTAACCCCCCCTCCCATCAGCCCAGGGAAACCTTAAAAGAAAAAAGAAATTTGCTGCTGCCGCTGCTGCCATGGCAGCGGCAGAATGAAGTGTCTCCCGTGATCAAGTGTCTCCCGCGGGCCCCCCCACCTCCGGCTGTCTGGCAGAGCCCACCTCAATCACTCTCCTCGGCGCGGTTTTCAGAGCTGTGAAGTGAGAGTTTCCCTCTTGCGATTCTGTTAAGTCTGCCGGGGCTGATGGGAAAATTCCCATCAGCCCCTGCAAGCTTAACAGAGCCGCGAGGAGAGGGAAACTCCCTTTGTGGCTCTGAAAGCCGCGCCTAGGAGAGTGATTGAGGCGGGCTCTGCCGGGCAGCCGGAGGTGGGGGGGCCCTGCGGGAGACACTTGATCACGGGAGATACTTTATTCTGCTGCTGCCACAGCGGCAGCAGCAGCAGCAAGTTTCTTTTTTCTTTTGAAGTGACTGATGGGCAGAATGTTGTTTGCGCCGGGCCCCCTGAAACGCGGGGCCCTGTGCAAACAACATTCTTGCTCAATGGATGGACCAGCCCTGCTGGCCTAACACCCCCTAGGAAACGAATCTATTCTATGCAGATAAAAGTGGGCTTGTTGTGGACTGACACCTTCACATTTACCCACACTAGGTTAATTTTATGAAGGTTTTGTCACACATAAAGCCAATTTTGCTGGAATCAATGCATGCAAATTTTGGCAGTGAATTTTCACTGTGGATATTCTAAAAATTGCACCTATATTTCACCCTTGAAGGCTGGATGAAGCAAACCCCCGATCTAAAATCACTTTGTTTATGTCATTACCCCATCTCATTCTGATGACCTGTTGCATTCCCGTATTTTCCAATAAAAATAATTAGAACCTGCCATGAAAAAACCCGCACGCTTTATGTTGGAAAGCACACATCATAACTAGGTCCCATTGAGTAACATGGGACCTAGTTAACCCTTAGTCCATCTTAGTAAACATACTGTCAAAGACATTTAACAAGCCTAATCCAGATCCTGGTTGCAAAGCTTTGGGCTAATCTGAAAACAAGAATAAAGAGCAGTAGAAATGGAAGATGTGCTTTGCAATCTGATAATATTAATGCCCATGTCTTTTAGGGCCCAATTCTGTGACATGAATAGTGGAGATGGACGTCCTCTACTTATTCGTGCCCCCTTCCGCCGGTGTCTAGCTTCCCCGCTGGTTGTACAGGGAAGCTAGATGGGGGCGGGAAAGGGGAGGATCGGGGGCGGTGTTAGGGTGGGCAGTGGGCGGTCACCGGCCCCGGATGTACAGGGCCAATTCTAATGTCGGCCTTGCACATCTGGGGCCAGCGACTTGAACATAACTTGCCTGGACATCAGGGATCGGCAGGCCTGAGGCCGGGAAAGGGCAGCAGGGGGCAGAGAGCATTCCCCGCAGCCCAACCCTGGTCATGGGAGGCCAAATCAGGGGTCAAGCAGCAGGGAATAAACAGTTTTTTCTGGCAGCCTGAATCACAGCTTTTAAATGGAGCCTCGGTGCCATGGCAACCGGACACCATGGCACCGCAGCTCCATTTAATAGCCCTGACTGAATTAGTCGGGCAGTGCCTGTATGTGCAGGCTGGGCTGAATTGCAGTCCCAACCTGCACGTATAGGCCTGATCGTGATTCTGATCCCGCTGGGCTAGACGTGCCCCACGGGATCAGCATCACGAGCCACTCTGTATGTCCAGTCAAACCGGACGTACAGAGGGGCTGGACGTCCAGGATGGAATGAGCCCTTTACTGCTTTGCTGCATATGTAGTCATTTTGTGTTCTGGGCTACTGATCAGTTTCCTTGAAAGCGCGTGGGAGTTTACCGCCAATGATTCTATCATAGGGGGTGGGACAGCAACATCACATTTTCAATTGTGAGGGGCAGGTAAATTTTGTGGGACTCTCAGGGAGCCTATCATCCTCCTTGCAATTGAAACCACAATAGTGCTTCACTAGTCCCATTGGTAGGAAAGCATATAGCAGACTCCTGCACACCTGCTATTGATGGCGTACAGGTTATGGAGGAAACGTGCATTCAAGAAACTCTAGCTTTGGTTAGCCTTTATTACATTCCAGCATTTTTTCATCTTTCTTCTCACCAGCTCATCATTTGAGATATCAGAATTTATCTTTGCAGCTTAACATATAAATAGATTGTTGCCAGCAGGTGTCAGATAGGGGAGTCCAGGCCAAAATGTTTCATTCGTTTTGGTTTCCCATATCGCTTATGATGATTTTCAGCTTATTTTGGTTATTTATTTTGGAGGTAATGTAATCAATAGTGTGCACTATGCCATAGGGAAAGGTTGGACATTTTGTATTTTTCTTTTATTAAAATAACAGGAAATGGCATGGGAAGTATTTCCCATGTCATTTCAAAGGAATGCACACTCCTAATGCCAGATGCATCATTAACGTGACTTTGATTGGAGAGGCATATTTTAGAGAGTCTATAGAATTCCGAAATCCCTTATTGAGTTGCTAATACAACACACTATGGAATAGCTTAGTCTTGTGTGAGGATCTCTGCAGAAAGACGCTGTTCCTAGGAGAGTCGATGCTTAGCTTTAAACACATTCCTACAGCGATTGTTCTTCCCATTCAGCAGAAGAATAAATGATTTCCCCTTGAAAGAGCCAGGAATGGACTTTGTACATGAGTGACATGGAGATAACAGAGGCATCGCGAATAATATCTGATTGCTGAAATCAACGTTCTATAATATTATCTAAAAGATTACATCAAGTGCTCATTTTTCTCAGTAGTGTGCTATGGTAAATGAAAAAAAAACCAAAAACATTCATGGGATTTACAGTACAATCAGCAAACCCAAATTTTATTCAGGAATACACCCCCCCCACCCCCCCGCTACTCATTAATTAAAAGGGGAAATCTTTGCTTAATTCAATTTATTGAAACTAATGTATATGTTTGCCAAAGTACAGATCTTTATCTAATTTCTTGATATATCACCCAGGCTGAAAGGCATTAGAGCGGTTTACAAACTCTACAAGCAGGTGCTGGATACATCATCTGAATGTAAGTAAAGTGATTAGAATACTCTGCCTTCTTGGACTCTAGCAGAATTGCTTCCTGACATTATTTTTCAAAGGTGGCTGATATGTTCGAGGGATCTGAAGGAGATTTAGAAAACCATTTGTTTTCTGCAGATCCAGAGCCAAAGATGTTTCATGAAGCAAGCTACATTTCTTATTGCAGAGATGAATACTTACATTGCGCAGATCAGGGCCAACTGATGCTTCCGCTTGAGAAACAGTTTCATATAACAACACCTGTCATTTGCTTGTGATTCAAAACAAAGACTAAATCTCAAAACCCTGCTCTATCACCACGAATCGCAGGGCTTCCAAAATTATGAGTCAAGCCAGTGAACATGGTTCAAAGAAAACAGAATAGTAGGACAAGATTCATTAATATTTTAAGTACATCTGCAGTCACAGAAAATAAAATAAAATATGTCAGTTCCTAAACAATGGATCTTTATTGGTGCTTTTCAAGTCTGTGAGGTTCGGTATGCTCAAGTACGAGAACTACAGTACAAGAAGAAAGGCCCTGTGATAGCCTCCGAATTTCACATAGTCAAAAAGGAGCGACCTTGAAATGTAATCTACCATGAACTGTGACTCAAACATTCCAACAGCAAGACAGAAGTAAGGTCATGTTTACTAATCGTTGGCACTGGTTTTGCCATACTAACAAGTGTGGGCAGCCTGCAGAAAATCCCATCTTACCCAGTGAGCGTGCAAGTGGCTGGGATGGGGTGCAACATGGGCATTGGTGGTGCACAGTGCTCAGCACAGGCATTTTGGGCACGCACTAACCATGTCTGTTGCAGTTACCCCAGGCACACCTCACACCACCTCAACGCAGAATGCAGTAAAGACAGGGAGATGGGCTCACCCCTCCCTAAAGATAGCGTGCTCCTCTGCGCTAAGTTTGCATTTCAAATGGCTGCTATCAGCATGCTCTTTAGTAAACATGCCCCAAGCGTAAATATTCAGTACAGAGTAGATGGATTCCTACTACTGAAACCTGCAAAAGTGTAGTTTTTGTATCTGCTTTAAATTGTTCACACATGTGGAGGGCAATTTTATAAGGGAGCACTTAGTTTAAGAGGAGATCTAGGAGCCAATGAGGCCTATTTTATAAAGACGTATGGTCCTGAGAATTTTACAAGAGGCCATTTCTGCATGTACTGAATATTTTTAGTCACAGACCTGCTCTTTAAAATCACCCACCATGAATAAAAGGTATAACAAATATATAAAGTATTTTCTCATCTTAAATTAATATTCCTGGTAATAATGTGGAAAAGCCTTTGGATTCTGATGGTGTTGAGCAGTGATTAATCCTTCTATAGGAGTTTTGCAATCCTGGATGAGGCATTTTTATGTTGCCAAACTATGGAAGCTCAAACACGATTAATGCCGTCTGACTAGAAAAAAAATATGACTTGTAAGACAAGGTTACATGATTTATAACTGAGAGCACTGTTATGGGATATGGGTAACATAGTAAATGATGGCAGATAAAGACCAGTATGGTCCATCTAGTCTGCCCAGTATGATGGCAGGAGTAGGTGCACCTGCCACTCTGTGCAGGCCACCCCTCCCCATGTCTTTCTTTAGGGGTGAACCTGCCGCTCCGTGTAGGACACCCCTATTTCTTGAGAAATTAGATGGTTCAGTTTATTTTGATTTTATCCTGTTGCTGTAAAGGGACCCACTATTTATGTCCCATGCCATTTTGAACTCCGTCACTGTGTTTGCCCCCACCACTTCCATCGGGAGGGCATTCCAAGCATCCACCATCCTTTCAGTGAAAAAGTATTTCCTGACATTGCCTTTCAATTTACCACCTTGCAGCTTCCTGTTATGCCTTCTAGTTTTATAGCTTTCCTGTCTTTGGAAGAGGTTTGTTTGTTCATTATTTCTCTTTAAGTATTTAAAGGTCTGAATCATATCTCCTCTATCCCTCCTCTCCTCCAAAGTGTACATGTTTAGGTCTTCAAGTATCTTCTCATAAGGCTTCTGACGCAGGCTCCAAATCATTTTGGTCACCTTCCTCTGAACAGTTTCCAGTCTTTTTATATCCTTTGCAAGATATGGTCTCCAAAACTGAACACAGTATTCCAAGTGAGGCCTCACCAGTGACTTGTACAGTGGCATTGGTACCTCTTCCTTTCTGCTGGTAATTCCTCTTTGTATGCAGCCCAACATCCTCCTGGCTTTTGCCACAGCCTTGTCGCACTGTTTTGCCACCTTGAGATCATCAGAAATAATCACACCAAGGTCCTTCTCCTGATCCATGCACACCAACCTCTCGCCCCCTATTGCGTACATTTCCCTTGGATTTCTGCTACCTAAGTGCATGACACTGCACTTCTTTGCATTAAATCTTAATTGCCAAGCATTAGACCATTCTTCCAGCTTTTGTAGATCTTTCCTCATGTTAACCATTCCCTCGGGGGAGTCCACTCTGTTGCAAATTTTCGTATCATCTGCAAAAAGACATACCTTTCCATTCAGTCTTTCAGCAATATCACTCACAAATACATTGAACAATGCCGGGCCCAGGACCGAACCGTGGAGCACCCCGCTAATCACCTTCCCCTCATCTGAGTGAGCTCCATTTACCATCACCTTCTGTCGTCTGTCAGTCAACCAATTTCTGATCCAGTTTACCACCTTGGGACCCATCCCAAACTACTGAGTTTATTGATAAGCCTCCTATGAGGGACAGTATCAAAGGCTTTGCTGAAATCCAGGTAGATGACATCCATCACATGCCCTAGTTCTCTGGTCACCCAGTCAAAGAACTCAATCAGATTTGTTTGGCAAGATTGTCCTTCGGTAAAACCATGTTGCCTTGGATCTTGCAACCTGTTGGTTTTGATAAAATCCATTATTTGCTCTTTCAGGAGTGCCTCCATTACTTTTCCCGCCACCGAGGTAAGGTTCACAGGCCTATAGTTTGACACTTCTTCCCTGTCACCACTTTTGTGTAGAGGTACTACATCAGCCATTCTCCAGTCCTGAGGAACTTTTCCTGTTTCCAAGGATCTGTTGAAAACATCATTTAATGGCCCTGCAAGAACCTCTCTGAGCTCTTTCAGTATCCTGGGATGTAGATTAGATTCAGATGCCTTGATCACCAAGAAA
Source organism: Ichthyophis bannanicus (assembly GCA_033557465.1). Taxonomy (NCBI): domain Eukaryota; kingdom Metazoa; phylum Chordata; class Amphibia; order Gymnophiona; family Ichthyophiidae; genus Ichthyophis; species Ichthyophis bannanicus. The sequence continues at coordinate 125,748,904 of CM066048.1, forward strand.
GAACCAAATCTTGGGGAGGTTCCATCTAAAACCTTCGATGGGTATGTTGAATTTGATTAAATTATGATTAGTATTCCCAAGTGGCCCAACCACTTTCATCTTATTTTTCTACTTCAGACTTACATATCACCTTCTTCTTGAAAAAGGGGGCCCAAAGTGTTGTAGAATTTAAGCAACATGATACATCAATAAACTCAATCCATAATTTCATTTAAAAATATATGCTGAAAATCTAAAAATGCTGAGTGGTTTACAAGATAAACATATGTTTTAATGAAAACAAATTAAAATAGTAAAACCCATAAAAATACATATTTTTATAGACCCAATTAACTGCATCTAGTCCTCTTAATTTCTTCATTAGCTTTTATGTTTTCCCTTCTGTAGCAATGGGTCCATGAATAGATTTACCACATCCCATAGCTGCACCAAGGATGTTGTCTTTGTAATTGGCTTTGGCTTTATTACTTAATCCCTCTAAACCAAGGTCATTCTAGCAACCAGTCATGCTCTTCATCTTTTCTTGTGCTTTATCTGTATCAATAGTGTATTCCTATCTCCACCTGACTTGGCCAACATTCACACACTCAGTGGCAGATGTGGGGATTAGGTGCATGTCCCAGCAAGATTTTGTGACACTCCAAAGATTGCATGAGGCCAGTGGAAGAACCAGGATTAGAACCGAAGGACTTAGAGAGGGAAACGGTGAGTATCCTCCAGTTTTATACAAACACAAGGTCATGTGGGTGAATAAGAGAAGTGAGACATGGTGGTGTAAATCATGTCTGTCCAGTTTCTCAGAGACTCAATAGCAGAGGGAAGACTGATTCACAACACAAGACTCAAAGACTCTTAAACCTCTTCTTCAATCACTGCACCTACATTCTCCACAGAAATCTTTAGTATAAGACAGAACTCATCAGAACAGAAATTCCAATGAGAAAAACTGCTTATGATATTTCCCATTTTAATGTTCTGTGTCACTGTTGCAGATTTAAAGTCCATCATGAAAGGGAAGAATGAGACGTATATGACAGAATTCATCCTGGAAGGATTCCTGGGGTCTTCTCAGACACAGATTTCTCTGTTTGTGCTACTTGCCATGGTCTACATGGCCACCTTATTTGGGAACATTTTAATCATTGTGATAATATGTCTGGACTATCGATTGCACACACCTATGTATTTCTTCCTGGTCAACTTATCATTTTTAGAAACCAGCTTGATTTCAGTAGTTGTCCCTAATGTTCTGATCAACATAGCGACAGAGAAAAAATCTATTTCTTATGCTGCTTGCATGGTCCAGAGTTATTTCTATTTTTACTTTTCCACCACAGATTTTCTCCTGCTCTCGGTGATGTCCATCGATCGCTATGTAGCAATATGTCGCCCGTTGCATTACTCCACCATCATGAGCAGTAGAGTCTGTGTCTATCTGGTTCTTGGTTGCTGGGTGTGTTCATTCTTCTTTCTTCTTCCATCAACTGTTTTGATCTGTCATCTGCCATTTTGTGGCCCCAACCTCATTGAACACTTCTTTTGTGATACTTCTTCAATGCTAATACTGGCCTGTGCTGACACACAACTGATTAAGTTGATATCATTAGTTGTGGCTTCCATTGTGTTGCTGGGTCCCTTAGTGTTGACCATCCTCTCATACATCTATATTATCTCCACCATCCTGAAAATCCCATCCACGGAGGGGCAGCATAAGGCCTTCTCCACTTGTGCCTCTCACCTTACTATGGTCTCCCTGGTGTTTGGGAGTGCTATTTTTATAGAGGTAAGGCCAATGCAGTCGAGCTGGATGTATACAAACAAAGTAGTGTCTGTAGTGAGTAGCATTTTCACCCCCCTAATGAATCCTTTCATTTACACATTAAGGAATGAGAAAGTCAAAGAAGTCCTTTGGGATGGTCTAGACCACATTAAACTTTTGCAAAAAGTGTAAAATGAATTCTTTACTAATTGTGACATGGTTTATAAGCTTTCAAGATGAGAGAGTCCATTCCTCAGATGTGACTGTAACATCTGAGGAATGGACCAATGTGGATTTAAAGGGGGGCATATTCAAAGCCATTAACTTGGCTAGCAGACCCGCTAACCTCATTAATTGTGCTGAGTGGCTTATTCAGCGGCACATAGCTGGTTTGTATATTTATATATTCAATTTTGTGTCACTGAATATCCCCCTCTATTGCCACTAGATGCTCCAATGCTAACCACTTAGCATTGGGGCATTTTGTTGGCATTCTGGGCACGGCGCCAAAGGTAACCAGTTGGTGGTGATATTCAATCACTGCCCAGTTATCTGAAAGTGGCTAAGGTTAGTCAGAATAAAAGCTGTCTTAACTTTAGCTGCTTTAGTTAATCAGGCAGCGGCTGAGTATTACCACTGACCCGTTAGTTGTAGGGCTATTTGGTCAATCTAGACATTGAACTCTGGAGCCCAAATATGACCTCAGCATTGAATATCCAGGTCTAATTTAACAGTACTGACCGCCATTGTTGAATATCAGTCCAAAGTCTCTTTTGACCAGTTCAACTAATAATAAGGTGCCTTGATGGTTTTCTACTTGAGTTACTTTTAGCCAGATTTCATAGATAAATTACCCTATTCAAACATGGATCTGGAAATGCTTATTTTTAATCCAGCTAATTGTTAGGGGGTTGCAATCAATATTCCCTATGAGATGTATGACAGTCTACCATTCATATTCCCTCTACGACAGGTGGTGCATCAATATTAATATTTCAATTGCCAGCAGTAGGCAAGTTCCTCCGATAGTAGGAATGTGGGTAGAGGACTCTTGAGCACCCTAGAAGAAATGTTGCTGGGCAAACTGAAAACCTTTGCTTCATTTCCTTTCACATTTCTTATTTGTGGTGGGAGGGGGGATAGGAGATGGGATTTGTTTACTTTTACAATTTATTTTGTTTTGTTTTTTCTCTTTGAGTTTTTATTTGCAACCAGAAGGCTTTAAAATGACACAAACGAATAAAGAACATTTTAGCTGCTTCTTGTGTTAGAAAGAAGACAGAGTAACTTAAGAACTATGTAGATTGCCTTCATGAAGAAGGTGTTCCATGCTCCTAATCCCTGTGACCCTTCTTTTCCTCTTTTGAGATGGGAAGACCAAAATTACTCACAGTCTTCAAGACGTCAGTGCACAGTGGATTTACATGCAAGCAAAAATGCTGTATTCTGCAATTCTTACTAATTCCTTCCCTCAATAGGCAGCAGCAGAATGGGACAGGGTTGGCAGCGGAGGATCACATTTCTGTGACAATGGCAACACTAGCATTACCTGCGTGGAGGAAAGGCCTGACAATCTACTAAAGAATATAAACATACTAGGTCAGACCAAGGTCTTTCAAGCCCAGTATCCTGTTTCTAACAGTGGCCACTCTAGGACATAAATACCTGGCAGGTTCTCAAAAAGACACGCAGGTTCCACAATGCTCGTCCTGGGGTAAGCAGTGGATTTCCTGGGTCCTCTTTAATAATGATTTAGAATCGCAAGTGCTGTAGACTTACTGTGTGAAAAACAGACCTGGCAATCTACTTCCTGTCACACCTTGACAACAAACCCAGTGGGTAGGGAGAGCAATCCACAGGGTCATTAGGCGTCAGCAATGACTCGAGGACACTAGACAACAACAAGGTGCAGCGGAAGCTCAAGCAGTGAACAGAGCGGCTCTTGTGGCAAATATGAGTATTCTCCATTAGTTTACAAATCTAAACAGGTGGAGGGTAATTTTAAAACAGGACGCCTAGGTTTAGAAGGCAAGAAGGCACCAAAATTGGCCCAATTTTATAAAAACACAGAAGTATCTATGTGGCTTCATACAATACTAGAACAAACCAGCAGCAATCACAGCTACTTTGAAGTTGTCGACATCACGTCTGCTTGAGAAAGTATGTGCATAGATTAGCATATTTTTTAATCAATATGTGCATTTTTGACTCTGCTCATGCTCCCCCAAGACTATGCCCCTAAAGTTGCCTACAGTAAATGTAGGAGTGTTCGTCACTGCTTAACGTTTATGCATGAGGTACGTTTATAAGAACCATTTTGGCCCGTATATTGCTACATATGCACTAAACTGACTTTCCAGAATTAACACCTAAAAGACTAATGGATATCTGGCATTTAGACTACATCGGTATGTAGGATTTGGATGAACAGTGAATGCCCAAGGTACTCCCCTACTGTTACATTTCCTTAGCAAATTTGGGAGAACAGTCCATTTACTTTCAGGGTTGACTTAGTTACAGTTAAAAAATGCCATACATTTACCACCGAGTGAGGCTTTTTGCAATTTTTACTGTCTAATAAAATAAAAGTCATTTACAGTATGAACTTTGTCATCAAAAGTTCTTTCCACTAGCCAGCAGTGTTGGTGTCTTCAAGTGCAGGGGACCTGCCATGGGACCCACCGCCATTTTAAGAGTTACGGCATCATTATGCCAACAAGGATGATGAGCTGTATAGTTAAACTTGAGGTTCCTTTCCTGCCTCCAGGTCTCAGCCTTCCATCTACCCTCTCGCCACAGCTTTTTAATAAGAATCTACAACTCTTGGGTGATACTATAAGGAAGTCAGGTCTCAGCTGTTTTTCCAGTGTGTTAATGATATCCAGCCATATTGTGATCCAGGGAGAAGTAGAGGAAGGATATTAAGCATCAGTTTAATATGCTGACCTCTTGGATATTTGAATGTTGGTATCATATCTCCCCTGTCCATGCACCATTTTGGTGGCCCTCCTTTGAATTACTCTACCATACCTTGGTTCATAAAATGTTTTAAATTTATTTGATTTGTGCACCCTTCCTCTCTGCTATAACATAGCACATAACATTCTCATCATATTCATTGCACTACATTTGCAATAGCCCTGGTTTTCAACTTCTTTAGTTGATAAAAAGTTATTTTTCAGGCCACACTTTGCAGTCTTACTCTGGAGCTATGGTGCGTACACATTGTGCGACATGTCTTTTAATATGCTGGAGTATCAATATGCTTCCACTCCATGAGGGCTGCCAACATGTCAGGTTTTCAGGATACCCCTAGTGAATATGCATGAGAGAGATTTGCATGCCCAGTACCTTCATTGTATGCAATCTCTCTCATGCATATTCATTAGGGATATCTCAAAAACTGTGTTAGAGTATATCTCATACTGGACATCTGCTTGCAAGATAAAAGTCTGAGGAAAGTTTGGAGCTTCCAGCTTTCATTTCATTCCATTGCATTTCCTTTATTATATTTATGTCCTGCTTATCTCGAGCACAGAAGCAAATTACAATTAACATCAAAATCAATATACAATACAGTCTAAGCCTTCAAAATTGCAGACGAAACATAATAGACATACAAGAAGATACAGTTAACTATTAAAATGAAAACTTTTCCCTTACAACCAAAGTTGAGAATGAGCTTTGGTTAGTCCCACATACAGTCCATCCTTCTTCAAATTTATGCTCATCAACTCAACTTTCAAGAAATCGGAAATGATCTTTGATCCTTTCCATGTGAGCAGATTGTTGGGGACAGTGTAAGATGCATGGGTAAGGGTTTGATTGCAGAGAGAGAGATTATTAGTAAAATACATAATCTGCTGCTAACAGAATCCAGAGCACTCTGGAAAGCTGAAGGTTTGAGGCCCCTCAGGAAAAAGTGGAGATCCCCAAGGGAGACTGTGGTTAACTTTAAATATGTTTCAGCAACCATCATGCTTTGTATGCAGCACAAGACTAATTGTTTTCCCTTGGATGGCATCAGGCGTGAACATTACACATGAGTCGATTGCGGAATACAGCTGGTACAGGCATGTCCAGTAGTGCTTGATTGTAAAAAATACTTCTAGATACATTTATATACCGATATGTCAGATGCTCAGTGTGATAAATGAGAAAAGCTAAAATAGTTGTGGAGTTTCCTGCAGGATAGGTAAGCTGGCTTGTTTTAATGATGAAGGTCATTATTCATTTTTCTACCAAAGCCTGAAAAAGGACATCAACATGGGCTTAGCCAAGGGAAATCTTGCCTCCCTAATCTGCCCCATTTCTTTGAAGGCTTCAATAATAACGTGGATAAAGGTGAGCCAGTTGATAGAGTGTATTTAGGGATCATTTTACTAAAGTGCATAAGGTTTTGTGACCTACCGTAATGCGTGTTTAGCACTAAAATGAATAAATGGTCAGTGCAAAGCCTCTGCAGTAGCCGCTGGGTGTGTGGCCCGCATGTTTCTGGCTGCTGCTGCATGGACATATCACCTAACAAGATGACGTCATAATGCCTCTGTATCAATCTATGGCGCGATCACACCATGAATATTGTGTGCAATTCTGGTCTCTGCATCTGAAGAAAGATATAGTGGTATTGCAGGATATAATCGTCCACGCACATGGGTGTCATCATTCCGGCTACGCCTGGGTCAGATCCGCTCTCGCTGGGCCTGGGGGGGGGGGGGGGTCTTGGTGGACTCTCACTGAGCATCCCTCTTATCTGCCTGTTGCTCTTCCCTTCAGTCTACTTCATCAGGTAGCCCTGCCTACTCTACAATACTCCTACACTTCCTTTCCTCCTTTCCTGTACAACTGAGACTTTCTCTCCTGTCATAATTAGGGATTTCTTTTCTGTCTTTTATTGTTTTATCTATATTTACATGTAAACTTCTTTAATTGTTTTGAAAAGCAGTATAGCAAGTTCAAATAAACCATAAACCATACAAAGGATGACTAAAATGACAAACGGGATGGAAAGAGAAGGGGATCTAGAGATGAAGCTGAATTGTGGCAGTGAGCTAGTGATGAGAGGGCGCATGGGTAGCTCTATCGAGAATGCGTAACAATAGATAAAATTATGCCACTAGCTTTGGAGAGAATATTATATGTTTTGTCACCAAAAAAGATCAGTGCAGGTACAGAGGCACTCATAGCCTTTGCACACATTGACTCTTTCTACCTTGTTTCCTTCCTATCAAGCAAGTCCCCACTCTTTTTTGTGCTTTGGTATGGACCAGCGTTCTGGAATAACCTTCTCTCTCATGCCCAAGATACCATCCCCCATTCTGTCTCTACAGGCTAAATTGTAAACATACAACTTCCAAAGTGCCTACCTGAACACTTAAACAAACTAACTCATGCACATTCCATAACAAATATTCTCAAAATACACAGTTAAAGTCATGCAGAGAGACCATCAGATAGTTAGCGTGGCGCCCCATTCAGAAAGGAGCCAGTCCGGACATCCAAAATCTGGACGGGCTGTAGTTGTGCCTGATCCTCATCCTACAGGAGCTAGACATCCCCGCGAGATCAGAATTGGGTGAAATGGGCCTGGACAGGCAGGCCGTGCCCCAATTCCAGGTCTCTGGATGTCCAGCCCCTTCTCCGTACAAAGCACTCAAGGCTCCTGCATGGAGACCGGTGCCATGGCATCCCTTTGCCATGGAACCAGGATGCCATGCAGGAGCCCAATTGCCTTTAAACTGAGAAATGCCCCATTTTCCCATAGCCCAACCCCCGATTTGGCCTGCCAAGGCTGGGATTGGGCTGCGGGAACCCCCTTAGCCTGGCCCACCTGGTTGGGACTGACCTCCAGCACATCCCTCCGACCACAGGGTAACTTATTCCAACCCAGAGGGGGAATAGGTTTACCGTTCAGCTCCTCATCCCCGGACATATAGGGCTGTGACCGGAATTGGCTCTGTATGTCCAGGTCAGGGTCCCGCCTCCAGCATGCCCATGCTCCTCCCCCAGCTTGCCTCCATCCAGAGCTCCCCACATATCTCCTATGTACGTGGGGGGAATGGTGGATGGGGAATCGGGCCTACATGTTTGGCAGGGATGTACATCCAAACCGGACATACATCCCTGCTAAATGGGACTCAGAATGACCCCTTAAAGGACTCATCAAGCAGGTGAAACTTCTAGTAAACCATCCTAGCTTTTTCATTCATTGGTCTCATCCACACTAAACTGAAATCTTAAATAAACCATCCACAATGCAATACAGAGTTACAAACTTGATATACAATGTAACAGCACTCCAATCCTCCCAAACAACTGAATATATATAAAATATGATTCTAGCACCACTGTAAATAGCCCACCCTGTATATAGCTCAAACAAATCAAGCACCCAACACATCCCTCACACAACTAAGTTTTATCCTCACTGCATGTACAACACACACACTTTACCTGATTGCTTGCTGTGATACCACCTTGATTATTAAGATAAGGCGGTTTAGAAATACTGTTAAATAAATAAAAATAAATAAATAAATAAACATGAAATCACTTAGCTTGACAGTATCAAATCAACAGACCCGACATGACATCATGTTTCAAGTCATCCATAGCCTTGGATCAGGGGAACCGTTTAAACCCTATCCAACCAGCATAACATGGTAAACAAAAGGCTGTTGTCTAAACTGGAATTACGTCAGAATATAAAGGGCTTCCAAAGAAACTAGCTAATTGAATTATCTTGAAAAGAAGTGAATCTATCTGTGCAGAGAGTCACTGCCACGCCAATCAGTAATAGCCATATCAATTACTCTCCAAAAGAATTGTGAGGCTCCATGATTGGACTCAATAAAATGAGAAACCATTGGGGCAGATAGTGTGCCATTAGCAATTTTGAAGTAATGCTCATTCAAGTGCTTGCAGACAGGTCAAATTGTATGACCAATATAAATTTTTGGACACGGACAAATAATAATGTATATAACATTACATGAATTACATGACATAATAGCATGAGAAATAAACTGCTCACACATGATAGAGTGAGTCCAATGTGATCCAGCTGAATTATTGGCACACCAACAGCATTTACCATTTACTATGGACCCCTTCAGCAGGTAACGAGACTCTTGCACAAAAATAATTATCAATATTTTTGCTTCATTTGTAGGCAAAACAAGGAGAAAGTTCTGAACATCCCTCCAATACCCGCAGGACATACCAATTTTGCCTGATTAAACCAGCAACTTGAGGGGTCTTAGCAGAGTAAGACAAGACACCTATCAGTCTCTCCATCTTTTCAGAAGACTGGGTGGACTCAACTGGCAATAAAAGCCGATCTCAATGAGCATATTTGGCTCTCTTTACTAGGCAGGATATCCTCGCTGAAGCAAGCACTATTGAAGATCTCTAGCTTTTGACAAGAAATCATCAAATGATGAACAAATTCGCCACAGGAGCAAGAACTACCCAATCAGCGGATTTTCCTTAAGGCATCAGTGGTGATCACTCTGAAAGTGCAGAACAGTGTTTCTCTCTACAGATTTATGGTAAAGAGAAGTGGACAATTTGCCAGCAGTCAACGACACTAGCACATCCAGAAACTCAATTTTAGTATCAGAACTCTACATAAAGAATTTCAAAAATTGATTTTACACATTGAGCAAGTATCAAAATTATGTAACAGCTGTAATGGGCACATATTCAGAAAGATATACTATCTTGCCTTACTCTACTATATACCATAAGATATACCATTATACCATCTTGCCTTACTCTACTATGGCCTCTCGAGTTGCTGGTTTAATCAGGCAGCATTGGTGTGCCAATAATTTGGCTGGATAACAATGGACTCACACTATCATGCGTAATTAGTTTAGTTCTCATGCTATTATGTCATGTTATTTGTGTAATGTTATATATATTGTCTGTCCTTGTCCAAAAATTTATGTTGATCATAAAATTTGATCTGTTCACAAGCGCTTGAATGAGCATTACTCCAGAATTGCTAATGACACACTAAGTGCCCCAACGGTTTATCATTTTGTTGAATCCAATAATGGAGCCTCACAATTCTTTTGGAGAGTTATTGATATGGCTATTACTGATTGGCATGGTGGCGACTCTCGGTGCAGAATGAATTATCTTGACCAGAAGCAGATCTATTGGCTAGATTCTTTGGAACCGGTGGGTCTCAATAATGAGATTGAGGGGACCTCTCTAGCATTTACTTAATCAATCAGTTAAGTAGGGGGATGGTCAGTTTATTTGATGTTTCAAGGGGTGATTACATAGCTCATTGATTGCTGTTTGAAAGCTTAAGAAGAGAAGCCTTTTATATTCTGATATAATTCCGGTTTAGACAACAGCCTTTTGTTTAGTATGTTACTCTGGCTGAAAAGGGTTTAAACGGTTCCCCTGATGCAGTGCTATGGATGGCTTGAAACATGATGTCATGTCAGGTTCTGTTGATTTAATACTGTCAAGCTAAGTTATTTCATGATACATTGTATATCAAATTGGTCTTTATCTGCCATCATTTACTATGTGGGAGGAGTGGTCTAGTGGTTAGGACAAGGTACTTCAGGCCGGAGGGCTGGGGGTTCAAGTCCCACCTGGGGACAGCAATCTCAGGCCGGAGGGACTGGGATTTCTAGTCCTATAGGCACTCCTTGTGGTCTTGGGCAAGCCACTTAACCCTCCATTGCCCATGTTCCCTGTAAGTATTAGCATATGTGCCTCATATCCCCTCATGTTAAATGTATCCCCCAATTGACCGCTTTGACCCGTTGAAAAGCAGGATATAAATACAGCTAAATAAATAAAACTATGTTACTATGTAAGTTTGTAACTCTCTATTGCATTGTGGAAGGTTGATTGTAAGGTTCCAATTTAGTGTGGATGAGACCAATGAATAAAAAGCTGGGATGGTTTAATAGCAGCTTCACCTGCTTGTTTCGTCCTTTAGCTAACTATCTGATGTTTTTTCAGTATGACTTTAACTATGTATTTTGAGAATATTTGCTATGGAACTTGTGTGAGTGAGCCTGTTTGATGTTTGGGTATCTTGATCTTACTCCTCAGTTGTTGAGCTCATAGGCTTAATTAGAATACTTAGGCATCCTGTATGCTGATGACTGTTATGTCTGACTTTTGTTGTGAGGAGCATTGGTGAAGTTAGCATAAAATAATGGAGATAAAATTCATCAACACATAAAAACTGCACAGGGGTGGGGCTGCAAAATGTCCACTTTATTGGCTAAAAAACAAATGAAATGAGAGATATTGCATTTTCAACACACATTTCTGATGTCTTGGTACCTCATTGAATTCTAAGTTCTGCTCATGGTGCCTCACCAGCATCTGGGTTGTAACTCTATTTTCACAGAAAAGGGTCAAATAGAGGCAAAATGTTTAAAGAATACAAGGATTAGCTAAGTGCCAAAATACAGCAGTGTGATAAGATTTATTATTTCCATATCTTCCTTTTCCCTTTTCCTCAAGCCTTGAAAACATTCCTTGAAGGTTCTATAAATCTGGGTCAAAGATAGCCTCTTCTTGTGAAGAAAGTTGTGGACATTCACTGGATGTGATTACGGGACTAATGAAGGAGGTGAAATCTCAAGGGCAGAGTTAATATAGTAGGCATCGTGAGTAAAAATTCATGGACTATTTTTCTTTCCTTTCAGGAAGTAAAATGTCAACTGTGGAGCTGAGGAACAAGACACCTGTCACTGAATTCATCCTCGTTGGATTCCCTGGTGCTCCTGAACTTCAGATCTGTCTTTTCATTGTCTTTTCCATCATCTATATCACAACACTGATGGGGAACTTATTGATGATTATTATAATAGTCATTGATTATCGTCTTCACACCCCAATGTATTTCTTCCTCGTTAGCCTGTCTTTCTTGGAAATCTGTTTCATATCTGTTTATGTCCCAAAAATGTTGGTCATCTTTATGTCCAAGAAGAAGTCAATTTCATTTTCCAATTGTTTTATCCAAGGTTATTTTTATTACCTCCTGGCACTAACAGATCTTTCACTTCTCACCACAATGTCCGTAGATAGGTATGTGGCTGTCTGTCGCCCCCTGCATTATACTACCATCATGAGTCACAAGGTGTGTGTTCAGATGTTGGTGGGTTGTTGGGTAACTGGTTTTCTATTACTGCTTATCCCAACAATTCTACTGGCCAAATCTCCTTTCTGTGGCCCCAATGTTGTTAACCATTTCTTCTGTGATAGTTCTGAAGTTATTAGGCTGACCTGTGGAGATAAGCACGTTATTCAACTGTTTATTTTATTTGTATGCACCACTTATCTAGTAGGGAGTGTTTTGGTTATAACTATGTCTTACACTTACATCCTGTCTACCATCTTTAGGATGTCATCAGGCACAGGACGGCATAATACTTTATCCACATGCACGTCGCACATCAGCATAGTTGGTTTAACCTATGGAACTTCTATTTTTATGCAGGCTAGGGCACGTGAACACAATTCAAAAGATATGGACAAAGTTGTCAGTCTGGTTGCCAGCATCTTACCACCCTTGTTGAATCCTTTCATCTATACTCCGAGAAACCAGAAAGTGAAAGAAGCCTTAAGGGATGCTGTAAGACGAAATCCGTTTTTCTGCAAGTCATGAGATTCCCTAACATATGGAGTGCAGGGTTAGCCTAATGGTTAGAGCACTGGCTTGATAGCCAAGAGACCAGTGTTCAAGTCCCACTAGCACTCCTTGTGGTCTTGGGCAAGGAATTTAGCTATCCATTGCCTCAGGCCTGACAATTTACTTCTGGTCACAGAAAAAACCCAGGAGTCAGCACTGATTCAAAGGCAAACATTGCATTGCAGTTGGATTCATAGCACAGACTGGAGGAATGCTTGACATCCTTTGGCCAATGAATGCCTGGAGATTTGGAATTACAGGGCTGACCCAAGAATATCTGATGCCCAAGTTGAATCTTCAGCCTTGTGACTTCTCCCAGGGGTGGGCTCAGGCCCTTCACTTCTCACAGGGTGACTCAAGGCTGTGTGCCCCCCTCCCATAGTCTAACATTTCCCCTATCCTTCTTTACTCTATATAGTCCAATTCAATATGTTAGGATAGTGCCTCTTATGGTAGCTTCTAAGCTTCCTAAATCTATCTCCCTAAACCTAAACCCAAACCATCTAACCTTTGCTATGTCTCCACTTTTTTTTTTCTGGAATGGATCCTGACTTTTTCATATCTGCAATAATGTTCTCATCCTTCAGAAAACTTCATTGGGCCCTATGGCATCCTTTCATTAAAGTGCAGCAGCTTTTTGTTCCTAATGCGTATTTTGGGTCAAAATTCATTTGCTTTAGGTGCAGCTACACTATGTTAATTGCCAAGGATATGGCCATCATCTGCCCGATAGTTACTGAACAGGCAAGTTCCTTAGCTTGAGTTCCGGCCTTTGCCATGTACCCTGGGTGCACCTAATTCTGCCTAACTGCAACATTGAGAGCATGCCATATGTTTCTTCATGCTGACCGCAATGTGCTATTCATGCCCTCTCTCTCTGACCCATCCCCACATGCGATTTGCAATTAGTTAGGGAATCAGCATGCGCTGTTATGCCCACATGGTAATAGTTAGCAAAGGCCCTCGTACACAGTTATTGTGCACAAAAATGGGCATTAGCTCATTTTATGAAAATGGCCCCCAAGATTGTTGGTATTATCACTCTAACTTCCTATTATTTTTTTAAATTTTGGATTATTTTTTATAACATGTTTATCTTTTAATCTTTAGTTATTATGCATTGTTGTATTTTAATTCTTTTTCTTTCTCCTGTTTTGTATATTATTATGTTTGTACCACCCCATGCTGTTTCTCGAAAGATAGTTAATTAAATAACTAATAAACATAAACATAAACTTAAACCTTTTCTAGCTGAAGTACTTGAACACCTGGTTGCAATCAAACCATCGGCTTTCTCCTCTCTTTTAAGGGAATTGACCTTTTCCATTTTGCATTCTTTATTCAGGCTCTTATTCTCCATTTGTTTGATTACATTCACACATTCATTCTCTCACTATCCTAACACATTTCTTTTTCTTTATCTTTCTTCTGCCTTTGATGCTATAAAATCCCAGATTCTCCTATCTGCTCTCTCCTCACTTTTTTAATTGGATTTTTTTGCTTGGTTTGTCTAATCATTCATCTGTTTATCTAATATTCTTTTACAGTAGCAATTTCTCTCATGCATTTTCATTGTGGATATCCTAAAAAACAGATTGGTTGGGAGTCTCCCAAGACAGGTCCAGGAGCCTCTGGTCTAGACTCCCAAACAAAAAAGTCACTGTGGAATACATATGTTGCCCAAGTGCATAGGGAGTTAATGGCAGATCCAAAATATAAGATTCAAAGATTTATTTTTTCATTTATTGCATTGATCACCCGCCCACTGATATATTATTGAGTGGTTCACAAAAAAGTATTCATCATTAAAAACAGATCTAAATAAACTATGTCTTATAAATACAGATTAAATAAATATGTCTCAGGTACAAATAAGCTAAAATAAATGAGCCTTTAAGCTCTTTTGAAAGTCTAAATAGTCACCAAGACTATGAACAACAGTTGACAAAGTTTATTACACAATTTGGAACTCACAAGTGAAAGGGCCCTGGACTGTGTGTTTGCATTACAGACTACTGGAATTAGAAGGTCCTGTGACCTAGAGCAGAAAGACCAACCAGGGACATATAGAGCTATATAGGAGCATATTTCAGATGTTACAACCCTATGCACAGTCATAAACACATAGCACAGTCATTTGAATTATAATTGATACACAATCGGTTGCCAATGGACTGGGGTATAGTGGTTATACTTCTTAACACCACTGACCACCCAAGCTGCTTTTTTCAGTATCCACTAAAGAAGCTTCAGGAGATACTGGGGCAAAGCCAAACTGAGAATGTCAGAGTAGTAAAGATGGTGGAGAGCCACTGTGAACCACTGTTCAAAAATCAGCAGGATCTCAACACGAATGCAGCTTGTGTAAAGCACACAAATTAAAAAATACATCTTGCACTAATTTTGCAGTTTCATTACGAAATCAAAATTTTGTATCAGGTAAAATCTACTGTAGAATGGTAGGGAAACAGTGTATAATCCTCAATGAGCTTATGGCAGTGGTAACTGAGAACTGCTTATAAATCAAGATATTGCCTGCGTCAAAATACAGGACGCAGTTGTTGTAGAAGTTTACAAAATGGTAGAAAGTAATTATTAAATAGTGTGGATCATAGGGCTGAGCCCAATGGGACACAATGCCACATAGGGCACCAGGAAAACACTTTCCCAAAAGGGTGGAACTGTTGGCATCTTCCAGTGAGGAAGGCCGTGAACCATTTTAATACATTTCCAGTCATTCCATACACCACTAGGCAAGATAGCACTATATCTGGTAATTCAGAGTCAAAGTTGGACAAACCATTGAGAAACAATAACAAATATGTCGTCGGTTTATATTCCAACTCCCACAGTAAGAGGTATGTCAAGGAGATAATCAATATCTCTGCTCCATGCTGAATCCTAAAACTCTGTTGTTAGGGATTTAATGATTGAAGGAGCTCCATAAAAAGATAGTTGAGAATGCACCTCCTGCTCAGTGATTTTGGACAAAAATGGCAGGCAGTAAATAGGATGAAAATTTGTTACATCTTGCAAATCACATCTTACTTTGTGGAGAAGCAACTACCTCCACATTATTCTGACAAGCAACCCCACAGCCGCCCCCCCCCCCCCCCCAAGAAGAGACACGACCTTAGATTCCAAATAGTCAACAAACTGATCAGGCAGAAACTGAGGTATGACATTAGGTTGACTGCAGCATTATAAAAAGCTCTCTACGTCACGATAATGCCATATTAATTTTTTCTGTAAAATATTCTTGCTTAATTGATTCCACCTTACGTCTATATTGTTTATATAGAGAGACACAGGAAGCATACATGTCTTTGGAACAATACTTTCACCACTAACATTTTGATCTTTGCAATTCACGTTTCATTTCTCTTAGAATTTCATTAAACCAAGGAGCAGAGGCCATTCTTTGCCTAGGTTTAACAAATGTACTGTATGAACACTGCTGGCTTTTGAAAGCTCAGTGTCCCATCATTGAACTAGTTGACCAGTATCATAATTTGATGGCAGCTGATCTTTAAATGATCACTGAGCTTCACAAGAAAGTTGATCAACTAAATGGTAGGAAGTCTGTATGATTTGCAATCACAAAATAGATCTTGCGTATGTTATTGCAAGCTGAAACTTAACTATTAAGTGATCAGTCTATGGCAGCATTTGTCATGAAAATGTAGTGCATCTAACAAGAGCTAGAAATATGGTGGGAAAATATTAAAGGGTGGGAGAACCAGAGGCGGAACCCAAGGACCAGGCCTACACGTCAGTATATGGCACAAAACAATTTTATTGAGGGACCCAACTAAATAGTTTCGGCCGGAGGCCTTCTTCAGGGGTCTAAAATTAAAAAAACATACATTAAAACATCCATACTCAAGATAAAATGTAAATCTATACAGACACATGATATAACTAATAATAAAAAATAAAAATAAAAATAACACTTAAAATAAATTATACAAATTATGTGGTTTGACAACAACATGAAAACAACACACAATGCTCCTCTCAATCTGTATAAATTAAGAAAACACAGTGAGCATTAGATAAAATGTCATCTCATATATGCTGAGTGTGAAAACCTCATGTTGTATCTCAGAACTAAGAACATTAATACATATAGAAAAGGAGAGAGAAGAAAGAAGAAATGGAACAAACTAAACTGTGAGCTTGGCAAACATATATGGAAAGCTGGTCAGACTCAGCAGGCAAATTGTCGATAAGCCAATGTGAAAAACCAATATAACAAAGGAGAAAAAAAGAAGAAAAAAGGAAAATAGTTAATTTTAAAAGAGCCTGCATGCACATGCAGCTAGGGGAGTGCTGGCTATGCAGTGATTGGACGTCTCACAACACTATCAGAAACACGAGTAAAACAGGAGACAATATATAACTTGAAAATGCATCTAGTGCATCTAACTCTCACTAGATGCATGAGTCTGACCAGCTTTCCATATATGTTTGCCAAGCTCACAGTTTAGTTTGTTCCATTTCTTCTTTCTTCTCTCTCCTTTTCTATATGTATTAATGTTCTTAGTTCTGAGATACAGCATGAGGTTTTCACACTCAGCATATATGAGATGACATTTTATCTAATGCTCACTGTGTTTTCTTAATTTATACAGATTGAGAGGAGCATTGTGTGTTGTTTTCATGTAGTTGCTACACCCTGCGGTAATGTATTACATGCTCTATTACTCACACAGTTTTATGTCACCTACTACAAATCTATTTGTTTTGTCAAACCACATAATTTGTATAATTTATTTTAAGTGTTATTTTTATTTTTATTTTTTATTATTAGTTATATCATGTGTCTGTATAGATTTACATTTTATCTTGAGTATGGATGTTTTAATGTATGTTTTTTTAATTTTAGACCCCTGAAGAAGGCCTCCAGCCGAAACTATTTAGTTGGGTCCCTCAATAAAATTGTTTTGTGCCATATACTGACGTGTAGGCCTGGTCCTTGGGTTCCGCCTCTGGTTCTCCCACCCACGCCTGCGGATACCCCTTCTTCCCTGGGAAAATATTAAATCCAAAGTATGACTCTTAACATATGTGGGACAAGTTACATTCTGTCTGAAACCCAATGCTTTCATAGCACTAAGAAAGTGAGAACACTGAGATTTCTCATTTGCATGTACGTTAAAATATCCCATTACAATTACATTTGCAAGATCACAGGTCAACACAAGCAACCATTCTATAAACACAAACATATAAGAATCAATAGAATGAAACAGAATATCAACAATACAAATACCCAAAGAACCCATGTGCAGAAGGCGTCTCCTAGCAATCGGTATGAAATTTTGAGTGCACTGTAATCCATGGAAAATACAAGCTAATAACATGACACCAATCCCATGGTCTTTATGGCACAGTAGAAAAGGTACCATACCCAGGAGATAAAGCTCTTTTATGTAAAGTGAATCAGCAGCAGTAAGCCAAGTTTCAGTTAACACAAATACATCTATCTCAAGTATCTGAAGAAGATCATCAATGGAAATCATCTTATATCTACAAGACCGAACATTAAAAAGGCAGTTGTTAAAACTAAAGGAAATATATTAGTTGTCAGTATTGAGGAAGCAGCAACATGTGCAGGCTCAGCACTTGAGCCCCTCTAGATCTCTTATTACCACATACTAGCATCAAGACACCATAACAACCATGGCCCCATATTACCAGAATATTGGCCAGGTACTATCAATCAGCATATGTACCCGCTGCTCCGTGCAGATCAACTCCCCCATGCCTTTGTTTAGGGTTGCACCCATCACTCTGTGCAGGTCACCTCCCCTCTATTTATTGCAGTATAAAAGACATTTAAGTTTTGCAAGAGGATGAAATCAAATCAAACTTAAATATCTTTTTTATGTCAATAAATAGAGGGGGTGACCTGCACAGAGTGGCAAATACAACCCTGAACAAAGTCATAGAGGGGGATGAGGTGCATGGAGCAGCAGTTACAGCCACTCTAGCCACCTTACTGAGCAGACTAGATGGCCATATGTATCTGCCATCATATACTATGTTACTATGAAAAAGTACCATCAATAGAGACACAAAGCAACAATCATGAGACTCACAAAATGGCTGTCAACCACCAATACTCTGGATAGAACTTCTTCAGCATGCTAAGGCGCAGGTCATAAGGGGCATGCCCCTTTGGCATGACACCTCAGAAGAGTTACTGGTATTTTACCCTCACCACAGGTTATGCCATTACTCTGTGACTGGCAGTCCAATCCAGCCATGGCGCAAATTCTAGCAAAAACAGTTGAAAGCAGGTTCAGGAACAGCAGCCATGTGTGCCACAGGTAAGCTGTGTTGAACTCAGTGGATTTTTAGTTCTCTCTTTCAGCTCTCACACCACATATCCCACTGAAATCTTTCCATAAGAGATGGTCTGCATACAATGAAGGCAGTGCATGCAAATCTCTCATGAATATTTGTTATGGATATGCTGAAAACCTGACTGATTAGGTGTTTCCCAAGGACTGGATTGAGAATCCTTGTGATAGAGTACATCATACTGGAAATCTGCTTTCAAGAAACTCTGGGAAAGTTGGGAGTTTCTAGCTTGCATCTCATTTGAGACTACAACCATACCTGGAACAAAAACTACCTGAAGTGCAAGCAGGGTTCAGGAAGGTTGTGAGGAACAAGAGACATCACCGTGGATGTGAGATGGATCCTTGAAAAGACTAAAGAATACCAAAAGGACATCTATTTGTGCTTTATTGACTACAGCAAGGCTTTTGACTGTGTAAATCATGAGAAATTCTGGGCCACATTAAGAAGCATGGGTATACCAGAACACCCTTGATCGTACTCTTGCTCAATTTGTACATTAATCAAGAAGCAACAGTTTGAATGGAACAAGTAGAAACAGAATGGTTTAAAATAAGCAAAGGTGTATGAGAAGGCTGCATACTTTCCCCCTACCTGTTTAATTTATATGCAGAACAAATCATCAGAGAAGCAGGATTGTATGAAGACAACAGAGGTGTGAAGATTGGTTGAAGACTCATCAGCAACCTTCGCTATGCTGATTATACCACATTAGTGCCTGAAAGTGAAGATGATCTGAAACATTTGCTTCTCATGATCAAGAAACATAGTCTTAAAATCGGCCTGCACCTTAATTGAAAGGAGACAAAGAACATGACAACTGGCAAAATCAATAAGTTCTTCGTTGAAGGAGATGAAATTGAAATTGTGTTCAACTTTAACCTACTGGGATCAACAATCAATAAAGAAGCAACAAGCAGTCAAGAAATCTGATGACGCATTGCTCTTGGCAGAATGTCTATGAAAGACCTAGACAAGATTCTCAAGAGCAGAGAAGTCTCTCTCCATACAAAGATTCAACTCATTCAAACCATTGTATTTTCAATAATTTCATATGGATGCAAAAGCTGGACAGTGAAAACTGTAGACAGGAAGAAAATTGATGCCTATGAATTATGATGCTGGCGGCGAATACTGCATATACCATGGACTGCCCGTAGAACAAATCAGTCTGTACTAGAGGAGATCAAACCTAAGCTTTCTTTAGAAGCTCAGATGACAAGACTTCGACTTTCATACTTTGGACACATCATGCGAAGACAAAGAACATTAGTGAACGACATCATGCTTGGCAAATAGAAGGCCAACGCAAAAGAGGAAGACCAGGTTTGAGATGGATTGATACAATAACAGCAGCTACGAGTGCCAGTCTGTGAACAATGAGCCGCCTGACTGATGACCGAACATAATTTAGAACAACTATCCAGAGGGTCACCATGAGTCGACACCGACTCAAAGGCACTTAACAACAACAATCCCGAGCACAGAAGCAGGTTACAATTAACATAAAAATCAATAAAGGATCCTGTCTAAAAATGTAAAATTATGGATGAAACATAATAGACATACAAGAAGATAGAGCTAATTATTAAAATAACAATTTATCCCTAACAATAAAACTTGAAAACATGAAATAACCAAATAAAACTCCTTTCCCTGAAATTTCAATTAAAAAAATTCAGAAATGACTAAGAACCAATATTAAAAGCTGCCTTAAAAGTAGAGAGGGACATATTCAAAGAGTTTTAGCCACTTAGCAGACCTGCTAACCAGATAAAACACCCTCAGTCCATTATTCAGTGGCACTAACTGGAATATCACTACAAACCTCCAAGGGGCGGCTCTATAATGAAGCCGAGTGAGGCGGTGGCCTCAGGCGGCAATTTTTTGGGGTGGCAAAAATTGCCCCCAAAAAGACCGCCTCACTTGGCCTTCAAACCCCCCCCCCCTCCTAATCAGAAGAGCTGCTGCCGGAGCCGCTTCCACCGTGGCAGCAGCAGAATGAAGTGCCCGTCAGCCGCGCCTCCTCCCCCCTCCCTGGCAGAGCCCTCCTTGTATTATTTCCCTCAGCGCTGGCTTTTCGGAGCTGCGAAGTGAGCATTTCCCTTTCCTGCGGTTCTGTTAAGCCCGCCGGCACTGATGGGAAACAGGCATTTCTGCGGCCGCCGGGCACTTCATTTTGCCGCTGCCTTGGCAGAAGCAGCAGTGGCAGCAGCCAGTTTTTTTTTTCAATTTCCCTGGGCTGATGAGGATGTTAGGATTGGAAGTGGGCTGAAAGGGGGGGGGGGTTTAGGACTGGTAATGGGTTATGGGGGGGCAAAGACTGAAAATTGGCTGATGGGGGGGTTAGGACTGGAAGTGGGCTGATGGGGGGTTAGGACTGGTAATGGGCTATGAGGGGGCTAGGACTGGAAATGGGCTGATGGGGGGTTAGAATTGGAAATGGGCTGATTGGGAGGGGGCTAGGACTGGTAATGGGCTATCGGGGGTGGCTAGGACTGGAAATGGGCTGATGGGGGGGGTTAGAACTGGAAATGGGCTGATTGGGAGGGGACTAGGACTGGTAATGGGCTGATTGGTGGGGCTAGGCCTAGAAATGGGCTGATTACGGGGGCTAGTACAGGAAATGGGTTGATTGGGGGCTAGGACTGGACATGAACTTATGGGGGGTTAGGACTGGTAATGGGCAGATGGGGGGCTAGCACTGGAAATGAGCTAGGACTGGTAATGGGCTGATTGGGGGGCTAGGACTAGAGTAGGCTGATAAGGGGGATAGGACTGGAAATGGGCTGGGACTGGACATGGGCTAATGGGGGAGGGGAGGAGAGTGCTGCTGGCCCTGGAAGAAAACTAGGGGGTAGGACTACAAATGGGCTGATGCGGGAAGATGGTAGAATAGGACTGGAATGGAACAGATACTGAGAGGGTCTGCCAAGGGAAGGAGGGGGCTGGAAAGGAGCTGCACCTGGGATCTATTGAAGGGGGACTGGAAGGGAGCTGACACTTGGGGATGGGAGTGGTAGGTGGTTGGGTAATGGGGAGGAGCTGGAAGGGAGCTGACATGCAAATGGCACTGGAAGGGGGATGGACAGAGAGCAGGCGACTGGAAGGGAGCTGACTGGATGGGTGGCACTGATAGTGGACATGAGCTGATATCTGGGATGGTATTTGGACTAGAAGGGGTTGGACAGTGGGGAAGGAAGGGTACTGGAAGGGAATGGACACCAGTGCGCCCGAGCTGCAAGTCGCATAGGGTGTGCCTGCAGCTCAATACGGCCCTGTGTGCAAACATCTTGCATTTCCTCCATATAACCTAATCAGCTTTTTGGTTTGGTTCAGTCTCTGACTGGATTTCTGAAAAAGCCCTTCCCCTCTCTAAGGAGGGGAGGGGCACTATTTCATTCTTCGCCTCAGGCAGTAGATTGCCTTGAGCCACCCCTGAGATTGACGAGCATGTGCAGTATTGTAAGAAATGAGCAGATCAAACAGGTAATGCGGAACACCTGAACAGAATTGTGGGCGAGGAACTTAAAGCGACAATAGTTGGACATTGGAAGCCAGTGATTGAGAAGGAGCAAGGATGTGACGTGATCACACTTCTGAGCATTATATAGACGTTTTAAGAGCTGTATTATATACAATCTAAAATCTTTTGAATTCAGGATTGCTAATATCTGTTGCACATTCCAGCAGCAACCCCCACTACTGAGTAAACTTAAGAATGAGCACTGGTTAGTCCTACATACAGTCCAGTCTTCTTCAAATTTATGCTCATTAGTTCAATCTTTGCTCCTTTCCATGTGAGAAGATAGTTTGGGACAGTGTAAGCCCATGTGTGGTTTGGCGCCAAAGATCACCTTTAAAAGCATGTCACTGTACTGCCGGCTTTCTGGTAATTGGTCTTGAAGACACTCAGTCGTTGTAAGCCCTTTTGTTTTCTAAACTATTTTTTGACTTTTGAATGAATGCAATTCCTGACCTTTATTTTCATTGTCCATTGCACCATCTCCTGTTTTTCATTTGTTACAGCATTAGTTACAGTTGTGATCTATCCTATTTCCACCCGAGAGGGATAGACAGTAAGCTTTTGCGGTTGCAATATTATATATGGTGCCCCTTATTATAATTTTTTTTCATTCTGTCCCATTTGCTTCACTCAATTCACATGCTGTTTTTTTACTTTTTATGGTTTTATGAGCATTCATATTGACATTTTTAATGCTTTCTTAAAATTTATTTCTCTCAAGTATCATGCTTTTATTTAACACAATATGCTTTTCAGATGTTCTGGGACATTTTGCCTTGTAGAAATAATATATAAAACCAGTTAAATAAATAACATAAATAAATAATTAAATTTCTACTGCACTCTTTGCTCTACATCCATTTTTATTATGGCATTGACTTATACAGCCATGTACACTGGGGTTCCTTTTATTATTGTATATGTTTTTATGACTAGACTTAGATGTTTTTATTATTTTATATTGTTTATTTATTAAAAGTTGTTTTTGTTTGTTTGTCTTGGAGGATTTCAAATCTTACCCCCTGAGGAAGGCACTAGGTGCCGAAACACTGCTGGTGCAGGTGTTAATAAAGAAGTCTATTATGAAAGAGAGAGGGTGTATTGGTTTTCTTGCTCTTGTTGGTCCCCTCCCAGGCTCTGGGATGTAGAGAGGCCATTCAGGTGAGGTGGAATAAGTGCCAGGCATGGTGATGATCATAGCCTGCAGCACCCCACCCACACTGCAATCAGGCAGCAGGGGCACGGGGCTGCTCTGTGTCTGAGTCATCGGTGTCTCTAGATGGACAAGCCAGTACCATGGCAATGGGACGCCATGGCACTAGCACATCAGCCAAAATGCCTAGCAATGGAGACGGGCAGATGCACCGGGCCATCCAAATACCCAATTCCGAAATAGTGGGAATGTATAGATCCCACAGTTGCGGAATCGGGCACATCTGGGCCACGTCCATGTTTTGGGCATCACAACAGCCCAGCCGTGCACCTTTGTAAATTGGCCTCCACTTGTTTTCCCTTGGATGGCATCAGGCATGAACATTATACATTAATCGATTACAGAAGAGAGCTGGCACAGGCATGTCTAATAATATGCTTAGTTGTTAGTATACTGGCTTGTAACCAAGAGACTAGGGTTTGATTCCCACTTGCACTCTTTGTGGTCTTGGGTGAGTCACTTAATCCTCAATTGCCTCAGAAGAAAGGCCTAGCAAACGACTTCCAGTCACACTGCCAAGAAAAGCCAGGAGCTGCTGGGTCCCCAGGAATCACCATTGACTCAAAGGCACACATTGCATTTGCATGTCAGATGCCTGTGTCTCTTTTTAGTGTGGTAAATGAGAAAAGCTAAAATACTTGCTGGGTTTCCTGAAGGATAAATAAACTTCTTTTTTTTTTAATGATTAAATACATTACCGGAAAATTTAGGGAAAGTCATTGTTCATTTTTCTAACAAACCCTGAAAAAGAACAAAGTCAACATGGATTTAGCCAAGGGAAGTCTTGCCTCACTAATCTGCTACACTTCTTTAATGGTGTGAATAAATGTGGATAAAGGTGAGACAGTTGATATAGTGTATTTAGACTTTCAGAAAGATTTGACAAAGTCCCACATAGGAGACTCCTGAGGAAACTAAGAAGTCAGCAAATCAGGCATTGAAATCTATTTGAGAGAAAGAAAACAGAGAATAGGGATATTTGGTTAATTTTCTCAATGGAGAATGAATAGAGGAGTACACAGGGATCTGCACTGGGCCAGTGCTTATTAACATATTTATAAATGATCTGGAATTGGGATCAACAAGCGAGGTAATTAAATTTGTAAATGACACTAAAATATTCAGAGTTTTTAAATTGCATGTGGATTCTGAGGAATTGCAAAAGGACTTTGTGAGACTGCGAGACTGGGCATCCAAATGGCAGATGAATTTTAATGTGGACTACTGCAAAGTGATGAACATAGGGAAGAAGAACCTAAACTATAGGTAAACAATACTAGATTCTGTATTAGTAGTCACCACCCAAGAAAATGATCTAGGTGTCATTGTAGACAATAAGTTGAAATCTTCTGTTCAGTGTGCAGTGGCGATCATAAAAAGAAACAGAATGTTAGAAATCATTACGAAAGGAATGGAGAATAGAACAAAGGATATCATAGAGCTTGCTCTTGAGTACAGCTCTGATCTTCACATCTCTAAAAAGATAGTGTAGCATTAGCAAAGGGAAAAGAAAGAAAATCAATATGAAAAAGGGGAAGGAACAATTCTCCTATGTGTAAAGGCTGAAGAGGTTAGGAATCTTCAGCTTGGAGAAGAGACAGCTTAGGGAACATATGATAGAGGTCTATAAAATCCGGAGTTGCGTGGAATGGGTAAATGTGAATTGATTGTTTACTCTTTCAAAATGTTTGATGACTAATGGACACAACAGGAAGCTAAGTGGTATATTTAAAATGAATAGGAGAAAATATTTTCTCTCAACATACAGTAAGCTTTGGAGTTCATGGCTGGAGGATGTGGTATAAGCAGGTAGTGTAGCTGGGTTTGAAAAGGTTTTGAAAAAGGTTTGGACAAATTCCTGGAGTAAAGGGTCCATAAATTGCTATTATGGTAAGCCAAGAGAAAACCACTACTTATCCCTGGGGATAAGTAGAATGGAACTGTCTAGTTTTAGGATATGTCGGGTGCTTGGGACCTGGATTTGCCACTGTTGGAAGCAGGATACTGGGCTTGATGGATCTTTGGTCTGACCCATTATGGCATCTCTTACAGTATGTTCAGAGGAAATTTTCTTTATATAATTGATTTATTGGTTGTGATGTTTTATGTTTGCCTGGAAATAGATTGTATTTTTTGTAAGAAGAATAAACCTTCTTAGCATACACAAAGCTCACTGGATTCATGGCTTGGTGGAGATTTATTTCCTGTTTGAAATATGGCAATGCAGGCCAGTGTTTTTCAAAGGAACATACCTTAACAAGTCCTTGCCAGAGTCATGGATTTGAGAATGATTTGAAAACTCATTGTACTGCCTGAACATCTGGGACAAAGGATGTTGAAAAAGGAAAGCAGCATATCTTTTGACAAGGCAGATTGGAAAATCACGCAGTCCTCAAATCATGCAAAGCAGAGATCTGAATTAAGCACATTGTAGAAAATGTATTTCTTTACTGTCCCATAACTGACAGAAATGTATCCCAAGATCCATTTTCATAATATATATTATACCTTGTCACCTCTCTAACGCTACCCTCGCTTCCTCATGAGTCATTAAATCGAATCTCAGGCTCTCTTGCTTGTATCATACATGATGATTTCTTATTGTAACCCATGTTAGGGTCTTACAAAATATGCAGTTAACCAATGGCAAATAGGAAATGATGAATAAATAAATAGCATTTAAGGATGAAGACGATTTCACTCCATTGTGAATGTGAAATGTATTTTTGATGTCTGCTTTTGTGAATTACTAAGCTGTGTTTAAACTCTGTATCCTCATGTGGAACTGTGTGGAGAGTCTTGTTCCTGGCTGGCTCTTCACTCTTCTTCTCTATTACAGATACATGCATATTCTTTAGATACAATGACTCACTCTATCTTATTTCCTCCCTCCTGAGCAGGTACCATTCCTCTTTGTGCTGGTCCATTGCATGGACCAGCTTTCTGGAATAAACTTCTCTCTCATGTTCAAGATACCGTCTCCCATTCTGTCTTTACAGGTTAAATAGAAAACATACCATTTTCAGGGTGCCTACCTCAATACTTAGGCATCTTCAATGCTGGTTTTTACTATTATGTCTGACTTTTCTTGTGAGGAGCATTGCCAAAGGTAGCCATGAATACTTAAAAACATGCACTGAGATGAGACAGCAAAAAAACTCATGAAATGGGAGACATTACATTTTCAACACACTATTGCTTTAACAGAAGATTTCTAATATCTTGGTACCACATAGGTCCTGTTCATGGTGCCTCATTGGCATTTGGAATATAACACTCTATTTTCACCAAAATAATTAAATATAAGCAAAGTGCTTAAAAATGTTCAAAATACAGCCACATGATAAGATTTATCCTTTGCAGATCTTCCGTTTCCCTTTTTTAATTTTATTTATTTATTTTATTTACATTCTCTTATATACCGCGCTATTCTGCATCAGTGCGGTTTTCCTCAAGCCCTGAAAACGTTCCTTGAAGGTTCTATAAATTTCTGTCAAAGTTAACATCTTCTTGTGAGGAAAGTTGTAGACATTCACTGAATGTGATTAGGTGACCAATGAAGGAGGTGAAATTTCAAGGGCAGAGTTAATATAGTAGGTATCGTGAGTAAAAATTCATTGACTATTTTTCTTTCCTTTCAGCAGGTAAAATGTCAACTGTGGAGCTGAGGAACAAGACACCTGTCACTGAATTCATCCTTGTTGGATTCCCTGGTGCTCCTGAACTTCAGATCTGTCTTTTCATTGTCTTTTCCATCATCTATATCATGACACTGATGGGGAATTTATTGATCATTATCATAATAGTCATTGATTATCGTCTTCACAACCCAATGTATTTCTTCCTCGTTAGTCTGTCTTTCTTGGAAATCTGTTTCATCTCTGTTTATGTCCCAAAGATGTTGGTCATCTTTATGTCCGAGAAGAAGTCAATTTCATTTTCCAGTTGTTTTATCCAAGGTTATTTTTATTACCTCCTGGCAGGAATGGATTTTTCCCTTCTCACCATCATGTCCGTAGATAGGTATGTGGCCGTCTGTCGCCCCCTGCATTATACTACCATCATGAGTCACAAGGTATGTGTTCAGATGTTGATGGGCTGTTGGGTAACTGGTTTTCTATTATTGCTTGTCCCAACAATTCTACTGGCCAAATCTCCTTTCTGTGGCCCCAATGTTGTTAACCATTTCTTCTGTGATAGTTCTGAAGTTATTAGGCTGACCTGTGGAGATAAGCACGTTATTCAACTGTTTATTTTGTTTGTATGCACCACTTATCTAGGAGGGAGTGTTTTGGTTATAACTTTGTCTTACACTTACATTCTGTCTACCATCTTTAGGATGTCGTCAGCCACAGGACGGCGTAATACTTTATCCACATGCACGTCGCACATCAGCATAGTTGGTTTAACTTATGGAACTTCTATTTTTATGCAGGTCAGGGCACGTGAACACAATTCAAAAGATCTGGACAAAGTGATTAGTCTGGTTGCCAGCATCTTACCACCCTTGTTGAATCCTTTCATCTATACTCTGAGAAACCAGAAAGTGAAAGAAGCCTTAAGAGAAGCTGTAAGACGAAATACATTTTTTGGCAAATCTTGAGATTCCCCAATAGGTTTCATATAGAGTGGAGGAATAGTCTAATGGTTAGAACACTGGCTTGGTAGCCAAGAGACAAGCGTTTAATTCCCACTAGCACTCTTTGTGGCCTTGGGCAAGGCATTTAACTCTCCATTGATTTGGAAGAAAGGCCTGGCAATTACTTCTGGTCACACTGCCAAGAAAACCCAGGAGTCAGCATTAACTCAAAGACACACATTGCATTGCTATCTGATTCATAGCACAGATTGGAGGAATGCTTGACATCCTTTGGCCAATGAATGCCTGGAGATTTGGCGTTACAGGGCTGACCCAAGAATATCTAATGTCCAATTTAAATCTTCAGCCCTGTGACTTCTCCCTGGGGTGGCTTAAGGCCCTTCACCTCCCCCAGAGTGGCTCAAGGCTGTGTGTCTCCTCCCATATTCTAACGTTTCCCCAATCCTTCTTTACTCTACATAGTAAAATTCAATATGTTAGGATAGTGCATGTTATGGTAGCTTCTAAGCTTCCTAAATCTCTCTCCCTAAACCTAAGCCCAAACTATCTAACCGTTGCCACTCTTTTTTTCTGGAATGGATCCTGACTTTTTCACATCTGCAATAATGTTCTCATCCTTCAGAAAACTTCATTGGGTCCTAAGGGCCCCTTTTACTAAAGTTCAGTGCAGTAGTGTTTTAGTCCTAATGCATATTTTGGGTCAAACTCCATGTGCTTCAGGTGCAGCCACACTATGTTGATTGCCAGGGTTATGGCCAGCATGTGCCCGATAGCTACCGAACAGGCAAGTTCCTTAGCCTGAGCTCCAGCTCTTGCCATTTAATGTTGATTTACCTAATTCTGCCTATTGAGGTGGTGTTCAGAGCACCCACACTAACTCCAAAATTGAGAGAGAGTACCATATGTACCTTCAAACTGACTGCAATGTGCTTTTCATGCCCTCTCTCTGACCCTAACCTTTCTATTCCCCACCTCCGCATGCAATTTGCAATTAGTAAGGGAATTAGCATGCAGTAACTGTTATGCTCATATGGTAATGCTTACCAAAGTCCATTATACACAGTTACTCTGCACAAAAATAGGAATTATCTGCTTAGTGCTCTTTAGGAAAATTGCTCCCAAGATTGTCGGTATTATCACTCTAACTTCCTATTATTGTTTTACATTTTTGATTTGTTTTATATTAAGATTTTTACCTTTAATCTTTAGTTATTATGCATTGTTGTATTTGTGGTTAATTAAATAACTAATAAACATAAACATAAACTTAAACCTTTTCTTGCTGAAGTACTTGAACACCTGGTTGCAATCAAACCGTCGGCTTTCTCCTCTCTTCTAAGGGAATTGACCCCTTTCATTTTGCATTCTTCATTCAAGCTCTTATTCTTATTCAAGCAGATGCATACAGATAGCAACCTGCCTTAGCCTAGAGTTGTAGATAGTTGTACCCAGTTCAACCCAAGTTCTTTTATCCTGTTTTATGTAAGTCCAGTATGGTTTCTCCTTACTCATGGACAAAGTTTCTGTTATATGTAAACCGAGCTGATTTGAAGAGCGCAGTATAGAAAAGACTTTAAATAAAATAAAATAAAAATCCTCTACGGGGTCTATTTTGTAACACGAATAGCGAGGATGGACGTCCCCGCCAAGCCTCCCTATACAAACAAGGAGTTTGTATGGGGAGGCTAGATAGGGCCGGGTAAAGGGTGGTGTGGAAGTGGAGTTAGGGTGAGCAGTGGGCGAACTGCAGCCCCGGACATACAGGGCCGATTCTGATGTCGACCCTGTACGTCCGGGGCCGACAGACTGAACGGGGAACTTATTCCACCTCTGTGGTGGAATAAGTTCCCCTAGATAGCGAGGGACAGCAGGCCTGGGTGGCGGAAAAGGTAGGAGAGGGTGCAGTAGATTCCCCACTGCCCGACCATGACCATGGGTGGCCAGATCGGGGGTCGGGCTGCGGGGAATGAAAAAAGTGGTCAGCGGCCAGGGATCGCAGCTCCTGAATCAAACTGCGGTGCCATGGCAACCAGACGCCATGGTCCGGTGACTCCATTCAGGAGCCTTGACCAAGTTAGCCGGGTAGAGGCCTGTATGTGTAGGCTGACCAGAATCAGATCCCTGCCTGTACGTACAGTTCTAGATGGGATTATGATCCCGAGGGGGCTAGACGTGCCGCACGGGATCAGAATCCCATCCACCTCTGTGTGTCTGGTTCCGGAATGGACACACAAAGGACCGAGATGCACCTCTTAGACTATGCTTCCACATCTTTGATTACATTCACACATTCACTCTCTCGCTATCCTAACGCATTTCTTTCTCTTTATCTCTCTTCTGCCGTTGATGCTATAAAATCCCAGATTCTCCTATCTACTCTCTCCTCACTTTTTTAATTGGGTTATCTTGCTTGATTTTTTTAATCATTCTAGGGGATTATTGAAGTAGTTGATATGGAAGGGCAGATTAGATAGGTCATGTGGTCTTTTTCTGCAATCATGTTTCTATGTTTCTCTACATTTCTATTTATCTAATATTCTTTTACAGTAGCAATTTCTCTCATGTATTTTCATTGTGGATATCCTGAAAAACAGATTGACTGGGGAGGTCCCCCAAGACACGTCCAGGAGCCTCTAGTCTACGCTCCCAAACAAAAAGTCACTGATGGAGACAAGAAATGAGACGCTGTGGAATACATACTTTGTCCAAGTGCAAAGGGAGTTAATGGCAGATCTAAAATATGAGATTCAAAGATTTATTTTTTCATTTATTGCATTGATCACCTGCCCATCGATATATTATTGAGTGGTTCATACAAAAGTGTTCATCATTAAAAATGGATCCAAATAAACTCTATCTTATAAATATAGATTAAATAACCACACCTCAGGTACAAGTAAGTTGAAAGAAATGAGCCTCTAGGCTCTTTTGAAAGTCTAAATAGTCACCAAGACTATGAATAACAATTGGCAAAGTTTATTCCACAATTTGGAACTTGCAAGTGAAAGGGCCCTGGACTGTGTGTTTGCATTACAGACTACTGGAATTAGAAGGTCCTGTGAACTAGAGCACAAAGACCAACCAGGGACATATAGAGCTATGTTGTTGTTAAGTGCCGTCGAGTCGGACTCGACTCATTGCGACCATATAGGAGCATATTTCAGATATTACAACCCTATGCACAGTCATAAAAACAGCACAAACATTTGAATTATAATCGATACACAATAGGTAGCCAATGAAGTTCATAAAGGACTGGGGTATAGTGGTTATACTTCTTAACACCACTGACCATCCACACTGCTGTTTTCAGTATCAACTAAAGAAGCATCCGGAGATACCGGAGCAAAGCCAAATAGAGAATGTTAGATAGTGGAGAACCAATCTGAACCACTGTTTAAAAATCAGCATGATTTAAACACAAACACAGCTTGTGTAAAGCACAGAATTTAAAAAATACTTCAGACACAAATTTTGCAGTTTCAACACAAAATGGAGTGGAGGAGGAGCCTAAATGTTACAGCACTGACTTGGGAATGAAGAGACCAAGGTTTGATTCCCACTAGCTCTCCTTGTGGCCTTGGGCAAGTCATTTAACCCTCCATTGCCTCAGAAAAATCCAAGTTGTCAACGTCCCTGTTTAATGCACATTAGTAAGTTTAAGTTACAATGTAAACCACTTTGATTGAAATGATAAAGCAATATAAATACCTGTTAAATAAATAAAATCAAAATTTGGCATCAAGCAAAATTCACTGTACAATGATGGGGAAACAGTGTACAATCCTGAATGATGTTAAGGCAGTGGTAACTGAGAACTGCTTATAAATCAAGATATTGCCTGCGTATATTCAAAATTCAAGACCAGCTGTTGTAGAAGTTTACAAAATGGTAAAAGTAAATATTAAATAGTGTGGATCAATAGGGCTGAGCCCAATGGTATACTATGCCACATAGGGTACCAGGAAGACACTTTCCCAAAAGGTGGACCTGTTGACATCTTCCAGTGAGGAAGGACGTGAACTATTTTAATACATTTCCAGTCATTCCATACACCACTAGGCAAGATAGCACAATATCTGGTAATACAAAGTCAAAGATGGACAAACCATTGAGAAACAATAACAAATAAGCCGTCGGTTTATATTCCAACTCCCACAGTAAGAGGTCTGTCAAGGAGATAATCAGTATCTCTGCTCCATGCTCAGTCCTAAAACTCTGCTATTAGGGATCTAATGATTGATGGAGCTCCATAAAAAGATCAAGTTGAGCATGCACCTCCTGCTCAATGATTTTGGACAAAAATGGCGGACAGGACATAGGTTGAAAATTTGTTACATCTTGCAAATCACATCTTACTTTTAATCGCAGGCAACACAGAAGCCCGTTTCAAAGCTAGAGGCATGTCACCAGACTGAAATGGACAGTTTATTGCTAAACACAAAAACAATAGCACAGACTCCTAAGGACTTTAATCATAGCAACAGTAATATAATCAAGTGGACAACATGTAGGCCAAATCCTTGATAGCAGATGAGAAGTGTCTGCCATTGATAACTTAGTAAATGTGGATCACAAGACTACCTGAGTCCTTATCAGAGGAGGAGCAGCTACCTCCACATTATCCTGACAACTAACAACACCTCTCCCACCCCTCACCAAGAAGGGACATGACCTTAGATTCCAAATAGTCAGCAAACTGATCAGACAGAAACTGAGGTATGACATTAGGTTGATCTGTCAAAAACTGCACTGTTGTAGAAAGCTCTTTAGGTCGCGATAATGCCATACTAATTTTTTCTGTAAAATATTCTTGCTTATCGATTCCACCTTACATCTATATTGTTTATATAGAGAGACACAGAAAGCATACATGTCTTTGGAACAATACTTTCACCACTAATGTTTTGACCTTCACGTTTCATTTCTCATAGAATTTCATTAAACCAAGGAGCAGAGGCCATTCTTTGCCTAGGTTTAACAAATGTCCTGTATGAACACTGCTGGCTTTTGAAAGCTCAGTGTCCCATCATTGAATTAGTTGGCCAATATCATAATTTGATGGCAGCTGATTCTTAAATGATCACTGAGCCTCCGATCTTGTGTATGTTATTGCAAGCTGAAACTTAACTATTTAGTGATCAGTGGCAGGATTCCTCATGAAAATTAAGTGCATCTAACAAGATCTAGAAATATGTGAGTAAAATATTAAATCCAAAGTATGACTCTTAAGATATGTGGGACAAGTCATATTCTGTTTGAAACCCAATGCTTTCATAGCACTATGAAAGTGAGAATACTGTGATCTCTCGTTTGCATGTACGTTAAAATATCCCTTCACAACTACATTTACAAGATCACAGGTCAACACAATCAACCATTCTAAAAACAAAAACATATCAGAATCAATACAATGGGGCAGAATATCGACAATACAAATACCCCAAGAACCCATGTGCAGAAGGCATGTCTCTTAACAATCCATCTGAAATTTGGAGTGCCCCTGTAATCCAAGGGAAATCAAGCTAATAACAGGACATCACAGTAGAAAAGGCACCATACCCAAGAGATGAAGCTCTTTTATGTAAATTAAATCAGCAGTAGTAAGCCAAGTTTCATTTAGCACAAATACATCTATGTCAAGCCTGAAGAAGATCAGCAATTAAAATCGTCTTATTTCTACAAGACCAAGCTTTTAAAAAGGCAGTTGTTAAAACTAACGGAAATATATTAGTTGTCAGTGTTGAGTAAGCAGCAGTATGTGTAGGATCATCACATGAGCCCCTTTAGGTCTCTTATTGCCACATAGTGGTATCGAAACACTATAAGAACCAAGCCCCATATTACCAGAATATTGGCCATGGTACTATCAATCAGCATATGTACCAACTCCCCCATGTCTTTGTTTAGGGTTGCATCCATCGCTCCATGCAGGTCACCTCCCCTCTATTTATTGAAGTATAAAAAATATTTAAGTTTAGGAAGAGGATGAAAGCAAATCAAACTTAAATATCTTTTATACTTCAATAAATAGAGGGGAGGCGACCTGCACGAAGTGGCAGGTACAACTCTAAACAAAGTCATGGAGGGGGTGACTTGCACGGAGCGGCAGTTACAACCACTCTAGCCACCTTACTGGGTAGACTAGATGGTCCATACTGGTCTTTATCTGCTATCATATACTATGTTACTATGAAAAAAGTACCATCAATAGACTCACAAAGCAAAAATCATGACATTTGAAAAATGCCTGTCATCCACCAATACTCTGCATAGAACCTCTGCAGCACGCTAAGGGGCAAGTCATAAGGGGCATGCTCCTTTGGCGTGACACCTCAGAAGGGTTACTGGTATATATCCCCTGCCACAAGTGATGTCATCACACTGTGACTGGCAGTTCAATCCAGCCAATGGTGCAAATGCTGGCAAAAACAGCTGAATGCAGGTCAATGGATTCTTAGTTCTCTCTTTCAGCTCTCACACCATTTATCCCCCTGAAATATTTCCATAAGAGATGGTCTGCATACAATGAAGGCAGTGCATGCAAATCTCTCATGAATATTTGTTATGGATATGCTGAAAACCTGACTGATTAGGTGTTTCCCAAGGACTGGGTTGAGAATCCCTGTGATAGAGTACATCATACTGGAAATCTGCTTTCAAGAAACTCTGGGAAAGTTGGGAGTTTCTAGCTTTCATCTCATGTCAGTCTATTTCATCTATTATATTTATATCCTGTTTATCCCAAACATGGAAGTGGTTACAATTAACCTAAAAATCAATAAATAATACAGTCTAAAATTGTAAAATTATGGATGAAACATAATAGACATACAACAAGATTCAGTTAATTATTAAAATTACAATTTATCTCTAACAATAAAACTTGAAAACATTAAAAAACCAAATAAAGCTCCTTGCCCTGAAATTTCAATAAAAATTTTCAGAAATGACTAAGAATCAATATTAAAAGCTGCCTTAAAACTGGTTGTTGTTAATTGCCATCAAGTCAATGTCGACTCCTGGTGACACTCTGGATAGTTGACCTAAACTTTCTTCGGTCTTCAGTCAAGCGGCTCATTCTATCAACAATATCCATAGCTGCTTTTATTGTATTGATCCATCTCATTGCTGGCCTTCCTCTTTTACGGTGACCTTCTATCTTGCCAAGCATTATATGTTTTTCCAATGATCTCTCTCTTTGCATGATGTGTCCAAAGTATGAAAGTCGAAGTCTTGTCACCTGAGCTTCTAAGGAAAGTTTAGGTTTGATCTCCTCTAGTGCTGACTGGTTTGTTCTTTGGGCAGTCCATGATATACACAGTATTCGTCACCAGCACCATAATTCAAAGACATGAGTTTTCTTCCTATCTTTTTCACTGTCCAACATTTGCATCAATATGACGTTATTGAAAATACCATGGCCTGGACAAGTCAAATATTTGTATGGAGAGAGGCATCTCTGCCCTTGAGAATCTTGTCAAGGTCCTTCATAGCAAATTCTATCAAGAGCAATATGTCATCGGTTTCTTGACTGCTAGTCCTTTCTTTATTGATTGTTGATCCAAGTAAGTTAAAGATGTCAATTATTTCAATTTCTTCTCCATCAATGATGAACGTTTTGATTTCGCCAGTTGTCAGGATCTTTGTCTTCTTAACATTAAGGTGCAGGTTCTTTTTAAGACTATGTTGCTTGATCTTGAGAAGCAAATGTTTCAGATTGTCTTCACTTTCAGCCAGTAATGTGGTATCATCAGCATAGCGAAGTTTGCTGATGAGTCTTCCATACAGTCCTGCTTCTCTGATGATTTATTCTGCACATAAATTAAAGAGGTAGGGGGAAAGTATGCAGCCTTGTTGTACACCTTTGCTGATTTTAAACCATTCTGTTTCTCATAGTTCCTTTCTAACTGTTGCTTCTTGATCATGTAAAGGTTGTGCAAGAGAACTATCAGGTGTTCTGGTATACCCATGTTTCTTAATGTGGTCCAGAGTTTCTCATGGTTTACACAGTCAATAGCCTTGCTGTAGTCAATAAAACACATATAGATATCCTTTAGGTGTTCTTTTGTCTTTTGAAGGATCCATCTCACATCCGCAATGATGTCTCTCGATCATCACCCTTTCCTGAACGCTGCTTGCATTTCAGGCAGTTCTCGTTCCACATATGGTTGTAATCTTTGATGAATGATCTTGAGTATAATCTTGCTGGCATGTAGGATCAGAACGATTGTGCAATAATTTGCACAGTCAGTTGGGTCACCTTTGTTTAGTATTGCTATAAAAACAGATCTTTTCCAGTCAGTTGGCCATGAATTTGTCTTCCAAATTTCC
Organism: Ichthyophis bannanicus; assembly: GCA_033557465.1. NCBI lineage: Eukaryota > Metazoa > Chordata > Amphibia > Gymnophiona > Ichthyophiidae > Ichthyophis > Ichthyophis bannanicus. Next base: position 125,785,380 of record CM066048.1, read on the forward strand.
TGGCAGAGCCTTGTAAGTACTGTATGGTAACAGCTTCATCCGATTGCTGCAATACTTCAATGGGAATACCATCACTGCCAAGAGCTTTGTTCTTTGATAAGGCTTTCAATGCTGCTTCGACTTCTTTTTTCATCACCAATAGTTCCTGATCATAAGGTACTGGTTGAAACGGCTGTTGGTCCACTTGATGTTTATGGTATAATGACTCTGTATATTCTTTTTAGCCTTTCTTGATCTTCTCAACATCATTCAACATGCTTTGGGTACTTTGCCTTAAAAGTAAAAGGGGACATATTCAAAGAGTTTTCGCCACTTAACAGACCTGCCAAGCAGGTAAAACACCCTCATCCCATTATTCAGTGGCACTAACTGGATTATCATCACAGACCACCTAAAAATACCCAATTAAAACCATGGAGATCTATGGCTGCAACAAGGGCAGTAACAGTGACTGTCTGGTTAGAAGTAATATCCAGCTCTTAACTGGATAGTTAAACCCTTTTAAAGTTATGTCATCTGAATAGCTGTCATAATTTTAACCAGTTTGCGCCATTGGGTTAGTGACTGAATATCTCTTCTAAAGGGACAGTGGTATAGCTGTCTGGAGAATCTAGAAATTCAGCACCAGAAAAAAGATAAGTTCTGATGCTGAATATTCGGGTTAAATTTAACCAGCAGCAGTTAGGTGCTTTAAATAGCCTGCTGTTGCTGCAAAATACCTCCTCAAAGGTCTTTAAAATTTACCAAAAGAGCAACACATTGTTCATTGTTTATTCTGGATTTACTCTTTCTCCTCTCACTAGGTTTAGCAGTGAGGCAATGTCCAATAAAAAATGAATGGAAAAATATGGCAAGGATTAACAATGAAATATAGGTAAGGACAGGATGGCAGCTGAAAGAGCCAAGGGTAGCAGGATTCACGTCCATGACTGCCGCCAGAGTGGACTGATACAATTCTGAAGAGAAGGAAGTTTTTCTGCCATGTGTGACTAGGCGATTTCAACAAAGTAAGTTTTCAAGGAAGATTTAAATTTGTGGTAGGAGGATTCACATTGAATATAATAAGGTAGTGAATTCCACAGGAAAGAGACCAGGAAGAAAAAGACAGATGTGCAAGTAGATTCATGTTGGAAGCAGGCTACTAAGGAATGGTCAGGAGATTGATTTCTTGAGATTGAAGAGCATGTGCAGTTTTATAAGGAATGAGCAGATCAAACAGGTAATGCGGAACACCTGAATAGAATGCTTTGTGGATGAACCTGAGGAACTTACAACAATGGCTGGACATTGGAAGCCAGTGATTGAGAAGGAGCAAGGGTGTGATGTGATCATACTTCTGAGCATTACATAGAAGTTTTAAGAGGTGTATTATATACAGTCTGAAGTCTTTCAAGTTTAAGGTTGCCAATATCCGTTGCACATTCCAGCAGCAACCCCCGCTACTGAGTAAATTTGAGAATGAGCACTGGTTAGTCCTACATATAGTCCTGCCTTCTTCAAATTTATGCTCATGAATTCAATCTTTGTTCCATTCCATGTGAGCAGATGGTTGGGGACAGTGTAAGAGGTATGGGTAAGAGTTTGATCACAGAGGGAGATTTTTAGTAGGGTACACGCAAAGTCACAATCTGTTAAAGAGCTGCTAACAGAATCTACAGCACTCTGGAAAGCTGAAGGTTTGAGGCTCCATGGGCAAAGGTGGTGATCCCCAGGAGAGATTGTAGTTAATTTTAAATATGTTTCAGCAACCATCATGCATTGTATGAAGAAGAAGACTAAGGGGGTCATTCTGTCCTGCAACTAGCGGGGTTGGACTCAGCTCTGGGACCCTATTTCATGCCCTTGGCTCCCCGCATGTACAGAGCCGTTGTGCAGGGAGTGCTGGACAGGGGAGGGAGCGGGCAATGCTGGGGCAGAGTGGGGGTGTAGTCAGGCTCCGGAATGTACAGAGTCCATTCATATCAGGCCTCTGTACGTCATGTGGCGCAGAGATGGATGCACACTCTTTTCCACCCTGAAGGTGGAATAAGTGACAGGCGTGGTGGTGATTGTGGCCTGAAGTACCTCTCCCACATTGCAATGCCGTGGAAGGGGTCCCACTGCCCGAACCTGGGTTTGGGTGACACCGCTGAGGGTTGGGCGACAGTGAAATGGGCCATTGGTGTTTACAGCTGGTGTGCCAGTGGCAAGGTGATAGAACACCACTGCACCAGCATACTGTCCGGAGCGCTGTGCAATGGAAACGGGGAGATGCCAGGACATCTCCCTGCAGGGAAACATGTGCGCATTAGGCCATCCAAATGCCCAGTTCCGCAATCAGAGGAACATATAGCTCCCGCTGTTGTGGAATTGGGTACATCTGGGCCACGTCCATGATTTGGGCATCCTGATGGTCCAGCCATGCAACTTTGTGAATTGGCCTCCACTTGTTTTCCCTTGGATGGCATCAGGCATGAACATGAGTTGATTACAGAACAGAGCTGGACCAGGCATGTCTAATAATGTGCCTAGTGGTTAGAGTACTGGCTTGGTAACCAAGAGACCAGGGCTTGATTCCCACTTGCACTCTTTGTGGGCTTGAGTAGTCCTCCATTGCCTCGGAAGAAAGGCCTAGCAAACTATTTCCAGTCACACTGCCAAGAAAACCCAGGAGCTGCTGGGTCACCAGGCGTCATCATTGACTCAAAGGCAAACATTGCATTTGCATGTCAGATGCCTGTGTCTCTCTCTAGTGTGGTAAATGAGAAAAGCTAAAATAGCTGCAGGGTTTCCTGAAGGATAAGTAAATTTGTTTTTTTAATGATTAAATATATTGCCTGAAAATTTAGGAAACGTCATTATTCATTTTTCTAGCAAACCCTGAAAAAGGACAAAGTCAACATGGATTTAGCCAAAGGAAGTCTTGCCTTACTAATCTGCTACACTTCTTTGATGGTGTGAATAAACGTGGATAAAGGTGAGTCATAGTGTATTTAGACTTTAGGAAAGCATTGACAAAGTCCCACATTGGAGACTCCTGAGGAATTAAGAAGTCAGCATAGAAGGCATTTAAATCTAGTTGAGAGAAAGAAAACAAAGATAATTGATTAATTTTCTCAAAGGAGGAGAGTGAATAAAGGAATAGCCAGGGATCTGCACTGGGACAAGTACTTTTTAACATATTTATAAATGATCTGGAATTGGGAACAACAAGTGAAGTGATTAAATTTGCAAATGACACCAAAATATTCAGAGTTGTTAAATTGCATGTGAATTGTGAAAAATTGCAGAAAGACCTATCTGATTGAGTTCTTTAACTGGGTGACCAAGGAACTAGCTCCGGCCGCGAATTACCGCGACCGGACACAGCCTCTGGGCCGGCAAGCCAAGGGTTAACCTTGGTGGGGGGGCGGGGGGGGGGAGGGGGAGGGCGACGCGGCATCCGGCTATAGAAGAGCCGGGCGCGCCGCGTTTTGCCCTCTTTCCCTCCTCCCAGCGGCGCACGAGCGGGCGACTGGCCAGAGCAGCGGCCTGGTTTCAGCAGTCCCGGTTTGGTTCACGCGATCGGCAGCGGTCCGGGTTGCGATCGGCGCGCTTCGGAGCAGTGACCTCATTCAGCAGTCCCAGTTTTCAGCGGTCCTGGTTCGCGCGATCGACAGCGGTCCGGGTTGCGATCGGCGCGCGTCGGAGCATCGACCTCATTGCGGCCTACCTCCTTGTGGCCTCGCGTGAGCAAGGTCCAGGCAAGGTGCACAACGTAAAACAACACGCGTTGCTGTAAAATGGGCAACGCAGGAAAAGGCAAAGAAGGGGGACGGGCCCAAGAGGGGACAGTCGGAGAAGAATACACGGCAAAGCAGCAGACGGGCCCCAACGCGGCAGCAGGCACCTGCCCCCACGCCATCGGCCTCCAGCCAGGAGCTAGACGAACTTTTCAGACTCATATGCGACCAGGTGAACCAGCATGGACTGAGCACGTTTAAGCAGCGCCTGGAGTCAGTAAGCGCAGGACCGGCGGGCCTGGGAGCTGCAGACCCACCAACAGTGAGCAACAGCATGGCCGGCATCAGCGGGGCCATGCCAGGCACCAGCAGCAGTATGCCGGGCATCAACGGCAACAGCCTGTCCGACACCAGCGGCAGCACGCCAAGCACCAGCAGCAGCATGACAGGCGCCAGCAGCAACATACCGAGCGCCAGCGCAGCGGCCGGTAAGTCTACTGGGGGGAAGGAAGCCTTAGTAGTGTCCTCTTCGTCAGAAGAGTCTAACTCTGATTCAGACAGAGATACTTCTTTAGCAACCGCTATGCGGAGCATGTTGAAAACATTCACAAAGAAAAAGAATAAATCCCAAAAAGAAAAACACCTAGCAAGGGTATGGACAGAGCGCGGGGAAAACCCCGTACGGGGAACGGGGAGCGGGGAGGCCCGGGTAGCAGAGACAGCAAGGGCAGTCCCGACTACGCCGACAAGCCCGGTAGCAGTGAGTGGGGACCCGCGCTGTGGAGTGAGCTCTCTGGCCAGCGCGGTGCCCAGAAAGATAAAGAAGCGGATCTGGCGGAGGAAATTTATTGACATCTTCTCTTTGCTGATCAGTGACCAGGAGGGGGACCCCAATGAGAATAAGGAGAAAGATAGGAGATGGGAGAGAAGACCCAAGATTGTAAAATCCATCAACAATTGGGTCTCCGCCTTTCACATATATATGAGCATCGTTTTAGAACGGGAACCCGAACTCAGTCAATACCTTATCAAGTACCTTGACACCATAACCCAAGCGCACAAGCGTCTAGGCGGGTGGGCCTGGCTCAACTATGATGTCAAGTTCAGACAGAGCTTGGCAGAGGACCCAACTATGACCTGGCAGCACAGGATCATTGATCTATGGCTGGAAGAGATGTCCCACAACAGACCATTGTCGCAGGAAGTGACCTCGCAGTCCTTTCAGGCGCCGCAATGGCGGCAGAATTACCAGCCGGCCGGCCGCAAGGCATGCCAGCAATACAACACAGGAAGCTGCACTTGGCGGCCGTGTAAGTTTAGGCATGCATGTTCCGGATGTGGGGGGAACCACCCCGCCACCTCATGCCGAGCCGGTAGGGATAACAAGCCATTCCGGCCAATGCTGCCTAGAGGGAACGATGGGCCTGGCCCCAACCCCCATCAGGCTTGACCACATGAGGCCTTGACTGAGGGCATACCCCCAAAAAGACAAAGCTCTCAATATCGAGAACGGCTTTGCTTATGGATTCCGGATTCCAGCCTCAGTCACGTCGCAGGGGCAGGCAATCCGCAACTCACCGTCAGTTAAAAAATTTGCATGGGTGGTACAGCGCAAAATACTGCTAGAAATAGAGCTGGGGAGGGTGGCTGGCCCTTTCACTTACGTACCCCTCCCGAACTTGATACTGTCCCCGTTGGGAATAGTCCCAAAGAAAGAGTCAGGAAAGTTTAGACTAATCCATAACCTGTCGTACCCAGAGGGGAGTTCTGTCAACGACCACATCGACCCAGCCCTATGTTCCGTGAAATATTCGACGATCGATCAGGCCGTGGGTATCATACGGAAATTGGGGCGGCGGGCGAAGCTGGCGAAGGCTGATATCGAATCAGCCTTTCAACTGCTCCCGGTTCACCCAGACTCCTTTGCACTGCTGGGCTTTTCCCTCAACGGGGAATATTACTATGACAAATGCTTGCCCATGGGGTGCTCCATATCATGCGCATACTTCGAGCTGTTCAGTACATTTGTACATTGGGTCGTCGAAGACATTGCGGGGCACAACACCGTCATACATTACCTGGACGACTTCCTATTCATTGGCAACGGGGAGGAAGGATGTAAAAGGATCCTCAGCATATTTGAACACATCGCCCAGCGCTTTGGAATCCCCCTGGCGAAAGAAAAGACCACTGGACCCACAGGGACCATCACATTCTTGGGCATAGAGCTCGATGTAGCAGCACAGCGGTCTCGGCTGCCGGATGATAAAATCAACAGGCTGCGAGCTGCCGTACGCGAAATCCAGGAGCGGACGAAGGCAACATTAGAACAGCTACAATCCTTGCTGGGTCTGCTATGTTTCGCATGTAGGATCATGCCAATGGGACGGGTGTTCTGCCGTCGCATGGCGATGGCTACAAAGGGGGTCAAAAAGAAACACCACAAGATCCGAATTACAAAAGGCATTCGGGAAGATCTGCGCATGTGGGAGCTCTTCTTGCACTCCTTTAATGGCCTAGCATTCTGGCAGGAGATACCAGTGACGAGCGAGTCCCTGGATCTCTTCACTGACGCTGCGGGAGGGAGCGGCTTCGGAATCTATTTCCAAGGCGCCTGGTGCTCAGAGGAGTGGCCGCCCGAGTGGCAAGCCGAGGGTATCACTAAGGATATTACCTTCCTGGAGCTATTCCCCATAACGGTGGCCCTATACATCTGGGCCCCTCAACTAGTAAACAAGGCAATCATATTTCATACCGACAACATAGCGGTTGTGTATGCCGTGAACGGGATGCGGGCTCAGACTCCAGGGGTCATCGCACTCCTTAGGCACATAGTGATGATATCCCTAAAGCATAACGTAAATATCAGGGCCGAACACATCCCCGGGCAGCATAATAACATTGCCGATGCTCTCTCTTGTTTCAAGATCCCACTCTTTCGATCGCTCGCGCCCAGTGCCGATCCCGACAAAACGGCTATCCCGCCACAGATATGGGAACTTGGTCCACCGAAGTTTGGAAGCTTGTTCTGAGCTCCCTATCCGAGCGGACAAGACGGAAATACCTGGCGGCCTGGGGGAAATTTCAAGCCTTCTGCAGAGGAACCGGACTCAAGAATGTTGGTCCCACGACGGAATCCATCCTGCAGTGGATCCTACACTCCAAGAACTGTGGAGTCAAGAAGTCAATGGTACAATCACATTTGGCCGCAATCACCTTTTTCACGAAGGTGATGGGTAAGACCAATCCACGAGCAGATTTTGTTATAGCCAAGGTAATGAAGGGCTGGAAGACGGAACAGCCCTGCACATTAGACTGGCGACGCCCAATAACGCACGAAACTTTGCAGAGACTGATAGCAATCACGGGTCAGATATGCTTCAACAACTTCGAGACCCGACTATTCAGGTGTGCATTCTCATGGGCATTCTTCGGAGCATTCCGAATAGGCGAATTGGTAGCCTCGGCGAGCCGAGAATCGGCCGAAGGCGGGATCCGGGAGAGCGATGTCAGCATGCAGGATGGGAAGCTCATACTGCTTATTCGTAAGTCAAAAACTGACACCGAGGCAAAAGGCACACGGGTAGTGCTGGCCCCGCTGCGGGGGGACCCATTCTGCCCAGTAGCAGCCTTCACCGAATACAAGCAGATACGCCCGGCAAGGGTCGAGCATTGGCTGGTCCACTCGGACGGAACCCCCCTCTCGCGGTTCCAGTTCGCTAGGGTATTGAAGCTGACACTTAAAGCAGTAGGTTTGGAAGCGTGCTTGTACGGCACCCATTCATTCCGCATAGGGGCCGCTTCTACGCCGGCCAACATAGGTATGACGAGGGAACAGATCATGACCATCGGGAGATGGCGCTCCGAGAGATACAAACTATACGTACGCCCGGTCTGACGCCGGGCGTAAGTCGCCTACTGGGTGGGTCAGGCTAAGGTTCCAAAAAAAAAAAAAAAAGCGGATCTTCTTTGTTTGTTTGCGTAACGGAAATCACAATTGCTGTGTATAGATATGTAACTTAGACTGTTTTTTTTTTCTAGTACCTTTTGTATTCCTGTTTCTAGTACCTTTGTATTCCTGTACCCAAAATGTGATCTTGATGAGCTGTGTTGGTTTCCAATAACATCATATAGGTGCCAATCCCCATGACGAGGCGTGGATCTGCGGCCATTCGTTTGTTCATTGGGCTGAAAAGAGGTCAAGACAAAGACCACAGGGGCATAATCTGGGCTTCCCTAAGGAACAACTGGTGGTGAGATGGCTGGGGCGACGTGGTATGGTGTGGGACCAGCTGATGCCATGCCTCTTACAGTTGAAGAGGGCGGGCGGACAGCCATGGGCAATTTTGGTGCACCTGGGCGGTAATGACCTGATGGGTACGTGCAGTGTTGAGCTCACCAAGAAGATGCAGAGGGACATGCTGATGCTGACGGGTGCCTTCCCAGGAACATTGCTGGTCTGGTCTCACATCATACCACGGTGAGTATGGAAGGGAGAGTGGTCTCATCACACAGTAGAAAAAACGAGGAGAAAAGTGAATAGATGGATGGCCCGGTTCATGGAGTCAATCGGAGGATACGGCATCGTCCACGACCTGATAGAAGAGCGCTGCCACGGATTGTATCGCACGGATGGGATACACCTTTCAGAGATTGGGATGGATGTGTACCTCTGTGCCATACAAGACACGATCGAACTTTTGTGGCAGAAAACGTGGGTTGGCCACAGCAGGATGGGGTGAGAAAAAGGGGGGAACTCCCCGGCAGGCGAGGGGTCGCAGCCGGGAAGGATTGGCGAGAGAGATAGGGACCCCATCCTTATGAGAGAGCGCACAGCCCAGACATGAGAAGGGGGAGTGGGGCACATGGGAACTGATGGGGCCCCAGAGTACAAAGATGGGTAAGCAGCAACAGTGCCTAGAAGACCTCCTGATGCTTTCACGGCCGGAGAGGCGAGCATACACCTTTCTCAGCATACCTCTGCACATGCCTTTTGACGGGCCCTGGGCAGAGGTTGATACAGACACTGCTGAAAAGAGTAACGGAGCCCTGAAGGGCCGGGGGGGGGGCCCCGCTGCAATGCCCCTTGTCCACGGTCATGTTAGTCGGGACCGACGGCAGTGAGGAAATGGCTTGGACGGCCATGTTCCAGAATATCCCTGCCGGGCGGCCGAAGAAATGTTGAAAGCTGGGGCTGTGCCTCTCGGAAGGATGAGGCTAAGTGAAGTAGGAGTTACGATGTTTTGTTGTAATATTGTTGTAATCTTGGATGTTACAATGTTCAATGTTCTTAAGTTATGCTGTGGCCAACAGTTTTGGCAATACTGTATTTTCCACTTATCGTTTGTCAAATAGAAATAAAGACATCTTTTGTGGCAAGTCCGGATACATGGTGGTTATTTCAAAAAAAAAAGGGGGGGCAAGGGAGGGGGGGGGAAGGGGTAGCGACCCGCGGCAGTCATGCTGGTCCCCAGGCTGAGATCAGGGGCATGCAATGGATGTCATCTACCTGGATTTCAGCAAAGCCTTTGATACTGTTCCTCATAGGAGGCTTGTCAATAAACTCAGTAGCTTGGGGATGGGTTCCAAGATGGCAAACTGGGTGTGTGTTCAGATGTTGGTGGGTTGTTGGGTAACTGGCTTTCTATTATTGCTTGTCCCAACAATTCTACTGGCCAAATCTCCTTTCTGTGGTCCCAATGTTGTTAACCATTTCTTCTGTGATAGTTCTGAAGTTGTTAGACTGACCTGTGGAGATAAGCACGTTATTCAACTGTTTATTTTATTTGTAGGCACCACTTATCTAGGAGGGAGTGTTTTGGTTATAACCATGTCTTACACTTACATCCTGTCTACCATCTTTAGGATGTCGTCAGCCACAGGACAGCGTAACACCTTATCCACATGCACGTCGCACATCAGCATGGTGGGTTTAACCTATGGAATATCTATTTTTCTGCGGGTCAGGGCAAGGGAATACAATTCAAAAGATATGGACAAAGTGGTTAGTCTGGTTGCCAGCATCTTACCACCCTTGTTGAATCCTTTCATCTATTCTCTGAGAAACCAGAAAGTGAAAGAAGCCTTAAGAGATGCTGTGAGACGAACTGCATTTTTCAGCAAGATATGAGATTCTCTGAGAGGATTCATAGCACAGACTGGAGGAATGCTTGTCAGATGGACAATGAAAGCCTCAAGATTTAGGGCTAAAGGGCTGGCCCAAGGGTATCTGATGTCCAAGGTGAATCTTCAGCTGTGCACCATCTCCCTGATAGCTGAAGGCCCTGCACCTCCTCCAGGTAGCTTAAGACCTTGTGCCCCCTTCATAGGGCTGTTCAATGCCTCCTGAAGTCCAACAACTCCACTTACTTTTGGCACTCTTCATATTCCACCCTCTCCCCTCTCCTCTCCTTCCGTTATCCCCCTCCCCTCCATTTCCAGCATACCCTCTTTCCTTCCATACCTTTCCCAGCTATCCAGAATCTCCCCTTCTGTTCTGTACTTCTCCAGCTATCCAGCCTCTCCTCTCCCTTTCCCTTTCCCTCCTTTTTGAGGTATCTAGCATCTCCCCTTCCCTTCCCCACCCCCATGATGTCCAGCATCTCCTCTTCTCTTCCATTCCTCCTTTCAGGTATCCAGAATGTCCCTTCTTAGGATGTTACCTGGGCCATACTCTGGCTGCTACCATTGCCGTTGCTTCTGCCCTCCACCAGGCCGACTCTAAAACAAAGTGAAAGCAGCTGGTGCAGGATCTTGAGCAAATGTGCAAGCTCAAGGCAGACCAAGTCCAATCTTCCAATCTCTTCGGGGGAACGAGATGATCGACTGCTTTCATGCTGATGCAGGGCTGCCGAGGACTGTCATGCAGGCACTGGTGCTGGTGACACCCCAGATATGTATCACCCTAGGTGGGCACCTAGTCTGCCTAATGGAAGGGCCAGCCCTGTAGGACTAGTTTTATCAATCCATATTAATGCATTAATGCACATTATTGTATGTTAGTATGCAATATTAAGCACAAACCCTCTTATTGCCATAGGAGATCCCTCTTATTGCCATAGGAGATCTATTTAATAATAATGTGTGTTAGGTAAGAATAGCACACAATCAGGTGCATAATGTGTGTTAATGCATTAACTCTTAACTAGAAATATGCATCATTTTAGTGTTCTCTGTTGCACAAATACCCAAAGACAAAGCATGAGAGCAGGGCTATGCCAAGTTTTTGATGCAACATTTGATATGAGATTTGAAATGTGTTGACTTGGGATGCCGGCAGTAAAGACACATAAATTCCCTCTTGATTTAATAGCTTACTGATTTTACATGAATTGTTTCATGGGCAAGAACTCCTTAATTTATGCACGGGTTATTTTCCAGTCCAGTTTTCTTTCTCTTTGAAAGCCCCTTTTCTATAATATACTGACCATAGTGCTCATTCTTCACAATTATTCCAATTGATTCATTTTCAAAGAAAACAGACATGCATGTTTTAGCATAAGAGCATTCTTATAAGAACTCTATCTGATAGTGGAGTGGAAGAGTAGCCTAGTGGTTGGGGCAAGGTACTTCAGGCCGGAAGGTCAGGGGTTCAAATCCCACTACAGGACAGCAACCTTGGGCTAGAAGGACTGGGGTTTCTAGTCCCACAGGTGCTCCTTGTGGTCTTGGGCAAGCCACTTAACCCTCCACAGCCCATGTTCCCTGTAAAATAGTTATCTCCAAGTTATAATGCCCTGTTCAATGTAATTTCAGTTTGTTCAATGTAAACCGCACTGAAGTGGAATAGCACGGTATATAAGAGAATGTAAATTAATAAATGTGTTTATATGGTATAATAACATTTGGGCACAATCAGGATAATCATTTGGAAAAGATTCTGTAATATGTTTGCTAAGCTCCGCACTGGTAACACAGATATGATCCGTGGTTCCAGCACAGGGCTTTGTGCTAACTGCAGGGGGCGGGTACATCCGTCCCCTTTCAGTTACCATGCTGTAGTGTGGCAAATGAGCCACTACATCATCCACTGAGGTGACATTATTTGCACTTGCGCTACCTGCTCCGAACGCAGATAGAATGAACTTCAAATGCATGTGCTCGCTGTGCTGCAGCTGCAATGCTCGTATCCTACCCAGTCGCCTTTCAGATGCATGCTGCAATGGTAAAATAGGGTTCTAGCGTGGGGCCTCACACTTCTTTTTAGCCTGCCACCAATACTCTGGTTGTGCACATTAGTAAACATGCCCCACAGAGAATTCTTGGGCAGAGCGGGTTGCAGAGTAATAGGATTATATAAGGTGCTTGATTATATCTTTCCAAAGTTCTTTGCGAGTGTCCTGAGGATTGGATGTGAATTATAGAAGGCCATGACAACAGAAAAGGGGGCCCACGTACCTTGGAACTTGCAAATCTGATTTGCAGACGGTGCTTCACTTGAAATAATGAGCCGAAATGCCAAAAATTAGTTGCATGCACGAAGACCTGTTTGCAAAAATAACACAGCAGAAGTTTTTGTCTTCTTGATAGCAACATTTCATGCACATTCCACTATATATGAAATTTTATTCAAATTCTAAATTAGTGAACTGCTGCAATGCAATATGCTACAAGGCAGCTCATTCATTCAGAATTAAGCAAAAATCGGCATACAAGACATGCTCAGGTGCCGGTCAGTGCACGTTCTAAGGTGTGCAGGAGTCCTCCACCCGTATTCTCCCTTCGGAGCTGGTATAGCAAGACTGCATAGTCAATCATAAGGGGCAGGCAAGTTCTGCAGGACTCCCAAGGGATCTGCCTGACACCATGACATTGTTGCCTCACTCCTGCTGGTAGCAAAGCAGGTGCGGGACTCTTGCGCACCTTAGAAGGAATGTTGCAGACTAGATTTCAGAAGAAAGATAAGAACATTTCAGTGAGCTTTAGTAACTCTGGTAACCCGGAAGCCCTCCTCGCCTCTTTCCCAAGACTTAGCACCCCCCCAAAATTGCTCCCCCCCCCCCCCCGCAACAAATTCACCAACAACTGTATTTGGTACAAACATTTGGTCGCAGCTTTATTTACACCTGTAACAACCGACCCAACACGGGCCTGAATATAACATAGAAACATAGAAACCTGATGACAGAAAAAGACCACAAGGCCCATCTAGTCTGTCCTTCCATAACAACAACTACAACAGTCCACTTTCTACCTTTAGAGATCCTCTGTGTTGGTCCCATGCTTTTTTGAATTCAGTTACTGTCCTCATCTCTACCACCTCCACTGGGAGACTATTCCACGGATCCACTACTCTTTCCGTAAAGAAATATTTCCGCATATCACTCCTGAATCTATCTCCCTTCACCCTCATCCCATGTCCCCTCATAGCAGAACTTGCTTTCAATTGAAAGAGGCTCTCTCCCTGAACATTTATGCCACGGAGGTATTTAAACATCTCAATCATATCACCTCTATCCCGCCTTTCCTCTAAGGTGTACATATTAAGATCCTTAAGTCTGTCCTCATATGCTTTATAATGAAGCCCATTAATCATTTTAGTAGCAACCCTCTGCACCGACTCCATCCTGTTCACATCCTTTTGAAGGTGCGGTCTCCAGAATTGCACACCATACTCCAAATGAGGTCGCACCAAAGACTTATACAGAGGTATTATCACCTCCTTTTTTCTGCTAGCCATTCCTCTCCGTATGCACCCAAGCATCCTTCTAGCTTTTGCCGTCGCCTTTTCTACCTGGTTAGCTACTTTAAGATCATCAGACACAACCACGCCTAGGTCCCGCTCTTCTTTAGTGGACAAAAGTACTTCACCTCCTATACTGTATTGCTCCCTTGGATTGCTGCAGCCCAAATGCATGACCTTACATTTTTTAACATTAAATCCCAGCTGCCAAATTCTAGACCATTCTTCAAGCTTAGCTAGATCCCTCCTCATGTTATCTACACCTTCCTGGGTGTCTACTCTATTACAGATTTTGGTATCATCCGCAAAGAGGCAAACCTTACCCGACAGCCCTTCCGCTATATCACTAACAAAGATGTTAAAAAGAATCGGACGAAGGACAGATCCCTGGGGCACACCACTGGTAACATCCTTCTACTCAGAGTGAGCTCCATTTACTTGTACTCTTTGTCGCCTCCCACCCAACCAATTTCTAACCCAAGCAGTAACTTTAGGGTCCATCCCTAGGGTGCTCAGTTTGTTTATAAGTCGCCTGTGAGGAACAGTGTCAAAGGCTTTACTGAAATCTAAATACACCACATCTAGAGCTCTCCCTCGGTCCAACTCCCTGGTCACCCAGTCAAAGAAATCGATCAGATTTGTCTGACAAGACCTGCCTCTGGTGAATCCATGCTGCCTCGGATCCTGTAATCCGCTGGACTCCAGAAACCTCACTATTTTCTCTTTCAGCAGCGTTTCCAATAATTTACTCACCACCGAAGTTAAACTAACCGGCCTGTAGTTTTCAACCACATCCTTACTTCCGCTTTTGTCTAAAGGCACCACATGAGGCTCTCTCCAGTCCTTTGGCACCACTCCTGACTCCAACGAGGCATTGAAAAGGTCAGTCAGTGGAGTTGCTAGAACGTCCCCAAGTTCCCTCAGTATTCTAGGGTGTATCCCATCCGGTCCCATCGCTTTGTCTACTTTAAGTTGAGCTAGTTTCTCACGAACACAGTCTTCTGAAAATTGTTCAAGATGTCCCTTGCTTCTGTTCTTATTTGTGGGTGTTTTCTGAGGTCCTGCTCCTGGTTCTTCATCTGTGAACACAGAACAAAAATATTTGTTAAGCAATTCCGCTTTATCCTTATCAGCTTCTACATATTCCCCCCCTGCACCCTTGAGTCTGACAATACCACTTTTGCCCTTCCTCTTCTCACTAATATATCTGAAAAATGTCTTATCCCCCCATTTTATTGCATTGGCTATTTCCTCCTCCTTTTGAATCTTTGCCTTCTTGACTACTTTGCTAGCTTCTCTAAGTTTTTCCAAATACAGATGCCTGTCTTCCTCTCTCTGTGATCTCTTGTATTTCATGAAGGCCTCCCTCTTTTTCTTCACTTTTTCAGCTACTTCCTTCGAAAACCATAGCGGTCTCCTGTTCCTTTTGCCTTTATTTACCATTTTAACAAAAAGGTTGGTTGCCTTTAAAATACCCCCTTTCAGTTTTGCCCACTGTTTTTCTACATCCCCCAGCTGTTCCCATCCCACTAACGACTCCCTGAGGTATTGGCCCATCTTCGCAAAGTTAGTCTTCCTAAAGTCTAAGATCTTCACCTTGGAATGGATTCTAACAGCCCTAGTCCTAATACTGAACCATACCATCTGGTGGTCACTGGATGCAAAATGATCTCCCACTACAACATCAGAAACACTCTCACCATTGGTAAGCACCAAGTCCAGTATGGCCCCTTCACGTGTGGGGTCTGTTACCAATTGCCTGAATAGTTCTCCCTGTAGAGAATCCAGGATCTCCTTACTTCTAGATGATACTGCAGCAGGAATGTGCCAATCAACATCTGGCATATTGAAATCTCCTAGCAGTAGCACTTCCCCTTTCCTAGCAATGCTGCGTATGTCTTCAATTAACTCTCTGTCCACCTCTTCCTCTTGTGAGGGAGGTCTGTATATCACACCAATGCAAATAGATTTCTCTTTCCCTCTTTCTAGTTTAACCCACAATGCCTCTTCTCTCCCTTTTAAGCTCTGTAATTCCAAAGCTTTAATAGTAGTTTTTACATATAGTGCCACTCCTCCTCCCCTTCTTCCTACCCTGTCCTTTCTGAATAAAGTATAGCCAGGTATAGTTACATCCCAGTCATGGTTTTCTGTGAACCATGTTTCTGTAACTGCCACTAAATCCAAGTCAGCCACTCCCACCAAAGCTTCAACTTCAGGGATCTTATTTCCCATGCTACAGGCATTAATACACACTGCCTTCCATGTGTTACCCCTGTTACCCATGTCCATAAAGGTATTTAATGTATCACCTACCTGGGGGCTTTCACTTACCTGGGGGCTTTCTTCACCTATCCCCAACGAATCTAGTTTAAAGCCCTCTTCAGTAGATTAGCCCGTCTACTACCAAAGATGCGTTGACCTTTCTTGGACAGATGGATGCCATCTCTGCTCTGCAACCCTTGGAACAGCATCCCATGGTCTAGGAAACCAAAACGCTCTTGAAGACACCATCCACGCAGCCATGCATTCATCTCCAGGATGCGAGCCTCTCTGCCTTGGCCTTTACCCTCAACAGGGAGGATTGAAGAGAACACCACCTGTGCACCTACCTGCTTCACCCTCTGTCCCAGAGCCATGAAGTCACTTTTGATACGTTCCGAGGTATACCTGGCAGTATCATTTGTTCCAACATGGATTAGCAACATTGGGTAATAGTCAGTGGGCTTGATGAGTCTCGGCAAACTCTCCGTAACATCTTGGATCTTGGCACCAGGCAGACAGCACACCTCTCTGGACATCAAGTCTAGTCGGCAGATGGACGCCTCAGTACCCCTCAGAAGAGAGTCTCCAACAACCACTACCCTTCGTTTCCTTCTGGTTACTGATTCTGCAACTATGGGGTACTTGAACTCTGGTTCTTCCCTTTCCAGGGATGCTTTCACCTCCTCCACTTCCAGGGCTGCATAATAGTTCTTCAATTCAAGGGCTGGAGAAGTTGGATTGGTGATTTTGAACATAACCCAGCCCCCGCACCCCTTGCCGGAGGATGCCCCCCCACCCGCCATCTTAGTAGCAAGGCGGAGCATCCTCCTCCCCCCCAAACCCCCACCGCCTGCCTCGCCATACTAGTAGCAAAGGCCGGCTCCCACCCCCCCGCTACCGGGCAGAGACCCCCAACCGGGCTGTCTCGCCCCACCCCGAGGAGCACTTCGCCCCCACTGCTCGTAAACCGGTTCAAGCCCGCGCCGCTCCTGCGAGCGCTGGCTCTGTACCCCACACCCCCACCAGCTGCAACATCCCCAAACCTCCTCCAAAAAAGGGGGCGGGCGGGCGGGAACGCGACCGCTTCCCGAGGAGCCGCGGCCAGAAGGAGACGGCCACGCGGCTCCTCGCGGGCACTGCTCTGCCCCCCCTTCCCAGCGGGCCAATAAAATCGCTCCGACGGCGCGACGGAGCGATTTCAAATGCCGCGCACAGCCTCCCCCTCCCAGCCCCCCCCTTTCTCCCCCCATCACGTGCTGGAGGCCGAGGCCGGGCCCGGGCCCAGGTTACTGACGGCGGTGGGACCCGGCCCGCGGCCTCGAGCATTAACTCTGGTAACCCGGAAGCCCTCCTCGCCTCTTTCCCAAGACTTAGCACCCCCCCAAAATTGCTCCCCCCCCCCCGCAACAAATTCACCAACAACTGTATTTGGTACAAACTTTTGGTCGCAGCTTTATTTACACCTGTAACAACCGACCCAACACGGGCCTGAATATAACAATTGAACATAACCCAGCCCCCGCACCCCTTGCCGGAGGATGCCCCCCCACCCGCCATCTTAGTAGCAAGGCGGAGCATCCTCCTCCCCCCCAAACCCCCACCGCCTGCCTCGCCATACTAGTAGCAAAGGCCGGCTCCCACCCCCCCCGCTACCGGGCCGAGACCCCCAACCGGGCTGTCTCGCCCCACCCCGAGGAGCACTTCGCCCCCACTGCTCGTAAACCGGTTCAAGCCCGCGCCGCTCCTGCGAGCGCTGGCTCTGTACCCCCGCCACCGGTGCGAGGTATGCCTATCCTCGCACCGCCCCCCCCATAAAGCTGCGACCAATCATTTCCAGTGCTTCCTGCCAATCATTAAGCAATAAGTCCTGTCCGACCGGGGACAAGTGTACCCCGTCAGTATGGTACAGTCCAGCACACTGTGGGTCCGCCCAAGGGTGCCGGACCTGCCAACCCCCAGCCTGCTGCAACCACCGGCCAATCTGCCTGTTGACCTTAGCCAGCCCTCTCAACCACAGTCGCTGAGGCAGGCAGGGCGGCTGAGGGATGATGTCAGACCACACGATTGCTATGTCTGGCCACTGCTCCTGCAGCGCCCGAAAGTCCCGCTGCACTGCTCGGATGAGCTGCCGGCACGTCCAACTGGAAAGATCGTTCCCACCAAGATGTACCAGAAGTCCAACCGGCCGCTGCCGCCGCTCCGCGTGCTCTCGAACCACTGGAAGTAGCTGCCACCAACGCATGCCCCGCTCGCCGAGCCACACCAACCGGAAATTGCAGGACACCAAGCCCAGGTGCGGACCCAGTGGACGAGTGGAGGCTCTGCGTTCCGCCCAGTAGACGAACGAATGTCCAAGAATCCACCATACACCGGGCGGGCCCCGAGCAGCACTCCATGCTGGCACACTCTGCAGTACACCTGAAAAAAAATAACAGCATTAGTACCCCCCCCCCCACACCCACCCCCCCCGACACCACAGCAGCTCACAACTGGTCCAGGCGCACGTAGCCCGCATAGGCCCCGGATCGCCAGCGCCCGATCCGTTGAATTACCTCACCCCCAAGGCCAGCAGCCGCAGCATTCGTTGCCGCACCTATCCGGAAGGAATGAGACGCATAACCGCGCTCATCCTAGCCCAGACGCCGCAAGGCCAGGCGGAACACTGCCGTGAATTGAAACTGGGTGACAGACCTCCCGTCCGAATGGCAGAAGAAACAACCGGCCTGATCCGGACGCTGATGCCAGTAAGCTGCCAAGTTCTGCACCGGACAGGAGCCCAGACCCGGAATGGCCCTCAACAGCACCCACCGACCCCGCCCCCGCGGGTCGGTCTTTGAGTGAGCCAGAAATATCCATACACGCATCTCCTGTAGGTCCACGTGATGAACCGGCAACCCCCCCCGCCCACCCCGACCGCCCGACTGAGGGACCAGCTCGCTAACTCGGAAGGCCCCAAAGAAAGCCGTGACAAACAATGCCCGGAAAAGGACTGCCTCAAACGGGGTAGCCGCCACCTCAGGCAGAACAACCCAAAGACGCAGCAGCAACTCATGCGACACGGGACGACGCCAATCCGGGGCCGAGGGCTGCGCTCGAGCCCACCTGGCTAACAACCGCTTCACCACATAAGATGCACCCGGATTGCCCCAGCCCGCCGCCCTGCTGAAAAAGGAGAAACTGGCCAAAGCCGCCCGCGCCGCCGTCCTTGACCACCCACACCCCTTTGCCCACGCTATGAAAGAACCCGCCAAGATGTCCCCAACTCTCCCACCCCTCCAGCCCCTCCCCTAGAGAAACTCTCGAACCCTCGCAAACCCATGCTGATAAGCCTTCCACGTACCTGGAGCCAAGGAGGACCGCAACAATGAGATCATTCCGGTGTCCCAATCCGCCAAAGGTGCTCCGGCACCACCGCCGCGGTCTCGTCCGCCCCCGGGGCCAACTCCCGAAACTGCTCCCACTGGAAACGAGACAAAGCGTCAGCGATAACGTTCTGAGCACCCGGCACATGACGCGCCCGAGCCGTGACATTGAGACGAAGACAGGCCAGCACAAACACCCGCATCAACGCCGCCACCCACGAACATTTGGGCGAGTGGCGATTAATGACTTGCACCACCGCCGCGTTGTCACACCAGAAAACTACCCGCTTATCCCGTAACCTCTCCGGCCATACCCAGAAGGCGACCACAATCGGGAACAACTCTAGGAACGTGACGTTACGCGTCAACCCACTCGCGGACCAAGATGCCGGCCACGGCGCCGCACACCACGAACCCTGACAGTACAATCCCATGCCCGAACCCCCTGCCGCATCCGAAAACAATTCCAAGTCCCGGTTGGATAGCTCCACTGACTGTAACACCAAGCAGCCGTTATACTCTGCCAGAAACGCATCCCATACCCACAAGTCGGCTCGCATTCCCGACGTCACTCGGATGCGATGGTGCCCACAGCGCACTCCGGCCATCGCCAAGGACAACCTCCGTGCAAACGGCCTCCCCATTGCAATGACTCGACAAGCAAAATTCAAGTGGCCGACCAACCGCTGGAGCTCTGTCAACGTCACCTTCGCGGCGGAGCCCACCTCTGCCACCAAGAGCCGCAGCAGCTCGACTTTATCCACAGGTAAACGGACCACGAACTCAGCCGAGTCAATCTCAATCCCCAAGAAGGAAATACGCGTCACCGGTCCCACCGTCTTACCCTCCGCCAAGGGGATGCCAAAATCTGCCGCCAGGCCCAAGAAAAGCCCCAGCAAGGACCCACACACTGCGGACTGGGCAGGCCCGACGAACAAAAAATCGTCGAGATAATGCACTATAGTACGGCGCCCCGACCTCCGCACCACCACCCAGTGCAAGAAAGAGCTGAAGGCCTCGAAGTAAGCACACGAGATCGCGCAACCCATGGGCATGCACTTGTCGTAATAATAATGATCGTCAAAACGAAATCCCAGCAAGGGGAAGGCGGACGGGTGCACCGGCAAGAGTCGAAAGGCAGACTCAATGTCCACCTTCTCCAGCAAAGCCCCCTTCCCGCATTGGCGCACTAGCTCCAACGCCTCATCGAAGGACGCATAGCGCACTGAGCACAGTTCCCGCGGGATATGGTCGTTCACCGAGGCCCCAAGGGGGCAAGAAAGATTATGTATCAGCCGATAACGCCCGGGCTCCTTCTTCGGGATAACCCCCAGCGGTGAGACAATAAACGGCGAAAAGGGTGGCCGTTCGAACGGCCCGGCGACTCTGCCCAGCGCGCACTCCGCCGCGATCTTCGCACGGGCCACCTCCGCCAACCGCATCACCGAGCTAGCATTCCCCCTCACCAACTCTCGGACCTCCCCTTGAACTGGGATACGAAAACCCTCCGAAAACCCCGCCCATAACATAGCCCCCGCCTTGCCATGCCTGGCAGCCGCATACAGCTCCAGCCACGGCTGCAACGCCTGAATCCTAATGGGGGTAGGCGCTAGCCCCCCCACAATCCCGTCACTTACTCGAGCCGGCGCCCCCTGCACCGCCCTACGGCTGCACTTGACGGCCGAGTGACCGGCACCGCAAAGCAAACAGGCGTGCCGAAACTTGCAGTCCGGGAATGGGCAGGATGTTTTATTGAAGCGCCAGCACAGATCTCCGCCGGGACCGCTCGCTGCAATTTTGCTAGTCTCGTGCCCCAGGCCCGCTGGCCAAAAGGACCGAAAGCCCGCCGGAGCAGCAGAGCCTGCCGCCCTAACCGGACCTGCACCCCCCCGTTCCACCCTTCTTTGCCGACATTTGCGTGAGCCACAGGTTAATATCCTTCATACCCCACGACAGTTGCCGATTCTCTTCCATCATGTCGCGAAACTCCTCATCGTAATTAAGCCAGGCCCACCCTTCGTGAGCCTGGGATGCTGCCAAGATAGCGTCGGCATAAGCCAACAGCTCCCCGTACCGACTCGGGTCCTCATGCCCCCAAACACTCGCCAAACGCAAGAAGGCCCGGGTCCAATTCAATGTGTTCCGGGACACCTTCCGCACCCTCCCCGCCTTTTCATCCTCCTTACGTTTTTTGCGACTCTCCCCCGAGCGTTTCCTGCCTTCTAATAGCCGGAAAATATCAAGGTAACGCCGTTTCACGATCCGCCGCCTCAACTTGCGCGGAACACTCTCCCACAATTCCGCGCACCGCACCACCGAGGACCCCGCCCCCTCACCAGTCCGCGGCCTGACCGTGGAGGCCGCCAAGGAAGTGTCCGAGGACCCCGACGACGAAGACGAAGACGATGCGCTCCTCCTCCGACGCCGTCGGTGCTTCCGCTTCGCCTTGGCTTTACGAGCCGGCGGGGCACCCTCACCCGCCGGAACCACCCCCCCAACCCCCCCAATGTATTCCCGGTACACTCACCTGCCGCCGCCTGCTCCACCATCCCCTGCGCCACCGAGGTGGACCCCGTCTGCTCCACCGCGGTCGAGCCGGACTGGCCCCCGCTTAGCGACATCACTGCTGCGCCGACGCTCGCTCCACCCGCTGCCGCCGGTGCACTCCCGTGAACCTGCAACGGGAGAGAAGAGCCAACACACGGGGAAGGAGGAGCCCCGACCCCCAGAGGAGTCATCCCATAAGGCCCCACCCCCCACCCAGGTCCCCCTCCCTGCGCCCCCCCCGAGGTCCCCAACCCCCTGGCAGCCCAGCCCGCCGCCCCCCAGGGAAGCTGCCCCCCACCACTTTGGAAACCGGCCCCCCACCACTCCTCCCCCCAGCCCCCCCCCCATGGGCCCCCACCCATGGCCTGTCCAGCTACCGGGGCCCAAGCCTGCCACCCTTCACCATGCCCTCCCGGCCTACCCCTCCCCAGCGGACCGGGCTCATAGGCTCCAGCCGGGACCTGAACCCACGCAGGCCCCCCCCCCGCCCATCCGCTCCCCCCCGTCCACCAACAACCCCCTAGCGACGCTCCCGTCTGCTGCTCCCCCCAACCCCCCCCCATCACCCCATCAGTCTCCACCGCCCCAGGCACCACCACCCCCGCCGGGGGGCCCACCGCCTCCCCCGGACCACACAACACGGCTGCAGAATCCGGCAGAGCCCCTCGCTTCCCAGCCCCTCCCCCACGCTTCCCCGCCGTCCTACTTGCCCCACGCAAACTCCCACGGCCTGCTCTGGCCCCTCGTGCAGCACCTGCTCCCCGGGACCCCCTCGGGCTCCCCCCAGCCCTCCCCTCCGACGCCCCCTTAGCTTTGCTGCCACCAGCCATGCTCTGGCTCTCCCACCGGGAGGCTGAGTGCTCCTGCCCTGATCGAGGGAAATAAGCAGGCTGCAGAGGCAAGGGAAGCTGCCTTTATTACTTTTTTTTTTTTTTTTTTTAACTCACCCGCCTCAAGCAACACGCCGCCCAGCAAACCCCCGAAGACACTCACCTCCCGGGGCACCCCCGAGCGCAAGAACCACCCCAAGAACCCCACTCACCGGACCTGACACGCGAACGCGACCGCTTCCCGAGGAGCCGCGGCCAGGAGACGGCCACGCGGCTCCTCGCGGGCACTGCTCCGCCCCCCCTTCCCAGCGGGCCAATGAAATCGCTCCGATGGCGTGACGGAGCGATTTCAAATGCCGCGCACAGCCTGCCCCTCCCAGCCCCCCCCTTTCTCCCCCCATCACGTGCTGGAGGCCGAGGCCGGGCCCGGGCCCAGGTTACTGACGGCCGCGGGACCCGGCCCGCGGCCTCGAGCATTTATCCTTTTGCTGTTTCTCCTGAGGATAATTTTCTTGTGAAAGCATGATACTAAACACCACTGCATCCATAGAAATCTTTTGTAAAAATGGGCCACTCACTCACGGACAATGTATAGGTTAGTATATTGGCATCCAGGTCCATCTAAAGTGCCCCATTTATTCCCTGGTGCAATTCCACAGATCCTGATTGATCTCTGACTTCCCCTTCAGTGTTTCACAACCAGAGACCCTCTGGGCTTATTCTAGGTTTGCTTGAATTCTGTTACCTTTTTGCCCCCGAGCCTTCCTTGAAAGGATGAACCGTACTCGTACATTGATCAATACTTCCCTGAAGAAATCATTTTTATTGAAGTTTTCTTTTCATTTCATAACCCCATGATCTGCTACTTTTCACAGTTTTGCAGTAAAAGGCAATGTATAATCATTTTTTAGGCTTGTGGCAAAGTGACTGAGCATTAAATCTTCTGCAAATATGCCTTGCATAATAGAGTTCTTATATGTCTTGGTGGTACTTTTCAAACTGTTCTCATTGCTGTAAAATCTGTGGGTCCTTTTTACCTGTGGTCTTTGCTCCTGTTTTCAAAGGGAATTTACAAACACGCTTTCACCTTTCACATTAATTCCTCTCCCAATATAAACACATTCCCTCCATCTACTTTAAGCCCAGCTCTTGTAGTCCTATAACTCAGAATTTATCCATGCACATTGCATTTTGAAAACTGTTCTCCCTATTACTAGAATTAATATTGTTCTCCTAGGATATCCAGGGAGCCTGGGAGTGTTTCATGTCTTTGACAGTCTTCACAAATTCCAGGCACTTTTCATTTTTTTCAACTCATTCTCACTACTTTGTTTTTGAAAGATTCAGTAATGATCTTCCAAGCTTTCAGTCTCAGGAGACTGATGAAAAGCCAAAAATAATATTTACATTACAGACTGAGACTCTGGGTAGTGTACGAAAATCCACAGTCTCATTCCAGGTTCCTGATATAGTCTACAACACTCTGAAAAGCTGAATCCTGTGGAGAATCCCAGTAGAAAGGTGACTATCCCTAGGAGAATTAATGATTAGATTTAACCCTCGGATACACTCGGTAAATCGACTGACACGTATACACTACCCCCGGGTCACCCCTGACCCATATGTAGAAATATGGTAAAACATCTACTTTTGTTTGTAAAACATGGTTAAATTGTGAAGAAAAAGACATACTTTTATTTATTTTTATAATACTTGTTATTAATTCACCCTTTCAAGTGAATAATGTGCAATGCTAGCCAAGATCAGGCAGGACAAGTTGTACAAGGTCAGATATATGCTGGATAATGTCAATACCTGTTAACTATTCAGTTGCAAGCTTAAAAATGGTGTGCAGCACTGCACGCTTTGCAAACTACAATAGTTCTATATTTATACGCTAGGTGGACAGCAACAGTCAAAGTATGGTGCCATTATGTCAAGTAATGGCATGATGCAAATTGTGACAAAAAAATTACCGTGTTATAACAAATTGACAACGGTGCATTGTAAACAACAGAAAACTAGTAAGCAATACATGAAGTACATTGACTGTTTTTTTCAACAACAGTTTATGCACAATGTGCTAGTAGTTGTTCTTGAATGTTCAGGACACACTCGCTTCAGACAGATTTCACATTCGGTAAATACTTTTCGATCTCTGTCACTTGGACAAAAGGAGCATCTTTTTTCTTTTCTTTGCTGATGCCCGTGTGGTCAACGGTCTTGGTGGCTTAGGCATTTCAAGGCAAGGATAGCCAACATTGGCCATGGATTGATGTGTATGGCTTGTCAGACCTTCTGGATGGCTTTGACGATTTTGTAGCTGAGGCTTCATGAGATTCAAAGCGAGTTCCTCCAGAAAAAACCTTCTCTTGCAGTTTTCCTTGTGATGAAACATAGGATTGTTGTACATAAATATTATGAATGAATTTACAGGCGCGATATCAAGCAGTCCATAAAACACGCAAAGTGGCCATCGACGAGTTGATCTTTTCACACTGTATGTGTGGCACAACTGATCTACTGTGTCAACACCCCCTTTCGTTCTGTTGTAGTCAAGTATTATTTCTGGCTTCTTTGATCTTTCATCAATTTTATTATCATGGTGAAGTGTTGACAGCAGCATAACTGATTTGTTTCGTTTTGGGACGAATGACACCAAAGTCTTGTCTCCACTGAAGCCAAATATTGAGGATCCCACAATTCTTGAGCGATTTGCCTGGAATTCTGAAGGTATGTCACGGTTGCAACGTCTTACAGTGCCCAGTAGTGTCAAATTCTTGCTAAGAAGAACATCAGCCAGTTGTACGTTAGTAAAGAAATTGTCGCAAGTAATGTTCCTGCCAGACCGTTCCAGAGGTTCAATAGGCTTCAAAACAACATCAGCTCCTAGAGATACTGTTTTGTCACGAGTAACTGACTCTTCACGCCCTAGGTATGGCTTCATGTTGAATATATAATACGTTTTGGCATCTGCACACACCCATAACTTTATACCGTATCGGTCTGGTTTAGACTTGATGTATTGACGAAACAGACACTTGCCTCTGAACCCCAACAATTGTTCATCAACAGTCAAGTATGCAGATGGTGTGTACATTTTCATGCACTGAGAAATGAATAAATTCCTAACATCTCTGACTGGAGTAAATTTGTCATTGGCCCTTCGTGATTCACGGGTTTGTTTGTCATCAAATCGAAGTAAACTCAATATTTCTGCAAACCTTTTACCTGACATAACAGCTGGAAATATAGGATTCTGGATAGGACTTTTAGCCCAAGTTCTGCGTACAGATACTTTGTTCAACCTGAAAACACCACTCATGTACAGAAGACCCAATGTTGCTTGGAGCTCTTCCATTGTTACCTGCTTCCAGTCAGTACATGGTGGCTGCATTGCTTCAGCTCTACGTATGCCTTCAGAATTTGTGAAATCTAACACTGCTGACAATATATCTGGAGTTACAAACATGTCAAAAATATCCTTAGCATTAGTTATACCTCTGATCAGAGCAATTGGTCCAGAAGATTCTCTGACTATATTTGCTTCCCTTGTTCTTGATGTTGGCGGTACAGTTTTATTCCAATGCATGCCAGAACGAGCTGTGTAATGACTGTCAGTAACTTCCTCATTTTCAGAATGTGATTCAGAAGTTTCAGAATTGCTGTATGAACTGCTATCGTCATCACTTGTTTTATTTTCTTCGACAGCATCTTCCGCTTCACTGCCGCTATCATCAAGATCAAGCTGATCGGACTGGGCGGGAACGACTGCACTATCCGTATCAGCACCTTCAGTATCATTACTCAAACTATCATTACTGTCACTTTCTTCATTCAACCAACGTCTAATTTTTTCAGTTGCTGCACAGCTGCTGAAGCGTTTCGGGAGTGGCATTGTTTACCTTTGTCGTAAAAAATTTTAATCCACAGAAACAAACAAGGAACTGACGTCAGGTGACGTCATAAATGTAAGCAAGACGTTAGAAAACACAGGATTGTAATGTGGACTTGGAGTGGTGACTTTCTTTGCTGCTATAAAACAAAGGAGAGTGTTATTGTGCGAGTGTCGAAAATCACCCCTTGTTTGTTCAGCAGCATGCAGTACTGTATAAAAACGTTATTTTTGCAAACCATATGTATGAAAATACTTAAAAATGGTTCGTTGAGGAATACCTAGAGTACCAAAATACAATTCCTTACCATTTTGAAGAAAAAACACAAAAACCGACACCCGGGTCACCCCTGACCCGGGGGTAGTGTATCCAAGGGTTAAATGCATTCTAGCAGCAATCCTTCCTCTCACTCAGCAGAAGAATAATTTATTTCTCCTAGAACTGCTGCTACTACTATTAATCATTTATATAGCGCTACAAGGCATACACTATGCTGAACAAAAACAAATAGAAGAAGACAGTCCCTGCTCATAGAGCTTACAATCTAATCAAGACAGACAAAACAAGAGAAGACAACGGTCAAATAGGAGGAGACACAAGGAGAACAGGGGATTACGATCCATAAAGCAGCTTCAAAGAGGTAAGCCTTTAGCATGGATTTGAAGAGAGGGAGAGAAGAAAGCAAGAAGAGGAGCAGAGTTCATGAGGAGGGGTGTAGGGGGAGAGGAGAGAAGAAAGGTAATGAGGGGCAGTAGAGTGAATGCATTTGTAGGTTAGAAGAAGACGTTTGAAATGGATATGGAAGTGGAAGGGGAGCCAGTGAAGTGACTTCAGAAGAGCGGTAATATGAGTGTAACGGGGCTGGTGGAAGATCAGCCATGCAGCAGAGTACTAGATAGATTGAAGAGGAGAGAGATGACACTGAGGGAGACCAGCAAGGAGGGGGTTATAATAGTCAACACGGGAGGTGACCGAAGAATGGACAAATGTTTTAGTAGAGTGTACAGAGAGGAAAGGGTGGATTTTGTTAATGTTGTAGACGAAGAAGCAACAGGTTTTTGCTATATGTTGAATATGTGTGGAGAAGGAAAGGCAGGAGTCAAAGATGACCCCGAGGTTACGGGCTGAGGAAACAGGAAAAAGATGAGTGTTGTTAACAGTGATAGAGAATGGAGGAAGGGTGGAGGAGGGTTTAGGAGGAAAAATAAGGAGTTCAGTTTTAGCCATATTTAACTTCAGACAGTGGTTAGACATCCAGGTAGTGATGTCAGATAAGCAGGCAGAGATATGATCTTGGATTTGAGAGTCATCAGCATAAAAATGATATAGAAAGTCATGGGAAGAGATGGCACCAAGCGACTGGATATAGAGAGAGAAAAGGAGAGGGCCCAGCACAGATCCTTGGGTGACACCAACTGAGAGAGGGATGGCAGTAGAGAAGGAACCAGCAGAACAGACATTGAAAGAGCGATTAGATAGATAAGAAGAGAACCAAGACAACACAGAGTTCCTAAAAACAAGAGAGGATAAAGTGTCAAGGAGCAGGAGATGGTCAACAGTATCAAACAGCAGAAAGGTCCAGAACAGTAAGAATAGAGTGGAGTCCTTTGGACTTGGCCAGGAACAAATCATTGGAGACTTCAGCAAGAGCCATTTCGGTGACATGAAAGGGATGAAAAACAGACTGAAGTGGAGGGTTTGAGAGGAGAGAAATTTGAGACAACAGCAGAGAACTGCACATTCAAGAACTTCGGAAATGAATGGGAGAAGGGAGATGCGATAATTAGAAGGACAAGTTGAGTCAAGTGAGGGTTTTTGAGGAGAAGGATGATTACAGCATGCTTGAAGGCTGAAGGGAAGGTTACAGTGGAGTGCGAAAGACTGAGAATATGTGAGATGAGAGGGATGACAGAGAGGACATGGAAATGAGGAGATGAGTGGTGATAGGATCAGAAGGAGCCCGGAATAAATTTGTATATGGGCCTCTTAGCTAAAAGATTATGTCAAGTGCTCAAGTCACTTTGAGAGAGAAAACAGAACAGCTGGATACATTTTAGTCAAATTTTAGTTCCACCAATAGTACAGAATAAAGAACATAAAGAGAGATCTGTGGGGAGATATGATAGAGATCTATAAAATAATGAGGGGAGTAGAATGGGTAAATGTAGAACAGGAGTTTACTCCTTCAAAAAGTAGAAAGACTAGGGGTTGTGCCAAAAAAATGCAATGTATGCCTCTTTTTAGTCAACACTTGACTCCTGGTGACCCACAGCTGTAGGATTTTCTTGGCAGGTGACCAGCAGTAGACTGCCAGGCCTTTCTTCTGAGGCAATGGAGGGTTAAGTGACTTGCCTAAGGCCATAAAGAGTACCAGTGGGAATCGAACCTTGGCCTCTTGCTTACCAAAGCAGTGCTCTAACCACTAGGCGACATTCCATGATGCTACCGTTTACTGTAATTTAATTTAATATATCCATTTATAGTCTGCCTATACTTCCAGGGTCTAGGTTGGTTACCACAGTCATCAAAAGCTTCCTTTACCATGCAGTCCTTTATACATAAATTACATAATACTACTCAGATTTATTGCTAACATAAAATCTTCTAAATAAATCTGCTTTGAGTAGCTCTCGAAATCCCATAGAATTTGGAATACTTCTTATCTATTGACAACCCATTCCATCCTATAGCAGCAACATATGCAAATAACTTATACAATATCTGCTTAAACTTATAATTCTTCTAGAGTCTATCCTAACCAAGATGCCATGTATACTATACAATGTAGCACATTTAAGACAAATTGGAGAAAATATTTTTCACTTAACATTTATCAAACTCTGTAATTTGTTACCAGAGGATGTAGAAAAAGTTGTTAGTGTCGCTGGGTTTAAAAGAGGTTTGAATGAGTTCCTGGAGGAAAAGTCCATAAACCATTATTAAAGAGGACTGGGGGAAATCCATAGCTTACCCCTGGGACAAGCAGCATGGAATCTGGATACCTTTTTTGGGAACCTGACAGGTACTTGTGATCTGTATTGGCCACTGTTGGAAACAGGATACTGGGCTTGATGGACCTTGGTTTGACCCAGTATGGCATTTCACATGTTCTTAATGTTTGAGTTCTTAATAAATACCATTATTGGTATTTTTAATATATGATGAAATTGCCTGTGGTACTGCACATTCAAATTGCACAACTAGAAGAAAAGACAGGGACTACTATAGACTATAAAAAGAAATAGGTTTGAGTTTACCCCACCATGACTTCTGTTTTGCATATTGCAATAGAAGTGAATGTTTTATTCCTTTATTCAAAGTCTTCATATTCTGTAACAAATGTATAGATTTTCTACTACTGAAAACTTAAAAAAATAACTTTTTGCCTGATTTAAAAAGCTCAGAAATTAAAATATAGCTGTGAATAAAAATAAAATATTTTCCAATCTGATATTGAAGTTCTCATTATTTTGTAATGCTATTTGTGATGGAAAGTAATTAATCCTTTGGAATGGATTTTACAGTTCTCATTTACACATGTTTCAGATGTCAGGATAAAGCAGCCCAAAGGAGGCACACATGAGAATAATATCACTGGACTGGAAAAATGTGAATTTTAGGAAAAGGGAATATGTTTTGTAAGTGAGGGAATCATCATGGGATACTGTAATATTAGATATCCATTGGGGTCAGACACATCTAAAATCTGTGTGGCTAGGATGAGTTTCCATTTGTCAACCCTATAATAATTTTTTGTACTGTTTAGTGGAGGGCTGTCCCGAGGAGAGAGCAAAAGATGAGAACGGGGCTGTTTAGGATTCCAGGATCCCTAGAGTTCCATACAACAATGCCTCGGTGTTGTGAGTATTCATATTACTTAAAAACTCTGTTGCAAATTTTTGCGTCATCTGCAAAAAGACAGACTTTTCCATTCAGTCCTTCAGCAATATCACTCACAAATACATTGAACAGTACTAGTCCCAGGATCGAACCCCGGGGCACACTGCTAATCACCTTCCTTTCATCCGAGTGAGTTCCATTTACCATCACCTTCTGTCTTCTGTCAGTCAACCAATTTTTGATCCAATTCACCACCTTGGGACCAATCCCAAGCTGTTTAGTTTACTGATAAGCCCCCTTTGAGGAACAGTATCAAAGGCAGGGCCGGATTTACCTATACGCCATGTACGCCATGGCGTAGGGCCCACAGCTGGCAAGGGCCCACAAAAATGGAAGTTAGCTTTTTTTTTTTAAATAAAATTTAAAAAAAAACCTGCTGGCTGCCGCCGCGGGGCCCCCTCTGCTGCCGCGGCAGCATGGACTGACCCGCGGGGGCCCCCTCTGCAAGGTCGATCCGTCCCTCCGTGTAGGCTGTGAGAGGCGCGAAGGGAGCGTGTCTCCCTCGTGTCTCTGTTAAGCCCGCAGGGGCTGATGGGAAATTTCCCATCAGCCCCTGCGGGCTTAACAGAGACGCGAGGGAGACACGCTCCCTTCGCGCCTCTCACAGCCTGCACGGAGGGAAGGATCGACGGATCGACCTTGCAGAGGGGACCCCCGCGGGTCAGTCCATGCTGCCGCGGCAGCAAAGGGGGCCCCGTGGCGGCAGCCAGCAGGTTTTTTTTTAAAAATTAAATTTTGCTTTAGGCCGGGGGGGGGGGGGTAGGACTGGTAATGGGCTATTGGGGGGGCTGGGGCTGGGACAGGAAATGGGCTGGGGGGGTTAAGGCTGGAGGTGGGCTGATGAGGTTAGGACTGGTAATGGGCTGTTGGGGGGGTTAGAACTGGTAATGGGCTTTGGGGGGGGGTTAAGCCTAGTAATGGGCTGTGGGCTGATGGGGCTGTCGGGTAATGGGCTATGGGGGGGCTAGGACTGGAAATGGGCTGTGGGGGTTAAGACTGGAGGTGGGCTGATGGGGTTAGGACTGGTAATGGGCTGTGGGCTGTTGGGGGGGTTTAGAACTGGTAATGGGCTTTGGGGGGTTAAGACTGGTAATGGGCTGTGGGCTGATGGGGGCTGTCTGGTAATGGGCTATGGGGGGCTAGGACTGGAAAGGGGCTGGGGGGGTTAAGACTGGAGGTGGGCTGATGGGGTTAGGACTGGTAATGGGCTGTGGGCTGATGGGGGGGGGGTTAGGACTGGCAATGGGCTATGGGGGCTGACTGGAAATGGGTTGATGGGGTTAGGACTGGAAGTGGGCTGATGGGGGGTTAGGACTGGTAATGGGTTATAGGGGGGGCTTAAACTGAAAATGGGGTGATGGGGGGTTAGGACTGTAAGTGGGTTGATGGGGGGCTAGGACTGGTATTGGGTTGGGGGGTTGCTAGGACTGGAAATGGGCTGATGGGTGGCTAGGACTGGAAATGGGCTGATGCAGGGACTAGAATGGAATGGATGCTGGGTGAGGCTGGAACTAGAAGGGAGCTGATGTTGGGGGAGGATTAGAATGGGATGGGGCTGGAAGAGTAAAATGGAGAAGGGAAAAATATTTTGTGTGGGAGGGATAAAAAATCTACAATTGGCCGGGTATTGGGAGAGTAAGTGGGGATTGAGGATGGAGGGGTAAAATTTGAGTGGATGAAATAGGAATGAGGAAAGAGCAAAAGGAGAAAGATTAGTATGTTAAAGCAGATGTAGAGAGAGAATGGAAAAAAACTAGAAGAGAGAAGAAAGGACAAATGGACAGCAGACGATGGAGAGTTAGCAGAAGACACAAAGAAACCAGAAGAAAGTGGCTGGAGCAATTGCAGCTGAAAAAAATGCACAAAAAGTAGAAAAATATCTCTTTATTTTGAATTTATTAATTGGAATATGTCAGCTCTGGTAAATGTGCATCATTAACATCTGCGCTTTGTTTAGTACAAGAGCAAATTAATGTATAGTTTTATTTCTACAGTGTTGTGCATTCCAAGTTTGGCTTTTGGGATTCCCAGTTTAATTATTGTCTTCCTGTTTCTAAATTGTGATTACTTGTTTGGTGATGGTCTATGTTCTGCATGTGTAACTGAGCTGAGGTGTTCTGTTTATATAATTCCTATTTGACATTGCCACTTGTTCTCTTTCCCCAGTAGGTCATGTATTGTTGTTCTCTGAAATGTATTGGTTTAATATTTGCAGTGTTGCCTTTTGATTGGTTGAGTATGGTGCTTTGTGAGTCCTGGTAGTGCTGTTAGGATACGGCGGGTTTGCTATGGGTTCTAAATGGGCAGTGTTTGTAGTAGTTCCTAATGTGTCTGGCAGTTGGCACTGGATTATAGTAATGTAGAAATCTTTTAGTCTTTCTTTATCCATACACTCATTAAGAGGCACGTTTACTAAAAGTTAGTATATGGTAACATTATGCAAATATTTATGCAAACGAGGCCCCTTATGCAAATGAGGCCCGCACCCCCCTTGGGCCGCCCCTGCTGGGGGCCCACAATTTTTGTTGGCGTAGGGCCTCTCTCAAGGTAAATCCGGCCCTGATCAAAGGCTTTACTGAAATCTATATAGATCACATATATTGCATGCCCTTGATCTAGTTCTCTGGTCACCCAGACAAAGAGCTCAATCAGATTTGTTTGGCAAGATCATCCTTTGGTAAAACCATGTTGCCTCGGATCATGCAACCTATTGGTTTCAAGAAAGTTCACTATTTGCTCTTTCAGGAGCGCCTGCATTACTTTTCCTGCCATCGAGGTAAGGCTTACTGGCCTGTATTTTTTCATATCTTCCCTATTACCACTTTTGTGAAGAGGTACCACATCAGATTTCTCCACTCTTGTGGAACTTCTCCTGTCTCCAAAGATCTATTAAAAACATCCTTTAACGGTCCTGCAAGAACCTCTCTGAGCTCTTTCAGTATTCTGGGATGTATCCCATCCAGTCCCATGGCCTTGTCCACTTTCAGTTTTGCAAGTTGTTCAAACACATCATCTTCTGTGAATGGTGTGGTATCTACTCCATTCCCATCTGTATATTTGTCAATCCCAGGTGGTCCTTCTCCAGGATTTTCTGTCCTATTATCATTTGGCGTTCTTTTCTGACTTTGTTTTAAGTAGCCTACCCTTTTGTATTGTACACCGCCCTGACACTCCGGCCTGGGCGGTTTATTAAACGATGCGAATAAAGATAAGGATAAAGATAAAGCGCAGAAGTATTTGTTTAGCATTTTCACTTTTTCAATGTCACTTTCCACAAATCCATTCCCGGCACTTTTGAGTCCTGTAATTTCACCTCTGATCTTCCTCCTCTCCCGAATATACTTGAAAAAACGTTTGTCACCACACTTCACATCTTTAGCAATTTTTTCTTCTGCCTTTGATTTTGCTTTCCTTATTTCCCTTTTTGTCTCTTTTAGTTTGATCTTGTATTCTTTTCTGTGTTCCTCTTGTTTGTGAAATCCTGAATTTTGTGAAAGCTGTGTTTTTCGTATTTATTTGTGCAACCACTTCTTTGGAGAACCAAATAGGTTTCCTTTTCCTCTTGTTTTTATTTACTTTCCTTCCATATGTATCTGTTGCCCCTTTTATTGCCTCCTTTAGTTTAGCCCATTGCAATTCCACTTCCCTTATTCCCTCCCGCCCTGCCAACTCCTCCTTCGGGCACTTGGCCATTTTACTGAAGTCAGTGTTTTTGAAGTCTAGGACTTTGAGCTTGCTGTGATTGGACTCCACCTTGGCTTTTATCTCAAACCCCAGAAAACCATTCTCTCTAGTAAGAAGATAATCTCACTGGCCATCACATACACATGTGTTGATAGAGTTCTGATTTGGCCTTTTTGAAATATTTTTTTAAGGGTTCTTTTTTAACTAGATACCCTTGAAAACAAATTTTGAAACAAAAGAGAGAGCAAGAAACCCTTTGGAAGAAAGAAGAGGAAAGCCTTTGTGAGGTCTAAAGGAGTCCATAGCAGTACGTATACTGGAAGGCATTCTAAAGGCAAGCATACACCATTGGACTGGGGAACCCCAGAGGAGTGGTGCTGCAGGGCCAGGAATCTCCAGACGGTACCTGTGAGGGAGACGACTGCACTTGGAAGGGACCCTAGGATCCATGCCAGGAGGTATGTGAAGAGGGATCCAGTGTCCAGGGATCTAAGAACTGGACTACATACTGGCCAGGCTATTTAAAGAGGAACTCTAACAGCAATGGAAGCTCAGGTATGAACATTGATCTAAGCCCTAGCTATATCCTGGAAAGACAGCAGGGACACAGTTATTCTCCTGAGACTGCTCCATTGAGAAATGCCTCTGTGCCAATCCCTGATATTGAACCCATGGTTGTTGAAGGAGAAGGGGGAGAAGTTTTAGATACAGGTTGTGAATACATGGACTGCTCTCTGTCTAAACTCATTTGGTGATTTTCTGTTATAATATATAACAACCATCACAAAGAAATACAAATTTGTTCTTTAAACTACTCAGAAAAGCTCCTGAATAGGATTTTGGGCCATGCAGTAGAAAGTAAGCCAGCTAATGGGTTTCAGCTGGGTAACTGCTAGCAATTGAGCTTTACCTAATTGCCAGTGAGCTCTAAGGGAACACTTCTGAGTCTGTATGTGAAGATATAAGAAGTTAACCTGAAAAGAACAGGTTTTTTTTTTACTTTGTGGATTTTGTTTGTTGATTGAAGCACTGCTAAGAGAAAATATTAGCTAGAGCCTACAGAAAAGACCAGTTTGTTACCAACCAGGTCTTTATTCTTTTGATTTGATTGCCTGACAAGTTCAACTGTTTTCCTGATTTTGTTTCTAAGTTTAACACTGAAAGCAAGTATCCTGATTTATGTGCTACCAAGCATATCTGTGTTGGGAGAAATAACCCCATAAATAAATATCTTATTGGCTTTACACTCAAGCACAACTAATTATTGTGAGCAGCTGTGTCTGGTGGGAATGGACTGCATTTCCCACAATCCCTTGCAAATCATATTGATATATGGACTTGCCAAGACTGTGAACATTCTCACCCAGGCAGCCGTTTGACAGCTTCCATTGCTGTTAGAGTTCCTCTCTAAATAGCCTGGCCAGTACGTAGTCCAGTTTCTATGTCCAGCCTTCCAATCCAGATCCCTGGACACTGGATCTCTCTTCACATACCTTCTGGCACGGGTCTTAGGGTCCCTTCCAAGTGCAGCCGTCTCCCTCACAGGTACCGTCTGGAGATTCCTAGCTCTGCAGCACCACTCCTCTGGTTTTCCCCAGTCCAATGGTATATGCTGGCCTTTGGAATGCCTCCCAGTATACGTACTGCTCTGGACTCCTTTAGACCTCCCAAATGCTTTTCTCTTCTTTCTTCCAAAGGGTTTCTTGCCCTCTCTGTCCTTCTGCTCTGGCTCCTGCTTCTGATGATCCTCCAGATGATGAAGATGTCCAAGATCATGAAGATTATACTGAGGATGATTCTCTGTAGAATAAACTCTACCTTTATTCTGCTTAGATAAGTGCTCCACGCTAGCACAGCGCAGCTGTGCTGAATCAGGCCCTGCCCTTTGAGATGAGTGCTTAGGGATTACCTCATAGCCCTCCTGATTGAACACATGTTTCCCCACTTCAGCTCCTCTAATGGCTGTTGGAAACCTGGTGCATTCTGGGACTGGTAGTCTTTTATGAGAAAATTCTGTTTTCTTATTTCTACCAGAACTGACAGGTTGCTTGTTCAGAGTCACTTCACCTTTACTATAGCTCCTTCCTGAGCTATGATAAGCTTCCTTATCACAATATATGATCCATGTAATTCTCATCATGATACAATGGTCTCCATTGATTTGAGATAGTTGTCTCACATAATCTTTCCATCAATACAAAGGTGTTATTTTAGTATACGAAACTGTTCCGTGCAACAAACATAATTATAAGTTTTAACATTTTTAGTAAGTTAGCCCGTTTGGGCTAGTATAAGTTCTTCAAATTATTTGATTTTATAGTTTTAACACCAGTGAAATACTGATGTTTATTTTATACAGTTTTTAATTTATACGGAGTTATATCATCCATTTCATAACAATACATAATTTAGTTAAGACTAATTGTCACAATGTTTATTCAATTGTTTAAATAGAAGCTCAACCTCCCGTTCAAATTATGACTAAGTCGTAGCTGGTTTTCCAATTTATTTTTTAATTCATTTTCTGTTCATTTCTTATTCATTGTTTGGATACTATAAATGACCCAAGGACCTTTGGACAACACCTTTACTTGCCAAGTCACTATACGAAGTAGCACGAGTTGGGTAATATTGTCAATATAGAGCAGAAAACAAATTACTAAGATGGTCCTAATAAGTATGATAAGGCCAAGTTAGACAATATCATGGTAATTGGATCTTCTGTCAACATTTTTAATGAAGTTCAGAAATAATAATATCAGGTCCACTACTCTAGGGAAGTAATGTATTCAAAGATATTGGTTTCTATCCGACTATAATCACAAGTTATTTATTTATATCTAATAACACTCTCTTTAAATATATTAATAATGTCATTACAATAATATGTAAGCAACTTTTAAGTAGTAATCTTTAAGTCTTAATTTATTATATTGGGTCTCTTAATATTTCCTGATATGTACACATGTGGTTTTCCATTTGTCACTCTTCAATTGATGTATCATAAAGATGGTTTATTTTCAGCTTATACATGAATGACGTTATGCAATACTAGCGCTACAAAAAAGAGCACACCATCATCACTTACCCAAGATATTATAAACATTTAGAATTGGGTTATTGTGAGTACAAGCCCTTTGCTTATTACTTATGTTTTTATCTATGTTTTTAACATTGCTTTATTTAATTGTCTGTCTTCATACATGAGTTTGTTTACATATAATGTCTTTATTATATTATTGTCACAATTTTACATGTTTATAATATAATATAAGTCATTAATTAATTTTTACAATAAGAACAACTTTTTATGTCCTGCGTTCATTATAAATTTTGGAGCACTGAGTTTATATTTATTAGATCCTTATTGTTTTTAATTATTTATAGTGTTCATAAGGTTCATTATTTATGTTATTATCACTGTTATGAGTGTTTATGTTTGTATTTTAGCTGCTACCCCCTGATGAAGGCAACACTTGCCGAAACGCGTTGGGGATCATTCCAATAAAGAAATCTGAACTTATCCTTACGTCTTTCAGCTCTGGGAAATATGCATCATTGACGTCTGCGCTGTTTAGTACAAGAAGAAATTAATTTATAGTTTTATTTCTACAGTGTTGTATATTCCAAGTTTGGCTTTTGGGGTTCCCAGTTTAATTATTGTCTTCCTCTTTCTAAATTGTGATTCCTTGTTTGGTGATGGTCTGTGTTCTGCATGTGTAACTGAGCTGAGGTATTCTGTTTATGTAATTCCTATTTGACATTGCCACTTGTTCTCTTTCCCCAGTAGGTCATGTATTGTTATTCTCTGAAATGTATTTGTTTAATATTTTCAGTGTTGCCTTTTGATAGGTGGGGTATGGTGCTTTGTGAGTCCTGTTAGTGTTGTTACGATACGGCGGTTTTGCTATGGGTTTTAAATGGGCAGTGTTTGTAGTAGTTCCTAATGTGCTGGCAGTTGGCACTGGATTATAGTAATGTAGAAATCTTTTAGTCTTTCTTTATCCATACACTCATTAAGAGGCATGTTTACTAAAAGTTAGTGTATGGTAATATTATGCAAATATTTATGCAAATGAGGCCCCTTATGCAAACGAGGCCCTGCGCCGAGTCTCCGCACATGGCCCCGCACCCCCCTTGGGCCAGCCCTGACTGCAGTAGATGCTTTTGGTTTCAGTCTTTTGCCAGTATTTAAAGATATTGATGTTCAGTATCTTACCCTGTCATTTCATCTTGCAAATATATTCAAAGCAGAATGCAGAATAGCGCGGTATATAAGAGAATGTAAATAAAATAAATAAATAAATAAATAAAATAAAGCAGTATGCATGGACCTGATCAAACCTCCTGATGTACTTGTGGTGTCCATGATATCAGCAGGGCTTCTAACTTTTGGTTCTAACTCTTCTCTGTCCCTTGGGTGGCCCTCTAGAAAACATTTGCCCAACTTGGAGCTAACTCATCCTTTTTTTAAAAAATGGAAGCTTGCATTTCAAAATTTAATCTAGCAAAAAATGTATTTAGCATTCCAATGCGCAATGCAAAAAAACAAAGATTAACTTTTTTCCTCCTACCTGCCAAAGCTCCCTGATTACCAGAAAAATAAGCACTTAAAATTGCATTTAAATACCACCTAGGGTCAGCAGCCCTAATTATACTAATGAGGTTCTGCTGGGAGGAGGTTGCTTGTGCCTCTGGTTGCAGATGAAGCCCTCCCAGTTGTTACCAATGTTTATATATACACATCAGCAAAAATGAAAAAAAAAAAAAAAACATTTGAGCAAGCAGACTCTTATCCTTGAAAGCTCAGCCCTCATTAGAACGGTAAGTCTGTAATGTGGCACCAGCCACTGGGTTATTATTTTGTTACCACTGAGTAGCAAGGTATCCCTCTAGAAGACTGTATAAATGGGTTATAGAGATCAGATCATAAGGAATACAAATATTTAGAGCTGAGATGTGTTTGAACTGTGCAGTGACAGGGCAGAAGGAAACATTATATCCCCTTATTTTAATATCAGGTTTGTCAATCCAGCAAAAACAGAGTACAGTACATGGATTTGGGCCATTGCAAACTCAAATATATAATGTCATATTCCTGCTATAAATTGCTAAAAATTGATTTGGATAATGGAATGCCAAAATATAAAAGATTTTCTCATCTTAAATTAACGATGTCAAGAATTATGAGTAATACCCAGTGCATGGCAGGTTTCTTGTTTAATTCTTATAAAGGCGCTCTTGAATCCTCAATTAGGCATATTTTAATCACATTCTGGAGCTATGATCCTTATACATTGAATGGTAAATGCATTCTCGTGTTGAAAAGTTGCTTCTTCGTGCCATGGTATGCAGTCTGACGGTGCTACTGCAAATGGCATCCATACAAAATACAGTATCTCATACTATAAACCAGCATTCAACTAGGATCTCAGGGAGATTGAGTGTGTTTCTAGTTTAAAGTTTCCTGTTTCTTTATTTGATATACCACGTATCAAAGCCAGTTAACATGATTTATAGTAAGGGTGGGGGATAATACATCCTTACCGTAAACTACACTTCAACTCACTATCTCTACTTTGTCTTTGAAATATTCAAGAATGATCTTCCAAGCTTTCAGTTTGAGTAGTGAGATGCAAGGCAATGTCTAGCGAAACAGTCAGAAATAATGTTTAGACTCTGGGTAGTGTATGTAAATCTGCAGTCTCTATTCAGGCTGCTCATACAATCCATAACACTCTGCAAAGCTGAATCCTATGGGGAATCCCAGCAGAAAGATGGCTCAGAAGGGAGCGAAGCAAAAACACCCTACTCATACCTACCGTAATTCCTTTAGAAAATTCACAAGGGCAACAACCGACAGGGCTTTTAGCTTCTCTGTACCCACTTTATGGAATTTCCTACCAGATAAGCTGAGAGCCACCACCAACCTCGCAACTTTCAGAAAGGACCTAAAACACACCTTTTTATGGAGCTCTTTGGTACATCAGAACCAACCAAAGACCTTTTTCCCACAGAGCATCCGACATATAGCCCTAGGCACCTAGCCCAACAGCACTGCTGAGGCATCCATGCCAACTCCAATGGCTATATCCACAAGACATAAGCAAATACCTCTTCTCATCAATAAACACACATTGACATTTAAGTAGATACCCCTGTAGTTACCTGTAAAAATCAATCCACCTGTAAATATGTTTCATGTTAATTCAGTAATAGACCTTAATAATCATCCACCTGTAAATATGTTACATGCTACTTCAATAATAGGCTTCAAATAGTCAACCACCTGTAAATATGTTAGATAGTATTTCAGTAGTAGTCTGTTCCATCCCTAGAAACCTACAACATATGTATACACAAAGTTACCTGTTAAATCAGGTTATGATGTAACTGTTCTTATTTTGTTAAATGTAAACCGCTTTGATTTCCCTGAAAGGCAGTATATAAAACCATTCAGTAAAAAGAAATAAAATAAATAAAGATGGATGCCCCAAGAAGAGTCTAGGCTTAGATTATACACATTCCAGCAGCGATTATTCTTCCCATTCAGCAGAATAATAAATGATTTTTCTTTGAAGGCATCGGGAGTGAATTTACACACAGGCATCATGCAGCTGGTGAGTAATATCTTGAAATCAATATCCTATAACATTATCCAAAAGGTTACGGAAGGTGCATGTGCCTCTCTGATAAGCAGAAAACAGAATGAGATCGATTCTCTATTGACTGTCCAGTCCTTGTACGGCCAATCAGAATCGGGGCGTACAGAGATAAACCTGATTCTTATCCCGCAGGCACGTCTAGCCCCCATGGAATCAGAATCGTGTCTACTGGACTGGACATGCAGCCGTGCCCCTGCACATCCTGCTGATCCCTGTCTAGCACAGCCGGGCTTCTGAATGGAGCCGCCATGCTATGGCATCCATCACCACAGCACAGTGGCTCCATTCAGGAGTCGCGATCCCCAGCCACCAGCAAAAATGTCCTTTCTGAGCAGCCCGACACCTGATCTGGCCTCCCATGGCCAGGGTCGGGCTGCGGGGATCCCCCTGCACCCTCTCACCTCTTGTCTCTGCCCGGAGCCGCTGTCCCCCGATGTCCAGGGGGACCTATTACTCCTCTGAGGTGGAATAAGTCTCCCATCTCCGTGGCTGACCCTGGATGTACAGGGCTGACCTCAGAAATGGCCCTGTACGTCTGGGGTCACTCTCTACCCACCGCTCACCCATGCTCCGCCTCTGTCCCACCCCCTCCCTCCCACAAACAGAGCTCCCCGTACAAATCACCTGTTCCTGTGGGGCGATATGTCCCCGGCAGGCTGCCCAATGGTTTACCGGGTCTGGACGTCCAGTTCGGACATCCAGACTCACTAAATGGAATTCAGAATGACTCCCAATATATCTGGACACATTTCAGTAGCTTTTTAGTTCCACCAATAGTACAGAATAAAGAGCATTTTACTTCTTGAACAATGGACCATTATTAGTGTTTGTAAGAGATGATGAAAATTCCTGTGAGGTTTCAAACACTAAAATTATACAAGCATATGAAATGAGAAACAGTATGATAGATCACAAATGTCAGATTGTCAAAATGGAAGGGGTTTAAGTTTAATCACACCATGATTTGCGTTTTATGGACTGTAATAGCATGGCACAAGATGTTTTATCTCTTATTCTTAATTTGTATATTCAGTAAAAAATGCATGAGCTCCTGATACTAATTAAGAAATTTTAGTGAATAATAGAGAATAAAAACATGAAATCTTCTTTCAACTTAAATTGAAGTTCTGAGTATTTATAAACCAAGTGCTTTGAATTCTATTTGTGATGGAAAGAAACAAATCCTTTGGAATAGATCTTAGAGTCCTCAGCTATATATATTTAAGATGTCAGACTAAAGCAGCCCAAAAGAGATTAATGTGAATTATAAGAAACAGAATATGTTTTAGAAGGGAGAGAATTATCATGGGATACTCTAATGGTATATATCCATTGGCGTCCAGGAGGACTGTCCTGAGGGGTGGGGAGGGAGGGGAGAAGATACAGGAGTTGTTTGGGATTCCAGGATCCCTAGAGTTCCATACAAAATGTGAGTATTCGTATTACTTAAAAATCTGGTTTCAGCCTCTATTTCAGACCCAACAGGACATTTGCACAGTACAAGTGCAACTGATCTAGCCCTAGTTTGAAAGGAGGCTGTATTACTAATAATTACACAGGTACACTACCAAAAAACTGCCTCCAGTTTTGCAACTGATTCCTATAGATTTTAGGGTGCTGAATCCAGGAAAAATAGCCAAAATGTTCCATCACGTCACGTTTTCTTGCAAAATTAGATTTCTTACCCATAAAAGGAATGATCACATAATATCTTTTTAGCCTACTGCAGTTTATATTCTTGGCCCAAAATATATGTTGTAATGGATAACAAACTAGAAACACTCCATCAATATATTAGAGAGTATTGTATACATATTATACATTAACAGGACAATTGGGAGGCGGGGGGCTAAATCCAGTACTCGCGCTGGCGCATGTTCTTTCCTGTTCGCCTCGCCTCGTTCGCTCGCTCAAACACGGTGGTTGCGACATGAACGTTCTGTCAAATTTCAGTTTCTTGCAAGTTCATTATTACCTTTTGTTTGCTCAGTCGTAATCCAGCTTTATTCCGAAGTGGTTCACTACAGTTGTAGTTTGCAGTGCTGTGTATTTGTGATTGCT
The DNA here is from genome assembly GCA_033557465.1 of Ichthyophis bannanicus. Lineage (NCBI taxonomy): Eukaryota > Metazoa > Chordata > Amphibia > Gymnophiona > Ichthyophiidae > Ichthyophis > Ichthyophis bannanicus. Next base: position 125,827,970 of record CM066048.1, read on the forward strand.
CACAGAGCCAGAGGTTGCGTCAACTCTCCGGACAGTTTTTGTTTTATTTGTGGGGAATATACCGTGAAAAAGCGGCAGAGGAACATTTCTGCATTTATTAAAAAAGTTATATTTCGCCTATTTCGGTTTGAAAGTTAGGCGATCAAGACAAACCGTGGGCTTCCTCACAAAGTGTGCAAAACATGTGAGGAAGATCTACGCTTATGGATGAAAGGTAAAAACAAGCATTTTGTTTTGGAATACCTATGATGTGGCGGTGAACAAAGAGACCACAGCAGTGACTGCTATTTTTGCTCGTGCATTGTGAAGGGATACAACTTAAAAAAATAAGAACGTAATAAGTTACCCCAACCTTCCCTCAGCAATTAGGCCTATGCCTCATAGCAACGAAGTACCTGTGCCTGAACCACCAAAATCTTTGGATCATATTGTGTGGACGGTTCTGATCATGATGAGACTCATCAGATGGCTTTTCCGATGAGTACAGTACTTCCGAGTTTGAAACTGAACCAGATACGAAACCTGAACTTTTCTCTCAAGCTGAATTGAATGATTTAGTCCGGGATTTAGGACTCCCAAAAGATGCTGCCCAACTGCTAGGTTCTCGGCTTAAAACAGAAAAATCTTGTCCCAGGAAACAAATTTTATTGGTACCGCAACCGCGAGACACAATTTTTGAAGTATTTCAGCAAAGAGGAAGATTTGGTATTTTGCAACGATATATACGGAGTGATGGAAAAGTTTAAACTCAAGATGATCCTGCTAAATGGCGGCTGTTCATTGATTCTCGTCAAAAGACAGCATAAAAGGTGTGTTCTTCTTCATAATGGCAACACATTCGCTTCAGTTCCTATTGCTCACTCTGTTATTCTCCAAGAAAAATACGAGAATTTGGCCCTGATTCTTCAGAAGATTCGTTATGATGAGCATAAGTGGATGATTTGTGGAGACTTTAAAATTCTATCCATGCTATTAGGGCAGCAATCCGGTTTCACCAATATCCCTGCTTCCTTTGCTTGTGGGATAGCCGGGCCCGCGATCTACACTGGGGGAAAAAAGACTGGCCAATTCAGGAGTATTTGAGACCCGGTGAGAAAAATGTTCTTCATGAGAGCTTGGTACCTCGTGATAAAATTCTATTACCACCTCTCCACATTAAGTTGTGTCTCATTAAGCAATTCATCAAGTCCCTTCCAAAAGATGGTGAGTGCTTTCGGTACCTTTGCTCAAAGTTCCCCCGACTTTCTGAAGCAAAGCTAAAGGAAGGAGTGTTTGTTGGCCCTGATATAAGGAAACTCATTTCAGATGGAGCATTCGCTGAAACGATGTCTGAGAAGGAAAAAGAAGCCTGGGATTCTTCAAGGATGCTGTTCTCAAATTCTTGGGGAACAGGCGGATGAGAACTATAAGGATATTGTTGCCAGGATGCTCAATGCCTTCAAAGAACAAGGCTGTAACATGAGCCTGAAAGTCCATTTCTTGCACTCCCATGTGAACTACTTTCCCGAAAACTTGGGGGCGTACAGTGAAGAACAAGGTGAAAGGTTTCACCAGGACATCAAGGACGCAGAGAGAAGGTACCAAGGAAGATGGAACACCACTATGATGGCTGATTTCTGCTGGTTGCTGCTGCGGGAAACCCACCAGATGAAAAAATACGCCAAGCAGCGCACCAAGAGAAGCGTTCGGGGGAAGAAGGAAACGGGCCCACCAGGGAGATTGATTGACCCAAGAATGACTTTAAAATCTAAACTGTGTTGACAAATATCGTGTTTTTACTAAACTTTGAAATAAAAATTTGCTAGTTATTACCACAGTGTCGGATCTCATTTATTAGGAATTTTATTTTCACACCATCGGGTGTTTGTCTTCATGTATTGCAATGGTGCGGTTTGCGTTTTCTATTCTACTACATACCTGTACAACATTTTTGCACATTTCTTTGCTTTGCTTTGTGTCTAACCTCGCTCTTATATGCTCAATGTTTGTGCACATGTATGTGGCTGTTTAAGTGCAGACAATTTTGCTACCATCACAGTGTGTTTTTGTTGACATTACTCTATTCTTATGTGCTGCCTTGTTACAAATTTCTTTATTCTTATTTGAATACACTACTAAACAATTAGTATAAAGAATTCATCCAAGAAACTTTTATCTCGATCGCACTCAATCTGAAACGTTCACCTCAAACTGCTAACCCAATGTAGCAAAAAATCTGTACGTGATGGAGCAAATTGGTTACCAGATTTGGATTCAGCGCACCAAAAAACGTAAAAATCAATCGAAACATTAGAGGCAGTTTAAAAAAAAAATTTTTTAGTGTACCTGTGTTATTGCATTATTATTTCCCTTACAATGAAATAAAGGGAGAAAAATGTTTGAATGCACATTTTTAATTATGGTAACAGAGGGCTAGATTTACTGACATGCTCTGATGTCATTAACACAAGCCATTAGCAAATAAGTGTCATTCTGGGCTAATGCATATTAGGGGGAAATAGATTTAGCCCACACCTTGCTCAGAAGTTCAAGCAAGTTACAGTCAGGTACAGTAGGTGTTTTCATGTCCTTGGAAGGGTTACAATCTAAGCTTGTACCCAAGATCAATCGAGGGGGAAATGACTTGCCCAAGATCACAAGGGACAGTAGTGGAATTTGAACTTGTAGTAAATGTAACCCTCATCATCCTATCAAAATTGCAAGGGAAGAGAAGAAATATCGGAAACTAAATTATAGACGACTTTTCTCAGTCAAAACAAGGTAGTGTACAATCATAAAAAAAATAACAGTGAAAAACATAAACAAATTACAGTACCAAAATACCTTTAAAAAATTAGTAAAACGTGGTTCTGATATTCATTCAAAAAACCCTTTTCATATAAATTTAAAAAAAAAAACAACAAAATACAACCTCATCAACAAATGACCATGTGATAGCTAGTGAAATTATTGTTTTCCAAGAAACAGAAGAATTTAGGGTTCTTAAAATGTCAAAATCAATGTGTTTGGTGTATCTTACGATAGGTTTGAAAATCTTTTGCCCTAAACATAAATCCAAATCTTCTCTTGGCCCGTCCTTTCTTTTTTATTTCTTGCACATTTCCTGAATTCTTCAAATCTGCTGACATTGCTTCATTTATAGCAAAAGTACCTAGCACACTAATTTTGCTCCTATTTCCACTCTATTAGGCTGTCCCCTTTTCTCACTGAAATACTTGAATGCATGCTTGGAGGTTAAACTATTGACTTTCTCCTTCGTTCTCAGGCAATTGACTCCTTTCTATTGTGTGGCACTGCAGCATATTTAAAGTCCAGCATGAAACTGAAGAATGAAACGTTTGTGACGGAATTTATCCTGGAAGGATTTCCCGGATCTCCTCAGATTCAGATTTTCCTTTTCATGTTATTCGTCATCATCTATGGGGCCACCTTAATTGGGAACATTCTAATCATTGTGATAATATGTCTGGACTATCGCCTGCACACCCCTATGTATTTCTTCTTGGTCAACTTGTCCTTCTTAGAAATCAGCTGTATTTCAGCCATTGTCCCTAATATGCTCATCAATTTGCTGGCAGAAAAAAAATCAATTTCTTATGCTGCTTGCATGGCTCAGGGCTATTTGTATTTTTACTTTTCTGCCACAGATTTTCTCCTCCTCTCGGTGATGTCCATCGATCGCTATATAGCAATATGTCGCCCGTTGCATTACTCCACCATCATGAGCAGTAGAGTCTGTGTCCATTTGGTAATTGGTTGCTGGGTCTTTGCTTGGTTACTTTTTCTTCCATCAACCATTTTAATTTATCTTCTGCCATTTTGTGGCCCCAACCGCATCGAACACTTCTTTTGTGACACTTCCTCAGTGCTAACCCTGGCCTGTGCTGACACCCGACTCATTAAGCTGATATCTCTAATTGTAGGTTCCATTGTGTTGCTGGGTCCATTGGCGTTGACCATCCTTTCTTATATATATATTATCTCCACCATTCTGAGAATCCCCTCCACCCAGGGGCAGCATAAAGCTTTCTCCACTTGTAGTTCTCACCTTACTATGGTCTCCTTGGTTTTTGGGAGTGCTATTTTTATAGAAGTGAGGCCAATGCAGTCAAGCTGGCTGTATACGAACAAAGTGGTGTCAGTGGTGAGTAGCATTTTAACCCCTCTATTGAATCCTTTTATTTATACTTTGAGGAACGATAAAGTCAAAGAAGTCCTTAGGGATGGTCTAAACCAGTATAAACTCTTGATAAAAATGTAAAGTAGATTTGTCACTGATTGTGTTACCTTAAATTGATGCAGCAAAAAAAATAATGAGAAAGATTTTATAGTGCATGAGCTTGCGAGGTCAAAGAGGTTCCTTATTAAGTGACGGTTTCTTCTGAAAATGGGACTTGTGTGGAGTAAAATGCAGAGGAATTAGTTGCTATTATCACTAATTCACCTAGCAGCAGGGTAATTGCTGTATCCCAGGCCAGTTTTGGTGTTCGTAGGTCCTAGGCATGTTCCCCTCAAAATATGAACTTTGAGGACCTTATTAAAGACTTTGATGAAAAGAGAAGCCAAAGAAAGGAACTTTCTTAGGAAATGTCTAGAAATTATGGAATTACACTTTTGAAAAGTAATTTTAAAGTTTTGGGGGATCTTATACTAATGAGCGCTGACTGGCAGCTCATGTTCTGGTGTACGCTGAAGGTACCCTGGGAAATGAATTGACAGCTAACATGGAACCATGACAGTTAACATGGGACGATTCTCGCATTAACTTTGCAACCCATATTAATGCCATGAGTGGGCCGGTTAGGGGTGAAGATTCGGTGTCGTGTGCTCAATGCTGGGTTCACACTTCACGCTAACTACATTTGCATGTGTTCACATAATGCCATCTCAGTAGGTGGTGTTAAGCATGCCTGTGCTGATGCAGCCCGTTCTAGGGGAAAGTGTTCCATGTTAACTGCAGACAAAATGCTTTCTACAGCCTGACAGTTAATGCAGTGATGTTGCACCTACCGTGTTATAGTTTGGTGCTGTTGGCCGTGTTAGTCGAAATATATTACCGCCTTTTATTAAAAGATCCCCTTAGTTCCATTAAGTTTCATTTTCACAGTCTTTTTTCTTTATTTTTTTACATTTTTAAATTTTTCCCTCTTTTGTAGGCCTTAAAAACTTCATAGGCCTTTAGTACTGTACCTGCAGCACCTAATGGGAAATCCAGCACTGGCTATATCTACTGTGGAGGCCCCTGGCCCAGGCAACAGCCTATAAGCCTAGGGCTGCACTTGTTAGTCCTTTAATTGAAGAGTTTTCTTCCTCATCCAGCGCCGAGGCTGCTGGGATTTGTAGTTGTGTTGTTTAGAAAAAACAAGTAGTGTGGAAACCGAGGGTTTACAAGGCGAACACAGGAATTTATTTTATTTTTCTAAAGAGCATTAAGGCTCAACGCAAAACAAACAGGATTCTTTCTCCAAACAATAATCCATAGACATTTTTACCAAACAAAACAATGAAACTTCTTTATGTAGGTTTGTAACATGTGTCGCTGTTTTCAAATCATCCAGCAATCACGCAAAGGTTTCTCTTCTCGTCAAACCCAAAAGAAATATCCTTTCTTCAGCAACAGGGTTCTTTAGCATTCCTGGCTAAACACATTTCTCCCTGTTTTCACACTGCCTTCTAGGACATTCAGGTTATAGGTTTTTCCCTTCTTTTATCCAAGAACTTTTTATTCTGCCTTCTGGCACAGAGAACAATCCATTACTGAATCTTCAGACCCCTCATCAGATTCATAATAGTCTAACTGCATTTCCTCAGGACTTGTGTCCGGTAAATCTGGCTTTAAGCCAACATGAAAAACTTCAGGCTTAATATTCTCTAAAAGTTCCAGAACCTTTCTCCACTGAGGCTTTTTCCTATGCACAGGGTTTCCACCAGGCACGTGGAGATTCTTTTCTTGCATCAAATGACACAATGCCTCTAACTGGCTTACAGCACTTTTGGCTACCCTTTTATTCACGCACCTTTTTGGAAGTTGCAGCTCTTTAGCTGGTTCAGGAACAGTTGGCACTGCAGCCTGACCCTTATCAGCACTTCTCTCTGGCACAGCTCTCCTAGTTTTAAAACCAATTGCAGTTTCCCTGCAATCCTTGCTTTCCTTCTGACTAGGGCTTTCACCTCTGAGATTCCCTTGGAAGTCTCCACCGTTCTCCTTCTTGGTGAACTCTCTGGGCCTTTCTCTGGTGCTTCTCTCCACACTGAATTCTCCAGTGTTTTCCCTGGTCAGCTCTCTCGAGTGCTGGTTTCCTGTATCTTTCTTTCCAGCGTGCTGCTGCGTCTGCTGCCTCGTCCTGGTACTCCTGTTCCTGTTGCCCTCTCTCTGGCTGTTCTCTCTGTCCGACCTTTCCTCCAATATTTCCCTGGGTTTATAAGAGTGTCTCTGAACTACCATGCACTCCCCTTCACCCAGGTGTCCCTCAATAATTTCCAAGCCTGCCCTTGGATTAGCAGAGCTTGGGTGTGTCCTGTCCTCAGTAGCTGCGTGTTTTTTTCCTCTGCCTGCAGTTTGAGAGCTACTGATTCCTTGCCTGTCTCTTTCTTTAAAGGTAAATGTCTGATTTTCTTCCAATTCCATAGACTCAGGCATACTCTCCTTATCACACTACATATCTAGACTCTCTTTTGTGAATTTTTAAGGAGCAATTACCTAAACCTGTTCCTGCCATGCCTGTATGTCATCCAGCTAAATGTGTGTGTTGTAAAAGTAGACATGCTCTGTTAGTTGATATGGAGATGTGAAGGCAAATGACAATGTCTGAAGAAAAAGAAGGCCCATCCAAGTTCAGGCACAATTTCGCAAATGAAGACGTGCCTGATATGGACTTCTTCAGGGATGTCTACATTCAAGGCTGGGACTGTCTAATAGCCTAATGGTTAGAGTAGTGGGCTGCAGCTAGAGTTTAAATCTCACTGCTACTCCTTGTGATCTTGGGTAAGTCACTTAACTCTCCATTTTTTCTATACCCTACAAGGTTGCAGATGTCCTGAACATTTCTGAAATTGAGTGGGACATCTAAGTCTACTGCACTGTCTCAGACAGACCTCCACCACACCCCTACCTGACTGGACATCCTTGCACCAGAGACATCTCCGTAATTTGGACATCCAAATCATGACTAAGTCTTAGAAAATGACCTTAATAGTCAATAATTTAATATTTACATAGGTTGTTTTGAAAAAAAGATCTCATCCTGACTTCTTAGCATTATACTTATGTTTATTTATTAAAAGCTATCATAATCATGGAACATCTAGCATTTTTCTGGGATGAGTGCAGCTCATAGAACTTTGCACCAGGGAATGTGAGATACAGCATTTTATAAGAGTAACACTGATCAGGACATAACATGGAAGAATTACAAAACTGCGTCTCAGATGAAGGATTTCTGACCATGGGAAGCAGCGCACACAACAAAAAAAGCAGTACTGGAAGCAGGATGTCTATAAAGTTGTCCATCAGTGATCCTACTTTTCTTTTTACTAGAAATCACAGTCTAGGGTTACATTGAAGCTGAAATGCTATTCTTAACCATTAAATTAAATAGCCTAACTTCCAAAAATGAGTTTAATCCCTTTTGTTTTAGTTCATTTGTATTGTATTATTTATTTACAGAACATTTTGAGTTCTCCACTCTAGGCGACAATTCCTTCTCCTGTCCTTCCACAATCTCCTCCACTGTCTGATGAAATTACTTCTTTTTCTTTGTTTCAAACCTGCAGTCTGATAGGAATCTTCCTGGCGTTACCCCCACCATGTTCCTTCTGTTGGGGGTGGTGCAGCAATATCACGATGTGAACAGGACGGGGCAGGTAGGTCCCTTGGGACTCCTGCAGAACTTTCCTGTCTTGGGCGATTGAAACCAAAATATCTTTCATGGAGATGCAAACATATAGAAACATAGAAATATGATGACAGAAAAAGACCACATGGCCTATCTAGTCTGTCCTTCCATAACAACTACAATAGTCACACTTTTTACCTTTAGAGATCCTCTGTGTTTGTCCCATGCTTTTTTGAATTCAGTTACTGTCCTCATCTCTACCACCTCAACTGGGAGACTATTCCACGGATCCACTACTCTTTCCGTAAAGAAATATTTCCGCATATCACTCCTGAATCTATCTCCCTTCACCCTCATCCCATGTCCCCTCATAGCAGAACTTGCTTTCAATTGAAAGAGGCTCTCTCCCTGAACATTTATGCCACGGAGGTATTTAAACATCTCAATCATATCACCTCTATCCCGCCTTTCCTCTAAGGTGTACATATTAAGATCTGTCAGTCTGTCCTCATATGCTTTATAATGAAGACCACTAATCATTTTAGTAGCCACCCTCTGCACCGACTCCATCCTGTTCACATCCTTTTGAAGGTGCGGTCTCCAGAATTGCACACTATACTGCAAATGAGGTCGCACCAAAGACTTATACAGAGGCATTATCACCTCCTTTTTTCTGCTAGTCATTCCTCTCCGTATGCACTCAAGCATCCTTCTAGCTTTTGCCGTCGCCTTTTCTACCTGTTTAGCTACTTTAAGATCATCAGACACAACCACGCCTAGGTCCCGCTCTTCTTTAGTGGACAAAAGTACTTCACCCCCTATACTATATTGCTCTCTTGGATTGCTGCAGCCCAAATGCATGACCTTACATTTTTTAACATTAACTCCCAGCTGGCAAATTCTAGACCATTCTTCAAGCTTAGCTAGATCCCTCCTCATGTTATCTACCCCTTCCTGGGTGTCTACTCTATTGCAGATTTTGGTATCATCCGCAAAGAGGCAAACCTTACCTGAAAAGCCCTTCCGCTATATCACTAACAAAGATGTTAAAAAGAATCGGACCAAGGACAGATCCCTGGGGCACACCACTGATAACATCCTTCTCCTCAGAGTGAGCTCCATTTACTTGTACTCTTTGTCGCCTCCCACCCAACCAATTTCTAACCCAAGCAGTAACTTTAGGGTCCATCCCTAGGGTGCTCAGTTTGTTTATAAGTCACCTGTGAGGAACAGTGTCAAAGGCTTTACTGAAATCTATATACACCACATCTAGGGCTCTCACTCGGTCCATATGATTAAATCATAAACTAAACTAAGCTAAACTAAACAGTAATTGCCGTGTGGGTCCACTAGGATATGAGCAAATAAAACTCATTAAAGAAGTTATAGGTAAGACCTTCATATTGGGCTAACTTAATTTATCTTTGACAAGAATTTGAGAGTTCTTCTCTCTTTTGACCTGATAGAAGTGATGGAGAGAGGATTACTCTTAAAAGCTTGTCAAAGATACATTGTTAGTCCAATAAAAAGGTCTCACCTACAACTTGACCTGTATTTTCCCTAATTTTATTGCTTCAAAACTGGTATAAAACCCCATGAGTATAAAGTGTACACGGACTCTCCTATTATAACATTTATAACATTTGGCATGCAAGTAGAGTTATTTTGTTGTATGATTCAAATATCATTATTTTCAGATGTATAATTTATATTGTATTAGTTTTCATATCTTGCACAGTGCTTTGGGTTGGACTGTGTCCAAAGAAGGTTCTGTAGAAATAGAATATAGCATAATATTGCTTTGTACCATGTGTAATTAGTTTGCACTTTTTCACACTGAGGCTCATCTGTCACTCATTGCCCACTTACTCTAATTTTGTGAAATCCATTTGGAGCTATTTGCTGTCAGCTTTGGTTTTCCAGATCCATTCATGGACATATTGAACAGTTGCCCTATCCCAGCACTCAGCCCAGCAAGGGGGAGAGGTCATTTAAAGGGGAAGATGCAATGCAATGTGTGCCTTTGAGTCAGTCCTGACTCCTGGCGACCCAGAGGCTCCTGGGTTTTCTTGGCACTGTCACCGGAAGTAGATTGCCAGGCATTTCTTCTGAGGCAATGGAGGGTTAAGTGACTTGCCCAAGGCCACAAGGAGTGCTAGTGGGAATTGAACCTTGGTTGCTTGGTTACCAAGCCAGTGTTCTAACCACTAGGTTACTCCTCCACTCCAAAGGAGAAGATATACCTTGACAAATACTGAAATTGTGCCACATCAATATCAGACACATACACGTTTCTGAAATCGGGCGAAAACCTGCACACATTTGATCCATTACTCAGCACATCCCGTTTTGCCTATTATGTGGCAGACACATGTTTCATTCAGGGTAGAGACAGGCTGATTTTACAAGTCACTTAGATGTGGCCACCTTTTCTTCTGCCCCCCGCCACTATAAATTTCTGACCTTTTGACTTGGACATCCCAAATTTCACCTACACCGCCTTTCTAAAAGGTGCCCACATGTAAATTGTCTATTTGTTATTTTGTTCCATTCTCCTTTTCTCAGACCTGAAGATTCATATTTCTTAATAATCTGGAAAAAAAATTCTTGAAGTATGTACGCATGAAAAAGTCCAATCTACCCACTGTCCACTAATTGGCATCATTGCAAGACTAATGCCATTTGGTAAAATACTTCCACCTTTGTACAAGTCGTGATGCCTTTTATTTGACCAGCATAAAAATTATTCAAGGATCTTGTTGTCTGTTGTTTTTTCCGAAATAAAATGATAAAAGAATAGAGGATTGGTACTTGTACCCCCGGTTTCCATTAGGTATAATAAAAGTTCACATATCTATTTGGAAATCTAACCCTACTTTAGGATCTCATAATGACACTTTCAAGACCCTTTTCCATTATATTGTTTAGTATGTCACAAAGCTGTGAAAGGGAAACTTATTTTCATAGACATGGTCTACACACACTCCAATGAAACTGAGAAGCAATAAATGGCTGCAATCTGCTCTCTGTGCTCAAGATGGTGATGTTGCTTCACCAAGAGCAGAATCAGTTTTGTATAGAAGCCATCTCCTAACTGTATCCTGAATCTTTTGTTTGCAAAGGTGTGACAATTTATTTTTTTTGGGGGGGGGGGGGGTTGGGGGCTATCATAAAACTAGAAATGTTCATGCAATGTCTCATTTGAGACTAAAAATGTTATGCTTTCAGATTACGTGTTAATATAGTACATTTAGAAGAATTATTATTGGAAAAAATCATGCACGTGTTGTAATCTGTGTAGAGAAAATGCATTTTTTAAAGTCAGGGGATCTTACTGTATTCCTTAGGAATAAATATAGGGTTGGCTGGGTGGCTCAGTATGATAGTACTGTGCACTGCTGTACAAAAGACCTGGGGGTAGCGGCTTCTGTGCGATATCGGAGAGGCTGCGGCTCCAATATCGCATGGAATCTACTACCACTGCTTAATAAACATATCCCCTGGGTTGAGTTTCTGCTCCCCAGACCAGCTGAAGTTGAGATGCTACAGAGACAACGCTGAGACCCTGCAGAGGGAGGGAGTCTCATCTATTGCAAAAGCACGACACCTATTGACCAAAACTGGGTTCTAAAGGCAGCTGCAGCTGCAGCTTCTAGCTCCTGCAGTAAATTGGGAGGGAATATAAAAACAGAGGAAATAACCCAGCGTATTTCCCAGAAAAGGCTCATTGCATCATAGTCCTAGGGGCTGGCACTGATTAAGCGAGAAGACAAAAGAGCAGGAGGAACAGACTGGTTCAAAAAACAGAACAAGTTGGAAAGTGCGTTTCAGAAGCATGACATAAAGGCGCCTTTCTCTGTCTGGAATCTGAGTGAACACATTAGACATTTTGGCGGTGGGATGCATACATGGAGGATAAGTCAGAGATGGCGGAGATGTGTGTGTACAAGTGTGCATCTAGGGCATACCCACAACCCTCACATAAAACGTCCCGCCCAGCCATGAATTCCACCCACTCCCACTCACTCATGCGCATGCACACATAGAACCCACCTACAAATTTGAAGCCCCACCAGTTCCACTCATTCAAACACATCACAGCCAGTCATTGAATGCAGTCACACATCCTTTGCATTCACTCATGACTATACAGGGGGACCTCAAGTGTATAGTTGGCATCTGTGTGTATGCAAGTATGTGCATGTGGTGCACCTGCACGAGAAACCGGGCGAGATGTATGTATGTCTCTTCTCTTCTCTTTCTCTTCTGCCTTTTCTCACTCTCCTCCCCTCTATTCCCCTGTCCTTCTTTTCCCTCCTGCCTCCATCGTCTCTCAACCTCCTTTCCTCTTCCATTCCCTCCCCTTGCTAGATTCATGTCTTGGCTCTTCCTTTTTTTAATGGAATCTTGATAGTCCATACAACCAGCCTATCTCTTGTGGGATGTCCGTCCTTGAATTGACTTTCCCTCAAAGGGATCTGCTTCCATATTCCTGCTGTTGGGAATGGTGCAGGAATATTGAAGTTTCAATTGTGCAGAGTAAGTGGGATTCCCAGGAGATCTGCCTGCCCCTCACAACTGCACTTTTCCTGATGCTTGGAATATAAGCAGCGGATTTTTTGAACATACTTTTCATTATATCGTATTTAAGGATATTGAGGCTCAGCATCTTATCCTGTCATTTCATCTTGCAAATATAATGAGAACAGTGTATATAAAATTGGACAGACCTCCTGATGAATTGGCGATATGGTGTCCAGAATATATAAATAAGGCTTCTGTTTTATGATTCTGTTTTCTGTCCCTCGCATAGCCAGCTAGAAAATATTTTGCTCACCCCTGAGCAAACAGTTCCTCTTTCTTTAAAAAGGGAATATGCATGTCAAAATGTAATTCATCTAAAGTGTACTTGGAATTTTATTATGCAATGTAAAAACATGATAAATCCCTGTTTTTCTCCTAAAGCACCAAATTACCTAAAAAGCAAACACTTATAATCCCATTTCAATAATACCTAGGGTCAGAAAGCCTGGTTATAATATTGAGGCTACAACGTATTCTCTTTGGACACTGTTCATGTAGGAGGCTCTATAACGCTGGGAAAATGCTCCCAGCTCTCTTGTTGCAGATGAAGTCCCATGAGTGTAATAAATGTGTATAACAACACGTCAGTAAAAAATAAAAATGGGGCATCTGAGAAGCAGACTTTTGCCCTTGAAAGCTAAGATCCACTGAATGCTGCCACTCCTGTCACCACTGCTGTAACTGAGGAGAAGATGAAGTAGGTGGGAGGGGAGGGTGGATGGAAGCACTAAGCTAAACTAAACTATCCAACTAATCTCCTAGCCATCCTTGTTACAGTGGTGAGTCTAGAAGCTGCCTCCGATCTCTGTGTTTCTGTGCATCCCTCTGTTGTGATATCATGACTTATAAAATACGCAAATTTGTGCCACTGAAAACTGCAAAAATGTTATTTTATATTCCTGATTTAAAAAGCTAAGAATAGCACTGGATAATAGAATCTAAAAATATAGGAATACAAAATATATCATCATCTGAAATTATTGATCTTGAAAAATATGGGCGATACCCAGTGCATGAAACCTTTCTTCACCGTTTATTAATACTTGTAAAGGGGCTTTTATAGGCTCAGCTAGAGGTATTTCAGATGCTGGATGAGAATATATGTAGGAAAACTCAAAAAGACCCCAACGAGGCACTTCAATGTTTTACCAAAGGCTCTCCCTCAATCAAGTGCCGAAGTTTGCTTCTATGTTTAATTAAGCGCACCTGCAATGTCCATCATGTCTTCCCCACATATCCTAAACCACAGGGGCAAAGAATTAAATATATAACACCCATGCTACTACATGTAGTAGTATGATACAGTTGATAGGTTTGATGATTATACTGGAAAGACTGATATGTCTCCATCATGAAGCATACTGAGCAGTTGCCACAGCTACTGTGGCCAGGAGTCGATGAATGTCGTGGCATCAAACCAATATAGGCAGAGGGACATAGGAGGTCTTTCAAGTTGCGATTCCTTGTGTACACAGATCATATCTGGAGCTGCTGTAAACCAGGAATGAGATGGATAATATGAGAATGATGATGTATAATTTTAGAAAGCCTATAGCTTAATGGGTTAAAACAAGAAACATAATGGACCAAGCTGGTATCCAAAGTGTACCACATTCACGATTGTAGCATGATGAGGAGATTGTGTTTTGATTGCAGCATGACTATGGATTCTGCTCCTCCTATTTGGTGTTTGAATGTAGGAAGAGAATATATAGTGGTCCAAAGAAGGACACATGAGATTAATGTGATCCAACTATAAAAATGTGCACTTTAGGGGCGGAGCCTGATGTCCAGCGGGTAAGACGCTTCGCGCTGAAGCTCCCGAGAGGCCTACTTAGAATCCTGACTTAATACCTATACAAACTTACTATTTCGCTCCGGGCTGACCGGGGTACCTCGGGGGGGATGGCGGCCCATAAACCAGCGCGTTTGGACTTCGGGTCTCCTTCTTCTTCTCACGGAAAACGCTCCAAAACAGAGGTGTCCTCCCCACAGAAGATGGTTCCATTTCGTGAAAACCCCTAAATGCACCTGGAGATTTTGGAGGAACTACGCGGCGTGAAGGAATTGGTGCAGTCCAATGGAGAAGCGCTTAGAGCCCTGCGAGAAGACTTTGGAGTGCTCCAGGACCGACTTGAAAGTCTCTCATTACGGCAGGACAATATGGCGGGGGTCCTCGACTCGCACGCGGTGCGCATGGGCGCACTGGACAAGGCCGAGCGCCAGATACAGAATCTGCAAAAGGAGTTAGAAGATAGCAATAATCGAGCCCGTCGCAACAATGTGAGGCTCATTGGAATACCGGAGGGGGCGGAAGCGGGAGATATGAGAGAATTCCTGCTCAAAACTCTTCCCTCCTTGCTGAAGATCACCTTTCATAAAGAATTGGAAATCGATCGTGCACACCGTGTTCCTACCCACATGGCGCTCAACCGAACGACCCCCCGGCCTATTATCTTTCGCTTGCTACGATATCAACAAGTGGAACAAATTTTAAATGCTGCCCGGGCGAACCATCATTTGGAATTTGAAGGTCACAAAGTCTCCTTCTTCCCTGATTTGGCAAAGCCTACCGTTGACCGACGGAAGAAACTCCTTGCTTTTCGCCCTCGACTTCAACAGCTACAGGCTCGCTTTGGCCTGTTGTATCCCGCGAAGCTCCGAGTGACTCTCCACAACCAAACCAGGACATTCGAAGATCCTGATCTACTATCAACATTTTTAGACTCCAAAGAAGCAGAGCAGATGCGCTAATCCAACGACGTGGACTTTTATTCGCCGGCTCTGTCCGCCATTTTGAAGGGCCCGATGCGGCGGTCATAGTCAAGCACAGAGACTTCCTGGACTTTCTTTCTTTCTTTCTATGACTCTTGTTTTGTGGTCTCCTCTCCCTCCATGATGTGTGCCTCGGTCGGATTCGGAGCACGCACAGTCCTACAGGTTATGTGTTTTTCAATTTCGGCCTTCTCTGGGGCTTCTCCCCGCAGACACATGGTCGCCAGTATTTTTTGGGGTTCTGCTTCTTCTCTACCGCGCTGCGGTTTTTTCTTTTTTAATGTGGGGCGCTTCATTGTATTATCTAAGCTTATTTTCTTTTATGCCATATGTACAGCCTGATACAGTCAATATGAGGGACATTGTGAAATTAGGTGCGCTATCATGCTCAGAATTTTTAACTTGTCTGAATGGCTTTATGTAAAATTTTATCACTCAACGTAAAGGGCATTAATAGTCCAATCAAAAGAAAGAAAATCCTTAGCTATCTTAGCCATGAGCATGCTGATTTAGCGTTTCTTCAGGAAACGCACTTAAACTCTGCTGAAACACTGAAACTCAATGTTAAGCCTTACATGGTGGCTGTCTATTCTCCCGCCGTTTCCAAACGGTGCGGGGTAGCCATTCTGGTTAAGAAATCTTTGCAAGCTACTGTAATTGATACTAGCGCTGACAAGGAGGGTAGATGGGCCCGAGTACATCTTAAGGTTGGAGATAGTGAATTTACATGTATTTGCATTTATGCCCCGAATGTGGACAACCCTGCTTACTATGCAAGTACTGCGCAGTTGGCACAGGCCTCTGCCAATACTCCATTAATACTTGGTGGTGACTTTAATCAAGTGTTAGACCCTCTGATAGATAGACAGCCGCCTAGAACGAGTAGTCCACCCAAGAGTCTTGCTACCCTTACAGCTCTGATGCAAGATCTTGCGCTGGTAGATATATGGAGGCTGCTTCACCCCTCCGACTTAGAGTTCACTTTCTTTTCTGCCCCCCATCACTCCCAATCTAGAATAGATTTCTTTCTCATTTCCAAAGCACTGATTTCTCAAGTAGACACGACTAGGACTCATCCTCTCCATATTTCAGATCATGCTGCCATATCTTTATCATTACGTGTCACTGCGCGGGACGATTCTCCCCGAGCTTGGTTTTTTGATAGATCCCTACTGGGTCAAAAAGATTTTCAGGTTGATATAAAGGCCGCTATCCAAGATTATTTTCATTTTAACTCACCCCATGACACAGCGGGCTGGGCCTGGTGGGAGGGTTTTAAAGCATCTATCCGTGCCACTATAACTAGCTATCAAATTCGGCAGGGGAAACAAAGAAAGCAGCATTTACTGATTCTAGAGCAGCAGATACAAGCTGGGGAGCGTCTCCTCACGTCCCGTACTGACCCATGTATTTTACTCCGTTTACAACGCTTGCGTTTTCAATACAATCAGCTTTTGCACACTGCTGCTGTTAAAAATATTGAATCACAACAAGGGCTATATTATCGGGAAAATAATCGTGCTGGCAAATTATTAGCAAATGCCCTAAAAGGTCGAAAAGAAGCCAAGCGTGTTACCGCCCTCCGTAATCCGTCGGGGGGAGGCTTGGTCACTAAAGATACCGAAATCTTAGAACTCTTTCGTGACTTTTATACTCGGCTTTATCAATCTGAATGTGATTTTGAGCCAGATGTATTTGAACGCTTACTTTCAGGAGTACAAAGACCGACCCTATCTGACGAAGATAGAGTGGCCTTGGACACACCATTTACTGTCTCAGAAATTCATTCTGCTATCAAGAACTGTGCCTCAGGTCGAGCCGCAGGCCCAGACGGTCTCCCCGCTGAATTCTACAAAACCTTTCACGCTGATTTAGCTCCAGTTTTGAAAATTTATTTTTCTGCTCTGGCCGAGGAGGGTTCTCCTTCTGGGTCCTTTTCAATGGCAAATGTAGTAGTTTTTGAGAAAGAGGGGAGAGACCCGCAACTAACAGCTAATTATCGTCCAATTTCCCTCCTAAACGCGGACTATAAAATCTTTGCCACCATTCTCTCTCTACCCGGCTCTCGGATAGGATGCCTACCTTAATACACCCAGATCAATGCGGTTTCATTCCTGGTAGATCAACTGCTGACAATGCTCGGACTCTATGCCATGTATTGACTACCGCAGTTAATCTTGATCGCCCATTTGTTGGCCTCTCACTTGATGCTGAGAAGGCCTTTGATCGCTTAGAGTGGCCCTTCCTGTTTGCAGTCCTCCGCTGGTACGGATTCGGGGAAGGTTTTCTCCGTTGTCTTCGCACCATGTACGCTCAGCCTACAGCCAGTATATGTGCAAATGCTTTAAAGTCTCAGCCTTTTCCCCTTCAACGCGGCACTCGCCAGGGATGCCCACTGTCTCCACTCCTCTTCGATCTTGCACTCGAACCCTTGGCTTTACTAATCCGGCAATCGGAGGAGATTCATGGAGTCCCCTTCACCCATAGGGAAATCAAAATTTCAGCGTATGCTGATGATCTTATGCTTTTTGTCTCTATAGACTCAGTACCGGCTGTCCTAGAGCAAATTGGTAAATACTCACAACTGTCCGGTTATAAGATAAATTGGACCAAGTCGGTAGCCTTTCCATTAAATCCTCTGCTTCATCAGGCAGATATGCAATCCTTCCCCTTTTTATGGCAACCTCGCATGGTCAAATACCTTGGGGTTCACTATTGTTCTCCTTTGGAAGACACTATCTCCTTCAATGCCAAAGACTTAACCTCTAAAGTCCGGGCGCTTACTCACCGCTGGACTCCTTTAACGCTTACCTGGTGGGGTCGATTAGAAACCATAAAAATGATGATTGTTCCGAAAGTGAATTATATCTTAGAAATGGTGCCCTGTCTCTTCCCTCGACGTATATATAAAGATATCGAGGGCCTTCTGACTAGATACTTGTGGCAAAACAAGACACCTAGGATAGCGAAACATAAGCTGCAAGCAGATAAGGAAAATGGGGGTGTCAGATTCCCTGATTTCCTGAAGTATCATCAATCTTTTCTTCTCAAACAAGGTGCTCGTTGGCTGGAAGATCCAGTACCGAGTAGACCTGTGTGGCTAGACATAGAAGAGGACCTTTGCAAACCGATTCCTCTTACTTTTCTCCCTGGTATGACTCTCCCATCAGACTCCCACTTTCCACCAATGCTTTTAGACACCTTAGGTGCCTTTCATAATCTCATGCAATCTTTAGACTCCCGACTCTGTCCGTTAGACAAGCTCCCACTTTGGTACAACACTCGATTTCGAATACAAAATAAACCGATGGCGTGGAGCCCCTGGTACACTAGGGGCATTTGGATTCCTAGTCAGTTGTTCCATGAAGGTCGCTGGAAAACTTTTAGTGAATTGCAAATTGAATTTGGTCTCCCAGCGAAACACTACTTTCAGTTGGTGCAACTTCAGCATTGCCTTAGGAGTGCTAAGGTGCTCCCGCCATCGGCCTCCCCTACACAAGGTTGGTTGGAGACTATCCGGTCTATTGGTAGTTCACCGGGTGTAGCATCCAATTTTTACAAAACCTTATGTAATGCTATAACTAGGGATACCCCTATAGCGCAGAAAGCATGGGAGAGAGAATTGCATGTGACTTTGACCCCGGAGCAATGGAGCCTTGTCTGGAGTAGAGTGACACGGGTCTCCCGATCCGCCTCACTCACTCAGACACTCTTCTTTCTAGCCCACCGGTGTTTTTACACTCCTGACAGATTAGCCAAATGGAACACTACTCAGGGCAATAATTGTTGGACATGTCATGCGGCCATTGGTTCACTACCTCATGTTATGTATGAATGTCCCGCACTACAGTATTACTGGAGTCGGGTCTGGGGTCGTATCCAGTCTATTTTGCACTTTCAAGAGCCCCTTTCTTGGAGGATAGTGGGACTTCGCTCAGCTGCGGGGATCCCCTCTCTTCCAAAAACGGCTTACTTCCTTTTGGACTTTATGCTAGGCATTGCTATTTCCCTAATTACGAAATACTGGAAAAATAGCTCCCAACTGAGCCCCAATGAATGGTGGAATCATGTCTGTCTCTACAGTAAATATGAACAAATACCTCGTATGTTTGCTTCCCCCATTCAGACTCCTCATCATCGGTCTAAATGGAAGATGCTCAATGACTATGTACATTCTGCTCAATGCTCTCATCTGACTGTCTAAATTTATATATCTTTGTCTCATGATTATTCTGTATCGCAGATACTCTTTTGATTGTTTTGATGTACAATCACTGTTGTTTGGAAGCGCTCACATGCTGACATAATCAGCTAGAGAAGAAGCGTGGGGGTGGGGGGTAATTGGGTTTACTTTTCTTTATTGTATAATTGTTTTGTCTCCTTAGGTGTGTTGTTTCTTTTGTTTGTTGCAAAATGAAAATAAAAGTTTCAAAAAAAAAAAAATGTGCACTTTACAAGAAGAGAATAGGTTTTATAAGTGACAAAATTATTAAAAGATATTGCAGGACTTGGTACCCATTTGGAGCTTTCTTCCATTGGACCTATGATAATTGTCTGTCCTGATTCAGATGAAATCTGTCCTGAAGAGAGTGGGAAGGAGAAGAAAGGACTGGTTGGAACTATACTACTTTGAAACTGCAATGCCTCTGCACTGTGAGTACTCTGTGATTGGTACAGGTCTAACAAAGGTTGTATCAGTATTTATAAGCAACATAACTTCCATTTCAAATCCAAGTCCGCAAGAGATGAGCACCCACTTTGCAAACATCTTATCCAAGTTAAAATACACTACCATGACTGCAGTGTTACTTCACTTATATGTATGGAAAGAAAAGATGAACAAGCATGTTGCCAATGAAAACATGTTATTGATTAATATAGTGCAGAAAAATTGCAAGTAAAGAGATGAACTATTAGACATTCCCTTAGGAGAGCCAATGCAACCTCAACCATCTGTGAAGAGGTGTTCAAGGGGTATAAGAGGGAGCTTCAAATATCCAACTCAGATTCCTAAATTTATCTTCCTAAAACTAAACCAGTGGTTCCCAAATTGTGAGCTGGGACGCCTAATGGGGGTCATATCATCAGTGGTTGAGGATCCCAGAAACAGGACCATGTCCCCTTTCTGTGGACTTCCATTGTGACCCACGTCTAGAAGTGCAGTCAACATGGGGCCTATGAACCAGTGAACATTCACAGGCCGTGGCCCTGCTTGGGTTAGAATCAGCTTCCTGTTAGACTGTAATTCTATACAGAGTACTGAGCTTTGTGAGCAATCAGGCTTTCTGCTGTCTGGCTGCCACTGTGCCACCACTGATATTACTGGTTGCGAAAAGGAAGTAGGTGAGAGTGTAGCCCCCTTTGATAATTAAATTTAAACAACATGATTATTCCATATCGCCTCTTCAAGAACTACCTTGTAAAAATGTATAATTAGCTATCACACTATTTAATATTAAACTTTGTTTTATTTATGTATAGAATAGGGGCAATTTCAATGATTCCATTTACAATGAAAGTAGGCTCTTTGAAAGTTGTTCACCACCTCTGCACTGGAAAACAAGTGCTGATGGTTCTTTGGGTTTGTATGAGTGTCTGTCAGGATCTATTGTTTTGCTTTGACTGTGGCGGCTCTTCGGCGCCCTGCAGAAGTCACCGCCCTTGGTAACCGCCTAGTCTGCCTAATGATTATTCCAGTCCTGACTATTCTCAATCTATCCACTATTCCCCTTTCTCTTATTATATCTCCAGGAACAAGCACGAATGAGTCTTCACATATGGGTACGTCGGTACCGACGGAGCTTGCGCGGGAACGCTCCCCAGCGTCCAATCAGAAAGCTTTTGGGAACATCCCACAGCGCCTGCGTGCTGCCTTCCCGCCTTTCCAACTGTCTCTCCTCAGTTGTTCTTTTTCCGCGGAGCCAGCAGGTCATGTTCCTGTCACCGCAGAAGAATTTCCTTATTTTTTTCTTTATTTCTTTTCTGTCGCGTCTGCCTTTCTCGACGCTATACCGGTACCGCCGGTTCTTATTCTTAAAAAAAAAAAAAGAAGACCTTCTATTTTTTCTTCAGGTGTACTTCAGTTTTGGGCCTTAGGCCCAAAACCTTTTTCCTCAAATATGGAAAAACCTGCCTCGGGTTTTAAGAAGTGCACAAAATGTGGCGGTACTATATCCGTCACCGACACCCATGACTGGTGTCTCAAATGTTTAGGCCCTTACCATTCCATCAAAGATTGTATGTCCTATTCCAGGATGTCTAAGAGAGGTCAACAGAACCGAGCTGCCAAGCTCAGTACCCTGTTTCCCTCTGATGCAGCTTCGGTGGCATCGACGTCTTCCAGGGCTTCTTCTTCCTCACATGGATCTCAGGTAACTAAACATAAATCCAGCCGGTCCTCAAAGGGCAAATCTCCTTCTAAGCATCGAGATGCCTCTGGCCTTGCCCTCGAGGATTCTGCACAGGCAAAATTACCCCGGCGGGAGGCTTTGGCTTCTAAAGCATCATCATCGGGGTTCCAGGATGATCTAGATGGCGTGGCCTCAACCGATCTCCTGGTGCCATGCTCTGGGGTACTGGTGGCCTCCACCAGTACCGACTTCCATGCTTTGGCAGCATCCATGGATCAGAGGATTCTGTCCATGGAACGCAGTCTGGCGGCTTTCCTTGTGGCATCGACGCCCGTAGTACCTACTCCACAGGTTCCGGTTCCGGTATCGCCACCGGTACCGATCCCGGTACCGGTGGCATCGACATCAGCATCGGTGTCAGCCATGCCGGTACCCTGCCCTCTGCAGCCCTCCAGTACCGATACCCCGGTACCGATGATTCTCGATACCAACCCTGGTCAGTACGGGTATCGGGCTTTGCAAGAGCATCCCGACAGATGATACTTCGATTCCTCTGCTGACTCTGAGGATTCTGAACAGTCTGTCGATGCAGCAATGCTTCTTCCACAGGAGGAGTCCTCTCCTAAATGAAGGATGTCTCCTCCAGAGGACTTGTCTTTTCAAGACTTTATCAGAGAGGTGGCTCGGGGTCTCTCTATTACAGTAGCCCCAGAGTCAGAGCCTAGAGCTAAGGAGTTAGATATTTTACAATATCCCAAAACTCCTAAAGAGACAGCTACCTTGCCAGTCATGAGATTCTGCATGATCTCATGTTAAGGATGTGGGAAGCACCTCTAACCACCTCTCCTCATTCTCGCAGTTGGACACCATGTATCGTGTCCCTCCTTGTCCTGGTTTCCATAAGACTCAGCTTCCTCACCACTCTATTGTGGTTGAGTCTGCAATGAAAAAGATTAGAAGTGCCAAGAGACATGCCTCTAATCCTCCAGGATGTGAATGTAGAACCCTGGATGCTTTTGGTAGAAGAATCTTCCAAGCTTCCATGCTTGCTGCAAGAATTAATTCTTATAGTCTCTACATGGGCATGTTCTTAAAAGAGGTCACTGACCATTTGCAGACTTTAAGTCCTTTTATGTCTGACAATAAAAGGCAAGAATTTCTCTCTGCGCTCAAACATGCCCAGGATGTCTCCAAATTCTCCAACCGTGCAGCTTTCGATTCCTTTGAATGCGTAAGCAGAGCCTCAGCTATAGCTATAGCAGCACGTAGGGTTGCTTGGCTTCAAGCATCTGATTTGGAGACCTGGGTCCAAGATGAATTGGGAAATATCCCTTGTACAGGTGAAAATCTGTTTGGATGCTGAAAATTCTGCTTTGGATAGACTATCCAAATCTACAGCTGCTCCTGCTAAGAAAAGGTTGTTCAAGAAAACACCTTTTTCAAAAAAGGGAAGATCCTATCCTGCTTATAGTCAGAGAGCATCTTCTGCAGCTCAGTTCCCTTCCAAATGTCAGAAATCCTCCAAACAGACCAAGGCAAAAGCTGCGAGGTCTGCTCCAGCCCAGCAGTCTCAGCCACCTCAGGGCCTTTGACTTTCTGCTAGAGAACTTAGCCTTTCTGGCTCTAGAAGGACCAGAACCCTCCACCATTCCAGGAAGGCTATGTCACTTTGCTCCCAGATGGGAGCAAATCACAGCCATCATAAGAGAGGGGTACACACTTCATTTTTCCAGCTTGCCCCCTCTCACAAGAGTGCACCAGTTCAATTCTCCAACCTCCCTCCTCAGCCTATTAGAGCAGAAGGTTGCCACTCTTCTAGCCCAAGGGGCAGTAGAGGAAGTGCCTTCTCAACAACAGGGCACAGGGTTCTACTCCCCCTATTTTCTTATCCCAAAGAAAACAGGGGGCTTCAGACCCATTTTAGATCTCAGAGAATTGAACAGATTCCTAGTCAAAGAAAAATTCAAGATGGTTTCTCTGGGAACTCTGCTGCCATACCTTCAGAGTCAGGATTGGCTTTGTTCTCTAGATCTCAAGGATGCGTACACTCATGTTCTCATCCATCCAACTCACAGAAGGTTCCTTCGGTTCCTTTTCCAGGAGAAGCACTGTCAATACAGAGTGCTCCCCTTTGGCCTGGCCTCTGCACCAAGGGTGTTCACGAAATGCATGGCAGTGGTTGCTGCTTTTCTGCGCACCCTGGCAATATTTGTCTTCCCCTACCTGGACGACTGGCTCATTCGAGCTCCCACTCAATCAGAGGCCAGGACTGCTCTAACCGGCACAATGCGTATCCTTCAATACTTAGGGCTGGTAATAAACATCCCAAAATCCAATTTGATCCCTACTCAGTCCCTGGAATTCATAGGGGCACTGCTGGATACCACAAAGGCAAGGGCCTTTCTTCCCCAGACCCGTTGCCTTCGCTTGATACAGTTAGCTTCTCAAGCAGAGTTAAAACCCCTACTCACTGCTCGAGAGATGTTACAGTTGCTAGGCCACATGGCTTCCACTGTTCATGTGGTACCATATGCTCGCCTTCACATGAGAGCAGCTCAGTGAACTTTATCCACCCAATGGACCCAGGCATTAGGCTGCCTGTCAGACAAAATAGCAAACACAAGTCGCCTCATTTTGTCCCTCCAGTGGTGGAAGTCCCCTCAGAACCTCTTGCTGGGGTGTCCTTTTCAACAGCCTCTACCCCAGGCAACTCTTACAACAGATGCTTCTCCAATGGGCTGGGGAGCTCATCTTCAGGACCTCTCCACCCAGGGCATCTGGTCCCCACAGGAGACTTGTCTCCACATCAATCTCTTAAAACTCAGAGCAATCTTCCTTGCTCTACGAGTTTTCCACACCCTGCTCAGCCACAAGACAGTCCTTGTCCACACGGACAATCAGGTGGCCATGTTCTACATAAACAAGCAGGGAAGAACTGGCTCTCTGTCGCTTTGCAATGAAGCTCTGCGACTGTGGGCCCTCGCCAGAGAGCATCACATTCATCTTCTGGCAGTCTATCTTCCAGGGGTTCAAAACTCTTGGGCAGACAGACTCAGTCGAGTTCTGCTTCCACACGAGTGGTCCCTACATATGGACCAGGTGTCCAAAATTTTTCAAATTTGTGGAACCCCGGACATAGACCTCTTTGCAAGTCCGTGGAATGCCAAACTTCCCCGGTTCTGTTCCAGAACTCCGGCTCAGGGGGCTCAGGCAAGGGATGCTTTCCTCCTTCACTGGGGTCAAGACTTCCTGTATGCCTTTCCATCCATTCCCCTAATTCCCAAAACCCTGTTCAAGCTTCAGAGAGACAGAGGCCACATGATTCTCATAGCTCCACATTGGCCACGGCAAGTGTGGTACCCTCTGCTTCTACATCTCTCTCAAGCTCCCTCCCTAGAGTTAGGGTCTGCTCCAGACCTCCTCTCTCAGGAGGACGGAAAGTTGTGGCATCCCAGTCCCCAGTCTCTGCATCTCAGGGCTTGGTTGCTGAAGGCCTAGATCTCCAAGATCTTCCTCTTTCTCAGCAAGTGAAAGATGTTCTTCAAGCTTCCAGAAAACCTTCCACTAGACGTTCTTACGCCTTCAAGTGGAAAAGGTTTACCATTTGGTGTTCTGAAAAGGGTCTTAACTCCCGTGCCATGCCTCTGGAATCGTTGCTGGAGTATCTCCTGCATCTGTCTAATGCAGGCCTTAAGACAAATTCAGTAAGAGTCCATCTGAGTGCTATTGCAGCTTCACTCAAGCCTCTAAATGGACAACCTGTTTCCTCTCATCCCCTTGTAGCAAGGTTCATGAGAGGCCTCCTTTTAACAAAGCCTCCCATTAGACCACCTCCGGTGGCATGGGACTTAAATATGGTTCTTGGTCAGCTTATGAAACCGCCTTTTGAACCTTTAGCTACTACCTCCTTGAAATACCTTTCTTGGAAGGTTATCTTTCTCATTGCAATCACATCAGCACGCCGCATCAGTGAATTGCAAGCACTAGTAGCTAATCCACCTTATACAAGATTCCATCATGACAAGGTGGTCCTTAGGACTAATCCACATTTTATGCCTAAGGTGGTCTCGCCTTTTCACCTCAACCAAGAGGTCTACCTACCTGTCTTTTTTCCAGGGCCTCATGCATCACCTGCAGAGAGGAATCTTCATACCCTGGACTGTAAAAGAGCTCTGGCTTTTTACTTACAGAGGACACAGCAACATAGAAAGTCTTCCCAACTCTTTGTTGCTTTTGATCCTTCTCATTTGGGACAACCAGTCTCCAAGAGAACTCTTTCCAACTGGATTGCCCAATGTATTTCTTTCGCCTATCAGAGCAAGAACATTTTTCTGGAGGGCCATGTCACAGCTCACAATGTGAGAGCCATGGCAACCTCAATGGCTCATCTGAACTCTGTGTCTATCGACGACATCTGTCGAGTAGCCACTTGGGCCTCGGTTCATACCTTCACAGCCCATTACTGCTTAGACAAGGACTCCTGCCGGGATGCCTTGTTTGGTCAGGCTGTTCTCAAACACCTGTTCCATACCTAATCAACTCCTAACCACCATACCTCAGGGGATGCCAGAGATCCAGGTGAGGAAGTGCAGCCCTGTCCCAGGGTCACACAACATCTGGGCGCTCTCCCTGGCATCAAAAGCTAGGGAGTCCCCATATGTGATGACTCATTCCTGCTTGTTCCTGGAGATAGCACAGTTACTTACCTGTAACAGGTGATCTCTGGGAACAGCAGGAATAAGTCTTCACAACCCACCCACCTCCCCTAGGAGTTGTCTCTCTCTCTCTCTTCCATTCCCTCTCTCTTCCTCTTAGTCTCAGCTATAAAACTCAACTGAGGAGAGACAGTTCGAAAGGTGGGAAGGCAGCATGCAGGCGCTGTGGGATGCTCCCAAAAGCTTTCTGATTGGACGCTGGGGAGCGTTCCCGCGCAGGCTCCGTCGGTACCGATGTACCCATATGTGAAGACTTATTCCTGTTGTTTCCAGAGATCACCTGTTACAGGTAAGTAACTGTGCTTTCCTTGTAGATGATATCCAAGCCTTCTTTTTATTATCTGATACTTCTGCTCTAGATAGATATCATTTTGTGCCTCCTCTTCATGCTTTAGCACTTAATTGCTCCAAAAATACTGAGGTGCTTTGCATTCTAGGCAGTTATGTTCTTTGTCTTTCTTCTGTGTTTTTTCTATCAATATTGTATCCCTGGTTCCATCTTATTCTGCCAACATTCATACAGAGAGTGAGTGGCATATTCAGGGACTGTGCATAGAAAAACAACGAGAAATAAGCAAAGAATTTTAGTTTCCACTTCAGTCCACTCGTAAATGTGGAAATAAGGATTAATAAAAAAACTGTAGGTGATACCTCTTTATTGGATTAAGTTAATATATCTGCAACAGGCTTTGGAGAGTTATCCTCTCATCATTGGATCAGTAAAGAAGCAGCAATTCACAATGGGTTTAAATAGTACGGAGCAATTTAGGGCCAAGGCTTCCTGAATATGACATTACAGCTCAGAAATAGGGATCTGGGGGAAGACAGAAATACAGATTCTTCTGAACAAACTTTCTTTGAAAAATGTGTAATGATGGATGTTGAAACATTGACAAGTTTACAGATTACCACCGGTTTCTCCCAAAGCCTTCTTATAGGTCTTTATAGGCATCCAAAATTGTCCAGCTGCTGAACACCTTTATTTATTTATTTAAACAATTTAGGCATTATTTTAGAAGTCCTATTCATGCTTTAGATGTCTAAAAACAGGCATAGAGAAGTTCAAAGCGTGGAGACGTCTCCAGAGACAGTTTAGATGCTGGGTCTGTGGACATCCCCAGCGAAAAGGACATCCAAGTCTGAATGGAGGCCTGGTGGAGGCGTGGCCTGCGCATTCCCAAGAACCTCGACATCCCACCTGATTTCAGAAATGTCCTGGATGTCCAGAGTTGTCATAAGAACATATGAACATAAGATATGCCATACTGGGTCAGACCAAGGTCCATCAAGCCCAGCATTCTGTCTCCAACAGTGGCCAAGGTCTAAGGTTATACTTACTCCAGGCATGAATGAACATCTGAAAAGTGATTGTTTTGTCAGGCAAATGTCTGGAGGGTGTGGAGAAGGAGCGACTCTAATGCCCCCTTCATTTTACAATAAGTCAACAAACACTGATGGGGAATTGGAGCTCATATCTACATTTTGATAAACTGCTGGATGTTCCCTTATCCTACTTGCATGAGATGGATGCCCCCACCCCATTCTTTCTTAAGGGGGACATTTATCTTTATCTTTATTACAATGCTTGATAGACCGCCCATCGCAGACCATCTGGGCAGTTTACAATGTATAACTAGATACAGAGCCAGAGAAGGAAAGAGGAACTACAAAACCAGACAGGAAAGAGTATATTCATTCAAAGCCTGAAGAGAATGGAGAGCCTAAGTGGAGGGGAAAGAGGAAGCAAGGGGATCAGGGAGGGGGAGGTCATAGGCAGTGCAGAAGAGGTGGGTTTTGAGGAGGGACTTAAACTTGGAGAAAGATTGTTCCTGATGGATCAGGGAAGGAAGGAAATTCCAGAGTGACGGGGCTAAGAAAAAGAAAGTGGAGCAAGAAGTTTTCTCCAAGTGAGCACGGGCTGGGAAGGGTAGATCAAGATGGTGTGTGTGCAGGGACTGGAGGTTACAGGGTACCAGACAGAACTGTCATGGATGCCAACATCGAGGACATCTGTGTTACTAAAATCAGCCAGAGAAATAGATGTCCCTAGTGTCCCATCTACATGTTCCGCCCTGCACGTCCCTGATTTGATTTGGACATCCTTTCTAAAATGCTTTTTATGTATCACATTTTCTATCCAAACATTTAAGGTGACTTGCAATAAAATAAAAATATACAAAGTTCAATCCCCCCATTTTTGTAAATGAAAAGAGCTCAAAATAACATGATGTGTTAAAGTGAAAATAAATTAATATCGGTCAGCGAAAATCATTCTAGAAGCCCAATGATTCTCCAGGCAATTTGATTCTGTTACGTCACATAGAGGGAAGCCTAATATCTAACTTTAGGAAAGGAGGGCTGGATTTCAGATTATGGGGCCCATAGGCAGAAGACTAGTAGGGAAGGCAGTTGTCTAGTCATTGGAGAATCTTCAGTGTGTGTCGCCTTAGGCACGTGCCTGTATTGTTGCTAAGTACCATTGACACATAGAGACCCTGTGGATGGTTGTCCATGACTCTCCAGACCTGGTGCCTTTGCCGCTTATGCTTAAATCCAGCCTTATTATTTATTTATTTTATTTATTTTATTTTATTACATTCTCTTATATACCGCACTATTCTGCATCAGTGCAGTTTAAATCCAGCCTTATAGGTATTGCTACATTTCTACAGAATTTCCATGGGCTTTACCCAAGCAATGAGCTTTCATAAAATTTTACAGCTGATAAGCAGCTGAAAGGATGCAAATGGATGCTAATTTTATAAAGTCTTTCTTCATGTATTTCACATTTGTTTTATAATGTCTAGAATAGACATACTTGACTTTATAAAATACAGGCATAAATGGGCAAAACATGCACATTAATTTAAAGTGCGATGACTTCCAGAGGCTCTAGGGCTGCTGTAAATACCTGTGCCTAGATTTGTAAAGAATGCATTTATATTATAGTATTTTAAAATTTCTGAGATACATGTGTGCTCTGCCCAAACTCCACCCGTGCTCATGTCCACAGTGAAAGTACAGACCATCGGTATACGGGGGTACTTCTAAAATCGCAATCTCACAGTTTCCGCTATGAAGAGCATGCAAATTCTTCCAGTCTTCTAGTGGACCTATCTGCCCCTCATGATTGAAATTGTGATATTCTTGCTGTGCTACCTCAATGGTAGAAATGTAGGTGGCAGATTGAGTAGCACCTTTGCAGAGGAGTCAGAACCACAATTCCTCTGAGGAAGATGGTATATGATGCCTCCAACTTCAATGTTTTATGTTGTTGCTGCAGATTCAGAGTCCTCCATAAAAGTGAAGAATGAGACACTCGTGACGGAATTCATCCTGGAAGGATTCCCAGGGTCTCCTCAGATTCAGATTTTGCTTTTCATGTTACTTTTTGTGGTCTACGTGGCCACCTTAATTGGGAACATTCTAATCACTGTGGTAATATGTCTGGACTATCGCCTGCGCACCCCTATGTATTTCTTCCTGATCAACTTGTCATTTTTGGAAACCTTCTGTATTTCAGTGGTTGTCCCTCATGTTCTTTTGAGCTAGCTATATGACTGAAAAAAACTCAATTTCTTATGCTGCTTGCAGTGTTCAGTCGTATTTATATTTTTATCTTTACACGGTAGATTTTTTTTCCTCCTGGCAGTCATGTCCATAGATCGCTATGTAGCAATATGCCGCCCTTTGCATTACTCCACCATCATGAACAGTAAAGTTTGCATCTATCTGGTTCTTGGCTGCTGGGTATCTGCTTTCTTCTTTCTTCTTCCTGCAAGTCTTTTAATCCACTGGCTGCCATTTTGTGGCCCCAACCTCATCAAGCACTTCTTCTGTGACACTTTATCGGTGCTAACACTGGCCTGTTCTGACACACAACTCATTAAGCTGATCATTTTAGTTGGTGCTTCCATTGTGTTGTTGGGTCCCTTAGTGTTGACCATCCTCTCACACATTTATATTATCTCTACCATCCTGAGAATCCCATCCACCGAAGGGCATTAGAAAGCCTTCTCCACTTGTGCCTCTCACCTTACTATGGTCTCCCTGGTGTTTGGGAGTGCTATTTTTATAGAAGTAAGGCCAATGCAATCAAGCTGGATGTATACAAACAAAGTGGTTTCTGTAGTGAGCAGTGTTTTCACCCCTTTACTGAATCCTTTCATTTACACCTTGAGGAATGAGAAAGTGAAAGAAGTTCTCAGGGACATTCTAAATCATCAAAAATGTTTGCAAAAATTCTAAAGTACATTATTGATCATTTCCAATACTGTTTGAAGAAGTGGGCCTCACTCATGAGCCATGAAGACTTAAGACATATAAATGGAGTATGTGAGTTTTTGGGGTTAGGAAGGATCAGGAGAGGACCATGAGCTTTTTTGTTTTTTTTGTTGTGGTGAACATGGAGATCTGACTTGTTTTTGTTTTGGTTTAGCTTTTATTTATTTTATTTTCAAATAAAAAAACTGAATCAAAATAAAGTAAAAAATAAATAAGAAAAGAAACAAAATATAACTAAACAAAATCATGGTGAAAAGTAGTACTTGACAGGGATATTCTTTCATTGAAATGAGAAGTGAAATAAAAATAACATTTCCCACATCATTTCATAATGTTCTTAACCCAATAACATGAAAAAACCCACAATTTAGTTTTTTTTCTCCAGTGCTGTCATGACCTGGACAACTTCAAACTGTGTCCTTTAGATTGGAAAGCTTGAGAAGCTATGAGACTTCCTGTAGGGCTAGTTCTAGTCTGCCTATTCTCAACTGTGTCTTGTATTTAGTTTCTTCAAAATTCTCAATAAATTTGGGAGATGTTGGATATAGGTTTACCTATTCTTTAATTGGATTGGATTACTGTAATGACATGTTTGTTAAATTATGTATATTCATTGTACCTCAACTTGGAGTATAGTGAGAAGGCAAGTAACACATTTTGGAAATAAATATAATAAATAAATTAGTCTGTGTTTCTTGATTGGCCCAAGGTGCCTTGGTCTTGAGCCCCATGGAAAACCCTTCCTGTTTTTTGAGGGTTTTTTTGCCTTGTGAATCTATTATTTCCGGCTTTTGAAACTTTCTCCAACAATATTTTTTGTGCCTAAAATTCTCTGAAGCCATATTTAAGTTTCTTAGGGTTTCATAGAATTTCTGAATGGGCTCATTCCTTCCCTTTCAGCCTATGCCAAGGCCTACCCCAGGGCTCCGCTTTGTCATCCTTGATGTTCAACATCCTCATCCAACTGCTATGCAGCAGCATCCAGAGTCACAATTCCCTTTATCATCTGTATGCTGATGACATTCTAATCTATGACCCATTCTCCATCAATGACCTAGACATCTCTACAATAGGACAGTGCCTGAAAGCAGCCATCAACTGGCTAAGCAACCACAACCTGCACATCAGTCCTAACAAGACAGAGGTCCTTCACTTAACTAAAAGCCCTACCTTTTCTCCACCATCCACAATCAGTTTAGCCAATTTAAAAGGATCAAGTAAAATAACTTGGTATTACACTAGACCAAAATCTTAGCTTCCAAGCCCACATCAAGCAAACTACCAAATCTTTATACCTAAGAATGAAAGTGGTTCAGAATTTTTGGCCTCTTTTAGAACAATCTGACTTCAGAAACATCTGTCAGACTCTCATCACTCCAATACTGGACTACGCAAACACCATCTATCAAAATCATCCTACTCTCTTTATAACTCGCACAAAATACAGCTGCCAGGATAATCACAGGAGCTACCTGATGAATGCACATCACACCCATACTAAAGCAGTTCCACTGGCTCTCCATCTACATGAAAGTAAAGTAGAAGGTCTCCCTCATAACCTTCAAGAGCCTCCATGATCTCTCAGCGAATGTCCTCCGGATCCCATAACTCCTTGACAACAGATCAAGAAGAACAACCAATCACAGCCTCCTACCACTCCCAGCCTCTTTCTCCCACACCAGCCTTGTCACCTCCAGCAGAGCATTCTCCTTCTACGCACCCATGACTTGGAACTCCCTCCCCTTTGAGAGTCACTCCTTAACAGACATCGAAGAATTTTGGTGAAAGCTGAAGATCTACCTTTTCTTAGAGCACTTTGGATCAGACACCTAATGACACTCCTGACTCACCCACCCCCAAGCAGCCTCAGCCCTCATTCCTCTTTTCAGCTTGTATAAACAATAGCATATCCCCCACTCTAAGCAACTCCATCCATGGATTGCTCATCAATAATGAAGTGAGTGCTCACCTCTTTAAGAAAGTTCTCAGTTGAGTTGTTATTACTGGTTAATTATTATATTGTTTATGTTAGTTAAAACTGTTCCATGTAAAACACGGTGACTTGTAGATGCAGCGGTATAAAAGTGCTGCTAAATAAATAAAATAAATAAATTATTGGACAACAAGATCTAGAGTAGGCTTGGTAAATGTCTTTGACAGTATAATAGCAACTGAGATTTTCACACAAGAATTCAGGATTGTAAGTCTAAGAATTCAATATGGAAACATTATTAACAAAGTTTCCATAATACTTTTCCCAGAATTTACAGGCTTAGGAACATGGCACAAGAAACATCTTTGGAGTAAGTCTTTAAAGCAGAAGTTAATAGATTCAGGATACATAAAACAGAGAAGGAAACTTGGTGCAGTCAGGAAACAGGACCTAATTGTACCAGAACTACAGGCAAGGCTAAGAAAAGAATAGGCTGGTTAGAGCCATACCTCCAGAAGAGAATAACTCCTCCAGGAAGACAAATGCTTCCAACCCAAGGGGCACTGCTTTAATGCAAGCCCATGACATCTGTTAGCAAAAGTGGAAAGAAATCCCAAAATGTTGAGGAGGGGTTTTTTTTGCATGGAAACCTCTGATAACCTTTTAGTAATTTATTTTGTTTGGGTAGCAGCCACAGTCTTAATTGATAAAATTGCTCAAAAATGAAGATTTCTAAAAACAAAATGAATCTGGGTAGAGAAGGTCTGTGCACCTCACATGGAACACTTGTTTAGCGCATGCTAGGAGTTCATGCACTATAAGGCGCATTTCACAATGGGACGTCCAAGTGTAATCTGGGATGCCAAAGCCAGAAGTCTGAAAAACACTCAGGCACATGCAAATTCAGGCATGATTTCAGAAACGTGGACATGCCTGATATGGACATTTATTTTATTTATTTGGTTTTATACCACACTATTCATGATCAGCACGGTTTACAAAACAACAACATATTACATTGAATAGATTCATTGGACATGTGAACAAGATATAAAACAATTAACGTATTTACATAAACAGATGATACACGGTATCACATTTATCAAACGTCTATATAGACATCCCCAGGAGAGCATTTCAGAACCAAGATGTCTAATAGCATAATTCTTAGTCGTGGCTTAAGAGCAGCATGGCCAGGGTTCAAACCCAAGTGACGGCCTTTGTGATCTAAGGCTAGTCACTTAGGGCCTGATTTTCAATTAGACAGGCTACATGCCGCCGCAGCACCTAGCCTGCCCGCCAACCCCCTTATCCTGCATTTTCATTTCCATAGCGGCAGAAGTGAAAATCCAGGTTTGTCTGGATGCGCTGGCAGCCGCCGAGGCTCAATGGGTATCTTTAAGGCGCAGAGGGCTAAGCAGGCAGTATTAAAAATCATTGCTATCAGTTTAGCCCTTTCCTCCACCCCCCACTCCGCCCCAGAATGCCCCTAACAGGTCCGGATGCTATCCGCATAGCATCTGGGCCTGTTAAGGACTTATCCATGTAGGTGCCCTTCAAAAATCCCAGATAAGGCCTTTACATGGGTAATAGGGAAGTTACCTGTGTAAAGGCCTTTGGAAATCAGGCCCTTGGTTCTCCATCATCTGTACACTCTCTGGGTGTTTTAAAGTGGAAACAAGCACTTCCTGATGCCCATTCATTCCCAGAGCAGGTATTTATTTATATGACTGAGCTTCTATACCACTTTTTGCCAGGTCAAAGCATAGTACATGAACAAGTTTAGACAACATTTACAGAGAACTGAAACTATTTACATTAACAAATTAATTGTGACATTCCGTCCTTAACTTATTTACAGAGCTATCTTGGATGGGGAGTGGGAGGGTCAGTTGAGGGGGACATGTCTAAGGTGTGGGGGGAGGGTAAAATATAGCATAAATATGGACGTATAAATATGGATGTCCCTGAAGACATATAAATATGGATGTGCCTGCAGACATCTCCAACATTTTTGAGATCGAACAGGGATGTGTAAGTCCATTGCTCTTCTCCGGACATGCCTCTACCACACCCCTTGCCAACTTAGACATCTTTGTACTGGAGACATTTGGGAACATCATTTGTGGCATGGCTATGGAAGTGTCTCTGTGATTTTGACATCCAAGTACACGTGGTCAGACATCCAAATCATGGCTAAACCTTTTAAAATGA
The DNA here is from genome assembly GCA_033557465.1 of Ichthyophis bannanicus. NCBI lineage: Eukaryota > Metazoa > Chordata > Amphibia > Gymnophiona > Ichthyophiidae > Ichthyophis > Ichthyophis bannanicus. The sequence goes on from CM066048.1 coordinate 125,862,660, forward strand.
CCCTCTATGCCAACTACTAATACAGGTTTATGTTGTGCACTAATTCCTGTCTTAAATAGCTAACACAAGTTAGTAAATAGGCTCCTTACTGTGCATATCAGATGTACAAATAAAGGTTAATAAACAGAAACAACCCTCCTCCCCAGAAAATAAAGTGATATATTTTTATTGAACTAAATACATTTTAGACCAGCTAAAATCCCTTTCCTCAGATCAGGACAGCATGAGGTAAAGTGACCAATACTGGACATTACTGAGTCATAAAAGCATTGCAATGACAGAGGGGAAAGATGGGTGATTAGGCTGTAGGATTTTATGGTTTGCAGTTTGTCATACTGTGAGGGCATGTGTGCATCGGTGATGCTGAAAGCTAAGCTATTGGTAGTTTATCTACTGGCAGGGTTTCTCAAGAATGGATAGCTCTCAACTGAGGCACCAGACTAAAACAAATCACCCATCTGGGCAGCAGCAGAATGGAATGGTATTGGTGACAGAGGATCACATTTTTGTGACAACGGCAACAACACTAGCATTACCTGCGTGGAAGATTTTGCTATGAAAACCCAATGGATAGTCACAACAAAACAATTGCACTATAGTGCTGGAAGATGAGACCCCTAGGCCGGAAGGCACTCAACTGGCAACAGGGGATGAGCTGAAGACTTTTCAGAGTAAAGCCACTATTTATGATGTGGTCAGATCAAAGCCCTCGAGACATCTGACTGCTGATGCATCTGCACATGAAATAAGAGTCAGAAGCTGCAAAGATGTCTTACATATTGGGACATGGAACGTATGAAGCATGAACCAAAGGAAATTGGAGGTGGTCAAGAATGAAATGGAACGTGTACAACTCAATCTATTGGGTGTCAGCGAACTGAAATGGACTGGCATCGGGCACTTTGCATCTGATGATCACATGGTCTACTATGCTGGAAATGGAAAACAAAGAAGATATGCTGTTGTATTTATAATTAAGAAGAAACTTGAAAGAACTGCAATGAAATACAATGCAATCAGTTAATGCTTAATTTCTATTCGTCTACAAGGAATGCCTGTCAACACACTTATTATTCAGGCATATGCCCCAACAACAGCGGCAGAAGAGGAAGAAGTTGATCAGTTCTATGAACAAGCTGAAAATTGACAGAATGTGCAGACATGATATCCTGATAGTCATGAGTGACTGAATTGTAAAAGCTGGTAACAAAGAAGAAGGCAAAGTGGTTGGAAAATATGGACAGCAAAGAAATGAAAGCTGGAGAAAGACTGATAGAATTCTACAAGACCAACGATCTATTCATCTCAAACACCTTCTTCCAGCAACACAAGCGGAAACTGTACATATGGACTTCACCCAATGGATTGTACAAACATCAAATTGACTACATCTGTGGAAGACTACAATGGAAAAACTCAATAACATCAACAAAGACAAAACCTGGAGCTGACTTTGGTACAGATCACCAATTACTAGTATGCAAACTAAAGTTAAAGCTGAAAAACAACAAGTCACTCATGAATGTAGCAAAATATGACCTTGAGAATAAACCAGTGTGTATCTGAGTGATGCCTGAGAGGGGCATGGACATTCCTACTACTATTACTACTACTATTCAGCATTTATATAGCGCTACGCACGCAGCGCTGTGCAGACATACATGTAGGAGACAGTCCCTGCTCGTCTGAGTCCTGCTTGTCAGAGCTTACAATCTGGTCAAGACAATACAGAGCATTAGTCAATTCGGGGCAAAACAAATATGGTATTTCAATTCCCACCATGGAGCCGCTAGTGTTGGCCCTGAAAGCACACACTACTGGGGCCTGGTGGGGTGCATCTACTTGCCAGAAGAATGGGTGATGGAAGCTGCTCCCCATGGTGGTAGTAATGCGTCAAGCTGTGTTAAATGCAGAAGGATGGCTGTCCTTGCTCTCCTACATTTAGCATAGTGCCCCGCAATAGTAATGCGACTGAAACCCAATTTACCACGTGGGGCTTGCAAACATGTCCCTATGTGTTCAATGATTTCTGAGTTACTAATATCATAAATAACTCTCTTATGCTAAGGAACTGAACCCCGTTTCTTCTACTGTCCTGTCCTGAGTTCATCTCTATGCCCCCAACCTCCTAAATTTGTGCCTCATTTTAAGCCACACTTAGGAGCCTACATTTTCAGCTGAAAACTCATTGCGCCCAATATTCAAAAGGCATTTATATGGTTTACAGCCCTGTAAACCATGTAAATGCCACTATCCGGGATATTCAATATCTCCTCTCTTCTGCCTTACACGCCCCGATGGTAACTGCTTAGCACTGGGACATCTCAGAAACATTCTGTGGAGGTGTGGAGGTGGTGACAATATTGCATGCTGCCTGGTTAGTGACCTGCACCTAAAAATAGATGAGGCAAAAGCTCGCCTAACTTTAAGTGCAGGAGCTAACTGGAAAGCATGCAATATCGCTTCTGACCAGTTATCGACTGCAACTGAGAGGCAGTGCTACGACCACAGAAATTCAGTGCCAGGGCCGCATATGACCCCGGCATTGAATATCCAGGTCAGAGGCTGGCGGGGAGGGCCATGCTCCGAAGGCGTGCATAGCCTTCCTAACTCAATATCGGGCCAACATAATTTAGGAACTTAAAATGTATGCTCCTAAATTTAGGCCTGCCATTCTGAGCCTACATTTCTGAGCCTAACTGAGTTGCCTATGGATCAAAGTAAGTGCTAAGCTCCTAACTTCTTTTTCCAACTCTAAATCCACCCCTGTTGCCACCCACTTTTTATGCTCCTAAATTTAAGAGTTTAATGAAATTTTAATAAAAAAAATTAGGCATTCAACCCTAGTAAATTTCCAAAGTGGCCAGTTTAGGAGCATAACACTCAAAGTTATCAGTATAAATCCTTTGATTATTGGGCCTCACAATTTATATGCTTAAACATATGTGGAAACCTAGCTATGCCTTACATGAGAGTAATATTATAAAGGGGTGTCTGGTTTAAGGCACTTTTTAGGTGCCTATTTGCCTTTATAAAATACAGGCGTAAATGTCAGAAAATGCGCCCTGAATGTAGTAGGCATGATCACTTACACCTGAGCAGGTGTAAATTATTGCACATACTTTATTTGATCATTTAAAATTACTGAGCTATCAAAAAATCTAGGTGGATTACAAAATAAATTCAGAGTATGTACTGTAGTAGTTGCTGTAGTAAGATGTAACAAAACAAGCTACACAACACATCATATCACATCGCATAAAATCAAATGATACACATAAAATCCAAAATAAAAACACTAATATAAAATAAAATGAATCCCAGAGGAGACCATGACGACATATCAGCCATTTGATGAATAAATGGAATAGACGCTGCCACTTTCTAATATTTATTTATTTAACTGGTTTTATATACCGTTTTTCTTCAAGGAAAAACGGTTTACATAGAACAAGTAGTAACATTTACATGGAACAGTTAGAACTATGTGCAGTTAACTGGTAGAAATTTTACCTTGAAACAAGTAGTAACTTTTGTATGAAACAGTTGAAACTATGTACAGATAAATGGTATAAAATTTATATTGTTACAATTGAACAAGAGAACAAAGTGATTATTTACAAATGGCATAGCTGCTATATGGTGAGGCATTGTGATCGCCTGCTTATGGGGGTTGAGTGATGAGGGGGCGGGGTGTGCTCTTGTGTATGGTTTGTGGCAGTGGCTGTGTTGAAGTATTCTTCGAAAAGAAAGGTCTTAAGATGTTTTTTGAAGAGGGTGTGGTATTTGAGGGCTCGTAAGGTGGGGGGTAGTTTGTTCCAGTTGGTGGGGGCATAGAATTGGAAGGCTCTTGTGCAGGTGCGTTGTGATTTCTTGGAGCTCTGTGCAGGTAGAAGGAAGAGATTTGCTGTGTTTTGGTGCCGAAGTCTGCTGTTGTTGGGGCGCTCAATTAGTAGTTGTAGCTCAGCCACGCAACTGGCATGACCGCCTCGGGTTCCCCTCCCTTTACCCTCTCGCCTCCCTCCACCCCCCCCCCCTGCCCTCCCAGAAGCCCCTCCCTCTAATAAGTCACAACGTTACACCAGGGTTGTCTTTCACCAGACTAATTCTATTTATTTACACACAATGGTTACTAACAGCACCAAACTGTTGGCCACAGCATGCACGTAACAATCCACACAACACAGTATACAACTTCCTTGTAACACCTGTTTCCTTTTGCCCCCTCGAGAGACACAGCCAATATCCCACAGACTTTGTAAATGTCCGGCGGCGAAATTATGCCGTAAAAGCATTTTCTCCGTCCCTCAGTCTTTCATGTCCTTCATTCAAAAGCTGTTACGCCTGCCGTTCAAGCAGACTTGGCAACCTTTTCTTCTTTACCCCCCCTTGCCCGCCGTCGAAGCAAGGCAGGGGGCCCTCTGCGAGGTGTTCTTGTCACCATCTTACTCTCTCCGGGGGACAGGTCCGTGTTTCGCTCCTGTACCTCTCCCCCTTTACTTAAGGCCTAGGCTGTGTTCTCTCTCACCGGGTGCATTTCTTCCAGCCAACCCCGCCAACAGCGAATCCTCGCTTGTTGACGGGGCCCCCACCGATCAACGCGCCGCTGTGGCCAACACCTGCTTCTGCCATAGTCGTTCAATCGTATCCTGTATGGCGCAGAGAAAAATGTCCATTCCAATGTCGGACAAGTGCACTCCCTCTGCGCGATACAATCCCGGGCATCTCTCTTCTATGAGGTCGTGCGTGATGTTGTATCCCCCTATGGCCCCCATGAAGCGGGCCATCCATCTGTTCACTTTTCATCTTGTCCTCTCTACTGCACTGTGCGAGTTCTCTTCCCTCCACACTCATACTGTTCACCGCCCACACCACCGCTAGGTTATCAATATGGAAGGTGATAGCCCTATTGGCGAGCTCATGGGCCCAAATACACAGGGCTACCATTAGCGGGAACAGCTCCAGGAACGTGATGTCCCTGGTGATACCACTCATGTGCCACTCCCTGGGCCATGTCTCAGAGCACCACGCACCTTTATAGTATATGCCGAAACCAATCCCTCCCGAGGCATCGGTGAAGAAATCGAGTTCCGCATTAGATACCGGGAGTGCTTGCCAGAAGGCAAGGCCGTTGAAGGCGCGAAGGAATTGTAACCAGACCTGCAGGTCTGCCCGTATCTCTTTGGTGACTCTGATGCGGTGGTATCTTTTCGCTATACCTTTTGTTGCCCATGCCATACGACGACAGAACACCCTCCCCATGGGTATCACCCTGCACGCAAAGCATAGGAGGCCCAGCATGGACTGGAATTGTTGTAGCGTCGCTTTTCGCTGGCTGTGCGGTACTTGCATATCTTTCCTCAACTTCAGCACTTTCTCAGTTGGCAAGTGCGACCCGTGTGCTGGCACATCTAATTGTATGCCCAGGAAAGTGATGATCCCTTTCGGACCCTCTGTCTTCTCCTTTGCTAATGGGATCCCAAACGCCCGTGCCGTCTGCTCGAAGATATCCAATATCCTTTTGCAGTCATCATGATCTTTTCCCACGAATAGGAAATCGTCCAGATAGTGCACTACCGTATTGGGGCCAGCCAGGTCTTCGACCACCCAGTGTATGAATGAACTGACTTGCTCAAAGTATGCGCATGATACTGCGCATCCCATGGGCAAACATTTATCATAGAAGAACTCTCCATTGACCGAGAAGCGCAACATTGGAAAAGATTCGGGATGAACCGGCAATAAGCAGAACGCAGACTCGATGTCTGCCTTCGCTAGTTGCGCTTGCGGCCCCTTGCTTCGTATGAGTCTAATTGCCTGGTCCATGGTTGCATATTTGACCGAGCATAATGCCGGATCGCTATAATCGTTGACGGACTGCCCCTCGGGGTATGATAGGTTATGAATTAACCTGAATTGTCCCGGCTCTTTTTTGGGTATGACCCCCAATGGGGAGATTACGAGGTCCTTGAATGGGGGTGACTGGAAAGGACCTGCTATTCTCCCCATACCTAATTCCTTTGCTATCTTGCTGCGGGCGATCTCACTGTGTTTTCGTACAGATGGTGGGTTGTTCAGTAAGCGCGTTTGTGTTCTGTTCATTAAGATTAAGGATGGAATGCGGAAACCCTGTGAGAAGCCATCTTCTATACTGATAGCTATGTCTCACTTAGGGTATGCTCTTAGCCATGGCCGCATACACTCAAGTCTGATGGGTGTTTGCGCCAACCCCTTCGGTGGATCGCTGCTGTACTGCTCTGAAAGGCTTCGCCTCTCTTGCAGCCCTGCATGTGAAAGTGGGATGTCCTCCACCGCATGCTGAGCAGGAGTGCTTGAATTTACACGGCTGCCAAGTACAACTCCCTGCGTTGTACGGCCTACATGCCCGTCTCCCTGGCAACTGATTGGCCTGCCTCCATTGGTTATTCTGAAAAGGCTGTTGCCACTGGGTGCTCGGGAGCGGCTGCTGCAGCCCATCCTGACACCATGGCCTATTGGGTGCCATTTCTTCTGTCTACATGTCCAGCACTCTATGGTGCTATGCTAGGGTGGGATCGTCAGCCATGTTTCTCCTGCACTTCACATCATAGTTTAGCCAGGCCCATCCACCGTATTGTTTATGTGCGCGGGTGATCGTGTCCAGGTACCTGGTCAGGTATGGCCCCGCTTCGGGTTCTATTTCCATCACCACGCTCATAAAGATGTGGAATGCTGCCACCCAATTGTTGAGGGATTTGGGCATTTTAGGTTTCCTATCCCTCTCGCTTCTTTTCTCCTTATCCTTTCCATTGGTTGACTCATCCTCTTGATCCCTGAGCAGGAGAGAGAATATGTCAATATATTCTCTCCTCCAAATCCTCTTTTTTTATCTTTTTGGGTACCGACACGGCCAGGGAGCTCACCCCGCAGCATGGGTCACGACTGGTGTTGTGCCAGTCCAGCTGCGTTCTTTGGGCCGCTCCATATGGCGTGGACGCCCGGTCCTCACCGCACGGACTGTCACCCGACCATACCCGTTTGAGGGGATTAGATTGTTTTGGGCCCTTCCTCCTTTTAAATTTCTTTAGGGCATATCGCATCACGTCTGCCCATTCTATGTCCCTCCAACTGTCTGAACTGGACCCGTCAGATGATGATGTTGATGACTCTGAAACCCCCTTTTCATGCCCAGACCTACCATGTGTTGAGCTGGGTGTTGTCGTGCTGCCGCTAGTCGACGGCATTTTCTCGTTCACGAAGCCCGCCGTACCCAGTCGTTGCTTTACTGCCGTCAGGCCGTGTTGGGTAATCTGATTTCGAACCATCTGGAGCATGTCATCTAGTTCCTGCACCTTGTGGCGGGGCAGAGCTTCCCCGTTGCTGTTGCACCTTCGTCCGGTTACTGCGCCGAGGCTTCGGTGCGGCTGCCTGGGTGGTGGCATCGTGGCCCTGAAGTCTTCTGTGTCTCCTTTCACGGCATCCTTTAACTAGAATAGAATAACTAACCAGAGGTAATGGAACGTCTAAATTACTATCATTCAAGGGTACATGCCTCCATCTCGTGCTCCTCTCGATTCCTATGGTCAACTATATGTAGGTAATAATGTCGCTCACTTTGTGTATGCCTATCTAAATGCTTGTACCCCCCCCCCCCCCCCAACACATTAAAGATATTCCTTATGCCTTCAATAGTCAGTCGGAAATACAATTATATTAACAGTCCGCAGTACCGCATTTCTCCACCAGATGGAAGCCTTCTACTTGCATTCCCAGCCCCCATTGTCTACCTGTGCCCCCTCGTACCAGCTTAAACACTTTATTCCCTGCAAGCAGTCATCTTTTTATTTTACTTTATTTATTTATTTTTTAATGCAACAACAAACCATCTGGGCTGCTCCTTAATCATCACCATTTGGCTTCCCACACGTGTCCTTTGTTTACCCCTCAGTACTTGGCTTCAGTTACTGAGTCAATCCACGTGTACCTGTTGCTCCCTCCTGGCTCCTAAAGTGCTGCATCGCTGCCATCTACCGCGGTTTTCTAGCCTTTTGGCTGGAACTACCGCCCTCATTGCACAGGTAAGATACTGGCTTCATTTAATGCAGTTTTGCTAGCCTTTTTGCTTCGCGTCCAGCCTTCCCCCTTTCACGGACGCTTCAGCGGCCATGTTAAGAGTGGGGCTCCCCGCGCACATGGCGGAAGCGCCGCCGACCCCGATGTTCCCTGAACTGATTCTGCCCCCCCCCCCCCGGGTCCCCTACCCCAGTGCATTAACCGTTTTTGTTTTATTATTCCTACTTGCTGTTGTGCTGTTTTATTTTCCGGCTGCCGTTGAAGCGGGGTCTCCGTGTTGCGACGAGTGTCCGGCTTCCTCCCGGAGGGGGGGGGGAGGGTGAGCGGCAAAGAGGCCGAGCACGCGCCGGGCGCGCTCTTTTGTACTCGGCTCTTTGCCCGCCTCCCCCCCCCCCGCCGTTCCCCCGCCCCTCACCGAAACCTCGGCGAGCCATCGCATGCCTGTGCCCGGCCGCGTTAATTCGCGGCCGGGACTGTTCCGCTGTAGTGTTGAGGAGGGCTCTATGTGTAAGGACAATGGTCTTGAACCTGATATGGAATGAGATTGGTATCCAGTGTAGGGATTTTTAAGAAGGGTCCCAGGATATCAATGCTTGACCCAGTACAAGCATTGTGGAACCTATGTCTTTTGCGGAAACTGCTAAGTATGTATGACCTAGATTGGCCACTGTTGGAAACAGGATACTGGGCTTGATGGACCTTGGTCTGACCCAGTATGGCATATCTTATGTTCTTATTTCAATAAGAGCGTGATGTGGGTGTGCCTGGTTGCTCTGGTGATGAGTCGTGCAGCTGTGTTTTGAGCCAGCTGTAGGGGAGCAAGGGTGGTCTTAGGTAGTCCTTGTAAGATGGAGTTGCAGTAGTTGAGGAGAGGGGTGATTGATGCTTGGCAGACTGTGCGGAAGCTATCATGGGGTAGAAGAGGGCATAGGTTGCGGAGAATTCTGATTTTGTAGTAGATACTCCTGCTGTTGCAAAATATTTTTGAAACAAATTGGTCTTTGATTGTCTATGAAAGAGGGAAGGATCTACTAAAGTCCTTGACTCAGTTGGCAGAGAGTTCCATAATTTCAGAGCTATCACACAGCACATATATTCTCTCAATACACTGAAATGCACTTGGCATTAGAATAGAACGTCCATCAGGATCAAATTTTTAGACCCTAATGTGCATAATTAGGCAATGCTGAGGAAAGACTGAGAGGGGCTTCTTGATACAACGCCATGAAGGCCAACATGATGATCTCATTCATTGTGATGCATTTCACAGGAAGCCAATGTAAGTTGTACAAGACTGAAGAGATATCGTATGTAAAGTACAAGATGCATATCTCCACAGAATGCAGAAAACTCACCTGATTAAAACCAGGGCAGTCAGTGAGTGCAGTGGGAACTGTCCTGGCTGCTGTATAGTTAGTAGCCATATTTAGTAGGTAACCAGATAGCTAAATCAGATAACGTGAGGACAGATCTATGGCTGTCTTAGTTTTATGCAGTTTGTACTGTCTGGTTAGCAGCTCACTATCACCACTAATCGGAGAGCACCAGCACTGCCCGGCCAAAGTGGATATTCAACGCTGAATGATGGATAGGCTCCAATGCTATATATCTATATATGGAGTGGAGGAGTGGCCTAGTGGTTGGGGCAAGGTACTTCCAGCCGGAAGGTCGGGGGTTCAAATCCCACTAGAGGACAGCAACCTTGGACTGGAAGGACTGGGGTTTCTAGTCCCACAGGTGCTCCTTGTGGTCTTGGGCAAGCCACTTAACCCTCCATAACCCATGTTCCCTGTAAAATAGTTATCTCCAAGTTATAATGCCCTGTTCAATGTAATTTCAGTTTGTTCAATGTAAACCACACTGATGCAGAATAGCGCAGTATATAAGAGAATATAAATAAAATAAAATAAATAAATATCTGTGTCTAATTAAAATGCAGCCATGCACTTTAAATACACTGGCCGCTGCCACTGCATATTGGGCTTTACATGCTTAAGTGCAACTCCACTTCCCCTCCACCCAAACTCTGCCTCCATACATGCCTACATTAAAAGTATGCACCATCAAATCCACATGCGCACCTTTACACCGCTCAGTATATATTATGAGGCCGTTTACGTGCATACGTAGCTACTGATGCCCAAAAATGATTAAAAGAGTTGAAAAGTAGGTATGTACTGTCCCACTTAAAATAGGCCCCTCCTCATAAAATTACCACCCCTGTCTGGGTCACACATTTATTTTTGCTTTCCAACCCATTAGCCAAGGCTACTTTTGAGCAGGTTAGCAATTTATAAATCCTCATTACTTTCTCATTTTAATGATCTTTGGAATTTTGACTGTGTTTGATTAATCTGTCTTGAAGGATTTTGTATTCCTCAGTGATACATGTTGCAGATATCTCGCTAGAGAAACCCAAATGAAGGGCACAGGAGATTAATGCCATTCAACAGGAAAAACCTGAATTTTAACGCAAGGGAATATTTCATGAAAGAAATGTTAAGAGATGCAGTTACAGTGCACATCTCCTAGAAATGCAGAATCCTGAGTGGTTATGGTGAGCTTTCCTCCATCAGACCTACTAAGTGTCTTGATTCAGAGGAAATTTGGCTTGAACAAAGAGGATAAGGAAAATCGAGCTGGTTGGGAGTACAGAATCATTGGAATTCAGTATAACAATGCATCTGTGCTGTGAGTATGTTGTGATTGTCATGCATCAATCACTGTTAGCAACAACGTATCCTTTTAAACCTTAGCACATACTGATTTATGCCCAGTTAGTCGGGACTGAAATAAACTGACATGTCTGCAGTTCTACTTCTCTAGGAGATTTGGAGATAAGGTTCTATAACTGTTGCTGATGACATCTGTATTAGACTAACTTAATACCAACAGTGCAAGCAAGAAGGATTATTAGGATCTCTCTTGGCATCTAAGAACTGCCCAACATTTCTACCATCAGGGGTGGTACACCATTGCTGTGGTTTCAGTCATGAAGGGTAGGCAGGTCCCTTGGCAGTCCCACTGAACTTGCCTGTCTCTTGCGATTGACACCTCAGTTCCTACTCCACCCTGATGATAGGAACAGAGGTGGAGAACTCGCATGCATCTGGGAGACAATGTCCCTTTGAAGGTATGCAGAGTACGCCTTCATCATTCCTAATCTCGGGATGGTGCATTAATACAGTGGTTTCAATGGTGAAGGAATAGGAAGATCTTCTGGGCTTTACTAGTCCTCATGGTAGGAACATGTGTGGAGAACTCCTATGCACTTTAGAGGGAATGTTGCAAGTGATTTCCTGTTTTCTTTCTGCATGATACTATAACTCTTTAGAAGCAAGTTAATTGTGAGGCTGAAGCCCAGCTTCCTTCATCTCAACCCGGAGAAAAATGTTATTTTGACTGAATCTGGGGAAAATGACTCTCGTGGGACATTGCTTCACCCTGCATTGCCTCAGTTACAAACTTACGGAACAGAGAAATATCTACTGCCCCTGAATGTAACTTACTTGAAAATGAAAACAAATGAGAATGAAATAGTGTAAGTTAAAAAGTCAATAATAATTATAAGAGCCTCAATTTTAAGACATCTAAAACGTTGATTTTAACCTCTCTTCACAGACAATTGGCCCTTCTTAGTCTGCCTTTAGACAATCACATTGCACTGAGATTTTTCATCTCCACTTGTTCAATCATATTCATGCATCCGTTCACTCATTATCCTATCAGACTTGGGTTTTATTTCTCTGTTCCATTGGACACTATAGTTCACCGTTCTCTTGACTTCTCTTTCCTCTTTAATTTTTTTCTGGTTTAATTCTTGTTTTGTTCTCATATTCTCTGTATAATCATTCTTTAAAAAACACTGTTCATTTCACTTCTTACTTCCTGTTCTTGTTCCCCAAAAACTGGTCTTGAGGCCAGTGCTTTTGTCTATTTACACAAAATCTTTGGTTCCATTTAACTCGTCTTCTGCTGAGTCTTCTTATCATTTCCTTGCAGATGACACTATGGTCTTCTTCTCATTCTCTGATACTTCTGCTCTAGTTCATTGTCTTCATTCTTCAGTACATAACCCCTCCAATAACAATTTTCTTTGCATTCCAGGTATTTATTTATTTATTTAACAATTTATACCGCTTTTCTTGTATTCAAAGCAGTTTACATTGAACAGTAACAATGAACATTACATAGAACAAGGTCGTTAAACTTGGAGAGAAGGTAGACTTGCTCCTTGTTTTTCCTTATGATTTTTACTCTTTCAGTATTATACTCCTGGTTCCATCTGACTCTGCCAAAGTTCATGCAGAGAAACTGGGGCCAGAGCCAAGGTTTACATGGGCAATTACAGAGAGTTAGTAGAACAAACAGAATTAAAAGTAAGGTACTAAGAGAGACAATAATTTTCCCAGGGACACACATAGAGAGTCAGTGATGGATAGATAGGACATTAAACTTAGATAGGTGGAGCCTGATTCAGGAAGGGGCATGTCCAGGCCATCTGGATGGCCCCGAGCAGGACAGGCCCATATGGACCCAATTCTGAAACATGGGAGCAAAACATTCCTCTGGCATTCAGAATTGGGCACAGAAATGGCCTGGCATGCCGCAGAAAGATCCAGAGGCCTGCACGGCCAGGCCCACCTGTCCCACATGTGGATGCATGGCCCGATTTCCCCCCCCCCCCAACACACAGCCCTCAGCAGTCCCACCAGGTTGTGATTGTTTCTGATGATTTTAACATGGCTAAAAGCAAATCAATCAACAACCAACAGAGCATTTTCACACTGTGCCCCTACCCTTTGGAATAATCTACCTAACATCCTAAGAGAAATCAAAGACTTGACGCAATTCAGAAAACACCTCAAAACATTCATCTTTACAGACACTATCGATGCGATCAACCACCATAAGACCTCAGTCATATCACGAACCAACAGTCCAACAACTCCCCCTCATAACCTATCTATTGCTACACTCACTATCCACATAACCCTATCTTATCTCCCCAGATCACTCATAACTTATATAAATAGTCCTTGCATTCCATGTTATTGTTAATTGTAACTGTTCTTTTTATTTGTTCCCTGTAAACTGCTTCTGACAGTAGTTATGTTCCATGTAAACTACTCTGAATACCTAGACAAAGCGGTATATAAAAATAAATAAATAAACAGGTAGAAAAGGTGACAGTGAAAGCCAGAAGGATGCTTGGGTGCACAGGGAGAGGAATGGCCAGTAGAAAAAAGGAAGTTATTGCCTCTGTATAAGTCTCTGTTGAAATCTCATTTGGAGTATTGTATGCAGTTCTGAAGACCACACCTCCAAAAGGATATAAGTAGGTTGGAGTCAGTGCAGAGGATGACTACTAAAACAGCAACAAGGAGACATAGGATGAGGGTAAAAGGGGATAGATTCAGCAGTAATATGTGGAAATAATTCTTTATGGAAAGAATGGTAGATGCATGGAATAGTCTCCCAGTGAAAGTAATAGAGATGAGAACAGTATCTGAAATCAAGAAAGCATGGAACAAACACAGAAGATCTCTAAAGGAAAAAAGAGGACTATAGAAGTTTCTATGTTTCTAAAGGCTTCAAGAGAGAGAGAGAAACAATATTGATATCTCCCTTTTAATGTTGTTTATCACTGCTGCAGATTCGAAGTCTTCCATGAAGGCGAAGAATGAGTCGTTCGTGATGGAATTCATCCTGGAAGGTTTTCCAGGGTCTCCTCTGATTCAGATTTTCCTTTTTATGTTACTTTTCATGGTCTATGTGGCCACCTTAATTGGGAACATTCTAATCATTGTGATAATATGTCTGGACTATCGCCTGCACACTCCTATGTATTTCTTCCTGGTCAACTTGTCCTTCTTAGAAACCTTCTGTATTTCAGTGGTAGTTCCTAAATTTCTCATCAACTTTCTGGCAAAAAAAAAATCAATTTCTTTTGTTGCTTGCATGGCCCAGTCTTATTTTTACTTTTATCTTTATGCTACAGATTTCTTCCTCCTGGCGGTCATGTCCATAGATCGCTATGTAGCAATATGTCACCCACTGCATTACTCCACCATCATGAGCAATAGAGTCTGCATCTATCTAGTCCTTGGTTGTTGGCTGTCTGCTTTCTTTTTTCTTCTTCCATCAAGTGTTTTGATTAATCAACTGACATTTTGTGGTCCCAACATTATTAAACACTTCTTTTGTGACACTTCATCAATGCTAACACTGGCCTGTGCTGACACCCGACTCATTAAGCTGATATCTCTGGTAGTAGCTTCCACAGTATTACTTGGTCCCTTAGTGTTGACCATCCTCTCATACATCTATATTATCTCCACCATCCTGAGAATCCCATCCATTCAGGGACAGCAGAAAGCCTTCTCCACTTGTGCCTCTCACCTTACTATGGTCTCCTTAGTTTTTGGGAGTGCTTTATTTATTACAGTAAGGCCAATGCAGTCAAGTTGGTTATATACAAACAAAGTGGTATCTGTGGTGAGTAGCGTTTTAACCCCCCTGCTGAATCCCTTCATTTACACTTTGAGGAACAAGAAAGTCAAAGAAGTCCTTAGGGATAGTCTAAACCACCTTAAACATTTGCAAAAAGTGTAAAGTGAATTATTTACTGGATTGAAAATGTTCTAGAGTATATGAGCTTTCAAGGTCACTGAGGTCCCTTGTTCAAATGTGAGTGTCACATCTGAAGAATAGATTTATGTGACTGTACAAGCCTATATTTAATGTGACTAACAATTCAAGAAACCCAACTGTGTAACCCCTATAATTCTTCCTTCAAAAAGGTATACAACATTCAATCGCCTATATTCCACCCTTAATTCCTCCCCTCCAATGAACAGGACTAGCTATGTATAATGAGTGGTTTTTTGTCGGATCGTCTGTTTTGAGAATGCGAAACATGCTCAATGTTACAGACCCTCCATTTTAATCAAGTTTTAAAAGGCCTACGCGGCCAACCTCGCATGAGGCTATCTGGTCTTCAGACCCAGCCACCGCAAAATAACTAAATTCAATATAACAGGAAATGTCCACTATCCATTCCATTAGAATACAATTGCACATTTTTGAACATGATGTTCAATATTGCCCATAACTGATCTGTTGAAGTCAATGGAGAGTCTTGGCTTAAGATACGTTGCTTAGGAGGAAGACCATATTTCTTCCTCTCTAAATGCCACTCTAGCTATTGCTTTGCTCTTCAATATAGCTCTCCAATAAGACTCAGCAACTGGGCGTTCAAACAAGACATGGGATACTGTGACACAAGCCCTTGTGTTTCAAGCTGATCATCCTCTTGGCCCTTTATCAAGCACCGTACTCCCAACTTCCTGTTCCTATGCTGACACCGTGACATCATCCATGATGTAATGGTAAATATGAGTGAAAACTTGAATGACAACATCCTACTATTAAACAAAATTTCAATTCAACGTCCACCATTCCACATCGGTATTTAATCCAGTCGGAGCTGTAGATTGTAGCGTATAAATCCACCTTTGTTCCTTAAAACGCAACTGACTATGACGATCCCCTCCCTGTGGAGTTGGGGGGACCATATCTAATACCAGCCATTTTAGCTGTTCAAAAGTATGCGCTTGCTGTATACAATGGTGTACTATTGGAGCCGCCGTCACCTTAGTAAGTATCTGGGACTGGTGTTCTTGCAGGCGTTTCTTTATTGCCCTAGTCATCATTCCAACGTAGATTTTCGCACAAGGGCACAGAATTAGATATACTACATAGGATGAAGTCTCTATGTAGCAAGTTTTGTAAATAGTTTGTAAATAGTTTACCCCTGTTATCCAAGTTTTTTTTGCCCTGTTATCTGTAAACTCATACGTGTTAACTGTATTGAGCTTTTCTGTTCCATGTAAACCGCGCTGATGCCGAATAGTGCGGTATATAAGAAACTGTAAATAAATAAATAAATAAATCTGTGGTATGGTATAAAGAAAAAACTCTATTTGATTGTGGATCACACCACTCCGTGCCTTCAATAGTGGTACAGCAAAAATCACAGGACCCACATGCTCAATGGCCCCTTCCCTTTGGCGATCCAGTAGTCCTAGAACCTGTATTAATTATACGATCTGCTATATTAGAACTTCGTTGGTATGCCATCATCAGTGGCTGCTGGAAGCATTCATGTAGTATTAAAACATGCCAATGAGACTTAAGAATTTTAGACACAGCCATAGCATTAGGCCTAACTGGAAGTACTCCCACAAATCGGGGCGAAGGCACCCGATGTTACCGTCCTGAATCTTCCCACCACTCAGGGTGATTATAGAGTGCTCGCTTATACGCTACATTAATCAAATGAACTGGATAGCCCCGTGTGAAGCAACATTATTCTTAAGTTGGCTCATAATAGGATTAATTTTCAGTAGTCCACATTCTTGCACATTTCTACACACATATGGGGCCGGCCCAACCATCAGGCAAATTATTCGATCACCTAGGGCAGCATAGAGCAGGGAATTCAAAGCTAAACACTATATTCTCGCAGCCAGGGGGGCATAAGGCTTAAGGGTTGCCTAGGGTGCCAATACCTTGAAACAACTCTGGGGATAGTCCTGCACACATACATCTTAGCAAATTTCCTGATGCCAGAGTAATTTTCCTTTGCAAATGGCACACAGTATATCTATGAACATGCGTGGACACAAACCCAGTGGTAAAATAGCACCTGTATGTTTAAAAATCCAAATTTTCATTTACTGTTTTCTCCATTGTATTAAACACAGCCACGGAAATGCCTCTTTTTAATCCGGTGAATGTATACGCTTTGTGAAAGCCAACATAACTCTTTTACTATTGTGAGGGAGGCCCATTTTCTAGGGATGCTCATGGCCAAAATATTTTATTTATTTTCAGATGAAATTTGGAATTTCAGGTCAATTTAAGGACGTTTTTGGTTTGCTTCATTTGTTGGAGCGCATAAAATTTGATTAATGTTTGAACAATTAAAGGTATGCATATTAATCAACTTTACACATACTAACTGGGAGGTAATAATGCACATAAAGTTGATTTAATGTATTTTCTTTAGGTGCACAAAATTAATGAACCAAATGTGTGCTAATGAACACACATCCATATGATTTTCTAACTGGAGGATCTGTATGAGTGAATGAGCTGTTACTCAATCAAGAGGGCTAGATATCAAGGTGCACTAGGGTTGGCGTATTAAATTACTGTAACGTGCATTATTTTACCAAGGGTCCCAGTTATTCAGTGGGGACTAGTTATAAATAATGTACATTAATTGTAAATTAATGCATGTTAATGTTAACATACCTTAGCAACTAGCCCGTTTCTAAGGTGTACAGAAATTCACTGCCTGCATTCATTGCATTGTGAGTGGTACAACAATATTGTTTCATTCACAAGGGAAAATCAAGTTCCCTGGGAGCCCTACAGAACCTGTATTCTCCTCACCATTGAAATCATGATATTGCTGCTCTACCACTATGCCCTCTAAAGTGCATGCTAATGCTCTCCTGCAACGTTACCATAGGCATCTTATACAACCTGATGCAGGGTCATGGAGGTCTGACCCGAAACGTGTCACATCAAAAAAAAGTGCTATCATCTGTTTCTATGGCATTCAGCTTGTGAAGAAGATGGAATTGAAGCAGTTGAATTTATCCTGCAGTTAAGTGTTAAATCACTAGTTTTGAAAAATTTAATAAAAGGAACAATCACGGCGAGGGTAAGGCATTGATTCCTTTTCCCTTTTGATTGGTGGTTCCGACAAAAGGTTATGGTGAATTTTTAGCCTTTCTAGAGTGGTGCTTCGGAGTTTGCTTTTGGAATTGTTTGTTCACCCTGAGGGAGGTTTCATCTGGTGCATTCTTACCAGAGCAGATAGTGCATCAGTATCGTGGCTTCAATCACAAGTTCTGCAGGACTCCCAAGGGACCTGTCTGCCCTTCACTATTGAAACCATTCTATCAATGCACCACCCCCCATGGTAGGAATATTCCCGCACACCTTCGAGAGAAAGTTGTGCACCAACCCCAATGGCAAGAAAGCAGGAGAAGGTCTCCCAGCACACTTATTTCCTCAGCAGTTTGGCCCCCAACTCACTGAGAAAAACAAGTAGGAAATGCATCTTTGTACTAACATAAAGGCAAAATTAGACCATAGGAAGGGTCGTGCTGGATTCCATAAATTGTACATCCATCACACAGTCTTCTCTGGAGGTGTATAACTTGTCTAGAATTCCTACTATTGATTGCTTTATAAGATTATAAATCTGGATTTCTAAAATAAGGAAAGGTAACTTCCTGATCTAATGGCTTTTCATTCTTTTCTCTGCAACTGATTGTGTTTATTTCCGATGCTCAAATGATTTCTCTTCTTCCCCCTTCTTTAAATGGTGGTCTATCACTTCACAGGAAATGTCCTCTTTAGTTTTCTTTTTTCACTTAATTAATTAATTAATTAATTAAACCATTTTTTTATAACGCTCTGTCCTTCAATAAGAGCAGTTTACAGTGTAACTCAACATTATACATCGAACGATTGAACAATATACAATTACATTTTTATTTTTATTTAGTCTCTGAGAACATTTGATGAAAGGCTTTAAAATTTTTTAAGAAGAATCTTCCTCCAGGGATCAATCTTTATTTAAACACGGTGTATAGTACATCCAAGACACCTGAAGAGTAATTTTAGAACAGGATGCCTAGTAAAAGTGCTTTATAGGCTTATTTTATAAAAGCAATTCTAGGCCTATGGAAAAAAATAATTATTGAATAAAGACAGAAACTTAGGGGGTCATTTTGGAAGCCCTATTTGTGCTTTGGATGTCCAAAAACATGCAGAGAGACATCCAACACACAGAGACGTCTCCAGAGCCATTTTAGAAGTTGGTTCTTTGAACATCCACATCCATGGTGGAGGCGTGGCTGGGGCATTCCTAGGTATCTGGATGTCTCCGCCTGATTTCAGAATATCATGAACGTCCAGTGTCTAAGTTTTAGACCTGCTCCAGGTATGAATAGGCATCTGAAAAGTGCTTGTTTTGGCTGAAAAACATCCTGAATTTGCAGAGAAGATAGCATTCCATCATCCCCACTTCTCAGCAATGGGATTTGCACCCTGGTTGGCCTGTTCGTAGCCCACAATGCTAACCATTAGGCTATCCTAGATATTAGGGTTCTGAAAGATGGTTCAGGGGATGCCTATGTAAATGCTCCCGCAGATGCCTATATCGAGGATGTCAACATTTGTTGAAATTGTTCTGCACCTGGACACGCCTGCTTCTATTTAATATCCCAGAATGCACTTGGACTGCACTGAACCAGAGTCCGGTTGGGGACCCAGAGGGACTCCAGTCAGCAAACGACGAGGAGCTGTGAGGGGGAATTCCCACGAGAGCAGGTACCTGAGGCATAGAAGCTCTTATGCAAAAGAGAGTTCCCAGCTTAAAGACAGACGTCCTGTGAGGGGAAGTGAAAGGGAGAAAAGTTTCCAGCTTCCCGGCAGCAACCGTTCAGGCAGAGGTCAGCCTGAAGAAAGGCTAATTCCCTGGAATAGAAGGGCACAGGATTTTACCTGCACTAGTCCTGAGAGGTGTGGCCCTCTAGAGGGAAAATCCACATTGCACGGTAATTTGCCTTTCCACTTTAATAGTGGTGAGAAGAGAAGCCCTGGCCAGGAAGAGGAGGGATTCCTGAACACTGGTACAAGTTAGAGCCCTACAAAAGCTAATAGCAAGGAAGCTCATGAGGCCATGGACTGTGATTTCTGTGAAGATAATTCAGAGGATTTCCAGATGGACTGTACATTGGTGTTTTCAGATAGTGTAACCTCTTTCTGTTAAAGCTTAAGATAAGTGTGCAAAAGAGAAATCTGTGAAGGGCACAGATTTCATTCTACAGCCATGTAACAGAAAAAGCCTGTTTTGTTTTTGTTCCTTAACGCTGAGAAGAAGCATTTCCTTTGTCATTTTGTAGTCCTATTTTGTGTTTTGCCAGAAACATGGTTTACTTTCCTTTATGATACCTGTTTGCAAAAGTTCTCCCGGGAAGGGAAATAAATACCTCTTTCAGCATAGCTACTCAACCACGACTACACTCTTATTGAATAGCTATTGGGACTTCAACTCCCAGGGGGCACTGCTAGTCCCTGCTACTTGAGAGGAGCCTCACTGAAGCCCCAGGCCTTCTGCCTCCGGGGTAAGTAGGTGGGTGACAACATTTGACTTCTACACCCCATCACTATGGAACTCTCTACCAACCATAATCCAGAACAACACAGACTCCTCTTCCCTTCGGAAACAATTGAAGATGCAATTGTTCAGGGACCACTCTGGCGTCAACTCATTCAATACCCTATAATTGCCGGATTATGATGTACACCGTGAGGCCAGTTCCAATCAGGACATGTCCAGCCTGTCCGGACATCCAAAATCTGGATAGGCTGGATTTCCACCAGATTCAGATCTTGTGGGGGCTATACATCCCTGCGGGATCAGAATCAGATGCAACTGGCCTAGATGGCCTGGTTGTGCCCCAATTCTGGCCTGCAGGACATGCAGGAACATCCCCAGCTAGCAAAGCTGGGCTCCTGCATGGAGCCACGATGCCATGGCATCCCAATGCCATGGCACTGTGGTTCCATACAGGAGCCCCAATCACCGGCGTGGCTTACAAAGACCTGTTTCCCATGCCCGACCCCCAATTGGGCCTTCCAAGGCCAGGATCAGGCTGCAAGGAATCCCCTGCCCCTACTCAACCCCTCTCCCGGACCTGTCTTTGGTGGCCGCCAACTCTGGGGGAACTTATTCCACCTCTGAGGTGGAATAAGTTCCCTGTCAAAACTGCACCACCCCAAACATACAGGGCCAACACTGGAATCGGCCCTGTAAGTCTGGGGTCAGCATCCCGCTCACCCCTCCCGCCCTTGCTTCTCCTCTGGCCTACTGCCTCCTGCCCCCGTCCAGAGTTCCCCACACATCTCTGCAGTATGTTCAGGGAGCTCCATGACAGGAAACAACACCTGGCATTTAGTGGTCATATACATCCAACCAGGGCATATATGCCCACTAGACACAGGTCAGAATTACCCCCAGTGTATATAACAGCAGAGATAGGAATCCGAACTGTAAAGAAGTTAAGAATTCCAGATGTAAACCCAATCTGGACTGTAAATATATTACGACCTTGTTGATTGAATAACCTTCCCCATTCCCGACACCTTCATTCAATCTGTGAATATGTTATGACCTGTTCGATGTACCACTTGTCGTTTAATGGAAACCGCTTTGACCTGGTGAAAAGAGGTATATAAGCATAGCTAAATAAATAAATAAAATACCTTTCTCTCCATGCTGGTTACACCCCTCTAAGCAACATTAGGGGATACTTTGTCACTGATAGGGTGGTGGTTGCCTGGAATGCCCTCCTAAAGGAGGTGATGGGAACAAAAACAGTGATGGAATTCAAAAAGGCCTGGGACAGACACAGGAGATCACTATAGATAAAGAGGATTGAATCAAAGTAACTTGACTGGAGATGCAGGTACAACCTTAAGCAATGGCATAGAGGTGAGGGTAACCTGCTCAGAGCCGCAGCTGCAACTCCACAATTCTAGCTACCTTACTGGGCAGACTGGATGGACCCTGCTGGTCTTTATCTGCCATCATTTACTATGTTACTCTGCCTTTATTTACGGCTGTACCTGCTGCTCTGTGCAGGCTAGCCACTTTATTTTTTGAAGTGTAAAAGTCATTTAAGTTTGCTTTGATTCCATCCACAAATCAAAGATACAGCCAACCTAGGTTATTACACGTCTGATAAGTTATGCAAAGGCTTTTTCTAAAAGAAATGCCTTTACCTTCTTTCTAAAATCTAAAAAAAGTCTGTCATCATCTGCAGCTTAGACGGCAGAGAATTCCAAATATTCACTCTTGTAGTTTAATCTGAAGCTTTAAGGCATTTTAGGAACCTTTTACTAGCGTGTGCTAAGCAGTTAACCCTGGGAATTAGTACGCACTAACTCTTAGCGCATGGCATACTAAGAGTAACGCTGTGGTTTGATACTTACTGAATGCTAATTCCTGCATTAATTGGCAAATGCAGAATGGGGAGGGAATAGCTGGGTTAAGAGTGTGGTAGCACTCCTTAAGGGGACTGTTTTAGATGCCTTATTCGTGATGACACATGAATATAAATGTAAAGATTGCATGCATGTGTAAATGGCCATTTTACAAAGGGTCCATTTTACACATGACTGTCCATACTGTTTTGAAATTGCATGGAGGCATGTCAGGGGTATGTCAGGGGTGCGGTCTGGACAATGTAAAAATCTATATGTGCATTCCCCATTTCATATAGGAAATGCATGAGTAAGCTCAAAGTCAGCCATATCTGGATTTAACCTGCTCCCTCCTTTTGGCCATCCCTTTGCAAGAGAGATTAAGGGGAACATCACTCTTAATCCCTCAATGCTTATTTCCCCCTCCAAATTGAAATGAGATCAAGATAGAGTCTGTAGTCAATTCCGAGTCTTGGCATGTCTAGGTTTGCAAACTGGCTCGGCCGGCACCCATGCTTATAAGTTACTGGGTTTCCTTCAACGATTCTTCCCATGTGCACATTTCCAAAATGGCTCCTCCCGCTACACATAGATATACAACCATATGTGGCCCCTGCACCTCCTTATCTCATTTTAGAAACGACCCCATGATTAACAGAACCATTTCTAAAACACCAACACAACTGTAAAAATAGTGCCTTTGACATTTCAGGTCTGATCTCCATGCCCCTTCTAATATGACCATGCAGAACCCTGAACGTCACCCCAGCAGGCTGCGCTAAGTACAACACATTATCTGTAGTACAATTTATGCACATTTGACGCATTTTCTCTGCATTAATTGCATGAATGGATGCTGGGTACAATGCCAGAAATTACCTTGTGTGAACTGCAACACTTTGACACCCCCTGTGTGTCCCGAGGGTTAAGATGACACAAACTAAACAATGTATACAATTGTATCCTTCATCCCCCATTTTATGGTCTAGCACATCCAATAACTTGGCATTATAACATTTTGACTCTCTCATAATCTGGTTAATAGTTATGTAAGACAATCTACAAATATGTTCCATGTTCCTTTGGTAATAGATTAGGTCCTCTGGGTGCTGGTTATGAATATAGCTAGGCTCCTGCAGTCTCTCATCTTTCCATTGTAGAAACAAATGAAAACGATCCACCTAAACAGGTAATGGGAAGGTCAGAATGCTGTCCCTACACACATCGGAGCATGCTGTGTGTTTTAGGGTCTTGCATAGTAAATGAGAAATTTAGACCATTATGCTAATACCAAATTGCCATATTCAATAAACAGCATACAAAATTTGGATACCAAAACTGAAAAACAATAATATTTTGCATGTTCTTAATTAATACATTAAAAGTAATGCTAGATAACATGAAAAATATAGTTAAATATTTTATGTCAACTTAAATCACATTTTTGAGAATTATAAGCCTGTGAATCTTGATTTTATTGTGCGGTCTTTAATCCTGGTAACAGAGCTCTGACTGACCTTGACTTGTTCACGTTGCTGACACTTGTACTAAACTCTTCAGGTGAGAAAATTCTATGATTTTGGTAACTGAGTGAAGTATTAAGAATAGACTAAGGCTATGTAATGAATACAGTTTGTTGCAGCGACAACCAGGAATAGTTCAAGTCCCCAGGCTACACTCTGCGTTTCCTCAGCTTGCAACCTTGGGGTCAACTTCAACTCCACTCTCTCTTTCTCTATGCACATCCAACAGATAGCTAAAACCTGCTACTCCTTCCTCTATATTTAGCAAAATGTGTCCCTTCCTTTCTACTCACACTACTAAGACTCTCATCCACTCATTAGTCATTTCCTGCCTTGACTATTGTAACCTGCTGGTCTCCCACTGAATCATCTTTCTGCCCTTCAATCTGTTCAAAACTCAGCTGCACGGCTTATCTTCTGCCAGCGTCCCTAAGCTCATGTAACCCCTCTTCTCAAGTCACTTCATTGGCTCCCTATCAATTTCTGCATCCAGTTCAAACTTCTCCTATTGACCTACAAGTGCATTCATTCTGCAGCTCCTCACTTCCTTTCCTCTCTTATCTCACTCTATATTCCTCCTCAGGAACTCCGCTCCTCTGGCAGATCCCTTTTATCTGTGCCCCTCTCTGCCACTGCCAACTCCAGATTTCATTCATTCCATCTTGCTGCTCCACATGCCTGGAACAAACTACCTGAGACTGTGCACCAGGTCTCTTCTGTAGCCCTATTCAAATCCAGGCTAAAAACCCACCTCTTTGAAGCCGCTTTTGGATCCTGATGCTCCTCACTCTCTTGTCCACTACTTTTGTGTATCTTATCATCCTCTAGTCCCCAGTTTTGCTCTGTGTTTTGTCTTGATTAGATTGTAAGCTCTGATGAGCAGGGACTGTGTCTTACATCTATATGTACAGCGCTGTGTACGCCTCCTAGGGCTGTATAAATGATTAGTAGTAGTAGCTTTTGACAAGCCAAGCTTGACATGAAGAGACATTGACTGGTTTATTCTAAGTAATTCTTTTGTTTGTGATTCCTGTGGCCATCTGCATCATTCCTTATTCCTACTAATGTCAAAGTACATTACGGTAAGCATGACTATAATTCTCTATGGGCAAAGCAAAGAAGGAGATCTTAAAACCTCCCGTTCCATTGGCTCAGATATTATGCAATGGAGAGAGTAAATCCCAACTCTATATGTCTCACCTTAATTTCTAAAATTAATGCCTTGTCTTCCAATTTTAACCTGCTAAGCCAAACCCTTTCCCCTTAAACTTGATATGATCATTGCTGATGAGAAGAAATGGATGAGATTCAGGGGTCTGGGAAGCAGTTGGGGAGTAGCCTAAAGGCGATAGCAACAGCCTAAAGACCAGGGGTTCCAATAGCACTGCCCCTCCTTGTGCTCTTGGGCAGGTCTGTTTTCTCAGATGCAAACTTAGATTGTAAGTCCTCCTGTTCCTAAATGTAACTCACCTTGTGTTACTACCAAAAAAGGCATGAACTAAATCCCAAATCTCATCTCAAATCCCTATCTCCACTTGGCTAGCCACTTCAATATTGTGGCAAGTTCACGTTGAAAAAAAAAAAAGACGAGTTTCCTGCTCTCTCACGCTGCAGAATTTTAGTTTGATGTGGGAGAAGGCAGAAATCCAGCAACCAAATGGACCACTTCAAATCAGTGGTGTAAATTCCACTCAAGCAGCCCCCAAAATGTGGGGGGCCTAGGCAGGAAAGGGACACCCATGCAGGAGCATACTAAGCTAGAATTGCACCCTGTGGGCCCGATTCCATTCAAGACGTAGATCTCCTTTGTACGTCCGGGCGGACCCAGACGTAAAAAAGAGATTGCGATTCCGATTCCGTGGGGCACATCTAGCTCCGTGGGATTAGAATCACAAACAGCACTGTACATGCAGGCTGGGACTGCGATTCAGTCCCAGTCTGCACATACAGAGCTAGTCTGGCTAACTCAGCCAGGGCTTTTAAATGGAGACACTGCGCCATGGCACTGCGACTCCATTTAAAAGCTGAGATACCAGCCGCTGACCCCACAATGTTAACTCCCCGCAGTCCGACCCCCAATCTGGCCTCCTAAGGCCAGGGTGGGGCTGCGGGGGATTAACTTTGCCCCACCCCCCCCAGCCCCTTTTGTGCACCAAAGCGAAAAACCCCCATCCAGGGTGGTTATTCTATCCTGGGGGTAGAATAACTTCCCCGGCCAATTTGCCGGCCCTGGACATACAGGGATGACATTAGAATCAGCCCTATAGATCCAGGGCCAGCGACCGCCCACTGCCCGCCCACTCTCTGCCCCAGGCTGCCTCTTCCCCACCACTGACTAATTTCCCTGCACAACCGATATAATGGGTATCATGGGATATCATGGGACAACTGATATCATGCCTAGGCTTCCTGGAAGCCCAGGCATGATATCAGTGTCCCATTCTCTGCTTGGGCCCTGCGCGGCCGCACTGCTCGCGCAGCCTTTGGTACAGCCCTTCCCACACGGCAACGCTGCGACTTGCTTTTATTTGTTTGCCATGCTGCCTCCATTCCAGGCCCATCTGTTAGTTCCTGGGCTGAAGTTTATTTATTTAGCCGTGCTTATATACCGCTTTTCACCGGGTCAAAGCGATTTACAATAAACAAGCGGGGATACATTAAACAGAGCTATTCGTATTTACAGAGGGGGAGGGTATATAACATCACCAGAGGGATATGGCATATTTACATTCTTGATGTGGTGTACATCAGAGGTATCAGCATTATTTACATTTCTGGCTTTCTCTTTAGTCTCAATCCGGTTAGAGAATCTCAGTGGGAGCTGTTCTGATCCAGTCCTAGGTGCTCCTGGAAGAGAAGGGGTTTTAGCTGCTTTCTAAATGCAGAGAGGTCCTTGTTGCTGCGGACTTGGCTTGGAAGGGAGTTCCAGAGCAAGGGTGCATATAAATCAAATGCACGGTTACATGTTTGGAGATTAAATTTTGCTCTATAATGCAGCACAATGAGTACATTGTTTGTGGTCTGACGTGTTGGTCTTCCAGAGTTTGTCCGGGGAAGCAGGGTTTGTAAATGAGATGGTGGCTGTTGGTGAAGTGCTTTATGTATCAGTACCAGTGTTTTATATTTTATTCGTGCATCTAGTGGGAGGATATGGAGATCTCTTAGGACTGGGGTGATGTGATCATATTATTTCTTTAGTCTCCGTATGATCCTTGCCGTTGTATTGAGAGCTGTCCACAGTGGGTTGATGGGGTGGCCATGAGTCCTTGGTATATCACATTACAGTAATCTAGATGGGGGAGTGTCATTACTTGCATCACCGTATGGAAATCCTGTGGGTCTATGAGTATTCTGAGTCTTTGTACATCTTTGCTTTGAAGAATACATGCTATTTTTGCAGTCTGCTGTTTAAATGAAAGTGTTTGATCAATAATGATTCCCAGGTATTTTACCTGTGATTTAACTTTTATTTGGGTTGTTCCCAGAGTGAGGTATGGTGGGAGGGTGAAGGTTTGGTCCTTGGTAACAAATAATGCTTCTGTTTTTTTGAGATTTATGGTGAGATTGTTTTCTTGTAACCATCTGGAAACATCATTGAAGCAGTCCAATAGTTTTGGGTTTGTTGGATTGGCTGTTGTGATGGGTCCATACATCATAATGTCATCCACGTACAGGTGGAAGTTAATATTGTGAGACCATATTATTGCACAGAGGGACTGAAGTCTCACGATAACAGCCGCATCATGAGACTTCGGTCTAGGAGGAACGTCTCTAGGCCTGGAACACGGAAGCAGCGTGGCAAACAAATAAAAGTAAGTTTGCCGCTGGGGGCTGTCACTGCGGCTGTTGCTGCTGTCGGAGCAGAGGAGAAAGCTGTGTCACCACCAGAATCGGGGGCAACAAGTGGGGGGGGGGGGGGGAGGTTGCTGCAGGGGGAGCAACAATAGGGGTGTCCTCAGCAAAATTTTGCTTGGGGCCCCCCCCCACTAGAACTTTTACCATTGCTTCGAATAGCAACTTTCTCTGTAAAAGAGCCAGGCAAACCAGACTTCCTAATACAACAGTAAATTAAACTCTCCAGCACAACTATCACATAAAAATCTCAGACGTCCACTGGGACTATTTCATAAGTTGTTATTATTATTCTTTACTTTTCATGGTCAATTTATTTTATGTGACAAAATGTAATTAAGGTGATACTAAATTTTCTGTAGTACAGTGGATTTCATGAAGAAATGGAACGTGTTTCATAATATCTTTGTTTTCTAATTTAATTTTAACTTGAATGATTTGCATTTTGGAAAGATGGTGTTCTACTGACTTCAATCAAACATAGACTTGTCTGATAAATTTAAATGTTCAGTAAAAGAAGGAGTGAAAATGAGGCTTTAAAATATTCTATTTTATTTTGTTTATTTATTTCATTACTTATATAGCACAGCTGTTCTGCATTCTCTGCAGTTTTTACAATCAAACATATTAAATAATTATTAGGACAGACAGACAAACAAGTTAAACAAAGTATATTGTTCCTGTTCAGCGTAAATCACTTTTATTTATTTATTTATTTAACAGGTTTTCTGTACTGCTTTATTTTGCATTCAAAGCTGTTTACAATGAACAAATAAAACCCTTACATAGAACAAGGGAGTTAAACTGGGATGTTAACAAATTAAAAAAACAATATTATTTGATTTACATGGTAAATTTACATCAAAATATCAATACTATATTATCATGGGATATTCGGGGAAAGGAGCATGAGATATAGGAGTCAATTTAGGGAAGCCTGAAGGGGGCTAGGACAGTCAGAAAAAGGGAATATGTGTATATGTTTTTAGCTGAGATGGGTGAGTGGTCTAGGGAGTATCAGGGGTCAGGACCATAGTTTTCCAAAAACAGGAATGTTTTTAAGACTTTTCTGAAGTCCCATAGGTGGTTTATAATTCTTATGTTCTCGGAGAGTGAATTCCAGAGTGATGGCACATATATTGAAAAGGCTTGGTAACAGGTTGCTTGTTTTGCTTTTGTTTTGCCTTGAGGATTAGCAATAGGTTTTTGTTGGGTTTCCGTTTGGTTCTATTTTCTGGATCTTTACTGATGAGTGTCTGAAGGATGGGTGGTGATAACTGATGAATGATTTTGAAGATTGTGAGCAATGCTTTGTATTTGGTCCAGGTAATTATGGGTAACCAGTGAAGTTGTTTCAAGGTTGGAGTTATGTGGTTGCTTCTTTTTGTACTAATTATTATTCGTGCAGCCATATTCTGTATTAATTGAAGAGGATAGAGGGTCTGTTTCGGAAGGCCTTGGCAAATGACATTACAATAGTCCAGAATGGGTATTACCATAGCTTAGCAGACTGTACGGAAGTTATTGGTGTAAACTAGGGTTTGAATTTTTGCATTATTCTTAATTTGTGATAGGCTGCTTTTGTTGTTTTATTTATATGTGCTTGGAAGTTTAGGTTCTGGTCTAGGCATATCCCTAAGTACTTGACTTCTGTTTATACTGCTATGTCATTGTAGAATATTTGTAGTGTTTTCAGTGGGACAAAAGCGGTGAACCTCGTCATAAAGAGTGCTTCTGATTTCCTGTAATTTATTAAGAGGTTTTGTTTCTGGGGTCAGTTCGATATCTCCACGATGCATGATGTTATCCTTGAGTAATCAGGTCGGTCTATGTTTATAGGGGTACATACCATAATGTCGTTTGCATATATCCTGTAGTTAATCTTGTATTCTGTTATTATGTTACATAGAGGTTGTAAGTATATATTAAACAGTAATGCAGAAAGTGCCAAGCCTTGTGGGACTCCTTGAGGTTGATTAATCAGCCTTGAGCGATGGACACCAGACTTTAGCTGGATTTTTCTATGTGTATGGTATGAGGTAAACCATTGGAGGGTAGTTTCCTGTAGACCAATTTCCAGTAGGCATTTTGTGAGGATGATATGGTTTATTGAGTCAAAGGCCACCTTGTTATCGATGAACATCATTAAGAAGCCCTGTTTAGCATTGTCTAACCTGGTGATTATGTTGTCCAGGAGTGATGTGAATAGTGTTTCAACACTGTGTTTAGGGCTGAAGCCATGTTGGTGGGGGTCAAGTGGAGCATGGGTGTCTAGGTGGTCTTGTAATTGGAGCTGGACCACTTTCTCAATCATCTTTGCCATAAATAGAAGGCTTGAGATGAGTCGGTATGATCTAGGATTGGTGGTATCTAGGTTGGTGCTTTTTAGTACTTTTTGTCTTACTACAGCTTGCTTGAGGATGGGCGGGATAAAGCTTTGTGTAAGTGAGAATTTAACTATGCTAAGAAGTATAGGGGCCAATTGTTCCATTGTCTTCTTAATCCAGAATATTGGGCATGGATCAAGGGGGAATTTGTAGTATTGACATTGGTTATGATGTTTTTTCAACTCTTCTATGGATGGGATGTGATAGGATCTCCATTGGTGGGTATATGTTTACATAGACCATAATTCTAGTATCGGTGGTTGTTTTTGGTTGAGGTTGCATAAGTCGAGGTTTGATTAGGTGAATGTTGCAATCTTCTGGTTTTTCTTTTGTTAAGGCTCATAAGGATTCATTGAAAAGGTGCTATAGAAAAACAAATAAATAAATAAATAGTCTGAGAACCTAAAAATACCATAACAATAATGTATACATTTATATGACACCTTCATCCAGAGATAATCCCAGTGCAGTAAATGATAAAACAGTGTGATTGCTGTGTTAGTCCATTTTAATGACAGTTAAATAAGAAGAAAAATAAAAAAGGTAAATAAGGTGATACCTTTTAGTTGGACTAACTTAATACATTCTAGGACCAGCTTGGACCTTCTTCTTCAGTTCAGGACAGAATGAGCATTCCATTGACAGTCTCAGGGAAGAGGGTGCGAGAGATGGATGGCTGATGAAAGGGTGACCAGGCTGCAAATATTTACAGTTTATAATATGATGGAAAGCCCATATATTTATTAAGCCCTGTATGGTCAGATTGAAAGTATCTAATTATCTTAATTTCCAAAATTTTAATTTTTTGGACTGATACAAATTTTCCTCTTAGGACTTTCACCATAAATCACTGATGCTGGGAACTGCTCTCCAACCACCTCTGTCTGCTCTGTGCCATGTGATCCAATGATGGCAGTAATAGTAAATAGTAGATGCTGGAAGATAAAGACCAACATGGCCCATTTGGTTGGCTCAGCAAGGTGGCTAGAGTTGCACCTTCTCCTCTATGCCTTTGTTTCAGATTGTAGCCACGGTTCTGTGTAGGTTGCCCCCTTCTATGGCTTTGTTGAGGTTTACCTGCCACTCCATGCAGGTTACCTATGCTTTTCTTTTGTGGTTGTATCTGCCACTCCGTGCTGGCTACCCTTTTCCATGCCTTTGTTTAGGGATGTAGCTATAATGCCTCATTCCTAAGGAAAACCATTTGTAGCCTTAGTTTGCCCCATCTGTGTTCAGATCTCTTATTAAAAAAGAATTGACTCAACTGAGGGGAGAATTAGCTGCAATAAAACGAAGTGATTTGCTTGGAACAGAAGTTACTTCAATCAGGACTCTGAAAAAATGTAGATGTCTGCCATTCCACTCACTCCTGCTTTCTGACGTGCTCACTCATGGCTTCAAAGAGAAAAAAAGAATTCCTTTATGTGCAATGAAATAAAGAACTTGACTGACAGACCCTGGAAATAAACCTTTATACAGCAACATCAGTGATATTGCTCAGGGTTGTTTCACCATAAAGGTAAGAGATGTTAGACCTCTCTCCCGCAGTATTCCGAGTACCCTTCTTTAGGGACCAGTGGGTGGAAGGAGGTTCTGCTGGGGAACTTCAGTTCCACTTTCATCTTCTTCCTTCATGGTGGAATGTCCTTCGGCATCCATAAAAAGCACAAAACGGCTTCCAGCTAATACAGAACACATGATACATTTTGGGGGCTATGTAATAAAAATGATATCTCATTTTGTATCTTTGTGGAAATGCTTAGCAGTTATGGCTCCAAGATAAACTGTGTTCTCTATTTAAAGCCTTGCAAATTCATGGCTAGAAAGACCAAGAGGATCCAATATCTCAGCATATTCAGCTGCACAATCTGGACAGTACCACTGAATATTTCAATGGATTGTCTTGGCACCATCTGGATTCCACAATGGTGGACCAGGGGTGGAGATGGGATGGAGCGGGAACATATCTGGATAACGGTGATTTTCAGTGCTACTATCTGCATAGCTAACTGCATAAATTAGGACAGCTAAAAAGCTGTTCAAAATTTCAAGTGGCTAAAAATCACAGCAATCCGGAAAGTACTGGGTGGCCATGCAGAATCTGGATATTAAGCTCTGGTCACTATCTGGATATTGATGCTAAATATTTGGATTTTTTTTTTACCTGTGGTATCTGGTGTTTAAAAAAAATGCTGATTGCTGTAGGTCTGTGAGAGAATAGAGATGAGAAGTGAAACACATTGTGAAAATAAAGTACCTTCTCATAGCACACAGTAGACAAATCAATGTTAACCCATACGGTGAGAACCAGCGTCTCCCATTTCTCAACCTCAACCATTGGACTCAGCCCCTCCAATAACATGCTTAGTATTGAGATGGCTCAGTGGACCTGAACTGTTTGGAACAAAAAAAGCACCCCACCTGCAAAAAAACAGCACACAAAAAAAAGAAAGCAGGCAACGAGGGACCCTTGGAAGGAACGAAGTTTATTGAGGGGGTCAGCCCTACACGTGTTTCGGCCACACCAGCCTACTTCAGGGGACTGTGACCACTAGTAAACATAAAAACACATAAAAACATGTGATAAATAAATTAATAAATGAGCACTGATGACTTCTGAGTGTACAAAGTTAAATGATATAAAATTGTACATATAAATAATTTACAAAAACACAATCAAAGTCTATAGAAAATAAGAAATAAAAACATCATCTAATAGATAATCGTTAAAAATAATAAAAAGCATAATAATCAAACATAAAGAGCATGCTGCATGCAACAGGAAAGGATAAAAGTTAGAGGTAAAAATTAAATATAAATATATATATATATATATATATATATATATATATATATATATATATATATATAAAACATAGTGGCAGTGATCAACATGATACAGTACCTTATCAACAGATAAGTTGAAATGAACATAACCTCAATGGTACTTGAGAGCAGAATAAACCACTAAAGACAGAACATAATAAAAACTGTTAAAAGAGCCTTGAAAGGCAGTATAAGAAGAGAAGGAACAGAACAATTTGGAAAGAAGGAGGGAACTAAAATTGTAAATCCATTGGCAAAAGGAGGACAACCCAAGGCTCCTCAATAAACTCTCTTCCTTCCAAGGGTCCCTTGTTGCCTGCTTTCTTTTTGGTGTCCTGAACTGTTTGGATACTATCTCTTATGCCCTAATACCTAAGCATGTATATAGTTGTATCTGTTATGTATTGTCTTATGTATATAGACACTACACTTTGTTAGTTAATTGTTTTAACACGGTTCCAGTTTAAACTCACTTTGTTTAATTTACGATATTTTAAGATGTTCTATGTAAAAGTAAGATGTTCTATGTAAAACAAACTTCGCTTTGTTGACTGTTGTTATTTGTACACCGCAACTGATCTCTGGAAGATGCGGTATAAAAATGAGTGTTAAATAAATAAATAAATAAATAAATAAAGTGCAGAGTCCTCATACTGTCATATTTTTGTTTCATTGGTCCAGATGCAAAGTCAACCATGAAAGTGAGGAACGTGACATTCGTGACAGAATTCATCCTGGAAGGATTCCCTGGATCGCCTCAGATACAGATTTCCCTTTTCATATTGCTATTTATGACTTACCTTGTCACCTTAACAGGGAACATTTTAATCATCACGTTAATATGTTTGGATTATCGCCTGCACACTCCTATGTATTTCTTCCTGCTAAATTTATCCTTTCTAGAAACCTTCTGCATTTCAGTAATAGTCCCCAAGCTTCTGGTCAGCTTGGTGTCAGAAAAAAAATCAATTTCATATAGTGCTTGCATTGCTCAGTCTTTTTTTTACTTTTACCTTTCCATCGCAGATTTTCTTCTTCTCTCGGTGATGTCCATAGATCGGTATGTAGCAATATGTCATCCACTGCATTATTCCACCATCATGAGCAACAGGGTTTGTGTTCAACTGGTCACTGGTTGCTGGGTGTCTTCTTTCCTCTTTCTTCTTCTTCCAACTATGCTGATGTGTCAACTCCCATTTTGTGGACCCAACATCATTAAACATTTCTTCTGTGACAGCTCAGCCATGCTAACACTAGCCTGTGCGGACACCCAACTCATTAAACTGGTAGCTCTGATTGTATCTTCCATTGTATTGATTGGTCCTTTAGTGGTAACCACCGTCTCTTACATTTATATTATATCTGCCATACTCAAAATCTCTTCCATAGCAGGGCGACAGAAAGCCTTCTCCACATGTGCTTCCCATCTCAGTATGGTCTCCATTGTTTTCGGGAGTGCAATTTTTATAGAAGTGAGACCAGTGTCAAAGAACTCTCAGGAACTGGACAAAATGGTGGTTGTGGTAAGCAGCGTTTTAGCCCCCCTTCTGAATCCTTTCATTTATACTTTGAGGAACAAGACAGTCAAAGACGTTCTGAGGAATGCTTTGAATGGCTGTGTGCGTTCCCAAAAAGAATGATTTCTAGTTGTTGAGATGATTCCGGTTAAGAAAAAATTCTCAGTTGGTTTGGAAATCTTTCGTTGTGCAAATAGAAGAGAAGTCTTTAAATGTGGTCTATGTTGTTTCGTATACAGTTCCTAAAGTTCCTTTGCTATCTCATGGTTTAGGAACTGTTACACTTGTGTGCTAAAAAGAATCACATCCTAAAGTGCAAGAAATTGTGCTTTTCTAAGCACAACTAAGTAGGAGTTTATTCAGAATTTGTATACCCGTGGAAGATAATTTTGTATAGGGTGTCTAGGTTGCAAAATAAACATTCAGGCCCATGTGTTTAAAAGGATGCTAATATTTTATAAGAGGTTTAGTGAATGCTGAGTTTTTCATAGAACATGGGTTACGCTGCTAAAGAAAGACATTTGGTGCAGCACAGTAGAGAAGCTATTTCACAAATAAGCACGCTCAACAGAAGAACAGCATCGTTTCTGGGGGATTCGTGTGTATACTTATTATCTCTCATGTGTGGGACTCCTCCATCAGGGACACTGCATCAGTGTCACAGTTTCTATTGCAAGGGGTGGGTAGAAGAACTTGCCTGCCCTCGGGATTGAATTTCAGTATTCCTGCTCCACCTCCACATGGTAGGTACACGGGTGAAGGACACTCAGAGGGAAAGCTGATCAGTGCGTTAATTTTCTAAGCAAATATATATTTGTGGAATGTAAACATTGAAATATTAACATAAAAAAGCTTACATACTATACCTGAATGTAACTCGCCTTGATTATCTCCTGGAAAGGCGTGAGCTAAATATAAGATAACAAGTGTCATGCTGGACCAGAAAAATTGTGTGTCAAGATAGGCAACCTCTCCGAATGTAGTTATTTCATGATAATTTAATGGGATTGTAGATCTGGATTTCTTGTATGAGGATTGGTAATATCCTGTCTTAATGACCTCTCATGCTTTTCTCTGCAATTAATTGTATTTGTTTCCAGTTGCCTAATTATCAAATGGTTTTTCTTGATAAGAACATAAGAAATGCCATACTGGGTCAGATCAAGGTCCATCAAGCACAGTATACTGTTTCCAACAGTGGCCAATCTAGGTCACAAGTACCTGTGAGGTTTCCCAAAAGATTCATAGGTTCCACAATGCTTGTCCCAGGGTAAACAGTGGATTTCCCAGGTCCTCTTTTAATGATTTATGGACCTTTCATCCAGGAACTTGTCCAAACCTTTTTTAAACCCAGCTATCCTAGTAACTTTTACTACATTTTGATCCCCTTTCTCTTTTTACATTTTGACTTACAATTGTGTATTTTCTTTGTATTATTTTTTTGATCACTTTTGATGATAAAGGGGCATGTTTACAAGGTGTGTGCGAGCAAACATATTTTATTTTCTTTTGTTTCCTGTGTCATTTGTTTTATTTTAATACATTTTTGTTTTGTTTCATTTTTAAAATTTTTCATTTCAGGGCAATTCTGTTAATTAAAGAGGTAGCTGTGGCTGCTGCTCAAATGAAAAACATAGCTGAGATTATTAGAGATTTCAGGCACATAAAAAAACTCAACTGGCTTTTAGCTCATAATCAGATGCTCATCTTGAACCAGTGACTCTTGAATTAGAAAGCAATCAACTTGCAAAAGACCCATCAGTTCTCTACTAGGGCTAGTTCTAGCCAGCCTGCTCTTAACTCATGTCTGGTCTGCAGCTCTATGGAAAATGCTAACAGGATATTTTGCCTTGTCACAAGAACATGGCAAAAGTAAGATCTTTTGAGTAAATCTTTACAGCAGGAGTCAATACATTCACAAGTCAAAAAATCCAGTTAGCATTTTCATAGAGCTGCAGATCAGACAAACTTTGGGCCAATCAGGAAACAGGAAGAAAGATCACCAGCAATGCAAGAGTTTCATTTTGCCTTTATTTAATTTCAAGGCAATTTTGTAAATTAAAGAGGTAGCTATGATTGCTGCCTAATTGAAAAAATAGCTGATAGAGTTTTCCAGCAAATTAAAAACACAACTGGCTTCTTTTTCTCACAGATACCAATTGTATATGATTATAACACTCCTGCAAGCTAAATACGACTACTAAACAATACTAATTAGTAGCTCCATCACTTGATCCACTATAACCTGTGTGCATGTATGCCAGGAAAATACATCATTGATAATGCTTGTAGAAACTTCAATGGGGGGATGTACTGGTAAAATCTGGACCTCAGTCTTAGATATGAAGAGGGCAACTTCATAAAGTTGCACCTAATTGATGTGTGTTTTCATGTGCTTATTTCATAAAGTCAAGTACTTACGCACTTAATTTTATAAATGCTAGCATAAGCATGGAAGAATGTGCGTACATATTGGTGCCAGAACTCTCATCAGCTCAAGAGCTGGAGTGAATGCTAGAATGTACTTTCCGCAAGCATGCATGAAAATATCATAATCTATGCATATACTTGCCCATACCACCCATGATCTGCCCAAACTCTGCCCCTGTGTGCATCCACTGTGAAAGTATTTGCCATGAAATGTATGCACCTTTGCTAGTCAGTATCTTATAATGCGTCGTTCCCAAAGCATGTGTAAATCTGTGCCTGTATTCTACATATATACTTAGGTATTTTATAAAATAGGCATTTGCAGTGCAACTCTGTCCCCCAGGAATGCCTACATATGGCATGTAAATATGTTCACACCACCTTATCAGCAATGAACCTATACAGTACACATGGGTACCATTTCATGAATGGTTACGGAGGGGTGAACTGAAACAGAAAGGATGAGAGATTAATAGTTGTGGACCAGGACAATGGATTACAGACAAGATGGTTCACAACAAGCATAGAAAAATCTAGCAAAACAGACATATTTAGATTCTGTAGAAACAGCTACTCATCTTGTATTTGGCTGCAAAGGTCTGAAATCGGAAACTTTTATATAGAAAGGCACAATAAAGTGGCAAATCTCATCCATTGGAAATTCTGTAAACATTGCAATATTACTGTACCAGAAAAGTGCTGGGATAATGACAAGAACTGCAAAGAATGAAGAAGTTATGATGATTTGGGACATTCCTATTCTGTCAGATAAGACGCCGGATGCGAGAAAACCAGACATAAAGAGAAAAACACCAGAAAAGCATTTATAATTCAGGTGTTGGTTCCAAATGATTATTCTGAGAATCACATGCAGAGGGAGAAGATCATGAAGTACCAAGAAATGCAGTCAGAGACCAAGAAAATGTGGCAGAAAAATACAGAAATATTTCCCATCGTATTGGCAGCTACAGGCCTGATTAAGAGGATGGTTCAATTGCACTTTAACATGTTACATCATATGAATCCCAGAAGGAAGCTCTCTTTAGCAAGATACAAATATTATGCTGCGCATTAGTAGCACATTTGAGAGACTAAGATCATACTCCACATAACCTGGCTTAGGAGTGAGGTTCATGACTGTTATGGTATGTGCCAAACTAACCCATTTGGAAAAAATTGCTCCTGAGAGAAACCATCACACAATTTTATAAAAGGCCTTTTCCGTGTGGAAAACA
The DNA here is from genome assembly GCA_033557465.1 of Ichthyophis bannanicus. Taxonomy (NCBI): domain Eukaryota; kingdom Metazoa; phylum Chordata; class Amphibia; order Gymnophiona; family Ichthyophiidae; genus Ichthyophis; species Ichthyophis bannanicus. The sequence continues at coordinate 125,900,555 of CM066048.1, forward strand.
TGTGGAAAACCATTTAAAAAATTCCCCCAAAATGTCTGGCCACTGCTTCACAGAAAACAGTGTTATTAGATGCTCCAGCCCAGTCAAAAGCCATCTATGTTTATTCTTTACAATATGAAAAAACTCCCTATGGGGATTTAAGGGTCTAGTGATCTGGTTGAACTAAAAATCTGTTATTGCATTCTCAGCTTTTCAGTCCCCAAGTCTTGACTATTTCTTTTTTCTTTAAATCAGAGATTGATATTTACACTGTTGACCTCTGCGTGATGTAACAAGCGCTTGGCACGGACCACTTTAACTGACAACTGTAATGTGACAATGATCTTAGTGGAAGCAGCTCTCAGACAGATTTCAATAAAAGTGATTAATCAAATTCAACAACTTAAAGCATGGAACTATTTATTTATTTATTTAAAATATGTACATCCTGTATCATCCACTGTTCTGGGCGGATAACATAACAGCATGCATAAAATTCACATAAAAATGATTATTAAATAAATTACAATGCACACCATAGACTAACGAAGAAGAGTGCCACCTTACTAAAAAAATGATTCTATATTTTATTGGTTAAGAAGCTTGTCTAAAAAACACAGATTTCATATGTTTTCTAAAATTTACCAGAACAGTCATCAACTTGAGCTACAATTGTAATTTATTCCATTCAGTTTGGGTCATCAAAGTCTGAGCTTAAGACCCTGCCACATGAAATTGCCTAACTGAGGGTATCTGCGGTGTTCACGAGCTTGTTGATCTCAGGGCATGAGAAAGTCTATAAATATTAAGAACTTTGCTTCCTTTCCACCAAAGGATCAACATTCTCTTCAGCAGTTCAGCTATTGCTCTTCTCACTCGCTGATCTCTGAACTTCTCCAAATCCATCCTATCTATTCTACTGTAGACTGTGACAAGCGTGGCTTTTGGTGTTTTATGGATCTTTTTGTACGTTGTCTTGATGATCATCTTTCTCAAAAGGCATCTTGTAAATTAATAAAGTATTTTTATTGTTATTATTATTGTTGGGTTAATTTAAACTTGGGCAACAGGAGGAGGAACCTAGTGGTTAAATCAAGAAACAGGGAAGCCATGTTCAACCCACTGCTGCTCCTTGTGATCATGTGCAAGTCATTTAACTCTCCATTGCCTCAGGTACAAACTTAGATTGTAAGTCTTCTGGGGACAGGAAAATGCCTACTATACCTGAATGTAACTTGCCTTGAATTTTGGCATGAGCTAAATCCAATATATTCAGTCCCCCTGGTTTTCGTCCTTTTCATTCTACTGAAATGGCTCTTGCCAAAGTCTCCAGGGCCTTTAGTCAGTTCTCATTCTTTTTAATCTTTCTGCTCCTTTTGACACTGTTGACCACCACCTTCTCCGTGACACATTGTCCTCTCTTGGTTTTAGGGGCTCTGGGCTGTCCTGATTCTCTTCTTAACTCTCCCATTGTTCTTTCCGTGTTTGTTCTGGTGGTTCCTCCTCTACTTTCATCCCTCTCTCAGTTAGTGTATTCCAAGGATCTGTTCTGGGCCCTCTCCTTTTCCCTCTCTATACCCAGTCCCTTGATACCCTCATCTCTTCCCATGGTTTTCAGTATCATTTTTATGCTGATCACTCTCAAATCTATCTATCTACACCTGATATTTCTCTGACACTACAACTTCTCGTTTTCCCCCCTAAACCCTCCTCCCCTTTCCTCCTTTCTCTATCTCTGTTGATAACATTCTTTTACTTCCTGTTTCCACAGCCTGCAACCTTGGGTTCAGAAATCTGCTGCACGGCTAATCTTCTGCCAACACTCATACACTCATATAACCCCTCTTCTCAAATCACTTCATTGGCCCCCCTTCCGTTTCCATATCCATTTTCAACTTCTTCTTCTGACCTATAAATACATTCACTCTACTGCCCCTCCTCGTGAACACCGCTCTTCCTCTGACATTGTTCTCTCTATGCTTTTTTATTCTACTGCCAACTCCAGACTTTGATCTTTTCACCTTGCTGCTCCTTATGCCTGGAACAAACTTCCTGAATCTGTACATCAGGCCTCATCTCTCCCCCTTGCTAAAGGCTCTTTGCATCCTGACCCCTTATTCTCCTTGTGTCCCTATTTGAACCATTGTTTCTCATGTATTGCACTGTCTATCTTGATTAGACTGTAAGCTCTAATGAGCAGGGACCATCTTTTATGTGTATCAAAATCATTACCACTTGCCGCAAGACTACATCCCCTGCCAATCCCATTCCCTCATCATGACTATCTGCACCTTCTCTCACACTTTTGCCTCTGATTCTGTCCTTGCTTAACAATTGTTTGCCCTCAGGTGCATGCCCAACCTCCTTGAAGCATGCAACCATCTGCCCTATCCTAAAGAACTCATCCCTTGATCCCTCTGTCCCAGCCCACTATCATCCTATTTCTACCCTTCCCTTCCTTTTGAAAATTCTTGAAAAATTGGTGATCTCTCAGCTATCCCTTTATCTGGATTTGACTCACGCCTTGCACCCACACCAATCTGCGTTTCATCCTGGGCACAGCATAGGCACCACCCTTCTTTCTTTCCTGAGTAAACTTCACCAATCCCATGATCATGGTGACATCTCAGTGGTTGTTTCCCTAGATGTCTCCTCAGCGATTGATTTGGTGGATCACTCTATTCTTCTTTCACGTTTGCACGATTTAGGTCTTCGTGGCACAGTTCTTTGTTGGTTTCATTCTTTCCTCTCTCAATGGTCCTTCTTGGTTTCTGTTGTCAACTCCTTCTCACCCTTTCTTCCTCTTTTTTGTGGTGTTCCTCTGTGCTTGTTCCTCTTTTATTCAACATTTTTCTTATTCCATTCACACTCTTGGTTCAATAACATGATATTTCTGCTCACTTCTATGCTGATGATATAATACTGCTCTATCACACTAGTCCCATATCTCCTGATCTTTCTCCTTTCAATGCTTGTTTGTCCAGCATCTCCACTTGGTTATCCAGTAACCCTTTCATCTTAACCCTACTAAATCTGCGGCCCTCTGGTTCTGTTTTGGCTCTTGCTCTGGCTCCTTCACTTCCAATGCTCATATTTCCTCCCAAGGCCATCATTCTTTCTTTGCCCTCTGGCAGATTTGGTCTGTCCGTTCCTTTCTCTCAGTTTCATCCTTGGCTACCCTACTTCTCACCCTAGTTATATCAAGAATAGATTACTGCAACATTGTTTTCATTGGTCTACCTCGGTATCAGTTACAATGACTCCAGCTTGTTCAAAACACCACTGCTCGCACACTCGCCATTGCTTCCCGGTTTGAACACATCACCCCTCTCATGATCCATTTATTGGCTCCCAGTTAAATTCCATCCCCAATATAAACTGTTCACTTTGGTCTACCATGCATTCACACTGGTTGCCCTGCTATCTCTCTGACTATTTACTTCTCCATTCTTCACATTATGCTCTCTGTGACATACAGTGTGTATATAAGTTCCTATAAATATTGCTCCCATGAGAGACAAAAAAGGATTATCGGACCAAAAAACACAAGGTAGCTATTAAAAAGCACCCTTCAATAAGTCCTTTTATTGTTTTTATATTTGATAGTGCTCAAAATGAAATATGTCTATAAAAACCCAACGCGTTTCGAACTGTATAAATTAGTTCTGCTTCAGGGGTTTCAAACATACTTAGGCAGCTAAAATTTTAAACATCACTTATGTGAATGATTCCTTTCCCAAAGCTGCTGTTTTCCCATCTAGTCATCAATCTCAGAGCTCTGCAGGATATCCAAACATGGCCATGACATTTTTTTTATAACAAAAAAAATTCTACTTCCGGTTTCTCTTAAAGGGAATAGCTTAAATCAAAGTATTCCAGTCAGTCCTCTCATTCAATCCCATAGGGAAAAGGTTATTTAACCAAAAGATCCAGAACTGTTTTCTTCTGAATAAAAGAACGGACCAAGGAAAAAGGCGGGATAGAGGTGATATGACTGAGACATTTAAATACCTTCATGACATAAATGCATAGGATGAGAGCCTCTTTCGACTGAAAGCAAGCTCTGCTATGAGGGGACATGGGATGAGGGTGAAAGGGGATAGATTCAGGTGTGATATGTGAAAATATTTCTTTGCGGAGGGAGTGGTGGATCCATGGAGTAGTCTTCAAGTGGAGGTGGTGGAGATGAGGACATTATCTGAGTTTGGGGAGGCATGGGACAGACACAGAGGATCTCTAAGTGAAGAAAGGGGGTGTTGTGATGGTTGATATGGAGGGACAGACTGGATGGGCCATGTGGTCTTTTTCTGTCGTCATGTTTCTATGTTAAGAACATAAGATATGCCATACTGGGTCAGACCAAGGTCCATCAAGTATCCTGTTTCCAACAGTGGCCTATCTAGGTCATATGTACCTAGCAGTATCCCCAAAATACACAGGTTCCACAATGCTTGTATTGGGTCAAGCATTGATATCCTGGGTCCCTTTTTAATAATGGTTTATGGACCTTTCCTCCAGGAACTTGTCCAAACCTTTTTTAAACCCAGCTACACTAACAGCTCTTACTACATCCTCTGGTAACAAATTCCTATTAGGGCATTATCTCTGTGGATTATGTGGATTTTGTACAAGTTGAATTATAGGTGATTATTGACAGGATCCTATTTCTAAAAGAATTATTAAGTCTAAAGATTTTACCACCTGTGATTCCCAATTTGTAGTTTATTTTTGTACTGTCCATTTAACAAAAGTTATATGGGCCATACTCGTCGTCCAATAAAGCAATGTTTACGTGAACATAAATACTGGCTGAGGACAGTGAAAAAGTCAGTTTGACTAGCAGCACATTGTTTGGAAGCTAAACAACCTTTGAAGAGTTACGATGGAGAATATTGCAATATATCCCATTATCTGCCCAAGGAGGAAATCAGGAAGCTCAACTTAATTATTGAGAACAGTTCTGGATCTTTTAGTTAAATACCCTTTCCCCTATGGGACTGAATGAGAGGACTGACTGGAATACTTTGACTTAAGCTATTTCCTTTTAAGAGAAACCGGAAGTAGAATTTTATTTTGTTATAAAAAAAACAGCCATGGCCATGTTTGGATATCCTGCAGAGCTCTGAGATTGATGTCTAAAAGGGAAAACAGCAACTTTGGGAAAAGAATTATTCACATAAGTGATGTTTAAATTTTTAGCTGCCTAAGTATTTTTGAAACCCCTAAAGCAGACCTAGGGGCTTGTTTACAAAGCCGCGGTAGCGGTTCGCGGTCGTTATCGGAGCCGCGGCCCCATTGAAATCAATGGGGTCGCGGCTCCGATAACGATCGCGAACCGCTACCGCAGCTTTGTAAACAAGCCCCCTAATTTATACAGTTCAAAACACGTTGGGTTTTTATAGTCACATTTCATTTTCAGCACTATCAAATCACATAAAATTTATAAAAAGAATAAAAGGACTTATTGAAGGGTGCTTTTTAATAGCTACCTCGTGTTTTTTGGTCTGACAATCCTTTTTTGTCTCTCATGGGAGCAATATTTATAGGAACTTATATACACACTGGGTGAAAGTTTTCTTCCTATAAAATTTGGTCAGTGGACTAACTCCGTGACATACATGCCAACCATTTACATCTTCCCTCCACATCTCAAGCTCACCTTATGTCCACCCGTTCTTCCACTTTCTACTTTCTAGCCCCAGCTTCCTGGAACTCATTATCCTCAGCCCTCGGATTGGAACCCTCCTGCCTGAAATTTAAAACCCTTCTAAAAACCCATCTCTTCACCGTTGCATTTGACTTACCAGCTCCGTGAATGTCTCCATCCTTGATTCTATGCTCACCTCCTCCTTCCCTTCTCTTGTCTCTCCTGGAATGAGTGTTTTTACTTTTCTTTTAAAGAATGGATTTCCTTTCCTCCTTTATTTTAATTAGTTTTTATGTCTTTGCACACCGCTCTGCAGTGGCCTGAGAAGGGCGATCAATCAAGTGCATTGAACATAAACAAACATAAATATATCTGTACACTATATATCTGCATACACCTTGTACACTATATAAATGATTAGTAGTATATTAATATCAAGTCACTTTCTTATTCTTGTCCTTATTATATCAGCTATACCTCTTATGATGTTCTGCATCCCAGGTCATTATACTCAGTGACACCCATCTGCCCATCCCTGCAGCCTAACCGCGGAATATGTTTAATATTCATAGAGCAAACATTAGATTACTGTGTGCATAATTTCCACAAATTTGGTCAACATTTGCTTAACTACAAGTTGTACCTGCTATTTACTACTGCTATGACAATAGCTTATTGCCATAGTGCTTTTAAACGTAAATCTTTATGATATTTTACGATATAGGGAGGAGTGGCCTAGTGGTTGGGGCAAGGTACTACAGGCTGGAAGGTCGGTGGTTCAAATCCCACTAGAGGACAGCAACCTTGGGCTGGAAGGACTGGGGTTTCTAGTCCCGCAGGTGCTCCTTGTGGTCTTGGGCAAGCCACTTAACCCTCCATTGCCCATGTTCCCTGTAAGTATTAGTGTATGTGTCTCATATCCCCTCGTGTTAAATGTATCCCCCAACTGCTTTGACCCAGTGAAAAGCGGGATATAAATGCAGCTAAATAAATAAATTTTCTGTCCCGAGTCTTATGAAAAGTTAACATGCGTTACGTGCTGCCGCTACCCCCTTTTGTAAACAGGTCCCTTTGAGTTCCGAGAAAGTAAACCATGTGTAGCGATACTTCCTTGACCCACATTGTACAGTCTGCCACATCCAATATCTCTGTGTCATAGCATTTGGCTAGTAGTCTTGGAAGAGAATCTGCAAATATTACCCTGTATGTTTGGTTACGGATTGGATCCCATGGGTGCTACTGATGAATATAACTAGTCTCCTGCAGTATTGTCTCTTTAGATTTCACAAACAAATAGAAATCATCCACCTACAAGCTGATGGGAAGGTCAGAACATGCCCTACACATATTGGAACATGATTTGTGCTTTATGCTCTTGAGTAGTGACTGAGAAATTTAGTCTATATGCTAATATAAAATTGGCCTATTCATTAAATAATAGAAAATCTTGATAGCAAAGCTGCAGAACAATAATATTTTGCACGATCCTAAGAAATACATTAAAAGTAACTGCCTAGCAGGAAAGGAATATAGTTAAATATTTTATCTTAACTTAAATTGCATTGCCAAAGAACTGCAAGCCTGGGGCTGTTGATTTTGTTGTGCGGTCTTTAATCCTTCTAAGGGGCTTGACCAACCTTGACTTGTTCACATTGCTGACACTTGCACTAAACTCTTCAGGGGAGAAAATTCCATGTTTTCAAGAAAATAAAAATTTCTTCGGTAACTCAGTGGAGTATTAAGGATATTTGTTCCCATGTGTTGAGTCAGATCTGTTGCACTGACAACAGGGACTAGGCTGAGTCCCAGTAAGGGTAAAGTCTGAAAATGATCCAGCTTGTTTCACAAGCCAAGTTCCAGAGCTGCAGGAAAATGACAAAAGGAGACACTGACTGATTTTCTACAAGAGCTCTCTTATGTTATTGTAGAACTCAGAATTAGTGTGTCAGATAAAAACTGCAGAAGACTTCCAGTACTGTTAATTGCATAAACTGCCAAGCAATGAACTAACCGCTTCTTGGATAGTTTTTTATTCTTCATATTTTTCATGGTCAGCTTATTTTAAGGGACAAAGGCAAATGATTATGACACTGTACATTTTCTGTGAAGAAAAGAAGCGTGTGCTTCATATCTTTGTCTTCTAATTTAATTTTGACTTGAATGATTTCCATGTGAGGAAAAGGGTGTTCAAGAGATTTCTACAAATGAAATCTCTATTGTCAGGTTTGAATGTGCACTGTAACAGAAAGAAACAGGGATGCTTTCAACATCCATTTCTTCTAATTGGTTCAGAAATGAAAATTAATAATAAAAGGGAAGAGAACTACTGAGAGCCGCTTGTAAAAAAGGACTTACTTCCCAGTAAAAATACTATAATAATATGGTTTAAATTTAAATTCCGTCATCCAGATACAGTCCCATTGCAGAGTGCATGATAAATTCTGGGAGCTATGTAGTTAATGTTTTCTCCAATTTTGTGTCTATTGGGAAAATGCTAAGTACATAAAACAATGGTAAACTCTCGTCTATTTAAACTCTTGCAAATTGATGCATAAAAAGACAATGAAAAACAGAATTTAAAAATTCAGATCTGAAACATATGAAAAAGCAAGGAGGCATGTTTACTAAACCACCGGTGCCCACCACACATTTAGCCTCAAAAAATAAATGTGGGGCTGACTTGACCTATGCTAAAAAAATTGAAGTGTGACCAATATGTCCCCATGACCTAGCATGGGTTTAGTGCCACCCCATGCTCATTTTGTCTGGCACAGTCGGCACAGGTACACTCAATATCATCCATTGAGGTGGCAGTAAGTGCGCCTGTGCTAAGTGAGATATTGCGCTAAAGACACTCACAGTAACCATAATGTGTGCACGCCACCCCTGAACTCCCCCAGTTTCTGCTCTGATCCATGCTATTTGGGAAGCATGGGATTGTTCGTGCGGTTACATTTTTACCATGTGGTAAAGTTTACCGTGAGGTATTTGGCTCATGCTGGTGCGTTTTATACCCATAGCACAGTTTAGTAAACATGCCTCAAGTGCCTTCCCCATGAACACAAAGAGTCAATAGAAAGGTCAACATTAATTCATCTCATGACATCCAGCGTCTCTCAGCATCATCCAATGGACCTGTCAATGACAGGCTTAGTACTTGTGAGCTCTCAATGGACTTGAATTGTATGGATCCGGGCTTCAATGTGCAGAGTCCTCATATGTCATATTCTTGTTATATTGGTGCAGATGCAACATAAACGATGAAAGTGAGGAATGAGACAATTGTGACAGAATTCATCCTGGAAGGATTCCCTGGATCGCCTCGGATGCAGATTTCCATTTTTGTGTTGCTCTTTATGACTTACCTTGTCACCTTAATGGGGAACATTTTAATCATCACGTTAATATGTTTGGATTATCGCCTGCACACTCCTATGTATTTCTTCCTGCTAAATTTATCCTTTCTAGAAACCTTCTGCATTTCAGTAATTGTCCCAAAACTCCTGATCATCTTTGTGTCAGAGAAAAAATCAATTTCATACAATGCTTGCCTTGTTCAATCTTATTTTTACTTTTACCTTTCCACTGCAGATTTTCTTCTTCTCTCGGTGATGTCCATAGATCGGTATGTAGCAATATGTCATCCACTGCATTATTCCACCATCATGAGCAACAGGGTTTGCATTCTGCTGGTCACTGGTTGCTGGGTGTCTTCTTTTCTCTTCCTTCTTCTTCCAACTGTGCTCATCTGCCAACTTCCATTTTGTGGACCCAACATCATTAAACATTTCTTCTGTGACAGCTCAGCCATGCTAACACTTGCCTGTGCGGACACCCAACTCATTAAACTAGTAGCTCTGATTGTATCTTCCATTGTATTGATTGGCTCTTTAGTGGTAACCACCGTCTCTTACATTTATATTATATCTGCCATACTCAAAATTTCTTCCATGAAAGGGCGGCAGAAAGCCTTCTCCACATGTGCTTCCCATCTCAGTATGGTCTCCATCGTTTTCGGGAGTGCTATTTTTATAGAAGTGAGACCAGTGTCAAAGAACGCTCAGGATCTGGACAAAATGGTGGTTGTGGTGAGCAGCGTTTTAGCCCCACTTCTGAATCCTTTCATTTATACTTTGAGGAACAAGACAGTCAAAGACGTTCTGAGGGATGCTTTGAATGGCTGTGTGCGTTCCCTAAGAGAATGATTTTGAATTTGGGATGATCCTAGTTAAGAAATGTTAATTCTCAGGTACTTTGGAAATCTTTCATTGTACCATTCAAGAAAAGTCTTAAAATGTGATCCATGTTGTTTCAAACCTAGAGTGTAAGAAATTGTGCTTTTCTGAGGACAATGAAGTAGGAGTTTATTTGGAATTTGAATTTTATTCGGAATTTGAATTTTATGCACACAAAAAGCTTTTTATGAGTTTTAAATTATATTGATGAATCCATTTGAAATCCAAGATGGGTGATTTCCTGCTGGACTCAGACTTGCTATCAACAATATAATCAGGGTTAGAAGAACATCAAAAGATGCTGATTCATCTTTCTTTACAGAGAGAAACAACATAATATCATCTATGTAAATCCTATATTCAATCCTGATATCTCTGAGTATATCACATAAAGGGCATATACTTATTGAATAGAATTGATGACTGCACAGAGCCTTCAGGAACTCTACTGAATACAGATTTACTTAGAAACCAAGCTATGCAAATTAGCTCTGTTGTTCATAATTTCATAAGATCATAAGATATGGCATACTGGGTCAGATCAAGGATCCATCAAGCCCAGTATCCTGTTTCCAGTGTCAGTCAATCCAGGTCACAAGTACCTGTCAGGTTCCCAAAACATATACAGATTCCTGCTGCTTATCTCAGGGGTAAGCAGTGGATTTTTCTGGTCCACCTTAACAATAGTTTCTAGATTGGCCACTGTTGGAAACAGAATACTGGGCTTGATGGACCTTGGTCTGACCCAGTATGGCATATCTTATGTTCTTATGTTCTTATGACTTTTCATCCAGGAACTTGTCCAAATATCTTTTAAATCCAACTACACTAACAGCTTTTACTACATCCTCTGGTAATGAATTCCAGCATTTGAATACACATTGAGTTAAAAAATATTTTCTCCAATTAGTCTTAAATGTGCTACATTGTTATACTACATGAGCATAAGCATACATCTGATTCATTGTGGATAGTCTCAAAATAATACCTATCTGAGGAGTTTGCATGTACTTTCAACTTGAAAATGGCAAAAAAAAGACAAAATTCCCACATGTCCATTAGCTTGTTCAGTTTTTAAATCTCAGATTCTTTGCCCAAGGATTGGATTTCCTGCACCTTCAAGGAGAGGACATTAAAATCTATGCAAGCAGAAACCCCTGAAGAAGGCATCATGGGTATGCCATCTGCTCTGATTTTCTGTACCTCTGCCTGCTTGCATGATTTTTTTTTACTGGAGAAACATTTACCTTTTAGAAATTGGATGAAACTAAATTATTGGTGAACAGATGCAGCTGCTTCGAAGTGTCTGAGTTAAATATTACTGTAGGAATGTATATGCTTTTACCGATGATGAAAGAAGTACAACCACAACACTTTGGGGTCTTCTTATGTCTTTAAAAGTGGCATTTTAGAAAGAGCATCCAAGTCAAATCAGAGATGTCCAGAACGGAACGTGCAGAAAAACAGCAGAAGTGTCTATACTTCTGGTCTATTTTAGTAACATAGACATCCCCGATGTAGACGTCCATACTGGCACCCACTTAGATGCTCCCCTTAGGAAAGCGTGGGGTAGGGATGTCCATCTCATGCAAGCTAGCATAAAAGAACATCCAATAGCCTAGCAAAATGAAAACATGAGCCCTCATTCCTCATCAGTGTTCATTGACATATTGTAAAATAAAGGGTACATTATTGTAGCTCCTTCTCTGCACTCTCTAGATGTTTGCTGACAAAACAAACACGTTTCAGATGCCTGTTCATGCCTGAAGCAGGTATCACCTTTGGTGCAAGTCTGGATATCCAGGATATTTCTGAGATCAGATGGGGACATCCATGTTCTTGGGAATGACCCAGCCATGCCTCTGCTATGCTCCTGTTCAGACTTGGACATCATCGCGCTGGGGACGTCCACAGACCCAGCTTCTAAAATAGCTCTGGAGACATCTCTGTGCTTTGAACATCTCTATGCCATTTTTTGACATCCGAAGTATTAATAGGGCTTCTAAAATAACCCCATAACAATGTTATCAAACTACAAAACTACAAACTCATAGCACAAAACTTAAATTTGATCTTAAAGGAACACGTACCCCTCTCTGGCCAGACAATGTCACCTTTATTGGGAATAAGGCATAATGTAATCCAAATTACTATTACCTGTGTTACTATATCCTTTCTTTAACTTTGTATGCTATGAAATAGTTACAATTGCGCTCGTTCAGTTGTTGGACCTCCCCTATGGAATTAGATGCCACCAGAGTTTCATGCTATGATAGATGCAATGGATTTTCTTAAAATAATTAAAACATGGCCATTTAATGAGCCTTTTAAGATATGATTATTATAACGATGTTTAGAAATGGGTCGAATGATACATTTACTATACTTGTCAATAATGTTAGCTATTCTTAATGTTTATATTCATTTTTACATAATTGTTATTGATATGTTTTAATATCTATGTTTTATTGTATTCCACCTAGAATTTGCAATTTGTGGAATATAAATAATTTTTAATACATGAAATTTAAAGACACCTCAATTCTGATCTGGTTTGATCCCTTTGTTTTACTTCATTATTGCACCATCTATTCAGAGAAACTCCACTAGAGGTCGCTCATACAACATTGCTTCCAAAGTCTCTGGCTCCGAGCAAATAAAATGTGCACATTTCAACTGAATGATTCAGGTGTTTCCTTAACTGCTTTTCAACATGTGTTGTTCCAACAGGGCTGTTTCCGCTCCTAGAGTTGTTTTTCTGGTCTTATTTTAGTAAGTACCAGTGCCAGTAACGTCATTTGCTATGCCTGGGTGCGCCCAGCCCTACAGCCCCCCTGCTGAACCTCTAACGTGCAACTAAAGCTGATTTCCCTTTTTAGGGCATCTGCTGCTACCCTACTGAGTGGCAAGAAAAAAAAAAGAACAAATAGGTTGGAAATGAATATAAATGCAAAAAGTAATTCTGCTCATTTATTTAATAGCTCATCTTGAACAAACCCCTAAACCAAATGACAAATAGTTGGTTTTATCCCTTGCCTTCTTTCCTCTTGATTATGGCAGATTGTCATCTGCACCGATGCATTACATCTCTATATTTACACATACCCTGTATACATACCTATGAGGTACAGAGATTAGAAACTATCCAGAAACTCAGCTAGCCTGGTGATGAGCCTGAATTAGGAAAGTCATCTTATGGAAACTATAGCATGGTCTGCACAAACGCTGCATTTCAGTGTGGTGTGTCATACAACATGCACAATGGATTTTCACTTCCTGAATGCCAGTACCAATTTGCAACACTTTTGAGAATCGCTGCTGTTAGAGGCAGTTACCTGATGCTGAATAACCATACGATAGCTACACCCAGATCAGTCCTGGGAAATCTGAGCCCAGGGACCCATAAGTGGCAACGATCTGCAGTGGCTACTTTTCTGATTTCCAACAGGATTGGTTTTTAGAAAGTATTTGAAGAACAAAAAAATGCACACAATATTCAACACATAATGAAACAGATCTGACATATTTTTTAAAGCTATGCTAAAGCTTTAAAAGAAAATTTAGGACCCTCTTTTGTGTGTTGACTGATTTTATTTATATATTTGTCAAACTAGCTTAAGGCAGTGTACAGTGGCACATGTAAGAGAGAAATGACAAAACCCATAAAGTAATAAAACACAGCTTGTCTACAAAGCAAACCAACCCATATCCATATTATCCAAAGATGCCAACCCTTTAAACATATTTACACGGCAAAGGCAATATATTGTCTCTTGACTAGATTGTAATCTCTGATGAGCAGGGACTGTCTCCTATCTATTTATTCATTTGTCTGTACAGCGCTACGTATGCTGTAGCGCTTTAGAAATGCTCAGTAGTAGTAGTTGTAGTGTGCAGTTCTGAATTTTGAAATGAATATTTCATTAAAGTAGAGCCACGGGGAATAGCCTAGAAGTTAGCGGAACAGCCTATGCTATGGAGAGCCAGGGTTCAAATCCCACTCCTCCCACTGCTGCTTATTGTTGCCTTGGGCAAGTCCCTTCACTCTCCATCACTTGCAAACCGTTTGGGAGAAAGAATGAAATCCAAATCCTGTGGACAGATTGTAGCTCATTATTACCCGTGGATTAGAGTTTAGACTTGGCTATTGTCATTTAAAGAGACAGTCTGTGTTTCTGCTATTGACAGAATATTCCCTATTAGCAGAGAAGGAAAATACTTTGACAGGCATTTCAATTTAACTTACTGTTTGAAGAAACTCATATAAATACTAAGGCTCCTTTTACTAACACTTAGCTTGAGCTAGCTGCCACACAACCCATAGGAATAAAATGGGGCATGGCAGCAGACAGCTCAAGCTAAGAATTAGTTAAAGGAGCTCTAACAATGGAATATGGGCTTGACAATGACTTGATATACATCAGTGTGCCCCCTAAACTGAGCAAAAACCTGCTACTCATATTGCAACGCCTGAGAATAGTGCAATTGTGAGAGACCGCTTATGCGGTGTAGAGGGAACATTGATGTACTGAAACTTTGACGGCTACTCTTCTACATAAGCAATAAAGGGCGTCAATCTGTACTCCAAGCAAAATAGGCATCACTGCTATTTATTTATTTTATCTTTATTTCATTTGAACCACTAATCCAATAAGGCTCAAGACAGTATACGTGCAACAGAAACTTGCATTAACTTAAAATCTATAAATAACAATACAAGCCAAACAAAGTGAAGTTAGAATCCTTTTTGGGGGGAATATTCTGTACCTGAAGCAATGGAGAATTCAGGTGTGACCTAGCACACACTCATTTTAACACAATTTAATTATCAAATGTTGCCTATGAATAAAGACAGAACAAACCCTAAAATAAGCAAAATTCCCACAGAAGTCCTCTGCCCGCATCATACCAGCCAGAGCGGTGCATCAATATGGTGTTTTGAATTGCGAGGGGCAAGCGAGTCCCCTGAGAGTCTTGCAGGTTCTGCCTATCCCTTGCAATTGAAACCATGATTTTGCTGCATCACCTTCCCTGGCCGAAGACTTCTGTGCATCTTGGAGGGAATATTGAAACAAGATATATCCCCTTATGCTGCATTGCAACTTTGGAATAAGAAGGTTGCCAACACTTATCTCTTCAGGCATCTTGTTGCTTTAGATTCTTAACCCAGGCCTGCCGCTGTATACAGGGAGGATGTTACCATGGGAAAGGATAACAATACAAACCAAAAAGAAACTCGCAAAAACCAACTGCCAGAATTTCACATGGAACAAACAAGAGCTGGATGCTGAGAAGCCGAACGTGCTGACGTGCAGTGTCAATACGTATACCAAAATATTATATTATGTTATCTTATGTTACACGGTTAGTGCCACTGAATATCCCCGATTAACTCCGCTACATGCCACGATGCTAACCGTGTAGCATCGGAGCATGTCATGGGCGTTCCAGGGAGTAGAGATGGCAACAGTTGCTAACCGGGCAGTGGCGATATTGCACCGCTGCCAGTTAGCACCCGTGTGTAAAAGATAGGTGTAGGAAAAGCTGGCCTATCCTTACCCGTGAGAGCTAACCAGGCAGCAGCTCAATATCATCACTGCCCAGTTATCTTCTACAGACTTGTGGGCTTTGCGGCAACCCCAGATAGTCAATGCTGGGGTCGCATATGACTGCGACATTGAATATCTAGGGTTGAAGCTTGGCAGCAACAGCTATGCGCCGTAGCAACACATAGCCATCCCAAAGGAATATGCGGCCCTAGGTATCTACCCAAGGCAATGGAGAACATCAGTGGGATTTGGACCTTGGATTCTAACATTTCCTCAAACGTGTGTGGAAGCTTTTGTCCGTATTACTATTATGGGGCTGGGGAGAAGGAGATCAATATGATGATTTCAGTCTAACACACTTAGAAGAAGCTCTTCAGAAAATATGCTTCTACTCCCTCATGAGTTCATCACAAAAAGCCAAACTACATGTGCACACGCATTTTCATTATATGCACCAAGCCTCTGGAACGCTCTCCTGCAAGAAATTAGAACATCCTCTGACCTCATAACTTTCTGCAACCTTTTAAAAACCTTCTTGTTCAGGGAAGTCTTTGAGGGAATAACCTAAACATCAACTCCCTCACATTTCACCGGACATGAGACCTCCTAATCCTCGTCATGTTAATTAGTATCACCTTCCCCTCTTATCCCTGTCAGACTCCAATGTACTGTAGATCTCATTCCCCCCTCCCCCCACACACACACTTCTCTTGGAAATGTTAAGTTAAAATTACATTTAATGTTATCCTTGTTTTCTTGTTCTCTATAATGTTAATGCTATGTTTCATGTAAACCACCTTAATCTTTGGAAAAGTGGCACATTAACCTGTTAAATAAATAAATAGACAGGTCCCCTGGGCATCCTGCAGTACTTGCCTTCCCCTTGCAGTTGAAACAATAAGATTGTTGTACCACTTTCTATGGTAGAAATATGGATGGGGGACTCCCATGCACCTAAGAGGGAACACTGATGCCTTCTCAGGTTGTCAGCCTTTTGCTTCAATAACTAGACTATTCCTCTGATCCTAGTCATCTATTAATATAGCTGCAGCTGTGACAAATTACAAACCCTGGCCCCTCAAGAACATACAATCTAATTCTCAGCACAGGGAGGTTACATGATTTGCTCAAGATCATGGAGGGGGTTATTCTGAGCCACAATTAGTGGGGATGGATGTCCCAATGGGATGACCATCCTAGTTATTTGTGCTGGCTCCTGCCCCCCGAGTAACTTCCCACTGGTTGTGCGGGGAATTTAGGGCAGGGAAGGGGCAGCCGGAGGTGGAGTCTGGGCAGCCGCCGGCCCTGGATGTACAGGGCCGATTCTAATGTCGGCCCTGTATGTCCGGAGCCAGCGACATGTGTGAGGAAGTTATTCTACCTCTGAGGTGGAATAACTTCCCTGGACGTTTTTTTGTTTTGCTGCCATGGTGCAGATGGGGCAGGGGGGGTCGGAAGACATTCCCCGCAGTCCGACCCTGGCCTTAGGAGGCCAGATCGGGGGGTCAGGCTGCAGGGAATTAACTTTATTCTCCGGTGGCTGGCATCACAGCTCTTCAATGGAGCCCAGAATCGCAGTCCCAGCCTGCACATGCAGGACTGTTCGTGATTCTGATCACGCAGGGCTAGACATGGCCTGCGGGATCAGAATCACGATCCCCTCTGTGCGTCTAGTTCAGAATCGTCCGGAACAGAATTGGGCCCACAGTGAATAGATGATGGAAAAGATACATCTTACATCACAGTTCTGCTTACTAACCACTGTACCAAAATGGCAATGCAATATAATGTATTCCATTTAAAGAAAATGTGCCAATTTGATCTCCTCCCCGCTTCCTCTATTTCATGAAAGTTGTATTAGGAGCTGTATTTAGAGGCCTCTTCTTGGCCTGCATCTGTTTCATTTCTTCATGGCATTTCCCTTGAGTGCTGCTTTCTTCATGTGAAAGAGGGGAACTCTAACCTATCACATCTTTCACCTTCTCATTTTGGAGGATATAGGTAAAGGGATGACCACAGTGCTTGGCACAGCACCACTCGGTTGACATTAAAGGAGACATTTTGAGATAGCCTCACATGCATAAATACGTGGCTCCCATAGACAATGGTTACGTGGGAGGCACAGGTGGAGGCCTTGTAGTCCCCTTGTGCAGAAGGGATTCTCAGAATGGTGGATATGATGTAAATCTAAGACATGGCCGCTAGGAACAGAGAGCCTAGGACAATTATGGAGATCAATCATTTCAATGAGGACAGTGTCCATGCAGGCCAGTTTCAGCAAGAGGATGCTGTTAGCAAAGAACATAAGAACATAAGATATGCCATACTGGGTCAGACCAAGGTCCATCAAGCCCAGTATTCTGTTTCCAACAGTGGCCAATCTAGGTCATATGTACCTAGCAGTTTCCCCAAGAGACACAATGCTTGTACTGGGTCAAGCATTGATATCTTCGGTCACTTCTTAATAATGGTTTATGGACCTTTCCTCCAGGAACTTGTCCAAACCTTTTTTAAACCCAGCTACACTAACAGCCTTTACTACATCCTCCGGTAACAAATTCCAGAGTTTGATTACACGTTGAGTGAAAAAATATTTTCTTTTATTAGTCTTAAATAGTTTACCCTGTAGCTTCATTGCATGTCCCCTAGTCTTTCTATATTCTGATAAGGTAAACAATCGATCTACGTTTACCCGTTCCACTCCGTTCATTAATTTATAGACTTCTATCATATCTCCCCTCAGCCGTCTCTTTTCCAGGTTAAAGAGCCCTAACCTTTTTAGCCTTTCTTCATAGGAGTATCCTTCCATCCCCTTTACCATTTTGGTGGCTCTTCTCTGTACCTTTTCTAAAATCGCTATATCCTTTTTAAGATACGACGACCAGAATTGCACACAATATTCAAGGTGCGGTCTCACCATGGAACGATACAGAGGCATTATAATATCTTTTGTTTTATTTTCCATTCCTTTCCTTATCATACCTAGCATTCTATTTGCTCTCTTGGCCGCCACTGCACACTGGGCCGAGGGTTTTAACATGGTATCCACAATGACGCCTAAATCTTTTTCCTGGGTGGTGGTTCCTAATGTGGAACCTTGCATCGTGTAACCATAGTTTGGGTTGTTCTTCCCTAGGTGCATAACCTTGCACTTGTCCACATTAAATTTTATCTACCATTTTGATGCCCAGTCTTCCAATTTATCAAGATCCTCTTGCAATTTTTCACAATCCTCTTGGGTTTTAACAACTTTAAATAGTTTTGTGTCATCTGCAAATTTGATAACCTCACTCGTTATTCCATTTTCCAGGTCATTTATGAATATGTCAAAAAGCAGCGGACCAAGCACAGATCACTGGGGTACACCACTATTCACCTTTCTCCATTGGGAAAATTGGCCATTTAGCCCTACCCTCTGCTTTCTATCTTTTAACCAGTTCCTGATCCACAATAGTACACTGCCTCCTATCCCATGACTCTTTAGTTTTGCCAAAAGTCTCTGATGAGGGACCTTGTCAAAGGATATGGTCTTGCTTCAGGGCATCGGGACAGCATGTTGGTCAGCATTTTAGGCACAGTGACTGATGTGAACTAGATTTCCAGGAAAGAGAAGGTTCAAAGGAAGAAGTACATGTAGGTGTAGATGTGATAGTCCATCCATATGATTGCAGTGATGATGAGGTTCCCAGTAAGGATTATGAGACAGATCACCAGGCATATGACGAAGAGCGGAATCGCCAGCTCACGAATGTTAGCGAATCCAAGGAGGATGAATTCAGTCACATTGGTTTGACAGGTCTTTCCTATGTCATTCTTCTATTGTATCTTCCAATATAGTAACAAATAAGAAATGATTTCAGTTAATCTGGAAGAGTAGTAACATTCCAAATTAATCAAGTTTTTATGTTAAGTGCTACACATCAGAAGATTTTCACAATTCAGCACACAACTTGAGTCATACCAACTTAGGTACTGATTCCTAGAGACTAAATAGCATCAGATGCTGCATGAAGCATTGCAGTAGTTCAGTAGAGGTGCTCTAATCTCTGAATCAGTATCAAACCATGTTTCGATTCAGTACTGACCCAGTAATGAAGTATACTACTGGGGAAAAATGTCACTCTTGAGTCAACACGAAACTAATATGCTTCCTGGTGCTTTGGCACCCAAAGGTAAGCCATTTATAGGATTTCTAAATCAGAGTGTGCCCATACTACAGGTCTGCCAAAATAGTTCTTGAAAGTCAACTTGGAGACCTACTCAAGGAACTGTATCTATAGATCTTTGGAGAATCATTTTAGATACGCTGGTTTAGCAAAATAAATGGATGCTTTAGACAGCAAAATTAAATCACTGTTGAAAATAATTCTTTAGCACTGTGTGGATGAGGATTCACAGATCTGAGAGTACCTTTCTTGAATCACTGAAGATTATTAGTCCTCAGTGCATATCCTTAAACAAGGAAACCACACATTCCATTGTCTTAAAGAGTAGTCCCTCTGAGGTGCACAGGAGCCCTCTGTCTGCATTCCTAGGGGGCGATGTTGCTAAATGGGTTAGTTTTGTGCATAAAATGGCAGTAATGAACTCAATGTTAAGCCAGAATATTAGGAGTATAATCTCAGTCTCTCAGATTTACTGCTAATGCTCACCGGAGTACTTGTATTGTGCCAAAGAGAGATTCCTTCTGGAGCTCATAAGATGTAACATTTATAGGCAACTTGTCACAGTGTGATTGGAAGTTTCTCTTAAGCAGGCCTGTAGCTCCCAACACAATGGGAAATAAGTCAGTACCTTTCTTCCTCATTTTCTTGAGTTTATGATTGTATTTCCTTATACTTGAGTATCTTCTCCCACTACTATATGAGTATCCATTTCCAGTTCCTTCTTACAGAATCTACATATGTCTGTTTTGCCAGGTTTTTTATGCTTGTTGTGAACCATCTGATCTGTAATCCACTGGCCTAGACTGCAGAGATCAATCTCTCATCCTTCAGTTTCAGTTCACCTCTCTTTAACTATTTATGTGCCCAGTTTTGATTGACAAATGGTTCCTGGAGTAACGTTTTGGATTTTCCACCATATCTGTGCATTTGTCATTTTTAAAATCTTGTTTGCTGATGTAATTCTTTGGAATGATTTGTTTTCTTGTTTTGCAAATTCTGTTGCTTCCTTCCCTATATGTGTTGGTAGATTCTCACCCATCCCTTTTACTCATTGGAATAGTATCCAAGATTGTAAGTTCTGATGAGCAGGGACTTCCTCTTACATCTATATGTATAGCACGGTGTATGCCTTGAAGTGCTATACAAATGAAAGAGACAGATTCTGGATGTTTGCTTTTATATTTGCAGAATAGCGCGGTATATAAGAGAATGTAAATAAATAAATAAATAAATAAATAAATAAAATAAATATTTCAGCATATTTTGAGTATTTGAATCAGACAATGCTGTTTATTTATTTTATTTATTTACATTCTCTTATATACCGTGCTATTCTGCATCAGTGCGGTTTACATTGAACAAACTGAAATTACATTGAACAGGGCATTATAACTTGGAGATAACTATTTTACAGGGAACATGGGCTATGGAGGGTTAAGTGGCTTGCCCAAGACCACAAGGAGCACCTGTGGGACTAGAAACCCCAGTCCTTCCGGTCCAAGGTTGCTGTCCTCTAGTGGGATTTGAACCCCTGACCTTCCGGCCTGAAGTACCTTGCTCCAACCACTAGGCCACTCCTCCACTGGAAGCCTATGATAGTAGCTCTGTATGCATAATCAATTTCCTATGAGCTCTAGTCTTCCTTCAGCTCTGGGGATGTACATTCTTGGCATACACTGGTTCTTATAAATTACCTCATGGGCATGGAACAGTTTTCTTTTTCATACACTCTTACCATAGGGGAGGCTGCTACAGCAATTTTGCAGCCTCAGTCATGAGGGACACACAAGTTCTGCAGGACTGTCAGGGTGTTGCCTGTCAATCATGACTGAAAACATGATGTTGCTGCTCCTTATCCCATGGTAGGAAAGAGAGAGACATCCTTGTGCCTTAGAGGGAACTTTGATTCTAAAATCCAGTGGACAGTGATTCCTTGACCATGGTTTGTTCAAGGTGGATCCTAGCAATGAGTCACCCAAAAGAAGCTTTCTCGACAGTCTCATTGTAAACAGGGACAAGAGACCTAGAACATACTTATAGTCAAAAAAAGAGAAGCTATTCAAAGTTAACCCAAGTCATTCAAACTGGAGAGGTTCAGAGTGGACTGGATTATTGAGTTGTTGCAGCTTTACATTAAAAATCAACCTAGGGCTAATCTGAACAAATCTGTAAATAAAAGTCCGATTTTGATGTGAGTCTGGTCAGAATTTGGACTCAGAAACCAGCAGAATGGAGGAGTAGCCTACTGTGATAACAGCAGACTGAAAGTCACGGAAGCTGGGATTCAAATTCTGCAGCTCCAAGTGCTGCTCTTTCTGACTTTAGACAAGTCATTTCACCCTCCATTGCCTTTGGTACAAACTTAGGGCTCAATATTTAAACTCCACAGTCAGTGTTTTTAAAGCAGTGGCCTTGGCATTTTAAAAAGGAAACCAGATATTCAGGACTAGAATCCTCTGGCCCCGAATATCCAATTTTATCTAGATAACGATGCGGAATATCATGCTGGTTAACATGTCTGTTTAACAGGTCCTGCTAAGTAGATAAGTGCTTTTGAGCATTGGACTGTTAGATTTTAAGTTCATTTGGATAAGGAGATAACATATATATCTGATTGTAACTTGTCTTGAGCTTTGATTTCAAACAAGTGAGTTATTTAATCCAAGCCCTAGGTTTACATGACATGGCAGCTATATCCCTCAACAAAACAACATACAATTTAATAACCATTGTAAGTAGCTAACTTTTGCTTAATAAATTAAAAAAAATCAAAATCATACTGTTATAAGGAATATGTCTGACACAAATCAGTGTTTATGATCTGGTTGTTTTTGCTATTGTATATCTGTTTAGAATTGTGTTTATTTGTGATTAGTATTTAATGTGTATGTATGAATCGTATTTTAATCTGTTATATTTAATTTGTTGTAATTAATTATTGTATCTAATTTGTCATAAGCTACTTTGGGTGATCTTATGGATCCAATAACGTGAAATACAAGGCAGCGATATGTGGGACTATACATCTGTGCCAGCTCTGGTTTCAGGTTTAGAAATAACATTTAGAAACTTAGTTTCAGAAACCCGAGGCCACACCTGGGGACATGCCAGAATGAGTTTTCACAACTTGGGCAATTCTGAAACCAAGAAACATATTCATTTAATCTAGCATGGTTTCATTGAGAGGGGATAGCACACATGCTGCAACTATTCAATACATTTTAGCCTTCTTCACATATCATATGATCTTCGATGTCTCATTATAGATTTAGGGGCATGTACCAGTAGTGCATGGTTGGCCATGAGGTCAGTGAGGAGGCATCTATCCCCCTGTCATTGCAAACACACAGCACCATAGTAACCGCACACACAAGTCCACCCATCGACATCCATTGAAGTGATGTTAAGTGCATCCATGCTATTGGCAATAATCAGGATTAGTGTGCAGCCATCATACCTGAACTAACCATGATACATCGTCAACACCCACATCTACCCAACCCACTCTGTTTCTGTACATCTGCACGTTAGCCGGTTAGCAAAGGATTTTTAGCATGGGGCTCTATCCTAACTTTTAGCATAGTGTGCTTACCAAATACTGAACCTGCACTAGCAGTTCACTTGTTAAGTAAATAGGCTTCTTACTTTCAAACTGGGAAATTTTAAATTAGTATAAATCCAAAGCAGAATTGGAGAAAGAATGTGCTACCTTTTCACATCTTAGAATGAGTTTTGAATCAATGGGATTCTGTGGCTCAGACTTGTGATGCTGTGTAACACAGCATGGTGGGTTTGGTTTGCTCCCCATCTACTGCACTCTGTTGAAGCTGGGAGTGCAGAACACAGATGGAATTCTAAAGCTTTTGGAGGGAAGAGGGCGACTATTTTCATGGTAGACCCTGCCCATCATTCTTTCTAAAGTGTGTATGAGTCCATCGTCCACGTTTCTACCATAGGAGGTGGTGTGACAATAACTTCATTTCAATTGCGAGGGGCAAACAAGTTCTCTAGTATACCACAGAACTTGTCTTCCCCTCCTGATTGAAAACATGATATTGCTTCACTACAGCTGATAGCAGATAAACAAGTGGCGAGCTCCCATGCACCTCAGAAGGAACATTAACCCTACAGTACTGAAGATGCAATTCAAAAGAGGTGCTCTCCATCTCTAGGACTGTGCCAGCCAAGCGCTCCATCCAAGACGGAAGATGTCAAGGATGGATTCCCACCTTTGCATGCTTTAAATGAGTAAAGTGTAAGCAGCATATAGATTACACAGGAAGTAGGAAGAAAAGGTATTTGTGTGCATCAAACACTTAGGGATGATTTTGCTAATACTTAGTCTGAGTTATCAGCCACACAGCCCATATGAATAAAATGGGCCATGCAGTAGGTCACTCGAACTCAGTGTTAGTAAAAGGGGCCTTTAGAGTAAAAACTGCAGTTTTTCAATTTGTCATTAAGGCTAATCTGTAAACCGGGCTGGCTCAAGGGTTTCTGCCACCCTAGGCAGAAACCCTGGTGTGTCTCCCCCCTTCCCTGAGCGGAGCCGCACTGCCGCTGATTCTGGCAACAGAGTCAGGGGCCGACTTGATGGCAGCAGGAGGCCATGTGTGCCGAAACACATGGCCTGTCGCTGCCACTGAACCGACCCTGCTGTCAGAATCGGTGGCAGTGGGAGACTGCGGCACAGCACGGCATGGCTTGGCTCAGCACGAGAGGGTGGCAGACCATGTGTGCCATGCCACCCAAGGAGGTCTGTTGTCCTAGGCCACCACTAGGTTCACCTAGTCCCTATGAGTATATCTGAATTTGGAAATATGATAACATGTTAATGAATTTTAATGTACCACATTGGCGTCTTTAGTACATGTTTCTTCATACATGTGAACGCAAATGGAAAACTTATGCAAAATCGCTGATAAGCAAAGGAAGAAACTGATTAACTTATTAGAAATTTCCCAATCGCACCTTGACAAATTGCCCAAACAAGTTATGTCTTACGAACTCCAGAAGGAGGATCTCTTTGGCATGATGCAAATACTACAGTGAGCGTTGGCAGTAAATCTGAGAGACAAAAATGGTACGCACATACCCTGGCTTTAGAGTGAAATTCATGACTGTCATGATATGTACAAAATGAACTAATTTGGAGAAATTGCTCCCCAAAATTTTCATCATTAAATTTTATGAGAAAAACTGTGCAAATTGGTGATTACCCATGAAACTTGCCTACAGAGAGAGGTGTAGTCGTGATTTTTGCCATAAAGTTTGTTCTTTCATGTGCTTTACATCATAATTCCACACATGGTTCATCCAAAATACACCCTGAATGTGCCTCTCCTGCAGTCACACACAAGAATGCATGTTCTTGTCATTGCACATACGTGTACATTTTATACGATGTATTTTATGCTTGCATGCAGGCATATATGTGTGAAAATGCTTCTAGAAAGTCATCCACTGAGCTCACATGCATAACTTAAAAGGTTTTATTGTTGCTTCTATCGAGGTCTGCAATTTATTTTACTGCAAACTGCTTTGTACATATTTTATTAGAAATGCATAATTTAACTGGAATAAATAACAGAATCTGAATTTTTATTCAAATAAAAATACTTTTATTTATGACCTTTTTCCAAATATGTGTTCAAGGTTATTTACATTCAGATATATGAATTATTTTTCTGGCCAAATGGGTTCACAAACTAAGTTGCACTTGAGGAAATAGAGGGTGAAGAATCTCAGTGGGAGATGCTATATTTCAAGCTGGGTTTCTTTAGTTCATCCATCTGCCTCTCTAACCATTAATATATACTCCTCCAAGCCAATGCAGGTAGGTATTAAACTCTCACTTGTAACAGGGACAGATTAGGGGATTGGGCTCCCCTAACTCCCCTGATTTCTTCCTATACCCACTCTTGTTACATGACATATATAAATATTGTTTACCCTTAGCTGTAACTCAACTTCTAGACTTGGGCCCTAGGTGACTGTTTTATATGTCCCTTAGTGTATCACGCTCTGGTGCTTGCACCTAGGAAAGAACAACCCAAACTATGGTTACATGATGCAAGGTTCCACATTAGGAACCACCACCCAGGAAAAAGATTTAAGTGTCATCGAAGATTATTTATTTATTTTTATATAGTGCATTTCCGAGGATCAATGCGGTTTACAGAGAACTCATTTTCAACCATATATACAACAATATTACAAGAACTGGATGGAGTACATTAAACATTTTGGGTAAAACAGAGAACAAGGTAACTATATACAAAATAGAGAAGTTGCACAAAGTAGTAAATAGTCCAATGCATATCTTCAATTAGGGAGGGAGGGAGGAAAGGATGGGCAGTGGGAGAGAGTTCATAGGTGGGCGAGTCAACTGATCCCATTGAAATATTCCATAAACAGGTCGGTCTTTATCAGCTTCCTGAAGGTTATTAGGTCGCGGGGGTGTCTGATGTGGTGTGGTAGTGGTAGGGCATTCCAGAGTCGAGGGGTAAATATGGAGAATGCTCTAGCGCATGTTGTCTGGGTTGCTCTTGGTCAGATTGTGAGGCAGGATTAGAAAGTTTGACGTATTATTCCTTCTTTGGTGGTTTTCTGGGGTCTTTGTTATGATAGACTGCAGGTCTTGGGAGGATAACTGGTGGATTATTTTGAACGTAGTCATTAGGGCTTTATACTTGATTCTACTGAGGAAAGGTAACCAATGTAGCTCTTTTAGAATAAGTGTGACGTGGCTGCGTCTGGATGAACACATCAGGATTTGGGCAGCTGCATGCTGCGCAAGATGTAGTAGATGTAATGAGTTCTTCGAAATTCCTTGGAGGATGGCATTGCAGAAGTCAAAGTGTGGTAATAGCATTGCCTGGAAAACTGTCTGGAAGTCAGGAGGTTCAAGAAAGGGCCTTAGGTGTTGGAGTGTTCTTAACTTGCTGTAAATGCATTGAGACACTTCATTTATATGTGGTTGGAATGTGAGGTTCTGATCTATGGTTACGTCAAGGTATCTTACTTCTGACTTAACTTCTAGGTTGGAGTTGTTCACCTTTAATGTCTTTGGGGGGAGGAAGGATTGATTTTTGGTGAGGAACAGTACCTCTGTTTTCTTGAGGTTAATCTTGAGATTATGCTTTGATAACCACTGGTTTATAGTGTTGAAACAGGTTGTAATTCTTGAGTAGTCTAGGTTTGTGGTGGAAAAGGGAGCATATATCATAATATCTTCAGCATAAAGATGATAATAGACATTGAATGTGCTTATGATATTGCAGATTGGCTGTATATAGATGTCAAATAGGCAGAGCCTATATAGAGAGCAGAGCCTTGAGGGATGCCTTGTATCTGGGTGATTTGTTTGGAGGTCTTTTGACCAATGTGTACATATTGGGAGTGATTTGTGAGGTATGACCACAACCACTCTAGGGCAGTGTCACAGATTCCTATATTGAATAGGCGCTGTAGAAGGATGTCATGGGATATTGTGTTGAAAGCTGGTCTAGAAAGATGAGAATGAAGCCTTGTTTTGTGTTTTCTATGGCCTTGATAAGCCAGTCTGTTAAAGAAATGAGCAAGGTTTCTTCTCCATGATTGTTGTGAAATCCGTGTTGGTGCATGTTCAAGGGAGAGTCTGAGTCAATATGTTGTTGCAGTTGCTAGAGGACTACCTTCTCGATAACTTTGGCAATACATGGTAAGCTGGAGATAGGTCTGTATGTGCTCAGATCATTTGGACTGAGCTTGGGGTTTTTGAGGACTGAACAGATTGATGCTGATTTCAGGTATATAGGAAAATATCCTTTGGAGAAGGAGGTTGTGATTAGATTGAATATTATTGGAGCAAGCTCTGTTTTTGTGATTTTGAACCAGGTAGCAGAGCATGGCTGTTGTCTTTTGCTAGTTTAGCAACTATATTGAAAGGTTCTCTGGGTTTGTTTATTGCTTTCATTAGTTTAATGTGGTGTTTTCATTTTGTGTTGTTGGTCTCTGAACGATTGTTTGGAGGGTAAGCAGGTAAGTTTGTTTTTTCTGATCATCAAGTGCATTTCTCCATCTGCACTCCAGTTTTCACAGTTTCCGCTTTAGTTCTTTTAGGCTTGGTGTGTACCATGGACTGTGAATTCAGTGGTGTGGTTTCACAGTACTGGTGAGAGGTGATGTGGTAAAGGTTTGTATTGTGCTTATCCATTTGTTTATAGTGAGGTCAAGGTCTTGGTGTTCTTCATCGAGAGAAGGGAGCACTTTGTCAATGAAAGTAGCTTTATTGAGGGGCTTGAATCTCTTAATATGTTGAAACTCTCTACCCAGTGTGCAGCGGTGGCCAAGAAAGCAAATAGAATGCTAGGAATCATAAGGAAAGGAATGGAGAATAAAACAAAGGCTATTATAATGCCTCCATATTGTTCCATGATGTGACCGCATCTTGAATATTGTGTGCAGTTCTGGTCACCATATCTTAAAAAGGATATAGCTGAATTAGAAAATGTACAGAAAAGAGCCACCAAAATGCTAAAGCAGATGGAAGGATACCCATATGAGGAAAGGCTTAAAAGGTTAGCGCTTTTCAATTTGGAAAAGAGATGGATGAGCAGAGATATGATAGAGGACTATAAATTAATGAATGGAATGGAATGGATAAATGTAGATCGGTTGCTTACACCATCAAAAGGTAGAAAGATGAGGGTGCACGCAATGAAGCTACAATGTAACCCATTTAAGACTAATAAGAGATAATATTTTTACACTCAATGTATAATCAAACTCTGGAATTCATTACCAGAGGGTGTAGTAAAAACTGTTAATGTAGCTGGCTTTAAAAAGTTTGGACAAGGTCCTGGAGGAAAGGTCCATAAACCATTATTAAAGAGGACCCAGGAAATCCACTGTCCCGAGACAAGCATTGTGGAACCTGTGTGTCTTCTGGGAATCTGCTAGATACTTGTGACCTGGATTAGCCACTGAAGGAAACAGGATACTGGGCTTGATGGACCTTGACCTGACCCAGTATGGCATTTCTTACATTATGTTATGTTCAAAGACGTTAAGCTATTTCTCAAAAATTGTTTTCCCCTGGGAGCTGACCTTTTAGCAAGAGGAACAGAACATGAAAACAAATATTTACTGCAAGGTCAATCTAATTTATCTAATTCACTTCCTGGGGCAAGGAGAAGGCCCCAGCTGAGAACCATGATCGATACCACACACAAGATCTGGACCAGATTGGCCAATAATAATTGTGATGTCATAAATGGCATCCTTCACTTACAGCATGAAGCAGACACCATTCCCCGAGATTACTACTACTACCTACTACTAATCATTTCTATAGTGCTACACGGTGTGCACAGAGCTGTACAGATACAATTAGAAGATGGTCCGTGCTCGTCGGAGCTTACAATCTAATCATGACAGACAATGTGATCTATGAGTAGAAGGGTACAAATAGGGAAAGGTAAGGAGACACAAGGAAAACAAGGGATCAGGATCCAAAAGCAGCCTCAGAGGTGAGCTTTCAGCATGGATTTGAAAAGGGGGAAAGATGAAGCCTGACATACATACTCGGGTAGTTTGTTCCAGGTATAAGGTGCAGCAAGGTGAAAGGACTGAAGTCGGGAGTTGGCAGTGGAAGGAAAGGTACACACAGCACTGCTCCGTGCACGGGCTAATCCAAGGGCTCAGGGAATTTATTAGGTTATTTTAAACAGAGCACAGGGCTTCTGGGTCTATGTAAAGAAATAATCTTTAGACAAGCCATGAGATTCACATGAAACAAACTCACCCAAAGAAACAAAAATTAAAGAACTAAGTAAGACTTTTCAAGCGAGTGTCCCTGTGGTTTATTTATGAAAGCTTTAGCTTCTAATAACTAAGAGGTAATAATCAGTCATCCTTGGGGAGACAAGTAATGGTAAACATATTGCGCAGTTAAGGAATACTTATTAAACAGAAGAAGAAAGCTGTGTTGCAAACAGCACACAGCCTCCAGTGTCTCACGAGGAAGATCTTGTATCAGCATATAGCCGAAAGCATATTCCCTGTAGCACTGCAGACAACTGCTTAGAGAACAGAGCTGTCAGACCAGGAGACCTGACTCCATACCTCACCTTCAACCCTTCCTCCACCATCCATCCACTGCCCACTGTGTGCCCGTGCACAAATCACTTAAACTCCTCGGGGGAGGGGAGGGATATTCAAAGGCATTTACGTGGTTTGCAGACTTGCCACTCAGTGGGATATTGAGTAACATTAACCCAGTTAGTGCTGCTGAATATCCCTGATTCGGGCCACTAAATGGCCTGACGCTAATCGCTTAGCAATCCGGGCATCCCATATATTCAGTACTGGGGCATTGAATATCAAGGTCAAAGTAAAAGCAGTGATGGCCAGCCGCTTTACGTGTGCTGTCCGCCAGTGCTGAAGATCCCCCTCTTCCCCAGTGTACAAATTCACAAGGGAATTTTAAGGGCACATTAAAAAAGCTTAGAAAAATTTGCCTATATGCCCTAATAAGGTACAGATGTATGTGCGCACCCCCAGGGATGCCTGCAGGCAGCACACAGATACATATAGAAACATAGAAACATAGAAATATCATGACAGAAAAAGACCACATGGCCTATCTAGTCTGTCCTTCCATAACAACAACTACAACAGTCCCCTTTTTACCTTTATAGATCCTCTGTGTTTGTCCCATGCTTTTTTAAATTCAGTTACTGTCCTCATCTCTACCACCTCCACTGGGAAACTATTCCATGGATCCACTACTCTTTCCGTAAAGAAATATTTCCACATATCACTCCTGAATCTATCTCCCTTCACCCTTCACCCTCATCCCATGTCCCCTCGTAGCAGAACTTGCCCCAGTGTGCAGCGGCGGCCAAGAGAGCAAATAGAATGCTAGGTATGATAAGGAAAGGAATGGAAAATAAAACAAAAGATATTATAATGCCTCTATATCGTTCCATGGTGAGACCGCACCTAGAATATTGTGTACAATTCTGGTCGCCGTATCTTAAAAAGGATATAGCGATTTTAGAAAAGGTACAGAGAAGAACCACCAAAATGGTAAAGGGGATGGAACGATACTCCTATGAAGAAAGGCTAAAAAGGTTAGGGTTCTTTAACCTGGAAAAGAGACGGCTGAGGGGAGATATGATAGAAGTCTATAAATTAATGAACGGAGTGGAACGGGTAAACGTAGATCGATTGTAATCAAACTCTGGAATTTGTTACCGGAAGCATCCTTCTAGCTTTTTCCGTCGCCTTTTCTACCTGTTTAGCTACTTTAAGATCATCAGACACAACCACGCCTAGGTCCCGCTCTTCTTTAGTGGACGGAAGTACTTCACCCCCTATACTGTATTGCTCCCTTGGATTGCTGCAGCCCAAATGCATGACCTTACATATGTCCATGACTGGTGGTACACACATTTATACATGCTTAAGAAAGTCCCTCTTCCACATGCAATACAGGCATTGCACATGAAAAGCCATTTTAAAATGACCTCCTCAGCTCTATGTAGTAATCTGAACGCTCGTGTGGAGCACCTCCTTAGCTGATTGGACTTCCATTATAAATTTCCTGAATTCATGGACTATCTTGTGCAGTGCCGAGTACAGTGATCGATTGATTGATTTGAAAGCATTTGGTATGCCACCATTCAAAACAAACTGTGGCTGTGGTTGGTTACAGTACCTCAGTATGATTTTGTATAGATACAAAAATACAGGAGCGATGAGAATGGAATATATTGCACAACAATAGTTTCCACAGATGGGAATAGGTAAACTCCGGGCACAAGGAGTGATTGATTTTTTAAATTTGATATTTTGCCTCTCACCAGAGGCACACCATTTGTTTAAAATTGAAGACTAGGCGTGATGTGCCTTTTGCAATAATTACAAAAATAGTTGCATTAAACTTAATATGTAAGACAAATTCAATGTTGTGGTCTAGAGCGGTATGAGCTAACCGGGGCTGGGATGGATGGCTTGGGTCAGTATGTCTGGACTTCCTTGTAGCATGGATTATGACATGAACTCATCCAGTATGTCACAGCTAAAATCCTGATTTACTAACATTATTTTTCCCATAGGCACAGAATAGGAGAAAAGTATATTAGGCCCTAAATGTTTCTCAAGTGCCATAAAACTTACTGGTGGGTGATCAAGTTTTGATTTTCCAAGGTAGCTTTTTAAATTAAGATAATTGTCCAGTGTTGAATTTTGTTGATGTCTGTGGGCTAGTGGACTGGTTTTTAGTTGGATTTGCATTAAACTGGCCAGGTTGCATCCTCAGTAGTCCAGGGATTTAACTTTGGATAGGAAAATATCAACTTGCTTATTGATCTGTATTTACCTGTATTTTCTGGGATGAGCAAAATCTGACCACCTCTCTTGATCCAAATAATCCCGCTTGCCAGTAGGTATGTGGATTAGGGTGAGGTTTAGGATTGTGCTCAGGGTTCATAAATATTTGGCCTATTTCCAAAAGTAATACCATTATTAGTCAAGTTGGGGGTGAAGTTATAGAAGCAGAATCCAGAAATCCATATAGAATCATTTCCTCTAAGATGCATGGGAGGCATTATTTTTATGGTTTCAATCATGAGGGGCTGCCATGTCCTCTGGGATTTCTACAGAATTTCCCACCCTTCTCAATTAGAATTGTGCTATGGCTACACCACCACTCCTGATGTTAGGAATGCAGGTGAAGGTCTCCTGCAGAGCGTAGAGGGAACTTTGCCCTGAAGTCTATCACTGCAAGCTGCAGAAGACCTAGCCTTCATTAGGGTATTTTTCCATTTCAAATTAGAACATAAGAACATAAGATATGCCATACTGGGTCAGACCAAGGTCCATCAAGCCCAGTATTCTGTTTCCAACAGTGGCCAATCTAGGTCATACGTACCTAGCAGTTTCCCCAAGGGACACAGGTTCCACAATGCTTGTATTGGTTCAAGCATTGATATCCTGGGTCCCTTCTTAATAATGGTTTATGGACCTTTCCTCCAGGAACTTGTCCAAACCTTTTTTAAACCCAGCTACACTAACAGCCTTTACTACATCCTCCGGTAACAAATTCCAGAGTTTGATTACACGTTGAGTGAAAAAATATTTTCTTTTATTAGTCTTAAATAGTTTACCCTGTAGCTTCATTGCATGTCCCCTAGTCTTTCTATATTCTGATAAGGTAAACAATCGATCTACGTTTACCCGTTCCACTCCGTTCATTAATTTATAGACTTCTATCATATCTCCCCTCAGCCGTCTCTTTTCCAGGTTAAAGAGCCCCAACCTTGTTAGCCTTTCTTCATAGGAGTAGCCTTCCATCCCCTTTACCATTTTGGTGGCTCTTCTCTGAACCTTTTCTAAAATCGCTATATCCTTTTTAAGATACGGCGACCAGAATTGCACACAATATTCAAGGTGCGGTCTCACCATGGAACGATATAGAGGCATTATAATATCTTTTGTTTTATTTTCCATTCCTTTCCTTATCATACCTAGCATTCTATTTGCTCTCTTGGCCGCCGCTGCACACTGGGCCGAGGGTTTTAACATGGTATCCACAAGGACGCCTAAATCTTTTTCTTGGGTGGTGGTTCCTAATGTGGAACCTTGCATCGTGTAACCATAGTTTGGGTTGTTCTTCCCTAGGTGCATAACCTTGCACTTCTCCACATTAAATTTCATCTGCCATTTTGATGCCCAGTCTTCCAATTTATCAAGATCCTCTTGCAATTTTCCACAATCCTCCTGGGTTTTAACAACTTTAAATAGTTTTGTGTCATCAGCAAATTTGATAACCTCACTCGTTATTCCACTTTCCAGGTCATTTATGAATATGTCAAAAAGCAGCGGACCCAGCACAGATCCCTGGGGTACACCACTATTCACCTTTCTCCATTGGGAAAATTGGCCATTTAGCCCTACCCTCTGCTTTCTATCTTTTAACCAGTTCCTGATCCACAGTAGTACACTGCCTCCTATCCCATGACTCTTTAGTTTTGCCAAAAGTCTCTCATGAGGGACCTTGTCAAAGGCTTTCTGAAAGTCCAGATACACAATATCAACCGACTCACCTTTGTCCACCTGTTTATTCACTCCTTCAAAAAAACATAACAGATTAGTAAGACAAGATCTTCCTTGTCTAAAGCCATGTTGGCTGTCTCCCATTAGGTCATGACTATCTATATGCTGAGTAATTTTATTCTTTATGATGGGTTCTACCTTTTTTCCCGGTAGTGATGTAAGGCTCACCGGTCTGTAGTTTCCCGGATCACCCCTCGAACCCTTTTTAAAATTGGTGTTACATTGGCGATCCTCCAATCCTCAGGTATTAGAGATGATTTTAATGATAGTTCACAGATTACTGATAGCAGGTCTGCAATCTCAAATTTCAGTTCTTTCAACACCCTTGGATGTATACCATCCGGCCCAGGTGATTTGCTACTCTTCAGTTTATCTAATAGTTGTAAGACATCTTCCCGATGTATCGATATTTCCTTCAATTCTTCCACACCTTTAAATACCACTTCAGTCGTGGGTAACATCCCTACATCTTCCTCAGTAAAGACCGAAGCAAAGAATTCATTCAGTCTCTCCGCTATCGCCTTGTCGCCTCTTAGTGCTCCTTTAACCCCTTTATCATCTAATGGACCAACTGACTCTCTCACGGGTTTTTTGCTACGAATGTACTTGAAAAGGTCTTTATTTCGCGTTTTTGCTTCCGCAGCAAGCTTCTTCTCAAATTCTCTCTTTGCCTGCCTTATCAATGCCTTGCATTTGACTTGCCAGTGCTTGTGCTGTTTCCAGGTTTCATCATTTGGCTCTTTTTTCCATTTCTTGAAAGATGCTTTTTTGGCAACAACAGCCTCTCTGACCTCAGCTTTAAACCATGCTGGCAATTTTTTAGACTTCCTTCCACTTTTCTTAAAGCGTGGAATACAGCTGGTCTGGGCTTCCAAGATAGTATTTTTCAACAACACCCAAGCTTGATGTACGTCTTTAACCTTTGCAACTGCTCCTTTTAGTTTTTTCTTAACTGTTTTCCTCATTCTATCATAGTCTCCCTTTCGAAAGTTAAAGGGTAGTACTGTGGATTTCCTTACTATCCCTCCTCCACTAATTAAATCAAAGGCGATCATGCTATGATCACTATTGCCAAGTGGCCCCAACACCCTTATCTCTTGCACTACATCTGGTGTTCCACTAAGGACTAGGTCTAATATTGCTTCCCCTCTGGTCGGTTCATGAACCAGCTGCTCCAAGAAGCAGTCATTTATTTCATCTAGGAACTTTATCTCCCTAGCATGTCCTGTTGTGACACTGACCCAGTCGATGCCGGGGTAATTGAAATCACCCATTATTATTACTGCACTGTAACTTTTGCTAGCTTCCTTGATTTCTTTGAGCATGTCATCATCCATTTGTTCATTCTGGCCAGGCGGACGATAGTACACCCCCACTGCCATCGCCTTCCCCTTTTTACATGGAATTTCAATCCATAGAGATTCTACAGCAAATTTTGTTTCTTGCAAAACTTTAATCCTTTCTGATTCAATGCCCTCTCTAACATAGAGCGCAACCCCTCCACCAATTTGATCAGCTCTATCATTTCGATATAGTTTGTACCCAGGTATCACAGTGTCCCACTGGTTGTCCTCCTTCCACCATGTCTCTGATATTCCAATCATATCTAACCTCTCGTTTAGTGCTATATATTCTAACTCTCCCATCTTGTTTTGTAGACTTCTAGCATTTGCATACAAGCATTTTAGAGACTGTATTTTATTCATATTAATTTGGCTATTGGTAGACATGGGTAATTTGGGATCTTTAAGTTCTGTCTGCTCCATACTCGAGGGCATTTGGGCTACTTTACTCTTTTTTGGAACCTCTCTGCTTTTTGTAGTATCCTTCAAGGATACATTCTTCCGAACCATGCGCTCTTGGGCGACTGTCGGCTTTCCCCTATTATCTAGTTTAAAAGCTGCTCTATCTCCTTTTTAAAGGTTAATGCCAGCAGCCTGGTTCCATCACGGTTAAGGTGAAGCCCATCCCTTCGGAAGAGCCCCTCCTTTCCCCAGAATGTTCCCCAGTTCCTAACAAATCCGAACCCCTCATCTCTGCACCATTGTCTCATCCACGCATTGAGACTCCGGAGCTCTGCCTGCCTATTGGGTCCTGCGCGTGGAACGGGAAGCATTTCGGAGAACGCTACCCTGGAAGTTCTGGATTTCAACTTCCTACCTAAAAGCCTAAATTTAGCTTCCAGAACCTCCCTACCACATTTTCCTATGTCATTGGTACCAACATGTACCAAGACAGCAGACTCCTCCCCAGCACTATCTAAGACCTTATCTAGGTGGCGTGTGAGGTCCGCTACCTTTGCACCAGGCAGGCATGTTACCAGGCGATCCTCACGTCCACCAGCCACCCAGCTATCTACATGCCTAATGATCGAATCACCAACTATAACTGCTGTCCTAACCCTTCCCGCATGGGCACTTGGCCCTGGAGAAACCTCCTCGGTGCGAGAGGGGTTTACATCACCTGGAGGACAGGTCCTAGTTACAGGATCACTTCCTGCCACACCAGGGTGATGCTCTCCTGTCACGTGACCTCTCTCCTCCATGGCAACAGGGATGCTGCCAGACTGGAGGTGGGACTTCAGGACTATATCCCTGTAGGTCTCGTCTATGTACCTCTCTGTCTGTCTTATGTTTTCCAAGTCTGCTACTCTAGCCTCTAGAGAACGGACTCGTTCCCTGAGAGCAGAGAGCTCCTTGCACCTAGTGCACACGTAAGACCTCTCACCAGCTGGGAGAAAATCATACATGTGACACTCAATGCAAAAGACTGGAAAGCCCACATCCCGCTGCTGGACTGCTGTCTGCATCTTAGTTTTAAGTTTGTGTTTAGATCTTTAAGTTCTATATGTACTAAAGGGTGCAATGGATATTTATACCACTAAAACTGTACCTAAGAAGTTTAATATACCTTGTTCACCTGAAGCTTAATTAATCTCAGGTCCTTGGTGTATGACTGATTTGGGTAATGAGCTTCACCTGAGAGCACCTCCTGTCTTTTAAGGTGTGCAAGTACCTATAAAGCTGTGATTTTCCCAGGGGAGGGTGGGTGTGGGGAGGGAGGGAGGGATATAACACTTATTAAAAAAGGGCTGCTACACAGTACCTTGTCCTGTGCTGCTGAGGAAAAACTATATTCTGATTTGATTTAAATTACAGCTCTTTGCTGCTACTAGGCTCTAACCTATTATGAAATTTAAACTACAAGCTCTCTGCTGGATTCTAAATTTAACCAGAAAGCTCTCTTCTGTGTTTTAATTTGAAACTAAAAGTACTTTGCTGATGCTAGGCCCTGAGTGACTATGAAATTTAAACTACAGCTGTCTACTGGGTATGAAAGGTAACCAGAAAGTTCTCTTCTGTGTTTTTAAAATGAATCTTAAACTGTTGCTACTAGGACCTGACTGATTTAACAAAAAAAATAGTGGGTTCACAGATTAATTAGCTTTAAAAGAAAAAAAATCCCTTTCAGAAAAAGTCCCAGAAGTATATACTCACAATTTCAGATTTCTCTCCAGAAGTAACAGCCCCCCTTTCCAGTCCTTCAAGACCTTCGGCAGGTACAGCTACAGTATCACAGTATCAATTGCGAGGGCAAACATACTACTTACTCCCAGGGTAATTCACAACGTCCCTACCTACTGTACTTACAGCCAAGGGAACAGTCCAAGGGAATCAGCAGGGAAAGAAGTAGGAATAATTAAGCAGTGGCTTTCCCTGGGTCTACCTGGTTTACAACGGCCTATGGGCTTTTCCTCCAGGAACTGTCTAACCCATTTTTAACCCAGCTAGGCTAACTACTTTTACCACATCCTCTAGCAACGAACAAATAAAGAAACAATAGAATAAAAGACATTTTGAAAAAGCATAATAAAATCTGTTAAGATGGATAGCACCATGATATAAAAATAATACCCTAAATTTAAACAATTTTCTACATAACTATACCTCAAATAAAGGACTCATGCTATCTGAGAATCCTGCATTGCTTTTAAGAAATGTCTGTTTTTCTGACTCACAGATGGAGGGGGCTTTTCATCTGCTTCTGATACTTTCTGAAGGAATCTCACTTTCGGTTTGTACAGTCCTATGGTTTATTTCTAGCGGACAACTGTTTAAGTTTCCATCACACCTGGTCCCTAGACAGCCACGCAGCGACATAATTTGCCTTTTCTAAGATCTGAAAGCTCTGTGGCTTCCCTGGAAAGGTTTGAGCTGTAGCTAAACTTGCAGCTGCCTCCCTTTCCAGTCACAGTGAAACAAAGAATTCTTGTCTCAGCAACCATCACTAGAAAACTATTTCCTGAGTTATCAGAGATGCTACAGTTTATTTAAAGTAGATCCATAGACATTTCTAATATTATTTTATTGAGCAATCCCTACACTTTTCTTAATGTCATGTTTTTCTATACTGGTTAAATATTATTTGATTGAATTTTGGTTTTTGGAAAATATTGTCTTGCCCTGTACTAACACTGATGGGAAATTCAAACACCGACATGGTATCCATTAGCTGGACCAATATGATGTGCTAATACCGCCACACCGAGATAATTTATCGTTTTGTTTCCTTTTTTTGCTTCTTACTTTTGTTTTGTTTAATTTTCCATTTTACCACGCACTATTTTGACATGTGGGTCAGACCAAGGTCCATCAAGCCCAGTATCCTGTATCCAACAGATGCCAATCTAGGTCACATGTACCTGTCAGGTTCCCTAAAAATAGATGCATTCCTTGCTGCTTATCCTAGAGGTAAGCAATTGATTTCCTCAGTCCTCTTTAATAATGGTTTATGAACTTTTCCTCCAGGATTTTGTCCAAATCTCTTTTAAACCCAGCTACACTAACAGCTTTTACTACATTCTTTGATAACGAAGTCCAGAATTTGATTACACGTTGAATGAAAAAAATTCTCCTTTTAGGGGCTTGTTTACAAAGCTGCGGTAGCAGTTCGCGATCGTTATCGGAGCCGCGGCTTTGTAAACAAGCCCCTTAGTCTTAAATGTGCTACATTGTAGCTTCATTGTTCGTCTTCTAGTCTTTTTACTTTTAGAAGGAGTAAACAACTGATCTATGTTTAACGAGTGCACTCCATTCATTAATTTATAGATCTCTATAATATCTCCCATCTGCTGTCCCTTCTCCAAGCTGAAGAGCCCTAACCTTTTAAGCCTTTCCTCATAGGGATATCTTTCCAAATAGCGTTCATTGACTGCAAATAGGGCACGCTCAAACCTATAACAAAATGGAAAGCAAACAGGTCTTTGGAAGGATTTTTTAATCATTCATTTTGAAATGCAAGGAAATGAAAGAAACCTTTTTGGTTGCATTGTTCATGTTGTTTCACAACAAATGCACATCCCTACAAAACATACGGCAAAGAGGATAGGAGGGAAATCAGAAATACTAACATTAATGAAGGGAACACTTTCACAGAGAGCAAACCATATCCACAAAGTTCAGCTAAAGATGACATGGGAAATATAACCACTGGAAAGAGGGTGGAACAGCTCTAATAGTAAATTACTTTCTTCTTTAGTGTTAACATGGAAAGATCTATTGAGGATGGTAGACCAATAAACCCGCTAAACCTGGATGTTAACCCTTTCCGGGCCGACCCCAGAACTCTTGGGATCCAAAATTCTGACTAAATATTCCTATCAAATGGTATATAATACATGACCATAGCAGAAGGAAAATCACTATTAGAACATATTGAATAAGACGGGTACAATTTTCCTGAAATATGCAAAAATTAACCGGGCTGCAGAATGTGGATTACAATTTTAAAGTAGGCCTTCAAAGGGTTAAGCAGAATTGGCTTCTATAACTAAGAAATGTCTCTCAAAATAACTGGGCAATGTGAAAATCAGTGAGGCAACAGGACTAGATGAAACTCATACTATAGGAAGGGAGTGAAGAGGTCGGCGAGCCACAGTTCTTAGCCTTTCATAAAGCAATGAAGAATAGACATGTTCCTCAAGACACTAAGGGGCTTGTTTACAATAACGATCGCGAACCGCTACCGCAGCTTTGTAAACAAGCCCCTAAGTCCCATCTTCAGATAAAGATTCACAATTGAACAAGACAGCTGTAAGCCTGGACATAAGTTCTCACTAAAATACCCAAGAATGGCATTAAAAAAAGCTGTTTTCCAAGACTTAGGAACATAGGTTCTCAAGTTAAGAGCTAATGTTAGCTGACCATAGTTCACCTACATTTTAGGATCCTAACACTTCAGATCCTAGATCTAGGCCTGCTGTTCATTTGCCTTGCTTTTGGAAGCTCAGTTTGGTGCCTGGTGCTGAAAATCAGTGCTAAGATCCGACCTTTTTCTTCTTCCTAAATCCACTGCTATTGCTGTTCACTCTTTAGGTGTCTAATGAACTTAGGATCCTAAATTTAAGGACTTGGCCATATTTGGTTTTTAAAGGGGCCAATTTAGGATCTTAAATCCTGAAATTAGGCTTTTAAACCTTTGAAAAGTGGCCTATGGATTTTTAGCCTACTTTTGAAAGAAAAGAAGGCTTATGAGATTGGCATGTGTTTGCATGAGTGTGTGTGTGTGTGTGTGTGTGTGTGTGTGTGTGTGTGTTTCTCTAGTAACTGTTGTGTTTGGTATTCTGTCTATATCTTATATTCAGGACATGTGCGTGTCTTGGACAGTAGACTCTTCTAGTTCCAGGTACGAGTAGAACTTCTTGTTTCTTTACACAGATCATCATTTATAGACTAAAGCTGGGTACCTTGTAGTGAATTACATATAGATACAGTGAGCCTGGGCTCCCAAGGGCTTACAGTTTAAATGGATACCAGAAGCCAGGGAAGATAAAGTGACTTTCTCAGGGTCAATGAGAGAACCAGGATGTGAACTTGTATCTCTTGATTATTATAGGGCACTCTCAGTTTGGATTCTGTTCTAGATAAAGAGATGATTGTAATCTTGATAAAGAGAGGATTGTTTAACACACAGGTTTAAGTGCAGCTGAACCCAGCAAACTATCTTTATAGGTTTTTTCAATAACATTGACTGGACGTTTGATATTGCCAACATAACTGCTGTAACCTTTCTGGATTTTATGAACATTTGGAATATAGTATTAGCTGATAAACTGACATTTTTGGGAGATGCAGCTGTCTCTTGCTGCTGCAGGGCAGGCTTACCGTAAATTGCTAGAGATGGGGGGGGAGGGGTGCGGGGGGGAGAGGTTCTCAGTAGTTGAATAGCAGGGGTGATATGGAACAGGTGTGAAGTACATAGGAAGAGCTGTACATGACGGACTCAGTACTGGAATAGCAAGAGTACACCAAGTAGAAGTGAAGTTGATGGGCACGACTACAGGGAAGTCTGAATACTAGAATATAGAGGGCATTGCATGACAGGGTAAGGTGCATTGACAGGGCTTTGTGTATGAGGCTTTAGTATTGAAATTCCAAAAGTACTAAATCACTATATCCCCTTTGTGAAACTCAACTTATAAATGTTGGATGTCGCCGGAAAGGGACAAGCATTGAAGATCATGTCCTCCACTCGGTTTCATCCTTTTAATCAAAATTGTGTAAATCATTAATAAACACCATAAAGTAAAGTCCCAGCTACTTAGCTGCTTCCAAGATCCCAAATCCTGAAGAACCAGGCATGACGTGCACGTTTCAGGTTATCACCCTGTTTCAAGTGCTATCATCATGTAACATTATTCAACTGACCACAACGCTGAGGAACAGCTGATTCATTCAAAGGGTCGTGTTATTGTGGAGTGGCCAGAGTTTGCCGTCACTCAAAACAATCCTCCAATAGGAGTGACAGAGTTTCCCACTTAACAATTTAGTATTGAAATAGCAGAGAAGCTGTAGGGCAGGATTCAGGTGCAGTGGTAGAGTTCTGGGTATTATTCTGGGTACTGGATTATGAATCATGATCAGAATCATGTTTTCTTATAGGGTTCAATTATTTTTATTCACGGAGATTTTTCTAAGCTCTGACTGAGTGAACTGAACCTGATCATACTCCCTGCTGGTGTGGGGTTAGGGGAGGAAGAGCTCTTGGACATATTACAATATTTCATCCCTATCAAGTTGCTTTTTGTTGGGTGGGGTTGCTCCCAATGTTCCCTCTGCTACCTATGTTTCTACCATTGAGGATGGACAACAATATCATGGGGTATACAAGTTCTGTGGGTCTACCCGGGTACCTGCCTAACCCTCGCTATTGAAACACCAATGAACATTCCCTCTAAGGTATTCAGGAGTCCACCAACTACCTTCATATCACTGAACAATATTGCAGTCAATGTTCCCTGTAAGATGCAAGGGAGTCCTTCATTCAACA
Organism: Ichthyophis bannanicus; assembly: GCA_033557465.1. Classification (NCBI taxonomy): domain Eukaryota; kingdom Metazoa; phylum Chordata; class Amphibia; order Gymnophiona; family Ichthyophiidae; genus Ichthyophis; species Ichthyophis bannanicus. The sequence goes on from CM066048.1 coordinate 125,942,562, forward strand.
GGGATGGTATGTTTTTATTCACAGAGACATGGAATCTAACTACCTTTTGGGATCCTGATAGGTACTTGTGACCTGGATCGGCCACTGTTAGAAACAGAATAGTGAGCTTGATGGACCTTTGGTATGGCATTTCTTATTTTCTTATGTTCATTAAACATTCTCTTGTGCGATATTTGCTCAAGAAATATAAATGCATAGACAGCACCTCTCTAAAGTGAAGCAAAATTCCCTTTTGATGTTCACATGCCCTTGTTCCTTCATGTGCAAAACCAGGGGGAGAAGGGGGCTTTAGCTGTGCTATGTGAAACTCAACTTTTAGAAGAAACATATCAAGGAAACACCAACAGCTTCGACACTGAAACTACCAAAAGGCACTTTTGTGGTTTAATCTTATACATCGTGGAAAACTTGTAAAAAATTCAATCATTTACTAAAAAAGAAGAAAGAGAACTTTTCAAAAAAGGATTTTTCAGGGTGAAAAAAAGCAATTTTGATACTTCCTATCAGATTACATGGGAAAGAATATACTACTACTATAACTACTACTGAATTTATATAGCGCTACAAGGCATATGCAACACTGTCCAGTAAAGATTATAGGTTCAAAAACAAGAGTTAGAATTTAAAAGTAACTTTCGTAAGATTATTTTTCCTGTACCTGTTGATAATCTAATATTTACATTAGAATATTTTCAAATTTGTGTAACTGCTTCAACAATTTCTGAGTCTTTGCCATGTTTCCTTCCTTTTTTTTTGGTTCCACATTAGGAATACGCAATGGGGAAACATTTGGTTCATTTTGGGGTTTTGGGCCTTTTTTCATGATATTTGGACAATGTTATCAGGTCATTTCACACATTTATATTAGAATATTTGAACGTGTTGAAACTTTTTAACAAGCACTCAGTTTGACTACATCATTTTCTAGGTTAATCTGCATTACATTGATTGGTGTGTATTAAATACTTTTGAAGGCACAAACAAACCAATGTGTGCACACCACCTGTAACATCCTTTGCCAATCATTGTGAAAGACCTAGAACATAATAACATTGTAATATTTTTATTATTTACATTCTCTTATATTCCGCGCTATTCCGCATCAGTGCGGTTTACATTGAACAAACTGAAATTACATTGAACAGGGCATTATAACTTGGAGATAACTATTTTACAGAGAACATGGGCTATGGAGGGTTAAGTGGCTTGCCCAAGACCACAAGGAGCACATGTGGGACTAGAAACGCCAGTCCTTCCAGTCCAAGGTTGCTGTCCTATAGTGGGATTTGAACCCCCGACCTTCCAGCCTGAAGTACCTTGCCCCTACCACTAGGCCACTCCTCCACTCAATATAGGAACATAATAATATTGTAACATATTCTGATATTGCGGAAGGGATTTCGGGTAAGGTTTTCCTCTTTGCGGATGATACCAAAATCTGCAATAGAGCAGACACCCAGGAAGGAGTAGATAACATGAGGAGGGATCTAGCTAAGCTTGAAGAATGACTGAGAATTTGGTAACTGAGATTTATTACTAAAAATATAAGGGTTATGCATTTGGGCTACAAAAATCCAAGGGAGCGGTACAGTGTTGGGGGCAAAGTACTTCTGTCCATGAAAGAAGAGCAGGACCTGGGCATGATTGTTTCTGATGATCTTAAGGTGGCTAGATAGGTATAAAGGTAATGGTGAAAGCCAGAAGGAATCTTGGGTGCATAGGGAGAGGAATGGCCAGCAGAAAAAAGGAGGTAATAGTGCCTCTGTATAAGTCGCTGGTGCAACCTCATTTGGAGTATTGGGTGCAGTTGTGGAGACCACATCTTCAAAAGTATATAAATAGAATGGAGTTGGTGCAGAGGATGGCTACTAAAATGGTTAGTGATCTTCGTTATAAAGCTTATGAGGACAGACTTAAAGATCTTAATATGTAGAGGAAAGGCGGGATAGAGAAGGTATGATAGAGATGTTTAAATATCTCTGTGGCATAAATGCACAAGAGGAGAGCCTGTTTTGATTGAAAGCAAGCCCTGCTATGAGGAACATAGGATGAGGGTGAAAGGGGATAGACTCAGGAGTAATATGCGGAAATAAGCAATTAGATAACACCATCAAGCTACTAAACACGTCAATGTCACCTTTAGACCCATGCCCAGCAGTATGGATAAGAATGACTCGTGAGCAACTTTCACCATTCATGATAAATGTAATCAATGCTTCACTAGAGCAAGGTTACATACCCAAGGAACTAAAAGTTGCATCAATTCTACCTATCTACAAAGGTAAAGATCTAGATAAAACTGACCCAAACTCTTATAGACCAATTTCAGGTCTGCCTTTCATGGCAAAAATCCTAGAAAAAATAGTACAGATTCAGTTACAGGACCACGTCGATAATTCCGCACCACTCGACCCACAACAACACGAATTTAGAGTAGGCCATGGAATAGAAACCCTTCTCCTAACACTAACAGACAGACTATTAAAGGGAATGGAAAAACAAAAATCTGGATTCATACTAATTTTCCTAGACATTTCAGCAGCATATGACTCCATAATACACAAACATCTACTAATCAGACTTCAAGAAATTGGCCTAACTGAAAAAACGCTAATGTGGTTTAAATCCTACTTATCCAACCAAACCCAACAAGTGAAAATAGGGAAAAATACAGCTAGACCTTTCACCCAACAGTTGGGTATACCTCAAGGCTCAGCATTATCAGCTTTATTATTCAATATTTATATTCAACCTGTCTGTAAAATATTCCAAGACCACAATATCCAATATCACCTCTATGCAGATGATATCATGACGTATACACAATTCAACATCAACCTTCCAATCCACACAAAAATAGAAAAATGTTTAAAAGACACAGTCATATGGCTAGCCAGCCATAACCCACAGATCAATTATAAGAAGACCGAGGTATTGTTCATCACAAAAGATGCCACCTTCACCCCTCCAGAAACAATTGAAATAAACAAAACAATTCTACAAGTAAAAAACAAAGTTAGATACCTAGGAGTCATGCTGGACCAACAACTATATTTTTCGAAACATATAAACAATATATCAAAGGACGTTTTCTCAAAACTGAAGATACTTCAACACCTAAGACCCCTAGTATCAGCAACTAACTTCAGAACAACAGTCCAAGCTATGATATTCCCACATCTAAATTTCTGCAACAGCTTACTAATGGGACTCCCTAAGCAATCTATTCCCAGACTCCAACTGGCACAAAACACAACAGCGAGAGTCATCAAACAAACACCAATCAAGGATCACATTACACCAATTTTAAAAGATCTTCACTGGCTACCAATAGACGGCAGAATTACATTTAAAATATTCCACACAATATTCAAAGCTCTTCAAAATGAATCATCATCAAGCCTAAGGTCGTTAATTCATACCAACCCGGAAACCAGAAGCAACAGCAAAAACACATTAGCATTCCACTCAATCTTCAGAAAGAGCAAGGCAACAACAACAAAGAGGGCATTCTCCTTATATGTCCCAACGCTGTGGAATTCACTCCCAGACAACATAAGGGATATGAAGGAACCAAGCAACTTCCGTAAACTCATAAAAACCTTCCTGTTCAGAGAACATTTTGGAGTATCAATCACATAAAACAAACCAGTCCCGTCTACCCTTCAACCTACATATAAAAGTTATATCACCCAAGACATCAGCTGAAACAGGTAACAAGACCACTTGTAAATAGTTGATTGTTTGATATTACCAGTTAAATTACTATACTAAGCTATCAAGTGTTTTTGTTAATATGACGCACCCTTGTTTTCAACATTCCATGTAATGCATATATGTTATAATGCAATTTTTGAGTTCTCTGTAAACCGCTTTGATTTAAGAAAGGCAGTATATAAGCGCACATAAATAAATAAATAAATACATTTCTTTATGGAAAGAGTTGTAGATGCATGCAATAGTCTCCCAGTGGAGGTGGTAGAGACGAGGATAGTATCTGAATTCAAGAAAGCATGGGACAAACACAGAGGATTTCTAAAGAGAAAAGAGGGGACTATAGTGGTGATATGGAAGGGCAGACTAGATAGGCCATGTTGTCTTTTTCTGCCATCATGTTTCTATCATAGTAACATGGTATATGATGGCAGATAAAGACCATCATGACCCACCTAGTCTGCCCAGTAAGGTGGCTAGAGTGGTTGTAAAAGCAGCTCCGTGCGGGTCACCCCTTGCTCCCTCTATTTATTGAAGTTTAAATGATATTTAAGTTTATTTTGATTTCATCCTCTTGCTATAAAGGGATCCAGTGTCTGTCCCATGCCATTTTGAATTCTGTCACTGTATTTGTCCCCACCATCTCCATCGGGAGGGCATTCCACACATCCACCATCCTTTCAGTGAAAAAGTATTTCCTGACATTGCATTTCAGTTTACCCCTTGCAGCTTCATGTTCTGTTTTCTAGTTTTACATCTTTCCCTTTGAAAAAGGTTTATTTATTCATTAAGACAGAGGGGGTCTTTCACTAAAAGGCGCTAGCTGTCAGCATGCATTCTGGTGTGTGCTATACACACGTTGACAGCTAGTGCAGGGCCATGACAGTTAGTGTGGGTCAGTTCCTTCGCTAATTGTGAATCGTGCATTGGGGGTGGAAAGGTGGTGGGTTAGGGGTGGAGAGTGGGCATGGTAAGCGCTGCACAGTTAGAATGTAATCTGCTTGGTCTGGATCTCATCTTGAAAAATGCAGACTACAAATAATAAATTTGCCTCAAAAAGAGGTCCAGAAAGTCATATTAATTTTCACTGAACAATGATGTCACCAAAGGCATGTAAAATTGTATTAACTTGCCCACTTTTATGCCATTCAGGACAGCTGGAAGCAACAGGAAGGAAACACAGTGTGAAGCCAGTTAGTAGGCACATGCTCACAGATCCTGCAGTGACCTTGTAGCAGCAGATAAGCATGCAATAAATAAATCCAGGAGTCTTTTCAAGGATCCAAGCCAGTTTAATGTGCACATGGCTCAAGCAATAAGCAATTTCAAAATGGCTGAGCAATGGCTGTTAGTAAAACAACAACTTTTATAGCTTTCTTGTCCATTCTAAGCATAGGCAAACTTTTCATTGGTCCCAGTACCCCTCTCACCCATCTATTGGTCCCGGTACTGATATGGCTACCCAATCGGGACTCTGGTCTGGGCTCAGCACCTGGTTGCCCCCCTTCTAGTCCCAATTACAATGGTCAGTGTCTCTAACTTGTTACATCTCTCCTCCAAGGTCGCTTAGCTTGTTAAAACATATGGGAAGCAGGGCACTGTAACCTTGCTTTTTGCAGAGTTAATTAATTCCATAGAAGCATAGCACACCTTATCAGTACCAATTAAACTTGTTTTTCTATATTTTCTAAGTTTCGTTTCTGCTTAGCTATGTTCAGTTAAACTGAGTTAAGTTTCAATTCTATGGTGTCATCATTCAGGGGGGTTTTCATTCCTCTGGGCCTAACTACAGGCTTCAGTTACAGGTCAAGCTGCTCAGGCCTGTCTGCTTAGTTCAATTAGCATGGATCATAGGCCGTCGCCTACCACAACCTCATTTCCTTCTCCTGCACCTACTTCCTGTTGCCTAAGAAGACCAAGAGAGGGCAGGGCTGATCCTAGCTCAGTGGTTCTGTAATGACGTTTCCTCCTATTCCTGCCACTCTTGGGTCTGGGCACATCCAAGAGCAATGAAGGGGAGGACCTAGGATCTGGGAAAGAGGAGTGTTTATGTTTATGTTTAATTAAAATTTGATATACCACCCACACCAAATAGGTATCTGAGTGGTTTACAATTTTAAAAATACATAGCTGCAGAAATAGAAAGGAACGCCATCATTTAAAAACAGTAGAGAGGAGAGAAAACACAAAAACAGATAAGATAAAACGTGACATCAGGAACAGGTCAGAGAGAAGATGGGGAGAAAAAAAACAGACAGAGGGACAGGGCTATGGGGGGAGGTTAAATGCCATGGTAAATAGGTGAGTTTTGAGCTTAGTTTTAAAGTGCTGGAAGGATGTTTCGGAACGGAGGGAAAGAGGGAGCGAATTCCAAAGTCGTGGACCCAAGAAATAGAAAGTGGAAGAACGAGTGGATTCCAGGTGGGCATGTGAGGGAGGGTGAAGGAACATACGGTTAAGATGAATAGAACGAAGGGAACGGTGAGGGGTGTGAAAGTGAACCTGGTCAGGGAACACCTGTGAAGAGTGCCCTGTGAACAAAAACAAGAATCTTATAGTAACCAGTGTTCTTGCATGAGGAGAGGGGTAATGTGGTCATACCGGGAGGCGTGGGTTAGAAGAACAGTGGAGAAGAATAATACACTAAAAGGCCCCCTGGGGGAGGGTAAGAAGGAGAGGACGGGGGGAGAGGAGAGGACTTAGGAAGGAGCCATGTGGGGGGAGGGGGGATGCAGGGGGTGCAGACCAATTTTCCAAGGAAAAGTATGTGCCTGCTTTCTGTTAGAAAATTACCCGCCCCCAAAAAGTACATGCACACATGTTCATATCTGCTCTATGCCATGCAGTTTTCCTGGTTTTTTTACAGATTTGATTCATTGTGCTCAGTCTTTGACTGCACCACATGTGACGCAGAGACATGATAGCATGTAAACCCTATTGCATAGCTCTGTGTCTGGATGGCAGATTCCACCCCCCCCCCTCCTCCCCCCAACAAAATGTGAATAAAGCCAGTACCAATAATAACATACAACGTTGAGGAGGGTTAGAATTTTATATTCTGCTACTCCAGAAAAAGCAGATAATACATTAAAAACATCTACAGGATATAAGACTGTAGTAAGATCTTGAAAATACCATGTACATGAGTAGCTGTAGGAATATTTCAAGGAGCATTTTCGATGTTTTTATTATTTATCAGGAGCGATTTCATACCTCTGTAAAGATATGATGATGAAATAAAAATGTCTCATTAAGATCCCGAAGAAAGTACTTTTCTGACCAGGGCTGGAATTGAGATTTTGGGAGCCCTAAGCAGGACCAGGAGGTGAGGGCAGGAGAGCGAGTGAAGGGGGAACCTCTGCAGCCTGGAAAGCAGGAGTGGGGAGGGGAGGGGGGGTGTTGGGCCAGAGTGGCATCAGTAGGAGGCCCCGAAGTAAGTGGGAGCAGGCTGCTTTTTGGTCTGGGCTCCCAGTGCCTTCAACATTTGGTGCCTTAGATGCTTCCCTAGGTTTCCTATGAGTAAATCTGGGCCAGTTTATGACCACAGAGTTGTCTACTCAGAATCAAAGATCATGTGTATTAATGTCAAATTTAGTATCAATTTTAATAATTGTCAGTGTTTTCTGATTGGATACTTATTACTTCCACACAATACAAAGATCCCTAGTTATTAATCAGAAACTGAACAACGGCTCTCTCAAGGATACTTTAGAACTTCAACTGACTTTCATAAGGACAAAAAGAATGAAGGTTATCTACAAGGATTTACAGATAAATACAGATACCTGAAGCCAATAGTTTTGCTTTTTTGTTGAGGCGTTGGTTATTGAATTGTTCCAGAGATTAAAAAAAAAGAAGAAAAAAAAGTAAAAATATCATGGCACATGAAAAATGTTTTATTTGTATACAATTTATAAGGAGGTTTTTCAGACCGGTGATGTCTGTATGAACACCATATCCCTTGCGACACAGGTAATATCCTGCACCTAATAGAGGGACAGGTAACAATATTGAGTCTTTTTCTCATGAAAGTCAGTTGAAGTTCTAAAGTATCCTTGAGAGAGCCTTTTTTCAGTCTATGATTCATAATTAGGGACTTTGTATTGTGTGGATGTTTGCTCCCTATGGTATTGTTTGATTTGCTGTTAAGTATTACTGTCATTTATAATCATTTTTATACTTAGCTCACACTTCTCCTCATAAAGAAAACATTGCAAAGGGTGTGCTGTATTAACCAATTTTGTGATAGATGCCCTTAAAACTGGATGAACAGGGCTGCAGCTGTGCTGGGAGCATTTGCTTAGTGCAGAGCCCATGTAGCATGAAGGATCTCACACGCATCACGTCACCCACAGCTGCAGCTAGCCCCAGTCTCTGGTCCGTGACATTTTCCAGTCAAGCGACTTGGTATGGGCAGCTCTGTTTCCTGCCAAGAAGTTTGTTTTGCTACTACAATGAGATGGCTGTGGCCTTAAAAATAGCCTTCCCCTTCCATTCTCGGAGAAAAATCAGCCTTTCAGTTCTCAGCTCAAGAGCTACATCTGTTCAGGAACATCTGCGGCTCAACTGAAGCTCAGAACTGAATGAAGCTATGAAACTCAAGGGGGGGGGGGGCCTGTTTCATAGGACTGAAAATGCATTTGAGAATAGCGATCAGGGAAGATTTATTCTTTACCAGGACGCTCTGTTCTTGATCTTACAGGGGAATTGGCAGAATATCAGAGGGGGGAATTTCGGCAGGAGCCTGACTGTGCAATTTCTGTGCAGTAGAACTGACATCACACCCAGGGTAGACAGACCTTGGCCGTAACATTTTAGCACAACTCTGCAATGCTAGTTAAGAAATGTTTTAAGTTAGTTTAATAAAAAAATGTTTGCATTTGTTGACCTTTATTTCCATGCACACAAGTGCATTAACAGGCAACAACATTATTTATTCTGAATATATTGCAATAAATCTCTGCTCTGTCTACACTGTACAGTATTTTGAAGCAGTGCAGAGTAAGCAACAAACCATCTACTTATCATTGACAAATTGTACTGTATGCTGAATCATTTGAAGTTTCTCACTTTTCTGTCCTTCTCTTCCGCAGGTCTGCTGGGAAAAGCCAGCTTTGGAACAGTGCTACCAATGACCTCCCAGCCCATGCAATCTACGACTTCTGTGTTGTCTTTGCTGACATCATGGTCAGTAGAGACGTATTAGATGTAGCACTTGTGAAGTCAGATCTGATTTGCCCCTAGTTATCCACTAGAATTGCAGGGGAGTACCCATGACCAGGGCAAAGATAATGATTCTATAATAAAATTTTAATTGATAGAGAGGGAATGTTAATGCCTTCAGGGTGCACCTTTGAAGTACTGCTCGGAGAAAGGTGATCACCATGTTCTTGTAAGGAATCTTTTGCAGCACTGTGTCACTTGACACCATGCTAGGTTGTTAACTCAGTGCTGCAGTCACCGTGTGAGGTCAGTCAAGCACTTTGTTTTTACATTTTAAAATTTCTTTCCTCATGTTTCTTTAAGAAAAGGTTGCGTCCGTTCTCCTTGCGCTTTACTGCATTTGTCTAATTTGCTGTTTCTGCAACTTGCCGCTAAATGTGTTCTCAGGTACTCCAGACAGTCTCTGCTGCCTGCTTGCTTCTCCTCCAACCCATCACCATCTTCCTACCCACAATCCCGGGGCCTTCCTCCTAGGTATCCTGGCATTTAAATTCTAGCTGCCCTCGGAAGTCACCTTCTTGGAGTTCTCCCTCCTCCTGATCCAGCTTGCCTGGCCATTAATTTTTCTGATAAGATCTCCAAGCTACACTCTACCTTTCCAATCTGCCCCCACCCCACTCCCCTCGACCCCCTCCCTCCCCACTTCACTCCTTTCCTCTGTTTCCTCTCTCTCACTTGCTCATGGTCCTCTTTCTGTCCCATTTCCCCTTCAGAACTTTCCAAGGGCCTCTCCTCTGCACATAAGACTACTTGCCCCTCTGATCCTGTCTCCTCCCACTGACTGTCTGAGCCATCCCTAGCACTTTTGCCTCTCATCCTCACTATGTTTAATTCCAACCTCTCTTTTGGTATCTTCCCCACTCCTTGGAAATATGCGTCCATCCATCCAATTCTCAAACAACTCACTTTAGATCCTTCTATCCTTGCTCAATGCTGCCCTATTTCAAATCTTCCCTTTCTTTTCAAAATCCTTGAAAAGTTGGTCTTCTCACAACTCTCCACCCATCTTGATTCTGTCCATGCTCTCCACCCATGCCAATCTGGTTTCAGACCCAGTCACTCTACTAGAACTATTATCCTTTCCCTTCTCAATGAACTTCACATATCTCACGACCATGGTGATATCTCCCTAGCCGTTTCACTGGATCTTTCTGCAGCATTTGACTTAGTAGATCATTCCACGCTCTTTGACCACCTTCATGCTTCTGGCATCAGGGGAACTGACCTGCATTGGTTTTGCTCCTTCCTCATAGCCCAATCCTTTTCTGTCCATTCTGTTACCTCCTCCTCCCCTGTCACTCCTCTCCTCCATGGTGTTCCCCAAGGCTTCGTCCTATCCCCTGCCCTCTTCAATATCTTCTTGCCCCCCTCTCATCATTCAGCAGTATGCAGTCTTGACATTTGTATGCCAATAATATTATCATTCTCTATGACACCAGCCCCACTGCTTCAGATCTGGGTCCCTTGAATTCCTTCCTTTCCCATGTTTCCTCCTGGCTTGCTATCAACTATTTACATCTCAATCTATCCAAATCCATTGCTATATGGTTTACATTTGGCCTCCACTGCCCCCTCATTGGCTCCCTCCCTTTCAGGTGCCCCATTCCCCTAAAATCCTCCATTTGCTACCTACGCATGATCTTCAATTCCTCCCTCTCCTTCCATGAACACATCTCTTCCTTCCTTCATCATTGTTTCTATTCACTATGCCAAATCTGTGCAGTCCGATCCTTTCTTCCATCTTCTCTAACCACTATCCTCCTGTGTCATGTTGTCTCAAAGCTTGACTACTGTAATGTCATCCTAGTTGGTCTTCCGCAATATCAAATTCAATGGTTACAACTACTCCAGAATACTGCTGTCTGTATCATCACTAATGCCACCCGTTCAGATCATATCACTCCCTTGCTTTCCCGTCTCCACTGGCTTCCTCTCAGATTCAGGATACATTACAAATTTCCCATTTTACTACGCGAAGCCTTCCACAAATCAGCACCTCAATACCTTGTTGATCTCATTCATCCACCAACCTTCTGCCGCTCACTTCGATCCATTCCAACCGCCTCCACCTTTCCCCCCCTCCCCCCCTCACAGGTACATCTTGAACTTACTCGTCATTCTGCCTTTTTCTTCCTGGGTCCTGCACTTTGGAACTCCCAGCCCTCCGCACTTTGGCTAGAACAATCATTCCCCAGATTTAAAGCATCACCTTTTCCAACTGGCTTTTGATCTTCCCCTGACTCTTCCTTAACTTTTCGTACTTGCCTCTGACCTCTGGTTTCTATATTGCTCTGCTCTCCTATCATATCATGACATTCCCTCTCCTTTTTCCTCGCGACTCATTTCTATTATAAAGTGCCTAATTGCTATTGTGAGGACGGTATATCAAATGGAGTAAAGAATAGAGAATAAAGAAGACACAAATGCCTCCATTACATAGACACTTATACATTCTATTTATCAAGCCAGGCTATGCTTTAGCACATATTACTGGTAAACTAGCAGACGCTCAGAATACCTGTGAGCATCCAAAACTCATCTGCCCTGCTGTTGCATTCCTTGTGCTGCAGCCTGCAAGGGCCTGTGGATCCAGAAGACAGCTGGAACATATCAGTGGGAGGAAGGGCCCAGTGGCGCTGCTGCTGTCGAATGGAGTGAGGTGTGAGTGCTGGGACTACTTCAAGAGTTTAATAGTGTCTGGAGGCGTCACCCAATCTCAGGACCTCGGGGCAGTTCTGAGGTGCCCACGTGCACTAACAGCATACAAGCATCCCGCCACTTGCCCAGAGAGAGACACACACAATTTCCATCTAAGTTCATTACATACGGGCCCCATTGTAAATAATGAAAACTGAAGTAAAATAATTCACATGAACACATATTGCTGCATAATGGGGTTTGATATATTGACTTTTATGGTTTGACAACATTGTCGTACTGATTTATTGTAAGCTGGTCATTATGGTTGTTCTATAACGTCCCTCCCTGTTGTCTCTTGTCTTGATTTTTTATGATTTGCATTGTGTTTTGAGTTACTGGACTGTTCAGATTTGTAACTGGGCTTTGTAAACCGCTCTGGTGGTCATTGGCTAAAGAGTGATATATCAAATAAGACCAAATAAAGAAATAGAATTGTGATGCAGTGAGGCCGGCCAGGCCTTCTGGTCTTCTCTCCTTCTGACGTGTCTTTCCCATATCTGAATGAGATATGCAAAGGCCAATTTTGCCTATTTCAATAGGAAACTCTAGTGACAGAAGACCATTGTTATTTAACGTGCCCTGCCCTAATGGGTTCAGGTCAGATTCAACAATGCTGCAATCCATTGAACAGGATGGAAATTGATTAAGGCAACAGACACCTATAGGATTCAGGTGGAATGAGCTCTCTCAGGCAGTAGGGCTACCAGATGGCTCCAGGTCATCAGGGACAAGCTGAGCCAATCCTAGTTTTACCTTTTGGCTGCAATCGATTTTCAACGAGGTCAATTTAAGAGCCTTTGACTATCAACTTCTATGATTTATTTTTCATTTCCTGGCGAGAATATTTCTTTTTGAGTACCCAAAAGGGGTCATGTGATGCATCCAAAGGACAGTGCACATGCAATCCAGTTTTCAGCCAGCAGTTTTGTGTGTGATCACAAAGTAAGGAGAAGAGACGGGAAAATTAGTCTTGTATCTCTAGAGATCAGATCTCACCTTCGTATAAAGTATGTGGTAGAATTTGGGTTCACATGTAAGCAAATGAACACCAGGAATATTCAGTATAAATAATCTCTGACAAATTTGATTAAGTTCATGAATTTTTAAACATATTAATAGATACAGACAGATACACTCGGTTTTGCAGTTCTTAGAGGCAAGATGCTGTCTTACACCCACATGCCATTCGGTTTCATCTAGGCTGGCAGTTCTTAATGTGATTTCTGTTATCAAACCAACTTGAGCGCTATTGTAATATTAAATCATTCCTATTTTTACATACACTTCTAAAATATAAGGAGCCGATATTCTGCCTGCTGCATTCAGCAGTTTTTTAAAATGCTGATCACCAGCGGTAAAAAAATCCAGATGTTCAGCATGGGATTCGGATACTGGCCAGCACTGAATATCTGGATTTAGTAGCCAGCACGGCACAATCCAGATAGCCAAGATAGTCAGCCACTAGCTCTCCAGGGCAATCTCCATAGCACTTGGGGCAGCTTCTTTGCTGTCCTAAGCTATGTGGGTTGTTATCTGGGTAACAGCACTGAAAATTCCCATTATCTGGAGAAGTGATGGCTCACCCAGCTCTGCGCAGGGACAGGATAGTGCCAAGTCAGTTCATGAAAAATCAGGACACCAGTGGCTTTCCTGACCCCCCATCACATGGGGCGGATACTCCCTGCATGGGGAATGCCTCCCCCCCCCCCAGTGTGGCACGGCGCTGCCCGCTGCAATTCCAGTCTCCTCCAAACAATGGCCTGATATCTTGAGTCATTTCCGGCTTTGCTACATTAATTTATTACATCTCTGGTCTGAATCATTTAGAGTTTTGCTATTTTGATTGATTACATCTCTGTTCTAAAATCATCTTAGATATCTATAGTATCAATCCTTTATTGATTGATTACTATTCGTAATTTTCTACTTACATCAAATAACCTACTGTATGTTCTAACTTTGTGGTTGTAGTTACAATGTTGTATTATATTTTACTTATGTTATATGTAGCATGTTGTATTATGTTTTACTTATGTTAGATGTAGCATGTTTTTGTTCTGTGTAAACTGCTTTGATTTATTGATAAGGTGGTATAAAAATAAATTCAAATAAATAAATAAATAAACATTCCCCCTCCCACAGAAGCAGCATAGAAAACACTGTCTCTGTGGGCCAACTGCTCTCCTCTCCCAACCAAAGTCTCACAATTCACAAGACTTCAGGCCGGGAGAGGAGAGGTCAGCAGCTGGGCCTATGGAGACAGTCAGCTTGACTGTAAGTTTTCCTGTGCTCTCTCTGTGGGCCCGGCAGGGGTGCAACCTCCTCCCGGCTGGTACCCGGGGTGGGTCACACCCACTGCCCTCTCCAAAGAGTGCCACTGACTACACCTCTCAGTGGGATTTATCCATCTAGAAGGTCCAGCTTACTAGATAAATCCTTTTGAATATTGACACCTAATATTTTAAGCCATTAATCCATGCTAACTTAATCCATTCTACATTGATCCAGGAAAGCACACAATACAGTAAGAGGCTGATTCTATACTGTGCATGTCTGGGCCATCCAGACATGCAGAAAATGTATGAGGCCAAGTTGCACCTGATTCTGCAACCACGGGAGCTATACGTTCCCACGGTTGCAAAATAAAGGGCACTTGGATGGCCCAGAGTGCACAGGATTCTGAGCGGGGAGAAGTCCATCCCCAATACATGACCGCATAGAATATCCCCTCCCCATTGCCCAACCCTCAGCGGGGGACAGCCAAGGCTGGGATCAGGCAGCAGAACACCGACTGCGGTGGCTCGATTATGTCTGGGGGGTCTGCAGGACCTTATCACCCCCAAGCCCGATGGAATAAGTTGGGCATCTAAGCTAGGGCCTCCGGACATACAGAGGTTTCTGTACATCCAGGAACTTTGGCCAGCCCCTGCTCTGCCTCTGTGCTGCCCAGTCCCGCCCCCATCCAGCGCTCCTCACATAGATGCCTTGTACGTGCGGGAAGAGAACAGGATGGAATTGGGAGCAGCAGTTGAGCGTGGGTTGTACGTACAACCTGGACATACAACCCCGCTAAACGAGGTACTGAATGTAGCTACCCCTAAGTTTTATAATGACTGCAATTTATTAAAAATAATATTACTAATAATATCAGTAAAGTGGTTGACAAACTAAAGAGCAATCTTTACAATATGCCTAAAGGATCACATGAAATATAAGCCAATGACTTTATAACAACAGCAGAGGGAGTTGAAGAGAAACCTCTTCTATTTGTACTTTCGATTGAAAGCAAGCTCTACTACGAGGGGACATAGGATGAGGGTGGAAGGGGATAGACTCAGGAGTAATACGTAGAAATATTTCTTTACGGAAAGAGTGGTGGATCCGTGGAATAGTCTCCCAGTGGAGGTGGTAGAGATGAGGACAGTAACTGAATTCAAAAAAGCATGGGACAAACACAGAGGATCTATAAAGGAAAAGAGAGGACTGTTGTAGTGGGTGATATAGAAGGACAGACTAGATAGGCCATGTGGTCTTTTTCTGTCGTCACATTTCTGTTTCTACTTTTTTGTGCAAACTCTGTTAATGTTTAAGGTTTACAGTACCGACTGATTACCAAGAGAGGTCACTGTTGAGCTGCAGCACTGAACACACTGAAGATTTCCTTTGCACTGAGACAGAACTTCGGTGTTAAATGTAGGAAGTTCGGTCAAGGATCTATAAATCTTGGTAACCACAAAGGTTTCTCATTGCTGCTAGTAACTCTTGTGATCTGTGAAGCAAATTTAACTCTGGCTCATGTCTCTTAAAAAGTAAAGTCTAATATACAATTCAATACAGTGGAAGTCAAGGTTTGGCGGTGCAAGCTGAGCTCACAAAATGACACCGCTGTATCCACAAATGCTGATATTCCTATAAAACATTTTTTCTTTTGCAGATGATGTTAGCACGAGTTAAGTTCTTCATCATCAACTTAACCATGATTGTGTTGCTTTATATAATGTGAATGAAACATACGCATAAGCACATTCTCTTGTCACTTGAGAAAAAGATTGTCTGGGTGGTCCCAAAAATCTTTTTTCTAATCTTTCTCATGAACAAAACATGATATCAGTTAGACTAAATGTTTCCACTTCCAAGCTGCAGCTGGAAGGATGCAAAAATCAAGTCACTGCTTTCCCCAGTGCAATATGTTCTGTAAAATCTCCTTGTTTTTCTTATTAGAACAGGTAGAAAAGGCAAATGGAGTCAGTCATCTTTGGTTGGGATGCAGAGAGCCTACAAAACAGACTCCAAGTTTTGGAAGGAGAACAGCTACATGAAGAATGTCAGAACAACTCACGTTTCAATGTTTTTCTTTCTTTTAGATATTAACAAAGCTGATCCTATTTGTATGTTCCTAAAATATATATTTCGCATATATATGATAGACATATATATGTCATAACTCAAAAGAAATAATTTAAATTGAAAATACGAATACAAAAAGGATGGAAATCACCTGTGGTGTAGTACTGCCAACCTGTGGCCAATGTGTAGATTACAGGTGCATATTTTTCTTAGTTATATTTTATCTTTGCTACCCATCTCCCACCACAGGAACTGCTGACTAACTGCAGTCGTTACAGAATGAATATAGCTTCTAGATTAGGAAAAACAGTAGAAAATTAGGTACCATTGACTTCTAATTTAACATCATTAGTCACCCACTATGCATATGACAAAAAATCTTTGGCACTAGGAATTAGGTATTAATGAATTGCTGATCATCTCATAGCGATGAAACGTGTTCAATGTCATATTCACTTTTTTGCAATAATATTGTAATTCACAGTCTAGATAAGTGGTTCTCGGCACTGGGTCGCAGGATATCCACAATCAGGGGCAGCCCGTGAGCGATGTGGAGAGATGTAGCGCCATGGTGCAGAGATTCATCGTGGGGCTTCGTTTATGTAAGCCAGTAGGGGCTGAAAAGATGGGACATACGTGAAAAACAGATTTCTATGAATTGCCTCCATTGGATGCAAATCTATCTCATGCATATTGTGACAAAGTCAACCATTTTGAGCATGGGGGAGGTGAACAGCATAAGAATTCATCTTAATCAAGGGGCCTTTGTTAGGTGTGCAGGGTCAAAAGGCCAGAGCCACAGTTCAAAGGCAGAAAAAACCCAGCTGGAACAAGTTCCAGGAAATGCGTGACAATGTAAGGAGGATAGATTGCCAGCACGAGGACAAAAACCCTCACTATAGTAAAAGCACTGATTATCCTGATGTCAGAAGGCAGGGGGATTACAAACACCTGGGAGAGAAAGAGGTGGGGTTGGATCCAAGTGAGTATAAACCGTGGTTAAACTATAGCAGTGGAAGAAAGGGAAAGAGATGGAGCAAGAGCTGGAAGAGGAGTGATTGCAGAGGACAGACTTCAGAGCAGCAAGGACGATGGAATGCTGGAGAAGCCAGAGCAGATGCTAACCTCTGGAGACAGGCTGAGCTACCCATTGCTGAGAGAGGGGATTTCTCTGAATCACGTTTGCAACAAAGGTGGGAGCCAGGAAGGAGAGAAGCTTTCAGGCCACCAGATAGGTTGTCAGCAGGGCACTCTCATCAAGTGGGTGAGTCAGAACCTATGGAACTGGGAGAAGAAGGGTCAGAGCTAGGGGCAGAAGAAGATATGTTGATGGATTGTTCTTTATGCCAAGCTCTGGACTTAAAGTGTCTGAAGAAAGGCCAGCCTGAAAAGAACTGTTCCTCTTGCTAAAATAACCTCAGAGCTAAGCAGTGAGAAAAGTAAATTCCTGTGTGTGTGTTTTGGAAGGAGGAATTTACTGCAGCATAAACTAATGAAGTAAAGCTGTGATTAACATAAGAACATAAGATATGCCATACTGGGTCAGACCAAGGTCCATCAAGCCCAGTATCCTGTTTCCAACAGTGGCCAATCCAGGTCACAAGTACCTACTAGTTTCCCCAAAAGACACAGGTTGCACAATGCTTGTACTGGGTCAAGCATTGATATCCTGGGTCCCTTCTTAATAATGGTTTATGGACCTTTCCTCCAGGAACTTGTCCAAACCTTTTTTAAACCCAGCTACACTAACAGCCTTTACTATATCCTCCGGTAACAAATTCCAGAGTTTGATTACACGTTGAGTGAAAAAATATTTTCTTTTATTAGTCTTAAATAGTTTACCCTGTAGCTTCATTGCATGTCCCCTAGTCTTTCTATATTCTGATAAGGTAAACAATCGATCTACGTTTACCCGTTCCACTCCGTTCATTAATTTATAGACTTCTATCATATCTCCCCTCAGCCGTCTCTTTTCCAGGTTAAAGAGCCCTAACCTTTTTAGCCTTTCTTCATAGGAGTATCCTTCCATCCCCTTTACCATTTTGGTGGCTCTTCTCTGAACCTTTTCTAAAATCGCTATATCCTTTTTAAGATACGGCGACCAGAATTGCACACAATATTCAAGGTGCGGTCTCACCATGGAACGATATAGAGGCATTATAATATCTTTTGTTTTATTTTCCATTCCTTTCCTTATCATACCTAGCATTCTATTTGCTCTCTTGGCCGCCGCTGCACACTGGGCCGAGGGCTTTAACATGTTATCCACAATGACGTCTAAATCTTTTTCCTGGGTGGTGGTTCCTAATGTGGAACCTTGCATCATGTAACCATAGTTTGGGTTGTTCTTCCCTAGGTGCATAACCTTGCACTTGTCCACATTAAATTTCATCTGCCATTTTGATGCCCAGTCTTCCAATTTATCAAGATCCTCTTGCAATTTTCCACAATCCTCTTGGGTTTTAACAACTTTAAATAGTTTTGTGTCATCTGCAAATTTGATAACCTCACTCGTTATTCCACTTTCCAGGTCATTTATGAATATGTCAAAAAGCAGCGGATCCAGCACAGATACCTGGGGTACACCACTATTCACCATTCTCCATTGGGAAAATTGGCCATTTAGCCTTACCCTCTGCTTTCTATCTTTTAACCAGTTCCTGATCCACAATAGTACACTGCCTCCTATCCCATGACTCTTTAGTTTTGCCAAAAGTCTCTCATGAGGGACCTTGTCAAAGGCTTTCTGCAAGACCAGATACACAATATCAACCGACTCACTTTTGTCCACCTGTTTATTCACTCCTTCAAAAAAACATAACAGATTAGTAAGACAAGATCTTCCTTGTCTGAAGCCATGTTGGCTGTCTCCCATTAGGTCATGACTATCTACATGCTGAGTAATTTTATTCTTTATAATGGTTTCTACCATTTTTCCCGGTACTGACGTCAGGCTCACCGGTCTGTAGTTTCTTGGATTCATGCTTCTGTGTCAGCTGTGTTGAAACTCTACAACGGAGAAAGAGTTAATTAGCTGCTAGAAGAGTTTGCTCCTGTCTGTTTATAAGAAAAGCCTGCTATAAGAGTCTTGAGGATACTGTGAATGCTTATTTCATAACCTAACTTTGTTTCTTCACCTGGAAGTACAGCCTAGAGAGAATTATGGCTGAGTGAAGATAATTTTGCTAAAGAAGAAGTAAAGTTTGTTTTTCTATTGCTTTGATTGACAAAGGACAATAAGAAAAGTGGCATCTAGTTATATGTGAAAAGGCTAAGCTTCTGCATTGAAGAGGACTTTAAAAGCCAATATTGAGTTCTCTCTGTTTTGCCACCAACTTGCTGAACCTTAAGCAAAAATCCTATAATTTAAAATTCTTAAAATGGTACCAGGAACCTGATCTGTTCTACTGTGTTCAAAATAAATTCTTTTTCTTTCATAAGCCTTACCCTTGGTTTTACACGACTACAATCCTTCTACTTAAAGCATAAATGTTATAGCTGATAGAAGAAGGTTCTCAACCATCATGCCTTCAACAACTAGAAGACTAGTGGTTATGGTGTTGTGCTTGTGACAATATTTATTGTGGATACCCTGAAAACCTGACTTAATGGATGTGCATTGAGGACTAGGTTGTGAACTATGAATAGTATATAGTTTTTTGTACATAGTTTAATAAGCCAGTTTTGCTATTTTGCATTAGTTCAAGCTGTTACCCATTACTTTTATTGTTACAAAAATGTTCGATGTAAAACTAAGCTTTTGCTATGTGGAATGTTGTTTTATTGTGAACCGCTCTCTACACTGCTTTGAGCCATCTGTGGTGGACTTGGAAAGCGCTTAATAAAGTTAGTAAGTAACCCTCAGAATCCTGAAGTTATGGAACAAAGAAACATTTCTCTGTTTCTCCTGGGGAAGTCGGAGCTACAATTTTAAGTCCCGAAGAATCCATTTACTAGGAGTGAGCAGGCCAAACATTTTAATTTCATTTTGTTTGTGGGATTTTCATTTTGCAAAATCTTTCTTGTGGGTTAATAAATAGGTTTTGAAAGAGATAAAACCAGAAGAGGGTTGGCCTTTGCTGATAAAGAACGGCATCAGTTAGCAACATCACCCCCAGAATTCAATCCAATCCTCCACCAGCCTATTTGCACAATCTCAATATAATTAAGCTTCCTGTATAAATCCTTCAGGCTAGGTTGGTCATTCAAAATATTTTTTGTAAAGATTTTGGGGTCCTTTTACTAAGGTGTGCTGTGCTTTTGCCCCTAATGTGCCAATAGCCCTCAAAATCATGGAACATTAGGCAAAAATGCCCCACGTTAACCGTCAGGAACAATGCGCTGCACTGAGCCCTAATGTGGAACAATATTAGCATAGCTGCATTTACCTCCACTTATTGAGGTGAATGTAATTGCACCTGCGCATTGAGTGTGGGGCTGACTCCAAGGCGTTTACCAAGCCTACTCTCTGCCCCTAATCCACCCACTTCCCAGCCCAACATGCCATGCACAGTTAATTCAGAAATCCACCTCGGTCACCTGTGCTGGCCCCGTGCTAACAGTAACTATGGGCTACAGCACTCAGCATACCCTGTGCTGAAACCCACACTAACTGCTTAGTGCACTTTAGTAAAAGACCTCTTTTGTATATCAGTACACACTCCACCAAAAAGAAACCTGTTACATTTTGCTTCTCCAAATATGTAATTTATTTTTCAACTCTTTCATTTGATTACAGTAACTTTAATTGAAAGCATACTTGGCAATCATCAGCTCTCTTTCATAATAATGGCTGAGCATGGAATTGCTTGCTTGCTTGCTATGGTTAAAAGGTTTCCTGCACACAGGAAAGTTAAGAAGTGGGTTTACTGCTTGTTTTGCCTTTTTTTGTTTTGTTTTGTTCTGTTTTACAAACATAGAATGAAATGATTTAAACTATGACTAATTCTCAAGACATTTAGGAAACCTCAACAGGAAATATGGTTAAAAAGGAACAGTGTTATGCAAATATTTTGGCAAAACCAAATACCAAAATCCAGACTCTACAATCAAAAGAATGCTTTGGGACTTTAAATGCAATGCAGATTATTCAGCTCAATGGGCAGTATATAAGTAGATGTGTGATGTTTCTTCAAATCCTCGACCTCAGAAATATCTTTGTTAGCTGAGGAAAGGCCCTTTCGATGTCAAATATGAAAATATTAACTTGTCTTGCTGTTATTTTGACTTACACACTATGGGGTAGATTTTGATCCTTGTTTAATGGGTCTGGACATTTGACCTGGATGTCCAGAACTGCTAAATATCTGAATCGCACTGAAAGCTCCCAGAGATGGAATAAGTTCCTCTGGACGTCGGGGGACAGTGAAGGCTGGTGCAGACAAGAAGGTGAGGGGTGCAGCGGATCCCCCGTAGCACAATCCCGGACATGGAAGGCCAGATCAGGGGTCAGGCTGCAGGGAAAGAAACCTTTTGATGGCAGCTGGTGATCGCGGCCCCGTCAGGACGCCATGGCACTGCGGCTCCATGACGGAGCTTGACTGAGTTAGCCAGGCAGGTGGCTGGACATCCGGGGTGCCTCAATCGGGTCACCTCCCAGACGTCCAGCCTGCAGGGATGTCTAGCCCCCAAGGAAGCAGAATCAGGTGCATCGCCTGGCCATCCGGATGTCTAAATGTCCTGACGGCCTGGGGACGCAAATCTCTGAATGTGCCTCCACATAAATATAGTCCTTCTGTTTTTCCTTAAAATATTCCATTTCTAAATTGTCTGCTATTACATTCAGGTTGTGCATTTATATGTATTTATTTTTTCATGTATATAAAGGCTCGGTGGCAGAAATCATTCTGCAACAGAAGAGTACAGTTTTCTCCCAGCCGGGAACATCTCTTGACTTGGACTGTACCATCTCTGGCTCAGATATCAATGCTCACCACATGCACTGTTTGAGACAGATCCCGGAGAGAAACTGGTGTGCATAGCAGCTTTTAAAACTGGTGATAACACCTATATCAATAACACTTTTCAGGGAAGGGCGACTCCGTCAACACGAGCTGCCTCTGCTTTGTTGCAGGTGGACAGACTGAACACTGGAGATACAGCCATCTATTACTGTGCGTAGAACACAGTGATGCTATGTAGCTCTTGTTATTGTCGTTGTTGTTGTTAAATTGTGTACGGTCTTCAGTCAGGCGGCTCATTGTTGACAGACTGGTACCCGTAGCTGCTGTTATTGTATCGATCCATCTCATTGCTGGCCTTCCTCTTTTGCGTTGACCTTCTATCTTGCCAAGCATAATGTCTTTCTCTAATGATCTCTCTCTCCGCATGATGTGTCCAAAGTATGAAAGTCGAAGTCTTGTCATCTGAGCTTCTAAAGAAAGCTTAGGTTTGATCTCCTCTAGTACTGACTGGTTTGTTCTTTGGGCAGTCCATGGTATACACAGTATTCGCCGCCAGCACCATAATTCAAAGGCATCAATTTTCTTCCTGTCTATCTTTTTCACTGTCTTTTTCTTTTTCTAGCTCTTATCGCATTCAAAAACCCTACAAATTTATGTGGGTTAGAAATGAAACTTCCAAGTCAAGATGTTCACCATTTTAAACCTATTTATAAAAGGCTCAATGAAGTTGGAGCATTTTGTTTAGGGACACAGGAAATATGTGTGTATTTCTCTATACGTGCAGTTTGCTAAAGGAGGGGCATCACTCGGCTGCTTCCGCAAGCAAGGGTTAGTGCCTACACATGCAAGCCCTGCTTTCCTCTACTCGTACATATGAGATCCATAAATTGTAGAAACTTATATATTTAAGAGCAGGCCAATAAAGGAGCAAAGCGCCTAAAGGCAATTTTTTACATTTTAAAGGAGATATAAGTTGCCAGAGGGTTAGGCATAAATATCTTAGAATCACACTTTTCATATCCTGGCCACATTGAATATGTTGCTGTCGCTTAATTGTGCCTTGGAGGAGGTGCAATGCTTCTGGGATGATTTTCAAAAATATTTTCCATGTAAGATCAGGAATACTGAGACTCTGCTGTACTAAGGCTCTTGCTGAAACTTTGAGGAATGCCAAATGGATTTCTGCCAGAATCATTTCTGTAATGTGCCTCTTAACTCCTGAGGAAGGCGATGCCAAAACACGGCCGTGTCGGGTTAAGCTCTTTGTATCTCAGAATTGAGAGAAACATTGGATAAACGAATCCAGTTAGAAACAACACATTCTGGACTGGTTAATTCTACATGAAAATACCATTCTAAAACTGAAATTTGCTGCTATTTACTTGTAGAAGTGCTGTTCAAGGCTTCTAAATTAATTTCCATAATTTCCTTCTCTATTTTAAGACTAAGAACATGTTTTAAGATCTAAAGTTTTAATATTAATAATAACAAAAGATTCTAATTTGCTCTGAAAAGGCCAAAGTATGTCACAATACCTATTTCAACCATGTAGATACAGAAACACAAATAAAGGGCTGTAAGATAATCTGTGTTCACGAGATGGTGCCATTGTAACTTAGGGGTCTGTTTACTAAGCGGCACTAGTGGCTTTTGTGCAAAATCGGAGCCGTGGCCCCATTGAATAAAACAGGGCCGTGGCTCCGATTTCGCATGGAAGCTGCTAGAGCCGCTTAGTAAACAGATCCCTTAATTTCAGTGTATTGCTGCACAGATTTTTTTTATGTGATTATACAGTTAATCAGTTTCAAACCTTCCAAACCCATAAAACTTGATTGCAGCTTTAAAACAAAGCAGGCACTAGTTTGCAAACATGGCTACACTGGTTTAGTGGCTGTTGCAGAGACAAGGTTCCCAGACAACCATGACTGTGATATAATTATACTAGGCTAGACTTTATTCAGGCAGGACAGGGTAGGAAGAAGGGGAGGGGGAATGGTACTATTTGTAAAAAATTATATTTACAGGCTTAAAAGGGAGAGAGGAGCACTGTGGGTTAAACTAGAAAGAGGGAAAGGAAAATCTATTTGAACTGGTGTGAATACAGATCTCCTTCATAGGGAGAAGAAGTAGATGGGGATTTAATAGAAGACATACACAGTATTGCCATGAAAGGAGAAGTGCTACTGATAGGTAAATTCAATATACCAGATGTTGATTGGCATATCCCTGCTGCAGTGTCATCTAGAAGTAGGGATGTGTCTGTAAGAGCTAATAAGAACAGAAAATCCAAACAGAAAAATTCTGAAATAGGTTTTGTGATCTTACAAAAGATTGAGTTTTTGATTGAAAAAATGACTCAACTTTATTGTGTGAGGTTTGGAAAGCAATGTTCCATTGCACAGGAATCCATCACTCACGTTGCCCATCAGTCTGCAACTTACTGTCAGAGCTGAAACTACCCATTTGCCATCTTGTGCTTTGAAGGATTTTAGCTTTGTATTATCATAGTTCAATACTTGGAGTTTCATGGTCATGGTCACTGTTCATCATAAACAAAGCCATGCCTACAAAAATGCCACTTCTAAACATGTATTCTCGCAATACAAATATACCGTTAATACTTATTAGAGGCTCAAACCTATTAGGAGGCAGAACATAGTAATATAGTATATCATGGCAGATAAAGACCAGTATGGTCCATCGAATCTACCGAGTAATGTGGCTAAAGTGGTTGTAACTGCAGCTCCATACAGGGCGCTCCCTCCACCCCCCCCCCCCCCCCCCAATGCCTGTGTTTAGGGTTGTACCTTCTGATCTGTGCAGGTCACCCTCCCTCTATTAAAAGATATTTAAGTTTGCTTTGATTTCATTCTCTTGCTATAATGGGATCCACTGTGTCTGTCCCATACCATTTTAAATTCTGTCACTGTATTTGCCCCCACGACCTCCATTGGGAGGGCATTCCCTGCATCTACCACCCTTTCAGTGAAAAATTATTTCCTGATGTTGCTTTTAAGTTTTAAGAAATACAGCATATTAATTTCTGTACTCATGGAATCAATTGACATTTCTATAATGTTTAATTTCTTCACTGTTATACCTCCAGTAAAAAGATTGACAGCAATGCCCTATGCTGTGAGACATCTTCCCTCTACGATGTGCTGGTGCCTGCTACACATGTTCCTACCCATAGGGCAGTTCACTGATATTGTCTTTGCAATCACATCGGGCAGGCAAATCCTGCAGGTCTCCAAAGGGTTCAGCCTTCTCTTCATGACTGAAACCACAATATATCTGCACCACCTCAACAAGCAGAAACATGGGTGGATGACTCCCATCCAACCTATCAATGGATGCATATTTCAATAGTTGCATTATTTTACTTCCATTACTCAATCAAACATTTTCATTTTTTGGTGCATGCTTACTAAAGGTTAACGCACGTTAAGTAAAGTTAACGTGTGTTAAGTGCTGTCATTGTCCATTCATTACTATGATCCATTGCAGCACTTATCGTGTATTAACTTTACTTAATGCTTGTTAATCTTTAGTAAACATGTCCCAAATTAAATAGACACTGCCACGCATATGATATACTAATGTAATTTATGACCAATGCAAAACACAAACACTACTACTATTCAACCACTGCATGCAGTCACACCCTCCCCCCCCCCTAAAATTTGAATCTTTTGAAGTGAAAACCACTTTGATTTTAGGATAAGGTGGGATACAAATCCATTTAAATAAATAAAAATAAATAAATTAAAAAAATAAGGACACATTGATATGCTCTACAGCCTGATTCTTATTTCATGGGGCAGACGTACATTATTTGAAGTGAACATCATGCTAAATGATTCTATATTTCTTCATGAAACTTTGGGAAAAATATTATAAAAAACATTAGTTATACAAAAAGATTTGATATAAAAAATATAATTTCAAAATTGAAAAGTGATTTTTTTATAATGAAATTAGCTCCAGTTCTTTTTTACATGACATGCAAATCTATCAGGTCCTCGGACACTATGAAAGGGAATTTCCTTGATGTCCATCCCAACAGAATATTTCAGAAATCTCTTTCTTAACGGAGGGAAGGTCTTTCTTTAACCAACATGAAATTGTTAACTTATCTCTGTATTATTCTGTCCTGTTCACTTTGTAAGGGAAATCATTCTTGCTTATCTTTGAAAAAATATATCTACATAAATCTGCTGTTTCAATTATATGATTAATTGTTATATTTCTTGCTTTTTTATAAAGGTTCTATGGCGCAAATTATCCTGCAGCAGAAAAGTCAAGAAGTTGCCCAGCCAGGAACATCCCTGGTCTTGCAATGTGCTGCGTCTGGCTATAATATTAACGATCACCACATGCACTGGATAAGGCAGGAGTCTGGGAAAGGTCTGGAGTGGATAGCAGCTATTAAAACTGGTGATTCCACTTATATCAATAACAATTTCAAGGGAAGAGTGACACCATCTATACAGGGCTCCACTGCGTTCCTACGGATAGACAAACTGACAGCTGCAGACACAGCCCTGTATTGCTGTACAAAAGGTTCACAGTGATGCAGTGTGATTTCTATCTTGTGCAAAAACCTATAAAAAATGAAGATATGTAATTCCTCCCCTGTTCTTTGTAATGAACCTAGGAGCTTATGCATCCACAACAGAGATATTAGTACCGTAGAATCTAAAGGGCATGTTCACTAAAGCACAATAGCTGGGCGCGGACATTAAAAAGGCATCTGCACTAAAAATCTGTGCTATACAAGTACCCCACCAATAGGTGGGTTGAAGCAGAGCTGGGGCAGAGAGTGGTTGGAAACAGCCATGGACAGCTAGCTCTGCCATAAGAACATAAGATATGCCATACTGGGTTGAACCAAGGTCTATCAAGCCCAGTATCCTCATTCCAACTGTATTTATTTATTTATTTAACAGTTTTTATATACCGTCTTTCTGCGATTCAAGACGGTTTACATAGAACATAATGAGGCAGTATATTTCAACTGCTTACAATGGAACAAAACCAAGAAACATAGGTATAAGTGTTAAACCTTTTACAATATTCAACTATTTACATAGGAATACACAGTTACAGCGAGGTTGTAGGAGTTAGTTATAGATGATAAGAGAGAGGGGATAGGATAAAGGGCTGAGGACTGAGGACTATGGAGGTAGGGAAAAATGTTCCAGGAAGAGATGGGTTTTTAGCTTTTTCCAGAACTCGGTGTGGTCAGAGCAGTTTTGTAGATCGTGAGGTAGGGTATTCCATAAGGAAGGGGCATAGAGGGAGAAGGTGCGTTCAGGGCCGGCCCGTCCATTGAGCAAGAATGTTTTTTGCATAGGGCCCCGCGTTTCAGGGGGCCCCGCGCAAAGAACACTCTGCTTTTTTAAAAAATTAAATAAAAAAAAAAAAAAAGAAAAGCTGGCTGCTGCCATTGCTGCTGCCGCCGCAGCAGTGGCAGAATGGAGTATCCCGCGGGGCCCCCCTCTGCCCGGCTGAGCTCTCTCCTCTGTGTCCCACAGTCCCTCTGTGCCGGCTTTCACATACGCAAAGGGAGAGTGTCTCCCTCGCACCTCTGTTAATGTTTTATGTTTATGTTTATGTTTTATTTCATTTGATAAAAACCACCTTTCAGGGTAGGCAAAGCAGTGTACAATAAAACCAAATTAAAAGAAGGCCGAAGCCAACGAAATGGAATAGAAATACAAATTCTTAATAGGAAAGCAATAAAACAGGAGAGACAGGACCAAAAACATAAAGGAGAACAAACACGAGGAAAACAGAGGATGGGGCAAGTGGGATTCACACGAAGGGAGAGGGGACATCAAACGCCAGGGAAAAGAGGTGGGTTTTCAAGTTCTGTTTAAAAGTGGGGTGGTGAGGTTCCAAGCGAAGTGAGGAGGGAGGGAGTTCCAGAGGGCGGGGCCGGCAAAAAAGAAAGCAGAGGAACGGGTAGATTGTAGATGGGCACGGGAAGGGGAGGGGAGAGCGAGGCGGTTAAGGTGGAAGGAACGAGGAGTGTACCTGGGAGAGTGAAAAGAAAGAAGGTCGGTTAAGTATTGAGGGGTGCCTGTATGAAGAGCTTTGTGAACCAGAATAAGCAGTTTGAAGTGAGCACGGTAGGGAAAGGGAAGCCAGTGAAGACGAAATAGTAGGGGCGTTATGTGATCACGGGGGGAGGAGTGGGTGACCAAACGGGCAGCGGTATTCTGGATCCGTTGTAGACGGGACTGTTGGGATTTAGAAAGGCCGACGAAAAGTGAGTTTGCGATTTCCCATCTGCCCCTGCGGGCTTAACAGAGACGCGAGGGAGACACTCTCCCTTCATGTATGTGAAAGCCGGCGCAGAGGGGAGAGCTCAGTCGGGCAGAGGAGGCCCCACGGGACACTCCAGCCAGCTTTTTTTTTTTTTTTTAAATTTTCCATGAGCCGATTGGGGGGGGGGGGTTAGGACCGGTAATGGGCTATGAGGGGGTTAGGACTGATAATGGGCTATGGGGGGGCTAGGACAGGAAATGGGCTGATGGGGAGGGGTTAGGACTTGAGGTGGGCTGATGTGGTTAGGACTGGTAATGTGCTGTGGGCTGATGGGGGGGTTAGAACTGGCAATGGGCTATGGGGGGCTGACTGGAAGTGGGCTGATGGGGGGTTCGGACTGGTAATGGGCTATGGGGGGGTTAGGACTGATAATGGGCTATGGGGGGGCTAGGACAGGAAATGGGCTGATGGGGAGGGGTTAGGACTTGAGGTGGGCTGATGGGGTTAGGACTGGTAATGGGCTGTGGGCTGATGGGGGGCTAGGACTGGCAATGGGCTACGGGGGGCTGACTGGAAGTGGGCTGATGGGGGGTTAGGACTTGAGATGGGCTGATGGGGTTAGGACGGGTAATGGGCTGTGGGCTGTTGGGGGGGGTTTGGACTGGTAATGGGCTATGGGGGGGGGTTAAGACTGGTAATGGGCTGTGGGCTGATGGGGACTGTCTGGAAATGGGGTGATGGGGGGTTAGGACTGGTAATGGGCTATGGGGGGGTTAGGACTGATAATGGGCTATGGGGTGGCTAGGACAGGAAATGGGCTGGGGGAGGGGTTAGGACTTGAGGTGGGCTGATGTGGTTAGGACTGGTAATGGGCTGTGGGCTGATGGGGGGTTAGGACTGACAATGGGCTATGGGGGGCTGACTAGAAGTGGGCTGATGGGGTGTTAGGACCACTGTTCCCTCTAAGCTGTGCGCATGTGCGCGCGCACACACCTCGCCGAGCAAGCGCACATACTTTACAACAGAGAGCACAAAAATTACAGTTCTGATTCTGATAGAAAACAACACAGATGTCTTAAAATTTAAAAGTTGTGATTGTAATTACTAGAAATTTTACCTTCATTTAGTAATCGTCTATTTTCATTTAATTTGATTAAAATCAATGTGGTGTACATACTGTATTCTGACGTGTAGTCAAATTTTAAAGTATATTACTCTGAGTGTCGTTATGTGACGCACAAAAATTTAACCTTCCTTCAAAAGCTGCACAGCTGATATTTTATGCGCACCCAGCCTACAGAAAATTAGAGGGAACATTGGTTAGGACTGGTAATGGGTTATAGGGGGGGGCTTAAACTGAAAATGGGGTGATGGGGGGTTAGGACTGGAAGTGGGTTGATGTTGGGCTAGGACTGTTAATGGGTAGGGGGGTTGCTAGGACTGGAAATGGGCTGAGTGGAAGGGGACGCTTGAACTGCAAATAGCTGATGGGGAGGGGGCTTGGAATGGAAATGGGCTGTGAGGGAAGGGAGCTAGGACTGAAAATGGGCTGATGGAGCAGCTAGGATAGGACTGGAAATGAGCTGTTGGGGGGAGCTAAGATTGGAAATGGGTTGTGGTGGGGGCTTGAATTGAAATGGGCTCATGGAGGGGCTAGAACTGGAAGTAGGCTCATGGGGGGGCTTGGACTGGAATTGGGCTGAGTGGAGGGGAGCTAGGATTTGACATGGGCTGATGGTGGGGCTAGGAAATGACAAGAAATGGGCTGATGGGGGGCTAGGATTGGAAATGAGCTGATGAAGGGACGGACTGGAAATGGATGGGGGAGCTAGGACTGGAAATGGGCTGATGGGGGGCTAGGACTTGAAATGGGCTGATGCAGGGACTAGAAGGGAATGGATGCTGGGTGAGACTGGAACTAGAAGGGAGCTGATGTTGGGGGAGGATTAGAATGGGATGGGCCTGGGAGAGTAAAATGGAGAGGGGAAAAATATTTAGTGTGGGAGGGATGAAAAATCTACAATTGGCCAGGTATTGGGAGAGTAAGTGGGGATTGAGGATGGAGGGGTAAAATTTGTGTGGATGAAATAGGAATGAGGAAAGAGCAAAAGGAGAAAGATTAGTATGTTAAAGCAGATATGTTTATTATGTTTATGTTTATTGAATTTGATATACCGCTCAGACCCAAAGGTATTAGAGCGGTTTACAATATTACTTCATTTAGGGAAACAAGAAAAGAACGCCATTTATAAGATAGGACAGAGTAGAGGACAGAAACAGTCTACAGATAAGAGGAGGAGAAGGACAACGGAGCAGCAAGTTACCCTGATACATAGGTAGGACATCAGTAGATCAACAAGGACTCCTGATACAGATGCCACGGACCAACGCCTAAGGGCCATGCCAAAGATGTAGAGAGAGAGAATGGAAAAAGAAATTAGAAGAGAGAAGAAAGGACAAATGGACAGCAGACGATGGAGAGTTAGCAGAAAACATGAAGAAACCAGAAGAAAGTGGCTGGAGCAATTGCAACTGAAAAAAAATGCACAAAAGGTAGAAAGATATCTCTTTATTTTGAATTTATTAACTGGAATATGAAAGCTCTGGGAAATGTGCATCATTAACGTCTGCGCTTTGTTTGGTACAAGAGGAAATTAATTTATAATTTTATTTCTACAGTGTTGTACATTCCAAGTTTGGCTTTTGGGGTTCCCAGTTTAATTATTGCCTTCCTGTTTCTAAATTGTGATTCCTTGTTTGTTGATGGTCTATGTTCTGCATGTGTAACTGAGCTGAGGTATTCTGTTTATGTAATTCCTATTTGACATTGCCACTTGTTCTCTTTCCCCAGTATTCTCTGAAATGTATTGGTTTAATATTTGCAGTGTTGTCTTTTGATAGGTAGGGTATGGTGCTTTGTGAGTCCTGGTAATGCTGTCAGGATACGGCGGGTTTGCTATGGGTTCTAAATGGGCAGCGTTTGTAGTAGTTCCTAATGTGCCTGGCGGTTGGCACTGTATTATAGTAATGTAGAAATCTTTTAGTCTTTCTTTATCCATACACTCATTAAGAGACATGTTTACTAAAAGTTAGTGTATGGTAACATTATGCAAATATTTATGCAAATGAGGCCCCTTATGCAAATGAGGCCCCGCACTGAGTCTCCGCACATGGCCCCGCACCCCCCTTGGGCCGCCCCTGGGTGTGGTTACATGTAGCTTGATTGCTATATCTTTTATTAGTTGGGATGGTAAGGAGGTTTTTGTGAGTAGAGCGGCGTGTTCTATTGTTGTTGATAGATAGGAGTGAGGAGAGGCAAGGAGCTGACTCAATGGCGATGATTTTGTGTGTGAGGGTAAGTACTTTGAATTTAACTCTGGATTGAATGGGAAGCCGGTGGAGATCATGGAGGACTGGTGTGATGTGAGATTGTCTAGGGTTGTTGGATATGAGACGAGCAATTGTATTCTGGGCCATTTGGATAGGTTGTATGCTGTTCTTGGGAAGACCATGGTAGATAAGGTTACAGTAGTCAAGAGATGGGATTGTAAGGGCCTGGCAGACAGTGCGGAAGGATTCATAGTTTAAGAGAGGTTGGAGGTTCCTAAGGGTACGTAATTTTGCGTATATTGTATTACATGTTCTCTTTATCTGATCTGAGAAGGTGAGGTTCTGGTCGAGGATAATACCAAGGTATTTCACTTGGTTTTTATGGTAAGCGAGAGATCACCAATAGTAAGTGTTGGAGGTGGGGTATATGATATATTGGAAAAAACCTGGAGAGCTTCAGTTTTAGATTGGTTAATAAGGAGGTTATGTTGTGTGAGCCATGATTTTAGACCTGTGAGACATTCGCTTAGCTTAGTGAAATTAGGTTTTGCTAGGTTGAATGGGGTGAAGCACATAATGTCGTCCACATATAATTGGTACTGAATTCCATAGCTTTGGAAAATCTTGCACACAGGTTGAAGGAAGATGTTGAATAGTAGAGCGGATAAGCTGGATCCTTGGGGGACGCCCTGTTTTAGGGTAAATGGAAGGGATGTATCATTTCCAATGCGGACCTGTTGTGTTCTATTTTCAAGGTAGGAGTGGAACGAGCTTAGGGTTGTGCCTCTCAATCCAATTTCATGGAGTCTATTTAGGAGTTGATGGTGAGGAAGGGAGTCGAAAGCAGAGGATAAGTCAAGGAATATAAGTAAACATCCTTGGTTGGGATTCTGGGTGTAAAGGTATAAAGAGTCTAGTAGAGAGGTAAGGAGGGTTTCTACACCATGGTTCTTTTTAAAACCATGCTGGAATAAATCAAAGGGGGAGTGATCATCAATATAATTCTGGAGTTGAGTTTGGACTAGTTTCTCTGTTATCTTTGCAAGGAAGGGGATACTGGAGATGGGCCTGTAAGAGGTGGCGGAGGTGGGCTCAAGTTTTGCTCCTTTTAGGATTGGACGGATAGTGGCACACTTTAGAGGTGTTGGAACAGAACCGGTCAAGAGGGAGGATTGTACAATATGAAGTATGTAGGGGCTGATGGAGCTTCTTGTGGACTTAAGCCAGGTGACAGGGCAAGGGTCAAGGGCAGAGGTTGAGGCATTTAGGTCTTTGATAACGTTGGTTACATTTTCTAATGAGAGGGGATCAAATTCATTCCAGGTATTTAAAGGGGTAGGTTCATGCAGTTGAGAGCTGTAGTCAACTATAGGTAGGGGGTTGATAGTAGAGGGGGGTGGGGGGAATTTAGCTATAGTTTGGGCGGTTATTTTTGGTGGGAGGTCCTGATGTGAAGGTTCACTTGTTAAGGATTTGGCAATGGAAAATAGTTCTCTGGGTTTATTGAGTGAACGTTGAATAATATTTTCATTATATTCTCTTTTGTGGCAGAGGGTTTCAGAGCAGTACGCTCTGAGTTTATTTGTGTAGATCAAATGTGTGGTTGGGTCTTGAGAATGTCTCCATTAATGTTCGAGTCATCTAAGTTCTCTTTTGAGGACTCTTGGTTTCGTGGAGAACCAGGTGGCTTTTCTGCAAAGCTTTTGAGGAGGTGGTTTAGGTGGAAGTAGAGAGGCTGTTGAGAGGATTTCATTCCATTCGGCGATGTGGGACTCTTGGTTCAGGCCTTTACTGTTGAGTAGGTCAAGAGAAGGTATTATTTTCTCTAGGAAGTTGGCAGCATTGAAATGTTTAAATTTACGGGCATGTTGAGGAGGGGTGATTCGTTGTCCCATATGAGGGGAGTAGGGGATTGAGAAGAGTATAAGGGAGTGATCAGACCAGGGTATAGGTTGAATAGAGTGTATAACCTGTTCAGAAGACAGTGATTGCTGCGGTATAAGTATTAGGTCAAGGATATTACCTTTGGAGTGTGTGGGTTGTTCTAGTATTTGGGTGAAAAAGAGAGCATTTATTGCTTGTAGAAATGAGGATGATTGTTTTGAAGTTGTAGAGAGTAGGTTTAGGTCACCTAGGATTATGAGTGGGCGTGAGATAGGTTGGGGGGAGCAAGCTGTGTCGAGGATCGTGGAGAGATCTGTTGAGTCAGAATGGGGTGCTCTGTAGAGGAGGTGCAGAGAGAGGGTAGAATTGGACACTCTAATGGAATCCATGCCTGGGGTAGAGATAGATTCGATTGTGGAGAATTGTAAATAGGATTTTGAAATAACAGCTACTCCTCCCCCTCTGCTGTTTATTCTATTGCATAAGTTGATTGAATATGAATTAGGGCATAATTGGTTTATTAGTACAGAGTCGGAGTCTTGGAACCAGGTTTCCGTGAGGCAAAGTATATCTAGGTCATAGTCAGATATGAGGTCAGTGATTAGGGGGATCTTATTTCTAGCCGAGCGGACATTGAGTAGTGCACATTTGATGGGAGGGTGGAGGAGGTCAGGGGGAGAATTGGAGTTAAGGTTAGGATTTAAACTGATTAGTTTGAGTTTACATGTGCGAGGGTGTGAATTATTGTGAGTGTGAAAGGGATATGTTGGGGTGTTTGTGTCTGAGAGAGTGGATTATTGGGATAGGGGCACTATAATTTACCAGTAGTGCATGTGAAAGGATGAGCGAGGTAAGGTATAGAATGAAAAGGCTGGATGATAGAGTAGATGGGCTAGATATGGTAGAAGCCATTTTGGGATGAGTTGGGTGTTAGCTTGGCAAGATAGGTTGTAGAGTGAGGAGTAAACTGTGTAAGAGGGGGGAATGTATAGATAGAGGTAGAGCTGATACTGGCGACTAGTTGAGACAGATACTCAAGTAGTATTAAGTATCACAGTAAGTAGGTACTTTGTCGGCTTGAGATAGACAGTGTTAACATAAATAGCAGTAAAGTATCACAGTTTTCAAATTAGATACATAGAGTACGTTTTAAATAAGGTATAAGTATAATTGGGTTGCTTACGTTCGGAGCAGGTATCAGGTTTACAGAGAGAGTTAGAGTGGCTGGACCACATGTAATCTGATCAGTTGGTGAGCTCTCAGCTTTGGTTTAGGGCTGGAGATTCTTGTAGAGCTGTATCGAGTATCCGTTGATGAGTGAGGCAGAGGAGACGTTCGTTCAGGATGATAAGAAGATCAGGTTGCTTGCCAGGACTCCGCTGGATGTTGATCTGGGGTACAGGCTGCGCCTAAAGGCCCAACACCTAAGGGCCACGCCAAAGGGCCCTCAGGTGTGGGCCCACCGGGCGCGGGTGCGCCCGATAACGCTACTTTTATTATAGCTCGGACTGCCCCAATTGGGCAGCCCCTCCTGCAGGCGGTGTCGAGGTGCTCTGGCTGGCTCGATCCCCCGCTGGGGAGAGCTGATGCAAAGCCGGAGAGCAGGGAGAAGAGGATGAAAGCGCCCGATAGCACTCCTTTTATGTCAGCTCAGACTGCCCCGATTAGGCAGCCCCTCCTCCCTCCTGTAGCCAATCCAGCTCACAAATACCTAGCAGTTTCCCAAAAAGACGCACAGGTTCCATAATGCTTGTATTGGAACAAGAAGTGGATTACCTGGGTCCCTTTTAATAATGGTTTATGGATCTTTCCTCCAGGAATTTGTCCAAATCGTTTTAAAACCCAGCTACACTTTTACCACATCCTCCGGCAACAAATTCCAGAGTTTGATTACGCATTGAGTGAAAAAATATTTTCTCTTATTAGTCATAAATCTAGGAGTGACCCGTATTAGTCATAAATCTAGGGGTGACCCTTGATAGGACGCTCAGCCTAACTCCTCATATAAAGCAAACTGTGAAATCTATATTCTTCAAATTAAGGACAATCCAACAGCTACGGCCAATAATAGACAGTACAGATTTCAGGACTGTGGTACAAACGCTAATAACACCTCACCTGGATTACTGCAATGGAATACTTCAGGGAACATCCAGAAAAAATCTGCACACTCTACAACTGGCTCAAAATGTTGCTGCAAGGCTGATCTACAAAGCAAAATTAACTGTCCACATCTCCCTTATCCTTTATGCATTGCATTGGCTCCCGGTGTCCTGTAGAATTACCTATAAATCATTGGTTACAACATTCAAACTTATTAATAATATAGCACCATCCTTCCTGACAACTCTAATACATGCTCCTCAAGAGAGCAGGTCAAGAAGGAGAAAAAAACCTACACATGTTGCGAGTACCAGAATTCATTCGGCAATCAAAGCAGAAGACGAGCAACTCAGCTTTCTCGCTCTTCACTCCTACGTTGTGGAACAACCTCCCAATAGAGTTAAGAGAGATAAAGGATCATTTAGAAAAGATCTGAAAACATTATTTTTTACCCAGCATTTCTACAGCCTGCAGTCCGATGGGGTTCCGATTCTTCAAAGTAGTACGAGCCAGCAACCTTATCCCGATCCTACCTAGACATAGCATACACTCACACCTCTTCTATTAAATCAGTAACTATTCAATTCCTCACACCTCACGGATATTCAATACTATAACTATGTAAATCGTTCGCGCTGCAACTTAAAATACCAATAGCTTATAATATGTCACACTCCTCAGGTATCTCAATGCCACACACATGTAAATAGTTTTTTGATGATAGTTAAATGTCACTTGCTGTTATTATATCGGCATGTTTTTGCCACCTGTTTAATTATATTTTGCCTTTAGTTAAACTACCTAAACTGTTCTTTGTAAAATAATAATAACATTCCTTATTATTATTGTTCGGTTATATGCAAACCGCCTCTGATCTCTGGAAGAGGCGGTATATAAAAATGTACAAATAAATAAATAAATAAATGGGTTACACTGTAGCTTCATTGCGTGTCCCCTAGTCTTTCTACTTTTTGATGGTGTAAACAATCGATCTACGTTTACCCGTTCCACTCCATTCATTAATTTATAGACCTCTATCATATCTCCCCTCAGCCATCTCCTTTCCAGGTTGAAAAGCACTAACCTTTTAAGCCTCTCCCCATAAGGGTATCCTTCCATCCCCTTTACCATTTTGGTGGCTCTTCTCTGTATTTTATTTATTTGTTTTTATTTATTTACATTCTCTTATATACCGCGCTATTCTGCATCAGTGCGGTTTACATTGAACAAACTGAAATTACATTGAACAAGGCATTATAACTTGGAGATAACTATTTTACAGGGAACATTACCTGTACCTTTTCTAATTCTGCAATATCCTTTTTAAGATATGGTGACCAGAATTGCATACAATATTCAAGGTGCGGTCGCACCATGGAACAATACAGAGGCATTATAATATCCTTTATTTATTCTCCACTCTATTCCTCATGATTCCTAGCATTTTATTTGCCTTCTTGGCTGCCACTGCACACAGGGTGGAGGGTTTCAGCATGTTATCCACGATGATGCCTAAATCTTTTTCCTGGGTGGTGCTTCCTTATGTGGAACCTTGCATCGTGTAACCATAGTTTGGATTGTTCTTTCCTAGGTGCATAACTTTTGCACTTATCCACATTAAATTTCATCTGCCGTTTGAATGTCCAGTCTTCAAATTTATCAAGGTCCTCTTGCAATCAGGGCCGGCCCATCCATTGAGCGAGAATGTTTTTTGCACAGGGCCCCGCGTTTCAGGGGGCCCCGCGCAAAAAACATTCTTTTGAAAAGTAAAATTGGAAAAAAAAAAACCCCACCTGTCTGCTGCCGTGGTCGGGGCCGCCGCGGCAGAATCGAGCGTGCCGCGGGGCCCCCCTGTGCACGGCAGAGCCTGCCCTCCCCTGTAGCAGCTCTCTCTTTGGAGCTGAAGTCAGACGCGCCGGCTTGCAGAGCGCGAGGGAGGAGTTTCTCCCTCGCTGCTCTGTTAAGCCCGCGGGGGCTGATGGGAAGATCCCATCAGCCCCCGCGGGCTTAACAGAGCAGCGAGGGAGAAACTCTTCTCTCGTGCTCTGCTCTGCAAGCCGGCGCGTCTGACTTCAGCTCCAAAGAGAGAGCTGCTACAGGGGAGGGCAGGCTCTGCCGTGCACAGGGGGGGCCCCGCGGCACGCTCGATTCTGCCGCGGTGGCCCCGACCGCGGCAGCAGACAGGTTTTCTTTTTTTTTTATTTTGGCTTGGCTTGGCTGGGGGGTTGTTAGGACTGCTAATGGGCTGGGCGGGGCTGGGGGGGGGGGGTTGTTAGGACTGCTAATGGGCTGGGCTGGGCTGGGGGGGGGTTGTTAGGACTTCTAATGGGCTGGGCTGGGCTGGGGGGGGGTTGTAAGGACTGCTAATGGGCTGGGCTGGGGGGGGCATTGTTAGGACTGCTAATGGGCTGGGCTGGGCTGGGCTGGGCTGGGCTGGGGGGGGGTTGTTAGGACTGCTAATGGGCTGGGCTGGGCTGGGGGGTTGTTAGGACTGCTAATGGGCTGGGCTGGGCTGGGGGGGTTGTTAGGACTGCTGCTGGGCTGGGCTGGGGGGGGTTGTTAGGACTGCTAATGGGCTGGGCTGGGCTGGGGGGGGTTGTTAGGACTTCTAATGGGCTGGGCTGGGGGGGGGGTTGTTAGGACTGCTAATGGGCTGGGCTGGGCTGGGGGGGGTTTGTTAGGACTGCTAATGGGCTGGGCTGGGGGGTTGTTAGGACTGCTAATGGGCTGGGCTGGGGGGGGTTTGTTAGGACTGCTAATGGGCTGGGCTGGGGGGGTTTGTTAGGACTGCTAATGGGCTGGGCTGGGGGGGTTGTTAGGACTGCTAATGGGCTGGGGGGGTGGGGGTGGGTTAGGACTGCTAATGGGCTGATGGGGAGGGGTTAGGACTGCTAATGGGCTGGGGGGGTGGGGGTGGGTTAGGACTGCTACTGGGCTGGGGGGGTGGGTTAGGACTGCTAATGGGCTGATGGGGAGGGGTTAGGACTTGAGGTGGGCTGATGGGGTTAGGACTGGTAATGGACTGTGGGCTGATGGGGGGGTTAGGACTGGCAATGGGCTGTTGGGGTTAGGACTGGTAATGGGTTATAGGGGGGCTTAAACTGAAAATGGGGTGATGGGGGGTTAGGACTGGAAGTGGGTTGATGGGGGGCTAGGACTGGTAATGGGTTGGGTGGTTGCTATGACTGGAAATGGGCTGAGTGGAAGGGGAGGCTTGAACTGCAAATAGCTGATGGGGAGGGAGCTTGGAATGGAAATGGGCTGTGAGGGAAGGGAGCTAGGACTGAAAATGGGCTGATGGAGCAGCTAGGATAGGACTGGAAATGGGCTGTTGGGGGAGCTAAGATTGGAAATGGGCTGTGGTGTGGGCTTGAATTGAAATGGACTCATGGAGGGGCTAGAACTGAAAGTAGGCTCATGGGGGGGGCTTGGACTGGAATTGGACTGAGTGGAGGGGAGCTATGATTTGACATGGGCTGATGATGGGGCTAGGAAATGACTAGAAATGGGCTGATGGGGGGCTAGGATTGGAAATGAGCTGATGAAGGGACAGACTGAAAATGGATGGGGGAGCTAGGACTGGAAATGGGTTGATGGTGGGCTAGGACTGGAAATGGGCTGATGCAGGGACTAGAAGGGAATGGATGCTGGGTGAGACTGGAACTAGAAGTGAGCTGATGTTGGGGGAGGATTAGAATGGGATGGGGCTGGGAGAGTAAAATGGAGAGGGGACAAATATTTTGTGTGGGAGGGATGAAAAATCTACAATTGGCCTGGTATTGGGAGAATAAGTGGGGATTGAGGATGGAGGGGTAAAATTTGTGTGGATGAAATAGGAATGAGGAAAGAGCAAAAGGAGAAAGATTAGTATGTTAAAGCAGATGTAGAGAGAGAGAATGGAAAAAAAACTAGAAGAGAGAAGAAAGAACAAATGGACAGCAGACGATGGACAGTTAGCAGAAAACATGAAGAAACCAGAAGAAAGTGGCTGGAACAATTGCAACTGAAAAAAAATGCACAAAAGGTAGAAATATCTCTTTATTTTGAATTTATTAACTGGAATATGAAACCTCTAGGAAATGTGCATCATTAACGTCTGTGCTTTGTTTGGTACAAGAGGAAATTAATTTATAGTTTTATTTCTACAGTGTTGTTGTACTTCCAAGTTTGGCTTTTGGGGTTCCCAGTTTAATTATTGCCTTCCTGTTTCTAAATTGTGATTCCTTGTTTGGTGATGGTCTATGTTCTGCATGTGTAACTGAGCTGAGGTATTCTGTTTATGTAATTCCTATTTGACGTTGCCACTTGTTCTCTTTCCCCAGTATTCTCTGAAATGTATTGGTTTAATATTTGCAGTGTTGCCTTTTGATAGGTAGGGTATGGTGCTTTGTGAGTCCTGGTAATGCTGTCAGGATACGGTGGGTTTGCTATGGGTTCTAAATGGGCAGCGTTTGTAGTGGTTCCTAATGTGCCTGGCGGTTGGCACTGGATTATAGTAATGTAGAAATCTTTTAGTCTTTCTTTATCCATACACTCATTAAGAGACATGTTTACTAAAAGTTAGTGTATGGTAACATTATGCAAATATTTATGCAAATAAGGCCGCTTATGCAAATGAGGCCCCGCACTGAGTCTCCGCACATGGCCCCGCACCCCCCTTGGGCCGCCCCTGCTTGCAATTTATCACAATCCTCTTGGGTTTTAACAACTTGTATTACCTCACTCATCATTCCCATTTCCAGGTCATTTATGAATATGCTAAAAAACAGCGGCCCCAGCATAGATCCCTGGGATACTCCACTATTCACCTTTCTCCATTGGGAAAATTGGCCATTTAGTCCTACCCTCTGCTTTCTTTCTATCTTTTAACCAATTCCTGATTCACAATAGTACACTGCCTCCTATCCCATGACTTTTTATCTTTGCCAAGAATTTCTCATGAGGAACCTTGTCAATGGCTTTCTGAAAATCCAGATACATTATAATGACCAGCTCACCTTTGTCTACCTGTTTATTTACACCTTCAAAAAATATAACAAATTATTAAGACAAGACATTTCTTGGCAAAAGCCATCTTGGCTTTCTCCCATTAAGCCACGACTATCTACATGTCCAGTAGTTTTGTTCTTTATAATGGTTTCTACCATTTTGCCTGATACTGATGTCAGGCTCACCAGCCTGTAGTTTCCTGGATCTCTCCTGGACTTTTTAAAAATTAGCATTACTCTGACCATCCGCCAATCTTCAAGTACTACAGATGATTTTAATGATAGTTCACAGATTACTAATAGTAGCTCTGCATTCTCATATTTCAGTTCTTTCAACATCCTCGGGTGTAAACCATCTGGTCCAGGTGATTTGTTACTGTTTAGTTTATCAAATAGTTGTAATATATCTTCCTGGTTTTATCAATATTTCTTTCAATTCTTCTGATGCATCGCCTTTAAATACTATTTCAGTCATGGGTAACTTCTCTACATCTTCTTCAGTAAAGACCAAAGCAAAGAATTCATTCAGTCTCTCCACTATGGCCTTGTCCCCTCTTAGTGCCCCTTTTACCCCTCTAACATCTAGTGGTCCAACTGCCACTCTCACAGGTCTTTTGCTAGAAATGTATTTGAAAAAGTCTTTATTATGCGTTTTTGCTTCCACAGCAAGCTTCTTCTCAAATTCTTTTTGCCTGCTTTATCAATGCCTTGCATCTAACTTGTCAGTGTTTATGTTGTTTCTAATTTTCTTCATTTGGCATCTTTCCATTTACTCAAAGATGCTTTTTTGGCTACAACAGCCTCTCTGACCTCACCTTTAAACCATGCTGGCAGGTTTTTGGATTTCCTTCCACTTTTCTTAAAGTGTGGAATACAGCTGGTCTGGGCTTCCAAGATAGTATTTTTAAACAACGCCCGTGCTTGATGTAAATCTTTAACCTTTGCAGCTGTTCCTTTTAGTTTTTTCTTAACTATTTTCCTCATTTTATCATAGTCTCCCTTTTGAAAGTTAAAAGGTAGTACTGTGGATTTCCTTATCGTCCTTCCTCTTATTTATTAAATCAAACTTGATCATGCTATCATCACTATTGTCAAGTGGCCCCAACACCCTTATCTCTTGTACCAAATCTTGTGTTCCACTAAGGACTAGGTCCAAAATGACTTCCCCTGTGTTGGTTCATGAATCAGTTTGCTCCAAGAAGTAGTCATTTATTTCATCTAGAAACATTATCTCCCTAGCATGTCCTGCCGTGACACTGACCCAGTCGATGCAGGGGTAATTGAAATCACTGATTATTATTGTATTGTAAGTTTTGCTAGATTCCCTGATTTCTTTGAACATGTCATCATCAATTTGTTCATTCTGGCCAGGCAGTCAGTAGTACACCTCTACTGCCATTGCCTTCCCCTTTTTTACATGGAATTTCAATCCATAGAGATTTTACCATGTATTTTGTTTCCTGCAACACTTTAATCCTGTGTGACTCAATGCCCTCTCTAATATAAGAGTGCAACCCTCTACATATTGGATCTACTCTATCATTGCGATATAATTTGTACCCAGGTATCACAGTGTCCCACTGGTTATCCTCCTTCCACCAGGTCTCAGATACCAATCATATCTA
Organism: Ichthyophis bannanicus; assembly: GCA_033557465.1. Classification (NCBI taxonomy): domain Eukaryota; kingdom Metazoa; phylum Chordata; class Amphibia; order Gymnophiona; family Ichthyophiidae; genus Ichthyophis; species Ichthyophis bannanicus. Next base: position 125,984,652 of record CM066048.1, read on the forward strand.
ACCTCTCCTTTAGTGCTATATATTCTAACTCTCCCATCTTATTTTTTAGACTTCTAGCATTTGCATACAAGCATTTTAGAGGTTGTATTTTATTCATATTAATCTGTTTATTGGTAGGCAGGGGTAATTTGGAATCTTTAAGCTCTGACTGTTCTGTATTTAAGGGCATTCAGGTACTTTTGTCTTTATTGGAACATCTCTGTCAATATACCCTAACTTCAATCATTTGCTAGTATTCTTCACAGATACATTACTCTGAACCATGCGCTCTTCTGGTTTGGATCGATGTATGGATTGCCTCCTACCCCACAAGTAGTAGTTTGACCTCCTGGAATACTACTTGCATGTAGCATGTGGTATTGCACAGATCTCAAAGCTGGAGGGGTTACTGCCAGAGGGCCATAGCCATATGTCCCCATTTCTCTGCCCTCCTACAGATAGACAGACTGACAGCTGCAGACACAGCCCTGTATTACTGTGCAAGATCATCGCAGTGATGCAGTGTGATTTCTATCTTGAACAAAAACCTAAAAAAAAGTCCTTTTCCTCTTTTCTTTGGTTCTTTATTTCTTCAGGAAACCCTGGGAAAAAAGCATTATGAAAAAAAAAACTGGTTATGCAAAAAGATTTGATATAAACAAATATAATTTCAAAACTGAAAAATCATTTTGTACAATGAAATTAGCTCCAGCTCTTTTTTTACATGACATGCAAATCTAGCAGCTCCTCGGACACTATGAAAGGGAATTTCCTTGATGTCTGCCCCAATTGAATATTTCAGAAATATCTTTGTAAACGGAGGGAAGGTCTTTCTTTAACCAATATGAAATTGTTAACTTATTTCTATATTATTCTGTCCTTTTCATTTTGTAAGTGAAATCATTCATGCTTATCTTTGAAAATATAGGTCTACATAAATCTGCCCTTTCAGTTAAATGATTAATTGTTATATTTCTTGCTTTTTCACAAAGGTTCTATGGCGCAAATTATCCTGCAGCAGAAAAGTCGAGAAGTTGCTCAGCCAGGAACATCCCTGGATTTGCAATGTGTTGTGTCTGGCTATAATATTAACGATCACCACATGAGCTGGATGAGGCAGAAGTCTGGGAAAGGTCTGGAGTGGATAGCAGCTTTTAGAACTGGTTACACCACTTACATCAGTAATGATTTCAAGGGAAGAGTGACTCCTTCTACCCAGGGCTCCACTGCTCTCCTACGGATAGACAGACTGACAGCTGCAGACACAGCCCTGTATTACTGTGCAAGCTATTCACAGTGATGCAGTGTGACTTCTATCTTGTACAAAAACCTAAAAAAAAAATCCTCTTCCTCTTTTCTTTGTATTGAACCCAGATGTTTATGTATCCACAGCAGAGATACTAATAGAATCTCAAGGGCATGTTTACATTGGCTCTGTAGCTGGAAGAGGACGGTAAAAATGCATCTGTGCCAAAAATCTCACCCAACACGAGTAGGCAGGGTTGGAGCAGAGTTGGGGCACTTCTGCCCAGAAAAGACTCCAGTAGCACGGGCCCAGATAATTCCTGCCTCCAACTAGCTGCTCGTTGCACCCACTGTGGCAGCTCATTACAAACACATAGTATGAATGTGATCCCAACACTAATGACTGCCCTGGCCAATCTCACTCATATGCAAGGCCATACAACAGAGGCGGAGCTTCAGCCATGGACCCAGCCCTCAACCCATCGTTTGCAATAAGGCAGCTGATTTTTCAGTCCTCTGTGGCAAACATAAAGCTGGGGGAAGGCCCCTGCAACTCCCACAGCAGCAGACGTAGCAGGGGGATGGGGGCATATTCCTACCTTCCTATCCTGGTGAATGCATGTGGGTTGGTGGCGCACCTCCCCCTCCAGATGGACAGTGATGAAGCTATGCCCCAAGAGTGTCATTTATAAGTGAACCACAGAGTTAATATACAGTCATCATGCATTATTTAACAAGCATTAATGTGTGTTGACGAACATCAACATGTCAATGCAGATTAGGAGGTCATAAATTTGATAATTTGCTTTTTCAAGTCTTTTGGGGACTTACATAGTAAAGTTCAAAAAAACTTCGAAAAAGTGCAAAATAACACAAAATGCTGAAGTGTGGGCTTTTTGTGCTATTGAGGCAGCCATGAGGCTCTTACATAAGTGATCAGTCTGACCCTTCCCCCAACACTATGAGGCTCTTACATAAGTGATCAGCCTGCTAAGAGAAGACATTAAGATTTCAGTAGGCACCCTTCCCCCACTCCAGGTCTGAGCACAATATCCCCTTGCCCAGAAATCAGCAGACCAGAGCACACCGGTTTGGACAGGTCACCCAGGTACCTTCCCCAGGGGCTGCTGATTGGTGGACAGGAAATACCTGAGGCAAATGGGATTGTAGAATGAGTTTGAAAATGTACAGTATATAAGGTATTGTAGGATGTCCCTCAGGGCTCAGATTTTTGTTCACCCAGGTACCTTCCCCAGGGGCTGCTGATTGGTGGACAGGAAATACCTGAGGCAAATGGGATTGTAGAATGAGTTTGAAAATGTACAGTATATAAGGTATTGTAGGACGTCCCTCGGGGCTCAGATTTTTTGTGGAGATTGCTGGTTTCTCTGTCTGGGCCTGTGCGCACATTAAAAGTTCCTGTTTGCATACCAGCCTGTCTGTGTGTTTTCCTTCTGTGGGTGAGTGAGAGAATTAGAGCTTTTTCAGCAGCTATGCTGCATCATTTCTGGCACCCCAGGTGGGACGAAATTAAATTAAATTAAAAGAAAAGCCTCTCTCATCACACCCACGGTGGTAAGATTACTGCTTTTTGCAGAATCGGGCCTCCGCCAGTCAGGGACCGGGCCTCTCCAGGTGATTAACAGTCCTTGGTGCCCCGGGCCCCCTTTTGTGCTCCGGAAGGACACCTTGACTCATCTGGTCGGTCGGTCCCTACGGCTGACCCTCCCCCCCCCCCCCCGATTGAAAACCGGCTGGATAGACTGGCATCCAAACTCTCTGTCTGATCAGAGTTCTGGTGAGTACTGCTACCTTACTGTTTTACTGTTTTGGCTAGTTCTGTATTCTGTATCTTGAAATCCTGGTAATTCTGGTATAAATCCTGGTAATTCTGGTATCTGGTAATTTCTGTGAACCTGTAGCTGCATGATCACCCGCAACGAGCAGTCCGAATAAGGGTCCCAGAGGCTCTGAAACCATTGCTCATCCTGTCTGTATCTGGTATCTAGTAAATCTGGTAGGAATAGGGGGGGGGGGCGCTTGCGAGTACCGGTAAATAACTGCAGTATAAATTTAACTTTGCCACCTCAGGCCCCTTAAAGGTATTTAAAGTGCAGCGCTGCCAAAGCTATTAAAAATTGCCTAAAATATTAGTACTTAACCCCCTTAAGTGTGCCTTTGAAGAATAATTGCGCTGATCGCAATTCTCCGATGATCGGGGCGATTTATTTAGAGCCTTTGCCCCATGTGCTCCTATAGTGTTGGGGGCTTTTCTTGTGTTGCTGGGGGTTTCTTTTGTGTTGGCATGTGCTTTTAGTGTTGGGGGTTTCTTTTGTGCTAGTGATCCTGGAGCTCCATCTAGTGGACATTAGAAAAATAGCTAGCTACATTTCTCATATTACTATTATCCACATGGTAAAAGTTAAATCCTATGGTACAGCTAGAGAGTGTGTGTGTAATGTGTATTTGTAACAGCTGCTACTGAGGAAAGAGAGTGTATGAGTATTCGCTGCTGAGATGTCTCTGTTTTCTGTTTTCCCTCTTTCTTTTTCCCTTTGTGGTCCTGTGTGTTTTGCGCAACCAAAACTTTGCCTGTTACCTGGATTATATTGTATATTGTATTCCCAGAAGTGAGATTAGAAAATTTACACTGAACATTGCATTCCTTGAATTGAGATTAGAAGATTTACACTGTAATTTGTGATTTGTAAATTATGATTAGAGCATGGGGTCCGGAGGCTAAATTGTAGCGGAGCAGCATCCGGACCAGTTTCCCTATATAGATTCATGGCTGGTCCATATAGTTAATGTGCTGTTATGTAGAAACTGTTAGAGTGTCTCTGTAAATGTTAGAGTGTCTCTGTGTTTAGTTATGACATTAGGGAAAGATTAGGGAAAGAAAGTTTTTGTCCAGACATTAGGGGGCTTGTTTACAAAGCCGCGGTAGCGGTTTGCGATCGTAATCGGAGCCACGGCCCCATTGATTTCAATGGGGCCGCGGCTGCGATCGCGAACCACTACCGCGGCTTTGTAAACAAGCCCCTAGGTCTTTATATTTCAGGATTGATTTTGATACTCTATCAGTAAAAGGTGAAGTTATTAACAAATCGCCCCTGTGTCCCCAAACAGTGAAAAACACCAGGTCTGCTGATTGCAGGGAAAGGGACAGTTTAGAAAGTGTTTTGGTCATGCCTCTCAGCGGTGATTGGGGGGTGGTTGAAACTGCTGAGATAGTTTGCATAGCTATAGAAAGATACTGGGAGGAGTTCCTTCTTCTAGCAAATGAATGGAGGCCCATTAGAGAGTGAAGGAAGACAATTGCTTTATTTAATGCATATCCAGTTTCATTACTATGTTTCATGCATAGTCAATAGTCAAAGAACCAAATTTTTGATCACACCTTTCAGCAGTGAGTAAGGGGTGGTTGAAACTGCTGAGATAGTTTGCATAGCTATAGAAAGATACTGGGAGGAGTTCCTTCTTCTAGCAGATAAATGGAGGCCCATTAGAAAAGACAAAAGAAAAAAAAAATCACCTAGGAGTCTTTCTCCTAGCAAACAAAGACCCCAATTCACCTAGCCACACCTAGCCTCCAAACAATCCTCTTGTCATCAATTTTAATTGTAGAGTTTTAAGCTTCTAGAACCACGGGGGGTGCCTCCTTTGAGCATCCTCAGATGTCTGACCAGCATCTTGATTGTGTAAGGCTGGAAGCAAACAAAGGCTGAAGAAGGACTGTCAAATTACTGTTAGCAATATCTGTAGGGCAAAGCTGATGTGTGAAAATTAGCTGCAACACATTTGTTACAACCTATAAAAAGGGAGAGAAAATCCTTATAAGATTATGAAGAAATGAAGATTTTTTTTACTTGTCTTTTTAAAGCCTGAATTTTATCTCTGGTACATATATTTGGTTTTGACTGCACAGACAAAATTAAACAAGTAATACTTCTGCATGATATGCCATCTTTGACATTTTATTCTGCAGACAGTAAATGCTGTTTTGATGATTGCATTCTTTCCTGCTTGGTACATTAAACTGCCTTGATCAACTGTATTCATTTTTCTAATACTACAATGATATTGCATTCCAGGTATTCACCAACCTTTTTATGGAAAAGTATCAGTTTCATGCTTGTTTTGAACTGTAGGATTCAAGGTAATTACTTTGTCTTGTTAAGCACTGTGCTGACAAATGATGAACAGAACAGTAACATCATAGATGCTATACTATTGGATATTGGAATAAAAAGTGTACCTTGTTTTGAGGGTTTTCAGTTTCAGGAGTACAGTATATTATAGCACTGTGAGATACAAATATTTTTAGTTTATACATTTGCACTTTGTTACCAAATATACTGGTAGCAGTACATTATGTAGAGGTCCAGTATACACAGCAATAATAAGATGAGTAAATATTATTATTATTATTTTTTTTTTTTTTTGCCAAAATTTTGGAAAGAGGCTGATCTGAAATTGCTTTATTCCCAAGTATATAGAGCACATTTAGTGGAAAGATGGAACTGAGTTCCCAGAAAATATGGAAATATTTGTAAAATTATTTACAAATATAATGATAACATTAACTTGAGTTGATTGGACAAAACCAAATTTTGCTTGTCAGCAATGATCTAGGAGAGGTTTGAGAAAAGAAACAATACTACGTTTTTTAACAATTGTTTGATAAATATGGATGAAATTAAGTTTATATCATTGTGAAATCTAATCCAGCATATTTTAGGTTTTTTTTCCATTCAATATTGGTGCTGCTTTTCTGAATGAGGCCTGGAACCATGTCACCAATTGCAATCCAGAGAGTCCAGCAGAGAAAACTGGCCAGAGTCCAGATGGAACAGACCATCCCAAGAACTCAGAACTACACACCGCTGAAATGTGTGAAGGAGTCCCTATCTGGATCAGTGTGTCACATTGAAAAAGGGCCAAGATATCTGCCTATGAGAATGAGAGGTTCAAATTTTGAGAGAAACAGAACTTAAACTTCAGAGAAAGGTGAAGCACACTGCGAGGTCCTGGGGAACTGCTGAGAGGCAGGAAAAAGAACTATTGGACTGACCGGGGGGTTTTGGGGGCTTCTGTGAATGATTGTATTGTTATCCTTTTAATATTGTTTTCTTAGAAAGTAACTGAAATCTACAAGCCATTTCGGCTTCAGCAACTGCAATACCCACACCAGCTCAAGTTTTTGCTGTACTATTCTCAGAGCTTTCTTTATCACATTATTAAGCACTGCTGCTTTTGACATATTTTCATGTTATGTGTTTTCAATATTATTGACCAGCTGCAAGAAAATGATGTTACAATGTATGTTGTCTCTAGGGAACAGTACCAGAAGCTGCTTTTCTGATGACCCCTATCTGTCTCAAATGGTTGCTTGTCCATTGCCCTTAGTGGGATTACCTTTGCCCCATTCACAAGAAAAGAAAAAGAAAAATTGGGAATGAAGGGAAATTGGCTGATAGGTATGTCCAGTATGGCTGCATCCTTGCCTGAGGCTGTAATACATTATAATGGCACGAAAACAAAACAAAACATGTGGGCTAAGAAAATGAGTACCCAGAGCCCAGCACAACAAGAGTAAAGCCAGGGGGAACCATACTCTGAACAGAAGTGCACAGAGAATGGACCCAGCTAAGAAACAGGTCAGGCCTGAAAGTGCACAGAAAATGGACCAGCACAAGAAAAGACATGCCAGGCCTGAACAGGTTAAACAGGCCTGAGCAAGCTGGGCAAGCCTGGACAAGTTAAACAGGCCAAACAAAGCTGGTGATACAAAGTACTCATATGCCCTGAAGACTACAGTGCCAGTGATTAATGAAGCAAAGGGAATGGCAGGGTGCAGCCAGAATGACTCAACACTAGCAAGAATAAAAGCCATTAATATGATAATAAGGGTGGATCCTAGGGAAAGAGGCCTCTGCAGGCCCTGCAACCTTTTACAGACAGTACAGCAACTTTTGCACACGGACCAAAACTTTTGTGCAGGAGTTGCTACAGAGGGTATAGAGTATGTGTTGTTTTAAACTCACTGACGCAAGTGTTTCCATTGAACACTCTATCCAAGACCTACGTGATCTAGTTAATCATATTACTGACCCGTCCATGGGTCCTGGGTGGTTTATGAAGTGGTTCAGTTGGCTAGGGGGACTAAAATCCCAGTGGTAGGGGTTCTTTTTATTTTACTGCTATGTGCCATTCTGCCATGTTGTATCCCCATTCTTTACCGCTTCATTACCACCACCCTTGATACCCTGGTAGAACGCAAGGCGGCTACCACTGTCATGGCCCTGACCCAATACACCCCTCTGCGGCTTGCCTCCAGAAATACTGACCTCTACCGCCCCTAGCGGTTGAGGTCTCACTTAAAAAGGGGGGAGTGAGGCAGCCATGAGGCTCTTACATAAGTGATCAGCCTGACCCTTCCCCCAACACTATAAGGCTCTTACATAAGTGATCAGCCTGCTAAGAGAAGACATTAAGATTTCAGTAGGCACCCTTCCCCCACTCCAGGTCTGAGCACAATATCCCCTTGCCCAGAAATTAGCAGACCAGAGCACACCGGTTTGGACAGGTCACCCAGGTACCTTCCCCAGGGGCTGCTGATTGGTGGACAGGAAATACCTGAGGCAAATGGGATTGTAGAATGAGTTTGTAAATGTACAGTATATAAGGTATTGTAGGACGTCCCTCGGGGCTCAGATTCTTTGTGGAGATTGCTGGTTTCTCTGTCTGGGCCTGTGTGCACATTAAAAGTTCCTGTTTGCATACCAGCCTGTCTGTGTGTTTTCCTTCTGTGGGTGAGTGAGAGAATTAGAGCTTTTTCAGTAGCTATGCTGCATCACTATTTTTTTTAGTAAAGTTATAACACGGATGCAGTTAACATCAACTCAGTGGGCACTGTTCAGTGCAAATGACTCTAACGGGCATTGGGGATCGAATCAGTGCAGTTTCTGATGGGGCCAAAATGTGCACGTCCCCCACAGGTAGCACATGACTGTTGCATGTACTGCACATTGATTTCTACACTCAAGGCATGATACCTACAAAACATTAGATCAGCTTAGTAAAATTTAAAGCATTTAGAGAACCATGCTTTAAAAATTTTAAATGATTTTGTTATGGTAACACTTTCTAGTTGTTGGAAACAGAAGAACATTAATTTGCAAGAACTTTGCATCTCTTGAAATAGCCACAACACTGCATTTTGTTCCTGTTCTATACTGAATGAGGATTTTTCAAGCTGGATCCATGGAAACAGTGGCAGTAAACTGAACGCATTGTAATGTTTACATATGTTGTCAATCCCAGAATCAAACATTTCAATGTTTATGTAAAGCAGATGCCACTGTAGCTGTACTGTTTCATCCCCTCTCTTTCTCACGCAAGACAACCTGTTGCTCTGACTCTATCCCATCCTGTTGGCTTCCTGAATTTTCCTTGGCCCGCCTCCCCCTGATTCTCAGCATAGTCAATTCTACGTTGTCCTCTGGTATCCTTCCATCCTCTTGGAAGCATGCCTTGATCCGTTCAGTCCTCAAGAAGATCTCCCTTGACCTTACTGTTCCTGCACATTATCGGCCTGTTTCTAACCTTCCCTTTCTGTCTAAAAGCCTCGAAAAATTGGTCTTTTCCCAGCTCACCACCCATCTTGACGCCACTCACACCCTTCATCCATGCCAATCAGGATTCCGTCCTGGGCAGAGTACTGAGACCTTTCTGCTATCTTTCCTCAATGAAGTACACTGTCCTCATGACTGTGGTGATATTTCTCTGGCTCTGTCCCTGGATCTCTCCTCTGCTTTCATCTTAGTAGATCACATCACTCTCCTTTCCCATCTACACAACTTTGGCATTCACAGAACAGTATTGCGGTGGTTTCACACTTTTCTTTCCTCCAGGACCTTTTCAGTGCTCTCTGGCACCTCATCGTCACCCCCTACCCCTCTCACTTGTGGTGTTCCACAAGGGTCCATTCTGGCACTCCTCCTTTTCATGTTTTCCTCATTTCCCCGCATGTTTCTTATTCAGCAATACAGCATATCGGCTTACTATTACACTGGCGACATTTGTCTCCTTCACCACTCCTCGCCATTTGCCCCTGATCTCTCTTCTCTCAATTCCTGCCTAGTGCACATTGCCTCTTGGATGGTCACAAATTTCCTTCACCTCAATCCTCTAAGACTTCGCAATCTGGTTCACCATCAGAGGCCCCTGCCTATCCCTAGCCCGCTCAATCCTGAACACTGGGGTCCCTGGGGCAATCCCTATGCTATCTGGCTGTCACTCTTGACATTTATTTATTTATTTGCTTTTATATACCGCGCTTTTATAAATCAATGCGGTTCACATATAACATGAGCAATCCAACATTTTACATAAAACTGGAGATAACAAGAACAAAAACAATGGAACAGTTAGATGGACTCTTCCCTGTCCTTTCAAGGTCAGTCGGTCCTTCTACTCCCTTTGACAGATCCGTGCTGTCCGTCCCTTCTTGTCTCCCTTCTCTCTCACTACCCTTCTTCTTTCCCTAGTGATGTTGTGCCTTAACTATTACAATGTGGTTCTTGCAGGTCTCCCCAACTATCAACTCCATCACCTTCAGTTAATACAAAACACTGCCACCCGGATCTCCGCACATGCTTCTCGTGCTGAGCACATTACTCCTATCCTGGTTCATTTCCACTGGCTCCCCCTTAAACACTGAATACACTTTAAGGTCCTTACACTGGTTCATAAGGTTTTGCATACAGACACCCCCATCTATCTTTTGGATCTTCTTCACCTTCATGCCCCGCACCGATTCCTCTGTTCTATTCACTCTAACCATCTTCACTTTCCTTCAACCTCTCTTACCTATCTTGAGTCTACTCGCATCTCCGCATTCTTCCTTTTAGGCCCCGGACTTTGGAACACCCTTTCCCCTGACTAAAGGCTGTTAAGTTCAAAAGTAAACTTAAAACACACCTGTTCCAATTAGCATCTGATCTCCCACCATCCAACACAGATTCCCCGCTCTCCCTTTCTCCTCAGTCCCTTCTCTTTCCTCTCTCCCCTGTGTGTGCTTGCTGCAACTTTCCTGTAAATAATGGAGTTCTTTTCTATTTCCTTTTTTCATTATTTTTATTTTATACATTGTGAACTGCCCTGCTACACCCATAAAGGGCGGTATATCAAGTGCAATAAAGGCCTCATGATTCATTGCAAAAAATGTTGATTTATTTTATATTTATCATTTTACAAATATAACAAGCATATCACACTTGTACAGAAAATGATGCAGTTTGTGAGAAACAAACAAGGAAACAAAAAAAACTAAATTATTAAGCAAACACAAATTACATCATTAGTCCACATTTCTGGGGAATGGCTAAAAGCAACATTAATTGGGGGAAGGAGAACACACAATACCACATAGGAAAAATTACAGGAAATAAGACGGCACAGGAGTTATTACCGACAGCCATAAACTACATTTATTTATTTATTTATTTATTTAACTATTTCTTTTATACCGCCCCTTCCAGAGATCAAGGGCGGTTTACATATAACAAGTTAACAGTCATGTACACAGTTTGTATACATTTTACATAGAACATAGAACAATAGAAATCAACTATTTACATTAAACAGTAAATATAACATTTATAGGTATTAAAGCAAACACATTAAACTTTATACAAATGAATATTTACAGTGTGTGGTGTGTGTGGTGTGTGGGGCAGGAATTAGTGTAGGTGCTGGAATTTAGTTCCTTTTTTCGTCTTCAAGGTGTGAGGGGGGGAGTTTGTGTATGTGTGACCATGTTTGTTGTGGAGCTGGCTTTGGGGGAATAGGGGATTTCGAAGTGTTCAGTGAACAGGTAGGTCTTTAATTCTTTTCTGAATTGGGTGAGGTCTCTTATGGTGCGAAGTTCAATAGGGAGGTCGTTCCAGAGTGTAGAGGCAGTGAATGAGAATGCTCTGGAGCTAGTGGAATTCTTAGTTTTACGGATGGCTTTTGGTATGATGAGGGAGTGGGCTGCGTTCTGTCTGAGGGTCCTTGTCGATGTTGGAGATTGCAGTAATGTGGATAGGTGTGAAGGGGTTATGTCATTTATGAGTTTATAGGTTGTTAGGATAATCTTATATTTGATTCGGCTGTTTATAGGGAGCCAGTGGAGTTCCAGCAGTATTGGGGTTACGTGGTCTGTTAGGCGAGCTTTAGAGATTACCTTTGCACAGATGTTTTGTGCTCTTTGGAGAAGGTATATGCTTTTTTGGGGGAGGCCTATTAGGAGACTATTGCAATAGTCGAAGTGTGGGGTGATCAGTGTACTTACTACGGATCTAAAGTCTTGTGTTTCAAGGAGTGGCCTTAGGTGCTGAATAGTTTTGAGTTTATAGAAAATGGTTTTTACTATTTGTTTTATGTGTGGTAGCATGGTGAGGGTGTGGTCTATTATTACTCCTAAGTATTTTACCTGTTTTCTGACGGGTATGGAGGTTTTGTTGATTGTGATTGTTTCTGGGTATGTGTTCTCAGTCGTGGGTGGTCTTGTCACAAACATTGCCTCAGTTTTTTGAGGTTTATGCTAAGGTGGTTAGTTTCCATCCAGGAGGAGGTCTCAGCCATGCATTTGGATAGCGAGTCATATGTAGGTTTTTTAGCATTTATGGGGATAGCTAACATGATGTCATCGGCATATATAAAATGGTTAATCCTGTGTTTTTTAAATATGTCTGTTATCGGTTGCAGGTACAAGTTAAATAAGAGGGCTGAAAGGGCTGATCCTTTAAAGAATTAGACCTAAGAGGGCGAAGATTTTACAGCACGAGAAGTGATAAAGGAGGATAGTTCGCTAGGTTGGTAAAAAACAAACTTCTGTAAGCGATAAAGTACATCTACATGGGAACCTTAACATAAATGAGCCCCCCATCTGAATCACCCCAGCTCGGAGTAAGAGAAAAGCTTTACGCCGCTTCTGCGTTTCCCTTGAAACATCAGGGAAGATAGATATTTTCTTACCAAAAAACAGACATGCCCTTTTTTTATAAAACAGTTTGAGTAGCCAACCTCTATCAGAAGAAATAGCAAAGGAAACCAGTAATGTAGAAACAGTTATTTCATCTACCTTAGGAGACTGAAGTAACGCTGAGACATCAAGGGAATCTAATTCTAACTGCCCTATAACCACTTTCCCCTCTTTCTTCCTGGTAGGAATATAGTAAGCTTTCAAAATCGGTGGGATCAATTCTGAGGGTACAGACAAAGATTCCTGCAAATATCTCTTAAACAATTCCAAAGGGGCCACCCGAGGAATTACAGGAAAATTAAGTAAATGAACATTAGCTGCCCGCAGGGCCGGCCCGTCCATTGAGCAAGAATGTTTTTTGCACAGGGTCCCGCGTTTCAGGGGGCCCCGCGCAAAGAACATTCTGCTTTTTTTAAAAATTACATTAAAAAAAAAAAAGCTGGCTCTGGCTGCTGCCGCTACCACTGCGGCAGCGGCAGAATGGAGTGTCCCGCGGGGCCTCCTCTGCTCGTTGAGCCCCTCTGCAAGGGCTTTCAGATTCGTGAAGGGAGAGTGTCTCCCTTGCGTCTCTGTTAAGCCCGCAGGGGCTAATGGGAAATTTCCCATCTGCCCCTTTAGACGCGAGGGGCTGATGGGAAATTTCCCATTAGCCCCTGCGGGCTTAACAGAGACGCGAGGGAGACACTCTCCCTTCGCGAATCTGAAAGCCCTTGCAGAGGGGCTCATCGAGCAGAGGAGGTCCCGCGGGACACTCCATTCTGCCGCTGCCGCGGTGGTAGCGGCAACGGCAGCAGCCAGAGCAAGCTTTTTATTTGTTTAATTTTGCCATAAGCCGGGGGGGGGGGGGTTTAAGACTGGCAAGGGGGGGGGTTAAGACTGGCAAGGGGGGGTTAAGACTGGCAATGGGCTGGGCTGGGCTGGGGGGGTTAAGACTGGCAATGGGCGGGCGGGGGGGTGGTTAAGACTGGCAATGGGCTGGGCTGGGCTGGGCTGGGGGGGTTAAGACTGGCAATGGGCTGGGGTGGGCTGGGCTGGGGGGGTTAATACTGGCAATGGGCTGGGCTGGGCTGGGGGGGTTAAGACTGGCAATGGGCTGGGCTTGGCTGGGCTGGGGGGGGTTAAGACTGGCAATGGGCTGGGGGCTGTCTGGAAATGGGGCTATGGGGGGTTAGGACTGATACTGGGCTATGGGGAGGGGTTAGGACTGGTAATGGGCTGTGGGATGTTGGGGGGGTTAGGACTGATAATGGGCTGTGGGCTGTTGGGGTGGGTTAGGACTGGTAATGGGCTATAGGGGGGTTAGGACTGATAATGGGCTATGGGGGGGTTAGGACTGGTAATGGGCTATGGGGGGTTAGGACTGATAATGGGCTATGGGGGGGCTAGGACAGGAAATGGGCTGATGGGGAGGGGTTAGGACTGGTAATAGGCTGTGGGCTGTTGGGGGGGGTTAGGACTGGTAATGGGCTATGGGGGGGGGTTAAGACTGGTAATGGGCTGTGGGCTGATGGGGGCTGTCTGGAAATGAGGTGATGGGGGGTTAGGACTGGTAATGGGCTATGGGGGGTTAGGACTGATAATGGGCTATGGGGGGCTAGGACAGGAAATGGGCTGATGGGGAGGGGTTAGGACTGGTAATGGGCTGTGGGCTGTTGGGGGGGTTAGGACTGGTAGTGGGCTGTTGGGGGGGTTAGGACAGTTAATGGGCTGTGGTCTGAAGGGTGCTGTCAGGAAATGAGGTGATGGGGGGTTAGGACTGCTAATGGGCTATGGGGGGGTGAGGACTGATAATGGGCTATGGGAGGCTAGGACAGGAAATGGGCTAATGGGGAGGGGTTAGGATTTGAGGTGGGCTGATGTGGTTAGGACTGGTAATGGGCTGTGGGCTGATGGTGGGGGGGTTAGGACTGGCAATGAGCTATGGGGGGCTGACTGGAAATGGGCTGATGGGGTTAAGACTGGAAGTGGGCTGATGGGGGGTTAGGACTGGTAATGGGTTATAGGGGGGCTTAAACTGAAAATGGGGTGATGGGGGGTTAGGACTGGAAGTGGGTTGATGGGGGGCTAGGACTGGTAATGGGTTGGGGGTTGCTATGACTGGAAATGGGCTGAGTGGAAGGGGAGGCTTGAACTGCAAATAGCTGATGGGGAGGGAGCTTGGAATGGAAATGGGCTGTGAGGGAAGGGAGCTAGGACTGAAAATGGGCTGATGGAACAGCTAGGATAGGACTGGAAATGGGCTGTTGGGGGGAGCTAAGATTGGAAATGGGCTGTGGTGGGGGCTTGAATTGAAATGGACTCATGGAGGGGCTAGAACTGGAAGTAGGCTCATGGGGGGCTTGGACTGGAATTGGGCTGAGTGGAGGGGAGCTAGGATTTGACATGGGCTGATGGTGGGGCTAGGAAATGACTAGAAATGGGCTGATGGGGGCTAGGATTGGAAAAGCTGATGAAGGGACTCAGACTGAAAATGGATGGGGGAGCTAGGACTGGAAATGGGTTGATGGGGGGCTAGGACTGGAAATGGGCTGATGCAGGGACTAGAAGGGAATGGATGCTGGGTGAGACTGGAACTAGAAGGGAGCTGATGTTGGGGGAGGATTAGAATGGGATGGGGCTGGGAGAGTAAAATGGAGAGGGGAAAAATATTTTGTGTGGGAGGGATGAAAAATCTACAATTGGCCGGGTATTGGGAGAGTAAGTGGGGATTGAGAATGGAGGGGTAAAATTTGTGTGGATGAAATAGGAACGAGGAAAGAGCAAAAGGAGAAAGATTAGTATGTTAAAGCAGATGTAGAGAGAGAGAATGGAAAAAAAACTAGAAGAGAGAAGAAAGAACAAATGGACAGCAGATGATGGACAGTTAGCAGAAAACATGAAGAAAACAGAAGAAAGTGGCTGGAGCAATTGCAACTGAAAAAAATGCACAAAAGGTAGAAAGATATCTCTTTATTTTGAATTTATTAACTGGAATATGAAAGCTCTGGGAAATGTGCATCATTAACGTCTGCGCTTTGTTTGGTACAAGAGGAAATTAATTTATAGTTTTATTTCTACAGTGTTGTTGTACATTCCAAGTTTGGCTTTTGGGGTTCCCAGTTTAATTATTGCCTTCCTGTTTCTAAATTGTGATTCCTTGTTTGGTGATGGTCTATGTTCTGCATGTGTAACTGAGCTGAGGTATTCTATTTATGTAATTCCTATTTGACATTGCCACTTGTTCTCTTTCCCCAGTATTCTCTGAAATGTATTGGTTTAATATTTGCAGTGTTGCCTTTTGATGGGTAGGGTATGGTGCTTTGTGAGTCCTGGTAATGCTGTCAGGAAACGGCGGGTTTGCTATGGGTTCTAAATGGGCAGCGTTTGTAGTAGTTCCTAATGTGCCTGGCGGTTGGCACTGGATTATAGTAATGTAGAAATCTTTTAGTCTTTCTTTATCCATACACTCATTAAGAGACATGTTTACTAAAAGTTAGTGTATGGTAACATTATGCAAATATTTATGCAAATAAGGCCACTTATGCAAATGAGGCCCCGCACCCAGTCTCTGCACATGGCCCCGCACCCCCCTTGGGCCGCCCCTGGCTGCCCGGGTAGCATTTTCTAAAGTCTCTGACTTCATTTTTAAAGCAATATTATCCTTCATTAAGGAATAGGTCAAATCAGAAACTTGTAAAAGCTTCTGATTAAAAGAATCCATTCTATTGCCAGCTTCTACAACATCATTAGATAGAGAAAGAATCTTCTGTTCCATAGAGGTAATTTTCACCGAAGATACGGCAATCTGCTGGTTCACCACCGTGGATAGTTGAGTAATCGCCTCCCAGATGTTTTCCAAGGTAACAACAGACGGGCGAGGTATAATAAAAGCCAGAGGGACTTCAGACTCAACCTGTCCAGATGAATCCACCCCGCTCCAACACTCTCGGCTCCAGCTTCAGCCCGGTCATCTCCTCCTGAGCTCTTTACCGCCGAAGTCGACAGTCGACATTCAAGTGCGACCTCCAGCGCTCCCCGCACAGACTCCTCAGCCCCCGCCTCTTCAGGAAGGATCAATGAGTCAGACGTCAGAGGAGGCCTCGAAGCACTCGTTGGAACAGGAGGAATCTGTTCTTCAGGGGAGAGAGACAGCTCTAAGGCAGGAGACGCCGAAGCCTCCTCCACTAACGCTGCCAAGCCCACTCTAACCTCCCTTCGCTGGTCATCGGTAAGATGGACAAAATGATCCATATCTTTAAGAAATATGGTGTACTCTATCATCTATATGCAGATGATATTATGATGTACATCCCATTCACTATCCCTAACATACCGTTGCAACTCCTTTCGGATTGTTTTAATGAAATAACATTATGGCTAAATGCCCACAATCTCCTAATAAACCATTCAAAAACTGAAGTGCTAATAGTCACCAAAAACCAAGATTATACCCCACCAACACACATATAACACTTCAAAACCAAGAAATTAAAATAAAGAATGAAGTGAGATACTTAGGAGTCATTTTAGACAAACATCTCACTCTAGATACCCATATCAGAAACACCACAAAGAAAATTTACTACAAACTTAAAATACTTAAACAACTTAGACCTCTTGTTTACATACATGATTTTATCAGTATAATCCAAGCCACTATAACCCCCCACTTTGATTTTGCGAACCTTATATTATTAGGTACATCAAAACAAAACATCAAAAGACTGCAACTCGCACAAAACTCAGCAGCTAGGATTATAACAAAAACACACTCTCATCAACATATAACACCAATTCTAGCATCCCTTCACTGGCTTCCAATTCAAAACCGAATAACATATAAAACACTAATAACAGTATTTAAATCACTATTTGATTTGACACCATCTACTTTAAGTAACTTAGGGGCTTGTTTACAAAGCCGCGGTAGTGGTTCGCGATCGCGATCGCAGCCGCGGCCCCATTGAAATCAATGGGGCCGCGGGTCCGATTACGATCGCAAACCGCTACCGCGGCTTTGTAAACAAGCCCCTTAATTACCAAAGAACATCCAAAACCTACTCAAAGAAAAAAATCAACTAAACAAACTTAAAACCCCCATAGATTTCATAAAAACAAATAAATCAACAAACAACAGAGCGTTCTCACATGCAGCCCCAACAGCCTGGAATTCCCTCCCTGTTGAACTAAGAATATTAACAGAGATTAATGAATTCCGAAAAAAACTGAAAACACACCTCTTTACAATGCACTACAACACTATAGAACAGCCATCAAAAGAATTAGACAAAGGCTAAACAGTTTTATCTACATCTCACTATAACAGAAAAGAAAACCTGCCCTATCTGCATCTGTACTACTCATAATGATTTTATCCCACATAACTTGTATATGTATTTAATAATATAATGTTAATGTACATAATGTATATAGTGTTGCACTGTTCAGTGCTATCTGTTCAACATTTCTGTTTACTGTACATTGGTTATAGTTATATGACGTTATATGTAAAACAAATCCATGATTTGTTGCCTGTTGTTATTTGTGAACCGCAGCTGATCTTAGGAAGCTGCGGTATATAAGAGATTGTTAAATAAATAAATAAATAAATAAATAGGGCCCTCCACCGCAAGCTCCGACTCTGCAGGGAAAGTCCTGGGCTTGCCCTTCCGCTTTGGCATTCTGGATCAGAGTCTCACTGTCGCCATCTTGGATTTAGCCACACCCCAAAAATGTTGATTTAAAATTAACATGCTATAATTAGAAAAGAACCAATGCTGGAAAATATAGTCTTATAGCGCAGAGATTGGAATGAAAATGGACAGCCTAGATCTGAAATCATGAGGCCAAGGTGCAATATTGGAAGGGAAGAATATACTGATGGATTATGAACATATTCAGGAAACTACTGAGGTCATGCAAAGGAAAAAAGCAGCCAAGAAAAATTGTCTTGCTCTCTTTATCTGAATGCAACATACTCAGTCCATTGAAAGTGATGTAAGAGAAGTTCTTGATGTCTGTACCAATAATATTTTTATCTTCCTTCACTGAGCAAAAGGTCCTTTCTTTAATTGCCATGAAATTACTAATGTATCTCTCTGTTATCCTTTCCTATTCGTTTTGTCAGTGAATTTATTTATTTATTTAGCCAGTTTTGTATACCACCTTATCCTTCAATCAAAGTGGTTAGGGATATGACAAGGGGTCTACATTAAACATAGGTGACAAGACTTACATATATTTCTGGGGGTTGAGTCCCAGGTCTGAGTTGTTGGTGTTTGGTGGCTGTATCAGCAAGACTGCGTGGATTGGGAGTTATGGTACTTGTTCAAATGAGTCCATGAACAGGTGAGTTTTGAGGGATTTGCGGAAGTCCTTGAGGTCCTTTTGTGCTCTTAGTTCCTCAGGGAGCGAGTTCCATAGGTCCGGCGCCGAGAGAAAGAAGGCTCTTCTGGACGTTGATTGCTTCGTTTTGTGGTATCCGGCCGGTATTTCAAAATCATTTTCTGAATTATCTCCTGTTATAATTAAATGATGTATTTTTAGATTTCTTCCTTTAGGTTCTATGGCGCAAATCATTGGGCAGCAGAAAAGTAATGAAGTTGCCCAGTCAGGAACGCCTCTAGTCTTGGAATATGCTCTTTCCACATGAACTGGATGAGCTAGGTGCTGGGGAGAGGTCTGGGGTGGATAGCAGATTTTAGAACTGGTTACCCCAGGGAAGAGTGACGCCTTCTACCAGGGACTCCAGTGCACTGCGGCGGATGGACAGACTTTGAAAGGCACAAACATACGGTTATGCAGTGGGATCTTTATCTTGTGCAAAAACCTAAAAAACATGAAGATATATCATTCCTTGTCCCCTGTTATTAGCAATGAATCTACGGCTAGGAAACTAATACATGTGATAATTTGTTTTCAGAAGTTTTGGGTCTGATTCAGAGTAGTGGGTTGCAGGGCTGCACATCCCAGTGGGACATGCAGCCCCACAAGCCGTCCAGACCCTATTCCCCCTCCTGCTCTCCCCGTACATCCTGAACAGTAGGACAGGGAGAGCCAGCTGGGGGCACGAGGGGGCAGGGTCCTGGCAGAGTGGGGGAGAGCCAGCTCGGCAGGATGTACAGGGTCGATTCAGGTCACGGCCCTGCATATCATACAGGGTCTGTAGGGATGTGCTGCTTATTCCACTTCGGAGGTGGAATAAGCAGCACTGACCCAGTGATTGGGCCCGGGCTGGGGCAGCGGCCAGGTGCAGGGGGTCCCCTCTGTCTGACCCAGGCCCCGGCTGGCCAGCTGTGAGTTGGGCAGCAAGGAAGAGGGGGGGGGGGGGCAAGCTGTGGCAGCCAGGGGAGCCTGCAAGGAGGACATCCCTGCAGGCAGGCAGGGGCATGACAGGGTGTCCACGGGCCCGATGCTGCATGCTGCGGGAATGTTTTGTTCCTGCAGTACAGAATCAGGTCTTAACAGCGCCATCCTGCATGGGGACGTCCAGACGGCCCGGATGTGCCCCTCTCAGAATTCGGCTCTACGTGACTTCACAAAACTTAGATCACAGTACAGGAACATTAACACATTTGCGTAAACTCTAAAAACAAGGGAAGAGCCAGTTATAATCATAATGATTCAACAGTTTCATGTGTATGCAACTTAATTCAAGATTCAAGCATTTCCACTCTTATATTAAGCAAACCTTACAAATGTTCTACAGTAGAATGATAGGATCACTGGGACTCCTGTTTATGAGTGTTCCTCTTTACACTGATGAGTCTCAGATCTACCTCTCTACACCTGAAATCTCTCCGGCAATCCAGGCCCGGATCTCTGCCTGCCTTTCTGACATTGCTGCCTGGTGTCACCACTCACCCTCCCAGAGGCATTTAGCGTGGGCAAGGCAAGTGGGTAGTTGTGTTTCTTATACTGTGAACTTTAAATGGAGGTTTGGAAAGGCCTCCTGGGTAATGTAGTCCTACAGTAGTAAGAATGAGTCCAAGTTGTGCACGAGTGGTTCAGGTTAAATTAGGATTTATTGCCCCTCCCGGGGTTGGATGTTGATGACCATGAACAAAGAATATATTTACAAAGAAACCATACTCCTGAACAAAAATAGGCAACTTAAATAATGCTTATCTTCAGCTGTTACGGAATCAAAAAGAATAAAACAGTTTCCCTCCAAAATACTTCTTTTGGCTGTTTTTCTTCCTTCAGCAAAATCCAGTATTATTAACAAAGGGACTGCACATTGTCTGCCACCATATAAGAGCAGTCCATAAACACTTCGGACTCAGGGGGTTGATAAGGGTCCCACTGCATAAGATCACCTTCTTCCTTAAGGTCTCTTAGAGAGGGTTCTTCTGCCTGCCATGCAAACCTCTCCGTTCCAATTACAGGGTTCCCTTCCCCCAACCTGCTCTGTGAGTCTGGGTGTTTGGCTTCCTGTGCACACAGCCCTCTGTAATTAAAAGGATATACGTTTCCCTCTTCTGTTTGGCTACAGGGAATTCTGTGTCTGCCTTTAGAATTGCTTTCTCCCAGGAATCTCCCTTGGCTACAAAAAGGTTGGTAAAACTTTTCTCTCCCCTTTGACAAAAGCTTGGTATCAGGGAAATAAGCTTTACCTGCAGGCTGTCTGTTGTGAGCACAGCGTGGTTGTCTTTTCTGGTTCCCAGAATAAACGTCTCTGCTTGTTGGATAGTAAAAATCCCCAGTGCTTTTTGTAGTTAAGCACTGCTCCCTAGGAACTGGACTTGAATATCTTCCCCAGCTCTCTTCCTCTGAGAAGTTCCTCCGAGTGGAATTGGGATTTCTTTCCCTTTTCCCTTCTCTCAGCCACAGACCTTGGCTGCCCTCGGAGTATCTATCTTTCTCTGGTTTTCTCCTTCTTTCAGCTTTCTCCACGCTTGCTGTGCTGCCTTTTCCTTCTGTCTCCGTATCTGAGACTATGTCTGTGACTTTCTCCTTCTCCTTCTCTTTCTCTGTCCTATATTTAACTAAAGGCTTTTTATCTAAGTTTCTTTCTCCGTTGTGCTGAGCCACACCTCCCACCAGGTGTTCCCACTTCCCTGATGAGGCAGGAGCTAGCTCAGGGGATGGGCGTTCCCTAACACTCTGTGACGTTCTTTGTTTAGGGTTTCCATGCCAACCCTCCATGCTTGTTTCAGCACTGACAGTTCTGGTTTCACTTTGCAGTGAATCCTCTGCCTCCCTTGGTTCTGAACCCTGTACTTCACGACATATCCCCCGCCTTAAAATATTACGTACTGCCGCACCTTCCGGACAGTACGTAATACCAGTGTGGGATCTGCTGTACTGTTCCAGGTACACCATACTGGCGGTGGCAACTCTTTCTTTCCAGGGTTTTAAAAGGTTCAGGTGATACACCTGCCTGCGACCCTTTGCGTTCTCTATCCTATATGAGACTGGCCCTACTTTCTCTACGACCGTACACGGTCCCCTCCAATGGGCTTCGAATTTTTGGCCTGGATTTGCCACCTGGATAATAACCTTATCCCCTACATTTAATGTCCGGGGCTGTTTGCCCCTGTCGTAGTACTGCTTTTGCTTCTGTTTACTCGCTTGCAGATTTTCTAATGCGGCCTTTGCCGTTCTTTCTAAACGTTGCCTCAGACCCTTTAAGAACTGAGGTATTTCTACTTCAGAAATGTCTGGTTCTACCCATTGCTCATGTAGTATATCTAATATCCCTCTAGGGGATCTCCCAAACATAAGCTCATAGGGTGAGGCTTTTAGCGAAGATTGCACGCGTTCTCTGCATGCATATAGAACGAATGGGAGCAAGGTATCCCATTCTGCTATCTCCCCTTTTTTCAACCCTCTCCTCAGCATCTGCTTAATGGTCTGATTAGTACGTTCTACTAGACCATTTGTTTGGGGGTGGTAAGCCGAAGTCCGTATGTGTTTTATCCCAAAAGCCTCCCATACGGTGGACAGATGCTTAGATAAAAAGTTGCTGCCCTGGTCTGTAAGTACCTCTCTGGGGAACCCTACCATGCAGAATAGTTTGACCAGCTCCTGGGCTATAATCCTCGCAGAGGTGTTCCTTAGGGGAATAGCCCAGGGAAACCGGGTGGCCTGGTCGACTATCACGAGTAGGTACTGAAAACCTCTGGGTGTACGTGTCATAGGGCCAACCATATCTATGCCTATTCGGCTCATAGGTACGGCTATGGTGGGAGTAAGCACCAAAGGTACAGCTTTTGGCCTTAACGCTGATACCCTTTGACATGGAGCACACGACTCGCAATACTGCTTAGTCTCCTTGAACACCCCGGGCCAGTAAAAGCGACCTAATATTTGGTCCAGGGTGCCCTGGATACCTTTGTGGCTTCCTATAGGGTGGTCGTGCGCGAGACGCAAGACCGTGGCTTTGAACGTCGTTGGCACTACAAGCTGCTTCCTTACTGCCTCAGAGTAAGGGTCTACACTTTCCCTATACAGGATGCCATTGTCCATGAAGAACCTAGGTAATGTGGGCCTAATCTCCTGGGCCCATTCGAAGGCTCTCTTGAGCGCTGGGTCGGCCCGCTGCTCAGCAGGAAAGGAGGGAAATTTATTCACTAACTCGGCGGGTACCCAGGGTAGGCTTGCACCCGCCTCCAACTCTGCTCTGCCTCGGGACCTAGATTGCCTCTCATGGCGTCTCTTTGCCTTGGCCTTTCTTCCTGGCGCAGTAGGTTCACTCACTAGGTCCTCATGGGTAGGAAGAATATTTGCTTCTTCTTCCCCTGATTCCTCCTCTTGGGGCACTAATCCTTCCCCAGGTTCTCCCCTGTCCCCAGTTGATGTCTCTCCCATCCCTGAGGTCCCGGCTTGTGATCTGGTCGAGACCAAGCCGGTTCGGGTGTTCAAACCTGCCACTAGTCCCTCATAAAAGGGTACCCAATCCCTGCCTAAAATAAGGTCTTGGGGTAGTGCGGGAAGTATAGCTAAGGGCATTACTTGCTTGAACTTTAGTGCAGTTACCAAGAGATTCCGGCGAGGGTAAAATGCAAACGTACCGTGTATGCACTTCACTCTGACCTGGTTTTCTGCTTGACTCGGGGGCGACGAACAGCGCCCCTCAATGGCCTCCCAGAGTGTGCGGGAAATCATACTCTGGTCGGCCCCCGAGTCAAGCAGGGCCAAGGTGTCCACCCCTTCCACCTGTGCATGTAATAAAAATTTGCCCTGAACTGGTTCATCCACCCCAGACATCAGGACAGTTCTTTTGGTGCATTCCCTTTTAAAATGCCCCACTTTCCCACACAGATAACATTTACCCTTGGGTGTAAACACATTCGCTCTGGGCACAAAAACACTCTCATCATTCCCATTTCTAACATTCACAGTAGTCATTGCATATTTTCCACTATAGGGAACCTTTCCCTTTTTAACATCGCACAAACCTGCAGCTTGCAGTATGCTGTATTCCGAGGGGTCAGCTATTTGGGCCTCCAGAAACCGGTCCGCCAAATTAGCTGCTTCCTCGGTAGTCTTGCAATCCTGCAAGGTGAGGTACATCTTCATTTCTCTAGGTACAGCCTGTACAAATTGTTCTAAAATAACTGTATCTAATACATTTTCCATCGTCTTAGTTTCTGGACTTAGCCATTTCCAAGCCAGATTTTTCAGACGTTGTTGTAACGCCTTTGGAGTTTCTTGAGGCCTCAGGCGGGTTTCCCTGAATAGCCTCCTATAATGTGAGGTTGTCAGCCCTAACCTGTCTTTTACCGCTCTTTTTATTTCCATATAGTCGCCTGCAAGAGCGGCTGGCATGGCTTTGTAGGCTGACAGGGCTTCGCCTGTCAGCGAAACTGCAAAGCGTGTAGCCCACTGACTATCAGGCCATTTTAACGCCTGCCCAATACGCTCAAACGCATCTATAAAATCGTCAATGTTATCAGTTGGACTCAATTGTCCTAAAGAGAATGCATGACTTGCGTTCATTGGGGGTCCTGGCATAACCATAGGATTCTCCATCCGTGGTTCTTGGCGTTCTTTTAGAAGTGCTGTCACAGCGTCCAGCAGCGGCTTTTGCTGCTCTCTCATGAGTGTAGCGTTTTCCTCCTGGATGTGCTTGGCAAGTTCCATCTGTAGGTCCCATTGCTTTCGCATCCACGCTATCACGTCCTGGGCCTCCATCTCGTGTCAGCACCTGCAATGAAAGAGACAGAAAAAAAAACCCAAGTGCGGCTCCCTTTTCAGGTTTTTTTGTTTTGTTTTTTTTTTTCAACCCCACAGCGCCCCCTTTTCCTGATATCCTCCCTCACTTATGCCCAGGTGCTATTACCTGAGGCTTCGTGTAGAGGTCTGCATTTCAGGAAAAGAAGCTGTGTCTTGTCTTTATCTCTTGCAGCCTTCTGGTAGCCCACTTGCTTGTGCAGGAGTCCTGGTGCCGTAGTTTCCTCTGGTGTCCTTCATTCAAGGTCAAGCATCCGAAAAACTACGCCAGATATGTCACCACTCACCCTCCCAGAGGCATTTAGCGTGGGCAAGGCAAGTGGGTAGTTGTGTTTCTTATACTGTGAACTTTAAATGGAGGTTTGGAAAGGCCTCCTGGGTAATGTAGTCCTACAGTAGTAAGAATGAGTCCAAGTTGTGCACGAGTGGTTCAGGTTAAATTAGGATTTATTGCCCCTCCCGGGGTTGGATGTTGATGACCATGAACAAAGAATATATTTACAAAGAAACCATACTCCTGAACAAAAATAGGCAACTTAAATAATGCTTATCTTCAGCTGTTACGGAATCAAAAAGAATAAAACAGTTTCCCTCCAAAATACTTCTTTTGGCTGTTTTTCTTCCTTCAGCAAAATCCAGTATTATTAACAAAGGGACTGCACATTGTCTGCCACCATATAAGAGCAGTCCATAAACACTTCGGACTCAGGGGGTTGATAAGGGTCCCACTGCATAAGATTACCTTCTTCCTTAAGGTCCCTTAGAGAGGGTTCTTCTGCCTGCCATGCAAACCTCTCCGTTCCAATTACAGGGTTCCCTTCCCCCAACCTGCTCTGTGAGTCTGGGTGTTTGGCTTCCTGTGCACACAGCCCTCTGTAATTAAAAGGATATACGTTTCCCTCTTCTGTTTGGCTACAGGGAATTCTGTGTCTGCCTTTAGAATTGCTTTCTCCCAGGAATCTCCCTTGGCTACAAAAAGGTTGGTAAAACCTTTCTCTCCCCTTTGACAAAAGCTTGGTATCAGGGAAATAAGCTTTACCTGCAGGCTGTCTGTTGTGAGCACAGCGTGGTTGTCTTTTCTGGTTCCCAGAATAAATGTCTCTGCTTTTTGGATAATAAAAATCCCCAGTGCTTTTTGTAGTTAAGCACTGCTCCCTAGGAACTGGACTTGAATATCTTCCCCAGCTCTCTTCCTCTGAGAAGTTCCTCCGAGTGGAATTGGGATTTCTTTCCCTTTTCCCTTCTCTCAGCCACAGACCTTGGCTGCCCTCGGAGTATCTATCTTTCTCTGGTTTTCTCCTTCTTTCAGCTTTCTCCACGCTTGCTGTGCTGCCTTTTCCTTCTGTCTCCGTATCTGAGACTATGTCTGTGACTTTCTCCTTCTCCTTCTCTTTCTCTGTCCTATATTTAACTAAAGGCTTTTTATCTAAGTTTCTTTCTCCGTTGTGCTGAGCCACACCTCCCACCAGGTGTTCCCACTTCCCTGATGAGGCAGGAGCTAGCTCAGGGGATGGGCGTTCCCTAACACTCTGTGACGTTCTTTGTTTAGGGTTTCCATGCCAACCCTCCATGCTTGTTTCAGCACTGACAGTTCTGGTTTCACTTTGCAGTGAATCCTCTGCCTCCCTTGGTTCTGAACCCTGTACTTCACGACACTGGATATCTTACCGCCATTTGAAATTAAACATGGTCAAAACTGAGCTTTTTATTTTTCACCCTAAACCCACCTCGCCCCTTCCTCCTTTCCCAGTCTCTTGGATAATTCTGTATTAGTTTCTTTGGCTAGCAATCTTGGGGTCATATTTGACTCCTCCCTCTCCTTCTCCAAACCCTTCCAACTTATAGCTAAAACCTGTTGTTTCTTTCTTTATAACATCAGCAAAATGTGCCCCTTCCTTTCTGAACTTACTACTAAGACACTTATCCACTCTTTAGTCACCTCCCGTCTAGATTATTGAAACCTCCTCCTTGCTGGTCTCTCTCTGAATCATCTCTCTCCCCTTCAATCTGTTCAACACTCTTCTGCGTGGCTTATCTTCTGCCAGCCTCGTCATGCTCATATTACCCCTCTTCTCGTTGCTTCATTGGCTACCTATCTGTTTCCCTATCGAGTTCAAACTTCTCCTACTGACCTATAAATGCACTCATTCTGTTGCTCCTCACTAACTTTCCTCTCTCATCTCTCCCTACACCCCTCCTCGTGAACTCCGCTCTTCTGGAGGATTGCTTCTCTTCCACTGCCAACTCCAGACTTCATTCCTTCCACCTTGCTGCTCCTTATGCCTAGAACAAACTACCTGAGTCTGTGCATCAGGATTCAACTCTGCCCCTTTTCAAATCCATGCTGAAAACTCACCTCTTCGAGGTTGCTTCTCGATCCTGATCCGCTTAGTCTCCTCTGTGTCTCCTTACCGTTCCCCTAGATATATCCTTGTCCTCAGCTGTTGTGTTGTCTATCTTGACTAGATTGTAAGCTCTGATGAGCAGGGACCACTTTTTACATGTGCCTGTAGTGCACTGTGTACAACTTTTAGCATTATATAAATGATCCGCAGTAGTACTAATATGAGGCGACTACCTCCCTGTTAACTGTACAGCGAGTCCTCACTCATTCCCTGCCCCATTTCATGTTTGGCAGTTAACGCAGTAACTAGCGCAAGTTCATTGTTAGTGTGGGCCTGTGCTAACACCATGTACTAATTAACATGTTAACAGCTTAGCACAGTTTAGTAAATAGATCCTAAAGTGATTCCATTGACTTAACTGTCAATTGTTCCAGAAAGACTTACCGCCTGATGTGCTAGAACTTGTCCCATTCTGAGGGATAAGCACGTCAAGCGGTAAAGTACGCGCCTGACGCATTTTAGTCATTTATTCATGTATATGCCAGATTCGCGCATGGCGGCCTTTTATAGCCCAGTGTAAAATTACCCAGTTCATGTTTGTTTCACCTCCGTGAAGACTGAATAGGCTTTTCTGTGGCTTACAAGGGTGAAGTGTAGCAGTGACAGCGTTGCAGGCACACGAAAATGAATCAATAACGCCTCGTACCTGGGAGCTCAGATAAAGTTCGTAAAATGAATTCCAGGTGTCTCAGGCAGTAAATGAAGAAGCAATGAAAGACACCACATCTTCTGAAATTTCCAAGGTGATGCCATAGTTACATCTCCTGTCTGGTTCTGACAAAATGGACACTTATCAGGGGGGTAATTTTATAGGAGAGAAATCGACAGAAGATAAAGGCCTTACAAGCCTGTCCAGTCTGCCCATCCATATGACCTATTAAGTTCTACAATCCCTTCTTCCTCAGAGATCCTCTGTGCTTTCTTGACTTCAGATACAGTTCTCGCTTCCACCACCTTCACCAGGAGACTGTTCCACACACCCATCACCCTTATTGTCAAGAAATATTTCCTCAGATTACTCCAGACTCTATCACCTTTCATCTTCATCCTACAATCCCTCATTCCAGAACTTCCTTTCATCTGGAAGAGGGCCGCCTCTTGTACATTTGTTCCACTGAGCTTTTTAAATGTCTCTATCATATTTCCCCTCTCCCGCCTTTATGGAGTCATTTTCATGAGTACTTTGCCAGTAGGTGCAGCCAGGGATGTGGTCTGGGTGGAGATCACAAGTACATATGTAGATTATGAAATGCCTTAATCTCTGCACGTCCTTGCATGCTTTCTATGCCCTCAAACAGGGGTAAATGTCCGCACCTGCATTTACGGCTCAATCTCTGCTTCTTACGCTAGTATTTGATAAAGACACATAGGCGCCTACCTGCCCTCTTTAACCAGGCGCTTCCTTGAAAGATTCACCCCTTATTGTAATAAGTCCAGATTCTAACTCACTACCTATCTTCTTTCGCATCAGACAAGCCTGGTATTATACTTAGATAACCTTCTTATACTAATTTATTTTATAAATCAATATGACTAATCTGGATTTATAAATATCTGAAGAGGAGATTGGTGTTGCCGGGAAACAGCTGCATAATTTAACGGCATAAATTGAGATGAATATTGAAAAATGACAATTTTGTTAGGTTCTAGGCCTCAGTACTGACTCCAGCTATGATGTCTTAATAAGGAAACGAGCTGACTGATTTCAAAGCCACTCAGGAAACCTCTCACAGGAAATACGGTTATAGAAAGACACTTGATATCCAAATTATGTATATAGAAACTAATGTAGTTCAAACAGAAAAACACCTAATAGTTCCTTCTAGAGCAGGGATTCTTGACCCAGTTCTCGGGGCTCTTCCGAAGGGATGGGCTTCACCTTAACCGGGATGGAACTAAGCTACTGGCATTAACCTTTAAAAAGGAGATAGAACCGCTTTTAAACGAGATAATAGGGGAAAGCCAACAGTTGCCCAAGAGTGCATGGTTTGGAACAATGTATCCTTGAAGGATACTACCAAAAGAATGAAGTTAGGGCATATCAGCAGAGAGGTTCCAGTAAAGGTTCCAGTAGCCCAAATGCCCTTGAGTACGGGGCAGACAGAGCTTAAAGACTCCAAATTACCCCTGCCTACTGATAGCCAGATTAATATGAATAAAATACAGTCTCTAAAATGCTTGTATGCAAATGCTAGAAGTCTAAAAAATAAGATGGGAGAGTTAGAATATATAGCACTACATGAGTGGTTAGATATGATTGGTATCTCAGAGACATGGAGGAAGGAGGACAACCAATGGGACACTGTGATACCTGGGTACAAACTATATCATAATGATAGAGCTGATCAAATTGGTGGTGGAGTTGTGCTCTATGTTAGAGAAGGCATTGAGTCACAAAGGATTAACGTTTTACAGGAATCTTTATGGATTGAAATTCCATGTAAAAAGGGGAAGGTGATGGCAGTGGGGGTGTACTATCGACCGCCTGGACAGAATGAACAAATGGATGATGAAATGCTCAAAGAAATCAGGGAAGCTAACAAAAGTTACAACACAGTAATAATAATGGGAGATTACAATTTTCCCGGTATTGAATGGGTCAGTGTCACGGCAGGACATGCTAGGGAGATAAAGTTTCTAGATGAAATAAATGACTGCGTTTTGGAGCAGCTGGTTCATGAACCGACCAGAGGGGAAGCCATTTTGGACATAGTCCTTAATGGATCACCAGATATGGTGCAAGAGATAAGGGTGTTGGTGCCACTTGGCAATAGTGATCATATCATGATCGCATTTGATTTAATGAATGGAGGAGGGATGGTAAGGGAATCCACAATACTACTTTTTAACTTTTGAAAGGGAGACTGTGATAAAATAAGGTAAATAGTTAAGAAAAAACTAAAAGGTGGACCTGCAAAGGTTAAACACTTTGTCAGATGGCTGCCTGGGTGAGAATGTTCACAGTCTTGGCAAGTGCATATATCAATATGATTTGCAAGGGATTGTGGGAAATGCAGTCCATTCACACCAGACACAGCTGCTCACAATAATTAGTTGTGCTTAAGTGTAAAGCCAATAAGATATTTATTTATGGGGTTATTTCTCCCAACACAGATATGCTTGGTAGCACATAAAACAGGATACTTGCTTTCAGTGTTAAACTTAGAAAAACAAAATCAGGAAAACAACAGCTGAATTTGTCAGGCAATCAAAGCAAAAGAATAAAGACCTGGTTGGTAACAAACTGGTCTTTTCTGTAGGCTTTAGCTAATATTTTCTTAGCAGTGCTCTAAACAACAAGCAAAACCCACAAAGAAGGGAAACACTGTTCTTTTCAGGTTAACTTCTTATATCTTCACACATAGACTCAGAAGTGATTCCCTCAGAGCTCACAAGCAATTAGGTAAGGCTCAATTGCTAGCAGTTACCCAGCTGAAAGGAGTTTAGACAGAGAGCAATCCATATATTCACAGCCTGTATCTAAGACCGCTCCCCCTTCTTCAACAATCATGGGTTCAATATCATGGATTGGCACAGAGGAATTTCTCAATGTAGCACTCTCAGGAGAATACTTGTTTCCCTGCTGTCTTTCAAGGTCATAGCTAGGGCATAGATCAGTGTTCATACCTGAGCTTCCATTGCTGTTAGAGTTCCTCTCTAAATAGTCTGGCCAGTATGTAGTCCAGTTCTTATGTCCAGCCTTCCAATCCAGATCCCTGGACACTGGATCTCTCTTCACATACCTTCTGGCACGGGTCCTAGGGTCCCTTCCAAGTGCAGCCGTCTCCCTCAGAGGTACCCTCTGGAGATTCCTAGCTCTGCAGCACCATTCCTCTGGCTTTCCCCAGTCCAATGGTGTATGCTGGCCCTTGGAATACCTTCCAGTATACGTACTGCTCTGGACTCCTTTAGACCTTCCAAATGCTTTTCTCTTCTTTCTTCCAAAGGGTTTCTTGCCCTCTCTGTCCGTCCGGTCTGGCTTCTGTTCCTGATGATCCTCCAGACGATGAAGATGTCCAAGCTGAGGATATCCAAGCTGATTCTGAGGATCTCCCAGATGAAACTGAGGATGAGGATAATTCTCTGTAGAATAAACTCTACCTTTATTCTGCTTTGATGAGTGCTCCACCTTAGCACAGCGCAGCTGTGCTGAATCAGGCCCTGCCCTTTGAGATGAGTGCTTAGGGATTACCTCATAGCCCTCCTGATTGAACAGAAAGGATTAAAGTTTTGCAGGGAACAAAATTTGCTGTAGAATCTCTATGGATTGAAATTCCATTTATGAAGGGGAAGGTGATGGCAGTGGGAGTATACTATCGACCACCTGGCCAGAATGAACAAATGGATGATGAAATGCTCAAAGAAATCAAGGAAGCTAACAAAAGCCACAACAGAGTAGTAATAATGGGTGATTTCAATTACCCCGGTATCGACTGGGACAGTGTCACAGCAGGACAAGCTAAAGAGATAAAGTTTCTAGATGAAATAAATGACTGCTTCTTGGAGCAGCTGATTCATGAACCGACCAGAGGGGAAGCCATACTGGACCTAGTCCTTAGTGGAACGCCAGATCTGGTGCAAGAAATAAGGGTGTTGGGACCACTTGGCAATAGTGATCATAGTATGATCATGTTTGATTTAATCAGTGGAGGACAGATAGTAAAGGAATCCACAGTACTACCTTTTGACTTTCAAAAGGGAGACTATGATAGAATGAGGAATATAGTTCGGAAAAAACTAAAAGGAGCGGTTCCAAAGGTTAAAGACTTACAGCAAGCTTGGGTGTTATTTAAAAATACTATCCTCGAAGCCCAGACCAGCTGTATTCCACGCATTAAGAAAAGTGGAAGAAAGTCCAAAAAACTGCCAGCATGGTTTAAAGGTGAGGTCAGAGAGGCTGTTGCTGCCAAAAGAGCAACCTTCAGGAAATGGAAAAAAGAGCCAAATGATGAAAACTGGAAACAGCACAAGCACTGGCAAGTTAAATGCAAAGCATTGATAAGGCAGGCAAAGCGGGAATTTGAGAAGAAACTTGCTACGGAAGCAAAAACACGAAATAAAGACTTTTTCAAGTACATTCGTAGCAAAAGGCCTGTGAGAGAGTCAATTGGACCATTAGATGATAGAGGGGTAAAAGGGTCAGTAAGAGGAGACAAGGCTATAGCAGAGAGACTGAATGAATTCTTTGCTTCGGTCTTTACTGAGGAAGATGTAGGGATGTTACCCAAGACTGAAGTGGTATTTAAAGGTGATACTGCAGAGGAATTGAGAGAAATATCGCTACACCGGGAAGATATATTACAACTATTTGATAAACTGAATAGTAGCAAATCACCTGGACCGGATGGTATACATCCCAGAGTGTTGAAAGAACTGAAATATGAGATTGCAGACCTGTTATTGGTAATCTGTGAACTTTCATTAAAATCATCTGTAATACCTGAAGATTGGAGGGTCGCCAACGTAACACCAATTTTTAAAAAGGGTTCCAGGGGTGACCCGGGAAATTACAGACCGGTGAGCCTGACGTCAGTACCAGGGAAAATGGTAGAAACCATCATAAAGAACAAAATTACACAGCATGTAGATAGTCATGGCCTAATGGGAGACAGCCAACATGGCTTTAGACAAGGAAGATCTTGTCTTACTAATCTGATCTGTTTTTTTGAAGGTGTGCATAAACAGGTAGACAAAGGTGAGTCGGTTGATATAGTGTATCTGGACTTTCAGAAAGCCTTTGACAAGGTCCCCCATCAGAGACTTTTGGCGAAGCTAAAAAGTCATGGGATAGGAGGCAGTGTACTATTGTGGATCGGGAACTGGTTAAAAGATAGAAAGCAGAGGGTAGGGCTAAATGGCCAATATTCCCAATGGAAAAAGGTGAATAGTGGAGTACCCCAGGGATCTGTACTGGGTCCGCTACTTTTTGACATATTCATAAATGACCTGGAAAAGGGAATAACTAGTGAGGTTATCAAATTTGCAGATGACACAAAACTGTTTAAAGTTGTTAAAACCCAAGAGGATTGTGGAAAACTGCAGGAGGATCTGGATAAATTGGAAGACTGGGCATCCAAATGGCAGATGAAATTTAATGTGGACAAGTGCAAAGTTATGCACCTAGGAAAGAATAACCCACACTATAGTTACACGATGCAAGGCTCCACATTAGAAACCACCACCCAGGAAAAAGATTTAGGAGTCATCGTGGATAACATGTTAAAACCCTCCATCCAGTGTGCAGCGGCGGCCAAGAAAGCAAATAGAATGCTAGGTATCATAAGGAAAGGGATGGAGAATAAAACAAAGGATATTATAATGCCTCTGTATCGCTCCATGGTACGACCGCACCTTGAATATTGTGTGCAATTCTGGTCACCGTATCTTAAAAAGGACATAGAGTTATTAGAAAAAGTACAGAGAAGAGCCACCAAATTGGTGAAGGGGATGGAAGGCTACTCCTATGAAGAGAGGCTAAAAAGGTTAGGGCTCTTTAACCTAGAAAAGAGACGGCTGAGGGGAGATATGATAGAGGTGTATAAATTAATGAATGGAGTGGAACGGATAAACGTGGATCAATTGTTTACGCTATCAGAATATAGAAGGACTAGGGGACATGTAATGAAGCTACAGGGTAAACTATTTAAGACAAATAGGAGAAAATATTTCTTCACTCAACGTGTAATCAAACTCTGGAATCTGTTACCGGAGGATGTAGTAAGGGCTGTTAGTATACCTGGGTTTAAAAAAGGTTTGGACAAGTTCCTGGAGGAAAGGTCCATAAACCACTATTAAAAAGGGACCCAGGATATCAATGCTTGGCCTAGTACAAGCACTGCAGAACCTGTGTCTTTTGGGGAAACTGCTAGGTACGTATGACCTAGATTGGCCACTGTTGGAAACAGGATACTGGGCTTGATGGACCTCGGTCTGACCTAGTATGGCATTTCTTATGTTCTTATGTTCTTACATGTTTCCCCACTTCAGCTCCTCTAATGGCTGTTGGAAACCTGGTGCATTCTGGGACTGGTAGTCTTTTATGGGAAAATTCTGTTTTCTTATTTCTACCAGAACTGACAGGTTGCTTGTTCAGAGTCACTTCACCTTTACTATAGCTCCTTCCTGAGCTATGATAAGCTTCCTTATCACAACTTACATCAAACTTGGGTGTTGTTTAAAAATACTATCTTGGAAGCCCAGACCTGCTGGAAGAAAAGTGGAAGAAAGTCCAAAAAACTGCCAGCATGGTTTAAAGGTGAGGTCAGAGAGACTGTTGCTGCCAAAAAAGCAACTTTCAGGAAATGGAAAAAAAGAGATAAATGATGAAAACTGGAAACAGCACAAGCACTGGCACATTAGATGCAAAGCATTAATAAGGCAGGCAAAGAGAGAATTTGAGAAGAAGCTTGCTGTGGAAGCAAAAAAGCGTAATAAAGACTTTTTCAAGTACATTCATAGCAAAAAACCTGTGAGAGAGTCAATTAGGCCATTAGATGATAGAGTGGTAAAGGGGCCACTAAGAGGAGACAAGACCATAGCGAAGAGACTGAATTAATTCTTTGCTTCGGTCTTTACTGAGGAAGATGTAGGGATGCTACCCATGATGGAAGTGGTATTTAAAAGTGATACTGTAGAAGAAGTGAAAGATATATTGATACACTAGGAAGATGTATTACAACTATTTGATAAACTGAAGAGTAGCAAATCACCTGAACCGGATGGTATACATCCAAGGGTGTTGAAAGAACTGAAATATGAGATTGCAGACCTGCTATTAGTAATCTGTGAACTATCATTAAAATCATCTGTAATACCTGAAGATTGGAGGATGGCCAATGTAATGCTAATTCTTATAAAGGGTTCCAGGGGTAATTCGGGAAACTACAGACCAGTGAGCCTGACATCAGTACCGGGAGAAATGGTAGAAATCGTCAAAAAGAACAAAATTACTGAACATGTAGATAGTCATGGCTTAATGGGAGACAGCCAACATGGCTTTAGACAAGGAAGATCATGTCTTACTAATCTGTTATGTTTTTTTTGAAGGTGTGAATAAACAGGTAGACAAAGGTGAGCCGGTTGATATAGTGTATCTGGACTTTCAGAAAGCTTTTGACAAGGTCCCTCATCAGAGACTTTTGGCAAATCTAAAAAGTCATGGGATAGGAGGCAGTGTACTATTGTGGATCAGGAACTGGTTAAAAGATAGAAAGAAGGGGGTAGGGCTAAATGGCCAATTTTCCCAATGGATAAAGATGAATAGTGGAGTACCCCAAGGATCTGTGCTGGGTCCACTGCTTTTTAGCTTATTCATAAATTACCTGGACATGGGAATAAAGACTGAGGTTATCAAATTTGCAGATGACATAAAACTACTTAAAGTTGTTAAAACCCTTAAGGATTGTGGAAAATTGCAAGAGAATCCTGATAAATTGGAAGACTGGGCATCCAAATGGCTGATGAAATTTAATGTGGACAAGTGCAAAGTTATGCACCTAGGAAAGAACAATCCAAACTATGGTTACACGATGCAAGTTTCCACATTAGGAACCACCACCCAGGAAAAAGATTTAGGCGTCATTGTGGATAACATGTTAAAACCCTCTGCCAGTGTGCAGCAATGGACAAGAGAGCAAATAGAATGCTAGGTATCATAAGGAAAGGAATGGAAAATTATATTATATTATAATGCCTCTGTATCATTCCATGGTATGACCACACCTTGAATATTGTGTGCAATTCTGGTCGCCGTATCTTAAAAAGGATATAGCGTTATTAGAAAAGGTACAGAGAAGAGCCACCAAAATGGTAAAGGAGATGGAAGGATACCACTTTGAAGAGAGGCTAAAAAGGTTAGGGCTCTTCAACCTGGAAAAGAGACGGTTGAGGGGAGATATGATAGAGGTCTATAAATTATTGAATGGAGTTAAACAGGTAAATATAGATCGATTGTTTACGCCATCAAAATATAGAAAGACTAGGGGACATGCAATGAAGATAAAGGGTAACCTATTTAAGACTAATAAGAGAAAATATTTTTTCACTCAACGTGTAATCAAACTCTGGAATTTTTTACTGGAGGATGTAGTAAAGGCTGTTAGTGTAGCTGTGTTTAATAAAGGTTTGGACAAGTTCCTGGAGGAAAGGTCCATAGACCATTTTTAAAAGGGACCCAGGATATCACTGCTTGACCTAATACAAGTATTGTGGAACCTGTGTCTTTTGGGGAAATTGCTAGGTACGTATGACCTAGATTGGCCACTGCTGGAAACAGGATACTGGGCTTGATAGACCTTGGTCTGACCCAGTATGGCATTTCTTGTGTTCTTTTGCTCATGTAGCCAGCAGGTTTTGAGGATAATGACCATGAATATGCATGAGAGAGATCTGCATACAATGGAGGCAGTGCATGGAAATCTCTCTCATGCATATTCATGGTCATTATCCTGAAAGCTCAGTTGGCTAGTTAGTCCTGAGGACTGGGTTGCGAACCCTTGGTCTAGAAAAGAGAGCAAATAAACATTAAGGCCCCCCATTTACTAAGCTGTGTAAAATATTTAATGCTCACATTAAAATACACTAAGAGCACAATGCTGCATTAGCAGTTAACTCAGAGGATCATTTACTAACAGCTAATGTATACTAATGCTATTGGGGGGTTATTCTAGAAGCATCCCCCTGTCCGAAAAGCAGCACTGAGACATGCTGAGTAAAATACACGTCTCAGTGCCATTTCAGAACCTCGTTTTTGCAGATATAGAAATGCTCACTCCGTCTACCCAGCCAGGGGGAGTGGTGGAGGTAGAGAGAGGGTATCTACAGTACTTCCCATGGGGATGTAGATTCCTGATTTTAGAAAGGGAATCCATGTTTGGAAAAAACATTGGATGCCAGCATTTACACTTGCCCCCAGGCACTAATTGCCCCTCGTGCATTAGCATGGGAAAGGGCAAGTTAGACGCAGAGAGTGGGCGTGGTGAGTGCTACACTTTCAGTGCACGGATATACACTGTGTGCTTAGAGTACATCTTGCCAATAGTGCAGGTACAATTCCCTCCACCTTAACAGGTGAAGCTAACTGCACCTGCGGTACTGCCGACCTGCACTACTGAACAGCACCTCCCATTACCTCTCGGGGAAATGCTGTCCACATCTCCCACCGGTATTGCAGTAGTAATGCATTCAAAGTATCTGGAGTTTGCACTCTGTTGACATGTCAGGTGCAAAACCACAGTGCACTTTACTAAGAGGGCCCCTTAGCTTTTTAGTCCCAGGTGAAGAGAGGGTATTCCTTAATGTTCGTTGCTCACAGATCGTTTTGGGTGAAAATATTCTAAAATCTCTTAATGCTAGTCTTTCCTTTCATGGTTCAGCTGTGAATTCAGCTTATGCAAGGTTTATTCTAAATGATGCATCAATCACGATATGACTTCTCTTAAACAAAGTGATATGCAAATTAAGGTACCAGCTTCCTATTAAAATATCACTGCCTAAGGGTAGGACACTAACTCCATACAAGACCAGAGCATCTGAAATTTATTTTTTTCTAGAAACCCAAAAATATGATATTTCCTCTGAGCTGTCTTCTTTTCTTGACTTGGTTTTGTGGTTGGTAAATTTAAAATGCCTTGTAAAGATTGCTAGGAAAGCTTAAACCTTCAAGTTTCTTTAATATCAGCGGTGGAGTATATCCAGCCAGGTCCACAAGTGATGAAACCAGGAGAATCTTTCAAGCTCTCCTCTAAAGCCTCGGGATTCTCTTTTAAAGATGCTTGGATGCATTGCTTCAAACAGGCAACCGGGAAAGGACTGGAGTGGGTGGCTGCAATAGGCACTGGAGGTACCTTCATATCCTACCATGAGTCTGTACAAGGACGGTTCACCATCTCCAGAGATGACACCAACAGTGTGGTGTATTTACAGATGAACAGCCTGAAAACTGAAGACACTGCAGTGTATTACTGTAACAGAGCACAGTGGCTGAAACACATCTCAGGTCATGCCAAAAACCCGGGCAAGTTTTGCCTTGGGGAATTCGCTGATATCTTTCATTTATTTGAAAAAGTGGTTTTAGAAACAATGAACTGAACTGTTTTTGATGTGTTCACATGGTAAATCATGTTAATAGAAACACTTTTTCTTTCAACCTGTCCTTGAAAAATTGGGGCAGAAGGACAGAAGGTGATTTGCCCAAAGTCACATAGAGAATCTGTGGGAGACTTGAACCCTTGTTCCAGGATGTTTCCTGGCTCATGGTTCAATGCGTTCAATAGCCATTGGCAAACACTTCATCTCCATTATTCCTAAATTCACCCTTCTGACTTTTTTAAATATATGTACAGTAGTTCTACACTATTAACCATAGAGCTGATCCCACATTTATAACTTTTAGGAATTGTCACGGGTTTTATTTACTAAGCTGCATTAGGTATTTATTGTGGCTTTTAGTGTGCACTAGCATTACGCTGCTGTGTTAACAGAGAGCACACTCATCGCTGCATTAAATACCTACAAGGGAATTTTAGAAAGGATGTCCAAGATAAATCTGGGATGCCCAGGGTGGAACAGGCAGAAAAAGCCACAAACCTCTATGTTTCTGGCTGATTTCAGGAACATGGATGTCCCCGACGTGGACGTGCAGGAGGAGCCATATAGATGTCTCTGTCAGGGACGCTTGGGTGGTGGACATCTATCTCAAGCAAGCTCG
The DNA here is from genome assembly GCA_033557465.1 of Ichthyophis bannanicus. Lineage (NCBI taxonomy): Eukaryota > Metazoa > Chordata > Amphibia > Gymnophiona > Ichthyophiidae > Ichthyophis > Ichthyophis bannanicus. The sequence continues at coordinate 126,023,176 of CM066048.1, forward strand.
AATAAAGGGACGCCTAGAAGCATAGCAAAGTGGAAACATGAGCCCCCCATTCACAGTCAGAGTTTGCTGACATATTGAAAAATACAGGAGGTAGTAGTGTAGGTCCTTCTGCACACCTTCCAGACATTTGCCTTACACTGCTACTGTACTACTATTACTACTGAACATTTGTATAGCACTACAAGGCGTACGAAATGAGCACTTTTCAGATGCCTGTTCACGCCTGGAGCAGCGTTAACCTTAGCCATGATTCAGGATGTCCAGGGTATTTCTGTGATCAGGCAGGGCCATTAGAAATGCCTCGGCACACCTCCACCACACCCCTATTCAGACTTGGACGTCCTCACACTGGTGACATCCACAGACCTGGCTTCTAAATGTCTATGGAGACATCTCTGTGATTTGGGCATCTGCATGCCAGTTCATAGACATCCAAATCGCAAATGGTGTTTTTAAAATAACACCCTAAATGTGACTATTTCTATCAGGGGCACTCTAGATGTAGGGAATGCACGGGATTGCATTTTGCAGTTAACACAGATGTTTTTGACGCACATTGTCTGAATGAACATACAGTAGCTGATAATGCAGTGCAGTTTACTGTACCTTCGGAAATATAGCTAACTGCATGCTTTCCCCAATTTTGCAGAGTGAAATCTACTCTTTGATCCATCAAGCTTTAATAGATGGGATACTCACAGCACAAGAATATTGTTGTTTGTGGGTCAAGAGTTTTATATGGTACCAAAAGTACACAAAACCCTTACCAATCTTCTGGGATGTCCTATAGTCTCTAATACAGTTTCTCTTTTTGAACCTCTGTCTCGGTTTTAACACCATTTCCTAATACCATGTGTGGTTCAAGCTTGATCATACATCAAGGACACTTCAGATTTTTTGAATAAGTTGCAGAGTATGACCAGTAGCCAGCTTCTTTAATACTAGTGACCTTTGATATCGTAGCTTTATATATACATATTACACAGGATGTCACTTTGACCATAGTAGAAAGTTGACTTTGTAAGTGGCCTCAACCACAAAAAGGGCCTATCACATTTTTCTTATCGTTGGTGCAAATAGTTCTTACAAAAAAGTTATTTTTGGTTAAGGATCAATTTTTTTCTCCAGATACATGGAGTTGCTATGGGGGCTACAGTTGCCCCTAGTATGGCCAACCTGTATGTAGCAGCTTTTGAGGACCTTTCTTATATACTTCAGATTGGTCCCCTTATATTTTTTGTCTTAGTTCGCTTTATTGATGACATTTTTTGTGTCTGGGTGGGCACCGAAGAGCAACTGCAACTTTTTGCACAATGGTTGAATGCCCAAGATATCAACTTTCTCCAGGACACAGATACATAAGAACATAAGATACGGCATACTGGGTCAGACCAAGGTCCATCAACCCCAGTATCCTGTTTCCAACAATGGTCAATCTAAGTCACAAGGTCCTAGCAGTTTCCCTAAAAGACACAGGTTCCACAATGTTTGTATTGAGGCAAGCAGTGGATATCCCGGGTCCCCTTTAATAATGGTTTATGGACCTTTCCTCCAGGAACTTGTCCAAACCTTTATTAAACCCGGCTACATTAACAGTTTTTACTACATCCTCCAGTGTTTGATTACATGTTGAGTGAAAAAATATTTTCTTTTATTAGTCTTAAACAGGTTACCTTGTAGCTTCATTGCATGTTCCCTAGTCTATCTACACTTTGATGGCGTAAACAATCGATCTACGTTTATCCGTTCCACTCCATTCAAGAATTTATAGACCTCTATCATATCTCCCCTCAACCTTCTCTTTTCGAGGCTGAAGAGCCCTAACCTTTTTAGCCTCTCTTCATAAGGGTAACCTTCCATCCCGTTTACCAATTTGGTGACTCTTCTCTATACCTTTTCTAATAACACTATATCCGTTTTAAGATATGGTGACCAGAATTGCACACAATATTCAAGGTGCGGTCGCACATAGAATGATACAGAGGCATTATGTTATCCTTTGTTTTATTCTCCATTTCTTTCCTTATGATACCTAGCATTCTATTTGCTCTCTTGGCTGCCGTTGCACACAGGGCGGAGGGTTTCAACATGTTATCCACGATGACACTTAAATCTTTTTCCTCGGTGGTGGTTCCTAATGTAGCATCTTGCATCGTGTAACCATAGTTTGGGTTGTTCTTTCCTAGGTGCATAACTTTGCACTGGAGTGGAGGAGTAGCCTAATGGTTAAGAACACTGGCTTGGGAACCCAGAGACCAATGTTCAATTCCCACTAGCATGCCTTGTGGCCTTGGACAAGTCACTTAACCCTCCATTGCCTCAGAAAAATCCAAGTTATCAATGTCGCTGTTTAATGTGTGGTGGCAAAACTGTATTAGAGCCCATGGAAATAGATAAAAAACAAACATTTACCTTCAAGCAAAGGGATAGCCCAGAGAGCACTGACTTGCAAAGTACAGCCAAAGAGGAAAAAAACACACACAGGGCTGCTGAGTTCAGACCACGCCCAAGCTCCAAGGCAACCAAGGGAGGTAATGAGAAGCACCTGGGGGAGGAGTTTGAGGCCGTAGGGCAGCCCCACTCATTTAAGCCTCAGGGAACAGGAAGAAGGGAGACCACCAGGGAAACGGAAGGAGAGGAGATCACGAGGGAAACAGGAGGAAAGGAATCTTTCAGGGAAGCTGAGAGAGAGAGGTGCTCCAAAGACAGCCTCAGAAGGGATTCCCATTGCAGCCGTCACACAGGAAACTACAGCCCTGAAGGAAGCCCCTGTGGTAGAGGAATTACAGCTGGTTCCGGATACAGGAGGGTTTGGCCTGAGGAAGCTGCAGACTATAAGCAAGGTACGGGAACAGCCCAACAGGAGCCTGTGGGGAGAGTTTCACTTCTGGAAAGGCCTGTGAAAAGAACTGTTGCTAGAAAGAAGGTGAGCCCATTAGAAGCCTCGAACAGTTTATTGAAAGATAAGGATCTCCATAGCCCTTCAAAAACCCCTGAACCTAGAGAGAGGTCTCGCTGGGAAAAGGTTTTAAAATTGTTAGAAGAAATTAAGCCTACGTTCCCTCAAGCTGATTCTAGCCAGGATACAACAGATCCTGATTATGAGGGCATGCAGATAGATAATTATGATTCTGATAATGCCTCTACAGAATCTCAAATGGATTGCTCTTTTTGTATAAAGACAAAATGAAGAAGCTATAGGGTTTAAATGTGGAAAGACCCAGAAGCTATTGTGCCAGTATGTCTCGTGCCTAGAGTGCTGGAAAATGTTTGAAATGAAGTTGCTGATGTTTTAAAGCAGCTAGAAAATATTCAAAGGCTTGATTTGAATGTTTAAGAAAGAACTATCTGAGTGGGCAGCAGCCAGAAGTAAAAGAAGCTTTAATTTGAATATTGCACAGTTTGAAAAAGCAGTTGTTTAAGCCAGAAGTAAAGGAACTATTAGCTGCATTCTGTAATGGCTGAAGAAAACAATTGCAACCTTTGTCACTGTGAAATTCTTGATCTGGAAGTTCTTTTCTTTTGTGGGAGAAGTATCCTAATTTTGTTGATATGTGTTTTTGGTGCAAAGGAAGAGAAAAATAAATTTTCCTGTGTTTGCCTTCAAACCCTCGGCCTACTCATCATTTCACACAACTACAATCCCCAGAAGCCTCGGCTCTGGGAACCTATACTAAAAAGGGACATTAGGAGGTACGCCCCTGCCTATAGGCAACCACCTAGATAAGTGGGGGCGCCACAAATGTAATACAAGTTTAAGTTTCAATGTAAACCACTTTGATTGAAATGATAAAGCGGTGTATAAAACCAAATAAATAAATAAACTTGTCCACATTAAATTTAATTTGTCATTTGGATGCCCAGTATTCCAATTTATGAAGATCCTCTTGCAATTTTTCACAGTCCTCTTGGGTTTTAATAACTTTGAATAATTTTGTGTCACCCTCAAATTTGATTACTTCAGTCGTTATTCCAATTTCCAGGTTATTTACGAATATCTTAAAAAGCAGCAGACCTAGCACAGGTCACTGTGGTACCCCACCATTCACCTTTCTCCATTGGGAAAATTGGCCATTTAGACCTACCCTCTGCTTTCTTTTTCAGATGTTCTGGTAAAGCATCAGAAATGGGACATTACCACTATGGTGTATCGTAAACCAGTAGACTGGAAAACTCTGCTACGATTTGAAATTCACCATCCTGTCAAACTCAAGAGAGCCTTACCTAGAGGCCAATTTCTTTGAATCAGACACATTTGTTCAAATATTATGGACTTCAGATCTCAGGCTAAATGCTTATTTCAGCATTTTCTTGATAGAGGTTACCTCCTGCGCGTGGTCAAAGCAGCGCATATCTGAGATTTATATGCCAATAGATCTTTGTTGCTTACTAAGAAACAACACTCCCCTATGGATAACAAGTTGTGTAATTCTTTATTCAGAGGGGTCTTCTAGGCTGGCACGTGGTATCTATACACATTGGCATGTTCTAGCTTTGCATCAAGAATTTAAAGATGGACCTTGCATAGCATATACAGTACAAGAGGTAAAACGTTATGTGATTACATGGTCTGTTCTGATTTTGCATTGGTTAAGTCATCATTGCCCATAACGGTCAGCCATACCCCATGCGGCCACTGTGTCATGAGTGTTAATTCTTACATTCTGGAAAGTTGGTGGATTAATCCAAGGCAAGGCAAGGAATTCCATCTCTGACACATAACAAATTGCTGTATTTCTTGGGCCATCTATGTAATAGTATGTCCTTGTAATAAGGCATACGTAGCTACGCAGGACATGCTGAATGGTGAAGACACATCTGACTGAACACAAGTCAAGATAAGCCACACGCACATTGACAGCTCCTATGGTTCAACACTACCTTGATCTAGTACATGTATGGCAGGAACTAAGGTGGTTTGTTATTGATTGCATTTCACCTGATGTGCAAGGCAATAAAAAATCAGAGTCTCTCCCACTTGGAGCAGTGCTGGATTTTCAAATTGGACTGCATACAACCAGCTGGGCTCAATGAAGAAATGGAGTGGTTTTCTGCTGTGTGACATCATCATGTTTGTATACTGTGTGCTTCTTTTAAATGATTCTCAGATGCCGAGAAGTTTATTCTCCCTGGCGGGCTACTCTCTAGACCACTTGTGCAACTCTCCTGAAGCAGCCATTTCAATTTTTTAAGGCGAAACTTGAGTCAAGTTGTGTTTAATCTCACAATGGCTTATACTATCGTGAGGTTCTCTGGGAGCTCACTTTTCAGTTAAGTCATTAGTTGCAGCACGCTGTTCATCCAGTAGTTCCATGTAGAAACATAGAAACATAGAAACACAGAAACATGATGACAGAAAAAGACCACAAGGCCCATCTAGTCTGTCCTTCCATAACAACAACTACAACAGTCCACTTTTTACCTTTAGAGATCCTCTGTGTTGGTCCCATGCTTTTTTGAACTCAGTCACTGTCCTCATCTCCACCACCTCCACTGGGAGACTATTCCACGGATCCACTACTCTTTCCGTAAAGAAATATTTCCACATATCACTCCTGAATCTATCTCCCTTCACCCTCATCCCATGTCCCCTCGTAGCAGAACTTGCTTTCAATTGAAAGAGGCTCTCTCCCTGAACATTATGCCACGGAGGTATTTAAACATCTCAATCATATCACCTCTATCCCGCCTTTCCTCTAAGGTGTACATATTAAGATCCTTAAGTCTGTCCTCATATGCTTTATAATGAAGCCCATTAATCATTTTAGTAGCAACCCTCTGCACCGACTCCATCCTGTTCACATCCTTTTGAAGGTGCGGTCTCCAGAATTGCACACCATACTCCAAATGAGGTCGCACCAAAGACTTATACAGAGGCATTATCACCTCCTTTTATCTGCTAGCCATTCCTCTCCGTATGTACCCAAGCATCCTTCTAGCTTTTGCCGTCGCCTTTTCTACCTGTTTAGCTACTTTAAGATTATCAGACACAACCACGCCTAGGTCCCGCTCTTCTTTAGTGGACAAAAGTACTTCACCTCCTATACTGTATTGCTCCCTTGGATTGCTGCAGCCCAAATGCATGACCTTACATTTTTTAACATTAAATCCCAGCTGCCAAATTCTAGACCATTCTTCAAGCTTAGCTAGATCCCTCCTCATGTTATCTACACCTTCCTGGGTGTCTACTCTATTACAGATTTTGGTATCATCCTCAAAGAGGCAAACCTTACCTGACAGCCCTTCCGCTATATCACTAACAAAGATGTTAAAAAGAATCGGACCAAGGACAGATCCCTGGGGCACACCACTGGTAACATCCTTCTCCTCAGAGTGAGCTCCATTTACTTGTACTCTTTGTCGCCTCCCACCCAACCAATTTCTAAACCAAGCAGTAACTTTAGGGTCCATCCCTAGGGTGCTCAGTTTGTTTATAAGTCGCCTGTGAGGAACAGTGTCAAAGGCTTTACTGAAATCTAAATACACCACATCTAGAGCTCTCCCTCAGTCCAACTCCCTGGTCACCCAGTCAAAGAAATCGATCAGATTTGTCTGACAAGACCTGCCTCTGGTGAATCCATGCTGCCTCGGATCCTGTAATCCGCCGGACTCCAGAAACCTCACTATTTTCTCTTTCAGCAGCGTTTCCAATAATTTACTCACCACTGAAGTTAAACTAACCGGCCTGTAGTTTTCAACCACATCCTTACTTCCGCTTTTGTGTAAAGGCACCACATGAGCCTCTCTCCAGTCCTTTGGCACCACTCCCGACTCCAACGAGGCATTGAAAAGGTCAGTCAGTGGAACTGCTAGAACGTCCCCAAGTTCCCTCAGTATTCTAGGGTGTATCCCATCCGGTCCCATCGCTTTGTCTACTTTAAGTTGAGCTAGTTTCTCACGAACACAGTCTTCTGAAAATTGTTCAAGATGTCCCTCGCTTCTGTTCTTATTTGTGGGTGTTTTCTGAGGTCCTGCTCCTGGTTCTTCATCTGTGAACACAGAACAAAAATATTTGTTAAGCAATTCCGCTTTATCCTTATCAGCTTCTACATATTCCCCCCCCCTGCATCCTTGAGTCTGACAATACCACTTTTGCCCTTCCTCTTCTCACTAATATATCTGAAAAAGGTCTTATCCCCCCATTTTATTGCATTGGCTATTTCCTCCTCCTTTTGAATCTTTGCCTTCTTGACTACTTTGCTAGCTTCTCTAAGTTTTTCCAAATACAGATGCCTGTCTTCCTCTCTCTGTGATCTCTTGTATTTCATGAAGGCCTACCTATTTTTCTTCACTTTTTCAGCTACTTCCTTCGAAAACCATAGCGGTCTCCTGTTCCTTTTGCCTTTATTTACCATTTTAACAAAAAGGTTGGTTGCCTTTAAAATACTCCCTTTCAGCTTTGCCCACTGTTTTTCTACATCCCCCAGCTGTTCCCATCCCACTAACGACTCCCTGAGGTATTGGCCCATCTTCGCAAAGTTAGTCTTCCTAAAGTCTAAGATCTTCACCTTGGAATGGATTCTAACAGCCCTAGTCCTAATACTGAACCACACCATCTGGTGATCACTGGATGCAAAATGATCTCCCACTACAACATCAGAAACACTTTCACCATTGGTAAGCACCAAGTCCAGTATGGCCCCTTCACGTGTGGGGTCTGTTACCAATTGCCTGAATAGTTCTCCCTGTAGAGAATCCAGGATCTCCTTACTTCTAGATGATACTGCAACAGGAATGTGCCAATCAACATCTGGCATATTGAAATCTCCTAGCAGTAGCACTTCCCCTTTCCTAGCAATGCTGCATATGTCTTCAATTAACTCTCTGTCCACCTCTTCCTCTTGTGAGGGAGGTCTGTATATCACACCAATGCAAATAGATTTCTCTTTCCCTCTTTCTAGTTTAACCCACAATGCCTCCTCTCTCCCTTTTAAGCTCTGTAATTCCAAAGCTTTAATAGTAGTTTTTACATATAGTGCCACTCCTCCTCCCCTTCTTCCTACCCTGTCCTTTCTGAATAAAGTATAGCCAGGTATAGTTACATCCCAGTCATGGTTTTCTGTGAACCATGTTTCTGTAACTGCCACTAAATCCAAGTCAGCAACTCCCACCAAAGCTTCAACTTCAGGGATCTTATTTCCCATGCTACGGGCATTAATACACACTGCTTTCCATGTGTTACCCCTGTTACCCATTTCCATAAAGGTATTTAATGTATCACCTACCTGGGGGCTTTCACTTACCTGGGGGCTTTCTTCACCCATCCCCAACGAATCTAGTTTAAAGCCCTCTTCAGTAGATTAGCCAGTCTACTACCAAAGATGTGTTGACCTTTCTTGGACAGATGGATGCCATCTCTGCTCTGCAACCCTTGGAACAGCATCCCATGGTCTAGGAAACCAAAACGCTCTCGAAGACACCATCCACGCAGCCATGCATTCATCTCCAGGATGCGAGCCTCTCTGCCTTGGCCTTTACCCTCAACAGGGAGGATTGAAGAGAACACCACCTGTGCACCTACCTGCTTTACCCTCTGTCCCAGAGCCATGAAGTCACTTTTGATACGTTCCGAGGTATACCTGGCAGTATCATTTGTTCCAACATGGATTAGCAACATTGGGTAATAGTCAGTGGGCTTGATGAGTTTCGGCAAACTCTCCGTAACATCTTGGATCTTGGCACCAGGCAGACAGCATACCTCTCTGGACATCAAGTCTGGTCGGCAGATGGATGCCTCAGTACCCCTCAGAAGAGAGTCTCCAACAACCACTACCCTTCGTTTCCTTCTGGTCACTGATTCCGCAACTATGGGGTACTTGAACTCTGGTTCTTCCCTTTCCAGGGATTAGCATTGGCTTTAGATTTATGTCATTTTTGCTTGAGTCTTCACAGTTGGGTTTTAAGTTTTCAGAGGTTTGGGATGTATCAAGGATTCTTTGGTTGGTTGTTAGTTGTCTGGTGAGGGGTGGTTGTTATGGTTGCCGCTTTTCCAATGACGTGGTTCCATTTGGTTTTTAGTACATTGATGTCATTTGATTCTATTTACAGCTGAGGGCAAATGTCGTTGAGGAAGTCTCCCTTGTTAAATTGCCTAAATCATCTTCTTGTTTATTAATGGAGGGAGGGGTTTGTTGTGGCGTTGAGCAGCAGGGAGAAGCTTATTAGTCTGTGGTTTAAATAGGGTACTGGGAGGGCATGTCGTGTGGGGAGTGCTTGATTGTGTTGTATGGTTGCTGATAAAGACTACATCAAACCTGTTCCCCTTGTCATGTGTGTGTGTCTGGATGACTTGTGAGATGTCCATGGCAGCTATGGCTTCTAGGAATGTGGCGGCATGTTTGGGTTAGACTGAGGGGAGGTTGACGTTGCCTAGTAGGAGGAGGTCCTGATTTGATTTGATGTTCTCAATCACTTTTTCTAGTATGCTTGATAGATCTGTGGCAGAGTTGGTTGGAGTTCAGTAGATGAGGCATATTGTTAGTTGCTTGTTTGTTATGGTGAGGGTATCTGTTTCTTTCATGCTTTCAGCAGAGCTGAAATGGAAGTAGAGGTGCAATTTGGCTAGAATTAGTACCCTTCCTCCTCATTGCTCTGATCTTGGACAGTGAAAGAGGTTGTATCCATGTGGTGTCAGCTGGTTATCAGCACTGTGTCTCTGTCGGAAAGTCAGGTTTCTGTTATGTAGAGTATGTCCAGGTAGTAGGTTGTGAAGAGGTCTCTGATGATGGGAACAGGTGTTTGATAGTACATTGCAGTGTGTGCATAAAGGTTGTGAGAGCCGTGGTTGTTTGAGAGTGTTCATTTTGATTTGTATATTTATGAGGTGTTGTGCATTCTGTTGCCTGGTTTGATGATGAAGTGCATTCATTAAGTGGTGGGTGCGGGTTCTGCATGGTAACAGTTGGCTAGTAAGGAGTGAGTAGGGATTGGATGCGGAGGCTAGTAAAAGGAGTGCTAGTAGAGTGTATATGGTCTGTGATAAGGAAGCTTATCATAGCTCAGGAAGGAGCTATAGAAAAGGTGAAGTGACTCTGAACAAGCAACCTGTCAGTTCTGGTAGAAATAAGAAAACAGAATTTTGCCATAAAAGACTACCAGTCCCAGAATGCACCAGGTTTCCAACAGCCATTAGAGGAGCTGAAGTGGGGAAACGTGTGTTCAATCAGGAGGGCTATGAGGTAATCCCTAAGCACTCATCTCAAAGGGCAGGGCCTGATTCAGCACAGCTGCGCTGTGTTAGGGAGGAGCACTCATCTAAGCAGAATAAGAGTAGAGTTTATTCTACAGATGACCATCTTCATGATCACCTTGGATATCCAGAGAATTATCCTCAGTTTCATCTGAAGGATCATCAGAAGCAGAAGCCAAACCGGACAGACAGAGAGGCAAGGAAACCCTCTGGAAGAAAGAGGAGAAAAGCCTTTGAGAGGTCTAGAAGAGTCCAAAGCAGTACGTATACTGGGAGGTATTCCAAGGGCCAGCATACACCATTGGACTGGGGAAAGTCAGAGGAATGCTGCTGCAGAGCTAGAATCACCAGAGGCTACCTGTGAGGGAGACGGCTGCACGTGGAAGGGACCTTAAGACCTGTGCCAGAAGGTATGTGAAGAGAGATCCAGTGTCCAGGGATCTGGATTGGAAGGCTGGACATAAGAACTGGACTACATACTGGCCAGGCTATATAGAGAGTAACTCTAGCAGCAATGGAAGCTCAGGTATGAACACTGATCTATGCCCTAGCTATAACCTTGAAAGACAGCAGGGAAACAAGTATTCTCCTGAAAATGCTCCATTGAGAGATTCATCTGTGCCAATCCATGATATTGAACCCATGCTTGTTGAACAAGGGGGAATAATAGCAGATGAGGATCCTGTTTATATGGACTGCTCTCTATCTAAACTCCGTTGGTAACTTTCTGTTATAAAGTACAGCAACCATCACAAAGAAATACAAATTTGTTCTTTAATCTACTCAGAAAAGCTCCTGAAGCAGGATTTGACCCACACAGTGGAAGGCAAGCCAGCTAAGGAGTTTCAGCTGGTAACTGCTAGCAATCGAGCCTCACCTAATTGCTTGTGAGCTAGGAGAGAATCATTTCTGAATCTGTGTGGGAAGTAATCAGAAGTTAATCTGAAAAGAACAGTTTGTTTCTTGCTTTGTGGCTTTTCATTTGTTGTTTTCCTGATTTTGACTTTGTTTTTCCAAGTTAACACTGAAAGCAAGTAACCTAATTTATGTGCTACCAAGCATATCTGTGTTGGGAGAAATAACCCCATAAATAAATATCTTATTGGCTTTACCCAAGAGCACAACTAAATTATTGTCAGCAGCTGTGTCTGGTGTGAATGAACTACATTGCCCACAATACCTTGCAAATCATATAGATATATGCACTTGCCAAGACTGTGAAAAATTCTCACCCAGGCAGCCGTCTGACAAATGGCGTAGTTTTTCGGATTGCTTTTGCACAAAAGGGGATTTACTTACTGAGGATTACAACTACAGTTCAAGTTTAAAGCTGGAAAAAAAGATTTTCCCTCAACTACACTTTGGAGGAAAAGGGGTTGTTCCAGGAAGCTGTCCCAGGAGGAAAAGACCCTGTGCAGAGCTGGATTCATCACTGAGACAAGGTAATAAGTACCTGGGCATGTCTAGTGGTGGATGGGAGTAAGCACAGGGTAATTGAAAAAAAAAAGAGTGTAGAAAAAAAAAACACCTGTTTGGAAGGTGGTGCACTGTGTTTTTTCTTTTTCTTACAGGGTTCAAGATGGATTCAAAGGAACTAGCTCAGTGGATGGCGGCCCAGTTCAGCAGGCAGCAGGAGCTAGCACAGCAAGCACAGGACACTGCTATGAAAGCCTTAATGGACCAGCAGAAGCCAGTGCTTGATCTGGTGCAAGCCCTAGTTCAGCTGCAGAGCCAAAGCGGAACAGATGCAAGACCAGCAGTGAATACTGGTACACCACATGTGGACAGTGTGGGACTCAATCAAGGGATTGGGGCATTTAGTTTTGGGAAATTAACTCCAGATGATAATGTTGATGATTTTCTAGAGTCTTTTGAAAGAGTGGCACAAGCATTAGCATGGCCAGAGACCCAGTGGGCAGTAAGGCTGGCAGCCTCATTAACTGGAGAGGCGCTTGCAGCTTACAGAGCAATGCCAGCAGCCCAGGCTTTGATTTATAAGGATGTAAAGGCTGCTATTAGGGATTGCCTAGGGTTGTCTATTTCAGAGTATAGGCGAATGTTTAGAGCTACTACATTGAAAGTGGGTGAAACACCCAGGGCTCTGAGTCTGAGAATCAGAGGTTTAGCTGTAAAATGGTTGGAGCCTGAGCAAAAGACGGTAGAAATGTTATTAGATATTATAATGCTTGAACAATTTATGTCTGGGGTGCCTAAAGATTTGCACACTTTCCTTATACAGCAAAATTGCCAAAATCTTGGAGAGGCAACCATGCTAGCAGAGAGATTCTTGGAAGCCACGCAGGCTTGCCATAGAATGGGTGGCCCTCTGAAGATTGATGCTGAAGCAAGATGTGCTGTATCAGAAAAGAAAATAATTAAAAATGTTTCTGAAAATGAATGTACTGTATCAAACCAGATGACACAGTGGAATAGAAAGAAATGTTTCAAGTGTGGAAAATGGGGACATTTAAAAAAAGGATGTCAGACACACACTAGCTTAGTGGGTGTGGATTTAAAACAGCCCAAAGAAGGATTTCTTTTGATGGTTGATGTGCAAGGATTACCACAAATGCTTTGTTAGACTCTGGGGCAGACCAGAGTATGATGTCAAAAAGGCTTTGGAAGAGGATAGAGGCCCAAGAAGGATTTGTGCCTAGAACCCCTGAAAGCCAAGTTCACATCAGATGCATTCATGGTGCTGCAACACCATATCCCACCTATAGGCTAAAGGTTAAGTGCCTGGGGGAACAAGAGGAAGTCCTGTTAGCAGTGGTGCCTAGGCTACTTTTTGATTTGGTTCTAGGAAGAGACTGGCCAAGATTTAAGCAGGGTCTAGTGGAAGGACTAGGAAAGAAGGAGGGAGAAGGTTTAATGGTAATAGCTCCCAGGCCTTTATTTGGAAGTCCTCAGACCCCAGCTAAAAAGATGGTTAAGCGTCCAGAAGACCAAGCTACCCCAAAGCAGACATTCATCCTAAAGTACCATAGGGTCACAGAGAAGGCCCAAGCTCCTAAGCGGGCAACCCCTCAAGCTGCTGGGTTTGACCTGTGCAGCATAGAAAATGTGACTGTACCTAGCCAAGGGAGAGCCCTGGTTGACACTGGTCTCCAAGTGGAAATACCTATTGGATGCTATGGGAGAGTAGCCCCAAGGTCCGGATTAGCCCTTAAATATTTCATCGATGTGGGTGCGGGAGTAATTGATCCCGATTACAGGGGCAATATTAAAGTTCTGTTGTTTAATTTTGGACAGAATGATTATCACGTGAAGACAGGAGACAGAATTGCCCAATTGATCTGTGAGAGGCTGGGTTTTCCACCTGTGGAGGAGGTCACATCCCTGGAGAATTCTGAACGTGGAACCAAAGGCTTTGGTTCTACTGATGTCAAAGGGGTTAAAAGCCTAGCTGCCACCTGTGCCCGAGAGAGGGGGGTGAATGAAGAGGAAGATTTGGGACCCCAGGTATCTGATTGTAAAGAAAAATCAGAGCCCCAAATAGGTGAGGACCTGACAGTGGTACAACAGGAAGAAATTAGGAAATTGCTTAAGGAATTCCCAGATGTGTTGACACCCATACCTGGGGAGACACATTTGGTTGCCCATGAAATAATAACTCCACCTGGGAAATTAGTTCGTCAAAGGCCATATCGCTTGCCTGAAGCCAAGAGACAGGAAGTAGTGGCACAAGTCCAGGAGATGTTGGACATGGGAGTAATAGAGGAGTCAAAGAGTCCCTGGAATAGCCCCATAGTCCTGGTGCCGAAGCCTGATGGATCTTTAAGATTTTGTATTGACTTCCGGCAGGTAAACGCCATATCAGTTTTTGATGCATATCCAATGCCAAGAATTGAAGAGCTGTTGGACCAGCTGGGACAGGCTCAATACTTAACCACCCTTGATATGACAAAAGGATATTGGCAAATCCCTCTCACCAGGGAGTCGAAGCCGAAGACTGCGTTCAGCACCCCCGTTGGCCTTTTCCAGTTCAAGAGGATGCCTTTCGGACTGCATGGAGCAGCGGCTACCTGCCAAAGGTTAGTGGATCAGGTACTTCGACCCCACCAAAATTATGCTTTTGCATATATGGATGATGTCATAATCCATAGTAACACCTGGGTGGAGCATCTAAAGAGGATCAGGGCAGTCTTGTGCTCCATGAAGCAAGCGGGAATCACTTTAAACCCGAAGAAGTGTGCCTTTGCAAATAGGGAGGTAAAATACCTGGGCCACCTAGTGGGAAGAGGAAAAATTAAACCTCTAATGAGTAAAGTAGATAGCATCAGGAATTTTCCTCCTCCAACAACAAAGAAACAACTAAGAAGTTTCTTAGGACTTATTGGATACTACCGCAGGTTTATACCGCAATTCGCAGAGAAAAGTGCAATTTTCACGGATATGCTGCGGAAGAATTGTCCAAACCAGCTAAAGTGGACACCTGAAGCTGAAAAAGCGTTTTCAGTCTTAAAAGGAAAATTGTGTAAGGACCGGTACTGAAAGGGGTGGACTTCAAGAAACCCTTTCTGGTTCAAACGGATGCATCGGATGTAGGGCTAGGAGCGGTTCTATCCCAGTGTCATGAAGGGGAGGAGCATCCTGTGATGTACCTGAGCAGGAAGTTGTCACCGGCTGAACAAAAGTATTCCACAATAGAAAAAGAATGTTTAGCTATCAAGTGGTCAGTGGAGGCGTTAAGGTTTTACCTTACAGGGAGAAAGTTCCAGTTGGTCACGGATCATGCCCCACTTAAGTGGTTGCAGCAAATGAAGAACCACAATGCCAGGTTGACACGCTGGTACATGGCCTTACAGGCATTTGATTTTCAAGTTGAACATCGTGCTGGGAAGTTACACAAGAATGCAGATGCCCTTTCCCGGATTACGGACTGTAGAGAAGAAGTTTCACCAGTTACACCAGTCCGTAATAACTTAAGCAGGGGGGTATGTGATAAGGAAGCTTATCATAGCTCAGGAAGGAGCTATAGAAAAGGTGAAGTGACTCTGAACAAGCAACCTGTCAGTTCTGGTAGAAATAAGAAAACAGAATTTTGCCATAAAAGACTACCAGTCCCAGAATGCACCAGGTTTCCAACAGCCATTAGAGGAGCTGAAGTGGGGAAACGTGTGTTCAATCAGGAGGGCTATGAGGTAATCCCTAAGCACTCATCTCAAAGGGCAGGGCCTGATTCAGCACAGCTGCGTTGTGTTAGAGAGGAACACTCATCTAAGCAGAATAAGAGTAGAGTTTATTCTACAGATGACCATCTTCATGATCACCTTGGATATCCAGAGAATTATCCTCAGTTTCATCTGAAGGATCATCAGAAGCAGAAGCCAAACCGGACAGACAGAGAGGCAAGGAAGCCCTCTGGAAGAAAGAGGAGAAAAGCCTTTGAGAGGTCTAGAAGAGTCCAAAGTAGTACGTATACTGGGAGGTATTCCAAGGGCCAGCATACACCATTGGACTGGGGAAAGCCAGAGGAATGGTGCTGCAGAACTAGGAATCACCAGAGGCTACCTGTGAGGGAGACGGCTGCACGTGGAAGGGACCTTAAGACCTGTGCCAGAAGGTATGTGAAGAGAGATCCAGTGTCCAGGGATCTGGATTGGAAGGCTGGACATAAGAACTGGACTACATACTGGCCAGGCTATATAGAGAGGAACTCTAGCAGCAATGGAAGCTCAGGTATGAACACTGATCAATGCCCTAGCTATAACCTTGAAAGACAGCAGGGAAACAAGTATTCTCCTGAAAATGCTCCATTGAGAGATTCATCTGTGCCAATCCATGATATTGAACCCATGCTTGTTGAACAAGGGGGAATAATAGCAGATGAGGATCCTGTTTATATGGACTGCTCTCTATGTAAACTCCGTTGGTAACTTTCTGTTATAAAGTACAGCAACCATCACAAAGAAATACAAATTTGTTCTTTAGTCTACTCAGAAAAGCTCCTGAAGCAGGATTTGACCCACACAGTGGAAGGCAAGCCAGCTAAGGGGTTTCAGCTGGTAACTGCTAGCAATCGAGCCTCACCTAATTGCTTGTGAGCTAGGAGAGAATCACTTCTGTATCTATATGGGAAGTAATCAGAAGTTAATCTGAAAAGAACAGTTTGTTTCTTGCTTTGTGGCTTTTCATTTGTTGTTTTCCTGATTTTGACTTTGTTTTTCCAAGTTAACACTGAAAGCAAGTAACCTAATTTATGTGCTACCAAGCATATCTGTGTTGGGAGAAATAACCCCATAAATAAATATCTTATTGGCTTTACCCAAGAGCACAACTAAATTATTGTCAGCAGCTGTGTCTGGTGTGAATGAACTACATTGCCCACAATACCTTGCAAATCATATAGATATATGCACTTGCCAAGACTGTGAAAAATTCTCACCCAGGCAGCCGTCTGACAGGTCGCATATAGTGGCAGCATAGTGTTAGAGTGTTCGTAGGTTGTTCCACTTGTTGGGATGCTTCTTCTCTGGAGGTATTTGTTTGCTCAGCTTGGCAATGTGGTATGGAGTCTAGTCTGTGTGGATGGTTGATTTCTCGAATGAAGGAGGTTTGTGATCTGCGGTGTGGCAGTCTGGATTTGTGGAGAATTTAATCAGTCCTGTTCTGGTCCCCGCCAAAGGGCCCTTTGGCGAGGGCCTGCCTGAAAGGTGGTGGGATAAAGAGGGGACGTCGGCGAGTGATGATGCCTCCTGGAAGGTGAAGCTTACCAACTGCTCTCTTCATCTGCTGTAGCTTCTTGCTTTTATTTGTGTAATCATGTGATTTCCTTATCTGACAAACCCGATATTAGCAGAACTACTGTAGTTTATAATTCTGATGACATTTTAATATTACCCATCATTAGTTCCTTTCCTTTATCTTTCCTCTCTCTCTTGCCAGCATGCTTTATTACAGAATTACTGGTGAATCAACTGAGAAAATCACATTCAAAATGATCACCAGTATGCTACAAAATATATCAATAATATACCATGAAAAAATGTAGCCCAACAACCTTTATAAAAAGTCCAAAGATGTATTGTATATGGCGTATTATGTATTAGGTTTTGCATATTCAAATGTATATAAATATATAAAAGTTTGTTCTTTTGACCTTTTGTGAAAGTTGTTGGGCTACATTTTTTCTTGGTATTCTGAAAAGCCCATTGCAGGCCACATAAACATTTACATAGTAATATAGTAACATAGTATATGAAGACCAGCATGGTCCTTCCAGTCTGCCCATTAAGATGGTTAGAGTTCTCTCTTCAAGATCTACTGTACTATTTCCCTTCATTTTCCTAATTGTAACATCATGCTCATTCCATGGTTTAAAGAAATTTGTGAATTGCCGACAATAAAATAGTTTTGCAATGTGTATTCAAAAGAAAGTGTCCTCAATGATTTTAAAAAGCAGAACCAAGTCCTGCTAGTCCCTCAAGAACTCCTACAGTTTCATGTCTCTTGCAGAGTCCATTTGAAAATTCCTCCCTTTCATTTCAAAATCCTCCATGGCCCTGCTCCTATCTACTTCTCAGATAGTATTTCTATATATCCTGCATCTCATTCCGGCTCTTGTCTCTCTGTGGCCCAAGGAATAAGCCTACCACAGATGATAATAGAGCCCATCCACAGTTGCACCATCTCACCAGAAAACAACTAGATTTACATCAATAACATGCTCTGTATCCTTGCTCAGCAATGTTAATTGCTATCTTGATTTATTCTAAAGCGCTTGATGTATTGTTTCCATGGGATGCGATTTTAAGTTTTGGATACTTTTCTATGAGAGATTTTATATGTGGTTATGTGATCTACCAGTAGTTCCTTCTGAGCAAAGTTCTCAGCTCTGTTTCATTCTTTCACTGATTCATTCTCTTTTGAAGTACTAAGGATGTGGCTAAGGAAATAATTTTTATTCTATGCAAATCTATGCATATGGCTGTTCAGGCAGGACCACTTTCCTGAAGTCAATGCAGTGTCATTTTCCTCTGATACTAAATATAAAGGGAAGGTCTCATTCCCAAATCCTAGGACTATTTTACTCATTCATCCTGAATAAAAATTCTTCAGAAATCAAACATCGGGCTTTTAAGTGACAATACTGCGTCAGCTATGCCATTAAAGATATATTTGTGGGTTCTTTTAACCAGCTTCTGCTGTAAGTTACTTGCATTTTGATGCTTTTCTATCTTTCCATCTCTCAGGGGAATGATGCCCTTTGGTAAAGTGCATGCATTGGCTTCAAACCTGGGGTTAAGGACCCCCAAAGTCCAGCATGAAGTTGAGGTGATTTTCAAGAAAGTTACCTTGAAATGCGTTCCAAATTCAGACATAAGTTTGGTTTATTTATTTATTGTTTTTGTTAGATAAGCTCTCCATCTTGAGTTAGTTGTTTTCTACAAGTTGATTAATTGATTGATTGTTTGTTATTTTTGTTTGGTTATTTTGCAGGTTGCAGGGCCGCAATCATTTTGAATCAGAAAGGTTCAGCAATGGCAAAAGCAGGAGAATCCCTTTTGCTAGAATGCAAGGTTTCTGGATATGATATTAGCAGTGTTCGAATGCATTGGATTCGCCAGACTTCAGGAAAAGATCTGCTACCTGTGGGTTCAATCCACCCCGGTCATGCAACCCGCATTCACAAAGATCTGGAAGGACGATTAACTCTTTCATTAAAGGACTCCAGTGCCTTGCTACAGATAAACAGAACAATTGCTGCAGACACAGCCATGTATTACTGTGCAAGAGAGCCACACACACATTACATTTTCAGCATACAATAACCTTAGCTTAGGAAACATAAAGGGTACAATATCCTCTGACATCTTTTTAATATTTGCAGAGTGATCACCAGGTGGTGCTGCAAATACAGATTTTGCATAACCGAATGATCCTTTTGAGCACAGGGAAGTACAACAAATTGAATTCATTCTTTATCTGGAGACTAATTTCAAATGCTGTTTCCAGCTAAGATGAATACAGAGTTTGTTTCTTCAATTCTAAGTTTCAGCAGCTGTTTGGCCCTAAACGCATCATTCAATGAACCTTCCATCATTGCCCTCAGCCCAGTTTAGTCTCCTCCCAAGATGCGCCGGCAACTGGAATGGGAGAAATGCAGCAGGTCAGGATAGAGTAGATTGATATAACCAAGAATATTCATTAATTAAGGGGCTGATATATTAACCCATAAAAAGGTTTGCAGACTTCTATCCGTTTCCATGGTTTAAGCCCATTGCTGTAACCCATTGACTGAAATG
Source organism: Ichthyophis bannanicus (assembly GCA_033557465.1). Taxonomy (NCBI): domain Eukaryota; kingdom Metazoa; phylum Chordata; class Amphibia; order Gymnophiona; family Ichthyophiidae; genus Ichthyophis; species Ichthyophis bannanicus. The sequence continues at coordinate 126,042,613 of CM066048.1, forward strand.
ATAAAGCGGTATAAAAAAAACCTGTTAAATAAATAAATAAACCACTAGGCCACTCATCCACGCCAGTTTTAAGCACAGAATCATGCTGGCAGAAAAAGACCACATGGCCTATCTAGTCTGCCCTTCCATATCAACTACAATGGCCCCCTTTTATCCTCTAGAGATCCTCTGTGTTTGTCCCATGCTTTTTTGAAATTAGATACTGTCCTCATCTCTACCACCTGCACTGGGAGACTATTCCACGCATCTACCACTCTTTTCATAAAAAAATATTTCTGCATATTACTCCTGAGTCTATCCCCTTTCACCCCTCATAGCAGAGCTCGCTTTCAATCAAAAGAGGCTCCTCCTGTGCATTTATGCCACAGAAGTATTTAAACATCTCTATCCTATCTTCTCTATCTCGCTTTTCCACTAACATATACATATTAAGATCTTTAAGTCTGTCCCCATATGCTTTATAATGAAGACTCTAACCATCTTAGTAGCCACCCTTTGCACCGACTCCATCCTATTTATATATATATGTTGCTAATCCATGTTGGAACAAATGATACTACCAGGTATCCCTCTGAGTGTATCAAAAGTGACTTCACGGCTCTGGGACAGAGGGTGAAGCAGTTAGGTGCACAGGTGGTGCTCTCTTCAATCCTCCCTGTTGAGGGTAAAGGCCAAGGCAGAGAGGCTCGCATCCTGGAGATGAATGCATGGCTGCGTGGATGGTGTCATCGAGAGCGTTTTGATTTCCTAGACCATGGGATGCTGTTCCAAGGATTGCAGATCAGAGATGGCATCCATCTGTCCAAGGAAGGTCGACGTGTCTTCAGTAGTAGACTGGCTAATCTACTGAAGAGGACTTTATTTATTTATTTACATTTTCTTATATACTGCGCTATTCTGCATCAGTGCGGTTTGCATGGAACATCAGAACTTACACATTTCAAAGTTGATTTGCGTTTACAATGAACAGGTAATTGAACTTGGATCAAAACTAGGGTAACTATTTACATCTTGACATCTTGACTTTAAACTAGATTCATTGGGGATGGGTGAAGAAAGCCCCCAGGTAAGTGATACATTAAATACCTTTATGGAAATGGGTGACAGGGGTAACATATGGAAAGCAGTGTGTATAAATGCACGTAGCATGGGAAATAAGATCCCTGATGTTGAAGCTTTGGTGGTAGTGGCCGACTTGGATTTAGTGGCAGTTTCAGAAACATGGTTCACAGAAAACCATGACTGGGATCTAACTATACCTGGCGATACTTTATTCAGAAAGGACAGGGTAGGAAGAAGGGGAGGAGGAGTGGCACCATATGTAAAAAATACTATTAAAGCTTTGGAATTACAGAGCTTAAAAGGGAGAGAGGAGGCATTGTGGGTTAAACTAGAAAGAGGGAAAGAGAAATCTATTTACATTGGCGTGATATACAGACCTCCCTCACAAGAGGAAGAGGTGGACAGAGAGTTAATTGAAGACATACGCAGCATTGCTAGGAAAGGGGAAGTGCCACTGATAGGGGATATCAATATGCCAGATGTTGACTGGCACATTCCTGCTGCACTATCATCTAGAAGTAAAGAGATCCTGGATTCTCTACAAGGAGAACTATTCAGGCAATTGGTAACATACCTCACATGTGAGGGGGCCATACTGGACTTGGTGCTTACCAATGCTCAAAGTGTTTCTGATGTTATAGTGGGAGATCATTTTGCATCCAGTGATCACCAGATGGTGTGGTTCAGCATTAGAACTAGGGCTGTTAGAATCCTTTCAAAGGTAAGGATCTTAGATTTTAGGAAGATTAACTTTGTCAAGATGGGCCAATACCTCAGGGAGTCGTTAGCGGGATGGGAACAGCTGGGGGATGTAGAAAAACAGTGGGCAAAACTGAAAGGGGATATTTTAAGGGCAACCAACCTTTTTGTTAAAATGGTAAATAAAGGTAAAAGGAAAAGGAGACCGCTATGGCTTTCGAAAGAAGTAGCTGAAAAGGTGAAGAAAAAGAGGGAGGCCTTCATGAAATACAAGAGATCACAGAGAGAGAAAGACAGGAATCTATATTTGGAAAAACTTAGAGAAGCTAGCAAAGTAGTCAGGAAAGCAAAGATTCAAAAAGAGGAGGAAATAGCCAATGCAATAAAATGGGGGGGGGGGGGGGATAAGATATTTTTCAGATATGTTAGCGAGAAGAGGAAGGTCAAAAGTGGTATTGTCAGACTCAAGGGTGAAGGGGAGGAATATGTAGAAGCTGATGAGGATAAAGCGGAATTGCTTAACAAATATTTCTGTTCTGTGTTCACAGATGAAGAACCAGGAGCAGGACCTCAGAAAACACCCACAAACAGGAACAGAAGCGAGGGACATCTTGAACAATTTTCAGAAGATTGTGTTCGTGAGAAACTAGCTCAACTTAAAGTAGACAAAGCGATGGGACCGGATGGGATACACCCTAGAATACTGAGGGAACTTGGGGACGTTCTAGCAGCTCCACTGACTGACCTTTTCAATGCCTCGTTGGAGTCGGAAGTGGTGCCAAAGGACTGGAGAGAGGCTCATGTGGTGCCTTTACACAAAAGCGGAAGTAAGGATGTGGTTGAAAACTACATGCCGGTTAGTTTAACTTCAGTGGTGAGTAAATTATTGGAAACGCTGCTGAAAGAGAAAATAGTGTGGTTTCTGGAGTCCAGCGGATTACAGGATCCGAGGCAGCATGGATTCACCAGAGGCAGATCTTGTCAGACAAATCTGATTGATTTCTTTGACTGGGTGACCAGGGAGTTGGACCGAGGTAGAGCCCTAGATGTGGTGTATTTAGATTTCAGTAAAGCCTTTGACACTGTTCCTCACAGGCAACTTATAAACAAACTGAGCACCCTAGGGATGGACCCTAAAGTTACTGCTAAGGGTTAGAAATTGGTTGGGTGGGAGGCAGCAAAGAGTACAAGTAAATGGAGCTCACTCTGAGGAGAAGGATATTACCAGTGGTGTGCCCCAGGGATCTGTCCTTGGTCCAATTCTTTTTAACATCTTTGTTAGTGATATAGCGGAAGGGCTGTCGGGTAAGGTTTGCCTCTTTGCGGATGATACCAAAATCTGCAATAAAGTAGACACCCAGGAAAGTTTAAATAACATGAGTAGGGATCTAGCTAAGCTTGAAGAGTGGTCTAGAATTTGGCAGCTGGGATTTAATGTTAAAAAATGTAAGGTCATGCATTTGAACTGCAGCAATCCAAGGGAGCAATATAGTATAGGGGGTGAAGTACTTTTGTCCACTAAAGAAGAGCGGGACCTAGGCATGGTTTTCTCTGATGATCTTAAAGTATCTAAACAGGTAGAAAAGGCGACGGCAAAAGTAGAAGGATGCTTGGGTGCATACGGAGAGGAATGGCTAGCAGAAAAAAGGAGGTGATAGTGCCTCTGTATAAGTCTTTGGTGCGACCTCATTTGGAGTATAGTGTGCAATTCTGGAGGCCGCACCTTCAAAAAGATGTGAACAGGATGGAGTCAGTACAGAGGGTGGCTACTAAAATGGTTAGTGGTCTTCATTATAAAGCATATGAGGAAAGATTTGAGGATCTTAATATGTACACTTTGGAGGAAAGGCGGGATAGAGGTGATATGATTGAGATGTTTAAATACCTCTGTGGCAAAAATGTACAGGGGGAGAGCCTCTTTCAATTGAAAGCAAGTTTTGCTATGAGGGGACATGGGATGAGGATGAAAGGAGATAGATTCAGGAGTGACTTGTGGAAATATTTCTTTATGGAAAGAGTGGTGGATCCATGGAATAGCCTCCCAGTGGAGGTGGTAGAGATGAGGACAGTATCTGAATTCAAAAAAGCTTTGGACAAACACCGAGGATCTCTAAAGGTATAAAGGGGACTGTTGTAGTTGTTGATATGGAATGACAGACTAGATAGGCCATGTGGTATTTTTATGTCATCATATTTTTATGTTTCTATGGTTCTATATCCTTTTGAAGGTGTGGTCTCCAGAATTGCACACTATACTCCAAATGTGGTCGCACCAGAAACTTGTACAAAGGTACTATCACTTTCTTTTTTCTACAGGCCATTCTTCTCCCTATGCACTCATGCATCCTTCTAGCTTTCGCCATTGCCTTTTCTACCTGTTTAGCTACTTTCAGTTCATCAGAAACAATCATGCCCAGGTCGCGCTCTACTTTGGTGGACAGAATTACTTCATCCCCCTACACTATCTCTCTCTTTTGCAGCCTAAATGCATGAACCTGCATTTTTTAAGCATTAAATGTCAGCTGTAAAATTCTCGACCATTCTTCAAGCTTAGCTAGATCCCTCCTCATATTATCTACTCCTTCCTGGGTGTCTGCTCTGTTGCAGATTTTGGTATCATCCGCAAAGAGATAAATCTTACCCGACAGCCCTTCGGCAATATCACTAACAAAGATGTTAAAAAGAATCGGCACTCCACGGGTAACCTCCTTCTCCTAATGCAAAACAGAGAATCCTCCTTCAGTGGAAGGGAAGTTGTAGAGCTGTGGATCTTATTGTGAAGATCCATAAGGGGAAGACTCAGCAACAGTGGCGGGAAATGTTTTTCATAAAGGTGCTGGGTACTTGGAGTGCCCTTCCGGAAGAGGTAAGGAGCAAAAATAAAGGTAATGGAATTCCAAAAAGCTTGGGATAAATTTATTTATTTATTTAGTAGTATTTAACTCGTGCCTTTCTAGTAGCAGATCAAGATGAGTTACAATTGGGTACTGCAGGTAGAGGATCGATGGTGATAGAAGGATGGAAATGGAGTACACAGGAAAACCTGCACAGAGCGGCAGGTACAACCCTAAACAGCATTGGCAGCATTGCATCAGGGTGACAAAACTTTAATGAATGTTGCTCATGCTCAGGAGGGTTGAGAGGTTGGATGGTAGGACGGAACAGTGCTGGGTTCTGTTTGGGAATTTTATATGCACATCTACCAAAAGATGATGAGTCTTAACTGGGCATAATGGTTGAGCCATTTCTGGTCTTCATCTATTACATGAGGTCATTTTACAAGGAGCCGTGTAAAGTTCCAGACCATCTCTAGGTGTATCTCAATGACTGATGCATGTGTTTGGGCCTTTACATGTGCATATTAGTTGGGCTGTTCTCTTTGTACATGCATCGAGCCAATGGCGTATGCTTTTGTGATGAGCGTTCTTGCAGTATGGGCCTGCACAGGGGGAGAGCTTGGGTGGGGCACAAATTTACAAGCAAAAGCTCTAAAGTGCTATAATTTATGTGCGTTTATCTTTCAGCTAACTAGGTGCTTTTTCAAAGTACAAAAATTGAGTGTTTATTGGTGTTTTCACACCGCAGGAGCTACTGCTCAGCACCTTTTCCTAGGGATTCAAACATACACATGTACGTCCCTTATGAGTCATGAAAGCAGAAAAGACATAAAACATGAGTCAAAGAAACAAGACAGGCCAGGAGAGGGATGAACAAGTTCCTAAGGGTCTTGTGTTTTTCCAATATTTAACCAATAAACACCTAGTTTAATTTTCTTGGATCAGGGCTGTTGTATCAGTACTTACCAGTTAAAACCTAAAAGCAGAGGCTCTAAATAGAATATTAATAAGTAAGAACATGATACCAACTCATGTCAGGAACTAAGAGCAGGAAACATTTCAATAATTAAATTTTAAATTGCTTTAAACCAAGCAGTGTATTTCCCATTTAACTAGGCCATACCACTCAATCCAGATATTGTCAAAATGCTAAAAGGATGTTTCAAATGCACTGTGTTTGCTGATCAACCCCAACGTTAGTTACCTTAGGAACCAGTTACACTGATTATAATAGGAACTAGATATGTGGAGCTCAGCAAAGTCTATGGATGAAACAACATTTCTGTTTACACTTTGCCTGGAGACACATGCAAGAAATTCATTTCTATACTTTTGTAAAAGAAGAAGCAGTACCAGAAAGTCATTTGAAATAAGGTGATGTAATTTTAATTGGAATATAAGATTAGGTATTTCATTAAAGTGCAGTAAAACTTGGCTCGTGATGCAACGGAGAGCCCAATCGCTGGTTTCCCCTGCAAGTTGCTATTCTTAGCTGTTTTCCATCACAGTGATGTCATACCCAAATGGTTAATAGGACTGTCCAGGAGAATACTCTTATCAATCCAACTCACTCAATCTCTAATATCCAGATTCCACCTTTTATCCCTAACCCATCCCTCCAAAAAACAGTCCTTCTCCAAAACACTGCCAGTTATTCTTTTTCAGCATGGTTTGTTTTTTAGTGAGCACATACACAATAAATCTTCCAAATCTCCTGTCCTCATTTCTGCCTATCAGAATGTCACTTTCCATTTTCTTTCCTTCTCTCATCTGGTACTTTGAGAGCCTTAGAAAGAAATGAGTGTCTTCTAACCACTTTTCGGAAAGATTCTTTCACATCTTTGTTCCTCAGGGTGTAAATGAAAGGGTTTAGGAGAGGGGTCACCAGTGTATTAAGCAGAGACACAACTTTGTTTAGGTTCAGTGAAGAGGCCGCCCCCTGCCTCACATACATGAATATGACAGTCCCATAAAGTATTAAAACCACGGTGAGATGGGACCCACAGGTGGAGAAAGCCTTTCGCTGGCCTTTGTTGGAAGGGATTCTCAATATGGTGGAAATAATATAAATGTAGGACACCATGGTGAAAAGGAATGAGCTTAGGAGAACAACGGTAGCAAAGAAAAACACTATTTTCTCTAACAAGGATGTGTCTGTGCATGCCATTTTGAGTAGAGGCACCACATCACAGTAATAATGATTGATGATGTTGGAGCCACAAAACGGCAAACCACACACCAACACCGTCTGAATAACAACAGTCAGGAAACCACCCACCCAAGAGCCAAAGGCCAGTCGCATGCAAAGGTTGGAGCTCATGATGGTGGTATAGTGCAATGGGTTGCATATGGCTAGATAGCGATCGAAAGACATGACGGCCAAAAGGAAAAACTCAGTAGCCCCCAGGAAGAAATGGAAAAATGCTTGCGTCACACAACAAGAAAAGCAAATAGTTTTCCTCTCAGCCAGAAAGTTGACCAGCATCTTGGGAACAATAGTTGTTGTGTACCAAATCTCCAGAAAGGACAGATTACAAAGGAAGAAATACATGGGGGTGTGGAGACTCAAATCAGATTTAATTAAGGTAATGATTGTCACGTTTCCTGCAATAGTGCAGGTGTAGATCAGAAGCACACTCAGGAAGAGGAAGCCTCCAAGATGGCGAAGACTTGGAAATCCTAGAAGTATAAATTCTGTTACAGTTGTTCGGTTTGCTGTGCTCATATCTGATGGCTTCTTGCTCAGAAGAATTATAAGGACAAACAATTATATCAGAGATTCCTGGAACATAAAGATAGATGTAATTAAGGTAACATGAGAGATGTACCCTAGTTGGAATATATTTAAAGAGTCCAAATAGCTTAATTATGAGTGTTTCAAAAAATGTGGACTACAGCCCAGTAGAAATATCATATTTGCAAATAATACTATGTAATGAAAACAATTATAGTAGACTATATCAAGGTTTATGCTATGGAGGTGGTGACGTGGCTTTTTGATTAGTGGCAATATTCAGCCACTAACCAGGTAGTTTAACTGGTTAAAGTTAAGACAAGTGAACGGCTGTCCTAACTTTAGCTGCTTAGCGGCTAAATAGTACCAGTAAGTGGGTAATGCCGCTGCAGTCTGGTGAACCTGGATATTCAACACTGGGAACAGGATAAGTTCTGCAACAGAATATCTGAGTTCAATTAAAGCAGCAGCGGTTAGGTGCTTCAAATAGCTCTGATGCCTCAGCGAAATATGACCCCATACATACTTGATAAATTCATTTGAAACATCTGTAAAAACAAGTTCTTTCTAAAATATAGAAATGTAACTAACAAGTGACACATGTGACAAGTAAAAATAAAGAGATGACTGGGAGGGTATAAGGTGCAGGAGGAATGAGCATAACCCCAATATCTTTGCAAAATGCGAACTGGCTCGGTTAGTTAAAGAAAAGAAACATATTCCGACACACTCACATGCTTTTCACTAGTGCACACGGTTCTCTAACGCAAATCATATTAACGAGAAGTTAATAAAGGAGTGAAACACACTCACACACACGTCTGCATGCGTGTGTGTCCTAATCCAGAAGTCATTTGCTAAGGCTTGTCACCATTATTGGTTTTCAATCCAATTTATTGCCACGTCAACAAATGAAGCTACAATTGATTGCTTGTGGATGAATGCGAATACAGAACGATTCTTCAAAGAGCTGAACGCCGTCAAAGAAAATGTGGTTATTTCAGCTCATAAGTATTTGTAGGACATCTTCATTCTGAATAATTATTGTTGAATAACAAAATGATTATCTAAGATAATGCTCCAGTCAGCTGAGGGATTCATATTATCTCAGTAACTTACAGTATCTCTGAGGGCCAATTAACGTCCAAGTCATGCAATTAAAATGTAATGTAATGTGTGCCTTCGAGTAGAATCACAGAAATCAAATGACTTTGCTAATATGAAAAGTGGCCTTTAGCAATGTCCCAAACGGGAAAGCTCCACTCAATGGTCCTGGAATTACTTGTGCAACATCTCCATACTTAAATTAGAAAAGTTTGTTTTAAATTTTTGATCAACCCAATGCATAATAATAGTAATAATAATCTTTAGTACCTACAAGTTACATCTATCGATCAATTTATTCATGCAAACATATATGTATGTACAGAAGCCCATTCAATTCTCCTATCCTAAAATACCTGATAATATGTCTCCAGGGAGCATGCAACATTAAAAGAATGGAATATAAACATTTCTAATGCGTTCTCTTCATTTGCTAGATTTATTTATTTATTTAATCAGTTTTATATACCACCTTATCCTTCAATCAAAGTGGTCAACAAGACAACAGAGGGACTACATCGAGGGGGGGGGAGACAACAAGATACTACAGTACATTACATTAAATTATACATAAACTACAGCAAAATTACATTTCATAATTCATTACAATTACATTAAACAAATAACTGCAATCTTACAAAATGTTAAAATAATTTAAACATTATAGGAAAATTGAAATTCAAAGGGTTAAAACATTTTGTTCTATTGGAATTAGATTAGTTGCCATATGCTTCAATAAATAGGTACGTTTTAAGGGACTTTTGAAAATCTTTGATATCATACTCATTTCTTAAATCACTAGGAATAGAATTCCATAGTTGTGGTGTCATAAAGGAGAAAGCCCTATTACATGTCATTTGTTTGGATCTATTAAACTTCAAGTGGGAATTAAGTCTGTTAGTAAACTGTGAGCATCTGGGCCTTGAGCCTATGTCCTTAGAAATAATAGTTTTAGAACATTTGCTGATGACTCATGTAAAATTTTGAAAATATTCATGAGGTTCTTGTATTTCGATCTCATAATGATTGGAAGCCAATGCAATTCTTGAAGCAAGGGAGTTATATGATCAAATTTTGGAGAATTCATTATAGTTCTTGTGGCTGTATTTTGTGCCAATTGGAGGGTATGGGTAGTATGTTTTGGAAGACCTTGATAAAGGATATTTCCAAAGTCGAGGAGTGGTGTTATAACTGCTTGACATACCGTTCAAAAGTGATTTAGTTGTAAAATTGGCTTGAGGTTCCTAATGATTTTTAAACGATGGTATACTCTAGCTGTAATTTTATTTATATGGGATTTTAAGTTAATATGTTTATCTATGATTATACCAAGGTATTTTACTTCCTCGCTGACCTTTATGTGTTTGTTTAGTATATTGATTTCTTTAGGAGTTATTAAGTTCTGATTACTGAAAGGCCGCGGGACCACGTGCCCGCTGGCCGCCGCTAACTGCTAATAATATGGTGGAGCTGGAAGAGGGAGGATGGAATGGCCTGGGGCCGGTTCACGGCGGAAGCAGGCGGAACTCACCTTGCTACTCACACGGCTGGTGAGGATTTGTTCCGCGGCCGGAATTCAGTTGATGAAGGTTTGCTGTTGGTGGTTGTTGATGGATAATGTTGGATGGTTAATAAAGCTGTGACCAGTTTGATTCCCAATTGTTTTGTTGTGGTTATTTGTAAGGTGGGGGTGGCAGTGAGTGGGGTGAAGGGGGGGCGGGGACAGGAGCAGCATGTCCGCCTTACCCAGTTATTAAAAATGAACAGCGCTTCTGTTTTATTTGGGTTTATTTTAAAGTTGTTAGCTGTGAGCCAATTGTTCATATCAGTCAAACAGTTATTAATTATTTCTGTGTCAAATGTATTCTGGTTAACTGCAGTGTAGATCATAATATCATCAGCGTGTAGATGGTAATTTATTCCATACTGTTGAACAATTTTACATATAGGTTGAATATAGATGTTAAAAAGGATTGATGATAATGCTGACCCTTGTGGAACGCCTTGTGTGATTGGGATTTGAGATGATTTCTTGTCTCCACATTTTACTATTTGCGTACGATTGTTCAGGTAGGATGTAAACCATTTAAGTGTGTTGTCGCATAGTCCAATATCTTCTAAACGTTGAAGCATTAAAGGATGAGAGATTGTGTCAAAAGCTGCTGAAATGTCAATAAATATTAAAAGAAAAACACTATTTTTCTTATCTAGACCCATTAAGAGGTTATTAAATAAAGAAATAAGAAGAGTTTCTACATTATGAAATGGTTTGAAACCATGTTGGTGTATATCCAGTGGAGAATATGAGTCTATGTGATCTTGAAACTGCCCCTTTACTACATTCTCTATAACCTTGGAGATAAAAGGTAAACTAGAAATTGGACGGTATGATTTAGGTTCAGAGGTGCTTAATGAATTTCCTTTATAGATTGGTCTAATTGAGGCTCTTTTGAGGACAGGAGGTAAATAACCTTGTTTTAGTGAAAGTTCTACAAATTTGACTAGATGGCAACTTAATTGACTCTTTGCACATTTAATCCATTCTACTGGGCATGGATCAGTTGGGGAGGTTGTTGTATTAATTGTACTTATTATATTTTCAATATGTTTTTTTGTTGGCATTGAAAAATTAGACCAAAGGTGTCTGGAATCAGAGAGTATCTTTGTCGTTAATTGATTAGGCTGTGAAGATATTATCGAGGTTAATTGATTTCTGTTTTTATTTATTAAGTAGTTTGCATATTCTTGAGGATCTATCTGGTGATTTTGACAAGGAGAGTTGTTTTTGGTAAGCTGTTTCACAATATAAAATAATTCCCTTGGTTTATTAGCAGATTTCAAAATTAAGTTTGTATGGTATTGTTGTTTGCGATTATTTATCAAATTGTTATATTCAATTAGCTTCACCTTAGAACAAATCTCAGCATACAGAGTTTTTATATGTCTCCATTTACGTTCCAAATTTCTTACTATACTTTTTGCTTCTCTGATATCATTTGAGTACCGTGGTGCATTATTCTTTCTACGTACTTGTGCCTTGCCTCTGTTGAGATTTACTAAGGCATCAGAAATGATCTGACCATGGCACAGGAGATATTGTTGGAATTGAGATTTGGTTTAGAGCAGTAAGAAGCTTTGGGTGGAAAATCATATCTGGAATAGTACCATGTTGATGTGTTGGTAGAGTAATTGCCTGTTTGTAATCTAAAGAGTCCAAAGCTTTTAGGAAGGCTTTAGATTCCTTAAATTGAAGTCAACCAAAGCAATTAATGGTTTACGGGGCAAGCTGTGTGAACAAATTAATTCAAGGATTGCTGACAGTTGATCTTTTGTGGCATTGGATATCCGATATTTCATGAAACACGCACGCGCCAACTGAAAGTTGTACTTAGCTACATGCAGGTAGAACACATTCTGCAGACTGTCTTTCCAAACGTAATTTCACTTTCTTTACTGCTCGCATAACATTGCTCACCTCTAAGAGTATTAGAGCACAGTTTGGTTGTAAAACTCCTTTCTTAGATGTGTCGAGTTTCTAGATTTCCTACTCTAAAACTGGCTCACATTTACATACTCTAGAGTAGAATTAGAATTTAATCTATTGTCCATAAGAAAGAAATAACATATGCAGCCTTCTGGGTTCAGGCTGTCAGTTATACTCCACAAATAATTCTATGCAAATTCATTCAAATGGTTTCTCTGTAAAATAAAAGGTGTCGCTGCTATGACCTGAGCGGCTATTTCATTGGCTAGTGGAAGGATCATTTTCTCTGGGCTGCAGGTTTCAGAGGATATTTAAAATGATGTCTTTCTTGTATCTTCTGCTATTCTCATCCTTCTTTTCTGGCAAGTGTCTTTTCTAGCTCATAAACTGTGCACTATAATGCTTTATTCATTTGGAATTGCGGCGGTAAATGCTATTTTTCCTTTGGTGTAGGTGTCTATTCCAATATCGAATTCATTCAGTCCAGTGCAGAGGTTAAAAAGCCCGGGGAATCTGTAAAGCTGTCGTGTAAAGCCTCAGGATTCACTTTCACCAGCTACTGGATGGACTGGGCTCGCCAAGCACCCGGGAAAGGACTGGAGTGGGTCAGACGTATTCACCCTGACCAGACAACAATAAACTATGGATCCTCTCTGCAAGGACGTGCCGTCATCTCCAGAACCAATTCCAACAATATGATTGAGTTACAGATTAATTCCCTGAAAACTGAAGACACTGCCGTGTATTACTGTAGTCGAGATGCCACATCAGTTTCTTTCATAACCAAATCTCCCCTGAACAAGAGAAAACAGAATTTCCTGTTTATCTCTCAACTTACACTTGCTAAGACAAATTTGAAAATAAAGGTATATGTACTGAACATCTTCTGAGAGTCATTCCTGCTGAGATTATTTATATCTATTCAGTTTTTCATCATTGCAAGAACTCCACTTTCAAAAACTTTTCCATTAAACAGATCACATCTCATTCTACATTCCAATCAGCTATCAGCAGCCATGGTCCTCGTGGGTATTTTGAGGTTAAGCATGGCTTACAATGTAAGAAATGATCTGGATCTTTTCTATTTACTAATTCTGCTGTCATTTTTCAGAGCCCTGCGTTTAACTTTATTGCAGTCTGGTGCAGAGTCACTAGTAGAAACATAGAACATAGAAACATGACGGCAGAAAAGACCACATGGCCTATCTAGTCTGCCCTTCCATACCAATTAATATAAACTCCTTTTTACCTTTAGTGATCCTCTTTGTTTATCCCATTTTTTTAAAATTCATATACTGTCCTCCTGTCCACCACCTACACTGGGAAACTATTCCATGCATCTACCGCTCTTTCCGTAAAGAAATCTTTCTGCATATTACTCCTGAGTTTATCTCCTTTCACTCTCATCCTATGTCTCCTCATAGCAGAGCTTGCTTTCAATTGAAAGAGACCATTCTGTGCATTTATGCCACAGAGGTATTTAAATGTCTCTATCATATCGTCCCATCCCGCCTTTCCTCTAAAGTATAATATTAAGATATTTAAGTCTGTCCTCATATGCTTCATAACGAAGACCACTAAACATTTTAGTAGCCACCCTCTGCACTGACTCCAACCTGCCTATATCCTTCTGAAGATACAGTCTCCAGAATTGCCCACAATACTCCAAATGAGGTTACACCAGAGACCTATACAGAGGTATCATCAGCTCCTTTTTTCTGCTGGCCATTCCTCCCCCTAAGCACCCTAGCATCCCTCTTGCTTTCCTTCTGCTATTCTCATCCTTCTTTTCTGGCAAGTGTCTTTTCTAGCTCATAAACTGTGCACTATAATGCTTTATTCATTTGGAATTGCCATGGTAAATGCTATTTCTCCTTTTGTGTAGGTATCTATTCCAATATCAAGTTGATTCAGTCCAGTGCAGAGCTTAAAAAGCCCGGGGAATCTGTAAAGCTGTCGTGTAAAGCCTCAGGATTCACTTTCACCAGCTACTGGATGGACTGGGCTCTGCAACCAGAATCGATGAAAAGGCAGCATTGCAAAGATGACGCCAGCTCTTAGAAACGACCTGTTGCTGGAAAATGTGAATAAGCTAGGCTGCTACAAACCCCGACCCAGAAATGCTTTGCTCACAAAATACCCCATCTTGGTCACATATAGAAAATATGGATAGAATCTCACCAAATACAGAAGAAATGCCAGTGTATTAGAAAGAGGCATGTGCAGATACAATCTGAACTGGAAACCTAAAGGAGGACTCTGTCAATAGTATAATACCAGAAACCTTTTCTACTCTGCAAAATACAAAGATATCAAAAATGCTGCACGTTCAGGTTCCTGAAGCTGGCAGATTCAAATCACTATATCGAAAGTCAATCGTCTTTTCTACCATTCTTGCCTGCAGAGCTCAGAGTGTGTAGCCTGTATCGCCCACAAAAGTAGTCCTACACCTCCACATTCTCTCAGCGTCCCCTTTAGGGGGCGCTCTCTGAGTATGTGTTTGGAGTGTGCAGAGCCTGGACTCTTTCATTAACATCTGAGCACCATGGGTCAATTTTAGAAGCCATAGATTACCCACACAAAAAAGCTTTGCGTGTACATGAGTAATTTGTCAATCACAAACATACTTCATGACTCTACCCATGCATGTAGCAAAAGGATATCTAGGGAGGGGAAAGCAGAGTTGCCAAGTTACCCAATTCCAGGAGTGGGATTTTAAGCCACTTCTGTATTTCTGTACATCATGGGTCGTTGATGTAATGCGCAGCACACATCCTTAGATACAAATCAGAGGAGTGAGCTAACCGCCAGTCTGAGACCCATAGTTCAAGAATTTAACAATCTAATAAGTTCAAAAATTCGATAAAGTTTTTGAGAATTGTTTATGGTATCATATTAATAGGTTACTACAATTGAAGTAAGGCATTGCCTGAAGGTCTGATTTTGAGGTTTTTTGTTTTTTCATTTTCACATATGATTAACCCTCTCTGAATTGACCATTTTTTGAGTGTTTTTACACAATTATGGAAGGTCAACCCTTATGGAAGGATGTTTTTAGTTTTGAAGAGAGCCATATTGCAGATCTCAGTAAAGAACCCACACTGTTCACAGAAGACACTACACAAGAAGACCTTTTAACTTCAGCTAATTGGGATGATCTGGTAAAATTACAAAAACGAAAGGTCAGATTAGAACTGCACCGTTTATCCCTCATTGAATACATCCGAAGGCGACAAATACCCAGAGGATTAAGACTGTATAAGGAACCGTGAATGTTTACTAATGATGTCGACTTTATGGACAAGTGGGTTTGCATCTTAAATAAATGTGCGTTGGACCTAATGGTTCTTATTGTGGATACAGCAGCAAATACTCTAACTTCTATAGATCAGGAATTGAAGATTATGACTGAAAAGTTACAGGAGTCAGAACCGCCCACAAAATATGAATCTAAATCGGCTGACATTTTCAAACAGATTCAAACCTTGACAGAAGAAGTGAAGAAATTTAAGATGAGTAAACTGCGACGTGATAATGCGGGAAGGGTTAGGACAGGAAGGGTTAGGACAGCAGTTATAGTTGGTGATTCGATCATTAGGCATGTAGATAGCTGGGTGGCTGGTGGACGTGAGGATCGCCTGGTAACATGCCTGCCTGGTGCGAAGGTAGCGGACCTCACACGCCACCTAGATAAGGTCTTAGATAGTGCTGGGGAGGAGTCTGCTGTCTTGGTACATGTTGGTACCAATGACATAGGAAAATGTGGTAGGGAGGTTCTGGAAGCTAAATTTAGGCTTTTAGGTAGGAAGTTGAAATCCAGAACTTCCAGGGTAGCGTTCTCCGAAATGCTTCCCGTTCCACGCGCAGGACCCAATAGGCAGGCAGAGCTCCGGAGTCTCAATGCGTGGATGAGACAATGGTGCAGAGATGAGGGGTTCGGATTTGTTAGGAACTGGGGAACATTCTGGGGAAAGGAGGGGCTCTTCCGAAGGGATGGGCTTCACCTTAACCGGGATGGAACCAGGCTGCTGGCATTAACCTTTAAAAAGGAGATAGAGCAGCTTTTAAACTAGATAATAGGGGAAAGCCGACAGTCGCCCAAGAGCGCATGGTTCGGAAGAATGTATCCTTGAAGGATACTACAAAAAGCAGAGAGGTTCCAAAAAAGAGTAAAGTAGCCCAAATGCCCTCGAGTATGGAGCAGACAGAACTTAAAGATCCCAAATTACCCATGTCTACCAATAGCCAAATTAATATGAATAAAATACAGTCTCTAAAATGCTTGTATGCAAATGCTAGAAGTCTACAAAACAAGATGGGAGAGTTAGAATATATAGCACTAAACGAGAGGTTAGATATGATTGGAATATCAGAGACATGGTGGAAGGAGGACAACCAGTGGGACACTGTGATACCTGGGTACAAACTATATCGAAATGATAGAGCTGATCAAATTGGTGGAGGGGTTGCGCTCTATGTTAGAGAGGGCATTGAGTCAGAAAGGATTAAAGTTTTGCAAGAAACAAAATTTGCTGTAGAATCTCTATGGATTGAAATTCCATGTAAAAAGGGGAAGGCGATGGCAGTGGGGGTGTACTATCGTCCGCCTGGCCAGAATGAACAAATGGATGATGAAATGCTCAAAGAAATCAAGGAAGCTAGCAAAAGTTACAGTGCAGTAATAATAATGGGTGATTTCAATTACCCCGGCATCGACTGGGTCAGTGTCACAACAGGACATGCTAGGGAGATAAAGTTCCTAGATGAAATAAATGACTGCTTCTTGGAGCAGCTGGTTCATGAACCGACCAGAGGGGAAGCAATATTAGACCTAGTCCTTAGTGGAACACCAGATGTAGTGCAAGAGATAAGGGTGTTGGGGCCACTTGGCAATAGTGATCATAGCATGATCGCCTTTGATTTAATTAGTGGAGGAGGGATAGTAAGGAAATCCACAGTACTACCCTTTAACTTTCGAAAGGGAGACTATGATAGAATGAGGAAAACAGTTAAGAAAAAACTAAAAGGAGCAGTTGCAAAGGTTAAAGACGTACATCAAGCTTGGGTGTTGTTGAAAAATACTATCTTGGAAGCCCAGACCAGCTGTATTCCACGCTTTAAGAAAAGTGGAAGGAAGTCCAAAAAATTGCCAGCATGGTTTAAAGCTGAGGTCAGAGAGGCTGTTGTTGCCAAAAAAGCATCTTTCAAGAAATGGAAAAAAGAGCCAAATGATGAAACCTGGAAACAGCACAAGCACTGGCAAGTCAAATGCAAGGCATTGATAAGGCAGGCAAAGAGAGAATTTGAGAAGAAGCTTGCTGCGGAAGCAAAAACGCGAAATAAAGACCTTTTCAAGTACATTCGTAGCAAAAAACCCGTGAGAGAGTCAGTTGGTCCATTAGATGATAAAGGGGTTAAAGGAGCACTAAGAGGCGACAAGGCGATAGCGGAGAGACTGAATGAATTCTTTGCTTCGGTCTTTACTGAGGAAGATGTAGGGATGTTACCCACGACTGAAGTGGTATTTAAAGGTGTGGAAGAATTGAAGGAAACATCGATACATCGGGAAGATGTCCTACAACTATTAGATAAACTGAAGAGTAGCAAATCACCTGGGCCGGATGGTATACATCCAAGGGTGTTGAAAGAACTGAAATTTGAGATTGCAGACCTGCTATCAGTAATCTGTGAACTATCATTAAAATCATCTCTAATACCTGAGGATTGGAGGATCGCCAATGTAACACCAATTTTTAAAAAGGGTTCGAGGGGTGATCCGGGAAACTACAGACCGGTGAGCCTGACATCAGTACCGGGAAAAATGGTAGAAACCATCATAAAGAATAAAATTACTCAGCATATAGATAGTCATGACCTAATGGGAGACAGCCAACATGGCTTTAGACAAGGAAGATCTTGTCTTACTAATCTGTTATGTTTTTTGAAGGAGTGAATAAACAGGTGGACAAAGGTGAGTCGGTTGATATTGTGTATCTGGACTTTCAGAAAGCCTTTGACAAGGTCCCTCATGAGAGACTTTTGGCAAAACTAAAGAGTCATGGGATAGGAGGCAGTGTACTACTGTGGATCAGGAAACTGGTTAAAAGATAGAAAGCAGAAGGTAGGGCTAAATGGCCAATTTTCCCAATGGAGAAAGGTGAATAGTGGTGTACCCCAGGGATCTGTGCTGGGTCCGCTGCTTTTTGACATATTCATAAATGACCTGGAAAGTGGAATAACGAGTGAGGTTATCAAATTTGCTGATGACACAAAACTATTTAAAGTTGTTAAAACCCAGGAGGATTGTGGAAAATTGCAAGAGGATCTTGATAAATTGGAAGACTGGGCATCAAAATGGCAGATGAAATTTAATGTGGAGAAGTGCAAGGTTATGCACCTAGGGAAGAACAACCCAAACTATGGTTACACGATGCAAGGTTCCACATTAGGAACCACCACCCAAGAAAAAGATTTAGGCGTCCTTGTGGATACCATGTTAAAACCCTCGGCCCAGTGTGCAGCGGCAGCCAAGAGAGCAAATAGAATGCTAGGAATCATAAGGAAAGGAATGGAAAATAAAACCAAAGATATTATAATGCCTCTATATCGTTCCATGGTGAGACCGCACCTTGAATATTGTGTGCAATTCTGGTCGCCATATCTTAAAAAGGATATAGCAATTTTAGAAAAGGTTCAGAGAAGAGCCACCAAAATGGTAAAGGGGATGGAAGGCTACTCCTATGAAGAAAGGCTAAAAAGGTTGGGGCTCTTTAACCTGGAAAAGAGACGGCTGAGGGGAGATATGATAGAAGTCTATAAATTAATGAACGGAGTGGAACGGGTAAACGTAGATCGATTGTTTACCTTATCAGAATATAGAAAGACTAGGGGACATGCAATGAAGCTACAGGGTAAACTATTTAAGACTAATAAAAGAAAATATTTTTTCACTCAACGTGTAATCAAACTCTGGAATTTGTTACCGGAGGATGTAGTAAAGGCTGTTAGTGTAGCTGGGTTTAAAAAAGGTTTGGACAAGTTCCTGGAGGAAAGGTCCATAAACCATTATTAAGAAGGGACCCAGGATATCAATGCTTGAACCAATACAAGCATTGTGGAACCTGTGTCCCTTGGGGAAACTGCTAGGTACGTATGACCTAGATTGGCCACTGTTGGAAACAGAATACTGGGCTTGATGGACCTTGGTCTGACCCAGTATGGCATATCTTATGTTCTTATGTTCTTATATAATCTAGACTATACAACAGGTTATGTATATCCTTGGACCAATCCTAAACGTAAACTCACTAAAAAGAAGAAACAAGTAAATTTTGAAACAACTTCAGATGAATCCAGTGGTAGTACCACGGATTCCAGTAAGCGTTCATGTGAGGTTTTTTCTGACGACCAAACAGAAGCCGTAAAAAAGAAAGAACCACGCACAAAAACGAAAACCAAGATAGAGACCCGGAAAACCTGAATTTCAATGAGGAGGAATTTTCGAATACAGTCCACTGGAGCAGTCTGCTATAGTAGTGAATTTATCTCATTTTCTTTTAACATCAGAACATCTGGCAGTGCTGAATAAAGGCTTTTCTTTTGTTCCTGAGGTATTTTTTGACGAGTTCCAATTTCGCATAGATTTAGAAGGCCTCATAAGGAAATTACACTTAAAAGTATATTTCGCGTCTCAGCCACAGACACCACAATTGACATTGGAACATAACCTCAGGCGTGTACCATTACCGTTGAAGTCCACTTGGTCCCCCCCGGGACCTTTGCCCCCCGCCCTGATTCTATTTAAAGATTTAATATCACGGGATGTTCATCAACATATAGTTACCGTTAATAAGATCAATAGATTTTTAACTATTTTTATTTTATTTATTTTATTTATTTAACATTTTTTATATACCGCACTATTCATCATCAGTGCGGTTTACATTGAACAACAACATACCTGTCAATACATGACTGATCTAGGTTTACAGATAACAGGGAGGATAAACTGGGTGTAAACTGGGGATAACTATCTACATAATTATACATAATTATATATACATTAGATAGGTTACATCAAAATTTGAGTTTGACAAGAATACAGTGTTATTACGTTTTGATTTTTTGTTCTGGGTTGTTGTTATGTGTAGGAGTTATCTGAGTGAGGTGGGGGCCGGTTCTATTGGGTGTATGGTAGCCTGAAGTGCAGAGTGAATAAGTAGTGCTTGATGGACTTTCTAAATTGGGTGATATCCCTGATTGATCTGATGTTTGGAGGTAGTTTGTTCCAGCATTTGGGAGCATAGGACACAAAAGCTCTGTTAGTAGTTTGTTGTGTCCATTTTGTGGAGATGCTAGGAGTAACTAGTGTGTTTTCTGCTACTAGTCTCCTGGGTCTGTTTGGTGTGAGGGTGATGAGGTTTGAGATCAATGCAGGAGATAATTTATTAATAGCTTTGAATGTGATGAGGAGGGTTTTGTATGTTATTCTGCAGTTTATCGGGAGCCAGTGCAGATCGATCAGAATTGGTGTTATATGATCCCTTATAGAAGCTCCAGATAAGATGCGGGCTGCCGCGTTCATCGCCAGTTGAAGTGGATTTAGAGTATTCTTGGGGAGGCCATGAAGGATGATATTCGCATAGTCAAAATGTGGTGTGACTATTGCTTGGAAGACTGTACGGAAGTCCTCGGTCTCCATCATTGGTTTCAGGTGGCGCAGTGTTTTTAGTTTGTAGTAAATTGACCTTACTGTTTTCTTTATGTGTTCTTTAAGATTGAGTTGTTGATCGAGTATCACACCGAGGTACTTTATGGAGGTCTTGATTGGGAGTTCTGCATCTCTTACTGTGAGGGTGGTTGGCGGAGCAAATTGCTTGTTTCTTGTGGCTATGAGTACTTCGGTTTTCTTGAAATTTATTCTCATGTTCTGATTGAGAAGCCAGTCGGTTATTGTGTTGAAACAGTTGATTAGTGGAGAGTAGTCAGGATTTGAGATATTGATCTGTGTGAATATTAGTACGTCATCCGCGTATAATAGGCAGGATATATCGAAGTCTTTGGTGATTTGGCAGATTGGCTGCATGTATATATTAAAAAGCAACGCAGATAGAGATGAGCCTTGAGGTACTCCCTGTTTCTGTTTGAAGGGTTCGGATGTAATGTTGCCTGTACGGACCTGTTGCCAGCGCTCATCTAGGTAAGATTTGCACCAGTTCCAGGCTTGGTTACGGATACCTTTTTCGTGAAGTCTGGCTAGCATAATCTTATGGTCGACTGAGTCGAACGCCGCTGATATGTCCAGAAAAATCATTGCAATCGCCATTTGAATGTTGTCAATCCCGCAAATGAGTTTATTAAGTAGTGAAGTCATGAGTGTTTCTGTTCCATGAGCTTCTCGGAATCCGTGTTGGCATGGGTCCAACGGGGCTGCTGTGTCAATGTGGTGTTGGATCTGCCTCTGAGTTTCCTTTTCAAGTATCTTGGCTAGATAGGGAATGCTGGAGATTGGGCGGTAGGACTCTTCCTTCGTTGGATCCATCTGGTTGTTTTTTAGCAGAGGGCGAATTGATGTTTGTTTAAGGGCGGTAGGGAAGATTCCAGTTAGATAGGAAATATTTGCGATCTTAGCTATGTAAGGGCTAAGCTCGGCACGTAAGGTTTTGATCCAGTGTGCTGGACATGGGTCATTTGGTGCCGTGGTGGTGTTTATGGTAGCGATAATTTCTTCTATGGTTTTTCTTGATGGTGGTGAGAACTTATCGAGTGATGCCTGAGCTTGCGGGAGTTGGATTAGTATTTGTGATGACGTTGTGTTCGCCTTGACCATTTTGGCTTGGATGAAATTAGCATAAAGTTGTGGTTGTACGGATTCTTGGTGCGGTGGCGATGGATCTTTGGTTAATGTTTTTACTAAATTGAAGAGATCGCGTGGTCTGTTTAATGTTTTGCTGAGAAGGTTGGAGTGGAATTCTTTCCTTGTAGTCCAAGTTAGTTCGCGGTGCTTTTTGAGGTGGGTGAGATACTCTCCTTGATCCTGGTTGTTGTGGGTGTGTCTCCATTTTCTTTCTAACTTCCTTAATTGGAGTAGAGATGTACGTAGTTCTGGAGAGAACCAAGGGGCATCCTGCTTTTTATTGGAGCGGTTCCTGGATGGGAGCTTCTTGTTCATGCTTGGTTGATGGGCATACTGGTGGAGAGTGTCGTTCCAGTTAGAGATCAACTCGTTTAGATTGTCCGTTGGCTTGGATAATTTTGGCAACGCTTGTTTAGTGAGGGTCTCTATGTCTAACGGCTTAAATCGCCCTGCGCTTGTTGTTGAGGTGACTGGTTGGGCGAGTGCGTTTGAGTTTGTTGGAATCTGGAATAAGATCAGGCTATGGTCTGACCAAGGGACTGGGATAATAGATGGTTTGGTGTCATTATATAAGCTTGATACTGTTGATGGAACAAATATCAAATCGAGGATGTTCCCTTGTTTGTGTGTGGGGTTGTGCACGATTTGTTTGTATCCAAGGTCTGTCATGGCATCGAGGAATGTACTGGATAAGTCGTGATGTAGAGAGGCAAGGTTAAAATTACCTAACAACCAGTTTGGTTTGTTGTGGTTGTCAGGACTGCAGGCTAAGTTTATTATATCTGAGAGATCTTCTGATACTGCATTTGGTGCTGAGTAGATGAGATTGATGGAGTTGCTTCTATTTGAAATAGTTATAGTGTCTAGATGTTGGGAGCTCCTGGTTAGGGACACTCGGTATTGCAACTTGGACCTTGCTATAATGAAGACTCCTCCACCTCTTCTATTATCTCTGTTACAAGCGAAGAGTGAGAAATTGGGGGGCGTGATTTGGTTAATTAGGACAGTGTCTGAGTCAGAGAGCCATGACTCAGTGACCATTAGGAGGTCTAGATTGTAGTTGGATATTAGGTCTGTGATGGCTGGCCATTTGTTGCGCACAGACCGTGCGTTGATGAGTGCACATCTAAGCTCTTGTTGCAGGTCGTCTTTGTTGGTCTTTTTGTTAGTAATGGTCTCCAGTGTTATGTAGAGTAGGCGTGATTGTCTCTTGTGTTGAAGGTTTGGGTAGGGTTGATAGTAGTTGTAGTGATGTTTTCTATTTGAGCCTAGGAGTGCTGGGATAGGGTTATGATCAGGTATGTATGAGAGAGAGTCATGAATGGTCATGGCAATAGTGTAGAGAAAAACGAGCGTTATGGTTGATGTAGTCATGATTATCTTTTGGTGTTATTCCTGTTGGGTCACGGTATAAGGGCACTTCGATGGTCTTCAGGCGAGGCGTGTCAGTCGCGGGTATGCCTGCTGGTGGCTCTTCTTTAAGCGATGGCTGTTTGGCTCCGATTGGGTGAGGCAGGCTTTGGGAGGAGGATTGTTGCTCTGATACCTGGATGCTATAGGCAGCAGTAGAATTGAATGCTGATGGTGTCAGAATACTTGGATATTCTAGGCAGTAGTAAAGTTGAACGTTATTGGTAATAAGATGAATGGGGCTACTGGCGACAGTACTAGTTGAGTGCTACTGGTAATCACCCTACTTGAATGCTATGGCAACAGTGAGAAATGAATGCTGTGGCAATATTAATACTTGGATGTTACTGGCAACAGTAATAATGAATGCTGTGGCAATATTAATACTTGGATGCTACTGGCAACAGTAATAATGAATGCATAAAGATGATGAAGGTAGTTATGAGGTATGGTACATTCACACGATTAATCTATATACTTGCTGTGGTTGAGAGTTGTTTAGAGAGGCCTGAGTTCACGTCTGCGTTCAGTTGTTGATAGAATGTTGGTTTCTCGGTCATGTCGCCTATCGTGCCTCGCCTAAGGGCCACGCCAAAGGGCCCTCTGGCGAGGCCCTCAGGCGCGGGCCCGCCAGTCGCGGGCGCGCCTGCTGGCGCGAATTTTAAATGAAGAGTCCTGTGCCCCGATTGGGCCGCGATGAACGGCAGGCCCCTCCTGCTGTCGGTGGCTCGATCCCCGGGAAGGGGAGAGCTGCTGGTGGTGGTGGGGGCTTCGGGAGGTGCGCGCCTGCTGGCGCGAACTTTAAATGAAGAGTCCTGTGCCCCGATTGGGCCGCGATGAACGGCAGGCCCCTCCTGCTGCCGGTGGCTCGATCCCCGGGAAGGGGAGAGCTGCTGGTGGTGGTGGGGGCTTCGGGAGGTGCGCGCCTGCTGGCGCGAACTTTAAATGAAGAGTCCTGTGCCCCGATTGGGCCGCGATGAACGGCAGGCCCCTCCTGCTGCCGGTGGCTCGATCCCCGGGAAGGGGAGAGCTGCTGGTGGTGGTGGGGGCTTCGGGAGGTGCGCGCCTGCTGGCGCGAACTTTAAATGAAGAGTCCTGTGCCCCGATTGGGCCGCGATGAACGGCAGGCCCCTCCTGCTGCCGGTGGCTCGATCCCCGGGAAGGGGAGAGCTGCTGGTGGTGGTGGGGGCTTCGGGAGGTGCGCGCCTGCTGGCGCGAACTTTAAATGAAGAGTCCTGTGCCCCGATTGGGCCGCGATGAACGGCAGGCCCCTCCTGCTGCCGGTGGCTCGATCCCCGGGAAGGGGAGAGCTGCTGGTGGTGGTGGGGACCTCAATTACAGGCTTTGAAAGATTTGCAAACTCGCACAGACGTAGTGGTTCACCGTGCCGATAAAGGGGGAGCAATTGTTTTACAAGATCGAGACCAATATCTTGCAGAAGCATATTCTCAATTGTTAGTGGATACTACTTATAAACGGTTGACAATCGACCCCACGGCGGATTTACAAAAGTTGATAAAAAATATAACTACACAGGCACTAGAGGATAAGCTAATCACTAAAAAAGAATGGAAATACCTGAATCCCTCCAGTTCGACTATAGCAAAACTATATTTAGTGCCCAAAATTCACAAGAGCCTTACTAATCCACCGGGTCGACCCATAGTCTCCACCAGGGGCACCATTTTGGAGCCCCTCTCGACGTATATAGATTCCTTTTTGCGTCCATTGTTGGCCAACATTCCGGCATACTTGAGGGATACGGCCCATTTTTTAACCATTTTATCTGATTATACCCATTGGGCATCTCAAGATGAAATTTTGTTGGTCACCCTGGACGTGACCGCACTGTACACTAGCATCCCCCAACAGGCGGCCCAAGCCACTATCATGACTGCTTTACACACAAGGAACGATTTGACCGCAGCCCATTTGCAGTTTCTTGAACGTTTAACAGAGTTGGCGATTTTTCATAATTTTTTTGAATTTGAACACCAGATTTTTGAACAAATATCAGGAGTGGACATGGGGGCAACCTGTGCCCCGTCAGTAGCTAATCTGTTCATGGGGATTTATGAACATGACTGGATGTCAACATCCTCGTATCAAGAACAAATAATTATGTGGAAACGTTATATAGACGACGTGTTCATGTTATGGAGAGGCTCGGTACACCAATTGGAAGAATTTGTGGTTTGGCTCAATTCACAAGATAGGCACATTCAGTTTACATATGCCTCTAATGCCACTAGGATAGTATTTCTAGACGTAGAGATTGAAAAGAGCGCTACAGGGTGGATTACCTCCATCTTCAAGAAACCAACGGATCGCAATACATTTCTTCATTATGGTAGCAGCCACCCAAAACAATTGCGGGATGGTCTACCGTTCTCTCAATTCCTACGTTATCGTAGGAATTGTTCTGACATACGAACCTTCAAAAAACAATCTAAACAATTAATGACGGATTTTAGACTTAGAGGCTATCCGGAACATATTTTAAAAATAGCTTATAAAAGAGCATTATACAATGATCGAACATTGCTCCTACAAACCAGGACTAAACCCTCTTTGGATGATTCGGTTATTAATTTGATCACCAGATATTCTCCCCATAGCACCTTTATTAAAAGGACGCTTAAAAAACACATGAATGTAATCAGTACTCTTTCTGGCTTAGAGCAGAAACGAATTAGATGTGTATGGACACGTCAGAAAAACTTGAAGGAGCGACTTAGCCCGACAGTACTATGATCACCTTTGGTTATCCATCCAACGGATCCTTTAGGGCATAAGATTTGTGGAGAATGCAACATTTGTAATGTATCAGAAACGGTGACAACTTTTCAACACGATGGAAGAACTTATACATTGCGACAATCAACCACCTGTACTTCTAGCTATGTAGTCTACTGCATTCGTTGTCCTTGTGGTTTAATGTACATAGGGAAAACCGAAAGATTATTCAGGATTCGCATTAACGAACAGCGCAGTAGACTTAAATGTAAAAAACTCGAAGCGCCGATAGTGGTACACTGTCTTTCAGCTCAACATACCTTTGATCATCTTAGATGCTTCTGTTTGGACATGATCCATACAGGGCAGAATGGCAAAACTAGAGAACAAACCTTAATCATTAGAGAACAACGCTGGATACATACTTTACAAACAATTCACCCTCATGGCATGAACAATATGATAGATTGGGCAGCATGTCTATAAGAGTTCCATACAGAAGTAACCAGTAAACTTTTGCATCGCCAATCACCGGTCGATTAAGAGACAAATTTTAGAAAAAGCTTTTAGACCTATGAATCATGTTGACGTCACACATACGTAGCTAATTCTCCACGAGATAAGAGCGTTTCATTCATTCAGTCCGCATGCGCGGCGTCTTTTAGGAGAAACTGAGAAGTTCCGCTATACATCGAGGAGGTTTAACTCCGCTTGCCGAACATCAAGTTTAACAAATTCAGCAGTAAGGTACCAACGCTTCGGTTTAGAGTAATATGCAAGTTGGCAAATGATCTCTTCAATTCTTTATATTTCTTAATTAAGGCATGCAATCTCCCTATTAAGTAACCGTTTTTTGTTTACCGTTTTTTGTTTTTTGAACAACATCAGGTTTGAGATATGTATAATCAGTGAATGGCAGGAGTCGCTTTGGTTCAGCAGACTTTTTGAACTACCCCCCTGATGAAACTAACCCGTTATGTGAAACGCAGAACGGCAGCCGGATGAAGGCGTCGGGGAAGCCTAAGATAAGCATACATATGTTCTGCTACCTTGCATTGAAAAAATCTATTTGTTGATCACTGCTTTAACCTGAAGTAACATCATGGGTCGTTGATGTAATGCGCAGCACACATCCTTAGATACAAATCAGAGGAGTGAGCTAACCGCCAGTCTGAGACCCATAGTTCAAGAATTTAACAATCTAATAAGTTCAAAAATTCGATAAAGTTTTTGAGAATTGTTTATGGTATCATATTAATAGGTTACTACAATTGAAGTAAGGCATTGCCTGAAGGTCTGATTTTGAGGTTTTTTGTTTTTTCATTTTCACGTATGATTAACCCTCTCTGAAATGACCATTTTTTGAGTGTTTTTACTTCTGTATTTCTGACAATCTCATTCTGATGCACTATGGGACCTGCAGCACTAATTCCAAAGGGTAAAATCAGGGACTACAAATACTACACTGCAATGAAATGCACATTTAAAATCCGAACTGGCAAAAAACACTCCTGGAACTGGGTAACTTGGCAACTCTGGGAAAGTTCATTTTGTCTGGGCTTCATGCACCTGAAGTACTCCAAAGTTCCAATCGCTCTCCCCCCCTCCCCCCGCATCACAATTACAGTCAGCGTTCTCATCAGTGCAGCTCCAATGTCACAAAATAATTTTTATCCCAACTATCTTAACCACAGAAGTAAAGATTTGCAGACTGGTAGAATTACACAGCTGGAATCTGAGTCTGATGTGTAAAATTATCATATGCAATTATATTTTAACCTAATTCCTCTTTCTTCTCCAGACTTTCTTTAAAGAAACACCTTTCCATTACTCTACTCTGCCTGGTGGAACGGTAAACATCATATTTCCACTGCATTGGTTTGGAAGTGAGTGTCATGCTTTGTTCATATCTGTGTGAAAATGAAAGTTTTCTATCACACAAGACTTCTTGGAAATTCTCATAGTAACACAGTAAATGACTCAGTGAGGGGGTGACACTTGTACTTGGCGCTCTGTGCAGGCTACACCCCTCTGGGCCTTTGTTTCGGGCTGTACACCCCTCACTGCAGTACAGGATCCGAGTTATATTACTACATTCAGAGGGCAGCTGGATATTTTTCATCACTGCATAATCTGAATCAAAGCAGGATTCCTTCATCAGAATCCAACCCGACCCAAGCCTGACTTAAAGCCTTGTGACAAGAGGCACACGAACATTCAAACACAAATATCCTGTTAAATATGCTCGAGGTGCCTTGGCAGTCAAACATCACGGAATTATCAAACAATGATAAGCCACAAGACAACTCGTAGCTATAATATACATAGTTGTAGATACTGTAAATAGTTCCCCTAGATTGAAATCCAAGTTGGATCTCCCATCCACTGTAAATGCATAACAGACTCTCTGAGATGCATAAATGTTATCTGTAAACCACACTGATTTTAAAGAGCACAGTATATAAAAGCAATAAAATAAAAAATAATAAAATAAATAAATAAAATTAGAGATTCACATCCTGTACAGAAGCTGGGAATTGGGAGAGGACAGCTCTTACAGGGAACAGAAAAAGGCTGTTTCCAAGAGCTTGTTTCTATTTCTCGTCAGTTTGCACAGGTAAGAGACTAGGTGATGGATAATTTAACTTCAGCTTCAAAACTAAAGTATTGCAAAAGAATTGCGCATATTTAAACTATAAAAAATTGTCCATGTTTGTAGGTGTCAGTCTGGAAGTTCTACTGCACAGTCAAATCCAGAAGTGAAGAACCCTGGAGAGTCTCTGAAGCCGTCCTGTAGAAACTCGGGTTCTCTCTTTCCAGCCTCTACGTGTTTTGGGTTCTCCACTCCCCAGGGTGAGGACCGGACTGGGCAGCATGAATTGAACCAACGAATGAAAATACATTGTACGCAGAATCTGTTAAGAAGAGATTGACTATCACCACAGACAATAACAACACTACGGTTTATCTAAATACCACTGGCGTTAGAGTGTCGTATCTTTCCTGAACCTGGGAGTAACTTCACTAATGGGGAACAGAAAAATACCCCTTCTGATAGCTTGCTTCTATTTTCTGTCAGCTTGCACAGGTAAGAGACTAGTCAATGAATAATTAAGCTTAAGCTTCAGAAATGTCATGGGCCATGAGCTTATACATTTTTTAAATATGAAAAATTCTCCATGTTAGCAGGTGTCACTTTGGAGGTTTCACTAGTCCAGTCAGATCCAGAAGTAAGAAAGCCTGGAGAGCCTGTCAAGCTGTCCCGTAGAATCTCTGGGTTCACACTGATGCCAATACTGAACAAGATTCTTGCAAGAATAAACTAAGGGAGATAGTGAACCAACTTCATCCCTAGAAGACCAGCAGCTCTCCCCTTCCCGGGGATCGAGCCACCAGCGGCAGGAGGGGCCAACTGCTGCACACAGCCCAGTCGGGGCTGTGCAACACACTATAATTCTTTGCGCCATCGGGCGCGCCCGCGCCTGAGGCCCTCGCCAGAGGGCCCTTTGGCGTGGCCCTTAGGCGTGGAACGGGGCGGTAGGCGGTAGCACTCCAGCAAGCCACAAACAAAGCCACAACTTACACCTGGACCAGAGCCAGCTACCAATACCAAAAAAGGCAAGTCCTTCACAGCTAACTGTATTTTGAGATAGCAGCCTTTGCCTTGACCATTAACCAGAAGTCACTTGAGCTTTTAGCGGTATCATATAGCTATTTTTGTTGTTAAACTCTACTAGCAACAATACCCCTGTACCATTCTCTCCATTGATAACGTTTTGCATACTCTGTACTGCTTTTCATGCAATTATCTTACTGTATACCAGTAATTAGATTCCTTATGTACTATTACCACTATTGCTATTACCACTTGCACTCACAGTACTACTGCAATTAATCTTTCCTGAGTGCAAATACTGCATTACACTGCACTGTAGCCAACGTTTCCACAATTATCCTTCTCATTACTAACACCCAAGAGAATGTACAAAGTTCTGCTCTTACTCGTGACCTTCCTTATCCTTGGTCTCCCTTACACCTCAAATGCATTCAACCATGACACATATCATATACCAATCCTACGCACATACGGAAGGAGATGGTCCGAATTCCCCCACCACACTACGGCAAAAAATAACTTTACATCCCACTCCCATCTACTCAACATTCCTCTCCAAACCATCAAAAGGATACAAGAAGAGAAGCAACATCACCAACGCCTACTAAAATGTGCACTAATAAATGCCAGATCAGTACGATCTAAATGGCCCGCAGCCATCGACCTGATACATCAATATAACCTCGACATCTTGATGATCACGGAGACATGGCTATCCGACTGTGACAACGTACTACTGAATCAGATGCTGCCACCAGGATTTGTGATATACACATCCCACAGATCTAGTCAGAAAGGAGGCGGAACCCTCATCCTGGCCAAAGCTGATTTACACTTCAAGATGTGCAACTCCTCTAGCTCAACTTACCTTGACTCCCTCACAATAGCTAATGAGCTCTGTACAATCAACCTTTTCTATCGGGCACCCTCCTCCTAACCAGATGATCTACCAACTATAATTGAGCAGGCATGTACCACATCCACCTCACGCTCACCAAGTTGGCTAATCGGTGACTTCAATCTCCCATCTCTTCAAGACAGCCACTCAGCAGCATTCCTTGACGCCCTTGAGGACCTAGGTTACAAACAGCATGTCGATTCCCCCACCCACACTAAGGGTGGCAAACTAGACCTCATTTTCGCACCTCTCTCCAACGCCACAATACCCCTAACTCTTGCACTATCTCTAATACCAGTACCCTGGTCGGACCACAGTCTTCTCAGTTTCAATATACCCATTAACACATCCCACAAAAGCCGAAAGTCTTCTAACACATCTGGAACCCACACAACCCGCTTTAGACCACTCAACCAGAGCGTAGTCCTAGAGAATCTCAGACCTCTCATGGCCAACACAACCATGGATTTAGATGATCTCATATCCAAATGGGATGAAAACCTGAGAGCTGCCTCCTGCCCATCACTCACTGAAAAGAGAATTCGAAAACATGAACATACTCCATGGTTCTCCACAGACCTTCGTACATCTCTCCACCATCTACGCAAACTTGAGCGACAATGGCGACGAACTCACTCTCCTGAGGCGCTGGCAGCATACAGCTCATACTTAACTACCCACCGAGCAAAGATAACACAAAGCAGGAAAACTTACCACACAGGCTTAATAAAACGCTCTATCAATAAACCACATGCATTGTTCAGCATAGTAAAGTCCATAACAGGAGAACCGGTCTCAGCACAACCCCCTATGCCTCAGCCGCAGGACTACGCAAACTACCTGCAATCAAAGATGATTAAAACCAACACAGACATAAATGTCAACAACGCCTCCACTTCACCTAAGGAATCCCATGCAATGCCACTACACAACTTCTCCACTGTATCAAACAGAGAGGTTGTGAACATTATTGCCTCAATCAATCCTAGTACAGCTCCTAATGACCCGTGTCCAGCCAGCTGGATCAAGGACATGCGACATGACCTCAGTCAAATATTGAGCAAAATACTTAACCAGTCCTTCTCAACAGGTTCATTCCTGCAGAGTCTGAAACACACTTCCATCAAGCCCCTACTGAAGAATAATAGACTGGACCCATCCAAGGTTGAATCCTTCAGGCCTATCTCGAGCATCCCACAGCTTGCAAAAATCATTGAGAAGGCCGCCCAACAACAAATCCAACATCATATCGACTCTGAAGCACCACTAGATCCATCTCAACATGGCTTCAGGGAAGCACATGGAGTCGACACAGTCCTTACAACCCTATTCAATGTTGTGGTAACAGGAATAAATAACATTCAACAGGGTTTCGTCCTCATCTTCCTGGACATCTCCGCCGCTTTCGACTCTGTGAGTCATGACATACTCCTGCAACGCTTGAAAGATAAGGGGATTCAAAGCACAGCACTCGAATGGTGTAAATCCTACCTATTGAACAGGTGGCAACAAGTAAAGACAGGCCACGCATCCTCAGAACCATTCCTGCAATCACAGGGAGTACCCCAAGGATCGTCCTTATCGGCACTAATGTTTAATATCTACATGCAGCCGATATGTGACTTGATCAGATCCTTTAACGTACAATGTCTCGCTTACGCAGATGACATCCTCCTATATATGCCGTTCACAATTGAACATCCAGTATTCTCCCCAATAATCAATTGTTTTGAAGCTGTAGCCAAATGGTTGCTATCACAAAACCTTCGGATTAATCACAACAAAACTGATGTTCTTTTTGTCACAAGGAACCGTAAGTTCATACCTCCTCCATCACTTCTCGTCAACAACATAGAGCTGAAATCAAAAGCTACAATCCGTTACCTCGGCATCACATTGGATCAGCACTTGGATATGACAACGCATGTCAAGAACATCACAAAAACTATATATTATAAGATCAAATCGCTACGTCACCTCCGCTCCCTACTAGATCCCACAGACTTCCGAACAACCTTCCAGGCATTAGTCCTCCCACACCTGGATTTTGCCAACATCATCCTTCATGGCCTCCCTCAATCAACTTTAAATCCGCTCCGCCTAGCCATGAATACAGCCGCCAGAGTCCTCTCCGGCTCATCAAGATCTGACCATATAACACCCATCATGAAAGAACTGCATTGGTTACCATTACATGCCAGAATCCAATATAAGTCTTTAGTCCTTACTTTTAAGGCTCTAAATAACTACCCCCCTACGCCAATCAGCAAGCTTATCCATGGCACCATGGAAAACAGAAAAAGGAGAACCACATCAATGAACACCTTAATAGTCCCAAAAATAATAACGAAGTGCACTAAGGCCACCTCCAACAGGGCCTTCTCCTTATTTGCACCTCTAAACTGGAATGCGCTACCTCACGAAATCCGTGCTATCAAAAACCTAATCCTATTCAGAAAAGCACTGAAATACCACTTGTTCACAAAATGCTACCCAGAAGTCAACCTAGACATTAACAAAACTAGCACCTCAATACAACCTGAAAAGGGCTAGTTGATCAACCTTCTCTCTAGTCCTATTAGCGAACCACATTGCAATATCCAAACGAGTTTTATTACTGTATATACCATTAAGTTATTCTGTACATAGTTCCCCCGGTTGTCCTATTGTTGAAGTTCCCTGTTCAATGTAAAACTCAATGTTACTTGTATGCATTGTAGTATGTTTCTTGTTCAATGTACACCGCACTGATTGTAATAGCGCGGTATAAAAGAATTGTTAAATAAATAAATAAATAACGGTTTCAGTTTTCTGAGGAAGTCCTCACTGCTCTATGTGGGACAAAATATGGCGACTGTGTAAGGATTTCCCCCTTAGTTTCAGTGTTTATAGGAAAGTTCCAACCCAATACCCTTTACCCCCACTGGTTCATTCCTAATGCACATTTTATGCAGCTGACTCTTTATCAGTCTATAAAACTGTGGTGGCATGGGGCATTTATAATTATAACATTTTCCATATCCGTCCAAGACAATACAAAGAGTGTCCCTTTGTGAGGATCAAGTGGAACAACTCTGTTCAAAGGTCCTGAAACTCCATATGCAACATCTCCATATTTTGGAATTCTGGAACTTCCACGTTTCTTGATCTTTCTAGAGCATGTTCCTAAGTGTGTGACCTTAGTTTCAATAAGAGGTCGTTGATGCAATAACGGCACTGTACAAAGAGATATGTTTTGAAAACAATGCCAAGAAAAGTCTGAGACCTCCAGGTCCACACATAATTAACAACACAGATCTCTATAAGTTCATAAGTTTAGTGAAAACATAATGGGATAGGATTTGAGAAATTTAAAAATAAGAAGGCTATAATTGTCTGAAAACAAACCTAGCCTTAAGGACAATTGGAGGAATGATCATTTAAATATTGCGGTAGTCTAATCCTCTATTTATTTATTTAACAGTTTTTATATACCGTCTTTCTACAATTCAAGACGGTTTACATGGAACGTAACTGACAGTATTGTTCAACTGTTTACATAGAACAAGGTAACAGGCTACATAGGTAACATAAGAACTAAGGAACTAATGAGTTAATAAACTATTTACAATAAATTATTTACAATAATATGGATCATTTGTTTAAATAAGAAGTAACTGTAGGTCACTAGGATATCAATTGGAGGGACTAGTGAGGAGGGTAGGAACTAGGGTGGTAGGGAAAAGTGTTCGAGGAAGAGGTGGGTTTTTAATTTCTTTCGGAATTCTGCATGGCTCACACAGTTACGTAGGTCATGGGGAAGGGTATTCCATAGGGATAGGGCGTAGAGGGAGAAGGCCCTGTTGCTAGTAGATTGTTTAAAGTGTAGTTTAGATGAAGGAATGGATAGATGATTTTTGGTGGAGGAGCGGCGTGTTCTTGTGTTGTTAGGGAAGGCAAGGAGCGGGGAAAGGCATGGAGCTGATTCTTTAGAGATAATTTTATGAATAAGGGTGAGCACTTTAAATTTGGATCGGAGTTGGATTGGGAGCCAGTGTAAGTCATAGAGGATAGGTGTAATATGGGATCGTCTAGGGTTGTTAGTTATTAATCGTGTTAGAGTATTCTGGGCAAGTTGGAGAGGTTGAATGGTGGTCTTAGAGAGGCCATGATAGATAAGGTTACAATAGTCGAGTGAGGGGGTAGTGTGGGCCTGACAGACAGTACGGAAGGAGTTGGGGCTTAAGAGGGGCTTGAGGTTCCGGAGGATGCGCAACTTCGCGTAACTTAGACCAATACTTGGAGGGGAAACGTGAATAAGCTAGGCTGCTACAAACCCCTACCCAGAAATGCTTTGCTCACAAAATACCCCATCTTGGTCACATATAGAAAATATGGATAGAATCTCACCAAATACAGAAGAAATGCCAGTGTATTAGAAAAAGAGGCATGTGCAGATACAATCTGAACTGGAAACCTAAAGGAGGACTCTGTCAATAGTATAATACCAGAAACCTTTTCTACTCTGCAAAATACAAAGATATCAAAAATGCTGCACGTTCAGGTTCCTGAAGTTGGCAGATTCAAATCACTACATCGAAAGTCAATCGTCTTTTCTACCATTCTTGCCTGCACACGCTCAGACTGTGTAGCCTGTATCGCCCACAAAAGTAGTCCTACACCTCCACATTCTCTCAGCGTCCCCTTTAGGGGGCGCTCACTGACTATGTGTTTGGAGTGTGCAGAGCCTGGACTCTTTCATTAATATCTGAGAACCATGGGTCAATTTTAGCAGCCATAGAGTACCCACACAAAAAAAAGCTTTGCGTGTACATGAGTAATTTGTCAATCACCCATTTAACAGAGAACGCATCCTTACTGAAATGAGCACACTCTTTGATGACACCTCACTAAGTCTAGAAGAGTTGATATCCTCCTGGAACAAAAAACTCAGTGCAATCGCCATCCGCCCTCCAACGAACAAGAACCCAAAGAAAAGACCTACCGCCCCATGGTTCACAGCCGATTTAAAAACCTCACTAACCATTTTAAGAAGACTAGAAAAACGATGGAGAAAGTCACGTACCATCAGTGACCAATCAGCTTACATCCAACACCTGGCAGAGCATCGCAAAGCCATCTCAGATAAAATCAGACAACACCACACAGATACTCTGAAACGGTCACTGAATAAACCTCACGACCTGTTTAACTTAGTTAAAACACTTGCCAAAGAACCAACCCCTGAGCACCACAGCAGGATCCGCCCACAGGACTATGCAATTTACATGCAATCTAAAATGTGCAAGACCAACAAAATATTAATACCAGACCCTCCTGATGAACAAGACTACCCAGTATCACTGGCATCCTTCTTTACTCCCTCGAAAAAAGCTATTGAAGACACCATCCTAGCTCTAAACACAACCACTGCACACACAGACCCTTGCCCTGCGCACTGGATAAAGGACCTGCGATGTGACATATCCTCAACTATAGCAAAAATCTTAAACTACTCCTTCACCACTGGCTCTTTCCCATCTACGCTCAAGCAGACCTCTGTAAGACCGCTGCTAAAGAACACCAAACTTGATCCTCAAAAAGTAGAATCTTATAGGCCCATATCTAGCATACCTATGCTAGCAAAAATCATCGAGAAAATAGTGCACAGGCAATTACAGGATCATATAGACACATCAGCCCCACTGGATCCAGCTCAACATGGTTTCAGAGAGTCACATGGAGTAGAAACACTACTCACAACACTCCTCAACAACATAACCTCAGGTGTGGATAACATACGCCAGGGCTTCGCTCTTGTCTTCCTAGATATAGCAGCGGCTTTTGACTCGGTATGCCATGAAATTCTCATCTGCCGGCTAAGGGAAAAAGGCATCTGTGGAACAGCACTCGAATGGTGCAAATCTTACCTGTCCGACAGATGGCAGCATGTCAGAGTCGACGGGGATACATCTGAACCTTTCCAACAAAGTCAAGGTGTACCCCAAGGATCCTCTTTATCTGCATTG
Organism: Ichthyophis bannanicus; assembly: GCA_033557465.1. NCBI lineage: Eukaryota > Metazoa > Chordata > Amphibia > Gymnophiona > Ichthyophiidae > Ichthyophis > Ichthyophis bannanicus. The sequence goes on from CM066048.1 coordinate 126,079,057, forward strand.
ATGTTTAATATATACATCCAACCCATCTGTGACATCATCAGATCCTTTAATGTCAGTTACATGATATATGCAGACGATGTGCTACTATATATGCCAATATCATTGGACTGCCTAGACCTTACCCCGCTGACTAACTGCTTTGACACCATATCAGAGTGGCTCCTATCACAAAACCTGAGAATACAACACAAAAAGACGGAAGTCCTGTTCGTCTCGAGGAACACCAACTTCACACCTCCTAGTTGTATTAACGTAAAGGATGCCCAACTCCAAGTTAAACCGGCAATACGCTACCTGGGAGTAACGCTGGACCAAAACCTTGATATGAAGAATCACATAGCCAACACAGTCAAGGCAATCTACTTTAAAATCAGATCCCTCAGACACCTACGCATACTACTTGAACCGGATGATTTCCGTACCATTTATCAAGCCCTTATACTCCCCCATTTCGACTTCTCAAACTCCATACTACAAGGACTCCCCCAGGCCACCCTGAACCCCCTGCAATTAGCCATGAATAGTGCAGCGAGGGTACTCCTCGGGGCATCCAGGAGAGATCACGTAACACCCCTTCTAAAACAGCTACACTGGCTCCCCATTCAGGCAAGGATCAGTTTCAAGATCTTACTGCTAACATTCAAAGCAGCTAAGGGGCTCACCTCTTCCTCTCTCTCCAACCTCATACAACCACTGGCACCAAACAGGCCACGAAGAACAGCAGAATTAAACACACTAGTTATCCCAAATGACACCACAAGATGCACTAGATCAACAGCCAACAGAGCCTTCCAATTCTGCGCCCCATCTCTATGGAACACCTTACCAGCACAAATCAGAGCAATACCTAATCTAAGTCAGTTCAGAAAGGCTTTAAAGCATTTCCTCTTCCTTAAATATCTCAATGGCAGCTCCGAACATAACCCCCAGGTGAATAGCAGAAGTGGTCAAACAGATAGACCCCGCAACAGACCAACTTCACAATGTAAATAGCAAGTTGTTCCATATACTATTGTACCACTGTTGTATATAGTTAACCAGGATATCCTTTATCAGATAACCCTGCATTGTATTTAGTTTCCCCTATTTCGCCAAGTTGTACTTCCTGTTAAATGTAATGACCAGACACGTGTAAACTGTCGGATGTTTTCTGTTCAATGTAAACCGCGCTGATGTCTAATAGTGCGGTATATAAGAATTGTTAATAAATAAATAAAATAAATAATACTTCATGACTCTACCCATGCATGTAGCAAAAGGATATCTAGGGAGGGGAAAGCAGAGTTGCCAAGTACCCAGTTCCAGGAGTGGGATTTTAAGCCACTTCTGTATTTCTGACAATCTCATTCTGATGCACTATGGCACCTGCAGCACTAATTCCAAAGGGTAAAATCAGGGACTACAAATACCATACTGCAATGCAATGCACATTTAAAATCCGAACTGGCAAAAAACTCACTCCTGGAACTGGGTAACTTGGCAACTCTGGGAAAGTTCATTTTGTCTGGGCTTCATGCACCTGAAGTACTCCAATGTTCCAATCACTCTCCCCCCCCCCTCCTCCCCCGCATCACAATTACAGTCAGAGTTCTCATCAGTGCAGCTCCAATGTCACAAAATAACTTTTATCCCAACTATCTTAACCACAGAAGTAAAGATTTGCAGACTGGTAGAATTACACAGCTGGAATCTGAGTCTGATGTGTAAAATTATCATATGCAATTATATTTTAACCTAATTACTCTTTCTTCTCCAGACTTTCTTTAAAGAAACACCTTTCCATTACTCTACTCTGCCTGGTGGAACGGTAAACATCATATTTCCATTGCATTGGTTTGGAAGTGAGTGTCATGCTTTGTTCATATCTGTGTGTAAATGAAAGTTTTCTATCACACAAGACTTGTTGGAAATTCTCATAGTAAGATAGTAAATGACTCAGTGAGGGGGTGACACTTGTACTTGGCGCTCTGTACAGGCTACACCCCTCTGGGCCTTTGTTTCGGGCTGTACCCCCCTCACTGCAGTACAGGATCCGAGTTATATTGCTACATTCAGAGGGCAGCTGGATATTTTTCATCACTGCATAATCTGAATCAAAGCAGGTTTCCTTCATCAGAATCCAACCCGACCCAAGCCTGACTTAAAGCCTTGTGACAAGAGGCACACGAACATTCAAACACAAATATCCTATTAAATATGCTCGAGGTGCCTTGGCAGTCAAACATCACGGAATTATCTAACAATGATAAGCCACAAGACAACTCGTAACTATAATGTACATAGTTGTAGATACTGTAAATAGTTCCCCTAGATTGAAATCCAAGTTGTATCTCTCGTTCACTGTAAGTGCATAACAGACTCTCTGAGATGCATAAATGTTATCTGTACATAAGAACATAAGATATGCCATACTGGGTCAGACCAAGGTCCATCAAGCCCAGTATTCTGTTTCCAACAGTGGCCAATCTAGGTCATATGTACCTAGCAGTTTCCCCAAGAGACACAAGTTCCACAATGGCGAAGCCGCAGGGCAGGGTCCCTAGCGGCCGTAGGTAACCAGGCGCGCGGCCCGGTGGGACCCTGCCCTCGGCGCGGAAAAGGGGGCGGGGGCTGGAGAGCATTGTTTAAATTCATTGGCTCGCCCCGTTGATGGAGGTGGGCGCGAGCCAATGAGGAGAAGAGATAAGGGGGGGTTTTTAAGAGGAGCGCGCGGCGGCGGCGGTCTCTTGACGAGACCGGGGAAGAGGACGGCATCTTGAATTTCGTGCGGTCTCCGGCCGGTGTAGAGCGAGGCCTGCAGCGAGGCGTGTCGTCGTCGAGAAGGTCCAGTGCAGAGGGTCCGGTGCAGAGGGTAGGATTGCCCGGGACAGCAGGAGCAATAAATTAGTTGTCAGCAGTGGTTTAAGTGGTGGGAGTAGGCCCGGTGAAGGGAGGGTGGTTGGTTTCGGGTGGCTGCTGTAGGCACTTGTCGCGGGGGGGGGGGGGGATATGCCGCCGCGGAGAGGAAAGCAGGAACGGAAGGGGACGTCGGGTGGAGGGGATCGCACTACGGAGGGCAGGAGAGGCGGCAAGGAGTTAAATTCCACGGGGCGGAATGAGAGGACGTCAAGAGGGGCGGCTGCAGGTGAGGTGGGACAGAGGGGGGGATTGGGGCCAGAGGAAAACGAGCTGGCAGCGGGGGAAGGGCCAGGGGGGGTAGGGGTAATGAGGTCTGCGCTGGGGGAAGAGATCGAGGGAGATCTTTGGCCAGGGGGGGCAGGGGGGTTGGCGGCCTGGCGCGGGAGCCTGGTCTGGGGGAAGTAGCCACAGGGGGATCAGGGAGTGGCAGGACAGCAGATGGGGCGGGCAGCAGGGAGGTGGGGTATGGAGAGGCAGGGTGGGGGATGGTGCAAAGGGGTGCAGAGTGTGGGGTTGCAGAGGCAAGTGGGTGCAGTTGGGGAGGACAAGGGATGGGGGGGTGGGGGGGAGGGGGGCCAGGCTGGACAGGTTGGTCTATGCCATGGTTTGGGGCTCACCCATACGGGCAGGGCCCCTGGGTACAAGGAAGGGCAGCAGGCAGTGGGGGATCTCCAGCGGGAGGGTCGCCATGGGAGCATTGGAGGAGCGGAGGCCAGGGCTGTTCCCGTGCAGAGTGGATGTCTGCTTGGCCGCCTTGTGGCCCCCGTTTGTCCCCTCTCCCCCCGCTGCTTCTGCTTTGTCTTTGCAGGTGGACAGAGACGCACGTGAGGCGGCGCAGATACCCGAAGGCCAGCGTGCGGCGATGGAGGATGTGGCTGGGGTCGTAGCCGAGGGACCTCTGCGGAGAGAGGCCGGTGCAGGGACCGCGATCGGAGCGCAGGCGGTGCGAGATCCCGCAGTGCTGCCACAGGAGCTGTCGGTGGGCGGCGGAAGTGACATGGGTGAGTTGTCCGGGTGCAACGTGGCAGGAGGGGGTGGGGTGGAACAGGTGGGTGGGAAGGACAAGGGAGGGCGTAAGGTGAAGCGCAAATGTCGGCACGGGCGGCGGAGTCGGCACAGTTCGGATTCTTCCTCTGCGTCCTCGGCGTCCTCCTCATCATCCTCGGTAGCGCCTTCTCGTTCGGGACCAGGGCTGGAGACAGGATTGGGTGGGACAGTCAGCGCAAAGGGAGTTCCTAATGTGGTGGCGTTCACGGAATTGTGGGAAGGGGTTCCACGGCACCTACGGCGTAAGATATGGAAGCGGCACTATGTCGATATATTCCGATTGTTGGAGGGCAGGAGGCGCTCGGGAGAGAGTAAGAAGAAGCGGAAGGAGGATGAGAAGGCGGGTCGTGTACGGAAGGTGTCTCGGAATGTTATTAATTGGGTGCGAGCCTTTTTAAGGTTAGCTAGTGTTTGGGGTCGGCAGGCGCCAGAGGATTATGGCATGCTCTTAGCATATGCGGACTCCATCTTGGAAGCGGCGCAGACGCATGGCGGCTTTGCGTGGCTGAATTATGATGAGAAATTTCGAGATAAAATGGAGGAGAGTAAAGGGTTGTCCTAGGGCACTCAGGACATTAATTTGTGGCTAACCCAGATGTCCGGTGGTGCGGGTGTGAGCAGTGGATCTGCGGTGCGAGCTGGGGGGGGTGGTTTGGCAGGTACGGGGCGGTCCTTTCGGGCGAACGGGGGTTCTCTGCCGCAGAGAGCAGGGGCTGGGGCGATGGGAGACATCTGTTGGCGTTTCAATAGATCCTCGTGCCCGTTCCCCGATTGCAAGTTCCGGCACGCGTGCTCGGCCTGCGGGGGGGGGGGGGGCATTCCGCACTTAAATGCTTCAAGAAGGGCGGTGGGCCCCCCCCTGCGGCGGTCCCCAAATAGGCTTGAGTGGATGGAGTTGGCTCCCACCCCAATCGATCGGGAGGTGATTAAGGAATGGTTGGGGGCTTATCCGCGGAAGAAGGACCGGGAGCTGTTGGAGCAGGGTTTTTTTGAGGGGTGTATTATTCCAGTGCAAGGTACGATAGTGGGTAGGGTGGCACGTAATTCCCCTTCGGTGCGGTGCTTGGCGGCGGTTGTTCGCGAGAAGTTAGCGGTGGAGTTGGGTTTGGGTAGAATTGCCGGCCCATTTGCGGAACCGCCATTGGCGGAGTTGGTACTGTCTCCATTGGGGGTAATCCCTAAGAAGGAGAAAGGGAAGTTTCGGCTGATACATAACCTCTCCTTTCCGCTGGGTGAGTCGGTGAATGCGCATATTCCCAAAGCGTTGTGCGCGGTTCAGTACACGTCCTTTGACGAGGCGGTCGGTTTGGTAAAACGTTGTGGCCCTGGGGCCCAGTTAGCGAAGGTTGATATCGAATCGGCGTTTCGTTTGCTACCCGTCCACCCCTCTTCCTTTTATTTGTTGGGATTTGCGTTTGACGGGGAATTTTATGTGGACAAGTGCATGCCCATGGGTTGTTCCGTGTCGTGTGCCTACTTTGAGACCTTTAGTACATTTTTGCACTGGAAGTTAGAGCAACGGGTTGGTAACAGGAATATCGTGCATTATCTCGACGATTTCCTCTTCGTGGGGGCGGCGCATTCTGAGGTGTGTCAGCAGTTGATGGATGGTTTTCAATGCATGGCTAGTGAGTGTGGGCTTCCGCTGGCGGCTGCCAAGACGGAGGGCCCGGCAACTTGTATTACGTTTTTGGGGGTGGAAATCGACTCGGTCGAGATGGTGGCGCGCCTCCCTCTGGAGAAGGTGGTGAAATTGCGCGTTTTGGTTGCGAACGGGCTAGCCTCTGAAAAGTTATCCTTGAAGGAGGTGCAAATACTCATTGGATCACTGAATTTCGCGTGCAGAGTTATTCCAATGGGCCGCGTTTTCATGCGTAGCTTGTCGGCCGCCACTGTCGGGGTTAGGAAGCCGCATCATCAGATCAGAATATCCCGGGTCATGAAAGCCGATCTGAGAGTGTGGGAGGTTATTCTGGAAGATTTTAACGGGGTGTCGGTGCTGATGGAGGCGGAGGTGTCCAGTGTGGATTTACAGCTGTTTACGGATGCAGCAGGCAGTGGGGGTTTGGGGATTTATTTTGGAGGGGATTGGTGTGCGGCCCGCTGGCCGCATGCATGGCAGGCGGAGGTCCTGACGAAGAACATTACGTTCCTGGAATTGTTTCCGCTCTTAGTGGTGTTGCATATATGGCCCGACCGGTTGCGAAACCGCAGATTAATATGGTGGTGTGACAATGAAGCTGTGGTTGCGGTAGTCAACCGGTATATGCCGCGATGCGCGGTAGTAGCGGGCTTAATGAGAGCTATAGTCTTTGCTTGTTTGCGTTTAAATGTCGCAGTGAAAGCTCGGCACATCCCAGGTTGCACTAATCGAATTGCTGATGCTCTTTCTCGTTTCAAGTGGGACCTGTTCCAGAGGCTAGCGCCGGAGGCGAGCGAGGAAGGCAGGGAAGTGCCCGAGCATTTATGGACGAGTGGCCTGCAGAAATGGTATGCTTGTTGAAGAACTCTCTGGCCCCGAAGTCCTGGGCGGCATACTCGAAAGGATTCGACGCGGTATGGGGGTACTTGGAAGGAAAAGGATGGAAGCCTGGAGCGGAGGTGGACAGCTGGTTAGGTCAATTTATAGTGGAGTCAAAAGGTGCGGGGATGTCCAGGGCTTCGGTTCGGACGAAGTTGGCTGGATTTGCGTTCTTTGCCAAGGCAGCGGGTTGGGGGTTTGCGAGACCGGGGTTTTTGGTACAGAAGTTATTGAAGGGTTGGGATAGAGCGTGTCCGGCACCTCCGGATGCGCGGTTACCTGTGACGCATGATCTTTTGGTGCGGCTCAGTGCAACACTGCCGTATGTGGCGTCGTCGGCTTATGAGGCGGTGCTGTTTAAGGCATTGTTTTGCCTGGCCTTTTTCGGGGCTTTTCGGGTCGGCGAGCTGGTGGCTAGCTCGGGCAGGCAGGGGCCGGCCTCGGGCTTATTATTGGGTCACGTGCAAATTGGAGGTGGCCAACTGCGGATCAAGTTGGCTAAATCAAAGACCGACCAGTTGGGCAAAGGACTGTGGGTAGTCTTGCATGAGGTAGACTCCCTTCCGACATGCCCAGTGGAGGCAGTACGGGCTTATTGGGCGGTGCGCCCGGCGGCGGGTTCCCTGTTTTTCGTGCACGAGAACGCAAGCTTGGTGACACGTTTTCAGGTTACGGCAGTGCTCCGGCTGGCCTTACGGTATCTGGGCATGGATCCTAAGCGCTTTGCGCCGCACTCTTTCCGCATAGGTGCGGCAACAAGTGCGGCGGCGGCTGGGATGTCAGCAGGGGCTATTCAGAGCATTGGCAGGTGGAGATCACAGGCCTTCAAAGGTTATGTGCGCTTGTGAGACGGAGGGAGTGCAGGAGAATAACGTTGGCTTTCTTTTTCAGATGCTGTGCGGTGCCCGCAATGGTGCTGGATGATCGGGCACTCATTTGTACATTGGGCGGGACTGCAGGCAGCTGAACGACCGTTGGGTCCTAATTTGGGACTTGACCCGACAGTGGTGTCTCTACTATGGCTTGGTGAAAGGGGGTTGCGTTGGCAGCAGCTTTTACCATTGCTTCGGCACCATCGACGGGTGAGAGCGGAGCCCGCCGTTATACTGCTGCATGTGGGAGGGAACGATGTAAATAGTTGGACTTGCAAGCAGCTCATTCAGGCAGCAAAAAGGGATTTGGCAGAGGTGCTGAGGATGTTCCCTCAGGTTATCATAATGTGGTCTGACATCATTCCAAGGCCTGTTGGTGGGGGGCAGCGGCGATGGTCCAGGGGGCTAGCGAAGGTCAATCGACAGATTGGGCGGTGGGCATGTCAGCACGGGGGGTATCAGATTATGCACTCCTGGGTAGATGTAGATTGTGCGGGACTCTATCGCCCGGACGGTGTGCATTTATCGCAGGTGGGTGTGGACCTGCTATTAAATGACTGGCAGGAGGTCTTGGAATGTGTGGTGCAGTGGGAACCTCGATGGTCGCAGCTTTAAGGGGGGGGCGGCGCACGGGCGTAAGTGGCCCTACGCCGGGTGGCGGGACCCCGGTGGTGGCCGGGGTCCGGCGCCTTACGCTGGACGGGGGGGGGGGGCGGGTGCCCCCAACCCGGGTGACCCCTGGCCGGTCTTTGCTAGTAGTATGGCGAGGCCGGGGAAAAGGGGGGTTGGATTTGCCGCTGGCTCGGCCGCGGCGGGAGTGGAATGAGCTCACCTTGCTAGTGGTATGGCGGTTGAGGGCTCATTCCGCTCGGGAGTTAGTATGATATTAAGAAGTTGGATGTTGAAAACAATGTTTGGATTGTGTTAAACTTAATAAAGCTGCGACCATTGGAGCCAAAAGATCAGTGTATATGTATTTCTTATGGGTACGGGCATGGCGAAACTTTAAAAGGGGGTGGAGGGGGGGGAGGGGGAAAGCGGGGGCCACCGGGTCCGACCTGCCTTGGTTATGCTTGTACTGGGTCAAGCATTGATATCTTCGGTCACTTCTTAATAATAGTTTATGGACCTTTCCTCCAGGAACTTGTCCAAACCTTTTTTAAACCCAGCTACACTAACAGCCTTTACTACATCCTCCGGTAACAAATTCCAGAGTTTGATTACACGTTGAGTGAAAAAATATTTTCTTTTATTAGTCTTAAATAGTTTACCCTGTAGCTTCATTGCATGTCCCCTAGTCTTTCTATATTCTGATAACGTAAACAATCGATCTATGTTTACCCGTTCTACTCTGTTCATTAATTTATAGACTTCTATCATATCTCCCCTCAGCCATCTCTTTTCCAGGTTAAAGAACCCTAACCTTTTTAGCCTTTCTTCATAGGAGTATCCTTCCATCCCCTTTACCATTTTGGTGGCTCTTCTCTGAACCTTTTCTAAAATCGCTATATCCTTTTTAAGATACGGCGACCAGAATTGCACACAATATTCAAGGTGCGGTCTCACCATGGAACGATACAGAGGCATTATAATATCTTTTGTTTTATTTTCCATTCCTTTCCTTATCATACCTAGCATTCTATTTGCTCTCTTGTCCGCCGCTGCACACTGGGCTGAGGGTTTTAACATGGTTTAACATGTAAACCGCACTGATTTTAAAGAGCGCAGTATATAAAAGGAATAAAATAAAAAATAATAAAATAAATAAATAAAATTAGAGATTCACATCCTGTACAGAAGCTGGGAGGTGGGAGAGGACAGCTCTTACAGAGAAAAGAAAAAGGCTGTTTCCAAGAGCTTGTTTCTATTTCTCGTCAGTTTGCACAGGTAAGAGACTAGGTGATGGATAATTTAACTTCAGCTTCAAAACTAAAGTATTGCAAAAGAATTCCGCATATTTAAACTATGAAAAATTGTCCATGTTTGTAGGTCTCAGTCTGGAAGTTCTACTGCACAGTCAAATCCAGATGTGAAGAACCCTGGAGAGTCTCTGAAGCCGTCCTGTAGAAACTCGGGTTCTCTCTTCCCAGCCTCTACGTGTTTTGGGTTCTCCACTCCCCAGGGTGAGGACCGGACTGAGCAGCACGAATTGAATCAACGAATGAAAATACATTGTATGCGGAATCTGTTAAGAAGAGATTGACTATCACCACAGACAATACCAACACTACCGTTTATCTAAACACCACTGGAGTTAGAGTGTCGTATCTTTCCTGAACCTGGGAGTAACTTCACTAATGGGGAACAGAGAAATACCCCTTCTGATAGCTTGTTTCTATTTTCTGTCAGCTTGCACAGGTAAGAGACTAGTCAATGAATAACTGAGCTTAAGCTTCAGAAATGTCATGGGCCATGAGCTTATACATTTTTTAAATCTGAAAAATTGTCCATGTTTGCAGGTGTCACTTTGGAGGTTTCACTAGTCCAGTCAGATACAGAAGTAAGAAAGCCTGGAGAGCCTGTCAAGCTGTCCCGTAGAATCTCTGGGTTCACACTGATGCCAATACTGAACAAGATTCTTGCAAGAATAAACTAAGGGAGATAGTGAACCAACTTCATCCCTAGAAGACCAGTAAGTGGAATAATGAGTGAGGTTATCAAATTTGCAGATGACACAAAACTATTTAAAGTTGTTAAAACCCAAGAGGATTGTGGAAAATTGCAAGAGGAGCTTGATAAATTAGAAGACTGGGCATCAAAATGGCAGATGAAATTTAATGTGGACAACTGCAAAGTTATGCACCTAGGTAAGAACAACCCAAATTATGGTTACACAATGCAAGGTTCCACATTAGGAACCACCACCAAGGAAAAACATTTAGGCGTCATTGTGGATAACATGATAAAACCCTCGGCCCAGTGTGCAGCGGCAGCCAAGAGAGCAAATAGAATGCTAGGAATCATAAGGAAAGGAATGGAAAATAAAACCAAAGATATTATAATGCCTCTATATCGTTCCATGGTGAGACCGCACCTTGAATATTGTGTGCAATTCTGGTCGCCGTATCTTAAAAAGGATATAGAGTTATTAGAAAAGGTTCAGAGAAGAGCCACCAAAATGGTAAAGGGGATGGAAGGATACTCCTATGAAGAAAGGCTAAAAAGATTAGGGCTCTTTAACCTGGAAAAGAGACGGCTGAGGGGAGATATGATAGAAGTCTATAAATTAATGAACGGAGTGGAATGGGTAAATGTAGATCAATTGTTTACGTTATCAGAATACAGAAAGACTAGGGGACATGCAATGAAGCTACAGGGTAAACTATTTAAGACTAATAAAAGAAAATATTTTTTCACTCAACGTGTAATCAAACTCTGGAATTTGTTACCGGAGGATGTAGTAAAGGCTGTTAGTGTAGCTGGGTTTAAAAAAGGTTTGGACAAGTTCCTGGAGGAAAGGTCCATAAACCATTATTAAGAAGGGACCCAGGATATCAATGCTTGATCCAGTACAAGCATTGCGGAACCTGTGTCTTTTGGAGAAACTGCTAGATACGTATGACCTAGATTGGCCACTGTTGGAAACAGGATACTGGGCTTGATGGAGCTTGGTCTGACCCAGTATGGCATATCTTATGTTCTTATAATGGTTCCAGTTTTCTGAGGAAGTCCTCACTGCTCTATGTGGGACAAAATATGGCGACTGTGTAAGGATTTCCCCCTTAGTTTCAGTGTTTATAGGAAAGTTCCAACCCAATACCCTTTACCCCCACTGGTTCATTCCTAATGCACATTTTATGCAGCTGACTCTTTATCAGTCTATAAAACTGTGGTGGCATGGGGCATTTATAGTTATAACATTTTCCATATCCGTCCATGACAAATAATACGAAGCCTGTCCCTTTGTGAGGATGAAGTGGAACAACTCTGTTCAAAGGTCCTGAAACTCCATATGCAACATCTCCATATTTTGGAATTCTGGAACTTGCACGTTTCTTGATCTTTCTAGAGCATGTTCCTAAGTGTGTGACCTTAGTTTCAATAAGAGGTCGTTGATGCAATAACGGCACTGTACAAAGAGATATGTTTTGAAAACAATGCCAAGAAAAGTCTGAGACCTCCAGGTCCACACATAATTAAGAACACAGATCTCTATAAGTTCATAAGTTTAGTGAAAACATAATGGGAAAGGATTTGAGAAATTTAAAAATAAGAAGGCTATAATTGTCTGAAAACAAACCTAGCCTTAAGGACAATTGGAGGAATGATCATTTAAATATTGCGGTAGTCTAATCCTCTATAACTTAGACCAATACTTGGAGGGGAAACGTGAATAAGCTAGGCTGCTACAAACCCCTACCCAGAAATGCTTTGTTCACAAAATACCCCATCTTGGTCACATATAGAAAATATGGATAGAATCTCACCAAATACAGAAGAAATGCCAGTGTATTAGAAAGAGGCATGTGCAGATACAATCTGAACTGGAAACCTAAAGGAGGACTCTGTCAATAGTATAATACCAGAAACCTTTTCTACTCTGCAAAATACGAAGATATCAAAAATGCTGCACGTTCAGGTTCCTGAAGCTGGCAGATTCAAATCACTACATCGAAAGTCAATCGTCTTTTCTACCATTCTTGCCTGCACACGCTCAGACTGTGTAGCCTGTATCGCCCACAAAAGTAGTCCTACACCTACACATTCTCTCAGCGTCCCCTTTAGGGGGCGCTCTCTGAGTATGTGTTTGGAGTGTGCAGAGCCTGGACTCTTTCATTAATATCTGAGCACCTTGGGTCAATTTTAGCAGCCATAGAGTACCCACACAAAAAAAAGCTTTGCGTGTACATGAGTAATTTGTCAATCACAAACATACTTCATGACTCTACCCATGCATGTAGCAAAAGGATATCTAGGGAGGGGAAAGCAGAGTTGCCAAGTTACCCAGTTCCAGGAGTGGGATTTTAAGCCACTTCTGTATTTCTGACAATCTCATTCTGATGCACTATGGGACCTGCAGCAGTAATTCCAAAGGCTATAATCAGGGACTACAAATAACATACTGCAATGCAGTGCACATTTAAAATCCGAACTGGCAAAAAACTCACTCCTGGAACTGGGTAACTTGGCAACTCTGGGAAAGTTCATTTTGCCTGGGCTTCATGCACCTGAAGTACTCCAATGTTCCAATCACTCTCCCCCCCTCCTCCCCCCGCATCACAATTACAGTCAGAGTTCTCATCAGTGCAGTTCCAATGTCACAAAATAACTTTTATCCCAACTATCTTAACCACAGAAATAAAGATTTGCAGACTGGTATAATTACACAGCTGGAATCTGAGTCTGATGTGTAAAATTATCATATGCAATTATATTTTAACCTAATTCCTCTTTCTTCTCCAGACTTTCTTTAAAGAAACACCTTTCCATTACCCTACTCTGCCTGGTGGAACGGTAAACATCATATTTCCACTGCATTAGTTTGGAAGTGAGTGTCATGCTTTGTTCATATCTTTGTGAAAATGAAAGTTTTCTATCACACAAGACTTGTTGGAAATTCTCATAGTAAGATAGTAAATGACTCAGTGAGGGGGTGAGACTTGTACTTGGCGCTCTGTGCAGGCTACACCCTTCTGGGCCTTTGTTTCGGGCTGTACCCCCCTCACTGCAGTACAGGATCCGAGTTATATTACTACATTCAGAGGGCAGCTGGATATTTTTCATCACTGCATAATCTGAATCAAAGCAGGTTTCCTTCATCAGAATCCAACCCAACCCAAGCCTGACTTAAAGCCTTGTGATAAGAGGCACACGAACATTCAAACACAAATATCCTGTAAAATATGCTCGAGGTGCCTTGGCAGTCAAACATCACGGAATTATCAAACGATGATAAGCCACAAGACAACTCGTAGCTATAATGTACATAGTTGTAGATACTGTAAATAGTTCCCCTAGATTGAAATCCAAGTTGTATCTCCCGTTCACTGTAAGTGCATAACAGACTCTCTGAGATGCATAAATGTTATCTGTAAACCGCACTGATTTTAAAGAGCGCAGTATATAAAAGCAATAAAATAAAAAATAATAAAATAAATAAATAAAATTAGAGATTCACATCCTGTACAGAAGCTGGGAGGTGGGAGAGGACAGCTCTTACAGGGAACAGAAAAAGGCTGTTTCCAAGAGCTTGTTTCTATTTCTCGTCAGTTTGCAAAGGTAAGAGACTAGGTGATGGATAATTTAACTTCAGCTTCAAAACTAAAGTATTGCAAAAGAATTGCGCATATTTAAACTATGAAAAATTGTCCATGTTTGTAGGTGTCAGTCTGGAAGTTCTACTGCACAGTCAAATCCAGAAATGAAGAACCCTGGAGAGTCTCTCAAGCCGTCCTGTAGAAACTCGGGTTCTCTCTTCCCAGCCTCTACGTGCTTTGGGTTCTCCACTCCCCAGGGTGAGGACCGGACTGGGCAGCACAAATTGAACCAACGAATGAAAATACATTGTATGCGGAATCTGTTAAGAAGAGATTGACTATCACCACAGACAATACCAACACTACCGTTTATCTAAACACCACTGGAGTTAGAGTGTCGTATCTTTCCTGAACCTGGGAGTAACTTCACTAATTTTATTTATTTATTTAACTGTATTTATATCCCGCTTTTCACCGGGTCAAAGCGGCGTTACATATAAGGGGGGGAAATTAAGCATTAGGGTGGGGCCATCACCGGGGAGACAACATTGATGATTGTGACATGAGACAGACATTGGACATTAGCTTTGGAACGAGGTTAGGGTAGTTTTGGATCAGTGGTTCAGGGTGGGCGGTCAGAGGTTGATGCGCTTTTTGGTGGGAGTCCTAATGGGGAACAGAAAAATACCCCTTCTGATAGCTTGTTTCTATTTTCTGTCAGCTTGCACAGGTAAGAGACTAGTCAATGAATAATTTAGCTTAAGCTTCAGAAATGTCATGGGCCATGAGCTTATACATTTTTTAAATATGAAAAATTATCCATGTTTGCAGGTGTCACTTTGGAGGTTTCACTAGTCCAGTCAGATCCAGAAGTAAGAAAGCCTGGAGAGCCTGTCAAGCTGTCCCGTAGAATCTCTGGGTTCACACTGATGCCAATACTGAACAAGATTCTTGCAAGAATAAACTAAGGGAGATAGTGAACCAACTTCATACCTAGAAGACCAGTAACGGTTCCAGTTTTCTGAGGAAGTCCTCACTGCTCTATGTGGGACAAAATATGGCGACTGTGTAAGTTTACAACTGAAGTAGTAAAATCAAGAATCAAATATTAGAACTGCAGATTATTTTTCCAAATGTAATTTCATGTTTACTTTACTTGTTCATTTAGTCACGCATACACTCTCCTCAGGAAATGTAGAGAGAATTTTGCTTCAAAACTCCTTTTTCAAATGCCTCAGAAGTCTCGACTTCCTACTTTATGTGGATTGGATTACACTTTCTGCAAATCTGGAAAGAAGCAAAAAAATTGCGGATGCTGTCCAAGATGCATTTCTTAGACAAATGGTGATGGAACCAACCAGGGAAAGCTCAACGCTGGATTTGGTGCTCACCAACAGTGATAGCGTGTCTAATGTCAAATAGCGCGGTATATAAGAGCTGTTAAATAAATAAATAAATAATGTCTGGGTGAGTGCCCCTGTGAGCAACAGTGATCATCACACTGTGTGGTTTGAGATAAAAGCCAAGGTGCAATCCAATCATAGCAAGCTCAAAGTCCTAAACTTCAAAAGCACTGACTTCAATAAAATGGCCGAGTACCTAAAGGAGGAGCTGATAGGGTGGAAGGGGATAAGGGAGTAGAATTGCAGTGGGCTAAACTAAAATGGGCAATAAAAGGGGCAACAGATAAATATGTAAGAAAAGTAAATAAAAACAAGAGGAGAAGAAAACCTATGGATTCACCAGAGGCAGGTCTTGTCAGACAAATCTGATTGATTTCTTTGACTGGGTGACCCGGGAGTTGGACCGAGGGAGAGCCCTAGATGTGGTGTATTTAGATTTCAGTAAAGTCTTTGACACTGTTCCTCACAAGCGACTTATAAAGAAACTGAGCACCTTAGGGATGGACCCTAAAGTTACTGCTTGGGTTAGAAATTGGTTGGGTGGGAGGCGACAAAGAGTACAAGAAAATGGAGCTCACTCTGAGGAGAAGGATGTTACCAGTGGTGTGCCCCAGGGATCTGTCCTTGGTCCGATTCTTTTTAACATCTTTGTTAGTGATATAGCGGAAGGGACAAGGAGAACCACATGTAATATCTGGCTGCTTAATATTTTGCTTATGCTACAGAGTCAAAGCAAACTGTGTATTAACTGTACAAGAGGTAAAAACACACCATGCAGAAAAGACGTATATTGTCTATTCAGTCCACGTTGTTGAAATAACAGCAATCTGGGTTAGCCATGAGGGTTACCATAGCCCCCTCGTTAGCCAATTTATATATGGCCTGGTTCGAAGAATTCTGGTTGCCTAGTTGTCAGTTTTCATATAAAATAGTGATGTGGGTTCAATACATCGATGATGTGTTTATGGTGTGGGATGGTACTGAGGAAGAGATGAGTTTGTTTTATAATTGGCTTAATCAATGTGACCCTTGTATTCAATTCACGATGGTATGTAGCAAGGATAATATCTCTTTTCTTGATGTTCTTGTTCTTAATTCACGAGGTGGATTGTCCACCATGGTATATAGAAAATCAGTGGATAGGAATGCCCTTTTACATTATTCTAGTGTCCATCCTATTCGTTTGAAGAATGGTCTTCCTTTTTCGCAATTCTTCTGTTATTGGTGGAATTGTAGTTCGGTTCTGGACTTTAAATCCCAATCCCAGGGGCTGTTCAGGCCTTTTTGGATAGGGGTTATCCTAATGTGATAGTTAGAGGAGCATGGATAAGAGCTTTGAATAATGATCACGATTGGCTTTTATATTCTATATCGCGAGATGAGCGAGCACAAGAAGAGGGATTTGCTCATTTGGTGACTCGATTCTCTCCATTTAGTAAATGTTTAGAGCTGATTGTTTGGACTAATTTTTCTCTTCTTTTTCTTACTCCTGGTTTGGAGGGTTTACGCCCTAGGATGGTTTTCACTAGGGGTCAGAATTTGTGTGATATCCTTAGTCCAACGGTACCGGCAGTTTTGAATACCCAAGGAGTGGAGGAGTGGCCTAGTGGTTGGGGCAAGGTACTTCAGGCCGGAAGGTCAGGGGTTCAAATCCCTCTAGAGGACCGCAACCTTGGGCCAGAAGGACTGGGGTTTCTAGTCCCACAGGTGCTCCTTGTGGTCTTGGGCAAGCCACTTAACCCTCAATAGCCCATGTTCCCTGTAAAATAGTTATCTCCAAATTATAATGCCCTGTTCAATGTAATTTCAGTTTGTTCAATGTAAACCGCACTGATGCAGAATAGCGCGGTATATAAGAGAATATAAATAAATAAATGTGGACTGGGCTGCCATATGAAATAAGAACATAAGACATGCCATACTGGGTCAGACCGAGGTCCATCAAGCCCAGTATCCTGTTTCCAACAGTGGCCAATCTAGGTCATACGTACCTAGCAATATCCCCAAAAGACACAGGTTCCACAATGCTTGTACCGGGTCAAGCATTGATATCCTGGGTCCCTTTTTAATAGTGGTTTATGGATCTATCCTCCAGGAACTTGTCCAAACCTTTTTTAAACCCAGCTATACTAACAGCCCTTACTACATCCTCCGGTAACAGATTCCAGAGTTTGATTACCCGTTGAGTGAAAAAATATTTTCTCTTATTTGTCTTAAATAGTTTACCCTGTAGCTTCATTACATGTCCCCTAGTCTTTCTATACTCTGATAGCGTAAACAATTGATCCACGTTTATCCGTTCCACTCCATTCATTAATTTATAGACCTCTATCATATCTCCCCTCAGCCGTCTCTTCTCCAGGCTAAAGAGCCCTAACCTTCTTAGCCTCTCTTCATAGGAGTAGCCTTCCATCCCCTTCACCAATTTGGTGGCTCTTCTCTGTACTTTCTCTAATAACGCTATGTCCTTTTTAAGATACGGTGACCAGAATTGCACACAATATTCAAGGTGCGGTCGTACCATGGAGCGATACAGAGGCATTATAATATCCTTTGTTTTGTTCTCCATCTCTTTCCTTATGATACCTAGCATTCTATTTGCTTTCTTGGCCGCCGCTGCTCACTGGGCGGAGGGTTTTAACATGTTATCCACGATGACTCCTAAATCTTTTTCCTGGGTGGTGGTTTCTAATGTGGAGCCTTGCATCGTGTAACTATAGTGTGGGTTGTTCTTTCCTAGGTGCATAACTTTGCACTTGTCCACATTAAATTTCATCTGCCATTTGGATGCCCAGTCTTCCAATTTATCCAGATCCTCCTGCAGTTTTCCACAATCCTCTTGGGTTTTAACAACCTTAAACAGTTTTGTGTCATCTGCAAATTTGATAACCTCACTAGTCATTCCCTTTTCCAGGTCATTTATGAATATGTCAAAAAGCAGCGGACCCAGTACAGATCCCTGGGGTACTCCACTATTCACCTTTTTCCATTGGGAATATTGGCCATTTAGCCCTACCCTCTGTTTTCTATCTTTTAACCAGTTCCCGATCCACAATAGTACACTGCCTCCTATCCCATGACTTTTTAGCTTCGCCAAAAGGAGGTCCTGCTCTGTGTGTGGAATGATGTTGGAATCTTCTATTTTTGAACACAACGGGAAACTATGGAACTTAAGGTGGCAGACAACATGTCAATCCGAATTTGTAGTTTATGAGTTCTGATGCCTTGTGGTCTAGTATATATTGGTAAAACTACATGCCAATGGCGGATTCGGCTTCTTGAGCATCAGAGTACACTTAAGAGTTGGGTCGAAGGAGCCCCTTTAGTTTCTGATTGTTTAACTTGTGTATATCAGTTTTCAGATTTTCAATGTATAATGCATTGGGTGGCTTAATAAAGACTGCTTGACCTACCACTGGCTTGGCACACCTGTTTTGTTTGTTCCTGCCCTTGCCTACAGGTGGTTGTGCTCTCTTTTTTGGAGTCAAGTAGGAATGGGTGCATGATATAGACATGTTCAGAGTATTCCCAAGAACCTGTACATTCTCACTCGATTTCAGAAACGTTCTGTATATCCTGAACCATGTCCAAGTTTATACCTTCTCCTGGCATGAATAAGCATCAGAAAAGTCCTCGTTTTGCCAGCCAAACATCTAGTGGGTGTGAAGAAGCTATTCGCCATCGCGGGATGCAGGCAGGCAGAGGGTGCCAGAAAGAAGTGGGTTAAGGGAGACGGGGGCGAGGGCAGCATGAGGGTGGGCCAGCAGGAGCCTACTTGAAGGGCCCACTGCACAGGGATCCCCCTCTTGCCCCTCCGAAGACAGGGACAACGGCTGCTTGGCTAGGCTGCGGAAGGAAGAAGCGTTAACAAAGAAGTGGGGAAAAACATTGCACAGCCACTGAGGTGGAGGCTGTGCAACTCACCGAAGAGCCTGCAGCTTCCGACGTGTACCGGCGGGGGGGCTCAAGCAGACAGTTCAGGAGCTTCAGGTGCATTTTCTTGTAGACATGACTCAGAGGAGCAACGGAAGCAAAGGAGCGATGCAGGGACAACAGAGACCGGCCAGGAGTTGACGAGGCCCTACTAGGCAGGCTTCAAATGTCGGCACGAGCCAGAGGACCATGGAAGCTCACAAAACACCCAGGGCAACAGTTAAGAGGAAACATCAGGAGGAGGCAGCTGTGGCTAGCACACGGCGCAGCAAGCAGACAGCTGCAAAGAAAGGCACGCACGCAGACAGCACGAGCAAGGAAATGGAGGAACTGAGGTGCTCAGGGAACAGGTCAATCAGTTTGGCCCACGGGCTGTCTGTTGACGGCTCGAGGCACCCCCGAGTGCAGCCAACAATTCTGATGATAACATTGCACACAATGGATGACATGATATACGACTCACGGAGGCACGGCAGGATAATTCCGATAAGTCTGGGCGTAGGGCGGTGGCACACAGTAGAGACAAAATGATGTTGGAAAGTTCCTTGTCAGACAGCAACGGGGAGCTTACCTTTGCTCAATTAATGGAGAAGACTCAAAAAGTTTAAAAGGAAGAAAAACTCAGCGGACAGGACCTGGCTGGGAGGTGCAAGTGCAGGCGAGGACCAGAACGTGACACCAGCGGCAAGCACGTCCCAGCCAATGGAGCTTATGGCTCCCACGGATTGGGCTGACATGCGCTGCGGGGTATCATCCTTGGCACAGGAAGTGCTGAAGAAGACCAAAAAAAAGATTTGGAAAAATGAATTCATAGATATCTTTGTGCTGCTTATCAGGGACCAGGAGGATGAGGATGCAGGGGATAAGGAGAAGGAGAAAGGGACAGGGGATAAGGAAGGGAGACCCAAAATAACAAAGTCAATAAACAACTGGGTATCCGCTTTTCATATACACATGAGTGTAAATGATGGAGAAGGAGCCTGAACTCGGTCCTTTCCTGACTAAACACCTTGACACGACCATACGCATACATAGGTGTTTCAGAAGGTGGGCATGACTAAACTATGACCTCAGTTTCTGCAGGCATTTACCAGCAGATCGCACTCTGACCTGGCGACATTGGGTAGTCGACTTATGGTTAGACGAGGTGGCACAGAACAGGCCGCTACTACACGACAGCAGACACCAGCCTGTTCTCCCCTTCAATGGGTGGCCAACAGAGCAGACATATCCCCCAAGGCCTCTAGGATCAGCAGCCGGGAGGCGTTCCTGCCGGCAATATAACAATAGGCTATGTACATGGAACCCCTGCAAGTTCCGGCATGTCTGCTCAGGATGTGGGGCGAGGCACCCCATTGTGCAATGTAGATTCAGTAAAGATGCAAAGCTGCTTAGGACACCACCCGCTTTCCGTAGTAATGATGGAGGTAGCACCATTGATGGCTGCAGGCTTATCCTAACCAAAGGGACGCTTGCAGCATTGAAGAAGGGTTCTCGCAGAGCTTTCGCATCCCATCGCAAAGCCTAGTAGAGCCCTTTGAACTCCGTTGCGTGATTCCCCATCCATTCTCTGATATATTGTGGTGGTGTGTGACAAGCTCGCTAAAGAAATTGACTTCAGAAGAATAGACGCCCCCTTCACCAAGTCAAAAAAGGACTCGGGTACATTTTGCCTAATCCATAACTTGTCCATACTTATCCGTACTCAGTTAACGATCATATTGATCTGCATTTGTGCTTGGTACAATATGCATTGGTAGACCAGGCCATAACACTGGCTCGGAGAATGGGCATGCAGGCATATTTGGCGAAGTCAGATATAGAATCGGCATTTCACCTGTTGCCGGTATACCCTGATTCCTGAAAATTACTCGGGTTCTGCTTTGAAGGCAACTTCTACTATGACAGGTGCCTGCCCATTGGATGTTCCATCTCATGCGCTTACTTCGAGATGTTTAGCTCCTTTGTTCATTGGGTCACCGAAAAAATCATGGGGTCAGGAAAGATAGTGCATTATCTCGATGACTTTCTGTTCATAGGAGCTACACAGGAACAATATCAGCGGATAATGACATCCTTCAGGCAGATAGCGCAGCAGTTTGGGATTCACCTGGCGGCAGACAAGACCACGGGTCCAATGACTGTGATAATGTTCCTGAGCATCAAGTATGACGCCTACCCCAAAAAAAGATTGATAAGCTAAGGGCAGCTATAGAACAAATGAAGAAGGCACACAAGGTGACATTGGATCAATTCCAATCATTGATGGGACTGCTCAGTTTTGCGACTAGGGTCATTCCCATGAGAAGAATGTTATAGTGGGAGATCATTTTGCATCCAGTGATCACCAGATGGTGTGGTTCAGTATTAGGACTAGGGCTGTTAGAATCCATTCAAAAGCAAGGGTCTTAGATTTTAGGAAAACTAACTTTGCCAAGATGGGCTAATACCTCAGGGAATCGTTAGCGGGATGGGAACAGCTGGGGGATTTAGAAAAACAGTGGGCAAAACTGAAAGGGGATATTTTAAGGGCAAGAAACCTTTCTGTTAAAATGGTAAATAAAGGTAAAAGGAACGGAGACCGCTATGGTTTTCGAAAGAAGTAGCTTAAAAGGTGAAGACAAAGAGGGTGGCCTTCATGAAATACAAGAGATCACAGAGAGAGGAAGACAGGCATCTATATTTGGAAAAACTTAGAGAAGCTAGCAAAGTAGTCAGGAAAGAAAAGATTCAAAAATAGGAGGAAATAGCCAATACAATAAAATGGGGGGGGGGGATAAGACATTTTTCAGATATGTTAGTAAGAAGAGGAAGGGCAAAAGTGGTATCGTCAGACTCAAGGGTGAAGGGGAGGAAATGTACAAGCTGATGAGGATAAAGAGGAATTGCTTAACAAATATTTCTGTTCTGTGTTCACAGATGAAGATCCAGGAACAGGACCTCAGAAAACACCCACAAACAGAAACAGGGGCATCTTGAACAATTTTCAAAAGACTGTGTTCATGAGAAACTAGCTAAACTTAAAGTAGATAAAGTGAAGGGACTGGATGGGATACACCCTAAAATACTGAGGGAACTTGGGGACCTACTAGCAGCTCCACTGACTGACCTTTTCAATGCCTCGTTGGTGTCGGGAATGGTGCCAAAGAACTGGAGAGAGGCTCATGTGCTGCCTTTACACAAAAGCGGTACACCAAGCCTACTGCAGGGTCTACCAGTAAAGAGCCTTCACATACTCCAACGAATGCAGAACATCACAGTTAGAGTCACCTGCAAAGGCAAAATAACTGACCATATCACACCCCTTCTATATGGCCTACACTGGCTCCCAATAGAAAGCCAGATAAGATATAAACTACTTGTAACAACATTCAAACTCATCAACAATGTTGCCCCATCCTTCCTCTCAACCCTCCTCCTCACCCCAGAAAACACCAGATCCCGTAGAAAGAATGCTCTCCACTCCTTAACAATCCCGCCCTCCATCCGCAAAACAAAACAAGCCACCAACTCCAGAGTATTCACATACACTGCCCCCAGCATCTGGAACTCCCTCCCACTACACATCCACGCAATCAAAGACCTCAAAGAATTCAGATAGAAACTCAAAACCCACCTTTTTACCATGCACTATGGAACAGACAACCCACATCCAAACACACACACACCACCAGGACAGTTCATCAGCTAACACAACCAGGACAAGGGCTGTTTAAGGCAAACCCTGTCCACATGCACATGAAGACTTCCTGTATATAGTTAATCCCTACTTAGTTCATTTTTAAATTCTTAAATTACTGTTCCTACCTTCAAATCAAGTATTATGTAAAAACGTTTATTCCTGTTCTATGTAAAATGTTCTTGGTTCCCTGTAAACCGCCCCTGATCTCTGGAAGGGGCAGTACAGAAATGTAACAAATAAATAAATAAAAGTAAGGATGTGGTTGAAAACTACAGGCCGGTTAGTTTAACTTCGGTGGTGAATAAATTATTGGAAACGCTGCTGAAAGAGAAAATAGTGAGGTTTCTGGAGTTCCAGCAGATTACAGGATCTGAGGCAGCATGGATTCATCAGAGGCAGGTCTTGTCAGATAAATCTGATTGATTTCTTTGACTGGGTGATCAGGGAGTTGGACCGAGGGAGAGCCCTAGATGTGATGTATTTAGATTTCAGCAAAGCCTTTGACACTGTTCCTCACAGGCGACTTATAAACAAACTGAGCACCCTGTGTATGGACCTTAAAGTTACTGCTTGGGTTAGAAATTGGTTGAGTGGGAGGCGACAAAGGTTACAGGTAACTGGAGCTCACTCTGAGGAAAAGGAAGTTACCAATGGTGTACCCCAGGGATCTGTCCTTGGTCCGATTCTTTTTAACATCTTTGTTAGTGATATTGCGGAAGGGCTGTCGGGTAAGGTTTGCCTCTTTGCAGATGATACCAAAATCTGCAATAGAGTAGACACCCAGGAAGGTGTCGATAACATGAGGAGGGATCTAGCTAAGCTTGAAGAATCATCTAGAATTTCGCAGCTGGGATTTAATGTTAAAAAATGCATTGTCATGCATTTGCGCTGCAGCAATCCAAGGGAGCGATATAGTATAGGGGGTGAAGTACTTTGGTCCCTAAAGAAGAGCGGGACCTAGGCGTGGTTGTGTCTGATGATCTTAAAGTAGCTAAACAGGTAGAAAAGGCAACAGCAAAAGCTAGAAGGATGCTTGGGTGCATACGGAGAGGAATGGCTAGCAGAAAAAAAGAGGTGATAGTACCTCTGTATAAGTCTTTGGTGCAACCTCATTTGGAGTATTGTGTGCAATTCTGGAGACCGCACCTTCAATAGAATATAAACAGGATGGAATCAGTACAGAGGGTGGCTAAAATGGTTAGTGGTCTTCATTATAAAGCATATGAGGACAGACTTAAGGATCTTAATATGTACACCTTAGAGGAAAGGCGGGATAGAGGCGATATGATTGAGAAGTTTAAATATCTCCATGGCATAAATGCACAGGAGGAGAGCCTCTTTCAACTGAAAGCAAGTTCTGCTACTAGGAGACATGGGATGAGAGTGAAAGGGGATAGATTCAGGCGTGATATGCAGAAGTATTTCTTTATGGAAAGAATGGTGGATCCGTGGAATAGTCTCCCAGTGGAGGTGGTAGAGATGAGGACAGTATCTGAATTCAAAAAAGCATGGGACACACACACAGAGTATTTCTAAAGGAAAAAATGGGACTGTTGTAGTTGTTGATATGGAAGGACA
The DNA here is from genome assembly GCA_033557465.1 of Ichthyophis bannanicus. NCBI lineage: Eukaryota > Metazoa > Chordata > Amphibia > Gymnophiona > Ichthyophiidae > Ichthyophis > Ichthyophis bannanicus. The sequence continues at coordinate 126,103,188 of CM066048.1, forward strand.
GACTAGATAGGCCATGTGGTCTTTTTCTGTCGTCATTTTTCTATGTTTTGCCGGCACATGGCCCTGGCAACTAGAGGTTGTAGAAAGAAACACCATCACATCAGGATGACAAAGGTCGTTTGGGAAAAATTCCTGAAATCCTTTAACGGCCTGGCCTTTTGGCAGGACCCACCATTGTTCAACTCTGACCTGGAACTTTACACGGACGCTTCAGGTGGAACGTGATTTGGCATATACTTTTGTGGTGCTTGGTGCTCTGAGACATGGCCCAATGAATGGCATGTATGCGGTGACAAGAAAGATATCACCTTCTTAGATCTGTTCCCAATGATGGTGGCTTTATTCATATTGGTCCCTCAGTTATCAAATAAAGCAATCACCTTTCGATCGGATAACATGGCAGTAGTACAGGCAGTGAACAGTATGTATGCCAGGATGGCAGGTGTGGTGGCCTTACTGAGGCAGATAGTATTGTTGTGCCTCATGCATAATATTACCTGTAGGGCTGAGCATGCACTGGGATATCGTAATATTTTGGTTGATGCTCTCTCTCGTTCAAAGATGACGGCTTTCCGGAGAGGCATCCCCAGCACAGAGGTGAACAGAACTTGCATATCAGAGGAGGTCTGGTCCTTTGGCCCAACAAGGTATGGAACCTAATGGTGGACTCATTGGTAGCGCAGACCAGACAGAAGTACCTGAGAGGGTGGAACCAATTCCACAAATTCTGTCAACAGAAAGGGATCAAGAATGGTGATCGGTTCCGGACTGACACTATAATCCAATGGTTACTAGAATGCCGAGAAGAGGGTCTGAGTAAATCAGCAGTGCAAACACACCTGGAGGCCATCACCTTCTTCGCCAGAGCAATGGGGGAAAGGGGCCCGTCGACCGACTTCGTTGTTGCTAGGGTGGTGAAGGGATGGTCAGCCGGGCATATCCGCACACCAGACCGTCGGCACCTGATTACCCACAAAGTACTGAGGTCACAGACACGGTCTGCCATGACCCGTTTGAAGCACAGCACTTTCGTTGTGCATTTGCAATAGCATTCTTTATCATGATGAGGGTAGGGGAATTGGTGTTACCATCGAAGAATGCGCAAGGAGAGAAGAGGCTACAGTGGCAGGATGTGGCAATACAGGATGGGAAGCTGGAAATCCTGATACGCGTGTCTAAGACCGAACTGACCGGAAGGGGCATCAGGGTGACCTTAGCCCTGTTGGAAGGGGATGATACTTGCCCAGTTCAGAATGTGTGAATACATCAGTATAAGGCCACAAGGGGACATATGGTTCCTGGTCCATGAGGACAGGACACCACTATCGCAGTTTCAGTTCATTAGGATGCAAAAATTGTGTGTTAGGCACGTAGGGATGCAGGAAGAGGAATACGGTACGCATTCATTTCTGATAGGGGCAACCACAACTGCAGCGGGGTTAGGGATGAAGAGGGAGCAGGTAATGAAATTGGCAGGTGGCGCTCGGACTGATATAGGCTGTACGTGCGCCCAGAGGGAAAGCGTAGTTACTCACCTGTAACAGGTGTTCTCCAGGAGCAGCAGGAATCAGTCCTCACATATGGGTGTCATCGGCGCCGATGAAGCCCTAGCGGAGCATTTCCCCAGCTTTCCATGAAAGCCTTTGGGAATGCTGGCACATATGCGTGGTTCCCTTCCCGCCTAAAGGTGCCATCTTACCTCAGTCAAATGACATAGCTAAGAACAGCACACAAAAATGAAAAAATTAAACTATGTACAACTGCAACTCCAAGGGGAGGAGGGAGGGTCATGAGGACCGATTCCTGCTGCTCCTGGAGAACACCTGTTACAGGTGAGTAACTACGCTTTCTCCAGGACCAAGCAGGAAGTTAGTCCTCACATATGGGTGACTCCCCAGCTCTGGGCTACCGAGAAACCCAGGCTGAACAAGAGAACGCCCTCTAGTCTCAGCAGCAAAGAAAGGCTTTTCAAGGACACAACCTCCACCGGTAGCCCAACAGAGGGCAGGAGTTGCCTAAACCTCAAAGAGATTCCGGAGTACTGCTTGGCCAAAAGCACTGTCCCTACGGGACTCCCTCTCCAGACAGTAATGGGCCGCAAATGTCTGGCTTGAAGACCAAGTTGCAGCCCTGCAGATGTCTACCAAGGGCACAGAGCAGAGATGAGCCACTGAGGCAGCCATTGCCCTGACACGATGGGCCGTGACCCGACCCTGCAAAGGAAGGTCAGCCGCCTTGTAAGCCCAGGTGATAGCCACCCAGATGGACAAGATACGCTTGGACACAGCCAACCCCAACTTATTGGGGTCAAAGGATATGAAGAGCTGAGTAGCCCTTCGATGCCCTTGCGTACGGTCAAGGTAGAAGGATAAGGCCCTCCTACAGTCCAGGGTATGCAGGACTGCTTCCGCCTGGCTTGCATGAGGCCTAGGGAAGAATGTTGGAAGAACCACCTCCTGATTGAGGTGAAAAGAGGAGACAACCTTTGGGAGAAACTTTGGATGAGTCCTGAGGACTACCCTGTTCCTATAAATCCTGGTGTAAGGCCTATCACAGACCAGGGCCTGAAGCTCGCTCACTCGCCTAGCCGAGGTAAGGGCTATCAGGAAGAGAGTCTTCCAGGAAAGGAAGCGTAGAGGGCAAGTAGCCATCGGCTCAAAAGGTGGGCGAGTCAGTTGCTGCAAGACCACATTCAGCTCCCACTCAGGAGCAGGAGGACGGATGGGAGGCTTGAGCAAGAGCAAGCCTCTGAGAAACCTGGACACTAAAGGGTGTCCAGACAGGGAATGTCCTTCCATCAGTGAGTGGTGAGCTGCTAGAGCTGAGAGGTGGACCCGAACAGAATTGGACTTAAGTCCCTGATTGGATAAGTGCAGTAAATACTGAAGCACTACTGGTACAGTACAGGAGAAAGGATCTTCTGTACGCAGTTGACACCACACAGAAAACCTCTTCCACTTCAGAGCATAGGTTTTCCTAGTGGACTGTTTCCTAGAGGCTAGGAAAACCTCCTCAACCTCCTGAGGTAGGCCCCAGGGAGCCAAAACTACCCTTGCAGCCTCCAGGCCATCAAATTGAGAGCTTTGAGATTGGGGTGCAGAAGGGAACCCTGATCCTGAGAGAGAAGGTCGGGTTGCAACCCCAGAGGCAGTGGGGGATCCACCGCCAGCTGAAGCAGAAGTGGGAACCAAGGCTGTCTCGGCCACCTGGGAGCTACCAGCAGGACCGAGGCCTTGTCCTGAAGAATCTTGAAAAGAGTTCGGGCCACCAAGGGCATGGGAGGAAACGCATACAGGAGGCCCTGAGACCAGGATATCAGAAAAGCATCCGGTGCTATTCTCAAAGGATGCGGTTGTCTGGAGCAGAACTGGGGCAGTTGCTTGTTCAGCGGACTGGCAAACAGATCTATCCAAGGGAGACCCCATTTTAGGAAGATCCTCTGAACCACCAAGGGATGCAGCTGCCACTTGTGGGGCTGCAGAATTCTGCTCAACCGGTTGGCCAGGCAGTTCTCCTGGCCTGGAAGGTACACCGCCCTGAGAAGCATGTTGTGCTTTAGGGCAAAGGAACAAAGGTCTTGGGTCTCCCGGCAAAGGAGCTTGGACCCAGTCTCGCCCTGTTTGTTCACATAAAACATGGCTACCTGGTTGTCTGTCTGAATCAAGACTGATTGTTGAGCTAGGGCAGGAGAAAAAGCCTTGAGAGCTAAGTGGATAGCCCTGAGTTCCAGGAGATTGATCTGCTGGGCCGCCTCCCAAGGAGACCAGAGGCCTTGGGTGCACTTGTCTAGACAATGAGCACCCCAGCCCCGCAGAGAGGCGTCGGTGGTCAGGACTACCGAGTACGCTGGCATCTGCATCTGGAAGGGCATCCCCTTCAGCAGATTGGGTGGATGTAGCCACCAGCTAAGGGAGGTCAAAAAGTGTTTGGACACCCTGATCCTGTCTCTTAGGCTGCCTGAGGCCTGTGACCACTGAGTCCGAAGGCACCACTGTGCAGGCCTCATATGGAGCCTGGCATTGGGAGTCACATGCACTGTCGAAGCCATGTGGCCCAGAAGCCTGAGGCAGAGTCTGGCGGAGACCAGTGACTTGTTTAGGAACTGTTTGGCCACGTCCATCAGTCTTTGGGCTCTGTCTTCTGGCAAGAATGCTTTTGCCAGTTGAGAATCTAACCTTGCCCCTATGAACTCCAAGTTCTGGGAGGGGAGCAAAGTGGGCTTTGCGAAGTTTATGACAAAGCCCACGTTCTGAAGCAGAGCAATGGTTCTGAGGGTGGCTTGTCTGGCCTCCTGGCACGTCTGACCCCTGATGAGCCAGTCGTCCAGACAGGGAAAGACAAAGATGCCTTGATTTCGGAGGTAGGCCGCAACCACTGCCAGGCACTTGGTAAAGACCCTGGGAGCGGAGGTTAGGCCAAAAGGCAGTACTCTGTACTGATAATGGTTTCCTCCCACAATGAACCTTAGGTACTTTCTGTGGTCTGGATGAATGAGAATGTGAGTATACGCATCCTTTAGATCTAAGGAGCATAGCCAATCTCCCTGCTGGAGGTAGGGCAGAAGTGTCCCAAGAGTAAGCATCTTGAATTTTTCTTTCTCCAGGAACTTGTTGAAGTTCCTGAGATCTAGAATGGGTCGAAGGCCACCGGTTCTTTTGGGTACCAGGAAATACCTGGAGTAGAAACCGTGACCTTGGAAGTGAGGAGGCACAGGCTCCACTGCCCTGTCCACCAACAGACCTTGAAGTTCCTGAAGGAGAAGGTCTGTGTGCAGGAGAGGCCTCAGGGGCTCCCCTGGAAAGTAAGGTGGAGGCAGTTGGTGAAAATGTAGTGCATAGCCCGTTTGGACTATGCCCAACACCCAACTGTCTGTGGTAATGAGGGGCCACTGGTGGGCAGAGAACAAGGCGACCGCCTGTGCAGGGCTGGGAGAGCAGGGACGGAGTGGCTACGCTCAAGGAGTCAAAAAACCCCACCCTGCTGAGTGGAAGCAGGGGCTGGAGGCTTGTGGGTCCTCTGCCTATGGGGCCCATTACCCTGGCCCTTGGCTTGCTGACCCTGGGGGGCAGCTTGGGCAGCCTGATATTGAGGGTACTGTTTGTAGGCAGTGCCCTTCCTCGGGTAAAAGGACTTCTTACCCGAGCCCTTCTTCTTGTGTGAAGGGGCAGAGGTCTTCCTCGACAGCCTTGTCCGGGTGAGGTGCTCGGTCTCGAGCTGAACGGCCTTCTCGGTCACGGGCTTGCCAAAAAGGTTCTCACCTCGGCAAGGGACATCGACCAACTTGTCCTTAACCCATGGCTCGAGGTCCGATGACTGCAGCCACGCCTGGCGTTGAGCCATGAAGCCGGCAGCCGCGACTCGGGCCGAAGCCTCGAAGCCATCGTAGGCGGCGTGGGACATGAACTTCGAGCATTCCCGAATCCCCGAGGACAAGGACTTGAATCTCTGCAAGGGTTCCCCGGAGAGTCCAGCAGAGAACCTGGCCAACTCCTTGGCCAGGTCCCGCAAGTACATGCCCATGTACAGCTGGTAAGACTGGACACGGCAAGAAAGCATAGACCCCTGGAAGCACTTTCTACCGACGCCATCGAGGTTCCGGGCCTCCCTGCCGGGCGGCACCGCAGAGTGCATCTTCTGGCTCTTCAGACGATGCATGGCCGATTCCACAACCATGGAATGGTGTGGTAGCTGTGCTTTTTGAAAACCAGGGCTTTTGCGGAGTCGATAGATGGAATCGACCCGCTTGCTTAGAACCGGCGCCGAGGTCGGTGCCTCCCACATTCAGAAGAGGAGCCGTTCCAGCATCGGAGGAACCGGGACAGGAAAGGCCTCCTTCGGAGGAGAGTCGTACTGTAGAGCATCAAGCTCTTCAGCTCGAGGCTCTTCCTTGGGGTCTGCCAGAATAGCCAAGGCAGCGGCCATACCCCGGACAAACTCCGAGAACCTAGTGTCCTCCGGAGGGGATCTACTCCGGGGCTCAGACTGCGGTGAGTCCGATGGGACGCACCAAGTCTTAAACATATCGGGAGACTCCTCGTCCTCCGTCTCCCAGGCTGACTCATCCGAGGAGGAGTCAGGGTCAGACCCCGCGGGGCCCCGAGGCACCCGCCCCAACACCGGGGGCACCGGCGTCGACACCCTTGGTCCCGAGCGGGAGGTCGAGGGAGACCTCGACCGAGGACGACCTTGAGCCACGAGGGTCTCGAGTACCGGCTCGGTCTCCGGGGTTGACTTCGAAGTCGACGTCCCGGTGGTCAGGGCAGATGCACCAGACAGGCTGGCCATCAGTGCTCGCTGCTGCTCCATGAAGGCAGACAATATGCTCTCCAAGGCTGTCATCCTGAGACTCAGCTCGGGAGACGCAGCAGCCACCGACTCGGGCCCCGGCGGCGCCAGGCCTGACGTCGGCTCTCTGGGAGGAGAGTCCACAAGGACTATGGGGCTTACGTGTCAAGCAGACTCCGGCTCCACGCGAGGAACTTTAGCAGGCTTCTCTTGGTCCACGGGCCCGGGGCGGCGGTCGGGGTTCTTAGACCTAGCCCTCGAGGGACCAGGGACCTCCTCCGACGCTGCCCTCGCGAGCCACTTCTTCCTCTTGCGTTCCCGGTCGGGGGATCCCCTGTCCGAGGAGCTTCAACGGCGCTCGGGATCGGAATCCCGAGATGTCGAGGCCTCAGATGAGGTCCGGGCCCGGCCGGAGACTGAGTCCGAGAAAAACCTTTCCTTTTGCTGCTGCCGACTTCGAAGTGCCTTGGAAGACATCTTCCCGCATGGCGCACATGACTTGGGGTCGTGGTCAGGGCCGAGGCACCGAAGGCAGCAGTCGTGTGTGTCGGTCAGAGACATTAATTTCTTACACCGATCACACTTTTTGAAACCACTGGAAGCCATCGAGGAAAAAAGAGCCCCCAAGAGGTCAAAAGACTGGCCTTCCAGGGAAAAATGAAAAAAAGGGCGCGAACGCCAGCCACTAAGGGCAAAAACCGAAAAAAGAAGAATCGGGCTCGATACCGGTGTACCGAACCCGGCGGGAGGGGAACCGGCATCGAACCGGAGAGAAAAACAGCGAAATAATGCCGAACAAAAATCACTTTTATCCAGGAGAACAGGACACATGTCCGGTGGGCTTCTCGGGAAAAAAGAGACTGAGGTAAGATGGCACCTTTAGGCAGGAAGGGAACCGCGCATGCGTGCCAGCATTCCCAAAGGCTTTCATGGAAAGTGGGGAAATGCTCCGCTGGGGCTTCATCGGCGCCGATGACACCCATATGTGAGGACTGACTTCCTGCTTGGTCCTGTCTTGATTGGTTTTCTTTTAGGCAAGGAAAACATGGCAAGGGAATGAGAAGTATGGATCTGCGGCCACTCAATTATATATTGGGCACAGAGGAGGACCAGGGACCGCCCCCTGGGGAATAACCTGGGAATGAATGCTTCCGAGGTATCGGTTGTTTGGATAAGTCTGCGTGGTATGTCGTGGGATCAGTTGGTACCTACGCTGTTGCATAAGAAGAGGCTGGGGGCCCCCTGGGTGTTAATAGTACACCTAGGGGAAAATGACCTTGCTGGGACCCACAGCGTGGATTTGGCCAGAAAGATGCAAGGGACATGCTGGCGCTGCTAGACACGTTCCCAAGTACACAATTGGCTTGGTCCTGCATCACACCATGCAGAGTATGGAGGGGCGAGAGCTTGCATCGGGCTTTTGAAAAGACTCGTCGCAAAGTCAACAGATGGATGATGCGATCTATGGAAGCCATCGGGGTATATCGAGGAGAGGTGCCCGGGGCTATATCGTTCGGACGGAGTACACCTATCCAACAATGAAATGGATCTCTTCCTCTCTGATTTTCAAGACACAGTCGAAATGTTATGGAACAGGGCAAAGCTTGGCCGCAGCTAGGGGTAGGTGGGGACCTACCGACAAGCGAGGAGTTGCTGTCGGCAAGTACTGGCACAAATAGGGGAGCAGTAAAGGGGACTCAAAGCCAGGTTAGGGATAAAGGGGGAGTGGCCTGGAGCGAATTGTCCTCCCCCAAGCAGGGCAACGGGCCGCAGCAGGGGTGACGTTAGGCAGTGCCATCCTCCATACATCTTCCATGCTTAAATGGCGCAGGGAGGAGAGGGAGAAGGGCACAGGCACGAACGGCTCCGAGCTGACCTCAGAAGGGGTAACAGCAGAGCAGAGAGACGGACCCTGTGGCGGTGGGGGCAAGGTGTGTTTCTTATGGCATGCCTTACTGGGGTCGCCTCTATGGGAGGTGCATGAAGGTCAGAGGATGGGGGGGCAGGGCTTCATATGGCTCCACACCCCAAGGCTGTGGGTCCCCTCGCGAACCTGGTGAAATGTATAAAGCTGTACAAAGTTGAAATGTGTTGAAATAAATTGTGAAACATTAAGTTAAGATGATGCTAGATATGATATACGAGTTGTATATGGTTAATCAAATTGTATAATGTATAAATGTTTTAAGTAATGATGTTGCGGCCATGAACAACCAATAAACAAGTGGCAATGTTGATATAAAGAAGTGTCACAGTGTCATCGTGGGTGAAAGGGGGGGGAGGGGAGGGAGGGTGGGTAATCCGAACGCTTGCACTCTTGCCTGGCTGAGATGTCCCTGTCCCAAGTGTCCACTGTGGGGACATCTATGTGGATGTTGGTCCAAATCAGACATCGCCAGCATTTTCCTGAACATTTTTCCCTGGTCATCCCAGGTTGCACTTGGATGCCTATTCTAAAAGGGCTCTTCACCAGTAGACACAGTCCTCCAGTGTATTTGGCAGAATAAGTATTTGGAGCACAAGAGAATATCAGAATATGTTATATTTCCTTGTAATTAATCTAGGAGCTAATGTATTCACAGCAGAGATAGTAGTACTGAAGAATCTAAGAGGCATGTTCACTAAAGTGCAGTAGCTGGCAGAAGCAGCAGGATGATTGGGTACATTGCCCTCTTCCTATACCAGTGAATGCATGTGGGTTGTTGGGCCCTGTCCCTCCTCAACATGGATAGTGATGTAGCTATGGGATAGCATACACAGGACAATCACACATGCTGGTGAGGATTTGGGAGATAGATTCTGCCTCAGAACAATTGGAGAAGGGCCATATGTACAGTAGTCAGGGTTGGAGATGGCTGAACATGGCTGGGGGTGGGGCATGCAAATTAGGGTTTTGGAACTACTGGCTGTTGTAGGTCGGGCACATATTTGTGTCATCAAAGCACTCCACCTTTTTATGGGTATTGGTGCTGAAGTGCACCTCAGGGTGAGAAGGTTTCATACGCTATTGTCCACATTCTGGGCAATGCTAACCCACTGCCTTTACTAGACCAGGGCCCCCTGCTCATATAGGTGCAGCATTCTTGCTATGATAGTCACAGACACTGCTGCAGCACTGTCTCTATCCATGTGTTTGCTTCTCTAACTTGCAAGCCCTGCCCCCTTATACTTTGGCCCATATATCAGAGCTGCATATCTCCTCCACTCAGCCTTCTCAAGCCTTTACTAGCCACTTGCACTATGGTCTGTTGATGTGGTTGGTGACCATGTATTGTTACCTGTTCCCTCTGCCACAGATACTGATAGGTTGGCATGTCATTGTTTCTGAGCCCTGGACCTTTCACGCCCTTGCTTCAGGGAGAAAGAGGGTTTCTGTACATGGATGCCCTCCTCCACTGTTTGCGTGACCTCCCCCTCTTTGCAGCAGCTATCCCTGGGGTCACATATAGGACATATCTCCTGTCAGGATCCTCAGGCTCCATGGTGTCTTTTCTCACCCTGCAGGCATCTGCTAGGTTCTCCTAACCTTCCACATAACACAGAAGTGTGGCCCTAGTTTCATACACCTGTCTGGGGAGGGTGCTTTGGTGTTAGCTTGGAAGTGTGGGGTGCACATAGCACACTCTTTCACCGTGTGCCTGCTCACCTGATGAGCATCACTACTGCAGCAGGCCTGACGAGTCTAGTACACCAATGCTTCCCTAGTGCAGCTGCACCCCCCTGCATTTAGCATGGCCACTCTGCCTCTGTCATGGTAGGAAAGCACGCTAACCACACGTTAATCCTGTGATACAGCACTTAGTAAACATGCCCTTAAGGGTGTCAGTGACAGTACTAATGCGTGTTAAAAAGTTAATGTACATGAATAGGCATCAACATCTCTTAATTCAAGCTAGCCATAGAGTTAGTAAACAGCCACATTTGTAACAATAGGGTTTGCATTATTTAACAAGCATTAATATGTGTTGACGAGCATTAACACATTAATGCACATTGGTAAAGGAGGCCATAAATTTAATAATTTGCATTTTTAAGTCTTTCGGGGCCCTATGTACTAAAGTGTAATGAGACTGTGCAAAAGTGCAAAATAACAGAAAATGCCTGGAAATGTGCAAAGTGCTAAAGTGTAGGTATTTCGTGCTTGTTTGTTTAGCAAAGTCATAGTTAGCATGGGTGCAGTTAACATCACTTAAATGGACGGCATTAACTGCATTCACATTAAGTGTGAATGCCGCTGGTGCACATTAGGCTTTGAATCAGTACGGTATCTGCTGGGGCCATGATGTACATGCCCCCAATGGGTAGCACATGACTGTTGCACCTACCACACATTAATTTCTATTCTGAAGACACGATACCTACAAAACATTAGTGTAGCTTAGTAATCTTGCCTTTACGTAAAATTGAAAGCATGTAGAGAGCCCTGCTTTTAAAAGGTTAAATGAGTTTGTTATGGTAACACTTCCTAGTTGTCGGAAAACAGAAGAACATTAATTTGTAAAAACTTTGGGTCCCTTGAAATAGTCACGACACTGTTCTATCTTTAATGAGGATTTTTCAAAGTGGACCCATGGAAACGATGGCAATAAACTAAACACATTGTAATATTTGCATATAATGCCTGACGTAGAATCAAACACTTCAATGTCTACGTTAAACAGATATTCTACTGAAAAAGGACACATTGATGTGTTCCACAGCCTGGTCATAAATTCATGGGGCGGACGCACAATATTAGAAGTGGAGACCATGTTAAATGATTCTTTATTTCTTCAGGAAACCCTGGGAAAAAAGCATTATGAAAACAAAATTGGTTATGCAAAAAGATCTGATATAAGCAAATATAATTTCAAAACCGAAAAATCATTTTGTACAATGAAATTAGCTCCAGCTCTTTTTTACATGACATGCAAATCTATCAGCTTCTCGGACACTATGAAAGGGAATTTCCTTGATGTCTGCCCCAATTGAATATTTCAGAAATATCTTTCTTAAAGGAGGGAAGGTCTTTCTTTAACCAACATGAAATTGCTAGCTTATTTCTGCATTATTCTGTCCCATTCACTTTGTAAGAGAAATCATTCTTGCTTATCTTTGAAAAAAATATGTCTACATAAATCTGCTGTTTCAGTTAAATGATTAATTGTTATATTTCTTCCTTTTTCACAAAGGTTCTATGGCGCAAATTATCCTGCAGCAGAAAAGTCAAGAAGTTGCCCAGCCAGGAACATCCCTGGTCTTGCAATGTGTTGTGTCTGGCTATAACATTAACGATAACCACATGCACTGGATGAGGCAGGAGTCTGGGAAAGGTCTGGAGTGGATAGCAGCTTTTAGAACTGGTTACACCACCTACATCAGTAACGATTTCAAGGGAAGAGTGACTCCTTCTACCCAGGGCTCCACTGCACTCCTACAGATAGACAGACTGACAGCTGCAGACACAGCCCTGTATTACTGTGCAAGACAATCACAGTGATGCAGTGTGATTTCTATCTTGTACAAAAACCTAAAAAAAAATCCTCTTCCTCTTTCTTTGTATTGAACCCTGAAGTTTATGCATCCACAGCAGAGATACTAATAGAATCTCAAGGGCATGTTTACGTTAGTTCTGTAGCAGGAAGAGGGCGGTAAAAGTGCATCTGTGCCAAAAATCTCACCCAACATGAGTAGGCAGGGTTGGAGCAGAGTCGGGGCGCTTCTGCTCAGAAAAGACTCCAGTAGCATGGGCCCAGATAATTCCTGCCTCCAACTAGCTGCTCGTTGCACCCACTGTGGCAGCTCATTACAAACACACAGTATGAATGTGATCCCAACACTAACAACTGCCCTTGGTCATCTCACCCATATGCCAGGCCATACAACAGTCCTCTGTGGCAAACATAACACTGGGGGAGGGCCCCTGCAACCCCCACAGCAGCAGGTGCAGCAGGGGGATAGGGGTAACATAGTAACATATTAAAGGACGGCAGATAAAGACCAGTATGGTCCATCTAGTCTGCCCAGTACGATGCCAAGAGTAGGTACCTCCGTGCAGGCCCCCCCTCCCCATGTCTTTGTCCAGGGGTGATCCCGCCACTCCATGTAGGATACCCCTATATGTTAAGGAATTAGATGGTTCAGATTATTTTGATATTTTCTTGTTGCTGTAAAGTGATCCACTGTGTCTGTCCCATGCCCTTTTGAACTCCGTCACTGTATTTGCCCCACCACTTCCATCGGGAGGGCATTCCAAGCATCCACCACCCTTTCAGTGAAAAAGTATTTCCTGACATTGCCTTTCAATTTACCACCTTGCAGCTTCATGTTATGCCCTCTAGTTTTACAGCTTCCCCGTCTTTTCAAGAGGTTTGTTTGTTCATTATTTCTCTAAGTATTTAAAGGTCTGAATCATATCTCCCCTGTCCCTCCTCTCCTCCAAAGTGTACATGTTTAAGTCTTCAAGTCTCTTCTCATAAGGCTTCTGACGCAGGCTCCAAATCATTTTGGTCGCCTTCCTCTGAACAGCTTCCAGACTTTTTACATCCTTTGCAAGATATGGTCTCCAAAACTGAACACAGTATTCCAAGTGAGGCCTCACCAGTGACTTGTACAGTGGCATAAGTACCTCTTCCTTTCTGCTGGTAATTCCTCTTCATATGCAGCCCAGCATCCTCCTGGCTTTTGCCACCGCCTTGTCGCACTGTTTTGCCACCTTGAGATCTTCAGAAATAATCACTCCACATTTCCCTTGGATTTCTGCTTCCCAAGTGCATGACTCTGCACTTCTTCACATTAATTGCCAAGCATTAGACCATTCTTCCAGCTTTTGTAGATCATTCTTCATGTTAACCACTCCCTCGGGGGAGTCCACTCTCTTGCAAATTTTCGCGTCATCTGCAAAAATACAGACTTTTCCATGCAGTCCTTCAGCAATATCACTCACAAATACATTGAACAGTGCCGGGCCCAGGACCGACCCCTGGGGCACCCCGCTAATCACCTTCCTTTCATCCGAGTGAGCTCCTTGTACCATCACCTTCTGTCGTCTGTCAGTCAACCAATTTCTAATCCAATTTACCATCTTGGGATCTATCCCTAAGCTACTGAGTTTGTTGATAAGCCTCCTATGAGGAACAGTATCAAAGGCTTTGCTGAAGTCCAGGTAGATGACATCCATTGCATTCCCACCTTCCTATCCTGGTGAATGCATGTGGGTTGGTGGAGCACCTCCCCCTCCAAATGGGCAATGGTATAGCTGTGTCCCAAGAGTCTCATTTACACGTGAACCACAGTTAGTAAACAGTCATCATGCATTATTTAACTAACATTTATGTGTGTTGATGAACATTAACATGTTAATGCAGATTAGTAAAAGACACCATAAATTTGACAATTTGCTTTTTCAAGTCTTTTGGGGCCCTACATACTAAAGTTCAAAAAAACTTAGAAAAGGGGCAAAATAACACAAAGGTTCAAGTTCCACCTGGGGATAGCAATCTCAGGCCGGAGGGTTTGGGATTTCTAGTCCTATAGGCGCTCCTTGTGGTCTTGGGCAAGCCACTTAACCCTCCATTGCCCATGTTCCCTGTAAGTATTAGCGTATGTTTATTTATTTATTTAGTAAACTTTGTATACCGCTGCTTCCTACGATCAGCAGCGGTTTACTTTACAGAATCATAATGTATCGTACAATACAGAGAATTTTTAAGATATACATTTCGATTGAGCAATGATTTACATAACCCAGGAAAATAGCAATTAGATACTTTATACATTGGATTAGGGCTCACAAATCTAAAATACATTTGATTGTAGGTGCGTGGGAGGGGCCTAAGATATACATATATACAAGATTACATACCGGTATTCCAAATGCCGTCATGGCAGGCAAAAGCCATCTCTTTGAGGTAAGGTGTTGCACTTAGGTCGGGTGCATGTATGTGTCTCATATCCCCTCGTGTTAAATGTATCCCCCAATTGACCGCTTTGACCCGGTGAAAAGCGGGATATAAATACAGCTAAATAAATAAATACAGCTAAATAAAGCTAAATAAAAGGGGTATGTTTACTAAACTGCGGCAATATCACTCGCGTTAGGTTCTGCGGTAAAGGTACAGATGCCCATATAAAGGCGTGGGCGGTGCATCGTTACAGCAAGCCGCATCAGCTAACACATGTTACAAGATGCCTTAGACTAATGCTCATTACAAGGCGCCTTATAAGGCACCTTACAAGGCACTTTACAAGGCGCCTTGTAAGAGATGTGTGATGGTCACAGGAAATCTTACTAGGTAAACCCCGTTTACCTAATAAAGGTTCCTGTGACCATCATACGCCTCTTGCTCCTTGTGTTCCACTACTTGAGTAAGACAGGCATGAGAGGAGGGAACAATGAGGAATTGAACCCATGAATACTGCCGAGAATGGCATTGTCGTAACCAGTGGGCTAGACCTCCGTGGTGTATGTCACAGCAATGGCTGGGTACAGAAGGACTGCAGGTCACCGCACAAACCATCTGCTCTGAGTGCCAGGATAGGGTAACCCCACCAGTACCCATGATGCAATGCACATGCTGAATAGCTGTCTACAGCTGATCACCAAATGGGGTCTGCACCTCTCCGGTACCTCAGCCTGGAAAGATGAACTGAAAGTGTGTGATACTGGCACAGTGTAGCTACAGACCATGCCATTGTGCAGGTTCTCTGTTCACCCTGAGGGATAGGATGGATGCCCAGCACAAGGTCCGCAGTACATGTAGTGCTAGAGATAGGTCCTGCTGTACATCCCCATCACTACCAGTGTGTGACAGGTGTTCTTTGAAGTGCAGCCAAAGGAAATTCAGTGTCCATCTGTATCCTGCAGTCACATGTGGCCCTCTGGGACCAGACACCACCCAGATTAGTGTGTACCCTGTGTTAGGGTCTGGCTGACATGGGCACCTGTTATCAGGGCAGAGGGGTTTCTAGACCTGCATGGGGTTTGCGCAGCAGTGTCTTTATAAGGTCAAAGTGGTATATACTACATACCCCAAGGGGCCCACATCACCCTTTTTATAGGTAAGGGACAGGTGCCCCAGCCTCGGTGAAGCAACCTCCATACTGCTGGTATAAGACAGCCCTCCAGGGTTGGTGGGCCAGAGCCATACCTGTGACTGGGGCAGTGGCAGACCGGCAGCAATGTTTGGGTTAGGTCTGGTAAACCCCAACTGCCTCACACCACTGTCTGCCAGTCACCAGCAGACAGCACAGTCAGACTGCACCTTATAGGTGTTCCAACCATGCACAGTCTAACTGTAGACAGTCCACTAGTCAGTCCATAGTGCATGCTCACAGAGGAACTACGTGCACCAAGCAGGCATCTCAGTGATTGGGGCCCCAGCACTGGGAACACAAAAGTAACACTGGAGGCAGATAGTGTAGCGCGCTATGTGGGAACCTAGACATGCCATGGTCACTGCTCGGTTAGAGTGAGTGCCCTCCCAGCATGACATGCTGTGGCCACCCTGTCCGTGCAGGCGGTGGTTGGGCACTACAGTGTCCCAGCCATTGCCCCACACCCTGTGAAGATGCATCCTGGCCAATCCGCCCTGTCCGGGCCATATCCACAACACCTTGCTCCTCATTATGCACATACTGTCGCACCGCCGCCCTAGTGGTCAAAGGTGGTTAAGGCAGGTCGGGTGGACATGAGTTATTTTTCTAGTTTGAGTTTGGTTCTTGTATGCGGGGTCTGGGTATCAGTTTCCAGTGGCCTTCCGTGTACCAAAGCCTCAAGTAAACACAAAGTCCGAGAGTAGGGAAAGAAAGGCTTTTTATTTCCCTTAATGCACAATGATTCAGGTAGTGGAATCTACGTCAACATAAAGAAACCTTACTTCAGGTAGAAAAGAAACATAACCAGTTATTACTTTATCCACTGTTATCTTCACAGGAATTTATACAATCAAACACACAGTCTTTGCTTGCTGAGCCCTGCTTTATACACTAGGCAGGGATTCTAGGCTTCCTGCCTGACAGTAGCTACAATCCATGGGCACTTCGGAAGTGTCCTCAGTAAATTCCACCTGCATGGGCTGTGGGTCTGAGAGCTGTGACTCTGTATCAGTGTAGTCTGGTGGAATACGCTGAGGCTTTTCATATACAGCTTGTACCAGCCTCCAATGTTCTGGGCCTAGGTTTGGGCCTTGGTCATGTGAATGCTTGCTATGAGAATACCTTCCTTTGTCTTGGTGTCTTATATTAAACAGTCTTTTATCTGGTAAAAGCTTGTGTCCTGCTTTACAAACAGCTTGATAAGGCGAGCACACCCTTGTTCCTTGTGCTCCCTGTGTCACCAGGTTATAATGCTTAGAAGTATAAAAATGTGGATTACCTTGTTCTCCAGGCTTATCCCAGTGAGTTGAGGCTTGAGGCCTAGTCCTGCTGCAATTCAGCCTTACTCGAGTAGCAGGCCTCCCACTGTCCAGCTGGCCTTCGGGTGGAGTTATCTCTCTCTCACACCCATACCTCTTTCTCCTTGAATAAGGAGTGTTACCACCTATGGCAATGACTTCACCACCCTTCTGGTAACTTTCACAGGGTCCTGAGTCTGCTGGTACCGGTTCATCAGATAAACCTCTGACCTCTGCTTCTCTCCTGGTACCTTTCCTCCCAGTGTCTCTTTGCCACGAACTCCTGGGGTCTTGCTGCACCAGACTCCCTGTGTCTCCTTGCCAGGAACTCCTTCCTCTCGTGTCTCTTTGCCAAGACTCCTTCTCTTCCTCCTTCTCTCCCTTCACTTCTCCTCCATTTCCAACTTCCCAGCCTTTCTTAAAAGGAACTCCCCCTTTCCTGGATTGGCTGTTGGCCGGCATCACATCACAAGCTCTGGGGTGCGGTTCTCTAGGGCCTGGAAGGTCTCTCTTGCTCCCCCTATCTGGCTCCTCGTAATGTCGCATCTGGTGTTGGAATCTTTTTTCTGAATTTAAAACCTTTTTTCCTGTTTGCATAGACTCTGCAGTACCACAATACTCAGGCTAACACTGGTAACAGTGGGACATTTTGGGCCCAGAGAGGGGTGGGCAGCCACAGAACAATGGATAGACATACACACACACACACTGCTATTGCAGCATTGTGCAAAGATAGGGGTGGTTGGCAACCCTGCCCGCCACACTGGTCCTGATCACAGTGCTGACATTGCTAAACTATGCAGGAGGTAGTAGTAGTGCTCTGGTGATAACTGCAGCTCAATGCTGGGGCCAACAGCCTGACTGTCCATGCATCTTTGGATTGTAGAGCCTGTGTGAGTGGGTGTTTGTACCCCTGTTCGCCGCTGCTTTGGGCTTTGCACATGTTGCTGTTGTATCTGCATTGTAGGGTAAAATATAGGGACATGCTCTGCAGGAACCACAGCTGGGACTAGAACCTGTGACCCTATGCTTCTGGATACACTGACTGGGTGTGCTGCACCACACTGTTGCCACAGATGCATGGTAGTCCCTGGGGCTACCTGTACTTTTCCTCAGCCATATCTTTTATTTTGCACTGCACACCACATACTAGTACAGGGCATGGCCTAGATCCACTGCAGGCAAGTGCCACTGCCCCCTCCAGCACGGGCACACCCCCCCTGCCATGCTCACATGACCATATGCTGTCGGTGCTGGTAGTGCATAGTCCCAGGTCCCCACTGTGTGGGTAGGTAGTCGCCTAGGGAGTGGGGTCTGGGGCAGGGGGCATACATGAGCATCCTCACATCCCCCCCATCACTGCCTACCAATAGTATGTCCCTTCTGCTTGGGGGAGGGTTGGCTGGGGGGATGTTAGATCAGTGCCCTGGCAACTGTTAGCTCGGGTGGACCAGGTAGATGTAGGTGGATTGTGTTTGGCCTTTGTCAGCTGCTGTCATGCTGATTTCCAGTTTCTATGTTCTTATGTGCCACCTAGGCGCCCGTCTAGTCAACCCTGTGCCCCAGCTGCCCCCACTACATGTCCCGCCTGCAGACCCCTATGCCCCATGTGCACCATTGCCATAGTGGCCTTTCATACTTGGGCACTATGCTGTTGCTGAAAATGGAGCACTACTATCACGTACATTGCTGATACTGAATTGTTTTTTCTCTCCTGCAAATGTGCATCTAACGGCAGGTTTTCATTCGCGGTAGGATTCAGCCCTTCAATTCAGCACGTTAGTGTGCAGGGATCCTCTTGCCGCCCATTGACCCCTTCTCTCCGCCCTCTCTCCACCCTCTACGGTGTTTACTGCAGCCAGGAACGTTAACGATCGTTAGGTAACGTTAATGCGCGTTAACGTTACATACCGCACGTTAACGTTACCTAACAGTCGTTAACGTTACCTAACGCGCGGTCTGTAACGTTACCGCAGTTTAGTAAACATACCCCAAAATGTCTGAAAATAAGCAAAAATGCTAAAGTGTACGAATTTTGTGCTATCGTTTTGAGTAAAGTCATAGCGCGGGTGCAGTTAACATCAACTCAGTGGGCAGTGTTCAGTGCAAATGAAGCTAGCGGGCATTGGGGCTCTAATCAGTGCGGTATCTGCTGAGGCCATGATATGCACGCCCCCCACAGGTAGCACATGACTGTTGCATGTACTGTACATTGATTTCTACACTCTAGGCACGATACCTACAAAACATTAGCTCAGCTTAGTAAACATGCCCCTAAGTAAAACTGAAAGCATTTAGAGAACCATGTTTTTAAAATGTAAATGAGTGTGTTATGGTAACAATTAACACATTAATGTGCAAGAACTTTGGATCTCTTGAAATAGCCACAACACTGCATTTTGTTCCTGTTCTATACTGAATGAGGATTTTTCAAGCTGGATCCATGGAAACAGTGGCAGTAAACTGAACACACTGTAACATTTGCTATGCTGTCAATCCCAGAATCAAACATTTCAAAGTTTATGTAAAGCCAGTGTAGGTGTACTGTTTCATTCCCTGAATTTATTTATTTATTTAGCTAAATTTATATACTGCAAATTTAAAAGTCTATGCTCTGTAAAAGTACATCTGCGCCAAAAATCTCACACTACCAGAGTAGTCAGGGTTAGAGCAGAGTTGGGGCGCTTCCGTCCAGAAAAGACTCCACTAGCACGAATTTGTATCCCGGGTTTCGGCAAAAATTTGTACGGCCCTGTTTCGTACAAAATAGACCACAACCTAATTATTACTAATAGCCTGTAATGATCAGAACCAGAGTCAGTACAGGTGCAATCAGAATTTCAGTTTATTGAATAACTGATGATCAATGCAGGCAGTGGTGGGGAAGAAAGTTCTATCGAGCACTTGGCATCTCAAGAGCAACTCCTCCCCTGAATATAAAAAGCGTGTTACATTTATACTTTTCTTTGCTTCCCTTTTTGTTACAAATTGGTGCCGAATGTACACACGGGCTCAGATAATTCCTGTCTCCAACTAATTGCTAGTTGCACCCACTGTGGCAGCTCATTACAAACACACAGTCGCTCTGGCTCTATCCCATCCTGTTGGCTTCCTGAATATTCCTTGGCCCTCCTCCCCCTGATTCTCACTATAGGCAATTCCACTTTGTCCTCTGGTAACCTTCCATCTTCTTGGAAGCATGCCTTGATCCGTTCATTCCTCAAGACCTTGACCTTACTGTTCCTGCAGATTATCAGCCTGTTTCTAAACTTCCCTTTCTGTCCAAGGCCCTCAAAAAATCAGTCTTTTCCCAGCTCAGCCCCATCTTGAAGCCACTCACACCCTTTATTTATACCAATCGGGATTCTGTCCCGGGCACAGTACTGATATCTTTCTGTTATCTTTCCTCAACACTGCTCTCATGACCGTGGTGATATTTCTCTGGCTTTATCCCTGGATCTCTCTTCTGCTTTCGACCTGGTAGATCACGACACTCTCCTTTCCCATCTACATGACTTTGGCATTTGCAGAACAGTATTGCGCTGGTTTCACACTTTTCTTTCCTCCAGGTCCTTTTCAGTGCTCTCTGGCACCTCATCATCACCGCCTACCCCTCTCACTTGTGATTCTCAGATCTTCCTCTCTACACCTGAAATCTCTCCGGCAATTGAGGCCCAGATCTCTGCCTGCCTTTCTGACATTGCTGCCTGGATATCTCACCACCATTTCAAATTAAACTTGGCCAAATCCGAGCCTCTGAATCATCTCTCTCCCTTTCAATCCGTTCAACACTCTGCTGCACAACCAATCTTCTGCCAGCCTCGTCATGCTCATATTACCCCTCTTCTCGTCGTTTTCATCGGCTCCCTATCTTTCCATATCCAGTTCAAACTTCTCCTACTGACCTATAAATGCACTCATTCTGTTGTTCCTCACTAACTTTCCTCTCTCATCTCTCCCTACACCCCTCCTCGTGAACTCCGCTCTTCTGGAGGATTGCTTCTCTTCCACTGCCAACTCCAGACTTCATTCCTTCCACCTTGCTACACCTTATGCCTAGAATAAACTACCTGAGTCTGTCTATCAGGATTCAACTCTGCCCCTTTTCAAATCCATGCTGAAAACTCATCTCTTCGAGGTTGCTTCTGGATCCTGATCTGCTTAGTCTCCTATGTGTTTCTTTACCATTTCCCTAGATATATCCTTGTCCTCAGCTGTTGTGTTGTCTAGCTTGACTAGGTTGTAAGCTCTGATGAGCAGGGACCACCTTTTACAAGTGCCTTACAGCACTGCATATGCCTTGTAGCATTATATAAATGATCCGCAGTAGTACCAATATGAGATGACTACCTCCCTGTTAACTGTACAGCGAGTCCTCACTCATTCTCTGTCCCATTTCATGTTTGGCAGTTAACGCAGTAACTAGCACAAGCTCATTGTTAGAGTGGGCCTGTGCTAATACCACATACTAAGTAACATGTTAGCTGCTTTGCGCAGCTAGTAAATAGATCCCTAAGTGACTCCATTGACAACTCCTGACAAAAAAACTGTCAAGTGTTCCAAACAGACTTACTGCTTGATGTGCTAGAACTTTTCCCATTCTGAGGGATAAGCACGTCAAGTGGTAAAGTATGTGCCTACTTCCTTTCCTACTGTCCGTGTTAAATTCTTGCCTATCCTCAAGCAGGGGCGGCCCAAAGGGGGGTGCGGGGCCATGTGCGGAGACTCGGTGCGGGGCCTCATTTGCATAATGAGCCTCATTTGCATAAATATTTGCATAATGTTACCATACACTAACTTTTAGTAAACATGCTTCTTCATGAGTGTATGGATAAAGAAAGACTAAAAGATTTCCACATTACTATAATACAGTGCCAACCGCCAGGCACATTAGGAACTACTACAAACACTGCCCATTTAAACCCATAGCAAACCTGCCGTATCCTAACAGCACTACAAGGACTCATAAAACACCATACCATACCTATCAAAAGGCAACACCGTAAATATTAAACCAATACATTTCAGAGAACAACAATACATGACCTACTGGGGAAAGAGAACAAGTGGCAATGTAAAATAGGAATTACATAAACAGCATACCTCAGCTCAGTTACACATGCAGAACATAGACCATCACCAAACAAGGAATCACAATTTAGAAACAGGAAGACAATAATTAAACTGGGAACCCCAAAAGCCAAACTTGGAATGTACAACACTGTAGAAATAAAACTATAAATTAATTTCCTCTTGTACTAAACAAAGCACCGACGTTAATGATGCACATTTCCCAGAGCTGACATATTCCAGTTAATAAATTCAAAATAAAGAGATATCTTTGTACCTTTTGTGTATTTTTTTTCAGTTGCAATTGTTCCAGCCACTTTCTTCTGGTTTATTTGTGTCTTCTGCTAACTCTCCATCGTCTGCTGTCCATTTGTCCTTTCTTCACTCTTCTACCATTCTACCTCTACATCTGTTTTAACATACTAATCTTTCTCCTTTTGCTCTTTCCTCATTCCTATTTCATCCACTCAAATTTTACCCCTCCATCCTCAATCCCCACTTACTCTCCCAAAACCCGGCCAATTGTAGATTTTTCTTCCCTCCCACACAAAATATTTTTCCCCTCTCCATTTCACTCTCCCAGCCCCATCCCCTTCTAATCTCCCCCAACATCAGCTCCCTTCTAGTTCCAGCCCCACCCAGTATCCGCTCCCTTCTAGTCCCCCATCAGCCCATTTCCAGTCCTAGCTCCCCCATCCATTTCCAGTCCTATACGAGTCCCTTCATCAGCTCATTTCCAATACCAGCCTCCCATCAGCCCATTTCTAGTCCTTTCCTAGCCCCACCATCAGCCCTTGTCAAATCCTAGCTCCCCTCCACTCAGCCCATTTCCAATCCAAGCCCCCCATGAGCCTACTTCCAGTTCTAGCCCCTCCATGAGTCCATTTCAATCCAAGCCCCCAACACAGCCCATTTCCAATCTTAGCTCCCCCAACACCCAAATCCCAGTCCTATCCTAGCCCCTCCATCAGCCCATTTCCTGTCCTAGTTCCCTCCCATAAGAGCCCATTCCAAGCCCCCCTTCCCATCGGCTATTTGCAGTTCAAGCCCCCCACTTCCCCTCAGCCCATTTCCATTCCAAGCCCCGTCTCCATCAGCTATTTGCAGTTCAAGCCCCCCACTTCCCCTCAGCCCATTTCCATTCCAAGCCCCGTCTCCATCAGCTATTTACAGTTCAAGCCTTCCCTTCCACTCAGCCCATTTCCAGTCCTAGCAACCCCCCCAACCCATTACCAGTCCTAGCCCCCCATAACCTATTGCCAGTCCTAAGCCCCCATCAGCCCACTCCCAGTCCTAATCCCACCAGCCCATTTCCAGTCCTAACCCCCATCACCCAATTTTCAGTTCAAGCCCCCCCATAGCCCATTACCAGTCCTAACCTCCCCATCAGCCCACTCCCAGTCCTAATCCCTTCAGCCCATTTCTAGTCCTATCCCCCCATCACCCAATTTTCAGTTTAAGCCCCCATAGCCCATTACCAGTCCAAATGCCATCAGCCCATATCCAGACTTAGCTCCCCCATAGCCCATCACCACTCCTAACCCCCCACCCCAGCGAAAATTTAAAATAAAAAAAACTGTCTGCTGCCGCTGCCGGGGCCAGGGCAGAATCGAGTGTGCCACGGGGCCCCCCCTGCCCGGCAGAGCCTGCCCTCCCCTGCATCAGCTCCCTCTTTGCAGCTGTAGTCACACATGCCGGCTTTCAGAGCGCGAGGGGAGAGTTTCCCATCAGCCCCCGTGGGCTTAACAGAGCCGCGAGGGAGAAACTCTCCCCTCGCGCTCTGAAAGCCGGCGTGTGTGACTGCAGCTGCAAAGAGGGAGCTGATGCAGGGGAGGGCAGGCTCTGCCGGGCAGGGGGTGCCCCGCGGCACACTCGATTCTGCCGCGGCAGCCACGGTCCCGGACCCGGCAGCGGCAGCAGACAGTTTTTTTTTTAAATTTTAAATTTTACTTTTAGATCAGAATGTTTTTGCGTGGGGCCCCCTGAAACGCGGGGCCCTGTGCAAAAAACATTCTGGCTCAATGGACGGGCCGGCCCTGTCCTCAAGCTGCTATCCACCCGCATGGAAGCATGCTTTGGTCGCCTCCTTCTTAAGAACCCATCTCTCGACTCTAATGACCCAACCCATTATTGTCCTGTCTCTAACCTTCCTTTTATTTCCAAGCTTCTTGAAAGGGCTGTCTTCTCTCAACTCTCTACTCATCTGGACTCAATACACTTTCTTCATCTCCGGCAGTCTGGTTTTCAATCTGGTCATAATACAGAATCTATCCTTCTATATTTTCTTAATGAACTACATATTGCACGTGATAGAGGTGATTTTTCCTTGGCTGTTTCACTAGACCTTGGCTGAGTTTAGTCTGAAGTCATAAGGGAGGGTAGTTGGAGGCCCTTAAAAAACTTTCCGCTATGCTTCAGACTCAGATCGAAAAGTATGACTGCAACAACGGAGGGGTCCGATTCAGGAGACGAAGGAATTTCGTTGATATAATGAGCTGAAAGATGAAGAACAGCTTTGTGAACGGATGGGGATCCGATATTAACCCAGATGAGTATGAATAGCAGATGTTCAAGCGTTGAGGCAGAGCCGAAAAGAAGCGTGCGTCTCTAAACGCAGTGCTGTGTTCGTCGAGATCTGCAGTGTGGAACTTTTAATAGGTGTGATTGTGATGTAGCATCAGGTTTGAATGCGATTACCTCACAGTTTTTATACGGTGGTTAGGTTACCACAATAGTAATTAAAAGGGAAGTCACACTTCAAGAGGGAGCAATCTCTCAAGGCAATAACTTCTGACAAAAAACATAAAACACATAAAAATTCAACATTAGGATATCAGTTACTTTAGGTTCACTCAATTGATAAGATAAGATCACTAGACCTTTCAGCAACCTTTGACCTAGTTGACCACACTATTCTCCTTGCACGTCTGAGGGATGCTGGGCTTTGAGACACTGTTTTCCATTGGTTCCATGCTTTCCTTTACTCCCGCTCCTTTGCTGTAATTTTTAATTCACATACCTCTGACACTTTTCCTCTGCACTGTGGGGTTCCTCAGGGTTCTTTCCTTGCCCCTCTCCTCTTTAACATGTTCCTTGCCCTCCTTTCCCTCCTAGTACAGTAAACTGGAATCTCCACATATTTTTATTTGGATGATATTATCCTCCTTCACCAAACCTCTTCTGCCTTCCCTGGATCTCTCCCCCCTCGATACTTGCCTATCACGGGTTGCTAGTTGGCTGTCCACTAACCTATTGCACCTTAACTCCTCCAAGACAAGGTACTTCAGGCCGGAGGGACTGGGATTTCTAGTCCTATAGGCACTCCTTGTGGTCTTGGGCAAGCCACTTAACCCTCCATTGCCCATGTTCCCTGTAAGTATTAGCGTATGTGTGTCATATCCCCTCGTGTTAAATGTATCTCCCAATTGACCGCTTTGACCCGGTGAAAAGCGGGATATAAATACAGCTAAATAAATAAATAAATAAAATAAATAAGACAACAGCTATGTGGTTCACTTTTGGTGCTCCCTCCCCTGCATTCTCCCCCGATCTCTTTGCTGCCCCTATCCCTCTGGTTTCTTCATTTCATTATCTAGGGGTAACGACAGACCCAGACCTTTCATTCCATGCTCATATTTTTGCTTTCATCAAGCACTCTTTCATTTTAACTCTGCCAAATTCAAGCCATTAGCGATGTGTTGTCCCTTCCATCCCTTACCGTCCTCCTGCTCTCCCTGGTGATTTTGTGGGTCGATTACTGCAATGTCATCTTTGTCGTTCTTCCTCAATAGCAACTTCAACTCTTACACGGAATTCAAAACATTGCTGTACGGATTCTTACCCAAACCTTTTGAATTAGCCACATCACACATCACCTTATCCAACTACATTGGCTGCCAGTTCCCTTCTGTGTTACGTACAAAATGTAATTATCACACACAAGGCCAGCTATACCTCTACCCCACAATACTTAGCCGACTCCCTGCAGTTCCATTTGCCTCCTCGGTGCCTTCGTTCCTTACACATTAGCCACCTAGCTCTGCCGTCCCCAACTCGCGCACACCTGGAACGGACCCGCCGATCAGCATTTTTCTTTCTGGCCCCCTCCCTTTGGAACTCTCTCCCTCCTTCCCTCTATCAGGAACAATCATTTTCAAAATTCAAATCCTTCCTGAAGACCCATTTGTTCTGTGTTGCCTCCCCTCCCCTCTTCAGACCCTCCTTGAATCTGTTCTATTGAATTTTGTCTCCTCTGTGTTTCTTTTGTCCTCTTACTCTTCGCATGACTGTCATCTTTCCTGTCCAGAATTATAGTTCTTTTCTGACTCTGGCTTTGAGCCATTAACTGATCTCTTTTTATGCTATTGTAAACCGCCCTGATGGTCTCGAAATAAAGATAAGATAAGATAAGATAAAACACATCACCTATCGAGTACTCCCGCCAGTACTGCAGTAGTAATGCACACAAATGATCTGGATTTTGCACTCTATTGACATGTCAGGTGCAAAACCACAGTGCACTTTAGTAAGATGGCCCCTTAGGTTTTAGTCCCTGGTGAATAGAGGGTATTCCTTAATATTAGCTGCTCACAGATTTTTTGGGGGGAGAAAATGTTCTAAAATCTCTATTCTAGTCTTTCATCTCATGGTTCAGCTATGACTGCAGCTTATGCAAGGTTTATTCTACATGATATATCAATCGCAATTTGACTTCTCTTAAACAAAGTGATATGCAAATAAGGTAGCCAGCTTCCTATTAAACTGTCACTGCATAAGGGTAGGACACTAACGCCATACAGGTCAGAGCAAAATATGGTATTTCCTCTGAGCTGTCTTCTTTTCTTGACTTGGTTTTGTGGTTGGTAAATTTAAAATGCCTTGTAAAGATTGCTAGGAAAGCTTAAACCTTCAAGTTTCTTTAATATACATATACTTACATTTCTTTATGTGTAGGCGCCTGATCAGTGGTGGAGTATATCCAGCCGGGTCCACAAGTGATGAAACCAGTAGAATCTTTCAAGCTCTCCTCTAAAGCCTCGGGATTCTCTTTTAAAGATGCTTGGATGCATTGCTTCAAACAGGCAACCGGGAAAGGACTGGAGTGGGTGGCTGCAATAGGCACTGGAGGTACCTTCATATCCTACCACGAGTCTGTACAGGGACGGTTCACCATCTCCAGAGATGACACCAACAGTGTGCTGTACTTACAGATGAACAGCCTGAAAACTGAAGACACTGCAATGTATTACTGTAACAGAGCACAGTGGCTGAAACACATCTCAGGTCATGCCAAAAACCCGGGCAAGTTTTGCCTTGGGGAATTCGTTGATATCCTTCATTTATTTGAAAAAGTGGTTTTAGATACAATAGACTGAACTGTTTTTGATGTGTTCATGTGGTAAATCATGTTAATAGAAACACTTTTTCTTTCAACCTGTCCCTGAAATTTGGGGCAGAAGGACAGAAGGTGATTTGCCCAAAGTCACATAGAGAATCTGTGGGAGACTTGAACCCTTGTTCCAGGACGTTTCCTGGCTCATGGTTCAATGCGTTCAATAGCCTTTGGCAAACACTTCATCTCCATTATTCCTAAACTCATCCTTGTGACTTTTTTTTAATATATGTACAGTAGTTCTACACTATTAACCATAGAGCTGATCCCACATTTATAACTTTCAGGAACTGCCATGGGTTTTATTTACTAAGCTGCATTAGGTATTTATTGTGGCTTTTAGTGTGCACTAGCATCACGCTGCTGTGTTAACTCCTAACACAGCGCATTAACAGAGAGCACGCTCATTGCTGCATTGAATACCTAGAAGGAGACTTTAGAAAGGATGTCCAAGTTAAATCTGGGATGTCCAGGGTGGGACAGGAGGAAAAAGCCAAGGACCTCTATGTTTCTGACTGATTTCAGGAACATAGATGTCCCCAATGTGGACATCTACGAGGGAGCCATATGGATGTCTCTATCAGGAACGCTTGGATGGTGGATATCCATCTCAAGCAAGCTCGAATAAAGGGATGCCCAGAAGTATAGCAAAGTGGAAACATGAGCCCCCCCATTCACTGTCAGAGTTTGTTGGCATACGGTAAAATACAGGGTGTAGTTGTGTAGTTCCTTCTGCACACCTTCCAGACATTTGCCTTACACTACTACTGTACTACTATTACTACTGAACATTTGTATAGCACTACAAGGCGTACGAAACGAGCACTTTTCAGATGCCTGTTCACACCTGGAGCAGTTTTAACCTTAGACATGATTCAGGATGTCCAGGGTATTTCTGTGATCAGGCAGGGGCACAAGAGTTCTTAGAAATACCTTTCAGACGTTGCCCATTTAAAGCAATTTATTGTGGATCGGCAGGGCGTAGTTCAGGCTGAAGGGGTTGAGTAAATCAGTTAATCTCTCCAGATGTTGGCTTGAATGAGCCTAGTTTTTTCTTTTGATTGTTCTTCCGTATTCATCACACTCAGGTTTCCGTAATGTGGGCTTTATCATCTTAATTTTCCTTTTATTTGAATTTCTGTAATTATTATTATGTATTTTTCTATTCGATTGTCCTTGGCTTATGGTTGGTTGTATTATCTATCAAATACTTGAATAAAAAAAAAAAAGAAAAAAAAGAAATGCCTTGGCACACCTCCACCACACCCCTATTCAGACTTGGACGTCCTCACATTGGTGACATCCACAGACCTGGCTTCTAAAGGTCTGTGGAGACATCTCAGTGATTTGGGCATCTGCATGCCCGTTCATAGATGTCCAAATCGCAAATGGTGTTTTTAAAATAACATCCCTAATCTGAATATTCCCATCAGGGGCATGCTAGGTGTAGGGCAAGCATGGGATTGCATGTTGCGGTTAACACAGATGTTTTTGTCGCACATTTACTGAATGAACATAGTGGATAATGCAGTGCTGTTTACGGTCCCTTGAGAAATGTAGCTAAATGTATGCTTTCCCTGATTTTGCAGAGTAAAATCTGATGGAATATTTACATCACAAGAATATTGTTTTTTGTGGGTGAAGAGTCCTCAAGTAGCAATGTTTTATATGGTACCCAACATTTTTTTTTTTTTAGTGTGCCTTTGAGTCAGTCCTGACTCCTGGTGACCCAGAAGCTCCTGGGTTTCTTGGCAGTGTCACCGGAAGTAGATTGCCAGGCCTTTCTTCCGAGGCAATGGAGGGTTAAGTGACTTGCCCAAGGCCACAAGGAGTGCTAGTGGGAATTGAACCCTGGTTGCTTGGTTACCAAGCCAGTGTTCTAACCACTAGGCTACTCCTCCACTCCATACCCAACATACACAAAACCATTACCAATCTTCTGGGATGTCCTATAGTCTCTAATATAGTCTCTCTTTTTGAACCTCTGTCTAGGTTTTTACACCATTTCCTAATACCATGTGTGGTTCAAGCTTGATCATACATCAAGGACACTTCAGATTTTTTGAATAAGTTGCAGAGTATGACCAGTAGCCAGCTTCTTTAATACTAGTGACCTTTGATATCATGGCTTTATATACACATATTCCACAGGATGCCACTTTGACCATAGTAGAAAGTTAATTTTTTAAGAGGTTTCAACCACAAAAAGTGCCTATCACATTTTTATTATTGTTGTGCGGATAGTTCTTACAAAAAATTATTTTCGGTTTAAGGATCCATTTTTTCTCCAGATACATGGGGTCGCTATGAGGCTACATTTGCCCCTAGTATGGCCAACCTGTATGTAGCAGCTTTTGAGGACCTTTCTTTATATCTTTCAGATTTGTCCCCTTATATTTTTTGTCTTGATTTCACTTTATTTATGACATTTTTTGTGTCTGGGTAGGGACCGAAGAACAACTGCAACTTTTTGCACAATGGTTGAAGCACAAGATATCAATTTGGGTTTATTATGACTTTCTCCAGGACACAGATTTCTTTTTCAGATGTTCTGGTAAGGCATCAGAATGGGACATTACCATTATGGTGTACTGTCAACCAGTAGACCAGAACACTTTGCTACGATTTGAAAGTCACCATCGTGCCAAACTCAAGAGAGCTTTACCCATAGGCCATTTTCTTCGAATGAGACGTATTTGTTCAGATATTATGGACTTCAAATCTCAGGTTAAAAGCTTATTTCATCATTTTCTTAATAGAGGTCAAGGCAGCGTATATCTGAGCTTTGTATGCCAATAGATCTTTGTTGCTTACTAAGAAACAGTGCTCCCCTATGGATAAAGATGTTTGTGTAATTCTTTATTCAGAGGGGGCTTCTAGGCTGGCACACAGTATCTATACATATTGGCATGTTCTAGCTTTGCATCAGGAATTTAAAGATGGACTTTGCATAGCATATACTAGAGGCAAAAATATACGTGATCACATGGTCCGTTCAGATTTTGCATTGGTTAAGTCATCATTGCCCATAACGGGCAGCCATACCTCATGTGGCCACTGTGTCATGAGTATTAATTCTTAAATTCTGGAAAGTTGGATTAATCTCAGGCCAGGCAAGGAATTGAATCTCTAATATATAATAAATTGCTGTATTTCTTGGGCCATCTATGTGATAGTATGTCCTTGCAATAAAGCATATGTAGTCAGGACATGCCAAATGATGAAGACACTTCTGACTGAACACAAGTCAAGATTAGCCAAACGCACATTGACAGCTCCTATGGTTCAACACTGCCTTGATCTAGCACACGTATGGCAGGAATTAAGGTGGCTTGCAAGGCAACAAAGAACAGCATCTCACCCGATTGGAGCAGTGCTGGATTTTCAAATTGGACTGTATACGACCAGCTGAGCTCAATGAAGAAATGGAATGGTTTTCTGCTGTGTGATGTTATCACGTTTGTATACCGCGTGATTCTTTTAAATGATTCTTAGATGCCAAGGAGTTTATTCTCCCTGGCGGTTAAATTCTAGACCACTTGTGCAACTCTCCTGAAGCAGCCATTTCAATTTTTAAGGAGAAACTTGAGTCAAGCTGTGTTTAGTCTCACAGTGGTTTATACTATCTTGAGGTTCTCTGGGAGCTCACTTTTCTGTTGTCAGTTGCAGCACCGTATTCATCCAGTTCCATGTAGAGATTGCGGTTAGCATTGGTTTTAGAATTATGCCATTTTCGCTCAAGTCTTCGCAGCTAGGTTTTAAGTTTTCAGAGGTTTGGGGTGTACCAAAGATTCTTTGGTTGTATGTTAGTTGCCTTTTGATTGGTGATTGTTGTGGTTGCTGCTTTTCCGATGACATCGCTCCAATTGGGTGTGAATACATTGATGTCGTTTGATTCTATTTCCAGCTGAGGGAGAATGTCGTTGAGTAAGTCTTCTTTGTTAAATTGCTTAAATCATCTCCTTGTTTGTTGATGGGGGCAGTGGTTTGTAGTAGGATTGAGCGTCATGGAGAACCTATCAGTCAGTGATCTGACCAGGATACTGGGAGGGCATGCAGTGTGTATGGGGTGCTTATTTGTGTTGTAGGGTTGCTAATGAAGACTAGATCAAGCATATTCCCCTTGTCATGTGTGGGAGTCTGGATAATTTGTGGGTTGTCCATGGCAGCTATGGCTTCTAGGAATGAGGCAGCGTGTTTGGATTGGAATGAGGGGAGGTTGACGTTGCCCATTAGGAGGTGGTCCTGATTTGATATGGTGTTCTCAATCACTTTTTCCAGTATGCTTGATAGATCTGAGCAGAGGTGGTTGAAGTTCTGTAGGTTAGGCATATTGTTAGTTTCTTGTTTGTTATGGTGAGAGTATCTGTTTCTTCTGTGCTTTCAGCAGATCTGAAGCGGAAGTAAAGGTGCAATTTGGCTAGAATTAGTACCCCTCCTTCTCTTTGTTGTGATCTCGGGCAGTGAAAGAGGTTGTATCCATGTGGTGTCAGCTGGTTATCAGCACTGTGTCTGTGTCGGAAAGCCAGATTTCTGTTATGTAGAGTATGTCCAGGTAGTAGGTTGTGAAGAGGTCTCTGATGATGGGAACAGGTGTTTGAGAGCACATTGCAGTGTGTGCATAAATGTTGTGAGAGCTGTGGTTGTCTGAGAGTGTTCATTTTTGATTTGTATATTTATGAGGTGTTGTGCATTCCGTTGCCTGGTTTGGTGATGAAGTGCATTCATTAAGTGGTGGGTGCGGGTTCTGCATGGTAACAGCTGGCTAATAAGGAGTGAGTAGGGATTGGATGCGGAGGCTAGTAAAAGGAGTGCTAGTAGAGTGTATATGGTCACATATAGTGGCAGCATAGTGATTCCAACACACTCACATGCTTTTCACTAGTGTACACTGTTCTCTAACGCAAATCAGATTAAAAAGAAGTTAAAAAAGGAGTGAAACACACTCACACACACGTGTGCATGTGTGTGTGTCCTAATCCAGAAGTCATTTGCTAAGGCTTGTCAACATTATTGGTTTTCAATCCAATTTACTGTTGAGTCAACAAATGAAGCTACAATTCATTGCTTGTGGATTAATGCGAATACAGAACGATTCTTCAAAAAGCTGAATGCGGTCAAAGAAAATGTGGTTATTTCAGCTCATACATATTTGTAGAGCATCTTCATTCTGAATAATTATTGTTGAATGACAAAATGATTATCTAAGATAATGCTCCAGTCAGCTGAGGGATTCATATTATCTCAGTAGCTTTCAGTAGAGGGCCAATTAACGTCCAAGTCGCAATTAGAATTACAGAAATCTAATGACTTTCCTAATATGAAAAGTGACCTTTAGCAATGTCCCAAATGGGAAAGCTCCACTCAACGGTCCTGGAATTACTTGAGCAACATCTCCATACTTAAGTTATAAAAGTTTGTTTTAAAACTTTGATCAACCCGGTGCATAATAATAATAATAATAATAATCTTTAGTACCTACAAGTTACATCTATCAATCAATTTATTCATGCAAACATATTATATGTATATACAGAAGCCCATTCAATTCTCCTATCCTAAAATACCTGATAAGATGTCTCCAGGGAGATGCAACATTACAAGAATGGAATATAAACATTTCTAATGCGTTCTCTTCATTTACTAGATACGATATTTCATGAAACACGCACGCGCCAACTGAAAGTTGTACTTAGCTACATGCAGGTAGAACACATTCTGCAGACTGTCTTTCCAAACGTAATTTCACTTTCTTTACTGCTCGCATAACATTGCTCACCTCTAAGAGTATTAGAGCACAGTTTGGTTGTAAAACTCCTTTCGTAGATGTGTCGAGTTTCTAGATTTCCTACTCTAAAACTGGCTCACATTTACATACTCTAGAGTAGAATTAGAATTTAATCTATTGTCCATAAGAAAGAAATAACATATGCAGCCTTCTGGGTTCAGGCTGTCAGTCATACTCCACAAATAATTCTATGCAAATTCATTCAAATGGTTTCTCTGTAAAGTAAAGGTGTCGCTGCTATGACCTGAAGCGGCTATTTCATTGGCTAGTAGAAGGATCATTTTCTCTGGGCTGCAGGTTTCAGAGGATATTTGAAAATGATGTCTTTCTTGTACCTTCTGCTATTCTCATCCTTCTTTTCTGGCAATTGTCTTTTCTAGCTCATAAACTGTGCACTATTATGCTTTATTAATTTGGAATTGCCATGGTAAATGCTATTTTTCTTTTGGTGTAGGTGTCTATTCCAATATCGAATTGATTCAGCCCAGTGCAGAAGTTAAAAAGCCCGGAGAATCTGTAAAATTGTCTTGTAAAGCCTCAGGATTCACTTTCAGCAGCTATTGGATGAACTGGGCTCGTCAAGCACCCGGGAAAGGACTGGAGTGGGTCGGACATATTCACCCTGACCAGACAACAATAAACTATGGATCCTCTCTGCAAGGACGTGCCGTTATCTCCAGAACCTATTCCAACAATATGATCGAGTTACAGATTAATTCCCTGAAAACTGAAGACAGTGCCGTGTTTTACTGTAGTCGAGGTGGCACATCAGTTTCTTTCATAACCAAATCTCCCCTGAACAAGAGAAAACAGAATTTCCTGTTTATCTCTCAACTTACACTTGCTAAGACAAATTTTAAAATAAAGGTATATGTGCTGAACATCTTCTGAGAGTCATTCCTGCCGAGATTATTTTCATCTATTCAATTTTATATCATTGCAAGAACTACACTTTCAAAAACCTTTCCATTAAACAGATCACATCTCATTCTACATTCCAATCAGCTATCAGCAGCCATGGTCCTCGTGGGTATTTTGAGGTTAAGCATGGCTTAGAATGTAAGAAATGATCTGGATCTTTTCTATTTACTAATTCTGCTGCCATTTTTCAGAGCCCTGAGTTTAACTTTATTGCAGTCTGGTGCAGAGTCACTAGTAGAAACATAGAACATAGAAACATGACGGCAGAAAAAGACCACATGGCCTATCTAGTCTGCCCTTCCATACCAATTAATATAAACTCCTTTTTTACCTTTAGAGATCCTCTTTGTTTATCCCATTTTTTTAAAATTCATATACTGTCCTCATGTCCACCACCTACACTGGGAAACTATTCCCTGCATCTACCATTCTTTCTGTACCATGCATCTATCACTCTTTCCGTAAAGAAATCTTTCTGCATATTACTCCTGAGTTTATCTCCTTTCACTCTCATCCTATGTCCCCTCATAGCAGAGCTGGCTTTCAATTGAAAGAGACCCTTCTGTGAATTTATGCCACAGAGCTATTTAAATGTCTCTATCATATCGTCCCATCCCGACTTTCCTCTAAAAAATACATATTAAGATATTTAAGTCTGTCCTGATATGCTTCATAACGAAGACCACCATCCATTTTAGTAGCCACCTACTGCACTGACTCCAACCTGCCTATATCCTTTTGAAGGTGCGGTCTCCAGAATTGCACACAATACTCCAAATGAGGTTGCACCAGAGAGCTATACAGAGGCACTATCGCCTCCTTTTTTCTGCTGGCCATTCCTCCCCCTATGCACCCTAGCATTCCTCTTGCTTTCACAGTCACATTTTCTACCTGTTAAACTACTTTAAGATCATCAGACACAATTACACCCAGGTTCCGCTCTTCTTTTGTGGACAGAAGTACCTCACCCCCTACACTGTACAGCTCCTTTCGATTTTTGCAGCCCAAATGCATGACCCTGAATTTTTTTAGTATTAAATTTCAGCTGCCATATTCTAAGACCATTCTTCAAGCTTAGCTGGATCCCTCCTCATGTTGTTGACTCCTTCCTGTGTGTTTCCTCTATTGCAGATTTTGGTATATTCTGCAAACATCAAACCTGACCCGACAAAGATGTTAAACAGAATCAAAGGACAGATCCCTGCAGCACACCATTGGTAACCTCCTTCTTCTCAGAGTGAGCTCCATTTACCTGAACCCTTTGTTGACTCCCACTCAACCAATTTCTAATGCAATCAGTATCTTTAGGGTCCATCCCTAGGGTGCTCAGATTGTTTATAAGTCTCCTGTGTGGAATGGTGTCAAAGGCTTTACTGAAATCTAAATACACCACATCTAGGGCTTTATTCTTTATTCACAACATTTGATATACTGCCCATTGCCAGAGCGTCAAAGCGGTGTACAATAATAACCAAGTGCAACTGGTGAAGGTACAGGAGGAAAAAGGAAAGCCATCGGTATGATAGGAGAGCCAATAGAAAAGAAGAGAGAAGGATAGTAAGGACAGCTGTAGACCCAGGGGGACGCTAAAGATAAAGACGAAGGACGCTACAAATAAACACCAAGACAAGAGGTGACAGACAAGACTGGTGGGGGATGCGATGGGCTGTAACCCCAATACCAGAGAATGTAAGGCAATTTTTGCAGAGGAGAGTAGTTCAGTGTCATCTTGGTGAATAGAAATCGGGAGGAATAGGGAGATCGTAGGTCTGGCAGTAGAGGTGAGTCTTGAGAAGGCCCTTGAACCGGGAAAAGGATGCTTCAGTACGGAGAAGGTGGGGCTCTCCCTTGGTCCAACTTCCTGGTCACCCAGGCAAAGAAATCTATCAGATTTGTCTAACAAGACCTGCCTCTAGTGAAACCATGTTGCCTCGCATCCTGCAATCCATTGGACTCAGAAACCTCACTATTCTCTCCTTTAGTAGCCTTTCCAATAATTTACTAATCACAAAGGTTAGACTAACCAGCTTGTAGTTCTCAATGTCACCATTACGTCCACTTTTGTGTAAAGGGACCACATGTATAAATAAGTCCTCTGGCTCCATTCCCGACTCTAAAGAGACATCAAAAAGATCAATGCTATGGGCATTTATACACACCACTTTCCAGATCTTGACCCTATTACCCATTTCTACAGAGGTATTTAATGTTTCACTTAGCTGGGGGCTTTCAACACTTAACTGAGGGCTCTCTTCATCCATCCCCATCAAATATAGTTTAAAGCCCTCTTCAGTAGGTTAGCCAGTCTGCTGCTCTTCAATCTGAGACCATATTTCTGCTGCCAAATCATCATTTATATTAGAACCATAATGTTTAGGGACCGTGCATTAAATTTGGCCATTAATCAGTGATAATTGCAAAACCTTAGAGCTGAATAGTAAATAAGCCTCTTAGTAAATACTTTTTCCTATATGAAAATAGTGAGGAAAAGTCCTTCTTGATTACGGAAATAAATGTTTCAAGGTAAAATCAGTGTGTAACTTTTAGGAAATTGGGGGCACATGTATTAAACCGTGCTAATGGTGAGCATGGGGTTTACAGTGCACTAAGCAAGCCACACTGACAGCAGTGCGGTAAAAGTCCTGCACTAAACTGCGCAGGAAGGGGTGGTGACTGGGAGGGTTAGGGTTGGGGTGTGGACACTCGTGGCGCATTGCAATTAGTGTAACCATCACTGGCATGCACTAGCCACAGGGCCGGATTTACCTATACGCCATGTACGCCATGGCGTAGGGCCCACAGCTGGCAGGGGCCCACAAAAAAAGAAGAAGTTAATTTTTTTTAAATAAAATAAAAAAAAAAGCTGCTGGCTGCCGCCGCGGGGCCCCCTCTGCTGCCGCGGCAGCACCGACTGACCCGCGGGGGCCCCCTCTACAAGCTAAATCCGTCGGGTCGGGTCGGGTCGGGTCGTTCCTTCCTCCCTCTCTCCCTCCGTGCAGGCTGTTCCTTCCTCCAACTCTCCCTCCGTGCAGGCTGTTCCTTCCTCCCTCTCTCCCTCCGTGCAGGCTGTTCCTTCCTCCAACTCTCCCTCCGTGCAGGCTGTTCCTTCCTCCCTCTCTCCCTCCATGCAGGCTGAATCTGTTAAGCCGGCAGGGGCTGATGGGAAATTTCCCATCAGCCCCTGCGGGCTTAACAGAGGCGCGACGGAGACACTCTCCCTTCGCGCCTCTCACAGCGTGCACGGAGGGAGGGAGGAAGGAACGACCCGACCCGACCCCACGGATTTAGCTTGTAGAGGGGCCCCCGCGGGTCAGTCGGTGCTGCCGTGGCAGCAGAGGGGGCCCCGCGGCGGCAGCCAGCAGGTTTTTTTTTAAAATTACATTTTACTTTAGGCCGACGGGGGTGGGGGGGTAGGACTGGTAATGGGCTATTGGGGGGGGGGCTGGGGCTGGGACTGGAAATGGGCTGGGGGGGGGTTAAGGCTAGAGGTGGGTTGATGGGGTTAAGACTGGTAATGGACTGTGGGCTGTTGGGGGGGCTTAGAACTGGCAATGGGCTTTGGGGGGGGCTTAAGACTGGTAATGGGCTGTGGGCTGATGGGGGCTGTCTGGTAATGGGCTATGGGGGGCCTAGGACTGGAAAGGGGCTGGGGGGTTAAGACTGGAGGTGGGCTGATGGGGTTAGGACTGGTAATGGGCTTTGGGGGGGGTTAAGACTGGTAATGGGCTTTGGGGGGGGTTAAGACTGGTAATGGGCTGTGGGCTGATGGGGGCTGTCTGGTAATGGGCTATGGGGGGCCTAGGACTGGAAAGGGGCTGGGGGGTTAATACTGGAGGTGGGCTGATGGGGTTAGGACTGGTAATAGGCTTTGGGGGGGGGTTAAGACTGGTAATGGGCTTTGGGGGGGGTTAAGACTGGTAATTGGCTGTGGGCTGATGGGGGCTGTATGGTAATGGGCTATGGGGGGCTGGGACTGGAAATGGGCTGGGGGGTTAAAACTGGAGGTGGGCTGATGGGGTTAGGACTGGTAATGGGCTGTGGGCTATGGGGGGCTGACTGGAAATGGGTTGATGGGGTTAGGACTGGAAGTGGGCTGATGGGGGGTTAGGACTGGTAATGGGTTATAGGGGGGGCTTAAACTGAAAATGGGTTGATGGGGGGTTAGGACTGTAAGTGGGTTGATGGGGGCTAGGACTGGTATTGGGTTCGGGGTTGCTAGGACTGGAAATGGGCTGATGGGTGGCTAGGACTGGAAATGGGCTGATGCAGGGACTAGAAGGGAATGGATGCTGGGTGAGGCTGGAACTAGAAGGGAGCTGATGTTGGGGGAGGATTAGAATGGGATGGGGCTGGAAGAGTAAAATGGAGAAGGGAAAAATATTTTGTGTGGGAGGGATAAAAAATCTACAATTGGCCGGGTATTGGGAGAGTAAGTGGGGATTGAGGATGGAGGGGTAAAATTTGAGTGGATGAAATAGGAATGAGGAAAGAGCAAAAGGAGAAAGATTAGTATGTTAAAGCAGATGTAGAGAGAGAATGGAAAAAATCTAGAAGAGAGAAGAAAGGACAAATGGACAGCAGACGATGGAGAGTTAGCAGAAGACACGAAGAAACCAGAAGAAAGTGGCTGGAGCAATTGCAGCTGAAAAAAATGCACAAAAGGTAGAAAAATATCTCTTTATTTTGAATTTATTAATTGGAATATGTCAGCTCTGGTAAATGTGCCTCATTAACGTCTGCGCTTTGTTTAGTACAAGAGCAAATTAATGTATAGTTTTATTTCTACAGTGTTGTACTTTCCAAGTTTGGCTTTTGGGATTCCCAGTTTAATTATTGTCTTCCTGTTTCTAAATTATGATTACTTGTTTGATGGTCTATGTTCTGCATGTGTAACTGAGCTGAGGTGTTCTGTTTATATAATTCCTATTTGACATTGCCACTTGTTCTCTTTCCCCAGTAGGTCATGTATTGTTGTTCTCTGAAATGTATTGGTTTAATATTTGCAGTGTTGCCTTTTGATTGGTAGGGTATGGTGCTTTGTGAGTCCTGGTAGTGCTGTTAGGATACGGCGGGTTTACTATGGGTTCTAAATGGGCAGTGTTTGTAGTAGTTCCTAATGTGTCTGGCAGTTGGCACTGGATTATAGTAATGTAGAAATCTTTTAGTCTTTCTTTATCCATACACGCATTAAGAGGCACGTTTACTAAAAGTTAGTATATGGTAACATTATGCAAATATTTATGCAAATGAGGCCCCTTATGCAAATGAGGCCCCGCACCCCCCTTGGGCCGCCCCTGCTGGGGGCCCACAATTTTTGTTGGCGTAGGGCCTCACTCAAGGTAAATCCGGCCCTGACTAGCCATGATTGATACCGGTAGCGCATGTGCCCTCGCTGTCTCCTCAGTGGCTGGTAGTAAGTGCGCCCACCTTAGATGTGCTCGCCAGTTAGCACAGTGAAGTGCATCTTCCTGCGATAACTGCAGGGGGACATGCCGGGCAAGTCCCAAACAGTTAGTGTAGGTCTACGTGACCTCCCACACTAATTTAGGGGTTTAGTATGCTTTAACTTAACACATTTTAATAAACATGCCCCATGATGATCAATGTTCATTTGTATTTTTGAAAATGTAATAAAATATTGAATTTTAAAATAATTTAGAATAAAGAAAGAAACATTTCAATCTTATTTACATAACTCAGATATTTTATAAACAGAAAAGAAAGCATATACGTCAGAATTCATAAAATGTTTGTAGAATATCTTGCAGTGCTCTTAGAAGTAATTTCGGAGAACTTGTGGAGGAGGAGTGAGACCCCAGCCAACTGGAAAAGCCAAACATAATGGAAATTTTTAATAAGGTGAGGGAGAGGGGCAGATTGGAGGGACCGTGCTGCTATGTATCTGCTAACATTTGATATGCTACTGTGTATCTTACTGTCAGTCAACTCAAAACACCTAAGTACTCACAAAATGATAAGAAGCAACCCATTCAACCACCTCTCACCACAGAAATGGCCGCCTGGCTTGAGGCTTTCACCAATCTTCCCAGTCAGTAGGGTCTCATTATGGACTGATCACTGAATCTATATTCTGTCCCTCTATGGAATATGGACACTTTCTTGCTACAAATCCTAAGCATGATCATTCAAGCAGCAGGAGCTAAAAGTATTCCAAATTATTATTAATGAACAAAGAAGACACTTATAAAATTCACAGGTGATGCCAAGTTTGAAGAAGCTCCGCCCTCCATTGAAAAGACAACTCTGTGAGTCTTCTATCATCTTTTATTGCTGGGAATTATTTTTCCACATAATTTTATGTCCATGTAAAACAGATGGGGAGGAGAAATAGAAGAAAATACAGAGGGTGATTTTATAATAAATTAACCTGGATAGGAAGACCAAGTAAGCTCTTATTTTGGGACTATTCTAGAAAGACAAGATAATCAACTATATGTCTTTATAATATAGCCTGACAAATCCCGCAGAAGCAGAATTACTGATTTACTCAAATCCCAGAGAAAGAATTTGAGCTAGCCCTAGATTTCTTACATCTCCATCCTCATGCATTATGGGACGCACAGCACTGATTTCAATGGGCAGAATAAGGGACTACTGTATATACACCGCACTGCTTCGGGAGGCAAGATTAAGACTGGGAATGACCAAAAGATTTCCTTCTTGTAACTGATAACTAGGCAACTCTGCAGAAATCATGGATAAAGTACACCAAAGGAATGGAGTGGGCCACTGGGGTCACAGCCCCACTGCATCAGAAACTAGAGGGCTTGGAGCTGGGGTTGGAAATTGTTTCTCCTCTCCAACCAAAAAGCTCTCCCATTGCATCTGCATCCACACACATTTGTATTTGCTCAGGGTTGGTGTAAGGGTATACACATGATGCGTGTACACAGGTGGTGATACTCATATGTAGGGCCTTAAGGGGTGGGATGACCCCTGAGGGATCTGTCCTTGCAATAGCCACACCCCCTGCAATCTGAGCCGATGAAAAGGCAGCAATGCAAAGATGACGCCAGCTCTTAGAAACTACCTCTTGCTGGGAATCTTGAATAAGCGAGGCTGCTACAAACCCCGACCCAGAAATGATTTGCTCATAAAATACCACATCTTGGTCACATATACAAAATATGGGTAGAATTTCACCAAATAGAGAATAAATGACTGCAAATTAGAAAGAGACATGTGCAAATACAATCTGAACTGGAAACCCAAAGGAGGACTCTGTCAGTAGTATAAAGCAGAAACCTTTTCTACTATACATTCAGGTTCCCAAAGCTGGCAGATTCAAATCACTACATCGAAAGTCAATCGTCTTTTCTAGCATTCTTCCTGCAGAGCTCAGACTGTGCAGCCTGTATCGCCCACTTACGTAGTCCTACACCTCCACATTCTCTCATCGTCCCCTTTAGGGGGCGCTCTCTGAGTATGTGTTTGGAGTGTGCAGGGCCTGGACTCTTTTATTAATACCTGAGAACCATGGGTCAATTTTAGCAGCCATAGAGTACCCACACAAAAAAATGCTTTGCGTGTACATGAGTAATTTGTCGATCACAAACATACTTCATGACTCTACACATGCAAAAGGATATTTTATTTATTTATTTAACACTTATTTATATACCGCATCTTCCAGCGATCAGTTGCGGTGTACAATTAACAACAATTAACAATGCAGAGCTTGTTTTACATAGAACAATTATAACTTTTTACATAGAACATCTTAACTTGTGCAACAAAGGGTTTAAAGATTAAACAGAATGATTCAGTAAATCAACTAACACTGTTTGTATTACAATTTAAACAGTTTAATATCTAGGGAGGGGAAAGCAGAGTGGCCAAGTTACCCCGTTCCAGGAGTGAGATTTTAAGACACTTCTGTATTTCTGACAATCTCATTCTGATGCACTGTGGGACCTGCAGCACTAATTCCAAAGGGTAAAATCAGGGACTACAAATACCATACTACAATGCAATGCACATTTAAAACCCAAACTGGCAAAAAACTCACTCCTGGAACTGGGTAACTTGCCAAGTCTGGGAAAGTTCACTTTGTCTGGGCTTCATGCACCTGAAGTACTCCAATGTTCCAATCGCTCTCCCCCCACCCCCCACCCCCACCAACCCTGCATCACAATAATTACAGTCAGAGTTATCATCAGTGCAGCTGCAATGTCATAAAATAACTTTTAACCCAAATAACGTATAGCTGAAATGCTGTTGTGCAGACTTGCTGGGTGTTCTTAGTTTTCGAGTGGGGGACGATCAGAGTGTTGCTGGTAGATTGGCGGCTGGTTTTGTTTTGTTGGAAGGGATGGAGAAGGTTGAGAAGGTGTGGGGAGGAGGGGCCCAGAAGCATTTTGTGGGCCATCATCAATGTTTTGTCTTTGATGCGGCTATTGAGGGGAAGCCAGTGGAGCTGCTTGAGGATGGGGGTTGCGTGCTCTTGTTTAGGAACTGCCAGGAGGGTACGTGTGGCTGTATGTAGTGGGAGGATGGTTGATTGCAGGAGTCCTTGATAAATGGAGTTGCAGTAGTCGACGATTGGAAGGATGTTTGCTTGCAGTGCTGATCTAAAGTCTGGGGGGGTCTACAATTGGCGGAGGTGCTGGAGGGTGTGGATCTTATAGAAGATAGAGTTTTCCATTTTATTCACTTGTTTGAAAGAGAGGTTGTGATCCAGGATGATGCTAAGGTATTTTATTTCTTGCTGTACTTTGATGTGAGAGTTGTTTAGGATTATGGTTGCGGGGAGGGGGGGGGGGATGAATGTGCTGTCTTTGGCCTCAGTTTTTTTGTAGTAGATGGAGAGGTGGTTATTTGTGAACCACTATGAGATTTCGGAGAACTAAAGCTGTGGATTTGTGAAGGTGGGTTGTTTGGTGTCGAAGGCAGGGCCAGCCCGTCCATTGTGCGAAAATGTTGTTCACACAAGGCTCTGCGCGAACCTCATTCTCATACAAATGGATGGCTTCAGAGGGAGCTGGGAGAGGGAGCCGGGGAGGCCCATGTGAGGCCCCAGCTCCCTCTGCACAGCCGCCAGCGTGAAGAGTGTCACTGAAACAGCTGCCAACTTGAGGGAAAACACTCTTCACACTGGCAGCTGTGCAGAGGGAGCCGGGGCCTCGTGAAGGCTTTCCCAGCTCCCTCTGAAGTCCCTTAGATGGCCACGGGGCTCTTCAGCAGGCTGGCGGGGATGCTAGGACTGGAAATGGGTGGAGGGGTAGCTTGGACTGCATATGGGCTGTGATGGGGGGAGTTTGGACTGGAAATGGGCTATGATGGCGGGCTAAGCTGGGACTCAAAATGGGCTGTGATGGAAGGATAAGCTGGGACTGGAAATGGGCTGTGAAATGGGCTGGAAATGGACTGGAAATGGGCTGTGAATGGGGGGGGCTAGGACTGGAAATGGGCTGATGAATGGGGGGGCTGTGAATGGGGGGGCTGTGAATGGGGGGGCTAGGACTGGAAATGGGCTGATGGCGGAAGGTTGGATTGTAAATGGGCTGATGGGGGAAGCTTGGATTGTAAATGACTGATGGGGGGCTAGGACTGGAAATGGGCTGATGGGGGAAGCTTGGATTGTAAATGGGCTGATGGGGGAAGCTTGGATTGTAAATGACTGATGGGGGGCTAGGATTGGAAATGGGCTGATGGGGAGCTGGAATAGTACTAGGAATGGGCTGTGATGGGGGGCTAGGACTGGAAATGGGCTGTGATGGGAGGGTAAGTTTAGACTGGAAATGGGCTGATGGAGGGGGAGTTTGGACTGGAAATGGGCTGATGGGGGCTGGAATAGGACTGGAAATGGGCTAATGGGAAGGGCTAAAATTGGAAATGGCTGATGGGGGAATAGGACTGGAAATGGGCTGATGGGAAGGGCTAAAACTGGAAATGGGCTGATGGGGGAGCTTGGACTGCAAATGAGCTGGAATACGACTGGAAATGGCTGATGTAGGAATAGGATGGAAATGGGCTGATGGGAGCTGGAACAGGGCTGGAAATGGGTTGATGGGGGGCTGGAATGGGACTGGAAAAGAGCATATGGGGGGCTGGGACTGGAAATGGGCTGATGTGGGGGCATGGGAGAATGGGACTAGAAGGGAGCGGATGCTGGGTGGATCTAGAACTAGAAGGGAGCAGATTTTGGGGGAGGACTAGAAGGGGATGGGGAATGAGGGGAAAAGATATTTTGTGTGGGAGGGAAGAAAAATCTATGATTGGCCAGAGTAAGTAGGAATTGAGAATGGAAGGGTGAAATTTCAGTGGATGATAAAAGAATAAAGAAAGATATGGGGGAAAGAGCAAAAGGGGAAAGATCAGTATGTTAAAGCTCATATAGAGAGAGAATGGAAAAAATCTAGAAGAGAGAAGAAAGGACAAATGGACAGCTCATAGAAGACACGAAGAAACCAGAAGAAAGTGACTGGAGCAATTGCAAGTGAAAAATAAA
Organism: Ichthyophis bannanicus; assembly: GCA_033557465.1. Taxonomy (NCBI): domain Eukaryota; kingdom Metazoa; phylum Chordata; class Amphibia; order Gymnophiona; family Ichthyophiidae; genus Ichthyophis; species Ichthyophis bannanicus. The sequence goes on from CM066048.1 coordinate 126,147,488, forward strand.
ATGCCCAAACAAAAGGTAGAAAAATACTCTTTATTTTGAATTTATTAACTGGAATATGTTTGGTCTGGGAAGTGTGTATTGCTAACATCTTTGCGTTTTTGTTTAGTGCAAGAGGAAATTAATTTATAGTTTTATTTCTCCAGTGTTGTTGTACATTTCATGTTTAGTTTTTGGGGTTCCCAGTTTTAATTATTGTCTTCCTATTTCTAAATTGTGATCCCTTGTTCTTTGGTGATGGTCTATGTTCTGCATTTTAACCAAGCTGAGGTATTCTGTTCATGTAGTTTCTATTTGACCATGCTACTTATTCTCTTTTCCCAGTAGGAGATGCATTGGTATTCTCTGAGATGTACTGGTTTAATATTTGCAATGTTGTCAAAGGTGAGTCGGTTGACATTGTGTATCTGGACTTTCAGAAAGCCTTTGACAAGGTCCCTCATCAGAGACTTTTGGCAAAACTAAAGAGTCATGGGATAGGAGGCAGTGTACTATTGTGGATCAGGAACTGGTTAAAAGATAGAAAGCAGAGGGTAGGGCTAAATGGCCAATTTTCCCAATGGAGAAAGGTGAATAGTGGTGTACCCCAGGGATCTGTGCTGGGTCCTCTGCTTTTTGACATATTCATAAATGACCTGGAAAGTGGAATAACGAGTGAGGTTATCAAATTTGCAGATGGCACAAAACTATTTAAAGTTGTTAAAACCCAAGAGGATTGTGAAAAATTGCAAGAGGATCTTGATAAATTGGAAGACTGGGCATCAAAATGGCAGATGAAATTTAATGTGGACAAGTGCAAGGTTATGCACCTAGGGAAGAACAACCCAAACTATGGTTACACGATGCAAGGTTCCACATTAGGAACCACCACCCAGAAAAAGATTTAGGCGTCATTGTGGATACCATGTTAAAACCCTCGGCCCAGTGTGCAGAGGCGGCCAAGAGAGCAAATAGAATGCTAGGTATGATAAGGAAAGGAATGGAAAATAAAACAAAATATATTATAGTGCCTCTATATCGTTCCATGGTGAGACCGCACCTTGAATATTGTGTGCAATTCTGGTCGCCGTATCTTAAAAAGGATATAGCGATTTTAGAAACGGTACAGAGAAGAGCCACCAAAATGGTAAAGGGGATGGAAGGATACTCCTATGAAGAAAGGCTAAAAAGGTTAGGGCTCTTTAACCTGGAAAAGAGACGGCTGAGGGGAGATATGATAGAAGTCTATAAATTAATGAACGGAGTGGAACGGGTAAACGTAGATCGATTGTTTACCTTATTAGAATATAGAAAGACTAGGGGACATGCAATGAAGCTACAGGGTAAACTATTTAAGACTAATAAAAGAAAATATTTTTTCACTCAATGTGTAATCAAACTCTGGAATTTGTTACCGGAGGATGTAGTAAAGGCTGTTAGTGTAGCTGGGTTTAAAAAGGGTTTGGACAAGTTCCTGGAGGAAAGGTCCATAAACCATTATTAAGAAGTGACCGAAGATATCAATGCTTGACCCAGTACAAGCATTGTGGAACTTGTGTCTCTTGGGGAAACTGCTAGGTACATATGACCTAGATTGGCCACTGTTGGAAACAGAATACTGGGCTTGATGGACCTTGGTCTGACCCAGTATGGCATATCTTATGTTCTTATGTTCTTATGTGTTTTTGATAGGTAGGGTTTGGTGCTTTGTGAGTCCTGGCTGTGTTGTTATGATAGGTAGGTTTGCTATGGGTTCTAAATGGTCAGTGTTTATAATACTTCCTAATGGGCCTGGCAGTAGGCACTGGAATACAGTAATTTAGAAATCTGGTAGTCTTTCTTTATCCATACACTCATTAAGAGGCATGCTTACTAAAAGTGCATTATGCAAACATTTATGCAAATGAGGCTCCTTATGCAAATGAGGCCCTGCAATGAATCTCCGCACATGGTCCGCACCCCACTTGGAAAAAAAAACAGTCTGAAACGTGATATTTGTGGAAAGACAGAGCTTTTCTTTAACCAATGACAACCCGACACAGGCCATGTTTCGCTATCCTTCGTCAGGGGTTTGTCTGGCAAATGCTAAAAACATAAATATACAAATACGTGAAATAAAAAGAACAGATCACTCAAAACACAATCAATAAATCAATTAAAAATAATAAAAACATTGAAATAAATATCAAAACCATCAATTAAAAACATCAATTAAAAATGAATAAAAGCAAAACCAAAAACCGAACAAATATACCTAAAAAAATACAGAAATATCTAAAAACTTTAAGAAAGGTAAAAAGAATTTGACATATAAAATGTAAATTACCTCTGTTGAAGATCGTTAGACCAGAAGGTCTTGTAACATACTGTATTGTTGTTGTTAAGTGCCGTCGAGTCAAAGTCGACTCATGGCGACCCTCTGGATAGCTATCCTAAATTGTGTTCGGTCTTCAGTCAGGAGGCTCATTGTTGACAGACTGGTACCCGTAGCTGCTGTTATTGTATCGATCCATCTCATTGCTGGCCTTCCTCTTTGCTGGCCTTCCTCATTGCTGGCCTTCCTCTTCCTCTGTTGCGTTGACCTTCTATCTTGCCAAGCATGATGTCTTTCTCTAATGATCTCCCTCTTCGCATGATGTGTCCAAAGTATGAAAGTCGAAGTCTTGTCATCTGAGCTTCTAAAGATTGGTTTGTTCTTCGGGCAGTCCATGGTATACACAGTATTCGCCGCCAGCACCATAATTCAAAGGCATCAATTTTCTTCCTGTCTGTCTTTTTCACTGTCCAGCTTTCACATCCATATAATGTTATTGAAAATACCATGGCTTGAACAAGTCGAATCTTTGTATGGAGAGAGACATCTCTGCTCTTGAGAATCTTATCTAGGTCTTTCATAGCCATTCTGCCACGAGCAATGCATCGTTTGATTTCTAGACTGCTTGTTGCTTCTTTATTGATAGTTGATCCAAGTGTTAAAGTTGTTCACAATTTCAATTTCTTCTCCTTCAACGATGAACCTGTTGATTATGCCAGTTGTCATGATCTTTGTCTTCTTTACATTAAGGTGCAGGCCCATTTTGAGACTATGTTCTTTGATTGTGAGAAGCAAATGTTTCAGATCATCTTCACTTTCAGCCAGTAATGTAGTATCATCAGCATAGCGAAGATTGTTGATGAGTCTTCCACCAATCTTCACACCTCTGTTGTCTTCATACAATCCTGCTTCTCTGATGATTTGTGAAAGCATGTATATGAATAGGGGATACCATACACTATTAGAATAACTAAAAACTGAGAAAGAGTTAATTCTGTTCAGAACCATGCTTAGAAATAAAACCTCATATATTAGCTTACTAGGTGAAGGTTTACATAAAATAAGTAAAGGGCAGGTTGTACCCCAGCCTCTCTGTCTCAGAGTTATTAGCTAAAATACATTCAGGGTTAGTAATTAGTAGATATCGAGAAGTATTCAAGATTAGATATCAAGTTATCAGTAGTAAACAATTATGTCAATTAGGTCATTCTAAATTGTGGAATCCTGTATGTCTCCTCATAATGGCCATGTAACAGTAAACAATTATGTCTTGGACTTCATTTATGGCTCCACATTGACCCACACCGAATAAGTTGACCTACAATATGATAAACATACATGACGTATAATGGTAAAGTGAAATTATGCTGTATCATCTAAAAAAGCCTTATAAATAAAGTGAACCATGGCTAAGATGTTAGAGTAAACAGGGAGAACGTGTGTCTCTCAGTTTCCTCTCCCCAGGGCCTTGGTGTATTTTTCTATAGAACTGTGTGTATTTATTGTGTATTTGATAACCTTCCTATTGTCTGTGAGTGTGGTTCTTTGTAGCTTCAAGAGCCCAGTGAGGTTACTGGTGAGGGGAGAGTCAAGTAAGCTCTTCAATTTGTTCTGCATATAAATTAAACATGTAGGGGGAAAGTATTGTGGCGGTCGCGCCCCTACCAGGCGGTCACCTAGTAGGGACAGGAAGCCATCTTGAATTCCTCTTTACCAAGGATTGTAGTTGTGTATAGAGATAAATGAACCAAGTGGTTGTTTCAAAGCACACAGGAATTTTATTAGCTTCCGTGGCAAGCGGGTAACAAATCTTTAAAGCAGTTGTACACTCAAGTCAAAGAAAATAAAGGATAATCTTCTCCCATTAAAGCAAAGCTTACAACCAGTGTTGTAGTAGAATTATTTACACAGGCTTTCTTTTCTTTTCCCTTTATGATGCTTCTCAATTCCGTAATCATAAAGCACATGTATTTACAATTCCTAACTTCTCACTGCTCTCAGGCTTCCATTACTTAGCCACAATGCACATATCACAGTCCATCTCAGAACAAGCTGAAGTCAGGTCACTTTCTTTACTTTCTACCTCCATGCTTTCTGCTGAGCTGTATCTTGGCAAAGTTTGAAAACGCTCGGGCACTTTATGCTTAATGTCCTTTAACAGGTTAAACAGCCTATTCCAATGAATGGCCCCTTCTCCTCTAGGTAGGACTTCAACAGGCTTCTCCTGTTCAGTTTCTCCTGAAAACCCCTTCTTCCTAATCCGGGTTTTCCCAGGCCTAAATCTCTCCTCAGAGTCAGAGCAAGAAACACAGAGTTTTGGCTTTACTGCTTTCTTTCTCCTACCTTGGAGTCTTGTTGCAGCACCTTCCTGGCTGAGGCCTCTGTGGCTTGTGACTCTCTCTGCCTCTGAGCTAGACAGGGAATCAGGGTAAGATCTCCACTTCCCTTCCTGGGGCTTCTGCTGCCTGCAGACAGACCCTTCATCAGAGGAGTCTAAGCACTCTTGCCTTAGCCTTCTCAAAGCCAACCTTTTCTCTCTCTCCTTCTTGCCAGTCTGTTTGGTCCTCTGCCTGGAACCTTCTCTGTAGCTTCCTTGGCTGTAGTGCTGGCTGCTCTTGTCTCTGCTACTGCTCTCTTTGTAGCTGCTTCTCTCTTGGCTGCTTCTCGCTTGGCTGCTTTTCTCAACTTTGTTTGTTTTCTCAAACTTAAACGTTGAGCAGGGCACCTCCCTTCCTGACTCCACCCACTTGTACCTCCTACTCTTACCTGGGGTTGTCATGGAGTCTGGGAGTGGCTTAAACCTAGCTCTACCCTCTTGGTTTCTCTCAGGGATTTTGCTGTGGTGTATGTGTTCTAGTGCACCCATCCCCCGAAAAGAAGAAAAAGTTCTTCTTTCTCTTTTATTTCCATGCTGAGCTGCACTCTCCTTACCACAGTATGCAGCCTTGTCTTACACCTTTGCTTATTTTAAACCATTCTGTTTCTCCTTGTTCCGTTCGAACTGTTGCTTCTTGATGAATGTACAGATTGCGCAAGAGAACGATCAGGTGTTCTGTTATACCCATGCTTCTTAATGTGGCCCAGAGTTTCTCATGGTTTACACAGTCAAAAGCCTTGCTATAGTCGATAAAGCACAAATAGATATCCTTTTGGTATTCTTTAGTCTTTTCAAGGATCCATACTGTATTAACCTATTAGAGATCTGTACACTCTAAAGGGAATGTGAATAAATAAATTAAAAACAATAATAAACAATAAATACATGAATATACATCAGTGGAACATGGAGAACATGAGGAACATAGCTATAAAACAACATCTTCCTTATAAACAGGGGGAAGGGGAAGAAACCAGGAGTGAGTCAGCGAAAAAATCCACAAAAAAGGGGGGAAAGGGGGACACATGTGTATTACAAAAAATATAACTTTTAGTGCAAAGTATTGCAATAAAACAAATGAGCAATTGTAGAATAAATAAAAAAATGATAATAATGATAAAAAAGGCATGGTTTTATCTTGCATATTTAGTCAAAATCACTGTCAATTAACAGTAAACTAACTGAATCAAAACCATAACAATGTATCAAACATAAAAATGTATCAAACATAAAAAATGGTCCATGGCAAAAACGTCCCTTGATGAAATTAGTGTTTAAAAAAAAACACTTTCATATGGTTAGGAAATAATAAACAAGGATTGCAGTTAAAACTTCTAACAGGTTGCAAATGAATGAAGCACAAAAGGGGGGGAGGAGAGGGGAGGGGGGAAGGGAAGGAAGGAGGGGAAAAGAGAGTAAGGTGAAGGAGAGGAGGGGGAGAGGAAAGGGGAAAGGAATTAAAACTTATATTGTTTTCCAGAATCACTATCAAATAACAGTGAACTAAACTAGACAAGATGAATGCAATATACCGGACATAAATAAAAGGCACATATAAATGGCCAAAAAAACTGACATAAAAAGCACCACATGTGGACAGCAAACAAAAAACTCCCTTAGAAAAAATTCTACGTGCTTTGGGTTCTCCAGTCCCCAGGGTGAGGACCGAACCAGGCAGCACAAATTGAACCAACGAATGAAATGCGGAATCTGTTAAGAAGAGATTGATACCACAGACAAGACCAACAGCAATTTTTTTCATCAGAATCCAACCCAGCCTCAGCCTGTCTTTTAAAGCTGTTTATCAAGTGGCACATGCAAATTTGGAAACAAATTTCCTGCTAAATATGCCGCTGCTGCCTTTGTATTAAACCACCACTGGAGTTAGAGTCTCGTATCTTTCCTGAACCTGGGAGTAACTTCACTAATGGGGAACAGAAAAATGCCCCTTCTGATAGCTTGTTTCTATTTTCTGTCAGCTTGCACAGGTAAGAGACTAGACGATGGATAATTGAGCTTCAGCTTCAGAAATGACATGGGCCATGAGCTTATACATTTGTTAAATATGAAAAATTCTACATTTTTGCAGGTGTCAGTTCAGAGGTTTCACTAGTCCAGTCAGATCCAGAAGTAAAAAAGCCTGGAGAGTCTGTCAAGCTGTCCTGTAAAACCTCTGGGTTCTCTCTTCCCAGCGTTTACATGCATTGGGTTCGCCAGTTCACAGGGAGAGGACTGGACTGGATAGGACGGATTGACCCAGCAAATGGAAACACAGTGTATGCAGAATCTTTTAAAAATAGATTTATTATCACCACGGACAATGCCAACAATATGGTTAATTTACAAATGAACAATCTGAAGACTGAAGACACGGCCATTTATTACTGTGCAAGAGACACAGTGGAAAACACCCACCCTACATCCTGACACAAACCTTCCAGTATGGATCTAGGTCTTGGCACTAGGGGGCAGCAAAACATTGAGAAGTATTAAACTTCATTGTATATTAATAAGCTCCAAAATCTGTTTTATTAACACCGAAGGCACCTTCTGCTAAAGTCCACAAACGTTTTGCATTTACCATACAAAACAAACACAAATTAAGTGCAAAGCCTCTGTGTTAGCTGTCAGAGGCCTAACAAGCATATTCTTGGCAGCTAAAGCTCAGCTATAAGCAGTAATGTGAGCTCCAGTAAAGGAGTTCGCGTAACGACTCTCACAGAGCTGACATTAGATGAACTCATGATAAGATCCATATCGCAGCTGAAAGTACAGCAATTATCCTGGTACTAGTAGTAACGTGCTCTTTGCGGCCACACTTTACTCATTCCTGATTACAACAAGGTCACTGGCCTGCCCCCATTATAGTGTTACCAACTGATTGTTTTCTTTATTTTAAACCACGCTGCTGTTCCATGAAGGTGAGAATATCAAGTTCAATAAACATTAAAACATATGCCAACTGGCTACCTGGTTTTAGTAAAAGGGTCCCTGAATTTCTTTCTGTCTTTGTTTTGAATTTTTGTTCAGTATTTTGTTCACTTTGCAGCTGGAATTAAAGGTAGTCTATTAAATCAATTAAACTTGTAAAAAAAAAGAGCAACACTTCTAAACAAATGATTTATGTTAGGCCACGACCATTAAAGGGATAATGTTTAAGGAGTTGCGCAAAATTACACACCATCAATGCATGTAAATCATATTTTCAGTGGTTTATGCACATGAAGGGCCTGTGTGCGTGTACTTTAGCTGGTCGCTATTCTCTAAGTACATGCATCAGACCAATGGCGTGTACTTTTACTGCACATGGGTGGAGCTTGGGCGGAGCTTGAATTTACCCACATAAATAATAAAATACTATAATTTACACATGATCTTCAGAAATCTAAGAGTGGGTATTTGCAGCTGCCTAGAATTAACAGTTCTTTCCAAACACTTATGCCCCAACTTTATAAAATAAAGTTTGTGTGCACTTCAGTTTGTAATTTAGGCATGAAATACGTGCAGAACAAGGCAAATGAGCTATGTGAACTTTATAAAATTACCCTCTAAAAGTCTTCTACTAAAGTGTTTTATTGCCATGTAACTACTATTAAGAAAGTGATCCTGGAAACTCTCCACTGGCCCTAGAGTAAGATGCACTTTAAAGATAAATCAATACTAACTCATTTGAAATACATAAGAATGTACCTTGAATATTGTGTTCAATTCTTTGTCGCCATATCTTAAAAAGGATATAGCGTTATTAGAAAATGTTCAGAGAAGAGCCACCAAAATGGTAAAAGGGATGGAAGGATACCCCTATGAAGAGAGGCTAAAAGATTAGGGCTCTTTAACCTGGAAAAGAGACGGCTGAGGGGAGATATGATAGAAGTCTATAAATTAATGAATGGAGTGGAACGGGTAAACGTTGATCGATTGTTTACGTTATCAGAATATAGAAAGACTAGGGGACATGCAATGAAGCTACAGGGTAAACTATTTAAGACTAATAAGAGAAAATATTTTTTCACTCAACTTGTAATCAAACTCTGGAATTTGTTACCGGAGGATGTAGTAAAGGCTGTTAGTGTAGCTGGGTTTAAAAAAGATTTAGACAAGTTCCTGGAGGAAAGGTGCAAAAACCATTATTAAGAAGGGGCCCAGGATATCAATGCTTGACCGAGTAATTGTAATTGTGGAACCTGTGTCTTTTGGGGAAACTGCTAGGTACGTATGACCTGGATTGGCCACTGTTGGAAACAGGATACTGGGCTCGATGGACCTTGGTCTGACCCAGTATGGCATATCTTATGTTCTTATTTTCTTATTGGTTTAAAGACACATTTTACAAAAGCTATCCAAGTGCAATCTGGGACGTTGAAGCCAGAATGTTGGGAAAAAAGCAGGTACATCCAAGTTAGATACAATTTTGCAAACATGGACAAGCATGATATGGCCATCTAAGGGATGTCTACATAGACATCTTCAGAAAAATGCTGCAGAACCTGGGCATCTAGGAAAGCCTAATGGTTAGAGTAGTGGGCTAGGGGTTGGGCAACTTGGGTTCAGCTCCCACTGCAGCTCCTTGTGATCTTGGGAAGTCTACTACTACTACTGAGCATTTGTATAGTGCTACAAGACGTACGCAGTGCTGCACAGACATTTAAGAGACAGTCCCTGCTCATCAGTTCTTACAATCTAGTCAAGACAGAGAACACAGTAGGTGTAGAAATGGGATACATCTAGGAGGAATGGTAAGGAAATAAAAAAGAGTTCGGGTGAGTCAAGATCCAAAGGCAGGAGCAAAGTGGTAAGTTTTTAGCCTAGATTAGAAAAGGACCAGAGAAGGCACCTGACGTACAGACTTGGGTATTTATTTATTTATTTATTTGCATTTCTTATATACCGCGCTATTTCAATCAGTGCGGTTTACATTTGAACAAAATATACAGCAATGTAACCGGTTACATTGAGTTTACAATAAACAAGGGATACAAACTTGGATGAACAGGGAGAAAACTATGTACATTGTTATGTAAATAGATTGAACATCAAATTAGGCATTGTAATATGAAAAATGGATAGGTAACAGGAGGAGTGTCAGGCTAACGAATTTTCTAGTTGAGGTTGTGTTAAGCGTGAATCTTGGTGAAGATGTGTATTATGTTGGGATTGACTGGGGGGAGGAGATTGGAATAGTATTTTATGAACAGATAATGTTTGATAGCCCTTCTGAAGGAAATGATATTGGTGATGGAACGAATTTCTGGGGGGAGAGAGTTCCATGCTCCTGGTACAAATAGTGAGAAGGCTCTATTGGACGTCGTTTTTGAACATTTTGTGATTTTTTTTGGCACGTCTAGTTTGTTCAAACATGACGAGCGTCTGCTTCTGTTGGGTGGCATAGGTTGAATGAGCTCGGAGAGCGGGGTGGGGGGCTGATTTTTTGAGGCCTTGAAAGTTAGTACGAGGGCTTTGTATATGATTCTAGCTTGTAAAGGCAGCCAGTGTAGGCTCATCAGTACTGGAGTTATGTGATCTGATCTAGAAGTTCCGGTAAGTATTCTAGCCGCAGAGTTCATGGCTAGCCTAAGTGGGTTCAATGTTACTTGTGGGAGTCCAAGGAGGATAATGTTGGCAAAGTCGAGGTGGGGGGTTACCAGTGCTTGGAAAATGGAGCGGAAATCAGAGGGGTCAAGAAGTGGTCGAAGGTGGCGTAGTGACCGTATCTTGTGGTAAATAGATTTGGTGATGTTTTTGATATGCGGTGACATGTCCAGCTTTTGGTCAAGGGTGATGCCCAAGTACCGGATGGTAGGTTTGACTCTGAGGTCGTGGTTGTTGACTCGAAGAGAAGGCGGTGGTATGAACTTTTGATTTCGAGTGACAAAAAGGAAATCGGTCTTGCTGTGATTAATGCGTAAGTTTTGGGAGAGAAGCCATTCGGAAACTGCATCGAAGCATTTTGTTATTGCTGAGAAATCTGGTTGGTCAAGCTTGAAGGATGAGTACATGAGGATATCATCTGCATATGCTAAGCACTGGATGTTGAAAGAGCGGATCAGGTTGCAGATTGGTTGCATATATATATTAGTCTGTTCCAGGCATAAGGAGCAGCAAGGTGAAAGGACAGAAGTCTGGAGTTAACAGTGGAAGAGAAGGGCACAGATAGAAGGGATTTGCTAGAAGAGCAGAGTTCCCAAGGAGGGATATAGGAAGAGATAAGAGAGGAAAGGTAATAAGGAGCTGCAGAGTGAATGCACTCAGCAGAAGTTTGAACTGGACGCAGAAATGGATAGGGAGCCAATGAACAGACTTGAGAAGAGGGGTAATATGAGCATGACGAGGCTGGTGGAACATTAGCTGCATAGAAGTGTGTTGAACAGATTGAAGGGGAGAGAGATGATTCAGAGAGAGACCAGCAAGGAGTAAGTTACAGTAGTCAAGACGGGAGGTGATTAAGGAGTGCATAAGTGTCTTAGTAGTGTGTTCAGAAAGAAATAGGCAGATTTTGTTGATGTTATAGAGAAAGAAACGGCAGGTCTTAGTCACTTTACTTTCTCTTCTCTCTACTCTCTGGATGTTTTATGGCCAGAACAAGCACTTCCACATTTTCTTGATGCCTATTCATGCCTTGAGCAGGTCTAATTTCGACAGAGTCATAGACTTCAAGGATGCTGAAATCGAGCCGGAATGTCCAAGTCCACCGCCCCTCCCCAGACACACCTCTGCACGCCCCCTGCCTACTTGGATGTCCCTACGCCAATAGCCTCCATTCTTATAAAGTGAGCATTGGGGCAAGAGACACTGGGAGTAGGTCCTTCCTCCCTCCCCCCATGACCATTAAGAAAACTACTAGTAGATGCCAGGAAGAAGGTCAGAGGTTTTGGGGTTGAGAATGTTAATTTTTATGAAGGCATGGGATATGGGGTTGGTGGGGGAGCTGATAATATTAAATCTTGTCAAGACTTGTGGAATTGGGATGGAGAGCTAGAAGGTGAGGCAATGGGGCGGTGTCAGACCAAGGAGGAGAAGGGGATGAGTCTGCCCCCTTCCTTTTTTTTTTCTTTAAAGGCAACAGAAAATTACAATTACAATAAGACAGTCAGATCATGAGTTACAAGCAAAATACAATACCCAGTGAAACTGTCAGGAACTCACAGGCAAAATTCTCACGGCCTTTTTTTTTTCCCCTTAATAAACTCTAATTAACCCCCTATTGCTCCGTTATCGCCTAATAGTAACCCCAAACCACCCTACCCACCTACCCTTATTACCCCCCCTTTCCCTCACCCCCCCCCCCACCCACCGCTAAGACTCTCCCTGCCTATTGAGAGGGGTGAGAGGGCTCCAACATACCAGAACGCTCGGAGTGGCGGAGGAGTCCGGGGACAGCATCTCCCGTAATTATGCTAGGTCAGCATAGCCAGGGAGTGCAAAGGACCCCTAAGCACTCATGAACCGTACTTCAAAACAAAAGCTTCCCACACTTGCTCAAACTGGGGGAGGCGAAACTTTCCAGCCGCCACCTCGCGTTCCATGGTGTACGTGTCCCACATGCGTTCCAACCAACTAGAGAAGGAGGGTGCTACGGCCTGCTTCCAAGCAGCCGCTAGTGCCAGCCGAGCAGCGTTCAAGCCATGTCGAATCAAGGTTAGTTGGGGTGTTCTGGCGCCTGGGACATTCACACCTAAGAGAAAGATGCCTGGGTCCCAGGGAATGTGCAACCCAACCATTTGTTTTAAACAGTGCTGGATCCCCCTCCAATAGGTGCTGATACGAGGGCAGAGCCACCAAACGTGTGCCAAGGTGCCTCTCATTCCGCAATGCCGCCAGCACAAGCCTGAAGCCTCAGGGTATGCACGCGCTATCCGATCGGGCGTCATGTACCATCGATATAAAATTTTATAATTAGTTTTGCGGGCATTAATTGCCACCGAGCTTTTCCACAATCTACCTTCCACCTGCTCCCATCTCTGCTCCGCATAGTGGAGATTCAGATCATGATTCCACTGTTCCCTATGCTTGCCGAATCCCGACTGCCGCTCTTGCAAGTGGGCATATAAAGCAGCAATAAGGACTATCATGGTGGTGCTCCCCTCACGGAGGCGCTCAACATCTGACAGGTCCCGGGCAACCTAGGACCGAACCGCCTGGGTCCACACCCAGTGAGCCACCTGCATATACTGGTAGACATGACAGTCAGGTAGGTCATATTCCTCCTGGAGCGCTCGAAAAGAGCGTAACCTTCCCTCTTCGAACAGCTGCCCGGCTCGGCTAAGTCCCCTATGCCCCCACATTCGGAATACCTGATCACTCATCCCTGGAGGGAACAAAGCGTTGTCCACTATGGGCGCCAGTGGGGTCAAATCAGCCCCCTGAGGCCGAAAGGACCTGTCCCAGCATTGGAGCGTGTGCAGAATATAGGGGTTACTTGCTCCTTTGCCCCCTCGCAACCTAGAGCCGAGCTATAGTCGATCTCCCAGTCCCCCCCCCCCCTGAGAGGTGTTGTTCCAATTGGACCCAGCGTTTGGGTCTGTCAGTGCACATCCATTCCACCCCCGCACGACATTGTGCCGCCATATAGTACCACTGGAGGATACCACCGCGGCGAGTCTGCTGATAAAGAGTTTGACGCGCTATGTGGGGCCAACGTGCTCGCCATATAAATTTCATAAGCATTGTTTGCCACTTAGCCAAAGCTCCCTGCGGGAGCGGGATAGGGAGTACCTGAAAAAGGTATAAGAACTTCGGAAGAGCCATCATCTTGACCACCGCTATACGCCCCAACCAGGACAACATCAACCTCGCCCAAGACTCGAGGTCCTGCCTAACCTGCTGAAGGAGCAGGTTATAATTTTCTTTATAAAGTGCCGCACGCTCAACCGTTAGATTAATGCCCAGATAGCGTAGGGCCCCTGACACCCATCGAAAGGGATATGTGGTCTTCAGTTGTGAGCAGACCGCTTCCGAGACCCCAACATTTAGAATCTCGGATTTAGCATAATTAATCTGGAACCCCGATACCTGGGAGAAGGCAGCAAAAAGTTGCATTGCGTCCGGGAGAGACGCAACCGGGTCCGCCAGGGACAGTATGATATCGTCTGCAAAAAGCGCTATTTGATACTCCTCCGGGTCCACTCGGATGCCCACTATATCTGTATGATCGCAAAAACGCTGCGCCAAGGGCTCCATCACCAGCGCGAACAGCAGCAGTGACAGAGGACACCCCTGCCGTGTGCCCCTTTCCAACGCAAAACTCGCAGATTGACCCCCGTTAACGCGAACACGAGCCCTAGGCTCTTGGTAAAGGCAATGAACCCACCGCTGGAAATTAGGGCCAAACCCCATTGCTTCCAGCACACTCCACAGGAAGTCCCAGCTAACGCGATCAAACGCTTTCTCAGCGTCAACTCCCACCAAGAGCGCCGGTTGGGGGTCCTGCCGAGCAACATGGATAACCTGTAGCATCCGCCGAATATTATCTGCCGCCTGGCGGCCCGGCACAAACCCTACTTGATCAGAGTGAACCAAAGTTGGCAGAATCCGGTTCAGTCGGGCAGCCAACACCGATGCCAGAATTTTCACATCCGTGTTTAGCAAGGAAATTGGGCAATAAGATGCTGCCTCCTGTAGGGATTTACCTGGCTTAGGTATCATTGCAATAAGGGCTTCGCGCTGGGAAGGGGGCAGCGCTTCCCCCCTCAACACTTCATTAAAGAGCACCATCAAGGTCGGCACCAGGTATGCTCGAAATTTTTTATAATATTCAGCGGGAAAGCCATCCATGCCCGGCGCCCCCCCCCCCCCCCCCCCGGGTTTCAGACGCCAGATCGCTGTCTCCACCTCCTCCACGGTGAGTTCAGCATCTAAATGAGCAACATCTGACTCAGCCATCTGTGGCAGTGCGACTCCTGCACCTGGTGCCTGTCGACTGACTCAGCTTTGTACAATCGTTCCAAAAATTCGGCAAAGACCTCGCGTATCTCCCTGGAGATCACCCTCTTATGTCCCTGAGAATCTCGAAGTTCACAGATTACCCTCGAGGTGTGTTGCTAGCGGAGCCTTAAGGCCAGGTACCTACCAGCTTTATTCCCCCGCTCATAAAAGGTTTGGCACATTTTCCGTCTTATGTTATCCAAGGTACGCTGCCTGCATGCCCCCAACTTAGCCTGCACTGCCCGCCATTGGCGCAAGACACGTTTAGAGCCGGTCCGAGCATGCTCCAATTGAAGATGCCAAGACTCTTCCTCTAGTTGACAAGATTCCTGCTTCCAGGCCCGCTGAGTTCGAGCTGCTTCTGCTATCAAGTGACCCCGTGCGGTAGACTTAAAGGCTTCCCACACCATAGGCAAGGGAACCTCCCCAGTATCGTTTAGTTCAAAAAATTCTTTTAGAAAGTGGCCATGGTCTTGAACGGCACGCTGTCGCCATAAAAAACGGGTATCTAAATGCCAGAGCCACTGCTGCTCGCCGCAAAAATCCGCAGGCAAGGTGATCCAACAGGGAGCATGATCCGACCACGTCAGCGTCCCATGCCCGGCCTCGATTTTCTCGTCCAACAAGCGCTGATCTAATAGAAAGTAGTCAATACGGGTATGTACCTGGTGCACGGGTGAGTAATATGTGTAACTTTTTTCCCCTTCGTCTGTGTCTCTCCATATGTCACGCAAGCCTAAGTCATGCATTAAGTTCCACAATGCCTTACTGGGCCCACGTGACATCCCCCCAACCTTACTCGTCGAATCCAAATGAGGGATCAAATGGACATTACAATCCCCACCCAGTATGATAGGGCCGGTTGCAAACTCGGCCAGCTAAGCCTTAAGCTGAGCAAAAAATATCACCTGACCTGTGTTGGGGGCGTACACGTTAGCCAGCATCAGCAAACGGCCTTCCAAGCGAACATTCAGTAAGAGCCATCTCCCCAAATTATCCCTCTTAATGTTTTCTACCTTAAGGGGTAACCCTTGGTGGAATAAAAGGGCCACGCCACACTTCCTTTGCCCATTGGTGTCTGAAACCACCCATACGTCATGGTAAGGTTTGCATTTTAACCATCCTTGTTTGCTAGAACGGAGGTGTGTCTCCTGCAAAAACACCATATCTGCCCATATCTGCTCTCAAGGATCTCAATTCCGCAAACAGCAAGGAGCGTTTTCCTGGGGAATTGAGACCCTTTACATTCAAAGAAATTAACTTCAACATGGTTAGTCAACTGTTGCGTCTCCATAGCCCCCCCCCCCCCCCGCATATGCATTACTTTGATACATTATAAACATCCTCTCACCTACCTATCGCTTAGCGGCTATCAACGATACTCCCCGCCACCACCACTCCTCCCTACCATTCATTGAGGTTATTGAACAGACCCTCCCCCCTCCCTTCCCCCCAGAGCAATCTTATCTGTACTGCTCTCCAATCCCACCCCTCTTCCCCACCCAGCTGTATCACCTGCCTGCCAGACGGACAGGGCACGGTAAAGCTAACCCCTTATCCCTCTCCATCCGGTTCCCCATGCAAAAAGATATGAACATGTACTGTAATGTGATGTCCCCCTTAGACAGTATGTAAACCTAATAAGGTGCCTTTCACCCTCCCTTCCTTGGCACAGTTACAGTGTCCTCATCCCCCCTTTTAACACTAAACAAATTTTCAAAACCTCGTGTTAACATTAAACCTTTAGAACATTAACCACCAGTGTGATATAAAGCTGACATATTCAAACATGAGACAGCAATCACTTTGCAGTATCAAGAGAGTCAATTAGTACTCCCTCAATGCCTGGGAGAGTTTCTCAGGTGGTCCAGGGATTCTCAAGTGGATCTACCCACTCGAGTCCATTTCGAGCGCTGGGGCCTGGTTGCCGGGGATTCCGGCATTGCATTATCATCCACCAGGCCCGCCTGCCGCAACGCTCTCCATGCCTCCGTTTGGTCTTTGGCTAAAAATTTTTTATTTCCCAAAAGGAAATTCATTCGGAAGGGGAAAGACCAGGAGTAGAGAATCTCTTTGTTGTTCAGTACCGCTGTAATTGGTTTCATCTCTCTGCGGCGGGCCAGGGTGAAGGCCGACAGGTCTTGGTAGACATGAATCGCTGCCTCCTGGAAGTGAATCACTTTTTTCTCTCGGCCTCTCCGCAACAGAAGCTCTGCATCCGTATATCTCAGGAATCTGGCAATAACATCCCGCGGTTGGTTGTTTGGTGGCTTTCCCAGGGCACGGTGCGCCCTCTCGATCTCCATCCCTTGACCCCGGGATGCGAATTCCTCAGGTGTAAGTAGTTGCTCTATCAAAGTCTGAAGCACTACTTGTAGGTTCTCAGCACACCCCACCACTTCCGGGATGCCTCGGAAGCGTACGTTGTTGCGGAGAGATCTGTTTTCAATATCATCAATTTTATAGGTCAGCTCCATTGCTTGCAAGCGCTGTCGATCAGCTGCACATTGTATATCCACCAGGGTACTATCATAGTCCTCCATTTTGGTCTCGAGCTCTTCCACTCGTGTGCCTAGGTCTTTTATATCAACTCTAAGTTCTGCCATAGTGCTCATCACTTCCTCGCGCATGGAGCAGAATTCACTCGCTAGTTCTTCAAAGCCCCTATGAAGCTCCCTCTGTAAAAGAGCGTGCGATGATGAAGCTGCTGGATCTTGTTCAAGTTCACTTGCTATTTCGTCCCCTGATCCATCTGACAGCGTCTTTCGAGGTGGGGTGTTTTGAGTTCCAGTTTTGCCCTGCAGACGTTGCGAGGCTCACACTCCATCTCGGGTCTCAAGCCCCTTGGCTTTAGCAGTCATGAGATCCGCCTCCCATGGCTTCAGAGCAGTAAGGGGCTATTTATTAGGGGCAGTTGAAAGTAAGATGGAGTAAAGTCCCACTCCTGGCCAGCAGATGGCACTTCACCCAGGAAAAGCAATCTGAGTAGCAGTGATCAGTAGTTGCAGGTGTGCTCTGCTAGCATTTCAGTTGCTATTCTGTCAGCTATACATATTTAAGCAATCAGCTGGGCTGAATTAGAGACCAGAAGGTCTAAGTAGAATTCCGGACCGCAATTCTGTACTCTGCGCACAAGTTGTTAGTGTCAGATGTAGGCCTCGGCACAGCTCTGGGCCCTGGTTAGTCTGCTCCCGCCAAAAGTGCCTGGAACGCAAAGATGCTTGTGCGTTCCAGGGGCACGTGGCAATAGCCTCCAGTCCGCTTCAGCAGGCCTCCCTGATTTAGGCTGCGTCAGATCGGGAAGCCTAGATTAGCGTTTCTACTGAGCCAGGAGGCAGGGGAATCGACAGCGATCGACTGCCTTAATGTGGGGCCTGAGCACTCTCGGCGATCCCCTCTACCGCCAGGCCTGTCGTCCTTCCCCCGATGTGGTGGCCCGCTCGTCCACCGGCCCGCAGGCCCCTGCCCGCGCTCCCCCAAGATCGCTGGGGAGGAGCGGGTCAGGCCGGAACAGTGCAGCCGATGCTCACAGCGACGCGGGTCTGACCGCGGGGGTCCGCGCTTGCTCCTCCGGCGCTCAGTGCTGCAGCGGGCAGGAGGTGTGGGGCGATGCAAGTTTTCGCGGGCAGACTCCTCGCCCTCCAGCCCACTGGAAATGCCGCCGATCGCTCTTTCCCGCACCCGAGAGGCTCCACTTGCTACCTACAACCTAGGGCGGGTGAGTACAGGGGGAATCGCTTATTTTGGCATGTGTTAGCTTGAAATTGGGGGTTCCCGGGACGGAGCTGTCTTAGAATGCGGCCATTCCTTCTCGGGCTCACGAGCGCCCCCGCCCCCTTCCTTTTTAAGTGGGCAGAGGGTGGGAGAACTCCTTGTTTTACTTTCAGCCGCTTATCACAGTATCCTAGTAGCATCAGGATTAGAGTAAAATGGGGTACTCCCAGCTGCAGCAACATAAAAATAAATATACCATGGGAGTCACTAATCTACAGTTCTGAGGCAGGTTATTAAATTGCATGCTAAATTTTCACACAGTAAAATAGTTCAGAAAATGCTGTTTTATCCCTGGATTAGCAAATAGGTCCTTTAGCTTGTACATGAGGCAATAGAGGATGAAGTGGCTTGCCCAAGATCACAAGAAGGTCGACAGGAAGTGAACCCTGGCTTCCTGTTCTCAGCTACTACAGCGTTTCTTTAGTACCAAATCAAACACAGTGTTAAGTGAAACATCTTAAATGAGCAATGGAAAACCCAATTTAAACAATTGCAAAACTGGCTGATTTTTCCCAGTATATTACAGGAAGAAACAGTAGATGCTGACAGGTGCAAGGATGACCTTATGTTTCTTTATATTCCTGAAGCGTTCTTCAAAATGCTATCGGAGTAAGTTAATCTTATT
The DNA here is from genome assembly GCA_033557465.1 of Ichthyophis bannanicus. Classification (NCBI taxonomy): domain Eukaryota; kingdom Metazoa; phylum Chordata; class Amphibia; order Gymnophiona; family Ichthyophiidae; genus Ichthyophis; species Ichthyophis bannanicus. Next base: position 126,166,475 of record CM066048.1, read on the forward strand.
TTAATGCTCTTCAGAATTCAAGGAGGAATCCCACATTTTCAGAATAATTTAAGGGGCGTTTTACTAAAGGATGTTAGCAGGCAGCACATGTCTGGCACCTTGGACACACTTTGTCAGCTAGCAGGGGTACATGTCAGTGTGGGCCGATTCCCCTGAAACTGTGCATTCTGCATTAGGGACACGAGCGGGCAGGTTAGGGATGTGGTGAGTTCTGTACAGTTAGGTGGAATTAAGTGCATCCATACTGTCACCCACCTACTCACTCTCATAGGCGGAAGCCTAGGGAGCTTCAGTGGGGCCTCTTCTTAATGTAGCCGGGACTTTACAATGCCCCCTGGGATCTGTAGTCCCGCTAGCTAATCAAAAAGGTAGTTGGGAACGAGTAGCCAGGCTTTTCATTAAGAGGTATTTTATTTCCCTTCCGGGTGAACTTTTGCACAAAAGAATCAAAAGAAATAAACCATATTTTTCTGGTATAAATGAACAGGAACTACTGGTAACAAAAATATGCTTATCTTCAGCCAACTCAAAAGGTAAAATAGCCCTTGTACTTTACACAAGTGAATTCTTCACAATCCGTTTCCCTAAACGGCTTTCTGTTTTAAACAAATCAGCATAGAGAGGAAATGTTATCTGAGACAATTAGAGCACACTCCATTTGGACTTCCTCAGGACTTTCCCCACAAATGTCACATTCCATTTCCTCAGGGTTTTCCCCGTAGCTATCTTCAGAATGTTTGCAAATCATATCATTGTAGCAAAAACCCTCCTCTCCTTTCCAAAGGCTTCTCTCCCCCTCTCTATCATGGTGAATTGGAAGGTTACCGTATATAATGGAGTTCGCTTCCAGAGGGCCACACACTCCTAGCTGTGAGTATGGGAAACTCTCCCTTTCAAAGTTCCCTCTATTATAGGGAATTGGCCTGACCTCTGGCTCAGTTCCCTCGGAGCTTCCTGAGCAGAGAAACTTAGCGGGGCTTTTTCCACCAACAAGCCTTCTTCTCCCCTTCACTGCACACTTCTCCTTGGGCAAGTAAGTATCCCTTTGATAATGGTTATTGCCCTCCCAGTACCTGTTCTCAGGGAGCCTTCCTTTTACAGGTTCCTTCCTTCTGTCAGCCTGAATACCTTCGTGGCCCCAACCACCTGGTTCCATCACCCTGTAACCAGCCTCTGGTATTCTCTTAGCTCTCTCATGTGGAACTCTGCTTAAACCTCCGTGTGAAGTTTTTCCTTTAGTTTCCACAACAGCTCTGCCGTACTCCTGCTTAGCTCCACTGGAATCCTGATTAGCTCTCCTAGGATCCTGGTTAGCTCTACTACTAACAAACTCTGAGTGAGTTTTATCTGCGTCACTCCTAGTGTTCCGGTGAGCCTGCCCTACTCCCAGCTGCTTCTCATCAGCTAATATGCTATGATGTAATCCCCTACTAGGGCGTGCTCCTACACCTGGTGCTTTTGTTTTTACTGGTTGCTCATAGCAACCCTGATCCATGTGCTCTGAGCTGTCACTTTTAGACCTGCTCAGCACTGTTTTTCCTATTTTCCTAGGTAGATTCTGATCTACCCCATGACAATACTAATGTGGCACACACTAGGGGACAGGGTTCTGCGTTAACTGCTGGGAAAATGTCACACGTACCCCCAGCAGTGAACGAGGTGGTGTAGCATCTAACATGCCATAGTTTTGGAACTATCGACACGTTCAATGTAACACCTTAGCATCCTTTAGTAAAAGATCCCCTTGGTATGTAGAGAGTGACCAAAAAAATTCATAGATGCAGATTCAAATGTCATTCCCAGGGGATTAAAGTCTGCTGAAATCAGACATTTTTCAAAAGCAAAATTAGTTTGATTTTGTTTTGCTCTATATTGTTTCCGCTCTTTATTCCTCCTTTCTTTGTAAATTCTTTTGGTTATTTAGCAGGGCATAGGGTTCCCTCTCTTTTAGATATCAACAACAGAGCACATCTTTTGTACTAATTCAACCTCATTTATTCAGTTGAAACACTTATCATTATTTTCAGTGGGAAACTGTGAATGTTTATTTTATTTCATATTTACATTTATCAACTCTCTCTCCTATAACCACTTTAAGCAATTCACAGAACCAACTGATTATATCTGATCCATTACATTTAATAAGTTGCATGCCGCAACCCCTGTTGATTTACTATGGCAGTTCTTCTCATAACATTCAGCGAAAGGGGCAGTAAAATACTAAATCTTGTTCTTTACTATGGAAAGTTCTTCTAGGGTTAAGATTTGTTTTTCTATATATTACCACAAGGCTATGCAAATTCACTCACTGCATTTCCCACTTAAAAACCCAGATAGCTGCCTTCAAGAATGAAGTCAGAAGATTGGCTCTCTCAATAGCAAGGGATACCTTTAAAATACTTACAAGTTGTAAAAAAAATTATGTTTTTCTTGCAGGTACTTTTTGTCCTGATGGCTTCCTCAGGTCAGTATCTTCAAGGTCACTACAGATGAACAGAAACCACTTCACTTTGCTTATGGTCTTAATCTATTCTTTGTTTAAAACAGGAGTGCAGTCAGATGTGATCCTCCTACAGTCTGATGCAGAAATGAAAAAGCCAGGAGACTCCTTCAGACTGTCCTGCAAAGCCTCAGGATTCACTTTTAGCAGTTACTGGATGGATTGGCTTCGGCAGGCTCCCGGGAAAGGACTGGAATGGGTGGGAGACATTAATCAGAATTCGGGTACAATCCGCTATTCACAGACAATGCAAGGAAGAGCTACAATCTCTAGGGACAATGCCAACAGCATGCTGTACTTACAAATGACAGGCCTGAAAACTGAAGACACCGCTGTGTATTACTGTGCTAGAGACACAGTGACAGGAAGCCTGTGAGAATTCTGGCAAAATCCTTCCAATATAGCAGCTGATGCACTGCACAATCAGTAACTGCACTGCAGGCTCTCCCTTGTGTAAAATTCAGTTTGTCATCTCCTTAGATTGAGGGAGATATACATAAGTAATTATGCAGCTAATAAAGGGTATGTTTTTCCTAAAAGGCTGATAGATAACAAATGATCAGACTTCACAAATCGCAGTCCAGTAGTCCATTACCTGAAATGCTGTTCTTGGAGTCTTCAGGGGAGTGTCTGACATATCAAGAACCAAAGACACGCCTTCATATGCTATAAATTTCATGCTTGTTTGCTGTTTTCAAATCTCAAGAAATTAAAGGATTCATTTGTTACCTGCTGGCACCTTTTATCGGGCACTTTGTTGGTAATATTTACACCTTGTCCTCAAAAGTCATATTAGGTTTTTCTACCAGAACAAAACTGGAGGAATACATAAAGGAACCGGCCCCATCCTTCGGAGAAGTCTATTCACTCCTGTCACTAAAATGAATGTGCAGAAGATGCAGGACCTCCTATATTTCCTAATTCCATTTAAAATCAAGATTCACAACACAGAGTGGCAGGGAATTTATCAGAGTTTGAATAAAAGATGTTACATTAGCTGTGTCCTCGGTAGCAATTTCTATGGTCTGTCATCGATAGAATGCTAATGCCATCTTATATTCCTTACAGAGATTCCAAGTGCACTCTTGCAGCACAGAAGATAGATTGATAGACAGATATAGATATGCAAATTGGTTTCTGATTTTATAAAAGAATGGCTATGTGAGAAGTCAAAAATGCACCTATTTTAAGTAAGGAAGAAGGATTAAGAGCATAAAGAAGAAATATTAGTATAAAAAATGAGGGGTACAATTATGTCATGCAGATAAGTCTTGAAGAATATCAAAAGGTACTGCTACTGCTGCAAAGAAATTTGCACTTCTAGGTAATTCTCTAAATCTTGGGGAAAAGGGAATTATTTGGGTTAAAGCTAATAAATCTGTGTATTTTAGAATCCAGTGTATTTGTTAACTCATTCTGGGCTTAGCAGCATCAGAGAGCTTTTAATTTAAATCAGAACTCAGTCAGATCTTAGCATAGAAGGAGGAATAGGATAAATATTCTTTGAGTAGAAAGAAAGAAATTGTTTCTAGAGACATTTAGAAAAAGGCAAGAGACAAGAGACGTGTATAGGTGTTTTAAATAGGTATTAAAATCAAGTAACAGATCAAAGGAGGAATTTGAAAGGCTAGCTCTATCAAACCAAGGGCTATGTGAATCAGCCAGGAAATTGTTAAGAGATTATCTTAGAAGCATAGGTAAGGGTGCTGTAGCAAGCCAGCTTTTACTAAGTGTTCTTTCCCTCCCAAAAACCCAAAGCATAATCTTAGCTTTATAGGGTCTTAGAACTATTAAAGGGAAAGAAGTGGTAAAATTCACTTTCAAGTTCAGCTGGTTATCGTCACATAGGAATAGATTACCGGTAATTAAGGTCCTGAAATAAATAAATTAATCTTGAGGTGAACAAAGTCCCTTAAACTTATTTGGTATAGTTGTATCAGTACAGATATCCCTTCCGACTTTAAGTAAGTAAACAACTTAAATAGCTAAACAAACCTTAAAACTAAGATGCAGACAGCAGTCCAGCAGTGAGATGGGGGCTATCCAGTCTTTTACACTGAGTGTCGCATGCATGATTTTCTCCCAGTTGGTATGAGATCTTATCTGTGAATTAGGGGCAAGGAGTCCTTTGCCCTCATGGAACAAGTCCAATCTCTGCAGGATAGAGTAGCAGACTTGGAGAACATAAGGAAGATAGAGGGGTACTTAAAGAATACCTACAGGAACATAGTGCTAAAGTTCCACCTCCTGTCTGGCAGCCTCTCAGCTGCCATGGAGGAGAGAGGTCACATGAAAGGAGAGCATCACCATGGTGTTACAGGAAGTGATGAGCTTTCTCCAGAAACATGTACCCATGAGAAAAGGGTTAGGACAGCTGCTATAGTTAGTGATTCGATCATTAGGCATGTAGATAGCTGGGTGGCAGGTGGATATGAGGATTGCCTGGTAACATGCCTGCCTGATGTGAAGTAGTGGACCTCACGTGCCACCTAGACAAGGTTTTAGATAGCGCTGGGGAGGAGTCTGCTGTCTTGGTACATGTTGGCACCAATGACATAAGAGTGTGGGAGGGCATAGTAAGTTAAAATCCAGAACCCCCAAGGCAGCATTCTCTGAAATTATTCCCGTTCCATACATGGGACCCAAAAGGCAGGTAGAGCTCTGGAGTCTCAATGCATGGATGAGACAATAGAATAGTTTTGGATTCATTAGGAATTGGGCAACATTCTGGGGAAGGGAGAGACTTTTCTGAAAGGATGGGCACCACCTTAACTGTGATGGAAACAGGCTATTGTCATTAACCTTTAAAAAGGAGATAGAACAGCTTTTAAACTAGATAATAGGGGAAAGCCGACAGCTACCCAAGAGTACATGGTTCAGAAGGATGTATCCTTGAAGGATACTAACAAAAGAGGGAAGTTAGAGCATCCCGACTGAGAGGTTCCAATAAAAAGAAAAGTAATCCAGATGTCCTTAAGTGCAGAGCTGAAAGATTCCAAATTAGCCCTATAAACTGATAACCAGATTAATATGAATAAAATACAACCTCTAAAATCTCTTTATACAAATGCTAGAAGTCTAAAAAATAAGATGGGAGAGCTAGAATATATAGTACTAAAAGAAAGATTAGATATGATTGGCATCTCAGAGACCTGGTGGAAGTAGGATGATCACTAGGACACTGATACTTGGGTACAAACTGTATCACAATGACAGGGTAGATCAAATTGGTGGAGGGGTTGTGCTCTATGTTAGAGAGGGTGTTGAGTCACATAGGATTAAAGTATTGCAGGAAACAAAATACACTCTAGAATCTCCATGGATAGAAATCCCATGTAAAAAGGGGAAGGGGAAGGCGATGGCAGTGGGGGTGTTCTACAGACTGCCTGGCCAGAATTAACAGATGGATGATGAGATGCTAAAAGAAATCAGGGAAGCTAACAAAAGTTACAACACAGTAATAATGGGGGATTTCAATTACACTGGTGTTAAGTGAGTCAGTGTCACAGCAGGACATGCTAGGGAGATAACATTTCTAAATGAAATAAATAACTGCTTCTTGGAGCATCAAGTTCATGAACTGACAAGACAGAAAGTTATTTTGGATCTAGTCCTTAGTGGAACACAGATCTGGTGCAAGAGATAAGGATGTTGGGGGCCACTTTGCAATAGTGATTATAGTATGATCGTATTTGATTTAATAAATAGAGGAACAGAAGGATGGCAAGGAAATCTATAGTACTAAAGTTTCACTTTCAAAAGGGAGACTCATAAAATGAGGAAAATAGTCAGAACTTAAGATATGTCATACTGGGTCAGACCAAGGTCCATCAAGCCTAGTATTCTGTTTGCAACAGTGGCCAATCCAGGTCACAAGTACTTAGCAGTTTCCACAAAAGTCACAGGTTCCACAATGCTTGTATTGGGGCAAGCAGTGGATTTCCTGGGTCCCCTTTAATAATGGTTTATGGACCTTTCCTCCAGGAACTTGTCCAAAACTTTTTTTAAACCCTGCTACACTAACAGCTTTTACTACATCCTCCGGTAACAAATTCCAGATTTTGATTACTCATCGAGTGAAAAAATATTTTCTCTTATTAGTTTTAAATAGGTTACACTGTAGCTTCATTGCATGTCCCCTAGTCTTTCTATATTTTGATGGTGTAAACAATCGATCTACGTTTACCCGTTCCACTCCATTCATTAATTTATAGACCTCTATCATATTTATTCATTTATTTAAAAGCTTTTCTATACCGCGCTCTTTATTATCAGTGCAGTTTACAAATTAACAATTTGACTCCAGGGCAATACAGAACTGTCCTGTGTTTACATATAACAGGGAAAGTAACTTGGAATTGAAATTATAATTGGGGAAACTATGTACATTTTAAGCAATTAGAGATGAGGGTGGGTAGGCTATTTGCAATTTGGGGTGTGGGTGGGAGGAGGAGAGGCCCTGTTGGGTGGAGAGAAATGTAGGAGGAACAAATGATGCTTAAGAGCTTTCCTGAACTGCCTGAGGTCTTTGATCGATCTGATGCTGGGAGGGAGGTTATTCCAGCATCTAGGGGCATAGTGCGAAGGCTCTATTACTAGTAGATTGTGCACATTTTGTAGATTCTCTTGGGATAATAAGTGTATTGGAGGCACCATCAGTGCATATAAATCATATTTTCAGTGGTTTATGCACATGAAGGGCCTGTGTGCGTGTACTTTAGCTGGTCGCTATTCTCTAAGTACATGCATCAGACCAATGGCGTGTACTTTCACTGCACATAGGCGGAGCTTGGGCAGAGCTTGAATTTACCCATATAAATGATAAAATACTATAATTTACACATACACGCTTTCTGTATGCCTTAGTTTGTAGCTGGTTGTGAAATGTCTTAAAAGCCTTTTCCACGTGGTGCCATTGGCACTGTAGCCCACATGCCCACACGCCCACACAATGCTGTTTTAGATTTGCCACTGCTACCCATGGACGAGAGACTAGTTCCTTCCTGCCTGTGTGAATTTGTGTGGCTTTCTCAAAAGTGAGTGGGCAACTGGGATGATGGGGGGTGGGGACATGGGAGTTTCATGAAAGGTTGCAGATGCCTGTCTATTCATTTGGGGTTTCTGTCTTTCTCTTTGTGTAGTGGAAATGAGAGGGTCTTCCACCTGGGTCTGCAGCAAACTGAGTGCTACGGCTCAGTTTGAAGGATATACTTGCAGTGTAGCCAAAGTGCACCCTGCTTGTTGAATTTTAGTCATGAGTAATTTCAGTCACCTTATCCCTCACTGGAGAAATATTCCTGTCACAGCCACGCAACTGGCATGACCGCCTCGGGTCCCTATCCCCTTAGCCCGTGACCCTCCCCCTTCCCCTTCCTCCCCCCCCCTCCCTCCAGTGAGTCACCACGTTACACCATGGAGTTTCTTTCACCAAACTATTTCGATTTATTGACAACAATGGTTATTAACAGTACAAAAACTGTTGGCCACAGCATGCACGTAACAATCAACAAAGCACAGTCTACAAATTCCTCGTATCACCTCTTTTCTTTTGCCCCCCTCGAGAGACACAGCCAATATCCTACAGACTTTGTACATAGCAGGAGGGAACTCTTTTGCCGTGAAAGCTTTTCTCAGTCCCTTAGTCTTTCATATCCTTCAGTCGAAAAGCTGTTACGCCTGCCATTCGAGCAGACTTGGCAACCTTTCTTCCTTACCCCCCCCTTTGCCCGCCGTCAAAGCAAGGCAGGGGGGGGCTCTCTGCACGGTGTTCTTGTCACCATCTCTCTCTCTCCGGGGGGAGGTCCGTGTATCTCTCCAGTACCTCTCCCCTTTTACTTAAGGCCTAGGCTGTGTTCTCTCTCACCGGGTGCGTTTCTCCAGCCAACCCCGCCAACAGCGACTCCTCGCTTGTTGACGGGGCCCCACCGATCAATGCGCCGCTGTGGCCAACACTTGCTTCTTCCATAGTCGTTCAACTGCATCTTGTATGTCGCAGAGAAAAATGTCCATTCCAATGTCTGACAAGTGCACTCCATCTGCGCAATACAATCCTGGGCATCTCTCTTCTATGAGGTCGTGTGCAATGCTGCATCCTCCTATGGCCCCCATGAAGCGGGCCATCCATCTGTTCACTTTCCGTCTAGTCCTCTCCAATGCCCTATGCAAGTTCTCGCCTCTCCACACTCGCCGCGATATGATGTGTGACCATGCCAATAGCATCCCGGGAAATGTGTTTGCCAGCGTTAGGAGGTCGCCTTGCATCCTCTTGGTGAGCTCGACGCTGCGCGTGGATGCCAGGTCGTTGCCCCCCAAGTGGATCACAATCATCGCTGGGTTCCCAGTAAATCTCTTCCTTATGAGCAAGGACGGCATTAGCTGGTCCAACACCATACCCCGTCGTCCCAGCCACACTACGGCAACTTCTGCACTTGGTAGCCCCAGATTCAACCCCTGCGGTCTAGACCGTGTCCTCTTTTGTGCCCAGTGAACAAATGAATGGCCGCATATCCACACTTCCCGTGGCCATAGGTGGTAGCTTATTCCTGCATGGAGCACAATCAGAAAATATGATTACCGCAGCACTTATCCAACAAATGATCATTCGCTTTGTCTGTACACCAAAATGTACACATTCTCCTTGTCCCCACCTCCCGTTCCTTGTCCGTTACAACATTTTTTTTTTTTTGAGCCCCACTGGCCTCACAGCGCTGGACGTATATACAGTTTGTATCTATCCGAGCGCCATCGGCCTATCGTCATTATCTGTTCTCGGGACATCCCGATGCTGGCTGCCGTTGAAGCAGCTCCAATGCGAAAGGAGTGCGAGCCATATAAGCTTGCATCCCGTCCTGTTCGTTCAATTATTAGCTTGAGTACTCTGATAAATTGGAAACGTGATAAAGGGGCACCATTCGCGTGTACGAACCAGTGGTTTTCTGAGTGCGCCCGTACCTGTTGGTAGGCTAAAGCATTTTTTAGTGGGCCTGAAGGGTCATCGTGCAATGCCGACAGCACCACCTGCGCCCCTTTTCCCTCCGCATCAGTCTTGGATCTGTGCAACTGCAGCACTATTGCTCTAGTGCCTATGCACACGTCATGCTTTTCCATACCTCCGCGGGCTGTCCTTCGCTCCGATGCTGAGGATGCTACTAGCTCCCCTACCCGAAATGCTCCGTAAAAGGCCCAGGAAAATGCGCGCCTCGTCCTCATCGTAACATACTTGGCTAGTTGTTACCATGAGTTGTTGGAGCATCTGATGAGTGATCGGGCGGCGCTTGTCTACTTTTCGGGGTTGGCCCAAGGACCAGCCTCGCATCACCTTCTTTATGATGAACTCGGCCTTGGGGCTCTTCTTTCTCATAGCCTTTGCAAAAAAGGATACAGCCGCTAGACGGGCTTGTACTGCAGCTTTAGTGAAGCCATTGCTTTTGCAATGCATAATCCATTTCAGAATCGTTGCTACTTTTAATCTGTCCTCCTGTCGTATGACATTCTCTCTGCAAAATGTTTGGTAGTGTTCCCATGCCGCTAGGTATCTGCGCCGGGTATTTTCCGCTAAGGCGCCTAACAGGAGCTCCCATATCTCGGTGGACCATACTCCCAGACTTGATCGGGCACCGCTGTCTTGTCCGCGTCGGCCTCGGGTGCTAGCTGGTGAAAAAGCCAGATCTTAGAATGAGAAAGAGCATTGGCAATGTTATTATTCTCGCCCTCAATGTGCTCAGCTCTAAGGGTTATGTTATGTGCCAGGCACAGCAATACAATTCGCCTTAATAGTGCCACCACCTTAGGCGTCTTAGCTCTCATCCTGTTCACCGCCCACACCACCGCTAGGTTATCAATATGGAAGGTGATCGCCCTGTTGGCGAGCTCCGGGGCCCAGATACAGAGGGCTACCATTAGCGGGAAAAGCTCCAGGAAAGTGATATCCCTGGTGGTTCCATCCACCTGCCACTCCATGGGCCATGTCTCGGAGCACCATGCCCCTTTATAGTATATGCCGAAACCAATCCCCCCCGAGGCATCGGTGAAGAATTCGAGTTCGGCATTAGATACGGGGAGCGCTTGCCAAAATGCAAGGCCGTTGAAGGTGTGAAGGAATTGAAGCCAGACCTGTAGGCCTTACCGTATTTCCTTGGTGACCCTGATGCGATGGTATCTCTTTGCGATACCTTTTGCTGCCCATGTCATGCGACGGCAGAACACTCTCCCCATGGGTATCACCCTGCATGCAAAGCATAGTAAGCCCAGCATTGACTGAAATTGTTGGCGTGTCGCTTTTCGCTGGCTGTGCAGAACTTGCATATCTTTTCTCAACTTCAGCATTTTTTCAGCTGGCAGGCGCGACCTGTGTGCCGGCACATCTAATTGTATACCCAGGAACGTGATGATCCCTTTCGGGCCATCTGTCTTTTCTTTTGCTAACGGGATCCCAAATGCTCGCGTCGTCTGCTCAAAGATATCCAATATCCTTTTGCAGTCATCACGATCTTTTCCAACGAATAGGAAATCGTCTAGGTAATGCACAACCGTATTGGGGCCTGCTAGGTCTTCAACTACCCAGTGTAAGAATGAACTAAATTGTTCGAAATAGGCGCATGATATTGCGCATCCCATGGGCAAACATTTGTCATAGTAGAACTCCCCATTGAACGTGAATCCCAGCATTGGAAACGATTCAGGGTGCACTGGCAATAACCGGAATGCAGACTCGATGTCCGCCTTCGCTAGTTGTGCTTGCGGCCCCTTGCTTCGTATGAGCCTAATTGCCTGATCCATGGTTGCATATTTGACCGAGCATAATGCCGGATCAATATAATCGTTGACTGACTGTCCCTCCGGGTATGATAGGTTATGGATTAACCGGAATTGTCCCGGCTCCTTTTTGGGTATGACCCCCAATGGGGAGACTACCATGTCCTTGAATGGGAGCGACTGGAAAGGACCAGCTACCCTCCCCATACCCAATTCTTTAGCTATCTTGCTGCGGGCGATCTCATTGTGCTTTTGTACAGATGGTGGGTTATTAAGTAAGCTCGTTTGTGCTCTTTTCATCAAAATTAGGGATGGGATGCGGAAACCCTGAGAAAAGCCATCCGCTATACTGATAGCTATTTCCCACTTAGGGTATGCTCTAAGCCATGGCCGCATAGGCTCAAGTCTGATGGGTGTTGGAGCCAACCCCTTCGGTGGAACGTTGCTGTATTGCTCTGAAAGGCTTGGCCTCCCTTGAAACCCTGCATGTGAAGGCAGGGTGTCCACTTCCACATACTGCGCAGGAATGCTTGAATTTGCACGGCTGCCATGTACAACTCCCTGCGTTGAACTGTCGGCATGGCCGTTTCCCCGAGAACTGATTGGCCTGCCGCCATTGTATGTTCTGAAAGGGCTGTTGCCATTGTGTGCCCGACTGCGGCTGCTGCAGCCCGTCCTGACACCATGGCCTGTTGGGCGCCATTTCCTCCGTCCACATGTCCAGGATCCTATGGTGCCATGCTAGGGTGGGATCATCGGCCATAGTCCTCCTGAACTTCACATCGTAGTTCAGCCAGGCCCATCCACCGTATTGTTTATGTGCCCTGGTGATCGTGTCCAGGTACCGGGTCAGGTATGGCCCTGCTTCAGGTTCTTTTTCCATCACCACGCTCATAAAGACGTGGAATGCTGTCACCCAATTATTAATGGATTTGGGAATTTTAGGTTTCCGCTCCCTCTCGCTTCTTTTATCCTTATCTTTTCCACTGTTTGACTCATCATCTTGGTCCCTGAGCAGGAGAGAGAATATGTCGATATACTCCCTCCTCCAAATCCTCTTCTTTATCTTTTTGGTACCGACACGGCCAGGGAGCTCACCCCGCAGCGTGGATCGCGGCTGGTGTCATGCCAATCCATCTGCGTTCTTTGGGCCGCTCCCGCTGGCGTGCATGTGCGGTCCTCGCCCCTCTGACTTTGCCCCGACCAAGCCTGTCTGAGGGGATTGGATTGTTTTGAGCTCTTCTTCCTCTTAACTTTCTTTAATGCGTAGCGCATCACATCTGCCCATTCTATGTCCCTCTCACTGTCCGAACTGGACTCGTCAGATGAGGACCTTGATAGCTCTGGCGCCCCCTTTTTGCACCCCGACCTACCATGTGCTGAGTTGGGTGTGGTCGTGCTGTCGCTCGTCGATGGCACCTCATAGTTCGTAGAGCCCGTTGCTCCCAGCCATTGTTTAACCGAGTTCAGGCCGTGTTGCGTAACCTGATCCCGGACCATCTGGAGCAGGTCGTCTAGTTCTTGATTCTGTGGCGGGGCAGAGTTTTCCAGTTGCTGTGGTGCCTTCTTCCTAGTACTGTGGTGAGGCTTCGCTGCTGCTGCGGGGGCAGTTGCATCGCGGCTAGCCCTCTGTGTCCCTCTCGTGTTTGGCCCAGCAGCTGCTCGTGCTTTTGATGCCGCTGCCGCCTTCGGTGCCGCCTTGGCGCCTCGTGGCCTGGAAGCCTTTGGTGTCTCCCTTCTCTGCATCTCTCAACTAGGATAGAATTACTATGCAGAGGCAATGGAAAGTCTAAATTACTATCATTCAGGATGCTAGCTATAATCCCGTTCTCCACACATTTCTTCTGACCCTACATATACCTCTAGAGCTATCTATATCCCTATAACGCAGTATCCGAATGGTTTCTAACGCAAAACCTTCGGATCCAACATAAGAAAACAGAGGTACTCTTTGTCACGAAAAATCCATATTTTACCCCTCCACCTCATATAAAAGTGAGAGAAGCCGAACTACAAACAAAACCTGCAATCCGTTATTTAGGAGTCACTTTGGATCAACGTTTGGACATGAAATTACACATATCCCACACTGTTAAAGCCGTATATTTCAAGATCCGGACACTCAAACACCTCCGAACCTTATTGGACCCAAGTGATTTCCGAACTGTATATCAAGCCCTTATCCTGCCCCATTTTGATTTCGCCAATGCCATTCTCCAAGGGCTCCCACAATCTACATTGACTCCCTTACAACTGGCCATGAACGCCGCTGCGAGAGTTCTATTTGGAGCAGCGAGGTATGACCATATCACACCCATCTTATTGCAGCTCCACTGGCTCCCAACACATGGAAGAATACTATTCAAGACCCTAGTACTTACCTTTAAAGCCATCCACAACATAACTGCTTCTACAATAATCAATCTACTTCAACCAACCCCGCCCAACAGATCCAGAAGATCAACATCAGCAAACACCCTAATTATACCAAATGCTTCAACAAAATGCACGCTAACAACTTCCAACAGAGCATTCAGTCTCTATGCTCCCAAGTGTTGGAATACACTGCCTCCAGAAATCCGAACAATCACCGATCTCATGAAATTCAGGAAGGCACTCAAGCACTACTTATTTATACAATACTACCAGATCAATATTAATCCACCATAGACACACCTCTCCTCTAGTCCTAACGCATACCCATAGATTTATCATAAGATACTTACAAAGCTTATTGTTATATATGTAAATAATTGTTGTGCATGTCTCCCTAAGTTATCCAAGTTTTTCTTCCCTGTTCTATGTAAAACTGATATTTGTTTTGTTAATTATGGTTCCATGTAAACCGCGCTGATGCTAAAAAGTGCGGTATATAAGAAAAATAAATAAATAAATAAATAAATATAATATCACTCTACATATCCATAGATAACTATATCGCTATGTAAACATTCTCATATACATACATTCCCCACATTACACAGTATAGCTTGAGTACCATTTCTCCCTTGTGAGTTTTCATATCAGCACATAAGAAAAGCATCCTAACAGTCTGCATTACCACCTTTGTCCATTAGATGGCAGCCTTACGCTTCCCTTCCCCAACTCCATTGCTTTTCTGCTTCTATTTTAACGTTGCTCTACAGCCGTTTAGTTGCATAGTTTTTTTTATTTTTTTTTTATTTTAAGGAGAACCCGCTTGGCTGCTCCTACCCCTGCTATCTGTCCCCCCCCTAGCAATAAGAAAAAGTACCCTCTGGGCTGCTCTCCATCTACCGGTATCCGGCTGCCCACTCTTTCTTTTTTTTTTTTTTAATGTGATAATGCACTGCATAGCCTATCAGTTCTTTATCAGCGCTTGGCCACGTGTCTGGGAGCATGGGGGGGGGGGCCGCGTACGGCCCAGCATCTCTCCCACCCGTCCTTCCATGTGCCGTGCCGGTAAGATGCAGGTTTCCCTTGCATCATTTGCCCGCCTTCTCCGCCTCATATCTCGTCGAAATTTCTTGCGGTCTTGTCCGGCTTCCTCCAGGAAGGGGGGGTGAGCGGCAAAGAGGCCGCGCCCGCTCTTTTGAATGCGGCTCATTGCCCGCCCCCCCTTTGCCGTCCCCCCGCCCCTCCCCCCCAGCCCTCGGCTCGCCACCGCGTGCCTGTGCCCGGCCGCGTTGATTCGCAGCCGGGTCTATTCTTTCATTCCAGTGCTTCTAGAAGATAGCAAAAAATACTTTAAAAAATAATATGATGGGTTCAATTTAAATGTGGTAAAACTGCACTTGCCTCAAAAATTTCCAGTTTCTGAGTCAAAGCTCATCCATGCAATTGTACAATGTGAGTTCTCGTTGAATGGGGGATTCTAAAAGGGTTGCAAAAATGCTCGGGATAGCAAGAAGAAAACCATACTCATTATCACCTTTCTCCTTAGTTTTCTATAAGAACTTCCATAATATCCAGGCCCTGGAAATGTAATTTCCTCATGGTTATAAACCTTGGAAATAACAAACATATTTTTGAAGTAAGAAACTTTATTGGGATCCTATTTAGATGTTTACTGCCATTTCATATCAAGATAATGCTATTATTTCCTATTGCGCTAATCACAAGGAGACTAACATCTTTTGGTAAGAACTGAAAGTGCAAAAGCTCTATTCTGAAAACATGCATTTTTGGATAATTTCAGTCCCAGTGCGATTCATCTTCACTTCACCTGCCCTCTGACCAATATATCATTCCCACTTTAAAGTCTTTCGTAAAATGATTATGCAAATTTAGATGCAAACCTTCTTGTTTAAAAGTAAGAGAAGTACTTCAAAGCTGCAAAATCAAGGAAGCAGGAAGCCAGTTTATGATTCAGAAAAGATCTTTCAGAATTAAATATGTACTTTTTGTTCAGTTGCTTATTTTTCCTGGCGACCTACTCAGGTGAGTGAAATTTTAAAAAGCAGAGTTTCTGAAGAAAGAAAAATGCATTAAACAAAAATAATTCAAACTCAATTCATGTTTTTTCCCCCTTAGGTGTCCAATCCAATGTTCAACTAATTCAATCGGAATCAGTAATGAAAAAGCCAGGAGAGTCTGTTCAATTGTCCTGTAGAACTTCAGGATACACATTCACGGGCTACTGGATTCACTGGGTCCGTCAGGCTCCTGGGAAAGGGCTGGAGTGAGTAGGAGCCATTGATCCCTCCGATGATGAAACCCACTATGCCCAGTCTTTTCAAGGAAGATTTAAAATCACAAAAGACATTTCTAGCAGCTCAGCATATCTACAAATGAACAGTCTAAAAACTGAAGACACTGCTATGTATTACTGTGCAAGAAGCACAGTGAAAATCAGGAAACCCAAAGCAGTACAAAAACTGTTTAGAACAGAAGTGCAGGTCTCAACTATACAACCAGAGGACAGCATCAAACTGAAAGACTTAGGAATATACACCACTTTTTTTTTTTTACAGGCATTTGAAATAGTATATTAATATCAGCTTTTAAATTATTTCTTTGTTATTTGCCTGTTATTATAGAAGAATCTTTGTAAGTGAAATAATAACTGGATATTTATGTTTATGCAATTTCTTGATATACTGCCCAGGCAGAAAGGCATTGGAGCGGTTTACAATCACTACAAGCAGATAGTGGATACATTCCCTCGTCCCCAAGGGGCTCACAATCGAGGCAATGGAGGGTTAAGTGGCTTGCCCAAGGCCACAAAGAGTGCCTATAGGACTAGAAACCCCAGTCCCTCTGGCCTGAGATTGCTGTCCCTAAGCAAGAATCGAACCCCTGGCCTGGGGGGTAACTTGTCCCAACCACTAGGCTACTCCTCCCTTTAATTCACTATCATAGGGTTGCAACCTATTCAAACATTTAAATCAATAGATAGATATTTAATTTACAATTAAATAATTTCTATTATGTATTAGTGTTGTTCTGTCAGTCTGTACTATGGGATCTGTTTATTAACCAGCTATAGTGGAGATCATGCGAAATCAGTACCGCGGCACGATTAAATAAAATGGGGCCGCGGTTCCAATTTCGCATGATCGCCGCTATGGCTGTTTAGTAGATACTTTGACGGCGTAGGCCAGGAAGAGCATAAGAGAGAGGAGAGAAATCCAGGGATTTTCCCAGTGAAAGACAGAGAAACCAGAAGTTCAGGGGTTAAAACTTCTGAATCTGAAAAAAACTCCACACAGAAAGCTGGTAGGCAAGGGACACGCCCTAGTTCCCTAGTAACCAAGCCCGTGCACGAGGGAGTGCAAGGGGTGGAGTCAGCAGGCAGTGAGAAAAACTGCAGGTATAAACACTGGAACTTTGAACAGAGAAAGGAGGAAGCCGGGGAGGAGCAAGAGGAAGCCGGGGAGAAGCCGGAGGAAGCAGGAGAGAAGCCGGAGAGGTCAGGAAGTTCTGAAAGCTCAGGACGTGCAGGAGTTCAGAGAGGAATCCCAAGCAGAAGGGAAGGAGCTTGTGGAAATATCTGGAGAGCCCAGCAGAGAGGTCCTCAAACTGCCCAGCCTAGAAGTGCCCGAGAGGGAGGTGCTCAGAGAGCAGAATGGAGGTACACTGCAGGGAAAGGCAACCTTAAGGGAAGGTGCTTTAGGAGACCAGTTTCCACTGACGCTGAATCCTCTACTGAAAGAGAAAGGAGAGACAGAAGTTCCAGTCCTGAAACCAGCCCTAAGGTAAATGGGTCAGAGAATTCCAGGAAAAGAAGAAACTCTGAGAACCCAAAGATATTACCAAAGAGAGGCACTCCAAGGGTGAAAGAAACCTTACCTGAGTTTCCAAGCAGAAAGGCAAAACCAGCCAAGGGTTTTAAAGCTGGCCAGGGAGAGTTCACAGACCATGTGAGTAATCCACAATGTTTCCTAGAAGATTTTACAGAGATTGAGCCAACCGCTGCAAGGACAGCCAGGTGCTTATCTCCACAAAATAAGGTGAGCGTGGCTAAGACATTTAACCATTCTAAGAATAAGGAATTGTATGAGAGAAAAGGCATTACCCAGAAGAAGAGAGATACTGCCTTAAAGAAGGTTCTTAGATTGTTAGACCGTTTGCAGAGTCTGAACCTGAGAGCATGGATTTTGAAAGTGCTATAAACCAAGAGCTTAGTTCTGAGACAGAAATGGAATGTCTTCCTGTTTCATTATAGTAACTAAAGAGGGTTTTTTGAAAGCATTAAACTAGCAGCTGTGTTCAAAGGCTGAGCCTAGGGGCCTATGCAAATTAGGTTGGCTAGAAAGCCTGAGAAGCTTAACCCTTAATGTGAAAGGCTGCACACAAAGTATATTGAGTCTGCTAGAAGGGCAGATAAAGAAACCTGGTCTGAGAAAGAAAAAGAAAACCTTTTGCAGAGAAAGTTTGGCACTGCTGTTTTGCTGAAGAGACTGCAAATGTTTTAAGACCATTTTTGGAAAGGAGGTTTTTATTTCCAACCTTGTTTCAATGGTATGAAGAAATACTTTGTTTGAGTTCAGTAACAAGCTGCATTTGGAAGCTGTTTATTTTGTTACCTGTTTTTCTGGAAATTACCCGCCTTTGTGTTGAATATTTGGGACTGTGTGTAAAGGTTCCTTTTGGCCTTGTGGAGAATAAAATCCTGCGTGCCTATATTACTGCTCGGCTGAAGTTATTTTGCCCATATCACAACTACACTCTTAGGCACTCTTATAAATAAAAGACTCTCACCACTTCATATACCTAGGCAACCGCCTAGGGCCCACAAAGTCGTGACAATACACCCCTATATGTTCATGACATGGACATTGGAACTTTGCGGAGGAGCTAGGATTAAACAATCTAAAATGGAGGTTACCTGAATTCTTGAATAGCTTCTGTATAAATTTCACCCTTTCATGTTTTCATTGCTGAAATACAGCTAATCATTGCCCCCTCATCTAATATTTAATTTAATAAACTGTTTATATCCTTTTCATAGGCTCAAAGCAGCCTACAATAAAGTATATACATAGAATAATATACATAGTTCATCCCCCCCCCCCCAGGACTTGTGCAGATACTGAAAACATGGTGTCATGAGGATAAACAAAGGCGGTTTGTAACACCCAAAACCTTTCTATACATACAAATTACACAAAATGTTTCAAAATATTGGAGGTTGTCACTAGAGAGTTTGTCAGTGTTACTTTTGCTATGGATTCTGGGATTATCATCATCCCTTATGTTTATGGGATCTTTTACAAAATGGTGCTAGCCGGCAGCGCATCTTCTGATATATGCTGAAGGCACGTTGGGACATGTGTTGCCAGATAGCGTGGGCCATAACAGTTAGCATGAGACAATTCCCGCATTAGGGTGGAGAGTGGGCGGGTTAGGGGTGGAGAATGGGCATTGTGAGATCAGCTTACACTGCATGCTAACGCTATTAGAGTGGGTTCATCTAACGTCATCTCAGTAGGCAGAGTTAAGTGCACGCACGCTAATGTGGCCCAATAACCGCTGTGGAAATGCTTTTCACACCTCCAACAGTTAATGCAGTGGTGTTGCACTTAACGCACCATAGCTTCAGCGCTTTTGGTACATCAGATGCAACACCCTAGCGCCCGTTAGTAAAAGAACTTCTTAATCTTACTGCTGTTATTATCTATTTCTTTCATTCTACAGAACACTATAATGGAGAATAATTGAACTGAAATGAGTGTAGAATAGTATAGCATGGGCAATTCTTAAAGCTTTCTTTATAATAAAATAGAATAGCGAAAATGCCTGATTTACTGGTTGCAAACTATAAGTAGAAAGAAAATCCATCCTTTCTGTGAAAAATGTAAGATTCTCACTCTCCTACTGATTCCCTCTCCTCCCTGGCAATTCCTTTACTTATCCTGCCCCATTAATCCTACTGCAGTACAGTAGACTGAGCTCTCCTTTAGAAATCTCCAGGCAGTGGCTGCGCGCATGAACACTCCGCATATAAGGCACCTGGTGATCAAGACCCAGTTTATTTCTACCAAAGGAATCTCTGCTATTAATTATTAAAGTGACATTCAACGTGTATTATGAGAGTGTCTGTGAGCTCCATACTGTGCGTCTTGGCTCGATATTATTGCATGAGATGGAATCACTGTGGGGCCCTGGACACACTGATTGATGCAATTGCAAATACCTCACTGACCTTGTTTTGCTCTAGTGCCTTGTATGTGTTATTTTCTGAAACATGAGCACAGCTCTTCAGGTTCAATTTAAAGGGGGAAATAAACTAGAGAGGATTAAAGAGGATAACCCCCTTAATCACTGCAGTGAAGGGCTGGCTGAAATGCACACGATGTGCTCCAGGGAGTAGCTGTAAATCCAGACGTGGAGAATTTTGGACTTGTACCTGTGTTCCCTATAGTACATGAAATGGGTACTACCAGGCTCGGCCCGTCAACTAGGCAAGATAGCCACATGGGTGGCAGCGCCACCCCCCCCCCCCCCGCCCTCCCACAGCTGCCACCAACTCCGTTTGGGGGGAGGTGGTTAGTGGCAGCATTTCCAAATGCGGGGGCAAAAAGCCGCTACTTTTGGACATAGCCCCTCCTGAGACAGTATCGGTGGCAGCGGCAGCAGCATCTGGGGAGGTGGCGAGGCCAGCCCTGTAGAATGTTGTTCCCGCTAGACCCTGCCCCTGACCCTCGAAACCTCCATGTGCTAAGGACATCCACATGTAAACTGGACCCTTTCTAAAGTGGCCATTTAGCGTAAACAGTATGTGCCTGACTATACATCTGTAAATTGCAAATAAGGCTTCTAAAATAACCCCCAACATAATAGCTATTATTAATAGTTATTATTGTTTTATGTTATATTTACTATTATTACTAATAACAATAATTATTTACATTATATCAATTATCGGCATTCCCTCTAAGATGCAGGCGTGCCTACCATTGGGAGTGGCACATCAGTATTGCAGTTTCAATCATGAGGGGCAGGCAGGAGCTGCGGGAGTCTTGAAGAACTTGTCTGCATGCCACACCCAATAGCAGGAATGTGAGTGCAGGAATCCCATGCACCTTGGTTGTTATATGGTTCTTGGGGGCTTTACAGAAATGCATTTAAACAGGTCTAGATTCGCCTAAGTGTGCTATCATGTTAGTGTGCACTAATGCTCATTAGCATATACTGGTCAAGTTTTATGCAATGGGTCTAATAAGTACTAAAATGCATTAATGGCATTAGCATGTACTAATGCTATAGATTATCTTAGTAACTCCGGCCCCAAAGCGTGCAAACTAGCAGAATCCCAGCACCATTCAGTGTGCGTTGCATGAACTTTCCAGCTTGCTTGTTTCATGAGAGACATCAGTAATTCTTATTACATACTTTATAATTTCCCATTCTAATGATGTGATCTACAGCTCGTTGTTATTTCTGTATATTCTAAGTTTTAAATAAGAGAAAGCAAGTGAGTGAGAGAAAGAAATCTAGGATAATGGAAGGCTAGACATTTGTGACAATTTAATCCAATAATAACAGCTCAGGCATTCAGAGTCAGATTAACTAAGGCTTCTCTTCCCCACTGATATAGAATCCTAGCACCCCTAATCCTAGCTATTAAGGGTAATGTTTAAACTGTCGAAAATGGGACAAGCCGAAAATCTGGACAGCTGTTTCCTCTTCTGGCTATCCATGTGTCTTACCCCTATATAGTTGTGTCACTGGGGACTGAGTATTTGCTCCATTAATAACAGGAAATATATGCAAATTGAGCTGCAGACATCTTTAAAGTCAAGATTCGTCTCCCCTGAAGACTCACAAGGGGCAGAATATACTATCTTTATTTCAGTACCTAAAGTTCTTCTTTTCTTCAGAATGAAAATGCTTAAATATTTACTGTATATGTTAGTTTGGGTAGTAACTTGTGCAGGTAAAGAGCTTTTCTCCCTGTATGCAGATACGAGTTGATTTATTACTTTTAGTATTTTCATTTCCTTACTTATATTCCAATATTTACAGGTGTCTGCAGCAGTGTTGAACTTCTCCAGTCTGATCCAGTACTTAAGAAGCCTGGAGAGTCCCATCGACTGACCTGTAAAGGCTCTGGATATACTTTCAGCAGCTATTACATGGGTTGGATTCGACAAGCTCCTGGGAAAAGCCTAGAATGGATTGCCTATATTGGTACTTCTTCAAGCCCAATCTACTATGCAGATTCGGTGAAAGGACGTTTCACTGTTTCCCGAGAGGACTCCAACAGCATGCTGTATTTACAAATGAGCAGCCTTAAGGCTGAAGACACAGCCGTCTATTATTGTGCAAGAGACACAGTGACAAGCAGCTCCTCTCGACTCATACAGTAACCTTACATTCCCTTTTGCATCCCTCAATGGCTTGGAAGAATCAAAGACCCGGAGAACAGCCTCATTTATTCAAATCAGAAAATAACATTGATAACCTGAAGTCCCACAATGCATTTCAACCATAAAAAATTTGAACCATATTAGCATTCTATATACATAAATAACTTTTTAAAATTCAAATTATTCTTGCGCGAGACATTCTATTTATAAGAGCATCTTTCTGAATTCTAGGTTGATAATCCCTTTCTTTGTAAGTAAGTCCCCCCTTATCCAGGCCATTATAATCAAAGCTCTTTATCCTGAACGCAACAGGAACAAGCCAGTCATGGAAAATACAACAGTCATGGAAAATACAACTGTCTTGGCTACGAATCTTAAGCATTGGTCATTAGTAAGGAGGTCTCTCTGCCCCTTTAATTTCATGAAATTAGCCAGATTTATATCCTCTTTTCAAGGCAAAGATGTAATACTGCTTTGGGTGTCATCTGCATTTACCTCTATTGTTTTGTAACTAACACATACTACAGTACACCCATACTTAATTCCTCTTTCATTGTTTTTGTAAGTCCAAAATGTTTTTATTTTTTCCTGGTTGGGAAATAAGAGCTCACCTCAGAACCTTCTTTGCAGTTTCTCAGATGTTCAGTTGATGGGACTTTGATTCAGAAGCCGTTATATTAAACATGCTGTATATAAAGAAACCCCACTATAGCATGAGTGAATGTCCTAATATATGGAATTTTAGTCATAATTCCATACAACTTATTATATTCTAGAATTCAGTGGATATTTTCTTGAACAAAGCATTACTAATAAAAATCTTGCTCTTATATATTTTGAAGTACAGTATATTTTAATTATTCAAAGAAAAGCATTTATCATATAGAACACAAAGTATATATAGACAGACTTGGAGCCCTTTTACTAAAGTGCGCTATGCAGTTAGAACAGGTTACAGCATGCGTTAAATGCATGCTGTGACTCACGGTAGCTGTTAGCATGTGGCAGGCACAACTAGCGCGGCCTAATTTCCATGCTAACCATGCTTCACGTGTTGGGGTGGTAAGTAAACGGGTTAGGGAAGCAGAGTGGGTGTGGTGAACGCTTTTTATTTAGTGCACTCATGTTAACTGCAAGCTCACAATTAGCACGAGTGTAATTACTGCCACCTCAATAGGTGGAGGTAAGGGCGACCACACACGTTAAGGTGGTGTGTTAACTAATGGGAGCATGCTAGCCACGGTCCCGACAGTGGTTGCGGTGGTGTTGCACCTGACACCATGGTTTTGAATGCTATTGGAATATCAGATGCCAAACCATAATGCACTTTCATAAACACGTATACCCTGGAAGAAAGACGGGATAGGGGAGATGTGAGGGAGACATTTACATACCTCCAAGGTATGGATACATGGGAGTCAGGGCTTTTCAATGGCAAGCAGGCTCTGGAATGAGGGATCATATGATGTGGGGTAAAGGGGACAGACTCAGGAGTCATCTAAGGAAATATTTCTTTGAAGAAATGGTGGTGTCATGTCCAGCAGCCTCCTGGTGGAAGTGGAGGAGAGAGAACAGGATCTGAATTCAAGAAAGCATAGGACAAGCCTGGAGGCTCTCTCAGGGAGAAGGGGCTGTAGAGACTGGGCGTTGGTTTGGGATGGGCAGACTGGATAGGCTGATTGGTCATTTTCTGCCGTGCCGTTTCGTGCCTCTCTGACAATTTTCAAAGCAAGCTTTGTAGCTTGGAAAGGAAAGGCACACCTAGACTCCCGGTCTGAATACTACAATCCTCTGAACATCTAAAAGGACGTGCCAACTTCCACAATGTCCAAACGTTTATCTACTTCAGACACCAACAAAGTGTAAGACATAAATGAACCAATCAAGAAAAGCTCACAGTTAGTTTACTGTAGAAGTTAGGACTTACTATTACTGTACTTTACTATCGCTCTATAAATGGGAACAAAAAGACCTCAGTAGTTCTGGAGCCTTATATTTCTGTCTTTCTTTAAATATACCAGCTAGGCAGTTCTCCAGTTTCACATCAAAGGTTTAAAAAACGCCACGTATTTAATGTTCAAAGGCATAGGGCAACAATGTTCCCTTTGTAATTCTCAGTATGTCCCATGCAATATTTAATACCATGAACCACGCTATTCATATCAAGCAGGCCTGCTAGGTTATTCCCCTGGTCGGAGCACCTAGCATAGAGCTATGGTTTTTCAGTCTGGCTTACCTTTAACTAGGTAGAGGTGTGGGAGCTATAAAAGTTACCTGTCTAACCTGGGTTAGCAAACAGACCCCTTAGCATATACTGACCCTGAGCCCACAATTACCGCTAATTTTAACTCAAAATGCACAGTAAGTGCACAAGCTTATTGCACGCTAGTAAACGGGCCCCTCTATGATTCCAGCACCCCGCTCTGTGATTCCAGCACCCTGCTCTGTTTAAACCACTCAGCTGCCGGAGCACGTTTTGCAGGGAGAAAGGTGTCTGCTGCTATCCCACCCACTTCAGAGGGAATGTTAAGAAGAAACATCACAGGTCATAGTGATCAAAACAAGAATCATTTCTTGTGATGGAAATATTGTGCTCAAAGCAGTGCTGAGATCCTCTGGCCTTACTGAGCTGTGATGTCTTTCTAAGATGCAGGAGAAAATAAAATACTCCAGTATATGAGCTTTAGATTTTCCGAGGCCCTCTCTTCAGATGGGAGAGGTCCAAACTATAAATCTGAAGTTTAATAAAGGTGTCTGACATTTGTGCCCATCAAGAGTGAACTGAAGGGGGTGATTACTAAAGGTTAATGCAAGTTAAGCGCTGCCACTGCCCATTTTCGATGGGCCATTGTATTTACTTATTTAATGTTTCTTTTATTCTGCCTTTCAGATTATCAAGGTGGGTTACGTTGTACATGGAACAGTGTTATACATGGAAACCTAGTTAAACAAAAAACAGCGATTACAAGATGTGTTACAAAAGCTTTGGTGTTTGGGAAAGCTGGGGAAGAAGAGGAGGGTTAGGAACAGGGTAGAATTACGTACAGTGATGAGCGTGCTGTGGGTATGGCTATACACAGGGACGTCAGGATACTGTGAGGAAGTTACACTGGGGGTGAGGAGAGAAGGGTGGAATTTGCATTAGGGTTCAGAGCCGAAGAATTATCGGAATAGAAAAGCTTTTAGCCTTTTACGGAAGTCATTGGAGTCTTTGTTGTCGCTTAGTGTACTTGGAAGTAATTTCCAGAGTGTGGGACCATATACAGAGAAGGACTGTAGCATTTAATGCATGCTAACTTTCATTAACGTGGGTTAACCTTTAGCAAACATGTCCCCAAATGCGGAGACATTCTACAGCTTCATAACAGAACACAGTCAAACTAACTTAATCCCTTTGTAAATCCAATAAAAAATCCAGGCACTGACTCAAATATAATTCTATCTAGATGCAGTAACAAGAGATTTTGGGTTCCTGAAGTATGAGCTCCAGTTTGTTTGAAAGGAATAAATTCTATCTTTCATAGCAGAAAGACTGGAAGCGAGAGAAACAGTGAGAGGGAGAGCGAGAGAGAAAGAGAAAAAATGATAAATTATAATACAATAAACCTTGTAATACCCCTCGATGCCTCGCTTTTATATTTTCTGAGTGGAATATGCAAATTACCACCTTCTCCTTCCTGTATATCTTCTGATGACTTCCTGAGTTGAAGCTGTGATAATTTCCCTTCATTGTCTCTTTCAGCAGGAGACATGGATATCAGGGTTGCTCTTATTTTCCTATTAGCTTCGGTATCATGTAAGTTTTTGCAGACTGCTACACAGATCTCCAGCAGTGTTGATCTTCAGTGTATGTTCATTTACGGTACATGTTTGCATGTTTGGTTTCTCTCCTCAGGTGTTCGTTCCCAGATTTCACTGGTGGAGTCCGGAGGAGGAGTTGTAAAGCCGGGAGGGTCTGAGACCATCACTCTGACCTGTACAGTCTCTGGATTCTCACTGACTGGTTACAGCATGCACTGGATCCGACAGCCTGCTGGCAGACTGGACTGGGTGGCACGGATGGGATACGATGGATCTACAAACTATTCCCCATCTATCCAAGGACGTTTTACTGTCTCCAGAGACACCTCCCAAAATAAGGTGTTCTTACGAATGACTAATCTGAAAGCGGAAGACACAGCCAGATATCATTGTGCTAGAGACACAGTGCTCAAAAACATAGAGGCAAACATACAAAAACCTGCAGCTCAGACCCAGCTCTACGATTCCCCTCACCGTCACTGGAAACATTACAAAGTGTTTAACAAAGTTGATATATTCTTGATGTCATTTAGAGGAAAATAAGATACAAGCTTATAATTCACAACAGAGAGAAAAAGTCCAAATTCAGAATGTAATCAACTTGAGAATTTCAGAAAACACATCCCTGCTATTCGTGCCGGCTCCTGTCCCTTTATAACCTCTCTGCCGGTTGTGCGGGGAAGTTAGATGGGTGTGGGGAAGAGGAGGCACGGGGGTGGAGAGTGGGCGGGCAGAGGGCGGTCACCGGCCCCAGACGTACAGGGCCAATTCTAATGTCAGCCCTGTATGTCCTGGGCTGGCGAAATGTGCGGGGAAGTTATTCCATCCCCAGGTATCGAAAAACTTCCCTGGATGTCACTTTTTAAGCACATTAGGGCACATATGGGACTGGGGGGGGGGGGGCGAGGGGACATTCCCTGCAGCCCGATCCTGGCCTTAGGAGGCCGGATCGGGGGTCGGGCTGTGGGAAATTAAAAATTTTTGTCAGCGGCCGGCATCGCGGCTTTTAAATGGAGTCGCGGTGCTATGGGAACATGATGCCATGGTGATGTGGCTCCATTTAAAAGCCCTGACTGAGTTAGCCGGGCTGTGGCTGTACGTGCAGGCTGGGACTGAATCGCAGTCCCGGTCTGCATGTACATGTTTATTCACGATTCTGATATCACGGGGCCAGATGTGCTCCGCGGGATCAGAATCACGATCACCTTTCTACGTCTCGCTCATCCCGGATTTATAAAGGGGATCTATATTGAGGACTGAATGAGGCCTAAAGTGACCTTTTCTACTGGCTAAGAATCTGTAGGTCTACAGGCGATGAACAACATCAGGATATATGCTGTGCTGGAAAGGGTGGTGGATGCAGAGGGGGTGGTGGAAACAAATGGCAACAGATTTCCAAAAGGTGTGGACTAAACACACCTCCCAAAGCAAAGCATCCGATGCCTCAAAATACAGCGGCTAGAGTAATATCACAAGCATCTATCAAAGAGCACATTAGCCCGATATTAAAGCAGCTACACTGGCTACCTATTGAAAGTAGAATAAAATTCAATCATCCACACTATATTCAAATCCATCCAAATGGAATCTACCACCTGTCTGAAAGAGTTTATCCGAATCAGTCCAGAAAACAGACCACGCAGAAGTAATAATAGAAATTCTATTGAGGTGCACGCTGATTTCAGAAACTGCAACTCAACTACATCTAAGAGAGCCTTCTCCCTTTACGCCCCTCTATTACGGAACTCACTTCCTTCATCCAGAAGAGGCACTAAGGACTCTAAAGCCTCCCGTAAACTGCTAAAAACATTCCTGTTCAAGGAGCACTTTGGTGAACCAATCACATAGTTGAAATACCCCATGTAAAGCAACAGCCCTCCCACTCCTCAAAACGCTTTTAAGATGCCTTCAAAGTCTTTGTAATCAAATTATATATATGCTTAGTTCTTTGTACATAGTTATTGTTTAAATCAGCTGTAACGGATTTAAGTTAATTCTTCCCTTTTCCCCCTTCACTCCCTGTTCAATATGTTACTTGTATTTTTTGTTTAGTGTAATGTTCATTCCATTTTTTGGGTTCTCTGTAAACCGCTTTGATTCACAAAAGGCGGTAAATAAGCACAAATAAATAGAATAAATGTATGGAAGGAGGATGGATAAAATGCCTTACTGTAACCGTGCTTGGCCCAAACAATGATGAAATGATTGTAGCATACTTCTAAAACTTGGGCATGGGGGGGAGGGGACAATTACAACCCTAAACAGAAGGTATGGACAGTAATGGGCTCATTCCGATCAGGACATCCAGCCCCTCTATACATCCAGGCTGAGCCGGACGTACAGAGAGGCTCGCAATTCTGATCCCACAGGGCACGTCTAGCCCCACGGGATCAGAATCACGAACAGTCCTGTACGCGCAGGCCGGGACTGCGATTCAGTCTGGCCTGCACATGCAGGACTGCACCCGGCTAACTCAGTCAAGGCTCTTCAATGGAGCCGCGGCGCCATGGCATCATGTTGCCATAGCACCGCGGCTCCATTGAAGAGCGGCGATGCCAGCTGCCGGGCTGCAGGCGTTAATTCATCGCAGCCCAATGCCCGATCTGGCCTCCAAAGGCCAGGGTCTGGCTTCAGGGAATGCCTGCAGGCCCCCCAGCACATCACTAGACCCGGGCCTGCCGAAAAAGAAGAAACAGGGGAGTTATTCCACTCCGGAGGTGGAATAACTTCCCCATATAAGTCGCCGACCTTAGAATCGGTTCTGTATGTCCAGGGCTGGCGACTGTGTACTGCCCACTCACTCTCCGCCCTTGGGCCGCCTCTTCCCTGCCCCTGACTAACTTCCCCACACAACCAGCGGGGAAGTTAGTCGGGGCCTGCAGCCTCCATGAATAGCGGGGGACGTCCATCCCCGCTATTCGTGGTTCAGAATGACCCCTTAAGTGTGCAAATACGCTGATTCATATACTTATATCATCAGGATTAGTTCCTGTAACATCATCTATTCTAGAATCCAGACTTCTGAAATAAAACGGTTACAAACACTTCAAAATAAACGAAACTAAACTAAAATACCGCACTTTGCCACCTTGCCTGCGCTTCAAAATATGATCATATCACTCAGTTATTCTTACAGTTTCACTGGCTTGCTATACCTTCCTGCATACCGTTTAAAATTCTTGATCTATAAAGCCCCCCTATACTCAAACACCTCCCTACCTAGCATTTCTTATTATCCCCTGCGTCCTGTCATGTGCCTTGCACGCCGTCCAGGAGAATCAACTCTAGATTCCCCCTGTATCTTCAGCCAAACTTAAATCAACAGACCTTCTGCTTTCTTTTTCAGCACTGCCACTCTGTGGAATCCCTCCTCTCCCCCACCCCCCAAATATATGTACAAAGATCTCTTATAAAGCTTTTCATTCTAATGTAAAAACACATTTTCTCCATTCTGCTTTTGGAGGGTTGGACTGTGGCAGGAGAGCAGAGAGAACTACCTGTATGCTTTTTTATGTTTCGCTATTCATTTCTTCAACATGCATCTCCTCTCCAGTCCTATCTATGCATCTTTCTCTATTCAATGATGTTCTTTTCCTTTGTCAATATTTTATTGTAAACTGCTTGACTTTTCAAGAGCAGCGATATATTAAATAGGAAATAAAGATAGAGATAACTCTGGCCAGTTACAGCCATAGATGTCTTGCTGGGGTAGACTGGATGCACCATTTACGTCTTAGCTGCCAATATTTGCCAAGTTACGATGGGGCGTCGTTACTAATGGGCATTAAGGAAATAGCGCACAATATTTGTCAGTACACGTTGAGAGGGTTAGTTTAGAAGCCTTATTTGTGATTTACATATGTATAATCAGGCACATACATGTGTAAATTGCATCCACGTGTAAATGGTCCAGTTTGCATGGGTCCAGTTTGCACGGGTCTAGCAGACACGTAGGCCCAGTCAATATCACCTATTCAGGAGGGGCTTTAGTTGTACCCATGCTAGCAGCATTAAGGGTGGATAGTGTGGGTGACTAATACCTGTGTTGACCATGATGCATGGGGAACATCTGCACACTGCCCATGTCCCATCCAGACATGTGCATGGGATCTTCAGCGTGTGCAAGCATGCTGTTTTTTATTATGGTGCCCAAAATGCATGCTAACCCTTCACTATCCAGGTAGCAAGGTTTAGTAAACATGTCCCATAGTACAAGGTCCTGTACAGAAATATTGTCATTCATTTATTTGAAAAATGGCGATGGGCTTTTGCAAAATAAATGTCACTTTTAATAGAAATTGCATTGAAAATTAATTACTGTGTACATGTTTATGAGCATTTATGCCCTACAAATAATTTTATTGGTTAAATACACTCCATTAGATAGTTTTAGTAAGATGTTGATGCTCTCAACGTTTACAATTACCCCAAGTTTCCCTCTGTCTGTCTGTCTGTGTCTCCTTAGTTTTTATAGGGGGTTCTGCTTCCAGTCAGTAAATGCTACACCTACTGGGCAAACCTCTAACCTCAGACAGTAATTCATTCAAATTTTTTGGAAACATGCAAAAAGACATGTCTGACTTCCTACTTAAACTTTAAGCACCAGAAAAAAAGAGGAACGATTGTGTTCAGTTGATTAAATTCACTATCAACCCTGTCAACCTCTACTTTTCTGCAATGCTCACGTTCTCACTACAGATCGCTGTTCTTTTCGCTGCGCTGTCATGTGGGTATCTCAATGAGAAATTTATGGTCCGTTGGAATTCTGTTGCAGTGATCCATTGTTTACAATTTTGTGGGAACTTTTGTCTTCTAGGTATCAGGTCCCAGATTGCTCTGACCCAGACTGGAGGAGGATTGGGGAAGCCAGGGGGGTCTCTGCAGTTGAAATGCGCCGCTACTGGATTTGATGTTAACAGCTACTGGATGGCCTGGGTCAGGCAGGCTGACGGAAAACAACTGGACTGGGTGGCTTATTATTATGTCGGCTCCAGTACTCAGTACTACTCTTCAGCAGTTCAAGGGAGGTTCACGGCATCTACAGACAGTTCGAATTTCTATCTGCAAATGAACAGCCTGAACAACGAAGACAGTGCAGTTTATTACTGTGCCAGAGTCACAGTGACACAAAACCCTTCCAGCCTAAAGCAAAAACGTTCAGCTCTGTAGAGCAGAGATCAGGGGCAGCTTCCTTACACCAGAGCTGTGGGTTAAGTTTGTTATTTTATCAATGTACAAAGGTGAACGAAAAACACAATGGGCCCGATTCCATTCAAGATGTATTTCTCCTTTGTATGTACGAAAGAGATCGCGATTCTGATCTTGCAGGGCATGTCTAGCCCCGCGGGATCAGAATCGTGAACAGCACTGCATGTGCAGGCCGGGACTTCGATTCAGTCCCATTCTGCACATACAGAGCTAGCCCGGCTAATTCAGCCAGGGCTTTTAAATGGAGACACTGCGCCATGGTACTGCGGCTCCATTTAAAAGTTGTGACGCCGGCTGCTACCCCACAAAGTTAATTCCTCATGGCCCGATCCCTGATCCAGCCTCCTAAGGCCAGGGTTGGGCTGTGGGGGATTAACTTTGCCCCCCAGCCCCTTTTGTGCCCCAAAGCGGAAAAAAAAACAACATCCAGGGTGGAATAACTTCCCCAGCCAATTTGCTGGCCCTGGACATCCAGGGCCAACGACTGCCCACTGCCTGCCCACTCTCCGACCCTGGGCCGCCTCTTCCCCATCCCCGACTAACTTTCCCACAGAACTGGCGGGGAAGTTATTCGGGACAGGCAGCCGGCACAAATAGCGGGGGGACGTCCATCCCCACTATTTGTGCCTCAGAATTACCCCCAATACATTTGTATTTAACACTCACAAAACCACATAAGTTACATCTCTATGTTTCTTAACATTCTATTAATCACCTTTTGCCAATCACAAGGTGGTGCAAAAAATAAAATAAAATGTAAGCTGACAGCACATCAAGCAATCAAATATAGAAAAGCACGAGCCTGTCGTGGTAATTGCATAATCACCTTGTGAAGAAATTTGAGCTCTTTTGCTTTCGCTATTCACTGTCACATCAACTTGGTTTCCTGCAGTATATTTAGGGGCCAATTCAGAACTGGAGATGTCTGGCCTGTCCAGACATCCAAAATCTGGACAGGCCAGTTTAGACCCCAATTCTGCACCCGCGGGAGCTAGACATTCCTGTGGGAGCAGAATTGGGGCACTTGGACTAGCTGGACGGGCCCGATTCTGCCCCGCGCATGTCCGGCAAACCCCCCCCCCCCAAGAGCTAACCCACACAATGCTCCTGTATGGAGCCCAGTGCCGCGGTGTCCCATCGCCATAGCACTGGGATGCCATGCAGGAGCTCTGGCCAGCCGCAAAAGTTTAAAGAATAATTTTCTCCGCTGCCCAACCCCCAAAGGGGCCTGCCAAGCCCAGGATTGGGCTACGGGGAAACCCCAGGTGCTCCTCATCTCATGGTGGGGGTCCTCAGGTGTTGAGCTCCATCATCGGGGGGACATTCCATGTCTGAGTTGGAACAAGTTCTCCATCTGTCTCCTCCAGGCCAAATGTACAGGGCTGTTTCCAGAATTGACCCTGCACACCTGGAGTCATGGACACGCCTCCACCCCACCCACGCTCCTCCTCTGGCCCACCCCCTCTCACCCCCATCCAGAGCTCCCCACACATAATACATGCTTGGAGCTCATGGGGCAGAAAAGGCCCCAGGTGTATAGCAGGACAAACAACCCCGCTATTCGCACATTGGAACAACCCCCTTAGTGTTTGTATAATTTATAGGGCGTGCTCTTGCTTTTCTATATTTGATTGATTGAGTGTTTGCAAGAGCATACGTGTTTGCTGAAATATTTTTATTGGTTAGCTAACAACACATAAAGAGATAACAAAAGTCAGTAGAGATTTAGAGATAACAAAAGTCAGTAGAGAATTAAGTAAATGTAGATCTGTGAAACAAGAATTTGTAAGACAATATTGTTCTAATAAAATAATTATTGGAATTACTTCTTTCACCATATGTGTGTGTGAGAGAATTTGAATGAAAATGTATATTTATATGAGTAGGTGGATGTTTCTTTGCATGTGTCTTGTGTGTAACTATGTATGTGGTGTTAAGTGTTCTGTGTATCTAGGTGGATTGTGTGTGTTCATTTGTATGCAAGCTTCTGCGTATGCATTGTCAGTGTGATTTGGAAGTGTTTGTATTTGTCGTCTTATATGGATGTTTCTTATGTGTTTCTTCTCTGTGTTTGCTCACTGATGTCTGAAGAAAGGCAGGAGAGGGGAGATATGATAGAGACATTTAAATATTTCAATGGTATAAAAGCACAGGAAGAGACCCTCTTTCAATTACAACAAAGCTCTCGAACAAGAAGGCCTAGGACGGTAGAGTCAAGAGTAATATCAGGAAATGATTCATTGCAGAAAGGGTGGCGGGTGCATGGAAAAGTCTCCCAGGAGAGGTGGCAGACACAAGGGTTTGATCTGAATTCAAGAAGGCATGGGACAAGCACAGAGGATCTTAAAGAGAAAGGAGGGGATTGTAGAGCTTAGCAACCAGTATGGAGGGGCAGACAGGATGGGCTACATGGTCTCTTTCTGCCATCCTTTTTCTATGTTTCTGTCTATGTGTGTTTCTGTTTCAGTGTTTGTGTGTGCATGTGTGCTGTGATGATCAGCCAGGTAAAAACCAGAGGAGAGCAACCCTTTGGAATGGTAAGGGGACCTTTGCAGCCACAAGGCGAGAGCCTGTGGGTCTGACAAAAACCCGGCATGGGCAATTTTCTGGACAGATGTTGGCCACATTCTCTGTCCACACAGCCACACCCACTTCCACATCCACACAGCACAGCTGCACTCACACCCACACAGACACACCCACATCCACACACCCACACCCACACCCATACAGTTATACCTACATCCACACAGCCACTCCCACACCCACATCCATCCACACAGACACACCCACATCGAGAGACACACCCACATCCACATCCACACAGCCACTCCCACATCAAGAGGCACACCCACATCCACATCCACACAGCCACTCCCACGGCTATACTCGCATCTACAAAGCTACTACAGAACATTAGGAAGAATGAAATTGTTATTTGATAATCCCACTAAAACTGTTTTACTCGCGTCAGCTACCACTGGATCAAAATACTTCCTAGAACTGAAAGGTATTACTTGATTTTAGAATTTGGTGAGATTTGGATTAATAGGTGCTAATCCAGGGCTCTGTCCTTTTATATAGAGATATGAAAGTTTCAGAGTTCTATGTGTGCCTAAACAAATATGAAATTCATTCATTTAACTCTTTTCCCCAGGCTCACTCAAGGAATTGCCCGTGCTTTCAGGTATATAAATGAAATCACCATCTATATTTAATCACATTACCTCTAGTTGGCTACAACTGTTTTTCAGCATTTTCTAACGTTTCAGTGTATTTAATGGCTGCCCCAGGGGCGTGACTTACTCACCTAGTCTGAGCTGGTAGACCCAGTTCCTTCCATCCTTCCTGCAATATGCAAACTTGGCATTTCCCGTTCCCTATATACACTGACTCCTCTTCAGAGTAGTACAGAAGCAGGATCCGTTGCTTAAACTTAGTTTTAACTTCTAAGCCACAAAACTTCAATTATGCTATTTTTGACAGAAATCTTTGTTTTTTTGACTGGACTCTCCTGTATGTTGATTTTAAATATATTTTTGTTCACTGTAGATTTTATTTTATGTTATCCAGGTATTATTTATCTCGTTTCTTTCCTAGGTATCCGGTCCCAGGTTGTTTTGACCCAGTCTGGTGCAGAAGTGAAGAAGCCCGGGGAGTCTCTGCAGCTAAAATGCGCCGTCAGTGGGTTTGATGTGAACGGCTGGTGGACAGCTTGGATCAGGCAGGCTCCTGGGAAAGGACTGGAGTGGTTGTCTTCTGTTGGGGGTCCTTCTGACACAAAGCACTATTCCTCTACAATCCAAGGGCGATTCACGGCTTCCAAAGACAGCTCCAATTTCTATTTACAAATGAACAACCTCAAAAGCGAAGACACTGCCACTTATTATTGTGCAAGAGACACAGTTGTGAACGTTTTATCTGTAACTATACAATAAATCATTGACTGTGTGCCTTGAGGCAACTGTGTCTATTGGGGGCGCTCAAGTCTCATAAATCAGAACTCAAAACATAACAAATAAAAGGGAAAATCTGACTATCTTTATTAAGGTTGTAACAATTACTCTGATCCAGAAGTTAGTTTTATATTTTTTTATCCTGAATTTGGGCACATCTTTCAGTGAAGTCATCTTTTGAAAGAGCATATTACTCTGCAAGGGAGTCTTCTACATAGAATAACCAAGCCCATTACCTTTCAAAGATACCGTCTCTCTATAGTGCAAGGTGGCACATTATGTATGTATTATGGATGGATGGATGGATGGATATTTGCATGCGTAGCCGATCTATGAGTTTCAAAGCCACTGTTTATATGTGGAGATGCTTCTCTTTAATATTCCTTTCATTATTATTTAGTCTGTGATTATAACAGAATCGGAGACTAAGAAACGTATCAAAATTCTTTCTGGTCTTTTCACTGTAATGTTGAAGAGCCATATTTGAATCCTGCGTTACCTCCTGCTTCAAAGGCAAAGGCACCATTCACTTTACAGCTTTGTCATGCTAGGACATCACCAGCTTTCCGGCTCGAATCACCCATCTACTGGGACGGTGATCTTCTTTAAACTAGTGTTGTAGGTACTGTGAGATGCAACTGCTATTTCATAAAAATAGCGTTAGCCGGAGTCTGGCCATATCTTTACAAGAAAAGAGAAGGCAGTGTAAGCCTGTGTGGTATTTGTATGAACTTTGCTAAGAATGGTGCTGAGTCAAATGGCTAATCCTGACTTTCATGACCAAGACTGGAAGTTTGCCAACTGCAGAAGAATGACATAGCCCAAGTCTTTGACAGAACAGGGGGTATCATGGCAATAAAGGCTGGGATTTAATGTTAAAAAATGCAAGATCATGCATTTGAGTTGCAATAATCCAAGGGAGCAATATGGTATAGGGGGTGAAGTACTTTTGTCCACTAAACAAGAGTGGGACCTAGGCGTGGTTGTGTCTGATGATCTTAAAGTAGCTAAACAGGTAGAAAAGGCAACAGCAAAAGCTAGAAGGATGCTTGGGTACATACAGAGAGGAATGGCTAGCAGAAGAAAGGAGCTGATAGTGCCTCTGTATAAGTCTTTGGTGCAACCTCATTTGGAGTATTGTGTGCAATTCTGGAGACCGCACCTTCAAAAGGATATAAACAGGATGGAGTCAGTAGAGAGGGTGGCTACTAAAATGGTTAGTGGTCTTCATTATAAAGCTTATGAGGACAGACTTAAGGATCTTAATATGTACACCTTAGAGGAAAGGCGGGATAGACAGAGACGTTTACATAGCTCCATAGCATAAATGCACAGAAAGAGAGCCTCTTTTGTTTGAAAGCAAGCTCTCCTGTGAGGGAACATGGGATGAGGGTGAAGGGGGATAGATTCAGGAGTGATATGCAGAAATATTTTTTTACGGAAAGAGTGGTGGATCCGTGGAATAGTCTCCCAGTGGAGGTGATAGAGATGAGGACAGTATCTGAATTCAAAAAAGCATGGAACAAACACAGAGGATCTCTAAAGGAAAAAAGGGGACTGTTGTAGTTGTTGATATGGAAGGACAGACTAGATAGGCCATGCGGTCTTTTTCTGCCGTCATGTTTCTATGTTTCTTTCTATGTAATTGCACAAAGCCAATACAACAAGGGTAACACTTCTTTTGCAGCCAAAGGAGGGGGGGGGGCAGCTTTTTATAATTCATTGCCCCATGCAGGTGTTCATAATTGATACCATTATTATTATTATCAGCACTGTGCATTATTAAAAAACATGGAAGTGAAAGTTCATGTGTCAAATGGAGCGTTTTGAAATATTGCAATCTAGTGAACTCAAAGAGCCTCATGAAAAGTATTGGGGATATCAGAGAACGTTCTTCTCTGCTCCCTCCAGGTATTTTGGTGGCAGCTTGATGGCAGCTGGAGCAGGAACAGACATGGGCGTTAGCACTGGAGGGTTGAGATTTCAACACGCATGTTCTTGTGCTGAGGATGTCTATATACCCAGATTTCTAAAATGAATCCGGGAATGTCTTCATGATTTGCACACTTAAGTACCTATTTTCAGACACCCAACTCATGAATAGGGTTTCTAAAATACCCCCCTAAAGCATATGCCATAGACACAGAAATGAATTGTCAAATAAGACAGTCTAAAGGTAAAATTAATGTTAATCTTCTTCCAGATAATATGAGTAATTAGTATCATTTTATATATGGAAAGTTTAATTTGAAAAAGAATATGAAATTAAGATCAATGTTCCCTTCCATATCTTTTGTTACCTAGACCACATCTGTCACTAACCTACCTTGCAGATGTTTCCATAGTCGCTTTCAGTTAGGGGTGATCCAAGTTACACTGTGTGCTCTTAACTTGACAGGTTCCATTAGGACCTCTCAATGCCTGTGAGTTAAAGAGATTTTGGATCCGTTGTTTCCAAACACCAAAGAAGCAAGGTGCATTCCTGGACTTGATCTCTGGCCAATGTATATTCGCCTACAGCACACAAAAAAATGGCGTATTTCTCCCTGGTTACACTGGCTCCAAGTACAGCAGCATATTTTGTATAAACGTCTCTGTACACTGCAGCAGACATTATATGCAGATTAAGGTAGTCCACTCTTAACTGTGTATGTTTGAGCTTGGGCTCTCTGGTCTAGCCAGCAGGAACTCTTACAAATTCCATTTGTGGCTTGTTTTTGGAGAACCAGAGTACAGGCACGTGCTCTTCCAGTAACGGGCCCCACTACATGGAACTCTATGCCTTTAGTTATTTGACAAATGCAAGATTACTAATGTTTTAGGAAATTATTGTTTGTTTCCATCTATATAGTGCAGGTTGATTAATCGTAAATGAAGGTATTTTAATTTTGTCTTCTTATTTTGTTTGTTTCCATTCTTGCTTTATATGTTTTATCATTATGAATGTGATGTTGTAACTTGCCTACTAATGTTGGGATGGGTGGGAAATAAATGTTCAAAAATAAAAATGAAATGACACCAATATTTCTTATGATTATACTGTAGTTCAAATGTGAATGGAAGCAAACTATTCCACTTCTTCATGCTAAAGTGTTACACAAGAACAGTGAATGGAATAATAAAGGAGTGGAGGAGTGGCCTAGTGGTTGGGGCAAGGTACTTCAGGCCGGAAGGTCAGGGGTTCAAATCCCACTAGAGAACAACAACCTTGGGCCGGAAGGACTGGGGTTTCTAGTCCCACAGGTGCTCCTTGTGGTCTTGGGCAAGCCACTTAACCCTCCATAGCCCATGTTCCCTGTAAAATAGTTATCTCCAAGTTATAATGCCCTGTTCAATGTAATTTCAGTTTGTTCAATGTAAACCGCACTGATGCAGAATAGCGCGGTATATAAGAGAATGTAAATAAAAGAATAAATAACTGAATTAAAACCTAAGTTAGCACACCACAGCCTTATATTTAGGAAGAACCTTAAAATATCTACAGTATAATACTACACGGACCTGTACATAATGGGGATCATTTTGGAAGCCCTATTCATGCTATGGATGTACAAAAATGGGCACAACGATGTCTCCAGGCCCATTCTAGAAGCCAGCTCTGGGGATGTCACCAGCATGAGAACATCCAAGTCTAAATGGGTGCTTGGTGGAAGTATGGCCGGGCCATTCCCAGGAACATGGACGCCCGTGCCTGATCTCAGAAACACCATGGACATCCAGTGTCGCATCTAAGTTTTGACCTGCTGCAGGCATCTGAAAAGTGCTTGTTTTGGAGTAGAGAAGAAAGCACTCCATCATCCCCAGTACTCAGCATAATTTTAGTGGTAGCAGCAGTGGGATCTGAACCTTGGTTACCCTACTCCTAGTCCACTATCCTAACCTTTCGGCTATTCCTAGATGTCCAGGTTCTAAAATATGGTTTTGTAGACGCCCCCACGGATGTCCATATGGGGCATGTGCCTGATTTTCTTTTCAGATGTTCTAGTTTAGATGTCCCAGATAACCCTTGGACGTCCCTTCTAAAATGTCGCTCCACGGGGGATAATTTTATAAAGAGGTGGCTGCTTTTACACAGGAAAGTAGATGCCTAATAGGGGTATTATAGGCCCATGAATGGCCTTTTATAAAATCACACCCAGCATAAAAGTGCATATGTTAATTTCATGATACGTACTTTCACTGTGGGCGTTCTCAGGGGTGGAGTTTCAGCAGAGCATACGCGGAGTGCGCAAGTATGTGCATCGATTATAAAACACTAATATTTACGCTCATGGTCACTTACCATCTCTATGGCTGGTATCAAGGATCACGCCTTAAATTAAGGCACGTTTTCAGCCACTAATGCTAGTATTTAATGAAGAAATGGAGACGCTTGTCTCTTCTATAAAATAAACTTAACAAGGATGTCTTTTGGCTGACTTATACCAGGTGCCTCAATGTGCACGTTAATCATGTCAATACTAAATATACAGCATGAAGAAAATATCGCTAAAACCCTAACATTAAGTGCAATTGCATAACAAATTACTCTTTACATGCTTTCTGTCTCAGGGTTCCTTGTACTTTGAGGTTTCAGAGGTTTCTCACCCTGAATCCAGTCTACTTTATGAATCCCAGCATGGATATTATATGCAAATTTTGGGGGTAAACTTACTGCTTAAAACCAGTTGCCTTTCTGCAAAGACAGACAAACTCCAAAAACGAAAGTACTGAAATTGTCTCCAGCAGAGACAGAACATGGTCTCCTGGATTTGGTGCCTTTTCCTGCTGGCAGTTTCTCCAGGTAAGTTTCCCCCTCACACCCCACCCCATCTCTCATTAGTGCAGAATGCAAAGAAATACCAACACAAATAAATACTCTGTTCTTTTTTCAAACATAGGTGTCCACTCTGATATTCAGCTGGTTCAATCGGGTCCAGAGCTTAGAAAACCTGGAGAATCAGTCAAGTTATCCTGTAAAGCCTCTGGATACACATTTAACAACTATGCCTTGCACTGGTTTCGACAAAGCCTGAGGGGAGGGCTGGAGTGGGTCGGGTGGATTAGAACTGACACAGAAGAAACATTGTACTCCCAGACCTGTAAAGAGCGATGCATCATCACAATAGACAGTCCCAACAGCATGTTGTACCTGCAGATGAACAATCTGAAAACTGAAGACACTGCTGTGTATTACTGTGCGAGACACACAGTGAGGAAGAAGGGCCAGAGCCAAGCAAGAACCGGAATATGCAGAGAGAGATCCTCTGTTCTGCCACTAGAGGCAGTGTTATGGAACAGACTCGAAAGCAGAGGTTCTGCACAAACACATCTGTTTTTCAGGGGAGCCAAGCCATGCATTTTAGTATTGTTTAGCATGCAGACAATGGCTCTCATAAAATTGTGCAGTGGGGAGGACGCACACGCACACCCTTAAAGCAGGCACACGGCAATGTATGATTTTAGAAGCTTTGTGCGCATCTGTGTAAATTTCAGTATTTAAACATGTAGATTGTTTACACCTGTAAATGGCAATTTCAGAATGTAGATAACCCAGAACATGCAGATTCAAAAGGGGAATGTTTTGGGCATAGAGAGGGTGGGGTCTAATGCAACTTCAAAAACCAAAAATAACATGGTCGATTTCACTTCACTACTTCATTGGCCCCTCTTGTATGTTTAGTTTTGTCACGTCCAGGATTTACATGTGTGCATGCTCCCATATATGCCCCTGTATCTTGCAAAATCAGCTCTTACACATGTCATTGCCAGTACATACATGTGTTTAAACCCTCAGTGATGTCACTCTTTCTTTGAACGCATAGGTTTGCGAGATGCCAGATGCTGCTGGACATGCTGACAAATACGTAGGCATGTATAGTATTTGCTGGAATCCTTATATGTATTTTACAAAAGGCTCCACATTCAGCAGAGATCTTTGTAAACTGGTGAACTGTGAACGGCCCTGGACATCCCGTTTCCTACCTTATCATCATTCTATGTGTAGGTGTTTTGCAGGGGGGAAGGGAAGAGTAAGCGAGTTGCAGTGTACGGACACATTTTATAAACTGCGCATACACACACCTAGAATACATGTAAAATTTGCATCCTCTTCGGAGCAGTTGTAAGTCTGTGGGGTGAATTTTTGCATTACTGGGGCTGGTTTTTGATGCCTATTTGATAAAGGCACATAAGCCTAATATAATATTGAGATGATTATAAAATGTAAACAATATTTTAAAGAATACTATATAAAGACAACTTTTTCTACTTATTGACCTAAAATCGGAGATATTAATAATAGTACTAACTCTCATCCATATTAAACCGACCTGTCTGTGGCCCTCCTTTAGAAGCTAAAGCATTGTATGCAAAGAGGGAAAAAGGCTACATTTCATTTAAAGT
Source organism: Ichthyophis bannanicus (assembly GCA_033557465.1). Classification (NCBI taxonomy): domain Eukaryota; kingdom Metazoa; phylum Chordata; class Amphibia; order Gymnophiona; family Ichthyophiidae; genus Ichthyophis; species Ichthyophis bannanicus. The sequence continues at coordinate 126,207,871 of CM066048.1, forward strand.
TTAGGAAAAAAACACACTTGTGCATGAAGACTGTAACATCATCCTGTAGGTACCAGAGGGTTTGGGAAGAGGGGTGCTGGAGGGGGGCACGTAGCACTTTTTAAAAGGAGCATAACTTGGGGAAACATTTTTCTACCCATTTTGGGAATGATGGAGATGGGGGATGTGGGATGGGGGGACATGACCACCACGGATTTCCACCTACATTAATTTCCATCCTAACAGGACTGGCTTACACATTAGCGGGTCAAAATTCCTAAGGAAAATTTATCTCTATCTCCTCAGATGTAGTTGACTTTCTGGGAATACCGATGCTTGGAAGCTTCAATGCAAACGGCATTATGCTATTTTTTTTTTTTTTAAACTTTTATTTTCATTTTGCAACAAACAAAAGAAACAACACACCAAAGGAGACAAAACAAGTATACAATAAAGAAAAGTAAACCCAATTACCCCCCACCCCCACGCTTCTTCTCTAGCTGATTATGTCAGCATGTGAGCGCTTCCAAACAACAGTGATTATACATCAAAACAATCAAAAGAGTATCTGCGATACAGAATAATCATGGGACAAAGATATATACAAATTTAGACAGTCAGATGAGAGCATTGAGCAGAATGTACATAGTCATTGAGCATCTTCCATTTAGACCGATGATGAGGAGTCTGAATGGGGGAAGCAAACATACGAGGTATTTGTTCATATTTACTGTAGAGACAGACATGATTCCACCATTCATTGGGGCTCAGATGGGAGCTATTTTTCCAGTATTTCGTAATTAGGGAAATAGCAATGCCAAGCATAAAGTCCAAAAGGAAGTAAGCCGTTTTTGGAAGAGAGGGGATCCCCGCAGCTGAGCGAAGTCCCACTATCTTCCAAGAAAGGGGCTCTTGAAAGTGCAAAATAGACTGGATACGACCCCAGACCCGACGCCAGTAATACTGTAGTGCGGGACATTCATACATAACATGAGGTAGTGAACCAATGGCCGCATGACATGTCCAACAACTATTGCCCTGAGTAGTGTTCCATTTGGCTAATCTGTCAGGAGTGTAAAAACATCGGTGGGCTAGAAAGAAGAGTGTCTGAGTGAGTGAGGCGGATCGGGAGACCCGTGTCACTCTACTCCAGACAAGGCTCCATTGCTCCGGGGTCAAAGTCACATGCAATTCTCTCTCCCATGCTTTCTGCGCTATAGGGGTATCTCTAGTTATAGCATTACATAAGGTTTTGTAAAAGTTGGATGCTACACCCGGTGAACTACCGATAGATCGGATAGTCTCCAACCAACCTGGTGTAGGGGAGGCCGATGGCGGGAGCACCTTAGCACTCCGAAGGCAATGCTGAAGTTGCACCAACTGAAAGTAGTGTTTCGCTGGGAGACCAAATTCAATTTGCAATTCACTGAAAGTTTTCCAGCGACCTTCATGGAACAACTGACTAGGAATCCAAATGCCCCTAGTGTACCAGGGGCTCCACGCCATCGGCTTATTTTGTATTCGAAATCGAGTATTGTACCAAAGTGGGAGCTTGTCTAACGGACAGAGTCGGGAGTCTAAAGATTGCATAAGATTATTAAAGGCACCTAAGGTGTCTAAAAGCATTGGTGGAAAGTGGGAGTCTGATGGGAGAGTCATACCAGGGAGAAAAGTAAGAGGAATCGGTTTGCAAAGGTCCTCTTCTATGTCTAGCCACACAGGTCTACTCGGTACTGGGTCTTCCAGCCAACGAGCGCCTTGTTTGAGAAGAAAAGATTGATGATACTTCAGGAAATCAGGGAATCTGACACCCCCATTTTCCTTATCTGCTTGCAGCTTATGTTTCGCTATCCTAGGTGTCTTGTTTTGCCACAAGTATCTAGTCAGAAGGCCCTCTATATCTTTATATATACGTCGAGGTAAGAGACAGGGCAACATTTCTAAGATATAATTCACTTTCGGAACAATCATCATTTTTATGGTTTCTAATCGACCCCACCAGGTAAGTGTTAAAGGAGTCCAGCGGTGAGTAAGCGCCCGGACTTTAGAGGTTAAGTCTTTGGCATTGAAGGAGATAGTGTCTTCCAAAGGAGAACAATAGTGAACCCCAAGGTATTTGACCATGCGAGGTTGCCATAAAAAGGGGAAGGGTTGCATATCTGCCTGATGAAGCAAAGGATTTAATGGAAAGGCTACCGACTTGGTCCAATTTATCTTATAACCGGACAGTTGTGAGTATTTACCAATTTGCTCTAGGACAGCCGGTACTGAGTCTATAGAGACAAAAAGCATAAGGTCATCAGCATACGCTGAAATTTTGATTTCCCTATGGGTGAAGGGGACTCCATGGATCTCCTCCGATTGCCGGATTAGTAAAGCCAAGGGTTCGAGTGCAAGATCGAAGAGAAGTGGAGACAGTGGGCATCCCTGGCGAGTGCCGCGTTGAAGGGGAAAAGGCTGAGACTTTAAAGCATTGGCACAGATACTGGCTGTAGGCTGTGCGTACATGGTGCGAAGACAACGGAGAAAACCTTCCCCGAATCCGTACCAGCGGAGGACTGCAAACAGGAAGGGCCACTCTAAGCGATCAAAGGCCTTCTCAGCATCAAGTGAGAGGCCAACAAATGGGCGATCAAGATTAACTGCGGTAGTCAGTACATGGCATAGAGTCCGAGCATTGTCAGCAGTTGATCTACCAGGAATGAAACCGCATTGATCTGGGTGTATTAAGGTAGGCATCCTATCAGAGAGCCGGGTAGAGAGAATGGTGGCAAATATTTTATAGTCCGCGTTTAGGAGGGAAATTGGACGATAATTAGCTGTTAGTTGCGGGTCTCTCCCCTCTTTCTCAAAGACTACTACATTTGCCATTGAAAAGGACCCAGAAGGAGAACCCTCCTCGGCCAGAGCAGAAAAATAAAGTTTCAAAACTGGAGCTAAGTCAGCGTGAAAGGTTTTGTAGAATTCAGCAGGGAGACCGTCTGGGCCTGCGGCTCGACCTGAGGCACATTTCTTGATAGCAGAATGAATTTCTGAGACAGTAAATGGTGTGTCCAAGGCCACTCTATCTTCGTCAGATAGGGTCGGTCTTTGTACCCCTGAAAGTAAGCGTTCAAATACATCTGGCTCAAAATCACATTCAGATTGATAAAGCCGAGTATAAAAATCACGAAAGAGTTCTAAGATGTCGGTATCTTTAGTGACCAAACCCCCCCCCGACGGATTACGGAGGGCGGTAACACGCTTGGCTTCTTTTTGACCTTTTAGGGCATTTGCTAATAATTTGCCAGCACGATTATTTTCCCGATAATATAGCCCTTGTTGTGATTCAATATTTTTAACAGCAGCAGTGTACAAAAGCTGATTGTATTGAAAACGCAAGCGTTGTAAACGGAGTAAAATACATGGATCAGTACGGGACGTGAGGAGACGCTCCCCAGCTTGTATCTGCTGCTCTAGAATCAGTAAATGCTGCTTTCTTTGTTTCCCCTGCCGAATTTGAGAGCTAGTTATAGTTGCGCGGATAGATGCTTTAAAACCCTCCCACCAAGCCCAGCTCGCTGTGTCATGGGGTGAGTTAAAATGAAAATAATCTTGGATAGCGGCTTTTATAGCAACCTGAAAATCTTTTTGACCCAGTAAGGATCTATCAAAAAACCAAGCTCGGGGAGAATCGTCCCGCACAGTGACATGTAATGATAAAGATATGGCAGCATGATCTGAAATATGGAGAGGATGAGTCCTAGTCGTGTCTACTTGAGAAATCAGTGCTTTGGAAATGAGAAAGAAATCTATTCTAGATTGGGAGTGATGGGGGGCAGAAAAGAAAGTGAACTCTAAGTCGGAGGGGTGAAGCAGCCTCCATATATCTACCAGCGCAAGATCTTGCATCAGAGCTGTAAGGGTAGCAAGACTCTTGGGTGGACTACTCGTTCTAGGCGGCTGTCTATCTATCAGAGGGTCTAACACTTGATTAAAATCACCACCAAGTATTAATGGAGTATTGGCAGAGGCCTGTGCCAACTGCGCAATACGTGCATAGTAAGCAGGGTTGTCCACATTCGGGGCATAAATGCAAATACATGTAAATTCACTATCTCCAACCTTAAGATGTACTCGGGCCCATCTACCCTCCTTGTCAGCGCTAGTATCAATTACAGTAGCTTGCAAAGATTTCTTAACCAGAATGGCTACCCCGCACCGTTTGGAAACGGCGGGAGAATAGGCAGCCACCATGTAAGGCTTAACATTGAGTTTCAGTGTTTCAGCAGAGTTTAAGTGCGTTTCCTGAAGAAATGCTACATCAGCATGCTCATGGCTAAGATAGCTAAGGATTTTCTTTCTTTTGATTGGACTATTAATGCCCTTTACGTTGAGTGATAAGATTTTACATAAGGCCATTCAGACAAGTTAAAAATTCTGAGCATGATAGCGCACATAATTTCACAATGTCCCTCATATTGACTGTATCTAGCTGTACATATGGCATAAAAGAAAATAAGCTTAGATAATACAATGAAGCGCCCCACATTAATAAAGAAAAACCGCAGCGCGGTAGAGAAGAAGCAGAACCCCAAAAATTACTGGCGACCATGTGTCTGCGGGGAGAAGCCCCAGAGAAGGCCGAAATTGAAAAAACACATAACCTGTAGGACCGTGCGTGCTCCGAATCCGACCGAGGCACACATCATGGAGGGATAGGAGACCCAAAAAAACAAAAAGGTCATAGAAAGAAAGAGAGAAAGTCCAGGTAGTCTCTGTGCTTGACTATGACCGCCGCATCGGGCCCTTCAAAATGGCGGACAAAGCCGGCAAATAAAAGTCCAAGTCGTTGGATTAGCACATCTGCTCTGCTTCTTTGGAGTCTAAAAATGTTGATAGTAGATCAGGATCTTCGAATGTCCTGGTTTGGTTGTGGAGAGTCACTCGGAGCTTCGCGGGATACAACAGGCGAAAGCGAGCCTGTAGCTGTTGAAGTCGAGGGCGAAAAGCAAGGAGCTTCTTCCGTCGGTCAACGGTAGGCTTTGCCAAATCAGGGAAGAAGGAGACTTTGTGGCCTTCAAATTCCAAATGATGGTTCGCCCGGGCAGCATTTAAAATTTGTTCCACTTGTTGATATCGTAGCAAGCGAAAGATAATAGGCCGGGGGGTTGTTCGATTGAGCGCCATGTGGGTAGGAACACGGTGTGCACGATCGATTTCCAGTTCTTTATGAAAGGTGATCTTCAGCAAGGAGGGAAGAGTTTTGAGCAGGAATTCTCTCATATCTCCCGCTTCCACCCCCTCCGGTATTCCAATTAGCCTCACATTGTTGCGACGGGCTCGATTATTGCTATCTTCTAACTCCTTTTGAAGATTCTGTATCTGGCGCTCAGCCTTGTCCAGTGTGCCCAAGCGCACCGCGTGCGAGTCGAGGACCCCCGCCATATTGTCCTGCCGTAGTGAAAGACTTTCAAGTCGGTCCTGGAGCACTCCAAAGTCTTCTCGCATGGCTCTAAGCGCTTCTCCATTGGACTGCACCAATTCCTTCACACCGCGTATTTCCTCTAAAATCTCCAGGTGCATTTCGGGGTTTTCCCGAAATGGAACCATCTTCTGTGGGGAGGACACCTCTGTTTTGGAGCGTTTTCCGTGAGAAGAAGAAGGAGACCCGAAGTCCAAGCGCGCTGGTTTATGGGCCGCCATCCCCCCCGAGGTACCCCGGTCAGCCCGGAGCGAAATAGTAAGTTTGTATAGGTATTAAGTCAGGATTCTAAGTAGGCCTCTCGGGAGCTTCAGCGCGAAGCGTCTTACCCACTGGACATCAGGCTCCGCCCCCCGGCATTATGCTATTTGATTAATAATACTGAGCTGTTTTGCAAGCATGAAACTCATTATTCTTTATTGCAGGCCCTGGCTTACACGTCTTATGGCAAATTAACACACAATACAGGCTTCTAACACACATTAATTGACCTTTCATGTTCATTAATGCCATAAGGCAGCTTAGTAAATAGGCCCCTTATTTATCTATTGCTGTTCAGTTCTTTCAGTGGGTTTCTTTTCAGGAGTTCTCAAGCTACAATTCGACTATAATGAATGAAAGATTGTGGTGGCCCTATTCCAAAATAAATTAGAATTGCAGACTTGTTCTGGGTTCCCTCTAAATGCATGGGAGCCCTCCACCCATATTCCTACCATGGAGGGTGGTACAACAATACTGCTCCTTGATCACATGAAGGTAGGTCCTCTTGGCCACATTCCCTCCAGCTGACAGGGTCCTCAACCCATATGCCTACCATTGGAGGTGGCGCATCAGTATCCTTCAGGATTCCCAGGGGACCTTCCTAATCCCGGGACTTGAAAGCACACTAGTGATGCAACCCTCCTCCCCACACACTAACAGGAATGCACCTTACAGAGAGAGAGTGTTCTCTCGTGATTGAAACTGAAATATCGATGCACTAACCTCAATGGTAGGAAAGGGATAGAGGACACCCACACACGAAGAGGGAATGTTGATTCTGAACCACATCCTTTAAAACAACAAGCATATAATAATCACAGTTTCTCAGTGGTGGAATCCTCTAATACAGTAAGGCTATGCTTTCAGATGCAGTGGAGATGGGGACGGTAACTGAATTCAAGGGAGCATGGGACCAACACAGAGGATCTCTAAAGGTAAAAAGTGGACTGTTGTAGTTGTTGTTATGGAAGGACAGACTAGATAGGCCATGTGGTCTTTTTCTGTCATCATGTTTCTATGTTTCTATTTGGTACAACTTTGGGAATAAAAAAAACACCATATCAGCACTGGAAGGCACCTAGCAATGTACATGTCCAGCAGCAACATTCATCCAAGTTTAGAAAAGCTTTCCAAAATTAATCCCTGAGGAAGTAAGTTCAACAAAAGAGGTCCAGCTACCTGTTTGCAGACTATTGCCCCTTTTCTCAAATGAACAAACCACCCTTTAGCAAGAGATCAAAGCATGTATCTGAAGAGGACCACACAGCATTTTCTGCTTAGATTTCGAGAGGATGAATGAATAAATGTTTATCTTTCTTAAAGAAAACATTCAACATAAATCTAAGAAAAAAAATGTAAGCAAATGGAGCAACCTTCTGTCAGCACCGAGCGTTCTAGATAAATTCATATCCCGAAATAAAGATATCTGTGGCACTGAAATTCTCGCAGTCGAATGGAATTGCAACTCTGGATAAAGGTGTTTTCACTGATAAAATACAATAATTTTGGACATTCTGAACCTGCAGTCTCTCAAAGGTTTCATTCCTGGCTAATTTATTTCATCTTAATTGGAATTTCCCTCAGCAGCGGACATTAAACTCTTCTTTATGTAGTTTGAATATTTATGCAAATTAGCAGGCTGCACTTCCTCTTTAAATAGATTAGAGAAATGACTAGTATCAGCAAACTGTATGTTCCTGAGTAACTCGGTTTCTGTATCCAAAGGAGAATAGGAAATTGCTTGTTTTACTTTTTGTGTTGTTCACTCCTTCATGTACGTAACCAGCTAAAGATTGGGGAAACCAGCTCATTGTTTAATGGGCTAAAAACCTTTTCTTAATGTTTCCTTTTTTCAGGTGTCTTTTCTCAAATAGCAGTGGATCAGTCTGGTGCTGAACTTCTAAAGCCGACCAAGACCCTCAGGCTGACCTGTAAAGTCACTGGATACTCAATTACCAGCAGTTATTGGTGGTACTGGATCCGACAGTATAGGACCTACACGGCATCTGTCACTGCTCTCTGTCATGGTGGCTATCAGTTCTCCCACATGCCTCAACCCACTGGCCATGGTGGTGGTGTTGGGTTTCTACTTTCTCCTTCCTGCCAATTCCAACCCCTCCTGCTGCCTCAGTCTCACTCCTTTCTCTCTTTTGAAGTCCACTTCATCCGCCTTTTCACTCCGCTTCCTCTCCGGGAAGCTGTTATTTATTGACCTCCTGACAAGTCTGCTTCTACCTTTCTCAATGACTTTGGCTTGTGGCTTTCCTTCTTTCTGGATTCATCTTTCCCCTCCCTTATTCTCATGGATTTTAACATTCATTTTGATAATCCCTCTGATCCTTATGCTTTAAAGCTCCTCTCCCTTACCTCCTCATTCGACCTCCAGCTTTGCTCTACTGCCCCCACTCACCAGCACGGCCACTGACTCGACCTTGTAGTCTTCTCTAATTGCTTACCCTCAAACCTCTGCACCTCAGCTCTTCCCTTATCTGACCATCACCTGCTAAGCTTCACTCTTCATCACTTACTACCTCAACCTCATCCTGTCTCCTCCAACCTCTTTAGAGATCTTTATGCTATTGACCCTTTGGTTCTCTCCTCCACTGATTCTTCATCTCTTTCCTCCACTATGTCATCTAAGTCTGTTGATGAGGCAATAGCTTCTGTTCTCACTCAGCACCATGCCACGTTCTGTGAGGCATACTGCACCCCAGCCTTGGCTTTCATCCACTACCCGCTATCTACATTCCTCTGCCTGTTCAGCTGCTTGGCTCAAATCCCATTCCCCTGCAGACTTTCTACACTTCAAATTCATACTTGTCTCTTTCCAGTCAGCCATAGCACTTGCCAAACAAGACTATTATGTCCATCTGACTAACTCCTTTGCCTCTGACCCTCACAGTCAAAGTGGTGTACATTCAGGTACTGTATATATATTTTTCCCTTGTCCCAAAAGGGATCACAATCTATGTTTTTTTGTACCTGAGACAACACAGGGTTAAGTGGCTTGCCCAAGGCCACAAGAGCAACTGAGGGACTAGAAGCCCCAGTCCTTTCGGCCCAAGGTTGCTGTCCTTTAGTGGAATTTGAACCCCTGGCCCTCTGGCCTGAGATAGCTTGCCCCAAACTCCTCACTACTCTCCCTTTACTACTCTCAGCTCTCTCTTCAAGATGCCTCCACCTCCGAATCCTCCCTCCCTTTCTGCCCAAACCCTGGCTGACTATTTCCATGATAAAATCCACAAGATGCCCTACAAAGTCAGCTACTTCTCCTCCTTCCTCTCTTCACTCCCAACTTTCTTCCTCTATCTCTGATACCCTCTCTTCCTTTTCTGTGATCTCTGAGGAGGAAACCACTCACCTTCTTTCGTCCTCCAAACTCACTACTTGCTCCTCTGATCCTATTCCCACCCGTCTCCTAAACCCCATCTCTTCCACTGTTGTCCCTTCCATCTCTCATATTCTCAACCTAATGTTCTCTACGGCAACTGTCCCTGCAGCCTTCAAGCATGCTGTAGTTACACCTCTTCTCAAGAAACCCTTTCCTTCTAACTATCGACCCATTTCACTCCTCCCCTTCATTTCTAAACCACCTGAACATGCAGTTCACCGCTGTTGCCTTGACTTTCTCTCCTCTCAAGCCCTCCTGGATCCTTTACAATCTGGCTTTCATCCTTTACATTCTACTGAAACAGCTATTGCCAAAGTCTCCAGTGACTTGTTCCTGGCAATATCCAAGGGCCTTTACTCAGTCCTCATCCTTCTTGACCTCTGTGCAGATTTTGATATTGTTGACCACAACCTTCTACTTGATGCCCTGTCCTCATTTGGTTTTAAGGGCTCTTTGGTATCCTGGTTCTCCTCTTATTTCTCCCATTGCTCTTTCAGTGTTTGTTCTGGTGGATCCTCCTCTGCTACTATCCCGCTCTCAGTTGGTCTACCCAAGGATCTTTCTTGGGTCCACTACTTTTCTTTCTCTATACCCAGTCCCTTGGTGCGCTCTTCTCTTCCCATGGCTTTCAGTACCATCCTTATGCTAATGACTCCCAGATCTACCTCTCTACACCTGAAATCTCTCCAGCAAACCAGACCCAGATCTCTACCTGCCTTTCTGACATTACTGCTTGGATGTCTCACTCCTGCTTGAAATTGAACATGACCAAAACCGGGCTTCTTATTTTTTTTCCCCTAAAACCTCCTCTCCACTTCCTCCTTTTCAGTCTCTGTGGATAACTCTCTACTCCTCCATGTTTCTTCAGCTCGCAACCTTAGGGTTGTCTTTGACTTCTCTCTCTCCTACTCCACAAACATCCATCTGAAAGCTAAGACCTGCCGTTTCTTTCTCTATAACATCAACAAAATCTGCCCATTCCTTTCTGAACACACTACTAAGACACTTTTCCACTCCTTAATCACCTTCCATCTTGACTATTGTAACCTACTCCTTGCTGGTCTCCCTTTGAATCATTTCTCTCCCCTTCAATCTGTTCAACACTCTGCCGTGCAGCTGATTTTCCACCAGCCTCATCATGCTCATATTACCCCTCTTCTCAAGTCACTTCATTGGCTCCTTATCCATTTCTGCATCCAGTTCAATCTTTTCCTACTGACCTTTAAGTACGTTCACTCTGCAGCTCCTCACTACCTTTCCTCTCTTATCTCTCCCTACACCCCTTCTCGGGAACTCCGCTCTGCTGGCAAATTGCTTCTATCTGTGCCCTTCTCTTCTATTGCTAACTCCAGACTTCACCCCTTTCACCTTGCTGCACCTTACACCCGGAACAAACTACCTGTGTCTGTACGTCGGGTGCCTTCTCTGATCCTTTTCAAATCCAAGCTGCTGCTTTTCAGATCTTGATTCACCTGATCTCTTTGTGTTTCCCTTGTGTTGTCTGTCTTGACTAGATTGTAAGCTCTGATGAGCAGGGACTATCTCTTGCATGTCTGTGCAGTGCTGTGTACATCTTGCAGCGCTATACAACCTAAGTTTTATACGTGAAGGGAAACTCAACAAGACTGCTCGGAGAATGTGTTTGGTTCCAGATTTATCTCAGGTACTGACTAAAAGTGAATGAATTATTTTGCTCCTATAGCCATTCACAGTTCTGGTTTTCCACTGTGAATTCATTTGTCAAAACTAAATAGGATTGTTTTAATCATATTAATATTATTTGCAATACATGCATCATCAATGTTGTGTCTGCTAACAGGGAAACACACTTCTTTCAGCTCAGTTTTCCATCCTATAAATGTTTCCTTCTCTCTTCAAAGCTCCTTGAAAAACTATTTGAAAAATATTGGCTATAAAAATATATATACATTTTATATAGGGGTAAATATAATACACGTGGAGGCACATTCTAAACTCCCCATCCTGTCCCTATAAGGCTGATCAGAATTGGGACGTAGAACAGCTACACACACTCATACAACCTGACACAAGCACAAGGCCAAAAAGAAGAGGCACCTCCAATCGTGTAAACACTCCAAAAGACTTCACCAAGACCCGCAAAGACACGGCACAACGAGCACTCTCCCTGGCTGCTCCATCCATCTGGAACTCTCTCCCAGATGAACTGAGACTAACCACAGAGATCAAGGACTTCCGAAAACATCTGAAGACAACCCTGTTCATCGAATACTATAGTCATATCCCTTGAGCCAACAGACATGACAGAACTGCAGTCCCTCCCACCACCCCAAGACTGTATATAAGAATGTATAATAGCTCATGATGTATAATAGCGCACTATGTAGATAATCCAACGCTAATCATTTCCCCACCCACACCCACACACCACACTCTCCACTGCATGAAGACACTTGCCTTCCCCTTGATTGTTTGCCGTGGAAACCGCCTTGATTGAATGATAAGATGGTATATAAATACCATTAAATAAAATAAATAAATAAATAAATAAATAAATTCTGATTAAGGCTCGTCTGGCCCATCCGGACGTCCAAAATTTGGACGGGCTGGATTTGTACCCAATTCTGCACCTGTGGGAGCTAGACATTCTCACAGGAGCTGAATCGGGTGCAAAAGGCTTGGATGGGTAGATAGGCCCAAATTCTGTGCCACCAGACATACAGCTCCCACTTCATCTAACTCTCCCAATGCTCCCATATGGAGCCTCGGTGCCGTGATGTCCCACCGGCAGGGCATCAGGACACCATGCAGGAGCCCTGCTGCCCCGCACAACCATTGTGGTGCTTTTCCCTGCCATCCGACCCCAGAGGGGCCTGACAAGGCTGGAATCAGGCAGTGGGGATCTTCTTGCACTGCTCACCTGGTCAGAAGTGTCCTGCCTCAATGGCCTCAGACGTCGGGGGAACTCATTCCACCTCTGAGGTAGAATAATTCCCCCACCCATGGTCTTCCTCCAGCCCTCCCAGTCCTGCACCCATGCAGAACTCAACGCACATCTCCTCTGTACGTATGAAGAGATCTAGTGCCGGCATCAGGTCCAGGAGAATAGCAGGGGTTGGACATCCAAGCCGGACGTCCATCCTCGCTATTATAACATTGGAATGATCCCCATGGTCTAAGAGCAAGGTATAAATACCTTGCTTTATGGCAGGGGTCTCAAACACGCGGCCCGCGGGCCGCATGCGGCCCGCGAGACAACTTTGTGCGGCCCGCGACGGCGGAAAACCAAAAATCCCCCAAAACCCTGGCTTCTGCTGCTGCCGTTGCCGCCGTGGCAGCAGCAGAATCAATTGTCAAATTAAAAAAAAAACTGACTTCTGCTGCTCAAGCAGCTGTCCTGCGGCCCCTTTCCCTCTGCCCGGAGATCCGACTCTGCTCTCAGCGGCGTGCTTTTCAAGCCGCGAAGAGAGTATTCCCCTCTCGCGCGGCTTGAAAAACCGCGCGAGAGGGGAATACTCTCGTCGCGGCTTGAAAAGCGCGCCGCTGAGAGAGCAGAGTCGGATCTCCGGGCAGAGGGAAAGGGGCCGCAGGACAGCTGCTTGAGCAGCAGAAGTCAGTTTTTTTTTTAAATTTGACAATTGATTCTGCTGCTGCCACGGCGGCAACGGCAGCAGCAGAAGCCAGGGTGTTGGGGTTTTTTTGTTGGCCGGTAATGAGCTATGGAGGGGCTGACTGAACTGGAAGTGGGCTATTGGCAGAGGGGGGAGGGGGGGGTTATGACTGGTAATGGGCTGGGGGGGGGTTATAACTGGTAATGGGCTATGGTGGGGGCTAGGACTGGAAATGGGCAGATGGGGGTTAGGACTGGAAGTGGGCTATTGGCAGGGGGGGTTATGACTGGTAATGGGCTGGGGGGGTTATAACTAGTAATGGGCTATGGTGGGGGCTAGGACTGGAAATGGGCAGATGGGGGTTAGGACTGGAAGTGGGCTATTGGCAGGGGGGGGTTATGACTGGTAATGGGCTATGGTGGGGGCTAGGACTGGAAATGGGCAGATGGGGGTTAGGACTGGAAGTGGGCTATTGGCAGGGGGGGGGTTATGACTGGTAATGGGCTATGGTGGGGGCTAGGACTGAAAATGGGGTGATGGGGGTTAGGACTGGAGGTGGGCTGATTGGGGGGTTAGGACTGGTAATGGCCTATGAGGGGAGGTAAGACTGAAAATGGGGTGATGGGGGATACGACTGCAAGTGGGCTATGGGGGGGACTAGGACTGGTAATGGGCTATGGGGGGGGGTAAGACTGAAAATGAGGTGATGGGGGTAAGACTGGAAGTGCGCTATGGGGAGGTTAGGACTGGTTATGGGCTATGGGGGGTCTAGGACTGGTAATGGGCTGGGGGGGTTGCTAGGACTGGAAATGGGCTGAGTGGAAGGGGGGCTTGAACTGCAAATGGCTGATGGGGAGGGGGGCTTGGAATGGAAATGGGCTGTGAGGGGAGGGAGCTAGGATTGGAAATGGGCTGATGGGGGGCTAGGATTGGAAATGGGCTGATGGTGAGGCTAGGATAGGACTGGAAATGGACTGATGCAGGGACTAGAAAGGAGCAGATGCTGGGTGGGGCTGGAACTAGAAGGGAGCTGATGTTGGGGGAGGATTAGAATGGGATGGAGCTGGGAAAGTGAAATGGAGAGGGGAAAAATATTTTGTCTGGAAGAGAAGACAAATCTACAATTGGCCAGGTATTGGGAGAGTAAGTGGGGATTGAGGATGGAGGGGTAAAATTTGAGTGGATGAAATAGGAATGAGGAAAGAGCAAAAGGAGAAAGATTAGTATGTTAAAGCAGATGTAGAGAGAGAGAATGGAAAAAAACTAGAAGAGAGAAGAAAGGACAAATGGACAGCAGACGATGGAGATAGCAGAAGACACGAAGAAACCAGAAGTGGCTGGAGCAATTGCAACTGAAAAAAAATGCACAAAAGGTAGAAAAATATCTCTTTATTTTGAATTTATTAACTGGAATATGTCAGCTCTGGGAAATGTGCATCATTAATGTCTGTGCTTTGGTACAAGAAATTATTTATAGTTTTATTTCTACAGTGCTGAGATATTCTGTGTAATTCCTATTTGACATTGCTACTTGTTCTCTTTTCCCAGTAGGTCATGTATTGTTCTCTGAAATGTATTGATTTAATATTTGCAGTGTTGCCTTTTGATAGGTAGGGTCTGGTGCTTTGTGAGTCCTGGTAGTGCTGTTATGATACGGGGGGTTTGCTATGGGTTCCAAATGGGCAGTGTTAGTAGTAGTTCCTAATGTGCCTGGCGGTTGGCACTGGATTATAGTAATATAGAAATTTTCTAGTCTTTCTTTATCCATGCACTCATTATGCAACATTATGCAAATATTTATGCAAATGAGGCCCGTGTCTTATGCGGCCCCCGGGTTACTTTACAAGTCCTCATTCGGCCCTCAAAGCAATTTGAGTTTGAGACCCCTGCTTTATGGTCTATGAACATGGCCTATAGAGGTCTGCAGTATCAACTACAGAATTGTAAGAGGTCATTGCATAAGAAGCTACTTATAAAAATGTTCCTTTTTCATGCCTACTAGTTAAAGAGTAGTCAATCCATCAAATAATTTCCTTACCATTCCCCTAGATACTGTCTCTCAGTCCATCAGTTGTCAGCCTGTTTGTATGCAGTTGTTGTGTTGTCTCTTTTGACTAGACTGTAATGGGTAGGGACTGTCTCTTACATATGTTTGTACAGTGCTATGTTTGCCATGTAGCACTATACAAATACGTAGTACTAGTATGTGGCACATAAATGCTCTTACATGAATGTATAGTCAGTCTAAGGTGGGTGCAGACATGTGTGTGTGCCCTCTGCAGGCGCATATGTATTTTATAAAGTACGCCAAGCATCGCAACTGTTCCCCACTTTAAACTTGGCCCTGGGAATGCCCGCATACATCACACATAAAAGCAGGCGCTATCTTTCCATGCGCTTACTTTCTTCAATTTTATAATAGTGACTTTTGGCATGTGAAATATGGTTTATGTGTCGAAAATGCATTAGAAAATTACTCCCTAGAAAAACACTACACCTTAAATGAAGAGGAAGTTTGTGATTTGAGAACACGAGTATTCCTCAGTGCAAATCGATCAGAAACTTACTTCAGATGCAGCAGTAACATTTGACTTTACCCTGTATGACTTGAAATTGTTTAGAAAAGGGGATAAATTCATCAGATAACTTAATTAGTGAACATCACATTTGACCATTCTAGCAGACCAGGTCACAACAGGAAACATAAAACAAAAGTGCAGAGAAACAAGATAAGCACAGTATAAAAGCTCAGCAATTAGAGACTCAGTATGAAATGCCAAACGACTACTCATGGCGCTGCATCTACTGTAGCACTAATATATTACAGTTTCTCTCATTAGTCTAAAGCGATAGAGAGAAATAGAAAGCAACGCCCAGGAGGCCCTTTAAAGAAATGGTCCCTTTATTATTTCCTATGCAAATATCGCATCTCTGCTTCCTGTTTAAATAGAAGCCACACGGGCTTCATTCCATTCCAGCGAATAACAGAGAAGAATCTATTTATTTGAAGTTTGTTTCCTGAAACCATGAAACTGTTTATTTTTATTTTTCTGCTGGCCATTCCCTTAGGTAAGTATTCCCAGAAGACATAATTAAGCAGGGGTCTTTTTTCACCCCGAGTACGTGTTTATTATAAAGGAATGGGTTTTTGTCTTAGGCGTCCTCTCTCAGGTGACATTAGATCAGCCGGTGTCTGCAGTTCTGAAGCCCTCACAGACCCTCAGTCTGACCTGTAAAGTCACTGGCGTTTCCATCGATGACAGCAGCTATTCCTGGCACTGGATTCGGCAGCCGCCAGGAAAAGGACTGGAATGGTTGGGATACGTGTACTATGATGGCAGTACAGGCTATGCAGCTTCTCTCCAAAGCCGATTAAAAATCTCCAAAGACACCTCCAGTCCCAAAAACGAGTATTCTCTGCAAATGACGGGCATGAAGGCTGAAGACACGGCCACATACTACTGTGTGAGAGATGCACAGTGTGATAAAGGAAACCAGAACTCATACAAATACCACACAGATGTCTAAACTGCTTTATCTTCTCACATAAAGTATTATTACTAGACACTGGGGAACAATATTTTCATAAAATAACAGCCATCTACCACAGTACTGACAACACTACTATAAAGAAACTTGCCAGCCCAATGGGTACATAGTTCGAGCCACATTGCTGGTGACACCCTACACCTAAGGAAGGTATGAGAAGGAGAGAGTATAAGAGTGAGGCAGGGAGGGAATAAAAGAAGAATTGGAAAAGAGACAGTGAGGGAAGCAATGGACTGAAGGCAGAAGGAGAGGGTAGGGCCTACTGGTACTTGATGTGATTAGATACTAACTGGAAGATAACAAACAGGGACTTCTCCAAAACATGCAAACATGGGCAGAATTATTTTTAACATCTTATAGTAGGTTCTCTTTCATTGAAAGCTGTTCACCTTTCCATATTATCTCACCATGCCATGGAAAAAAACTAGAAGGAAAGTGAATAATTGGAAGTGCATGTGAGTGCACTCCACCTATAATAAGAGCATTACCCATAGATAAAAAATGCTCATGTATGGACCAAACAGATGAAATGACCTGTCTGATATGAGTCTGGGCATTTTTCTAAATGATAAGACCTAGTTAAGATGCTGAACTTGAGAGAAGGTCAATGAATAAGTAGGGGGCCCTTGGCAAGCGAAGATCTGCTGCCAAGGTCTGTGGCTAGGGGGGTCCCAATAGAGGCACACAGCATATGTTACATGGTATGACACGGGGCAGGGTCAATACATCCATATCCCTCCCTATTTTCCTTAATGAATGGTAGTGAGCCCAGTGACATTGGAAATTTGCCATCCGCACGAGAACGGCGTATCCCCAGTCTCTGACGGAATGGGTAGGGGTGATGTAACAATAAAGGTTCTGATTGCACAAAAGCAATAATGTTTAAGAAACTTGATATACCACTCTTTGAAAAGACAAACATCAAGGGTAATGTTTCCATGGCAACCCTTACAAGTTAACAGTCCCAAAATGGGCCTGTTACCACCCAGAGACAAACACTTAAGTGCCAAACAGAGCAGGTATCAGCACCGCCATTTGAATTGTGCTCTTGTAAATGGTTATAGTTAAGTTGCTTCACAGTAGTTTCTTATTGTAATGTTGTGCTGCCAGGCCTGGATTTAGACCTAGGCAACTGCTTAGGATACCAGATTTTGAAGGCACCGAATACCTTGGCTACACAGGAACCTGATTCCTCTTGCTTCAGCAGCGTTCCCGCTGCTCTCCTGCCATGCTTATGGGAGCCATAAACCAAACAAACCCCCTTAAGATCTCCCACATCAATATCCAAACAAACAAGGGAAACACAAAAACACACACAATTTTTGTAGGAACAAACACCTTGAAGGAATTTCCTTCTTGTAGTGTAACGTTCCAATTTTATCTTAAATTTAAATAGGGACGTAACCCTAACAAGGATTGAGAGAACTCTAACCCTCAATACCAGCTGGTAAGCTACAGTTCACACCAGGCATAAGCCAAGCTCCAATTGATAACAGGCACTAAGCCAAATAGAAGTCACTTAACTTGAGTGAATTTCTCCTCCAACGGCAGTGCAAACTGTAGGTTCATCAGCAGATAGCAGTCCTGACCATCATACGCCATACCAGGGCCTTACTCACTTGCTATCTGCTGATGAACCTACAGTTTGCACTGCCGTTGGAGGAGAAATTCACTCAAGTTAAGTGACTTCTATTTGGCTTAGTGCCTGTTATCAATTGGAGCTTGGCTTATGCCTGGTGTGAACTGTAGCTTACCAGCTGGTATTGAGGGTTAAAGTTCCCTCAATCCTTGTTAGGGTTGCGTCCCTATTTAAATTTAAGATAAAATTGGAACGTTACACTACGAGAAGGAAATTACTTCAAGGTGTGTGTTCCTACAAAAATTGTGTGTGTTTTTGTGTTTCCCTTGTTTGTTTGGTTGCTTATGGGAGCCAGCATCTTAAATCTGGCCCTGTGTGCTGCAGATGGCTATATGTGCTGCGGCCCTTAATCCACATAAAGAACTTTCTTGAATGACTGAATGATTTATTTATTTATCCAACTATTGTCCCACTTAATGACTAGAAGATGACAACTAACCTTCTCAAATGCAAAACAAAACAATACAGGAACAGTTTAGACAAAATTACTTTTTTTGCATTAAGAACAAATAAGAGTCTACTAACACATTCCTAGATAACTCCAAAATATTCAAAGGATAAGTGGCAACTCCTTACCTACCCTGAATTCATTAGGTAAGGCATTCCACAATCCCAGAGTATAAAGTGCAAATGTCCTGTGCATTCTGGGTCCTACAACTGCGCAATGATGAGAGAAGGAGCGTACTTTGTAAGCAAGCGCTCAAGGGCGAGTTGACATAGACTTAAACAACTTAGAACTCAGACTGTCAGTGGCGATACTGTGAATAAGTTTAAAGACATGAAGCAACACTTTATATTGTACATGCATAGCAATGGGGAGCCAGTGTAACTGGCTTAGAAGAGGGGTAATATGAGCAAACTTTGGTTACTCTAAGATCAGTTTGGTGGCAATATTTCGAGCCATCTATAGTGCTCGAAGGCGACAAACAGGCAAATCTTGATAGACCAATATTACAATACATTACATTAATCAAGCAAGGGATACAGGTATATCTTGACTAAACCTGTTGCATTGTCTGGATGAGAAGGAATGAGGTGAAGGATTGAAAGATAAACAGTTAACAGAAGAATTAGCATGCACACAAACAGTGCGATAGCTTGAGTGCAGAGGCCAATTTCCACATTCATTTCCAAAACATGGAATAGCACTGGGAAGGGCATGAGGGGGAGGACTGCATCTTACAGTCAACTGTTTATATACCTGTTTGCTGTAAACACGGAATAGCCTGTTATTCTGTTGATGTTGTTGTATGTGAACCGCGCTGATACCAAATAGCGCGGTATATAAAAGATTGTAATAAATAAAATAAAAAATAAAAAACTGTTAACATGGCAGAAACATGGAGCCGTTGATGTTACCTATTGAAATGGAATAAACTATCTACATTATTAGTAATGGGGGTAATTCCAAGGCACGGGGACGTTAGATGGGGGCAGGAAAGGGGCATTGCGGGGGCAGTGTTAGGGCGGGCAATGGGCAGTCATCAGCCCCGGACGTACAGGGCCGATTCTAATGTTAGCCTTGTATGTTCAGGGAAAGCGACTTGCACAGGGAATTTATTCCACCTCTGAGGTGGAATAACTTCCCCTAGTAGCCAGAGATCGGTAGGCCTGGGACGCGGATGAGGCAAGGAGGGGCCAAGGACATTCCCCGCAGCCCGACCCTGACCTTAAGAGGCCAGATCGGGGGTCGTGCTGAGGGGAAAGCATCTTTGCAGCCGGCGGCTCTTCAATGGAGTCGTGGCGCTATGGCAATTGGACACCACGGCGCCATGGCTCCATTGAGCTGCCCTGACTGAGTTAGTTGGGCAAGGCCTGTACATGCATGCTGGATGGAATCAGGATCCCGGCCTGCATGTACAGGCCTGTTTGCGATGCTGATCCTGCTGGGCTAGACGTGCCCCACGGGTACAGAATCGCAACTCTCTCTGTGTGTCTGGTTCTGACTGGGTGCACAGAGGGCCACGACATCCAGGATGGAATCAGGCTCAATGTAATTAAAATGCAGTAAAGATACTGTCTCTGGACATACCCCCAACAGTTAACACGGAGACTTTGCAGTTACCGTGCATTCATTTTGTCAACCAACACTCTCTAAAGTGTGTGGGACTTATGATGCTGTCATTGATGGTGGTGCAGCAATTTCACAGTTTCCATTACGAGGGGCAGGCAAGTTCTGCAAAATTTCCATGATTGAAACCTCGATATTGCTGCACCTCCCTATATGGTAAGAATGAGGGTAGAGGACTCTCACACACCTTAGAGGGAACATTAGCAGTAACTGTACAACCTTAGCTCATTTTCATAAATAGGACCCTGACAGAGCTTGGTGACCCAATGGTGGCTTTACATGTTTTATTAAACAGCCGCACAATTCACCATTAGCAAGTTCTAACGAAAACAATAGATTCAATAACAATGCATTATGCTTCCTTTTCCTTCCGTATTACTACATGCAAGCATGTATTAATGTGAATTACTTACTGCTGTCCTTTTCTGCAATGAGCTTCATTCACTAATAATGTGTGTTTACAGCTAACACCATAACACACTTTAGTAAATCTAGCCCAAAATGAGAAAGGTTGGCTAAAACTGATGCATCATTCAACAATATGTTTTTACTATATGAAACTCCTAAAGTAAGGACCCATTAGAGTGAACTCTAGGGTATATCAGAAATAAATCCATCTCACAAATGCAAGATCCAGGAACTTGACCCCAACAACCAGTAAAGAAAAAAGTAATCCTATTTTTAAAATCACCAAACTTATTGCAATCTAGTAAACCCAAAGATCCTCAGATAAAAACATGCTTAAGCATTTCTGGCAAGGGGAATATCTTAGAATGGTCACAAATATGATGTAGCATGATTCTAATACTGAGTATCAAAGAAATTTCTGTATTATTTAAAACTTCTTACACAACTGTAAAATGGGACTTGAAGGGGGATAATGGGGTCTCATGGAGAAAGTGTGGTGTGTGAAAGCAGCTTGAAAAGTGCTGACAGTGTTACAGGAGGTGTTTATGAATAAGAGAGACAATCAAGCTTACATCATGCAAGACAGGGAGCTTTTGTTTGCAGGACGTTTGTCCTGATAAAGCGCGAGTAATGTTTATGCTTGATTTGACCTGAAACATGTAGTGTTTAGCTTGACCTGTAACATATAGATAAACAAAATTAAAGCATAAAAAACATGATGTAGAGTGATAAGACAAAAATTGTACAATGTGGCATTTTTTCCTAATAAAAGTAGGAGCTGTGGCCAAACTAAGGGAGAGGATTATAGGAGATTGTTCAGGTTTGTGGGCCTGTGAATTCCTCCCTAAAGCTTTAGCAGATTTTGTTATGCTATAACTGTGTGTGTTTTGTTTTCATTTCCTCACACTTGCTTCTGGGACCAGAGATAGAAGACCAAGGGCCGAGGAAGGATCCCTGTGTTTGTTGCCCCCGGCTAGGAATTTGTTACACTCAACAACCACCATGCCCTATTCTATAATATCAACCATTACATCTTAATTTAAGCATCTTTCATTTCACTATTAATTAGCAAAACATTTGGAATTTTAAGGCTAACACCTCTATAAGAGTGTGAAGTCCTCAGGGATTTTCACACTGACCCTTGGTCTCCAGTTTCTCCACCAATAATAACAGGAGTCATGGCCTCTTCCTCCTATTTATAGTTGTAATTATTATTCACAGTTTTGATTTTGCAGTATTTTTTCTCAGAGGTTGGAGAAATTACTATTCACAGTCTCCTCAGTGATGTATATCATTTTCTGCTACCTTTGTGTCATCCATGCCACAACAGTACCCTCTTATGATCAATATACAGATTGCAAGTGATTGAATCTATAAAGGTGCTCATTAAATAATTAATTTATTTAACTAGGCTTACATACTGCTTTTATACAAGTCAAAGCAGTGTACATTCAGGTACTGTATATACAGGGTGGTCCAAAAAAAGTGAGAACATCTCATAAATTAAAAGCTTAGTTTACTTATTTATCTTTTTTAGCTATATAACGTCTTTAATTTCGACAATTTCCGGTCGCCATCTTATTTTTTAAAATTTGTCAATCGTTTACATCTGTCTTTTTGAATTTTTAAATAACTTATATGCTACGAGATGTTCTCACTTTTTTTGGGCCACCCTGTATAAATATATATATATATTGTCGTGACCCCCTGCCCAGGCCAATGGCTGGTAGGCAAAAGGGCTGCCTTATTTGCCTTTAAGTAACGTCCCAAGACTTGGGGGCTTGTTTACAAAGCCGCGGTAGCGGTTTGCGATCGTAATCGGAGCCGCAGCCCCATTGATTTCAATGGGGCCGCGGCTGCGATCGCGATCGCGAACCACTACCGCGGCTTTGTAAACAAGCCCCTTGGTTTCTAGCAATGGATGCTGGGACTTGTAGTTTCTATCACTTTTCAGACAAAGTAGTTTGACCACACGGGGTGTTCAAGGCAAACAAAGATATTTATTCTGGGTTCCCCCCTCGCATCAAATTCATAACGCAACACAAGACAAGGATTCTTTCTCCAAAGTAAAGGATATCAGGAACAAATTAGGCTGAATCATCAAAACTCTGAAGCAGCTTTAAAATGGTGCTTCTCTTCAGCCACACCCTCCTTGCTGCACATGTGAGATTTGTTAGGGCTCAAACTAGCCCTTACGTCACTGCTAGGGCAGGGCTTAGCTCTAGCTACTTCATGCTTCGGTAGCTTGTGGTTTCTATGGGAACCTTGTTTACCTCTGCCTTTAAAGGTGTATTTCTCACTTTTCTCCCATTCCATTTGATCCACACAGCTCTCTTTATCACTATATATATATATTCCCTTGTCCCCAAAGGGCTCACAATCAATATTTTGTACCTGAGGGCAACAAAGGGTTAAGTGGCTTGCCCAAGGCCATAAAAAACACCTGTAGGGCTAGAAACCCCAGTCCTTCTGACCCAAGGTTGCTGTCCTCTAGTGGGATTTGAAACCCTGGCCCTCTGGCCTGAGGTAACTTGCACCAAACACTAGGCCACTCCTCCTCTATAGGCTCAGAGTAGAAATCAGTTTTCAAATAAAGCAGTCTAATGGTAAAATTAATGCTAGTCTTATCCCTTATAGTATTATTAGCATCGTGATTAGATTTATTCTATTTGTGGAATGTTTAATTCCAAAAAGAATGTGAAATTAATTTTCCTTTACATATCCTTTGCTTCCTAAGGTAAATCTACAGCTAAACTGCTACCTTAAACTGTTTACTGTTTTCCCGGAATTATTCAAGATAGAGCTTTTGTGCATCACTTAAACTTCATTATGTACTACCAGTGCCTGTGAGTAGAGCTATGCTTGGATCAATTGCTCTCAAACTCCAGGATACATTTCCAGTGAAGCAAAGTGTGCTCCTAGACTTGTACACCGGCCAATGTGTATCTACCCTCAGCACAAATAAAGATAGCAATATGTCTAACATTTGCCATCAACCCAAAAGCATTATTGGGTTGGTAATCCGTTTAACAATCTGTTTGAACCTCTGTTCAAAAAATACAAATGTATAGAAAATACAAATAATAAAATGGGGATCCTATAGATTGTTCTTAATAATTGAAGATGAAATGGGGTGGAAAACGAACTCCTATGAGATTTGTATAGTTGATAACATTTTTAGTTCAAATACAAATTGAAGCTGAATCTTCCACTTCTTCATGCTAAAGTGTGATACAGGGAAGAGAGAGAGAGTTCAATGAAAGTCATAGCTATGGAACTACAACAATACATTTAGTAGGATTCTAGAATAACTTCATTGTCTCTACAATATAATACTCCAGGGACCTGGAAATCATGTGCGTGCCTTAATGATATCAATATTAACCATACAATATGACAAAACCCCACTATATTCAAGTGCTAAATTTAATAGAGCATACCCTAATATTAAATGCAATTAAATAGCAATCCATACTAATAGATCCATCAGTACGTGTTCTCTGCCTCAAGGCTCCTCATACTTTGATACTTTAGATGGTTTCTCACCCTGAATCCAGTCTACTTTATGAATCCTCTCATGGGCATGCTATGCAAATTTGGGGGTAAACTTGTTCCTTAAATTCCAGTTCCTTTCCTGCAGAGCATAAGCTGTCAGAGACTGATGCTTATCAAAAGCTAGAACTTTGAAATTGTCTTCAACAGAAACAGAATATGTTCTATTGGGTTCGGTACATTTTTTTGCTGGCAGTAGCCCAGGTACGTGATCTCGCCTCATCCACACCCCATCACTTGTTAGTGCAGAGCAGTTGGAAATGAATTAGCAATTGAACATCAAACTCTTTTATGTTTGTTATGTTTTTTTGTCAACACAGGTGTGAAGTCCAATATTCAGTTGGTTCAGTCGGGTCCAGAAGTTAAAAAACCAGGAGAATCAGTCAAGCTGTCTTGTAAAGCCTCTGGATATACTTTTAACGAATATTCCTTGCGCTGGGTTCGACAAGTCCCTGGAGGAGGGCTGGAATGGGTTGGGAGTATTAGAACTGACACAGAAGAAACATTTTACTCCCAGATTCTTAAAGGACGATGCATCATCACGATAGACATTCCCAACAGCATGTTGTACCTACAGCTGAAAAATATGAAAACTGAAGACACTGCTGTGTATTACTGTGCAAGAGACACAGTGAGGAAAGACGCTCTGGAGTCAAACAAAAATCTGAAATAGAATCAGTGCAGAGATACTGTCAGTGCTCAGCTCTGCCACTAGAGGCAGCCTCACTGCATAAAATCTAAAGCAGATGTTCTCTCCTCAGATCCTCAAAGGGTACAAACATGTCTGGTTTTTCAGGGAAGCCAAGTTATGTAAATTAGTCTTCGTTTTCAGTCATGATACATTTCATGGATATTCACTGTAGATAAAACTCAGCCCGTCTGTGGTTCTCCATTAAAACCTAAAGCAATATATGACAAATAGGATATTTATTTATTTATTTTTATATACTGCTTTGTCAAGGTAGTCATAGCGGTTTATAGAGAACATTTTAACTATTGCGCGAAGCAGTTTACAGGGAACAATTACAGAAAAAAGTTACAATTAACAATAACAATGAAAAGCAATAACTATTTACAATTTAAAGCACCAGCTATTTACATGAGGAAGAATCATTCATGGTCTGGGGTGATTAGAGTTATGTGAAGGGAGAGTGTAGGAGCAGATAGGATCAGGGGGAATGCTGCTATGGTGGCTGATCACATTGATAATATTCTGTAAAGATGAATGTTTTGAGATGTTTTCTAAATTGATTTCTGTTAGGGTGTTAGGTAGATTATTCCATAGGGCAGGTGCGTAGATCGAGAATGCTCTATTGGATGTTGATTGATTTACTTTTCTTATATTTATTGGAGTGGATAGTATGTTTTTCAGGTTGTCTCTTTTTTTTCTTGTGTGTTGTTGCATATTTATCAGTGTGCAGAGATATGTTAGTGCTATGTTGTTTGTTATTTTGAAAATGTTCATTAGAGCTTTGAATTTGATCCTTTGAAGTATCTGGAGCAAGTGGAGGTGGTACAGGATGGGTCTTATGTGATCGGATCTTTCAGCTTGCATTATTGTAAGCGCAGCTGTGTTTTGAGCAAGTTGTAAGGACTTTAGGGTTTTCTTGGGGAGTCCATGAAGTATGTTGTTGCTGTAGTCTAAATGTGGAGTAGCCTAGTGGTTAGAGCACTGGCTTGGTAACCAAGCGAACAGGATTTAATTCCCACTAGCATTTCTTGTGGCCTTGGGCAAGTCCCTTAACCCCCCATTGCCTTGGAAGAAAGGCCTGGCAATCTACTTCTGGTCACACTATTAAGAAATCCCAGGAGATGCTGGGCCACCAGGACTCAACACTGACTCGAAGACACACAATGCAATGCAGCTGTCTATCTGATTTATTGGTAGTGTTTATAAGAACATAAGAACATGTAGGTTTGCAAAATGCCACGTATAACATGTAAATCATAGAATGCAAACTTATGAATGTATGTTTAAGTTGTAAACTTCCAATGTAAATGGTAAGTTGATGAGTTTCATCCAACTCTACGTGTTGGCAAATACATGAGCATTCCTGCAGGTCTTTTACTACTACTATATATCATTTGTAGGTGTAGCCAGGGGCGGCCCAAGGGGGGTGCGGGGCCATGTGCCGAGATTAATTGCGGGGCCTCATTTGCATAGGGAGCCTCATTTGCATAAATACTTGCATAATGTTAACATGCATTATTAGTAAACATGCTTCTTAATGAGTGTCTGGATAAAGAAAGACTAATAGATTTCTATGTTACTATATTCCAGTGCCAACCGCCAGGCCCATTAGGAAGTACTATAAACACTGACCTTTTAGAACTCATAGCAAATCCACCATATCATGACAGCTCTGCCAGGACTCACAAAGCACCAAACCCTACCTATCAAAAGGCAACACTGCAAATATTAAACCAATACATCTCAGAGAATACCAATGCATCTCCTACTGGGGAAAGAGAACAAGTGACATGGTCAAATAGAAACTACATGAACAGAATACCTCAGCTTGGTTAAAATGCAGAATATAGACCGTTACCAAAGAACAAGGGATCACAATTTAGAAATAGGAAGACAATAATTAAACTGGGAACCCCAAAAGCCAAACTTGGGATGTACAACAACACTGGAGAAATAAAACTATAAATTAATTTCCTCTTGTACTAAACAAAACACAAAAGATGTTAACAATGCACATTTCCCAGAGCTGATATATTCCAGTTAATAAATTCAAAATAAAAAAGTATTTTTCTACCTTTTCTTGCTTGTGCATTTTCTTTTCAGTTGCAATTACTCCAGTCACTTTCTTCTGGTTTCTTTGTGTCTTCTGCGAGCTATCCATTTTCCTTTCTTCTCTTTTAGATTTTTTTCTAAATTTTTTCTCTATATCTGCTTTAACATACTGATCTTTCCCCTTTTGCTCTTTCCTCCATTTCTTTCCTTATTGCTTTATCATCCACTCAAATTTCACCCTTCCATTCTCAATCTACACTTACTCTTCCAATACCCGGCCCTTCATAGACTTTTCTTCCCTCCCACACAAAATATCTTTTCCCCTCTCCATTCTCATTTCCCATCCCTTTCTAGTCCTCCCCCAAAATCAGCTCCTTTATAGTTCTAGAGCCACCCAGCATCTGCCCCTTTCTAGTCCCAGTCTCCCAAGCTTCCACATCAGCCCATTTCCAGTCCTAGCCTCCCATATGCTGTTTTCCAGTTCCATTCCAGCCCCCCATCAGCCCATTTCCAGCCCTTTTCCAACTCCCATCAGCCCAGTTCCAGTCCTATTCCAGCCCCCATCAGCCCATTTCCAGTGTCCTATTCCAGCCCATCACCCATTTGCAGTCTACGTTCCCCCCATCAGCCCATTTCTAGTCCTATCCTAGCTCCTCATCAGCCCATTTCCAGTTCCAGCCCCCATATGCTCTTTTCCAGTTCCATTCCAGTCCCTCATCAGCCCATTTCCTCCACACTCCCCCATCAGCTAATTTCCAATCCTAGCCCCCTCGTCAGCCCACTTCGCCCTATTCCAGCCCCCATCAGCCCATTTCCAGTCCTAATCCAGCTCTTCATCAGCCCATTTCCAGTCCAAATTCCCCCCATCACAGCCCATTTCTTCCATTCCCCCCCACCATCACAGCCCATTTGCAGTCCTATCCCCCCCCCACCATCACAGCCCATTTTGCAGTCCTCCCCCATCACAGCCCAATTGTAGTCCATTCCCCCCATCACAGCCCATTTCCAGTCTGTTCTCCCCCACCCCACACAGCCCATTTCCAGTCTGTTTCCCCCATCCCAGCCCATTTTTAGTCCGTCCGTCCCCACCATCACAGCCCATTTCCAGTCCTATCCCCCTCCACCATCACAGACAATTTGCAGTCCTCCCCCCATCACAGCCCATTTCCAGTCCTATCACCACCCCAACACAGCCCATTTGCAGTCCTCCCCCATCACAGCCCATTTCCAATCCGTTCTCCCCCCCCCCCCATCACAGCCCATTTCCAGTCTGTTTCCCCCATCACAGCCCATTTCCGGTCCGTTCCCCTCCCCCATCACAGCCCATTTCCAGTCTGTTTCCCCCATCCCAGCCCATTTTCAGTCTCCCCCCATCACAGCCCATTTCCAGTCCGTTCCCCCCATCACAGCCCATCCAGTCCTAGCCGCCCCCCCGAAGACCCCCGCGCCATCTAAGGGGCTGCAGAGGGAGCCTGGGAAGTCCGCGCGAGGCCCCGGCTCCCGCTGCACAGCCCGCCAGCGTGAAGAACCTTTACCTTCCCACTGGCGGCTGTTTCAATGAAGCCGCGAACGCCGGGAAAGGTTAAAGGCAATGCCCTTTAACCTCTCGCGGCATTCGCGGCTTCATTGAAACAGCCGCCAGCGTGAAGGTAAACGCTCTTCACGCTGGCGGGCTGTGCAGAGGGAGTCGGGGCTTCGCGCGGGCTTCCCCGGCTCCCTCTGCAGCAGTCCATTGAGCGAGAATGTGGTTCGCGCGGGGCTCCCTGAAGCACGGGGCCCTGTGCGAACAACATTCTCGCTCAATGGACGGGCCGGCCCTGGGTGTAGCCATATCTATATACATGTAAGAGACAGTCCCTGCTCATCCGAACTTACATTCTTATGAAGATAGACAACACAGCAACCTGCGGACTAGGGGAAATCTAGGGGATGGTAAAGATACACAAAGGCGGTGAACTGAAGTGCAAGGGGATCAGGATCTGAAAGCAGCCTTGAGCATGTGGGTTTTTAGCCTGGATTTGAATAAAGTCAGAGGTGGAGCATGAAGTACTGACTCGGGTAGTTTGTTCCAGGCATAAGGAGCAGCAATGAACAAAATCTGGAGTTGGCAGTAGAAGAGAAGGGAACAGATAAAAGCAATCTGCCGGAAAAGTGGAGTTCCCGAGGAGGGGTGGAGGGAGAGTTAACAGAGGAAAGATAGTGAGGCGTCACAGAATGAACGCACTTGCAGGTAACTAGGAGAGGTTTGAACTGGTTGCGTAAATAGGGAGCCAATGAAGTGGCTTTAGAAGAGGGATTACATAAGCACAGCAACACTGGTGGAAGATAAGCCGTGCAGCCAAGTTTCAAACAGATTGAAGGGGAGAGAGATGATTCACAGGAAGACCAGTGAAGATGAGGTTACAATAGTGAAGACCGGGAGTGACTAGAGAGTAGATGCGGTTTTTAGTATTGTGTTCAGAAAGGAAGGGACAAATTTTACTGATGTTATAAAGAAAGAAATGACAGGTGCAAAGAAGGAGAGGGTAGAGTCAAAGATGACGCCAAGGTTGAGAGCTAAAGGAACAGGGGAAATGATGGTGTTATCCACAGAAATAGAGAAAGGAGGAAGGGGAAGTTGGTTTAGAGGGAAAGATATTTTAGAAAAGTTTCATGTTTGACAATTGGAATTGTGTACTTATGTAAATTGTATTCACATCTAAAGGACTATTTTATAAGGAGTCTAATTTAAATATGGCTGTTAGTGTCATGCCCAAGTTGCAGGGGCATGTCTGGTACATAGTCTGGGCAAGTTAAAAATCTAATTGTGTATTTATAGAACGCAGGTGTAAGCCAAAAGTTGTCCATGTCTAGATTCACACCTGTGCCCCTGACAGGAATAGGGATTGAAAAATGCTCACTTCAGTCGGCTCGCACAATACTTATTTCCCCCTGCAAATTAAAATGAGGTAAAAATTAAGGCCTCTGTGGGTGATTAAGAGCAGCTGCATGTCCTTGTTTTTAAAATGGCTGGAAATATCGGCATTTACACATCTAGGGTGCCGGATTTCCTCCGTCGGTATTTCCCACATCTATATTTGTCCAATGGCTCCTCCCCTTACACCTGATGACCTCCAAGTCTCAATTCTCCTCTCTACGTCTTATCTACAATGCACCTCCACATATATCTATTTATTTGTACTATCTATATCTTACAAAACAATTCAAGGAAGCAAATAAAACACATTTCTATCAGCACTGAGTGTTCTAGACACATTAATACTCTGAAATAAAGATATTTATGCTTATATTCTTAAAAGCAGAATGTAAAGAGTGCTTGGAATAAGGGTGCTCTCCCTGATAACATGCAGTAATAACAGGGGGAAGGGGGTTAGAAACTTCTGGCTCTTGCAGCCTTCATTCCAGGATAATTTATCCTAACTGGGTGCCTCTTTTCAATTTGGCAGAGGGAATTAAGGACGTTACTTCTGAACCCAGAACTCAAAAAAAGGAATTTTCATCGGCTCTTAAGATTTTCTTCAACGTAGTTTGAATATTTCATGCAAATAAACAGGTGCACTTCCCGTTTAAAAAGATCAGAGAAGTGACAAATATCAGCAAACCGACTGCATCTTCCTGAATTACTCAGTTTTCAGATCCAAAGGAGAATATGAAATTGCTCGTTTTTCTTTTTGTGTTGGTCACTCCTTCATGTAAGTACCAGCTAAAGACTGGGGAAACCAGCTCATTGTTTAATGGGCTAAAAACCTTTTCTTAATGATGTTTCTTTTTTTTTAGGTGTCTTTTCTCAGATAACATTGGATCAGTCTGGTGCTGAATTTCTAAAGCCGACCGAGACCCTCAGGCTGACCTGTAAAGTCACTGGATACTCAATTACCAGTGGTTACTGGTGGTACTGGATCCGACAGGCCCCCGGAAAAAGCCTGGAATATTTGGGACACATAAGTAGCAGTGGAGGCACGAATTATGCGGCAGCTTTCCAAAGTAGGATAACCATCTCCCGAGACACTTCTAAAAATGAGTACTCCCTACAGCTGACGAGCATGAAAACTGACGACACGGCCACTTATTACTGTACGAGAGACACAGTGCGAGAAGGGAAGCCAGGACTTGTGCAAAAAGTGACAGCTGTGTATGAGGATCAATAAAGCCAAGTAGACCATTGTTACCGTAAAAACCTCTCTCTTTGCAAAAGTCACTCAAAACTAATACAATATAACTGCAGGAAAATACACTCGAATGCTTCTCTCCTTGACTTCCTGTTCAAAAATCTTCTAAAAATAAGTTCTGGAAAGCGTGAATTAAACTGTTGAGACAGAGCATGTTGGAAAACATTAAGGCAGGTGTTTCCTTGCTATCTTCTGAGACCTGTTTGGAAGCCCCTTAGCAGTCTCTGTGAATAAAATGTTCACATATTCCCATTCCTACATGTACCTTTGATGGGCCAACAATAAAAAAACATTCTTAAAATACTCTCTCTCCTTTCACTATTTTGCAGTCCGCAGGTCATGCACACCAGGCACTAGAATTGCTACTCAGTTTTCCATCCTATAAATGTTTCTGTCTCTCTTCAAAGTACCTTAAAAAACTATTGGCTATAAGAATATATGTACATTTTAAATAGGGGTAAATATAATATACTTAGAGGCAATTCTATAACATCCACGTCCGACCGGCAGAAATGTTTAAAGTGAAAATGGGCACATTTTAAACCCATTTCGGAAACCGTGTTTCCAGAATCAGGTAGATATATGTTATAATGGGACCTAGCTATATGCAGCCAATGGCTTGTACGTCCCCATACTCGCTGTATTCTGAAAAGACAGACATTTGTGTTGCTTCCCATGTCTGGCGGTCAGGCTTCTGCTGGCAAAACGTACATCTCCCAAGCTGACGCTCACACCGGCAGAGTTGTGCTCATGCAAACACCACATTGATACTGATGAAACAGATACAGTCATGCAACCCAGGCGATGTATATTTCTAATAAAGAAAAAGGGGTCTGTTGTAGTGGTTGATATGGAAGGGCAGACCAGATAGGCCATGTGATCTTTTTCTGTCGTCATGTTTCTATATATACTAGTCTGTTGCATGCCCATAACTCTACAAGGTTATCTAAGCATATGCTTCACCCATTACAACTAGCTCAGAATACTACAGCTTGAACCATCTGCCAAATCTCAAGGCAAACTCATATCACTCCCATCCTCAGACTTCTTCATTGGCTACTGATAAGTTCAAGAATAAAATACAAAATTCTCACCATCATCCACAAGACTCTGAACAAGCAATCTTCAAAGCACCTTCAGAAGCTAATTCACATTCCCAACCCCACAGACCAAGAAGGAAGAGCACCCAGAACATACTCACCCTTTCCTCTCAGTCAGACAGGAGCAAACAGTACTCACAACGCAGAGCATTCGCACTTTACACCCCCACCCTCTGGAACTCACTACCCCCCACTATACAAAGCATTAAATCCACTATGGACTTTCGCAAGAAGCTAAAGACCAATCTCTTTCAAGAGCATTTTGGCCCTCGATCCCAGCCTGACACAAAGCATCATGACCCTTTACAATCAAAGGGGATCTCTCCCTCCCCATCTTATAATCTTTATCCAATCCTCCCCATTCCCCACCTACACCTCATATAAACCTACAAGCAACCATTTAATTTTTAACTATAGGTTCCTTTTCTCCCAGCTATACACTTAGGGCCTGATTTTGGAAGGCATTTACATGGGTGCCCTTCAAAAATCCTGGATATCTCCCTAACGTACCCAGAGTCTATGCAGTTAGCAATGGGGTGTGTTGGGGGCATTCCGGGACAGAGCAAGGGCGAAGGAAAGAGCTAACCAGGTAGCACCGGTTTTTGATGCTACCCGCGTAGCCCTCTGCGCCCGGGCTAAGCGGGTAGCTTGAAAATCAGTGTTACCAGGCTAGCTCCTGCAGCTTCTGGTGTGTGTGATGAGACCTGGATTTTCAATGCCGGGGCCATATATGACCCTGGCATTGAAAATCCAGGTTAGGCAGAACGGGAGCAGGCTATGCGCCAACGTGGCGCATAGCACCGCCCAGATGAAAATCAGGCCCTTAGTTCATTGTATGTACCTCTTACTTAATGTTCTAGCTCCTTTTCATTTATACAAAATGGTCATTGCATTTCACTCATTTCCATGTAAACTGTTTTGACTTGTAGAAAAACGGTGTATCAAAAATTGTTAAATAAATAAATAAAATCTAAGCGTACCACAGCTATTGTCAAAGCAAGTGGAAAGTGACCTTAGTCATTCTTGCAGGGATCATCGCTGCAAACAGTCTGTGTAATGGTGAGAATGGGCCAGAAAACACTTAATTGGGTCCCTACAGCTACATGTCAGAACATGACCCTGTCAATAACAGGGAACCATCAGGATGAGAACATGCACCAGAGGAAACCTCAGAAACACCTGCCCCACAGCTTCAGCATCTGTCCTTACAAATGTGCACAATGTTAGAGACCTCGCATGGTGCATTCGGACATGTATTAGTGCTGTTTGCACTGAAGCAAGGACATGCCCTGCTATGTTGATGCAGAGCAGCTTTCCAGAATATGCTGCCCATTCACACTCGCTCCTGGTGATGCCGCAGTCAGCCCTACGGTCCAGGTACGGGGGGGTGGTTGACAATTCTTGTTGATGTCTCTTCTCTCTTGCCTTTTATATTGTTGACACAGTGGGTTTGGTTTAAGTTTGTTAGTATTTTTTAGAAAAGGAAAAAGTTTAATAAATGCACTGAAAAGGTGCCTTCTGTCCTACACAGCACTGCTTGAAAGTAAAAGAGCCATGAAGAAGCTGGCGTGAAACGCTAGTGATGGCGTCCAGGATGGCATTGGGAAAGGCAAAGTTAGAGCAGTGACCAAATAGTGCAGATAAGTCTGGTGTTCTGTATTTGATACCGATGCTGCTCTGCATGTATTTGTGAAGCACTAGGACGGATGTTGCATTAAATTATACTTTGTGGGGTGGAAGGCTTCCATAATAAGACTGGTTAAAATTGATCAAGAACCGATTAAATTGGGAATGTAAAAAATTGATGGATACTGCTTACATTTGTATGAGGAGTTTTTATGATCATTGATGCAACTGAGCAATGGGTCAAGGACTGAGATAATCGATGCCTATGACCAGTGCAATGGTGATCTGAGATCCTTGTCTCCTTTTTTTGAAAAAAGTGATCCATTTTCTGCCATGGTGTAGGGTTGAATGAAACATTTTTTGTGCTGATAGCTATATCATTGGTTCACTCTGTGAGTGGTCAAGACTTTGGGTGACTGTTTCTAAAATACCGGCACAATTATAAACATAGTGACCTCCAAGTCTCAATTCTGCTATGTACAATGCACCTCCACATATATGTATTTATTTTTTACTATCTATAGCTTACAAAACAATTCACAGAAGCAAATAGAACAAATTTCTATCAGCACTGAGTGTTCTAGACACATTAATACTCTGAAATAAAGATATTTAATCTTATATTCTTAAAAGCAGAATGTAAGGAGTGCTCGGAATAAGGGTGGTCTCCCTGATAACATGCAGTAATAACAGGGGGATGGGGGTTAGAAACTTCTGGCTCTTGCAGCCTTCATTCCAGGCTAATTTATCCTAACTGGGTGCCTCTTTTCAATTTGGCAGAGGGAATTAAGGACGTTACTTCTGAACCCAGAACTCAAAAAAAGGAATTTTCATCGGCTCTTAAGATTTTCTTCAATGTAGTTTGAATATTTCATGCAAATAAACAGGCTGCACTTTCCGTTTAAAAAGATCAGAGAAGTGACAAATATCAGCAAACCGACTGCATCTTCCTGAATTACTCAGTTTCCAGATCCAAAGGAGAATATGAAATTGCTCGTTTTTCTTTTTCTGTTGGTCACTCCTTCATGTAAGTACCAGCTAAAGACTGGGGAAACCAGCTCATTGTTTAATGGCTAAAAACCTTTTCTTAATGATGTTTCTTTTTTTTTTTTTAGGTGTCTTTTCTCAGATAACATTGGATCAGTCTGGTGCTGAATTTCTAAAGCCGACCGAGACCCTCAGGCTGACCTGTAAAGTCACTGGATACTCAATTACCAGTGGTTACTGGTGGTGCTGGATCCGACAGGCCCCCGGAAAAAGCCTGGAATATTTGGGACACATAACTAGCAGTGGAGGCACAAATTATGCGGCAGCTTTCCAAAGTAGGATAACCATCTCCAGAGACACTTCTAAAAATGAGTACTCTTTACAGCTGACGAGCATGAAAACTGACGACATGGCCACTTATTACTGTACGAGAGACACAGTGCGAGAAGGGAAGCCAGGACTTGTGCAAAAAATGACAGCTGTGTATGATGAGGATCAATAAAGCCAATTAGGCCACTGTTACGGTAAAAAATATTCCTCTATGCAAAAGTCACTCAAAACTAATACAACATAATTACCATCGTCACTACCTGTTCTGTAAATGTTGCACCTCTATTGGTATTGCTCTTAGGGTTGGCTTTTCAGTCTTACTCTGCCAGTGGGATTTTCTCATTTCTTTCTTGAAAAGATCGTGAAATTCAAGCTATTTGAAATCAGATTTATGCTCAATAAAATACCTTAGCTTCTGAAATCTTTCTTAATAATAAAATAGCAAAATGCTTAGTGCTTAGAACACAAAGCTTAATATTGGGAGCAGTACTGGACATAAAAATCTGGATTTCTTCTCTCCATTTCCTTCTATATCATCTTTGGTAAATCCTGATGGCTTTCTCATGGGGCGATCTTAGTGCTATTAAACAAACTGAACATTTTTTCTACTTCTATTTACAAATATTGTATATGAATTCTGAAGGGCTAAGGTCTGGGTTGTTGTAGGGCTCTGAGTCACTGTGGCTGGTGGGGCACACTGATTGATTTCATTACAAATACTTGATGAGCAAGCTTTACTCTAGTAATTTAAGGGGTCACTGTCTAAAATTAAAGCACAGCAGATCTTGATAAACAACTCCCTCATCAATCTTTTCTTAATGCTACCAATACTGAGAATAAGATTAAATCTCCCGGGCGTTTTTACACATCAGGTTCTCCTTTTTCCTCTATCGTTATCTTCATGGGAGAAAGAAATCAGACAGAGGAAGTCCCTCAACTACTTAGTATTTGCAAAGCATTTTCAATCTCATTGCTGTCTTCCAAACTGATGAAATCCTTAGAATCAAAGAAACAGTATCCAGATGTTGCGTAAACATTTCTAAGGTAGCTCGCTCCACATTCTGCAACAATTGGTTTCTCTTTCTAAGTTTATAGCAATTTTAAATTCCCCTCATATTTCTAACAACTTTAGATACAGGGCAATTAATATAATCAGCTATTTCCCTCCTATTCTATCTCTATGTATGACTATATTGGGGTCTGTTGACTAAAGCACCTTTGGCTTTTGCAGCTAACGTGGCAAAAAAGTTCAGATAAGACGGTATGCACAGCATTTACACAGCAGGTTAGACGCTGAATTTATTGAGAGCATGGCGGAACAGCAGCCTGGTTGCAGACCAGACCACCTAATGAGGTGTTGCCCTGTCTGCAAATCCAATGGGTACCGCATGCTGTTGAGGCCCACGGTCACTGTGCATTGCAGACACGCCTGGTCTCCCCCCTTATCCCACCCACTCATGCAGGTAATGCACGTTCTGCAGATAGCGCAGAAAATCGCTGAGTTATCTGCATTTTGCTTGACTTATTGGTTAAAGCAGCCAGACAGTGTGTGCTAAATGCCACATTAACAGCCTACGTGGTTTTAGAAAACAGACCCCCTTTTAGTCAAACAACACGTCCAAGAATCTGCTCAGGTATTTCAGGACTTTCTCCTGGGTCACCCCATCTCGTCAGATCAAACCAATATTTTATTGAGATTATTATAAAATTAAAAGGTAGTGTAAATGTTTCTACATAAAGACAATTCTTTTCTAATTAGTGATCTAAGACTCTCATCTATATTAAAATAATTAATACACTTATCCTTTTACAGCACTGCTACCAGTACTATTACTTATGATTTCTACAGCTCTACTAGGCATATGCAATGCTGTGTAAACACACGTAAGAGACAGTCTCTGCTCCACAGAGCTTGCAAGCACTCGAATTTGTAACTATAGACACACGTTTGGCATTATCTAAACTTTTGAACTTAATATGAGCCTAGCAGGCTACAACTGATGGACTGTATTAAACTTGAAAGTTTAAGACGAAGAGCCATCAGCAAGTCCATTGTAACACTGAATGAATTATTTTCATCCAATAGCCATTCAAAGTTCTGCTTTTCTATCGTTAATAAATTTCTCCGAACAGAAAGAGTAATGAAGTCTGCCTTTTTTTAATCACATTACTACATGCATCGTCAATGTTGTGTCTGGTAACTGCAGGGAAACACACTTGAATGCTTCTCTCCTTGTCTTCCTGTTCAAAAATCTTCTAGAAATAAGTTCTGCAAAGCATGAGTTAAATTGCTGAAACAGAGCATGTTGGAAAACATGAAGGCAGCTGTTTCTTGCTGACTTCTGTGATCAGATGAGATCTGTTTGGAAGTCCCTTAGCAGGCTCTGTCAATAAAGCGTTCCCATACTCCATTCTTACATGTACCTTTCATGGTCCAAGAAAAAACAAATAAACATTTTTAAAATTCTCTCTCTCCTTTCACTGATTTGGAACCTGCAGGTCATGCGCAACAGTTACAGGATTACTCTTTAGCTTTTCATCCTGTAAACATCTCTCTCCCTCTTGCCTGAAGAATCATAACGTCACCTTTAGAACCTACTTGAAAAATATTTGCAATAAAAATATATGTCAGTTTCATATCTGTGTTAATATAGCAAGCTTAGCCGTCCATGATGAGTGTCTGTTGGGGGATCATGGTCATTTCGGATGTACTAATGGTAACTCGGAACTGGAGTGAGGCAGACCATGGGGCAGCCTGGAAGTTAGCTGCCGGACTAAGGGAAGCCACAGAAACCTGTTGGAGGCCTGCCCAAATAAAAGTCCTTTGAAAGAATACAGAGGGATCTAATGGCCACACCTCTGGCTATAGTCTTTACAGTGTTGACTAGAGGAAGTGGATTGGCCAATCCATATTGGAGTTGTTCGGCTGTCTATTTTTGCATTTTTTCTTTGTTTTCACTATGGTCTAATAATAAGTTTGTCCTTCTGTCTCCTAGTTGTTATCTAGTGCCTATAACAACTGCTGTCTAAATACTGATTGTTAATCATCCATTGGTAAGTTCAACAGTTTATTGACCTTGCTTCATGATACGTCTCCCTATCGGCAACCGTTTATCTTTGCAAATCATTTTATGTAATTTTATTTATTAGTACATGTACACATTTTTTTAACACTTAATAGGGCTGTTTTTAATTGTCTATTATTTAGTTTTTACTTCATTGTTTTTGTTGTTTTTTATTGTTCCTATTGTTCCTATTGCCTGTTTGTTTATGATTACAGCTAATCCTTTTATGTTTTTATATTGCAGTGGTAATGGTCCCCAGATGAAGGCCTAAGTGGCCGAAACAATGTTGGGCTCACCAATCAATAAAGTTTTGTCCTCCAAGAATTTCTTCTTTTCGTACTTCTTCTGTGTGCTGTTTGACTGCAGGTGGGGTGTTTTCCTTGTTCCTGTTGATCAGGGGCAGTGCAGCCATATCATGGTTTCTATCGCAAGTTCTGGAAGACTCCTAGAGGACCTGTCTGCCCTGCTGGATCAAAACTGCAATATTGCTGCACATCCCAGGTGGTAAGAATATGAGCTGTGGACTCCTACATACCTTAAAGCTCATGTTGGTTAACAGGCTAGTTGCACCACAGGTTCCTTGCCTGAAGTTGAAAGCCTACAATCTTGGGAGAAAATCCTCCTCACCTCTCAGCATAGTACAGCACAAAGCAAACATGCATCAGCAATTTGCATTGACTCAGGTACAACCTCTAGGAGCCATATTTTCTCTAAGGTGTATGGAGTCTGCCACCCAAATCCCTTCCACTGGGAGTGGTGCAGCAATATTGCAGTTTTAATTGTGGGGACAGGCAGGTCCCCTGTAGACTCTGACCATCCCTCCCAGTGGAAACCAGTATATTGCTGCATCACTCCAGATGGTAACAATGCAGGTGGGTGACTTCTACACACCTTAGAAGGAACATTGTCTAGGACCGGCTCTGTCAGCATATGATTGCAGCTGATGGGGGGGGGGTCTTTATAGTCATCCTTCTGGATTCAGCATCTTCACTGCATTTCTCCCGACTCCTGGGCCACAGGGAAACATAGTAACATAGTAGATGACGGCAGATAAAGACAAGCATGGTCCATCCAGTCTGCCCAGCAAGGTGGCAAGAGGAGGTGCCCCTGCCGCCCTGTGCTGGTCCCCCCCTCCCCATGCCTTTGTTTATTTACCTTTGAATGGCCTGATCTTACTGCCCTCCAGAGATTATTGCCGTAGGCAACAGCCTAGTGGTTGGTTCGGCCCTGGACAGGACTCGTATAGATTGCACAAGGTTTCAGAATAATCAATCATGATACAAACTGTATCACTTACCAAAGTGGAAAAGTGAGCTCTTAGCAGGCTTGTGACCTGGTGTTTCTGATCCAAGCACCGCCAAAGAGGAAACTTTTACATAAAGTCCAAAGATTTACACGCACCTTTGTCAAATCTGGGTTTTTTCAAAAAAGATTTCTCACAAAGATTTGAAACATCTTCTTTATTTGGCAAAAGGATTTTCAAAGACATGCTTAGTGTTCTTATTACAACTTCTGGATAAAGCCCCGCAACTTTGCAGTACTTGGTAATTTGTCTCTTGGGATATTCCCATTTTGATGCTTATTCTTGAAGAGAGAGATCCTACAAGCAATATTGAACTGCTTCCCTGACCCCAAAAGCAGAGGCAATACTGTTAGGACTTTTTTCTTAAGGTCTGAACTTGCAGACAACCTTCAACTTGACTAGACTGTATCTCTTGGCGTAGGTAACTGAAGGTTTATTAGACGTCTCAACCCATGGAAATAGGAAGGATAAAAATGTCTGATTACTGTTAGTGCTGCCATGTTTTGTCCTTCTGTCTGGCAGTCACCAGTTACATGTAGCTGTATAGATTTGGTGCTTGAAGATGCACTAAAGAGATTTTGGCTGCGACTCTCAGGGGTACGAGAATGCACATGTTTATTAACAGGTAATTATAATATAACTTTTATTCTACATGCAATGAAAGGCTGTCATCTTATAACTGAGCTCTCTCATTTCATAAGGCTGTGTACCTCTATTCCCCTATCAGATGCAACCACCAGTGTGTGACTTTGTGTTAGAGATGTCTGTCTGCGATATACACAGTTAGAATATATGCAGTTATCTCTCTGACTGCTGAGTTTCTTTACGTGGCCATAGCATATTTATGGTGTAGGGTAGGTAGCTGGAAATTTCAGTTCTTAGTATGGGTAGTGAGGTTGCTTTTACAGATTTGGAATAAAGATGGAAGTGAGGGAAGTTACTGTGGAAATAAGCTGGATCTAGGGAATGGGATCGGGAAGAAAAGAAAGAGAGAGAGAGAATGAATCTTCCAAATATATAAAATAAAACAAACATATTATGAAAGTGACTTTTATTTTAATTTCTACTTTTAGAAATGTGGCCACGCTTTATTCCAGGACATTATATATATACACAAAGACAGACATCTGGTTGTACAGACGATGCCAGCGTTAGATGGGTGAAAAGAGGGTGAGATCAGGCAGATCATTTGGCAGAGTTATTAATAACATACTGTGATAAGGAAGCTTGTAGTGAGCCTATGGAAATAGGAGAAACTAATGATTTTGCTTTTAAGAAAAGTGACATCCCTGCAGTGCACAGGTTTCAGCTTTGGCATAAAGAAAGCAAACAGAGAGAAACTGAACCTAGGCTGCCACACCCAAGCTCTGCTGACGTAGT
This sequence comes from Ichthyophis bannanicus, assembly GCA_033557465.1. Classification (NCBI taxonomy): domain Eukaryota; kingdom Metazoa; phylum Chordata; class Amphibia; order Gymnophiona; family Ichthyophiidae; genus Ichthyophis; species Ichthyophis bannanicus. The sequence continues at coordinate 126,248,478 of CM066048.1, forward strand.
TGCAGGCTTGAAAGATAATTGCAAGCACCTGTCCAGAAAGGGAGAGACACTGCCCGGGAAGCAGGGATTTAAACCTTGGCTAGAGAGAAAGCAAGGGAGAGAGCCCGGAGAGAGAGAGCATGGAGAGAAAGAGGACAGAGGGAGAAAGCAGAGAAGGCTTCAAACCCCAGTTCCTGATCAGAAGGTTCAGAGAGTGCAGAGGTGAGAGCCCAGGACTCAGCTCAGGAGTCAAAGGAGCCAAGCCTGGAACAGGGAGCCGTGGCACAGCTCCAGGAAGGAACTCAGGGAAGGGAACCAGGGACTGTTTCCCAGAAGCTGGAGGGAGACTGGTGAACACAGCCAGGGAGAAGTGACCACAGCTTCAGGTACAATTTATCCTTACCGGGTGGAGCCGTGCTCAAGAGAGACACAGGGATCCTCAGAGAGAATACACCCTGAGACATATACGTTAAAAGCTCAGAGCAGGGCACTGCATTACCGGAGCCAGAGGAAATGCAGGTTGAGCCTATTGAGCAGGATTTATTGCCTCCAGAAGTACTCATGGACTGTACGCTATGTCAAGCTGTTAGCATTGAGTCCCTTTGCTAAAGAATAGCTGAAAAGATAAAGTCTCCTGAAAAGTAGAGTATTGAAACCTAGCCTGAACTGAAGGTAGGAACTTGCTCTTTTAATGGGAAGATACATGTTGCATGTACATTGGAATGCTTAATGAAGACAAAGGTAAAAAGAAGATATTTTTACTTTGTTGAATGAAGCAGCTGTGTTTTCTTTATCCGTTATATTGATAAGCAGCTGCCTATAATTAATGACTGTGAAGCTCATCCAGCCTGTTGTAAATAACCTTGAGCGAATGAATGGAGAAGTATCCTGTAACAGTCTACATGGACTTTGTTTGCATTTGGGGAATAAATTTTGTCATTTGCCTTTACTTTCGGTTTCATGACTACACTTCATCTTAGAAGGCCAAAACTACAACTCCCAGCATGCATCACCGGGGAAAAATAGTTTATTCAACCTTTTATAAGAGAAGTTAATGGCAACCCTACCCCTCTAAGCCTTAGGCAGAGGGCTGGGGCGTGACAATACACTAGAAGTGTCTGACAACACAAGAGATGCATGGACTGAGGCGGGTTTACTAGAGGTTTTCTTAATGGTCTTTTGAATGATTTGAATAGGTAGGTGCTCATGAACACCCAGACAGCTATAGATTTCCCCTTTTTCCCAGCTCTTTTCCTCTATCGTCAGTTTGCTGTTTATGAAGTAAGTATGATCCCCAGTAGAAGTTGTTTCACGCATGGGCTCTGTGTTGATGTAGGCCTCCTTGCTTATCTCCTTATCCCCTTCTAACCATTTCACAAACATGGCTTGGGGGTTGTACACTTCTACCAGGCAAGTGAGTGTTACAGTCTCTTTCAGGGCAAGTTCCTCAGGGGACGGTGGAAAAACAGACGGTCGGTGGAGAAGCCTCTTTCCCTGCAGATGAAATGGAAGAAAGTTGAGCAATATCCTTCTGAATAAAAAGAGTGCAGAATGACATATCATGTAAAAAGAAAAAAAGAATCAGCTTTTCTTGAAAGGCATTTAACAGCGCGGAACCTGTTTACAGCACTTTTGGGTGCAGGTTTTGTCACCAACTCACCACATCCCTGAAAACGGCCACTTTCAAATATTTCTCCTAACCCCTGATATACTGAAGGGGAAAATTTCTGTAGCTCATCGGGCCCTTTTATTTCCTTTCTTTTGGAAAACATGTATGTTGGATGGGCAGTTTTGCAGCACAGACCAAAGACATGGTGATGTTTCTGGACTCCTGGGTTTTGGAGCCAGGGTGGTCCACCAGCGAGATGGACAAGGCATCTGTGTCCCCCTCTCTCTTTCTTACCTCTAAACTCCTGATAAGCTTAAATTCACCTTTGACTTTGCCCAGGACGCTGTCTCTAAGTTTTATGAAAGTTAGCTTGGGGCAGTTTCTCCAAATAGGTTAGTTTTGTGCATACCATGACAGTCAAGAACATCACTTCTGAGCTAGGGTATGTAGAGTATGATCTTACTCTCAAACTTACTGCTAATGCTTGGCATAATATGTGCATCGTGCCAAAGAGCGCCTCCTGCTGGAGTTTGTACGATGTAACAGGTATGGGTAGTTTGTCAAGATAAGCTTGGAAATTCTTTTTTTATCAAGCCTGTCGCTCCCAGTACAATGGTAAAGATTTCTGTAGCTTTCTGCCACGTTTTCTTGGTCTCAGACTGCATTTCTTGGTACTTCACCTCTGAGGTGGTAGAAGCAGCACGTCCCAGCAGGCCGGTAGCACGTACAGGGTCGTGATCTGAATCGCCCTGTACATGCAGCCGGGCTGGCCTGCCCCTACTCTGCCCCAATCCCACCCCCTGCCGTACCTCCCCATCCTGATGCATAGGACGCATAGGGAGCGCAGGTGGGGAGATGATAAATAGAAACATCCCCTAGGGTTACTATGTCTGGAGTACTAGCCAGCTATAAGTGAGGAACAGCTATTGGCTGATCAGGGCCGGTCCCAGAGTTTGCTCAAGGTGTTGGCAACTTAGGAAAACCTTTAGCCATATGCCCCTCCCCCCCTTTCCGGCTGGTAGAATCTATCATTGAGCTTTGAATGCCCTGCTCTTTGCTGCATCCCAGGAGCTGCCATCCTAGGTCACTGCCTAGATTGCCTCATGGTTGCGCCAGCCTTGAGTTTGGTTTTGCAAAAAGTAATGACTAAGCTCCCAAACAGCATAACCCACTCTCTCTACCCCACTCTCAGCTCCAGAAGCATTCTCCCTACCCTCATTTCTATCTCCTCTCTCTCCACTCCTCCAGTGTCAGGAATACTCACATCTCTCTCCGTTCTCCTCCTCCAGTGTCAGGAATATTCCTCATGTCCTCCATTCCCCCGGTCCCAGGCACATTCCCCTTTATCGCCCCATTTCCACATTCCCAGGATCATGCTCTCCTCTCTTCCTCCCAGTCCCAGAACATTCCACGGTCTCTCCTTAGCCCTCCACGAACATATTCTTCTATCTCTTTTCCTCCCTTGCAGTTCCCGGAGTACTCCCCTCTTTCACTTCCTCTTCTCAGTCACAACAGCATTCAAATTCTCCCCTCACTCCCTCCCTACCTCCACCTGCTTCCTTCCCTGCTTTCTCCCCACCTCCAGAGCAGCAGCTTACACCCCGTATTCCCCTCCCTCATACCGGGTACAATTGCAGATTAAGTTCACAACCAGGGGCGGCTCAAAGCAATCTGCTGCCTGAGGTGAAGGATGAGATGGTGCCCTCTCCCCTCCCCCCCCCCCCCCCCCACACACATAGAGGGCGTGGGCCTTTTTCAAAACTCCAATCAGGGACTAAACCAAACCAAAAAGCTGATTAGATTATATGGAGGAAATTCAAGATGTTTGCACACCAAGGAACTAAAAAAGAGCAAGATCCACTAAATTATAACTCATTTTTATTGCTTTTTCTTTTTCAACATATATTTTGCATCCACAGAACCCCCTACAACAATGGGTGTAGAGCAGAACCAGGACATTCTGTTCATCTCACTATCAACAACAACAAGCATTCTCTAATACTAGGCATATCGTGAACTAATACAAAACCCTACAACAAAGTCACTGATTATTTACCATACCATACCATATCAGCATCAATTTCCAAAACTCACATAAAGAGCCCATCCAAAAAAAGCGTCACTGTAAATACCACAGTGGGCCCTGGAACATCCATACGGCTATTTGAAAAGCTGAACAAGTCAAATTACTACAGTACAGATCCTTACATACATAACTCCATGTTAACAGAACACCTGGCCTCAGTCACACACTCAGAACACAGACCCTCACCAAGTACAGAATACGTGACTTACATTCTAAAGTAAAAATAAAAATATGTAGACAAAATTTAAACTGAAACCCCAAGAAACCAGACTCCGCATGCAGTGCAACATCAGATAAATAAGAGATACAGTTCCCCCATACTCTGTAAAATATAAAGACAGCACAAAGTCCAGTCACTAAAATGAAATAAAATTATTCCCATGACTGCCACTGGTGTCCATTCCCTTCCAGTCCCCCTCCTTCCCCACTGTCCAGCCCCTTCTAGTCCAAAAGCCATGGCAGCCCCTCTCAGCATCCACTCCCTTCCAGTCCCATTCTCCCATCCCCTCACATCAGCCCATTTGTAGCCTTAGCCCCCAGTTTTCTTCCAGGGCCAGCAGCTCTATACTCCCCTCCCCACCATCAACTCATTCCCAGTCGAAGCCCCCCCAATCAGCTCACTTCCAGTGCTAATCCCCCCTCAACCCCATTACCAGTGCTAGCCTCCCCTAATCAGCCCATTACCAGTCCTACTCCCCCATTAGCCCGTTACCAGTCCTAGCCTCCCCTAAACTGCTCATTTCCAGTGCTATTCCCCCCTCAGCCCATTACCAGTCCCAGACCCCCTCTCATTCAGTCCATTCTCAGTCCTAGCCTTCCTTAATCAACCCATTACAAGTCCTAGCCCCCCCCCCGTGATCTGACCATTACCAGTGCTAGTCCCCCCCCCATCAGCCCATTATAATCCTAACCCACACTGTTTCTCCCCTTTGTCCAGCATTATCCCCAGTCTGCCCAGTATGTCCCCCATCTCTCCCCTTTGTCCAGTACTTGTCCCCCTGTCTCCCCCTTTGTCCACCTTGTCTCTCACATTTGTATCTCCTTGTCCTCCTCCTCCTCACCGCACTCCCTCTACCTGCACTTTTCATCAGCCAGCAGCAGCGGCACTCCAGCTGTTTTTATTTTAGATTTTGTCGCCTCTGGCCTGCCTCTGCTTTGTCGCTACGTTTTTTCCTCAAGAATGCTTGCAGCAAAAAAAAAAAAAAAAAAAAGCAGTGGGAAGGAAAAGGCAGGCCAGAGGCAGCAAAATCTAAAATAAAAACAACTGGAGTGCCGCCAACGCCGCCACACAAATCAGCCTGATTCCTTGCAGGATTCCTGTAAGCGATCAGGCTGATTTGTCCAACGTTGGCAGCACTCTGGCTCTGTTTTAATTTTAGATTTTGCAGCCTCTGGCCTGCCTCTGCCTTCTCGTGTGGAAAATCAGAGGCAGGTCAGAGGATGCAAAATCTAAAATTAAAACAGATCCAGAGGGCCGCCCCCAATGGAGTGTCGACTGAGGCAATCGCCTCAGGTGGCCTAATGGAAGAACCGCCCCTGTTCACAATTCCCCCTCTCACCCCCTGAGGGCTGGCTCTTGGCAATAATTATTAGCAACATTGCTTCTAAAGTGTGAAGGAGTTTGCCACCCATGTTTCTGCCATCAGGGGTGGTGCAGCCATATTGTGGTTTCTATCGCTAGTTCTGCACGACTCCCAGAGGACCTGTCTGCCTTGCTGGATCAAAACTGCAATATTGCTGCACATCCCGGGTGGTAGGAATATGAACAGGGAACTCCCACATACCTTAGAGTTCTTGTTGGTTAACAGGCTAGTTGCACCACAGGTCCCTTGCCTGAAGTTGAAAACGTACAGTCTTGGGAGAAAATCCTCTTCACCGCTCAGCATACCACAGCACATAGCAGACATGCATCAGCAATTTGCATTGACTTGGGCATATCCTCTAGGACCCATGTTTTCTCTAAAGTGTCTGGGAGTCTGCCACTCAAGTCCCTACCATTGGGAGTGGTGCAGCAATATTGCAGTTTCAATTGTGGGGAATAGGCAGGTCCCCTAAGAGTCCTGTAGACTTTGCCTGTCCCTCTCAGTTGAAACCATTACATCATTGCATCGCTCCAGATGGTAGCAATGTAGGTGGGTGACTTCTACACACCTTGGAAGGAACATTGTCTAGGACCGCCCCGTCAGCATATGATTGCAGCTGATGGGGGGGGGTGAGGTGTCTTCATAGTCATCCTCCTGGATTCAGCATCTTCACTGCATTTCTCCCGACTCCTGGGCCACAGGGAAAGATAGTATATGATGGCAGATAAAGACCAGTATGGTCCATCTAGTCTGCTCAGCAAGGTTGCAAGAGGAGGTGCACTTGCCGCTCCGTGCAGGTCCCCCCTCCCTGTGCCTTTGTTTAGGGGTGTACCCACTGCTCCGTGCAGGTCAACTCTACTTGTTGAGATATGAAACATGTGACTATTTATGATTTGTGATTCAGCATCTTCACTGCATTTCTCTCAACTCTTGGGCTACAGGGTAGGTCAGGGGTGGGCAATTCCGGTCCTGGAGGGCCGCAGACCAGTCAGGTTTTCATGATGTCCCTAATGAATATTCATGAGATCTATTTGCATCCACTGCCTTCCATTGTAAGGAAATAGGTCCATGAATATTCATTAGGGACATCATGAAAACCTGACTGGTGTGCGGCCCTCCAGGACCGGAATTGCCCACCCCTGGGGTAGGTGAAAGAGGACAAGTGGAAACAGTAGGACCTACCACTGGCATCTACAATACCATTGTTACTCTAGGCAGCTGCCTAATTCCACCAGCCCTCCTCTAAGGGATTCTCTAGCTCCTTTTTCTCTTCTTTTTTTGCTAACTTACCTCTCTAAGTTTCTCTGTCTCCTGCTGCCCATTTGTGACTCTCTCGTTATCCTTCATTGCCCTCATGTTACCTTTTGATGTTTTCTGTTTCTGTCACTTTCCCTCTTTTCTTTCCTCACGTTGTCTCCATCTCTGATCTCTCATAAACTAGATATTCCCTGAACGTTTGACCTACCTTTCGGGTCAGGTAGGGGTGTAGCCAGAATTAGAGCCACCTGCAAAGCAAGCACAGTCACCTTCAGCATGGTCAACCAGATGTTCCCAAGGGATGGAAAGTCTCTGGAGAAAATCAGAAGGTACTGAGGCGGTGTCTCTAAGGATCCTTGTATTTATACAGCAAACTCTGCTTTCAAAGCGAGGCAAGACTAAAGGCCAAATTGGGACAGAGGAGGAGGAGGAATTTCAAGAAACTCCTGCCCTTTACTTCTATTACCATTAATCATTTATACAAGGCATATGCAGCACTGTACAAACACGTAAAGAAGACAGTCGGTGGAATCTTTTTCAAAGAACATTATTTTATCAGCATATCTTTGTCTCAGGCAAGATAAAATAGCTTTGCAAGAGGAAGTTTCCTATTTAGGTAATGTGCTGAACTCTTGTTTAACTTTGAAATCTCAGATTAACAAGGTGATAAAGATTTTTATAAACTTCAAATAGTATGCTGAGTTTTATTTGCAACAGGATCCCTTTAGGATAATACTTTACTCATTGATCTCGTTTTGTATTTATTACTGCAATATTATTTATTTAGGGTTATCAGAAAAAATATATTCACAGTTTGCAGATAATTCAGAACTCATTGGCATGTCTGATACCTGGCATTAAGAAAAGTGATCATATTATTCCTGCTTTGGTGTTGCTACTGTGGTTACCAGTTTCAGCAAGACTCTTATTTAAATGTATCTGGTTGATTATGAAAACTTTCTAGCTCTTTGTAGAAAATGAGGTACTTTCTCGATGTACGAAACATGTGACTACTCATGTGAAACAGTCAAAAAGATTTTTTTGACTTTGTCCCCTCTCACTTTGGCAGGAAAGACCTTGAGAAGAAATAGGTTTGTATGCAGACCCATGTCATTGGAGCAATCTACCAGAATCACTACACAAAAATCATGCTATGCTGGTTTTTGGAGAAGTTTTTAAAGCTAATCTATTCTGGAAATGGATGCTAGAAATGGAATAGGTAACTTTGGAAATATTATAGCAGTAATTTTGTTTTATTTCTATTTTGGTTCATGATTGTTTTATATTTACTTTTGTAATTTTAATTGGATCTTATTCTGGATGCTTTATTGTAAACTACACAGATGTTTGTACAGGCTAGTAGTATAAAGACAAAGAACACCGAACAACAGAAGCAGGCGCTCCAGCGCCGCTAACACACTATACATACCCCCAGTTAATACCAGAACCACCTGTTCAACTTCAAAAGGAATGTTCTCCCTTTTTGCACCAACTTTATGGAATACAATTCCTGGTGAGTTTTGTAACACAAATGACTTAATGACATTTAGAAAGAACCTATAAACACCCCTCTTCATCAAACCTTTTGCAAATGACGAGACTTCTCACATTCAGTGTACTAAATAACAGCTGCCAATGTTACAAAAATTTTGTACATATCTTCTTTTTGCCTTTGAAATTTACCCTTCTAATTATCCTGTTTAACTTCCCTTGGTTTAAGTTTTGGTTCTATGTCGATTTCTGTAAACTGCTTCAACTTTTAGACTAAACAGTATATAAACACAGCTACATAAATTAATAAATTCACAATAACCGAATTTCAGCAATTTCCAAGTGCCTTACGACATTGCAAGTAACACCTAACACATATTACAATACATAGCTTGATATCCAAGAGCAAGACAATCAAGGAAAACTAAGAATTACGTCTCCCATTAATCCTGCACATGACACGATCCTGACATCTAACACCTCCTTTCTAATGTTAAGGAAAGAGAAAAAGGAATTAATATCCGGGACAGAGGGGGAGCTGCTCACTGAGCACGTAAACAGCACACTTTATAAAATTAAATTATACTCATTTTTATTTTGTTATGAACTGTGTTATGGTTCCTGCTTTTTCTTTTTGAACATATATTTTGCATCCACAGAACAGTGGGTGCAGAGCAGAACTAGGACATTCACCCACATAACTCAATATCTCAAAAAAAAAAATCTGATTCTGATCATCTCACTAACAAACATTCTCCAGTGCCAGGCATATTGGGAATTAATATAAAACCCTACAAAAGTCACCAAAGATCTACAAAGCCAAATCTGCCATACTATTACCAGCATAAACTTCCAAAACTTATACAAGGTGCCTACCCAGAATAAAAACAGCACTATAAATACTGCAGTGGGCCCTAGAACATCTAACACCTATTTGAAAAGGTGAACAAGGCAAATTACTGCAGTACTGATCCCTGCGTACAAATTTCATGTTAACAGAACACACGGCCTTGGTCACACACTCAGAATACAGACCTTCACCAAGTACAGAATAAGTGAAACAATCTAAAGTAAATATAAAATATTTCGACAAAAATTAAACCGAAGAAGCCAGACTCTGTATGCAGTGCAACACCAGATAAGAGATGCAGTTCCCCATACTGTGTAAAATATAAAGATAGCGTAAAGTCCAATCACTAAATTGAAAATAGAATTATTTTTCTACCTTTGTTGTCTGACCATTTTATTCTCTGGTCATGCTGGTCCTGATCTGAGGCTTCTGCTTTCTTGTCTTCTCTTAGCACTCTATCTGCCATTTCATGTCTTTTCTTTTGTTTTCTTCACTTCCTTCCATCAACCTATTTCCATTCTCAGTACCCCTCCCCGCCAGCCCCCCCCCCCCCCCCCGTTCACCCAGTCACCTACCAGTCCCATCTCCAAGTGTCAGCTCCCTCCAGTCCCACTCCCAGGTGTCAGCTCCCTTCCTGTCCTCCTTCAGTACCATCTCCAGGTGTCAGCTCCCTTCCTGCTACCTCCATACCATCCCCGGGGGGGGTCAGCACCCTTCCATCCCCCTCCTCCCTTCCCTAGTGTCATCACCCTTCCGGTCCCCCTCAGTACCATCCCCAGGTATCAGCTCCCTTCCATCCCCCTCTTCCCCCCATATCAGTTCCCTTCCAGCCCTCTCTTTCCCCCTCTGTCAGCTCCCTTCCAGCCATCTTTCTCTTTGTCAGCTCCCTTTCGCCATCTCTTTCCCACTCTGTCAGCTCCCTTCCAGCTCTCTCTTTCCCCCTGTACCAGCTCCCTTTCAGACATTTCTTTCCCCTCTGTCAGCTGCCTTCCATCCATCTCTTTCCCCTGTGTGAGCTCCCTTCCAGCCCTCTCTTTCCCCCTCTGTCAGTTCCCTTCCACTAGCAAGCTGTGCCTTTTAAAGTCTCAGACAGATCTGAGGCCCTCTCTGGCTTGGAGGTCCAGGGCAATTGTCAAGTTGCATCGATCCTCATGCCTGTCCAGATATCTGCTGTCTTTTATTTTGTACAATACAGGGTTAAATTTATTTCTATTTCTCTTGTGTTGCATGTAGTGCATGCAGTGTCTGACTTTCTGAGGTTTTAGTTTCATTTTTGTCTACATAGTTTATTTTTCATTTTGTGATCACTTATTGGTGAAGGCCTATCTGCATTGTGTGCGTGAGGGACCAATGCACACACTATACAGTAACAATGGAATTTCTGCTTAAGAATGGGTGTGGGGCAGTCTGGCTTGTTCAGCTTGCACATTGCCCTCTCTGCAGTTATTTTTTGGGGGCGGGGTAAGAATGGGCAAGGGCGGAGCGTAGCTAGCCACATGTGGAGGATTTTCAAAATATTGCCAACCCTAAGTGCCAAAGAGCTTCACTAGGAGAAAAACAAAACAGATATTTGCCCACTCTGCAGACAAAGGCTTCTCTGAGTCCACAGCTAAGCCACACCATGCCTGAGACCTAGGATGGAGGGAAGGATGTCTAAAGAAAAGAACTATTACTGACCAGAGGTAACTGCTACAGATTCTACTCATTTACCAGGAAAAGAACAGCCCCAAGGGGCTCTGAAGCAGAATTTTCTCAGCCAGAAGTGCAGTGGCTGATGCGTTTCTGGCCCCATTTACAGCCTTATGCAGCATCAGAGGGATTGCCTAAGGGACCTAAGTTAACAAGAAACTCCATAGAGGCCACTCACTGGACTGTGCGCACACCATACAGAATTTTTTCTTTTTTTTGAACTATTCAGTTCTTTTCCATTTTTGTTTGTGCTGCTAGTTCTTGTTTGTTTTAAGTAACCAAAGTCTGAAACTTCCCAGTACTCTGTTCCTAGCACGACCAGGCCAGGGCTTTGGTGGTGTGTGTTATTTGCTTTATGTTCAAGAATCTTCTAAGTTCAACCAGGCAGTTTCTGTTCTTGTAAATAACATTGTGTGCTTTTCTGTACAGAGCTGTTTACACGTTTATGCTAGTAAATCTGATTGATGTTGAACGCTGTTTATTCTCTGGTGAATTCTGTGGAAGAGAAAATAGATCACAAGGCATGAGACAACTCTCTCTGTTGTGCCAGGAAACCCACATGTTAGCAGGCACAAGCCCCAGGACACTAAGGGAATCAGTCTAAGAAAGCTCCAGAAGCCTGAAGGTTTAAGAGGCCTGTACTCTGCAGTACACCGGCATCTGCAGGAACTGAGGCCAGTGGCATAAATTCTGCCCAAGCAGTCATGCAATGTGTGTGGGGAGGAGAGAGAGAGGGACCCAAGGAAGAAGGAGCCCATTTGCAGCCTTTCCCAGATATTTTAAAATGGACTCTTCTGCTAAGGGGGCCCTATCAGAATCTGTGACTTGGGGGGCCCTTACTTTGAACTCCTGCCACTGACTGAGGCAGCTGTGGGATGCGGCAGAGTGACAGCTGTGATATTTCCCCTAGCTGCTGCTGCTGTGGAGCAACCTCGGGACTGCGTGCACTGAACTGCGCTGCCTCACGAGCTGATCCATGGAGCAGAGTGAAAACAGAAGCAATTGTGGTAGAAAACTGTGGCCAACCAAGAACAACTGTGACAGGGCAGAAGCAGCCAGAGATGGACGGCCACAGTGGCAAGGAGAGATAACAGCAGTGCAGAGAAACAGCCGCTGCGGTGGAGGACACAGCAGCAGAGGTGGGGAAGAGCTGAGCTGCAGGAGGAAGAGTGCTGCAGCCACGATGAAGAACCAGACCCTAGAGTTCCAGTTACAAAGGAGCCTCCTCGGGAACTAATAGGAGGCAAAGAAAGGTCCCCCTTGGAACCTGAAGAGAGAAGTTACAGAAAAGTTCCCCAGCAAGGGACGAAGAAAAACCACAGGAAGACGACGATGGAGGAAGACATAAAGCCCAGGGATGTTTCATGCTGGCAGGAAGGGAAGCCACATGCAAAGGAATAACGTGGAGAAGAGGAGAGCTGGACCAGAGAAGATAAGCAGTGGAGTGAAGAGGACACGGAGGCAGTGCTGAGCTGTAGTGAGTCATGGGGGAGCAGCTAGAGAAGAGAGGCTGCAACAAGCTGCGTGAGCTGGAGACTCTCAAAGAGAACCCAGCCTGCAGAAAGGAGCCTTTTAATCATCGAGAAGCTGAGATGGAAAGGAAAGAGGGAGCTGTGAGAGCTGAGCAGGCAGGGAGAGCACACCTGCAGAAACGACTAGGGAGCCTGCTGTGAGAGACTTTCTGGTGAGTAACCCAAGCGCAGATCTGACGAGTGGGAGATCTGATCCGCAGACATAAGGAGTATCCACTTGTGAGTCATACTAGTGTCAGCAGGGAGGGGAATTTTATAAACTGTTTCCACACGTACAGCGGCATCTATAAAATTACATGACAGGTTACACGCAGTACCAAGAAAGTGTATACAGTATGTTTACATAACCTGCAGGCACGCCTTGACCTATTTCTTGTTAAAATAGGGTAAAAATAGATGTCATCTTGATCTCCAAGCCTAGGTGACATGTTGTAAAATTACCCTCAGAGTGAGAAGATGTGCTGAAAGTGAGAGGGTCCAGCTGCAGAGGAGCCCAGATCCAGTGAGAGAGGTGCCCTGAGCCAGCCTGAATGACCAGAGGAAGATAGAGAGAGCTCATTGTACAATAGAAAAATCAGACCCACGTCAATGTGACCATTCAGGGAGAGTTCGGGGCAAGCATCCCGAGAGATCAGATCCCGAGAACTAAAGGCCAGACCCTGTGCCAGGTCCAGTCCAAAGAACCAGATCAAGAGGGTGAAAGACCAGATTTGAGACCTGAGCCAGCAGAATGACCACTGTAATGCTGAGACAGACTTGAGTCAGAGAGAGAGAGAGAGCACCCAGACACCTAGGAGACTGAATACAGACTTAAGAGCTGAGAGAAGCCTGCACAGCAAAGCAAGTCCCCTGTGCTGCCTCTGTGTGAGCAAGAAGAGCGACTGTGAGCTATACGTTTTCACCAGCATGTAATGCGGGAGAACCGCGGCTCCTTGCCTCTTAGAGAACCGCAGCTGTGCTGGTGATCTGCAATTACAATGAAAGCCGAAATTGATGCGGAGCCTTTCCCGCCCCTGTGAAGATCTCCATGCAGCTTAATTCCCCCCCCCCCCCCAAAGGAAGTTATTGTAACTTCCTTTGGGGGCGGGATGAAGCTGCACAGAGTCCTTCACAGAGGCGGGAAAGGCTCCGCATCAATTTCGGCTTTCATTATAATATGAAGTGGTGGCAAATCATTTAAAAAGGCTTCACATTACCTTCTCTTTTGGCACCGCGGTGCTTTTTTTAATGTATTGCCAATGCTGCATGTCTCGCAGTCGCAGCAATGGTATCTGCTGACCACTGATGTTCTAGGCAACCTCCTCATTACTTAACGTCGCAGCAGCCCTGCCTTTGAGATAACATTCAAAGGGCACTTAAAGGAGCATACTACTCTTTGGGCTGCCCCCTCAGCAACAGTGCACTGGTGGGACCCACCCCTACAAAAGGGAAATCACCTTTATTATGCCATAAGAATCATCGCTAGTGTTGCTCGAACCCCACAAGACAGAGATAAGTCAATTTTAAATTCTGGACAAGGGGGGGAGGGGAAGCAGGAAACAAATGCTAGACCAGGGCCAGCGCTACTTAATAAGCTGGTAAAGTGCAGTAGTAGGGCGACGACATCAGCACGGTGCCATTGCTAGCCACCCGCCCCACTCCCATTTTTAAGATGGCCTGTGGAGCGCCGGCGGCCTAGTGGAGAGCCTGCCCATAGGACATGCTGCTCCAATGAGCAGAAGGCTGTGAGAGGCTGCAATCGCTACTCGCAGCCTTCTGCCTGAACGCAGGCTCTACACTAGACCACCAGGCATCTGCACATAATCCTGAATGGGAAATGGGTGTAGGGGCCAGTGACAGCACCCTCCTGACATCGGCGCCTCTGGGCAGGCTCTGTTTCTCTGAGCCGCAGTCATGGCTTGCACAACCCCTGCCTATGTCTATGTCCCAAGTATTTGTTAAAATCATTAATGTTGGACACCTGGTGATAGCCCCCACCCCCAGAAGTAGATTATTGTCCACCCCCCCTCTCAATGTTGCACCGCTTTGACCCGGAGAAAGGCGGGATATAAATACAGTTAAATAAATAAATAAATTAATAAATAAATAAAGCTCTTTGCTGCTGCTAGGTTCTGACTTAGTATGAAATTTAAACTAGAAGCTCTCTGTTGGGTTCTAAATTTAAACAGAAAGCTCTGTTCTGTATTTTAAATTTAAACTTAAACTGCTGCTACTAGGCCCTGACTGATTTAACAAATACACTGGTTTCACAGATTAATCACTTTAATCCAAAAAATTCCCTTCAGAAAAATTCCCAGAAGTATATACTCACTATTGCTGATCTCTCTCCAGAAGTAGCAGTCCCCTTTTGTAGTCCTTCAAGAGAGGACAGACTTGGAAGGAAAGAGAGAGCCAAAGTACTGGATGGATGGAAAGAGCCAGAGAGAGAGAGAAAGACACTGGATAGGCGATGAGAGATCTTAGACAGGAAGAGAGTGAGCAAAAGACTGGGAAAAACGGACCACGGAAGAATAACGGGAATGGAAGAACTGAGGTGAAGGTTGAAAAGCGGTAGGAAGATGGCATAAAAAAAGGGAGATTGAGAACTAGATAGTAAGGAGTAGTGAAATCTGGGTGGTCAGAGAGAAAAATAAATGGAAGAAAGCTGAAAGGAAGTGGAAAAAAAACCCAAAAGGAGAGACAAGAAATGGCAGAATGACTAGAAACCGTAGAAAGAGAGTTAAGGGAAGACAGAAGAAAGCAGAAACCTAAGATCGAGACCAGCATGATCAGAGAATAAAATGGTCAGACAAGAAAGCTAGAAAAAATAATCTTATTTTCAATTTAGTGATTGGCCAAGTGTTCTGTTTACATGGAGTTTGTACTTAGGGATCTGTACTGTAGTAATTTGATTTGTTCAGCTTTCCAAATAGGTGTGTGGATGTTCTATGGCCCGCTGCAGTATTTATAGTGCTGCCTGTTTCTGGGTGGGCCCCTTGCATGAGTTTTAGAAATTTATGCTGGTATGCTATGGTAGATTTTATCCTTGTAGATATTTGGTGACTTTTGTTGGGTTCTATATCAGGTCACACTATGCCTGGTACTGGAGAATGTTTATGTTGTTGTTAGTGAGATGACCAGATTCAGATTTTTTTTAATATATTGTGCTCTGGGGGTGAATGTCCTACTTCTGCTCTGTACCCATTATCGAGGGAGCAGTTTCTGCTGGGGTGCCAACTGGCTCCAGCTGTACCCAGCAGGTTTGACCCAGTGCTGTATTTGCCCCATTGCATACAGAGACAGTTCTGATTTCTTCATTGCACTCCAAAGGAAATACAGAACTACAAGTCCCTGCATGCAGTGGGGTAAACCCAGGACTAGATCAAGCCTGTCGGTCACATTTGGAGCCAGTTGTCACCCCTAGTTTCTGTGGATGCAGAATATATATTCAAAAAGAAAAAGTGAGAACCATAACACAGTTTGTAACAAAATAAAATGAGTTATAATTTTATCTCATAAACTGTGCTGTGGTTCTCACTTAGTTCCTGCTGTGTGAACATCTTGCATTTCCTTTGCTTTTTGCGGAATATATATTTACAGTAACACCATGCTGTCTGGTGTGCAGTTTCAGTAGCTATGTTAGGGTTGCCAAGCCCTTCTTGGTATTTATGTTGCATTGGGAGGAATTGTTTTGGGGTCACAAAGTCCCTTTAGTTTTTCAGAGGGTGGGAAGTGCTGTGGGGAGCCAAGTCACTCTTGTTTTTCTGGCAATGTGAGTTGCTGCATGCGTGCTGTTGAGTCCCCCTTGTTTGGCATATTTAGCAGCATGTTTCCTAAGCTCTGTGCTGGTAACATAAGAACATACAAAATGCCATACTGGGTCATACCAAGATCCATCAAGCCCAGTATCCTGTTTCCAACTGTGGCCAATCCAGGTCACGATTACCTGGCAAGTTCCCAAAAAGGCCCACAGGTGCCACAATGCTTGTATTGGGGCAAGCAGTGGATTTCCCAGGACTTCTTTAATAATACTGTAGTTTATGGGCCTTTCCTCCAGGAACTTGTCCAAACCTTTTTTAAACCCAGCTACACCAACCGCTTTTACTATGATTCTTTGGTAACTAATTTCAGAGTTTGATTATGCGGGGCCGTAGGCTAAATGGAGACAGTTACATCCCTCTGCATTTACTGCATTTCAATGTGGCAAAATGGCTGCTGGTGCAACTAAGGCCACCCACTGAGGTGGTCTTAGCTGCGCTTGGGCTACTTGCCCTGAGCCATTGCTAGTTTCTGCCGATAATGCAGATGCCTGTGTGTGAAAGCTCTCTCTCTCTCTCGCCTCATTCTGTAGTATAATTTTGGGAAAGAATCCTGTAAACCTAATAGTAATGGGGTAAAAGCATTTTTTGTTGTTTACATATGTCTGTTTTTTAGTTTGCATTAATATATCCCCTATTTGGTGAAGATCTATTGCTATTCTGAATGTGTGACTGAGGCTACGTGTTCGATTAGCATGAATTTTCTATGTAGGGAAATGTAGTAATCCGGCTTGTTCAGTTTTCTGAATAGGAATATGGATACTCTAGAGCCCACAGCAATATTTATTGTGCTGCTCTTTTCTGGGCACTTGTAAGGGTCTACCAATCTATTTGCTTAAACATCAGCAAAAGGGTGAATAGAAACACTGTGAGCAATTCAGCACAGTGGTCTTTGACCTTGAAGGGCAGATGCAGACAATGAAGAACAGGGTGCAACAGAAAACAGGGACAGGAATATGCATAAGTGCACACAAATGTAGCACACCGGGGGCAGGATATGATTTAATTAGAAGAAAAAGAAACATATATTGTAGAAAGAAATGAGACGAAGACTGAGAACTAAAACAACTAATGAGTAAGGAAAAAATTAAGAGAGAAGACTGTATGTGTGTTCGCATGCAGGTATGTGCTAGAAGGCCTATAAAGTAAGTAGGAGAAAAAATGTACAGTGAGAGTTAGTGGGGACAGAACACGGAGGTGTGCTGTGCCAACCTCTCTCTTTCTTATTAGGTACGCTTATGCTATCTGCTTGCTAAGTATAATTAGATAATATACTCAAGCTTCTTTAATAAAGATTTCTTGTTAAGCACTGCAAGAATTGGTTTTGTATGCTTGCTAGCATGTGTGTGCGCCTGGAAAGGGGGGGGAGGGTATAACAAGGGAAGGCTAATTCCCAGGTAATTCTCCAACACTTCGGACTCCCTGGGTGAGTGTCCAAGGAGCGTCGCCTGTGAACCTGAGCGGCAGGTAACTGCTAAAATATTGGCAAGCCAACCAGAAGTCCTGACCACTAGGGGGTGCTACAGTACACAGTGGCACACCTCTGAAGAGGTGCAGGACTGGAGAAGACACTTTGCATGAGGTAAGATACATTTATTATGTTAACACTGTGTGCGCTGTTTCTCATCATCTTTGCACTATATCTTTTGTCATTGCTGTTAGTAATTTGCATAGTTTATTGTGTAACTTGGATCCTTAAGAAAGAGAAATCTTTAGGCTGTTAAAATGCAAGCCTCTCCTAATTGCACTCCTTTAGGGATACTATGTGATTGTTATCCAGCTAATCATGGAGAATTAAAGAAATATTGTCAGAAATGGTATAAGCACACCAATGGACTATCCTATCCTTGGTCAGAGAGTGGGTCCTGGGCATCCGAATATAAGATGCAGGTTAAAAAGTAGATAGAAGACTCTAAGAAGAGCGAAAAGTCTAAGAAAACTATTCATTCTGAAGTGTTCACTTGGCTACATAATGAGCTAGAAAGTGATGCCTGGATGAGCCTTTAAATAACTAGTCCCTTTTTATAATTTCCTATGCAAATAGCAGACCTTTCCTTCCTGTTTAAATAGAAGCAATACTTATTTTAGGGAGCAGTCTGTTGCAAACTGAGGAGAATCCGTTGTAATTTTGTTTCTGTTCAGTCATGAAACGGTGTGTTTGTATTCTTCTGCTGGCCATTCTGTCAGGTAGGTATTCCTAAAAGAGATGATCAATTTTTCATCCTAATTTAGTTCCTTTTTAAAGAATGCTTTTTTTTTTTTTCAGGCGTCCTCTCTCAGGTGACATTAGATCAGCCGGTGTCTGCAGTTCTGAAGCCCTCACAGACCCTCAGTCTGACCTGTAAAGTCAGCGGCATTTCCATCGACAGCAGCAGCTACGTCTGGAACTGGATTCGGCAGCCGCCAGGAAAAGGACTGGAATGGTTGGCTCGTATATACTATGATGGCAGGACTTGGTATTCGCCTTCTCTCCAAAGTCGATTAAAAATCTCCAAAGACACCTCCAGTTCCAAAAACGAGTATTCTCTGCAAATGACGGGCATGAAGGCTGAAGACACGGCCACATACTACTGTGCGAGAGAAGCACAGTGTGAGAAAGGAAACCAGAGCTCATACAAATACCACACAGATGTCTAAACTGCTTTCTCTTCTCTCGTAAAGTATTATTACTAGACTCTGGGAAACAATAATAGGCAAGTTGTTTAAAATATATATTAGCGATGAATGCAGCACATTTAATAACAATGTTAATATTTTCTTTCTCTTCTTTACTTTAAGACTAGTAATGTAGTGTTGTTTTTAACCTCCTGATACTCTCAAAGCAGTAAATGCCTGAGGTGCTACCATCATTCCTACCATCTGGGGTGGTGCAGTAATATCGCAGTTTCAGTCCTGAGGGGAAGGGCAGGTCCCCTGGGAGTTCCACAGAACCTGCTTGCTCAGGGGATTGAAACCATGATATTGCCACACCACCACTGAAGGTAGGAATGTGGACGGCAGACTCCTGCACATCAGGATTCAATCTAAGCTGCACAGCTCCTGCTACCGGTGTAGGGGTGCAGCAGCGTCAATGTGCATTTTCAATGGTTAGCAGCGGGCAGGTTCTGCAGGACTCCTAGGGGACCAGCTGCCCCTCAAAAAGAACAAAAACTAGTAAGAAAACATGAAAGGTCCTGGAGGAAATCTAAATCCCAAAGAACTAAACTTCTCTACAACCAGAAACAACAAGAGTACAACAACCTCATCCACCAGCACAAACAGGAATATCACACAAACCTTATACTTAAATCACTCAACAAACCCAGAAAACTATTTCAAATAGTCCGGACACTCACTAAAGATCCTGACCTCAAAGATCAAGCAACGATACACCCACAAACATTTGCAGATTTCCTCCAAAGGATAGATCTTCTCTTCATACAACCACTATTACTAACCACACTAAATCCAGACAAACTGAGCACACCTAGGACCAATTCAGCATCCCTTCCATCAAACAGATAGCACATACTATCACAGCACTGAACACAAGCACTGCTGCAACAGACCCTTGTTCCGTAACTTGGACAAAAGCAACAAAAGACAACTTCTGTCCATTCATACATAACATATTACGTTTATCATTATCCCAAGGATATATGCCTGATACACTCAAAACTGCCACCATTCGTCCTATACTTAAAAAGACAACACTAAGCAAAAATGACCCAGCTGCATATCACCCCATATCATCACTTCCCTTCCTCACCAAGATCATAGAAAAAGTAGTACAGCTTCAACTACAAGACCATCTTGACTCACATGCCCCTCATGACCCACACCAGCATGGCTTTCGACCTAATTCTAGTGTTGAAACACTCCTCATATACTTGTTTGACAACTTTGAAAAGGAATAGACAATATAAAGAATGGATTCCTCCTAATCTTCTTAGACATATCCTCGGCTTTTGACACGGTATCACACAACATCCTACTGAGCAGACTAAAGGACAAGGACTTCTTGGAAATACAATCAAATGGTTCTACTCCTACCTTAATAGCAGACATCTACTCGCAAAATCTGGAAATAATACCTCATCACCATTCCTAACTACTCAAGGTGTCCCACAAGGATCTTCACTGTCAGCACTTCTATTTAATATTTACCTTCAAGCTATTTGCAATATCATCAAAAAACACAAAATCCTCTACAATCTATATGCAGAAGATTATATGATCTACACTCCTATAAACCTTGACAACCCAGACTACATAGTAATTACTACATGCCTGGAAGACATGACTGCCTGGTTATCGGAAAACAACCTAAATATTAACTACAGCAAGACTGAAGCTCTCTTTGTAACTTGCAATACAAGTTCCCCCCCCCCCCACCCCCAAGGTCAATACTTATGAACATCACCACCATACCCATTACATCTGAGGTAAAATATCTTGGAATCACGCTGGACAGTAATTTAAACTTACACTCCCATATTAACAAAACAGCCAAATCAACCTACTACAAAATTCGTATCCTCAGAAGACTAAAACCACTGCTTAACTATGATCATTTCCGTACTGTTTTCCAGACAATTATCACTCCAACTATTGACTACTGTAATCCTATCTACCTAGGATTATCCAAACAAACAATCTGCCCTCTGCAAATGGTACAAAATACTGCAGCTCGCATCTTAACTGGTACATCCAAAGTGGACCACATCACCCCCCTACTGAACCAACTTCACTGTCTGCCTATCATCTACCACATTAAATATAAGGCTATTTTAATCATCTTTAAAATCATACAAGACACTTCTGCAGGCATTCTTAAAACCCTCATCACTACTGAATCAAATAACAGACCCAGATGACAAACCAACAGTCTCACCTTAGCTATCCCTAAAGACCATATAAAAACCAAACAAGTAACATCAGGAAGAGCTATCTCATTAGCCGCTCCTTCCCTTTGGAATTTACTCCCCGAAAATCTCAGAACCATCACCGATGCTAAGGATTTCAAGAAAAATCTGAAAACAACCCTCTACTCCGAACACTTTAGCGATATCACATGATTATCAATGATTTTCCTACCCTTGTTGTTTTTCCCCTTATGTCCCCCTATTATGTTCATATACTTAGCCTTTGTAAATAAGTTTAGTTAAATTAATCCCTGCTTGCTCCTTTCCCTGTTTTTTTGAAAAATTTGAGTTCATTGTAAACCGCTTTGATTTTAGGATAAAGCGGTATATAAATCCTGTTAAATAAATAAATAAATACAATTGAAAATGTAATATTGATGCACCAGCCTCTTGGCAGGAGTGAACGTGGAGGACTCCCACATAACTTGTCCAGAACTTTCTATTAAGGATAAAACACCCACTTATACTTGAGTTCCATCATATGAGAGCAATGTTCTAAAGTCCCGCCGAGTTAATGCATATTAGCATGTGCAGGTCTGAGGTCGACTTTATAAAGTATGCTTTTCACGTACTGTAGTTTATAACATAGGGGAGTAACTAGTGTAAAAAATCTAGGCACAGGCACTTACACCAGCGGCCTAGATTTCTAAGGAATGCACCTTATAATTTACACTCCATCTATGCTTTGCCCCTTTGCAAGCCCACACTGAAAACCACGCAATTTGTCTTTCATGCATACTGTGACCCACTAGTTGGCCCAGAAGCTAAGGAGTGCTTGGACAGCTTGATGGGGCAGTATTTTACTGGCAGTTACGTCCCCGGGAAGGCAGTAGCAAAGCCTTCTGGTTCCCGTAGTTTGTACCTTGTACCAATAATTGTAGTTGAGGCAGAGGGTAAGGTTTAACTTGGGTTTTATTCCCCGTCCGGGGTGGATTCAAAACCATGGAACAAAAGAAGTATAGACCATACATCTGGTAACAATCAAAGGAAAATACTGGAACAAAAATAAGCTTCCTTCAGCATTAATTAAACAGCACAAAAACAACAGAAACAGTTCTTTCCACTCACGTGCGAACTTGCAGCTGTTTCTTCAATCAGCACTTCTTGCTGCTTTAGCATAGAGAATTTATACAATCTGACAAAGTGTAAGTACAGTCCATTTCTATACCCTCTGAAATATCTTCAGGAAATTCCACTTGCATTTCTCCCTCGTCAGACAGAACTTCTGGCTCCAAAATGCCCTTTAAGTTAAACTGTCTCTGCCGAGGAGTAAACAGATTCTCTTCTTCCACTATCCTAGTGGCTTGTGGGAAATCACCGTAATGTTTGTATTTAGAGACCTGAGCTCTATATAGCTCTTCGTATGTGCAGAGGAAGTCTGGGTGTTTTAAATCCCTTCTACTAGGAAGAATACGTCTCTCTCCAGATCCTAATGCTTCCTGCTTTCTATGACGTGTATAGCTCTGTTCTGTTCCCCTTCTCTCACGGCGTTTTTCTGACTCCAGCCAATGTGCCTCAGGGTAAGAACTTTCCCCTTCTGCTTGCCTGGAGTTAAATTGTTTATAGCTTGTAAGCTTAGCTGTAGGACTGCCCTTCCTTATTGCCTCACTGCAATACTCTAGAGGATACTGGGAGGATATGCATTTCTGTTCCCCACAGCTTCTTTGCAAGTCACCAACCTCTGACTCCTTGGAGCTTCTCCTTGGCACTGTCCTCACAGCTCTCTCACGAGTTCCTTCCTGAGCTCTCTCTCGTGTTCTCAGTCCCTCTCGTGTTCTCTCTCGTATTCTCTCTCCCTGCCGTGTTCTATCTGTTGGTGAATGAGTCCTCAATATATTGCATTTGGTGTTAGCCTGGGCTCCGCCTCCCTGCAGGTGCTCTCTATTCTCTAATGAGCTCTGAGCTCCGTCTCTGCTCGGGCGTTCCCTAACACCTTGTGAGTGTGTTTTCCACCGTTGCTCTTGGCAACCCTTTCCCATCTGTGAAGCTGAGCTGTCATTTTCCCTGCTGTTTTGCTCACTTTCCCTTACCTCCATGGGCTCTGCTGGCGTTACCTTGTGACAATACTTATCGAATAGCGGCTAGTGCCCATTCAAGCATGTGAGTTCTTGAAAATAGTGAATTATAAGTATAAATGCTGCATATGTTTTAGGGGTGTACAAGCAAAAACATTTCATCTCGTTTTGTTTCCTGTTTGATTTTCAGGATTCTTTTTTTTTCATTTTATTTTGTTTTGCTTTAATACATTTTAACTTTGAGTTTCTTTTGTTATTATACATTTTCATTTCAGGGTAATTTTATTAATTAAGAAGCAGCTGTGGCTGCTGCCCAAGCAAGAAACTGAGCTAAAAGGTTATTAGAGGATTCAGGCAAATAAAAAACCCAAATGGCTTTTGGCTCACAGTCAAGCTGGTATCAAACCAGTGATCTGCCAATTACAAGGCAAGCATCCTGAAGATGAGCCATCAGGCTTCCCTACTACTGGCTGTAGCAAACATTTCTGTATTGCTAATGAGTTTCCTTTCTGTTTCCTGATTGGCCACAAGTTTGTCTGATCTGCAGCTCTATGCAAAATGCTAACTGGATTTTTCCCTTGTGAGTCTATTGACTACTATTACAACTACTACTACATATCAGTTATATAGTTCTACTAGGCATACACCGTACTCTATAAATACACATAAAAGACAGTCCCTGCTCCAAAGAGCTTACAATCTGTTACAAGGCAAGCATCTTGCTGATGAGCCATCGTATATCCCTAGTGCAAGCTATAACAAGCATTTTTGTATTGCTTGTTATTTTCCTTCATGCTAAGACAGACAAACAGAACAAGAGGGGACTAAGGAATTTTTTCTGTCAGAGACTGATCTTGACAGTGGACAACCAGGATCTGCATTAGGCTTGCTAAATGTCTCTACATCAAAAGTCAATAAATTCAGAAGGCAGAAATTCCAGTTAGTATTTTCAATAGAGCTACAGACTAAACTGTGGGCCAATCAGGAGATAAGAAGGAATGTCATCAGTAAAGAGCAGTTAAGATGTTTGCCTTCCAATCCAAAGCAGTTTGAGACTAGCCTGGTTTGCGAAGAATCTGGGAAGAAATACCCAAATGTTTCAAACAAATGCATATCTCAGGCATCTTGATGTGGCTCCCTTTTAAAATCACTATAACAAAAAAAACCTTGATAGTTATGACCACAAAGATCATCAAAACCAAAAAAAGTCAAACCTAAAAGAGAACTGTAGCAAGTAAACATTAAATGTCAGATTGTTTGTTAGGAAACCCATCTTGACCCGAAACCTTCTTTTAATTTAATACAGTGCTCTACACCAAACCTGACAAATTAAAGCAGCACACCACTGTGTCTCTAATTTTGAAAGAAAGAATAGATGATTTCAGAATTCCTTCTGCAAAAGATGAAGTCAAAATAGTGAAATAAAAAACAGAGAAACCACATAAAACTAATTACTGAAATTTGAGAGAAACCAATATTCTATCTATTATTTTTTATGTGCTGTCAAGTCAATGCTGACTCCTGGTGACCCAGCAGCCCCTCTTGTTCTTGATAAGGTATGACAGGAAGTAGATTGCCTTGCCTTTTTGTCTGAGGCAATGAAAGATAAAGTGGCTTGGCCAAAGTCATAAGGAGTGCCCGTGGGAATCAAACCCAGATCTCCTGGATGCTAGGTTATTCTCTAACCACTAGCCTACTCCTCCACTCTTCTACTTATACACTGCCCCTGATGTCAGGAAGGAGCGGTATAAAAGTAACAATAAATACATAAAACATTTAGCTTACCTCTTTTCATTGATCTCTTAAGACCAGTTGTATTCAGTATTTCCCTGTCCTTAAAGGTCTTACAATCGGAAGCTGCAGAGGGTGATGTGAATTGTGCAGAGTCACAAGAAGTAGCATTGGGAGGAGCAGGATTTGAACTCTGGCTTTCAGGCTGCTGCTCTAACAGCTGGTTCTCCTAGGACAAGCAGGATGAGTCAGCCACACTTGGTGACGTCATCCGATGGCGCCGAGATGGAAGTACTCTCCATAGCTCAGAAGGGCTTTTCGCCCTTCTGAGCATGGGCCAACAGGCCCCACCCCCTGCCCGCCCCTAACTAGCCAGTTTCAGTTCTTCCGCCTTGCCAGCAAGATGGACCTTTCTACTCTCCAACTGAAATAACCAAATCTTGAACTTCAATAACCAAATCTTGTACTATTCTGTAGAGAAAGAAGAGGAATTCCCCTTTACTTACTTGCGTGAAATGTCTCATGTTTATGCTCTCTCCTGCTCCTTCCAGATCCGATATCATTCATAGAGGGCTGGCTGAAACCCTGGGGCCTGCCGGCCATGTGCACCCGCAGCCCGCGGTTGCTGTTGTTTTGGGGAACGCCTGAGCTCCAGCGCGAGTTAAGGCAGACACCGTGCCCCTGTTCCAGCCGGGATCATGCTGCGGAGCGAAAGGAGTGAAAGGAGAAAGGAGTGAAAAAACGCAGCCCAAGACGTGCCTAAGAAGGCCTCCGCCCCCGGCAAGCAACCCTGATGGTCCTGAAAGAACTCCTGCCTCGTTCTGAAAGAACTCCTGCCTCCCTTCTCCAACGGTAGTGGCAGAAGCTAAGGATTCCAGGGGAATGGGCCTGAAAAAGAAGCTCCCAGTCAGGTAGCAGCCCTCACCTCCACCCCCGGCCAGCCTTCCTCCGTTGTTCTGGGGACTATCTCCACACGTGTGGACCATGGGGGCGGACATCTTGTTCCAGCCGTGCTGCCCTACAAGCCAGATGTCTGCACACGTGGGGATTCGGCTGGAGGCAGCCATCTTGCTCTCAGCAACACCCTGGCTCCTCCCTCGCCTGCTATTCATTCGGCAATCACAAGCTCCACCCCCCCCCCCGATACAATTGTCCTACCCTCTGTAAATAATGAATATGTGCTCAATGTATGTAAAATAGTTAATATTTTCTCTGTAAACTAGTTATGTGCTCAAAAATGTTCTATGTAATTGATGTTTACCATGTTCTCTGTAAACCGCCCCGATCTCTGGAAGAGGCAGTATAGAAAAGCGCACAAATAAATAAATAAATAAATAAATAAAAACACACTTATTTATCGAGTACTATAGGAACTCCCATGAAACATCCCAAGTGCAACCTAATTAAAAGCTTCCACTATTCCTACCCACTTTGTTTGAGAACACAGTAACAATGATGGATCTGAACCCATTCCTATTGTAAAACCATACATAGCTATCACAGCCTTGTATAGTATCTTTATATCATACTACAATGATGTATATAGTTAGCCTAATACTGTATTCAGTTAATTGTAAGACAGTTTATTGTACATAAGTTTTAAGTTCATTGTAACGTTTTTAATCGAGTTCAATGTAAACTGCCGTTGATTTTTGGAAGGGGTGGTATATAAGAGCATGTTAAATCAATCAATCAGGTTTTCGGGAAATCCAGCATGAATATGCATGAGATAGATCTGCATGCTCTGCTTCCACTGTATGCAGATCTATCTCATGCATATTCATTGTGGATAGCCTGAAAACCCAAGTGGACCAGGGGTCCCAGAGGACTGGGTTGAGAACCACTGGGTTAAAGACTTACAAAAAGAATGGGCATTGTTTAAAAATACTATCTTGGAAGCCCAGACCAGATGTATTCCATGCTTTAAGAAAGATGGAAGGAAGGTCAAAAAACTTCCAGCATGGTTTAAAGGCGAGGTAAGATAGGATGTCATAGCCAAAAGAGCATCTTTCAGGAAATGGAAAAAGGAACTAAATGACAAGAACAGGAAACATAAGCACCGGCAAATAAGATGCAAGGCACTGATAAGGCAAGAAGAGGGAGAATTTGAAAACAAAATTGCTGTGGAAGCATAAATCCATAATAAAATTTTTTTAAATACATTTGTAGCAAAAAACCTGTAAAAAAGTAAGTTGGACCATTAAATGATAGAGGAGCAAAAAGGATTATAAGGGAATACAAGGCCATAGTGGAGAGAATGAAGTTCTCCATTACTGAAGTTGCCCATGCCTGAAATAGTATTTAAAGGTGAAGCTTCAGAAGAATTGAAAGAAATATTGATAGTTCTAATACATCTTCCCAGTTATTTGATAAACTGAAGAGTAGCAAATCACCTGGACTGGATGGTGTACACCCAAGGGTGCTGAAAGAACAGAAATATGAGATTGCAGACCTACTATTAGTAATCTGTGAAATATTATTAAAATCATCTGTAGTACCTGAAGATTGGAGAATGGCCAATGTAATGCCAATTTTAAAAAAGGTTTCCAGGGTGATCCAGGAAACTACAGACCAATGAGCCTGACGTCAGTACCCTGCAAAATGGTACAAAACATTAGAAAGAATAAAATTACTGAACATGTAGATAATCATGGTTTAATGGGAGAAAGCCAACATGGATTTAGCCAAGGAAGATCTTATCTTACTAATTTGTTATATGTTTTTGAAGATGTGAATAAACAGGCAGATAAAGGTGAACCAGTTGATATAGTGTATCTGGATTTTCAGAAAGCCTTTCATAAGGCTTGCCATGAGAGACTCCTGGCGAAATTTAAAAAGTCATGGGATAGGAGGCAGTGTACTATTGTGGATCAGGAATTGGTTAAAAGAAAGCAGAGAATGGGCTAAATGGCCAATTTTCGCAGTAGAGAAAAGTAAATAGTGCAGAATCCCGGGGATCTGTGTTGGGCCCATCACTTTTTAACATATTCATAAATCAAATTTGCAGATGACATAAAATTATTCAAAGTTATTAAAACACAAAAGGATTGTGAAAAATTGCAAGAGGACCTTGTTAAATTGGAAGACTGGACATTCAAATGAAATTTAATGTGAACAATTGCAAAGTTATGCACCTAGGAAAGAACAATCCAAACTACGGTAACACAATGCAAGGTTCCACATTAGGAACCATCACCCAGGAAAAGGATTTAGGAGTCATTGTGGATAATATGTTGAAACCATCCAAAGACCAAGAAAAAAAATAGAATACTAGAAATCATAAGGAAAGGAATGGAGAATAAAACCAAGGATGTATCATTCCATGGCGTGACTGCACCTTGAATACTGTTTGCAATTCTGGTCACCATATCTTTTAAAGGATATAGCAGAATTAGAAAAGGTACAGAGAAGAGCCACCAAAATGAATCAATACCACTATGAGGAGAGACTTAAAAGATTACAGCTCTTCTACTTGGAAAAGAGATGGCTGAGGGGAGATATTATAGAGGTCTATAAATTCATGAATGAGGTAGAGTGGGTAAACGTAGATCAGTTGTTTACTCCATCAAAAAGTAGAAAGACTAGGGGACAAGCAATGAAGGGCCCCTAAAAATTAAAGGCAACATAAAAAAAAATATTGAAGGTCTAGAGAAAACTAAAATTTTAACTTGGGATACCAGACCGGAAGGTGAAGCCAAAGTTTGCATAGCTGTACTGTGTAACCATTTGCTTTTAATAGGTTACAAGCTTGGATATGCAAACTGAATAACTGGATATGCCATTTTAAGCTGGTCAGCTGTATTCCAGATCAATGCAGAGAAGCAGAAGCGCTCATTGTCTTGCTCTGTTCATCATATCAAGAGCCCTTTGACTTTTACAGCAATGAACATTTTACTTGCCTTGCTACTTTTTAGCATTTTTCTCCCAGGTAAGAGTTTTTCACACACGCAGTAGCAGATGAGTGCAAGGGTGTGCATATATATATGAACTTTTATAGACTGACTTTTTATTCACAGTTGTTATTAATGCTGGTTTCCTGAAAAAGACACGACTTCAAAGATTAACATTTTATCTTTGTTTGTAAAGATGACATTCCTGCAGACCTTGGTCTTAACCTCACTAGAATATTACAATGTGCTATCCTTGGGATTGCCGGCATCTCATGTAAAAGCACCGCACACTGGTTCACAATGCAGCGACGTGGCTTATTTCTGGAGCCAAACATACGAATCATATTTCCCCAGTTTTGAAGCAGCTTCAGATTCAGTTTAGAGTTCTGTGAATGCTTTTTCGATGTTTACCATTGCATCTTCCTTTATCATTAACTTTTCCATTATCAATCCGTCAGACAGGACGCTCGCTGTGTTCACAATCCCAGCAACTGCTGGAAGTTCCAGCTCTTCATTTGGCTAGCTTATCCCGAACAAGAAACCATGCTCTCTAACCCATAGGCCACAAATTATGGAATCAGTTCCCAGCATCAGTTTGGGAATGGCCCGATATGCTTGATTTTTGAAGGTAACTAAAGTGACGCTTTCCACAGAGGCCTTTAATGTTTATTAGTGATGAGGTGTCTAGCTTTTCAACATTTTTATGTTGTTTTTGTTTGTGTTTTAAATTGTGTATGTTTAATTGTAACCCGCTGAGGATGTAGGATCAGTGAGATATAAATACTCTTTCCTTTCTTTGTCAGGGATCCAATCCCAAGTGCAACTCATCCAGCCCAGTCCAGAAGTGAAAAAGCCTGGAGAGTCCTTCAGACTGTCTTGTAAAGCCTCTGGTTTCAATTTCATCATCTACTGGATGAACTGGCTTCGAGAGGATCCCAGTAAAGGGCTGGAGTGGATCTCCACTATAACATACGATAGCAGCCTGTGACGCAGTGCCAAGCACCGAAGCCATGGAGACCGATAGCGACCCCCTGGTAGAGTCCGGTACTGCAGGCAAAAGAAGAGATTCACACTCTCAGCATAGCCTGCAGGCAGCCAATCAGTTCACCTCAGAGGAGGAGAGAAGTGAACCCATGGATTGGGCACGCCCTAGGAGGAGGCGGGTTTCCCAGAGCAAGGGTCCCTTCTTAAACAAAGAGAGGGAACACAGTGAGAGAGAGAGAGAGAGTGGAAGAAGAAGGAGAAGCACTAGAACGAATGCAGAAACAGGACCATTTGAGAGCGTATGGAAAAGGAATGAAGGAGTGAATGCTGCAAGTGGTTGGAGAAAGGAAGTTCCTTTTTACCCACGAGAGAGTAAGCAGAAGCTACTGGGAAGGCAGGAAGTTCCTCTGACTGCAGAACCCTGTGACCTGACTTCACAACCTCTGCCCAGCTGCACCAGAAAGGAAGCTAATTCCTCAGCAGGAGAAAAGCTCACGTTTCTGAGAAGCAATTTCCTTCCATGGAGAGAAAGATATGCTGGCAAGATAGTTCCTGAGCACTCTCAACACAAGGTATCTGCTGTTCTTAATCCTTATGCAAACTTTTATAAACCAAAAAGAGAGAATCCTGTGTGCAGAGGACAGGACAGTTTCAGGGAATATAAAGGGAGTTTATTTCACCCTGAAAGCTCTCCCTGTAAACCAACTTTTACTCAGCCTGTAATTCCGGTGCTTAATAGAGAAGCTGAGGAGATAAACACAGCAAAAGGGTTTACAGATAGATTAAACTATCCAGGTTTAGGAGGACCTACTTTTGAAGCTGTGCTAAAAGCTAGGACTGCTACCAACAGATGTGAGATTCCTCCACTCTATAGCAGAGAGCAGTGGGGGCAGGGAATCTCCACCTCGGGACCAGAATGTTTAATAAGGGAAAGCCCTGCTGCCTCATTACAGCCTGTTAATCAGCTGTTTAAACAACAGCAAGCTTTGCCCCTAACCCCTGCTAGCAGCCAAGCAGAATACCTCCTAACTGAGCTAAGAAAACTATTGAATAAAAGAGACATTTTATTACCAGCCAATATTCAAGCAGGGAACAATCCTGAAGAAAGGATTTTACCCCACGTCCCTTTGCCGATGAGAGAAATCAATCAGCCGATGGACTGCTCGATAGGACTGATTGATAAGCCTAAGGAAACCAAAGCTTGAATGATTATTCCTGAATTTAATTCTGTTTATTGTTGAGCCAGAACTGCTGAAATTTACCCACCAGGACTGTGATTGGGTAATTGCAAGAAAAGGCTATTGTGCATAGACTGTATCCTGGACTGTGAGTTAACTGTTCAAGGGAACCATTATACTTTATATCCACTCACCTGTACATGACCAGGAGAAAGACACATAAAGCAATGTGTTTTCTACTGAAGAAGTTTTGTTAAAGCACTTTATTGGAAAACCCTCTGTTTGCAGAATCCTGAGTTAATGACTTTTCTGTTTCTGTGTGCCTCACGGAGCGGGGAAAATAAACATCCTTTTGAAAAATAAATTTCTTGTCACCCATATTATTCATTTGGGCCCCCACAACTACACAAGCCCTTTCCCTCCTTAGCCCACAAGGTTGGGGAGTGAGTGAAGGTGTTGACAAGCCGCACAGAGTATGCTAGTTCAGTGAAAAGCAGATTCACCATCTCCAGAGACAATGCCAACAGCATGCTGTATCTACAGATGAACAGTCTGAAAACAGAAGACACAGCGACTAAAACCATCAGAGAGTCCTGGCAAAAACTCAGATACACAAGAAAAGAGCAGAATTTTATCTCAGGCTGCCTAAAAACAGAACTACTATATAATAAAAAGTCAATCTATAAAAGTTCATATATACAGTATATACACACACTCGCACCAATCACTTGATTGAACATTGCAACTGCCTTGGTTTGATTGAACATTGCAGCTGGCTCCACAGAGATCAAATTGTACTGAATCATATGTTTTTGATGATTAATGTTTTCTGTCTTGAGATTCCTAAGAAGAGCAGTCAAGGAGGTGATTTTGTTTGTTGCAATGTCAACAGAAGACTCTATAGGCTTAACATTTTTGGGGTCCTGAAGCCTGGACTGTTAAGGGGACCCCTTTGCAACCAGCAACAAGGTCTGGGAAACCACTGTTATCATCTTCAATGGGGTTGTTCCACTACAGATCACCACAAAGTTTTTAAAAATTTAACCACGATCCAAGATGGCAGCACGCAGCGTCTAGGCTCCTGATCTCTCTCATGGGTCGCAAGAGGAAGTCGAAGCACAGCGTGCTACCCCAGGCCACCACGCTGACCTCAACTCCAGATCCCAGTCCTTTGGATTCCTTTGTTCGACACCAGGAGCTGCAGCCAGTATCTGGAAACGGAAGCTCGGCTTGGGGCTGGGTAGCTCGGTGTCTCCCTCGAGCAGTGATCTCACGCCCCTGGAAGCACACCGGTCTCAGAAACAGCTGTGCCAAGATTTGGCTCGTGGTAGTGCGGAGGCATTGGACTCTCCGGTGCTGGGGGTTCCTTTGTCCTTGCTGGGGACGCCTTCACGGAGCATGGCAGACGGTGGTGTTTCTCTGCAGGAGCAACAGTCTGGGTTGGCTTTCGAAAATGGATGCTCTGCTGCAGCGACTGGAGATTGCGCTGGGAACCCCTCCTTGGTCCCGCAGACCAGTGCAGAGTTGACAATTGTGCAGCATAGGGCTGGAGCACTTTTTCCTTTACAGGATCCTGAACAATTTACCCTGGAGTCTATTTGGTCAGTCATTAATGGAGAGGTTCTTATGACTCAGATACTGGTGATTCAAGGACAGGTTATCTCTAACATTGCAGGTTTGGCACAATCCGTGCAGGATTTTAATTTAATGAAAAATAGGGTGGAAGATGTTACTGTAAGCACTCAGTGTTTGGAGACTGTCTGACATGTTTATTAAAGACTCTGACCATTTGAAAACTAGGTTGGAGCAGTTGGACAATTATACTAAGCTTGCCAATCTTCGTTTGGTTAATTTTCCTTGCTCCCCTGTTATTTCAGTGAGGGAAATGTTTAAACAATATCTGGTGGAAACTTTGGAGAGTCTCTGCGGACTCATGTCCTCCTATTGTAAAAATGTATTACCTTCTGAGGGGCCAGAAGTCCTCGGCTAACGTTGAGGCTACTGGGCTTGGGCAATTTGATGAGTTAAATGTTTCAGAGTTGTTAGAAACTTCAGATACCTGTACTATCAGGCCTGCAACCTGTTTAGTTACTTTTGCTTTAGTTTTTGACCGCGAATGGCTTTTAAGGTTGTTTTTTTAGGAAAAGAAACTTGTTGTTTAAGGAGTGTCTTGTTCAGATTTTTCCAGACCTCGCTAGGGAAACCCGCTGTCGCAGGAAGGAGTTTCTGGTCCTGCACCCACGGGGGTTTGTATTTCCTAAAGTATCCATGTAAGTGCTTGGTGAAACTGCAAGGTAATTCCTTTATTTCTTTCTATCCCTCTCAATTGATTTCCTTTTTGAATTCTAAGGGTCCTGTGGGGGGGGGGGGGGGGGTGTGGGGTGAATGAGCGGGTCTCCTTGGTTGTGTATTGAGTATCTGGCTGTTGATGTCTGCATCTTTTCCTTGTCTAGTTTGGTTTAGTTTCCTTTCTTGGATCCCCATATTGTGGGCTAGTGGAGGGGTTAACTTTTTGAATTATATCTGGTTATCATTCTTTTGGGTTGCATTTCTAGAAGTGTCCCCCTTTTCTTTTGCAAATGCTTTAACTTGTAATGTTATTTTGAAAATTAATTTAAAATAATTAACCACTACATCTCAGATTGTGATTAAAATTGCTGTAATGGATTATCTCGCATGTCAAAGTCACTGGTGTGAATAAAATTTCCTGTGCCTTAGTTTTCGAGTTATGTAGGGATGAAAATTAGGGAAATGTTATATAATTTTAATAAAAGTTTTAATTTCTATCGTACATGTTAATAGTGTCTTAAATTATTTATAATTATTTTATATTAAATATATTTAGAATAAAACTGTTAGCCTATATGATAGTTTAATAACCTTTTGATTTTGATTTTAACTATTATTTTGTATTGAATTACACTATATTAATATTATTTTTTTTTTTAAAAAACCCATCTCATATAGTAGACCCAAAATTTTTAAGCAATGTTGACTAACGTCGCTTCTGAGTTTTCTCTGTGATTAGGGGCCCTGAAACAAGCTTCATTAGTTTCATAGTAGATCCGCCCCGGGCTTAACACTGTTATCCCAAGCAATCTAAACATGAAAATTAAATGATCTGATTTTAAGGGCCCCTTTACCAAAGCCTGTGATTTTTACATGTTGGATGTCATATGCAGCTATGACTAAATTTAGGGGCTTGTTTACAAAGCCACGATAGCGGTTTCCGATCATGATCCACCCCTGCTCCTTTATGCCTCTTAGCGGGGGTACCTGACGCCTCCTGCCCCACTGGACTCCCCAGGCGCTTCTCCCCCCGCCCACTGGCAGGAAGAGTGGCCATACTGGGCTGTAGTAGAGACAACGCCTGCTGCAATAGCAAAAAGAAATCTGGAGGGATCAAAGGCTGCCCCCCCCCGTTGACCCCTGTTCTTGCGGCAGAGGAACCTCTCTCGCCGTAGACGGCCCTGCCACAGGCTCCAAGGGGAGCAGAGATGGAGGGAGGACATCCCCCTGACTCTGGGAACCCTTCTCCTGCCCTCCTGACCCCACTTCAAGCGCCTGCTCCATAAACGCTGCTTCCTGGGTGCAAGCTCTGCAAACAACCGACTCTAGGAGCGAGCCCTGCCTCGTGCCACAAACAAGACACAGAGGCCTAGCCGGCATGCTCCCCCTGAGCACGGCACCCACGGAAACGCAGCAACCCGGAACCCCCAAGACACACTCTGGTCGCACAGCCCCCCCCCCCTTCCGGGGTCCTATCCGGCCAATAAAGATATGTAACAACCTACCTATAAATATCTATACAGCTATATATATATAGCTGTGTGTGTGTACATATATATATATATACACATATATATAGACATCCCAAGTCCCTGTTTTTTTTTTAAACTGCAGCCACCTCTACTGAAGTAACTCCATGGAGTGCAGCAGCCACGAACCCGTCAACGGGAGAAAAGGCGCCTCTGCTCTCCCTAACGCGCTGTGCCAAACAAAATTACCAAAATGGCTGCCTTCACGCTTCCCACGCGAACACCACGCAGTCAGTGCCTCACACCCGATTTTCACTCACCGCGGCTCCCCAGCCTGCCCGCACATGTCCGACCCCCAAAAATGACAAAAACAGCAGCTTACTGCCTGCCCCTGCCTCCGGGGGCCTCGATCAACCGGGGGCCTCGATCTACCTCCGGAGCTCAGCCCGATTGGCGCCTTCAGCTCCGGGGCAGAGAGACAGTGCCGAAATCCTCCTGCCTCCTTCCTCTTAGGCACGATGCCAGCGGCGCCTGCCACCTGCTCCTCACCCGTTCACGTGGGATCGGGAGCAGGGAGGCCCTTCTCACCAGATCGGCAATTGCAGTGCAGCTCTAACCCACGGGGGAGGGGGGAGAAAAGGCAGGAGGACTGAAGAAGAGAGAGCAAAAGAGGAGCCAACCAGCCTTTGCAGATCAATCCTGTTGCTAACTCCTGGCTACCACACAGGTAATCAAAACAAATCTAAATTTAAAAATGTTAAAACTCTGCTTATTTGCTACCGTCTGAGCCCAGTCCCTAGGCTCAGCACCTTCTCCAGCTGCTATGGAGACTGAAACTGACAGGGAAAGGCGGTCCTTGCCTACTTATACCTGGGTCATTAAAGCGATGACGTGTGTCAATCTCCATAGCTGCTGGAGGAGTTGCAGAACTCTCAGGTTCTGGGACTGGACTAGAGGGACGCAAAGGAAAAGCCATTCTCGGTCAGAAACTAAAGCAAAAGTAACTAAACAGGTTGCAGGTCTGATAGTACAGCTATCTGAAGTTTCTAACAACTCTGAAACATTTAACTCATCAAATTGCCCAAGCCCAGTAGGCTCAGTGTTAGCCAAGGACTTCTGGCCCCTTAGAAGGTAAGAAATTTTTACAATAGGAGGACATGAGTCCGCAGGGACTCCCAAAGCTTCCACCAGATATTGTTTAAACATTTCCCTAGCTGAAATAACAGGGGAGCAAGGAAAATTAACCAAACGAAGATTGGCAAGCTTAGTATAATTCTCCAACTGCTCCAACCTAGTTTTCAGATGGTTAGAGTCTTTAGTAAACATGTCAGACAAAGTCTCCAAACACTGAATGCTTACAGTAACATCTTCCACCCTATTTTTCATTAAATTCAAATCCTGCACCAATTGTGCCAAACCTGCAATGTTAAAAGTAACCTGTCCTTGAATGGCCAGTATCTGAGTCATAAGAACCTCTCCCAGATGATTAATGGCTGACCAGATAGACTCCAGGGTGAATTGTTCAGGACGCTGTAAAGGAAAAAGTGCTCCAGCCCTACGCCACACAATTGTCAACTCTGCACTGGTCTGTGGGACCAAGGGGGGCTTCCCAGTGCCATCTCCAGTCACCGCAGTAGAGCCTCCATTCTCAAAGGCCAGTCCAGAAATCCCATCAGCCCCGGCGAGATTAACAGAGCTGCAAGAAGAAAGGGAAACTCTCGCAGCTCTGAAAGCCCGCGCATTGGGAGGGACTCGGGAGCTGATGCTGCAGGGGAGGCTCTGCCAGGCAGGCGGGGCCCCACGGCAGGACATTTGATTCTGCTGCTGCCACGGCGGCAGCGGCAGCCGGTTTGTTTTTTTTAAATCTATCAGGGCTGATGGGGGGAGGGGGGTTAGGACTGGTAATGGGCTATGGGGGGGGGCTAAGACTGGAAGTGGGTTGATGGGGGAGGGGGGTTAGGACTGGTAATGAGCTATGGGGGGTTTAGGACTACTAATGGGCTATGGGGGGGCTAAGACTGGAAGTGGGCTGATGGGGGGTTAGGACTGGAAATGGGCTGAAGGGGGGATAGGACTGGAATGGGCTGTGGGGAGGCTAAGACTAGAAATGGGCTGATGGGGGTTAGGACTGGTAATGGGCTATGGGGGGCTAAGACTGAAAATGGGGTGATGGGGGGGGGCTTAGTACTGGAAGTGGGCTGATGGAGAGGGGGTTAGGATGTAATGGGCTATAGGGGGGCTAAGACTGGAAATGGGCTTATGGGGGGGTAGGACTGGTAATGGGCTATAGGGGGGCTAGGACTGGAAATGTGCTGATGGGGGGGTTAAGACTGGTAATGGGCTATGGGGGTGCTAAGACTGGAAATGGGCTGATGGGGGGGGTTAGGACTAGTAATGGGCTATGGGGGGGGCTAGGACTTCAAATGGGCTATGTGGGCTAGGACTTGAAATGGGCTATGGGGGGGGGGCTAGGACTTGAAATGGGCTATGTGGGCTAGGACTTGAAATGGGCTATGGGGGGCTAGGACTGGAAATGGGCTAATGGGCGGTTAGGACTGGTAGGGGCTGTGGGGAGGCTAAGACTGGAAATGGGCTGATGGGGGTTAGGACTGGTAATGGGCTATGGGGGGGCTAAGACTGAAAATGGGGTGATGGGGGGGCTTAGGACTGGAAGTGGGCTGATGGGGGGCTTAGGACTGGTAATGGGCTATGGGGGGGCTAGGACTGGTAATGGGCTGGGGGGGGTGGCTAGGACTGGAAATGGGCTGAGTGGAAGGAGGGCTTGAACTGCAAATAGCTGATGGGAACGGGGGGCTTGGAATGGAAATGGGCTATGTGGAAGAAGGGCATGAACTACAAATAGCTGATGGGGAGGGGGGATTGGAATGGAAATGGACTGTAATGGGAGCGAGAAATCAAGGAAATGGGCTGAGTTAGGGGGGGCTAGGACAGGAAATGGGCTGATGGAGGGCTAGGATAGGACTGGAAATGGGCTGTTTGAGGGGCTTGGATTGAAATGGACTCATGGAGGGGCTAGAACTGGAAGTAGGCTCATGGGGGCTTGGATTGGAAATGGGCTGAGTGGAGGGGAGCTAGGATTTGACATGGGCTGATGATGGTGGGGCTAGGAAAGGACTAGAAATGGGCTGATGGGGGGCTGGGATTGGAAATGAGCTGATGGAGGGACTCGGATGGGGGAGCCTAGGACTGGAAATGGGCTGATGGGGGTTAGGACTGGTAATGGGCTATGGGGAGGGCTAGGACTGGAAATGGGCTGGGGGGTGTCTAGGACTGGAAATGGGCTGAGTGGAAGGAGGGCTTGAACTGCAAATAGCTGATGGGGACGGGGGCTTGAAATGGAAATGGGCTGAGTGGAAGGAGGGCTTGAACTGCAAATAGCTGATGGGGAAGGGGGCTTGGAATGGAAATGGGCTGAGTGAGGGGGAGCTAGGACAGGAAATGGGCTGATGGAGGGCTAGGATAGGACTGGAAATGGGCTGTTGGGGGGGCTTGGATTGAAATGGACTCATGGAGGGGCTAGAACTGGAAGTAGGCTCATGGGGGGGCTTGGATTGGGAATGGACTGAGTGGAGGGGAGCTACGATTTGACATGGGCTGATGGTGGGGCTAGGATAGGACTAGAAATGAGCAGATGGAGGGACTCGGATAGGGGAGCTAGGACTGGAAATGGGCTGATGCGCGGACTAGAAGGGAGTGGATGCTGGGTGGGGCTGGAACTAGAAGGGAGCTGATGTTGGGGGAGGATTAGCATGGGATAGAGCTGGGAGAGTGAAATGGAGAGGGAAAAAATATTTTGTGTGGGAGGGAAGACAAATCTACAATTGGCCGGATATTGGGAGAGTAAGTGGGGATTGAGGATGGCGGGGTAAAATTCGAGTGGATGAAATAGGAATGAGGAAAGAACAAAAGGAGAAAGATTAGTATGTTAAAGCAGATGTAGAGAGAGAATGGAAAAAAACTAGAAGAGTGAAGAAAGGACAAATGGACAGCAGATGATGGAGAGTTAGCAGAAGACACGAAGAAACCAGAAGAAAGTGGCTGGAGCAATTGCAACTGAAAAAAAATGCACAAAAGGTAGAAAAATATCTCTTTATTGAATTTATTAACTGAAATATGCCAGCTCTGGGAAATGTGCATCATTAATGTCTGCGCTTTGTTTAGTACAAGAGGAAATTAATTTATAGTTTTATTTCTACAGTGTTGATGGGCTTTTGGGGTTCCCAGTTTAATTATTGTCTTCCTGTTTCTACATTGTGATTTCTTGTTTGGTGACGGTCTATGTTCTGCACGTGTAACTGAGCTGAGGTATTCTGTTTATGTAATTCCTATTTGACATTGCCACTTGTTCTCTTTCCCCAGTAGGTCATGTATTGTTGTTCTCTGAAATGTATTGGTTTAATATTTGTAGTGTTGCCTTTTGATAGGTAGGGTCTTGTGCTTTGTGAGTCCTGGTAGTGCTGTTATGATACGGCGGGTTTGCTATGGGTTCTAAATGGGCAGTGTTTGTAGTAGTTCCTAATGTGCCTGGCAGTTGGCACTGGATTATAGTAATGTAGAAATCTTTTAGTCTTGCTTTATCCATACACTCATTAAGAGGCATGTTTACTAAAAGTTAGTGTATGGTAACATTATGCAAATAGTTATGCAAATGAGGTCCCTTATGCAAATGAGGCCCCACACCGAGTCTCCGCACATGGCCCCGCACCCCCCTTGGGCCGCCCCCTGAGCCAGTTCATCCAGTAGATGGTGAAATTGAATCCAGAGGCTTTACAAGACAGTCTGAGGGACTCTCCGAGCTTTTTCACTTCTGGACCAGGCTGGATGAGTTGCACTTCGGATTGGATCCCTGACAAAGAAAGGAAAGAGTATTTATATCTCACTGATCCTACATCCTCAGCGGGTTACAATTAAACATACATAATTTAAAACACAAACAAAAACAACATAAAAATGTTGACATGCTAGACACCTCATCACTAATAAACATTAAAGGCCTCTGTGGAAAGCGTCACTTTAGTTACCTTCAAAAATCAAGCATATCGGGCCATTCCCAAACTGATGCTGGGAACTGATTCCATAATTTGTGGCCTATGGGTTAGAGAGCATGGCTTCTTGTTCTGGATAACCTAGCCAAATGAAGAGCTGGAACTTCCAGTAGTAGCTGGGATTGTGAACAGAGTGAGCGTCCTGTCTGACGGATTGATTAATGGCGAAGTTAATGACAAAGTTAATAACAAAGGAATTTAATGACAAAGGAAGATGCAATGGTAAACATCGAAAAAGCATTCACAGAACTCTAAACTGAATCCGAAGCCGCTTCAGAACTGGGGAAATATGATTCGTGTGTTTGGCTCCAGAAATAAGCCACGCCGCTGCATTGTGAACCAGTGTGCGGTGCTTTTACATGAGATGCCGGCAATCCCAAGGATAGCACATTGTAATATTCTAGTGAGGTTAAGACCAAGGTCTGCAGGACTGTCATCTTTATAAACAAATATAAGATGTTAATCTTTGAAGTCGTCTCTGTTTCAGGAAACCAGCATTAATTACAACTGTGAATAAAAATTCAGTCTATAAAAGTTCATATATATATGCACACCCTCGCCTCGCACTCATCTGCTACTGCGTGTGTGAAAAACTCTTACCTGGGAGAAAAATGCTGAAAAGTAGCAAGGCAAGTAAAATGTTCATTGCTGCAAAAGTCAAAGGGCTCTTGATATGATGAACAGAGTAAGACAATGAGCACTTCTGCTGCTCTGCACTGATCTGGAACACAGCTGATCAGCTTTAAATAGCAAATCTAGTTATTCAATTTGGATATCCAGGCTTGTAAACTTAAATATTAAAAGCAAATGGTTACACAGCACAGCTATGCAAACTTTGGCTTCACCTTCCGGTCTGGGATCCCTAGTTAAAATTTTAGTTTTCTTTTTTTTTTTTTTGTTTTATTCAATATTTTTACATTTTCCAACACATACATAAAAACACAACAAAACAGAACTTAAACCAAAAAGAATACAAATACACTATCATTCAAAAGGGTGCCAGAAACACGGCACCCTTACATACCCATCTTTCCCCCTGTACCCCCCTCCCCGCCACCCCCCCTGACACCTTGCAAGCCTAGACCGCCCCCTTCCCCGCTCAGCAACCGCCAACATTCGAATATCTATCTAGAGCAGACCATTTATCATCACCCCCCTGTATACCCCTAGAGGCATAAATATGATCATAAGCCTTCTCATATCGGCTATATAGACATACTAAGTTCCACCAGTGTACCCAGCTTAACTTCACTGGGTCCTTCCACCTCATAAGTATGACTTTTATAGCGATGGCCAGCATAAAGTTCAGTACAAAAAAATTGTCCTTCTTCATGTTAGGTATCTCAGCAGCCGCTCGCAACACTACAATCTTCCAGGATAATGGATAAGTAAAGAGCAGCACCTGTTGGATCCTCTTCCAGACAGCCCCCCAATATTCCCGCAAGGTTATACAGTCCAGAATCATATGGCGCAACGTGCCATCCTCCTTATGACAGTTCCAACAGTGTGGAGACGCACCAGCACTCCACTTGGCCACTCTGATCGGTGTCAAAAAAGACCGGTGCGCAAAAAAGAACATTGATTGCGTGAGGGAGGCCGAGCGAGAGGGCCTCACTAGCGGCCCCCATTTTGCAAAGCAAAGGTCCTTAGGAAGTTGGACATCCAGCTCTTCTTCCCATGTTTGTCGTAGCCTGGTAAGCTGCGTTGGCAGCCTACCCCGAAGGAATCCATATATATTGGACACACGGCCATTCCGCTCAACCACCTCTCCGATAAACTCCTCCAGACCCCACTTGTCCGATACCGAAGCGAGTTTTTTTATCTTTTGTCCTACACAGTGTTGCAATTGTATCCATTGGAAGAAACAGGCCGGTGGCAAGTTGTATTCCTCCTTGAGCATTTGAAAGTTCTTCCACTTATCATGCCTGAACAGCTGCCCCAGTCGCCAGATTCCACAGTGTTGCCAGGTTTTCCAGGATACCACCTGCTTATTTATTCGAAAATCAGAGTTGTTCCACAGTGGCATTCTGCGAGAGATGGGGTTGTCCCCCCCTAGGTAAAGCGACAAATCATGATAGGCCTTCTGCGTGGATAAAAATACTCGTCCTAATTTCGGGGTCTTCATCATGCACATCCCCATACATAGATTCAAGGGCACCGGAGAGGCCAAGCGTTCTTCGACTTCCAACCAAATGGGTCTCTGGGCATCTCCAGCGACCCCTGTCCAGAGGGCCCCTTGACTTAAGATTGCCGCCCGATGATATAGAAGAAAATCCGGGAACTGTACCCCGCCGGCTTCTTTGGATGCCTTCAGCTTCTTCAGCGCAATTCTTGGGGTCTTTCCATTCCACAGAAAGCGGGTCAGGATCCTCTCTAATTCCTTATATAGCGACTCTGGGAAAAATATTGGAATCATTCCCAAAATGTAGTTTATCTTTGGTACCAACACCATCTTGAGAGAATCCAATCTTCCCCACCAACTAAGATGAAGAGGGGACCATTTCACTGTGAAAAGACGCGCTGTTTCTTTCATACGTTCTCCATTTATGTTAAGCATTTCATCAATATGACTTCCAATTTGCACACCCAAGTACTTTCTCGTCGACGATTCCCACTGAAATCCAAACTGCTGTACCATCGACTGATTCCCATATTTATTTAGGGGAAACGCTACCGACTTCGTCCAGTTTACTTTATAGCCAGAGAGAGTAGCATAGCTTCCTATTTGATGTAACACCGGCGAAATGGATTCCGGCGTAAGGAACAGCAACAGATCGTCAGCATAAGCTGAAGCCTTCACCTGAAGGTCAGCAATAGCTACTCCTTTAATCTCATCGGCCTGTCGCAACTGAAGCAGCAATGGTTCCAACACCAAGTTGAAAAGCAGGGGTGACATAGGGCATCCTTGCCTTGTGCCTCGGGACAATGTCAGAGTTTGAGACAGCACCCCGTTTGCCAGAATCCGAGCTACCGGCTTGATGTACAAGAGCTGTACCATTCGGATGAAGGAAGGAGGAAACTTGAACCATTCCAGCACTAGGAACATGAAAGACCACTCCACCCTGTCAAACGCCTTCTCAGCATCCAATGAGAGGCTGATGTAAGGGGAGTCCAAGCCATTAGTGATCTCCAGGACATTACAGAGCAGCCTTGCGTTATCCATAGTGGATCTTCCTGCTACAAAACCACATTGATCCGGATGTATCAACGCTTCCATAACCCTCTTAAGGCGGGCCGCCAGAATAGAAGAGTACAACTTGTAGTCAGCGTTGAGGAGTGAAATAGGACGATAATTGCCCACTTTGCTCAGGTATCTCCCGGGTTTGGGCAGCACAATTATTGTAGCATCCGTGAAGGCCCCAGCATGGCAGTCTAGCTCTTGCAGTTGGTGATAGAAGAATAACAGCTGCGGCCCAAGTTCTGTCACCAGCAGCTTGTAAAACTCAACTGGAATACCATCTGGGCCTGCTGCTTTCCCATTCTCCATTGCGGTGATAGCCAACGTAAGTTCTTCCAGTCGAATCGGTGCGCCCAAGGCAGCCTGCTGCTCCGGCGATAAACAGGGATGAGCAATCTGATTCAGAAAACGCCGCGCCTCAGCCTTCTCACACCTTCCCTCAGACGCATAGAGTTGGTGGTAGAACTCAGAGAAAGCATCTGTGATTTCTTGATCCTTATAAAGAGGGCCAACGCGTTCATCCTCTATTACCGCAATACGAGCTTTTTCTTCCCGGGGCTTGAGTTGCGAAGCCAATACTTTTCCCGCTTTATTTGCCTACACATGGTATCGCACTTGCCTAGGATAAACAGCTCTTTCCACTTCTGCACTGAGAGCCGTGTTATAAGCAAATCTGAGCTTTTGCAACTGAGTCAAAACCCTAGTACTAAACTTCCTTTGTAGGATCCGCTCTCCGGCCCGTATCTGTTGATCCAGGGCCCTCACTTCAGCTCGAGTAGCCCTGCGCTGAGCAATCACATAACTCGTTATCTGAGCTCTCATTGATGCTTTAAAAGCTTCCCACCAGGCCCATACTGGGGTATCACTGACCCGATTGTTTGCAAAATACTCATGCAAGGCGTCCCGAAGATATACTTTAAACGACTCATCTGTTAACAAATATCTGGGAAAAAACCACGCCGCCTTCTTACAGGAATCATCCACAAGATTGAAGTCCAGCACTACAGCCGCATGATCTGAGATACTC
This sequence comes from Ichthyophis bannanicus, assembly GCA_033557465.1. NCBI lineage: Eukaryota > Metazoa > Chordata > Amphibia > Gymnophiona > Ichthyophiidae > Ichthyophis > Ichthyophis bannanicus. The sequence goes on from CM066048.1 coordinate 126,292,082, forward strand.
GTACTGAGGATTCCCGATTCACCCACACTCTGAGTTAACGCTTGAGATACCAAAAAATAATCTATTCTCGAGTGTGAGCCATGTGGAGATGAAAAAAAAGTATAATCAGCCTCAGTAGGGTGATGCAACCTCCAGATATCCTCCAGCCCAAAGGAGTCCATGATGGAATGCAGTACTTCCAAGGCTCTTTCTCTTTTTCGCGGCCGGCTAGGCTTCCGGTCAATTAAAGGATCAAGAACCAGGTTAAAATCTCCCCCTATAATTAAGGGATAACTGGCATATTCCTGAATGGCCACTGCTAACTTCTTAAAAAAGGAAGGGTTATCATTGTTAGGAGCATATACAGTAAAAATACACACCTGTCGACCTTCTATGAGACAATGCACCCCAGCCCACCTGCCTTCCGTGTCAGCCCGTGAGGACAAAACCTGAAGCTTGAGCGACTTCCTGACCAAAATTGCCACTCCATTCTTTTTCAGGCAGGCGGGGGCATGGGCTACTAGACTGTGTTTGCCTTGTGCAAGCTTTTGTGTTTCGCAGGTCGACAGATGTGTCTCTTGCAAAAGAATTACATCAGCATTTTGCTTCTGGCAATATAATAATATCTTTTTGCGCTTGATCGGGTGATTTATCCCTTTAACATTCAGAGATAGGCATCGAACCCCACCCATTGTTGTCAAGGTAAAGCCATTCCCCGTTCCTTCTGGTCTGCACCCCTTTTCCCCCAAATTGCAGAGGCAACCGAGCGGAGAGTATCAGAACTAGGCTTGCAAGGTGTCACCTGTGTCTCCATCAAGATGAATATAATGGGTGAGCAAACACAAAAAAACAGATGGCCCTCGAAGACCAAACCCCCCCCCCCCTTACATATTACAGTACCACCCTTGCTTCTCCCGAGAAACACTACTTTTTTAAGCATTCATTACTAACTGGCTATGACACAAATACAACATCCGCAACTATGAATACGAACCCCTTATCAACTTTTAAGCCAACCCCCCCTGCACCCAAACATACAGTCATATCCCCCATATACAGCCCCCAGGGATACTTATATACATTGTAATATACTATAGCATTATGTTAGAGTATATCATGCTCCCCCCTCCCTCCTAAATACTCCACCAACCATCCCAGCCAATACACAATAGAAATGAGAAGGAGAAGGGACCATCTCCCTTCCCTCAACATAACAAACAGTGTCCCCATACCGCAGCACATTGATCCCACCAGTATCGGGCCACATGCCCACCTTACAAGCAGCTCCAAACTAAGGGCAGCCCGATGTACCACTGATTTCACTAGACAGCCCAGACCAAGTTCCATTCACTCTCCCGGCCCTCCGTCCCAGTAGAAAGCAAAACACTGAGTCCTTCAGCCAGAAGAAGATGGCTAGCTCATCTGCAATGCCTCTTGTTCCTCAATATATCGAGCCGCTACCGCCGGGACATCAAAGGACTTTGTCTGGTTATTGAGAGTTACTTTTAAACGCGCGGGGTAAAATAACCCATATCGGGCCTGAAGCTGTTGAAGCCGGGGTCGGAGGGCGAGAAACTGCTTCCTCTTTTCCACGGTCCCTCTACAAAAATCAGGAAAGAAGAGGACCTTGTGCCCCTCAAAATCAACTGTCCGCAAAGATTTAGATGCCTCCAGGATCTGCACTGCATGTTGATATCGCAGCAGGCAAAAAATAATCGGTCGCGGGCCCCGAGCATGCACATTTGGTTGCGCAGGAATCCTATGTGCCCTTTCAATTTCCATGGGGCCATGGAGCTTCAGATGCAGCAACGAGGGTAAAGTTTTTATTAGAAACGCTATCATGTCAGACCCCTCAGCTCCCTCCGGTACTCCCAGCATGCGCACATTATTTCTCCGATTTCGATTTGCGACATCTTCCATGCTTAATTCCAACTTCTCCAGCTTTCTCTCCAGCCTATCCACACGTGCAAGCTTTTCCTCGTGCGCAGCGACCGACGCCCCTATGGAATCCATCCTGTTGGTAAGCCTCTCCATTTGTTCTCTAATGTCCTGCATTTCGCCTTGCACCTTCCCCAACGCCTCTCCATTCGCCATCACCAACTCCTTCACTGAGCGCATCTCCCCCAGTAACTCTCTCATCAGCTCCTCCGATTCCCGGGTGGCCGCCATCTTGTGCGGAGATAGGGGGTCTGACTTTGCCCTCTTAGAGCCCGAGTTACTCCCAGGCGTGAAATCCAATTTCGCGGGTTTGAGGTTGGCCATTACTTTCTAAACAACCAGCTTAATATTATCCTCCACTTTGCTCCGTTTACTCTCCGTTTCTCTCAGGATACTTGCCGGGGTCCGGGGAGCTAATCACTCAAGCAGCCATCTCGTCTTCGCGCAGGCTCCGCCCCCAAAATTTTAGTTTTCTCTTGACCTTCAATATTTTTTTTATGTTGCCTTTAATTTTTAGGGGCCCTTCATTGCTTGTCCCCTAGTCTTTCTACTTTTTGATGGAGTAGTAAACAACTGATCTACGTTTACCCACTCTACCTCATTCATGAATTTATAGTCCTCTATCATATCTCCCCTCAACCATTTCTTTTCCAAGAAAAAGAGCTGTAATCTTTTAAGCCTCTCCTCATAGTGGTATCGATTCATTTTGGTGGCTCTTCTCTGTACCTTTTCTAATTCTGCTACATCCTTTAAAAGATATGGTGACCAGAATTGCATACAGTATTCAAGGTGCTGTCAAGCCATGGAATCTTTATCTTTATTTGTAAGACTTGATATACTGCCCTTGCCGAAGCGTCAGGGCGGTGTACAATAAAACGAAATGGTGGCTGCATAAAAGCATCAGAAGAGGAATAAGAACGCCAATAGCAGACAGGAAAGGAAGGAAAAAGAGGAGGTGTCGTAGAATGGGAAAAAGGGGGGACAGGTAAGAGGGCCTGGGTAACGAGCCAGAGGGAAATAATTAGTAACTAAAAGGAGGGGGCATTTCCAGATTAATGGTGACGGAGCACTCTACGGGGGAGGGTCGGACAGGGATAGGCCAGAGCCATCAGCGGGCGGGGGAAGATCGAATGCCTGACAGAAGAGGTGTGTCTTAAGAAGTGTTTTAAAGCGTGGAAAGCGTAGTTACTCACCTGTAACAGGTGTTCTCCAGGAGCAGCAGGAATCAGTCCTCACTTATGGGTGACGTCGGCGCCGACGGAGCCCTCGCGGAGCAATTTTCCCCAGCTTTCAAAGAAAGCCTTTGGGAATTGCAGCGCGCATGCGCGGTAGTCTTCCCGCCCGAAGGTGCCATCTTAGCCAGTCAGATGACATAGCTAAAAAAGACAGCATAAAAATTTGCAAAAAGAACATAAGCAGACGATTGCAACTCCAAGGGGAGGAGGGAGGGTAGTGAGGACTGATTCCTGCTGCTCCTGGAGAACACCTGTTACAGGTGAGTAACTACGCTTTCTCCAGGACCAAGCAGGAAGTCAGTCCTCACTTATGGGACTCCCAAGCTCAAGGCTACCGGAGACCCTAAGCACAAAAATGAGCTCCCTCTAGCTCAGCAGCACAGAAGGAAAGAATCTTCGCTGAATTATCACCCACCGGTAGCCCACATCCGGGATGGAGGGTAGGAGTTGCTCAGACCTCAAAGAGATTACGGAGGACTGCCTGTCCGAAAGCACTGTCCCTACGGGACTCCCTCTCGAGACAGTAATGGACCGCAAAAGTCTGGCTCGAAGACCAAGTAGCGGCCCGGCAGATGTCTGCCAGCGGAACAGAGCGGAGGTAAGCCACTGACGTGGCCTTTGCCCGAACGCAATGAGCCGTGACTCGACTTTCTAAGGCGAGTCCGGCTGCCCCATAAGCCCAAGAGATACAGTCCGCAACCCAGATGGACAGAGTACGCTTGGAGACCGGGAGCCCCAATTTATTGGGGTCAAAGGACACAAAAAGCTGCGCAGCTTTACGGTGCTCCCGCGTACGGTCAAGGTAGAAGTTCAACGCCCTTCTACAGTCCAGGGTATGGAGGACCGTCTCAGCTCGGCTGGAGTGTGGTCTGGGAAAGAAGGTTGGAAGTACCACCTCCTGATTCAAGTGAAAAGGGGAGACCACTTTAGGCAGAAACTTTGGGTGAGTCCGTAGGACTACCCTATTCTTGTAGAACCGAGTGTAGGGGGGATCAGACACGAGGGCCTGTAATTCACTTACGCGCCTAGCGGAAGTGAGGGCTATCAAGAACAGCGTTTTCCAAGACAGAAAACGGAGAGAGCAGGTAGCCATAGGTTCAAAAGGCGGACAGGTGATCCGCTGTAAAACCACATTCAGGTCCCAGTCAGGCGCTGGCGGGCGCAGAGGTGGTTTAAGTAGTAGGAGACCTCGGAGAAACCTCGCTACGAGAGGGTCGTTGGAGAGAGGTCTGCCGTCCACCGGCACATGATGTGCGGAAAGAGCACTGAGGTGAACTTTGACGGAGTTGGACTTAAGTCCCAGATTAGAGAGGTGTAGCAAGTACTGTAAGATCACCGACACCGGGCAGGAGAAGGGATCCTGAGACTGTTGGGTACACCAGACTGCAAAGCGACGCCATTTAAGGGCGTAGCATTTGCGGGTAGAAGGCCGTCGCGAAGCCAAGACGACCTCCTCCACCTCTGCCGGCAAGAGGAGAGGAGCAAGGACTACCCTCTCAGCAGCCAGGCCATGAGGTTGAGAGACCTGAGGTTGGGGTGCAGTAGGGACCCCTGATCCTGGGTGAGGAGATCCGGTTGCACCCCCAGAGGGATTGGATCCTCCACCGCCAGTTGCAGCAAGAGCGGAAACCACGGCTGCCTGGGCCAGCGAGGGGCCACCAGGATCATGAAAGCTTTGTCTCGGAGAACCTTGAAAAGGGTCCGAGAGACTAACGGGATGGGAGGGAAAGCGTACAGAAGGCTCCCCGACCATGAGATCAGAAAGGCGTCCGCCGCCACCCGAAGGGGGTGAGGCTGACGAGAGCAGAAGCGAGGAAGCTGCCGGTTGTGAGGACTGGCAAAGAGATCCACTGTGGGGAGGCCCCACCTGAGGAAGAGCTTCTGAACGATCAAGGGGTCCAGACGCCACTCGTGCGGCTGGAGGACCCTGCTGAGTTTGTCCGCCAGGCAATTTTCTTGGCCCGGGAGATAAACTGCCTTGAGGAGAATGCCGTGACTGACGGCCCAAGAGCAGAGCTTCTGTGCCTCCCGGCAGAGGAGGAAGGAGCCCGTGCCCCCCTGCTTGTTCACGTAGAACATGGCAACTTGATTGTCCGTCTGGACAAGGACGGACTGTTGGGAGGTCAGGTGGGAGAAGGCCTTGAGAGCTAGGCGGATCGCCCTGAGCTCCAGGAAGTTGATCTGCTGAGCAGACTCCCACTTGGTCCAGAGGCCCTGAGTACGTGCCTCTTGGCAATGGGCTCCCCAGCCCAGGAGGGATGCATCGGTGGTCAGCACCCGGGTCGGCTGAGGTGACTGGAAAGGCATTCCCAATACCAGGTGCGGCTGCCGGAGCCACCACCGGATAGACGAGACCAGCGGCTCGGAGACGCGCACCAGGTCTGCTAGGCCGCCCGTGGCCTGTCGCCACTGCTGGCGGAGACACCACTGAGCAGGCCGCATATTCAGGCGGGCATTGGGGGTCACATGGACGGTGGAAGCCATATGGCCGAGCAGTCTCAGGAAGCGCCTGGCGGAGACCAGGGGCTGGCTGCGAAAGCGGTCGGCTAGGTCCATGAGCCGCTGAGCCCTGTCGAGCGGTAGGTACGCTCGCGCCTGAGGGGTGTGCAGCCTTGCGCCGATGAACTCGAGATCCTGTGAGGGGAGCAAAGTGGACTTTGCGAAGTTGATGACAAAGCCCAAGTGCTGCAGCAGAGTCACCGTGCGGCACGTGGCGGTGGTGACCTCCTGAGCGGATGCTGCTCTGATGAGCCAGTCGTCGAGGTACGGAAAAACATAGAGGCCGTGAAGCCGGAGATGGGCCGCCACGACCGCGAGACATTTTGTGAAGACTCGTGGTGCGGAGGACAGGCCGAAGGGCAGTACTCTGTACTGGTAATGATTTCCTGCCACCACAAACCTTAGGTATTGGCGGTGGCTTGGGTGGATGAGGATGTGCGTGTAAGCATCCTTTAGATCCAAGGAGCATAGCCAATCTCCCTGCTGGAGGTAGGGCAGAAGGATTCCAAGGGTAAGCATTTTGAACTTCTCCCGCACAAGGAACTTGTTGAGGTTGCGCAAGTCCAGGATGGGTCGGAGGCCTCCTGTTCTCTTTGGTATCAGAAAATACCTTGAATAGAAGCCCTGACCTCTCAGGTGGTGTGGCACCGGTTCCACCGCCTGATCCTGCAGAAGACCTGCTAACTCCTGAAGGAGCAACTCCCTGTGCAGAGGGGGGCGCGGAGGCTCTCCCGGAAAATAGGAGGGAGGGAGGTGTTCCTTCTCCAAGGACCCGGGGCGGCTGTCGGGGCTATGCGACCTGGCCCTCGCGGAGCCAGGAGCGTCCACCGACGCCGCCCTCGCGGGTTTTTCCTTCCGTCGATGGTCCCCGGAGGGAGAACCCCGGTCGGAGGAGCTCCGTCGATGGTCCGAACTGGAGCCTTTCGACAGTGAGGCCTCCGACGAGGTCCGGGTACGGCTGGGGTCAGCGAAGATTCTTTCGCGCTGATGCCGCCGACTTCTCAACGCCTTCGAGGACAGTTTGCTGCAGGGCCCACAGATCAGTTCCTCGTGATCTGGGCCCAGGCAGCGGAGGCAAAGGTCGTGTGAGTCGGTGAGTGACATATTTCGGTCACACCGACCACACCGCTTAAAGCCACTGGCAGCCATCGGGGGAAAAAGGGCCCCTGCGAGGTCAAAGGACCGGGCTGCCAGGGAAAAAACGAAAACGAAAGCTGACTAAGTCAGAAAAACCGAAAAACCGTTAGAGGACTCGAGACCGGCGTCGCGAGTCCGGGCGGGAAAACGACCGGCGTCGAACCGAAAGAAAAAAGGATAAATACAGAGGAAAATCAACTTTTTCGCGGGGACAAGACGGGGACGTCTGTAGGGCTCCGCGGAAAAAAGAAGACTGGCTAAGATGGCACCTTCGGGCGGGAAGACTACCGCGCATGCGCGCTGCAATTCCCAAAGGCTTTCTTTGAAAGCTGGGGAAAATTGCTCCGCGAGGGCTCCGTCGGCGCCGACGTCACCCATAAGTGAGGACTGACTTCCTGCTTGGTCCTGGAGAAAGGATGATTCAATACGGAGGGAGTGAGGAAGTGAGTTCCATCGAGCAGGACTAAGAAAGAAAAATGCGGAGTGTCGGGTGAGCTCAAGATGGGCCTGGGAGGGAGAAGGAAGAAAGAGACGGTTACCGTGTGCAGAGCGGAGAAGACGTGGGACAGGTTGGAGGTAACCAGGTATTGTGGGGTACTAGTATGTAAGACCTTATGGGTGATAGTGAGAAGTTTATAGACAAAGTGGACTTTGATCGGAAGCCAGTGTAGAGAGAAAAGAGAGGGAGTGATATGAGTGGTAATGGGGGAAGATGTGATCAAACGAGCGGCGGCATTTTGGACTAGCTGGAGACGACGTAGTTGGTGGCAGGGGAGACCAGCAAAGATAGAGTTACAATAATCCAGATGAGTGATCACAAGAGACATGACAAGGGTAGTGACAGAAGAGGGAGAAAGAAAAGGCCGGATGTATCTAATTCTACGGAGATGGAAGTAGCAGGAACGCACCACAGAGGAAATGTGCTGATGGAAAGAGAGAGAGGAATCCAGGGTGACTCCCAAATAGCGGAGGGTAGACAAGAGGAATGGGGTGAGCAGACATGGTGGGGGATAGATCAGGAGGGGAGTTCCAAAAAGGGAACCAGATAGCGGAGGACTTAGACGGATTAACGTGAAGAAAATTTTGCGAGAACCAGGAAGCAATGAGGTCAAGATAATCGTTAAGTGGAGAGAGATTAAGTGCAGAAGCGGAGGTGTGGTAGACCAGAAGGATGTCGTCGGCGTAAATGTAGGCAGAGATTCCGGTTTGTTGGATGAGCAAGGAGAGGGGGGCGAGAAAAACATTGAAGAGAAGGGGAGCAAGGATGTAACCCTGAGGTACACCGCATTGTAATGGAAAGGAAGGTGAGACGTCAGAGCCCCTATGAACAGCAAAGGAGCATGAGAAAAGAAAAGACTGAAAACACTGTAGAACGACACCAGTGACACCCAGACCGGACAGGTGTGAAAGAAGGGTGCAGTGATCAATGACATCGAAAGCAGCAGAAAGGTCAAGAGATACAACCAGGGAGAGGTCACCTCGGTTGTGAGAGCGGTGAATTTCGGAGAGAAGTGCCAAAAGAATAGTCTCGGTACTGTGGCCGGCGGGAAAGCCAGATTGGCGGGGGTGAAGAGAGAGGGTAGAGTCGAGATGGGCGGAGACTTGAGAGAAAACGAGCTTTTCAAGAATTTTAGAGAGAAATGGGAGATTAGCAACAGGACGCTAGTTACCAGGAACTAGAGAATCTAAGGTGGTTTTTTTGAGAAGGGGCCGAATGACAGCATGTTTCCAGCTGGTGGGAAAATGTCCGGTGGCGAGGCTAGAATTCAGACTAGTTAGGGCGAATGGGATGAAATGGAGTGAGGGATCGAGAAGCCAAAAAGAGGGGAATGGGTCGAGAGGACAAGTGGTCTGATGAGAAGAAGAGATGGCCTGAATAAGTTCAGCAGAAGTAACAGAACTGAAGGTGCACCAGCTATGAGGGAAAGTATGGGAGGTGGACGGGGAATCAGAGGCAGGAAGGGAGAGGGAGGGAGGGGGGGAAAGAGATGTAGGACAGGCTGGAAAAGACGAGCGGAGAGCGAGGACCTTGTCAGAGAAAAAGGAAGCAAGCGTGGTCGGGCTGGGAGTGACTGGGATAAGAGATGAGGAAGGGGGAGAAGTGGAGGAAGAAGAGAGGGATTTAAGAACTTGATATAAACACCGAGAGGAATTTGTGGAACAGGTGATAAGACGGGAGTAGTAAGACTTCTTAGCAGAAATGATCATGGAGCGATAATGATGGTGTATCTGATGGAACGGAGAGGCAGGAGAGGGCTTACATCCTTGGTTTTTTCTCCATTCCTTTCCTCAAAGTTATATAGAGGCATTTACATTGGTATGAGGTAGAACAGAAACTTTATGTGGAAAGTGAAGTTAAGACTCGGAGTGTAAGGTGTGATACTGGGTAGGATGTTCAGATTGATCGGAGGAGTGTTCAAGTTTATAAAAATGCTGAATGAACGAGGGGAGGGGGGAGATGGGAAAAACAGCGGAATCTGAAAAATAAGCAGGGTGAATATTCTGTATGCTGTTGTAATAAAAGGGTAAGATACGAGGAGATAGAAAGGCGGGAAGTAGTTTATGAGAACACTTTACTCGTTAGAGATATAATCTAAATGAAAAGGGGGGAATGATCAGGGGCGGCTCAAGGCAATCTGCTGCCTGAGGCGAAGAATGAGATGGCGCCCACCCTCCTTAGAGGGGGTGGGGCTTTTTCAGAACTCCAATCAGAGACTGAACCCAACCAAAAAGCCGATTAGATTATATGGAGGGAATGCTAGATGTTTGCACACAGGGCCATACCAAGCGGCAATCACGCCCTGTGCGAATTGCAGCTTGGGCGCGCACCCCCTCCCCCCCACCATACCTCCGTCCAGTGCTGCCTGCTCTTTCCCTGCTGCTGCCGCCCTCTGTTTTTTTCACAGCGGCACTAGCACCAGGGAAAGAACAGGCAGCGCTGGATGGAGGAATGGGGAGGGGGGGGGGGATGCGCCTGATCTGAAAGGCGCCGGCACTTTAAGCAGATCTGTCCCTCCCTGCTCTGACATCCTGTGTTTTATGTTTGTAAATAGTTACTATGTTCTACTATGTAAATAGTTACTATGTAAATATTTGTAATGTTCAAGATGTACAATTTAAATGGTTTTATTGTTCTATGTAAACCACCCCTGATCTCTGGAAGGGGCGGTATATAAAAAGTTTCCAAATAAATAAAATAAATAAACATTTGAGCATTGTCCTGAGGCCACAGTTGAATAGGTCTGCAAAGATTTTTTTTTCGAGAGATGTTTTGGTTATTCCACGTAATCTTTATGTTTTTTAGTGCGCTGAATCCGAAAATGACCTCCATTTTGTCATAGGACATCACGTTTCCTGACAATTTAGGTAACTATGTTAAATAAGGCAATATCTCAAAATATATGGAAATAGACTTATAAAATTAAAGTTTTATTACAATATTTTCATGAAAATCCTTTTTTGAACTGAAATGAGCTCACCTACACACACTAAACTCGATTCTTCTTCCTTGTGAGGCTCCTCTTGGTGCATTTACGCTTGTGAGTAGCATCTGGAGTGTCTTTCTGAAGCATCCAACAGTAGTCTGCCATCATTGTAATGCTCCATTTTCCCTGGTATCTCCTTTCCATCTCTTTAATGTCTTGGTGGAATCATTCACCTTGTTCCTCACTCACAGCTCCCAAATTTTAAGGAAAGTTGTCAAGGTGGGACTGGAGGAAATGCACTTTCAAACTCATCAGGCAAGCTAAAGCTTGAAATGCTTTCAGCATTCATCCAATGATCTTTTTGTAGTGAGGATCTTTGTTATTGCCTAAAAATTTCTGTACGACTTCTTTAAATGCAATCCACCCTTCTTTTTGAGGATCCGTCATGGTATTGACAAACTCTTGATCAACTATAAGCCTTCTAATGTCTGGTCCGACGAACACACCTTCCTTCAATTTTGCCTCCGACAGGCCTGGAAACTTGGTGACCAAGTATATGAAGCATTCTCCATCTCTTGGAAGTGATTTTACAAATTGCTTCATCAATCCCAATTTTATGTGGAGAGGTGGTAGAAGAACTTTATGGGAAGGTACCAAAGTTTCTCGGAGGACATTTTTTTCACCGACTGTTAGCACCCTTGGCTGCCAACTCTTCTTGGTCCAGTGATTTTGTCGGTCTCGACTGTCCCACAGACACAGAAAACAAGGATATTTGGTAAACCCAGCTTGTTGCCCGAGCAGCATGCACAAGACCTTCAAGTCCCCACACATTTGCCAACCATGGTCTTCATATTTAAGTTTACGAAGAACGAATTCCAAGTTCTCGTAGGTTTCCTTCAAGTGTACGGAATGACCTACAGGTATGGAAGCGTAAAAACCGTTGTGGAGTAAAACTGCTTTGAGACTTCTTTTTGAAGAATCTATAAAAAGACGCCATTGCTCTGAATCATATTGGATTTTAAATTGACCCATCAGACCCTCGACATTGATGCAATAAACCAACTTGTCTTCCTGGGCGAAGTAAGGAACGAACTCCTTTTCATGATGCCTGAACCATGAAGATGACACTTTTGGCAACAATAAATTCCTGCTTTTCAGCCTTGATCCGAGTAACTCAGCGGCATCTTTGGGAAGATTCAAGTCTCCTACCAAATCATTCATCTCCTCCTGAGAAAACAATTTTGGTCTTGTATCATCTTCAAAGTCAGAACTTGATTCGTCATCTGGTTCAGGTATGACTTCACCTTCATCGGAGCTAGGTATCTCTTCCAAGGTAGCAGGGGGCTTGGATACTGGTATATTTGTGCCATGGGGGATGGGACGAATTGCCAAGTGAAGATTGGGGTATGAAATGGAATGCTTCCATTTGGAATTAAACCCTTTCACATCGCATGAACAAAAGTAACAGTCGTTACTATGGTTCTTTTGCTCTCGCCATACCATAGGAATCCCATAACGGAAGATTTTTTCTTACCCTTGAACCAGTTTCGGAGGTCCTCAACACACCGTTTGCACACTTTATGAGGCGCCCAGACTTTATCTTGATCTCCAATTTTTAGTCCAAAGTATGCAAAGTATACTTTTTTCACAAAGTCTGTAATATTCTGCTGTTGCTTCAACACTGTATATTCACCACAGATGAAACAGAAACTGTCTAGCGAATTAATACACTTTCGCGGAGCCATAACATAATGGTTGAAGAATGACGAGCTAACACGAATTGCGATGAAAAAGTGTGAACAGCCTAGAACCAAGAACCTGATGATGATTCGTGCACAAGTGTGGCATGCAGGAGAGAGCAGCTCTGTGCCTGTACACGAGACGTCACAGTGCTGGCCACGCCCCCCTGCACTGACCGGAGCTGCTGCTATCTGCCCTGTGTCTCCCTCCCACTGGATTCTTCAGGAAAGATTAACCCCTTCTACCATTAGAAGCATGGACTTAAAACTTGCTTAGCTTATGTATATATTGCTGACCATCAGATTTACAGTGCTATATATTTTTTTACATAACTCGGACAACCCCTTTAAGGTTTTTTTTGGCATTTTATATCTTAAATGCACTTATGTGAATTAATTAATAGTAATTTGAATTAATTAATAGTAATTTGAAAAAAATTGATAAATTTGAAGATAATTTTGCATGTTGTGTTAAATCATGACGTCTAGGAGTTTTTTCAATATTTTATTTGTTTTCAGCACACCAAAATACATGGAAATTAGATGAAAATAATCAAACAGCTATTTAGTCGCAGACCTGTGATTGAACATTGCTAGCTTTAAGCAGAATATTTTAAACATTTCTGCATTGTGATTTCAGCGTGATCTTGAACTGAAACAGAGTCAGAAGGTGTTTTTTTATGATCAAAGATGTAGTGTTAGAAAGGTCAGTGCATACTGACGGATTGGTACTGGGGTCTTTTTTCCTTCGTGCATGATCGTATGAGAGCGTACTAAGTATTGATTAATAATAAGAATTCATCTGGAAAGGATTCTCTCTTGTTGCTGAAGGTTTTTTCTTTCCGTGTGTTTTTACGGTGTTCCTCACTGAACAGTCATTTGAAATTGCTCAAGTGCCTGACAGTAAGAACCAAGGTTTTTGTATATGTCCACGATGTTTCTTGTCACTGTGTCTCTTGCACAATAGTAAACGGCAGTGTCTTCAGTTTACAAGTTGTTCATTTGCAGATAGAAATTGGAGCTGTCTTTGGTAACCGTGAATCATCCTTCGATGGTGGAGGAATTAGCATTGTTTGAAGCAGTATAATAATTGACCAACCATTCTGGGCTCTTACCAGGAGTTTGTCTGATCCAGGACATCACATAACTGCTGATGTCAAACCCACTAGCAGCGCATTTCAGCTGCAGAGACTCCCCGAATTTCCTCAATCGTCTAACGGTTTCGGTTAGAACAATCTGGAAACAAATACCTGGCATCAGAGAACAAAATAATTATCTAAAAACAAACATTGTTTGCCTGAGATTTCAAAACTTTGTGAGTCCTATCTTTAGAAATGACAACAGAACGGCAAAATAATTCTGAACATACGCCTATATGATAAGACAGACAGGAAAATGAAAAATTTGAAAGAGAATAACATAATAGCAGGTTGTGAAGAAATCCTCTTTTGGGATTTTTCCTGTGTGATGAGGAGTAGCCTAGTGGTTGGGGCAAGGTACTTCAGACCAGAAGGTCAGGGGTTCAAATCCCACTAGAGGACAGCAACCTTGGGCCGGAAGGACTGGGGTTTCTAGTCCCACAGGTGCTCCTTGTGGTCTTGGGCAAGCCACTTAACCCTCCATAGCCCATGTTCCCTGTAAAATAGTTATCTCCAAGTTATAATGCCCTGTTCAATGTAATTTCAGTTTGTTCAATGTAAACCACACTGATACAGAATAGTGCAGTATATAAGAGAATGTAAGTAACTAAATGATTACTGTATATACAGTAGGTCACAGTTGTTTTCTTATTTGCATATTCAAATGAGGTTTGTGGGAAATAAAAGTAAGAGAAATTATGATGGGATTAGACAGAGAAACAAATTCTTCCCATAGTTACTGTTTTTAATTCACTCATTTTTTTAATCATTTAGAAAAAAATGTTTTGTCACAGACCCAGAAACAAGTAGAAATGCCGCCGGTCAGATCTGACAAGAGATATTTTGTTGTTGCATCCAGCATTTGCTCTTCCTCTAGAAAAAAATGTTTTTTTTATGCAAGCCTATAGCTTCACAAGAAAGAACTCTGTTAGATGTTGCTACACAGAATGTGGAATAGTTTTCTATTCCTGTTGTTTTATTTACATCTCCTTTCCTTCTGCCGTTTTTGAAGCACACAGTTATGAAAACAACAGGGTGATTCTGTTATTATCATTGTTAGATGATTAATACTTATTTTTCCAAAATGTTTCACATTTGTAAGTGAGATTTCATGTTTTTCAATATAAGAAGTAATGAAATTGTAACTTAATTTCATTACAAGAAATATATGTTTTGTAAAGTTGGCCTTGGTTTTGTGTTTTCTGAGCTGAATTAAATCATCTATCAGGAGCATCAGATCACTGATGGTCACATGTCAGAAATTTTAGGGAACTTGTAGTGTATGTGGGAATCTTTTCGAGACTGGATTTCTCCTTGAGTGTGGCACTGAGAAAAAAGGATGGTAAATGTCCTTAGAAAGCGAGATAAGCAGTACATTTTCCTAGAAGTTCAAGAGTATCTGGGCTATCATATGGAATGCTTACTGATGATATAAATGGTGCTTTGTTGGCCTATCAAAAGACTGTCAAGAAAATATGTCAATGAACTAATAAAATTCTATCACAGAGCAGGAGTTTTCCATCCTCCGGAGATATTTCTTCCTGCCTCTGGTACTATTCCCCTGCACTGCCCTATGCCGCTAATATGCTATATTATGGTGCCAATAAGTCATTTGAATAAATACATTGCTTTCTGAACTTACCATTGGGGGGCGCATATAGGGTCATGTTTATTAAAGTTCACTAATGATCAATGTGGGGTTTACCGTGTGCTAATTACGTTGTACTGGCTGTTAGCACTGGTAAAGTCCCATGCTAAGCGTTCAGTGCGGGATGTGGTAGTGACTGGGTGGCTTGGGGCAGAGTGTGGGCATTGCTGGCACGTTCTGCTTAGTGCGAGCAACATTGGCATGCGCCGACAATGTTGCTGTTAGCGTAGCTGCTTTTTAAATTTTATTTATTTATTTAATAAACAATTTTATACCGTGTCCTCCCAGGGATCGGATGCGGTTTACAAAGAACATTTGTTACAAGGCATGACAGGAGTGCATGTCTGGTCTTAATACATGGAACATTTGGAACTTTTTACAGGTAACGTTTTTACAGGTGATATGATAATTAGAAACAACAACATTTGGAACCTATTACAGGTAACGTTTTACAGGTAACATGGTAACTATGTACAGGCAGTGCAAATTTCGCTTCAGGTTGTGTGCTTTTTTACGCTTACATTACATGTGCTTCTGTTTAGCATGGTGAGGCGCCTCTCCCTACTGTAACTGCGGGGGGCCATACCTCAACAGCACAGGTCTGCGCCACTAGCCAGGCGCTGACACAGCTCATTTCAGCAAAACCTGCGCCATTGTAAATAGTTCCTACTGCACAGAATTGACACAGGAAATCTAACCCATAGTTTGATAAGTTTTAACTGACTAGGGCTTCCATATTTTTTTGATGGTGCAGTGACTAAATGTGGGGTGACATTTCTTTGAAAAACCTGATCAATTTGAAGCATATTTGAGTGGGTTATAGAGCCTGTTACAAGCCAGTAGGTCTGTGCAGGCCAAAAATTTTCATTTCAATTTGTTTCCTATGTCATGCGGGATTTCGTGTTTTGTTTTTTAAATTTCATTTTGGGGGAAATGGCATTAATAGCGCTTACTATATTTTAATTATGCTCGACAATACATGCTGTGGGCAAATAGTGGGTGCTGTTGAGCAGTGGTGCACTATATTAACAATAGATAACAAATGGCATTTTGAGGGTTTTTTCTTCCATTTTCATTTTGTTTCAAATGAGTGCACATGCCTACTAGACAACTAGACCCCAACATGATTTCATTGCTCTGCTCTTCAATTTATGAAACTTGTACAGAATTATAGTTAACTTTCTTATAAACAGAAACTGCTCAATTAAACTTATGTTCGGGACATTTTTCTGTACAAACTTGTAGACAATTTTTCCTGTAAGGTGTGCAGGAGTCCTGCAGCCAGTTCCTGCCATCAGGAGTGGTGTAGTAATATCGCAGTTTCAATGGTGCAGCGCACGAGCTTTCTGCAAGACTCCCAGGGGCTCCGTCTGCCCCTTGGAATTGAATCTGCCGTATCGATGTTCTGCCCATGGTAGGAATATGAATGCAGGACTGCCCAGCAGCTTAATGGTAAATATGTTCTTCATTATCCAATAATTACTTTGTAAATAGCATTTGAATCTTGTCATACTCCCCATGCTGGCCAGGCCAATAGGCAGAAGGGTGGCCTCATTTGCCCTTAAGTAAGGAGTCACTAGATTTTTTTCTCTCACCAGGGAATTCTGGGAGTCGTAGTTTCTCACAGTTACTTGCAGACAAAGTAGTTGTAACCACTCAGTTTGTTTAAGGCAAAACAGAAAATTTATTTTTTTGATCTGGGTTCCCCTTTCGCATCAAAATTCAAAACACGAGGCAGTAAAGGATTATTCTCCAAAAGAAAACTCAACAGGAACATAAAGCGTCTGGAACATCAGAACTTGATAAAACCCTTTTTTTTCCCACACAGTAGCTGTTCACAGCCCTTCTTCAGCAGTAACAAATCACAGCTACTTTCCTCAATTTAAATCAGGTACAGTTCTCTTCTCTTTATCCAAAACTGTTCAGTTAACACTCAGGATTCCAATAATGGTCTTTACTTCAACTGGAAGCTTTTACTTCTTCTTTTACTCTTCTAGCTAAGAGAAACAGGCTATGCAAAGACTTCCCTTCACAGTCTTTCTTCTAGCACATGTGAAAGCTTCCCTTTTTACAATAAGAACAATCCATTGGTGTTACATCACACTCAGTTTCTAGCACACACAAATCTACTTGCATATCTTCCTGTATTGCAAATTGTCTATCCCTCTCTGGACTTTCACTAGCAGATTCAAGCTTACTGTTTGGAAGAAGCTTCTGGAGTTCCCTTACAAACTGCTCTCCTGGAGAAGGGTTAGCTGTGCTTTGAGAAGAAGCTCCTCTATCCTGAAACAGTTGCCTTAGCTTTTCAATTAGGTTCAGGTCTGTATCACTGCCCTTGGCTGGGTTCTGGTTATCAGCATTTGTAATAGCTTTCACCCACCTTCTGGCAGCTCGGGTTCCTGGAGCACTCTGCTCTGCACTTTTTCTCAGTTCATTAGCAACGTCCTCAGCTAAGCTTCTGCTGGACTCTGAAGCAGACACACCTTTTAAAAAAAGATTGCTTCCTTTGTTGCTGGAGCCAAATTTCCCCATGGAGAAAAACCTTCCATGTCTCGCTTCTCTGGGCTTCCTTAAACCAGGTTTCTCCTTTGAACCCTCTGGCTTCAGTGCTCCCTCTGAACAGTATCCTGGCCACGAGCTTCCTGCTCTCCCTGAGCCTTCTGTCCACTCTGACCTCTCAGCTCTCTCTGAACCTTCTGCTTCCTTTGCTCCTCCAGATTCTCCAGCTCTTCCAGCTCCCTCTGCCCTCTCTGACTTCAGTGACGCAGGTTTAAAAAGGTGCTTTCCAGCCACCACGCCCTGCTCTCTGCACATGCGTTTGTTATCAGAGCTCAAACCTGACCCTACGTTAGGGCTTGGGCGGGGCTCTGCCTCAGCTAAAGCATGCTTCTGTAGTTTGTAGTTTGAGCTCTCTGGGAACCTTGCCTTTCTTCTGTCTTAAAGGTGTAGTCCCTATTTTCCTCTATTTCCATTTGCTCACTACAGCTCGCATTGTCACAATCTGCATCTGTTTTTTAATTCAATGAATATGTTACCGATGTTATACAAGACTGTCCTGCGTACAGAAGGGCAAAGCATAAAGATTACATTAAAAATAATAAAACAATAAAAAGAAAAGATTTTAGCATATGGAGATGGAATTGAGATGGCACATTTCTGTTAGTATTTTAGAAAAGGCTCTGCTGAACGAGTAGCCTTTTCTAAAATACTTATGACATGTAGGAGTGCACGTGAGTTTGCTGACATGTACAGCCAGAGGAGTCGTTTTCCAAATCTACACATGGGAAAAATCAAGAGGGAACTCACACATGTAATTTGGCATTTTAAAAACCTATATTTTAAATGCTGCCAGTTAACTACAGAGGCTGCTGTCTATAATTCATTTCATTTTGGGAGGGAGAAATAAACAATGAGGGATGAAGGAGGATAAACCTCTTAAAGCCCCCTGTAAAGGGCTCAAAGAGAACCAGATACCAAAAATCCCCAAAAAAGTAGATAGACACAAAAATACAGTCACAGAAAATTGATCCAGCAGAACATTAAGTCAAACATTCATTTGCATCATACCATAAGGTGTCTGTCAGGTTGATGCAGAAAACTAGCGTAGTCTTAAAGCACAGCTAATGCCACTGTTAAGCACACTTACTGTTATTGTCAAATGCAGAAAAAAGAAAGACGCATGCGTAAACGGCGACAGAAAATCCAGCACACAATTAACACCATGAGTATTTAAATTATAGGAAAATAAGCTGAACATAATAAACTCGTATGCAGATAATAGCTGCGCCTGTTGCAGAGACAGGCATAGAGGATTTTGCAACCAATCTTATGGCCAATATCTATACACCTGGGTCTGAGGTAGCTTAAACAGTAGCGCTCTCCCACTATAACATCAGAAACACTTTCAACATTGGTAAGCACAAAGTCCTGGGAGGAGAGACTACGTGGCAAGTAACACGCAGCCTGTCACAGGTGCGGAAGTGCAAGAAGTGGAGTGAAACAGTATTAATCAATGAGTTATAGACATGCTGGAAGAGGGAGAGGACATAGTGTGGTATGTAATGACTTTCTGACTCCCTTCGTTGTATGCCTGCATCCTAGAAGGAGAGACTACATGGCTAGTAACACGTAGCCTGTCACAGGCGCAGAAGTGCAAAGAAGTGGAGTGAGACAGTATTAACCAATGAGTTATAGACATGCTGAAAGAGGGAGAGAACATAGTGTACTATAAAAGAACTGTGAAACAGAGGATAAATGTGTCTGCTCAGTCAAGCGGGCAACCGTTCTTGCAAGAATGTAATGTAATGTAATTAAAGTAACCCTTTGCTTTACTAAGGAGTCTGTTATTGTGTAAAAAGTTATGTTTTATTACAATAGTAAAAGCTGTTAGTGTAGCTGGGTTTAAAAAAGGTTTGGACAAGTTCCTGGAGGAAAGGTCCATAAGCATTACAAGCATTGTGGAACCTGTGGGCCTTTTTGGGAACTTTCTAGGTAATCGTGACCTGGATTGGCCACAGTTGGAAACAGGACACTGGGCTTGATGGATCTTGGTCTGACCCAGTATGGCATTTTGTATGTTCTTATGTTACCAGCGCAGAGCTTAGGAAACATGCTGCTAAATATACCAAACAAGGGGGACTCAACAGCACTCATGCAGCAACTCACACTTCCACAAAAACAAGAGCATCATGTTGCCTCAACACAGCACTTCCCACTTTGTGACCCTAACACAATTCCTCGCAATCCAACATAAATACCAAGAAGGGCTTGGTAACCCTAACATAGCTACTGAAACTGCACACTGGACAGCATGGTGTTAAGGTAAATATATATTACGCAAAAAACAAAGGAAATGCAAGATGTTCACACACCAGGAGCTGAAAGATAAAGTGAGAACCACAGCGCAGTTTATGATATAAAATTATAACTCATTTTATTTTGTTACAAACTGTGTTATGGTTCTCACTTTTTCTTTTTGAATATATATTCTGCATCCACAGAAACTAGGGGTGACAACTGGCTCCAGATGTGACCGACAAGCTCGATCTAGTCCTGGGTTTACCCCACTGCATGCAGGGACTTGTAGTTCTTTATTTCCTTTGGAGTGCAATGAAGAAATCAGAACTAACTGTCTCTGTATGCAATGGGGCAAATACAGCACTGGATCAAACCTGTTGGGCACATCTGCAGCCAGTTGGCAACCCAGCAGAAACTGCTCCCTCGATAATGGGTACAGAGCAGAAGTAGGACATTCACCTCCAGAACACAATATATTTTAAAAAAATCTGAATCTGGTCATCTCACTAAGAACAACATAAACATTCTCCAGTACAAGGCATATTGTGAACTAATATAAAACCCTACAAAAGTCACCGACAATCTACAAAGGCCAAATCGACCATACCATACCAGCAAAAATTTCTAAAATTCATACAAGGGGCCTACCTGGAAACAAGCAGCACTATAAATACTGCAGCAGGACATAGAACATCCACACACCTATTTGAAAAGCTGAACAAATCAAATTACTACAGTACAGATCCCTAAGTACAAACTCCATGGAAACAGAACACCTGGCCTCAGTCACACACTCAGAACAGACACTCACCAAATACAGAATAAGTGACTACAACCTAGAGTAAAAATAAAAATATGTAGACAAAAACTAAACAAAAACCTCAAGAAGCCAGACTCTACATGAGGAGCAACACCAGAGAAATAAAAGAGATGCAGTTCCCCATACTGTATGAAATATAAAGATTTTACTTTGCACTATCACTAAATTGAAAATAAGATTATTTTTTCTACCTTTATTGTCTGACCATTTTACTCTCTGATCATATTGGTCTCGATCTTAGGTTTCTGCTTTCTTCTGTCTTCCCTTAACTCTCTTTCTACGGTTTCTAGTCCATCTGCCATTTCTTGTCTCTCCTTTTGTTTTTCACTTCCTTTCAGCTTTCTTCCATTTATTTTTCTCTCTCACTACCTAGATTTCACTACTCCTTATTATCTAGTTCTCAATCTCCCTCTTTTTTATGCCATCTTCCTACCGCTTTTCAACCTTCACTTCAGTACTTCCATTCCCCAGTTATTCTTCCCTGGTCCGTTTTTCCCAGTCTTTTGCTCACTCTCTTCCTAACATCTCTCATCCCCTATCCAATGTCTCTCTCTCTCTCTCTGGCTCGTTCCATCCATCCAGTACCTTGGCTCTCTCTTTCCTTCCGTCCTCTCCCTTCTTATCCCC
Organism: Ichthyophis bannanicus; assembly: GCA_033557465.1. Taxonomy (NCBI): domain Eukaryota; kingdom Metazoa; phylum Chordata; class Amphibia; order Gymnophiona; family Ichthyophiidae; genus Ichthyophis; species Ichthyophis bannanicus. The sequence continues at coordinate 126,313,065 of CM066048.1, forward strand.
CTGCAACCAGCAGATACACCATCTCCATAGCATCACCCTCCCCTCCCTATTACTCAAATGTCCAGCATATCTCTGTCTCTTTCTCAACCTATTTACCCCATTTCCATCTTCACCCTTCTCTCTCCCTATTAACCACATGTCTTGCATTTCCTTCTCCCCTTATTACCCCGTCTCCAGCATCTCCCCTCTGTCTAACCTCGTGAAGTCCAGCATTTTTCCATAGTCTCCCTATAAACCCCTGACCAACATCACAACTCTACCTCTCCTCCTTGCACAGCCCCTGCCACAGGATTTGTTGCTCCCACGGAGAGGCTCTGCTTCTGTGGGCCATGATCATTACCTTCCACACCCTTTTGCCTGCGGGAGCAGCATGTCCTGCAGGCAGGGGTTGTGCAAGCCATGACTGCGGCGCAGAGAAACAGAGCCTGCCCAGAGGCGCCGATGTCAGGAGGGTGCTGTCACTGGCCCCTACACCCACTTCCCATTCAGGATGATGTGCAGATTCCTGGTGGCCTAGTATAGAGCCTGCCTTCAGGCAGAAGGCTGTGAATGGCGATTGCAGCCTCTCACAGCCTTCTGCTCATGGGAGCAGCATGTCCTATGGGCAGGCTCTCCACTAGGCTGCCGGCGCTCCACAGGCCTTCTTAAAAATGGGAGTGGGGCGGGTGGCTAGCAATGGCACCATCCTTATGTCGGCGCCCCTCTACTGCACTTTCCCAGCTTATTAGGTAGCGCTGGCCCTGGTCTAGCATTTGTTTTCTGCTTCCCCCCCCCCACCCTTGTCCAGAATTTAAAATTGACTTATCTCTGTCTTGTGGGGTTCAACCAACACTAGCAATGATTCTTATGGCATAATAAAGGTGATTTCCCTTTTGTAGGGGTGGGTCCCACCAGTGCACTGTTGCTGAAGGGGCAACCCAAAGAGTAATCTGCTCCTTTAAGTACCCTTTGAATGTTATCTCAAAGGCAGGGCTGGTGCAACGTTAGGTAACGAGCAGGTTGCCCAGAGCACCAGTGGTCAGTGGGTACCATTGCCGCAACAGCGAGACATGCAGCATTGGCAATACATTAAGAAAGGCACCGCAGCGCCAAAAGCGAAGGTAATGTGATGCCTTTTTAAATGAATTGCCACCACTTCATGCCCCTGAGTGGAGCAACACATTACCTAAGGGCATGCGGGCAAGAGCAGGGCGGAGCTGATTATGAGGTTCACCCAGGGCACCTCATACCCTTGGACCAACCCTGCTTAAAGGGGAACTTTAGTTTGTTGTTGTTGTTGTTGTTAAGTGCCGTCGAGTCGGAGTCGGAGTCGACTCATGGCGACCCTCTGGATAGCTATCCTAAATTGTGTTCGGTCTTCAGTCAGGCGGCTCATTGTTGACAGACTGGTACCCGTAGCTGCTGTTATTGTAGCGATCCATCTCATTGCTGGCCTTCCTCTTTTGCGTTGACCTTCTATCTTGCCAAGCATGATGTCTTTCTCTAATGATCTCTCTCTTCGCATGATGTGTCCGAAGTATGAAAGTCGAAGTCTTGTCATCTGAGCTTCTAAAGAAAGCTTAGGTTTGATCTCCTCTAGTACCGACTGGTTTGTTCTTCGGGCAGTCCATGGTATACACAGTATTCGCCGCCAGCACCATAATTCAAAGGCATCAATTTTCTTCCTGTCTGTCTTTTTCACTGTCCAGCTTTCACATCCATATGATGTTATTGAAAATACCATGGCTTGAACAAGTCGAATCTTTGTATGGAGAGAGACATCTCTGCTCTTGAGAATCTTATCTAGGTCTTTCATAGCCATTCTGCCAAGAGCAATGCGTCGTCTGATTTCTTGACTGCTTGTTGCTTCTTTATTGATAGTTGATCCAAGTAGGTTAAAGTTGTTCACGATTTCAATTTCTTCTCCTTCAACGATGAACCTGTTGATTATGCCAGTTGTCATGATCTTTGTCTTCTTTACATTAAGGTGCAGGCCCATTTTGAGACTATGTTCTTTGATTGTGAGAAGCAAATGTTTCAGATCATCTTCACTTTCAGCCAGTAATGTGGTATCATCAGCATAGTGAAGGTTGTTGATGAGTCTTCCACCAATCTTCACACCTCTGTTGTCTTCATACAGTCCTGCTTCTCTGATGATTTGTTCTGCATATAAATTAAACAGGTAGGGGGAAAGTATGCAGCCTTGTCTTACACCTTTGCTTATTTTAAACCATTCTGTTTCTCCTTGTTCCGTTTGAACTGTTGCGTCTTGATCAATGTACAGATTGCGCAAGAGAACGATCAGGTGTTCTGGTATACCCATGCTTCTTAATGTGGCCCAGAGTTTCTCATGGTTTACACAGTCAAAAGCCTTGCTATAGTCGATAAAGCACAAATAGATATCCTTTTGGTATTCTTTAGTCTTTTCAAGGATCCATCTCACATCTGCAATGATGTCTCTCGTTCCTCGCCCTTTCCTGAACCCTGCTTGCACTTCAGGTAGTTCTTGTTCTAGGTATGGCTGTAGTCTCTTTTGAATAATCTTCAGTAGAATCTTGCTGGCATGTGGGATCAGAGCAATTGTGCGATAATTTCCACAGTCAGTTGGATCACCTTTCTTTAGTATTGGTATAAACACAGATCTTTTCCAGTCAGTTGGCCATGATGTTGTCTTCCATATTTCTTGGCAGAGCCTTGTAAGTACGGTAACAGCTGCATCAGATTGCTGCAATACTTCTATGGGAATGCTATCAATGCCCGGTGCTTTGTTCTTTGATAAGGCTTTCAATGCTGCTTCAACTTCTTCTTTCATCACCAATGGTTCCTGATCATAAGATATAGGTTGAAACGGCTGTTGGTCCTCTTGATCTTTATCATATAAAACCTCTATATATTCCTTCCACCTTTTCTTGATCTTCTCAGCATCATTCAACATAGAACCTTGAGCATCTTGTAACATTCCAATTCGAGGCTGGAACTTTTTCTTTAACTCTCGCAGCCTTAGGAAAGCCGATCTTGTTCTTCCTCTAATAGTTTCTGCTTCTATTTCCTTGCAAGTGTCATTGTAGTACTTTTCCTTGTCCTGTCTTGCTGCACGTTGGAAATCTCTGTTGAGTTCTGCGATTGTCTTTCTTTCTCCTTTGGCTTTAGCATCTCTGCATTTCTGGGCAATTTTCAGTGTTTCTTCCGTCATCCATTTTGGCCGTTTTTGCTTTTTCACCTTTTGTAGAGACTTCTCGCTTTCTTCCAGCACAACCTTCCTGATGTCATTCCATAACTCTTCCGGAGCTCTATCATTTGTATCTAAAGCAGCAAATCGATTTTGCAGGCAGTCTTTAAATTCCAGTGGTATATTCTCAAGGTCATATTTTGCTGCATTCATGAGTGGTTTGCTCTTTTTCAACTTTAGCTTGAGTTTGCATACTAGTAGTTGATGATCTGTACCACAGTCAGCTCCAGGTTTTGTCTTTGTTGATGTTACAGAGCTTTTCCATCGTTGACTTCCACAGATGTAGTCAATTTGATTTTTATACAATCCATTGGGTGAAGTCCATGTGTACAGTCGCCGCTTGTGTTGCTGGAAGAAGGTGTTTGAGATGAATAGATCATTGGTCTTGCAGAATTCTATCAATCTTTCTCCAGCTTCATTTCTGTTGCCAAGTCCATATTTTCCAACTACTTTGCCTTCTTCTTTGTTGCCAACTTTTGCGTTCCAGTCACCCATGACTATCAGGATATCCTGTTTGCATGTTCTGTCAATTTCAGCTTGTACTTGTTCATAGAACTCTTCAATTTCATTCTCTTCTGCAGCTGTTGTTGGGGCATATACTTGAAATATAGTTGTGTTGATAGGCAATCCTCGTAGACGAATAGAGATTAAGCGTTCGCTGACTGCATTGTATTTCATTACAGTTCTTGCAAGTTTCTTCTTTATTATAAATGCAACACCATTTCTTCTTTGTCTTTCATTTCCAGCATAGTAGATCATGTGATCATCTGATGCAAAGTGCCCCATGCCAGTCCATTTCAGTTCGCTGACACCCAACAGATCAAGTTGTACACGTTCCATTTCATTCTTGACCACCTCCAACTTCCCTTGGTTCATGCTTCGTACGTTCCATGTTCCAATGTGTAAGACATCTTTACAGCTTCTGACTCTCATTTCATGCGCAGCTACATCAGCAGTCAGACGTCCCGAGGGCTTTGATCCAACCACATCATAAATGCTGGCTTTACTCTGAAAAGTCTTCAGCTCTTCCCCAGTAGCTAGTTGAGTGCCTTCCGACCTGGGAGTCTCATCTTCCAGCACAATAGCACAATTTGTTTTGTTGTAACTATCCATTGGGTTTTCATGGCAAGATACAGAAGTAGATTGCCGGGCCTTCCTTCCGCGCAGTTTAATTTTGGTGTTGTTGCCGTTGTCACAGAAATGTGATCCTCCGCCGTCAACACTATCCCATTCTGCTGCTGCCCAGATGGGTGGTTTGTCTTCGTCTGGCACCTCAGCTGAGACCTGTCCATCTTGGGAGACCCTGCCAGTAGTTAAACTACCGATAGTTTAGCTCTCAGCATCACTGATGCACGCAAGCCCTCACAGCACGACAAGCTGCAAACCAAGTGAGAGGGTTTAGTTTAGTTTAGTGTTGACCAATTTGGCTCTTGGCAGTGTGGGCAGAGCTTGTGTTGGAAACACCGGGGTTCAGAGCAGAAACTAAGGAGGGTGAATCATTGGTTCTTTTAGAAGGAACAGAGAGGAACTCTTGCATTTAAAAATGCTCCTTCCCAGGGTAGTCTCTGTTATGCAAAGGAACTTGAGATACTGCAGAGACGCTCATTAAAATATCTTACCTCCTTTTAAATCGTGTCAGAGGTTGAAGTTACTTAGAGTTTTCATTTCTTTAACTAAAGACGTAGGATTCCATGTTATGATGATCTGAATTCCAATATAAGAAAGCATTCAGTCCCTGGCATTTTTTTGTGCACTACAAAATGAGATTTTCTGGCTTGCCGAGATGAAACTGGGCTTTGTTGTTGTTGTTAAGTGCCGTCGGAGTCGACTCATGGCGACCCTCTGGATAGCTATCCTAAATTGTGTTCGGTCTTCAGTCAGGCGGCTCATTGTTGACGGACTGGTACCCATAGCTGCTGTTATTGTATCGATCCATCTTATTGCTGGCCTTCCTCTTTTGCGTTGACCTTCTATCTTGCCAAGCATGATGTCTTTCTCTAATGGTCTCTCTCTTCGCATGATGTGTCCAAAGTATGAAAGCCGAAGTCTTGTCATCTGAGCTTCTAAAGAAAGCTTAGGTTTGATCTCCTCTAGTACTGACTGGTTTGTTCTTCGGGCAGTCCATGGTATACACAGTATTCGCCGCCAGCAGCATAATTCAAAGGCATCAATTTTCTTCCTGTCTGTCTTTTTCACTGTCCAGCTTTCACATCCATATGATGTTATTGAAAATACCATAGCTTGAAGAAGTCGAATCTTTGCATGGAGAGAGACATCTCTGCTCTTGAGAATCTTATCTAGGTCTTTCATAGCCATTCTGCCAAGAGCAATGCTTGAGCAGATAAGTGTGGACTTATGTTCGGTTTTTAAACAAAACTATTGAATACAAGTTGGCAATTAAAAAATAAAAAAAGGGGCATGTACTGCGTGAGGTTTAGAGGTATACCCTCTCTACCTTGCGGTTTATACCCAACAAAAATTGGTGATTACCGTTGGGGGAATTAGTATTCTGTTTTTGATGACTGATTGATTTGAATACTAGTATTTGGGATTTTGTTGATTTTGCTCTTTGATAAGGCTTTCAATGCTGCTTCAACTTCTTCTTTCATCACCAATGGTTCCCGATCATAAGGTACAGATTGAAACGGCTGTTGGTCCACTTGATCTTTATCATATAAAAACTCTGTATATTCCTTCCACTTTTTCTTGATCTTCTCAGCATCATTCAACATAGAACCTTGAGCATCTTGTAACATTCCAGTTCGAGGCTGGAACTTTTTCTTTAACTCTTGTAGCTTTAGGAAAGCCGATCTTGTTCTTCCTCTAATAGTTTCTGCTTCTATTTCCTTGCAAGTGTCATTACAGTACTTTTCCTCGTCCTGTCTTGCTGCACGTTGGAAATCTCTGTTGAGTTATGCAATTGTCTTTCTTTCTCCTCTGGCTTTAGCTTCTCTGCGTTTCTGGGCAATTTTCAGAATTTCTTCCGTCATCCATTTTGGCCGTTTTTGCTTTTTCACCTTTTGTAGAGACTTCTTGCTTTCTTCCAACACAACCTTCTTGATGTCATTCCATAACTCTTCCGGAGCTCTGTCATTTGTATCTAAAGCAGCAAACCGATTTTGTAGGCAGTCTTTAAATTCCAGTGGTATATTCTCAAGGTCATATTTTGCTGCATTCATGAGTGGTTTGCTCTTTTTCAACTTTAGCTTGAGTTTGCATACTAGTAGTTGATGATCTGTACCACAGTCAGCTCCAGGTTTTGTCTTTGTTGATGTTACAGAGCTTTTCCATCGTTGACTTCCACAGATGTAGTCAATTTGATTTTTATACAATCCATTGGGTGAAGTCCATGTGTACAGTCGCCGCTTGTGTTGATGGAAGAAGGTGTTTGAGATGAATAGATCGTTGGTCTTGCAGAATTCTACCAGTCTTTCTCCAGCTTCATTTCTGTTGCCAAGTCCATATTTTCCAACTACTTTGCCTTCTTCTTTGTTGACAGCTTTTGCGTTCCAGTCACCCATGACTATCAGGATATCCTGTTTGCATGTTCTGTCAATTTCAGCTTGTACATGTTCATAGAACTCTTCAATTTCATTCTCTTCTGCAGCTGTTGTTGGGGCATATACTTGAATTATAGTTGTGTTGATAAGCATTCCTCGTAGACTGGGCTTTGACCGACAATCATATACTCCTGCACATAGATTTTCATACACTGGTCATTTCAAGAGGTCATGGTTGCCTCCTACGGCTGAAGTTTCTTTGACAGCAAATTCCCAATGGATTGTGCACTAGCATGTCAGTGAGTATCTGCTAATTCATACGCTATCTGCAATACAGATTCCACACCATTCCCACCCCATAGCCCAGTCTGCAGCTGGTCCGTGAATGAGCGCTTGGAATCAGCAGGCCAGCGCAGTATGAATTCACACACGTGAATTAGAGTGTGCTAACTGCTTAGAGCACTTTAGTAAACATGCCCCTAAAAAAGGAGGAATCATGGTTTGAAAGCAATTTCAGAAAGTCTGCAGAAGGATATTGTTCAGGAAAGGGAAAAAGAGATTTTGTGAAGAGAGAAAGTCCTGAAAGGCACAAAATAGTGAAGAGCATTGTGACAGTATCCTAACAGGATATTTCAATATCTGAGCTGGCGAATATTTAGTCCTAAATTACATATTCATTGCAGAAGTTCTAACGCTGTTTCATAACTTGTTCATTGTAAAAACTGAGTTCTTTGTAAACCACTTTGACTTGTGGAAAACAGGTATATCTATTTTTGTTAAATAAAATAAACACACACCCACCCTCACCCCAAGTTTGGAGAGAGTGGTGGCAGACAGAAAGAAAGCCGCTGGTGCAGTCCGTCCTGCTGTGGGAATGAGAACCGCTTCAGAGGCAAAAAGATGACAGCGGTAGACGTTTTATAAGAATGAGCCTGTGATCACAGCAGCAAGCCGCAGGAGCTACAGCTGTCAACAGAGCCCTGGGGTAAGAAGAGCTGGGACTGCACCAGCAATGGAAGCAACTAAAAACCAAAGAGGTGGGGGCTGGCAGAGCAGCAGCAGCATCATGAATCAAGTAGAAGAAAGAAATCCCCCCCTCCCCCCAGCAGAGCCCACTGAAGAAGCTGAAGAGAGCTCCCCCTAGAGCCGGGGTCGTCAACCCTGTCCTCAAGACACTCCTAGCCAGTCAGGTTTTCAGGGCATTCACAATGAACGTGCACGAGAGAGATTTGCATACAATGGAGGCAGTGCATACAAATGTCTCTCATGCATATTCATTGTGGTTATCCTGTAAACCTGACTGGATTGATGTGTCCTGAGGACTGGGTTGAGAACTCCTGCCTTAGAGGCAAAGAAGAACTGCTTATGCAACATAGAAAACAGGAAGAAGAGGGAAATATTGTTGTGGTTACAGGTATAGTTTTGGGCATAATGGGCATGAAATGTATATAAAGTTCTATATAGGACTTACCAAGACCCTCGAAGGATTAGCCAGATTTGGGTGGCATATAATCCACACAGGTGGAGGGCGTGGGACAGTTGGGGATTTTTTGTATATGTGGTGGAGATATTCTGTTATTAAGCAATTCTAACAGATGGTGACAGAGTGGATTAAAGAGATGACAGGACTGAGACTGGTGCAAGACCCACTAATTTTTCTTTTAAACTATGGACCCGATATTCATCTGCAATGATACATCTCTGAAGCACACAACCATCAACGCTGAACCTTAACTGTCAATATTCAATGCCACTGAATATCTGGGTCTGCCACAGCTGCTGTACAGCGCGGAAGCTAACTGGGCAGTGGCAATACCGAGTCGTTCTTGGTTAGCTTCCACTATCTTTACCCAGAGGTCGTTAACTGGGCACCGGCAATACCGAGTCGTTCTTGGTTAGCTTCCACTATCTTTACCCAGAGGTCGTTAACTGGGCAGCGGCAATACCAAGTCGTTCTTGGTTAGCTTCCACTATCTTTACCCAGAGGTCGTTAACTGGGCACCGGCTCAGTATCGGTGCTGCCCAGTTAGTGATGGATGCTAACCATGCTGGTGCCGCTGAATATCCCTCTAAGAGGCCTTTACATGGTTTCCAGCCCTGTAAGCTCTGCACATGCCTTTGAATATCACACGGTATATGCTGGAGAGACGAAGGAGAGGAAGCACAATAGATGTGATGTATATAGATGTACATGAGCTCGCTCTACAACAGAGTTCTCCAACTCCAGTCCTGGAGGGCCACAAACCAGTCAGGTTTTCCGGATGCACCTAAGGAATACACATCAACAAAATAAACAGCTTCAAATAAACTATGGTACTGAGAGATTTTACAAAACAAAGCACCGCACGACTCTCAGACCTTAAAATACCATACAATACAATATACTGAATTTAATTTAGTCAAAAATAGGTCCAGCATCTTATGAACAAGACCAGCACAAGAGTAGCGGTGCACTCTAGTATGTAAATATTTAACTTGGGTGAAAAAGCCTCAGGAGAATTTAGTGCTGTGCTGCCTGGGTGTGTTCCAAATGTACCTTCTTTAATAAATCAGGGACCGTGTCCTTACTTGATTTACTGCTGTCTTTAATTTAAACTGGTGGCATTAGATGACGATCTTTGCAAGAATTTATTCTGGCTGATCGTTTAACCCCTAAAGAAACTTCAGATAAGCGAAACAAAGATCTTTGTAGGGTTAATCGTATTTGTTTTATGGATTCAAGACTGGGGTAGTATGCTGGTGCTTTTCAGAATTTCGCAGAGACACTTGGCTTCGGATTGAAGTAGCTGATGGGCAGCTTTGGCAGCTTCATGACAGCAAAGAAGCTGGCTGTCTTCAGATAAGGAAATTGTATGAGACAGTCAGTTAATGAGTTCATAAGTTTTCATTGAATTTATGTATTTCCTCCACAGGTATTACTATTCAAGTATCGTTTTTTAGAGCTCCCTTGGCCTATAATGTGATTTGATTGAATTCAGTTTGGCTAGTGGTTTTAGCATTATCTTCTGCTTTGTCAAGTTTAAGACATTATTCAATTTCAGAAGTGGATTATAAGATTGTATATATTAAGAAATACTTGTACATTAGTACATTACTGGGAGTTTTTAAGTTTGTTGTATCCCCTATGGCTTTAAGTAGCCACATAGAGGGACGAGATGTTATCCTGAGGCTTTTTCACACAAGTTAAATATTTACATACTAGAGTGCGCTGCTGCCCCTGTGTTGGTCTTCTTCATAAGATGTTGGACCAATTTTTGGCTTAATTAAATTTGGTATAGTGTATTGTTTGGTGGTTTCAGGTCTGAGAGTTGTGGGGTGTTTTGTTTTTTAATGAAGATGCTTGAGGTAAATTTGCAAGCACTGCCCCCACTCAGGGGCAGCCCAAGGGGGGTACAGGGCCATGTGCGGAGACTCAGTGTGCGCCTCATTTGCATACATATTTGCATAATGTTACTATACACTAACTTTTAGTAAACATGCCTCTTAATGAGTGTATGGATAAAGAAAGACTAAAAGATTTCTACATTACTATAATCCAGTGCCAAACGCCAGGCAAATTAGGAACTACTACAAACACTACCGATTTAGAACCCATAGCAAACCCGCCGTATCGTACCAGCACTACCAGCACTACCAGGACTCACAAAGCACCATACCCTACCTATCAAAAGGCAACACTGCAAATATTAAACCAATACATTTCAGAGAATAACAATACATGACCTACTGGGGAAAGAGAACAAGTGGCAATGTCAAATAGGAATTACATAAACAGAATACCTCAGCTCAGTTACACATGCAGAACATAGACCATCAACAAACAAGGCATCACAATTTAGAAACAGGAAGGGGGCGGAGCCTGATGTCCAGCGGGATGGTCGCATAACGCTGAGGCTCCCGAGAGGCCTACTCAGAATCCTGAATTAACACCGTACATACTTGGAACTTCTACTCTGATCTTGCCGGGGCACATTGATGAGATGGCGGGGACCAAGCCCACGCGCCTGGAATTTGGATCTCCAGCGGCTTCTCACGGCAAACGTTCCAAAACCGAACCTCCGTCCCCGCAGAAGGGGCTGGCCTTGCGCGAGGGCCCCGAAATGCAGCAGGAAATCCTCGCAGAGATTAGAGGGGTCAAAAACCTCGTGCAGTCAAACGGTGAAGCACTCCGAGCGCTGCGGGAAGATTTTGGTGTGCTGCAAAGCAAGCTAGAAGGGCTTTCTTCGCGTCAGGACAAAATGGAGAGCATATTGGACTCCCATGCGGCCCGGTTGTCCAAACTCGACAAAGTTGAACGTCAGGTGCGGGCCTTGCAGAAAGAAGTGGAAGATGGCAATAATAGAGCGCGCCGCAACAACATACGACTTGTGGGCATACCGGAGGGAGCGGAATCGGGAGACATGAAAGAGTTTTTATGCAAAATCCTCCCTTCCCTGCTCCAAGTCACCTTTACCAAAGATTTGGAGATCGATCGCGCTCATCGTGTACCCACAAGCATAACGCTCAACAGGAAGACCCCGCGGCCTATCATTTTTCGACTCTTGAGATATCAACACGTTGAGCAAATTCTAAATGCCTCTCGGGCAAAGGGCCATATGGAGTTTGAGAGCCACAAGATCTCCTTCTATCCCGACTTGGCTAAACCCACGGTCGACCGCCGAAAGCGCTTTCTGGAATTCCGGCCGAGGCTTCAACAACTACAAGCACGCTATGGCCTGATGTACCCGGCCAAGCTCCGAGTCACGCTTCACAATCAGACAAGAACATTTGAGGACCCTGATCTACTAGCGGAGTTTTTGGATTCCAAAGAAGCCGACTTGATGCGCTGACTTCCAGACTATTCCTGCAAGTATTCTCATATCCGCTGCACCGGCCATATTGGATCTGCCGCAGCCCAGCAAAGAGTCTGGCGAGGGCAGTTTGTTGCCTCACTTTTGATGATATCTGTGACCCGACTCCATCTGCCCACAGTAGCCTCGATGAGTATCAGAGACAGTGTTAATTATGGACTCTGGTGTTTCTTTTCTTTTTTTCATGTCTTTCTATTTCCTCTCTAGGGCCTCCTCCCGCAGACATATGGTCGCCATATTCTTTGGGGGTTTTGCTTCTTCTCTAAGATACTATGGTACATACTTTTCAATATGGGGTGTATTAGCCAGAATACTCGGTGATTATGTCATTGTTGCACAGATTCTGATTATGTTGTATGTTTTCAAGCGCCCTTACTTAAAATGTCTATTACTGATTGATGGCACCATGTAAGATTTTCTCATTGAACGTAAAAGGACTCAATAATCCGATAAAACGGAAGAAAATCCTAAACTACCTAAGTCAGGAAGCTGCGGATCTGATTTTTCTCCAAGAAACGCATTTAAATTCGAAGGAAACTCTTAAACTCAATATTAAACCTTACATGGTGGCCGCCTATTCCCCAGCCGTTTCTAAGAAATGTGGGGTTGCCATACTGGTTAGGAAATCTTTGCATGCTACTATTATTGCGACTAGCTCAGATACCGAAGGTCGATGGTCCAGAGTTCACCTCAAGATAGGTAGCCTTGAAGTTACATGTATATGCCTTTACGCTCCTAATGTGGATGATCCTGCCTTTTTTGCTACCATTGCTCAGGTTGCGCAGGCCTCTGCTAATACTTCATTGATAATTGGGGGGGATTTCAATCTAGTCCTTGATCCCCTGATTGACAAACAGCCGCCTAGGACAAGTGGTCCCCCCAAGAGTCACACCACGCTTACTTCCCTGATCAAAGATCTTGCTTTAGTTGATCTATGGAGGCTACTACACCCCAATGAGCTTGACTTCACCTTCTTCTCTTCCAATCATAAATCCCAGTCTCGCATAGACTTCTTTCTAATATCAAAACTGTTAGTTCCTCAGGTGGACACTGCAAAGATTCACTCCCAACATATTTCAGATCATGCTGCCATTTCCTTTCAATTACACACTACTGCACCCCAAGGGAATTCGGGGGCCTGGTTCTTTGATAGAGCCCTGTTAACTCAGCCAGAGTTCCAGTTAGAAATTCGAGCAGCCATACAGGATTACTTCCATTTTAATCTACCCCAGGATACTGCGAATTGGGCTTGGTGGGAGGGCTTCAAAGCGGCCATTCGAGCAACGATCACTAGCTATCAAATCCGCCTGCGAAAACAACGCAAACAGCAGCTACTCATACTAGACCAACAAATAAAAGCAGGCGAACGAGTTCTAACTTCACGTACTGATCCATGTGTATTAATTCGATTACAGCGTCTCTGTTTTCAATATAATTCAATCCTCTCTACTGCAGCTTCTAAGAGTATTGAGCTTCAGCGAGGGACATATTATCGTGAAAATAACCGAGCCGGTCGACTCTTAGCCAACGCCTTGAAAGGTCAAAAAGAAGCCAAACGCGTAGCGGCCCTTCGAGCTCCACAGGGAGGGGGCATAGTGACCACAGACTCCGACATTGTAGAGCTCTATCGGGATTTCTATACCCGCCTATATCAATCTGAATGTGAGTTCTCGTCAGAGACATTCGAGCGATTGCTTTCTGGCATTCAGCGGCCGACCCTCTCTGAAGATGATAGGGATGCGATGGATGAACCCTTCTCTACTTCAGAGATCCAATCTGCCCTAAAACGAACAGCCTCGGGCCGTGCCGCAGGGCCCGATGGTCTCCCGACCGAATTCTACAGAACGTTCAGTGCAGATTTAGTTCCCTATTTAAAACTCTATTTTACTGCCCTTGCGGTAGATACATCCTCTTTGGGATCCTTTTCTGCAGCTAATGTGGTAGTATTTGAGAAAGAAGGCAGAGACCCGCTACTAACCACCAACTACCGTCCAATCTCCCTACTTAATGCCGATTATAAGATCTTCGCAACGATCTTGGCCACCCGGCTATCTGACAGGATGGCCACCCTAATTCACCCTGACCAATGCGGTTTTATACCCGGCAGATCAACTGCTGACAATGCTCGGACCTTGTGCCATGTGCTATCCAGTGCTGCCAATCTAGATCATCCATGGGTGGGTCTTTCCCTGGATGCCGAAAAAGCCTTTGACCGCCTAGAATGGCCCTTCTTATTTGCAGTTCTCCGATGGTATGGCTTTGGGGAGGGCTTCCTCCGATATCTCCAAGTCATGTATACTCAACCCGTCGCCAGTATTTGTGTAAATGCTATCAAGTCTCAGCCATTTAATCTCCAAAGAGGCACGCGTCAAGGTTGCCCCCTATCACCAATTCTCTTTGATCTAGCTCTTGAACCCCTAGCCCTCCTTATTAGACAGTCCGTACGTATTCGAGGTGTCCCCTTCAGTCATAGGGAGATTAAACTCTCTGCATATGCAGATGACCTTATGCTTTTCGTATCCCTCGATTCGGTTCCAGCTGTCTTGGATCTGATTGACGGATACTCACAATTATCGGGCTATAAAATTAACTGGACCAAATCTGTAGCATTCCCACTGAACCGCTGGGTACATGAGGCTGACATGCAGGCCTTTCCCTTCCTTTGGCAATCCCGCATGGTGAAGTATCTTGGGGTCCATTACTGTTCTCCTTTAGAAGACACTATCAGTTTTAATGCCAAAGAGGTAGTCTCCAAAGTCCGTGAGCTCACGAATCGTTGGTCTCCCTTATCTCTTACATGGTGGGGCCGCTTAGAAACTGTGAAAATGATGATAGTCCCCAAAGTGAACTACATTTTAGAAATGCTGCCATGCTTACTCCCGCTACATACTTATAAAGATATTGAGGGCCTTCTCGTCCGTTATCTCTGGCAGGGCAAGCCACCAAGGATAGCCAAACAAAAACTACAGTCTGCAAAGGAAAGAGGGGGTACCAGATTTCCTGATTTCCTTAGATATCATCAAGCCTTCCTACTTAAGCAAGGTGCCCGATGGCTAGATGCCTCAACAGACAGCAGACCAGTCTGGCTTGACATAGAAGAGGAGCTTAGTAGCCCAATTCCGTTGACCCATCTCCCCGGTATGTCCTACCCAGTAGACACCCGCCATCCACCAATGATTGTCGATACTCTTGCGGCCTTTAACACTCTCATTCTATCATTGGGCCCGAACGTATGTCCTCAGGACGGACTCCCGCTATGGAATAACCCCAGAATTCAAGTCCTAAATAGAACGATAGCATGGAAACCCTGGTACTCAAGGGGGATCTGGACACCCCAACAGCTTTTCTCTGCAGCTCATTGGAAAACCTTTTCTGACTTACAAAAGGAATTTGCGTTACCAGCGAAACACTACTTTCAATTGATGCAGCTTCAACACTGCCTCAAAAGTGCTCGAATCATGCCGCCCTCTGCCCCTACTGAGGACGGGCTCTTAGAGATAGTTCACTCTATTAGTAGTACTCATGGGGTAGCCTCTAACTTTTATAAAATATTATGTCAGGGTACAGACACGGCCACTTTTAGAGCCCAACAAGCCTGGGAGCGCGAACTGCAAATCACTTTAACCCCTGTGCAATGGAGCGTTTTCTGGAGCAAAGTAGTGCGGGTTTCCCGGTCTGCCTCTGTTACCCAAACTCTCTTCTTTTTTGCACACAGATGCTTTTATACCCCAGAAAAAATAGCCAAATGGAACACAAATACTAGGGACCAGTGTTGGTCTTGCCATACTGCTGTGGGAACCTTCGCTCATGTTATTTATGAATGTCCTCAACTACAGGTTTATTGGGGGCGGGTCTGGGGTTGTATTTAATTTATCTTACACCTTCACAAGCCTCTCTCTTGGAAGATTGTGGGACTCCGCTCTGTGGCGGAGGTCCCCTCTCTTCCTAAGAAGGGTCGCTTTCTCCTTGATTTCATGCTGGGTATAGCCATATGCTTAATCACGAGGAATTGGAAGGATAGCTCTCGACTTACTGTCAATGAATGGTGGAACCTCGTCTGCTTATATAGTAAATATGAGCAGATACCTCGGAGAGCTATTCCCCATGCCCAATCTCACTCTCGCTTGTCTAAATGGCAGATGCTTAAAGATTATGTACAATCTGCTCATTGCTCCAACATGCCTGTATAATGTGCACTCATCATGTTTCAGATCGCCGTTAGGTTTTGTAACACAATAATGTAAGTACACGCCCGCTTCGGGAATGATTAGTTTTCTAGAGAAGAAGCAGGGGGGAGGGGGGTGGCAGGGGTTTACTTTGGTGTATGTATTACACTTTATGTATCTGTCTTTTAGCTGTATGTCTTCCTTTTCCTTTGTTGTTATAAAACGAAAATAAAGAATTAAAAAAAAAAAAAAAGAAACAGGAAGACAATAATTAAACTGGGAATCCCAAAAGCCAAACTTGGAATGTACAACACTGTAGAAATAAAACTACAAATTAATTTCCTCTTGTACTAAACAAAAGAGCAGATGTTAATGATGCACATTTCCTAGAGCTGACATATTCCAGTTAATAAATTCAAAATAAAGAGATATTTTTCTACCTTTTGTGCATTTTTTTTCAGTTGCAATTGCTCCAGCTACTTTCTTCTGGTTTCTTCGTGTCTTCTGCTAACTCTCCATCGTCTGCTGTCCATTTGTCCTTTCTTCTCTCTTCTAGTTTTTTCCATCCTCTCTCTACATCTGCTTTAACATACTAATCTTTCTCCTTTTGCTCTTTCCTCATTCCTATTTTATCCACTCAAATTTTACCCCTCCATCCTCAATCCCCACTTACTCTCCCAATATCCGGTCAATTGTAGATTTGTCTTCCCTCCCACACAAAATACTTTTTCCCTCTCCATTTCACTCTCCCAGCTCCATCCCATTCTAATCCTCCCCCAACATCCGCTCCCTTCTAGTCCCTGCATCAGCCCATTTCCAATCCTATCCAAGTCCCACCATCAGCCCATTTCCAGTCCTAGCCCCCCCCATCCATTTCCAGTCCTATCCGAGTCCCTCCCTCAGCTCATTTCCAATCCCAGCCCCCCATCAGCCCATTTCTAGTCCTTTCCTAGCCCCATTAGCCCATGTCAAATCCTAGCTCCCCTCCACTCAGCCCATTTTCAATCCAAGCCCCCCATGAGCCTACTTCCAGTTCTAGCCCCTCCATGAGTCCATTTCAATTCAAGCCCCCACTACAGCCCATTTCCAATCTTAGCACCCCCAACAGCCCATTTCCAAACCTATCCTAGCCCCTCCATCAGCCCATTTCCTGTCCTAGCCCCCCCCACTCAGCCCATTTCCAGTCCTAGCAACCCCCCCAGCCCATTACCAGTCCTAGCCCCTCCATAGCCCATTACCAGTCCTAAGCCCCCCATCAGCCCACTTCCAGTCCTAACCCCCCATCACCCCATTTTTAGTCTTAGCCCCCCCATAGTCCATTACCAGTCCTAACCCCCCCATCAGCCCATTTCCAGTCCTAGCCCCCACATAGCCAATTACCAGTCCTAACACCCCCCCATCAGCCCACTTCCAGTACTAACCCCCCATCAGCCCATTTCCAGTCTTAGCCCACCCATAGTCCATTACGAGTCCTAACCCCCCCATGAGCCCATTTCCAGTCCTTGCCCCCCATATAGCCAATTACCAGTCCTAACGCCCCCCATCAGCCCACTTCCAGTCCTAACCCCCATCACCCCATTTTTAGTCTTAGCCCCCCCATAGCCCATTACCAATCCTAACCCCCCATCAGCCCACTTCCAGTCCTACCCCTCTCCATCAGCCCATGTCCAGTCTTAGCTCCCCGCCCCCATAGCCCATTACCAGTCCTAACCCCCCCATCAGCCCATTTCCAGTCCTTGCACCCAAATAGCCAATTTTCAGTCCTAACACCCCCCCATCAGCCCACTTCCAGTACTAACCCCCCATCAGCCCATTTCCAGTCTTAGCCCCCCCATAGTCCATTACCAGTCCTAACCCCCCCATCAGCCCATTTCCAGTCCTAGCCCCCCATATAGCCAATTACCAGTCCTAACGCCCCCCATCAGCCCACTTCCAGTCCAAAGCCCCATCACCCCATTTTTAGTCTTAGCCCCCCCATAGCCCATTACCAATCCTAACCCCCCATCAGCCCACTTCCAGTCCTACCCTCTCCATCAGCCCATTTCCAGTCTTAGCTCCCCGCCCCCATAGCCCATTACCAGTCCTAACCCCCATCAGCCCACGTCCAGTCTTAGCCCCCCCCCATAGCCCATTACCAGTCCTAACCCCCCCCCCATCTGCCCATTTCCAGTCCTAGGCCCCCACATAGCCCATTACCTGTCCTAACCCCCCCATAGCCCACTTCCAATCTTAGCCCCCCCCCATAGCCCATTATCAGTCCTACCCCCCCATTAACCCACTTGCAGTCTTAGACCCCCCATAGCCCATAACCAGTCCTAACCCCCCCTCCCCCCCCATCAGCCCAGCTACATAAAAAAAACACAAACCGGCTGCTGCTGCCGCTGCCACCGTGGCAGCGGCAGAATCGAGCACCCCGCGGGGCCCCCCCTGCCCTGCAGAAGCCTCCTTTCAGCATCAGCTCCAAAAGCGCGGGCTTTTCAGAGCCGGGAAGGGATTAACAGAGCCGCGAGAGGAGAAGCTCTCCCTTCGCGGCTCTGGTAGCAGACGCTGAGGGAGTTGATGCTGAAAGGAGGCTTCTGCAGGGCAGGGGGAGCCCCGCGGGGTGCTCGATTCTGCTGCTGCCATGGCGGCAGCGGCAGCAGCAGCCGGTTTGTGGGGTTTTTTTTAAATCTAGCCGGGCTGATCGCTGATGCAAGATGTTTTTTGCGCGGGGCCCCCTGAAACACGGGGCCCTGTGCAAAAAACATTCTTGCTCAATGGACAGGCCAGCCCTGCCCCCACTGTATTCAAATTAATCTCTTGCTTATTCATTAGGGATATCTGAAACATCTGTCTGTTTCCGGCCCTCCAGGACTGGAGTCAGAGATCCCTGAAAGAGTGGGAGGCCACCAAGTGTGCAGAATATGTATCAAAGGCAGGGGCAGCACTATAATGAGGTGAAGTGAAGAGGCTGCCTCAGGCGGCAAAGATTTGAGGGTGGCAAAAAATGCCCCCAAAACAGACGCCTCACTTCGTCTTCAAAAGTTTAAAAAAACCAAACAAACCCCAAGTGCACAAGTCACTATCGCTGCCGCTGCCAAGTCCACTTCTTGGTAGCGGCAAACTTACCCTCTCCTTTTCCTTGCAGCTGCGGCTCCCTGTTCTTAGAGAACCACGGCTGTGTTGGTGATTTGCAATTAAAATGAAAGCCGAAATTCATGCAGAGACTTTCCCGCCTCTGTGAAGGACTCTGTGCAGCTTTGTCTGCCCCCAAAGGAAGTTACAGTAACTAGCCTGTACAAACATCTGTGTAGTTTACAATAAAGCATCCAGAATAAGATCCAATTAACATTACAAAAGTAAATACAAAACAATCATTAACCAAAATAGAAATAAAACAAAACTGCTGCTATAATATGTCAAAGTTACCTATTCCATTTCCAGCATCCGTATATAAGATCCATTGAATAGATTAGCTTTAAAAAATTCTCCTAAAACCAGCATAGCATGATTTTTGTGTAGTGATTCTGGTAGATTGTTCCAATGACATGGACATACAAACCTGCTTCTTCTCAAGGTCTTTCCTGACAAAGTGAGAAGGGACAAAGTCAAAAAATCTTTTTGACTGTTTCGCAAATCATGAGTGGTCACATGTTTCGTACTTCGAGAAAGTAACTCATTTTCTACCAACAGCTAGAAAGTTTTCATATAATCAACCAGATATATTTAAATAAGTGTTTTGCTGAAACCGGTAACCACAGTAGTGACACAAAAGCAGGAATAATATGATCACTCTTCTTAATGCCAGGTATCAGGTGTGCCAATAAGTTCTGAATTATCTGCAAAGCATGAATATATTTTTCTGATAACCCTAAATATATAATATTGCAGTAATAAATACAAGACAAGATCAATGAGTGAACTATTATCCTAAAGGGATCCTGTTGCAAATAAAATTCACCATACTAATTGAAGTTTATAAAAACTTTTTTATCACCTTGTTAATCTGAGATTTAGAAGTTAAGCAAGAGTCCAGCACAATACCTAAATAGGAAACTTCCTCTCGCAAAGCTACTTTATCTTGCCTGACACTAACATATGCTGATAAAATAATGTTCTTTGAAAAAGATTCCACCGACTGTCTTCTTTACGTGTTTGTACAGTGCTGCATATGCCTTGTATAAATGATTAATGGTAATAGAAGTAAGGGGCAGGAGTTTCTGGAAATTCCTCCTCCTCTCTCTCTCCCACTTTGGCATTTAGCCTTGCCTCACTCTGAAAGCAGAGTTTGCTGTATAAATACAAGGATCCTTAGAGACACCGCCTCAGTACCTTCTGATTTTCTCCAGAGACTCTCCATCCCTTGGGAACATCTGGTTGACCATGCTGAAGGTGACTGTGCTTGCTTTGCAGGTGGCTCTAATTCTGGCTACACCCCTTCCTAAACCGAAAGGTAGGTCAAACGTTCAGGGAATATCTAGTTTATGAGAGATCAGAGATGGAGACAACGTGAGGAAAGAAAAGAGGGATAGTGAGAGAAACAGAAAACATCAAAAAGTAACATGAGGGCAATGAAGGATGACGAGAGAGTCCCAAATGGGCAGCAGGAGACAGAGAAACTTAGAGAGGTAAATTAGCAAAAAGAGAAGAGAAAGAGAAGTTAAGGAATCCCTTAGAGAAGGGCTGGTGGAATTAGGCAGCTGTCTAGAGTAAGAATGGTATTGTAGATGCCAGTGGTAGGTCCCACTACTTCCACTTGCACCTTCCCTCTGGCCCAGGAGTTTTATTTATTTATTAAACAGGGTTTTTTTATACTGCTTTATCATTTCAATCAAAGTGGTTTACATTGTAACTTTAAATTTGGGAATATACATTAAACAGGGACATTGATAACTTGGATTTTTCTGAGCAATGGAGGGTTAGGTGATTTGCCCAAGGCCACAGGGAGAGCTAGTGGGAATCAAATCCTGGTCTCTTGGTTCCCAAGCCAGGGCTCTAACCATTAGGCTACTCCTCCACTCCAATTGGGAGCAATGCAGTGAAGTTGCAGAATCACAGATCACAAGTGGTCTCATGTTTCATATCTCAACAAGTAGAGTTGACCTGCACGGAGCAGTGGGTACACCCCTAAACAAAGGCACGGGGAGGGGGGACCTGCACGGGGCGGCAGGTGCACCTCCTCTTGCGACCTTGCTGAGCAGACTAGATGGACCATGCCGGTCTTTATCTGCCATCATATACTATCTTTCCCTGTGGCACAGGAGTCAGCAGAAATGCAGTGAAGATGCTGTATCCAGGAGGATGACTATGAAGACACCTCACCCCCCCCCCCCCCAATCAGCTGCAATCATATGCCGACAGTGGGCGGTCCTAGACAATGAATCCCTGGTCCTAGACAATGAATCAATGCCGACAGGGGGCGGTCCTAGTACAGCAACCTTGGGCTGGAAGGACTGGGGTTTCTAGTCCCACAGGTGCTCCTTGTGGTCTTGGGCAAGCCACTTAACCCTCCATAGCCCATGTTCCCTGTAATTTTATTTTATTTATTTATTTAACATCTTTTATATACCGCGCTATTTGTTATCAGTGCGGTTTACACTTAACAAAGGTTGCACAATTCAGTCGAGACTGTTTTGCGCTTACATTGTAACAGGAGATAAAACTTGGAACAATACAGGGTAACTATATACATATCGACATAGAGCATAAGATTAAGATTTGGCCGGTATTGTCATGAAAAACTATAGGCGGGGCAACAATTACTTGAGACCCCTTTGTTTATGTAGTGTATGGAGAGTTTGTGGGGGTTGGTGGGTGATTGATCGGGGGCGGGGTGGATGCTTGTGCGAAGTGTAGCAGGAAAATGTGGTGTTTGATTGCCGTCCGGAACTGAATGGTAACTGATAACTGAATAGTTATCTCCAAGTTATATTGCCCTGTTCAATGTAATTTCAGTTTGTTCAATGTAAACCACACTGATGCAGAATAGTGCGGTATATAAGAGAATGTAAATAAATAAATAAATGTTCCTTCCAAGGTGTGTAGAAGTCACCCACCTACATTGCTACCATTTGGAGTGATGCAATGATTTATTTATATTCTCTTATATACCATGCTATTCTGCATCAGTGCGGTTTACATTGAAGAAACTGAATTTACATTGAACAGGGCATTATAACTTGTAGAGAACTATTTTACAGGGAACATGGTCTATGGAGGGTTAAGTGGCTTGCCCAAGACCACAAGGAGCACCTGTGGGACTAGAAACCCCAGTCCTTCCGGCCCAAGGTTGCTGTTCTCTAGTGGGATTTGAACCCCTGACCTTCTGGCCTGAAGTACCTTGCCCCAACCACTAGGCCACTCCTCTACTCCTGAGAGGGACAGGCAAAGTCTATAGGACTCTCAGGGGACCTGCCTGTTCCCCACAATTGAAACTGCAATATTGCTGCACCACTCCGAATGGTAGGGACTTGGGTGGCAGACTCCCAGACACCTTAGAGAAAACATGGGTCCTAGAGGATATGCCCAAGTCAATGTAAATTGCTGATGCATGTCTGCTATGTGCTGTGGTATGCTGAGCGGTGAAGAGGATTTTCTCCCAAGACTGTACGTTTTCAACTTCAGGCAAGGGACCTGTGGTGCAACTAGAGGGTTAACCAGCATGAACTCTAAAGTATGTGACAGTCCACTGCTCATATTCCTACTACCTGGGATATGCAGCAATATTGCAGTTTTGATCCAGCAAGGCACAGAGGTTCCTCTGGGAGTCGTGCAGAAGTTACGATAGAAACCACGATATGGCTGCAGCACCCCTGATGGCAGGAACATGGGTGGCAAACTCCCTCACACTTTAGAAGCAATGTTGCTAATAATTATTGCCCAAGAGCCAGCCCTCAGGGGGTGAGAGGGGGAGTTGTGAACAGGGATGGTTCTTCCATTAGGCACTCCGGATCTGTTTTAATTTTAGATTTTGCAGCCTTTGACCTGCCTCTAATTTTCCACACAAGAAGGCAGAGGCAGGCCAGAGGCTGCAAAATCTCAAATTTAAAACAGAGCCAGAGTGCCGCCAGCACTGGACAAATCAGCCTGATCGCTTGCAGGAATCAGGCTGATTTGTGCAGTGGTGGTGGTCTAATGGCTCCAGAATCCCCCACCCCAAATTAAATTAAAATAAAATAACCTTGTGGGCTAGCGGTCCCTGAAACACCCACCCCCACCCCCAAATTAAAATAAAATAACCTTGTGGGCTAGCGGCTCCTAAAACCACCACCCCCCCCCCCCCCCCCCCACCCGATGCTGCGATCATCCCCGATGCCATCAAAATGCTGTTGGGGGGGGGGGGGGATTGGGGCTGCTGGGCCACCAGGGATTCTCTTATTGGCGAAGCACCGACACACAACAGTATTTTGATGGCATTGATTGTCCCTGATGCCATCAAAATACTCAGGGCTGATATGCAAATTAGCCACACGGTGCCCGTTTCTCTAGGAGAGCATGCCAAACTAGCACAGATTCCTTGTGCATGTGTTTGGCTTGCTCTTCCAGTTTAATGCTGTGGTGGCTCATTTGCATGTGCACGGTTACTGCAGCTTTGATTTGCATACCCTATCTTTGCTGCATCATGGGTTAAAAGGTGTGCATTGACAGGGTGTGTAAAAGTCGATTCAGCACGGATCTAGTGCCAGTTTTCTGCATCAGCCTGTAAGTTTGTGCCTGAGGTAATAGAGGGTTAAATGACCTGCCCAAGATCACAAAGAATGGGAACCAGGGTTGGTCTAAACACTAGGCAAACTAGGGGTCGCCAAGATGGCGGTTTCAGAGGGGGGAGCAGCAATATCAAAGTATTCAATGCTAGACAACAGAGGTCTGACAGCCAGTGGGCATAAAGTTTATGGTTTCCCCAGGGTGCCAACACCTTGAACAAACTCTGAAATTGACCCTGGTGTGAACTCTGGCTTTCTTGTGTTTCAGAACATTACTCTAACCATTAGAATATTCCATACATGTGGGAAGATGCATGGTCTCATAATTCTAGTGAAATGAATTGTTTTCTTGAGAAAAGACCAGGTTCAGTTTATGAAATGATTTTTTATGAGTAAGACCATCATGCACGTGGACTTTTAATAAGAGGGATCACAGAGCAGCAATAATCTGTTTTAATGGATGGAGTTCACAATCGGAAGATGTTTGCAGCCTTTGGAAAAAAGCGTCTTGTTTCTTGTGCCAAAAGTAACAGACTTCACGAGACCATGTGGGGCTAAAGATGTACAATAAATGCATTGCACACAGACAGATCAAAGTCCATTATGCATTTGCTATTCTAGTTTTTATCATTAGTGATGTGCCTGCTTCCATAAACTAAGAATTTTGCAGTGTTGCACCATGCTTTGAGTGGCTTCTTTACTGTAAGGCAGATCATATTAATGAATTAAAGTTATTATGGTTGAAAAATTGCTTTCCTTTTTGCATGCATGAAATTGCCTGTTCTGAGGATAGTTTTCAGCTAGAGCCCTTTGGGGTCCTCACCTCATTTCATGGGAAGAAGGGTTGTTATGAATGCAGGACCTTTACTTGGAAATACTTGGTTCAGATCCTTAGCCCCCTGCTGCCGACAGCCAGGCAGTCCTACCTTAGGTTTTGTGACTGCCCTGCATCAGCAGCACATGCCAGCCCTATTTCCAGAAACTAAGACATGACAGAATGAAAAGTGCACTCTAGGCCA
Source organism: Ichthyophis bannanicus (assembly GCA_033557465.1). NCBI lineage: Eukaryota > Metazoa > Chordata > Amphibia > Gymnophiona > Ichthyophiidae > Ichthyophis > Ichthyophis bannanicus. The sequence continues at coordinate 126,337,490 of CM066048.1, forward strand.
GCCTGGGAAGAAAGAGACCTCTCTGCACTCCACCGTCCCCAGCACACCTTTCATTGTTCCCGCACGCTTACATCTCATAAGTAGACCTTGACCTCTCTCGGCTCTCTGACCTATACGGCTGCTTCCCTTTGTTAGGAGGCGATATGCAAATCAAGTAACTACAGCTCCAGTTTAAAACGAGCCGATTTCTCTCAATTCACAATTCAAGGGTAAACCATTTTTTGCTGAAACATCGAACAGTTTCATGTGGATTCTTTATTTATAAGCATAAATATGAGAACTTTAGCAAATATTTTCTTACTGACAGTGATTTTAAATGGTAAGAATTCTGCAGAATCATAAACTTATTATGATTATTATTACTGCTATGAAAATTATTTAATCCTTTTATTCACAGTTATACCTTGCGATGTTCAACTTATTAAGTCAGATCCGACACCTCAAAAGCCTGGAGAAGCCCACAAATTGCCCTGTCAAGGCTCCGGGTACACCTTTAACAGCTATGCTATGAGCTGGATGCGGCAGGGCCCAGGGAAGGGAATGGAGTGGATCGTCTACAGTTACCCTAAGCCAAACCCCATCTAGTATGCGAAATCCGTGAAAGGATGTTTCACTGTCTTCCAAGATGATTCAGACAGCACCCTGTACCTACAGAAGAACAGTCTGAAAACAGAAGACACGGCCGTGTATTACTGTGCGAGGAGACACACTGAGAAGCAAACAATGAGTCTTCATGCAAAAACCACTAAAGACTGTGATGCAATCTTCTGTATTAGCCACCATAGGAAGCAGTGAGCAATGAGGATCCACCATGTCTAGAGGGAGGTTTCAATGCTGTTTATAGCATAAGTATTGAATAAAGAACTGATCTACCAGTAGTGGAAACTGTGTGTCACATATCACATTTGCTTGTTAAGACATATCCATACCAACCATTAATATCTATAATGTAGCCTGACCACTACAACTAAATGCTATTATAGATATGGGGAAGGGAATCTGTTTCTTGAGAGCTATGAGGGAGAGTGTGAATTGCCAAATATTTAAAAAAATACCCCAGATGTTCCTAAACCTGTCCTGGGGACCTCAGATTTTCATAATATCCAAAATGAATATGCACAGGGATGAGGCAAGGATATTAGGCACCTCAGGGAAACCTTCATTATTTTGCCTCCCCCCCCCCATCCCCACCCCCACCCAAGGATTTGATACTTAAATTCAACAATCATGATCATCAAAACACCACTCCCCACTTAACAATTTTGGAAAAATGCAAAACTGGACATGATACTTTTAAACATGAAACTTTGCGTTGTCACGCCACCACCACTCACCGCTAGCTTAGAGGGGCGTGGTTAATAGAGGAACTTTCTGCTATCCGCTTTTTCAGCTTTTTCCAAATTATTTCCCCGCAGAGCCCTCTGGGAAATGTAGTCTTTGTTTAGCTGTATGGGTGCATCAGACAAAAAGTTGTAGTTGGGCTCAATGAGGTAAGGCAAATGACAGAAATTTATTTTGTACACAATGGTTCAATCATACCACATGCAGGATTGTTGGTTCAGGACTCTTTGAAGTAGAGCATTGTCCAGAAAACAAACCCAAACACAAAAATGGCTGTTTAAAGGTTCTCTATAATTCAGGATACACAGTCTTTAACAGCAAGGATATTGCATTCCCTTTTTAGCCTTGCTGGCTAAAGCACAAAAACAAAATCACATTTAAAGTCTGTGGTAGTTTAGCTTCTATTCAGCTTCCAACCTTTCTTGGCTACCTTCCAAGTAAACAGATATAATCCAGGAGCAAAAGAAAGCTTTGTATAATAGCTACTTTAGCTTACCCCAGTGTCCTCATTCCAGCAGCAGGTGATTAACAAGCTTATATCACAATTCCAGGCTTGCTCCTTAGTCCCCGTAACTGCCCCTTTACAAACACAAGGGAATCACGGCCACCCTGCTTGTGGACTATGGGTACCTTTTTCCTGGAAGACTCTCTTTCAGGACTGGCTTACTTTCTCTACGTTCCCAGGTTTAAAGCTTGGCAAAAGGAACAGTCCATGGGAGTGTCCTCATCATTCAGCTTCACCTCGGGCTCTCCCAGCTGCATGGGTTCTGACTCCCCGTCTTGCTCACAGTGCTCAGCTAACAGCCTCCCGGGGAATCTTGGAGTCTCTCTTATTCCTGGCTCCAAACTCTCCTGCAGACGTGCTATATGCCAATTAGCACTTTCTTCTCCTGGAAGCTCAGTTCCTCTGCTCTGCTCAGCACCACTCAAGCTTCCCTTGCTTGTGTCTGTGCCTCTGCTCGTGTCAGCCTGGCTTCCTGCTTCTCTTCCCCCTCTCTCATACTCTGGCCTAGGTTTATACTTCCAGGGCTCTAGCTCCAATTCCTCCCTACCCAGGTGACGGCAATCAGCCTGACTTTGGGAACCTGAGTGCTTGGAGAATTCCCTGCCATAGGGGTTCTTGGCCCTGTATCCTCTCCCCTTCATTCCACTAGGGGGAGCATGAAATGTGGGCCACGTGGAAGTTTTCTGATTCCTGGAGGTGTTTATGGCTTTCCTACCATGATTTGGTGAAAGGGGGCCCTTTACTAGGGTGAATTCCCTGTCTCTTTGTCCTCCCCCAGACTCCGGATAGGCCTCCTTGCCACAGCGTGTGCCACTCTCCCTGCAGGTAAAGCAATGTGTTGATGGCCGTTTCAGGTTGTGTGGCTGTCAGAATCTACTGTTTTGCTTTGATGGTGACTGCTAATCTTTGCTGCCCCTTACAGCACCCTAGGCAGTCAGCTTTTCAGGGCTCCCACAAAGAATAAGAATTAGATCAGTTTGCCCGCACTGAGGGCAAGATTGCATCTGACCACCGGCTGTAGCTCTCACCTTTTCAGTGTGCTCTGGTCCCTGTTGGTTTTCTGACCTTCAATGGGGGAAAAGAAGCGGAAACCAAAGAACCAGCTCTCTGGTTCAGGTGTTCCTACCTCGGACACTCAAATGCTTGCCGAGTGCGGAGTGAGCTGTGGAGTCTGGAGCAGTACTACAGCGAGGCCAGCACTGAGTGGGGCATCTTTGAGTCCCGAAGAGAAACAGTTCCAGTCCAGCCATGTTTTAGTCAATCTCCCGTTTGAGAGGTCCAGTGAGAACCTTGGAGTGACCCCTGCTGTGGAGTCTTCCCCATTTGTTTGGGGAGTGGAACCATCATGCGCTGCTGCTTTGAAGGGTTGCGTGGCTATTGAGGGAAGAAGTCCTTCATTACTGGGCTCCAGTAGGCTGAAGAAACCAGCAGCTGTAATGATGGGTGTCTATGGGAGGCAATAGCGTCAGTGGAATCCTGTCAGGTACTTTCTTCAATGAACTTTCTGTGATGAGTCTTTGTATGAACTATCCCAGGAGCAAACTCAACAAGTGGTGAAGTCTATTTTAGAAGCAAAGTGCAAAGTTATGCACCTAGGAAAGAACAACCCAAACTATATTTACCCGATGCAAGGTTCCATATTAGGAACCACAACCCAGGAAAAAGATTTAGGCGTCATCGTGGATAACATGTTAAAACCCTCCGCCTAGTGTGCAGCGGCGGCCAAGAGAGCAAACAGAATGCAGGTATCATAAGGAAAGGAATGGAAAATAAAACAAAGGATATTATAATGCCTCTGTATCATTCCATGGTGCGACCGCACCTTGAATATTGTGTGCAATTCTGGTCACCGTATCTTAAAAAGGATATAGTGTTATTAGAAAAGGTTCAGAGAAGAGCCACCAAAATGGTAAAGGGGATGGAAGGATACCCCTATGAAGAGAGACTAAAAAGGTTAGGGCTCTTTAACTTGGAAAAGAGATGGCTGAGGGGAGATATGATAGAGGTCTATAAATGAATGAATGGAGTGGAACGGGTAAACGTAGATCGATTGTTTATGTCATCACAATATATAAAGACTAGGGGAAATGCAATGAAGCTACAGGGTAAACTATTTAAGACTAATAAGAGAAAATATTTTTTCACTCAACGTGTAATCAAACTCTGGAATTTGTTACCAGAGGATGTAGTAAAAGCTGTTAGTGTAGCTGGGTTTCAAAAAGGTTTGGACAAGTTCCTGGAGGAAAGGTCCATAAACCATTATTAAAAGGGACCCAGGGTATCTCTGCTTGATCCAATACAATCATTGCGGAACCTGTGTCTTTTGGGGAAACTGCTAGGTATGTATGACCTAGATTGGCCACTGTTGGAAACAGGATACTGGGCTTGGTGGGCCTTGGTCTGTCCCAGTATGGCATATTTTATGTTCTTATGTTCCTTGACTGACTTCAGAATGAGATAAATCCAAACAGTTTGCATCTAGAAACTGTTTGGACCTATGTTAAGAAAAGAGACATTTGCATATGTGCTACACTTTCATGATCTTGGACAAGAAAGAAAGAGTTGAAATAGATCTATAATTCAGAACACTATTTGGATTTCAAAATGAGCTTCCCTAAAAAAATCATTTACCACCACAGACAGTGTACCTTGCAAATGTTCACCTTCAATCTTCATTAAATTGAGGGACAAGGGTCCAGAAGAAACTGAATCTTATGAGTTCTCAGCAATTTTAAAGGATTTATATTCTGCCTTTTCCAGGAACAACTGAGTTCAAGGAAGGTAACAACAAAAACATCCTTCATGCACTTATCGACAAAATAATACATCAAAGCAACTAAGGGCCCCTTTTACTAAAGCCCATTAGGTGGTTCGCAGGCGTTTTAATGCACGCAAAGGGCAATGGGAGCACTAACACATAAGCAGGTCAACTACAGCCACGCACTAAAATGCTCATTAAATGGCGACTGTGGGATGGGGCAGGGAATGCATAGAGTGTGGACGTGGAAAGCTCATTGCTGCTAGAACCCAGACAATTGTGCTCAGTGGCAATGCAGCTCTTAATGTGGGTGCAACCTAACAACTTCTCTGGGAGTTGCTAAGTGAGTTTGCCTTAGCAAAGTGCATGCTTTGGTTGCCCATTGCACGTTAGCGCCAGGTATTGTGACACAGTGGACAATACAGAGCCCATGGAGGTTAGTGAAAAGGAGGAACTTACCTCATATTTAACTGAACAGGAAAACTCAGCACACGTAGAAACAGCTGAGCAACAAATGCCTTCAGCACAAGAAAAGCCAAAAGGCATTAAAGTGAATGTTCCCTGTAATAGTTCTGACGCAGGGAGAAACAGAAAGGCTCATCAGGAGCACCTGTGCCCCAAAGACCCACGTAACGTGCAGAGAAGGGAAGCATATAAGTTCCTGGTTAGAACCAGGAAGGGGCGGACTTGGAGGGGGCAGTCCTGGAAGGAGCAGTCCTAGAGAGAGTCCCCGCAGGAGGTGGGGCAGCAACTCAGGAGGACTGAATGAGCAACCAATGAGCACAGGTCAGGCTGGAGGAAGGGTGCTGGTAGAAGGAAACTCCAAACGTGACTTCAGAGCAAGAAACAGCTGGGAAGTTAACCAGGATCTTGTTAGCTCTGAGGGTACCTGGAGAGCCCGTGAGAAAGTCCTCACCAACCCAGAAGCAAAAGTCAGAAACAAGATAAAAAGGTGGGAACCTTGTTTTTATAAAGAAGGGGCTAAAAGCTCTGCATGTTTTAAAGGGCATGGCCCTGGACATAACTTTAAAGCTGAAAGATATCCAGAGTTCTCACTAGATGGGAAGGGACAGAAAAACCAGCAAGAAGCCATTCGTATACCAGGCATATATAACCCTGGGTTTAAGGAACACTTTGTAGGAAAAGGGATCCGTGTGCCACAGGGGAATGTGCCAGAAGCCAGCACATGTAAAGAGTGTGACACTGATAGTATCGGGAGTGAACCCAAAGTAATGCAATGGGAAAATAACAATTGTTCTTCAGACCCAGTACCGATGGACTGTACGATATGTTTTTCGGATGACATCATTTCTTTGTGTTAACCTTGAAGAGAATAACCTTGTGACATTAACAAAGGAAAAGAAGATATTTTTCTGTAGCCGTCTTTTGTTTTGATGCTGTTCGTTGTGTTTGCATTCTTAAGAATATCTGTTTCGGTAAAGGGAATAAAGCCCTGATTTATTTGCTTTACCACTCGACTGAAAGACTCTGTTTTAATAGAAAAGCAGATTGAAACTCAAAAACCCTAGGCAGCCGCCTAAATAGGGTTCACAGAGGCTCTATCATACGGGTCCCATCACAGTATATACTGGTCACGTCCCTGGCAACTAACGTGGAGGCTTTGCAAATAGTGTGCGTGTGTTTGACACATTACTTGTAAATCTTAACAGGATTTATTAAAAGGAGTCTTTAGTAATACAAGCTATAAACAAATTATTGCACGTGTTTTTAACTTTTCCCTGAAAACAAAGTAATTAGCTTCTCTCTTCTGGGAAGTTGATAATGATTTCCACAAAGTTAGTGGCTCCCCAGGAAACCTCTTTCCTAGGTGAAGGCTTAGGATGTAAAATAGATGAAAGGATGTTTTTAATAAAATCTCTTCCATCTCTGCAAGGCTCAAAAATTCTAATTTTACCCAAGAGTCTTGACAAAACAGCACAAAAGACTGTAGGCTGCTTGCTTAAAGAACAAGTCTCGGTCCCGCTAAAATATAAGTTATTTGGTCCAAGACAAACTGAGAGACTTCCTCACATTCCAACACAGTGTTTTCTGAGACATTGTGAAAAGATACAACTTTTGTGGGGCATTAAGGGAACCTGCAAAATCAGTGAAATGCTTGTTTAGCTAGTAGCATTAGCTGCTGTGCCCTGTATGTAGCAAGATGTACCACGGAATTGGTTTTATTGGAAACCAGCTTTAAGCGACGCCATTTTCTTTCCAAAGCTCTCTTTGCAAGCTTCAATTCATACAGGTCTTTTGAAAACCAAGGAGCTGAGATTGACGACCACACCACACCAGCTTGAATTTCCAGACATGAAGCAATTTTGATCCACAACTCACCCATAAGAACATAAGATATGCCATACTGGGTCAGACCAAGGTCCATCAAGCCCAGTATTCTGTTTCCAACAGTGGCCAATCTAGATCATATGTACCTAGCAGTTTCCCCAAGAGACACAAGTTCCACAATGCTTGTACTGGGTCAAGCATTGATATCTTCGGTCACTTCTTAATAATGGTTTATGGACCTTTCCTCCAGGAACTTGTCCAAACCTTTTTGAAACCCAGCTACACTAACAGCCTTTACTATATCCTCCGGTAACAAATTCCAGAGTTTGATTACACGTTGAGTGAAAAAATATTTTCTTTTATTAGTCTTAAATAGTTTACCCTGTAGCTTCATTGCATGTCCCCTAGTCTTTCTATATTCTGATAAAGTAAACAATCGATCTATGTTTACCTGTTCTACTCCGTTCATTAATTTATAGACTTCTATCATATCTCCCCTCAGCCGTCTCTTTTCCAGGTTAAAGAGCCCTAACCTTTTTAGCCTTTCTTCATAGGAGTATCCTTCCATCCCCTTTACCATTTTGGTGGCTCTTCTCTGAACCTTTTCTAAAATCGCTATATCCTTTTTAAGATACGGCGACCAGAATTGCACACAATATTCAAGGTGCGGTCTCACCATGGAACGATATAGAGGCATTATAATATCTTTTGTTTTATTTTCCATTCCTTTCCTTATCATACCTAGCATTCTATTTGCTCTCTTGGCCGCCGCTGCACACTGGGCCGAGGGTTTTAACATGGTATCCACAATGAAGCCTAAATCTTTTTCCTGGGTGGTGGTTCCTAATGTGGAACCTTGCATCGTGTAACCATAGTTTGGGTTGTTCTTCCCTAGGTGCATAACCTTGCACTTGTCCACATTAAATTTCATCTGCCATTTTGATGCCCAGTCTTCCAATTTATCAAGATCCTCTTGGGCTTTAACAACTTTAAATAGGTTTGTTTTATCTGCAAATTTGATAACCTCACTCGTTATTCCACTTTCCAGGTCATTTATGAATATCTCAAAAAGCAGCGGACCCAGCACAGATCCCTGGGGTACACCACTATTCACCTTTCTCCATTGGGAAAATTGGCCATTTAGCCCTACCCTCTGCTTTCTATCTTTTAACCAGTTCCTGATCCACAATAGTACACTGCCTCCTATCCTATGATTCTTTAGTTTTGCCAAAAGTCTCTGATGAGGGACCTTGTCAAAGGCTTTCTGAAAGTCCAGGTACACTATATCAACCGACTCACCTTTGTCCACCTGTTTATTCACTCCTTCAAAAAAACATAACAGATTAGTAAGACAAGATCTTCCTTGTCTAAAGCCATGTTGGCTGTCTCCCATTAGGTTGTGACTATCTACATGCTGAGTAATTTTATTCTTTATGATGTTTTCTACCATTTTTCCTGGTACTGACATCAGGCTCACTGGTCTGTAGTTTCCCGGATCACCCCGGAACCCTTTTTAAAAATTGGTGTTACAATGGCGATTCTCCAATCTTCAGGTATTAGAGATGATTTTAATGATAGTTCACAGATTACTGATAGCAGGTCTGCAATCTCATATTTCAGTTCTTTCAACACCCTTGGATGTATATCATCCGGCCCAGGTGATTTGCTACTCTTCAGTTTATCTAATAGTTGTAATACATCTTCCCGATGTATCGATATTTCCTTCAATTCTTCCGCACCTTTAAATACGACTTCAGTCATGGGTAACATCCCTACATCTTCCTCAGTAAAGACCGAAGCAAAGAATTCATTCAGTCTCTCCGCTATTGCCTTGTCACCTCTTAGTGCTCCTTTAACCCCTTTATCATCTAATGGACCAACTCTCACAGGTTTTTTGCTACGAATGTACTTGAAAAGGTCTTTATTTCGCGTTTTTGCTTCCGCAGCAAGCTTCTTCTCAAATTCTCTCTTTGCCTGCCTTATCAATGCCTTGCATTTGACTTGCCAGTGCTTGTGCTGTTTCCAGGTTTCGTCGTTTGGCTCTTTTTTCCATTTCCTGAAAGATGCTTTTTTGGCAACAACAGCCTCTCTGACCTCACCTTTAAACCATGCTGGCAGTTTTTTGGACTTCCTTCCACTTTTCTTAAAGCGTGGAATACAGCTGGTCTGGGCTTCCAAGATAGTATTTTTCAACACCACCCAAGCTTGATGTACGTCTTTAACCTTTGCAACTGCTCCTTTTAGTTTTTTCTTAACTGTTTTCCTCATTTTATCATAGTCTCCCTTTCGAAAGTTAAAGGTAGTACTGTGGATTTCCTTACTATCCCTCCTCCACTAATTAAATCAAAGGCGATCATGCTATGATCACTATTGCCAAGTGGCCCCAACACCCTTATCTCTTGCACTAGATCTGGTGTTCCACTAAGGACTAGGTCTAATATGGCTTCCCCTCTGGTTGGTTCATGAACCAGCTGCTCCAAGAAGCAGTCATTTATTTCATCTAGGAACTTTATCTCCCTAGCATGTCCTGACGTGACACTGACCCAGTCGATACCAGGGTAATTGAAATCATCCATTATTATTACTGCGCTGTAACTTTTGTTAGCTTCCTTGATTTCTTTGAGCATTTCATCATCCATTTGGTCATTCTGGCCAGGTGCTCGATAGTACACCCCCACTGCCATTGCCTTCCCCCTTTTATATAGAATTTCAATCCATATAGATTCTACAGCAGATTTTGTTTCCTGCAAAACTTTAATCCTTTCTGAGTCAATGCCCTCTCTAACATAGAGCGCAATCCCTCCACCAATTTGATCAGCTCTATCATTACGATATAGTTTGTACCCAGGTATCACAGTGTCCCACTGGTTGTCCTCCTTCCACCATGTCTCTGATATTCCAATCATATCTAACCTTTCATTTAGTGCTATATATTCTAACTCTCCCATCTTATTCTTTAGACTTCTAGCATTTGCATACAAGCATTTTAGAGAATGTATTTTATTCATGTTAATTTGGCTATTGTTAGACATGGGTAAATTGGGATCTTTAAGCTCTGTCTGCTCCATACTTGAGGGCATTTGGGCTACTTTACTCTTTTGTGGAACCTCTCTGCTTTTGGTTGTATCCTTCAAGGATACATTCTTCCGAACCATCTGCTCTTGGGCGACTGTCGGCTTTCCCCTAATATCTAGTTTAAAAGCTGCTCTATCTCCTTTTTAAAGGTTAATGCCAGCAGCCTGGTTCCATCCCGGTTAAGGTGAAGCCCATCCCTTCGGAAGAGCCCCTCCTTTCCCCAGAATGTTCCCCAGTTCCTAACAAATCCAAAACCCTCATCTCTGCACCATTGTCTCATCCACGCATTGAGACTCCGGAGCTCTGCCTGCCTTTTGGGTCCTGCGCGTGGAACAGGAAGCATTTCGGAGAATGCTACCATGGAAGTTCTGGATTTCAACTTCCTACCTAAAAGCCTAAATTTTGCCTCCAGAACCTCCCTACCACATTTTCCTATGTCATTGGTACCGACATGTACCAAGACAGCAGACTCCTCCCCAGCACTATCTAAGACCTTATCTAGGTGGCGCGTGAGGTCCGCTACCTTCGCACCAGGCAGGCATGTTACCAGGTGAGTCTGGTGCGAAGGTAGCGGACCTCACGTGCCACCTAGATAAGGTCTTAGATAGTGCTGGGGAGGAGTCTGCTGTCTTGGTACACCCATCCAAACATGCTCAAATGTTATCAGGTGCTAACTTTGTACGGTTTCAATGGTGTATGGCAGGGAGGTTCCCTGGGAGTCCTGCAGAACCTGCCTTCCCTTTGCAACAGAAATCACGATATGGTGGAATATGGGTGGACAACTCTCGCACACCTTCAAGGGAACATTGTTTGCCACAATACCATCAAAAGATAAGGAAGATCTATCACATTAAAACCTATTAAATTATAACTGGCCAGTGTTAAACCGGAGAAATGTTGAGATAGTTCTCAGCATCCAAAGGGTAAAACTCCTGATCCAATAGATCATATTTCCTGACACTGATAATATTATGAAGTATGGTTTCTGAGTTTAACAGCATACAGCTTATAACAAAAAGACGCAGGCATCAGGGTCATCGGGGGACCCAGCAGGCAGGAGTGTTTGAGATTCTCCGGACTCATTTAATCTGACCCAGACCCAAAGAGGCATGAAGAACTGGAGAATATTCCTGTGCTATTTGAAAGGGGTAAGAGGGATCTGAGGGGGTGGGGAACCATAAGGAAGGCAAAGGGGGATTCAATGAAGCGTCTCGGCTTCTTTTCGTCTTTTGTTTTTCAATTTTAAACATTTATAGTGCATCTTAAAGCAAAATGAAATGATGGGAAAATACAAATGAAATTAAAAAATAAAATAGCTTCTTATGTACACACCTAAATGGGATATCAAGGGTTCGATAATTTATCGGCAGCAGATAATTTCCCTTTCATTGATCATTTAAAAGATCTATCCTGAAGCTGAAACAAACGATCACCACCAGAGAACTAAGAGGTCAACCGCTGGGCTGCAGCCGGTAAACATTTTGAAAGATAGCTGTTAAAAGCTCCGTTCCAGATACTTTTGAACTTTGAGGACATTTTCTGCTTTCCATCTCTTTGTGGCTTTCATCAATGTATCTCTAGATGCTCTGGCCAAAGAGAAAGCCCATCTTAAACAGCTTCCTCCATATACAGTACTTCAAGCCCTCTGAAGTTTCTGGAATATGATCTCACTTCCAGTGACCCGATGCTCCCAGAGTGCACTTAGCCTAAAAATGCAAAACTTAGGCCACTATTGCAAGTGTATTCTTTGCAATTAAGTTCATCTGCAATGGTTTGGAAAACTAAGGAGTCTGTATACTAAACTGCGCTAGCGGTTTCCATGTGTAATCGGAGCTGCGGCCCCGTTTTATTCAATGGGGCTGAGGCTGCGATATCACACGGAAGCCGCTAGTGCCGCTTAGTAAACAGACCCCTAAGTATTAAATGTTAACAGCAGTAACAAGAGGTTCACTCTGTTCTTATAGCTTTGCTTACAAGTCAGTAAAAGAAAAAAGGATGAGAGTGAAGAGAATGCAAGAAGTGTGAATCGATGGAAAACCATCCTGCGTACAGTATGTGTGGATACCTATCTAACAGAGCTCTTTTTCTGCAAAGTCACAGGTGTGCATGTTAATGTTTCTCTAGAGAAAAAGCAAGTGCAGAATATAAAGCCAACAGAAGTCTGTCAGATCGGACCAGCAGCATTTCCACTTTATCCTGCTGCGTGAAAAATGATTAATGGCTGCTTTTTTCTCATTATTTCTCGTTTTCTCCTTTAGAATGCTCTTACTCTGGGAGGATTCTCTCTCTGTCTAATCCCATAGTAGATTCCTCTCGGTTTTAATTCATGCAAACCTTATTTGAATATGCAAATCAGACAACAACCATGATCTCTATATACTGAAACTACCCCCAAAACAGGATCGCCTCACATCCTGCCATGATGTTGCTTGTTTACAGACTCATCGCCTTCCTGCCTGCCTTATCATGTGAGTTCATTCTCACAATTAGTTTGCTTTTCCTCATTGTTTTGTTGCTTATCCTTTGACATGTCCGAAACAGGACCCAAGTGATCTTGAAGTCTCAGGTGAACAATTTTCTTTTTCAAATAATTGTTTTGTGCTCTGATTCCAGGCGTTTGTTCCCAGGTTATTCTAACCGAAACGGGTGGAGGATTGAGGAAACCCGGCGAGTCTCTGCAGCTGAAATGCGCCGTTACGGGGTTTAATATTGACAGTTACTGGATGGTCTGGGTCAGACAAGCTCCCGGGAAGGGACTGGAATGGCTGGTCAGCTATCTTAGGGCTTCAGCTACCAATTATTATTCTTCCACGATCCAAGGACGATTCACGGCATCCAAAGACAGCTCCAATTTCTACTTACAAATGAACAACCTGAAAACCGAAGACACTGCCCTTTACTACTGTGCGAGATACACAGTGCCAAGAGACAGCTCTGGAGCTAGACAAAAACTTAGTTTACTGAAGTGTCAGAAACAGTTCCCTGATGGGGGCACCCAAGTGTTTTAAATAAACTGTTCTTTGAAGAAACAAATCTAATCTTTGACACCTAAGAGAGGATGATTTCTGAAGTGAAAATTACATTTCATGTGGCACAAACAAAATTAAGCCTATATTAAAGAGATCACATTAACTGCATGGTGCAGTCCATATCCATTGTCCACCCCATGCCACACTACGCATCTAAGATGAGCTTTAGCAAGCACTGTGTCAACCGCTAGTGCAGCCATGCACTAAGTTAGCACTCATTCAGTCCCATGTGAAGAGGGGAATTGTATAACTGGTGCCTAGCTTAAGCATAATTTATAAAGAAAAGGAGGAGTAGCCTAGTGGTTAGAGCACTGGCTTGGTAACCAAACAACCAGGGTTCAATTCCCACTAGCACTCCTTGTGGCCTTGGGCAAGTCACTTAACCCTCCACTGCCTCAAAAGAAAGGCCTGGCAATCTACTTCTGGTCACACTGCCAAGAAACCCAGGAGGTTCTGGGTCACCAGGAGTCAGGAATGACTTAAAGGCACACATTGCACTGCATAAAGAAAAGCAGGGACCTACATTTCTTTTCAAAATAGGGGTCGAAATGTCTGAAAATGCATGTTAAATCTAGATATGGACACTTCCACCAGCCCTAGGCAACTGCCCATGCCTGAACTTGTAAAGAATGCACATAAGTTCAAGTTGTTTACACCCATGTGCACACCCTATAGTGAAAGTACACATGACTGGTCTTACCACACACTTACAGACTAGCAATGTACTAAAGTGTGCACCCAAGGGTCCATTCACACCCTTAAGTCCTTGAAAATAGGAGATTTCCATGTATAAATGCCTCATATCTTTATGCGGCTCCTTCTAAAATAACCCCCCATCTGCTTAAAACACTTTAGTAAAAGGCCCTGTGATAAGGAAGCTTATCATAGCTCAGGTAGGAGCTATAGAAAAGATGATGTGACTCTGAACAAGCAACCTGTCAGTTCTGGTAGAAGTAAGAAAACAGAGTTTTCACATAAAAGACTACCAGTCCCAGAATGCACCAGGTTTCCAGCAACCAGGAGGGGAGCTGAAGTGAGAAAACGTGTGTGCAATCAAGAGAGCTATGAGGTAATCCCTAAGCACTCATCTCAAAGGGCAGGGCATGATTCAACACAGCTGCGCTGTGTTAGGGAGGAGCACACATTAAGACAGAATAAGAATAGAGCTTATTCTACAGATAACAGCTACAGCAAGAACTTCAAGCTCAAGCACCAACATCACCTGGAGAAACAGAAGCCAAGCCAAGCAGATAGAGAGAGAAGGAAACTCTCTGGAAGGAAGAGAAGAAAGGCCATTGAGAGGTCTGGGAGAGTCCAAGGCAGTACCTATACTGGGAGGTATTCCAAGTGCCAGCAGATACCATTGGACTGGAGTCAGCCAGAGGAATGGAATGGCAGAGATAGGAATCACCAGTGGCTACCTGGGAGAGAGAAGACTGCACGTGGAAGGGACTTTCAGACCTATGCCAGAAGGTATGTGAGGGAAGATCCAGTGTCCAGGGATCAAGATTGGAAGGCTGGACATCAGAACTGGATTACATACTGGCCAGGCTATACAGAGAGGAATTATGATAGCAGGAGAGGCTCAGGTATGAACACTGATCCAGACCCTATCTATAATAGTGAATGGCAGCAAGGGAATAAGCATTCTCATGATAGTGCCTTATTGAAAGACTCGTCTGTGCCAATGTATGATAGTGACCCTATGCTGATTGATGAAGGGGGAATTACAGCAGATGAAACTATTAATTACATGGACTGTTCTCTATCTAAATGCTATTGCTAGCTTTCTGTGAGCAAACACATCAGCCATCACAAAGAAACCTAACTTTGTTCTTTATTCCACTGCAAACAGCTCTTAAAGCAGGATTTGGGTTCACACAGTAGCAGCCAGCCAGCTAAAGGGTTTCAGCTGGACAATTGATAGTAATTAAAGCTGCACCTGAATGTGTGTGTGAGCAAGGGAGAATCACTGCTGGATCTGTGTGGAAAAATAAGCAGAAGTTAACCTAACAAGCAAAGTTCATTTATTTCTTTGTGCCTTTTTATTTGGTAATTATTTGCTAAGAAAACATTAGCTAATTGCCTGACAAGTTGAAGGTTGTTTTCCTGATTTGTTTTGTGACTTTATGTTATCAATTTAAACACTGCAAGCAAGTAACCTCAATTATATGCTACCAAGCATACTTGTGCTGGGTGAATTAAACCCCATCAATAAAAGAAGTATTTTATTGGCTTTACCACTGGTTTCACAACTCAATTATTGTCTTCAGCTGTGTTTGGAGTGAATGAACTACATTACCCACAATACCTTGCAAGAATCATATGAATATGTGCATCGTCAAGATTGTGTAGGTTCTCACCCTAGGCAGCCATCTGACAGCCCTCTAAATTTTGCAAAATCTTGGCTATTTGAGAAGTGTTTCCTAGTTCAGCTTGTTATTAGAACGGGGTGTCTCATTTCTATTCTTGGGTCTGAGGTTTGTCTTGCTTTTCCAGACATTTAGCCTCATGGTTTTTTGTTTTTCCTTTTTGCTATTCTACATAGAAGATCCATAAGGAGGGGAGAAGAGAGAGAAAGGTGTCCTGCGGGCATTGTACCCTGTTACATGTAAACGCACGACAGCCTGTTGCTATCTGTGAGTACTTTAAGTTTACTGTAAACCGCGCTGATGATAAAAGTGCGGTATATAAGAGCGTTAAATAAATAAATAAATAAATTAATTAAGGTGCATGGGAATCACTGCTCAAGTTGTTACAGCTTCATTCACTTGAGTCAGGCAAGTTCTGAGAGATTGCTCAAGCACCTTCCTGCCCCTTATGATTCAAAAAGTGATATTGATGCAGCCCTTCCACCAGCAGGACTGCAGATGGATGACACACTCACAGGAAGGGGTGAAAGATAGAGGGACTCAACTGGGGGAAGGGCTTTCGATTTGTCCTGCTTTATCTTGGGCTATTTATCTGTCATTTTATTCTGGTCTTATTAATCACTTCCACCTGGATTTAATTTGTATTTTATAGCTTTAGGTGCTACTGTTGACATGTATGGTGTGTCAGTTTTATTACATTTTTATTTATGTATTTAACAGACTTATTTTCCACTAATTTGGCAACAGAGCACCACAATAACAAAACATAGCAGAAAAATCATTAGAGTTCATTTCAGTTCAGTGGTCTTAAATCTGAGCTGGTGCTCCAACCATCAAGGGTAGTGCAGAAATATCCTGACTCTAATTCCACAGGTCACACACAACTCCTGAAAGACCCGCAGAACTTGCTTGCCCCAACATGATATTGCTTTATCACCCCTTTCGGCAGGAATGTGCTCTCCCTTGTACCTTGGAGGGACTATTGCTATCAGCTGAATGACTTCTTTAAATAACATCATGAGGTTGTGAAAACGCTTTTTTTTTTTAGTAAGCAGCATTGCTTGTTACCAGAAATTCTTATAAACTAAATCACATAGCAAAGTCTCACAGGTCAGGAGAAAACAATGACATCCCTGACCAGAAGGCAAATTGAAAGATTGCAACTGCTGTATTTCTGAGCCCTCTCATTTATCACGGTTCACAAATCCCGATATTCAAATTGACTTACTAGATTTGCCATTTAAAACCTATGAATATCATTCCAGGTCAATGCAGAAAAATACAAGTCTTCGCTGCCTGAATCTGTTAATCTTTTAGGGAAATCCTTTTACTTTACGGCGATGAAACTATTATTCACTTTACTAGTTTTTAGCAATTTTCTCACCAATAAGAATTTTTCACACATTCAGTAGCATACAATACAGATGACTGTTTCCACATATACTCAAGATTAATACTATTTCCTTTACTCATCAGGGATCCGGGCCCAAGTGTAGCTCATCTAGCCTGGTCCAGAACTGAGAATGCCGGCAGATTCCCTCAGGCTGTCCTGGAAAGCTTCAGGATTCACTTTCAGGAGTAACTGGATGAACTGGGTTTGACAAGCTCCTGGAAAAGGCCTGGAGTGGATCTCTACTATAAGAGTTGATGGGAGCACACACTATAACAATGTCGTCAAAAGGCAGAGTCACCATCTCTAGAGACAATGCCAACAGATGAACAGCCTGAAAACAAACGACACTGCCTTGTATGTCTGTTCTGATATACAGTGAGAGAACCCAGCCATGCAAGAAAAGAGCAGAACTGTAAGTCTGGCTGCCTAAAAATAGAAATATTACATAGGGAAAAACATCCCATACTGTTTCAGCTTGATCGGTTGAACATTGCAGCTGCCTTGGTTGGGCAACTCTTGAGTCTCCACCAGTATCACATGTTTTTGAAGATCAAAGTGTTTTTGTCTTAAAGGTTCCTAAGAAGAGTGGTCGAGGGGGTGATTGCTTAATTGCCTTGTGAACAGAAGTGGCTGTATAATACTGTCAGACCAAGCTATTTAAACATGGAAATTGACTGGTCTAATTTTAATTTCTTTGCAGCTGGGACAAAATTTATCCTGCAGTCTCAAAAATGAATATAAAACAGAAGTTCTGAGCATGTTTGTGCATCCCTCAGGGCTGTTGCAAGGATGCTGAGTATCCTAGGTGAAATTTCAGCTTTGCGCTCGCTCCTCCATTTAACTTTCAGGTCCCTTCCCCCCACAATTTTGATAATTACACTCAACAATCCTGATCATCTCAACATATCCCCTCCTAGAACAGTCCTATAAAGACTCCTAATTTTACCTCAAAGTTTTAAATATTAAGATGTATTTATTTTAAATATAAGATGGTCTTTGCATGTGTAGCGTATGTGGGGGATGGGGATGGGGGTGTGCCTCTTGCATAGCATTCTGATCCTTTACTCTCTTGCACTCATTTTATCAACCTTCCGCCCTTTGCACTTTTTCCCCATCCCTTCCCTCTCTACCACCTCTCCCATGTCCCTCCCCTTACATTCCACCCTCATCTCCTTCACAAATGCTCTCCCTTTGTCCCTCCCCCTTATATTCTCATCTTCTGTCATCCATTCCCCTCCACCCACAGTCTCCCCTTCCCCATTAAGCTCATCTTCAGCCATCTGTCACCTGCCCTCCCCCTCTACCCTTATTTTTCTATCCTCATTCACCCTTTATCCTCTTCCCTTTCTTACTGCCCTCCCTTTGTCAAGGTCCTATTTATTAAAATTAGTTTCTATGATGTGGCCTTCCTTCCTCTGCCATCATGAGATGTGGTCTCCTCCAGCAGATTCTCATGTCTGACCTTTGACTATGAGGAAAAAAAAGCCAGCAGGGTTTTTTTTTTCATTTGCCTGAAACCTCTAGTAACCTTTCATCTATAGTTTTTGTTTAGACAGCAGCTACAACTTCCTCTTTAATAAGCAAAATTGCCCAGAAATGAAAATGTATAAAAATGAAATGAAACAGTAAAAGTTATTAAAACAAAAGGAAAAAAAACTGCAAACGAAAAGAATTTTTTGTCAACACACCCCTAAACCCTTCCAAAATTAGTTCTTATATACAGTAAGTAGGTCTTATTTTAGGTTTTAACTGATAAACACGGATAAAACATATCCAAAGCAAAGCAATTAAAATAGGTATTTACTGGATAAACACCAGAAAACACCATTGCCCCAGGTACATTTTCATCTCACTCCTACCTTGTCTTGTGTCCTCCACTCAGTTTTTTTTAACTTTTCTGCATTAATGACTCCTAAGTAACACAAACATACATGCTCGATTCCACTGGAAAAGTTGCCTGGCAATTGTATCTGTGGTGAAAAAACACCTATAAACATTAAGGGCCTGATATTCAAATGCATTTACACGGTTTACAGCCCAGTAAACCATGTAAATGCCTTTAATCGGGATATTCAACAGTACTTACACAGTTAGTGCCATTGAATTTCCCTTTCAGAGCCCCCTACACGTCCGATGTTCTGCGACTACCATCAGGGCATGTTGGCGGTGTGCCAGGGTGCAGCAGAGGTGGAGACTGCTGCTAACCGTGTAGTGACAATACTGCACCACTAGTTGGTTAGTGATCCGTGACTAAAACTAGGCTAGCTTTTGGCTCGCCTAGTTTTAGCCGTGGATACTAACCAGGTAGCGGTGCAATATCACCACTACCTGGTTAGTCTCGGCAGGTCTGAGGCATGTGCGGCAACGCCGGATAGTCAGCGCCATCACCATGGCATTGAATATCTGGTGTTAAGGGTCGGTGGGCAGAGGGCTTGTGCCATAGCAGCGCACAGCCTGCCCAATACAATATCGGGCCCTGAATTTTTAGCATCATCAAATACCTAATTAGATGGAAAATAAACACCTAAATTTACAACTTATAAACACCTAGGACTAGAAACTTTATAGTAGCTATAGGCTAATAGCATGATGTCCGTGGTACTAAAGGAAAAACTAGAGAAGTAGTTATTTCTTTATTTACATAGATTTATAGCCTGCTGATCTATAAAATGAGTATGTTGACCACTGTCAGAATCCATTGTCTAAAGAATGACATCAAGGAAGGAATAATGAGAGATAGGAAATATAGAAAGAATATTTGAAGGTCAAGGGGAGAGAGAGACTTTAATATAATGCCTCTGAGCAGATGAGGAAACTAACACTGCGCGGTTGTATTTCTGGGTCCCTTTCTTTATCACGGTTCACAAACTCCGATATGCAAATTGATTACTAGATTTTCCATTTAAAATGCATCAAAAGCGTTCCAGATCAAAACACAGAAAGAGAGGTGTGCACCGTTTGTTAATCTTCTGAGGAATCCTTTTACTTTACCGAGATGAAACTTTTACTTGCTTTGCTGCTTCTCAGAATCCCCACTGGTAAGGATTGTGCAGACATTCAATAACATATAATAGGGACAGCTAGCTATAGATATCGATACACCTAAAATTAATACTCTTTTCTTCCCTCGTCAGGGGTCCGATCCCAAGTGCAACTCGTCCACTCTGGTCCAGAAATAAAAAAGGCCGGAGAGTCCCTCCGACTATCCTGTAAAGCCTCAGGATTCACTTTCAGCAGCTCTTGGATGGATTGGTTTCGACAGGCTCCCGGCATAGGACTGGACTGGGTCTCCGGTATAAGCGGAGATTCAAGCAGCATCTACTATGCCGATGCAGTGAAAGGCAGATTCACCATCTCCAGGGACAACAACAACAACCTGCTGTATTTACAAATGAAAAACCTGAAAACGGAAGATACCGCCATGTATTACTGTGTTACATACACAGTGAGTAAAATCATCAGGGATCCTCAGCCAAAACCCAGCCTCACAAGAAAAGAACAAAATCTTGCCTGACTGCCATAAAGCAGAAGTACTATATAAGGAAAATATCTTGCCTTGTTGGAGTTTGGTTGATCGATCATTGTACCTGCCTTGGTGGGGAGCTCTTGAGACTTCACCAGTATCCTATACTGCATTGAATCACAATATGTTTTTGAAGAACAAAGCTTTTCTGTCTTAGAAGTTCCTAACAAGAGGAAGTGATTAAGTTAGTGTTTGCTGCAATGTGAATGGAAGGCTCTATATAGACCTAGTACTGTTATATGCAGCAATTTGAACAAGAAAATTGACTGGTCTGATTTTAAGTGTTTTGTATCTTTGGATGTCACATGTGACTATGACCAAATTTTCACTAGGATATTCTTATGTTTACTAAAGTACATTAAGCAGTTAGCATGGGATTTTAATATGGATATGAATTAATTTGAAACGACATGAGCAATATTAACAATATCGTTTTTAATCCAAAAACAACACTGAAAATTCCAAAAGTCAGTTTGCCCACAAGCCACCCTCAAACCTATAATCTTGGGGATAGAAGACAAGCATCTTGTAGAAGAGCCAGCACGTCTCCAAGGAGGCTGGATCTAGACAGCCTGCTCTTAACTCTGATGATCTTCTTTCCTGTTTCCTGACTGGCCCAAAGTCTGTCTACTCTGCAGTTCTATGGAAAATCAATATTTTTTGCCTTCTGAATCTATTCACTCCTGCTCTAGAGATTTATTCCAAAGATTTTTCTTTTCCCATGTTCCTGTGCTAGAAATTCTGTGAAACCACGTCTTCATACACCATCAGAGACATGGTAAAGTCTAATTCAGATTCTGGTTGCTCAATTAGTGATGATCAATGATGTTCTGTATTACAGTGTTATAGTTTTATTTTTATATGTTTTCTTAGGGTGTTGAAAAACATACTGAACTCACTGTAAGAAGTAGCATGTAATTAAATAAATTCATATGATAATGATGAAGAAAATCTTGGTGGGTCCATTTTAACAAAAGAGATAACTACACTCAAGAATTGTAGTTACATTTTCAGCTGGATTCTGTTGAAAGTTTCTCACAGACGTTTGCTGTGAAGACTCATCTGCATTAGTAGCAAACATTCATGAAATGGGTCATTAACCATGGGAAATCCCACAGGTTAGTACATCAGCCTGTTAGTGATAAAAAGGAAATCCTTAAAGAAAATAGAATGCTAGGTATCATAAGGAAAGGAATGAAAAATGAAACAAAGGATATTATAATGCCTCTGTATCGTTCCATGGTGCGACGTCACCTTGAATATTGTGTGCAATTCTGGTCGCCATATCTTAAAAAGGATATAGCTTTATTAGAAAAGGTACAGAGAAGAGCCACCAAAATGGTAAAGGGGATGGAAGAATACCCCTATGAAGAGAGGCTGAGAAGGTTAGAGCAACCTGGAAAAGAGACAGCTGAGGTTTATGATAGAGGTCTACAAATTAATGAACGAAGTAGAACGGGTAAATGTAGATCGATTGTTTATGTCATCAGAATATTAAAAAGACTAGGGGGACATGCAATGAAGCTACAGGGTAACTTATTTAAAACTAATAAGAGAAAATATTTTTTCACTCAACGTGTAATCAAACTCTGAAATTTGTTACCGGATGATGTAGTAAGAGCTGTTAGTATAGCTGGGTTTAAAAAAGGTTTGGACAAGTTCCTGGAGGAAAGGTCCATAAACCATTATTAAAAGGGACCCAGGATATCACTGCTTGATCCAATACGAGCATTGTGGAACCTGTGTATTTTGGGGAAAGTGCTAGGTACCTATGACCTAGATTGGCCACTGTTGGTAACAGGATACTGGGCTTGATGGACCTTGGTCTGACCCAGTATGGCATATCTTCTGTTCTTATGTTCTTAAAATAGCCATTCTTTTTCCTTTTTGTCCTAACCTGGCTCGATGGCGATAGAAAAATAGACATGTCTGAGCCAATATACATTTCCCTACTTTATTCAGCCAAGTCTCTTGCATTCTCCAATATATCGTTAACATAAGAACAGTAGATAACTTTCCTTTGAATGAATTCATCTTTAAAAGACTCATCCTAAGGCAATAACAAACAGCCCTGGAGGAGGGAAGGTTGCATCTCTGTGATATAATGATTAATCATTCCATAACTTCATTCTCAAAAAGCTCTGAAGACCGAAGACACAGCCGTTTATTACTGTGCAAGAGATACAGTGGAAAACACCCACCTTGCATCCTGACACAAACCTTCCAGTGTGGATCTAGGTCTTGGCACTAGGGGGCAGCAAAACACTGAGAAGTATTAAACTTCATTGTATATTAATAAGCTCCAAAATCTGTTTTATTAACACCGAAGGCACCTTCTTCTAAAGCCCACAAACGTTTTGCATTTACCATGCAAAACAAACACAAATTAAGTGCAAAGCCTCTGTGTTAGCTGTCAGAGGCCTGACAGGCTTATTCCCGGCAGCTGAAGCTCAGATATAAGCAGTAATGTGAGCTCCAGTAAAGGGGTTCGCGTAACGACTCTCACAGAGCTGACATTAGATCATGTTAAGATTCATATTGCAGCTGAGAGCACAGCAATTGTCCTGGTACTAGTAGTAACGCGCTCTTCGCGGCCGCACTCTACTCATTCCTGATTACAACAAGGTCACTGGCCTGCCCCCATTATAGTGTTCCCAACCGATTGTATTGCTGTTCCACGAAGGCGAGAATATCAAGTTCAATAAACATTAAAACATATGCCAACTGGCTACCTGGTTTTAGTAAAAGGGTCCCTGAATTTCTTTCTGTCTTTGTTTTGAATTTTTTGTTCAGTATTTTGTTCACTTTGCAGCTGGAATGAAAGGTAGTCTATTAAATCAATTAAACTTGTAAAAAAAACAGCAACACTTCTAAAAAAATGATTTATGTTAGGCCACGACCATTAAAGGGATAATTTTTAAGGAGTTGCACAAAATTACACACCATCAATGCATGTAAATCATATTTTCAGTGGTTTATGCACATGAAGGGCCTGTGTGCGTGTACTTTAGCTGGTCTCTATTCTGTAAGTACTGTCGCCAACCTCCCCCTGGTGGCCGGTGGCTGATCGAGGAGGTTGGGCATATAGTTAATTTTAAAAGAGGAGGGTTTTTTTAAGGCCAGGTGCAGCCTGGTCTATGTAGTCCTGCTCCTGGTGCAAATAAGTCATGTAAGCCAAATGGAGGGAGAATAAGGCTTTTATTCCCCTTTTCACAAAAAGATTCGTTGGGCTACAAAAATTAAAGAAAGTCCTTCTTTTCAGGTATAAACCAAACTCAAGGTACAAAGCAAACTGTTGTAATCTTCACAGTTGTGGAAAGGAATTTAACCAAGGATTCTTTCAACATTGGAGTAAATTACATGTCTGAACATTCTTCTTACATTCAGCACAAATATGAAAACTTCTTAAGGTAATATCTGTATAGCTCACAGTTCCAGCAGTGATTCCAAACTACCCACAACACACATGGAACAATCCATCAATTCCTCCTGAGATGAGGGAATAGGGTCTATAAGCTCCACTTGCATCGGTTCTAAATCACTATTATCTTCCTCTGAGCTGGGGCTTTCTCTGGCTGTTATCACTGGCCAGTCCCTATTTCTGTTCCCTTGTTTTCCATACAGTTGTTCTAAGGTTCTTAAATGAGCATGGCCTGTTTTATTGCCTCTATATATTGGCTGGTGAAACTCTGGCCTGCTTTCTCTTCCTTTAAACTGAGCATCTGTTTTATAAGGGCTTCTAGCAGCTGAGCCTTTCTTCATGAATAAAGAATCATCATACCTTGGTTTCCTGTAATAAGCATAGCTGGAAGTGTCCTTCTCAGGTATTTCCCTTAGGACCCAGTCTCTCTGGCAATCTTTCTCTTGAAAGCTTCTGGTACCTTTCAATCTGGTCTCCGGGCTTTCTGGCAAGCGTAGGCCTCTCTCCAAGCCTGGCTTTCAGCTTCTTAGCTCTTTACCTCTGGAGTTTTTGGCTACCACGACTTCCACAGGACTGACTCTCCTCCGTCTGTCTTTCTCCCTGGGACCTTCTGGTTCTCTTCCAGTTCCTGCAGCCGTGCCACTAGTCCTGGTTCCACTGCTCCATTTCTCAGCAGTGCTCTGCTTTCCGGTGCTGCTCTGCTCTCTGTCTCCAGCCTCTTGCTTATAAAGGTCTTCTGCCTTTGAGCTTCCCGGGCTAGTTCTCAGGTGCTGCTGATTAGCTAGGTGTGTCCACTCAACCTCTGTAAGTGCACGCCTGCTCCCTCCAGCTGTTTTGCCAGGCAATTGCATTCTCTGCACCTCATTTGTTTTGGGACAGACAGCTTCTTTTCCTATGTCCTTACTTTTATTATCCCCTGCTCTATGACAGTACAAGCATCAGACCAACGGCGTGTACTTTCACTGCACATGGGCGGAGCTTGAATTTACCCACATAAATGATAAAATACTATAATTTACACATGATCTTCAGAAATCTAAGAGTGGGCATTTGCAGCTGCCTAGAATTAACTTATGCCCCAACTTTATAAAATAAAGTTTGTGTGCGCTTCAGTTTGTAATTTAGGCATGAAATACGTACAGAACAAGGCAAATGAGCTATGTGAACTTTATAAAATTACCCTCTAAAAGTCTTATACTAAAGTGTTTTATTGGCATGTAACTACTATTAAGAAAGTGATCCTGGAAACTCTCCACTGGCCCTAGAGTAAGATGCACTTTAAAAATAAATCAATACTAACTCATTTGAAATACATAAGAATGTACCTTGAATATTGTGTTCAATTCTGGTCGCCGTATCTTAAAAAGGATATAGCATTATTAGAGAAGGTTCAGAGAAGAGCTACCAAAATGGTAAAGGGGATGGAAGGATACTCCTATGAAGAAAGGCTAAAAAGGTTAGGGCTCTTCAACCTGGAAAAGAGACGGCTGAGGGGAGATATGATAGAAGTCTATAAATTAATGAACGGAATGGAATGGGTAAACGTAGATCGATTGTTTATGTTATCAGAATATAGAAAGACTAGGGGACATGCAATGAAGCTACCGGGTAAACTATTTAAGACCAATAAGAGAAAATATTTTTTCACTCAACGTGTAATCAAACTCTGGAATTTGTTACCGGAGGATGTAGTAAAGGCTGTTAGTGTAGCTGGGTTTAAAAAAGGTTTGGACAAGTTCCTGGAGGAAAGGTCCATAAACCATTATTAAAAGGGACCCAGGATATCAATACTTGACCCAATACAAGCATTGTGGAACCTGTGTCTTTTGGGGAAACTGCTAGGTACGTATGACCTAGACTGGCCACTGTTGGAAACAAGATACTGGGCTTGATGGACATTGGTCTGACCCAGTATGGCATATCTTATATTCTTACTGGTTTAAAGACACATTTTTCAAAAGCTATCCAAGTGCAATTTGGGATGTTGAAGCCAGAATGTTTGGAAAAAAAGCAGGTACATCCAAGTTAGATACAATTTTGCAAGCATGGACAAGCATGATATGGCCATCTATGGGGATGTCTACATAGACATCTTCAGAAAAATGCCTAATGATTAGAGTAGTGGACTAGGGGTTGGGCAACTTGGGTTCAGCTCCCACTGCAGCTCCTTGTAATCTTGGGAAGTCTACTACTACAACTGAGCATTTGTATAGTGCTACAAGACGTACGCAGTGCTGCACAGACATTTAAGAGACAGTCCCTGCTCATCAGTTCTTACAATCTAGTCAAGACAGACAACACAGTAGGTGTAGAAATTGGGATACATCTAGAAGGAATGGTAAGGAAATACAAAAGAGTTCAGGTGAGTCAAGATCCAAAAGCAGGAGCAAAGTGATACGTTTTTAGCCTAGATTTGAAAAGGACCAGAGAAGGCATCTGACGTACAGACTCGGTTAGTCTGTTCCAGGCATAAGGAGCAGCAAGGTGAAAGGAGAGAAGTCTGGAGTTAGCAGTAGAAGAGAAGGGCACAGATAGAAGGGATTTGCTAGAAGAGCAGAGTTCCCAAGGAGGGATATAGGGAGAGATAAAGCATTGTGGAACCTGTCTCTTTTGGGGAAACTGCTAGGTACATATAACCTAGATTGGCCACTGTTGGAAACAGAATACTGGGCTTGATGGACCTTGGTCTGATCCAGTATGGCATATCTTATGTTCTTATGAGATAAGAGAGGAAAGGTAATGAGGAGCTGCAGAGTGAATGCACTCAGCAGAAGTTTGAACTGGACGCGGAAATGGATAGGGAGCCAATGAACAGACTTGAAAAGAGGGGTAATATGAGTATGACGAGGCTGGTGGAACATTAGCTGCAAAGAAGTGTATTGAACAGATTGAAGGGGAGAGAGTTGATTCAGAGGGAGACCAGCAAGGAGTAAGTTACAGTAGTCAAGACGGGAGGTGAGTAAGGAGTGGATAAGTGTCTTAGTAGTGTGTTCAGAAAGGAATGGGCAGATTTTGTTGATGTTATAGAGAAAGAAACGGCAGGTCTTAGTCACTTTACTTTCTATCTTCTCTGTACTCTCTGGATGTTTTATGGCCAGAGCAAGCACTTCCACATTTTCTTGATGCCTGTTCATGCCTTGAGCAGGTCTAATTTCGACAGGGTCATAGACGTCAAGGATACTGAAATCGAGCAGGAATGTCCAAGTCCACTGCCCCTCCCCAGACACACCTCTGCACGCCCCCTGCCTACTGGATGTCCCTAAGCCAATAGCCTCCATTCTTATAAAGTGAGCACTGGGGCAAGAGACACTGGGAGTAGGTCCTTCCTCCCTCCCCCCACGACCAGTAGGAAAACTACTACTAGTAGATGCCAGGAAGAAGGTCAGAGGTTTTGGGGTTGAGAATGTTAATTTTTGTGAAGGCATGGGATATGGGGATGGTGGGGGAGCTGATAATATTAAATCTTGTCAAGACTTGTGGAATTGGGATGGAAAGTTAAGAATCAAATTTTATGAAGGACTGAGGCAATGAGGCATCTGCCCGTAGGCGGTGTCAGACCAAGGAGGAGAAGGGGATGAGTCTGTCCCCTTCCTTTTTAAGTGGACAGAGGGTGGGAGAACTCCTTATTTTACTTTCAGTCACTTATCACAGTATCCTAGTAGCATCAGGATTAGAGTAAGATGGGGTACTCCCAGCTGCAGCAACATAAAAATAAATATACTATGAGAGTCACTAATCTACAGTTCTGAGGCAGGTTATTAAATTGCATGCTAAATTTTCGCACAGTAAAATAGTGCAGAAAATGCTGTTTTATCCCTGGATTAGCAAATAGGTCCTTTAGCTTGTACATGAGGCAACAGAGGGTGAAGTGGCTTGCCCAAGATCACAAGAAGGTTGACAGGAAGTGAACCCTGGCTTCCTGTTCTCAGCTACTACAGCATTTCTTTAGTACCAAATCCAACACAGTGTTAAGTGAAACATCTTAAATGAGCAATGGAAAACCCAATTTAAACAACTGCAAACCTGGCTGATTTTTCCCAGTATATTACAGGAAGAAACAGTAGATGCTGACAGGTGCAAGGATGACATTACGTTTCTTTATATTCCTGAAGCGCTCTTCAAAATGCTATCGGAGTAAGTTAAACTTATTTTAATGCTCTTGAGAATTCAAAGAGGAATCCCACATTTTCAGAATAACTTAAGGGGCGTTTTACAAAAGGGTGTTAGCGGGCAGCACATGTCTGGCACCTTGGACACACTTTGTCAGCTAGCAGGGGTACATGTCAGTGTGGGCCGATTCCCCTGAAACTGTGCGTTCTGCATTAGGGACACGAGTGGGTGGGTTAGGGACGTGGTGAGTTCTGTGCAGTTAGGTGGAATTAAGTGCATCCATACTAATGTGGCGCACACTAGAGGACAGGGTTCTGCGTTAACTGCTGGGAAAATGTCACAAATACCCCAGCAGTGAACGAGGTGGTGTAGCATCTAACATGCCATAGTTTTGGAACTATCGACACGTTCAATGAAACACCTTAGCACCCTTTAGTAAAAGATCCCCTTAGTATGTAGAGAGTGACCAAAAAGATTCATAGATGCAGATTCAAATGTCATTCCCGGGGGATTAAAGTCTGCTGAAATCAGACATTTTTCAAAAGCAAAATTAGTTTGATTTTGTTTTGCTCTCTATTGTTTCAGCTCTTTATTCCTCCTTTCTTTGTAAATTCTTTTGGTTATGTAGCAGGACATAGGGTTCCCTCTCTTTTAGATATCAACAACAGAGCACATCTTTTGTACTAATTCAACCTCATTTATTCAGTTGAAACACTTATCATTATTTTCAGTGGGAAACTGTGAATGTTTATTTCATATTTACATTTATCAACTCTCTCTCCTATAACCACTTTAAGCAATTCACAGAACCAACTGATTATATCTGATCCATTACATTTAATAAGTTGCATGCCCCTGTTGATTTACTATGGCAGTTATACTCATAACATTCAGTGAAAGGGGCAGTAAAATACTAAATCTTGTCCTTTACTATGGAAAGTTCTTCTAGGGTTAAGATTTGTTTTTTTATATATTACCACGAGGCTATGCAAATTCACTCACTGCATTTCCCACTTAAAAACCCAGATAGCTGCCTTCAAGAATGAAGTCAGAAGATTGGCTCTCTCAATAGCAAGGGATACCTTTAAAATACTTACAAGTTGTAAAAAAAATGATGTTTTTCTTGCAGGTACTTTTTGTCCTGACGGCTTCCTCAGGTCAGTATCTTCATGGTCACTACAGATGAACAGAAATCACTTCACTTTGCTTATGGTCTTAATCTATTCTTTGTTTAAAACAGGAGTGCAGTCAGATGTGATCCTCCTACAGTCTGATGCAGAAATGAAAAAGCCAGGAGACTCCTTCAGACTGTCCTGCAAAGCCTCAGGATTCACTTTTAGCAGCTACTGGATGTCTTGGCTTCGGCAGGCTCCCGGGAAAGGACTGGAATGGGTGGGAGACATTAATCAGAATTCGGACACAATCCGCTATTCACAGACAATGCAAGGAAGAGCTACAACCTCCAGGGACAATGCCAACAGCATGCTGTATTTACAAATGACCAGCCTGAAAACTGAAGACACCGCTGTGTATTACTGTGCTAGAGACACAGTGACAGGAAGCCCGTGAGAATTCTGGCAAAATCCTTCCAATATAGCAGCTGATGCACTGCACAATCAGTAACTGCACTGCAGGCTCTCCCTTGTGTAAAATTCAGATTGTCATCTCCTTAGATTGAGAGAGATATAGATAAGTAATTATGCAGCTAATAAAGGGTACGTTTTTCCTGAAAGGCTGATAGATAACAAATGATCAGACTTCACAAATCGCAGTCCAGTAGTCTATTACCTGAAATGCTGTTCTTGGAGTGTAACTGCTCAGTTCATTTTTCCATTATGCTCATAATTATCGACGACGGAACATCATGGCTTGAAAAACGATTTCCCATTACACAGCGAGCACATAAACTCACATGCATGTACACTTCTAAACTTCATGACTCAGAACGGCTACCACAATAACGTCTACGATTTGCACCAAATGGTCTTCAGGGGAGTGTCTGACATATCAAGAACCAAAGACACGCCTTCATATGTTATAAATATTTCACGCTTGTTTGCTGTTTTTTTTGAAATCTCAAGAAATTAAAGGATTCATTTGTTACCTGCTGGCACCTTTAATTGGGCACTTTGTTGGTAATATTTACACCTTCTCCTCAAAAGTCATATTAGGTTTTTCTACCAGAACAAAACTGGAGGAATACATAAAGGAACCGGCCCCATCCTTCGGAGAAGTCTATCCACTCCTGTCACTAAAATGAATGTGTGGAAGATGCAGGACCTCCTATATTTCCTAATTCCATTTAAAATCAAGATTCACGACACAGAGTGGCAGGGAATTTTGTCATGAGGCTGGAGCTAGGGAAGAAACAGTTTTGAAAACCCCCCCTGATTTTCATGGAACTGAGAAAATGCAGAGAGTGCAGTTCCAGCGCAGCACAGCCAGAGGGTGCATGAGCAATTCCACAGTGCCTGAAGCAACGTGCTCTAGCACTGATCACATTAGTAACAAGCAGTTTCACCTGTCCTCAAACTCAAAGCGTGCAAACCAGAAATCCCTTTATAAAGGAAACCAGATGATCAGTAAGATCAGCAGAATCGGCAGCAGAGTCAGAAGCAGCAGAATCGGCAGCAGAGTCAGAAGCAGCAGAATCGGCAGCAGAATCGGAAGGGGAACTGGCTGCAAAGTCAGCAGCGGCAGCGGAAGCAGAGGCCGAGGAACTAGGAGAGAAGGAGGCATTGGAAGGAGCAGAAGCAGCTCAACAAGAAGCCTGGAACAGGAAAGCTTCCATGTGCAGCCCACTCAAGGAGACAGAATCCAAAGGAGTTATACTCAAAGGGATAGAGTCCAGAGAGGCCAAACATATTGGAACAGAGTCCAAAGCCAAGCAAACCAAAGAAGCAGCTTGCCTGGTGAAAGCAACTCTCCTAGCCAAAGTAAGTCCCCTGTGCTAAACCAGAAAGGAATAAGGAAGGGAGATTCCTTCTACAGTGATACTTTTGCCAAGAACCACAGAGGGTGGAAATCCACATCAGGTTTTCCTGATAACTCTGACTGCAGAGCAGTGCACAGAACAGCTTGTCAGCCTGAGAAGGTACGTCACAAGCTGAGTCCTGGGTGTGGCAGCTTACAGAAGCCAAGGTATGAAAAACCTTTCATTATAAGGGAAAGTTTAAAGGATGAAAACCTTATGCAAATAGATAAGCTTCAGAAAGGTAGAAGAAGAAAAACTAACCTTTTAAAAGCACTCCCACACAGTTTGCTAAGGAAGTTTTATGGGAAGCAGAAGAACCCCTGTGAGGACTTAACAGTTACTGAAAACTGTTACAGCATTGAGGGAGGCAGTGACCCTGAGTCAATGGACTGTGATTGTGAAACCAGTGTTCCCATTCCTCAGGAGAAGCAGATGGAAAGTAACCTTTGTTCTAGAACTGGGATGATTTCTTTGCTAGATGTATAGAGAAAAGAGAACTCTGCATATGGTGAAGTTGATAACCATTTGTGTGCTGATGCTAATTTCTGTTAATTTGAAAGAAGCCTTAACCCAGTTTAGCAGTTAACTGTGAAGCCTACAACCTTTAACTGTTTATATATTGGTGGAACCTTTTTGTTAAAGGAAAGAATTACCTTTACTTTCTTTTGTGTCTTATTGGACCTAAGCGTTGATCGGGGAAATAAAGTCTTGTTACCCTACACTTTGGCGTATATTGTGCTTCCTAAGGAGTTCTACACTACAAGGACCAGAATCCTCTGGGCCCTTCAGCTCAATCACTCCTTAAAAATAAATTAAATGCGCCAGGTGCCCTTATTTCCTACGCCAGTAGGGGCGCCTGGTGACAATTTATCAGAGTTTGAATAAAAGATGTTACATTAGCTGTGCCCTCGGTAGCAATTTCTATAGTCTGTCATCGATAGAATACTAATGCCATCTTATATTCCTTACAGAGATCCCAAGTGCACTCTTGCAGCACAGAAGATAGATTGATAGACAGATACAGATATGCAAATTGTTTTTTGATTTTATAAAAGAATGGCTATGTGAGAAGTCAAAAATGCACCTATTTTAAGGAAGGAAGAAGGATTAAGAGCATAAAGAAGAAATATTAGTATAAAAAATGAGGGGTCCAATTATGTCATGCAGATAAGTCTTGAAGAATATCAAAAGGTACTGCTACTGCTGCAAAGAAATTTGCACTTCTAGGAAATTCTCTAAATCTTGGGGAAAGGGGAACTCTTTGGGTTAAAGCTGATAAATCTGTGTATTTTAGAATCCAGTGTATTTGTTAACTCAGTCTGGGCTTAGCAGCATCAGAGAGCGTTTAATTTAAATCAGAACTCAGTCAGATCTTAGCATAGAAGGAAGAATAGGATAAATATTCTTTGAGTAGAAAGAAAGAAATTGTTTCTAGAGACCTTTACAAAGAGGCAAGAGACGTGTGAAGGTGTTTTAAATAGGTATTAAAACCAAGTAACAGATCAAAGGAGGAATTTGAAAGGCTAGCTCTATCAAACCAAGGGCTATGTGAATCAGCCAGGAAATTGTTAAGAGATTATCTTAGAAGCATAGGTAAGGGTGCTGTAGCAAGTCAGCTTTTACTAGGTGTTCTTTCCCTCCCACAAACCCAAAGCATAATCTTAGCTTTATAGGCTCTTAGAACTATTAAAGGGAAAGAAGTGGTCAAATTCACTTTCATGTTCAGCTGGTTATCATCACATAGGAATAGATTAATTAAGGTCCTGAAATAAATTAATTAATCTTGAGGTGAACAAAGTCCCTTAAACTTATTTGGTATAGTTATATCAGTACAGATATCCCTATCGACTTTAAGTAAGTAAGCAACTTAAATAGCTAAACAAACCTTAAAACTAAGATGCAGACAGCAGTCCAGCAGTGAGATGGGGGCTATCCAGTCTTTTACACTGAGTGTCGCATGCATGATTTTCTCCCAGTTGGTATGAGATCTTATCTGTGCACTAGCGGCAAGGAGTCCTTTGCCCTCATGGAACAAGTCCAAGCTCTGCAGGATAGAGTAGCAGACTTGGAGAACATAAGGAAGATAGAGGGGTAATAAAGAATACCTACAAGGATGTAGTACTAAAGTTCCACCTCCTGTCTGGTAGCCTCTCGGTTGCCATGGAGGAGAGAGGTCACATGAAAGGAGAGCATCACCATGGTGTGACAGGAAGTGATGAGCTTTCTCCAGAAACATGTACCCATGAGAAAAGGGTTAGGACAGCTGCTATAGTTAGTGATTCGATCATTAGGCATGTAGTTAGCTGGGTGGCAGGTGGACATGAGGATTGCCTGATAACATGCCTGCCTGATGCGAAGTAGTGGACCTCACGTGCCACCTAGACAAGGTTTTAGATAGAGCTGGAGAGGAGTCTGCTGTCTTGGTACATGTTGGCACCAATGACATACGAGTGTGGGAGGGCAGTTCTGGAGCCAACTTTAGGCTTTTAGGTAGGAAGTTAAAATCCAGAACTTCAAAGGCAGCATTCTCTGAAATTATTCCCATTCCATACATGGGACCCAAAAGGCAGGTAGAGCTCTGGAGTCTCAATGCATGGATGAGACAATAGTGCAAAGAATAGTTTTGGATTCATTAGGAACTGGGCAACATTCTGGGGAAGGGAGAGACTTTTCTGAAAGGATGGGCACCACCTTAACTGTGATGGAAACAGGCTATTGTCATTAACCTTTAAAAAGGAGATAGAACAGCTTTTAAACTAGATAATAGGGGAAAGCCGACAGCTACCCAAGAGTGCATGGTTCAGAAGGATGTATCCTTGAAGGATACTAACAAAAGAGGGAAGTTAGAGCATCCCGACTGAGAGGTTCCAATAAAAAATAAAAGTAATCCAGATGTCCTTAAGTGCAGAGCTGAAAGATTCCAAATTAGCCCTATAAACTGATAACCAGATTAATATGAATAAAATACAACCTCTAAAATCCCTTTATACAAATGCTAGAAGTCTAAAAAATAAGAAGGGAGAGCTAGAATATATAGTACTAAAAGAAAGATTAGATATGATTGGCATCTCAGAGACCTGGTGGAAGTAGGATGACCACTGGGACACTGTGATGCCTGGGTACAAACTATCACAATGACAGGGTAGATCAAATTGGCGGAGGGGTTGTGCTCTATGTTAGAGAGGGTGTTGAGTCACATAGGATTAAAGTATTGCAGGAAACAAAATACACTCCAGAATCTCCATGGATAGAAATCCCATGTAAAAAGGGGAAGGGGAAGGCGATGGCAGTGGGGGTGTTCTACAGACTGCCTGGCCAGAATTAACAGATGGATGATGAGATGCTAAAAGAAATCAGGGAAGCTAACAAAAGTTACAACACAGTAATAATGGGGGATTTCAATTACACTGGTGTTAAGTGAGTCAGTGTCACAGCAGGACATGCTAGGGAGATAACATTTCTAAATGAAATAAATAACTGCTTCTTGGAGCATCAAGTTCATGAACTGACAAGACAGAAAGTTATTTTGGATCTAGTCCTTAGTGGAACACATATCTGGTGCAAGAGATAAGGGTGTTGGGGCCACTTTGCAATAGTGATCATAGTATGATCGTATTTGATTTAATAAATAGAGGAACAGAAGGATGGCAAGGAAATCTACAGTACTATTTTATTTTATTTATTTATTTATTTACATTCTCTTATATACCGCGCTATTCTGCATCATTGCGGTTTACATTGAACAAACAAATTACATTGAACAGGGCATTATAACTTGGAGATAACTATTTTTTTTTACAGGGAACATGGGCTATAGAGGGTTAAGTGGCTTGCCCAAGACCACAAGGAGCACCTGTGGGACTAGAAACCCCAGTCCTTCCGGGCCAAGGTTGCTGTCCTCTAGTGGGATTTGAACCCCTGACCTTCCGGCCTGAAGTACCTTGCCCCAACCACTAGGCCACTCCTCCACTTTAACTTTCAAAAGGGAGACTGATAAAATGAGGAAAATAGTCAGAACTTAAGATATGTCATACTGGGTCAGACCAAGGTCCATCAAGCCTAGTATCCTGTTTCCAACAGTGGCCAATCCAGGTCACAAGTACTTAGCAGTTTCCACAAAAGACACAGGTTCCACAATGCTTGTATTGGGGCAAGCAGTGGATTTCCTGGGTCCCCTTTAATAATGCTTTATGGACCTTTCCTCCAGGAACTTGTCCAAACCTTTTTTTAAACCCCGCTACACTAACAGCTTTTACTACATCCTTCGATAACGAATTCCAGAGTTTGATTACACATTGAGTGAAAAAATATTTTCTCTTATTAGTCTTAAATAGGTTACACTGTAGCTTCATTGCATGTCCCCTAGTCTTTCTATATTTTGATGGTGTAAACAATTGATCTACGTTTACCTGTTCCACTCCATTCATTAATTTATAGACTTCTATCATATCTCCTTTCAGCCGTCTCTTTTCCAGGTAGAAGAGCCCTAACCTTTTTAGCCTCTCTTCATAGGTGTATCCTTCTATCCCCTTTACCATTTTGGTGGCTCTTCTCTTTTTCTTTTCTAATAACGATATATCCTGTTTAAGATATGGCGACAAGAATTGCACATGATATTCAAGGTACGGTCGCACCATGGAAAAATACAGAGACAATAAAAGGAGCAGCTGTAAAGTTTAAAGATTTGCATCAAGCGTGGGTATTGTTTAAAAATATTATCTTGGAAGCCCAGACCAGATGTATTCCATGCTTTATGAAAAGCAGAAGGAAGGTCAAAAACTACCAGAATGGTTTAAAGGCAAGGTCAGAGAGGTTGTTATAGGCAAAAGAGCCTAGATACTCACCTGTAACAGATGTTCTCCAAGGACAGCAGGAATCAGTCCTCATATATGGGTGACATTGGTGCCGAATAAGCCCGCATAGAAGCATCTCCCCAGCTTTCAAAGAAAGCCTTTGGGAGATGCCACCACACATGTGTGGTCCCCTTCCTGCCCAAGGGTGCCATCTTGCTCAGTCTCCTTGTTTCCATGGAGCCCAACAGACGTATGCCCTGTTCCACTGGAAAAATCTTTGAAAAACTATTCCTAAAACATCGTTTCCTGGTAGGCATACCAATTCCTCTTCCCTCCTCGCTTCGGCGCTTTCTGGCACTATTCTTGACCCCCAGCGTATAATGCCTCTGCATCATTTCATGGGTACAACCACACCTTGAATATTGTGTGCAATTATGGTCGCCACATCTTAAAAAAGATATAGCAGAATTAGAATAGGTACATAAAAGAGCCACTAAAATGGTAAAGAGGAAGAATGGATTCCCCTATCAGGAAAGGCTTAAAAGGTTAGGGCTCTTCAACTTGGAAAAGAGTTGGATGAGGAGAGATATGATAGAGGTCTATAAATTAATGAATGGAGTTGAATGGGTAAACATAGATCAATTGTTTACACCATCAAAAAGTAGAAAGACAGGAGGACACACAATGAAGCTACGTACAATGTAACCCATTTAAGACTAATAAGAGAAAATATTTTTTCACTCAACATGTAACCAAACTCTGGAATTCGTTACTGAAGGATGTCGTAAAAGCTGTTAGTATAGCTGGGTTTAAAAAAAGGTTTGGACAATTTCCTGGAGAAATGGTCCATAAATCATTATTAAAGAGGACCCTGGAAAGCCACTGCTTACCCTAGGACAAGCATTGTAGAACCTATGTATCTTTTTGGGAACATGCCAGGTACTTGTGATCTGAACTGGCCATTGTTGGAAAGGGGATACTGGACTTGATAGACCTTGGTCTGATCCAGTATGGCATTTATGTTCCAACAAAAGAAAAAATGATTGACTATATACAAAAAAAAATTGGATTTTACAGATACAAAATTGGTGTGATTAAGAGTGATAAAGATTTCATTAAAATGGACCAAATTAAAAACGGAAATAAAATTTAATATTATTGGTCCGACAAAAATTGGTTTAAATAATAGTGGTAATCCACAACAAACACTCACAAGGCTCGATATTAGAGTGGGTCCTTTATAAAGACAACAAAGATAGCTTTATAAAAGAGGCTTCCAGAACCAGTCCCAATGTACAAAGGTCACCAACTCTGCTCCAGAGAAGGCACAAATCTATGGGGTATGTCTACAATAGGACAGAGGAGCAGATAGCCTGGGTTAACCATTAGCCCGGTTTCATAGACATACCTCAATGTGTGTATCCTAATGTGCCCATACATCATAACTCCCCCTCTGTTCCTCTCGAAGTATGTCCCTGGGGATGTTGTTAAAGTAGATGCACACTTTCTGTATGCCTTATAGTTATGCATGTATCTGTTGTGCAGTTACATAAAAGCCTTTTCCACGTGGTGCCATTGGCACTGTGACCCACATGCCCACATAGTGCTGTTTTAGATTTGGTACTGCTGCCCATGGATGAGTGACTAGTTCCTTCCTGCCTGTGTGAATTTGGGTGGATTTTCAAAAGCGATTGGGCAACTAGGGATGATGGGAGATGGGGGCATGGGAGTTTCATGAAAGGTCCCAGATGCCTATCTATTTATTGTGGGTTTCATCATTTCTCTTTGTGAGATGGAAGTGGGAGGGTCTTGAGCCTGGGAATCAGCTTCTGTCAGTGAAAGATGAGGAGTTATATAGTTGTGTTTGGTAAGAGACAAGATATAGAGAGTTGTGTGCTATGTTGAGACTCATGATTGTGTATGGGTAGGAGATCAGTGGCCCATATTTGAGTCGGGAGATTTTCCCCAAGCTAACCTGCCCTGTCATATGGTGCTGGATAGTACAGGGAACCCAATATGCAGACTATGGCAACACCAGCAAATATACTAGAAGTCAGAAAAATAATTTGAGTGAGAAATGCTTGCTGAAGATGGGTCTGCAGCGCCACTAGTTCGGTTTGAAAGATATAGAGTACTTGCAGCGTAGCCATAGTCCACCTCCTTACTGAATTTTAGTCATAAGCAAAGTTGGTGACCTTATCCCTCTGTGGAGAGATATTCCTGCCAATTCTTTCATTCCAGTGTTTCAGGAAGTTAGCAAAAAATACTTTAAAAAATAATGTGCTGGGTTCAATTTAAATGTTATAAACATTGAACTTGCCTCAAAATTTTCCATTTTCTGACCAAACGTCCATTTGTGCAATTGTGCAATGTGAGTTCTTTTTGACTGAATTCAATAGATATTGGGGGATTCTAAAAAGGTTGCAAAAATGCCCTGGATAGCAAGAAGATTTGGACAAGTTCCTGGAGGAAAGGTCCATAAACCATTATTAAGAAGGGACCCAGGATATCACTGCTTGACCCAATACAAGCATTGCGGAACCTGTGTCTTTTGGGGAAACTGCTAGGTACATATGACCTAGATTGGCCACTGTTGGAAACAGGATACTGGGCTTGATGGACCTTGGTCTGACCCAGTATGGCATATCTTATGTTCTTAAGAAAACAATAATCATTATCATCATCTTTCTCCTTAGTCTTCTATAAGAATTTCCATGATATCTAGGCACTGGAAATGTAATTTCCTCATGGTTATGCACCTTGGAAACAACAAGCACATTTTTGAAATTAGAAACTTTATTGGAATCCAGTTTAGATGTTTAGTGTTATTTTATTTCAAGATAACATTATTATCTTCAATTTCACTAACCACAAGAAAACTAACATCTTTTGATAAGAATTGAAAGTGTAAAAGCTCTAGTCTGAAAACGTGCGTTTTTGGTCCTAGTATAATTCATCTTTACTTCACCTGTCCTCTGACCAAAATATTATTCCCACTTTAAAGTCTTTCATGAAATGATTATGCAAATTTTGAATGCAAACCTTGTCATTTAAAAGTTAGAAAAGTACTTCAAAGCTGCAAAATCAAGGAAGGAGGAAGCCAGTTTATGATTCAGAAAAGATCTTTCAGAATTAAATATGTACTTTTTGTTCAGTTGCTTATTTTTCCTGGCAACCTACTCGAGTGAAATTTTAAAAAGCAGAGTTTCTGAAGAAAGAAAAATGCATTAAACAAAAATAATTCAAACTCAATTCATGTATTTTTTCCCCGTAGGTGTCCAATCCAATGTTCAACTAATTCAATCGGAACTAGTAATGAAAAAGCCAGGAGAGTCTGTTCAATTGTCCTGTAGAACCTCAGGATACACATTCACGAGCTACTGGATTCACTGGGTCCGTCAGGCTCCTGGGAAAGGGCTGGAGTGGGTACATAAGAACATAAGATATGCCATAATGGGTCAGAGCAAGGTCCATCAAGCCCAGTATCCTGTTTCCAACAGTGGCCAATGTAGGTCATACGTACCTAGCAGGGTAGGAGCCATTGATCCCTCCAATGATGACACCCGCTACACCCAGTCTTTTCAAGGAAGATTAAAAATCACAAAAGACACTTCTAGCAGCTCAGCATATCTACAAATGAACAGTCTAAAAACTGAAGACACAGCTATGTATCACTGTGCAACAAACATGGTGAAAATCATGAAGCCAACGCACTACAAAAACTGTTTCTAACAGAAGGGCAGGTCTCCACTATACAACCAGGGGACAACATCAAACTGAAAGACTTAAGAATATACAGCCGTTTTTTGTTACAAGCATTTGAAAGAATACATTAATATCAGCTTTTAAATTATTTCTTTGTTATTTACTTGTTATTATAGAAAAATCTTTGTAAGTGAAATAATTACTGGGGGCACGATATTCCAAGGCATTAACATGGTTTACAGAGCTGTAAATCATGTAAATGCCACTGAATGGGATATTCAAGGCATGAACATGGTTAGTGCCGATGAATATCCCCAACTAACACTGCTATACCCCTCGATGCTAACCGCTTAGCATGGGGGTGTGCTGTGAGCGTTGCAAGACGTGCCATGGGCAGCAACAGTCGCTAAGCAGGTAGCGGCAATATTGCACTACTGATCTATGGGTTAAGTTAGGTGCAATCACCTAGTTTTACCCGCGGGAACTAACCGTGTAGCGATGCAATATTGGCTGACACTTACATGCATGCAGCATATTTCACGAATCTAAGAAAACGCCTGCAATAGTTCTGCCAAATATCTCAAAGATGCATCCTATTTCCCCCTAATACTGGAGGACGCTCCACACCCAAACCCTCTGACAAACCTCAATGCAGCCGCAACAGCCAGCTCAGAAATGTATAAAAGAGTATCTGTATTCCCACTGTAAAATTGGAAATAAATGCACACTTTTCAGCTCATCCAAACCAAGCCCCCTTAATATCTCCGTGCCCTGGCAGCTTTCTGAAATTGCTGCTTACATGTGTATGTGACCTACGTGGGTAAATACCGCTATGCGCAAATGTACGTGCTTCTAAAATGACCTCTAATGTGAATCTGAGTGATAGGAGCTCAGGTTAATATAGAGGAAAAAGCCACTGAAATATTTTTTTTTACAAAGGCTGCATGTTTGAAATCTCAAAAGACTACTGGAACACCTTGCAGTGCCTTTAGACAATAATTTCGGAGAACTTCTGCAAGATGAGTGAGACCCCGAATGTGGTGAAGATTTTTAAAAGATCACGGAAAAGATGCACATGTGAAACTGTAGAGCAATGAACTTGGCTTATGCAGTTCAAACGTTACTGAGAAAAAAATCAACTAGTTTAAAGACACCTAAGTGCTAGCAAAATGATTACAAACAGCTCATTTAACCACCTCCCATTCAGCCCAGTGATCACAGACACAGTCTTCTGGTTCAAGTCAACGGGTCTCATTATGGACCAGTCACTAAATCAACATTCTGTCCTTTTGCAGCATACAAACGCTTACTACCTACAAATCCTAGATACAGCAGCTGAAAGTATTCAAAATTATTTTTAGTGGACAGAGGACACTCATAAACTTCACAGGTGATGCCAAGTTTGAAGGAACTGCAGCCACCAGAACTCTGTAAGCCCACCATTATCCCTTAATGCTGGGAATTAGTGGTCCTTATTTTGCAAATAATATTAGTTGCATGCCAAACAGATGAGCACTGGAAACAGAAGAAAATACAACATGTAGCTAACGGATATTAGGAAGGGGATAAGTTCACTTTGTCTCACTTTCCTGCAACTGTATTACTCCAATGGGTCACTCCCCTTTCCCTCTTCCATCACAAAAATAAGGAGTCAAAGTTTATATTGGTGCACTTTTAATGTTATCGTAAACCTTTTATCCGAGCTATTTTAACCAGTGACGTAGGTCCCGAATTGAAAACTGGGACATTTACACCACTGGAATTCGAGTCCAATGTGCAAAACTAAATGGAGGGAACCGACTTTAGCTTCTATTGCCCTACAGCCAAGCCTAAAGTATTGTCTCTTTATATAACACACTAAAGGTTCCCCTCCTCCAGAATAGTTCTTGTATGCCATATACAATTATCCTAGACTCTTTCCGTCACAAGCACTGGTATTTTAAACAGATTCCTCTTCCTTCACCAACCTTTGCTTAAAGAGAGAGCTCTCCATTACTGTAATATGCCCGGTGAACTGTAAATATAATATCCCACTGCATGCTATGTTTATATATGTGGAGAATGAGAGTTTTGTAACATAAACTAGTGATGGAAATCCTCCAACATCAAGCTATTGGTGTAATCTAAAGAGGAACTGGACATTTTTCATCATCGAGCAAGTTTTTTTCATCAGAAGTCAACCCAGCCTCAGCCTGTCTTTTAAAGCTGTTTATCAAGTGGGACATGCAAATTTCCTGCTAAATATGCCGCTGCTGCCTTTGTATTAAACCACCACTGGAGTTAGAGTCTCGCATCTTTCCTGAACATGGGAGTAACTTCACTAATGGGGAACAGAAAAATGCCCCTTCTGATAGCTTGCTTCTATTTTCTGTCAGCTTGCACAGGTAAGAGACTAGATGATGGATAATTGAGCTTCAGCTTCAGAAATGACATGGGCCATGAGCTTATACATTTGTTAAATATGAAAAATTGTCCATGTTTGCAGGTGTCAGATCGGAGGTTCTACTGGTCCAGTCAGATCCAGAAGTGAAAAAGCCTGGAGAGTCTGTCAAGCTGTCCTGTAGAACCTCTGGGTTCACACTCACTGAGCATTACATGCATTGGGTTCGCCAGTTCAAAGGGAGACGACTGGACTGGATTGGGCGGATTGACCCAGAAGATGGAGAGACAAAGTATGCCGAGTCTGCTAAGAACAGGTTTATTATCACCACAGACAATGCCAACAATATGGTTTATTTACAAATGAACAATCTGAAGACTGAAGACACAGCCGTTTATTACTGTGCAAGAGACACAGTGGAAAACACCCACCCTGCATCCTGACACAAACCTTCCAGTGTAGATCTAGGTCATAGCACTAGGGGGCAGCAAAATACTGAGAAGTATTAAACTTCATTGTATATTAATGAGCTCCAAAATTTGTTCATTTGGTTTTGTATACCATTTTTCTACCAGTCAAAATGGTTTAGATTGAGCAGTGTACAACGGGAGAAACGGGGGTGCATGCAGGTTACATCAAAACTCTTTTTAAACGGGGGGGGCAGAGCCTGATATCCAGCGGGTTAGACGCTTCGCGCTGAAGCTCCCGAGAGGCCTACTCAGAATCCTGACTTAATACCTACATAAACTTAATATTTTGCTCCGAACTTACCGGGGTGCCTCGGGGGGATGGCGGCCCACAAACCAGCGCGCTTAGACTTCGGGTCTCCCTCTTCTTCACACGGAAAACGCTCCAAAACAGAGTTGTCTTCCCCACAAAAGATAGCTCCACTTCGGGAAAACCCCAAAATGCAACAGGAGATCTTGGAGGAAATACGCGGTGTGAAGGAACTGGTACAGTCCAACGGAGAAGCGCTCCGAGCCATGCGAGAAGATTTCGGTATGCTTCAGGACCGGCTTGAAGGTCTTTCACTACGGCAGGACAACATGGCGGGGGTCCTCGACTCGCACGCGGTGCGCTTGGTGAAACTGGACAAGGCTGAGCGTCAGATACAGAATCTTCAAAAAGAGTTAGAGGACAGCAATAATCGAGCCCGTCGCAACAATGTAAGGCTCATTGGAGTACCGGAGGGGGCGGAAAGCAGGAGATATAAGAGAATTCCTGGTCAAAACTCTTCCCTCCTTGCTGAAGATCACTTTTCACAGAGATCTGGAAATTGACCGAGCACATCGTGTTCCTACCAACATGGCGCTCAATCGAACGACCCCCCGGCCTATCATCTTTCGATTACTGAGATATCAGCAAGTTGAGCAAATTCTAAATGCTGCCCGGGCGAATCATCATCTGGAGTTTGAAAGTCATAAAGTCTCCTTCTTCCCTGACTTGGCAAAGCCCACAGTTGACCGTCGGAAGAGACTCCTTGCTTTTCGTCCTAGACTTCAACAGCTACAGGCTCGCTTTGGCCTATTGTATCCAGCGAAGCTCAGAGTGACTCTCCATAACCAAACTAGAAACTTCGAAGATCCTGATCTACTAGCAACATTTTTAGATTCCAAAGAAGCAGACCAGATGCGCTAACCCAACAACTTGGATCTGTAATCCGTCGGATCTGCCCGCCATTTTGAATGGCCCGACGCGGTGATCACAGCCTGGATCAGAGACTGCCTGGACTTTTCTTTCTTTCTATATATAACTTTCTTGGTCTCCTTTCCCTCCATGATGTGCACCTCGGTTGGATTCGGAACACGCACAGCTATACAGGTTATATGTTTCAATTTAGGCCTTCTCTGGGGTTTCTCCCCGCAGACATATGGTCGCCAGTAATTTCTGGGGTTCTGCTTCTTCTCTAATGCACTTCGGTGCTTTTTTTATATGGGGCGCTTCATTGTTTTTCATTAGCTTATTTTCTATCATGTCATGTGTACAGCCATATACAGTTAATATGAGGGACATTGTGAAATTATGTGCGTTATCATGTTCTTTCTCAGAATTTTTAACCCTTCTGAATGGCCTTATGTAAGATCTTATCACTGAACGTAAAAGGCATTAATAGTCCAATCAAAAGAAAGAAAATCCTTAGCTATCTTAATCATGAGCATGCTGATTTAGTGTTTCTTCAGGAAACGCATTTAAACTCCGTTGAAACACTGAAACTTAATGCTAAGCCTTACATGGTGGCTGCCTACTCTCCCGCCGTTTCCAAACGGTGTGGGGTAGCCATCTTGGTTAAGAAGTCTTTGCAAGCTACTGTAATGGATACTAGCTCTGATAAGGAGGGTAGATGGGCCCGTGCACACCTTAAGGTTGGAGATAGTGAATTCACGTGTATTTGTATTTATGCTCCGAATGTGGATAACCCTGCTTACTATGCAAGTATTGCGCAGTTGGCACAGGCCTCTGCCAATACTCCATTAATACTTGGCGGCGATTTCAACCAAGTACTTGATCCTTTGATAGATAGACTGCCGCCTAGAACGAGTGGTCCACCCAAGAGTCTTGATACCCTTACAGCTCTGATGAAAGATCTTGCGTTAGTAGATATATGGAGGTTGCTTCACCCCTCCGACTTAGAGTTCACCTTTTTCTCAGCCCCCCATCACTCACAATCTAGAATAGATTTTTTTCTTATCTCCAAAGCACTGATATCCCAAGTGGATACGGCTAGGATTCATCCTCTACATATTTCAGATCATGCTGCCATATCTTTCTCATTACATGTCACTACGCAAGGTAAACATCCCCGTGCTTGGTTTTTTGATAGATCCCTACTAGACCAAAAAGATTTTCAGGTTGACATAAAGGCCGCTATCCAAGACTACTTTCATTTTAATTCACCCCATGACACTGCGAGCTGGGCTTGGTGGGAGGGTTTCAAGGCGTCTATCCATGCAACTATAACTAGCTATCAAATTCGACAGGGGAAACAAAGAAAGCAACATTTACTGATTCTAGAACAACAGATACAAGCTGGAGAGCGTCTCCTCACGTCCCGTACTGACCCATGTATTTTACTCCGCTTACAACGCCTTCGTTTTCAATACAATCAGCTTTTATATACCGCTGCT
Organism: Ichthyophis bannanicus; assembly: GCA_033557465.1. Taxonomy (NCBI): domain Eukaryota; kingdom Metazoa; phylum Chordata; class Amphibia; order Gymnophiona; family Ichthyophiidae; genus Ichthyophis; species Ichthyophis bannanicus. Next base: position 126,382,283 of record CM066048.1, read on the forward strand.
GCTAAAAATATTGAATCACAACAAGGGATGTATTATCGGGAAAATAACCGTGCTGGCACATTGTTAGCCAATGCCCTGAAAGGTCAAAAAGAAGCCAAGCGTGTTACCGCTCTCCGCAATCCGTCGGGGGGGAGCTTGGTCACTAAAGATACAGAAATATTAGAACTCTTTCGTGATTTTTATACTCGGCTTTATCAATCTGAATGTGACTTCGAGCCAGAAGCATTTGACCGACTACTATCAGGGGTACAACGGCCGACCCTATCTGACGAAGATAGAGAGGCCATGGACCAACCATTCACTTTATCAGAAATTCAATCTGCACTCAAGAGATGTGCCACAGGTCGAGCCGCAGGCCCGGACGGTCTCCCAGCTGAATTCTACAAAACTTTTAACGCTGACTTAGCTCCGTTTTTGAAACTTTATTTTTCTGCTCTGGCCGAGGAGGGATCTCCTTCTGGATCCTTCTCAATGGCAAATGTAGTAGTTTTTGAGAAAGAGGGGAGAGATCCGCAACTAACAGCTAATTATCGTCCAATTTCCCTACTAAACGCAGACTATAAAATATTTGCCACCATTCTCTCCACCCGGCTCTCTGACAAGATGTCTACTTTAATACACCCAGATCAATGCGGTTTCATTCCCGGGAGATCAACTGCTGATAATGCTAGGACTCTATGTCATGTACTGACTGCCGCAGTTAATCTTGATCGACCATTGGTTGGCCTCTCACTTGATGCTGAGAAGGCCTTCGACCGCTTAGAATGGCCCTTCTTGTTTGCAACTCTCCGCTGGTACGGATTCGGAGAAGGCTTTCTCCGTTGTCTCCGAATCATGTATGCACAGCCTACAGCTAGTATCTGTGCTAATGCTTTAAAGTCTCAGCCATTTCCCCTGCAACGCGGTACTCGCCAGGGATGCCCACTGTCTCCACTTCTTTTCGATCTCGCACTCGAACCCTTAGCTTTACTAATCCGGCAATCCAAGGATATTCATGGAGTCCCCTTTTCTCATCGGGAAATCAAAATTTCAGCATATGCTGATGACCTTATGCTCTTTGTCTCCCTAGACTCAGTGCCGGCTGTCCTAGAGCAAATTGGTAAATATTCACAACTCTCGGGCTATAAGATAAATTGGACCAAATCGGTAGCCTTTCCACTAAATCCTCTGATCCATCAGGCAGATATGCAATCCTTTCCCTTTTTATGGCAACCTCGCATGGTCAAATACCTTGGGGTGCACTACTGCTCTCCTTTGGAAGACACCATCACCTTTAATGCCAAAGACTTAACCTCTAAGGTCCGGGCGCTTACTCAACGCTGGACTCCTTTAACACTTACTTGGTGGGGCCGCCTAGAAACCATCAAAATGATGATTGTTCCCAAAGTGAACTACATTTTAGAAATGCTGCCATGTCTCCTACCTCGACGTACATATAAAGATTTAGAGGGTCTTCTGACTAGATACTTATGGCAAAACAAGACACCTAGGATAGCGAAACATAAGTTACAAGCAGATAAAGAAAATGGTGGTGTCAGATTCCCTGATTTCCTGAAATACCACCATTCTTTTCTTCTCAAACAAGGCGCTCGTTGGCTGGAAGACCTAACACCGAGTAGACCAGTGTGGCTAGATATAGAGGAGGACCTTTGCAAACCAATTCCTCTTACTTATCTCCCTGGTATGACTCTCCCATCAGACTCCCACTATCCACCAATGCTCTTAGACACTTTAGGTGCCTTTAATACCCTTGAGCAATCTCTAGACTCCCGACTCTGTCCGCTAGATAGACTCCCGCTTTGGCACAATGCTCGATTTCAAATACAAAATAAACCGATGGCGTGGAGCCCCTGGTACACTAGGGGCATTTGGATCCCTAACCAGCTGTTCTATGATGGTCGCTGGAAAACTTTTAGCGAATTACAAATTGAATTTGGTCTCCCAGCGAAACACTACTTTCAGTTGGTGCAACTTCAGCATTGTCTTCGGAGTGCTAAGGTGCTCCCGCCATCGGAAACCCATACCCAAGGATTGTCGGAGATAATCCGATCTATCGGGAGCTTATCGGGTGTGGCATCTAACTTTTACAAAATTTTATGTAATACTGTAAATAGAGGCACTCCTACAGCACAGAAATCCTGGGAGCGGGAAATGCATGTAACTTTGACCCCGGAGCAATGGAGCCTAGTCTGGAGCAAGGTGACACGGGTCTCTCGATCCGCCTCACTCACTCAGACACTTTTCTTTCTAGCCCACCGATGTTTCTATACTCCTGACAGGTTAGCCAAATGGAACGCCACCCAGAGCAATAGATGCTGGACATGCCATGCGGCCATTGGTTCACTAACTCATGTTATGTATGAATGCCCCGCATTACAGTATTACTGGAGTCGGGTCTGGGGTCGTATTCAATCTATTTTGCACTTTCAAGAGCCCCTCTCTTGGAAGATAGTGGGACTCCGCTCAGCTGCGGAGATCCCCTCTCTTCCCAAATCGGCTTACTTCCTTTTAGACTTTATGCTGGGCATAGCTATTTCCCTAATTACGAAATACTGGAAAAATAGCTCCCATCTGAGCCCCAATGAATGGTGGAATCATGTCTGTCTCTACAGTAAATATGAGCAAATACCTCGTATGTTAGCTTCTTCCGCTCAGACCCCCCACCACTTGTCTAAATGGAAGATGCTCAACGACTATGTTCAAACTGCTAAATGCTCTCATCTGACTGTTTAAATCTGTGTAAATCTCTGTCACATGATCATTCTGTATCGCAGATACTATTTCTGTTTGTTTTGATGTACAATTACTGTTGTTTGTAAGCGCTTATATGATGATACTTATCAGCTTAGAGAAGAAGCATAGGGGTGGGGGGTAATTGGGGTTGCTTTTTCCTTATTGTATGCTTGTATTTGTTTCCTTTGGTGTGTTGTTTCTTTTTGCTTGTTGTAAAATGAAAATAAAAGTTTAAAAAAAAAAAAAAAAAAAAAAAAAACTCTTTTTAAACATGGAGCAGTATCTGTTATAGCAACACCGAAGGCACCTTCTGCTAAAACCCGCAAAGGTTTTGCATTTATCGTGCAAAACAAACAAATTAAGTGCAAAGTCTCTGCGTTAGCTGTCAGAGGCCTGACAGGCTTATTCCCGGCAGCTACAGCTCAGATATAAGCAGTGATGTGAGCTCCAGTAAAGAGGTTCACCTAACGATTCTCATAGAGTTGACATTAGATGAACTCATGATAAGATCCATATCGCAGCTGAGAGTACAGCAATTGTCCTGGTACTAGTAGTAACGCGCTCTTCGCGGCCGCACTCCACCCCTTCCCGATTACTGTGCAACTTGCAACGAGGTCACTGGACTGCCCCTATATTAGTGTTTCCAACTGATTGTATTTTTTATTGTAAACCACCCTGCTGTTCCATGAAGGCAAGAATATCAAGTTCAATAAACATAAACATTAAAATACATGCAAACTGGCTACCTGCTTTTAGTAAAATGGTCCCTGAATTTTTTTGTGTCTTTGTTTTGAATTTTTTGTTCAGTATTTTGTTCACCTTGCAGCTGGAAGTAAAGGTAGTCTATCAAATCAACTAAACAATAAACTAGTAAATAAAAAAAAAAAAAGCAACACCTCTAAGCAAATGATTTATATAAGGCCACAACCATTAAAGGGAGTTGCGCAAAATTACACACCGCCAATGCATGTAAATCTTATATTTTCAGTGGCTTATGCACATGAAGGGCCTGTGTGCATGTTCTTTAGCTGGTCGCTATTCTGTAAGTACATGCATCAGACTTTCAGTGCACATGGGCGAAGCTTGGGCGGAGCTTGAATTTACCCACATAAATGATAAAATACTATAATTTACACATACACGCTTTCTGTATGCCTTAGTTTGTAGCTGGTTGTGAAATTTCTTAAAAGCCTTTTCCACGTGGTGCCATTGGCACTGTAGCCCACACGCCCACACAATGCTGTTTTAGATTTGCCACTGCTACCCATGGACGAGAGACTAGTTCCTTCCTGCCTGTGTGAATTTGTGTGGCTTTCTCAAAAGTGAGTGGGCAACTGGGATGATGGGGGGTGGGGACATGGGAGTTTCATGAAAGATGCCTGTCCATTCATTTGGGGTTTCTGTCTTTCTGTTTGTGTAGTGGAAATGAGGGGGTCTTCCACCTGGGTCTACAGCAAACTGAGTGCTACGGCTCAGTTTGAAGGATAATACTTACAGTGTAGCCAAAGTGCACCCTGCTTGTTGAATTTTACTCATGAGTAATTTCGGTCACCTTATCCCTCACTGGAGAAATATTCCTGTCAATTCTTTCATTCCAGAGCTTCTAGAAGATAGCAAAAAATACTTTAAAAAATAATATGATGGGTTCAATTTAAATGTGGTAAACACTGCACTTGCCTCAAAAATTTCCAGTTTCTGAGTCAAAGCTCATCCATGCAATTGTACAATGTGAGTTCTCATTGACTGGGGGATTCTAAAAGGGTTGCAAAAATGCTCGGGATAGCAAGAAGAAAGCCATAATCATTATCACCTTTCTCCTTAGTTTTCTATAAGAACTTCCATAACATCCAGGCCCTGGAAATGTAATTTCCTTATGGTTACAAACCTTGGAAATAACAAACATATTTTTGAAGTAAGAAACTTTATTGGGATCCTATTTAGATGTTTACTGCCATTTCATTTCAAGATAATGCTATTATTTCCTATTGTGCTAATCACAAGGAGACTAACATCTTTTGGTAAGAACTGTAAGTGTAAAAGCTCTATTCTGGAAACATGCATTTTTGGATAATTTCAGTCCCAGTGCGATTCATCTTCACTTCACCTGCCCTCTGACCAATATATCATTCCCACTTTAAAGTCTTTCGTGAAATGATTATGCAAATTTAGATGCAAACCTTCTTGTTTAAAAGTAAGAGAAGTACTTCAAAGCTGCAAAATCAAGGAAGGAGGAAGCCAGTTTATGATTCAGAAAAGATCTTTTAGAATTAAATATGTACTTTTTGTTCAGTTGCTTATTTTTCCTGGCGACCTACTCAGGTGAGTGAAATTTTAAAAAGCAGAGTTTCTGAAGAAAGAAAAATGCATTAAACAAAAATAATTCAAACTCAATTCATGTTTTTTCCCCCTTAGGTGTCCAGTCCAATGTTCAACTAATTCAATCGGAATCAGTAATGAAAAAGCCAGGAGAGTCTGTTCAATTGTCCTGTAGAACCTCAGGATACACATTCACGAGCTACTGGATTCACTGGGTCCGTCAGGCTCCTGGGAAAGGACTGGAGTGGGTAGGAGCCATTGATCCCTCCGATGATGACACCCGCTACGCCCAGTCTTTTCAAGGAAGATTTAAAATCACAAAAGACACTTCTAGCAGCTCAGCATATCTACAAATGAACAGTCTAAAAACTGAAGACACTGCCATGTATTACTGTGCAAGAAGCACAGTGAAAATCAGGAAACTCAAAGCAGTACAAAAACTGTTTAGAACAGAAGTGCAGGTCTCAACTATACAACCAGGGGGTAGCATCAAACTGAAAGACTTAGGAATATACACCACTTTTTTTTACAGACATTTGAAATAGTATATTAATATCAGCTTTTAAATTATTTCTTTGTTATTTGCCTGTTATTATAGAAGAATCTTTGTAAGTGATAACAAAGAGCGCGGCATATAAGAACTGTTAAATAAATAAATAAGTGAAATAATAACTGGATATTTATGTTTATGCAATTTCTTGATATACTGCCCAGGCTAAAGGGCATTGGAGCAGTTTACAATCACTACAAGCAGATAGTGGATGCATTCCCTCGTCCCCAAGGGGCTCACAATCTATGTGTACCTGAGGCAACGGAGGGTTAAGTGGCTTGCCCAAGGCCACAAGGAGTGCCCATAGGACTAGAAACCCCAGTCCCTCTGGCCTGTGATTGCTGTCCCTAAGCAGGAATCGTACCCCTGGCCTGGGGGATACCTTGTCCCAACCAGTAGGCCACTCCTCCCTTTAATTCATAGGGTTGCAACCTATTCAAACATTAAAATCAATAGATAGATATTTAATTTACAATTAAATAATTTCTATTATGTTTTAGTGTTGTTCTGTCAGTCTGTACTATGGGATCTGTTTATTAACCAGCTATAGTGGAGATCATGCGAATCAGTGCCGCGGCACGATTGAATAAAATGGGGCCGCGGTTCCAGTTTCGCATGATCGCCGCTATGGCTGTTTAGTAGATACACCCCTATATGTTCATGACATGGACATTGGAACTTTGTGGAGGAACTAGGATTAAACAATCTAAAATGGAGGGTACCTGAATTCTTGAATAGCTTCTGTATAAATTTCACCCTTTCATGTTTTCATTGCTGAAATACAGCTAATCGTTGCCCCCTCATCTAATATTTAATTTAATCAAATGTTTCTATCCTTTTCATAGGCTCAAAGTGGCCTACAATAAAGTATACACATAGAATAATATACATAGTTCATCCCCCCCAGGACTTGTGCAGATACTGAAAACATGGTGTCATGAGGATAAACAAAGGCGGTTTGTAACACCCAAAACCTTTCTATACATACAAATTACACAAAATGTTTCAAAATATTGGAGGTTGTCACTAGAGCGTTTGTCAGTGTTACTTTTGCTATGGATGCTGGGATTATCATCATCCGTTATGTTTATGGGATCTTTTACAAAATGGTGCTAGCCAGCAGCGCATCTTCTGATATATGCTGAAGGCACGTTGGGACATGTGTTGCCAGATAGCGCGGGCCATAACAGTTAGCATGAGACAATTCCTGAGTTAGGGTCAAGAGTGGGCGGGTTAGGGGTGGAGAATGGGCATTGTGAGATCAGCTTACACTGCATGCTAACGCTATTAGAGTGGGTTCATCTAACGTCATCTCAGTAGGCAGAGTTAAGTGCACGCACGCTAATGTGGCCCAATAACCGCCATGGAAATGCTTTTCACACCTCCAACAGTTAACGCAGTGGTGTTGCACTTAACGCACCATAGCTTCAGCGCTTTTGGTACATCAGAAGCAAAACCCTAGTGCCCGTTAGTAAAAGAACTTCTTAATCTTACTGCTGTTATTATCTATTTCTTTCATTCTACAGAACACTATAATGGAGAATAATTGAACTGAAATGAGTGTAGAATAGTATAGCATGGGCAATTCTTAAAGCTTTCTTTATAATAAAATAGAATAGCGAAAATGCCTGATTTACTGGTTGCAAACTATAAGTAGAAAGAAAATCCATCCTTTCTGTGAAAAATGTAAGATTCTCACTCTCCTACTGATTCCCTCTCCTCCCTGGCAATTCCTTTACTTATCCTGCCCCATTAATCCTATTGCAGTACAGTAGACTGAGCTCTCCTTTAGAAATCTCCAGGCAGTGGCTGCGCGCATGAACACTCCGCATATAAGGCACCTGGTGATCAAGACCCAGTTTATTTCTACCAAAGGAATCTCTACTATTAATTATTAAAGTGACATTCAACGTGTATTATGAGAGTGTCTGTGAGCTCCATACTGTGGGTCTTGGCTCGATATTATTGCATGAGATGGAATCACTGTGGGGCCCTGGACACACTGATTGATGCAATTGCAAATACCTCACTGACCTTGCTTTGCTCTAGTGCCTTGTATGTGTTATTTTCTGAAACATGAGCACAGCTCTTCAGGTTCAATTTAAAGGGGGAAATAAACTAGAGAGGATTAAAGAGGATAACCCCCTTAATCACTGCAGTGAAGGGCTGGCTGAAATGCACACGATGTGCTCCAGGGAGTAGCTGTAAATCCAGACGTGGAGAATTTTGGACTTGTACCTGTGTTCCCTATAGTACATGAAATGGGTACTACCAGGCTCGGCCCGTCAACTAGGCAAGATAGCCACATGGGTGGCAGCGCCACCCCCCCCCCCCGCCCTCCCACAGCTGCCACCAACTCCGTTTGGGGGGAGGTGGTTAGTGGCAGCATTTCCAAATGCGGGGGCAAAAAGCCGCTACTTTTGGACATAGCCCCTCCTGAGACAGTATCGGTGGCAGCTGGGAGGGGTGGCAGCGGCAGCAGCATCTGGGGAGGTGGCGAGGCCAGCCCTGTAGAATGTTGTTCCCGCTAGACCCTGCCCCTGACCCTCGAAACCTCCATGTGCTAAGGACATCCACATGTAAACTGGACCCTTTCTAAAGTGGCCATTTAGCGTAAACAGTATGTGCCTGACTGTACATCTGTAAATTGCAAATAAGGCTTCTAAAATAACCCCCAACATAATAGCTATTATTAATAGTTATTATTGTTTTATGTTATATTTATTATTAATACTAATAACAATAATTATTTACATTATATCAATTATCGGCATTCCCTCTAAGATGCAGGCGTGTCTACCATTGGGAGTGGCACATCAGTATTGCAGTTTCAATCATGAGGGGCAGGCAGGAGCTGCGGGAGTCTTGAAGAACTTGTCTGCATGCCACACCCAATAGCAGGAATGTGAGTGCAGGAATCCCATGCACCTTGGTTGTTATATGGTTCTTGGGGGCTTTACAGAAATGCATTTAAACAGGTCTAGATTCGCCTAAGTGTGCTATCATGTTAGTGTGCACTAATGCTCATTAGCATATACTGGTTAGCACAGGTCAAGTTTTATGCAATGGGTCTAATGAGTACTAAAATGCATTAATGGCATTAGCGTGTACTAATGCTATAGATCATTTTAGTAACTCCGGCCCCAAAGCGTGCAAACTAGCAGAATCCCAGCACCATTCAGTGTGCGTTGCATGAACTTTCCAGCTTGCTTGTTTCATGAGAGACATCAGTAATTCTTATTACATACTTTATAATTTCCCATTCTAATGATGTGATCTACAGCTCGTTGTTATTTCTGTATATTCTAAGTTTTAAATAAGAGAAAGCAAGTGAGTGAGAGAAAGAAATCTAGGATAATGGAAGGCTAGACATTTGTGACAATTTAATCCAATAATAACAGCTCAGGCATTCAGAGTCAGATTAACTAAGGCTTCTCTTCCCCACTGATATAGAATCCTAGCACCCCTAATCCTAGCTATTAAGGGTAATGTTTAAACTGTCGAAAATGGGACAAGCCGAAAATCTGGACAGCTGTTTCCTCTTCTGGCTATCCATGTGTCTTACCCCTATATAGTTGTGTCACTGGGGACTGAGTATTTGCTCCATTAATAACAGGAAATATATGCAAATTGAGCTGCAGACATCTTTAAAGTCAAGATTCGTCTCCCCTGAAGACTCACAAGGGGCAGAATATACTATCTTTATTTCAGTACCTAAAGTTCTTCTTTTCTTCAGAATGAAAATAATTAAATATTTACTGTATATGTTAGTTTGGGTAGTAACTTGTGCAGGTAAGAGCTTTTCTCCCTGTATGCAGATACGAGTTGATTTATTACTTTTAGTATTTTCATTTCCTTACTTATATTCCAATATTTACAGGTGTTTGCAGCAGTGTTGAACTTCTCCAGTCTGATCCAGTACTTAAGAAGCCTGGAGAGTCCCATCGACTGACCTGTAAAGGCTCTGGATATACTTTCAGCAGCTATTACATGGGTTGGATTCGACAAGCTCCTGGGAAAAGCCTAGAATGGATTGCCTATATTGGTACTTCTTCAAGCCCAATCCGCTATGCAGATTCGGTGAAAGGACGTTTCACTGTTTCCCGAGAGGACTCCAACAGCATGCTGTATTTACAAATGAGCAGTCTTAAGGCTGAAGACACAGCCGTCTATTATTGTGCAAGAGACACAGTGACAAGCGGCTCCTCTCGACTCATACAGTAACCTTACATTCCCTTTTGCATCCCTCAATGGCTTGGAAGAATCAAAGACCCAGAGAACAGCCTCATTTATTTGAATCAGAAAATAACATTGATAACCTGAAGTCCCACAATGCATTTCAACCATAAAAAATTGGAACCATATTAGCATTCTATATACATAAATAACTTTTTAAAATTCAAATTATGCTTGCGCGAGACATTCTATTTATAAGAGCATCTTTCTGAATTCTAGGTTGATAATCCCTTTCTTTGTAAGTAAGTCCCCCCTTATCCAGGCCATTATAATCAAAGCTCTTTATCCTGAACGCAACAGGAACAAGCCAGTCATGGAAAATACAACAGTCATGGAAAATACAACTGTCTTGGCTACGAATCTTAAGCATTGGTCATTAGTAAGGAGGTCTCTCTGCCCCTTTAATTTCATGAAATCAGCCAGATTTATATCCTCTTTTCAAGGCAAAGATGTAATACTGCTTTGGGTGTCATCTGCATTTACCTCTATTGTTTTGTAACTAACACATACTACAGTACACCCATACTTAATTCCTCTTTCATTGTTTTTGTAAGTCCAAAATGTTTTTATTTTTTCCTGGTTGGGAAATAAGAGCTCCCCTCAGAACCTTCTTTGCAGTTTCTCAGATGTTCAGTTGATGGGACTTTGATTCAGAAGCCGTTATATTAAACATGCTGTATATAAAGAAACCCCACTATAGCATGAGTGAATGTCCTAATATATGGAATTTTAGTCATAATCCCATAAAACTTATTATATTCTAGAATTCAGTGGATATTTTCTTGAACAAAGCATTACTAATAAAAATCTTGCTCTTATATATTTTGAAGTACAGTATATTTTAATTATTCAAAGAAAAGCATTTATCATAGAGAACACAAAGTATATATAGACAGACTTGGAGCCCTTTTACTAAAGTGCGCTATGCAGTTAGAACAGGTTACAGCATGCGTTAAATGCATGCTGTGACTCACGGTAGCTGTTAGCATGTGGCAGGCACAACTAGCGCGGCCTAATTTCCATGCTAACCATGCTTCACGTGTTGGGGTGGTAAGTAAACGGGTTAGGGAAGCAGAGTGGGTGTGGTGAACGCTTTTTATTTAGTGCACTCATGTTAACTGCAAGCTCACAATTAGCACGAGTGTAATTACTGCCACCTCAATAGGTGGAGGTAAGGGCGACCACACACGTTAAGGTGGTGTGTTAACTAATGGGAGCATGCTATCCACGGTCCCGACAGTGGTTGCGGTGGTGTTGCACCTGACACCATGGTTTTGAATGCTATTGGAATATCAGATGCCAAACCATAATGCACTTTCATAAACACGTATACCCTGGAAGAAAGACGGGATAGGGGAGATATGAGGGAGACATTTACATACCTCCAAGGTATGGGTACATGGGAGTCAGGGCTTTTCAATGGCAAGCAGGCTCTGGAATGAGGGATCATATGACGTGGGGTAAAGGGGACAGACTCAGGAGCCATCTAAGGAAATATTTCTTTGAAGAAATGGTGGTGTCATGTCCAGCAGCCTCCTGGTGGAAGTGGATGAGAGCAGGATCTGAATTCAAGAAAGCATAGGACAAGCCTGGAGGCTCTCTCAGGGAGAAGGGGCTGTAGAGACTGGGCGTTGGTTTGGGATGGGCAGACTGGATAGGCTGATTGGTCATTTTCTGCCGTGCCGTTTCGTGCCTCTCTGACAATTTTCAAAGCAAGCTTTGTACCTTGGAAAGGAAAGGCACACCTAGACTCCCGGTCTGAATACTACAATCCTCTGAACATCTAAAAGGACGTGCCAACTTCCACAATGTCCAAACGTTTATCTACTTCAGACACCAACAAAGTGTAAGAGAGTCACAAGAGGCAGGAGACGTTGGATGAACAAATTCTTCTTTATTGTATTTATTTATTTATTTATTTATTTAACAATTATTTCTATACCGCTCTTTCACAAGTATCAAGTGCGGTTTACAATGAACAGTATGTTATATGGTATGGATAGTATCATACCAAGTCATTTTACATAGAACCTCTACTCGCCCACCTCCCAATGTCTACAAACCGCACCCTGTCACAAGTATCTTGAACCCGCCTTAGACCTCCTGTATATACAATCCAAATCTAATTATATTTTGTACATAGGTTTTTAGTTCCCCTGTTGCTCCAAGTTTATGCTCCTGTTACAATGTATGTTCCAAGTTTAAACTCCTGTTACAATGTAAGCACAGAACAGACTTCTGACTGTGCACCCTTGTTGTATGTAAACCGCACTGATAACAAATAGCGCGGTATATAAAAGTTATAAAATAAAAAATAAAAATAAATAACAGTATAAAGTTTAAACAGTAAATTATTAAACTATTATAACATATATACATAGTAAATATATACAAATTGTATCATATGTCGCGTGTGGTTGTATACTTTATATAAGTTTCAAGCACGTGGGTATATGTTGTTTGAATTGTAGTAGTTAACCTGCGTCTCTTTGTGTCGTCTGGCCAGTCTCTGATCCTTGGTTGTAATGCAATGAGAATAAATGGGTTTTCAGTTTTTTTCTAAATTCCTTTATGTCTGATAGTGAGCGAATGTTGTCAGGAAGGTTGTTCCAGAGGGTAGGAGCTGAGTGTGAGAATGCTCTCATGTTGGTTAGTTTTTTGCTTTTGTGTAGTCTTTTGGTACTGCTATAGTGTTAGTGTTTCTACTTCTTTGTGATCTTTTATCTATTTCTATCTTGATGAGTGTATTGAGTATAGTTGGCGCTAAGTTATTTATTAGTTTAAATGTTGTAAGTAATATCTTATATTTTATTCTGCTGTGGATAGGTAGCCAATGGAGTTCGGCTAATGTCGGTGTGATATGTTCAATTGAGCTTATATTCATTATTATCCTTGCTGCAATGTTCTGAGTTAGTTGTAATTTTTTAATATTTTGCTTTGTGATGCCATTAAGGATTAAATTGTATAGAGACCCCAACGCGTTTCGGCAACGCCTTCTTCAGGGGGAAGGGATACAAATCTATTTTCATATACACAACAATAAAAATAAATAAACAAATATTAAATAACAATATTAAAAATATTAAAAATAAATTAAAATAACACACCTGGCATGTAGCATGCTGGAGATACAAACATTCCTATGCCATAAATGTAAGGCATATCTTTAAACATGCAAACTTGTTAATAAACATATGATAAGACAATAAATAAAAATTGATTAAACCTCACACTAAAAACAAAACAAAACAACCAAACGCAGGGCTGAACAACCAACAAGTAAAAATGTTGCCAGAAAATTTGGCAAACTGGATGAAGAGATGGGGAAATTTACATTAAAAAAGATTATAATAAATAATATAATTCAAGCTAACATCAAGATCAACACAAAAATAAATATTATAAAAATATATAAATTATATATATATGTGTATCTGCGTGACTATGTAGATAAGAGATAAAAACAAAACACCATGCATAGTAGATACCATAAGACAATATTGATAAAAGTAATGATAATAACATTAAAATAACAATAATAAAATACATAAATACATGATAATATTTTGATAGAAACAACAAAGAGAACTAATAAATTAGAAAATAAATTACATCTTAAAATATTCTCACTGGCTAAAAAAGCTTCTAAGGTTAAATGCCCAAATACTGTATAAAAAAAGCTTGTTTAATGTGAAACATTCAAAATTGATGACTGGAGACTTCTCACAAGTAAAGATACTCCGTAGGGAATGGGAAGAGTAAAAATGCTATCCATTTTTGCCAAGAAAAAAAACAGATTAAAGGAACATCTTTAGAGGGGCCTCAAGGCAGTTTTAAAGCTATCAAGGCACATACGAATAGAGCTGAAATTCCAAAAATATATTTAAAACGGCAAATAGCCATGCCACATAGGGATGCGAATTACAGGAACACAACGCCAATCAAAAAAAAACTTATAAGTGGAAACACAGATGGCTAACTACTTAGCTTAAACGTGGCAGTGTATAAAACTGCATGCAAAAAATTAATAAATGGGGTTGTTTTAAAAGTATCACTAAAAACCGCGGACTACAAAGCACCATAGAGCTAATGCTGAACACGATGATCGCTAATCGGGTGATTGTATTATATCACGTGGAACAAAGTGAAACCACATATTCAAACTTAGAGAGACCAACGGGGATTATGGAAATTACCTTAGCGTCCAAATGAACACACATTTTAAAGGAATTTCACTTACCCAAAGGTTATATCAACTATACATGTATGAAAGAGCAGGAAATTTAAAAACCAATAAAATAGTCGGCACTGAAACGACAAAAACAGTTAAGAGTGAATAAGAACACGGTAAAACTAATAATCGGTCTGGATCAACCAAAGTGAATATATATATACGTGTAAATGTATACAAAATCCTCGAGAGGGTTACATTTAAAACCAGAAATCAAACCTGTAACAGGAGTTCTGTACACGAGATTGGTCCACAGCATAAGCTGCGTGCAACTGAAAGGGGAGGACAAGTGAAGACCGATACTTTTAAAACGCCGATTTTCGCACCAAAAAAGGGGGTGGATCGATGCGATGGGAGGAGCTTCGAGTCAAAAAATGTGACACATGACCATGGCATTTCTAAAAAAGGGGAGGGGGGAGGATGATATATAACTAGCTTATGTGAGTAACTATCAATCTGGTTCAATATAAAAACTATAGATAAAATCATCACTATAAAACCTTTGAATGTAATAGAAACATATTATAGGTCACTTCTATGTATGCGTGGAAATAAGTTTATCGATCAGGTTTACTCCAAAAAAACTGCAAAATCCACTTCCTGATTCAAACCATGTGGTTCTAATGTATTGAGCTCATAAATAAAATGTTGCTCAAATTTCAACAATGTTTGATCAATGTTGCCTCCTCTCCAGTGTGGAATGATAGTTTTAATGACAGCAAATTTTATGTCACTAATAGTATGTTTATATTGTAACCAGTGTGAAACTAATGGTTTGTCAGTCTGACACCTCTGTATATTACTTCTATGTTCTATTATACGTGTGCGAATCTGTCTAAGAGTCTTTCCTATATATAATTTATTGCAGGGGCATTGGATGAGGTAAATGACATTGGTGGTTTTACAGTTAGAATAATTTTGTAAATACAGTTTCCGTCCAGAGGAAACGTGTGTGAAAAAATTTTTGACCGTGATAATTTTATCTGTGTGTGAGTTTTTTGTCTTGCTCAAAAGTGTAGAACGATCAGTCATACGTGCTCTATGGTAGGCCTTCTGTAAAATTGTCTGTGCCCTAACTTTTTCAGGACAGTCCAAGGCTATTGTGAATATCCTCAAACAAGAGTGGCACCTTCTAACCACCATACCTTCTCTTGCCACTAAGCAGCTAATGGTTGCCTATAAACAGGCCTCCAATTTAACTAATTTTTTGGTTCCATCCGCTCTCCCAGTTCCGAAACCAACATTACCCATAGTTAAGGGACATTATAGCTGTGGTAAGTGCTCAGTTTGTGTACATGTTATCACGGTCAAAAATTTTTTCACACACGTTTCCTCTGGACGGAAACTGTATTTACAAAATTATTCTAACTGTAAAACCACCAATGTCATTTACCTCATCCAATGCCCCTGCAATAAATTATATATAGGAAAGACTCTTAGACAGATTCGCACACGTATAATAGAACATAGAAGTAATATACAGAGGTGTCAGACTGACAAACCATTAGTTTCACACTGGTTACAATATAAACATACTATTAGTGACATAAAATTTGCTGTCATTAAAACTATCATTCCACACTGGAGAGGAGGCAACATTGATCAAACATTGTTGAAATTTGAGCAACGTTTTATTTATGAGCTCAATACATTAGAACCACATGGTTTGAATCAGGAAGTGGATTTTGCAGTTTTTTTGGAGTAAACCTGATCGATAAACTTATTTCCACGCATACATAGAAGTGACCTATAATATGTTTCTATTACATTCAAAGGTTTTATAGTGATGATTTTATCTATAGTTTTTATATTGAACCAGATTGATAGTTACTCACATAAGCTAGTTATATATCATCCTCCCCCCCTCCCCTTTTTTAGAAATGCCATGGTCATGTGTCACATTTTTTGACTCGAAGCTCCTCCCATCGCATCGATCCACCCCCCTTTTTTGGTGCGAAAATCGGCGTTTTAAAAGTATCGGTCTTCACTTGTCCTCCCCTTTCAGTTGCACGCAGCTTATGCTGTGGACCAATCTCGTGTACAGAACTCCTGTTACAGGTTTGATTTCTGGTTTTAAATGTAACCCCTCTCGAGGATTTTGTATACATTTACACGTATATATATATATTCACTTTGGTTGATCCAGACCGATTATTAGTTTTACCGTGTTCTTATTCACTCTTAACTGTTTTTGTCGTTTCAGTGCCGACTATTTTATTGGTTTTTAAATTTCCTGCTCTTTCATACATGTATAGTTGATATAACCTTTGGGTAAGTGAAATTCCTTTAAAATGTGTGTTCATTTGGACGCTAAGGTAATTTCCATAATCCCCGTTGGTCTCTCTAAGTTTGAATATGTGGTTTCACTTTGTTCCACGTGATATAATACAATCACCCGATTAGCGATCATCGTGTTCAGCATTAGCTCTATGGTGCTTTGTAGTCCGCGGTTTTTAGTGATACTTTTAAAACAACCCCATTTATTAATTTTTTGCATGCAGTTTTATACACTGCCACGTTTAAGCTAAGTAGTTAGCCATCTGTGTTTCCACTTATACGTTTTTTTTGATTGGCATTGTGTTCCTGTAATCCGCATCCCTATGTGGCATGGCTATTTGCCGTTTTAAATATATTTTTGGAATTTCAGCTCTATTCGTATGTGCCTTGATAGCTTTAAAACTGCCTTGAGGCCCCTCTAAAGATGTTCCTTTAATCTGTTTTTTTTCTTGGCAAAAATGGATAGCATTTTTACTCTTCCCATTCCCTACGGAGTATCTTTACTTGTGAGAAGTCTCCAGTCATCAATTTTGAATGTTTCACATTAAACAAGCTTTTTTATACAGTATTTGGGCATTTAACCTTAGAAGCTTTTTTAGCCAGTGAGAATATTTTGAGATGTAATTTATTTTCTAATTTATTAGTTCTCTTTGTCGTTTCTATCAAAATATTATCATGTATTTATGTATTTTATTATTGTTATTTTAATGTTATTATCATTACTTTTATCAATATTGTCTTATGGTATCTACTATGCATGGTGTTTTGTTTTTATCTCTTATCTACATAGTCACGCAGATACCCATATATATAATTTATATATTTTTATAATATTTATTTTTGTGTTGATCTTGATGTTAGCTTGAATTATATTATTTATTATAATCTTTTTTAATGTAAATTTCCCCATCTCTTCATCCAGTTTGCCAAATTTTCTGGCAACATTTTTACTTGTTGGTTGTTCAGCCCTGCGTTTGGTTGTTTTGTTTTGTTTTTAGTGTGAGGTTTAATCAATTTTTATTTATTGTCTTATCATATGTTTATTAACAAGTTTGCATGTTTAAAGATATGCCTTACATTTATGGCATAGGAATGTTTGTATCTCCAGCATGCTACATGCCAGGTGTGTTATTTTAATTTATTTTTAATATTTTTAATATTGTTATTTAATATTTGTTTATTTATTTTTATTGTTGTGTATATGAAAATAGATTTGTATCCCTTCCCCCTGAAGAAGGCGTTGCCGAAACGCGTTGGGGTCTCTATACAATAAAGAAGAATTTGTTCATCCAACGTCTCCTGCCTCTTGTGACTCTCCTATCTCCTGCAGGAGCCTCTGCTCCCCTTGTGTGCCCGGTCCACCAACAAAGTGTAAGACATAAATGAACCAATCAAGAAAAGCTCACAGTTAGTTTACTGTAGAAGTTAGGACTTACTATTACTGTACTTTACTATCGCTCTATAAATGGGAACAAAAAGACCTCAGTAGTTCTGGAGCCTTATATTTCTGTCTTTCTTTAAATATACCAGCTAGGCAGTTCTCCAGTTTCACATCAAAGGTTTAAAAAACGCCACGTATTTAATGTTCAAAGGCATAGGGCAACAATGTTCCCTTTGTAATTCTCAGTATGTCCCATGCAATATTTAATACCATGAACCACGCTATTCATATCAAGCAGGCCTACTAGGTTATTCCCCTGGTTGGAGCACCTAGCATAGAGCTATGGTTTTTCAGTCTGGCTTACCTTTAACCAGGTAGAGGTGTGGGAGCTATGAAAGTTACCTGTCTAACCTGGGTTAGCAAACAGACCCCTTAGCATATACTGACCCTGAGCCCACAATTACCGCTAATTTTAACTCAAAATGCACAATAAGTGCACAAGCTTACTGCACGCTAGTAAACAGGCCCCTCTATGATTTCGGCACACCGCTCTGTGATTCCAGCACCCCGCTCTGTTTAAACCACTCAGCTGCCGGAGCACGTTTTGCAGGGAGAAAGGTGTCTGCTGCTATCCCACCCACTTCAGAGGGAATATTAAGAAGAAACATCACAGGTCATCGTGATCAAAACAAGAATCATTTCTTGTGATGGAAATATTATGCTCAAAGCAGTGCTGAGATCCTCTGGCCTTACTGAGCTGTGATGTCTTTCTAAGATGCAGGAGAAAATAAAATACTCCAGTATATGAGCTTTAGATTTTCCGAGGCCCTCTCTTCAGATGGGAGAGGTCCAAACTATAAATCTGAAGTTTAATAAAGGTGTCTGACATATGTGCCCATCAAGAGTGAACTGAAGGGGGTGATTACTAAAGGTTAATGCAAGTTAAGCGCTGCCACTGCCCATTTTCGATGGGCCATTGTATTTACTTATTTAATGTTTCTTTTATTCTGCCTTTCAGATTATCAAGGTGGGTTACGTTGTACATGGAACAGTGTTATACATGGAAACCTAGTTAAACAAAAAACAGCGATTACAAGATGTGTTACAAAAGCTTTGGTGTTTGGGAAAGCTGGGGAAGAAGAGGAGGGTTAGGAACAGGGTAGAACTATGTACAGTGATGAGCGTGCTGTGGGTATGGCTATACACAGGGACGTCAGGATACTGTGAGGAAGTTACACTGGGGCGAGGAGAGAAGGGTGGAATTTGCATTAGAGTTCAGAGCCGAAGAATTATCGGAATAGAAAAGCTTTTAGCTTTTTACGGAAGTCATTGGAGTCTTTGGTGTCGCTTAGTGTACTTGGGAGTAATTTCCAGAGTGTGGGACCATATACAGAGAAGAACTGTAGCATTTAATGCATGCTAACTTTCATTAACGTGGGTTAACCTTTAGCAAACATGTCCCCAAATGCGGAGACATTCTACAGCTTCATAACGGAACACAGTCAAACTAACTTAATCCCTTTGTAAATCCAATAAAAAATCCAGGCACTGACTCAAATATAATTCTATCTAGATGCAGTAACAAGAGATTTTGGGTTCCTGAAGTATGAGCTCCAGTTTGTTTGAAAGGAATAAATTCCATCTTTCATAGTAGAACGACTGGAAGCGAGAGAAACAGTGAGAGGGAGAGCGAGAAAGAGAAAAAATGATAAATTATAATAGAATAAAGAGTGTAATACCCCTCGATGCCTCGCTTTTATATTTTCTGAGTGGAATATGCAAATTACCACCTTCTCCTTCCTGTATATCTTCTGATGACTTCCTGAGTTGAAGCTGTGATAATTAAGCTGCTTTCCCTTCATTGTCTCTTTCAGCAGGAGACATGGATATCAGGGTTGCTCTTATTATCCTATTGGCTTCGGTATCATGTAAGTTTTTGCAGACTGCTACACAGATCTCCAGCAGTGTTGATCTTCAGTGTATGTTCATTTACGGTACATGTTTGCCTGTTTGGTTTCTCTCCTCAGGTGTTCGTTCCCAGATTTCACTGGTGGAGTCCGGAGGAGGAGTTGTAAAGCCGGGAGGGTCTGAGACCATCACTCTGACCTGTACAGTCTCTGGATTCTCACTGACTGGTTACAGCATGCACTGGATCCGACAGCCTGCTGGGAAAGGACTGGACTGGGTGGCACGGATGGGATACGATGGATCAACAAACTATTCTCCATCTATCCAAGGACGTTTTACTGTCTCCAGAGACACCTCCCAAAATAAGGTGTTCTTACGAATGACTAATCTGAAAGCGGAAGACACAGCCAGATATCATTGCGCTAGAGACACAGTGCTCAAAAACATAGAGGCAAACATACAAAAACCTGCAGCTCAGACCCAGCTCTACGATTCCCCTCACCGTCACTGGAAACATTACAAAGTGTTTAACAAAGTTGATATATTCTTGATGTCATTTAGAGGAAAATAAGATACAAGCTTATAATTCACAACAGAGAGAAAAAGTCCAAATTCAGAATGTAATCAACTTGAGAATTTCAGAAAACACATCCCCGCTATTCGTGCCAGCTCCTGTCCCTTTATAACCTCTCTGCCGGTTGTGCGGGGAAGTTAGACGGGGGTGGGGAAGGGGAGGCACGGGGGTGGAGAGTGGGCAGGCAGAGGGCAGTCACCGGCCCCAGACGTACAGGGCCAATTCTAATGTCAGCCCTGTATGTCCAGGGCTGGCGAAATGTGCGGGGAAGTTATTCCATCCCCAGGTATCGAAAAACCTCACTGGATGTCACTTTTTAAGCACATTAGGGCACAGATGGGACTGGGGGGGGGGGCGAGGGGACATTCCCTGCAGCCCGACCCTGGCCTTAGGAGGCCGGATCGGGCGTCGGGCTGTGGGAAATTAAACGTTTTTGTCAGCGGCCGGCATCGCGGCTTTTAAATGGAGTCGCGGTGCTATGGGAACATGATGCCATGGTGATGTGGCTCCATTTAAAAGCCCTGACTGAGTTAGCCGGGCTGTGGCTGAACGTGCAGGCTGGGACTGAATCGCAGTCCCGGTCTGCATGTACATGTTTATTCGCGATTCTGATATCGCAGAGCCAGATGTGCTCCGCGGGATCAGAATCACGATCGCCTTTCTACGTCTCGCTCATCCCGGATTTATAAAGGGGATCTATATTGAGGACTGAATGAGGCCTAAAGTGACCTTTTCTACTGGCTAAGAATCTGTAGGTCTACAGGCGATGAACAACATCAGGATATATGCTGTGCTGGAAAGGGTGGTGGATGCAGAGGGGGTGGTGGAAACAAATGGCAACAGATTTCCAAAAGGTGTGGACTAAACACACCTCCCAAAGCAAAGCATCCGATGCCTCAAAATACAGCGGCTAGAGTAATATCACAAGCATCTATCAAAGAGCACATTAGCCCGATATTAAAGCAGCTACACTGGCTACCTATTGAAAGTAGAATAAAATTAAGTCATCCACACTATATTCAAATCCATCCAAACGGAATCTACCACTTGTCTGAAAGATTTTATCCGAATCAGTGCAGAAAACAGACCACGCAGAAGTAATAATAGAAATTCTATTGAGGTGCACGCTGATTTCAGAAACTGTAACTCAACTACATCTAAGAGAGCCTTCTCCCTTTACGCCCCTCTATTACGGAACTCACTTCCTTCATCCAGAAGAGGCACTAAGGACTCTAAAGCCTCCCGTAAACTGCTAAAAACATTCCTGTTCAAGGAGCACTTTGGTGAACCAATCACTTAGTTGAAATACCCCATGTAAAGCAACAGCCCTCCCACTCCTCAAAATGCTTTTAAGATGCCTTCAAAGTCTTTGTAACCAAATTATATATATGCTTAGTTCTTTGTACATAGTTATTGTTTAAATCAGCTGTAACAGATTTAAGTTAATTCTTCCCTTTTCCCCCTTCACTCCCTGTTCAATATGTTACTTGTATTTTTTGTTTATTGTAATGTTCATTCAATTTTTTGGGTTCTCTGTAAACCGCTTTGATTCACAAAAGGCGGTAAATAAGCACAAATAAATAGAATAAATGTATGGAAGGAGGATGGATAAAATGCCTTACTGTAACCGTGCTTGGCCCAAACAATGATGAAATGATTGTAGCATACTTCTAAAACTTGGGCATGGGGGGGACAATTACAACCCTAAACAGAAGGTATGGACAGTAATGGGCTCATTCCGATCAGGACATCCAGCCCCTCTATACATCCAGGCTGAGCCGGATGTACAGAGAGGCTCGCAATTCTGATCCCACAGGGCACGTCTAGCCCCACGGGATCCGAATCACGAACAGTCCTGTATGTGCAGGCCGGGACTGCGATTCAGTCTGGCCTGCACATGCAGGACTGCACCCGGCTAACTCAGTCAAGGCTCTTCAATGGAGCCGCGGCGCCATGGCATCATGTTGCCATAGCACCACGGCTCCATTGAAGAGTGGCGATGCCAGCTGCCGGGCTGCAGGCGTTAATTCATCGCAGCCCAATGCCCGATCTGGCCTCCAAAGGCCAGGGTCTGGCTTCAGGGAATGCCTGCAGGCCCCCCAGCACATCACTAGCCCCGGGCCTGCCGAAAAAGAAGAAACAGGGGAGTTATTCCACTCCGGAGGTGGAATAACTTCCCCATATAAGTCGCCGACATTAGAATGGGTCCTGTATGTCCAGGGCTGGCGACTGTGTACTGCCCACTCACTCTCCGCCCTTGGGCCGCCTTTTCCCTGCCCCTGACTAACTTCCACACACAACCAGCGGGGAAGTTAGTCGGGGCCTGCAGCCTCCATGAATAGCGGGGGACGTCCATCCCCGCTATTCGTGGTTCAGAATGACCCCTTAAGTGTGCAAATACGCTGATTCATATACTTATATCATCAGGATTAGTTCCTGTAACATCATCTATTCTAGAATCCAGACTTCTGAACTAAAACGGTTACAAACACTTCAAAATAAACGAAACTAAACTAAAATACCGCACTTTGCCACCTTGCCTGCGCTTCAAAATATGATCATATCACTCCGTTATTCTTACAGTTTCACTGGCTTGCTATACCATCCTGCATACCGTTTAAAATTCTTGATCTAAAAAGCCCCCTATACTCAAACACCTCCCTACCTAGCATTTCTTATTATTCCCTGCGTCCTGTCATCTGCCTTGCACGCCGTCCAGGAGAATCAGCTCTAGATTCCCCCTGTATCTTCAGCCAAACTTAAATCAACAGACCTTCTGCTTTCTTTTTCAGCACTGCCACTCTGTGGAATCCCTCCTCTCCCCCTCCCCCCAAATATGTGTACAAAGATCTCTTATAAAGCTTTTCATTCTAATGTAAAAACACATTTTCTCCATTCTGCTTTTGGAGGGTTGGACTATGGAAGGAGAGCAGAGAGAACTACCTGTATGCTTTTTTATGTTTCGCTATTAATTTCTTCAACATGCATCTCCTCTCCAATCCTATCTATGCATCTTTCCTCTATTCAATGATGTTCTTTTCCTTTGTCAATATTTTATTGTAAACTGCTTGACTTTTCAAGAGCAGCGATATATTAAATAGGAAATAAAGATAGAGATAACTCTGGGCAGTTACAGCCATAGATGTCTTGCTGGGGTAGACTGGATGCACCATTTACGTCTTAGCTGCCAATATTTGCCAAGTTACTATGGGGCGTCGTTACTAATGGGCATTAAGGAAATAGCGCACAATATTTGTCAGTACACGTTGAGAGGGTTAGTTTAGAAGCCTTATTTGTGATTTACATATGTATAATCAGGCACATACATGTGTAAATTGCATCCACGTGTAAATGGTCCAGTTTGCATGGGTCCAGTTTGCATGGGTCTAGCAGACACGTAGGCCCAGTCAATATCACCTATTCAGGAGGGGCTTTAGTTGTACCCATGCTAGCAGCATTAAGGGTGGATAGTGTGGGTGACTAATACCTGTGTTGACCATGATGCATGGGGAACATCTGCACACTGCCCATGTCCCATCCAGACATGTGCATGGGATCTTCAGCGTGTGCAAGCATGCTGTTTTTTATTATGGTGCCCAAAATGCATGCTAACCCTTCACTATCCAGGTAGCAAGGTTTAGTAAACATGTCCCATAGTACAAGGTCCTGTACAGAAATATTGTCATTCATTTATTTGAAAAATGACGATGGGCTTTTGCAAAATAAATGTCACTTTTAATAGAAATTGCATTGAAAATTAATTACTGTGTACATGTTTATGAGCATTTATGCCCTACAAATAATTTTATTGGTTAAATACACTCCATTAGATAGTTTTAGTAAGATGTTGATGCTCTCAACGTTTACAATTACCCCAAGATTCCCTCTGTCTGTCTGTCTGTGTCTCCTTAGTTTTTATAGGGGATTCTGCTTCCAGTCAGTAAATGCTACACCTACTGGGCAAACCTCTAACCTCAGACAGTAATTCATTCAAATTTTTTGGAAACATGCAAAAAGACATGTCTGACTTCCTACTTAAACTTTAAGCACCAGAAAAAAAAGAGGAACGATTGTGTTCAGTTGATTAAATTCACTATCAACCCTGTCAACCTCTACTTTTCTGCAATGCTCACGTTCTCACTACAGATCGCTGTTCTTTTCGCTGCGCTGTCATGTGGGTATCTCAATGAGAAATTTATGGTCCGTTGGAATTCTGTTGCAATGATCCATTGTTTACAATTTTGTGGGATCTTTTGTCTTCTAGGTATCAGGTCCCAGATTGCTCTGACCCAGACTGGAGGAGGATTGGGGAAGCCAGGGGGGTCTCTGCAGTTGAAATGCGCCGCTACTGGATTTGATGTTAACAGCTACTGGATGGCCTGGGTCAGGCAGGCTGACGGAAAACAACTGGACTGGGTGGCTTATTATTATGTCGGCTCCAGTACTCAGTACTACTCTTCAGCAGTTCAAGGGAGGTTCACGGCATCTACAGACAGTTCGAATTTCTATCTGCAAATGAACAGCCTGAACAACGAAGACAGTGCAGTTTATTACTGTGCCAGAATCACAGTGACACAAAACCCTTCTAGCCTAAAGCAAAAACGTTCAGCTCTGTAGAGCAGAGATCAGGGGCAGCTTCCTTACACCAGAGCTGTGGGTTAAGTTTGTTATTTTATCAATGTACAAAGGTGAACGAAAAACACAATGGGCCCGATTCCATTCAAGATGTATTTCTCCTTTGTATGTACAAAAGAGATCGCGATTCTGATCTTGCAGGGCATGTCTAGCCCCGCGGGATCAGAATCGTGAACAGCACTGCATGTGCAGGCCGGGACTTCGATTCAGTCCCATTCTGCACATACAGAGCTAGCCCGGCTAATTCAGCCAGGGCTTTCAAATGGAGACACTGCGCCATGGTACTGCGGCTCCATTTAAAAGCTGTGACGCCGGCTGCTACCCCACAAAGTTAATTCCCCATGGCCCGATCCCTGATCCAGCCTCCTAAGGCCAGGGTTGGGCTGTGGGGGATTAACTTTGCCCCCCAGCCCCTTTTGTGCCCCAAAGCGGAAAAAAAAACAACATCCAGGGTGGAATAACTTCCCCAGCCAATTCGCTGGCCGTGGACATCCAGGGCCAACGACTGCCCACTGCCTGCCCACTCTCCGACCCTGGGCCGCCTCTTCCCCATCCCCGACTAACTTTCCCACAGAACTGGCGGGGAAGTTATTCGGGACAGGCAGCCGGCACAAATAGCGGGGGGACGTCCATCCCCACTATTTGTGCCTCAGAATTACCCCCAATACATTTGTATTTAACACTCACAAAACCACATAAGTTACATCTCTATGTTTCTTAACATTCTATTAATCACCTTTTGCCAATCACAAGGTGGTGCAAAAAATAAAATAGACCCCAATTCTGCACCCGCGGGAGCTAGACATTCCTGTGGGAGCAGAATCGGGGCACTTGGACTAGCTGGACGGGCCCGATTCTGCCCCGCGCATGTCCGGCAAACCCCCCCCCCCCCCCCAAGAGCTAACCCACACAATGCTCCTGTATGGAGCCCAGTGCCGCGGTGTCCCATCGCCATAGCACTGGGATGCCATGCAGGAGCTCTGGCCAGTCGCAAAAGTTTAAAGAATAATTTTCCCCACTGCCCAACCCCCAAAGGGGCCTGCCAAGCCCAGGATTGGGCTACGGGGAAACCCCAGGTGCTCCTCATCTCATGGTGGGGGTCCTCAGGTGTTGAGCTCCATCATCGGGGGGACATTCCATGTCTGAGTTGGAACAAGTTCTCCATCTGTCTCCTCCAGGCCAAATGTACAGGGCTGTTACCAGAATTGACCCTGCACACCTGGAGTCATGGACCCGCCTCCACCCCACCCACGCTCCTCCTCTGGCCCACCCCCTCTCACCCCCATCCAGAGCTCCCCACACATAATACATGCTTGGAGCTCATGGGGCAGAAAAGGCCCCAGGCGTATAGTAGGAAAAACATCCCCGCTATTCGCACATTGGAACAACCCCCTTAGTGTTTGTATAATTTATAGGGCGTGCTCTTGCTTTTCTATATTTGATTGATTGAGTGTTTGCAAGAGCATACGTGTTTGCTGAAATATTTTTATTGGTTAGCTAACAACACATAAAGAGATAACAAAAGTCAGTAGAGATTTAGAGATAACAAAAGTCAGTAGAGAATTAAGTAAATGTAGATCTGTGAAACAAGAATTTGTAAGACAATATTGTTCTAATAAAATAATTATTGGAATTACTTCTTTCACCATATGTGTGTGTGAGAGAGAGAATTTGAATGATCCTGTATATTTATATGAGTAGGTAGATGTTTCTTTGCATGTGTCTTGTGTGTAACTATGTATGTGGTGTTAAGTGTTCTGTGTATCTAGGTGGATTGTGTGTGTTCATTTGTATGCAAGCTTCTGCGTATGCATTGTCAGTGTGATTTGGAAGTGTTTGTATTTGTCGTCTTATATGGATGTTTCTTATGTGTTTCTTCTCTGTGTTTGCTCACTGATGTCTGAAGAAAGGCAGGAGAGGGGAGATATGATAGAGACATTTAAATATTTCAATGGTATAAAAGCACAGGAAGAGACCCTCTTTCAATTACAACAAAGCTCTCGAACAAGAAGGCCTAGGACGGTAGAGCCAAGAGTAATATCAGGAAATGATTCATTGCAGAAAGGGTGGCGGGTGCATGGAAAAGTCTCCCAGGAGAGGTGGCAGACACAAGGGTTTGATCTGAATTCAAGAAGGCATGGGACAAGCACAGAGGATCTTAAAGAGAAAGGAGGGGATTGTAGAGCTTAGCAACCGGTATGGAGGGGCAGACAGGATGGGCTACATGGTCTCTGTCTGCCATCCTTTTTCTATGTTTCTGTCTATGTGTGTTTCTGTTTCAGTGTTTGTGTGTGCATGTGTGCTGTGATGATCAGCCAGGTAAAAACCAGAGGAGAGCAACCCTTTGGAATGGTAAGGGGACCTTTGCAGCCACAAGGCGAGAGCCTGTGGGTCTGACAAAAACCCGGCATGGCAATTTTCTGGACAGATGTTGGCCACATTCTCTGTCCACACAGCCACACCCACTTCCACATCCACACAGCACAGCTGCACTCACACCCACACAGACACACCCACATCCACACACCCACACCCACACCCACACCCATACAGTTATACCTACATCCACACAGCCACTCCCACACCCACATCCATCCACACAGACACACCCACATCGAGAGACACACCCACATCCACATCCACACAGCCACTCCCACGGCTATACTCGCATCTACAAAGCTACTACAGAACATTAGGAAGAATGAAATTGTTATTTGATAATCCCACTAAAACTGTTTTACTCGTGTCAGCTACCACTGGATCAAAATACTTCCTAGAACTGAAAGGTATTACTTGATTTTAGAATTTGGTGAGATTTGGATTAATAGGTGCTAATCCAGGGCTCTGTCCTTTTATATAGAGATATGAAAGTTTCAGAGTTCTATGTGTGCCTAAACAAATATGAAATTCATTCATTTAACTCTTTTCCCCAGGCTCACTCAAGGAATTGCCCGTGCTTTCAGGTATATAAATGAAATCACCATCTATATTTAATCACATTACCTCTAGTTGGCTACAACTGTTTTTCAGCATTTTCTAACGTTTCAGTGTATTTAATGGCTGCCCCAGGGGCGTGACTTACTCACCTAGTCTGAGCTGGTAGACCCAGTGCCTTCCATCCTTCCTGCAATACGCAAACTTGGCATTTCCCGTTCCCTATATACACTGACTCCTCTTCAGAGTAGTACAGAAGCAGGATCCGTTGCTTAAACTTAGTTTTAACTTCTAAGCCACAAAACTTCAATTATGCTATTTTTGACAGAAATCTTTGTTTTTTTGACTGGACTCTCCTGTATGTTGATTTTAAATATATTTTTTGTTCACTGTAGATTTTATTTTATGTTATCCAGGTATTATTTATCTCGTTTCTTTCCTAGGTATCCGGTCCCAGGTTGTTTTGACCCAGTCTGGTGCAGAAGTGAAGAAGCCCGGGGAGTCTCTGCAGCTAAAATGCGCCGTCAGTGGGTTTGATGTGAACGGCTGGTGGACAGCTTGGATCAGGCAGGCTCCTGGGAAAGGACTGGAGTGGTTGTCTTCTGTTGGGGGTCCTTCTGACACAAAGCACTATTCCTCTACAATCCAAGGGCGATTCACGGCTTCCAAAGACAGCTCCAATTTCTATTTACAAATGAACAACCTCAAAAGCGAAGACACTGCCACTTATTATTGTGCAAGAGACACAGTTGCGAACGTTTTATCTGTAACTATACAATAAATCATCGACTGTGTGCCTTGAGGCAACTGTGTCTATTGGGGGCGCTCAAGTCTCATAAATCAGAACTCAAAACATAACAAATAAAAGGGAAAATCTGACTATCTTTATTAATGTTGTAACAATTACTCTGATCCAGAAGTTAGTTTTATATTTTTTTATCCTGAATTTGGGCACATCTTTCAGTGAAGTCATCTTTTGAAAGAGCATATTACTCTGCAAGGGAGCCTTCCACATAGAATAACCAAGTGCATTACCTATCAAAGATACCGTCTCTCTATAGTGCAAGGTGGCACATTATGTATGTATTATGGATGGATGGATGGATGGATATTTGCATGCGTAGCCGATCTATGAATTTCAAAGCCACTGTTTATATGTGGAGATGCTTCTCTTTAATATTCCTTTCATTATTATTTAGTCTGTGATTATAGCAGAATCGGAGACTAAGAAACGTATCAAAATTCTTTCTGGTCTTTTCACTGTAATGTTGAAGAGCCATATTTGAATCCTGCGTTACCTCCTGCTTCAAAGGCAAAGGCACCATTCACTTTACAGCTTTGTCATGCTAGGACATCACCAGCTTTCCGGCTCGAATCACCCATCTACTGGGACGGTGATCTTCTTTAAACTAGTGTTGTAGGTACTGTGAGATGCAACTGCTATTTCATAAAAATAGCATTAGCCGGAGTCTGGCCATATCTTTACAAGAAAAGAGAAGGCAGTGTAAGCCTGTGTGGTATTTGTATGAACTTTGCTAAGAATGGTGCTGAGTCAAATGGCTAATCCTGACTTTCATGACCAAGACTGGAAGTTTGCCAACTGCAGAAGAATGACATAGCCCAAGTCTTTGACAGAACAGGGGGTATCATGGCAATAAAGGCTGGGATTTAATGTTAAAAAATGCAAGATCATGCATTTGAGTTGCAATAATCCAAGGGAGCAATATGGTATAGGGGGTGAAGTACTTTTGTCCACTAAACAAGAGTGGGACCTAGGCATGGTTGTGTCTGATGATCTTAAAGTACCTAAACAGGTAGAAAAGGCAACAGCAAAAGCTAGAAGGATGCTTGGGTACATACAGAGAGGAATGGCTAGCAGAAGAAAGGAGCTGATAGTGCCTCTGTATAAGTCTTTGGTGCAACCTCATTTGGAGTATTGTGTGCAATTCTGGAGACCGCACCTTCAAAAGGATATAAACAGGATGGAGTCAGTAGAGAGGGTGGCTACTAAAATGGTTAGTGGTCTTCATTATAAAGCTTATGAGGACAGACTTAAGGATCTTAATATGTACACCTTAGAGGAAAGGCGGGATCGACAGAGACGTTTACATAGCTCCATAGCATAAATGTTCAGTGGGAGAGCCTCTTTTGTTTGAAAGCAAGCTCTCCTGTGAGGGAACATGGGATGAGGGTGAAGGGAGATAGATTCAGGAGTGATATGCAGAAATATTTTTTTACGGAAAGAGTGGTGGATCCGTGGAATAGTCTCCCAGTGGAGGTGATAGAGATGAGGACAGTATCTGAATTCAAAAAAGCATGGAACAAACACAGAGGATCTCTAAAGGAAAAAAGGGGACTGTTGTAGTTGTTGATATGGAAGGACAGACTAGATAGGCCATGCGGTCTTTTTCTGCCGTCATGTTTCTATGTTTCTTTCTATGTAATTGCACAAAGCCAATACAACAAGGGTAACACTTCTTTTGCAGCCAAAGGAGGGGGGGGCAGCTTTTTATAATTCATTGCCCCATGCAGGTGTTCATAATTGATACCATTATTATTATTATCAGCACTGTGCATTATTAAAAAACATGGAAGTGAACGTTCATGTGTCAAATGGAGCGTTTTGAAATATTGCAATCTAGTGAACCCAAAGAGCCTCATGAAAAGTATTGGGGATATCAGAGAACGTTCTTCTCTATTCCCTCCAGGTATTTTGGTGGCAGCTTGATGGCAGCTGGAGCAGGAACAGACATGGGCGTTAGCACTGGAGGGTTGAGATTGCAACACGCATGTTCTTGTGCTGAGGATGTCTATATACCCAGATTTCTAAAATGAATCCGGGAATGTCTTCATGATTTGCACACTTAAGTACCTATTTTCAGACACCCAACTCATGAATAGGGATTCTAAAATACCCCCCTAAAGCATATGCCATAGACACAGAAATGAATTGTCAAATAAGACAGTCTAAAGGTAAAATTAATGTTAATCTTCTTCCAGATAATATGAGTAATTAGTATCATTTTATTTATGGAAAGTTTAATTTGAAAAAGAATATGAAATTAAGATCAATGTTCCCGTCCATATCTTTTGTTACCTAGACCACATCTGTCACTAGCCCGCCTTGCAGATGTTTCCATAGTCGCTTTCAGTTAGGGGTGATCCAAGTTACACTGTGTGCTCGTAACTTGACAGGTTCCATTAGGACCTCTCATGCCTGTGAGTAAAGAGATTTTGGATCCATTGTTTCCAAACACCAAAGAAGCAAGGTGCATTCCTGGACTCGATCGCTGGCCAATGTGTATCCGCCTACAGCACAAAATAAATGGCGCATTTCTCCCTGGTTACACTGGCTCCAAGTACAGCAGCATATTTTGTGTAAACGTCTCTGTACACTGCAGAAGACATTACATGCAGATTAAGGTAGTGGATTGTCCACTCTTAACTATGTATGTTTGAGCTTGGGCTCTCCGGTCAAGCCAGCAAGAACTCTTACAAATTCCATTTGTGGCTTGTTTTTGGAGAGCCGGAGTGCGGGCACATGTTCTTCCAGTAACGGGCCCCACTACATGGAACTCTATGCCTTTAGTTATTTGACAAATGCAAGATTACTAATGTTTTAGGAAATTATTGTTTGTTTTCATCTATATAGTGCAGGTTGATTAATCGTAAATCAAGGTATTTTAATTTTGTCTTCTTATTTTGTTTGTTTCCATTCTTGCTTTATATGTTTTATCAATCTGAATGTGATGTTGTAACTTGCCTACTAATGTTGGGATGGGTGGGAAATAAATGTTCAAAAATAAAAATGAAATGACACCAATATTTCTTATGATTATACTGTAGTTCAAATGTGAATGGAAGGAAACTATTCCACTTCTTCATGCTAAAGTGTTACACAAGAACAGTGAATGGAATAATAAAGGAACTCAATTAAAACCTAAGTTTGCACACCGCAGCCTTATATTTAGGAAGAACCTTAAAATATCTCCAGTATAATACTACATGGACCTGTACATAATGGGGATCATTTTGGAAGCCATATTCATGCTTTAGATGTACAAAAATGGGCACAACGATATCTCCAGGCCCATTCTAGAAGCCAGCTCTGGGGATGTCACCAGCATGAGAACATCCAAGTCTAAATGGGTGCTTGGTGGAAGTATGGCCAGGCCATTCCCAGGAACATGGACGCCCGTGCCTGATCTCAGAAACACCATGGACATCCAGTGTCGCATCTAAGTTTTGACCTGCTCCAGGCATCTGAAAAGTGCTTGTTTTGGAGTAGAGAAGAAAGCACTCCATCATCCCCACTACTCAGCATAATTTTAGTGGTAGCAGCAGTGGGATCTGAACCTTGGTTACCCTACTCCTAGTCCACTATCCTAACCTTTAGGCTATTCCTAGATGTCCAGGTTCTAAAATATGGTTTTGTAGACGCCCCCACGGATGTCCATATGGGACATGTGCCTGATTTTTTTTTTCAGATGTTTTGATTCAGATGTCCCAGATAGCCCTTGGACGTCCCTTCTAAAATGTCGCTCCACGGGGGATAATTTTATAAAGAGGTGGCTGCTTTTACACAGGAAAGTAGGTGCCTAATAGGGGTATTACAGGCCCATAAATGGCCTTTTATAAAATCACACCCAGCATAAAAGTGCATATGTTAATTTCATGATACGTACTTTCACTGTGGGCGTTCTCAGGGGTGGAGTTTCAGCAGAGCATACGCGGAGCACGCAAGTATGTGCATCGATTATAAAACACTAATATTTATGCTCATGGTCACTTACCATCTCTATGGCTGGTATCAAGGATCACACCTTACATTAAGACATGTTTTCAGCCACTAATGCTAGTATTTAATGAAGAAATGGAGACGCTTGGCTCTTCTATAAAATAAACTTAATAAGGATGTCTTTTGGCTGACTTCTACCAGGTGCCTCAATGTGCACATTAATCATGTCAATACTAAATATACAGTATGAAGAAAATATCGCTAAAACCCTAACATTAAGTGCAATTGCAGAACAAATTACTCTTTACATGCTTTCTGTCTCAGGGTTCCTTGTACTTTAAGGTTTCAGAGGTTTCTCACCCTGAATCCAGTCTACTTTATGAATCCCGTCATGGATATTATATGCAAATTTTGGGGGTAAACTTACTGCTTAAAACCCAGTTGCCTTTCTGCAAAGACAGACAAACGCCAAAAACGAAAGTACTGAAATTGTCTCCAGCAGAGACAGAACATGGTCTCCTGGATTTGGTGCCTTTTCCTGCTGGCAGTTTGTCCAGGTAAGTTTCCCCCTCACCCCACCCCATCTCTCATTAGTGCAGAATGCAAAGAAATACCAATGCAAATAAATACTCTGTTCTTTTTTCAAACATAGGTGTCCACTCTGATATTCAGCTGGTTCAATCGGGTCCAGAGCTTAGAAAACCTGGAGAATCAGTCAAGTTATCCTGTAAAGCCTCTGGATACACATTTAACAACTATGCCTTGCACTGGTTTCGACAAAGCCTGAGGGGAGGGCTGGAGTGGGTCGGGTGGATTAGAACTGACACAGAAGAAACATTGTACTCCCAGACCTGTAAAGAGCGATGCATCATCACAATAGACAGTCCCAACAGCATGTTGTACCTGCAGATGAACAATCTGAAAACTGAAGACACTGCTGTGTATTACTGTGCGAGACACACAGTGAGGAAGAAGGGCCAGAGCCAAGCAAGAACCAGAATATACAGAGAGAGATCCTCTGTTCTGCCACTAGAGGCAGCGTTATGGAACAGACTCGAAAGCAGGGGTTCCACACAAACACATCTGTTTTTCAGGGGAGCCAAGCCATGCATTTTAGTATTGTTTAGCATGCAGACAATGGCTCTCATAAAATTGTGCAGTGGGGAGGACGCACACGCACACCCTTAAAGCAGGCACACGGCAATGTATGATTTTAGAAGCTTTGTGGGCATGTGTTTGTGTAAATTTCAGTATTTAAACATGTAGATTGCAGATTCAAAAGGGGAATGTTTTGGGCATAGAGAGGGTGGGGTCTAATGCAACTTCAAAAACCAAAAAAACATGGTCGATTTCACTTCACTACTTCATTGGCCCCTCGTGTATGTTTAGTTTTGTCACGTCCAGGATTTACATGTGTGCATGCTCCCATATATGCCCCTGTATCTTGCAAAACCAGCTCTTACACATGTCATTGCCAGTACATACATGTGTTTAAACCCTCAGTGATGTCACTCTTTCTTTGAACGCATAGGTTTGCGAGATGCCAGATGCTGCTGGACATGCTGACAAATACGTAGGCATGTACAGTATTTGCTGGAATCCTTATATGTATTTTACAAAAGGCTCCACATTCAGCAGGGATCTTTGTAAACTGGTGAACTGTGAATGTCCCCGGACATCCCGTTTCCTACCTTATCATCATTCTATGTGTATGTGTTTTGCAAGGGGGGAAGGGAAGAGTAAGCGAGTTGCAGCGTACGGACAAATTTTATAAACTGCGCATACACACACCTAGAATTCATGTAAAATTTGCATCCTCTTCGGAGCAGTTGTAAGTCTGTGGGGGTGAATTTTTGCATTACTGGGGCTGTTTTTTGATGCCTATTTGATAAAGGCACCTATGGGTCTCTGAGGCTGGCTGCAGGAGCTGTGGATATTTCACAAAGCTAGGACTCTCATTCTCTTTCTTATCTCTGATGCTTTGTAGTTACCAATATAGAGTCTAACTGTCTGTTTTATGGGAATCTATATAAATAAAAATGTAAATGTTCGTTTGTTCAAAACCTCAAACCTCCAAAAGTTCTTCACCGATTGCGTTGAAAGTTTGACACAGCGTTGCATTCCAATACACGCGTGTTTTTAACCTACTATTATATAGATGTCACACCTGTGACAGGTAAAAACATGTTTTTGGTGTAAAAACAACACCATCTGTTGGACGTAAAAGCAACACACGCTATAGTATATATTTCAAACCGAGGAAGAACAGGCATCAGCGAATGAGCGAAACAGACAAAGAATGGCTCAGATACGTGCCAAGGAAGCAGCAGAACGATGTGCAGCCAGACTTCAGGATGCACGGTTGCGAGCACGGAGATCGCACTCTACAGCTTCAGATCTGCTTCGTTCTCAACAGAAAGAATGCGACAGACTGCGAGTGGCTGAAAGACAACAACGAAAAACAGCGGATCAGCGTCAAACACGACTCCGTGCTCAACAATCACGCGATTACAATCGCCTTGCATTCGGGTACAACCTAGCTGATGATTATAGTTTGAGCCGGCATGTTCTCATTGGCACTATGACTGAAGTATGTCCTTATTGCAAGGCTATGAAATTTAATGGAGAAACGAAAGGCATGTGTTGCACCGACAGAAAAATTAAACTGCCTCAACTGGGAGAACTGCCAGAACCATTGAAAACTTTGCTTGCCGGATATACCGCCGAATCAAAGCATTTCCTATCTAACATCAGGAAATACAACTCATGCTTCCAAATGACGTCGTTCGGCACAGAAATCGTAACAGCTCAATTCATGCCAACTTTCAAAGTGAAAGAACAAATTTATCATAAAGCCGGCTCCCTGCTGCCGTTCCCAGATGCTCAACATAAATTCCTACAAATGTATTTCATCAGTGATGGCAATGATGAATTGAATGCATGCTGCAGAATTTCTACCCATCTATCAAAAATAGAGTGTAGTGTAAAACAGCATGAAGCTAGCTACCAAAATAATGTCGGAAGAATCGCCATGAGGTTTAAACTGCCTCTTGAAGCTTAACTTCCATTTTGCTCAAATTATTTTTTATTGAGCCCACTATGGAGCTGTGTAACAGGTAAACCACCACAAAAGAGTGCCCCCTATATAAAACCAATGTGTTTTTTAAAAAACCACGTAGTTAAATGTGGCAGAAATCTATTTTGGAAAACTGACTGGAAGAAAATCCAAAAACAGAGAACAAAAAACTAGCGAAAACGAGACTTATCTTAAAGTACTGAGAATATGTCTTCCATATCCGCTGTATGTTCTCAATTCTTTAGCTGGACTACTCCGTCAGGAAACACTTGCAGTTATAAGCACAAGACACAGTACTGCGTTTCGGGCAAGAACGAAATTTTAGCCCTGTTTCAACGCTCGATGCAACTGCAAAAAGGAGAGCTCAATCTCACAACTGCTCAAAAACGCCAGCGCATGCTCAATGGCCATCTGTCCCACTATCGCAGAATTCATGAATGAAATAGTGAGAAAAACCAATCAGCTTTGGACAACGGTTTAAAGAAGCAAGCTGTTATGTAAAAATGTTATATAAAAATGTGAAAACCATCCCAAAATTTGAAGCAAAAGTCATGGGAAGCAATGATGGCAAAAATATCAATGTTGTCAAACAATACTAGCCCAATCTAATTCGCGATTTAAGCCTAAAGGTTCCACTGTAGACCATCGAAATATCCAGTGCTGCTCTAGCAATTGAAGTTGTTGTTCCCGATCACCACCTCTAGGATGTTGCGGGATAAAATCCAAAATTCGTCATCGAAATTCGGAAAAATCATGATGTGTATCAATACAATGTTGGACCAATGGAGCTGATACTACAGAATTTCTTATGCGAGAGGCATGTTCATTCAGCCGAACTTTCATAGAACTAATTGTCCGACCTATGTACAAAAGCTGGCAAGGGCACATAAGCACGTACACTACATACGAAGATGTACACGAAGTAGACCAACGTGCTGTGTGAATAAAGGTAGAATTAGGGACCTGCCATTCTCTGCCCAAGATCGTTTGCGGGCAATGGGAGCAGGAGGCATTGGCACAAGCAAAATGACCCAAATCAGTTGGACTTGCCACTAGTCGATCTAGAGGAGAAGAAGTGGGTCCCACCATGTCACGAAGATTCGGACCTCCTTCTCACTATTTCATTCATGAATTCTGCGATAGTGGGACAGATGGCCATTGAGCATGCGCTGGCGTTTTTGAGCAGTTGTGAGATTGAGCTCTCCTTTTTGCAGTTGCATCGAGCGTTGAAACAGGGCTAAAATTTCGTTCTTGCCCGAAACGCAGTACTGTGTCTTGTGCTTATAACTGCAAGTGTTTCCTGACGGAGTAGTCCAGCTAAAGAATTGAGAACATACAGCGGATATGGAAGACATATTCTCAGTACTTTAAGATAAGTCTCGTTTTCGCTAGTTTTTTGTTCTCTGTTTTTGCATTCTCAGAGGTTCTACCTGTGCTTGGTAAGGGGGCAAAAAGGCTGCATCGCATTAACAGCTTTAATACATGGCTCCAGACCTGGTGCAAACAAGAAGGATTCAGATTTATTGGCGACTGGGGAAACAGATGGACCAACAAGAGACTATACTCTGCTGATGGACTACATCTCTGTCGCAGGGAAAAGAATCCTAAGTGAAAAATATAAGCAATATGTGGATATGCATTTAAACTAGAACAAGGGGGTGACGGATGTGGAAGGTCAAGCTCTGGACGTTACCCCCTGCAAAAGCAGATTAAAATCAGAAACAGACACACATTTAAACCACACATCAAAAACAAGTGGGAGGATGTAGACAGAACAAAATCAATGCTAAATACACGCAAGCCAGTTAAATGCTGGAAAGCAATGAGCACAAATGCTCGAAGCTTAGCCAACAAAGTTCCAGACCTAGAAACCCTAATGGTGGAAATGGATTTGGACATTGTAGCCATTACAGAAACATGGTTTAATGAATCTCATGATTGGGATATAGCCATAGCTGGCTATAATCTATTCAGAAGAGACAGAGAATATGGAAGGGGAGGAGGAGTAGCCTTGTATGTCAAAAGCAATATTAACTATGTTGTTTGTCACTTTCCAGAGCTCAATGCTGTATAGCTACGAATAATATAACAAGCTCTACTAATTTACCAAAGACCAACTATTCAGTGTATAATACAAAAGCGATATTTTTGGAGCGATCAGATCTCAGAATCGAAAATGGCTATATACTGCATTAACTTTCATGGTGCAGTAAACTGCCTTCAATACATCAATGATCTGTAATATCGCTGGTTTTTTTGTATATCTTATTCTTCTATGTTTTGTTTTTTATGTTTGTATATTTTCAATAAAATTGCGCTGCAACTAGAGCAGTGTGTTTTTGTCACGGCTTGCTGCTATCCTAGTGTTCATACGATGGGGATTTCCGTGTCGTGGTTTCTAATGACCTCCAACCACGTTTGATCCTTCAAACCACGTATGATCCCTCGTTGTTAACTTATATCCATAGCTTTGCATTTGTCAGGCTTTCCCAATATTTTGCTATATAGCTGTACAACTAAGTGTACCACTTTAAAGTGTCAAAGCAATGCCTTATACTCTTTAGCAAGCCAAATTCTTATCTGAAAGCGTCTTCAGCAGTGCCTCAATTTTTCTCTGAATTCCCAACGCATTAACAAGGCGCCACAGCGTTTCACAATAGCGTTTCTTCAGGGGACTACGGCTGCTGCCATGCTCACTCATGCATCAAAAAACGCCGCGCAATATTAAAGCAATATTAAAGCTACTGAAATGCAGGGGGCATGGGGAAAAGAAGAAGTGCTCTGGATTGTGTTGGAAAGAGGAGATGGCACTGTCATCCATACTGCTGTAGTCTACAGACCTCCGACACAAATTGAAGAGATAGATAACAAATTGATTATAGATATTGCCAAGATAGCCACAAAGGGGGAAGCGATCATATTGGGTGACTTTAATCTACCTGATGTGGATTGGATTACTCCTTCTGCAAATCTGGAAAGAAGCAAAAAAATCATGGATGCTCTCCAAGATGCGTTACTTAGGCAAATGGTGATGGAACCAACCAGGGAAAGCTCAACACTGGAATTAGTGCTCACCAACGGCGATAGCGTGCCGAATATCTGCGTAAGTGCCCCTGTGAGCAGCAGCGATCACATGGTGTGGTTTGAGATAAAAGCCATGGTACAGGCCAAACATAGCAAGCTCAAAGTCCTAAACTTCAAAAACACCGACTTCAATAAAATGGCCGAGTACCTAAAGGAGGAGCTGACAGGGTGGAAGGAGATAAAGGAAGTGGAATTGCAATGGGCTAAACTAAAGGTGGCAATAAAAGGGGCAACAGATAAATATGTAACAAAAGTAAACAAAAACAAGAGGAGAAGAAAACCTATTTAGTTTTCCAAAGAAGTGGCTATCTCAAATAAAGGCAAAACACACAGCTTTCGCAAAATTCAAAAGCTCGCAAACAGAGGAACACAGAAATGAATACAGGATCAAACTCAAAGAGACAAAGAAAGAAATAAGGATAGCAAAATCAAAGGCAGAGGAAAAGATGGCTAAAGATTTGAAGTGTGGTGACAAAACCTTCGTCAGGTATATTCGGGAAAGGAAGAAGATCAGAGGTGGAATTGCAGGACTCAGAAGTGCTGTGAACGGACTCGTGGAAAATGACATTGAAAAAGCGAAATTGGTCTAGTGGTCTAGTGGTTAGGACAGGGTACTTCAGGCCGGAGGGCCGGGGGTTCAAGTCCCACCTGGGGACAGCAATCTCAGGCCGGAGGGACTGGGATTTCTAGTCCTATAGGCACTCCTTGTGGTCTTGGGCAAGCCACTTAACCCTTCATTGCCCATGTTCCCTGTAAGTATTAGCGTATGTGTGTCATATCCCCTCGTGTTAAATGTATCCCCAAATTGACCGCTTTGACCCGGTGAAAAGCGGGATATAAATACAGCTAAATAAATAAATAAACGAATACTTCTGCTCTGTTTTTACTAAAGAAAGTCCTGAAGAAGGACCACCTGTGACTCCCAAATATAAAAATGGGAATGAAGTAGTTACCACACCATTCAAGGAAGATGAGGTGTTAGAACAACTTGCAAAACTGAAAGTGGACAAGGCCATGGGACCGGATGGGATACATCCCAGGATACTGAAAGAGCTCAGAGAGGTTCTTGCAGGGCCGTTAAAGGATGTTTTCAACAGACCCTTGGAAACAGGAGAGGTTCCTCAGGACTGGAGAATGGCTGATGTCGTACCTCTACACAAAAGTGGTGAAAGGCAAGATGTGTCAAACTACAGGCCTATGAGCCTTACCTCGGTGGCGGGAAACGTCATGGAGGCGCTCCTGAAAGAGCGAATAGTGAACTTTCTCAAAACCAACAGGTTGCAAGACCCGAGGCAACATGGTATTACCGAAGGACAAGCTTGCCAAACAAATCTGATTGAGTTCTTTGACTGGGTGACCAGGGAGCTAGATCTGGGGCATGCGATGGATATCATCTACCTGGATTTCAGCAAAGCCTTTGATACTGTTCCTCATAGGAGGCTTATCAATAAACTCGGTAGCTTGGGGATGGATCCTAAGATGGTAAATTGGATCAGAAATTGGTTGACTGACAGCCAACAGAGGGTGATGGTAAATGGAGCTCACTTGGATGAAGGGAAGGTGATTAGCGGGGTGCCCCAGGGGTCGGTCCTGGGCCCGGCACTGTTCAATGTATTTGTGAGTGATATTGCTGAAGGACTGAATGGAAAAGTCTGTCTTTTTGCAGATGACACAAAAATTTGCAACAGAGTGGACTCCCCCGAGGGAGTGGTTAACATGAGGAAAGATCTACAAAAGCTGGAAGAAAAATCTTAATTGCCAAGCATTAGACCAAATGCAAGGAAGTGCAGAGTCATGCACCTGGGTAGCAGAAATCCAAGGGAAATGTATGCGATAGGGGGCGAGAGGTTGGTGTGCATGGATCAGGAGAAAGACCTTGGTGTGATTATTTCTGAAGATCTCAAGGTGGCAAAACAGTGCAACAAGGCGGTGGCAAAAGCCAGGAGGATGTTGGGCTGCATACAAAGAGGAATCACCAGCAGAAAGGAAGAGGTACTTATGCCACTGTACAAGTCACTGGTGAGGCCTCACTTGGAATACTGTGTTCAGTTTTGGAGACTGTATCTTGCAAAGGATGTAAAAAGACTGGAAACTGTTCAGAGGAAGGCGACCAAAATGATTTGGAGCCTGCGTCAGAAGCCTTATGAGAAGAGACTTGAAGACCTAAACATGTATACTTTGGAGGAGAGGAGGGACAGGGGAGATATGATTCAGACCTTTAAATACTTAAAGGGAAATAATGAACAAACAAACCTCTTCCAAAGACGGGGAAGCTGTAAAACTAGAGGGCATTAGAGGAAGCTCCAGGGGGGTAAATTGAAAGGCAATGTCAGGACTTTTTCACAGAAAGGGTGGTGGATGCTTGGAATGCCCTCCCGATGGAAGTGGTGGGGGCAAACACGGTGACGGAATTCAAAATGGCATGGGACAGACACAGTGGATCCCTTTACAGCAGGATAAAATCAAAATAAACTGAACCATCTAATTTCTCAACAAATAGGGGTGTCCTGCATGGAGTGGTGGGTTCACCCCTAAACAGGGACGTGGGGAGGGGTGGCCTGCACGGAGCCGTAGGTGCACCTGCTCTTGCCATCGTGCCGGGCAGACTAGATGGACCATGCTGGTCTTTATCTGCCGTCATTTACTATGTTACTATGAGATGATTATAAAATGTAAACAATGTTTTAAACAATACTATACAAAGACATCTTTTTCTACTTATTGATCTAAAATCTGAGATATTAATCATTGTAATAATTCTCATCCATATTAAACCAATCTGTCTGTGGCCCTCCTTTAGAAGCTAAAGCACTGTATGGCAAAGAGGATAACATGCTACATTTCATTTAAAGTTTAAGAAAAACACACTTGTGCATGAAGACTGTAACATCATCCTGTGCGTACCAGAGGGTTTGGGAAGAGGGGTACTGGAGGGGGGCACAAAGCACTTTTTAAAAGGAGCATAACTTGGGGAAACATTTTTCTACCCATTTTGGGAATGATGGAGATGGGGGATGTGGGATGGGGGGACATGACCATCACGGATTTCTGCCTACATTAATTTCCATCCTAACAAGACTGGCTTACACATTAACGGGTCAAAATTCCTAAGGAAAATTTATCTCTATCTCCTCAGATGTAGTTGACTTTCTGGGAATACCGATGCTTGGAAGCTTCAATACAAACGGCATTATGCTATTTGATTAATAATACTGAGCTGTTTTACATGCATGAAACTCATTATTCTTTATTGCTGGCTGGCCCTGGCTTATGCCTCTTATGGCAAATTAACACACAATACAGGCTTCTAACACACATTAATTGACCTTTCATGTTCATTAATGTCATAAGGCAGCTTAGTAAATAGGCCCCTTATTTATCTATTGCTGTTCAGTTCTTTCAGTGGGTCAACTTACAAAGGTCTTTGACGTCTGGTTACTAATCAGTGATTTATTACGTTGTCCAAGTATACCTCTGTACTATAACAAATTTCTACCTCATGTTTCTAATTAGCTATATGTGTGTTTGTATATTTTTCTACCTGGTTGCCTATAATAAAGTCTAATATATATCTGCAGACCAGACTTCTTTCGTGGCTCATTGCCAGAATAACTCACCGAACTTTGGGCTGGGTAATAGTAGCCATTCCCCCTGGACAACAGAGAGTCTAACTTATTTTTATGCTACTAATATACCCTACATAATAATGGGGGCTCGTCCGGGATGAGTATTTCTGACTGTGCTACGTCTCTCAGAATTTGTGTAATATTTCTGTGCTGTTTATTGTGGTCCAAGCAGCTGTTTATGCTGAGGTTTGTGGCTAGAGAGCATTGTCTGTTGAGACGGCTTTGGAACCCACATTACAGGATCTCTGCATTAGAGTAATTCTTCAGCAGCTATTCCTGTGTTTGTTCTTACAGACAGTCTCAGCTATTGCTTAACGATGGCTCACACAGATAAGGTTGATTTGGCATTCCAGAAATTAGCTTCCCTATGTTGGTCGAAAGATACCACTGCCGACCACATTGAAAGAATTTCTAAGTGCCTTACAACAGATACGCAAGAGCTTGTTAGGGTTGATAGCTTTTTCAGTGAGTTCCTAGACCGGCTTCTTGCTCATAAGGCTAAATTACCGGTGGATATGGTAGCCGAGCATGCCTGTGTGCTGCATATTTTTATTGACAAACTGCAGAAGGCATTATGTCACCTGCAAACTAAATCTGAATCTCTAGAGTCTGATTTAAGGACAGCTCACAGTCAGCTACAGTGTGCCAAGGATACAGCAAAACAGTGTGAGAAGGAGAGTGCTGAATTACGTCATCAAGTTGACGAACTTCAGGCTGAGGCGACCAGACAGGCTAGCAGTAGCCTCTTTTCCCCAGGTACTACTAGCCTGTGGTGTCTGCGATGCCAAGAGTTAGTGGCTCAGGTTTCCGCTCTTAAGAAGCGGGGTGCACAGGATCAAAAGGAATTGCCGTTTCTGATAGTTTGTAGAACTGAACTAGCCGCCCAGACCAAGAGGTTAAAAGCGGACGCTGCTCTTTATGAGCAGCGAGAGAGTGCTTTGATGGCTGAGCTCGAGTCTACAGAGACTGCTCTAAGTGCAGCGAGACGGCGTACAGCCGATCTGCAAAGGGAGCTAGTTGTTGCACGTCAGGAATGTGGGCAAGAAATACAGAGAGTTAACCTCGAAATCCAGCAATTAAGAGCTGATTGTTTTGAATTGGCGTGTGTGTCCACCTCTCAGAGTAATGAGACAGAGTACAGGGATAATTTGATCCCTCTAGGCTTCTCGAATTACCGGAGGGTAGATGACGGCAGTTTGCCACTGGAAACCCTGCCCAGTGTTGAAAGGCAGCTTTTCCAGAACAAAGTCAGTTCTCTCCCATCAGCGCATGAGCACAGGAGAGAAACAGGGCGGAGTGAAACACCCTACTCTTGACCCCTCCCCATAAAGGGAGCGGTGGAGGGGGGGTGGGAAGTCCCCCTAGTGATGGAAGACTGTACCAGCAGCGACCACCAGAGGGAGCTGAAGGCAAGCAAAATCCTCTATGCTCCAGTGTCCTGCAAGGAAATCAAATAAATGAAGGTGCTTCTGTCGCACAATTACAAATCATCAAGACCTTGCGGAGCATGGTCACACCTTTTGAAAAAACTGGTCATGCCACCTGTGACATAGTGAGTCCTTTTAGTCCAGGAGAAACTCCCAAAGATCAGCAAAAAAGTGCAGGGCTGCAACATAAACAACAGCACATGGCTGGTTGTCAGGGAAACCAAGCCCGAGAGAGAAAGACAGGCCCCTGCTATCAGTTCAGCAGAGAGTCACAAGGCAATTCTGAACACCTGCTAGGGGGTGGAGTCAGCCTTTACCCGAGGAAGCTGACTCATAAGGAGGCCCCAGTTAACACAGAGGGGAGCGCAGGGAGCACGGAGAGAAAGGCAGAGAAGAGAGCTGAGAGCAGAACAGAGAAGGAAGAGAGAGACGAAGACGAGGAAAGGTCAGAGGCTCTGTGTAAGGGATACAGCAGGAGCAGACCTTGTCAGTGGAAGTCCTCTCTGGATTCTGAACAGGAGAAAAGGCAGGAAGGCCATTGAATCATACTCTGCACAGGTCAGGTTGGGAACCGACTGCAATTTACAAACCTCAGAGAAAACCTTATACAGCCAAAGTAAAAGGTAAGCCCAAGGGCTGGAAGTACAATAACTACTGGGAATTTATTGACCAGGAAAGTTGGGGCTACGGTACAGAGGACTGTAATGAGAATGGTTATTTAGAGCTGTACCAAACCCAAGAGC
This sequence comes from Ichthyophis bannanicus, assembly GCA_033557465.1. Lineage (NCBI taxonomy): Eukaryota > Metazoa > Chordata > Amphibia > Gymnophiona > Ichthyophiidae > Ichthyophis > Ichthyophis bannanicus. The sequence continues at coordinate 126,426,752 of CM066048.1, forward strand.
TAATCCCAAGGCCTAGCGTGGGAGCGGGCGTGGCTCCAGAGAGAACAGAGCAAACAATTCCTGCCTCAGAAGAGGAGGGCAGGGAAATTGAACTATCCTTTGTAAATAATTCTTTGGAAGCAACGAACTGTGCTATTTCTATGGCAGAGGGAATAATATCTCTGTGTTAATGTTTGATGCTGAAGAAAGCTGCTTTATTTTGTCCTTTTTGTCTGCCAGAAGAGCAAGAATTTATGTTACCTTTATTCCTGGTGAAATCCACCCCGGGAGGGGAATAAATCCCTTTTTGCTTTACCAACTTGAGTCACACTACTCTTTATTGAACTATCAAAGGAAATACATTTCCCTACAGGCAGTTCTGCAGGAAATAGTAAACCTCAGTTCAGGAAGGAACTTAACCTCCTTAAGCCCTACCTACCTACGGGTACTGGCAAGGGGGGAGGATCACAAATGGCGTAGTAGTACGGATTTTTACCTGGATTGAAGGACACCTGGAGGGACAATAGCCCAGCAGCAGCGACGGACTGATCTCCAGGGACAGGAGGTTCCAGCGCTCGACTGACTACCAGTCAGAGAAGGAGCTACTTTTCTCAGTGCCTGACTCTGCACTGAGCTCAGGTAATTGTAGCTGGGCATAAGTGTAGTGGGATAAACGGAGAAAAGGTAGTGCACAGTAGGAGTGCACGGGTTGAAAAAAAAAAAGGGAGAATTTTTTTTTTTTTTTTTGTGTTTTGGGCCACACTTGGGTCTTGTTTGTGTGTGTTTTCCCAGGTACCTGAAAAGCTAAAATGGAGCCGCACGAAATGCTAAGATGGATGTCTCTGCAGTGGGACAAACAGTTGGAAATGACTCGTCGAGTCCAGGACCAAGCCATGGCTGCCATTCAGGAACAGCAGAAGCCAATGAAGGAGCTCATGGAACTGTTAGTAAAGCAGCAGCAAGAGCCAGCAAGAGACTTACCTGAGTATACCCGTGGGGTAGGACTACCTGGTAGAGATTTCTTTATGCTGGGACAGCTGTCTCCTACAGATAATGTTGACGACTATGTGGACGCCTTTGAACGTCTTGCAGAGGCCATAAAGCTGCCTAAGGAGCAGTGGGCCCTAAGGTTTGCCATGTCTCTATCCGGCCAAGCCTTGTCAGCCTATAAGTCGATGCCTGCTACCTTAGCAACTGACTATGATGCAATTAAAAGTGTTGTAAGGGATAGGCTTGGGCTGACCCCTTCATTCTATAGGCGCCAATTTAGGGAGGCCAAGTTGAGGCCCGGAGAAACCCCTAAAGCCCTATACTATAGAATGAAAGGTTTAGCTTGGAAGTGGGTAAAACCAGAGCAGAGAACTGTTGAATCCATAATGGATGAGCTGATACTGGAACAGTATTTAGAAGCTGTTCCAGCAGAAATAAAAACCTTCCTCATGTTACAAGATTGTAAGACCTCAGAGGCGGCGGCTAGCATGACGGAGCGATATTTTGAGGCTGAGTTTGCCAAAGCCCCAAAATTAAGCGTTCCGGGTGCAGCAAAGGCTGGTGATAGAGACAAAAATGTAAAGAGTAAACTGCCTTATGAAAATGTATGTTTTTCCAATATGAGAGGAAAATGTTTTAAATGTGGGAATTCTGGACATTTTCAAAGGGACTGTGATTCTCGTAAAGCATTGATGGCTGGGATAGAGAAGAAAGTCCGGACAGGGTTTTTACTCCCGGTACAGGTGGAGGGTGTAAGGGCCCAGGCGCTGCTCGACTCTGGTGCTGAACAGAGCATGGTCTCCCAATGGCTCTGGGAGGCCATACAAGCCCAGTCAGCATCAGGTCAAGCAGTAGGCCAAGTGAGAGTGCAGTGTGTGCACGGGTCGGCCTCCTACTATCCTGTATATAACCTTACCATAGAGGGGTTAGCATCACGAAAGAAGGTGAAAGTGGCAATTGTGCCTCACCTATTATATGATGTCATTCTATGCAATGATTGGCCCCTATTTGATCAGGGAATGGGGAGGGGTGTAGGAGAAAGGACAGGGTATGTCTCCACCCGATCCCAGGTAAGAACCCCTCAGGATAAGGACCCTGATGAAGAAGTAGCGGGTCCATCCCGAGATAGGGAGAATTCCCCTGAGCCCGAAAGGGAGAAAGGAGAGGAAATGACAGACCCGCACAGACGGACCTTTTTGGCGCCCCATCTCAGAGGGGGAGGAAAGGAAAGGCAATAAGGAAACAGGAAAGGCACCGCAGAACCCATGGAAGGGCAGGGTTGGATGCCGGGGAGGGGCTACCCTGGGTACCCACGGAATTAGTGAGGAAATTCCCTTCCTTCCCGGGGGAACAGAAAGCGGATCCCACTTTAAAACGGGCCTTTGCCTATGCTCAGGAAAAAAGAGATACACTGCCCCGATTCCTCTTAGATAATGGTGTTTTATATAGGGAGAGCAACAACCCACATACAGGGGAAGTAAGGAAGCAACTAGTTGTACCAACCACGTTCAAGGCCATCGTAATGAGACTTGCCCATGACCACCCAGTGGGGGCCCATAAAGGAATCCAGGGGACATTGGACCAGGTCCTGGCCCGATTTTATTGGCCGGGGGTCTTCAGGGAAACTTCCCGCTATTGCGAAGCCTGCCCCGCTTGCCAACGGGTTAGTGCGTCCAAACCTAAAGTAGTGCCAATGATACCCACACCGGCCATATCCACACCAATACGTAGAATGGCAATGGATATTATAGGGCCACTAGATAGGACTCCCCGGGGCTTTCAGTACGTGTTGGTGATCATGAATCAGGCAACACGCTTCCCATGGGCCATTCCTCTCAGAAGCACCTCGGCCAGAACAATAGCCCTGGAGCTTATTAAACTGTTCTGCGAGGTTGGCTTCCCACAGGAGATGATAACTGATCAGGGAAGCAATTTTATGTCGAGGTACCTAGCCTAGCCACCGTGTGGGATGCCTTCGGCATCCACCATGTACGTACGGCGGCATACCACCCCCAGGCCAATGGCATGGTCGAGAGAATGAATCAAACCATTAAGCGAATGCTTAGGCGAGGTTTAGACGGACAGACATCTGAATGGGATAAGCTTTTACCTTTTGTAATGTATGCCTGTAGAGAGCGCGTACAGGCGTCTCTAGGGGCATCCCCCTACGAACTGCTATTCGGTAGGGCCCCCAGAGGAGTTCTCGACATATTGCGGGAGCAATGGGTAGAGCCCGACAGGGAAGAGACAGAGGTACCCCAGTTCCTGAGAAACCTTAGGAGTCGTTTGGAAAGAACGTCTCAAATTTCCCTGGATAATTTACAGGCCAGCCAAAAGAGACAAAAGAAATATTATGATAGGGGGACGAAGCCTCGCCAATTGGCAGAGGGAGATAGAGTAATCATTATGGTAGCCGAGGTAGGACCCAAATTCGACGCAAGATGGAAGGGACCCTGCACAATAGTGAAGAGGGTCGGTCCTGTATCATACCTCGTAGAAAACAGTAAGGGTCGGCGCCAAACCTACCATATAAACGTTTTAAAACCCTGGAAAGAAAGGGCGGTTACCGTAGAGTTGGCCAGTACAGAACACCATAAGAGCCCAGTAGGACGGATTACGTGCTGTCCGTCACAGGTTCCGGCAGCCCGTAATATTTTAAGTGGGGGGATCTGTGACATAGTGAGTCCTTTTAGTCCAGGAGAAACTCCCAAAGATCAGCAAAAAAGTGCAGGGCTGCAACATAAACAACAGCACATGGCTGGTTGTCAGGGAAACCAAGCCCGAGAGAGAGAGACAGGCCCCTGCTATCAGTTCAGCAGAGAGTCACAAGGCAATTCTGAACACCTGCTAGGGGGTGGAGTCAGGCTTTACCCAAGGAAGCTGACTCATAAGGAGGCCCCAGTTAACACAGAGGGGAGCGCAGGGAGCACGGAGAGAAAGGCAGAGAAGAGAGCTGAGAGCAGAACAGAGAAGGAAGAGAGAGACGAAGACGAGGAAAGGTCAGAGGCTCTGTGTAAGGGATACAGCAGGAGCAGACCTTGTCAGTGGAAGTCCTCTCTGGATTCTGAACAGGAGAAAAGGACAGGAAGGCCATTGAATCATACTCTGCACAAGTCAGGTTGGGAACCGACTGCAATTTACAAACCTCAGAGAAAACCTTATACAGCCAAAGTAAAAGGTAAGCCCAAGGGCTGGAAGTACAATAACTACTGGGAATTTATTGACCAGGAAAGTTGGGGCTACGGTACAGAGGACTGTAATGAGAATGGTTATTTAGAGCTGTACCAAACCCAAGAGCTAATCCCAAGGCCTAGCGTGGGAGCGGGCGTGGCTCCAGAGAGAACAGAGCAAACAATTCCTGCCTCAGAGGAGGAGGGCAGGGAAATTGAACTATCCTTTGTAAATAATTCTTTGGAAGCAACGAACTGTGCTATTTCTATGGCAGAGGGAATAATATCTCTGTGTTAATGTTTGATGCTGAAGAAAGCTGCTTTATTTTGTCCTTTTTGTCTGCCAGAAGAGCAAGAATTTATGTTACCTTTATTCCTGGTGAAATCCACCCCGGGAGGGGAATAAATCCCTTTTTGCTTTACCAACTTGAGTCACACTACTCTTCATTGAACTATCAAAGGAAATACATTTCCCTACAGGCAGTTCTGCAGAAAATAGTAAACCTCAGTTCAGGAAGGAACTTAACCTCCTTAAGCCCTACCTACCTACGGGTACTGGCAAGGGGGGAGGATCACACACCATAAATGAACATTTAGCTGCAGTCAAAGATGCCTTTCGGGCACTGAACATTACCAGGGGGGAGGACATGGTTCTGTATCTTCCATGGTCCTTTGATGTACCTTGTCAGCAATTTATTCGGGCCATGGCAGACGATGAAAAGAAGGACATTGTCATCTTTGAACAGGCAATAAAGAAACATTATGGGCCATACCCTGATGATATCGCTGCAAAGCAGGCAGCATTTAGTATGACTCATAGGGAAAATGAAACACCCCGAGAGTTTGCTTACAGACTTAGGCAGACCTTCTTCCAGAGTGACCCTTCTTGGGAAACAATAGAACACCATCAGGAGTTTCGTAATCTTTTCTGTCAGTTGCTCCTTCCATCTATTAAGCCTTATATGTCTGACAAGCGTCACGAACCCCTGTCACGTGTGATAGAACATGCCGAGTGGATTTGGGAAGCTGTTCCCAACATGAGAGCCACCAATTGTGGCAGCACCTCAAAGGCTCCAAGCAAAGCCAGAGAGCCAAAACAGTGTGTTAGTGCTGTAAAATCTACCCTTTCGTTAGAAAATAACTCTTCTCCTTCTGCTCCAAAGAATCCTCCCAGGCCACCCCAGAACAACCAGTCATCTGGGTCTAAGCAGCGCTCTGGGAATCAGCGTTTCACTCCGCAGAACCGGAACTGGAAGAGAAAGCCCGGTTTTGACAAATTCCTGGAGCTGGAGAAGAGAATAAGCGAGTTGACAGATATGATGAAGGCTACCATTGTATTCAGCTCCTCACAGGAGGCTTCTGCTAGTAGTGCGCCACCTAAGCCATGAGCAAAGCCTCAGAAGCCAGAGGATGAACTGGTTGACTCCTCTTCCCCTTCTAATGCGACTGAATGACTAACCAACTTTGTTTCTGTCCCACAGGTCACTATTGCACAGGTGCAGCCAGCTGGAGATGCCACCCCAGGGACACAGAGTGGCAGTCCCGCAATGGACAGCGAAGGTCCAGCCTTTGACACCATCAGGAAGCACAAGTACTTTCTGGGTAAACTCAAGCCAAAAGGACAGAGGTACACTGTTCCTGTTACAATTCAGCAGGCATTTCTCTGTGAGGGCCTGATAGATTCCGCCTCTGAGGCTACCCTGATTACCTTGAGTCTCTTTGATAGACTCACTGCTTCCTTGGGAAGTCAGAGGACCCTACACGTCACACCCAGTGATTTGTCACTCGCAGCTTATGGGAATCAGCCCATAGAGTCAATGGGGCAGATCTGGCTTAACCTCCAAATTGGAAAATTACAGGTGAAACATCCTGTCATCATTACTAAGTGCCCTGGGGAAGAATTCTTGATTGGCAATGAGCTCCTGAAACGGTTACGCCCCATTCTGGACTACGTCCAGGAAGTGATCTGGACACAGGTCACACATCCCATACCTTATGCTAGGGTAAAACATGACAGCAGAGTCAGTGGTCCTTGTTCGGTGGAACGCACAAACAAGTCCATCAGGATTAATTTCCAGAGGTCAGCTGATCCCCAAATCCTTCAGCTCCAGTATGAAAGGGCTGGAAATGAGGATCAGGGCATCAGCGACGTGGTTTCCATTGCAGTGAGTTCAGTAGCTAACATTGTCCTTGATACTGACTGCCTGCAGATATTCCTGAAGGAACCTGTGGAAGGTTGTGAGGTGCAAACCCCTCCTCCATCCCATCCCTGCCTAGATCACCCTAGGAGACTGACGGACATATTCTCGGCTGAGAAAGGTCCCTTTATATATGTGCAGGTGGGCATGTCCCAAAAGGAAAGGGCCCACCTATTACCCCACTGTGACCACTCCCTCATCAGTGAGACTCTTTTCTATCGGCTCAAACAACAGCTTACCCTTGATTGGGTAATGGGAGCGAAGACTTCGTTCCAAGTGCCTGGGGAAGGGCTCAAGACATTAGTGGGCTACTGCAATCTCCCCTTGCAAGTTGGGGTCAAAGGTTTTCGGCACACCTTCTCCATCATCAGAGGACTTGAGGTGCCCCTCTCCTTAGGCTCAGATTGCCTTGTTCGACTGGGAACTTATGTGGATTTTGTGAACAACATCCTCTGGAGTAGGATGGAAGGAGATCCGGTGGATTTCTCTGGTGCCCGCCCATCCCTACGGGCTGGTCAGACTATTCCTCAAGTCTGTGAAGTGGTCAGTGCAGAAGACACCCACATACCTGGGAGGGTACAGGATTGTCCCCTGCCGATACAGGTGACCCGAGGACATGTGTTCTCAGACAACTTGGTCTTCTTCAGTCCAAATTCCCGTTTTGAGGAGCTGGGCCTAGCCATGGGTCCCATACCCTGCATGGAGACCACAGCTCCCTCCTTACACTTATTGCTCACCAATCCAAATCCAGATCGCATTCACCTTGTGAAAGGCGAACCCCTGGGATTCCTAGTGGGAGAATCGTTCCCAAGTGTGGAATTGAGTCTCCAGATTATTGGGGAAGCCCCTGTTTCCTGGAACATCTGTGAAGGGGGAGGGACCCCTGCGTGTGTACGATCCTCACCCCGAGGCCTCCTCACCTTACAGTTTGTCTGGCCACATAGTGCTGTGACCTCTCAGGTGGTCCTCGAGTCTGACCATCTGATTTTGTCAAGTAAACTCGATGAGGCTGTTAGTTCCCTCACCCACCAGGGGGGGAGCCCCATGCTGTCCAAGCCATCCAGGTCTCCTCTCTCCAAGATGAGATTGCGGAGAAGGTTGAAATACCCTCCAACAAACCTGTTCTGGGATTTGATGAAATGGTTGCGGGAAAACTTGCTGAAGCAGACGCCTGCACTGATGAGTCAGAAAAGGCCCAATTAAAAGAACTGCTGTACCGTCACAAGGACCTGTTTGCCACTGACACCTATGACTGTGGTCTCACCGACCTACATGTCACCCGTATTCCTATGGATCCCAACAGTAAACCTGTCTTTGTGAGGCAGTATAAAATCCCATTGGCCTCCTATGAATCCGTTCAGGAAATCATTAATTCCCTGGAACAAAAGGGAATTATACGTCAATGCAACAGTACTTACAATGCCCCACTGTAGCCTGTCGTCAAGAAGGATTCTAGCTGGCGCTTAGCTTTGGACTATCGCCAGCTTAATAAAAAGGTACCTCTATCCAGATGGCCTATGGCACATCTGGAACAGAACTTAGCCACCATCAAGGGTGCAAGGTACTTTACAAGCCTGGATCTGGCCTCAGGATTTTGGACTATACCTGTCCATCCAGAAGATCAGCATAAGCTGGCTTTTACCTTTGGTAGGCGACAATATACTTGGAATCGGACACCGTTTGGTTATTTGAATGCCCCAGCAGACTTCAATATTTTCCTGCATAAGGCTTTGCCTGATGCTGAGACTAGAGGCACCCTCGTCTATGTAGATGACATTCTGGTGAAGAGCACCAATTTCACTGACCATTTGCAAGAAATAGAGCATGTTTTCCAGCAACTGAAAGCTGCGGGAGCAAAGCTGTCCTTGGCAAAGGGCCAATGGTGCCGGAAATCCCTCAATTATTTGGGTTACGAAGTTTCTGCTGAGGGACTGCGGCCTCAAAGGAAGAGAATTGCGGCCTTGCAACAATTCAAACGTCCGACCAACGTGAGTGAGCTGCGCTCATTCTTGGGCATTTGCAATTATTCACGCCAATTTGTGGATCAATATGCGGAGATTTCCCGACCCCTGGTCAAACTCCTCAAAAGAGATGAACCTTGGGTATGGAATCCCGACCAAGAGGCAGCTCTAGAAGAGCTGAAGGCGGCTTTGAGTCGAGCTCCCTGTCTTGCCTATCCAGAGAGTGGCAGAGAATTCTTCCTGGAACTAGGTTTCACCGATCACTCTATGAGTGCTGTTCTGTACCAGATGCATGACACAGATAGGAAAGTTATTGCCTATGCCAGCAAAGCTTTAACGGAAGTGGAGAGGAAATACTCTGACTGTGAGAAATCCTTGTTGTCCACAGTCTGGGCCCTCCAATATTTCCGCAGTTATATCCAAGGTGAGAGGCTGGTTGTTGAGACTCATCACCAACCCATCAAGTTCCTAGGCAGTGATCGGATTAAATCGGGACAAGTGTCAAACAGTCGCATTGTCTCCTGGACCTTAGCACTTCAGGGCTGGCCCCTAGAAGTAAGGTATGCTCAAAACCGCAAGGATGCCGCTGCACAGGGCCTGGCTGAATTGCACGATTGCACTGCCAGAGCACCTTTAGTGGGTAATTTAGACACCGAAATGGAGTCATGTACGCCTGAGCCTTCTCGTCATCGTCCTTATGATGAGAACCTCTGTAAAGGCTACCCCAAGGTATATGTGGACGGTTGTGCTTACCGTCGAGAGCCTGACCATGAACTGGTAGCAGGTATAGGTGTAGTTTGGAACCAGACCCGCCCTTGTGAACCCTTGAAGTACCGTCTGGGTACCAAGACTAATCAGTATGCAGAGCTAGCTGCAGCCCTGGCAGCTCTCCAGTCCGCTGCTCGGGAAGGGGTTCACACCCTAACCATCTGTACTGATTCAGACTACGTCCGACAGAATTTTGTTTCCCACTTACCCATTTGGAAATCTAACAATATGCTGAATTCCAAAGGGAAACCTGTCAAACATGCCGGATTGATTCTGGCCTTGGACAAGGTAGCTCATGAACATGACATGACCATCTACTGGAAGAAAGTGAGAGGTCACTCCCGTGTTGATAATCCTGACAAGATTGGAAATGATCTAGCTGATCAGCTTGCCAAGGAGGGTGCTGTCTCTGGAGACCTCTGGCAGTTGGAGGCCCCCGAGACTAATGGGCTTCGAATTGTGACGGCGGTTACCTGGCGACAAGTTCAATTATCCACCATGCCCCCTGTGGTTCAATGGTGTGGCGAGAGCACAGATCTCGACCTCGTGCAAGCCCAGAAACAAGATCCTACTCTTGGACGTTTCTACCTTTTTCTGCAGAACCCCCAGGAACACCCATTAACTCTGGAGGATTGTCAGGACGATGAGGAACTGAGGATCCTCTACATCTCCAAGGACATGTTCCATTTCCAGAAAGATCTGTTGATACGGATGAGTAAGCATGGTATTGTGCAATGGGTGGTACCTCGGGCCTTCCGTGGAATTATGTTACAGCACGCTCATGATGAACCTTGTGCCGGTCAGAGAGGTGACCGCATAACCTATGAAACATTGAAACAAGTGGCCTACTGGCCCCACATGTACCAAGATGTCCAATTGTATACTAAAGGTTGTCTGACCTGTTGCAGATTTCAGCCTGCAGCTCCTTCTCATAGAGCACCTTTGAGAAACAGAGGTCTGACCATGCCTTGGTCTGATCTCCAGATTGATTGGATCGGCCCCGTGCCCCGATCCTCTCGAGGCAACAAATATATGTTGACAGTTACCTACTTATTTACTAAGTGGGTCGAGTGCATCCCAGCACCCAACTGTACCGCCGAGACCACGGCCACCTTGTTGTTAAACCATGTTTTCAGTAGGTGGGGCCTCCCCATGCGAGTGGAATCCGACCAGGGTTCCCACTTCACGGGACAAGTCATTAAGCATCTGTGGAAGGTACTAGGTGTGAAGGCCAAAGTCTACATTGCTTATCGTCCACAATCCTCTGGATAAGTGGAGAGAGCAAACAAACCTATCATCAGTGTCTTGAAAAAGTATGTTTCTTCCTCTGGGAAGGACTGGGACATCAAACTGCCCTTGGTCCTGATGGCTATCAGAGCCACGCTTCATCGTGCTACTGGTGTGTCCCCTTTTGAGATGATGACAGGTAGGGACATGGTTTTACCCCTTCATCTTCTTTACAGGACTAATGATGTGAATCTCGCTGCTGCTACAACTGCTCATGAATATGTTGCCCACTTAAGACAACACTTGCAAAGTGCCTTTGCCTTTGCCCAAAAGAATTTAGACACTGCTGCTAGGGGTAGGAAGGCCTACTATGATTTGAGGACTACCTCTAAAGAATACCAGATTGGCGATGAGATATTCTACTACAATTTTGGTAAGAATAAGGTCAAAGACTGTAAATTTCTACCTAGCTGGAACGGTCCATTTCCTATTGTGGATAAAGCCTCTCCTGTTGCTTATCAAATTCGGATGAAGTCCAGTACTGAGAGGGAAGGCTCCCTTAAATGGGTCCACATTAATCAGCTTAGACCGTGTCATCCCAGTAAGTTCCTTCCTGACGAACCTCTTGCTGAAGTGGATGATTCTAACTTTGAGGCGGGATAGCCTGTTTGTCTTCTTTTACAGATGGAGTCCCGGACTTTGAAGGTCCTGTTTCTGATTTTGATGTTAGCGGGATCCGAGGTTGCCAGATTGATCGAACCTGGCCCTCTTTCTGGTGTCGTGCTACAGGATGCGCCTGGTTTCCTGATTACACAGTCCCAGACTGTCACACAGAAAGTTTTTGTGTCCCTAGATCCCCGACATGTTTTACAGAAACATTTTGAATCGTCTGTTGCACGCATCACTGATAAACCTGGTGCCTACTCTCGGCATGTGCCAATGCTCTAAAGACATTCATTGGTTGTGTCCTGGTAAACCTTTCCTGAAGGACACTTCTACGGCTCTTTGTGGGTTGTCTGCTGAAAATGTGAAAGAACAATGTAAAGTTACCATGACCAAGTACGATGACTTTTCAGAGACTAAAGTTGCTGTTGTCAACAATGTTTGGCTGGTTAGTACCCCTTTGAGTGAACTCCTGGTCACCATGAATAAACATGACATTCATAATAGAGTTCCTCTACCCTGCAATGTTTGCTTGATTGATGTTCCCAAGAACTCCATTGTTAATGTTGGTGGAGTTTCCTTGTTTTATCTAGATGCTGACCCTGTTTCGACAGAGCTCCAGATATTGGATGTGTTTCGAGGTCACGAGATTGACTTCACTGCAGCCTTGACCTATCTTTTGGACTATAAGGACTCTCACACAGTTGAACTGTCCATTGACCAGGACAACCTTGCCATTGCTGATTATAACTTTGATTCACGTGATGTGGACATTTTACAAACTAATTTTATGTCACATGTCATTGTGCCTGGTCTTTTCTTTCTGTTGGTGCTCCAGTTTCTTATCTCTTTGTATCAACAGAGACAGATTCGTACTCTTCGTCGCTCTATGCATCCTGCACCTCTGCTGCCTGCCATGCGTCTGCAGGATTTGCTGGAACGTCACACTTTTGAATAAGTGTCACCATTTTCTTTGAAAGTTATCCATTTCTCTTAATTGAGTTGTTTTTTTCATAGATAGCATGTGTTTATTTTACTAACACGGTTACACATGGCTTCTCATTACTTTTGAGTGTTCACCTTGGTGTTACACTAACACATTATATTGCATTACTGATATGCATTTTTGGTTTGGATACTATATCTATACTCTTGTGTTTGAAGTTAACATGCATTATCTTAATTGCATTGACTTGACTGTGTCTATGTCATTTTATTTTGACTTCTTTTATTGCTTGAGTGTATTCACTGTATTATTCCTCATGCAGTATTGCTTTCATGCATATTGTGCTTGAAGTATTATCCACTTCTCATGCATTAGTCAACCATTTGTCATTTGGTTCTGACCTGCATGGTAGTACTGCTAGTTAGGCTTTGTACGATGGAGTGTACTCCCTTGTAGCATCCTCCATCTTACAAGGGGGGGGGGGAGATGTAGGGCTGGTACCCCTGCAATTCTACATGCAAATCTCCGGCCTGCTCAGCAACTCAGGCCTGAACCAAACTGCAGATGGATTCTTCACTACACTTTTGCTGTGTTCAGCTACAAACGACCTCTAAGCAACTGCTGGTGCAGCGTTTCTAAGCATGCATACAGAAGCTATTGTCCATGGATGGCCTTGGACACTTGTACATGCCCAGAAGTTACATACTGTTGCCTCTGCCTGACTTCTTACTATGGCTTCTTTGTTTGCAAGAAGATGCCCATCATCTACCTCCTGATTCGCTGAGAACACCTCAGACTGCCTGGTGCCAACCAATCATCGGACCTATGACGGAGGATTCTTACACAGAATAATGCAATCTGCACTGGAACTTTAGTAAGAGAGAGCTGGGGGCTTTTCCCACCTGTTCATACAGACTTCTGCACCAGTTCCTCTCTGCTGTGCACTGCGTACCTGATTCCTGCAACCTGAGCTTTCCGCCAGACGGCCACTACGTGTGGGCTAGGCCGTCCTCCGTAGGTCTGAGATAAGACTTTCACAGATACCTCCGGTTCGGACTTACTGCGGCTCGCCTGTGACGAGGCTGGAGCCTGCAGTAGCTAACAGCTGCCTCCTTGGACAAAGCTGTTCCTGAGTGCCCGACAGAGCTAAGGTACTGGCATATCTCTCCTCTCCCGGATGGGCAAGGGGTTAGCAATATATTTCTTACTTTTCCTCAGTGCAGAGCGAATCAGTGACGTCTGGTTACTAATCAGTGATTTATTACGTTGTCCAAGTATACATCTGTACTATAACAAATTTCTACCTCATGTTTCTAATTAGCTATATGTGTGTTTGTATATTTTTCTACGTGGCTGCCTATAATAAAGTCTAATATATATCTGCAGACCAGACTTCTTTCGTGGCTCATTCCCAGAATAACTCACCGAACTTTGGGCTGGGTAATAGTAGCCATTCCCCCTGGACAACAGAGAGTCTAACTTATTTTTATGCTACTAATATACCCTACAGGAGTTCTCAAGCTATAATTCGACTATAATGAATGAAAGATTGTGGTGGCCCTATTCCAAAATAAATTAGAATTGCAGACTTGTTCTGGGTTCCCTCTAAATGCATGGGAGCCCTCCACCCATATTCCTACCATGGAGGGTGGTACAACAATACTGCTCCTTGATTACATGAAGGCAGGTCCTCTTGGCCACATTCCCTCCAGCTGACAGGGTCCTCAACCCATGTGCCTACCATTGGAGGTGGCACATCAGTATCCTTCAGGATTCCCAGGGGACCTTCCTAACCCTGGGACTTGAAAGCACACTATTGATGCATCCCCCCTCCCCACACACTAACAGGAATGCACCTTACAGAGAGAGAGTGTTCTCCCTTCGAGTCCTGCAGAACTTGCTTGACCTTGTGATTGAAACTGAAATATTGATGCACTAACCTCAATGGTAGGAAAGGGATAGAGGACGCCCACACACGAAGAGGGAATGTTGATTCTGAACCACATCCTTTAAAACAACAAGCATATAATAATCACAGTTTCTCAGTGGTGGAATCCTCTAATACAGTAAGGCTATGCTTTCAGAAGCAATCGGTACAACTTATCAGCACTGGAAGGCACCTGGCAATGTACATGTCTAGCAGCAACATTCATCCAAGTTTAGAAAAGCTTTCCAAAGTTAATCCCTGAGAAAGTAAGTTCAACAAAAGAGGTCCAGCTACCTGTTTGCAGACTATTGCCCCTTTTCTCAAATGAACAAACCACCCTTTGGCAAGAGATCAAAGCATGTATCTGAAGAGGACCACACAGCATTTTTTGGTTAGATTTCGAGAGGATGAATGAATAAATGTTTATCTTTCTTAAAGAAAATATTCAACATAAATCTAAGAAAAAATGTAAGCAAATGGAGCAACCTTCTGTCAGCACCGAGTGTTCTAGATAAATTCATATCCCGAAATAAAGATATCTGTGGCACTGAGATTCTCGCAGCCAAATGGAATTGAAGCTCTGAATAAAGGTGTTTTCACTGATAAAATACAATAATTTTGGGCATTCTGAACCTGCAGTCTCTCAAAGGTTTCACTCCTGGCTAATTTATTTCATCTTAATTGGAATTTCCCTCAGCAGGGGACATTAAACTCTTCTTTATGTAGTTTGAATATTTATGCAAATTAGCAGGCTGCACTTCCTCTTTAAATAGATTAGAGAAATGACTAGTATCAGCAAACTGTATGTTCCTGAGTAACTCGGTTTCTGTATCCAAAGGAGAATAGGAAATTGCTCGTTTTCCTTTTTGTGTTGGTCACTCCTTCATGTACGTAACCAGCTAAAGACTGGGGAAACCAGCTCATTGTTTAATGGGCTAAAAACTTTTCATAATGTTTCCTTTTTTCAGGTGTCTTTTCTCAAATAGCAGTGGATCAGTCTGGTGCTGAACTTCTAAAGCCGACCGAGACCCTCAGGCTGACCTGTAAAGTCACTGGATACTCAATTACCAGAGGTTACTGGTGGTACTGGATCCGACAGTATAGGATCTACACGGCATCTGTCACTGCTCTCTGTCATGGTGGCTATCAGTTCTCCCACATGCCTCGACCCACTGGCCGTGGTGGTGGTGTTGGGCTTCTACTTTCTCCTTCCTGCCAATTCCAACCCCTCCTGCTGCCTCAGTCTCACTCCTTTCCCTCCTTTGAAGTCCACTCCATCCACCTTTTCACTCCACTACCTCTCCGGGTAGCTGTTATTTATTGACCTCCTGACAAGTCTGCTTCTACCTTTCTCAATGACTTTGGCTTGTGGCTTTCCTTCTTTCTGGATTCATCTTCCCCCTCCCTTATTCTCAGGGATTTTAACATTCATTTTGATAATCCCTCTGATCCTTATGCTCTAAAGCTCCTTTCCCTTACCTCCTCATTCGACCTCCAGCTTTGCTCTACTGCCCCCACCCACCAGCACGGCCACTGACTCGACCTTGTATTCTTCTCTAATTGCTTACCCTCAAACCTCTGTACCTCAGCTCTTCCCTTATCTGACCATCACCTGCTAAGCTTCACTCTTCATCACCTGCCACCTCAACCTCATCCTATCTCCTACAACCTCTTTAGAGATCTTTATGCTATTGACCCTTTGGTTCTCTCCTCCACTGATTCTTCATCTCTTTCCTCCACTATGTCGTCTAAGTCTGTTGATGAGGCAATAGCTTCTGTTCTCACTCAGCACCATGCCACGTCCTGTGAGGCATACTGCACCCCAGCCTTGGCTTTCATCCACTACCCGCTATCTACACTCCTCTGCCCGTTCAGTTGCTTGGCTCAAATCCGGTTCCCCTGCAGATTTTCTACACTTCAAATTCATACTTGTCGCTTTCCAGTCAGCCATAGCACTCGCCAAACAAGACTATTATGTCCATCTGACTAACTCTTTTGCCTCTGACCCTCACAGTCAAAGTGGTGTACATTCAGGTACTGTATATACATTTTCCCTTGTCCCAAAAGGGATCACAATCTATGTTTTTTTGTACCTGAGACAACACAGGGTTAAGTGGCTTGCCCAAGGCCACAAGTGCAACTGAGGGACTAGAAGCCCCAGTCCTTTCAGCCCAAGATTGCTGTCCTTTAGTGGAATTTGAGCCCCTGGCCTTCTGCCTGAGATAGCTTGCCCCAAACTCCTCCCTACTCTCCCTTTACTACTCTCAGCTCTCTCCTCAAGATGCCTCCACCTCCGACGCCTCCCTCCCTTTCTGCCCAAACTCTGGCTGACTACTTCCATGATAAAATCCACAAGATTCCCTACAAAATCAGCTACTTCTCCTCCTTCCCCTCGTCACTCCCAACTTTCTTCCTCTACCTCTGATACCCTATCTTCCTTTTCTGTGATCTCTAAGGAGGAAACCGCTCACCTTCTTTCATCCTCCAAACTCACTCCTTGCTCCTCTGATCCTATTCCCACCCGTCTCCTAAACCCCATCTCTTCCACTGTTGTCCCTTCCATCTCTCATATTCTCAACCTATTGCTCTCTACTGCAACTGTCCCTGTAGCCTTCAAGCATGCTATAGTTACACCTCTCATCAAGAAACCCTTTCCTTCTAACTATCGACCCATTTCACTCCTCCCCTTCATTTCTAAACTACCTGAATGTGCAGTTCACCGCCGTTGCCTTGACTTTCTCTCCTCTCAAGCCCTCCTGGATCCTTTACAATCTGGCTTTCATCCTTTACATTCTACTGAAACAGCTATTGCCAAAGTCTCCAGTGACTTGTTCCTGGCAATATCCAAGGGCCTTTACTCAGTCCTCATCCTTCTTGACCTCTGTGCAGATTTTGATATTGTTGACCACAACCTTCTCCTTGATACCCTGTCCTCATTTGGTTTTAAGGGCTCTTTGGTATCCTGGTTCTCCTCTTATTTCTCCCACTGCTCTTTCAGTGTTTGTTCTGGTGGATCCTCCTCTGCTGCTATCCCGCACTCAGTTGGTCTACCCAAGGATCTTTCTTGGGTCCACTACTTTTCTTTCTCTATACCTAGTCCCTTGGTGCGCTCTTCTCTTCCCATGGATTTCAGTACCATCCTTACGCTAATGACTCCCAGATCTACCTCTCTACACCTGAAATCTCTCCGGCAAACCAGACCAGGATCTCTACCTGCCTTTCTGACATTACTGCTTGGAAGTCTCACTGCTGCTTGAAATTGAACATGACCAAAACCGAGCTTCTTATTTTTTTTCCCCTAAAACCTCCTCTTCACTTCCTCCTTTTTCAGTCTCTGTGGATAACTCTCTACTCCTCCATGTTTCTTCAGCTCGCAACCTTAGGGTTATCTTTGACTTCTCTCTCTCCTACTCCACACACATCCATCTGAAAGCTAAGACCTGCCATTTCTTTCTCTATAACATCAACAAAATCTTCTCATTCCTTTCTGAACACACTACTAAGACACTTTTCCACTCCTTAATCACCTTCCATCTTGACTATTGTAACCTACTCCTTGCTGGTCGCCCTTTGAATCATTTCTCTCCCCTTCAATCTGTTCAATACTCTGCCGTGCAGCTAATTTTCCACCAGCCTCATGATGCTCATATTACCCTTCTTCTCAAGTCACTTCATTGGCTCCCTATCTGTTTCCGCATCCAGTTCAATCTTTTCCTACTAACCTATAAGTACGTTCACTCTGCAGCTCCTCACTACCTTTCCTCTCTTATCTCTCCCTACACCCCTCCTCGGGAACTCCGCTCTGCTGGCAAATTGCTTCTATCTGTGCCCTTCTCTTCTATTGCTAACTCCAGACTTCGCTCCTTTTACCTTGCTGCACCTTACACCCGGAACAAACTACCTGAGTCTGTACGTCGGGTGCTTTCTCTGACCCTTTTCAAATCCAGTCTGCTGCTTTTCAGATCTTGATTCACCTGATCTCTTTGTGTTTCCCTTGTGTTGTCTGTCTTGACTAGATTGTAGCTCTGATGAGCAGGGACTATCTCTTGCATGTCTGTGCAGTGCTATACAACCTAAGTTTTATACGTGAAGGGAAAATCAACAAGACTGCTCGGAGAATGTGTTTGGTTCCAGATGTATCTCAGGTACTGACTAAAAGTGAATGAATTATTTTGTTCCTATAGCCATTCACAGTTCTGGTTTTCCACTGTGAATTCATTTGTCAAAACTAAATAGGATTGTTTTAATCATATTAATATTATTTGCAATACATGCATCGTCAATGTTGTGTCTGCTCACAGGGAAACACACTTCTTTCCTCAACTTTCTGTTCAGAAATCTTCTAAAAACAAGTTCTGGGAAGTTTAAATTAAATTGTAGAAAAAGAGCATGTTGAAAAATATTAAGGCAGGTGTTTCCTTGCTAACCTCTGAGACTCTGAGACCTGTTTGGAAGCCCCTTAGCAGTCTCTGTGAATAAAATATTCCCATATTCCCATTCCTACATGTACCGGGCCAACAATAAAAAACATTTCTAAAATACTCTCTATCCTTTCACCGTTTGGAGTCTGCAGGTCATGCACACCAGGCACTAGAACTGCTGCTCAATTTTCCATCCTATAAATGTTTCCTTCTCTCTTCAAAGCTCCTTGAAAAACTATTTGAAAAATATTGGCTATAAAAATATATATACATTTTATATAGGGGGAAATATAATACACGTGGAGGCACATTCTAAACTTGATGATTACAAGGGGGCGTGATGGAGACATGGCCTGGGCAGCCTTAAAAGATGCATCTGTCTGTGCAGTTACAGAAAGACCCAAACGACTGGACTCAGCTGTTGGCACGTCCATCACCTCTATCCCTATACCTCCTTCGGTGAATAAATAGTTATCTGAAACTTGCTCATTTTGTGAAAGCAACATATATAGAGAGAAGAGGACAATATGCTCCCACGTCCCCGCTACTTTTCACCAGGTCAAAGGAACAGCCAGGCGAATAAACACATCTTTCATTTTGTCGCTGAGCTACTGCACATCATGTAAGTAACAGTGGATGCACACGCGTTCTGGAATAGCATCACGGACATGTCAATGTAATTGGGAACCAGCACGTCCATAACTGAGACATGCAAGTTTCTGAAATCACTTGGAAACTTGCACGCGTGGAGGACCTTAGCCTGCATGGCCCCATTTGCAGTTCATTTCGTGGGGATGCGTATCTTCTAGAATGGAGACTGCTTTATTTAGAAGGCACTTAACATGTGCAACCTTCACCGATTCCCCTCCCATGGAATTTCAGATGTTCTGACATGGACGTCCCAAATCCAAGCCAGACATCCTTTCTAAAATGCGTCTGTTTATTTTCTACTTTTCATTCAGTAAAGTATCATTAGGGCTTCTCATTGAGTTAATGCAAATCCTTTACTCCTTCATTTCATAACGTATCAATCATTTTGAAACTTCAGCTGTCACTTTCATTGTACATATCGCAGTGACTTCAGCCCAGCGCCCAGCAGAGGCTGCCTCAGGGGCTTCACTTCTCCTGTCTTCAAAATCAGATTATTAAAGTAGCATCTTAGCTAAGATGCTAATTTAATAATCTGATTTTTATTAGAATCTTTGACAGAGCAGTTGCACCTAACGTACGTTGATTTTGGTACAAAATGCTCATTCGGAGCCAAAGCCTAGTGCACTTTAGTAAAAGAGCCCCTTAGGGACAAGGAAATACCTACTGTAGCTGAATGCGTGAGCTAACTAAATTGGAATAAATGTATTTGCATACACATGGAGGCCAATTCTGATTGGGGCTCGTCTGGCCCGTCCAGACGACCAAAATTTGGACGGGCTGGATTTGTACCCAATTCTGCAGCCGTGGGAGCTAGACATTCTCACAGGAGCTGAATTGGGTGCAAAGGGGTTGGATGGGTCGGATAGGCCCAAATTCTGTGCCACCAGACATACAGCTCCCACTTCATCTAACTCTCCCAATGCTCCCATATGGAGCCTCAGTGCCGTGATGTCCCGCCGGCAGGGCATCAGGACACCATGCAGGAGCCCTGCTGCCCCGCACAACCATTGTGGTGCTTTTCCCTGCCATCTGACCCCGGAGGGGCCTGCCAAGGCTGGGATCTGGCAGTGGGGATCTTCTTGCACTGCTCACCTGGTCAGAAGTGTCCTGCCTCAATGGCCTCAGACGTTGGGGGAACTCATTCCACCTCTGAGGTAGAATAATTCCCCCGTCTATCTCCTCAAGCCCAGACGTACAGGGCCACAACCGCAATCGGCCCTGTACATCCGTGGTCAGGGTCCCACCCAAGGTCCTCCTCCCGCCCTCCCAGTCCTGCCCCCATCCAGAACTCATCTCCTCTGTACGTATGGAGAGCTCTAGTGCCGGCATCAGGTCCAGGAGAATAGCAGGGATTGGACATCCAAGCCGGGCGTCCATCCTCACTATTATAACATTGGAATGATCCCCTTGGTCTAAGAGCAAGGTATAAATACCTTGCTTTATGGTCTATGAACATGGCCTATAGATGTCTGCAGTCTCAACTACAGAATTGTAAGGGGTCATTGCATAAGAAGCTACTTATAAAAATGTTCCTTTTTCATGCCTATTATTTAAAGAGTAGTCAATCCATCAAGTAATTTCCTTACCATTCCCCTAGATATTTCTATGTTTCTTTAGGATCTCTAAAGGTAAAAAGGGGACTGTTGTAGTTGTTATGGAAGGACAGACTAGATAGGCCATGTGGTCTTCTTCTGTAGTCATATTTCTATGTTTCTATGTCTCTCAGTCCATCAGTTGTCAGCCTGCTTGTATGCAGTTGTGTTGTCTCTTTTGACATGACTGTAATGAGTAGGGACTGTCTCTTACATGTGTTTGCCATGTAGCACTATACAAACAATACGTAGTACTAGTATGTGGCACATAAATGCTCTTACATGAATGTATAGTCGGTCCAAGGTGGGTGCAGACACGTGTGTGTGCCCTCTGCATGCGCATATGCATTTTATAAAGTACGCCAAGCATCACAACTGTTCCCCACTTTAAACTGCGTCCTGGGAATGCCCGCATACATCACACATCAAAAGCAGGCGCTATCTTTCCACACGCTTGCTTTCTTCAGTTTTATAATAATGACTTTCGGCGTGTGACATATAGTTTACGTGTCGAAAATGCATTAGAAAATTACTCCCTAGACAACCACTACACCAGAAATGAAGAGGAAGTCTGTGATTTGAGAACACGAGCATTCCTCAGTTCAAATTGATCAGAAACTTACTTCAGATGCGTCAGTAACATTTGGCCTTACCCTGTATGACTTGAAATTGTTTAGAAAAGGGGATAAATTCATCAGATAACTTAATTAGTGAACATCACATCTGACTATTCTAGCAGACCAGGTCACAACAGGAAACATAAAACAAAAGTGCAGAGAAACAAGATAAGCACAGTATAAAAGCTCAGCAATTAGAGACTCAGTATGAAATGCCAAACGACTACTCATGGCGCTGCATCTACTGTAGCACTAATATATTACAGTTTCTCTCATTAGTCTAAAGCGATAGAGAGAAATAGAAAGCAACACCCAGGAGGCCCTTTAAAGAAATGGTCCCTTTATTATTTCCTATGCAAATATCGCATCTCTGCTTCCTGTTTAAATAGAAGCCACACGGGCTTCATTCCATTCCAGCGAGTAACAGAGAAGAATCTATTTATTTGAAATTTGTTTTCTGAAACCATGAAACTGTTTATTTTCATTTTTCTGCTGGCCATTCCCTTAGGTAAGTATTCCCAGAAGACATAATTAAGTGGGGGTCTTTTTTCACCCTGAGTACGTGTTTACTATAAAGGAATGGGTTTTTGTCTTAGGCGTCCTCTCTCAGGTGACATTAGATCAGCCGGTGTCTGCAGTTCTGAAGCCCTCACAGACCCTCAGTCTGACCTGTAAAGTCAGCGGCGTTTCCATCGATGACAGCAGCTATTCCTGGCACTGGATTCGGCAGCCACCAGGAAAAGGACTGGAATGGTTGGCTGAAATATACTATGATGGTAGGACATGGTATTCACCTTCTCTGCAAAGTCGATTAAAAATCTCCAAAGACACCTCCAGTCCCAAAAACGAGTATTCTCTGCAAATGACGGGCATGAAGGCTGAAGACACGGCCACATACTACTGTGCAAGGAGCACAGTATGAGAAAGGAAACCAGAACTCATACAAATACCACACAGATGTCTAAACTGTTTTATCTTCTCACATAAAGTATTATTACTAGACTCTGGGGAACAATATTTTCATAAAATAACAGCCATCTACCACAGTACTGACAACACTACTTTAAAGAAACTTGCCAGCCCAATGGGTACATGGTTCAAGCCGCATTGCTGGTGACACCCTACACCTAAGGAAGGTATGAGAAGGAGAGAGTATAAGAGTGAGGCAGGGAGGGAATAAAAGAAGAATTGGAAAAGAGACAGTGAGGGAAGCAATGGACTGAAGGCAGAAGGAGAGGGTAGGGCCTACTGGTACCTGATGTGATTAGATACTAACTGGAAGATAACAAACAGGGACTTCTCCAAAACATGCAAACATGGGCAGAATTATTTTTATCATCTTATAGTAGGTTCTCTTTCATTGAAAGCTGTTCACCTTTCCATATTATCTCACCATGCCATGGAAAAAAACTAGAAGGAAAGTGAATAATTGAAAGTGCATGTGAGTGCACTCCACCTATAATAAGAGCATTACCCATAGATAAAAAAATGCTCATGTATGGACCAAACAGATGAAATGACCTGTCTGATATGAGTCTGGGCATTTTTCTAAATGATAAGACCTAGTTGAGATGCTGAACTTGAGAGAAGGTCAATGAATAAGTAGGGGGCCCTTGGCAAGCGAAGATCTGCTGCCAAGGTCTGTGGCTAGGGGGGTCCCAATAGAGGCACACAGCATGTTACATGGTATGACACGGGGCAGGGTCAATACATCCATATCCCTCCCTATTTTCCTTAATGAATGGTAGTGAGCCAAGTGACATTGGAAATTTGCCATCCGCACGAGAACGGCGTATCCCCAGTCTCTGACGGAATGGGTAGGGGTGATGTAACAATAAAGGTTCTGATTGCACAAAAGCAATAATGTTTAAGAAACTTGATATACCACTCTTTGAAAAGACAAACATCAAGGGTAATGTTTCCATGGCAACCCTTACAAGTTAACAGTCCCAAAATGGGCCTGTTACCACCTAGAGACAAACACTTAAGTGCCAAACAGAGCAGGTATCAGCACCACCATTTTAATTGTGCTCTTGTAAAAGGTTATAGTTAAGTTGCTTCACAGTAGTTTCTTACTGTAATGTTGTGCTGCCAGGTCTGGATTTAGACATAGGCAACTGCTTAGGATACCAGATTTTGAAGGCACCGAATACCTTGGCTACACAGGAACCTGATTCCTCTTGCTTCAGCAGCGTTCCCGCTGCTCTCCTGCCATGCTTATGGGAGCCATAAACCAAACAAACCCCCTTAAGATCTCCCACATCAATATCCAAACAAACAAGGGAAACACAAAAACACACACAATTTTTGTAGGAACAAACACCTTGAAGGAATTTCCTTCTCGTAGTGTAACGTTCCAATTTTATCTTAAATTTAAATAGGGACGTAACCCTAACAAGGATTGAGGGAACTTTAACACTCAATACCAGCTGGTAAGCTACAGTTCACACCAGGCATAAGCCAAGCTCCAATTGATAACAGGCACTAAGCCAAATAGAAGTCACTTAACTTGAGTGAATTTCTCCTCCAACGGCAGTGCAAACTGTAGGTTCACCATACGCCATACCAGGGCCTTACTCACCTGCTATCTGCTGATGAACCTGTGCATTCTGGGTCCTACAACTGCGCAATGATGAGAGAAGGAGCGTATTTTGTAAGCAAGCGCGCAAGGGCGCGTTGACATAGACTTAAACAACTTAGAACTCAGACTGTCAGTGGCGATACTGTGAATAAGCTTAAAGACAAGAAGCAACCCTTTATATTGTACATGTATAGCAATGGGGAGCCAGTGTAACTGGCTTAGAAGAAGGGTAATATGAGCAAACTTTGGTTACTCTAAGATCAGTCTGGTGGCAATATTTCGAGCCATCTATAGTGCTCAAAGGCGACAAACAGGCAAATCTTGATAGACCAATATTACAATACATTACATTAATCAAGCAAGGAATACAGGTATATCTTAGCTAAACCTGTTGCATTGTCTGGAAGAGAAGGAATGAGGTGAAGGATTGAAAGATAAACAGTTAACAGAAGAATTAGCATGCACACAAACAGTGCGATGGCTTGAGGACAGAGGCCAATTTCCACATTCATTTCCAAAACATGGAATAGCACTGGGAAGGGCATGGGGGGGGGGGGAGAGGACTGCATCTTACAGTCAACTGTTAACATGGCAGAAACATGGAGCCGTTGATGTTACCTATTGAAATGGAAAAAACTATCTACATTATTAGTAATGGGGGTAATTCCAAGGCACGAGGACGTTAGATGGGGGCAGGAAAGGGGCAGTGCGGGGGCAGTGTTAGGGTGGGCAATGGGCAGTCATCAGCCCCGGACGTATAGGGCCGATTCTAATGTTAGACTTGTATGTTCAGGGACAGCGACTTGCACAGGGAATTTATTCCACCTCTGAGGTGGAATAACTTCCCCTAGTAGCCAGAGATCGGCAGGCTCGGGACGCGGATGAGGCAAGGAGGGGCCAAGGACATTCCCCGCAGCCCGGCCCTGACCTTAAGAGGCCAGATCGGGTGTCGTGCTGAGGGGAAAGCATCTTTGCAGCCGGCGGCTCTTCAATGGAGTCATGGTGCTATGACAACTGGACGCCACGGCACCATGGCTCCATTGAGCTGCCCTGACTGAGTTAGTTGGGCAAGGCCTGTACATGCAAGCTGGATGGAATCAGGATCCCGGCCTGCATGTACAGGCCTATTTGCGATTATGATCCTGCTGGGCTAGACGTGCCCCACGGGTATAGAATCGCAACTCTCTCTGTGTGTCCGGTTCTGACTGGGCGCACAGAGGGCCACGACATCCAGGATGGAATCAGGCTCAATGTAATTAAAATGCAGTAAAGATACTGTCTCTGTGTTAGACATATGGGAAGATACTGGACATACCCCCAACAGTTAACACGGAGACTTTGCAGTTACCGTGCATTCGTTTTGTCAACCAACACTCTCTAAAGTGTGTGGGACTTATGATGCTGTCATCGATGGTGGTACAGCAATATCACAGTTTCCATTACAAGGGACAGGCAAGTTCTGCAAAATTTCCATGATTGGAACCTCGATATTGCTGCACCTCCCTATATGGTAAGAATGCGGGTAGAGGACTCTCACACACCCTGGAGGGAACATTGGCAGTAACTGTACAACTTAGCTCATTTTCATAAATAGGACCCTGACAGAGCTTGGTGACCCAATGGTGGTTTTACATGTTTTATTAAACAGCCGCACAATTCACCATTAGCACGTTCTAACGAAAACAATAGATTCAATAACAATGCATTATGCTTCCTTTTCCTTCCGTATTACTACATGCAAGCATGCATTAATGTGAATTACTTACTGCTGTCCTTTTCTGCAGTGAGCTTCATTCACTAATAATGTGTGTTTACAGCTAACACCATAACACACTTTAGTAAATCTAGCCCAAAATGACAAAGGTTGGCTAAAACTGATGCATCATTCAACAATATGTTTTTACTATATGAAACTCCTAAAGTAAGGACCCATTAGAGTGAACTCTAGGGTATATCAGAAATAAATCCATCTCACAAATGCAAGATCCAGGAACTTGACCACAACAACCAGTAAAGAAAAAAGTAATCCTATTTTTAAAATCACCAAACTTATTGCAATCTAGTAAACCCAAAGATCCTCAGATAAAAACATGTTTAAGCATTTCTGGCAAGGGGAATATCTTAGAATGCTCACAAATATGATGTAGCATGATTCTAATACTGAGTATCAAAGAAATTTCTGTATTATTTAGAAATTCTTACACAACTGTAAAACGGGACTTGAAGGGGGATACTGGGGTCTCATGGAGAAAGTGTGGTGTGTGAAAGCAGCTTGAAAAGTGCTGACAATGTTACAGGAGGTGTTTATGAATAAGAGAGACAATCAAGCTTACATCATGCAAGACAGGGAGCTTTTGTTTGCAGGACGTTTGTCCTGATAAAGCGCGAGTAATGTTTATGCTTGATTTGACCTAAAACATGTAGTGTTTAGCTTGACCTGTAACATATAGATAAACAAAATTAAAGCATAAAAACCATGATGTAGAGTGATAAGACAAAATTGTACAATGTGGCATTTTTTCCTAATAAAAGTAGGAGCTGTGGCCAAACTAAGGGAGAGGATTATAGGAGACTGTTCAGGTTTGTGGGCCTGTGAATTCCTCCCTAAAGCTTTAGCAGATTTTGTTATGGTATAACTGTGTGCGTTTTGTTTTAATTTCCTCTCACTTGCTTCTGGGACCAGAGATAGAAGACCTAGGGCCGAGGAAGGATCCCTGTGTTTGTTGCCCCCGGCTAGGAATTTGTTACACTCAACCACCACCATGCCCTATTCTATAATATCAACCATTACATCTTAATTTAAGCATCTTTCATTTCACTATTAATTAGCAAAACATTTGGAATTTTAAGGCTAAC
The DNA here is from genome assembly GCA_033557465.1 of Ichthyophis bannanicus. Classification (NCBI taxonomy): domain Eukaryota; kingdom Metazoa; phylum Chordata; class Amphibia; order Gymnophiona; family Ichthyophiidae; genus Ichthyophis; species Ichthyophis bannanicus. Next base: position 126,453,299 of record CM066048.1, read on the forward strand.
ACCTCTATAAGAGTGTGAAGTCCTCAGGGATCCTTGGTCTCCAGTTTCTCCACCAATAATAACAGGAGTCATGGCCTCTTCTTCCTATTTATAGTTGCAATTATTATTCACAGTTTTGATTTTGCAGTATTTTTTCTTAGAGGTTGGAGAAATTACTATTCACAGTCTCCTCAGTGATGTATATCATTTTCTGCTACCTTTGTGTCATTCATGCCACAATAATACCCTCTTATGATCAATATACAGATTGCAAGTGATTGAATCTATAAAGGTGCTCATTAAATAATTTATTTATTTAACTAGGCTTACATACTGCTTTTATACAAGTCAAAGCAGTGTTCATTCAGGTACTGTATATACAGGGTGGCCCAAAAAAAGTGAGAACATCTCATAAATTAAAAGCTTAAATAGTTTACTTATTTATCTTTTTTAGCTATATAACGTCTTTATTTCGACAATTTCCGGTCGCCATCTTATTTTTTAAAATTTGTCAATTGTTTACATCTGTCTTTTTGAATTTTTAAATAACTTATATGCTACGAGATGTTCTCACTTTTTTTGGGCCACCCTGTAAATATATATATATATATTGTCGTGACCCCCTGCCTAGGCCAAAAACTGGTAGGCAAAAGGGCTGCCTTATTTGCCTTTAAGTAACGTCCCAAGACTTGGTTTCTAGCAATGGATGCTGGGACTTGTAGTTTCTATCACTTTTCAAAGTAGTTTGACCACATGGGGTATTCAAGGCAAACAAAGATATTTATTCTGGGTTTCCCCCTCACATCAAATTCATAACGCAACACAAGACAAGGATTCTTTCTCCAAAGTAAAGGATATCAGGAACAAATTAGGCTGAAACATCAAAACTCAGAAGTATTCTTTACACGGCTGCTGTTCTCAGGTTTCTCCTAGATAAATGCCTTTCACAGCTATGGCTGGCTATTACATCAGGTAAACTTAAAGTTTTCAGCAACAGTTCTTTCTCTTTCACCTTAACAAACAGACTATGCAAACTTCTTCTCACAGCATGAGCCTAGCACATGTTCAAGCTGTTTGTTTTACAAAGCGAGGAATCCATTTCAATTACGTCATTATCAAGAGGTGTCTCATAAACATCTACTTGCATGTCTTCACAAGCTTCATTTGGGTTGTCTTCCTGGGAGCCTTTATCACAGAGTTTAAACTTAATATTGTGCAGAAGCTTCTGAAGCTTTCCTAAAAACTGTTCTTTCTGGTCAGCACCCACATTACTTAGGGAATGAGCCTTTCTTTCTTGCAACAGCTTTTCAACAGCCTCTAGTGCTGTCTCACTGGACTTACTTGAACTCCTTTTACTTCTGCTTGGAGCTGCTTTCACTGCGTTTCTGCCAGCACTCTGTTCAGTGCTTAACCTCAGCTCTCTGACAACGTCCTCAGCAAAGCCCCTGCTAGGAACTGAAGCAAACGTACCTTCCCAACGTATATTGCTTCCCTTGCTATCAGAGCTGTTTCCCCACGTGGAGTCAAACCTTTCCAGTTTCTCCTCTCTGGGGTGCTTTAGCACAAGCTTCAGCTTTGGTTCCAGTGCTCTCTGAGAATAAGTGAGCAGTCTCCACTTCTCCTTCTCTCTCCACAATGTCTCTGGTAAGCTCAGAGACTGTACCTGTGTCTCTGCCGGGCTCCTCTCTACAAAACTCTGAAGCAGCTTTAAAATGGTGCTTCTCTCCAGCCACACCCTCCTTGCTGCACATGTGAGATTTGTTAGGGCTCAAACTAGCCCTTACATCACTGCTAGGGCAGGGCTTAGCTCTAGCTACGGCATGCTTCGGTAGCTTGTGGTTTCTATGGGAACCTTGTTTACCTCTGCCTTTAAAGGTGTATTTCTCACTTTTCTCCCATTCCATTCGATCCACACAGCTCTCCTTATCACACATTCCCCCCCTTAAGATATTACGGCCTGGGTAGATACTATTTTCATAGCACGTAATTCTACCTGAAACATTGATGTCATTCTTTCCTCTCTGCCTTCTATGGGTACACGTAGCAATCTGGGCCAGTGCTACCCTTTCATGCCATGGCCTTAACAGATTAACATGATAAATCTGTCGGCGGCCTCTCCTATTTTCTACGGAATATGTCACGGGGCCTACCTGTTTGACGACTCGGAAGGGCCCTTTCCACTGGCTCTCAAACTTCGGTACTGCTCCTGCCACATGACAATTACTTTTTTGCCTATAGCAAGCTGGCGAGGCTTGGTATTGCGATCATAGTAGTTTTTCTGTTTCTGTTGACTGGCTTTTAAATTGTCCTCCGCTATCTGAGAGGTTCGTGTTAGGCGACCTCTTAAGTCTCTCAGGAATTGGGGCACCCCTATTTCCTCTGTTCCGGGTTCTACCCATTGTTCTCGGAGGATATCTAAGATACCCCTTGGGGATTGGCCTTACATTAACTTGTACGGGGAAGTTCCTAGGGACACCTGCTTCCTTTCCCTACATGCGTACAACACGAAGGGGAGCTAACCGCTGCATGCCTCTTGGTTTAGGCGGTATAATAAGTTTTAAATAAAGATAAAGATAAAGATAGTGTCCCACTCCGTCATTTTCCCTTCCAACCCACGTCTCAGCATATTCTTTAGCGTCTGATTCCATCTTTCCACAAGCCCATTTGACTGTGGGTGGTAGGCTGCTGTCTTTACATGCCTGATTCCAAAGGCGTCCCAGACCTTGGCTAGGTATCGTGACATAAAATTACTGCCGCGGTCGGTCAGCACTTCTCTAGGGAAGCCAACCTCACAGAACAATTTTATCAATTCTGCCGCCACCGTGTGGGCAGAAATACTATGCAAGGGCACCGCCCAGGGGAATCTTGTTGCCTGGTCTACCATAACTAGTATGTACTGAAACCCACGCGGCGTCCTAATCATGGGACCCACTATGTCTACAGCTATACTGTGTATGGGTACCGAAATTATTGGTACGGGAATCATTGGTACTTCGGTTGGCCTAACCGAGGTAACCCTCTGACATGATGGACAAGCCTCACAAAACCTAGTGGTCTCCTTGAAAACACCCGGCCAGTAGAATCGCGCCAAAATCTGGTCCAAGGTTCCCTGAATCCCTTTATGCGCTCCTATGGGATGGTCATGAGCGAGCCTTAGTACCAGGGTTTTGAATGTAGTAGGTACTACTAGCTGTTTGCGTGTGTTCCCCGTAGCTGGATCTAGACTTTCTCTGTACAGAATTCCTCCGTCAAGCAAAAACCTTGGCAAAGTATCTCTCCCCTCTTGGGCGTATTTGAAAGCTTGGCTGAGAACGGGATCAGCTTGCTGCTCTTTCGGGAAAGAAGGAAACTTATCCACTACTTCGGCTGGGACCCAGGGTAACTCCATCCCTGCTCGCACCTCCGCTCTACTCTGGGAGCGAGCCTGCCATTCCCGACGTTTTTCTCCTTTACCTTTTTTGTCCTTAGCCACTGGGGCAGTTACTAGGTCTTCATGAGAAGGAAGATCCTCTAGCTCCGCCGCTGGAGATTTTCTCTCTTCCTCTAAGGCCTTGGATTGGGTTCTCGTAGAAACCATCCCTTCTTTCATCGCTAGACCCTGTCGGATACCTTTCTGGAACTGAGGCCAGTCTCTTCCTAATACTAATTCTTGGGGCAATCGGGGTACTACGGCTACCGGAATCTCTTTTTCTACTCCTAATCCTTGTATTAGGACTCGGTAGACAGGGTACGAGGACGCTGCCTCATGTACACATCTGATCTTTACTGTGCCATTGGGTGTACGGGGTATTACTTTGCTTTGGGCCTCTATCTTTTGCCAAAGCCTTTTTGATACCATACTCTGGTCTAATCCAGAATCTAGTAAAGCATTTGCCCTCACTCCTTGCACCGTCACTACTAAGAGAAAACCTTCTCTGATCTGACCTGGGTCAGCTGTTATTAGTGCTGTTTTCACCTTGCACTCACGTTGTAAGTGACTATGACTTCCGCACTTGAAACATGTTCTTCTCACATCTTTCTTCCTACATATAGGCAAACATATATTGTCAACAGTATTCCTTGGCTTCTCTTCCCTTTCTGATAAAGCATATATCGCCTTCGTAGAAGCACTGCCCTTCTCTTGTGCGGTTACCTCCGCCTCAAGGAATCGCTCAGTGAGCAAGGTAGCTTCCTGGGTGCTTCGGCAACCTTGCAATATCAGGAAGGTGCGTATATTTACTGGAACAGCAGCCATGAATTGTTCTAATATGATGTTATCTAGCACTGTTTCCAGCGTCTTTCCTTCTGGTTCTAACCATTTATTGACCAGACTTCTCAGACGGTGGTATAACGCTCTGGGTGTTTCACCGGGTCTTAATTTGGCGTTCCTTAATGAACGGTGGTACACCGAGGGTGTTAGACCTAACATATCCTTGATAGCTCGTTTGACCTCATCATAGTTATTGGCAAAAGCCGGTGGCACGGTCTGGTAAGCGGCTAATGCCTCACCCATAAGAGACATCACTAATCGGACCGCCCATTGGTCTTTAGGCCATTTAACTATGTGTGCCACACGCTCAAATGTTTCTAAGAAATCGTCCACATTGTCCTTGTCAGTCAACTGACCAAAGCTCAATGTCTCTTTGGACCATGGTCCCAAAGTACTGGCTTGACACAGTCCTGCTGAACCTGGATGGGATCCAGCTCCTTCTTCATGCCTTGTATCCACGCCTCCATTAACTTGATCAGCAGTTTTTGTTGAGCCTCCATTCTGGCTGCCGCTCGCTCTTGGGCTTCTATTGCAAGCTCCCTCTGTCGCTCAAACTGGGAGGCCATCCAGGTAAGGACATCCTTGGCTTCCATGGTCATTCTGTTTCTGAAACGATAAAACAGAGAACACAACCACCCAAGTGCGGTACCAGAGTACAGAAGGTAGTATTCCCTCTTTGTCACCGGCTACATCAATACCCCACAGTACAGGTATCCTTAACCAACCCCTGTTAGATACGAATTAACTGGTGCTGGTGGAGGCTTCAGGCCTTGTACAAACGCTGGTCTCTGCAGACTTCAGACACTCCGTCTCCATCCTGATGCAATTCAGAGCAGAGTTCTTCCTGTAGACTTGACCTCAGCGCTGCTCCTGGTTTTAAATCCTTGCGCATGCGGCTTGCGCGGAATCTGCAACAACTATGCCACTCTGTCGTGACCCCCTGCCTAGGCCAATGGCTGGTAGGCAAAAGGGCTGCCTTATTTGCCTTTAAGTAACGTCCCAAGACTTGGTTTCTAGCAATGGATGCTGGGACTTGTAGTTTCTATCACTTTTCAGACAAAGTAGTTTGACCACACGGGGTGTTCAAGGCAAACAAAGATATTTATTCTGGGTTTCCCCCTCACATCAAATTCATAATGCAACACAAGACAAGGATTCTTTCTCCAAAGTAAAGGATATCAGGAACAAATTAGGCTGAAACATCAAAACTCTGAAGCAGCTTTAAAATGGTGCTTCTCTCCAGCCACACCCTCTTTGCTGCACATGTGAGATTTGTTAGGGCTTAAACTAGCCCTTACGTCACTGCTAGGGCAGGGCTTAGCTCTAGCTACTGCATGCTTCGGTAGCTTGTGGTTTCTATGGGAACCTAGTTTACCTCTGCCTTTAAAGGTGTATTTCTCACTTTTCTCCCATTCCATTCGATCCACACAGCTCTCCTTATCACAATATATATATATATTTCCCTTGTCCCCAAAGGGCTCACAATCAATATTTTGTACCTGAGGGCAACAGAGGATTAAGTGGCTTGCCCAAGGCCATAAGAAACACCTGTAGGGCTAGAAACCCCAGTCCTTCTGACCCAAGGTTGCTGTTCTCTAGTGGGATTTGAAACCCTGGCCCTCTGGCCTGAGGTAACTTGCACCAACCACTAGGCCACTCCTCCTCTATAGACTCAGAGTAGAAATCAGTTTTCAAATAAAGCAGTCTAATGGTAAAATTAATGCTAGTCTTATCCCTTATAGTATTATTAGCATCGTGATTAGATTTATTCTATTTGTGGAATGTTTAATTCCAAAAAGAATGTGAAATTAATTTTCCTTTACATATCCTTTGCTTCCTAAGGTAAATCTACAGCTAAACTGCTACCTTAAACTGTTTACTGTTTTCCAGAAATGATTCAAGATAGAGCTTTTGTGCATCACTTAAACTTCATTATGTACTACCAGTGCCTGTGAGTAGAGCTATGCTTGGATCAATTGCTCTCAAACTCCAGGATACATTTCCAGTGAAGCAAAGTGTGCTCCTAGACTTGTACACCGGCCAATGTGTATCTACCCTCAGCACAAATAAAGATGGCAAATGTTAGACCTATTGCTATCAACCCAAAAACATTATTGGGTTGGTAATCCGTTTAACAAACTGTTTGAACCTCTGTTCAAAATATACAAATGTATAGAAAATACAAATAATAAAATGGGGATCCTATAGATTGTTCTTAATAATTGAAGATGAAATGGGGTGGAAAACGAACTCCTATGAGATTTGTATAGTTGATAACATTTTTAGTTCAAATACAAATCGAAGCTGAATCTTCCACTTCTTCATGCTAAGGTGTGATACAGGGAAGAGAGAGAGTTCAATGAAAGTCATAGCTATGGAACTACAACAATACATTTAGTAGGATTCTAGAATAACTTCATTGTCTCTACAATATAATACTCCAGGGACCTGGAAATGATGTGCGTGCCTTAATGATATCAATATTAACCATACAATATGACAAAACCCCACTATATTCAATTGCTAAATTTAATAGAGCATACCCTAATATTAAATGCAATTAAATAGCAATCCATACTAATAGATCCATCAGTACATGTTCCCTGCCTCAAGGCTCCTCATACTTTGATACTTTAGATGGTTTCTCACCCTGAATCCAGTCTACTTTATGAATCCTCTCATGGGCATGCTATGCAAATTTGGGGGTAAACTTGTTCCTTAAATTCCAGTTCCTTTCCTGCAGAGCATAAGCTGTCAGAGACTGATGCTTATCAAAAGCTAGAACTTTGAAATTGTCTTCAACAGAAACAGAATATGTTCTATTGGGTTCGGTACATTTTTTTGCTGGCAGTTTGCCCAGGTACGTGATCTCGCCTCATCCACACCCCATCACTTGTTAGTGCAGAGCAGTTGGAAATGAATTAGCAATTGAACATCAAACTCTTTTATGTTTGTCATGTTTTTTTGTCAACACAGGTGTGAAGTCCAATATTCAGTTGGTTCAGTCGGGTCCAGAAGTTAAAAAACCAGGAGAATCAGTCAAGCTGTCTTGTAAAGCCTCTGGATATACTTTTAACGAATATTCCTTGCGCTGGGTTCGACAAGTCCCTGGAGGAGGGCTGGAATGGGTTGGGAGTATTAGAACTGACACAGAAGAAACATTTTACTCCCAGATTCTTAAAGGACGATGCATCATCACGATAGACAGTCCCAACAGCATGTTGTACCTACAGCTGAAAAATATGAAAACTGAAGACACTGCTGTGTATTACTGTGCAAGAGACACAGTGAGGAAAGACGCTCTGGAGTCAAACAAAAATCTGAAATAGAATCAGTGCAGAGATACTGTCAGTGCTCAGCTCTGCCACTAGAGGCAGCCTTACTGCATAAAATCTAAAGCAGATGTTCTCTCCTCAGATCCTCAAAGGGTACAAACATGTCTGTTTTTTCAGGGAAGCCAAGTTATGTAAATTAGTCTTCGTTTTCAGTCACGATACATTTCATGGATATTCACTGTAGATAAACTCAGCCCATCTGTGGTTCTCCATTAAAACCTAAAGCAATATATGACAAACAGGATATTTATTTATTTATTTTTATATACTGCTTTGTCAAGGTAGTCAGAGCGGTTTATAGAGAACCTTTTTAACTATTGCTCGAGGCAGTTTACAGGGAACAATTACAGAAAAAAGTTACAATTAACAATAACAATGAAAAGCAATAACTATTTACAATTTAAAGCACCAGCTGTTTACATGAGGAACAATCATTCATGGTCTGGGGTGATTAGAGTTATGTGAAGGGAGAGTGTAGGAGCAGATAGGATCAGGGGGAATGCTGCTATGGTGGCTGATCGCATTGATAATATTCTGTAAAGATGAATGTTTTGAGATGTTTTCTAAATTGCATTAGGTCTTTGATTTCCGTTAGGATGTTAGGTAGATTATTTCATAGGGCAGGTGCGTAGAGCGAGAATGCTCTATTGGATGTTGATTGATTTACTTTTCTTATATTCATTGGAGTGAATAGTATGTTTTTCAGGTTGTCTCTTTTTGTTCTTGTGTATTATTGCATATTTATCAGTGTGCAGAGATATGTTAGTGCTATGTTGTTTGTTATTTTGAAAATGTTCATTAGAGGTTTGAATTTGATCCTTTGAAGTATCTGGAGCAAGTGGAGGTGGTACAGGATGGGTCTTATGTGATCGGATCTTTCAGCTTGCATTATTGTAAGTGCAACTGTGTTTTGAGCAAGTTGTAAGGGCTTTAGGGTTTTCTTGGGGAGTCCATGAAGTATGTTGTTGCTGTAGTCTAAATGTGGAGTAGCCTAGTGGTTAGAGCACTGGCTTGGTAACCAAGCGAACAGGATTTAATTCCCACTAGCATTTCTTGTGGCCTTGGGCAAGTCCCTTAACCCCCCATTGCCTTGGAAGAAAGGCCTGGCAATCTACTTCTGGTCACACTATTAAGAAATCCCAGGAGATGCTGGGCCACCAGGACTCAACACTGACTCGAAGACACACAATGCAATGCAGCTGTCTATCTGATTAATTGGTAGTGTTTATAAGAACATAAGAACATGTAGGTTTGCAAAATGCCACGTATAACATGTAAATCATAGAATGCAAACTTATGAATGTATGTTTAAGTTGTAAACTTCCAATGTAAATGGTAAGTTGATGAGTTTCATCCAACTCTACGTGTTGGCAAATACATGAGCATTCCTGCAGGTCTTTTACTACTACCATATATCATTTGTAGGTGTAGCCAGGGGCGGCCCAAAGGGGGTGCGGGGCCATGTGCGGAGATTAATTGCGGGGCCTCATTTGCATAGGGAGCCTCATTTGCATAAATACTTGCATAATGTTAACATGCATTATTAGTAAACATGCTTCTTACATAAGAACATAAGATATGCCATACTGGGTCAGACCAAGGTCCATCAAGCCCAGTATTCTGTTTCCAACAGTGGCCAATCTAGGTCATATGTACCTAGCAGTTTCCCCAAGAGACACAAGTTCCACAATACTTGTACTGGGTCAAGCATTGATATCTTCGGTCACTTCTTAATAACGGTTTATGGACCTTTCCTCCAGGAACTTGTCCAAACCTTTTTTAAACCCAGCTACACTAACAGCCTTTACTACATCCCCTGGTAACAAATTCCAGAGTTTGATTACACGTTGAGTAAAAAAATATTTTCTTTTATTAGTCTTAAATAGTTTACCCTGTAGCTTCATTGCATGTCCCCTAGTCTTTCTATATTCTGATAAGGTAAACAATCGATCTACGTTTACCCGTTCCACTCCGTTCATTAATTTATAGACTTCTATCATATCTCCCCTCAGCCATCTCTTTTCCAGGTTAAAGAGCCCTAACCTTTTTAGCCTTTCTTCATAGGAGTATCCTTCCATCCCCTTTACCATTTTGGTGGCTCTTCTCTGTACCTTTTCTAAAATCGCTATATCCTTTTTAAGATACGGCGACCAGAATTGCACACAATATTCAAGGTGCGGTCTCACCATGGAACGATATAGAGGCATTATAATATAGAAACATGATGACAGAAAAAGACCACAAGGCCCATCTAGTCTGTCCTTCCATAACAACAACTACAACAGTCCACTTTTTACCTTCAGAGATCCTCTGTGTTGGTCCCATGCTTTTTTGAATTCAGTTCCTGTCCTCATCTCTACCACATCCACTGGGAGACTATTCCACGGATCCACTACTCTTTCCGTAAAGAAATATTTCCGCATATCACTCCTGAATCTATCTCCCTTATGTTTATGTTTATGTTTATTTAGATTTGATATACCGCTCAGGCCGCTCTTCTTTAGTGGACAAAAGTACTTCACCTCCTATGCTGTATTGCTCCCTTGGATTGCTGCAGCCCAAATGCATGACCTTACATTTTTTAACATTAAATCCCAGCTGCCAAATTCTAGACCATTCTTCAAGCTTAGCTAGATCCCTCCTCATGTTATCTACACCTTCCTGGGTGTCTACTTTATTGCAGATTTTGGTATCATCTGCAAAGAGGCAAACCTTACCCGACAGCCCTTCCGCTATATCACTAACAAAGATGTTAAAAAGAATCGGACCAAGGACAGATCCCTGGGACACACCACTGGTAACATCCTTCTCCTCAGAGTGAGCTCCATTTACTTGTACTCTTTGTCGCCTCCCACCCAACCAATTTCTAACCCAAGCAGTAACTTTAGGGTCCATCCCTAGGGTGCTCAGTTTGTTTATAAGTCGCCTGTGAGGAACAGTGTCAAAGGCTTTACTGAAATCCAAATACACCACATCTAGAGCTCTCCCTCCGTCCAACTCCCTGGTCACCCAGTCAAAGAAATCAATCAGATTTGTCTGACAAGACCTGCCTCTGGTGAATCCATGCTGCCTCGGATCCTGTAATCCGCCGGACTCCAGAAACCTCACTATTTTCTCTTTCAACAGCGTTTCCATTAATTTACTCACCACTGAAGTTAAACTAACCGGCCTGTAGTTTTCAACCACATCCTTACTTCCGCTTTTGTGTAAAGGCACCACATGAGCCTCTCTCCAGTCCTTTGGCACCACTCCCTACTCCAACGAGGCATTGAAAAGGTCAGTCAGTGGAGTTGCTAGAACGTCCCCAAGTTCCCTCAGTATTCTAGGGTGTATCCCATCCGGTCCCATCGCTTTGTCTACTTTAAGTTAAGCTAGTTTCTCACGAACACAGTCTTCTGAAAATTGTTCAAGATGTCCCTCGCTTCTGTTCTTATTTGTGGGTGTTTTCTAAGGTCCTGCTCCTGGTTCTTCATCTGTGAACACAGAACAAAAATATTTGTTAAGCAATTCCGCTTTATCCTTATCAGCTTCTACATATTCCCCCCCTGTACCCTTGAGTCTGACAATACCACTTTTGCCCTTCCTCTTCTCACTAATATATCTGAAAAATGTCTTATCCCCCCATTTTATTGCATTGGCTATTTCCTCCTCCTTTTGAATCTTTGCCTTCTTGACTACTTTGCTAGCTTCTCTAAGTTTTTCCAAATACAGATGCCTGTCTTCCTCTCTCTGTGATCTCTTGTATTTCATGAAGGCCTCCCTCTTTTTCTTCACTTTTTTAGCTACTTCCTTCGAAAACCATAGCGGTCTCCTGTTCCTTTTGCCTTTATTTACCATTTTAACAAAAAGGTTGGTTGCCTTTAAAATACCCCCTTTCAGCTTTGCCCACTGTTTTTCTACATCCCCCCAGCTGTTCCCATCCCACTAACGACTCCCTGAGGTATTGGCCCATCTTCGCAAAGTTAGTCTTCCTAAAGTCTAAGATCTTCACCTTGGAATGGATTCTAACAGCCTTAGTCCTAATACTGAACCACACCATCTGGTGATCACTGGATGCAAAATGATCTCCCACTACAACATCAGAAACACTTTCACCATTGGTAAGCACCAAGTCCAGTATGGCCCCTTCACGTGTGGGGTCTGTTACCAATTGCCTGAATATTTCTCCCTGTAGAGAATCCAGGATCTCCTTACTCCTAGATGATACTGCAGCAGGAATGTGCCAATCAACATCTGGCATATTGAAATCTCCTAGCAGTAGCACTTCCCCTTTCCTAGCAATGCTGCGTATGTCTTCAATTAACTCTCCGTCCACCTCTTCCTCTTGTGAGGGAGGTCTGTATATCACACCAATGCAAATAGATTTCTCTTTCCCTCTTTCTAGTTTAACCCACAATGCCTCCTCTCTCCCTTTTAAGCTCTGTAATTCCAAAGCTTTAATAGTAGTTTTTACATATAGTGCTACTCCTCCTCCCCTTCTTCCTACCCTGTCCTTTCTGAATAAAGTATAGCCAGGTATAGTTACATCCCAGTCATGGTTTTCTGTGAACCATGTTTCTGTAACTGCCACTAAATCTAAGTCAGCCACTCCCACCAAAGCTTCAACTTCAGAGATCTTATTTCCCATGCTACGGGCATTAATACACACTGCTTTCCATATGTTACCCCTGTTACCCATTTCCATAAAGGTATTTAATGTATCACTTACCTGGGGGCTTTCACTTACCTGGGGGCTTTCTTCACCCATCCCCAACGAATCTAGTTTAAAGCCCTCTTCAGTAGATTAGCCAGTCTACTACCAAAGATGTGTTGACCTTTCTTGGACAGATGGATGCCATCTCTGCTCTGCAACCCTTGGAACAGCATCCCATGGTCTAGGAAACCAAAACGCTCTTGAAGACACCATCCACGCAGCCATGCATTAATCTCCATGATGCGAGCCTCTCTGCCTTGGCCTTTACCCTCAACAGGGAGGATTGAAGAGAACACCACCTGTGCACCTACCTGCTTCACCCTCTGTCCCAGAGCCATGAAGTCACTTTTGATACATTGCGAGGTATACCTGGCAGTATCATTTGTTCCAACATGGATTAGCAACATTGGGTAATAGTCAGTGGGCTTGATGAGTCTCGGCAAACTCTCCGTAACATTTTGGATCTTGGCACCAGGCAGACAGCATACCTCTCTGGACATCAAGTCTGGTCGGCAGATGGATGCCTCAGTACCCCTCAGAAGAGAGTCTCCAACCACCACTACCCTTCGTTTCCTTCTGGTCACTGATTCTGCAACTATGGGGTACTTGAACTCTGGTTCTACCCTTTCCAGGGATGCTTTCACCTCCTCCACTTCCAGGGCTGCATAATGGTTCTTCAATTCAAGGGCTGGAGAAGTTGGATTGGTGATTTTGCAGGCTCTGGTGACTTTTGTCCAACCATCGACATTCTGTTGGCACCCATCTTCTCCTGTGCTGGAGAGCCTGGTTGCTGCAAGCAGCATCTCATCAATGTACTTCTCACTGTCTTGAATGCTCCTCAGCCTCACCACCTCCTCTCTGAGTTCCTCCACTTGTTTCCTCAGAGCTTCAGCATGCAGGCACCCTGCACATGGAACCGGTTTTGTTTTATTTTCCATTCCTTTCCTTATCATACCTAGCATTCTATTTGCTCTCTTGGCCGCCGCTGTACACTGGGCCGAGGGTTTTAACATGGTATCCACAATGACGCCTAAATCTTTTTCCTGGGTGGTGGTTCCTAATGTGGAACCTTGCATCGTGTAACCATAGTTTGGGTTGTTCTTACCTAGGTGCATAACCTTGCACTTGTCCACATTAAATTTCATCTGCCATTTTGATGCCCAGTCTTCCAATTTATCAAGATCCTCTTGCAATTTTTCACAATCCTCTTGGGTTTTAACAACTTTAAATAGTTTTGTGTCATCTGCAAATTTGATAACCTCACTCGTTATTCCACTTTCCAGGTCATTTATGAATATGTCAAAAAGCAGCGGACCCAGCACAGATCCCTTGTGTACACCACTATTCACCTTTCTCCATTGGGAAAAATAGCCATTTAGCCCTAACCCTCTGCTTTCTATCTTTTAACCAGTTCCTGATACACAATAGTACATTGCCTCCTATCCCATGACTCTTTAGTTTTGCCAAAAGTCTCTGATGAGGGACCTTGTCAAAGGCTTTCTGAAAGTCCAGATACACAATATCAACCGACTCACCTTTGTCCACCTGTTTATTCACTCCTTCAAAAAAACATAACAGATTAGTAAGACAAGATCTTCCTTGTCTAAAGCCATGTTGGCTGTCTCCCATTAGGTTGTGACTATCTACATGCTGAGTAATTTTATTCTTTATGATGGTTTCTACCATTTTTTCTGGTACTGACGCCAGGCTCACCGGTCTGTAGTTTCCCGGATCACCCCTGGAACCCTTTTTAAAAATTGGTGTTATATTGGTGATCCTCCAATCTTCAGGTATTAGAGATGATTTTAATGATAGTTCACAGATTACTGATAGCACTTCTGCAATCTCATATTTCAGTTCTTTCAACACCCTTGGATGTATGCCATCTGGCCCAGGTGATTTGCTACTCTTCAGTTTATCTAATAGTTGTAAGACATCTTCCCGATATATCGATATTTCCTCCAATTCTTCCGCACCTTTAAATACCACTTCAGTCATGGGTAACATCCCTACATCTTCCTCAGTAAAGACCGAAGCAAAGAATTCATTCAGTCTCTCTGCTATCGCCTTGTCGCCTCTTAGTGCTCCTTTAACCCCTTTATCATCTAATGGACCAACTGACTCTCTCACAGGTTTTTTGCTACGAATGCACTTGAAAAGGTCTTTATTTCGCGTTTTTGCTTCTGCAGCAAGCTTCTTCTCAAATTCTCTCTTTTCCTGCCTTATCAATGCCTTGCATTTGACTTGCCAGTGCTTGTGCTGTTTCCAGGTTTCGTCGTTTGGCTCTTTTTTCCATTTCCTGAAAGATGCTTTTTTGGCAACAACAGCCTCTCTGACCTCACCTTTAAACCATGCTGGCAGTTTTTTGGACTTCCTTCCACTTTTCTTAAAGCGTGGAATACAGCTGGTCTGGGCTTCCAAGATAGTATTTTTCAACAACACCCAAGCTTGATGTACGTCTTTAACCTTCGCAACTGCTCCTTTTAGTTTTTTCTTAACTGTTTTCCTCATTTTATCATAGTCTCCCTTTCGAAAGTTAAAAGGTAGTACTGTGGATTTCCTTACTATCCCTCCTCCACTAATTAAATCAAAGGCGATCATGCTATGATCACTATTGCCAAGTGGCCCTAACACCCTTATCTCTTGCACTAGATCTGGTGTTCCACTAAGGACTAGGTCTAATATGGCTTCCCCTCTGGTCGGTTCATGAACCAGCTGCTCCAAGAAGCAGTCATTTATTTCATCTAGGAACTTTATCTCCCTAGCATGTCCTGACGTGACACTGACCCAGTTGATACCGGGGTAATTGAAATCACCCATTATTATTAATGCGCTGTAACGTTTGTTAGCTTCTTTGATTTCTTTGAGCATTTCATCATCCATTTGGTCATTCTGGACAGGTGCTTGATAGTACACCCCCACTGCCATCGCCTTCCCCCTTTTATATGGAATTTCAATCCATATAGATTCTACAGCAGATTTTGTTTCCTGCAAAACTTTAATCCTTTCTGAGTCAATGCCCTCTCTAACATAGAGCGCAACCCCTCCACCAATTTGATCAGCTCTATCATTACGATATAGCTTGTACCCAGGTATCACAGTGTCCCACTGGTTGTCCTCCTTCCACCATGTCTCTGATATTCCAATCATATCTAACCTTTCATTTAGTGCTATATATTCTAACTCTCCCATCTTATTCTTTAGACTTCTAGCATTTGCATACAAGCATTTTAGAGAATGTATTTTATTCATGTTAATTTGGCTATTGTTAGACATGGGTAAATTGGGATCTTTAAGCTCTGTCTGCTCCATACTTGAGGGTATTTGGGCTACTTTACTCTTTTGTGGAAGCTCTCTGCTTTTGGTAGTATCCTTCAAGGATACATTCTTCCGAACCATCCGCTCTTGGGCGACTGTCGGCTTTCCCCTAATATCTAGTTTAAAAGCTGCTCTATCTCCTTTTTAAAGGTTAATGCCAGCAGCCTGGTTCCATCCCGGTTAAGGTGAAGCCCATCCCTTCAGAAGAGCCCCTTCTTTCCCCAGAATGTTCCCCAGTTCCTAACAAATCCAAAACCCTCATCTCTGCACCATTGTCTCATCCACGCATTGAGACTCCGGAGCTCTGCCTGCCTTTTGGGTCCTGCGCGTGGAACAGGAAGCATTTCGGAGAATGCTACCCTGGAAGTTCTGGATTTCAACTTCCTACCTAAAAGCCTAAATTTTGCCTCCAGAACCTCCCTACCACATTTTCCTATGTCATTGGTACCGACATGTACCAAGACAGCAGACTCCTCCCCAGCACTATCTAAGACCTTATCTAGGTGGCGCGTGAGGTCCGCTACCTTCGCACCAGGCAGGCATGTTACCAGGCGATCCTCACGTCCACCAGCCACCCAGCTATCTACATGCCTAATGATCGAATCACCAACTATAACGGCTGTCCAAACCCTTCCCTCACGGGCACATGGCCCTGGAGAAACTTCCTCGGTGTGAGAGGGTTTTACATTACCTGGAGGACAGGTCCTAGTTACAGGATCACTTCCTGCCACACCAGGGTGATGCTCTCCTGTCATGTGACCTCTCTCCTCCATGGCAACAGGGGTGCTGCCAGACTGGAGGTGGGACTTCAGGACTATATCCCTGTAGGTCTCGTCTATGTACCTCTCTGTCTGTCTTATGTTTTCCAAGTCTGCTACTTTAGCCTATAGAGAACGGACTTGTTCCCTGAGAGAAAAGAGCTCCTTGCACCTAGTGCACACGTAAGACCTCTCACCAACTGGGAGAAAATCATACATGTGACACTCAATGCAAAAGACTGGAAAGCCCCCATCCCGCTGCTGGACTGCTGTCTGCATCTTAGTTTAAGTTTGTGTCTAGATCTTTAAGTTCTTACTTACTAGGGGTTGCTATGGGTATTTATACCAATAAAACTGTACCTAATACGTTTAATATACCTTGTTCACCTGAAGCTTAATTAATCTCAGGTCCTTAGTGTATGACTGATTTGGGTAAAGAGCTTCACCTGAAAGCACCTCCTGTCTTTTAAGATGTGTAAGTACCTATAAAGCTATGATTATCCCAGGGGAGGGTGGGTGTGGGGAGGGAGGGAGGGAAATAACACTTATTAAAAGAGGGCTGCTACACAGTACCCTGTTTTGCCTTTTGTGCTAAGCTAAATTCTGATTTGATTTAAATTATAGCTTTTAGCTGCTGCTAGGCTCTAACTTCTTATGAAATTTAAACTACAAGCTCTCTGCTGGGTACTAAATTTAACCAGAAAGCTCTCTTCTGTGTGTTAAATTTAAACTAAAAGTACTTTGCTGTTACTTGGCCTTGAGTGACTATTAAATTTAAACTACAAGCTCTCTGCTGGGTATGAAATGTAACCAGAAAGCTCTCCTCTGTGTTTTAAATTCAAACTTTAATTGCTGCTACTAGGCCCTAACTGATCCAACAAAAACTGTGGGTTCACAGATTAAGTAGCTTTAATACAAAGAATTCTTTTTAGAAAATTACCAGAAGTATATACTCACAGTTGCAGATTTCTCTCCAGAAGTAACAGTCCCCCTTCTTAATGAGTGTCTGGATAAAGAAAGACTAATAGATTTCTACGTTACTAAATTCCAGTGCCAACCGCCAGGCCCATTAGGAAGTACTATAAACACTGACCTTTTAGAACTCATAGCAAATCCACCATATCATAACAGTCTGCCAGGACTCACAAAGCACCAAACCCTACCTATGAAAAGGCAACACTGCAAATATTAAACCAATACATCTCAGAGAATACCAATGCATCTCCTACTGGGGAAAGAGAACAAGTGACATGGTCAAATAGAAACTACATGAACAGAATACCTCAGCTTGGTTAAAATGCAGAATATAGACCGTCACCAAAGAACAAGGGATCACAATTTAGAAATAGGAAGATAATAATTAAACTGGGAACCCCAAAAGCCAAACTTGGGATGTACAACAACACTGGAGAAATAAAACTATAAATTAATTTCCTCTTGTACTAAACAAAACACAAAAGATGTTAACAATGCACATTTCCCAGAGCTGATATATTGCAGTTAATAAATTCAAAATAAAAAAGTATTTTTCTACCTTTTGTTGCTTGTGCATTTTCTTTTCAGTTGCAATTGCTCTAGTCACTTTCTTCTGGTTTCTTTGTGTCTTCTGCGAGCTATCCATTTTCCTTTCTTCTCTTTTAGATTTTTTTCCAAATGTTTTCTCTATATCTGCTTTAACATACTGATCTTTCCCCTTTTGCTCTTTCCTCCATTTCTTTCCTTATTGCTTTATCATCCACTCAAATTTCACCCTTCCATTCTCAATCTACACTTACTCTTCCAATACCCGGCCCTTCATAGACTTTTCTTCCCTCCCACACAAAATATCTTTTCCCCTCTCCATTCTCATTTCCCATCCCTTTCTAGTCCTCCCCAAAATCAGCTCCTTTATAGTTCTAGACCCACCCAGCATCTGCCCTCTTCTAGTCCCAGTCTCCCAAGCTTCCACATCAGTCCATTTCCAGTCCTAGCCTCCCATATGCTGTTTTCCAGTTCCATTCCAGCCTCCCATCAGCCCATTTCCAGCCCTTTTCCAACTCCCATCAGCCCACTTCCAGTCCTATTCCAGCCCCCATCAGCCCATTTCCAGTGTCCTATTCCAGCCCATCACCCATTTGCAGTCTACGTTCCCCCCATCAGCCCATTTCTAGTCCTATCCTAGCTCCTCATCAGCCCATTTCCAGTTCTAGCCCCCATATGCTCCTTTCCAGTTCCATTCCAGTCCCTCATCAGCCCATTTCCTCCACGCTCCCCCATCAGCTAATTTCCAATCCTAGCCCCCTCGTCAGCCCACTTCGCCCTATTCCAGCCCCCATCAGCCCATTTCCAGTCCTAATCCAGCTCTTCATCAGCCCATTTCCAGTCCAAGTTCCCCCCATCACAGCCCATTTCTTCCATTCCCCCCCCACCATCACAGCCCATTTCCAGTACTATCCCCCCCCATCACAGACCATTTGCAGTCCTCCCCCCATCACAGCCCATTTCCAGTCCGTTCTCCCCCCCCCCCCCACATCACAGCCCATTTCCAGTCTGTTTCCCCCATCACAGCCCATTTCCAGTCCGTTCCCCTCCCCCATCACAGCCCATTTCCAGTCTGTTTCCCCCATCCCAGCCCATTTTCAGTCTCCCCCCATCACAGTCCATCCAATCCTAGCCGCCCCCTCCCCACCGAAGAGCCCTGTGCCATCTAAGGGGCTGCAGAGGGAGCCTGGGAAGTCCGCGCGAGGCCCCGGCTCCCTCTGCACAGCCTGCCAGAGTGAAGAACCTTTACCTTCCCACTGGCGGCTTTTTCAATGAAGCCGCGAATGCCGGGAAAGGTTAAAGGCAATGCCCTTTAACCTCTCGCGGCATTTGCGGCTTCATTGAAACAGCCGCCAGCGTGAAGGTAAAAGCTCTTCACGCTGGCAGGCTGTGCAGAGGGAGCGCGGGCTTCCCCGGCTCTCTCTGCAACAGTCCATTGAGCGAGAATGTGGTTCGCGCGGGGCTCCCTGAAGCACGGGGCCCTGTGCGAACAACATTCTCGCTCAATGGACGGGCCAGCCCTGGGTGTAGCCATATCTATATACATGTAAGAGACAGTCCCTGCTCATCCGAACTTACATTCTTATGAAGATAGACAACACAGCAACCTGCAGACTAGGGGAAATCTAGGGGATGGTAAAGATACACAAAGGTGGTGAACTGAAGAGCAAGGGGATCAGGATCTGAAAGCAGCCTTGAGCACGTGGGGTTTAGCCTGGATTTGAATAAAGTCAGAGGTGGAGCATGAAGTACTGACTCGGGTAGTTTGTTCCAGGCATAAGGAGCAGCAATGAACAAAATCTGGAGTTGGCAGTAGAAGAGAAGGGAACAGATAAAAGCAATCTGCCGGAAAAGTGGAGTTCCCGAGGAGGGGTGGAGGGAGAGGTAACAGAGGAAAGGTAGTGAGGCGTCACAGAATGAACGCACTTGCAGGTAACTAGGAGAGGTTTGAACTGGTTGCGTAAATAGGGAGCCAATGAAGTGGCTTTAGAAGAGGGATTACATAAGCATAGCAACACTGGTGGAAGATAAGCCATGCAGCCAAGTTTCGAACAGACTGAAGGGGAGAGAGATGATTCACAGGAAGACCAGTGAAGATGAGGTTACAATAGTGAAGACCGGAAGTGACTAGAGAGTAGATACGGTTTTTAGTATTGTGTTCAGAAAGGAAGGGGCACATTTTACTGATGTTATAAAGAAAGAAATGACAGGTGCAAAGAAGGAGAGGGTAGAGTCAAAGATGACGCCAAGGTTGAGAGCTAAAGGAACAGGGGAAAATGATGGTGTTATCCACAGAAATAGAGAAAGGAGGAAGGGGAAGTTGGTTTAGAGGGAAAGATATTTTAGAAAAGCTTCATGTTTGACAATTGGAATTGTGTACACATGTAAATTGTATTCACATCTAAAGGACTATTTTATAAGGAATCCAATTTAAATATGTCTGTTAGTATCATGCCCAAGTTGCAGGGGCATGTCTGGTACATAGTCTGGGCAAGTTAAAAATCTAATTGTGTATTTATGGAATGCAGATGTAAGCCAAAAGTTGTCCATGTCTAGATTCACACCTGTGCCCCTGACACAAATAGGGATTGAAAAATGCTCACTTCAGTTGGCTCGCACAATACTTATTTCCCCCTGCAAATTAAAATGAGGTAAAAATTAAGGCCTCTGTGGGTGATTAAGAGCAGCTGCATGTCCTTGTTTTTAAAATGGCTTGAAATATCGGCATTTAGACATGTAGGGTGCCGGATTTCATCCGTCGGTATTTCCCACATCTATATTTGTCTAACGGCTCCTCCCCTTACACCTGATGACCTCCAAGTCTCAATTCTCTCTACGTCTTATCTACAATGCACCTCCACATATATCTATTTATTTGTACTATCTATATCTTACAAAACAATTCAAGGAAGCAAATAAAACACATTTCTATCAGCACTGAGTGTTCCAGACACATTAATACTCTGAAATCAAGATATTTATGCTTATATTCTTAAAAGCAGAATGTAAAGAGTGCTTGGAATAAGGGTGCTCTCCCTGATAACATGCAGTAATAACAGGGGGAAGGGGGTTAGAAACTTCTGGCTCTTGCAGCCTTCATTCCAGGCTAATTTATCCTAACTGGCTGCCTCTTTTCAATTTGGCAGAGGGAATTAAGGACGTTACTTCTGAACCCAGAACTCAAAAAAAGGAATTTTCATCGGCTCTTAAGATTTTCTTCAACGTAGTTTGAATATTTCATGCAAATAAACAGGCTGCACTTCCCGTTTAAAAAGATCAGAGAAGTGACAAATATCAGCAAACCGACTGCATCTTCCTGAATTACTCAGTTTTCAGATCCAAAGGAGAATATGAAATTGCTCGTTTTTCTTTTTGTGTTGGTCACTCCTTCATGTAAGTACCAGCTAAAGACTGGGGAAACCAGCTCATTGTTTAATGGCTAAAAACCTTTTCTTAATGATGTTTCTTTTTTTTTAGGTGTCTTTTCTCAGATAACATTGGATCAGTCTGGTGCTGAATTTCTAAAGCCGACCGAGACCCTCAGGCTGACCTGTAAAGTCACTGGATACTCAATTACCAGTGACTCTCATCTCTTGTCTGTGGTTTAGACATCAATTCTGGCTTTGCTCTGATCTTTCTCGACATTGCAGCAGCATTTGACTCAGTCGACCATCCGCAACTACTAGCTCGGCTCCATGAGAAGGGGATTCATGGTCTAGCCTGGGACTGGTGCAGATCTTATCTTGAAGACCGATGGCAGCAAGTCAGGATTGGATCTAGTACATCAGATCCGTTCCAACAAAAGCAGGGAGTACCCCAGGGCTCCTCCCTCTCCGCGCTGCTATTCAACATTTACATGCAGCCAATCTGCAAAATCATCCGTGCCTTCGATATTTCATGCCTTATCTACGCAGATGACATACTGATGTATTCACCTTTCAATGTCACACATCCAGATTACACAAATCTAGTTGATTGCTTCAATGCAGTAACAGACTGGCTCCTCAACCAGAACCTAAGGGTAAACTTCAAAAAAACTGAAGTTCTAACAATTCCAAGAAATAAAAACTTCTCTCCTCCCACATCCCTAATAGTGAGAGATACAGAACTACCAGTCAAATCAGCCATACGCTACTTGGGAGTAATACTTGATCAGCAGCTAAACTTCAAAGACCACATAAGCAGCACAGTAAAATCTGTCTATTACAAGATCAAGACTCTTCGCCACCTGAGACCCATGCTAGATCCCAACAGCTTCCGCATAATATTTCAAGCTCTTATCATACCCCATTTTGACTACGCAAACATTGTACTCGAAGGCCTCCCCAAAAACACACTTAATCCTCTTCAATTAGCGATGAATGCGGCTGCCCGTGTATTAGTTGGGACAACAAGCGATCACATTTCCCCCGTCCTAAGAGATCTTCATTGGCTCCCGATAAGCTGTAGAATCTCCTTCAAGGTTCTACTAACCACATTTAAAGCTATAAATAACATTGCGCCCCCATCAATCTCCATGCTCATCTCCCAACCCACCAACAACAGATCCAAGAGGTTACATTACACTAATATACTCATAACGCCAAAAGACTCCACAAAATGGACACAATCAACCAATAAACGGGCATTTGTGTCCTACGCACCCAGTTCATGGAACAACCTCCCACATAATATCAGAGCAATCAAGGACATCACTCAATTTAGAAAGGCCCTCAAGCACCACCTATTCATCACGCACTTCCACAATGCAACAATTCACCCAGCCCAATAATGATACATATCGATGTAACATTCTGCCTCATCGGTATGTAATTTGTACATAGTTTTCCCTGTTCTCTTTCCAAGTTGTCCTCCCTGTTCGATGTAATCTCGAGAGTGCCTTGTGGTCCTCGAGTCGTTCTGTTAATAGTAAACCGCACTGATGATAAAGAGCGCGGTATAAAAGAAATGTTAAATAAATAAATAAAATAAATATAGACTTCTATCATATCTCCCCTCAGCCATCTCTTTTCCAGGTTAAAAAGCCCTAACCTTTTTAGCCTTTCTTCATAGGCGTATCCTTCCATCCCCTTTACCATTTTGGTGGCTCTTCTGTGAACCTTTTCTAATAACACTATATCCTTTTTAAGATATGGCAACCAAAATTACACACAATATTCAAGGTGCGGTCTCACCATGGAATGATATAGAGGTATTCTAATATCCTTTATTTCCCATTCCTTTCATTATGATACCTAGCATTCTATTTGCTCTCTTGGCTGCTGCTGCACACTGGGTGGAGGGTTTTAACATGTTATTCACCATGACGCCTAAATCCTTTTCCTGAATGGTTGTTCCTAATGTGAAACCTTGCATCGTGTAACCATAGTTTGGGTTGTTCTTCCCTAGATGCATAACTTTGCACTTGTCCACATTAAATTTCATCTGCCATTTTACATAGTAACATAGTAACATAGTAAATGACGGCAGATAAAGACCAGCATGGTCCATCTAGTCTGCCCAGCAAGATGGCAAGAGTAGGTGCACCTGTCACTCTGTGCAGGCCACCCCTCCCCACGTCTTTGTTTAGGGGTAAACCCACCACTCCATGTAGGACACCCCTATTTGTTTAGACGTTATATGGTTCAGAAGTTAGATGGTACCGTTTATTTTGTTTTTATCCTATTGCTGTAAAGGGATCCACTGTGTTTGTCCCATGCTGTTTTGAATTCCGTCACCGTGTTTGCCCCCACCACTTCCTTCGGGAGGGCATTCCAAGCATCCACCACCCTTTCAGTGAAAAAGTTTTTCCTGATATTGCCTTTCAATTTACCACCTTGCAGCTTCATGTTGTGCCCTCTAGTTTTACAGCTTCCCCGTCTTTGGAAGAGGTTTGTTTGTTCATCATTTCTCTTTAAGTATTTAAAGGTCTGAATCATATCTCCCCTGTCCCTCCTCTCCTCCAAAGTGTACATATTTAGGTCTTCAAGTCTCTTCTCATAAGGCTTCTGACGCAGGCTCAAAATCATTTTGGTCGCTTTCCTCTGAACAGTTTCCAGTATTTTTACATCTTTTGCAAGATATGGTCTCCAAAACTGAACACAGTATTCAAAGTGAGGCCTCACCAGTGACTTATACAGTGGCATAAATACCTCTTCCTTTCTGCTGGTAATCCCTCTCTGTATGCAGTCCAACATCCTCCTGGCTTTTGCCACCGCCTTGTCGCACTGTTTTGCCACCTTGAGATCATCAGAGATAATCACCCCAAGGTCTTTCTCCTGAACCGTGCATACCAACCTCGCACCCCCTATCGTGTACACTTCCCTTGGATTTCTGCTACCAAAGTGCATGACACTGCACTTTTTCACATTAAATCGTAGTTGCCAAGCATTAGACCAGTCTTCCAGCTTTTGTAGATCTTTCCTCATGTTAACCACTCCCTCGGGGGAGTCCACTCTGTTGCAAATTTTTGTGTCGTCTGCAAAAAGACAGACTTTTCCATTCAGTCCTTCAGCAATATCACTCACAAATACATTGAACAGTGCTGGACCCAGGACCGAACCCTGGGGCACCCCGCTATTTACCTTCCTCTCATCCGAGTGAGCTCCATGTACAATCACCTTCTGTCGTCTGTCAGTCAACCAATTTCTAATCCAGTTTACCATCTTGGGACCTATCCCCAAGCTACTGAGCTTGTTGCAAAGCCTCCTATGAGGAACAGTATCAAAGGCTTTGCTGAAATCCAGGTAGATGACATCCATCGCATGCCCCTGATCTAGTTCCTTGGTCACCCAGTCAAAGAACTCAATCAGATTTGTTTGGCAAGACCATCCTTCGGTAAAACCATGTTGCCTCGGATCTTGCATCCTGTTGGTTTTGAGAAAGTTCACTATTCGCTGTTTGAGGAGCGCCTCCATTACTTTTCCCGCCACCGAGGTAAGGCTCACGGGCCTGTAGTTTGACACTTCTTCCCTGTCACCACTTTTGTGTCGAGGTACGATATCAGCCATTCTCCAGTCCTGAGGAACCTCTCCTGTTTCCAAGGATCTGTTGAAGACATCCTTTAGCGGTCCTGCAAGAACCTCTCTGAGCTCTTTCAGTATCCTAGGATGTATCCCATCAGGTCCCATGGCTTTGTCCACTTTCAGTTTAGAAAGTTGTTCTAACACCTCGTCCTCTGTGAATGGTGTGGTATCTACTTCATTCCCATTTTTATATTTGGGAGTCACAGCTGGTCCATCTCCAGGATCTTCTTTAGTAAAAACAGAGCAAAAGTATTTATTTAGCAATTCCGCTTTTTCAGTGTCACTTTCCACGAGTCCTTTCCCAGCACTTCTGAGTCCTGCAATTCCAACTCTGATCGTCTTCCTTTCCCGAATATACCTGAAGAAAGTTTTGTTGCTACCCTTAACATCTTTAGCCATCCTTTCCTCTGCCTTTGATTTTGCTATCCTTATTACTCTTTTAGACTCTTTGAGTTGGATCCTGTATTCATTTCTGTGTTCTTCTGTTTGCAAGCTTTTGAATTTTGCGAAAGTTGTGTTTTTTGCCTTTATTTGAGCAGCCACCTCTTTGGAAAACCAAATAGGTTTCCTTCTCCTCTTGTTTTTATTAACTTTTCCTACATATTTATCTGTTGCCCCATTTATTGCGTTCTTTAGTTTAGCCCATTGCAATTCCACTTCCTTTATCTCCTTCCACCCCGTCATCGCCTCCTTTAAGTACTCTGCCATTTTATTGAAGTCAGTGTATTTGAAGTTTAGGACTTTGAGCTTGCTATGATTGGCCTGTACCATGGCTTTTATCTCAAACCACACCGTGTGATGGTCACTGTTGCTCACAGGGGCACTCACGCAGACATCTGACACAATATCACTGTTGGTGAGCACTACATCCAGTGTTGAGCTTTCCCTGGTTGGTTCCATCACCATTTGTCTAAATAATGCATCTTGGAGAGCATCCACAATCTTTTTGCTTCTTTCCAGATGTGCATGAGTAATCCAATCCACATCAGGTAGATTAAAGTCACCCAATATGATTGCTTCCCCCTTTGCTGCTATCTTGGCAATATCTTTAATCAATTCATTATCTCTCTCTTCAATTTGAGTCGGAGGTCTGTAGACTACAGCAATATGGATGACAGCGCCATCTCCTTTTTCCAACGCAATCCAGAGCGCTTCTTCTTTTCCCCATGTTCCCTGCATTTCAGTAGCTTTAATATTGCTTTTGACATACAAGGCTACTCCACCTCCTTTTCCATTTTCTCTGTCTCTTCTGAATAGATTATAGCCAGCTATGGCTATATCCCAATCGTGCGATTCATTAAACCATGTTTCTGTAATGGCCACAATGTCCAAATTCGTTTCCACCATTAAGGCTTCCAGGTCTGGAATTTTGTTGGCTAAGCTTCGAGCATTTGTGCTCATTGCTTTCCAGCATTTTCCTGGCTTGTGTGTATTTTGCATTGATTTTGTTCTGCCTACTTCTTCCCACATGCTTTTGATGTGTGGTTTAAAAGTGTGGCTGTTTCTGATGGTGTTCTGCTTTTGCTGGGGGTGGCATGCAGATGTTGACCTTCCACATCTGTCACCCCCTTTTCCTAGTTTAAATGCATATCCACATACTGCCTGAATTTTTCACTTAGGATTCTTTTCCCTGCGACAGAGAGATGTAGTCCATCAGCACAGTAAAGTCTCTTGTTGGTCCATCTGTTGTCCCAGTTGCCAATAAATCTGAATCCTTCTTGTTTGCACCAGCTCTGGAGCCACGTATTAAAGCTGTTAATACGATGCAGCCTTTTTGTCCCCTTACCAAGAACAGGTAGAACTTCTGAGAATGCAACAGTGTTAACAACGCGCTTGAGTTTCTCTCCCAGAGATTGAAAGTCCTTTTGGGCTGTGGAGGCACTGTTCCTAGCCAGGTCGTTTGTGCCTAAGTGGATAATAACATCAAGCTTGGAGTGTTCACTTTTTGCGCTAAGTAATTCAACAACTTGGTTTGTATTCCTGCTGGCTGAAGAGCCTGGTAGGCACATGACTATCTTCTCTCCTTTGAACTGTGTTCCCAAGTTAGTGCCTCTGATGATGGAATCTCCAAGTAGTAGTAGTTTTCTGTTTGGTGAGGTTTTCTTCATATTTGGTGCTTTAGCAGGGGATTGGGCATTCTCTGACTCATTTAAGGGCTCTTCAGTTTCTTTGGATTGGGCATCCTCATTAGCCAAGGCAGAGAAGGTATTATGCAGGGATATCTCTTGATGTACAGGATGTCTGTGTGTTACAGGTCGCAATCTACCAGAATCCACTGTGATCCATTTGTTCCTAGGGTATTTGATTCTTTGTGGGAGCGGTGGTGGACTTTGTTCAGTTTGTATCCTAGAAGAGGTGCGCTTCATTGCAGCCAGTTCCTCCCTCAGTAGAGACACTTCTTTATGCATGGCAGCTAGGTCTTTCCTTAGCAGAGTCAGTTCTTCATGCATGGCAGCTGACTTTAGGCATATTGGACAAGCTTTTAGGCTCCAAATGATTCGTCTTTGAATGAAAGTACCGCAGTTATTGCACTGAATACAAGACGCCTAGTGGTTAGAACACTGGCTTGGTAACCAAGCAACCAGGGTTCAATTCCCGCTAGCACTCCTTGTGGCCTTGGGCAAGTCACTTAACCCTCCACTGCCTCGGAAGAAAGGCCTGGCAATCTACTTCCGGTGATACTGCCAAGAAAACCCAGGAGCTTCTGGGTCGCCAGGAGTCAGAACTGACTCGAAGGCACACATTGCATTACAAGACATGTTATTTATGCAGTCCCAGAAGAGGAAGAAGAAGAAGATGACAGATGAAGAAGATGTGGCTTTTAACCCAGGTTAGGAATGACAGATGGCAGGTATGCGACCACTATATAGGTAATGTAGCCCCTGGGGTGGGTGGGGCGAAGGGTAGGGTGGGCGGGAACCTAAGTGTCTCTGGCCCGTAGGCTGTTCTGAACTGTGGGCACACACAGTGGAGTAGGCAAGGGAACCCACCACTAAGGACAAAGAGACACGTGCAGCACAGGAAATGGAGGTCCACAACACTAACTCAGCAGGGGGGAGGGGTGGTCCCTCAGGGCAGGGTAAGACAAAGTTTAAAACTTAAACGTCTACAGCAATGGAGTGGGTAAGGGAACCCAATACTAAGAACAGATAGCAAGCTATGTGGAGACTCACAGTTATGCAGCAAAACTCAGTAAAACCACCTTTTGGGAGAGCTCTGGAAGCACTCCACTACTTAGGGAGCAGAAAGGCAATCTGAGCTAAGCCCACGTGCAGCACAGGAAATGGAGCAGGGGGGAGGGGTGGTCCCTCAGGGCAGTCTTCCAATTTATCATGATCCTCTTGCAATTTTCCACAATCCTCATGGGTTTAAACAACTTTAAATAATTTTGTGTCATCAGCAAATTTGATAACCTCACTCATTATTCCCTTTTCCTGGTCATTTATGAATATGTCAAAAAGCAGTGGACCCAGCACAGATCCCTGGGGTACACCACTATTCACCTTTCTCCACTGGGAAAAATGGCCATTTAGCCCTACCCTCTTCTTTCTATCTTTTAACCAGTTCCTGATCCACACTAGTACACTGCCTCCTATCCCATGACTCTTTAGTTTTGCCAAAAGTCTCTGATGAGGGAACTTGTCAAAGGCTTTCTGAAAGTCCAAATACACTATATCAACTGACTCACTTTTGTCTACCTGTTTATTCACACCTTCAAAAAAAAACATAACAGATTAGTAAGACAAGTTGGGGCAAGTTACCTCAGGCTGGAAGGTCAGGGGTTCAATTCCCACTAGAGGATAGCAACCTTGGGCCGGAAGGACTGGGGTTTCTAGTCCCACAGGTACTCCTTGTGGTCTTGGGCAAGCCACCTAACCCTCCAGTGCCCATATTCCCTGTAAGTATTAGTATATGTGTCTTATATCCCCTCGTGTTAAATGTATCCAATTGTGTTGTGACCACTTTGATTGAAGGATAAGGTGGTATACAAAACTGTCTATATAAAATAAGATCTTCCTTGTCTAAAGCCATGTTGGCTGTCTCCCATTAAGCCATGACTATCTATATGTTCAGCAATTTTGTTCTTTATGATGGTTTCTACCATTTTTCCCGGTACTGACGTCAGGCTCACTGGTCTGTAGTTGCCCATATCACCCCTAGAACCCTTTATAAAAATTGGCGATACTTTGGCCATCCTCCATTTTTCAGGTATTACAGATGATTTTAATGATAGTTCACAGATTACTAATAGCAGGTCTGCAATTTCATATTTCAGTTCTTTCAACACCCTTGGATGTATATCATCCAGTCAAGGTGATTTCCTACTCTTTAGTTTATCAAATAGTTGTAATACATCTTCCCGATGTATCGATATTTCCTTCAATTTTTCCACACCTTTAAATACCACTTCAGTCATGGGTAACATCCCTACATCTTCCTCAGTAAAGACTGAAGCAAAGAATTCATTCAGTCTCTCCGCTATCGCCTTGTCGACTCTTAGTGCCCCTTTAGCCCCTCTATCATTTAATGGACCAACTGACTCACAGGTTTTTGCTACGAATGTACTTGAAAAAGTCTTTATTACGCGTTTTTGCTTCCGCAGCAAACTTCTTCTCAAATTCTCCCTTTGCTTGCCTTATCAATGCCTTGCATTTAACTTGCCAGTGCTTGTGCTGTTTCCCATTTTCGTCATTTGGCTCTTTTTTCCATTTCCTGAAAGATGCTTTTTTGGCAACAGCCTCTCTGACCTCACCTTTAAACCATGCTGGCAGGTTTTTTGGACTTCCTTCCACTTTTCTTTTCTTAAAGCGTGGAATATAGCCGGTCTGGGCTTTCAAGATAGTATCTTTCAACAACACTCAAGCTTGATGTAAGTCTTTAACCTTTTCAACTGCTCCTTTTAGTTTTTTCTTAACTATTTTCCTCATTTTATCATAGTCTCCCTTTCGAAAGTTAAAAGGTAGTACTATGGATTTCTTTACCATCCCTCCTCCACTAATTAAATCAAACGCGATCATGCTATGATCACTATTGCCAAGTGGATAAAACACCCTTATCTCTTGCAACAGATCTGGTGTTCCATAAGGGCTAGGTCCAATATGGCTTCCCCTCTGGTTGGTTCATGAACCAGCTGCTCCAAGAAGCAGTCATTTATTTAATCTAGGAACTTTATCTCCCTAGCATGTCCTGCCGTGACACTGACCCAGTCGATGCCAGGGTAATTGAAATCACCCATATTATTACTGTACTGTAACTTTTGTTAGCTTCCTTGATTTCTTTGAGCATTTCATCATCCATTTGTTCATTCTGGCCAGGCAGTCGATAGTACATCCCCACT
Source organism: Ichthyophis bannanicus (assembly GCA_033557465.1). Taxonomy (NCBI): domain Eukaryota; kingdom Metazoa; phylum Chordata; class Amphibia; order Gymnophiona; family Ichthyophiidae; genus Ichthyophis; species Ichthyophis bannanicus. The sequence goes on from CM066048.1 coordinate 126,483,494, forward strand.
GCCATCGTCGTCCTCTTTTTACATGGAATTTCAATCCATAGAGATTCTACAGCAAATTTTGTTTCCTGCAAAACTTTAATCTTTTCTGACTCAATGTCCTCTCTAACATAGTGCGCAACCCCTCCACCAATTTGATCAGCTCTATCATTACGATATAGTTTGTACCCAGGTATCACAGTGTCCCACTGGTTGTCCTCCTTCCACCATGTCTCTGAGATACCAATCATATCTAACCTCTCATTTAGTGCTATATATTCTAACTCTCCCATCTTATCTTTTAGACTTCTAGTATTTGCATACAAGCATTTTAGAGACTGTATTTTATTCACATTAATCTGGCTATTGGTAGGCATGGGTAATTTGGAATCTTTAAGATCTGTCTGTTCCATACTCAAGGGCATTTGGGCTACTTTGCTCTTTTTTGGAACCTCTCTGCTTCTGGTAGTATCCTTCAAGGATACATTCTTCCGAACCATGCACTCTTTGGCGACTGTCGGCTTTCACCTATTATCTAGTTTAAAAGCTGCTCTATCTCCTTTTTAAAAGTTAATCCCAGCAGCCTGGTTCCATCCCAGTTGAGGTGAAGCCTATCCCTTCGGAAGAGCCCCTTCTTTCCACAGAATGTTACCCAGTTCCTTACAAATCCAAAACCCTTATCCTTGCACCATTGTCTCATCCATGCATTGACACTCCGGAGTTCTGCCTGCCTTTTGGGTCCTGCACATGGAACGGGAAGCATTTCAGAGAACACTACCCTGAAAGTTCTGGATTTCAACTTCCTACCTAAAAGCCTAAATTTTGCCTCCAGAACCTCCCTACCACATTTTCCTATGTCATTGGTACCGACATGTACCAAGATAGCAGACTCCTCCCCAGCACTATCTAAGACCTTATCTAGGTGGCGCGTGAGGTCTGATACCTTCGCACCAGGCAGGCATGTTAACAGGCGATCCTCACGTCCACCAGCCACTCAGTTACCTACATGCCTAATGATCGAATCACCAACTATAATGGCTGTCCTAACCCTTCCCTCATGGGCACATGGCCCTGGAGAAAGTTCCACGGTGCGAGAGGGTTTAACATCACCTGGAGGGCAGGTCCTAATTACAGGGTCACTTCCTGCCAGACTAGGGTGATTCTCTCCTGTCACGTGACCTCTCTCCTCCATGGCAACAGGGATGCTGCCAGACTGGAGGTGGGACTTCAGGACTATATCCCTCTAGATCTTGTCTATGTATACATTTTTATTATGTCTTACAAGTCTGCTACTCTAGCCTCTAGAGAACAGACTCGTTCCCTGAGAGCAAAGAGTTCCTTGCATCTAGTGCACACATAAGACCTCTTACCAAGTGGGAGAAATATATACATGTGACAATCAATACAAAAGACTGGAAATCCCCCATCTCACTGCTGGACTGCTGTCTGCATCTTAGATTTAAGCTTGTGTTTAGATCTGTAAGTGTTTTACTTACTAAGGGTTGCTGTGGATACTTATACTAATAAAAGTGTACCTAATACATTTAATATACCTTGTTCACCTGAAGCTTAATTAATCTCAGGTCCTTAATATATGACTGATTTGGATAAAGAGCTGCACCTGAGAGCAGCTCCTTCCCTTTAAGATGTGTAAGTATCTATAAAGCTACGATTATCCCTGGGGTGGGAGGATGTTGGGGAGGGAGGGAGAGAAATAAGACTTATTAAAAGAGGGCTGCTACACAGAACCCTGTCCTGTGCTTCTAAGGTAAGCTGTGATCAACTTCCTGAGTGATTAATAGTCCTTGCTTGGATAGAAGAAGTTTTTCAAAATGGCCTTTTGACCTGCCTCTTGGCTTAACACCTATTTAAAAAGTTTCACAGGTCTCTTGCCCCCTAGGTAGAAGGCCTCTTTGTAAAGGTCTCTAGAAGACTTTATTTATTGCTCAAAGAATACTGACCCTGTTTTGCCTTTTATGCTAAGTTATATTCTGATTTGATTTAAATTAAAGCTCTTTGCTGCTGCTAGGTTCTGACTTAGTATGAAATTTAAACTAGAAGCTCTCTGTTGGGTTCTAAATTTAAACAGAAAGTTCTCTTCTGTGTTTTAAATTTAATCTAAAAGCACTTTGCTGCTACTAGGCCGATTGGCCAGGTATTCTGTTTACATGGAGTTTTTACATAGGGATCTGTACTGTAGTAATTTGATTTGTTCAGCTTTCCAAATAGGTGTATGGATGTTCTATGGCCCGCTGCAGTATTTATAGTGCTGCTTGTTTATGGGTGGGCCCCTTGCATGAGTTTTAGAAATTTATGCTGGTATGGTATGGCAGATTTTATCCTTTTAGATATTTGGTGACTTTTGTAGGGTTCTATATCAGTTCACACTATGCCTGGTACTGGAGAATGTTTATGTTGTTGTTAGTGAGATGACCAGATTCAGATTTTTTTAATATATTGTGTTCTGGGGGTGAATGTCCTACTTCTGCTCTGTACCCATTATCGAGGGAGCAGTTTCTGCTGGGGTTGCCAACTGGCTCCAGCTGTACCCAGCAGGTTTGACCCAGTGCTGTATTTGCCCCATTGCATACAGAGACAGTTCTGATTTCTTCATTGCACTCCAAAGGAAATACAGAACTGCAAGTCCCTGCATGCAGTGGGGTAAACCCAGGACTAGATCAAGCCTGTCGGTCACATCTGGAGCCAGTTGACACCCCTAGTTTCTTTGGATGCAGAATATATATTCAAAAAGAAAAAGCAAGAACCATAACACAGTTTGTAACAAAATAAAATGAGTTATAATTTTATCTCATAAACTGTGCTGTGGTTCTCACTTTATCTTTCAGTTCCTGGTGTGTGAACATCTTTTATTTATTTATTTATTTATTTATTTACATTCTCTTTTATACCGCGCTATTCTGCATCAATGCGGTTTACATTGAACAAACTGAAATTACATTGAACAGGGCATTATAACTTGGAGATAACTATTTTACAGGGAATATGGGCTATGGAGGGTTAAGTGGCTTGTCCAAGACCACAAGGAGCACCTATGGGACTAGAAACCCCAGTCCTTCCGGCCCAAGGTTGCTGTCCTCTAGTGGGATTTGAACCCCCAACCTTCCGGCCTGAAGTACCTTGCCCCAACCACTAGGCCACTCCTCCACTCTTGCATTTCCTTTGTTTTTTGCGGAATATATATTTACAGTAACACCATGCTGTCCAGTGTGTAGTTTCAGTAGCTATGTTAGGGTTGCCAACCCCTTCTTGGTATTTATGTTGGATTGGAGGAATTGTGTTGGGATCACAAAGTCCCTTTAGTTTTTCAGAGGGTGGGAAGTGCTGTGGGGCGCCAAGGCACTCTTTTTTTTGTGGCAATGTGAGTTGCTGCATGGATGCTGTTGAGTCCCCCTTGTTTGGCATATTTAGCAGCATGTTTCTCAGGTCCTCTTTAATAATAGTTTTTGGGCCTTTCCTCCAGGAACTTGTCCAAACCTTTTTTAAACCCAGCTACACCAACAGCTTTTACTATTGCAATAAAGCATAACCTTTTACACAACAACAGACTCCTCAGTGAAGCAAAGGTTACTTTAATTACATTACATTCTTGCAAGAACGGTTGCCCGCTTGACTGAGCAGACACATATATCCTCTGTCACAGTTCTTATATAGTACACTATGTCCTCTCCCTCGCCCAGCATGTCTATAACTCATTGGTTAATACTATCTCACTCCACTTCTTTGCACTTCCGCACCTGTGGCAGGCTACGTGTTACTAGACATGTAGTCTCTCCTCCCAGAATGCAGATATACAACAAAGGGAGTCAGAAAGTCATTACCTACTACACTATGTCCTCTCCCTCGCCCAGCATGTCTATAACTCATTGGTTAATACTGTCTCACTCCACTTCTTTGCACTTCCGCACCTGTGGCAGGCTACGTGTTACTAGCCACGTAGTCTCTCCTCCCAGGATGCAGATATACAACAAAGGGAGTCAGAAAGTCATTACATACTAAATTATATTACAGAGTGGTAGATGAGTGGAATACAAGAATTATATTACATTGTAAAAATAACATATCACATTTGTTTATATCAAACCCCTCCCTCTTTCTTTTTAGAGTTTTTGTGTTACTCTTTACATTTACTCTACAGTTCCATAGGAAGCTTCTAATTTAGAAAAGATTCTTCCTGACTCTATCTCTTCCCCTTTATTGTCCATTAATAACATTGCATCCTTGCACACTAGAGATGATACAATCATTTGTTTAGTGCTTACCGTTTCTATCAATCTTTGAGTTAGACCTCCTATACGCAGTATTATGCAGCATCCCACCGTAATTAATACTCCAATTACAAGTAGAGAGGTAAATATAGATACTACCACCCCTTTCCACTTCCCAAACCATGACTTCAACCATCCAGAGAGAGGTATCTGTACCTGAATTTTCTGCCAATTCCTCTGCCAAGGTAGTTAGTCCTCACAGGGCTTTAGTGATAGTGCCATCAGGGGCCATGTTATTGGGGATGAACGTATAACATTTTCCCCCCAACATCACACACGCCCCCTTTTTCAGCCACCATCATATCTAAAATCATTCGGTTCTCCCAGGCCATTCTGCTAGTGGCGTCCAATTGTTCTGCAGTCCCCTCTACTGCATCCCAAGTATAACTGATAAATCGCTGTTGGTTATAATATATATAATTTATCCAATCTACATTTTTGTTTATCGTGATTACCCATAACCGGGATTCGAAACCAGCTGCAATCTGGTTTCATGCTTTATACTCATCCATAACTCCCCGAGGGACTCCTTTTGCATATATATATATATATATATACTGTCCTCAAATGAGGCTCCCAAAGTACTCGTCCTTTTCCTTTGTATTTGCCACTTGTCCTGTTTTGTGAACGCCAAGGTGAAAGGAACTGTCAATTTGCATCGCCGCACATCTCCGGCTCTCCTCCAGCTCTCCCGGCGGGGATAGAGCGTGCCGGAGCAATGCACCGCCCCCACCTGGACCATCTGCCCAATCGGGGCCTTTTCAGCGGCAAATTTAAAGCAGCGCTACTCGGGCGCGAGCCTCTTTGCATCGCCGCACATCTCCGGCTCTCCTCCAGCTCTCCCGACAGGGATAGAGTGTGCCGGAGCAACGCACCGCCCCCACCTGGACCATCTGCCCAATCAGGGCCTTTTCAGCGGCAAATTTAAAGCAGCGCTACTCGGGCGCGAGCCTCTTTGCATTGCCGCACATCTCGGCTCTCCTCCAGCTCTCCCGACGGGGATAGAGCGTGCCGGAGCAACGCACCGCCCCCACCTGGAACATCTGCCCAATCGGGGCCTTTTCAGTGGCAAATTTAAAGCAGCGCTACTCGGGCGCGAGCCTCTTTGCATCGCCGCACATCTCCGGCTCTCCTCCAGCTCTCCCGGCGGGGATAGAGCGTGCCGGAGCAACGCACCGCCCCCACCTGGACCATCTGCCCAATCGGCGCCTTTTCAGTGGCAAATTTAAAGCAGCGCTACTCGGGCACGAGCCTCTTTGCATCGCCGCACATCTCCGGCTCTCCTCCAGCTCTCCCGGCGGGGACAGAGCGTGCCGGAGCAATGCACCGCCCCACCTGGACCATCTGCCCAATAGGGGCCTTTTCAGCAGCAAATTTAAAGCAGCGCTACTCGGGAGCGAGCCTCTTTGCATTGTCGCACATCTCCGGCTCTCCTCCAGCTCTCCCGACAGGGATAGAGCGTGCCGGAGCAACGCACCGCCCCCACCTGGACCATCTGCCCAATCGGCGCCTTTTCAGTGGCAAATTTAAAGCAGCACTACTCGGGCACGAGCCTCTTTGCATCGCTGCACATCTCCGGCTCTCCTTCAGCTCTCCCGGCGGGGATAGAGCGTGCCAGAGCAACGCACCGCCCCCACCTGGACCATCTGCCCAATCGGGGCCTTTTCAGCGGCAAATTTAAAGCAGCGCTACTCGGGCGCGCCCGCGCCTTGCGGGCCCGCGCCTGAAGACTGCACAAGAGGGCCCTTTGGCGTGGCCCTTAGGTGGGGCACTGATACCAGGTCCCTCTAATTCGTCCCAATACCCCCGCCAGCTGAAGTAGCAGCCTTGGACCCACCCCTCTCTCAACACCTCAGTAACTGCCGATATGTTTCTGATCACCTACTTCGCTAAGTTTCGAGGACTTCAATAGTGAGTCAGCCTGTTTTGCTCTCTAACTATTATTTATTGAATTTAGCCAGAATAATTGTTATTTCATTGCTTGCCGATAACACATATCATTTATTGACTTGTGATCAACACTTCTGCTTACTTTGTCTTATAATACTTTAATATCATAGTATACTACACTAATTGCTACTGTTATATACCATAGTATACTTATTCTACTTGATACATTGAATATATACACTACTTGTTACACTGAATCTATACTATTTGTTACTATACTATTTGTTACATTGAATCTCCCTAATTCAATAGCCTTAAAACATCTCCTGATAACAATGGAACTTAGAAGATTGTTAACAATCACTCTAAACATTCTAATGTGTACACTAGTACTCTTACTTATCAACACCCCCCCCCCCCATTCTCTCTCTAACCTCAGCTATAATTAATCCTACACTGACACACATTCACATCATCCCTTACAGGCCCTGACAAGATACTCAAAAATACAATCTCAGACATGCAGCAATAGGGAATCCACACACTCACCAGCGCACTCATACTCGAAGGTTGATCCAATTGAATCTTACTCCAATTGACTACCTCAAAAAAAGCACTACCCAGTCAACACAACTAAAATGTATACTCATCAATGCCAGGTCAATTAGAAATAAAATCCAGATTCTAATTGACCTCATTCTTGATGAAGAACCTCATCTACTTTGCATAACGGAAACCTGGCTAAATGAATCTGATACAGTTCTTCTTAATCAACTAAGAATGCATGACTATACTATTCTTAGCTCTAATAGGGACAGAAAAAGAGGTGGAGGTGTACTTATAATAGCTAAAGCTAACCTCAATCTCTCATCCACGTTACTTGATAAGCATGATGGAATAGATATCCTCAAAATAGAAAGTCACACCTTGGCTATATGCCTTATGTATAGACCACCAACAAAATCTGCGCATCCAACACAAGAAAACTGAGGTCCTGTTCATCTCTAGAAATCCTGAGTTTACACCACCTAACCACCTGGAAGTAGACAACGCCAAGCTGCAAGTAAAATCATCCATACGATATCTTGGAGTCACTTTGGATCAAAACCTCAACCTGAAGCAGCACATTGCAAAAACAGTAAGAGCGATCTACTTCAAGATCAGATCCCTTAGACACATACGCCCCCTACTCGAACCGAGCGACTTCCGCACCATTTATCAAGCTTTCATCATCCCTCATTTTGATTTCTCAAACGCCATCCTACAAGGACTCCCTCAGACAACCTTACATCCCTTACAACTCGCAATGAACAGTGCAGCGCGAATCCTTTTCGGAGCACCAAGGAGAGAGCATATCACACCCCTACTGATTCAACTGCACTGGCTCCCCATCCAAGCCAGGATTAGCTTCAAGACCTTAGTGATGACATTCAAGGCTATTAACGGACTATCCGCCTCCTCAATAAGTGACCTCATACAACCACTCACACCCAACAGGACAAGAAGAACCGCTGCAGCCAACATGCTAGCAATACCAAAGGCTATGACAAGATGCTCCATAACAACTTCAAATAGAGCCTTCAGCTTGAGCGCCCCAAGCCTCTGGAACTCCCTACTACCACACATCAGAGCTATCCCCAACTTGAGCCTCTTTACTAAGTACCTAATAGACTCCTCCGAACCACAGCCACCATGCATGACTAACACACAATAACTCCATCCCACAGGCATACAATTACTTATTTCAATGTTCCTCACATGTAGATAGTTTTCCCTGGTTAGCCAAGTTGATGCTCCTGTTCTTTGTAATGACCTGACTCTTGTTTTTTGTCGGAAACTGTTAGTTCTATGTAAACCGCGCTGATCGAAAATAGTGCGGTATAGAAGAAATGTAAATAAATAAATAAATAAATAAAATTTGCAGACCTTAGACACTATCCTCGAGGTTGCATGTAACTCTTCTTTGAGGAAACCTTATGTTATCTTAGGAGATCTTAACCTTGCTTCCCTATCAAACATTCAGGAACAATCCTTCCTTGAAGCAATGGATGAAATGGGTTTTACACAAATTATTACCCACCCTACGCACTGCAAAGGTAACATTCTAGATCTAATATTCCTTCCTTCACACTATAGACAATTACCACAATTTACTCCACCTACTATGACTCAGGTCCCATGGTCCGATCATTTCTTGATACATTTCTCGCTCCCTTTCCAACACACCATTTTAGCACATACCAATAACAAACCCATAGAGCAAAATTTCCGTCAGTTTAGCAAGGAAATCTTTATTGAATCACTCATTACGAAACTAGACAATGACTCAAACAATCTCAATGATCTAGTATCAACCTGGAACGCTGTTATAGGAGCGGAAGCTAAAGCTAAATCTTTGCCTTCAAATAAAAGACTAAGAAAAAACGTATCTGAGAAATAGTTCACTTCAGAACTTTCCACACTAAAGAAAGATCTCAGGAAATTGGAAACTAAATGGCGCAAATCAAAAACACCTGAACTCAGAGCAGAATACTTCACAAACCTCAAAACATATAAGGAAGCTATAAATACCGCTAAAAGACTATACCACACTAGAACATTATCAAAAGCTATCAACCGGCCAAGAGAGCTTTTCCAGATTATTAAATCACTATCCAAAGTTCCAGATCCCACCATGAACAAAACACTAATAGACCCCCCAACTCCTAGCAAACCATTTTGCTAGCAAGCTTAAACACGATATTCGTCCAGGTTCTATCATGATACCTACCACAGCAAATATCATTGAATGGAGCTCTTTCCATCTAGTCTCAAGCAAACAACTTCTAGAGATAATATCAAATCTCAATACCACCACCTCACTACTTGATCCTTGCCCAGTACATTGGATTAAGGCAGCAAAAGCTGAACTTGCTCCATACATTCTTAAAATAGTAAACCAATCCCTACTACAAGGCGTCATGCCAGATGACCTTAAATACACAGCAATTCGCCCGCTTCTAAAAAATAAATCTCTTAACAGCAATGACCCCTCTTCCTACCGTCCTATAGCCAGTATATCTTTCCTAGCTAAAATCATTGAGAAAGTAATTCAAATACAGTTGCAAGACCATATTGACACTAACTTTCTTTTAGATGAACATCAATACGGTTTTCGCCCTTATCACGGTGTGGAAACGTTACTTGTATCCTTATTTGACTCACTAATCTAGGGATTGGATGATTCCAAGCAGGCTTTCTTGCTAATTTTCCTTGACATTTCGTCAGTTTTTGACAGTGTAAATCACAACATCCTCTTAGCCAGGTTATCACAATTAGGTTTAAAAGATAAAACACTTGGCTTGTTTAAATCCTACATCTCTAACCGTTTCCAATATGTCCAAATTGATCATTTCTCTTCTCTACCATTCCCACAAGAGCGAGGTATCCCACAAGGATCTTCTCTCTCGGCTTTACTTTTTAACATTTATCTCCAACCCATCTGCTCAATCTTCCAACGCCACAATCTAAAATACTTCATCTATGCAGATGATATCATGTTGTTCGCCCCCTGTGATGTAGCTAACCCTAATTACGATGTAATCGCAACTTGTATCATTGAAGCTGAACAATGGCTGCGCTCAATTCATATGGATATAAGTTTCAAAAAGACTGAAGCACTTTTTATATCCAGAAACGCTAATTTTACCCCCCCCCCCCCAAATCTGGTTATCAATCTATTAGACATTAATCTCCCAGTTAAGTCCGAAGTAAAATACCTAGGAGTTACTCTAGACAAAACCCTAAGCATGACACAGCACATAAAACAAACTGCCAAAACTATTTTCTTTAAACTCAGAACTATCCAACATCTCAGACCACTTATCGACATTAGTGACTTTAGATCGGTTGTCCAGGCCTTGATAATGCCACACATAGATTTCTGTAATGGCTTACTACAGGGTACATCCAAGAAGAATCTACTCATCCTTTAAAGGGCCCAGAATGTAACTGCCCGGATTATTTTTAAAGCCAAATTATCTGACCACACCACCCCAATTTTATACGCCCTCCACTGGTTACCTATTCATAGCAGGATTCAATACAAAACACTAGTCACCATTTTTAAGCTCGTCAATGATATAGCCCTTTCACATCTATCAACATTAATTAAGTCCCCCTCAGAAACTAGACTAAGAAGAAGAGCAAACCTCAATAAATTGCTAATTCCCGACTCTATGAAAAAGCTTAAACAGATAACAACTAATACTGCCTTTTCTTTCTACGCCCCCAGTCAATGGAACAAATTACCCTACAATCTGAGAGAGATTAAAGACCTTAGTTCCTTCAGGAAGGAACTAAAAACACACTTGTTCACCCAACACTTTCATGACTTACAACCTACACTCGAACAAAAGGCACAAGATTATGCAAATCTAATATCACAAGCATACCCAACCTAACCCAAAACACACTTTCCCCATTTGTCACTCATACTGAATGTTAGTCAATCCTAGTAGGACTGTTGTAAATAATCTCTTTGCTGTTGAATTTACATAGTAACATAGTAACATAGTAAATGACGGCAGATAAAGACCAGCATGGTCCATCCAGTCTGCCCAGCAATACGGCAAGAGTAGGTGCACCTGTCACTCTGTGCAGGCCACTCCTCCCCATGTCTTTGTTTAGGAGTGGACCCCTACTCCATGTAGTACACCCCTATTTGTTGAGAAGTTCGATGGTTCAGTTTATTTTGTTTATATCCTGTTGCTATAAAGGGATCCGCTGTGCTTGTCCCATGCTGTTTTGAATTCCGTCACCGTGTTTGCCCCCACCACTTCCATCGGGAGAGCATTCCAAGCATCCACCACCCTTTCAGTGAAAAAATATTTCCTGACATTGCCTTTCTATTTTCTACCTTGCAGCTTCATGTATGCCCTCTAGTTTTGCAGCTTCCCTGTCTTTGGAAGAGGTTTGTTTGTTCATCGTTCCTCTTTAAGTATTTAAAGGTCTGAATCATATCTCCCCTATCCCTCCTCTCCTCCAAAGTGTATATAGTAACATAGTAACATAGTAGTTGACGGCAGATAAAGACCAGCATGGTCCATCCAGTCTGCCCAGCAAGATGGCAAAAGTAGGTGCACCTGTCGCTCCGCGCAGGCCACCCCTCCCCATATCCTTGTTCAGGGGTAAACCCACCACCCCATATAGGACACCCCTATTTGTTGAGACGTTATATGGTTCAGAAGTTAGATGGTACCGTTTATTTTGTTTTTTTTCCTATTTCTGTAAAGGGATGCTCTGTGTTTGTCCCATGCCTTTTTGAATTCCGTCACCGTGTTCGCCCCTACCACTTCCATCGGGAGGGCATTCCAAGCATCCACCACCCTTTCAGTGAAAAAATATTTCCTGACATTGCCTTTCAATTTACCCCCTTGCAGTTTCATGTTATGCCCTCTAGTTTTACAGGTTCCCCGTCTTTGGAAGAGGTTTGTTTGTTCATCATTTCTCTTTAAGTATTTACCTCACTATGATTAATTTCTCTCAAGCAAATTGTAAACAATTAAACTAGATAATCTCTATGGCTGTCATTAAACTACATACATCAGTATGATTAAGCTTTTTCAACCAATGTAAATAGTTAATACGTTTATAATTATATTTTTAGTTTCCTATGTAACTAATATTTATACTGTTAATGTTCCATGTAATGTTAATGTTATATTTTGACATGTTCTCTGTAAACCGCTCCTGATCTCTGGAAGGGGCGGTATAGAAAAACACACACAGAGGGAGGAGTGGCCTAGTGGTTGGGGCAAGGTACTACAGGCCGGAAGGTCGGTGGTTCAAATCCCACTAGAGGACAGCAACCTTGGGCCGGAAGGACTGGGGTTTCTAGTCCCACAGGTGCTCCTTGTGGTCTTGGGCAAGCCACTTAACCCTCCATTGCCCATGTTCCCTGTAAGTATTAGTGTATGTGTCTCATATCCCCTCGTGTTAAATGTATCCCCCAATTGTGTTGTGACCACTTTGATTGAAGGATAAGGTGGTATACAAAACTGTCTAAATAAATAAAATAAATAAATAAATAAATAAATAAATAAAATTTAACTATTGCACATGTTCCCGACCATAGGGTGGGCAATGTTGGTCTCAACGTCCGCCCTCCACAGTATCACCACAGGTCTGCCATAGGGATTACCAGGTTGGAGCAGTCCTTCTCTTCTCCTTCCATCCCTGTCAGGTTTAAGCTTAGAACGCAGGTGTTCCGCTCCCCCACTTCCCTCATGTAGTTCTTCCCCCATCTGGTGAGACAGGCCAAGTGATTTCCAAACACTGCTGAAAATGTGGGGGGAACATACAGAGACAGTTAGTTCTGATTTCTTCATTGCAGTCCATAGGAAATACAGAACTACAAGTCCCTGCATGCAGTGGGATAAACCCAGGACTAGATCAAGCCTGTCGGTCACATCTGGAGCCAGTTGGCACCCCTAGTTTCTGTGGATGCAGAATATATATTCAAAAAGAAAAAGCGAGAACCATAACATAGTTTGTAACAAAATAAATAAGTTATAATTTTATATCATAAACTGTGCTGTGGTTCTCACTTAGTTCCTGCTGTGTGAACATCTTGCATTTCCTTTGCTTTTTGCGGAATATATATTTACAGTAACACCATGCTGTCCGGTGTGCAGTTTCAGTAGCTATGTTAGGGTTGCCAAGCCCTTCTTGGTATTTATGTTGGATTGGAGGAATTGTGTTGGGGTCACAAAGTCCCTTTAGTTATTCAGAGGGTGGGAAGTGCTGTGGGGTGCCAAGTCGCTTTTTTTTTTTGTGGCAATGTGAGTTGCTGCATGGATGCTGTTGAGTCCCCCTTGTTTGGCATATTTCGCAGCATGTTTCCTAAGCTCTGCACTGGTAACATAAGAAAGCGTAGTTACTCACCTGTAACAGGTGTTCTCCAGGAGCAGCAGGAATCAGTCCTCACTTATGGGTGACGTCGGCGCCGACGGAGCCCTCGCGGAGCAATTTTCCCCAGCTTTCAAAGAAAGCCTTTGGGAATTGCAGCGCGCATGCGCGGTCGTCTTCCCGCCCGAAGGTGCCATCTTAGCCAGTCAGATGACATAGCTAAAAAAGACAGCATAAAAATTTGCAAAAAGAACATAAGCAGACGATTGCAACTCCAAGGGGAGGAGGGAGGGTAGTGAGGACTGATTCCTGCTGCTCCTGGAGAACACCTGTTACAGGTGAGTAACTACGCTTTCTCCAGGACCAAGCAGGAAGTCAGTCCTCACTTATGGGACTCCCAAGCTCAAGGCTACCGGAGACCCTAAGCACAAAAATGAGCTCCCTCTAGCTCAGCAGCACAGAAGGATAGAATCTTCGCTGAATTATCACCCACCGGTAGCCCACATCCGGGATGGAGGGTAGGAGTTGCTCAGACCTCAAAGAGATTACGGAGGACTGCCTGTCCGAAAGCACTGTCCCTACGGGACTCCCTCTCGAGACAGTAATGGACCGCAAAAGTCTGGCTCGAAGACCAAGTAGCGGCCCGGCAGATGTCTGCCAGCGGAACAGAGCGGAGGTAAGCCACTGACGTGGCCTTTGCCCGAACGCAATGAGCCGTGACTCGACTTTCTAAGGCGAGTCCGGCTGCCCCATAAGCCCAAGAGATACAGTCCGCAACCCAGATGGACAGAGTACGCTTGGAGACCGGGAGTCCCAATTTATTGGGGTCAAAAGACACAAAAAGCTGAGCAGCTTTACGGTGCTCCCGCGTACGGTCAAGGTAGAAGTTCAATGCCCTTCTACAGTCCAGGGTATGGAGGACCGTCTCAGCTCGGCTGGAGTGTGGTCTGGGAAAGAAGGTTGGAAGCACCACCTCCTGATTCATGTGAAAAGGGGAGACCACTTTAGGCAGAAACTTTGGGTGAGTCCGTAGGACTACCCTATTCCTGTAGAACCGAGTGTAGGGGGGGTCAGACAGGAGGGCCTGCAATTCACTTACGCGCCTAGCGGAAGTGAGGGCTATCAAGAACAGTGTTTTCCAAGACAGAAAACGGAGAGAACAGGTAGCCATAGGTTCAAAAGGCGGACAGGTGATCCGCTGTAAAACCACATTCAGGTCCCAGGCAGGTGCTGGCGGGCGCAGAGGTGGTTTAAGTAGTAGGAGACCTCGGAGAAAACCTCGCTACGAGAGGGTCGTTGGAGAGAGGTCTACCGTCCACCGGCACATGATGTGCGGAAAGAGCACTGAGGTGAACTTTGACGGAGTTGGACTTAAGTCCCAGATTAGAGAGGTGTAGCAAGTACTGTAAGATCACCGACACCGGGCAGGAGAAGGGATCCTGAGACTGTTGGGAACACCAGATTGCAAAGCGACGCCATTTAAGGGCGTAGCATTTGCGGGTAGAAGGCCGTCGCGAAGCCAAGACGACCTCCTCCACCTCCGCCGGCAAGAGAAGAGGAGCAAGGACTACCCTTTCAGCAGCCAGGCCATGAGGTTGAGAGACCTGAGGTTGGGGTGCAGTAGGGACCCCTGATCCTGGGTGAGGAGATCCGGTTGTACCCCCAGAGGGATTGGATCCTCCACCGCCAGCTGCAGCAGGAGCGGAAACCACGGCTGCCTGGGCCAGCGAGGGGCCACCAGGATCATGAAGGCTTTGTCTCGGAGAACCTTGAAAAGAGTCCGAGAGACTAACGGGATGGGAGGGAAAGCGTACAGAAGGCTCCCCGACCATGAGATCAGAAAGGCGTCCGCCGCAACCCGAAGGGGGTGAGGCTGACGAGAGCAGAAGCGAGGAAGCTGCCGGTTGCGAGGACTGGCAAAGAGATCCACCGTGGGGAGGCCCCACCTGAGGAAGAGCTTCTGAACGATCAAGGGATCCAGACGCCACTCGTGCGGCTGGAGGACCCTGCTGAGTTTGTCCGCCAGGCAATTTTCTTGGCCCGGGAGATAAACTGCCTTGAGGAGAATGCCGTGACTGACGGCCCAAGAGCAGAGCTTCTGTGCCTCCCGGCAGAGGAGGAAGGAGCCCGTGCCCCCCTGCTTGTTCACGTAGAACATGGCAACTTGATTGTCCGTCTGGACAAGGACGGACTGTTGGGAGGTCAGGTGGGAGAAGGCCTTGAGAGCTAGGCGGATCGCCCTGAGCTCCAGGAAGTTGATCTGCTGAGCAGACTCCCACTTGGTCCAGAGGCCCTGAGTACGTGCCTCTTGGCAATGGGCTCCCCAGCCCAGGAGGGATGCATCGGTGGTCAGCGCCCGGGTCGGCTGAGGTGACTGGAAAGGCATTCCTAATACCAGGTTCGGCTGCCGGAGCCACCACCGGATAGACGAGACCAGCGGCTCGGAGACGCGCACCAGGTCTGCTAGGCCGCCTGTGGCTTGTCGCCACTGCCGGCGGAGACACCATTGAGCAGACCGCATATTCAGGCGGGCATTGGGGGTCACATGGACGGTGGAAGCCATATGGCCGAGCAGTCTCAGGAAGCGCCTGGCGGAGACCAGGGGCTGGCTGCGAAAGCGGTCGGCTAGGTCCATGAGCCGCTGAGCCCTGTCGAGCGGTAGGTACGCTCGCGCCTGAGGGGTGTGCAGCCTTGCGCCGATGAACTCGAGATCCTGTGAGGGGAGCAAAGTGGACTTTGCGAAGTTTATGACAAAGCCCAAGTGCTGCAGCAGAGTTACCGTGCGGCACGTGGCGTTGGTGACCTCCTGAGCGGACGCTGCTCTGATGAGCCAGTCGTCGAGGTACGGAAAGACATAGAGGCCGTGAAGCCGGAGATGGGCCGCCACGACCGCGAGACATTTTGTGAAGACTCGCGGTGCGGAGGACAGGCCAAAGGGCAGTACTCTGTACTGGTAATGATTTCCTGCCACCACAAACCTTAGGTATTGGCGGTGGCTTGGGTGGATGAGGATGTGCGTGTAGGCATCCTTTAGATCCAAGGAGCATAGCCAATCTCCCTGCTGGAGGTAGGGCAGAAGGATTCCAAGGGTAAGCATTTTGAACTTCTCCCGCACCAGGAACTTGTTGAGGTTGCGCAAGTCCAGGATGGGTCTGAGGCCTCCTGTTCTCTTTGGTATCAGAAAATACCTTGAATAGAAGCCTTGACCTCTCAGGTGGTGTGGCACCGGTTCCACCGCCTGTTCCTGCAGAAGACCTGCTAACTCCTGAAGGAGCAACTCCCTGTGCAGAGGGGGGCGCGGAGGCTCTCCCGGAAAATAGGAGGGAGGGACCTGATGGAAGTGGAGAAGGTAGCCCTCTCGCACGACCTGAAGCACCCAGGCATCTGCGGTGATGCTGGACCACCTGTGGGCGAAGCGAACCAGCCGGCCTCCGGTGCTGGGGGGAACCAGCGGGGGGGGAGAGGCTATGCTGAGCGAGTCAAAAACCCCCACCCTGCTGAGCAGGGGCTGGTGGTGCAGGCTTGGGGGCTTGCTGCCTACGGGACCCGTTACCCCGTCCCTTGGCCTGCTGGCCCTGTTGGGGAGCTGCAGGGGCCTGATAATGGGGGTATTGTTTGTAGGCAGCCGCCTTCCTCGGGTAAAAGGACTTTTTTCCCGAGCCCTTCTTTTTCTGGGAAGGGGCGGAGGTCTTCCTAGAAAGCCTGGTCCTGGTGAGAGTCTCAGTCTCAATTTGTGCAGCCTTTTCCGCCATGGGCTTGCCAAAGAGGTTTTCGCCTCGGCAGGGGACATCGACCAACTTGTCCTGTACCCAGGGCTCAAGGTCGGACGACTGAAGCCAAGCCTGTCGGCGGGCACCGATGCCGGCTGCGGCTACTCGAGCCGAGGCTTCAAAGCCATCATAGGCTGCTCGGGACATGAACTTTGAGCATTCCCGAATACCCGTGGACAAGGCTAGGAACCTCCGCAAGGGCTCCTCGGAGAGACCAGCGGAGAATCCGGCTAGCTCTTTAGCCAGATCCCTGAGATACATGCCCATGTATAGCTGGTAAGTCTGGACACGACAGGCGAGCATAGAGCCCTGGAAGCACTTCTTGCCAAGGCCATCCAGGTTACGGGCCTCCCTTCCAGGAGGCACCGAGGAGTGCATCTTCTGGCTCTTAAGACGATGCATGGCCGATTCCACTACCATGGAATGGTGTGGCAGCTGTGCCTTTTGAAAGCCAGGGCTCTTGCGGACTCGATAGATAGAATCGACCCGCTTGCTCAGGACCGGCGAGGAGGCCGGACTCTCCCACATGCGGAAGAGTAGTCGTTCCAGCATAGGAGGAACCGGCACAGTAAAGTGTTCCCTCGCGGGAGAGTCATACTGGAGGGCGTCGAGCTCTTCGGCTCGAGGCTCCTCCTCGGGATCCGCAGGGAAGGCCAAAGCCTTGGCCATATCCCTAACGAAGTCCGAGAACCGGGCATCCTCCGGGGGGGACTGCTTCCGAGGCTCGGACTCCGGAGAGTCCGATGGGACACACCGAGTCCGGAAAGAATCAGGTGACTCTTCCTCCTCAGACTCCCAGACCGACTCCGACGAGGACTCGGTGGGGTCGGCCCGGGCAGGGTGCGGCGCCAGCCGCCCCGACGCCGAGGGAGTCGGCGTCGGCGACCTCGGTCCCGAACGGGAGGCCGAGGGCGACCTCGACCGAGGATCGACTCGAGTTCTCATCGACTCGAGGATCGGCTCGGTCTCCGGGGTCGACTTGGACGTCGACGTCCCGGCGGTCGGGGCAGCGACGCCAACGAAGCCAGCGAGCAGTGCCCGCTGCTGGTCCATGAAGGCAGACAGTCTGCTCTCCAAGGCCGTCAACCTGAGTCCGAGCTCAGGTGACCCAGCAGCCCCCGACTCGGGCCCCGACGGCGTCGGGCCCGACGTCGGCTGTCGTGGAGGCGAGTCCAGAAGGACTACAGGACTTACCCGGGCAGGCATCTCCGACTCCAGGCGAGGTCGCTTCGGGAGGTGTTCCTTCTCCAAGGACCCGGGGCGGCTGTCGGGGCTATGCGACCTGGCCCTCGCGGAGCCAGGAGCGTCCACCGACGCCGCCCTCGCGGGTTTTTCCTTCCGACGATGGTCCCCGGAGGGAGAACCCCGGTCGGAGGAGCTCCGGCGACGGTCCGAGCTGGAGCCTTTCGACACGGAGGCCTCCGACGAGGTCCGGGTACGGCTGGGGTCAGCGAAGATTCTCTCACGCTGATGCCGCCGACTTCTCAACGCCTTCGAGGACAGTTTGCTGCAGGGCCCACAGATCAGTTCCTCATGATCCGGGCCCAGGCAGCGGAGGCAAAAGTCGTGTGTGTCGGTTAGTGACATATTTCGGTCACACCGACCACACCGCTTAAAGCCACTGGCAGCCATCGGGGGAAAAAGGGCCCCTGCGAGGTCAAAGGACCGGGCTGCCAGGGAAAACGAAAACGAAAGCTGACTAAGTCAGAAAAACCGAAAAAACGTAAGAGGACTCGAGACCGGCGTCGCGAGTCCGGGCGGGAAAACGATCGGCGTCGAACCGAAAGAAAAAAGTATAAAATAAAGAGGAAAATCAACTTTTTCGCGGGGACAAGACGGGGACGTCTGTAGGGCTCCGCGGAAAAAAGAAGACTGGCTAAGATGGCACCTTCGGGCGGGAAGACGACCGCGCATGCGCGCTGCAATTCCCAAAGGCTTTCTTTGAAAGCTGGGGAAAATTGCTCCGCGAGGGCTCCGTCGGCGCCGACGTCACCCATAAGTGAGGACTGACTTCCTGCTTGGTCCTGGAGAACATACAAAATGCCATATTGGGTCAGACCAAGATCCATCAAGCCCAGTATCCTGTTTCCAACTGTGGCCAATCCAGGTCACGATTACCTGGCAAGTTCCCAAAAAGGCCCACAGGTTCCACAATACTTGTATTGGGGCAAGAAGTGGACTTCCCAGGACTTCTTTAATAATACTGTAGTTTATGGGCCTTTCCTCCAGGAACTTGTCCAAACCTTTTTTAAACCCAGCTACAACAACCGCTGTTACTATGATTCTTTGGTAACTAATTCCAGAGTTTGATTATGCGGGGCCATAGGCTAAATGGAGACAGTTACATCCCTCTGCATTTACTGCATTTCAACGTGGCAAAATGGCTGCTGGTGCAACTAAGGCCACCCACTGAGGTGGTCTTAGTTGCGCTTGTGCTACTTGCGCTGAGCCATTGCTAGTTTCTGCCGTGAAAGCTCTCTTTCTCTCGCCTCACTCTGTAGTATAATTTTGGGAAAGAATCCTGTAAACCTAAGAGTAATGGGGTAAAAGCATTTTTTGTTGTTTACATATGTCTGTTTTTTAGTTTGCATTAATATATCCCCTATTTGGTGAAGATCTATTGCTATTCTGAATGTGTGACAGAGGCTACGTGTTTGATTAGCATGAATTTTCTATGTAGGGAAATGTAGTAATCCGGCTTGTTCAGTTTTCTGAATAGGAATATGGATACTCTAGAGCCCACAGCAATATTTATTGTGCTGCTCACTTGTAAGGGTCTACCAATCTATTTGCTTAAACATCAGCAAAAGGGTGAATAGAAACACTGTGAGCAATTCAGCACAGTGGTCTTTGACCTTGAAGGGCAGATGCAGACAATGAAGAACAGGGTGCAACAGAAAACAGGGACAGGAACATGCATAAGTGCACACAAATGTAGCACACCGGGGGCAGGCTATGATTTAATTAGAAGAAATAGAAACATATATTGTAGAAAGAAATGAGACGAAGACTGAGAACTAAAACAACTAATGAGTAAGGAAAACATAAAGAGAGAAGACTGTATGTGTGTTCGCATGCAGGTATGTGCTAGAAGGCCTATAAAGTAAGTAGGAGAAAAAATGTACAGTGAGAGCTAGTGGGGACAGAACACGGAGGTGTGCTGTGCCAACCTCTCTCTTTTTATTAGGTACGCTTATGCTATCTGCTTGCTAAGTATAATTAGATAATATACTCAAGCTTCTTTAATAAAGATTTCTTGTTAAGCACTGCAAGAATTGGTTTTGTATGCTTGCTAGCATGTGTAGGTGTGCCTGGAAGGGGGGGGGGGGGAGGGTTTAACAAGGGAAGGCTAATTCCCAGGTAATTCTCCAACACTTCGGACTCCCTGGGTGAGTGTCCAAGGAGCGGCGCCTGTGAACCTGAGCGGCAGGTAACTGCTAAAATATTGGCAAGCCAACCAGAAGTCCTGACCACTAGGGGGTGCTACAGTGCACAGTGGCACACCTCTGAAGAGGTGCAGGACTGGAGAAGACACTTTGCATGAGGTAAGATACATTTATTATGTTAACACTGTGTGTGCTGTTTCTCATCATCTTTGCACTATATCTTTTGTCATTGCTGTTAGTAATTTGCATTGTTTATTTTGTAACTTGGATCCTTAAGAAAGAGAAATCTTTAGGCTGTTAAAATGCAAGCCTCTCCTAATTGCACCCCTTTAGGGATACTATGTGATTGTTATCCAGCGAATCATGGAGAATTAAAGAAATATTGTCAGAAATGGTATAAGCACACCAATGGTCTATCCTATCCTTGGCCAGAGAGTGGGTCCTGGGCATCCGAATATAAGATGCAGGTTAAAAAGTAGATAGAAGACTCTAAGAAGAGCGAAAAGTCTAAGAAAACTATTCATTCTGAAGTGTTCACTAGGCTACATAATGAGCTAGAAAGTGATGCCTGGATGAGCCTTTAAATAACTAGTCCCTTTTTATAATTTTTTATGCAAATAGCAGACCTTTCCTTCCTGTTTAAATAGCAGCAACACTTATTTTAGGGAGCAGTCTGTTGCAAACTGAGGAGAATCCGTTGTAATTTTGTTTCTGTTCAGTCATGAAACGGTGTGTTTGTATTCTTCTGCTGGCCATTCTGTCAGGTAGGTATTCCTAAGAGATGATCAATTTTTCATCCTAATTGAGTTCCTTTTTAAAGAATGCTTTTTTTTTCAGGCGTCCTCTCTCAGGTGACATTAGATCAGCCGGTGTCTGCAATTCTGAAACCCTCACAGACCCTCAGTCTGACCTGTAAAGTCAGCGGCGTTTCCATCGACAGCAGCAGCTACGTCTGGAACTGGATTCGGCAGCCGTCAGGAAAAGGACTGGAATGGTTGGCTCGTATATACTATGATGGCAGGACTTGGTATTCGCCTTCTCTCCAAAGTCGATTAAAAATCTCCAAAGACACCTCCAGTCCCAAAAACGAGTATTCTCTGCAAATGACGGGCATGGAGGCTGAAGACACGGCCACATACTACTGTGCGAGAGATGCACAGTGTGAGAAAGGAAACCAGAACTCATACAAATACCACACAGATATCTAAACTGCTTTCTCTTTCCTCATAAAAATGTGCTACTAAACTTCGGAGAATGATTTTTCTATGAATTAACAGATATGTTTTGCAGTACAAGTTGCAGCACATTCAAACTTAATAAAGTTACAAAATATGGGGATCAGTTTAGGAGCCCTATGCATGTAAATGAGGCATAGAGAAGTCCAAAGCATAGAGCCATTTCAGAAGCTGGCCCTGGGGTATCCCCAAATCTGAATGGAAGCGTGGTAGAGGCATAGCCGGAGTGTTTCTGGTGATCTCAGAAACATCCTGGATGCCCGGTGTCACATCTAACATTAGAAATGATGCTGAATAATCATCTGAAAGATGCTCAGAGGGCGTAGAGAAGACAGAACTCCATCATTGCCAGTACTCAGCACAGTATCAAGAACAGCAGTGGGATTTGTACCCGGCTTCCCTGTGCCCAGTTCTCTACCCCAACCATTAGGCTCTCCCAAAAGCCCCAGTTCTGAAATATGTCTATGTAGACACCCCCACAGTTGTCCATATCGGGCACTTCGTTTGTGAAATCATGTTTGCACTTCTTCTAAAATTCCCCTCGACATCCTGAATAAGTGGCAATGAATACACCAGATTTAATAGCAATGCTTAGTTTCCTTTGTTTCTGTATTTTAAGATTACTAACATGGTTTTTGGAAATGTGCTATTTTTTCTGCATGAAACTTCCAAAACAGAAAGAACACTGCACGAAATTCCGTCTCACAGAATCCAAGATTCAGGCCACTCCGAGGGTAATTCTACAAGGGGCGCTTAGTTGAACACGTTATCATGTACATATATGGGACCTATTGCATAAAGGAAAGCACATGCATACTGTAGAATAGGGGTGTAAGTGATGACATATGTACCCCAATCGAGGAGTGCCACTTACAGCAGCCCAAGATATAGTGTAAATGTCTGAGACTAGATCTGTGGACAACATGAATAGAATGAGGTTTATCACATGCTTATCGTGCCAAGCTGAATCTTACGGGCCCTTTCACTAAAAGGCACTGTGGTGTTGCCCCAGTTATGTTGATTATGTGCAAATCCAAGGTGCATTAGTCAACATGTTAATCATAAAAAGCTGCTGTTGCTAATATTCTGTGTACAACAGCTGTATCCACACTGTTAAATAGTGAGTTCCATGTAAACTGTCTTGAATTGTAGAAAGACGGTATATAAAAAAAGTTTTAAATTAAATAAATAAACACGACAGTGTTAACTGCTGGGAGCATGGAGCATATTCCCAGTAGTTACCGTGATGCGTGCGGCCTGTCATGCCATGACAATAGCACAGGTGCACTCAACATCCCTGTGGAGTTGGCGGTGAGTACACCCCTACTACTATCCTGCCATGCAGGTTCCCGAGTGTGCTGCCTGCATGCACTCACTCCACCTACTCTCTGCCCCTAATCATCCCACTTGGACAGCGCCAAAATCCAGTGACACTAATTGCCATGGCCGCACATTAGCCGTCAATGTGTGTCCAACACGGGCCTTTAGTGCAAACCAGACCTACATTGGCAGCTATTGGGTCGGAGGAATTAACACTAACACTGGTTCTCCTGATTACTCCCAAATTCTTAAGGGGCGATGCATCACTTCAATAGACAGTCACAACAGCATGCAGTACCTGCAAGTGAACAATCTGAAAACCAAACGCACTGCTATGTATTACTGTGCAAGGGCTTACACAATGAGGAAAAGCAGCTCTGGAGTGAAGCAAAAATCTGAATTAGATCAGTGTAGAGACACAGTAGGTGCTCAGTTCTGCCACTAGAGGTCGCCTTACTACATAAAATCTAAAGCTGATGTTCTCAGCTCATCCTTAAAGTGCATAAACACATCTGGTTTTTCAGGGTAACTAAGCTTTGCAAATTTGTCTTATTTTTAAACCTTCTAAGGATAATTTTTTTACAGACAGCATAAACTGCTGCAAAAAGGGCCTATTCTATAAAAAGAGATGTGTGTGCATGTGCAAACCTATGCAAAATATGGTATTTATTTTATTTGGAATGCCACCTTTCAAGAAAAGGTTCACTCAAAGGAGTTCCAAATAAAATTGAGGCAGAGAAGAAAAAAGAACTCTCAATAAACAATTAAGAACATCTATTAAAAGTACACTTTTAGATAAACAGAGAGACAGGACAAGGGGCTCCTTTCACACAACGAACACTCCCATGTAAAGTTACATCTGCCCAAGACACCTGCAGCTTTCTGCAGCCACATGCTGTGGGCAGCTGAATGTTTTGTAAAGTTTCCAGGTACCTTGCTCCAAACACTGCCCCCTACCCACAGAATTCAGAAAAGCAGGCTGCCAACTAACGGACTGTATTAAACTTGAGATTTACATGTTAAGGATACATCAACGAGACGTCAATGCACCCAAGGAAAAAGTGTCAGATTCCAGGCATACCAGATCTGATGTACTGACTTGCAGTGAATGAATTATTTTGATCCAAAGGCCATTTGCAGTTCTGGTTTTCCATTGTAAATAAATTTATCAAAACAGGGGCAGTAACCAAGAGTCCCTTTTACTAAAGCCTGCTAAGCAGTTAATGCACATTTTAGCAGACAGGAATGTGTGGTCATGCCATCTACCAGCCATTAAAGCACACATTAATTGCACTTATTTATTTATTTATTTATTTACATTCTCTTCCATACCGCGCTATTCTGCATCACTTGCATGCTAAAGAGGAAAGTGGGCAGCTGAGGGCAGAGCGTGGGTGTGGAGAGCACATTGCTGCTAGTGCTACGTGCTCAGTGGCAATTAGCGCGCGTTCACCTTATGATACCTCTAGTACATTGTGCCACATCTCAGGCTAACTGGTGGCCACACTCATAACAGTGCTTAAGTTGTGCACTTACCGTGTTTTGACACTAAGTGGGGCATGTTTACTAAGCCCCTTGCTGATAAAGTGCATGTGGGCCACGTTACCAGTGTGCGGGGGTCATTAGTAACTGCATGGGGTGCATGAATCCATCCCCCTGTTGTTAGCGTGGGCCCAGGCCACAGCACCATGTGAGTGCAACTAACACTACCTGTTGAGGTACTGGAGGCACCTATGCTACTGACCTCAAGCATGCGCTCAACAGCTGCGATGTGCCGGCACCATCTGTGATCCGCATCTGCCCCACCTAGTCACCACCATGATGTGTGCAGAGATTTTAGTTCTTGAGCCCACACAACATTCAAATCACACGCTAAACCCCTCACTACTGGGTAGCGATGTTTAGTAAACATGGCCAGGTACATGGTAAATGCACACCTTTAGTAGAAGGGCTGCTAAATATTGCTTTTTTAATCACACAAAGTTGCATCTGATAACAGCAGAGAAACACGCTTGAATGTTTCTCTCCTTGTGAGTTTCATAAATCTTCTAAAAATAATTTATGGAAAATATGAAACACTAGAAACCCCAAAAAGGCATTTTACCTAGAAATCCCAAAGTGCGTCAATTGACGCATTATCACGACAATTGCGTTGAGCATGAAATGCAGATGTGAATTAATTTGAAGTTACTTATTTGTTTACTACGTGCAGTATGTGACATCATTACATAGTTCTAGCAGTGGTGCTGGTATAAACCTTTGAAGATGCATTTGCGTCAATTGACGCACTTTGGGGCTTCTAGTGTTTTAAACTGGTGAGACAGAACATGTTGGAAAATATTACGGCAGAGGTTTCTTTGCTTGTTTCTGTGGGAAGATGAGACCTGTTTTGAAGCCCATTAGCAATCTCTATGAATGTTACCCATATTCTCATTTCTACATGTCCTGTTTATAGTCTCTATAAGAAACATTTTAGAAAGGACGTCTGGCTGCAAAACGGGACATCCAAGTCAAAACGTTCAGTATACAACAGGTGGGGCAACCGAAAAGGAGTCACGTGTAATTGCCTTCTAATACCAGCCTTTCTCCATCCCTGAAAGATGCACTTGTCTGCTACCTAAAAGCGAAAATGAAGATGAACAGAAGTATGGGTTAGAACACGTTCAGGAGGCCTGTGTATTTTAAAAACTTGCAAGTGTCATATATTGCTCTTCCTCAGAATGGACACAGAGATGCGGATGGCTCTATTAGAGAATGCGACTGTGGATCTCTCTTCCTGCCATTTTGCTAACAGGGATGCTCAGTGGCATGAAAGCCTGAAGAAATGCTTTTTTCACTTACTGGCAGGTATCTTCGAAAGAGCAAAACGTGTCGGAGCTGTGAACGGGCATTTCCTTCTTCATCGTACTGTTGTTGAGATGCAGAAATAAACTTTATTAGCTAACATCAGCCTCGCCCTTGGATGACTTGGACATGATTGCGCCAGACACACACATCTTCAGTATTTCTAAAATGGCTCTGGAGACATCGTTACGATTTGGTCACATGAATGCCTGTTTTAAGACATCCTAATCACAAATAGAGCTTCTAAAATGACCCTGCTAGAGAACAAAACATTGTTCTGTCTCTCTTTGCCATTTGTGAACCTGTAGGACATTTATACCAGGTACTCGAATAGTGATCAGCTTTCTATGCTATAATCTCTGTCTGCTTTTTATGTGTGTGACTGATGCCTAAGCTTTCTTATAACTACCGTGTTTCCCTGAAAATAAGACCGGGTCTTATATTTATTTTTGCTCCAAAAGATGCACTAGGGCTTATTTTCGGGGTAGGGTTTATTTTTTTTATTTTCATATACAACAATCCACATTTATTCATGAACAACAATCCTCATTTATTCATGTTCAACAATCCTCATTTATTCATGTTCAACAATCCAACTTTGTTTAAGTACAGCAAACTACATTTACTCATGTACAGCAATCTACATTTATTCAAATACAATCGGCATCGGGGAGTGGAGCAGGAGGAAAGCTCCTCCCTGGTCCTCCCGCCGAAGCCAATCAGCACAACAGCAGCAACAACTGAAAGACAGCCCCTTGGAGAGAAGAAGCCCACAGCACAGCACCGGCAGCCGATCGGCGTCGGGGAGTGGAGCAGGAGGAAAGCTCCTCCCTGGTGGGACCCCCCCCAGGTACCGAATCTGTCAGTCCGTCGATGATCTTCACTAGGGCTTATTTTCGGGGTAGGGCTTATATTACGAAAATCACAGAAAAACATGCTAGGGCTTATTTTCAGGGTAGGTCTTATTTTCAGGGAAACATGGTACCTCCAAAGATTCCAGAAAAAATTCAAAATACAAGTAGAAGACCATGGGTAGGCATTCTTTGAGCATGTAAGTGACCAAAAGGATAATTTTGAGTCATTAACATTTCTGTTTTCCAAACGTTGGGCTAGCACAGACAGTTGAGAGATGAGAAAATTAGTTACAGATTTAAGAAGGTCAATACAGCAGAAATGAAAATAAAGCTGATAACCTGAAATGAGATCACAGTACTTAATCAAAATTAAGTATAAAGATATTAATTTCAGATGCAGTAACAGCCATTAAAAATATTCTGTGTGATAATTTTCAAAGGGAGATTTAGCACTGAATATATTATAGCTTGTTGCCAATAGAAAGTACATTTATTCTTAATAGCTCAGCGCTGTACCTAAAGAGGTAAAGTAATGTCTGGATGACCCTTTAAATACTGGACACTTTTTGGTTTTAGGCAAATATCAGACCTTTCCTTCCTATTTAAATAGAAGTGTTACTTATTTTATGGACGTCATCTGTTTCAAAGAGAAACAGAAAATAATCTATATATTTTAATTTTATTTCTTGAAGCCCTCACAGACCCTCCATCTGACTAGTACGTTCAGCGGCGTTTCCATCAACAGCAGCAGCTACGTCTGCAACTGTATTCGTCAGCTACCAGAAAAAGGACTGGAATGGTTGACTCGTATATACTATGACAGCAGGACTTGATATATGCCTTCTCTCCAGAGTCGGTTAAAAATCTCCAAAGACATTTCCAGTCCCAAAAACAAGTATTCAAATGAAGGGCATGAAGGCCGAAGACACGGCCAACTGCTACTGCGGCAGAGATGCTCACGCACACTGACTGATACAGTTGCAAATACCTCAATGACGGTTTTCACTGTAGTAATTTATGTATGTCACTGTCTAAAATTCAACTACAGCAGGTCAGTTTTGTCCCCTGGATTTTGATAACTTACTTCCTCATCAACTTTTTCTTCACTTTACAAATGCCGTGAATACGATTAAATACATGGGGTGTTTGATTCTCTGCTTTCCCCTATTGCTATCTTCATGGCAGGAAGAAATCAGATAGTGTTAGTCCCTAAAGTAATTAGCATTTGCCAATTATATACATTTCATGCAGACCCTATGTGAACATGTGAGAAGGTAAATCACTCCATACTGAGCAAGCAGATTGTTTCTCTTTCTAAGATTATAGCAAATTTAAACTTCCTCCTTAATTCTAATGACTTGAGATAGAGACAATTAATATAATCTATTGTTTCACTTTCTCTCTGACTATATTCATGGTCAAAACTGTACAGGGGAAAAGAACATTATCAGGGTAAGTTTGTAAGGGGGACCTAGTAAAAAAGTGTTTTAAAGTGTGTAATGTTAGCCTGCTTTACAAAGACAAGTAGGCACTCATTTGACTTCATAAAACACTAGCCAAAGCGGCAGAAATCATGCCTTCAGTTCATGCGCAGATTTTTGAAATACAAGAGCTTGGAAACTACAGGCTGACAAGCCTTACCTCGGTGGTAGGAAAAGTAACAGAGACACTGTCAAAGGAAAGGTTAGAGAACTTTCCTGAATCCAAG
The DNA here is from genome assembly GCA_033557465.1 of Ichthyophis bannanicus. Lineage (NCBI taxonomy): Eukaryota > Metazoa > Chordata > Amphibia > Gymnophiona > Ichthyophiidae > Ichthyophis > Ichthyophis bannanicus. The sequence goes on from CM066048.1 coordinate 126,511,651, forward strand.
GGGCTACAAGATCCAAGATAACATGGTCTTTACCAAAGGCAGATTGTGTTAAATGAATCTGATTGATTTCTTCAGCTGGGTAACAGAGAATTAGACTGAGTCATGCACCAAACACACTTAGAATTCAGCAAAGCCTTTGATACTGTTCCTCGTAGGAGTCTTATGAATAAAGTGAGCATTCTAGGGATAAGTTCTAAAGGGGTGAACTAGATTGGAAATTGGTTGGCTGACAGACAACAAACAAGACAATAAAAGGAAGAATAAAAGGTGAGTAGTGGAGTAACTCTGGGATTGATCCTCCAAGGACCAATTCTCTTCAGCATTTTTGTGAGTGATATAGCTGAAGAGTTGGATGGTAAAGTTGACCTTTGGGTAAAAGTGTCTGAAAATCTCAAAGTGGTGATAAAGCAGTGGCCAAAGCCAGAAGGATGCTAGGCTGCATATTTATATATTTAGAAACATAGAAACATAGAAATATGACGACAGAAAAAGACCACATGGCCTATCTAGTCTGTCCTTCCATAACAACTACAACAGTCCACTTTTTGCCTTTAGAGATCCTCTGTGTTGGTCCCATGCTTTCTTGAATTCAGTTACTGTCCTCATCTCTACCACCTCCACTGGGAGACTATTCCACGGATCCACTACTCTTTCCGTAAAGAAATATTTCCGCATATCACTCCTGAATCTATCTCCCTTCACCCTCATCCCATGTCCCCTCGTAGCAGAACTTGCTTTCAATTGAAAGAGGCTCTCTCCCTGAACATTTATGCCACGGAGGTATTTAAACATCTCAATCATATCACCTCTATCCCGCCTTTCCTCTAAGGTGTACATATTAAGATCCTTAAGTCTGTCCTCATATGCTTTATAATGAAGCCCATTAATCATTTTGGTAGCAACCCTCTGCACCGACTCCATCCTGTTCACATCCTTTTGAAGGTGCGGTCTCCAGAATTGCACACCATACTCCAAATGAGGTCGCACCAAAGACTTATACAGAGGCATTATCACCTCCTTTTTTCTGCTAGCCATTCCTCTCCGTATGCACCCAAGCATCCTTCTAGCTTTTGCTGTCGCCTTTTCCACCTGTTTAGCTACTTTAAGATCATCAGACACAACCACGCCTAGGTCCCGCTCTTCTTTAGTGGACAAAAGTACTTCACCTCCTATACTGTATTGCTCCCTTGGATTGCTGCAGCCCAAATGCATGACCTTACATTTTTAACATTAAATCCCAGCTGCCAAATTCTAGACCATTCTTCAAGCTTAGCTAGATCCCTCCTCATGTTATCTACCCCTTCCTGGGTGTCTACTCTATTGCAGATTTTGGTATCATCCGCAAAGAGGCAAACCTTACCCGACAGCCCTTCCGCTATATCACTAACAAAGATGTTAAAAAGAATCGGACCAAGGACAGATCCCTGGGGCACACCACTGGTAACATCCTTCTCCTCAGAGTGAGCTCCATTTACTTGTAAGCTTTGTCGCCTCCCACCCAACCAATTTCTAACCCAAGCAGTAACTTTAGGGTCCATCCCTAGGGTGCTCAGTTTGTTTATAAGTCGCCTGTGAGGAACAGTGTCAAAGGCTTTACGGAAATCTAAATACACCACATCTAGAGCTCTCCCTCGGTCCAACTCCCTGGTCACCCAGTCAAAAAAATCAATCAGATTTGTCTGACAAGACCTGCCTCTGGTGAATCCATGCTGCCTCGGATCCTGTAATCCGCTGGACTCCAGAAACCTCACTATTTTCTCTTTCAGCAGCGTTTCCAATAATTTACTCCCCACCGAAGTTAAACTAACCGGCCTGTAGTTTTCAACCACATCCTTACTTCCGCTTTTGTGTAAAGGCACCACATGAGCCTCTCTCCAGTCCTTTGGCACCACTCCTGACTCCAACGAGGCATTGAAAAGGTCAGTCAGTGGAGCTGCTAGAACGTCCCCAAGTTCCCTCAGTATTCTAGGGTGTATCCCATCCGGTCCCATCGCTTTGTCTACTTTAAGTTGAGCTAGTTTCTCACGAACACAGTCTTCTGAAAATAGTTCAAGATGTCCCTCGCTTCTGTTCTTATTTGTGGGTGTTTTCTGAGGTCCTGCTCCTGGTTCTTCATCTGTGAACACAGAACAAAAATATTTGTTAAGCAATTCCGCTTTATCCTTATCAGCTTCTACATATTCCACCCCTGCACCCTTGAGTCTGACAATACCACTTTTGCTCTTCCTCTTCTCACTAATATATCTGAAAAATGTCTTATCCCCCCATTTTATTGCATTGGCTATTTCCTCCTCCTTTTGAATCTTTGCCTTCTTGACTACTTTGCTAGCTTCTCTAAGTTTTTCCAAATACAGATGCCTGTCTTCTGCTCTCTGTGATCTCTTGTATTTTTTATTTTATTTTATTGTTTTTCTATACCGCACTATTTATCATCAGAGCGGTTCACGGGCAACAAGAATTGTGCAATGTAGAACAGTCTAACATTGAACTTACAATGAACAGGGAAATTAAAACATGGTGAACAAGTGAACTCTTTACACTATATACAAATTAGTATAAGGGTTGCACATAAGATTTGGCGATGTTTACAAACTGCCATGGTGGCTAAATACATATACATATTTGTATTGTTAATCCGGGGTTGTGAAAGAGAGGGAGATAACCAGTGAAAAAGAGGTGGGGATAACACCCCTATACAGGTTGTTAATGAGGCCTCACTTGGAGAACCGTGTTTAGTTTTGGAAGCCATATTGTAGATGCCTAAAGATATAAGAAGACTTGAAGCACTTGAGGCGGTTCAGAGGAAAGTGACTAAAATGGTATTTATTTATTTAATTTTCTTATATACCACGCTATTTGTCATCAGTGCGGTTTACATTGAAACAATACAACAATTGGTCAGATATAACAGACCTATTACAAGTAACAGGAAAATTAACATGGAAGTAAACAGGGAAATCATTTATATTTCTAGAAAATACATGTTGGAGATATATAAAATCTATACAGTTAGTTAGGGTAGGTATGAGGTTAAAAGGATGGGGGAGGGGAAGAGGTGTTTAGGTGTTTGAAGTGTGCGATGAAAAGGTGGTGTTTAAGGGCTTTTTTGAATTGTTTGATGTCTTTAATTGCTCTGATATTGGGAGGGAGTTTGTTCCAACATCTAGGAGCATAATTCGAAAAAGCCCTATTGATGGATGATTGATTAGCTTTTAAGGAAACTTTTGGTATAAGTAGTGTGTCAACAGCTGGAGATCTCCTGGACCTGTTATTTGTTGTGTGTATGATGAGATCAGAGATGGAATCTGGAGAAATATTATTGAAGGCCCTAAAGGTGTTAAGGATGGCCTTATATTGGATTCTACAGTTTATTGGTAACCAATGAAGCTTCTCTAGAATGGGGGAAATATGCTCACACTTTGATGATCCGCAGAGGACACGAGCAGCTGCGTTCATGGCTAATTGTAGAGGATTAATAGTTATATTTGGTAAGCCATGGAGTATTATGTTAGCATAATCAAAGTGCGGCGTGACTAGAGCTTGCAAGATGGTGCGGAAGTCATCAGACTTCATCATAGGTCTCAGATGACGAAGGGTTTTTATCTTGAAGTAAACAGCCTTTACGGTGCGTTTTATATGTTCCTTGAAGTCTAATCTTTGATCCAGAATTACTCTTAGATATCGAATATTTGATTTGACTGGGAGATCAGCATCTCTGACTTTTAGAATTGATGGAGGGGAGAAAGATTTATTCCTTGTGATTATTAGAACCTCTGTTTTTTTAAAAGTTAATACGGAGGTTTTGAGAGAGAAGCCAATCAGTTATTGAATTAAAACAGTTGATTAGCACTGTATAGTTTGGGTATGATACAGATATCGGTGAGAATAATAGCACATCATCCGCATACATAAGGCAGGATATACCAAAAGAGCGTGCGATGTCACAGATTGGCTGCATATAGATGTTGAACAGCAGCGCAGACAAGGAGGAGCCTTGTGGTACACCTTGTTTCTGCTGAAAGGGATTTGAAGTAGTATTACCAATACGAACTTGTTGTAATCTACCTTCCAGGTAGGATTTGCACCAGTCCCAAGCACAGTTCTTGATTCCCTTCTCATGAAGTCGCTTTAGTAGTTGTATGTGATCCACAGAATCAAACGCAGCAGCTATATCAAGAAATATTAGAGCAAAGCCATTTTTCAGATTGTCAATGCCGTTGATAAGTGTATTGATTAATGTTGTTAGGAGAGTTTCTACACCGTGGGCTTCCCTAAATCCATGTTGACATGGATCTAAAGGGGAAAATGAGTCTATATGCTGTTGTATCTGCCTGAGAGTTAATTTTCTCAAAAATTTTGTCTAGAAATGGCATACTAGAGATTGAATGGTATGAGTCCTCCTTCTTCGGGTCACGCTGGTTGTTTTTCAGCAGTGGTCGGATGGATATATGTTTGAGAGCATCTGAGAAGACACCAGATTCAAATGACAGCTTCACTATGTTAGCTATAAAAGGGCTGAGTTCTGTGCGCATAGATCTTATCCAGTGTGCTGGGCATGGGTCAGATGGTGAAGTTGTCGTGTTGATGGAGGTAATAACTTCATTTATGGTTTTTACAGAGGGTGGTGAGAGGTTGGTGATTGAAAACTGCGGAAGGGAAGTTTGGACAGGTTCATGTAATGATGTAGTATTTGTTTTTATTGATTTGGATTGGATGTAGTTCGCATAGGCTTGGGGCTGAATCCCTTCTTGTTGTGGCAGAGATGGTTGATTGATAAAGGACTTTACTAGATTAAATAAGTCTCTTGGTTTATTCAGAGAGCGGCTGAGGATATTAGCATGGTATTCTTTTCTCTTAGCCCAAATTGATTCACGATGTTGTTTAAGATGTTCTAAGTAGGTGGTTTGGTCAGAGGAATTACGTGTATTTCTCCATTTTCTCTCAAGCTTTCTGAGGTGGAGGAGAGAGGTACATAGTTCATGTGAGAACCATGGGGCAGATTGTTCTTTAGTAACTCGGTTGTCAGATGTTGACTTTTTGATCAAGGGTGGGAGTTGTGAGTATGAGGAGAGGGTATTGTTCCAGTTATTTACAATATCATTGAGATTATCTGATAGTTTGGCAAGTTTTGGGAGAGCATGGTTTTTGAAGTCATCACTGTCTAGTTGCTTGAATCTTGTAGATCTTTTGCATCCAGTTGAGTTTAGACAGTAGTCTGTGGATTGATATGCTGGTATCTGAAAAGTTATTAGGTTATGGTCAGACCATGGGACAGGGGTAATAGAGAGATCAATTTTGTTCATCATAATCATGTCATGTTGAGGGATAAAGATTAGGTCCAAGAGATTCCCACTTTGATGGGTGGGATTAGCCACTACTTGTTTGTAGTTGAGGTCAGACATTGCTTCTAAGAAAGACTTGGCTAGGGTAGGTTGAGTAGAAGCCAGATTAAAGTCGCCTAATAACCAGTTTGGTTTGGAGGGGTCTTCTGGGTTACAGGCTAGGTCAATGATGTCTGAAACTTCATCAGAGACAGCATTTGGTGCTCTGTAGATGAGGTTAATGGAGTTGGATTTGTTGGTAATAGTGTGTTTAAGTGTTGTGTACTTTTGATTAAATTTATGCGATATTGTAGCACTGTTTTTGCAAGTATTAGGACACCACCGCCTCTTCTGTGTTCTCTGTTGCAGGTGTAGATTGTGAAGTTGAGTGGAGTAAGGTGGTTTAATATTACATTGTCTGTATTAGAGAGCCAAGTTTCAGTAACCAAAAGTATATCTAAATTGTATTTGGTTATTAGGTCTGTGATTACAGGCCATTTATTGCGTGTAGAGTGTGCATTAACAAGTGCACATTTTAGGTCTGGTTGATGTTTCGCTTTTTTGTATGGGGAAAGATATATGAAAACGGACTTGAAGAGCTAAATATGTATACCGTAGAAGAAAGGAAGGATGAGGAGAAATGATGCAGATGTTTTAATCCTTGAAAGGTTTTTAATGAACTAGAGGAAATGAAATCAAGCTCTGATGAGCAGGGGCCATCTTTTACATGTGTCTGTACAGTGCTGCGTACGCCTTGTGGCACTATACAAATGATTAATAGTAGTAGTAGTAAGTAGGGAAACTTAAAAATAACCTAGGGGGAGACGTTTTCATGGAAAGGGTGATGGATACCTGGAATACACTCTCAGCTGAACCAACAGTGATGAAATTCAAAAAGACATGGGATAAACAGAGGATCCTCATATAGCGAAAGGATGGAATCAGATCTTTAAAGACTTTCAAACTTCAATAAAAGCATAGAGAAGTAACCTATAGAGAGCATCAGGCACCAACCTAAACGAAGACACAGATAGGTAACGTTCAAGGAGCAGAAGGTACCACTCATAACAAAGGCTTAAGGGGGCTAGTAACTGGCAGAGAGCAGCAGGTGCAACCATAACCACCTTAGATGTAAGCCCTCCATAAACATACCTACTGTACCTAAATGTAACTCCTCCTGAACCACTACTGGAAAGGTAGTTGCTGGATTAAGCTGAGGAGGGAGGGGTGGCATACAAAGAGGGAGGGGAGCTGCAGACAATTCAAAAGAAGGTTCAAGGTACTGTAGGGGCTACTTAGGACTAAGCTGGTAGCAATGTTGGCAGACCTCCACCTGCCTTCCTACCATCAGGGGTGATGCATCAATATCGTCGTTTCATTGCAAGGTGCACACCAGTTTTTCAAAATTCTCAGGGGAGCTGCTTGTATCTCACAAATGAAAGTGTGATATTGATGCACCACCCCCACCAGTAAGCACACAGTCAGAGACAGGCCTTAATTGTGCCAGAATGGGGTAGGACAGAATTCCAGCACTTCTTGAGTCTCCAAACAGGAAGTGACGCCTAGATTTATTCTGCACTCAAGCAGATGGAGCAAATAGTATTATTGCCTCATTCAAACTTCTCAAACTCTGAGGGAGGCTCCGAGATAGACCAAGAATGCCTGGTTACACATCATTCCATCAACACCCCAACTTTTCCAAGGTGAGGCAACCTCTTCTGCTTCTCCCTCACCCCCAGAGCAGATGGCAGAGGAGAAAGTTGGGCCGCCAGTTCTGTAAAATGCCTCTTTTACCAGCACTTTTCTGGACCACATGCAGCCAGCCATTTCAACCTTACCACTGGTATCTCTGTGTTCACTATGGCTTCAAGGATTGTGCTTGGGCAGGGAAGCCAGAAATGGATACTGGTGGAGGAGAGAAGTTAAATGGAGGAATTTATTTCTAGCTCTGGCCCACCCCTTTCCACAACCCAACTTCTCAGGTCCACTTTCTTTTGTCTACAAATTAAACCCTGTATTTGCACCATCTATTGTGCTACTATGTAATTGTCTAAAGTCATCTGTGGCTTTTGAGTCAAATATCAAAAGCAGGGAAACAAATAGATCTGGTTTTCAAAATATCGACAATGAAGATTCATCAGATGTATTTACATACACATGGTCTAGGTGCAAAGCTGATTTGCATAGCTTGTCTATCTTAAAAATCACATCATTTGCAGCCCTACCAAACTGGAGATGAAACCATTCATCAAGAGACGCAGATATCTGTCTAGATTAATAACCATGACAATACAAAAATCATTTCAATCCAGTGAAAAGCTTAATTTAATATCTACAGAAACCCTCCGCTCTCTACCTAGGCCACAAGGTTTGGATTTAAGTTTTGGTTGTTTCCATTCTTTGAGCAAGAGGTCAGGGGATGGGAGGGAGTTTCATCATAAATCTGAGTTGATTGTACAATGCGAGAAGAAAAAATATGTGACTAGCAAGACATATGACTAATCCATCATTATAAAAATGCAAAATATTCATAATAAAGACTTTGGAAAAATTCACAAAATAAAGAGTAGGCATTCAGCAAATCAAATTATCCATGAAATTAATGAATAGAAAAATGGTAACAGATCCTTCTTAAGAGAGCCGGAGATCAGTTTTAGTCATACACATGTATTCTGTCTTCCAAGACATGGGTTACCAAAGCCACTTATAGGATAAGAAATTAGCTACAGATTTCCAAAGATCAATGCACCACAAATGAAGATGATGACCTGAAACAAGATCACACTGCTCAACCAAAATCGAGACTGAAGTTATTTCAGATTCAGTATTAAGAATGAATCATATGTAATATAATATTAAATAGTTTTCAAAGGGAGATTTAGGGGTTTAGTGACTAAGGTGCACTCATATTATTGCTGGTTAATTCACCTTTAACGCATGTTATTTTAACACAGCTTGCATGTTATTCAATGGGACCTCGTTATTAATAATGTGTGTTAATGGTGAATTAACGTATACTGACTTTACTGCCCCTGAGGACTGAAGATGTTAAAGTTTGTCTCATTCATTCTGAAGTGTTCACTAATGAGCTAGAAAGTGATGCCTGGATGAAACTTTAAATAACTAGTCCCTTTTTATAATTTTCTATGCAAATAGCAGACCTTTCCTTCCTGTTTAAATAGAAGCAACACTTATTTTAGGGAGCAGTCTGTTGCAAACCGAGGATAATCCGTTTTAATTTTGTTTCTGTTCAGTCATGAAACGGTGTGTTTGTATTCTTCTGCTGGCCATTCTGTCAGGTAGGTATTCCTAAGAGATGATCAATTTTTCATCCTAATTGAGTTCCTTTTTAAAGAATGCTTTTTTTTTTTTCCAGGCGTCCTCTCTCAGGTGACATTAGATCAGCCGGTGTCTGCAGTTCTGAAGCCCTCACAGACCCTCAGTCTGACCTGTAAAGTCAGCGGCGTTTCCATCGACAGCAGCAGCTACGCCTGGAACTGGATTCGGCAGCCGCCAGGAAAAGGACTGGAATGGTTGGCTCGTATATACTATGATGGCAGGACTTGGTATTCGCCTTCTCTCCAAAGTCAATTAAAAATCTCCAAAGACACCTCCAGTCCCAAAAACGAGTATTCTCTGCAAATGACGGGCATGAAGGCTGAAGACACGGCCACATACTACTGTGCGAGAGATGCACAGTGTGAGAAAGGAAACCAGAGCTCATACAAATACCACAAAGATGTCTAAACTGCTTTCTCTTCTCTCAAAGTATTTTTACTAGACTCTGGGAAACAATAATAGGCAAGTTGTTTAATATATATAGTAGCGATGAATGCAGCACATTTAATAACAATGTTAATATTTTTCTCTTCTTTACTTTAAGACTAGTAATGTAGTGTTGTTTTTAACCTCCCGATACACTCAAAGCAGCATATGCCTGAGGCGCTACCATCATTCCTACCATCTGGGGTGGTGCAGTAACATCGCAGTTTCAGTCCTGAGGGGAAGGGCAGGTCCCCTGGGAGTCCCACAGAACCTGCTTGTTCAGGGGGATTGAAACCATGATATTGCCACACCACCACTGAAGGTAGGAATGTGGACGGCAGACTCCTGCACATTGGGATTCAATCTAAGCTGTACAGCTCCTGCTATCGGTGTAGGGGTGCAGCAGCGTCAATGTGCATTTTCAATGGTTAGCAGCGGGCAAGTTCTGCAGGACTCCCAGGGGACCAGCTGCTTCTCAAAAAGAACAAAAGCTATTAAGAAAACTTGAAAGGTCCTGGAGGAAATCTAAATCCCAAAGAACTAAACTTCTCTACAACCAAAAACAACAAGAGTACAACAACCTCATCCACCAGCACAAACAGGAATATCACACAAACCTTATACTTAAATCACTCAACAAACCCAGAGAACTATTTCAAATAGTCCGGACACTCACTAAAGATCCTGACTTCAAAGATCAAGCAACGATACACCCACAAACATTTGCAGAGTTCCTCCAAAGAATAGATCTTCTCTTCATACAACCATTATTACTAATCACACTAAATCCAGACAAATTGAGGGGCGCCGACCCTTTGAGCCCCGCCACCAGCAACAGCTCTCCCCTTCCCTGGGGATCAAGCCATCGCCGGCAGGAGGAGCTTGCAGCCCAAGAGGCCCAATCGGGGCAGGGAACAAGGCCTTTAAAGGCAGCACGCCGTCGGGCATGCCTGCGCCTGAGGGCCTCGCCAGAGGGCCCTTTGGCGTGGCCCTTAGGCGGGGACCGAGAGAAGGGGCACCAGAAGAACCCTTGCCATCATTAGCAGCTCTCCCCAGTCGGGGATAGAGCCTCCGGCAGTAGGGTAACAGCACCAGCAATATTCGCCCAATCGGGGCTGCCTGCATGGACTTTTAAGGTTCTTTCTGAGTGGTCGTATGTTGAGGCCTGATGGAGGCATATAAGGAATGTAATCTCACAGCAAGTATACAACAACTAAAAAACACTCCCTCAAAGCCTATATTAAATGCTGTTAGATATTAACATCGATATTATATAGCCAGTAATATCTACCCTCAAAGCCTATATTAAATGCTGTTAGATATTAACATAGATATTATATAGCCAGTAATATCTACCCTCAAAGCATATATTAAATGCTGTTAGATATTAACATCGATATTATATAGCCAGTAATATTTACCCTCCTACACCGTTATTGTGAGATACCATTGCCAGTAGTAATTATTGTGAGATACTGTTGCCAGTAGTGATCATTGTGAGATACTGTTGCCAGTAGTAATTACCCACTGCTGCCAGTGGTAATTACCTCTTCTTGCACTGTTATTGTGAGATACTGTTGCCAGTAGTAATTATTGTGAGATATCATTGCCAGTAATAATTATTGTGAGATACTGTTGCCAGTAGTAATTATTGTGAGATACCATTGCCAGTAATAATTATTGTGAGATACTGTTGCCAGTAGTAAGTACCCTCCCTGCACTGTTAGCTTGAGATACTGTTACCAGTAATAATCTCCCTCCCTCCAACTACTTCCCTCCCACTCTACCCTTTACCTCATAATGAACACAATATCTCCTACAAAGATTATAAATCTCCTTTTCACTCTCTTCTTAATAACCCTCCTAACTCAACACATATACACTTACAAAACCAACCAAAGTCCATACAAAAACATCCCAATCATCCACAATCATAACCGGAACCCTTATAATAATCTCCCAATCACCTACAATCAGTACCAGAACCCAATATATAGCTCTACATACGCAAACTCTCACAATCACCATTCGCGCCACACCTCACACAAACGCCATCACCGTCTCATCCAAATAAAGCACCAACCCATAAGTGATAAAATTGACCAAAATGACAGTACAAACACCAAATTACAACTCATCCTAATAAACATCCGATCCTTAAGAAACAAAATACCAATAATTAATGACATAATTAAAGATACATCCCCTGACATTATCTGTATTACTGAAACATGGCTCTCACCTACAGACACTATACTACTAAACCAACTAACCACACATCAATATGACATATTCAATTGCCAACGGAATATAAAAAGAGGAGGGGGTGTACTGATTCTCACCAAAAATGACCTAAAATTCACCCTAACAAACCTAAATAATATAGATGGAATGGACATCGTTAACATAGAAAATAAAACCATGGCTCTCACCCTCATCTACAGACCCCCTTCATCCGATCAGAAAAACCTCACCCCTATCCTAGAACTCGCATGCACAGCGTCACGAAGCAAACCAATTATACTCCTTGGTGACTTGAACCTTCCATCACTGAACCATTCACAATCAGATAACTTCATAGATGCTATGTCACAAATGGGGTTCACACAGATAATACACGCTCCTACACACAAAAAAGGTAACATACTTGACGTAATTTTCCTCCCAGCCACACTCTACAGTCACTTACTACATTCCACCCCGAGTATAACCGAAGTACCCTGGTCAGACCACCATCTAATCACAATCCAGCTACCGGCACAAGTCCCAAAAAACAATGGGAGCACAACTCCACATACATCACGCTTCGTACGCTTTGACAAAGACACATTCCTCGACAAAGTACTACCCAAACTAGACACAAGATCACCAGACATCAACTCAACCATAACACATTGGAATCCAACTATTCAAAAAGCAGCTGTCCACACACAAGTCTTACACAAACAAACAAAAAAGACAGAAAAATGGTTCACGAAAGAGCTGACAAAACTAAAAAAACAACTAAGGAGACAAGAAAAGAGATGGAGAAAACTAAAATCTGATGAAAACAAATCCCAATACATGCTCCTACTCATAGAATACAAAAACGCAATTAACAAATCAAAAAGAGACTACCACTCTAAAGTAATAAACTCATCCATCAACCGCCCTAGGGAGTTATTCGCGATAGTAAAAACATTAACCAAAACTAATAACACCGAACCTAAACAAGCAATAAACATACAAACACTAGCAAAACATTTTGCAGAAAAACTAAAAAACAAGACCACTACCCCAACTCCTCTATTATCAAACACGAAAACCACACATGAATGGACAAGTTTCCAGTTGGTAGAACAAAAGCAACTTCTCAAAATCATAACAATGATAAACACCACCACCTCCCCACTCGATCCATGCCCTGTATCATGGATTAAGTGTGTGAAAGATGAACTGGCGGTAAATCTACAACACATAGTTAACCAATCCCTTTCACAGGGCATCATGCCTGATGCCCTAAAACTCACAACACTCCGACCAATAATAAAGAATAATAAGCTCAACTCAAAAGACCCGAACTCATACAGACCCATAGCCAGCATTCCATTCATAGCCAAAATAATAGAGAAAACAATTCAAATTCAGTTACAAGAACACATTGATGAACACAAACCACTTGACTCACACCAATTTGGTTTCCGCCCATTCCACGGAGTAGAAACCCTCCTAATCACCCTTATGGACTTCCTCATCAAGGGCACAGATGACAAACACCAAGGCTTCTTACTCCTATTTATAGATATCTCTGCTGCCTTCGATAACATTAATCACCTGACACTGATCAACAGATTAGAAAACCTAGGAATAGGCGGGATTGTCCTTAACTGGTTCAAATCCTACATCTCACATAGATTAATACGCGTCCAAATTGATCAACAAGCATCAGAAACATTCCCCCAAGGACAGGGAATACCCCAAGGATCGGCCCTCTCAGCCCTCCTATTTAACCTGTACCTCCAACCGATAACAAACATATTTAAAAAACACAGGATTAACCATTTTATATATGCCGATGACATCATGCTAGCTATCCCCATAACCACTAAAAACCCTACATATGACTCGCTATCCAAATGCATGGCTGAGACCTCCTCCTGGATGGAAACTAACCACCTCAGCATAAAGCTCAAAAAAACTGAGGCAATGTTTGTAACAAGATCATCTATGACTGAGAACACTTACCCGGAAACAATCACAATCAACAAAACCTCCATACCTGTCAGAAAACAGGTAAAATACTTAGGAGTAATAATAGACCACTCTCTCACCATGCTACCACACATAAAACAAACAGTAAAAACCATTTTCTACAAACTCAAAACTATTCAGCACCTAAGGCCACTCCTCGAAACACAAGACTTTAGATCCGTAGTAAGTACACTGATCACCCCTCACTTCGACTATTGCAATAGTCTCCTAATAGGCCTCCCTCAAAAAAGCACATACCTTCTACAAAGAGCACAAAACATCTGTGCAAAAGTAATTGCTAAAGCTCGCCTAACAGACCACGTAACCCCAATACTGCTGGAACTCCACTGTCTCCCTATAAACAGCCGAATCAAATACAAAATTATCCTAACAACCTATAAACTCATAAACGACATAACCCCCTCACACTTATCCACATTACTGCAATCTCCAACATCGACAAGGACCCTCAGACAAAACGCAGCCCACTCCCTCATCATACCAAAAGCCATCCGTAAAACTAAGAATACCACTAGCTCCAGAGCATTCTCATTCACTGCTCCTACACTCTGGAACGACCTCCCTATTGAACTTCGCACCATAAGAGACCTCATCCAATTCAGAAAAGAATTAAAGACCTACCTGTTCACTGAACACTTCGAAATCCCCTACTCCCCCAAAGCCAGCTCTACAACAAACGTGGTCACACTTGCACAAACTCCCTTAACCCCAACAATGTAACCACAAGCCTGTCCCCCCCCCACACACACACGCCCCAAAGACGACAAAAAGGAACTAAATTCCAGCACCTACACCAATATCTGCCCCATACTCCACACACACCACACGCTGTAAATATACTTTTGTATAAAGTTTGATATGTTTGCTTTAATACCTACAAAGTTCTTGCTTTAATACCTACAAGATGTTTTTGCTTCAATACCTACAAAGTTTATATTTACTGTTCAATGTAAATAGCTGATTTCTATTGTTCTATGTAAAATGTATACAAATTGTGTACAAGACTGTTAATCTGTTATATGTAAACCGCCCTTGATCTCTGGAAGGGGCGGTATAAAAGAAATAGTTAAATAAATAAAATAAATAAACTGAGCACACCTGGACCAATTCAGCATCGCTTCCATCAAACAGATAGCACATACTATCACATCACTGAACACAAGCACTGCTGCAACAGACCCTTGTTCCGTAACTTGGATAAAAGCAACAAAAGACAAATTCTGTCCATTCATACAGAACATATTAGGTTTATCATTATCCCAAGGATATATGCCTGATACACTCAAAACTGCCACCATTCGTCCTATACTTAAGAAGACAACACTAAGCAAAAATGACCCAGCTGCATATCGCCCCATATCATCACTTCCCTTCCTCACCAAGCTCATAGAAAAAGTAGTACAGCTTCAACTACAAGACCATCTTGACTCACATGCCCCTCGTGACCCACACCAGCATGGCTTTCGACCTAATCCTAGTGTTGAAACACTCCTCATATACTTGTTTGACAACTTTGAAAAGGAACAGACAATATAAAGAATGGATTCCTCCTAATCTTCTTAGACATATCCTCAGCTTTTGACACGGTATCACACAACATTCTACTGAGCAGACTAAAGGACAAGGACTTCTTGGAAATACAATCAAATGGTTCTACTCCTACCTTAATAACAGACACCTACTCACAAAATCTGGAAATACCTCATCACCATTCCTAGCTAGCTACTCAAGGTGTCCCACAAGGATCTTCACTGTCAGCACTTCTATTTAATATTTACCTTCAAGCTATTTGCAATATCATCAAAAAACACAAAATCATCTACAATCTATATGCAGATGATATTATGATCTACACTCCTATAAACCTTGAAAACCCAGACTACACAGTAATTACTACATGCCTGGAAGACATGACTGCCTGGTTATTGGAAAACAACCTAAATATTAACTACAGCAAGACTGAAGCTCTCTTTGTAACTTGCAATACAAGTTTCCCCCCCCCCCCTCCCCCCAGGTCAATACTTATGAACATCACCACCATACCCATTACATCTGAGGTAAAATATCTTGGAATCACGCTGGACAGTAATTTAAACTTACACTCCCATATTAACAAAACAGCCAAATCAACCTACTACAAAATGCGTTTTCTTAGAAGACTAAAACCACTGCTTAACTATGATCATTTCTGTACTGTTTTCCAGACGATTATACTCAAACTATTGACTACTGTAATCCTATCTACCTTGGACTATCCAAACTAACAATCCGCCCTCTGCAAATGGTACAGAATAGTGCAGCTCGCATATTAACTAGTACATCCAAAGTGGACCACATCACCCGCCTACTGAACCAACTTCACTGGCTGCCTATCATCTACCACATTAAATAGAAGGTTATTTTAATCATCTTTAAAATCATACAAGACACTTCTGCAGGCATTCTTAAAACCCTCATCACTACTGAATCAAATAACAGACCCAGATGACAAACCTACAGTCTCACCTTAGCTATCCCTAAAGACCATATAAAAACCAAACAAGTAACATCAGGGAGAGCTATCTCATTAGCCGCTCCTTCCCTTTGGAATTTACTCCCCAAAAATCTCAGAACCATCACCGATGCTAAGGATTTCAAGAAAAATCTGAAAACAACCCTCTACTCCGAACACTTTAGTGATATCACGATTATCAATGTTTTCCTACCCTTGTTGTTTTTTCCCTTATGTCCTCCTATTATGTCCATATACTTAGCCTTTGTAAATAAGTTTAGTTAAATTAATCCCTGCTTGCTCCTTTTCCTGTTTTTTTTAAAAATTTGAGTTCATTGTAAACCGCTTTGATTTTAGGATAAAGTGGTTTATAAATCCTGTTAATTAAATAAATAAATAAATAAAATAGAAAATGTAATATTGATGCACCAGCCTCTTGACAGGAGTGCAAATGGAGGACTCCCACATAACTTGTCCAGAACTTTCTATTAAAGATAAAACACCCACTTATACAGGTTGCATATTTCTTACTCATAGACATTTTAAATCCAGTGTACAAAGAAAAAGTATATGTTATTAGCAAAACTATTGAAATCTTATGTTAATTTTTATAGAATGCAACTACTTATTTATATAATTCACCATCTCCAGAGACAATACCCCCAAATGACGCAGATCATATGTATATCTTGCTTATTTTTTTAAAGGCAGCATAGATGCCTATGTAGATTTATAAAGTAAGCACCCAGAATGGCTACATTCTCCAAACAAAAAAAATCACAAAATTGTCTAGAAACATGATCAGACTACTTTTAGAAGTGTATTTCCTATTACGAAGCTGATCTCAAAAGAACTACTGTAGGCAGATGTAATTCTATTATCTCTGTCACAAATCACAAATAATATTCAATGCAGCAATTAGAGTCATTTTCCTTTATTAAAATGATAGAATCACATAGGAAGGTTCTTGCTGGACTCTTGGTGGCAGTAGCACATTTTACACAAAAACACTAAAAGGCACCAAGCTAGGTAGAACATGTTTCTGTTCATTCCAAGTGCACGCCAAGGTTTCTAACTAGATCTAGTTTCCATCACATATAAAGATATGCAAACTAGCCTTCTTCTTGAACTGACATACTAAACCTTTTAGACAATGCACATAGGTGCCTTGCTAGAAAATCAGGTCCCACTAAAGGTTCCCGCTAAGATGCATGGGAATTCATGAACCATGTTCACAGCATCAGGGGTGATGCAGCAATTTCACAGTTTCATTCGTAAGATGCAGGTAGGTCAGTGGGGAATCCCCAGAACTTGCCTTGATACCACAATGTTGATGCAGCACCCCAATAGTAGGAACGTCATGTTGGACTCCTGCATATCTTAGAGAAAATGTTGGGCCTGATGTGTCTCTGAAAAATGCTGCACTATAAAAATCATGATAATAATAACGAAATTGTTGTGTTTATTTATCACCACGTCTGTAACCTCGATGAAATGTACAAGTGCACTTAGCATCATACATAAATTTGATGAACTTTGAATAAATCAACACTTTTCACAATGTGTTTATGTATCTATTTTATTTAAAAGGATTCTGAATCAATTTCCTAACCTCAAACTTCTGGGAATTCAGATATTCCTAAGAATGAAAATCCCTTTTCCAAGCCAAGCCTGGAGCCATACATTAGCCAAATTTCCAGGTTGCCTTCTCTTTTCACTGATCACAAGGAGATTATGCAAATTGGCTAATTATATTCGCTGCTTAAATATGACATTTCCCTGTAAGGACAGTGCAGGGAAGACCAGACTAGTCTGTGCTAGAGCAATTCTTCCTTCTCAGAAATCTTTCTATTCTCACAGTGATGAAACTGTTATTAAATTCACTGCTTTTCATTATAACCTGCAGAGGTGATAAGCTTCTCTACAAACACTGCAACATGCTTATGGTATATATCATTTATTTGTTAATGTTGATTGTAGTCATTTTGTTCTTTGCGTTTTGCTGCAGGCATCTGCTCCCAAGCGCAATTGGAACAATCAAATCCAGAGATGAAAAAGCCCGGAGAGTCCCTGAGACTGTCCTGCAAATTCTCAGCTTTCAGCAGCAATTGGATGGACTGGCTTCGACAGGCTCCTGGTCAAGGGCTGGAATGGGTCTCCCATATAACTGCTTCTGGGACTGCGTACTATGCCAATGCAGCGAAAGGCAGATTCACCATCTCCAGAGACGATGGCAACAGTGTGCTGTATCTACAAACGAACAGCCTGAAAACTGAAGACACCGCCGTGTACTACTGTGGGAGAGGCACAGTGAGAGAAGACCTATGGGGCTCCATACAAAAACATCTGACTGCCTCGTCTTCCACTTTAGAGGCTGAAAGAAGTACAAACATCAGCATCCAATCCATTATTTCAGTATCTAGTCAACAATGGCACGGAATGCTTGTTAGAATTCATTCATTCCGTTTACCTGATCTGGTTGAGCAGGCTACTGAGAAGTAGTCTAATGGTTAGAGAAGCTGGCTGAGAATCAGCGCAGCGAGAGTTCAAATCCCCCTGGGTCTTCTTGTGACCTTGAGCAAATCACTTCACCTTCATCAGCTCAGGTACAGCCTAGGTAATAAGTCCACTTGGACAGGAGAAGAACTTGTAAACTTAACTTGAATTGTGGAAGATGAGTACAGGTTGAGTATCCCTTTATCCAAACATCCAAAACATTTTGAACTCTGACATGTGATAGTGACTCCTTCGCTTTCTGATGGTTCAATGTACACAAACTTAGCTTCATGCACAAAATTCTTTAAAATATTATATAAAATTATCTTCAGGCTATGCGTATAAGGTATGTATGAAGCCTAAATGAGTTTTGTCTTTAGACTTGTGTCCCACCCCCAAGATATCTCATTATGCATATGCAAATATTCCAACATCCATAAAAATCCGAAATCCAAAACACTTCTGATCCCAAGCATTTCGGATAAGGGATACTCAACTTCTAATTAAATCCAAATTGTCAACTGTTTTATTATTATTCTGTCTTTTTCTAAACCTCTTGCTGTCCTAAAAAAAACAATCATAAAACATATGAGTTCATTATTGAAAAACACAATCATTTTACTTTTTCTTTTTGTAGAGCCAAACTCTCATTAAAGCAGTAAAGTGCTTAATCAAATCATTTAGTCCTTTTTAACTTATACAAGCTACCAGCCCTTCTATAAATGCATTTAAAGCTCAATACATGCACTTCTATCTTCAGTCCAATCAGTCTTTCACTTTCCCAGCACTGTTAAATACATCTCATCCAACCCAGTTCTATGTTTCGAACAGCCCGAGATTCACTCATTCCTGACCAGAATGAAGAAATGTTTGTATAGAGTCACGATTTCAGGAAAGTTATAGCAGGTAAGTGTTATCCCTGGAGTGGAACGGTGTGGCTAGGATCTTTGAATTATCTTTTTCAACTAGGATGTTCCCTCTGACTCTAAAACAAACTTCCATTCGGCCCCTTCTAAAGAAGAGTAAACTGAATCCCCAGAAGGTTGAATCTTATCAACCTATCTCCAGCATTCCTTTTTTGGCCAAGATAATAGAAAAAGTCATTCATCTCCAAATTCAGCATCACATTAAAACCTTTGCCCTCTCGATCCATGCCAGCATGGTTTCAGAGAATTCCATGGTGCGGAGACACTTCTCACCACCCTATTCAACACCTTAATCATTGGAATTGATAATATTAGACAAGGCTTTGTTCTAATCTTTATGGATATTGCCTCTGCATTTGATTCAGTCAACCATGACCTACTTCTTATAGGTCTTCAAGAGAAGGGAATTATTGGCTCAGCATTAAATTGGTGCAGGTCCTACCTATCAGATCGATGGCAGCAGGTGCAAATTGGTTCTAAGACTTCAGAACCTTTTCAGCAAAAACAAGGCGTTCCCCAAGGCTCTTCTCTCTCTGCTCTCTTTTTTAACATCTATATGCAGCCTATTTGTACAATCATTCGCTAATTAACATCTCCTGTCTTGTCTATGCTGATGATGTATTGCTTTTTACACCATTTACTACTGACCAGCCTGACCTTTCACTGATCATAAGCTGCTTTGATGCCATTACAGATTGGCTCCATACGCAAAACCTTAGAATCAATTTCAAAAAGACAGATGTTCTATTCGTTACTGGGAACCATTCTTTCATCCCTCCTACTTCAATTAAGGTCAGAGATGCAGTGCTTACAACTAACTCCATCATCTGCTATTTAGGTGTCACTTTAGATCAGCACCTTGACATGAGTAACGTCACCAAAGCAGTATATAGCTTAAGATTCAAACAATTCGTCACCTACGTCCCCTATTGGAGCCTACTGATTTTCGTACAGTTTTTCAAGCCCTCGTGACCTCCCATTTTGACTATGCCAACGCTATACTCCATGGTCTCCCTAAGGCCACTCTTAATCTAATACAACTGGCTATGAATGCTGCTGCCTGTTTCCTACATGGAGCTTCGATAAAAGACCATATAACTCCTATTTTGAAGCACCTCCATTGGTTTCCCTTCCATTATAGGCTAACCTTCAAAGTAATGCTTATTACTTATAAAGCTCTTAATAAATTATCTTCTACCTCCCTCTTAGACCTTGTTCACCCCACCCCTCTGAATAGACCTAGAAGATCTATAGCTGATAATACACTCACCGTCCCTACCTCTATAACAAAATGTTCCCATGCGACCATGAACCGTGCCTTTTTGTTTTATGCTCCCACACTGTGGAATGCCCTTCCTGTCTCTATCTGGTCTATTTCTGATATTGCACAATTTAGGAAGGCCCTAAAGTGTCACTTTTTCAATCAATATTATTCTCATGTTGGTGACATCACATAGCACAACGTGTTGTTACCATTTCCATTTTATTAATTACTCAGTCTTTACTCACCCTGTTTATTCCAAGTTGTTTTTTCCTGTTCTCTGTATAGTTCAATGTATGTTTCTTACTGCATTGTACAAATTAATGTTCATTGTAAACTGCACTGATTCATAAGAGCACGGTATAAAAAAGAATTAAATAAATTAATAAAAATAACCAACACTTTTGTTTTGGGATTGGCATATCATGTTTTTGACCCCAAGTATCCTATTTTGATTGTGGTTGTCTGAAATAATTAAAAACAGCAAATATTTTTCAAAAGTATCCAGGAAAACAAAGTCAATAGATGGCAACAAACACACAAAGGGGATGAATTAACACAAGCGTGAAATTTTGAGCTTTAGCACCAATTGTTTTGTTTAATTTAGTGAAAGATTTTCTTAACCGGTTTTCCTAAATAAGCAACAAGGTGGTGAAGAGACTGCAAAGACAAAATCAAACAAAACTGAACATTAACAGTACAGGCTAAAGAAGAACAAAAATTCTAACACAGCAAAACCAATAAAACCAAATGTGAAAGCAAGTGCGAACTGGGACGTCAAAGCTTGAACATCCCTAAAATCCATAACTATGTCCAAATACAGATATTTCACAGGCATGGACATGCCCAATATGGCTGTCTGCAGGGACATCTATGTAGACTTCCTCGGTAAAGTATCTAATACCAGGAACATCTACGAGACTTGCAGCAATGGTGCAAACCCAAATCAAGTTTCCCAAAAACACTCAACATAGCATTCTCATTCTCAACACACTCCAGAGATTTCAGTTCAGAAAAAAAGCACTTTCCCAATGCTTATTCATGCCTGGAGCAGGTCTGTGTTTGGACATGAACACAGATGTCCTTGAGGTTTCTAAGATCGATCAGGGAAGTCTTTGTCCGTAGTTCCATCCCGGACATGCCTCCATCACATGCCCTGCCTAGACATCTCCACAGTGGAAGTGTTTAAAATCACCGTTTCTGAAATTGCTCTGGGGACGTCTCCATCTTTAACAGGAGCATAAAACAATGAATATAGCAGTGATGAAAGCAGGGTCGGCCCAAGGAGGGTGCGGGGCCATGTGCGGAGACTTGGTGCGGGGCCTCATTTGCATAAGGGGCCTCATTTGCATAAATATTTGCATAATGTTACCATATACTAACTTTTAGTAAACATGCCTCTTAATGAGTGTATGAATAAAGAAAGATTAAAAGATTTCTACATTACTATAATCCAGTGCCAACCGCCAGACACATTAGGAACTACTACAAACACTGCTCATTTAGAACCCATAGCAAACCCGCCGTATCCTAACAGCACTACCAGGACTCACAAAGCACCATACCCTACCTATCAAAAGGAAACATGCAAATATTAAACCAATACATTTCAGAGAATACCAATACATGACCTACTGGGGAAAGAGAACAAGTGGCAATGTCAAATAGGAATTATATAAACAGAATACCTCAGCTCAGTTACACATGAACAGAACATAAACCATCACCAAACAAGGAATCACAATTTAGAAACAGGACGACAATAATTAAACTGGGAATCCCAAAAGCCAAACTTGGAATGTACAACACTGTAGAAATAAAACTATACATTAATTTGCTCTTGTACTAAACAAAGCGCAGACGTTAATGATGCACATTTACCAGAGCTGACATATTCCAATTAATAAATTCAAAATAAAGAGATATTTTTCTACCTTTTGTGCATTTTTTTTCAGCTGCAATTGCTCCAGCCACTTTCTTCTGGTTTCATCGTGTCTTCTGCTAACTCTCCATCGTCTGCTGTCCATTTGTCCTTTCTTCTCTCTCCTAGTTTTTTTTCCATTCTCTCTCTACATCTGCTTTAACATACTAATCTTTCTCCTTTTGCTCTTTCCTCATTCCTATTCCATCCACTCAAATTTTACCCCTCCATCCTCAATCCCCACTTACTCTCCCAATACCCGGCCAATTGTAGATTTTTCATCCCTCCCACACAAAATATTTTTCCCCTCTCCATTTTACTCTCCCAGCCCCATCCCATTCTAATCCTCCCCCAGCAGCAGCTCCCTTCTAGGTCCAGCCTCACCCAGCATCCCTTCCCTTCTAGTCCCTGCATCAGCGCATTTCCAGTCCTAGCCCCCCATCAGCCCATTTCCAGTCCTAGCAACCCCCCAACCCAATTACAGTCCTAGCCCCCCCATCAACCCACTTCCAGTCCTAACCCCCCATCACCCCATTTTCAGTTTAAGCCCCCCCTATAACCCATTACCAGTCCTAACCCCCCATCAGCCCATTTCCAGTCAGCCCCCCATAGCCCATTGCCAGTCCTAACCCCCCCATCAGTCCACAGCCCATTACCAGTTTTAACCCCATCAGCCCACCTCAAGTCCTAAACCCTCCCCATCAGCCCATTTCCTGTCCTAGCCCCCCCATAGCACATTATCAGTCCTAACCCCACCATAGCCCATTACCAGACAGCCCCCATCAGCCCAAAGCCCATTACCAGTCTTAACCCCCCAGCCCATTACAAGTTCTAACCCCCCCAAAAGCCCACAGCCAATTACCAGTCCTAACCCCATCAGCCCACCTCAAGTCCTAACCCCTCCCCATCAGCCCATTTCCTGTCCTAGCCCCCCATAGCCCATTATCAGTCCTAACCCCCCCCCATAGCCCATTACCAGACAGCCCCCATCAGCCCACAGCCCATTACCAGTCCTAACCCCTCCCCGTCAGCCCATTTCCTGTCCTAGCCCCCCCATAGCCCATTATCACTCCTAACCCCCCATAGCCCATTACCAGCCAGCCCCCATCAGCCCAAAGCCCATTACCAGGCTTAACCCCCCCCATAGCCCATTACCAGACAGCCCCCATCAGCCCAAAGCCCATTACCAGTCTTAATCCCCCCATAGCCCATTACCAGTTCTAACCCCCCCAACAGCCCACAGCCCATTACCAGTCCTAACCCCATCAGCCCACCTCAAGTCCTAACCCCTCCCCATCAGCCCAGTTCCTGTCCTAACCCCCCCCCATAGCCCATTATCAGTCCTAACCCCCCCATAGCCCATTACCTGTCCTAACACCCCCCCCCATCAACCCACAGCCCACCTCAAGTCAAGTCCTAACCCCCTCCATAGCCCATTACCAGTCCTAACCCCCCCCCCCTCCTCGGTTCAAGGAACAATAAAAAAAAAAAAGCTGGCAGCTACCGCTGCCGCTACCGCCACAGCAGAATGGAGTGTCCCGCGGGGCCCCCTCTGCCCGGCTGAGTCCCTCCCTCCCTCTGCGACGGCTGAGCCCCTCTGTGCCGGCTTTCAGATACGCAAAGGGAGAGTGTGTCCCTTTGCGTATCTGAAAGCCGGCACAGAGGGGCTCAGCCATCACAGAGGGAGAGCTCAGCCAGGCAGAGGGGGCCCCGCGGGACACTCCATTCTGCTGCTGCTGCGGCGGCAGCAGCAGGGGTAGCAGCCAGCTTTTTTTTTTTTTTAAACTTATTTTTGAAAAAAAGCAGAATGTTCTTTGCGTGGGGCCCTGTGCAAAAAACATTCTTGCTCAATGGACAGGCCGGCCCTGGATGAAAGTAAAGGTGAAATCCTCTTGTACGTCGTCACAAAAATAAGTGATTGTCACTTTAAAATTTTAAAGGCTGCATTGCCAGTGCAACCATGCTGGCCTAAAACAGCTACAAAGCCACTTGGAGTTCAAAAACAAATCTGTCAGCAGCAAAGTCCTTTGAAACCCAAGGTGACAGAAGCACTTCTCTGCTACCTGCTAAAAAAACCCGCATTACTCTGGTAGTGTGTGTCAGGGTGCGGACTGGGCTGGGATGGTGATGTTAGTTGCACCTTCGACAGGTTCATTGCATTATAGGACAGACTAGATAGGCCACGTGGTCTTTTTCTGCTGTCATGTTTCTATGTTTAAAGCAGATGTACACGCCCCCTGCAGTTAGCAAGGAGCCCTGTACAATCCACCCATGCAATACCGGTGGCAAGGAGTTCAGTAAACATGCCCCTAAGGTACAGTACTTAGCTCTACCTAATTTCCTTGTTCTTCCTCCCTATATCTGGGAGACCTTCTGGGGCCCTTATTATTGCACCACCTGAGACGAAAAGAAAGATAAAGGGGAATTGCTTCTGAAAGAGGGAGGTTTCTAACATTACATAGAAACACAGAAAATGACAACGGATAACGACCACACAATCCATCCACTCTGCCCATCTACACCAACTACTAAGCTCTAAAATCCCTTTGTCTGCATCATAGATCCTCTGTGCTGGCCTTCTGATACAGTCCTCCACCACCTCTACCAGGCAACTATTCCACGCATCTGCCACCTTTTCTGTTAAATATTTCCATGGATTACTCCTGAGTCTATTCATCATTTCACAACGCATTTATTCCTTGGCCACCACATCAGAAGACAGTCTCATTCACATGGGGTGGTCCTGGTATTTTACAAATAAGAAAAAAAAATTTTTTTTCAATAAATGCCGTTTGGAAGCCAATATCTGGTATTTCCATAGTGAAACCTCTATAACCTATAACAAATGCAGGATAAATATCAAACACTGCAGTCAGCATTTGTTTTAAATACCGGTTGTGGAATTTAAATACCTAGTTAAGTATATTCAATGCCACGGTGTGCAGAAGTGATGGTTCTGAATATATGTAGACTACGCTGATTGTGCTGCCTCTACAGCAGGGTTTGGGAGAGAGAACGCGACTCTAACCCACTCCCCTCCTCCTCCCTCCATTTTGTTGTTGCCACACTCTAAAATCTCGTAAGTAGATATTGGCCTCTCTCGGCTCTCTGACCAATAAGGCTGCTTCCCTTTGTTAAAAGGACGATATGCAAATTAAGTACAGCTCCAGTTTAAAATGAGCCGATTTCTCTCAATTCACAATTCAATGATAAACAGCTTTTTGCTGAAACATTGAATAGTTTCATGTGGATTCTTTATTTATAAGCATAAATATGAGAACTTTAGCAAATATTTTCTTACTGACAGTGATTTTAAATGGTAAGAATTTTGAAGAATCATAAACCTATTATTATGACTATTATTACTGCTATGATAATAATTATTTAATCCTTTTATTCCCAGGTATATTTTGCGATGTTCAACTTATTCAGTCAGATCCGACACTTAAAAAGCCTGGAGAATCCCACAAATTGTCCTGTAAAGGCTCCGGTTTCCCCTTTAGCAGCTATCCTATGAGCTGGATCCGGCAGGCCCCCGGGCAGGGACTGGAGTGGATCGCCTTCATTCACACTCAGTCAAGCCCCATCTATTATGCGGATTCCGTGAAAGGACGTTTCACTGTCTCCCGAGATGATTCAAGCAGCACCCTGTACCTACAGATGAACAGCCTGAGAACAGAAGACACGGCCGTGTATTACTGTGCGTGGAGACACACTGAGGAAGAAGCAATGAGGCGTCATACAAAAACCACCAAAGACCGTGTTGCAGCCATCCATATTTACCACCAGTGGGAAGCAGTGAGCAGTGAGGGTCCACCATGTCTACTTTTTATTTGAATATATTTTTCCTTTCTATTTGATTTGTTATATTTAGGCAGTTATTATAAAACCCTTACTTGCAGTTTCGACATGGAAAATTAGTCAGATATTGATATCTACTAATCATTTCTACAGCATTACAAGGCGTAAGTAGTGCTGTACAGAGACATGTAAAAGACGGTTCCTGCTTATCAGAGCTTACAATCTAGTCAAGGAAGACAACACAACAGCTGGGGATTAGCATATGTCTAGAGGAATGGTAAGGAAACACACAGTTGGAGAGCAGGAGACTAAGCGGATCAGGATCCAAAAGCAGCCTCAAAGAGGCGAGCTTTAAGCCTGGATCTGAAAAGGGCCAGAGATGAAGCCTGACGCACTGACTCAGACAGTTTGTTCCAGGCATAAGGAGCAGCAAGGTAGAAAGATCAAAGCCTGGCATATGTCCCATAATATGTAGAAACTGAAAGGGGATGTGTTAGGGGTATGATCTCAGCAGGTCAAAAATCTATATGTGCATTACCATTTCATACAAGGAATCAGGATCGTACCGAGCCCTGTGCGAGTGGTACGGCCGCACAGGGCTCAAAGACTTAAGGGGCGCATTTTGGTTCTTTGCCATTGCCTGCCACCGCCACTTTAGCGGGCGGGACCAGACCTGCTTAGTGTGCCGGCGACTTGCACATCGGGTGCGTGCCTCTTCTCTCCCGCCCCCATAAAGTGGCTAGATGGAGGTGCGGGAGGGGGCCCGCCCGATGTGCATCTCGCACAGAGCGCATTTCACCGTTGGTACGGCCCTGCAAGGAAGTCACGCATATGATCAAAATTGTCCACATCCGAATTTGCAGCTGCTTCCTGGCACATATACATTTTTAAAAAGTGCTCATTTCAGACAGCCTTTTTTAAAATGTATTCTTCGTAGCCAGCCCTTTACAGGACACTCACAGAAAATCGATCCAACAGAGCATTAAATCAAACATCCATTTGCATCATAGCATAAGGTGTCTATATTTGTATTTTTGTTGGACTATTTGTGGTGAGGATATTACCTCAATTTTCAAATGGTCCTTTGATAGTTCAATAAAAGAGCAAAAGGATTGTTTGAAAATTGAGGTAATATCCTCACTATGAACAGTCCAAAAAAAAATACTGGTCCTGAAGTTGCTCTTGCTCATTTCTGAAGATACCGGGGGGACGAGTCGGGGTCATTGGGCCACCAGGGTTTGTTTTTACTTCAAGGTGTTGGGGGATTCAGGGCCGCTGGGCTATCAGGGATTTTTTGGGTTTGGCAGGTGGGGAGATCGGGGTCACTGGGCACCAAAGATTTGCTTTCGGCCGGGGGCAGTGCTCCCTGACAGTATTTTGATGGCATCGGGGGCTTTCCCAGGTGTATAGATATTGGCACTAAGGCTGGTTGAGAAATCCTCTATGCCTGTCTCTGCATCAGGTGCAGCCATTATTTGCCTACACGTTTATTATGTTCAGCTCATTTTCCTAATATTTAAATACTCATGGTGTTAATTGTGAGCTAGTTTTTCCATCACTGTTTCGCACATGTCCGTCTTTTTTCTGCATTTGACAATAACAGTAAGTGTGCTTAACAGTGGCATTAGCTGTGCTTTAAGGCTGCGCTACTTTTCTGCATCGGCCTGACAGACATCTTATGGTATGATGCAAATGAATGTTTGACTTAAAGTTCTGCTGGATCAATTTTCTGTGACTGTATTTTTGTGTCTATCTACTTTTTTGGGGATTTTAGGTATTTGATTCTGTCTGAGCCCTTTATAGGAGGCTTTAAGAGGTTTATCCTTCTTAATCCCTCATTGTTTATTTCTCCCTCCAAAATGAAATGAATTATAGACAGCAGCCTCTGTAGTTAACTGGCAGCATTTAAAACTATAGGTTGCTAAAATGCCAACTTACACATACGAGTTGCCTCTGTTGATTTTTCCCATATGTAGATTTGTAAAATGACTCCTCTGGCTATACATTTCAGCAAACTCACGTGCACTCCTATACGTCTTAAGTATTTTAGAAAAGGCTACTCATTCAGCAGAGTATTTTCCAAAATACCATCAGAATTGTGCACATCTCAATTCCATCTCCATATGGTAAAATTTTCTTTTTAATATTTTTTATTATTTTTATGTAATCTTTATGTTTTGCCCTGCTGTATGCAGGACAGACCTGTATAACATGGGTGATACTGAAATAAAAAATAAATACAGATTCAAATGCTATTTACAAAGTAATTATTGCATAATGAAGAACGTATTTACCATTAAGCTGCAGGGCAGTCCTGCATTCATATTCCTACCATGGGGCAGAACATCAATATGGCAGATTCAATTCCAAGGGGCAGACGGAGCCCCTGGGAGTCTTGCAGAAAGCTCGTGCACTGCACAATTGAAACCTCGATATTACTACATCACTCCTGATGGCAGGAACTGGCTGCAGGACTCCTGCACACCTTACAGGAAAAATTGTGTAGAAGTTTGTAGAGAAAAACTTCCTAAACATAAGTTTAATTGAGCAGTTTCTGTTTATAAAAAAGTTAACTACAATTCTATACAAGTTTCATAAATTGAAGAGCATAGCAGTGAATCTTTTCAACTGCCTAGTAGGCATGTGCAGACATTTGAAATGAAACAAAAATGGAAGAAAAAGCCCCAAAATGTCATTTCCCATCTGTTGTTGATATAGTGCAGCATTGCTCAATAGCGCACACTATTTGTCCACAGCATGCACTAATTGAGCAGTATTAAATTATAGTGTGCAGTATTAATGCCATTTCCACCAAAATGAAATAAAAAACAAAAACACGAAATCCCGCATGATATGGGAAACTAAACAAAATGAAAATTTCTAGCCTGCACAGACCTACTGGCTTGTAACAGGCTCCATAACCCACTCAAATATGCTTCAGATTGATGAGGTCTTTCAAAGACATGTCATCCCACATTTAGTCGCCGCACCATCAAAAAGATAGGAAGCCCTACTCCGTTAGATTTACTGCAAGGCACGATCACCTTCCCGTCTCAGTTTTTTGCAGCATGTTCCATTCTGTGCAGTAGGAACTAGTTACAATGGCGCAGGTTTTGCTGAAATGAGCTGTGTCAGCGCCTGGCTAGTGGCACAGACCTGTGCTGTTGAGGTATGGCCCCTCGCAGTTACAGTAGGGAGAGCGCCTCACCATGCTAAACAGAAGCACATGTAATGTAAGCGCACCGAGCGTCGCTCACTGAGGAAGCTGTAAAAGTAGCTGCGCTAACAGAAACATTCTTAGTGCACGCCAGGGTCGCTGGCACTAAGCAGAACGTGCCAGCAATGCCCACACTCTGCCCCAAGCCACCCAGTCACTATCACATCCTGCACCGAACGCTTAGCATGGGACGTTTACAGTACTAACAGCCAATGCAGCGTGATTAGCACATGGTAAACCCCACACTCATCATTAGTGCACTTTAAAAAACAGGACCCTATATGCGCCCCCCATTGGTAAGCTCAGAAAGCAATTTATTTATTTAAGTGACTTACTGACACCATGAACAGTTTTACTGTTAACCTGTTTTATGTACGTGTTGTTCATTTGTAAATCGCTATGATTACCTGAAACAGCGGTATAAAAAACCCACAAATAAATAAATAAATAAAATATAGCATATTAGTGGCATAGGGCAGTACAGAGGAATAGAGCCAGAGGCAGGAAGAAATAGCCCCGGAGGACGGAAAACTCCTGCTCTGTGATAGAATTCTATTAGTTCATTGACATGTTTTCTTGACAGTCTTTTGATAGGCACAACAAAAGAGTGAGTACACAATCAGGGGATCATCCCCGCTATTCGTTCCCCTGCCGGCCCCGGCAATATCCTCCCTGTACGAACAGTGGGTTTGTACGGGGAGGCCTAGATGGGGGCGGGAGGGGGCTTTCCAGAGGCGCAGTGAGGGCAGGGCATGGGCGGGTCGTGACCCTGGATGTGCAGGGCCGATTCACAGGTTGACCCTGTACATCCAGGGTCTCAAATCTAGATGGGGGACTTATTCCACCTCGAAAGTGGAATAAGTCCCTCTGGACGGAGGGGGACTGTAGCGCGGGATCTGGGGATGCAGGTGAGGGAGTGCAAAGGGTTCCCATGGAAGGCCAGATCAGGTGCGGGGAACGAAGATTGTTTTCTGTGGCAGGGAATTGCAGTTACTGAATGTAGCTGTGGAGCCATTGCACTGCGGCGCCATTCAGGAACCTGGTTGAGTTAGTTGGGTAAGTGGGTTGGACGTGTGGCCGATCGGAATCGAGTACGGCCTCCACGTCCAGGCTGTAGACCCGATTCTGGTCGAACAAGGGAGAGATAGCCAGCACAGAATGCCCCTCTCAGTAAACATTCCATAAGATATTCCAGCTACTCTTGAACGTCTAGGAAAGTTTACTGCTTATCTCGCTTTCTAAGGACATTCACCATCTTTTTTCTCGGTGCCACACTCAAGGAGAAATCCAGTCTCGAAAAACTTCCCACATACACTACAAGTTCCCTAAAATTTCTGACATGTGACCATCAGTGATCTGATGCTCTTGACATGATTTAATTCAGCTTAGAAAACACAAAACTTGGGCCACTTTTACAAAGCATATTTTTTGTAATAAAATTAATTTACAATTTCATTACTTCTTATATTCAAAAACATGAAATCTCACTTACAAATGTGAAGAGTTTTGGACAAATAAGTATTAATCATCTAACAGTGATAACAAGACGTTGTTTTCATAACTGTGTGATTTAACGTTTGCAGAAGGAAAAGAGAAATGAAGCAAACAGGAATAGCTGGAAAATTATTCCACATCCCATGCAGTCACATCTAACAGTTCTTTCTTGGGAAGCTATAGGCTTGCATGAAAAAAATATTTTTTTTTCTAGAGGAAGAGCAAATGCCGGATGCAACAACAGAATATCTCTGTCAGATCTGACCGGCGGCATCTCCACTTGTTTCTGGGTCTGTAACAATTTTTTTTTTTTATAAATGATTAACAAAGTAAATTAAAAACAGTAACTATGGGAGGAATTTTTTCTCTATTTCATCCCATCATAACTTCTCTTACTTTTATTTCACACAAATCTCATTTGAATATGCAAATCAGAAAACAACTGTGACCAATATACAGTAATCAATCATTACATAGACAGAAATCCCCAAAAGAGGTTCTCTTCACATCTTGCCATTATGTTGTTCTCTTTCAAAACTCTCGTTTTCCTGTCTGCCTTACCATGTAGGTATATGTTCAGAAGTAGTTTGTCGTTCTGTTGTCATTTTTAAAGATAGGACCCAAGAAGTCTTGAAATTTCAGGTAAAAATGTTTGTTTTTAGATAATGATTTTGTTCTCTGATTCCAGGTGTTTATTCCCAGATTGTTCTAACCGAAATCGGTAGACGATTGAGAAAACCCGGGGAGTCTCTGCAGCTGAAATGCACCGTTACTGGGTTTGACATCGGCAGTTATGAGATGGCCTGGATCAGACAAACTCCTGGGTAAGAGCCTGGAATGGTTGGTCAATTATTATACTGCTTCAAACAATGCTAATTCCTCCACCATCCAAGGAGGATTCATGGCTACCAAAGACAGTTCCAATTTCTATGTGCAAATGAACAACTTGTAAACTGAAGACACTGCCGTTTACTATTGTGCAAGAGACACGGTGACAAGAAACACCATGGACGTATACAACATACGGAAAGAAAAAACCTTCAGCAACAAGAGAGAATCCTTTCCAAATGAATTCTTCTTATTAATCAATACTTAGTACACTCTCATACGATCATGCACGAAGGAAAAAAGACCCCAGTACCAGTCAGTCAGTATGCACTGACCTTTCTAACACTACATCTTTGGTCATTAAAAAAAAACTTCTCACACTGTTTCAGTTCAAGATCACGCTGCAATCATAATGCAGAAAATGTTCTGCTTAATATCAAAGCTAGCAATGTTCAATTATTCAACTATGGCCTCAGGACAACGTTCAAAGGTTTTTATCTTATCTAGGTGTCCTTATCTTTTTTCTGTGCAGTGTATCCCATCCATAGACCTAGGTACTTATGCCATCTTCGGACCCCATTCCAATGGGTCCCATTTCGCCGTTATGGATGCCTCAGGGAGTGTCCATCAATATAATCTACTCTGTTGCATACATGATCTTTACAGCCTCAGAACATCTAAATGCAAATACCCACATCATGGTCAACAATGTCCTATTCACAGAAAACCTGCATCATTGTTCCAGTATGTCCACTAGTGGAGTAGTCGTCTAGTGGTTAGAGCAACTGCTTAGAACCCTGATGATCAAGGGTTAGTGATCTCGGGCAAGTCACTTTACCCTCCAATGCTTCGGAAGAAAAGGCCTGGCAATCTATTTCTAATGATACATTACCAAGAAAACCCAGAGGCAGTTGGGTCACCAGGAGTCAGCAATGACTTATTGATACTAAAAAAAAAAAAAAAATTGTCTACTAAACTCAACGCCTTTCACATATAAATACATTGTGCAGGAGTATACGTCAGTCAGCGTCCCCAAATAATCACATTCACCATAGCAAATCAGGGAACATATTCATAGATGACAATCTACATTCTGCTCCTTTGTGTCTTACAAACAGAGATCTCCACTCTTATGTTAACTCGCCAAGGCTCGTTCACAAACTCTCTTCACTTAAACCAACAACCGCTCTCAGAACGATGGCGTGTCTTTGCCCAAACACTCCATGCATGTGCTAATATAGAACGCTGCATGGCAACTTCCAATAATCACCTTCTAGAATCGGGTGATTGTCAGTCAACCCTTCATATGTGGCCCCAGAAGAGAATTAATTCACTCAATTCACTTAAATCGTAGCCCAAGGTATGCTACTTAAATATATAGCATTCTATTGTAAAGGTACCTGCTCTCCATTCTTAAACTATCCAAACTGTTGAATGTTCATTTCCATATAACAGACATCTATTCGATGCAACTATAAAGACCGTTGTTGTTCCCATAACCAGTGCCTGAATGGGCAGGTTACAGGTGGAGAGTGAGCGCAGTGAGCTCTGCACAGTTGGCACCGGGTTCACACTGCATTAACTGCGTCCCACACCATTAGTGTGGGTTTTCCTAATGCCACCACAAACAGATGGAGTTAAGTGCACCAGTGCTAATATGCTGAGTGTTTTCTGTTTTTTAGTACTGTCAAGTCAGTGTTGACTCCTGGTGACTCAGCTACTTCTGGGTTTTCTTGGCAATGTATCACCCAAGGTAGATTTCCAGGCCTTTTCTTTTGAGGCAATGGAGGATAAAGTGACTTGCCCAAGGTCACAAGGAGTGCCAGAGGGTATTGAACCTTTGATCTTCTGGGTACTAAGCAGTTGTTCTAACCACTAAGCTACTCCTCCACTAGATTCCATGTTACCTGCTGGGAAAAGGCTGGCAACACCCCCTACAGTTAACATGGTGGTGTTACACCTAACATGCCATAGATTTGGAGCTACTAGCGCATTAGGTTCAACACCTTAGTACCCTTTAGTAAAACAGCTCCTTAATGTGGGGTTGATGCCAGATCTGTGCTAATGAAGGGGGCATGCCTCCATGCATTTAGCATGGGTCCAGTGCCACCCTCGCGCTAATCTGCTTGTTGCAGTTACCATGGGTACAGTTATCGCCAGCCCTTGAGATGTCAGTAAGGCACCAGTGCTAACTGCAAAACACCAATACTCCATACTCCATCCTCACCCACCCAAGCCTCTGCCCAAACCTATGCTAAGCGGTTAGTATGGGATTTTTACTGTGGATACATTTTTACTATGAGGTAATGGTTATTCCAGCATGCTCAGCTCACAGCAAACCCCATGCTGTTAGTGCATTTTAGTAAACATGCCCCTTAATGAAATAGTCATGTTTTTAGCCATTTCCTGAAACTGAAGCATTCTTTCTCCATCTAGGCCTCTACTGGCAAAGAATTCCATAGGACAGGCCCTATGCAGGAAAGGCCCTTTTGTAGAACTCAGCTAGGATGGTGCACAAAGGTGAACCCTGTTACTGGGCTTTAAAGTTCTTACTGGGATCTGAAAATTTTTCAAATATGATAGCATCATCTTAAAATCGAACATAAGGATTTAAAAAGTGTCTCTCCAAACAGTAGGGATGCAGCGTAATTCTCGTTGTGCTGGGCTAATACAATCACTGTAAGACCACCCAATAATTCATTGATAATCAGCTGGGCAGCAGTATTTTGCATTAATTGAAATTTAGGTAGGGTCCTGGCTGGTGAGCCAATATACAGGAAAAAAGTAATCAGTTCTAGCCAGGAACAAGGTCAGAGTCATTGTGTTTTTTTAAGTTATGACTGCTGGGTTGCCAGGAGTCAAAATTTACTTGACGGCACACATTGCCTTGTATTCCATTACTGATGAAGAACTAGTTTTAATAAATGCGTTTGAAAGATGTTTTTAAAATGCTATCCTGGAGATGAATGAAATGAGTCTTGTGATAAGGAAGCTTATCATAGCTCAGGAAGGAGCTATAGAAAAGATGATGTGACTCTGAACAAGCAACCTGTCAGCTCTGGTAGAAATAAGAAAACAGAATTTTCTCATAAAAGACTACCAGTCCCAGAATGCACCAGGTTTCCAGCAGCCATGAGAGGAGCTGAAGTGAGAAAACGTGTGTTCAATCAAGAGGGCTATGAGGTAATCCCTAAGCACTCATCTCAAAGGGCAGGACCTGATTCAGCACAGCTGGGCTGTATTAGGGAGGAGCACTCATCAAGGCAAGATAAGAATAGAGTTTATTCTACAGATCACAAGCATGAGCTGAAGCAGGAGCTTCATCATCTTCTCCATGATCACCGTGGATATGCAGAGAAGGATCATCAGTTTCATCTGAAGAATCAACAGAAGCAGAAGCCAAACCAGACGGATAGAGAAGGAAAGAAACCCTCTGGAAGGAAGAGAAGACAAGCCTTTGAGAGGTCTAGAAGAGTCCAAGGCAGTACGTATACTGGGAGGTATTCCAAGGGCCAGCACAGACCATTGGACTGGAGAAAGCCAGAGGAATGGGGTTGCAGGGATAGGAATCACCAGTGGCTACCTGTGAGAGAGACGGCTGCACGTGGGAGGGACTCTAAGACCTATGCCAGAAGGTATGTGAGGAGAGATCCAGTGTTCAGGGATCAAGATTGGAAGGCTGGACATAAGAACTGGACTACATACTGGCCAGGCTATACAGAGAGGAACTATGGCAGCAATGGAAGCTCAGGTATGAACACTGATCTATGCCCTAGCTATAACAGTGGAAGACAGCAGGGAGATAAGTGTTCTCTTGAAAGGGCTCCATTGAAGGATTCATCTGTGCCAATTCATGATAGTGACCCTATGCTTATTGATGAAGGGGGAATTATAGCAGATGAAGATATTGTTTATATGGACTGCTCTCTATCCAAATGCTATTGGTAACTTTCTGTGATAAGACACAGCAGCCATCACAAAGAAACATAACTTTGTTCTTTATTCCACTAAGAACAGCTCTTAAAGCAGGATTTGACTCACACAGTAAGAAAACCAGCCAGCTAAAGGGTTTCAGCTGGATAACTGATAGCAATTCAGATGCATCTAATTGCTTGTGAGCTAGGAGAAAATCACTGCTGGATCTGTGTGGAAAGTAATCAGAAGTTAACCTGACAAGAACAGTTTATTCCTTTCTTTGTGGCTTGTCATTTGTTAGTTATATGCTAAGAAAACATTAGCTAATTGCCTGACAAGTTGGAAGGTTGTTTTCCTGATTTGATTTTTGACTTTGTTTTCACAAGTTAAACACTGCAAGCAAGTAACCTAATTTATGTGCTACCAAGCATACATGTGCTGGGAGAAATAACCCCATCAATAAAAGAAGTATTTTATTGGCTTTACCATTGGTTCACAACTAAATTATTGTCAGCAGCTGTGTCTGGTGTGAATGAACTACATTACCCACAATACCTTGCACACATCATATAAATATATGCATTGTCAAGACTGTGAAGATTCTCACCCCAGGCAGCCGTCTGACAGTCTCCATTTTAAAATGTAGATTTTAATTGAATAGAATTTTACATTTATATGAATAGTTTAAGAAAAGACTTTCGTCCCCCATTCAATACATCATGGGGCCCTTTTTTCTTGAGGTTTTAAGACACGTTAATGAAGTTAATGGGTGTTAAGTGCCCACAGCCCTTTTATTTCTATGGGCACAATGTCATTTATTGCGACTTGACTATGGTTTAAGAACGATCTAAGTCCTTCTTTTCTCTCCTTTTATGTAGGCCTATTAGGTTCCAAATAAACCTCCGAGAAAAGAGAAGATTTTCTTTGAATTTTCTTATAACATTAAACAACATCATTTTTAAAAACAGCTCAGAAATAAATAATTCTCAGATATTCTTAGCTACTGGAAAATTCAATTCTAGGAAGTAGATAAAATATTAGCTCTATTTTTAAACAGTTACACTGGCTGCCAGTAGCCACCTAAACTCTGTTCAGTATTTTATTATTAATTTCCAAGATTTTGGGGTCTTTTTGCTACAGTAGGCAAAGCATGTTTTCAAGCATGGTAACTACA
Organism: Ichthyophis bannanicus; assembly: GCA_033557465.1. Taxonomy (NCBI): domain Eukaryota; kingdom Metazoa; phylum Chordata; class Amphibia; order Gymnophiona; family Ichthyophiidae; genus Ichthyophis; species Ichthyophis bannanicus. The sequence continues at coordinate 126,548,512 of CM066048.1, forward strand.
TATTCAGGCCCATGATAGCTGTTACCACAGGGCATGACTGTTACCATGAGTTGATTCATGCGCTAGCTCCCACTTGCATGTTGCGGTGCTTAATGGGAGGATTAGGATGGAGAGTGGGTATGGTGAGCAGATCGCAGTAAGCGTGGGGGGGGACATATCTTCCGCTGTCAATGTTGCAGTTATCATAGGTGTAATTACTACCACCTTGATAGAAAGAGGGAATTGCACCCACGGTAATAGTGCCGTAGATTAGGGTACATATCCATACATGAACTGTTGGGAACATAATGGTCACTCGCCTGACAGTTACCATGGAGGCTTTGCACCTAACGCACATTAGTTTTCACATTAATAAATGGAGGGAGGATAGCAAGGAAATCCACACCAATACCTTTTAACTTTCAAAAGAGAGACTATAATAAAATGAGGAAAATAGTTAAAAGACTAAAAGGAGCAGCTGCAAAAGCAGTGGTTCTCAACCCAGTCCTCTGGAACCCTCATATATTGCAGCAGTGCTATGGAAAGCTGTTGCAGACAATCTGAGAGCACTAAAAGACCTGTTACAATTCCGAAAGGAATTTGTCCTACCCTCTGATGAATATGTGCTCAATCTATGTAAAATAGTTAATATTTTCTCTGTAAAATAGTTATGTGCTCAAAAATGTTCTATGCAATTGATGTTTACCATGTTCTCTGTAAACCGTCCCTGATCTCTGGAAGGGGCGGTATAGAAAAGCGCACAAATAAATAAATAAATAAACACACTTTTTTATCAAGTACTATGGGAACTCCCATGAAACATCCCAAGTGCAATCTAATTAAAAGCTTCCACTATTCCTACCCACTTTGAGAACACAGTAACAATGATGGATCTGAACCCATTCCTATTGCAAAACCATACATAGCTATCACAGCCTTGTATAGTATCTTTATATCATACTGCAATGATGTGTATAGTTAGCCTAATACTGTATTCAGTTAATTGTAAGATAGTTTATTGTATGTAAGTTTTAAGTTCATTGTAACGTTTTTAATCGAGTTCAATGTAAACCGTCGTTGATTTTTGGAAGGGATGGTATATAAGAGCATGTTCAATCAATCAATCAGGTTTTCGGGAAATCCAGCATGAATATGCATGAGATAGACCTGCATGCTCTGCTTCCACTGTATGCAGATCTATCTCATGCATATTCATTGTAGATACCCTGAAAACCCAAGTGGACCAGGGGTCCCAGAGGACTGGGTTGAGAGCCACTGGGTTAAAGACTTACATAAAGAATGGGCATTGTTTAAAAATACTATCTTGGAAGCCCAGACCAGATGTATTCCATGCTTTAAAAAAGATGGAAGGAAGGTCAAAAAACTTCCAGCATGGTTTAAAGGAGAGGTAAGACAGGATGTCGTAGCCAAAAGAGCATCTTTCAGGTAATGGAAAAAGGAACTAAATGGCAAGAACAGGAAACATAAGCACCGGCAAATCAGATGCAAGGCACTGATAAGGCAAGAAGAGGGAGAATTTGAAAAAAAATTGCTGTGGAAGCATAAATCCATAATAAATTTTTTAAAATACATTTGTAGCAAAAAACCTGTAAGAAAGTAAGTTGAACCATGAGATGATAGAGGAGTAAAAAGGATGATAAGGGAATACAAGGCCATAGTGAAGAGACTGAAGTTCTCCATGACTGAAGTTGACCATGCCTGAAATAGTATTTAAAGGTGAAGCTTCAGAAGAATTGAAAGAAATATTGATAACTGGGAAGATGTATTACAACTATTTGATAAACTGAAGAGTAGCAAATCACCTGGACTGGATGGTGTACACCCAAGGGAGCTGAAAGAACAGAAATATGAGATTGCAGACCTACTATTAGTAATCTGTGAAATATTATTAAAATCATCTGTAGTACCTGAAGATTGGAGAATGGCCAATGTAATGCCAATTTCTAAAAAAGGTTTCCAGGGTGATCCAGGAAACTACAGACCGATGAGCCTGATGTCAGTACCCTGCAAAATGGTACAAAGCATTAGAAAGAATAAAATTACTGAACATGTAGATAATCATAGTTTAATGGGAGAAAGCCAACATGGATTTAGCCAAGGAAGATCTTATCTTACTAATCTGTTATATGTTTTTGAAGATGTGAATAAACAGGCAGATAAAGGTGAACCAGTTGATATAGTGTATCTGGATTTTCAGAAAGCCTTTCATAAGGCTTGCCATGAGAGACTCTAGGCAAAATTTAAAAAGTCAGGGGATAGGAGGCAGTGTACTATTGTGGATCAGGAATTGGTTAAAAGAAAGCAGAGAGTAGGCTAAATGGCCAATTTTCTCAGTGGGGAAATGTAAATAGTGCAGAATCCCGGGGATCTGTGTTGGGCCCATCGCTTTTTAACATATTTATTTAACATTCGCTTATATACCACTACCTTCCACAGATCAGGTGCGGTTTACAGAAAACAGGTGAAGAAACAGCATAACAGGTCTGTTTTTTACATTAAACATCAGCTGAATTATGTACATATTTGCTATTACATTAAACTTCAGTGAACTATGTACAATCAACAGTTATTAAAGTAAATATTAGGTAACTATTTACAAACATCATGTATCAAGTATAAGGATTGCATTTTCTTAGGACATCAGAGAACTATACACAAAGTTTTGACCATAATAGGTGGAGCATCATTAATCATAGTTAGTCTGATATAACTATATCAGGTATCCTTCAAGTCATCTATTATCCCTTTTCGTTTTGGGATAGGGAATTTGCAAGTGGCCCGTAATGGGAGCTAAACAAGTAGGTTTTTAATTTCTTACGGAGTTCTTTAATTTCAGTTAGAGCTCTTATTTCTTCAGGTAGGGAGTTCCAGAGGATGGGAGCTGCATGAGAAAACGCTTTTTTATTTGTTGTTTTTTTAGTCTTTGTGAACTCTTTTGGTATCCTTATTTTATTTGTGTGGCCTCTCCTGTGAGCAGTTTGTGTTGTGTCTTTAGTGATAAGTTTGTTTAGTGTGGCTGGGGCCGTATTATTTAAAGCCTTGAAGGTAGTTATTATCATTTTATAGTTTATTCTGCAGTGAATTGGTAGCCAGTGTAGGTTAGCTAATAAGGGTGATATATGTTCAAATGGGTGTACCTTCATTATAGTTCTAGCAGCTGCGTTTTGGGCAAGTTGGAGCCTTTTAATGTTTTGTTTTGTTGCACCTAGTAGAATGAGATTGGCAAAATCAAAGTGAGGTGTAATAATAGCTTGTATTATACTCATAAAGTCATGTAAGTGGACAAGTGGACGTAATTGTTTTAGGATTTTGAGCTTAAAATAGATTTTTTTTGTTATGTTTCTTATATGGGTGTTCATAGTAAGGTGTGTATCTAGGGTCACACCTAAGTATTTCACTTCGTTTTTTATATTAATATCGTGTTTCTGAAGTGTGATGTGAGTTGGGGGAATGTAAGATTGGTTTTTTGTTACTATTAATATGTCTGTTTTGGAGTGGTTGATATGAAGATTGTGTTCTTCTAACCAAATTGTTAATTCATTGAAGCACTCAGTTAATAATGGCAGTGGAAGTATAGTGATCGTGAATGGAATGTACAACATTATATCGTCTGCATATATGTGATAGAGAACTTTGAATTTTTTAAAGATGTTACAGATTGGTTGAATATAGATATTAAAGAAGAGAGCAGAAAGAGCGGAGCCTTGAGGGAGACCAAGTACCTGTTTGTATGTGTTAGACGTTTGAGTGCTGATTCGAACTGTTTGGGTTCTGTTAGATAGATATGATGTGAACCAGTTATGTACTGTTGAGTTAGCCCCTATTTGTCTGAGTCTGTTGAGCATTACAGTATGGTGTACACTGTCAAACGCTGCGGATATGTCAAGGAACAGAAGTAAGAATGCTTGTTTAGGGCTATCAATTCCTCTTACAAGGGTGTCAAGGAGTACTGTTAATAGTGTACCGACTCCATGACCGGGCCGAAAGCCGTATTGTTGGTCATCAAGGGGAGCCGAAGTATCTATATGTTCCTGTGTTTGAATTTGAACGATCTTTTTGATTAGTTTAGCCATGAAAGGTATACTTGAAATAGGTCTGTAAGAGTCCGGTGATGTTTTGTCCAGGGTGCTGTTTTTTAGTATTGGGCGAATTTGTGCATGCTTTAGGGTAGGTGGTAGGTACCCTTGATGTAATGAAAGATTAATATTCACAAATGACCTGAAAATGGGAATGAGTGAGGTGATCAAATTTGCAGATGACATAAAATTATTCAAAGTTATTAAAACACAAAAGGATTGTGAAAAATTGCAAGAGGACCTTGTTAAATTGAAAGAATGGACATTCAAATGAAATTTAATGTGAACAATTGCAAAGTTATGCACCTAGGAAAGAACAATCCAAACTATGGTAACACAATGCAAGGTTACACATTAGGAACCACCACCCAGGAAAAGGATTTAGGAAACATTGTGCATAATTTGTTGAAACCATCCAAAGACCAAGAAAGCAAATAGAATACTAGAAATCATAAGGAAAGGAATGGAGAATAAAACCAAGGATGCATCATTCCATGGCGTGACTGCACCTTGAATGCTGCATGCAATTCTGGTCACCATATCTTTTAAAGGATATAGCAGAATTAGAAAAGGTACAGAGAAGAGGCACCAAAATGAATTGATACCACTGTGAGGAGAGACTTAAAAGATTACAGCTCTTCTATTTGGAAAAGAGATGGCTGAGGGGAGATATGATAGAGGTCTATAAATTCATGAATGAGGTAGAGTCGGTAAACGTAGATCAGTTGTTTACTCCATCAAAAAGTAGAAAGACTAGGGGACAAGCAATGAAGGGCCCCTAAAAATTAAAGGCAACATAAAAAAATATTGACGGTCAAGAGAAAACTAAAATTTTAACTTGGGATACAAGACCGGAAGGTGAAGCCAAAGTTTGTATAGCTGTACTGTGTAACCATTTGCTTTTAATAGGTTACAAGCTTGGATAAGCAAACTTAATAACTAGATTTGCTGTTTTAAGCTGATCAGCTGTATTCCAGATCAATGCAGAAAAGCAGAAGCGCTCATTGTCTTGCTCTGTTCATCACATCAAGAGCCCTTTGACTTATACAGCAATGAACATTTTACTTGCCTTGCTACTTTTCAGCATTTTTCTCCCAGGTAAGAATTTTTCACACACGCAGTAGCAGATGAGTGCAAGGGTGTGCATATATATATGAACTTTTATAGACTGATTTTTATTCACAGTTGTTATTAATGCTGGATTCCTGAAACAGAGACGACTTCAAAGATTAAAATCTTATATTTGTTTATAAAGATGACAGTCCTGCAGACCTTGTTCTTAACCTCACTAAAATATTACAATGTGCTATACTTGGGATTGCCGGCATCTCATGTAAAAGCACCACACACTGGTTCACAATGCAGCGACGTGGCTTATTTCTGGAGCCAAACATACGAATCATCTTTCCCCAGTTTTGAAGCAGCTTCGGATTCAGTTTAGAGGTCTGTGAATGCTTTTTCGATGTTTACACTTGCATCTTCCTTTGTCATTAACTTTGTCATTAAATTCCTTTGTCATTAACTTCGCCATTAATCAATCCGTCAGACAGGACGCTCACTGTGTTCACAATCCCAGCAACTGCTGGAAGTTCCAGCTCTTCATTTGGCTAGGTTATCCAGAACAAGAAGCCATGCTCTCTCACCCATAGGTCACAAATTATTTGGCTAGGTTATCCAGAACAAGAAGAGGGGGATTGAGAACTAGATAATAAGGAGTAGTAAAATCTGGGTGGTGAGAGAGAAAAATAAATGGAAGAAAGCTGAAAGGAAGTGAAAAACAAAAACAAAAGGAAAGACAAGAAATGGCAGATGGACTAGAAACCGTAGAAAGAGAGTTAAGGGAAGACAGAAGAAAGCAGAAACCTAAGATCGAAACCAATATGATCAGAGAGTAAAATGGTCAGACAATAAAGGTAGAAAAAAATAATCTTATTTTCAATTTAGTGATAGTGCAAAGTACAATCTTTATATTTCACACAGTATGGGGAACTGCATCTCTTATTTCTCTGGTGTTGCTCCTCATGTAGAGTCTGGCTTCTTGAGGTTTTTGTTTCATTTTTGTCTACATATTTTTATTTTTACTCTAGGTTGTAGTCACTTATTCTGTAATTGGTGAGTGTCTGTGTTCTGAGTGTGTGACTGAGGCCAGGTGTTCTGTTTACATGGCATTTGTACTTAGGGATCTGTACTGTAATTTTCTTGACAGTCTTTTGATAGGCCAACAAAGCACCATTTATACCATCAGTAAGCATTCCATATGATAGCCCAGATACTCTTGAACTTCTAGGAAAATGTACTGCTTACCTCGATTTCTAAGGACATTTACCATCCTTTTTCTCAGTGCCACACTCAAAGAGAAATCCAGTCTCAAAAAACTTCCCACATACACTATAAGTTCCCTAAAATTTCTTATATGTGACCGTCAGTGATCTGATGCTCCTGATAGATGATTTAATTCAGCTCAGAAAACACAAAACTAAGGCCAACTTTACAAAACATATATTTCTTGTAATGAAATTAAGTTACAATTTCATTACTTCTTATATTGAAAAACATGAAATCTCACTTACAAATGTGAAACATTTTGGAAAAATAAGTATTAATCATCTAACAATGATAATAACAGAATCACCCTGTTGTTTTCATAACTGTGCGGTTCAAAAACGGCAGAAGGAAAGGAGATGTGAACGAAACAACAGGAATAGAAAATTATTCCACATTCTGTGTAGCAACATCTAACAGAGTTCTTCCTTGTGAAGCTATAGGCTTGCATGAAGAAAACTTTTTCTAGAGGAAGAGCAAATGCTGGATGCAACAACCGAATATCTCTGTCAGATCTGACCGGCGGCATTTCTACTTGTTTCTGGGTCTGTGACAAAACATTTTTTTCTAAATGATTAAAAACGTGAGTGAATTAAAAACAGTAACTATGGGAAGGATTTCTTTCTCTGTCTAATCCCATCATAATTTCTCTTACTTTTATTTCCCACAAACCTCATTTGAATATGCAAATAAGAAAATGACTGCGACCTACTGTATATACAGTAATCATCACACAGGAAAAATCCCAAAAGAGGATTTCTTCACAACCTGTTATTATGTTGTTCTGTTTCAAAATTTTCATTTTCCTGTCTGCCTTATCATATAGGCATATGTTCAGAATTATTTTGTCATTCTGTTGTCATTTCTAAAGATAGGACTCACAAAGTTTTGAAATCTCAGGCAAACAATGTTTGTTTTTAGATAATTATTTTGTTCTCTGATTCCAGGTATTTGTTTCCAGATTGTTCTAACCGAAACCGGTAGGCGATTGAGGAAATTTGGGGAGTCTCTGCAGCTGAAATGCGCTGTTAGTGGGTTTGACATCAGCAGTTATGTGATGTCCTGGATCAGACAAACTCCTGGTAAGAGCCCAGAATGGTTGGTCAATCATTAGACTGCTTCAAACAATGCTAATTCCTCCACCATCGAAGGATGATTCACGGCTACCAAAGACAGCTCCAATTTCTATCTGCAAATGAACAACTTGTAAACTGAAGACACTGTCGTTTACTATTGTGCAAGAGAGACAGTGACAAACATCGTGGACATATACAAAAACCTTGGTTCTTACTATCAGGCACTTGAGCAATTTCAAATGACTGTTCAGTGAGGAACACCATAAAAACACACGGAAAGAAAAAACCTTCAGCAACAAGAGAGAATCCTTTCCAAATGAATTCTTATTAATCAATACTTAGTGCACTCTCATACGATCATGCACGAAGGAAAAAAGACCCCAGTACCAATCCGTCAGTATGCACTACATCTTTGATCACTACATCTTTGATCTTTGACACTACATCTTTGATCATAAAAAAACACCTCACACTGTTTCAGTTCAAGATCACGCTGCAATCACAATGCAGAAATGTTTAAAATATTCTGCTTAAAGCTAGCAATGTTCAATTATTCAACAGTGACCTCAGGACAATGCTCAAATGTTTATTTTATTTATTTGGAAACTTTTTATATACCGCCCCTTCCAGAGAATAGGGGTGGTTTCAATAGAACAATAGAACCATTTAAATTGTACATCTTGAACATTACAACTATTTACATAGTAACTATTTACATAGTAGAACATAACTATTTACATAGAAGAACATAGTAACTATTTACAAACATAAAACACAGGATGTCAGAGAAGGGAGGGACGGATCTGCTTAAAGTGCTGGCGCCTTTCAGATCGGGCGCATGCCCCCCCTCCTCCTTCCCATACCTCCGTCCAGTGCTGCCTGTTCCTTCCCTGGTGCTACTGCCGCTGTGAAAAAAACAGAGGGTGGCAGCAGCAGGGAAAGAGCAGGCAGCACTGGACGGAGGTATGGTGGGGGGGAGGGGGTGCGCGCCCAAGCTGCAATTCGCACAGGGCGTGATTGCAGCTTGGTATGGCCCTGTGTGCAAACATCTAACATTCAGCATGCTTCACCGCAGTATCTGACTGGTTACAAACAAACAACCTATCCATCAACATAAAGAAAACTGAAGCCCTCATAGTAACAAAGGACCCAGACTTCACACCACCCACACACCTCAACATTGGAACTACAAGCATCAAAATACAACCACAGATAAGATACCTGGGCATTATCATTGACCAAGCCCTCACCTTAAAAGCAACAGATCACCAAAACCTCCGGAATTATATTTCATAAGGCAAGAACAGTGCAACGGCTCAGACCCCTCCTGGAACACCAAGACTTCCGAACAGTGATGCAAGCCATGACACTCCCACATCTTGACTACTGCAATATAATCTACCATGGCCTTCCAGCAACACAGACCAACCCCCTCCGAACTGCATTGAACACCACGGCGAGAATCAACCAGAGCGCAAAGAAAACTGACCATATCACCCCAATTCTGAGAGAACTACACATTCTCCCCTTCGAAGCACGGACTAAATACAAAGCCCTTCTACTCACCCACAAAGCTATCCATCAAACACAAGACACACAGCTTCGCGCCCTACTGGCTCGTCCAGCTCATGGCAGATCTACTAGACAAGCCTCCAGCGTTTCCCTCACCGTCTCTCACAAAAGAACCAAATGCTCGCAACGGACCTGCAATCGAGCCTTTGAACTCTATGCTCCAACCTTATGGAACTCTCTGCTGAGCTACCTTAGAAACAATGCCGACCTACTATCCTTCAGAAAACAGCTCAAAACCATCCTTTTCCAAGAATAACTCAACTCAGACCCCACCGAAAAACCCACAAACCCCTGATCCCAACACAATGAACCTCTAACCCAATGCCACCCCAACCTGTTCATGTCCAATGCCGGCCCCATGTCTTATGTCTGACCAACGTCTGTCCCATGACCTAAGTCTGTCCCATGACAAAATCTTCAATGTTGCCTCCCGGTGATGGCCCTACCCTCTATTTAATTCCCCCTCCCCCTATGTTACACCGCTTTGACCCGGCGAAAAGCGGTATATAAATACAGCTAAATAAATAAATAATTCCCTCCATATAATCTAATCGGCTTTTTGGTTGGGTTCAGTCTCTGACTGGAGTTCTGAAAAAGCCCACCCCCCTCTAAGGAGGGGTGGGGGCGCCATCTCATTCTTCGCCTCAGGCAGCAGATTGCCTTGAGCCGCCAATGATCATTCCCCACTTTTCATTTAGATTATATCTCTAACGAGTAAAGTGTTCTCATAAACTACTTCCCGCCTTTCTATCTCCTCGTATCTTACCCTTTTATTACAACAGCATACAGAATATTCACCCTGCTTATTTTTCAGATTCCGCTGTTTTTCCCATCTCCCCCCTCCCGTCGTTCATTCAGCATTTTTATAAACTTGAACACTCCTCTGATCAATCTGAACATTCTTCCCAGTATCACACCTTACACTCCCAGTCTTAACTTCACTTTCCGCATAAAGTTTCTGTTCTACCTCATACCAGTGTAAATGCCTCTATATAACTTTGAGGAAAGGAATGGAGAAAAAACCAAGGATGTATCATTGCATGGCTCGAGAATATCTTGATTACTGTATGCAATTCTGGTCACCATATTTTTTAAAGGATATAGCAGAATTAGAAAAGGTACAGAGAAGAACCAACAAAATGAATCGATACCACTATGAGGAGAGGCTTAAAAGATTACAGCTCTTCTACTTGGAAAAGAGATGGCTGAGGGGAGATATGATAGAGGTCTATAAATTCATGAATGAGGTAGAGTGGGTAAACATAGATCAGTTGTTTACTCCATCATAAAATAGAAAGACTAGGGGACAAGCAATGAAGGGCCCCTAAAAATTAAAGGCAACATAAAAAAAAATATTGAAGGTCAAGAGAAAACTAAAATTTTAACTAGGGATCCCAGACCGGAAGGTGAAGCCAAAGTTTGCATAGCTGTGCTGTGTAACCATTTGCTTTTAATATTTAAGTTTACAAGCCTGGATATCCAAATTGAATTACTAGATTTGCTGTTTAAAGCTGATCAGCTGTATTCCAGATCAATACAGAGAAGCAGAAGCGCTCATTGTCTTACTCTGTTCATCATATCAAGAGCCCTTTGACTTTTACAGCAATGAACATTTTACTTGCCTTGCTACTTTTCAGCATTTTTTCTCCCAGGTAAGGGTTTTTCACACACGCAGTAGCAGATGAGTCCGAGTGTGTGCATATATATATATGAACTTTTAAAGACTGAATTTTTATTCACAGTTGTTATTAATGCTGGTTTCCTGAAACAGAGACGACTTCAAAGATTAAATTCTTATATTTGTTTATAAAGATGACAGTCCTGCAGACCTTGTTCTTAACCTCACTAGAATATTACAATGTGCTGTACTTGGGATTGCCGGCATTTCATGTAAAAGCACCACACACTGGTTCACAATGCAGCGATGTGGCTTATTTCTGGAGCCAAACACACGAATCATCTTTCCCCAGTTTTGAAGTAGCTTCGGATTCAGTTTAGAGCTCTGTGAATGCTTTTTCGAAGTTTACAATTGCATCTTCCTTTGTCATTAACTTTGCCATTATCAATCCGTCAGACAGGACGCTCACTGTGTTCACAATCCCAGCAACTGCTGGAAGTTCCAGCTCTTCATTTGGCTAGGTTATCCAGAACAAGAAGCCATGCTCTCTCACCCAAAGGCCAAAAATTATGGAATCAGTTCCCAGCATCAGTTCGGGAATTGCCCGATATTCTTGATTTTTGAAGGTAACTAAAGTGACACTTTCCACAGAGGCCTTTAATGTTTATTAGTGATGAGGTGTCTAGCATTTCAACATTTTTATGTTGTTTTTCTTTGTGTTTTAAATGGTGTAAGTTTAATTGTAACCTGCTGAGGACGTAGGATTAGTGAGATATAAATACTCTTTCCTTTCTTTGTCAGGGATCCAATCTCAAGTGCAACTCATCCAGCCTGGTCCAGAAGCGAAAAAGCCCGGAGAGTCCCTCAGACTGTCTTGTAAAGCCTCCGGATTCAAGTTCACCATCTACTGGATGAACTGGCTTTGAGAGAATCCCAGTAAAGGGCTGGAGTGGATCTCCACTATAACATACGATAGCAGCCGCATAGAGTATGCTAGTTCAGTGAAAAGCAGATTCACCATCTCCAGAGACAATGCCAACAGCATGCTGTATCTACAGATGAACAGTCTGAAAACAGAAGACACAGCGACTGAAACCATCAGAGAGTCCGGGGGAAAAGTCAGATACAGAAAAAAAGAGCAGAATTTTAACTCAGGCTGTCTAAAAACAGAACTACTATATAATAAGAAGTCAATCTATAAAAGTTCATATATACAGTAGATACACACACTCGCACCAAATCACTTGATTGAACACTGCAACTGTCTTGGTTTGATTGAACATTGCAGCTGGCTCCACAGAGATCAAATTGTACTGAATCATATGTTTTTGATGATTAATGTTTTCTGTCTTGAGATTCCTAAAGAGAGTAGTCAAGGAGTTGATTTTGTTTGTTGCAATGTCAACAGAAGACTCTATAGGCTTAACATTTTTGGAGTCCTGAAGTTTGGACTGTTAAGGGGACCCCTTCGCAACCAGCAACAAGGTCTGGGTAACCACTGTTATCATCTTGAATGGGGTTGTTCCATGACAGATCACCACAAAGTTTTAAAAAATTTAACCACGATCCAAGATGGCGGCACGCGGCATCTAGGCGCATGATCTCTCTCATGGGTCACAAGAGGAAGCGCGAAGAACGGTGTGCTACCCCAGGCCACCACGCTGACCTCAACTCCGGATCCCAGTCCTTTGGATTCCTTTGTTCAACGCCAGGAGCTGCAGTCAGTATCTGGGAACAGAAGCTCGGCTTGGGGCTCGGCAGCTCGGCGTCTCCCTCGAGCAGGGATCTCATGCCCCCAGAAGCACACCAGTCTCGGAAACAGCTGTGCCAAGATTTGGCACGTGGTAGTGCGGAGGCATTGGACTCTCCGGTGCTGGGGGTTCCTTTGTCCTTGCTGGGGATGCCTTTACGGAGCATGGCAGATGGTGGTGTTTCTCTGCAGGAGCAACAGTCTGGGTTGGCTATCAAAAATGGATGCTCTGCTGCAGCGACTGGAGATTGCGCCGGGAACCCCTCCTTGGTCCCGCAGACCAGTGCAGAGTTGACAATTGTGCAGCGTAGGGCTGGAGCACTTTTTCCTTTACAGGATCCTGAACAATTTACCCTGGAGTCTATTTGGTCAGTCATTAATGGAGAGGTTCTTATGACTCAGATACTGGTGATTCAAGGACAGGTTATTTCTAACATTGTAGGTTTGGCACAATCGGTGCAGGATTTTAATTTAATGAAAAATAGGGTGGAAGATGTTACTGTAAGCACTCAGTGTTTGGAGACTGTCTGACATGTTTATTAAAGACTCTAACCATTTGAAAACTAGGTTGGAGCAGTTGAACAATTATACTAAGCTTGCCAATCTTTGTTTGGTTAATTTTCCTTGCTCCCCTGTTATTTCAGCTAGGGAAATGTTTAAACAATATCTGGTAGAAACTTTGGAGAGTCCCTGCAGACTCATGTCCTCCTATTGTAAAAATGTACTACCTTCTGAGGGGCCAGAAGTCCTCGGCTAACGTTGAGGCTACTGGGCTTGGCCAATTTGATGAGTTAAATGTTTCAGTTGTTAGAAACTTCAGATATCTGTACTATCAGGCCTGCAACCTGTTTAGTTACTTTTGCTTTAGTTTTTGACCGAGAATGGCTTTTAAGGTTGTTTTATTAGGAAAAGAAACTTGTTGTTTAAGGAGTGTCTTGTTCAGATTTTTCCAGACCTCGCTAGGGAAACCCGTTGTCGCAGGAAGGAGTTTCTGGTCCTGCACCCGCGGGTTCTTCAGCTTGAGGGTTTGTATTTCCTAAAGTATCCATGTAAGTGCTTAGTGAAACTGCAAGATAATTCCTTTATTTTTTTCTATCCCTCTCAATTGATTTCCTTTTTGAATTCTAAGGGTCCTGTGGGGGGGGGGAGGGGTGAATGAGCGGGTCTCCTTGGTTGTGTATTGAGTATCTGGCTGTTGATGTCTGCATCTTTTCCTTGTCTAGTTTGGTTTAGTTTCCTTTCTTGGATCCCCATATTGTGGGCTAGTGGAGGGGTTAACTTTTTGAATTATATCTGGTTATCATTCTTTTGTGTTGCATTTCTAGAAGTGTCCCCCTTTTCTTTTGCAAATGCTTTAACTTGTAATGTTATTTTGAAAATTAATTTAAAAAAATTAACCACTACATCTCAGATTGTGATTAAAATTGCTGTACTGGATTATCTCGCATGTCAAAGTCACTGGTATGAATAAAATTTCCTGTGCCTTAGTTTTCGAGTTATGTAGGGATGAAAATTAGGGAAATGTTATATAATTTTAATAAAAGTTTTAATTTCTGTTGTACGTTAATAGTGTTTTAAATTATAATTATTTTATATTAAATATATTTAGAATAAAACGGTTAGCTTATATGATATTTTAATAACCTTTTGATTTTTATTTTAACTATTATTTTGTATTGAATTACACTATATTATTAATAATATTATTTTTTTAAAAACCCCTTCTCATATAGTAGACCCAAAATTTTTAAGCAATGTTGACTAACGTCGCTTCTGAGTCTTCTCTGTGATTAGGGGCCCTGAAACAAGCTTCATTAGTTTCATAGTAGATCCGCCCCTGGGCTTAACACTGTTATCCCAAGCAATCTAAACAAGAAAATTAAATGATCCGATTTTAAGGGCCCCTTTACCAAAGCCTGTGATTTTTACATGTTGGATGTCATATGCAGCTATGACTAAATTTAGAGGCTTGTTTACAAAGCCGCGGTAGGGATCGGAAACCGCTACTGCGGCTTTGTAAATAAGCCCCTTAGTCTTCAGTAGGAATATTAAACATAAGTTTTAAACAGGGGTATGCAGACCAAAAATTTCCATTTTGTTTGGCATCTTGTGTCATTTAGGGTGATTTTCATTTTATTTGTCTTTTTTTTCTTTTTTAAATTTATTTAGGGGCAATATCATCAATTGTGCACATTAATAATGGAACAAGAAAAAAAACATGTCAGGGTTTTTTCCTCTTGTTTCAGGTTAAAAACAACATGGAAAATACTATTTCAATTTCCCAGAAACAAGACACACATTCTCTACGACATCATCAAAGATGAGCAACCTGACATCCTCTGTATAACAGAAACCTGGATCACTGACACCGATGCAGCCATATTGAACCAGATAAGCAGACCCGGATACAACCTGTATAACTGCCCCCGCTCTAACAAAAGAGGTGGAGGAGTTCTCATAATTGCTAAATCCAACCTGCAACTCTCAAGCACGTACCTGGACTCAAACTCAGACATCGACCTGCTCAAAGTGGAAAACCCAGCATTATCCATCTGCCTGATATACAGATCCCCCTCGCCGCATCATGAAATACTTGCCGCAGCTTTAGAAAACATTTCCTCAACACAACCAAAGAAATTCCAAATCATCCTAGGAGACCTAAACCTAGCATCAACAACAGCCGCGCACGCAAATACCTTCCTGGAAGCCATGACCCAACTAGGGTATCAACAACTAATAAATGAGCCCACCCATGACAAGGGCCATACCCTGGATATGGTCTTCACTCCCACGAGTAAACTGTGCAACGACGAGAAGCCTTTGATAAAGATCAAAGCAGTACCTTGGTCTGACCATCACCAAATCGATATACGGATAAAACTCCCTTCGTTACCAAAAGACGCGAAAGCACAAAGAGTAATTCACCAACGAAGAAGTTTCAACAAACTAAATCTGGAATGTCTTACAAGTACCATTAAGACGCACATAGACCTGGAGAGCACGGACCTCGATGCACTAACAAACAGCTGGGACATTGGAATTCAGACTACAGCGAACCCTAAATGGAAAAATACCTCAAACCCGGCCAAACAACAATCAGAACCCTGGTACACCGAAACGCTGACCAAAATGAAGAGAGAGCTCAGAAAGTGTGAAAAAAAATGGAGATGTAGTAAATCCATCGAACACAGGGCTGAGTACCTCAAACTCCTCTCGAAATACAAAGAAGAGGTAAACGCTGCGAAAAGGACGCACCACACCAACCTACTAAACAAAGCTATCAACAAACCTCGTGAACTATTTGAGCTAGTGAAATCTCTAACCAAAACATCCCAGCCAGTACAACATGGAAACACTATCCATCCTCAGACACTTGCAAACCACTACACAAGCAAGCTGACAGCAACCTCGCCCACTCTCTGTGTTGACACATCATATCGTAAAACTGATGTGGAGCAAGAAAAGACATGGAGCTAATTCCACAATATTGATGATAAACAAACTATTGAAATAATAACTAGCATCAACACCACCACCTCCCTGCTAGATCCCTGCCCAACTGCGTGGATCAAGGCGGCAAAAAAAGATATCGTCCACCAAGTCTCACACATTGTGAACCAATCACTACGTCAAGGAATCATGCCTGCCCAACTCAAGAAGTCTATAATAAGACCGATTCTAAAGAACAACTCACTCAACAGAGAGGACCCAACATCCTACCGCCCAATCTCTAGCATATTTTTCCTAGCAAAGATCATTGAAAAAGCAGCCCTCATACAACTTCAAGACCACCTCGATGACCATGAAACCCTGGACAAACAGCAATACGGTTTCTTAAAAAACCATGGGGTCGAAACTCTTCTATTGGCCCTGCTTAACAACCTCCTCATAGGCCTGGAAGACAGAAAGAAAATGTTTATACTCATTTTCATTGACATCTCTGCCGCCTTTGATACTGTCCATCATGGAATCCTCCTTAACAAGCTGGAATCAATTGGAATATTGGGAACCCCCCTGAAATGGTTCTCCTCTTACATAATGAACAGAATGCCGCAGGTCCAATTCAATGGCAAAAAAGCAGAAGCATTCTTCCAAACTCAAGGCATACCGCAGGGTTCGGCTCTCTCGGCACTACTTTTTAACATTTACATGCAGCCCCTCTGTGGCATTTTCAAAAAACATAACATCAATTACCACATTTACGCAGACGATATTATGCTGTACACACAATTAGATGCCTCAGACCCTAAATATACTCAGCTCGAAACTTGCCTGGACGAGATATTAAGATGGTTACAACAGAACAATATTACGATTAACCACAACAAAACTGAAGTGATGTATATATCCAGTAAACCAAACTTCGAACCTCCTCCAACAATCACACTGTGTAACAACACTTACAACACTAAGAATGAGATCAAATATCTGGGAGTCACACTCGACAGCAAGCTAAAGATGGAAAAGCACATGCGCAAAACCAACAAGGCCATTTTCCACAAACTTAGAGTACTACAACCCCTGCGGAATATAATCGAACCCTGTGATTTTCGGTCTGTTGCGCAAGCACTCATCATGCCTCACTTAGACTACTGTAACGCCATCTTACAGGGTCTGCCAAAGAAAACGATCAATATCTTGCAATTGGCACAAAATGTGGCGGCGAGGATCATCATGCGATCAAGCGTTACTGAGCACATTACACCGGTATTGATCGAGCAACACTGGCTAGCAATTGCTGCCAGGATACAATATAAAACATTGGTAACCACGTTCAAACTCATACATAACCTAGCCCCATCATTCCTCTCCACCCTTATCAGCACGCAACTTTCCACCAGAGACAGGAGAACTATCAACTCAGACACGCTACAAGTTCCAAACATCATCAGATCTGTAAAAGCCAGTACTAGCCGCAGAGCATTCTCATTCTCTGCCCCAACCATATGGAACCAACTGCCACATGAGCTGCGAGCAATTAAAGACATTGGTGCATTCAGGAAGAAATTAAAAATGCATCTATTCCACTGTCACTACAACCAGGTGTGAATCCCAGTGGGATACAAGATGAAGTAAATAAAACATGTATCATACTCTGTAAATTGTTTTATGTAAAAATGTAAATATGTGAAGTCAACCCTCTTTTTGTAAAATATGTAAATATGTTAAGGACAATCTTTAGACCCTATTCTGTGTGCTGTGATTTACCTCTAACCTATGTGTGTATGCCCCAACTTTACTGTCTTGATTTTGACAACTCCCAAAGATTTAATCACACCGCTACTGATCGCTGGAAGTAGCGGTACATAAGAACATAAGACATGCCATACTGGGTCAGACCGAGGTCCATCAAGCCCAGTATCCTGTTTCCAATAGTGGCCAATCTAGGTCATACGTACCTAGCAATATCCCCAAAAGACACAGGTTCCTCAATGCTTGTACTGGGTCAAGCATTGATATCCTGGGTCCCTTTTTAATAGTGGTTTATGGACCTTTCCTCCAGGAACTTGTCCAAACTTTTTTTAAACCCAGCTATACTAACAGCCCTTACTACATCCTCCGGTAACAGATTCCAGAGTTTGGTTACACGTTGAGTGAAAAAATATTTTCTCTTATTTGTCTTAAATAGTTTACCCTGTAGCTTCATTACATGTCCCCTAGTCTTCCTATATTCTGATAGTGTAAACAATTGATCCACGTTTATCCGTTCCACTCCATTCATTAATTTATAGACCTCTATCATATCTCCCCTCAGCCGTCTCTTTTCCAGGTTAAAGAGCCCTAACCTTTTTAGCCTCTCTTCATAGGAGTAGCCTTCCATCCCCTTCACCAATTTGGTGGCTCTTCTCTGTACTTTTTCTAATAACGCTATGTCCTTTTTGAGATACGGTGACCAGAATTGCACACAATATTCAAGGTGCGGTCGTACCATGGAGCGATACAGAGGCATTATAATATCATTTGTTTTATTTTCCATCCCTTTCCTTATGATACCTAGCATTCTATTTGCTTTCTTGGCCGCCGCTGCACACTGGGCGGAGGGTTTTAACATGTTATAAACGATGACTCCTAAATCTTTTTCCTGGGTGGTGGTTTCTAATGTGGAGCCTTGCATCGTGTAACTATAGTGTGGGTTGTTCTTTCCTAGGTGCATAACTTTGCACTTGTCCACATTAAATTTCATCTGCCATTTGGATGCCCAGTCTTCCAATTTATCCAGATCCTCCTGCAGTTTTCCACAATCCTCTTGGGTTTTAACAGCTTTAAACAGTTTTGTGTCATCTGCAAATTTGATAACCTCACTAGTTATTCCCTTTTCCAGGTCATTTATGAATATGTCAAAAAGTAGCGGACCCAGTACAGATCCCTGTGGTACTCCACTATTCACCTTTTTCCATTGGGAATATTGGCCATTTAGCCCTACCCTCTGCTTTCTATCTTTTAACCAGTTCCCGATCCACAATAGTACACTGCCTCCTATCCCATGACTTTTTAGCTTCGCCAAAAGTCTCTGATGGGGGACCTTGTCAAAAGCTTTCTGAAAGTCCAGATACACTATATCAACTGACTCACCTTTGTCTACCTGTTTATGCACACCTTCAAAAAAACATATCAGATTAGTAAGACAAGATCTTCCTTGTCTAAAGCCATGTTGGCTGTCTCCCATTAGGCCATGACTATCTACATGCTGTGTAATTTTGTTCCTTATTGTGGTTTCTACCATTTTCCCTGGTACTGACATCAGGCTCACCGGTCTGTAATTTCCCGGGTCACCCCTGGAACCCTTTTTAAAAATTGGTGTTACGTTGGCGACCCTCCAATCTTCAGGTATTACAGATGATTTTAATGAAAGTTCACAGATTACCAATAGCAGGTCTGCAATCTCATATTTCAGTTCTTTCAAAACTCTGGGATGTATACCATCCGGTCCAGGTGATTTGCTACTATTCAGTTTATCAAATAGTTGTAATATATCTTCCCGGTGTAGCGATATTTCTCTCAATTCCTCTGCAGTATCACCTTTAAATACCACTTCAGTCTTGGGTAACATCCCTACATCTTCCTCAGTAAAGACCGAAGCAAAGAATTCATTCAGTCTCTCTGCTATAGCCTTGTTTCCTCTTACTGCCCCTTTTACCCCTCTATCATCTAACGGTCCAATTGACACTCTCACAGGCCTTTTGCTATGAATGTACTTGAAAAAGTCTTTATTTCGTGTTTTTGCTTCCGTAGCAAGTTTCTTCTCAAATTCCCGCTTTGCCTGCCTTATCAATGCTTTGCATTTAACTTGCCAGTGCTTGTGCTGTTTCCAGTTTTCATCATTTGGCTCTTTTTTCCATTTCCTGAAGGTTGCTTTTTTGGCAGCAACAGCCTCTCTGACCCCACCTTTAAACCATGCTGGCAGTTTTTTGGACTTTCTTCCACTCTTCTTAATGCGTGGAATACAGCTGGTCTGGGCTTCGAGGATAGTAGTTTTAAATAACGCCCAAGCTTGCTGTAAGTCTTTAACCTTTGGAACCGCTCCTTTTAGTTTTTTTCCTAACTATATTCCTCATTCTATCATAGTCTCCCTTTTGAAAGTTAAAAGGTAGTACTGTGGATTCCTTTACTATTTGTCCTCCAATAATTAAATCAAACATGATCATACTATGATCACTATTGCCAAGTGGTCCCAACACCCTTATTTCTTGCACCAGATCTGGCGATCCACTAAGGACTAGGTCCAGTATGGCTTCCCCTCTGGTCGGTTCATGAACCAGCTGCTCCAAGAAGCAGTCATTTATTCCATCTAGAAACTTTACCTCTTTAGCTTGTCCTGCCGTGACACTGACCCAGTCGATACCGGGGTAATTGAAATCACCCATTATTACTACTCTGTTGTGACTTTTGTTAGCTTCCGTGATTTCTTTGAGCATTTCATCATCCATTTGTTCATTCTGGCCAGGCGGTCGATAGTATACTCCCACTGCCATCACATACTATTATTTAGTATATAAGTGTATACTAAATAAATAAATAAAGTATTATTTCAAACAACTGCACATCCTAGTTCTAAGCAGGAGAGCACAAAGCTGCCTTTTCCATGTGCAGACATATAGGACTTGATTAACCCGATAACAGAGAAGGGCCTTGAGACAATTCAAAAGAAGGTTCAAGGCACTGTAGGGGCTATTTAGGACTAAGCTGGTAGCAATGTTGGGAGACCTCCACCTGCCCTCCTACCATCAGGGGTGATGCATCAATATCGTCGTTTCATTGCAAGATGCACACCAGTTTTTCAAAATTTTCAGGAGAGCTGCTTGTATCCCACAAATGAAAGTGTGATATTGATGCACCATCCCCACCAGTAAGCATGCAGTCAGAGACAGGCCTTAATTGTGCCAGAATGGGGTAGGACAGAATTCCAGCACTTCTTGAGTCTCCAAACAGGAAGTGATGTCTAGATTTATTCTGCACTGAAACAGATGGAGCAAATAGTATTATTGCCTCATTCAAACTTCTCAAACTCTGAGGGAGGCTCCGAGATAGACCAAGAATGCCTGGTTACACAGCATTCCATCAACACCGCAACATTTCCAAGGTGAGGCAACCTCTTCTGCTTCTCCCTCACCCCCAGAGCAGATGGCAGAGCAGTAAGCTGGGCCGTCAGTTCTGTAAAATGCCTCTTTTACCAGCACTTTTCTGGACCACATGAAGCCAGCCATTTCAACCTTACCACTGGTATCTCTGTGTTCACTATGGCTTCAAGGATTGTGCTTGGGCAGGGAAGACAGAAATGGATACTGGTGGAGGAGAGAAGTTAAATGGAGGAATTTATTTCTAGCTCTGGCCCACCCCTTTCCACAACCCAACTTCTCAGGTCCACTTTCTTTTGTCTACAAATTAAACCCTGTATTTGCATCATCTATTGTGCTACTATGTAATTGTCTAAAGTCATCTGTTTTATTTATTTATTTATTTATTTATTTATGCTTATTTCTATACCGCTTTTTCCAAAGATCAAAGGCGGTTTACAGGTAACATTTAGTGAACATGGTTTTACATAGAACATCGTTTTTTTCATAACTATGTACAGTTAACATGATAAACGATAACATGGAACATTGTTACAGAACTAAATACAGTTTAACATGGATTATTGTTACAGAACTATTTACATTTTAACATTAGCTAGTAATGCTTTGTCTATTTACATTGATTCTTTGCTAAATTAAGCTTTGTTTCTTAAATGTAGTGAGTGTTGAGGCTTGTTGAGCTGTAGTTAAGGAGGATTGTTATGGTTGTGTGGTGTGTTGGGTGGATAGGATTCATTTAAATTTGTGAAGTGTTCTTTAAATAGAAATGTCTTCAGTTCTTTTCGAAATGTTTGAAGATCTTTTATTTTGCGGAGTTCTAGCGGGAGTTTATTCCATAGGGTGGGGGCTGCATAAGAGAAGGCTCTTGAGCTTGTGGTCTTCTTTGTTTTCCGGATGGATTTTTTTATTTCTAGTGAGTAGGTTGCGTTTTGTCTGCGGGCTCTAATTTCTTTTGGAGCTTGAATCAGAGTGGTTAAATGTGAGGGTGAGATGCCGTTTGTTATTTTAAATGTGGTTAGGAGTATTTTGTATGTTATTCTACTATTTATGGGAAGCCAGTGTAGTTCGGCTAATACGGGAGTTATGTGGTCAGCGAGGCGGGCTTGTGCTGTTACTCGAGCACAGATGTTTTGAGCTCTTTGGAGTAGGTTGGTGCTTGTAAGAGGGAGGCCAATAAGTATGCTATTGCAATAGTCGAAATGAGGAGTGATAAGTGTGCTGATGACAGATCTGAAGTCATGTGTGTCAAGTAGTGGTCTTAAGTGTTGGGTGATCCTAAGTTTATAGAATATGGTTTTCACTGTTTGTTTTATATGAGGAAGCATACTAAGTGTGTGGTCTATTATAATGCCTAGGTATTTTACTTCTTTTTTAACTGGGATTATTGTGTTGTTAATTGTTATAGTTTCAGGGAGATTAGAGTCTGGTTTTCTTGATACTATCATTGCTTCAGTTTTTTTTAGGTTGATGCTGAGATTATTGTTTTCTAACCAAGTATTTGCTTCACTGATACAGTCTAGTAAGTTCTGGTATGTGGGATTATTTGTGTTTATCGGTAGGGTGAGCATGATATCGTCAGCATATATGTAGTGGTTTACTTTATATTTTTTAAATATATTTGTGATGGGTTGAAGATACAGGTTGAAAAGAAGGGCAGATAGTGCCGAGCCTTGTGGGATACCTTGTCCTTGTGTGAAGGGCTCTGAGGTGGTTTGTCCTAATTTAACGCGTATCGATCTGTTTGTGATATATGATATGAACCATTGCAGAATTGTTCCACCTATTCCTAGGTTTAGGAGTCTATTAATGAGTGTGTTGTGGTGTACATTGTCAAAGGCTCCAGTTATATCAATGAATATGAGGATGTATCCTTGGTTGTGTGAGTCAGTGCCTTTGATGAGGTCGTTCATAAGTGTTATTAGTAGGGTCTCGACTCCGTGGGATGGTCTGAAGCCGAATTGGTGTGAGTCAAGTGGAGCATGAGTGTCAATAAAGTCTTGTAGTCGTATCTGTATTATTTTTTCTATTATTTTGGCAATAAATGGTATGCTGGCTATTGGTCTGTAGGAGTTCGGGTCTTTCGGATTGAGTTTATTATTTTTTACTATTGGGCGTAAGGAGGTAAGTTTTAGTGCTTCAGGCATGATACCTTGTGATAGTGATTGGTTCACTATATTTAGTATATGGATAGCAAGATCAGCTTTGGTGTTCTTTATCCATGATACGGGGCATGGATCAAGGGGGGAGGTAGTGGTGTTGATCATTGATATTACATTGATCAGGTGTTTGTGATCAATGTTTTGGAAGGTTGTCCATGTATTTTTTGTTTCTATGTCTGTGAGCGTAGTTATGGTTGTGCTAGATGAATTATTTTTTAGTTTATTAGCAAAATGAGTTGCAAGGGTTTGTGCACTTATTGTTGTTTGTTCTGGTTCTGTTGTTTGGGTTTTTGTTAGTGCTTTCATCTGTGGCTTTTGAATCAAATATCAAAAGCAGGGAAACAAATAGATCTGGTTTTCAAAATATTGACAATGAAGATTCATCAGATGTATTTACATACACATGGTCTAGGTGCAAAGCTAATTTGCATAGCTTGTCTATCTTAAAAATCACATCATTTGCAGCCCTACCAAACTGGAGATGAAACCATTCATCAAGAGACGCAGATATCTGTCTAGATTAATAACCATGACAATACAAAAATCATTTCAATCCAGTGAAAAGCTTAATTTAATATCTACAGAAACCCTCCGCTCTCTACCTAGGCCACAAGGTTTGGATTTAAGTTTTGGTTGTTTCCATTCTTTGAGCAAGAGGTCAGGGGATGGGAGGGAGTTTCATCATAAATCTGAGTTGATTGTACAATGCGAGAAGAAAAAATATGTGACTAGCAAGACATATGACTAATCCATCATTATAAAAATGCAAAATATTCATAATAAAGACTTTGGAAAAATTCACAAAATAAAGAGTAGGCATTCAGCAAATCAAATTATCCATGAAGTTAATGAATAGAAAAATGGTAACAGATCCTTCTTAAGAGAGCCGGAGATCAGTTTTAGTCATACACATGTATTCTGTCTTCCAAGACATGGGTTACCAAAGCCACTTATAGGATAAGAAATTAGCTACAGATTTCCAAAGATCAATGCACCACAAATGAAGATGATGACCTGAAACAAGATCACACTGCTCAACCAAAATCGAGACTGAAGTTATTTCAGATGCAGTATTAAGAATGAATCATATGTAATATAATATTAAATAGTTTTCAAAGGGAGATTTAGGGGTTTAGTGACTAAGGTGCACTCATATTATTGCTGGTTAATTCACCTTTAACGCATGTTATTTTAACACAGCTCGCATGTTATTCAATAGGACCTCATTATTAATAATGTATGTTAATGTTGAATTAACGTATACTGACTTTACTGCCCCTGAGGACTGAAGATGTTAAAGTTTGTCTCATTCATTCTGAAGTGTTCACAAATGAGCTAGAAAGTGATGCCTGGATGAGCCTTTAAATAACTAGTCCCTTTTTATAATTTTCTATGCAAATAGCAGACCTTTCCTTCCTGTTTAAATAGAAGCAATACTTATTTTAGGGAGCAGTCTGTTGCAAACTGAGGAGAATCCGTTGTAATTTTGTTTCTGTTCAGTCATGAAACGGTGTGTTTGTATTCTTCTGCTGGCCATTCTGTCAGGTAGGTATTCCTAAAAGAGATAATCAATTTTTCATCCTAATTGAGTTCCTTTTTAAAGAATGCTTTTTTTTTTCAGGTGTCCTCTCTCAGGTGACATTAGATCAGCCGGTGTCTGCAGTTCTGAAGCCCTCACAGACCCTCAGTCTGACCTGTAAAGTCAGCGGTGTTTCCATCGACAGCAGCAGCTACCTCTGGAACTGGATTCGGCAGCCGCCAGGAAAAGGACTGGAATGGTTGGGATACGTGTACTATGATGGCAGTACAGGCTATGCAGCTTCTCTCCAAAGCCGATTAAAAATCTCCAAAGACACCTCCAGTCCCAAAAACGAGTATTCTCTGCAAATGACGGGCATGAAGGCTGAAGACACAGCCACATACTACTGTGCAAGGAGCACAGTATGAGAAAGGAAACCAGAGCTCATACAAATACCACACAGATGTCTAAACTGCTTTCTCTTCTCTCGTAAAGTATTATTACTAGACTCTGGGGAACAATAATAGGCAAGTTGTTTAATATATATAGTAGCGATGAATGCAGCACATTTAATAACAATGTTAATATTTCTTTCTCATCTTTACTTTAAGACTAGTAATGTAGTGTTGTTTTTAACCTCCCAATACTCTCAAAGCAGTAAATGCCTGAGGCGCTACCATCATTCCTACCATCTGGGGTGGTGCAGTAATATTGCAGTTTCAGTCCTGAGGGGGAAGGCAGGTCCCCTGGGGGTCCCACAGAACCTGCCTGCTCAGGTGGATTGAAAACATATTGCCACACCACCACTGAAGGTAGGAATGTGGACAGCAGACTCCTGCACATCAGGATTCAATCTAAGCTGCACAGCTCCTGCTACCGGTGTAGGGTGCAGTGTCAATGTGCATTTTCAATGGTTAGCAGCGGGCTGGTTCTACAGGACTCCCAGGGGACCAGCTGCCCCTCAAAAAGAACAAAAACTATTAAGAAAACTTGAAAGGTCCTGGAGGAAATCTAAATCCTAAAGAACTAAACTTCTCTACAACCAGAAACAACAAGAGTACAATAACCTCATCCACCAGCACAAACAGGAATATCACACAAACCTTATACTTAAATCACTCAACAAACCCAGAGAACTATTTCAAATAGTCCGGACACTCACTACAGATCCTGACCTCAAAGATCAAGCAAAGATACACCCACAAACATTTGCTGATTTCTTCCAAAGAATAGATCTTTTCTTCATACAACCACTATTACTAACCATACTAAATCCAGACAAATTGAACACACCTGGGACCAATTCAGCATCGCTTCCATCAAACAAATAGCACATACTATCACATCACTGAACACAAGCACTGCTGCAACAGACCCTTGTTCCGTAACTTGGATAAAAGCAACAAAAGACAACTTCTGTCCATTCATACATAACATATTACGTTTATCATTATCCCAAGGATATATGCCTGATACACTCAAAACTGACACCATTCGTCCTATACTTAAGAAGACAACACTAAGCAAAAATGACCCAGCTGCATATTGCCACATATCATCACTTCCCTTCCTCACCAAGATCATAGAAAAAGTAGTACAGCTTCAACTACAAGACCATCTTGACTCACATGCCCCTCTTGATCCACACCAGTATGGCTTTCAACCTAATCATAGTGTTGAAACACTCCTCATATACTTGTTTGACAACCTTAGAAAAGGAATAGACAATATAAAGAATGGATTCCTCCTAATCTTCTCAGACATATCCTCAGCTTTCGACACAGTATCACACAACATCCCACTGAGCAAACTAAAGGACATAGGACTTCTTGGAAATACAATCAAATGGAAGTGGAGGAGGTGAAAGCACCCCTGGAAAGGGAAGAACCAGAGCTCAAGTACCCCAAAGTTGCAGAATCTGTGGGCATTTAAATATCTCAATCATATCATCTCTATCCCGCCTTTCCTCTAAGGTGTACATATTAAGATCCTTAAGTCTGTCCTCATATGCTTTATAATGAAGACCACTAACCATTTTAGTAGGCTCCCTATGCACCGCTTCCATCCTATTCACATCCTTTTGAAGGTGCGGTCTCCAGAATTGCACACTATACTCCAAATGAGGTCGCACCAAAGACTTATACAGAGGCACTATCACCTCCTTTCTTCTGCTGGCCATTCCTCTCCGTATGCACCCAAGCATTCTTCTAGCTACTGCCGTCGCCTTTTCTACCTGTTTAGCTACTTTAAGGTTATCAGACACAACCACGCCTAGGTCCCACTCTTCTTTGGTGGACAAAAGTACTTCACCCGCTATACTATATTGCTCCCTTGGATTGCTGCAGCCCAAATGCATGACCTTACATTTTTTAACATTAAATCTCAGCTGCCAAATTCTAGACCATTCTTCAAGCTTAGCTAGATCCCTCCTCATGTTATCTACCCCTTCCTGGGTGTCTACTCTATTGCAGATTTTGGTATCATCTGCAAAGAGGCAAACCTTACCCAACAGCCCTTCCGCTATATCACTAACAAAGATGTTAAAAAGAATCGGACCAAGGACAGATCCCTGGGGCACACCACTGGTAACATCCTTCTCCTCAGAGTGAGCTCCATTTACTTGTACTCTTTGTCGCCTCCCACCCAACCAATTTCTAACCCAAGCAGTAACTTTAGGGTCCATCCCTAGGGTGCTCAGTGTGTTTATAAGTCGCCTGTGAGGAACAGTGTCAAAGGCTTTACTGAAATCTAAATACACCACATCTAGGGCTCTCCCTTGGTCCAACTCCCTGGTTACCCAGTCAAAGAAATCAATCAGATTTGTCTGACAAGACCTGCCTCTGGTGAATCCATGCTGCCTTGGATCCTGTAATCCGCTAGACTCCAGAAACCTAGGAGAGCTTCTGGGGCCCTTATTATTCCACCACCTGAGATGAAAAGAAAGATAAAGGGGAATTGCTTCTGAAAGAGGGAGGTTTCTAACATTACATAGAAACAACGAAAATGACAATGGATAACGACCACACAATCCATCCACTCTGCCCATCTACACCAACTACTAAGCTCTAAAATCCCTTCGTCTGCGTCATAGATCCTCTGTGCTGGCCTTCTGATACAGTCCTCCACCACCTCTACCAGGCAGCTATTCCACGCATCTGCCACCTTTTCTGTTAAATATTTCCATAGATTACTCCTGAATCTACTCATCATTTCACAATGCACTTACTCCTTGGTCACCACATTAGAAGACAGACTCATTCACATGGGGTGGTCCTGGTCTTTTACAAATAAGGAAAAAAAATTTTTTTCAATAAATACCATTTGGCAGCTAATAACTGGTATTTCCATAGTGAAACCTCTATAACCTATAACAAATGTAGGATAAATATCAAACACTGCAGTCAGCATTTGTTTTAAATACCAGTTGTGGAATTTAAATAGTTTAAGTATGTTCAGTGCCGCGGTGTGCAGCAGTGATGGTTCTGAATATATGTAGACTACGGTGATCGTGCTGGCTCTACAGCAGGGTTTGGGAGAGAGAAAGCGACTCTAACCCACTCCCCTCCTCCTCCCTCCATTTTGTTGTTGCCGCACTCTAAAATCTCTTAAGTAGATATTGGCCTCTCTCGGCTCTCTGACCAATAAGGCTGCTTCCCCTTTGTTAGAAGGACGATATGCAAATTAAGTAAGTAGAGCTCCACTTTAAAAAGAGTCGCTCTCTCTTAATTCATAGTTCAACTTTAACAGTTTTTGCTGAAAAATAGGACAGTTTTGTGTGACTTAATTTACAAGCCTAAATATGAGAACTTTAATTTATATTTTATTACTGACAATTATTTTAAGTGGTAAGAATTTCACAGCATAATAAACCTATTATCAGTAATATAGTAAATGATGGCAGATAAAGACCAGTATGGTCCATCTAGTCTGCCCAGTAAGATGGCAAAAGTAGGTGCACCTGCCGCTCCGTGCAGGCCATCCCTCCCCATGTCTTTGTTTTAGGGGTGATTATAAAAGCCATTATAGATTAGACAAAAATATAGTCTCATGCATGAATAGTAAACCGTGGGCCTTATTCAATAAAGAATGTTCTCATAGATACAAAATACAGGGAAGTAATTTTCTGAAAAAGGCCCTTCGTACTACACTGAGGAGAGCAGAGAACAAAGCCTATCTTTCTCATTTCAGTGCATTACTTTAGTTGGATGTGGTAAAATTTTGTGCACACCTGAAAATCACAAATGGGAAGACAGCTTGCAGGAGTGCAGGAATTAGTCTAGAGGCTGTTACCTTCCTGTTCCAATGCCTACTGTGTATGGATAAGCCAAAAGAATGTTCTAAGTTGTCCAGTTAAAATCTAAAGTCTAAAGTGTAAAGTCTCCTCATAGAAAGATGTTCTCTATATTTATTTCAATTGCTTGCCATAGTCTCATTTGGCAGTATATTGTTTAGTTCAAACCTTCTTCTGCATGTGCTATATAGTCCACAGACAGCATTCCCAAGTCAAGGGTTGCTATGACTTTTCTTCAGTAACGAGTACAGGATAAGAGAAATGAGAGAGAGATTGGCTCTCCCAAGAAAGAAACTTGATCGTGCCAGAATACATTTTTCATAAACTCATCAACCCATGCTGAGATCGTCTTCTAGGTTATTGTATGTACGTGCTCACTAAAACGTCCCCCACGTCAACTTATCAGGCATGCCCAACTTATGGAGTGATCCACAAGGCCTTTGGAACAAATGTTCCAAACATTAAGAAAATGTAACATCCGAATCAATGAAAGATTATACAAAACAGGGCAGTCACTCGATTCGATTTGTGTTATAAAAAAAAGGGGGGGGGGGGGGGGAATGATGCTACAGCATAGAGCAAAACTAACTCTAGGTACCAGAGAGAAGAAAAGAAAAATGAATGGAAGGAGATAACAAGCTCTGCTGTTCATAAAGATAGGAAGACTGTCAAGGTCAGATCCAGTGGGTACTCTCACCAGGGCAAGGCATTAGCTAGCAAACGATTACCACCTCTCTTGCAAAGTAAATAAGATACCAGATAAGAAACGTCTTCTTCTGCAACCCCTTCACATATTCATACAGTCCAGAAAACTGTAGCAGTAGTAGTTGTAGTATTGTTACTATGATTATTTAATCCTTTTATTCACAGGTGTATTTTGCAACACTGAACTTGTCCAGTCAGATCCGACACTTAAAAAGCCTGGAGAATCCCACAAATTGTCGTGTAAAGCCTCCAGGTTCACCTTTAGCAGTTATGCTATTAGCTTGATCCGGCAGCCCCCGGGCAGGGACTGGAGTGGATCGCCTTCATTCACACTCAGTCAAGCCCCATCTATTATGCGGATTCTGTGAAAGGACGTTTCACTGTCTCCTGAGATGAATTAAGCAGCACCCTGTACCTACAGATGAACAGTCTGAAAACAGAAGACACGGCCGTGTATTACTGTGCGTGGAGACACACTGAGGAAGAAGCAATGAGGCGTCATACAAAAACCACCAAAGACCGTGTTGCAGCCATCCATATTTACCACCAGTGGGAAGCAGTGAGCAGTGAGGTTCCACCATGTCGACTTTTTATTTGAATATATTTTTCCTTTCTATTTGATATGTTATATTTAGGCAGTTATTATAGAACCCTTACTTGCAGTTTCGACATGGAAAATTAGTCAGATATTGATATCTACTAATCATTTCTACAGCATTACAAGGCATAAGTAGTGCTGTACAGAGACATGTAAAAGACGGTTCCTACTTATCAGAGCTTACAATCTAGTCAAGGAAGACAATACAACAGCTGGGGATTAGCATATGTCTAGAGGAATGGTAAGGAAACACACAGTTGGAGAGCAGGAGACTAAGAGGATCAGGATCCAAAAGCAGCCTCAAAGAGGCGAGCTTTAAGCCTGGATCTGAAAAGGGCCAGAGATGAAGCCTGACGCACTGACTCAGACAGTTTGTTCCAGGCATAAGGAGCAGCAAGGTAGAAAGATCAAAGTCTGGCATATGTCCCATAATATGTAGAAACTGAAAGGGGATGTGTTAGGGGTATGGTCTCAGCAGGTCAAAAATCTATATGTACATTCCCCATTTCATACAAGGAAGTCACGCATATGATCAAAATTGTCCACATCCAAATTTGCAGCTGCTTCCTGACACATATACATTTTTAAAAAGTGCTAATTTCAGACAGCCTTTTTTTAAAATGTATTCTTTATAGCCAGCCCTTTACAGGACAGTCACAGAAAATCGATCCAATAGAGCATGAAGTCAAACATCCATTTGCATCATAGCATAAAAGGTGTCTATATTTGTATTTTTGTTGGACTATTTGTGGTGAGAATATTACCTCAATTTTCAATAGTTCAATAAAAGAGCAAAAGTACCAACAAAAATACAAATGTGTAGGCCAATGCAGAAAGCTGGTGCTGAAGTTGCTTCCGCTCATTTCTGACAATACCTGGGGGACGGGTCGGGGTCACTGGGCCACCAGGGTTTGTTTTTACTTCAAGGTGTTGGGGATTCAGGGCCGCTGGGCTACCAGGGATTTTTTGGGTTTGGCAGGTGGGGAGATTGGGGTCACTGGGCACCAAAGATTTACTTTCGGCCGGGGGCAGTGCTCCCTGACATTATTTTGATGGCATTGGAGGCTTTCCCAGGTGTATAGATATTGGCACTAAGGCTGGTTGAGAAATCCTCTATGCCTGTCTCTGCATCAGGTACAGCCATTATTTGCCTACAAGTTTATTATGTTCAGCTCATTTTCCTATAATTTAAATACTCATGGTGTTAATTGTGAGCTACTTTTTCTGTCTCTTTTCTGCATTTGACAATAACAGTAAGAGTGCTTAACAGTGGCATTAGCTGTGCTTTAAGGCTGCGCTAGTTTTCTGCATCAGCCTGATAGACATCTTATGGTATGATGCAAATGAATGTTTGACTTAATGCTCTGCTGGATCAATTTTCTGTGACTGTATTTTTGTGTC
Source organism: Ichthyophis bannanicus (assembly GCA_033557465.1). NCBI lineage: Eukaryota > Metazoa > Chordata > Amphibia > Gymnophiona > Ichthyophiidae > Ichthyophis > Ichthyophis bannanicus. The sequence continues at coordinate 126,580,175 of CM066048.1, forward strand.
TTTCTACTTTTTGGGGTATTTTTGGTATTTGGTTCTGTTTGACCCCTTTACAGGGGGCTTTAAGAGGTTTATCCTCCTTCTTAATCCCTCATTGTTTATTTCTCCTCCCAAAATGGAATGAATTATAGACAGCAGCCTCTGTAGTTAACTGGCAGCATTTAAAACTATAGGTTGCTAAAATGCCAACTTACACATGTGAGTTGACTCTGTTGATTTCTCCCATCTGTAGATTTGTAAAACGACTCCTCTAGCTGTACATATCGGCAAACTCACATGCACTCCTACATGTCATAAGTATTTTAGAAAAGGCTACTCATTCAGCAGCCTTTTCCAAAATACCATCAGAATTGTGCATGTCTCAATTCCATCTCCATATGCTAAAATTTTCTTTTTAATTTTTTTTATTATTTTTATGTAATCTTTATGTTTTGCCCTGCTGTATGCAGGACAGACCTGTATACATGGGTGATACTGAAAAAAAAATAAATACAGATTCAAATTCTATCTACAAAGTAATTATTGCATAATGAAGAACGTATTTACCATTAACAGACCCAGCTACTCTTGAACGTCTAGGAAAGTTTACTGCTTATCTCGCTTTCTAAGGACATTCACCATCTTTTTTCTCGGTGCCACACTGAAGGAGAAATCCAGTCTCAAAAAACCTCCCACATACACTACAAGTTCCCTAAAATTTCTGACATGTGACCATCAGTGATCTGATGCTCTTGACAGATGATTTAATTCAGCTTAGAAAACACAAAACGTAGGCCACTTTTACAAAACATATATTTTTTGTAATTGTTTCACTTTCCCCCATTTGCCCTTGCACGCATTGTTTCCCTTACTTCGACTTAGTTCTCTGCTCCTGGTCTTAGTTTACTTCATGTCAGCCATCCCAGTACACTGGGGCTGGCGCCCTGCAATGTCCGCAGTCCTTCCCCCTGGCCCTCTTGCCCGTCACCCATCAAATCTTATCTACTGCCCACGTACCCCATCTTTTCCCTCCCCTCCGTCCCCTCCGTCCCCCTCCTCTCTTGCATTCTTGCAACTTGCGCTCCTAAACTGTCGCTCTATTCGTTCCAAAACTTCCCTGGTTCACGACCTAATCACCTCCTATAACCTAGATGCCTTTTTTTCTGACTGAAACATGGCTGAAGGAAGGTGATGAACCCCTCCTAAACCGTTGCCTCCCGCCAGGGTACTCCTTCTTTTCCACTTCCCGCCGGGGTAGAGGCGGTGGGGGAGTGGCGGTTATCTACCGCTCCTCCCTTCCCTTCGTTGAGCTCACCTCTTCATCCTCTCTGCTCTACCCGGAGTCTCTACTTGTGCGGTTGGACTCTTCCTCTTCTACTCCCTACTATTTTCTTCTTATCTATGCACCACCCTCTCTCTCAACCCCTGCCTGGGATTCTTTGTTATCCACCCTATCTGAAGTTTCTTTGCTTTATCCTCATCTATTAATTCTAGGCGATTTCAACGTTCACGTTGATTCCCCCTCTTCAGCAAGGGACTCCGCATTTCTTGCTCTTTTGTCTGACTTGTCTCTGCATCAGTCTGTTTCTTTCCCCACCCACACTGCTGGTCATTCCCTTGATCTCCTTCTTACTTCCACCTTCTTCCCCCCTTTCCTTTCCTCCCCCTCCTCTATTTCTCTTCCCTGGTCTGACCACTATTGTCTCTTCTTCTCTGCCCCTGCCCCTCCACCAGCTTCAACTCATATTCCAAACTCTAGTCCAGCATCACTGCCTGTTCGTAAAATTACCAAGGATACTCTTTCTCAGTTTCATCCCCTACCGCTTTGTTCCCTGCAGATTTTGAGTCCCTTTCCATTGATGCCCAGGCCCACTGTTGGCATTCTACACTCTCAACGGCCCTGGATACCGTTGCTCCTCTCCGCCCCTGTCCCCACCCTCACTGTCACCCACGCCACCCTTGGTTCCATTCTGGTCTCCTCCTACATCGCAGGCACCTCCACCGGGCAGAACGCATTTGGCAAAAGCATCCCTCCCCCTCAAATTTGTTAGATTTTCACCAGTGTCATCGCTACTATCGTTCTCTCATCTCCACTGCAAAACGTGACTACTACTCTAACCTTGTCTCCACCTCCTCCAACTCCTCCCGCCAACTGTATTCCATTCTACGTTCCCTCACTGCATCCCACTCTACTCTTTCTTCCTCCTCTCCCCCTGCATCCTCCCCTCCAGATCCCTCCTCTCTTGCTTCCTTCTTTGCTGCCAAGGTCAACACCCTCCGTCAGTCCTTCCTTTCGTGCCCCCCACCCCTTTCCCCCCCGTTCCGTTTTCCCCCCCTCCCCTCCATTCCCCATCAAGTTCCTCTCCTGTTTTATCCCACTCTTGGTCATCCTTCGAGACAATAACCCCCAGTACCCTTCAAAAGACTTTTCTTTCTCTTCGTAAAACCACTTGCTTGGCTGATCCTATCCCCTCTCTTTGGCTCTTGGACCCCTCTCTAGCTCTTTCCCCCTATATCCTCTCTATATTCAATTCCAGTCTGTCTTCTGGTACTTTCCCGTCAAGCTGGAAACACGCTGTCGTTCGTCCTATTCTAAAGTCCCGGTCTTCTGATCCCTCTGCCCCCTCTAGCTGGCATCCCATCTCCAATCTCTCCTTCCTCTCTAAATTTCTTGAGAAACTGGTCTTCAATCAACTTTCCTCTCACCTTGAAGTCTCCCTCACTCTTCACCCTCGGCAGTCTGGTTTCCGTCCCGGTCACAGCACTGAAACTGTCCTCCTTTCCCTCCTCAACGAACTTCACACCGCTCACGATCGTGGCTTATTTACCCTAGCTGTCTCCCTCGACCTCTCTGCAGCCTTCGACTTAGTGGATCACCGCACTCTCCTCACTCGTCTTCGGGAAGCGGGTCTTTCTGGTCTGGTTCTCCAGTGGTTTCACTCCTTTCTCTCCTGTGGTTTTTTTTCTGTAGTTACCGGGTCCTCTTCTTCTGCTCCCACTCCCCTCACATGTGGAGTTCCCCAGGGTTCTGTTCTCGCCCCCCTTCTCTTTAACGTTTTTCTAGCCCCTCTTGCCCTCTTAATCCAGCAGTTTGGCATTTCTGCGTATTATTACGCAGATGACATTTTTCTCTTGCATCATACAGACTCTCTTTCTCCTGATATCGCCCCTCTTAATCACTGTCTCACCGCTATAGCATCATGGTTTTCTTCCAACTTCCTTCACGCGAACCCCGCTAAATCTTTTGCTATCTGGTTCACGTTTGGGAGTCCCCCCCCTACTTGCGCCCCCTCCTTTTCTTCTCAGTCCATTCCTCTTTTCTCCTCACTCCGGTATCTGGGTGTTATTCTTGGTTATTCTTGATTCTTCTCTTTCCTTCACGGCCCATATTTCTTCTATCGTCCAGCGTTCTTTACTCTCCCTTAGGCAGCTCCGAGCTGTCCGCCCCTTTCTCTCCTCCTCTGCTCTGGCCACTCTTCTCCTTTCCCTAGTGGTGTCTCGATTGGACTACTGTAACGTTTCCCTGGCCGGACTCCCCCAATCCCAGTTGTCTCGTCTTCAGCGCGTTCAAAACACTGCTATTCGTCTTCTAACCTACGCCTCTCGTTTCGATCATGTCACCCCTCTTCTTCTTCATCACCACTGGTTACCTGTCTCTTTCCGTGTTCACTATAAAATTCTTATCCTTGCGCACAAGGCTGTTCGCACTGGCACCCCTTCCTACCTCGCTGATCAGATATGCTTTCGTACCCCACATCGCCTGCTTCGTTCCATTCATACAAATCGGATGTCTCTTCCCTCCCCCTCCCAGGCTCATCTTGTCTCTACCCGCTCCTCCGCTTTCTACTTTTTGGCTTCCAGCCTCTGGAACTCGCTCCCCCCCTCCCTCCATGCAGAAGAATCCTACCAGTCCTTCAAATCCCAACTCAAAACCCATCTCTTCAACCTAGCATTTGACCTCCCACCCTCGTCTTCCCCTTCCCTCCCTGCCCCATGATGTTATATTGTAATTACTAATTGGTTTGTTTTCTCTTTCTTTCCTTTTCTTTCCTCTTTCTATTGTTTTAATTGGCGCTCCTTTTCTTTTCTTTTCTCGCAGCCTTATTTTTAAATTGGATAATGTTTTATTGTAAACCGCTCAGGTACCTATGGTGTTGGGCGGTATAACAAGTTTTATTAAACATAAACATAAACACAATTTCATTACTTCTTATATTGAAAAACATGAAATTTCACTTCCAAATGTGAAGAGTTTTGGAAAAATAAGTATTAATCATCTTACAGTGATAACAAGACGTTGTTTTCATAACTGTGTGATTTAAAGTTTGCAGAAGGAAAAGAGAAATGAATCAAACAACAGGAATAGCTGGAAAATTATTCCACATCCCATGTAGTCACATCTAACAGTTCTTTCTTGTGAACCTATAGGCTTGCATGAAAAAAATATTTTTTTTTCTAGAGGAAGAGCAAATGCCAGATGCAACAACAGAATATCTCTGTCAGATCTGACTGGCGGCATCTCCACTTGTTTCTGGGTCTGTGACAATTTTTTTTTTATAAATGATTAACAAAGTAAATTAAAAACAGTAACAATGGGAGTAATTATTTCTCTATCTCATCCCATCATAACTTCTCTTACTTTTATTTCACACAAATCTCATTTGAATATGCAAATCAGAAAACAACTGTGACCAATATACAGTAATCAATCATTACATAGACAGAAATCCCCAAAAGAGGTTCTCTTCACATCTTGCCATTATGTTGTTCTCTTTCAAAACTCTCGTTTTCCTGTCTGCCTTACCATGTAGGTATATGTTCAGAAGTAGTTTGTCATTCTGTTGTCATTTTTAAAGAAAGGACCCAAGAAGTCTTGAAATTTCAGATAAAAATGTTTGTTTTTAGATAATGATTTTGTTCTCCGATTCCAGGTGTTTATTCCCAGATTGTTCTAACCGAAATCGGTAGACGATTGAGGAAATTCAGGGAGTCTCTGCAGCTGAAATGCGCCGTTAGTGGGTTTGACATCAGCAGTTATGAGATGGCCTGGATCAGACAAACTCCTGGTAAGAGCCTGGAATGGCTGGTCAATTATTATACTGCTTCAAACAATGCTAATTCCTCCACCATCGAAGGATGATTCACGGCTACCAAAGACAGCTCCAATTTCTATCTGCAAATGAACAACTTGTAAACTGAAGACACTGCTGTTTACTATTGTGCAAGAGACACGGTGACAAGAAACATCATGGACATATACAAAAACCTTGATTCTTACTGTCAGGACACTCAAGCAAATTCAAATGACTGTTCAGTGAGGAACACCATAAAAACACACGGAAAGAAAAAACCTTCAGCAACAAGAGAGAATCCTTTCCAAATGAATTCTTCTTATTAATCAATACTTAGTACACTCTCATATGATCATGCATGAAGGAAAAAAGACCCCAGTACCAGTCCGTCAGTATGCACTGACCTTTCTAACACTACATCTTTGGTCATTAAAAAAAAACTTCTCACACTTTTTCAGTTCAAGATCACACTGCAATCACAATGCAGAAAATGTTCTGCTTAATATCAAAGCTAGCAATGTTCAATTCAACTATGGCCTCAGGACAACGTTCAAATGTTTTTATCTTATCTAGGTGTCCTTATCTTTTTTCTGTGCAGTGTATCCCATCCATAGACCTAGGTACTTATGCCATCTTCGGACCCCATTCCAATGGGTCCCATTTCGCCGTTATGGATGCCTCAGGGAGTGTCCATTAATATAATCTACTCTGTTGCACACATGATCTTTACAGCCTCAGAACATCTAAATGCAAATACCCACATCATGGTCAACAATGTCCTATTCACAGAAAACCTGCATCATTGTTCCAGTATGTCCACTAGTGGAGTAGTCGTCTAGTGGTTAGAGCAACTGCTTAGAACCCTGATGATCAAGGGTTAGTGATCTCGGGCAAGTCACTTTACCCTCCAATGCTTCGGAAGAAAAGGCCTGGCAATCTATTTCTAATGATACACTACCAAGAAAACCCAGAGGTAGTTGGGTCACCAGGAGTCAGCACTGACTTGATGATACTAAAAAAAAATAAAAAAAAATTGTCTACTAAACTCAAAGCCTTTCACATATAAATACATTGTGCAGGAGTATACGTCAGTCAGCGTCCCCAAATAATCACATTCACCATAGCAAATCAGGGAACATATTCATAGATGACAATCTACATTCTGCTCCTTTGTGTCTTACAAACAGAGATCTCCACTCTTATGTTAACTCGCCAAGGCTCGTTCACAAACTCTCTTCACTTAAACCAACAACCGCTCTCAGAACGATGGCGTGTCTTTGCCCAAACACTCCATGCATGTGCTAATATAGAACGCTGCATGGCAACTTCCAATAATCACCTTCTAGAATCGGGTGATTGTCAGTCAACCCTTCATATGTGGCCCCAGAAGAGAATTAATTCACTCAATTCACTTAAATCGTAGCCCAAGGTATGCTACTTAAATATATAGCATTCTATTGTAAAGGTACCTGCTCTCCATTCTTAAACTATCCAAACTGTTGAATGTTCATTTCCATATAACAGACATCTATTCGATGCAACCATAAAGACCGTTGTTGTTCCCATAACCAGTGCCTGAATGGGCAGGTTACAGGTGGAGAGTGAGCGCAGTGAGCTCTGCACAGTTGGCACCGGGTTCACACTGCATTAACTGCGTCCCACACCATTAGTGTGGGTTTTCCTAATGCCACCACAAATAGATGGAGTTAACTGCACCAGTGCTAATATGCTGAGTGTTTTCTGTTTTTTAGTACTGTCAAGTCAGTCTTGAATCCTGGTGACTCAGCTACTTCTGGGTTTTCTTGGCAATGTATCACCCAAGGTAGATTTCCAGGCCTTTTCTTTTGAGGCAATGGAGGATAAAGTGACTTGCCCAAGGTCACAAGGAGTGCCAGGGGGTATTGAACCTTTGATCTTCTGGGTACTAAGCAGTTGTTCTAACCACTAAGCTACTCCTCCACTAGATTCCATGTTACCTGCTGGGAAAAGGCTGGCAACACCCCCTACAGTTAACATGGTGTTGTTACACCTAACATGCCATAGATTTGGAGCTACTAGCGCATTAGGTTCAACACCTTAGTACCCTTTAGTAAAACAGCTCCTTAATGTGGGGTTGATGCCAGATCTGTGCTAATGAAGGGGGCATGCCTCCATGCATTTAGCATGGGTCCAGTGCCACCCTCGCGCTAATCTGCTTGTTGCAGTTACCATGGGTACAGTTATCGCCAGCCCTTGAGATGTCAGTAAGGCACCAGTGCTAACTGCAAAACACCAATACTCCATACTCCATCCCCACCCACCCAAGCCTCTGCCCAAACCTATGCTAAGCGGCTAGTATGGGATTTTTACTGTGGATACATTTTTACTATGAGGTAATGGTTATTCCAGCATGCTCAGCTCACAGCAAACCCCATGCTGTTAGTGCATTTTAGTAAACATGCCCCTTAATGAAATAGTCATGTTTTTAGCCATTTCCTGAAACTGAAGCATTCTTTCTCCATCTAGGCCTCTACTGGCAAAGAATTCCATAGGACAGGCCTTTTTGTAGAACTCAGCTAGGATGGTGCACAAAGTTTAAATTAGACTTACCTGCTAATTGTAGTTCCTGAAGGAACTCCAGTCTAGTCCCGGAAACTCTGGGGTTGTGATCCTCTTCCAGCAGCTTGGAGACTGATCAACATCATTCTTTGATGACTCAGGCACCGCCTCCTCACTCCAGTAACCTATTGACAAAGCAGACTCACCGGAGCAACAATTAAGTACAAAACACATGTAAACTAACTATATGAAACCTGAACCCTTTAAACAATGTATCAATATAACTGTGACCTTGAAATTCACCGGCGAAGGCCCTCGCCCCCCTCTCGGAAGGAACCTGGCCCAAACCTAAACCTTACACGCTATTCACAGTTCCCCACCTGAATTTGAAGACTCGGCATGCACTGTATTCTCTTACCTGTAAGATCTTCAGCTTCATCCTCCAATTCTGACAAAGAACCGGGACGGGGTCCGGGACTAGACTGGAGTTCCTTCAGGAACTACAATTAGCAGGTAAGTCTAATTTAAACTTCCTTATCGTCCCTCCAGTCTAGTCCCAGAAACTCTGGGGATGTAACAGAGCAGTAAAAGAACTCACTGGGCGGGACCTGCTAGACTAGCCTGAAGCACCGCTGTTCCAAAACAAGTATCCCTACTCGCCTCAGCCAGGCGACCAGCATGACAGCCTCGGGTCACTACCCCGCCCTGCCTCCCTCCCCCTCCCCCTCCTCCCCCCCAGAATAACTGCACTCACACGGAATTTGCAACAAAGAACCCATTATTTTATTTGGTTAACAACATATTCTTGGAAATTACAGTACACGAGACTGTTGGCCACAGCATGATCCTATTACGTAATTATTTACAGAATCCTTTATCCATAATATACAACCATTCTACAGTAACTGATAGTAAATGACATTAAATTACGTTTTCTTTCAGCCCTTCTCCAAAGGCACAGCCCACTCTGATTAGGTTCTTGTCGCCCGGCTGGGATCTCTGGAAAGCGGCCGTCCAAGCCTTTTCCCCACTGCCGTCGTTTCTTACTAGCATGATATCTTCACGGGGATGTTTTCGCTAACAGGCCCTGTTCTGGGCTCTGTCTCTCTTGCAATAGTGTCCCTATCCGCCTCTGCCCAAGTCCCGTCAAAGGCTTGAGCAGGGCTACGTTGTGAATCTCTATACTCGTTTCTCCCGCCGTGAAAGCATCGGGAGGCCCTGTAGACACTGTTCCTGCTTCTACTCAGTGTCCCGTTTACGGAGACATCCTCTATGTTCCACTCCCCCTTATCATGTCTGGGCTGTGCGCTCTCTCGAGAGGAGGGGTCCCTATCTCTCCTGCCAATCCCTCCCGGCGTCGATTCCTCGCTTGCCAGGGGGGGTCCCCACTTTGTGATGGGTCCGCTCCTGCAGCTGTGGCCAACACTCTTTTCTGCCATAGACGCTCCAGCGTGTCTTGCATCGCACATAGGTGTACGCCGTCCATCCCAATTTCGGATAGGTGTACGCCGTCTGTACGGTACAAGCCGGGGCACTTCTCCTCTATGAGATCATGAATGATGCTATGCCCCCCAATTGTGTCCATAAATCGCATCATCCACCTATTCACTTTCTTCCTTGTACGCTCCACAGCCTGATGCGACCATGCGCCCCTCCAAACTCGTCGAGGTATGATGTGTGACCAAACCATTAATGTACCCGGGAAAGTAGCCGCTAGTGTTTGCATGTCCCTTTGCATCTTCCTCGTGAGTTTGACACTGCGCGTACTCGTCAGGTCATTACCGCCGAGGTGGATGACTATCACCCAGGGACGTTCCCCTGCATCTCTTACCCGCAAGAGGAATGGCCTCAACTGGTCCCACACCATACCTCGACGGCCCATCCACTTCACTGCCACTTTATCTGTGAGGAGGCCCAAATTAAGGCCTTGTGGTCTGATGCTTGCTCTCCTCTCCGCCCAATGCACGAACGAATGGCCGCATATCCACGCTTCCCGTCCGGGTCTGGCACCTACATACATCATCGTTGAAATAAAATGGGCATGTTAAACTTTATTTGACAACTGTCACTGCACCGCATGAAAATACACTTGAACCTGATTAAGACAAACAAAATATGATGTATCGCACACTGCTTTAAGCTCATACACTTTATAATTAATTAAAATCTTTCTTTCTTTTTTTTTTTGTCTTCGCCCCCGCAAGTCTTGCCCATGTTGTTAAACCGGGCATACGTATAACTTGTACCTATCGGAGCACCATCTACCGATGCACATAATCTGCTCCTTGGTCATACCCAGGCTGGCCGCCGTTGAAGCGGCGCCGATCTGGAAGGAATGCGTGCCGTAGAAGCACGATTCCAAGCCTATTACTTCTAGGGCCTGCTTCAGGACCTTGGCGAATTGGAAGCGCGATAGGGGGACACCATTTGAGTGCACTAACCAGTGATCTGTCCCCCTCGGCCGAATTTGCTTATAGTCAGCAAAGGTTTTTACTGGGCAGGATGGATCCCCTGGTAGCTGGGCTAACCTTATTGTGTCAGTCTTGGATTTCCGCACATGCAACGAGAGCAGACCGTTGGTTAGACTGATATCTCGTTCCTTAATACCCCCTTTTGCGTTGGCCTTACTCGCTGAGGCGACTAGCTCGCCTACCCAGAATGCTCCGAAGAAGGCCCATGAGAAGGCGCATCGGAACAGGAGCGTCTCAAAATTGTCGAAACATATTCGGCCTGCGACTTCCATCAACTTATGTAATATTGGATGTGTTATAGGGCGCCGTAATTCCCTTCTGCAGGGCTGTTCGCTTGTCCAGCCCTTCATTACCCTTGTTATCACAAAGTCTGCTCTAGGGTTGTTCCCGCCCATCGCCTTTGTAAAGAAAGCGACCGCAGCCAACTGCGCTTGCACCACTGATTTTTTCATACCCATGCTCTTTTGCTGCAGGATCCACCTTAGAATGGATCCCGTGGTAGGGCAAACTTACTTAATCTTGTTCATCACACAGAAAGCCCGGAACTTCTCCCAGGCCGTGAGGTATCTTCTCCTTGTCCTCTCGGATAGTGAGCCCAGTACCAGCTCCCATACTTCGGTGGACCAAGATCCCATGCCTGATCCGGGACGTCTGTTTTGGCTGCGTCGGCGTTGGGCGCAAGGGATCTGAAGAGTGAGATCCTGGAACGAGAGAGAGCATCGGCAAGGTTATTGCAGGTACCTGGTATGTGCTTCGCCCTGATAGTTATATTATGCGTTAGGCATGCCAGCACTATATTCCTCAGGAGTGCTATCACCCCTTGAGTGTGTGCACGCATTCCATTCAAGGCATACACCACTGCCATATTGTCAGAGTGAAACGTGATTGCCTTATCGCGGAGCTGCGGGACCCATATGGCTAATGCCACGGCTATGGGAAAGAGCTCAAGGAATGTGATATCCCTGGTCACACCTACCGTGTGCCATTCAGGGGGCCACTCCTCCGCGCACCACGCTCCTTTGAAGTAAATCCCAAATCCCGCACTACCGGCGGCATCGGTGAACAGGTCAATATCCTTGTTCGACACGGGCAGTTCTTGCCAAAAAGTCAGCCCATTGAAGGATTGCAAGAAGAATTCCCACATGCGGAGATCCTCCTTTATGCCTTTCGTGATCCTGATCTTATGGTGTTTCCTCCGAATCCCTTTCGTCGCCATTGCTATGCGACGGCAGAAGACCCGCCCCATAGGCATGATTCTGCATGCGAAACATAACAGGCCCAGCATTGATTGAAATTGCTCCAAGGTCGCCTTTTTGCGGGCCTGGATGGCCTGAATGGCGGCTCTCAATTTTTGTATTTTGTCATCAGGGAGGCGTGACTGCTGCTTTGCTACATCTAGCTCAATACCTAAGAAGGTGATGGTCTCCACGGGCCCACAGGTCTTGTCACCCGCCAGCGGAATGCCGAAGCTCTCGGCTATTTGCTCGAAGACCCTGAGGACTCTTTGGCAGTCCTGCTGGTCACTTCCAATAAAGAGGAAATCGTCCAGGTAGTGCACCAACGCACCTGACCCTGTGATATCCGCTACCACCCAGTGTATGAATGTGCTGAATTGCTCGAAATATGCGCACGATATCGAGCAACCCATGGGCAAACACTTATCAAAGTAATAGTCGCCATTGAAAGTGAATCCCAACAATACAAAGGACTCAGGGTGGACCGGCAGGAGTCGAAAGGCTGATTCGATGTCCGCCTTTGCCAGTTTCGCCTGATGGCCCCGTTTCTTTATGAGGTCTATAGCGTGGTCGATCGTCGAATATCTCACCGAGCATAACGCCGGATAGATTTGATCATTCACTGAGCTTCCCTCGGGGTATGATATGTTGTGTATCAGGCAGAGTTTTCCTGGCTCCTTCTTAGGCACAATTCCCAGCGGGGACAGCACCAATTTCGTAAGGGGTGGGGTCTTCAATGAGCCTGCCACCCTCCCTAACTCTCGTTCCTTTAATAATTTTTGTTGGACTACATTATTGAATTTATTGACTGATGGGGCATTGCGTATTCCTTGCGCAATTGGGTTGGCGGCAACCGGGATCCTGAAGCCGTAGGCGAAGCCGCTCTCGATACTGAGAGCATCGTCCCGGCGCGGGTACGCGCGTAACCAAGGTCGCATGAGGTCAAGCCTGATGGGGGTTGGGGCCATGGCCATCACCTCCTCATAGTTGCCCCGGACGAAAGGATTTATTGTCTTTGCCGGTGCGGCAGACAGTGACTGGGTGATTTCCCCCGCAGTTGTAACACGCATGTCGAAATTTGCAAGGCCGCCATGTGCAGCTCCCCGCATTGAATTGGCGGCATGCCCTGCGCCCGTTCGTCTGGGGGGCCTGCCGCCACTGTGGCGCCTGAAAGGACTGAAAGGACCCTTCCTGACAGTATGGTCTGTTGGGTGACATCTCTTCCAGCCAGAGATCCACGATCCTGTGCTGCCAGGTCATGGTTGGGTCTTCGGCTAAGCTTTGCCTAAACTTGATGTCATAGTTCAGCCAAGCCCATCCCCCTAGCCGCTTGTGTGCCTGTGTTATTGTATCCAAGTATTTAATTAGATACTGGTTCAGTTCCGGCTCACGCTCCAAGACCACGCTCATAAAAATATGGAAGGCCGAAATCCAATTACTTATGGATTTTACAATTTTCGGCTTCTTCTCCCACTTCTTCTCCTTCTCCTTGCCCTCCATTATTTCTCCGTCCTGATCCCTGATCATTAACGAGAATATATCAATAAACTCCCTCCGCCAAATTTGTTTTTTCAATTTTCTGGGCACCGCACTGGCTAGAGAGCTAACTCCGCAACGCGGGTCTCCGCTAACCGCCACTGGGCTTGTTAGCGTAGCTGTTGGCGCCGACCCGGAGGGCACAGATTTCCCGGTGTCAGGTGTCTGTGTGCATATCTCACTCTGCCCTTCCCAAACCCTTGCTAACCGTCTCTCCTTGTGGAGTCTATTATTTTTTCTTTTAAAAGTTTTCAATATGCTGTGCATGGTGCTTGCCAGTGAAATGTCTCTCTCGTCATCCGAGCCTGTTTCCTCAGATGACGAGGAGGACAGTCCTGCCAATGCTACTCTATTGCCCGCAGGCTTACCTTGAACCGCTGAGGTGAGCGGTGCACTGCCGCCATCCGCAGCGCTGGTGCTGGGCGCACTGTCACATGTCGTTGAGCTGAGGCAAGGCATGCTGCCACCCCTTGACAAGTTGGTGCTTGGCGGGCTGTCAGTCGGGGCCTGTGGTTCATCTTGCCGCACGCTAGCTGCTTCTAGCCGTTGCTTGAAAGCGCTCAAGCCATGCTGGTCCACCTGCTCGCGTATGAGCTGCAACAGCTCCTCCAGCTCCGGACTTGATGCCGATTGTCCCTGTGGGTGCATAGTGTCCAGTCGCGAATTCTTAGCTGCGCGGCTCCTGCGAGAACCGTCTCCGCCACTGGCTTTTCCTTTTGTCTCTTTTGCAGGTGCCCGTTTCGTAGCACCGCGTGTCGTTCTACCCACGGTGCTCTGACCCCGGCTTGCGCCTTCCGGGTCGTGGTGTCTCCCCTGGCTCCTTTCTCCGCCCTGTGCTGCCCTTCGTGGCATATTGACCTGCCTGCACACAATGCTATGGGAGGGACATGAAGGGACAGGAATTCACATTAATGCTGTGCTCGTGGAAACCATACAGTTGACGTGGCACCATCGCTCTTACCTTTCCTTCCCACCACCTGCTATTATATTTATATTTATATATATATATATATATATATTTATATATATATATATATATATTTATATATATATAGATAGATAGATAGATATGTATATATAAGCATATATACGTATATATATGAATATACCTCTCTATAAATATATATGTATATACATATTTTTTTTTTTTTAATGCTCCTCCTAATAGCACCATGTGACAATATGTGTCTGGGAAAGGTACACGTGGTTCCCGCTACTCCATCGACATCCAATTCAACATTATCATAACTTTGTGAGATGAGTACCTATTTTTTGCCACTAGATGGTAAGTAACAGCTGATCACAAAAATGGATAAGGAACAAGGCAAGAAAGCATGCACGAACCCGATGCTTTAAATAGACCCAATAGCCACCCCCTTCAGAGAATTCAACCCTGAGGAGCAACTTGAATACCACCAGTTGTTATTGCATTGCATCCCGCGTTAGTATATATATATATATATATATATATATATATATATATATTTTGTTTTATTCCAAAATTGGTGCTCTACCTACCGGAGCCCGCACCATGCTTTCCCCCGCAGACAATGATCAACTCCCGTTATCTTACAAACCCTTTCAGCATCCTACTGCATTCACCCTCTTCCCAATCGGGGTCCAGGAACATCGGGTCAAGCAAACAACCATATTACCGGGACCACCTTCTTTCTTCTTTTTTTTTTGTTGTTTGTTTAGCACCGGTTTCTTGCAGCCTGCCTTGTTACCCCGCCATGCGGTCGGAGCCCCGTGCCGCAGTCTAACCCCCTCATCTGCTCTTGCACCGGGAGCTATGTGTTTCACTTCTTTACCCCCCTGCTCCATCCCCGTGCCTGCTCGATTCACCCGCGAGGCTCCTCCCGGAAGCACATTTTTGCTGCCCCCTTTTTTTTTTAAAAATACATTTAGTAGCAGGGGAGGGGGGGGGAGTCCACTCTGTTGAACTAGGCAACACAATTCTCAATCTCTTCCTCCACCACTCAACCCCACAACCCCGCGGGCTAACTTCTATCTGCTCAATCCCACTTCCCCCCCCCCCCGCCCCCTCCCTCCTGCGTCCCCACAGTCCCCGGGCCAATCTGAGGATTCGTCTCAACGCGCTGATCCTACCTCAGCTAGCACGCTGGTTTTCCTGGATCGTGCTCGACCAACCCCTGTGCCCCTGGCCTCGCTGGATGCTGCGGATCGCCGGGCGGCCCTCCACGTGTCTGCGGCAGGATGATGAGATGATCGTCTTCCGAGCGGCACTGTCAGGGGGGGTAAAGAGAGCGAGCAACGGCACCGCCGGCCTTTAAGTAGCCTACCGCGCGGCCCGCCCCCCCTGCCCCGCCCCCCCCCCCCCGAGGTTAACCCTCGGCCCGCCGGCGCCCGCCTGTGCCCGGCCGCGCTTAGAGTCACGGCCAGATCTGAACATCCAGACGATAATGCTTGACAAACGAATTTAGTGAGGACCATGTCACTGCCTTACAAATTTCCACCGGCGGCACAAATTTGTACTCCGTCCAAGATGCGGCCTGCGCCCTAGTCGAATGCGCCGTTAATCCTTCAGGAACCACCTTTCCCTTTAGTAAATACACCGATGCAATCGCCGCTTTTATCCATCTGGCAATGGATGCTTTAGACGCTGCCTCTCCTTTGCGAGGCCCCCCAAACAACACAAACAGTCTAGCCGACCGTCTGAACTCCGCTGTTCTACTGAGGTACCTCTTCAACGCCCTCCGGATGTCTAACCGATGCAACTGACGTTCCAAGGACTCCTGCGAATCCACACGGAATACCGGTAAGGACACCACCTAATTCAGATGAAAAGGAGACAGCACCTTCGGCAAAAAGGACGGCACCAACCTCAAAACCACCTTGGACTCAAAAAAGGCCAGAAAAGGCTCCCTACACGACAGCGCCTGTAACTCCGAAATCCTCCTTGCCGACGCAATAGCCACCAAGAATACCACTTTTAACGTCAAATCCTTCAACGTTGCCTCTGCCAAAGGCTCAAATGGCCACTTTGCTAACACTTCCAAAACTAATTGCAGATCTCACGTAGACACTAGATGCCTGTACGGAGGCCGCAACAGACTGACCGCCCTCAAAAACCTCTTTACATCAGGATGAACCCCCAACGCTTGGCCTTTAACCTTTCCTCTGTAACAGGAAAGCACCGCCACCTGCACCCGTAAGGAAGCGACTGCTAACCCTTTCTGAAAACCATCCTGCAAAAACGCTAAAATTTGTGGCACTGATGCACGTAACGCCTCACAATGCCTATCACCACACCAAGCTTCAAAAATATGCCACACTCTAACATACGCTAGCGAAGTAGATCTTCTACGAGCACCCAGTTATGTGGACACCACCGTTTCCGAGTAGCCCTTAGCTCTTAACCTTGCCCTTTCAAGAGCCATGCCGTAAGTGAGAACCGAGCTACCCGAGGCATGAACAAAGGTCCCTGTATCAGAAGGTCCTGCCTGACTGGCAGCCGCCAAGGCTCCTCTACTACCAGCCTCCTGAGATCCGCATACCATGGCCTTCTCGGCCAATCCGGGGCGATCAAAATTACTAATCCTCTGTGCCGTTCGATGTGGCGCACGACACGTGCTATAAACACCCAGGGCAGAAACACGTAGAGTAGCTGCCCCACTGGCCAGTCCTGGATGAGGGCATCCAGCCCTTCCGACATTCTCTCTCTCCATCTGCTGAAAAACCGACTGACCTTCGCAGACTGGAATGTCACCATGAGATCCATTATCGGCGCCCCCCCAGCGCTGCACCACCATGTCATACACCTCTGGATGAAGCATCCACTCCCCGGGGTCTACCTTTACATGACTCAAGAAATCAGCCGCCACATTGTTTACTCCTGTCATGTGCGCCGCCGACAGCGCCTGATTGTCCTCGACCCACTGAAATAAGAGATCCGCTTCGTCCTCCAAAGGAGCACTGCCCATGCCCCCCTGTCTGTTGATGTAGGCCACTGCAGTCGTGTTGTCCGAAAACACCCTGACCGCCGCAATGCTCAGATATCGCTGAAAACTTAGCAGCGCTCTTAACACGGCACTTAGCTCCAATCGGTTTATCGACCTAGACTTCTCCTGCTCTGTCCACTGACACTGCACGAATCTGCCCTGAAAAAGCGCTCCCCAACCGAAAAGGCTGGCATCCGTAGTCAGTGGTACCCGATTTGGTGTTTCCAATGGCATTCCCCTTGCCAAGGACTCCGGACGTAACCACCATTGCAACGCCCCCGAGTCTCCTCCGGACAGACCAGCTGCCGAGACAGCGGGTCGTTTTAGTGAGACCACCGTCTGAGCAACACTCTCTGTAACGGCCTCATATGTGCCCTCGCCCAGGGCACCAACTCAATTGACGCCGCCATCATTCCCAAGAGCTGTAAATAATGCCATGTCGTGGGATGCGGCCTGTCGACGAACCTCTGCACCAACTTCGGTAAGGTTACTGCTCGATGTGGAGGCAGAAACACCCTGCCGGCCGCCGAATCGAACCTTGCCCCCAGATACTCGAGATTCTGAGATGGAACCAGAATGCTCTTGGCCATATTGACTACCCATCCTAAACTCTGAAGGCAGCTGACGTCCTTCGAAGTCGTCTCCTCACTTTCCCCCCTTGACTTCATGCGGATGAACCAGAATCCCATCCTTTCTCAACGCCGCCGCAACAACCACCATGATCTTGGTAAAAGTATGGGGCGCTGTGGCCAGACCAAACGGTAATGCCCGAAATTGAAAATGCCCCATCGGCACTGCGAACCGGAGGGATCGCTGAACTCCCCCTTTCTGACCGCCATGATTACCGACCTTAGCGTCTCCATATGAAAATGGGCCACCCGGAGACACCGGTTCACTCTTTTTAAATCCAAAATTGGCCGATAAGTCCCTTCCTTTTTTGGAACCACAAAATAAATGGAGTATCGACCTAAGCCGCATTGTTCTCGAGGCACCGGCACAACCGCTTTGAGCTCCAGCAATCTGTTTAACGTCTGCGGGACCGCATCATGCCTGTGACGTGCCTTGCCAGGGGACTGAACAAACGAGTCAGTTACCGGTCTCTGAAATTCCAAAGCATAGCCCTCTCGAATCATCTCTAACCCCCACTGATCCGACGTAAAACTCCTGCAGATGACCTCCAACCGCTACCTCTACCTGGGCCTCCCTGACTTCATTGCGGCTTTTTGGTACTCGCAGAGGAGGCTGCAAATCCTCTGTTGGCCTCACGTAAAACTCGAAACCCCTGATTTCTATAAGGAAAACGCCCTCTCTGACTAGGGGGAAACCTGGAAGTCCGAAAACGACGAAAATCTCTCTGCGTCCCCCTAGCCAGTGACTGAAACCTCCCTGGTTTCTGCTTGTCCACGGGCAGTCTACCACCTTTGGACTCACCCAAATCCTTGACAATCTTGACAATCTTGTCAGTCTGTCCAAATCCTCTCCAAATAGTAGCTTTCCCTTAAACAGAAGTTTACTCAACCTGGCTTTAGAGGAAGCATCCGCTGCCCAATTGCGCAACCACAGATATCTCCTCGCTGCTACCACCGAGGCCATACTGTTCGATAGCCCCCTAATCAGGTCATAATGAATATCCATGAGATATGCAGCTCCGGACTCCAACCTCGCTGCCTCACTCAGCGAGTCCTCTTCTCGTTTCCCATGGACTCTCTGAGCCCAGTACAAACAGGCTCTCGCCACCCATGCCCCACAAATAGATGCTTGAATGGAAAGAGCATTCACCTCAAATACCTGCCTCAACAAGGCATCTAGCTTTCTGTCCTGAGTATCCCTGAGAGCCGCACCCCCTTCTACTGGAATGGTCATCTTCTTAGTCACCGCTGACACTGCCGCATCCACTCTCGGCGACTTAAAGATTTCCTTATCCTGCTCCACCAGCGGATACAAGCGAGACATTACCCTAGAGCCCTTAAGCATTGCCTCAGGCATGTCCCACTCCCCTTGAATCATTTCCTTTATCGCTCTATCCATCGGAAACACTCTGCGTTTTCCTAAAGGCTTGCAGGAGCGAATCCTCCAACACTGCCTCTTCAACCGGCCCCGAAACCGGAACATTCAGCGCCTTCAACGTTTCTGAAATGAGAGCGGGCAACTCCTCTCTACGAAAGATCCATACTACTCTGGCCTGATCCTCTTGCTCCGTAATCTCACCTTCCTCCAATTAATCGTCCAAGTCCGGATCCTGCTCACCTTCTGTGCGCAAATCCTCCGGACAGACCCTGCTTCTCCAACTCCCCTCGCGCTCGCTTCGGCAAGGGCGCTGAAGCAGCCACTGACAGTGGAGTCCCTGGCCTCTTCTGTCTCAGGCTCCCAGCCACGGGACCGAGCCCAGCCGCCGAGGAGGACTCCTCTCTTTGTGTACCGCCGACTGCCCTTTGGATCAGAGCCACAAAGTCAGGGGAGAAAATTGAAGACAACTCACCCAGGAAGGATGCCTGAGCCACTGGCCCATCTGGCCTCGAGGATGGACCCAGTACCGGATCATTCAGCTCCACCCTCGGTGACCGAGGACCCTCTAAAGTCACGTCCTGGCCCTCTGTCGTATCTACCAGCTTATGATCCGCCAGAGCCACCTGGCTACAGGTCTTACATACCCCGGCCTCTGACACCACTGACCTCTTCACAGAGCAGGCATAACACCTTTCCTGGCATATTGACTCCTTTGTTACACTTAACTGCTGCCCTTCTTTGTCCCCACCAAAAGAATCCCCTTTCTCAAGGAACCCCACCAGCCGCTCCTCCAAACGGACCCTTTGAACCCGGGCCTTTTTTTTTTTTTTTTTTAAATATCACTCAATCGTGCAGGACACTGTGGGAGCTGAATTTCACCAGAACAAATGAAAAACAAAGCTTCAGCATCAAGCTACAACTGCTTGTTTCCCCGCTCCCGCTGTCAGCATTTTCCCGCCGAAAAACCACGTGGCGCGGGCCTGCTCCCTGTCCTGCCGCTCTGAACTCACTCACTGACTGAAAGAATCCGGAGGCTTACCTGATTGGCAGATTCAAGTTTCAGTCCTGCAGCCCTTCAACAAACTGCATACCGCAAACTGCTTCTCGCCCTCGGGCTAGGCTTCCCCGATGCAGCAAGCCGGCAGGGAATGGCAGAACTGCCGCTTTTCTTTCACTCTCTCTCCCTGCCCGATCCCCCAGGCGCAAACAGGCAAGCTCTTCTGTGAGGCACCGGGGAGGGCTGCTTACAGCAATCACAAGCCTGCCTCTGCAGACTGGTACCCGGGATCTTCCTTTTCTTTTGGAGCCCTAACCCAGCACCCGACAAAGGAAGCCAGAGAGGGAGGCCCTTCACAGTTAAATTTAAAGGCACAGAACCTTAAATTTGGACACCCCCTCCAAACTGAGTATACCATAAATTTCCTCTGAAAATAAAAACAACTAATAATAAAACCCCAAATTTACTCACGCGCTCTAAAAATCCTTAATTGCTCCTCTAGTGAACCAGGACTCCGGCTCACATCCTCCTAGCTGCTTGGAGACTGATCTAAACTGGAGTGAGGAGGTGGTGCCTGAGTCCTTATACCAGAGTCATCAAAGAATGACGTTGATCAGTCTCCAAGCTGCTGGAAGAGGATCATAACCCCAGAGTTTCCGGGACTAGACTGGAGGGACAATAAGGAAGGTGAACCCTGTTACTGGGCTTTAAAGTTCTTACTGGGATCTGAAAATTTTTCAAATATGATAACATCTTAAAATCGAATATAAGGATTTAAAAAGTGTCTCTCCAAACAGCAGGGATGCAATGTAATTCTTGTTGTGCTGGGCTAATACGATCACTGTAAGACCACCCAATAATTCATTAATAATTCAGCTGGGCAGCAGTATTTTGCATTAATTGAAATTAGGTAGGGTCCGGGCTGATGAGCCAATATACAGGAAATAAGTAATCAGTTCTAGCCAGGAACAAGGTCAGAGTCATTGTTTTTTTAAGTTATGACTGTTGGGTTGCCAAGAGTCAAAATTTACTTGACGGCACACATTGCCTTGTATTCCATTACTGATGAAGAACTAGTTTTAATAAATGCGTTTGAAAAATGTTTTTAAAATGCTGTCCTGGAGATGAATGAAATGAGTCTCCATTTTAAAATGTAGATTTTAATTGAATAGAATTTTACATTTATATGAATAGTTTAAGAAAAGACTTTCGTCCCCCATTCAATACATCATGGGGCCCTTTTACTTGAGGTTTTAAGACACGTTAATGAAGTTAATGGGTGTTAAGTGCCCACGGCCCTTTTATTTCTATGGGCACAATGTCATTTATTGCGACTTAACTTTTTGTCATAGTTGCATTGCATAACTTTGGTGCAAGTTGAACTTTGGAGACAAATATACCTTATCTAATTTCTGAAAAACATGACATGGTCTGTCCTATCCAGCTCCAACACAAATTGTAATTGTGATGTTATTTTTTTAAGTGAAGGTGATTCAAGTTCTTGACTATTTATTTATTTATTTATTTACATTCTCTTATATACCGCGCTATTCTGCATCAGTGCGGTTTACATTGAACAAACTGAAATTACATTGAACAGGGCATTATAACTTGGAGATAACTATTTTACAGGGAACATGGGCTATGGAGGGTTAAGTGGCTTGCCCAAGACCACAAGGAGCACCTGTGGGACTAGAAACCCCAGTCCTTCCGGCCCAAGGTTGCTGTCCTCTAGTGGGATTTGAACCCCCGACCTTCCGGCCTGAAGTACCTTGCCCCAACCACTAGGCCACTCCTCCACTCCATGGTTTGGACTATGGTTTAAGAACGATCCAAGTCCTTCTTTTCTCTCCTTTTATGTAGGCCTATTAGGTTCCAAATAAACCTCCTAGAAAAGAGAAGATTTTCTTTGAATTTTCTTATAACATTAAACAACATCATTTTTAAAAACAGCTCAGAAATAAATAATTCTCAGATATTCTTAGCTACTGGAAAATTCAATTCTAGGAAGTAGATAAAATATTAGCTCTATTTTTAAACAGTTACACTGGCTGCCAGTAGCCACCTAAACTCTGTTCAGTATTTTATTATTAATTTCCAAGATTTCGGGGTCTTATTACTACAGTAGGCAAAGCATGTTTTCAAGCATGGCAACTACATATTCAGGCCCATGATAGCTGTTGCCACAGGGCATGACTGTTACCATGAGTTGATTCATGAGCTAGATGCCACTTGCATGTTGCGGTACTTAATGGGAGAGTTAGGATGGAGAGCGGGTATGGTGAGCAGATCGCAGTAAGCGTGGGGGGGGGGGGGGACATATCTTCCGCTGTCAATGTTGCAGTTATCATAGGTGCAATTACTACCACCTTGATAGAAAGAGGGAATTGCACCCACGGTAATAGTGCCGTAGATTAGGGTACATATCCATACATGAACTGTTGGGAACATAATGGTCACTCGCCTGACAGTTACCGTGGAGGCTTTGCACCTAACGCACATTAGTTTTCACATTAATAAATGGAGGGAGGATAGCAAGGAAATCCACACCACTACCTTTTAACTTTCAAAAGAGAGACTATAATAAAATGAGGAAAATAGTTAAAAGACTAAAAGGAGCAGCTGCAAAAGAAGTGCTTCTCAGCCCAGTCCTCTAGAACCCTCATATATTGCAGCAGTGCTATGGAAAGCTGTTGCAGATAATCTGAGAGCACTAAAAGACCTGTTACAATTCCGAAAGGAATTTGTCCTACCCTCTGTAAATAATGAATATGTGCTCAATCTATGTAAAATAGTTAATATTTTCTCTGTAAAATAGTTATTATGTGCTCAAAAATGTTCTATGTAATTGATGTTTACCATGTTCTCTATAAACCGTCCCTGATCTCTGGAAGGGGCGGTATAGAAAAGCGCACAAATAAATAAATAAATAAAAACACACTTGTTTATCGAGTACTATGGGAACTCCCATGAAACATCCCAAGTGCAACCTAATTAAAAGCTTCCATTATTCCTACCCACTTTGAGAACACAGTAACAATGATGGATCTAAACCCATTCCTATTGCAAAACCATACATAGCTATCACAGCCTTGTATAGCATCTTTATATCATACTGCAATGATGTATATAGTCAGTCTAATACTGTATTCAGTTAATTGTAAGATAGTTTATTGTACGTAAGTTTTAAGTTCATTGTAACGTTTTTAATCAAGTTCAATGTTAATCGCTGTTGATTTTTGGAAGGGGTGGTATATAAGAGCATGTTAAATCAATCAATCAGGTTTTTGGGAAATCCAGCATGAATATTGTGATAGAGCTGAAGCTAGTGAAGCTATGAACTTAGGAAAAAATGCTGTTTTTCACAAAGCAACTGACTTGCAGAGGGTGCAATTACCCAGCAGGACAGCTAGAAGGGGCAGGCACAAGCTTGCAGATGCTGAGCTAACACACCCAGGTACTGATGAAGCAGAAGCTAATCAGGAGCACCTGAGGAGAGGCTTAGGAAACTCAAGGGAAAAGTGGCTTTATAAGCAGAGCTCTGCAGGAAGAAAGCAGAGAGAGCCCTGGCTGCAGAGAGAGCCACGCTTAGAGAGAGAACCATGCCTAGAGAAAGGCCTACGCTTAGAGAGAAGCTCTGAGAAAGGATCTGGAAAACAACCCAAGGATACTGGGGAAAAAAGGACCTGATAGAGAAACCTCCTATACTGCAAGGCAGAGAAGCTTGGAACCCTTACGTGCCAGAGCTAAGCTCCAGGGAGGACAAGCCTTGCCCAGAGGATTCCAAGAAACAGTCTTCAGGGAAGACGGTATGAGAAGGAGAGTGCCTGGTAGGGAGAACACCGTTGGCACAGACTTCAGGGAGCCAAGGTACAGTGATACTTTATTTATCACAAGGAAACCAGGTCCTAGAAAGACTTATAACTCAGATAGCAATACTGAGAGAAAAGAAAGCTGGCAGAAGTTTTGGAAGCCACTACAGAGAGGCATAGGAACAAGCTATATCACTTGTTTGCAAAACCCAGAACTGCCAGGCTGGAAACTAAGAAAGAGAACTACTGAACTGCAAACTGGTTCAGCGAGGGAAAGCTCAGGCATAGAAGGAAGCACAGCTGAGCTGGAACCCATGCAGATTGAGCTTGGGGAACCAGAGCCGTTGATGCATGAAGAAGCAATGGACTGTTCTATGTGTATTGCTGAAAGCCTAGAATCTCTCCCAGAGTTGTAATTACCAGAACATGCATTAACAATGACTTCTGTTTGTGTTGAGCTAAAGAAGAGCTTGTTTGTTTGTTTTACTACAGTATTGGAAAAAACCTTTTGTATTCTCACAAGGAACTGTGAAGCCCTTATAACAGGTCTCTTGCTCTGTATTTACTTTGGCATAAACATGAAAATAAAATAAACTCTACTTTTTGGTTTCTTAGTGAACCTTAGTGCTAAAGGGGAATAAAAACCTTTTTGTTTGACCCTCCACAAGGCGTACACAACTCATTTGCTTTAAGAAGAAGGACTGCAAGGACCAGGATCCCTCTGGTCCAGAAAGGTTTCCTCCTTCTACAAAAATAATTAAATGTCCAACTTGTCCCTTCAGCAAGTTTCCACCAGGGGGCGTTGTGACAATATGCATGAGATAGATCTGCATGCTGGTTTAAAGGCGAGGTAAGACAGGATGTCATAGCCAAAAGAGCATCTTTCAGGTAATGGAAAAAGGAACTAAATGGCAAGAACAGGAAACATAAGCACCGGCAAATCAGATGCAAGGCACTGATAAGGCAAGAAGAGGTAGAATTTGAAAAAAAAATTGCTGTGGAAGCATAAATCCATAATGAAAAATTTTTAAATACATTTGTAGCAAAAAACCTGTAAGAAAGTAAGTTGGCTGTATAATATAATAAAATAAAAAATATATATTACAGTAAACTTGTATATAAAAAAACATATAAATATATGAAAATAAAAAACGGGAACAAATAAGTACGGCTAACATAAAAAACAGGAGCTAAAAACAGACCCTAAATATCACATCAAAACACAGTTAAAATGAATAAAACATATTATTTGTAATATATAAAAAAATATTATAATGTATAAAAAATATATATAAATAAATAAATAAATAGATAATAATTAATTAATACAACAGTAAAATCAATAAATAAGTGAATGCATACAAAGGACCTGTTATGGAAGGGAGGAGGCAGGGGTCAGTCTCGCAATCGCAACACACGAAACGAAAGTCAATGGAATCAAGAGAGAGACCAAGACAGGTTTCATGTACTGAACGAACAATACAGAGGTCGGGGTCGGGGTTGAGGTCGGGGGAGGGGTCGTCGAGGCTCAGCAAGATCAACGGAGAGAAGATATTGACAGCTCCGTTAGATAATGTCATCAATATTTCACAGTACACACTCTCCCCCGGAGAAATATCTTTACTTAATAAAGGCCTGTCCTTCGTCCCCACCCGCAATTACGATCCCTTTGAAACCCAGATAGACCTGTTTAAATTTTTTCGCAAAGTTCGTATAAAACATTTCTTCCTCAGTCAGACCACTGCTGATAGCGACCAATCTATTATCAAAAACAAAATCCCGTTGGATTCCCCCTTCCAACACAGACCCTCTCATTGAAAGTTTTGAAAGGATGGTTCTTAAAGAAGTCCAGGCAATCCAACATTCTACCAAAGTCCCTTACCACAATTTAACTTTTACGGAAAAACAAGCGATTAAATCCTTACAAACTAACAATAAAATTATTATTAAGCCTGCAGATAAGGGAGGTGCGGTCGTAATCATGGACAAAACTTCATATATTAAAGAAATTGAAAGACAACTCGGCGATAAAAAATTTTATCTACGCCTTTCCGACGATCCAACTACATCCCTCAAACAATCAATTGACAATTTAATATTAAATGGCTTTGAGTTCGGCTATCTTACAACGAAAGAAAGGGACTCTCTCTTGGTTGAGTTTCCCATCATTCCCACGATCTATATTCTTCCTAAAATACATAAACCTTTAACTCAACCTCCAGGAAGACCGATTGTAGCTGCGATAGGATCATTATTGGAACCAATATCACAATTTCTAGATGTCCTCCTAAGGCCGTTTGTTGAATCCATGTGGTCCTATGTCCGGGACTCCTCTCATGTGATTAATATTTTAGGATCTATCACTAACCTACACCCCGATACACTCTTAGTCACCCTTGATGTAGAATCATTATACACCAACATTCCCCAGGTTGAAGCGCTAGAGATTTTAGAACAATTTCTATATTTAAGGAAAGAGCATAGACGTATACCCACAGTTTTTTTAGTTGATCTTGCCCATTTCGCCATGTGCGAGAATTATTTTTTGTTTCCGTGACCTGTTCTACAAGCAGATAAAAGGGGTTTCCATGGGTTCATCTATGGCCCCAGATGTGGCCAACCTGTATGTGGCTAATTTTGAGGAGAAATTTATAAAAGACAGTTGTTTTAAAGCACATCTAAAACTGTGGATAAGGTATATATACGACATTTTCATCCTTTGGCATGGTTCGGTTGACACACTAAGAGAATTCAATGATTGGATCAATAGTTGCGATGTCCATCTGCGGTTTCAACTTACCTATGATCCTATACAGATCTCCTTTTTGTATCTCTTGATTATTAAATCCGGTGACTGTCTTACCACTTCTTTATATAGAAAGCCAACAGATCGTAACCATCTACTACATTATTCGAGCTTTCACAATGCCACATTAAGAAATAACTTGCCTACTGGACAATTTTTACGTACTAAACGCGTTTGTACCACAGACTCTACCTTTGAAACACATCCACTATCATGAAGGAGAGGTTCAAGGCGAGAGGATATCCGCAGTCTCAAATTACTAAGGCATATTTCAGAGCTTCTAATGCAAAAAGATCCGATTTGTTGACTTTACGAGAAAAAAAGTCCAAGGTCGGCATAGTCTGCCCATTGCTGTATTCACACCATTCTATTACTATCAGTAAATGTTTGAAAAAATATTGGCATTTAGTGCAGGCCATTCCGGGTTTCGAAGAAACACCACTGACTATTGCGCATAAACGCAATATTAATCTTCGGAATCTTTTGGTCCCTTCCGCTTTTACGGAGCGACGGTTCTTATCAAAATATAAAGGACACTTCCAGTGCGGCCAATGCTCCGTATGTACTCATGTTTTGCCTTTTAAAGATTTTTTCTTGCATCCATCCACTAACCAAAAATTTTTTCTTGATGATTTTTCAAATTGTCTGACTAGTCACGTTATTTATGTAGTGAAATGCCCCTGCAATAAACTTTACGTAGGAAAAACTACACGCCCTGTAAAGATCAGCATAATAGAACATAGAAGCAGTATCAAAAGAGCCGCAATGGATAAACCACTTGTCATGCATTGGCATACAGCAGCACACAAAATATCGGATTTAATTGGCGCGGTGGCAATGTCGATAACACTCCGTTGCGTTTAGAACAACGCTATATTTTTAATTTACATAGCCTCCATCCTGAGGGTCTCAATATGGAAAGTGATCTTTCAGTTTTCCTTTAACAATTCATATCTTGATTATTTATTTACATTTATTCATTTTTGATTTAGTTTTTGTATTCATTGTGCATAATTGATTTGCTGCCTCTTGTCTGTACGGGATCAGTCCTTTGGTGTAACCAATCCCCCCCTCTTTTTGACCTTACACATAGTTATTGACAACATTATAATGCGTTTTCTCATACGGTTTTATATGAGATTACGTTCTTTTTATATGATTTTTATTTATTTATTTATTTTTTAATTCACACATTTTATTTATATGATTTTTTAGGGTTTTACATGTACTTTTATTTTTGATGGCCCCTTGAGGTTCATCTGCATGCGCAGCTTGGATGCATTAGATAATTTCTTAATTTATTCTTATCTCCTAGTTTGCTGCTATTTTATTATTTATTATATTTTATTTATTTTTTATTTTTTTATTATTTATTATTATTAATTATCTTTTTCATATACTCATACACTTTTTATATTTCTATTTATTGTATTTATTTATTTTTTAATGGAAATTTAATTGAGTATACTTGTTTTTTAATTATTCATGACTTTACAAGGACTGGTTTATACACACTAGCCATGGGTCTGCTGGTTTATTTAGGTATGATTTTACATTTACTCACTTATCGTTTTAAAGATTTTTTGGGGATAAAGTTCACCTCCCTTTAATAGAGTTATAACCCCCCTTTTTTCATAACCTTTTTTCATTGGGGCACTCTTTTTTTTTGATTTGTGATTGTATAATGAGTATGATGTCACTAACATTGGTTTTCTTTGTGGTTGAACACCGGCACTTTTGGAATACAATACATTTGAATATTCAACCCTTTCAGATCGTCTCTCTTTCACATGTACCTGCTTATATACATCCTTTTTTGTCTTGCAGGTTTATTTAGGGTGATTTTATATATACTGATTTAATAAATCAGACTTTCTGTTTATGCTGTATTTATTTATTTTTGTGAGTAAAATTTCAAAATCACATCTGTAAGGTAGTTCCAATAACATCTGTCCCAATCGGGATGCATTCATTGTGGTTAGTTTTGTGTATGCATAATAAGGATGACGTTATTGTCCTCGTTTCTATTTCAATCCTGCACCGCGCAGCTGCGGGCGTTTTCAGTTTGCAAAAAGTTTGCTGGTTTTGGCGCGAACATTGCAGGTTGCTGCATCAATCCCTTTGGCAGTAAGTATTTGTATTAATTCAAGTCATCCTTAAATATCGGAGGCTTATTTGTTTCCTTATGACATTAAGGTTGTTATAGCCCTTGGGGTTTCTCATGGTTGCAGTATTATTATTTTTTTGAACAGCTTCCCCTATTTCTCTGGTTTATTTCAAACCAACAAGACACGGCTTTTGTAGATCTTTACACTCAAGTCATCCTCGAATATCGGAGGCCTATTTTTTATGATATTAAGGTTGTTATACCTTTAGGGTTTCTCATGTTTGCAGTATTATTTTGAACAGCTTCCCCTATTTCTCCGGTTCATTTTATACCAACAAGACACGGCTTCTATAGATCTTTATACTCTTTTAGCGTTTTTAATATCTTATGTTTTTTTCACAAGGTCACACTTCAGTTGCAATCCTGATTTTGACAGTCTTTATGACTCTATTCCACCGACATTAATCTGTTCATTGGGCATTTTCATTATTTTTACTTTTAAGGTTGGTTATTTTATTTTAGCGGCCACAATGTGTTTCAGTATGCATATCTCTAATGGCTCAGATCACTCCGGTTTGTCATAGATATTTTAGTTTATCACTTTAATTTTATTTCAGAATTCACGATGTCACAAGTGGTATTGTTTGACTTCTTCAATGTTTTTAATGAGACACTTTTTTATGCTTCATTTTTCGTGTGGTAGAGACACCGGGTTTTCACATTTTTGGATGATTCAATTTTTTCACGTTGATTTTGCACAGCGTGGGTTTGGATACCCACTTACATAATCTTTGGCACGTTTTTCATTTTTTTTTCTCACATATAATTCCTTTCATTTTGTTTCATATTCATAGGTGTTTACTAGCTCACCCTGTCTTTTTATGGATTAGCACGGACGTACCATTTTGATTTTCATTTTACTTTTTGATTATTTCATTTTTTATCACACGTTTTTTTTATATATATTTTAGGCACATTATTCAAAATTATTCAGTGAGGTCCATTTTTTACATCACAATTTGCTTTAAGAGTTTCATCGTGTCCCTTTTCACAAATTTGTTAAAGGTTTTTTAGCAAATTCTATTTTGTACCACATTGTCCATTGCTATTGGTGTATACTTATTTGTCATTTTATTTACATTCTATAGATTGCACAATTACACTGATAGGAAGATTATCCTAAATCAGGTAACATTTTTTTACCAAAATATTAACACAAGTTTTCTTCATCTCTCTTAAAATTTATTTTAAAACTTAATTTATTTTCAGTCATACGTCATTACTTTTTTATTGTTTCACATTTTATGTTTATTCATTATTTTAATTATTTATTTATTAATATTTATATGTAAATATAAATTTTCATTGAGTTCTAAGTTTATTATAGATGGCCATTTTTTATGTTGATATCAAGTTGTTGTTTGCTTGAGTAAAGTCTGCTCAGCACATCTATGAAGGCATAAAATTGTTTTATTATTAATATTCATATAAAAAATTTTTTATTGAGTTCCAAGTTTATTATAGATATTATTTGTTATGTTGACATCCAGTTGTTGTTTATTTAAGGCAGGTTCATCATTGTAATGTTTGTTTTTGTTCAGCATATCCGTGAAGATATAAATTGTTTTAGTTCTTTATTGATCAAGTTACACACTTTTCACTCAGGTATGTATTTATATGGTCCTTCGTATGCATTCACTTATTTATTGATTTTACTGTTGTATTAATTAATTATTATCTATTTATTTATTTATATATTTTTTTTATACATTATAATATTTTTTTATATATTACAAATAATATGTTTTATTCATTTTAACTGTGTTTTGATGTGATATTTAGGGTCTGTTTTTAGCTCCTGTTTTTTATGTTAGCCGTACTTATTTGTTCCCGTTTTTTATTTTCATATATTTATATGTTTTTTTATATTCAAGTTTACCGTAATATATATTTTTTATTTTATTATATTATACATTCATTATGTCCGCCGGTTATGCCAATTTGCATTAATTTTAATTGTTTTTAATTAATTGTCTTTGTTGTTTTATTTTTATGTGTTGTTTTAGCCATTTAGCCCCTGAAGAAGGGTATTCCGAAACACGGCCTGAGTTGGGCCTTTGGCTGATGTTGGTTAATAAAGGTATTATACGTCCTCCTTTGCCATCCACGTCATTTTGTTGGACTGTTCTGGTACGTGGTGTTGTGCCCCTTGTTGGACCCAAGAAAGTAAGTTGGACCATGAGATGATAGAGGAGTAAAAAGGATAAGGGAATACAAGGCCATAGTGGAGAGACTGAAGTTCTCCATGACTGAAGTTGCCCATGCCTGAAATAGTATTTAAAGGTGAAGCTTCAGAAGAATTGAAAGAAATATTGATAACTGGGAAGATGTATTATAACTATTTGATAAACTGAAGAGTAGCAAATCACCTGGACTGGATGGTGTACACCCAAGGGTGCAGAAAGAACAGAAATATGAGATTGCAGACCTACTATTAGTAATCTGTGAAATATTATTAAAATCATCTGTAGTACCTGAAGATTGGAGAATGGCCAATGTAATGGCAATTTTTAAAAAAGGTTTCCAGGGTGATCCAGGAAACTACAGACCGATGAGCCTGACGTCAGTACCCTGCAAAATGGTACAAAACATTAGAAAGAATAAAATTACTGAACATGTAGATAATCATGGTTTAATGGGAGAAAGCCAACATGGATTTAGCCAAGGAAGATCTTATCTTACTAATCTGTTATATGTTTTTGAAGATGTGAATAAACAGGCAGATAAAGGTGAACCAGTTGATATAGTGTATCTGGATTTTCAGAAAGCCTTTCATAAGGCTTGCCATGAGAGACTCTTGGCGAAATTTTAAAAGTCATGGGATAGGAGGCAGTGTACTATTGTGGATCAGAAATTGGTTAAAAGAAAGCAAAGAGTAGGCTAAATGGCCAATTTTCTCAGTGGAGAAAAGTAAATAGTGCAGAATCCCGGGGATCTGTGTTGGGCCCATTGCTTTTTAACATATTCATAAATGACCTGAAAATGGGAATGAGCAAGGTGATCAAATTTGCAGATGACATAAAATTATTCAAAGTTATTAAAACACAAAAACATTTCCAAATATAAATAATCACATTTATTTTTCTTTGTATATAGTTCTAGGTTACGGCTTTGCCGCATTCCTAATTTTATTTTTGTTGCATAATATGGGTTAAACTTCAAAATGTTCTTCAATTGTTATATGTTAAATAGTTCTCTATTATTAAGTTTTATGTTCATTGTAAACCGCCACTGATCTCTGGAAGAGGCGGTATAGAAAATTGTATAAATACATAAATAAATAAAATAAAAAATAAATTGCGAAAAATTGCAAGAGGACCTTGTTAAATTGGAAGACTGGACATTCAAATGAAATTTAATGTGAACAATTGCAAAGTCATGCACCTAGGAAAGAACAATCCAAACTATGGTAGCACAATGCAAGGTTCCACATTAGGAACCACCAACCAGGAAAAGGATTTAGGCGTCATTGTGGATAATATGTTGAAACCATCCAAAGACCAAGAAAGCAAATAGAATACTAGAAATCATAAGGAAAGGAATGGAGAATAAAACCAAGGATGTATCATTCCATGGCGTGACTGCACCTTGAATACTGTATGCAATTCTGGTCACCATATCTTTTAAAGGATATAGCAGAATTAGAAAAGGTACAGAGAAGAGCCACCAAAATGAATCGATACCACTATGAGGAGAGACTTAAAAGATTACAGCTCTTCTACTTCGAAAAGAGATGGCTGAGTGGAGATATGATAGAGGTCTATACATTCATGAATGAGGTAGAGTGGATAAACGTAGATCAGTTGTTTACTCCATCAAAAAGTAGAAAGACTAGGGGACAAGCAATGAAGGGTCTGTAAAAATTAAAGGCAACATAAAAAAAAAATATTGAAGGTCAAGAGAAAACGAAAATTTTAACTTGGGATACCAGACTGGAAGGTAAAGCCAAAGTTTGCATAGCTGTGCTGTGTAACCATTTGCTTTTAATACGTTACAAGCTTGGATATGCAAATTGAATAACTAGATTTGCCGTTTTAAGCTGGTCAGCTGTATTCCAGATCAATGCAGAGAAGCAGAAGCGCTCATTGTCTTGCTCTGTTCATCACATCAAGAGCCCTTTGACTTTTACAGCAATGAACATTTTACTTGCCTTGCTACTTTTCAGCATTTTTCTCCCAGGTAAGAGTTTTTCACACACGCAGTAGCAGATGAGTGCGAGTGTGTGCATATATATATGAACTTTTATAGACTGAATTTTTATTCACAGTTGTTATTAATGCTGGTTTCCTGAAACAGAGACGACTTCAAAGATTAAAATCTTATATTTGTTTATGAAGATGACAGTTCTGCAGACCTTGGTCTTAACCTCACTAGAATATTACAATGTGCTATACTTGGGATTGCCAGCATCTCATGTAAAAGCACCGCACACTGGTTCACAATGCAGCGAAGTGGCTTATTTCTGGAGCCAAACATACGAATCATATTTCCCCAGTTTTGAAGCAGTTTCGGATTCAGTTTGGAGCTCTATGAATGCTTTTTCGATGTTTACAATTGCATCTTCCTTTGTCATTAACTTCCTTTGTCATTAACTTTGTCATTAAATTCCTTTGTTATTAACTTTGTCATTAACTTCGCCATTAATCAATCCGTCAGACAGGACGCTCACTCTGTTCACAATCCCAGCAACTGCTGGAAGTTCCAGCTCTTCATTTGGCTAGGTTATCCAGAACAAGAAGCCATGATCTCTAACCCATAAGCCACAAATTATGGAATCAGTTCCCAGCATCAGTTTGGGAATTTTATTTATTTATTTATTTATTTATTTAGCTGTATTTATATTCCGCTTTTCACCGGGTCAAAGCGGTCAATTGGGGGATACATTTAACACGAGGGGATATGACACACATACGTTAATACTTACAGGGAACATGGGCCTGAAGTACCTTGTCCTAATCACTAGACCACTCCTCCCTCCCAGCCCAATATGCTTGATTTTTGAAGGCAACTAAAGTGACACTTTCCACAGAGGCCTTTAATGTTATTAGTGATGAGGTGTCTAGCATTTCAACATTTTTATGTTGTTTTTGTTTGTGTTTTAAATTGTGTATGTTTACTTGTAACCCATTGAGGATGTAGGATCAATGAGATATAAATACTCTTTCCTTTCTTTGTCAGGGATCCAATCCCAAGTGCAACCCATCCAGCCTGGTCCAGAAGTGAAAAAGCCTGGAGAGTCCCTCAGATTGTCTTGTAAAGCCTCTGGATTCAATTTCACCATCTACTGGATGAACTGGCTTCGAGAGGATCCCAGTAAAGGGCTGGAGTGGATCTCCACTATAAAATATGATAGCAGCCGCACAGAGTATGCTAGTTCAGTGAAAAGCAGATTCACCATCTCCAGAGACAATGCCAACAACATACTGTATCTACAGATGAACAGTCTGAAAACAGAAGACACAGCTGTGTATTACTGTGCGAGAGACACAGCGACTGAAACCATCAGAGAGTCCTGGCAAAAAATCAGATACACAAGAAAAGAGCAGAATTTTAACGCAGGCTGCCTAAAAACAGAACTACTATATAATAAAAGTTCATATATACAGTATATGCACACACTCGCACCAATCACTTGATTGAACACTGCAACGGTCTTGGTTTGATTGAACATTGCAGCTGGCTCCACAGAGATCAAATTGTACTGAATCATATGTTTTTGATGATTAATATTTTCTGTCTTGAGATTCCTAAGAAGAGTAGTCAAGGAGGTGATTTTGTTTATTGCAATGTCAACAGAAGACTCTATAGGCTATATTGGGAGCTGCTCTGTCTCCTTTTTGGAGGTTGATGCCGGCAGCCTGGTTCCGTCCCGGTTGGGGTGGGGCCCATCCCTTCGGAGGAGCCCCTCCTTTCCCCAGAATGTACCCCAGTTCCTAACAAATCCAAACCCCTCATGAAGAAAGGCTAAAAAGGTTAGGGCTCTTTAACCTGAAAAAGAGACGGCTGAGGGGAGATAAGATAGAAGTCTATAAATTAATGAACGGAGTGGAACGGGTAAACGTAGATCGATTGTTTATGTTATCAGAATATAGAAAGACTAGGGGACACGCAATGAAGCTGCAGGGTAAACTATTTAAGGCTAATAAAAGAAAATATTTTTTCACTCAAGGTGTAATCAAACTCTGGAATTTGTTACCGGAGGATGTAGTAAAGGTTTTTAGTGTAGCTGGGTTTAAAAAAGGCTTGGACAAGTTCCTGGAGGAAAGGTCCATAAACCATTATTAAGAAGGGACCCAGGATATCAATGCTTGACCCAGTACAAGCACTGCGGAACCTGTGTCTTTTGGGGAAACTGCTAGGTACATATGACCTACATTGGCCACTGTTGGAAACAGAATACTGGGCTTGATGGACCTTGGTCTGACCCAGTATGGCATATCTTATGTTCTTATGTAGGCTTAACATTTTTGGGGTCCTGAAGCTTGGACTGTTAAGGGGACCACTTTGCAACCAGCAACAAGTCTGGGTAACCACTGTTATCTTCTTCAATAGGGTTGTTCCACTACAGATCACCACAAAGTTTTAAAAAATTTAACCACAATCCAAGATGGAGGCACGCAGCGTCTATGCTCCTGATCTCTCTCATGGGTCGCAAGAGGAAGCACGAAGCACAGAGTGCTACCCCAGGCCACCGCGCTGACCTCAACTCCGGATCCCAGTCCTTTGGGTTCCTTTGTTCGACACCAGGAGCTGCAGCCACTATCTGGGAACGGAAGCTCGGCTTGGGGCTGGGTAGCTCGGCGTCTCCCTCGAACAGTGATCCTATGCCCCCGGAAGCACACCGGTCTCGGAAACAGCTGTGGCAGTGCTGGGGGTTCCTTTGTCCTTGCTGGGGACACCTTCACGGAGCATGGCAGACGGTGGTGTTTCTCTGCAGGAGCAAACAGTCTGGGTTGGCTTTCGAAAATGGATGCTCTGCTGCAGCGACTGGAAATTGCGCCGGGAACCCCTCCTTGGTCTAGCAGAACAGTGCAGAGTTGACAATTGTGCAGCGTAGGGCTGGAGCACTTTTTCCTGTACAGGATCCTGAACAATTCACTCTGGAGTCTATCTGGTCAGCCATTAATGGAGAGGTTCTTATGACTCAGATACTGGCGATTCAAGGACAGGTTATTTCTAACATTGCAGGTTTGGCACAATCGGTGCAGGATTTTAATTTAATGAAAAATAGGGTGGAAGATGTTACTGTAAGCACTCAGTGTTTGGAGACTGTCTGACATGTTTATTAAAGACTAACCATTTGAAAACTAGGTTGGAGCAGTTGGACAATTATACTAAGCTTGCCAATCTTCGTTTGATTAATTTTCCTTGCTCCTCTGTTATTTCAGCTAGGGAAATGTTTAAACAATATCTGGTAGAAACTTTGGAGAGTCCCTACGGACTCATGTCCTCCTATTGTAAAAATGTATTACCTTCTGAGGGGCCAGAAGTCCTCGGCTAATATTGAGGCTACTGGGCTTGGGCAATTTGATGAGTTAAATGTTTCAAAGTTGTTAGAAACTTCAAATACCTGTACTATCAGGCCTGCAACCTGTTTAGTTACTTTTGCTTTAGTTTTTGACTGAGAATGGCTTTTAAGGTTGTTTTTTTAGGAAAAGAAACTTGTTGTTTAAGGAGTGTCTTGTTCAGATTTTTCCAGACCTCGCTAGGGAAACCCGCTGTCACAGGAAGGAGTTTCTGGTCCTGCACCCGCGGGTTCTTCAGCTTGGGGGTTTGTATTTCCTAAAGTATCCATGTAAGTGCTTGGTGAAACTTCAAGGTAATTCCTTTATTTTTTTCTATCCCTCTCAATTGATTTCCTTTTTGAATTCTAAGGGTCCTGTGGGGGGGGGGGAGGGGTGAATGAACGGGTCTCCTTGGTTGTGTATTGAGTATCTGGCTGTTGATGTCTGCATCTTTTCCTTGTCTAGTTTGGTTTAGTTTCCTTTTTTGATCCCCATATTGTGGGCTAGTGGAGGGGTTACATTTTTGAATTATATCTGGTTAACATTCTTTTGTGTTGCATTTCTAGAAGTGTCCCCCTTTTCTTTTGCAAATGCTTTAACTTGTAATGTTATTTTGAAAATTAATTTAAAAAGAATTAACCACTACATCTCAGATTGTGATTAAAATTGCTGTACTGGATTATCTCACATGTCAAAGTCACTGGTATGAATAAAATTTCCTGTGCCTTAGTTTTCGAGTTATGTAAGAATGAAAATTAGGGAAATGTTATATAATTTTAATAAAAGTTTTAATTTCTGTCTTACATGTTAATAGTGTTTTAAATTATTTATAATTATTTTATATTAAATATATTTGGACTAAATGGATAGCCTATATGATATTTTAATAACCTTTTGATTTTGATTTTAACTATTATTTTGCATTGAATTACACTATATTATTAATTTTTTTTTTTTTTTTTTAAAACCCTTCTCATATAGTAGACCCAAAATTTTTAAGCAATGTTGACTAACGTCGCTTCTGAGTCTTCTCTGTGATTAGGGGCCCTGAAACAAGCTTCATTAGTTTCATAGTAGATCCGCCCCTGGGCTTAACACTGTTATCCCAAGCAATCTAGGGGACAAACCAAGAGCGGAACCTAAGGACCAGGCCTACACGTAGGTGTGTAAATGCAATAACTGTTTATTAAGGACCCGACAAAAAAGTTTCGGCCGGAGGCCTTCTTCAGGGGTCACAAAAGGTAGCGACGGCCAGTAAAGGGGCAGAATGCTTTCCTCAATCTTGCAATCTTACTGTGCACAGACCTGGTATTGGTTGCAGTTTGCATCGAGTTGCTTTTCTCCTCCTAAATTGCAAGATTGAGGAAAGCATTCTGCCCCTTTACTGGCCGTCGCTACCTTTTGTGACCCCTGAAGAAGGCCTCCGGCCGAAACTTTTTAGTTGGGTCCTTAATAAACAGTTATTGCATTTACACACCTACGTGTAGGCCTGGTCCTTAGGTTCCGCTCTTGGTTTGTCCTCTCCTGTTTTCTGCGGATACCTTCTCTTCCTCCCTGGTTTTTATCCCAAGCAATCTAAACAAGAAAATTAAATGATCCGATTTTAAGGGCCCCTTTACCAAAGCCTGTGATTTTTACATGTTGGATGTCCTATGTAGCTATGACTAAATATAGGGGCTTGTTTACAAAGCCGCGGTAGTGGTTTCCGATCGTTATCGGAGCCGCAGCCCCATTGATTTCCATGGGGCCACGGCTCCGATAACGATCAGAAACCGCTACCACGGCTTTGTAATCAAGCCCCTTAGTCTTCAGTAGGAATATTAAACAGAAGTTTTAAGCAGGGATGTGCAGACCAAAAATTTCCATTTTGTTTGGCATCCTGTGTCATTTAGGGTGATTGTCATTTTATTTGTCTTTTTTTTTCTTTTTTTAATTTATTTAGGGGCAATATCATCAATTGTGCACATTAATAATGGAACAAGAAAAAAAACATGTCAGGGTTTTTTCCTCTTGTTTCA
Organism: Ichthyophis bannanicus; assembly: GCA_033557465.1. Lineage (NCBI taxonomy): Eukaryota > Metazoa > Chordata > Amphibia > Gymnophiona > Ichthyophiidae > Ichthyophis > Ichthyophis bannanicus. The sequence goes on from CM066048.1 coordinate 126,618,277, forward strand.
GGTTAAAAACAACATGGAAAATACCATTTCAATTTCCCATATTATTTCAAACAACTGCACGTCCTAGTTCTAAGCAGGACAGCACAAAGCTGCCTTCTTCATGTGCAGACATATAGGACTTGATTAACCTGATAACAGAGAAGGGCCTTGATACAATTTGGAGACAATTCAAAAGAAGGTTCAAGGTACTGTAGGGGCTATTTAGAACTAAGCTGGTAGCAATGTTGGGAGACCTCCACCTGCCTTCCTACCATCAGGGGTGATGCATCAATATCGTTGTTTCATTGCAAGGTGCACACCAGTTTTTCAAAATTCTCAGGAGAGCTGCTTGTATCTCACAAATGAAAGTGTGATATTGATGCACCACCTCCCACCTGTAAGTACGCAGTCAGAGTCAGGTCTTAATTGTGCCAGAATGGGGTAGGACAGAATTCCAGCATTTTTTGAGTCTCCAAACAGGAAGTGACGCCTAGATTTATTCTGCACTCAAGCAGATGGAGCAATTAGTATTATTGCCTCATTCAAACTTCTCAAACTCTGAGGGAGGCTCCGAGATAGACCAAGAATGCCTGGTTACACAGAATTCCATCAACACCCAAACTTTTCCAAGGTGAAACAACCTCTTCTGCTTCTCCCTCACCCCCAGAGCAGATGGCAGAGGAGTAAGCTGGGCCGCCAGTTCTGTAAAATGCTTCTTTTACCAGCACTTTTCTGGACCACATGCAGCCAGCCATTTCAACCTTACCACTGGTATCTCTGTGTTCACTATGGCTTCAAGGATTGTGCTTGGGCAGGGAAGCCAGAAATGGATACTGGTGGAGGAGAGAAGTTAAATGGAGGAATTTATTTTTAGCTCTAGCCCACCTCTTTCCACAACCCAACTTCTCAGGTCCACTTTCTTTTGTCTACAAATTAAACCCTGTATTTGCATCATCTATTGTGCTACTATGTAACTGTCTAAAGTCATCTGTGGCTTTTGAGTCAAATATCAAAAGCAGGGAAACAAATAGATCTGGTTTTCAAAATATTGACAATGAATATTCATCAGATGTATTTACATACACATGGTCTAGGTGCAAAGCTAATTTGCATAGCTTGTCTATCTTAAAAATCACATCATTTGCAGCCCTACCAAACTGGAGATGAAACCATTCATCAAGAGACACAGATATCTGTCTAGAATAATTTATTTATTTATTTATTTAGCATATATTTGTATACCGCTACTTCCAGCGATCAGCAGCGGACTAGATTACATGTTGGAAATTGTCAATCAGGACAGAGGAATTTTAAATATATATAAAGTGATTCGTAAGGTGAGCATAACACACAGTTGTTAGGTAAATGGGTTATTTTACATATGTACACTTTTTTTTTTCATATATACATCCTTGGTTTTTCTGGGTGTCACAATTTGGGCCATGCTAAGGGGCTTGTTTACGATCGCGAACCGCTACCGCGGCTTTGTAAACAAGCCCCTAAATCAGGTTGTACTGAATCTGAAATAAGTGAGTCTTGAGTTTCCTTCTAAAGTCAATCAGGTCTTTGCTTGCTCGCAGCTCCGGTGGCAGTTGGTTCCAGAGTGTTGGTGCTGTGTAGGAGTATGCTCTGTTACTAGTACCGGTTTTAACAGATCTTATATCTGCCGGTACACAGAGGGTGTTGGAGTTGATGGTTCTTCTGCTTCTGTTGGGTGGTTGTGTGCAGATAAGGTTGGAGAGGAAGGATGGCGCTATGTTATGCATGAGTTTGAAAGTGCTTATTAGTGTTTCATATTTTATACGAGCTGTGATGGGGAGCCAGTGGAGCTCAATCAACACAGGTGTGATGTGTTCAACAAAACTTTTCTTCATAATGACTCTAGCCGCCACATTTTGTGCCATTTGTAGTATGTTTAGGGTTTTCTTTGGTAGGCCCTGCAAAATGGTGTTGCAGTAGTTGAAATGTGGCATGATGAGAGCTTGTGCCATGGACCTGAAATCCTGAGGCTCAGTTACGCTGCGTAGAGGTTGCAGGACCCTTAGTTTATGGAAGATGGCTCTGTTAGTTATGCGGAGGTGTTTTTCCATCTTTAGGTCACTATCGAACGTTACCCCCAGATATTTTATTTCCTTCTTTGTTTGATAGGTATTGTTGCATAGGGTGATCGTTGTGGGGGGGTTGAAGTTTGATTTTCTTGAGATATACATCACCTCTGTTTTTTTATGGTTGATCGCCATGTTGTTTTGTTTAAGCCAAGTTTGCATTTCGGTTAGGCATTCTTCTAGTTGGATGTAATTTGGGTTATCTGCGTCAAGTTGTGTGTACAGCATGATATCGTCTGCATAGATATGGTAGTTGATTTTATGTTTTTGGAAGGTTTCGCAAATTGGTTGCATATACACATTAAAAAGGAGTGCGGAGAGAGCAGAGCCTAATAACCATGACAATACAAAAATCATTTCAATCCAGTGAAAAGCTTAATTTAATATCTACAGAAACCCTCAGCTCTCTACTTAGGCCACAAGGTTTGGATTTAAGTTATGGTTGTTTCCATTCTTTGAGCAGGAGGTGAGGGGATGGGAGGGAGTTTCATCATAAATCTGAGTTGATTGTACAACGTGAGAAGAAAAAATGTGTAACTAGCAAGACATATGACTAATCCATCATTATAAGAATGCAAAATATTCATAATAAAGACTTTGGAAAAATTAACAAAATAAAGAGTAGGCATTCAGAAAATCAAATTATCCATGAAGTTAATGAATAGAAAAATGGAAACAGAGCCTTCTTAAGAGACCCAGAGGACAAAAGAGACGGAGATCAGTATTAGTCATACACATGTATTCTGTATTCCAAGACATGGTTTACCAAAGCCACTCATGGGATAAGAAATTAGCTACAGATTTCCAAAGATCAATGCACCACAAATGAAGATGATGACCTGAAACAAGATCACACTGCTCAACCAAAATCTAGACTAAAGTCATTTCAGATGCAGTTCACTAGGCTACATAATGAGCTAGAAAGTGATGCCTGGATGAGCCTTTAAATAACTAGTCCATTTTTATAATTTCCTATGCAAATATCAGACCTTTTCTTCCTGTTTAAATAGAAGCAACACTTATTTTGGGGAGCAGTCTGTTGCAAACTGAGGAGAATCCGTTTTAATTTTGTTTCTGTTCAGTCATGAAACGGTGAAGAGATAATCAATTTTTCATCCTAATTAAGTTCCTTTTTAAAGAATGCTTTTTTTTTCAGGTGTCCTCTCTCAGGTGACATTAGATCAGCCGGTGTCTGCAGTTCTGAAGCCCTCACAGACCCTCAAGTCTGACCTGTAAAGTCAGCGGTGTTTCCATCGACAGCAGCAGCTACACCTGGAACTGGATTCAGCAGCCGTCAGGAAAAGGACTGGAATGGTTGGCTCGTATATACTATGATGGCAGGACTTGGTATTCACCTTCTCTCCAAAGTCGATTAAAAATCTCCAAAGACACCTCCAGTCCCAAAAACGAGTATTCTCTGCAAATGACGGGCATGGAGGCTGAAGACACGGCCACATACTACTGTGCGAGAGATGCACAGTGTGAGAAAGGAAACCAGAACTCATACAAATACCACACAGATGTCTAAACTGCTTTCTCTTCTCTCGTAAAGTATTATTACTAGACTCTTGGGAACAATAATAGGCAAGTTGTTTAATATATATAGTAGCGATGAATGCAGCACATTTAATAACAATGTTAATATTTTTCTCTTCTTTACTTTAAGACTAGTAATGTAGTGTTGTTTTTAACCTCCCGATACTCTCAAAGCAGCAAATGCCTGAGGCGCTACCATCATTCCTACCATCTGGGGTGGTGCAGTAATATCACAGTTTCAGTCCTGAGGGGGAAGGCAGGTTCCCTGGGAGTCCCACAGAACCTGCCTGCTCAGGGGGATTGAAACCATGATATTGCCACACCACCACTGAAGGTAGGAATGTGGACGGCAGACTCCTGCACATCAGGATTCAATCTAAGCTGCACAGCTCCTGCTACCGGTGTAGGGGTGCAGCAGCATCAATGTGCATTTTCCATGATTAGCAGTGGGCAGGTTCTGCAGGACTCCCAGGGGACCAGCTGCCCCTCAAAAAGAACAAAAACTATTAAGAAAACTTGAAAGGTCCTGAAAACTTGAAAGCACATACTATCACATCATTGAACACGAGCACTGCTGCAACAGACCCTTGTTCCGTAACTTGGATAAAAGCAACAAAAGACAACTTCTGTCCATTCATACATAACATATTACATTTATCATTATCCCAAGGATATATGCTTGATACACTCAAAACTGCCACCATTCGTCCTATACTTAAGAAGACAACACTAAGCAAAAATGACCCAGCTGCATATCGCCCCATATCATCACTTCCCTTCCTCACTAAGATCATAGAAAAAGTAGTACAGCTTCAACTACAAGACCATCTTCACTCACATGCCCCTCTTGACCCACACCAGCATGGCTTTCAATCTAATCATAGTGTTGAAACACTCCTCATATACTTGTTTGACAACTTTGAAAAGGAATAGACAATATAAAGAATGGATTCCTCCTAATCTTCTTAGACATATCCTCAGCTTTTGACACGGTATCACACAACATTCTACTGAGCAGACTAAAGGACAAGGACTTCTTGGAAATACAATCAAATGGTTCTACTCCTACCTTAATAACAGACACCTACTCACAAAATCTGGAAATACCTCATCACCATTCCTAGCTAGCTACTCAAGGTGTCCCACAAGGATTTTCAATGTCAGCACTTCTATTTAATATTTACCTTCAAGCTATTTGCAATATCATCAAAAAACACAAAATCCTCTACAATCTATATGCAGAAGATATTATGATCTACACTCCTATAAACCTTGACAACCCAGACTACATAGTAATTACTACATGCCTGGAAGACATGACTGCCTGGTTATCGGAAAACAACTTAAATATTAACTACAGCAAGACTGAAGCTCTCTTTGTAACTTGCAATACAAGTGTCCCCCCCACCCCCCCAAGGTCAATACTTATGAAGATCATCACCATACCCATTACATCTGAGGTAAAATATCTTGGAATCACGCTGGACAGTAATTTAAACTTACACTCCCATATTAACAAACCAGCCAAATCAACCTACTACAAAATGCATATCCTCAGAAGACTAAAACCACTGCTTAACTATGATCATTTCCGTACTGTTTTCCAGACGATTATCACTCCAACTATTGACTACTGTAATCCTATCTACCTAGGATTATCCAAACAAACAATCCGCCCTCTGCAAATGGTAGAGAATACTGCAGCTCGCATCTTAACTGGTACATCCAAAGTGGACCAGATCACCCCCCTAACTGAACCAACTTCACTAGCTGCCTATCATCTACCACATTAAATATAAGGCTATTTTAATCATCTTTAAAATCATACAAGACACTTCTGCAGGCATTCTTAAAACCCTCATCACTACTGAATCAAATAACAGACCCAGATGACAAACCAACAGCTATCCCTAAAGACCATATAAAAACCAAACAAGTAACATCAGGAAGAGCTCTCTCATTAGCCGCTCCTTCCCTTTGGAATTTACTCCCCGAAAATCTCAGAACCATCACCAATGCTAAAGATTTCAAGAAAAATCTGAAAACAACCCTCTACTCCGAACACTTTAGCGATATCAAATGATTATCAATGATTTTCCTACCCTTGTCGTTTTTCCCCTTATGTCCCCCTATTATGTTCATATACTTAGCCTTTGTAAATAAGTTTAGTTAAATTAATCCCTGCTTGCTCCTTTCCCTGTTTTTTTGAAAAATCTGAGTTCATTGTAAACCGCTTTGATTTTAGGATAAAGCGGTATATAAATCCTGTTAAATAAATAAATAAATACAATTGGAAATGTAATATTGATGCACCAACCTCTTGGCAGGAGTGAACGTGGAGGACTCCCACATAACTTGACCAGAACTTTCTATTAAGGATAAAACACCCACTTATACTTGAGTTCCATCATATGAGAGCAATGTTCTAAAGTCCCGCAGAGTTAATGCATATTAGCATGTGCAGGTCTGAGGTCGACTTTATAAAGTATGCTTTTCACGTACTGTAGTTTATAACATAGGGGAGTAACTAGTGTAAAAAATCAAGGCACAGGCACTTACACCAGCTGCCTAGATTTCTAAGGAATGCACCTTATAATTTACACTCCATCTATGCTTTGCCCCTTTGCAAGCCCACACTGAAAACCACGCAATTTGTCTTTCATGCATACTTATCGAATAGCGGCTAGTGCCCATTCAAGCGTGTGAGTTCTTGAAAATAGTGACTTATAAGTATAAATGGTGCATATGTTTAAGGGGTGTACAAGCAAAAACATTTCATCTCGTTTTGTTTCCTGTTTGATTTTCAGGATTCTTTTTTTTTTTTCATTTTATTTTGTTTTGCTTTAATACATTTTAACTTTGAGTTTCTTTTGTTATTATAAATTTTCATTTCAGGGTAATTTTATTAATTAAGAGGCAGCTGTGGCTGCTGCCCAAGCGAGAAACTGAGCTAAAAGGTTATTAGAGGATTCAGGCAAAGAAAAAACCCAAATGGCTTTTGGCTCACAGTCAAGCTGGCATCAAACCAGTGATCTGCCAATTACAAGGCAAGCATCCTGCAGATGAGCCATCAGGCTTCCCTACTACTGACTGTAGCAAACATTTCTGTATTGCTAATGAGTTTCCTTTCTGTTTCCTGATTGGCCACAAGTTTGTCTGATCTGCAGCTCTATGCAAAATGCTAACTGGATTTTTTTTTCCTTGTGAGTCTATTGACTACTTTTACAACTACTACTACATATCAGTTATATAGTTCTACTAGGCATACACCATACTCTATAAATACACATAAAAGACAGTCCCCGCTCCAGAGAGCTTACAATCTATTACAAGGCAAGCATCTTGCTGATGAGCCATCATATATCCCTACTGCAAGCTATAACAAGCATTTTTGCATTGCTTGTTATTTTCCTTCATGCTAAGACAGACAAACAGAACAAGAGGGGACTAAGGATTTTTTTCTGTCAGAGACTGATCTTGACAGTGGACAACCAAGATCTGCATTAGGCTTGCTAAATGTCTCTACAGCAAAAGTCAATAAATTCAGAAGGCAGAAATTCCAGTTAGCATTTTCAATAGAGCTACAGACCAAATTGTGGGCCAATCAGGAGATAAGAAGGAATGTCATCAGTAGATTTAAGAGCAGTTAAGATGTTTGCCTTCCAATCCAAAGGAGTTTGAGACTAGCCTGGTTTGTGAAATAATTGGGAAGAAATACCCAAATGTTTCAAACAAATGCATATCTCAAGCATCTTGATGTGGCTCCCTTTTAAAATCACTATAAAAAAAAAAACCTTGATAGTTATGACCACAAAGATCATCAAAACCAAAAAATGTCAAACCTAAAAGAGAACTGTAGCAAGTAAACATTAAATGTCAGATTGTTTGTCAGGAAACCCCTCTTTATTTATTTATTTACAGTCTCTTTTATACCGCGCTATTTGGCATCAGTGCAGTTTACATGAAACAGAAGAGTTTTATATGGCGCAGAATCTACTCCTTATTTACAATTAACAATTGACCCAACATCTTCTTTAATTTAAAAGATGGTTGAAAAATGAACCTATGATCTTTCATAAAAACAAAATATGGTGCTCTACACCAAACCTGACAAATTAAAGCAGCACACCACTGTCTCTCTAATTTTGAAAGAAAGAATAGATGATTTCAGAATTCCTTCTGCAAAAGATGAAGTCAAAATAGTGAAATAAAAAACAGAGAAACCACATAAAACTAATTACTGAAATTTGAGAGAAACCAATATTCTATCTATTATTTTTTAGGTGCTGTCAAGTCAATGCTGACTCCTGGTGACCCAGCAGCCCGTCTTGTTCTTGATAAGGTATGACAGGAAGCAGATTGCCTGGCCTTATTGTTTGAGGCAATGAAGGATAAAGTGGCTTGGCCAAAGTCACAAGGAGTGCCTGTGGGAATCAAACCCAGATCTCCTGGATGCTAGGTTATTCTCTAACCATTAGCCTACTCCTCCACTCTTCTACTTATACACTGACCCTGATGTCAGAGTCACAAGAAGTAGCAGTGGGAGGAGCAGGATTTGAACTCTGGCTTTCAGGCTGCTGCTCTAACAGCTGGTTCTCCTAGGACAAGCAGGATGAGTCAGCCACACTTGGTGACGTCATCCAACGGCGCCGAGACGGAAGTACTCTCCATAGCTCAGAAGGGCTTTTTGCCCTTCTGAGCATGGGCCAACAGGCTCCACCCCCTGCCCGCCCCTAACTAGTGTGATGCTTCCGTTTGGGCCCAAGAGCTTACAAGCAGGAAACAGCCTTATGTTGTCCACTTTTGAATAAAGCTTCCCTTGTTGTCACCAGAGATATTCTAGGACTTGTAGTTAGTTTATTCTTTAAGGACAAATTGTAGTTGTGAGTCGGTGGTTCAAGGCAGCAAGAAAATTTATTTTGTGGGGATTTCCAGGGCATTTAAGCTCAATACACAAACAAGGCAAAAAGGATGCTTCTCCAACATAAAGGATAAATCAGGTAACAGAGAATGACGTAACAAAACCTCTTTTCACTGTTCAGCTGTTCTTATTCCCACAAGCTTACACCGAGGACTGCCTCGTGTGGTCATTCAACAGAAATACAGATAAACTTGCAACAGCTGTGATTTTCTTTTCTCAAAACAAACTTCTTCTGAGCATTGCTTCTTAGCTTCAGAAGGCAATTAAGCTTAGTAAAACACAGTATTAGCTTTCCTTAATTCTAAGCAGGTATTGCACTTATTCTCTATATTGTTTCACAGTCTCTCAGCTCAGTTCAATAATGCAGATTTCTTTTAAACACAATGAGCAATCCATTGGTACAGGTTCACACTCAGAGCTTGGCAAACAGGAATCTATTTGCATTCCTTCTATGGCAACAGGATATATGGTATCTCTATCAAAGTTACAATCTCTCCCAGACTTTCTCTCCTTTAGAAATTCCTGGAACTGATTCCACAGCAATTCAGCTTGTAAAGGCACAGTTGTATTAGGGGAGTGAACTTTTCCTTCAGCAAACAACTCTCTCAGTGCTTCTAGCTTTGAAGACTCAGCTGTTCTGCTTTTATCAGGGCTATGACTTTTCCCTCACATAAAACCTTCCACCCACCTATTAGCGGTAGACAGTGAGGGCTCTGCTTCCTGGACCTTAGCAATAGCAAACTGTTTCTCTGTTGATTTCTCAGCTCTGAAACTGCTGGCTTTACCTTGGGGATGGTTCCTCAGACAAGTGCTGATTTCTTTCTTCCTGGGATCCTCCAGGCTCTGAAATTCAGCCTCCTTATGTCCTTCTCCAGTCCCTCTTAGGTAGCTGCTTTCCTGGGAGTTTTCTTCTTTCTTTCTCCTCCAGCTATGCTCAGCCTTGCTCTCTCTGTTGTCCTTTGCCTTCCTCCTTCCCTCCTTGTTCTGCTCTGCTCGTGGTTTTAAGAACCATTGGCTGCTAGGCACTCCCTGTTCTCTGCACCTGTGTGACCAATCATCAGGCAAGCTTATCCTCCACCCATGAGCTAGGGTGTGGCCTGACCTTAGCAGGGAGCTGGGGGGTTTTCTGATCTGGCTTGCAAGTCTTATGCACAAGTGAACTGTCATTCATTTCAAAGGGGAAACTAGGATTTTCTTCTACTTCCATGTCTTCCTGGGAGCTTTCATCACTACACTAACCAGTTTCAGTTCTTCCACCTTGCCAGCAAGATGGACCTTTCTACTCTCCAACTGAAATAACCAAATCTTGAACTTCAATAACCAAATCTTGTACTATTCTGTAGAGAAAGAAGAGGAATTCCCCTTTACTTACTTGCATGAAATGTCTCATGTTTATGCTCTCTCCTGCTCCTTCCAGATCCGATATCGTTCATGGAGGGCTGGCTGAAACCCCGGGGCCTGCCAGCCATGTGCACCCACAGCCCGCAGTTGCTGTTGTTTTGGGGAACGCCAGAGCTCCGGCGCGAGTTAAGGCAGACACCGTGCCCCTGTTCCAGCCGGGATCATGCTGTGGAGCGAAAGGAGTGAAAGGAGAAAGGAGTGAAAAATGGAAGCCCAGGACATGCCTAAAAAGGCCTCCATCCCCGGCAAGCCTCCCCGATGGTCCTGAAAGAACTCCTGACTCGTCCGGGAAGAACTCCTGCTTCCCTTCTCCAACGGTAGCGGCAGAAGCTAAGGATTCCAGGGGAATGGGCCTGAAAAAGAAGCTCCCAGTCAGGTAGCAGCCCTTGCCTCCGCCCCCAGCCAGCCTTCCTCTGTCGTTCCGGGGACTATCCCTATACGTATGGACCATAGGGGCAGACATCTTGTTCCAGCCGTACAGCCCTGCAAGCCCGATGTCTGCACACGTGGGGACTCAGCTGGAGGCAGCCATCTTGCTCCCAGCATCGCCCTGGCTCCTCCCTCGCCTGCTATTCATTCGGCAATCGCAAGCTCCACCCCCTCCCCCCCCCCCGATACAATTGGCCCAGCCGCTTCAGCTCCGACGGACCTCTCCACGGCACCTGAAGAAAGTTTTGGCACAGTTTACCGATCGCGCTCCCACTCTCTGTGCCGAGACCGGAGCAGACAGGGAGCGTTTGGGGACCGACAGTGCAGCCAATCGTGCTCCCGCTCTCCGCACCGAGGCCGGAGCAGCCGGGGAGATTTTGGGCCAGACAGTGCAGCCGATTGCGCTCCCACTCTCCGTGCCGACGCCAGAGCAGCCAGGGAGCTTTTGACACCGGCAGTGCAGCAGATCGCTGCCGTCATATGGAGGCGAGCATAAGGAACCACATGGCCGGTGGATGCCATGTGACCTAGTAGTTGTAACATTTCTCGAGCAGTGAGAAGAGGCTTTGATACTGCTTGAGAAGCTAACTGCACCATGCGAAGGCAACGGTTCTGAGGAAGATAGGCCATTGCCTTTCTGGTATCCAACAAAGCTCCTATGAACTCTAGAGACTGAGTGGGAGTTAGGTTGGATTTTGGGATGTTGATGACCAGACCCAAATACTGAAGGGTCCTCATTGTGCAAGATAGAGAAATCCTGACCTCTGACCCTCATGGAGCTCGAATGAGCCAGTCGTCTAAGTAGGGGAAGACGAATATTCCTAGAGTACGGAGAAATGCTGCCACCACAGCCATGCATTTCGTGACCACCCTTGGTGCTGAGGCCAGGCCAAAAGGAAGCACCCTGTATTGTAGTGCTTTCCCTGAAAAAGGAACCGAAGGAACTTTCTGTGAGATGGATGGATGAGAACATTAGTGTACGCATCCTTGAGATCTAGAGAACAAAGCCAATCCTGACTGGAGGTATGGCAGCAGAGTTCCTAGAGAAACCATCTTGAATTTCTCTTTGAACATGAATTTGTTCAATTCTCTGAGGTCTAAGATAGGTCTGTATCCCCATTTTCTTTGGGATAAGGAAGTAGGGGGAGTAAAAACCTGTACCTTGTTAAGGTGTGGGTACCTCTTCTATTGCCCCTTGGGCAAGAAGCATAGTGACCTCTTGATGTAACAGGTTGATGAGAGAGGTCTGAGAATTGAACTGTCTTACCATTGTGGGAGGGGGCATGCCAAGAAAGTGAAGCTTGTACCCCTCTTTTATAATGGAGAGAGTCCACTGTTCTGCTGTTATTTGCCACCATCTGGGGGCAAAGTGACACAACCTTCCTGGAATGGTGGAGGGCTCTGGTCCATTGAGAGCCAGGAAGGCTACGTTCTCTAGATGGAAGTCAAAGGCCTTGTGGAAGCTGAGACTGCTATGACGGTTGAGGCTTAGCAGTCTTTGCTTTCCTTTGCTTAGGAGGTTGCTGACTTTTTCAGACAGGCTGACCTGCAGAACATCCCTGCTGGGAATAAGAAGGATAAACCTCTTCTTTTTAGAGAAGAATGGTTTCTTAAAAGATTTCTTCCTTGCAGGATCAGCTGTGGCCTTGGATAACCTATCCAAGGTGGAGTTGTCAGCATCTAACTCATTGGCCTTCTCTTGCCAATCTTTGCCAAACAGATTCTCACCTGTGCAAGGAATATTGCCCACTTTGTCCTGCACCCAGAGTTCCAAATCGGACGCCTGGAGCCAGGCAATTCTACGTGCACCTATGGCAATGGCATAGGTTCTGCTTATGCACTCAAAACAGTCAAAAGCTGCACGGTTGACAAACTTAGAAACATCCTGGGCATGTTTAACCAGTGTGAGAAAGTCTTACCTCTTATCTTCAGGAAGAAGAGGGCTGAAAACCTCTAAATCTCCTGTGACTTCCTTAAGGAACATTCCCATATATAAAATATAGGAACTGATCCTAGCAGAAAGCATGGAAGCCTGGAAAGTATGACGTCCAAAGGCATCCAAAGTTCGACACTCACGTCCTGGAGAATTAGAGGCATGCCTCTTTGCACTTCTGATCCTTCTCATAGCTGATTCCACTACAGTAGAGTGGTGAGGAAGCTGAGCTTTCTGGAAACCAGGACACGGAGGCACTCGATACATAGTATCCGGTCTACGGGAGTGAGGAGAGGTGGTAAGATGTGTCTCCCACATTCTTAACATGAGACCATGTAAGATCTCATGGATAGGCAAAGTAGCTGCCTCTTTAGGAGCTTTGGAATATTGTAAAATCTCCAACTCCTTTGCCCTGGGCTCTGTTTCATGAGCCACAGTAATGGAGAGACCCCGAGCCACCTCCCTGATGAAGTCCTGAAAGGAGATATCCTCTAGAGGAGACATCCTGCGTTTAGGGGAGGAAGGCTCCTCTGGGAGAAGTATTCCGGTACCAACAGAACTGTCAGAATCCTCAGATTCCTCTGAGGATTCAAAGTACCTACTGTTCGGATGCTCTTGTAGAGCCCGATACCCATACCGACCGAAGTCGGTACCGGAAGGCATCGAATGACTGGGTGCCGGCAATGCGGACACCAATGCTGATGCCGTCGGAGCCGGAGTCGGCACTGGTACCGGTTGAACTGTCTGACGCGGTTCCGAGGGTGTCAATGCCACAAGGAGAGCCGCCAGACTGCGTTCAATAGCGAGGAACCTCTGGGCTATCGACGCTGCTGATTTCTGGATGTCGGTACCGGAGAAAACAGCCGGTACCCCTTAGCATGGCACCAGTAGTTCTGCCGAGGTTGAGGCCTCGAGAACATCCTGGAGTCCCAATAATGCTTTGGAAGCCGAAGCCTCCCGCCGGGGCAATTTTTCCAGTGCAGAATCCTCAAGGGCAACGCCAGAGGCACCTCGATGCTTAGAAGGAGATCTACCCTTTGAGGACAGGCTAAACTTATGTTTAGTTACCTGAGATCCACGGGAGGAAGATGAAGCCCTGGAAGACGTCGATGCCACCGAGGCTGCATTGGAGGGAAACAGGGTACTGAGCTTAGCAGCTCGGTTTTGTCGACCCCTTTTGGACATCATGGCACAGGCCATACATTCCGTGATGGAGTGGTCAGGACCTAAACATTTAAGACACCATTCATGGGTGTCAGTGACTGAGATGGTACCGCCACACTTGGTGCACTTCTTGAAACCAGAAGCGGGTTTTTCCATGATGGAGGACGTTTGGGCCTAAGGCCCAAAAAGGTGCGTGCACCTGAGGAGGAAAAGAAAGTATTTCTTTTTTTTTTAAAGAAGAAGAAAAAGAAAATAAAAAAGCCAGTGGTACCGGTATAGTGTCGAAGGCAGACGCGACCACAAAAAACATAAAAGTAATAAGGGAATTTTTCTGTGGTGACAGGAACGACGACCTGCTGGCTCTGCAGAAAACGAAGAACTGGAGAGAGGCAGTTGGGAAAGGCGGGAAGGCAGCAAGCAGGCGCTGTGGGGTGCTCCCAAAAGCTTTCTAATTGGACGCTGGGGAGCGTTCCCGCGTAGGCTCCGTCGGTACCAACGATACCCATATGTGAAGACTACATTCCTGCTTGCTCCTGGAGATAAACAAAAACAAAAGGAGAGACAAGAAATGGCAGATGGACTAGAAACTGTAGAAAGAGAGTTAAGGGAAGACAGAAGAAAGCAGAAACCTAAGACCGAGACCAATATGCTCAGAGAGTAAAATGGTCAGACAATAAAGGTAGAAAAAAATAATCTTATTTTCAATTTAGTGATAGTGCAAAGTACAATCTTTATATTTAACACAGTATGGGGAAAAGCATCTCTTTTATTTCTCTGGTGTTGCTCCTCATGTCGAGTCTGGCTTCTTGAGGTTTTTGTTTCATTTTTGTCTACATATTTTTATATTTTTACTCTAGGTTGTAGTCACTTATTCTGTATTTGGTGAGTGTCTGTGTTCTGAGTGTGTAACTGAGGCCAGGTGTTCTGTTTACATGGAGTTTGTACTTAGGGATCTGTACTGTAATTTTCTTGACAGTCTTTTGATAGGCCAACAAAGCACCATTTATACCATCAGTAAGCATTCCATATGATAGCCCAGATACTCCTGAACTTCTAGAAAAATGTACTGCTTATCTCGCTTTCTAAGGACATTTACCATCCTTTTTTCTCAGTGCCACACTAAAAGAGAAATCCAGTCTCAAAAAACTTCCCACATACACTACAAGTTCCCTAAAATTTCTTATATGTGACCGTCAGCGATCTGATGCTCCTGATAGATGATTTAATTCAGCTCAGAAAACACAAAACTAAGGCCAACTTTACAAAACATATATTTCTTGTAATGAAATTAAGTTACAATTTCATTACTTCTTATATTGAAAACATGAAATCTCACTTACAAATGTGAAACATTTTGGAAAAATAAGTATTAATCATCTAACAATGATAATAGCAGAATCACCCTGTTGTTTTCATAACTGTGTGGTTCAAAAACGGCAGAAGGAAAGGATATGTAAATGAAACAACAGGAATAGAAAATTATTCCACATTCTGTGTAGTAACATCTAACAGAGTTCTTTCTTGGGAAGCTATAGGCTTGCATGAAAAAATATTTTTTTCTTGAGGAAGAGCAAATGCTGGATGCAACAACCGAATAT
Source organism: Ichthyophis bannanicus (assembly GCA_033557465.1). Classification (NCBI taxonomy): domain Eukaryota; kingdom Metazoa; phylum Chordata; class Amphibia; order Gymnophiona; family Ichthyophiidae; genus Ichthyophis; species Ichthyophis bannanicus. Next base: position 126,633,343 of record CM066048.1, read on the forward strand.
CTCTGACAGATCTGACCAGCGGCATTTCTACTTGTTTCTGGGTCTGTGACAAAATATTTTTTTCTAAACGATTAAAAACGTGAGTGAATTAAAAACAGTAACTAAGGGAAGGATTTGTTTTTCTGTCTAATCCCATCATAATTTCTCTTACTTTTATTTCCCACAAACCTCATTTGAATATGCAAATAAGAAAACGACTGCGACCTACTGTATATACAGTAATCATCACACAGGAAAAATCGCAAAAGAGGATTTCTTCACAACCTGTTATGTTGTTCTGTTTCAAAATTTTCATTTTCCTGTCTGCCTTATAATATAGGCGTATGTTCAGAATTATTTTGTCGTTCTGTTGTCATTTCTAAAGATAGGACTCACAAAGTTTTGAAATCTCAGGCAAACAATGTTTGTTTTTAGATAATTATTTTGTTCTCTGATTCCAGGTATTTGTTTCCAGATTGTTCTAACCAAAACCGGTAGACGATTGAGGAAATTCGGGGAGTCTCTGCAGCTGAAATGCGCTGTTAGTGGGTTTGACATCAGCAGTTATGTGATGTCCTGGATCAGACAAACTCCTGGTAAGAGCCCAGAATGGTTGGTCAATTATTATACTGCTTCAAACAATGCTAATTCCTCCACCATCGAAGGATGATTCACGGCTACCAAAGACAGCTCCAATTTCTATCTGCAAATGAACAACTTGTAAACTGAAGACACTGCCGTTTACTATTGTGCAAGAGACACAGTGACAAGAAACATCATGGACTGTTCAGTGAGGAACACCGTAAAAACACACGGAAAGAAAAAATCTTCAGCAACAAGAGAGAATACTTTCCAAATGAATTCTTCTTGTTAATCTATACTTACTACACTCTCATACGATCATGCACGAAAGAAAAAAGACCCCAGTACCAATCCGTCAGTATGCACTACATCTTTGATCACTACATCTTTGATCTTTGACACTACATCTTTGATCATAAAAAAACACCTCACACTGTTTCAGTTCAAGATCACACTGCAATCACAATGCAGAAATGTTTAAAATATTCTGCTTAAAGCTAGCAATGTTCAATTATTCAACAGTGACCTCAGGACAATGCTCAAATGTTTCTTTATTTATTTTATTTATATGGAAACTTTTTATATACCGCCCCTTCCAGAGATCAGGGGTGGTTTACATAGAACAATAGAACCATTTAAATTGTACATCTTGAACATTACAACTATTTACATAGTAGAACATAACTATTTACATAGTAGAACATAGTAACTATTTACAAACATAAAACAGGATGTCAGAGAAGGGAGGGACGGATCTGCTTAAAGTGCTGGCGCCTTTCAGATCGGGCACGTGCCCCCCTCCTCCTCCCCATACCTCCATCCAGCGCTGCCTGTTGTTTCCCTGGTGCTACTGCCGCTGTGAAAAAAAACAGAGGGTGGCAGCAGCAGGGAAAGAGCAGGCAGCACTGGACGAAGGTCTGGTGGGGGGGAGGGGGTGCGAGCCCAAGCTGCAATTCGCAAAGGGCGTGATTGCAGCTTGATACGGCCCTGTGTTCAAACATCTAGCATTCCCTCCATATAATCTAATCGGCTTTTTGGTTGGGTTCAGTCTCTGATTGGAGTTCTGTAAAAGCCCCACCCCCCTCTAAGGAGGGGGGGGGCGCCATCTCATTCTTCGCCTCAGGCAGTAGATTGCCTTGAGCCACCCCTGATCATTCCCCCCCTTTTCATTTAGATTATATCTCTAACGAGTAAAGTGTTCTCATAAACTACTTCCCGCCTTTCTATCTCCTCATATCTTACCCTTTTATTACAACAGCATACAGAATATTCACCCTGCTTATTTTTCAGATTCTGCTGTTTTTCCATCTCCCCCCTCGTTCATTCAGCATTTTTATAAACTTGAACACTCCTCTGATCAATCTGAACATCCTACCCAGTATCACACCTTACACTCCCAGTCTTAACTTCACTTTCCGCATAAAGCACAGTTACTTACCTGTAACAGGTGGGATGCTTCCAAAAGCTCTTGATTGGACGCTGGGAAGCGTTCCCGCGCAGACCCCGTCGGTACCGACGTACCCATATGTGAAGACTCATTCCTGCTTGTTCCTGGAGATAGTTTCTCTTCTACCTCATACCAATGTAAATGCCTCTATATAACTTTGAGGAAAGGAATGGAGAAAAAAACCAAGGATGTATCATTCCATGGCTTGACAGCATCTTGAATACTGTATGCAATTCTGGTCACCATATCTTTTAAAGGATATAGCAGAATTAGAAAAGGTACAGAAAAGAACCAACAAAATGAATCGATACCACTATTTTATTTATTAATTATTTATTTATTTGTATGCTTTTCTATACTGCCCCTTCCAGAGATCAGGGGCGGTTTACAAAGAACGAGATAAAACCATTGAACCTTGAATTACATAGAACATTTTGGCACAAACAATAACTTTGATACATGGAAACATGTTTAACTATTTACAGTTAACCATTTACAGCATTCATTATTATTATCTACAGAGAAAGAATTTAAACCAGACATTGATGGCTGATTACACAGGTCTGCAACTAAAAAGCTGTTTGATTATTTTCATCTAATTTCCATGTATTTTGGTGTGCTGAAAACAAATAAAATATTGAAAAAACTCCTAGACGTCATGATTTGCCACAACTTGCAAAATTGTCTTAAAATTTATCTTTTTTTTCAAATTACTATTAATTAATTCAAATTACTATTAATTAATTCACATAAGTGCATTTAAGATATAAAATGCCAAAAAATCCTTAAAAGGGTTGTCCGAGTTATGTAAAAAAAAATATAGCACTGTAAATCTGATGGTCAGCAATATATACATAAGCTAAGCAAATTTTAAGTCTGTGCTTCTAATGGTAGAAGGGGTTAATCTTTCCTGAAGAATCCAGTGGGAGGGAGACACAGGGCAGATAGCAGCAGCTCCTGTCAGTACAGGGGGGGCGTGGCCAGCACTGTGACATCTTTTGTACAGACACTGTCATGAGGCTGGAGCTAGAAAAGAAAGTGTTGAAAAAAACTCCTGATTTTCATGGAACTCAGAAAAGGCAGAGAGCGCAGTTCCAGCACAGCTCAGCCAGAGGGTGCATGAACAATTACACAGTACCTGAAGCAACGTGCTCTAGCACTGAGCACATTAATAACAAGCAGTTTCACCTGTTCTCAAACTCAGAACATGCAAACCAGAAATCCCTTTATAAAGGAAACCAGATGATCAGTGAAAGAGGAGGAACAGGAACTGAAGAAGGAGGAAGAAGGAGAACTGGCACAGGTGGAGGCAAGAGCCAGTGCTGGGGATGTGCCAAGAGCAAGGTCAGAAGGACCGGCAGCAGGAGCAGTGAGAGAAGCCCGGAAGAGGAAGGCTTCCATGTGCAGCCAACTCAAGGAGACAGAATCCAAAAGAGGTATTCTCAAAGGGATAAAGTCCAGAGAGGCCAAAGGTATTGGAACGGAGTCCAAAGCCAAGCAAACCAAAGAAGCAGCTTGCCTTATGTAAGCAACTCTCCTAGCCCAAGTAAGTCTCCTATGCTAAACCAGAAAGGCACAAGGAAAGGAGATTCCTTCTACAGTGATACTTTTGCCAAGAAACAGAGAGAGTGGAAATCCACGTCAGGATTTCCTGGTAACTCTGATTGTAGAGCAGTGCACAGAACAACTTATCAGCCTGAGAAGCTACGTCGTAAGCTGAGTACTGGGTGTGGCAGCCTACAGAAGCCAAGATATGAAAGGCCTTTCATTATAAGGGAAAGTTTAAGTGATGAAAATCTTATGGAAATAGATAAGCCTCAGAAAGTTAGAAGTAGTAAAGCTAACCTTTTAAAAGTACTTCCCAACAGTGTGATAAGGAAGTTGTATGAGAAACAGAAGAACCCCTGTGAGGAGTTAACAGATTCTGAAGACAGTCATAGCATTGAAGAAGGTAGTGACCCAGAATCAATGGACTGTGATTGTGAAACCAGTGTTCCCATTCCTCAGAGTGAACCAGTGGAATGTAACTTTTGTTCAAGAACTAGCTTGATTGCCTTGCTAAATGTATAAAGAAAGAGAACTCTGCATATGGTGAAGTTGATAACCATTTGTTTTCCTGATGTTAATTTCTATTGATTTGAAAGAAGCCTTAACCCAGATAACGATGGAACCTTTTTGTTAGAGGAAAGAATTTCCTTCATTTTCTTTTGTGTCTTATTGAACCTAAGCGTTGATCGGGGAAATAAAGCCTTATTACCCTACACTTTGGCGTAGACTGTTCTTTATAAGGAGTTCTGCACTACAAGGACCAGAATCCTCCTGGTCCTTCAGCTCAACCACTCCTTAATATAAATTAAATGTCACTGGACGCCCTTATTTACTACGCCAGTAGGGGCGCCTGGCGACAACACAGAGCTGCTCTCTCCTGCATGCCATACTCGTGCACGAATCATCATCAGGTTCTTGGTTCTAGGCTGTTCACACTTTTTCCATCGCAATTCATGTTAGCTCGTCATTCTTCAACCGCTATGTTATGGCTCCGCGAAAGTGTATTAATTCGCCAGACAGTTTCTGTTTCATCTGTGGTGAATATACATACCATACACGATCCATACCAAGCCTCACCACATTCAGAAAAGAAATAAAACACCATCTATTTCAAATCTACTATCCCGAAACCAGTCCTGAAAAACATAAGTCACAGGCATCCACCCCCTGCTCTAATTATCCCAACGCACTAACCCAACACGAAAACGGTTAGCCGCCCTCTCCCTATGGCTGTATCCTGTCCCCCATCCGATCTAGCTATAACCAAATATCAGTTGTATTTAACTCTATGTAAATTTTATGTGTATATATCTTGTAAATAGTTTCCCCCGTTATTCTCCCGTTATGACTGTACCCTTGTTCTATGTAAGCACATTGTGTTATGTAAAAAACATTGTTGCATTGTTCAGTTGTAATGTAAACCGCACTGATCTTAATAGCGCGGTATATAAGAAAAGCAAATAAAAATAAAAATACAGTGTTGAAGCAACAGCAGAATATTACAGACTTTGTGAAAAAAGTATACTTTGCATACTTTGGACTAAAAATTGGAGATCATGATAAAGTCTGGGCGCCTCATAAAGTGTGCAAACGGTGTGTTGAGGACCTCCGAAACTGGTTCAAGGGTAAGAAAAAATCTTTCCATTATGGGATTCCTATGGTATGGCAAGAGCAAAAGAACCATAGTGACGACTGTTACTTTTGTTCATGCAATGTGAAAGGGTTTATTCCAAATGGAAGCATTCCATTTCATACCCCAATCTTCACTCGGCAATTCGTCCCATCCCCCATGGCACAGATATACCAGTACCCAAGCCCCCTGCTACCTTGGAAGAGATACCTAGCTCCGATGAAGGTGAAGTCATACCTGAACCAGATGACGAATCAAGTTCTGACTTTGAAGATGATACAAGACCAAAATTGTTTTCTCAGGAGGAGATGAATGATTTGGTAAGAGACTTGAATCTTCCCAAAGATGCCGCTGAGTTACTCAGATCAAGGCTGAAAAGCAGGAATTTATTGTTGCCAGGAGTGTCATCTTCATGGTTCAGACATCGTGAAAAGGAGTTCGTTCCTTACTTCGCCCAGGAAGTCAAGTTGGTTTATTGCATCGATGTCGAAGGTCTGATGGGTCAATTTAAAATCCAATATGATTCAGAGCAATGGCGTCTTTTTATAGATTCTTCAAAAAGAAGTCTCAAAGCAGTTTTACTCCACAACGGTTTTTACGCTTCTATACCTGTAGGTCATTCCGTACACTTGAAGGAAACCTACGAGAACTTGGCATTGGTTCTTCGTAAACTTAAATATAAAGACCATGGTTGGCAAGTGTGTGGGGACTTGAAGGTCTTGTGCATGCTGCTTGGGCAACAAGCTGGGTATACCAAATATCCTTGTTTTCTGTGTCTATGGGACAGTCGAGACCGACAAAATCACTGGACCAAGAAGAGTTGGAAGCCGAGGGTGCTAACAGTCGGTGAAAAAAATGTCCTCCGAGAAACTTTGGTACCTTCCCATAAAGTTCTTCTACCACCTCTCCACATAAAATTGGGATTGATGAAGCAATTCGTAAAATCACTTCCAAGAGATGGAGAATGCTTCAAATACTTGGTCACCATGTTTCCAGGCCTGTCGGAGGCAAAATTGAAGGAAGGTGTGTTCGTCGGACCAGACATTAGAAGGCTTATAGTTGATCAAGAGTTTGTCAATACCATGACGGAATCTCAAAAAGAAGGGTGGATTGCATTTAAAGAAGTCGTACAGAAATTTTTAGGCAATAACAAAGATCCTCACTACAAAAAGATCGTCGGACGAATGCTGAAAGCATTTCAAGCTTTAGGTTGCCTGATGAGTTTGAAAGTGCATTTCCTCCAGTCCCACATTGACTACTTTCCTGAAAATTTGGGAGCTGTGAGGAACAAAGTGAACGATTCCACCACGACATTAAAGAGATGGAAAAGAGATACCAGGGAAAATGGAACATTACAATGATGGCAGACTACTGTTGGATGCTTCAGAGAGACATTCCAGGTGCTACTCACAAGCGTAAATGCACCAAGAGGAGCCTCACAAGGAAGAAGAATAGTGTTTAGTGTGTGTAGGTGAGCTCATTTCAGTTCAAAAAAGGATTTTCATGAAAATGTAATAAAACTTTAATTTTATAAGTCTATTTCCATTTATTTTGAGGTATTGCCTTATTTAACATAGTTACTTAAATTGTCAGGAACCGTGACGTCCTATGACAAAATGGAGGTCATTTTCGGATTCAGCACACCAAAAAACATAACGATTACGTGGAATAACCAAAACAGCTCTCGAAAAAAAGATTTTTGCAGACCTGTGTTATCATATAGTGAGACAATGTATCATAGTTGTTAATGGATACATTGCAAAGGTGAATGATTAATTGAATTAGGTAGGATAAACTTGAGACAATTGTGTCGTGTATTCTTGTGATACGTGTTCAAGTGAGGATTGAAAGTTAATGTAGTGTTGGGCGAAAAGATATGAGGAGAGGCTTAAAAGATTACAGCTCTTCTACTTGGAAAAGAGATGGCTGAGGGGAGATATGATAGAGGTCTATAAATTCATGAATGAGGTAGAGTGGGTAAACGTAGATCAGTTGTTTACTCCATCAATACGTAGAAAGACTAGGGAACAAGCAATGAAGGGCCCCTAAAAATTAAAGGCAACATAAAAAAAAATATTGAAGGTCAAGAGAAAACTAAAATTTTAATTAGGGATCCCAGACCGGAAGGTGAAGCCAAAGTTTGCATAGCTGTGCTGTGTAACCATTTGCTTTTAATAGATTACAAGCCTGGATATGCAAATTGAATAACTAGATTTGCTGTTTAAAGCTGATCAGCTGTATTCCAGATCAATGCAGAGAAGCAGAAGCGCTCATTGTCTTGCTCTGTTCATCACATCAAGAGCCCTTTGACTTTTACAGCAATGAACATTTTACTTGCCTTGCTACTTTTCAGCATTTTTCTCCCAGGTAAGAGTTTTTCACACACACAGTAGCAGATGAGTGCGAGTGTGTGCATATATATATGAACTTTTATAGACTGATTTTTATTCACAGTTGTTATTAATGCTGGTTTCCTGAAACAGAGACGACTTCAAAGATTAAAATCTTATATTTTTTTATGAAGATGACAGTTCTGCAGACCTTGGTCTTAACCTCACTAGAATATTACAATGTGCTGTACTTGGGATTGCCGACATCTCATGTAAAAGCACCGCACACTGGTTCACAATGCAGCGATGTGGCTTATTTCTGGAGCCAAACATACGAATCATCTTTCCCCAGTTTTGAAGCAATCTTCGGATTCAGTTTAGAGGTCTGTGAATGCTTTTTCGATGTTTACAATTGCATCTTCCTTTGTCATTAACTTTGCCATTATCAATCCGTCAGACAGGACGCTCACTCTGTTCACAATCCCAGCAACTGCTGGAAGTTCCAGCTCTTCATTTGGCTAGGTTATCCAGAACAAGAAGCCATGCTCTCTCACCCATAGGCCACAAATTACGGAATCAGTTCCCAGCATCAGTTTGGGAATGGCCCGATATGCTTGATTTTTGAAGGTAACTAAAGTGACACTTTCCACAGAGGCCTTTAATGTTTATTAGTGATGAGGTGTCTAGCATTTCAACATTTTTATGTTGTTTTTGTTTGTGTTTTAAATTGTATATGTTTAATTGTAACCAATTGAGGACGTAGGATTAGTGAGATATAAATACTCTTTCCTTTCTTTGTCAGGGATCCAATCCCAAGTGCAACTCATCCAGTCTGGTCCAGAAGTGAAAAAGCCCGGAGAGTCCCTCAGACTGTCTTGTAAATTAATTTTATTTATTTATTTAATACTCCTTATATACCGTGCTATTTCTCATCAGTGCGGTTTACATTGAACATTAAACACTTGGACATACTTATTTTGTCCTACGTTTACATAAAACAGGGTTATAACATGGAGTTAACTGGGGAAACTATATACATATGAGAAATTAGCTTCAAGTAAATAACGGTTGAATCATAACAGATTTTACAGTCAAACTCAGATTACAGCGTTTTTATACTCTGCTGGTAAGGAATAGTCATGTTGGTGTACAAACTGATTGCAGTTCTCAGTTGACATAGTTGGGTGAGTGTCTGGGGGGGGATCATCAGTTTGTGTAAAGTGTAAGAGGAACAGGTGATGTTTAAGGGCCTTTCTAAACTGAATGAGGTCTCTGATTGCCTTTATGTAGAAGGGAGTTTATTCTAACACCTGGGGGCATAGCTTGTAAATGCTCTATTAACATAGTAACATAGTAGTTGACGGCAGATAAAGACCAGCATGGTCCATCCAGTCTGCCCAGCAAGATGGCAAGAGTAGGTGCACCTGTCACTCCGCGCAGGCCACCCCTCCCCATATCCTTGTTCAGGGGTAAACCCACCACTCCATGTAGGACATCCCTATTTGTTGAGACGTTATATGGTTCAGAAGTTAGATGGTACAGTTTATTTTGTTTTTTTCCTATTTCTGTAAAGGGATCCTCTGTGTTTGTCCCATGCCTTTTTGAATTCCGTCACCGTGTTCGCCCCTACCACTTCCATCGGGAGGGCATTCCAAGCATCCACCACCCTTTCAGTGAAAAAATATTTCCTGACATTGCCTTTCAATTTACCCCCTTGCAGTTTCATGTTATGCCCTCTAGTTTTACAGCTTCCCCGTCTTTGGAAGAGGTTTGTTTGTTCATCATTTCTCTTTAAGTATTTAAAGGTCTGAATCATATCTCCCCTGTCCCTCCTTTCCTCCAAAGTATACATATTTAGGTCTTCAAGTCTCTTCTCATAAGGCTTCTGACGCAGGCTCCAAATCATTTTGGTCGCCTTCCTCTGAACAGTCTCCAGTCTTTTTACATCCTTTGCAAGATATGGTCTCCAAAACTGAACACAGTATTCCAAGTGAGGCCTCACCAGTGACCTATACAGTGGCATAAGTACCTCTTCTTTTCTGCTGGTAATCCCTCTTTGTATGCAGCCCAACATCCTCCTGGCTTTTGCCACCGCCTTGTCGCACTGTTTTGCCACCTTGAGATCAGCAGAGATAATCACACCAAGGTCTTTTTCCTGAACTGTGCATACCAACCTTTCTCCCCCTATCGCGTACATTTCTCTTGGATTTCTGCTACCCAAGTGCATGACACTGCACTTTTTTGCATTAAATCGTAGTTGCCAAGCTTTAGACCAGTCTTCCAGCTTTTGTAGATCTTTCTTCATGTTAACCACTCCCTCGGGGGAGTCCACTCTGTTGCAAATTTTTGTGTCGTCTGCAAAAAGACAGACCTTTCCATTCAGTCCTTCAGCAATATCACTCACAAATACATTGAACAGTGCCGGGCCCAGGACCGAACCCTGGGGCACCCCGCTAATCACCTTCCTCTCATCCGAGTGAGCTCCATGTACAATCACCTTCTGACGTCTGTCAGTCAACCAATTTCTAATCCAGTTTACCATCTTGGGACCCATCCCCAAGCTACTGAGTTTATTGACAAGCCTCCTATGAGGAACAGTATCAAAGGCTTTGCTGAAATCCAGGTAGATGACATCCATTGCATGCCCCTGATCTAGTTCCCTGGTCACGCAGTCAAAGAACTCGATCAGATTTGTTTGGCAAGATCGTCCTTCGGTAAAACCATGTTGCCTCGGGTCTTGCAAGCTGTTGGTTTTCAGAAAGTTCACTATTCGCTCTTTCAGGAGTGCCTCCATTACTTTTCCCGCCACCGAGGTAAGGCTCACGGGCCTGTAGTTTGACACTTCTTCCCTGTCACCACTTTTGTGTAGAGGTACGACATCAGCCATTCTCCAGTCCTGAGGAACCTCTCCTGTTTCCAAGGATCTGTTGAAGACATCCTTTAACGGTCCTGCAAGAACCTCTCTGAGCTCTTTCAGTATCCTGGGATGTATCCCATCCGGTCCCATGGCCTTGTCCACTTTCAGTTTAGCAAGTTGTTCTAACACCTCTTCTTCTGTGAATGGTGTGGTATCTACTTCATTCCCATTTTTATATTTGGGAGTCATAGCTGGTCCATCCCCAGGATCTTCTTTAGTAAACACAGAGCAGAAGTAATTGTTTAGCAATTTTGCTTTTCCAGTGTCACTTTCCACGAGTCCTTTCCCAGCACTTCTGAGTCCTGCAATTCCAACTCTGATCTTTTTCCTTTCCCGAATATACCTGAAGAAATTTTTGTTGCCACCCTTAACATCTTTAGCCATCTTTTCCTCTGCCTTTGATTTTGCTATCCTTATTACTCTTTTAGACTCTTTGAGTTGGATCCTGTATTCATTTCTGTGTTCTTCTGTCTGCAAGCTTTTGAATTTTGCAAAAGTTGTGTTTTTTGCCTTTATATGAGCAGCCACCTCTTTGGAAAACCAAATAGGTTTCCTTCTCCTCTTGCTTTTATTTACTTTTCTTACATATTTATCTGTTGCTCCTTTTATTGCCTCCTTTAGTTTAGCCCATTGCAATTCCACTTCCTTTATCTCTTCCCACCCCGTCATCTCCTCCTTCACGTACTCTGCCATTTTATTGAAGTCAGTGTATTTGAAGTTTAGGACTCTGAGCTTGCTATGATTGGCCTGTACCATGGCTTTTATTTCAAACCACACCGTGTGATGGTCGCTGTTGCTCACAGGGGCACTCACGCAGACATTTGACACACTATCACCGTTGGTGAGCACTACATCCAGCGTTGATCTTTCCCTGGTTGGTTCCATCACCATTTGTCTAAATAATGCATCTTGGAGAGCATCTGTTGATGGTTGATTGGTTGCATTTTAGAGATTCGCTTTAGAGATTAGAGATTGAAGCCTCTGGATTCAATTTCACCATCTACTGGATGAACTGGCTTCGAGAGGATCCCAGTAAAGGGCTGGAGTGGATCTCCACTATAACATATGATAGCAGCCGCATAGAGTATGCTAGTTCAGTGAAAAGCAGATTCACCATCTCCAGAGACAATGCCAACAGCATGCTGTATCTATAGAAGAACAGTCTGAAAACAGAAGATACAGCGACTGAAACCATCAGAGAGTCCGGGGGAAAACTCAGATACACAAGAAAAGAGCAGAATTTTAACTCAGGCTGCCTAAAAACAGAACTACTATATAATAAGAAGTCAATCTATAAAAGTTCATATATACAGTATGTGCACACACTCGCACCAATCACTTGATTGAACATTGCAACTGTCTTGGTTTGATTGAACTTTGCAGCTGGCTCCACAGAGATCAAATTGTACTGAATTATATGTTTTTGATGATTAATGTTTTCTGTCTTGAGATTCCTAAGAAGAGTAGTCAAGGAGCTGATTTTGTTTGTTGCAATGTCAACAGAAGACTCTATAGGCTTAACATTTTTGGGGTCCTGAAGCTTGGACTGTTAAGGGGACAACTTTGCAACCAGCAACAAGGTCTGGGTAACCACTGTTATCTTCTTCAATGGGGTTGTTCCACGACAGATCACCACAAAGTTTTTAAAAATTTAACCACGATCCAAGATGGCGGCACGCAGCGTCTAGGCTCCTGATCTCTGTTTCTGATGGGTCACAAGAGGAAGGCGAAGCACGGTGTGCTACCCCAGGCTGCCGCGCTGACCTCAACTCCGGATCCCAGTCCTTTGTATTCCTTTGTTCGACACCAGGAGCTGCAGCCAGTATCTGGGAACAGAAGCTCTGCTTGGGGCTGGGTAGCTCAGCGTCTCCCTCGAGCAGTGATCTCATGCTCCCAGAAGCATACCGGTCTCGGAAACAGCTCTGCCAAGATTTGGCTCGTGGTAGTGCGGAGGCATTGGACTCTCCGGTGCTGGGGTTTCCTTTGTCCTTGCTGGGGATGCCTTTACGGAGCATGGCAGACGGTGGTGTTTCTCTGCAGGAGCAACAGTCTGGGTTGGCTTTCAAAAATGGATGCTCTGCTGCAGCGACTGGAGATTACTCCGGGAACCCCTCCTTGGTCCCGCAGACCAGTGCAGAGTTGACAATTGTGCAGCATAGGGCTGGAGCACATTTTCCTTTACAGGATCCTGAACAATTTACCCTGGAGTCTATTTGGTCAGTCATTAATGATGAGGTTCTTATGACTCAGATACTGGTGATTCAAGGACAAGTTATTTCTAACATTGTAGGTTTGGCACAATCGGTGCAGGATTTTAATTTAATGAAAAATAGGGTGGAAGATGTTACTGTAAGCACTCAGTGTTTGGAGACTGTCTGACATGTTTATTAAAGACTCTGACCATTTGAAAACTAGGTTGGAGCAGTTGGACAATTATACTAAGCTTGCCAATCTTCGTTTGATTAATTTTCCTTGCTCCCCTGTTATTTCAGCTAGGGAAATGTTTAAACAACATCTGGTAGAAACTTTGGAGCTTCCCTGCAGAATCATGTCCTCCTATTGTAAAAATTTACCACCTTCTGAGGGGCCAGAAGTCCTCGGCTAACGTTGAGGCTACTGGGCTTGGGCAATTTGATGAGTTAAATGTTTCAGTTGTTAGAAACTTCAGATACCTGTAACCTGTTTAGTTACTTTTGCTTTAGTTTTTGACAGAGAATGGCTTTTAAGGTTGTTTTTTTAGGAAAAGAAACTTGTTGTTTAAGGAGTGTCCTGTTCAGATTTTTCCAGACCTCACTAGGGAAACCCGTTGTCGCAGGAAGGAGTTTCTGGTCCTGCACCCACGGGTTCGTCAGCTTGGGGGTTTGTATTTCCTAAAGTATCCATGTAAGTGCTTAGTGAAACTGCAAGGTAATTCCTTTATTTTTTTCTATCCCTCTCAATTGATTTCCTTTTTGAATTCTATGGGTCCTGTGGGGAGGGGGGGAGGGCATGCAGTATGGCCTATCTTATGTTCTTATGTTCTTAGGGGTGAATGAGCGGGTCTCCTTGGTTGTGTAATAAAAGTGTGATATTGATGCACCACCCCCACCAGTAAGCATGCAGTCAGAGTCAGGTCTTAATTGTGCCAGAATGGGGTAGGACAGAATTCCAGCACTTCTTGAGTCTCCAAACAGGAAGTGACGTCTAGATTTAGTCTGCACTCAAGCAGATGGAGCAAATAGTATTATTGCCTCATTCAAACTTCTCAAACTCTGAGGGAGGCTCCGAGATAGACCAAGAATGCCTGGTTACACATCATTCCATCAACACCCCAAATTTTCCAAGGTGAGGCAACCTCTGCTGCTTCTCCCTCACCCCCAGAGCAGATGGCAGAGGAGAAAGTTGGGCCGCCAGTTCTGTAAAATGCCTCTTTTACCAGCACTTTTCTGGACCACATGCAGCCAGCCATTTCAACCTTACCACTGGTATCTCTGTGTTCACTATGGCTTCAAGGATTGTGCTTGGGCAGGGAAGCCAGAAATGGATACTGGTGGAGGAGAGAAGTTAAATGGAGGAATTTATTTCTAGCTCTGGCCCACCCCTTTCCACAACCCAACTTCTCAGGTCCACTTTCTTTTGTCTACAAATTAAACCCTGTATTTGCACCATCTATTGTGCTACTATGTAATTGTCTAAAGTCATCTGTGGCTTTTGAGTCAAATATCAAAAGCAGGGAAACAAATAGATCTGGTTTTCAAAATATTGACAATGAATATTCATCAGATGTATTTACATACACATGGTCTAGGTGGAAAGCTAATTTGCATAGCTTGTCTATCTTAAAAATCACATCATTTGCAGCCCTACCAACTGGAGATGAAACCATTCATCAAGAGACGCAGATATCTGTCTAGATTAATAACCATGACAATACAAAAATCATTTCAATCCAGTGAAAAGCTTAATTTAATATCTACAGAAACCCTCCGCTCTCTACCTAGGCCACAAGGTTTGGATTTAAGTTTTGGTTGTTTCCATTCTTTGAGCAGGAGGTCAGGGGATGGGAGGGAGTTTCATCATAAATCTGAGTTGATTGTACAACGTGAGAAGAAAAAATATGTGACTAGCAAGACATATGACTAATCCATCATTATAAAAATGCAAAATATTCATAATAAAGACTTTGGAAAAATTCACAAAATAAAGAGTAGGCATTCAGCAAATCAAATTATCCATGAAGTTAATGAATAGAAAAATGGTAACAGAGCCTTCTTAAGAGAGCCGGAGAACAAGAGAGTCGGAGATCAGTTTCAGTCATACACATGTATTCTGTCTACCAAGACATGGGTTACCAAAGCCACTTATGGGATAAGAAATTAGCTACAGATTTCCAAAGATCAATGCACCACAAATGAAGATGATGACCTGAAACAAGATCACACTGCTCAACCAAAATCTAGACTAAAGTTATTTCAGATGCAGTTCACTAGGCTACATAATGAGCTAGAAAGTGATGCCTGGATGAGCCTATAAATAACTAGTCCATTTTTATAATTTCCTATGCAAATAGCAGACCTTTTCTTCCTGTTTAAATAGAAGCAACACTTATTTTAGGAAGCAGTCTGTTGCAAACTGAGGAGAATCCGTTGTAATTTTGTTTCTGTTCAGTCATGAAACGGTGTGTTTGTATTCTTCTGCTGGCCATTCTGTCAGGTAGGTATTCCTAAAAGAGATGATCAATTTTTCATCCTAATTGAGTTCCTTTTTAAAGAATGGTTTGTTTTTTTCAGGCGTCCTCTCTGAGGTGACATTAGATCAGCCGGTGTCTGCAGTTCTGAAGCCCTCACAGACCCTCAGTCTGACCTGTAAAGTCAGCGGCGTTTCCATCGACAGCAGCAGCTACGCCTGGAACTGGATTCGGCAGCCGCCAGGAAAAGGACTGGAATGGTTGGCTCGTATATACTATGATGGCAGGACTTGGTATTCGCCTTCTCTCCAAAGTCGATTAAAAATCTCCAAAGACACCTCCAGTCCCAAAAACAAGTATTCTCTGCAAATGACGGGCATGAAGGCTGAAGACACGGCCACATACTACTGTGCGAGAGATGCACAGTGTGAGAAAGGAAGACAGAACTCATACAAATACCACACAGATATCTAAACTGCTTTCTCTTGGCTCTGAAAAAATGTGGCCAGACTCTGAGAAAGCGTATTTACTCACCTGTAACAGTTGTTCTCCAGGAGCAGCAGGAATCAGTCCTCACTTATGGGTGACGTCGGCGCCGACGGAGCCCTCGCGGAGCAATTTTCCCCAGCTTTCAAAGAAAGCCTTTGGGAATTGCAGCGCGCATGCGCGGTCGTCTTCCCGCCCGAAGGTGCCATCTTAGCCAGTCAGATGACATAGCTAAAAAAGACAGCATAAAAATTTGCAAAAGAACATAAGCAGACGATTGCAACTCCAAGGGGAGGAGGGAGGGTAGTGAGGACTGATTCCTGCTGCTCCTGGAGAACACCTGTTACAGGTGAGTAACTACGCTTTCTCCAGGACCAAGCAGGAAGTCAGTCCTCACTTATGGGACTCCCAAGCTCAAGGCTACCGGAGACCCTAAGCACAAAAATGAGCTCCCTCTAGCTCAGCAGCACAGAAGGATAGAATCTTCGCTGAATTATCACCCACCGGTAGCCCACATCCGGGATGGAGGGTAGGAGTTGCTCAGACCTCAAAGAGATTACGGAGGACTGCCTGTCCGAAAGCACTGTCCCTACGGGACTCCCTCTCGAGACAGTAATGGACCGCAAAAGTCTGGCTTGAAGACCAAGTAGCGGCCCGGCAGATGTCTGCCAGCGGAACAGAGCGGAGGTAAGCCACTGACGTGGCCTTTGCCCGAACACAATGAGCCGTGACTCGAATTTCTAAGGCGAGTCTGGCTGCCCCATAAGCCCAAGAGATACAGTCCGCAACCCAGATGGACAGAGTACGCTTGGAGACCGGGAGTCCCAATTTATTGGGGTCAAAAGACACAAAAAGCTGAGCAGCTTTACGGTGCTCCCGCGTACGGTCAAGGTAGAAGTTCAAAGCCCTTCTACAGTCCAGGGTATGGAGGACCGTCTCAGCTCGGCTGGAGTGTGGTCTGGGAAAGAAGGTTGGAAGTACCACCTCCTGATTGATGTGAAAAGGGGAGACCACTTTAGGCAGAAACTTAGGGTGAGTCCGTAGGACTACCCTATTCTTGTAGAACCGAGTGTAGGGGGGATCAGACACGAGGGCCTGCAACTCACTTACGCGCCTAGCGGAAGTGAGGGCTACCAAGAACAGTGTTTTCCAAGACAGAAAACGGAGAGAACATGTAGCCATAGGTTCAAAAGGCGGACAGGTGATCCGCTGCAAAACCACATTCAGGTCCCAGTTCGGCGCTGGCGGGCGCAGAGGTGGTTTAAGTAGAAGGAGACCTCGGAGAAACCTCAATACGAGAGGGTCGCTGGAGAGAGGTCTACCGTCCACCGGCACATGATGTGCCGAAAGAGCACTGAGGTGAACTTTGACGGAGTTGGACTTAAGTCCCAGATTAGAGAGGTGTAGCAAGTACTGCAAGATCACCGACACCGGGCAGGAGAAGGGATCCTGCGACTGTTGGGTACACCAGACTGCAAAGCGACGCCATTTAAGGGCGTAGCATTTGCGGGTAGAAGGGCGTCGCGAAGCTAGGACGACCTCCTCCACCTCCGCCGGCAGGAGAAGGGGAGCAAGGACTACCCTCTCAGCAGCCAGGCCATGAGGTTGAGAGACCTGAGGTTGGGGTGCAGTAGGGACCCCTGATCCTGAGTGAGGAGATCCGGTTGTACCCCCAGAGGGATCGGACCCTCCACCGCCAGTTGCAGCAGGAGCGGAAACCACGGCTGTCTGGGCCAGCGAGGGGCCACCAGGATCATAAAGGCTTTGTCTCGGAGAACCTTGAAAAGAGTCCGAGAGACCAGCGGGATGGGAGGGAAAGCGTACAGAAGGCTCCCCGACCATGAGATCAGAAAAGCGTCCGCCGCAACCCGAAGGGGGTGTGGCTGACGAGAGCAGAAGCGAGGAAGCTGCCGGTTGCGAGGACTGGCAAAGAGATCCATCGTGGGGAGGCCCCACCTGAGGAAGAGCTTCTGAACTACCAAGTGATCCAGACGCCACTCGTGCGGCTGGAGGACCCTGCTGAGTTTGTCCGCAAGGCCATTGTCTTGGCCCGGGAGATAAACTGCCTTGAGGAGAATGCCGTGACTGACGGCCCAAGAGCAGAGCTTCTGAGCCTCCCGGCAGAGGAGAAAGGAGCCCGTGCCCCCCTGTTTGTTCACGTAGAACATGGCAACTTGATTGTCCGTCTGGACAAGGACGGACTGTTGGGAAGTCAGGTGGGAGAAGGCCTTGAGAGCTAGGCGAATCGCCCGGAGCTCCAGGAAGTTGATCTGCTGAGCAGACTCCCACGTGGTCCAGAGGCCCTGAGTACGCGCCTCTTGGCAATGCGCTCCCCAGCCCAGGAGGGATGCATCGGTGGTCAGCACCCGGGTCGGCTGAGGTGACTGGAAAGGCATACCGAATATCAGGTTCGGCTGCCGGAGCCACCACCGGAGAGACGAGATCAGCGGCTCGGAATCGCGCACTAGGTCTGCGAGGCCGCCCGTGGCTTGTCGCCACTGCCGGCGGAGACACCATTGAGCAGACCGCATGTTCAGGCGGGCATTGGGGGTCACATGGACGGTGGAAGCCATATGGCCGAGCAGTCTCAGGAAGCGCCTGGCGGAGACCAGGGGCTGGCTGCGAAAGCGGTCGGCTAGGTCCATGAGCCGCTGAGCCCTGTCGAGCGGTAGGTACGCTCGCGCCTGAGGGGTGTGCAGCCTTGCGCCGATGAACTCGAGATCCTGTGAGGGGAGCAAAGTGGACTTTGCGAAGTTTATGACAAAGCCCAAGTGCTGCAGCAGAGTCACCGTGCGGCACGTGGCGTCGGTGACCTCCTGAGCGGACGCTGCTCTGATGAGCCAGTCGTCGAGGTACGGAAAGACATAGAGGCCGTGAAGCCGAAGATGGGCCGCTACGACCGCGAGACATTTTGTGAAGACTCGCGGTGCGGAGGACAGGCCAAAGGGCAGTACTCTGTACTGGTAATGATTTCCTGCCACCACAAACCTTAGGTATTGGCGGTGGCTTGGGTGGATGAGGATGTGCGTGTAGGCATCCTTTAGATCCAAGGAGCATAGCCAATCTCCCTGCTGGAGGTAGGGCAGAAGGATTCCAAGGGTAAGCATTTTGAACTTCTCCCGCACAAGGAACTTGTTGAGGTTGCGCAAGTCCAGGATGGGTCTGAGGCCCCCTGTTCTCTTTGGTATCAGAAAATACCTTGAATAGAAGCCTTGACCTCTCAGGTGGTGGGGCACCGGTTCCACCGCCTGTTCCTGCAGAAGACCTGCTAACTCCTGGAGGAGCAACTCCCTGTGCAGAGGGGGGCGTGGGGGCTCTCCCGGAAAATAGGAGGGAGGGACCTGATGGAAGTGGAGAAGGTAGCCCTCTCGCACGACCTGAAGCACCCAGGCATCTGTGGTGATGCTGGACCACCTGTGGGCGAAGTGAACCAGCCGGCCTCCGGTGCTGGGGGGGACCAGCGGAGGGGGAGAGGCTATGCTGAGCGAGTCAAAAACCCCCACCCTGCTGAGCAGGGGCCGGTGGTGCAGGCTTGGGGGCTTGCTGCCTACGGGACCCGTTACCCCGTCCCTTGGCCTGCTGGCCCTGTTGGGGAGCTGCAGGGGCCTGATAATGGGGGTATTGTTTGTAGGCAGCCGCCTTCCTCGGGTAAAAGGACTTTTTACCCGAGCCCTTCTTTTTCTGGGAAGGGGCGGAGGTCTTCCTAGAAAGCCTGGTCCTGGTGAGAGTCTCAGTCTCAATTTGTGCAGCCTTTTCCGCCATGGGCTTGCCAAAGAGGTTTTCGCCTCGGCAGGGGACATCGACCAACTTGTCCTGTACCCAGGGCTCAAGGTCGGACGACTGAAGCCAAGCCTGTCGGCGGGCACCGATGCCGGCTGCGGCTACTCGAGCCGAGGCTTCAAAGCCATCATAGGCTGCTCGGGACATGAACTTTGAGCATTCCCGAATGCCCGTGGACAAGGCTAGGAACCTCCGCAAGGGCTCCTCGGAGAGACCAGCGGAGAATCCGGCTAGCTCTTTAGCCAGATCCCTGAGATACATGCCCATGTATAGCTGGTAAGTCTGGACACGACAGGCGAGCATAGAGCCCTGGAAGCACTTCTTGCCAAGGCCATCCAGGTTACGGGCCTCCCTTCCAGGAGGCACCGAGGAGTGCATCTTCTGGCTCTTAAGACGATGCATGGCCGATTCCACTACCATGGAATGGTGTGGCAGCTGTGCCTTTTGAAAGCCAGGGCTCTTGCGGACCCGATAGATAGAATCGACCCGCTTGCTCAGGACCGGCGAGGAGGCCGGACTCTCCCACATGCGGAAGAGTAGTCGTTCCAGCATAGGAGGAACCGGCACAGTAAAGTGTTCCCTCGCGGGAGAGAGTCATACTGGAGGGCGTCGAGCTCTTCGGCTCGAGGCTCCTCCTCGGGATCCGCAGGGAAGGCCAAAGCCTTGGCCATATCCCTAACGAAGTCCGAGAACCGGGCATCCTCCGGGGGGGACTGCTTCCGAGGCTCGGACTCCGGTGAGTCCGATGGGACACACCGAGTCCGGAAAGAATCAGGTGACTCTTCCTCCTCAGACTCCCAGACCGACTCCGACGAGGACTCGGTGGGGTCGGCCCGGGCAGGGTGCGGCGCCAGCCGCCCCGACGCCGAGGGAGTCGGCGTCGGCGACCTCGGTCCCGAACGGGAGGCCGAGGGCGACCTCGACCGAGGATCGACTCGAGTTCTCATCGACTCGAGGATCGGCTCGGTCTCCGGGGTCGACTTGGACGTCGACGTCCCGGCGGTCGGGGCAGCGACGCCAGCGAAGCCAGCGAGCAGTGCCCGCTGCTGGTCCATGAAGGCAGACAGTCTGCTCTCCAAGGCCGTCAACCTGAGTCCGAGCTCAGGTGACCCAGCAGCCCCCGACTCGGGCCCCGACGGCGTCGGGCCCGACGTCGGCTGTCGCGGAGGCGAGTCCAGAAGGACTACAGGACTTACCCGGGCAGGCATCTCCGACTCCAGGCGAGGTCGCTTCGGGAGGTGTTCCTTCTCCAAGGACCCGGGGCGGCTGTCGGGGCTATGCGACCTGGCCCTCGCGGAGCCAGGAGCGTCCACCGACGCCGCCCTCGCGGGTTTTTCCTTCCGACGATGGTCCCCGGAGGGAGAACCCCGGTCGGAGGAGCTCCGGCGACGGTCCGAGCTGGAGCCTTTCGACACGGAGGCCTCCGACGAGGTCCGGGTACGGCTGGGGTCAGCGAAGATTCTCTCACGCTGATGCCGCCGACTTCTCAACGCCTTCGAGGACAGTTTGCTGCAGGGCCCACAGATCAGTTCCTCATGATCCGGGCCCAGGCAGCGGAGGCAAAAGTCGTGTGTGTCGGTTAGTGACATATTTCGGTCACACTGACCACACCGCTTAAACCCACTGGCAGCCATCGGGGGAAAAAGGGCCCCTGCGAGGTCAAAGGACCGGGCTGCCAGGGAAAACGAAAACGAAAGCTGACTAAGTCAGAAAAAACCGAAAAAAAACGTAAGAGGACTCGAGACCGGCGTCGCGAGTCCGGGCGGGAAAACGATCGGCGTCGAACCGAAAGAAAAAAGTATAAAATAAAGAAGAAAATCAACTTTTTCGCGGGGACAAGACGGGGACGTCTGTAGGGCTCCGCGGAAAAAAGAAGACTGGCTAAGATGGCACCTTCGGGCGGGAAGGAAGACGACCGCGCATGCGCGCTGCAATTCCCAAAGGCTTTCTTTGAAAGCTGGGGAAAATTGCTCCGCGAGGGCTCCGTCGGCGCCGACGTCACCCATAAGTGAGGACTGACTTCCTGCTTGGTCCTGGAGAAACAATAATAGGCAAGTTGTTTAATATATATAGTAGCAATGAATGCAGCATATTTAATAACTATGTTAATATTTCTTTCTCTTCTTTACTTTAAGACTAGTAATGTAGTGTTGTTTTTACCTCCCGATACTCTCAAAGCAGCATATGTCTGAGGCGCTACCATCATTCCTACCATCTGGGGTGGTGCAGTAATATCGCAGTTTCAGTCCTGAGGGGAAGGGCAGGTCCCCTGGGAGTCCCACAGAACCTGCTTGCTCAGGGGGATTGAAACCATGATATTGCCACACCACCACTGAAGGTAGGAATGTGGACGGCAGACTCCTGCACATCGGGATTCAATCTAAGCTGTACAGCTCCTGCTATCGGTGTAGGGGTGCAGCAGCGTCAATGTGCATTTTCAATGGTTAGCAGCGGGCAGGGTCTGCAGGACTCGCAGGAGACCAGCTGCTCCTCAAAAACAACTTGAAAGGTCCTGGAGGAAATCTAAATCCCAAAGAACTAAAGTTCTCTACAACCAGAAACAAAAAGAGTAAAACAAGCTCATCCACCAGCACAGACAGGAATATCACACAAACCTTATATTTAAATCACTCAACAAACCCAGAGAACTATTTCAAATAGTCCGGACACTCACTAAAGATCCTGACCTTAAAGATCAAGCAACGATACACCCACAAACATTTGCAGAGTTCCTCCAAAGAATAGATCTTCTCTTCATACAACCACTATTACTAATCACACTAAATCCAGACAAATTGAGCACACCTGGACCAATTCAGCATCCCTTCCATCAAACAGATAGCACATACTATCACAGCACTGAACACAAGCACTGCTGCAACAGACCCTTGTTCCGTAACTTGGACAAAAGCAACAAAAGACAACTTCTGTCCATTCATACATAACATATTACGTTTATCATTATCCCAAGGATATATGCCTGATGCACTCAAAACTGACACCATTCGTCCTATACTTAAGAAGACAACACTAAGCAAAAATGACCCAGCTGCATATCGCCCCATATCATCACTTCCCTTCCTCACCAAGATCATAGAAAAAGTAGTACAGCTTCAACTACAAGACCATCTTGACTCACATGCCCCTCTTGACCCACACCAGCATGGATTTCGACCTAATCATAGTGTTGAAACACTCCTCATATACTTGTTTGACAACCTTAGAAAAGGAATAGTCAATATAAAGAATGGATTCCTCCTAATTTTCTTAGACATATCCTGAGCTTTCAACACAGTATCACACAGCATCCTACTGAGCAGACTAAAGGACAAGGACTTCTTGGAAATACAATCAAATGGTTCTACTCCTACCTTAATAACAGACACCTACTCGCAAAATCTGGAAATAATACCTCATTACCATTCCTAGCTACTCAAGGTGTCCCACAAGGATCTTCACTGTCATCACTTCTATTTAATATTTACCTTCAAGCTGTTTGCAATATCATCAAAACACACAAAATCCTCTACAATCTATATGCAGAAGATATTATGATCTACACTCCTATAAACCTTGACAATCCAAACTACATAGTAATTACTACATGCCAGGAAGACATGACTGCCTGGTTATCGGAAAACAACCTAAATATTAACTACAGCAAGACTGAAGCTCTCTTTGTAACTTGCAATACAAGTTTCCCCCTCCCCCCAGGTCAATACTTATGAACATCACCACCATACCCATTACATCTGAGGTAAAATATCTTGGAATCACGCTGGACAGTAATTTAAACTTACACTCCCATGGGAAGTTGCAAGATGGCGACGGGTTGCTCTGACCTGTGAGGCGGCGTTCCTGGGTTCGTGTGCCTTCGTGATTCGACACATCGTTGTGATGGGCCGAAGGAAGAGGAAGCAGGCTGTGAGTGCTCCCGGACCAAACCTGGCTGGAACATCGGCACAACAGACTCTTAGGGACTGTGGCTTTGTGGCTGGAGCTGGAGCCGCGTCCTCGGCAGTGCCGGTAGGAGAGATGTCAGCGTTGTCTGCATTGGGGGTCTGGTTATTGCCGGAGCTCCGTTCCCCCCCAGCGTGACCCGGAAGTGAAGCCAGGCCTGACACTGGTTCCTTTGCCAGCTTGGTTGTGAGCACACCTTCGAAAGGGGCCTTGGGAGGAGCGCTAGCTGGTGATTTCTCCTCGGAGGAGATTGCAGAGCAGCGGAGGATAACTGGGAGCAGTATACCTTCGGAGGGAGAGTCGGTGGTTGCACCGGTACAGGAGGAGAACTTCTCGGCTAAGCTGTTGCTGGAAAGACCGGCGGTGATAACATTGGAAGCAGTGTGGGACGGTTTGGCCTCACCTAACTCTTCCCTTAAAAGTATTTTGGCTGTGGTATCTACTGAGCTTCATGGAGTTAAGACTTTGTGTGGAAAATTTTCTGGCGCTCAGGCTGAACACACGGAGAGACTTACCAAGTTGGAGCAAGAAGTAGGGCATTTACGTGAGTTAGTGAATGCCCAGGTTCAGGACAGTAATGTGTCTTCTAGGAAATTGGAATATTTGGAGAACCAGGTTAGGAGGTGTAACCTTTGTTTTATGAATTTTCCACGTTCCCCTCTATTGTCCTCATTGGAGATGGTGAGAAAGTATTTTGGGGAGATCTTGAAGATTCCCCAGGATCATTTTCCCCCTTTGGTTCGGGCACAATACTTGTCCTTGGGAATAGGGGACAGGGTTTCTGATCCCCTTGATACTCCTACTGGGGGGGGGGGGGGGGGTGACCTGACATGGTTCTTAGAATCTTCCCTGGAGGTCATTACCGGAAAGTCTACCTTGTTGGTAACCCTAGCGCTAGAATCAGATAAATATTATATACTTCGAATGTATTTTAAGAATATCAATGTAGTGTTCTTAGGTTCCAAAGTGCGCACTTTTCCTGATATTTCACAAGTTATGCAGTTGAGGAGGAGGGGATTTCTGGCCCTTCGCCCTAGGGTTTTAGCTCTAGGGGCTACTTTTCAACTAAAATATCCTGGCAAATGTTGTGTGGTATTTAAACAAAAAGGTTATATTTTCTTTGAACCTAGGCAGCTTCATGAGTTCTTATTGGCTAGGGAGGAAGTGATAGTGGAGTTTGCTAGACATTCCCACCCGGCTGACGCTTAAGTCTCAACCCGTTGTATGTATTATATGTATTTGATGGTTTAGGGCTGTTTTAGTCCTGTGCCTTCTGATTTATTTCCTAGTACTCCCCACTGTTTCCTAGGTATTGTGGTCTGAATGTATGGGTGACATGATTTAGTTTTGTTTGAGGGGTTTTTCCTTATTGCTTCATTTTTTCTTGTTTCATGTATGCTCATTGTTTCTTTCATTCATGATTAGCTTGGATGTAAAACTTATAATTCATAAATTTTATAAAAAAATGAAAACTTACACTCCCATATTAACAAAACAGCCAAATCAACCTACTACAAAATGCGTATCCTCAGAAGACTAAAACCATTGCTTAACTATGATCATTTCCGTACTGTTTTCCAGACGATTATCACTCCAACTATTGACTACTGTAATCCTATCTACCTAGGATTATCCAAACAAACAATCCACCCTCTGCAAATGGTACAGAATACTGCAGCTCGCATCTTAACTGGTACATCCAAAGTGGACCACATCACCCCCCTACTGAACCAACTTCACTGGCTGCCTATCATCTACAACATTAAATATAAGGCTATTTTAATCATCTTTAAAATCATACAAGACATTCTGCAGGCATTCTTAGGGGCTTGTTTACAAAGCCGCGGTAGCGGTTTGTGATCGTAATCGGAGCCGCGGCCCCATTGATTTCAATGGGGCCGCGGCTGCGATCGCGAACCACTACCGCGGCTTTGTAAACAAGCCCCTTAGTATTAGTGTATGTGTCTCATATCCCCTCGTGTTAAATGTATCCCCCAACCGCTTTGACCCGGTGAAAAGCGGGATATAAATGCAGCTAAATAAATAAATAAATTCTTAAAACTCTCATCACTACTGAATCAAAAAACAGACCCAGATGACAAACCAACAGTCTCACCTTAGCTATCCCTAAAGACCATATAAAAACCAAACAAGTAACATCAGGAAGAGCTATCTCATTAGCCGCTCCTTCCCTTTGGAATTTACTCCCCGAAAATCTCAGAACCATCACCGATGCTAAGGATTTCAAGAAAAATCTGAAAACAACCCTCTACTCCGAACACTTTAGCGATATCAAATGATTATCAATGATTTTCCTACCCTTGTCGTTCTTCCCCTTATGTCCCCCTATTATGTTCATATACTTAGCCTTTGTAAATAAGTTTAGTTAAATTAATCCCTGCTTGCTCCTTTCCCTGTTTTTTTTGTAAAATTTGAGTTCTTGTAAACCGCTTTGATTTTAGGATAAAGCGGTACATAAATCCTGTTAAATAAATAAATAAATAAAAACAATTGAAAATGTTTGCTTTTCTCTGATCAGAGAAAGGCTGAACTTTTACAGAGCTCTGCTAGTGAGTGGATTTTTGCCTCCTGGGACATCTTACTGTGAGTTCTAGCTGTTTATTTAATTATTTACTGTTTGTCTAACTGTTGTTTGTTTAATTATTTAGTGTTTGTCTTAGTGGTGTGCAAGTTTCAGCCTTCTCAGCTGTACTTACCTTGCCTCTCTCAATTAACTGGGCCTTGTGTGGTAGCCATTTTGAATTAATCTCTCTCCCCAGAGCCTGCTGTTTGTTAAGCTTTTCCTGTCCTTGCCTGCCTGAGTGACTCCTCCCCCTGTGTGTGTGGTAGCCATTTTGAATTAATCTCTCTCCCCAGAGCCTGCTGTTTGTTAAGCTTTTTCCTGTCCTTGCCTGCCTGAGTGACTCCTCCCCCTGACCCCCTCCCCCTGAGGTATCCTGTAACCTTGTTCCTGTTTTCTCCACGTGTGCATAGGCTGTTTTAGTTTGCTTTTCTCTGATCAGAGAAAGGCTGAACTTTTACAGAGCTCTGCTAGTGAGTGGATTTTGCCTCCTGGGACATCTTACTGTGAGTTCTAGCTGTTTATTTAATTATTTACTGTTTGTCTAACTGTTGTTTGTTTAATTATTTAGTGTTTGTCTTAGTGGTGTGCAAGTTCAGCCTTCTCAGCTGTACTTACCTTGCCTCTCTCAATTAACTGGGCCTTGTGTGGTAGCCATTTTGAATTAATCTCTCTCCCCAGAGCCTGCTGTTTGTTAAGCTTTTCCTGTCCTTGCCTGCCTGAGTGACTCCTCCCCCTGTTTGTGTGGTAGCCATTTTGAATTAATCTCTCTCCCCAGAGCCTGCTGTTTGTTAAGCTTTTTCCTGTCCTTGCCTGCCTGAGTGACTCCTCCCCCTGACCCCCTCCCCCTGAGGTATCCTGTAACCTTGTTCCTGTTTTCTCCACCTGTGCATAGGCTGTTTTAGTTTGCTTTTCTCTGATCAGAGAAAGGCTGAACTTTTACAGAGCTCTGCTAGTGAGTGGATTTTTGCCTCCTGGGACATCTTACTGTGAGTTCTAGCTGTTTATTTAATTATTTACTGTTTGTCTAACTGTTGTTTGTTTAATTATTTAGTGTTTGTCTTAGTGGTGTGCAAGTTCAGCCTTCTCAGCTGTACTTACCTTGCCTCTCTCAACTAACTGGGCTTTGTGTGGTACCCCCATCCCCCTGCTGAGGGTTCAGGACAGGGTACCTTGTAACTGCCCTCTTTAATAGGACTTATCTCCCCCCCTCCCTCCCCAGCACCCACCCACCCCTGGGGAAATTGTAGTTTTATAGGTACTTGGACATCTTAGAGGAAAGGGGCTGCTCTCAGGTGCAGCTCTTAATCCAAATCAGTCATACACAGAGGACCTGTGATTAATTAGCTTCAGGTACACAGGGTGTATTAGGGGTATTAGATACACTTTTATTAGTATAAGCATCTACACCAATCCTTTTTATATACCGATTTAAAAGACCTAAACACAAGCTTTAAACTAAGATGCAGTCAGAGGTCCAGCAACGAGATGGGGGTTCTCCAGTCTTTTGCATCGAGTGTCACATGTATGATTATCCCCCAGTTGGTGAGAGGTCCTACATATGCACTAAGTGCAGGGAGCTCTTTGCTCTCAGGGAACGAGTCCGTTCTCTAGAGGCTAGAGTAGCAGACCTGGAAGACATAAGAAAGACAGAGAAGTACATGGACGAGACCTACAGGGATATAGTCCTGAAGTCCCACCTCCAGTCTGGCAGCATCCCTGTTGCCATGGAGGAGAGAGGTCACGTGACAGGAGAGCATCACCCTGGTGTGGCAGGAAGTGATCCTGTAACTAGGACCTGTCCTCCAGGTGATGTAAAACCCTCTCGCACCGAGGACGTTTCTCCAGGGCCATGTCCCCATGAGGGGAGGGTCAGGACAGCTGTTATAGTTGGTGATTCAATCATTAGGAATGTAGATAGCTGGGTGGCTGGTGGACGTGAGGATCGCCTGGTAACATGCCTGCCTGGTGCGAAGGTAGCAGATCTCACGCACCGCCTAGATAGGATCATAGATAGTGCTGGGGGGGAGTCTGCTGTCTTGGTACATGTTGGTACCAATGACATAGGAAAATGTGGTAGGGAAGTTCTGGAGGCTAAATTTAAGCTTTTAGGTAGGAAGTTGAAATCCAGAACTTCCAGGATAGCGTTCTCCGAAATGCTTCCTGTTCCACGTGCAGGACCCAAAAGACAGGCAGAGCTCCGGAGTCTCAATGCGTGGATGAGACAATGGTGCAAGGATGAGGGTTTTGGATTTGTTAGGAACTGGGGAACATTCTGGGGAAAGGGGGGGCTCTTCCGAAGGGATGGGCTTCACCTTAATCAGGATGGGACCAGACTGCTGGCATTAACCTTTAAAAAAGAGATAGAGAAGCTTTTAAACTAGAAAATAGGGGAAAGCCGACAGTCACCCAGGAGCGCACGGTTCGGACAAAGGTATCCTTGAAGGATACTACCAAAAGCAGTGAGGTTCCAAAAGGGAGTATAGTAGCCCAAATGCCCTTGAGTAAGGAGCAGACAGAGCATAAAGATTCCCAATTACCCATGCCTACCAATAGCCAGATTAATATTAATAAAATACAGTCTCTAAAATGCTTGTATGCCAATGCTAGAAGTCTAAACAATAAGATGGGAGAATTAGAATATATAGCATTAAATGAGAGGTTAGATATGATTGCACTCTCAGAGACATGGTGGAAGGAGGATAACCAGTGGGACACTGTGATACCTGGATACAAACTATATCGTAATGATAGAGCTGAACAAATTGGTGGAGGGGTTGCGCTCTATGTTAGAGAGGGCATTGAGTCAGAAAGGATTAAAGTTTTGCAGGGAACAAAATATGCTGTAGAATCTCTATGGATTGAAATTCCATTTATGAAGGGGAAGGTGATGGCAGTGGGAGTATACTATCGACCACCTGGCCAGAATGAACAAATGGATGATGAAATGCTCAAAGAAATCAAGGAAGCTAACAAAAGCCACAACAGAGTAGTAATAATGGGTGATTTCAATTACCCCGGTATCGACTGGGACAGTGTCACAGCAGGACAAGCTAAAGAGATAAAGTTTCTAGATGAAATAAATGACTGCTTCTTGGAGCAGCTGGTTCATGAACCGACCAGAGGGGAAGCCATACTGGACCTAGTCCTTAGTGGAACGCCAGATCTGGTGCAAGAAATAAGGGTGTTGGGACCACTTGGCAATAGTGATCATAGTATGATCATGTTTGATTTAATCAGTGGAGGACAGATAGTAAAGGAATCCACAGTACTACCTTTTAACTTTCAAAAGGGTGACTATGATAGAATGAGGAATATAGTTCGGAAAAAACTAAAAGGAGCGGTTCCAAAGGTTAAAGACTTACAGCAAGCTTGGGTGTTATTTAAAAATACTATCCTCGAAGCCCAGACCAGCTGTATTCCACGCATTAAGAAAAGTGGAAGAAAGTCCAAAAAACTGCCAGCATGGTTTAAAGGTGAGGTCAGAGAGGCTGTTGCTGCCAAAAGAGCAACCTTCAGAAAATGGAAAAAAGAGCCAAATGATGAAAACTGGAAACAGCACAAGCACTGGCAAGTTAAATGCAAAGCATTGATAAGGCAGGCAAAGCGGGAATTTGAGAAGAAACTTGCTACGGAAGCAAAAACACGAAATAAAGACTTTTTCAAGTACATTCGTAGCAAAAGGCCTGTGAGAGAGTCAATTGGACCATTAGATGATAGAGGGGTAAAAGGGGCAGTAAGAGGAGACAAGGCTATAGCAGAGAGACTGAATGAATTCTTTGCTTCGGTCTTTACTGAGGAAGATGTAGGGGTGTTACCCAAGACTGAAGTGGTATTTAAAGGTGATACTGCAGAGGAATTGAGAGAAATATCGCTACACCGGGAAGATATATTACAACTATTTGATAAACTGAATAGTAGCAAATCACCTGGACCGGATGGTATACATCCCAGAGTGTTGAAAGAACTGAAATATGAGATTGCAGACCTGTTATTGGTAATCTGTGAACTTTCATTAAAATCATCTGTAATACCTGAAGATTGGAGGGTCGCCAACGTAACACCAATTTTTAAAAAGGGTTCCAGGGGTGACCCGGGAAATTACAGACCGGTGAGCCTGACGTCAGTACCAGGGAAAATGGTAGAAGCCATCATAAAGAACAAAATTACACAGCATGTAGATAGTCATGGCCTAATGGGAGACAGCCAACATGGCTTTAGACAAGGAAGATCTTGTCTTACTAATCTGATCTGTTTTTTTGAAGGTGTGCATAAACAGGTAGACAAAGGTGAGTCGGTTGATATAGTGTATCTGGACTTTCAGAAAGCTTTTGACAAGGTCCCCCATCAGAGACTTTTGGCGAAGCTAAAAAGTCATGGGATAGGAGGCAGTGTACTATTGTGGATCGGGAACTGGTTAAAAGATAGAAAGCAGAGGGTAGGGCTAAATGGCCAATATTCCCAATGGAAAAAGGTGAATAGTGGAGTACCCCAGGGATCTGTACTGGGTCCGCTACTTTTTGACATATTCATAAATGACCTGGAAAAGGGAATAACTAGTGAGGTAATCAAATTTGCAGATGACACAAAACTGTTTAAAGTTGTTAAAACCCAAGAGGATTGTGGAAAACTGCAGGAGGATCTGGATAAATTGGAAGACTGGGCATCCAAATGGCAGATGAAATTTAATGTGGACAAGTGCAAAGTTATGCACCTAGGAAAGAACAACCCACACTATAGTTACAAGATGCAAGGCTCCACATTAGAAACCACCACCCAGGAAAAAGATTTAGGAGTCATCGTGGATAACATGTTAAAACCCTCCGCCCAGTGTGTAGCGGCGGCCAAGAAAGCAAATAGAATGCTAGGTATCATAAGGAAAGGGATGGAGAATAAAACAAAGGATATTATAATGCCTCTGTATCGCTCCATGGTACGACCGCACCTTGAATATTGTGTGCAATTCTGGTCACCGTATCTTAAAAAGGACATAGAGTTATTAGAAAAAGTACAGAGAAGAGCCACCAAATTGGTGAAGGGGATGGAAGGCTACTCCTATGAAGAGAGGCTAAAAAGGTTAGGGCTCTTTAACCTAGAAAAGAGGCGGCTGAGGGGAGATATGATAGAGGTGTATAAATTAATGAATGGAGTGGAACGGATAAACGTGGATAAATTGTTTACGCTATCAGAATATAGAAGGACTAGGGGCATGTAATGAAGCTACAGGGTAAACTATTTAAGACAAATAGGAGAAAATATTTCTTCTCTCAACGTGTAATCAAACTCTGGAATCTGTTACCGGAGGATGTAGTAAGGGCTGTTAGTATAGCTGGGTTTTAAAAAAGGTTTGGACAAGTTCCTGGAGGAAAGGTCCATAAACCACTATTAAAAAGGGACCCAGGATATCAATGCTTGGCCTAGTACAAGCACTGCAGAACCTGTGTCTTTTGGGGAAACTGCTAGGTACGTATGACCTAGATTGGCCACTGTTGGAAACAGGATACTGGGCTTGATGGACCTCGGTCTGACCCAGTATGGCATTTCTTATGTTCTTATGTTCTTATGTAATATTGATACACCAGCCCCTTGGCAGGAGTGAACATGGAGGACTCCCACATTTATTTATTTATTTAGACAGTTTTGTATACCGCCTTATCCTTCAATCAAAGCGGTCACACACAATTGGCGGATACATAACTTGTCCAGAACTTTCTATTAAGGATAAAACACCCACTTATACTTGAGTTCCATCATATGAGAGCAATGTTCTAAAGTCCCGCAGAGTTAATGCATATTAGCATGTGCAGGTCTGAGGTCGACTTTATAAAGTATGCTTTTCACGTACTGTAGTTTTTAACATAGGGGAGTAACTCGTGTAAAAAATCCAGGCACAGGCACTTACACCAGCTGCCTAGATTTCTAAGGAATGCACTTTATAACTTACACTCCATCTATCCTTTGCCCCTTTGCAAGCCCACACTGAAATCCACGCAATTTGTCTTTCATGCATACTTACCGAATAGCGGATAGCTTAAGTATGCATACAAGCGCCCATTCAAGCATGTGAGTTCTTGAAAATAGTGACTTATAAGTATAAATGCTGCATATGTTTTAGGGGTTTACAAGCAAAAACATTTCATCTTGTTTGGTTTCCTGTTTGATTTTCAGGATTCTTTTTTTTTTTTCATTTTATTTTGTTTTGCTTTAATACATTTTAACTTTGAGTTTCTTTTGTTATTATAAATTTTCATTTCAGGACAATTTTATTAATTAAGAGGCAGCTGTGGCTGCTTCCAAGCGAGAAACTGAGCTGAAAGGTTATTAGAGGATTCAGGCAAATAAAAAACCCAAATGGCTTTTGGCTCACAGTCAAGCTGGTATCAAACCAGTGATCTGCCAATTACAAGGCAAGCATCCTGCAGATGATCCATCAGGCTTCCCTACTACTGGCTGTAGCAAACATTTCTGTATTGCAAATGAGTTTCCTTTCTGTTTCCTGATTGGCCACAAGTTTGTCTGATCTGCAGCTCTATGCAAAATGCTAACTGGATTTTTTTTCCTTGTGAGTCTATTGACTACTATTACAACTACTACTACATATCAGTTATATAGTTCTACTAGGCATACATCATACTCTATAAATACACATAAAAGACAGTCCCCGCTGTCTAAGGGGACTAAGGATTTTTTTCTGTCAGAGACTGATCTTGAGAGTGGACAACCAGGATCTGCATTAGGCTTGCTAAATGTCTCTACATCAAAAGTCAATAAATTCAGAAGGCAGAAATTCCAGTTAGCATTTTCAACAGAGCTACAGACCAAACAGTGGGCCAATCAGGAGATAAGAAGGAATGTCATCAGTAGAGTTAAGAGCAGTTAAGATGTTTGCCTTCCAATCCAAAGGAGTTTGAGACTAGCCTGGTTTGTGAAGAAACTGGGAAGAAATACCCAAATGTTTCAAACAAATGCATATCTCAAGCATCTTGATGTGGCTCCCTTTTAAAATCACTATAACAAAAAAAACCTTGATAGTTATGACCACAAAGATCATCAAAAACAAAAAAGTCAAACCTAAAAGAGAACTGTAGCAAGTAAACATTAAGGGGCTTGTTTACAAAGCCGCGGTAGCGGTTCGCGGTCGTTATCGGAGCCACGGACCCATTGAAATCAATGGGGTCGCGGCTCTGATAACGATCGCGAACCGCTACCGCAGCTTTGTAAACAAGCCCCTAAATGTCAGATTGTTTGTTAGGAAACCCCTCTTTATTTATTTATTTTTTACAGTCTCTTTTATACCGCGCTATTCGGCATCAGTGCGGTTTACATGAAACAGAAGAGTTTTATACGGCGCAGAATCTACTCCGTATTTACAATTAACAATTGACCCGAAACCTTCTTCTAATTTAAAGATGGTCGAAAAATGAACCTATGATCTTTCATAAAAACAAAATATGGTGCTCTACACCAAACCTGACAAATTAAAGCAGCACATCACTGTGTCTCTAATTTTGATGATTTCAGAATTCCTTCTGCAAAAGATGAAGTCAAAATAGTGAAATAAAAAAAAGAGAAACCACATAAAACTAATTACTGAAATTTGAGAGAAACCAATATTCTATCTATTATTTTTTTATGTGCTGTCAAGTCAATGCTGACTCCTGGTGACCCAGCAGCCCCTCTCTTGTTCTTGATAAGGTATGACAGGAAGTAGATTGCCTGGCCTTTTTGTCTGAGGCAAGGAAGGATAAAGTGGCTTGGCCAAAGTCACAAGGAGTGCCTGTGGGAATCAAACCCAGATCTGCTGGATGCTAGGCTATTCTCTAACCACTAGCCTACTCCTCCACTCTTCTACTTATACACTGACCCTGATGTCAGAGTCACAAGACATA
Source organism: Ichthyophis bannanicus (assembly GCA_033557465.1). Classification (NCBI taxonomy): domain Eukaryota; kingdom Metazoa; phylum Chordata; class Amphibia; order Gymnophiona; family Ichthyophiidae; genus Ichthyophis; species Ichthyophis bannanicus. The sequence continues at coordinate 126,667,138 of CM066048.1, forward strand.
GCAGTGGGAGGAGCAGGATTTGAACTTTGGCTTTCAGGCTGCTGCTCTAACAGCTGGTTCTCCTAGGACAAGCAGGATGAGTCAGCCACACTTGGTGATGTCATCCGACGGCGCCGAGACAAAAGTACTCTCCATAGCTCAGAAGGGCTTTTTGCCCTTCTGAGCATGGGCCAACAGGCCCCGCCCCCTACCCGCCCCTAACTAGCCAGTTTCAGTTCTTCCACCTTGCCAGCAAGACGGACCTTTCTACTCTCCAACTGAAATAACCAAATCTTGAACTTCAATAACCAAATCTTGTACTATTCTGTAGAGAAAGAAGAGGAATTCCCCTTTACTTACTTGCGTGAAATGTCTCATGTTTATGCTCTCTCCTGCTCCTTCCAGATCTGATATCATTCATGGAGGGCTGGCTGAAACCCCGGGGCCTGCCGGCCATGTGCACCCGCAGCCCGCGGTTGCTGTTGTTTTGGGGAACACCTGAGCTCCGGAGCGAGTTAAGGCAGACACCGTGCCCCTGTTCCAGCCGGGATCATGCTGCGGAGCGAAAGGAGTGAATAACAGCAGCCCAGGACGTGCCTAAGGCGGCCTTCCTCCCCGGCAATCCTCCCCGATGGTCCTGAAAGAACTCCTGCCTCGTCCTGAAAGAACTCCTGCCTCCCTTCTCCAACGGTAGCAGCAGAAGCTAAGGATTCCAGGGGAATGGGCCTGAAAAAGAAGCTCCCAGTCAGGTAGCAGCCCTCGCCTCTGCCCCTGGCCAGCCTTCCTCTGTCGTTCCGGGGCTATCCCCACACGTATGGACCATGGGGGCGGACATCTTGTTCCAGCCGTGCTGCCCTGTAAGCCGGATGTCTGCACATGTGGGGACTCAGCTGGAGGCAGCCGTCTTGCTCCCAGCATTACCCTGGCTCCTCCCTCGCCTGCTATTCATTCGGCAATCGCAAGCTCCACCCCCCCCCCCCCCGATACAATTGGCCCAGCCGCTTCAGCTCCGATGGACTTCTCCACGGCATCTGAAGAAAGTTTTGGCACAGTTTACCGATCGTGCTCCCACTCTCTGTGCTGAGGCCGGAGCAGCCAGGGAGCTTTTGGGGACCGACAGTGCAGACAATCGTGCTCCCGCTTTCTGCACCGAGGCCGGAGCAGCCAGGGAGCTTTTGGGCACCAACAGTGCAGCCGATCATGCTCCCGCTCTCCGCGCAGACGCCGGAGCAGCCAGTGAGCTTTTGGGCCCGACAGTGCAGCCGATCGCACTCCCGCTCTCCGTGCCGACGCCAGAGCAGCCAGGGAGCTTTTGACACTGGCAGTGCAGCAGATCGCGCTCCCACTCTCCACGTTGATGCCAGAGCAGCCAGGGAGCGTTGACAAACACAGATGCAGAAATGCTGAAGAGAGCAAGCACAACCACTGACAGCATTGGGACTGGCGATCTCCACTCCTCTCTGACTCACCCCCCCCCCTTACTTCTGTCTCCTGTCCTGAAGCCAGGAAACACTCTGAGACAAGGTCAGAGGTCAGGAGGCTCTCAGCACGCCCTCTGTACGAACGGGCACTGCAGCCGGATGCACCTAAGTGAGAGCACTTGTACTGGGCTTCGGAGCCGCTCCAGAGGCCTCTCTTTGCTGCTTAGACTCTGGGCGTAAAGGCCAGGCTCTAGGGCAGCAAGGCTTGGTTCCATGATCGCAGAGGCCTCTCCTTACTGCAACTGAATGTTTTTTATCTGCACATTTTTATCATGCAGGTTCTCTACATTAATCTGCGGGTACTTCTAACGGAGCTATTGCTAGTCAAAGGATAGCTATTGCTAGACAAAGGATGTCATGCAAAGCAACAGCGTCATCTACCGCTGAAGACAGCACTATCAAACGCGATCCACGGCTTCGAACGCCTGGCTCAGGATGAGCATAGCCTACAACTCCTACCAAGGACTCAATTGTGGCCCGTATTGTCTGAAAGCTGGTCACCGACCCGGCTTCTGTGTCGGCTATGGGAAACCCTGGTCTGAGTAATGGCTCATCACAACGGCTAATCAGGCACGGTTCTGGCCTTCCATTTCAGTGATCTCTGATTTTGTGGCCTCCCTCCAGGGGAGTCTAGCCAGCTGGTTGGTGCAAGGCCCCTTTGGCTAGGTACAGGGCTTGAGTCACACTGCTCGTTTCACTTCATTGCACTACAACCCCTGTACACCTAGGATCTAAAACACCTTTGGTCCAGATCATAGAGCAGCCAGCACTTTGGGGTCCTTCAGACTCCACCAGTCTCCAGCAGTGCAAAACCAAGAACTGCTGGTTTGAGGCATCATCCAGCTAGAACAGCAGACATGAATAGGTCACTTGCCCCATTCTATGCCCAACCACAGTCCCCTCCAGCAGTAGGTTTCCAGGGCCCTGCGCCGAGGCTGGGAGGTAATATACACGCCACACCTGTGCTGACATGAGACAGCAGGGAGCAGGAGCTTGCCCACTGGACCCGCTCCATCGCCCACCTCTGACACAATCACCTCTGTCCAACATTCCCTGGATTCCGCATCTTCCGCAGGATAGCCCGACTGGGACAACGGTGTGGTGCAGTACACACAGCCTGTGTGCCCTGGAGCAGAGAGTCACAGATTCAGGTCCCAGCTGTGGATCCTGCAGATCATATTGCATGCCCCTATACTTTTTCCCAGGATGACATACCTCCATAAACCCAAGGGAAGGAGTAGCCTAGTGGTTGGGACACCATCCTCCTAGCACCCAAAAGATCTGTACACCATCCTAGCACCCAGGAGATCTGGCTCTCCTTCAATCTTGGGCAAGTTACTTTCCCTTGAAGGAAGTGGCAGCACCGTAGACACTGTGCAATTGCTTATACTAACATGAAGGCTGTGGATTAATGTCCAGCAATGAACCATGTGTCTTCACCATGCCAGGTGGCGTACACAGCCAGTGGGCCAGGGTGCAATACACACAGCCAGTGGGTCGAGGGTCACAGGGTCAGCTCCTAACCATGTCCCGGTGGTAGCTAGGTTGGCCATGCGGCTTCAAACCCAGCCGATTTCATCTTGCTCCAGGGACTCTTGGAAGGGGAGGATGGGGAAACAGCATGACTCATCGGGCATTGTCCTTTTACCTACAGCATCGTTTAGATGGCCTGAACATGGGTTATGTCAAGGCCACTCAACATAGTCACCTTCTAATAAACTCCCCATCTTCAGCACCCTGCTGACTGTGATGGCTGCGCCAGTCTTGGTGTGGTTCTCATCTTCACACATGAAGATCAGGGAACAGTACGCGCCCCTCCCCTCAAGCCACTTGCCTCTACCAGTAAGGTCATGGATAGGTACTGGCAGCTACACCCCTAGGATCCAGGAAAATACTTCTGGTGGACCCTGCCAACCACAGGTTGGCAACTTTCCCCAACTGTGGCACCCACTTTACCCTGTTCATCGACTACTGAACAGAGAGACAGCATCCAAGACACTCCCCCTCCCCCACAACTTTGGGGAACAACCATCATCATCGGCCCGACAGAGCCCTACACCGCAGAGCCCTATACCATGCAGAGCCTTATACCATGACCCTCTCTTGCATCTCGGATGAAACCTCACAGCTGAAACTTCACAGCTGCCATGACAATGGCATAACTGAGGCTCGCACCCTTGTGGCTCTCTCCAGGAACGGGGACCACGGGAACAACAGACTATCACCTGATAATCCTGCAGTAAGAATCTTAAAAAAAAAAAAAAAAGCCGCTATGGGGATCACCAAACCCAGGACCCCTTAGGATCCGCCCATGGCATCACTATGCCTCAGTCACAAAGGGCAGAGGCACATGAACACAGATCACCGGTGCAAGACCTCACGACATATCACTGTTCCTGCTTGTCCTAGGAGAAAACAGAGTTACTTACCTGTAACAGGAGTTCTCCGTGGACAGCAGGATAAGTCAGCCACACATACCCGCCCACCTCCCCTAGGAAGGGGTTGGCCTCTGTCCTGGTGCCTGCCTCCTAGCGGCAAAAGGCTCAGCTAGTGACGTACTGGCTAGCTAGGGGTGGGCAGGGGGTGGGGCCTGTTGGCCCATGCTCAGAAGGGCGAAAAGCCCTTCTGAGCTATGGAGAGTACTTCTGTCTCAGCGCTGGATGACGTCACCAAGTGTGGCTGACTTATCCTGCTGTCCACGGCGAACTCCTATTACAGGTAAGTAACTCAGTTGTCACTCCTCCGCTCCTAAATATCACAGCTTCTTTCCCAGAGGAAACCTCACTCTGCTCATCTCACTCACTGTCTCTGCTTGTGTTTCACTGATCACAAAGCCAGGTAAGCAAATTGAGCAGTGAGATTTGTGGTTTAAAACACATGATTACTCTGCCCGAAAAATGCAGGGAAAGGATAAAGAGCTGCTATTACCCAGACAAATGTATTTGAGTTGTCGCTGCAAATTTGCAAAGATTAAACTTTTGCTGACTTTAATGATTTTGGGAACACTTCTTACGGGTGAGAAATTTTCACAGAATCGATAATATATGAAATGGCCATGTGCGTATATTTGCATTATTTATGTTGACTATATTTCTTTTCCTCTACAGAAGTCCAGTCCCAAGCACAACTAGTCCAGTCTGATCCTGCAATGAAAAGGCCAGGAGAGTCCCTCAGAGTGTCCTGCAGAGCCTCTGGACTCACTAATAGCAGTTACTGGATGATCTGAGTATGGCAGATAACCAGGCAAGGGCAGGAGCGGGTCTCTGTTATAAGTAACAGTGGGACCCCATATTATGCTGATCCAGTTAAAGGCATATTCACCATCCCAATCGATGAATATCGTAAAGATAATATCCTCTAATCTTCAAAAGATTTTAAATATCATGTAGTCTGTGGCCTAATTTGTTCTGCAATAATGAGAAAGAATATCACACTGTCATCCTCAACATGTTTACACATCCTGTGATTTATAAGTTCAATTTCTACAGGCTTTATCTTCATTTATTGAAAAATCGAAGTCTTTCTTTAGGATGACGACCCTAGAAAAACATATGTTCCATTAAGGCAAATTGTGTCTTTATGACACTTCTTCAGAATATGGCGCACCCATATCACCCCCCCCCCCCCACACACATTAAAGCAATTGCATTGGCTCCCCATCATTAGCCAAATCAAATACAAGTCAATAATCAACATATTGAAGGTTATACATAGCCAATCGGCAGAATGCCTGAACGCACTTATAAGAAAAACCACAGATAACAGATTAAGAAGATCCTCCTTGCCATACCATCCCAGAGAACTAAGAGCAAACAAGTGACATGTAATCGTGCCTTCACGCTTTATGCCCCAATCATCTGGAACTCCTGTCACCCTAACTAAGAGCCGTTAAAGTCCTAACCTAAAGAGGAAGGAGTGGCCTAGTAGTTGGGGCAAGTTACCACAAGCCAGAAGGTTGGTGGTTCAAATCCCACTAGAGGATAGCAAACTCAGGCCGAAAGGACTAGGGTTTCTAGTCCCACAGGTGCTCCTTGTGGTTTTGGGCAAGCCACTTCACCCTCCATTGCCCATGTTCCCTGTAAGTATTAGTGTATGTGTCTCATATACCCTCGTGTTAAATGTATCCCCCAATTGTATTGTGACCACTTTGATTGAAGGATAAGGTGGTACACAAAACTGTCTAAATAAGTAAATAAATAACCAATTTCCAAAAGCAGCTAAAGACCTACCTTTTCATAGAATATTATGGCCCAGTACAAAAATAAAGATACACAAATCCTGCCACACCTGACAAAAGCAAAGAACCTACCATCTACAATGTTTACTGGACACCAAATCCCTCACCTCCTGCTCCAACTCACTGGTCCTCATCTTTTACAAATATAAACTTTTTTTTTACAATATGAACCACTTTGAAGCAAATTTTATTTATTTGAACAGTTTTTCTATACCACCCCTTCCATCGATCAGGGGCAGTTTACATCAAACAACGAGTAGTTACAGAGAACATATTTGAACTATAGTAGAACTATATACATGCCAGATAACCACGTATATATAAGATATTATAGAGATAGCTGGAAATCTTAACTATATACATGATCACTAGATCTATAAGTGCAGTTAATGGGGGGATGATGGCTATTGAAGAGAGGATATATTAGTTGGAGGAGGGAGTATTGCGATGTGTGTAGGTGAGTACTGTTGGTCATGAGAGGGTGGTAGTGTTCAGTGAATAGAAACGCTTTAAAATCTTTATGGAATGTCTGGAGATCCTTGGTAAATCTTATGTGGTCGGGAAAGGAGTTCCACAAGGTGGGTGCCGTGTACCTATTTATTTATTTATTTATTTAAACAGATTTGTATATCACCTTATCCTTCAATCAAAGTGGTCACATCACAAATGGAGGGTTACATTTAACATAGGGAACTTAACAACATCTAGACAGTACAATTGGAGGGTTACATTTATCATAAGGGTAGCGTTTGGGCATTAGGAGGTAATTAACAACGTTAAATTGTGTTTGTTTGGGGTTAGTGGAGGAAATAGCCAATGCAATAAAATGGGGGATAAGACATTTTTCAGATATATTAGTGAGAAGAGGAAGGGCAAAAGTGGTATTGTCAGACTCAAGGGTACAGGGGGGGGAATATGTAGAAGCTGATAAGGATAAAGCGGAATTGCTTAACAAATATTTTTGTTCTGTGTTCACAGATGAAGAACCAGGAACACCCACAAATAAGAACAGAAGCGAGGGACATCTTGAACAATTTTCAGAAGACTGTGTTCGTGAGAAACTAGCTCAACTCAAAGTAGACAAAGCGATGGGACCGGATGGGATACACCCTAGAATACTGAGGGAACTTGGGGACGTTCTAGCAACTCCACTGACTGACCTTTTCAATGCCTCGTTGGAGTCGGGAGTGGTGCCAAAGGACTGGAGAGAGGCTCATGTGGTGCCTTTACACAAAAGCGGAAGTAAGGATGTGGTTGAAAACTACAGGCCGGTTAGTTTAACTTCAGTGGTGAGTAAATTAATGGAAACGCTGTTGAAAGAGAAAATAGTGAGGTTTCTGGAGTCCAGCGGATTACAGGATCCGAGGCAGCATGGATTCACCAGAGGCAGGTCTTGTCAGACAAATCTGATTGATTTCTTTGACTGGGTGACCAGGGAGTTGGACCGAGGGAGAGCTCTAGATGTGGTGTATTTAGATTTCAGTAAAGCCTTTGACACTGTTCCTCACAGGCGACTTATAAACAAACTGAGCACCCTAGGGATGGACCCTAAAGTTACTGCTTGGGTTAGAAATTGGTTGGGTGGGAGGCGACAAAGAGTACAAGTAAATGGAGCTCACTCTGAGGAGAAGGATGTTACCAGTGGTGTGCCCCAGGGATCTGTCCTTGGTCCGATTCTTTTTAGCATCTTTGTTAGTGATATAGCGGAAGGGCTGTCGGGTAAGGTTTGCCTCTTTGCAGATGATACCAAAATCTGCAATAAAGTAGACACCCAGGAAGGTGTAGATAACATGAGGAGGGATCTAGCTAAGCTTGAAGAATGGTCTAGAATTTGGCAGCTGGGATTTAATGTTAAAAAATGTAAGGTCATGCATTTGTGCTGCAGCATTCCAAGGGAGCAATACAGCATAGGAGGTGAAGTACTTTTGTCCACTAAAGAAGAGCGGGACCTAGGCGTAGTTGTGTCCGATGATCTTAAAGTAGCTAAACAGGTAGAAAAGGCGACGGCAAAAGCTAGGAGGATGCTTGGGTGCATACGGAGAGGAATGGCTAGCAGAAAAAAGGAGGTGATAATGCCTCTGTATAAGTCTTTGGTGCGACCTCATTTGGAGTATGGTGTGCAATTCTGGAGACCGCACCTTCAAAAGGATGTGAACAGGATGGAGTCGGTGCAGAGGGTTGCTACTAAGATGATTAGTGGTCTTCATTATAAAGCATATGAGGACAGACTTAAGGATCTTAATATGTACACCTTAGAGGAAAGGCGGGATAGAGGTGATATGATTGAGATGTTTAAATACCTCCGTGGCATAAATGTTCAGGGAGAGAGCCTCTTTCAATTGAAAGCAAGTTCTGCGACGAGGGGACATGGGATGAGGGTGAAGGGAGATAGATTCAGGAGTGATATGCGGAAATATTTCTTTACGGAAAGAGTAGTGGATCCGTGGAATAGTCTCCCAGTGGAGGTGGTGGAGATGAGGACAGTGACTGAATTCAAAAAAGCATGGGACCAACACAGAGGATCTCTAAAGGTAAAAAGTGGACTGTTGTAGTTGTTGTTATGGAAGGACAGACTAGATGGGCCTTGTGGTCTTTTTCTGTCATCATGTTTCTATGTTTCTATTTGGGATGGGTGAGTATCGAATTATCGGTAGTTGATGCATTACCATTTAGGTGGGGACTGTATTCTGTCTGCTGCTAAGTTTCAATAAAGAGGTATGTTTTGAGGTCCTTTCGGAAGTCTATTAGGTCATTTAGTGCTCTCAGGCTTGTTGGGAGGGAGTTCCAGAGCGTAGGTGCTAGTAAGGATGGAGCTCTTTTAGAAGTCGTTTGTTTGGTCTTGTGGAATCCTGCAGGTGTGCCGATCATGTTGTCTTTATTGGTTCTTCTTGGTCTGTTGCAGGTATCTTTCGTTATGATGTATTGGAGTGCCTCTGCCGAGAGCTGGTGGATGATTTTAAAGATGATTAGGATTATTTTGAATTTTGCTCTGGCCATCATGGGTAGCCAGTGTAGTTGCTGCAAGACTGGGGTGATGTGTTCAGATCTTGGGGTATCTGTGATGATGCGTGCCGCAATGTTTTGCACCATTTGGAGTGGGTGTACGGTCTGTTGAGGGAGGCCTTGATATAATGAGTTTCCGTAGTCAAGCAGAGGTGTAATGAGTGCTTGGCATACTGTGCGGAAGTGATAGGCTTTGTTTGCGGTTTTTGTGATGTGAGATTTCAGATTTAGTGCTCTGTCCATTGAGATGCCCAGGTATTTAACTTCATCTTTAACTACTAAACATTTATTTAAAACTCTGATGGTTTGTGGTGAAATGAAGGTAGTGTTCCTGGTGATGAACATTGCCTCAGTTTTGTCGTAGTTGACCGTCATGTTATTGTCTGCGAACCAGGTGTTCATATCTTCAAGGCATCTGGTTATAGTTGTGATGTTGAGTGCTAGTAGGTTGACTGCTGTATACACCATGATGTCATCAGCGTAAATGTGATATTGGAGCTTGTGGCTTTTGATGATGTTACATATGGGTTGGATGTAAATATTGACGAGCATTGATAGCAGCCCTGAGCCTTGTGGTATTCCCTGAGTGACGGGGAAATGTGTTGATTTCTTTTGTGCGCATTTGACTTGTTGCGTTCTATTTTCCAGGTATGAAGTAAACCATTTTAGAGTATTTTTACGTAATCCTATCTGCTGCAGGCGTTGCAGTAGTCTGGCATGTGACACGGTGTCAAAGGCTGCCGAGATGTCCATGAAGACAAGCAGGAATCCATTCTTTATGTTGTCCATGCCTTTTAAGAGATTGTCAAAGAGGAAAGTAAGTAATGTTTCAACTCCGTGTTGGGGTTTAAAACCATGCTGATGGACGTCCAGTGGGGCATTGATGTCAATATGGTCTTGTAGTTGGTGTTGTACTGCTTTTTCAATGATTTTTGCAAGGAAAGGTAGGCTGGCGATAGGACGATATGATTTTGGTTCAGAGGAGCTGAGATTGTTGCCTTTAAGTATTGGTCTTATCATGGCGTGCTTCAGAGTTTGTGGCATGTATCCTTGCTGGAGTGAATCTTTGACGATTTTGTGAATGTAATGGGAGAGCTGGGTTTTAGAGGCTTTGATTCAAGCTACAGGGCATGGGTCTGATGGTGAGGTTGTTGTGTTGAGGCCACTCATTATGTCCTCAATCTGGTGTTTTGATGATATGCTGAAGTCTTCCCAGGTTTGATGCTCTTCTATCGTTTCATGGTAATCTGCTTGTGGTGCGATGGAGCATGTGAGAGTGTTGTTTTTCGATTTTATGTAGTCTGCATATTCCTGTGGGTTAAGATGGTGGGTATCATGCTGTGTAGTGTCCTTAGTTAGTGTTTGGACAATTCTAAATAGTTCTCTTGGTTTGTTGAGAGAATTCATGATTAGGTTGGTATGGTGTTGTTGTTTACGTTCGTTTATTAGATTGTTGTATTCCATTTGCATTGTCCCCATTAAAGTTAAGCACTGTTTTGTATTTTGATTCAAGGAAACAGTTTGATTAAGTTGGATTAAGAAGTTATATTATATATCAAGCAACATGATAAAAGGTCATTGATGCAAAAGGGCGCATGAATATCAGACACGCTAAAGTCTGAATTAAAGCACCCACATAAGTCTGAGACCTTGTTGCTTATAATTAATGTAATTACCATAGAAATATTCAATAGATAAATGTTTAGAATAATTGAAACATAACATTACAATCTCAAAGATAATATTAGAGCGCAGAAATTTAAAAAAATTAACAGGCAAATTCGCTCTCAAAAGTGACCATACTAGTAGATTGTCATTCCAAGTGCACGCCAAGGTTTATAACTCTGGTTCCAGAGGGTCACAACTAGATCTAGTTTTCATCACATATAAAGATATGCAAACTGGCCTTCTTCTTGAACTGACATACTAAACCTTTTAGACAGTGCACATAGAAGCCTTGCTAGAAAAATCAGGCCCCACTAAAAGTTCCCGCTAAAATGCATGGGAATTCATGAACCATGTTCACAGCATCAGGGTTGATGTAGCAATTTCACAGTTTCATTCGTAAGATGCAGGTAGGTCAGTGGGGAATCCCCAGAACTTGCCTTGATACCACAATGTTGATGCAGCACCCCACTAGTAGGAATGTCGTATTGGACTCCTGCATATCTTAGAGAAAATGTTGGGCCTGATGTGTCTCTGAAAAATGCTGCACTATAAAAATCATGATCTTTATCTTTATCTTTATTTATATTTGATATACTGCTAGGGCAAAAGCATTTAGCGGTGTACAATAAAAAATTTGATTAAACACTGCACACCAGGAAATAGAACGCCAAAGTTCAGATAGGAAAGGAGGTAGAGAAAGGGCAAACAAGTCATACAGTGATACCAACTCATAATAAACCATAAAGACAGAGAGGGCGACAGACAAAGACAATCTATAACACATCAGACAGAGACATAGGACAGGCAGGAGGGGTCTTCAGGAAGGAGGTCAAAGGCTTTCTGGAATAGATATGTCTTAAGCAGAGACTTGAACTGGGAGTATGATGGCTCTAACCGAAGATCAGTGGGTAGTGCATTCCATAGCATAGGTCCGAGAAAGAACCAGGCAGAGTGTCGTGTCTGTTCCAAGTGGGCTCGGGAGGGCGAGGGAAGAGACAGACGATTGGTGTTGAAAGAACGAAGTTGCCGATGGGGAGAATGTAGAGAGATGCAATCAGCCAGATAGAGAGGAGTATTGGTGTAAACGGCACGATGGAGTAGAATCAGAAATTTGTAACGAAAGCGATAATGGAGGGGAAGCCAATGTAAACGGATAAGGATAGGCGTAATGTGATCGAATTTACTGGAAAAGGTGATGAGGCGAGCTGCAGTATTCTGTATTCGCTGCAGCCTTTGAAGGCTGTATTTAGGAAGGTTGGCTAAATAAACGTTGCAGTAATCCAATCTGCTAGTAACGAGAGCAATGACAAGAGTGATAAGGGAACCGGTGGGCAATATGGATCGGACGGCCCTAATGCGCCGTAAGGCAGTGAAAGAACAACGGGAAACCATGGAGATGTGTTCCTGGAAGGACAGAGAAGGATCCAGAAGAACGCCCAGGTAGCGAAAGGAGGATGTGAGAGGAATGCTGGTTGAGCCAATGGAGGGAGCCAGAGTGGGACATGGGCCACCTAAGGAAACCCACATTGCAGAGGACTTTGTTGGATTGAGATGAAGAAAATTTTCTGACAGCCAAGAAGCGATATGTGAAAGGCAGAGGTTCAACTGAGTGACATCAGGGGATAACGGTGAGGTATGAAACAAGAGAACAATATCGTCTGCATAAATGTAAGACGAGACCGAGTATTGTTGAATTATCAAGGGCAGTGGGGCGAGAAAGATGTTGAACAGTATGGGGGAAAGCACAGAGCCCTGTGGGACACCACAAGTGAGGGGCAGGACGGGGGAGGCCTGGCCATTGACATGTACAGAGAAGGAACGGGAGGAAAGGAAAGAGCGAAACCAGTGCCAAACGGTGCCACGGAGACCAATGTCAGAGAGTCGGGACAGAAGTGTATGATGATCAATGAGATCAAATGCCGCAGACAGATCCAGTGATACAAGGAGAGTAATATTACCATGGTCGTGCGCGACATGCAGTTCATTCAATAGAGCAAGGAGGATGGTTTCGGTGCTGTGACCTTGACGGAACCCAGCCTGACGTGGATGGAGGGAATTGGTAGATTCAACGTGGGAACTCAATTGGTCAAAAGCGCAGCGTTCTAGGAGTTTAGCGAGAAATGGGAGGTTGGATACGGGGCGCCAATGTGAAAGGACAGATGGATCGAGGGAAGGCTGTTTCAGTATGGGGTGAAGAATAGCAGACTTCCAAGGTGTCGGAAATTGGCCAGAAGAAAAGCTGGAATTAATGATAGTGGTAATGACCGGGACTAATTGGAGAGAGGGTTCAGAGAGCCACCGGGAGGGGATGGGATCGAGGATACAGGTGGTTTTCCTAGATTTGGACAAGAACAACAGTACCTCCGCAGAAAGGACAGGGCGAAAAGATGACCAAGTATGAGTGATGACAATAATAACGAAATTGTTGTGTTTATTTATCACCACGTCTGTAACCTCGATGAAATGTACAAGTGCACTTAGCATCATACATAAATTTGATGAACTTTGAATAAATCAACACTTTTCACAATGTGTTTATGTATCTATTTTATTTAAAAGGATTCTGAATCAATTTCCTAACCTCAAACTTCTGGGAATTCAGATATTCCTAAGAATGAAAATCCCTTTTCCAAGCCAAGCCTGGAGCCATACATTAGCCAAATTTCCAGGTTGCCTTCTCTTTTCACTGATCACAAGGAGATTATGCAAATTGGCTAATTATATTCGCTGCTTAAATATGACATTTCCCTGTAAGGACAGTGCAGGGAAGCCCAGACTAGTCTGTGCTAGAGCAATTCTTCCTTCTCAGAAATCTTTCTATTCTCACAGTGATGAAACTGTTATTAAATTCACTGCTTTTCATTATAACCTGCAGAGGTGATAAGCTTCTCTACAAACACTGCAACATGCTTATGGTATATATCATTTATTTGTTAATGTTGATTGCAGTCATTTTGTTCTTTGTGTTTTGCTGCAGGCATCTGCTCCCAAGCGCAATTGGAACAATCAAATCCGGAGATGAAAAAGCCCGGAGAGTCCCTGAGACTGTCCTGCAAATTCTCAGCTTTCAGCAGCAATTGGATGGACTGGCTTCGACAGGCTCCTGGTCAAGGGCTGGAATGAGTCTCCCATATAACTGCTTCTGGGACTGCATACTATGCCAATGCAGCGAAAGGCAGATTCACCATCTCCAGAGACGATGGCAACAGTGTGCTGTATCTACAAACGAACAGCCTGAAAACTGAAGACACCGCCGTGTACTACTGTGGGAGAGGCACAGTGAGAGAAGACCTATGGGGCTCCATACAAAAACATCTGACTGCCTCGTCTTCCACTTTAGAGGCTGAAAGAAGTACAAACATCAGCATCCAATCCATTATTTCAGTATCTAGTCAACAATGGCACGGAATGCTTGTTAGAATTCATTCATTCCGTTTACCTGATCTGGTTGAGCAGGCTACTGAGAAGTAGTCTAATGGTTAGAGAAGCTGGCCGAGAATCAGCGCAGCGAGAGTTCAAATCCCCCTGGGTCTTCTTGTGACCTTGAGCAAATCACTTCACCTTCATCAGCTCAGGTACAGCCTAGGTAATAAGTCCACTTGGACAGGAGAAGAACTTGTAAACTTAACTTGAATTCTGGAAAATGAGTACAGGTTGAGTATCCCTTTATCCAAACATCCAAAACATTTTGAGCACTGACATGAGATAGTGACTCCTTCGCTTTCTGATGGTTCAATGTACACAAAATTTGCTTCAGGCACAAAATTCTTAAAAATATTGTATAAAATTATCTTCAGGCTATGCGTACAAGGTATATATGAAGCCTAAATGAATTTTGTCTTTAGACTTGGGTCCCACCCCCAAGATATCTCATTATGCATATGCAAATATTCCAACATCCAAAAAAAAATTCGAAATCCGAAACACTTCTATTCCCAAGCATTTCGGATAAGGGATACTCAACTTCTAATTAAATCCAAATTGTCAACTCTTTTATTATTGTGTCTTTTTCTAAACCTCTTGCTGTCCTAAAAAAAAACCCAATCAATCATAAAACATATGAGTTCATTATTGTAAAAACACGATCATTTTACTTTTTTCTTTTTGTAGAGCCAAACTTCTCATTAAACAGCCTTAAAAAAACCCCAATCGTGATGGAAAATCTAACTTATCATAACACATCCATCAACATACCAAATCCCACAGTTTATACATTAATACTCTTGTCGGAGCCAACCGAGGGAGGGCTGGAAGTGCATAACCAACCCCCTCCAGACGGTAACCTCCTTTTATTTTATTTTTCACCCCCAAAAAATGGATAAATTAAACAGTCACTTATCTTCAATAAAGAAAATTCTTATCCTTTCTAAAAAGTGGTTGCCAAGAATGAAGTTGCACGACGTGCACGTTTCGGGTGGAACCCTGTATCAAGTGCTTCAAACTTCTCTTTCAGGCAATGGAAAAACGCCGTCCTCGCGGCTCGGGATAATCTTCTATTAATGGCAGAAATCGACACCTGACTTTTAAAACAAGGGATGAACCAATCAGAAGGGGGAACACCTCACTGACAGGGGTATCCCCACCGCTATTGGTCACAACTCTGAACAAACTAAGGACGTCACAGCCAACTTCAGAGAATAGTGTTCCATTCAATTTCTCGATTCAGCCCATAAGGATGAACGGAATTTAATTTAAAAATCCATCGTTGTTCAAGGCGCTGCAGTCTCAACTCACGATCACCCCCCCGCGGATCAAAGGGCACATGATCGATCACCGTCCATTCCAATGTATCAAAACTGTGTGCCATAGAAACACAATGCTCTACCATCGGAGCCGATAGAACTTTCCGTATTCATGCAAAGGATTTATGTACTCGACTGCTGCAGCGTGGCTATCCATACAAAGTGGTTCATACATCTTATCTTCGGGCCTTACATGTTCACCGTTCCTGGCTATTTGATCAAGCATTTGCTGAGGGTGGTAATGGACCTTCTAAGGCTATTGTGGGAGTTTTGCCCTTTACTACCTTGAGTTTTGAGATGGTTAAATTGTTGAGAAAACATTGGCATATGTTGCGGCTGCACTCTTGTTTTAATAAGCCCCTACGTATAGCCTTCACTCGCGGGGCTAATCTCCGCGATCTGGTTGTTCGATCTACCCCACAAATCGATCAACCAGTTTCACCTCCAATGCAGTTGACTGGCCATACTAGTTGTGGTGACTGTGCATATTGTAGTATGACTCTTCAGGGTACGGAATTGCAACACCCGAGGATGGGGAAAGGTTTTTATCGCCGTTGGAATACTGATTGTGGATCGTCATATGTGGTATACCTTTTGCATTGCCCCTGTCCCTTGCTATATGTTGGACGGACATCTCGTAGTATGCGTACCCGGCTGGGTGATATGCCTCTTGGATTCGCAACCAGGTACTCTCTGCACCTATTGTTGAACATTGTCTCCAACGAGGGCATGCATTTTCTCAACTGTATTGGACAATTATTGATCATGTTCCCCTTCACCCTCGGGGTGGTGATCGTTTAGCCCTGCTACAACGTAGAGAACAATCGTGGATATTTCGACTTGAGACTGTGACCCCTAGTGGTCTTAATAAGGAAATTGAATGGATGAGTCTCTTCTGATGCTATCTTCCATGACGCGGTGGGGGTTCCCCTGACTCTGTGGGGTTTCCCCTGCAAGCTGATTGGTTTATTGTTCTGAGTGACAGCAGTTTGTAGCTAAGAAGAAGATCTCTTCTGCTGACAAAATCTGGGTTAAAAATGCAGCGTTTTTCTGCAGTTAACACAGATGAACGAGCATGGCACTTGATACAGGACTGTGTTCCGAAACGTGCGCGTTGTGCATTATTCATTGAAGACTGTGTTCTGCTGGTCTATGAGAATTATTTCATCATGCAAAAAAGCTAAGTTTCTATCAAAGATTGATTTATAAAATAATTTAATAAAATGGATGTGGCCATCTGGAGTGGTTAGGGTAATTTCCTAGCCTTCCTTGACCTTATTCGACAAGAAGAAGTTAACGTTTAGGTTTGTCGTTTTGGGAAGAGGCACTCAGGTAATTTTCTGGATAATTGGCCCCAATAAGCGAGGCATCCGCAACTGCCCCCTGCTGCCACAAACAGTAAGCCTGATGAAGCAGCAGCACAAAATGTGGGGAGAAACCCTCGAAAGCTGCCCCAGACACCATGGGAGTGGCGGAATTACCGGGCAAAGCCAAATTTGAAGTAGGAAGAGCAGACAGAGACTCCCGCAGGGACTCCCCTTCCGCAGAAGCAGCAGCACCCTGTGCCACCAGAGTGCCTTCTTTATACCGATCCTGCATTTCTTGCTCCATAATAAGTGTCTCAGATGCGCTGCCACAACAAACCCCCACGTCCGAGACCGAACCCCTATGGAAGCCACAAACCAATCATTGTAGCCACGTAGGCATTAGCGCTATGGGATCCGAGAGACTGGATAAAGAAATGGCTCCCACAGACCACCAAAAAGGGCAACAAAACAAAAAACGTGCAGAATCTTCTTTTTTTTTTCTTTCTTTTTTTTACTTTTCTGTACTGGCCCTTTAAGTGCTCCAAAACATTGAAAATTAAAAGTAATCAAAATTAATTTCAAGTAACCAGAAAACTATAAGAATTAAAGAAAGCTGTCAGCAAAGAAAAAGAGCACTGTGAAGAAAAACAGCGGGAAAAATGCCCGCCAAGATCCTGAGCTCTGCTAACCCACAGAACATGCTTCACACTTGGCAGCAAGCCTCAAAAACGCTCACAGGACACTAGCAGCAAAGATTTAAACACTCACCTCTTCCTCCGAGACCTTTGGATCCTCTCTGCACCCCAATAAAATAACAGGCTTCCTGTGAGCAGCACAGCTGAGAAAGGCTGTCAGCCGGCAGCAGCAGAGAAACAAGGCCTGATGACAGTTTCTGACTGGAAAACTGAGCTGGTAAGGAGATGAAAAGCCAGCTAAAGAACTCCCCTCCGTGCCAACAAGGAGGGGAGCGCAGGTAAAGGGGAACAGAAATAAATGGGAGGGAGAAAAGAGATTCCTGTAAATCCCTTCCGATCCCCTCTCAGCCCTTGCTTTTATTTATTTATTTATTTTATTTTGTTTTGTTTTATTTATTTATTTTTTACAAGATTTAATGAGCTTTAATGCTACATATCAAAAGAAAAAAATGTTATAGGGAGAAAAGAAAAACTAAAAACCCTAGCTAAGCTGCCTAAAGCTCCTTATCTGCTCCTCTAGTGAGCCCAGCACCTAGGCTCACACTACCTCCAGCTGCATGGAGACTGGACACACAGGAAGCTGGTGGGAGGTGCCAGCAGGATATCTACATTGGTGTCACAGTTCTGACATGCCCAGTCTCCATGCTGCAGGAAGAGGTGCACAACCCAGAGGTGAAGGACTGAACTGGTGGGACAATAAGGAACCCGCATTACTCTGGCAGTGTGTGTCAGAGTGCGGACTGGGCTGGGATGGTGATGTTAGTTGCACCTTCGACAGGTTCATTGCATTATAGGACAGACTAGATAGGCCATGTGATCTTTTTCTGCTGTCATGTGTCACAGGGTAGACCTAGGGCAGCCTGAGAAAGTGCAGAGCAGTGTGAATGATCACGGTAAAAGTGACAAGATAAACAGAGGAATGTTTGATGGTTGCCAGGGACAACCTAAGCACACGTGCACAGAGCCCAGAAAGACACACCCAGAGAGCAAAGCAAGGGAGTTTGTTTTGCCCAATAGAGTGCAGCTGAGTGAAGGTGGAGTCAGGAGACACGCAGATAAAATAGACTCCCAAACAATTAGGGATAGCTTGAGAGACAGGGAACCTTTGAGAGAGAGAGGAAATCCTTGGGAGAGGAGTTGAGGAGAGAATCCCTGAGAGAGGAATTGGAGCAGCAGCAGATACGGTTGAAGCCATGCAAAGCCTGGAGCTGGCATGAGGAAGATGACGACAGTGAAAGTGAGTCAGTAAGGCAACAGGGGAGCCGGTGTGAAAGTTGGAGAGAATCCAGAGACCTGGGTGGTTCTGGGAGAAGGCAACACCCTGACAGCGTGAATGTGTTTGGAAGGCAAGAGAAATATAAGAAGACTGCAACAGCAGGTACAGGGGCAAAGAGTGAGTACAAGGGCTATTTGCTATCTGAAAGGGAAGAGCCCTGGAGGCATAGAAATACCCACATAAAGCCCAGATATTCAGAGGCTGATAATAGCTTTTCCCCTGATTATAAAAGCACTAAGAGAAGGGGGTTTCACTTACCAAGAAAAGCTGAAGAAATCCCTTATCACCGTGAGCTCCCAGCTTCTAGGGAAACACCGTTACACCGTTTGCAATCAGGCACAGCTGAGCTTGGAAAGCTAGGACAGACCCGGCCAGGAGCCTACCGTAATTACCCAGCTAGTAGGTCAAACAAGGACCTGAGGTATTCGTTAAGGCACCAGCAGGGGCAGGGCTCTGGAAGACACAACTCAGAGCTTTACGATATTTCCCAGAGGGGCAGTCCTGCACAAGGGAAGAGAAACTTCTTAAGTGACGAGGCAAGCCTGCCATACTTTTACCCCACGTTTGAAGTGAATAATGAAGATACTAATGAACAGGAGTTAATGGAGTATGAAAACTCAGATGCATTAACAAGTCCAGAGATGATGGATTGTTCTCTCACTGTAATAGAGCCAGAATTCTCACTGAGGTAAATGTGAGGGTGTGACCTTAACTCCAGTATATAAGAGGCAAGGCTGCAACTCTCTATCTCTCTCTAGCCAAACAGACAATTAGGCTGTTTGTTATTTGCTTTTGTTTATAGTTATAAGCTGAAGGAAGCTGTTTTTGTTATTCAGTAATCTTTTGTTATAAGCCAAGTGGGCTATTACTTTCTGTTATCTTTGATAAAGAAAACCTCAAGGGACGGGGAATAAAACCCTAAAAAGAAAAGAAAGTTTTCCTGTGTGATCTATACATATATAAGCAAGGCACAACTACCACCCTCAGAAAGCCCAACAATACCAGTAGTCACCGCTGGGGCAGATTAGGTGTGACATATAAATGGCGTAGAACTGAGGATAATTTTCGGGGGGCATAAGAAGTTGCCTGAAAAAGGAAAAAGAACAGTGCTGAAAACCAGGAAAAAAAAAAAAGTCTGATCCAGTTAATATTGGAGAGGATTCGGCTGGCAGACCGGCCAGCGGTGGAAAAGACCTTTTTCTCACATGCTGGAGTCTACCAGGAAACTGAGGTATTGGTAACCTGGGTGGATGGGAGAGGATATTGTGAGAAAAGGGGTGATATAAAGGGAGGAAAAAAAAAAGAAACCTTTCTGTGTGTTTTGTACCGCACTTGGTGGTCTTTTTCTCTTTTATTTCAGGTACAGAGAGAAAGGAAAAGAGGATGGATCCCCAAGATATGCTGGCCTGGATGGGCGAGCAACAGGAAAAGCAGGCCAGGATGATACAACACCTGCAGGAACAATATATGGCAGCGATGCAGGAGCAGCAAAGACCGCTATTGGAAGCTATGACTGCGCTACTAAGAAAGTCTTCAGAGAAAGAATCTACAGTACCGCAAGTAGACATACATACAGGTCTTGCTTTGAGACATTTGGGGCATGAAGATAACCCCGATGACTTTATTGAAGCGTTTGAGCGCATAGCAGGGAATTTAAAGTGGCCTACAGAACAATGGGCGATGCGATTCGCCATGACTCTAAGCGGAGAGGCTTTATCTGCCTTTAAGGCCATGCCAGCTAGCCTAGCTAATAATTATGCTGAAATTAAAAAAGCAGTAAAAGATCGCCTTGGTCTAACACCTAGGCATTACAAACAGTTGTTCAGGGAGGCAATAATGTTGGAGAGTGAGACTCCAAAGGCTTTGTGCCAGAGGCTCAAGAGCCTGCTTTATAAATGGTTAGACCCTGAGAATAGGATGCTGGAGTCTGTATTAGATGAGCTTGTTTTAGAGCAATTCTTGTTAGCCATACCACAGGAAATGAAAATGTTCTTAACATTACAAAATTGCTCAAATACTGAAGAAGCAGCTAAAATGACAGAGGTGTTTAAGGAAGCAAAGCATGCTACTGTGTCTGATGTGAGCCTTTTAAAAGGTACAAGTGTGACTGGAACGGATGAAAGTAAAAAGTATACACCCAGGAGAGTGAATGAGTATAACCCTGGTAAGAATAGCGTAGAGAGGAACACTAGGAGGTGCTATAGGTGTGGCAGACCAGGCCACATGGTAAAAGCGTGTAGGGTTAAGACTGCCCTCATAACAGGATCCGAGGAGATAATACCGGAAGGGTTTATGCAAGAAGTACAGATTGAGGGAATACAAGCCTTAGCTCTACTGGATTCGGGGGCCGATCAGAGTATGGTCTCTCAAGACTTGTGGGAAACCATAGAAAAATGTCGGTCATCCCCCTCGAATCCAGTAGAGGGCCAAGTCCGCATTAGATGTGTGCATGGGGAAGCTTCTCACTACCCGCTACATGAAGTAGCCGTACAGGGTCTAGGAGCCCTACGAAAGATATTAGTTGCGGTAGTACCGAAGCTGCCATATGCCATGGTTTTAGGACGTGATTGGATCCCTTTCTGTCGGGAGATGGAGAACGGCCTCCAAGGGATACTGGTCCCATCGCCTGTACAACCCCCAGTGATAGCAGACGAAGTAAAAACTAAAGTCATAGCGACTGCTATCCCTAGTCCCTTATTCGGGAAACCATCAAAAAAGGGGTCTTCGCCTCAGGAAGCACCTTTAACAGGGAAACAAAAATTTTCCCTGCAGTTTTGTAAGAGTACACCCCAGGCAAAAGGTCCAAAAAGGGGTTCTATAATGGCTGCGGGATATGACATCTTTAGCGTGGAGGATGTTATGGTAAAAAGAGGAGGAAAAGCACTTGTAGACACCGGCATCCGAATTAAAGTACCGGAGGGATGCTATGGACGAATAGCGCCGAGGTCAGGGCTAGCAGTGCAACATTCCATAGATGTTGGCGCAGGGGTTATTGATCCCGATTACAGAGGTCCCGTAAAAATTTTATTATTCAATTTTGGGGATAAAGATTTTGAGGTAAGAAAAGGAGACAGAGTTGCACAGTTAATCTGTGAGCGGGTAGGGTTCCCGGTGGTGGAGGAAGTAGCGTCACTACCCTCCACTGAGAGGGGAGAGAGCGGATTTGGGGCTACAGGAATGAGAGAGGTGAGGAGTTTAACAGCCCTTGGGGAGGAAAAGACTGAGGAGGATCTAGGACCCCAAGTAGCCGACTGGGAGAAACAAACTTCTCCTAGGGTAGGCTCCGAATTGAACCCTCAGCAACAAAAAGAATTAGCACAACTATTAAGGAAATTCTCTGACGTCCTGACCACCTTACCCGGAGAAACTCATCTTGTGGCACACGAGATAGTTACTCCCCCTGGGCGTGTCATAAGGCAACGTCCGTACAGAATGGCAGAGACACGAAAACAAGAGGTGATTAACCAAGTTAAGGAAATGCTGGCCATGGGCATCATAGAGGAGTCTCGGAGCCCATGGTCCAGTCCCATAGTGTTGGTCCCGAAACCAAACGGCACCTTAAGATTCTGTATAGATTTCCGCCAGATTAACGACATATCCCAGTTTGATGCGTATCCTATGCCACGCATAGACGACCTGCTGGATTGCTTAGGACAGGCGAAGTATCTAACCACATTAGATCTTAGTAAGGGATACTGGCAGGTTCCGCTAACCAAAAGCTCAAAACCCAAAACGGCTTTTTCCACGCCGATTGGGCTATATCAATTTAGACGGATGCCGTTTGGATTACACGGGGCTGCGGCTACATGCCAACGTCTCGTAGACCAGGTACTGAGACCCCACCACGAATACGCTCTCGCGTATATGGATGATATAGTGGTATACAGTGCGACCTGGTCCCAACACCTCACAAGGGTAGAAGCAGTCCTCAGAGCATTGAGAAGGGCGGGACTTACACTAAACCCAGAGAAGTGCTTATTTGCTACAAGGGAAGGAAAATATCTGGGTCACATAATAGGCAGAGGTCTGGTAAAACCACTAGCCAGCAAAATAGAAAGCGTTCGAGAGTTCCCCAGGCCCGTAACAAAAAAAACAAATGCGGAGTTTCCTAGGCTTAATAGGGTACTATCGTCGCTTTGTGCCCCATTTTTCAGAGGAAAGCCTTCTCCTCACCGAAATGCTGAGGAAGAACGCGCCCACCCAAATTCGTTGGACTCCGGAAGCCGAGACAGCTTTTGAGGCTCTTAAGGAGAAATTATGCAATGCTCCTGTGTTAAGAGGTATAGATTTTAACTTACCTTTTATTATACAAACAGATGCATCAGACACAGGGGTGGGGGCGGTGATGTCCCAAGTTTTTGAGGGGAGTGAGCATCCCGTGGCGTACCTCAGCCGAAAACTCTCGCCAGCAGAGAGGAATTACGCCACGATAGAACGGGAATGCTTGGCGATAAAATGGGCCATAGAGGCTCTACGTTTTTACCTCACGGGCAGAAAATTTTTATTAATAACCGATCACGCTCCCCTAAAATGGCTGCATTTAATGCGAAATAATAATGCTCGATTGACCCGCTGGCATTTAGCGCTTCAAGCGTTTAATTTCGAAGTTCAGCACAGAGCAGGGAAGATGCACGGGAATGCGGATGCGCTTTCCCGGATTACTTGCTGTCCACCAGAAACTGCGGCAGCAAGTAATGTTTTAAGGGGGGGGAATGTGTCACAGGGTAGACCTAGGGCAGCCTGAGAAAGTGCAGAGCAGTGTGAATGATCACGGTAAAAGTGACAAGATAAACAGAGGAATGTTTGATGGTTGCCAGGGACAACCTAAGCACACGTGCACAGAGCCCAGAAAGACACACCCAGAGAGCAAAGCAAGGGAGTTTGTTTTGCCCAATAGAGTGCAGCTGAGTGAAGGTGGAGTCAGGAGACACGCAGATAAAATAGACTCCCAAACAATTAGGGATAGCTTGAGAGACAGGGAACCTTTGAGAGAGAGGAAATCCTTGGGAGAGGAGTTGAGGAGAGAATCCCTGAGAGAGGAATTGGAGCAGCAGCAGATACGGTTGAAGCCATGCAAAGCCTGGAGCTGGCATGAGGAAGATGACGACAGTGAAAGTGAGTCAGTAAGGCAACAGGGGAGCCGGTGTGAAAGTTGGAGAGAATCCAGAGACCTGGGTGGTTCTGGGAGAAGGCAACACCCTGACAGCGTGAATGTGTTTGGAAGGCAAGAGAAATATAAGAAGACTGCAACAGCAGGTACAGGGGCAAAGAGTGAGTACAAGGGCTATTTGCTATCTGAAAGGGAAGAGCCCTGGAGGCATAGAAATACCCACATAAAGCCCAGATATTCAGAGGCTGATAATAGCTTTTCCCCTGATTATAAAAGCACTAAGAGAAGGGGGTTTCACTTACCAAGAAAAGCTGAAGAAATCCCTTATCACCGTGAGCTCCCAGCTTCTAGGGAAACACCGTTACACCGTTTGCAATCAGGCACAGCTGAGCTTGGAAAGCTAGGACAGACCCGGCCAGGAGCCTACCGTAATTACCCAGCTAGTAGGTCAAACAAGGACCTGAGGTATTCGTTAAGGCACCAGCAGGGGCAGGGCTCTGGAAGACGCAACTCAGAGCTTTACGATATTTCCCAGAGGGGCAGTCCTGCACAAGGGAAGAGAAACTTCTTAAGTGACGAGGCAAGCCTGCCATACTTTTACCCCACGTTTGAAGTGAATAATGAAGATACTAATGAACAGGAGTTAATGGAGTATGAAAACTCAGATGCATTAACAAGTCCAGAGATGATGGATTGTTCTCTCACTGTAATAGAGCCAGAATTCTCACTGAGGTAAATGTGAGGGTGTGACCTTAACTCCAGTATATAAGAGGCAAGGCTGCAACTCTCTATCTCTCTCTCTCTCTAGCCAAACAGACAATTAGGCTGTTTGTTATTTGCTTTTGTTTATAGTTATAAGCTGAAGGAAGCTGTTTTTGTTATTCAGTTATCTTTTGTTATAAGCCAAGTGGGCTATTACTTTCTGTTATCTTTGATAAAGAAAACCTCAAGGGACGGGGAATAAAACCCTAAAAAGAAAAGAAAGTTTTCCTGTGTGATCTATACATATATAAGCAAGGCACAACTGCCACCCTCAGAAAGCCCAACAATACCAGTAGTCACCGCTGGGGCAGATGAGGTGTGACACATGTTTCTATGTTTCTATGTTTAAAGCAGATGTACATGCCCCCTGCAATTAACAAGGAACCCTGTACAATCTACCCATGCAATACCGGTGGCAAGGAGTTCAGTAAACATGCCCCTAAGGTACAGTACTTAGCTGTATCTAATTTCTTTGTACTTCCTCCCTATATCTGGGAGACCTTGGGTAGGCATGGGCCCTTATTATTGCACCACTTGAGACAAAAAGAAAGATAAAGGGGAATTGCTTCTGAAAGAGGGAGGTTTCTAACATTACATAGAAATACAGAAAATGACAACGGATAACGACCACACAATCCATCCACTCTGCCCATCTACACCAACTACTAAGCTCTAAAATCCCTTTGTCTGCGTCATAGATCCTCTGTGTTGGCCTTCTGATACAGTCCTCCACCACCTCTACCAGGCAGCTATTCCACGCATCTGCCACCTTTTCTGTTAAATATTTCCATAGATTACTCCTGAGTCTATTCATCAATTCGCAACTCACTTATTCCTTGGTCACCACATCAGAAGACAGTCTCAATCCCATGGGGTGGTACTGATCTTTTACAAATAAAACACATTTTTTTTCAATAAATGCCATTTGGAAGCCAATATCTGGCATTTCCATAGTGAAACTCTATAACCTATGATATTTATCCTACATTTGTTAAACACTGCAGTCAAAAAAAAGGCAGCACCACCAAGAGGTATGGTTTGTCCACATCTGCCTGGTTTCAGATTCAGACTCTGTGATCCTTGGTCACATTTGAAGGACAGAAAAGAAATCAAAATAAATGTTAAAAAAAAAAAGCTGTAGGGAATTGACAACCAACAAAATACGGCAATAGAAGGCTACCCATAGGCAAAGATACGAGCTGCCTATTGTCTGAATCTTGTGCCAGAGTGTTCAGTGTGAAGTACTTACAGAAACTACAAACTCTGGCCTTGAGGCAGCAACATGTGCTGCGTTAATGCACATGTGTGGGCTCAGATTGTAGGAAGGGATTTAATGCAGCCTAATCACTGCACAAATGGCAGCACACGGTGAATTTAAATCTGTTTAAATGGATGGTAATGGAAACAATTAGCTATGCATCACAGATGCAGGAAAATACACAGAAGCCCAGAAGACTGAGCTCTGTGCTGGAATTCTAACTTGATGTTTGGGGAGCTATTAAGGGCTGTTAGCTCACAGGTCTGTGGCCCCGGTACTGTTCAATGTATTTGTGAGGGATATTGCTGAAGGACTGAATGGGAAAGTCTGTCTTTACAGATGACATGAAAATTTGCAACATAGTGGACTCCCCTGAGGGCGTGGAGAACATGAGGAAAGATCTACAAAAGCTGAAAGAATGGTCTAATGCTTGGCAGTTAAGATTTAATGTGAAGAAGTGCAGTGTCATGCACTTGGGAAGCAGAAATCTAAGGGAACTGTATGCGATAGAGGGCAAGAGGTTGGAGTGTCTCTGAAGTGCTTTAAGGCCATGCTGGTTACATAGAAACATAGAAAAATGACGACAGAAAAAGACCACAGGGCCTATCTCAGTGGTTCTCAACCTTTTTTTGTACCGCGACCCCTTTTACCATTGGTCAACTTGTGATGACCCTCAATGATAAAATCAAATGCATCGCTCTTCCTTTACCGTTAATGCATTGTCGCTGTAATCATTTGTTGAATTATTAATATATTATAGGCCTTTGCAATATGTTTTTATTTATAAAATTTACTTATTTAAACCACAATAATTAATCACAAGTAAATATAAAATTAGCACAAATTCCAATAACTAAAATCAAATAAAATGATTTTTTCTACTTTTGTTGTCTGACCATTTTATTCTCTGATCATGCTGGTCCCGATCTGAGGCTTCAGCTTTCCTGTCTTCATTCCCATGACTACAACTGGTGTCCATTCCCTTCCAGTCCCCCTACTTCCCCACTGTCCAGCGGCAGCCCCTTCTAGTCCAAATACCATCCCAGATATCAGCTCACGTCCACTCTCAATGCCACCCCCCCAGTTAGCTCCCTTCCAGTCACCCTACCCTCTGTCCATCCCCCTTACAGTGCCATTTGCATGTCAGCTCCCTTCCAGCCTCCTCCCCATTACCCAACCACCAACCACTCCCATCCACAAGTATCAGCTCCCTTCCAGTCCCCCTTCAGTACATTCCAGGTATCAGCTCCTTTCCAGCCCCCTCCTTCCCCCGTGTCAGCTCCCTTTGTGCCCCCTCCTTCCCCTGGCAGACCCTCTCATTATCCGCTCCCTTCCAGTCCTATTCTACCACCCTCCCACATCAGCCCATTTGTAGCCCTAGCCCCTAGTTTTCTTCCAGGGCCAGCAGCACTCTCCTCCCCTCCCCCATTAGCCCATTTCCAGTCCTGTCCCCCTTCAGCCCACTCTAGTCCTAGCCCCCCCAATCAGCCCATTACCAGTCCTAGCTCATTTCCAGTGCTAGACTCCCATCTGTCCATTACTAGTCCTAATCCCCCCCAATAAGTCCATTTCCAGTCCTAGACCCCCCAATCAGCCCATTTCCTGTCCTAGCCCCCCTAATCAGCCCATTTCCAGTTCTAGCCCCCTCCTGATCAGCCCATTACCAGTCCTAACCCCCCCCCATCAGCCCATTTCCAGCCCCAGACCACCATAAGCCCACTTCCAGTCCAACCCCCCCCCCTCATCAGCCCACTTCCAGTCCTACCCCTCCATCATCCCATTTCCAGTCCTAGACCCCCCCCCCCCATAGCCCATGACCAGTCCTAACCTCCCCCCCTTCCCAGGCAGCCCACTTCCAGTCCTGGCCCCAGGGAAATAAAAACATTCAAGTTGCTGCCGCTGCCGAGTCCGCTTCTCGGCAGCGGCAGACTCACCTCTCCTTCCTATAGCAGCCACGGCTCCTGCTTCTTGGAACGCGGCTGTGCTAGCAAGATCAGCTTAAACACAAAGCCAGCCAGTGAGGAGCCTTCCCATGCAGTGGCGTCCCATCCCCAAAGGAAGTAAATTCCTTTGCAAACAACTTCCTTTGGGGCAAGACGCCGCTGCACGGGAAGGCTCCTCACGGAAGCGGACTCGGCAGCGGCAGCAACTTGAGCATTTGGGATTTGTCAGGCGACCTCTGGTAAATCCTCAGGCGACCCCAGTGGGGGTCCCGACCAACAGGTTGAGAATCGCTGGCCTATCTAGTCTGTCTTTCCATATCAACAACTACAACAGCCCCCTTTTTTCCTTTAGATATCCTCCATGTTTGTCCCATGCTGTTTTGAATTCAGATACTGTCCTCATCTCTACCACCTCCACTGGGAGACTCTTCCACTGATCCACCACTCTTTCCGTAAAGAAATATTTCCGCATATCACTCCTGAATCTATCCCCTTTCACCCTCATCCCATGTCCCCTCATAGCAGAACTTGCTTTCAATCGAAAGAGGCTCTCCCCCTATGCATTTATGCCATGGAGGTATTTAAACGTCTCAATCATATCACCTCTATCCCGCCTTTCCTCTAATATAAGGTGTACATATTAAGATCCTTAAGTCTGTCCTCATATACATTATGAGCCAGATAGACATCTTATGGTATGATGCAAATGAATGTTTGACTGAATGCTCTGTTGGATCAATTTCACTGGTAAACAAAATACAAAAAGTTTTGTCACAGAAATGAAAATGGCTGATTCTAGTACTGTCTTTGGTTACAAACTCGGATATGTACTTAGAAATTCTCCATCACGTAACGTTTTTGAGTGACATGTAGTTTAAATTTATAG
Source organism: Ichthyophis bannanicus (assembly GCA_033557465.1). Taxonomy (NCBI): domain Eukaryota; kingdom Metazoa; phylum Chordata; class Amphibia; order Gymnophiona; family Ichthyophiidae; genus Ichthyophis; species Ichthyophis bannanicus. The sequence goes on from CM066048.1 coordinate 126,695,485, forward strand.
ACTATGTTGCTCATATTTGCATTAGATGTATATAGATGTATATTGTAGCGTAATGTCTCCTAAAAGGTAGTTGTATATGATTTTCTGCTGTTTTGCGCCTCAAGAACATCCCTCTTAAGGGTCCAACAATAGTCTGCAAGCATACTGGAGCTCCACTTGCCCTGGTACCTATTTTCCATTACCAAAATGTCCTGATGAAACCTTTCGCCATGTTCATCGCTGACTGCTCCTAGATTTTCAGGAAAAAAATCCAGGTGTGAATGCAAGAAGTGCATTTTCAAAGACATGTTACACCGCAGTTTCTGGTAAGATTTCAGTAGAGTATCCCCTGATTCTGCGTAGTTTTCTGCCTTGTTATTTCCCAAGAAGTCACGGCAAACAGTCTTAAAGGACTCCCATGCAGTTCTTTCAGTTTCAGTCAACTGACCGTCAAAGTTTTCATCTTTCATCAGTTTTCTAATATCAGGTCCTACAAAGATCCCTTCTTTGATCTTCGCCTCACTGATTCGTGGAAATGTCTTTCTTAGATATGCAAATCCAAGTCCACTTCTATCCATGGCTTTTACGAAGTTCTTCATAAGACCCAACTTTATATGGAGTGGAGGTAGATATACTTTATTCAGCTCCACAAGTGGGTCATGTGCAACATTTTTCTGGCCTGGGACTAGTGATGTTCTCTTTGGCCACTGTTTCCAGATGTAATAATTGTTTCCTGTCCCTGCTGTCCCACTCACACAGAAAACAACAATACTTTGTCCAACCAAGCTTTTGTCCAAGCAAGAGGGCAATCACTTTTAAATCGCCACAAATATTCCACTTGTGTTCTTCATACTTGATATTTGTTAGCAGGAGATGCATACTGCTGTAAGTTTCTTTCATATTGATGGCATGAGCTACTGGAACCGATGGTAAAGTATTTCCGTTGTGGATAAGCACAGCTTTTAGGCTATATTTAGAAGAATCAATAAATAGTCGCCAATCCTCTGTTCTATAATCTGGACAAAGTGTTTCCATCAGGGATTTAACTTCACAACAAAAAGCAATTCCATCTTCAAAGGCAAAGTAATCCACAAAAAATAAAGGAATTACGTTGCAGTTTCACCAAGCACTTAGATGGATACTTTAGGAAATACAAACCCCCAAGCTGAAGAACCCGTGGGTGCAGGACCAGAAACTCCTTCCTGCGACAGCGGGTTTCCCTAGCGAGGTCTGGAAAAATCTGAACAAGACACCCCTTAAACAACAAGTTTCTTTTCCTAAAAAAAACAACCTTAAGGTGAAATTAGACTTACCTGCTAATTGTTGTTCCTTAAGGAACTCTAGTCCAGTCCCGGAACCTGAGAGTTCTGCACCTCCTCCAGCAGCTATGGAGACTGACACACATCATCGCTTTGATGACCCAGGTATAAGTAGGCAAGGACCGCCTCTCCCCGCCAGTATCTATTGACAAAGCAGACTCAGCAGAGCAACAAATAAGTAGTTAATTCACAAAACTGTTAACTTCAACTCTTGTTTGAAAACATTCCTATAACTAAAGAGAAGCCTCAACCCTCAGTACTGCATAGGAAGATTTCGGCCTCTCCGCCAGAAAATAGAAATCTGGAGAGCGAGAAAGACAGAGATAGAGATAGAGAGATAGAGAGACGCTCCTGTGGACCACGACAGCACGTCCTTCTGCAAACGCTCCCTTAGCACCACTCAGCGCTGCCAGGACTTCAGGCTGCTCCGAAAACAAACCTGCAAGTAACTCGGGTGGGCTCTGGGACTGGACTAGAGTTCCTTAAGGAACAACAATTAGCAGGTAAGTCTAATTTCACCTTCCTTTGCGTCCCTCTAGTCCAGTCCCGTAACCTGAGAGGATGTAACAGAGCAGTAAAGATCAATGGGAGGGCCCTGCCAGAGCAGCCTGAAGCACCGCCGACCCAAACTGTACATCGCTTGCCGCCTGCACATCTAACCGGTAATGCCTGACAAACGAATGCAAGGACGACCAAGTCGCCGCCCTGCAAATCTCAGCCACCGGCACCAATGCAAACTCTGCCCAGGAGGCCGCTTGCGCTCTAGTCAAATGGGCTCTGAGACCCTCTGACACCACTTTACCTTTCAAGATATATGCCGCTGCAATGGCTTCCTTCAACCATCTGAAAATGGAGGCCTTAGACGCCGCTTCCCCTTTCCGCGGCCCGCCAAACACCACAAACAAGCGATCGGACTTACGAAAAGATTCTGTCCCGCGGAGATACCGCTTAATAGACCGCCTAACATCCAGATGCCCCAACCTACCTCCCATGGCTTCCTTCTCCTCTCCAGAAAACACTGGTAACGAGACTGCCTGGTTGACATGAAACACTGAAACCACCTTGGGCAAAAATGCGGGAACCGGCCGCAGCACCACCTTCTGATCTGAAAATGACAAAAACGGCTCCCTACAAGACAAAGCCTACAACTCAGAAATCCTACACGTTGAGCAAATGACTACTAGGCAAATTGTCTTTAACGTCAAATCCTTCAAGGACGCCTTGCCCAATGGCTCAAAAGGGGCCCTGACCAATGCTTCCAACACTAGATTCAGGTCCCACGGCGGCACTGAGCACCGGCGTGGAGGCCGCAAATGTGATACAGCCCGCAAAAAACGTTTCACATCTGCATGCACCCTCAACGCTTCTCCTTGGACTTTCCCTCGATAACACGAGATCACCGCCAACTGTACTCTCAAAAAACTGGCCGCCAGTCCCTTCTCGAACCCGTCCTGCAAGAATGCCAGAATCTGTGCAATAGATGCTGCCGAGTGCTTCACCTGTCTGTCCGCACACCAGGCCTCAAAAATGCGCCAGACCCGCACATAAGCTAAGGAGGTAGACCTCCGCCTCACTTTTAGCAACGTCGAAATGACTGCCACCGAATAACCTTTGGTTGTCATCCTTGCTCTTTCAAGAGCCAAGCTGTAAGCGAGAATCGATCCACCTGCGGTATGCAAAGCGGCCCCTGAACTAACAAATCCTGCCTCAGAGAAAGTCGCCAAGGCCTGTCTACCAACAAACGAACTAGATCTGCATACCAAGGTCTTCTCGGCCAATCCGGTGCCACCAGAACCACTCTGCCCTGGTAATGCTCTATGCGCTGCACCACGCGTCCGATGAGCGCCCATGGTGGAAAAACATAGACGAGTCCCTAGACTGGCCACTTCTGCGTCAACGCATCGAGACCCTCCGACATTCTCTCTCAACGCCTGCTGTAAAACCACGCTGCCTTCGCTGACTCGAAGGTTGCCATCAGATCCATTATCGGCCTCCCCCAGAGCTCTGCGATTAGTGCAAACACGTCCGGGTGAAGCGTCCATTCTCCAGGATCGACCCTGCGCCAACTCAAAAAATCCGCCTCAACATTGTCTACTCCCACGACATGTTGAGCCGAGATGGCCAGCAGATTCCTTTCGGCCCAGGCTAACAGCTTCTGCCTCCAACGCCGCACTTCCTGTGCCGCCCTGTCGATTGATGTAGGCCACCGCAGTCGCATTGTCGGAGAGTACCCGAACCGCTGACTGACCCAGGCACAACTGGAACTTTAATAGGGCCAAATACACCACCCCCATCTCCAGCCTGTTGATTGACCACACCGCCTCCAGCGCAGACCACTGTCCCTGCGCGAACTGACCCTTGAAATGCACTCCCCAGCCCATAAGACTTGCATCCGTCGTCAAGAGCCTCCAGGCCGGGGCCTCCGGGGACACACCCTTCTCCAAGTTCTCTTTCCGCGTCCACCAGAGAAGCTCCCGTCTCACCTCCAGCGGGCAAACCAGGCGCTGCGACAGCGCATCCGACTCGTGCGACCAACGCCGCAGCAGCACCCTCTGCAGCGGTCTCATCTGCGCTCTGGCCCACGGCACCACCTCTATCGTGGCCACCATTGTTCCAAGCAACTGTAGATACTGCCAAGCTGTGGGAGTCCTCTGGGACAGAAACCTCCTCACCAGCTCCCTCAAGCGGTGCAACTGCTCTATTGGAAGAAAAACCTTCCCCTGCGCTGTGTCGAACCGCACCCCCAGGTAATCCAGGGACTTTGACGGGACCAGCCTGCTCTTGGAGAAGTTGACTACCCACCCTAGGCTCTGCAAAACCTGCACTACCCGGGAAGTAGCCGACCTGCTCTCGTCCTCTGACTTCGCCTGAATCAACCAATCATCCAAATATGGATGCACCAGCACTCCCTCCATGCGAAGAGCCACTACAACTACCACCATAACCTTGGTGAAAGTCCGCGGGGCCGTTGCCAGGCCAAACGGAAATGCCCGGAACTAGAAATGCCCCATGGGCACTGCAAACCGAAGAAATTGCTGATGCTCTTGCCGAATGGGAATATGCAAGTAAGCCTCTGTGAGATCCAGTGACGTAAGAAACTCTCCTTCTCTGACTGCCACAATCACGGACCACAGCGTCTCCATATGGAAGTGCGATTAACCTCCACCAACACCCACTGATCCGACGTTATTTGGACCCAGTCAGGGTAAAAATCCCGCAGCCATCCTCCAACGGCCTCGTACCCCACCTGAGTCCCCCTCATCTCACTGTAGCTTTATAAAGCTTGAGGCCACGCCAGGCGTAAAGCCTCTACCTGCCCCTCGAAAACCTCGAAACCCCTGACTTCACCCAGGGAACCTGCCTCACTGAAATTGCCCAAATCGGGGTGAACGGAATCTACGAAACTCCCTCCGCGCTCCTTTGGGAGCCGGGTTAAGGCATCCCTGCTTTGGTTTATCCTCAGGCAAACGACCCCCTTTCGACTCTCCCAAATCCTTAATCCTCTCCAAACAACAGCTTCCCCCTAAAAGGGAGCTTACTGAGCCGCGCCTTGGAAGAACTGTCTGCCGCCCAGTTGTGGAACCACAAATACCTCCGGGCTGCCACCACCGAAGTCATACTTTTGGCCAGCTCCTGGATCAGGTCATAATGAATATCCACCAAATAGGTGGTCCCGGATTCCAGCCGTGACGCCTCATCCACCTGCTCCCTTACCTTATCCACCTGCAGGCACTGCGACCAATGCAGACAGGCTCTCGCCACCCAAGCCCCCGCGATCGAGGCCTGCATGGACAGAGCACTTATGTCAAATACCTGCTTTAATAACGTATCTAACTTCCTATCCTGACCATCCTTAAGCACCGCAGCCCCCTCTACTGGGATCATTGTCGTCATCTTAGTGACCGCCAACACTGCCGTGTCGACCTTTGGGGAACGAAAAAGATCCCTATCCTGGTCCGCCAGCGGATAGAGTCTGGCTATTGCCCTAGATCCCTTGAGGGCTGACTCAGGCACATCCCTCTCTTCTTGAATCATATTTCGGAACACTCTGTGAATAGGAAATACCCTCTGCGGCGTACGTACCGCTTGCAATAATGGATCCTCTAATGCCTCATCCGTCGATGGAACCGCCCCTGGCATGTTAAGCACCTTAAGGGATTCGGTAATCAGGGCCAGCAACGCCTCTCATTGAAACACCCTGACAACCCTAGCCTGCTGCTCCGCTTCCAGCAGCTCGCCTTCTTCTAACTCTTCTATGGAGTCTTCCTCCAGATCCCCCTCGGTAACCTCGAGATCTTCCAAGGGCAGAGACGCCGACCTCTCCTCCCCCGCTCCCTTATGCCTCTTAGCAGGGGTACCTGACGCCTCCTGCCCCACTAGACTCCCCAGACGCTTCTCCCCCCGCCCACTGGCAGGAAGAGTGGCCATACCGGGCTGTAGTAGAGACAATGCCTGCTGCAATAGCAAAAAGAAATCCGGAGGGACCAAAGGCTGCCCCCCCCCATTGACCCCTGTTCTTGCGGCAGAGGAACCTCTCTCGCCGTAAATGGCCCTGCCACAGGCTCCGAGGGGAGCAGAGACGGAGGGAGGACGTCCCCCTGACTCTAGGACCCCCTCTCCTGCCCTCCTGACCCCAATTCAAGCACCTGCTCCATCAATGCTGCTTCCTGGGTGCAAGCTTTGCAAACACCCAACTCTAGGAGCGAGCTCCACCTCGTGCCACAAACAAGACACCGAGGCCAAGCCGGCATGCTCCCCCTGAGCACGGCACCCACGGAAACTCAGCGACCCGGAACCCCCAAGACACACTCTGGTCACACAGCCCCCCCTTCCGGGGTCCTATCCAGCCAATAAAGATATGTAACAACCTACCTATAAATATCTATACAGCTATATATGTGTGTGTGTGTGTTTTGGTTTTTTGGGTTTTTTTTTTAAACTGCAGCCACCTCTACTGAAGTAACTCCGTGGCGTGCAGCAGCCATGAACCCGTCAACGGGAGAAAAGGAGCCTCTGCTCTCCCCGATGTGCTGTGCCGAACAAAATTACCAAAATGGCTGCCTTCGCGCTTCCCACGCGAACACCACGCAGTCAGTGCCTCACACCCGATTTTCACTCACCGCGGTGATCTGCGCTCCCCGGCCTGCCCGCACATGTCTGACCACCAAAAATGACAAAAACAGCGGCTTACTGCCTGCCCCTGCCTCCGGGGGCCTCGATCAACCGGAGGCCTCGATCTACCTCCGGAGCTCAGCCCGATCGGCGGCTTCGGCTCCGGGGCAGAGAGACAGTGCCGAAATCCTCCTGCCTCCTTCGTCTTAGGCATGATGCAGGCGGTGCCTGCCACCTGCTCCTCACCAGTTCATGCGGGATCGGGAGCAGGAAGGCCCTTCTCACCGGAATGGCAATCGCAGTGCAGCTCTAACCCACGGGGGGAGGGGGGGGGTAGAAAAGGCAGGAGGACTGAAGAAGAGAGAGCAACAGATGAGCCAACCAGCCGTTGCAGATCAATCCTGTTGCTAACTCCTGGCTACCACACAAGTAATCAAAACAAATCTAAATTTAAAAATTTTAAAACTCTGCTTATTTGCTATCGTCTGAGCCCAGTCCCTAGGCTCAGCACCTTCTCCAGCTGCTATGGAGACTGAAACTGGCGGGGAGAGGCGGTCCTTGCCTACTTATACCTGGGTCATCAAAGTGATGATGTGTCTCAGTCTCCATAGCTGCTGGAGGAGGTGCAGAACTCTCAGGTTCCGGGACTGGACTAGAGGGACGCAAAGGAAAAGCCATTCTCGGTCAGAAACTAAAGCAAAAGTAACTAAACAGGTTGCAGGTCTGATAGTACAGCTATCTGAAGTTTCTAACAACTCTGAAACATTTAACTCATCAAATTGCCCAAGCCCAGTAGGCTCAGTGTTAACCGAGGACTTCTGGCCCCTTAGAAGGTAATACATTTTTACAATAGGAGGACATGAGTCCGCAGGGACTCCCAAAGTTTCCACCAGATATTGTTTAAACATTTCCCTAGCTGAAATAATAGGGGAGTAAGGAAAATTAACCAAACGAAGATTGGCAAGCTTAGTATAATTGTCCAACTGCTCCAACCTAGTTTTCAGATGGTTAGAGTCTTTAATAAACATGTTAGACAAAGTCTCCAAACACTGAATGCTTACAGTAACATCTTCCACCCTATTTTTCATTAAATTCAAATCCTGCAATGATTGTGTCAAACCTGCAATGTTAAAAGTAACCTGTCCTTGAATTGCCAGTATCTGAGTCATAAGAACCTCTCCCAGATGATTAATGGCTGACCAGATAGACTCCAAGGTGAATTGTTCAGGAAGCTGTAAAGGAAAACGTCCTCCAGCACCATGCTGCAAAATTGTCAACTCTGTACTGGTCTGTGGGACCAAGGGGGGGGGGGTCCCGGTGCCATCTCCAGTTGCCGCAGTAGAGCCTTCATTCTTGAAAGCCAGCCCAGACTGTTGCTCCTGCAGAGAAACACCACCGTCTGTCATGCTCCGTGAAGGCTTCCCCAGCAAGAACAAAGGAACCCCCAGCACCAGAGAGTCCAATGCCTCCGCACTACCATGAACCAAATCTTGGCACAGCTGTTTCCGAGACCTGTGTGCTCCTGGGGGCATGAGATCACTGTTCGAGGGAGACGCCGAGCTACCCAGCCCAAGCCGAGCTTTCGTTCCCAGATAGTGGCTGCAGCTCCTGGTGTCGAACAAAGGAATCCAAAGGACTGGAATCTGGAGTCGAGGAGCAGTGCGGCGGCCTGGGGTAGCACACCGTGCTTTGCCTTCCTCTTGTGACCCATCAGAAACAGAGATCAGGAGCCTAGACATCTTGGATCGTGGTTAAATTTTTAAAAACTTTGTGGTGATCTGTCGTGGAACAACCCCATTCAAGATGATAACAGTGGTTACCCAGACCTTGTTGCTGGTTGCAAAGGGGTCCCCTTAACAGTCCAAGTTTCAAGGCCCCAAAAATGTTAAGCCTATAGAGTCTTCTGTTGACATTGCAACAAACAAAATCACATCCTTGACTACTCTTTTTAGGAATCTCAAGACAGAAAACATTAATCATCAAAAACATATAATTCAGTACAATTTGATCTCTGTGGAGCCAGCTGCAAAGTTCAATCAAACCAAGACAGTTGCAGTGTTCAATCAAGTGATTGGTGCGAGTGTGTGCATGTACTGTATATATGAACTTTTATAGATTGACTTTTTATTATATAGTAGTTCTGTTTTTAGGCAGCCTGCGTTAAAATTCTTCTCTTTTGTTGTATATCTGAGTTTTTGCCAGGACTCTCTGATGGCTTCAGTCGCTGTGTCTTCTGTTTTCAGACTGTTCATCTGTAGATACAGCATGCTGTTGGCATTGTCTTTGGAGATCGTGAATCTGCTTTTCACTGAACTAGCATACTCTATGCGGCTGCTATCGTATTTTATAGTGGAGATCCACTCCAGCCCTTTACTGGGATCCTCTCGAAGCCAATTCATCCAGTAGATGGTGAAATTGAATCCAGAGGCTTTACAAGACAGTCTGAGGGACTCTCCGGGCTTTTTCACTTCTGGACCAGGCTGGATGGGTTGCACTTGGGATTGGATCCCTGACAAAGAAAGAAAAGAGTATTTATATCTCATTGATCCTACGTCCTCAATGGGTTACAATTAAACATACACAATTTAAAACACAAACAAAAACAACATAAAAATGTTGAAATGCTAGACACCTCGTCACTAATAAACATTAAAGGCCTCTGTGGAAAGTGTCACTTTAGTTACCTTCAAAAATCAAGCATATCGGGCCATTCCCGAACTGATGCTGGGAACTGATTCCGTAATTTGTGGCCTATGGGTTAGAGAGCATGGCTTCTTGTTCTGGATAAGCTAGCCAAATGAAGAGCTGGAACTTCCAGCAGTTGCTGGGATTGTGAACACAGTGAGCATCCTGTCTGACGGACTGATTAATGGCGAAGTTAATAACAAAGGAATTTAATGACAAAGTTAATGACAGAGGAAGTTAATGACAAAGGAAGATGCAATTGTAAACATCGAAAAAGCATTCACAGAACTCTAAACTGAATCCGAAGCTGCTTCAAAACTGGGGAAAGATGATTCATATGTTTGGCTCCAGAAATAAGCCACATCGCTGCATTGTGAACCAGTGTGCGGTGCTTTTACATGAGATGCCGGCAATCCCAAGTATAGCACATTGTAATATTCTAGTGAGGTTAAGAACAAGGTCTGAAGAACTGTCATCTTTATAAACAAAATGGAAATTACACTTACCTGGTAATTGATGTTCCTTGAGGGAGTACAGTTCAGTCCTCCACCACTGGGTAGTGCACCTCCTCCTGCAACATGGAGACTGGACAAGTCAAACTTGTGACATCACCGGGTATATCCTGCTGGTCTTCTCCCATGATCCCCCAGTGACCTACTGTCAAAGCAGACTCAAAGGAGCAAACAAACAACCAGTTAAAGTACTAAATACAAAGCTATGCTCAAACGTCAACTTTAAAATCACAGGGCCCCAAAAAGAAAGGCCGAAAACACCCTCCTCCGTGCCCCTGTCCCCCTGCGCACCAAACAGCGGAAGACAGAGAGCTAGAAGGAAGGAGAACTAAGGAAGAGTATAGGCAGAAAAGGTTGCTCTCGCGATTTCCTGCCAATCAGAGCCCGTTGCCGACGCTAGGATCCGAAAGCACACTCGGAACTGACGCCTCGCGTCTGAAACATCCATCCCCGGGCGGGAATGAGGACTGAACTGTACTCCCTCAAGGAACATCAATTACCAGGTAAGTGTAATTTCCATTTCCTTATCAGTCCTACAGTTCAGTCCTCCACCACTGGGATGTACCAGAGCAGTAATCATTGGGAGGGACCTATTCAGTCGGCTCGGCCCCTAAACGAACAGAGCAGGCACCGACCCCAGCCCGCTCCTCACGTCAACAGGTGGTAAGCCAACCAGGAAGACACGACCGAGAGCCCACTTGGATTCTCTTCACTGGTGAAAACAGCACAGAACTCTGCCCCAAGCAGCGCTAGTGCTTCAGAAAAACAAACTCGCCATCGCAAACACACTGAACGCCCTAGAAACAGACCTACTGAGAAGGCTACCGGAGCTCCGCCTGAAAAATCCGCTTGAGCTCCCCCTTGGCTCTCGACCCCACCAGAGTGTCAAGTGTTAGCAACCGCTGCTCTCCCGCAGAACCCGCCTCCACGGAGGGACAGGCAGCGAAGAGACCTCCCAAAAAGCGACGGAACCTTCACCTAAGGTCCAAGAAACGCAGGTTACAAGCAAAGTGTTCTTGTGTAAGTCCCAAACCGACAACTAGACAGGCACAGCCGGATTCCATGAGGGAGAACGGAACCGAGGTCCATCCGACAGAGGTGGGAAGCAAAATGAGGGAAATGGAAAAACCACCAGCGTCAAACACCCTATTTGTCACACCTCTTAAGGGCTTTATTCTTTGCAACACAAAGTAGCTCTACAGCTATGTCCTGGACCAGTTGGAGTCTTTTAAATTGAGAATGTGGAATGCAGCTAAGCAATGAGTTGCAATAAACCAAGCGTGATCCACCAAGGGCATATAAGAGGGTGTCAAGTGCCCCAGAGTCCAGCGTTGTTTCAGAAGATGTGGAGTCTTACATGGTGTGACAAAAAAGAAAGGAGACTCTGGTAGCCACGCCCACGACGCAATGCCAGTAGGCCAACCGCTTACATCACCTGGATATGCCCTCCGGAATTGGAGGAACCATGCAGAAGTAGCAATCGCCGACGTGATCCATGGGCCCTCTCCAGATCATTGGAACCGCAAAAGACTTTGATGGTCTTTTCCCATCCATCCACAGCCTGAGATCTGCTACACATGTATTGCAGCATATGTGTGGCGCCTAGCTTTTATCCTGATCTTTTATTCTGCAGCCAAAATATAAATTGTAGGCTTTCTGAACCGCCACAGTCATATGCCATTTTTGTGATGTAAAAGTCACATCACCACAACTAGAGCAGAAATTATCTGCATGATTAACACCAGTACGAGGAATCGCCAAATATGCTGTGAGTAACCTATCGGTATAAAATAAATATGTGGGGTTTTTTTTTGTTTTTGTTTTTTTTTTTACTGTCAAGCGAGGCAAATTTAAATAGTGACTGCATCAACTGGTTTTGGACAGTTATTTCGATTGGTTGCAAGTAAAGATTATGCAAGCTCACGCAAATGTTGCAGAATACACTGGTAATGGTCCCCACTAACTAATGAAGAGCACATATCTTAGCAACCAGACCCAGTTGGCCATTTCCACTATGACCTCTGAAAGGCATAGAATGGACCGGGCCACGGCCCCGTACCAATGCGTCGACGCTATCCAGTAGCCTCATATGTCCTCTGCTAAACATTGACCCGTCGCCGCAGACTGACAGGTCACCATGAGGTCCAATATGGGCTGACCGCATCTGAGCACACGTGGCGCGCACACCGCCTGATGCAATCTCACTCCTCCGGCAAACACTCGGACCCCGCTAAGGACATTCGCCACCACAGTGTCCCCACCGAAACGCAGGCCGCCAAGGCTTCAACCGCGCACGCTGTCCCTTCGCTCGGGCCACCCTGACCATCTGACCGACTCCACCCTGCCGATCGAAATAGGCCACCATCCCGGAGATCTCAGACAGCACCTACAGCGCTCGATCCGCTACCGTGTCCGCGAACGCCTGCCACGGCTGACGTACCGCGTACCGTTCCAGTCAGACGATGGAACACTGGGCGTGCTGCGTACACTAAAACGCCTTGTACATAAAGGATCCCCAAAATGTAGCTGAGTCTAACCACGCTCCGGCCAAGCTCCCGGAAAAAAGGGACAGAACCTTATAAAAAAGAAGTGGGGACAATTAGGAAGGCTTTCCTGTTTGATTATTCTTTTTTTTTTTTTTTTTCCTTTTTACAATTCCATAAGGGCCACAAGGCACACAACCGAACAGGGCATTGTCCAGAGAACGCAAGGCCCCTCCTCCAGGCTGACTCCACATCCACAGCCTAAACCGGCAGTCACCTTGGCTGATGCCGAGCAGCGCGGAAGCCAACTTGTAAGCCCAGCATATGAAGTATGCCTACTAGTACAGCATTCACAATGGAGGGACATGTAACTGGACGGCTTTGAATATGAACCTACAGATATCCCGCGCTTGCTCCAAGACAAGCACTGTGCAGCCTACTGGTCTTCTCGGAGCACCGCCACGACCCGAAGACCTAAACCGGCCAGCAAAAGACGACGTACGCTGGGCCCGAAGGAACCTGGTTGAACAGATCCCAGCACTCCCTGTATCGTTAGGATCGGAGCCTCCCCCCAAGGACTCAGCCCTGGCTGGAACCGGCTGAGCATAACTCCAGGCCCTGCGGCGAGCCCCCACGAAGAAGTGGGACGCAACGATGCCTTGAGGAAAGGGAAGGCGCAATGGGTGAAGCAAGTTGCTAGCCGACCAAGGGAGTAAACCCCACACGCGCACCTCAACGGAAGGACGGAAGAACCGAGGATTCTGGTCCCACAGGTGCGCCTGCTAGCCTTTAACAACATACACCTCCGCAGGTACAAAAAACGTAAATTGTGAGCACCTTCAGGGGTAAGGGGAATAGACGACAGCCTCCGACTGTGGACCACCTTGTCTTGCACAACAGACAGCAGCACCCCACCAAACAAATGATTGGGAATATATGACCTCAGAACCCCAAGGCAGAGGTAAAACAGTAGAACGTGCAGTGGACGTGAATTTCCAGATCTGCCAGCCCCCCTGCCCACATTGAGAAGAGGCAGAGAAGAACTGGACCGGCGGATCTGGAGGGGTGCCTCCTGGACAGCCGGGCCACCGAAGGGAAAGCTGATGACTGAGGCCCAAACTCCTCAGGATGGCCCCGTCTTGCATTGGCAACCCCATGCAACACCATGACAACCCCACTCACGATATCCCAAGCGATCTCTGTCATTGCTGCAACAATCACCTGAGCATGAGATCACAGACGGAACACGGACATGCAGAAGCACTCAAGGAGAGTGCACCTAAGAAGTATGAGCCTATCCAACATCCAGCACCACATGTCCAGGTGTCCCACTCCTGTCACCCAAAACACAGGACGCTTGAACCTAGGTGACCATCATAGCAAAGACAGGGAGGCCTGACTGCCGCTATCAACCCTTCCAGGACCCTGGAACACTAAGCCCCGGACTGTGCCATCCAGCAACACTTCTCACGATCCCCAGCAGGGGCCTTTCCCCAGATGGCCCAGAAGGGCAGTGTTCCCGCCAAATGGGCAAGCTGCGCTCTGATAACATAGTGCAGAAAACCAAATCAAAGTGTCTTAACCTAGCTAATTTTTGTCTAATAGTGATCATTCATAATATCAGCCAGGCTCATTCATAACATTAGTATTAATGATCTCTAAAGATTGAGGAGTTACTAATGTAACACTAATTTTTATTTTATTTTTTTTTTTTTAAAAGACCTTCAAAGGCGATCTTGGAAACTGCAGACCAATGAATCTGAGTTCAGTGCCAGTTAAATGATAGAACTTGTTCTGAAAAGCAGCACCAAGCTGTCTTTTCAAAGGGTTAATAAACATGTGAGTAAGCCAAATGATATGTATCTGGATGTTTTAGAAGGTACTTGACAAAGCCCCTTATGAACTTCTCCTGAGGAAGGAGATGATGTGCTATTATAGAATGGGAAATGGATCAAAAACAGGAACACAATAGGACTAAATGGCCAGTTTTCTCACAGGAGACCCGTAAATAGTGGAATGTCTCGGGATCTGCACTGGAACTGGCATCTGGTAACATCTACTGCACTGAAATGATCTGGAAAAGAGATCAGCAAGCATGGCGATCAAATTTGCAGATGGCATAACGACATTTAGAGGCTGTCTGCACAATTTCCAAGCGTATAAACATGGAAATAGCATCCTTATGTAAATGACAATTTCAGAAAGGGCTCAATTTGTAGGTGGTTGTGCCGCCGATGACCATGAATGGCCAAATCCTAGCACGGAAACCTGCTGCTGACAGACGTCGCTAACTGCCAGAATGCAGACAAAGGTAAAGGCACCCCCCAAGAAGTAAAACCCAAACCAATCACATTGCATTCAAAGAACTATAAACTATCATGAAATTAAAAGGAAATTAAAATTAAAAGGAAATTAAAATTACAATTACAATTAAAAGTAACAGCAAAAGGAAGTCCTTATCTGGGTGTAGCCGCGTGGAACAGCGTCGTCTGCTCAAACGCGGGGCTGCTCCGCTCTCCGCCACGAGGCCTCAGCCCTGCCGAGAAAATAGCGCCAATCCGAAGCAGGCCCGTTTGGCGCCAGACACCACAGAGGCGGCAAGAGCTCAGAGCCCCTCCATGCGGACTCGAGAGACTCCCTTGTGGCGTCGGGATGCAGCAGTTACCCCGCTGTAGCTGCGGGGTGAAGAGCTGTCCAGACACGCTGCTGCCTCGCGCCACCAGAAGTAGCAGACGCTGCGAGCCCCGGCCCACCGGCTAAAGAACCTCGAACGGCCTGAGGCTCCCGCCGCGATGGGAATCTGCCGCATGGACACTGCCAAAATGCAGGTGTTCCACAGAGCTCTCCCCCGTACAGTCCTGGGGGAGAGATCATCACCGGGCACAGAGACCGAAGAATCCCAAGCAGAGAGGCTAGCTGGCAGCGTGAACTTTGAAAAAGGACAGAACCCCCCTTTACACTAAGGCAGACTAGGTGAAAATAAATAAAGTAAAAGTAAATGAAATTAAATGAAAATGAAAATGAATACAATTTACAGGATTACACCTAAAGAAGGGCAAAAGAAATGCAAGGTAAATCAAATCCTGACTAACTGCTCCTAAACTGCTTCTCAAGTGAGCCCAGCACCTAGGCTCACTACGTCCTCATGCTGCATGGAGACTGGACACACTGGGGGATCATGGGAGAAGACCAGCAGGATATACCCGGTGATGTCACAAGTTTGACTTGTCCAGTCTCCATGTTGCAGGAGGAGGTGCACTACCCAGTGGTGGAGGACTGAACTGTAGGACCGATAAGGAATATAAGATTTTAATCTCTGAATTCGTCTCTGTTTCAGGAAACCAGCATTAATAACTGTGAATAAAAAGTCAATCTATAAAAGTTCATATATATATGCACACCCTCGCACTCATCTGCTACTGCGTGTGTGAAAAACTCTTACTTGGGAGAAAAATGCTGAAAAGTAGCAAGGCAAGTAAAATGTTCATTGCTGTAAAAGTCAAAGGGCTCTTGATGTGATGAACAGAGCAAGACAATGAGCGCTTCTGCTTCTCTGCATTGATCTGGAATACAGCTGATCAGCTTTAAACAGCAAATCTAGTTATTCAATTTGCTTATCCAGGCTTGTAATCTATTAAAAGCAAATGGTTACACAGCACAGCTATGCAAACTTTGGCTTCACCTTCCCGTCTGGGATCCCCAGTTAAAATTTTAGTTTTCTCTTTATTTATTTATTTAATTTATTTATTTACAGTTCTTATATACCGCGCTATTTGGTATCAGTGCGGTTTACAAACAGAAACTTGCATCAGAACAGGATCTTTTGCATACATTGTAGCAGGGTCTGTAACTTGGGAATGTAACAGGGGAAACTATATACAATTAACAACAATAGTTGTGAACTATTTACAGTTTATATATCAACTTGGTAAATCGTAACGGAGAAGACCTTAAAAATCTATGATCATTAAGGTAGTTCCTGAGTGTAGGTCTGTTTTGTGTCTCGTCGGTGGTTATGTTGGAGCATTCGAGGCTTCGTGTGTAGGTTGTGGTGTGTGGAATGATTGTGTTGGATTAGGGTTGACAAAGTGTAGGCAGAATAAGTGATGTTTAAGGGCTTTTCTGAACTGTGAAAGGTCATTGATTATTCGGAGTTGAGGTGGGAGGTCATTCCAACATTTAGGAGCATAGAATGCAAAGGTTCGGTTTCTAGTTGTTTGAGAGCATTTAGTGAATTCAATTGGCATAGTCAGCATATTGACGGATACTGACCTTCTTAGCCTGTTTGCAGGAGTGATGGTCAAGAGTGCAGAGAGGGAAAGGGGGGATAGTCGGTTAATTGCTTTAAATGTTAGTAGTAGTACCTTGTAAGTGATCCTGGATTGCACCGTTAGCCAATGTAGGTCCATGAGTACGGGTGTGATGTGATCTCTTCTGGATATGCTGCAAAGAATGCGGGCTGCTGTATTCATTGCCATCTAAAGTGGATTGAGGGTTATTCTTAGGAAGGCCTTGTAGGATAATGTTAGCATAGTCGAAATGTGGTGTTACAAGCATTTGGAATATCGTTCTGAAATCGTCTGGGGCAAGTAGAGGTCTTAGGTGTCTTAATGTCCGTATCTTATTGTAAATGGCCTTGGTGGTATTCTTTATGTGTTCCTTAAAGTTGAGTTGTTGGTCTATTGTGACACCCAGGTAGCGTCTGACCGATTTACAAGGTAGTTCTGCATCTCGTACCTTCAAAGATGTGGGAGGAGAGAAGTTCTTGTTCTTAGTTTTAAGTAGGACTTCAGTTTTCTTGACGTTTATATGTAGATTCTGGGATAAGAGCCAGTCAGTGATCGCGTTGAAGCACTCTACTAGTGAGGATAGGTCGGGTTGTCTGATTTTAATTGGGGTGAATATTAAGACATCATCTGCATATATCAGACTGGATATATTAAATGATCGGATGATATCACAGATCGGTTGCATATATACGTTAAAAAGCAGAGCAGATAGGGAGGATCCTTGGGGTACACCCTGTTGTTGATGGAATGGTTTAGATGTTGAGGATCCTATTCGTACATGTTGCCAACGGTTTGCTAGATAGGATTTACACCATTCCCAGGCCAAACCATGAATTCCCTTTTCCTGAAGTCGATAGAGGAGTTGCTCATAGTTAACAGAGTCAAATGCTGCAGCAATATCAAGGAAGATGAGTACAAAGCCGTTTTCAATCTTGTCAATCCTTCTGGATAGGGTGTTGGTCAGTAAGGTGAGTAGAGTCTCCACGCCGTGGAATTCTCGGAAGCCATGTTGGCAGGGATCCAAAGGAGCTGATATGTCTATGTGTTGCTGCAGTTGTATTTGAACCACTTTCTCGATGAGTTTGGCTAGTAGAGGTATATTTGAGATTGGACGGTAGGAGTCTATTCTTGTCGGGTCGAGTTTGTTGTTTTTCAGGAGTGGGCATATAGATGTTTGCTTAAGGGTTGCTGGGAATGTTCCTGCTGCAAAGGAGAGCTTCATGATGTAGGTTAGAGTAGGGCTGAGGTCGGAGCGCATTGTTCTGATCCAGTGAGCAGGGCAAGGATCGTTTGGGGCTGTAGTGGTGTTGATGGTAGCAATAAGGTCAGCAATGTATTTCTCTGCAGGAGGAATGAAGTTTGTTAGCTGTGGCTGTACTTGAGGGATGTAGTTAGTTGTGGGATTTGGTGCCACATTTGTTTTGATGATTTTAGATTGCAGGTACTCGGCATAGGGCTGAGGCTGAATTTATACTGTCTGATTGGGGAACGGTGTCTTAGTTAATGATTTAGCAGTGCTAAAGAGGTCATGTGGTTTGTTTAAAGAGCGGAGGAGAAGTTCCGTGTGGTGTTCTCTCATTTTCTCAGCTATCTTCTCACGGTGTTGCTTTAGCAAGTTTTTGTAAGTCATTTGGTCGGATTCAGAATGGGATTGGCGCCATTTTCGTTCCTGCTTTCTTAGAAATTGAAAAGAAGATCTTAATTCAGCAGAGAACCAAGGGGCTGGTTTTCTTTTCTTTGGTGGCTTGTTGGAAGCTGTTGATCTGCTTGAGGATGATAGCTGTGAGCAGGAGTTTAGTGTGGTGTTCCATGTCTTGATCATCTCATCTAGATTTTGAGCTGGTAGACGGAGTATTGGGAGAGCTCGGTTAATGAAGTCCTCTCTGTTTAGGGCTTTGAATCGTGTTGACGATCCTGAGGTGGCTGTAGTTTGGTTGGTTGGAGTTTCGCTTTGTTGATGTGTGATTTGGAAGGTTATTAGATTGTGGTCGGACCATGGAACAGGGGTAGAAGAGGGGGTTAATATTGTTGATGGATTCTGACTGGGGAGCAAAAATGAGATTGAGAGTATTTCCACCGAGGTGTGTAGGACATTTCACTATCTGTGAGTAGCTAAAGTCAGACATGGCATCCAGGAAGGTGTTAGCATGGGTGGATTGTAGTGAGGCAAGGTTAAAATCCCCAATCAACCAGTTAGGTTTACATGGGCTTCCAGTGTTGCAAGCAAGTTCTATTATGTTAGAGAGATCCTCAGGGGGTGAGGAAGGGGCTCTGTAGATGAGATTTATGCTGATGTGTTTATTGGTCACAGAAACTATGTCCATGTGCGTGAGACTTGTAGAAGATAGTAGTTGGAATTGGAGGTTAGTTCTTGCTAGGATGAGTACTCCACCTCCTTTCCGGTTTGTTCTATGGCAGGTATAAATTGAGTAGTCGGTGGGGATGAGTTGATTTATGGTGACAGTATGTGTCTGATAACCAGAATTCTGTAACCATAAGTATGACTAAACTCAAATTATTAATAAGATCTGTAATGGCTGGCCACTTTTTGTGGACTGAATGTGAGTTGATGAGAGCGCATTTTAGATTACTATGTAGGAGAGTGGGTTCGGGCTTGGGGTTATACCTGCTATTAAGGGATATATAGCACAGTTACTTACCTGTAACAGGTGATCTCTGGGAACAGTAGGAATTAGTCCTCACATATGGGTACGTCGGTACCGACGGAGCCTGCGTGGGAACGCTCCCCAGCTTCCCAAAAAGGAAAGCTTTTGGGAGCATCCCACAGCGCATGTGCGCTGCCTTCCCGCCTTTCCTAACCAACTCTCCTCAGTTCGAGTTTAAAGCTGAGACAATAGAGAGAGAGGAAAGGAAAGAGAGAGAGAGATACAACTCCTAGGGGAGGTGGGAGGGTTGTGAGGACTAATTCCTGCTGTTCCCAGAGATCACCTGTTACAGGTAAGTAACTGTGCTATCTCCAGGAACAAGCAGGAATGAGTCCTCACATATGGGGACTCCCTAGCTAAGATGCCTGGGAGATCCCCAAGGGTATGAGACCCTGAAGGGTTCCTCGTCTTCCTATGGATCTCAGGCATCCATTCAGGGAAGGAGGGCAGGAGTTGCTCAAGAATGGAACAGGTGTCTGAGGACAGCCTGACCAAACAAGGCATCCCGGCGGGAGTCCTTGTCCAAACAGTAATGGGCTGTGAAGGTATGAACCAAGGCCCAGGTGGCTGCTCGACAGATCTGATCGATGGACACAGAATGAAGATGAGCCATAGAGGTGGCCATGGCCCTCACATTGTGAGCTGTGACATGGCCTTCCAGAAAGGTTCTTACTCTGGTAAGCAAAAGAAATACACGGAGCAATCCAATTGGACAGTGTTCTTTTGGAGACTGGAAGTCCTAAATGGGAAGGATCAAAAGCAACAAAAAGCTGGGAAGACTTTCTATGTTGCTGTGTCCTGTGCAAGTAAAAGGCAAGAGCTCTTTTACAATCTAGAGTATGAAGGTTCCTCTCTGCACTGGATGCATGAGGAGCTGGAAAAAAGACAGGTAAATATACCTCTTGATTAAGATGAAAAGGTGAGACCACTTTAGGCATAAAGTGAGGATTTGTCCTAAGGACTACCTTATCATGATGGAACCTTGTATAAGGTGGGTTAGCCACTAAGGCCTGCAGTTCACTGATGTGGCGAGCAGAAGTGATTGCAATAAGGAAAATAACCTTCCAGGAAAGAAATTTCAAGGAGATAGTGTCTAAGGGTTCAAAGGGTGGCTTCATAAGCTGACCAAGAACCAAGTTTAAGTCCCATGCCACCGGAGGAGGTCGAATGGGAGGTTTAGTTAAAGTTAGGCCTCTCATGAATCTTGCAATAAGAGGATGAGAGGAAATAGGTTGTCCATTGAGAGGCTTAAGGGATGCTGCAATAGCACTCAAATGGACTCTTACTGAATTCGTTTTAAGGCCTGCATTGGAGAGATGCAGGAGATATTCCAATAGAGAATTTAAAGGTAGTGCTAGAGGGTCAAGACCCTTTTGAGCACACCAAATGGAAAATCTTTTCCACTTAAAAGCATAGGAACGCCTAGTGGAAGGTTTTCTAGAAGCATGGAGGATATCCTTCACTTGCTGAGAAAGATTGAAGTCTTGAAGGTCGAGGCCTTCAGTAAGCAAGCTCTGAGGTGAAGGGACTTGGGGTTTGGGTGCCACAAAGTCCCCTCCTCCTGAGACAGAAGGTCTGGAGCAGCTCCCAAGTCCAGGGAGGGGGCTTGGGAGAGATGCAGAAGTAGAGGGTACCACACTTGGCGTGGCCAGCGTGGAGCTATGAGGATCATAGATCCTTGGTCCCTCTGAAGTTTGAACAGGGTCTTGGGAATCAAAGGAATGGGTGGAAAGGCATACAGGAAGCCCTGACCCCAATGAAGGAGGAAGGCATCCTTGGCCTGAGCTCCCTGACACGGAATTCTGGAACAGAACCGGGGAAGTTTGGCATTCCACGGACTTGCAAAGAGGTCTATGTCCGGGGTTCCCCATTCCTGGAAGATTCTGAGTACCTGATCCATGTGCAGAGACCATTCGTGTGGAAGCAGAACTCGACTGAGTCTGTCTGCCCAAGAGTTTTGGATTCCTGGGAGGTATACTGCCAGGAGATGGATTTGATGCTCTCTGGCGAAGGCCCACAATCTTAGAGCTTCGTTGCAAAGCGACAGAGAGCCAGTTCCTCCTTGCTTGTTTATGTAAAACATGGCTACTTGATTGTCCGTCTGAATGAGGACTGTCTTGCAGCTGAGGAGGGTATGAAAGACCTTGAGAGCCAGGAACACTGCTCGAAGATCCAAGTGGTTGATATGAAGAGAGGTCTCCTGTGGGGACCAAGTGCCCTGGGTGGAGAGGTCTTGTAGATGAGCTCCCCAACCTGTTTGGGAGGCATCTGTTGTGAGGGTTGCTTGGGGCAACAACTGTTGGAAGGGGGACCCCAGCAACAGATTTTGAGTGGACATCCACCATTGGAGAGACCAAAAGAGACGTTTGGAGGTTGCTATTTGGTCTGAGAGAGCTCCTGATGCTTGAGTCCACTGTGTGGACAAAGTCCATTGAGCTGCTCTCATGTGTAGGCGAGCATAGGGTACCACATGCACTGTGGAAGCCATGTGGCCTAGTAGTTGAAGCATCTCCCGGGCAGTTAAGTGACTCTTTGACTGAATCTGGGAGGCAAAGTGCACTAGACGTTGGCAACGGGCCTGAGGAAGGTAGGCCCTTGCAGTAGTGGTATCCAACCAGGCCCCTATGAATTCTAGGGACTGAGTAGGGGTGAGCTGAGACTTTGGGAGGTTTACCACAAGTCCCAGATACTGCAGAATGCGCCTTGTGCGGTTCAGGGAAATCTGGGCTTCTGACTGAGATGGAGCTTGAATGAGCCAGTTGTCCAGGTATGGGAAGACAAATATTCCCAGAGTGCATATTTATTTTATTTTATTTATTTACATTCTCTTATATACCGTGCTATTCAGCATCAGTGTGGTTTACATTGAAGAAACTGAAATTACATTGAACAGGGCATTATAACTTGGAGATAACTATTGTCAGACGGCTGCCTAGGGTGAGAACTTACACAATCTTGACGATGCATATATTCATATGATTCTTGCAAGGTATTGTGGGTAATGTAGTTCATTCACTCCCAAACACAGCTGAAGACAATAATTGAGTTGTGAAACCAGTGGTAAGGCCAATAAAATACTTCTTTTATTGATGGGGTTTAATTCACCCAGCACAAGTATGCTTGTTAGCAATATAAATGAGGTTACTTGCTTGCAGTGTTTAAATGGATAACAAAGTCACAAAGCAAATCAGAAAACAACCTTCAGCTTGTCAGGCAATTAGCTAATGTTTTCTTAGCAAATAATTACCAAATAAAAAGGCACAAAGAAATGAATAAACTTTGCTTGTTAGGTTAACTTCTGCTTATTTTCCACGAAGATCTCAGCAGTGATTCTCCCTTGCTCACACACACAATCAGATGCAGCTTTAATTACTATCAATTGACCAGCTGAAAGCCTTTAGCTGGCTGGCTGCTACTGTGTGAATCCAAATCCTGCTTTAAGAGCTGTTTGCAGTGGAAATAAAGAACAAAGTTAAGTTTCTTTGTGATGGCTGATGTGTTTGCTCACAGAAAGCTAGCAATAGCATTTAGATAGAGGACAGTCCATGTAATGAATAGTTTCATCTGCTGTATCTTCCCCTTCATCAATCAGCATAGGGTCACTATCATACATTGGCACAGACGAGTCTTTCATTAAGGCACTATCATGAGAATGCTTATTCCCTTGCTGCCATTCTCTATTATAGATAGGGTCTGGATCAGTGTTCATACCTGAGCCTCTCCTGCTATCATAATTCCTCTCTGTATAGCCTGGCCAGTATGTAATCCAATTCTGATGTCCAGCCTTCCAATCTTGATCCCTGGACACTGGATCCCCTCTCACATACCTTCTGGCCTTGGTCTGAAAGTCCCTTCCACGTGCAGTCTTCTCTCTTCCAGGTAGCCACTGGTGATTCCTATCTCTGCCATTCCATTCCTCTGGCTGACTCCAGTCCAATGGACTCTGCTGGCACTTGGAATACCTCCCAGTATGGGTATTGCCTTGGATTTTCCCAGACCTGCCAATGGCCTTTCTTCTCTTCCTTCCAGAGAGTTTCCTTCTTTCTCTATCCGCTTGGCTTGGCTTCTGCTTCTCCAGGTGATGCTTAAACCTGTAGCTGGACTGGAGCTTGTAGCCGTTGCTGTCTCTGTCTTTGAAGCTCTTTCTGTAGCTCTTATCTGAAGAATAAGCTCTATTCTTATTCTGTCCTAATGTGTGCTCCTCCCTAACACAGCGCAGCTGTGTTGAATCAGGCCCTGCCCTTTGAGATGAGTGCTTAGGGATTACCTCATAGCTCTCTTGATTGCACACACGTTTTCTCACTTCAGCCCCCCTCATGGCTGCTGGAAACCTGGTGCATTCTGGGACTGGTAGTCTTTTATGTGAAAACTCTGTTTTCTTACTTCTACCAGAACTGACAGGTTGCTTGTTCAGAGTCACATCATCTTTTCTATAGCTCCTACCTGAGCTATGATAAGCTTCCTTATCACATACCCCCCTGCTTAAGTTATTACGGACTGGTTTTACTGGTGAAACTTCTTCTCTACAGTCCGTAATACGGGAAAGTGCATCCGCATTCTTGTGTAACTTCCCGGCACGATGTTCAACTTGGAAATCAAACGCCTGTAAGGCCATGTACCAGCGTGTCAACCTGGCATTGTGGTTCTTCATTTGCTGCAACCACTTAAGTGGGGCATGGTCCGTGACCAACTGGAACTTTCTCCCTGTAAGGTAAAACCTTAACGCCTCCACTGACCACTTGATAGCCAAACACTCTTTTTCTATCGTGGAATACTTTTGTTCAGCCGGTGACAACTTCCTGCTTAGGTACATCACAGGATGCTCCTCCCCATCATGGCACTGGGATAGGACCGCTCCTAGCCCTACATCCGATGCATCGGTTTGAACCAGAAAGGGTTTCTTGAAGTCTACTCCTTTCAGTACCGGTCCTGTACACAATTTTTCTTTTAATACTGAAAACGCTTTTTCAGCTTCTGGTGTCCACTTTATCTGGTTTGGACAATTCTTTCGCAGCATATCCGTGAAAATGGCACTTTTCTCTGCGAATTGCGGTATAAACCGGCGGTAGTATCCAATAAGTCCTAAGAAACTTCTTAGTTGTTTCTTGGTTGTTGGAGGAGGAAAATTCCTGATGCTATCTATTTTGCTTAATAGAGGTTTAATTTTTCCTCTTCCCACTAGGTGGCCTAGGTATTTTACCTCCCTATTTGCAAAGGCACACTTCTTCGGGTTTAAAGTGATTCCCGCTTGCTTCATAGAGCACAAGACTGCCCTGATCCTCTTCAAATGCTCCGCCCAGGTGTTACTATGGATTATGACATCATCCATGTATGCAAAAGCATAATTTTGGTGGGGTCGAACTACCTGATCCACTAACCTTTGGCAGGTAGCCGCTGCTCCATGCAGTCCGAAAGGCATCCTCTTGAACTGGAAAAGGCCAACGGGGGTGCTGAACGCAGTCTTCGGCTTCGACTCCCTGGTGAGAGGGATTTGCCAATATCCTTTAGTCATATCAAGGGTGGTTAAGTATTGAGCCTGTCCCAGCTGGTCCAACAGCTCCTCAATTCTTGGCATTGGATATGCATCAAAAACTGATATGGCGTTTACCTGCCGGAAGTCAATACAAAATCTTAAGGATCCATCAGGCTTCGGCACCAGGACTATGGGGCTATTCCAGGGACTCTTTGACTCCTCTATTACCCCCATATCTAACATCTCCTGGACTTGTGCCACTACCTCCTGTCTTTTGGCTTCAGGCAAGCGGTATGGCCTTTGACGAACCAATTTCCCAGGTGGAGTTATTATTTCATGGGCCACCAAATGGGTCTCCCCAGGTATGGGTGTCAACACATCTGGGAATTCCTTAAGCAACTTCCTAATTTCTTCCTGTTGTACCATTGTCAGGTCCTCACCTATTTGGGGCTCTGATTTTTCTTTACAATCAGATACCTGGGGTCCCAAATCTTCCTCTTCACTCACCTCCCTCTCTCGGGCACAGGTGGCAGCTAAGCTTTTAACCCCTTTGACATCAGTAGAACCAAAGCCTTTGGCTCCACGTTCAGAATTCTCTAGGGATGTGACCTCCTCCACAGGTGGAAAACCCAGCCTCTCACAGATCAATTGGGCAACTTTGTCTCCTGACTTCACATGATACTCATTCTGTCCAAAGTTAAACAACAGAACTTTAATATTGCCCCTGTAATCGGGATCAATTACTCCCGCACCCACATCGATGAAATATTTAAGGGCTAATCCAGACCTTGGGGCTACTCTCCCATAACATCCAATTGGTATTTCCACTCGGAGACCGGTGTCAACCAGGGCTCTCCCTTGGCTAGGTACAGTCACATTTTCTATGCTGCACAGGTCAAACCCGGCAGATTGAGGGGTTGCCCGCTTAGGAGCTTGGGCCTTCTCGGAGACCTTATGGTACTTTAGGACGAATATCTGCTTTGGGGTAGCTTGGTCTTCTGGACACTTAACCATCTTTTTAGCTGGGGTCTGAAGACTTCCAAATAAAGGCCCAGGAGCTACTACCATTAAACCTTCTCCCTCCTTCTTTCCTAGTCCTTCCACTAGACCCTGCTTAAATCTTGGCCAGTCTCTTCCTAGAACCAAATCAAAGGGTAGCCTAGGCACCACTGCTAACAGGACTTCCTCTTGTTTCCCTAGGCACTTAACCTTTAGCCTATAGGTGGGATATGATGATGCAGCACCATGAATGCATCTGATGTGAACTTGGCTTTCAGGGGTTCTAGGCACAAATCTTTCTTGGGCCTCTATCCTCTTCCAAAGCCTTTTTGACATCATACTCTGGTCTGCCCCAGAGTCTAATAATGCATTTGTGGTAATTCCCTGCACATCAACCATCAAAAGAAATCCTTCCTTGGGCTGTTTTAAATCCAGACCCATTAAACTAGTGTGTGTCTGGCATCTCTTCTCTAAATGTCCCAATTTTCCACACTTGAAACATTTCTTTCTATTCCACTGTGTCATCTGGTTTGATACAGTACATTCATTTTCAAAAACATTCTTAATTATTCCCTTTTCTGATACAGCACATCTAGCCTCAGCATCCATCTTTAGAGGGCCACCCATTCTATGGCAAGCCTGCGTGGCTTCCAAGAATCTCTCGGCTAGCACGGTTGCCTCTCCAAGATTTTGGCAATTTTGCTGTATAAGAAAAACATTCAAATCTTTAGGTACCCCAAGCATAAATTGTTCCAGCATTATAATATCTAATAACATTTCTACTGTCTTTTGCTCAGGCTCCAACCATTTTACAGCTAAACTTCTGATTCTCTGACTCAGAGCCCTGGGTGTCTCACCCACTTTCATTGTAACAGCTCTAAACATTCGCCTATACTCTGAAATAGACAACCCTAGGCGATCTCTAATAGCTGCCTTTACATCCTTATAAATCAAAGCCTGGGCTGCTGGCATTGCTCTGTAAGCTGCTAGTGCCTCTCCAGTTAATGAGGCTGCCAGCCTTATTGCCCACTGGGTCTCTGGCCATGCTAAAGCCTGTGCCACTCTTTCAAAAGACTCTAGAAAATCATCAACATTATCATCTGGAGTTAATTTCCCAAAATTAAATGCCCCAATCCCTTGATTGAGTCCCACATTGTCCACATGTGGTGTACCAGTACTAACTGCTGGTCTTGCATCTGTTCCACTTTGGCTCTGCAGCTGAACTAGAGCTTGCACCAGATCAAGCACTGGTTTCTGCTGTTCCATTAAGGCCTTCATAGCAGTGTCCTGGGCCTGCTGTGATAGCTCCTGCTGCCTGCTGAATTGGGCTGCCATCCACTGAGCCATCTCCCTCGGATCCATCTTGACCCCTGCAAGAAATAAAGAAAAAAAAAACCAAAGAGCAGCACCTTCCAACCAGGTGTGTTTTTTTCAACTTTTTTTTTTTTTTCAATTACCCCCTGTGCTTACACACATCCACCACTAGACATGCCCAGGTACATATTACCTTGTCTCAGTGATGAATCCAGCTTTGCACAGGGTCTTTTCATCTGGGACAGCTTCCTGGAACAACCACTTCTCCTCCAAAGTGCAGATGAGGGAAAAAAAATCTTCTTTCAGCTTCAAACTTGA
The DNA here is from genome assembly GCA_033557465.1 of Ichthyophis bannanicus. Classification (NCBI taxonomy): domain Eukaryota; kingdom Metazoa; phylum Chordata; class Amphibia; order Gymnophiona; family Ichthyophiidae; genus Ichthyophis; species Ichthyophis bannanicus. The sequence goes on from CM066048.1 coordinate 126,722,634, forward strand.
ATTGTATTTGTAATCCACAGCAAATAAATCCTCTTGGTGCAAAAGCAATCCGAAAAACTACGCCATTTGTCAGACGGCTGCCTAGGGTGAGAACTTACACAATCTTGACGATGCATATATTCATATGATTCTTGCAAGGTATTGTGGGTAATGTAGTTCATTCACTCCCAAACACAGCTGAAGACAATAATTGAGTTGTGAAACCAGTGGTAAGGCCAATAAAATACTTCTTTTATTGATGGGGTTTAATTCACCCAGCACAAGTATGCTTGTTAGCAATATAAATGAGGTTACTTGCTTGCAGTGTTTAAATGGATAACAAAGTCACAAAGCAAATCAGAAAACAACCTTCAGCTTGTCAGGCAATTAGCTAATGTTTTCTTAGCAAATAATTACCAAATAAAAAGGCACAAAGAAATGAATAAACTTTGCTTGTTAGGTTAACTTCTGCTTATTTTCCACGCAGATCTCAGCAGTGATTCTCCCTTGCTCACACACACAATCAGATGCAGCTTTAATTACTATCAATTGACCAGCTGAAAGCCTTTAGCTGGCTGGCTGCTACTGTGTGAATCCAAATCCTGCTTTAAGAGCTGTTTGCAGTGGAAATAAAGAACAAAGTTAGGTTTCTTTGTGATGGCTGATGTGTTTGCTCACAGAAAGCTAGCAATAGCATTTAGATAGAGGACAGTCCATGTAATGAATAGTTTCATCTGCTGTATCTTCCCCTTCATCAATCAGCATAGGGTCACTATTATACATTGGCACAGAGGAGTCTTTCATTAAGGCACTATCATGAGAATGCTTATTCCCTTCCTGCCATTCTCTATTATAGATAGGGTCTGGATCAGTGTTCATACCTGAGCCTCTCCTGCTATCATAATTCCTCTCTGTATAGCCTGGCCAGTATGTAATCCAATTCTGATGTCCAGCCTTCCAATCTTGATCCCTGGACACTGGATCCCCTCTCACATACCTTCTGGCCTTGGTCTGAAAGTCCCTTCCACGTGCAGTCTTCTCTCTTCCAGGTAGCCACTGGTGATTCCTATCTCTGCCATTCCATTCCTCTGGCTGACTCCAGTCCAATGGACTCTGCTGGCACTTGGAATACCTCCCAGTATGGGTATTGCCTTGGATTTTCCCAGACCTGCCAATGGCCTTTCTTCTCTTCCTTCCAGAGAGTTTCCTTCTTTCTCTATCCGCTTGGCTTGGCTTCTGCTTCTCCAGGTGATGCTTAAACCTGTAGCTGGACTGGAGCTTGTAGCCGTTGCTGTCTCTGTCTTTGAAGCTCTTTCTGTAGCTCTTATCTGAAGAATAAGCTCTATTCCTATTCTGTCCTAATGTGTGCTCCTCCCTAACACAGCGCAGCTGTGTTGAATCAGGCCCTGCCCTTTGAGATGAGTGCTTAGGGATTACCTCATAGCTCTCTTGATTGCACACACGTTTTCTCACTTCAGCCCCCCTCATGGCTGCTGGAAACCTGATGCATTCTGGGACTGGTAGTCTTTTATGTGAAAACTCTGTTTTCTTACTTCTACCAGAACTGACAGGTTGCTTGTTCAGAGTCACATCATCTTTTCTATAGCTCCTACCTGAGCTATGATAAGCTTCCTTATCACACTATTTTACAGGGAACATGGGCTATGGAGGGTTAAGTGGCTTGCCCAAGACCACAAGGAGCACCTGTGGGACTAGAAACCCCAGTCCTTCCGGCCCAAGGTTGCTGTCCTCTAGTGGGATTTGAACCCCCGACCTTCCGGCCTGAAGTACCTTGCCCCAACCACTAGGCCACTCCTCCACTCCACTCCACTCCTCCTCCACTCCATAGAAATGCAGCAACTATTGCCATGCATTTGGTGAACACTCTTGGAGCAGAGGCTAGACCGAAAGGAAGCACTCTGTATTGGTAATGTTTTCCCTGGAACAGAGAACGTAGGAATTTTCTGTGAGATGGATGGATGAGTATATGTGTGTACGCATCCTTGAGATCTAGAGAACAAAGCCAATCCTGACTCTGCAGGTATGGAAGGAGAGTGCCTGGAGAAAGCATCTTGAACTTCTCCTTGCATAGGAATTTGTTCAATTCCCTGAGATCTAAAATGGGTCTGTATCCCCCTGTTTTCTTTAGAATGAGAAAATAGGGGGAGTAAAACCCTGACCCCTGTTGAAGAAGAGGAACTTCTTCTATGGCCCTCTGGGCCAGAAGGGTAGTCACCTCCTGATCCAGAAGGTCGAGGAGCGATGTGGAAGAATTGAAGTGTCTCACCATGGTGTAGGGAGGAAGGTCTGAGAAATGAAGTTTGTAGCCCTCTCTTATGATGGAGAGGGTCCACTGCTCTGATGTGATTTGCTCCCTTCTGGGAGCAAAATGAGCTAACCTTCCTGGAATGGTGAGAGGCTCTGGCTGTTGTAGAGCCAGAAAGGTTAAGTTCTCTAGTATCAAGTCAAAAACCCTGAGGGGGTTGGGACTGCTGGGTTGTAGCAGCCCCTGCAGGTTTAGGCCTGGCCTGTTTAGGTTGCTGACGCTTAGTAGCAAAGCAACCTGTAGAAGATTGTTGGCCAGAAGTAGAAGGAAATCTGCTCCTTTTGTAAAAAGACTTTTTGAAAGATTTTTTCTTGGCTGGAATGGAGGTAGACTTGGAAAGTCTATCCAGAGCAGCATTTTCTGCATCCATTTGAGTGGCTTTAATTTGCCACTCTTTGCCAAATAGATTTTCACCTGTACAGGGCGGATTTCCTAAGCCATCCTGAACCCAGGGTTCTAGATCAGAAGCCTGGAGCCAAGCAATTCTGCGAGCAGCTATAGCAATGCCTGAGGCTCTGCTGGCACCTTCAAAAGAGTCAAAGGCTGCCCTGTTGGAAAACTTTGAAATGTCTTGAGTATGCTTAAGCCAAAGAAGGAACTCATCCCTTTTATCCTCTGGAATAAAAGGGAGAAAGTTGTGCAGCTTTTGTGCAACTTCCTTCAGAAACATACCCATATAGAGGCTATATGAATTGATTCTGGCAATAAGCATGCTGGCTTGGAAGATTTTCCTACCAAAAGCATCCAAGGTCCTGCATTCTCTTCCTGGAGGAGTAGAAGAGTGTCTTTTGGTACTCTTTATCCTTTTCATAGCTGACTGCACCACAATGGAGTGGTGAGGAAGCTGAGTTTTTTGAAATCCAGGAGAAGGAGGGACACGGTACATAGTGTCCAATCGGCGAGAATGAGGAGAAAGGGTGAGAGGAGTCTCCCATAAGTCAATCATATGTTCCTGAAGAATTTCATGAATTGGCAAGGTGACTGCCTCTCTGGGAACCTTAGAGTATCCCAAAATATCTAATTTTTTTGCTCTAGGCTCTGTTTCAGAGGTTACTGAAATAGAGAGTCCTTTAGCCACTTCTATTATGAAGTCTTGAAAGGACAAATCCTCTGGAGGAGACATTCTCCTTTTTGGAGAAGTGGGCTCCTCAGGAAGGGTGATGGACACTTCAGGAGACTCATCCGATGAATCAGAATCATCAGAGGAATCGAAGTATCGTCTCTCTGATTCCAACGATCGATAGGGGTATCGATCGGTACCGACATCGGGCGTCCCCGGTACCGGATCGGTACCGAGAAAGAGCCCTGGACAGGGAGCCGGAATCGGTATCCTGGCCGATGTCGATGCAGTCGGTACCGGTATCGGCGCTGGTACCGGTACCGGCGCCGGTACCGACAACAGAACTCATTGCAGTACCATCGGCGTCGCAGCCTTAATGAAAGCCATTATAGCCTGCTGCATGGATTGAACAGTGTGATCCAGGGTACCGGGAGATTGTGCCGGTACCCCAGAGCAGTCTAACAGGTGATCGGTCGAGGCCGTGCCATCAATGTCAACCTGTAACCCCATAGGAGGAGCTTTGGAAGCCGGAGCTTCCCGCCGGGGTTGTTTGGCTGGGGCAGGATCCTCGAGGGCAAGCCCGGAGGCATCTCGATGCTTAGAGGGAGATTTGCCCTTCGAGGACCTGCTAAGAGTATGTTTGGTTACCTGAGACCCATCAGGAGAGGAAGACCTGGAAGATGTCGATGCCACCGCCGGTGCATCCGTGGGAAACAGCACATGGAGCTTGGCTGCTCGATTCTGTAACCCTCGTTTAGACATTAGAGAGCAGGACTGGCAATCCGGAATGGAGTGTTCAGGCCCCAAACATTTAAGACACCATTCATGGGTATCTGTAACAGAAATTGTACTGCTATACTTAGTGCATTTCTTGAACCCGGAGGCTGGTTTTTCCATGAGGGAAAAATTTCTTGTGGGCCTGGAGGCCTAAGAAGAAAAATACACCAAGTGAGGAAAAATATATATATATTTTTTTTTTCAAAGAAAAGAAAAGAAAAGACCAGCGGTACCGGTCCGGCGTCGGGGGGAGGCAGACACGCGACCAAAGAAATAAATTAAAATAAAGAACTTCTTCAGCGGTGACAGGAACACGACCTGCTGGCTCCGCGGAAAAGAAGAACTGAGGAGAGTTGGTTAGGAAAGGCGGGAAGGCAGCGCGCATGCGCTGTGGGATGCTCCCAAAAGCTTTCCTTTTTGGGAAGCTGGGGCGTGTTCCCGCGCAGGCTCCGTCGGTACCGACGTACCCATATGTGAGGACTCATTCCTGCTTGTTCCTGGAGATAGAGTAGATGGGAATGTCTGACATGGTGTGTATATGATGATGTGTGATGGGGAAAGGTGTGATTTCTCCTGCCTAGGCTATGTAGGATGGGGATATGGTTAGAGGTAAGAGTGAAAGCAGAGGTATTCTGGGTTGCGTTGGCAAGGAGGTAAAAACTAAGTATGGCGAGTAAAGAGGTGGCCATGTTAGGGTTGCTGGGGTTGTCAATGGTATTATGGTTTGACTGGCGATAGCAACGATACCTAGTAGGCACAGGGGTAGGTGACTGGTAGATACAGGCTGCTTCGGAAGAAGCAGGTCGCTGGTAGTTACAGGTTGCTAGTAACAAAAGAAAATGGACAAAATGATACAGGCTACTGGCAACAGTAAAGGTAGATGAGGCTTCTCTTGACCTTCAATATTTTTTTTATGTTGCCTTTAATTTTTAGGGGCCCTTCATTGCTTGTCCCCTAGTCTTTCTACTTTTTGATGGAGTAATCAACTGATCTACGTTTACCCACTCTACCTCATTCATAAATTTTTAGACCTCTATCATATCTCCCCTCAGCCATTTCTTTTCCAAGTAGAAGAGCTGTAATCTTTTAAGCCTCTCCTCATAGTGGTATTGATTCATTTTGGTGGCTCTTCTCTGTACCTTTTCTAATTCTGCTATATCCTTTAAAAGATATGGTGACCAGAATTGCATACAGTATTCAAGATGCTGTCAATCCATGGAATCTTTATCTTTATTTGTAAGACTTGATATACCGCCCTTGCTGAAGCGTCAGGGCGGTGTACAATAAAACAAAATGGTGGCTGCATAAAAGCATCAGAAAAGGAAAAAGAACGCCAATAGCAGACAGGAAAGGAAGGAAAAAGAGGAGGTGTCGTAGAATGGGAAAAAGGGGGGATAGATAAGAGGGCCTGGGTAATGAGCTGGAGGGAAATAAATAGTAACTAAAAGGAGGGGGCATTTCCAGATTAATGGTGACGGAGCGCTCTACGGGGGAGGGTCGGACAGGAGAGGGCCAGAGCCATCAGCAGGCGGGGAAGATCGAATGCCTGACAGAAGAGGTGTGTCTTAAGAAGTGTTTTAAAGCGTGGAAAGGATGATTCAATACGGAGGGAGTGAGGAAGTGAGTTCCATAGAGCAGGACTAAGAAAGAAAAATGCGTAGTGTCGGGAGAGCTCAAGATGGGCCTGGGAGGGAGAAGGAAGAAAAAGACGGTTACCGTGTGCAGAGCGGAGAAACGTGGGACAGGTTGGAGGTAAATAGTATCGGCCAGGTATTGTGGGGTACTAGTATGTAAGACCTTATGGGTGATAGTGAGAAGTGATAGTGAGAAGTTTATAGACAAAGCGAACTTTGATCGGAAGCCAGTGTAGAGAGAAAAGAAAGGGAGTAATATGAGTGGTAACGGGGGAAGATGTGATCAAATGGGCGGCGGCATTTTGGACTAGCTGGAGACGACGTAGTTGGTGGCAGGGGAGACCAGCAAAGATAGAGTTACAATAATCCAGACGAGTGATCACAAGAGACATGACAAGGGTAGTGACAGCAGAGGGAGAAAGAAAAGGCCGGATGGAAAGAGAGGAATCCAGGGTGACTCCCAAATAGCGGAGGGTAGAGACAAGAGGAATGGGGTGAGCAGACATGGTGGGGGATAGATTGGGAGGGGAGTTACGAAAAGGGAACCGGATAACAGGGGACTTAGACGGATTAACGTGAAGAAAATTTTGCAAGAACCAGGAAGCAATGAGGTCAAGACAATCATTAAGTGGAGAGAGATTAAGTGCAGAAGCGGAGGTGTGGTAGACCAGAAGGATGTCGTCGGCGTAAATGTAGGCAGAGATTCCGGTTTGTTGGATGAGCAAGGCGAGGGAGAGCGAAAAAAACATTGAAGAGAAGGGGAGCAAGGATGGAACCCTGAGGTACACCGCATTGTAATGGAAAGGAAGGTGAGACGTCAGAGCCCCTATGGACAGCGAAGGAGCGTGAGAAAAGAAAAGACTGAAACCACTGTAGGACGACACCAGTGACATCCAGACCGGACAGGCGTGAAAGAAGGGTGCGGTGATCAATGACATCGAAAGCAGCAGAAAGGTCAAGAGATACAACCAGGGAGAGGTCACCTCGGTCATGAGAGTGGTGAATTTCAGAGAGAAGTGCCAAAAGAAGAGTCTCGGTACTGTGGCCAGCACGAAAGCCAGGTTGGCGGAGGTGAAGAGAGAGGGTAGAGTCGAGATGGGCAGAGAGTTGAGAGAAAACAAGCTTTTCAAGAATTTTAGAGAGAAATGGGAGATTAGCAACAGGATGCCAGTTACCAGGAACTAGAGGATCTAAGGTGGGTTTTTTGAGAAGGGGCCGAACGATAGCATGTTTCCAGCTGGTGGGAAAATGTCCGGTGGCGAGGCTAGAATTCAGAATAGTTAGGGCGAATGGGATGAAATGGAGTGAGGGATCGAGAAGCCAAGAAGAGGGGAATGGGTCGAGAGGACAAGTGGTCTGATGAGAAGAGATGGCCTGAATAAGTTCAGCAGAAGTAACAGAGCTGAAGGTGCACCAGGTATGACGGAAAGTATGGGAGGTGGACGGGGAATCAGAGACAGGAAGGGAAAGGGAGGGAGTGGGGGAAAGAGGTGTAGGACAGGCCGGAAAAGACGAGCGGAGAGTAAGGACCTTGTCAGAGAAAAAGGAAGCAAGCGTGGTTGGGCTGGGAGCGACTGGGATAAGAGATGAGGAAGGGGGAGAAGTGGAGGAAGAAGAGAGGGATTTAAGAACTTGATATAAACGCTGAGAGGAATTTGTGGAAGAGGTGATAAGACGGGAGTAGTAAGACTTCTTAGCAGAAATGATCATGGAGCGATAATGATGGTGTATCTGATGGAACGCAGAGGCAGAAGTAGGAGAGGGCTTACATCCTGGGTTTTTTCTCCATTCCTTTCCTCAAAGTTATATAGAGACATTTACATTGCTATGAGGTAGAATAGAAATTTTATGCGGAAAGTGAAGACTGGGAGTGTAAGGTGTGATACTGGGTAGGATGTTCAGATTGATCGGAGGAGTGTTCAAGTTTATAAAAATGCTGCATGAACGAGGGGGGAGATGGGAAAAACAGCGGAATCTGAAAAATAAGCAGGGTGAATATTCTGTATGCTGTTGTAATAAAAGGGTAAGATACGAGGAGATAGAAAGGCGGGAAGTAGTTTATGAGAACACTTTACTCGTTAATGAAAAGGGGGGAATGATCAGGGGCGGCTCAAGGCAATCTGCTGCCTGAGGCGAAGAATGAGATGTCGCCCCCCCCCCCCTCCTTAGAGGGGGTGGGGCTTTTTCAGAACTCCAATCAGAGACTGAACCCAACCAAAAAGCCGATTAGATTATATGGAGGGAATGCTAGATGTTTGCACACAGGGCCGTACCAAGCTGCAATCACGCCCTGTGCGAATTGCAGCTTGGGCGCGCACACCCCCCCCCCCACCATACCTCCATCCAGTGCTGCCTGCTCTTTCCCTGCTGCTGCCACCCTCTGTTTTTTTACAGCGGCACTAGCACCAGGGAAAGAACAGGCAGCGCTGGATGGAGGTATGGGGAGGGGGAGGGGGGGCATGCGCCCGATCTGAAAGGCGCCAGCACTTAAAGCAGATCTGTCCCTCCCTTCTCTGACATCCTGTCTTTTATGTTTGTAAATAGTTACTATGTTCTACTATGTAAATAGTTGTAATGTTCAAGATGTACAATTTAAATGGTTCTATTGTTCTATGTAAACCACCCCTATTCTCTGGAAGGGGCGGTATATAAAAAGTTTCCAAATAAATAAAATAAACATTTGAGCATTGTCCTGAGGCCAAAGTTGAATAATTGAACATTGCTAGCTTTAAGCAGAATATTTTAAACATTTCTGCATTGTGATTGCAGCGTGATCTTGAACTGAAACAATGTGAGAAGGTGTTTTTTTATGATCAAAGATGTAGTGTTAGAAAAGTCAGTGCATACTGACGGATTGGTACTGGGGTCTTTTTTCCTTCGTGCATGATCGTATGAGAGTGCACTAAGTATTGATTAATAAGAATTCATTTGGAAAGGATTCTCTTGTTGCTGAAGGTTTTTTCTTTCCGTGTGTTTTTATGGTGTTCCTCACTGAACAGTCATTTGAAATTGCTCAAGTGCCTGATAGTAAGAACCAAGGTTTTTGTATATGGCCACGATGTTTCTTGTCACTGTGTCTCTTGCACAATAGTAAACGGCAGTGTCTTCAGTTTACAAGTTGTTCATTTGCAGATAGAAATTGGAGCTGTCTTTGGTAGCCGTGAATCATCCTTCGATGGTGGAGGAATTAGCATTGTTTGAAGCAGTATAATAATTGACCAACCATTCTGGGCTCTTACCAGGAGTTTGTCTGATCCAGGACATCACATAACTGCTGATGTCAAACCCACTAACAGCGCATTTTAGCTGCAGAGACTCCCCAAATTTCCTCAATCGTCTACCGGTTTCGGTTAGAACAATCTGGAAACAAATACCTGGAATCAGAGAACAAAATAATTATCTAAAAACAAACATTGTTTGCCTGAGATTTCAAAACTTTGTGAGTCCTATCTTTAGAAATGACAACAGAACGACAAAATAATTCTGAACATACGCCTATATGATAAGGCAGACAGGAAAATGAAAAATTTGAAAGAGAACAACATAATAGCAGGTTGTGAAGAAATCCTCTTTTGGGATTTTTCCTGTGTGATGATTACTGTATATACAGTAGGTCACAGTTGTTTTCTTATTTGCATATTCAAATGAGGTTTGTGGGAAATGATGGGATTAGACAGAGAAACAAATCCTTCCCATAGTTACTGTTTTTAATTCACTCACTTTTTTAATCATTTAGAAAAAAATGTTTTCTCACAGACCCAGAAACAAGTAGAAACGCCCCTGGTCAAATCTGACAGAGATATTCTGTTTATGTTTATGTTTATTAACTTAATATACCGCTAAATGAAAAACATCATAGCGGTTTACTTAATGCAAAATAAAGAAAAAACATAAGGTAAAGGAAAAATAAAGGAAATTCAGTGGTGGATAGGAAAGCATACTTAAACAGATTCATACGACAGGACTAAGAGGGGGAGAGAGGGAAGAGACAAGGGAGGACAAGGTCACATAAGGGGATCATGGAGGTCAAAGGCAAGGGCAAAGAGATGAGTTTTGAGGTTGTTCTTGAAGGTAGTGTGTCCCTGTTCAGCCGGATAGAGGAGGGCAGGGAGTTCCACAGAGCGGGGGCGAGGAAGAAAAAGGCAGAGGAGCGGGTGGATTGGAGGTGAGCATGAGCAGGTGAGGGAAGATGTAGGCGATTGAGATGGAGGGATCGCAAGGAGCGAGCTGGGGTATGAAGGTGAACAAGATCAGCCAGATACTGAGGGGAGTGGGTGAGGAGAACACGGTGGAGGAGTACCAGGATTTTGAAGTGAATGCGGAATTTGATAGGAAGCCAGTGAAGACGGATGAGAAGAGGAGTAATATGGTCGTGCATGGAGGAGTGAAAAATGAGTCGGGCAGCAGTATTTTGGATACGTTGGAGACGGTGAAGTTGCACGGAGGGGAGACCAGCTAAAACCGAGTTACAAAAGTCATCCGGCATTTGCTCTTCCTCTAGAAAAGAATGTTTTTTTCATGCAAGCCTATAGCTTCACAAGAAAGAACTCTGTTAGATGTTGCTACACAGAATGTGGAATAATTTTCTATTCCTGTTGTTTCGTTCACATCTCCTTTCCTTCTGCCGTTTTTGAACCGCACAGTTATGAAAACAACAGGGTGATTCTGTTATTATCATTGTTAGATGATTAATACTTATTTTTCCAAAATGTTTCACATTTGTAAGTGAGATTTCATGTTTTTCAATATAAGAAGTAATGAAATTGTAACAATTCCATTACAAGCAATATATGTTTTGTAAAGTTGGCCTTGGTTTTGTGTTTTCTGAGCTGAATTAAATCATCTATCAGGAGCATCAGATCACTGATGGTCACATATCAGAAATTTTAGGGAACTTGTAGTGTATGTGGGAAGTTTTTCGAGACTGGATTTCTCCTTGAGTGTGGCACTGAGAAAAAAGGATGGTAAATGTCCTTAGAAAGCGAGATAAGCAGTACATTTTCCTAGATGTTCGAGAGTACCTGGGCTATCATATGGAATGCTTACTGATGGTATAAATTTATTTTTATTTATTTACATTCTCTTATATACCGTGCTATTCTGCATCAGTGGGGTTTACATTGAACAAACTGAAATTACATTGAACAGGGCATTATAACTTGGAGATAACTATTTTACAGGGAACATGGGCTATGGAGGGTGGGACTAGAAACCCCAGTCCTTCGAGTCCAAGGTTGCTGTCCTCTAGTGGGATTTGAACCCCCGACCTTCTGGCCTGAAGTACCTTGCCCCAGCCACTAGGCCACTCCTCCACTCCACAAATGGTGCTTTGTTGGCCTATCAAAAGACCGTCAAGAAAACATGTCAATGAACTAATAAAATTCTATCACAGAGCAGGAGTTTTCCGTCCTCCGGAGATATTTCTTCCTGCCTCTGGCTCTATTCCCCTGCACTGCCCTATGCCATTAATATGCTATATTATGGTGCCAATAAGTCATTTGAATAAATACATTGCTTTCTGAACTTACCAATGGGGGGCGCATATAGGGTCATGTTTATTAAAGTGCACTAATGATCAGTGTGGGGTTTACCGTGCGCTAATTACGTTGTACTGGCTGTTAGCACTGGTAAAGTCCCATGCTAAGCGTTCAGTGCGGGATGTGGTAGTGACTGGGTGGCTTGGGGCAGAGTGTGGGCATTGCTGGCACGTTCTGATTAGTGCGAGCAACATTGGCATGCGCCGAGAATGTTGCTATTAGCGCATCTGCTTTTTAAATTTTATTTATTTATTTATTTAATAAACACTTTTATACCGCGTCCTCCCAGGGATCAGATGCGGTTTACAAGGAACATTTGTTACAAGGCATGACAGTAGTGCATGTCTGGTATTAATACATGGAACATTTGGAACTTTTTACAGGTAACGTTTTTACAGGTGACATGATAACTATGTACAGGCTGTGCAAATTTCGCTTCAGGTTGTGTGCTTTTTTACGCTTACATTACATGTGCTTCTGTTTAGCATGGTGAGGCGCCTCTCCCTACTGTAACTGCGGGGGGCCATACCTCAACAGCACAGGTCTGCGCCACTAGCCAGGCGCTGACACAGCTCATTTCAGCAAAACCTGCGCCATTGTAAATAGTTCCTACTGCACAGAATTGATACAGGAAATCTAACCCATAGTTTGATAAGTTTTAACTGACTAGGGCTTCCATATTTTTTTGATGGTCCAGTTACTAAATGTGGGGTGACATTTCTTTGACAAACCTGATCAATTTGAAGCATATTTGAGTGGGTTATAGAGCCTGTTACAAGCCAGTAGGTCTGTACAGGCCAAAATTTTTTATTTCAATTTGTTTCCCATGTCATGCGGGATTTCGTGTTTTGTTTTTTTAAATTTCATTTTGGGGGAAATGGCATTAATAGCGCTTACTATATTTTAATTATGCTCGATAATACATACTGTGGGCAAATAGTGGGTGCTATTGAGCAGTGGTGCACTATATTAACAATAGATAACAAATGGTATTTTGAGGTTTTTTTCTTCCATTTTCATTTTGTTTCAAATGAGTGCACATGCCTACTAGACAACTAGACTCCAACATGATTTCATTGCTCTGCTCTTCAATTTATGAAACTTGTACAGAATTATAGTTAACTTTCTTATAAACAGAAACTGCTCAATTAAACTTATGTTCGGGAAGTTTTTCTGTACAATTTTTTCTGTAAGGTGTGCAGGAGTCCTGCAGCCAGTTCCTGCCATCAGGAGTGGTGTAGTAATATCGCGGTTTCAATTGTGCAGTGCACGAGCTTTCTGCAAGACTCCCAGGGACTCCGTCTGCCCCTTGGAATTGAATCTGCCATATCGATGTTCTGTCCCATGGTAGGAATATGAATGCAGAACTGCCCTGTAGCTTAATGGTAAATACGTTCTTCATTATGCAATAATTACTTTCTAAATAGCATTTGAATCTGCATCTGTTTTTTAATTCAATGAATATGTTACCCATGTTATACAAGTCTGTCCTGCGTACAGAAGGGCAAAGCATAAAGATTACATTAAAAATAATAAAACAATAAAAAGAAAAGATTTTACATATGGAGATGGAATTGAGATGTGCACATTTCTGTTAGTATTTTAGAAAAGGCTCTGCTGAACGAGTAGCCTTTTCTAAAATACTTATGACATGTAGGAGTGCACGTGAGTTTGCTGACATGTACAGTTAGAGGAGTCGTTTTCCAAATCTACACATGGGAAAAATCAACAGAGGGAACTCACACGTGTAATTTGGCATTTTAAAAACCTATATTTTAAATGCTGCCAGTTAACTACAGAGGCTGCTGTCTATAATTCATTTCATTTTGGAGGGAGAAATAAACAAAGAGGGATGAAGGAGGATAAACCCCTTAAAGCCCCCTGTAAAGGGCTCAAAGAGAACCAGATACCAAAAATCCCCAAAAAAGTTGATAGACACAAAAATACAGTCACAGAAAATTGATCCAGCAGAGCATTAAGTCAAACATTCATTTGCATCATACCATAAGATGTCTGTCAGGTTGATGCAGAAAACTAGCGTAGTCTTAAAGCACAGCTAACGCCACTGTTAAGCACACTTACTGTTACTGTCAAATGCAGAAAAAAGAAAGACGCATGCGTAAACAGCGACAGAAAAACCAGCACACAATTAACACCATGAGTATTTAAATGTATTTAAATTATAGGAAAATAAGCTGAACATAATAAACTCATATGCAAATAATAGCTGTGCCTGATGCAGAGACAGGCATAGAGGATTTTGCAACCAACCTTATGGCCAATATCTATATGCCTGGGTCTGAGGTAGCTTAAACAGTAGAGCTCTCCCACTATAACATGAGAAACACTTTCAACATTGGTGAGCACAAAGTCCTGGGAGGACAGACTACGTGGCTAGTAACACGCAGCCTGCCACAGGTGCGGAAGTGCAAAGAAGTGGAGTGAGACAGTATTAACCAATGAGTTATAGACATGCTGGAAGAGGGAGAGGACATAGTGTAGTATGTAATGACTTTCTGAATCCCTTTGTTGTATGCCTGCATCCTAGAAGGAGAGACTACATGGCTAGTAACACGTAGCCTGTCACAGGCGCAGAAGTGCAAAGAAGTGGAGTGAGACAGTATTAACCAATGAGTTATAGACATGCTGGAAGAAGGAGAGGACATAGTGTACTATAAAAGAACTGTGAAACAGAGGATAAATGTGTCTGCTCAGTCAAGCGGGCAACCATTCTTGCAAGAATGTAATGTAATTAAAGTAACCCTTTGCTTTACTGAGGAGTCTGTTATTGTGTAAAAAGTTATGTTTTATTACAATAGTAAAAGCTGTTAGTGTAGCTGGGTTTAAAAAAGGTCTGGACAAGTTCCTGGAGGAAAGGTCCATAAGCATTACAAGCATTGTGGAACCTGTGGGCCTTTTTGGGAACTTTCCAGGTAATTGTGACCTGGATTGGCCACAGTTGGAAACAGGACACTGGGCTTGATGGATCTTGGTCTGACCCAGTATGGCATTTTGTATATTCTTATGTTACCAACGCAGAGCTTAGGAAACATGCTGCTAAATATACCAAACAAGGGGGACTCAACAGCACCCATGCAGCAATTCACACTTCCACAAAAACAAGAGCATCATGTTGCCCCAACACAGCACTTCCCACCCTCTGAAAAAAAAAGGGACTTTGTGACCCTAACACAATTCCTCGCAATCCAACATAAATACCAAGAAGGGCTTGGTAACCCTAACATAACTACTAAAACTGCACACTGGACAGCATGGTGTTAATGTAAATATATATTACGCAAAAAACAAAGGAAATGCAAGATGTTCACACACCAGGAGCTGAAAGATAAAGTGAGAACCACAACACAGTTTATGAGATAAAATTATAACTCATTTTATTTTGTTACAAACTGTGTTATGGTTCTCATTTTTTCTTTTTGAATATATATTCTGCATCCACAGAAACTAGGGGCGACAACTGGCTCCAGATGTGACCGACAAGCTTGATCTAGTCCTGGGTTTACTCCACTACTTGCAGGGACTTGTAGTTCTGTATTTCCTTTGGAGTACAATGAAGAAATCAGAACTGTCTCTGTATGCAATGGGGCAAATACAGCACTGGATCAAACCTATTGGGCACATCTGCAGCCAGTTGGCAACCCTAGCAGAAACTGCTCCCTCGATAATGGGTACAGAGCAGAAGTAGGACATTCACCTCCAGAACACAATATATTTTAAAATAATCTGAATCTGGTCATCTCACTAACAACATAAACATTCTCCAGTACAAGGCATATTCTGAACTAATATAAAACCCTACAAAAGTCACCGACGATCTACAAAGGCCAAATCGACCATACCATACCAGCAAAAATTTCTAAAACTCATACAAGGGGCCTACCTGGAAACAAGCAGCACTATAAATACTGCAGCGGGCCATAGAACATCCATACACCTATTTGAAAAGCTGAACAAATCAAATTACTACAGTACAGATCCCTAAGTACAAACTGCATGTAAACAGAACACCTGGCCTCAGTCACACACTCAGAACACAGACACTCACCAAATACAGAATAAGTGACTACAACCTAGAGTAAAAATAAAAATATGTAGACAAAAATGAAACAAAAACCTCAAGAAGCCAGACTCTACATGAGGAGCAACACCAGAGAAATAAAAGAGATGCAGTTCCCCATACTGTGTGAAATATAAAGATTGTACTTTGCACTATCACTAAATTGAAAAGAAGATTATTTTTTCTACCTTTACTGTCTGACCATTTTACTGTCTGATCATATTGGTCTCGACCTTAGGTTTCTGCTTTCTTCTGTCTTCCCTTAACTCTCTTTCTACGGTTTCTAGTCCATCTGCCATTTCTTGTCTCTCCTTTTGTTTTTGTTTTTCACTTCCTTTCAGCTTTCTTCCATTTATTTTTCTCTCTCACCACCCAGATTTCACTACTCCTTATTATCTAGTTCTCAATCTCCCTCTTTTTTATGCCATCTTCCTACCGCTTTTCAACCTTCACCTCAGTCCTTCCATTCCCGTTATTTTTCCCTGGTCCGTTTTTCCCAGTCTTTTGCTCACTCTCTTCCTAACATCTCTCATCCCCTATCCAATGTCTCTCTCTCTCTCTCTCTCTGGCTCGTTCCATCCATCCAGTACCTTGGCTCTCTCTTTCCTTCCAAGTCTGTCCTCTCTCTTCTTATCCCCCTGCAACCAGCATCTACACCATCTCCATAGCATCACCCTCCCCTCCCTATTACTCAAATGTCCAGCATATCTCCATCTCTTTTTCAACCTATTTACCCCATTTCCATCTTCACCCCTCTCTCTGCCTATTACCCCCATGTCTTGCATTTCTTTCTCCTCTTATTATCCTGTCTCCAGCATCTCCCCTCTGTCTAACCACGTGAAGTCCAGCATTTTTCCATAGTCTCCCTATAAACCCCTGGCCAACATCACAACTCTACCTCTCCTCCTTGCACAGCCCCTGCCACAGGATTTGTTGCTCCCACGGAGAGGCTCTGCTTCTGTGGGCCATGATCGTTACCTTCCACACCCTTCTGCCTGTGGGAGCAGCATGTCCTGCAGGCAGGGGTTGTGCAAGCCATGACTGTGGCGCAGAGAAACGGAGCCTGCCCAGAGGCGCCGATGTCAGGAGGGTGCTGTCACTGGCCCCTACACCCACTTCCCATTCAGGATGATGTGCGGATCCCTGGTGGCCTAGTGTAGAGCCTGCGTTCAGGCAGAAGGCTGCAAGTAGCGATTGCAGCCTCTCACAGCCTTCTGCTCATGGGAGCAGCATGTCCTATGGGCAGGCTCTCCACTAGGCCACCGGCGCTCCACAGGCCATCTTAAAAAAGGAGAGTGGGGCGGGTGGCTAGCAATGGCACCGTCCTGATGTCGGCGCCCCCCTGCTGCACTTTCCCAGCTTATTAGGTAGCGCTGGCCCTGGTCTAGGATTTGTTTCCTGCTTCCCCTCCCCCCCTTGTCCAGAATTTAAAATTGACTTATCTCTGTCTTGTGGGGTTCGACCAACACTAGCGATGATTCTTATGGTATAATAAAGGTGATGTCCCTTTTGTAGGGGTGGGTCCCACCAGTACACTGTTGTTGAAGGGGCAACCCAAAGAGTAATCTGCTCCTTTAAGTGCCCTTTGAATGGTATCTCAAAGGCAGGGCTGCTGCGACGTTAGGTAACGAGGAGGTTGCCCAGAGCACCAGTGTTCAGCGGGTACCATTGCCGCAACTGCGAGACATGCAGCATTGGCAATACATTAAGAAAGGCACCGCAGCGCCAAAAGCGAAGGTAATGTGATGCCTTTTTAAACGAATTGCCACCACTTCATGCCCCTGAGTGGGGCAACACATTACCTAAGGGCATGCGGGCAAGAGCAGGGCGGAGCTGATTATGAGGTTCACCCAGGGCACCTCATACCCTTGGACCAACCCTGCTTAAAGGGGAATTTTATTTGAGTGTTGACCAATTTAGCTCTTGGCAGTGTGGGCAGAGCTTGTGTTGGAAACACCGGGGTTCAGAGCAGAAACTAAGGAGGGTGAATCAATGGTTCTTTTAGAAGGAACAGAGAGGAACTCTTGCATTTAAAAATGTTCCTTCCCCGGGTAGTCTCTGTTTTGCAAAGGAACTTGAGATACTGCAGAGACGCTCATTAAAATATCTTACCTCCTTTTAAATCGTGTCAGAGGTTGAAGTGACTTAGAGTTTTCGTTTCTTTAACTAAAGACGTAGGATTCCATGTTATGACGATCTGAATTCCAATATAAGAAAGCATTCAGTCCCTGGCATTGTTTTTGTGCATTACAAAATGAGATTTTCTGGCTTGCCGAGATGAAACTGGGCTTTGTCCGACAATCATATACTCCTGCACATAGATTTTCATACACTGGTCATTTCAAGAGGTCATGGTTGCCTCCTACTGCTGAAGTTTTCTTTGACAGCAAATTCCCAATGGATTGTGCACTAGCATGTCAATGAGTATTTGCTAATTCATGCGCTATCTGCAATACAGATTCCACACCATTCCCACCGCATAGCCCAGCCTGCAGCTGGTCCGTGAATGAGCGCTTGGAATCAGCAGGCCAGCGCAGTATGAATTCACACACGTGAATTAGAGTGTGCTAACTGCTTAGAGCACTTTAGTAAACATGCCCCTAAATAAGGGGGAATCAGGGTTTGAAAGCAATTTCAGAAAGTCTGAAGAAGGATATTGTTCAGGAAAGGGAAAAAGAGATTTTGTGAAGAGAGAAAGTCCTGAAAGGCACAAAATAGTGAAGAGCATTGTGACAGTATCCTAACAGGATATTTCAATATCTGAGCTGGCGAATATTGAGCCCTAAATTACATATTCATTGCAGAAGCTCTAATGCTGTTTCATAACTTGTTCATTGTAAAAACTCAGTTCTTTGTAAACCACTTTGACTTGTAGAAAACCAGTATATCTATTTTTGTTAAATAAAATAAATAAACACCCACCCTCACCCCAAGTTTGGAGAGAGTGGTGGCAGGCAGACAGAAAGAAAGACGCTGGTGCAGTCCGTCCTGCTGTGGGAACGAGAACCGCTTCAGAGGCAAAAAGATGACAGCGGTAGACGTTTTATAAGAATGAGCCTGTGATCACAGCAGCAAGCTGCAGGAGCTACAGCTGTCAACAGAGCCCTGGGGTAAGAAGAGCTGGGACTGCACCAGCAATGGAAGCAACTAAAAACCAAAGAGGTGGGGGCTGGCAGAGCAGCAGCATCATGAATCAAGTAGAAGAAAGAAATCCCCCCCCCCCCCCCGCAGAGCCCACTGAAGAAGCTAAAGAGAGCTCCCCCTAGAGCCGGGGTCGTCAACCCTGTCCTCAAGACACTCCTAGCCAGTCAGGTTTTCAGAGCAGCCACAATGAACGTGCACGAGAGAGATTTGCATACAATGGAGGCAGTGCATACAAATGTCTCTCATGCATATTCATTGTGGTTATCCTGTAAACCTGACTGGATTGATGTGTCCTAAGGACTGGGTTGAGAACTCCTGCCTTAGAGGCAAAGAAGAACTACTTATGCAACATAGAAAACAGGAAGAAGAGGGAAATATTGTTGTGGTTACAGGTATAGTTTTGGACATAATGGGCATGAAATGGATATAAAGTTCTATATAGGACTTACCAAGACCCTCGAAGGATTAGTCTGAGTTGGGTGACATATAATCCACACAGGTGGAGGGCGTGGGACAGTTGGGGATTTTTTGTATATGTGGTGGAGATATTCTGTTATTAAGCAATTCTAACAGATGGTGACAGAGTGGATTAAAGAGAAAACAGGACTGAGACTGGTGCAAGACCCACAAATTTTTCTTTTAAACTATGGACCCGATATTCATCTGCAATGACTATAGATCTCTAAAGCACACAGCCATCGCCGCTGAACCTTAACTGTGAATATTCAATGCCATTGAATATCTGGGTCTGCCACAGCTGCTGTACAGCACGGAAGCTAATTGGGCAGCGGCAGTACTGAGTCGTTCTTGGTTAACTTCCACTATCTTTACCCACAGGTCGTTAACTGGGCACCGGCTCAGTATCGGTGCTGCCCAGTTAGTGATGGGTGCTGAAATTTACCGGCACTAACCATGCTGGTGCCGCTGAATATCCCTCTAAGAGGCCTTTACATGGTTTACAGCCCTGTAAGCTCTGCACATGCCTTTGAATATCACACGGTATATGCTGGAGAGACGAAGGAGAGGAAGCACACAATAGATGTGATGTATATAGATGTACATGGAGCTCGCTCTAGAACAGGGTTCTCCAACTCCAGTCCTGGAGGGCCACAAACCAGTCAGGTTTTCCGGATGCACCTACGGAATACGCATCAACAAAATAAACAGCTTCAAATAAACTATGGTACTGAGAGATTTTACAAAACAAAGCACCGCACGACTCTCAGACCTTAAAATACCATACAATACAACATACTGAATTTAATTTAGCCAAAAATAGGTCCAGCATCTTATGAACTAGACCAGCACACGAGTAGCGGTGCACTCTAGTATGTAAATATTTAACTTGGGTGAAAAAGCCTCAGGAGAATTTAGTGCTGAGCTGCCTGGGTGTGTTCCAAATGTACCTTCTTTAATAAATCAGGGACCGTGTCCTTACTTGATTCACTGCTGTCTTTAATTTAAAACTGGTGGCATTAGATGCCGATCTTTGCAAGAATTTATTCTGGCTGATAGTTTAACCCCTAAAGAAGCTTCAGATAAGCGAAACAAAGATCTTTGTAGGGTTAATCGTATTTGTTTTATGCATTCAAGACTGGGGTAATATGCTGGTGCTTTTCAGAATTTCACAGAGACATTTGGCTTCGGGTTGAAGTAGCTGCTGGCAGAAGTGTCTGGTGGGCAGCTTTGGCAGCTTCATGACAGCAGAGAAGCTGGCTGTCTTCAGATAAGGAAATTGTATGAGACAGTCAATGAGTTCATACGTTTTCATTGAATTTATGTATTTCCTCCACAGGTATTACTATTCGAGTATCGTTTTTTAGAGCTCCCTTTGCCTATAATGTGATTTGATTGAATTCAGTTTAGCTAGTGGTTTTAGCATTATCTTCTGCTTTGTCAAGTTTAAGACATTATTCAATTTCAGAAGTGGATTTTAAGATTGTATATATTAAGAAATACTTGTACATTAGTAAAGACTGGGAGTTTTTAAGTTTGTTGTATCCCCTATGGCTTTAAGTAGCCACATAGAGGGACGAGATGTTATCCTGAGGCTTTTTCACCCACGTTAAATATTTACATACTAGAGTGCACTGCTGCCCCTGTGTTGGTCTTCTTCATAAGATGTTGGACCAATTTTTGGCTTAATTAAATTTGGTATAGTGTATTGTTTGGTAGTTTCAGGTCTGAGAGTTGTGGGGTATTTTGTTTTTTAATGAAGATGCTTGAGGTAAATTTGCAAGCACTGCCCCCACAAAATGAAAAATGAAATATGTAGACAAAAATGAAACTAAAACCTCAGAAAGTCAGACACTGGATGCACTACATGCAACACAAGAGAAACAGAAATGCATTTCCCCCTGTATTGTACAAAATAAAAGACAGCAGATATCTGGACAGGCATGAGGATAGACGCAACTTGACAATTGTTCTAGACCTCCAAGCCAGAGAGGGCCTCAGATCTGTCTGAGACTTTAAAAGGCACAGCTTGCTAGTGGAAGGGAACTGACAGTGGGGGAAAGAGAGGGCTGGAAGGGAGCTGACACAGGGGAAAGAGATGGATGGAAGGGAACTGACAGAGGGGGAAAGAGATGGTGAAAGGGAGCTGACAAAGAGAAAGAGATGGCTGGAAGGGAGCTGACAGAGGAGGTAAATGATGACTGGAAGGGAACTGATATGGGGGGAAAGAGGGGGATGGAAGGGAGCTGATACCTGAGGATGGTACTGAGGGGGACTGGAAGGGTGATGGACACTAGGGAAGGGAGGAGGGGGATGGAAGGGAGATGACCCCCGAGGATGGTATTGGAGGTGGCAGGATGGGAGCTGACACCTGGAGATGGTACTGAAGGGGGACTGGAAGGGAGCTGACATCTGGGAATAGGACTGGAGGGAGCTGACACTTGGGGATGGGACTGGTAGGTGAGTGGGCAATGGGGAGGAAGCTTGCAGGGAGGGGCACTGGGACTGGAAATAGGCTGATGGAAGGAAGTGAAGAAAACAAAAGAAGAGACAAGGAATGGAAGATAGAGTGCTAAGAGAAAACAGAAAAGCAGAAGCCTCAGATCAGGACCAGCATGACCAGAGAATAAAATGGTCAGACAACAAAGGTAGAAAAAATAATTTTATTTTCAATTTAGTGAATGGACTTTGCACTATCTTTATATATTATACAGTATGGGGGAACTGCATTTCTTATCTGGTGTTGCACTGCATACAGAGTCTGGCTTCTTCGGGTTTTGGTTTAATTTTTGTCGTAATATTTTATTTTAGGTTGTTATCACTTATTCTGTATTTGGTGAAGGTCTGTATTCTGAGTGTGTGACCAAGGCCGTGTGTTCTGTTAACATGAAATTTGTATGCAGGGATCTGTACTGCAGTAATTTGCCTTGTTCACCTTTTCAAATAGGTGTTAGATGTTCTAGGGCCCACTGCAGTATTTATAGTGCTGTTTTTCTTTTCCTGGGTAGGCACCTTGTATGAGTTTTGGAAGTTTATGCTGGTAATGGTAATGCAGATTTGGCCTTGTAGATCTTAGGTGACTTTTGTAGGGTTTTATATTAATTCCCAATATGCCTGGCACTGGAGAATGTTCGTTAGTGAGATGATCAGAATCAGATTTTTTTTTAAGATATTAAGTTCTGTGGGTGAATATCCTAGTTCTGCTCTGCACCCACTGTTGAAGGAGGTGGTTCTGCGGATGCAAAATATATGTTCAAAAAGAAAAAGCAAGAACCATAATGCAGTTCATAACAAAATAAAAATGAGTATAATTTAATTTTAGAAAGTGTGCTATGGTTCTCACTCATTCTTTTAGTTCCTTGGTGTGCAAGCATTGTGGAAGCTGTGTCTTTTGGGGAAACTGCTAGGTACATATGACCTAGATTGGCCACTGTTGGAAACAGGATACTGGGCTTGATGGACCTTGATCTAACCCAGTATGGCATATCTTATGTTCTTATGTGCAAACATCTTGCATTTCCTCCATATTATCTAATCATCTTTTTGGTTTGGTTTAGTCCCTTACCATACACTACGGGGTGGGGTGGGGGGGCTCCATCTCATCCCTCGCCTCAGGCAGCAGATTGCCTTGAGCTGCTCCTGATCAAAGGCCTGGATGGGTTTATCGAATGTCTGAGCTTATTACCATTAGTGAACTAACAGAGTGGAAATGTCTGAGAGTATTTGGTGTCCATATGAAGCTTGGTTGCATAAACGGACTTAAGCTTTCAATACTAATGAAAGAGCATCATAGCAGAGATTTTGCAATGGGGAGATGTGGTGGATATCTATAATTACCTAAGTCTAATGATGTTTTGTTCTATATGTTGTATATCGTAGCATTGAAGAAATTTATGCGATATGAATTTCTGAGAATTGATGTTGTTTGATAAACAGTAAATAATAATTAAAAAAAGAATTGCTTATTTGCCTTACTGAGTTTAACATAGGATGCATGTATTAGAAGATCCGGGTTCACTTTTAGCCAATTTCTATGACTCTCCCTGCAGTCATTGGCACACTCCTGCAGCAGTTTGCCTGCTCAGTGAGCAGCTCCCCCACTGTCCCGGATATTAATTCCTTTCTCTCTTTCCTTGACCTTAAAAAGGAGGTGTTAGATGTCAGGATCGTGTCATGTGCAGGATTAATGGGAGACATAATTCTTGGTTTTCCTTGATTGTCTTTTTCTTGGATGTCAAACTATGTATTGTAATATGTGTTAGGTGTTACTTGCAATGTCGCAAGGCACTTGCAAATTGCTGAAATTTGGTTATTGTGAATTTATTAATTTCTTTAGCTGTGTTTATATACTCTTTAGTCTAAAGGTTGAAGCGGTTTACAGAAAACGATATGACAATGTGGCTTTACATAGAACCAAAACTTAAACCAAGGGAAGTTAAACAGGATAATTAGAAGGGTAAATTTCAAAGGCAAAAAGAACATTTGTACAAAATGTTTGTAACATTGGCAACTGCTATTTAGTACAGTGAATGTGAGAAGTCTCGTCAATTGCAAAATGTTTGATGAAAAGGAATTATAGGTTCTTTCTAAATGTCATTACGTCATTTGTGTTATGTACCTCACCAGGGATTGCATTCCATAAAGTTGGTGCAAAAAGGGAGAACATTCCTTTTGAAGTTGAGCAGGTGGTTCTGGTATTAACTGGGGGTATGTATAGTGCGTTTGCGGCACTAGAGCACCTGCTTCTGTTGTTCGGTGTTTTGTCTTTATATACTACTAGCCTGTACAAACATCTGTGTAGTTTACAATAAAGCATCCAGAATAAGATCCAATTAACATTACAAAAGTAAACACAAAACAATCATTAACCAAAATAGAAATAAAACAAAACTGCTGCTATAATATGTCAAAGTTACCTATTCCATTTCCAGCATCAGTATATAAGATCCATTGAATAGATTAGCTTTAAAAAATTCTCCTAAAACCAGCATAGCATGATTTTTGTGTAGTGATTCTGGTAGATTGTTCCAATGACATGGACATACAAACCTGCTTCTTCTCAAGGTCTTTCCTGACAAAGTGAGAAGGGACAAAGTCAAAAAATCTTTTTGATTGTTTCACAAATCATGAGTGGTTACATGTATCGTACTTCGAGAAAGTAACTCATTTTCTACCAACAGCTAGAAAGATTTAAATATATCTGGTTGATTATATGAAAAAAGTGTCTTGCTGAAACCGGTAACCACAGTAGTGACACAAAAGCAGGAATAATATGATCACTCTTCTTAATGCCAGGTATCAGGTGTGCCAATAAGTTCTGAATTATCTGCAAAGCATGAATATATTTTTCTGATAACCCTAAATAAATAATAATGCAGTAATAAATACAAGACAAGATCAATGAGTGATTATCCTAAAGGGATCCTGTTGCAAATAAAATTCACCATACTTATTGAAGTTTATAAAAACTTTTTTTATCACCTTGTTAATCTGAGATTTAGAAGTTAAGCAAGAGTCCAGCACAATACCTAAATAGGAAACTTCCTCTCGCAAAGCTACTTTATCTTGCCTGACACTAACATATGCTAATAAAATAATGTTATTTGAAAACGATTCCACCGACTATCTTCTTTACGTGTTTGTACAATACTGCGTATGCCTTGTAGAGCTATATAAATGATTAATGGTAATAGAAGTAAGGGGCAGGAGTTTCTGGAAATTCCTCCTCCTCCTCTGTCCCAATTTGCTGTATAAATACAAGGATCCTTAGAGACACCGCCTCAGTACCTTCTGATTTTCTCCAGAGACTCTCCATCCCTTGGGAACATCTGGTTGACCATTGTGACGCCTCGTCTTACCAATTACACCAACTTGTGACGCAGTGTATTTGGTTACAGCGCCATGTATGTTACTTTGTTATCGCTGTTCTCTGGTTGAGCAAAATTGTAGTTGTAGGCCCAGTGATCACAGCCAAAGCAATTTGAAGGTAAACAATAGGTTTATTGTTCCCAGCAGGTTTTCTTCACCCCAGAACAGATATTCAAGGATAACAACATGGATAAAGCAAATAAAGTCCTGTACAAATGTTCCCTGATACTTCTCAGGTTACTGTAGCCCAAAACAACTGTAGACTTTCTTAACAGCGATACTCATTCAAGGCATTCAATAAAGAACTTCCAACAAGCGTGGTTTTCCTGTTCCACCTTCACATGGATAATTCAGTTCAAGCCTTAGAATTATGCACTTCACTAGTATCAGCAGTCAGACAACTTCCTGTCTGTACTTTAAACTCTATTCTCTACATGCTTTTAAAACAGCCTTAAAACATGGCTTCTGTTTAAGCTGTACATTTAAAAGTCACACTGGCAAATCCCGCATTCCATCTCAGAGCTACTGTGATCAGACAATGGAATGTCGGTTTGCATGGATTCTTCGTCGCTAAGTTGAGCTCCTTGGCTCTCTGGCCTATTCGAGTCTAGGGCTCTTAAATGGTGGAGGAGATCTTGTATCTGCTTTTCTCCCCTCTCACTGCCTGTCCTGCAGTCTTGCAAGGATAACTGTTTATTCAGCCTCTTAAAGAGCTGGGCATAAGGATTTCTTCCTTCTTCCTTTTTCCTGTACCTTATTCCCTGTTGAGGAACTACGTGTTTCTTGTAACTAGGCTTTTCAGGGACTCTACCTATCTCCCATTCCTCCAGCTCAGTATCTGTGCTTGAATCACGCTGCTGCCAATTATGAGCTAGGTGACGTGCACCTGTGCTGGCTTCTAGCTTACAAGTTCTACCACGTTCACTGCCAATATTGCAAGGTAAACTATCAGGGGAATTACTTCTGTCTCTTTCTGACACAGACTCTATATTCTGTTTAAAAGGCTTATGAGTTTTTCTGACCTGGTTCAGCTTTTCTTGAGGGCAATCCCTTCCTGGGAGGATTCTCGGCTGTTTCCCCAGAGACGTGGCTCTCTCTCTGCAAGGTGGCTGGCAATGGTCCAGGTAATTGGATCCCAGCTGGTCACGCTTGCTCTGAGCTCGGCCCCTTTTGGATAAGGATTCTGTTTCTGTTCCTCTGCCAAGAATGCCTGACTCCAAGGCTGTATCTGCATTCCTGGAGTCCCCTTTTTCTGGCTTTGCCAAAGGTAAGTTCCTATTTTGCCTTTTTCCTTCCTCCTGTAGCTCTCTGCGTTCCTCGTATGATCTCCTCTCTGATCCAGCTGATCTTGCTGATCCTGCTGCTCGGGCTGATCTGGCTGATTGCAGATTCTCCTGAACCTACCGCTTCCTGGTTAAGTGGAATGGTTTGTCCAATCAGGTGAGAGTCCACCCCTTTCCCTGGTTGGCTAGCTCTCCCTGTCAGCCTAGAGCTAGGGTGTGGCTCCCTTTCTTTTCTCTCCTGCCCTGTAACTCTGTGCGCTGAGGTTTTAACCCTCAGCTGCCCTGTATTCCTGGCAGGTTCAGAGGAAAAAGTTTGTTTAAAAGCCTTTTTCTTGTGCTCTGACAACTCTGCCTTGTCACACCATGCTGAAGGTGACTGTGCTTGCTTTGCAGGTAGCTCTCATTCTGGCTACACCCCTTCCTAAACCGAAAGGTGGGTCAAACGTTCAGGGAATATCTAGTTTATGAGAGAGACAGAGATGGAGACAACGTGAGGAAAGAAAAGAGGGAAAGTGACAGAAACAGAAAACATCAAAAAGTAACATGAGGGCAATGAAGGATGACGAGAGAGTCCCAAATGGGCAGCAGGAGACAGAGAAACTTAGAGAGGTAAATTAGCAAAAAGAGAACAGAAAGAGGAGCTAGAGAATCCCTTAGAGAAGGGCTGGTGGAATTAGGCAGCTGTCTAGAGAAAGAATGGTATTGTAGATGCCAGTGGGAGGTCCCACTACTTCCACTTGCCCCTTCCCTGTGGCCCAGGAGTTTTATTTATTTATTTAACAGGGTATTTTTTATACTGCTTTATCATTTCAATCAAAGTGGTTTACATTGTAACTTAAACTTGGCAATGTACTGTACATTAAACAGGGACATTGATAACTTGGATTTTTCTGAGCAATGGAGGGTTCCCAAGTCAGTGCTCTGACCGTTAGGCTACTCCTCCACTCCAATTGGGAGCAATGCAGTGAAATTTATTTAATTAATTAATTTATTTATTTAACTGCATTTATATCCCGCTTTTCACCGGGTTGCAGAATCACAGATCACAAGTGGTCTCATGTTTCATATCTCAACAAGTAGAGTTGACCTGCACGGAGCAATGGGTATACCCCTAAATAAAGGCACGGGGAGGGGGGACCTGCACAGATCGGCAGGTGCACCTCCTCTTGCAACCTTGCTGAGCAGACTAGATGGACCATGCCGGTCTTTATCTGCCATCATATACTATCTTTCCCTGTGGCACAGGAGTCAGGAGAAATGCAGTGAAGATGCTGAATCCAGGAGGATGACTATGAAGACACCTCACCCCCCCCCCCATCAGCTGCAATCATATGCTGACAGGGGGCGCTCCTAGACAATGTTCCTTCCAAGGTGTGTAGTCACCCACCTACATTGCTACCATCTGGAGCGATGCAATGATATAATGGCTTCAACTGAGAGGGATAGGCAAAGTCTATAGGACTCTCAGGGGACCTACCTGTCCCCCACAATTGAAACTGCAATATTGCTGCACCACTCTCAATGGTACGGACTTGGGTGGCAGACTCTCAGACACCTTAGAGAAAACATGGGTCCTAGAGGATATGCCCAAGTCAATGCAAATTGCTGATGCATGTCTGCTGTGTGCTGTGGTATGCTGAGCGATGAAGAGGATTTTCTCCCAAGACTGTAAGTTTTCAACTTCAGGCAAGGGACCTGTGGTGCAACTAGCCTGTTAACCAACAAGAACTCTAAGGTATGTGGGAGTTCCCTGTTCATATTCCTACCACCTGGGATGTGCAGCAATATTGCAGTTTTGATCCAGCAAGGCACACAGGTCCTCTGGGAGTCGTGCAGAACTAGCGATAGAAACCACAATATGGCTGCACCACCCCTGATGGCAGAAACATGGGTGGCAAACTCCCTCACACTTTAGAGGCAATGTTGCTAATAATTATTGCTCAAGAGCCAGCCCTCAGGGGTTGAGAGAGGGAGTTGTGAACAGGGATGGTTCTTCCATTAGGCACTCCGGATCTGTTTTAATTTTAGATTTTGCAGCCTCTAACCTGCCTCTAATTTTCCACACAAGAAGGCAGAGGCAGGCCAGAGGCTGCAAAATCTAAAATTAAAACAGAGCCAGAGTGCCGCCAGCATTGGACAAATCAGCCTGATCGCTTGCAGGAATCAGGCTGATTTGTGCAGCGGTGGTGGTCTAATGGCGCCTGAAACCCCCACCCCAAATTAAATTAAAATAACTTAGTGGTCTAGCGGTCCCTGAAACACCCACCCCCACCCCAAATTAAATTAAAATAAAATAACCTGGTGGGCTAGCGGCTCCTAAATCCAACACCCCCTTCCCCCCCTCCCGATGTTGCGATCATCCCCGATGCCATCAAAATGCTGTTGGGGGGGGATTGGGGCTGCTGGGCCACCAGGGATTCTCTTATTGGTGAAACACCAACACCCAACAGTATTTTGATGGCATTGATTGTCCCTGATGCCATCAAAATACTCAGGGCTGATACGCAAATTAGCCACACGGTGCCCGTTTCTCTAGGAGAGCATGCCAAACTAGCACAGATCCCTTGTGCATGCGTTTGGCTTGCTCTCCCAGTTTATTGCTGCGGTGGCTCATTTGCATGTGCACGGTTGATTTGCATACCCTATCTTTGCTGCATCATGGGTTAAAAGGTGTGCATTGACAGGGTGTGTAAAAGTCGATTCAGCATGGATCTAGTGCCAGTTTTCTGCATCAGCCTGTAAGTTTGTGCCTGAGGTAATAGAGGGTTAAATGACCTGCCCAAGATCACAAAGAATGGGAACCAGGGTTGGTCCAAACACTAGGCAAACTAGGGGTCGCCAAGATGGCGATTTCAGATGGGGGAGCAGCAATATCAAGGTATTCAAAGCTAGACAACAGAGGTCTGACAGCCAGTGGGCATAAAGTTTATGGTTTCCCCAGGGTGCCAACGCCTTGAACAAACTCTGAAATTGACCCTGGTGTGAACTCTGGCTTTCTTGTGTTTCAGAACATTACTCTAACCATTAGAATATTCCATACATGTGGGAAGATGCATGGTCTCATAATTCTAGTGAAATGAATTGTTTTCTTGAGAAAAGACCAGGTTCAGTTTATGAAATGATTTTTCTGAGTAAGACCATCATGCACGTGGACTTTTAATAAGAGGGATCACAGAGCAGCAATAATCTGTTTTAATGGATGGAGTTCACAATCGGAAGATGTTTGCAGCCTTTGGAAAAAAGCGTCTTGTTTCTTGTGCCAAAAGTAACAGACTTCACGAGACCATGTGGGGCTAAAGATGTACAATAAATGCATTGCACACAGACAGATCAAAGTCCATTATGCATTTGCTATTCTAGTTTTTATCATTAGTGATGTGCCTGCTTCCATAAACTAAGAATTTTGCAGTGTTGCACCATGCTTTGAGTGACTTCTTTACTGTAAGGTAGATCATATTAATGAATTAAAGTTATTATGGTTCAAAAATTGCTTTCCTTTTTGCATGCATGAAATTGCCTGTTCTGAGGATAGTTTTCAGCTAGAGCCCTTTGGGGTCCTCACCTCATTTCATGGGAAGAAGGGTTGTTATGAATGCAGGACCTTTACTTGGAAATACTTGGTTCAGATCCTTAGCCCCCTGCTGCCGACAGCCAGGCAGTCCTACCTTAGGTTTTGTGACTGCCCTGCATCAGCAGCACATGCCAGCCCTATTTCCAGAAACTAAGACATGACAGAATGAAAAGTGCACTCTAGGCCAGCCTGGGAAGAAAGAGACCTCTCTGCACTCCACCGTCCCCAGCACACCTTTCATTGTTCCCGCACGCTTACATCTCATAAGTAGACCTTGACCTCTCTCGGCTCTCTGACCTATACGGCTGCTTCCCTTTGTTAGGAGGACGATTTGCAAATCAAGTAACTACAGCTCCAGTTTAAAACGAGCCGATTTCTCTCAATTCACAATTCAAGAGTAAACCATTTTTTGCTGAAACATCGAACAGTTTCATGTGGATTCTTTATTTATAAGCATAAATATGAGAATTTAGCAAATATTTTCTTACTGACAATGATTTTAAATAGTAAGAATTTTGCAGAATCATAAACCTATTATGATTATTATTACTGCTATGAAAATTATTTAATCCTTTTATTCACAGTTACATCTTGCGATGTTCAACTTATTAAGTCAGATCAGACACCTCAAAAGCCTGGAGAAGCCCACAAATTGCCCTGTCAAGGCTCCGGGTACACCTTTAACAGCTATGCTATGAGCTGGATGCGGCAGGGCCCAGGGAAGGGAATGGAGTGGATCACCTCCAGTCACCCTAAGCCAAATGCCATCTATTATGCGCATTCCATGAAAGGATGTTTCACTGTCGTCCAAGATGATTCAAACAGCACCCTGTACCTACAGAAGAACAGTCTGAAAACAGAAGACACTGCCATGTATTACTGTGCGAGGAGACACACTGAGAAGCAAACAATGAGTCTTCATGCAAAAACCACTAAAGACTGTGATGCAGTCTTCTGTATTAGCCACCCATAGGAAGCAGTGAGCAATGAGGATCCACCATGTCTAGAGGGAGGTTTCAATGCTGTTTATAGCATAAGTATTGAATAAAGAATTGATCTACCAGTAGTGGAAACTGTGTGTCACATATCATATTTGCTTGTTAAGACATATCCATACCAACCATTAATATCTATAATGTAGCCTGACCACTACAACTAAATGCTATTATAGATATGGGGAAGGGAATCTGTTTCTTGAGAGCTATGAGGGAGAGTGTGAATTGCCAACCATTTAAAAAAATACCCCAGATGTTCCTAAACCTGTCCTGGGGACCTCAGATTTTCATAATATCCAAAATGAATATGCACAGGGATGGGGCAAGGATATTAGGCACCTCAGGCAAACCTTCATTATTTTGCCTTCCCCCCCAGCCCCAGCCCCACCCAAGGATTTGATACTTCAATTCAACAATCATGATCATCAAAACACCACTCCCCACTTAACAATTTTGGAAAAATGCAAAACTGGACATGATACTTTTAAACATTAAACTTTGCTAGCTTAGAGGGGCGTGGTTAATAGAGGAACTTTCTGCTATCCGCTTTTTCAGCTTTTTCCAAACGATTTCCCCGCAGTGCCCTCTGGGAAATGTAGTCTTTGTTTAGCTGTATGGGTGCATCAGACAAAAAGTTGTAGTTGGGCTCAACGAGGTAAGGCAAATGACAGAAATTTATTTTGTACACAATGGTTCGATCATACCACATACAGGATTGTTGGTTCAGGACTCTTTGAAGTAGAGCATTGTCCAGAAAACAAACCCAAACACAAAAATGGCTGTTTAAAGGTTCTCTATAGTTCAGGATACACAGTCTTTAACAGCAAGGATATTGCATTCCCTTTTTAGCCTTGCTGGCTAAAGCACAAAAACAAAATCACATTTAAAGTCTGTGGCAGTTTAGCTTCTATTCAGCTTACAATCTTTCTTGGCTACCTTCCAAGTAAACAGATATAATCCAGGGGCAAAAGAAAGCTTTGTACTAATAGCTACTTTAGCTTACCCCAGTGTCCTCATTCCAGCAGCAGGTGATTAACAAGCTTATATCACAATTCCAGGCTTGCTCCTTAGTCCCCGTAACTTCCCCTTCCCAAATACGAGGGAATCACGGCCACCCTGCTTGTTGACTATGGGTACCTTTTTCCTGGAAGACTCTTTCAGGACTGGCTTACTTTCTCTATGTTCCCAGGTTTAAAGCTTAGCAAAAGGAACAGTCCATGGGAGTGTCCTCATCATTCAGCTTCACCTCGGGCTCTCCCAGCTGCATGGGTTCTGACTCCCCGTCTTGCTCACAGTGCTCAGCTAACAGCCTCCCAGGGAATCTTGGACTCTGTCTTGTTCCTGGCTCCAAACCCTCCTGCAAACGTGCTATATGCCAATTAGCACTTTTTTCTCCTGGAAGCTCAGTCCCTCTGCTCTGCTCGCACCAGTCAAGCTTCCCTTGCTTGTGTCTGTGCCTCTGCTCGTGTCAGCCTGGCTTCCTGCTTCTCTTCCTCCTCTCTCATTCTCTGGCCTAGGTTTATATTTCCAGGGCTCTAGCTCCAATTCCTCCCTACCCATGTGACGGCAATCAGCCTGACTTCGGGCACCTGAGTGCTTGGAGAATTCCCTGCCATAGGGGTTCTGGGCACTGTATCCTCTCCCCTTCATTCCACTAGGGGGAGCATGAAATGTGGGCCACATGGACGTTTTCTGATTCCTGGAGGTGTCTATGGCTTTCCTACCATGATTTGGTGAAAGGGGACCCTTTACTAGGGTGAATTCCCTGTCTCTTTGTCCTCACCCAGACTCCGGATAGGCCTCCTTGCCACAGCGTGTGCCACTCTTCCTGCAGGTAAAGCAATGTGTTGATGGAAGTTTCAGGTTGTGTGGCTGTCAGGATCTACTGTTTTGCTTTGATGGTGGCTGCTAATCTTTGCTGCCCCTTAGAGCACCCTAGGCAGTCAGCTTTTCAGGGCTCCCACAAAGAATAAGAATGAGATCAGTTTGCCTGCACTGGGGGCAAGATTGCATCTGACCACTGGCTGTAGCTCTCACCTTTTCAGTGTGCTCTGGTCCCTGTTGGTTTTCTGACCTTCAATGGGGGAAAAGAAGCGGAAACCAAAGAACCAGATCTCTGGTTCATGTGTTCCTACCTCAGACACCCAAATGCTTGCCGAGTGCAGAGTGAGCTGTGGAGTCTGGAGCAGTACTACAGCGAGGCCAGCAATGAGTAGGGCATCTATCAGTCCCGATGAGAAACAGTTCCAGTCCAGCCATGTTTTAGTCAATCTCCCGTTTGAGAGGTCCAGTGAAAACCTTGGAGTGACCGCTGCTGTGGCATCTTCCCCATTTGTTTGGGGAGCGGACCCATCATGCGCTGCTGCTTTGAAGGGTTGCATGGCTATTGAGGGAAGAAGTCCTCCATTACTGGGCTCCAGTAGGCTGAAGAAACCAGCAGCTCTAATGATGGGTGTCTATGGGAGGCAATAGCGTCAGTGGAATCCTGTCAGGTAATTTCTTCAATGAACTTTCTGTGATGAGTCTTTGTATGAACTATCCCAGGAGCAAACTCAACAAGTGGTGAAGTCTATTTTAGAAGCAAAGTGCAAAGTTATGCACCTAGGAAAGAACAACCCAAACTATATTTACACGATCCAAGGTTCTATATTAGGAACCACAACCCAGGAAAAAGATTTAGGCGTCATCATGGATAACATGTTAAACCCTCCGCCTAGTGTGCAGCGGTGGCCAAGAGAGCAAACAGAATGCTAGGTATCATAAGGAAAGGAATGGAAAATAAAACAAAGGATACTATAATGCCTCTGTATCGTTCCATGTTGCAACCGCACCTTGAATATTGTGTGCAAGTCTGGTCACCGTATCCTAAAAAGGATATAGTGTTATTAGAAAAGGTTCAGAGAAGAGCCACCAAAATGGTAAAGAGGATGGAAGGATACCCTTATGAAGAGAGGCTAAAAAGGTTAGGGCTCTTGAACTTGGAAAAGAGATGGCTGAGGGGAGATATGATAGAAGTCTATAACTTAATGAACGGAGTGGAACGGGTAAACATAGATCGATTGTTTATGTCATCACAATATATAAAGACTAGGGGACATGCAATGAAGCTACAGGGTAAACTATTTAAGACTAATAAGAGAAAATATTTTTTCACTCAACATGTAATCAAACTCTGGAATTTGTTACCGGAGGATGTAGTAAAAGCTGTTAGTGTAGCTGGGTTTCAAAAAGGTTTGGACAAGTTCCTGGAGGAAAGGTCCATAAATCATTAAAAGGGACCCAGGATATCACTGCTTGACACAATACAAGCATTGTTGAACCTGTGTCTTTTGGGGAAACTGCTAGGTACATATGACCTAGATTGGCCACTGTTGGAAACAGGATACTGGGCTTGGTGGGCCTTGGTCTGACCCAGTATGGCATATTTTATGTTCTTATGTTCCTTGACTGACTTCAGAATGAGATAAATCCAAACAGTTTGCATCTAGAAACTGTTTGGACGTATGTTAAGAAAAGAGACATTTGCATATGTGCTACACTTTCATGATCTTAGACAAAGAAAGAGTTGAAATAGATCTATAATTCAGAACACTATTTGGATTTCAAAATGAGCTTCCCTAAAAAATCATTTACCACCACAGACAGTGTACCTTGCAAATGTTCACCTTCAATCTTCACTAAATTGAGGGACAAGGGTCCAGAAGAAACTGAATATGGAAATTACACTAACCTGGTAATTGTAGTTCCTGGAGGGTCCAGTTTAGTCCTCCAACATCGGGTAGTGCCCCTCCTCCTGCAGCCTGGAGACTGGACCAATCAAGTCTTCTGTAGTATATATGCAGACGGAGCTCCCAGAAGCCCCCAGTGTACTAGTAACAAAGCATACTTAACGAAGCAACACATTAGATTAATATACAAAATGACATAATGAAAATGACATAATTAAAGAACAATTTGTTTCCCCCCACAAAAATATCCAACTTTCTCCCCAAACGAGGAAGTCAGAACACTGTATTGCGCTGGAACCAACGCCCCAGAAATCAAAATACAGCTCCGTATCAGAAATCTCAGGAGCTGACTGAACACCTGAGAAAGAAAGAGCCATAGCCAAAAACGCGGCTGCAAAAAAGGTTCGAACGGCAAGAGGAACCGTCTTATGATCCACCGTTCGGAAAGCGCGCCGCATTTTTATAACAGATAGTCGGGAGGGAAGGAGGACTAAACTGGACCCTCCAGGAACTACAATTACCAGGTTAGTGTAATTTCCATTTCCTGTTCAGTAATCCAGTTTAGTCCTCCAACATCGGGATGTAACAGAGCAGTTAAGACCGGGCGGGACCTTGCCATCCGGCGCGCAGAACCGCCGAACAAAAGAGGAATCCCGAGCCGCTGACACATCTAAACGATAGTGTGTACTGAAAGCATGCCGAGACGACCAGGTGGCCGCCTTACAGATATCTGCTGGCGGAACTAGGCTATACTCCGCCCAAGCGGTCGCCTGAGCCCTAGTGGAATGATCCAGTAGCCCCTCCGGAACAGACCGCTGCTGCAAGAGATACGCAGACGCGAACGCTTCCTTGAGCCATCTTGCAACGGAGGCCTTAGCCGCCGCTTCCCCTTTACGTGCACTACCGAAGAGCACGAATAGCCGGTCAGTCTTCCGAAAAGATTCGGTAGCCTTCAAATAACGACGAAGTGCACGACCCACATCGAGAAGGTGAAGACTTCTGTCCGCCGACCCGACAGAGTGGGAAGAAAGAACTGGAAGAAACACTGCCTGATTCACATGAATAGGGGAAACCACCTCCGGCAAAAAGGAAGGGACCGGGGAAAAAGACAAAAAAGGTTCTCGGCAGGACAACGCATGTAGATCTGAAATACGCCGTGCCGAACAGATGGCTACAAGAAAAACCGTCTTCAGCGTAAAATCTTTCAGAAACGCCGTACTCAGGGGTTCAAAAGGTTCACGAACCAGGGCCCGCATCACTAGATTCAAGTCCCCCGGAGGAACGAAAATCCTGCGGGAGGGCTGCAAATGAAAAACAGTCATAAGAAAACGACGTACGTCCGGATAAGAACTGCGGAGACGGCCTAACACTTTGCCTCGATAACGAGATAGCCGCCAACTGGACTTTCAGGGAACTAGCCACAAGGCCCTTATCAAAAGCAACCCGTAGAAATCACCGCGGGGGGAGTAACCCTTCTTTTTCAGCCGAGCCCTCTCCATGGCCAAACCGTAAGCGAGAATCGACCCACTTGGGGCATCTGCAAGGGTCCCTGAAAAAGAAGATTCGGCAGCGTGGATAGGAGCCAAGGAATGCCGACGCTCAGCCGGACCAGATCGGCATACCAGGGCCACCCAGGCCAGTCCGGTGCCACCAGTAACACTCGACCCCGATGGCCCTCGATGCGCTGAACGACCCGGCCAAGCAGAACCCACGGAGGAAAGACATAAAGAAGGCCGGACGTTGGCCACAGCTGAATGAGAGCGTCGAGCCCCTCGGACATGCGCTCCCTTTGCCTGCTGAAGAAGCGTCCTGTCTCGGTCGATTGAAATGTTGCCATGAGATCCATGAAGGGTGCCCCCCCCCGACGAACTATTTGCGCGTAAACTTGCGGGTTTAGCTCCCACTCTCCGGGGTCCACCCGCACTCTGCAGAGAAAATCGGCCTGAACATTGTCTGCGCCTGCAATAGGCGCTGCCGAGATGGCCGGAAGACGAGACTACACCCAATTGACCAAGGCCATCGCTTCTGATTCCAGGGCCATGCTGCCGGTGCCCCCTTGGCGATTGATGTAAGCTACGGTGGTCGCAACGTCCGAGAGGACTCGCACCGGCCGGTCGAGAACTAGGGCTTTGAGGCCAAGAGGGCTAGCCGCACCGCCCGCAATTCGAGGCGGTTGATCGACCAAGAAGTCTCCAGGGGAGACCATTCCCCTTGAGCGAAGCGGGTCTCGCAGCGAGCCCCCCAGCCGGGTAAGCTGGCATCCGTTGTGAACGGAACCCAAAGTGGAGGCTCCAGGGAATCCCCCGCGCCAGGTTCTCGGAGGAGAGCCACCATCGGAGTGATCGGCGAACCGCCCTTGGGCAAGTCAATCTCCTGTTCAACGAGTCGAATTGGTTGGACCAACGGCGCAGCAGAGCACTCTACCGCGGGCGCATGTGGAAGCGCGCCCAGGGCACCACCTCCAAGGTTGCTGCCATCGTACCGAGGAGCTGTAGCTATCACCATGCAGACGGAACGGGCATCCCCCTGAAGAGTCGGACAAGAGACCGAATGCGGCGCTCCGGTAGGCACACCAAGCCCCGTGCTGTGTCGAGGCTCACTCCCCGATACTCGAGATCCTGAGTCGGGCACAGACAACTCTTGCATTCTTTCCCCACCCAGCCGAGGGACCGCCGCAGAGCCACCACCCTGCTCGTGACGTGCACACACTCCCGACTGGACTTTGCCCGAATCCACCAGTTGTCGAGATACGGATGGACCAGGATGCCGTCTTTGCACAAGGCCGCCGCGACCACTACCATCACGTTTGTGAAGGTGCGGGGGGCCGTGGCGAGACCAAACGGCATGGCCGGAAATTGGAAGTGGCCCCACGGAAGAGCGAAGTGGAGAAAACCGTTGATGAGACGGCCGGATGGGAATGTGTAATGTGGTCTGCAGCGGCTGTGGAAGCTCCTGCAGCAGGGGCTCTGAGGAGGGGGGAGATAAGGTGCTGAGGGACCCAGCTAACCACGCAGTGGGTATGGGGAAAGCCTCCGGGATGCAGCGTGCAGGTGTAACACAAGCAAGCTATTAATGTACCCTTCGGCTGATTACATTTCACATATAATACAGCCAGAGAAAAAAGCATTGTAGAGACTTAAACCACCTTTCCTCTTCTTGTGTGGGGTTTCATTTATTTATTTATTTATTTATTATTATATTTTATTTTTTTTGCATTTAAAACAAAAAGCAAGGAAGGCTCAGGGAAACCCAAGACTGTTTAAGAAAAGGATTTTGAAACTCCACGTGCCTCCACAGCATGATTAAGTGTGTGGAAACTGCTGTTTAGAGCTGTTTCCTCTAAAGAGAAACACTGAAGAGAAAAACAAAACAGCCGCTGGCCCCGAAAAACTGTCAGGTATTCGCAGAACTGAGAAGGGAACTGTCATTCACTGTGCTGGCATAGAGAAACTTCCAAGGTCAGGGTAAGGCAATTACAGTAACTGAAAGTAGGGAAATTAGAGTGGGATCCCTCCGCAGCCATTCAGACCTCCATGGTAGGGGCTGAAAGGTGTTTCTGGGGAGGGATGTAGAAGCTCAATCCAGCCATAGGAAAATTACAGTGAGCATGCTTAATTAGGCCAAGCCCAAAACAGTCAGGATCCAAAACCCTGACTTAAAACCTCAACCAAATGGTATATTGAATAAGCCAGGTACAATAATCAGTAGGACGTACCAAGTAACCCGGCTGCAGTTTGTGGACTAAAAAGTCAAAGTAGGCACTTCCAAACTCAGGGGCAGCCGGTCCGGATACAGCTGAAAGCATCCCAGAGCAGCTGAGGCAAGGAAGAAAAAACAAAAACAGAGTACTCACAGTTTTCTTACAGAAAATGATACCTGAACTTCCTGGAGGTATCCAAACTCTTGTGGTAAAGACTCAGTGCAGCGTAAAGCCAATGGAGAGCTCCCCCGAAGCCAAGCTCCGGAGTTCCCAAGTTCCTCAGGGGAAGCAAGATGCTGGATGCCTGAGGTCCCTGTGTGTCTTCTGACAGCCTATGCAGCGTAAACCTGAATAAAGCACAGGGAGAAGTAAAACGAAATAACTGCGTCCCGCAGGAACAGGCATTTAACAATATTCCCCATAATAGGTAATGCCTCAGCCAGCCTTCTTTGTTGGGCACAGTGGGGAATGGAACCCATGAGCCCTGCACCCTTCGTCAGTGACTCAGCATTGTACTGTGGCTCTGAATTGCATACTGTTCTCTATCCATGCCTTCTGTACTTTTTATCCATTATGTTCATACATAGGCAGAGAAAAAAGTAACCTCTGCACAACTGACATCTAACAAGTGTTGTGGGAAAAAAAAAAACTGAAACAATATAGCTTTTAGAGGCCAGCAGAGAAGTAATCAGGCTTCCCTCCAAAAACCGAGGCTCATTAGCTATTCAAAATGGCCACCAGCAAAAATAAAACACCAAAAGGGTGAATTAAAACCCCCAAAAGCTAAGGAATTAACTTAAAAAGTCACAGAAGAAGGTGGGAGGGTTGCAGGCATGAGAGAAATGCCTAAAATCGCTGAAAAATCAAGAAAAATCAATTGAGTTACCACAGAGCTGCAAACAGCAGTGGGAGAAGACATTCTAGTTCTGAAGAAACTGCAGCACAGCCCTTGCAGATGCCAGAGTCAGTCATTGTACCTCTGCGGGACCCACAAATCACACATTGAGGTTTGGCAGCCATGCTAAGGCAACCTGCTTCCAGGGGGAAAGAAGGAAACAGGGACAGGGAAGCCCACAGCAAAGGGACTAACCGTATTCAAATCAGTACAGCTTTAAATTTAAAACCTTTTTTTTTTTTACAGAAAACAAAATACTCCCCAGAATCCTAGGGGTGCCCTGAGCAAAATCGCCAGCAAAAGAAACCCCAAAAATGCCAGGGGAACCCGTGCACAAGTGTTAAAAAGTGCCCTTAAAAAGCACACTTTAGAAATCCAAAATGGCCGCCGCACTTTTTCACCCACAATAAAAAAAGGGGCGAAAATACAAAGGTAACCAAATAATATGGAAAAGAAAGAAAACGACCCTCTAATACAGGGCAAGCGAAAAAAATCAGGAAAAAGTGCTATTCGGAAGCCAGGGGAGCCGACAGAGCCTCTGACAATGCAAAAAACAGAGCTGAAAAGATAAAGCAAGGAAAATTCCTACCAGCTCAGAGAACAGCAAGGAACTCAGCCAACTCCTCCAAGTGACAGGCAATGCTGTAGCAGGTATGGCTCTTCCCCGAACAGTCTTGGGGAGAGCTCAACCCAGGTTTCAGATATTCCCAGGCAGGAAGGCAGGAGCCCAATGCAGGTCTGGCTTCCCCCAGGGTGTCCCCTGTGGCAATGCTCCTTTTGTTTTTTTAAAGATACAGCTACCTAGCAAAGAAATGGTAAATAAAGGACCCAAAATAAAACCCCAAAAGAACTAACTAACTAGTGTTGCTCCTTCAAGTGTCACTTAGTGTGCCCAGAAAGGGCACAGAAGTCTGCAAGCTGCAAGGAGACTGGACACACTGGGGGCTTCTGGGAGCTCCGTCTGCATATATACTACAGAAGACTTGATTGGTCCAGTCTCCAGGCTGCAGGAGGAGGGGCACTACCCGATGTTGGAGGACTAAACTGGATTACCGAACAGGAACTTATGAGTTCTCAGTAATTTTAAAGGATTTATATTCTGCCTTTCCCAGGAACAACTGAGTTCAAGGAAGGTAACAACAAAAACATCCTTCATGCACTTATCGACAAAATAATACATCAAAGCAACTAAGGGCCCCTTTTACTAAAGCCCATTAGGTGGTTCGCAGGCGTTTTAATGCACGCAAAGGGCAATGGGAGCACTAACACATAAGCAGGTCTACAGCCACACACTAAAATGCTCATTAAATGGCGACTGTGGGATGGGGCAGGGAATGCATAGAGTGTGGACGTGGAAAGCACACTGCTGCTAGAACCCAGACAATTGTGCTCAGTGGCAACGCAGCTCTTAATGTGGGTGCAACCTAACAACTTCTCTATGGGAGTTGCTAAGTGACCCTGCCTTAGCAAAGTGCATGCTTTGCTTGCCCATTGCACGTTAGCGCCAGGTATATACTGGTCACGTCCCTGGCAACTAACGTGGAGGCTTTGCAAATAGTGCGCGTGTGTTTGACACATTACTTGTAAATCTTAACAGGATTTAGTAAAAGGAGTCTTTAGAAATACAAGCTATAAACAAATTATTGCACGTGCTCATAAGATTTTCAGAACTAATAAAAAATAACCTATTGGCTAGAGCAATGGCTAAAAACCAGGGACGCTCACTTCAAACCCTGCTGGTTCTCCCTGTGGCTTTGGGCAAGTCACTTAATCCTCCAAATTTAGATTGGAAACCCTCTGGAGGCAGGGAAATACCTATTATACCTGACTCACTTTGAGCTAAATCCAAAATCTCTTCCCTCAAGATATTTTCCAGTCATGTTTTTAACTTTTCCCTGAAAACAAAGTAATTCGTTTCTCTCTTCTGGGAAGTTGATAATGAGTTCCACTAAGTTAGTGGCTCCACAGGAAACCTCTTTCCTAGGTGAAGGCTTAGGATGTAAAATAGATGAAAGGATGTTTTTAATAAAATCTCTTCCATCTCTGCAAGGCTCAAAAATTTTAATTTTACCCAAGAGTCTTGACAAAACTGTACAAAAGACTGTAGGCTGCTTGCTTAAAGAACAAGTCTCGGTCCCGCTAAAATATAAGTTATTTGGCCCAAGACAAACTGAGAGACTTCCTCACATTCCAACACAGTGTTTTCTGAGACATTGTGAAAAGATACAACTTTTGTGAGGCATTAAGGAAACCTGCAAAATCAGTGAAATGCTTGTTTAGCTAGTAGCATAGCTGCTGTTGCCCTGTATGTAGCAAGATGTACCACGGAATTGGTTTTATTGGAAACCAGCTTTAAGTGACACCATTGGAGGGAGGCGTGGTCTAGTGGTTAGGACAAGGTACTTCAGGCCGGAGGGTCAGGGGTTCAAGACCCACCTGGGGACAGCAATCTCAGGCTGGAGGGATTGGGATTTCTAGTCCTATAGGCACTCCTTGTGGTCTTGGGCAAGCCACTTAACCCTCCAATGCCCATGTTCCCTGTATGTATTAGTGTGTGTGTCTCATATCCCCTCGTGTTAAATGTATCCCCAATTGACCGCTTTGACATGGTGAAAAGCAGGATATAAATACAGCTAAAAAAATAAATTTTCTTTACAAAGCTCTCTTTGCAAGCTTCAATTCATACAGGTCTTCTGAAAACCAAGGAGCTGAGATTGACGACCACACCAGACAAATCTTATCAGTTCCTGACTGGCTAGCTAGTAGCAGATACCAGCTTGAATTTCCAGACATGAAGCAATTTTGATCCACAACTCACCCATCCAAACATGTTCAAATGTTATCAGGTGCTAAGTTTGTACGGTTTCAATGGTGTATGGCAGGGAGGTTCCCTGGGAGTCCTGCAGAACCTGCCTTCCCTTTGCAACATAAATCACGATATGGTGGAATATGGGTGGACAACTCTCGCACACCTTCAAGGGAACATTGTTTGCCACAATACCATCAAAAGATAAGGAAGATCTATCACATTAAAACCTATTAAATTATAACTGGCCAGTGTTAAACCGCAGAAATGTTGAGACAGTTCTCAGCATCCAAAGGGTAAAACTCCTGATCCAATATATCATATTTCCTGACATTGATAATATTATGAAGTATGGTTTCTGAGTTTAACAGCATACAGCTTATAACAAAAAGACGCAGGCATCAGGGTCATCGGGCTCCATTTTTAATAGGGGACCCCGCAGGCAGGAGTGTTTGAGATTCTCCGGACTCATTTAGCTGACCCAGATCC
Organism: Ichthyophis bannanicus; assembly: GCA_033557465.1. Lineage (NCBI taxonomy): Eukaryota > Metazoa > Chordata > Amphibia > Gymnophiona > Ichthyophiidae > Ichthyophis > Ichthyophis bannanicus. The sequence goes on from CM066048.1 coordinate 126,764,960, forward strand.
AAAGAGGCATGAGAAACTGGAGAATATTCCTGTGCTATTTGAAAGGGGTAAGAGGGATCTGAGGGGGTGGGGAACCATGAGGAAGGCAAAGGGGGATTCAATGAAGTGTCTCTGCTTCTTTTCGTCTTTTTTTTTTTTCATTTTTAAACATTTATATTGCATCTTAAAGCAAAATGAAATGATGGGAAAATACAAATGAAATTAAAAAATAAAACAGTTTCTTATGTACACACCTAAATGGGATATCAAGGGTTCGATAATTTATCGGCAGCAGATAATTTCCCTTTCATTGATCATTTAAAAGATCTATCCTGAAGCTGAAACAAACGATCACCACCAGAGAACTAAGAGGTCAACCGCTGGGCTGCAGCCGGTAAACATTTTGAAGGATAGCTGTTAAAAGCTCCGTTCCAGATACTTTTGAACTTTGAGGACATTTTCTGCTTTCCATCTCTTTGTGGCTTTCATCAATGTATCTCTAGATGCTCTGGCCAAAGAGAAAGCCCATCTTAAACAGCTTCCTCCATATACAGTACTTCAAGCCCCCTGAAGTTTCTGGAATATGATCTCACTTCCAGTGACCCGATGCTCCCGGAGTGCACTTCGCTTTAAAATGCAAAACTTAGGTCACTATTGCAAGTGTATTCTTTGCAATTAAGTTCATCTGCAATGGTTTGGAAAACTAAGGGGTCTGTATAGTAAACTGAACTAGTGGTTTCCATGTGTAATCGGAGCTGGGGTTGAGGCTGCGATATCACACGGAAGCCGCTAGTGCCGCTTAGTAAACAGACCCCTAAGTATTAAATGTTAACAGCAGTAACAAGAGGTTCACCCTGTTCTTATAGCTTTGCTTACAAGTCAGAAAAAAGAAAAAAGGATGAGAGTGAAGAGAATGCAAGAAGTGTGAATCGATGGAAAACCATCCTGCGTACAGTATGTGTGGATACCTATCTAACAGAGCTCTTTTTCTGCAAAGTCACAGGTGTGCATGTTAATGTTTCTCTAGAGAAAAAGCAAGTGCAGAATATAAAGCCAACAGAAAGTCTGTCAGATCGGATCAGCAGCATCTCCACTTTATCCTGCTGTGTGAAAAATGATTAATGGCTGCTTTTTTCTCATTATTTCTCGTTTTCTCCTTTAGAATGCTCTTACTCTGGGAGGATTTTCTCTCTGTCTAATCCCATAGTAGATTCCTCTCGGTTTTAATTCATGCAAACCTTATTTGAATATGCAAATCAGACAACAACCATGATCTCTATATACTGAAAACACCCCCAAAACAGGATCTCCTCACGTCCTGCCATGATGTTGCTTGTTTACAGAATCATCGCCTTCCTGCCTGCCTTATCATGTGAGTTCATTCTCACAATTAGTTTGCTTTTCCTCATTGTTCTGTTGCTTATCCTTTGACATGTCCGAAACAGGACCCAAGTGATCTTGAAGTCTCAGGTGAACAATTTTCTTTTTCAAATAATTGTTTTGTGCTCTGATTCCAGGTGTTTGTTCCCAGGTTATTCTAACCGAAACGGGTGGAGGATTGAGGAAACCCGGCGAGTCTCTGCAGCTGAAATGCGCCGTTACGGGGTTTAATATTGACAGTTACTGGATGGTCTGGGTCAGACAAGCTCCCGGGAAGGGACTGGAATGGCTGGTCAGCTATCTTAGGGCTTCAGCTACCAATTATTATTCTTCCACGATCCAAGGACGATTCACGGCATCCAAAGACAGCTCCAATTTCTATTTACAAATGAACAACCTCAAAACCGAAGATACTGCCCTTTACTATTGTGCGAGATACACAGTGCCAAGAGACAGCTCTGGAGCTAGACAAAAACTTAGTTTACTGAAGTGTCAAGTAAACAGTTCCCTGATGGTGGCACCCAAGTGTTTTAAATAAACTGTTCTTTGAAGAAACAAATCTAATCTTTGACATCTAAGAGAAGATAATTAAATCACATAGCAAAGTCTCACAGGTCAGGAAAAAACAATGACATCCCTGACCAGAAGGCAAATTGAAAGATTGCAACTGCTGTATTTCTGAGCCCTCTCATTTATCACGGTTCACAAATCCCGATATTCAAATTGACTTATTAGATTTGCCATTTAAAACCTGTGAATATCATTCCAGGTCAATGCAGAAAAATACAAGTCTTCGCTGCCTGAATCTGTTAATCTTTTAGGGAAATCCTTTTACTTTACGGCAATGAAACTATTATTCACTTTACTAGTTTTTAGCAATTTTCTCATCGATAAGAATTTTTCACACATTCAGTAGCATACAATACAGATGACTGTTTCCACATACACTCAAGATTAATACTATTTCCTTTACTCATCAGGGATCCGGGCCCAAGTGTAGCTCGTCCAGCCTGGTCCAGAACTGAGAATGCCGGCAGATTCCCTCAGGCTGTCCTGGAAAGCTTCAGGATTCACTTTCAGGAGTAACTGGATGAACTGGGTTTGACAAGCTCCTGGAAAAGGCCTGGAGTGGATCTCCACTATAAGAGTTGATGGTAGCACACACTATGACAATGCTGTCAAAAGCAGAGTCACCATCTCTAGAGACGATGCCAACAGATGAACAGCCTGAAAACAGACGACACTGCCTTGTATGTCAGTGAGAGAACCCAGCCATGCAAGAAAAGAGCAGAACTGTAAGTCTGGCTGCCTAAAAATAGAAATATTAGATAGGGAAAAACATCCCATACTGTTTCAGCTTGATCGGTTGAACACTGCAGCTGCCTTGGTTGGGCAACTCTTGAGTCTCCACCAGTATCACATGTTTTTGTCTTAAAGGTTCCTAAGAAGAGTGGTCGAGGAGGTGATTGCATGATTGCCTTGTGAACAGAAGTGGCTGTATAATACTGATAGACTAAGCTATTTAAACATGGAAATTGACTGGTCTAATTTTAATTTCTTTGCAGCTGGGACAAAATTTATCCTGCAGTCTCAAAAATGAATATAAAACAGAAGTTCTGAGCATGTTTGTGCATCCCTCAGGGCTGTTGCAAGGATGCTGGGTATCCTAGGTGAAATTTCAGCTTTGCGCTCGCTCCTCCATTTAACTTTCAGGTCCCTTCCCCCCACGATTTTGATAATTACACTCAACAATCCTGATCATCTCAACATATCCCCTCCTAGAACAGTCCTATAAAGACTCCCAATTTTACCTCATAGTTTTAAATATTAAGATGTATTTATTTTATATATAAGATGGTCTTTGCATGTGTAGTGTATGTGTGGGATGGGGATGGGGGTGTGCCTCTTGCATAGCATTCTGATCCTTTACTCTCTTGCACTCATTTTATCAACCTTCCGCCCTTTGCACTTTTTCCCCATCCCTTCCCTCTCTTGCATCTCTACCACTGTCCGACCCCTTACATTCCACCCTCATCTCCAACACAAATGCGCACATATGTCAGAGATGTGGACTTTTTTTCTTGCCCGAAGCAAAGTAGCGATGACTGCTGCCGAGTAACCTTTCTTCCTCAACCTTGCCCTCTCAATGGCCATACCATAAGCGAAAACTGATCCACCTGAGGAATTCGAAGCGGGCCCTGCAACAACAGTTTCTCCGATGTCGGTAACCTCCAGGGATTCCCATCGAGCAACCGAATGAGATCGGCATACCACGGTCTCCGTGGCCAGTCCGGAGCCACCAACACCACTCTCCCCCAATGAGCTTCGATGCGCTGCACCACTTGACCTATGAACGCCCACAGAGGAAAGACATAGAGGAGACCTGACGACGGCCAGCGCTGTATCAGAGTGTCGATTCCTTCCAACATCCTCTCTTGGCGTCTGCTGAAGAACCGACCCGTCTTTGCTGACTGAAAGGTTGCCATGGGATCTTCGAACTATCTGCCCGAACACGTCTGGATGCAACTCCCACTCTCCGGCATCCACGTGGACTCTGCTGAGAAAATCTGCCTTCACATTGTCCTTCCCTGCAATATGTGTCGCCGAGATCGCCGGCAGTCAATGCTCTACCCAAGAGAACAGTGCCTCTGCCTCTTCTTCCATGGCCACACTCCCTGTACCGCCCTGTCGGTTGATGTAGGCCACCATCGCGGAATTGTCGGACAGAACACGTACCACACGTCCTGTCACCGCCGCTTCGAACGTTTGCAATGCTAGGCAGACCGTTCTCAGTTCTAGCCGATTGATTGACCATTTTCTATCCTGCAGGGTCCAAGTGCCCTGCGCGAAGAGGTCTCCACAATGAGCTCCCCATCCTGCAAGGCTCGCATCCGTCAACAAGGGCAGCCACTCCGACAGTTTGAGCAGCATCCCCACCTCCAGAGATCCGGGAAGCAGCCACCACCGCAGAGACTGCCTGACCCGAAATGGGCAGGGAAGCCGTTTGTTGAGTGAGTCAGACTGATGTGACCAACGGCAGAGCAGTGCCAGCTGTAACGGTCACATGTGGAATCTGGCCCATGGGACTACATCCAAAGTCGCCGCCATCGTCCCCAGTACGCGAAGGTAACTCCACGCTGAGGGTGCCAGCGTGGACCTGAACTGGCGAACCAACTGTCGAAGCACCTGTACTTGAAGCGCCAGCAGAAACATCGCTTCTTGCAGAGTGTCGGACCGCACTCCCAGATATTCGAGATTCTGGGATGGCACTAGCCGGCTTTTGGATGAATTGACTACCCAGCCGAGGCTCTGCAAAAACTTTACCACCCTGTCCGTAACCCGAATGCTCTCGGTCATCACCCGAATTAACCAATCGTCGAGATAAGGATGAACCAAAATTCCTTCCTTTCGCAATGCCGCTGCTACCACCACCATGATCTTGGTGAAAGTCTGCGGGGCCGTCACTAGACCGAATGGCAATGCTTGGAACTGATAATGTCCCCAAGGAAGCGCAAAGTGCAGAAATGTTTGATGAAGCTCTCTGATTGAGATGTGTAAATACGCTTCCGTGAGATCGAGGGAGGTCAAGTACTCTCCCTGTCGTACCGCCACAATGACCGACCTTAATGTTTCCATTCTGAAATGTGGAACTCGAAGACAGTGATTCACCCCTTTTAGATCCAAAATAGGCCGGAGAGCGCCATCTTTCTTTGGCACCACGAAACAGATGGAGTAGCGTCCCGTGCCGCATTCCGCCAGAGGGACCGGTACGACCGCTCCCAACTGCAACAGCCGATCTAACTTTCGATGGACCGCCAGTGTTTTCTGGAGACCTCTGCAGGGAGACATCACAAACGAGTCTTGCCAATTCCAGCGCATAACCCTTGCGAATGATCTCCAACACCCACTGGTCGGACGTTATTTGGGTCCAGGCAGGAAGAAACTCCTGAAGCCGCCCTCTGATCGGTGTGCTTCCCACCGGGACCCACCTCCTTTCATTGTGGTTTACGAGTTGTCACTGAGGACGAACGAACAGAAATCAAAGAAATTCAATTCAATTCAATCAAACTAAACTAAATCCAATAAGCTTAAAAAAAAACACAGCAAAATGGCTCCTCACGATGTTTTCCCTCCAGCCGCGGGCCGCTGCTGCTTCTGCCACGTGGCACCGAAGGGGAGTATAAAATGGCGCCGATCCTCGCCAGAAAGAATTTGGCGCCAAACTGCTAGCTAATGCCTTACCTGTGGCGCTTCAGTCAGCCGCCCGATGTTCTCTGCTCCCCCTGTGCAGACCTCAAGCCACGATGCTGCCCAGCACCGTCAGGAGCTGCCGCCGTGGCGAGGTCTGCTCGCACTGCTACAGCAGCACCAAGCACTGCCGTGAGATGTGCTGCTGCCGCTTGCACCTCGCTAAAGTCGAAGAGTGCCGGAGGGGCCCGCGGAGCTCTCCCCCGTACAGTCCAGGGGGAGAGATCCCAAGCGGGGCTGTGAGAGACACAGAAATAGCCAAGGAAAGGAAGGGTAGGCGGGAGCGTGTTTTTTTTTCTTCTTTTTTAAAGAAACAGGCCCTTAATTAAAGAACTAAATCCCGATCACTAAATATGAGAGAAAATAAAGGGATGAAAAGAAGGATATGATAATCCTTGTCAATTGAAGCCCAAAACAGGGTAAATTTAGAAACTAGAATCCTAAACCCTATCTAAAGTGTTCCTTATCTGTTCCTCAAGTGAGCCCAGCACCTAGGCTCACTACATCTTCCTGCTGCATGGAGACTGGACACACTGGGGGCTGATGGGAGAGACCAGCAGGCTATATCCAGTGATGTCACGAGTTTGACATGCCCAGTCTCCAAGCTGCAGGAGGAGGTATACAACCCAGTGGTAGAGGACTAAACTGTAGGAACGATAAGGAAAGGAAACTGAGCAAGATGGCACACTTCGGCGGAAAGGGGACCACGCATGCATGGTAGCATTCCCAAAGGCTTTCTTTGAAAGCTGGAGAAGTGCTCTGCATCGGCTCACTTGATGTTGACGTCTGCCACCCACCCACTCCCTGGACCTTGAGGGTTAAGGGAGGGGCTGACCTTGAATGCCCTTGAAGGTTTATGTTGTAGTTGTGTTGGTGCTCAAGTGATAAGGCAAGGCAAAGAATATTTCTTTTTTATGAGGTTTATTTCCCGCTTACGCAGTTCAAAATGCAGCAGACGTTAATGAAATAATAGGGCACAAAACAAGATGGAGAAACTGAACTTAAACAAGGCTTTTTTCACTGCTTAACTGAATGTCCATTACAAATCACATTCACCTGTCATGTGATCTCCTTTTCATTAAGGTAACGGAAAACTCTGATACCAGCACTGCTCCTGAATGGCACAGAATATGCTTCCACTTATTCTCTTCAGATAAGCTCTTCTATCACAGCAAACAGTGAGGTAACTTTGCTACTTTCTTACATACAACACTGGCAAGCAAAACACTTAAATGTCCTTTGGAATCATACAAGAAGAGCAATCCATCGGGACTTCCTGTTCTGTAGATGGCAAAGAAATTAAAGGCATTTCTTCTTGCCAGCTGATCAATGGCTTTGCTACGTTCGGAGTAGAAACTGTTCTGCTTTTAAGGAACTCTCTGAATTCACTGAGAAGTAATTCAGCCTGTGTATTTTCTGAGCTAGGCTGAGCAAATCCTCCTTCAGGTAAATGCTTGTTTATATTTCTTATCTCTAGGCAATTATCAGTGCTTTTACTTGGACAACATTTCAGCGTGCAAGCATTTCCCTTCCCCCACCTATCTCCACATGGCAGTGCAGGGTAAAACGCTTCAACTGTGTTTAGAGAGTCTCTCAGAGTGTTAAAAGGAAAACAGTCAGGCTTTTCTTGACTTAACCAGTTAGTATCAAACTTTCTGCCTGTATCCTGTCTTTCACAATTAAAATTCACTCTTTCTGGCTTTCCACTGTTAAGTTTGCTAGCTGTGCCACACCCACCAGATACCTTGTGCTTGGGCTTCTTCCAAGGTAAATCCTTATCCCTTTGCCTCCTATTCCAAGGTTCTTCTGGGTCCTTTAAACTCCCGAGCTGCAGCCTTGGGTCTCTCAGTGCCTTAGAATTCTTCTGCTTCCAGAAATCTTTCTCTGCCCCTGAGTCTCCCAGCTCCTGTCTGCTCCTTCTTGGATCACAGCTGCTTAGTGGTTCTCTCTCTCTCGGTTCCTGTTCCTGGTCATCTGACCTGTCCTCGTCCAGGTGCTTGTCTCCTTGGTTCCTCTCCTGGTGGTCCTCTCTCTTGTCTAACTGTTTCTGGGTTTTTAACAAGCTAGCTGAGTACTGCACTGCCTGCCTCCTGCTTGGGCGTGCCCAATCAGGGACTTGGCTTCTCACCTGCCTTGAAGTGAGGAGTGGTTCCTGATTAGCTCTGCATTCTTTTTTCCTCTCAACAGAGAAAATCCTGCATTCCCCTGCAGTACCGGCTCTCTCCACCGGATCACTATTAGTTTCTCTTGCTTCATAAGAGCCTGCTACATCACACGTCACACATATGTAAGGACTGACTTCCTGCTTGTTCCTGGAGAAACTCTTGTACTGTTGGGTTAATATCAGCACAGTGGGCAACAGTATGTAAATTTATTGATATTTATGTGGAGCCTAGAGTCTTCGCAGGAAACCAACGTACAGGGAATTAATCAACATTACCAGACAGAACCAAGGCCTAAGTCTTTGTCATGATGATGAAGGAACGATTTTAATAAATGTATCTGAAGGAAGCTTCAGAAGGGCTGTCCTAATGGACAACAAAATATGAGCCTCCGTATTCAGAGTCCAGTAGGATCTCCAAATTATATATTTCTATTGTAATAACAGTTGAACGCCGCCGGTAATGAAATGCAAGATCAGGTCAGGGACTCTTCTTCTGCTCACCCCCAGAATGTCTATTTTTTGTTTTGTTTTATTTTGTTTTTGAAGGGAAGAAGGGGTTTGGTGTTTGGAGCTTGACAAAGTTCATCCTGCTTGGAGACACCTACTGGAGTCTGTATAGCTTCATCTCTAGCAGGAGTCAAGGGAGTAAAGATATATTTTAGATAAAATAATAATAGCACCAGTTATTGAATTACACGATATAGAAAGTGGTGACACTTTAGAAAATTTAGCATTCGCCATCACCATCGTATTTCCTTTCATATCAGTCAATATTTTCTATTATGTTATTGACCATTTTCATATTAAACCTGTGTAGCTTTAAAAAACCCTTTTTAATTAGTCTAAGAAAAATAATGCTAAGAATTTATTCACTACAATATCATATAAGCCCTCTGGGGACAGAGAAATACCTACAGTACCTGAATGTAATTCACCTTGAACTACTACTGGAAAGGGGTGAGCTAAAATAAATAACATTTTTTATAAATTTTCATCCGAAACAGCTAACAATTGAAATTTCAGCCTCCTTATCTTGTGTCGTCACATCATAATATGGGATAAATGTGGTGCTTACAAATGATGTCAGATATTCAGAAGTGGGAAATGAAATTCAGTTTATTTAAAGCCAGCAGTAGCAAACTTTCCCTCCATTGCCCTTTAAGTTATCTCAGCTGGAGCCTGATGTATGACAGGTAAGTTCATTTTGATGTACATTCAGTCATAAGCAAGAAGCAAAGCTTGCTAGGGCAATTTCTCATCCATCACAAAGCTCCAATGCCTTTGTGACCAGATCTGGATAACTTACTTCACCAAGGGAGTGCCTGGGAAAGGTTGATTGCACTCAGCCATCATCTGAAATAAGTGTCATTTACCAGCACTCCCATAACTAGAAATTATTCACAAGGGCATTTCCATTATATGCTCTCAAAAATATTAATGTAAATAATTCAAAAATTCTTAATGATGGAAAAAAACCTTTTCAAGCCAAGCCTGGATTCCATGCAATGCAATGTGTGCCTTCGAGTCAGTCCTGACTCCTGGCGACCCAGAAGCTCCTGGGTTTTCTTGGCAGTGTCACCGGAAGTAGATTGCCAGGCCTTTCTTCATATTTCCCAGGCTGCCTTCTCTGTTTATTGAGCACAAAAAGATTATGCAAATTGGCAAATTATATTTCCTCCTTTAAATGTGTCATTTCTCTGTAAGGACGGTGCAGGGAGACCCAAACTAATCTGAGCAAGAGCGACACAAACCTCTCAGAAGTGTTTCTACTCTCGTCGAGATGAAACCTTTGCTAAATTTACTGCTTGTAATGACAGCTTGCAGAGGTGATAATCCTACCCTACAAACAATGCAACATGACTTATGGTATATGTTATTTATTTGTTCATTTATTGATATTGCAATCATCTCTTTCATTATGGTTTTCTGCAGGCGTCTTCTCCCAAGTGAAATTAGAGCAATCGCATCCAGAGATGAAAAAACCCGGAGAGTCCCTCAGACTGTCCTGTAAAGCCTCAGGATTCACTTTCAGCAGCTACTGGATGAACTGGGTTCGACAGGCCCCCGGCAAAGGGCTAGAGTGGGTCTCCACTATAAGCGACGATGGCAGCACCTACCATGCCGTTGCCGTGAAAGGCAGATTCACAATCTCCAGAGACAACAACAACAACCTGCTGCATTTACAAATGAACAGCCTGAAAACAGAAGACACGGCCGTGTATTACTGTGTGAGAGACACAGTGAGAAGAGATCTATGGGGAGTCATACAAAAACATCCGACTGCCTCATCTTCGACTTCACAGGCTGAGGGCAGCAGACACATTAGAACACTCTCAGGCATTACAGCATTAGGTAGCCTAGTTATTGAAGTGTACAAATGATATCATGTGTTACGTCGCCATTACATCATGTGCAATAGCTATATATGGACATCATTGTTTTTAATCATCAATAAGAAAATAATTAATTGTCAGGGTGATAATTAAACCAGGCAGTCAGTAATTCTTTTCAAATGCCGTCCAGCATGGTTATGATTTATGATATTTAATATAGCACTTTTTGAATAAACAGTAAAGCGTAGTTACTCACCTGTAATAGGTGTTCTCCAGGGACAGCAGGAATCAGTCCTCACTTATGGGATCCTGGGGAAGCCTTATGGAAAACGTTGTTGGACTTCTGCTTACGACTTAGCAGGGCCTTGGCGGACATTTTCTTATACAACGAGCAGAGCTCTGGGTTATGTTCAGCCCCCAGGCACCATAGACAGCAGTCATGGATGTCTGTGAGGGACATGTTTTTGGAGCATTTGTCGTATTTCTTAAAACCGGTGGCCGCTGGGGCAAAAAGGACCCCTGCGAGGTCAAAGAATCTCGAGGCTAGCGGTGGAGAAAAAAAGGGCACGAAAAGGACCGAGAGGAAAAAATCCTAAAAAAGACTGAAAATGGAATCCCCTTACCCGCCCAGGGGGCAGGGGCAGAGGGGAGGATGGGAGAGGACCGGTGCAACCAGAAAAGAAGGCCGAAGGCCAATGACAAAAAACACACTTTTTCTGAGGGACAAGGACATGCGTCCGAAGGGCTCCACGGAAAAGGGGAGACTGAGCAAGATGACACCTTTGGGCGGGAAGAGGACCACACATGTGTGGCAGCAATTCCAAAGGCTTTCTTTGAAAGCTGGGGAAATGCTCTGCGCAGGCTCCGATCGTGTAGACGTCACCCATAAGTGAGGACTGACTTCCTGCTTGTTCCTGGAGAAAGAGGTTTACATAGATTAAAATCATAAGGAAATAGAAAAGAATTACATTAAGAAGAGGAAAGAGAGAAGAGAGACCACAGGCACAGCCATTGAGGCAGGACCCCCTTCTCCCCTGAAGAGGTGAGCAGGGCAGGAGGTTCCCTGCAGCCCGATCCCAGCTTCAACAGGCCCGATCAAGGATCGGACGGTGGGGAAGAAGCACTTTAAAGCTGTGCAGCCGATTGGGGTTCATGTATGGTGTCCTGGTGCCATGGCAACAGGATGCAACAGAACCATGGCTCCATGTAAAAGCCTTGGCTGGGCTAGCCAGGAAGGTGGATAGCCATGCAGGAGGCCTGAATTGGGGCATGATTCTGCTCCCATGGGAACGGCTAGCTCCCACAGATGCAGAGTAGGGGCCAGATCTGGGCCATCCAGATTTTGGACGTCCGGACTGCCCAGATGTGCCCCTGGTGGACTTGGCCTCCACATGAATGGGGGAATACATTTATAGATTTTTGACCCATCCAAGCCACCACCCCCAAGTCCTTTTGCAATTAATACGTAGTAAAGACATCCACATGTAAATTCAATTCTTTCTAAAATTGCTATTTCTCCATGTAAATGCCTGAGTTTCCACGTGGAAAATGCAAATAAGGTCTCTAAAATTGCCCCCATATTGACATATTACCTTTCGTTGTAATTTCCATCTTAAAATAGTTGTAGACATTCTTTTCACAGACTCGCTAACTTCACCTCTTTCAGATTTGGGACACGAAGCTGAGACTCATTGCAAGGTTTTAAATTTTTCACTGACGACAAATTTTTCAGCAATGCTAATGATGTTTGAGGTGAGAACACATGCTGATGTGTCAAAGGAGTAATGGGGTGGGGGGGGTAGGGAATAATTTAATTGGCCTTTGGACCTGCCTTTTCAAGTTGACTGTGGTTAATGAATCCCACGGTATGATTTCATGTGGTAAAACAGTGGGCTATGAAGTAGACTGCCCATAGAAACCTGTTCACGATCTGTTCAATCTCCTCCTTATCAAGAGTCAATGGAAGAATCAAATGTACATAAGCAGCACACATTTGGAAAGCAGTGCTAAATTCTCCTATAATTCTACTTCAGTGGTACAGATATATCTTCAATAAATGAGCGACAGCTCCGATACCTGAAGTACACCGTGTAAAAGCGGTGAGGCTTGAAAAGGTGTAGCACCATCAGGTGTATTTCATGAGCTTCCCTCCTTTTATCATTTTTCATACCAGCTCGCATTTTCCATTTTCTAAAGCAATACTGATGGTTTTCATATTAAGGCTTTATCTTTGTTTGCAAAATCCTTGCCAATTAGTGACAAAAATATACAAAGAATATATTCGCTATCATATCATATTTCTTGACTCAGCTGATCTTTTTCTTTCCCCTTGTTTTATCCCTTCTTACACCTTCTGTGTTTTGTCTTGACTAGACTGTAAGCTCTGGTGAGCAGGGACTGGTAGCGCTATACAAATGCTCAGTAGTAGTAGTAGAAGATTCTCACCCAGAAACAGATAACAACTGCAAATTCATCCTCCCTGTCTTCGGTTCCTGCATCATAAAGTGGGATAGGTTTGGTGCTTAAAAACAATGCCAGATTTTCAGAAATAGAAAAGACAGTTCTCTGTTTAGTTTATGTAAAACCAGGAAAAGCAGATTTGCCCAGATTCGATTCTAATATGAGGATGATTCCTTAGAGATAAGTCACTATGAAAGTTCACCATCCCTCACAAAGCTCCAGACCTCTTTGATGACTTGGTGACTTGGACTACCTTCCATTTCAATAAGATCTTGTTCGGCCAAGGGGCTACTTGTGAAAGATTGACTGGATACCCCACTGTCTCAGATAAGAGTCCCTTGTAAGCACTGCAGTGACTACAGAAATATTTACAAGTGCTCTTGTCATGCATAAACTTGATACAGATTTCCTAAATCCACACTCCTGAAAATGTACAAATGATTTTAGAAATTCAGATATTTTTAATAATGAAAAACCCCTTTTAAACCCACCCTGGATTCCACACATTGGCCACATCGTCCACCCTGCCTTCTCTTTTTACTGATTACAAGGAGATTATGCAAATTGATTAATTGCATTGCCTGCCTTAAATATGCCTTGTCTCTGTAGGGACAGTGCAGGAAAACCTAAGAGCGACTCATCCTTCTGAGCAGTCTTTATACCCTCACAGACATGAAACTCTTATTAAACTTACTGCTTTTAATTACAACCTGCAGAGGTGAGAACCTTCTCTACAAACACTGCAGCATGGCTTATGGCTTATATTATTTACTTGTTAGTTTATTTATATTGTAATCATCTCTTTCATTATGTTTTTCTGCAGGAGTCTTCTCACAAGTGAAATTAGAGCAGTCAAACTCAGAGGTGAAGAAACCCGGAGAGTCCCTCAGACTGTCCTGTAAAGCCTCAGGATTCACTTTCAGCAGCTACTGGATGTACTGGGTTAGACAGGCTCCCGGCAAAGGGCTGGAGTGGTTATCCGCTATAAGCGGCGACGGAAGCAGCACCTACCATGCCGATGCCGTGAAAGGCAGATTCACCATCTCCAGAGACAATAGCAACAACCTGCTGTATTTACAAATGACCAGTCTAAAGAATGAAGAAACGGCCGTGTATTACTGTGCAAGAGACACAGTGAGAAGAGATCTGGGGGGATTCATACAAAAACATCCGACTGCCTCATCTTCCCTTTCACAGCCTGAGGGCAGCAAAACATTAAACACTCACAGTTCTCCAACATCGAATGAGCTTGGCCATCATTCAATCATCGCCTCCAACATCGAATGAGCTTGGCCATCATTCAATCATCGCAAGCATAATCCCTCACCATGCGATATTCTCATTAGCATTATATCCTCCTCTCCTCAGCACTTACAACTTGCACAGCTCACTGGATTTATTCACCTCGGTCTTGCTCATTCTATATATGGGAATCTTTGTAGTTCTGGCATTGTTTTCATTGTAATTAGGAAAATTATTAAAGTTATCTTTTTCTAATTTTGTTGATGTCCCAAAAAACTGCAAAAGCAACACATTATGTCTGCATCTGGTTTCATTCTACAGTCCTCTTGAAAATTCCAATAGTATGCAGGCAAACATAATTCTGCATTAGAACTAGCCCAAAACACACCATAGAGAGCTTTTTACATTTCATGTTGAGATCGGAATTCAGATGTGGAGATTAAGACATGCTCAGTTCCAGCAGTATGTTCCAAAAGGCTCTGCTGAATGTGGAGCCCTTTGTAAAATGTGCCAAGGATGTGTAGGGGCACATGTGGATTTGGCACCATGTCCAGAGGAAGGAAACCATTTTGCAAATCTACACATGCAAATATAGACATCACTATCAAGGCAGCTCCCATGCAGAAATGCGGTTTAGCCACTTCCATATGCAAGTAGCTGCATTTCCATGAAGAGTTAGTCCATTTAGCAAATGTTTACATAGAAGTTCTGCCATGTAAGTACTGAGCTTGCAATTTGAGCAAACTACCATCATGTTTCTTAAATACTCCCTCATCATATCACCACAGAGCCAACAGAAAATGTGCAGTTTTGAGAGGGATTCATTTGCTGCATTTTTAACTCAAAAAAATCTTAACCATTAACATATTCAAAGATCTGTGGAATAATTGAATTTTTTTTCCCTGAACAGATGACAGATTGCAGAACTTTTACTCCTATGCATTAACATTTTATTTGAAGAATTTCTATCTAAGAGTTAATCCCACAGGTTAGAAAGTGTAGTTACTCATCTGTAACAGGTGATCTCCGGGAACAGCAGGAATTTAGTCTTCACATATGGGTAATGTCGGTACCGACAGAGTCCGCACGGGAGCGCTCCCTGCATCCAATAGGAAAGCTTTTGGGAGCATTCCACTGTGCCTGCATAGTTGCCTTCCCGCCTTTCCAGCTCTCCCTCCTCAATTAAATTTGTAGCTGAGATTAAAAAAAAAATAGAAGAAGAGAAAAAGGAGAAGACCTACAACTCCTAGTGAAGGAGGATGGGTTGTGAAGACTAAATTCCTGCTGTTCCCGGAGATCACCTGTTACAGGTGAGTAACTATGCTATCTCCAGGAACAATCAGGAATGTAGTCTTCACATATGGGACTCCCTAGCTCGAAGATGCCAGAGAGATGACCTGCGGTGAGCTGTGGATTACAGGCACACATAAGTAGGTCATGTATCCTCCAAGGATGTCTAGTATCGAAACCTGGGACAGAGGGTAGGAGTTGATCTAAATCTGAAAGAGATGCTGGAGAACAGCTTGGTCAAACAAGGCATCCCGGCGGGAGTCCTTGTCCAGGCAATAGTGGGCAGCAAAAATGTGGACAGAAGACCAAGTTGCTGCTTTGCATATCTCATCAATCGCTACAAAGCGTAGATTTGCCATGGAGGCAGCCATGGCTCGAACATTACGTGCAGTGACGTGACCGTCCAGAGAGAGACCTGTACTTTCATAAGCAAAGGTGATGCAATCTGCAATCCTTCTGTAGAGAGTTTGCTTAGATACTGGCAAACCCAGGTAACTCGAGTCAAAAGCGATGAAATGTTGGAAAGCTTCTCTATGCTATCGAGTTCTGTGGAGATAGAAAGCTCAATTCCTGCCACCGCATCTTGTGTGAATGAACAGAGTTGGGTCACAGTAGAAACTAAAGTACGCTCAGTCCGTGTCACCACCCTCCAGATATCAACCAGGGAGACCTGTGAATCCAAGCTCTCCATGGCTTCAGCCAGAGGGGGAGTCCATATTACTGGCATAAGAGATCTCACTACAGCAACCGGGGCACTCTGTTCCAACGGAGAACCACAGTTTGAGTCCGCAGGGGAGTCCAGAGGGGGAGGGGCTAAATGGAGCTTAAGGATGCCCCCACAGAAACCTCTGAAGGGGAAACCACAGCTGAATGTATAACAGCCCCAGACAAAGGTAACACGTCTATCCATAGGGCCACTCACCACAGGGATCAGTGATGCCGCTCTCTTCTTCCGTTTCCCCATGGATAAACCCACATACACTGCTTCAAGGTGATTCTATGGTGCTCCCAAGGGGCCTGAAATGCCCCTTGTATCACACCCCTTGGATGCGCTCCACCCGCGTGCACTTACCCATGCAGAGCAGACTAGGAGGTGTTAAATACGATGCAACAAGGACCCCAAGGGCATCGGGGCCGTCCTGCCCACAGCCTGCCACTCCAGTGACCTGCGGCTGCCTGCAAACAGCTTCTCTCCCCAATCAAAAGCGTTCCAGATACACGATTGAGGAGGAAAATCCACCAGAACACATTCTCAACTACCACATTATCACCCACCTCTTCACAACGACTATTTCAAAGGGTATTTGAATTCTACTTACCTTCACTATGGAACTCACTCCCACACCAGCTAAGAGCTACTTCAGATATAGCTGACTTCAAAAAACATCTAAAGACATACCTATTCACTGAGCACTATAACGGCTCATGAAGTACACACTACAGCTCTTAAATCCCCGCAACAAGACAATGACAAAACTAAGAACCAAACCACTGTATATAGTTGAAACGTTGTAACCAGTTAGATGTATATAGTTCTTTAAACTGTTCCATGTATTACCTCTTCTGTTTCAATGTAAACCGCTTTGATATAACTGAAAAGCAGTATATTTTAAAAAAAAAAAGTTAATTAAATAAATAAATAAATACTACCTAATAGAATGCATTCGTGCTTTGGATGTCTGAAAATGGGCACAGAGACGTCCAAAACACAGAAATGTCTCCAGTGCCATTTTTGATTTGGGGTATACCAGAGGCATGACCAGGGCATTCACAGTTATCCACATTTCTCATTCTTTTGCACCCCTCCTCCATCTCCCTCGTAGGGATAAGTAACCTCAGGCTGGAGGGACTGGGGTCCCTAGTCCCATGGCCACTCCTTGTGGCCATGGGCAAGCCACTTAACCCTCCATTGCCTCAGGTACACTTAGATTGTGAGCCCTTCAGGGACGAGGGAATAAAATGTGCCTGTTAGCTTATATCCGTAAACCGCGTTGACCCAGTGAAAAGTGGTATATAAGCACAGCTAAATAAATAAATAAAACCTGGACATCACGCCTGATCTCAGAAACATCCTGGATATCCGGAGTCACCTGCTTCAGGCACGAATAGGCATCAGGAAAGTGCTTGTTTTGTCCATAAAACATCCAGAGGGTGCAGAGAAGACAGCACGCCATCACCCCCAGTACTCTGCACAATCACAGTGATAGCAACAGTGGCATTTGAACACCAACTTTCTTGGTCCCCGCCCACTATTCTAACCATTAGGCTATTACCAGACGTCTAGGTTCTGGAATGCTATTCCAGGGTTGTCTAATGCAGACGTCCCTGCAGATGTCCTTATTAGGCACAGCCATGTTTCTGAAATCGTGTCTGAACTTGGACGTAACTGATTCTTCTCCCAGATGTTCTGACTTGAATGTCCCAGATTGCACTTCAAAGTCATTTGTAAAATGCCACTCTTAATGAAGAGGAGAATGGAATAAATACATCTCAAACATTATCAAGGCACAAAATTTGCTTTTTTAGTTCTTCAAATATCTTTTAATGCAGCCTTACCTATAGCTTCCTATTCTATTTCTAATGGCCAGGTGGACTCTTGGCTACAAACTGTTGGGTATTCCAAACTATGTGATCATATTATTCCCTATAAACCCTAAAGAAGGGGCTGTCAGAATTCATCATGGCAATCTTTACCCCATGATTACTCATGGTCAGCTGGCAGCGTGGTGACCATTTTACCCATAGCCAAGTACAATAATCATGCATTGTAAGAATGATTATCTCCATATCTAGTGCTATTTTCAAGAGATCATTTCCTTTCTGTCAATCACTGTTATTACCCATCACGACAATAATTTCCAGCATAACTAGTCAGTTTAGGGTTTGTCACGCCCTTGCCCCTGGCCACTGGCTTAGAGGGGCGAGGTAATGGAGAACTTCTCTTGGTGAGCTCAAATAAACTACCTTTTCCTCAGGTGGATTCTGGGACATGTAGTTTGGCTCTTAAGAAGAAGTGTAGTCATGGTCCGATGTTAAGGCAAATGACAGAATTTATTTTAAAGTAAAGGTTCAAGTAAACTGTACAGAGGAATTTTGTCCATGCAGGATTGTTTGCAACAGAGCATTTAGATCAGTATAACTGCTTCACAGTCTTTTAAACACATGCAGCTGGTTAACAACGTTGCTCAGTCTTAGAGAAACAGCTCTGCTCAGCAAGGTAAAAATACTTATTTTTAACCTTGTGTTTGTGAAGCACTTAACAACAAAATAATAACTCAGTTCCTCTGGAACAACCTCTTCTTTCCCTCCTTCCTCTGAGGATAGGTTTTTAAACTCAAAATAAGAAAACAAGTAACAAACATTCACAAGCTTTCTCTTCAGCGTGACTCAGCACTTTGCCTGAGAAATGCAAACACGTGGAGTTTTCTTCAAACCCAATTCCTGGCTCAATTCCAGTTACCTGCTTCTAGGAGACTTTCTCATTCAATGCTAGCCTTTAGCATAATGATTCCATGCTTGTAGCTTGACAAAGGGTACAGTCCATGGGGATATCTACCTCTTGCAATTCCTCCCCTGCCAACTCAATCTGCATATCCTCTGGTGGTGTTAGGGCAGTGTCCTGTTCTGAGCTCTGGACACAGTGCTCAGAATACAGCCTCCCTGGGAGTTCTAATGTCTCTCCTGAGCTCAACTCTCCCCGATAAAGACAGTCAGTACCTGAAGCACTGGGCAGTTCTCCCTGGTTGTGCTCACTACGATTCCTGGTCTCCTTCCAGCCTCTCTGGAACAGCTCTCTGTATTCCTCTCTGGGTTCTCTCCTGGAGATCTGCTGGTGCTCCTGGTTCCACTCCTGATTCCCCTGAATCCTCTGAGTCTTCCAAACCTCCTGAGACCTCTGCCTCCCCAGAGCGTCTTCCTTCCTTGGAGCTTCCTCTCTCCTCTGAGCTTCTTCTTTCCTCTGAGCTTCCCTCTGAACGTCCTCTTTCCACTGAGCTACCCCTTTCCTCTGCTTTAGCAGAGGTTTATATTTCCCTCTCCAAAGCTCCAGCCCTTCCTCCACTCCTCCCAAGTGATTGTAATCACATCTCAAGCCTGCAGTTACGTCATAGGAGTTAGGGTGTGGCTGCCTGAACTTTCTCTCCCTCAGGTTTCTTTCTCTATGAGGGGCCTGAAATCCATGCCCTGCAGGGATTTCTCCTTTCTCTAAGTTAGTCATTGGCCTTTTCTAAACTCATAGGCTCAAAACAGGCTTCCTTGTCACAGGTTGCATCATGATACAGGATAGAAGATCAGAAATTAGTAACAACTCAAGATGTCTATCTACCACCAATGTCTTTAATATTTCTGATAGCCTTGATTCACTATGCTCATGGGTGCTTGGTGAGGGGGAGGAGGAAGAGCAGGAGCGTCACTTATCTTCCCCCTGGATTTTAATAATTGTTTTGCAACTATTTTTCTGATTTCCTTTTTATTTATCCACATTTCTCGTTCTTTTGCACCCCTCCTCCATCCCCCTCAGAACGTTTTCAGGGGGAACTCAATCTCCTGATTATCCTACTACACTCCACACTCCCTAAAAAACCCGGCTTCATTTTTTTATTGCTTTTTTTTAAATGTATATATTTAGCTTACACCTTACAGAAAGGTTTGCGTGATTAGATTCACAGACTATAGAACATTTGCCTGGACTTCCTTGTCTGCCTGCTAAGATCATTGTAGATCTGTCATACGCAGATTACATTTGAATCTTTAATGCGTGAAAGGTGGATATGCAAATTAGGGAACTACATATACAGGATAAAAAGATTTGGCTTCTCTGCAGGCACCAGATAGTTCTGTTCAAATTCTTAAGTTACAGCCATGCATTTGAGGACCTCAATAAAGATTTTCTTCTTGAAGGTTATTTTAAGTGGTAAGAATTTTAGAGACATGAAATAGTATTTCATTGCTGGATTGTTGTTAATTTTATTATTATATTTTAATCCCTCTATTTTTCAGGTGTCTTCTGTGACATTGAACTTATTCAGTCGGATCTGATGCTTAAGAAGCCCGGAGAATCCCACAGGTTGTCCTGTATAGCCTCCGGGTTCACCTTTAGTGACTATCGTATGAGCTGGATTCGGCAGACCCCTGGGCAGGGACTAGAATGGATTGCCTATATAAGTACAGCTTCATCTCCTATATATTATGCAGACTCCGTAAAAGGACGTTTCGCTGTCTCCCGAGATGATTCAAGCAGCACACTGTACTTACAGATGAACAGTCTGAAAACTGAAGACACGGCTGTATATTACTGTGCGAGAACCAGCACAGTAAAATGAAACATATCTGCTGTCAGGCAAAAACTTTCCATTATTTGTTGAGGTTAGATTACCACTAGGGGGCTCTTATACAAAAGCTGCCCTTACAGCAAAATTGCTAGGGATACCATGGTAATGAAGCCAAATGAATTATGAAAATCTTATTCTAGTGCCTACACCAATATTGAGACTGATACATTTCTCAGGATTGGTATGGACATCCAGCAAAGTCACCCTGCACCAAGTATGAAGAAGGGAGCCAGACTATTGTCTTTTACTCTATTATCCACATTATTCCATTTCAAAGAAACAATGCCGCATGTTTACTAAGTCCTGTGCTGGTAACACATGTGTGGGCTGCATTACTAGCGTGGGGTTTTGGGGGCACTGTATCCAGCCCCTACAGTTACAGCACTTCAATGTGGCAAACCAGTTGCAGGATCAAGTAACGCCACCCACTGAGGCCGAGCATAGGTAGCGTAGGCTGAGAATGCCCATACCAGTTGCGCCAAGGCAGGAACACCCCTCTCCTACAGAGTTGTGGCTCTGAAGCATACTACAAGGGTAGCGTAAGGATTTTGGCATGGGTCCTTCTGCTTACTAGTGCTGCACCGAAACCGTGTGCTAATTCCACATTGCCCTTTAGCAAATATGCCCAGTGCCTATAAATAGTCTTGTCATGGCTGTACCAAGCCATAATTGCACCCTGTGCTACTTGCAGATCGAGCGTGCCCCCATACCTCAATGTTCCTCCATGTCCAGCCGGCAGCCTGCCCTTGCCCTGCTGTCACCACTTTGTTTTCTCGGAGGCAGTGGCAGCAGTGAGACAGATCACACTTCAAATTAAAAAAAAAAAAATGCACAGGTCTTTCCAACTGCACGTTTGTAGGCAGGTCGGGTCCCTCCTTCCCTTCTCTGATGCAGATTGCATCAGAGGAGGGAGGGACCAGGCCAGCCAAACGCAGGTCTTTGCAACGCCACGTTTGAATGGCGGCCTGGTTCCTCCCACCTCTGACACGACCTACATCAGAGAAGGGAAGGAGAGACCCGGCCTGCGTACAAACACGGAGTCGGAAAGACCTGTGCGGTTTGTTTTGTTTTTTTATTTAAAGTCAGGTCTGTTTTGCTGCTGCCGGTTCCACTGCCACCGAGAAAACAAAGTGGCAGCAGCAGGGCAACAGCAGGCAGCATGGGGGGGGGGGTGGGAGCCGAGGCCGACAGCCCAAAATGTGTCCCTAATCCTTTTGCACCCTATGCGGCTGCACCGCTCGCGCACAGGGCTAGGTACGGCGCTGGATCTTGTACCCCACCCAGATAGTTGAGTGCCACCTCCTCTTTTCTGTTGGGCCCCTTAAATTTCTTTTTAACATGACATGATGAGTTTGCACTAAGTGTTATGGTGCTGACCAAACTCCAAATCATTTGGCCTTTGATATATAGGACAGGAACCCAAACCCAGCCAGAACTGATTTAGGAATTAATTATATAAAGCCTTTATACAAAAATGGATCTTACATAGAAAAGAGCATTTTATAAAATTCATTCCATGTACACATATAAAAGTATATAAAGGGAACAATCCTACGCATACGTTTCTATGTATTCAAAGCAAGCAGTCCTGGGAGTAAAGATAGGCAGAGTTTTGGTTTTTAATGTACACTGTACAAAAAATACAATGCATACTTACGGCTACTGCAGTGAAGGCAAACATACATCTTATCCTTTGCCGGCGGTTGCATGTGTCTGCTTTTTCTAACTGCACCAACTGGTTATAAAATTATTCGGATAATCTGCAGGTGCTTCCCTAGTCACCCAAATACTTAAGCTTCAGAGTCTAATTCACCCATTATTTCTGCTACTACTACAGAGGGACAAGTGGCCTAATGGTTGGGGCAAGTTACCTTGGGCCAGAAGAACTGGGGTTTTTAGTCCCACAGGTGCTCCCTGCGGCCTTGGGCAAGCCACTTCACCCTCCGTTGCCTCAGCTACAAAATCAGTATATAAGCCTAGTTAAATAAATAAATACTATGTATCATTTGTATAGTGCTACAAGGTGTGTGCAGTGCCGAGGAAGCTAGGTGTTCTCTCACAGTGTGGCAACAATAATTTAGAATCAGTCTCAAGAAACAGACATGTTTGATTTCTACCTTTTTTTGCACAAAAAAACCGACTTTTTAATTAAGCAAGGATATAATGCACTGTTTCCTCTAAAGTGTGTGGGAGTCCACTGCCTTCATTCCTACCCTCGGGGTTAGCGCAGCAGTATTACGGTTTCGATCATGGGAGCAGGTAGATTCTGCGGAGCTCACAGGGGAGCATCCAGCCTCTTGCCATGGAGACTGTGATACTGGTGCACTATAGGAACGAGGGGAGAGGACTCCGGCCACCTGTATTCCTCATCACTGTACTGTAAACCTGCACACTTTTCTTCTTCGGCCTCGAAGCTCACCTCATTCCTAATATCTTTATTTCTTAAGTGTATTTCTGTTTTTCCTTCTGTTCTCATCTCTACTCTGAAAGATACTGTTTCATATTATTTGCCATGTGTCCAATTTCAAATGGACTTAAGCTCAGTCCTTAACTCTGATTCACCTCCAAATTTTCAAAAGCAAACGCATGGATCAGGTGCAGCTCAATAATATAGGACTTAATGACATATATAAATGGCCAGGATCATGACTTACAGTGAGCATGAAGGTCAGCGCCGTGCATCGATGGCCGATAATACACAGAGCAGTTAACACCAACTCACAGATGGACTTGACAGTGCTGCACATTACTTACGATCGGGTTAGCGCATAGTAGCAAAATGTTTCCACCCTTAACTAAACAGCAGTCTGTCCAGTCATACCGGGAACATTTCCAACAGTTAATGCAGGGGGTCTGCCATTATCACATGTTAGCTTTGACTATTACCACACAATAACTGAAAACCCGTAGTGTACCTACTAAGGGACAAAATGTTGCAGTGTTTTGCAGGTTGGAAATTCAGTGGTAAAGAACGCTGCTAATTTTTCATGTCCCTCACTTTTATTCCATAACTCAAATGGTTTATTGTAGTCTGAGCTTTCTCCAGGGAAAGCAAACTGCAATTAATGGAACGGTAACATCTGGAGCAGTAACTAATAACTATTCCACAATAATTTAAGAAGTTTTCAGCCACAGAGTTTCTTTTAAGTACTGTAGGATGCCTTATCTGCAAGATGTTTTGAATACTATATGCAAAATTTAGCTTATACTTCCTGTTTAAATAGATTAAGGAAATTCTCAATTTACTCACTCTATCAATCTGTCATCGGACTTCGAAAACTCCTTGAACTTGAAAAAATAAAGACAAGATGGGGTCACTAGTCAGTTATATATATTTCATTTCTCTTCTATACTGTGAGTATTGTTTGCCTGTTCTATAAACTCTTTCTTCTTGGATTAATGGGATCTCAAATTCACGGAGATGTTTTCCTTTCGCCTTAAGGTATCCGCTCCCAGCTTTCTTATGAGGAGTCTGGTGGAGGAATCGTAAAGCCTTCGGGTACCCTCAGGCTGACCTGTAAAGTCTCCGGAGGTTCTATCACTGACAGCAGTAAAATGTGGTCTGTTGACTGGATCCGACAGCCTCCTGGAAAAGGGCTGGAATGGCTGGGACGTATGGTGCATAATGGAAACCCTGATTATTCTGCACTTCACAAAAGTCGACTAACCCTCTCCAGAGACACTTCCAAAAATGAGGTTTACTTACAGGTGACCAGCATGACAGCTGAAGACAATGCCAGATACCACTGCGCAAGAGACACAGTGAGTCATATCAGCTGAGGTCTCGTACAAAAAGAGAAGTGTTTCTTTGCAGCTTGCAGTTACACCAATCAAAACATGACTTAGTAGAAGCTCCTATGAGTTGGCATGCTGTTATCTAAGAAAAAGCGTAAAATTATGTATCCAGTTGGATTCCATGCGGTAAGGTAGAACAAAAAGGAAGACAACTTTCACAAACAACAAATGAAAGAAGGAAGAGTGGAGAAAGTCCACAGACACACTAAAGGAGTCATCTGTAATCGCTCTTTATTAGGGACTCGACTTGGTCAAGTTTCAGCTCCAAGCCTGTGTCAGGGGGTCAACGAATAGTTGGGTCAATGCTACACAAAACAATGAAACATTGAATTATATAACCAGAATGTGCAACGATTTTACAACAGCAGTCAAATGAAAAAAAAGCACCAGAGCGCTAATCGTGAAGCAACTATAAATTGACCCCTGATGTAGGGGTGGTTGCTAAAACTCGGCCAAGTTGGGTCCCTAATAAAGAGTGCTTATAGAAGACTCCACTCTTCCGTTGTGCATTTGATAGTTACATAAGAATATAAGAACTGTCAAACTGGGTCAGACAACAGTGGACACCAGGTCTATAGTATCTGTCACATCCCAAAAGTAGTCAGTTCTATGCTGCTTATTTCCAGGCATAAACAGTATTTTTCTCAGTTGCTACCTTAATAGCAGCTTATGGACCTTTCCTTCAAGAATTTGTCCAAACCTTTTTGTCCCTCCACACATTCTTTTACTGCAGGAAAAGCAGCAGCAGTACAAACATACAAAGCAAAGGTGTGATCGACGAAATCAGCTAATAAACTAAAGTTTAATATTTAAAACTATGATTCCCAATTATGCATTTTACAGAACGTTTGTGGAAGGGATGATGTTGGGAAGATCATGATTGTTGAGTTTAATTATCGAAATCTGAGAGGGGGGGTATAAGGCTAAAAGTTCATATAGGGTGCCCGATACCCTTGCACCAACTCTGAGGTGATGATTCCTTTCTACCTTAGAAAGAACGCTGGAAGGAGGTAGGTAGGGTCCCCAGCACAGCAAAAGCGTCAAGTGTTGTCAACACACAGGAAAACAGTAACAGTGATGCAGCAGCATAATAATCAAAGTGTGAGGACCCCAAGTTACTGAATGTGTATTAGATTGTAACTGAGTTTCAGTGCACTTCTGTCAGCAAAAAACACACCCCATGCATGTTAAATCATGCCTAATAGCTCATGGAGGAGTAGCCTAGTGGTGAGAGCAACTGCCTAGTACCCAGAAAATCGAGGGTTCAATTCCCACTGGCACTTCTTTTGACTTTGGGCAAGTCACTTTACTCTCCATTGCCTCAGAAGAAGAGGCTGGCAATCTACTTCCAGTGATACATTGCCAAGAAAATCCAGAGGTAGCTGGGTCGCTATGAGTCAACACTGACTTGATGGCACAAAAAAAAAAAAAAAAAATAGCACAACATCCATATCATCATAGTATATATTCTCAAATATAGCATCATAACAAATGTAAATTAAAAAAAACATAAAAATCGTACTAGAGTGGCTGTGCCTCCACTCTAAGTGTGTGGGAGTCCTCCACCCATGTTCTGTCATCAGGGTGGTGTGACAATATCGCAAGTTAAATCACAAGATGAAGGGAGGATCTGTGGAATTTCCAGGCCACTTGCACTCTGCGATGGAAAGCATGATAGTGGTGCGTCATCCCCACTTGTACGAAAATAGATGGAGGAATCCAGCGCACTTCAGGGGGATGCTGACTCTCACTAGGGAGCTGGAAGAGACTGTAAAGAAAAACACCAAAATTATACACCCTCCCAAACCCCAACTATTAGCGCTACAAATGAACATGTTGGGGGTCATTGGGCAAGGGCTACATTAGGCAAAATGACAGAACGGTGCCTCTAACAGTAATATGCCTGTAAGCTTATAATCTCCCTTACAAAAGAGGCCTATGTCATTCCCTCAAGTACAATTTCTAAATCATTTTTAATTTTCACGATAAACAAATATATCAATAGCTACAATAATTTCCGCGACTAAAATGTTCCTTCTTGGTAAATGAAGCAGTCAGTAACAGAAAATAAGCACGCCGCCTACCTCCCTTCAGACCAGTCCAAAAGACAGAAATTGATAAACTGGGCCTCTTGTTCATTCCTAAAGGGAGATCATCTGTTTCCTGCACTGCTGCGCACGTCTCTGTCTCTGGCATGAGCTCAGAGGAGCTGCCTAATTATAGTAATTCACAGTGGGAATGTGGCAAAGAGAAAAACCGCCAGGCTTAAGAGATTCTGACCTGGTGGGCCATGCGGTTTCATGGGCTGTGTAATATCCTGGGAGGTGTTCGTGCTTTCAGAAGAACAGTGGAGGCAGTGACAAATTCAAGTATTCTCATTTATAGCATGAACTATATCAAACAGTTCCTCTCTGTAATAATTTCAGCAAATCGTGGGTACCTCTAGGGAAGACAAGGGTGTCATTTGTTCCCCCAGATTGCAATGCCCAAGGGGGGGAAGTTGCTAAGTTAAGGTAAGATTTTGCATCTCACTGGAACTTAATTTACGGCTGGAATCACTACCCTTCAGTAATTCAGTACCAGAAATTAGCGACTCTGATGGAAAATGAATAATGCAACTTGCAATTAATCTTGCAAGCTGTGTTATTCTTCAACTTGGGAGTGTCGGGCCTCTAACACGTTGTTCAGTGCTGCTATGGAGCCTTCTTACAGGGACTGGTACACTTGTATAGCAATACAGACCCCGCCCCCCCTTCCCTCCCAGAAGACTCCCCCCGCCTCCTCACAGATCCAGAGCCAATTATTATTGTACAGATGCATACATAGTTAGAAAGAGAGAGAGAATGGAAGTTGTTAAGAGGGCTTCCATCAACACTTTAGATACTTTGTGTTTCTGGTATGATTTGTATGCAAATAAGTGCATTATGCTCCCTTTCAAATACTGATGAAATGGCTGATAATAGAGTAAGCTAAAGTCAACAGACTGCAAATAACTGCAGCTATTTCTTGTTAAATTTTGTTTTCTTTACAGGGAAAAATGAGAGCTCCTTACACTTTTTGGTTTGCATTTTGTCATTTGCCTCTTGTAAGTATTGTTTAATGACTGTGACGGAAGTAATTAATTCCTTAATTGACTTACAGTGGCGATACTTTTGATTTCTCTCACCTTAAGGTGTCCAGTCCCAGATTAAAGTACAGGAGTCGAGTCCTAGAATGTTGAAGCCCTTTGAGATCCTCAGACTGACCTGCAAAGTCACCGGTGCCTCCTTGACCGATCAAAGTCAAGTTTGGGCACTGCACCTGTTCCGACAGCTTCCTGGGAAAGGACTGGAATGGACGACAGCAGTGCTATTTGATGATTCCCAATTCTATGCCTCTTCCCTCCAAAGTCGACTCTCCATCTCCAGAGACACTCCTAAAGGCGAGGTTTATCTGAAAATGACTGGCAGTAAATCCGAAGATACAGCCATGTATTACTGTGCACCAGAAAGTGACACAGTAGGAAGAACGAACTGAACTACTCCAAATACTGTGTTGCATCATCCGGAAGAAAGTGCCCCCGCGATCCCCTCCTCTATTATGTTCCACACAGTCAACAGCTGAATATCGTAGTTCATGGAAAACATGATTTCAACCAAAAAATGTTGTGCCAATGGCTTTTCACGGCTTCAATGTTCCTTTTTTTTTTTTTTTTTTTTTTAAACAAAGTGAGCAGATGCAGCAATTGGCATCCAAGCTCTTTTATAGTCTAAATATTTTTTATTATATTAAGGTTTATATAATAAAATAGTTTACCCCTGTTATCTAAGTTACTTGCCCTGTTATCTGTAAACTCATACATGTTAACTGTACTGAGCGTTTCTGTTCCATGTAAACCGCGCTGATGCTGAATAGTGCGGTATATAAGAGAATGTAAATAAATAAAATAAATAAATATAATACAAAGGGAACACAAGACAGCAGTTCCATGGGATCAAACAAAAAAAATGCTAGAACATATACAGAGGTCATTGACGAACTGAGCTCGGTCATTACACGCATTGACTACTGCAACGCTGTCTATTCCAGCTTACCAGCATATGAGATAAAACATTGACAAACTGTGCAGAAGACGGCATTAAGAGTTCTGTCACTGGCCCGGAAATATGATCATGTAACTTCACCCCTCATGTCGCATCACTAACTTCCCAAGAATTATCTTCAAAGTACTAACATGAACACACAAGGCTCTGCATACAGGCATTCCAGAATACATTATATTACACGCCACCCTACGAGCTCTACCCTCAATTCACACCAATCGCCTCCATGTCCCCTCACCTGCACACGTTAAGTATGAATCCACTCGGCAATCTGCCTTTTATTACAGCCCATTTATTGTGGAATTGCCTTCCACTACATCTTCATCTTGAACCCTCATGCAGACCTTCCCGTGCCTCTCTCTAAACATATCTCTTTGTGGAGGCATTTGGGGAGGTGGCTGGCTGCTGTCTGTCTTCTTGTTACCTGGTCTCTGTACTTCCTGGTTTCTATTTCCCTCTAATCTATCTCTGTTCTTCCCTAACTTTTGTTTTTAGTTTATTTTTAGCTTTGTAAACCACATTGATTGTTGACCGAAAGACAGTATATCAAGAAAAATAAACCAAAACTATAGCGCGAGTGGACTTAATGCCACCTCAATGGGTGGTGGGGTAAATGCACCCCCATTAATTGTGACTGCCGGTTTAGCGCACTGATGTACATCATAGTGTGCTGAATGCCAGGAAACAAGCTTGCATGCAGGCTGGCCTGTCCATTGTTTGAGAATGTTGTTCACACAGGGCCCCATGATTCAGGGGGCCCTGTGCCAACAACATCTCGCATTCAGCAACGACAGGCAGGGCGATTTTAGAGGGAACCGGAGAGGCCCTAGCTCACCTCTGACAGCCGCTGAAGTGAAGAGCACCTTTTTTCTTCACTTCTGCAGCTGTATTACAGTATAGGATTCTGGCACGCTGAGTGCCGGAAAACAGAAGTCCCCTTTGACCTCAGTGCGCTAGCGTCATACATAGTAATACAGCTGCCGAAGTGAAGACAAAAGGTGCTCTTCACTTCGGCGGCTGTCAGAGGTGAGCCGGGGCCTCTCTGACTCCCTCTAAAGACATTAGGACAGCCACGGGGCTCTTCGGGGGGGGAGTGCTAAGGCCGGAAATAGTTAATGGGGAAGGGGGCTTGGATTGGAAATGGGCTGAGTGGGGGTGGGGGAGAGCTAGGACTGTAAATAGCTGGTGGGGGGGACTAGGAATGGAAATAGCTGATGGGGAAGGGGGCTTGGACTGGAATCAGCTGAGTGGGAGGGAGCTAGAACTGGAAATGGGCTGAATGGGGGGGCCTGCACTAGAAATTGGTTGAGTGGGGGGGGGAGCTAGGACTGGAAATTGGATGAGTGAGGGGGGGGCTTGGACTGGAAATGGGCTGATGGAGAGACTAGGATAGGACCGGAAATGAATTTGGGGAGCTAGGATTGGCAATGAGCCGATGGTGGGGCTAGGACTAGAAATGGACTGATGCAGGGGGATGGGAGAATAGGACTAGAAGGGAGGGATGTTGGGTGGGGCTGGAACTAGAAGGGAGTTGATGCTGGGGGAGGACTAGAATGGGATGGGGCTGAGGGAATGAGGATGGAGAGGGAAAAATATTTTGTGTGGGAGGGAAGAAAAATCTGAGACTAGCCGGGTATCGGGAGAGTAAGAAATTGAGGATGGAGGGTAAAATTTGAGTGGATGAAAAAGGAATAACGAAAAAAATGGAGGAAAGAGCAAAAGGAGAAAGATCAGTATGTTAAAGCAGATGTAGAGAAATGGAAAAAAAAACTAGAAGAGAGAAGAAAGGACAAATGGACAGCAGACAATGGTGAGTTAGCAGAAGACACAAACAAATCAGAAGAAAGTGACTGGAACAATTGCAACTGAAAAATAAAATGCAAAACAACAAAAGGTAGAAAAATACTTTATTTTGAATTTATTAACTGGAATATGTCAGCTCTGGGAAATGTGCATCATTAACGTCTGCATTTTGTTTAGTATAAGAGGAAATTAATTTATAGTTTTATTTCTCCAGTGTTGTACATTCCAAGTTTGGCTTTTGGGGTTCCCAGTTTAATTATTGTCTTCCTATTTCTAAATTGTGACCCCTTGTTCATTGTTTGGTGACGGTCTATGTTCTGCATGTGTAACCGAGCTGAGGTATTCTCTTTATGTAGTTTCTATTTGACAGTGCCACTTGTCCTCTTTTCCCAGTAGGAGATGTATTGTTATTCTCTGAGCTGTATTGGTTTAATATTTGCAGTGTTGCCTTTTGATAGGTAGGGTTTGGTGCTTCATGAGTCCTGGTAGTGCTGTTATGATACGGCAGGTTTGCTATGGGTTCTAAATGGGCAGTGTTTGTAGTACTTCCTAATGTGCCTGGCGGTTGCACTGGAGTATAGTAATGTAGAAATCTGGTAGCCTTTCTTTATCCAGACACTCATTAATAGACATGTTTACTAAAAGTTAGTGCACGTAAGCATTATGCAAATATTTATGCAAATGAGGCCCCACAATGAGTCTCTGCACGTGACCCTGCATCCCCTTGAGCTGCCCCTGTTGGCATGCCCCCACCAGTTAGCAGGACATGTTTCCCATGCTGGGCTAATTTCTGCCTCTTAACACGTGATCCCTTAGTGCACTTTAGTAAACATTCCCCTAAGCTTTTGTCTTCCAAACAAAGTAATCGAATTGCTTGTTAGTGAGTGTCTGTATATGTCCATGAAAGCCCATCAGCCAGCTCTATATATAAATACCTACGCCACCACAAGGCCTCTTTGCAGAAGGCATCACTCTGAGTTTATAGATTATGAATCTCAGTTTCTCAGAGACGTGATTCCATAGATGTTCTTTAATGGAGGGCAAAAGTATATAGTTACCTTAAGACATGGCATTCAGTGCTGGAATATAAGCCCTATCTCAAAGCAGTGTGTAAATCCAATGTTGCTCCATTTGGAATAAAGCCCCTTGTGGGTCGCCAGGAATAGTCATTGACTCGACAGTGCAATACTAACATAATACAGTATATGACGGCAGATAAAGATGAGTATGGTCCATCTAGTATACCCAGCAAGACAACAGGATAAAATCAAAATAAGCATAACTATTATATCTGAACAAATAGGAATGACCTACACGGAGCGGTGGGTACACCCTAAACAAAGGCATGGGGGAAAGGTGACCTGTAAGGAGCAGCAAGTGCACCTACCCTTGCCGCTTTGCTGGGCAGACTAGATGGACCATACTGGTCTTTATCTGCCGTCATATTACTATGTTACTGTTGCATATCTGTGGTCCCCTCTTCTGTATTTGTTTTTAAAAAAGCCAAAAGCTAAACACCACGGTTCTTGGAAAACATGATTTCAACCAATTTTGTGCTAATAGTGCATTGTCACAGCTCTGATATTCTATTTATATTTTGTATTTTTTTAATTATTTGGAAGGGGTTTTTTTTGTTGTAAACTGTATTGGAGAGTTCTTTGAATTATTAGAAAGATGATATTAGATAAGATAGGTGAGTTCTAAAGAGTGCAGTTGTTTTGCCTATATACATTAACTGGCGTGGACAACAGTTCACATAAATTACAGATTTTTAAGTATGTGAAGTGTAATACCCCAAGGAGGAACACAGATTCCTTCACCTGAACCACATTGACACAAAATGAACAGACATTTTGAGTTTTCTGAATCACAGTCCGCTGCCAACTCTGTTCATTCCATCTTGCTGCTACTTTAGTTAGGACACCAGACTCCTTCTCTGGAAGAGTCGGTGCTACCATTAGGCAAACTAGGTGTTGCCTAGAGCACCGGCGGATCGGGGGCACCCATTGCTGCCACTGTCACCCCTCTCAGAGTGGAACATGAAGTCATTTCAAAGACAGATTATGGGAGCGCACGATGGTGGCAAACCTGAACGTTTGGGGTGCCCTGTTCTGAGGACTCTTCTACTATACAAAAATTTACAAAAAAGAAGAAAAGAAGGTGTTGGGGTATTATCTCTTTTGATGTGGCTATAGCAGTGTATTATTATAGACACATGAGGAAGTCGGCATAGGACGTCAGAGAGGGGCAAAAACAAACAGCCCCACCACGTCAAAGTCTCAAGGTGTGTGCCCATTACTGCCCGCATGTCCTGGAGAGCACAATGGGTGCTAGAAGGGGGGAGGAGGTGCAAGGAGATGAGATTTGCCAAGGGCCTGGTCTCTGGCCCTATTCAAATCCATCTCTTTGCTGCGTTTAGATCCAGATGCCCTTAGTCTCCTGCTCACCGCCTATCGGTATCTTTGCCATTCCCCTTGATTCCCCCTAGTCCCCATTTGTTGTGTGGTCTCTCTTGATTAGATGGTAAGCTCTGATGAGCAGGGATTCATACACGTCTCTGCACAGTGCTGCGTACGCCTGGTAGCCCTATACAAATGATTAGTAGCAGCAATCACTAGATTTGGATTTTAGATTATTTGCCTTCCCAAATTAGAACTGAAGGCAAGTTACATATCCAGGTACATGAATTCGTTCCCTCCCCAAATCAGCTTACAATTTGCTACCTGAGACAATGGAGAGTGAAGTGACTGTGTAAAAACAACTTTTGGGCTGTGTTTCAAAAAATTCAAGAATATACTATGCAGCCCTTTCTTAAAGAATCACTTTCAATACTGTGATGAATGATTATGATGATGTAATAGGCGCTGGATAAAATCAGATGTTAGTCATTCATGTATATATCATCTCAAGATTTAGAGCAGTATTATCTGTCAAAATAAATGCACGCGTATACTGCTCATGTCAAAAGGGAAGTATCACGTGCTCTGCCATCGGTGACGGATAATCACATTCAATATTTCCCCCACTCTTTTATATCTTTGAATGTTTGCAATAGTTAACTGGGTTTTGCCACATCATTATAGTTTTATAAAAATTACCAACTAGTTTCCGCCTTTTCCAAGGAGCACTCCCCCTACCAGTTAAGACAGTTTCTGTGCAGGATTATAAATGCTTGCTCTTTGATGCATATGCTGTATGCAAATGACTTCAGTGCACGTCCTATTTAAATACTGAAATGACCGAGGTGCGGGATTAGAATCTAGGCACCATCAGCAGGTCAACAGAAGCTCTCTCAAACTTAGGCTTTCTTTAAAAGAAAAACATGACATTCTTTCCTGTTTTAATTTGCTTCCTGTCCCTTGCTTCATGTAAGTTAGCACACACAGTCTATACTGATTTTGCAGTGCACCAGTATATGTGAATTGTTTAAACCATTGACTTTTCTCTTTTTTAAAGGGGCAATTTGCGAAATCAGCCTGAAGGAGTTCGGACCTGCAACGGTGAAGCCCTCTGATACCCTCAGTCTCACCTGCAGGGTCTCCGGAGCTTCCATCACGGACCAGACTAACATGTATGGAGTTGGCTGGATCCGGCAGCCTCCTGGGAATGGACTAGAATGGGTCGGTGCTATATATTATGAGAACAGCATCTATCGAGCAAAATCTCTTGAAAGTCGATTAAGCATTTCCCGGGACACTGCCAAAAATGAGGTTTATTTACAACTGACGAGTCTACGAAATGAAGACACTGCCACATATTACTGTGCAAGAAGCACAGCCTGAGGAAGGAAGGGAAAGCTCGTACAAATACTGCAATAGCTGTTCAGAGGCGCACGACAATGTCCTGAAAGTGTTTACGTGACAGATTTATGCATCATACAGTTAACAGCTTACTTCCTATTAAATCCGGCCTGTGTTCACATTTAGGCATGGCACAGCCTCATCTCCTCAGTGATAGCTCAGGGGGGTCTCAGGTTCTTGGACTACAGGGCCCTTTGACTAAGTTCCGCTACCCAATTAATGTGCGTTATAGCGTGCATTAACCAGCCACAGAGAAAGCTCACCCTCTGCCACTAAACGGGCACTTGCATGGGCTGGACAGGGGCAGAGTGTGGGCATGGAGAGCATGTGAGAATGGTTAATCAGACATTTAGCGCAGGTATAGCCAAAGAGACCTCTATGGTATTGTTAGGTGCAGCCACGTTATTTGTGCCGCACATTAACTGCCAAGAACATGCTGGTCATTCCCCGACAGCTAGCGCGAAGGCTCCGCACTTATAAATGCACCTTAAGTGCACAGCCTTACCAAGTTTGAGTAAAAGGGCACCTAACTGTATAAGACAAAATATAGTTGAACGTACTTAAACCACCAGCCACAACATTTAAATCCAATCGAGATACAGAGTGCCGATATCCCAATAGTCTATTCAGCCTTGGTCACTCTCTGTATAACATGATTTTCAGCACCGCTGTACAGTTAGCTATGCAGATACAAAATCCACCAATTTCACAAAGTTTAATGATCACTGGAAACGTGGTATATAAAACCTTTCAAATAAATAGGTAAAAATGATTGGCTTGATCAAACAAGGATTGCGAGTGATTGGCTGTTTTACTTAGTTGAATGAAGGAAGGTGATGACTGGACAAGGTGAAATATGATCGGGTATAAGTATCTTACGTCAACCGCTGAGATTTTGATGAAAAAGTTGGAAAGAAACTCCTATCACAGCAACAGTGAAACAGAGATCTTTGTCAGGCACTAGGCAATTTGTTGCAATGGATCTTCAGATAGCAGAGAAGAATTTAAATTTATTTATTTATTTATTTATCTATTTCTTCTATACCGCCCCTTCCAGAGATCAGGGGCGGTTTACATGGAACAAGTAAACAAATTTGTATACTGCTGTATACATTACATGGAACAGAGATTTATAACTTTATACAGATAACAGTGCATTAACTGTTGGAACTATTTACATTTTGTATACTTTTATAAATTTCTGTATCATATTATTGATCAGAATTTTTTAACTTTTTACAGGTAGTGGGGCGAGGGACTGCCGAATTATTTACAATGGTTATTTACCAAAAGGTTATATACAATGAATTACAGGGTCTTTTTGAAAGACTGTGATCTTTTGGATATATGTGTCAGTGAGTGGGGCATGCAATCTGAAAAGTTTAAAGATATACGAGCATGTTCAGGAAAAGAAGAGAAGCATCATTCAGGACTCGGTACATGCAAATACCAGCACCTACAACAATCCAAGGGGGAACCATGCTGAGAAACCCATATATTTGGATTTTTGAGGTGGTTTGAAATGCAAGAGTGATAAGCACAACTGCCCCCTCAAGCACCCCCTCCAAATCCAAGGTCCAAACGAGACCTTAACTAACCGTTATATATTCCCAGGAGCAGTAAATGCTGATGGAGAGATTTTTTCGGTGTGTTTCCATTGGTGAAATACACATAACATTTTTGACATACCAAAACCATGCCCAGAACATACCCCATGTAAATAGTGATGTTCTAAAACTGGTACTGACACACCTATGACCATTCACCCATATAAATTGGCTTTTTGTATAGGTATGTATGTAAATCAATAGAAACATAGTAGCTTGTCAGCAGAGAGAGACCATATAGCCTATCTAGTCTGCGTGGGACTGCCTCTAAGGTGTGTGCGAGTCCTCCATCTGCGTTCCTATCATTAAAAGTAGTACAGCAGTATCACAGCTTCCTTCCAGAGATGCAGGCACGTTCTGTAGGATTCTCGGAGGACTTCCCTGCTCCATGATGGTAGGAACATGGGTGCAGGACACCTGCGCATCTTATAGAGAATATTAGTGTACATGTCACTTAACCTTTCATTTCTCTAGTTCACAAACTGACTGCTGACCTCTAGAGATGTGCGAGTCTATCAAAAAGATTCAACAAGAAATCTATGAATTACCAATAGCATTTTTTAGAAATCCCCAAATGTAGAGAATTGAGTGATACTCTTTAAAAAATATATAAACGTTACCATGCCTTAGATATTTGGAACACACTGCATGTGAGTTGAGAAAGGAGCCATCATATTTTTGTTAGAAAAAAAACCCCCTGAAAGATGGGGGGGGGGGGGGTTCTGTACGTATTTGGTGAGTAGATGAAGACGTTGCTATAATTGTTTTTTGTCTATTATTTTTTTACTAGTTGATATTCATTGCTATTAATTCTGTGTTGTCGCTTTGGCACCAGTAGACAAATGTTGTATGTCCAAACCAAGGACTGAAATCAAATCAAAATATTTTTTCTAGGAAATTATTTTTGAAAGTCTGGCATTCACTCTGTGGACACTTGTTCTGTAGGTTATAATTAATTCTTGATCAGTTGTTTTCATCGCCTATGAATGATTAGTCATTAGTTCCTTTCACACAACAGTCATAAAACCCCTAAAGAATGGCATCTTTTGCCACACTGTCTGCGCAGGGATACTCTAGCCTAGCTCTCCCCTACTGCTTGGGATGTAGGCAACCGCACTGCATTATTTACCCCTTTGGTAGGCAGAATGCCCTCTGCATTGGACAGAAGGTGCAGTTACCACCCATTCCAGGTCCCTAATGGCCATGTGTGGATTAGCTATTTACTACAGCAATTAATGTGCACTGTTAATTGCAGTGATTTACACATTGTTTATGTTTATGTTTATTTTATACTTAATATACTGCCCAACAACACAAGTATCTGGGCGGTTTACAATAAGACTATAAAATTTAAAAATTAAAAAAATGCTGCAGAAAAGAAAAAGAAAAGGAACGCCATAAAATCAGAGAAACAGAACAGAAAAGAGAAAAGACAAAGGAGAGAGAGAGAACAGCAGGGAGAATAAGGGGAAGAGACTCTGATTAGTAGGGACAAAGGGCAATACATCAACGTGGAGGTGGGGAAAGGGGGAAGAGCGAGGGGGGGAGGTCATAAGCAAGACAGAAAAGGTGGGTTTTTAATTTAGCTTTAATAAAAGACTGTTCCAAACGGAGGGCATGGGGGAGCGAGTTCCAGAGCTTCGGGCCAAGGAAATAAAAAGCTGAGGAACGAGTGGACTCCAGGTGGGCGAGGGAAGGGGAAGGAAGTGACATGCGGTTGGCGTGAATGGACGCAGGGTGCGGAGGGGGTGTAAAGATGAACCTGGTCAGCAAGACATAGGGGAATGCCTGTGTGAACTGATTTATGAACAAGCATAAGAAACTTGAATTGAATCCGGAAAGAAACAGGGAGCCAGTGCAAGCGTAGAAGCAGGGGAGTGACGTGGTCAAAGCGAGAGGCATGGGTGAGAATACGGGCGGCAGTGTTCTGGATACGCTGAAGATGAGACAGTTGTGACTGGGGAAGGCCGGCTAAAACAACATTACAATAGTCAAGACGAGACACCACAAGAGAAAGGAACAGAGTAGACAAGGCGGAAAAAGAGAGAAAAGGGCGAACTGCGCGGAGCTGCTTCAAGGTGAGGAAGGAGCGCTGAACAACAGAGGAAATGTGGGTTTTGAAAGAAAGGGATGAGTCAAGAGTAACACCAAGGTACTGGAGTGAAGAAACCATTAAACTACTGCAGCCTATTAAATAGGCAACTTCTGTAGACAAGGAGGAACTGGCCTACATGCAGGTACGAGCATTAAAATCTCCACCAATGCAGCAGATATTTTGCTTTTAAGTGTTTCTTGAAAGAGAAAACATGACACCTTTCTCTTCACACTTCCTTTTAAGTATCACACCTACAACCCCGACAAGTGTCTCTTCTCCCACTCTCTTCTCTAAGATGTGTTGGTCACTCTCAGTCATAGTCTAAAAAATATATTACCACTGACTTGGAGAATATTTAGTGATTGATTTTATATTTAACCAGAATCGGCCTTTAACATTGGATAGAGTACAAACACATACAGTGAAGGGTGCAATTTTCTATTGGTTTCATTGCAAAACATTGCCCAACCTCAAAGGGGCTTCCTGAAGCAGGGGCAGGTCAGCGACCGAATGTCCCAGTATAAGTGCCTTTTTGTTCATCAGTTTTTATTGTATCTTACCTAATGTGTATATGTAAAGGCTAATAAGTAACTATACCAAGTCTCAACATTCAGGAATTATTAGGGTACCTGCAATGGGACCACTTAACACTGGGAAGCCTTTGTCACTTTTACGCCACTCATTCCAATTCCCTTCCCATCACAGAGTCCAGGCCAGAAGTTTGGTGTTCTAAACCAAAGGGTTTACTTAAAATGAATTAGAGCTCACTGACAACAATAATCAAAATTATAGATGCCAAAAACAAAAAATACACGTCCAGCAGTTACACTCTTTTCTCCTTGATCTCTATGGTTATCTTGGAAGGGAAACCCTCACCCTGCACCATCTCATTAAATGAACCCTCTGAGCTGGAGGTTGCCATAGACACAAGTCCCCAGTGCAGCCCCTTGGTAACTCCTGGCTCTTGGTATCACTTGGTTTCAGGGATGCTTCTCTGAATCCTCTCCTTTTTCCTTTGGACCAGAGGCTTCCAGATGTTGTTTTTATTCCCCAAGATGTCTTCTCACAGGCTACTCTACATCAGTCCGGCCCTGGCACTATGAAGCCCTCAGAGACTCTCATGCTCACCTGTATAGTCACCGGCACAGCCGGCACTCATAGCTGCTGTTACTGGCACTGGATCCGGCAGCCTCCTAGGAAAGGGCTGGAGTTTAGAAAATATGGTGGAGGCACAGTAAATGCCCAAACAGTCCAAAACAGACTAACCCTCACCAGAGACACTTCACAAAACCAGGTCTATTTGCAAATGACTGGTATGAAAACAGAAGAGATGGCGAGATACTACAGTACGAGGCATCCACAGTGTGAGGAAGTAAGGAAGGACTTGCACATACCAGAGCAGCTTCTCCGAGAAAATGTGCATTTTCACAGCCAAATGCTTCACACACAGAGACAAACTAGATATTTTTCCACCAGTCTCCCGTTGCTAATCCTCATCTGAAACATCATTCATTGCTAACGGCTTATTAAAAAGAATATGTTAAAATTCAATGTTTGAAGAACTGAATGCATATTGCAAATGAACATTTAAATGTTATATTTCTTCCTGTAGAGATAAACAGAGAACAGGGATTATGATGTCACGTGTTCTTAGAATCTACTGTATTTGATTTACTTATCCTATTTGTTTGCATAGATAAAAACAGAGACATCAGTATATTCTTGATATATAGATATAAAAATAAACATTATGGGAGTAATTCTCTAAACTCCTGAACAGTTAATGCATGTGACCATTCAGGTATGTGGGCCCTAGTACGAGCGTACTTTATACGAGGTGTGACAAAAAAGAAACAAGACTGTCCCATAAATGTTTTATTATAAAATCTACAGAGAAATTACGCATTGTCACCTTCAAAGTAATCCACCCCCCCCCCGAGTTAATGCACTTCTGCATTCGCTTCTACCACGTACAGAAGCACTCGATAAAGTCCTCCTCCTTGAGATCCTTCAGCTCCCTCGTCACAGTGGCCTTGATCTCTTCTACAGAGGTGAAATGAGTTCCTTTGAGCACAGTCTTCAGCCTGGGGAAGAGCCAGAAGTCGCACGGTGCAAGATCTGGGGAATAAGGAGGGTGGTCAAGAGCTGTGATCTGTTTGTTGGCCAAGAACTGCCTCACACTGAGTGTGGTGTGTGCGGGCACGTTGTTGTGGTGGAGAAGCCACAACTGGTCTCTCCACAGAGCCCACCTACTGCGCCGAACCCAGTCATGGAGGCGATTGAGAACCTGCTGGTAGAAGTGCTGGTTGACTGTCTGACCCTCAGGCACAAACTCATTATGGACAACTCCCTTCTGGTCGAAGAATGCGATCAGCATGACCTTGATCCTTGATTTGGACATGTGTACCTTCTTGGGTCTGGGTGACAGTGGAGTCTTCCACTGCAGGCTCTGTCTCTGGCTTTCAGGGTCGTACTGGAAGACTCAAGTCTCGTCTCCTGTGATGACTTGGCCAACGAACTCTGGATCTTCTCCAATCTTCTCTAGCAATTCTCAACAAACATTTACCCGTTGCTCCTTCTGGTTGTTCAATAAAAGCCTGGGCAGCATCTTGGCACACACCTTCCACATCCCCAGCTCCTGCACCACGATGGTCCACACTGACTCTCTGGTTCAGGCTGAGCTCCTGAGCTATCATCCACACCGTCAGTCTGCGATCACTCTGCACCAGCTAGTTCAGTCAATGTTCTCAGCCGTGGAAGGCCGTCCTGATTTGGGGTCATCCTCCACCTCCTCGCAGCCAGTCTTGAAGCGTTTGTGCCACTCGAAGACTCACAGCCTTGACATTGCATCTTTTCCATAAGCTTTTTGGAGAAGTTGGAGACATTCAGTTGGGCCCTTCTCCAACTTAAGCAGAAATTTTGTTGATTCTTTGCTCCATATTTCTGCCACCTCCAGTTGCGTGACAAAGCGATAGAGCAGTGTGCTACAAAAAAACCTGAAAAAGAAAAACAGAGTGAGAGAGATGATAACTATTATAGCAGAATAGTGGCGAGCTATTACACAACACAGTGACATAAGTGGTTAGCCAATTGGCATTGAGTCATGGGCGTGGCTCCCACAGCAATGTGCCCAAGACTAGATTCGTCAGAAAAGCGAGTATGTTATCATTTTCTATAACTTACATGTGTCAATTTTGTCCCTATCTATGCTCCAGCCAAGCTTCACTCCTGTGCACACCCTAACCGAAAGAACACCCCATCAGACTTACACACTTTTACAGAATAGGAATGGCCTGATACGCGCTTCTAAGTGCCCATTCGTGTGCATAAATCCTTTATAATAGGGGCTTACACGTTTCTAATAGGTAGCTTCCCACACGTGCTTTATAGAATCAGTCCCTATGAGGGATATGCATTAATCTGCACAACAAATAAAAATGTACTTTAACTTTCTCTCTGTATGATGAGGATGCAATTTTGTAAAGTCATTCCCATGCATAAGTAGCCTCAAGAAATACTGCCTGGCATAAAAGTATCTGTTTTGGCACGACGGCATGCACATGGATGGAGTTTGAGCACAGTAAAGGTGAAGCTTTCAAGCCCAAATGCAAATGATAAAATATGGCAAGCTGTGCATGTACTGCAAAATTATATGTG
The DNA here is from genome assembly GCA_033557465.1 of Ichthyophis bannanicus. NCBI lineage: Eukaryota > Metazoa > Chordata > Amphibia > Gymnophiona > Ichthyophiidae > Ichthyophis > Ichthyophis bannanicus. Next base: position 126,806,225 of record CM066048.1, read on the forward strand.
CAGATATGTGCACCTTCTCCAGGCAAATGTACATGTCTACACCTGCAATGTGGACACTAGCTGAGCCATTTACTCAGTATTCTATAGAGACACAAAGGAGCTGTGAAGGCACATTTTAGATAACGCATGGAACAGAGGTGTTGCTGTCTCAATGGACACAATTCCGGCAGTATTTTAGAAAAGGCTCTGTCAAACGTGGAACGCTTCCTACAGTTTGACTAAGGAGATGCAGCTCTGCACAGATATGTGCCGATACATGGAGCCGCAGAAACCAGCTGGCAAATCTACATTTGTTAAAAATCAACAGGGCAAACTCAGCAACTTCCACATGTATGCCAGCCTATTTTGCAAGCCTAAGATAACACACCTTTGTATATAGTTTCCCCTATTTCCCAAGTTTATATCTCCTGTTAAATGTAATTGACCAGACATATGTAAATTGTCGGATGTTTTTTGTTCAATGTAAACCGCGCTGATGTCTAATAGTGCGGTATATAAGAATTGTTAATAAATAAAAAATAAAAATAAATAAATAAGCATGTAAATACCACTAAATTGTTACAACAGCTGCTATCTTTATCTAATTTTAATTCGGTGGGGGAAATAAGAAGGGATTAAGGAGTTTAAGCCCCTTAATTCCCCTTCGGAAGGGCTGGCCGAAAAGAAGTTTTTAAAAACCTAAACATGCCAGGAAGCAGCTATAAAACCTGATGCAGATCATTTTGATCATACATGTATATTCCCTATAAGAAATGGGGACTACACTTGCAGATTTTTGACCCACCCAGACTGCTCCCTAGCTATGCTCCCAACATGCTCCCTTGCAATGTCTACATAGTAAAGACATTCATTTGTACAGTCAGCCCTTTCCAAAATCACTGTTTACACACAGATACCATTTCCAAGCGTATCCACCTTATTTTTCATGTGAACCTTGCGAATAAGGCTTCTAAAATAACCCCCATCACCTCATCAGTCCTCTAAAACATAAAAATATTGGAGTTTATATAAATTAATAAATTGCCATTTATCGAGATATTTATTTATTTTATTTATTTATTTTATTTAATTGTATTTTTATACCGCCTTATCATACAATCAAAGCGGTTTAACAAAAGAGAAAATAAGTAATAGTGAAACAATCTGTGATAATATATACATAGTTTGTAAATATATGATTAAATGTCTTGGGAATAGGTGCACTATTTATATTGTGAGCTATACTATACAGTGAGCTTTTGTACAATGTATATAAAAATAATTGCTTTCTTAAAAATTAATTAGTTGATTGCATGACCGTAGTGCTCCATAAACAAAACTGTTTTCAGTTGTTTTCTAAAGTCTTTGATGTCCTGAGCTGCTCTCAGATCATTAGGTAGGGAGTTCCAGATGGAAGTCGCAGCAAACGAGAAAGCTCTCTTAGAGGTCTCCTTGCGTGTTTTTCTGATGTCATTTGAGGAGCTGATTCTATTTTCAGATACACTTCTCCTAGGTCTGTTGCTAATATCTGACCGGATAAGATACGTCAGACTTTTTGCAGAACATTGTTGCTTTATCTTGAAAATATAAATTACTGTTTTGTATTTAATACGAGATGATATTGGTAACCAATGAAGCTCCTTTAAGATAGGAGTTATATGCTCTTTACTTGATAGACCAAAAATTATACGAGCAGCGGTGTTTTGCGCTAACTGTAAAGGCTTCAGTGACTGCTTAGCTAGACCCAGATATATTGGATTGCAGAAGTCAAGTAATGGTGTAATTAGAGCATGACAAACATTGCGGAAGTGAACAGTTTCCAGAAGCGGCCTTAGTCTTCTGATGATTTTCATTCTATAATAAGCGCTTCTAATCGTCTTGTTTATGTGTGATCTGAGATTTAATTCCTTGTCTAGAGTAACTCCAAGATATTTTACTTCTGATTTAATAGGAATAATTGAATTATCTATCTTGATGACAGGTGGATGTGCAAAATTTTGGTTACGAGATACAAATAATGCCTCTGTCTTGCTAAAATTAATTTGCATATTGTTGGTTTTACACCAGGTGGACATTTTTGATAAACAATCTGTGATGCTGGAAAAATCAGGTTTCTCGATGGAGATAGTTGTGAAAATCATAATATCGTCAGCATAAATTGTATACTTTATGCCACTTTTTAACGGAATATTGCAAATTGGCTGCAAATAAATGTTGAAGAGAAGCGAAGAAAGAGCGGAACCTTGTGGCACACCTTGTAATACTCTTATGGGCAGAGAAGTTTTTTGTCCAATCTTTACTTGTAAAAATCTCTCTGTCAGATATGATTGAAACCATTTTAATGTGACCCCATGTAGACCAATCTCCTCTAATCTATGTAATAACCTATTGTGATCTACAGAATCGAATGCAGCCGAAATGTCTATAAAAATCATTATAATACCCTTTTTAATGTCATCAATGGTACGGAGAACGTAATCAAAAAGATAAATCATTAAAGTTTCAACTCCATGATTTGGGCGAAAACCATGTTGGTTATCGTCTAAAGGCGCATGAATATCAATGTGTTCTTGGAGTTGAAGTTGCACTGTCTTTTCAATGATTTTCGCTAAAAAGGGTATGCTGGAAATAGGCCGGTAGGCAGCTGGGTTATTCTTGTCTAACGTTGTCTTCTTCGGGATTGGTCTAACAGTTGCAAGCTTTAAGTGCTTTGGTAAATTACCTTAAGAGAGGGAATTATGCACAATGTTTTGTATTATGTGAATAAAATTTGACTTTGTGGACTTTATCCAAGATACAGGACATGGATCGGTTGGAGAAGTGCATGTGTTTATGGAAGAGATAATGTGCGAGAGTTGCTCTTTAGAAGGAAAAGAGAATGTATTCCAGACCCTGAAATTTGAGACCAAATTCAAGTTGAGACTAAATATATCTTTTACCTTAGAGTGGAATTTTTCCTTAATATAATCTGCATACTTCTGCGGTTCAATTTCAGCTTCACCTTCTGTTTTTTGCTCTTTTGTTAAACTCTTTACAATTTCAAAAAGCTCTCTAGGTTTGTTGATGGAGTTATTTATTATATTTGTATGGTATTCTTTCTTTGAGACTTTAATACGTTCGTCGTATAGCTTTTGTTTTGTTAAATATATCTGCTTTAATTCTGAAACCTTATTCCTTCTCCATTTACGCTCTATTCTTCTGAGATCTCTTTTCATCAGACGTATAGCATTAGAATACCATGGCTTGTGATGTAGCTTATTGATCCTTGATTTCCTTGGACTTGTGTCTGTCATTCTAGCTGCATTAGAAATTATGTAATTCCATTTGTTTACTTGTGTCTCTATTTCTACTGAATCGTCAGATAGATGAGGTAAGGTATCCTGTATAAATGTATCTTTGTCAAATTTTTTAAAACGTCTATGATAGCATTTGTCATCTAGTCTTAAATTATTTTTTGTTTGTAATAAATTAACATACTAACTATGTAGTGATCTGACCAGGGAACTGGGGTAATGGTAGGAATTGAAATTAGACCTCCTAAGGTCAAATCATTTGAGGCAAAGATGAGGTCTGGCGAGTAACCATATATGTGTGTAGGTTTATTGACTATTTGTGTGAAATTTAGTGAGCCCATTGCTTGAAGAAAGGTCTCGGAGTCTCTGCAGTTAATGGATTTAAGGTTGAAGTCACCTAGCACTATTGTGGGTTTGTACGGGGAAGTGATAGAACAAATAGACTCCAGTGTTGAGGCAAGCTCAGCAGAAGACGCTTTTGGTGCTCTATAATGTAAACTAATTGCCATGTGCTTATTCTCAATGTTAATGGAGTTACATTGTTGCGATTCTAAACTACATTGTATTTTGAATCGTAAACTCTTTTTTGCGATTATAAGGACACCTCCTCCACGTCTGACAGATCTAGAGCAGCTATAAGCAGAGTAAGAATCTGGGACAAGCTGATTGAGAATTACATTATCATACGGATGTAGCCAAGATTCTGTGATGCATAGCACGTCTGTTTGTGCTTCATCTATATGATCAACTATAGTTTGGATTTTATTGCATACAGATCTAGCATTAATTAATTCAATGCTAATTAGCTTCTCTGAATTGGATAATGCTTGAATTACATTTGTTTTGACATGAGATCTTTCATTTAGATGCAAATGCCTATCAGAGCTATGATTAATACAAGTGCCATATTGCCATGGCTGCGGTTTTACGAAAATGTATTTGCATAACACTATCCAAGTGAAAGGGGGTAGCCAACTATAATTGCTTTGGCTATATTGCTGTTGTAGGATTACAGGGAAACCTTGTAAACAGATGAGGTAGAATGGTAAAAACAACATTGCATGTATATAAGAGACGACACTATAAGTCTATACTTGCACTTGGTTGAAAGTTGTTTTTCATGTTCATGCATATAACTTCTTCTTCTTCGCCTAGGGTCCCGCCAAAGGGCCCTCTTGCGAGGCCCTCAGGCGCGGGCCCGCAAGGCGCGGGCACGCCTTTGCTGAGGCAGTTCTAAATCCGTTGTAAAGAGCAGTGATTGGTTGCAGGTTTATTCTCAATCGCAGCTCAAACAAACACACACAGCTGATTCCCTCTCTGATTTCCCCGATCGCTGAAAAGCCTTTGCTGAGGCAGTTCTAAATCCGTTGTAAAGAGCAGTGATTGGTTGCAGGTTTATTCTCAATCGCAGCTCAAACAAACACACACAGCTGATTCCCTCTCTGATTTCCCCGATCGCTGAAAAGCCTTTGCTGAGGCAGTTCTAAATCCGTTGTAAAGAGCAGTGATTGGTTGCAGGTTTATTCTCAATCGCAGCTCAAACAAACACACACAGCTGATTCCCTCTCTGATTTCCCCGATCGCTGAAAAGCCTTTGCTGAGGCAGTTCTAAATCCGTTGTAAAGAGCAGTGATTGGTTGCAGGTTTATTTTCAATCGCAGCTCAAACAAACACACACAGCTGATTCCCTCTCTGATTTCCCCGATCACTGAAAAGCCTTTGCTGAGGCAGTTCTAAATTTATGAATGGTATTTAAATTTGATAGTGGTCTCAAAGCACATGGAAGAGTAACTAACTATGTCAGGCACTGCTACAAGGTCCCTTTCTGAAGAACTTACATCGTAAGGGTCCCTTTTACTAAAGTGCATGAAGCAGTTAATGTGGGAATTAGTGCCTGCCGCAAGTGTATGGTCACACCGACAGCTAACCCGGCAATTTGACACTTAGGGGCTTCTTTACAAAGCCACGGTAGCGGTTTCCGATCGTTATTACAGCCGCAGCCCCATTGTAAACAAGCACCTTAGAGTGTGCTAATCCCTGTATTAGAAGGAATGGGGCATGGATTGGACCGGACGGAGATTGTGCCTTACACAAGGAGGGCAGTTTTATAAGGGGCTCGTAAAAGCACTGTGTAATGCATCTCTGTTAAGACTATTTTATCAGACTAAGTAGGTGGCTACTTCTCTTTCCGATCGGTATGATCTTTGCGCACATGGCAGAGATCATACCGACATTTCCATCAGCCCTGTTTTATATCTATTCATGTACTTGCGCACTCCGCCCACACACCACCCAAATTCTATCCATGTGCCCATGTCCCATCAGCAAAGGGCACGCCGTCATGTCAATGCTTTTGTTTCAGCTGACCGGTATTTCATAAGAGGTCAGTAACATGCACATGTGGCCACATACAGATGTTAACGATTAAAATAACCCCCAGTTAGGCACATACACGTCATCTAAAAGTACGCGCTCCTGCATAAAATGACCTCCAAAATGTGCACTACAGTACTGTACATTATCTATTAATGCTGCAGAAAATGTGAAACAGTTAATGCTACCTATTGAGCAAGTGTTAAGTGGATCCACGTTATCTATAATGTAGTTGACATATGATGAGGTTATTGCTTCTTCCGAAACTATATGGAAAGATGCTGGGCACATGACCTCCAACAGTTAACACAGAGGCTTTGCAGTCACCCTGGGTTCATTATGTCCATTAACGCATCCTACCTGCCAAATGTTAATGACCTTTAGTGTAAGGGGGAATGGAGAATTTGGATTTAGGTCACACCTTTTCTGTAGCTGTTCAGGGTCCAGATGGGAAAGGGGCCATCTCTACCTTCTCCTACCTCACTGGCATCATTGTCCAAAATTCATCTAGCATCACTTTAGAATATGGCAGCTGGGAAATGCTTCTGTGCCCTCTTTGGACTTCAGTGAATGCTAATAGGTTGGGCAGCCAGGTGGATCTGTGTAAATTGGGGAGTGGGGGAGGGCCTGGGGCCATTTATTTTAATTTTGGGGCAGCAGGGTGTGTCAGGGCTGGCTACTAATGTATTGTGCTATCTGAAAATAAAATCAAAACAAATAATGATGGAATTTTTAAATGAAAAGGAGCAGAGGAGTAACTTAGTGATGACAGCAACAAGATGAGAAGCATCAATGCCAGGGTTCAAATACCACTGATCTCTCTGCGACCTTGGGCGAGTAACTTAACCCTTCACTGCCTGAGATAAGGGCTAGGATAGGTCTGATTGCATGAAATGCGACGTGTGGAAACTAGTGCATGGTGGCATCTTTTAGTAAATCTAGTGCCCAGATTGTCAACCCTCCGAGGACAAGGAAATACTGGATGAATCTGAATGCAATTTGCCCTGAACTACTACTGCGGGGAGCATGAGCTAAATCCAAATATAAATGATAGGACATTCCTGTAAAATTCCTGTATTGTTCAAACAAAAATACATCCATAATATATGCATTTCTTAATAACCACCCATTTGTCCACAGACATTCTGGAAGAGTTTGAAAAACAGAGCAATAATATTTATAAAGAAAGAAAGATGTTAATTTTTGTATAGGGAATATGCATCTAAATATATCTGAAAAATAATTAATTCAGTACAATATAAAGTAACATATTAAACAAGAAAATGCAGTAACAAATTGAAGACATTTCGGCATACAGAGGTGAAAAGCAGGATATAAATACAGTTAAATAAACAGTAGGAACCCAAAGTGGGAGAGGACAGTTCGATCTGTCTTCTGGGGTTTAGGTAAAATAAGGTTGTCGAGCTGCTTCAGTATGGTGGGATATTCTGGGATGTTTGGGGAGTACCTTGAATGTTTCTCTTTCTGGTTGCTGTGATGTTTTTTATTGTTTGTTTTTAAACTTATAATTCAGGTTCCCAAGAGAAGGAAGCTTGTCATGGATTAGTGGATTATAAATCTTAGCAAGATTTTCAAAAATAATATTTATTTTAATTTGGGTGGTTTCTCAAGGCTCAGGATTCAACTAAACACATTCATTAGCACAATTAACACAAGTAGCTGGCATGTTAATTTCCTACTTTTTTAGTCTTCCTATGTGAAAATCTGAACTTTGACCCCTGACAACTGGTGGTGCTGACCCCAAAATCCGGGGTGGAGTATTGGCAGAACTGAACTAGCAAAGAGCAAAAACAAATTCTGCTCAGAATTACTAGGATATTACAACATTCTTCAGGTCTTAATGCCCTCAGTCGTTCCATCAACTGTGTGAACTGTACCCTTTGCCCCTCCTCTACTCTCCCACCGACACACACACACACATATCCCTCCCCCTCTGTTACATAAACCACAGATGAAGTAAGTCATCTGCTTATATAGCATTATTCTTATTTATGCAATTCTATCAGGAATATGCAAAACTGACAGTTTTTAAACCCCTTTGGCCAGTCATCTAATGAGACTGGGTGTCCAGCTGAACTGCTGAATCTCAGCTCTGAGCCAGAGATTTCCTCTCCTTCCTTATCAGAATGTTTTTATGTGTGCAGTTCTTCATTATTCTGAACATATTATCATGTATGTCTATACCTTCAGTTTATTAGAAATAATCTAATAAAATTATAAATGTTTATTTTCTGTGTTCAATGGTGCCTGCAATTCTCTTCCAGGTGTTCGGTCCCAAATTGTTCTGAGAGAGTCCGGTGGCGATGTGAAGAAACCCGGAGAGTCACTGAAGCTAACGTGTGCAGTTAGTGGCTTTAGTCTCAGTAGCTATGGCATGCACTGGATCAGACAGGCTCCCGGGAAAGGGCTGCAATGGATCGTTTATTATTATTCTTCCTCTAGCAACAGCTACTTGGACGCAGTCAAAGGACGATTCACGGCTTCCAAGGACAGCTCCAATTTCTACTTACACATGACCAACCTGAAAACTGAGGACACCGCTGTGTATTACTGTGCGAGAGACACAGTGACAGGAAACCGGCTTGGAATCAGACAAAAAACCTTCTGCATGGATAATTAATAGATTATTATATGCACCAGATGAGGGCACCAGAGTTCGATTATACAGTAAGACCACAGCAAAGGGAAATGAGCACAAATATTGTTCATATACAATTATTTATTTATTTGTGCTGTTTAATTGCCTTTATGGAAAGATTCGCAGAAGGCTGGACACCGGCAATTACAAATTAGTAACAATAATGGAGTACATTTACTAATGTTCACCAAGGGTTTGTACCTAATGCACACAGGGAACAAAAAGTAACAACCCCACCATAACTATTGGAGTTGCCTAGCTTCTTCCCAGGAAATGCCACACTAAAATATTCCCTAAAGCATGGTTGCAGCATTCTTAATGTGGGTTCACTTAACATTATTGAGGAGGCATCAAGTGCACCCAGGCTACACAGCATCATTGGAAATTACAGTAGTGTGCATTCATTGCCCACACACTATTTTTCACCCATCTTCGGGGGTTCAGAGGCGGCAGGCCATGTGTGCCGAAGCACATGACCTGCTGCTGAGCTTAGCCGTCCCACCCCCTGCTGCCGGAATCTGCGGCAGCGCAACATAGCTCAGTAAGAGGGAGGGAGGGCCATGTGGCTCGGTGCACAGAGATCTGCTGCTCTAGGCAGCTGCCTAGCCTATCTAGTGGGATGAGCCAGCCCTATCTACAGGATATGAACAATTTTGAGAATGGTTTTCTGAATTCCTAAATAAAAACAATTTTGCTATCAGTGAATACTGTAAGATTTGTTCTGAGATTTGTGGAATAATGGAGACATTAGCAGGGGACTTTTATAAGGGTGTGTGTACTTTTTGGCACTAAGCATGCAACTAACTGGGGGTTATTTTAGTCATTAACACATGTAGATGATCACATGTGCATATTAATGACCACTTCTACTGTAAAACACCAGGGTAAAAATGTGCATCTTGCTCAATAACACACGCTCTGCTGGTGGCCAAGCATATGGGCGGAGTGTGGGAATAGTATGGGCAGAGGTCACAATACACACGTAGTTTATAAAGTTCTATAATTTATGCCCGCTCTTGAAAAACAGAAGCTCTAGGGCTGGTGTAAATGTCAGCGCCTTAAGATGAGATTTCTGCAGCTTGAGCTAATCGTTCATGAAAACAAGTAGGCTAACATCAGAGCATTCAAGGCTAGAGAAGAGGCGGCTCTGGGGGATAACTGGGCCGTGGCGATAAGCAGCACAAATTAGGCCTCTGAAAGGCTGTTCTAAACTTTCACCACAGAAGCTAACCAGGGTGCAGCTGAATATCGCCACTGCCCAGTTTAGCTTCACTGCTATCCGGCCAACATGGATATTCAATGCCGGAGGCCGGATATGGCCCTGGCATTGAATATCCAGATTTAACCTTCAGCGGTAACAGCTAGTCATTTTACAAGGGCAAGTCACCACCTCTGAATACTGGGCCCGACGTGTTTAACAACAGACAGGAAGTACTCTTCCATGCTTCCCCTCATGGTTCAGCAGCTGGAAATGGTTAAACAGAGTCTCGAGTTTATTATAAATGGAGAGCAGCTGCTTCCATCTTCTCACACATCGTTACATCCTGCTGTAAGACTCCAGTGAGCATGAACGCACCCTGTGGAAATGTGGGGAAAGAATAAATACCCCCACAGTGTAATAAACTGACTTGTACAGTCATTCCAGGTTCTACACTCAGTAAATTTATATTCAGCAACTGCTCCTCCAGCTCCCCCCTGAGCCCCGATCGGCATCCTGACAGAGAGCAGGAGGCGCCAAAACCCTCCCACTCTCCAACGAAAGGCCAATCAGGGCTCAGCACCAGCAACTACAAGAACTTTAAAAAAGCGTGCCTCCCAGCAGGCCCGCACCTGAGGCCTTACAAGAGGGCCCTTTGGTGTGGCCCTTAGACGGGGCACTTAGGCTACGAAAAAGCCTCGAGATGACAGACCATCACACATCAAAGCTAAGGAACCTATCACAAGCAGTACAAAGAAGCAATGTGTCCTGTCTCCACCACACCGCCATCATCACCCCAGCCCTCCTGCTCCATTAACATTACCCCAGCCCTCCTGCTCCACTAACAACACATAAGTTCACAAACGTGAGTAGAGTTATCCTACATGGTGCACACCACCACAGATACCCTGCAACAACCTGCCCTACTCAATGGTAAACCTCGAAAACCTAAGCCTAAAACCATGCAAACACGAACACCAATTATACGCCATCTTCTTTGCTCTGATCCTTTGCTCCCATCTTTCAAGTGCTACCCATTTCTATCCAACCCTCATAACAGCCCTCCAAACTCCTCCCACTTACCTAATGTTTTACTCTCAACCATGTCAGATCATACACAAGAATAGTACCTTCAAGCAACACAAGAGGAGACCCACCAGACTTATTCAAATTCAACACTCCTCACATAATTCAACTCAATTCCCCCCTTCCCTAGCCCACCCCCCCATATTGGTAGGTCTTATAAATGCCAGATCCATACGTTAACAAGATAAATACCATTATCGACCACATACAAGACAACCACATTGATATCCTCTGTATTACCTAATCATGGCTAAAGAGCTCCGAACAAATCGTCTTGAATCAAGTTACACCCCCCACATTCATGGCATTCAACTGCCCCCGTACTCACAAAAAAGGTGGAGTATTCATTCTAGCCCAAGAAAACTTGAAACTCAAGACATCCAATTCATTAAGTACTGACTGCCATGACATCATTATCATAGAAAACAAATGCTTATCCATCTGCCTAATCTATAGGGCCCCCAATTCCCACTCAGAAGACACATCCAACATTCTTGAATCCATATTCTCAGCAATCTCTCCTCACAAACTCTTTATAGTACTAGGGGACTTGCACCTCACATTTGCTTCTAACAAAGAGGAAGCAGCCTTCCACAAAGCAATGGACTCCATTCTATTCAAACAAATTCTCACAGGTCCTTCTTATCGCTCTGGCTCCACCCCAGATCTCATATTTGTCCCAGCAAGCATCCTAGACCAAGCAGCATTATCTACGACCCCCATAACATGGTCGGACCACCATGCCATACTGTTAAAAAGTCACCTCAACAATCAACCAAAATCACCAAAACCAGATAATCCTACCAGACGCTTCAAAGCATTTGACAAAGAGCAATTCTTCAGGGACACCCTTCAATTCCTGCCCCAAGACTTTACTGACCTGGATGAAGCTGTCAACATCTGGAACACTACCATCAGTGCCGCTTCGAGACTTCCAACTCCAACCATCCCAAACAATCTAGACAGGAGACCAAGATCAGCTCCTTGGTACTCAAATACAATAAGAGAATCAAAGAGGAAACTACGTCAATATGAGCGTCGGTGGCGATATGACAAGACTGAAATCACACTAAAACACCACCAAATAATGCAACAAGACTACAATGTCCTAATAAATAAACACAAACACCATATGAACCTCATTCTAAAAGTCTGCAACAAACCCAGAGCTCTTCAACATCGTCCGAACTCTAACTAGGGACCCAACACTGAAGCATGAAAACCCAATACACCCTCAAACCTTTGCTGACTACCTCATAACCAAGAATAAACCATCTCAAACCACACTATACAAGGACACTTCTAAACATGACACTCTACCTATCAGTGTCAGCCCCATCGCCCTAAACCACCTGAAAAACTTCAACATCCCGTCAACAGAGCAAATTGCCCATACCATAACTGAGCTGCCCAGTGACATGGATCAAATCTGCCAAGGACTATCTAATCAAATTCATACAAAAGATAAGTACCTCACTTACCTAGGGATACATGCCCCAGGCTCTCAAGCAAGCTACCATCCGCCCTATTCCAAAGAATACACCACCACACAGCAATAACCCATCAAACTACCGCCCAATATCCAGCCTCCCATTGCCCTCCAAAATAATTGAGAAGATTGTTCCGAGACAGCTCTAGGACCACATTGACCTTCACACCCCTCTGGATCCACACCAACATGTTTTTTGTCCAGATCACAGCATAGAGACACTACTCATCCATTTATTTGATAACCTGCTCCAAGGTATTGGCAACATAAGACAAGGTTTCCTGTTAATTTTCGTTGACATATCATCTGCCTTTGACAGAGTCTCCCATGACATCCTTCTGGAGTGACTGGCATCAATTGGGATCCAAAACATCACTCTCAAGTGGTTCCAGTCATACCTCGGAGGCAGACAACAGATAGTCAAATCCGGTCCACACCGACTAAGGAGTTCCTCAAGGATCTTCACTCTCTGCCCTCCTTTTTAACATTTATGCACAACCAGTTTGCAACATATTCAGGAAACCCACAACATACAGTATGCCATATATGCAGGTGGTATTATGGCCTACATCCCAATCCAGTTAGACACTCACCACACTGTCAACATGCCTCCATGACATAACCTTGTTTACCAACAACAACATCAAGAAGACTGAGGTAATAATTATCACAAGGAACACTGATTTCACCCCCCCACCCCCGCCTCAATCAAAATTGCCAATTTTCAAATTACAATAAAGGATGAAGTCCAACACCTGGGTATCATCATTGACAAACATCTCAACTTACAAGCTCATATCAACAAAACCTACATGTCTGCATTCCACAAGCTCGCAATAATCAGAAGATTAAAATCTCTCCTTAGTCAAGAACACTTCCGCACAGTATGTCAGTCCATCATAAACGCCATCACTGGACTACTGTAATGCCCTCTTCCAAGGGTTGCCCAAACAAACTACCCGACCCATGCAACTAGACCAAAACACCGCTGCCAGAACCACCAGCTTACCTCTACAAACTCTGACCAGAAACTGTACAACGGCACTTGATATATCTTAAACCCCAATTGTATAGAACAATGTATTATAGCTCATGCTGTACCATAGCTCACAATGTACATAGTTCAACCTAATCTAATACACTAAACCTCTTACACGCAACTCATGACATTTTTTCACTGCATGAAATACCCTTCCACTACTTTTGATTGTATTGCTGTGACACCACCTTGATTGTAGGATAAGGCGGTATAGAAATACTGTTAAATAAATAAAATAAATAAAATCATGGGATCATCTCAGCAGGAGCATATAACTCCCCTCCTGCACCAACTACACTGGTTGCCAATTACATCACGTGCCAAATACAAATCTGCCCTCACCATCTTCAAGATCAAAAACAACCTAACAGCTAGAAGTCTGCAGGATCTCATCTGTACCAAATCTAACAACAGACCTGAAAGAAACCGCAATATCAATACCATCCCTACACCCAACCTGTTCACAAAAGCCAATAAAACCACTGCCAAGAGGGCCCTCTCGCTTGCCGCTCCCTCAATCTAGAACACTCTCCTGGATAAACCAAGAAGAACCACAGACATAAAGGACTGCTCAAGATCCTTCTTTTCATCGAGTGCTTCAATGAAACCTGATGCTCCCCCTCATGACCAGTTACATATATATCACTTTGTACATCAGTTATACGTTAGCATTCCCAGTTCTCTCCCTCTCTATGTTTGCAAAGAAAGTTATTCTTTAATGGGATAAAGTTTTAATTGTTTCTCTCGAAAGTTCTCTGTAAATTGACGTTTTATTGTAAACCGCCTTGATTTTAAGATAAGGCAGTATAGAAAATGTGTTACATAAATAAATTATGGGTTGGACACACCTTAAGAGACACATGAGAGTTACTTTAAAAAATTTCAATATGTATTTATAATCGTGTGAAGCCCTGGGAGGTTTCCGGCAATTCCTCTTACCAGGAACTTTGCCTGGTATTCTGCACTTTTTAGTTCCCTTGGGAATATTTCTTTATTGACATTTTGGAGAGAAAGTCAAACTTTACAAATCGGCTAAGTTTTCCTGCCAAAGTAGGGAAACGTTTGTGAGAATGTGAGTGGATCATCATTGCTTCAAAGCCTTGTTACAGTTATATCCACTCACATTGTTAGTTATATCCACTCACATTGGAAGACTGGGCATCAAAATGGCAGATGAAATTTAATGTGGAGAAGTGCAAGGTTATGCACCTAGGGAAGAACAACCCAAACTATGGGTACACGATGCAAGGTTCCACATTAGGAACCACCACCCAGGAAAAAGATTTAGGCGTCATTGTGGATACCATGTTAAAACCCTTGGCCCAGTGTGCAGCGGCGGCCAAGAGAGCTAATAGAATACTAGGTATGATAAGGAAAGGAATGGAAAATAAAACAAAAGATATTATAATGCCTCTATATCGTTCCATGGTGAGACCGCACCTTGAATATTGTGTGCAATTCTGGTCGCCGTATCTTAAAAAGGATATAGCGATTTTAGAAAAGGTTCAGAGAAGAGCCACCAAAATGGTAAAGGGGATGGAAGGATACTCCTATGAAGAAAGGCTAAAAAGGTTGGGGCTCTTTAACCTGGAAAAGAGATGGCTGAGGGGAGATATGATAGAAGTCTATAAATTAATGAACGGAGTGGAACGGGTAAACGTAGATCGATTGTTTACCTTATCAGAATATAGAAAGACTAGGGGACATGCAATGAAGCTACAGGGTAAACTATTTAAGACTAATAAAAGAAAATATTTTTTCACTCAACGTGTAATCAAACTCTGGAATTTGTTACCGGAGGATGTAGTAAAGGCTGTTAGTGTAGCTGGGTTTAAAAAAGGTTTGGACAAGTTCCTGGAGGAAAGGTCCATAAACCATTATTAAGAAGGGACCCAGGATATCAATGCTTGAACCAATACAAGCATTGTGGAACCTGTGTCCCTTGGGAAAACTGCTAGGTACGTATGACCTAGATTGGCCACTGTTGGAAACAGAATACTGGGCTTGATGGACCTTGGTCTGACCCAGTATGAGATATCTTATGTTATTATGTTCACCCAAATTATTTGTCAAGTGAGTTAATTTATGTGACTGGAAATTCAAGTTGATGTCATGCTAGTAGGTTATGAGGGAAGTCATCGTTAATTATGTGCAAGTTAATTATTAACTTCATTTGCCCTAGAAAGAGGATCTTACAGAGTTTGCCAGAAAATTGAACTTTTTCCAAACATATGCAAGTTTGAAAAATAGTGGAGATAGCAAATGAAACACCTACACCATAATCACCCAAATTTGCATAGATATTGTGGTAAGGAGAGTGCAGCTCAGCATGGAAATAAAAGAGAAAGAAGAACTTTTTCTTCTTTTCGGGGGATGGGTGCACCAGAACACATACACCACAGCAAAATCCCTGAGAGAAACCAAGAGGGTAGAGCTAGGTTTAAGCCACTCCCAGACTCCATGACAGCCCTAGGTAAGAGTAGGAGGTACAAGTGGGTGGAGTCAGAAAGGGAGATGCCCTGCTCAACGTTTAAGTTTGAGAAAACAAACAAAGTTGAGAGAAGCAGCCAAGGCAGAAGCAGCCAAGGGAGGAGCAGACACAAAGAGAGCAGCAGCAGAGACAAGAGCAGCCAGCACTGCAGCCCAGGAAGCTACAGAGAAGGTTCCAGGCAGAGGACCAAACAGACTGGCAAGAGAGAGAGAGAAAGAAGGTTGGCTTTGGGAACGCAAAGGCAAGAGTGCTTAGACTCCTCGGATGAAGGGTCTATCTGCAGGCAGCAGAAGCCCCAGGAAGGGAAGTGGAGAGCTTACCCTGATTCCCTGTCTAGCTCAGAGGCAGAGAGAGTCACAAGCCACAGACGCCCCAGCCAGGAAGGTGCTGCAACAAGTCTCCAAGGTAGGAGACAGAAAGCAATAAAGCCAAAACCCTGTAATTCTTGCTCTGACTCTGAAGAGAGATTTA
Source organism: Ichthyophis bannanicus (assembly GCA_033557465.1). NCBI lineage: Eukaryota > Metazoa > Chordata > Amphibia > Gymnophiona > Ichthyophiidae > Ichthyophis > Ichthyophis bannanicus. Next base: position 126,822,303 of record CM066048.1, read on the forward strand.
AGCCTAGGAAAACCCGGATTAGGAAGAAGGGGTTTTCAGGGGAAACTGAACAGGAGAAGCCCGTTGAAGTCCTGCCTAGAGGAGGAGGGCTAATTCAGTGGAATAGGCTGTTTAACCTGTTAAAGGACATTAAGCATAAAGTGCCCGAGCGTTTTCAAACGTTGCCAAGATACAGCTCAGCAGAAAGCATGGAGGTAGAAGGTAAAGAAAGTGACCTAACTTCAGCTTGTTCTGAGATGGACTGTAATGTGTGCATTGAGGCTGAGTAATGGAAGCCTGAGAGCAGAGAGAAATTAGGAATTGTAAATTGTCGTGAGCCCTCTCTGTGCACCTACCGGTGAGATCAGGTACTGCACTGGGCCTCAGTGTAACTGGCCTCCTGGTAATTGTAGTTGCTGCCAGTTACAAAAAATTAGTTGTGGACAATCGATGTAAGGTAAACAGGGCTTTATTTCCCTTTCCCAAATAGGATATTTCAATATGTACAAGAACAAAACATAACCCTTCTTGGGTAAAACAAAGAAAACTAACACAAAAATGGCTTTCTTTCAGCTTCTTTTTTTTTTTTTTTATAAATTTATTTAGATTTCCAAAACAACAAAACAAGAGGTCAAAAGAAAATATACAAGTACAATTATAAGAAGTCATATGCGTAACATCCATACAACAGAAAAACCAGAAAACAACAAATCAAAATCAAAATCAAACCCTCCCTCCCCCCCCCCCCCCGGTTCTCTGAAGGACAATGGCATCAATTGTCTGGTAAACAACAGTGGAATAAAAGAAAAAGAAGAGGGAAAAAGAAGAAAGAAGAAAAAAAAGAAAGAGGATATGTCAGTCGAAATGACTGGAGGGAAAGAAGACATTTCCACAAAGGACATGTTACATATTACCCTGTCTCAGGTGACAGAGGAACGAGCACAATAACGATCAAGCAAAGACCATCTAGACAAGTTAGCTCCACCTTGCCCGGGTAATGTAATTTACTGTACAGTTTTTCCAGTTGCGCATAGTAACAAACCATATTCCACCAGCAGTCAAAATGTAACAACCGAAAATGCTTCCAATGAGTAAGGATAAGTTTAAGTGCAATGGCTATCATAAAATTAAATAAAAACGTCTGCTCCTTGGAGAGATTCAGAGAGGGCTCAGCCGATCTCAACAGCACTAAAGAGCTTGAGAACGGGTGCGAAAAATCCAAAACACTCTGCATCCGAGCCCAAATCTCTTGCCAAAAACCAAGGAGCAAGGGACAGTCAAAAAACATATGGCGGTAAGTTCCGAGTTCTAGTTGGCATGACCAGCATTTGCCGGCCGACGCCTTGTCCCATTTAGACATCTTAATGGGGGTAATATAAGCTCTATGCAGGAAAAAAAACATAGATTGAGTAAGAGCTGCTGAGCGGGACACTCTTGAAACGGGACCCCACAGAGACTTCCAAATGGCAGGAGAGATCTCCATAACCATGTCCGACTGCCAAGTCTTGGTCAAGCCCTGAGAGGAGACGGGGACAAATTCCCTGATAGATTTATAGAGAAAAGACATGGCGCCTTTACGACCTAGGGACCCCAGAAGGATACTATAGGGAGACCCCGCGGGGGGCAGATCTCCGCTCCTCACTCCCTTAGCGTTTAAGCAATGTTTAAGTTGTAGCCACTGGAAAGAACAGGAGCGAGGGAGGGCAAACTCTCTCTGTAAGGCCGGGAAATCTTTCCATCTCTGACCATCGGTCAGCTGCCCCAGAACCCAAATACCACAGCACATCCACTTGTGCCAAGCAAACGTCCGATTTCGGATTCTAAATGAGGGATTCCACCACAGGGGAGTAGACATGGCAAAGATATCTTGGGTGCCTTGAAGCCGAAGAAGCTGTAAAAAGGCTTCCTGCGTGGCGGAAATAACCCCCCCGGACAGAGAATCCCTGGGAAATTGCGCACCCAATAAATGCCGCAGGGGATACGGAGCCGCCAATCTTTCCTCAACGGCCAGCCAAGTAGGACCATGCTCTGACCCCTCAGACTCAAGCCACAATGCCCCTTGTTTTAATAAAAGGGCATGATGATATTTTGAAAGTCAGGGAACAAGACACCTCCTTCAGCTTTAGACGCCTTGAGCTTTCTAGTTGCTATTCTTGGGGGTTTCCCGTTCCACAGAAAAGCCAATAATGAGCGCTCGAGTTCACCGTAAACATTTCGCGGAAAGACAAAGGGCAACATGCTCAGCAAATAATTTATTTTTGGCGTAAGTGTCATTTTAATTGTCTCCAGTCTGCCCCACCATGAAAGGTGTAAGGGAGACCAAGAGAGGGCCCGTTTACGGATCAACAGCAGCAGAAGGGCGGATACATGTGAAGATCTGGTATCCTCACGAGAGGCGCAGTATTGCGTTCCCAAGTAAGTGATTTGGTCGGAAACCCACCGGAAAGGGAACTCCGCCATCAAGCTCGAATTAGAGACCTTATTCAGTGGGAAGGCGACAGATTTAGACCAGTTAATTTTATACCCAGAGATCGCGGAGTAACTTTCAATAACCGATAAAATCGCGGGAACCTCGGCCGGCTGGGTAAAAAGCATAAGGTCATCAGCATAGGCAGAAATCTTCACCTGCAAATCCCCTATCCTAAAGCCTGCGATACCCTGGTGCTGCCTTATAGCTATCGCCAGCGGCTCCAATGCAAGATCAAACAGAAGAGGAGAGAGGGGGCAACCCTGTCTCGTTCCTCTGAAAAGTGAAAACGAGTTGGAGAGAATACCATTGGCAAAAATGCGAGCGCTGGTATCTGCGTATAAAACTTTGACCATCTGAATAAACTCGGACCCGAGACCAAACCACTGCAACACCTGAAACAGAAAGGCCCACTCCAGCCTGTCAAACGCTTTCTCCGCGTCGAGCGAGAGACCGATATAAGGAACAGGGCGGGAGGAAGCACTCTCCAGCAGATTACACAGCAAACGGGCATTATCCGACGTAGCCCTCCCAGGAACAAAGCCACATTGATCCGGATGAATCAGATCCCCAATCACCTTGGTAAGCCTCTGTGCCAGGGCACTAGCGTAGATCTTGTAGTCAGAATTTAACAGAGAAATCGGCCGATAATTGGTCACGAGCTCAGGGTCTTTTCCGGGTTTCTCTAAGACCACAATAGTGGCTTCTGAAAAATTCCCAGTGGTGCCCTGTCCCCTGATTAACTCTGAGTAATAAATCAGGAGATATGGAAGTAAATCCTCACAGAAGATCTGGTAAAATTCGGCTGGGATGCCGTCAGGACCAGTGGCCTTGCCCCTGGGCATTCCTCTGATAACAGCCCGCAATTCCTTACTAGAGAGTGCGATACCCAGGTCTCCCACTTGCCGTGCAGACGCGGAGGGGTGCGCAAGGTCTCGCGTAAAAGCAGTGAAAGCATTTAGGTCCGGATTGATATCGGAGGAGTATAGTTTCTCATAATACTTAGAAAATTCTTCCAAGATATGCTCACTCGCTGTTTGTTGTACAGAGCTATCGTCCAAAATAGACACGATTCTTTTCTTTTCACACTTCCCTCTCAGCGTCGTTGCTAGGGTGGTACTCGCTCGATTTCGCTCGATATGAAATCTAGCCGACTGCTGCAAGAGCGTTCGATCCACCTCCGAGGATACTACTTCATTGTATTGATACCGAAGTCTTTGGAGTCTAAGGATAATACTGGGATCAGAATGTTTCACCCACAATCTTTCTCCCGCCTTGATCTGACTTTCAAGGACCAATAAGTGAGCTTTGTTCTTCCTACGCTCCCTAATCGCATAACTGGTAATTACAGCCCGTAGGGAAGCCTTAAACGCCTCCCACCAGGCCCATATAGTGGTAGTACCGACCTTGTTATCCTCAAAATAGGACTGAATGGTCTCCCGAATTGCGGACTGGAATGAGGGCTCGGCAAGCCAGGCCCGATTGAACGACCAGGCCGGGGAGGGTTGATCGAGTCCCAATAGAGCAAATTGTAAAGTAACCGCAGCATGATCTGAGATACAAATACTTTCAATGCCAGCAGCACAACTCGAGGATACCAAAGATTTGGACACCAAGAAAAAGTCGATGCGCGAGAATGACTTATGAAAAGGAGAAAAGTAGGTGAAATCCCTACCTGTGGGATGGAGAACTCTCCACACGTCCACCAGGCCAGAGGACTCACAAAGAGCCTGGAGAGCCAGAGATGCTTTCGATAATTTGTCTACCCTCCCAGGGAGGCGGTCTAGAAGCGAATCTCCCACTAAATTGAAATCACCGCCCAAGATAATAGGGGCGGCGTTGCCCATCTGTAGGCTACCCGAGAGAGCACGGAAGAAGAGAGGGTCATCACAGTTAGGACCGTAAATGTTAGAGATTAGAAGAGATTGGGTTCCCACCTGGATGAGAGAGTTTGCCCACCTGCCGTCCCCATCATGGGAGGAGGAAAGAACCGTGGCCCCCAGGGAGCTCCTAGCTAGCGTAACCACCCCGTTTTTCTTGTGGGAAGCAGGAGAAGAACCAATAACAGTGAATTGCTTGTTGTCCAATTTGCTCAGTTCTGCAGCAGTGAGATGAGTTTCCTGCAAAAGAAAAATATCGGCCTTTTGCCGCCGGCAATAAGACAGGATTTTCTGTCGTTTGACCGGGGACTTGAGGCCCTTAACATTCAAGGATAGCAATTTTAAATTAGTAGCCATTGCCCTCTAAATCAAAATATGACAAAACCCCCATGTGACAAAAAAAAAACCTGATAAACATATATCCATAATACCTTATCTCCATTACCCTCAGAGAACCAACAAATGAAACCCAATCCCGAACCCAACTGGACAGGTAAGTCAGCTTGACTAATAAAATATGGCTGACCCCGAACCCACAACTCTACCTAGCACACAGAATATATACAATAATGAGAAACAAAACATCTCAGAGCTATTACAAGGTATATGACATGCTAGCCCTAGTAATCCCCGAGAGAGGCTAGGAGCGCGGACGGCCACTTCCTGCAATGCCAGGCGGCTCCTGCCCCGAGCACAGCCTAGGGGTAGGCTGAGCCAGCTTCCCCGCACATAGGCCTTACAGAGGGTGCGAAAAACACCCAAACGCTCCCTGCACCTTTCCACCCATCAGATGGATCAATACAATACGGGACCCCCGTGCAGTTAACTCTGGTGCATCATGAGGGCTTCTTGTTCTTCCACAAAACGTCGAAGAGCCATCGGGTCCTCAAAAGTCTTAGTCACATTATGCAGGGTGACCTTAAACTTCGCAGGATTCAGGAGGCCATATCGGGCCTGTAGATGCTGTAGACGGGGCTGAGCTCAAGGAAGGCCTTCCTCTTCGCGACCGTAGGCTTGCTATAATCAGGGAAAAAGAATAGCCTTTTTTGACCCTCAGGAAGCAGGAGTTGTTTTCCTCTTGCCGCTGCCAGAATCTGGACAGCGTGCTGATGGCGCAGTAGGCAGAAAATCAGGGGACGCGGTCTGCTACTTTGCGTTGTAGTAAAAGTTGGGATACGATGCGCCCTTTCAATCTCTAGTGGCCGGGCAAATTCGATATGCAGAAACCCGGGTAGCCACGATTCCAGATACCGAATTGGATCGGGCCCTTCCAGGCCCTCCGGGAGTCCGATGAGACGGAGATTGTTGCGTCGTGCCCTGTTGTTCATATCTTCAATGGATTTCTCCAAGTATTCCACTTTCCGGGCAGATTTTGCAAACTGCGATGTAGATTCCTCGCACTTGAGAATCGCCGCTTCGGCTTTTTCCAGACGGCAAGAGAACGTGAGCATTTGAGATCGCATCTCTTTCATGTCATCCTTCATCTCGACCAGGGTGTCACCGTTCAAATCCACCCGCGCTCTAATCGCACGGACTTCGTGAAGCAACTCTTGTAAGCCTTCCGACTTGTCCTGTGAGGAGGCCTGCTTCTGGGGTGAGAGCGGATCAGTTTTAGACCGTTTTAAGCCAGAGGAGGGTGTGTTGTTAAACTCGAGCCGCGTTTGCTTACTCCCGGCCATGAGTAGAATTACCAGCTCAAAATGCACCCTTTAAAGTGGGGGAAAATCCCAGAGATGTTATAAATGGTAGATGGGGTCTGGAGGAGAAAAATCTCAAGCAGCCATATTGGAGTCTTGCTGGCTCCGCCTCCTTCTTTCAGCTTCTTAACAAAAGAAATATAGTTTAAACACAGACCTGTAGCCACCCAGAATAAGGCCTTCTCTTCACCTTGTCAGGCTGCTTATTCTTCTCTATCTTAGGGAGATTATATTATCTGCCAGAGAAAGGCTACAATCCATTTCTTCAATATTCTCTTCAATCACAGAGGCTTCACATTGCATCGGCTCCTCGACAGGAATTAATACCTCTTTACTTTCTCCCTGTGTGGGCTTGGCAAACAGTCCGTCCTGGCTGTGACGTACTTCTTTTTCACTAAGGGAAGACTGTTTGCTGTTACCACAATTACTGGGGTTTTGGTAGTAGGAGCCTCCCCTCTGTTGATATCTGTTTGGCAGGCTAAAGAATTCCCCTGCCCATCTATTAGGAGGAATTACTCCTGCTCTGAGCTCTGCTCTGTTTAGGAACCTGGAACCAGCTGGAACTTCTGACGGCAGCCCTTCTGAAACTCTGTCTCTCACGTACCTCTCAGAGTGTTTTACTTCTGCAGGTAAAAAGCCTTTCCTTTGTTTATTATAAGGGTACTGGAGTTTCTCTGCTCCCCTTAGGCTGGCTTTGGATGGCTTCTGGACTTCCACAAACTGTCCCTTATCTACAAGCCATGAACTCCCCCTTTTTGGACCGGAATAAAACTTCCTGGCTTGTACCTTTTTTCTTCTGTCTCTGCTCCAATCTGGGCTGTTACATTCACTCTCACTTTCTGTGTCAAGCTGTCTGTACCTTTCATTCAAGCATTCCTCGGACTCACTCAGACCTCCGTTCAGGCTTCCAATGTGGTAATTAGACACGCTCTCTTCACAGCTTCTCTCGTCCTCCTCATTCATCCAGTTCCTTCTCTGGGTTTCTCTCCAGCTCCTATCCTGGCTCTTGGTCTGGCTCTTAGGCTGGACCTTGGTCTGCCTAACTGCTTGTGAGCTGAGTTTATCTAGGCATTTCCTAGCTGCACCACTCCCCAGCTGATTAGAGTCAGGTGGGAATCTCCTGGCTTCTCTACTGGCTGGGTGTGTCTCCCTAGCTCGTGACCTCACTTGCTTACGTTGCCCATGGCAACTTTCTACCATGTGCTTTCCCCAAACATTAGTATTTCCTTGAATTGCAATATCATCTGTCTCCATAGGGGTCACTAATGAGTCTGCTCTGTGACAAAATACATGTGTCTTTATGATTACGGAAGTGAAAGCATCATAAAGAGGAAAGAAAAGAAGCCTGTGTAAATAATTCTACTACAACACTTGTTGTGAGTTTTACTTTAATGGGAGAAGATTATCCTTTATTTTCTTTGACTTGAGTGTACAACTGCTTTAAAGATTTGTTACCCGCTTGCCACGGAAGCTAATAAAATTCCTGTGTGCTTTGAAACAACCACTTGGTTCATTTATCTCTATACACAACTACAATCCTTGGTAAAGAGGAATTCAAGATGGCTTCCCGTCCCTACTAGGCGATCGCCTGGTAGGGGCGCGAGCGCCACAATATTTCTTCCTTAACTGTCTGGCTTTTTAAAACAGAGTTCTGAGACTGAGAACCTGTATAATATTCAGGATTAAAGTCCTCACTAGGGACACTAAATAGTTTAGACACTGGCAATTAAAATGCCCCCTAAATATATGAAGCACTTTGCACTTTATGACTGAAGTGTGCACCTCGTATTAGAAGTACAATGAGGATGTTGTATCAAGCTAGGAATAGCTTTCACATATTAAAAGGCCTCCCAAAACATGCAACACATCCCCTTGCAAATGACACAAAATACGGCAGCACGTATCAAAACAGGAGCCCTAAGACATGATCATGTAACTCTCCTCCTAAAACAACCACACTGGCTCCCAGTGTATGCACGCATCAAATTTAAAGCGACTCACCATTTTCAAGATCCTACACCACATATCCATAGACACAGCAATCACTGATTCAAAAAGATCCAGAACTCAGACATAGAAGAACTAGCAACAAAACCCAACTCCTTACCCCCAACACCAAAACAAGATGCAAAACAACATGCAACAGGGCACCCTCACTATATATGCCCCAACAATATGGAACTCCTTACCAGAAGAAATCAAAGCCATGACAGATATTCAAGACTTTCCCAGGAAACTCAAAACGTTACTATTCTCTGAACACTTTGACACCATCACATAACCTGGAACAAAACACGTAACATCACAATGCCACCCTCCCCTATTCCTCATGTGAACAAACATCCCACCCAAACCCTTAGAATGTTAAACCCCGGTTTTGTTACCAATACTCCAAGTTAATGTCCCTGTTGTAATACAGCACCAAGTTTGTAATAATGTAAACCGCTTTGACTAAAGGATAAAGTGGTATTAAAAAACCTGTTAAATAAATAAAATGACAAATAGACATAATTGTATGTACTAAGTTTTGTAAATGGTATGTGCTGTATGAACAAGTACAAGCTGAAATTGACAGAACATGCAAACAGGATATCCTGATAGTCATGGGTGACTGGAATGCAAAAGTTGGCAACAAAGAAGAAGGCAAAGTAGTTGGAAAATATGGACTTGGCAACAGAAATGAAGCTGGAGAAAGATTGATAGAATTCTGCAAGACCAATGATCTATTCATCTCAAACACCTTCTTCCAGCAACACAAGCGACGACTGTACACATGGACTTCACCCAATGGATTGTATAAAAATCAAATTGACTACATCTGTGGAAGTCAACGATGGAAAAGCTCTGTAACATCAACAAAGACAAAACCTGGAGCTGACTGTGGTACAGATCATCAACTACTAGTATGCAAACTCAAGCTAAAGTTGAAAAAGAGCAAACCACTCATGAACGCACCAAAATATGACCTTGAGAATATACCACTGGAATTTAAAGACTGCCTGCAAAATCGATTTGCTGCTTTAGATACAAATGACAGAGCTCCGGAAGAGTTATGGAATGACATCAAGAAGGTTGTGCTGGAAGAAAGCGAGAAGTCTCTACAAAAGGTGAAAAAGCAAAAACGGCCAAAATGGATGACGGAAGAAACGCTGAAAATTGCCCAGAAACGCAGAGAAGCTAAAGCCAAAGGAGAAAGAAAGACAATCGCAGAACTCAACAGAGATTTCCAACGTGCAGCAAGACAGGACAAGGAAAAGTACTACAATGACACTTGCAAGGAAATAGAAGCAGAAACTATTAGAGGAAGAACAAGATTGGCTTTCCTAAAGCTGCGAGAGTTAAAGAAAAAGTTCCAGCCTCGAATTGGAATGTTACAAGATGCTCAAGGTTCTATGTTGAATGATGCTGAGAAGATCAAGAAAAGGTGGAAGGAATATACAGAGTTTTTATATGATAAAGATCAAGTGGACCAACAGCCGTTTCAACCTATACCTTATGATCAGGAACCATTGGTGATGAAAGAAGAAGTTGAAGCAGCATTGAAAGCCTTATCAAAGAACAAAGCACCAGGCATTGATAGCATTCCCATAGAAGTATTGCAGCAATCTGATGCAGCTGTTACCGTACTTACAAGGCTCTGCCAAGAAATATGGAAGACAACATCATGGCCAACTGACTGGAAAAGATCTGTGTTTATACCAATACTAAAGAAAGGTGATCCAACTGACTGTGGAAATTATCGCACAATCGCTCTGATCCCACATGCCAGCAAGATTTTACTGAAGATTATTCAAAAGAGACTACAGCCATACCTAGAACAAGAACTACCTGAAGTGCAAGCAGGGTTCAGGAAAGGGCGAGGAACGAGAGACATCATTGCGGATGTGAGATGGATCCTTGAAAAGACTAAAGAATACCAAAAGGATATCTATTTGTGCTTTATCGACTATAGCAAGGCTTTTGACTGTGTAAACCATGAGAAACGCTGGGCCACATTAAGAAGCATGGGTATACCAGAACACCTGATCGTTCTCTTGCGTAATCTGTACATTGATCAAGAAGCAACAGTTCGAACGGAACAAGGAGAAACAGAATGGTTTAAAATAAGCAAAGGTGTAAGACAAGGCTGCATACTTTCCCCCTACCTGTTTAATTTATATGCAGAACAAATCATCAGAGAAGCAGGACTGTATGAAGACAACAGAGGTGTGAAGATTGGTGGAAGACTCATCAACAACCTTCGTTATGCTGATGATACCACATTACTGGCTGAAAGCGAAGATGATCTGAAATATTTGCTTCTCACAATCAAAGAACATAGTCTCAAAATGGGCCTGCACCTTAATGTAAAGAAGACAAAGATCATGACAACTGGCATAATCAACAGGTTCATCTTTGAAGGAGAAGAAATTGAAATTGTGAACAACTTTAACCTACTTGGATCAACTATCAATAAAGAAGCAACAAGCAGTCAAGAAATCAGACGACGCATTGCTCTTGGCAGAATGGCTATGAAAGACCTAGATAAGATTCTCAAGAGCAGAGATGTCTCTCTCCATACAAAGATTCGACTTGTTCAAGCCATGGTATTTTCAATAACATCATATGGATGTGAAAGCTGGACAGTGAAAAAGACAGACAGGAAGAAAATTGATGCCTTTGAATTATGGTGCTGGCGGCGAATACTGTGTATATCATGGACTGCCCGAAGAACAAACCAGTCGGTACTAGAGGAGATCAAACCTAAGCTTTCTTTAGAAGCTCAGATGACAAGACTTCGACTTTCATACTTCGGACACATCATGCGAAGAGAGAGATCATTAGAGAAAGACATCATGCTTGGCAAGATAGAAGGTCAACGCAAAAGAGGAAGGCCAGCAATGAGATGGATCGCTACAATAACAGCAGCTACGGGTACCAGTCTGTCGTCAATGAGCCGCCTGACTGAAGACCGAACACAATTTAGGATAGCTATCCAGAGGGTCGCCATGAGTCGACTCCGACTCGACGGCACTTAACAACAACATGTGCTGTATTACATGAGGAAAGTCATGCTGAGACAGACAAAGAATCCATCGAGCCCAATATCCTGCCTCTAAGAGAGGCCTGTTGGGTTCATAATCAGCCAGTAGATCCTAATAGATCATTTTTAGTGATAAGCTATGGGTAGTGGTTCCCAAGCTTATCCTGAGGATTCCCCAGCCAGTCGGGTTTTCAGGATATCCACAATGAATATACAGGAGAGAGATTTGCATACACTGCCTCCGTTGTATGCAAATCTCTCATGCGTATTCATTCTGGATATCCTGAAAATCTGACCAGCTGGGGATCTCCAGGACAGGTTTGGGAACTACTAAGCTATGGCTTTTCCAAGTCTACCTGACTAATTTCTTTTCTATGGGCATTTCCTCCAGGAACTTGTCCAAAACTCTTCTGAACCAGAATATTTTGTATTTGCAAAGCTGTTCTCGGAACTTAAGCCAAGCCAATTAATGAGATGAAGAATCCTGAAAATCAGCTTATTTATGGTTCTGCATGAGCAAGGTTTGGCACCCAAAACTAAACAAAAGCAAACTTTTGTGCTGAACATGACTGCACCTCAAGGAGTGGCTACATTTTTTGCAAAAAAACTCCCAAACTGTTCACAATTTGATGCCCATCTTCCTGCAAAATGTGGGGCCCTGAAAGAAGCTGTATAGTGTCAAAGCCGGGGTTCTCAACCTAATTCTCAGGACACACCCAGCCAATCAGATTTTTATGATAACCACAATAAATATGCATAAGACAGATTTGCATACAATGGAGGCAGTGCACGGAAATCTGTTTCATGCATATTCATTGTGGTTATCACGAGAACCTGATGGACTAGGTGTATCCCGAGGACTGGGTTAAGAACCCCTGTATTAAAGTGACTGGCGGAGCTTGGCATTTTCCAGCTTGACAGACAAAGCAAACCTTAACAACCTCTGATGTACCTCCCAGATGGGAATGTGCAAGTAGGCCTCCGTCAGATCTAATGACGTTAAGTACTCTCCCTGACGCACCGCTACAATTACCGACCGCAACGTTTCCATACGAAAGTGAGGCACCCGTAGACACCGATTTACGCTCTTGAAGTCTAAAATAGGCTGCAGCGCTCCACCTTTCTTTGGCACCACAAAATAGATGGAGTACCGACCCAAACCGTACTCTGCTTTCGGGACCTCCACAACCGCCCCTAAGTGCAACAGACGGTCGAAGGTCCTGCGAACCGCCAACGTTTTCTTTTGACCTCTGCAAGGGGACATGACGAAGGAATCCCGCACGGGATGCGCCAGCTCTAGTGCATAACCCTGTCGAATTATCTCTAGGACCCACTGGTCAGACGTGATGAGGGTCCAAGCAGACAGAAACTTCCGGAGCCTCCCGCCTATGGAAGTTTCCTCCACCGGGACCCACCTCATCTCATTGCGGTTTACGAGTTGCTGATGCGGAGCCCAAGGAGAAACCTCTATTAGCTCCTCGAAACCCTCGAACTCGGGCTGAAAACCTGCCCCTCTAATAGGACCCGAAGCGCGTCGACCGAAACCTCCGAAGTTGCGAAACTGGCTTCTAAATTTTTGAAAATACTTTCCCTGTTTCTGCTTATCCTCTGGAAGCCTACCAGCCTTGGACTCCCCGAGGTCCTTTACCAACTTATCGAGATCTTCTCCGAAGAGCAACTTCCCTTTGAATGGCAGCTTACTGAGTCGGGACTTGAAAGAACCGTCCGCCGCCCAGTTACGCAACCACACTGACCTACGGGCGGCCACCACCGATGCCGTGCTATTCGCGAGTGCTCTGATCAAATCATAGTGCACATCCACTAAATATGCTGCTCCGGACTCCAGGCGCCCCAACTCCTTGAGCTCCTCGAGATCCAAATGAGGCGAGTGACACAACCGTTGCACCCAGCGCAAGCATGCCCGCGCCACCCAGGCCCCACAGATAGATGCCTGCAAAGAAAGTAAGTCAGCCATGAAGGTCTGCTTTAGGAGACCATCAACCCTTCGGTCCTGAGCATCCTTCAATGCTGCACTTCCCTCTACCACAATGGTAGTCTTTTTGCTAACTGCAGACACCACCGCGTCAACCCGCGGTGTCCGGAACCTTTCCTTATCCTTATCGGTCAGCGGATAAAGCCTATTCATTGTGCATATACCTCTGAGCCCTGCTTCTGGCTGGTTCCATTCGTCCTGAATCATCTTATCGACCACCTTATGTACCGGAAACACCACCTGTGTCTGACGAACCGCCTGAATGACGGGATCCTCCACCTCGTCCTCCGCGGATGTCTGAGCTGCCAGATTTAACATCTGCATCGACTCCGTAATCAACGCCGGAAGCTCCTCTCTACGAAAGACTCTAATGATCTTAGATTGATCCTTAGGTTCCAGGATCTCCCCTTCCTCCAGATCCTGTGCTCCCTCTTCCTTCTCCCAGTCGAAGTCCTTGACCTCCGGCCAGTCACTCTCCACAGCCAAGGGGGCTCGGACCCTAGCTCGTCTACCTCGCCCGATCCCGCTAGTGGAGAAGCCGGAACGGTTAGCGGAGAAGCTCCTGCGAACTTACCCTGGCGCCGCAAACAGAATGCTTTATGCAGCATTAATATGAACTCAGGAGAAAATTCAGCAGTATCCCCCTGATGCGTCTCTAACAACGCTGCCGAGGTTCCAGCCAGCTCCTCAGCGGGGGACTCCTGCACGGGGGTTTGGGGGGACTCCATCAGCACCCCCGCCTGCACCCCTGTGCCTCTGCAGCCTCCTTAAGGTCCATCTGCTGCTCCACTGTGGAGGAAAGGGAAGCACAGCCACGGCAAACTCCTGACTCTGCTACCGTGCCTCTCCGGGTGCCACAGATCACACACTGTGGACGTCCCACCATAAATCAGGCAATTCCAACTGCTCTGTGCCTTAAGCGATGCTAAACTTTGGTATTATCACTTACTTAATTATTTAAGCTTAACTAACCGAAGAAAAGTCCCTGAGAGCCCAGAACTATAACCACCTAGCACTTCCCACCCCGTCTCTGCGTGGGAATACCCCTGCCTGGAATGCCGTGCCAAAACAGCCGCGAGAAGGCCCCCCTTTCCCCCCCCCCCCCGCGGCGTTTTCACACCCGCGAAAATAACAAAACGAAAAATGCACTCAACATTAAAATTAACGCACCACAAATAAAAGGGAGCCCCCAGGAAGCCAAAATCCAAATAGTAAACGCTGTTCGTCCACCTGCTCCGTGTCCCTGGAAGCTGAGCCGCCACGCGGTTTCCCGCGGCACCTAAAATGGCCGCCGGGAAACCTGAAGAGAAAAAGAGCGCCAACGCAAGGCCGGGCCCGTGCTCTAAGCCCTCATAGGGCTTTCTCTGTCTCTCACCTGCCAAGGCAGCCTGCCGCCGGTGAAGGGCGTACCGGGCAGGTCTGCGCCGTCACTAGATCTTCCCCGGAGCTGCTGCACCGCCGTCTTGTCTGACCTAATCAGACTTGTCAGAAGCACCCCTGCTCTCCGAGACCGTGCTCTTCAGTCACGGCAGCCCGGCAGGGTGCCCAGCTCCAAGCAAGGACTCTCCCCCGTAGAGTCCGGGGGGAGAGATCATCGGGCGATAACAAAACTAAACGTCTTCTTTTAACATTGTGTAGTTTGTTTTTTATTTTGTTTTGTTTTGTTTTTTGGTGACAGGCAGGGAGCAATCAAACCCAAAGCATTTAGCTTCCTCTGTATTTATCTTTTTGGTTTCTCTGGGGTTTTTTTGTTTTTTTTAAAGAACTCTACCCAAAAAACAATTTAAACTACCCTAACACTACTCTCTCCTTATCTGTTACTCCAGTGAGCCCTCCCCAGGGCTCTAACGTCCTCCTGCTGCATGAAGACTGGTCACACTGGGACTGAGGAGAGAGATCAGCAGGCTATATCCAGTGATGTCACGATTTTGACATGCCAAGCAGCAGGAGGAGGTTGACAACCCAGAGGTAGAGGACTGAACTGGAGGAACGATAAGGAACTAATATAGTCACAATAATGGGTTCTTATTTCTCATGTGTAAATACTCACAGAATATCATATCAAGGCCTGCTTAAATTGCATAAATACATATTTGAAGAGAGAGATTCCAGCATCTGTAAACATATTCTTTTGAATGCTTTCAGTCAGGAGCAGATTGCCCTAACCGGGGGTTGGGCATCCCCTGGTGGGTCACTGATGTAAACAAACCTGTCCTGTTCTCAGAGTCTATCTTCTTAAAGCTATAGGGCTTTGCAAGCCAGCAGTATAGCAATAGCTGCTAGCCCATGCTTTTAAGAGGGCAGACTCTGATAGGATGTACTGCTGCTGCTGCAGTTTGTTAATATTTATTATGGGCATTGCTCATGCAGTGATGAGGCCGGGGCCTGGAGCAATAAAGCCAGAGCATGGAGCAATAGAGGATGCAACATTAAGGTTAAGTGAGAAGGGGGGGGGGGGGGAGAAAGAGAAACTGAAGAGAGAACAGGGGCTGGGGGCCGCATCTTCTTCTCCAGGATGTTTTTTGGCACACTCCATCCCTGCTTTAAACATTTACTATATCCTTTCTATGCAAATGAATATCAACTACTTCCTGTATAAATACCAAGGAAGCAGCTGGTTGAGGAGGCTAAAGCCTGCTGGAAGCAAACAACCCCAGAGAATAGTTCTCTCAGCAGATAGAAGTATGCGTTCATTGCACATTGCTGTTTACCTCTTGACCTTTGCCTCATGTAAGTATTGCTTGAAGCTTCTGAGGACAGTAGATAAGTCATCTATTGACTGAGTATATTGAAAGCTTCCTTGGTTTATTTATTCCTTCTCCTTAAGGTGTCAAATCTCAGATTCAATTCAAGGAGTCGGGTCCAGGAATAGTGAAGCCCTCAGAGACCTTTAGACTGCTCTGTAAAGTCACGGGCGCCTCCTTGACTGACAGCAGTAAAATATGGGATGTGCACTGGATCCGACAAGCACCTGGGAAAGGGCTGGAATGGATCGGACGAGTGGCATATGAGGAAACCAAAAACTATGCTCCATCTCTCCAAAGTCGGGTAACCATCTCCAGAGACACTTCCAAAGGCGAGGTGTATCTGCAAATGACTGGCAGCAAAACTGAAGACACAGCCATGTATTATTGTGCAGGTCGCACAGTGGTAAAAATGGCCTGAGGACTCCTACAAAAACTGAACTTCAAACCAGCTGATGTAAATGATTTCCTCTCTCTGTGAAAAGGCTGTTTTATATCTGTGGCAACAAAATGAGAATTCATTAAGATGTGTTTCGTGGTCCGATTGCTAAAGTGCTTAAAATTGAGCAGGAATCACATAAATCAAGAAAAATATTGAAATTGTAAAAGTGAGGTTGATTTATACTGATCTTCTTCTATAAACTACAGAAATATTTAGTATTTGTTTTAGTCAGTAAGAATCGGATGAGTAGAAATTCTTTGCATGAATACAATAATTACTTATTTAAAAAGATTTATATGCTGCAAATCATACAATTCCTAAGCAGTCTACAGTAAAACAAACAATAAAACTGACAAACAAGACATTAAAACAAGAGATGAAATGGTCAAATTAGGTAACCCCACTGGCTTTATGACATACTCTGAAATGTCTTGGCAAAATAAGGTGAAATTAGACTTACCTGCTAATGGTTGTTCCTTGAGGAACTCCAGTCCCGAACCTCTGGGGCTTTGCTCCTCCTCCAGAAGCTTGGAGACTGAGAAACGTCATCCTTTTGATGACACCGGTATAAAACCACAGGAACCGTCTCCTCACTCCAATAACCTATTGACAAAGCAGACTCACCGGAGCAACAATTAAGTAGTAAATACTACAATCAAACTGTAAACTAACTTAACTATTAACTTGTAAAGGAGAAACTATCCCTTCTTTGTTCTCCCCCAATATCGTACTAACTTTCTTTTGAAGCACTTAGGTCTGCCCTCCCCCTCTATGGAGGATGTTGATCACATCTGAATCCCCATTCTTTCAACCTCCCCTTATGGACCATAACCCTCATAGCTGCTCCTCCAGCTTACCTGTGAAATATCTCTTGCTTCAGGCTCTAGTCCAAAAGAAAACACCAGGGAGGGATATGGGACTGGACTGGAGTTCCTCACAGAACAACAAATAGCAGGTAAGTCTAATTTCACCTTCCTTATCGTCTCTCCAGTCCCGTCCCGAACCTCTGGGGATGTAACAGAGCAGTGAAACAAGTCAACGAGGGGTGGGGGGGGGGGACCTGCTAGACCAGCCTGAAGCACCACTGATCCAAAACAGGTATCCCTTTCCGCCAGAACATCCAGACCGTAATGTTTGACAAAATAATTTAGAGACGACCAGGAAGCTGCCTTACAAATCTCAACAGTCGGTACCAAACTGTACTCAGCCCACGACACCGCTTGTGCCCTAGTCAAATGAGTTCTAAGCCCCTCTGGCACAGTGCCCTTCAAAACATAGGCTGACGCTATCGCCTCTTTGAGCCAATGTGCAATGGAAGCTTTTGACGCTGCTTCTCCTTTTCTCGTTCCTCCAAACAGGACAGTCTATCCGTTTTGCGGAAACTCGCCATCATTCGCATATACTTCTTTAATGCTCGATGAACATCTAACAAATTTAACTTCCCAGAGGATGTACCGTCACTATTTTCACCGAAAACCAGCAATGAGACCACCTGATTCACATGAAAAGCAAAAACTACTTTGGGCAAAAAAGATGGCACTAGCCTCAATACCACTTTTCTATCATAAAAGGACAGAAAAGGCTTTCTACAAGACGAAGCCTGCAACTCTGAGATTCTTCGAGCCAAACATATAGCCACTAGAAACACCACTTTGAGAGTATCGTTCTTTAACGATGCTCTAGACAAAGGCTCAAAAGGTTTGCGTACCAACGCCTCCAGTACTAAATGGAGATCCCACGTCGGCACGACCTGCCTACATGGCAGCCTCAAAAGAGACACCGCCCTCAAAAAACGTTTAATATCTGAATGTCCTCCCAGCGCATCCCCTTTTATCTTTCCTCTAATAGGACAGCGCTACCAAGTGCGCCCTTAAGGATGCTGCCGCTAAGCCTTTATCAAAACCATACTACAATTTCTGCATTGGCTACCAATATCCTCAAGAGCAAAATATAAATCAGTGCTAACAATATTCAAGATCAAAAACAACATGTCTGCAGATATACTTCAAGAACTCATTGGAGCCAAAACAAAAGAAAGACCGGACAAAAACAGCACTAAAAACACAATACCAACACCCAGATTATTTACAAATACCAATAAATCCACATCCATGCGAACTTTCTCCCTAGCAGCCCCTGCTATTTGGAATGCACTCCCAGAGAAGCTATGATCCACAAATGATTTACAGGACTTCCGCAAATTACTCAAGACTACCTTATTCATTGAACATTATAACGAAGACCAACAATCACGCCAATCTCAATATTAATATGGAACATTACAAGACTATCTACGAGTGAAACGAAACATCACAAATCACAATTGAACACCCCTAGTAAAAGGAGCATGAAATCACAAACATGCTTAAATTGTCAAGACATGATTTTCAGGTTTACAACTGAAAGTTCTCTGTAAATGCTATTGTTATTGTGTAAAATAGATGTCATTGTACAGGTTAATATCAAGTTACTGCTATTGTCATTGCACAGGTTAATATTAAGTTATTGTCTGAAAGACACCCAATGTATAAGTTAATATTAATGACCCCCAATGTATAAGTTAAAACTACAAGTTAATATTAAGTTATTGTTTGAAAAACCCCAATGTACCCCCCTACCCTCCCTGTACATAACCACTTGTATATAGCACACCAAGAAATCATCACCTCCACTCAGTGTTAACACAGCATGCCTATCCCTACTGACACTAAGAACATAAGACATGCCATACTGGGTCAGACCGAGGTCCATCAAGCCCAGTATCCTGTTTCCAACAGTGGCCAATCTAGGTCATACGTACCTAGCAATATCCCCAAAAGACACAGGTTCCACAATGCTTGTACTGGGTCAAGCATTGATATCCTGGGTCCCTTTTTAGTAGTGGTTTACGGACCTTTCCTCCAGGAACTTGTCCAAACCTTTTTTAAACCCAGCTATACTAACAGCCCTTACTACATCCTCCGGTAACAGATTCCAGAGTTTGATTACACGTTGAGTGAAAAAATATTTTCTCTTATTTGTCTTAAATAGTTTACCCTGTAGCTTCATTACATGTCCCCTAGTCTTTCTATACTCTGATAGCGTAAACAATTGATCCACGTTTATCCGTTCCACTCCATTCATTAATTTATAGACCTCTATCATATCTCCCCTCAGCCGTCTCTTCTCCAGGCTAAAGAGCCCTAACCTTCTTAGCCTCTCTTCATAGGAGTAGCCTTCCATCCCCTTCACCAATTTGGTGGCTCTTCTCTGTACTTTTTCTAATAACGCTATGTCCTTTTTAAGATACGGTGACCAGAATTGCACACAATATTCAAGGTGCGGTCGTACCATGGAGCGATACAGAGGCATTATAATATCCTTTGTTTTGTTCTCCATCCCTTTCCTTATGATACCTAGCATTCTATTTGCTTTCTTGGCCGCCGCTGCACACTGGGCGGAGGGTTTTAACATGTTATCCACGATGACTTCTGTTCTATAAGAGGAGGAGTGCTGTTTTAGAGCTCTTCCAAAAGGAGATTTTTGCTGTGTTGCTGCATAACTGAGTCTGTCTCCAAATAATTGTGAGTCTGTCTCCCCATATTTTGTCTTTTTTTCTAATTGTCCTCAGTGGTGGGTTCCTTACCTTACTCCATTGCTGTTAAAGTTTTAAGGTTTTAAACTTTCTCTTAACCTATCTGCAGGGGCTACCCCTCCCCCACCCCCAGCAGAGTTACTGTTGTAAACCTCCATTTTTCTGAGCTGCACGTGGGTTTGCTTACATTGCCTTCTGTTCTATAAGAGGAGGAGTGCTGTTTTAGAGCTCTTCCAAAAGGAGATTTTTGCTGTGTTGCTGCATAACTGAGTCTGTCTCCAAATAATTGTGAGTCTGTCTCCCCATATTTTGTCTTTTTTTCTAATTGTCCTCAGTGGTGGGTTCCTTACCTTACTCCATTGCTGTTAAAGTTTTAAGGTTTTAAACTTTCTCTTAACCTATCTGCAGGGGCTACCCCTCCCCCACCCCCTGCAGAGTTACTGTTGTAAACCTCCATTTTTCTGAGCTGCACGTGGGTTTGCTTACATTGCCTTCTGTTCTATAAGAGGAGGAGTGCTGTTTTAGAGCTCTTCCAAAAGGAGATTTTTGCTGTGTTGCTGCATAACTGAGTCTGTCTCCAAATAATTGTGAGTCTGTCTCCCCATATTTTGTCTTTTTTTCTAATTGTCCTCAGTGGTGGGTTCCTTACCTTACTCCATTGCTGTTAAAGTTTTAAGGTTTTAAACTTTCTCTTAACCTATCTGCAGGGGCTACCCCTCCCCCACCCCCTGCAGAGTTACTGTTGTAAACCTCCATTTTTCTGAGCTGCACGTGGGTTTGCTTACATTGCCTTCTGTTCTATAAGAGGAGTGCTGTTTTAGAGCTCTTCCAAAAGGAGATTTTTGCTGTGTTGCTGCATAACTGAGTCTGTCTCCAAATAATTGTGAGTCTGTCTCCCCATATTTTGTCTTTTTTTCTAATTGTCCTCAGTGGTGGGTTCCTTACCTTACTCCATTGCTGTTAAAGTTTTAAGGTTTTAAACTTTCTCTTAACCTATCTGCAGGGGCTACCCCTCCCCCACCCCCAGCAGAGTTACTGTTGTAAACCTCCATTTTTCTGAGCTGCACGTGGGTTTGCTTACATTGCCTTCTGTTCTATAAGAGGAGGAGTGCTGTTTTAGAGCTCTTCCAAAAGGAGATTTTTGCTGTGTTGCTGCATAACTGAGTCTGTCTCCAAATAATTGTGAGTCTGTCTCCCCATATTTTGTCTTTTTTTCTAATTGTCCTCAGTGGTGGGTTCCTTACCTTACTCCATTGCTGTTAAAGTTTTAAGGTTTTAAACTTTCTCTTAACCTATCTGCAGGGGCTACCCCTCCCCCACCCCCTGCAGTTACTGTTGTAAACCTCCATTTTTCTGAGCTGCACGTGGGTTTGCTTACATTGCCTTCTGTTCTATAAGAGGAGGAGTGCTGTTTTAGAGCTCTTCCAAAAGGAGATTTTTGCTGTGTTGCTGCATAACTGAGTCTGTCTCCAAATAATTGTGAGTCTGTCTCCCCATATTTTGTCTTTTTTTCTAATTGTCCTCAGTGGTGGGTTCCTTACTTTACTCCATTGTGTGTGCCAATAGTTCAGGAACAGCCTACTAGCTAGTGACACTTAGGTTCCCACCCACCCTACCCCTCACCCCACCCACCCCAGGGGCTACATTGCCTATATAGTGGTCACAGACGTGCCATCTATCATTCCAAACTTGGGTTAAAAGCCACATCGTATTCTTCTTTTCTTCTTCCTCTTCTGGGACTGCATAAACATGTCGTGTATTCAGTGCAATAACTGCGGTACGTTCATTCAAAGACAAATCATCTGGAAACTAAGAGCTTGTCCTATATGTCTAAAGTCAGCTGCCATGCATGAAGAACTAACTCTACTAAGGAAAGACCTAGCTGCCATGCATATAGAAGTATCTCTACTGAGGGAGGAACTGGCTGCAATGAAGCGCACCTCTCCTAGGATACAAACTGAACAAACTCCACCACCGCTCCCACAAAGAACCAAACGCCCCAGGAACAAATGGATCACAGTGGGTTCTGGTAGATTGCGACCTGTAACACAAAGACATCCTATACATCAAGAGATATCCCTGCACAATGCCTTCTCTGCCTTGGCTAATGAGGATGCCCAATTCAAAGAACTTGAAGGGCCTTTAAATGAGTCAGACAATGCCCAATCCCCTGCTAATGCACTAAATATGAAGAAAACCTCACCAAACAGAAAACTACTACTAATTGGAGATTCCATCATCAGAGGCACCAACTTGGGAACACAGTTCAAAGGAGAGAAGATAGTCATGTGCCTACCAGGCTCTTCAGTCAGCAGGAATACAAACCAAGTTGTTGAATTACTTAGTGCAAAAAGTGAACATTCCAAACTTGATGTTATTATCCACCTAGGCACAAACGACTTGGCTAGGAACAGTGCCTCTACAGCCCAAAAGGACTTCCAATCTCTGGGGGAGAAACTCAAGCACATTGTTAACACTGTTGCATTCTCAGAGGTTCTACCTGTTCTTGGTAAGGGGACAAAAAGACTGCATCGCATTAACAGCTTTAATACATGGCTCCAGACCTGGTGCAGAGAAGAAGGATTTGGATTTATTGGCAACTGGGACAACAGATGGATCAACAAGAGACTATACTGTGCTGATGGACTACATCTCTCTTCCACAGGGAAAAGAATCCTAAGTGAAAAATTCAGGCAGTATGTGGACATGCATTTAAACTAGGAAAAGGGGGTGACGGATGTGGAATGTCAACATCTGCATGCCACCCCCAACAAAAGCAGAACAACATCAGAAACAGCCACACTTTTAAACCACACATCAAAAACATGTGGGAGGAAGTGGGCAGAACAAAATCAATGCAAAATACACACAAGCCAGGAAAGTGCTGGAAAGCAATGAGCACAAATGCTCGAAGCTTAGCCAACAAAATTCCAGACCTGGAAGCCCTAACGGCAGAAAACAGACTTGGACATTGTGGCCATTACAGAAACATGGTTTAATGAATCACATGATTGGGATATAGCCATAGCTGGCTATAATCTATTCAGGAGGGACCGAGAAAATGGAAAAGGAGGAGGAGTAGCCTTGTATGTCAAAAGCAATATTAAAGCTACTGAAATGCAGGGGACATGGGGAAAAGAAGAAGCGCTCTGGATTGCGTTGGAGAGAGGAGATGGCACTGTCATCCATATTGCTGTAGTCTATAGACCTCCGACTCAAATTGAACAGAGAGACAATGAATTGATTAGAGATATTGCCAAGATAGCATCAAAGGGGGAAGCAATCATATTGGGTGACTTTAATCTACCTGATGTGGATTGGATTACTCCTTCTGCACATCTGGAAAGAAGCAAAAGAATTGTGGATGCTCTCCAAGATGCATTATTTAGACAAATGGTGATGGAACCAACCAGGGAAAGCTCAACGCTGGATGTAGTGCTCACCAACGGTGATAGTGTGTCAAATGTCTGCGTGAGTGCCCCTGTGAGCAACAGCGACCATCACACGGTGTGGTTTGAAATAAAAGCCATGGCACAGGCCAATCATAGCAAGCTCAGAGTCCTAAACTTCAAATACACTAACTTCAATCAAATGGCAGAGTATGTAAAGGAGGAGATGACGGGGTGGGAAGAGATAAAGGAAGTGGAATTGCAATGGGCTAAACTAAAGGAGGCATTGAAAGGAGCAACAGATAAATATGTAAGAAAAGTAAATAAAAGCAAGAGCAGAAGGAAACCTATTTGGTTTTCCAAAGAGGTGGCTGCTCATATAAAGGCAAAAAACACAACTTTTGCAAAATTCAAAAGCTTGCAGACCGAAGAACACAGAAATGAATACAGGATCAAACTCAAAGAGACAAAACGAGAAATAAGGATAGCAAAATCAAAGGCAGAGGAAAAAATGGCTAAAGATGTTAAGGGTGGCAACAAAAATTTCTTCAGGTATATTCGGGAAAGGAAAAAGATCAGAGTTGGAATTGCAGGACTCAGAAGTGCTGGGAAAGGACTCGTGGAAAGTGACACTGAAAAAGCAAAATTGCTAAACAATTACTTCTGCTCTGTGTTTACTAAAGAGGATCCTGGGGATGGACCAGCTGTGACTCCCAAGTATAGGAATGGGAATGAAGTGGATACCACACCATTCACAGCAGAGGAGGTGTTAGAACAACTTGCTAAACTGAAAGTGGACAAAGCCATGGGACCGGATGGGATACATCCCAGGATACTGAAAGAGCTCAGAGAGGTTCTTGCAGGACCGTTAAAGGATGTCTTCAACAGATCCTTGGAAACAGGAGAGGTTCCTCAGGACTGGAGAATGGCTGATGTCGTACCTCTACACAAAAGTGGTGACAGGGAAGAAGTGTCAAACTACAGACCCGTGAGCCTTACCTCGGTGGCAGGAAAAGTAATGGAGGCGCTCCTGAAAGAGCGAATAGTGAACTTTCTGAAAACCAACAGCTTGCAAGACCCGAGGCAACATGGTTTTACCGAAGGACGATCTTGCCAGACAAATCTGATCGAGTTCTTTGACTGCGTGACGAGGGAACTAGATCAGGGGCATGCAATGGATGTCATCTACCTGGATTTCAGCAAAGCCTTTGATACTGTTCCTCATAGGAGGCTTATCAACAAACTCAGTAGCTTGGGGATGGGTCCCAAGATGGTAAACTGGATTAGAAATTGGCTGACTGACAGACGACAGAAGGTGATTGTACATGGAGCTCACTCGGATGAGAGGAAGGTGATTAGCGGGGTGCCCCAGGGTTCGGTCCTGGGCCCGGCACTGTTCAATGTATTTGTGAGTGATATTGCTGAAGGACTGAATGGAAAAGTCTGTCTTTTTGCAGACGACACAAAAATTTGCAACAGAGTGGACTCCCCTGAGGGAGTGGTTAACATGAAGAAAGATCTACAAAAGCTGGAAGACTGGTCTAAAGCTTGGCAACTACGATTTAATGCAAAAAAGTGCAGTGTCATGCACTTGGGTAGCAGAAATCCAAGAGAAATGTACAAGATAGGGGGAGAAAGGTTGGTATGCACAGTTCAGGAAAAAGACCTTGGTGTGATTATCTCTGCTGATCTCAAGGTGGCAAAACAGTGCGACAAGGCGGTGGCAAAAGCCAGGAGGATGTTGGGCTGCATACAGAGAGGGATTACCAGCAGAAAAGAAGAGGTACTTATGCCACTGTATAGGTCACTGGTGAGGCCTCACTTGGAATACTGCGTTCAGTTTTGGAGACCATATCTTGCAAAGGATGTAAAAAGACTGGAGACTGTTCAGAGGAAGGCGACCAAAATGATTTGGAGCCTGCGTCAGAAGCCTTATGAGAAGAGACTTGAAGACCTAAATATGTATACCTTGGAGGAAAGGAGGCACAGGGGAGATATGATTCAGACCTTTAAATACTTAAAGAGAAATGATGAACAAACAAACCTCTTCCAGAGACGGGGAACCTGTAAAACTAGAGGGCATAACATGAAACTGCAAGGGGGTAAATTGAAAGGCAATGTCAGGAAATATTTTTTCACTGAAAGGGTGGTGGATGCTTGGAATGCCCTCCCGATGGAAGTGGTAGGGGCGAACACGGTGACGGAATTCAAAAAGGCATGGGACAAACACAGAGGATCCCTTTACAGAAATAGGAAAAAAAAAAACTAAATAAACGGTACCATCTAACTTCCGAACCATCTAACTTCCGAACCATATAACGTCTCAACAAATAGGGGTGTCCTATATGGAGTGGTGGGTTTACCCCTGAACAAGGATATGGAGAGGGGTGGCCTGCGCGGAGCGACAGGTGCACCTACTCTTGCCATTTCGCTGGGCAGACTGGATGGACCATGCTGGTCTTTATCTGCCGTCAACTACTATGTTACTATGTTACTATGACTCCTAAATCTTTTTCCTGGGTGGTGGTTTCTAATGTGGAGCCTTGCATCGTGTAACTATAGAACGGAGTTACTTACCTGTAACTGGAGTTCTCCGGGGACAGCAGGATAAGTCAGCCACAATTGGTGACGTCATCCGACGGCGCCGAGACGGAAGTACTCTCCATAGCTCAGAAGGGCTTTGCCCTTCTGAGCATGGGCCAACTGGCCCCACCCCCTGCCCGTCCCTAGCTTAGCCTTTCGCCGCTAGGAGGCGGGCACCAGGACGAAGGCCGACCCCATCCAGGGGAGGTGGGCGGGATGTGTGGCTGACTTATCCTGCTGTCCCCGGAGAACTCCAGTTACAGGTAAGTAACTCCGTTTTCTCCTAGGACAAGCAGGATGAGTCAGCCACAATTGGTGCCTCCCAAGCTGGCAAGTGCTGAGGAGGATGGGGAAAGGCCGAGACACTTATTCGGAGCTAGTATGCGCCCTTGAGGAGCAGCATGTTGCAACAGGAACCTGTAGGACTGCAGTGGCGATGCACGCATGTGCAGTAGAAGTGTTGTGAGAGGGCACGGTTAGAAGGCCCCGTATGCTGGCTGCAGTCACGATGCACGTATGTGCAGAGGGTGTAGATACAAGGTACACTTGTGCGGTACAGAGATGTAGGCACATCAAGCAGTAGTCATGCGGGATTCACTTTCGAGCAGTAATAGAGCGGGAATCACCAGTCGCGATGCACACATGTGTAGAGGGTGCGGTTACAGGGCATACCTGTGCGGTGACAGCGATGTAAGGACCTCGAGCAGTAGTAGTGCGTGATTCACCATCGAGCAATAGTAGTGCAGGGTTCACCACAGTCGTGACGCGCGCATGTGCAGAGGGGGCGGTTTCAGGGCACACATGTGCGGTAACAGAGATGTAGGTACGTGGTACATCGAGCCGTAGTAGTGCGGGTCACTGCATGAAGAAGCAATGGCATCAATATCACTGTGATGCGGTGCAATTAGCGCTGTGATGTGGTGCCCCTGGAGCATTAATAGATCATCACTAAGAGAGGCTTTTTTTTTTTTTTTTTTTTTTCGGAGGACATTGAGAACCGTTAGCATAGCAGGAGCACAGGGGGAAAACGCTGCTTGGCCAAGTATTGGGAAATCAGCGTCTTTGGGGAGACATGACCTAAATTGGCCACTGTTGGAAACAGAATACTGTGCACAACAATGCTACACCGAGTGGTCTGCACAACAATGCTGCATGCACACCGAATGGTCTGCACAACAATGCTGCCTGCTTGGTGATGCAGTCATATCCTGCATTCAGGGTGCATGGATCACTCCCTGCATGCTTGCTCATTGCTGTGGGAATCTGGGCTGTGGCCAGAACTGCTCGGCTGAAGCGGAATCTGAGGCAGCGGTGTTGTAGAAGACCAGGTGGCGATTTTACCAATGCTGGTCCCCAGCCCGTTATGCATGGGGCGAAGGTGGTAGCCTGTGCCAGGGGCCGGTGCATGAATTTTCCTGCCTGGCTGAGGCTCTTGTCTGGCCTAGGCAGAAGGTGCTACCATTAGCAACAGGGCCTCCTTGGTGAAAGGGTGTCCTGCGCTGAAGAGAATAGGGTTGGGTCCCTTGATGCTGGTGTGTTATCCTGTTTCGGTGGGGCTCTGTTCCTCCAAAGAAGCGTGGTGCGCAACTGATCTGGGAGTGGCTCAGTCCTGGGGGACTGCGCGTAGGATGAGTGCACCACAAGGTATGTAGTTCAATGATCCTCTTGGTGGGTGATCGTCCTGCGAGAGAGACCTTAGGAGAAAGGCATCCTGTTTGGCCAAATCGGTTAAGAGGATCCGGACAATAGCAGCAGCCGTGGGTGCCTGTCTGCCATAATGAGCCACCGGACAGAAGACGGAACACTAATTTGAACAACCATCCAGAGGGTCGCCAAGAGGTGATAATGACTCGACGGCACTTAACCACGCAACTTCATTTAACAATGCAACTTTATTTCAGCAGTTAACATGAGCTGATTGAGGACGATGTTGAGCTACCGGAGGCTGGACAACCCTTGTTAGGTCCTTCCTGAGGCATGTAGCTCTCCCTGACGTGGCAGTGGGAGGGTGCTTACTGTAATATACAGCAGAGGTGAGGTGCTGGAGGATTCGTGGAAGGGGTCCAGCAGGTGCAACCTGACAGGAGACGACATCCAATTGCTGCCATGTGCTTTGGGAGCTGTTGCTGTCCTGTGCTTTGGGAGCTGAAACATCACTATGTCAAATGCTGGGCCTTCTGTCGATGGGCCCTTGGCTGTCACTACCGGGATTGTTAGTATTAGGATCATTCGTCAGAGTGGCGGGATGGCCTCTTAGCGTAATAGCTGGTGTAGGTTGTAAGAGATGTGCCCAGTTACAGCACTATGCAGTGGTCCTAACCACTAGGCATGCACCTAATGGTCCTAAGCACTAGGCTCATGCCCCCATTGAGAAGGACCACTAGGCTCACGCCCCCATTGAGAATGGCCCAAGCTTTGTCCAGGGTGATATTGATATAGGGGTAGTTTGTGTTCCCCTCTGAGGTAGGCGCCGCCACCAGAGAATAGAGAGTCAGGGTGGATGACAGGAGTGGCAGGAAGGTGGGGTAGTCCACCATGACAGAAGTGTAAACTCGTGCAGGAAGCAGGCGGGTGGGGAGGGGGGTTCACAATCAGGCAGTCCCCGTCGGAGGGGTGGCGTTAGCCCACCATCAGTCAGACACCATCCGCGAGGGACAGGTGAGCAGACACCGTCGGAGAGTGACGGGTGAGTAAAGACCATTAAGCAAGGTAGTAATTTTAGGGCACTCAGGGGAGGGGCCCCTTTATGTCCTCGTCGTAGGGTATCAAAGACCAGGCAAGAAGCTTTAAGTATTCTCCAGCTACTGTACCGTGTTGGGCACGGTGCTGCCCGTGAGTTTCACTGTACTCAGTTAGGGTGTTTTGGTACTAAGGTATCGACGGTAAGGGTGCCAACTATGGGGAAGGCTCTCCTTTTCTGCTGGGAGATGTCGGGTGCCAACTATGGCGTAGGCTCTCCTTTTTGAGCTGGAGGTTTAGGAAAACCGAAGAGATGTCAGAGTTTCCTGATCTTCGTGGATGTCCCGATAGGGGTGAAGGATCTCTGCATGGCGGAGTCCCCTTGTCTGAAGGAGATCATCTGGCCAAGTCCTTCGTGATGTTGAGATCTAGCCATGTGCCTGGTTTTCTTTTTATTTATTTTTTTTGGTATTTATTTATTCATTTATTTACATTCTCTTATATACCACGCTATTCTTCATCAGTGTGGTTTACATTGAATAAACTGAAATTACATGTATGTAATTACAGGTATGTAGCTGAGTCAGCTTGTTGGCCTTGTACATTTACGTCTTCTGGATGCCTATGTCAGGCGACAGAAATATGGTGAGAGCCATCTTGCCTTGAAGGTGGGCGTCACCTAACATGACCTGTGAGGGTTGCCCATGGGCTGAACCGGGACACATTGTTCCCTTAAAATCGGGATAGTCAGCTATCAGGATTGTGTTGGGGGCTAAGCCGGGGCTGGCACAGGGCATTGACAACCTTTGTCTTCCCACTTCCAATGCTGCCATGACCAGTCTCTGGAGTCCATCCGGAAAGTCGATAAGTGTGAGTGCCAAGTGGAGGGAAGGCTCTTACTTCCTGAGAACAGTCTAAATTCTTGTTCCCAGTGGCCAAGGTCACACTGGTGGAGGTTCAAGCCCAAGGAAAATGGGCTCCACACCACCTCCTTAAGACCTCGTTCGCAGTGACCGAGATCACACTGAACAAAGTTCTGGTTTTAGGTAGAGGACTACGCACCCCCGGAGGCTTCCATGGTTAAGGAAGGTGTTGCCCCATCCCAAGTCGGAGGCTCACATAGTAAGAGGGTGTTGAGACTGAAGGAGGTCAGGTGCCAGGGGTTCAGGTTGGGAATCGACCCCTGGTACTGGGTTGGGATTCGACCTAGTGACCCAGTCGCCCCCTGCGGGCATCGCACTCGGGTCTCCAGGGTTTAGGCTGCTGTCGGAACCCAAGGCTATTCCACCAACTGGTACCTCTGCGCCCGCAGGAGAAGCAGGTTTAATTCTGGCCACACCACTTGGGGTAGGTATATTCTCAATATATATCCCAGGCTGTGGCTGATACATGATGGTGGTTTGTGCAGGAGCTCAGTTGCTACTGTCTTGGTTGTTGCTACATGTTAATAAGGGGAGTGGGTTGACAGGAGCCCCAGCTGGGATTTGAACCTATGACCTTCTGGTCCTAAAGGCACTGGTTGTGTCCGCTGCACCAACATCTTGACGGGTAGCCGTAATGGACCCCATGGGGAGGGGGGGGGTATGCGCACCCATCAGCAGAGCAGATCCATCCAGCGCTGGGTTACAGTTGTCGCTGCCCGGCTGGGCCGGCCCACTTACTGGGGACGCCATCACTCCTGCACCCCTGGTCTGTCTGAAGCAGTGGTGGTGGTCCAGAATTTCCTTCCCGCTGCTCCCCTCCAATGGGGGTGATCTAAGAGGGGAGTGCACGCGTATCTGCTTTGCTGGCTGAGGAGGCCAATGTTAAACCTGGAGCCTTCCGTCTGGGGAAGGAGAGAGAGAGTGCGTCCTGTCGGTTTTCACCCAGAAGGTGTCATACTCACAGGGTGCTCTGGGAGACGCAATACTCCGCGCAAGGGCCAATCCCTCTGCGCCGGTATTCGGGGTTGTAGGGGCGTGGAGACCTTGTTGAAGCAGGTTTGCGAGGCTGGAGCTGCAGAATGGCCTCTTGGTTTGGGAGGGCCGGTTTTAAAACCTGGTCTCTGAGTAAGCTTGCTGAGGTGCTGGGAAGGACCTCCCCGCAGCTAGGGGTGATGTGCATCGGTGCTTCTTATGTCTTGGAGTCCTTTCTGCCTAGGCGCTCCGGGGAGACCTTGATTGTCAGTGTCGGTGCGCTTCTGCCCCTTGAACGGCTGCGGTCCTGATCGCTTTGTCATGCCGGCTCCGGCGCGTCTGCCGATCCGATCCGTGCTGCGTCCCCGACTCCGACTCGGTCAGATCGGCCCTGATGTGGGGTCGCCGGTCCTTGGGCAGAGCACTTGAGTCGGCGCTGAGGGGGGGCGGGGTCTTTCTGTGACGTCAGGGAGACCCGTTGAGCCGTCCAATAGCAATGGAGGGGGCGTGTCCGGCTGGATTTCAAGATGGCCGCCCCCATGAAAATTATGCTCAAGATGGCCGCCCCCATGTTCCGGTACTGCAGGGGCCTGGAGGAGGAGGCAGAGGGGGTTTTTACCACAGCGCGACGGGGATGGAGGCCTCAAGAGGCGCATCCCGGGTCGCTGAAGACTCCGGAGCTGAGCGGGATGCCAACAAGCCCTGCAGAGCGTGGATCCGGGATCGGAGGGCTCAGGGGACATCCGAGCACAGAGAGGGCAGTCAGCGACCTCTTTCTTAGGCACGTCCTGGGCTGTCTACTGCCCGACGGGGAGCTTCCTTTCTGCCGAGATCCATTGCTTGCGACTGGGGATGGAGGCCTTGTGGGCACATCCCGAGCGGCAGCGGATGCAGCAGCAGTCGAGATCAGAGGTCCACGTGCTGTTCCTGCCCAGGGATTCTCATGCATCAATGCATCATTTTGCCATCACCGCTGAGAGCACATGGCTGCGAGCACATGGCTGGCAGGCAGGCAGGCAGGCACGGGAGTTCCAGCCAGCTCCCTTCAATCTTGAGCGGGTTGGTGGCAGTGAGGCAGTGGAGAAGCTTGAAGAAGGCACTAATGTCAAGTTTAAACTGATAAATATACGTTGTAAGAAGAGAAATTTTAAGACATTTTAAGTATAGATTTGGTGGAGAGTAGCAAAATCCGTCTTGCTGGCAAGGCGGAAGAACTGAAAACTGGCTAGCCAGGGGCGGGCAGGGGGTGGGGCCAGTTGGCCCATGCTCAGAAGGGCAAAGCCCTTCTGAGCTATGGAGAGTACTTCCGTCTCGGCGCCGTCGGATGATGTCACCAATTGTGGCTGACTCATCCTGCTTGTCCTAGGAGAATGTGGGTTGTTCTTTCCTAGGTGCATAACTTTGCACTTGTCCACATTAAATTTCATCTGCCATTTGGATGCCCAGTCTTCCAATTTATCCAGACCCTCCTGGCAGTTTTCCACAATCCTCTTGGGTTTTAACAACTTTAAACAGTTTTGTGTCATCTGCAAATCTGATAACCTCACTAGTTATTCCCTTTTCCAGGTCATTTATGAATATGTCAAAAAGCAGCGGACCCAGTACAGATCCCTGGGGTACTCCACTATTCACCTTTTTCCATTGGGAATATTGGCCATTTAGCCCTGCCCTCTGCTTTCTATCTTTTAACCAGTTCCCGATCCACAATAGTACACTGCCTCCTATCCCATGACTTTTTAGCTTCGCCAAAAGTCTCTGATGGGGGACTTTGTCAAAAGCTTTCTGAAAGTCCAGATACACTATATCAACCGACTCACCTTTGTCTACCTGTTTATGCACACCTTCAAAAAAAAATATCAGATTAGTAAGACAAGATCTTCCTTGTCTAAAGCCATGTTGGCTGTCTCCCATTAGGCCATGACTATCTACATGCTGTGTAATTTTGTTCTTTATGATGGTTTCTACCATTTTCCCTGGTACTGACGTCAGGCTCACCGGTCTGTAATTTCCCGGGTCACCCCTGGAACCCTTTTTAAAAATTGGTGTTACGTTGGCGACCCTCCAATCTTCAGGTATTACAGATGATTTTAATGAAAGTTCACAGATTACCAATTTTTGATTTTTGATTGTTTAAAGTGTAAACCGCTTTGATTTCAGGACAAAGCGGTATATAAATCCTTTTAAATAAATAAATAAAATAATAAATAAAATCTTGCAAGAAAGCCAGAATCTGCGGCACCAAAGTTCTCAACACTTCAACCTTCCTGTCTACACACCATGCTTCAAACATACGCCAGATACGAACATACGCTAACGAGGTAGACCTCCGCCGTGCCTTCAACAAAGTGGAAATCACCGCTGCGGAGTATCCCCTCACTCTCAACCTCGCCCTTTCAAGAGCCAAACCGTAAGCAAGAATCGATCCACCTGAGGCATGTGTAGCCGACCCTGAGATAACAGGTCCCTCTGAACTGGAAGATGCCATGGCCTCTCTACCAAGAGTCTCATCAGATCCGCATACCAACGCCGTCTTGGCCAATCCGGCGCGATTAATATCACCTGTCCTCTGTGAACTTCTATGTGCTGCAACACCCGACCTATTAACACCCAAGGTGGAAACACATACAGGAGCTGCTCTTCTGGCCATGTCTGTATGAGAGCATCTAGGCCTTACAACATTCTCTTCCGTCTTCTGCTGAAGAATCGGTTGACCTTTGCTGACTCGAACTTCGCCATCAGATCCATTACTGGCGTCCCCCAGCGCCGCATCACCATCTCAAACACTTCCGGATGGAGAACCCACTCCCCTGGGTCCACCTTTACTCGACTCAAGAAATCGGCTTCCACATTGTCCACTCCTGCTACATGTGCCGCCGACAAAGCCACCAGAATCACCTTGGCTCAATCGAATAGCTGCTCGGCCTAGGCTTCCAGTGCTACACTGCTGGTGCCCCCTTGACGGTTGATGTAGGCTACTGCGTTCGCATTGTCGGAAAACACCCGAATGGCCTTTCCTTGGAGACAAGGTTGAAAAACTTGAAGTGCCAGCATTACCGCCCGCAATTCCAACCTGTTGATTGACCATACCTTCTCCAGTTTTGTCCAATGTTCTTGGGTGAAACGTCCTTCAAAGTGAGCTCCCCAGCCTAAGAGGCTGGCGTCCGTCGTTAGAGGTATCCAACAGGGTGTTTCCAAGGGCATTCCCTTTTCCAGAGCCCCTGGACGTAACCACCATTGAAGTGCCTGATGTGTCTCTGGCGGACAAGGTAGTTTCCGAGCTAGTAGGTCCTCTTGGTGTGACCACCATCTGAGCAATGCTCTCTGCAACGGCCTCATGTGAGCTCTTGCCCACGGAACCAGCTTGAGTGTCGCCACCATGGTACTGAGTAACTGTAGATAATGCCATGCCGTGGGATTCGTTCTGCCCAGAAATCTGCAGACTAGCTTTCTCAATCCCTGCGCCCGCCGCTGAGGCAGAAAGACCCTTCCAACACTTGTATCGAAGCGAGCACTTAGGTATTCCAGGCTCTGCAATGGCTTCAACCCGCTCTTTGCCATATTGACTTCCCAACCGAGACTCTGTAGAAACGCTACCACTCTGGCTGTAGCCTACTTGCTCTCGGCCCTGGACTTTGCTCGGATCAACCAATCGTACAGATAAGGATGTACTAATACTCCATCCTTTCGCAATGATGCCGTTACTACCGCCATCACCTTGGTGAAAGTTTGTGGCGCCGTAGCCAGTCCAAACGGTAACGCCCGGAATTGAAAATGTCACATAGGAACTGCAAATCTGAGAAACGTCTGATGTTCCAGACGAATCAGTATGTGCAGGTAAGCTTCCGACAAATCCAGGGACGTAAGAAACTCTCCCTTTTACTGCCACGATGACCGACCTTAAGGTCTCCATATGAAAATGAGACACTCTGAGACAGCGATTTACTCTCTTGAGATCCAAAATTGGCCGAAAGGCCCCTTCCTTCTTTGGCACGACAAAGTATATGGAATACCGACCACAGCCACATTGGTCTGGAAGTACCGGTACCACTGCATTGAGGGCCAGCAGTCTCTCTAAGGTCTCTCGCACCGCCTCGCACTTGGAGAGTGCCTTGCACGGAGATTGCACGTAAGAATCCATCACCGGACATTGAAACTCCAGAGCATAACCTTCTCGAATGACCTCCAACACCCACTGATCTGATTTGGACCCAGGCAGGGTAAAACTCTCGAAGCAGACCTCTCATGGGCACCTGCCCTGCATGGGTCCCTCTGGGTTCATTGTGACTTTCTAAGATTCGAGGAAGAGGAGGCAGCAAATCCTCTGCCTGCCCCTTGAAACCCCTGGTTCCTATAGGGAAAACGTCCTCTTTGAAATTGACCGAACCTTGGGGAACGAAAATGATGAAACTCCCTCTGCTGACCTTTCGTTGATGGAGCTGGCTGCCCTTGCTTTTGTTTGTCCTCCAGCAGCCTTCCACCTTTAGACGCTCCTAGATCCTTTACCAGCTTATCAAAATCTTCTCCAAAAAGTAGCTTTCCCCTGAAAGGAAGCTTACCTAGCCTCGCCTTGGAGGAGCCATCTGCCACTATCACCAATGCCATACTCTTCGATAAACCTCGAATAAGGTCATAATGAATATCGGCCAGATAAGCTGCTCCGGATTACAGCCTGGACGCTTCATCGGCCGTCTCTTCCATCTGCTCTCAATGAATTCGTTGAGACCAGCGAAGACAGGCTCTCGCTACCCATGCCCCACAAATAGATGCTTGTATGGACAGCGCATTAACGTCAAAAACCTGCTTCAACAAGGTGTCCAGCTTCCTGTCCTGGGCATCCTTGAGAGCGGCGCTACCCTCTACCGGAATGGTAGTCTTCTTGGTAACCTTCGGGGACCTAAACAATTCGCAATCCTGGTCTACCAGTGGGTAAAGGCGGGCCATAACTCTGGACCCTTTAAGACCTGCCTCGGGCATGTCCCATTCTTCCTGAATCATTTCCCTAACCACTCTGTGTATCAGAAAGGCTCTCTGAGTCTTCCGAAAAGCCTGCAATAATGGGTCTTCTAAGGTGTCATCCTCCGCCAGCCCCGCCGACGGCATATTAAGCGCCTTGAGCATCTCTGAAATGAGCGCCGGCAACTTGACTTTTCGGAAAACGCGAACCACCCTAGCTTGGTCTTCCTGTTCCGTGAGTTCTCCTTCCTCTAACTTGTCGCCAGACTCCAAGTCTGGATCTACATCCTTGGAGTGGAGACCCTCCGAGCCCACTGACTGCTCCGGCCGCTCCTACTCGGTCCCGGACTTCTTAGAAATGAACTCTGTAGCCCCCCAGCCCAGGGGGGTCCCCGGACGTTTCTCCCCCAGTTCCCTTCCATGGAACTGGTTGCAAGCCTTCTCTGAGCGCCTCCGAAAGCCTGTTGAATCAGAGCAACGAAATCTGGAGAAAAGATTGCCACCAATCCCCCCAGCAAAGGCACCTGAGAAGGGGGAAGATCCGGAGTGGAAGAAGTCCCCGCCACCGGCTCCAGAGACGGCAAAGCGGGAGAAACATGCTCCATCAGGACTAAAGGTGCTCCTTTGTGACACTCTACACCAACTTCCAAGGCTTGTTCCATAGAGGCTGCTTCTTGGACGCACCCTCTACAAACCCCTGTCTCGGACACCGCTCCCCTTCTAGTACCACAGACCAAGCACTGCGGTCTAGAAGGCATCCTGTCTGAGCAGTTATCCTCTCTTGCCCCTCAGCTTCTCAACGTAACTGAGTGTCTCCAACGAACAGCAGGTCCGGACTGATGCTCTGTTGGTACTTTGCAGATGTAAACTCTGGCGGGGGGGGGGGGTTGTAACTTAAAGTAATGTGGATTCTTTACTTATGTACTCCAACTGAAACAATGTGGTAAAAACTCATCAACTAACTGACTTTCCCGCGTGGCTGACACGTGGCCCGGCCTGCTCTGCTCTACACTCGCGGCTCACACGATCAAGACTGTCAATTCCCCCTGCTCCTCCCGATTCGGGACCCCCTTACCTTCAGGGCTTGATCCACTGATGTCTTCATGTGTCACTTCCTTCTCTCCCCGTGCTCAGCCGAAAAACCGCAGCTTCAGCATCGGGTGAGAGAAAGGTACAGAGGAGCAGCTGCTGCCCTGTGCTTAAATCCCCGTCGCCGTTCCTTAGCGCGATCAGGCAGAAAGCCTCTGGATGCGCTCCTGTGTATGTGCCGCCGGCTCCTCACCCATAAACGTGGGTTTGGGAGCCGGAGCCTTGCCCTTTCTCAAGCCTGCTTCCCCGTTCCGAAGCCAAATCAAATTGCACGGAGAGAGGGGGGGACACCTCCGCACAGCTTGCCTTAAAGCTCTACACACCTATTCCAAAAATTATAAATCACTTTATAAATAACTTTATAATTAACCTTCCAAGCTAAACTACTTTAACTCTTCTTAATTGTTCCTCAAGTGAGCCCCGAACCTCCAGGCTCACCAACCCTCCAGCTGCTTGGAGACAGATAACTGGAGTGAGGAGGCAGTTCCTATGGTTTTATTTATTTATTTATTTAATTAACGTCTCTTCTATACCGCGCTATTCACATCAGTGCGGTGTACATTTAACAGAACCTTATACAATGCAGTCGGGCTGCATTGTATTTACAATAAACAGGAACTATAACTTGGACATAACTGGGGTAACTTTCTACAAATTATTTACACTAATATACTGTACACCTGAAATCTACTTGGAGTTGCACTGGTGGGACTGGCTGCCCTCTCGTGTGCTGGGTGTGCTATTGGGGGAGTCGTGGTGATTGGTGAGAGTGTTTGCAATTTGATCTTTGAGGCTGATCTCTGGGTAGTGCCGTATGAATAGGTGGTGCTTCAGTGCCTTCCTGAATTGAGCCAGGTCGGTGATTGCTCGAATGGATGTGGGGAGGGCATTCCAACATCTGGGTGCATAGAGCTTGAGATCCCTATTAAATGTCGCCTGGGTGCATTTCGTTGTTTCCTTTGGGACCATCAGTGTATTGACAGCTATAGATCTTCTGAGTCTGTTCGGGGGTGTGAGGTGGATTAACTCAGTGATGGAGGTGGAGGGTTGATTGTTTATGGCCTTGAAAGTCATTACTAGGATCTTGTAATGTAGTCTGCCATGGAATGGTAACCAGTGGAGCTTCTTCAGGATTGGTGTAATGTGGTCCATTCTTGAAACTCCGTATAGAACTCTCGCGGCTGCATTCATTGCAAGCTAGAGTGGGTTTAGAGATGCTTGCGGGAGCCCATATAGGACTGCGTTGGCGTAATCGAAGTGTGGGATTACTAGGGCTTGATAAATTGTTTCAAAGTCGACGGGGTCCAGTAGAGGTTGTAGATGCCGTAGTGTCCGTATTTTATGGTATATTGTCCTGACTGTGTTTCTTATGTGGGTTTTCATGTCCTGCCGTTGGTCCAAGCTCAGCGTTCTTCACCTTTAAGGAAGGTGTGTGGGGGGGGGGGTGAATCCTCGGTTCCTCGTGATGAAGAGGATGTCTGTCTTGTTATGGTTTATTCGGAGATTTTGCATATGGAGCCAGTCAGCAACTGCGTTGAAGCAGCTTGTTAGTGGGGAGAAGTCTGGCTGGTCCGTTGCAAATGGCATGTATAGTAGAACATCATCTGCGTATTCCGGGCAGGCGACGTTAAATGAGCGGATCAGGGCGCAGATGGGCTGCATATATATGTTAAACATCAATGCCGATAGCGAGGACGCCTGTGGCACACCCTGTTTTTGTAGGAACGGTTCCGAGGTTGCGGTGCCGGTCCTCACATGTTGCCATCTGTTGGACAGGTAGGATTTACACCAGCTTAGAGCTATATGTCCTGTATTCCCTTTTCCTCGAGACGTCCCAGGAGTATCTCGTGGCTTACGGAGTCAAAAGCCGCTGCAATATCTATGAAGATAAGGGCAAATCCTTGTCAAATGTTGTCAATTCCCGAGATTATGGTATTGAAGAGGGTGGTGAGGAGGGTTTCAATGCCGTCTGCCTCCCTGAATCCGTGCTGAGATGGGTCCAAAGAGGCGTCAGTCTCGATATGGTGTTGAATTTGGCGTTGGACTACCTTTTCAATTATACCGGTGTCATCAAAAGGATGAAGTTTCTCAGTCTTCAAGCTGCTGGAGGAGAAGCAAAACCCCAGAGGTTCAGGACTGGACTGGAAGTACGATAAGGACGTCATCTTTATTTGTTTCTGAAAGTTACAGACATCACTAATCAATCAGATCATTTTGGGTAATTCAGTCCACAACCCAGGTGCAGAAAAGGAAAGTTTCTGCTCTAAAATTCATTTCCCAAAGCTGGGGAAATGAGGACAAGCAAGAAGCACCCAGCCGTGGGATCTCAACAGCCGCCCTGGACATAAAAATCAATGATGGGGGAGAAGCTACGATGACTGCATTCTAACCTGAGGCATTAAGAAACATAGAAACATGATGACAGAAAAGGACCACATGGCCTATCTAGTCTGTCATTCCATATCAACCACTACAGCAGTCCCTTTTTTTCCTTTAGAGATCTTCTGTGTTTGTCCCATGCTTCTTTGAATTCAGATACTGTTCTCATCTTCACCACCTCCACTGGGAGACTATTCCACGGATCCACCACTCTTTCCGTAAAGAAATATTTCCACATATCACTCCTGAGTCTGTCCCCTTTCACCCTCATCCCATGTCCCCTCATAACAGAGCTTGCTTTCAATCGAATGTGATTCTCCTCCTGTGCATTTATGCCACAGAGGTAT
This sequence comes from Ichthyophis bannanicus, assembly GCA_033557465.1. Taxonomy (NCBI): domain Eukaryota; kingdom Metazoa; phylum Chordata; class Amphibia; order Gymnophiona; family Ichthyophiidae; genus Ichthyophis; species Ichthyophis bannanicus. Next base: position 126,861,416 of record CM066048.1, read on the forward strand.
TTAAACATCTCAATCATATCACCTCTATCCTGCCTTTCCTCTAAGGTGTACAGTAGTACAAATTCATTTGTACAGTAGTACAAATGAATTAAAGTTGACTACTGATCATGTATCAGCAGTGAGTTAGGGGTTAATTGAACCTCAGTTTTACAATTTGGTGAGAAACTGCTTACATAGCTACAGAGAGATACTGGTACACAAGATAAAAAGAACTCTTCACCCAGTGTCAACGAAGCTGATTTGCAAACCAAAGATGCAATAAAATATCTGGGCGTTACTTTGGATCAACATCTTGACATGAAACGCCACATAAGCAACATAGTCAAAGCCGTCTATTTCAAAATCCGTTCACTCAAGCACCTTCGCTCCCTTTTGGACCCAGATGACTTCCGAACCATATATCAAGCGTTGATCCTGCCTCACTTTGACTTTGCAAATGCCATATTACAAGGTCTCCCCCAATCCACACTCACCCCCTTACAGTTGGCCATGAATGCCGCAGCTAGGGTCCTTTATGGAGCATCCAGAAACGACCACGTGACCCCCATTCTCAAACAGCTACACTGGCTACCGATCCATGGGAGGATCACCTTCAAAACCTTTCTATTAGCTTTCAAGGCAATCAAAGGTATTTCAGCCTCCTCACTCACGCATCTTATCCACATTGTCCCTCCCAACAGATCCAGAAGAACAACAGCTGTCAACTTGCTTGCAATACCAAAGGCTTCGACAAAGTCCAACACGACAACCACAAACAGGGCTTTCAGTTTTTATGTACCCAAATGCTGGAATGATCTACCCCCTGACATTAGGGCCATAGCCAACCTATATCAGTTCAGGAAGGCTCTCAAAACCCACCTGTTCCTCCAACACTTACCAGACAGCAATTGATCCTAGATATACCTCTCAGGAAATGACCCAATTTAGAAAGGCCCTTACATGCATTATCTGACTTTTACCTATCCTTCCAGTGTAAATAGCTTATGTATATAGTTAACCCTGTTATCCAAGTTTGTATTCCTGTTCGATGTAAAACCTGACAGCTTGTTGTTATGGTCGTTAAGTTATGATGTAAACCGCGCTGATGCTAAATAGCGCGGTATATAAGAAATTGTAATAAATAAATAAAATGTATACACAATAAAGAGATTATCAATTGTAGAGTTTTGAGATTCTAAAACCTTGGGATGGGGGATGTATCCCTGGAGCATTTTCAGACGTCTGGCCAGCGTTTTGATTATGTTTAATGAATAACTGACCCTATACTATGTGTATGTCACCTGATGGAAAATAACTGGTTGCCTTTTTCAGCCAGAAAGAGGGATGAAGGGATCTCTTCCATAGAGCGAACACGTGCGTTGCCTGGAAAATCTGCTGATTGAGAAGTCCCTCTTGCCTGGCTGAATCAGGGATCCATTTAGACTAAATGCGGCATGAGATGAAGTTTATAACTCTATCGGTGACGTACCATTCTCTCTAGTTATCTTTACTAACTAACTATAGGTAAATAAGTGAATTATTTGCTTTCAAGTTATCTTTTCTTTGTTTTATAAATAAACTGCTTGTTTTTATTACAAAGTGTATTAGCCTTTATTTTCACACCCCGTTCAATTAGGAAAACATGTACATATTACGATCCTTAAGTCTGTCCTCATATGCTTTATAATGAAGACCACTAACCATTTTAGTAGCCACCCTCTGTACCGACTCCATCCTGTTTATATCCTTTTGAAGGTGTGGTCTCCAGAATTGCGCACTATACTCCAAATGAGGTTGCACCAAAAACTTATACAGAGGCACTATTACCTCCTTTCTTCTGCTGACCATTCCTCCCCCTATGCACCCAGCATCCTTCTAGTTTTTGCCGTCGCCTTTTCTACCTGTTTAGCTACTTTAAAATCATCAGACACAACCATGCCTAGGTCCCGCTCTTCTTTAGTGGACAAAAGTACTCCACCCCCTATACTATATCGCTCCCTTGGATTGCTGCATCCCAAATGCATGATCTTGCATTTTTTAACATTAAATCCCAGCTGCCAAATTCTAGACCATTCTTCAAGCTTAGCTAGATCCCTCCTCATGTTATCTACACCTTCCTGGGTTGTCTACTCTATTGCAGATTTTGGTATCATCCGCAAAGGGACAAACCTTACCTGACAGTCCTTCCGCTATATCACCAACAAAGATGTCAAAAATAATTGGACCAGAGACAGATCCCTAGGGCACACCACTGGTAACCTCCTCCTTAGAGTGAGCTCCATTTACCTGTACCCTTTGTTGCCTCTCACTCAACCAATTTCCAATCTAAGCAATAACTTTAGGGTCCATCCCTAGGGTGCTCAGTTTGTTTATAAGTCGCCTGTGAGGAACAGTGTCAAAGGCTTTACTGAAATCTAAATACACCACATCTAGGGCTCTCCATCGGTCCAACTTCCTGGTAACCCAGTCAAAGAAATCAGTCAGATTTGTCTGACAAGACCTGCCTCTGGTGAATCCATGCTGCCTGAGATCCTGTAATCCGCTGGACTCCAGAAACATCACTATTTTCTCTTTTAGCAGCGTTTCCAATAATTTACTCACCACCGAAGTTAAACTGGCCTGTAGTTTTCAACCACATCCTTATTTCCGATTTTGTGTAAAGGGATCACGTGAACCTCTCTGCAGTCCTTAGGTACCACGCCCCACTCCAATGAGGCATTGAAAAGGTCAGTCAGTGGAGCTGCTAGAACGTCCCCAAGTTTCCTCAGTATTCTAGGGTGTATCCCATCCGGTCCCATTGCTTTGTCTACTTTAAGTTGAGCTAGTTTCTCACGAACACAGTCTTCTGGGGAAATGCTGTGCATGCCGTAAAAGATACTGCGTGGCATGGTATTCACACTTTGTTACCCAACCCCTACGTGTAGTCCAAGTGACAGATGTTACAATGAAAATTAGAATATTTGGAGAACCAAACTAGAAATAATAATTTAAGATTTTTGAACTTCCCCAAATCACCCTTAATAGGGGAGACTTGGGGAAGAATTTGCAAGAAGTATTAAAGATACCAGTAGAAAACTTTCCTCCTATCCCTCTGGCATATATTTGCCTCTCGATAGAAGTGGAAGGCGTGATATGGCTCAAAATTTATCAAACAATCTGGGAATGGAACTCTAACTGATTTCCTGGCAAGTTCTCTAGAGACATTAAAAACATTATATGTTTAAGATACATCAGTGGTTCAGTTCCTTTTACCTGTGTTATTGCATAATTAAATATGTACCAATACTTAATTTCAGATTGATGAATCACTCTTTTTTTAAATTCCAGATGGGATTATTTTGAAAACTACTTCTGGTAGGCCTTTACTTTTATGTTATCTCTGTTTTTTTTCATCATTCAAATATATTTCTAGGATGCAATTTCATAAACTTAAGATAACACTTTAAAAACCACACAAAAGCAACCGCTATACAGCACTGTGGCTTTCCTGCCTTTTAGTATGCCTCTGTGAAAACATGAACCTCGGACCCATGGTGGCTTGGTGGCGCTGCCCCCTAAAACAAGGGTGAAGAATCGGCAAAACTGAACTAGTAGGAACCAGAACCAAAACCAAATCCTTGTCGGGATTCCTAGAACATTACAACATACACAATCTTATTGCCCTCACTTTCTCCATCTGTTCCTGAAACCCATCCTTACCCCCTCTCTACTCTCACAAACACACACACAGAAATTCCCCTCCCCAACACACACTCTCTCTCTCTCTCTCTCTCTCTCTCTCTCTCAAACAGACCACAAAGACAAGTCAAGGAATGAAGCCAGATTTGCATATCTAGAATTATTCTAATTTATGCAACTGTAACAGGAATATGCAAAACTGATCATTTTTAAACCTTTTTGCTCCTTCACCTAATGAGAGTGGGTGTCCAGCTGAATTGCCAAATTTCAGCTCTGAGCCAGACGTTCTCTCCTTCCTCAGAATGTTTTTACTCTTACAGATCTTCCTCGTTTTGAATGCACTAACATGTATGTTTATACCCTTTTGCTTAAATTAGAAAAGATCTGATAAAACTAAATATTCCCATTTCCTGTTTTCAATGGTACCTGAAATTCTCTTCCAGGTGTTTGGTCCCAAATCGTTCTGAGAGAATCGGGTGGAGATGTGAAGAAACCCGGAGAGTCACTGAAGCTAACGTGTGCAGTTAGTGGCTTTAGTGTCAGTAGCTATAACATGTACTGGATCAGACAGGCTCCCGGGAAAGGGCTGGAATGGATCGTTTATTACTATTCCTCTTCTGACAACAGCTATTCCAACGCAGTCAAAGGACGATTCACGGCTTCCAAGGACAGCTCCAATCTCTATTTACACATGACCGACCTGAAAACCGAGGACACCGCTGTGTATTACTGTGCGAGAGACACAGTCACAGGAAACCAGCTTGGAATCAGACAAAAACCTTCTGTCATGGATAATTATAGAATATTATATGCACCAGATGAGGGCAGCAGAGTTCAGTTATACAGTAAGACTACAGCAAAGGGAAAGGAGCATAAATTATGTTGAAATCCAATAATTTCTTTTAAGATTTATTAAACATCTTGAAGAGATGCACATCACAGCAGAACATCATTACTAAGATGTAATTTGCCTATCTATAAAAAATGATCAAATATGATTGTTATATACTGTTCATTGCATGCATTTATTTAACAAGCTCCTTGTTTCATGTTTAATATTCATACAATGACTGCAGACATTAGGAATAGAGGAAACCATACTAAAATGGTTCCAATCTTACCTCAAAAAACGAAAAAAAAACAAGTAAAGATTGGGGACCGCACCTCTGCCCAATACATCCATGCACAAGGAGTCCCAAAAGGATCCACACTCTCTGCACTGCTATTTAAACATCTACATGCAACCACTCTGAGAAACACTCCAATCCTACAACGTCTCCTTACACATCTATACCAATGACATCATGTTATACACACCCTTCAACACCAACCACCCCTCACTCCATCTCCTCCAGCGAAGCTTCTCAGATGTATCCAAGTTGGCTCGAACAAAACTACCTCTCCATCAACCTGAACAAAACGGAAGCTCTATTTGTCACCAGGAACTGCTCATTCATGCCACCCCCCGCCATCACACTCAAGAACTTCAAAATATAAGTCAAGAATGAAGTCAAGTACCTTGGAGTCACCCTCGACCAGCTGCTAACCTTCAAACCACAAATCGCCAAGGTAATAAAAACTGCTTCAAAATCCAGACTCTTCAATGCCTTCGCCACTGCTAGAACCAACTGACTTCAGATCAGCCCTACAAACCCTCACCATAACACACAGACTACTGCAATGCCATATACCAAGGACTTCCTCAATCCACACTCCACCCTCTACAAACAGCCCTGCACACTGCTGCCTGCACAATACAGGGGGCCACCAAAACAGACCACATCACCCACTACAAGCCAGAATCTTATACAAAAACATACTCATCACATTTAAAACTTTCAACAACCTATCATCCTTAAACCTTCAAAAGTTACTCCAACCCCTCATTTCAATCCAACCCATGAGAAAATCCACTGCAAAACCCCTCACAATACCACCCAAAAAACTAAAAAGCAATCAGCAAACCTGCCTGAGATCATTCGAATTGTACGTAGCCTCCCTCTGGAACTCCCTCCCTAATGACCTCAAACTTCACAGACCTCATCGCTTTCAGAAAGATGCAAAAAACCCACCTATTTACCAAGTACTTTGCTGATGTCACATAACCAAACTGTAACTCTACCACCCACTTTGTGAATCCCACCTCCCCTCTCCCCCATCCTGGAACCATTAAAGTGTAATCAACCTGTACATGACAAAGTGCTTAAAACCCATTGTACATAATTAAACAGCTTTGTAAGCCATATTCAATTGTTCAAATTACATAGTTATGCATTTCTAGCAACTTTATGTAGTTAAACGTTCTCTGTATACCAGTTTTAAATTGTTTATTGTAAACTGCTTTGACCTGGCAAAAAGCGGTATAAAAATCTTGCTAAATAAATCAATAAAATTCATTGTTTCCTCCTCTTAGAACCATTTATAGGTTCCCTGTAACCCACTTTGACTGTGAGGTAAGGCAGGATATAAAAAATTAAATAAATTAAATAAGCCAGTGCACATGTGACGCAGTAAGGTAAATTTGGAAATAGGTAAATTAAATTATCATAATTGCAATAATATGATTATAGTGTCATCACCACAGACAAACAATGGAAAAGAACATTCATATAACAGAAAAGCATTACCTGTCAGCACATTACAAATGAACTATCTTAAAAGTAATATTGTGATTTCAATTGTAAGACTCAAACAGGTATTTTAGGGGTCCACAGAATGAAAGCACAATATCATTGCACCTCCCGCAGTGGTAGAAATGTAGGTGATGGGCTCCAGCAATACTAAGAGGGAAGGCTGACCACAATGTGCAAACCGCTGCCACACGGGAAGTGGGGATCACTGTGATGTATTCCCTTTACAACAGATGTCAAAAGATTTCATTACAATCAGTGGGTTGAAATGCTTACATATTTTCCTCAATGCATTTCCATAGAAACATAGAAACATGATGACAGAAAAAGACCACAAGGCCCATCTAGTCTGTCCTTCCATAACAACAACTACAACAGTCCACTTTTTACCTTTAGAGATCCTCTGTGTTTGTCTCATGCTTTTTTGAATTCAGTTACTGTCCTCATCTCTACCACCTCCACTGGGAGACTATTCCACGGATCCACTACTCTTTCCGTAAAGAAATATTTCCGCATATCACTCCTGAATTTATCTCCCTTCACCCTCATCCCATGTCCCCTCGTCGCAGAACTTGCTTTCAATTGAAAGAGGCTCTCTCCCTGAACATTTATGCCGCGGAGGTATTTAAACATCTCAATCATATCACCTCTATCCCGCCTTTCCTCTAAGGAGTACATATTAAGATCCTTAAGTCTGTCCTCATATGCTTTATAATGAAGACTACTAATCATCTTAGTAGCAACCCTCTGCACCGACTCCATCCTGTTCACATCCTTTTGAAGGTGCGGTCTCCAGAATTGCACACCATACTCCAAATGAGGTCGCACCAAACACTTATACAGAGCATTATCACCTCCTTTTTTCTGCTAGCCATTCCTCTCCGTATGCACCCAAGCATCCTTCTAGCTTTTGCCGTCGCCTTTTCTACCTGTTTAGCTACTTTAAGATCATCGGACACAACTACGCCTAGGTCCTGCTCTTCTTTAGTGGACAAAAGTACTTCACCTCCTATGCTGTATTGCTCCCTTGGATTGCTGCAGCCCAAATGCATGACCTTACATTTTTTAACATTAAATCCCAGTTGCCAAATTCTAGACCATTCTTCAAGCTTAGCTAGATCCCTCCTCATGTTATCTACACCTTCCTGGGTGTCTACTTTATTGCAGATTTTGGTATCATCCGCAAAGAGGCAAACCTTACCCGACAGCCCTTCCGCTATATCACTAACAAAGATGTTAAAAAGAATCGGACCAAGGACAGATCCCTGGGGCACACCACTGGTAACATCCTTCTCCTCAGAGTGAGCTCCATTTACTTGTACTCTTTGTCGTCTCCCACCCAACCAATTTCTAACCCAAGCAGTAACTTTAGGGTCCATCCCTAGGGTGCTCAGTTTGTTTATAAGTCGCCTGTGAGGAACAGTGTCAAAGGCTTTACTGAAATCTAAATACACCACATCTAGAGCTCTCCCTCGGTCCAACTCCCTGGTCACCCAGTCAAAGAAATCAATCAGATTTGTCTGACAAGACCTGCCTCTGGTGAATCCATGCTGCCTCGGATCCTGTAATCCGCTGGACTCCAGAAACCTCACTATTTTCTCTTTCAACAGCGTTTCCATTAATTTACTCACCACTGAAGTTAAACTAACCGGCCTGTAGTTTTCAACCACATCCTTACTTCCGCTTTTGTGTAAAGGCACCACATGAGCCTCTCTCCAGTCCTTTGGCACCACCCCCGACTCCAACGAGGCATTGAAAAGGTCAGTCAGTGGAGCTGCTAGAACGTCCCCAAGTTCCCTCAGTATTCTAGGGTGTATCCCATCCGGTCCCATCGCTTTGTCTACTTTAAGTTGAGCTAGTTTCTCACGAACACAGTCTTCTGAAAATTGTTCAAGATGTCCCTCGCTTCTGTTCTTATTTGTGGGTGTTTTCTGAGGTCCTGCTCCTGGTTCTTCATCTGTGAACACAGAACAAAAATATTTGTTAAGCAATTCCGCTTTATCCTTATCAGCTTCTACATATTCCCCCCCTGTACCCTTGAGTCTGACAATACCACTTTTGCCCTTCCTCTTCTCACTAATATATCTGAAAAATGTCTTATCCCCCCATTTTATTGCATTGACTATTTCCTCCTCCTTTTGAATCTTTGCCTTCTTGACTACTTTGCTAGCTTCTCTAAGTTTTTCCAAATACAGATGCCTGTCTTCCTCTCTCTGTGATCTCTTGTATTTCATGAAGGCCTCCCTCTTTTTCTTCACTTTTTCACTTTTTCACTTTTTCCCCCAGATAGATATCAAAGTAATTTGGATCCATGTTTATTACTACATTGAAACATAGAAAAATGATGACAGAAAAAGAGCACATGGCCTATCTAGTCTGTCCTTCAATAACAACTACAACAGTCCCCTTTTTTTCCTTTAGAGATCCTCTATGTTTCTCCCATGCTTTTTTTGAATTCAGATACTGTCCTCATCTCTACCACCTCCTCTGGGAAACTATTCCACGGATCCACTACTCTTTCTGTAAAGAAATATTTCCGCATATCACTCCTGAATCTATCACCTTTCACCCTTGTCCCATGTCCCCTCATAGCAGACAAAAGAGGCTCTCCCCTGTGCATTTATGCCACGGAGCTATTTAAACGTCTCAGTCATATCACCTCTATCCCGCCTTTCCTCTAAGGTGTACATATTAAGATCCTTCAGTCTGTCCTCATATGCTTTATAATGAAGACCTCTAACCATTTTAGTAGCCACCCTCTGTACTGACTCCATCCGTTTATATCCTGACTACTACTGAAATTTATCAGTTTTTAAAGGACACTTGCCAGATGCAAAGTCAATAATTTTGTGGGCAGCCCCATACACTCATATTACCCCTCTCCTGAAATCATTTCACTGGCTCCCCTTCTGTTTCCGTATCCATTTCAAACTTCTCCTTCTAACCTATAAATGCATTCACTCTACTGCCCCTCATTACCTTTCCTCTCTCCCCCTACATTTCTCCTCATGAGCTCCGCTCCTCCTCTGGCTTTCTTCTCTCTATGCCCTTTTCTTCTACTGCCAACTGCAGACTTCGATCTTTTCACCTTGCAGCTCCTTATGCCTGGAACAAACTTCCTGTATCCTTACGTCAAGTCTCATCTCTCTCCCAGTTCAAAGCCATACTAAGCCTACCTCTTTGAGGCCGCTTTTGGATCCTAATCTCTTGTTCCCTTGCGTCTCCTCTTCCTATTGAGCCCCTTATTTTTCTTGTATTGTGCTGTCTGTCTTAACTAGATTGTAAACCAACCACTATAACAACTGGCAGATAAGGTCTCAGTTCAAAAGCACACCACTAGAGCTGGGCTTGCACCCAATGCATAGTATAGGTGTTTTATTACATCAATGACCCACTGTCAGTTTGGTTATCCCCGGCACCAGCTGACGTTTCATGCTCTTTCGTCAGGGGACCTAGACATAACTACAAAAATTTTTGTAGTTTGTAGTTATGTCTAGGTCCCCTGACGAAAGAGCATAAAACGTCAGCTGGTGCCGGGGATAACCAAACTGACAGTGGGTCATTGATGTAATAAAACACCTATACTATGCATTGGGTGCAAGCCCAGCTCTAGTGGTGTGCTTTTGAACTGAGACCTTATCTGCCAGTTGTTATAGTGGTTGGTTTCCCCTCAAGTGAGAGATGAGCGATAGTTTGTGAAAGTCATAGTATACATATCATTCAGTGGCCGAACACAGTTTTGTGTTAACTAGATTGTAAGCACGAGTAGGGACTGTCTTCTATAGGTGTTTGTACAGCGCTGTGTATGCCTTGTAGCGCTATATAAATGATTACTAGTAGTCGTAATAGTAGGGCCTGAAATTCTCCTCAAGCAATTTACATTTAAGATAGTTAGTCTAAATCTACTTTCCCATTCCATTGTATTGCACATCATTAGAAATTAAATAAATAAGAAATTGTGTTTCCAACCACATACATTGTTAAGGAGCAAAAAATTTCCTAATAATCATCTTAGAGCCAGATTTAAGATGACCACAGGCAGGACTTGAGAGTGGTGGGGAGAGATTTCTCCACCAGAATTGATAGAACATTGCACCTAAAGCAAGCAGGCTCCCACTTAGTCAGGCTCCCATTTAGTCTAGGTATTTGGTGCCTACAAAATTTGGCACCTTACGCAGTTGTCTGTGTTGAGTATGCCTAAATCCAGGCCTAGAATGGCTGGCTGCATTTCAAATATACAACTACAGCAATACATAAAATAATGAGGTTCTTGTTGGTAAATGATGCATTTAATAACAGACAATAAGCAGTCTTCCATGCTTCCTCTCACGGTTCAATAACTGAAATGGATAAACTGAGTCTCGACTTTATTGTAAACAGAGTAAAGCTGTTTCCATCTTCGTACACATCGCTACATTGTGCTGCAGGGATCATTTGAAAATGTGTGGAAGAGAAATTCACCACAGTGTAGACAATTACAAACTGGGTAGGGGCCATTCCAGTTCCTAAGCTCAACAAACTTTGGAATGTGTGCAGTTAAGCACAAAAGAATTACTTTACAAACATTTCAAATACATGAAAATTAGTGGGTCATTTTATACATTCTTGCCAGTTAACACACGTCTATATTGGGGTCGTATCTTTTAATAAAGTGAGCATGCCCATACTATACTTAATAAAATAGAGGCATAGAGACATACCTCAATCTAGTCGTGGAAGGCATAAGTGGCCGCACGTAGATAGTTCGTACATGCAAACTATTCTAATTCTGAGTCCAACCAAAATTTATCAAACCCAACATCCTGTCTCCCGCAAGTACCCATCAGACCCCAACAAGTAGAACACATTTCTTACAGCTCATTTCTAGGCATAATTGATGACTTTCCAAGTCTACCTGGCAAATACATTGATTACGGACTTTTTCTTTAGGAACTCTCCAAATCGTTTTTGAACTCCAGTGATATTTTGTATGATTCTGCAATTTGATGCAAACCTTGTTGCAATATGTTGGCCCATTAAACAATTTGCATAGTATTATTGGCGGAGCTTGGAATTTTTCACCCTAGTTGTTTTCCACCAAGCCTTTCCCAGCTTTACACGTCAGCTTCATAGTTAGGGGTGCCCTGTGCTGGGGAGTGTTCCTGCACCGGGCTCCATTGGTGCCAATGTCACCCATATGTGAAGACTGACTTCCTGCTTGTTCCTGGAGATATACAGGAAAGCTGGAAAACACAGGTAACGTGGAGGAAACTGAATAGTGGTGTGTTCCCAGCGATCTCTAATGGGAACAGTGTTTAACTTACTTATTAATGCTCTGGAAAAGGAAAACAGTGAGAGATGCGATCAAATGTTCAGATGACACAAAAATATTCAACTAATTAAGAGTACAGCAGACTGTGAAATATTGCAGGAGAACTTTGTGAGATGGGCAACTGGGCACTTAAATGGCAGATGAAATTTAACGTGGACAAGTGCAAGGAGATACACATAGGAGAAAAATCCTAACTAAACCTACATAACTGTGGACAATATATTGACGTTCTCAGCTCAGCGTGAAGCTGTGGTCATGCATGCAAGCAGAATGTTATGAAATGTTTAAAAAGAAAAGGAAAAATAAACAGAGATCATCAGGATGCTTCTGAAGGTTTTGCGTCTTCATTCAAGTTCCTAGTCTTCATTCAAGCCTTGAATATTGGCCTTAAACATTTCAAGGGGGATTTTCAAAGCCATTTAGGCTAAACAGAATATTCAGCAGCATAACGCGAGGTGTCGCCACTAAACACCCCGATGCTAGTCGGCGAGCACTGGGGTATTCCAGGGACGAAGCGGAGGCATCACACGGGGATATCCGGCTAGTAGTGATATTCAGACACTAGTTAGTTATCTCAAAGTAGTAAACATTAGGGACCTGAAAGGCTTTTCTAGCCTTCGCTGCTTTAGCTGAATATTGCTGGTGTCATAAGCTGCAATGCTCTCCGGCCAACCCAGATATTCAATTCAGGTAGCTGGATATGGTCTCAGCATTGAATATCTGTGTTTAAAGTTCAGCGGCAACGGTTAACCGCTATACAAGCACTAGACACCGCCGCTGAATATTCCCCCATTCATGTTTAATCAAACTCCGTTATGTGAATACCGATCAAGCATGGAAATTACGCAGAACGGTTTACATACATGAGCTTTCAGGATCACATGCTGTAAGTACACAGTTTTTATATGTTTAGGAATAAACCGTCCGGGTGAGAGCAACGCCGCTGCCTGGCCTGCCCTCGCGAGCAATTACTCCGGCCCAATCGGGGCTGTGGGAGTGGGAGGAGCAGAAAGCAGCTTGAAAAAGCAGCTGCTGCCGGCGGGAAACCTCTTGGCTCGCCGCCACCATCTTCACTCTCCCCGTCCGGGTGAGAGCAACGCCGCTGCCTGGCCTGCCCTCCCGAGCAATTACTCCGGCCCAATCGGGGCTGTGGGAGTGGGAGGAGCAGAAAGCAGCTTGAAACAGCAACCCGCTCACAGGCAGGCCCGCGCCTGTCGGGCCCGCGCCGGAGGGCCTCGCCAGAGGGCCCTTTGGCGTGGCCCTTAGGTCGGGGCCCACTGGTCGAGGCTGAGCACAGGGCAAGAAGCGATTTTGTGGGAGGACACAGTCGATCACACAAAAGAAACGCCCCCGGTAGGAGACAGCCCTTTTCCACAATTGCAGCCACACAGTCCTTGGAGAAAAAAACTGTAACCTAATGAAAAATCAGCAGCTATTGACAAGACCAGCTCTCTACTAAATAGACTATCTCCAACAAAGTAACTAAATGACCGATTGTATCTACAATAGTCCATCCTATGCAGGCAAAAGCGCTTCACAATCCTCAAACCTGCACGAATATCATAAAAGCACTACATCGCAGAGGCAAACAGCCTCCTCATAGTGCTGCCGAGCTCCTCCATGGTTGAGCCCACGTGGAACCACCACCATCACACACCAAGTATCTGCAAGTATACCCATCCAAAATTGCCTCTCTCTCTTCAGCGGCACAGCTCTCCCAGGAGGGATTGAGCTGCAGCGTTCTTGTGCTCCACCTCCAACCACCTCAACAGCCCAATCGGGACAGACCAAATCGACCTGCTACCGGACAATACACAGCAAGTATACCACGACTCGCTCTTGACCTCTACATTCTGTGGATAAATATTAGTATACTACCAACTACATCTCATGGACTAATACCTACGCATGCATATGCTCTTGCCAGTATACACTGTTACCACATTTATATATTATTCTTACATTTACTGTCGTCAGTAACCTGTATTATCTCCACTCAACACTCATGTACTATCACTAGTAGCCATATAATATACTGCTATATAGTAGCCATATATATTGTACTGTTGTCAGTAGATGAACATATTATTGAAAGTAACAAATTTCACTGTTGCCAATAGGTAAATATAATGTTGAAAAATAACTAATTACTGTTGCCAATAGTACTACAATATTGTTGCCAATAGGTAAATATACTGTTCAAAGTAACTAATCTTACAGTTGCTAATAGTACTATAATATTGACAGTAACAAATTATACTGTTGTCAGTACATGAATACACTGTTGATAGTAACTAATATTACTGCTGCCAAAATTATATATACTGTTGCCTTTAGACACATACACTATCACCAGAGGCCTCTAATCCCTGCAGAACTCCCTCCTGCACAACTCACTACACACAATGTATCCCACCAAATTTGCAAACCTCCCTCTCACTCTCCTGCTGATAACTCTCCTAACCCAACACATACATACATACAATACCAACCAAAGCCCTTACAATAACATCCCCATCATCCACAATCACTACAGGAATCCTTACAATAACATCCCAACCACCCATAACCAGCATCAGAACCCAACACACAGCAATACATACTCAAACCCCCACTATCATCATTCGCGCAACAACTCAGACAAACCCCTTCACAGACTCATACAAATAAAACCCCAACTCTATAGTACAATAAACAAACAAGCTAATAACACAAATTCTAACCTACAAATCACCTTAATAAACATCCGTTCTATACGAAATAAAATACCAATAATCAATGATATAATAAAAGACACATCCCCAGATATTATCTGCATCACTGAAACATGGCTCACACACACAGACACCATACTACTAAACCAGTTAGCCACACATCAATATGACATATTCAACTGTCATCGGAATATAAAAAGAGGTGGAGGCGCTTTAATACTCACCAAAAAAGACCTAAAATTCACCCTAACAAACTTAGACAATATAGACGGAATAGACATTGTCAATATAGAAAATAGAACCCTTGCCCTCGCCCTCATCTACCGACCCCCATCATCCGATCAAAATAACCTCACCCCTATCCTAGAACATGCTTGCACAGCATCTCAAAGCAAACCACTCATACTCCTTGGTGACCTAAACCTTCCATCACTGACCAATTCACAATCAAATAACTTCATAGAAGCTATGACACAAATGGGATATACACAAATAATACAAGCCCCCACACACAATAAAGGTAACATACTTGACCTAATCTTCCTTCCCTCTATGCTCTACAGTCACCAGCCACACACCACTCCAACCATAACCGAAGTACCATGGTCCGACCACTACCTTATTACAACTTACCTATCAATACAAGCTCCAAAAAACTCCACAAGCAAACCTACACACACTACACGATTCGCACACTTTAACAAGAATACATTCCTCAATGAAGTATTACCCAAACTCAACACAAACTCATCAGACATCAATTCAACCATAACATATTGGAATTCAACCATCCAAAATGCAGCTGTCCCCACACAAGTCATACATAGACAAACAAAAAAGACAGAAAAGTGGTTCACGAAAGAGCTAGCAAAACTAAAAAAGCAGCTAAGGAAACAAGAAAAGAAATGGCGGAAAACAAAATAGGATGAAAACAAATCCCAATACATGTTATTACTTACTGGATACAAAAATGCAATCAACAAATCAAAAAGAGACTACCACTCTAAAGTACTAAACTCAGCCATCAACCGCCCGAGAGAACTATTTGCGATAGTGAAAACACTAACTAAAACTAATAACACCGAGCCTAAACAACCAGCAATAAATGTACAAACACTAGCAACACACTTTGCAGCGAAACTAAAAAACAAAACCACTACTCTGACACCAATAAGTACAAGCACTAAACTCATAAACGAATGGACAAACTTCCACATAATAGATCAAAAACAACTCCTTAAAATCTTAACTATGATCAACACAACAACCTCCCCACTAGACCCATGCCCTGTATCATGGATTAAATGTGCAAAGGAGGAACTGGCGGAAAATCTACAACACATAGTGAACCAATCCCTCTCACAAGGTACAATGCCTGATGCCTTAAAACTCACAACACTTAGACCAATATTAAAGAACAAGCTTGACCCAAAAGACCCGAACTCATACAGACCCATAGCCAGCATCCCATTTATAGCTAAAATAATAGAAAAAACAATTCAAATACAGTTACAAGAACACATTGATGAACATAAACCACTTGACTCACACCAATTTGGGTTTCGCCCATTCCATGGAGTAGAAACTCTATTAATCACCCTAATGGATTTTCTCATCAGAGGTACAGATGACAACAACCAAGGCTTCCTACTTCTATTCATAGATATTTCTGCCGCTTTTGACAATATTAACCACTCCACGCTGATCAACAGACTACAAAGCTTAGGTATAGGCGGGACTGTCCTTGATTGGTTTAAGTCCTACATATCAAACAGACTAATACGCGTACAAATCGACCAAGAAACATCAGAACCATTCCCTCAAGGCCAAGGAATACTCCAAGGGTCAGCCCTCTCCGCCCTCCTATTTAACTTGTATCTACAACCAATAACAAACATATTTAAAAAACACAGGATTAACCACTTTATATACGCCGACGACATCATGCTCGCTATCCCTATAACCGCTAAAAACCCCACTTATGACACACTATCAGAATGTATGACTGAAACCTCCTCCTGGTTAGAATCTAACTACCTCAGCATCAACCTCAAAAAAACGGAAGCAATGTTCGTAACAAGGTCATCAATCACAGAGAACACCTTCCCAGAAACAATAACAATTAACAGAACATCCATACCTGTTAGAAAAGAAGTAAAATATTTAGGTGTGATAATAGATCACACACTCACCATGCTACCACACATAAAACAAACCGTAAAAACCATCTACTACAAACTAAAAACTATACAGCACCTAAGGCCACTCCTAGAAACTCAAGATTTTAGATCTGTAGTAAATACACTAATCACCCCCCACTTTGACTACTGCAATAGTCTATTAATAGGCCTCCCTCAAAAAAGCACATACCTTCTCCAAAGAGCTCAGAACATCTGTGCAAAAGTAACAGCTAAAGCACGTCTAACAGACCACATAACCCCAATACTGCTAGAACTACACTGGCTCCCAATCAACAGCCGAATCAGATACAAAACTATCCTAACAACCTTTAAACTCATAAAAGACATAGCCCCCTCACACCTTTCCACACTTCTACAATCACCAAACAAAACTAGATCACACAGACAAAACGAAGCCCACTCTCTTATCACACCAAAAGCCTTCAGGAAGACAAAGAAAACTACTAGTTCCAGAGCATTCACATTCACTGCCCCTACGCTCTGGAATGACCTCCCAATTGACCTTCGCATCATAAATGACCTCTATCAGTTCAGGAAAGAGCTAAAAACCTACCTCTTTACTGAACACTTTGAAATCACATATTCCCCAAAACACCTCCATAACCATGGTAATACACACACGAACCCCCTTACTCAAAACTAAATAACCCCCCCCCTGTCTGAAACCCCAAACACACCCCCGATTTACGTCATAAAAGGAAATAAATTCCAAAACATACACAACCACTGTAAATATCCAATGTAAATAAGTTAATGGATGTTTGTATTATTAATACATCTTGAAGTTGAAGTTTTGTTTAATGTAAATAGTTAAAATCAACCGTTCATTGTAAATAGTTAAATCTAATTGTTCAATGTAATGTATACATCTGTGTACAGTTGTTAAAATGTTCCTTGTAAACCGCCCTTGATCGCTGGAAGGGGCGGTATAGAAATATATACATAAAATAAATAAATAACTACTAACTTATCAAATTGTTGCATGGTTTAGACTTCATGCAGTAGGCACATATGTATTTTGTTGCATCATCTGGCTACATTGATGATATGGAGAGACGTTCACCCTAAGGACCCTTTTACCGTGCTTTCCTTGTCTTATATCTTATATGTGTCTGAATGCAATATGCAAACTATCCCCCCCCCCCCCCCCGTGCCCCAGTTTAAAGGGAACTTCCTGCATTTTTCAAGAGCAGTGTCCTCAGGTTGAAACAATTACTAACTGCTCAAATTTCCTCCATTAGCGATATGAATTTGTGACTTGCGTTTATATGTCTGGCCCTTCCCTCTTGTAAGTATTTAGTGAAGACTACGGATACTGTACTTGTTTCCTTATAAATATAAATCCGTGTAATTCTTATTTTTTCCCCCCAAGGTGTCTTTTCACAAGCTACTCTGCATCAGTCTGGCCCTGGCACTGTGAAGCCCTCAGAGACTCTCACGCTCACCTGTAAAGTCACCGGCACAGCCGTCACTGATAGCTGCTGTTACTGGCACTGGATCCGGCAGCCCCCTGGGAAAGGCCTGGAGTGATTGGGACTTATAAGATATGGTGGAAGCACACTAAATGCCCAGACAGTCCAAAACGGACTAACTGTCGCTAGGGACACTGCTAAAAATGAATATTACCTGCGAATGACCAGCATGAAGACTGAGGACACAGCCACTTATTACTGTGCGACGGAGACACAATGAGAGGAAGATGTGGTCAAGCTACACCAAAAAGGGAAACGATTTGGAGAGATTTCTCTAAGTTGCACTGTACATATGTAATTCTATAGCTCATATTGTTACAAATACACTTCTACTATTACATTTTCGGTAAATGAAGTTACATTTAAAGCCTTTCTGTGCAGTTAGTAGGATGCTGGTGGAGAAATGAGAATATTTTACTATAGAGGGAATCTAAATACCAACTTCCTCCCTGCCGTTTTTGTCCCGATTTGCTTCAGTGCGGGATAATTTCTAGGCTATGAGCCAGCTGGTGGAAAACATGATTCAGACACTGAATTGCTGATGCAGCATGTTTCTAGAGCAGAGGAGAAAGCGAGCAATAACTCCCTTGCTGCGGCACCTTTTATTAAAGATTCCAATGTCACACATCGGAAAATCGAGGGTTTGGAAAATGTAACAAGAAAAGAACCTTTGACTGCTAGATCAATTTCCCCCTCTGAAATGCTTAAAAAATATGCTACATCAGTTCTTAAGATTGCAGGTGAATCTATGCCCCCCCCCTCCCCCTTCCCGGACTGTGAGCAAATCATGGTATTTTAGTGATTTCTGCATGCAAATGACAACTTATGTACAGAGTTTAGTCAGTTACTATTCTGAAAGCACGCACCACGGACCGGTGGCAAGTACTTGCACTGTGGGTATGCACCGGGGCAGTTTGGGTGCAGTGTAGGTGGCGTGCAAACTTACTCATGTATCTTATGGATCATGGCAGAATATGAGTAAGACATACTCTAGAGCTGGTGCAAGTAACCTTGGAATCAACATTATAAAATAGGTGCCATTAAGACGGTCAAATATGTTAATCCGGCCACTACTTAATGAAGTACCTCCTAAGTCTATTGTGTCTTCATTAACTGTATAGGAAGATGCCGGACATTCCCTCAACTGTTACAACAGAGGCTTTGCAGTTACTGGGGCAGCGTGCTGGTAGCACACATTTGTGCCACCAAATTAGCACGGAGACCCAAGCTCATTTTTGAGGACATGAGTATCTGTCCCGTCAACAGCAAGATGCCAACATGCAGCACAGAGCTAACCAGCACATAGGAACACTTAATGCCACCCACTGAGATGTTAGCTAAAAGCAACATTCATGGCTAGCACATGCCCAAAACATCCACAGGGCGATGTGCTGGCAATGCTCATGTTCCACCCTGAAACTGCCCAGACACCACCCAATCGTGCACTCGCCGATTACCATGGGAATTTAGCAGAGGGCCCTATGCTAACTGTTTGCATGGCAAATCCACGACTAATGGCTAGCTTAGTTTAGGAAACACGCCTCACTGTGTGATCATTTTGTCCATGTTCACATTGCAATTGCAAAATTTTAATGCACTTTAGTAAAAAAAGGAGGGGGAAGGGGATTTGGATTTATTTCAGGTCTTTTCAATAGTCCATAAGAACATAAGATATGCCATACTGGGTCAGACCAAGGTCCATCAAGCCCAGTATCCTGTTTCCAGCAGTGCTCAATCTAGCTCATACGTACCTAGCAGTTTCCCAAAAAGACACACAGGTTCCATAATGTTTGTATTGGGGAAAACAGTGAAATACATGGGTCCTCTTTAATTATGGTTTATGTACCTTTCTTCCAGGAATTTCTCCAAACCTTTTTTAAACCTAGCTACACTAACAGCTTTTACTACATCATCTGGTAACGAATTCCAGATTTTGATTATGCGTCAAGTGAAAAAATATTTTCTCTTATTACTCTTTAAAGGGTTAAACTGTAGCTTTATTGCATGCCCCCTAGTCTTTCTACTTCATGATGGCATGCACAATCGATCTACATTTACCTGTCCCACTCCATTCATTAATTTCTAGACCTCTATCATATCTCCCCTCAGCCGTCTCTTTTCCAGGTTGAAGAGCCCTAACTTTTTAAAGCCTCTCCTCAAAGGTGTAGCTTTCCATCCCCTTTACCATTTTGGTGGCTCTTCTCTGTACTTCTTTTAATTCTGCTATATCCTTTTTAAGATACAGTTCTCTTGTTTTAAGTCATTTGTTTCTGAAGAAAAAAGTTCAAAAATGGAAAAAAAAACAGACATCATGGTTGACAAAAAATGGGAGGTGGTATTTGGACACCTCAGACGAAATGAAGTACCATATAATAGTTTATGCAAACTGATTGAATTTTGTTTGCCAGATTTGCCAGATTCCAGTGCTCCACTGAAAGGTGCTTTTCAATCTTAAACAAAGTGTGACCTAAAGAAAAAACCCAACTGCATGTAGAGACTCTGAACTATCTAATGCCTGTAAACTACAATCTTGAGTTGCCCAGAATTAATTATCTTAGTGGAAATGTTGCTATTTTGAAGAAAATTCACTCTGTAGAGAAGTACAAGTAGGTCTGATTGGCACATTTGTAAGTAAAGCTATAAAACTAGCCTATTGATTACAATTCTGGGTTAAAATTAAAATTGTAATTATAAACGTATTTTTTATTTTCCTAAATTTGACCACGCCCCCCCCCCCCGGCTTGATTGAGTGTCCCATATTTGAACTTAGAATAGATGGTCAGGTTATCTTCCTCCCCCAAGGGACACTTATGGGCAATAGAAACAAATGATGTGTCTCAAAAAGCCACAGGTCGAGTATCCGCAATGTGTATATACAGGGCCGTAGCTAGCCCTGTGCGAGCGGTGTGGCAGTACAGGGCACCAAGGCTTTGGCTGCCTGCTATTGCCCTGCCGCCGCCACTTTTTGTTCTCTCAGCGGCAGCACCGACAGCAGCCGAGCAGACCTGACTAAATTTTAAAAGCTCCAAACCACGCAGGTCTTTCCACAGGTTTGGTCACTGCCTCCTGTGACGCAACATCAGAACAAGAAGGAATCAGATCTTTGTAAAGCACGGAGTCCAAAGACCCGCATGGGTTTTTTTTTTTCCATTTTAAAGTTAGGTCTGCTCCGCTGCTGCCGGCGACTTGCACATCTGGCGCACCCCCCCCCCCCTACACCCACACCTCCATCCAGCCGCTGGCTGCTCTTGCCCTGCTGTGGAGGAAACAAAGGACCCACAAAGAAAACAGCGCTAGCCACTCAAACGAGCAGAAACAAAACAGGAAGCGGCAGGTTCGACACCCAACACCTTTATTAATACAAAATAAGTGGCCTAAACCCAACACAGGACCGTGTTTCGTATATCACTTCATCAGGGGTTATCAGGGCACACTAAAAAACATATAAATCATAAAATTACATTAAGAAATAAATACAATCAAAGTTAAAACAATAAATATTCAAAAAAAGGGTTAAAACAAAAAAATATAAACATAAGAGAACTACAATGTACATAAAAAGAAGACTATATTGGACTATACCAAGCGGCTTAGGTCTCGAAGGAAACTAAAAACATAATCTATCATTCCAACTCTAATAAAATCCAAAAAAATGAACACATAATGAATGTCTAATTCAAAATCATAAGGATAATACATATATATATTAAATCAATTGTAGTACATCAATTATCAACCACACCGTAATAAATAAAATTATATAAAAAAATATAAATATATAAATAAAAATATAAATATATAAAAATATAAAAATATGTAATGGAATACAATTAAAAGTACTGTGAAAAATAAAGGATCAAAAGAAAAATTGAATTGCTTAACCAAACACTTATAAAGGATCCCACATAAAAACAGAGAAACAGAAGGGATGAGGAGACCAAGGAGATGAATGTAAACTAAAACCTAATGCTGAGCACTTGATAAATTATAAAAAGAGACATTACCTGAAAGGTGTGTGATGTTCATAGACTTCACCAGGCTCTATTGAGTCAATGGAAGTCGCTAATATCTAAAAAACTTCTAGAAATAGAAACATGAATTTAAAATTTATGCAAAATCTTGAATGCTACCCCAATCAAATAAACTATCTCATAAAAGGAGGGATGATTAAGAAAATAAATAAATAAATTATAAATTTTAAATTTGTGCGAAGTTTTGAATGCTGCCCCGATTAAAGTATTATCTCATAAAAGGAGGGATAGTTAAAAAATGAATAAATAAATAAATAAATGGATAAACCATCCATGAACTAAAAGCAAAGGGAAAGTCAATAAAAGGTTTAATTGAAATCCATAAAGGATTACTGTAAACCAAAAACCTATAAAAAATAATAAATTGAAATTAAGTTTAAATTTAAAAGTTTTTTATAATTGTGCCCAAATATTTAAAACATAGTAAAAAAAAGGGGGTAATATAAATTAGACTCGCATCCGTTGGCTATGTAACCCGCATTTTAATACTGAATTGAGAAGCCTTAAAGACGGCTGACTAAGTGTCCTCAAAGGTTATAAAAAATGATAACAACAATGTTCAGAATAATAATATATTGCTATGAAGGCCAAAAATGATTTCCTCTCTTACAAATCAATTGTAAAAAATGTGAATCAATAGAGTGCATTAATTCAACGAATATATCAAAAGAAAAATACCGGCACTGATTGTGCAGGTGACTTAAAATCGAGGCCACATATGAAACCATTAGGCAACGTAAAACCCTAAAAGACTCCTATGAACTATATAAGGATTCAAAGAACCGCTGGGTACTACCCATTAAAAGTAGGAATACGCGTGTTGAACCTTTCATTTATCTTGCTTTTACAAAGCCCGAAGGACGCCTTGTGTCACGCAATCCACTTCGAGCAACTGTCCCAATGCTATTACTCCATAAAACCTTGAAATAACATAAACTGTCCCATTATAAAGTCGAGGATGCATAAAAAACTAAAGGAACCCTACTTAGGTGAAGGCCAAAAAAAACGCTATAGTGTGTCACATATTTCACTTTGGACAAACAACGGCAAAACCACTGAATTATACTAACTTTTGAAAACAAATACTTAAACCATATTCCTAATGAGATCAAAAAAGACATCATAAAGAAAAACAAACTTGGACGATTTACCTCTAGCCCATACGGATTGTCCCACACTGTTTAACATTTCCGGTTTGGTTCCTTTAAATGCGCATGTGTCGGCGTTTTTTAGCACTTTGAGGAACATCATGCGGTTTTGCAGTTTTATCCTTGAATGTTTCCAATAGGTAAATCGTCCAAGTTTGTTTTTCTTTATGATGTCTTTTTTGATCTCATTAGGAATTTGGTTTAAGTATTTGTCTTCAAAAGTTAGTATAATTCAGTGGTTTTGCCGTTGTTTGTCCAAAGTGAAATATGTGACACACTATAGCGTTTTTTTTGGCCTTCACCTAAGTAGGGTTCCTTTAGTTTTTTATGCATCCTCGACTTTATAATGGGACAATTTATGTTATTTCAAGGTTTTATGGAGTAATAGCATTGGGACAGTTGCTCGAAGTGGATTGCGTGACACAAGGCGTCCTTCGGGCTTTGTAAAAGCAAGATAAATGAAAGGTTCAACACGCGTATTCCTACTTTTAATGGGTAGTACCCAGTGGTTCTTTGAATCCTTATATAGTTCATAGGAGTCTTTTAGGGTTTTACGTTGCCTAATGGTTTCATATGTGGCCTCGATTTTAAGTCACCTGCACAATCAGTGCCGGTATTTTTCTTTTTATATATTCGTTGAATTAATGCACTCTATTGATTCACATTTTTTACAATTGATTTGTAAGAGGAAATCATTTTTGGCCTTCATAGCAATATATTATTATTCTGAACATTGTTATTATCATTTTTTATAACCTTTGAGGACCCTTAGTCAGCCGTCTTTACGGCTTCTCAATTCAGTATTAAAATGCGGGTTACATAGCCAACGGATGAGAGTCTAATTTATATTACCCCCCTTTTTTTTTACTATGTTTTAAATATTTGGGGCACAATTATAAAAAACTTTTAAATTTAAACTTAATTTCAATTTATTATTTTTTATAGGTTTTTGGTTTACAGTAATCCTTTATGGATTTCAATTAAACCTTTTATTGACTTTCCCTTTGCTTTTAGTTCATGGATGGTTTATCCATTTATTTATCCATTTATTCATTTTTTAACTATCCCTCCTTTTATGAGATAATACTTTAATCGGGGCAGCATTCAAAACTTCGCACAAATTTAAAATTTAAAATTTATTTATTTATTTTCTTAATCATCCCTCCTTTTATGAGATAGTTTATTTGATTGGGGTAGCATTCAAGATTTTGCATAAATTTTAAATTCATGTTTCTATTTCTAGAAGTTTTTTAGATATTAGCGACTTCCATTGACTCAATAGAGCCTGGTGAAGTCTATGAACATCACACACCTTTCAGGTAATGTCTCTTTTTATAATTTATCAAGTGCTCAGCATTAGGTTTTAGTTTACATTCATCTCCTTGGTCTCCTCATCCCTTCTGTTTCTCTGTTTTTATGTGGGATCCTTTATAAGTGTTTGGTTAAGCAATTCAATTTTTCTTTTGATCCTTTATTTTTCACAGTACTTTTAATTGTATTCCATTACATATTTTTATATTTTTATATATTTATATTTTTATTTATATATTTATATATTTTATATAATTTTATTTATTACGGTGTGGTTGATAACACAGGTACACTACCAAAAAACTGCCTCCAGTTTTGCAACTGATTCCTATAGATTTTGGGGTGCTGAATCCAGGAAAAATAGCCAAAATGTTCCATCACGTCACGTTTTCTTGCAAAATTAGATTTCTTACCCATATAAGGAATGTTCACATAATTTCTTTTTAGCCGACTGCAGTTTATTTTCTTGGTCCAAAATAGAGGTTGTAATGGTTAACTAACTAGAAACACTCCCTCATGATATTTTAGAGTGTTTTGTATTCATTTTATACATTAACAGGACAATTGGGAGGAGGGGGGCTAAATCCAGTACTCGCGCTGGCGCATGTTCTTTCCTGTTCGCCTCGCCTCGTTCGCCGCTCGCTCAAACACGGTGGTTGCGACATGAACGTTCCTGTCAAATTTCAGTTTCTTGCAAGTTCATTATTACCTTTTGTTTGCTCAGTCGTAATCCAGCTTTATTCCGAAGTGGTTCACTACAGTTGTAGTTTGCAGTGCTGTGTATTTGTGATGGCTCACAGAACCAGAGGTTGCGTCAACTCTCCGGACAGTTTTTGTTTTATTTGTGGGGAATATACCGTGAAAAAGCGGCAGAGGAACATTTCTGCATTTATTAAAAAAGTATATTTCGCCTATTTCGGTTTGAAGTTAGGCGATCAAGACAAACCGTGGGCTCCTCACAAAGTGTGCAAGACATGTGAGGAAGATCTACGCTTATGGATGAAAGGTAAAAACAAGCATTTCGTTTCGGAATACCTATGATGTGGCGTGAACAAAGAGACCACAGCAGTGACTGCTATTTTTGCTCTTGCATTGTGAAGGGATACAACTTAAAAAATAAGAACGTAATAAGTTACCCCAACCTTCCCTCAGCAATTAGGCCTATGCCTCATAGCAACGAAGTACCTGTGCCTGAACCACCAAAATCTTTGGATCATATTTGTGTGGACGGTTCTGATCATGATGAGACTCATCAGATGGCTTTTCCCGATGAGTCCAGTACTTCCGAGTTTGAAACTGAACCAGATCCGAAACCTGAACTTTTCTCTCAAGCTGAATTGAATGATTTAGTCCGGGATTTAGGACTCCCAAAAGATGTTGCCCAACTGCTAGGTTCTCGGCTTAAACAGAAAAATCTATTGTCACCAGGAACAACTTTTTATTGGTACCGCAACCACGAGACACAATTTTTGAAGTATTTCAGCAAAGAGGAAGATTTGGTATTTTGCAACGATATATACGGAGTGATGGAAAAGTTTAAACTCAAGTATGATCCTGCTGAATGGCGGCTGTTCATTGATTCGTCAAAAGACAGCATAAAAGGTGTTCTTCTTCATAATGGCAACACATTCGCTTCAGTTCCTATTGCTCACTCTGTTATTCTCCAAGAAAAATACGAGAATTTGGCCCTGATTCTTCAGAAGATTCGTTATGATGAGCATAAGTGGATGATTTGTGGAGACTTTAAAATTCTATCCATGCTATTAGGGCAGCAATCCGGTTTCACCAAATATCCCTGCTTCCTTTGCTTGTGGGATAGCCGGGCCCGCGACCTACACTGGGGGAAAAAAGACTGGCCAATTCGGGAGTATTTGAGACCCGGTGAGAAAAATGTTCTTCATGAGTGCTTGGTACCTCGTGATAAAATTCTATTACCACCTCTCCACATTAAGTTGGGTCTCATTAAGCAATTCATCAAGTCCCTTCCAAAAGATGGTGAGTGCTTTCGGTACCTTTGCTCAAAGTTCCCCCGACTTTCTGAAGCAAAGCTAAAGGAAGGAGTGTTTGTTGGCCCTGATATAAGGAAACTCATTTCAGATGGAGCATTCGCTGAAACGATGTCTGAGAAGGAAAAAGAAGCCTGGGATTCCTTCAAGGATGTTGTTCTCAAATTCTTGGGGAACAGGCGGGATGAGAACTATAAGGATATTGTTGCCAGGATGCTCAATGCCTTCAAAGAACAAGGCTGTAACATGAGCCTGAAAGTCCATTTCTTGCACTCCCATGTGAACTACTTTCCCGAAAACTTGGGGGCGTACAGTGAAGAACAAGGTGAAAGGTTTCACCAGGACATCAAGGACGCAGAGAAAAGGTACCAAGGAAGATGGAACACCACTATGATGGCTGATTTCTGCTGATTGCTGCTGCGGGAAACCCCAGATGAAAAATATGCCAAGCAGCGCACCAAGAGAAGCATTCGGGGGAAGAAGAAACGGGCCCACCAGGAGATTGATTGACCCAAGAATGACTTTAAAATCTAAACTGTGTTGACAAATATCGTGTTTTTACTAAACTTTGAAATAAAAATTTGCTAGTTATTACCACAGTGTCGGATCTCATTTATTAGAATTTTATTTTCACACCATCGGGTGTTTGTCTTCATGTATTGCAATGGTGCGGTTTGCGTTTTCTATTCCTACATACATACCTGTACAACATTTTTTGCACATTTCTCTTTGCTTTGCTTTGTGTCTAACCTCGCTCTTATATGCTCAATGTTTGTGCACATGTATGTGGCTGTTTTAAGTGCAGACAATTTTGCTACCATCACAGTGTGTTTTGTTGACATTACTCTATTCTTATGTGCTGCCTTGTTACAATTTTCTTTATTCTTATTTGAATAACTACTAAACAATTAGTATAAAGAATTCATCCAAGAAACTTTTATCTCAATCGCACTCAATCTGAAACGTTCACCTCAAACTGCTAACCCAATGTAGCAAAAAATCTGTACGTGATGGAGCAAATTGGTTACCAGATTTGGATTCAGCGCACCAAAAAACGTAAAAATCAATCGAAACATTAGAGGCAGTTTAAAAAAAAATTTTTTTAGTGTACCTGTGTAATTGATGTACTACAATTGATTTAATATATATATGTATTATCCTTATGATTTTGAATTAGACATTCATTATGTGTTCATTTTTTTGGATTTTATTAGAGTTGGAATGATAGATTATGTTTTTAGTTTCCTTCGAGACCTAAGCCGCTTGGTATAGTCCAATATAGTCTTCTTTTTATGTACATTGTAGTTCTCTTATGTTTATATTTTTTTGTTTTAACCCTTTTTTTGAATATTTATTGTTTTAACTTTGATTGTATTTATTTCTTAATGTAATTTTATGATTTATATGTTTTTTAGTGTGCCCTGATAACCCCTGATGAAGTGATATATGAAACACGGTCCTGTGCTGGGTTTAGGCCACTTATTTTGTATTAATAAAGGTGTTGGGTGTCGAACCTGCCACTTCCTGTGGAGGAAACAAAGGGCGGCGGCAGCAGGGCAAGAGCAGGCAGCAGCTGGATGGCGCTATGGGCGAGGAAGGGGCACACCCGATTGCAAGTTTCACAGCTCGGCACAGCCCTGTATATATAGAGAGAGAGATATCTAAGGAAAGGGACTTTGATCCTATGTGCTATTATAGGTCAGTAAGCAGCTTTGACCCGGTGAAAAGCGGGATATAAATACAGTTAAATAAATAAATAAATAAATAAAAGCAAGAGAAGCTTGAACTGGGTGCGGAAACGGATACGGAACCAGTAAAGTGCTTTGAGAAGAGGAGTTACATGAGCATAGCGACACTGGTTGAATATTAGCCTAATACTGATCATGTCTACAGAGCTACAAAGCATCCACAGTGCCATACCAATACTGGAGCTTATAGTCCAGTCAAGCCAGACAGCACAACAGCTGAGGACAAGGATAGATCTAGGGCCATGGTAAGAAAACACATAGGAGACGAAGCGGATCAGCATCCAAAAGTCAACTTTAAGAGGTGAGTTTTCAGCCTGGATTTGAAAAAGGCCAGAGATGACGCCTGATGCACAGACTCAGTTAGTTTGTTCTAGGCCTAAGGAGCATCAAGGTGGGAGGATCGAAATCTGGAGTTAGCAGTAGAAGAGAGGGGCACAGATAGAAGGGATCTGCCAGATTAGCAGAGTTCCCGAGGAGGGAGTAAGGAGAGAGGAGAGGTAGTGAGGAGCAGCAGAATGTGACCAAGTATTGAATGACTTGAGTGGGAGAGTGACAATTCTGGCGAAGACCAGCAAGGTCTAAACGAGAGGTTAGAGAGTGGATACGCATCTTAGTAGTATGTTCAGAAAGGAAAGGATGAATTTTGCTAATGCTCTAGAGAAACAAATAACAGGTTTTAGCTTACTTGTTGGATATGTGTAGAGAAAGAGAGAATAGTCAAAGATGATCCCAAGGTTGTGAGCTCAGGATACTGGGAGGATGAAAGTGTTATCTACAGAGAGAAAGGAGGAAGGGGATATATGCATATAGGGGGAAAGTTAAGGAGCTCCGTCTTGGCCATGTTCAATTTCAGATTGTGGAGGGACATCCAGGCAACAATGTCAGACAACCAGACTGAGACACCGGCTTGGATTCC
Organism: Ichthyophis bannanicus; assembly: GCA_033557465.1. Classification (NCBI taxonomy): domain Eukaryota; kingdom Metazoa; phylum Chordata; class Amphibia; order Gymnophiona; family Ichthyophiidae; genus Ichthyophis; species Ichthyophis bannanicus. The sequence goes on from CM066048.1 coordinate 126,890,561, forward strand.
TGGAGATATTTCCAGTGCAGAGGGATACATTTAAGAGCATCAGAATAAAGATGGTACTAAAAACCATGGGAGATCAGGGCACCAAGTGAGGGAGTATATTGAGAGAAAATAAATCTGAATATACACTGGAAAGAGAGATTCCAGTGTCTATGAAAATATACTTTTCAATGGAGAAATAGCCGAATAGAGTAGCAAACTCAGACATCTCCCCAAGTCTCTCCTTGTGATCATGTGCAAGTCACTTAATTCTCCACTGCCTCAGATACAGGATGTTTACTAAGGTGTAATTGGTTCTTCCACATAATGCATGTTTAGTGCTAAATGTCAGGCATTATATGCAACAGTTCATGTGCTACCTGTTGGGAGTCTCTACAGCATGGACCCAGCAAATGGCACAATGACTGAAACCCTAATATGCGATGGCGGCAATCGCACTTAACGCTATCTATTGAGATGATGTTAGGTACATCTATACTAACTGCAACACTGATGGTGAATGCGCATTGCCAACACCCATGCTAATCTCAATGTGCAAGAACGTCCACTGAGTGAGGTCAGACTGCCATATAAGGTATAATATGCCTTTTATGGCAGTCTGACCCCACCTCCCCTGCCTTTTATGGCAGGCACCGCCATTTTTAAAGATGCAGGGCAAGAGTGGGAGCACATGGGTAGTGCCCCAGCTCATTTGTAAATGTACCGGAGGGGGGTGGGGGGTTTGCTGTTAGGCCACCAGGTTTATTTTTAGTTGTGTGGAGGGTTTGGGGTCACTGGGTCACCAGGTTTATTTTTAATTGGGAGAGGTAAGGGGCTGCTGGGCCACCAGATTTATTTTTAAAGGGGGGACTGGACCACCAGGGATTCGCTTTCTGTTGGAGGCAGCGATCTCCGACAGTATTTGATGGCATTGGGGCTTTCCCCAATGCCTAGATCATCTGAGGGGAGTTCCAGGCATGGAGAAAGCCTCCGATGCCATCAAAATACTGTCAGGGCTCATATGTGAATTAGCCATGTGGTGTCCCTGTTTCTCTGGGATAGCATGCCAAACTTGCATTGACTAATTGTGCGCATGTGTTTGGTGTGCTCTTCCAGTTTAACGCTGCCATCTGCACACAGTTTAATGAATGGCTAACGCATGGCTAATTTGCATATGAGCCCTTTTCTGCATGCCAGCGTTAAGTCAAGTGCTATCGGTGCACTGCAAATAGGTGTAAAAAGCTGATAGAGCGCAACTTCAACACCGGCTGTCTGCATCGGCCTGACTGTTAGCATGGCCCCAATCATGCTGCTTATACACGCTCAAGCGCGGCTTAGTAAACATGCCTTAAGGAAGCCCTCCGGGAACAGGAAAATATCTACGGTGCCTGAATTTAAATTCATTTTGAGCTACCACTGAAATAGTTAATATTCCCTCTCTATGCAAATAAGAGTCAGATACTTCCTGTTTAAATACCAAGGAAGCAGCTGCTTGAGGAGACTAGAGCCTACCAGAAAAAAAATAGCGAGAATTTCTTAGCAGATAGAAGTATGCGTTCATTGCACATTGCCGTTTGCCTCTTGTCCTTTGCCTCATGTAAGTATCCCTTAAAGATTGTGAGGACCGTAATTAAGTGTTTCATCTTTTGACGGATTCTGTTGAAAGCTTTCTTGGTTTATTTTTCACTTCTCCTTAAGGTGTCTTGTCTCAGATTAAACTCGAGGAGTCGGGTCCTGGAATGCTGAAGCCCTCAATGACCCTCAGACTGACCTGTAAAGTCACTGGCGCCTCCTTGACTGACAGCAGTAAGATACATGCAGTGCACTGGATCCGGCAACCACCTGGGAAAGGACTGGAATGGATTGGACGAGTGAGATATGAGGAAACCAAAAACTATGCTCCATCTCTCCAAAGTCGGGTAACCATCTCCAGGGACACTTCTAAAGGGGAGGTGTATCTGCAAATGTCCAGCAGTAAAACTGAAGACACGGCCACATATTACTGTGCAAGAGGCACAGTGGTAGGAACAGTCTGAGAATCCTACAAATACTAAGCTTCAGCCCAGCCCATGTAAATCTCACTTCCTCTCTCCTTAAATGTCTACAAAAGACAAACAGAGAATACACTGAAGACAGAGTACTGAGGGCCTGATATTCAAAGGATTTATGCTCCTGACTTGCATCACTACTGAAAGTCTAATATTTATGTGACTCCGTTTGCTTTTTTCTTCCTCTCCTTTCTAAAAGTGTTCTTTGTGAAATTAGCCTGAAAGAGTTAGGTGCTGGCCTTGTGAAGCCCTCGGGCACACTCAGCCTGACTTCTAAGGTCTGCGGAGCTTCCATCAGTGACGGCAGTAACATGTACAGAGTTTACTGGCTCAGGCACTCACCACAAAAGAGCTTCCATTTATCACACTGGGAATATCTATCGAGCCCATTTCTCCAGAGTCGATTAAGAGCATCCGGATTCTTTTCCTTGATTTATACTGATCATTTTCTGTAAACTGCAAAAAATATTTTACTTTTGTTTTACAGTCCATAAGAATCGGATGAGTAGAAATTCTTTGCATGGATCCAACATTTATTTATTTAGAAAGATTTATATGCCGCAAATCATACTATTCCTAAGCGGTCTACAATAAAACATAAAAAACAATAAAAGTGACAAACACGCCATTAAAACAAAGAAATAAAATATCAAATTAGGTAACCCCAATGGCGTTATCACACACTCTGAAATGCCTTGGCAAAATAAGTCGCCTTTACTCGTTTCTGAAAGTTACAGACATCACTAATCAATCAGATCTCTTTGGGTAATTCATCCCACAACCTAGGTGCCAAGAAAGGAAAGTTCCTGCTCTAAAATTCATTTCCCAAAGCTGCAGGGGAAATAAGGTCAAGTAAGAAGCACCCGGCCTTGGGATCTCAACAGTCACGCTGGAGATAAAAATCAACAGCAAAATCCATAACACCTTAATAAACAAAGTAATAACTTTAAAATGGACACTCCAAAACATGGACAACCGATGCACAGAGCGCAAAATGAGTATAATGTGATCATGAAACAGTCACAGCAATCAAACAAGTTTCCGTGTATTGAGCTACCTGCAATGGGCAAAAAGTACAAAAGCTGGAAGCCCATATGAACGGGAGTCACAGTAATCAATAGGCAACAGTACTAACTGCAGAATGGTCCTTAATTCAGAAGATGCAAGATAATCTTCCACCTCCCTTAATAAATGTAGTTTAATGAATGCTCTCTTCATTATTCCCTTAATGTGAGCAAGAAAAAGTAACTCCCTATCTAGGATCACTTCAAGATAGCAGACTTCCTCCATAACAGAAATGCCTTTTCCCTCAGTCCTCAAACCTTGAGAGACTACAACATTTGCATTGCAAGAGAACACCATAAACTCTGTTTTATGCACATTCAGAGAGAAACCACCTTCCGACAGAACTAATGCAGGTGGACATCCAGTTCACGAACATGTAAATATCCTTACTTTCAGACAAAAACAATATTATTTCATCAGCATAAATACGTTATTGAATTTATAGGGCTTTTAAGGCCATATATAATGGCTGTAAAGAGATATTATACAGTATAGCTGAGTCCTGCGGTAAAACATTGGCAGTGACATTCCAAGGCTATTTGGCATGCAGAGGGGATGCCCCAGCCCGGGATGACGCCCTCCCTGCCCCCCCCCCACCCCCCACCGGATTCACACGGAGGCGGCATGTGTAACAGACATACCTTTACTTCTTTGCTGTTTTGCCACACTGCTTCTGCCTCAGGCCGGGGGCTGTTCCCTCCCAGGCAGAGGTTTTGCGGTGCGGTTGTAATCGCATTGTGGTTAATCCAGCACAACCAGCTCAATCATCTTAGGAAAAGTGGCAAGTTAGAAGTTGGCAGTAAATTATTCATAATCTCAGGATCCGCATTTGTTTTTTATAATACCGGATAAATGATGCATTGGCACACTGCACTGTTTCCTTATCTATCCCTTCCCCTGTCCCAGAATGGAGAAGTGTGGAACATCTTTGAGATACGGCTCCAGGTGAACTCATTGCAAGGAGAAATGGAAGAACTTCCAAGATGAACCTCAGAGGTCTCAGTAGATCAGATGTAGTGACTGTGGAGTCTCTTTGGATAGAAAAATAGAAAAACGAGAAAACACTGATGTGTGAAGTAAGGAATCTAAGGGGCCAGTTTACAAAATCATATTAGGTGTTAACGTGACAGATAGCACACACTATCTGGCCACATTAGCAGATAATGCATGCAAAATGCATATAACAGGGTGATTTTCTGCACTCTCCGCAGAACGCACATTATATGCATGTGTGGGGGAGATAAGCGTGGAGAGTGGACATGTCTGCAGCAGGCAGATACTACGGGCCTTAACAGCACACTGTAAGTGTCAAATTTCCACACAGCACAAGATGTAGCGTTAGCTGTTTCAAGGCTGCTGTTCATTAATGCTCTCTACAAATTCAGTGCATTATCTGCTGCGGAAATGCTGTGCATGTCGTAAAAGATACCGCGCAGCTATTCACACTGTTACCCGACCCCTACGTGTAATGGGAGTGGAGGAGTAGCCTAGTGGTTAGAACACTGGTTCGGTAACCAAGCAACCAGGGTTCAATTCCCACTAGCACTCCTTGTGGCCTTGGGCAAGTCACTTAACCCTCCATTGCCTCAGAAGAAAGGCCTGGTAATCTGCTTCCGGTGACACTGCCAAGAAAACCCAGGAGCTTCTGGGTCACCAGGGGTCAGGACCGACTCAAAGGCACACATTGCATTTGCACGTGTAGTCCAAGTGACAGATGTTAAAGTGAAAATTGGAATATTTGGAGAACCAAACTAGAAATAATTATTTAAGATTTTTGATCACTACCAAATAACCTTTGAAAGTGCCCATAGATAAAGTAAGGAAGCATTTGCAAGAGATGTTAAAGCTTTCCTCCTATCCCTCTGGCATATATTTGCCTCTTGACAAAATTTGATAAATCTTGACAAAATTTGATAAATTTTGAGATGTCTGAGGAGTGATACGTCTCAAAATTTATCAAACAATCTGGGAATGGAAATCTAAATGGTTTCCTGGCAAGTTCTCTTGAGGCATATAATTTGTAATGTTTAAGATATATCAGTGGTTCAGTTCCTTTTTACCTGTGTTCTTGCATAGTTAAATATGTACCAATACTTAATTTCAGATTGATGAATCAGACTCTTTTTTTAAATTCCAGATGGGGTTATATTGGTGTTGCTGCCCCCAAAAACAGGGGTGCAGAATTGGCAAAACTGAACTACTGTAGTAGGAACCAAAACCAAATCCTTGTCGGGATTCCTAGAACATTACAACATTCGCAGTCTTACTGCCCTCACTTTCTCCATATCTGTTCCCGAAACCCATCCTTTCCCCCTCTCTACTCTCACAAACACACACACACAAATTCCTCCTCCCCCAACACACACACACACACACTCTCTCTCTCTCTCTCTCTCTCTCTCTCAAATAAACCACAGAGACAATTCGAGGAATGAAGCCAGGTTCATTTGCATATCTAGACTTATTCTAATTTATGCAAATATATCAGGAATATGCAAAACGTATTATTTTAAAACCTTTTTGCTCCTTCATCTAATGAGATTGGGTGTCCAGAAGTTTCCTCTCCTTCCTCATCAGAATGTTTTTACTCTTACAGATCGTCCTCGTTCTGAATGCACTAACATGTATGTTTATTCCCTTTTGCTTTGTTAGAAAGGAACGAATACAATTATATATTTCCATTTCCTGTTTTCAATGGTACCTGAAATTCTCTTCCAGATACTTGCTCCCAGATTGTTCTGAGAGAGTCCGGTGGAGATGTGAAGAAACCCGGAGAGTCACTGAAGCTAACATGTGCAGTTACTGGGACCAGTGTCAGTGGCTCTTACATGCACTGGATCAGACAGGCTCCCGGGAAAGGGCTGGAATGGATCGTTTATTACTATTCTGACTCTTCTGGCTACAACAGCTATTTGGACGCAGTCAAAGGACGATTCACGGCTTCCAAGGACAGCTCCAATCTCTACTTACACATGACCAACCTCAAAATTGAGGACACCGCTGTGTATTACTGTGCGAGAGACACAGTGACAGGAAACCGGCTTGGAATCAGACAAAAAACCTTCTGCATGGATAATTATAGAATATTATATGCACCAGATGAGGGCAGTAGAGTTTGATTATACAGTAAGACCACAGCAAAGGGAAAGGAGCACACATTTTGTTGAAATCCAACATTTTCTTTAAGATTTATTAATTGTCTTGTTGAAGAGATTCAGAGCTGAACATAAGCAATTTACCTCTTAGTAACTATAAAAAATGATCAAATATCAAACCAGTGCACATGTGAAGCAGTAAGGTAAATTTGAAAATAGGTAAATTAAATTATAATTGCCATAATAAGAAAGAGAGTCATCACCACAAACAATGGAAAAGAACATTCATATAACAGAAAAGCATTACCTGTCTGCACATTACAAATGAAATATCTTAAAAGTAATATTGTGATTTCAATTGTGAGACTCAAACAGGTATTTTAGGGGTCCACAGAATGAAAGCACGATATTGTTGCACCTCCCGCAGTGGTAGAAATGTAGGTGATGGGCTCCAGCATCACTGAGAGGGAAGGCTGACCACAATGTGCAAACCGCTGCCACACGGGAAGTGGGGGTCACTGTGATGTATTCCCTTTACAACAGATGTCAAAAGACTTCACTACGATCAGCGGGTTGAAATGCTTACATATTTCCAACACACACATACATTGTTGAGGAGCAAAACTTACAAATCATTTGAGCCAGATTTAAGATGTTGGTGCCCAAAGGCAGGACCTGAGAGTGGTGGGGAGAGATTTCTCCACCAGAATTTATAAAACATTGCACCTAAAGCAAGCGGGGTCAGGTTCCCATTTAGCCTAGGTATTTGGTGCCTACAAAATTTGGCACCTTATGCAATTGTCTGTTTTGCATATGCCTAAATCCAGGCCTAGAATGGCTGTCTGCATTTCAAACATACAACTACAGCAATACGTAAAATAATGAGGTGCTTGTTGGTAAATGATGCATTTAATAACAGACAATAAGCAGTCTTCCATGCTTCCTCTCACGGTTCAATAACTGAAATGGATAAACTAAGTCTCAACTTTATTGTAAACAGAGTGCAGCTGTTTCCATCTTTGTACACATCGCTACATTGTGCTGCAGGACTCCAATGAGCATGAAGGGATCATGTGAAAATGTGTGGAAGTAATAAATTCACCACAATGTCATAAAATACAAACTTGGGGGGGGGGGGGCATTCCAGCTCCTAAGCTTAGTAAACTTCGGAATATGTGCGGCTAAAAAGCACAAAAGTGTTAAAGAAATTTCAAACACGTGAAAATTTGTGGGTCATTTTACACATTTTTGCGGTTAACGCACGTTACCACTCGTGCATTTGGGTCCTATCTTATAAAGGGAAGTATGGCACACTTAATAAGATAGGGACAGAAAGATGCACCTCAATCTAGTCACGGCAGGCATAAGTGCCCGCTCCTAAATAGTTTGGACTTACATTGTTTTCATTCTGAGTCCAACCAAGTTTGATCTCAGTCAGCATCCTGTCTCCCACAATGGCCAGTTGGGTTCACACGAACCCAGCAAACCCCAACAAGTTGAATTCATTTCTAGGCATAATTGATGACTTTCCCAAGTCTACCTGAAAAATACATTTTAGGGACTTTTCCCCCAGGAACCTCTCCAAACCTTTTCTGAATTTGCACAGTCATACACAGAACTTAGGTCAAACCATTTAATGAGCTTCAGAATCCTGAAAATTAGTTCATTTATGATATTGCAACAAGGTTTGCATCAAATTCCACAATGTTGGGACATGAAAATTTGCAAGTGGGCTGGCACAGCCTGGAATTTTTCACCTTAAGTCAGTTTTCAGAAAGCCATTACAAGTTTTAGACGTCAGCCTCCTTGTTGTATGCCGATAAATACAGGAAAGCTGGAAAGTACATGTAAAGTGGAGGAAACTGAAAAGTGGAGTGTCCCCAGTGATCTGTAAAGGGACTAATGTTGTTGAACTTACTCAATGATCTGCAAAAGAAAACTGAGTGATGTGATTTACATTGATACAAAAATAATTTAACTAGTAAAGGTTACAGCATTCTGAAATATTAAAAAAAGGATCTTTTGAAAATGGGCAATTGGGTTTGGTGTGCTCTATTACTGATTGTTTTTCATTCAAAAATTTAAAAAATATTAAATATAAAAAAATGGCAGATGAAATAGCAGATCTACTATTAGCAGTCTGTGAACTATCATTAAAATCATCTGTTGCACCTGAAGACTGGAGAGTGGCCAATGTAATGCCAATATTTCAAAAAAGGGTTCCAGGGGTGATGAGGAAACTACAGACTGGTGAGTCTAACAACAGTATTGGCAAAATGATGGAAACCATTATAAAGAATAAAATTACTGATCATGTATATAGCTGGGTCCACTGCTTTTTAACATATTCATAAATGACCTGGAAATGGGAATAATTGAGTGTGATGAACAAATCTGCAAATGACACAAAATTATTCAACATTGTTAGAGCCCAAGAGGATTGCAAAAAATTGCAAGAGGACCTTGATAAACTGGAAGACTGGTGTCCAAATTGCAGATGAAATTTAATGTGGACAAGTGCAAAGTTATGCACCTAGGAAAGAACAACCTAAACTTTGGTTACACAATGTAAAGTACCACCTTAGAAACCACCACCACAACCCAGGAAAAAGATTTAGGTGTCATCGTAGATAATACATTGAAACCCTCTGCCCAGTGTGCAGCGGCGGCCAAGAAAGCAAATAGAATGCTAGGAATCATAAGGAAAGGAACAGAGAATATTATAATGCCTCTGTATCATTCTATCATGCGACCACACCTTGAATATTGTGTGTAATTCTGGTCGCTGTATCTTAAAAAGGATATAGTGGAATTAAAAAAGGTACAGAGAAGAGCTACCAAATGGTAAAGAGGATGGAAGAATACCCCTATGAGGAAAGCCTTAAATAGTTAGGTTTCTTCAACTTGGAAAAGAGACAGCTGAGGGGAGATATGATAGAGGTCTATAAATTAACGAATGGAGTAGAACAGGTAAACGTAGATCAGTTGTTTACATTATCAAAAAGTACAAAGACTAGAACACACGCAATGAAGTTACAATGTAACATATAGTAACATAGTACATGATAGCAGATAAAGACTAGCATGGTCCATCTAGTCTGCCCAGCAAGGTGGTAAGAGTAGGTGCGCCCACCGCTCTGTACAGGTCACCTTGACTTAACGTATCAGAGACAGTTAAGTTTATTTTGATTTTGTCTTATTTCTATAAAGAGATAGCATAGTTACTCACCTGTAACAGATGTTCTCCGGGAACAGCAGGAATCAGTCCTCACATATCGGTGACGTCGATGCCAATGGAGCCCTGCGCGGAGCATCTCCCCAGCTTTCAAAGAAAGCCTTTGGGAGATGCCACCATGCATGCTTGGTCCCCTTCCTGCCCAAGGGTGCCATCTTACTCAGTCAGGTGCCATAGCTAGAGCCCAACCAATAAGACGGCCATAATGAACAGCAACTCCAAGGAGAGGAGGGAGGGTTATGAAGACCAATTCCTGTTGTCCCTGGAGAACACCTGTAACAGGTGAGTAACTATGCTTGCTCCAGGAACAAGCAGGAAGTCAGGAGGACCGGCATAAAACAGGGGCACGGCCCAGCCGTGGCCAGCCACAGGCAAATCCTGATGACAGACTCTAGGGACCCCAGTGTCCTGGGAGAACCAGGGTTCTGGTAGCCTGAACAAGAAAAGTTGAACGGCAAGAGTTGCCTAAACCCTGAAGAGATTACGGTGTATGGCCTGGCCAAAGGCACTGTCCCATCGGGACTCCCTCTCTAGGCAGTAGTGGGCGCAAAAGTGCGGATGGAGGACCAGGTGGCAGCCCAGGAGATGTCTGCCATGAGCACCAAAGAGAGACTGGAGACTGAGGACGCCATCGCCAGGACATTGTGCGTCATGACTCAACGCTACAGAGGGATACCGGCTCAACTATGAGTGAAGGCGATGCAGTCCGCCACCCAGAAAGATATGGTTCACTTGGTGACAGGCAGCCCCAGACATTTGGGATCAAAAGAGATGAAAAGCTGCAAGGTTTTACAGTGGCCCTGGGTCTGATGCAGGTAGTAGGACAGGGCTTGCTTGCAGTCCAGGGTATACAGAACAGCCAATGCCGAGTCGGTGTAGGGCCGTGGAAAGAAGGTAGGCAGCATTATCTCCTGATTCAGGTGGAAGTCAGACCACCTTTGGGAGAAACTTAAGGTAAGTGCGAAGCACAACCCTGTTTTTGTAGAATCTGGTATAGGGTGGTTCAGCCACCAAGGCCTGAAGCTCACTGACCCTGCGGGCACTGGCGACTGCCACCAAGAAGGCCACTTTCCAGGAAAGGTAGCGTAGGGGACAGGTAGCCAAAGGTTTGAAGGGCGGCTTAGTAAGCTGCGCCAGAACTACACTGAGATTCCACTTGCCGGGAGTGGCTGGATGGGGGGTTTGGAGAGGAATAAGCCCCGCATGATCCTGGTAATGAGGGGTTGCACCGACAGAGAATTATCCTCCACAGGATGGTGGTTGGCGGAGAGTGCACTCAGATGTACCCAGACGGAGTTGGACTGGAGTCCAGACTGTGAGAAGTGGAGGAGATATTGAAGGACCAAACGTACCAGGCAAGAAAATGGATCAAATCAGTGCTCCATGCGCCACACGGCATCTGGCTCTTGGTGATCGCAGTGGCGGCCCAGGAAGTCCTCAATGTCGAGGTCCCTGTGGTCTCAGCGGAGCTGAGAGTTGGCACCCGCTGTGATGCGAGGAACACAAACGCTGCATTTTAAGGCCAACATTGTACTTCCCACTCGGGAGTCGAAGCCATGGACACAGACACCGGAATGACTGGGTCAGGCGTCAAAGAAGAGAGGGGGTCCTCAAAGGGACAGGCCTAGGGAGACTGTGATCCATCACCAGAAGCCACAACCTTGGCCCTGGACACCTTCCGAGGGCTTTCCTGCTCCGATTCCTCGGGAGCTCTGTGGGGTCCAAGGGACCGGGCACAGGATTTCCCATACTTATGTGCTTCCCTGGACAAGGCTCTCAAGGTCTTCCTCTTCATATGTGCACGCTGCAGCGGAGGCCTTACACGAATCCAAGGGTAGTGTCTGCCTTGTGGAAGATGTCGTCCTGCTTAAGTCAATGGCTCTGTATGGCCTTAGCAGTCATTTTCTTGCACAAGGAGCATTCCTCCAGGTCGTGGTCTGTGCCCAGACACCAGAGGCAACAATGAGTGTCGGTGAGTGACATATTTTTGGAGCACTGATCACATTTTTTTTTAAGACGGTTGCCGTTGGGGAAATAAGAATCCCAGCGACGAAGACACTCAACATGGCCAAGAGTTAAAATGGGTGCAAAAGCGCTGTAATGAAAAAAAATCAAGATAAAAATGTTTTTCAAGGCCCAGTGCACTTGCAGCAGGTCTCGGGTGGGAAAGGAGCCGGCAGAGGTCAGAGAGGTACATAAGTAGTACAAGAAAAACAACTTTTTTTCCAGGGGGACGAGACAAACATCTGTAGGGCTCCGCGGAAAAAGGGAGACTGAGCAAGATGGCACCGTTGGGCGGGAAAGGGACCATGCATGCGTGGTGGCATCTCCCAAAGGCTTTCTTTGAAAACTGGGGAGATGCTCCACGCAGGGCTCCGTCGGCGACGATGTCACCCATATGTGAGCACTGACTTCCTGCTTGTTCCTGGAGAAAACAATAATATAAAATAAAAGTACATATATTAAAAAAAAAAGATACATACTAATCAAGATGATCACAGATTATTAACATGCCATTCCATAAGATACAAATAACTTATATATAAGGCAAGATATATAGAAAAACATTAAAGAAGCATGTAATCCCAAAATGAGATAAAAGCTACAAAATATAGCATGAAACATTTGGAAAAAAAAGGGGAGTACTAAACATAGACTTCTCTAATCTAGGAGGAAAAGCATACCACAGCTTTGTCTATCTAAACTATGACCTTACACCAAAAGTAAAAAGCTTTTAAGTAAACTTCCCTAATAGAAAGGGGGTAACGTTTGTAACCATAGCCTGAAATGGTCATAATCCAAATCAACAGACATAACTGGTCATACTACACAAAGGCAGCCATTACTAAAATAAAATAAAAAGAAAATATGTCCTACCAGTGGATGCGGTTCAGCAAAAAAGACTCCACAAACACCTATAAAAAAGTTTAACAATTCAAAATTACATTTTGGCACAAAATAAATCGTCAGATATGTAATTCACATTCTTCATTTGCAACAATTAAAATACATAATAAAATAAACTCAGAATTTGAAGGAAAGGACAGGACATGGAGAGGAACTAGACCAGGGGAAAAAAATTAAAAGCACCTCCTTGCTTCTCTAGAAATAACTCATTTCTTTATCTTTATATTGTCACTTGAAACCAAACTAGTCTAAAGACTATGAAATAAAATGTGCAAAGAAAGGGACAGTAAAGAAGACAAGTGCACTAAGTGAGATAAAAACATGCCTTCGGCGTCTCAGCAAAGTAAGGAAGTGAAAAATGCCGGGCGCATGTCTGCCCTTTAAATGCTGAATCCAACTAACGTGAGAACCGTCCTAATACATGTTCAGGAAAATATCATAAATGTATAATTAATCAGCAACCATTCAAAAGGAACAGATATTTAATCATAAAAACAGCATGTTTCATTTATAACAAATATAAAAAACTCAGGACATGAGACGTGGAAGGGAACCAAACCTCGGGCAAAATTTAGAGGCACCTCTTTGCTTCTCTAAAAATAAGTCATGTCACTCAAAACTAACTAATCAAAGGATTACGATACAAATTATGCAAAAAGAAAAACATTAAAGAGGATAATTACACAAAATGAGCGGAGGTTCATATCTTCGGTGTCCCAGTGGAGCAAAAGAATTAGAAATACCGGGTGCATGTCTGCCCTTTAAAAGCTGATATGACCAGACGTCCTAATACATATTCAAAAGAAGGGTGACTGAATAATATCCAATGGGGAGGGCAGATTTGAACATAAACTTGTACCAACTAGGAGGAAATATACATAATAGGCTAAACTAATAAATGAAAAAGCAAAAACCTATTGCACAAAATTTCACAATACAACAAATAGCAGACCTACATCTTAAAAAATGTAAAAAGCTCACTGTCAACATATGAGTAATAAAAACCAAAAAAATCATCACAAAAAAACATGTTCCTCTGACAATCAAGAGTAAAATCTGTCAATTCTTGCAATATTGTAAAGGTACATAATACAAAATGGGGCAAAGGTTCAAGGTAACTTACAAATTGCATTCAATATTATATAAACCTAGGAAAGAAGACCATTAAACCGCTATAGCCAATAAATATTACACTCAACCTAAAGTGGAAGGAAAGGGGGAGGAGAAGGGAAGGGAAAAAGAGGGGAAAGGGGGAGATGAACGGGGAAGAGGGAACGTGAAGAAAGGGGAGGGGGCAGAGAAGAAGGAGAAAAGGAAAACAGAAACCCCTAAGAAATTTATAAAAGAAAACCAGGTACTCAAATTTCTTTATTAAGACCCTGGGAGTGAATTGTGGCCAATACAAAAAGACACAGCTTTTGTGTTTTTAGAATAACTTAACTTTTGAAACTGTTGCATGGTTTAGACTTCATGCAGTAGGCACAGGTGCATTTTCTTGCATCACCTGGCTACACTGATGATATGGAGAGACGTTCACCCTAAGGACCCCTTTACCCTGCTTTCCTTATCTTATATGTGTCTGAATGCAATATGCAAATTATTCCCCCCTGTGCCCCAGTTTAAAGGGAACCGCCTGCATTTCTCAACAGCAGGGCCCTCAGGCTGAAGCAATTACCGACTAACTGCTTGAATTTCTTCCATCAGAGATATGAATTTATTACTCGTGTTTATAGTTCTGGTCCTCCCCTCTTGTAAGTATTTAGTGAATGCTACGGATACTGCAATTGTTTCCTTATAAATATAAATCCGTGTAATTCTTATTTTTTTCCCCCCAAGGTGTCTTCTCACAAGCTACTCTGCATCAGTCTGGCCCTGGCACTGTGAAGCCCTCAGAGACTCTCACGCTCACCTGTAAAGTCACCGGCACAGCCGTCACTGATAGCTGCTGTTACTGGCACTGGATCCGGCAGCCCCCTGGGAAAGGGCTGCAGTGGTTGGGACTTATAAGAAATAGTGGGAGCACAGAATATTCCCAAACAGTCCAAAACCGACTAACCATCACCAGAGACACTGCTAAAAATGAATATTACCTGCGAATGAGCGGCATGAAGGCTGAGGACACAGCCACTTATTACTGTGCGACGGAGACACAGTGAGAGGAAGATGTGGTCAAGCTACACAAAAATGGGAAGTGATCTGGAGAGATTTCTCTACGCTGTACAGTGAAGCATGTTTCCTAAACATACGTAATTCTATAGCTCGTTCATGTTACATCCCTCAAGGGAGATGCTCGGGTTAAGTATATGTGTAACCGAAGAACTAATCCAAGTGTGCAAGTCTGACAGCTCTGCTTCACACAAACATGTATGTGCAGAACTCGATAGTGAAAATGGACCCATGCTATCAATGCCTGCAGAGTTTAAATGCTAAATTCAGTCACACCTTGCTCCTCAGACTACAAGTCTGATAAAAATTGCTTTCATTATCTTATTCATTACATTTAAAGCCTTTCTGTGCAGCTATTAGGATGCTGGTAGAGAAATGAGAATAATATTTCACTATAGAGGGATTCTTTTTTTTAATTGGAATTTTCAAAGAATATACAGCCAGTAAATATCAAAAGAAAACAAGTGGCAACCCCATACTTATTAAAGCAATTGATAAACTAAAAGAATCAGTCCTCTTAAAACCTGTTCCTTAATTCACATCGCGGAGATCAGTTGTTCGGGTAAACGGAGCAATTTATAAAGTTACAGAAACCAGCAATTAATGTGGAGCACTTTCCCCTAACACACGCTGCATTAGCGTGGGTGCAGTTAACTGCACCTACTGAGATGGCATTAGGTGAGCCTGTGCTAATCACACAGGATGCAGCTGACATGCAGTATGATCCCGATCAGGCTTATTCCGTTCCAGATGTAGATCCCCTCTGTAGATCTGGTCTGAGCCAGATGCACAGAGGGGATGGCGATTCTGATCCCACAGGGCACGTTAAGCCCCAAGGGATCAGAATCGCAAACAGTCCTGCACTTGCAGGACTGTCCCTGGCTAACTCAGTCAAGGCTCTTCTATGGCGTCATGCTGCCATGGCACCGCAGCTCCATTAAAGAGCTTTGATGCTGGCCGCTGGGGGAAAAAAAAACCACACTATTCCCCACGGCCTGACCCCCGATCTGGCCTCCTAAGGCCAGGGTCGGGCTGTGGGGAATGTCCTCCAGCACCCCTGCCCCGGCATCACCAAAAAACATGTCCAGGGAAGTTATTCCACCTTGAAGGTGGAATAACTTCCCCACACATGTCGTCGGCCCTGGACGTACAGGGCCAACATTAGAATCTGCCCTGTACATCCAGAGCCTGCGACCACCCAGACTCCACCCCCGAGCCGCCCCTTCCCTGCCCCGCCCCCATCTAGCTTCCCCGCACAACTGGCATGGGCAGAGAAGGCATGAATAGTGGGGATTGACGTCCATCTCCGCTATTCATGGCGCAGAATCGGGCCCTATGCTAACTGCGCTGAGCTCACCATGCCTATTTGGGACCCCAACGCTGGTAATGAACTTAGCACAGAAATCACCCCACGATAGCTGGCATGCATGCCCCAGCGCTTCTTCAGCACATACGCCCTTTCGTAAAAGTCCCCCATGGGGTAATTTGAAAAACCTAAGCAATGTAAAGCGTGACACTGCGGATTCCTGATGATCCAGCAGCCCCTGGGGTTTCTGGCAAGGTGGGACCAGAATTAGATTGCCAGGCCTTTCTTCCAGGCAACGGAGGGTAAAGTGACTTGCCCGAGACCAGTGGAAATCAAACCGTGGTCTCTTGCTCACTAGACCACTGCTCCAATCACTAGGCTACTCCTCCATGCCATAACAAAATCTAATTTCAATGCCAAAAGTAAGCAGAATCTTCCACTATCATGCCTCAGTTTTAAAATGTGGTTCTGACTGGCTTATAAACAGGAGAAGACTGAGCTGTGCAATAACCATTCCAATATTCCACATTAAAAACAAGCTTTAATTCTTTTTGTTGCTGCTTTAAACATCCATCTGATTGCATGGTGCCAGTAAAGAATTCCTTATGGGAGCCATGCATAGGAAAACGAAATAGGGGAGTGCAAACTATGGTATTAAATTCAAGGGTAGTCTATGATCCCCTTTCTATTACTACTGATCATTTGTACAGCACTACAAGGCACACACAGCGCTGTACATATAGATGCAAGACAGTCCCTGCTCATCAGAGCTTACAATCTAATCACGACAAAACACAGAGCAAAACTGGGGACTAGAGGATGGTAAGATAGTGAACAAGAGAGTGACAGGCATCAGAATCCAAAAGCAGCCTCAATCTCTGTCACGCAAGGGACACCCATGGGTGAGAGAAAGAAATGAGGTCTCAAAGAACCTCATGTAGAATATCACTATCTGTAATACATGACGAGACATTCAGTGCCTTAAGTACTAAGGAAGCAAAATGTTGCTAAGGGCCCCCCACCGTCACGATGGTGTACCACACATGTGGTGATGTACTCCCCCATACCCTCGCAGTGGTCGAGTTTCATGCGGCGGCAACAGGAAAAAATTTACATTAACATGTTCGCCATGTCACCTCCACTCTTGTAAGTTTCCAACAGAACCGGCAGCTGTCAGCACCCAGGCAGAAGTCTCGCGGTACAGCTCTTATCACAAGATTTTGGCCCAGTAGTTAACAGCTGCCAGGCCTGCTGGAAACGTACAAGAGCAGAGGCGACACGGCAAGCATGATGAAGTAAATTTGCCACATCTGTCTGCTGTGTAGGCCCCTTTCCCACCCAGGACCTTTCACCATGGACATTATCAGCAGTGTACAATAAAGATGATATATACATTTATTATTTTTAAACCATTAATTTAATGGGATATCCTTCAGTATAATATATGAAATCAAGATAGTCTTTTACTCTCACACAGTTCATGCAGCAGATAGCTTGAGCTGAGTGTTAATAAGAGGGGTTCTAATATTTCAGTGAAATATTAATTTATACATTGAACCTTGAAAAATGGTTTCAAAATGGATTTTGTCCTGTGAAGTATTTTCAGTGCATCCTTTTGCATAGAAGAGTTTGCAGCCTTACACTAAAGGAGCAGGAAATGGTCCGTTTTATGGAGCGGTTCTAAAACTCTGGGCAGGGGTATAAATAATTTGGATTCACTATATGTATATACATGGTATGCAAATAGCTTCTGTGAACTTCCTGTTTAAAGAATTAAAATAGATAAGGCCGACGCTAGCACACCTCAGTCAACAAAGCAGAAGAATTCTTTCCATACAGTTTTCATCAAAAAGAAAACCATGACCACCTTCTCCGTTTCTCTGCTCACCCTGTCCTTCCTCTCAGGTGCGTCTCTTGTAACGATTGCACAGTGTAGCCAGCTAGAATTCAGATGTTCATTTGAATGAAATGTGTTAATTTTTCTCTCCATTTTGAAGGTGTTATTTGCCAAATGACTGTGAAGGAGCTTGCTCCGGGCGTTGTGAAGCCTTCAGAAACGCTCCATCTGACCTGCCAAGTCTCCGGATTCTCTATTACTGACAGCAGCAAGCTGTGGGGTATTCTGGGGTTCCGGCAGCGTCCTGGGAAAGGGCTGGAATTCCTGGCTGCTGTAGATTACAATGGAGGAATTTATCGATCCTCAGCTCTCCAAAGCCAATTAACTGCCTCCAGAGACACAGTCAAAAACGAGGTTTATATGCAACTGTCTACTGTTAAACCAGAAGACACGGCCGTGTATTACTGTGCTAGACACACACAGTGAGAGGAAGCAAGGGAAGACTCGTACAACTACTAGACGAGCCGCTTTCAGGAACATACGACCACTGGAAACTCTGATGGGAAAGTGTCAATTGCCCATCTTAAATACAGGACACTTCCTACTGAATTAAATATGAGGAATGATTAGTAAAGCACGCACATTAGCACGCATTCATTCATTTAACAGGTTTCTCATGCCGCTTTATCATTTCACTCAAAGCAGTTTACATTATAATTTAAACTTGGTAATCTACATTAAACAGGGACATTAATAACTTGGATTTTTCTGAAGCAATGGAGGGTTAAGTGACTTGCCCAAGGCCACAGGGAGAGCTAGTGGGAATCAAACCCTGGTCTCTTGGTTCCTAGCCAGTGCTCTAACCATTAGGCTATTTCTCCTCTCCATTCAAGCTGAAGTTAACGAAGAGGGCAGTGCTAGCTTTGGGGAGCATGTCCACATGTCCCAGCTGCGCTAAACAGCACATGGAGGCACTTAACGACACTCTGAGGAAGCAGTAAGTGCGCACGCACTAATTTAAGCATTCACAGTCAGCACACAGACAACACCTGAGCTAGCCGTGATCTGCTGTCACTGCCCATTTTCCACTCTCTCTCATCCAGTTCACTCCTTTACGGGCACTTTTATCACCACTGCCCCGTTCTAATTTTCAGTGCAACATGCTTAGCGCGTGGTAAGCTTCCCACTAATCATTAATATAGTTTAGTAAATATGCCATAGACTGAATAACTGTTACAGCTTAATCACTGATAGTTCAGGCATTTTCTGGTCCTGCAGGGCCAGAAACAGGTCTGCTTTTCACAGTAACCAAAACCTGCAGAATTGCCTACTCCTTGGATGAAGGAACCCGTATACTAAATATTTCTTACAAAAGGTGTAATTTTATAAGGAGCTGCCTAGAATTACTTGAAAACAAGGCACGTAAATCTAGGTATTTTCTGTATATGTGCGTAGAAGAGGGCACTTATCCAAGCCAATAATATAATCGCTATTGTTTAAGTACGTGCTCACGTCCAATTGCACAGACTTTCAGTGTGGTCAAGCTCAAAGGTAGAGTTTGGATAGAGCTCAAATTTACACATGGAAGTTCTAAAGCACTAAAATTTACGCACGTGCTTGAAAATTCTAGACGCAGGCATTTATACTTTCCATGGAGCAGGCATAAGTGCTTACGCCTAGTTTGTGCGCATTTTACCCCAGTTACGCCCCTATTTTATAAAGTAAAGCACGCATGATCTTCACTTTATAAAATAAATCTCAAATATGGGCACAGTAATACATATTAACTCCCTGAGGGTTAATGAAATTGCCCTCGTAAAGTGAAGGAGGGGCCTCGTGGTTACAGCAGCAAGCTAAGGGCCAGAGAAGGCAGAGTTTACACCCTCCCCCCCCCCCCCTGCTGCTCCTTAAGACCTTGGGCAAGTGACTTCATCCTCCATTGCCTCAGGAAGAGAATAAGGGTTCTTTTGCTAACGATTCCCTTTCATTTTACATCTACGGAAAAAATACCCAAGGGTCCTTTTACATTTTTGCACTCACCGCTAAAGTCACACTAACTGCCGGGGGCATGGACAGTATGTTCCCAGCAGTACCCACACAGAATAGTACCTTATCGTCTGGCAGCGGCATTTGCAATTAATGGCACACATTACGGTGACGTTAAGTGCACCTGCGCTAATCGCAGCATTGACAATGTGCAATATGCATTAACGTCTCCACGCCCAGTCTCCACCTCTTCCCCACCCATCGCACAGTCTGCAATTAGCGTGGCAGCCATCATGCCCAGGCTGCAACAGTTACTGCATAATAAAACGCGAGTTAGCTACTTAGAGCACTTTAGTAAAAAGGCACCTTAGTGAATAGGGCCTTTAAATTGTAGCCCACTAGCATAGGGAAATATTTTATCTACCTCAAAATTAATTTCCTCTGAATAGAAAAACCCAAAGATGTGGTGGCAATGCCCTAAACCGTCTGTTATTAGAAGCAACAGAAGCATCACTGCTAAGGATGAATAACAATAAGTCAGCCGTTATTTTCACATAATTGTGATGCTGCGTTAATTCTCTATACTCAACGGTGCAAGGTAGCTTGCAGTGATATAAATTCCACTCAAACCACCCCTGCGATGCTGGGAGCCCATTTATAGCCGCGCACATGTTCCAAAGTGGATGCCCCCCCCCCCCCCTGTTCTGGGGGTCCTTTCTGATATTTTGCTTGGGGGCCCTCAATCTGAATTTCTGCCACTGGTTCAAGGCACAGATAAATTAGAAAAAGAATTCAATGCATGATTGCGACAGGTCACCCTATAAGTCCAACGCAGGAAAAAGAGCAAGCACTGTCAATGCGTAAACAGCTAATTTTATTGCCAGACCATATTTACCAGTCACTGCTTGGGTGCTGCCTGTTGTTGTTAACAAATAAGTGCACACTGTTGGCACACATCTATGGTAGTAGATACCGTGGTAGCCTGGCACGTGAAGGCCCATTTTACACAGAGATTTGAATGTGCATGTCAAGGTTCAGATATGCTCAGTTCCAGCAGTATTTTACAAAAGGTTCTGCCATACATGGAGCCTATTAAAATATGGAGAAAGACTTGCAGGTGTGCGCGTGGATTTGTTGCTACGTACAAAGGGAGGAGTCCTTTTATAAATCTACACAGGGGGAGAAACAGTAGCTATAATATATTTGACTCCAGCTCTCAAATGAATATATTTTATGGATTTCAAAAACTATGCAGACACTTCACTTTTAACTAGAATCCCACAGATAGGAGGCACATGTTGGGAACTTTAGCCACGGACTCTCTGAACGGGGGAACCAAGAACAGGCATAGTACCATAAAAACAAAAGCCACACCCAGAAAACACAGTACTAAAAATTACCAAGATGCAGAGAAACTACTTTTAAATATAGATTTTGTAGAAGTGTGACAATGAAAAATATTTTTAAAAGTACCAAATGAACTGAAATTATGAAATAAAAAATGTGCATAAAACCAAGACAAATAATTATCTTGCATAAACCCTGACATAAAATGATATGACACTTAATGTATGAATGCACATTTGGAAAAAGAAAATCCAGCCTCTTCAGAAAAAGATTGTTTTCAATGCTTTTTTTTAAATGCTGTCAAGTCAATGCTGACTCCTGGTGACCCAGAAGCCCCTGGGTTCTCTTGGCAAGGTATAACTGGAAGTAGATTGCCAGGTCTTTTCTTTCAAGGCAATAGAGGGTAAAGTGACTTGCCCAAGGTCACAAAGAGTGCCAGTGAGAACCGAATCCTGATCGTTCAAGTACTAGGTTGTTGCTCTAACCACTAGGCTACTCCTCCACTCCAATACTTTAAATATCTAATATTCCCTCTCTATGCAAATAAAGTTAGAAACTTCCTGTTTAAATACCAAGGAAGCAGCTGGTTGAGGAAGGTAAAGCCTGCCGGAAGCAGACAACGCCAGAGAATATTTCTCGTTATATTATTTCTTTCAGCAAAGAGAAATATGAGCTTATTGCACATTTCTGTTTGCCTCTTGTCCTTTGCCTCATGTAAGTATCACTTAAAGATTGTGAAAACTGTAATTAAGTGTTTCATTTATGACCAATCCTTTTGAAAGCCTTCTTGGTTTATGTTTTCCTTCTCCTTAAGGTGTCCTGTCTCAGGTTAACCTCAAGGAGTCAGGTCCTGGAATGCTGAAGCCCTCAGAGACCCTCAGACTGACTTGTAAAGTCACCGGTGCCTCCCTGACTGATCGCAACAATATGTGGGCAGTGCACTGGATCCGACAACCTTCTGGGAAAGGACTGGAATGGATGGGACTCATACTTCATGACGGAAATATTTTCCTAGCTCAATCTCTCCAAAGTCGATTAAGCCTCTCCAGAGACACAGGAAAAAGTGAGGTTTATTTGCAAATGACCAGCCTGAAAACTGAAGACACAGCTAAATATTTCTGTGCAAGAGAGAGACCCACAGCATCAGAGAGAAAGGGAGGACTTGTACAATTACCAAAACAGCTGTTTTAAGGCTGAATCTTTGTTAAGGCAAACCTTATTCATAGTAACATAGTATATGACGGCAGATAAAGACCAGTATGGTCCATCTAGTCTGCCCAGCAAGGCAGCAAGAGTAGGTGCACTTGCCACTCTGTGTGGGTCACCTCTCCCCATGCCTTTTTTTAAGGGAGTACCCACCGCTCTGTGTAGGTCACCCCTATTTGTTCAGATGTAAGAGATAGCAAAGCGAAAATATTCTCTTTTATAATTACATTATGATAATCCACATTTAGAAGCCTGTTTACTAAAGGCTAACACACATTCATGGTGTCACTGCGCCCATATAATTAAAAGGACTGTGGGCACTTAGCATGTGTTGACATGCCTCATAGTTTTTTGGGATTATAGGAGAGATGCCACTGGCTGTTAAGTGTATTTACTCACCTGTAACAGGTGTTCTCCGGGGACAACAGGAATCAGTCCTCACATATGGGCGACGTCAGCACCCACGGAGCCCTCTCAGAAGCATCCCCCCAGCTTTCAAAGAACGCCTTAGAGAGATACCACCACGCATGCGCGGTCCCCTTCCCGCCCAAGGGTGCCATCTTGCTCAGTCAGATGACATAGCTAAAAGACAGCAAAAATAAAGGATGGTAAAAGAGCAACTTCAAGGGGAGGAGGGAGGGTTGAGGGGACTAATTCCTGCTGTCCCCGGAGAACACCTGTTACAGGTGAGTAACTATGCTTTCTCTGGGAACAAGCAGGAAGTCAGTCCTCACATATGGGATTCCCCAGCTAGAGGTACCGAAAGCCCATAGTAAAACAGGGCTCCCTAATGGGGAGCCGCAAGCAGCAGCAATTGAGTCTGTGCCCAAAGACCACAGTAGGTCTCCTGCGTCCGATGAAACCAGCACTCCGGTAGCCTGAACACAGAAGTGTCGGAGGGTAGGAGTTGCCTAAACCCCAAAAAGGTTACGGATCACAACCTGGCCGAAGGCACTGTCCCATCAGGACCCTTTCCAGGCAGTAATGAGCTATGAAGATATGGACCAGGTGGCGGCCTGGCAGATATCCACTCTCAGCTTAGAGGGTAAGTTTGCCACCGAGGTGTGCCATGACGAGGCCTTCCAGTGGGAGCCTCGCCTGCTCATAAGCACAGATGATACAGTCTGCCACCAAGGTGGACAACGTACGTTTGGTCACCGCCTCCCCAGCCTAGTGGGGTCGTAGGAGATGAAAAGCTGAGCAGCTTTGCGGTGGCCCCGAGTGTGTTGGATATAGGACAAGACCCTCTTACAGTCCAGGGTGTGAAGGACCATCTCCGCCCAACTGGAGTAAGGTCTGCGAAAGAAGGGAGGGAGCACCACTTCCTGGTTGTGATGGAAGGGTGACACTACCTTTGGCAGGAATTTGGGATGTGTGCGAAGCACCACTCTGTTCTTGTAGAATCTGTATAAGACACCTCCGCCACAAGGGCCTGAAGCTCGCTAACTCTGCGAACAGAGGTGAGCGCAACCAGGAAAGCCACCTTCCAAGAGAGGTAGCAAAGGTGGCAGGCAGCCAGAGGCTCAAAGGGTGGGAGAGTGAGCTGCCCCAACACTACGTTGAGGTCACATTTGGTTGCCAGAGGGCAAATCGGGGGCTTCGATAGGAGCAGACCCCAAAGGAAATGGGTCACCAACGGTTGGACTGAAAGGGGCTTACCATCCACCGAATGGTTGTGTGCCACCAGGGCACTAAAGGTGCACTCGGACGGAGTTAGACTTGAGCCCAGACTGAGAAAGGTGGAGAAGGTACTGTAACACCAGAGCCACTGGGCAGGGGAAAGGATCAGCCCCGTGTTTGGCACACCAAACAGAGAACCTGCGCCACTTGAGGGCGTAAGCCTTCCTGGTAGAGGCCTTGCGAGAGGCCAGCAGAATGTCCTCCACCTCAACCAGAAGGCTGAAAGGGGCCAGAGTCACCATCTCGGCAGCCATGCTGTCAGCGACAGGAACCCCAAGTTGGGGTGCAGGAGAGAGAGCTCTCTCCAGAGATAGGAGTCCTGGGGCAGTCCCCAAGGGGATGGGGGCCTCTATCGTCAACTGTAGAAGCAGCAGGAACCACGGTTGCCTAGGCCACCGAGGGGCTATCAGGATGAGCGAGGCCCTGTCGCAGAGGGTCCTGAACAAGATCTTGGTGATCAGCAGCATTGGAGGGAAGGCGTACAGGAGACCTTCCGACCATGAGACCAGGAACGCATCTGCTGCCACTCTGGAGGGGTGGGCCTCCCAGGAGCAGAAGCAGGGCAACTGAAAGTTGTCCAGGCTGGAAAACAGGTCCATCACAGGTTCCCCCCAGAGCCTGAAAAGTCGACTGGCTACCCCAGGATCCAGTTCCCACTCGTGCGGTTGGAGAACTCTGCTGATTCAGTTGGCCAGCAGGTTGTCCTGACCTGAATATCCCATTGGATTGCGTACAAGCAGAGGACCAGTACCTCCTGACAGAGGGCACAAGACCCCATGCCCCCGTTTGTTCACATAAAACATTGCCACCTGGTTGTCTGTCTGGATCAGCACTGGACCCTCAAGGCGAGGTATATGGCTCAGACCTCCAGGAGGTTGATCTGCTGGGTGCTCTCGTCTGGTGACCAGTTTCCCTGAATGCGGAGATCTCCACAGTGGGCTCCCCAGCCAAGCAGGGAGGTGTCCGTGGTGAGGATCCTCGAGGGGCTTGGGGCCTGAAAAGGCATGCCCACCTCGAGATGCTGGGGCGACTGCCACCAGACCAAGGAGTCCACCAATTAGAGGGTCGCGGAGGCAGCCCGTGGCCTTAGACAATTGATCCCAGAGACACCACTGCACCACCCTCATGTGGAGGCAAGAGTGGAAGCCATGTGCCCTAGGAGGCGCAGGAGAAGCCGGGTGGGTACAGAGGGACGGCACTGTACGTTCCGAGCTAGAGACCTGAGATGATCGGCTCGGTCCCTGGGCAAGAAAATCTTTGATTGGAGATTGTCAGTCTTTGCCCCAATGAACTCCAGACACTATGTCGGGAGGAGGTGAGACGGGGTAGTTTATGACAAAGCCCAAGTGTTGCAGAACCTGGATGGTGTGTGCAGTGGCCTGCCGCACCTGAGGCTGTGCCGCCCTTTACGAGCCATTCATCCAGGTAGGGGAAGACGAAGACCCCCTGGAGCCAGAGGAAGGCAGCCATGACTGCCAGGCATTTTGTGAAGACTCTTGGGGCAGAGGCTAGGCCAAAGAGAGAACCCTTGTACTGAAAATACCTGCCCCCTACCACGAACCGCAGGTACTGCCTGTGGTTGGGGTGGATGAGGATAAGCATCCTTGAGGTTTATGGAGCATAGCCAGTCTCCCTGCTGGAGATATTTATTTAACAGTTTTTTTTATATCACCTGTTCCTTCAATGAAAGCGGTTTACATCACATTACAAGGACATACAAAGGCAGGGGGAGACACGCAGGGATCTTTCATTAAGTATTGTCACGCCCTCCATAGCCCAATCGGTAGGAACCGGTATTGCTTGGCTCCCTGAGGGTGGTAGTTGTGCCTTCCTTCATAGAAATCACATAACAAGTTTAATTCTACGTTTAGGGCTTTATTCCCCGTCCCTTGAGGTTTCTTTCCTTTTTGGCAACACAAAATAAGAGCCAACTTTGGCATATAACAAAAGACAAATGGTTAACAGAAATAGCTTACTTCAACTTCAAACATCAAACAAAAGAAAAGAATAAACAGCCTTACTATCCTATATAGGCTTTTCCTTTTGTTTGCAGATAGCACAGCTTACGTCTGCTGTTTGTAAGAGAGTGAGAGCAATTAGCACATAAGTTACAGCACTGGTATCCTGGTCATAATCCAGTAATTTATCTCAGAGAAAACTCCTGATCACTCACAGTTAAAGAACAGTCCATTGGTTCAGGAACTATAGACACCTCTGAACTCTCACATTCCATCAATTCTGGTTCACATGTATTTATGCTCTTAATATCAGCTGTTGGATAAGAGTACGACTGGCTTGCTCCGTCACACAGGAAGTTTCTTTCTCCCTCTGAGCTAATGCCTCTCTGGGTAAAACCGTATGGCTTTGAGTTGAGCTTGTCAGGGCTCTGCCCCTGCTGGTAACCCAGTAGATAACTCAACTCCTTGCTTGGTTTGTTAGTAGGGTAATTACGGTAGGCTCTGTGCCTGCTCAGGTCTAGCTCAGCTGACCTAGATTGCAAAGCTTTAGACGGAACTTTACTAGAAGCTGGGAGCTCACAATCACTAGGGAAATCTTCAGCTTTTTCTGGTAAGGAAATCTCTCTTCTCCTAGGATTTCTGTGACCAGGAGAAAAGTTATTCTCAGCCTCTATATAGCTTGTCTTTGTGTGGCTATTTCTATGACTCCAGGGTTTTACCCTCTCAGATAGCAAATAGCCTCTACTTTAGCTTTAGCTGCCGTCCCAACCCGGCTTCCCTTCGCCGCACTCCTACCCATCCGGGGTAGTGGGAGTTGCTCCTGTCCAATCCGGACGGTGGGAGCTGGGAAGCCGCCCAAACAGAGCCACTTAAAAGCGGCGTCCCTACCGAGAGGGAGCCGCTTTAGCTGCCGTCCCAACCCGGCTTCCCTTCGCCGCACTCCTACCCATCCGGGGTAGTGGGAGTTGCTCCTGTCCAATCCGGACGGTGGGAGCTGGGAAGCCGCCCAAACAGAGCCACTTAAAAGCGGCGTCCCTACCGAGAGGGAGCCGCTTTAGCTGCCGTCCCAACCCGGCTTCCCTTCGCCGCACTCCTACCCATCCGGGGTAGTGGGAGTTGCTCCTGTCCAATCCGGACGGTGGGAGCTGGGAAGCCGCCCAAACAGAGCCACTTAAAAGCGGCGTCCCTACCGAGAGGGAGCCGCTTTAGCTGCCGTCCCAACCCGGCTTCCCTTCGCCGCACTCCTACCCATCCGGGGTAGTGGGAGTTGCTCCTGTCCAATCCGGACGGTGGGAGCTGGGAAGCCGCCCAAACAGAGCCACTTAAAAGCGGCGTCCCTACCGAGAGGGAGCCGCTTTAGCTGCCGTCCCAACCCGGCTTCCCTTCGCCGCACTCCTACCCATCCGGGTAGTGGGAGTTGCTCCTGTCCAATCCGGACGGTGGGAGCTGGGAAGCCGCCCAAACAGAGCCACTTAAAAGCGGCGTCCCTACCGAGAGGGAGCCGCTTTAGCTGCCGTCCCAACCCGGCTTCCCTTCGCCGCACTCCTACCCATCCGGGGTAGTGGGAGTTGCTCCTGTCCAATCCGGACGGTGGGAGCTGGGAAGCCGCCCAAACAGAGCCACTTAAAAGCGGCGTCCCTACCGAGAGGGAGCCGCTTTAGCTGCCGTCCCAACCCGGCTTCCCTTCGCCGCACTCCTACCCATCCGGGGTAGTGGGAGTTGCTCCTGTCCAATCCGGACGGTGGGAGCTGGGAAGCCGCCCAAACAGAGCCACTTAAAAGCGGCGTCCCTACCGAGAGGGAGCCGCTTTAGCTGCCGTCCCAACCCGGCTTCCCTTCGCCGCACTCCTACCCATCCGGGGTAGTGGGAGTTGCTCCTGTCCAATCCGGACGGTGGGAGCTGGGAAGCCGCCCAAACAGAGCCACTTAAAAGCGGCGTCCCTACCGAGAGGGAGCCGCTTTAGCTGCCGTCCCAACCAGGCTTCCCTTCGCCGCACTCCTACCCATCCGGGGTAGTGGGAGTTGCTCCTGTCCAATCCGGACAGTGGGAGCTGGGAAGCCGCCCAAACAGAGCCACTTAAAAGCGGCGTCCCTACCGAGAGGGAGCCGCTTTAGCTGCCGTCCCAACCCGGCTTCCCTTCGCCGCACTCCTACCCATCCGGGGTAGTGGGAGTTGCTCCTGTCCAATCCGGACGGTGGGAGCTGGGAAGCCGCCCAAACAGAGCCACTTAAAAGCGGCGTCCCTACCGAGAGGGAGCCGCTTTAGCTGCCGTCCCAACCCGGCTTCCCTTCGCCGCACTCCTACCCATCCGGGGTAGTGGGAGTTGCTCCTGTCCAATCCGGACGGTGGGAGCTGGGAAGCCGCCCAAACAGAGCCACTTAAAAGCGGCGTCCCTACCGAGAGGGAGCCGCTTTAGCTGCCGTCCCAACCCGGCTTCCCTTCGCCGCACTCCTACCCATCCGGGGTAGTGGGAGTTGCTCCTGTCCAATCCGGACGGTGGGAGCTGGGAAGCCGCCCAAACAGAGCCACTTAAAAGCGGCGTCCCTACCGAGAGGGAGCCGCTTTAGCTGCCGTCCCAACCCGGCTTCCCTTCGCCGCACTCCTACCCATCCGGGGTAGTGGGAGTTGCTCCTGTCCAATCCGGACGGTGGGAGCTGGGAAGCCGCCCAAACAGAGCCACTTAAAAGCGGCGTCCCTACCGAGAGGGAGCCGCTTTAGCTGCCGTCCCAACCCGGCTTCCCTTCGCCGCACTCCTACCCATCCGGGGTAGTGGGAGTTGCTCCTGTCCAATCCGGACGGTGGGAGCTGGGAAGCCGCCCAAACAGAGCCACTTAAAAGCGGCGTCCCTACCGAGAGGGAGCCGCTTTAGCTGCCGTCCCAACCCGGCTTCCCTTCGCCGCACTCCTACCCATCCGGGGTAGTGGGAGTTGCTCCTGTCCAATCCGGACGGTGGGAGCTGGGAAGCCGCCCAAACAGAGCCACTTAAAAGCCGCGCCCCCTCTGGGCGGGCCCGCGCCTGAGGGCCTCGCCAGAGGGCCCTTTGGCGTGGCCCTTAGGCGGTGGCCATTTGGCGCGACCCAATCCACCGAAGCGCAACAAAGGAGAAACACAAAGATCCGAAACCAGCCCACAACCAACATAGGCTGGAGCTCCCCAGGAAAGGGTAAGAGCTCGCCAACGCCGGATTCCACCCACCACTAATCCACTGAAACAGGTTAAAACGCAGAATTTCGACACCGCTGAAGTCGAACTGCCCAACGATCTGGGAACATTGGGCCACGTAAGTCGCACTCAATTGAGTTATTTTTCAGCTAGACACGCTGCCTCCTTCAAACTGAAGTAGACACTATCCACCTAACTGGTCGAACCTGGGTCCCTTAGCAGCACTCTTTAACAATAATTGGATACATACTAGAGTCTACCTTTATAGACCATTTTGTTATTTACCCATGATTGTAAAGATGATACTATTAACACAAGGCTATGTCATGTACTCCAATTCACAACTGACACTGTAATAATTGCTGTCATAAACTAACACCTATGAGATATATAGTTAAATTTGATGCTACATACTAGATACCGTTGATACTTGCTGTTGATACTAGATACTGTCGATACATACTGTTGAGACATACTGTTGAGACATACCTACGAGATATATAGTTAAGTGATGCTACATACTAGATGCTGTTGATACTTGCAGTTGATACTAGATACTGTTGATACTTACTGATACTAGATACTGATACTAGATACTGTTGATACTTACTGATACTAGATACTGATACTAGATACTGTTGATACATACTGATACTATATAACACTTATAAATAATATTATACTATACATACTGATAATATCTAACACTTATAAGTAAGATTATAGATACTTGTTATTACAAACTAGCGTTTATAAGTAACACGGTTACGACCCACGTTTGTTAAGAATACAAATCCGAAATTACAATCCAAACATCAGATACCAAAGCTAAACTGTTCGGAACAAGAGGCATTTACAGATCTATTAGATCATCTAAAAAAATGAAGGCCCAAATCTGGTACATAGTAATATACCTCCTCACACTAATTCCTGCATATGCATTAAACCAAAACATTTACCAACCCCTCTCACATCTCTACACCCCATTCTACAACCTCTACACCTGCCAAACACAACCACTAATACTCGCACCATACTACTTCACAGAAAAACCTGTGTCACACGCATACGTTCATAAACGCTCCACAAGAAATTCGACTAAAAATCGGAGAAAACACAAGACAAATGTAACAAAAACACGCCCACACAAACATGCAAAGTCAGAAACCACCGTCAAACAAACTACCACACCCACATACGAAAACTGCAAAATCATACTCATAAATGCCCGCTCAATCAGGAATAAAACACACATATTCTACGACATCATCACAGATGAAAAACCAGACGTCCTATGTATAACCGAAACATGGGTCACGGAAACGGATTCAGCCATACTAAATCAGATCAGCAAACCTGGATATAACATCTACAACTGTCCTCGATCCCATAAAAAGGGTGGAGGTGTACTCATAATAGCAAAAGAAAACCTGAAACTCACCAGCACATATCAGAACTCAACTCCAGACATAGACATACTCAGGATTGAAAACCCCGCTTTATCCATCTGCTTGATATACAGACCCCCCACACCGCAATATGAGATACTAGCATCAGTATTGGAAATAATTTCATCAACTCAACCTAGAAAATACCAAATTATACTAGGAGACCTAAACTTAGCAACAACATCTGCCACAAATACAACCACCTTCCTGGATGCCATGTCCCAACTAGGCTACCAGCAACAAATCACAGAACCCACCCATGATAAAGGCCATACCCTTGACATGGTTTTTACACCCAAGAATGATCAGGCCACGGAAGAGAAACCCAAGATAGAGATCAACCCGCTACCCTGGTCAGACCACCACCAAATCAATATACAGTTAAACTTGCTGAACCTCTCTAAAGATACCAAAGCAAAAGGAATACCACAACATCAACGACGATTCAACAAACCAAACATGGAAGGTCTGATTGAGTCCATCAAATCACATATAGACCTCGGCAAAACAAACCTCGATGACTTAACAAATGAATGGGACACCGGAATCAGGACCATAGCAACTCCCAAACAGACACAAACGCCGAACGTATCAAAACAACAAAATGAACTTTGGTACACCAGAACGTTAACCAAAATGAAGAGAGAACTCAGGAAGCATGAAAGAAAGTGGAGACACACCAAAACCACTGAACTCAGGTCAGTGTACCTTAATCTCCTAGCAAGCTACAAAGAGGAAATAAACAAAGCAAAAAGGTTATACCATACCAACATACTGAACAAAGCAATAAACAAACTACGGGAGCTTTTTGCCCTAGTAAAATCACTTACAAAAACTGCCCTCCCTGAACCTCAGGATAGCTCAATACATCCACAAACACTAGCAGATTACTACGCAAGCAAACTGAATACTACCACCCCCACATTTGCCGTAGACACCCCACACCAACGAACGAAGATGAAGAAAGAAACTACATGGAGCAAATTCCGCAATATCGACAAACAACAAACCATCAACATCTTAACCTCCATCAACACAACCACCTCACCGCTTGACCCCTGCCCAACTGCTTGGATCAAAGCGGCAAAAAATGAGATAAACCAGCAAATAGCCCACATTGTTAATCAATCACTAAGCCAAGGAGAAATGCCGGAGAAATTAAAACAATCTATAATAAGGCCGATCCTAAAAAATAATTCCCTCAACAAAGAAGACCCATCATCATACCGCCCCATATCAAGCATTGCATTTCTGGCAAAAATCATAGAAAAGGCAGTCCTCTTACAACTTCAAGACCACCTCGACGAACAGGATATACTAGACAAACAACAATACGGATTCAGAAGAAACCATGGAGTAGAAACACTTCTAATAGCATTAATGAACAACCTAATTAAAGGACTAGAAGACACAAAGAAAATGTTCATACTCATTTTCATTGACATCTCTGCTGCCTTCGACACGGTACATCATGAGATACTTCTTAGTAAACTAGAATCCATAGGAGTTGAGGGAACCCCCCTCAAATGGTTATCATCCTATATATCTAACAGAAAGCCTAAAGTACAATTCAATGGGGAAGAAGCTATTCCATTCACTCAAATGCAAGGCATACCCCAGGGATCAGCACTATCAGCACTGCTGTTCAATATCTACATGCGACCCCTCTATGACATCTTTAAAAAGCATAGCATCAACTACCACATCTATGCAGATGATATTATGCTCTACACGCAACTGGACGTCACAGACCCCAAATATGCACAGCTAGAAAACTGCCTGAACGAGATGATGCTATGGCTACGGAAAAATAACATGACGATAAACCACAAAAAAACGGAGGTAATGTACATATCCAACAAACCCAACTTCAAGTCACCTGACTCAATCACCCTGTGCAACAACACATACAAGGCAAAAGAAGAAATCAAATATCTAGGTGTCACACTAGACTGCAACCTAAGAATGGAGAAACACCTGCGTAAAACAAACAAAGCCATTTTTTATAAACTTAGGGTGATACAACCTCTAAAGAAAATAATAGCACCTTGCGATTTCAGGTCAGTGGCACAAGCACTAGTAATGCCGCACCTTGACTACTGTAACGCGATCCTCCAAGGTCTACCCAAAAAATCAATAAGTATCCTTCAAATGGCCCAGAATGTCGCAGCTAGGATAATAATGGGAACGAGAGTGACTGACCACATCACCCCAATGTTGATCGACCTTCATTGGCTTCCAGTGGCTGCTAGGGTACAGTACAAGATGTTAGTAACAACGTTCAAGCTGATCAACGACATAGCACCCTCGTTTCTATCCTCCCTTATCAACACTCAGCCAGCAAATAGGAATAGAAGATCTAACAACTTGGGCACCCTGCAAGTCCCTAACGCAATACGAACTGTGAAAACAAGTACATGTCGCAGAGCCTTCTCTTTCGCTGCACCCACTATATGGAATCAGCTCCCTGTTGACCTGCGGCTAACTCAGGACATGAAGAGCTTCAGGAAGGAGTTAAAAACCCACCTATTTAAATGCTATTACAACCAGCCATAACTCACAAAACCCAGAAAACAACAAAGTAAACTGATAAATATACACATTATAGATCCGCCTTGTATAACCATGTAAAGCCATGTAAAATGTGATTTTTCCCCAATCTGTAATCTGTAAATATGTATTTAAATGTTAAATGTAAATGTAAATGTAAATAAGTTTACCCCCAAAACAGTAACCATGTGTGCCGTGACCTCCCATTCCTCTATGTATATACTCCCCCACTGTCCTGATCGACTTATCCCAAAAGAAGAATCAAACCGCTACTGATCGCTGGAAGCAGCGGTATATAAATGTGTTCAAATAAAATAAAAATAAAATAAAAAATAATACTTTTATTTCTTGCACTGGTACCTGCTATGGCAGTCTTCCCACGTTTCTCTTGTCTTCCAGGCATATACACGCTATCAGGCTGCTGACTTCCAAATGTTTCATTCAGGTCTCTGGCTTCCCTCAGACCTTTATGCTGGCTCCCTTGTTGCTCCGATAACTCATTCTCACTCTCTTTCTCTCTTTCATACCAACTCCATGCTCTCCATGGCTTCAGCTGTGTTCGCCACGGTCTCTCTGGTTGTGACCCTTGTTGCCTCAACTCCTCTCCCTTTCTAACTGTTTGGGAGCATATTTTATCCTCGTGTCTCCTGGCTCCACCTCCACCCAGCTGATCCCTATCAGGCAAAGCAAATTCCCTTTCTTTGCTACCTGGGTGTGTCTTCATTGGCCTTGTGCACGTGTGCCTGGGTTGTCTATAGCAACCCTCTGACATTACTTTGTTTACCCTGTCATTTTTCCTCTGATCATTCGTGCTGATCTCCATTTTCTCAGGCTGCCCTAGGTCTACCTTGTGACAGTATCCAGTTTTAAATACCACTTTATCATTACATCAAAGTGATAGACACATAGAACAGCGAATGACAAGACATACATTAAGTTGCATTTAACATACAGTACAGTCATACCTCTATACAGAATAAATGGAAAGATCATATGTACAGTAGGAAGAAGATGTTTCTTTAGTCTTGCATGGTCCTACGCCTAAGGACAGCAGCAAAAGGGAGTTTCATATAGAGGTAGGTATCTTACCATTGAGGAGTATGATATTAATGTCTGAGCGACTATCCATATTGTCCAGGTCTTATAGCAACTGAATCACATTTGTTGTTCTTCATTTTCTCACCACAGCCCTATGCCTAGGTGCAGTTAAAGGCAGTTGTTCCTTCGATGTGACTGGCAGGCTAAGGAGGTGAGGAGGAGTTCCCGCTCACGTCCTCCGATATTGCTTGCTGCTCTCTCTGCTCTCCCCTTTATGGCAGCAATGTTCCAAGGGAGAGCATCTTGAACTTCTTCCTCACCAGAATTTGTTGAGGTTGCGCAGGTCGAGGATGGGCCTCAAGCCCTCCTGTCCTCTTTGGCACGAGAAAGTACCGGGAGTAGAACCCCTTGCCCTTGAGATGGTGGGGCACTGGTTCCACCACTTTGTACTCAAGACGACCTGCCAACTCTTTCAGAAGAAGCTCCCAGTGAAGGGGAGACCTGAGGGGCTCTCCTGGGAAGTAAGGGGGAGGTGTCCGAGTCAGGTGGAGAAGGTAACCCTCCCTGACTACTCTTAGTGCCCAGGAATCGGTGATGATGGTCACCCACCTCTGGGCATAGAGGGCCAGATGTCCCCCTGTAAGAAGCAGAAGCAGTGGCTGCAAAGGGGGGGGGAGGTGAAGCTGCACAAGGTGGGGGGGGGGGGTGGAAAGCTCCACACAGGTTTAATTTTGTTTTTAAATTAGCTTTATTGCAGCCGCTGCTCTATAAGAAGCAGTAACAGCGGTTGCAAGGGGAAAGAGGTGGCAGAAGGGACTGACAGGTGGAAGGTGAGGGCTGCAAGAGAGCTGAAAGAGGGAGGAAGGAGGTGGCAGGAAAGGTCTGACAGGGTGAAGAAGGTGGCTGGAAGAGAGCTGAAAGGGGGGGGAGAAGGTGGTTGGAAGGGAGCTGACAGAGGGGGTAAA
This sequence comes from Ichthyophis bannanicus, assembly GCA_033557465.1. Taxonomy (NCBI): domain Eukaryota; kingdom Metazoa; phylum Chordata; class Amphibia; order Gymnophiona; family Ichthyophiidae; genus Ichthyophis; species Ichthyophis bannanicus. The sequence goes on from CM066048.1 coordinate 126,925,536, forward strand.
GAGGGGGCTCAAAGGAAGCTGACACCTGAGGATGGTACTGGTAAGTCAGTGGGTAATGGGGAGGAGGCTGAAAGGGAGGGGGCATTAGGACTGGAAGGGAGCAGAAACGTGGGGATGGCACTGCAAGGGGGGTGGACAGAGGGTAGGATGACTGGAAGGAAGCTGACACGGGGAAGGCACTGGGAGTGGAAGTGAGCTGATACCTGGGATGGTGTTTGGACTAGAAGGGGCTGGACAGTGAGGAAGGAGGTGGACTAGAAGGGAATGGACACCACTGGCAGTCCTGGGAACACAAGGGGATTGACACTGGAATGTAATGGGAGGGAAGGACTGGAAAGGGGGCTGATATTAGGGACAGTTACTGGGACTGGAAAGAGGCAGATGGAAGAAAGTGAAGAAAAGAAGAGACAAGAAATGGCAGATGGACTATAGACCATAGAAAACGAGCTAAGAGGAAAACAGAAGCCTCAGATTAGAACCAGCATGATCAAAGAATAAAATGGTCAGACAACAAAGGTAGAAAAAATAATTTTATTTTCAATTTAATGATTGGACTTTGTACTACCTTTATATTTTACACAGTATGGGGAACTGCACCTCTTATTTATCCGATATTGCACTGCATGCAGAGTCTGTCTTTTTGGGGTTTCCGTTTAATTTTTGTCTATATTTTTGTCTTTTTTTTTTGTGCTCATTTATTGATGAAGACCTGTCTGTATTTTGTGTGCGCGCACGTGTGTGTGTGTGCGCATATACAATCAATGCTGCGTATTCTGTCAGTACAGAATTTCTGTTTAAGAATGTGTAGAAGTTTTGCTTGTTCAGTTTGCACATTGCTCTCTGCAGTTTTTTTGGGGACGGGGGTGAAGCAAGGGTGGGGTGGGCCAGGGGGCGGGGAAAGGGCAGGGTGGGGGTGGGCATGGGCGGAGTATGACTAGCCACAGGTGGCGGGTTTTTCTCTTTCAAACAGTTGGCAACCCTACTGGGGGTACGTTTATACAGGGGTATTTATTTTTAAATGCTAACAGCATACATATATGGGGCAAATGACTAAAATATTGGCATTTAACATGGACATATCACTGATATCAGATGGTATAGGTATAAAAGCCAGCTCCAATTCACAATGACATACAATTCCAGAAAAACATGTTTGTGAAAGGAAGCTTGTCTGTACAGGGCTGTGTACACTGTGAAGGTACTTAACACTATATTACTGGAAGCCCTCAGAAAGAGTTACCACCACAGATTCAGTAGCTCAGACATTCCAGGGCCTATTACTTAGCTAAGGACCTTGAGAGACTCTACTGAAAAACTATGCTGAACTTTCACATAACAGAGACTAGGTTTGTTTATAATACAGAAAGTGCAGGGAAGATCTTTCTGTTCAATCTTGAAACATACATGTGAAAACTGCTTGTGTTAGAATTATTGTTTAAGAAGTTATGTCTGGGAATACATGTATGTCTCCTCCTGATGACCTATACTAATAAGATCTGACCTATGACAGAGATGCACATTATGAATATACGTGATGTTTGACGTAGTATAATAAGGTGGAAATTATGCTGTGAGATGGAATTTTGACCAATAAAAACAGTGATCAAAGTAGCTACGGTCAGAGAGACAAGGTGCAAGCTTTATTCTCTCTCCTGAAGCTTTGGTTTTTTTATATAATACAATGTTGTGTGAATGGCATTATTAATGGTTATTGCTTCCTTCTCATTACTCTGAGTGTGGAAATCCGTTACCGGTGAGAGGAGGAGCAGAGTACACTTTCAGTTTGAAATGTAGAGACCTCAGTACTGCATTTTAATCATTTGCATGCATAAGTGGCCCCAAATGCACATAAATTATCTCTTATTAAATACTGATCAGCATAAAAGTATGTATATTGATTGTATGATGTGATTTGCATTGTGGGCATGCGCAAGGGTGGAGTTTGGATGGAATGTGGGCTGTGCAAGCAAGTATGCATGTCAGTTAGAAACATTATATAAATCTACTCACGTCTTTCCAAAATGTAGATGTGTTTGCGCCAACAGCAGACACACATTGACAGCTTCCTCCATGGACACTATCAACAGTGTAAAGTATGGAGATCTTGTACAAGCTTATTATTAAATGAACTGGATAGTCTTAAACATAATGAAACTGGGATTTTAATATAATATTTATTTCTACATTAACCATCCTAAAAAAATACTTAACTGGATTTTAGACCATAAAGTATTTTCATTACATCTTTTGTAGAATCTTAGGATCTTAATTCTATCTCAGGTGGCTTTATTTTTTGGAGCGAGTCTACCATCTGTTAAGATTTTCTGTGCAAGAATATACAGAATTTGCTTCCAATATTTGTATATGCACTGCATGCAGCTAAATCCTACCAACTTATTATTTAAACATTAAAATAATTTTGGCATTAGAAAGTCTACATCAACACATCAAAAGATTATTATTCAGCTTTTCTTGACATACGAAGATAAGAAATGTCATACTGGGTCAGACCAAGGTCCATCAAGTCCAGTATTACTGTTTCCAACCATGGCCAATCCAGGTCACAAGTACCTGGCAGGTTCCCAGAAGGCATACGTTTATGTTTTTTTTATGTTTATTGAGAATTTGATATACCGCTCAGGCCAGAGGCATTAGAGCGGTTTACAATACTACATCATTCAAAGAAATAGGAAAGGAACGCCATTTATATAACAGGACAGAATAGAGAACAGAGACAGTCAGACAGATAAAGGAAGAAGAGGAACATGGAACAGCACATTACCACAACATAGAGGCATAACAACCAGGTCCATGCCATCAATGTGGCCCTCAAAGATACATCGCCACGGACCAACGCCTAAGGGCCATGCCAAAGGGCCCTCTGGCGAGGCCCTCAGGCGCGGGCGCGCCTTTGAAGCGGCGGTTTTAAAGCCGCTGAAGAGAGCTGTGGAGGGCTTCCGATTGGCGGGAATGGAGGTGAGGAGGAGCTCCCGCTCAACTCCCTCTGTTGATGGCTGCTGCTCCCCGATCTGCCGGCGCGCCTTTGAAGCGGCGGTTTTAAAGCCGCTGAAGAGAGCTGTGGAGGGCTTCCGATTGGCGGGAATGGAGGTGAGGAGGAGCTCCCGCTCAACTCCCTCTGTTGATGGCTGCTGCTCCCCGATCTGCCGGCGCGCCTTTGAAGCGGCGGTTTTAAAGCCGCTGAAGAGAGCTGTGGAGGGCTTCCGATTGGCGGGAATGGAGGTGAGGAGGAGCTCCCGCTCAACTCCCTCTGTTGATGGCTGCTGCTCCCCGATCTGCCGGCGCGCCTTTGAAGCGGCGGTTTTAAAGCCGCTGAAGAGAGCTGTGGAGGGCTTCCGATTGGTGGGAATGGAGGTGAGGAGGAGCTCCCGCTCAACTCCCTCTGTTGATGGCTGCTGCTCCCCGATCTGCCGGCGCCTTTCTACAATGTGCGTCCTGGGTTAAGCAGTGGATTTCCCAGGTCCTCGTTAAAAATAGTTTATGGACCTTCCTTCCAGGAGCCTGTCCAGACCTTTTTTAATCCCAGCTACACTAACAGCTTTTACTACATCAATCCTAGAGTTTGATTATGCTTTGAGTGAAAAAATATTTTCTCTTTTTAGTATTAAATGGGTTACATTGTAGCTTCATTGTATGTCCTCTAGTCTTTCTACTTTTTGATAGTGTAAACAACTGATCTACATTAACCCTTTCCACTCTAATTATTAATTTATAGACCTCTATCATATTTCTCCTCAGCCATCTCTTTTCAAAGTTGAAGAGCCCTAACCTGAGGTATCCTTCTATCCCCTTTACCATTTTGGTGGCGCTTCTCTGTACCTTTTCTAATAATGCTATATCCTTTTTTAAGATACGGAAACCAGAATTGTACACAATATTCAAAGTGCGGTCGAATCATGGAACGATACAGAGGCATTATAATATCCTTGGTTTTATTCTCCATTCCTTTCCTTATGATTCCTAGCATTCTATTTGCTTTCTTGGTGGCCGCTACACAGTGGGCAGAGGGTTTCAACATGTTATCCACGATGACGCCTAAATCTTTCTGCTAGGTGGTGGTTTCTAAGATGGTTCCTTGCAGCATGTAACCAAAGTTTGGATTGTTCTTTCCTAGGTACATAACTTTGCATTTGTCCACATTAAACTGCATCTGCCATTTGAACATCCAGTCTTCCAATTTATCAAGGTCCTCTTGCACTTTTTCACAATCCTCTTGTGTTTTAACAACTTTGAATAATTTTGTGTCATCTGCAAATTTGATCACCTCACTCTTTATTCCCATTTCCAGATCATTTATGAATATGTTCCTGATCCACACTGCCTCCAGTCCTATGACTTTTTAATTTCACTCTTATGAGGGGTCTTGTCAAAGGCTTTCTGAACATCCAGATACACTATATCAACTGTCTCACCTTTGTCTACCTGTTTATTCACACTTTCAAAAAAATATAACAGATTAGTAAGACAAGACTTTCCCTGGCTAAATTCCATGTTGGCTTTCTCCCATTAAACCATGACTATCTACATGATCAGTAATTTTACTCTATTATTTATTTATTTAACATTTCTTATATACCGCCTTTCATGATATCAAGGTGGTTTACATTGAACAAACTGAAATTACATTGAACAGGGCATTATAACTTGGAGATGACTATTTTACAGGGAACATGGGCAATGGAGGGTTAAGTGGCTTGCCCAAGACCACAAGGAGCACCTGTGGGACTAGAAACCCCAGTCCTTCCGGCCCAAGGTTGCTGTCCTCTAGTGGGATTTGAACCCCCGACCTTCCGGCCTGAGGTAACTTGCCCCAACCACTAGGCCACTCCTAGTTTATACCATTTTGCCCAGTACTGATGTCAAACTCGCCAGTCTGTAGTTTCCCGAAACACCCCAGAACCCTTTTTAAATATTGGTGTTACAATGACCATTCTCCACTCTTCAGGTAGACCTGCAGAAATGATTTTGCAGCTAGATATCCTCACGTTTGTCCTGAAAAGTCTCTGGAAGCCTCCTTGGAAAGTTCTAGATCTCATGGGTGCTATAAACAAACAGAGAAGGTATTTACCGACCCCCAGTCGGTGAGGCACGTCTAGAGAGAGATGTTTGCAACTGACTAACCTGAAAACAGAAGACAAGCCACATTTTTCTGTGGGCAATGCCCAGCATGATAAAGCAGAGGAGGATTCATACAAATGCTAGAAGAGCTGAATTTAGGGTCAAGGATCAATCAATTGAAAAGACAAACAGTTATGCAGTAGATCAGGGTTTCTCAACTCTTATCCTCAAAGACCAAAAACTATAGATGTGCATTCATTTGAAACATGGAGAAAAACATGAAATTTTGTGATTTTTCCTGTGTCGTTAATCATGCGCCCTGTTGTGCAATAGTGAGCACTATTGCTCCCTATTGAGAGTGGAGGAGTCACCTAGTGGCTAGAGCAGTGGCCTAGTGATCAAAAAGGTCAGGGTTCAAATCTCACTGGCATTCCTTGTGGCCTTGGGCAAATCACTTACTCCTTCATGCCTCAGATACAAAGTTAGACTATAAGCACTCTAGGGACAGGGAAATTCCAGATTGTAAGTCAGCTTGAACTGCTACTGGAAATGCTTGAGCGAAATGCTACTAGATAAAAATAAATTATCTGTTTTTAGAAATTCAAAAGCATAAACAAAGAGGATATATAACAGCAAGCCAACGGTTATTGCAATGAGGCATTAATTACACCCAGCTGAGTATGACTCAATGACGGATTTCCACAGGCCACTCAGATAAGTCCAATGAAAAGAGAACAACTGAACGTCTTGAATGTACCAATAGCAAGTTTTATTGCCAGATCATTTTTGCAAGCCACGCTTTCTTCCCATCATAGTTCATCAGGGTAGTAATAACTGTGTAAAAAAATAATGTTAATGGAATATTCTGTCCCTGACAAAGTAACAGCGACCAGTAGCAGACATAAGAGGGCAGTTCCCCTGCACGGGACTTTCCCTGTTTTTGATCATTGGATTTGATTACTCATGATTTAAAACAAGCTCAAGTTGAGTTACATTTCAGGTACAGAAGGTATTTATTGATAATTTTTATCATCAAATAGAATAATAAAATTAGCAGATTTAACTAATACAGAAATGGTTTTTTATTTTTTACATGTGCAAATAGCCACAGAAAACGTTAGGATGGCCTGCTTATTTGGGAAGAGAGTCCAGCATCTGTAAGATTCTTTTATATGTTTTAAATACTTAACTTTCTCTCTCTATGCAAATCATTGTTAGACACTTCCTGTTTAAATACTGAGGAAGCAGCTGGTTGAGGAGACTAATGCCTGCCAGAAAGCAAACTCTTCCAGAGAATATTTCTTGTTATAATATTTCTCTCAGCAGACAGAAGTATGCGTTCATTGCACATTGCCGTTTGCCTCTTGTCCTTTGCCTCATGTAAGTATCCCTTAAAGATTGTGAGGACAGTAATTAAGGATCTCATCTTTTGACTGTTTCTGTTGAAAACTTTCTTGGTTTATTTTTCACTTCTCCTTAAGGTGTCTTGTCTCAGATTAAACTCGAGGAGTCGGGTCCTGGAATGCTGAAGCCCTCAATGACCCTCAGATTGACCTGTAAAGTCACTGGCGCCTCCTTGACTGACAGCAGTAAGATATATGCAGTGCACTGGATCCGGCAAGCACCTGGGAAAGGACTGGAATGGATTGGACGAGTGGCATATGAGGAAACAAAAAACTATGCTCCATCTCTCCAAAGTCGGGTAACCATCTCCAGGGACACTTCTAAAGGGGAGGTGTATCTGCAAATGTCCAGCAGTAAAACTGAAGACACGGCCACATATTACTGTGCAAGAGGCACAGTGGTAGGAACAGTCTGAGAATCCTACAAATACTAAGCTTCAGCCCAGCCCATGTAAATCTCACTTCCTCTCTCCTTAAATGTCTACAAATGAAGGCTAGCTGGGAATATATCTATGGCAATATAATGAATAGTCATTATGAATTCCATTATACATGATGGGAGTTATTTTGGGAGCCCTATTCATGCTTTGGACATCTGAAAACAGGCATAGAGATGTCTAAAGCACAACAACATCTCCAGAGCCGTTTTAGAAGCCGGGTCTATGGACGCCCCCAGCGTGAGGTCATCCAAGTATGAAAGGGGGTGCGTGGTGGAGGCGAACACTGACAGAGAATGGGGGCTGATGTCTGTTTTGCTACAATGCTGGACATCCCCTTATCTTAGCTTGCATGAAATGGCCATACTACCCCATGCTTTCCTAAGGGGAATGATCTATATAGCCACTGGTGTGGACACCCATGTTATGAAAATCAGTAGTTTTTCTGCATGTTCCGTCCTGGACATCCTGCATCAGACTTCAACATCCTTTCTAAAATTCCACCTCCTAAGAGGTATTACATGTCCTGGAAATACTGAGTTGGAATCACAAAATTCAATTATTATGGATGTAACAATCATCATTATTGCTTCCATTTCACAATTTACAATATTCCAATTGATACATACAAGTTATCTTCTATAAACAGCAGAAACATTTCACAAATTGTTTTCTGGTCAAAAAGAATCTGATGGATATAAATTATTTCCATCTATCAAGTTGATTGGAAACCGATTTCTTCCACTTCCTAATTTACCTTCTGTTTTTAACTGAAAGGTCTGAAGAACAGTCTATTGGCTAAGTATATTTAAACCTTTCAGAATCCAAATATTTTTTCTCACAGTAATCAGTGGAGAAATTCATTTTTCAGTTTCCATTAAGGGAACTATTTCTCTGTCAGTAGTTCTTGCTTTAGTCTTTCAGGCTCCATTTCCAAACATTTTCACCACAGACCTTAAGTGCAAGAAAATCTTTGCAAACAAGATCTTTCAGATGCACTAATCATTTTTATTATGTTTTACATCTTTTATAGCAAGGTATTAAAATATATGGCCACCTCTTCTGTGTCCCCCAACTCCTAACCTGGTTAGGGTTCAGCCACGCTCAGTTCTGTCCTGTTTGGATATCTGACATCAGCACTGTTATCAGGAGTAATACTTTCCCTCTTCAAAGAGGAAAATGACAGACAGAGGAGTAAACATAATATCACAGTAAATGTTTGTTTTCAGAAATGCTTTAGATCAATATATACAGGTAAAGGGAAATAAAGTTCAAAAGCAGTTTATCAAATGATTTTTTATTTTGTATATTTTATGTTTAGCAGTATAGCTAGAATTACAGCACATTGGATCCTCTACCATCCAGCCACAGCAGCGCTTCCTCCTGCTCTCACACAGCAGTAGCAGCAGCATCCAGTAGACCTGTTTTCCACTGCATATTCTGATGACTCTGTTATACTGACACTCTATGGCCACCACTGGTATTGCAGACTCTAACTGGGCAGGACCAATGGACTAGTGGCACTCAACCCAGTCCTTGGCACATACTCAGCCAGTGGGGGTTTCAGGATATCCACAATAAATATGCATGCGATAAATTTGCATACAATGGCGGTTGTGCATGCAAATCTATATCATATATATTAATTGTAGGTATCCTTCAAGCCTTCCTCTGCCTTGATGTGTTCCAAGCACTGCTATAGACCAGTATTCTCAACCCAGTCCTTGGGATACAGCTAGCCAGTCAGGTTTTCAGGATAACCACAATGAATATGTATGAGATTGGAGGTAGCACATGCAAAACTCTCTCATGCATATTCATTGGGGTTATCCTGAAAACTTGACTGGCTAAGCGTGTCCCAAGGACTAGTTTGAGAGTCCTTGCTGTAGAGCACAAGCTTAGGGTAGCTGGATATATAATAAGCAAGAATTTGGCACAGAAAATCAAGTTAATTTATCTGGTCTTTTGTCCTACACTAGATATTTCAATGGCATGGATTCAGATGGACAACGCCCAAACACATTGAAAGAAGCTGCACAGAATTCATTATTCAGATTAAACGGTGTCCTGTATGCTATTGCCAGTAGAGTCTGATCCTAAAGCATGGAGCCCTCTAAAGAATCTGGATATTACCCCCCCCCCCCCATGCCTAACAAAATCCATAGGATATAAAGAGGTGTAATTTAGTCTATGTTCACATGATCTCATCATAATTTAATAAATTGTTCAATTTTTAGCCCAATTATGTTCAACAAAGCTTAGAGTAGCATTCGATTTTCTGGGAAGAAGTGATAATCCATCGATACTATCATTGGGGGACAGTTAATGACTGATCCAGTTAACTGCCTGTTAGTTTCTTTGAATCCACCTTGGGAGTCCCAAGTGAACTCTCGACGACTGACTGAACTGCCCTTATTGGGAGCACATATGGTAGTGCTCGAACCTGGAAAGACCCCGGGGGACCGACCATTGGGGACTGGAAATCTCGGATGACTGAACTAATGAATATGGATCAACTCATGCATTTAGTTAAGGGACTAACAGAGATTCATGCTTTCCTTTGGAGACCATACCAGGCACGGCTCTCCACCTCCGATGGTGCTATCAAGGAAAACCGTACAGCAAGTACATGCTGCCACTATTTTCCTGTTGAGAGTGGGGGGGGGGGAGTTTTCAGTGTTCTGCTTTTTTCTTCGCCTCTCTTCCCTTTTCTTCTCCTGCTTCGCTTTATCTCCTCCTTTTTCTTTTCTCTTTTTTTGTAAAGAAGTGTAAAACCCAGTAAATCATGGACTGTCTAGTATACAAACAAGTTGTCTCCCTTGCTTGTTGCTTATCTGTACTGATAGCCTCACATTTAGTAAATAAACAAATGCTTATAAAAAACATAGAAGAAAGCTAAGGTCTGGGGGAGGACAGAGAGAGAGAGAATTTCTAAGGAAAAGAAAATTTCTGCTTTACAACCTACAGCTCTTTTATATTTCTATATCAATATGTTTAACCGATATGACAAATACTATAGAGATAATTTCTATAAACAGTAACTAACCTACTAAAGTATGAAGCATATTTGGAGGTGATTCACTAAGGATTTTATCCCACTTTGGGTCCATGAGAAAATGCCGAGTGAATCAGTCCATAAGTTACATAGCTTACTACAAAAAAAAAAAACTATATCTATATCTATATCTATATATTTCATTCCTATGCAATACAATGGCATTCCAACTGTATTTGCATTGTTTATGTCTAAAGCACAGCATCTGTTCGAAAATGGCTAATTTACACAGTACCTGTTAAGCATAACAGTCAATTAACATTAGGGGGAAAGTAATCAGATTTGTCTTTCTTTGATAAAGTTTTTCAATATAATCTTTGAAAACTAATGGGCAGCGATTTGTGATAAAATGCTTTCTGTTCTTCTATTAGCGTTACTGCAGAGATGCCAGCTGTTGAACATTTTAAGGATCAGATTCCCAGCTCTTAAATCAGTTTCTGTGCAGAGTCTCAGGTGTATGCAAATAACGTCTATGCTGCTGCCTACAAATAGCTCAATGACTGAGATGGGGCTTTAAGCTCCCCGTCAATTCAGCAGCAACCTTCCGTGATTCTCTTCTAACAGGAAAAGCATGCTTCGTCTTTCCACTTCCCTCCTCTTCGCTTTTCTCATTTCATGTGAGTCTTGCGATGGTTGCACAGCTTCACCATTTCTGACACTGTGATACTGATGTAAATCTCTCTTGTTTTTTAAATGCATTTCTTCTCCTTTCTAAAGGTGTCCTTTGTGAAATCAGCCTGAAAGAGTTGGGTCCTGGAGTTGTGAAGCCCTCAGACACACTCAGCCTGACCTGTAAAGTCTCCGGAGGCTCCATCACGGACAGCAGTAAAATCTATGCAGTTTACTGGATCAGGCAGGCACCAGGGAAGGGACTAGAGTGGGTTGGTGCTGTATATTATAATGGAGATGTGTATCGAGCACCAGCTCTCCAAAGTCGATTAACAGTGTCCAGGGACACCTCCAAAAATGAGGCTTATATGCAGCTGACAAGCCTGAAAACTGAAGACACTGCCAGATATCACTGTGTGAGACACACAGTGTGATCAAGGAACCAATGGTGCATACAAATACTAGAACACATTTTCTGAAGTTGAACACATCATCAAACACAAAGGAATGTGTTAAGAGACATATTTAGTACTATAGACAAGCAACTTTCTGTCCAAGCTGCCCATCACGGAACACAAAAGCAATTTCTGAATTTCAATTGCTAGGGGCAGGCATGTGCCATGGGAGTCCTGCTCCTGGGGAATGAAATCACAGTACTGCCATTTCCATGGTTTTCCCAAACAATTCCCAATTTCCACCCGATCCATCCAGTAGCACCGATGACGAACCCCCTTGATAGTGGCAGCAAGCTGATACAATCGAGCCTTCTTAGGGCTGTCCAATAAGACCCATGCACAGTGCAGTACACTATGGCTTCAAGTTCAGTCCCCCCCCCAGGCTTCTTGAGCCACCCGGCTGGGAGTGGCCCTTCCTCTTCCCCATTCACAGGAGGAGAATGGGCAGAAAGATGTCACTCATGAAGCTCTATCACCAGGATACTGGAGTTCCACAGCAGAGCTAGAGGCTGGCTACAAGCTCCAATCTCTCCAGTGCACAACACAAAGTTAGAACAAGAACAATTAATACTGCTTCTCAAATCAGTTCAGCTCAACACAAAGTCTTTCATAGAATGCACTACAAAGCTCAGCTACACAGTTAGAAACTGTACAGTTGCCCCACCCTTCCTCCCTTCAGGTTCACTTAATCTTCAGCGGAACTTGCCCCAGGGCTAGAGCTTTTAGTGTTCCATCCCTTGTACCTCCATGGGTTCAGGATTCTCCTAGTCTTCATAGGGCTGGGTTTCCATGGCTTCCTCCTCCTCCTGGTCAGGTTAGATCTCTCTCTTACTAGGGAACTGTGGGACATTTTCTAGGCCCAAACCTCCTGAGCCCTTCCCCTCCCTGCCTCTTTCTTGGTCCAAGGAGTAGTTTCTGGTAAGCCACGGAAACGCATCCAGAGCAGAATCACAAAATGGATGAGCAGATTGGACCTGTTCTCTCCTATCAGGAGTGGGATTGGTATGGGCCTTTCCTTCAGGAATCCAGGCTGGGTCTTCCCTATGCTTATTACCTTTAGGTTGTCTATGAGACTGTAAGGGAGCTTGCACTATCCCAAAACCATGGCCCTCCCAGCTCCGCAGGGGCTGATCACTACAGTATGAAAAATTGCAGGTCACAGCTTGTGTTTTTTGGACTATTGCCCAAGCCTGTTTTGGGTGAGACAACCATAGAACTAGAACAACCCCCTCACCACCAAAAAATAAAAACAAAATTTGGCCAGTATCATCCGTGTTCAGCATGATGCCTACCCCTGGCTGCATCTCACTGGTCAGCTCATAGTGCTCGCTAATAAGATGTTGCAGAAAAGATGGAAAGTTCTCTTCCCTTCCCGAGGGTACTGTGATGACACTTGGGAGCCATGATGTCACTTGTTGGCATCAAGGTTGTGGCTAAAGGGGATCGCTATTTTAGGCTAGCTTTTCAGCAAACATTGGGCTGGAAATTGTGGAATTATCTGGGACGTGGCCCATTGCTAACAATGCAGATGACAGATTCCTATGTACCTTAGAGGTAACATTGTACAAACATTGGATATTTACAATTAAATTGTTTCTAAAACTAGATTTATAGGTTTCAGTGCTTGGTTCTTTTAAATCTCTGTAATAAGCTAACATCTGTTTTTCTTTATTTTAAGTGTGATGTTACATACTATTTCTAATGCCTAAGGGACATATCCTTTGTTGTGTCTTATTTATTACACCATAGCCCTTCATTTAAAAAATACACAGTTTTGACCTTAATTATGTGTGCTTTCAAATAAAAATGACTCAAGACAGGAATGTTCTGAAGCAAAAGTTGACAAGGGACAAGTAAAGCATCCTGTAGACCTAACACCTCCGATTTAGGAATGGTTTATGTAAGCAATTCAAAGGACAGAAACGGTCTGGTGTTAGATGCAACATATTGGGGCATGTTTACGAAAAGGTGTGCTGTCAGCTTTGGTAAATATCTGTATTGTTTCTTCTTTGTGAGTGGTTTCTTGTTCATGAGAGTAAAAGAAAAGGTGTAGTTCAAGTATGTTTTTGTCTGCTTTTATTCTAATACTACTATACATCACAGGGCACAGGGCTCAGTACCCACTATTTCATTTAGAGTGAACCAATCTCACTACATCTGATACAAGTCCTTTGAACCCTATGAACTTTCCAGGGACTGGAGCACATATCTAAACACCAAAAAAAGCTCCAGCCTCTTGAAGGTGTCTTGGGACTAGTCTCCTTTAGGTTTTAAGCAACTGCAGAGCAGAAAAGAAAGCCACGGGTTACATGTATATTTCATTGTAATATTGTTAAGGTCCAGCAAAATTTTGTGCTTGTTAAACTGTGCTATATCCTCAGAAAATTAGACAGCAACAAATTAATGCAAAACCAACTTGATGCAACAGAGCAACTGCTTTACACATAGCTTATTTCACTGAGATTTCGCAATCTTCCTAAAGCTTAAAAAGGTGTCGTTTGGGTATCCTGTATGCAGATAGATCCTCAGCATGTCTTGTCTATATACCAAGGAGAGGCTTCACAAAGACTGAAGACTGGACCTTCAGCATAATCATCAGTGGATATAAAGGATTGACATATTTTGCCAGTAGAAAGCCATGAAATACCTGATCCTTTTGGCTTTCCTCCTCTGTCCCTTTCTTTTTATTTATTTATTTATTTAGCTGTATTTATATCCTGCTTTTCACCGGGTCATCTGTAAGTAATCTTGAGATTCTGAAAATAAATGATTGTGCTGTGTCCCGTAATTGTATTACTCAGTTTAGTTTCTGTTTTTCTCTTTAGGCATCCTTTCCCATATTACACTGAAGTAACTGGGTTCTAGTCTAGTAAAGCCTTCAGCAACCTTTAGACCTTGCCTGTAAAGTCTCCAGAGCCTCCGTCACAGATAGTCCCAGCATGTATGGTGTTAGCTGGATATGGCAGCCTCCTGGGAAAAGCCTGGAATGGCTGGGAAATGTATATTATGTTGGAAACTACTGTGCCAGCTATCCAGAGCAGGAGGAAAGGAGGGAGGCCTTGCTCATGTACTAGGGAACTTTCAGAAAGGAAATAAGTCTTCTCACAAGATACACATATAATTAATGTAGAGGGAATTCATAACTTTTCTGACCACTTGATGTCACTGCTGGTCCTTTGCAATACTATCAACACCAGATGTTTCAGAAAATAGCTTTTGTAAAGAAAAGATTTTGGAATACTACAAAAATCTTTTTAAGATTCTGTATTCCACAATCCACAAAGATTCAGCAGTTAGAAACTATAAAATCAGTAGCTACATTCAGATGGTGCAGTGAACTAAATTCTTGATTTCAAATATAAAGGGGCTATTCTATAATTATCATCATATAGATAATGTCGCCACAGACAGTGCCCAGTATACACAAACATCAGATAAATCATTCAATATAATGCTGGAACCATACAATAAGGGTAATATTAGAAAGCAGTTTCTGCTGGTAAGGCATGTTTCAGATGTGGCAAATGGCTTATATAAAATTGGGTGGCTGTATATATCTGTATATATATACTTGTGCAGACAAGTATATATATACAGATATACAGATATATATATTGGGTGGCTGTATATATCTGTATATATATACTTGTGCAGACAAAATGGCACCCAATTAAACTTGCAGTTCATGTAAGTACTGCTGAGGGCGCAAACTGGGAGGAAGAGAGGCGGACTTGCAACCAAACTAGTCAGTGGGGCATATGGAGTCAGACTTAAAGATCTCAATATATAAAATATACTTGGAGAAAAAGCAGGAGAGAGGAGTTATGACAGATGTTTAAATACCTTCGTGGCATAAGAGGAGAGCCTCTTTCAATTGAAGGAAAGCTCTGCAACGAGGGGGCATAGGATGAAGGTGAAAGGGGAAAGATTCAGAAGTAATATGAGGAAATACTTCTTTACAGAAAGAGCGGTCGATGCGTGGAATAGTCTCCCAGTGGAGGTAGAGACAAAGGCTACATGAATCCAAGAAAACATGGGACAAACACCTATTTCTTAATAAATTTCTGCATGTATATTTCTCTACATACATCATAAAATCAAAATGTTTTCACATAAATAACCAATTCCACACAACTCTGCCCCCTGCCCTAGAAGCCACTTTTCCCCCCATCGCAACTTTATTTGCTTAGGTTTTGGAGCAGATGCCCCCAGGCATTGTTATAAATGTTAACTTCTACCTGCAAAACACGAGCTACCAGCCACGCCTTCATAAATTTCCCCCACCACCTTACTGAATAGATTTTAAGATAATAGATGAAACTAATATTTCAACACGGTAATTTGTACATTTTTCATAGCATCTACTGAAGAGTCATGGGCATGTTCAGACATTATGATTT
Organism: Ichthyophis bannanicus; assembly: GCA_033557465.1. Lineage (NCBI taxonomy): Eukaryota > Metazoa > Chordata > Amphibia > Gymnophiona > Ichthyophiidae > Ichthyophis > Ichthyophis bannanicus. Next base: position 126,940,971 of record CM066048.1, read on the forward strand.
ACACCCTTATGCTGGAAGTATAGTTAATAGTTTAACTTGAATATTTTAGGGTTCAATTGTGTCATGGAAGGATCTCGTTCTTTTGCAGGCATATAAATAACATGTCCGATGTGCGTATGCAAATAGCTTCTGTGCTTTTCCATTTAAATACTGAAACGGCCAGAACCTCCCTCATCTCACCTGCAGATTTCTTGCTATTCTGTTTGGCTTGAACAGAAGACATGGCGGTCTTCTCTATCTTCCTACTTTTCTTGTCCCTTTCATGTAGGTTTTCGGCAACTGCCCAGCATAACAACAGTCTGTAATATTTATGAAGACTAAATACATTAAATATATTCAATTTTCTCCATTTCGAAGGTGTTCTTTGCCATATCACGCTGAGGATGATTGGTCCTGGAGTTGTGAAGCCTTCAGAAACCCTTAAACTGACTTGCAGTGTCTCTGGAGGCTCTATTACTCAGCTCAGTACACTATGGGGAATATTTTGGAGCCGGCAGCCTCTTGGGAAAGGACTGGAATTCATGGGTGCCGTAGATTACAACGGAGGCTTCTACCAAACACAGCCTCTGCAAAGCCGCTTAACCATTTCACGAGACACCAGGAAAAATGAGGTTTATCTGCAACTGAGAGGCTTGAAAAACGAAGACACAGCCCAATATTATTGTTCGAAACATACACAGTGCCAGGAAAGCACAGTTACTTACCTGTAACAGGTGATCTCTGGGAACAGCAGGAATTAGTCCTCACATATGGGTACGTCGGTACCGACGGAGCCTGCGCGGGAAAGCTCCCCAGCTTCCTAGAATGGAAGCTTTTGGGACCTCCCACTGCACATGCGCACTGCCTTCCCGCCTTCCTGAACAGCTCTCCTCAGTTTCGAGTTTATAGCTGAGTCAATAGAGAGAGGACAGGAAGATAGATAGATAAAAGATACAACTCCTAGGGGAGGTGGGTGGGTTGTGAGGACTAATTCCTGCTGTTCCCAGAGATCACCTGTTACAGGTAAGTAACTGTGCTATCTCCAGGAACAAGCAGGAATAAGTCCTCACATATGGGGACTCCCTAGCTTAGATGCGTGGGATCCCCTGTCAAGGTTCGCCATCTTCGTATGGATCTCAGGCATCCATCCTGGGAAGGTGGGCAGGAGTTGTCTAAGAATGGAACAGGTGTTTGAGGACAGCCTGGCCAAACAAGGCATCCCGGCGGGAGTCCTTGTCCAAACAGTAATGGGCTGTGAAGGTATGAACCGAGGCCCAGGTTGCGGCTCGACAGATCTGATCAATGGAAACAGAGTGCAGATGAGCCATAGAAGTTGCCATGGCTCTCACATTGTGAGCTGTGACATGGCCTTCCAGAGAAATGTTTTTACTCTGGTAAGCAAAGGAAATACACTGAGCAATCCAATTGGAAAGTGTACGCTTGGAGACTGGAAGTCCCAAATGTGAAGGATCAAAAGCCACGAAAAGTTGAGAAGACTTTCGATGTGGCTGAGTCCTATTAAGGTAAAAGGCTAGAGCTCTTTTACAATCCAGAGTATGAAGGTTCCTCTCTGCACTGGAGGCATGAGGAGCCGGAAAAAATACAGGTAGATATACCTCTTGATTAAGATGAAAAGGCGAGACCACTTTAGGCATAAAGTGGGGATTCGTCCTAAGGACCACCTTGTCATGATGAAATCTTGTATAAGGTGGATTAGCCACTAGAGCCTGCAGTTCGCTGATGCGACGAGCGGAAGTGACTGCAATTAGGAATAGTACCTTCCAGGAAAGAAATTTCAAGGAGGTAGAAAATAACGGCTCAAAAGGTGGCTTCATAAGCTGACCAAGCACTAGATTCAAATCCCATGCGACCGGGGGGGGTCTGATGGGAGGTTTAGTGAGAGTCAGGCCTCTCATGAATCTTGCAACAAGAGGATGAGAGGAGATAGGTTGTCCATTTACAGGTTTCAGGGATGCTGAAATAGCACTTAAATGGACTCTTACAGAATTCGTCTTAAGGCCTGCATTGGAAAGATGCAGGAGATAGTCTAAGAGGGAATTCAAAGGAAGTGCCAGAGGGTCAAGGCCCTGCTGAGCACACCAAATGGAAAAACGTTTCCATTTGAAAGCATAAGACCGCCTCGTGGAAGGTTTCCTAGAGGCATGAAGGATATCTTTCACAGGTTGAGAAAGATTAAAGTCTTGAAGACTTAAGCCTTCAGTAACCAAGCTCGGAGATGTAGGGATTTGGGGTTTGGGTGCCACAAAGTCCCGTCCTCCTGAGACAGAAGGTCTGGTGCAGCTCCTAAGTCCAGGGAGGATCCCTGGGAGAGCTGTAGAAGCAGAGGGAACCACACTTGGCGTGGCCAGCGTGGAGCTATGAGGATCATAGAGCCGTGATCTCTCTGGAGTTTGAACAGAGTCTTGGGAATCAGCGGAATGGGTGGAAAGGCATATAGGAACGCCTGACCCCAATGGAGGAGAAAGGCGTCCGTGGCCTGAGCTTCCTGACACGGAGTCCTGGAACAGAACCGGGGAAGTTTGGCATTCCACGGACTTGCAAAGAGGTCTATGTCCGGGGTCCCCCATTCCTGAAAGATTCTGGTTATCTGGTCCACGTGTAGGGACCACTCGTGTGGCAGCAGAACTCGACTGAGCCTGTCTGCTCGAGAGTTTTGAACTCCTGGAAGATACACTGCTAGCAGATGAATTTGGTGCTCTCTGGCGAAGGCCCATAATCTGAGAGCTTCGTTGCAAAGCGACAGAGAGCCCGTCCCTCCTTGTTTGTTTATGTAAAACATGGCCACCTGATTGTCTGTCTGAACCAGGACAGTCAGGTTGGCAAGGAGGGTATGGAAGACCTTGAGGGCAAGGTAAATTGCTCGCAGTTCCAGGAGGTTGATATGAAGGGTGGCCTCCTGTGGAGACCAAGTGCCCTGAGTGGAGAGAGTTAGCAGATGGGCTCCCCACCCCAATTGGGAGGCATCTGTTGTGAGGGTTGCTTGGGGTAGCAAGGGCTGAAAGGGAGCCCCCAACAACAGATTCTTGGTGGATATCCACCAATGGAGGGACCAAGACAGACGGTTTGAGGTTTGTATTTGGTCTGAGAGTGCTCCCGACGCCTGAGTCCACTGGGTGGCCAGGGTCCATTGAGCTGCTCTCATATGAAGACGAGCGTAGGGCACCACATGTACTGTGGAGGCCATATGGCCCAGGAGGCGTAGCATTTCCCTGGCTGTCAAGTGAGTACTGGACTGGGCTTGGGAGGCCAAGCTCAGCAGACGCTGACACCGAACCAGTGGAAGGTAGGCTCTTGCAGTGGTGGTGTCCAACTGGGCCCCTATGAATTCTAGAGACTGAGTAGGGCTGAGTTGAGACTTGGGAAGGTTTACCACCAGTCCCAGATACTGCAGAAGGCTCCTTGTGCGGTCTAGGGAAATCTGCGCCTGCGACTGAGTTGGAGCTCGAATGAGCCAGTCGTCCAGATATGGGAATACGAAAATCCCCATGCTTCTGAGAAATGCGGCTACGACTGCCATGCATTTGGTAAAGACTCTTGGGGCAGAGGCGAGACCGAAGGGAAGTACTCTGTATTGGTAATGACTTCCCCTGAACAGAAAGCGAAGATATTTTCTGTGGGATGGATGGATGAGTAGATGTGTATACGCATCCTGCAGGTCTAGAGAACAAAGCCAGTCCTGACTCTGAAGGTATGGAAGGAGAATGCCCAAAGAGAGCATTTTGAATTTCTCCTTGTACAGAAATTTGTTCAATTCTCTCAGATCTAGGATTGGTCTGAATCCCCCTGTCTTCTTTGGAATGAGAAAATAGGGGGAGTAGAAACCTGACCCTTGTTGATGAAGAGGAACCTCTTCTATGGCCCCTTGGGCAAGCAGAGAAGAGATCTCCTGATCCAACAGGGCTAGGAGAGGAGATGGAGAATTGAAGGGTCTCACCATGTGATGAGGAGGAAGGTTGGAGAAATGAAGTTTGTAACCCTCTCGGATGATAGAGAGGGTCCATTGCTCTGTTGTGATCTGTTCCCATCTGGGAGCAAAGTGAGCTAACCTTCCAGGTATGGTGAGAGGTTCTGGTTGGTCCAGAACCAGGAATGGCAAGTTCTCTAGGGGCAAGTCAAAACCCCTGAGGGGGTGGAGCCTGTTGAGCTGCAGTAGCTGCTGCAGGCTTTGCTCTTGCTTGTTTCGTTTGCTGACGTTTAGCCGCAAAACGAGGTTGAGAAGATTGCTGGCCAGTATTGGAAGCATATCTGGCCTTCTTATAATAAGGCCTCTTGAAAGACTTCTTCTTAGTGGGAGTAGAAGTGGACTTAGAAAGTCTCTCTAAGGTGGCATTTTCAGCGTCCATTTGAGTGGCCTTAACTTGCCACTCTGCACCGAATAAGTTCTCACCTGTACAGGGCAGATTCCGTAAGCCATCTAGAACCCAGGGTTCCAGATCAGAAGCCTGGAGCCAAGCTAGACGTCTGGCTGCAATAGCAATGCCAGAAGCTCTGCTGGCTCCCTCGAAGGAATCAAAGGCAGCTCTGTTGGAGAACTTAGAAACATCTGAAAGTTGTTTAACGATAGAAAGGAAGTCCTCCTGTTTATCCTCAGGGATAAAGGGGGCAAAATGCCGTACTTTCTTGGCAAGTTCCCCTAGGAACATGCCCATATAGAGGCTGTAGGAATTAATCCTGGCTATAAGCATACTAGCCTGGAAGATTTTCCTACCAAAAGAGTCCAGTGTCTTACATTCCCTTCCTGGAGGTGTAGAAGAGTGCCTTTTAGTACTCTTGATCTTTTTCATTGCAGATTTTACCACAATAGAGTGGTGAGGCAATTGAGTTTTCTGAAAACCAGGAGAAGGAGGGACCCGATACATGGTGTCCAACCTACGGGAATAAGGAGACAGAGTTAAAGGGTTCTCCCAGAAATCCATCAATTGTTCCTGAAGGATTTCATGGATAGGCAGGGTAACTGCTTCTTTAGGAGACTTAGAGTATCCTAAAATATCCAATCTTTTTGACCTTGGTTCCTTTTCAGAGGAGGTAGTGATAGAAAGGCCTTTAGCCATTTCTAAAATAAAGTCCTGAAAGGACAAATCCTCTGGAGGAGACATTCTCCTTTTTGGAGAAGAAGGTTCCTCAGGAAGGTCAAGGGAGAGCTCTGCAGACTCATCAGAGGAGCCAAAATCCTCAGAGGAATCGGTGTATTCTCTAGTTTCCTCCAACGCACGATACGCATACCGATCGGTATCGACATTGGGCGTACCGGGTATGGAAGCGGTATGGAGCGAAAGCCCATACGGTACCGATTTGCGTTTAGAAGAGGAAGGCCTGGGTTCCGGCATGGCGGACGATACCGGAACCGGGCCCGGAACCGCTGGAAGCGGTACCGATGGCGTTGCAGCTTTAATGAAAGCCATGACGGCCTGCTGCATGGATTGGACAGTATTGCCCATAGACGCCACGGCTGCCTGGATGTCGGTACCGGTATGGGCCGGTACCCCAGAGCAGTCCAACAGGTGATCTGTCGAGGCCGTGCCATCGATGTCAACCTGTAGCCCCTGTATTGGCGTTTTGGAAGGTAGGGCTTCCCGCCGGGGCTGTTTGGCTGGGGCAGGGTCCTCAAAACTAAGAGCCTCTCGATGCTTTGAAGGAGATTTGCCCTTTGAGGACTTGCCCACAGAAGGTTTGGTTACCTGAGATCCATCCGGAGATGATGACCTGGATGACTGTGATGTTGGATTCTCTGAAGCAAACAGCACATGGAATTTGTTGGCCCGGTTCTGCAGCCCACGCTTAGACATTTGGGAGCAGGAAGGGCAGTCCGGAATGGAGTGGTCAGGCCCCAAACATTTAAGACACCATTCATGGGTGTCTGTGACTGATATTACAGCAGTACACTTGGTACACTTCTTAAATCCAGGGGCTGGCTTCTCCATGTGGAGAATTCAAGTAGGCCTGAAGGCCTAACTGAAGTGACCAAGTGCTGAAAAATAATAAAAGAAAAGAAAATAATTTTTCAGAAAGAAAAAAGGAAGACCGGCGATACCGGTATCGGTATGGGAAGGCAGGTACGCGGTCTAAAGAAACAAAACAAAAAACTACAATTTCTTCAGCGGTGACAGGATACACGACCTGCTGGCTCCGCGGAAAAAGAGAAACTGAGGAGAGCTGTTCAGGAAGGCGGGAAGGCAGTGCGCATGTGCAGTGGGAGGTCCCAAAAGCTTCCATTCTAGGAAGCTGGGGAGCTTTCCCGCGCAGGCTCCGTCGGTACCGACGTACCCATATGTGAGGACTTATTCCTGCTTGTTCCTGGAGATAGAAGCAAAACCCTGTACAAATTCAGGAACTGTCCCCTATGGAATCTCTACCAATCAGACACAAGATTGGGAACATCTTTAAGTAAAGAGTCTTTGGATTATGACTTATGATGGTCCCAGGGCCATGGATTATAAAGGGTCACAAAGTGATGGGGAAGGAGGGACTAGATATGAGAATAAACAGGAAAATGGGTGAGTTCCAACTGGCATAAGAGAGAAATGGTGAGAAAGGGGATTTGAGGAGAAACGCAAGGAGAGGAAAACCGTGAGCAGGAGGAGATGGGGAAGAAACAAAGTGTGAGCAGGCGATACAATAGAAGAGCAGTATCATGAATACAGAATATGGAGCAGCAATTTTTATTTCTGCAGTAAAATGCAAAAAAAGGTTCAAAAATCATCCCCTAGTGGATCTGTGTGTGTGGCGGGAAGAACGCAAGGGGTTTCATCCTCCCATATTAGGCTCTGAACAGTTTTTCTAATTCAGCAGTTTTATTAGATTTGAACAAACCTCATACAATACAGCAAAAACAAATTGGCCAATGCAGAAAGGCTTCGCGCAGCATTTTTCTGTTGCTTTTCCTACACTAGGCTTGCTCTCCGATGCAGAAAGCAAGCTAGCACTGGAAAAATGCCAAAGAAACAACCACGCTAAATTGCAGCGCACTTGGTATACAAATTGCTGCTTAAGTAATTGTGACTGATTTTAAAAACTTTGCACCATTTTTTTAAGTTTTTTTTTAGCACTGGAACTTCATGCCAGCTTTGGGCAAGCTTAAAGCTCCAGCTGGGAGCAAAAATATCATCTGATGTGAAGTCCGACACTTCACCTCAGATCAACCAGGCATCATGGAAAGCCCCCGATGCCATCAACTATTTTCGGTGGGAGGGGGAGCCAGAGCCCCCACATGGACACCAACCTCCTGACAGAAACCAAATTGTACACCTTCCATGAGCTCTCCCAGGATGCAAAGGGTGGGGGGAAGGGTGGTTTTACTATGCCATATAGGGCAAATGAACACTCTGCCATATAAGGCATTTCTTTTGCCCTATATGGCAGTCTGCGCCCGCTCAGTGCATCCCGGGATGGACTGCATGGGACCAGGCACTAGCATTTTTTAAGATGGCAGCATAGGGTGGGAGCATGTGGCTAATGCTCCCAATCTAGATCAAAGGTACCAGGAGGAGGGTGGAAGGGTTTAGGGGGCCCCTGGGATATCAGGAATTTTTGTTTTGTTTAGTTTGGGGGGAGGTTGGGGCCACAGGGGATTTTTTTTTTTGTCTGGAAGGGTGTGGGGGCCACTAGGGATTGTTTTATCAGGTGGGTGCGGGATCAGGACCGCTGGGCCACTAGGAACTTTGTTTCTGTCGGGGGGGGGTCATATCCAGGGGGGCACCGGCCCCCCAAAAGTGTGTCGATGGGATTGGGAGCTTTCCCCGATGCCTAGGTCATTTGAGGTGAAGGGTCAGATTTCACTTCAGATGACCCTGTTTCTCCAAGACAGCATGCCAAAATTGCGCAGACTTCTGTGCACTTGCTCTCCCAGTTTAACACTAACATTTTGCACACTGGGTAATATGAATATTGCATTCCAGCACAAAGAGTCGCCGTTAAAGTCACGCTATGAAACCCTGCGCTAGAACTCTAAGCACTGGGCTCTACCACAAGGTTTCTGCATCGGCCTGAAAGTAACATTGTATCAATGGATGAGGACAATTAAATAAGAGAAATACAATAACTCAGTGGGGCCACATATTTATCATTTTGAGTGGTCTCAGGTACACAATCAATGCTTAGGATCCCACAGTTTAGTCTTCAGAACTGTCCTGGTTTTTCAGCAGCATAACATCAATATTTCTAAAGTATTACATACAGTGCTCCACCAGAAAATATCATCAATAATATTCATAGCTTTCCAATTATTCAGATTAAGCTTGAGCTCTACAGCTAATAAGATGTCAAGGAAAATTTGAATGGGTTTGGGTTGCTCTGATTATAGACCAAGTGAATGAAAAATCACTGTTCTAAGGGACAGCTGCTGTTCAGAATTCAGTCTAGTCTAACCAGCTTTATCTAGGCAGTGTGATTTGGTAGGGCACTAACCACTCAGGTCTTCAATTGGCTAAAAAAAACCCACACATACCAAGAAGCCTGTGCGCTTATATTTTATAACATGTCATCTGACAGAGGAGAGGACATGGTCCAGGCCAGATTAAGTCTCTCACTGAAGCCATTAGAATAGTTATATACAAGCTAAAAATGAACCCTTGAGAAATGATCAGACTACGGGCTTGTTTATGAAACTGCGCTACCAAGTGACGCGGAGTTCAGTGCATTTTGCACAGGGCGCTGCACTTGTGATCCTATGCTGACTGGTTAGTGTGTTAGTGGGCAGGGACAGGGCTGGTTAGACGCGTAACCTGGGCACCGACGGCCCACTGCGGTTAGCACAGGCCTTAGGGGCACATGCTAGCCACAACTGTTCCCGTTAGTGCAGGTGCACTTAACGCCATCTCAATGGGTGGCATTAAGTTCGCCCACTTGCCGGTTAGCACAATGCTGCACGATCGCAATGCACTATCAGCATATAGGACAGATTAGCGAAGACCTCGGCACTGATATCACATCGCAATCAAGAGCTACCAGCCCCGCCTTTAATAAACATGCCCCTTTGGGAAGCACGTCTCTCACAGATGCTACAGCACTGACATCTTACAAGGAAAATGAGCACAGCCTTTTCCGTTTAAATGGGGGTCTTGTAATAATGACCTTGCTTTCACAGGAGTCACCCATGCAAACTATTTTGCATCATTTCCTATTTAGGTTGGAGTCTCTGATTCTCGGAAAGTTAGCTTCTTGGATCACAGTAAAGCACAATGTCATCTTTGTTCATTAGCTTTCTCCTACTGGCTGCTCCTTCAGGTAAATATTTACTTACTGCAAGAATGAACATTTTACTTTCAGAAATTTCTAGAGTGAATTGGTGACTGTTCTGCCCTCTGACAGAGGTTCTTTCTCGGCTTACTCTGGTGGTATCAACTTCTGCATTAGTAAAGCCTGGAGAGACCCTCACCCTGACCTGTCAAGTCAATGGGTTTTCCATGACCACTGATGGCTACGGCTGGAACTGGGCTCGGCAGGCACCCGGGAAAGGCCTGGAGTGGTTGGCTTACATTTACAGTGAAATGAAATTCTACTCCACGTCTCTCCAAAATCGGTTGACTATTTCCAGAGAAAACTCAAAAAATGAATTCTACTTGCAAGTCACTGCTGTGACGGCTGAAGACACAAATGGAAATTACACTAACCTGGTAATTGTAGTTCCTGGAGGGTCCAGTTTAGTCCTCCAACATCGGGTAGTGCCCCTCCTCCTGCAGCCTGGAGACTGGACCAATCAAGTCTTCTGTAGTATATATGCAGACGGAGCTCCCAGAAGCCCCCAGTGTACTAGTAACAAAGCATACTTAACGAAGCAACACATTAGATTAATATACAAAATGACATAATGAAAATGACATAATTAAAGAACAATTTGTTTCCCCCCCACAAAAATATCCAACTTTCTCCCCAAACGAGGAAGTCAGAACACTGTATTGCGCTGGAACCAACGCCCCAGAAATCAAAATACAGCTCCGTATCAGAAATCTCAGGAGCTGACTGAACACCTGAGAAAGAAAGAGCCATAGCCAAAAACGCGGCTGCAAAAAAGGTTCGAACGGCAAGAGGAACCGTCTTATGATCCACCGTTCGGAAAGCGCGCCGCATTTTTATAACAGATAGTCGGGAGGGAAGGAGGACTAAACTGGACCCTCCAGGAACTACAATTACCAGGTTAGTGTAATTTCCATTTCCTGTTCGGTAATCCAGTTTAGTCCTCCAACATCGGGATGTAACAGAGCAGTTAAGACCGGGCGGGACCTTGCCATCCGGCGCGCAGAACCGCCGAACAAAAGAGGAATCCCGAGCCGCTGACACATCTAAACGATAGTGTGTACTGAAAGCATGCAGAGACGACCAGGTGGCCGCCTTACAGATATCTGCTGGCGGAACTAGGCTATACTCCGCCCAAGCGGTCGCCTGAGCCCTAGTGGAATGATCCAGTAGCCCCTCCGGAACAGACCGCTGCTGCAACAGATACGCAGACGCAAACGCTTCCTTGAGCCATCTTGCAACGGAGGCCTTAGCCGCCGCTTCCCCTTTACGTGCACCACCGAAGAGTACGAATAGCCGGTCAGTCTTCCGAAAAGATTCGGTAGCCTTCAAATAACGACGAAGTGCACGACCCACATCGAGACGGTGAAGACTTCTGTCCGCCGACCCGACAGAGTGGGAAGAAAGAACTGGAAGAAACACTGCCTGATTCACATGAATAGGGGAAACCACCTTCGGCAAAAAGGGAGGGACCGGGGAAAAAGACAAAAAAGACAAAAAAGGTTCTCGGCAGGACAACGCATGTAGATCTGAAATACGCCGTGCCGAACAGATGGCTACAAGAAAAACCATCTTCAGCGTAAAATCTTTCAGAAACGCCCTACTCAGGGGTTCAAAAGGTTCACGAACCAGGGCCCGCATCACTAGATTCAAGTCCCCCGGAGGAACGAAAATCCTGCGGGAGAGCTGCAAATGAAAAACAGTCGTAAGAAAACGACGTACGTCCGGATAAGAACCGCGGAGACGGCCTAAAAATTTGCCTCGATAACGAGATAGCCGCCAACTGGACTTTCAGGGAACTAGCCGCAAGGCCCTTATCAAAAGCAACCTGAAGAAACTTAAAACGACGGAAACGGAAACCGTCGCCGCCCGGACTCCACGCCGGGAGCACCAGTCTTCAAAGATCCCCCAAATCCGAACGTAAGTAAGAGAAGTGGACGTTTTCCCCGCCCACAGTAGGGTAGAAATCACCGCGGGGGGAGTAACCCTTCTTTTTCAGCCGAGCCCTCTCCATGGCCAAACCGTAAGCGAGAATCGACCCACTTGGGGCATCCGCAAGGGTCCCTGAAAAAGAAGATTCGGCAGCGTGGATAGGAGCCAAGGAATGCCGTCGCTCAGCCGGACCAGATCGGCATACCAGGGCCACCCAGGCCAGTCCGGGGCCACCAGTAACACTCGACCCCGATGGCCCTCGATGCGCTGAACGACCCGGCCAATCAGAACCCACGGAGGAAAGACATAAAGAAGGCCGGACGTTGGCCACGGCTGAATGAGAGCGTCACGCCCCTCGGACATGCGCTCCCTTTGCCTGCTGAAGAAGCATCCTGTCTCGGCCGATTGAAATGTCGCCATGAGATCCATGAAGGGCGCCCCCCCCCCCCCGACGAACTATTTGCGCGTAAACTTACGGGTTTAGCTCCCACTCTCCGGGGTCCACCCGCACTCTGCAGAGAAAATCGGCCTGAACATTGTCTGCACCTGCAATAGGCGCTGCCGAGATGGCCGGAAGACGAGACTGCACCCAATTGACCAAGGCCATCGCTTCTGATTCCAGGGCCATGCTGCCGGTGCCCCCTTGGCGAATGATGTAAGCTACGGTGGTCGCAATGTCCGAGAGGACTCGCACCGGCCGGTCGAGAACTAGGGCTTTGAGGCCAAGAGGGCTAGCCGCACCGCCCGCAATTCGAGGCGGTTGATCGACCAAGAAGTCTCCAGGGGAGACCATTCCCCTTGAGCGAAGCGGGTCTCGCAGTGAGCCCCCCAGCCGGTTAAGCTGGCATCCGTTGTGAACGGAACCCAAAGTGGAGGCTCCAGGGAATCCCCCGCGCCAGGTTCTCGGAGGAGAGCCACCACCGGAGTGATCGGCGAACCGCCCTTGGGCAAGTCAATCTCCTGTTCAACGAGTCGAATTGGTTGGACCAACGGTGCCACAGAGCACTCTGCAGCGGGCGCATGTGGAAGCGCGCCCAGGGCACCACCTCCAAGGTTGCTGCCATCGTACCGAGGAGCTGTAGCTATCACCATGCAGACGGAGCGGGCATCCCCCTGAAGAGTCGGACAAGAGACCGAATGCGGCGCTCCGGTAGGCACACCAAGCCCCGTGCTGTGTCGAGGCTCACTCCCAGATACTCGAGATCCTGAGTCGGGCACAGACAACTCTTGCATTCTTTCACCACCCAGCCGAGGGACCGCAGCAGAGCCACCACCCTGCTCGTGACGTGCACACACTCCCGACTGGACTTTGCCCGAATCCACCAGTTGTCGAGATACGGATGGACCAGGATGCCCTCTTTGCACAAGGCCGCCGTGACCACTACCATCACGTTTGTGAAGGTGCGGGGGGCCGTGGCGAGACCAAACAGCATGGCCAGAAATTGGAAGTGGCCCCACGGAAGAGCGAAGTGGAGAACCCGTTGATGAGACGGCCGGATGGGAATGTGTAATGTGGTCTGCAGCGGCTGTGGAAGATCCTGCAGCAGGGGCTCTGAGGAGGGGGGAGATAGGGTGCTGAGGGACCCAGCTAGCAACGCAGTGGGTATGGGGAAAGCCTCCGGGATGCAGCGTGCAGGTGTAACACAAGCAAGCTATTAATGTACCCTTCGGCTGATTACATTTCACATATAATACAGCCAGAGAAAAAAGCATTGTAGAGACTTAAACCACCTTTCCTCTTCTTGTGTGGGGTTTCATTTATTTATTTATTTATTGATTTTTTTTTTTTTTTTTTTTTTTGCATTTAAAACAAAAAGCAAGGAAGGCTCAGGGAAACCCAAGACTGTTTAAGAAAAGGATTTTGAAACTCCACGTGCCTCCACAGCATGATTAAGTGTGTGGAAACTGCTGTTTAGAGCTGTTTCCTCTAAAAAGAAACACTGAAGAGAAAAACAAAACAGCCGCTGGCACCGAAAAACTGTCAGGTATTCGCAGAACTGAGAAGGGAACTGTCAGTCATTCACTGTGCTGGCATAGAGAAACTTTCAAGGTCAGGGTAAGGCAATTACAGTGACTGAAAGTAGGGAAATTAGAGTGGGATCCCTCCGCAGCCATTCAGACCTCCATGGTAGGGGCTGAAAGGTGTTTCTGGGGAGGGATGTAGAAGCTCAATCCAGCCATAGGAAAATTACAGTGAGCATGCTTAATTAGGCCAAGCCCAAAACAGTCAGGATCCAAAACCCTGACTTAAAACCTCAACCAAATGGTATATTGAATAAGCCAGGTACAATAATCAGTAGGACGTACCAAGTAACCCGGCTGCAGTTTGTGGACTAAAAAGTCAAAGTAGGCACTTCCAAACTCAGGGGCAGCCGGTCCGGATACAGCTGAAAGCATCCCAGAGCAGCTGAGGCAAGGAAGAAAAAACAAAAACAGAGTACTCACAGTTTTCTTACAGAAAATGATACCTGAACTTCCTGGAGGTATCCAAACTCTCGTGGTAAAGACTCAGTGCAGCGTAAAGCCAATGGAAAGCTCCCCCGAAGCCAAGCTCCGGAGTTCCCAAGTTCCTCAGGGGAAGCAAGATGCTGGGGGAAGAGCAGAGCTGATGCCTGAGGTCCCTGTGTTTCTTCTGACAGCCTATGCAGCGTAAACCTGAATAAGGCACAGGGAGAACTAAAAAGAAATAACTGCGTCCCGCAGGAACAGGCATTTAACAATATTCCCCATAATAGGTAAGCCTCAGCCAGCCTTCTTTGTTGGGCACAGTGGGGAATGGAACCCATGAGCCCTGCACCCTTCGTCAGTGACTCAGCATTGTACTGTGGCTCTGAATTGCATACTGTTCTCTATCCATGCCTTCTGTACTTTTTATCCATTATGTTCATACATAGGCAGAGAAAAAAGTAACCTCTGCACAACTGACATCTATCAAGTGTTGTGGAAAAAAAAACTGAAACAACAATATAGCTTTTAGAAGCCAGCAGAGAAGTAATCTGGCTTCCGGCCAAAAACCGAGGCTCATTAGCTATTCAAAATGGCCACCAGTAAAAATAAAAACACCAAAAGAGTGAATTAAAACCCCCAAAAGCTAAGGAATTAACTTAAAAAGTCACAGAAGAAGGTGGGAGGGTTGCAGGCATGAGAGAAATGCCTAAAATCGCTGAAAAATCAAGAAAAATCAATCGAGTTACCACAGAGCTGCAAACAGCAGTGGGAGAAGACACTCCAGGTCTAAAGAAACTGCAGCACAGCTCTTGCAGATGCCAGAGTCAGTCATTGTACCTCTGCGGGACCCACAAATCACACATTGAGGTTTGGCAGCCATGCTAAGGCAACCTGCTTCCAGGGGGAAAGGAGGAAACAGGAACAGGGAAGCCCACAGCAAAGGGACTAACCGTATTCAAATCAGTACAGCTTTAAATTTAAAACATTTTTTTTTTTTTACAGAAAACAAAATACTCCCCAGAATCCTAGGGGTGCCCTGAGCAAAATCGCCAGCAAAAGAAACACCAAAAATGCCAGGGGAACCCGTGCACAAGTGTTAAAAAGTGCCCTTAAAAAGCACACTTTAGAAATCCAAAATGGCCGCCGCACTTTTTCACCCACAATAAAAAAAGGCGCGAAAATACAAAGGTAACCAAATAATATGGAAAAGAAAGAAAACGACCCTCTAATACAGGGCAAGCGAAAAAAATCAGGAAAAAGTGCAATTCGGAAGCCAGGGGAGCCGACAGAGCCTCTGACAATGCAAAAAACAACAGAGCTGAAAAGATAAAGCAAGGAAAATTCCTACCAGTTCAGGGAACAGCAAGGAACTCAGCCAACTCCTCCAAGTGACAGGCAATGCTGTAGCAGGTATGGCTCTTCCCCGAACAGTCCTGGGGAGAGCTCAACCCAGGTTTCAGATATTCCCAGGCAGGAAGGCAGGAGCCCAATGCAGGTCTGTCTTCCCCCAGGATGTCCCCTGTGGCAATGCTCCTTTTTCTTTTTTAAAGATACAGCTACCTAGCAAAGAAATGGTAAATAAAGGACCCAAAATAAAACCCCAAAAGAACTAACTAACTAGTGTTGCTCCTTCAAGTGTCACTTAGTGTGCCCAGAAAGGGCACAGAAGTCTGCAAGCTGCAAGGAGACTGGACACACTGGGGGCTTCTGGGAGCTCCGTCTGCATATATACTACAGAAGACTTGATTGGTCCAGTCTCCAGGCTGCAGGAGGAGGGGCACTACCTGATGTTGGAGGACTAAACTGGATTACCGAACAGGAACCACTTATTACTGTGGGAGACATGGCATAGTGAGAGAAACCAGTAGAGTTATGCATCGAACTACTCTGCCCCTTGGGAACACATCTTTGGAGCGTTGCTAGTTTATTTTGTAAAATAAAACAACCCATCCTTTATCCCCGAAACGCCAGCCTCCCACCCACCTTCAGAGTATACAGTCTTTCTGCCTCTAGGCTGCTGCCCTAATCATTAGGCCACTCTTCCACTGCTTCTCCTTATGACCTACAGCAAGCCATTTAACCCTCTGTTGCTTCAGGCAGGGAAACACTAGCTATACCTCAGGGTCTCTGCCTTCAGCAGCCACTGAAACAATGTCAACCAAACCCGAATAAACAGATGAATAGAACGGGGCGCAATCTGCATTTTCTCTGGAGGGGGAGTAGCTATCCACAGCAGAGAGAAAGTGAGCATTTCCCTGTCTTCCGCTATACCATATGTCATAAAGACTAACATGTGCTTTAATGCACAGAAAATAACACGCTCTCCCCGTTTCTCAAAAATGATTGCTTATGTTTTGAATGCAACATTAATAATATTTAAGGGATTTATGTTTATTAAAACTTAATATACTGTCCTTCATAGGGGGGCATCAGAGCGGTTTACAGTAAAAAGAAGAGAAAGGAATGTTAATGGTATGCAAAAAGAGAGAACGGATGAGGCACTGGGGAAGGGAGGGGGATATATATATATGAGGGAGAAGGAAGTAAAGAACGGGGAGGAGAGGTATTTTAGATGCTCAGGGAGGGCGATCGTAAGCTTTACTGAAGAGATGGGTCTTGAGCTAGACTTTAAATTTTGCAAATCAGTGTTGCAGGCGGAGGTCTGGTGGAGGTTATTCCATAGAGAAGGGCCAAGAAAGTAGAAAGTAGAGTGACAGGTGGAATCTGAACGAGCCTTGGAGGGAGCTGGGAGGCACAACTGGGTCATGTAAACAGAACAGAGGGCACAGTGTGGTGTACGCAATATGAGAGAGGAAAGATATTGATGTGCACCGGCGTGGATGGTTTTGTGAACTATGCATCATGGAGTGGAGGTGTAGTCGCTCCTTGTGACCTTGGGCAAGTCACTTTACCCTCTATTTCCTTGGAAGAAAAGACTCGACAATCTACTTCCGGTCATACATTGCCCATAAAACCCAGGGGCTGCTGGGATCACCAGGAGTTGATTTTTTTTTTTGGTACCATCAAGTCAGTGCTGACTCCTGGCAACCCAGCTGCCTTTGGGCTTTTTTTGTTTGTTTGTTTTTTATTTATAGAATTTGCAAATTATACATTTCCACTTTCAAAAGGAAAAACATCATACAATCCACTTAAGAAGAAAACTATCACATTAGATCAAATCAAAAGAAAAAATGTTCAAGCTCACATCTTGGGGAATTTACACCATCAAAAATAACCCACATAAATAAAAGACAATTTTTGGCACAAATATGCACCATATTTAAGAGGATTTCTATACTTCCAACCAACACAGCTCAACTCTACTTCTGCCTATCAGTCAAGAACTTTTCTAAATTAGAAACATCATAGGACTGTCCCTGTAAAGTAATAAGACATTTACAAGGAAATTGTAAATAAAACGTTGCACCCAGGGAAAGAACTCTCTCCCTCAAAACAAGAAACTGTTTCCGACGTGCTTGAGTTGATCTAGTCACATCAGGAAATACGTTTATTTTCTGACCACAAAAAGGAGCATCCTTATACTTAAAGTATAACTTCAAGATTTTTGCCTTCGCTGCCACAGTAACAAAGGTAACCAATAAGGCGTTTCTTTTTGTGATCGTATCAGAAGAGTCCAAAAATTCAGTAAGATTCTGGCTTACAATCAGACGAAGGGAATCAATCAAACTTCCCTTCATCCAATGAAGCCACCCGAACTTTAGAGGGTACGTAATATAATTGAATAATATTCACAGACTGAGGCAACTTCAAGATCTCAGTAAAATATTTAGTAAGAAGAATTTCTGGTGCTAATAAATGCTTAACTGGAAAGTTTAAAAAGCGCAGATTACAGGCTCGAGAGGCATTTTTCAATGCCTCAGTACGAGCATGAACCATCAGTGAATCCTTAATCGAAGCCACCTGCGCAGTGGAAACCGACTGCACCTCAGCTTCCATTTGGACCACCGAATTTTGCACTTTGACAACCTAGCATCCGCTTCAGAAATTTTTTCCACAGCTCCCTGGGTAAAAGTACATAAACTTTCTTCTACTGTACTTTCATTAACATCAATAGCACTAATCGCACCCCACAAATCTTTACAGGTGACTTCCCCATTCAAGAGGGCCGTCACAACCGCAGGAGACTCTAAAATTAACAGGCTTTGGAATTAAAACCTGAGTTTCTCCAGCTACTTCCCCAGGGGAACCAATTCCCAATTATGTTGATGACACCACAGGCAAAGGGTGAGGGTGGAAGCATCGGAGCCCTAGAGATTAAAGAAGCTCCATCGGAGAGGGCTGACCACTCTGCAAAGAAACTAAATGTTTATCTAGTGGCACAACAATTTTACCTCCAAAGATGTCCCAAGGTCCATTTTTACCCCTCCTCCTTTGTTTTTCCATTTCCCCATCTCACTGATAGTCACTAACATCCAACAAATCAAACATGCCGTCAGTACGCCAAAGGGGTGTGTCCAGCCCCTTTGGTCTCACCCCTTCAGTATGTGAACCCCAGGCTGCGACTCATGGCCAAAGGCCTCAGGAAATATAGAGGGGGGGGAGGGTCCACCTCAATCACAGCTGCACACTGCTTGCCTGCACAGGGAACCAGGAACAGCAGCAAGTAGAAACACAGAGCAGTTCACAAGCCCCTCTCTTCCTCCACGATGTAACAGTTCAATTCCCCTGGGTTTTCTTCATAATATGGAGTGGAGGAGTGGCCTAGTGGTTGGGGCAAGGTACTTCAGGCCTGAAGGTCAGGGGTTCAAATCCCACTAGAGGACAGCAACCTTAGGCCGGAAGGACTGGGGTTTCTAGTCTCATTGGTGGCTCCTTGTGGTCTTGGGCAAGCCACTTAACCCTCCATAGCCCATGTTCCCTGTAAAATAGTTATCTCCAAGTTATAATGCCCTGTTCAATGTAATTTCAATTTGTTCAATGTAAACCACACTGATGCAGAATAGCGCGGTATATAAGAGAATATAAATAAATAAATCCTACCTAACTTCTATGCTCCAACCCTAGTGAAACACCATGCACAAGGAAAGAGCACTACACTTCAGACACCTATAGAGACGACATCCTGTAAATATGTATATACATGTGAAATCACTGTCTTGCAATCAAGTGTAAACCTGTAATCCGAGTGTTGTGTCCTGTACTTTTCCACTGAATCATTATGTATGTTTTAATCCATGGCCTGTACAACCATACTGTTATGTATAGCAAACCGCTGCTGATCGCTGGAAGTAGCGGGATACAAGTGTACACTAAATAAATAAAATAAATATATCACTGGAAGTAGATTGCCAGGCCTTTTCTTTCAAGGCAATGGAGGGTAAAGTGACTTACGCAAGGTCACGAGGAGTGTCAGTGGGAATGGAACCCTTGATCTTCTGGGTACTAGGCAGTTCCTCTAACCACTAGGCTACTCCTCCACGGTGACTTTAATGTACTGAAAAAAAATGCATCGCTACTTTTCTACTTCTTAGCTAGCTTGGTAAATAAGATATTTTGGGGGTTGGGGCAGTTCTCATTTCTCATTCTTGGGGCATATGGAAGAAATTTTTCCACTTTACATCCTGAATGTTTATTTCTGGGATTTCTTTTATTCATTTCTAAAGAACCTTTGCCAGGGTGTGAAAAACAAAGTATAACACAGACAATTAGATATAGATAAACATAAAATCATACCCATGCTATTACCATCAGAAAGCCGCAGTAAGTAAAAATGCTTAAACATTTCCAAAAGGAAAGGAACTCAGTCTCTTGACACATGGTCAATGGTAACATATTCCAAGCCCTAAGAGCTATAACCAGGGCCTTACCGAGCGTGCATCGCACCCTATGCGACTTGCACATCAGGTGCGCATCCCCCCCCCCAATCCAGTCACTTTCTGGAGGGCAACAGGAGAGAAGAAGCACACCCGATGTGCAAGTCACCGGTGCGCTAAGCAGATTTGTCCCTCCTTGGTCTGATGCCGCGTCAGAGGAGGGAGGGACCAGATCTGCTTAGCATGCCACGAGAAGGCTTAAGGGGTGCATTTCAGCTGTCTGCCATTGCCTGCCACCGCTGAGAGAAGAAAAAGTGGTGGTGGCAAGCAACAGCAGATAGCTGAAATGTGCCCCTTAAGCCTTTGTGCCCTGTGCAGCTGCACCGCTTGCACAGGGCTAAGTACTGTCCTGGCTATAACTAGGACAAGGATTCGCAAAACCTCAAGGCTGATTTTTGACCATGAAACCCTTGTTTTCCTGTTTATAATACCTATGTGTGTTTTAATCACGGCCCTCTGAACTCTGCTGTGGCACTATGAAAACTAGTAGTAACAGTAGATGTAATGGGGAGTAATTTCTGTAAATTAGTGTTAATGCACTAAAACACCTGGAAATCCTGAGATTTCCCACTGCAAGCAGTGCATTCCACTACGCATGAACATTTAAATTTAAAAGCAATGAGCTGCTTTAATGCAGAATTATGCAGTGCAGCGCTCTAATTTTGAATTCTGAAACAGATCCAGCAAAATCGCAACTCAAAGTTTGTTTGTATAAACTTTTACGTGAAAATGATCATGATCAAGGCAAGCTTTTTCAACAGCAAGCTTTTCAGCAGAACTCAAATAATGAGCTGTTCTGCATGGTTTTGGTCTCAGATAAAAATGATTTAAATTTCTAAATAATGAGTAACACACAAATTACTCTTCCCCACTGTTAAAGTTACTGAATATTCTGCAAGTGCGGCTTCAAATGGAAAAATGGGAATACCCCCAAATGTTTCTCTTTTGCACATTTTGGATGGTTTTTGCAGACTAAACCCCATCTGAAAAATGATGGACCTTGATGCGAGAAGGTAGGAAATAGAACTTACAAAATCGTTTCCTCCCAGGCATCATTTGGTTAGGCAAAAATACAGACCACCTGCTCACTCTTTTACTAACCATAAAACGCAAAACCAGCACAAAAATGATTGTGACCCTTTCTTTCCCTGTAACTCTTTCAGGATGAGCCACCCAGTCCATCCAGTGACTTAAAAGTTCATTCAGCGAGGAAAATCATATGCTTATTCGTGTCCGATTGATGGCTTTCCAGATCATACCTATGTGTAAAACCTTTCCATTTACAAAATTCCTGCTTCGTACCTATCAGTGATTCTACAGACAGTCAAGGGATCGTTTTTAAGGAGTCAACCATACGCGTTATTGCATTTTGCCCAGGAATGAAAGGAACTGCAATGTAGAAAAAATATGAAGGGCATTCAATTGAAAGTGATCCTCTTCTTCATTTATTATTCAATAAATCAGTAAACATAAATGATGTAAAATAAACGATTTCCTCTTACTTTAATGTAAATAACTGATGTATTATAAAATTTCAAAAGCAAGGCTTCCATATCAAATGTTTCGAAATCCTGATGGCGTTTAGGGATGAGAAAGGAATGTATTTTTGTTGCTGAATTAGATTAACAGTTATTTTGCAAGATGCAATCACTGCACCCTGCAGTTTCTCTCTTTAGCTGCGTCTGTGCAATTCTCAGATTTGTTGAATGTTTTATACAGACCTCACACTCGGAACAGCAATCTCTACCATCGCTCTTTACACGGTCGTAAACTTCTTGGAAAGATTTCCCACCCAAACCAAGCTGTTCTTATCACATATCTACGTGTATGCATCTCTCTATGCAAATTCATGGGGCAGGCATCCGCTTTAAATATTGCTCTCTCTCCACTTACAGGGTGTGTCATTTCTGGAGTTGCTCTCAATATATTCCATTCTTGGGTTTAGAACATGAAACGGGTCTTTATTTTTGTTTTTCTACTGTCTGTTCTGCAATGTAAGTATTCCTTGTATAGGAGGGAATGATGCTTTTATTAATTTTGATGAAATGCTTTACTGTTTTCTGAACTCATATTTTTTCTTTGAATTAAGGCATCCTCTCCGATATTGTACTGGATCAGCCTGCCTCTATAGTTCTGAAGCCCTCAGATACTCTCAGATTGATCTGTAGAATAACCGGTTACTCAGTCAGCAGTGCTCACTGGAGCTGGATCCGGCAACCTCCTCAGAAAGGACTGGAATGGATGGGAGTTATATGGAGTGCTGGAAGCACAGATTATTCGCAGTCGTTCAAAAGTCGTTTATCCATTACCAGAGACACGGGCAAAAATGAAGTCAGTCTGCAACTGGGCAGCATGAAAACCGAAGACACCGGCATCTACTACTGTGCGAGGCACAATGTGAGGAAGGAAGGAAAGGCTTCAACAAAAAGAGAAGCAATCATTTGAAGGGCTCCTGCTGAACAGGGAATTCCCTTCATTTATTTCCAGCTGCCCGATTCTTCCTCTATTTCAGTATATAAACCTGCCTCTTGAATTTTATCAACAAAAGCTAAAGATATGGCCCTCTATGTATTAAAGATAGCACTGATTGTAGTATACTATGTGCTCAAACATCATAAGAAAAAATATTAGCAACAAAATTAATTGTGTAAATTGTTTAAATTGAACCTATGGTCTCAGTTTGGAGATAGCAATATGGGGTAGCTTGCCCCTAAAATGCTGACTCTGATTGCATCAATGACCATATATACGGTTCTTTAAACTTCTATTTGAGCGTTCATAGTTTAAATGAAAATCAGAACTTATCTGAATGTTAGATTCTTGTTCTTAAATTGCAAATGATAGTCGTGCTGCAATCAAACGATGATTAATACTGTTGTCCTCTGGGCGGCGCCAAGTACGGAAGTGCTCTCTAGAGCTCAGAAAGATGAGACTTTGAGCCCGCCCAGGTAGCCCACCCTACCGCTCCGCCCCCTAGCCACCAGTACGTTCCAAGCTAGTCCGCCGGCTAGGGAGCGGTCCCCTAGGGTGGCCTCCTCCAGGGCAGGCAGGTGGGATTGTGTGGCTGACTTATCCTGCTGTCCACGGAGAACTCCAGTTACAGGTAAGTAACCCCGTTTTCTCCATGGACAAGCAGGATTTCGTCAGCCACACCTGGTGTCTCCCTAGCTAGATATACTGAGGGGAGGAGGCCCGTCGTTGGTGTATGGACCTGAATGGATCAGAACTCAGTTCAACAGATCAACAATGCACGTTTATTCAAGACCAGTGGTGAAAGTGCAATAGTGCTACCGCAACGCAACAGGTCCATGTACAGGGGTGCGTGCAGCATAACAGTGTCAACAGTGCAAAAAATAACAACAGTGCAAACAGTGCAACAGTGCAACAGCAGAGGAGCGGGCAGCATAACAGTTCAACAGTGCAACAATAACAGTAACAGTGCAAACATTGCAACAGTGTAAACAGTCATTAGAGGCAGTGCAACAGTGTAACAGTAATGTCCATTGTCCCGAACAGCAGAGTAGAAGCAATTGTACTCCCTTTATTGGGTGGAGGCAGAGGCAGTGCTCAATTGCGACCCAAGGCCGTGGAAAGGACGGCCGCTCCTAGTGCACAATCCTCCTGGGAGCAGAGGAGTGGCCTAGTGGTTGGGGCAAGGTACTTCAGGCCGGAAGGTCGGGGGTTCAAATCCCACTAGAGGACAGCAACCTTGGGCCAGAAGGACTGGGGTTTCTAGTCCCACAGGTGCTCCTTGTGGTCTTGGGCAAGCCACTTAACCCTCCATAGCCCTTGTTCCCTGTAAAATAGTTATCTCCAAGTTATAATGCCCTGTTCAATGTAATTTCAGTTTGTTCAATGTAAACCGCACTGATGCAGAATAGCGCAGTATATAAGAGACTGTAAATAAATAAATAATAAATAAAAATGGAATTAACTCGTGAACATTTTTGTGCGATTATTTATCATAACGTTCAATGTGGATTATCAAGACAAGAGTGCATCGATGAGCTTAATTTTTTATACGGCGATAAAGCACCATCCTACAGCACTGTAAAGAACTGGTATAACGAATTCAATCGTGGCCGACGTTCGCTCCAGGACGAATTCAGTCAGGGTCGTCCAAAATCGGTTGTTGTGCCAGAAAATATCGATGCTGTGTGTGAACTGATAAAGCAAGATCGTCATGTGACATACCGTGAGATTGAGGCATCTTTGGGCATTAGTATGACAAGCATCAATAAAATATTGCATGATCATTTGGCCGTAAAAAAGATTTGTTCACGTTGGATCCCGCATAATCTGACAAACGCTCAAAAGAAGGCTCGTGTCGATTGGTGCAAGGAAATGTTGAAAAAATACGTTCAAGGTGCATCAAAGACTGTGTATAACATCTACACAGGTGACGAATCATGGATCTATGCATATGAGCCCGAAACAAAACAGCAATCGACTGTATGGGTCTTCCAAGACGAGCCAAATCCAACGAAAGTTGTTCGTGGAAGAAGCACATCGAAGCAAATGGTTGCCTGTTTCTTCGGCATTACCGATCACGTGGCGACAGTGCCGTTAGAGCAACGTAGGACGGTCAATTCTGAATGGTACATGACCATTTGTTTACCAGAAGTCTTCAGAGAAATTCGGAAAAAGTCGAAGAGGCGGCAAATAATTCTTCATCATGACAATGCGAGCTCTCACAGATCGGCTCAAACAAAGGAATTTTTGACCGGCCAAAACATTGAATTGATGGGTCATCCGCCGTACAGCCCTGATTTGGCACCCAATGACTTATTTTTATTCCCGCACATCAAAAACAAATTACATGGTCAACGATTTCCGACACCCGAAGATGCGGTTGATGAATTCAAAACGCATGTTTTGGAGATACCTCAATCGGAGTGGAAAAAGTGCTTCGAAAATTGGTTCAAACGCATGCAAAAGTGTATTGATCTTCATGGAGAATATTTTGAAAAACAATAAAACTAAATTTGATCATAAATATTTGTTTTTTCATTATTAGGCCAGAAATATAAATAGCAACCCTCGTACATACTCTGGTAACGAATTGCAGCATTTGATTACCTGTTGAGTGAAAAAATATTTTCTTTTGGTAAGTGGGTTACATTGCAGTTTCATTGTATGGCCCCTAGTCGAGCTAGACAAGCCCCGCGGGATCAGAATCTCACTCCCCTTTGTACATCCGGCTCAAACCGGACGTACAAAGGAGATGTATGTGTGGGTCAGAATTGGCCCTCTATGTTTACCATTACACTCCATTCCTTAATTTATAGGTTTCTATCATATCTCCCCTCAGCTCCAAGTGGAAGGGCTCTAACCTTTTAAGGCTTTCTTCATAGGAGTATCATTCCATCCCCTTTACCATTTTGGTGGCTCTTCTCTGTATCTTTTCTAATTCTGTTATATCCTTTTTAAGATGTAGTGACTAGAATTGCACACAGTATTCAAGGTGCACTTGGCACCATACAATATACAGAGGCATTATTTAACATTTTTTTATATACCGCTTTTCATTTTATCAAAGCGGTTTACAGTGAAACTGAATAAGTCTTACATGGAACAGTAAAATTAACTAATATCTTCAGTTTTATTCTCCATTCCTTTCCTTATGATTCATAGCATTCTATTTGCTTTTTTGGCAGTCCGCTGCACACTGGGCAGAGGGTTTCAAAGTATTAAACATGCCACCTAAATCTTTTTCCTGGGTGGTGATTCTTAATGTGGAACCCTTGTATCGTGTAACCGTAGTTTGGGTTGTTCTTTCCAAGGTGCGTAACTGCACTTGTTCACATTAAATTTCATCTGCCTTCTGAACATCCAGTCTTCCGTTTTATCAAGATCCTCTTACAGTTTTTCACAATCTTGTGTTTTAACAACTTTGAATAATTTTGTGCCATCTGCAAATTTGATCACCTCACTCATTATTCCCATTTCCAGGTCATTTATGAATATGTTATAAAGCAGAGGATCCAGTACAGATCCCGCTCTGGAGGTTCATTCTTGGAGGGGGGAAGAGAAGGGGAGTCTCTGAGCCCCAAAGAGCAAATGCTTCCACGTCAGCCCGGAAGCACTCCTGCGGAGGGGCGAGTTCTCTGGCCCGAGAGCCTTATAGCAGCACTAACATCTGGAGATTCACTGGGTTTCCCCATCGCTCAGTCTTCCACCAGTGCTACAGGCTTGAAGTAGAAGAGAGGTAAGCCTGGAGGCCAGCTGCCCGGGAGTGAAGCGTTACTCTGATGGTGGCAGTTCATCTGAAATTGTTTTGGTGCTGTGCAACTCCATCAGGGCCATGGACGTTTCCCTTAATAACACTGGTCAACACTGAAATTGTTTACTGACTTTAAAAGGCCCTAATCTGTAGTATCTTTGTGAGCTGAACACGAATATAATATTAAAAAAATTTTATTGGCTCTCGTTTTGAAGATATTGCATGTAGTTCATTTTTGACGTTTCACAGTGTAAATTTATCCAGTTTGACATCAACATCATCCCAAATAAGCCTTGAATGATGTAATATTGCATCACATTGCATAATACCAGCATGCACACATCATCCAGAGTGGATTGCATCATTTTCTGATGCAATGCAATACTACTGCCAGACGGCTGCTCAAGCCATCTGACGTCAGCAGTGTACTATACGCAGTCGGAAAGGAAAGTAATCTGGTATTCTGTTCCGATATTGAAAGCCTCATGAATGCCTTAAAAAATCACTCATGACCCACAAGACTGGAGACTATTTATAGACTCTTCGAAACTGAGTCTGAAGGCTGTGCTTTTGAACAATGGAAACCGTCTTCCATCTATTCCAGTAGCGCATGCCATCCACATGAAAGAGACATACAATAACGTAAAGCATCTACTGATTTCCATTAACTATAACAAGTACAGCTGGCACCTCTGTGGTGACTTGAAGGTAGTTGCCCTTTTAATGGGACTGCAGCAGGGATATATAAAATACATGTGTTTCTTATGTGAGTGGGATAGCCGAGCAAGGGATTGGCACTACTTACGGAAGGAATGGAATCGCAGACAAAATGTAACCGTTGGAGAGAAGAATATCCAGCACCCAACTCTGGTTGAGGCTCACAAAATCCTGCTACCACCCCTTCACATCAAACCAGGTTTGATGAAAAACCTTGTGAAAGCCATGGACCACACTTCGCCAGCTTTCCAATACCTGCATGAAAAATTCCCTTGACTCAGCGAAGCAAAGATTAAAGAGGGAGTTTTTGTGGGTCCTCTTCAAAGATGACCGGTTCAACAACTTGCTGCAGGGTGATGTGAAACAAGCATGGAATGCTTTTTGCCTAGTGTCAACAAACTTTCTCGGGAATGTTAGGGCAGAAAACTACAAGGAACTAGGAGAAGACATGCTGATGCAGTATCAGAAACTTGGCTGCAATCTGTCTCTAAAGATCCATTTCCTTGATTCCCATCT
The DNA here is from genome assembly GCA_033557465.1 of Ichthyophis bannanicus. NCBI lineage: Eukaryota > Metazoa > Chordata > Amphibia > Gymnophiona > Ichthyophiidae > Ichthyophis > Ichthyophis bannanicus. The sequence goes on from CM066048.1 coordinate 126,967,872, forward strand.
CGATTTCTTTCCTGACAACTGTGGTATGGTTAGTGATGAACAGGGCAAACGTTTTCACCAGGATATCGCAACGATGGAGCAAAGATACCAGGGAAAATGGTCCACTACAATGCTGGCTGACTACTGCTGGACACTCCCCAGAGAAGCTCCCGAACAGCTGTACAAGAGACAGGTGAAAAAAATCTAAAAAGTAGTCTATGACTTAGTTTTTTACAGGTATTAACCTAAGGCCTATTATATTTTATTTATTTGCAGTTTCTTTTATACCGTGCTATTCGACATCAGTTCGGTTTACAATGAACATAAGAGTTGCACATCTCACTTTCGTGATTTGTGCTTACAGTGAAACAGGTATAATAACTTGGGTATACATTAAACAGGAAAATTAAACTTGGGTATGCATTAAGCAGGTATAACAGGTAAAATGGGGTATAAATAACCAGTCCCTTAACAAGGAGACACGATGAATAAATACAGTCTACTTTATGCAACAATATAATGAGTTATGCGGCACTGCATAAGTTTCTCATGGTGGTTGGAGGAGAAGGTGTGATTGCGAGTGATCAGTCTGGGAATGTGACATGCATGAGTTTGAGGTGCTGCATTGAGATGTGAGAGTGGGTGGGTGTGGGGGGAAGACTGCAACATCGTAGTGATGAAGAAAGAGGTGCCGTTTCAGTGCCTTCCTAAACTGGGAGAGTTCACTGATGGTTCTGATAGATGCTGGTAGTGCGTTCCAGCAGGATGGAGCAAAGAAGGAGAAGGCTCTGGATCTAGTGAATTGAGAACACTTCGTGCTTGCCTTAGGTAATATGAGAGTATTTGCGGCATTCGATCTCCTTGCTCGATTTACTACTGACATGCATTTCGTGATGTAAACATTAATTCTTGTAGATTACAAAAAAACTAGAGCCAACTTTGCAATTTCACTGTCATATTCGTGTTCAGCATATAAAACTTGATAAGAAATTGCTATTTTTATTTCAGTAATATGACTTTTGTAAAAATTTGTTGACCAGTGTAATCTAAGGAGCAACTTAGTTTGAAGGTAGATCCCCTAACAGGGCTTGCCTCGGCTCAGAGGGATGAAATGAGTCAGCATGCTGCTAAACTGGAGCAGTTAGAAGTGCAAGTGGAAGAATTGGGAGGCTGTGAAGGACCCAGTGTCAAGGAGAGCATGGGACTTTGGAAAAAACAGGAATACCTAAAAAAAAAAAACCAGTCCCGGAGGAACATTATGAGAGGTTTAGGTTTTCCCGATCCCCTCTTTTAGGCTCAGTCGAGTTGGTGAGGAAGTTATATGGTGGAAATCTTGGGCTTGACCTCGGACTATCTACCTCCTATAGCCAGGGCATACTACCTGCCCCTCTTCTGGTGGGATACCCAGGAGTCCTGCTAATCCACCAGGTCATCAACTGGACCCGACCGGTTTTCTGGAAAGGTCCTTGGAGTTGGTGACTTTCACTGTCAAGCAAGACAAGGTCTCTGTTCTTAACTTATATTTTAAACACATCCAGGAGCAGTTTTGGGGTTCTACAATTCGTATATTTTCTGACATTTCTAGACAAACCCAGGACTGCCACAAGGAATTCTTGGCTCTATGGCCTAGGGCCTTTGCTTTCGGGAGTACCTGGCTTTTGAAATTTCCTTCGCTGTCTCATATAAGTTTTGAGGGCAAGAATTATTTCTTTAAAGGACCAAAACGGCTCCTAGAGTTTATTTCTTCACATGAGGGAAACTAAGGTAGCTGGTAGGGGAACATAGAGTGTGTTTCCTTGGATAGTGCATTCTCCACAGCCTTTACAATGTTTGTTATAATTTCCTTGATTATTTTCTTATTTTGTTCCTGAATTCTGTGGTCAGATGGGCTCTGGGGAAATTGTATTGCTTTACGTTATTTTTTGTACACTGCCTTGCATCATATGAAATTTGAAAAATTAAAAAAAAAAAAAAAAAAAAAAAAGCTGGGCAACTAAATTTAGGCTCCGATGTTAGACTTCTAAATGTGTGTCCTATTTTCAGTCAAACTTACGAGCCTATGCTTTCAGCTGCTAAATTTATCTTATTTTAGAAGCAATAAAGGATATTTTAGAAAAGATGTAGAGGTCACAATAGAAACTTTGCACTGCAAACGTCTATAAATCTGGCAGCATTTTAGAAAAGGTTTTGCTAAACCTGGAGCGTTTTCTAAAATGCCAAATAGGGAGGTGCAGGAATGCACCTGTATGTGCCGATATGTGGAGTCAGAAAGTCATGTTTCAAACCTCCACATCAGAAAAATCAACAGAGGCAACTCAGCACCTCTCAAGTTCAAGTGCCAAATCAGACATGGGGAGGTTGGTAGTGCTGAATGTCAAGATATGAGGCACTTACACGTTACCTCACCTGCTTGGAAAACTTAGATGTGTAAAGCCCATCAATTAACTACAGAGGCCTCTATTTTTATCTAAATTAAATTCAGAATGAGAAATAAACTAGGGAGGATTAAAGAGCATAAGTCCCTTAATCCCTCCTGTAAAAGGTTGGCCGAAACATGCACTTTAAACCTCCCCAGGCATAAATCACGACAATTTTGGCCATACACATGCATTCCTATCTGAAATGTGAAATACGCAAAAGAGCGGGTGGGGCCCCCTAGATTTTGGAGGTGCATTGAGAGGGGAATGATCTGGTGAGCACACTTAGCGTGGAACTCACCAGGAAGATATAGAGGGACCTTCTAGCGCTGATGGAAGCTTTCCTTGGCGCCCAGCTGGTATGGTCCTACATCATACAACATAGAGTGTAGAAGGTTGAAAGATCCCATCGGTTACTGGAAAAACCCACCGCAAAGTAAACAGATGGATGACACCATTTATGGAGGCAATCAGGGGGTAGTGTATCAGGCATGAGCTAATAGAGAAAATTTGCCCTTGCCTATACCACGCAGATGAAGTACACTTGGCTGACATCAGCCTGGATGTTTTCCTGTGCACACTTCAGGACACAGTGGAAATGTTTTGGGAAAGAACAAGGCTTGTCCACAGCTAAGGGCTGGGTGGGGGCCCCCTGGCAAGCAAAAAATCACTGTCGGTGGGCAGTGGCCTAGATTTGGGACATAGTAGCATATAGTAACATAGTAAACGATGGCAGATAAAGACCAGCATGGTCCATCTAGTCTGCCCTAATGTAAGATGACAAGAGTAGGTGCACGTGCCGCTCCATGCAGGCCACCCCTCCCCATGTCCCTGTTTAGGGGTGAACCCACCACTCCGTGTAGGACACCCCTATTTGTTGAGAAATTAGATGGTTCAGTTTATTTTGATTTTATCCTTTTGCTGTAAAGGGATCCACTGTGTCTGCCCCATGCCATCTTGAATTCAGTCACTGTATTTGCCCCCACCACTTCCATCGGGAGGGCATTCCAAGCATCCACCACCCTTTCAGTGAAAAAGTATTTCCTGACATTGCCTTTCAATTTACCCCCTTGCAGTTTCATGTTATGCCCTCTAGTTTTACAGCTTCCCCATCTTTGGAAGAGGTTTGTTTGTTCATTATTTCCCTTTAAGTATTTAAAGGTCTGAATCATATCTCCCCTGTCCCTCCTCTCCTCCAGAGTGTACATATTTAGGTCTTCGAGTCTCTTCTCATAGGGCTTCTGGCGCAGGCTCCAAATCATTTTGGTCATCTTCCTCTGAACCGTTTCCAGTCTTTTTATATCCTTTGCAAGATGTGGTCTCCAAAATTGAACATAGTATTCCAAGTGAGGCCTCACCAGTGACTTATACAGCAACATTAGTACCTCTTCTTTTCTGCTGGTAATTCCTCTTTGTATGCAGCCCAACATCCTCCTGGCTTTTGCCACCGCCTTGTCGCACTGTTTTGCCACAGAGAAATAATCACAGCAAGGTCCTTCTCCTGGTCCATGCACACCAACCTCTCGCCCCCTATCGCATACATTTCCCTTGGATTTTTGCTTCCCAAGTGCATGACACTGCACTTCTTCGCATTAAATCTTAGCTGCCAAGCATTTGGCCATGCTTCCAGCTTTTGTAGATCTTTCTTCATGTTATCCACTCCCTCAGTGGAGTCCACTCTGTTGCAAATTTTCGTGTCATCTGCAAAAAGACAGACTTTTCCATGCAGTCCTACAGCAATATCACTCACAAATACATTGAACAGTGCTGGGCCCAGGACCGAACCCTGGGGCACCCTGCTTAACACCCTCCTATCATCCGAGTGAGCTCCATTTATAATCACATTCTGTCGTCTGTTCGTCAACCAATTTCTGATCCAGTTCACCACCTTGGAACCCATCCTCAAGCTATTGAATTTATCGATAAGCCTCCAATGAGGAACAGTATTAAAGGCTTTGCTGAAATCCAGGTAGATGACATCCATCGCATGCCCCTGATCCAGTTCTCTGGTCACCCAGTCAAAGAACTCAATCAGATTTGTTTGGCACGATCGTCCTTTGGTAAAGCCATGTTGCCTCAGATCATGCAACCTGTTGGTTTTGAGGAAGTCCACTATTAGTTCTTTCAGAAGAGTCTCCATCACTTTTCCCACCACCGAGGTAAGGCTCATGGGCCTGTAGTTTGTCACTTCTTCTCTGTCACCACTTTTGTGAAGAGGTACCACATCAGCCCTCCTCCAGTCCTGAGGAACTACTCCTGTTTCCAAGGATCTGTTGAAAACATCCTTTAACAGCCCAGAACATTCAACATGAAACTGGGCACACAGCTGTACAGTGAAGCAAAAAAGGGGAATGGCTCTGAGGTTGTTTTCCCCCATGCAGAGTCAGCGTGTATATGACACCCCCAAAACACACTTTCACAGCAGAGGGGAGGGGGAGAAGGTCACATCTCTTATCTGAACCTGAACACCTACTCTGATGGGTTGGGATCAGAGACAGAAGTTAGAATCGCTGCTGCAAACGGGGTTGAAGGCACGCTTTTACAGACTGCCTCCCCCTTAGCACAATTGCTAAGATGTTGGATTGTTAAGATATTGTATGGTTTCTGGGCACCTGACGTTAGCCAAGTAGTCAGAAGCAAGAAAAGGGGCTGGATTCAACGGCCCAGCCCAGAGGACAGTATGAGCTGCATGTCTCATGTGTTCTCATTAGTTGAATGTTCTGGGTTATATTTGTACATAGTTTGAAGTTGTATAGTGTCATAGAGCAGGAGCTAATAAAAGTGAGGACATAGGAAAAGAAGCTGTCTGTCCCAAAACAAATGAGGTGCAGAGAATGCAATTGCCTAGCAAAACAGCTAGAGGGAGCAGGCGTGCACTTACAGAGGCTGAGTGGACACACCTAGCTAATCAGCAGCACCTGAGAACTAGCCCGGGAAGCTCAAAGGCAGAAGACCTTTATAAGTGAGAAGCTGGAGACAGAAGGCAGAGCAGCACCAGACAGCAGAGCAGCACCAGAAAGAAGAGCACTGCTGAGAAAAGGAGTAGTGGAACCAGGACTAGTGGCACAGCTGCAGGAACTGGAAGAGAACCAGAGTTCCCAAAGAAAGACAGACGGAGGAGAATCAGTCCTGTGAAATTCATGGTAGCCAGAAACTCCAGAGGTAAAGAGCTAAGAAGCAGGAAGCCAGGCTTGGAGAGAGGCCTACGCTTGCCAGAGAGCCCGGAGACCAGATTGAAAGGTACCAGAAGCTTTCAAGAGAAAGATTACCAGAGAGACTGGGTCCTAAGGGAAATACCTGAGGAGGACACTTCCAGCTATGCCTATTACAGGAAACCAAGGTATGATGATTCTTTATTCATGAAGAAAGGCTCAGCTGCTAGAAGCCCTTATAAAACAGATGCCCAGTTTAAAGGAAGAGAAAGCAGGCCAGAGTTTCACCAGCCAAGATACTGAGGCAATAAAACAGGCCATGCTCATTTAAGAACCTTAGAACAACTGTATGGAAAACAAGGGAACAGAAATAGGGACTGGCCAGTGATAACAGCCAGAGAAAGCCCCAGCTCAGAAGAAAATAGTGATTTAGAACCGATGCAAGTGGAGCTTATAGACCCTATTCCCTCATCTCAGGAGGAATTGATGGATTGTTCCATGTGTGTTGTGGGTAGTTTGGAATCACTGCCAGAACTGTGAGCCATACAGATATTACCTTAAGAGGTTTTCATATTTGTGCTGAATGCAAGAAGAATGTTCAGACATGTAATTTACTCCAATGTTGAAAGAATCCTTGGTTAAATTCCTTTCTACAACTGTGAAGATTATAACAGTTTACTTTGTACCTTGAGTTTGGTTTATGCCTGAAAAGAACTTTCTTTAATTTTTGTAGCCCAACAAATCTTTTTGTGAAAAGGGAAATAAAAGCCTTATTCTCCCTCCATTTGGCTTACATAACTTATTTGCACCAGGAGCAGGACTACATAGACCAGGCTGCACCTGGCCTTAAAAAACCCTCCTCTCCTAAAATTAACTATATGCCCAACCTCCCCGTTCAGCCACTGGCCACCAGGGGGAGGTTGGCGACAATAGCTACAATGTATGTATATAATTCCATGTATATGTTAAATAATTGAGTATCTACAATAATGTATGCATAGTATAGGCTATGCTGCAGCCACGAATTTCCAATAAGCATTGCTTGTTGCTCAACAAAGAGGCGTCTTTGGCACAATTCCTGGTGAGAGAAAGGAAATGGGGAGTGGGGACACACTAAAGAGGGGGGGGGGGAACAGGTCCACCCACAGAACTGGCTACCCCTTGCCCGACTGTGGAAAATATGCCTGTAGATTTTTGACCAGCTCTAGCCATTCCCTAAACCTACCCCACCATAACATCCCCTTGGAACTTCCACATTAAGAAAGGCCTCCATGTGTAAACTGGGCTTTCCTAAAATGGCTTTTTGCACGTGATCTGTAGAAATTAGGATAATTTTAAATCTGCAAAAATAAACATTTTATTTTTATTTATGCAAAATTTAATAGATCATTCATCCAAACAATGTCTTCCTTCAGTGGTTCAACATCTTTTAATATTAAACATGACACCTAAATTTGCTTTAATATTTTATGAAGTTATTTTACCATAAAACGTAGGGCTAGCACTCATTTTCTTAAATTTATGAACCTAATCTGTTTGTACAACAGTACTGAACTAAGTTTAATCTCCTAACTACTTCAAGCAAAGAGAATCAGAGTAAAATAAGGAACACTAGATATAGGCGAAGAGACAGACAGACTGACGAGATCCAGGCAGGAAGAGGAAGAGAGAGAAGTGGAAAGGTCGGGAAAGTCAACCCAGTTTGATAAGAGCATTTACTCATCATAAATCAGTAAGAGCAATTTTTTTTAACAAGCCAAACTTATGCATCACCAATATAGAAATGAGGCTAATTGTAAATCTGCAATAAACATTTTTATTTATTTTATCTATGAAAAACTTGACCTTCCAAGCAAAGTCTTCTTTCAATGGTTCAACATCTTTTAATAACAACTAACTTATTTTGTGCAATAGATATCGTATGAAGTTATTTTATCTAACAAACCAGGTTCTTTCCATTCTTTAAGTATCCTCTGCCCAAAGGGTGAGCCATATGTAAATAGATCTTCTGTGATATTTGCTTATAAATACCGATGGGACATCTGTCTGAGGCTGGGACAAGCACAATCGACACATTCAGCTATTCTCGATCTGTTGGTGATGAACGGAAACATGCACTCAGTATTCTTGTTTCTTCTGTTCCTCCCATCCTGTAAGTATATTCGGGGGACAATAAACAGACTATTTTAATTACTTGAATGACGACTGATGTGGATCAGATACTAACACCCTGGTTTTCCTATTTTTATAGTTGTCATCGGCCAGATCACCTTCAAAGAGTTTGGTCCCGGAGTTGTGAAGCCCTCAGAGACGCTCAAACTGACCTGTAAAGTCAGCGGAGCCTCCCTCACGGACAGCAGCAACATGTATGCAGTCGACTGGATTCAGCAGCCTTCAGCATCAGGGCTGCAATGGCTGGCACGCATACGGCATGACAATAGCAAAGCTTATGCCTCTTCTCTTCAAAGTCGATTAACTGTCTCCAGAGATACCGCCAAAAATGAGGTTTATTTGGAAATGGCTAATATGAAAACTGAAGACTCTGCCACATATTATTGTGCAAGTCACACAGTGTGATGAGGGAATCAATCGGCCATACAAATATCACAAAAGGTTTATTTTCTCTTGGAACATACAAACCAACAGACTGAAACATGTTGTCGAGCCCCGAGGTTCCTAAGCTGCTGAAGTATTAAGCCCTCTACCCATGCACAGAAATGAATCACTTATTTATGTAACTGTAACAGAACAGATAAAGATCTGAACTCAGATGCTTCACAATTGGAAAATCGTATTTTAGCAGCATGTAGGGAAGCAGAGGATTCATTGTGAACATCTTGAAATCCAGTTGCGAGAACTGGAATTATCCATCACTCTAAGAGCCTAAAAGTGGAATTTTACCAATGATGTCCCAGTGCAATTTAGGGCGTCTAAGTCAGAACGTCTGAAGAAGAGAAAAAAAGGCAGATATCTCCAAGTTCAGGAAGGATTTCACAACTGTGGATGTGCCTGACAGAGTCATCCCCAGAATAGTATTTAAAACTGAGAACATGTAGGAATAGGCTAATGGTTACAGTAGTGGGCTAGGACTGTAGAAGCCGGGTTTAAATCCCACTGCTGCTATCAGTGTGATTGTGCAGAGTACTGGGGCTAGTGTAGTGCCGTCTTCCTACACCCTCTGGATGTTTTACAGCCCAAACAAGCACTTTCCTGATGCCTACACCTGCCTGACATCTCTGAAATCAAGCGGGGCGTCCAAGTCCATTGCACTGCCTACACATGCCTCTGCCACGCCCCCTGCCTACTTGGATGTTCGTAAATGACCCATTCAAAATCCTATATACACCACTTGCCTTCAAGCAATATAATATTTTTGTCAGACTATTGCAAAAAAGGCTGCTATCAAGCTGCCCTTATCATCAGTCCTTTTAAAGAGTGATAATGCAAAATTACTTTTATCAGTGTTCATTACGAACACAACATCACATGTAAGAGACCATATGAAACTTGATTTGTTTTGCTTTAAATGTAGCAATTCCCAAAACAATGTCCTTGAGAAACCCCAAAATGTAAATTGCATGTCACTGTTCAAGTCGATATACTACAGGAACTGATTACTAAGGACCCAGACAACAGACCTAAAAGAACCAACAAGAACATGATTCTCACACCTAGCATCTATGCAAAGTCTAAGCACATTGTGTCCAATAGACCATTTTCCTTGACAGCACAAACACTTTGGAATGTATTACCGGAAAACACATGATCAAGGACATTAAGGACTTCCAGAAAAAAAGTGTAGTTACTCACCTGTAACAGCTGTTCTCCAGGGACAGCAGAAATCAGTCCTCACATATGGGTGACATTGGTGCTGACGGAGCCCACGCGGAGCATTTACCCAGCTTTCAAAGAAAGCCTTTGGAAATGTTACCGCACATGCATGGTCCCCTTCCCGCCCAAGGGCGCCATCTTGCTCAGTCAGATGACATAGCTCAAGAGTAAAAATTAAAATAGGGTAAAAGAAGCAACTCTAAGGGGAGGAAGGAGAGTTGTAAGGACTGATTCCTGCTATTCCCGGAAAACACCTGTTACAGGTGAGTAACTACGCTTTCTCCAGGAACAAGCAGGAAGTTGGTCCTCACATTTGGGACTCCGTAGCTCCCAGGCTGCCAAGGACTGAACCACGACAGCACCAATGGTGCCCAAACGGGTAGCCATGAGTTGCAGTGATGAGTCCCTGTGGGGAGATACTGTAGACCGTAGCATCCATCATCACTATCACTTTGGTAGCCTGAACACAGCAGGGTTGGAGGGCAGGAGTTGCCTACACACCGAGAATATTTCTGATTACTGCCTAGCCAAAGGCACTAAGAACATAAGAACATAAGATATGCCATACTGGGTCAGACCAAGGTCCATCAAGCCCAGTATTCTGTTTCCAACAGTGGCCAATCTAGGTCATATGTACCTAGCAGTTTCCCCAAGAGACACAAGTTCCACAATGCTTGTACTGGGTCAAGCATTGATATCTTCGGTCACTTCTTAATAATGGTTTATGGACCTTTCCTCCAGGAACTTGTCCAAACCTTTTTTAAACCCAGCTACACTAACAGCCTTTACTACATCCTCCGGTAACAAATTCCAGAGTTTGATTACGCGTTGAGTGAAAAAATATTTTCTTTTATTAGTCTTAAATAGTTTACCCTGTAGCTTCATTGCATGTCCCCTAGTCTTTCTATATTCTGATAACGTAAACAATCGATCTACGTTTACCCGTTCCACTCCGTTCATTAATTTATAGACTTCTATCATATCTCCCCTCAGCCGTCTCTTTTCCAGGTTAAAGAGCCCTAACCTTTTTAGCCTTTCCTCATAGGAGTATCCTTCCATCCCCTTTACCATTTTTGGTGGCTCTTCTCTGAACCTTTTCTAAAATCGCTATATCCTTTTTAAGATACGGCGACCAGAATTGCAGACAATATTCAAGGTGCGGTCTCACCATGGAACGATGTATAGGCATTATAATATCTTTTGTTTTATTTTCCATTCCTTTCCTTATCATACCTAGCATTCTATTTGCTCTCTTGGCTGCCGCTGCACACTGGGCCGAGGGTTTTAACATGGTATCCACAATGACGCCTAAATCTTTTTCCTGGGTGGTGGTTCCTAATGTGGAACCTTGCATCGTGTAACCATAGTTTGGGTTGTTCTTCCCTAGGTGCATAACCTTGCACTTGTGCACATTAAATTTCATCTGCCATTTTGATGCCCAGTCTTCCAATTTATCAAGATCCTCTTGCAATTTTTCACAATCCTCTTGGGTTTTAACAACTTTAAATAGTTTTGTGTCATCTGCAAATTTGATAACCTCACTCGTTATTCCATTTTCCAGGTCATTTATGAATATGTCAAAAAGCAGCGGACCCAGCACAGATCCCTGGGGTACACCACTATTCACCTTTCTCCATTGGGAAAATTGGTCATTTAGCCCTACCCTCTGCTTTCTATCTTTTAACCAGTTCCTGATCCACAATAGTACACTGCCTCCTATCCCATGACTCTTTAGTTTTGCCAAAAGTCTCTCATGAGGGACCTTGTCAAAGGCTTTCTGAAAGTCCAGATACACAATATCAACCGACTCACCTTCAAAAAAAACATAACAGATTAGTAAGACAAGATCTTCCTTGTCTAAAGCCATGTTGGCTGTCTCCCATTAGGTCGTGACTATCTACATGTTGAGTAATTTTATTCTTTATGATGGTTTCTACCATTTTTCCCGGTACTGACGTCAGGCTCACCGGTCTGTAGTTTCCCAGATCACCCCTGGAACCCTTTTTAAAAATTGGTGTTACATTGGCGATCCTCCAATCTTCAGGTATTAGAGATGATTTTAATGATAGTTCACAGATTACTAATAGCAGGTCTGCAATCTCATATTTCAGTTCTTTCAACACCCTTGGATGTATACCATCCGGCCCAGGTGATTTGCTACTCTTCAGTTTATCTAATAATTGTAAGACATCTTCCCGATGTATCGATATTTCCTTCAATTCTTCCGCACCTTTAAATACCACTTCAGTCCCTGCAGGACTCACATTCTAGGCAGTAGTGGGCTGCGAATGTATGAATTGAAGACCATGTGGCGGCCTTGCAGATTTCCATCACCGGCTCGGAGCGTAGATGGGCCAGCAATGCAGCCACTGCCTTAACGCTATGTGCAGTGATCTGGTGCTCAAGGGGAAGGCTCGCTTGCTCATAGGCGAGGGCAATTCAGTCCACCACCCAAGCAGACAGGGTTCGCTTGGTCACAGGCAGCCCCAGTCTGCTGGGGGTCATACAAGACAAAGAGCTATGGAGTTCTATGATGGGCCTGGGTCCGATGCAGATAGAAGGACAGGGCCCACTTACAATCCAGTGTATGTAGGGCAAGTACCTCCCTAATGGCATGAGGAAGAAGGTGGGAAGGACCACCTCTTGGTTGAGGTGAAAAGAGGATACCATCTTAGGGAGGAATTTGGGGTGTGTGCAGAACACAACCCTGTTTGTATAGACTCTGGTATATGGTGGATCTGCCATAAGGGCCTATAGCTCGCTCACTCTATGAATTGATGTAAGGGCCACCAGAAAAACCACCTACCAAGACAGGTATCTTAGGTGGCACGTGGCCAGAGGCTCGAACGGCGGACTGGTGAGCTGGGAAAGCAGCACATTAAGGTCCCATTCCACTGCGAGAGGGTGGAGGGGGGGCTTCGACAACAGGAGGCCCCGGAGGAACCTAGAGATGAGGGGCTGGCATGAGAAAGGCTTCCCTTCGATGGAGTGGTGGTTAGCGTCTATAGCACTTAGATACTCCCTTACAGAGTTAGTTTCCCACAAGACCATATATTTGAATTGGTCAAAGAAAAAATGCCTTTTGCCCAAGGAGAATTGGACATGAATGTTCAAGATGTAACAACTTGGGAGTCAATGTTGAAACTACAGAAAAGAGTGGTGCGATCTGAATTACATTGACTATCATTAATAGAATATATTAGCCGGCAACAGATTCCACGCGGCTTAAGGATATACAAGGAACCTCATATGCATACCATGGATCAAGCTTTTTTGGAGAAATGGAATAGAATACTCAATAAATGTTCCCTGGACTTGATGGTGTTAATCATTGATACTACTAAAACTATCCTAATGAAGTTTACTGAAGAAGTAGAAACAATGCAAAACTGCTTGAAAGCTAAAGAAACAGAGGATAAAATATAAGAAGAAGATGGGAAGATCTCACGAAACAAATACACACTTTTCACCAAGAAGTGAAGTTGGTGAAGTCTAAAAAAACTTAGAAGAGATCATACGGATTATACAGTGGGGTATGTTTACCCCTGGATGGATAGTAATCTAAGAAAAAGAAGAGTAAGAAACAAGTAAACTTTGAGGATTCCTCAGAAGATGGTACTAACACTGAGTCTAGTAAATCATCTAGGGAAGATTTGTTTTTAGAGGAGGAGGAAGAGAAGAAAACAAGGAAAAAAGGAAAAAAGGAAAAAAGAATCAGGACGAGGGAAACATCGAGATCGTCCAGCTCAGAGACGGAAATGACAAATTTATGTGATACACAGGTGAATTTGGTAGTAAATACACCGGGAATGCCACTCTCTCGAACATATAAGTTTGCTGAATAAAGGATTATCGTATGTCCCGTATATCAGTTTTGATGCATTTCAATTTAGAATTGACTTTGAAAATTTAATCAGAAAGCTCATTTTAAAGAACTATTTTGCATCTCAGACACAACAAGAGACAGTACAAGAAGTTTATCCTACACGAAGAGTACAGTTGCCTATGAAATCCACGTGGTCCCCGCCTGGTCCATTACATCCAGCTTTGGTAGTGTTTAAAGAGTTAGTTTTAAGAGAAATACAAGGTTTGGAAGATTCGTCAAATAGAAGTTTTAATACTTTGTCAAAATTAAAAAGAGCAGCACTGAAAGAATTGCAACAATGCACGGATATAGTTATCAGAAAGGCTGATAAAGGAGGAGCTATAGTGGTCTTAAGCCGCGATTATTATTTAGAAGAAGCAATGAGACAGCTAACTGATCACACAATATATCAAGTATTGGTAGAGGACCCACAAAAAACCCTTCAGGTAGAGATCAGGGAAATAACTCAGGCAGCATTGCAGGACAAGTTGATTTCACGAAAGGAGTGGGTTTACCTGAATAAGGTGGCTCCTTGTGTAGCAAAATTTTATACAGTCCCCAAAATACATAAAAATATGGATCGACCCCTGGGTAGACCCATAGTTTCCACCAGGGGGACGGTGTTAGAACCACTCTCAATGTTTGTAGAGTCATATTTGCGTCCATTGTTAGTGGATATCCCGTCGTATGTAAAAGACACCACCCATTTTCTTAACATTTTGAGTAATCATTCACAGTGGGCTAGTTCTAGCGACATATGGTTAGTAACCTTGGATGTGACATCTCTTTATACGAGCATCCCCCAGTCGGCAGCATATAAGGTAGTAGATTGGTTTCTACATCAACGGGGGGATCTATCTGAACAATTAATACGCCAGCCCTTTCTCTAGCCCTCCTTGTAGGAATTTTATTTATTTATTTATTAACATTTCTTATATACCGCACTATTCGACATCAGCGCGGTTTACATGGAACAGAAACATCCGACAAATTGCATATGTCTGGTCATTACAATTAACAGGATATGGAACTTGGGTAACAGGGTAAACTATATACATAAGAAGCGTAGCGAGAAAAGGATACTGTTAGGTGTTTTACATTGTTGGGGACACATGTTGCGAGGGCTTGCCTGGTTGACTACTACTATTGCTGAAGTTCTCGCTATTCAAGTGGGACTGAGGTTCGGTGTTGTCAGTGAGATATTTGATGAAGAGGAAATGTTTAAGGGCCTTCCTGAACTGGCTCAAGTTGGGGATTGCCCTGATATGTGCCGGTAATGTATTCCATAGTCTTGGGGCACAGAGTCGGAAAGCTCTGTTAGCTGTTGTTTTGGTGCATCTTGTCATTTCTTTTGGGATTGTTAGCATGTTTGACTCTGCGGTTCTTCTTGGTCTGTTAGGTGCAAGTGGTTGGATGAGTTCAGATAGGGAGGAGGAGGAGAGCCCCTTGCCAGCTTTGAAGGTCATCAGCAAGGTCTTAAAACTGATCCTGGCTTGAATGGGGAGCCAGTGTAACTGTTTCAGGAGGGGTGTTACATGGTCTCTCCTGGATGCCCCAAGAGTACCCGCACTGCACTGTTCATAGCAAGTTGCAGGGGGTTCAAGGTGGATTGGGGGAGCCCTTGTAGTATGGAGTTAGTATGGAATGCCAGGATCGCTGGAAGCTTCACCCCCGAAGACCTAATCTGGTGTTCTTCACACCACGCTTCAAAAATGCGCCACACACGAATGTACGCCAACGAAGTAGATCATCTTCTGGACTTTAACATAGTGGCTATCACTGATCCCGAGTAACCTCTACGGCGCAACCGTTCCCTTTCAAGAGCCAAGCCGTAAGTAAGAATCAATCCACTTGTGGCATTAACACTGGACCATGGCACAACAGATTTACTCGAGCGGGCAGCCTCCAAGGAGGAACCACCAGCAGACGCATCAGATCCACATACCATGGTCATCTGGGCCAATCTGGAGCAATGAGAATCACCGTTCCATTGTACTTTGCTATCCTGTGAATGACCCGCACTAACAGCAGCCATGGAGGGAATACGTAAAGCAGCTGACCTGACGGCCAGGGCTGTACAAGACCGTCGAGCCCTTCCAACATGTGCTCTCTGCGCCTGCTGTAAAATCGAGGCGCTTTGGTATTGGCCAGGGTAGCCATGAGATCCATAACTGGCTGACCCCACCGCACTGTGATCTCATGAAAAACTGCCCAATTCAGTTCCCATTCTCCAGGATCCAGTACATTTCGACTGAGATAGTCTGCTTGAATGTTGTCTTATCCTGCCACATGTGCTGCCGAAATTGCTAAGAGATGGACCTCCGCCCATTGGAACAACTGTTGACTCTCTTCTAGCAGCACTGCACTGCCTGTGCCTCCCTGTCTGTTGATGTACAACACCATCACCAAATTGTCGGAAAACACTCGAACCTCTCTCCCCTTGAGCAGACCAACAAACTCCATCAGCGCTAACTGAACCGCCCGCAGTTCCAAACGATTGATCGACCAAACAATCTCCTCCGCAGTCCAGGTGCCCTGCGCTATCTGTGTCAAACAATGAGCTCCCCAACCAGAAAGGCTGGCATCTGTTGTGAGCAATACCCAGTCTGGTAGGTCTAGCGGCATCCCCGCTTGAAGATGCCCCGGAACCAACCACCACTGTAGACTGACACACACGTCTTCCGGACACCGCAACCACTGAGAGAGAGGATGATTCTGCGGAGACCATCTGGACAGAAACGCCTGCTGAAGCAGTCGCATATGAGCCCTGGCCCACGGCACCAGATCCAAGGCCGCTGTCATCGACCCCAACAACTGCAAGAACCTCCAAGCCATTGACACCGTTAAGCGCAAGAATACTGCTACCTGAGACAAAATCTTTCTCACCCGTTCCGCAGGAAGGAAAACTGTGCCTATTTCTGTGTCGAATAGAGCCCCCAAATAAGTCAATTGTTTCACTGGCTCCAGATGACTCTTTGCTCGGTTGATGACCCAACCTAGCTGCTCGAGAAACTCCACTACTCGAGTGGTTGCCGAGACTAAATTCACCAGCGACGGCACTCAGATTAACCAGTCGTCCAAATAAGGATGCACCTGAATCCCTTCCTTCCGTAGCGCTGCCGCCGCCACAACCATTACCTTGGCAAAAGTTCGAGGCACTGTAGAGAGTCCAAACGGCAATGCCTGGAACTGAAAATGACCCATGGGAACTGCAAAGCGTAGGAACTTCTGATGTTCTCTCCTGATCGGAATGTGCAAATATGCCTCCGTTAAATCTATGGATGAAAGAACTTCTCCCTGCTTTACCGACCGGATAACTGACCTTAAAGTTTCCATCCGGAAATGAGGCACCCTCAAACAACGGTTCACGTGTTTTAGATCCAGAATTGGCTGAAAAGAACCTTCCTTCTTGGGAACCACAAAATAAATCGAGTATTGACCTAAGCCGTACTGGTCTGCAGGTACCGGCACTACCCCTTGAAGGCGCAACAGACACAACGTGTCGTTGACTGCAGTCCTTTGACTGAGGACCACACGGGGATGACACAAAAGCTTCTACCAGTGAGTGAGCGAACTCTAGCGCATAGCCCTCTCTGATAATTTTGAGAACCCACTGGTCCGTCGTAATGTTGACCCAGGCGGAGAGAAACCCATTGCAAACGACCTCCCAAAGGAATCTCCGCCTGGACCAATGTTCCTTCATTGCGGTTTCTTAACTGAGTTCTGCTGGGCGTTAAAATAGCCTCTACTGAACCCCCTGGCTTCTCGAAAGGACTGCCCTCTGGCCACAAAACGGCCTCGCTGATAAGGAGTGAAGCGAGGGCCATGGAACCTGTGAAAGTCTCGTCCCTAACCTCTCTGCATGGAGCCCATCTTTGCCGCTCTTGGACGTTCCTCGGGAAGGCGACACCCTTTGGAATCCCCCAAATCCTTCACAATCTTTTCCAAAGCCTCCCCAAAGAGCAACTTACCCTTATATGGAAGCTTACTGAGTCGAGTTTTAAGCGACACATCCGCCACCCAATTCCGTAACCAGAGAAACCGCCTAGCGGCAATCACCGACGCCACTGATTTCACTGAAATTTGCACCAAATCATAGAAGGCATCTGCTAGATAAGCCGCCGCCGACTCCAGCTTTGCTCCTTCCGCTGAAGAATCCTCCTCCTTATCCGGACCCTGTTCTCCTTGAAGCCATTGGATAGAGGCCCTTGACACATACACTCCACAAACGGAAGCCTGTAGAGCTAGAGCACTGGAATCAAAGGTTTGCTTTAGAAGCGCTTCCAACCTACGATCTTGAAAATCTTTAAGAGCTGTACCCCCTTCGACCGGAATTGTGGTCTTCTTGGTGACCGCTGAAACTAGCGCATCCACCTTAGGCATTCGCAAGAAGTCCTTCTCCTCTTGTGGAACAGGGTACAGACGCGCTATAGCGCGACCCCCTCTCAAGGTCGCTTCAGGGCACTCCCATTCAGATTCTATCATCTGCTTAATAACCCTGTGTATGGGGAAACAGTGCTGTTCTGATTTAAATCCCTGTAACAAGGGATCCTCCAAAGGTTCCTGCTGCACAGCAGGGAGCACTATATTTAATGCCGCAAGCGACTGAGCAATCAAGGCCCCTAACTCTTCCTTCCTAAAAACTCTGAAAACATTTGGATCTTCGCCTGGCCCTAACTCGCCCTCCTCCAACTCCCCTGGCCAAGCGACCAAGCCTGTCTCAGAAAGAATCTCTCCTTCCTCTGCCAACTGATCAACTGACCCCTGAGACACGGCCCCCTCTATTCCTGTTTCTAAACCTTTTGCTATAGAGGAGATCCCTTCCCCAGGGTCTGTCCCTGAAAACTCAGCCTTTTGAGACACTAACAGGCTGTCCACAGAAGTCCCAAGAGTCGACTGAGACCTCTTCAACAAATACGCATTATGCAGAGCTAAAATAAACTCCGCAGAAAACAAGGAGTTCAAAGACCCCTGCTCTGCTGATAATGGCTGCTATGCTGGCCCATCAGCAGAAGTCGCCTTGTGCGATTTTGATTTCCTCTTTCCTGCCTTTATCTGCAGCGCGGGAGAAATGGCCGGCTCTGTTAAAATGGCCGCCGTTCCCGCTCTTTCAAAAGAGCACTGAGGCCTGCTTACCACCTCCTTCTCCGAGCCTTTGTGATTCTCCTTTATCCCTGCTGCTCTTCTGAAAAAAAGAATCCACACCACCGCGATCGCTAGCGACCGGCTCTGAAACCGCACGGCCCTGACAGCCCCGACCGCGAGTTGTCTTAGCCAGAGAACACGAACACTGATCTCCCGCTAAAGAAACTAAAGCACCGAACTACTAAAGCCCGCGGCAGCGATCCTTAGGCCGGTAAAAGTAAAGCTTTACCCCCTACTACCAGCACTACCTGAAGACCAGAGGCAGGTTGAAGCTACTGCAGTCTGCTTCGCCGCTGCTAGCGGGTAGCCGGAACTGTAGCGATCGGAGGCAGGGAAGGGGACTCTGGGGCTCCCAGGCCCGTTCCCAAAACCTCTGAGCAACGGAGTCTCCCAAAAGAGGCAGGCTCTGCCTTTAAATGCCGATCGGACTTGGCGATTGAGGAGAACCAGAGCTCCTTTCCTTTTTCTTTTCTTTTCTTTTTTTTTTTTTTTTTTAAAGACTAAGAAAATAAAGAAGAGAAACTTCCCGTGTTAATCTGCCCTGATAGGGCAAACAAGTTAGTATTCCTCTTTCTCCTATATTTTTTTTTTTAAATTTTGGTAGTAAAACTACAATTCCTGTGTCTATTCGCCTCACTGGGGAGCCTGTCAGCCACACGTCCTGTTCAGCTGCTGAGGAATTAAAGACTGACTTTCTGACACCAGGGGGAGCTGGATAGGCTGTCAGCAAGATTTTCAGTATTAAGTCCTCAGCTGCTGGAGGAGATTGGCTACCCTAATGTCCTGGACTGATCCGGAGAGACGAATAGGAAAGATATATATATAAAAGAACATTCAGGTAATTACAGGAATGAACCAAGAAAACTGGTAACATCATATATTAAATTCACAAATACATACAAAGAAAAATTATCATCAGCAGCCAAATATTAGACAACAAAAAAAGGGGGCACCAGGAAAATAAAGAAAGAGAAGACTTCCATTATCAAATACAAAGAAAGTCTCCAAAGGAAATTACAAGAAAAAATAAATTTCCAGGCAGGATAAGACTTATGCGTCAGCCGTGTGTGGACCCAAATCTACCTTGATCTCCATCCCTTGCATTTAAGAAATCAAGAAGCTGTTTAGGCTCAAAAAACAGGAAATTCTTTCCTTGATAAGAAATATAACAATGAGATGGATACTTTAACAAAAAAGTAGCACCCAGGGAGACGGTCCTAGCCCGATAAGCTAGGAACTCTTTCCTCAACTGGGTTGCCCGGGATAAATCAGGAAATATACGCACTTGCGAGCCTAAAAACGTCTCATTAATATTCTTAAGAAAATATCTAAGAAACCAAATCTTATCGGACTCCAGTGCCAGAGTCACAAGCAGAGTAGATCTCTCTGTTATCACTTCCATAGAACTTTCCAAAAATCCAGTTAAATCATCCACTCCACACATTACTTCCGAGTCATTTTTCGGTCCTCCCCTGGTACTAGCAGAAAGATACTGCGCTCTAATCACAGGCGGTAGGTGTTCAGATGGAATTTTAAGCACTTCACCGAAGTACCTCTGCACCATTTCCAAGGGGGACATGAGTGGGGATCTAGGAAAGTTCAACAGGCGAAGATTATTCCGTCGTGCTAGGTTTTCTAGATACTCAGTCTTTCGAGTCAACACTGACCTTTCCTTCATCAAAGCAGCATGCTCCTCCAGAAGGCCTCTCACATCTTCTTTAACTTGTAACAGTGCTTCAGCCTGTGACTCCTGGCTCCTTGAAGCCTCTGACACCACTAATTTAATAGTAGACAATTCCACATTAACAGTTCCCACAACAGTTGATAGGGTAGCAGTCATAGCAGAGATGGTATCCCACAGCGCGTCCAACGTTATAACCGCAGGTTTCACCAAGCCCCGTTGCACCGGAAGCAGCTCTCCTCCAGGCCCTAACAGCTGCGGATCCACCGCTGCAAGAGGTGGCTCAATATCTTCGCCTCCCGTCAGCTGTTTCCTTCCTCTGGAGTATGAGTCAGACCCCTCCGGCAAAGATCCTTCATCCCGCGGCTCCAGAGTACTCACCCGCAAGCTTAACAAAGGGGGAAGAAAAACGCCGTTGGTCGATGACAAACTTCCCAGCTGTATTGGGGCCACCCACTGTTCAGGTGAGAGACTCACACCTGATGCGCCCAGCGCAGCCAACAGTTCTTCACGCTGCACTGGCGAAGATGCCGCTCCGGAACCAGCAACCGCAAATTCGCACAAGTCCAGGGTTCTCCGGCCAGCAGACGAAGGCAGCGGGGGAGCTCCAGGTAGATTCGCTTGCTTTCTTTTCCTCTGTCCCATAACTAGCGAGGGAGAGTTCACCACAAGCGCTGAACACTGAATCTTACTGCAGGGCAGCCGCCGACATTCCACTTCCTGCCACCACCTTGCCTCCATATCTCTCCCTTTATAAAGAGCCACTCAGGCTTGAGCCTCATATGCAAATGAATGAGCTATTTCCTCATTAAAAAAAGACCTGAATATTTGTCTTGTCTACTACCATCGTTCACAATAATACATCTTGATCCCATCTTGATTGATTTTCTACCTTACAACATGAAGCTAATATTTATTTCTCTCGTCTTATTGACAGGCTGCACAAGTAAGTATTCCCAGCACATCGCCAGCAAAACATAGCTGTGCTTTCTGAGTTGATTTCTTGCATAACTTATTTTCATGTTTCCTTTTTAAAGTGTTTGTTCCCAGACTGCAGTGGAAAAGTTAACCCTCCATTGCCTCGGAAGAAAGGCCTGGCAATCTACTTCCGGTGACAATGCCAAGAAAACCCAGGAGCTTCTGGGTCGCCAGGAGTCAGGACTGACTCGAAGGCACACATTGCATTTTTGGAGTGGTGAAGCCGTCAACCACTCTCACACTTACCTGTAAAGTCACTGGTTACAATACTGGTAGTGGCGACACTTGGAACTGGATCTGGCAGCCTCCCGGAAAAAGCCTAGAATGGTTGGCATATGTATACTATGCTGGATCAGGCACAGATTATGCCCCTTTTCTCAAAAGCCGATTAAAAATCACTATGGACACTTCTAAAAATGAATTTCACCTCCAAATGACTGGCATGACATTCAGAAGACACTGACATATATTACTGTGCGAGAGTCGCAGCGTGAAAAAGGAAGTGAACTCCTTACACAAACCTTTACTTGTCTATCTAAGGATGCATTTAGAGAGATTATGTGAGCAGAAAACTGTAGATGCCATGTTAGTCCACTTGAATATGTGCAAATACAGGCCATCAAGATAATGCACTGGGTTTAAGTAGTACAGACTCATCTAGGCGCTGGGTTGTTTGCATATGTCAATGCATATCCATTTTGTATATAGTTAATCTGTTCTGTATTATCCCCTCTTGTACTAATGATTCAATGTAAATTAGTTCATGTAAAACTGTTCCATGTAATTTTCAAGTTGGTTCTCTGTAAACCACATTGATCTTCAGAAATGTGGTATATAAGAATAAATAAATAAATAAAAATCAAAGCCAAGTGTGGGATACTGGGACAATTTGCATCACCCAGGTCCTGTCTGATCTCTGGTTGTCTGTCATTTGATTATAATGAAAGGCACAGGTGAGGAGAGGAGTAACCCTTCGCATTTCAAGGTTTCATGTCTGGTAATAAGTCTGGAAGCCAATGTCTCTATTTAATTCTTTTCTGTCAGTGCTGAAATACTTTATCATTTTCCTTTCAAATGAAGTGAAAGCCTGATATTTCAGATCTTACATTCTCTGGGAGAAACACCATTTATCAGTGTACACAGGAACAATAGTTAACATATATATATATATATATGCAATCCTAGCACCTGAAAGATAATACAGTGTGAAAAAGATTTTACTGTATTCCAAATAGTGTCACTAGAACACAGAATGTCACAATGCTTTATATTTATGTGAAATAAAGGAAAATCTTATGAGCTGAGCTCTACCTAGTTGAATGTCTCATGAATGGTAAAGAACATTATACTAAAACAAATATTGAACATCTTTCAAATTTGTTTGCAAAAAAACCCTTTTCAATGACTTCAACATTTTACACCTCTACATTCACCCCACGTTTGTATCAGAAATGGCAGTGTTCAAGGCACTAACGTTCAGGTACAGTAAAAGTATTTCTCCTGCCCCCGGAGAGCTTACAATCTAAGCAGCCCTTTTACTAAAGCCTAGTAACCGATTAACGTGCATGCTAATTCATGGCAACTGGCAGCCAAGAACGCTAATGTGGTGGGGAATGCTAGCGACCACGCGTTAAAGCTCAGGTAATATAGAGAACACAGAACACAGAGTGTGACCAGTTTTACAAAACACAATGGGCCTGATTCTGATGCCGACATACATCTCCTTTGTACATCCGGACTGACCTGGACGTACAAAGGAGATCGCAATTCTGATCCTGTGGGGCATGTCTAGCCCTGCGGGATCAGAATTACGAACAGGCCTGTACGTGCAGGCCGGGACTGCGATTCAGTCCTGACCCGCACGTACAGCCATAGCCCGGCTAACTCAGCCAGGGATTTTAAATGGGAGCTGCGGCGCCATGGCATCCCGTTGGAACGTCCAACTGCACTATTCATGTGTCAGAATAATCCCCAATGAAAATTAGCAGAAAAAGAGAAATTAGACTTACCTGCTAATTGTTGTTCCTTGAGGAACTCCAGTCCAGTTCCGCACCTCTGGGGTAGTGCACCTCCTCCAGCAGCTTGGAGACTGAGCATGTCATCTTTTTGATGACACTAGTGTACATATGCAGCAGACACCGCCCACCAGCCCCAGTACCTATTGTCCCCCTCAGCCCCCTCTGGTGGCGGCGTAGTGGTTCCACGGGGCTGGGGAGCGCATAAGAAATAGGGGTTTTAGGGTTGACCTGTTGTGAGGGTCAATGAGGTAGCAGCCCTCTGTGTCAGCCTCATGGTCAACTTCCCAAAAAGCAACTCTTAGCCAAGTGTAGGGTAAAGAAAAGGCATTTATTTCACCTTTGCGCAAAAAGAAGTTCAAAATAGGCGGTTATGAGTAACAGAGCGATAACTTTCCTTGTATCAAAATGTAACGCAGCAAAACATTCAAAGGAACATTGTTAACCTTCACAAACTTAAAACATAAGGTCTCCTGTATTCTTTTCATACATTGGGTTTGCTTCCTTTAACTTAAACACGTCTCATTGTGCAATAATTACAGTCCATCGGTTCGATGGCTTCCATAACCTCAGATTCCCCTGGCAGCCATTCCATTTCTGAGGGGTCCGAATCTGATGTCTCAGGGATGTTAAAATCTGACTTTCTAAAAGCATGCCATACTGTATCCCAGTGTTGGCTTGACAGTTTGGGGCGTCGGCTTTTAGGTATGTTGTAACACCCTGGATTTTCTGCTGTTACAGGATTAAAAGTATGCTTGTTCCAGTCTTTGGCAGCACTAACCTTTTTCCTATAAAGATTATCTGGTATTTCTGGTTTAAAACTGTCCTTATCATCCAGATAAAAGTTAGTCCTTGGTTTCTCTCTTGGTCTAGGCCTTGGTAGACAATTACAGGCACCAACTGTTTCCCCTTTAAACTTCCTGCAAACCCTTTTGTGTAAGGCTTGAGGCCTAGTCTGAATGTCCTCTGCTTCAGGCAGTTTCCAGTGATCCCAGGATATCTTTCCTGCTTTAGAATAGGGTATAACTCTTTTGAGGCAGGGCTGCTGCTGAGGCGCCTGTCTTCCACCTCCACCCCTGTGGCAGTTGGCTACTGGCCGCGCCCTCTCAGCTATGTCCTCTTCCCCATGCCTCTGAATCTTTCTTTCATCTTTCAGGTCACTTTTATAAAAACTTTTTAAAGTACCTTTTCCTCCTTGAAGGTTCCTTTCCAGTGGATATATCTTCCTCTGCTTGTATCCCCGTCCTTCTCCTTGGACAAGGCTTCCTCTCCAGCTGGAAGGGTAAGCACCTCCTTCCTTGGCTGCACTCTGTAATACTGCCCCTTGCAGTTGTGTATGGCCTTCCTCTAGGCCTGCTCTTGGGCCTTCACCTCGGCCTGCTCTCCCAGTAGCTTTCACTCCTTGAGTTATTCTGGGTCTGTCAGTGACTTCACCCCGGTCTCTGACTCCGGCTTCTGGAACTGCTCTTGGCACTGCTTCCTGTAATGCTCTCTGTGAAGCTCTCTGCCAAGCTCCTTGCCTCTCCCCTTGTAATGCTCTGTCCCTGCTTAAATCGAGACCAACTGCTTCTGGGTCCTGCCCATAGAGGCGTGGTTCCTCTGCTTCCAGGCTTGCTCTCCTGCTCCCTCTATGTGTACCTTCATGTAATTGCGGGTAAGTCTTGTTTTTTCCAAGATTTAAAACTTTTTTCCTTTGTGTCAGAGGGCCTGCAGTATCACACTATTGACAAAGCAGACTCAGAGGAGCAACAAATAAGTAGTTAAACATGCAACAAACACTTCTATGTCTAAATAAACTAGTACCCCCTTCATTCCCTGGAAAGGATATCCCGACATCCCCCCCCCCCCTCTCCAGGATGGGAAGACCTACCTGTTGAGCGCCTGAGCAACTCCAACCAGAGGGAAATGAGCAACCGACAGCTCTTCTGGTCTGCCCCTCCCCCAAACACTGATTACACACCCCTCCCCGGCTCCCCCTGGCCACTTCCTCCACCAAGGGAACCAGCTTCAGGACCGGGGTGTGCATAGATTATCACAGAAAGCACTCAGGAAGGGTTCCGGGACTGGACTGGAGTTCCTCAAGGAACAACAATTAACAGGTAAGTCTAAATTCTCTTCCCTTATCATCCCTCCAGTCCAGTCCAGTCCCACACCTCTGGGATGTATCAGAGCAGTTAAACTAATGGGAGGGACCCGCACAACCAGCCTGAAGCACTGCCGATTCAAAACGAGCATCCCCCGCCGCCTGGACATCCAGGCAAAGATGTTCAGATAAAATATGCCACCCTACAGATCTCCACGGGCAGAACTAAACTGTACTCTGCTCACGAGGCTGCCTGAGCCCTCGTGGAATGCGTCTGCAACCCCACCCACACTGCTCTACCCTTCAAGATGTATGCAGGCATGATTGCCTCACTGATCCATCTGGAAATGGAGGCTTAGCTGCCTCCTCACTTTTGCACAACCCGCCAAACAGAACCAACAGACAGTCTGATCTCCAAAAGGACGATGCCCTTTTCACATACCTTCGCATCCAAGTGGCACAGCTGTGGAGTGGCAGAGCCCATATCCGCTCTCACCCGAGCCGGTAAGGAAAAGGCCTGATTTACATGAAATGCTCACACCACTTTGGGCAAAAATGAAGGTACCGAGCGCAGGACCACTTTCTCCTTGGAGAAGGAAAGGAATGGCTCCTGGCCCGACAAGGTCCGAAGCTCCGAAATCCTGCGTGCCGAGCAAATCGCCACCAGGAATACCATTTTCAGAGTCAAATCCTTCCAGGAAAGCTTGATTCGAAATACATGAAGCATCGACTGCAGATGTACTGGTCTTGCAGAACCAGTTCCACGGCTCTCAGCTGCAGGAGACAAGTCAGGTCTCTTTGACTGCTGCCAACACCGCTGCGCCCACTTTGAGTGATCAAAAGAGCTCCAGCAGCGGGTATAGGCGCGTCATGGATTGCACCCATTTAAGGCCAACCTCCGGCAGATCCCACTCATCCTGGATCATCTGTCCTACTACTCCATGTACTGGTAAGACTTTGTGATTTCCGTACCGCCTGGAACAGCGGATCCTACAGCGCCTCTTCCTCTGCCGGGAGGTTAGCAGGCATATTCAGGGCCTTGAGGGTCTCCAAGATACACATAGAATGTGAGCCCTTTGGGGATGAGGAATTGTATCAGTACCGGCTTATAGTGATTGTAAACTGCCCTAATGGCCTTCAGCCTGAGCAGTATATCGAGAAACTGCATAAACATAAACATAAGCATAAAGATGAGCACTGATAGCTCCTCCCGGCAGAAAACCCGAACAATCCGGGCCTGATCCTCCTGTTCTGGGCTCTCTCCTTTTTCCAACTCCTCCTGCATATCTAGCTCCGTGTCAAGATCTTCCCCATCTAGCCCCTCAGACAACAGCAATTGCTGCCACTCATCTAAGCCTCTAGCCCGCTTAGACGCCACTGCTCCTGACTCATGCTCTTTTGCGTCAGACATCCTCTTAGCCCTGTGTTCCGGGGCTGAGGAGCCACTTGGTAGGCAAAACGCCTTTTGCAAAAGTAAGAAGAACTCCCCTAGGAGCCCTACTGCTCTCTGGGCTCAAGGGGTGGATGGTCCAGGGATCGTGCAGGGACCGTGGGCCGGATCCGTTGAAGGTAACATAGCACCCTCTGCCCCCAGGGTCTCTTGCAACCAGGAGTGACTCTCCTGCCTCATCACATCCTGCACGTCCCGCTCCCAGGACAGCCTCTTGCGTGCAGTTTAGGCAGACGTCTACCTCCGAGACCACACCACAATCGGGGACTGAATATCTTGAGGATTTTTAGGTTGTGCTGCAGTGTTGTATCTTAAAGATATAAAATGGACCTTGCCCTGATCCAATCAAACTGACACGTTCTCCGAGTAAAGTTTACGTTTTTTTTCTAAAACTACAAATGGCTATAAGGGAGTACAGCTTCCCTTACAAGCAATATTACAGATTTAATAGGTACATAATCTGGGCTAAGAGACAAGAGATGATCATGTCAGGTTACTCACTGACCATAGACAGATGGAAGGATTTCATTTGCGTCCAATCCACTGATTGACTATCTTTCAAATTACATACATTTCTTGTATGCAGGCACTTCCTGTTTTCCACAGAGCTGTAGCTGCTACAAACCTATATGCCTAATCCTAAACACTACACCCACGGAAATCAACCCCTAAAGCCTCAAAATAAATCTTGAGTTCACTCTAACAATCACTGGAACTAAACAAACTCCTCACATACCTATTATAGAACAGTGCTCCTGAAACCAACCAACTACCACCCGACTTGAAACCCCAATTTGTTTTTGTCGGATCGCTCACCGTGAAAAGGAACTTTCCTGTTCTCGAAGTGAGCCCTCCATTTTAATCATTATAAAACCGCCTCCCTTGGCAGTTAAAACCTGACTAAGCAATACTCATTGCCGTCAGAACCTAAACGGGTAATTAGTCAAAAGGTCTCTTTGTTGAAATGAGGACTTGTGCACAGAAACAGTTTAAAATACTCAGTCCAACTCTCTGTAATGAATAAAGCAACAGAGAGATAAAGTACTTAACTCCACTGATGTATGAAGGAGGATTCAATTCGGCTGGAACCAAACACAGTCATAGCTTCTGACCTTTGAATGCTTATGGCTCAAAACTCCATCGCCGAAAACAGCATTCCCCCAAAAATGCAGAAAAAAGGTAGGGTTCACGCGACACTAGTAGTGTTTCAAGCCGCGCTACTCGTCAGCTCTTCCTCAGGCTAATGAACCCCTCCCCACACAGTTCCAGTTAAATCACCTAGTGCAGAGTGACATCAGGGGAAACCCTCACCGCAACCTATTCAAACAACTTTATTGAAACTCACAACTGCAAACCCCACCAATCTATCTCCACATTCATACCACGCGGAACCACAGAACCCAGACGAAAAATCCAAGATTGTTCCCTTGCATGTAGACAAGCCTGGCGATCTCCCCCCTAAGTGGCTGAAAAACTACTTCCAATACCCGCCATCGTAAATCTTCAAAGCGATGCCCTTTCTCCTGGCAATGAAGTACTCCAGGGGCCCTCTCCTGTCACCTGTTAATCCGAGAGCGGTGCTCCAACAACCTTTTATGTATGGATCGTATAGTACTGCCAACATATATAAGATTACATGGGCATACCAAAATGTATATCAAACGCAGTATAACAATCAGAAAAACACTTAGAACTATACTGCAAGCCCGTAAATGGGTCCACCCAAACTAAACCCTGCAAAGCAGTGGAACAAAAATCACAATGTCCACAAGCATAATGCCCACAATTTGAACCCTCATGATCCTGAGCAGCCTGAGTAGAAGTCTGCACAAGCCAATTACCCAATGTGCGAGACTGTCGATATGCCACCATTAAGGGTTTTTGAAAACAGGGATGTAAAGGACCAATGCTTCTTCAAAATATGGATTATCCCTGGGGCATTCGGCACAAAGGGAATCACCCCAATGACTACATCCTTCTTTTTGACCACATCAGATGTAGGAGGTGGATTCGGAGTATCTTCCCACCAAATTGGATGATTGTACAATGCGCATTTATAGGCAGTTTGTAAAAGGGAAGCTGGGCAACCCCTAGCTTGTAAGCGCCCAAACAAAGCCTGCGCATGATGACGATATTGGTCAGTCGAAGAACATAAATCTCCTAATCCGAAGAAACTGTCCAAAGGGCAAATTCTTTTTTCAGAGAGGAGGGATGGAAACTAGAATAGTGGAGCAACACATTCTTTTGGATCGGCTTCCTATATAGTGTACTCTGTAAAGTAGTACCTCGAATATACAGCAAAAGATCCAAGAACTCGATCTGTTGACAATGATACTTAGGAGTGAACTGCAAATTGTCATCAAGCGTATTGAGCCAAGATAAAAATTGCTGCAAAGAAGTCTCTGAACCACTCCATATAAAAAAGATGTCGTCCAAAAATCGTTTCCATAGGATGACCTGATGAAAACCCCCCGAGCTAGACACAAAACGCTCCTCAAAATTGGCCACATAAAGAGATGCAACCGA
This sequence comes from Ichthyophis bannanicus, assembly GCA_033557465.1. Classification (NCBI taxonomy): domain Eukaryota; kingdom Metazoa; phylum Chordata; class Amphibia; order Gymnophiona; family Ichthyophiidae; genus Ichthyophis; species Ichthyophis bannanicus. The sequence goes on from CM066048.1 coordinate 126,996,994, forward strand.
CAGTGCTACCGTTGCACCCATCGCAACCCCATAATTCTGATGATACAACTGTCCTTCATGCATAAAGTAGTTCGATTCCAACACCAACTTCAATAAACACAAAACAAAATGTTTCGGCAATCTCGGAGGAAGTTGCCACTCCAAGCCAGCTATTACTTCATAAGCTTCTCTTTGAGGAATATTGGTGTAAATAGAGACCACATCTAATGTCACCAAAATTGAAGCTGCAGGGATGGATAACTGAGAGGTCAGTGACAACAGGTGAAAGGAATCTCTAATGAACGATCTTGTAGACCTCATAAGAGGTTGGAAAAAATGATCGCAAAACTGCGATAAAGGTTCCAATACTGAATTCCTGCACGAAACTATGGGTCTTCCTGGTGGATCTTCTACCGATTTGTGCACCTTGGGAACCATGTACATTATCGGAAGAACTGGAAAAGGAACATTCAGAAACGTATATTCTTTTTGAGTAATTCAATTTCGTTCCAAAGCCTCCAAGGTAAGATGTTTTATTTCCTGTTGCAATTGTCTAGTGGGATCTTCTGATAAACTGGAATAATATTTAGCATCAGACAAGTGTTGCAACATTTTCTGATGATAATCCACACGATTAAGTATCACCGTGGCTCCCCCTTTATCAGCCCTTCGAAATACTATCTCTCTCTCCCCTCGAAGAGCTTTCAAAGCCTGGAACTGTTTGGAAGAAAGGTTAGAACAAAATGTTTTGTTTAAGGATTCCAGTCCCTGCAAATCCCGTAACACCAGGTTTTGAAAGTTAAGAAGGGTAGCATCCACACTGACAGGTGGTCTCCAAGAAGACTTATTCTTCCAGATGGAAATATCCACCGAGGGAGCTTCCAAAGAAGAAAAATACAACAAAGTATGTAACTTCCGAAAAAATTGATAAAGTGCAACCCGCATCTGAAAGGGATCATAGTGAGGGGCCGGCACAAATCCCAACCCCATATCTAGCACCCCCACCTGTTCCGGGGTCAACTGTCGACTGTACAAATTGATGACTGCTGACGTGTCTGCGAGCGGGTGGAAGGGCCCCTCCAACCCTCCTGAGTCGAGTGAGGTGGCCGTTGAAATTGAGGGCGGCCTCTGGGAAAACCCCGCTGATATCTGTAGGAGCCCCGTCCTCTAGAATTGCTCGTGGTTCCCTCAGATGAATCCGAAGCATAGTCTTCAGCGGAATCATCAAATGTAACCTGACGCTGCTCCTTGGCCACCTCCGACGTTTGCTTCCGCCAGGTATATACCTGGTCTTTGGCATAATCCGCGGTGTCCCTGGAGAATTTAGTAATTTTAATAAACTTGAGCTGTTCACGAAATTGTTGATTATACTCCAGTAACTCCAATTTATTTGCTTTAAACGTCTCCGCCACCATATCCTCTTTTAATTTCTGCTCCAAGTGGCTCAATTGATCCTATACTATCTTCTCTTCGCTGGACAACCGTTCTACCAATAACGCAATAAGATCCAATCCACATTTATTCAATATGCTGTTCCAAGTCGCATAAAACTTTTTATCATCCACAAACATATGAGGGGGTTTTAATACCCTTAAACCTCTCGGTATCATTTGCTGCTTTAAATACTGGGTCATCGTGGCTGCGTGCAACTGTACTCTAATAGCTTTTTTTGTGAAGATTACGAAACTCAGACCATGACAGGGTAGTAGTACCGGCCACTCCCTAAACACCCCTTGAAACTTCCACATTAAGAAAAGGACATCCATGTGTAAATTGGGCCTTTCCTAAAATGCTATGTGCACATGTGTATACTTGGATTGTACACGTGTAAATTACAAATAAGATTTCAAAAATACCCCTCAAAGTTATTCCTATAAATTTAGGGCTAGCATTAATTGTCCTAAAATTTATGAACCTAGTCTATTTGTCCAATAGTATTGAACTAAGCATCATCTCCTAATTCAAGAAAAAGAGTTAGAGCAAATAAGGAACACTAGAGAAAGGTGAATTGACAGGTGAGTTACAGGGATACAGAGGAAGAGAGAGATCTGGAAAGGACAGGAAACTCAATCCAGTTTGATAAGAGCATGTACTCATCATTATTTATTTATTTGTACTTTTATACCGCCTTCCAGGAATCAAAGCGGTTTACAATGAACTCAAGAACAATAACAGAAAATTACATAGAACAAAATAGATAAAGTGAAAATAAACCAAAATTACAAAATTATTAAATTTAAAAACATTTTAAACTTTATACAGGAGATATAGATATTAATAGAAACAAATTAAGTGGATGCCTCCCCAAAATATTCTTTAAACAAATGAGTCTTTAAAAGTCTATGGAAGGTGAGTGGATCCTTAGGGGCTTGTTTACAAAGCTGCGGTAGCGGTTCGCGATCGTTATCGGAGCCGCGGCCCCATTGATTTCAATGGGGCCGCGGCTCTGATAACGACCGCGAACCGCTAACGCGGCTTTGTAAACAAGCCCCTTAGTGTCCTTTAAAATTTGAAGCAGAGAATTCCATAGGATAGGTGCATAGAGAGAAAAAGCTCTCTTTGTAGTGGAAGCTTTACAAGATCTGTATTCATTTGGTACCAAGAGAGAATTTTTATTACCGCTTCTCCGAGGTCTGCTTTCTGGAAAGATTGGAATAAGCATCTTTAGTTGGTTTGGATATTCTGAATGAAGGATTTTGAAGATGGCATGAATAGCCTTAAATTTTAATCTGCTCTCTATTAGAAGCCAATGTAAATGATTAAGAATTGGAGTGATATGACTTTTGAGTGGAGCTTGTGCAATAATTCTGGCCGCTGTATTTTGAGATGATTGAAGTCGGTGAATAATTTGTTTTGGGAGCCCAGTAAGTAAAACATTGCAGAAATCCAAGTGTGGAAAGATTATTGCTTGGACTGTTGCGCTGAAGTCCCTTGAAGAGAGAAGAGGTCTTAAATGCTGTAACATTTTTAACTTCGAATAGATAGACTTAATTATGTTACCTATGTGCTTGGTGAATTTTAGTTGGGAGTCTAGAGTGACTCCTAAATATTTAACCTCTTTTAACTTGGATCCTTTCTTCATTTAATTTAATTGAATCAGGGGGAGTGAAAGAGTTGTCTTTTGTAATGAATAAAATATCAGTTTTTGAGTGATTTAAATGAAGGTTGTGCTCCCTCAACCAGGAACTGATGTTGGTGAAGCATTCATCTATTTTTTACAAAGAAGGTTGAATGGGGTTAATCTCAGAATAAATCATATCATCATCAGCATACAAATGGTAAAATATGCCGTGGTCATTAATTATGCTGCAGATAGGCTGTATATACAGATTAAAGAGAAGAGACTGAACGTGCTGATCCTTGGGGTATGCCTTTCTTTTGGATGAATGGGTTAGATATGAGGTTACCAATTTTAACTTGGATGCTTCGGTTTGATAGATAAAACTTAAACCATTGTAAAACTTTGCCCTTTAGACCTATATCCTGAAGCCTAATTAAAAGGTAATCGTGTATTATAGAATCATAAGCTGCAGTGATATCCAAGAATATTAAGATGTAACCTGTATTAGGTGAATCAAGACCTTTCAAGAGCCTATCAGTTAAAGTAAGGAGGAGAGTCTCAACTCAGTGTTATTTTCTAAAGCCGTGTTGCTGAGGATCAAGTGGAGCAAAGCTGTCAATGTGACTTTGTAATTGGAGTTGAACAGACTTTTGTAATATTTTTGTCATATATGAAAGACTTGAAGTAGGTCTGTAAGAACTTGGTGAAGATTTATCAAGGTTTTTGCCCTTATAGATGGGACGAACGGAAGCCCTTTATTTATTTATTTATTTACATTCTCTTATATACCGCGCTATTCTGCATCAGTGCAGTTTACATTGAACAAACTGAAATATCTTCAGGAATTAAACCTTGCACATCAACAATAGTAAATTTTAAAAAAGCCAAACTTAACTGTCTCCAATATAGATATGAGGATAATTGTAAATCTGCAATAAATATTTCTATTTATTTTATCTATGAAAAATTTAATAGACCTTCCAAACAAAACTCTTCTTTCAGTGGTTCAACATCTTTTAATTACAACTAAGTTATTTTGTGCAATAGATAAAATTATTTTACCATCTAATAAACTAGGTTCTCTCCATGCTTTAAGTATCCTCTACCCAAAGTGTGGGGCATATGTAAATAGATCCTCTGTGATATTTGCTTATAAATACTGACGGGACGTCTGTCTGAGACTGGGACAAGCACAGTCTGAGGCGTCCAAAGCAGAAAGTCGGAGGGGGGGGGGGGGAAACAACCAGGCATGTCCAAGTTCAGGCATGATTTCACAACCGTGGACGTGCCAGACATGGACATCTGTGGGCGACTATATAGACATCCCCAGAATGGTATTCAATACTGAGGACATCTAGGAACAGCCTAATGGTTAGAGTAGTGGGCTAGGACTGCACAAGCCGGGTTTAAATCCCACTGCTGCTATCAGTGTGATTGTGTAGAGTACTAGGGATCAGGTGTAGTGCCGTCTTCCCTACACCCTCTGGATGTTTTACAGCCCAAACAAGCACTTTCCTGATACCTACTCCTGCTTGACATCTCTGAAATCAAGTGGGGTCTTCTAAGTCCATTGCACTGCTGCAGACATGTCTCTGCACGCCCCCTGCCTACTTGGATTCCCTGCACCAGAGATGCCTTTAAAAACCATTTTCACTCCATTGACAGGACCACTGAATGTTCTGAGAACAATGATGTTCAAATTAGTACAACTACCCCAGGTTGAGTAGCCCTACCTTTGAAATCCCGATGGTGTCCGCCGGGTCCAATATACCCTGCTCTTGGAGTTTTTCATCAGTTAGTGTTGCAAGAGGTTGACAGATTAGAAAGGTCTAGCTTTAGGAAAAGGAAAAGTGTTTTAACACCAGTTCAAAGAGGCTTTGAATGAGTTATGATGTATGAATGATGTGGTCATCAAGCAGGCTGACAAACGGGGAGTGGTTGTGGTGATGAATGAGAGTGATTATGTGAATGAAGCCTATAGACATTTGAGTGACACTACCACATATCTTGACTATCACACCACTTGTGGTCTATAGAAACATATACAAGAATTGACCAAGCAGGCTTATTCAGACCATCATATAAGTAAACGTGAGTGGGCTTTTTTTTAACACCTCTGCCCTGAATATAGCAAGATTTTACATATTAACTAAGATCCACAACAGTTTATGTAACCCTCCAGGAAGACCCACTGTATCCACTATGGGGACTTTATTGGAACCTCTTTCAGTATATGTTCACTCCTTTTTGCGTCCGTTGTTATCTATGATTCCCTCATATTTAAAAGACACCACTCATTTTTTGAATATGCTAGCAGTGGTGGAGCGTTATCTTCACACCAGACATTTTAGTAACCCTGGATGTTACAGTTTTGTACACGAGTATCCCCCAGGAAGAAGCATTGGCAACTGTTAAGGCTGCTTTAGATCACCGGGGAGATCTATCAGAGGGCCTCCATTTGTTCACCATGAGGTTGGCTGAGTTGGCCCTGAAATGGAATTATTTTGAGTTTGATCAAAAAATACATCAGCAGGTCTTAGGAGTAGCGATGGGGGGCAACCTTTGCCCCGTCTAATGCAAATCTCTTCATGGGTGATTTTAAGGCTAGGTGGTTGTCAGCTTCTCCTTTCTCCTCCACATCAGGGTATGGCGTTGGTTTATTGATGACATATTCATGATGTAGGAGCAATCGGTTGAGACCCTTTTGCTTTTCCACCGGTAGCTCAATGATCGACACCCCAATATCCAGTTCACCTTAAACTACCACAAGATAATCACGTTTTTGGATGCTCGGGTGTCGAAGCAGACAATGGGCTGGAGCACTTCGGTTTTCAAGAAGAACATGGATAGAAACACGTTTTTACATTTTCAAGTGCTCACCCTCGAAAGCTGATGGAGGGGTTACCCTTTTCCCAATTCATCAGATTCAGACGGAATTGTTCAGATGTTGACAAGTTTGTTGCTCAATTGCATATCCTTAGAGGGGAGTTTGCTGCCAAGGGATATCCTAAATCTGTCATTCATCGTGCATATAAAAGGGCTAGATATGATAGAGATTGGTTGTTACAATCTCGTGAGAAGGGCTCAAATCTGGATGACTAAGTATATACATTTTGTGACACAATTTTTCTCCTTTAGTTATCGTTTGCAGTGGATCATTCATAAATGTTTTAGGGTCACACAGGTTATTTCTGGACTGAGAGGAATGAAATCACAGTGTATGTGGTCCAGGAATCATAATCTTAAGGAGTTGAGTCCCGCTGTATTGAGGTCCCATAAGCAAGTCCAGCAAGGTCCAGTTGGACACTGGGCTTGTGGATTATGTGTGATTTGTGCTATATCTGAAGAGGTTACTAGTTTTTCATATAATGGTCATCAATATAGTTTACGCTGTAACACCACATGCAGTTTCACTTGTGTGGTTTATTTCATTTGATGCCCCTGTGGTATGGGTTATTTGGGAAGATAATATGGCCTTTTAGGTTAAGCATGAGTGAACATAAAAGCCTGTTGAAGTGCAAACGGCGTGAGGCACCTATTTTGTGCAACGCTGTATGGATGTTGGACAAAAACAAAGTTGTTATACCGATGGACTGCAGGAAATCCAGAAAGTTAAACAACGTATTCTCACACGTCGCCCCTAACCTCTGGAATGCTCTACCACACAACCTTAGAGAATTAAATGACCTCCAAACGTTCCGCAAAAAAATGAACATTCACCTATTTACTCTCCATTTTGGCACACAAGTAGAATACAATGCTCCTTATACAATTTCCTGATACAACACCCCTTCCTCCTAAAACCCACCAAGAGAAACAGCACTCTACATCCCGTCCAGAGCTGTATATAGTTCTTTTTACGATTTTTTCACCATTGAGCTATGTCAACCATGCTTATGTATATAGTTTAATTTTTTCATCGCTACTGTATATAGTTCTACATCATTCCATGTAGCTGAGTATGTACTTGTTATTTGTACTTTTCAAATTGTTGTTAATTGTAAACCGCGGTATAGAAAATTTTAGTTAATAAATAAAGAAATAAAACAAACAAACATGACAACATCAAGCTCAGGAAGGCCTTCTGGCTGAGGGCATCGAGGGTTTGGACCTCACTGCTGGGGGAGGGGGGGGGGGGAGGACACTGAGGAATGAATTGTGGGGTAAGTTGGGTCTTCTGGAATCCAGGGCTCCGGCAGACTCTGTACATGACGTCAAGTCACCTGCTGACAATTATTTCTTCACAGAACCAAAACAGTTCCTTGAGCTTATTTCTTCACATGAGTGAAACACTGAGGTAGTTAGTGAGGGAACAGAGTGTGTTTCCTTGGACAGTGCATTCTCCACAGCCTTTACATTGTTTGCTATAATTTCCTTGATTATTTTCCTATCTTGGTGACATTGTATTGCTTCTGTGCTTATTTTTCCTGTCTTAGATATGTTTTTTTCTTATACACTGCCTTGTATCCTATGAAATTTAATAAAATTAAAAAAAAAAAAGCTGGGCACCTAAATTTAGGCTCCCATATTAGACTTCTAAATGTGTGTCCTAGTTTCAGCCAAACTTACGAGCCTGTTTCATCTGCTAAATTTATCTTATTTTAGAAGCTATAAAGGATATTTTAGAAAAGACGTAGAAGTCACAATCGAGACATCACAGTGCCAACATCTACAAATCTGGCAACCTTTTAGAAAATGTTCTGCTAAACCTGGAGCCTTTTCCAAAATGCCAAATAGGGAAGTGCAGGAGTGCGTCTGTTTGCACCGATATGTGGAGTCAGGGAGCCATGTTTCAAACTTACACATCGGAAAAATCAACAGAGGCAACCCGGCATCTCCCATGTGCAAAATGTCAACTCTTGACATGTGGAGGTGGGTATTTGTAAATGTCAAGATGCAAGTACAGGCACTTACCTGTAGTTCACCTGCTTTGCAAACGTAGACATGTAAAGCTCATCAATTAACTACAGAGGCATCTATTTTTATCTAGGTTAAATTTAGAGTAGGAAATAAATTAGGAAGGATTAAGGAGCATAACCTCCTTAATCCCTGCTGCAAAAGGCTGGCTGAAACATACTTTTTAAAAACCTCCATGTGCCAGGGAGCAAGCATAAATCACAACAATTTCAGCCAAACACACACATTCCTATCTGAAATGGGAAATACGCAAGAGCAGGTGGGACCCCCTGAATTTTGGTGGTGCATTGAGAGGGGAACGATCTAGTGAGCACATGTAGTGTGGAACTTGCCAGGAAGATGCAGAGGGACCTTCTGGCACTGATGGATGCTTTCCCTGGCACCCAGCTGGTATGGTCCTACATCATCCCAAGTGTGGAGGGGCGAAAGATCCCTCTGAGTAGTGAAAAAAACGCACTGCAAGGTGAACAGATGGATGACACGATTTATGGAGGCGACTGGGGGCGGGGGAGGTATTGTATCAAGCATGAGCTAATTGAGGAAAACTGTCCTGGCTTGTAATGCAGATGGAGTACACTTGTCCGACATCAGCCTGGATGTTTTCCTCTGCATGCTTCAGGACACTGTGGAAATGTTTTGGGAAAGGACAAGGCTTGGGGGGGGACTCTCAACAAGCAAGGAGTTGCTGTTAGTGGGCAGTGGCCTGGATTTGGGACAGGAGACTCGGCACATAGCTGTACACTAGAGCAAAGAGGGAGAATGGTCCTGAGGCAATTGTCCTCCCCCATGAAGGGTGAACAAGTTTTGCAGCAGGGCCAGCACGTATGACACCTCCCCCAACCCCACGCTTTCACAGCAGAGGAGAGGGGGATAAGGTCACATCTCTGATACCTGAGCGTGTTGGGCCTGAACACAGACTTTCAACGGGCTGGGATTGGAGCCAGAAGGTAAAATCCCTGCTGCGAACAGGGTGTGACAGCACGCATTTACAGCCTGCATCCCCCTCAGCACAATTGCTAAGATGTTGGATTGTTAAGATGTTGTAAGGTTTCCAGGCAGCTGACCTTAGCCAAGTAGCCAGAAGCAAGAAAAGCCGCTGGATTCAGTGGCCCAGCCCTGAGGACATTATTGGCTTGTGTCTCACATGATCCCATCAGTTGAATGTTCTGGGTTATATTTGTAGATAGTTTGGAGTTGTGTAGTTGCATTGGATGTGTATATTCTGTGTATATGTTGCATTATCGTAGATACTCTATTTATGTATAGTATAGACTATGCTGCAAACAAGAATTTCCAATGAACATCACTTGTTATGCATCAAAGAGTCTTTGGCACAATTCCTAGTGAGGGAAGGGGAAGGAAAGGAGGGGGAGACACACTAGAGGGGGGGGGGGGTCCATGCACAGAACTAGCTAACCTTTCACCAGTTGTGGGAAATACGCATACAGATTTTTGACCAGCCCTGGCCATTCCCTAAACCCACCCTCCCCATAACACCCCCTTGAAACTTACATATTAAGAAAGGGCATCCACGTGTAAATTGGGTTTTCCTAAAATGGCTCTTTGCACGAGACATGACTAACTTATTTTGTGCAATAGCTATTTTATGAAGTTATATTAGCATCTAACAAACCAGGTTCTCTCCATGCTTTAAGTATCCTCTGCCCAAAGCGTGGGCCATATGTAAATAGATCCTCGGAGATATTTGCTTATAAATACTGACGGGACGTCTGTCTGAGGCTGGGACAAGCACAATCGACACATCCAGCTATTCTCGATCTGTTGGTGATGAACGGAAACATGCACTCGGTATTCTTGTTTCTTCTGTTCCTCCCATCCTGTAAGTATATTCGGAGGACAGCAGACAGACTATTTTAATTACTGGCATGAAGACTCATGTGGATCAGATACTAACACCCTGGTTTTCCTATTTTTATAGTTGTCATCTGCCAGATCACCTTGAAAGAGTTTGGTCCCGGAGTTGTGAAGCCCTCGGAGACGCTCAAATTGACCTGTAAAGTCAGTGGAGCCTCCCTCACGGACAGCAGCAACATGTATTCAGTCGAATGGACTCGGCAACCTTCAGCTTCAGTGCTGCAATGGCTGGCACGCATACGGCATGACAATAGCAAAGTTTACACTGCTTCACTTCAAAGTCGATTAACTGTCTCCAGAGATACCGCCAAAAATGAGGTTTATTTGGAAATGACCAATGCGAAAACTGAAGACTCGGCTACATATTATTGTGCAAGATACACAGTGTGAGTAGGGAATCAATGGGCCATACAAATACCACAAGGTTTATTTTCTCCTTAACATACAAACCAGCAGACTGAAACATGTTGTCTAGCTCTGAGGTTCCTAAGCTGCTGAAGTGTTAAGCCTTCTACGCATGCATAGAAATGAATCACTTTTAAAAACGTCAAATTCAGTAAACCAGAAAAGCAAATTTTATTCATACCATTGCAACAGAATGGATAGTGACCTAAAAGAAATTCAGATACTTCCCAACTGGAAAAGCATATTTTAGCAGCACGCAGGGACACAGAGGATTCACTGTAAACATCCTGAAATCCAAAGGTGCCATGGTTCTTGAAAACTGAGTTATTCATCCCTCAGCTAAACGTGGAATTTTACAAATGACGTCCCAATGCAATCTGTGGCATCCAAGCCAGACCTTTGAAAAAGAAAAAGGAAAAAAAAAGCAGGCATGTCCAAGTTCAGGCATGATTTCACAACCATGGACGTGCCCGACATGGATGTCTGTGAGGTGTCTACATGGACTTCCCCAGAATAGTATTTAATACTGAGGACATCTAAGAATAGCCTAATGGTTAGAACAGTGGGGTAGGACTGCGGAAGCCGGGTTTAAATCCCACCGCTGCTATCAGTGCGATTGTGCAGAGTACTGGGGCTGGTGTAGTGCCATCTTCCCTACACCCTCTGGATGTTTTACAGCCCAATCAAGCACTTTCCTGATGCCTGTGAGCCTGTACTTCCTGAAAATGAACTTAGTGCACAGTCCGGAATGTTTCTGTGCGGTAACTGCAGGGGACGTGCTGGTCGCACCTAAAACAGTCTTTGCACTTCCTACATGGTCACGTTTGCTGTAAACGCACAGTAAGTGCAAAAACCTAGCACACTTCAATACAAAGACTCTTTAATTTCTAATTCTGAAAAAGTACCAATCGCAAAGAGGCGCCATTAATCAGATATTGATTCTTTCCATTCCTTTTTCATTACAAGTTTAATAATAAAAACATTATAAGATTCTGCCAGCAATGAGATGGATCGATACAATAACAGCAGCTACGGGTACCAGTCTGTCAACAACTGAAGATCGAACACAATTTAGGACAACTATCCAGAGGGTCGCCATGAGTCGACTCCGACTCGACGGCACTTAACAACAACAACAACATTTGACTTGGAAGTTATTTTAAGGAGACTAGTTACTAAAGCACTCTAAGATTGACATGTTAATTATCCATCCCACATGTTTCTTTGGTGCAGGTCCCATGTTATTCGGTGAGACATAGATCCTAATAATGTGCGTTAATCTTAGCAGGAGCCCATGATAGCGTTCATCCCCTAAGGCATGCTACGAGAGCGTTCTCTACTAAACATGTCCCTTTACCTGTGATGTCCTATTAATCACCTTCAGCTCTCCTCATTATTTGATTTAGGCTTAACTTACTACTGTTCATTTGATATAGCCATCCAGTATATACAGCTCAATATGTCATGGTCCTTGAGTCAGCACTCCTTGTACTTAATGATTTCTGCACAAAAACCTCCTTTCTGCTGCTTTTGACACTGCTGACTACCATCTTCTCCTCGATACCGTATCCTTGCTTGATTTTAAGAGCTCTGTGCTATCCTGGTTTTTATTTAGTTTAACTGTATTTATATGTCGCTTTTCACCAAGTCAAAGCGGTTTACATAAAACAAAACATTTTACATTGAACTTTTTTGTATAAGAAACATTTTAACATTCATACATTTTCTAATGCAACTTTATAACATTTAATTAATGTTCTTTTCTTTTCTTATCTTCTCTCCCACCACACTTTCAGTGTTTGTTTTGGTTGATCCTCTTCCACTGCTATCCTGCTCTGGGTTGGTTTACGCCAAAGGTCAGTCTTGAACTCACTCCTTTTCTCTCTCTGTACCCAGTCCCTTGGTGCTCTCATCGTCTCCCATGGTTTTCAGTACCATCTTTACGCTGATGACTCCTATCTACCTCTCTACATCTGAAATCTGACATTGCTGCCTTGGATGTCTCACCACTGTTTAAAATTGAACATGGCCAATACTGAGCTTCTTATTTTTCTCCCTAAACCCACCTTTGTTGTTTGATGTTTTCCTTGTCCCACTTGCACTGCTTATATAGATACATCCTACTTCTGTATATTTCTATGCAGATGACATCCTGCTGGTTTTCCACACACACATCCTACCCTCCCGATCTTTCCTCAGTAAACACCTGTCTTGATCTGGCAGCTGCCTGGTTAAGAGAAACAATCAAACTTAATCCAACAAAGACCACCTTGTGACTTTCTGGTTTGCTTTCACTGCCATCTGCATCACCATCCCTTGAAGGTATTACCATCCCAACTGTTCAGTCTCTCAAATATTTCTGTGTTCTTGATCCTGCTCTTACTTTTCATTCTCATATTAGCTCTATTATCTACCTATGTTTCCTTTCCCTGTGCCAGGCCAAATGATTTGCTCTCTTCTGCCCTCAAATGCTATCACCAGTCTGCTCCTTTCTTTAGTTATCTCAAAGCTGGACTATTGTAATACCATCTATGTCAGTCTCCCACAATATCAGCTAAAACACAGTCAGTCCAAAATACCACCATCCTCCGCCTTCATCATTCCTCCCGTTATGAGCATGTCACCCATGGTATGGGGGGCAATTCGCACTGGCTCCCCATCTCTTATTGTATTCAATATAAATTACTCATTACACTTTATAAGATCCTCAATTCCGGTATTCCTGCTTACTTACTCTTCCATGTTATTCCATATGCACCTACGCATTCATTCCGTTCCATACATGTCCACAGTCTATCTGCCGGCCCCAAAAAACACCCACCTAGTCAGCACCCATAATTCCGCCTTTTTCTTTCTTGACCCTGCATCATGGAACTCGCTTCCACCAGCCCTACGCCTTGAGTCATCATTTCCAAAATTCAAAGCAGCATTTAAGACCCATCTTTTCCAACAGGCTTTTAACACCAACATTAATCTAGGTATCACCTAAGGATGTATATCCTGGAACACTTGGAAGCTCTTCCCTCCTCCCCCGATTACCTCTCATATCTCCATCCTTCTGTTTTATTTTAAAATGGTGTTCTCCTTTTCTATTACCTTTTATTATTATTTTATTGTAAACCATCCCAATATCTTGTCGAGGGGCGGTATATCAAGTCTTTTAATAAACCATAACCTCCCCCTTCCTCCTTTCTCAATCTGTGGATAACATTCTACTCCTCCCTGTTTGCAACCTTAAGGTCATCTTTGATTCCTCCCTTTCCTTCTCCACACATATCCAACTGCTATCACATCAGCAAAATTCACTCCTTCCTATTTGAGTATACTACTAAGACACATCCATTCTTTAGTCACCTCCCGTCAGCTATTAGACTCCTCCTTGTTGATTTCCCTCTGATCATCTCTCTCTCCTTCATTCTGTTTTCTGAAATGATATTTTTAGTCTTTGAATAAAAGTGCCCTGTCTGAAATTATACTGGATCAGCCTGTCTCAGAGGTTTTGAAGCCCTCTGGTACTCTCAGGCTGAGTTACAAAGTCACCGGTCACTCACTGACCAGTGCTGTGAGCGGCCGAGTCCGGCAGCCTCCTTGGAAAGGACTGAAATGGATGGGAGTTATATGGACCACCGGAGGAATATTGTATTTCCCATCATTCAAAAGCCGTTTATCCATTACAAGAGACACAGGGAAAAATGAATTGTACAAACACTGAAGATACCGCCACCTATCGCTTTGCGAGAGGCACACGGTATAAGGAAGGAGAAAAAGACTTCAACAAAAGGGGAAGCGAGAAATTCATATGAGGAAACTGCCTGCAGAAAAACACTGCACTTCTCCCTCTATTCACAATCTAACTGATCTTTGGCAAAGTCACAGAGTTGGATATCTGCATTTGTTCCGAGTGCAGTTTGCAAAATCTGCACTAGAAACCTTATCACCTGCCTCTGGTTTCTCAGCTTGTTTCAGCATAAGCAGCTCTCCCTTTCATCAGGCTTTTTTTCTTTTTTTTTTTAAGAGGTGAAAGTTTCTCTAAGCTTTTCATTTTCATTGGTAATTAACTATGGAAATAGAAAAGAAAATCTGATACAGAATTCACGTGTGTTTAAATTGCCATCACAAAATGCTTCTAACCCAGAAGTTTCCAAAGGAAATGTCAGTCACAGGTAATATAGATAGAGAACAGAGAACAGTTTTAAAAAACACAATCAGAATTAGCAGAAAAGAAGTGGTTAATTTTGAGCCATATATCCATAAAGCATTACTAAAGAGGACCAGAGAAATCCACTGTTTATCCCAGGATAAGCAACCTGGAATTTTTGTACCTTTTTGAGGACCTCTATATACTGGAACATCTGAAAAATCTCAAAATACACATCATACAAATATTACTAACAAATTTCTAACAAACACATTTTTCTACAGTTTTTAGCTTTTAATTTTTAACCGTAAATCACAAATAAGGCTTCTAAAACAGCCCTCTAAAAGTTGTTCTTATAAATTTAGGGCTAGCCTTCATTTGCCAAGTTTTATGAACCTAATCTGTTTGTACAACACTACTGAACTACACATTATCTTCTAACTAATTCAAGAAAAAGAGAGAGTCAACAAAAGAGAGAGTCAACTAAAGAACGCTAGAGAAAGGTGAAGAGAGACGGACGATATACAGGGAAGCAGGCAGAGGAACAGAGACAGATCTGGAAAGGTCGGGAAAGTCAACTCAGTTTGATAGCAGCATTTGCTCATCATACATCAACAAATTTTAAAAAAGCCAAGCTTAAGTGTCACCAATATAGAAATGAGGACAATTTTTAAATCTGTAATAATAATTTTTATTTACGAAAAATTCAATAGATTATTCATCCAAGCAATGTCTTCTTTCAGTGGTTCAATATCGTTTTATAACAACTAACTTATTCTGTGCAATATATATTTTATGAAGTTATTATACCATCTAACAATCCAGGTTCTCCCCATGCTTTAAGTATCCTCTGCCCAAAGCGTGGGCCATATGTAAATAGATCCTCGGAGATATTTGCTTATAAATACTGACGGGACGTCTGTCTGAGGCTGGGACAAGCACAATCGACACATTCAGCTATTCTCGATCTGTTGGTGATGAACGGAAACATGCACTCGGTATTCTTGTTTCTTCTGTTCCTCCCATCCTGTAAGTATATTCGGGGGACAATAAACAGACTATTTTCATTACTTGAATGACGACTGATGTGGATCAGATACTAACGCCCTGGTTTTCCTATTTTTATAGTTGTCATCGGCCAGATCACCTTCAAAGAGTTTGGTCCCGGAGTTGTGAAGCCCTCGGAGACCCTCAAACTGACCTGTAAAGTCAGCGGAGCCTCCATCACGGACAGCAGCAAGATGTATTCAGTCGAATGGACTCGGCAACCTTCAGCTTCAGGGCTGCAATGGCTGGCACGCATACAGCATGACAACGGCAAAGTTTACGCTACGTCTCTTCAAAGTCGATTAACAGTCTCCAGAGATACCGCCAAAAATGAGGTTTATTTGGAAATGACTAATATGAAAACTGAAGACTCTGCCGTATATTATTGTGCAAGAGAGACACAGTGTGATGAGGGAATCAATCGGCCATACAAATACCACAAAAGGTTTATTTTCTCTTGGAACATACAAACCAACAGACTGAAACATGTTTGTCTAGCCCTGAGGTTCCTAAATGGCTGAAGTGTTAAGCCTTCTACCCATGCACAGAAATGAATCACTTATTTATGTAACTGTAACAGACTAGATAATGATCTGAGAGAAACTCAGATGCTTCACAACTGGAAGATCATATTTTAGCAGCACAGAGGGATGCAGAGGATTCACTGTGAACATCTTGAAATCCAGATGTGCCGTGACTCCTGAGAGTTCGAGGTTTTCCATCCCTCTAATAGCCTAAAAGTGGAATTTGATCTCACCCTGGAAAGGCGCGAGCTAAATACTATAAATAAAAAAATACATATTCTGGAAAATGGCCGCTAATCTTTGCAACTTTGCACAGATTCGTAGATTGGCTTCTAAATCTGACAAAACTAGTAACCAAAGCTTCTAAACTGCTCTCAGTCTCTGGGAATAATAAATATTATAAAAAAAGAAAACAATTTCATATTTATCACATCGTCCACTGTTTTGAACTAGAAAGCAGCAGATAAAATGAAACTGCTCTCCAGCCACATCATTTCTGACCAGGCAGATCATTTTTTTTCTTAGTCTTATGTTTTCCTCGAACATATAACATGAAGAGCTAAAAAGAAAAGTGTCATAAACCTAAACTTAGGGCTCTGTTAACTAAACTGAGCTGATTTTAGCCTGTGTTAATCATTACTGTGGCCCTGCACCGATGGCTACCACAGGCTAAAAACAGCCACTAATATCCTTGTCATAGATCTTTAGCACAGTATGGGGGGGGGGGACTGTGGACAGAGACTTAGCCTGTAATAAACATTGCAGTTAGTGGGGGGGGGGGGGGCTATTATCTCACACTGTCACTTTAGCAGTTAACAAGGATGCACTTACAGTAACATCTCCTTAAAATGAGACATTGAGTGCATCTGTACTATGTGCGAATGAACTTAACGCACAAGTGGGACGTTTGTGGGGTAACTGCAGGGGACGTGCTGGTCACATCTCCAACAGTCTGCAAACAGCCTTTGCACTTCCTGCTTGCTGTAAACGCACAGTAAGTGCAAAACGTTAACACAGTTTTAGGCTCTCTACAGCTCAATACATTATGGTCCTTGAGTCAGCACTCTGTACTCAATGATTTCCGAACAAAACCCTCCTTTACAACGCTGGTTAGGTGAAGGCAGCCCAAAGCAAATTTCCCTCTGTAGTAGGCAGACATCCGCCTCCTATATGTACTAAAGAAGAATTCAAGATAATGCGCTTTCAGTAAAGGGACAATTAACACCAGAAGCCGAGTCCCAGCACAGGTGGTAAGCAATAACCAAAGACATAGTAGGCACCTAGGCATCTTTATAAAATAGCACTAAAATAGGCATCTTCCTGCCCAATTAACATAGACTCCCTGTTAATAACATTTCACTTATTTAAAAATCTTATATTGCCTTTTTTCAGCTTTTCTTTCATTTATTAGAGATATACCCACTCATAATTACAGTTCTGGACAGTCTACAAGCATTTATTCACAGTAATATGCATTAAACCAACAGTTTTATAATTTTCCCATATCTCCACATCCTTAACCATAGTCGTACTTTTAACCAGGGTGATGAGCAGCTCCTTGTTGTCACACAACATAAGAACATAAGATATGCCATACTGCGTCAGACCAATGTCTATCAAGCCCAGTATCCTGTTTCCAACAGTGGTCAATCCAGGCCACAAGTATCTGGCAGTTTTCCAAAAAGACACACAGGTTCCACAATGCTTGTATTGGGACAAGTAATGGATTTCCTGGGTCCTCTCTAATAATGGTTTATGAACCTTTCTTCCAGGAACTTATCCAAACCTTTTTTAAACCCAGCTACACCAACAGCTTTTACTACACCCTCCAGTAACGAATTCCAGAGTTTTATTACCCGTTGAGTGAAAAAATATTTTCTCTTCTCTCAAATGGGTTACATTGTAGGTTCATTGCGTGTTCCCTAATCT
The DNA here is from genome assembly GCA_033557465.1 of Ichthyophis bannanicus. NCBI lineage: Eukaryota > Metazoa > Chordata > Amphibia > Gymnophiona > Ichthyophiidae > Ichthyophis > Ichthyophis bannanicus. The sequence continues at coordinate 127,014,869 of CM066048.1, forward strand.
TTCTATTTTTTTGATGGCATAAACAACTGATCTACGTTTACTCGTTCTACTCCATTCATTAATTTATAGACCTCTATCATATCTCCCTCAGACATCTCTTTTCAAAGTTGAAAAGCTCCAACCTTTTAAGCCTTTTCCCCATAGGAGTATCCTTCCATCCTCTTTACCATTTTGGTGGCTTTTCTCTGTACCTTTTCTAATTCTGCTATATCCTTTATAAGATATGGCAACCAGAACTGCACACAATATTCAAAGTGCGGTCACACAATGGAATGATAGAGGCATTATAATATCCTTGGCTTTATTTTCCATTCCTTTCCTTATGATACCTAGCATTCTTTTTTCTCTCTTGGCCGCTGTTGCACACTGGGCGGAGGGTTTCAACGCATTATCCACAATGAAGTTTAAATCTTTTTTCCTGGGCAATTGTTCCTAATGTGGACCCCTGCATCGTGTAACCATAATTTGGGTTGTTCTTTCCTAGGTGCATAACTTTGCATTTGTCCACATTAAATTTCATCTGCTATTTAGACATCCAGCTTTTCAATTTATCAAGGTCCTCCTGCAAATATGCAAATCTCTGCCTTGTGTTTTCTTTTTAAAATCACAGCTCCAGCTCTTCTGTCACACTGGACTTACCATCAGTTCCACTAATTTTTTTGTAAGAGTTTTCTGGGACTGAAGTATAACAACGATGCTGATTTTCCTTTTCTCAATGGCTCTTCCATCATGTATGTACAAGTTTAAATCCTTGGCACTAATCATTCTAGACTTTACCAGAATAGCTTAGCTCATAGGTTTTCAACCCAGTCCTCGGGGAACCCTGGGCCAGTCAGGTTTTCAGGATTCCCACAATGAATATGCATAAAACAGATTTGCATACAATGAAGGCATAACATGCAAATCTCTCTCATGCATATTCATTCTGGGAATCCTGAAAACCTGACTGGCCCAGGGTTCCCCAAGGACTGGGTTGAAAACCCCTGGCTTAGCTTATAACTCAATTTTTTTTCCTTTTTAAGAGTGTTATTTCCCAATTTCCCATGAAGGAATCCTGTCCTGAAGTTGTGAAGTGTAGGCCGGGTCCACCTACAAAGCCTCCCCAATTACCAATAAACAGTTCAGACAGCAAGTTGCTCAGCTACAAAGAAACTTTTTATTTGTCACAGCAAACAAATGGTTATAGATGCAGATAGCAAGTACCTGTCTGAGGGACAGTGGGGCAGCCTTCTCTCTGCAAGGGGAGAAAAGAATTGCCCCCCAAGACCCTCTAAAATTGCTGTCTTATATATACCTCTCTGCTTCAAATTCTAAATAGTTTCAGCAAATGCAAAACTCTTTCCCAGGGCCTTCTATGGTTATGCAGCTAGATCTGCTGATCAAGGCTCGCCTATCTATGCAATCAATCATAGCCCTCTGCCTCCTCCTGTGTTTTTCAATCTGCTGGCACCAATTGAAACCTTCAGGGCAAGAGCATTAGTTGAATTCCTGGCTTCACCTGTTTGAACCTAGGCTTATATCCTTGGACACTTCTGTCCAAAGTATAGCTTTTTTTTTAGGCTTTATAACAGTCATAAGCTGCATGTGCTCTTTTCCTGTTGCCCACCTGTTTGTACCAACCATATGTTGCTGTGTCTGTTTCAAACAGGCCAGAGTGCAGTTATAAGGCAGATATATATGCAATCATAAGGCAAACATATAAAGCAGATCTGAGCTGATTATCCCTTTATTCCAATTATCCCTTCAGAAGCTTTCAGAAACCTTGAAACTAACCTGCAAAGTCAGTGTTTTTTCCAATTGATAGCGCATTCTACTGGAGCTGGATCCAACAGTTACCAAAAACAGGACTGCAATGATTGGTGTCTATACACTTTGGTGGAGCCAAACACTATCTTATGTCACTCCAAAGTTGATTATCTCCAAAGACAATCTCAAAAATGAATTCTATTTAGAAACGAGTGGCATGACTACTGAGGAATCCGCAGAATAGTACTGTGCGTGCGAGAAACAGTAAGAGAAAGGCTGCAAATGCTCGTCCAAATACTGAAACTCTTCTAGGAGCAACAGCTGTCAAGCACTTTGTATTCTTCTGGGAATCCCGGTGTGTGAAAGAAAAGAAAGAGACACTAACATACAGCTGCAGCTTTCTGGAACTATCATTTCTGGAATGGCATGTAACTGACTCAGCAAATTCCTTGCATCCTGTTAGCCCCAAGACTTATCCAGCTCCAGTGCTTATCGATCATAGAAACATAATGGCAGAAACAGACCACATGACCTATCTAGTCTGCCCTTCCATATGAATTACAATAGCCCCATTTTTTCCTTTAGAGATCTTCTGTGTTTGTCCCATGCTTTCTTGAATTGAAATACTGACCTCGTATCTACATTCCACGCATCTACCACTCTTTCTGTAAAAAAATATTTCTGCATATTACTTCTGAGTCTATAGACTTTCAACTTCATCCTATGTCCTCTCATAGCAATGCTTGCTTTAAATCAAAAGAGACTCTCCTCTTGTGCATTTATGCCACCAAGGTATTTAAAGTCTCTATAATATCGCCTCTCTCCTGCCTTTCCTCTAATGCATAAATATGAAGATCTTTAGTTCTGTCCTCTTATGCTTTATGACGAAGACCGTTGACCATTTTGGTAGCCGCCCTCTGTACCAAATCCATCCTGCTTATATCCTTTTGAAGGTGCAGTCTCCAGAATTGCACACAACTCTCCATATGAGGTCGCACCACTTATACAGAAGCACTATCACCTTTCTTCTGGCCAGTCCTCTCTCCCTATGCACCCAAGCATCCTTCTGGTTTTCGCTGTCGCCTTTTCTACCTGTTTAGCCATTTTAAGATAATTAGAAACAATCACGCCTAGGTCCTGCTTTTCTTTTGTGGACAGAAGTACTTGGCCCCCTATACTGCAGCGCTCCTTTGGATTTTTGCAGCCCAAATGCATGACCCTGCATTTTTAAGCATTAAATCTCAGCTGCCAAATTCTTAACCATTTTTCAAGCTTAGCTAGATCACTCCTCATTTATCTACTTCTTCCTGGGTGTCTACTCTATTGCAGATTTTGGTATCAACTGTAAAGAGGCAAACCTTATCCGACAGCCCTTCCGCTATATCACTTACAAAGATGTTAAAAAGAATCAGACCAAGGACAGATCCCTGCAGCACACCACTGGTAACCTTCTCCTCAGAGTGAGCTCCATTTACTTGTACCCTTTGTTGCCTCCCACTCAACCAATTTCTAACCTATTCAGTCACTTTAGGTTCCATCTCTCGGGTGCTCAGTTTGTTTGAGAGCGCTAGAGTTTGAAGAAGAGCCGGGAAGTACAGAGGCTCGAAACACTACAACGTTGGGTCACTACTTTTGCTCTCATCCACGCTTGGGTTGGTTTTCCGGAGTTTGGGGCTCCCCTTGAACTGATTGCTGCCGTCGCTACTGGCATCTACTTCGCCAGATAAAGCTGGATATAAACAAGTGAGCCTATATGATAGCTGAGGCAACGTCGATGGGAACCTATACCCTTTTCCCGGATATAACCACAAGCTAAGTACTCTTATTTAAATTCCTTGATGGCCGGTTGGTATTGAGGGTGTTGGTCCCTCGATCCGTCATTAGGGGTGTCCCTAATTTTACTTTAAGAAAAAAACGGAACAACACGCTATAAGAAGGGGAGGTTTTTCTTCCTTCCTTCTAGGCGTGCGTTCCAACAAAAATTTGGTGAATGGTTAGGTTTCTCATTTTCAATGTGGTTTAACTGTGGAGGAAACTATTAGGTTAATGTGAACAGTTTGTTTATAAGTCACCTGTACAAAATAGTGTCAAAGGTTTTACTGAAATCTAAGTACACCACATCTAGGCTCTCCCTTGATCCAGCTCCCTGTATACACAAACAAATCAATCAGATTTGTCTGACAAGACCTGCCTCTGGCACACCCATGCTGCCTCGGATCCTGCAATCCATTGGACTCTAGAAACCTCACTATTCTCTCTTTTAGCAGCAGTTCTAATAATTCACTCACCAAAGAAGTTATACTAACTGGCCTGTAAATGTCATCTTCATCCTTTCTAATGCTTTTGTGTAAAGGGACCACATTTGCCTTTCTCCAGTCCTCTGGGACCACTCCTGACTCCAAAGAGGCATTGAAAAGATCAGATAGTGGAGCCGCCAGGATGTCCCCAAGTTCCTTCAGTATTCTCAGATGTAACCCATCCTGCCCCATCGCTTTCTCTACTTTTAATTTAGCTAGTCCCTCAAACAGTCTTTTGAAAATCGTTCAAGATCCCTGCCACTTCTGTTCCTATTGCTGGGTGTTTTCTGAGATCCTGCTGTTATGAACACAGAACAGAAATATTTATTAAGCAATTCTGCTTTATACTCATCAGCTTCTACTTATTCTTCCCCTTCAGGCTTCAACCTCGAATTTGATAATACCACTTATCTTATCTGAAAAATGTCTTATCCCCCATTTTATTGCATTAGCTATTTCTTCTTCTTTTTGTATCTTTGTTTTCCTGACTACTTTGTTAGCTTCTCTAAGTTTTTCCAAATATTGATGTGTGTGTCTTCTCTCTGTGATCTCTTGTATTTTATGAGGGCCTCCCCTCTTTTTCTTCATTTTTTCAGCTACCTGTTTTTGAGAAACATAGTGCAGTGTGGGCAGGTTAAGGATAGAGAGTGAGTGTAGAGAGCACATTAGCATGTGAACACCAGTAACGTACCCCTATGGATATCATTTGGTGCATCAAATTTAATTGCATCACACATTAATGCGCTAGCTGCTGAGAGATGCTGATCACTAACACTAACGCAGAGGCTTGGCACCAAACGCGAGTTAAAAATGTACCTTAAATACACGGCCTTAATGGTCTTTAGTAAAAACACCCCTAAGGTAGCCTAAAGAAAAATTCCATCTTATTTTTTGGTTGCTCATTAACCTTTTATTTCCAAAAAGTACTAATATTCAGTTTGTTTTTGGGTTGATCAAAGCATTTCAGTGTATTTTTTTTTAGCTGCTGCCATGAAAAATGTTTCCTTATTAACAAAACTGTCTGGATGGCAAGAAAAAAATGTCATCATATAAGCAAGAAAGAAGATCCAGTAAGACATTCAAGTGCATAACACTCCAGAAACAAAGGATTTAAAATTGTACATTATACAGCCCTGACCAGCAAGTTAAGATGTCCAGAGGATCAGAACAATATGTCTTATCACTTCACATTTAATTATACATTTGGCAGGAAACTTCAAAAGAGACATCATTCCCTCAAAATGTTTTTAGATATGTCTTGGGTTCATCTGCACCTAAGTTCTAAGACCATGACCTCTGAAAGTGTTGCATGCTCCATAGCATTCACTGTTCTAGTCTTTACTGAGCCTAGCACCAGTAAAACATAAGCTTTTCTTGTGCCATACAAAGGATATAATATTATAAAGTCATTCCCGCACATGTGCGGCACATTCACATGTAAATGATCTCTTATAAAGCAGTAACCAGCTTTGCTGATGGACAGACACATGGGCGGAGCTTAGGCAGCGTGTGCACCTACGTGCATCGATTACGAAATTTACGCACATACTTGCAAAGTATGGACACAGATAATTCCACCAGCTCCAGGGCTAGTGTAAATGCCCATGTCTGCAACGGAGGCACACATTAGGCATTTTGTAAAGATGGCACCTACGTGTCTTTATAAAATGGGCTGAACATCGATACCTTAAAATACGATTTACTAGGCCCCGCCTTATAATGTAAAGTCCTCTAGTTCTCTGAGATTCAGAATAGATGGTACATATAACGTTTTCTGCAGGTCCGGTCCCCTCATTTGTAGCCAAATAGCTCATTTTTCTCTGATTTTATTTTGAAACAGCAAAAGACGGTCCCAGTTTCTGGCATTTTTAATTCACTGGGTTTTAGAAAGAGAGAGATTTGGTTTCACTGCTGAAAAAAAGTTATTTTACACCCAATTCATTTCTGGTTCCTAGAGTGATACATCTAAATCTTTAGCGTAAAGAAACCATGTGTGCATTTCATTATTTCTGAATTTTAACTCTGCATATAACAGACTTATGCAATATATATCTGGTTATTTGGTGTCTTGAAGGGATTTCCATGACTATGCTCCTGCTTTATAAGCGGATCTCTGCACTCTCCCATCTCAGATGCATAAATGATTCGCCGTTTCCTCTTCAAACAGCACCTGCATTGATTTCCATCAGTTCTCTGTTCACAAGCCTAAATTCTGAGTTCTTCTGATTTAAATTTGGCAGCTATAATATGAACCTGCTGCTATTTATTTTTCTTTTGCTGCTGAGTGACTCTTCAAGGTCACTCCTTCCAGGTTATTGTGTAGAAAGATCTGCGCTTACTCAGTTGATCTGTTGTATAACTGGAATTGTTTCCTCGTTTAAGGTGTTTTTTTCCCGGAGATCACATTGAAAGGTTACGAAGCTCTCACCACTCTCACTGTGAAGTCACTGGTTCCAATATCAGTCACAGTTACAGCTAGCACTGGGTCCAGCAGCCTCTTGAGAAAGGACCAGAATGGTTGGCATGTGACTGCCCTGGAAACAGACGACACCTGCCGCCTGTTGCTGTGCGAAAAGGGAAGTGAGAATTCCTGCAAATACTTTCAACCTCCTCTCTGAGGACACATTAAATTAAGAGAAAGCCAGATGTCTCACATCTTAGAAACACAATTACCAACAGCCAGTGTCTGCATATTTGTTAAAAGTCACTGCATCTAAAAACTGGCACAGAAAGAAACTGGTATAAAAATATATTTTGAGCTCAGAGTACAAAATGTTAGAATATAATTTAAGTCAAACCAGAAATGATTCTGCCAGGTTACAGCAGAACTGAAACCTGATTCAGATGTTTTCAGGTCCCCACTGCCATTTAGGTTCCCGTATAAAATAAATGAACCATGGGTTTATACCGTGGCATTACTAGCCCCCTCCCTCATCACCCCCCACGCTGTGCACTGCAATGCACCCCCCAACCCCAACCTGCTCCACGGAGGCAGCGAGACAAGCTTATGATTCCGCTGGAATGCCGCAGTGCCTTGCACTCCAGGGGCCGGTTACTCTGCTCTCCCAGCCGAAATCTCACAATTCCTGATTATTAGGAATTTTATCACAAAGAAGAGGGCGTCACCTCCAATTGTTTACTGACTTTTCCCTACATTCCAAAATCACAGAAATAGAGAAATATTTTATGTGATGTTATTCTGAAAAGTAAGTTTCTATAAAAGTTTTTATCAACATGTTGCTATTGGTTAACAAGCTGTGAAATCATTCTAAACTAGCTCCAGTTCCATTTTGACACCCTCAGTAGATGTTTTGAACACTCACTCTTTTAAGGCGTGTTCCTTTCACAGGATTCGAAAGCCAACCACTGATCTTACAAACGGCACAAGTTCAACACTTTCATTTTTTATTTTTTCAGTAAATTGTTCGATCTTATCATTCCTGTACATTAGTAAGTCTTCTGTGTTGACTGCCTTTTATAACACAAACATAATCTCTACTGACTATCACATGAGAATATGCAGACATTAACGGGGTTATTCTGAGGCAGAAATAGGGGGGGGGGATGGACGTCCATCCTCGCTATTTGTGGTGGCTCCTGCCCCCGACTAGCTTCCCTGCCGGTTATGTGGGGAAGTTAGATGGAGGTGGGGGAAGGGGCAGCACAGGGGTGGAGAGTGGGCGGGCAGTGGATGGTCGCTGGCCTTGGACGTACAGGGCCGATTCTAATGTCAGCCCTGAACTTCCAAAGCCGGTGAAATGTGCAGGGAAGTTATTCCACCCCTGCACCCCTGAGGTGGAATAACTGCCCTGGACATATTGTTTTTCAAACTTTGGGGCGCGGATGGGGCTGGGGGACCAGGAGACTTTCCTCACAGCCCGACCCTGGCCTTCGAAGGATGGACCGGGGGTCAGGCTGCGGGGAATTCACAGTTGTAGTCGGCGGCCGGCACTGTGGCTTTTAAATGGAGCTGCAGTTCCATGGCAACATGGCAACATGACACCATGGTGCCAAGGCGCCATTTAAAAGACTGAGTTAGCTGGGCAGTGCCTGTACATGCAGGTCAGGACTGAATTGCAGTCCCGGTCTGCACGTACAGGCCTGATTGTGATTCTGATCCCACGGGGCCCCATAGGATCAGACTCGCAACCCCCTTTGTATGTCTGGGTCAGCCGGGCTGGATGTGTGGGACGGACTGTAAGTATATAAAGGTGGGTGTGCCAGCATTTGTGGCATTTCCAAAACTTAACTCTATGCCACTGCTCGTATCTACCAGAGAGCTCAGAAACTCCCGAACCTAAAAAGTCAGAGTTGCCTGGAAACAGAATTTTCTGATAAAGCTATATGGAGGCCAGATTAGGTTGGACACTTGCTATTAGCACTAAACGTTTGAGTTCAACAATGATATCCAATAAGCTTTGGAAACCCAAAAGCTTAAATCTGGGCCTTAAACCCACACATATGTTTCATTTTCTTAGAGATTACAGTGAATGTCGTATGCATCAAATGCACTCCACAAATTTACAATCCACAGGAAAATAAATGAAGTCAGACTACTTCAACTGCTTCTAAAATAAAGATACCGATTTAGAAAAGATTGGTTTCTCGATGGATTCTGGAAGGCGGTGGTCAGAAGGGATTTAATCATTCGATTCTGCAGCTTTCACTTGTTTCTTTTTATGGACTTGTCTAGTTTTTTTCCAGTCACCCATGCAAATGCCCGTTCTTCTGCTCTTGTTTATATAACAGCTTTGACTTCCCTTATCTGTAGTGAATTCACAGGCAGAACCAAACATCCCTTCTTTAGAGTTTCAGGATTAAAAATGAAATGTCTTTTTGGTTTTCCGATTCTGTTAATCCTCTTTTCATGTAGGTACGGGCTGAACACTGTGGGGAATTCAGTAGTTTTCTAGTTTCAGACTTTTGTTATTTGTTCTTTAAGGTGATGTGTCCAATAACCTCTTCCTTGCTTCTTCTCAATAGGTGTGTTTTGTGAAATTACCCTGGAAGAATCTGGTCCTCAGGTTTTGAAGCCTTCGGATACCCTCAAACTGACCTGTAAAGTCAGTGGTTATTCCATTGGCAGCGGCTCCTTTTGGTACTGGGCTCGTCAGCTTAACGGGAGAAGGCTGGAATGGATGGGAGAGATATCTAGTCAAGGAGCAAATATATATCACCCATCTTTCCAAAGCCGAATAACAATCACCAAAGACAATTCCAGAAATGAATTTTATCTATCACTGGGCAACATGAAAAAGGAAGATACAGGCACATATTATTGTTCAGTAGCTTAAGACACTGTATGAACCTCTCCTACAGATACTGCAGCCTAGTCTAAGTCAAGGATTTCCCAAACATGTCCTGCTGAGAGAGTCGGGTTTCAAGGATATCCACAATCAATATACATGAGATTAATTTGCATGTGGAGACCACATACGGCGGAAGTCAAAATGGGGACTTATTTTGAGCTAGTTGATAATGTCTATGGGGTTATTTTAGAAGTATCGGCATTCCCACGTGTAGACTGGAATTCAGGCGTGAATGCCATTTCAAAACAGGCTTTCCTAAGGTGTGGGAATGGTCACCACGTCTACCTGGCCAGGGAAAGGCACTTGTTTGGGGAGGGCGATTCCCCATTTCATACATGGAATCTACATCTCACTGAAAGTTTTCAGATGTTGGCATTTACAACTGCCCCAATGAAAAATAAATTCCTTCTGGCAATGACTTGGGGCCAACCCCCACTGCCTTACTGACCACAGGTATCCTGCTCCATACCAGCCCCTGACTCCACCCCCATGTGATGTCCCAGCCCCTCCCCTGATGTAGCCACAATCACCCTCCCAGGGCAGCTACAACCTTCCCCCTAGGAAGCCACAACTCCTTCTCCTTCCAAACATCCCCTCTCCCCCCAGGAAACACAATCCCCCCTCAAGGCCCTCCTGAAGCACAATACTGTCAACCTAAAGCCCAGTGATAAAGCTCTTGATTGGCTGCTACCACCAGGCCATCTACCTCCTGATCCCTGCTCAGCATGTGGTTGGAACCACAAAAGTGCTGATGATCCCTAACTGTACATCAGGGGTTTGGACATTACATTGGGGGAGACACAGTAGAGGACCAGCACAGAGAGGGGGGGGGGGGAGGTATCCACAGTCAGGGATATAATCAGAGGGGCTCAGTGGCAATGAGGGGAGGCCCAACCTGTGCTGCTGACCGAGTATACCACTGCTGAAACTCTGCAGTTGAGTTTTGAAGAAAGAAATGGCTGGGCTTTTCACATCCAAAAAGTGTTTGGTTGTCTTTACTCCTTATTGAAACAGTGTAGAGAAGGAAGATGCCCTTATGTAGAAGAAAGATTTATTTCTTCAAAACGCACCAGCAGTGGTCGGCATTTAAATATTTGTAATTGTGGAAAGTGAAGTGAAGTGAAATGCAGTAACGAGAAACACTATAACCAATTTTAATTGCTAAAAAGTAAAAGGGACAATCAGTAACGAGATCCGCTTTTTGACAGTGGCCTTAAGACAATGAAGTCTAAGAAAAATATTTTTGAATCTTGAAAGATTTGGTAGTTTCTTGTTTAAACTCGATGGGAACTCAACATTCACAGGATTTATGTTTTATCATGAGAGCGGCTTGGTTTATCTGCTTTAAGATCCAAGCGGGGCTATACTGTGTGCCATTTGGCAAAAGCAGCAGTTTTAAGAGGCTGCTCCCCCATGGCAGACCCCCGCTGACCTGAAGCTCTTTCATTGGCCAGAAGATATGAACTGTGACGGCAAAAGCACATATATTGCTCTACTCCTGGAAGCGTTTTAGCTATGAAGTTAGCACCTTTCTGTACCCTATTCATCACCATCCAGAGCCAGACATTTTTGTGCCGATCTGAAATCGCTCTGCGACGTGCACTTTCATTACTCCTCCACCAGCCCATGCCCCTGTTCTACTTCCTTGTTGATACACTCCATTCCTAAAATGGGTCCAGGGACGCCCTTGTAATTTGGATGTCCAAGTGCCCATTTTCAGGCATTCAACGCATGAATAGGCCTTCTAAAATAACCCCCATACTGTCTTTATTCAACATTATTTATAAACCTCCGACCGTAAACGGCTGGTGGCAGCTCAGAGCAAAACATACATAATCTATATATAAAGCAAACAGTCTGAACCCGACAAACAAACCATAACCAGTACGTGCTGAATGTCTTGTCACGCTGTGCCACAGAAGTGACTACAAAGACGCCAAAATACAGGAAGAAGCAAGTTTGAAAAACTTCTCCTTCTCCTACAAAGAGTGTCATTGTTCCACCAATGTCAAAACATTTCTTCATGGGGGGCTTTTTCCCCCCAAGATCCAGTAAATCTCTACGGTTTTCTCTATTCCTACACAGGGGGATGTTTGCAGTAGCAAATCTCTGCTCTGCAAACCAACCAATCTTACCAGATATCAACACGAATGACAAAAATACATAGAGAAATAACTCCTGTAGTAGAAAGGAGATAGAAAAAGAGCGCAGGAAATAAAAACAGGCCAGCACATCCAACAAATGGAAGATTAAGCTTTATTAGTCACCTGACAGAGCCGTGTTTCCGCTAATCACCTAGGTCAGACTATGAAAATTCAAACAAGATTCTCAGGATCTCTTCAGAAAGCATCAGTTTCTCTGTGTCTTGGAGAATACTGCAGTTTATCTGGAAGTAAAATCAGTTCCTTAATATTGAATTAAACCTTCAGGTCAACGCCAGGAAACAGAGCTCAGTTACTACAATGCTTTGCTATGTTATAAGTTTATAAATATAAGAATGATAATACAGGAGACAAGGAAGTAGGGAACAGTAGTTCTAACTTCACGTAATTATATTCATTTACATGACTTTATTTTAAAAAACTCAGGGATGTTTTATGCAGTAGCTATTAACTGATAGATGATTAGACCTGAGGGATTTTGCTTTTAAAGCAGGATGTTTCCTCCCTTTTAAACCACAGCTCTTCTCTCTCTGAGTTTCATGCAAATGAGCGGCCCCAATTCCTGTTCAAATAACTGATCCGGTTTCCTTATCAAGGTCAGTTCACAAGTGGTACCAGGAGTTCCTTCTAGTTCTGATTCCCAAGATCCAAAGATGAAATTGCCGTTTGCTTTTCTTTTCCTGACCCTCCCTTCATGTAAGTTTTCCTCAGAAATGTGCAAGGAGCTCTGTGCTTTTGTGATAAGGTTAATGTCTAACTATATTTCACATTGCTCTAGGTGCTCTTTCCCAGATTATCCTGAAGGAATCTGGTCCTGGAGTTCTGAAGCCCTCATCCACTCTCGCAATGACCTGTAAAGTCACCGGCTACAATATTCAAAGTGGCTATGACTGGAGCTGGATCCGGCAGGCTCCTGGGAAAGGACTGGAATACCTGGGGCATATATATGGTCCCAATGGAAATACATACTACGCCCCCTCTCTCCAAAGCCGATTAACTATCTCCAAAGACAACTCCAAGAACGAAGTCTATCTACAAATGAGGGGCATGAAACCTGAAGACACAGCCACATATTATTGTGCGAGAGGCACAGTGTGAGGACGGAAAGAGGAACCCGTGCAGATACTGCAGCAAAGAGGAACTAGCCGAATATCTGGAGTTCCCTTTCTGAAAAGGCAAAACAGCATCACACCTAATCTCTCGACATAAACCTTGATGTATGTAATCAAAGGCAACATAGCAAAATTTCTAATAAATTAAACTGTCGCGAGAGCTGCATCACAAACATACAACATAGAAAATGCCTCCGACAATGCCTCAGTTTAAAAAGTTAATACCTCCAGAAAATAGACACTTTGGAACTGATTAATCAGGATTCCGCATCAGATGTTCTTCACTTTGAAAAATGTGTTTTAATTGAATTTTAAACTGAGAAAACCTGTTGTCAGCTCTGCTCCATATCTATCCAGACATCTCAGCTCATTTTTCATCTTCATGGTAATCTTAAAGCCCTCACAAATGCTTATCTTTAGTCTTAATATACGACTGTTTATGACAACATCACAGCAATTCACAAGAGCACAATTAATTTAAACAGGACACAGCAGAAGAAAGAAAAGGGTACAAAGGCTGGTCGGGGTTATAAAAACCAGCTGTGTTTTGAATAAGGTTCTTTTGAGAGCAAATTTAACATAATCCACTAAACACAACATTAGACTGCTCTAAATGATTTCTGACTAATGTACGGATCGAGATCGTGATGGCATCTTTATGTTATAATACTCTATTTGCTACCACCTTATTGAAATGAGCCCCTAATGAAAAAAAAATCTCATTCAAGGTTTCATTGAGACGATGTTGGTGAAATTAATATCAAAGAAATAACCCAATTCAAATTTCAAAAATTGTTTAGAAATATTCACGATGGTGGTTACTTTGGAAGCCTTATTCACGATTTCCACATGGAAAATTCTGTATTTATATGTAAAAATGGAATCAAAGTATAAACGTCATTTTTAGAAAGGACTCAATTGACAACTGGATGTAGAAATTGCAAAGGGGTGTGTAGGAGGCGTGGGTATGGCAAGTCCTTTACGGGTCAAACATTTACAGGTGTATTCCCCATTTCATACAGAGGATATACAAATATCACCAACATTGTCCATGTCGAGATTTACAGCTGCTCCCTGACCCTTGTAGGTTTTGGAAAAGTGCTCAGTTAAACCAGCCCTTTGCAGGAGGGATTAAGAGGGGCTACACTTCCTAATCCCCCTCCACAAATTCTAAAGAAAGATAGCACCCTCTGCAGTTAACTGGTGATATTTACACATCGATTTGGAAATGTCCCATATACACATGTAAGTTGCCATGTTCCCGTCACTGATTTTTTCCCCACTTAAAGATTTATAAAATGACTCCAGTGCCTGTACTTATCAGCACATACAATGCACTCCCACACCTCCTATTGGGTTTTTGTAAAAAGCTCAATGTTTGCAGAGGCTTTTCTACAATGCCACTGGAATTGTGTAATTCATGACCTTGAAGTCTCAGTTGCGACCTCCACATATTAAGATGTGCCGTCGCACATATGAAGGACCTCAGAAGAGTGGCAAGTGTCTATTCACTGATCATCACAATATTCACTTATTGGTCCCAAAAATCCAGGAAGGAAAGAGTCTGAAAATATCGTTTGTATAGCCTCACTCCATCAATACCAAAATGTTCCTCTGGGAATTTTGCTATTTCAATAACCAATAAATCCTGGCCAGTTTTGCCGATTTCTAAACTCTCTATGGCTCTCATTCTGAATATTTACCAAAGGAATTCCTCTCACCAATGTCATGGGTCTCTGGGCAATCGCATAAACTTATCTAATAAAGAGAAGGAGCATAATTTCAAAAGCATTTCCTCACGTACAGCTATCATTTTATGAATCTCCCCTCTTCATACGAGGTTAAAAACTTACAGCATGCAGTAAATAATGTAAGATCCATTAGGGAAGGCTTTTGTGTTTATTTGTCATTGTGTTAACTTTGAGAGACCAAAATGTGTCATTTGAGCATGGGGCTAGGTAAATTAAGTAAGCTTGTCAAAAGGTGATACAGCAATGATGGAGAGCTGTTAAGTAATGGCATAGGGACCTGGGACCCAGGTGTTTGCAATGATCCTGTTCAAGGGCTACTCCAACAGATAATACTTAGCAGCTGATTTTTGAAGGGAAATATGGGAAGAGACTCACCATTTACGTACTCAAGTGAATGAGCAGCTGGACAGCATTCTGTAAGCAAGTGCAGAAATCCCATCCCACGTACGTTCAGTGGGGGTGCGCACAAGGGCATAGCATAGGCAGGGCCTCAAATTTATACACATAGATTATTGAATACTGTAACTTGCACACATTTCTAGGCGTGCCCACAGTCACAACTGCTCTGGAGCAGACGTAACTGCTGCAACTAGGTTCAGGCACGTCAGTGTACCCCTATTCTATAACGTGCATGCTTTGCTTTACAAAATAGGCCCCACAGACATGCATGGTACCGCGCTTTACCTGCACAAGAGTATATAAAATCACCCTCTAAATGTGAGCTAGAAACCGCAGGTTCTTTTTAGGGTATCAAACCTTCTAACCATAATGCTACAGGCTGCCTTTGTTACTTCAAGCTAAGAAAACATTTTATAATAGGTTTTCTTCTTGTATAACAAAATGAGAGGGAGCATAATCTGTAGAAGTAATTAATAACACATGGTTGTTAAGGACCAATGAGAAGAGCCCCAGAAGACCAATAACTGGTTTAGGGGCCCGTCTAATAAAGCGTTGTGAAATTTTACAAAACTCAAGGCGCAATAAGTGGAAACCCATGCAGTGAATGCAGGGGGCGTGGCCAGCATCTGCATACTTTACCATACAGGGCAGGCACTTACTGCATGGGTCCCATGTTACATGCATTGGCAAATACTGCAGGTGCACTGGTGTTATCTGTGGATGCTTGTAATGCAGGAACTGATGCTGCCCCAACCCCCCCCCCCCACAAAAAAACATACACCCTCCATGACAAGAGTCCCCCATCCCCCTCACCCCCTGTCGCTTACCCAGATATTCTCCCTGGTGTCTAGTGGAGAACTGTGGTTACTGTGTTCATAGGCATTGGAAGGGGTGGACCACATGGGCCCTGGCCCCACCAAAAATCGCGGCATGACAGGCAGCAGGCTGCCTGCAGGGATACAATCTTCCTGTGGGCAGGTGAAAAGCCACGATCAAGGTAAAGATCCTTCCTGTCTGCGAACAGAAAAGCTTATTTTCCAGTTTTCGTCATTAGGCTCCTTTTTCCATTTCCTGAAGGATGTTTTTTTGGCAACAGCCTCTCTGACCTCGCCTTTAAACCATGCTGGCAGTTTTTTTACTTTCCTTCCACTTTTCTTAAAGCATGGAGATAGCAGTATACAAAAAGTTGTTATATAAATAAATCTCCAGTGGGCAGAAGAGAGCAGACACAATCACAGCAAAGGCTCCTTCTGTCTGCCTGCCAGAGCAGGAGGGAAAGGCCCCATTTGCACCTCCATGCAGGTTGTCTACCCACAGGGATTCAATCTCCCATGGGCAGACGGGAATGGCCACGATTGCAGCAAAGACACCTTCTGTCTGCTCACAGGAGATTAGGGCAAGACAGGAGTCTCTGCCATGATCCTCTTCCTCTTCTGCCCATGGGAATCGGAAAATCAGATCCTCGCAGGCAGAACAGGAGGGGGAGGCCATGGGGGCTATGGGAAGAGCTTTGGCAGAGTTGAGATAGAGCCTGGGTTGGAGGGTGGAGCGTGGGCCTCCTCCAATCATTTGACCATTTTGTCACCCCTACTCAGAACCGATCCCCCAAGACAAGAGCCCCCCTCTGCCATCCCCATCACCCTCTGCTGCTTACCAGTATATTCTACATGGTGTCTAATGGAATAGGGAATTGTGGTCACTGTTAGTCTACTTGGATATGTGAAAATAAGGGTCAATAAACAACCTGTAGGTGAGACCTTTTTATTGGATTAACAATGTATTTTTGACAAGCATTAGAGAATTATCTCCTCTTCATCAGGTGCGTAAAGCAAAGCAGTTATACTGGGGTTAAATGCTTGGTTCCTCCTCTTTCCAGCGGAATAACGAAGCAAAAGAAGTCGAGCATAGTCTACCCAAACATTCCGTCTGCATTGAGACCAGTTCCACATGGTGAGGGACTTCCTATTCCAGAACCTCCATCAGAATATTCTCTTGATTCATCTGATGAGGACAAGGGTGAGCCGACCTGTTCTTCTCCTGGTCCGTCAGCATGCAGTGACCCAGATTTTCACTGGGATGAATTATCAACTCCACACAGAATAACACAGGAAGAACTAAATGACCTGGTTCGTGATTTGGATTTATCCAAGAACAAGGCAGAATTGCTAGGATCAAGGCTCCAACAATGGAATCTTCTAGAAGAAGATGTCAACATTACTCCATATCGAAAGCGCCACCAGCAGTTGGAGCCTTTCTTCAGAAAGGAAAGTAATCTGGTATTCTGTTCTAATACTGAAAGCCTCATGAATGCCTTAAAAATCACTCATGACCCACAAGACTGGAGACTATTTATAGACTCTTCGAAACTGAGTCTGAAGGCTGTGCTTTTGAACAATGGAAACCGTCTTCCATCTATTCCAGTAACGCATGCCGTCCACATGAAAGAGACATACGATAACTTAAAGCATCTACTGACTTCCATTAACTATAACAAGTACAGCTGGCACCTCTATGGTGACTTGAAGGTAGTTGTCCTTTTAATGGGACTGCAGCAGGGATATATAAAATACATGTGTTTCTTATGTGAGTGGAATAGCCGAGCAAGGGATTGGCACTACTTGCGGAAGGAATGGCATCGCAGACAAAATGTAACAGTTGGAGAGAAGAATATCCAGCACCCAGCTCTAGTTGAGGCTCACAAAATCCTGCTATCAGCCCTTCACATCAAACTAGGTTTGATGAAAAACTTCGTGAAAGCCATGGACCGCACTTCACCAGCTTTCCGATACCTGCATGAAAAATTCCCTCGACTCAGCGAAGCAAAGTTTAAAGAGGGAGTTTTTGTGGGTCCTAAGATTCGAGAGATCTTCAAAGATGACCAGTTCAACAACTTGCTGCAGGGTGATGCGAAACAAGCATGGAATGCTTTTCGCCTAGTGTCAAACTTTCTCGGGAATTTTAGGGCAGAAAACTACAAGGAACTAGTAGAAGACATGCTGATGCAGTATCAGAAACTTGGCTGCAATATGTCTCTAAAGATCCATTTCCTTGATTCCCATCTCGATTTCTTTCCTGACAACTGTGGTATGGTAAGTGATGAACAGGGCAAACGTTTTCACCAGGATATTGCAACAATGGAGCAAAGATACCAGGGAAAATGGTCCACTACAATGCTGGTTGACTACTGCTGGATACTCCCCAGAGAAGCTCCCGAACAGCTGTACAAGAGACAGGTGAAAAAATCTAAGAAGTAGTCTATGACTTGGTTTTTTACAGGTATTAACCAAAGGCCTTTTACTATTGACATGCATTTCGTGATGTAAACATTAATTCTTGTAGATTACAAAAACACTAGAGCCAACTTTGCAATTTCACTGTCATATTCATGTTCAGCATATAAAAATTGATAAGAAATGACTATTTTTATTTCAGTAACATGACTTTTGTAAAAAATTGTTGACCAGTTATATCTAGATTATATTTAAGTGCTGTGGCCGAAAATACCAGCCCATGTGAATATCAGGCGGTCAGTGTTGATTTATAAACCAACAATAAACAGCTCCTGGCAGCTCAAAAAAATAAAAGATACATAATCCATATATCAATGAATCAGAACACAACTCAAACCTTAACCACTATTTGCTAACTACTTGACGCACTGCCCACAAAAGTGACGGCAAAGAATCCAAAAATAGCAAGAAAAATCAAATGGAATTGCTCTTTGTCCTGAAGGGGGAGTATTTACCTCATCAATATCAAAATATTCCTCCAGTCTGTGTTTTTCTTCAAGATATAAAAGAAGGCAGATTTTAGAGAGAAATGGAGACAGGACGTTAGATGTCCAGGTTAGGAGGTGAAACATTCCCACTGTGTTTTACAAAAGCCTCTGCCAAACAGAGCCTCTTGGAAAACAGGTGCAGGACTGTATTTGGATGTCTCTCCAAATCTAGAGTAGCCGGAGGAGGAGCAATCCCCAGTCATTCCTGTCCTTCGGCTCCAGGTTCCCGAGACCACTAACTGTAATCTCATGGTACTACCACCGGAGTCAGGCTGCCAAATAAGGGGGTATATTAAAAATCAATTCTATATAGAATAATGAGAGGTTATAATCACAGTAAATCAATGGATGATGAATTACAAGATATTCACACAGCATAAACCCATATTCACCTCTTCTCCACATTTCTTTAAAAGCAATTCTGCAAAATGACATGGCCAGAATGTAGTAATTAACTGGTTTCAATAATGGAAGTAGATTGATTCTGAATCTGGACATCTCCTCCCTTTTATAGACACCTCTGCTCTCTGAGTTTCATGCAAAAGAGGGCACTCTCTTTCCTCCTTAAATAACAGATTCAGTTTCTCCTTTTCAGCAGTCTGATCACAAGAGGAGACATTAGCCCTGTCCAGTTTCGATTCCCAGGATCAAAATATGAAGTCGCTATTTGCTTTTCTTTTCCTAGCTCTTCCTTCATGTAAGTTTTCTTCAGAACTGTGGAACATCTTTCTGATGGGTTTAGTAAGTAATTATTCTCTCTCTTTCTAGGTGCTTTTTCCCAAATTACCTTGAAAGAATCTAGTCCTGGAATTGTGAAGCCCTCAGCCACTCTGAGACTGACCTGTAAAGTTACCGGTTACAATATTGCTAGCGGTTACTACTGGAGCTGGATCCGGAAGCCTCCTGGCAAAGTACTGGAATGGTTGGGAGATATAGCTTACAGTGGGCGCACAGGCTACACCCCATCTCTCGAAAGCCGATTAACTATCACTAGAGATCCTTTCAGGAACGAATACTACTTAGAAATGAGGAACATGAAGACTGAAGACACGGCCACATATTACTGTGTGACAGATCTTGGGAGTGGCTACAGCACAGTGATATACCGACTTACCAAAATCAGACCTAAGTAAACAAACCACATCTAAAGATAGAGAACACCCAAACCCACAGCTTTTTATGCGTCATTTGTGACTTACGCCTGGAGTCAATAAATGAGTTTAGTGATTGTTCTAAAATATTTGTACTGATGAGCCAACGACTGGATTTTTCTCAGTGTATTGTAAAGGTTACTTGAAGAGGCAATGAAAAAAAGACGCCATTGGAAGAAATCTATGCAGCCAATTTAAAGACTGCTTAAGCAGAATTCCACAAGTCTACAGTAGTTATCAATGATCATCTCCCAGTGATGAGTAAGAGATAAAAACAAAGAAAACAAAATTTGAGACCAGTCAGGTTCAAACTTAACAGTTTAAAAACTGTTCAGCAAATATTCAAAAGGATTAATATTGAGAAGCACCAGCACTGACCATGGCATTTTTTTTAAATCCATATAGTGTTGCCAAAATTTGGAGAGTAACTTGTGCTGAATATCCAGATACAGAGCTGGCTGAAGGATTTCTGTTGCCCTAAGCCAGCGATGGCGAACCTATGGCACGCGTGCCAGCTGTGGCACGCGAAAGCCTTGCAGCTGGCACGCGGGAAGGTCCGCAAAAAAGAAAAAGCTGGCTCTGACTGCTGCCGCGGACGCGGCAAGGGCAGAATGCAATGTCCCGCGGGGCCCCCTCCGCTCGCTAAGCCCCTCTGCAAGGGCTTTCAGATTCGCGAGGGAGAGCGTCTCCCTCGCGTCTCTGTTAAGCCCGCAGGGGCTAATGGGAAATTTCCCATCAGCCCCTTAGGGACTGATGGGAAATTTCCCATTAGCCCCTGCGGGCTTAACAGAGACGCGAGGGAGACGCTCTCCCTCGCGAATCTGAAAGCCCTTGCAGAGGGGGCCCCGCGGGACATTGCATTCTGCCGCGGCAGCGGCAGCAGCCAGAGCCAGCTTTTTTTTTTTTTTAATTTGCCAGGGGGGGGGGTTAGGACTGCTAATGGGCTGGGGGGGTTAGGACTGCTAATGGGCGAGGGGGGGTTAGGACTGCTCATGGGCTAGGGGGGGGTAGGACTGCTAAGGGGCGGGGGGGGGTGGGACTGCGAATGGGCTGTGGGCTGATGGGGGCTGTCTGGAAATGGGGTGATGGGGGGTTAGGACTGGTAATGGGCTATGGGGGGGGTTAGGACTGTTAATGGGCTGGGGGGGTTAGGACTGCTAATGGGCGGGCGGGCGGGCGGGCGGGGGGGGGTAGGACTGCTAAGGGGCTGTGGGCTGATGGGGGCTGTTTGGAAATGGGGTGATGGGGGGTTAGGACTGCTAATGGGCTATGGGGGTGTTAGGACTGCTAATGGGCTATGGGGGGGGTTAGGACTGGTAATGGGCTGTGGGCTGATGGGGGCTGTCTGGAAATGGGGTGATGAGGGGTTAGGACTGGTAATGGGCTATGGGGGGGTTAGGACTGGTAATGGGCTTTGGGCTGATGGGGGCTGTCTGGAAATTGGGTGATGGGGGGTTAGGACTGGTAATGGGTTATAGGGGGGGCTTAAACTGAAAATGGGGTGATGGGGGTTTAGGACTGGAAGTGGGTTGATGGGGGGGCTAGGACTGGTATTGGGTTGGGGGGTTGCTAGGACTGGAAATGGGCTGATGGGGGGCTAGGACTGGAAATGGGCTGATGCAGGGACTAGAAGGGAATGGATGCTGGGTGAGGCTGGAACTAGAAGGGAGCTGATGTTGGGGGAGGATTAGAATGGGATGGGGCTGGGAGAGTAAAATGGAGAGGGGAAAAATATTTTGTGTGGGAGGGATAAAAAATCTACAATTGGCCGGGTATTGGGAGAGTAAGTGGGGATTGAGGATGGAGGGGTAAAATTTGAGTGGATGAAATAGGAATGAGGAAAGAGCAAAAGGAGAAAGATTAGTATGTTAAAGCGGATGTAGAGAGAGAGAATGGAAAAAAAAAACTAGAAGAGAGAAGAAAGGACAAATGGACAGCAGATGATGGAGAGTTAGCAGAAAACATGAAGAAACCAGAAGAAAGTGGCTGGAGCAATTGCAACTGTGTAACTGAGCTGAGGTATTCTGTTTATGTAATTCCTTTTTGACATTGCCACTTGTTCTCTTTCCCCAGTAGGTCATGTATTGTTATTCTCTGAAATGTATTGGTTTAATATTTGCAGTGTTGCCTTTTGATAGGTATGGTATGGTGCTTTGTGAGTCCTGGTAGTGCTGTTAGGATACGGCGGGTTTGCTATTGGTTCTAAATGGGCAGTGTTTGTAGTAGTTCCTAATGTGCCTGGCGGTTGGCACTGGATTATAGTAATGTAGAAAACTTTTAGTCTGTCTTTATCCATACACTCATTAAGAGACATGTTTACTAAAAGTTAGTGTATGTTAGCATTATGCAAATATTTATGCAAATTGACGTGCTGGCACTTTGAGGAAATTCTTTGGTTTTGTGCGGCAGTTTGGGCACTCGGGCTCAAAAAGGTTAGCCATCACTGCCCTAAGCAGAAGCCCCGGCTGTGCCGCCCCTCCCCCTCCCACTGCCGATTCTGGTGGTGGGGTCAGGGGCGGCACGGCAGCAGCGGCAGGCCATATGCTTCAGCTTATCTGGACAGGACCAGCCCATCCAGACCCCCACCCTCCAACATAACTTCAGGGGGTCAGAAGCGGCAGGCCATGTGTGCCAAAGCACATGACCTGCTGCCGCTGAGCTGAGCTACTCCTGCTGTCAGAATCAGAGGCAGCGGAGGATGGCTGTGCAGCGTGTCTCAGCACTAGGGGGATGGGGCAGCAGGCCATGTGCGCCACGCTGCCCACATCAGCCATCTAGCCTGCCTAGTGGATGGGCTGGCCCTGTCCAGATAGTCACCAGTACTGACTGCTCTATTTGGATAGTGGCGATATTCAGCTGCTATCCGAATAGGCCAACACCTAGTCCAGCCTATTGGCCATCCTAAGTTATGTGACCAGACTATCCTCATGTAGCTGGGGCTCAGGGTCAGAGTCTTTGCTGCCCTTTAACCACCTGTGGTTTATGGTTGCAAGCTATGAGCAAACAAGGCTAAGTCACACTTCCCGACTCTAAGAGTAGTGTAGCATTGAGTGAGCGGGATCTGGCATCCTCCTGCACAGCAAATTGCGAGTAGCAATGTTTTAGACGAGTTAGGCAGGTAAATAGATATTACAGTATTTTTCAATGTTTCTCCTGATTTTACAAATCAAGGGATACTGATTCTCTCTCTCTCTCTCTCCACTGATTGGAATATTGCCTGTAAGTGAGGTTCTAAAGTCCTTTACCCGATTCGAGGTCTTTACCCTTTAGAACAGAACTTATCCCAAGGATCCATCTCATGCAGGTTCTCCTCCAAGCTCTCACCAGGCTATGCATCCAATCTCCATTCTCTTCTTGTCTGGTTTCATTTTCCAGACCTCTTGATACTAGATACCCCACTGATCCCTGCTGTTGAGCAATTTTTGGGGATAGATTGGTGCAAACAAAAATGGAGTCCCCCCTGCTGGGGTATTCCTCAGTGCATCTGAGAGGGCTACCCGCTAACAGATTCTTATTACTCTTACTCCCAACTCCTTACCTGGCACTGTTAGGGTAATCGGGTTTCTCTATCAGAGGCCTCACCAACATACCTTCCCTCCAAAAATCAGGTTATTTATACTCCCACCAAGGAACCTTCTAGCCTCCACCTTGGGTTCCTGCTTCTCCTCTGTTGTGCTTACTCTAGGCCCTTGTATTACTAATTAGTGGTTTATTTGGATTTTTGGATCAGCAAAGAATATTGTACAAAGAATATTGTATTTCATGTGAGAGTTGGATCAGCAGAGAATATTGTACTCTTGAGCCATGCTGAATTAGGAATTAGCCTGCTAGCCCAGGAGCTGATAACTGAGCCTGGGGTTACTTTAGGTCAAAATCTCTGGGCAAGCAGGCAGTTTTAACCAGACAAGAACTGGATGAGTGACTCATACAGTGACTCAGCTGCTGACATTTCTTTTCAGCTGCTGGTCACGAGCACACTATTAACCCTGACCAATCCTGGTATGAACCATGTGCACAAAATTAGCTCTAGCCAATCCTGATTTGAGCATGCAACATGTTAACCTATGAATTACCAGAGCATGCAGCCAGCACTAGTCTGATTAGAATACTTAACAGGGGGATTTTTCAGCAAGCCTTCGGGACTGCAACTTATATACGAGGCAGACGTGTCTCTGTAGTTTTTCCCAGAGTGATCGCTGAACAGTCCCCCGATCTGCAGTGTGGAGCTACAATAATCCGGTGATGTATTGATGCTTAACTTTGTGCTTATTATTATTCTAAAAGGACTCAATCTAATAAAAGCATATTGTATTTGCTAAAGTGTCTGTGCCTAGTCTGTGAGCTAGTGAATGACAGGGTTAACTCATATTGTATTTGATGCATAGTCTGTGAGCTAGCGAGTGACAGAGTTAACTCATATTGTATTTGCTAAAGTATCTATGCCTAGTCAGTGAGCTAGTGAGTGACAGGGTTGAAGGAAAAGCGTAAAACTTGGCAATACATAAATGGCGACGAGGGTGGGATGTCCTAAATTATTACATAATAAGCTCAAGGGAGCAGGGACCCTAGGATGACAGACCTGGGTGTTGTTAATAGCATATAGGAACCGAGCACTGGATAGAGAAAATCCAGGACAGAGAGAGTGTAGATCTGCGTGGCCAGGCATGAAGAATCCCAGATGTCTGCAGCTTTTGGGGCTGTATGAGAAATCTGGTGAAGTAAATTCAGGACAGAGAGAGAGTGGATCTGCTTGGGCATGCATGAAGAATCCCAGACTTCTGCAGACTCCGCTGAGTTCTCCCAGCTGATGTTACTGGACTGCATGATGCAAGTTTGGTGAAGTAAATATTCTTTGTAAATAGCTGCACTATCTCATAACTCTTTTAGTGAAGTATTACCGGTATTCTTCTGTAATTAAGTGTGTTTAGTTATTATTCTAATTGCTTTCTAAATTTCTCTTCTGACTACTCATGTGTGACTGGGAGAGTTGCTTGCTTTTCTGGATAAGTATCCTTGCTTTGTTTGTGGATAAACTGCACGTCTTCATTAACAAGCTGTGTTAGCCTTTGATGTAGTAAGACATTTGAAAAGAAGAGTGAAGAATGCAAATAGTGTAAAAAATGTGAATATTGTAAATGTTCAAGGTTGGCATTAGGTGTTCCTGCGGGTCAGGATTAAGTGAGAACTGGGTGTTGGTTTTAAAAAGTGAATGTCCTTACATGCTTGCAACTGTTGAAATGCTTTTGCTGCCTGCTTATCGTAAGATGCATCAGATAAAGCCCAGCAAATTAGATTACGATGTTATAATGCCAGACCCGTTTGACAGATAAATTAGATGCCTATCCTGTAGAGTTAGTATTAATTGTTACTTGTTTTTTTAAGGTCCCTGCTTAAGAGAAACTCTGATCAGATAGGTAAAGCACTTGTAAGCTTTAATTTGTTCTGTGTTCAAATGTTTGTTTGTAGTAAAAAACTGTTTTTCTTTCATTACTGGCTACTCCAGTAGATTTTATGGTCCCTGAATGCTGAAGTGACTAGATCAAACAAACAAGGCATGAAACTGTTTTTGGGTTTTTTTTTTACCTCCAAAGTAGAGTTTGAGAACCCTGACAGGACAATGGAGCATTAAATCCTGAGTAAATAAGAAGGTAATCTTTATCATTAATATGTTATGCATCTATTATTTGTCTTTGACTGTATATGCTACCAAGCAAACTTAAAAGTTAAAGGAGGATTTTTATATTGTGGCAAGCACCCCAGGGGGCATAGTTAACCATAAACAGCTATAACTATAGGTTAATTTTTCAGCTATATTTGCCTGAAGGACATAAGACAATTGTTTGTTCTACTGGCTGTATTGAAGATAACATTTCAGATCTGTTTGATGCCAGTTTCAAGTTAATTTAAATGTGACAAAGCACAATTTTATTTATTTATTTATTTATTTTTCTTATATACCGCGCTATTCAGGATCAGCGCGGTTCACAGAGAACAAAACAAACACCTCTTAGAAGTTTCACCTCACTTGAGAATGCCTTTTTCCTGAACTGTAAGATTCAAGATAATTACTTTGCCTTGTTAAGCTTTGTGCTAACGACTGAGGGACAAGACAGTAACATCACAGTTTTTATTTGTTACAGTATTGGATTTTAGGATAAATTCACCTGTTTTTCTGTATTTGAATTTTACGTCTTAGTGTTCAAAGAAAAAGTGTACTTTGTTCTAAAAAGTTTCTATTTTAGTTTCAGTACAGTTCCTGAGAAAATAGATATATGTTGCAGAGAAAACAGATATATGTGGCAGCACTGTGAGATATTAATTTTTCTTTAATTTATACCCTTGCACTTATGTTACCAAGTACACACACAGCAATTACCAGATTAATAAGTTTGCTGAAATTTTGGACAGAGGCTGATATGAAATTGCTTAGTTCCCAAGCATATAGAGCAAATATAGATTAAAGATGGAACTGAGTTCCCAGAAAATAATGAGAACTTGAGTTGATTGGATAAAACCAAATCTTGCTTGTCAGCAATGATCCAGGAGAGGTTTGAGAAAAAGAATAAGAGAGAGAGAGGCAGAAAGGTGAAGCTACGGCCTAGGCTAAGAAAATGTGCTGCTTCCAGTGTGATGATCTGGGCTACCAGAATTCTGACTGCTCTAAGACTCCTCGAGGACCCACAAGGCCTGAAGAACAGGAACCTTGCATATTTATGCCTCTGAAGAGACATGAATAGGCAGGGGGGAATAGGCAAAGAAGAACCCGAGGATCGTCATGAGGCCCAGCCACAAATGCCTTGCAATCCAAGAAGATCGCCATGAGGCCCAACCACCAATGCCTTGTACCCTCTTAGATCTCTCACCTCAAAAGGATCTCTTTTTGACACCATAATTGAGTAGCTTATACAAATCCTTGTGAACACTGCAATTTTAAAATCAGTCTAACAGCACTCTCACTGAGAACAGTGTATACGACAGATTCTAGTTATACGTGAGAGATGAGCCATATTTCTATTTGGGATTGATGTTATAAAATGCTGCAAAATGATAGTTTTATATTGTAAGGATTTTACCCAAATTGTTCCTATTTTAGAATGAGCATATGTCCACTTAGCACTGGACCAATTAAGTTGATGGGAAAGGGACACTGTTTACTCATACTGTTATGCTTATTGATATTCTCTGCCTACCATTTGTTTACACCAATATTAAGTTATTAACAATTGTTTGATATTCTTAGCAGCCTTGCCAAATAAGGATACATTAGTATGGTATAAAAAACATGGAAGGGACCTATGTATGTGATTGGTGGAATGATGCAGGTGATGAAAAAGTGTTGTGTTGTGAGGGATGAAGTGGAATATTAAAGGAGAAACTGTGATAGACAAACTGATGAAGGTAATTTGAAGTGATGTATTTGCCTAATGAATATGTAAACAAAAAAAATTATGAGCACTTTATTCAACTATGCCGTCTCCAGAAGCTTCAATTCAGGAAGTCATACTCAACAATTGGAAATAGACATTTGGAGACAGGCTAGGTGCACCTTGCACCCTGATGAGCTTTGGAAAACCCACACTGGCCATGTGGTACTTCCGGATGCTTTGTGCCTTACTTTTCCTCTGTATGTCCTGGCCAGGCATGCAGAGGCAAAGGGGGATGATTTGATGACAAATTCTCACACAATTGGGTATAATTCTAAAACTTGTCAAAATTGCAGAACACGTGTGTGCAGCTTGTCTGATCTGAAACATGTAAAGGTCAGTCAAGGGCATAATGGAATATTTCCTACAAGCAAATGGATTTCCAGTGATAGAGAGACAAGGAGTTAAGCAAACTGCGAGATAAGATTGACACCATACGAGATAGTTACTGGTAGACCGTTGAAAGTTTATAAAGCAATATTTATTTGTAGGATATGATCTTAATAAATATAGATGAAATTAAGTTTGTCTTATTGTGAAATCTAATCTAGAATTTTTAGTCTTTTCATTTAATATTGGTGCTGCTCTTCTGAATGAGGCCTGGAGCCATGTCACCAATTGCAATCCAGAGAGTCCAGCAGAGAAAATTGGCCAGAGTCCAGATGGAGCAGACCATCCCGAGAAATCCGAACTACACACCGCAGAAACGTTTGAGGGAGTCCCTATCTGCTTCAACGTGTCACAATGAAAGAAAGGCCAAGATGTCCACCTACGAGAATGAGAGGTTCAACTGCTGAGAAGCAGGCCAAATTATCTGAAAATAGGAAAAGGACTATTGGACTTTTGTGGACTTTTGTGAATGATTTTTTTTCTTATGTATTGTTATTGTTTCCTTGGAAAGTAACTGTAATTCTAGTATCTTAGATTTTTTTTTCTTCCTGCTGAACATCATGTGCCCAATTGCTTATGTCACCTGTTCCCCAGATTTTAGTTATTAAAGTCCATGGGGCAGATGTACAGTGGGAAAATGTTCTGAATGTGCAGGTGAAATGAGTCCCCCACTGCATGGGGAACTGATAAAGATAGCTGAGACCTACAAGCCATTTGGCTTTGACAATTGTAATGCCGGGGGGGGGGGGGGAATGGAAAATATCACCTAAATTACACTGAGACTTGTCCCCTCAAGCGTTTGCCTTAATGCTATCCACTATGTTTTAGCCCATGTTATTATTACTGTATTTCTAAATGAATTACAAAGGCGATTCAGCCATTGCTTACGTACAATATCCTTGTTGACCCAAGGGTGGAATGTATTATTAATTAGTGGTTTATTTGGATTTTTGGATCAGCAAAGAATATTGTACAAAGAATATTGTATTTCATGTGAGAGTTGGATCAGCAGAGAATATTGTACTCTTGAGCCATGCTGAATTAGGAATTGGCCTGCTAGCCCAGGAGCTGATAACTGAGCCTGGGGTTACTTTAGGTCAAAATCTCTTGGCAAGCAGGCAGTTTTAACCAGACAAGAACTGGATGAGTGACTCACACAGTGACTCAGCAGCTGACATTTCTTTTCAGCTGCTGGTCACGAGCACACTATTAACCCTGACCAATCCTGGTATGAACCATGTGCACAAAATTAGCTCTAGCCAATCCTGATTTGAGCATGCAACATGTTAACCTATGAATTACCAGAGCATGCAGCCAGCACTAGTCTGATTAGAATACTTAACAGGGGGATTTTTCAGCAAGCCTTCGGGACTGCAACTGATATACGAGGCAGACGTGTCTCTGTAGTTTTTCCCGGAGTGATCGCTGAACAGTCCCCCGATCTGCAGTGTGGAGCTACAATAATCCGGTGATGTATTGATGCTTAACTTTGTGCTTATTATTATTTGTCGCCAGGCAGCCCGTCTACGCGTTACTCATGTTGGGGTGAGCCTGGGCAAAGATTTTGCTAGGTAGTCAAGGGAATGTAAGTCCACTCCGCGTAGTTGAAAGAAGTGACCTCACGGGTTCCAACTACCTAGGAGCACTCAATTAATGAGACCAGGTGGAGGGAAATAAATGCTTTTATTCCCTGGTTAATGCAAAGGTTCAACATAAGATATAATCCATGAAACAGAAAGTCCTTTGTGTCAAAAGGTACCAGTATTTACAATGGTACTGCTTAACTGTTGCTTCACAGTTAAGGCAGGTTTCACAAGTAGAATTCAATACACGAAACAGCAATCACATTTCATTCCTTCCTCTTCATTATATAGAGCATACAGACTCTGGAGCTGAGGCAGTGCACCAATCACATTCCATGAGTTCTGGCATAGGTAAGGGAACAGTGTTTGGATATTCAATCTCCATGGACTCTCCTTCGCTATACTCAGTAGAGGAGTATTCACTGTCCCTGTCTGACCTATCCTTGTAAGTTAGGACTCTGGCGTCTGGCTTCCCATAGCCAGCGGTTCTCAAGGTTTCAGGAATTTTACTGAACCAATCTGGTTTCTTTTCCCTCACATAAGGAGCGTGGGTTTTAGCAGAGCCTTTATGAGCACAACAGTCACAGTCATTGGTTAATGTTTCATACCTGGATTTTGCTGAGTTAGAATCCACAGTGTTTTCTCTTCCAGCCACTCTCCCTTGGTCGCTGAGCCTCTGCCTGCCTGCTTTGGACACAGCTGGGCTTCTAGGCAGTTGAGTAAAACTGGTCCTGGATTCTCCTCTCTCTCTGGGTAAAAACTCCAAATGATCATAAAATTGCTTTCCTCTCTGACCTGGTAAAACTTGGCAGTAATCCTTCAGAGATTGTAAGCTCTTCTCAGAACCCTTCTCCCTGGTTCTTAGCTTCTGTCTCTCTGTTCTGGATTCAGGCAGACTGTGAGAACAGGGCGTGGCAGACACTCTCACCTTAGAGCTGGCTCTATCAAACTTCCCTAGTGCAGCAGGGTCAGTTTGGGCCTTCTGGCTCCCAACCTTGTGAAGTCTGTTCCCACTCAGGTTCCTCTGAGTCCTCTCTTGATGCCTCTCAGGCTTCTCCTGCTCCTTCTCCAGGCGCCTCTCAGCTCTCTCTGTCTCCTTCTCCTCCTTCTCTTCTTCCGTTCTAGAAGCATTCTGCTCTGACTTATAAAGCAAAGTGCTTGAGCTGACTTCCGGGTTTCTTCCCAGGTGCAAGTCATCAGAGTTCCTAGGCTCATTAACTCCCGAATGTCTGTTCCTGTTCCCTCTAGCTGTGCCTGGGGGTAATTGCACACCTAGTTCCTCAAAAGAAACAGGATTTCTTTTCAACCACTCATCTTTATTGACACATGCCTCATGACATATTCTAAAAGGACTCAATCTAATAAAAGCATATTGTATTTGCTAAAGTGTCTGTGCCTAGTCTGTGAGCTAGTGAATGACAGGGTTAACGCATATTGTATTTGATGCATAGTCTGTGAGCTAGCGAGTGACAGAGTTAACTCATATTGTATTTGCTAAAGTATCTGTGCCTAGTCAGTGAGCTAGTGAGTGACAGGGTTGAAGGAAAAGCGTAAAACTTGGCAATACAGCCCTACACCTCCCCCCTGTTAATACCCCAGATAACAGGAAGGTTTCAGTGACACCCAGATCACATGCATAATAGTGGAATTTATCTGGATAGTTGGATGAATATGGCCGCTATTTGCATAGTCGCTGGAAGCACCCCTATCAGCCCATGGACCATCCCATGCTATCTAGATAATGCAAAGGTGGCCTGTGGAGATGTTCAGTGGCACTAGCTGTATAGTGCTACTGAAGCTCTCTTTCAGCACCCTTATCTTGAACTTCCATGGTTATCCAGGTAAGGGCTTCTGAATAATCAACCCCATTAAATGTATTCAGTTTCTGGGCCTTGCTCTCCCTTTGTCAAGTAACATCTACATTCTACTAACATCCTTCAACATCTTAAAACACATTTTTCCTAGAGAGAGAAGATGAGCATGACATGAACTACTGGTCACCACACACTATATTCCTGTATCATTAGTATTATTGCAGCAAAGGCAGGAAAGCAAGATTAAATAATTATCTGTAATTCCTCTATTGACGGTTCAGTTGCTAATTCTGCTTTTCCTATTTCTATTAGCATACTTTAGAAAGAAACAGCCAAAAAGATAAAAGTGGAGATGAAGGGAACTTCAGAACAGCAGAGTGAAACAAGGCAAGGAATGCGCCCCAAGAAAAGGAATATATTGTTAATTCATTTTACAAACCATATTTTTGGAAATTCAGAATGTAATTCAAGTGCAATAAATGCCCACCGAGGACTGCATCATTTTCAGAATGAATATGTATTCCCTCCAGGGCCAAGGGGCATGTTTACAGCAGTCACATTCAGGGGCCATACCAAGCTACAACTGTGCCCTGTGCGACTTGCGAACCTGGTGTCCCCCCCCCCCCCCGCCCCCTCCATACCCACTGGACCTCATTTGCATATATTCATATATTTAATTTTAAAATTTCTATGCAGCCCATCTACATTTTTAGGAGGCTTTCAAAGGAGCTCTTTTTTTGTCTTAGCAATGAATTAGGGACATGTTTAGTAAATGTTAATGTGCATTAAATGTCACTACACCCATAGAAATAAATGGGCGCTGCTGCATTTAGTGCGTGTTAACATTTGTGAATACGCATTAACCTTTAGTAAAACATGCCTCTTAATGAGTGTCTTAATACCATTTGCACAGACAGTGAGGATAAAAGCTGCTAATTGTCTTTCCTTGAGTGCTCTCTAGGCCAGTCCAGACACTTTTGGGTAGTCAGCCCCCTCCAGCAGCTCAGGACTGAATTCTACAGTCTTGCTGATGTAGTATCTAGCTCCCCCTATAGCATCAGACTCAATCATTCTCCTCTTGCAGAATTGGGTACAGATGACCCATGGAGTGGGAGTACTCTGGGTACTCCCATTCTGATTCAATCATCTTCTTGATCATTCTGTGAACCGGAAAATCTCTCTGCTCCCCTTTAAACCCCTGGAGCAGAGGATCCACAAGCAGCTCTTCTTCAGCCGCTGGGTGTACTATATTTAGAGCCGCTAGGGATTGAGCAATGAGTGCCCCCCAGCTCTTCCCTGTGAAATACCCTGAAAATGTTAGGATCCTCCCCTGGGGCAATCTCACCTTCCTCCAACTCCATGGTCCATGGGTCTAGCCCTGGTTCAGAGAAGCTTTCTCTGAACTCCACTGCTGCCAGTTGCATTGGGGACGCCCGTTTTAACCAATTAGTGTTGTCTTCCTTCGCAAGCTCCCCCTGCAAAGTCCCTCTCCGGGGTCTCCTTCAATCCCTATTTCACCTACCGAGGGAACTGAAATCTTGCTAGGAGGACCAGACCCCTGCACCTGCTTTCTTTTCAAGCAATATGCCCTGTGGAAAGACAAAATAAAATCTGCTGAAAAAAGTGTCTCTAAACCCTCCTGTAGCCCTGGCAACAGAGGCTGAGGTGCTGAAACAGTCAGCCTTGCCTTTACCCGGCTTTTTGTGCTTCTCTGGAGAAACAGCTGCCCTCTGCAAGATGGCTGCTGTTCCCGTGGACCCCAATGTCCGTGAAGTTGAGCCTTCTGAAGCCGCCTTCATTTCTTCCATAGAGCTGGTGAAACTGCCCTCGAGCTTGCTGCCCTGATGAAAACACATGTGGCAGAGACCCGGTCCTGACAACCTGCGGCTGCTCCCACACTGAGTGCACACTGCTGCGCCCAACCACATGCACCTGTGACTGCCCCAATAGCACTTCTGACATTGAGGATCGCAGCGTGCGGGGGAACCATTGATAGTCCACCTAGAAGATCGGCCCTCCCCCCATGGCCCTGGAGCACCTTATCTCCGCAGAGTGGTGAACAACCAAAAACCTGCCGTTTGCTTTATGTTTAGCGGAGTAGTCACAGCCCCCCTTCCCCCACTCCCCCCTGCAGCTAGCGGGAGACTGACCAACTGCTTGGAGGAAAAGGGAGGAGTAACCTAGGGCTCCCAGGCACTTCACACCCAGGCAGTATCTGCAGCTGAGCACCACGTCAAGGCAGACTCTGCCTCTGCTGCCCTTCACCTTGCTCTGTTCCCCAGGGGGGGGGGGGGGGAGGATTCCCAATCTCTACCACCTCCGTTGGATTTTCAGCCCTGCTAGAGCCATCCAACACCACCTTTTTTTTTTTGCTATGACTTCTCTTCAATTTTTCTCTAATTTTTCCTTTCCTGACCAGAGAGCCTATGCGGTGCGGCTCTGTCCAGCTGCTGAGAACTGAAAGACTGAGTCTGATGCTGTAGGGGCAGCTAGATACTAAATCAGGAAGACTGTAGAATTCAGTCCTCAGTTGCTGGCGGGGGCAGACTACCCAAAGGTGCCTGGACTGGCCTGGAGAGATGAAGAGGAAGAAAGGCTACTATATTTCTAAATTACCATCCTCCAGTGCAAGTACTACAAAACTTGCTCATTTAGAATCCGTAGCAAATCTGCCATATCGAACAGCACTACCAGGATTCACACAGCACAAAATTCTACATATAAAGACAGCACTGAAACTATAAAACCAATACATCTTCTACTGGGAAAAGAGAACAAGTAGGACTCCTACACAAAAACTACACAATCAGAATACCGCAGCTCGGTCATATATGCAAAACATGGACAGACCATCATCAGATACAGAACAAGGGATCACAATTTAGAAATACTGTATGAAGGCAATGATTGAACTGAGAACCCCAAAAGCCAAACTTGGAATGCACCACAACACTGGAGAAATACAACTATAAATTCATTTCCTCTTGTACTGAACAAACACATCAGTGATGTACATTTCCCAGAGCTGACATATTCCTTTAATAAATTCAAAATAAAATCATTTCTCTCTACCTTTTGTTGTTTGGGCATTTTATTTTTCAGTCACAAAACTTCCCCAGTCTCTCTTTTGCTTTCTTCAGATATACTAACTCCTCTCCATTGTCTGCTGTCCATTTGTCCTTTCTTCTCTCGCCTCTTATTTTTTTCCCACTCTTTCTACATCCACCTTGATTTTTTCCGCTTCTACAAAATATCTGTTCTCCTCCCCATCCTCACTGCCCCAGCCTTTTTCTCCACCCTGATCGCATCATCTGCCCCCTTTCAGCTCCCCAGCATCGCCCCCTACCAGGTCTCACCAGCATCAGCTCCCTTCCAGTCCGCCCCTCCCAGCATAAACTCACTTCTTGTCCCAGTCCTTCCCAGCATCAGCTCCTTTCCAGTCCCAGTCCCTCCCAGCATCAGTTCCCCTTCCATCCCAGCCCTTCCCTGCTCCCCCCCCCCCCCCAGCAGCATTCTTCCATGCCTTCCCCCCTCAATTATTCAGCACTTATTGTCCTGCCTCCTGGTGGACAGAACCTCTCTGTGGCACCCATTCACCACACAGCTGCAAGACTGTTCTTTTAACAGTGCGGGCAATGCGGTCGTGCCAGCAGCTGCAGTTTAGTATAGCCATGGAACCGAAGGAGAACGGTCCCGCCGCTGTGTGGTGAGCGCCATGGAGCGGTCCAGTCCACCAAGAAACAGAAGGATAAGGGGTGACTAACTGAGGGGGGAAGGCAAGGGAGGCAGGACCCTATCCAGCCCAGTGCGAGCGGTGTAGCTGCACAGGGCATCTAATGGTGAAACCCCCACTGGAAGTAAGGGCTTAATCTCCGGTCCCTTTGTGAATGCGCCCCTAGATTTTTGTGCCCTGTGCGGCTACACCATTCACACAGGCTAGGTACGATCCTTGTCACATTATCACTGCCCTCTCGGAGGACGTTTGCAATCATGCGTATCTGCTCCACAAATCTCCCATTCTCTTCAGATATCAACAATCCTGTTTTTTTGTTTTCATTTACTTGTGCTTCACCTGGCGATAAGTTTCTAACAAAACCGCAACAGAAGGAATAGGGAACTACTGTTTAAAGCAGGTATTCTAACTTCAGAAAAGCATATTAATTTAATTACTACATTATAAAAAAAATACAAGTGATGTCTTGTGCGACCCCTTTTGATCGAGTTTTGATTCTGAAGCTGGATGTTGACTCGCCTTTAAAGGCATCTTCTCTGGAGGTTCATGCAAATGAGAGGCTCCATTTCCTGTTAAATATCAGCTACAGTTTCCCTTATCACTTCAGCAGTCTGCTCACAAGCAGCGGCACAGATCAAATCATGAAACCCCTCTTTGCTTTTCTTTTGCTGTCAACCCTCCCTTCATGTAAGTATCCTTCAGAACTGCGGGAAATAGCTGTGTGCTTTTTCTGATTAGGCGAGGATGTAATATTGCTCCTTGTTTTTCTAGGTTTTCTTTCCCAAACCCTGAAAGAATCCGGTCCTGGAGTTGTGAAACCCTCAGCGACACTTAGACTGACCTGTAAAGTCACTGGTTCCAGTATTACTGGCAGCTACTACTGGAACTGGATCCGGCAGCCCCCTGGGAAAGCATTGGAATGGTTGGGACGTATATACGGTCCCAGTGTGGGAACAAGCTACCCCTCGACTCTTCAAAGCCGATTAACTATCTCCAAATTTAATGCCAAGAACGAATATTATTTAGAAATGAGAGACATGAAACCTGAAGACTCAGCCACATATTACTGTGCGAGAGACACAGTGTGAGGAAGGAAGGAGGAACTCGTACAGATACTGCGGCTCTCTCTCTACATACAAAGAGGAACTAGACAAATATTTGGAACTCCCTTTCTGAAAATACAAACTGACAACATCACACCTAACTAGGTGAAAAGTTCCGAGTGACATACTGACAGAACACAACATAGTCTTCAGAGAGTCTCAGCGAGAGAAAGAAAAAAGGCTCATGAAAAAATAATGCAACTATTACTCGAAAACCTCTCATTCTCCAAACTATTTATTTCTTCAGTTTTAAAAATGCTGCTCAGTGGGGCATTCATTGGCATTAATGCGGTTCATGGCATGGGTGCTTCCACTAAACACCCCGACACTAGGCAGCTGGCACCAGGGCATTCTAGGGACAGAGCGGAGTTGGCATCTGGGAATAACCAGGTAGCAGAGATATTCAGCCACTAGCCGCTTATATCCCATGGCAGCAAAAGGTCAGCACCTGAAAAGCTCTCTTAACCTTTGCTGCCACAGCTAAGCAGACAGTGACTGGATATCACCGCTGCTCAGTATCCAGCCGTGCCCTGGAAATATGGAAGGATATTGCAGGCACCTCAGGGATTGTATGTAAAATGAAACAGACATTTCTCAGAATCTTTTTCTGAAAATGTTTATCCAAGTGTATACACAAAATACACAGAGAGAACTAAAAATATTTTTAAAAAGGAGAAAAAGGATCTCACTCAGACTCACCAGTCACAAAACCCATGCTGTGGACATGATTATATCAGATACAGAAAAAACACTTTTTTTCAAAACAGTTTTTATAGCGCAAAATGTAAACATTTTTTAAATTTTTATTATATAATTCCAGTTCCTAAGAATCACTGATCAAAAAATACTTCCTATTAAAAAGTCTCTCTTACTATTGCTTTAAAGTCTCAAACCATAGGCATCAATTTTTATATATTACCTTTTCTCTGTTCTATTTATATCAGTCCAAATATTATACATATTATGTCATGGCAATAAAATTACAACACAGCTTAAAGGGTTTTCAGATCTTTCAAAATATTCTCATCTGAAATGAAATGGAATTATCTAATAAAAATTTTTAAAAGTCTATGTTTTTCACTATAAAAAGTGTTTTGAAAAGGAGTTTCTTCTGGATCTACGATGTGGAAATAGCCATATCCACGCCATGGATTTTGCAATTGGCGAGTCTGAGCCGAGACCCTTTTTGTCCTTTTAATATTTTTACATCAGAGAGGATTTTGATTGGTGGATCAATAAAAATATCACACAGAAATTTAGTTTTGTCTTTTTCATCTAGGAATCACAGTAGAGCAACAGTCAGAGCTGGTGCTAGCAATTGGGTGACCTAGGCGGTTGCCTAAAGAAACATTTGCGGGGCATTGCCTCCGGGCCCTTCCACAGCAGCAACGCCTTTAAAATACAGCACCGTAGTGCTTAAGAAAAGCCTCCAGCGCTGCAGTGTTGCTGGAGCTTTGCTTCCGCCCCATGCGAACAGGACGTCTGCGCCAGAGCGGGCAGAAGCAAAGTTCCAACAAGACTCCAGTGTGCGAGGCTTTTGACAAGTTCTGCGGTGCCAATCCTGCAAAGGGGCAGCAGTGATGGCAATAGGGACGGGAGCAGGAAGCAGTTGAAAGGAGGTTTGCCTAGGTCGCCTCAATTCCTTGCACCAGCTGTGAAACACTCGGACCATCTACTTATGGACCTGAGAGTGGGAGAAACCTCTATGAGAAATAGGGGACTGTAACGACCGTTGCCATAACCACACAATGAGTTCTTGCTTCAAATGAAGTAAAATGCTACCACAAATTGAAATGATGATGGACACCCTAAAGTTTGTGCTGATGAGCCTCAGTCTTCCACTGCTGCAAGCCGTTGCATTTCTCTGTATACTAAACAGGTTCCTGGATCAAACATGTGCCAATCTCTACTACTACTCCTCATCATCATCATCATCATCATTTATATAGCGCTACAAGGTGTATGCAGCACTGTACGGTACAGACATGTATAAAAGACGGTCTCTGCTTGTCAGAGCTCACCATCTAATCAGCACAGAATACAATAGATGAGAATGAGGCTACAAAAAGAAGGTGAGGAGTCAGGAGGAAACAGGAGATTAGGATCCAAAGGCAGCCTCAAAGAGAAGAGCTTCTAACATGGATTTGAAAAGGAAATGAATGTATTTATACGTCGGAAGGGGAGCCAACAAAGTGAATTAGGAAGAGGGGTTTATATGAGTATAACGGGGCTCATAATTATTCAACAGGGAAATCCTGGAACCCCGTTTCCCATCTCTGCTCTAGGATCTAAGTATCTGAAAGGATTTATTACGTTGCTGACATCACTCCTTGCAAATAGCGCACTTATCTTATTGTGGATATTTTGAATAGACATACTTTTGTGAAATGTATCCTAAAGTATGTCTATTCAAAATATCCACAATAAGATAAGTGCGCTATTTTTAATATTTTTAATATTATTTATTTTATAGCCTGTCATGACATTATTAACAGTGTTTTGTCTTTGATATACAGCGTTGTTCATCATAATTGATCAAGAGCAGGTATCATTTTCAAATAATATATGGTTTACATTTTTGGTGTCTTCAACATCACTTTATTATTTTAACACAATTTTGTTTTAAGTACTTTTTTCAGATTTCCTTTATCTCAAATTTTTCTTGTTTTTACGCTTAGTTTAGTTTTAGAAATATGGTTTATTGTTTAATATTGTTTTGTATTATTTATTATATTTTTCTATTTTCTCTCATTTTTACTTCATTGTTTATTAATGTCAGTATTACAATAGGTACCAGTTCATAGGCCAAATTGAACCTTCTTATCTGCAGTGCCTTGTGAGTACTTCTCATATATTATTTTTATTAGTAGTTTTTAAGTAGTGTCCACTATCTGCCCTGTGTTTTTAGTTTATGTTTTTTGATCCATATGTTTTTTGATCTATGGTGTTTATATTTTATCATTATTTATATTGTTATATTTATATTTTTGTATTATGTATCTATTTGTTTTTATTTCTTGTTTATTTTTATTTATATTTATATTTAGTAGAATTATTTTATCCATATTTTATGTTTTTAATATGGTATTTATATTGATGTTAATATATGTCACATGCCTGGTATGTTTTAATTCATTGTAATTTGTTTATCTATGTTTATTTTTATTTTTATTATTTTTTCATATTTTGATTTTTAAGTGTATCCCCCTGAGGAAGGCTTCGGCCGTAACGCGTAGGGGACCAACAATAAAGGCACTCGTGTTCATCCAATCTCTTGCCTCATTGTCTCCTGTTGGATCAGCAAGAGCTACCTGCTCTCTTTGTGCCTGACCAGGGCCAACACTACCATTAGGTGAACTACGCAGTCACTCAGTGCCTCAAGCTTTGGAATTTAATGTTGTGTATTAAAACTTACCCATTCCCTTTGAAAGGTCACTCTCCTCTCTGAATTTCATGCAAATGAGTGGCTCGGATTCCTGTTTAAATCACAGCTATAGTTTCCCTTATCAGCTCTCAGTAATCCTTTCTAGGTTTGATTCCCAAGGTCAAAACATGAAGTTGCCGTTTGCTTTTCTTTTCCTGGCTCTCCCTTCAAGTTAGTATTCTTCATAGTTGTGGAGAACAAACTCTAAACTTTTGTCCCAAGTTTATAATTATTTTTTCTGTTATTAAAGTGTTTCTCAAATAAACCTGGAGGAATCTGGTCCCAAAGTTCTGAAGCCCTCAGTTACTCTCAGAGTGACTTGTAAAGTCACTGGTTACAATAGTGGGAGTGCCTACTGGTGAAAATGGATCCAGCAGCCTCCTGGGAAAGCACTGGAATGGCTGGCAGCTATACATGGTACTAGCAGTGGAAGCATATACTATGCCCCCTCTCTCCAAAGCCGATTAACTATCTCCAAAGACAATTCCAAGAACAAATACTATTTATAAATGAGGGGCATGAAACCTGAAGACACGGCCACATATTACTGTGCGAGAGACATGGTGTGAGAAAGGAAGGAGGAACTCGTACAGATACCGAGGCGCTTTCCTTCCTATAAATAGGAACTAGCCAAATATCTGGAGCTCAGTTTCTGATAATGCAAAACAGCAAAGTGCTGCATCGTGGCTTCTGAATCATTGCTGCAGCAGTGGCATCCTCAGAGGACCGTCATTCTAGGTGATAGCCTAATTTACCCAGTGGTAGCGCCGGCCCTGGATATCCATAAGTGCCAACATTTACATGTGCTCATTCTGAAACGCCAGCACATACATGTCTAAAACTGAGTCTCCTCCATCAGTTTTTCCCGCATGGATATTTTTGAAGTGCTTCCATATTTAGCGGAACTGTTTCTAAAATACCAGCACAATTGTGCTTTCTGCTTTCTACCTCCTACCAAAAACATGCCTTCAAGTCAAATAGTTATTTAAATGCTGTGGAGACATCACGATTAGACCCCTGAAAGAGTTCTTGTCTTTCTGAATGAAAATATTCCATGTGCATTTTCACAGTGAAAAATCACACAGACCTTCCTTTCTCTCTTGAATTTCTACGGAGTGCTGATTCGTAACACAGCAGAAGTCCACGTCCTCTCAGTCCCTTTTTATGTCAGTCAGTCATCTATTTTGAATGTGAAATGCAAATGCTGGAAAGTAACTGCCTATCCTTTGTAAATAGACACCTCTGTCTTCTTCCACATCTGACCTGAGCTGCAAGGCTGTGGACTCCCAGTGGTTCTCGCAAACAATGAAGCCTTTGTACTCTGTGTTTTTTCTATTTTCTGTCCTGAGATGTAAGTATTAAATTAAAATTATTTTACAGATTTTTTTTATTTATTTTAAGAAATAATCACTTGTGATATTTCACCAATTAAAATTTTCTTCTTATATAGGTGTCTGTTCCCAAGTGACCATGAATGAATCCGGTCCTGGAGTTGTGAAACCTGGAGAGACCGCCAGTCTGACATGTAAATGCTCCTCTATCTTAACTGGTTATGGCTGGCACTGGATCCGGCAGCCTCCTGGGAAAGCACTGGAATGGCTGGCACATATAGGTGGTACCAGTGGAAACACATACTACAACCCCTCTCTCCAAAGCCGATTGACCGTTTCCAAAGACGATTCCAAGAACGAATATTATTTAGAAATAAGAGACATGAAAACTGAAGACACGGCCACATATTACTGTGCGGGACACAGTATGAGGAACTCGTACAGATACTGCAGCTCTTTCTCTACCTATAAAGAGGAACTGACCAAACGTATAGAGCTCCATTTCTAAACTGGTTATCTAGGTGGAATGTTCTAAATTAAACACCAAAAGGTAATAGGAGCTTAAAAGCCCCCAAATCATTAAGCAAATGCCCGGGGAGACATCAAAACACCAAGTACAAGGGCTAAGTGAAAGTACTCACAGCACCAGTATCGCACCCTTTCATCATAAGTCTCCCGGGCACATAGTCCAAATTTGTTTTAAGTCTTTTTTTCCCTAAAAATTAATTTTTTTTTTTTTTTTTTTTAATTACTCAAAAAAACCACGCTCTATAGAACTTCAAAATCTGCTCTCAAAGGAGCTACTCACCTCCACTGAAATCTCCCTGTGCACGCGTCTCTTTAATCGAATGACAGCATTGAAAAAACAGCATCACTTACAGCTGTGGTCAATATTATTGGCACCTTTGCATTTTACGTATGTTGTGTACAGTATCTTCAGAAATAACTGGAATATTCCAACTCTATGATATTATAATAGTATGTTCGAAGGTATACAACCAAAAAAAATGTCTTTGTAACTAAGACATTTTCTGAGAAAGAAAAACAGAATGGCACCCTTCACTAATATCTGGTTGCACAACCCTTGGCAGCGACGAAAGCCTTCAAATATTTCTGGACATAAGTGACAGGTAGCTAGTGAGGACGTATGAAAAGAGGAGTCATGTGATCATTCTTCTGGGTGTGGAACAGGAGAGGAATGAAAGTATTCTGAACTTTTCATAAGCGTTTTACTTTAGAGGAGAAGAGGCCAGTGCAGACAGCGTTACAGTAGTTGATCATGGAGATGACAAAATTGGAGAAGTACTGTGGTTAATGAAAGAGAATCAAGGAAGGGGCTAATGGAATGGTATTTGCGGAGCGCAAGAAAGGCGTTTTTAACTACTGCATTGATTTGAGTGGAACAGGGAAGTTCAGAGTCCAGTATTACTTCTTGATTTTTGAATGATGTAGTGAGCTGAATGGGGTACGCTTTCCTTTTCTAAACTATAGCCCGATACAAGTCTTCAGTAGGCTCCCTGTGTCTCCAGGAGGAAAAATACTAAGATAAGATAATAAACACAGTAAATGACAGCTGATAAAAGCCAGCATGGCCCACCTAGTCTGCCCATTAAAGTG
Source organism: Ichthyophis bannanicus (assembly GCA_033557465.1). Classification (NCBI taxonomy): domain Eukaryota; kingdom Metazoa; phylum Chordata; class Amphibia; order Gymnophiona; family Ichthyophiidae; genus Ichthyophis; species Ichthyophis bannanicus. The sequence goes on from CM066048.1 coordinate 127,056,993, forward strand.
GCAAGGATTGTACCTGCTGCTCTAGGCAGGCTACCCTCCTCTTTGATAGCATTTTCTCATTTTACAGGGCCTCTGAAGCAAGAGGTTCCTCCTGAAACGCCAGTGTCAGGTCAAGGACTGATAACAGATTTCAGATTGATGAAGACAGTAAATTCTGGAGTGCTGATACTGCTTAAATTTAAGAGATGTGGAGATAAGTCTAATCACCACCCCTTTACCCTATTGCAACCTGCTCCCAGCTGGTCTGCCTCTGAATCATCTCTCTCCTCATCAATCAATTCAAAACTCAACAGCATGGCTAATCTTCCGCCAGCATCGCTACGCTCATGTAGTCCCTCATTGGTTCCCTCTCTGCTCCGCATCCAAACTTCTCCTACTGCCCTTCAAGTGCATTCTGCTGCTTCTTTCTTATCTCTCCCTACACTAGTGGTTCGCAACCCAGTCCTCAGGACACTGCTAGCCAGTCAGATTTTCAAGTTCACCACAATGAATACGCATCTGCTAGATTTGCATGCATTGCCTATAAAACGCATGTTCATTATGGCAAGCCCCTGGCCCTACACCCTTCTTCGAGAACTCCACTGATCAGGTAGATCCCTTTATCTGTGCCATTTATCTATGTGAAAGTTGGACAGTGAAAAAGATACTGTAGATAGGAAGAAAACTGCCGCCTTTGAATTATGGTACTGGCGATGAATACGATGTATATCTTAGACTGCCTGAAGAAAAAAAAGTCAGTACTAGAGGAGGTCAAACCTAAGCTTTCTTTAGAAGCTCAGATGACAAGAATTTGACTTTCATACTTTGGACACATCATGTGAAGAGAGGGATCATTAGAGAAAGACATCATGTTTGGCTTAGCAGAAGGTCAACGCAAAAGAGAAAGGCCAGCAATGAGATGGGTGCCAGTCTGTCAACAATGAGCCGCCTGACGAAGACCGAACACAATTTAGGACAACTATCCAGAGGGTCGCCATGAGTCGACACTGACTCAACGGCACTTAACGACAACATAAAAGTCTAAGTTAATAACATTTGGTCCAGAAGATAAGCAATGGCTTTTTTTTGGAGCAGTGATCTAAAAGTATGCTGAGCTTGCATTGATACCAGTTGATGTCTCCTTGAGGTTTTATGAAATATTTTGTATAGTTTTGACCCTTTATTTTGAATGTGTATGTTATTCACAATATTTTTACTCCCTCTCTTATAGACAGATTTATTAACAAATAAAGCTGTAGTTGGAAATGGCCCCAATTCTATGAAACAAACAGCGGGATGTGCAGCCCTGCAATCTGCCTTGACGGTATTCTGTCTCCGCCCTCCCACTGCACGCACAGAGCTGACGGAGCATGGGCAGGATCAACCCCAGATGTACAGGGCCGATTCCAGTAATGGTCCTGTACATAGAGGGATTTCCAGGGGGATGCCCTGCTTATTCCATCTCCGAGGTGGAAGCAGCACACGGGGTGCCCCTCCAAACATGGCCGGCAGCCCCCTTCCCACAGAGCAGCAGACACCACAGGGTGGGTCCCCACCACCGAATCTGGGTCATGGCTAGCCCCATCAGGGATCGGGGTAAACAGATTCAGGGATGTGGTGGGCTGGCTGGGAGGTGGTGTGGATGTCTCCCAGCAGCTGCAGGGGCACACCGGGCCGTCATCAGCCCAATTCCAAATGCCGTGGGAATGTTTAGCTCCCGCATTTCAGAAATCGGGCCCATCTGGACAGCCTGGACGTGCCCCTTCCTGAATCGGGCTCGACATAATATTTCTAAAAAGAATTGATTGAACCTATGATTTAACAATAGAAAATATTCTGGTTCTTATCATGCATTCTGTTCACTGGGGCCATTATTTGAAATTGTTCTTTCAAAGCACAAGGAGACATTGTGATTTGTCAATAAAGACTCCAAAATAGTTTATTTTTCTCAGTGTGGAAATATTCCATTTGTATTTTCACTAGGTGCATTGCGGAACCTATTAAAAAAATATCGGTACTGAAATCACTTACGTCTTACTACTTTCTCTTATATTTATCCCAAATCGAGATAAACAAAATAGGGGTAGACCATCTTCCCCCCTATTGCCTCCTTATACAAGGGTGTAGCTTGCATGTGCTATGCAAATACGGGAAGATAACTGTGTACCCTTTAAATAGGCGCCTTCCTCTTCTTCTACATCTGACCCGAACCTGCAGAGTTGTTGACTCCCCATGGTTTCCTGTACTTTCCTCAAGACATGAAGCCTTCACAAGTATTGCTTTTGCTGTTTTCCATCTTCACACGTAAGTATTCTTCTTTCCTTTGCCTTAAACTCTTTCTAAGAGCTGCGTGATTGACCTTTTGGATTTTGGTCACTTGAGACAATTCAGTATTCATCCTCTATTATGTATAGGCGTCCATTCCCAAGTGACACTGAAGGAATCTGGTCCAGGAGCTGTGAAGCCTGGAGAGACTGTCAGCCTGACCTGTAAATCCTCCTCTATTTTAACTGATTATGGTTGGTATTGGATCCGACAGCTCCCCGGAAAAGCACTGGAATGGTTGGCAATTATAGGTGGTTCACAAGGAGACACATACTACACCCCCTCTCTCCAAAGCCGACTAACTATCTCCAAAGACAATTCCAAGAATGAATTTTATTTACAAATGAGAGGCATGAAACCTGAAGACTCAGCCAGATATTACTGTGCGAGAAGCACAGTATGAGGAACTCGCACAGATACTGCGGCTCTCTCTCTCTGCATATAAAGAGGAACTAGAGGAATATCTGGAGTTCCCTTTCTGAGAATTTAAATCAGCAATATGCCCAACTAGATGAAGCATTCTTAATTAAATACCGACAGAGCAGAACACATTCTTCACTGAGTCTCAATGTCAAATAAGAAGTCCCTGAAAAACCATACAGCAGACCATTACCTCTTTCCACCACGGCGCCCCAAAGAAATACTACAACTATTTATCAGAGTCAGGAGTCCGCAATGACCTGCAAGCACTTAAAAGAAATGTATCTGAGACCTCTCTTTCTAAGAAAAAGTTGTCTCTTCCTTTTCTGCAATATAGGCATGCATACATCATTCCCAATTATTTCCTCTTTTGCTACCTTTTCCAAAGATTTCAGGGGTGCTCTTCAACCCGATTTCACGTGAAATCTTTTTTCTAGGGTGTGATTTTTATCAACAAGTTATGGTTCTTTCTCCAAATGGCAGGTTAAATCCATTCTTAAATAAAATAAATAAATTCTTCATTTCTCTTTATCTTCATATCTCTCTTAGAAACAAGATTAGTTTCTTCATCAGCACATCTGCAAGTGGTAGGACAAAGCTCTCAGTGGCTAACGTGTTTTCTTCCACATTGAAAGAATAAATTAGTGTCAAAGCAATGTGAGTGTTCTATAAAGGAGATAAATGGTGTGTCACGTCCAGTGCTGGAACCACGGTATCAGTGTTTCACATCTAAAGTTCTTTTGAAATGGAAAGACAGACAGACGGACAGAACTGCAGCATCAGTCCGCTCCCTGCCTGCAGTCAGTAAACTAGTTCTTCTTAAATCCATTTTCTATAAGATTTTTTTCTGAAGCCAGAAAATGATGAAAACAATGCCAGGTACAGTCCTACATCGTTTTCATACTTTTAGTTACTTGAAATTAATTTTGTTTAAATTAAGCTATAATTTAAACACTGGCGCTCCTTTACTAAAAGCCCATTAGGGGTTTGCACTGAACGTGCATTTAGAGGGAAAACTAACGCACACTAAGTGCGAAGCCTCTGTGGTAACTGTCGCGGCCAGTGTGTTCCAGCAGCTACCTCGTGGTCAGACTGATCATCACCCACAGAGGTCTCGTTATACGCAGCCATGCTAATTATCACAACAAGTGGAGTGGAGGAGTGGCCTAGTGGTTGGGGCAAGGTACTTCAAGCCGGAAGGTCGGGGGTTCAAATCCCACTAGAGAACAGCAACCTTGGGCCGGAAGGACTGGGGTTTCTAGTCCCACAGGTGCTCCTTGTGGTCTTGGGCAAGCCACTTAACCCTCCATAGCCCATGTTCCCTGTAAAATAGTTATTTCCAAGTTATAATGCCCTGTTCAATGTAATTTCAGTTTGTTCAATGTAAACCGCACTGATGCAGAAAAGCGGTATATAAGAGAAATAAATAAATAAATAAATAACGACAGCACACAGCCAGTGCCCCTGTGCCAACTGCAATGTGCTCTCTCTGCCCACCCTCTGCCCGTAACCTGCCCATTCCCTGACCCATCATGTGATGGGCACATTGTATCATATGCAACTGTCATGCCCACATATTAACGGCTGACGCAGTTACCACACACTAAAGCGCATGTTCACTGCTTAGAAAAAACTTTGAAAAAAGCACAGGTGCATTTGTCTACTGATACTGTACTGTTTGGTAGAGACTGAAGCTGCACATTGCAAGAAAAACATTCCACCGAAAATCACACCCTGTTGAAACTTCTTAAAAACTGGTCTTCAGCACTATAACCATAGTATTGACAATGGAAAGAGATATGATCTTCACTTGTCAAGCGGCGAGGTAGCCTGATTAACTGCTTTCTACAAGACAGGGGCTGATGTATGATGCTGAGACTGGATGGCTCCTCACTTTCTAGCCTCATGCAAATTGCCAAGTTGTATGCTCTGTTTGAACAGTAGCTACGCTTTCCCTCTACATCAGAAGCAGAACCCTTCCAATTTCCAATTCCTTGCATCAAAATATGAAGCTGTTTACTCTACTGGCTTTCTGTTCACATAATAAGCAGGATCGGCACTTTCATTAAGCAAACCAGGCAGTTGTCTAGAGCACCAACATTCCGGGGCAATAAGCAAACATTATCCTGACAGCTCCGTGGCTGGCAGGAGAAAAGCACTTAAAAGCGCATGTTTCCTGTGTGGCATGCACAAAACGTCCTGACAATTCCGCTCCGTGGCCAAAAGAGAAAGGGCATGTCAATCTCACAAGACTGATGCTGTGCCACAAAGGAAACTCATGCTGGCTGTAGGGCAGGAGGTTGAACTGTTGGGTGGTTGCCTGTGCTGCACAGGAAACTGATGCATTTTTAGCGCCTTTCCCCTGCCGGCCATGGAGGTGGGGGGGGAGGGGGGGGCGCTCAGCTGTCAGCTGAAAGTTGAAAAAACACTGGGGTAAGGTTGGGTAACTATGGCCAGGGGAGAGAGGATAGTGCCAGTAGAAAGTTTCTCTTAGGACCCCTGATATCTTCGCCCCAGCCCTGGTAATAAGTGTGGAAAATTGCACTAGGTTTGCAAAAGGTGTTTAATATGGTCCTGCATTTTCTTCTTCTTATATACTCTGTTCCCCAAACTACCAGGAGGGAATCTGCTCCTGATATTGTGAAGACCACTGATGGTTCTCAAACTATCCTGTGAATTAATCGGTAGCAATACTGATAGCAACAAAAGAAAAACTGGAAATGAATCCAGAGCTTCCGGGGAGAGAACTGGAATAGTTAGATATTCAGGACTGTTGTTTTGGAGGGTGGCAAACAAGGCAGTAACAAGATGCCTCTTTGACAAAGTCGGATGACGGGTGACTGGTGCCTGGGTCATTCCTTAGATTCTGCCCTGGATCACAGTGCACCTAATGCCAATCCTAGGGAAACATAATGCAAATGCATCCAAGATTATATATAAAGTGAAAAACACAGAAGTTTCCCCTTCTGAAATGCTTATCCAACTGTCCAATAAAAAAACAAAATCACATGGAAATTCTGTTTTATTTACCTTCTAGGTATCATAGTAGAATAATGCAGTAACCTGAGAAGGGGGAAGACTCCTATGAAAGATAGGGGCTGTAATGATAATCGATTTAATCACACTGTGGGACAAACTTATGAGTTTTTGCTAACAAAACATCTGTCCCAGTCTTAAATGCGATTTGATGTGAATGCATACCCTAAGTCCCTAATGGTGAGCTCGTCCTTCTTTGCTAGAAGCAGTTCAGTTTCTCATGACATCCATGCTATATAACTAAACTAGTTCTGGGATCAAATGTGTGCAAATCTCTCTCAAACATTCATTGATGAAAACCTAGAAACCAGACCTATCTCTGGATATCATAGTTTCCGATCTCTAATTTCTAGGTATTTGGAAGGATTTTACTGCATTACTGAAATTATTTCTTATCTTTTTCTTATAAAATCACAGAATCAATGACTTTATGGCATTGCTCTTATCACTTACAAAGAGCTCTACATTCATTACAAGGAGGTCTGCTGTTTTTTTTCCTTCTCCAACAAGGGTTAGGCTGGAATTTACTAGATAGGCCTCCCTTGCATTTTGGGATGGCCTGACTGCTTCCAAGTCTCTAAATTGTCTTCCATGAATAGACTTCAACTCAACAGTTATATCATGTTCTGCATAACATTCCAATAAACACGGAAAACAGTAAATCACAGATTAGGCTTACCCAGCTGGATGAACCCTGCAAGACTCCATCTTCCTGCTAACCAGCAGTTTCTTCATCTGTTATCAGGTATATAAATTTCACCAATCAGGCTGTGAACAAACTACAGTCTTTAGTCCCTCTCCTTCCCATAAACAGGTGGCTGCTCTTAATGGTGGGCCACCTTCCATAGGAGCATTCACTGCAAACTTGCGAACTCCTTCTAGCAACCACCTACTTAGCTCCTGGGAAAGGGGGGGGGGCTTCTTTTTAAGAAAAATAGTGGCTTGACAGAGGATGTCTTTTCTTCTCAGGCTTTTTAGTCTCTCCAGTTCCATGGGCACCATTTCCATAAAGGGCCCAGAATCCCAGCACTGTGGCTAACAGCAGCCATGAAACCCCCAGCAGCAGTTCCCCAAGCAGCAGCCTCTCCCACTTCACTTGGTTGCTGCCCAAACCTCCATAATCTGTACTGCCATATCTGAAGTCCACCTGTCATCACCCTCCAAACCTCACTTTTGAAAGTTTGTCAGTTCCTTTTGACTGGAGTCCCGCCCACCCTTCTCTCAGGACTTCAATCCCAGAATTCCCTCTGGTAGCCTTCCTTGCCCCTAGGGATGTAGGGAAATGTAGTCTTTACTGCCCCTGCTGCTATCTGTTGCCCTGTGTGTTGCGGTTTTTCCACCCTCGTAAGGCTTAGAGGTTGCCTCTTTACAATATTTAGCTTCCCTATTCTGGAATTCTCTCCCACTCATACTATAGCTGCACAGTTCTTCGAAGAGACTTAAGGCGAGCCTGAAGATCTGAGTCTTCAGGCAGACTGAATTAGAATAATGGGGTTTTAGCTGGTGGTGTAGTTCGGGGCTCTGTGGGTTCAGGTGAATGTTGTACGGTGTATTTTTATGCAATTTTATTTGTATTTTAATTTTATGTCTTAGCTATCATGTTAGAAAAACGGTTAGTGTCGGGGTGTTTAAATCGGATAGGAGGGATATTCAGCGGCTCGATACACTTTCATATTATTTTGAAGAGCGATTAAGGAAATAAATGAAACATTCAGCATTATTCATCCAGGTAGTATCATGATGAAATCCCAGCATATAGCTATTGCCACATTACGGTGCGCTCTCTGCTTCTAAACTATAACCCCGTAGGAAACGCCTGCAATATAAAATCTTCTGTAGCTTCACCATGTCAATGAGGAAAAAAATGTTATAGACATTTGCAGATTATACATACAAATAAAATATTTCTAAGAAGAATTCATTCAAATCATGATTTAACAATAGAAAGTATTCTAGTTCCTGTCATGCGCTTGGTTCAGACAGTCTTTCAGATTATCATTTAAATACCCTCCCTGGCGACACTGTGATTTGATAATAAGAACTCCTGAAAGTGACATTTTCTTCTGTGTGGAAATAGTCCATCGTATGGCCATGTGGGACCTGCTGAATAAGTGTCACTACAGCACTGACATCTGCGACCTGCTGAATAAGTGTCACTACAGCACTGAAATCTGCCCTTAATTTCTTTTGTGTATTTAATCCAAATGGGAACGCGGATAACAGCATGAGATAGTCACCTTCTCCACTCTGCCTTTTCATATTATCGCTGATTTTGAATGTGATATGCAAATATTGAAAGGTAACTGTGGGTCCCCTGTAAAGAGGCGCCTCCGTCTTCTTCCACATCTGATCTGAAGCAGCGGGTCTGCTGACTCCCTAGGTTTCCTTAATGCCATTCAAAATATGAAGACTTCAGACGTTTGCCTTTTTCTCTGCGGTGCCCTGACACGTAAGAACTTGGTAAACGTCTTCATGTGCTTTCTTTGCTGTAAGAAAAGATTAATTGTGAACTCATGAACCCTATTTTTTGCAGAGGTCTCTTCCAAAGTGACGATGAAGGAATCCGGTGCTGCAGTTGTAAAGCCGGAGAGACCGTCAGCCTAACCTGTAAACTCTCCACTCCCTTAACTGGTTACTGGTAGCACTGGGTCTGGGAGCTTACACTACAATTTCAAAGGATAAGATGCACATAAATAAAGATATATCATAAATCATAACCTAAATCATGTCCTTCCTTACCCCAGACATCTGTGAAAGAGCAAAGTTCTTGTCTGCAGTACCATCCAGGAATGTATTAGAAAATGAATCAACAATGTCTGTTATAGTGACCTTACAGCCTGCCTTGGGTCAGCATTCATTTACATCTGCACAATTAGACTTCCTTGGTGTAGTATCACCACAACCAAATCACTGGCAGAAAATGTTCTACTCTGGAACAGTAATAAAATCCATGATCCCGTCTCCAGTTACAAATGTTTAACCATTCAGAATCTCTATCTACCTAACAGATGTTAACTTAATATCACTCTGTAAACCTTTCTCTAATCCACTCAACCCCCTCCATTACAAATACCCATCTAACCTGTTATCAGACAGCCTCTGATATTCACCTCTTATAGACCATCAAAATGCCCTTCGTCCCAGTTAAACTGTAAATAGTTTGCTACTAATGATCCATATTCACTATTATCTGTATATATATATGCTGTTATATTGTACAAAGCTAACCTTGTTCGATGTAATGTTCAAGTTCTGTTCATTGTAAACCACCTTGATTGCCAGATAAGGCAGTATATAAGAATGTGAAATAAATAAGTAAATAACAGTCCAGAATGCTCTCAAAGACAGAGAGCCATTTTCAATTAAGTGGTTCGAATTAGGCTAAAATTCATATAAATTATAAGTCATAAAATGATTATAGTCAATTTCTCATTTGCATTCATTTTTACCTGCTGACACCAATTGCAATTCCCGAGCAGTGTTCCCTCTAACATGCGATGGAGTCCCCAAACCATATTCCTACCTTCAGGAGTGGTGCAGTACTATTGTGAATTCATTCATAAGGTGCCAACAGGTTCCCCTAGGAATCCCGCAGACCTTGCCTGCCCCTCCACTTGAAACCATGATATTGCTGCAACACCCCCAAAAGTAGACAGCCTTTATACTTGTATGTTTGCAAAATGGCCAATGTACACATGTAACTGCCAACATTTACACTGGAAGCTGCCGAGTTTCCCCCATTGGTTCTTGCCATGTGTAAATTTGCAAAATTGCTCCCCCTGTTCCACATATCAGAAAATACACAGGCAGTCCTGCAGTATGCTAGAAAAAGCTTGGCGTTTAGCAGTTTCTAAATTACTGCTGTAATCGTCTGTGTTACAATGTCAACATCTCAATTCTGTTCTCCACAAATCTAACATGTGCCTTCTGCTATATGAGGCCTTTTTCATCTTTTATGATTTGTACAGCTTAAGCAAATAGTGCTTTTGGAATATTAATTAGCAGTTGATCTACATGGACATATGGCAGTTGTTGTTATTGTTAAGTGCCGTCGAGTCGGAGTCGACTCATGGTGACCCTCTGGATAGCTATCCTAAATTGTGTTCGGTCTTCAGTCAGGCGGCTCATTGTTGACAGACTGGTACCCATAGCTGCTGTTATTGTATCGATCCATCTCATTGCTGGCCTTCCTCTTTTGCGTTGACCTTCTATCTTGCCAAGCATGATGTCTTTCTCTAATGATCTCTCTCTTCCCATGATGTTTCCAAAGTATGAAAGCCGAAGTCTTGTCATCTGAGCTTCTAAAGAAAGCTTAGGTTTGATCTCCTCTAGTACCAACTGGTTTGTTCTTCGGGCAGTCCATGGTATACACAGTATTCGCAGCCAGCACCATAATTCAAAGGCATCAATTTTCTTTCTGTCTGTCTTTTTCACTGGAGTCCAACGCAAAAAAGCACAATATCACGTGCAGAAACGAAAAACCAGTACAAACCGTGAATAGCAAAGAAAGATGTTTTATTAAACAATTTAAACAAATTCAGCCAACGGCCCAACACAGGCCGTGTTTCGCAAAAACCTTCTTCAGGGGCTAGATTGGCTGAATATCTCTTTAAACTATCTCTGGATCATTCATAACTCTTGCATTGCCGAAATTTAAAAACGGCTAGCCAGCAGGACATCCACGCTTTAAGAAATGACTTATTTAATAACATAAAAGAATTAGAAGCACCAAGCCGTGCTGACTTTAAACAGCAAATGGACATCCATTTGTTGATGTCCTGCCGGCTAGCCGTTTTTAAATTTCGGCAATGCAAGAGTTATGAATGATCCAGAGATAGTTTAAAGAGATATACAGCCAATCTAGCCCCTGAAGAAGGTTTTTGCGAAACACGGCCTGTGTTGGGCCGTTGGCTGAATTTGTTTAAATTATTTAATAAAACATCTTTCTTTGCTATCCACGGTTTGTACTGGTTTTTGTCTTTTTCACTGTCCAGCTTTCACATCCATATGATGTTATTGAAAATACCATGGCTTGAACAAGTCGAATCTTTATATGGAGAGAGACATCTCTGCTCTTGAGAATCTTATCTAGGTCTTTCATAGCCATTCTGCCAAGAGCAATGCGTCATCTGATTTCTTGACTGCTTGTTGCTTCTTTATTGATAGTTGATCCAAGTAGGTTAAAGTTGTTCACAATTTCAATTTCTTCTCCTTCAACGATGAACCTGTTGATTATGCCAGTTGTCATGATCTTTGTCTTCTTTACATTAAGGTGCAGGCCCATTTTGAGACTATGTTCTTTGATTGTGAGAAGCAAATGTTTCAGATCATCTTCACATTCAGCCAGTAATGTGGTATCATCAGCATAGCGAAGGTTGTTGATGAGTCTTCCACCAATCTTCACACCTCTGTTGTCTTCATACAATCCTGTTTCTCTGATGATTTGTTCTGCATATAAATTAAACAGGTAGGGGGAAAGTATGCAGCCTTGTCTTATACCTTTGCTTATTTTAAACCATTCTGTTTCTCCTTGTTCCGTTCGAACTGTTGCTTCCTGATCAATGTACAGATTGCGCAAGAGAACGATCAGGTGTTCTGGTATACCCATGCTTCTTAATGTGGCCCAGAGTTTCTCATGGTTTACACAGTCAAAAGCCTTGCTATAGTCGATAAAGCACAAATAGATATCCTTTTGGTATTCTTTAGTCTTTTCAAGGATCCATCTCACATCCGCAATGATGTCTCTCGTTCCTCGCCCTTTCCTGAACCCTGCTTGCACTTCAGGTAGTTCTTGTTCCAGGTATGGCTGTAGTCTCTTTTGAATAATCTTCAGTAGAATCTTGCTGGCATGTGGGATCAGAGTGATTGTGCGATAATTTCCACAGTCAGTTGGATCACCTTTCTTTAATATTGGTATAAACACAGATCTTTTCCAGTCAGTTGGCCATGATGTTGTCTTCCATATTTCTTGGCAGAGCCTTGTAAGTACGGTAACAGCTGCATCAGATTGCTGCAATACCTCTATGGGAATGCCATCAATGCTGGTTCTTTGTTCTTTGATAAGGCTTTCAATGCTGCTTCAACTTCTTCTTTCATCACCAATGGTTCCCGATCATAAAGTACAGGTTGAAACGGCTGTTGGTCCACTTGATCTTTGTCATATAAAAACTCTGTATATTCCTTCCACCTTTCCTTGATCTTCTCAGCATCATTCAACATAGAACCTTGAGCATCTTGTAACATTCCAATTCAAGGCTGGATCTTTTTCTTTAACTCTCGTAGCTTTAGGAAAGCCAATCTTGTTCTTCCTCTAATAATTTCTGCTTCTATTTCCTTACATGTGTCATTGTAGTACTTTCCCTTGTTCTGTCTTGCTGCACGTTGGAAATCTCTGTTGAGTTCTGCTATTGTCTTTCTTTCTCCTCTGGCTTTAGCTTCTCTGCATTTCTGGGCAATTTTCAGAGTTTCTTCCGTCTTCCATTTTGGCCGTTTTTGCTTTTTCACCTTTTGTAGAGACTTCTCACTTTCTTCCAACACAACCTTCTTGATGTCATTCCATAACTCTTCCGGAGCTCTGACATTTGTATCTAAAGCAGCAAATCGATTTTGCAGGCAGTCTTAAATTCCAGTGGTATATTCCCAAGGTCATATTTTGCTGCATTCTTGAGTGGTTTGCTCTTTTTCAACTTTAGCTTGAGTTTGCATACTAGTAGTTGATGATCTGTACCACAGTCAGCTCCAGGTTTTGTCTTTGTTGATGTTACAGAGCTTTTCCATCGTTAACTTCCACAGATGTAGTCAATTTGATTTTTATACAATCCATTGGGTGAAGTCCATGTGTACAGTCGCCGCTTGTGTTGATGGAAGAAGGTGTTTGAGATGAATAGATCGTTGGTCTTGCAGAATTCTATCAGTGTTTCTCCAGCTTCATTTCTGTTGCTAAGTCCATATTTTCCAACTACTTTGCCTTCTTCTTTGTTGCCAACATTTGCGTTCCAGTCACCCATGACTATCAGGATATCCTGTTTGCATGTTCTGTCAATTTCAGCTTGTACTTGTTCATAGAACTCTTCAATTTCATTCTCTTCTGCAGCTGTTGTTGGGGCATATACTTGAATTATAGTTGTGTTGATAGGCATTCCTCGTAGACGAATAGAGATTAAGCGTTCGCTGACTGCACTGTATTTCATTACAGTTCTTGCAAGTTTCTTCTTTATTATAAATGCAACACCATTTCTTCTTTGACTTTCATTTCCAGCACAGTAGACCATGTGATCATCTGATGCAAAGTGCCCGATGCCAGTCCATTTCAGTTCGCTGACACCCAACAGATCTAGTTGTACACGTTCCATTTCATTCTTGACCACCTCCAACTTCCCTTGGTTCATGCTTCGTACGTTCCATGTTCCAATGTGTAAGACATCTTTACAGCTTCTGACTCTCATTTCATGGCAGTTGAGAGATGTGATAATCTAACTTTACCAACACATTCACCTTTCCGCTATGTTACTTAGAAGGTGAGAGATGCCCTGTTCAGTCTATTATCAGTATGTGATTTCTGCATCAGGTGGACAACCTATTGATTAACAGATTTCTAGAACTGAGGGACCTGAACTATACAGCTGGATGTTTTCTCCCTCTTAAAGTTAACCTGTAAAGTCACCGATTACAGTATTGGGAGCGGCTATGGGTGGCACTGGAATAATTGGCATATATTGCTTAGAACGGAGTCATAGTCTACACCCCCTTTCTCCAAAGCCGATTAACTATTTCCAAAGACAATTCCAAGAATGAATATTATTTAGAAATGAGGGACATGAAATTTGAAGACACGGCCACATATTACTGTGCGAGAGAGACACGGAGTGAGGAAGGAAGGAGGAACTCGTACAGATATTGAGGCCCTCTCTCTACATATAAAGAGAATGATACAATTGGTTATGAAAACAAACAAATATACTGTAAGGGCCAATATTCAAAGGATTTATGGAATCCATATTCAAAGCACTTATCTAAATGGCCAATGCGATATCCAGACAGCGCTGCTGAATATCTCCACAGCTAAGTAGGCGCCGTGGGGCTGTTGCAGGCCCTGGAGATGGGTAGCAGTAGCAAAGGGTGCTGCGAGGGATGAGTTTCTCCCAGGGCACCTTATCTCCTTGATCTAGCCCCGGTGTTGCTGCACACTGCAGTGAGCCTGGGGGTTATTAACATGTGCTAATTGTCAATGTTGCCATTAGTGCAGGGTTGTAAGCAGCACCTCACTGGGTGGTGTTAAGAGCCCCCACGCTAACTGGGAATAAAGGTATAGTGCAGTGAGGTACTTTTCACTGTGCCAACTACAGGGAGACATACTGAGCATGCCCCCCAACAATTAGCGCCCTTGCACTTAAAGCACAGTTACTTACCTGTAACAGGTGATCTCTGGGAACAGCAGGAATTAGTCTTCACATATGGGTACGTCGGTACCGACGGAGCCTGCACGGGAATGCTGCCCAGCTTCCAATCAGAAAGCTTTTGGCAGCATCCCTCGCGCCTGCGCACTGGCTTCCCGCCTTCTCCAGAGCCTCTCTTCAGTTGAGTTTCAAAGCTGAGACAAAGGCGAGGAGAGAAAAGGAAGAAGATAAAAGAGAGGCAACTCCCAGGGGAGGTGGGAGGGTTGTGAAGACTAATTCCTGCTGTTCCCAGAGATCACCTGTTACAGGTAAGTAACTGTGCTATCTCCAGGAACAAGCAGGAATGAGTCTTCACATATGGGGACTCCCTAGCTAGAGATGCCAGGGGGAGATCCCATAAAAATGCAGGAGCCTGGACCAGGGGTGCATTTTGTCTCCAGGAATCGCCGGCATCCACTGTGGGATGGAGGGTAGGAGTTGACAATAAAGGAGCTGTGAAGAAAGGAACAGCATAACCAAGGACTAGAGGGTTCTACAGACTACAGGAGTCCTTGGTATATATGATAAGTAGCATTAAAACACATTTAATGTACACTTAAAATATGCAGCTTACCTACTGTATTGTAGGAAGTAGAGAGTATGATGGAGTCTACTGGATAAGCAGTGGCGGAATCTTCAAGGAGACCTTACAGCAGTGAGGATGAAGGTCCAGACCTGGATGCAGCAAGCGTTCCAGGTGCCAACTGGGTAGGATGAGACGTCAGGTCTTCAATGGACAGCTTTATGGGAAAAAGCTAAAACCTCCTTTAGGCATAAGTCATTAACATTGGGGACTAAAGGAAGAAGACTGACGGAGTTGGAGAACTAGTCCAGTCCCAGTGGGAAGAGGGGGAATGGAAAAAACTCCTATTCCCAAGGAGAATAGTGGTGTACTCAAAGATAAAATGTACACCATTTTTCCGAACTGGTGAGAGATAGGAAAAATATTGAAGCTGAATGCTTCAAGGACTTAAAGAAAAAATGGAAGATGTTAGCACCATAGAAGTTATTGGTGCATAACAGTGTCTGCATCGTGATATGGTATGCAAAGAGGGGCGATAGACTGTCTAAAACCTATAGAAGGTAATTAGTTAGTATAGACAGTAAGGGTGATAATGGGGAAAACATATCAAGCTGTAAGACGCCTCCCATCAGACACATATATGTGTAGGGATATATAGACATATACGTCAATGGAGACTATAGATATATATGTATATAGATATATATAGAGATATATACGTATGTCCCTATGTATATAGGAGGACATGGGTGGAGAAATGTACCAAAGATACATAGAGATAGATAGGATATATCTAAATGTATATGGATTAGTGGAGCATGAGTTAGCACCACCAGGGTAATGACATTAGTATGTAGACATATATGGAGATGCTACATACAAGACAAAAGAATGAAGATACATGTCTACCACCCAGCCCCATAATTTGGTTATGGGGAATATAAAAGAAAAGATTCTTCGTTGGACAAGAGGGTGAACCCACTTGAGATATGTATAGAGAATCTATTTCTATGGATTAAGGGATGCAGGAAGGCAATCCAGCAAGATAATCCTGATGTGTGCGTGAATACAGATGATGAAATCAGTCTGTAAAGAAGAAAGCAGGAGTGCTTTAGAACACTGACATGGCAAATGTGCAGGAACGCAAAGAAGATACCAGAGGGACCTATTGGAGGGACCCAGGGGTAGCATGCGTTAATGTCTACCTTGGATTTGCACACTGAAAAGCTGATCTGTCATGTTAATAGTCCAGGCCAGAGGGTGTAGGGAACCCTCCCTGGCATGGGAAGGGATGAGAAGGTTTTCCCTACTAATAGAGACGGTTCAGGGATAAGATCAATGCTCTAAGCAGGGCCCTCACAGTAGAAAGCTTCTCTGAAAGTGTAGAGAGCATTGTGCAGGAGATACAGGAGATCAACTGACTAAGTCAGGTGCATTGTCCCATCTTATGAAGGAGATGGGAAGAACTATGGGAGAACCCCATAATATAGGATTGTAACTCCTGCCGGCACAGCTGCTGAGGGAAACAGCAAAGAGATTATACTGTGCGTACGAAGAACCAGATAGAAGAAAGGAGAGGAGGCAGTCCTTCTCCCATTCTGAGGATAAGCCTGCTGAAGAAGCTCTTCAATAGGGAACCTCTCAATCGGGAAGAACCTGTAGAGAGGGTAGAGCAAGTAATTGGAGGGTGACGTACCCTTAGGGTAAGTCAACCGAAGGAAAAAATGTTCAAATTGGAACAGAACTATCAGGGGATAGCTGCAACTGCTCTTCCAAAGAATAAGTAGAAGAGAAGATTATAGTCCCTGAACAGGAATTTTCCGACAGTGAAAAAGAAAAATACAGTGAATAAACTTCTAATAGCAGAAGTGAACTGTAGATTCCAATTCCCAGCTCCTATGGTTGCTGGGAATGCTGAGACTGGCCGGAGCTGGAGGGCTTCAGACTAGGCTGAGGTGACCCTTGCTTAGGTGCAGCCGAATGATGGGCAGGAGATGAATGAAACTTTCTTTTCTTAGGGAAAGAAGGTTTGGTAGGACATTTCCTACCCCTTGAAGAAGGAGGTGGCTTACTCCTTGAAGAAGGAGGTGACTTAAAATGGTCCTTAGTAGCAGGAGAGTCAGTGGAGCATTGAGCAACCTGACGTAAAGCCTCCTTATTGAAGAGACCCTCTCCTGTACAAGGAGAATGAGCCAGGATAGTTTGTGCCCATCTGCTCAAGTCTGAAGCTTCGAGCCAGGCTCTGCGACGTGCTGCAATGGAAATAGCAGAGGATCTGCTAACAGACTCAAAAGAGTCTATAGAAGCACGAGACAGGAACCAAGATATATTCCGGCTATGATTGAGGAGCAAGGAATAATCAGTAGCCTTGTGCTCTGGTAGAAAAGGTGTCGAGAGATAATTTCTCTGTGACCTCCTGGAGTGTTAGACTCATGTAGAAAATATATGAAAGAATTCTGGAGGCTAGCATAGATGCTTGAAAGGCCTGACGACCAAAAGCATTGAGTGTCCTGGAAGCACGACCTGGCGGATAAGAAGAATGCTTCTTTTTGCTCTTAACCTTCCTCATTGCTGATTCCACTACAAGGGAACGGTGAGGAAGTTGAGGCTTCTGAAACCCTGGAGAGGGTGGCACCCGGTACCGAACTTCAGAGGCTGTAGAAAGTAGAGGAAGCCGCAAGGGTGATTTCCAGACCTCCAAAAGGAGAGCATGCAGAGCAGGATGTACAGGAGCATCATATTTTCTATATGTGCCCGTGAGTCCTGAGTAGCCTCACAAGCAGGGATAGAAATGTTAAGGAAGGTTGCCATGTCTAGGAGAAAAGCTTGAAAAGTCTGATCCCCTATGGGAACCATCCCTGGTGAGGGAAACTTAGTGGATGGACAGGGATACTGGCATGTTAAATTAGAGGCAGTGGGTACTGCATCATCAATGCCAGGTATCGGTTCCAAAGTAGGCAGCGGTGTAAGAACAGGTATCGACATTGACATCGATACAGGATCCGTAGAGGAAGTTGTCATCGGGGAGTGATGTAGTGGTACTGAGATCATGAGAGAGTCATGGCTAGGATCCTCGGAAGTGCCTATCCGGAACCGAGAGGAGCCGGTTCCAGGACGCGTCGGTACTGAGTCCTCGAGACCAGAAAGCGATTCAAGACTCGGCATCGAAGGAAGCGAGTCTATCGATGTATGTCTCGAGGGTACCGACGTCGGAGGTAGTATCGGCGATGCCGATACTGGTAAAGCAGGCTGGGTTACACCGATGGATCCCGAAGGTACCGATGGTACTGAGAATATGGTACCCGACACCGGTGCCAATACGGTGGTATCGGAACCGAGCGAAGTCGGTACCGTCCCGGAACATGGCTGAGATATGGAAATGTCCATCCAAAGGTACCGAGGATGCTAAAGGACGATTCCTGGTGAAGAGTGGAACACTCGACACCGAAGCCGATGCCGGGGTATCGGTACCGCTCAAAGCGGACACCCTCAGCAGACCCGGCTGGGATCAAGGGAAGTCAATCTGGTGCGTATCGATCGGTCCCGAAGGTACCGAGAATGCCCGATGACGATCCCTGGTGAAGAGTGGAACACTCGACACCGATGCTCGAAGCGGATACCACCTCTGGGCATGGCTCAGGTATGTTCTGTGAGGGGTGAGCCCCAGGAACTACCTGAAACCCCTTTAACGCTTTGGAGCCCGAAGACTCCCGCAGGGGTAATGTCAATGGATTCCTGAGGGTAAGGCCGAAGCCGTCACCATGCTTGGCATGGGACATACCACTCACGCATTGACTAGTCTTAACAGACTGTTTGTGGGTTACCTGATCCTGTGAGGTGGAGAAACCAGGTACCCTCACTGCCGAAGAAAAAACGGTATCGAGGGAAATTCTAAAAACTGAAGGTTTCCTCACAAAATTATCACCTGAATAGGCAGGGGAAAAAGGGTCAGGACCCACACAGTTGAGACACCACATATTGGTGTCTAAAAAGAAACCTGTGTTGTCCACATCTAAGGCACTTCTTAGGAAAAGAAGGCTCCATAATGAAGAGGCCTTGTAGGCCCCAACAAATGAAAACAAAAAACTGAAGAAAACGTTTTTAGAATCTAGTCAAAAATCCACCGGAGCACCGGTGGCGGCGGGAAATACAGCCGAGACCACAATAAAACAAAAGAAGTAAGTACTTTAAGTACAAGAAAGAAAATGTTTCTGCGGTGACAGGAGGACGTCCTGTTGGCTCCGCGGAAAAACAAAAACTGAAGAGAGGCTCTGGAGAAGGCGGGAAGTCAGTGCGCAGGTGCGAGGGATGCTGCCAAAAGCTTTCTGATTGGAAGCTGGGCAGCATTCCCGTGCAGGCTCCGTCGGTACTGACGTACCCATATGTGAAGACTCATTCCTGCTTGTTCCTGGAGATTGCACATTAGTTCTTACTCCTAACAGGTAACAAATACAAAATCTTTCCACCATTTTAGTAAAGATGTTCCTAAGTAGCCAGTCTGTCACTGTTCACTCACAAGAAAACATGTAGGAAACAAAAACATAATCATTTTCTGCCTTAACACTTTTAGTCCTATTGTAAGGTTGTAGTATTGTAGGTCCCCAAACCACATTCCTACTCTAGGGAGTGGTGCAGCATCATTGTCCATTCATTTCTGAGGTGCTGACAAGTCCCCCTAGGAATCTGGCAGATCTTGCCCACCCATCCTAACTGAAACCATGATATTGCTGCAGTATCCACAATGTCAGCCAGTCTTTCTACATGTACTGTAGGTTTGCAAAGTTTATTCATTTATTAGTATTTAGCTCATGCCTTTCCAATGGTAGTTACATTCAGGTATGTAGGTATTTCTCTGTCCACAGACCGCTTATAATCTAAATTTGTAACTAAGGCAATGGAAGATTAAGTGATTTGCCCAAGGTCACAAGGTGCCCCAGTGGGAACTGAACCCAGATGCTAGGACTATCATGTTGTTGCTCTAACCAAGGAATGGCCAACTCCAGTCCTAGTGCACCACAATCCAGCTTGGGTTTCAGGATGTCTCTAATGAATATTGCGGCGACCCTGCCCGGCTCAAGGGGTTAAGGACATGAGCAGCCGCTGTACTTCGTGAGGGAAGGAGGAAACCTTTGCCCCCAGGAATGCTGGGAGTTGTAGTTCCAGTTCTTCTCACTCCGAATTAAAGAAACTGTAGTTGTGGTTTCTTTATAATAAGTATTTTATTAAAGCAAAAGGTAAATGTTCCATCACATGGCATATAATAATGCAAACAAGGGTGCTTCAAAAGGCAAACAGAAACTCAGGTTAAATGCAACTCAAAATACAAATGCTGCTTTTTCACTTTCCAGCAAACTGCTCTCTTTTGCCTCCAGAGGTCAGTTGGCTTCACTGCACCTCTTACAGCCACAGTTACTTTCACTATGCTGAGAATCAGGTGGAGGTAATTAGAACTTCCATTTTCACGGCAATACAACAGCTTTACAGAACTCAGCTCACACACGATAAAGGCAGTTCCCTTCAGCTTGGCTTTCCTATACAACAAAATGTACAGTCCATTTGTTCACACTCAGGTATGCTTGTATTTCCCTGGGTTACTCCTTCAAGCTGTGCTGAATTATTTGCCTCTTGTGATACTAGCTGTTTTCTAGCCTGTAAGTCTAAAAACTGTTGGAAGCTCTGAAGTAGCAATTCAGCCTGTTCCTTATGAGAGAGGGCACTACTATCTGCTATAGCTTTTCCCTTCTGCTCAAGGCTGTTTGTCTTCTCTTCCTTTAAGATAAAGGTATTAGGATAATTGCTAGTTTCTTTGGCAATTGACTCGTAGGAGGAAGAATTATCTCTATATTCAGCTTGGCAGCCGGGTGGCCAATTACTCACTGTTTGTGCAGCACTTCTGCCTGCAGACGGCTCCCAGGCTCTCCAGCTGATCTGTTTGTTGCTCTCCGGCACAAACGACGTTTCAGGGAATGATTGCTCTTTCACCTGTGCTTGTCCTGAAGTCTTTCTCCCCCAAGGCGATGCCTTCCAAGGGCTATCCACTTCAAGGTTAAATCCTCTCTGCGTGGGACTTCTGCTTATTTCCCTGGAATAGGATTGTGCAGGTTTTCTTCTTATGCCAGGTTCCAAAGTATCATTAATCACTCCACTGGCTTTCCAGCCATCCCCTTGTTTCTTCTTCCAATATTCCTTCCTTCCTTTACCTCCTGTATTCCTTGTACTTCTTGTACTCCTTGTGCCACCTCCACTCGTGCTTCCTCTACTCGGGTCTCTCGTCCTTCCCTTACTCGGGTCTCTTATCCGTTCTCTCTCTTCAGAGCCATGCTCTGGTTTAAATGTACATCCTCTTTTGGACACGCCCCTTCCTAGGGCTGGGTGTGCCCAATCAGAACTGCAGGGCTCCTCCCCTGGGCTGGTCTCCCTACTCAGCTCTGAGGAATAGAGTCTCTCTTTTTTCCTTGCCCTGTCATTTTGGTATAAATCCTGCTGACCCTCAGGATTTTCTACTATCTCCATAGGCTCAGGAGGGCGCTGTTCACCACAGATCCCCCCCCTTAAGATATCACGGGCTGGCTTCTGACCAGAGGCACAGCACGTGATTCTACTCCGGGGTCTGGCGTTGACCTGTGCGTTCTTCATCCTTTTCCTGTCTTGCACTACGGTAGCTACTTGAGCTAGGGCTGTTCTATCGTGCCAAGGCTTCAGAAGGTTAATATGATACACTTGTGTGCGTCCTGTCTGATTCTTCACGAGATAGGACACTGGACCGACTGGCCGGACCACGGTACATGGGCCTTTCCACCGGCTCTCGAATTTCAGATCAGGGCCCGACACCATCACAATAACCCTGTCTCCCACGGCTAACTGGCGTGGCCGTGTGCCTTGGTCATAGTAGTCTTTCTGTCGTCGCTGATTATGTCTTAAGTTGACTTCCGCCACTTGCGTGGTACAGCGTAAGCGACCTTTCAGATCTTTAAGAAAGTCTGGTACTCCCACTTCATGTACGTCGGGCTCAACCCATTGTTCCTTCAGGATATCTAATACCCCTCGGGGTGATCGACCATACATAAGTTCATATGGCGCTGCCCCCAGGGATGACTGCTTCCTTTCCCTGCAAGCATAGAGAACGAAGGGTAGCATCGTATCCCAGTTGGCCATATTTCCTTCTAAGCTGCGGCGCAGCATCCTTTTGATCGTCTGATTCTGTCTCTCCACTAGCCCATTGCTCTGTGGATGATAGGCCGAGATCTTGACGTGGCGGATATCAAACGCTTCCCACACTTGGGCTAGGTACTTGGAAAGGAAATTGCTTCCTCTATCCGTCAGAACTTCACGAGGGAAACCCACCTCGCAAAACAGTTTGATCAGTTCCGCTGCCACGGCCTTAGCAGATATAGTACGTAGTGGCATGGCCCAAGGGAATCGTGTCGCTTGATCGATAACCACTAATATGTACTGGAATCCCCTCGGTGTCTTAATTAATGGTCCCACAATGTCCATCGCCAGTCTATGGATGGGTTCCGTAATGACCGGGGTTGATACCATTGGCACTTCTTTCGGGTGGATGGCAGAGACGCGCTGGCATGTCGGACAGGCCTCACAGAACCTCGCTGTTTCTTTAAAGACGCCTGGCCAATAGAATCTCGCGAGGATCTGATCCAGCGTACTTCGGATGCCTTTATGTCCTCCGACCGGATGGTCGTGGGCCAGCCTCAGAACCAAGTTCTTGAAAGTTGCAGGCACCACTACCTGTTTACGCGTGTCGCCAGTATAGGGATCCTTGCTTTCTCTGTACAAAATGTTAGTGTCCAGAAAAAACCTCGGTAGGGTATCCCTATCACTCTGTGCCCACTTAAATGCCTGACTTAAGGCAGGGTCGTCTCGTTGTTCATTGGGAAAGGTTGGAAACTTCCCAACCAACTCTTCGGGCACCCAGGGCAATTCCTGGCCAGCCTGGGTTTCTGCCCTATGCTGAGACCGTTCTTGCCTCTCCTGGCGCTTCTGCGCTCTTGGTTTCTTCACCTTCTCTTCAGGTGTCTCTATTAGGTCTTCATGGGAAGGAAGACTTCTAAATGCCTCATCTATAGGATCCTCTCCCTTCTCTGAGTCCTTAGTTTGGGCTCTGGTCGCTACCATGGCTCCCTTAGGGGTTAGGCCTTGCCTCATTTCTCTATAAAAATAAGGCCAATCCCTTCCTAGAACCATAGGATTTGGAAGCCTAGGTATTACTGCAATGGGAATTTTCTTCAGCACACCTAGTGCTTTCACCTGCAGACTGTATACAGGGTATAGCGACGTACCACCATGTACACAGCGTATCTTCACATTTCGAACAGGCTGAATCGCTATCCCTGTTGCCTGGATTTGCCGCCACAGCGCCTTGGAGAGCATTGTTTGCTCTGCGCCAGAATCAAGTATCGCAGTGGTGGCAATCCCCTGCACCTCGACCTCTATAAGAAACCCTTCACGAGCTTTATGTGCACTCTCTGCTACTAAGGCAGCCTTAAAACAATTTCTCTGTATATGCCCTTCTCGGCCACATTTAAAACATTTGCCAGGCTGAAACCTAGCCTTTACAGTCGGCATACACATTCTGCTTGCACCATATTGAAATTTCCCCTTCCTTTCTGATTCCGTGATTGCTGCCCCCTTTAACTCACTATTGCTTTCAAGAGGCATTGCTTTGGCCTGCAAGAAGCGTTCCGTGAGGTCCACTGCCTCATGTGGGGTTTTGCAGCTTTGCAGAATCAGGAAGGTCTTTATTTCATCTGGTATAGCGTTCATATATTGCTCTAGCACTAAGCTTTCTAGTATGGACTCTTTAGTCCTATGCTCCGGATTAAGCCATTTATTCAACAATGTGCTTATCCTATACACTAGGGCTTTTGGTGACTCACCCTGTTTTAACCTCACCGCTCGCAAGAGATTATGGTAGGCTAGCGGCGTAAGGCCTAGCCTTTCCCGGACCGCTTTCTTCACCTCCCCATAATTTCCGGCAAGGTCAGGTGGCATGCTCCTGTAGGCCGCCATTGCTTCTCCTGTGAGGGAAGCTGCGAACCTGATGGCCCAATATTCCTCTGGCCATGCACTCAACTGTGCTACCCTTTCAAAACTTTCAATAAAATTGTCAATGTCATCATTGTCCTTTAACTGACCAAAGTTAAACATAGTCTCTGCGCCTAAACCATGCGCAACTATAGGAGCTAAACCTGGAGGTACGGTCGGTTTCTCCTTTGGCATCTTCTGCTCAGCTACCCAGTTTTTCAGCATGTCCAGGAGGGGTTGCTGCTGAGCCTGTATGGCAGCGGCAGTCTGCTCTTGAAACTCTAGACTCAGGTCTCGCTGTCTTTCAAGTTGGGTTGCCATCCACTTGAATATCTCCGCTGCTTCCAGCGACATCTTTGCTATCTGTGAATGCAAACAGAGAGAAAAAAAACCAAGTGCGATTCCTCACACACACCAAAAAAAAAAAAAAAACACTTTTCCTTTTTTTTTTTTTTCACTAGCTGGCCAACACCCTCAGCCCTGTATCCTTTCCGTTTCCCAGGTGGATACCTATTACCTGGCTCAGGTGTTGCGTCACGCTTTCACAGCCTTCGTTGCAGCTGGCACACCGATGCTGGGACTGTCTCCTTCCTCTCAGGATGGTCTGCAATCGGTTCCTTCTTATAGTTGCTCCTTTGAAGTTTCTTTCTCTGCGCGGCACCTTGCGCATGCGTGGAAGATATCCTGCCAACGTAGCCAACTTGCGGCGACCCTGCCCGGCTCAAGGGGTTAAGGACATGAGCAGCCGCTGTACTTCGTGAGGGAAGGAGGAAACCTTTGCCCCCAGGAATGCTGGGAGTTGTAGTTCCAGTTCTTCTCACTCCGAATTAAAGAAACTGTAGTTGTGGTTTCTTTATAATAAGTATTTTATTAAAGCAAAAGGTAAATGTTCCATCACATGGCATATAATAATGCAAACAAGGGTGCTTCAAAAGGCAAACAGAAACTCAGGTTAAATGCAACTCAAAATACAAATGCTGCTTTTTCACTTTCCAGCAAACTGCTCTCTTTTGCCTCCAGAGGTCAGTTGGCTTCACTGCACCTCTTACAGCCACAGTTACTTTCACTATGCTGAGAATCAGGTGGAGGTAATTAGAACTTCCATTTTCACGGCAATACAACAGCTTTACAGAACTCAGCTCACACACGATAAAGGCAGTTCCCTTCAGCTTGGCTTTCCTATACAACAAAATGTACAGTCCATTTGTTCACACTCAGGTATGCTTGTATTTCCCTGGGTTACTCCTTCAAGCTGTGCTGAATTATTTGCCTCTTGTGATACTAGCTGTTTTCTAGCCTGTAAGTCTAAAAACTGTTGGAAGCTCTGAAGTAGCAATTCAGCCTGTTCCTTATGAGAGAGGGCACTACTATCTGCTATAGCTTTTCCCTTCTGCTCAAGGCTGTTTGTCTTCTCTTCCTTTAAGATAAAGGTATTAGGATAATTGCTAGTTTCTTTGGCAATTGACTCGTAGGAGGAAGAATTATCTCTATATTCAGCTTGGCAGCCGGGTGGCCAATTACTCACTGTTTGTGCAGCACTTCTGCCTGCAGACGGCTCCCAGGCTCTCCAGCTGATCTGTTTGTTGCTCTCCGGCACAAACGACGTTTCAGGGAATGATTGCTCTTTCACCTGTGCTTGTCCTGAAGTCTTTCTCCCCCAAGGCGATGCCTTCCAAGGGCTATCCACTTCAAGGTTAAATCCTCTCTGCGTGGGACTTCTGCTTATTTCCCTGGAATAGGATTGTGCAGGTTTTCTTCTTATGCCAGGTTCCAAAGTATCATTAATCACTCCACTGGCTTTCCAGCCATCCCCTTGTTTCTTCTTCCAATATTCCTTCCTTCCTTTACCTCCTGTATTCCTTGTACTTCTTGTACTCCTTGTGCCACCTCCACTCGTGCTTCCTCTACTCGGGTCTCTCGTCCTTCCCTTACTCGGGTCTCTTATCCGTTCTCTCTCTTCAGAGCCATGCTCTGGTTTAAATGTACATCCTCTTTTGGACACGCCCCTTCCTAGGGCTGGGTGTGCCCAATCAGAACTGCAGGGCTCCTCCCCTGGGCTGGTCTCCCTACTCAGCTCTGAGGAATAGAGTCTCTCTTTTTTCCTTGCCCTGTCATTTTGGTATAAATCCTGCTGACCCTCAGGATTTTCTACTATCTCCATAGGCTCAGGAGGGCGCTGTTCACCACAATATTCATGAGGTATATCTGCACCCATTGCCACCAGTGTATGCAAATATATCTTATGAATATTCATTAGGGATGTCCTGAAAACCAGGCTGGATTGTAGTGCACCAGGACCAGAGTTGGCCACCCCTGCTCTAACCACTATGCTACACTTCCACAATGACGAACACGCGCATGTAATTGCTGACATTTACACTGAAAGCTGCCGAGTTTCCCCTGTTGATTTTGCCATGTGTGAATTTCCAAATTGGCTCCCCCTGTTCCATGTATCAACAAATACACGGGCACTCCTGCACTATTCTAAAAAATCTCGGCATTTAGCAGTTTCTAAAATACTGCTGGAACTGTCTGTGTCACAACATCAACATCGCAATTACAATCTTCATGAATTACCTAAAGTGTATGAGGACTTTTCCTAGCGTTTATAATTTGTAGAGCTTAAGCAAAGAGTGTTTTTGGAAATTAATTACCAGTTGATCTATATGAAAATATGGCAGATGAGAGATGTGATAATCTCATTTTACCAACATATTCACCTTTCCACTATGTCACTTAGAAGCTGAAACATGCCCTGTTCAGTCTATTATCAGTATACGATTTCAGGATGACCTATTAATTAATAATTTCTAGAACTGAGGGACTTGGACTATAAAGCTGGCTATTCCCCTCTTTTAAAGGCAAGTCAGCTCTCAGACCACCTTCATGCAAATGAGTGCGCTCTGCTTCCTGTTTAAATATCTGCTACCGTTTCCCTTATCAGAAGTCTGTTCAGTAGCGGAGCCTCCAGTTCCTTTTAGTTCTGATTTCCAGGCTCACATCATGAAGTCACTGTTTGCTTTTCTTTTCCTTCTGGCCCTCCCTTTATGTAAGTTTTCTTCAGAAGTGGGTAAAAAAGTTCTGCGCTTTTCTGATTGTTAGTATTTATCAATTTCCTCAAATTTTACAGGTGTTCTTTCCCAAATTACCCTGGAGGAATCTGGTCCTGGAGTGGTGAAGCCCTCAGACACTCTCACGCTGACCTGTAAATCCTCCTCTACCTTAACTGGTTACTGGTGGCACTGGATCCGGCAGCCTCCTGGGAAAGCTTTGGAATGGTTGGCAATTATATCTGGTAGCAGCGGAAGCACAAGCTACGCCCCCTCTCTCCAAAGCCGACTAACTATCTCCAAAGACAATTCCAAGAACGAAGTCTATCTACAAATGAGGAGCATGAAACCTGAAGACTCAGCCACATATTACTGTGCGAGAGAGACACAGTGTGAGGAAGGAAGGAGGAACTCGTACAGATACTGTGGCTCTCTCTCTGCGTATAAAAAGGAACTAGAGGAATATCTGCAGTTCCCTTTCTGAAAATGTTTCCTGACCAGCATCACTGGTAACAAGGTGAAATGAAGTGAACTATACATGAATTATTTCTTGGGGATGCAAAAAGTTTTCTAAGTTACTGGAAAAAATCGTAGAGGGCGATTTTCAGAGCAATTAACGTTACGAGCGTTCCTGTTAGCTGCATTAATCATGGCAAGCGCAATATTCAATGTGACAACATGGTTTCCGCCGCTGAGTCTCTATGGGTGCCACTACTGATCACCATTATGCTGGCCAGCCAGTATCGGGGCATTGCGGCAGTCCCTCAGAGGCCGGGATAACTGGCTAGTGATGATCTTCAACCACCACCTGGTTATTGCTCAGCGACAAAAATTGGGCACCTGAAAGGCTAATTTAATTATCACCGCTGAAGTTAACCAGGCAGCAGCTGAATATTGCCGCTGGCCAGTTACCGTCCGCAGATATTCAGAAGCAGCAGTTAGGCGCTTTATCACTGCTGGTCGCCGCCGCTGAATATTCACCCCTTAATCTCTTTGGCGGTCAGGTTTGATGAAATACCACCCACATGGTGTTTAAAAAGGAAGTTGTAGATGAAAAGCCTACAGAATTTGAATTTTGAAAAGAAATACTGAGTTTATGAAAGATGCGTAAGTTGACTGTAGTGCTTGCAAGGGGACTTTTTATTAAGCATTTCCAAAAGTAAAAGTACAGGCTGGCCTGATACAATGTTTATGAAAACAAACAAATAAAAGGCCCAATATTCAAAGGATTTATGGGGCCCATAATCAAAACACTTCCTAAAAAGCCTATGTGCTAAGGCTGCAGATATCCGGATGGTGACGCTGAATATTTCCACGGACATTTAGTGCAGGGGCGGTCCATGGGGTGCACCAGTACTACCCAGATAAATGTCAGCATCTAACTGGAGAGCACAATTTCAGCCAGCATCTGTCCAGGTAACTTGGGCTGCATGAAAACTTGCTATCTGAATAAGTGCTGGCTGTTTGCAAACAGGAAGTTGGCATCAGGTGGTCCAAGAGGGTGGGAGCAATCAGCCCTAGGGCACCGAAGTTGTAAGGTAAGTGCCATGGGGCTGCTTGGAGTCATTGTTGTCGCTGCAGGTCCCGGAGATGGGTGTCAGCTGCGGGGGCAATGGGTGCCACAAGGGATGAGGTTCTTCTAGGGCGCCTTATCTCCTTGTGCCGACCCCGGTGCTGACTGCACACTGCACTTAGCCTGGGGGTAATTCACATGTGCTAATAGTCAATGTTTATTTATTTATTTAACGGGTTTTTTATACCACCTTATCTTAGATTCAAGGTGGTTTACATTGGAACAACAGAGCTTTACATTGATCAGGGAATTAACTTGGAGGTTTCAACAGGATTAACCTTAATTTAGGTAGAACTGTGTATCGAGGTGTTATAAGCAGCAGTGGAATAGGTGTTACAGTGTAGCAGTAGATAATAAAACCCATATGTAGGAACAATTAGTTATTACATTGCGGTAATATGAGAAGCATGAATAATGCAGTCAGCTCTGAATAACGGCAATATTCAGTCCATTTTTAGGATAATTTATCCAGATAACTTAGCCTTTTTCCTGTCCTATGTTATCCAACTGTTATTTGGATATCGGGGTTGTAAGCACCACCTCAATGGCTGATGTTAAGAGCCCCCACGCTAACTGAGAATGAAGGTATAGTGCGGTGAGGTTCATTTCACTGTGCTAACTACAGGGGGAGATACTGAGCACGCCCCCAACGGTTAGTGCCCGTGCACTTAATGCACGTTCTTTCTTACTCCTAACGGGTAATAAGTACAGAACCTTTCCACCATTTTAGTAAACAGCCTTCTTGTTTGTAATGTTCCTAAGTGGCCAGTGTCTGTCACTGTTCACTCACATGAAAACATGTACTGTAGGATTTTTTTCTTGCTCTCTCGCATCAAAGAAAGTTATCTAACAGCAAAGAAGAAAACTAAAGGGTTAATATTCAGCTGCGATGGTCAGCAGTTTTTTTTAATGCCACTTTCCAAGTAGTGGCTAAGCCCTAAATATCTGAATAATACAGTCAGCACTGGATAATGGCAATATTCTATCTATTCTCGGGATAATTTATCCAGATAACTTAGGCAGCCTTTCTCTTGTCCTATCTTATCCATATAAGTTATCTGGACAGTGGACCTAATATTGCTCTTACCTGGATAAGTTCCAGGACTGCCCTGTCTCCACTCACGCTTCCTCCCGGCACTGTCCAGCCAGCAACACTTACGTCACGCTAATGGTTAGCTCAGTTTAGTAAACATGTCCCATAATGAAAAATGATTTCTTAGATGTGAAAAAGCTGAAGAACTCCTATCCCAAAGACTTTTCCTGTCCAGGCGTGTTTTATATGTCATATGTAAATGCTGCAAGGTAACTGTGTGTCCCCTATAAATAGGGCCTCTGCCTTGTTCCACATCTGACTCGAACCTGCAGGGCTGCTGACTCCCAAAGGTTTCCGTAATTTGGTTCAAAACATGAAACCTTTGTAAATATTGTTTTTTTCTGTTTGATGTCCTGGAATGCAAGTACTCAAGAATAACTACAAACAACATCTTTATTTATTTATTTATTTTTAACATCTTGATTTGTTTTAAGAAATGATCACTGGTGACATTCCAGTGAATAATTCCTTTTTGTGTATAAGGGCCTGATTTTGAGCTGGGCGCATTTTGGATGGGCTATGCGCCTCATTGGTGCACAGCTCTCCCCGCCAACCTCTAACCCGATATTCAATATCCGGTTATCCCCACAGACACAGGAAGCCGCCAAGGCTAACCAGGCAGCAGCAATATTTGGATGGTTTTGCGCCTTAAAGATAGGTGAGGGTCTTCCTCGCCTATCTTTCCAGCGCAGGTCGCTAACTAGGCAGCATGCTCTGCCCTGAAACACCCCCGATGCTAACCTGATAGCGTCGGGGTGCATAGGGGAGGATATTCAACAGCATTAACCATGTAAATGCCGTTGAATATTGCACCTAAGGCATTTACATGGTTTACGGGGCTGGCTAAAATTAGGAGGACTACCCACACAAACCAGATCACTCAATACTTTTATGTTATTTCTTTATTATTAGTATTTAGCTTATGCCTTTCCAGTAGCAGGTCAAGGTGAGTTCCCAAAGCTCAATCCCTGAAAATTTTAATTTTTTGTCAGACATTTCAATTTTCATTAAACATGGCCCAGCAGTAGCTAGTTTACAGTTTTGGTCAACATTATTGGTGCCCTTGCTGTTCAAAACGTGTACTATGTATGCACACATACTTGACACAAAAAAAATCAAATAAAACAAGCACATAGTAGGAATTTTCTTCAAATACTGTGATGCTTGCTTGGTTTAAGTCGGCAGATAGAATGGTTTACTCTATAGGACCAGGGAAATTGCAAGGACATGGTTATTAAAATTGAACTCACTGCACATTTAAATAATTTTTTGTAGGACTATATTCTTCAAAGCCACTATCACAAGCCGCTTCTAGCTTAATAGTCCCTTTTATTCTTTTTTGCTCAATTTTTCATTCTTAATGTGTTCTTTTAAAAATCAATGTCCGTTTCTTAAAGGTCAATATCTTCTCTTGAAACAAACAGGCTCCTCCTGCACAAAACGTCTACAGTCCAATGAAATCCTTTTCCGTCTTTATTACTTTCACCAACCACGACAGTCGCATTTCAAATAGATTAAACTTATTCTGCTTCAGGGTCTAACAGTTTTATTCAAAACAATCATCTACTGCACTTATCTTTTTTTTTGCAAAGGATGCCTCCTTTCACCATTTGATGCTAACAGGATCACAATTTTATTCCTCGTGAGAGTCCCAGACCTTCCAGCATTGTTTTCCTTTTATATATCAGTTGACCACTCTTCTCTTTTCCCATTGGTACCACAATATCCAATACTGATGTCATTCTTCATTCACAAAAACCATATGGCAGAAGCTCCAAGTCTACCTCCATGTTCCTATAGAGTAAACTATTCTATCTGACGATTTAAACCAGCGGGCATTGCAGTATTAAAAGAAAAAATCCAGTACTGTTCTCTGTGGTTCAATTTCCCTTCTCTATTACCACCCCGCCAACTTAAAGGGACATGGTCCAAAATTCTCCATTTAAGATACGTAAATGAGTGATGAAACAACACACACTGTTCCACTATTGATGCCGACAGCTTCTTTTGGAAAATGCGAGACTGATGTTCTCTCAATCGTTGAAAAAAAGGCCATCTTGTTCATCCCACATACAGCTTATTACAAAGACATAAAAGGCCATACACAACGAATGATGTGCTACAAGAAGTTTTCCATCATGAATAAACTGGGGATTTTTGTCCTGGGGGTTTCCATGATTCTCCCATAATAGCCAATGGGCAAAAGTCACATTCCTCACAAACATCATGGCTCCCTTCTCCCTAGTTCAAATCTTCTGCTGTATCCCAGGTAACCGACCGACAAACATAATTAGCAATATTCTTGCCTTGCTTGTAAGCCACTATTGGACATTCTAGATAGCAAAGATGTCCCTGTAAAATCTTCCAGTATTTATGTATAATAGTCGCTACCATAGGGGCTTTACCGAGAATGATAAAACACAAACCAATCTTTCTTCCTTCAGCCACCTCTCTGTACATTTAACCCTCTCTTATAAGCTCTGTCAATCACAGACCTAGGGTTGCCACAATCTACATAACGCTGAATATATTTCTTTGCTTGACCCATATATTCTGCCTTATCAAAACATATTCGACGCAACAGCAAAAAATGACTCATAGGTAGACTTTGTTTTAGTCAAACAGGATGGTGACTTATATAAAATAACAAATTATTGCGAGACACAGGCTTCTCATATAAAGTTGTCCTTAATGTTGATCCAGATTTCACAATTAAAATGTCCGAAAAAGGAATTTGCTGAACATGAGACTCATAATCAAATTGCAAATTTGTCTTCTGTTGATTTAACCAATGCACAACATCTTTTAATTCCACTTTACACCCTTTCCAGGGACAAAAATCATCATCCAGAAACCACTTCCAAATGTCAATGTTGGACCTCCATCGTGACTTATACAGAAACTGTTCTTCAAACGCAGCCAAGTATAAAGTTGTTATAGTAGGGGCTACTGTTGCCCCCATTGCTATCCCATAAATCTGATGGCAATATTGACCCTTATAACAAAAATAATTTTCACAAAGGAGCAAATGTAACAGCTCCAGTAAAAATTCCTTCAGTAAACTCGCAGGAAATGTCATCTGCCATTCCATCACTGTCAACACTTCCAAAGCCTCCTGCTGATCCACATTTGTGTATAGAGCCTTTATGTGCAATGTGACCATTATATCCTCCACCCTCACTGAATCCAGAGATGCTAAAAAGGTTAACATCTGCATCGTATCAGATAGAATGGTGTACTCTCTAGGAACATGGAGATAGACTTGGAGCTTCTGCCATATGGTTTTTGTGAATGAAGGATGACATCAGTATTGGGTACGAGAGAATTTTAAATTCATCAGATATTGGGGTACCAATGGGAAAAGAGGGGAGTGGAAGGTCTGGGACGCTCACGAGGAATAAAAATGTGATCCTGTTAGCATCAAATGGTGAATGGAGGCATCCTTTGCAAAAAAAGATAAGTGCAGTTGATGATTGTTTTGAATAAAACTGTTAGACCCTGCAGCAGAATATGTTTAATCTATTCAAAATGTGATTGTCATAGTCGGTGAAGGCACAGTTGTTATTAAAGGCGGAAAAGGGTTTCATTGGACTGCAGAGGGTTTGTGCAGGAGGAGCCTGTTTGTTTCAAGAGAAGATATTGACCTTTAAGAAAAGAACATTGATTTTTAAAGGAACACATTAAGAATGAAAAATGGAGCAAAAAAAGAATAAAAGGGACTATTAAGCTAGAAGCAGCTTGTGATAGCAGTTTTGAAGAATTTAGTCCAACAAAAAATTATTTGAATGTGCGGTGAGTTATTGAACATATGTGACGTTGTGTTACCCTGCACAGGTTCTATTTTTGTGTTATTTATAGGACATAGTTATTGGCACACTTATAAACAATTCAAATCAGTTGGACCAAAGACCCACATTCCCATTGCAGTAAAATTAGACGCACCTGTGATCAATTGTCAGTACTTACATGACTTGAATCAACCAATGGCTGTAATGTTTAAAATGGCCACATTCGTTCCCTGTTCCATTTTAACAATGGTGAAGACAAGAGAGCTGCCTGAGACTATCAGAAAAGCCATTATCACCAAATATCAGACTTCAAAGGGGTACAAGGCCATCTGCAAAAACCTTGGGATTCCTGTGTCTACAGTCTGCAATGTTATTAAGAAGTTTTCTGCTCATGGAACTATCAAGAACCTCCCAGAAAGTGGTGGGAAGAGGAAAATTAATCCAAGAAGTCTCTGAAGGTTAGTGTGAACTGTTGGAAAAATGCCACATATAACATCAAAAGAGCTAAAGACTGATCTGGAGCAATCTGGAGTGGTGGTTTCAACCCACACCATACGCTGCACACTAAACAAAGAAGGACTTCATGAGCGAAAGTCAACGAAGACCCTATTGCTCAAAGGCAGAAATAAAAAGGCATTCCTGATCTTTGCCCAAACCCACCTTGAGAAACCACAATCTTTCTGGGAAAATGTTTTCTGGACAGATGAACCAAACTTGAGCTGTTTGGCAATGCTGACCAGTGATACATTTACAGGTGAAGAATGAATCTTATAAGGTAAAAAACACCCTTCCTACAGTTAAATATGGTGGAGGTTCCATGATGTTGTGGGGCTTTTTTGCTGCCTCAGGAACTGGAGGCCTGGAATGTATCAAAAGAATCATGAAGTCAAAGAACTACCAAGGGTCAAAGATCAAGGATCCTCCAGCAGGACAATGACTCAAAACATACATTCCTAAAGTACAAAAGAATGGTTAAAAAGGAACAAATGGACATTTTTAAACTTACCAGCAATAAGTCCTGATCTCAATCCAATTGAGAACCTTTGGAAAGAGCTGAAATCTGTGATTGGTAAAAGGAATCCTGGAAACATTCATCAGCTGGAACAAATCACAGTTGAAGAATGGTAGAAACTACCTGCAGACAGATGTACGAAACTTAAAGATGGCTACAGAAATATTTGGAGGCAGTCATCACTGCCAAGGGCTGTGCAACCAAAATATTAGTGAAGGCTGCCATTAATCTGGTCCAGGTCATATTTTTTTTCTCAGAAATTGCTACATCTAAGTTGCACAGACATCTTTTTTTTTGTTGTATACCTTTGTACGTACTATTAAAATATTATGATGACATACAGTTGGTGTATTTCCAATTATTTCTCAAGATATTGTACAGATCATACCTGAAATGCAAGGTGCCAATAATGTTGACCACAACTGTAACATCAGTCCATTTTATTTTATAAAATCTAAAAATACTTCTTCTTCACTCCAATGAAAAATTCTCTTCATCTTACTCAATAAATCGCTATTATTATTATAAAGTCCCTTACAAACATCTGCGACAAGACGGAGATTTATACACTGCCCTCCAGGCAGCTGCTTCCTTCCATGTTCATACTGATGAAAGGTGTGAAAAGATGAAGCATGCGGTTTATTTGTGCACAAGCACACGTGATACATAATTTTTTTATGGGGGGGGGGGGGACAAAAGGTACTCAAACATCTAACATTTGTTAGCAGAGGAATCTGGATTCCCTCCAACTCCGCATCTCATCAACTTATTAAAAATAGATCTCCTACAGCAGTGTTTTTCAACCTTTTTGTGCAAAGGCACACTTTTTTCATGAAAAAAATCACGAGGCACACCACCATTAGAAAATGTTAAAAAAATTTACCTCTGTGCCTATATTGACTATATATAAAGATGTCAGAAATATAACAAGGGAATGCCATTGTGTGTGCAGAAAATAATTATAATGGAGCATCCGTATGACATCGCAAAAGGTTGTAGGGGACTGCAGAGGCAAGCCATTATGAGTGAGTGAAAATACATCCGCTACAAACATGTAGAAAATGAAAATAAAAATAAAGAGCTAACCGCAAAGAATACAGAGCCCTACGATGAAAGGACATGAGATCATGGCAGTATACGGGCACATAAACATATAAAAACGAAAGTAACTCAAATAGAAGTGCTTTTAATAAATACCGAAGCTTATTATTGCCGAAGAGGTGCATAATTCTCCTTAGCCATGACAAGGAAGACTTATAAGTGCCGTAAACCAAATAGGGAGAAGCCATAGTGCGATAAAACTGTGCACAAAAAAGAGAAATTACCTTATGATTTAGGAGGAGAAAAGCAACTCGAAACAAACTGCAAACCATTACCAGGTCGTTGCTGTGCGCGGGAAAAACACCGCGCAAGTGCAGTAGGGGTATTTAAATGATTCTATGATGGTGCTTCGAGTGTTACCGCTTAAAAGGGTATTGAATTGGGACTTGAGACTCCTGTCAGTGTAACAGTGACACCGGAGCTATTTATAGTCCGTAACATGCGCTTCGGCTCACAAATAGACCAATCATTAGAATCTAATGATTGATCTATTTGTGAGCCGAGGCCACATGTTACGCCACAGATGAAATTGGAATTTTTCCCACGGCACACCAGACAATATCTCACGGCACACTAGTGTGCCGCGGCACAGTGGTTGAAAAACGCTGTCCTACAGGATGGTGGCAGTGTAATTATTCACAAAATGTAGCCTATAAGCTGAGAGACCTGGTGTCCTAGTTTTGCAAACATCCTTTTATTTAAGTAACCTGAGAGAAGTCCTGCCCTGATTTCAGTACCAGAGGTAAACTGATTCTGAAGCTGGACATCTCCTCCCTTTTAAAGACAGCTCTCGCCTCTGGGAGTTTTATGCAAACAAGTTAGCTCTAATTCCTGTTTAAATAACAGCTACAGTTTCTCTTTTCAGCATCCTGTAAACCAGCTGGAGCTAGTGACCCCTTCAGCTTTCTTTTCTGGGATCAGATCATGAAACTGCAGTTTGCTTTTCTTTTCTTACTGTTCCTCCCTTGGTGTAAGTGTTCTTCAGAAGAGCAGCAAACAGCTTTGTGGTTTTGTGAATGAATTCGGGTGTAATTAATGTTCCTCCTTGTTCTAGGTGTTCTTTCCCAAATTACCCTGGTGGAATCTGGTCCTGGAGTTGTGAAGCCCTCAGTCACTATCACGCTGACCTGTAAAGTCACCGGTTACAATATTAGTAGTGGCTACTGGTGGAACTGGATCCGGCAGCCTCCCGGGAAAGCACTGGAATGGCTGGCAACTATACGCTACAGTGGAGGAAACACAGCCTACAACCCCTCTCTCCAAAGCCGTTTAACTATCTCCAAGGATGATTCCAAGAATGAATACTATCTACAAATGAGGGACATGAAACCTGAAGACTCAGCCAAATATTACTGTGCGAGAGACACAGTGTGAGGTAGTGAAGCAGGAACTCGTACTGCAGCTCTTTCTCTACATATAACGAGGAATCAGATGAATATCTGGATCTCCCTTTTTCTAAACATTTCACTTCTTAAACAGCACCACTGGTAGCAAGGTGAAATGGTCCCGCCATTGTGGACCGCTCTGCCCCTCGAGTAATGCCTGGAGAACTCCCCCAAGAAATTTAAATTAGGGATTAAAAAATGGCTTTTTTTGAAAGCTTTCATGAAGATTGATCTTACAGCCCGCACTTCTCATCAGCTGACCTTGCATCTGGGCTTCCCCATTCTCCTCTTGTGTCCCCAATAGTATTCTGGATTAATTATTTTGCTATTCAGCTCCCCACCGTTTCTGTCTCCCTTTCCTAGTCTACATTGCCAATTTTATTTTCAGCTTTTAACCATTTGTTCTAAACTGCTTTTATTTCTACTTTGTAGCTGAATGGTGATATGTTGTTAAGTGCCGTCGAGTTGGTGTTGACTCATGGCAACCCTCTGGATAATTGTCCTAAACTGTGTTCGGTCTTCAGTCAGACGGCTTACTGTTGACAGACTGGCACCCAGAGCTGCTGTTATTGTATCGATCCATCTCATTGCTGGCCTTCCTCTTTTGCATTGACCAAGTATGATGTCTTTCTCTAATGATCTCTCTATTCGCATGATGTGTCCAAATTATGAAAGTCTAAGTCTTGTCATTTGATCTTCTAAAGAAAGCTTAGGTTTGATCTCCTCTAGTACTGACTGGTTTGTTCTCTGGGCAGTCCATGGTATACATAGTATTCGTCGCCAGCACCATAATTTTAAAAGCATTAATTTTCTTCCTATCATTTTCACTGTTCAACTTTCGCGTCCATATGATGTTATTGAAAATACCAAGGCTTAAACAAGTCATATCTCTCTATATATAAAGAGACATCTCTGCTCTTGAGAATCTTATCTAGGTCCTTCGTAGCCATTCTGCCAAGACCATTGCATCGTCGGATATCTTGATTGCTTATTGCCTCTTTATTGATAGTTGATCCAAGTAGGTTAAAGTTGCCCACTGTTTCAATTTCTTCTCCATCTACAATGAATTTATTGATTTTGCCAGTTGTCAGGATCTTTATCTTCTTTACATTAAGGTACAGGCCCCTTTTAAGACTATGTTCCTTGATCTTGAGAAGCAAATGTTTCAGATCATCTTCATTTTCAGCCAGTAATGTGATATCAGCATAGCAATGGCTGTTGATTTGTCTCCCACTAATCTTCTCACCTCTGTTATCTTCATGCAATCCTGCTTCTCTGATTATTTGTCCTGAGTATAAATTAAACAGGTAGGGGGAAAATATGAAGACTTGTAATACACCTTTGCTGATTTTAACTATTCTCTTTCTCCTTGTTCTGTTTGAACTGTTGCTTCTTGATCAATGTAAAGGTTGTGCAAGAGAATGATCAGCTGTTCTGGTATACCCATGCTTCTTAATGTGGCCCAGAGTTTCTCATGTTTTACACAGTCAAAAGCCTTGCTGTAGTCAATAAAACACATAGATATCCTTTTGGTATTCTTTAGTTCTTTCAAGGATCCATCTCACATCCGCAATGATGTCTCTCATTCCTCACCCTTTCCTGAACCCTGCTTGCACTTCAGGTAGTTCTTGTTCTAGGTATGGTTGTAGTATGTGCTGAATAATCTTCAGTAGAATTTTGCTGGCATGTGGGATTAGAGCGATTGTGCGATAATTTCCACAGTCAGTTGGATCACTTTTCTTTAGTATTGGAATAAACAAAGATCTTTTCCAGTCAATTGGCCATGATGGTGTCTTCAAAATTTCCTGGCAGAGCCTTGGAAATATGGTAACAGCTGCATCAGATTGCTATAATACTTCTATGAGAATGCCATCAATACTTGGTGCTTTGTTCTTTGATAAGGCTTTCAATGCTGCTTCAACTTTTTCTTTCATCACCAATAGTACTGGATCAGTTGTAAATAGTTTATACCTTTGTTAAGTTTTCCTACATTACTACCGCTTGGTCCTAGTTCACTGAACCAGTTTAAGTTTGAGTTGCAATGTAAACCACTTTGATTAAAGGATAAGGCGGTATAGAAGTCTGGTTAAATAAATAAACAGCTGCTGGTCCAATTGATCTTTATCATATAATAACTCTGTATATTCTTTCCACCTTTTCTTGATCTTCTCATTCAACATGGATCCTTGAGTATCTTGTAACATTCCAATTCGAGACTGCAATTTTTTCTTTAACTTTAAGAAAGCCCATCTTGTTCTTCCTCTAATAATTTCTGCTTCTATTTCCTTATATGCATCACTGTAGTACCTTTCCATGTCATGTCTTGCTGTATGTTGGAAATCATTGTTGAGTTCTGCGATTGCCTCTCTTTCTCCTCTGGCTTTAGCTTCTCTGCATTTCTGAGAAATTTTCCAGAGTTGCTTCAGTTATCCACTTTGCCTGTTTTTGCTTTTCACCTTTTTTTTTTTTAGAGATTTCTCATTTTCTTCCAACACAGCCTTCTTGATGTCATTCCATAACTCTTCTGGAACTCTGTCATTTGTATCTATTTATTTATTTACATTCTCTTATATACTGTGCTATTCTGCATCAGTGTGGTTTACATTGAACAAACTGAAATTACATTGAACAGGGCATTATAACTTGGAGATAACTATTTTACAGGGAACATGGGCTCAGGGGCGGCCCAAGGGGGGTGCGGGGCCATGTGCGGAGACTCGGTGCGGGGCCTCATTTGCATAAGTGGCCTTATTTGCATAAATATTTGCATAATGCTAACATACACTAAGGTTTAGTAAACATGTCTCTTAATGAGTGTATGGATAAAGAAAGACTAAAAGATTTCTACATTACTATAATCCAGTGCCAACCGCCAGGCACATTAGGAACTACTACAAACGCTGCCCATTTAGAACCCATAGCAAACCCACCGTATCCTGACAGCATTACCAGGACTCACAAAGCACCATACCCTACCTATCAAAAGGCAACACTGCAAATATTAAACCAATACATTTCAGAGAACAACAATACATGACCTACTGGGGAAAGAGAACAAGTGGCAATGTTAAATAGGAATTACATAAACAGAATACCTCAGCTCAGTTACACATGCAGAACATAGACCATCACCAAACAAGGAATCACAATTTAGAAACAGGAAGGCAATAATTAAACTGGGAACCCCAAAAGCCAAACTTGGAATGTACAACAACACTGTAGAAATAAAACTATAAATTAATTTCCTCTTGTACCAAACAAAGCGCAGACGTTAATGATGCACATTTCCCAGAGCTTTCATATTCCAGTTAATAAATTCAAAATAACACGATATCTTTCTACCTTTTGTGCATTTTTTTTCAGTTGCAATTGCTCCAGCCACTTTCTTCTGGTTTCTTCGTGTTTTCTGCTAACTCTCCATCATCTGCTGTCCATTTGTCCTTTCTTCTCTCTTCTAGTTTTTTTTCCATTCTCTCTCTCTACATCTGCTTTAACATACTAATCTTTCCCCTTTTGCTCTTTCCTCATTCCTATTTCATCCACTCAAATTTTACCCCTCCATCCTCAATCCCCACTTACTCTCCCAATACCCGGCTAAATGTAGATTTTTTATCCCTCCCACACAAAATATTTTTCCCCTCTCCATTTTACTCTCCCAGCCCCATCCCATTCTAATCCTCCCCCAACATCAGCTCCCTTCTAGTTCCAGCCTCACCCAGCATCCATTCCCTTCTAGTCCCTGCATCAGCCCATTTCCAGTCCTAGCCCCACATCAGCCCATTTCCAGTCCTAGCAACCCCCCAACCCAATACCAGTCCTAGCCCCCCATCAACCCACTTCCAGTCCTAACCCCATCAACCCATTTCCAGTCAGCCTCCCATAGCCCACTGCCAGTCCTAACCCCCCCATCAGCCCACAGCCCATTATCAGTCCTAACCCCATCAGCCCACCTCAAGTCCTAACCCCTCCCCATCAGCCCATTTCCTGTCCTAGCGCCCCCATAGCCCATTATCAGTCCTAACCCCCCATAGCCCATTACCAGTCCTAACCCCCCATCAGCCCACAGCCCATTACCAGTACTAACCCCATCAGCCCACCTCCAGTGTTAACCCCCCCCCATCAGCCCATTTCCTGTCCTAGCGCCCCAGAGCCCATTATCAGTCCTAACCCCCCCCCCACCCGCCCACAGCCCATTACCAGTCAGAACCCCATCAGCCCACCTCCAGTCTGAATCCCCCAGCCCATTTCCAGTCCTAGCAACCCCCCCTACCCATTACCAGTCCTAGCCCCCCATAGCCCACTCCCAGTCCTAATCCCACCAGCCCATTTCCAGTCCTAATCCCCATCACCCAATTTTCAGTTTAAGCCCCCCCATACCCCATTACCAGTCCTAACCTCCCCATCAGCCCACTCCCAGTCCTAATCCCACCAGTCCATTTCCAGTCCTAATCCCCCATCACCCAATTTTTAGTTTAAGCCCCCCCATAGCCCATTACCAGTCCTAACCCCCCATCAACCCACTTTCAGTCCTAATCCCATCAGCCCATATACAGACTTAGCTCCCCCATAGCCCA
Organism: Ichthyophis bannanicus; assembly: GCA_033557465.1. NCBI lineage: Eukaryota > Metazoa > Chordata > Amphibia > Gymnophiona > Ichthyophiidae > Ichthyophis > Ichthyophis bannanicus. Next base: position 127,098,329 of record CM066048.1, read on the forward strand.
TCACCACTCCTAACCCCCCCCCATAGCCCCCCCATAGCCCATCACCACTTCTAACCCCCCCAGCTCCCCCATAGCCCATCACCACTCCTAACACCCCCATAGCCCATCACCACTCCTAACCCCCCCAGCCCCCCCATAGCCCATCACCACTCCTAACCCCCCCATAGCCCCCCCATAGCCCATCACCACTTCTAACCCCCCCAGCCCATCACCACTTCTAACCCCCCCATAGCCCATCACCACTTCTAACCCCCCCAGCCCATCACCACTTCTAACCCCCCCATAGCCCATCACCACTTCTAACCCCCCCCAGCCCATCACCACTTCTAACCCCCCCCATAGCCCATCACCACTTCTAACCCCCCCTAGCCCATCACCACTTCTAACCCCCCCCAGCCCCCCCATAGCCCATCACCACTTCTAACCCCCCCAGCCCCCCCCATAGCCCATCACCACTTCTAACCCCCCCATAGCCCATCACCACTTCTAACCCCCCCAGCCCATCACCACTTCTAACCCCCCATAGCCCATCACCACTGCTAACCCCCCCAGAGCCCATCACCACTTCTAACCCCCCCAGCCCATCACCACTTCTAACCCCCCCCAGCCCATCACCACTTCTAACCCCCCCATAGCCCATCACCATCACCACTCCTAAAAAAAACCCAGCCCATCACCACTCCTAATCTCCCAGCCCCGGGAAAATTTAAAAACAAAAACGCTGTCTTCTCCGGCTGCCGGGGCCGCCGCGGCAGAATCGAGTGTGCCGCGGGGCCCCCCCTGCCTAGCAGAGCCTCCCCTCCCTGTATCTCTCTCACCTTGGCGGTTCAGCCACACGCGCCGGCTTTCAGCGCGCGAAAGGATTAGTTTCCCTTTCGCGGCTCTCTTAAGCCCGCGGGGGCTGATGGGAACTTCCCATCAGCCCCCGCGGGCTTAACAGAGCCGCGAGGGAGAAACTCTCTCGCGCTCTGAAAGCCGGCGCGTGTGACAGAATCTACAACGAGAGAGAGAGAGGTGATACAGGGGAGGGGAGGGGAGGCTCTGCTAGGCAGGGGGGGCCCCGCGGCACACTCGATTCTGCCGCGGCGGCCCCGGCAGCCGGAGAAGACAGCTTTTTTTTTTCTTTTAATTTTACTTTAAGGTTAAGAATGTTTTTTGCGCGGGGCCCCCTGAAACGCGGGGCCCTGTGCAAAAAACATTCTCGCTCAATGGACGGGCCGGCCCTGCATGGGCTATGGAGGGTTAAGTGGCTTGCCCAAGACCACAAGGAGCACCTGTGAGACTAGAAACCCCAGTCCTTCCGGCCCAAGGTTGCTGTTCTCTAGTAGGATTTGAACTCCCGACCTTCTGGCCTAAAGTACCTTGCCCCAACCACTAGGCCACTCCTAAAGCTAAAGCAGCAAATCAATTTTGCAGACAGTCTTTAAATACTGGTGGTATATTCTCAAGGTCATATTTTGCAACTTTGTTAAGTGGCTTGCTTTTTTTCAACTTTGGTTTGAGTTTGCATACTAGTAGTTGCTGATCTGTACCACAGTCAGCTCCAGGTTTTGTCTTTGTTGATGTTATAGAGCTTTTTCATCGTTGACTTCCATAGATTTAGTCAATTTGATTTTTGTACAATCCATTGGGTGACGTCCATGTGTACAGTCGCCACTTGTATTGCTGGAAGAAGGAGTTTGAGATGAATAGATCGTTGGTCTTGCAGAATTCTATCAGTCTTTCTCCAGCTTCATTTCTGTTGCCAACTTCATATTTTCCAACCATTTTGCCTTCTTCTTTGTTGTCAACATTTGCGTTCCAGTCACCCATGACTATCAGGATATCCTGTTTGCATGTTCTGCCAATTTCAGCTTGTACTTGTTCATAGAACTCATCAATTTTATACTCTTCTGCAGTTGTTGTTGGGGCATATACTTGAATTATAGTTGTGTTGACAGGCATTCCTGATAGACAAATAGAAATTAAACGTTCACTGATTGCATTGTTTTTCATTACAGTTCTTGCAAGTTTCTTCTTAATTATAAATACGACATCATTTCTTCTTTGTCTTTCATTTCCAGCATAGTAGACCATGTGATCATCAGATTCAAAGTGCCCAATGCCAGTCCATTTCAGTTCGCTGACACCCAGCAGATCGAGTTGTATACATTCTATTTCATTCTTGACCACCTCCAACTTCCCTTGGTTTATGCTTCGTATGTTCCATGTCCCAATATATTACTAATTAAGGGGGTTATTAGAAAGTGCTATTTGTGATTTGGACATCTGCAAATGGGCATGCAGATGTTCAAACCACACAGATGTCCCCAGAGTCATTTTAGAAGCCGGGTCTGTTGACGTCCACAGCGTAGACCTCTATGTCTGAATGGAGATGTGGAGGGGGAATGGCGTTCCAAAGAACCTGAATGTCCCAACCTGATCTCAGAAATGCCCTGGACATCCCGAATTGTGTCCAATGTTACACTAGTTCCAGGCATGAACTGGCATCTGAAAAGTGCTCGTATCGTAAGGCAAACATTTGGAAGGCACGGAGAACGGATTACACTGCTACCCCCTGTAATGAACCCCCTGTAAGGGGGTTATTCAGTGCCCGAATAGCAGGAATGGACGTCCCAAAAGGACATCCATCCCCACTATTCGTGCCTTCCCCCAACGGTGTCTAACCTCCCTTCTGGTTGTGCAGGGAAGTTAGATGGGGGCAGGGAAGGGGTTGCTTGGGACGGAGTCTGGGTGGGCGATGGGCGGTCGCTGATGCTGGACATAGAGGGCTGATTCTAATGGTGGCCCTGTATATCTAGGGCTGGTGATATGTGCGGGGAGGTTATTCCACCTCTGAGGTGAAATAACTTCCCTGGACATGCTTTTTTTTTTTTTAATACTGGGACATGATTGGGTCTGGCAGAGCCGGAGGACATTACCCGCAGCTCATCCCTGGCCTTAGCAGGCCTGATCAGGGGTCTGGCTGTAGGGAATAAGCCTTAATTCCCAGCGACCGGCATCGCAGCTTTTAAATGGAGCTATGGTGCCATGGCAACCGGACGCCATGGCACCACGTCTCATTTTAAAAGCCCTGACTGAGTTAGTCGGGCTTCTCATGTACATGCAGGCCAGACTGAATCACAGTCCCGGCCTGCACATACATAACTAATGGCAGTTCTGATCCTGCGGGCTAGACGTGCCCCGCAGGATCAGAATCTGAAGTCACTCTCTACATCCGGCTCAGACCAGAAGTGCAGAGGGGCTGGACGTCCGGGATGGAATGAGGCTTTGAAGCGGAATGGGGGGGGTTCATGTTTTCACTTTGCTATGCTGCTGGACTTTGCCTTATGCTAGCTTGCCTTAGATGGATGGCCCCAACCGAAGCATCCCTAATGGGGATGTCTATGTGTCTGGCTGCATGCACGTCCGCGTCAGAGACATTAATGTTCCTGGAATCAGTCAGTGATAGACGTCCCTGGCATTTTTATTCATATTCTGTCCTGGACATCCCCGATTTCACACGGTCATCCTTTCTTAAATCCCTCTGTACATTAAGAATGGACTTATACACGGATGATCTCTTAGGGAAAATAATGTCTAAAGTGCATTAAACGGTTAACATTGGAATTAGCAGGTGTCAGCAGATGCCCATACAAACAGTTCATTCACACATAGCACACGTCAATTCCCATGTTAAGTGCATCACATGGAATCGAGGGAGAAATAGGCAGGGACCACGCAATGCAGTTAGCAGATGGTAACTTCAAGTACACGAACTGTTACCTAACCTCTGTGCTTTTAACTTTACAGTATAAATATCAGAGCTGGAGCTTTCTAGTTCAAGAATGACCTGAGGAAGGGGATGTAGTATCCCAAAGAAGGTCAAAAAAATGAATTACATTTATCAGATGAAAAGGTTTATTTATGAACATTCTCTTATATACCATGCTATTCCACATCAGCATGGTTTACATTGAACAAACTGAAATTACATTGAACAGGGCATTATAACTTGGAGATAACTATTTTACAGGGAACATGGGCTATGGAGGGTTAAGTGGCTTGCCCAAGACCACAAGGAGCACCTGTGGGACTAGAAACCCCAGTCCTTCTGGCCCAAGGTTGCTGTTCTCTAGTGGGATTTGAACCCCTGACCTTCTGGCCTGAAGTACCTTGCCCCAACTGCTAGGCCACTCCTCCACTCAAACATAAGGTTATCACCTTATGTTCTTTTCGTTATTTTGTGGTCAATTAGGAACATTACACACATGATTAATTAAAATTTATTTTCATTTTTTAAACCTTGATATACCGCCCTAAGTGGGGACAGCAGAGCAGTTAACAAAAAAATGTAAAGATAAAAATCAGAAAGAAACGCCATTGGCATTAACAGAAAAGCTGATAGATACAGCACAGACAACAGAGAAGCACATGAGAAAAATCAGCATTCAGGTGGATTGGGAGGAAGGTCGTAAGCAGTATGGAATAAATGTGTCTTAAGTTAAGTTTTGAACTTTTCAAATCAGGATTCTGTATGCAAATAAAGATTAATAAAAACACTGAACCTAAGTGACCAGTGGGTGTCACTGTTCAGCTACATAACACAGGCAACGGAAAAGTCTTCTACCTCCTACCTGCACACTTTTTGATTTCAGTTATATGAATATTTTTCTCTGCTGCCTGATGTTAAATTTGAACTTATCTAACAGATGTAGAATGAAAGGAAACTGAAGTATCGCCCTATCTTCAGTTCTTATATACAGGTTAGTCACATTAAGTATCCTGAATATTCCTTCATTTCCATGTGTTTGCAGGTCTGGGATCCTGATCTATTGTCAGTTTATCAGGACTCTACCTGAGGGCCACTGTCCCAGAATCTCATTCATAACGGTTACTGTTTTCATCCCATTTAGTTTCATTCATATCTACTAACAGCACGTAAAATCTCAGCATATACATTGTGAGTTTATACAGCACATGGTCCTATTTTAAGTGTTCGCCCAGTACAAAGTATTTACAATCAATGGGACCAGTATAGAAAGCCGGTGTTAGAATTTCGTACTAAAAGCCGTGCGCACGTTTCTGTAACATGAGAATGAAGTGATACTGCAGTGATGTACTTTTCAGTGCTCTAACTACAGGGAGGGCCGGGGGGTTCAATTCCCACTGGGGACAGCAATCTCAGGCCAGAGGGACTGGAGTTTCTAGTCCTATAGGCACTGCTTGTGGTCTTGGGCAAGCCACTTAACTCTCCACTGCCTCAGGTACACATAGATTGTGAGCCTTTGGGGACCAAGGAATGTATCTAGTACCTGCTTGTAGTGATTACATAATGTAAACCACTTTCATTGAAGGATAAGGTGGTATAAAAAACTGGTTAAATAAATGTGATAAACTCACTTTACCAACACATAGTCACCTTTCCGCCATGTTACTTAGAAGCCGAGGTGCCCTGTTCAGTCTATTATCAGTATGCGATTTCTACATCAGGTCAACGACCTATTGATTAACAGATTTCTAGAACTGAGGGACTTGGACTATAAAGCTGGCTGTTCCCCCCTTTTAAAGGCAAGTCAGTTCTCCGACCACCTTCATGCAAATGAGTGCGCCCTGCTTCCTGTTTAAATATCTGCTACCGTTTCCCTTATCAGACGTCTGTTCACAAGTGGAGCCTCCAGTTTCTTTTAGTTTTGATTTCCAGGCTCACATCATGAAGTCACTGTTTGCTTTTCTTTTCCTTCTGGCCCTCCCTTTATGCAAGTTTTCTTCAGAAATGGGAAAAATAATTCTGTGCTTTTCTGATTAGGTTAGTGTTTATCAATTTCCTCAATTTTTACAGTTGTTCTTTCCCAAATGTTATTTATTTTTATTTAACCAGTTTTCTATACCACCTTATCCTTCAATCAAAGCTATAACCCATCTCTCCAAAGCAGATTAACGCTCACCCGAGACAACTCCAAGGGGCATGTTTACTAAAGTGCGTTAAACGTGACTATCGCGCGTTATACGACGTTAACGACCGTAAGTGCCGTATAACGCGCGTACCGACGCGCTAACGACCGTTAACGTCATACTACGCGCGTTAACCGTAGTTAACGATCGTAAACCTCCGCGGCGCGTTAAAACAGCGCAGAAGGTGGAGAGTGGGCGGAGAGAAGGGGTCAATGGGCGGAGAGTGGGCGGGGAGAGGCACCCCTCATACTAACGCGCTGAATTTCAGAGCTCACTTCCAACGCGAATGAAAACCTGTCGTTAAAAGGCATTTAAAGGGAAGAGAAACCATTTCCGTCAGCAATGTACAGAAAAACCGGGGAAACCCACAAAACGTGAGCAGTGTAATACATGTGCACAGAACAATATTTCACATAAAACGTTAAAAATGACCACAAGAAACATTTTAAAAAGCATAATTCAGCTGGGCAACAGTGATAGCAATGGGCAACAAGGAACAACACTCCCTGGAAAGCACAAAAATAAAAAGAAATGATGTGTGGAAGGGTCTACGCTCCGCAGACCCTTTCAAAGAGCATTACATTGTAATGGAGCTGTCCTGGGCGTGTGGTGTAATGTTTTCCAATGATATCATTGTTGCCCAGCTTGGTTATGGGTGTGTGCCCCTTTTCTGAGGTCTTTTCTGAGGTTTATGTACACCTTTGTCTGCATAAGGTAAATGAGGCCACAGTAAACCTGTTGCAGAGCAGGGTTTCTGGCTCGTCAGGCCGGTTTAACTAACTCCAGGGAGTGCACTGTCTCTGTGGCCACAGTGTGGTGCAACAGACACAGCCAGTGCCTGTAAGACCAGAGGGTCACAGGTTCAAATCCCAGCTGGGGCTCTTGCCAACCCAGTCCCCATAGTTTTACCCACCACTAAACAGTGATAGTAAAGACACTCCTTTATTGCAGAGAACATACACATGGCCTATAGTTTACCACACCAGAAACAGGCACATTACCTAAAGCAGAGTCCCGCAAATGCAGTCCTGGAGGGCCCCACACCATTCCGGCTTCATGCTGCCTCCAATAAAGATGCCTGTGCTGCATAGCTATGCACCACCCCCATGGTATGCAGATGTAGCTCATGCATATTTATGAGGGACAGCATGAAAACCCGAACAGTGTTTGGAACACCAGGACTGGAGTTGGGGAACTCTGCCGTAAAGCAGCAGCCAACAGGGCCACACACCCACCCACAGGCCCCATTGTCCAATGCCTCCTGGAGAGGCAAGACATTGGGCCCTGCCTGTATCACCCAATACTAGCAGTTGCATACCTTAGCAATGCCACCCTACACCTGGGTATATGGTACAGAGCTATCAAACGTTCCCTATGATAACTGGCAGATATCAATTCCTACGTTAAGCACAGTTTGCTCATTGCGCTCCACCATAACAATCATTCTGATGTCTGCGGTGTTTGCTGCAGGTCTGGTCTCTGACAGTGTTCACCACCCTGGGGAGTGACCCCCCAACAGCTGTGTGTACCATATCCATGCCTGTACTATGCCCATGACTGGTGTAGTGGGTATGGCTGCTGACCACCTCTATAGTAGCACAATGCTGGCATAGGTGTGGGGGTGGCTGTCTGTCTATCCAGCAATGTTGACAGTATTGGGCTGCCAATGTGCATAATGAGGTGCAAGGTACCATGGGTATAGGCCGGACAGGGTGGCCTGGCCAGGGTGCATCTGCACAGGGCATAGGGCAGTGACAGGCACATTGTAGTGCCCGGCCACCACCTACACAGACAGGGTGACCTCAGTATATCCTGCTGAGAGATCACTATCACCCTGACTGTGCAGTGACCACAGCATGGCTAGGCACTCCTATAGTGCTATCTAGTATTTCTCTCATGTGATAAATATGGGTTACCTTTTGGGGCCCAGTCACTGATGTATCTGCTTGCTGTGTATGCTGACATCCCAGTTCTGGGTGCAGGCATCTCCACTGGGCACTAGCAGACTGTTTGCAGCTGGTAGGTGTTGTGATGGAGTGGCTTGCAGAGTGCAGTGGCTGATGGCTTGCACCAGGGGAATATCAGATAGTGGTGGGGTGCAGCATACCATATCCAGGCCTAATGTCTGTCTGCTGTTGTGTTATGGCTGTGTACAGAGCTGCATTGACTGCCCTGTGGGGTGTCTGTTCCTCAGCAGGACTAGGGTTAATGTTCCCCTCTACTGCCACCTTTGCAGGGAGGTAGACTGTGGGTCTTTTGATGGGAGACCCTGTTTGCCACCCTCAGCCCTGGGGGAGGGGGTGGTGGTGCATGGGGGCTACACCTGACTGAAACAGACAAAGATGTCCAAGGTGGTCCTGCAGAACCTACCTATCTCACACAGTAACACAGCTTTGGACCTGCGCCATGGCCGGTGCTGTGGACCTGGTGCTGGGCACCTCACTGCACCCTCAGGGTGAGCACAGTACCCGCACAATGTGACGGTGTGTAGCTACTCTGTGCCAGTACAACACACGGTCAGTACCCCCTATCAGGCCGAGGTGCTGGGGGGGTGCACATGGTCAGTTCTCCCTACCAGGCCGAGGTGCTGTGGGGGTGCATTCCCCATGGTGTGTATCTGTGGACAGCTGATTTGCATGTGCAGTGCATCATGGGTGTGACTGGCCCAATCCAACCCTGTGAAACTCCAGCAGCTGCTCACAGGCTCTGATAAACCATAGGCCATCACACGTACATCTGTTAGCATAATGCATAGGTGCAGGACACCCTACAAAGTCTGTAATATCAGATGCCCACACTGGTAAAAACACACGTATCCATGCACGTAAACAAACACGTACCCACGCACAATTGTACGCGCGCAGCTACGCACGTACCAATGCACGCAACCTCGCACGTATCAACGTACGTGGCTAAGCACACTCCGAGGGTGTTTTTCTGACACCAATACTCAGCGTAACGAAAAACATGCCTCCACTTTCCCTCTGTAATGTGCAGGGTGATGCCTGGGACAGCCTTCTGCGTTAGGCACACTGGGGACTCGAACCCATGCTGCCTGTAACAGCGGTCAGTACCGTAACCATTGTGCTACAGCTCTGTTTCAGTGCTTTGTGTCTGTACGTCTTCTTATGATTAACGCGCAGTAACGCGGCACGGCACCCGGTAACGCTCGTTACGTTTTCTAACGCGCGGTAGTGGTGACGATGTACCACCCATGTCCTTATTTGGGGTTTCTTTCACTACCGCGGCTCCTAACGCGAATTGCACTAACGCACTTTAGTAAACATGCCCCCAAGTATGAGACCTACTTACAAGTTAGAGGCACGACAGCTGCGGACACCGGCACCTACTACTGCGCGATATACACAGTGAGAGGAAGGAAGGCAAAACCCTCCACATACCGTTCAATAGACCTCTCTGCGGACTGAGGACAGGAAAACAAAACTGTCTTTCAGTCTGAAATGGAATTCTTATGTACGTAAAGCAGGAAGGGGCCACGATAATAAAACTCTTAAACATTATAAGCACAGTCCAAGGTCACCCTGCTGGCTGTTTTCTGACACTAGCTGAATGTCCAGAGGGAGACTGAGCAGCGACCCCTTCCCATCTTCACATACAGCGTAACATCGGGATTCCTGATGCCTATTTCAGGAACTATCAGCACATGGACCATTTTTTATTCAGAGGTGTTCTGGGTGAGGAAATACATAAATCATCTGATACTACGCTATGAAAGGATAAACATCAAATAAAAATATGTCATAATCATAACCTAAATCATGTCCTTCCTTACACCAGGCGCCTGTGAAAGAGCGAAGTCCTTATCCACAGTGCCATCCAGAAATCTGTTGGAAAATTAATCACAAATACCACGTCTGTTATAGTGACCTCATATCCTGTTTTGGGTCAGCATTTATTTACAACTGTGCTATTAGATTTGCTTGACACAGTATCACCACAACCTAACCACCCGTAGAAAATGTTCTACTCTGGAACATTAATAAGATCCATGATCCCATCTCCAATTCCAAATGTTTATCTTATTTCAAAATGTTCTCAAAGAGAGAGACATTTTAAAATAACTGGTTCAAATTAGGTTGAAATTCATGTGAACTACAAGTCATAAAATAATTATTATAAATTTCTCAGTTGCATTAATTTATACCCCTGAGCAGTGTTTCCTCTAACATGCGAAAGGTTCCCAGACCATTTTTCCTACCCTCCGGAGTGGTGCAGTATTGTTGTGAATTCATTCGTGAGGTGCCAACAGGTTCCCCTAGGAATCCAGCAGGTCTTGCCTGCCCCTCCATCTGTAACCATGATATTCCTGCAACACCCCAATGGTAGGCGGCCTTTATACTTGTAGAATTGCAAAATGGCCGATGTACACATGTAACTGCCGACATTTACACTGGAAGCTGCCGAGTTTTCCCCGATGATTTTTGCCATGTGCAAATTTGCAAAATGGCTCCCTCTGTTCCATGCATCAGACAATCAACGCCCCAATGCACCAGCATGGTACAACTCCGAATATGGTCTTTATTCAAATGCACTTGGCAGAACAGGGCAAGGCCACACCAACAATCACACCGGTCCCTTGGTCAGATCATCACGTGATTGACTATACCTTGACCTTGAATAACCCCACTCAACACATGGAAGATGAGAGCATAGCCAGGCGTTTTAGAGCCTTCAACAAAGACTCATTCATAAACAAAATCATTCCACAACTCCAGCGGGAATACGACACCCTTGACCTAAGCATAGAGAAATGGAACTCCATAATATCTAATGCAGCATCAACCCCTATGAATACAGAACCACAAGCATGCAGGAGGTCCAACGCCCCCTGGTACTCAAGTGATATCAGAGATGCAAAGCGCACTCTCCGAAGACTGCAGAGAAAATGGAGGCGGAACAGGTCGCATAACTCCCTGACTCAATACAGAACCAAGCAACTGGAATATAACAATCTGATAAATGAGCGTAAACAACAGCACCATACCAACCTAATCATGAAATCTGTCAACAGACCAAGAGAACTCTTTAGCTTTGTCCAAAAGCTCACCAAGGACATCACACAGCACTGTACCCACCATCTTGACCCATAGGAATTTGCGGACTACATGAAATCGAAAAACACAATCCAGACATGCTCCATCACACTACAGACAGATGACCATGAAATGAAAGAACAGCATCAAACCTGGGAGGACTTCAGCATACCATCAACACATCAAATAGAGGACATAATAAATGGACTCAACACAACAACCTCGCCGTCAGACCCATGCCCAGTGTCTTGGCTCAAAACCACAAGCCAGCTCTCCCATCACATTCACAAAATCATCAAAGATTCACTCCAACAAGGATACATGCCGCAATCCCTGAAGCACGCCATGATACGACCGATACTTAAAAGCAACAACCTAAGCTCCTATGAACCAAAATCATACCATCCCATCTCCAGCCTACCATTCCTTGTGAAAATCGTTGAAAAGACAGTGCAAAGGCAACTTCAGGACCATATCGACATGAATGCCCCACTGGACATCCATCAGCATGGCTTTAAACCCCAGCACAGTGTGGAAACACTACTCACTTCCCTCTTTGACAATCTCCTAAGAGGCATGGATAACATAAAGAACGGATTCCTGCTAGTGTTCATGGACATCTCGGCAGCCTTTGACACTGTGTCCCACGCCAGGTTACTGCACGCCTGCAGCAGATAGAAGTATGCAAGAACACTCTGAAGTGGTTTACTTCCTATTTGGAAGATTGAACGCAACAAGTGAAATGCGCCCAAAAGAAATCACTGCAGTTCCCCATCACGCAGGGAATACCACAAGGTTCAGCCCTGTCATCAATGCTCTTTAATATTTACATCCAACCCATATGCAACATCATCAAACGCCACAAACTCCACTATCACCTTTATGCTGATGACATCATGGTGTATGCCCCAATCAAACTACTAGCACTTAACATCACAACAATAACCAGATGCCTTGAAGACATGAATGCCTGGCTTACAGCCAATAACCTGACGGTCAACTACGATAAAACTGAGGCAATGTTCGTCACCAGGAGCCCCACCTTCATTCCACCACAAACTATCAACATTCTAGACAAACTCATAATAGTCAAAGATGAAGTTAAGTACCTGGGCATCACAAAATGGACAGAGCTCTGAACCTAAAATCCCACATCACCAAAACCACAAACAAGGCCTATCAACGTTTGAGGACCATCAGAAAGATCAAGCCAATACTCCCCCAGGACCACTTCCGCACAGTGTGCCAAACACTCATCACACCTCTGCTTGAGTATGGAAACTCGTTATATCAAGGCCTCCCTCAGCAAACCTTACACCCACTCCAAATGGTGCAAAACACTGCAACACGCATCATTACAGACACTCCAAGAACTGAGCACATCACCCCTGTCTTACAGCAACTGCATTGGCTCCCAATGATGGCCAGAGCAAAATTTAAAACAGTCCTGATCATCTTTGAAATCATTTACCATCTCTCGGCAGATGCACTACAAGGTATCATAACAAGGGATATCAGCAATAGACCAAGAAGGACCAATAATGACAACATGATTGGCACACCTGCAGGATATCACAAGACTAAACAAAATACTTCAAGAAGAGCTCCATCACTACTGGCGTCCACACTTTGGAACTCTCTCTCAACAGGCCTGAGGGCATTAAATGACATCATAGACTTCCGCAAGGCCCTTAAACCCTGCTCTTTACAGAAGCCTATGAGCAAACAGACAACAGTCTCCACCCGAATGGTAATGCAACTACCTCTGCCAACTCGATACCCACTCATCCCAACTAGACATACGAGTTCATTGTATAATGTTGTTAAGTACCCTCATGTTAAATGTGTCCCTCCAATTGTGATGTGACCACTTTGATTGTAGGATAAGGTGGTATACAAATCTGTCTAAATAAATAAATAAAATAAATAAATAAATACACCGGCACTCCTGCACTATTCTAGAAAAAGCTCAGCCTTTATGCACTTTCTAACATACTTCTGTAATTGTCTATGTTACAATGTCAACATCCCAATTCTGTTCACCACTAATTATATGACATGTGCCTTCAGCTGTATGAGGCCTTTTACCTCCTTTATAATTTGTAGAACTTAAGCAAATAGTGTTTTTGTAAAATTAATTACCAGTTCATCTACATGGACATATGGCAGATGAGAGATTTGATAATCTCACTTTACCAACACATATTCACCTTTCCGCCATATTACTTAGAACCCGAGAGGTCCCCTGTTCAGTCTATTATCAGTACGTGATTTTTGCATCAGGTGGGCGAGCTTTTCAATAACAGATTGCTAGAACTGAGGGACTTGGACTATAAAGCTGGCTGTTCCCCCCTTTTAAAGGCAAATCATTTCTCCGACCACCTTCATGCAAATGAGTGCGCTCTGTTTCCTGGTTAAATATCTGCTACCGTTTCCCTTATCAGAAGTCTGTTCACAAGCGGAGCCTCCAGTTCCTTTTAGTTTTGATTTCCATGCTCACATCATGAAGTCACTGTTTGCTTTTCTTTTCCTTCTGGCCCTCCCTTTATGTAAGTTTTCTTCAGAAGTGGGAAAAATAGTTCTGCGCTTTTCTGATTAGGTTAATGTTTATCAATTTCCTCGATTTTTACAGGTGTTCTTTCCCAAATTACCCTGGTGGAATCTGGTCCCGGAGTCATGAAGCCTTCAGATACTCTCACACTGACCTGTAAAGTCACCGGTTACAATTTTGGTAGTGGCTACGGGTGGATCTGGATCCGGCAGCCTCCCGGGAAAGCACTGGAATTTTTGGCATATATAATTGATAACAGCGGAAGCACATACTACGCCCCCTCTCTCCAAAGCCGACTAACTATCTCCAAAGACAATTCCAAGAACGAATTCTATCTACAAATGAGGAATATGAAACCTGACGACTCGGCCACATATTACTGTGCGAGAGACACAGTGTGAGGAAGGAAGGAGGAACTCGTACAGATACTGCAGCTCTATCTCTCTGCATATAAAGAGGAACTAGAGGAATATCTGGAGTTCCTTTTCTGAAAATGTTTCCTGACCAGCATCACTGATAACATAGTGAAATGCAGTGAACTATACATGAATTATCTCTTGGGGATGGAAAAAAGATTTAAATTACTGGAAAAAATCTTCGAGGGGCATTTTCAAAGCAAGTAATGGTCTTTAGCCATCCTGCTGACTGCATTAATCATGGCGAGCGCGATATTCATGCCAGCTTCTAACACCACTGCTAGACCCAAGCAATTTCTGCTCAGTCCTCCAAGGAACAAAAAGAGCGGAGCCTGGACTGCCAAAAAATGATTGAACTTTATTAATTGCGCCCCAACGCGTTTCGGCCACTGGCCTTCCTCAGGGGGTCTTAAAGAACACACCTCAAAAACAATAAACATAAACATATAGATTAAATAAACACAATCTAAATTTCATTGTAAAACAACTATAAAAATATATGAATTATGAAAAATTAATTAAAACATAATATTGAAAACTAATATTAAAAACATAATTACAACATGTAAAGGACAATATATTAATTCACGATATTAATTGAATAAACAATGAAAATTACTAAAACCATAATAAAATGATAATAATATATTAAAACATTAAAAAAGGAAAAAGGAAAAAGAGAGACGAGGACATGCAGAAAATGATTAATTAATAGGTACCTTATTGTGATCAAGTTGAGTGCTATCCCGGCTTGAGCATATGGGATACTAATTACTTATTGTAATCAAGTTGAGTGCTATCCCGGCTTGAGCATATGGGATACTAATTACTAACAATGAATAAATAAATAAGAAATATATAGTCATAGAACAACGCAAAGAATACCAATGCATATTAATAAATACAATTAATAATAAATAAATAATTAATATACATAAATAAATATACATATAAATGAAAAAACACTTTTAAAAATAAGTATATTTCAAATAAAATCATATTAAAGGTACTTCAAGGGACACAAAGACAATGCATGTAAAGAAACGCCCAATTGAGAAGGAGGAGGAACAACTAATTCTAACTTGTCAAAAATATATTGTAAAAGTGTATTGCATAAATCAATAAAAATAGACTAAAAAATAATTAAATAAAGAATAATTAAAAAGGTGGAGACGCTTTTAGATAAAATAACAAGTAATCCAAGGGCCATTGAAGAATAAATGTAGGTGAAATGTATTGTGCACGAGGCAGCAATGAACATATTCTGCACCAGACATCAATGAGGGAGAGTAAAAACAAGATGAGTCAATCTTTCATGGAAATGACGTTAAAACAATCAAAGGAAGATCGTATCTTAGGCCCCAGTATCCTTTAAGTGGAGGAACGGTGTTTAGTAAAAATCTAAAGTATCCACAATGAGTGCTCTATCAGGGTCACATAAAAATAGAGTTACCCACTTCTCTTGGATAAAACGACTGCTGCATAATTATATAAACATGAACTTTGTCTATACATTAAAGTGTAGCTTAAAAAGGGCAATGTTGGTATATGTGAGAGACGCTTAAGCCAAAGATACAGTGTGCAAAGACCGTCTTTTCCAAAGGAACTAAAACTGCACTGTTTGTGTATGCGAGAGGCGCTTAAGCCAAAGTTGTGGTGTGCAATGCCCATTCTTTCTCAAAGCAACTAAAAAACGCTTACATAGGAAACAAAATAATAGACATTAAACCGCAACTGCAGTGCCCTGCGGCTTGATAACCAAACTACCTACCGTCAAGAATGATAACACACTAACGTTAACAGAGCTAAAATTGTAAATTTATATTACGCAAAGTTTATACATATATTTGCAATGTCTATTACATTGCCCTTTTTAAGCTACACTTTAATGTATAGACAAAGTTCATGTTTATATAATTATGCAGCAGTCGTTTTATCCAAGAGAAGTGGGTAACTCTATTTTTATGTGACCCTGATAGAGCACTCATTGTGGATACTTTAGATTTTTACTAAACACCGTTCCTCCACTTAAAGGATACTGGGGCCTAAGATACGATCTTCCTTTGATTGTTTTAACGTCATTTCCATGAAAGATTGACTCATCTTGTTTTTACTCTCCCTCATTGATGTCTGGTGCAGAATATGTTCATTGCTGCCTCGTGCACAATACATTTCACCTACATTTATTCTTCAATGGCCCTTGGATTACTTGTTATTTTATCTAAAAGCGTCTCCACCTTTTTAATTATTCTTTATTTAATTATTTTTTAGTCTATTTTTATTGATTTATGCAATACACTTTTACAATATATTTTTGACAAGTTAGAATTAGTTGTTCCTCCTCCCTTCTCAATTGGGCGTTTCTTTACATGCATTGTCTTTGTGTCCCTTGAAGTACCTTTAATATGATTTTATTTGAAATATACTTATTTTTAAAAGTGTTTTTTCATTTATATGTATATTTATTTATGTATATTAATTATTTATTTATTATTAATTGTATTTATTAATATGCATTGGTATTCTTTGCGTTGTTCTATGACTATATATTTCTTATTTATTTATTCATTGTTAGTAATTAGTATCCCATATGCTCAAGCCGGGATAGCACTCAACTTGATTACAATAAGTAATTAGTATCCCATATGCTCAAGCCGGGATAGCACTCAACTTGATCACAATAAGGTACCTATTAATTAATCATTTTCTGCATGTCCTCGTCTCTCTTTTTTCCTTTTTCCTTTTTTAATGTTTTAATATATTATTATCATTTTATTATGGTTTTAGTAATTTTCATTGTTTATTCAATTAATATCGTGAATTAATATATTGTCCTTTACATGTTGTAATTATGTTTTTAATATTAGTTTTCAATATTATGTTTTAATTAATTTTTCATAATTCATATATTTTTATAGTTGTTTTACAATGAAATTTAGATTGTGTTTATTTAATCTATATGTTTATGTTTATTGTTTTTGAGGTGTGTTCTTTAAGACCCCCTGAGGAAGGCCAGTGGCCGAAACGCGTTGGGGCGCAATTAATAAAGTTCAATCATTTTTTGGCAGTCCAGGCTCCGCTCTTTTTGTTCCTTTGTGTTGTGCGGATCCTTTGCTCCTTTTTGGTACTGTTGCTCAGTCCTCCAAGCCAAGATTTATTCACATCTCAAATTTTGTTAATAGCATCTTACAGGGCATAAATGTCCTAGTGGTTAGCACATGGTACCTTGGGCTGGGGATCAAGCCCTACCTGGGGACAGCAATCTCAGGCTGGAAGGACTGGTGTTTCTAGTCCTATAGGCACTCCTTTTGGCCTTGGGCAAGTAATTTAACCCTCCATTGCCTCACATACACATAGATTGTGAGCCCTTTGGGGACAAGGGAAGGTATCCAGTACCTGTTTGTAGTGATTGCATAATGTAAACTGCTTTGATTGAAGGATAAGGTGGTATAGAAAACTGGTTAAATAAATTGCAGATGGCACAACATACAGCAGTTCATATAATTCAGAATGCTCCCGATCTGAACACATCACTCCCATATTACAAAAGCTACACTGGCCCCCCAAACATAGCAGTGTCCAATATAAAATCCTAATCATCATGTTCAAGCTAATGGATGCTACATCTCCATCACACCTAGGAACATTTATTAACAGGATCCCAAATAATAGATGAAGAAGAACAGCACAAAACTCACTAGACGTCCCAACAGAGTACAGGAAGATCAAACCGTCAACAAGTAACAGAGCCTTCTCATATTACGCCCCTAATCTATGGAACTTCCTCCCATCTACATTTAGAATCATCGGAGACCTATCCACCTTCAGGAAGAATATCAAGACACTACTATTTTCTGAATATTATGGAACCAAGCAAACCCAAAGTGATATTCCACCAACATAGCAATACCCATTACCCACTGATCAAGACACTCAACATACACCTCCAGCACCCTCTTCATCTGCACATCTATGGAAGGGCAACACACAACACATATGTGTAAATATGTCAATAATCCCAAACCCTCATTGCATATATATGCAATCATGTAAGTAAGTTACTGCCTGTTATCTTTGATCAAAATTTTGTTGATTACTAACTTGTATATATCGCTAACTACTCTTTATTGTAAAACATTTTTTGAATTTGTTCATTGTAAACCGCTTTGATTACTTGATAAGTCGGTATAGAAAACCGCTAAATAAATAAATATTCAACGGTGCTAACCATGTTAATGCAGTTGAATATCCCACTTGGGGGCATTTGCACAGTTAACAGATCTGTAAATCATGTAAATGTCAGGCCCACAATGTTTCTGAAAACAAACAAATATAACTTCCAATATTCAAAGCATTTGTTATTTTGTTGTTGTTGTTGTTGTTAAGTGCCGTCAAGTTGGTGTCGACTCAGGCGACCCTCTGGATAGTTGTCCTAAATTGTGTTCGGTCTTCAGTCAGGTGGTTCATTGTTGACAGACTGACACCTGTAGCTGCTGTTATTGTATCGCTCCATCTCGTTGCCGGCCTTCCTCAAAGCATTCATGGGGCCCATATTCAAAACAGCGAGCAGCCCTTGTCTGTATCGCACATTACTTTTTACTCCTAAAAGGAAGTTAATACAAAAACCTTCCACCATTAGACAGCCCTCTTGTTCGTGAATTTCCTAAGTGGCCAGTGTTTGTCACTGTTCACCCACACGAAAACATGTATGAAATGAAAACATAATTCATTTTCTGCCTTCACACTTTCAGTTCTATTGTATGGTAGTAGGATTTTTCTTGCTCTCTGGCATAAAAGATAAAGTTATCTAACAGAAAGCAAGAAAACTAAGGGGTGAATATTCAGTTGCGATGGTCAGCACTGATGGCCGCACTTAAGAAAAAGAAAGCCAGACATTAGGAGTGAAGGAGTGGCCTAGTGGTTGGGGCAAGGTACTTCAGGCTGGAAGGTCGGGGGTTCAAATCCCACTAGAGGACAGCAACCCTGGGCCGGAAGGACTGGGGTTTCTAGTCCCACAGGTGCTCCTTGTGGTCTTGGGCAAGCCACTTAACCCTCCATAGCCCATGTTCCATGTAAAATAGTTATCTCCAAGTTATAAAGCCCTGTTCAATGTAATTTCAGTTTGTTCAATGTAAACCGCACTGATGCAGAATAGCGCGGTATATAAGAGAATGTAAATAAATAAATAAAATTCAACACCATATTTCGGCCAGTAGCTAGCATGAATAATATGAGTGCCAGACCTTTGCTTCCGAAGCAAAGGAGGGTAAAGTGCCTTGTCCGGAGTCACAAGGAGTGCCCGTGGGAATCAAGCCCAGATCTCTTGGGTACTAGGCCGCTGCTCTAACCACTAGGCTCCTCCTCCTCCTACCCTGTTTTATTCACATAAGTTATCTAGATAGTGGATGTAATATTGCTGATATCTGGATAAATTCCAGAACTACCCTGGCGCCACTCACACTAAGCCCCACCACTGTCCAGATAGTGCCTCTGACTAGGTCCAGCCAGCAACAGTCACCCTGCGATAAGGATTGGCACAGTTTAGTAAAGATGCCCTGTCATGAAAAATGATTTATTAGGATAAGCCTTACTTTATTCACTGTAGATACTTATGACAGAGCTGAAGATCTCCTATCCCAAAGCCTTTTTATGTCCAGGTGTATTTGCATGTCATAAGCAAATGCTACAAGGTAACTTAAAAAGGATATGGTGGAATTAGAAAAGGTACAGGAAAGAGCGACCAAAATGGTAAAGAGGATGGAAGGATACCCCTATGAGGAAAGGCTTAAAAGACCAGAGCTCTTCAACCCAGAAAAGAAACAGCTGAGGAGAGATATGATCGAGGTCTATCAATTAATAAATGGAGTGGAATGGATTAACATAAATAGGTAGTTTATGCCTTCAAAAATTATAAAGACTAGGGGGACATGCAATGAAGCTACAGTGTAACCCTAATAAGAGAAAATATGTATTCACTCAACCCGTAGTCAAACTCTGGAATTTGTTATCGGAGGATGTAGTTAAAGCTGTTAGTGTATGAGTTGGGTTTAAAAAAGGTTTGGACAAGTTCCTCGAAAAAAGGGCCATAAACCATTATTAAAGAAGACATGGGAAATCCACTGCTTACTCCGGAATAAGTATTGTGGAACCTGCATGACTTTTTGGGAACCTGCTAGTGACCTGGATTGGCCACTGTTCGAAACAGGATAACGGGCTTGATGAACCTTGGTCTGGTCCAGTACGGCACAATAGACCATGTGATCATCAGATGCAAAGTGCCCGATTCCAGTCCATTTCAGTTCGCTGACACCCAGCAGATCGAGTTGTATACGTTCTATTTCATTCTTGACCACCTCCAACTTCCCTTGGTTCATGTTTAATATGCTCCATCTACCAATATATTACTAATTAAGGGGGCTATTAGAAAGTGCTATTTGTGATTTGGACATCTGCAAACAGGCATGCAGATGTCCAAATCACAGAGATATCCCCAGAGCCATTTTAGAAGCCGGGTCTGTGCACGTCCACAGTGCTGACATCTATGTCTGAATGGAGATGTGAAGGAGGAATGGCGTTCCAAAGAACTTGAATGTCCCAACCTGATCTCAGAAATGTCTTCGACATCCCGAATTGTGTCCAATATTACACTTGTTCCAGGCATGAACTGGCATCTGAAAAGTGCTCGTATCGTAAGGCAAACATTTCGAAGGCATGGAGAATGGGCTATACTGCTACCCCCTGTAACAAACACTGAGGGGATTATTCAGTGCCCGAATAGCAGGAATGCACATCCCAAAAGGACATCCATCCCCACTATTTGTGCCTTCCCCGGCCGGCATCTAACCTCCCTGCTGGTTGTGCGGGGAAGTTAGACGGGGGCAAGGAAGGGGCAGTTTGGGGGCAGAGTCTGGGTGGGCGATGGGCGGTTGCCGAGCCTGGACATAGAGGGCCGATTCTAATATTGGCCCTGTACGTCCAGGGCCGGCGACATGTGTGGGGAAGTTATTCCACCTCCAAGGTGAAATAACTTCCCTGGACGTGTTTTTTTTTTTTTTTTTTAATGCTAGGGCGCGGATGGGGCAGGTGGGAGCCAGAGGACATTCCCCACAGCCCAACCCTGGCCTTGGCAGGCCAGATAAGGGGTTGGGCTGCAGGGAATAAGCCTTTTTTTTTCGGCGACCGGCATCGCGGCTTTTAAATGGAGCTGTGGTGCCATGGCAACCGGACACCATGGTGCCGCGGCTCAATTTAAAAGCCCTGAGTAATTTGGGCTTGTCATGTATGTGCAGGCCAGCTGAATCACAGTCCTGGCCTGCACGTACATAACTGATCGCGATCCTGATCCCGTGGGGCTAGACGTGCCCCGCAGGTTCAGAATCGTGAGTCCCTCTGTACGTCCAGTTCAGACCAGATGTACAGAGGGGCTGGATGTCCATGATGGAATGAGCCCTTGAAGGGGAATGGGGGTTCATGTTTTCATTTTGCTATGCTGCTGGACTTTGCCTTATGCCAGCTTGCCTTAGATGGTTGGACCCAACCGAAGCATACCTAATGGAGACATCTATGTGTCTTTGCTGCATGCATGTCCGCGTCAGAGACATTAATGTTCCTGAAATCAGTCAGACCTAGACGACCCTGGCATTTTTATGCATGTTCTTCCCTGGACATCCCCGATTTCACATGGTCATCCTTTCTTAAATCCCTCTGTACATGAAGAACGGAGTTATACACGGATGATCTCTTAGGGAATATAATGTCTAAAGTGCATTAAACAGTTAACATGGGAATTAGCGTGTGTCATCAGATGCCCATACAAACAGTTCATTCACACATAGCACACGTCAATTCCCATGTTAAGTGCACCACATGGAATCGAAAGAGAAATAGGCAGGGACCACACAATGCAGTTGGTAACTTCAAGTACATGAACCTTTGCTGCCACAGGTAACGAGCAACAATTAGCATCACCTCAATAAGTAGCATTAACGAGACCAGTGCTTTTATACTGCTCTCTGCAAATGCTTAGTGGGCTGCTCCCCCTCCCCCCACCGTAGATTCAAACACAAAATATTATACAAAAAGCATATCATCATAGACTAAACATACAAGATAAAAAGGCAATATGACAATCAAAAAGTATCCATTTGCCTGATGTTGATTCTTGAATATTTGTCTTATTTAATTTTAAGAACATAAGATATGCCATACTGGGTCAGACCAAGGTCCATCAGGCCCAGCCTAGGTCATAAGTACCTAGCAGTCTCCCCAAAAGACACCTACACCTGGGAAAATAATTATGCTTTTTGCTTTTGTCAAAAAACTGCTATTTGAGATGTCCTTTGGAGCTCACTTTGGAGTGAATTCTATAGTCTAGGTGTGGCTACCGAGAACATCCAATCCCTTAATTCATTTAATGTTCACAAGTACCCTGATGCTAAATGTAACCCTCCAATTGTGATGTGACGTGACCACCTTGATTGAAGGATAAGGTGGCATACAAATCTGTCTAAATAAATAAATAAAATAAATGGATAACTTGAAATGACAACACATCCAGGAGTATTGTATCCCGATGACCAAGCATAGTGGCCTGGTGACAAAGATGATTTGGACCCTGCATCAGAACACGTAAAAGAAGAGACTGAAAGAATTAAATTTGTAAGACCCTAGAGGAAAAGAGGGACAGGGAAGGTATGATATAGACATTTAAATACTTATAGGGTACTAATAAACAGCAAACCTTTTTCAAAGAAGGGGAAGCTGTAAAACTAGAAGGCATAAAATGAAACTGCAAGGAGGTAAACTTAAAAGCAACGTTAGGAAATACGTTTTCACTGAAAGGGTGGTGGATGCTTGGAATATCCTCCCAATGCAGGTGGTGGGGGCAAATACAGTGAAGGAATTCAAAATGGCATGGGACAGACACAGTGGATCCCTTTACAAATAGAGAGGACTGACCTGCATGGAGCAGTGGGTACAACCCTAAACAAGGTCATAGAGGGTGGTGAACTGCACAAAGCGGCGGCTACAACTACTGTACTTTAACCACCTTACTCAGCAGACTAGATGGATCACACTGGTCTTTCTTTGTCATCATAAACTATGTTATTATGTTACTATGAGATCATAAGGAGTGATTAGATCGACAGGCTTCTAAAACTGATGAAATGCATCTCAAAAATTCATATAAGACAATAAAATCCCAGCCCCAATTTCAGTCAGCCAATAAGAGCTGCAACAGCATTAAAGAGCTGGCAGGAGTCCCTGGGTCCCACCAGCAGGAAGCAAAGATGTTAATGTTGTTAAGTGCCATTAAGTCGGTGTCAATTCATGGCGACCCTCTGGATAGTCTTCAGTCAGGCGGCTCTTTGTTGACAGAGTGGCACCCATAGCAGCTGTCACTGTATCGATCCATCTCATTGCTGGCCTTCCTCTTTTGCGTTGACCTTCAACCTTGCCAGGCATGATGTCTTTCTCTAATGATCTCTATCTTTGCATGATGTGTCCAAAGTATGAGAGTCTAAGCTTTGTCATCTGAGCTTCTAAAGAAAGTTTGAGTTTGATCTCCTCTAGTACTGACTGGTTTGTTCTATGGGCAGTCCATGCTATTCCTCACCTGCACCATAATTCGAAGGCATTGATTTTCTTTCTGTCTTTCTTCATCTCATCCAATTTCTGCATCCATATGATGCTATTGAAAAAAACTATGGCTTGCACAAATCGAATCTTTGAATAGAGAGAGAAACATTTTTGTCATTGAGAATCTTATCTAGGTCCTTCATAGCCATTCCGCTAAGAGCAATGCTTCATTGGATTTCTTGGCTGCTTGTCATTTCTTTATTGATCATTGATCCAAGTAGGTTAAAGTTGTCCACTATTTCTATTTCTTCTTCATCAACAATGAACTTATTGATTTTACCAGTTGTCAAGATCTTTGTCTTTAACACATTACAGTGCAGGCCCATTTTAAGACTATGTTCCTTGATCTTAAGAAACAGACATTACAGATCGTTTTCACTTTCAACCAATAGTCTGGTATTATCAGCTTAGCAAAGGTTGTTGATGAGTCTTCCAATCTTCACACTTTGGTTGTCTTCATACAGTCCTGCTTCTCTGATGATTTGTTCTGCATATACTCGTAAATTAAACGGGTAGGAGGAAAGTGTGCAGTCTTGTCATACACCTTTACTGCTTTTAAACCATTCTGTTTCTCCTTGTTCTATTCAAATTGTTGCTTCTTGATCAATTTAAAGGTTGTGCAAGAGATCTATCAAGTGTTCTGGTATACTTATGTTTCTCATGGTCTACACAGTCAAAGTTCTTGCTAAAGTCAATAAAACACATAGATGTTTTTTCGGTATTCTTGTATATTTAAGGATCCAACTCAGATCTGCAATGATGTCTCTCATTCCTCGCCCTTTCTTGAACCCTGCTTGCACTTCTGGCAGTTCTTGTTCCAGGTATGGTTGTAGTCTCTGCTGAATGATCGTAAGTAGAATCTTGCTGGCATGTGGGATCATCACAATTGTGCAATTTCCATCTGATTGCTGTAATACTTCAATGGGAATGCCATCTGTGCCTGCTGCTTTGTTTTTTGATAAGGCTTTCAATGCTGCTTTGACTTTTTCTTTATCACCAATGGTTCCTGGTCATAAGGTAGAGGTTGAAACAGTTGTTGGTCCACTTGATCTTTATGGTATAATAACTCTGTGTATTCTTTCCACCTTTTCTTCATCTTCTCAGCATCATTCAACATGGATCCTTGAGCATCTTGTAACATTTCAATTCGAGGCTGGAATTTTCTCGTTAACTGTCACAGCGTTAGGAAAGCCAATCTTATTCCTCATGTAATAGTGTCTGATTCTCTTTCCTTGCCTGCATCATTGTAGTACTTCTCCTTGTCTCATCTCTGTTGAGTTATGTGGTTGCCTCTCTTTCTCCTCTGGCTTTTGATTCTCTGCGTTTCTGGGCAATTTTCAGAGTTTCTTCGGTCATTCATTTTGGCCATTTTTGCTTCTTCATCTTTGAAGTATACTCTTCTCACTTTCTTAATATCATCCCCTAATTCTTCTGGTGCTCTGCTCTTTGTATCCAAAGCAGCAAATCAATTTTACAGGCAATTTTTCATTCTGGTTGTATATTTTCAAGGTCATATTTAACATGTTAATAGCAGGTCTAGTTTAAAGATATTTTACATGGATGAGCTATTAATATTCTCCATCAAGCAATGAAATAGTTTCCTTTGGCTGATTCCTCACTGCTACTCTGATATGTTAGTCCAACTTGTGATTTAAATGTGTAAATGGTCACTTTAGAAAAGATCCCCTTTATATATTGATGGCCATAACACACTGAAACAGCATCTTGGGACAGCCCTGGAGCTAAGACAGATTAATATATAGACACCAAAATCTACTACAGTCTAAGAACAGGCTGTGTCCCCTTTCTCCAAAAGCGAGTGCATATCTCTAGGGGCAATTCCAAACAATAAAAGACATGAAAACGAAGGTCACCACCTCAGCTTCTTGAGGGCATTACGCATAGCAAAAAACCACAGCCAGTGCATATAAAGAAAAATAAATCACAGAACTTTCCAAGAAGCCCTTTCAGAATAAATGTTTCATCAACTACACTGGCTCTGAAATAGAGATTATGCATGAAATTCAAATAGCAAGTGTGTCTTTACCAGCGTGCAAGATATTGGAGATCTTTAACCAGGGGCTGCTTCCTCATAGTGAAACAGAAGGCGTTCCAGCAAGCTCTGGGGACATTAACCTCGGGCCCATGTAGATTTCCTCCTAGGACCTAACCTCTGTGCTTTTAACATTACAGTATAAATATCAGAGTTGATGCTTTCCAGCTCAAAAATGACCTTAGGAAGGGGATGTAGTATCCCAAAGATGCTCAAAAAATGAATTACATTTATCAGATAAAAAAGGTTATTTATTTAGACAGTTTTTATACCACCTTATCCTTCATTCAGAGTGGTCACAACACAATTGGGGGATACATTTAACACGAGGGGATATGAGACACCTACACTAATACTTACAGAGAACATGGGCAATGGAGGGTTAAGTGGTTATCACCTTATGTTCTTTTCATTATGTTGTGTAGTTGAACAGTGACACACATTTCAATTCATTTATTAAACCTTGATATACCAGCGTAAAGTGGGGACAGCAGAGCAGACAACAGAGGAGCACATGAGAAAAATCAGCGTTCAGGTGGATTGGGAGGAAGGTAGTAAGCAGTCTGGAATAAATGTATCTTAAGTTGAGCTATCTTCAGGTCTCATATACAGGTTAGTCACATTAAGTATTCACGTCTTTATCCTGAATACTCCTTCATTTCCATGTTCGCTGGTCTGGGATACATATTGTGAGTTTATAGAGCACATGGTCCTATTCTAAGTGGTCGCCCAGTACAAGGTATTTACAATCAATGGGACCAGTGTAGAAAGCTGGCGTTAGAGTTGCGCGCTAAAAGCCGTGTGCACGTTTTTGTAGCATGAGAATGAAGTGATAGGGTGGTGACGTACGTTTCAGTGCTCTAACTACAGGGGGACATACTGAGCCCCCCCCCCTCCCCGCTAAGAGTTAGTGCACAGCCCTTGCACATACCATAACACTAGTTCCTACTCCTAACGGGCAGAAACTACAGAAACGTTCCACCATTTTACTAAACCTGCCCCCTTGCTTGTAATGTTCCTAAGTGGCCAGTATCTGTCGCTATTCACCCACATGAAATCAAATAGGAAATAAAAACATAATTCATTTTCTGTGTTCACACTTCTCAGTTCTATTGTAAGGTTGTGGTATTATAGGTCTCCAAACCACGTTCCTAACCTCAGGAGTGGTGCAGCACAATTGTGAATTCATTTGTGAGGTGCTGACAGGTTCCCCTAGGAATCCCGCAGATCTCACCTGCCCCTTCTAACGGAAACCACAATTATGCAGGAATAGACCTAATGATAGTTGGCTTTATATTTGCAAAATGGCTGACATACACGAGTAACCACAGACATTACACTGGAAGCTGCCGAGTTTCCCCCCGTTGATTTTTCAGTGGGGGAGTGGTGGAGGTGTGACGTTCCTAAGAACTTCAACGTCCCAACCTGATCTCAGAAATGCCCTGGACATCCGAAATTGTGTCTAATGTTATACTTGCTCCAGGCACGAACCGGCATCTGAAAAGTGCTCGTTTCGTAAGGGAAATATTTGGAAAGCGTTGAGAAGGGGCTGCACTGCTACCCCCTGTAACAAACACTGAGTTTCCCCTGTTGATTTTTGACAAGTGTAATTTTGCAGAATGTCTCTCCCTGTTCCATGTATCGGCAAATACACGGGCAATCCTGCACTAGTCTAGAAAAAAGCTCAACATTTAACAGTTTCTATAATATTGCTACAATTGTCTATGTCGCAAAATGAACATTTCAATACTGTTCTGCACAATTTATCTAAGATATGCTTTCAGCTATGTGAGGCCTTTTCCCTCCTTTATAATTTGTAGAGTCTAAGCAAATAGTGTTTTTGGAAAATTAATTATCAATGGACTTATGGCAGATGAGAGATGTGATAATCTCACCTTATGAACACATTTTCACCTTTCCGCCCTCTAACTTAGAAGCCGAGAGATGCCCTGTTCAGTCTATTATCAGTATGCGATTTCTGCATCAGGTGAACGACCTATTGGTTAACAGATTTCTAGAACTGAGGGACTTGGACTATAAAGCTGGCTCTTCCCCCCTTTTAAAGACAAGTCAGTTCTCCAACCACCTTCATGCAAATGAGTGCGCTCTGCTTCCTGTTTAAATATCTGCTACCATTTCCCTTATCAGAAGTCTGTTCACAAGCGGAGCCTCCAGTTCCTTTTAGCTTTGATTTCCAGGCTCACATCATGAAGTCACTGTTTGCTTTTCTTTTCCTTCTGGCCCTCCCTTTATGTAAGTTTTCTTCAGAAGTGGGTAAAATAGTTCTACGCTTTTCTGATTAGGTTAGTGTTTATCAATTTCCTCATTTTTGCAGGTGTTGTTTCCCAAATTACCCTGGTGGAATCTGGTCCCGGAGTCGTGAAGCCCTCAGACAGTCTCACACTGACCTGTAAAGTCACCGGTTATAATATTGAGAGCAGCAACTATTGGAGCTGGATCCGACAGCCTCCCGGGAAAGCACTGGAATGGTTGGCAGCTATACATGGTACTAGCAGCGGAAGCATATACTATGCCCCCTCTCTCCAAAGCCGACTAACTATCTCCAAAGACAATTCCAAGAACGAATTCTATCTACAAATGAGGGACATGAAACCTGAAGACTCAGCCAGATATTACTGTGCGAGAGAGACACAGTGTGAGGAAGGAAGGAGGAACTCGTACAGATACTGCGTCTCTCTCTCTGCATATAAAGAGGAACTAGAGGAATATCTGCAGTTCCCTTTCTGAAACTGTTTCCTAAACAGCTGCACCAGTCATAAAGTGGAATGAAGTGAATTATGCTTGAACTATAATTGGGGGGAAAACTTTTTCTAAGTTGTTGAATAAACTCTTAGGGCGGCATTTTCAAAGGCACCTACATGGCTAATGCCTTTGAAAATCCCTGGTTATGTCGCTACGTGCCCTGATGTTATCTGGTTAGCATTGGGGAGTATTAGGGGTGTTCCAGGGTGCAGCAGAAGTGGGGAATGGCGTTAACTGGGTAGCAGTGATTTTTAAGGCGCTGAGGCTAATCTGGTTAGTCTCGTCTGCTGCTGGTTTTTGCAGTGAACCCCATATAGTCACTTCCGTTTCCACAGAAGTGAATATCCGGGGTGAAGAGGTCGGACGTGCCTAACTAAATATCTGGCCCTTAGTCTTTTGGACTTGCAGGTTTGATAGGTATAAATATAAAGGGGGGCAGATGTAAGTCTTCACAGAACTGGATTTAAATAAGAAATATTTAAGTTAGGAATGATGTGTGAGCAGACTGTGGTGCATCGCAGAAATATTTTATTAAGCACTGCAAAAGTTAAAATAGAAGATTTATGAAAAAATCTCTTACTTTCAATCATTCTTTTTAATAACATCAGTCATGGAAAGCCACAAGGTAAAACCCATGAGCATGACCTTGTTTCCTATCTCTTTCCACTGCTCAGCGACTGAAAACAGCATTAACTGTGCTGAATCTTCCCCACCACTTCCACCTCCAATCCAAAGCGCCATTGAGTTATACTAGATAAACCCCGCACTATACGGCACAGGTGTAGGACTGCAGCACCAGCTGGACCGCCAAGCCACAACCCCCTGCGATTCATCGTCTCACCTAGGAGAGGGAGGGCAGCATGGCAAGTCCTCTGCTGCATCAGGCTTTAAAGTGCCCGCGCTGGTGCTCCCACAGCCTGCTGATCCTGCCCCCCTCTGAAGCAACTTCCTGCTGGAGGGGCCAGAGCGGCAGGCCATGAGCGCGCCAGCACAAGCACTTTAAAGCCCGATGCAGTGGAGGGATCATCATGCTGCCCTCACTCTCACAGGCAAGAAGCTGAATACTGGGGTGGGGGGGAGGGGGCACAATGGCAGCTCGGGCCGGGTGGCAGTGGACTGCTACTTCACCTGGGGGGGGGGGGGGGTCCTACTGTAGGTTGCCTAGTGGATGGACCGGCCCTGACTCAGCACAGTGTCATAAGCATATTTGCCTTTTATTGAAATCCACCAGCGTTTCAGATATCGAGAGTAATATTATAAGCAGGTGGCTACATTTCTCTATAAAATAGGGGTGTAAATGGCCAACAATGCAGATTAAATGTAGACATGAGAATATACACCTATCTCAGGGACATAAATGTCTGCACCTAGATTTCTAAAGAATGCACGTACGTTATAGTCATTTCTAACTTGCGCGTCTAGATTAGTGCTCCGCCCCTCAGCACACCCGCACCAAAAGTACACACCATCCACCTGGCAGGTGTGCTTACAAAATAATGACCAGATAAAGCGCACACATAAAGGAACATCCAGACCTGTAAGTCATTGAACACACATGACCTGCGTGCGTTCATGGCGCATAACCTCATGTGGATCCTTATAAAATTAGCGACAATTAATTGGTAATAAAGCATCCTTAAAGGTTGGTATGAATTCTGAGCTCTTTTCTCCTCCACTTTTAAATACCACAATATGGTGTATTAAATTCAGCTTTTACTAAGTGTTTTTGCTGTTAATCAATAGGCTGATTCCTCACTGCTACTCTGATAAGTTATATTTATAACAAATCATACGAACACCTGCATGTGTGTCATAAGGGTAACTTTGGTTATTTGGAGTGGAGGAGTAGCCTAATAGTTAGAGCACTGGCTTGGGAGCTCAGAGACCAGGGTTCCATTCCCACTAGCTCTCCTTGTGGCCTTGGGCAAGTCACTTAACCCTCAATTGTCTCAGAAAAATCCAAGGTATCCATATTCCTGTTATTACCAAGTTTAAGATACAATGTAAACCACTTTGATTAAAATGATAAAGCAGTATATAATACCTGTTAAATAAATAAATAATTTTTAGAAGTCCTAGTCATGATTTAAACATGTCAGTGGTCATTTTAGAAAAGGTCCAGTTTACATGGGGATGACCATACAACGTCCAGATGAAAGAGCCTCTTGGGACTGGTCTGGACTCTGGACTAGCTCAGACAGATTAATATATAGACACCAAACTCTACTGCAGTCCAAGAACAGGCTGAGTCCCCTTTCTCCACAAGCGAGTGCATATCTCCAGGGGCAATTCCAAACAATGAGAGACATGCAAACGAAAGACACCAACGCAGCTTGTTGCACATAAAGAAAAATAAATTACAGAGCTTGCCAAGAAACCATTTCAGAATAAATGTTTCACCAATGACACTGAGTGTGACATTGAAATCATGAACCTCTGCACATACCGTTCAAGAGACCTCTCTGCGGACTGAGGACAGGAAAACAAAACCGTCTTTCAGTCTGAAATGGAATTCTTATGTACGTAAAGCAGGAAGGGACCACGATAATAAAACTCTTAAGCATTATAAGCACAGCCCAAGGTCACCCTGCCGGCTCTTTACTGACACTAGCTGAATGTCTCTGTACGGAGGGAGATTGAGCAGCGACCCCCTCCCCTTCCCAGCCTCACATGCAGCGTAACATCGGGATTCCTGACACCTATTTCAGGAACTATCAGCACATGGACCATTTATTATTCAGAGGCGTTCTGGGTCCTTGTCCGCAGTGCCATCCAGAAATGTGTTCAAAAAGGAATCAACAATACCACATCTGTTATAGTGACCTCACATCCTGCTTTGGGTCGGCATTTGTTTACAACAGCGCTATTAGACTTGCTTGGCGCAGTATCACCACACCCTAACCACCAATAGAAAATGTTCTACTGTGGAACATTAATAAGATCCATGATCCCATCTCCAGTTCCAAATGTTTAACTTATTTCAAGATGTTCTCAATGAGAGAGAGCCATTTTAAAATAACTGGTTCAAATTATGCTGAAATTCAGGTGAACTACAAGTCATATAATAATTATTATAAATGTCTCATTTGCATTAATTTATACCCCTGAGCAGTGTCCCTCTAACATGTGAAGGGTTCCCAAACCATGTTCCTACCTTCCGTAGTGGTGCAGTATTGTTGTGAATTCATTTGTGAGGTGCCGACGGTTCCCCTAGGAATCCCGCAGACCTTGCCTGCCCCTCCATCTGTATCTATGATATTGCTGCAACACCCCAATGGTAGGCGGCCTTTATACTTGTAGGATTGCAAAATGGCCGATGTACACATGTAACTGCCTACATTTACACTGGAAGCTGCCGAGTTTGCCCTGTTTATATTTCCCATGTGCAATAATTTGCAAAATGGCTCCCTCTGTTCCACGTATCAGCAAATACGACGCTCCTGCGCTATTCTAGGAAAAGCTCGGCCTTTATGCAATTTCTAATATACTTCTGTAATTGTCTATATTGCAATGTCCACAGCTCAATTCTTTTCACCACAAATTATCTAAGACGTGCCTTCAGCTATATGAGGCCTTTTACCTCCTTTATAATTTGTAGAAGTTAAGCAAACAGCGTTTTTGTAAAATTAATTAGCAGTTGATCTCTATGGACATATGGCAGATGAGAGATGTGATAATCTCACTTTAACAACACATATTCACCTTTCCGTTATATGACTTAGAAGCCGAGGGCAGCCCTGTTCAGTCTTTTTTCAGTGTACGATTTCTGCATCAGGTGGATGACCTATTGATTAACAGATTTCTAGAACTGAGGGACTTACACTATAAAGCTGGCTGTTCCCCCATTTTAAAGGGAAATCATTTCTCCGACCATCTTCATGCAAATGAGTGCGCTCTGCTTCCTGTTTAAATATCTGCTACTGTTTCCCTTATCAGAAGTCTGTTCACAAGCGGAGCCTCCAGTTCCTTTAGTTTTGATTTCCAGGCTCACATCATGAAGTCACTGTTTGCTTTTCTTTTCCTTCTGGACCTCCCTTTATGTAAGTATTCTTCAGAAGTGGGTAAAATAGTTCTGCGCTTTTCTGATTAAGTTAGTATTTATCAATTTCCTCAATTTTTACAGGTGTTCTTTCCCAAATTACCCTGGTGGAATCTGGTCCTGGAGTCGTGAAGCCCTCAGACACTCTCACACTGAGCTGTAAAGTCACTGGTTACAATTTTGGGAGCGGCAACTACTATTGGAGCTGGATCCGGCAGCCTCCAGGGAAAGAACTGGAATGGTTGGCAGCTATACTTGATAGCAGCGGAGGCACATACTACGCCCCCTCTCTCCAAAGCCGACTAACTATCTCCAAAGACAATTCCAAGAACGAATTCTATCTACAAATGAGGGACATGAAACCTGACGACTCAGCCACATATTACTGTGCGAAAGACACAGTGTGAGGAAGGAAGGAGGAACTCGTACAGATACTGCGGCTCTCTCTCTGCATATGAAGAGGAACTAGAGGAATATCTGGAGTTCCCTTTCTGAAACTGTTTCCTAAACAGCTGCACCATTCATAAAGTGGAATGAAGTGAATTATGCTTGAACTATATTTGGGGGGGGGAAAGCTTTTTCTAAGTTGTTGAATAAACTCTTAGGGCGGCATTTTCAAAGGCACCTACATGGTTAATGCCTTTGAAAATCCCCGGTTATTTCCCTACATGCCCCGATGCTGTTTGGTTAGAATTGGGGTGTGTTAGGTGCGTTCCAGAGTGCAGCAGAAGTGGGGAATGGCGTTAACTGGGTAGCAGCGATCTTTAAGGCTCTGAGGCTAACCGGGCAGCATTGAAAATTGCTGCTACCCGGTTAGTCTCATCTGCTACCGGCTTTTGCAGTGAATTCCAGATATTCGCTTCCTTTTCCACAGAAGTGAATATCTGGGGTGAATGGGTCGGGCCTGCCCAACTGAATATCCGGTTCTTAGTTTTTTGGACATGCAGATTTGATGGAAAACCTCCGACATGAAGTATAAATATAAAGGGAGCAGGTGCTTCCACGGCCTGCTGATCCTGCCCCCCTCTGATGCAACTTCCTGCTGGAGGGGCCAGAGCGGCAGGCCATGAGTTTGCCAGCACAAGCACTTTAAAGCCCGATGTAGTGGAGGGATCACCATGCTGCCCTCCCTCTCCCAGGCAAGAAGCTGAATACAGGGGGTGAGGGGGGCAGAATGGCAGCTCGGGCTGTGTGGCAGTGGACTGCTACTTCACCTGGGGGGGGGGGGGAATCCTACTTTAGGTTGCCTAGTGGACAGGCATTTCACATATTGAGAGTAATATTATAAGCAGGTGGCTACTTTTCTCTATAAAATAAGGGTGTAAATGGCCGACAATGCACATTAAATGTAGACGTGAGAACATACACCTACCTCAGGACTGCCATAAATGTCTGCACCTAGATTTCTAAAGAACGCACATACGTTATAGTCATTTATAACTTGCGCGTCTAGATTTGTGCTCCGCCCCTCTGCACTCCCGCACCAAAAGTACACACCATCCACCTGACACATGTGCCTACAAAATAGTGACCGTAAAATGTACATGAAAAGGCTCCTCCACACATGTAAGTCATTGAACACACATGACCGGCGTGTGTTCATGGCGCATAACCTCATGTGGCTCCTTATAAAATTAGTGACAATTAATTGGTAATAAAGCATCCTTAAAGGTTGGTGTGATTTCTGAGCTCTTTTCTCCTCCACTTTTAAATAACCACAATATGGTGTATGAAATTCAGCTTTTACTAAGTTTTTTTGCTGTCAATCAATAGGCTGATTCCTCACTGCTTCTCTGATAAGTTATATTTATAACCAATCATACAAACACCTGCATATATATTATAGGGGTTATTTTAGAAGTCCTAACCATGATTTAAACATGTCAGTGGTCATTTTAGAAAAGGTCTAGTTTACATGAGGATGACCATACAACGTCCAGATGAAAGAGCCACTTGGGACTGGTCTGGACTCTGGACTAGCTCAGACAGATTAATATATAGACACCAAACTCTACTACAGCCCAAGAACAGGCTGTGTCCCCTTTCTCCAAAATCGAGTGCATATCTCCAGGGGCAATTCCAAACAATGAGAGACATACAAACGACAGACACCACCGCAGCTTGTTCAGCGCAATGCGCATTACAAAATACCTCAGCCAGTGCATATAAAGAAAAATAAATCACAGAACTTTCCAAGAAGCCCTTTCAGAATAAATGTTTCACCAATGACAATTACTCTGAAATAGAAACCATGCATGACATTCAAATGAAACCTACCAGAGTGAAAGATATTGGAGATCCTTAACCAGGGACTCCTTTCTCATACAGAAACAGAAGGCATTTGAGCAAGCTCTGGGGACATTAACCACGGGCCCAGGTAGATTTCCTCCTAGAACCTAACCTCTGTGCTTTTAACTTTACAGTATAAATATCAGAGCTGGTGCTTTCCAGTTCAAGAATGACTTGAGGAAGGGGATGTAGTATCCCAAAGATGGTCCAAAAATGAATTAAATTTATCAAATGAAAAGATTATCACCTTATGTTCTTTTCATTATATTGTGTAGTTGAACAGTAACACACATTTCATTTCATTTATTAAACCTTGATATACCACCCTAAGTGGAGAAAGCGGAGTAATTAACAATAAAAAAATAATTGAAAGATAAAAAACAGAAAGTAACGCCATTGAGGGACCTTGTCAAAGGCTTTCTGAAAGTCCAGATACACAAGTCCAGATACACAGGAGTGAGGAGTAGCCTAGTGGTTGGGGCAAGGTACTTCAGGTCGGAAGGTCGGAGGTTCAAATCCCACTAGAGGACAGCAACCTTGGGCCGGAAGGACTGGGGTTTCTAGTCCCACAGATGCTCCTTGTGGTCTTCGGCAAGCCACTAAACCCTCCATTGCCCATGTTCCCTGTAAGTATTAGTGTATGTGTCTCATATCCCCGCGTGTTAAATGTATCCCCCAATTGTGTTGTGACCGCTTTGATTGAAGGATAAGGCGGTATACAAAACTGTCTAAATAAATAAATAAATTGCTATTAAAAGAAAAGCTCATAAATTCAGCACAGACAACAGAGGAGCACATGAGAAAAATCAGCATTCAGGTGGATTAGGAGGAAGGTGGTAAGCAGTGTGGAATAAGTTGAGTTTTGAACTTTTGAAATGAGGATTCTGTATAGAAATAAAGATTAATAAAAACACTGATCCTAAGTGACCAGTGGGTGTCACTGTTCAGCTACATAACACAGGCAACGGAAAAGTCTTCTATCTCCTACCTGCACTTTTCGATTTCAGTTACATGAACATTTTTCTTTGCTGCCTGATGTTAAATTTGAACTTATCTAACCGATGTAGAATGAAAGGAAACTGAAATATCACCCTATCTTCAGGTCTCATATACAGGTTGGTCACATTATCCTGAATACTCCTTCATTTCCATGTGTTTGCTGGTCTGGGATCCTGACCTATGTCAACGCACCTACTTGCCCCCAAGGCGGGAGCCTGAGGCTTCGGTGCGACTCCTCTTGTAACCGCAAGGACTTGATATGGCCCTCTGGGATTTTGAGTCCCAATAGCTAGTCGAAATAAGGAGGTAGTTGTGGTCGAGTAGCTATGCTTAAAGAGGCTTTATTTTCCCATCCCGGGAGAATTCTTGCAACAAGGGTTCAAAAGTAAATAAACCATACAGCTGGTATAACACAAGTGAGGGACTACAAATTGGAACAAAAATGCTTTTTGTCAGCTTTAACTGAACCAAAAAGGGGAAAAACAGGTTTTTCAATCACACACTTTGAGCTGTGAAATCTGTCCTCTCCCAGATTTCACACATGCAGGCTTTCCTTAGGCCCTTAAAGAAAAGAGGTTATGCTATCTAAGAAAATAGGCATACAGTCCCTTTTGCACATCTCAGAATTATCCTCACCAAAATCACCATCCAAATCTTCCTGTCCTTCTGGACAATTATAATCCTCAGGACTGTAAGGTGAATTAGTGTTTGTTTCTCTCTTCTCGTCTCGGCCAGAGCTCCAGTCCCCTCTATCCCTGCAGAAAGGCTCTTTACCACACTCTATGGATTCTCCCCTTTGAGGGCTACACACTTCCTGGCCACTGGGGGGTAAAATTCAGTGCTCCTCTACACCAGGTACTTTGCCTTTCTTCTGGCTGAGCTCTGCCTCTCTGGAGTGTAAACGGGAAGTGGAAACTTTTCTTCCCCTCTCTTCCCTTCACAGGACGTCTTTCAGCTACAGGGGAACTCTCTCTTGGACAAGTATTCTGGCTCCCCAGGTACCTGCTTCCGTGGTAATCCCTTCTCCCTGCTCCTCGTGGTTTATAGCCTGGAGTCTCTTCCTGGCCCCACCCGGACCTGGGCTTAGTGCAGCCTAACTTCTCAGCACTAACCTTTGTGGACTCCTCCTGGATAAACCCCTCAGAGGTGCAGATTGATTCCACGTCTGAACCTTCCAGGTATGGCTCCTGGTTTTTCTGAGCTCTGTACTTTCCTTTCCCTCGAGTCCTCTCAATGTCTCTTTCACTCTCTGCCTCAGAGACTGAGTCTGACTCCTGGCTTGCGTCTCTGTGTTTCCTTGTGTATCAGGAGCTGGCTTGTATCTCTCTGAAGTCTGCTCCTGTATCTGTGCGAGAACCTCTTCTCCCAGCACCTGTGCGTAAATCTGCTTTCCATGAATCTGTTCTCCTAGAATCTGCTTTGCTCAAGACTGACCTTTTTTTATCTGCCTCATTCCTTGAGACTCGAGTTAGCTCAACTCTCTGCAGCTGACTCTGCTTCCCTGATGAGCTATGACGTAGTTGTATTTCTGGGCTTTTAACTACAGCCTGTGCTCTTGTTTTGCTTGGTTGCTCCTGACAACCACTAGCCATGTGCTCTGCACTGCTGATTTTAAAACTGCCCTGTGTGTTTTCCTTTACTTTTCCGGGTGCTATCTGCCTTGCGCCATGACACCTATTGTCGGTTTATCAGGACCCTACCTGAGGGCCACTGTCCCAGAATCTCATTCATAACCGTTACTGTTTTCATCCCATCTCATTTCATTCATGTCTACTAACAGCACGTAAAATCTCAGCATATACATTGTGAGTTTATAGAGCACATGGTCCTATTCTAAATGGTCGCCCAGTACAAAGTATTTACAATCAATGGGGCCAGTGTAGAAAGCCAGCGTTAGAGATGCACACTAAAAGCCGTGTACACGTTTCTGTAAGATGAGAATAACGTTATAGGGCAGTGACGTACTTTTCAGTGCTCTAACTACAGGGGGACATACTGAGCCCCCCCAACAGTTAGTGTACAGCCCTTGCACATACCGTACACTAGTTCCAACTCCTAACAGGCAGAAACTACAGAAACGTCCCACCATTTTACTAAACCTGCCCCCTTGCTTGTAATGTTCCTAAGAGGCCAGTATCTGTCGCTGTTCACTCACATGAAATCATGTAGGAAATAAAAACATAATTCATTTTCTACGTTCACACTTCTCAATTCTGTTGTAAGGTTGTGGTATTATAGGTCCCAAAACCACGTTCCTAACCTCAGAAGTACTGCAGCACAATTGTGAACTCATTTCTGAAGTGCAGACGGGTTCCCCTAGGAAACCCACAGATCTCACCTGTCCCTTCTAACGGAAACCACAATATTGCAGCAATACACCTAATGACAGTCGGCTTCATATTTGTAGATTTGCAAAATGGCTGACACACACGAGTAACCACAGACATTTACACTGGAAGCTGCTGAGTTTACCCCCGTTGATTTTTCAGCAGTGGTGTGGTGGAGGTGTGACGTTCCTAAGAACTTCAGCATCCCAACCAGATCTGAGAAATACCCTGGACATCCCAAATTGCGTCCAATGTTACACTTGCTCCAGGCATGAACATGCATCTGAAAAGTGCTCGTTTCGTAAGATAAATATTTGGAAGGCGTGGAGAAGGGGCTGCACTGCTACCTCCTGTAATGAACACTGAGTTTCCCCTGTTGATTTTTGACAAGTGTAAATTTGCAAAATGCTTCTCCCTGTTCCATGGATCAGGAAATACACGGGCAATCCTGCACTATTCTAGAAAAGGCTCAACGTTTAGCAGTATCTATAATATTGCTGCAATTGTCTGTGTCACAATATGAACATTTCAATACCGTTTTACACAAATTATCTAACATATGCTTTCAGCTGTACGAGGCCTTTTCCCTCCTTTATAATTTGTAAGGTTTAAGCAAATAGTGTTTTTGGAAAATTAATTAGCAGTTAATCTATATGAACATATGGCAGATGAGAGATGTGATAATCTAACTTTTACTTAGAAGCTGAGAGGTGCCCTGTTCAGTCTATTATCAGTATGTGATTTCTGCATCAGGTGGACGACCTATTGATTAATAGATTTCTAGAACTGAGGGACTTGGAGTATAAAGTTGGCTGTTCCCTCCCTTTTAAAGGCAAGTCAGTTCCCCGACCAGTTTCATGCAAATGAGTGCGCTCTGCTTCCTGTTTAAATATCTGCTACCGTTTCCCTTATCAGAAGTCTGTTCACAAGCGGAGCCTCCATTTCCTTTAGTTTTGATTTCCAGGCTCACATCATGAAGTCACTGTTTGCTTTTCTTTCCCTTCTGGCCCTCCCTTTATGTAAGTTTTCTTCAGAAGTGGGTAAAATAATTCTGTGCTTTTCTGATTAGATTAGCGTTTATCAATTTCCTCAATTTTTACAGGTGTTCTTTCCCAAATTACCCTGATGGAATCTGGTCCCGGAGTCATGAAGCCCTCAGACACTCTCACGCTGACCTGTAAAGTCACCGGTTACAATTTTGGGAGCGGCTACTATTGGAGCTGGATCCGGCAGCCTCCCGGGAAAGCACTGGAATGGTTGGCATATATACGTGATAGCAGTGGAAGCACAGGCTACACCCCCTCTCTCCAAAGCCGACTAACTATCTCCAAAGACAATTCCAAGAACGAAGTCTATCTACAAATGAGGGACATGAAACCTGACGACTCAGCCACATATTACTGTGCGAGAGACACAGTGTGAGGAAGGAAGGAGGAACTCGTACAGATACTGCGGCTCTCTCTCTCTGCGTATAAAGAAGGACTAGAGGAATATCTGCAGTTCCCTTTCTGAAATGGTTTCCTCACCAGCATCACTGATAACACGGTGAAATGCAATGAACTATATATGAATTATTTCTTAGGGATGGAAAAACTTTCAAGTTACTGGAAAAAATCTTCGAGGGGCATTTTCAAAGCAAGTAATGGTCTTTAGCCGTCCTGCTGACTGCAGTAACCATGGCGAGCGCAATATTCAATAACACAACATGGTTTGCGCCGCTGACTCTCCTCGGTGCCTCTACTGATCCCCCTTATGCTGATCGACTAGAATCAGGGGATTGTGGCAGTGGGTCGGAGGCAGCTCCAGGGAAATGTGGCTAGAAGTCATGTTTAGCCGCTAGTTGCTTATCTCTCAGCAGTAAAATTAGGCACCTGGAAGGGAAACTTAATTTTCACTGTTGAAACTAATCAAGCTGCAGCTGAATATTGCCGCTCCTGCCGCACTCTCCGGCCAGGGCAGATATTCAGGAGCAGCAGTTAGGTGCTCTATCACTGCTGGCCGCCATGTGGTAGTACCGCAGCACCTTCAGCACTGCTTCTTGGTGGTATTTTTTAAGATCTGGGGAGTTGACCCCCCCCCCCCTTGTTCTCTTGCTCTATTCAGCAGCAGGACCCCTATGCGGGGCTGCTTTTTACCCCATATAAAATGCACAATTTTCCATTCCTATTGCTTTATCACTATTGCTGGGATACGGATCCGAAGCTGCTGAAACATAAATAAAAACTTTGGAAGGACGTTCATTTTGACTGCCGCCAGTCTGGCCATCCAGCTCGTGAAGGGACTCTAACCTCCTCAGGTCGCCTTCCATTTTTGAGCCAAGGAGGCACAATTATGCTGATACAGGGAGGCGGGATCTTCAGCCAAATGATCTCCTAGATATTTGATTCTCCCTTCCACCCACAGAAATGGGAAGCCTGGGAGTGCTGTTTTACTTAGACCTCCCAGATTCTAGGCTTCCGTCTTTCCCATATTAACCTTAAAGCCGGACAGGCCAGAGAATGTTTCTTTCTCCTCCAGCAGATTCGGTAGCGATGTCTCGGTTTCTGTTAGGAACACAAGAGTGTCGTCGGTGTACAGCAGTATCTTATGCTCACTTTTATCACCTTTACTGGCTGGATAAGTTGGTTTTGCTGAACACTGGCAGCGAATGCTTCTATGACAATAGCAAACAGCATTGGTGATAGGGGGCATCCCAGCCTGGTGTCCCGAAATAACTGAAGTTCTTCTGAGCTACCTCCGTTTACTTGAATACGAGCAGTTGGAGCCTGATCTAGATCCTGAATTCCATTTATGAATCCCCCCCCCCCCCCCACCACCACATTGAATTTTTCTAATATGGCAAATAGGAATGGCCACTCCACTCTGTCAAATGCCTTTTCAATGTCGAGCACCACACAGAGGGCAGGTTCCCATCTCACATTGTCCGCTATACCTCTTCATTTGATAAACCCGGTTCAATCCAGGTGGATAAGCCTTGGGAGGAGTCCATCCAGTCTCCAGGCCAGTACTTTGGCAAACAACTTTGCGTCACAATTAATTAGGGCAATTGGGTGGTAACTGCCACATTGATTCAGAGGCCGCCCTTCTTTAGGGAGCACCACTATGTTTGCCCTTGCCATAGTCGGCGGCAAGGGATCCACCCCACCCTCCTCCCCCAGGCCTTGCATGAAAATCCAGGCCAGCAGGGGTGCCATCTCACTTATCTTTCTCTATCCCATAGGACCCAAATTTCCAAAACAGTGCTAACAAATGATTATTCTATTGGGCTGTAAAGAAATGTATTCAATAACAGGGGATTACACTCCCACTGTACCCAGCGAGCTGGCCCCTCTCCTTTTCCCACTCTGGTTCCTTTACTCGGGAGAAGCGTAAACTCCTCTTAGCATAGAAAGTGTCAGGAGCAACACACTGTGATTCTTTTTGAGACAATGTTTTTCTTTATAGGTACGTGAAATACAGGGCTTTAATCATGAACTCTCCAAATACTTTGAAGTAAACGGAAAGGTGTCCCTGGGAAAGAAAGCATGAGATAGGCTGACTTGACATTAATGGGTGATTTTAGAAACCTTATTCATGTTTTACATGGTCACACTGGCACATAGACATGTAAATGGCATCCATGTAAAAATAGCCATTTTAGAAAGGGCTGCTTACAAGTGGATACTCTTATTACTTGCACGTTTTCGGAGGGGGGAGGGGGGAGGGGGGGCGTGTGTCAGGGGATGATAAGGGAGTGGCCACATTTAGCAAAGTCTTTTCTAAAATACCATTATAATTGTACATGTCACCACTGTGATGTCTCAATTCTAACTTCAGCATCATTTCTAAAATGTGCCTTCACTCTCCCAAGTCATTAGATATTCATGAGTAGACTGAGCATTGTCAACCCAGTCATCGGGACACACCCAGCCACTCGGGTTTTCAAGATACCCACTGTGAGTATGTATGAGATAGATTGAAACTCACTGTCTTATTTCTATGCAACTCAATTTCATGCTTATGCATTGTAGATATCCTGAATATTGGACTGACTGGTTGTATTCCAAGACCTGATTTGAGAATTACGCCCTTGCTTGGCTTTGGCATCCACACAATAAAGCTTCTGTATAAATAAATGAATTGCTTTTGTTTCAGCATTTTCTTTTGGGGGGGGAGGAGTTGTTTTTTTTGCTTGTTTGAATTTTTTTTGTTAGTGTGTTTGCTTTATCTATACTAGCTTAAGTAACAGAAAGGAAATGCTTCATCTTATTTTGCCAAACATTCACCCAGTCTAGTAAACATCTGTGTCAAGACAGAGATGTATTTACTGCCCTCCAGGCAGCTGCTTCCCTCCACGTTCTTCCTGAGAAAAGGTGTGAAAAGGTGAAGCATGCGGTTTATTTGTGCACAAGCACATGTGATACATGATTTTGGAGGGGGCGGGGGGACAGAAGGGACTCAAACATCTAACATTTGTTAGCAGAGGAATCTAGATTCCATCAAACACCACATCTCATCAAATTATTAAAAATAGATCTCCTACAGGATGGCGGCAGTGTAACATTCACAAAATGTAGCCTAGAGGCTGAGAGACCTGGTGTTCTAGTTTTGCAAACATCTTTTTATTTAAGTAACCTGAGAGAGGTCCTGCCCTAATTTCAGTACCAGAGGTAGATTGATTCTGAAGCAGGACGTCTCCTCCCTTTTAAAGGCAACTCTTGCCTCTCGGGAGTTTCATGCAAACGAATTTGCTCTAATTCCTGTTTAAATAACAGCTACAGTTTCCCTTTTCAGCAGTTTGTACGCCAGCTGGAGCTAGTGACCGTTTCAGCTTTCTTTTCTGGGTTCAAATCATGAAACTGCAGTTTGCTTTTCTTTTCTTACTGTTCCTCCCTTCGTGTAAGTGTTCTTCAGAAGAGCAGAAAACAGCTCCGTGGTTTTGTGAATGAATTAGGGTGTAATTAATGTTCCTCATTGTTCTAGGTGTTCTTTCCCAAATTACCCTGGTGGAATCTGGTCCTGGAGTTGTGAAGCCCTTAGCCACTATCACGCTGACTTGTAAAGTCACCGGTTATAATATTGGGAGCGGCTACTGGTGGAACTGGATCCGGCAGCCTCCCGGGAAAGCACTGGAATGGTTGGCAACTATACGCTACAGTGGAGGAAACACAGGCTACAATCCCTCTCTCCAAAGCCGTTTAACTATCACCAAGGATGATTCCAAGAACGAATTCTATCTACAAATGAGGGACATGAAACCTGAAGACACGACCATATATTACTGTGCAAGAGACACAGTGTGAGGAAGTGAAGCAGGAACCCATACTGCAGCTCTTTCTCTACATACTGTATAACAAGGACTCAGATGAATATCTGGATCTCCCTTTTTCTAAACATTTCACTTCTTAAACAGCACCACTGGTAGCAAGGTGAAATGGCCCCACCATTGTGGAACACTCTGCCCCTCAAGTTATGCCTGGAGAACTCCCCCAAGAAATTTAAATTAGGGATTAAAAAATGGCTTTTTTTGAAAGCTTTCATGAAGATTGATCTTACAGCCCGCACTTCTCATCGACTGACCTTCCATCTGGGCTTCACCTATTCTCCTCTTGTGTCCCCGATAGTATTCTGGATTAATTGTTGTGCTATTCAACTCTCCACCATTTGTGTCTCTCTTTCCTAGTCTACACTGCCAATTTTATTTTCAGATTTTAACCATTTTTTCTAAACTGCTTTGATTTCTACTTTGTAGCTTGTGATAGGGCTGAAGCCACTGAAAGCAAAAACTTAGAAAAAAACGCTGTTCCTTACAAAGCAGCTAACGTGCAGAAGATACAGTTCCCGTGCAGAGCAGCTAGAGGGAGCAGGCATGAACCTACAGAGGCTGAGCTAACACACCCGGGTACTGATTGTGCAGGAGCTAATCAGCTCCACCTGAGGGGTAGCCCAGGAAACTCAAAAGTAAAAGGCCTTTATAAGCAGAGAGCCAGCTCAGAAGGAAGGAGAGAGGAAGGAACCTCGGAAGGGAGCTCAGAGGAGAGCTCAGAAAGAGAGAGAGAGAAAGGAGCAGACCCAAAAGAGCCGGAGTGAGAGAGACCTGGGAGAGACAGACTGGAAAGAGATCCGCTTGGAAGAAATTCCAAAGGCAGAGAGCTCAGAAGGAGAGAGTCCAGCTAAGAGAGAGGCCTCTGCTCACCAGGAGGGTCTGAAGCAGGATTAAAAGATACTGGAAGAAAAAGTCCTGACAGGAGATTGACTTATACTAAGAAGCCAAGAAGCCTGGATTCTTTACAGGGTCTTCCCAAGCTACAGAGAGGACAGACAGTACCCAGGAGGCTTCCAGAGGGAGTCTACACCCTGACTTCATGAAGCCAAGGTACGGTGACTATTTTTTCCCAAAGAAAGGCCCAGCTCCTAGAGCGTCTTTAAAACCAGATAATCAGTCTAAGAGAAAAGGAAGCGGGCAGGAGTCCTTTAAGCCATCACATAGGGGCATAGGGACAAACCCTGCTATTTACCTGAAAGCCCTAGAACAGCCTAGCTGGAAGATAGGGAGAAGAAGTACTGACTTTCAAACTACAGCAGCCAGGGAAAGATCAAGTACAGAGGGAGGCACAAATGAACCAGAGCCCATGCAGGTGGAGCCTGTGGACTCAGTTACATTGTCCCAGGAAGAAGTAATGGACTGCTCTGTTTGTGTCGCAGGGAGTTTTGAGTCACTCCCCGAGCTGTAACTTATTTAGACAAGCTCTGATATTGTTTTTGTGCATGTTGAGCGAAAGAGAAAAAGCTCACTACTTTTACTTTGCTCCGAAATTTGGAAAACCCTGTGTTGTTTTTGCAAGAAGCTGTGAAGTATGTAACAGTTCACTTGTTTAACTATGCTTTGGTAAAAACCCTGACAAAGAAGGAGAACCCTTTATTTTCTG
Source organism: Ichthyophis bannanicus (assembly GCA_033557465.1). Lineage (NCBI taxonomy): Eukaryota > Metazoa > Chordata > Amphibia > Gymnophiona > Ichthyophiidae > Ichthyophis > Ichthyophis bannanicus. Next base: position 127,143,301 of record CM066048.1, read on the forward strand.
TTACCTAGCAAAACTCAGTGCTTGAAAGGGGAAATAAAAGCCTTATTTATCCTCCATTCTGGTCTACAAACTTATACCTATAAGAAGGAGGACTACAAAGACCAGGGTGCACCTGGCCTCCAAAAGTCACTTACCTCCACAAATAATAAATATGCTCAACCTGCCCTTGCAGCCACTGGCCACCAGGGGGAGTTGATGACATAAATGGCGTATTTTTAAGGATTTCGGCTAAGGAATACAGAAGAAAAAGAAGAAACTCTACTGCCAAAGTCTGAAAGAAAACACGGAGTGAAAGAAAACATGGAGTGAAAGAAAACCCGGAGTGGAAGATCGTGGTGTTGCTGGCAGCAGTTGCCGAGTGCTACAGGATGATGCAACAACGTCTTTACTTAGAAGCTTGACTCAACACCCGCACACGGTAAAATGTAGATAAACCTAACCTGTGCTGGATGTGGGTGTGAGGTTCAAAAAAAAAAAAAGAAAGAAGGAAAAGGGGAAACTGATTTGTTATCAGACAACACTTGGGTTTCTCTCTCTCTAATTTTTTTCTAGGAACCCCATTGGCATGGATCCAAAAGAGCTACTTCCGTGGATGGCCATGCAGTTTGATAAGCAGAGGGAACTGGCTTGTCAAACGCAGCAACAAGCGGTACAGGCAATGCAGGAGCAACAGAAACCCATACTTCAGATGATGGAGGCTTGGTTAGCCCAACAGAAAACAACATCGGAAGCTTCTAATCATCAAGGACAGAATCCTGGACTGGGTGGCAGTGCGGTAGGACACTGGTCCTATGAGACCTTAACTTTAGGGAAGTTAACTGCCACTGATGATATAGATGACTTCTTAGACTTGTTTGATAGAATAGCACATTTGGTAGGCTGGCCGAAAGAACAATGGGCCTTACGCTTGGCAGCTACGCTTACAGGGGAAGCGCTGTCAGCCTATAGAGCGATGCCCACGGCCCTAGCAAACAATTACACCGAGGTGACAAAGGCCATCCGGGACCGCCTTGGCCTGACTCCCCTAGTGTATAATCGTATGCTATGTGCCGCTCACCTTAAAAACGGTGAGAAGCCAAAAGCTTTAGGTCATAGGCTGAGAAGCTTAGCATTAAAATGGCTAAGACCTGAAGAGAAAACCATTGACACTACAGTGGATGTAATAGTGTTAGAACAATTCATGTCTGCGGTACCTAAAAACGTGCAGAGCTTCCTTATACTGCAGAACTGCCGTAATACTGAAGAAGCTATTATGTTAACAGAGAGGTATTTAGAGGCAGAATTGGCCACCCAACAAAATAATGAAAAACCCAAAACGGCAGCAGCTGCAATAAGGCAGTCATCAGAAAGTCTCTCACGCTATAAAGCCCGACGTATGATGAATGTTAGCCCTGTATCAGGAAATCACTCTAGGAGGAGATGTTTTCTGTGTGGAAAAATGGATCACATACAGAGTGAATGTCCATTGTGATACCGCAAGCCCTCTGATGCAAGAAAGGAAACTTTTAAATCTTGAAAAAAACAGGATTTGCCTGCAATTACGAGAAGGGACACATAGAGGGAGCAGGAGAACAAACCTGAAAGTGGAAGAACCACACCTCTATGGGCAGGACTCAGAAGCAGCTGCTCTGGATTTAAGTAGGAACAGAGCACTGCAAGAGGGGGAGCCAAGAGAGAGAGAGCCGAGAGAGCCAAGAGAGGCAAAGGTGCCAGGAAGGCAGTCAAGAGAGCCAGAAAGGCAACAGAGAAACCCCGAAGGGAAGAACCCAGAGGAGAAGCACAGGAGGAGGCAAGGAGCTTGGCAGAGACATTCATGTGGAGAACAGGAGGCAGTGCCAAGGGAAGCTCCAGAGGCCAGACTCAGAGACCGAGGTGAGGTCACTGACAAACCCAGCAGAGCTAAAGGAAAGGAAGCTACTGGGAGAGCAGGCCTAGAGAAAGGCCATACACAACTTCAAGGGGCAGTATCACGGACTGCAGCCAAGGAAGGAAGTGCTTATCCCTCCGGTTGGAGAAGAAACCTTCAAGAGAAAAAAGGTACTTTTAAAAGCTTTTACAAAAGTAACTTGAAAGATAAAGGAAAAGTTCATAGCCTTGAGAGAAAGGATATACCTGGAGCACAAAACTCTCAGACTAGGCCTCAAGCCTTTTTCAAGAAGCCTAGAGAGGAACAAAGGGCTAGTTTTTATCTGGACAATAAGGACTGTTTTAAACCAGATATAACTGATAAGTTTTACAGGAAAAAGTTTAATGTTGCCAGAGAATGGAAGGAGCAAACTTTTAGTCCTGAAACAACAGCAAGCCCAGGGAGATATACTAGACCTAAAAGCCGACGCCCCAAACTACCAAGCCAGCACTGGGATACAGTATGGCAGGCTTTTAGGAAACCAGGTTTTAATATCCAAGAGATCTCAGAGACCTCAGTTTCAGATCCCATAGACATGGAATGGCTGCCAGGGGAATCTGAGAGCACTGAAGATATAGAATCAATGGAATGTGACTTTTGCACAAGAAGATATCTTTGAGTAAAAGGCAAACAAATCTAATGTGTGCAAACTGTACTGGAAAGTTTATGCTTTAAGTTGGTGAAGGAACCATATTATTTTGAGTGTTTTGCTGACTCACGTTTTGATGCAACTGAATTTATGTTCTGTTACTCATTACCTCATATTTTGAATTTCTTCATGCGAAAAGGGGAAATAAAAGCCTTTTTGTACCCTACACTTGGCAAGAGTTACTTTTTAGGTTGTTGACCCTGAGGCTGACAATGTGACCTGCTATCCCATTGACCCTCACAACAGATCAACCCTGAACCTTTTAATTCTTATGCGCTCCCCAGCCCCTGTGGAACCACTACGCCGCCACTAGAGGGGGCTGAGGGGGACACCATCACGTACTGCTTTAATAAGTAAGAATACAAAAGTATTACGTGAAGGGTTTGTGCTGGAGGTAACAGTACAAGGAGTTGCCGCCCAAGCTCTTCTTGACTCTGGCGCAGATCAGTCCATGATCTCTCGTAAGCTCTGGTCTATGATTGAGGAGCGGGCTGAATCTGCACCAGACCGAGCAGAAGGGATGGTAAAAATAAAATGTATTCACGGTGCCTCAGCATACTATCCTGTATACAACCTAGTTGTGAGAGGTTTAGGGATAGAGAGAGAGATGTTGATTGCAATGGTACCCAAATTACCCCAAGATTTGGTGCTAGGCAGAGACTGGCCCCAATTTAGGAGGGGTCTGAGCAAGGGCCTATCACCCAGGGAAGTTTTCGTTTCCACACGCACTCAAACAAAAACTTCAGAACAGCCCTCTTGTTCCCGAGATGCAACTCTAGATGACCTCCCCTCTCACGAAGACTTAATAACTGCCCCCGCTGAAAGAAACAGAAAATCTAAAGCCGAAAAGCGCAAGGAGAGGAGGTACTGCTCTCAAGGCAGAGCCGAGTTGGAAGCGGGAAGGGGTCTGCCCTGGGCTCCTTCTGAGTTAGTTCGAAAATTTCCCTCTTTCAAAAAGGAGCAAAGAGATGATCCCGTGCTAGAGCACGCGTTTGAGTATGCCCGAGAGAAGAGGGATACATTTCCAAGGTTTATCCTGGAGAAGGAGGTGCTATACAGGGAAAGTATGGACCCCCACTCTAGGAAGATCCGTAAGCTTCTGGTAGTGCCGAACACTTTTAAATTCTTGGTCCTAAGGTTAGCTCACGACCACCCAGTAGGAGGTCATAAAGGGGTACAGGGGACCCTTGACCAAATACTGGCCCGGTTCTATTGGACAGGAGTTTTCAAGGAGACCTCGCGTTTTTGTGAGTCATGTGCCTCCTGCCAACGAGTAACCCCCGAACGACCCCCTGAGGTACCCTTATTTCCGATGCCGGTGATATTGGAACCTGTCAAAAGACTAGCAATGGATATAGTAGGGCCTCTCGTAAAAACACCCAGAGGATTTCAATACATACTGGTCATAGTGGACCAGGCCACACGATTTCCCTGGGCTGTTCCCTTAAGGCACATATCAGCAAAATCCATCGCTACAGAAATAATAAAACTGTTCTGCGAGGTAGGGTTCCCTCGAGAAGTGCTAACGGATAGAGGAAGCAACTTCATGTCCAAGTACTTAGCCCAGGTATGGGACGCCTTTGGCATCCGACATCTCAAAACGGCTGCCTATCATCCCCAATGTAACGGTTTGGTGGAAAGGATGAATCAAAGCATAAAGCAAATGCTATGGCGTGCTTTGGACGGAGAGATGACAGAGTGGGATACCATGCTCCCATTCGTACTGTATGCCTGCCGGGAACGAACGCAGGTTTCCTTAGGCACGTCACCCTACAATCTAATGTACGGACGTACACCCAGGGGAATTCTGGACGTCCTATGTGAACAATGGGTTGAACCAGATCAAAAAACGAACTAGGAATACCCCAATTTTTGAAAAATGTAAGAAGTCGTCTACGGCGGACCTCCCATTTCGCTGAAGAAAAATTGAAAGATAGTCAGCGAAAACAAAAAAAATATTACAATAGGAATACAAAGCCTAGGCAATTAACCGCCGGTGAGAAGGTGATAGTTTTAGTGTCCGGGCCCACCCCGAAATTTGAAGCCCAGTGGAGGGGACCCTATACAGTCGTCAAACCCCTGGGTCCAGCCTCATATATGATACAAGATGAAAAGGGACGTAAGCAGATATATCACATAAATGTCCTCAGACAATGGCGTGAAAGATTGGCCCTGATTTCGTCAGTAAGGGAAGTGTCAAGGTATATGGCATTGCAGCCCTATGAATATAAGGTCGAGCATAGAGAAGGAAAGCTGCATTACAATGCCGATGCAATGTCACGAATTACGTGTTGTGGAAAAGATGAAAAGCCAGCCCGTAATATTTTAAGAAGGGGGATGTGTGATAGGGCTGAAGCCACTGAAAGCAAAAACTTAGAAAAAAACGCTGTTCCTTACAAAGCAGCTAACATGCAGAAGATGCAGTTCCCTTGCAGAGCAGCTAGAGGGAGCAGGCATGAACCTACAGAGGCTGAGCTAACATACCCGGGTACTGATTGTGCAGGAGCTAATCAGCTCCACCTGAGGGGTAGCCCAGGAAACTCAAAAGTAAAAGGCCTCTATAAGCAGAGAGCCAGCTCAGAAGGAAGGAGAGAGGAAGGAACCTCAGAAGGGAGCTCAGAAGGGAGCTCAGAGGAGAGCTCAGAAAGAGAGAGAGAAAGGAGCAGACCCAAAAGAGCCGGAGTGAGAGAGAGACCTGGGAGAGACAGACTGGAAAGAGATCCACTTGGAAGAAATCCCAACGGCAGAGAGCTCAGAAGGAGAGAGCCCAGCTAAGAGAGAGGCCTCTGTTCACCAGGAGGGTCTGAAACAGGATTAAAAGGTACTGGAAGAAAACGTCCTGACAGGAGATTGACTTATACTAAGAAGCCAAGAAGCCTGGATTCTTTACAGGGTCTTCCCAAGCTACAGAGAGGACAGACAGTACCCAGGAGGCCTCCAGAGGGAGTCTGCAAAGGAGACCGTGGACAGAGAGAGGTGCCTGAGTGGGCAAGTAACAGACGCCCTGACTTCACGAAGCTAAGGTATGGTGACTATTTTTTCCCAAAGAAAGGCCCAGCTCCTAGAGCGTCTTTAAAACCAGATAATCAGTCTAAGAGAAAAGGAAGCGGGCAGGAGTCCTTTAAGCCATCACATAGGGGCATAGGGACAAACCCTGCTATTTACCTGAAAGCCCTAGAACAGCCTAACTGGAAGCTAGGGAGAAGAAGTACTGACTTTCAAACCACAGCAGCCAGGGAAAGATCAAGTACAGAGGGAGGCACAAATGAACCAGATCCCATGCAGGTGGAGCCTGTGGACTCAGTTACATTGTCCCAGGAAGAAGTAATAGACTGCTCGGTTTGTGTCGCAGGGAGTTTTGAGTCACTCCACAGCTGTAACTTATTTAGACAAGCTCTGATATTGTTTTTGTGCATGTTGAGCGAAAGAGAAAAAGCTCACTAATTTTACTTTGCTCCGAAGTTTGGAAAACCCTGTGTTGTTTTTGCAAGAAACTGTGAAGTATGTAACAGTTCACTTATTTAACTATGCTTTGATAAAAACCCTGACAAAGAAGGAGAACCCTTTATTTTCTGTTACCTAGTGAACCTCAGTGCTTGAAAGGGGAAATAAAAGCCTTATTTACCCTCCATTCTGGTCTACACAACTTATTCCTATAAGGAGGAGGACTACAAAGACCAGGGTGCACCTGGCCTCCAAAAGTCGCTTACCTCCACAAATAATAAATATGCTCAACCTGCCCTTGCTGCCACTGGCCACCAGGGGGAGTTGATGACAAGCTGAATGGTGATATGTTGTTAAGTGCCGTCGAGTCGGTGTTGACTCATGGCAACCCTCTGGATAATTGTCCTAAACTGTGTTCGGTCTTCAGTCAGATGGCTCATTGTTGACAGACTGGTATCCGTAGCTGCTGTTATTGTATTGATCCATCTCATTGCTGGCCTTCCTCTTTTGCATTGGCCTTCTATCTTGCCAAGCATGATGCCTTTCTCTAATGATCTCTCTCTTCGCAGGATGTGTCCAAGGTATGACAGTCAAAGTCTTGTCATTAGATCTTCTAAAGAAAGCTTAGGTTTGATCTCCTCTAGTACTGACTGGTTTGTTCTCCGGGCAGTCCATGGTATACATAGTATTCGTCGCCAGAACCATAATTCAAAAGCATTAATTTTCTTCCTATCATTTTCACTGTTCAACTTTCGCATCCATATGATGTTATTGAAAATACAAAGGCTTAAACCAGTCAAATCTTTGTATATAAAGAGACATCTCTTCTCTTGAGAATCTTATCTAGGTCCTTCATAGCCATTCTGTCAAGATCATTGCATCATCAGTTTTCTTGACTGCTTATTGCCTCTTTATTGAAAGTTTATCCACGTAGGTTAAGGTTGTCCACTGTTTCAATTTCTTCTCCATCTACAATGAATTTATTGATTTTGTCAGTTGTCAATATCTTTATCTTCTTTACATTAAGGTACAGGCCCCTTTTAAGATTATGTTCCTTGATCTTGAGAAGCAAATGTTTCAGGTCATCTTCACTTTCAGCCAGTAATGTGGTATCAGCATAGCAATTGCTGTTGATTTGTCTCCCACCAATCTTCTCACCTCTGTTATCTTCATGCAATCCTGCTTCTCTGATGATTTGTCTTGCGTATAAATTAAGAGGTAGGGGGAAAATATGAAGACTTGTAATATACCTTTGCTGATTTTAAACCATTCTGTTTCTCCTTATTCTGTTTGAACTGTTGCTTCTTGATCAATGTAAAGGTTGTGCAAGAGAACGATCAGGTGTTTTGGTATACCCATGCTTCTTAATGAGGCCCAGAGTTTCTCATGTTTTACACAGTCTAAGCCTTGCTGTAGTCAATAAAACATATAGATATCCTTTTGGTATTTTTAGTTCTCTTAAGGATCCATCTCACAGTCGCGATGATGTCTCTCGTTCCTCACCCTTCCCTGAACCCTGCTTGCACTTCAGGTAGTTCTTGTTCCAGGTATGACTGTAGTCTGTGCTGAATAATCTACAGTAGAATCTTGCTGGCATGTGCGATTAGAGTGATTGTGCGATAATTTCCACAGTCAGTTGGATCACTTTTCTTTAGTATTGAAACAAACACAGATCTTTTTCAGTCAATTGGCCATGATGTTGTCTTCCAAATTTCCTGGCAGAGCCTTGGAAATATGGTAACAGCTGCATCAGATTGCTGTAATACTTCTATGAGAATGCCATCAGTGCCTGGTGCTTTGTTCTTTGATAAGGCTTTCAATGCTGCTTCAACTTTTTCTTTCATCACCAATGGTTCCGGATCAGTTGTAAATAGGTTATACCTTTGTTATGTTTCCTGCATTACTACTGCTTGGTCCTAGTTCACTGTATCCAGTTTTAGTTTAAGTTGCAATGTAAACCACATTGATTAAAGGATAAGGTGATACAGAAGTCTGTTTAAATAAATAAATCATAAGGTACAGGTTGAAACAGTTGTTGGTCCACTTTATTTAGCTGTATTTATATCCCGCTTTTCACCGGGTCAAAGCGGTCAATTGGGGGATACATTTAACACGAGGGGATATGAGACACATACACTAATACTTACAGGGAACATGGGCAGTGGAGGGTTAAGTGGCTTGCCCAAGACCAAAAGGAGTGCCTATAGGACTAGAAATCCCAGTCCCTCTGGCCTGAGATTGCTGTCCCCAGGTGGGACTTGAACCCCTGGCCCTCCGGCCTGAAGTACCTTGTCCTAACCACTAGACCACTCCTCCTCACTTGATCTTTATCATATAATAACTCTGTATATTCTTTCCACCTTTTCTTGATCTTCTCAGCATCATTCAACATGGATCCTTGAATATCTTGTATTTATTTATTTATTTGGTTTTATATACCGCGTTATTTAAAATCAGCGCGGTTTACAATAGGAACAAACAAAAACAAACTTTCCAATTTGAGACTGCAATTTTTACTTTAACTTTACGAAAGCCCATCTTGTTCTTCCTCTAATAATTTCTGCTTCTATTTCCTTATATGCATCATCATAGTTCTTTTTCTTGCCTTGTCTTGCTGCACATTGGAAATCTCTGAGTTCTGTGATTGCCTCTCTTTCTGGCTTTAGCTTCTCTACATTTCTGGGAAATTTTCCAGAGTTGCTTCAGTTATCCATTTTGGCTGTATTTGCTTTTTTACCTTTTTTTTTTTTTTTTTTTAGAGATTTCTCTCTTTCTTCCAACACAACCTTCTTTATGTCATCACATAACTCTTCTGGAACCCTGTCATTTGTATCTAAAGCAGCAAATCAATTTTGCAGACAGTCTTTAAATTCTGGTTGTATATTCTCAAGGTCATATTTTGCTACATTCATAAGTGGCTTGCTTTTTTCCAACTTTGGTTTGAGTTTGAATACTAGTAGTTGGTGATCTGTACCACAGCTAGCTCCAGGTTTGTCTTTGTTGATGTTATAGAGCTTTTTCATCGTTGACTTCCATAGATATAGTGAATTTGATTTTTGTACAATTCATTGGGTGACATCCATGTGTACAGTCACCACTTGTGTTGCTGGAAGAAGGAGTTTGAGATGAATAGATCGTTGGTCTTGCAGAATTCTATCAGTCTTTCTCCAGCTTCATTTCTGTTGCCAGGTCCAAATTTTCCAACCATTTTGCCTTCTTCTTTGTTGCCAACCTTTGCGTTCCAGTCACCCATGACTATCAGGATATCCTGTTTGCATGTTCTGCCAATTTCAGCTTGTACATGTTCAAAGAACTAATTAATTTCATCCTCTTCTACAGTTGTTGTTCGTCATATACTTAAATTATAGTTGTGTTGATAGACATTCCTGATAGACAAATAGAGATTAAGCGTTCGCTGATTGCATTGTATTTCAGTTCTTGCAAGTTTCTTCTTAATTATAAATGCAACACCATTTCTTCTTTGTCTTTCATTTCCAGCATAGTAGACCATGTGATCATCAGATGCAAAGTACCCGATGCCAGTCCATTTCAATTCGCTGACACCCAGCAGATCGAGTTGTACACATTCTATTTCATTCTTGACCGCCTCCAACTTCCCTTGGTTCATGCTTCGTATCTTCCATGTCCCAATATATTACTGATTAAGGGTGTTATTAGAAAGTGCTATTTGTGATTGGACATCTGCAAACAGGCAGGCAGATGTCCAAATCACAGAGATATCCCCAGAGCCATTTTAGAAGCCGGGTCTGTGCATGTCCACAACGCAGACATCTATGTCTGAATGGAGATGTGGAGGGGGAATGGCGTTCCGAAGAACTTGAATGTCCCAACCTGATCTCAGAAATGCCCTGGACATCCCGAATTGTGTCCAATGTTACACTTGCTCCAGGCATGAACTGGCATCTGAAAAGTGCTCGTATCGTAAGGCAAACATTTGGAAGGCACGGAGAACGGATTACACTGCTACCCCCGTAATGAACACTGAGGGGGTTATTCAGTGCCTGAATAGCGGGAATGCACATCCCAAAAGGACATCCATCCCCACTATTTGTGCCTTCCCCTCCGGCATCTAACCTCCCTGCCTGTTGTGCAGGGAAGTTAGACGGGGGTAGGGAAGGGGCAGCTTGGGGGCGGAGTCTGGGTGGGCAGTGGGCGGTTGTCGAGCTTGGACATACAGGGCTGATTCTAATGTTGGCCCTGTATGTCCAGGGCCGGCGACATGTAAAGTTTTTCCACCTCCGAGGTGAAATAAATTCCCTGAACGTGGTTTTTTTTAATGCTGGGGTGCGGATTAGGCAGGGGGGGCCGGAGGACATTCCCCGCAGCCCAACCCTGGCCTTAGCAGGCCAGATCAGGGGTCGGGCTGTGGGGAATAAGCCTTTTTTCCCAGCGACCAGCATCGCGGCTTTTAAATGGAAATGGAACTGCAGTGCCATGGCAACCGGATGCCATGGCGCCGCAACTCTATTTAAAAGCCCTGACTGAGTTAGTCAGGCTTGTCATGTTCTTGCAGGCCAGACTGAATCACATACATGACTGATGGCGATTCTGATCCCGTAGGGCTAGACATGCCCCACAGGATCAGAATCGCGAGTCCCTCTGTACGTCCGCCTCAGACCAGATGTACAGAGGGGCTGGATGTCCAGGATGGAATGAGCCCTTTGAAGGGGAAGGGGGTTCATGTTTTCATTTTGCTATGCTGCTGGACTTTGCCTTATGCTAGCTTGCCTTAGATGGATGGCCCCAACCGAAGCAGCCCTAATGGAGACGTCTATGTGTCTTTGCTGCATGCATGTCCGCATCAGAGACATTAATGTTCCTGGAATCAGTCAGACCTAGACGTCCCTGGCATTTTTATGCATGTTCTTCCCTGGACATCCCCGATTTCACATGGTCATCCTTTCTAAAATCCCCCTGTACATGAAGAATGGAGTTATACACAGATGATCTCTTAGGGAAAATAATGTCTAACGTGCATTAAACAGATGCCCATACAAACAGTTCATTCACACATAGCACACGTCAATTCCCATGTTAAGTGCACCACATGGAATCGAAAGATAAATAGGCAGGGACCACACAATGCAGTTAGCAGTTGGTAACTTCAAGTACATGAACTGTTACTGCCACAGGTAACGAGCAACAATTAGCATCACCTCAATAAGCAGCATTAACAAGACCAGTGCTTTTATGCTGCTCTCTGCAAATTTTATTTTATTTATTTATTTAACAGTATTTCTAAACCGCCTTATCTTAATAATCAAGGTGGTATCACAGCAAGCAATCAGGTAAAGTGTGTGTGTTGTACATGCAGTGAGGATAAAACTTAGTTGTGTGAGGGATGTGTTGGGTGCTTGATTTGTTTGAGCTATATACAGGGTGGGCTATTTACAGTGCAGCCCACTAAGTACAGCCCACTAAGCATTTACAACAAATGCTTAGTGGGCTGCTCCCCCTCCTCCACCGTAGATTCAAACACAAAATATTATACAAAAAGCATAACATCATAGACTAAACATACAAGATAAAAAGGCAATAGGACAATCAAAGAGTCTCCATTTGCCTGATGATGATTCTTGAATGTTTGTCTTATTTTATTTTACCAATTATTCACCTACACCTGGGAAAATAATTATGCTTTTTGCTTTTGACAAAACACTGCCATTTGAGATGTCATTCGGAGCTCACTTGGGGTGACTTCTATAGACTAGGTGCGGCTACAGAGAACATCCAATCCCTTAATTCATTAAATGGATAACTCAAAACAACAAAACATCCAGGAGCATAGTGTCCCGATGACCAAGCATAGTGTCCTGGCGACAAAATGATTTGGACCCTGCATCAGAGCATGTAAAAGAAAAGACTGAAAAAACTAAATTTGTATGACCCTAAAGGAGAGGAGGGACAGGGGAGATATGATACAGACATTTAAATTGGTACAAATGAACAACAAACCTTTTTCAAAGAAGGGGAAGCTGTTAAACTAGAAGGCATAAAATTAAGCTGCAAAGAGGTGGAAGGGGCAGTATATAAGAAATGTTAAATAAATAAATTAAATAAAAAATAAACTTAAAAGCAACGGCAGGAAATACTTTTTCACTGAAAGGGTGGTGGATGCTTGGAATGCCCTCCCGATGGAGGTCGTGAGGGCAAATACAGTGAAGGAATTCAAAATGGCATGGGACAGACACAGTGGATCCCTTTATAGGAAGAAGATAAAATCAAAATAAACTTAAATATCTTTTATAGTTCAACAAATAGAGAGGACTGACCTGCACGGAGCAGTGCGTACAACCCTAAACAAGGGCATAGAGGGTGGTGACCTGCACGGAGAGGCAGCTACAGCTATTGTACTCTAATCAATTTACTCAGCAGACTAGATGGACCACAACTGTCTTTGTTTGTCATCATAAACTATGTTATTATGTTACTATGAGATTGTAAGGAGTGATTAGGTCGATAGACTTCTAAAACTGATGAAATGCGTCTGAAAAATTCATATAAGCCAATAAAATCCCAGCCCCAATTCCAGTCAGCCAATAAGAGCTGCAACTACATTAAAGAGCTGGCAGGAGTCCCTGGGTCCCACCAGCAGGAAACAAAGATGTTAATGTTGTTGTTAAGTGCCATTAAGTCAATGTCAATTCTTGGCGACCCTCTGGATAGTCTTCAGTCAGGCAGCTCATTGTTGACAGAGTGGCACCCATAGCAGCTGTTATTGTATCGATCCATCTCATTGCTGGCCTTCCTCTTTTGCGTTGACCTTCAACCTTGCCAGGCATGATGTCTTTCTCTAATGATCTCTATCTTCGCATGATGTGTCCAAAGTATGAGAGTCTGTCATCTGACCTTCTAAAGAAAGCTTGGGTTTGATCTCCTCTAGTACTGACTGGTTTGTTCTATGGGCAGTCCATGGTATGCACGATATTCTTCACCTGCACCATAATTCAAAGGCATTGATTTTCTTTCTGTCTTTCTTCTTCACATCCAACGTCTGCATCCATATGAGGTTATTGAAAAAAAACATGGCTTGGACAAGTCAAATCTTTTTTTGTTTTTATATCTTTATTCAATTTCAACAATTTTATACACTTTACTGACATTTCTTTATCTCAACATTAGTGCACAATAACCATACAATCTAAATAAACAACAAACACAACTAACCAGTACCAATCCAATCCAGCACTCCGCCCCCTCCCCCCCCCCCCCCCGCAATATACTCTTCATACCAGTTGTCGTTACCAGAAATATTACTAGCAGTTACGACAAGTTCCACTGCTTTTCTTCATATAGCCGTCTAGGGCTGCCCATTTCCCACCCAATTTACTGGACCACGGATTTTTAATAATGTACAGCTCTTCATATGTCTTGTGCATATTCAACAGATTCCACCAGTATTCAAAATGTACCTTTTCAAGATTCTTCCAATGTATCAATATAGTCTTTATCGCCATCCCCAGCATTAGATCCAATAGCTGGCTATCCTGTTTCACCAAACTTGGCACAACCGCTATTTATTTATTTATTTATTTATTTAGTAAACACTTGTATACCGCTGCTTCCTACGATCAGCAGCAGTTTACTTTACAGAATCATAATGTATTGTACGGTACATTGAGATTTCAGTTTTACATTTTGATTAGTCAATGATTACGTAACACGGGACAAGCATTTGGATACGATACATATTTGATTAAAGCTATGGATTTGTACACTACTATCCGATACGAGATGGGGATTTGCACGTTCAGGATAATGGATATACGCTCCCATACTTTGCTCCAATACACCTTTAAGTGCTTTCAGTAAAACAGCATGTGAGCCATTGTCCCAACATCTGCATTACAAGACCAGTATCGGTTCCCATCTTGCCACGTCCATTTCATTTTCTTTATCGGTGTTATATATGCGCGATGTGCTCTAAAGTACATTGATTGTGTTAAAGATGCGGCTCTTGTGATTCGTATTTGAGATCCCCAAAAAATATTCCACATCTCTGGGCTCATACTGTCTCCTGCATCAGCGATCCACAATGACTGCACTTTAGTGCATTCCTTCTCACCTTTAGACCGGAGAATCTCTAAACTCTTTGATATGGCCCGTGTACCTGTTTGGATTTCTCAAAACGTTTGCATCAATGGCCAGCCAGCCCGCAACAAGACTGGAGACACTCCTGCTTTACTCAGGCAGTACCGAAGTTGGCACCACTGGAAATAGCCGGTATTTGGCAATCCAAATTCTACTTTCAATCTTTCAAAGGTTTTAAACTCACTCCCACAAATCAATTGTCCTATTGTCACAATACCATGTTCTATTCACTTCGTCCACAATATTGGCTTCCCCCCGATGACAAATCGTGGATTCAGCCACAAAGGCATATCCTCTGAAAAGTCTTCGCACCGTCAATGCACGTTGCAAGTATTCGACATACTTGTTGTGTTGCCACCACCACTTCGCTATGTGGTTTCTTTGGAACTGCTATTGTACCAATCATCATCTGCATCGGCAATGGGGAATTCATGGCTTGCTCTGCTCTCACTAAAATAGAACACCACAAAGCTGTCTCAGGGAAGCAATATTGGAGTTTGGATTTTGGATTATTGCTCTGCTCTCAACCATCTGGGCCCCTTTTCTATCTCATCTTCAGTGGTCCATTGGGCACCTTGCTTTAACAATGAGGCTATATGCAACCAACTAAGATCCGTAAAATGAACTCCTCCTCGCTCTTTAGGCAACTTTAGTTTCCACGTGGCTATCCTGGGGATTCTGCTACCCCATAAGAAAGATACCAGCATGCTATTAACTTTCCTGTAGAAAGCTTGTGGAAACATCAATGGGATCATACTTAATATATAACTAAGTTTGGGCACCAGCATCATTTTTATGGTTTCCAATCTTCCCCACCAGGTTAAGTGCAATGGTGTCCATTTGCTAGTATTCTCATTTACTATTGTTTGACATGCTTTTATATTGAGAGCTATGGTTTCTTCAGTAGTATGACCATATGTCACTCCTAAATACCGGAAGGATGATTGTGCATACTGAAATGGGTAATCCCGCACCATAACCACACTTACACGTGAATTCAGGGGAATTATCGTTGTCTTAGTTAAATTCACTTTATATCCGGATATTGTGGAGTATTTGTCTATAAGTTGCATAGCCGCTGACAGAGCTTCAAGTTGCAGAAACAGAAGCAGATCATCAGCATAGGCTGATAATTTACATTGACCATCTGCCAATTCAACTCCTTTGATACTATTTTTCTGTCGGACAGCAATCAGCAGCGGTTCCAGAGCCAAATTAAAAAGCAGCGGGGATAAGGGACAACCTTGTCTGGTTCCTCTCTGTAACTGGAAGGGAGTAGAGAGGCCCGAATTGGCCGCTATTCGAGCTACTGGTTTGACATATAACAGTGCAATTCTTTTGAGGAATTTCTCACCCATCCCGAACCACCGTAAAGATTTAAACAGGAATGACCATTCCAACCGGTCAAAAGCTTTTTCAGCATCCAGTGATAATCCTATCAGGGGCTCTGACATCTTCTGAGCTTTATTCAAAACATGCGCTAGCAGTCTCCCGTTATCTGTAGTGGACCTCCCCTGCACAAATCCACATTGATCTATGTGAACCAAATCATTCAGGACCACTCCCAGTCGATTAGCAAGCACTTTAGCATATATTTTATAGTCAGCGTTCAACAAAGATATAGGCCTATAATTTTCTATCTTTTGCGGGTCTCTGCCCGGCTTCGGATGAATTACCACGACTGCTTCTGCTAGAGCGCCTACTTCTGGCTCTTCATCATACAATCCACTGTAATAAATCTGCAACATGGGTGCTATCTGCATTTTGTCACGCCCCCTTTCTCTTGGTATAGGCGGTTGCCTGGAAGAGAGGGAAACGTAACGGATTATCCTTGTAAGTGCTGATGTTTGGGGTTTTCGTGTAGTTGTGGGCCAAACGAAGACAGCCAAGGTTTTAAAGTGGTAACAAAAACTTTATTGTTGCACAGGATTCTGTTATCTACCATCCCCTAACCAGAAACAAAAAGTGGATACTTTCTTATGCCAAATAAAGTCCAGAATGTGACAAAGTCCAACCTGATCCTTCTCAGGGTTTGTCAGTTTATATACAAGGTTAATCCAAACTTCTCTTCAGTTCTGAACAGCTTTAGTTGCAGCTAATCATTTGCATAGCATTCACAATTCTCAGCTGCTTAAGGACGTTGAGTTTCACTCAAGCAGAACGCTGCTTCTCTCCGTGCAAACTCAATAGCATGAAATAACTTCTCAGCACTTATCACAAGCATTAATATAACAGCTTCACTCTTGACCACAGTAAGCACAGTCTGCCTCCATCTCAGAATAGCTGCTATCTGATATAGTTGATCCCAACTGCATTGATTCAACTTCAGAATCAGATATATTCTGATTCACATCAGGGTACTGCAGATCAACAGGCTTCCATTGTTCCAATTGGTGTCTAAGCTGTTTCCACTTATAATTCCTTTCCCTTCATGGTATCTGAGAGCAACTAGAATCACCAGTCTCCTTTAAGACAGTGTTAAGGGAATCCAACTGGCTTAACCTTCTTCTAGTGTGTCTGGCTTTTACAGGTTGGTAAAAAGGCAAGTCTCTGTCTTTGTACTGCTTCACTATCTCTGGCTCAGCAGGGTCTAGCTTTAGCTTTCATCTCCGTAGCACATAATCAGCTGATGGGATAAGAAGAGCTGGGCTACTCTCAGAGCTTCTGCTAGTAACAGGCTGCCTGCACTTGGAACGTTTATGCAGCTTATCATACAGAACTTTACTCTTGCTCAATCTCCCACCTTTACTCACAGCTTCTAGGGAAGACTCTAGGGAAGAACTGCTATCTCTTCTGGGTAAGGGCTCCAGCCTCTCCCCACGGGAATGAAAGTAGCTTCTAACCTGCTTCTCCTTGCTGTCTGGTTCGTGGTGACCTCTCTCCCTCAGAGGAAGCTTTCTCAACTGCTTTCCCAGAGACCTCCGTATCTCTGAGCAGTCTGGGTGGCAACTCCCCAAGCACCGTGTGCTATCCTGGCAGTGGTTGCTCCTTCCTTGGCTTCTCTCTGAATCCAGGTCAGAGTCACGTCCTGACTCTCCCACACGAACACTTCCTGTTCTCTCAGGAACTCCTCCTGCTCTCACACGAACTCTCCTACTACTACTACTTCTGACTCTCTCTGTTACTTCCTGGTTAAGAGCATGGGACTGCCCTATCCAGTTTGACTCCGCCCCTTGCCTCTTACGTCAGCTCCCCGGGTTGTCATGGAGCTGGGGTGTGGCTCTCTTACTGCCTTTCTGTGCAGAGAGTTTCTCTGGGCTTGTGCTTTAACCCCTTCCCTGCCTGCATTATTGTGTGCATTTGAGGAAAGCTGTTGTTTTAAACCCCTTTTTCTGCTGTTTAAGCCCTCTGCATCATCACATAACCCCCCATTTAAGATATTCCGGGCTGGCTGGTCATCTCCAGAACAGCACGGAATCCTCGAAAGAGTATCCGCGTTCACATGAAGTCTCCCTGGCCTGTGCTCTATATGGAACTCATACGCCTGTAAGGCCATATACCACCTAGTAAGGCGCGGGTTATGGTCCTTCATGCTTGATAGCCACTTTAAGGGTGCATGATCTGTCACTAAAGTAAACCTGCGGCCTGTTAAATAAAACCTAAGAGCCTCTATTGCCCAACGGATTGCTAGGCACTCCCTCTCCACAGTTGAATATTTTTGCGCTGCCGGCGCTAGTTTTCTGCTTAGAAACATCAGCGGGTGTTCTATCCCCTCCTGTTTTTGGGACAGGACGGCTCCTAGCCCGGTGTCCGACGCATCTGTCTGGAGAATAAAGGTCTTATTGAAATCCACCCCCTCAAGATGGGTGCCGCACATAACTGTTCTTTTAAGCGCCTGAAGGCAGTTTCTGCGCTTGGGGACCACTGAACCTGATTGGGCGCGTTTTTCTTCAACATGTCGGTAAGGGGTGCGCTTTCTGTGGCGAAATGCGGAGGGAACCTTCTGTAATACCCTATTAAGCCTAGGAAGCTCCTGATCTGCTTCTTGGTTATAGGTCGCGGGAAGTCCCTCACGCTCCTTATCTTGTCTAATAGTGGTTTTACCACCCCACGCCCAACTAAGTGTCCCAAATATTTTACCTCCTTCCCAGCAAATAGGCATTTGGCTGGGTTTAAGGTGATTCCCGCTCTCCTCATGTCGTCCAATACTGCCCGGACGTGTTCTAAGTGGAGATCCCAGTTGTCACTATGGATAATTACGTCATCCATGTAGGCCATGGCATAGGGGCGATGAGAACGCAAAACTATATCTATCAACCTCTGGCAGGTTGCCGCTGCCCCGTGCAGCCCGAAAGGCATGCGACGAAATTGATATAGACCAAGGGGCGTGCTGAAGGCTGTTTTTGGCCGGGATTCCCTGGTGAGGGGAATTTGCCAATACCCCTTGGTCATATCCAACGTGGTCAGATAGGTGGCCTGTCCCAGTTTGGTCCAAAAGCTCCTCTATCCTCGGTAGAGGATATTTATCAAATCTGGAGATGGAATTAACTTTCCGAAAATCAATACAAAAGCGTATTGTGCCATCAGGCTTCGGGACCATAACCACAGGGCTATTCCAGGGGCTGACTGACTCCTCAATCACGCCCATTTGTAACATGTCCTGCACCTGTCTGATTCCTCTTGTCGCTTAGCTTCGGGTAGCCTATACGGCCTTTGCCTGACAACCTCTCCTGGTGGGGTCACTATTTCGTGAGCGACCAACTGTGTCTCCCTGGGCATGGGAGTTAGGACATCCGGAAATCCTTCCAGTAATTTCAGCAAGGCTTGTTGCTGATGCCAGGAGAGCTCTTCCCCTAGCCTAGGAAGTGGTTTGGCCTTACACTCAGCCAACTTCCTCTACCTTTTCCCCCTCACTGGTAGCTGTCATGCCTATCACCTCGGACTGTCCTGTGGACCCAAACCCATTCGACCCCCTTATGGTGGTGCTCAATTCAGTAACCTCCTCTATAGGTGGGAAGCCAACTCTCTCCATAATGAGTTGCGCTATTCTATCACCCATAGCTATTTTAAAGTCTTTTTTAGAAAAATTTAGCAGCAAGACCTTAATAGCCCTCCTAAAATCTGGGTCTATTACCCCTGCACCTACATCAATATGTTCTTTAGCGGCCAAACCAGACCGCGGAGCGATCCGGCCGTAGCATCCGGGCGGTATTTCAAGCTGGATGCCCGTCTCTACCAAGGCTCGCCCTTGACTTGGGATAATAGTGTCCTCAGCACTAAAGATATCAAATCCTGCTGCTTGCTCTGATGCTCGTTTGGGAATTTTTGCATTCGGGGTAAGCCGACAACATTTCAAGAGAAACTTTGTCTTACTGGGAGAACTCTGGATAGGTGTTTTCTCCCTACTTGGCTTCTCTCTAGGTTTTGCAAATAAAGGAGCTGGTACTATCCTTGACCTAGGTTTCTCCCTATGAGTGGACGTCACTTGTCTTCCCTTTATCTCCCTCTTTATGGGTTCTTTTTCTACCTTCCTTGAACTAGGGGCTCTGGCTTCGGTGGTGGCAGCTAGTCCTTTAACTAGGCCCTTTCGAAATCGAGGCCAGTCCCTACCTAAGACTAGGGAATGTGGTAGTCTTGGCACTACTGCCACTGGAATTTCTTTCTTCAGTCCTAGCCCTTCAACAGTAACTATGTGCAAAGGATATGACGCGGCGGCGCCGTGTACACATCGAATTTTTATCTTTCTCTCAGGGTGTCCTAAAGAATCCTCACTCTGAACTTTTATCTCCCTCCTTAGGCTATCAGAAATCATTGATTGGTCAGCGCCCGAATCTAGGATCGCTTCAACCTGAATATTGTTAACCATAACTGTTAGTATAAATCCCTCCCCAACCTCCTTGGACTGGGTGGTTACTAAGACAAGCTTGGCTCTACAGTCCCTTTGTAAGTGACCTTTCTGACCACATGCAAAGCATTTACGCTGTTCCCTATCACTTTTGGGCAGGGGTCTTCTGAACACAGATTTCCCTGACCTTACTTCCTCCCTCTTCTCTGGTATTCTCAAGACTGTTGACTCTGAAGTACCCATCTGCTTCTGACCAATGGCTTTAGCCTCTAAGAAACGGTCAGCAAGTGCTATGGCATCTCTCGTAGTCCTACAATCTTGCAAAATTAAGAAGGATTGCAATTCTACAGGTACAGCATCTAAGAACTGTTCTAAAACAATATCATCTAATACTGAATCAATGCTTCTCCCCTCTGGAGTTAGCCACTTGTATACTAGTGTTTGAATCCGATGGCATAAGGTCTGTGGTGTTTCACCTGGGGTTAACTTGCACCCTCGCAAAAGGCGGCGATATACCACTGGAGTTAAGCCTAACCGGGTTCTAATGGCTTTGACTACTGCCTCATAGTTGTTCGCAAGATCATTGGGTACCGCTCTGTAGGCTGCTAGAGCCTCTCCCGTTAGGGATGATGCTAAGCGTAAAACCCACTGGTCTTTTGGCCAACTGCTCATGAGCGCAATGCGTTCAAAGACCTCCAAGTAGTCATCGATATCATCATCACTTAACAATTGCCTTATAGATAACATGCCCTTGCTTAAGGTTTCAAGACCTGTTAAAGTGCCTAGTGAACTTGACACAGTTTTAAGTGCCTCCGTAGTCTGCTTCTGTTCGCCCATCCATGTGCCTAGCAGATCCATCAATGGCTGTTGTTGCGCCCGCAGCATCTCCGCTGTTTTCTCCTGGGCCTCTGCTGACATTTTCTGCTGCTGCTGGAATCTCTCAGCTACCCAGTTTAATAGCTGAGCTGGATCCATCGCTGTCTCGGCTGCAATAAAACAGAGAGCAAACACAAGTGTGGCTTACACACAACACCCCCTCCCTCAGCTTCCAAAACCGCTCTGCAATACCCCACCCCCTTGTAGCAGTATCCTAGATAACCCTTCTCATCTACCGGTTACCTGCTACAAGTGGTGAGTCTCGCTCATCAGCACTGCAGAATCCAGGAACATCTGCTCCAATCCGTCTCCGCTGACACTCCACTCCGAGTTTGCAGAGTTGGTAAGCACTTCTGAAGGTACTTCTTTGTGTGTTGAAAAAAAAAATTTTTTCCTTCCTTTTTTTTTTTTCTTCTTGAACTTTGGAAAAACTGTTCTTCTTTCAAACTTTACTGGCTTATTAGTATCCGTTGCTCATCTCTGTGAGGTGGTAGCTTTATCCTGCCAACTACGGCAAAACCTGTCACGCCCCCTTTCTCTTGGTATAGGTGGTTGCCTGGAAGAGAGGGAAACGTGACGGATTATCCTTGTAAGTGCTGATGTTTGGGGTTTTCGTGTAGTTGTGGGCCAAACGAAGACAGCCAAGGTAAAGTGGTAACAAAAACTTTATTGTTGCACAGGATTCTGTTATCTACCATCCCCTAACCAGAAACAAAAAGTGGATACTTTCTTATGCCAAATAAAGTCCAGAATGTGACAAAGTCCAACCTGATCCTTCTCAGGGTTTGTCAGTTGATATACAAGGTTAATCCAAACTTCTCTTCAGTTCTGAACAGCTTTAGTTGCAGCTAATCATTTGCATAGCATTCACAATTCTCAGCTGCTTAAGGACGTTGAGTTTCACTCAAGCAGAACGCTGCTTCTCTCCGTGCAAACTCAATAGCATGAAATAACTTCTCAGCACTTATCACAAGCATTAATATAACAGCTTCACTCTTGACCACAGTAAGCACAGTCTGCCTCCATCTCAGAATAGCTGCTATCTAATATAGTTGATCCCAACTGCATTGATTCAACTTCAGAGTCAGATATATTCTGATTCACATCAGGGTACTGCAGATCAACAGGCTTCCATTGTTCCAATTGGTGTCTAAGCTGTTTCCACTTATAATTCCTTTCCCTTCGTGGTATCTGAGAGCAACTAGAATCACCAGCCTCCTTTAAGACAGTGTTAAGGGAATCCAACTGGCTTAACCTTCTTCTAGTGTGTCTGGCTTTTACAAGTTGGTAAAAAGGCAAGTCTCTGTCTTTGTACTGCTTCACTATCTCTGGCTCAGCAGGTTCTAGCTTTAGCTTTCGTCTCCGTAGCACATAATCAGCTGATGGGATAAGAAGAGCTGGGCTACTCTCAGAGCTTCTGCTAGTAACAGGCTGCCTGCACTTGGAACGTTTATGCAGCTTATCATACAGAACTTTACTCTTGCTCAATCTCCCACCTTTACTCACAGCTTCTAGGGAAGACTCTAGGGAAGAACTGCTATCTCTTCTGGGTAAGGGCTCCAGCCTCTCCCCACGGGAATGAAAGTAGCTTCTAACCTGCTTCTCCTTGCTGTCTGGTTCGTGGTGACCTCTCTCCCTCAGAGGAAGCTTTCTCAACTGCTTTCCCAGAGACCTCCGTATCTCTGAGCAGTCTGGGTGGCAACTCCCCAAGCACCGTGTGCTATCCTGGCAGTGGTTGCTCCTTCCTTGGCTTCTCTCTGAATCCAGGTCAGAGTCACGTCCTGACTCTCCCACACGAACACTTCCTGTTCTCTCAGGAACTCCTCCTGCTCTCACACGAACTCTCCTACTACTACTTCTGACTCTCTCTGTTACTTCCTGGTTAAGAGCATGGGACTGCCCTATCCAGTTTGACTCCGCCCCTTGCCTCTTACGTCAGCTCCCCGGGTTGTCATGGAGCTGGGGTGTGGCTCTCTTACTGCCTTTCTGTGCAGAGAGTTTCTCTGGGCTTGTGCTTTAACCCCTTCCCTGCCTGCATTATTGTGTGCATTTGAGGAAAGCTGTTGTTTTAAACCCCTTTTTCTGCTGTTTAAGCCCTCTGCATCATCACAATTTGGTATTTATGATAGAACTCCAATGGGATACCCTCTGGTCCAGACGCTTTGCCACGGGCCATCTGTCTAATCGCTTTTTGTATCTCTGTCACCGAGACATCCTGCTCCAACCCCCGGGCTTGGCTGCTTGACCACTTGGGCCCTACAATGGTAGAAATAAATTCATCAAAGGCCTTTTCATTGCATTTTACTTCCGAGTGATACAAGTCTTCATAAAATTCCTTGCAGCGGTTCAGTATTTGTTCATCCTGCACCAGGAGACCCCCATTCTTGTCTTGCAGCGCTGTAATGTGTGCCACATTCTTCCTAGCTTTAAGCAGCTCGATTGTTCTCATAGTAGTAAACACTCTGCTGTGTCTGAACCCCACATTGTGCTTCCTTGTTAAGTATGACATTATATTGAAACCTTAATCTTTGAAGTCTAATCAATATCATTGAGTCGGCTTTCTTAGTCAGCAGTCGTTCCCCGGCCTTTATTTGGGTCTCCAGCTCCTCCTTCTCTTGTTTCCTAGCTTTACGTCGTTTAATTGTATAAGTTGTGATATGAGCCCGCAGCGTTGCCTTAAACCCTTCCCACCAACTCCATATAGAGGTATCGGAAGGGGCATTGTATTTGAAGTAGGTCTCAATCTCTTTAGTCAGATAATTCACAAAAGATTCATCTAATAACATTGACTTGTCAAACGTCCATCTAGGGGACACTTTCTGTATTTTCCCCACATCGAGCACCAGGGAGACTGCGGCATGATCCAACACCGTTTCTGCATGTATTTCCGCCGCAGTCACTTGTCCAATCAGCCCCGCTGCCAACAGAAAGAAATCAATTCTGGTCTGAGTATTATGTGGCACCGAGTAAAACGTATATTCTCTCCCTTTTGCATGGAAAAGCCGCCATGGATCTACTAGGTTTAGTTCTTCCATCATACCTTTCAATACCGCATGAGATTTAGTTTTATCCACTGTTCTATATGGTGCTCGAGGTGGGACCAGCGGAGGAAAGACCACAGCCTACCAGATGATAATATTAATAATTCTTTATTAGGGACCCTAATAAAGAATTATTAATATTATCATCTGGTAGGCTGTGGTCTTTCCTCCGCTGGTCCCACCTGGTTGTCTGTTTGCGGAAGATACTCTTCTTTCCTTCCCTATATGGTGCTCGATCCAATAACGGATCCATTATTATATTAAAATCTCCGCCCAGTATGATGTTTGTATTCAGCTAATTCCATAGCAACAGTTTTGAAGAAATTGGGTTCATCCGTATTTGGTGCATATACATTCAGAAATGTAAAGAGTTTTTGACCCATTTGTAAAGTTACTCTAGCCCACCTTCCATAGGGATCTGCTCTTGTTTCTTTAATTGTTGGGAGCAAAAATTTACGCACCAAAATTACCACTCCTCTTTTCCGTTTCGTGGCTGAGGCTGCTACTGCCACCTGATAATATTTAGAGGTCACTTTCATCGATTCCTTGTCAGATAAATGCGTCTCTTGCAAAAGGACGACGTCCGCTTTTTTCTGTTGACAATACGACAGTATTTTCTTTCGTTTAATTGGGCCTGTGATCCCTTTCACGTTCAATGACAGCAGAATCAGTTCACTTGCCATTATCTCTTATTTGCCCTATCTTGTGGGTAACAACCTATGCTTCCATTGGTTTCCATCACTTGTGCTGAGGACGTTTCACTGGATTGGACTGGCACGCATAACCATTCAACCTTTAAACATATACCTTTCAAGGTGAACACCATCCAAAATAACAGAATCTATCACCTATCCCCCTGTTGCTACCATGTCTGTCTAGCATATAAATCTATCCATATAATCTAATCATTAAACAGTAATATTTTCAAGCCTCTGTCTAAAATGATCATCAATATTACCCTAAAAAAAAAAAAAAGATAAATAAAACTAGTAATTTACAGCACGATCTTTAGTTATTTTCTTTAAATAGACAAAGAATGGCAAACTTGTATCCCCCTCTGTGCATTGCATATCACGATCCCAACCTCCCCCATACCATCTTAATTCACCTCTCCCTCCAGAGCTGTAAAAAAACCTCTCACTTAGTCCTTCAGGTCTCCATATCACACTTCTCCTGTAGGAAGGCTTTCAGCTTATCAGCTTCTACAAAATTCTTCGTCACGTTATGCAGTGTGACCCACATGGTTCCTGGGTAGTATAATCCGTATCTCGCTTGCAAGCTTTGCAGCATGGGTCTGCAGGTCAGCAGCGCCTTTCTCCGATCCACGGTCTGTTTACTCAAATCTGGATAGAAAGCAACTTTGTGACCCTGAATTTGGAGCGATGCACTTTTTCTTGCAGCTTGGAAAATCTGCAGGACCTGCAGATATCTAAGTACTTTCATTATGATAAGCCGCGGGTACCGCACATTGTCTGCTTTGTACGAGGGGACACGGTGAGCACGCTCTAACTCAAAAGGCTTCGCGAAGTTAAGCTGCAGCACTTCTGGTATAATTTTTTCCAAAAACACAATCGGGTCAACACCTTCAGCTCCTTCAGGAACCCCTACCAGTCTAATATTATTCCGTCTGGCCCGATTGTTTTGATCCTCCATCTGGCCTTCTATCTGTTTAACTCACTTCATAAGAGGGGCCAACTGCTCAATTGCAGCTTCCTGTTTCTGAGCTTGCAACTCTACTGCATTTAGTCGTGTATTGACAGTAACTAATTTCTCCTTTACCTCCATTAGGTCCTCCTGGATCAAACTCAATGAAGTAGCATTAGCAGCGATCATTTCTTTAACACATTTCAGCTCCTGTAGCACTTCGCGCAAGCCCTTCGCTGCCACTCCTTCTTTTTCCCCCGCGGCCATTTTCTGCGGGGATCCTGCTTCAGATTTGGAGCGTTTCGCCGGCGACCCCACTCCCTGTTGGAAATCGAGTCGAGCCGGTTTCAAAGTCGACATCCTCCAACACTCGGCTTTCAGTTTCTCCACAGAGGGTTCAAATATCAAGAGTTTTGCGCCTAAATAAGCTCAGGAATCTTTGGTAGCGACGGGAGCACCAACTCACACGTCCATTCTGTTCAGTGGCAAACTCCGCCAAGTCAAATCTTTGAATAGAGAGAGAGAGACACACCTTTGTCCTTGAAAATCTTCTCTAGGTCCTTCATAGCCATTCCGCTAAGAGCAATGCTTCATTGGATTTCCTGACTGCTTGTCATTTCTTTATTGATCACTGATCCAAGTAGGTTAAAGTTGTCCACTATTTCAATTTTTTCTCCATCAACAATGAACTTATTGATTTTACCAGTTGTCAAGATCTTTGTCTTTAACACATTACAGTGCAGGCCCATTTTAAAACTATGTTCCTTGATCTTAAGAAATAGACATTACAGAATTTTTTCACTTTCAGCCAATAATCTGGTATTATCAGCTTAGCAAAGGTTGTTGATGAGTCTTCCAATCTTCACACTTCGGTTGTCTTCATACAGTCCTGTTTCTCTGATGATTTGTTTTGCAGAAAGTATGCAGCCTTGTCATACACCTTTGCTGCTTTTAAACCATTCTGTTTCTCCTTGTTCTATTCAAACTGTTGCTTCTTGATAAATTTAAAGGTTGTGCAAGAGAAACTATCAGGTGTTCTGGTATACTTATGTTTCTTAATGTGGCCCAGAGTTTCTCATGGTCTACACAGTCAAAGTTCTTGCCAAAGTCAATAAAACACATAGATGTCCTTTCGGTATTCTTGTGTCTTTAAGGATCCAACTCAGATCTGCAATGATATCTCTCGTTCCTCGCCCTTTCCTGAACCCTGCTTGCACTTCTAGCAGTTCTTGTTCCAGGTATGGTTGTACGTAGTCTCTGCTGAATGATCGTAAGTAGAATCTTGCTGGCATGTGGGATCAGAACAATTGTGCAATAATTTCCATCTGATTGCTGTAATACGTCAATGGGAATGCCATCTGTGCCTGCTGCTTTGTTCTTTGATAAGGCTTTCAATGCTGCTTTGACTTTTTCTTTCATCACCAATGGTTCCTGATCATAAGGTAAAGGTTGAAATGGCTGTTGTTCCACTTAATATTTATGGTATAATAACTCTGTGCATTCTTTCTACCTTTTCTTGATCTTCTCAGCATCATTCAACATGGATCCTTGAGCATCTTGTAACATTTCAATTGAAGGCTGGAATTTTCTCGTTAACTGTCACAGCGTTAGGAAAGCCGATCTTGTTCCTCATCTAATAGTTTCTGATTCTCTTTCCTTGCCTGCATCATTGTAGTACTTCTCCTTGTCTCATCTCTGTTGAGTTCTGTGGTTGCCTCTCTTTCTCCTCTGGCTTTAGCTTCTCTGCATTTCTGGACAATTTTCAGAGTTTCTTCAGTCATTTATTTTGGCCATTTTTGCTTCTTCATCTTTTGTAGACTCTTCTCACTTTCTTCAAACCCAACTTTCTTAATGTCATTGCCTAACTTTTCTGGTGCTCTGCTATTTGTATACAAAGCAGCAAATCAATTTTGCAGGCAATTTTTACATTCTGGTTGTATATTCTCAAGGTCATATTTAACATGTTAATAGCAGGTCTAGTTTAAAGATATTTTACATGGATGAGCTATTAATATTCTCCATCAAGCAATGAAATAGTTTCCTTTGGCTGATTCCTCACTGCTACTCTGATAGGTTAGTCCATCTTGTGATTTAAATGTGTAAATGGTCACTTTAGAAAAGATCCCCTTTATATGTCGATGGCCATACCACATTGAAACAGCATCTTGGGACAGCCCTGGAGCTTATAGACACCAAAGTCTACTACAGTCCAAGAACAGGCTGTGTCCCCTTTCTCCAAAATCTAATGCATATCTCCAGGGGCAATTCCAAACAATAAGAGACATGAAAACGAAGGTCACCACCTCAGCTTCTTGAGGGCATTACGCATAGAAAAAAACCACAGCCAGTGCATATAAAGAAAAATAAATCACAGAACTTTCCAAGAAGCCCTTTCAGAATAAATGTTTCATCAGCTACACCGACTCTGAAATACAGATTATGCATGAAATTCAAATGGCAAGTGTGTCTTTACCACAGTGCAAAATATTGGAAATCCTTAACCAGGGGCTGCTTCCTCATAGAGAAACAGAAGGCGTTCCAGCAAGCTCTGGGGACATTAACCTCGGGCCCATGTAGATTTCCTCCTAGGACCCAACCTCTGTGCTTTTAACTTTACAGTATAAATATCAGAGCTGGTGCTTTCCAGTTCAAGCTTGAACTTAGGAAGAAGATGGTCACGGTCAAAAATTGAATTACATTTATCAGATGAAAAGTTTCTTGCCTTATGTTCTTTTTGTTATGTTGTGTAGTTGAACAGTGACAATAAAAAAAAAATTTAAAAATAAAAATCAGGAAGTAACGCCATTGGTATTAACAGAAAAGCTCATAGATACAGCACAGACAACAGAGGAGCACATGAAAAAAATCAGCATTCAGGTGGATTGGGAGGAAGGTCGTAAGCAGTATGAAATAAATGTGTCTTAAGTTGGGTTTTGAACTTTTGAAATGAGGATTCTGTATACAAATAAAGATTAATAAAAACACTGAACCTAAGTGACCAGTGGGTGTCACTGTTCAGCTACATAACACAGGCAGTGGAAAAAGTCTTCTATCTCCTACCTGAACACTTTTTGATTACAGTTATATGAATATTTTTCTTTGCTGCCTGATGTTAAATTTGAACTTATCTAACAGATGTAGAATGAAAGGAAACTGAAATATCACCCTATCTTCAGGTCTCATATACAGGTTAGTCACATTAAGTATTCATGTCTTTATCCTAAATGCTCCTTCATTTCCATGTTTGTTGGTCTGGGATCCTGAGCTATTGTCATTTTATCAGAACCCTACCTGAGGGCCACTGTCCCAGAATCTCATTTATAATGGTTACTGTTTTCATCCCATCTCATTCACGTCTACTAATAGCACGTAAAATCTCAGCATATATATTGTGAGTTTATGGAGCACATGGTCCTATTCTAAATGGTCGCCCAGTACAAAGTATTTACAATCAATGGGACCAGTGTAGAAAGCCAGCGTTAGAGTTGCGCGCTAAAAGTCGTGCGCATGTTTTTGTAGCATGAGAATGAAGTTATAGTGCGGTGACGTACTTTTCGGTGCTCTAACTACAGGGGGACATACTGAGCCACCCCCCCAAGAGTTAGTGCACAGCCCTTGCACTTACCTTACACTAGTTCCTACTCCTAACAGGTAGTAACCACAGAAACGTTCCACCATTTTACTAAACCTGCCCCCTTGCTTGTAATGTTCCTAAGTGGCCAGTGTCTGTCGCTGTTCACCCACATGAAATCATGCAGGAAATAAAAACATAATTCATTTTCTGTGTTCACACTTTCAGTTCTGTTGTAAGGTTGTGGTATTATAGGTCCCCAAACCATGTTCCTACCCTCAGGAGTGGTGCAGCACAATTGTGAATTCGTTTGTGAGGTGCTGACAGGTTCCCCTAGATATCTTGCATATCTTGCCTGCGCCTCCTAACGGAAACCATAATATTGCAGCAACACACCTAATGATAGTCGGCTTTATATTTCTAAATTTACAAAATGGCTGACATACACAAGTAACCACAGACATTTACATAACACAGGCAGTGGAAAAAGTCTTCTATCTCCTACCTGCACACTTTTTGATTTCAGTTACATGAATATTTTTCTTTGCTGCCTGATGTTAAATTTGAACTTATCTAACAGATGTAGAATGAAAGGAAACTGAAATATCACCCTATCTTCAGGTCTCATATACAGGTTAGTCACATTAAGTATTCATGTCTTTATCCTAAATACTCCTTCATTTCCATGTGTTTGCTGGTCTGGGATCCTGACCTATTGTCGGTTTATCAGGACCCTCCCTGAGGGCCACTGTCCCAGAATCTCATTCATAACCAGGGGTGGCTCTATAATGAGGCCGAGTGAGGTGGTGAACTCAGGCGGCAACCTTTTGGGGGAAGCAAATTTGCCCCCAAAAAGTCCGCCTCACTCGGCCTTCAAATTAAAAAATAAAAAACTATCAGAAGAGCCGCTTCCGCTATCGCTGCTGCAGCGGCGGAAGAAAGTGCTCCGCGGCCGCCCCTTTGCGGCTCTGTAAAGCTGGTGTTGGCGCTGAGGGAGAGAGGAGGGCTCTGCCGTGTCAGCCGCGGGGCACTTTCTTCTGCCGCTGTTGCGGTGGCAGCGGCAGCGGCTTCAACTTCAGCAGCCAGTTTCTTTTCTTCAACTGGGTTGATTGGGGGGGTGGGTAGGACTGGAAGTGAGCTGATGGGGGAGTAGAACTGGTAATGGGCTATGGGGGTGGCTAGGACTGGAAATGGGCTGATGGGGGGGTAGAACTGGAAATGGGCTGATTGGGAGGGGGCTAGGACTGGAAATGGGCTGATGGGGGGGTTAAGAATGGAAATAGGCTGATCAGGAGGGGGGTTAGAACTGGAAATGGACTGATGGGGGGTTAGAACTGGTAATGGGCTGATCGGGAGGGGGAGCTAGGACTGGTAATGGGCTGATTGATGGGGTTAGGCCTAGAAATGGGCTGATTAGGGGGGCTAGGACAGGAAATGGGCTGATTGGGGGGCTATGACTAGAGTGAGCTGATAAGGACTGGAAAGGCTGGGACTGGAAATGGGCTAATGGGTGAGGAAAGGAGAGTGCTGCTGGCCCTGGAAGAAAACTAGGGGCTAGGGCTACAAATGGGCTGATGCGGGAGGATGGTAGAACTGGACTGGAAGGGAGCAGATAATGAGAGGGTCTGCCAGGGGAAGGAGGGGGCAGGAAGGGAGCTGACACTGGGGAAGGAGGGGGCTGGAAAGGAGCTGACACCTGGGATGCACTGAAGGAGGACTGAGGGAGCTGACAATTGGGGATGGAAGTGGTAGGTGGTTGGGTAATGGGGAGGAGGCTGGAAGGGAGCTGACATGCAAATGGCACTGGAAGGGGGATGGACAGAGGGTAGGGTGACTGGAAGGGAGCTGACTGGGGGGTGGCACTGAGAGTGGATGTAAGCTGATATCTGGGATGGTATTTGGACTAGAAGGGGCTGGACAGTGGGGAAGGAGGGGTACTGGAAGGGAATGGACACCAGTGGCAGTCATGGGAATGCAAGGCAGTTGACATTGGAAGGTACTGGGAGGGGAGGACTGGAAAGGGGGCTGATACTGGGGAGGGTTACTGGAACTAGAAATGGGCTGATGGAAGGAAGTGAAGAAAACAAAAGAAGAGATAAGAAATGGACCATAGACTACAGAAAGAGATCTAAGAGAAGACAGGAAAGCAGAAGCCTCAAATCGGGACCAGCATGATCAGAGAATAAAATGGTCAGACAAGAAAGGTAGAAAAAATAATTTTATTTAATTTTAGTGATTGGACTTTGTGCTATTTTTATATTTTACACAGTACTGGGGAACTGCATCTCTTATTTATCTGATGTTGCACTGCATGTGGACTCTAGCGTCTTCGGGTTTCAATTTAAATTTTGTCTACATATTTTTATTTTTACTTTAGATTGTGGTTATTTCTTCTGTACTTGGTGAGGGTCGATGTTGTGAGTGTGTGACTGAGGTCAGGTGTTCTGTTAACATGGAGTTTGTACATAAAGATCTATACTGTACTGTAGTAATTTGACTTGTTCAGCTATTCAAATAGGTGCATGTGAGTTTTGGAAGTTTATGCTGTTACGGTATGGTAGGCTTGCTCTTTGTTGTAGGGTTTTGTATTAGTTCACAGTATGCCTGGTACTGGAGAATAGTGGTTGCTGTTGTTGTTGTTAGTGAGATGATCAGAATCAGATTTTTTTTTTAATATTGAGTTCTGTGGGTTCTGGTTCTGCTCTGCACCTACTGTGAATGCAGTTTATAACAACAAAATAAAAATGAGTTATAATTTAGTTTTATAAACAGTGCTGTTGGTTCTTGCTGTCATTTAGTGAGTTTTATGTGAGTTTTGGAAGTTTGTGCTGATATGGTATGGTAGATTTGCTCTTTGTTGTAGGGTTTTGTATTCGTTCCTAATATGCCTGGTACTGGAGAATAGTGGTTGTTGTTGTTAATGAGATAATCAGAATCAGATTTTTTTTTTTTAATTTTGAGTTCTGTGGGTGAATGTCCTGGTTCTGCTCTGCATCTGCTGTGAATGCAAAATATATCTTGAAAAGGAAAAAGCAAGAACCATAATGCAGTTTTTAACAACAAAACAAAAATTAGTTATAATTTAGTTTTATAAACAGTGCTGTTGGTTCTTGCTGTCTTTTAGTTCCTTGATGTGCAAACGGGACTGTAACTAGCCCTGTGCAAGCGGTGCAGCTACACAGGGCGGAAAGGCTTGGGGGGCGCATTTTGGCTGTCTGCTGTTGCCCTGCTGCCGCTGGCAGGACAATAGCAGGCAGCCGAAATGCGCTCCCCAAGCCTTTTCACAGCACTTTAAGCAGGTCTGGTCCCTCCCTCCTCCGACGCGATGTCAGAGTAGGGAGGGACAGATCTGCTTAAAGTGCTGGCGCCTTTCAGATTGGGCGCATGTCCCCTCCTCCTCCCCATACCTCTGTCCAGCGCTGCCTGCTCTTTCCCTGCTGCTGGTGCCGCCATGAAAAAAACAGAGGGCGGCAGCAGCAGGGAAAGAGCAGGCAGCGCTGGACGGAGGTTTAGGGGAAGAGGGGGGCATGCGCCTGAGCTGCAAGTCACACAGGGTGCAATTGCAGCTTGATACGGCCCTGTGTGCAAACATCTTGCATTTCCTCCATATAATCTAATTGGCTTTTTGGTTTGGTTCAGTCTCTCATTGGCTTTCTGAAAAAGCCCCGCCCCCCTCTAAGGTGTGTGGGGGGGGGCACATTTTAGACTTCACCTCAGGCAACAGATTGCCTTGAGCCGCCCCTGTTCATAACGGTTACTGTTTTCATCCCATCTCATTTCATTCACGTCTACTAACATCACATAAAATCTCAGCATAAACATTGTGAGTTTATAGAGCACATGGTCCTATTCTAAGTAGTCGCATAGTACAAAGTATTTATAATCAATGGGACCAGTGTAGAAAGCTGGTGTTAGAGTTGCGCGCTAAAAGCCGTGCGCACGTTTTTGTAGCATGAGAATGAAGTGATAGTGCGGTGATGTACTTTTCAGTGCTCTAACTACAGGGGGACATACTGAGCCCCCCCCCCCCCCAACAGTTAGTGCATAGCCCTTGCACATACCGTACACTAGTTCCTACTCCTAACGGGTAGTAAGTACAGAAACGTTCCACCATTTTACTAAACCTGCCCCCTTGCTTGTAATGTTCCTAAGTGGCCAGTATCTGTCGCTATTCACCCACATGAAATCAAATAGGAAATAAAAACATAATTCATTTTCTGCGTTCACACTTCTCAGTTCTGTCGTAAGGTTGTGGTATTATAGGTCCCAAAACCACGTTCCTACCCTCAGGAGTGGTGCAGCACAATTGTGAATTGATTTGTGAAGTTCCAACAGGTTCCCCTAGGAATCCTGCAGATCTCACCTGCCCCTTCTAACGGAAACCACGATATTGCAGCAACACCTCCAATGATAGTTGGCTTTATATTTGTAGATTTGCAAAATGGCTGACACACAAGAGTAACCACAGACATTTACACTGGAAGTTGCCGAGTTCTCCCCTGTTGATTTTTCAGCGGGGGTGTGGTAGAGGTGTAGCGTTCCTAAGAACTTCAACGTCCCACCCTGATCTCAGAAATGCCCTGGACATCCCAAATTGCGTCCAATGTTACACTTGCTCCAGCAATGAACATGCATCTGAAAAGTGCTCATTTCATAAGGCAAATATTTGGAAGGTGTGGAGAAGGGGCTGCACTGCTACCCCCTGTAACGAGCACTGAGTTTCCCCTGTTGATTTTTGACAAGTGTAAATTTGCAAAATGCCTCTCCCTGTTCCACGGATCAGCAAATACACGGGCAATCCTGCACTATTCTAGAAAAAGCTCAACGTTTAGCAGTTTCTATAATATTGCTGCAATTCTCTATGTCGCAACATGAACATTTCAATACCGTTCTGCACAAATTACACTGGTACACTAAAAAAATTTTTTTTTAAACTGCCTCTAATGTTTCGATTGATTTTTACATTTTTTGGTGCGCTGAATCCAAATCTGGTAACCAATTTGCTCCATCACGTACAGATTTTTTGCTACATTGGGTTAGCAGTTTGAGGTGAACGTTTCAGATTGAGTGTGATCGAGATAAAAGTTTCTTGGATGAATTCTTTATACTAATTGTTTAGTAGTTATTCAAATAAGAATAAAGAAAATTGTAACAAGGCAGCACATAAGAATAGAGTAATGTCAACAAAACACACTGTGATGGTAGCAAA
The DNA here is from genome assembly GCA_033557465.1 of Ichthyophis bannanicus. Taxonomy (NCBI): domain Eukaryota; kingdom Metazoa; phylum Chordata; class Amphibia; order Gymnophiona; family Ichthyophiidae; genus Ichthyophis; species Ichthyophis bannanicus. The sequence goes on from CM066048.1 coordinate 127,177,538, forward strand.
ATTGTCTGCACTTAAAACAGCCACATACATGTGCACAAACATTGAGCATATAAGAGCGAGGTTAGACACAAAGCAAAGCAAAGAAATGTGCAAAAAATGTTGTACAGGTATGTATGTAAGAATAGAAAACGCAAACCGCACCATTGCAATACATGAAGACAAACACCCGATGGTGTGAAAATAAAATTCTAATAAATGAGATCCAACACTGTGGTAATAACTAGCAAATTTTTATTTCAAAGTTTAGTAAAAACACGATATTTGTCAACACAGTTTAGATTTTAAAGTCATTCTTGGGCCAATCAATCTCCTGGTGGGCCCGTTTCTTCTTCCCCCGAATGCTTCTCTTGGTGCGCTGCTTGGCGTATTTTTCATCTGGGGTTTCCCGCAGCAGCAACCAGCAGAAATAAGCCATCATAGTGGTGTTCCATCTTCCTTGGTACCTTCTCTCTGCGTCCTTGATGTCCTGGTGAAACCTTTCACCTTGTTCTTCACTGTACGCCCCCATGTTTTCGGGAAAGTAGTTCACATGGGAGTGCAAGAAATGGACTTTCAGGCTCATGTTACAGCCTTGTTCTTTGAAGGCATTGAGCATCCTGGCAACAATATCCTTATAGTTCTCATCCCGCCTGTTCCCCAAGAATTTGAGAACAACATCCTTGAAGGAATCCCAGGCTTCTTTTTCCTTCTCAGACATCGTTTCAGCGAATGCTCCATCTGAAATGAGTTTCCTGATATCAGGGCCAACAAACACTCCTTCCTTTAGCTTTGCTTCAGAAAGTCGGGGGAACTTTGCGCAAAGGTACCGAAAGCACTCACCATCTTTTGGAAGGGACTTGATGAATTGCTTAATGAGACCCAACTTAATGTGGAGAGGTGGTAATAGAATTTTATCATGAGGTACCAAGCTCTCATGAAGAACATTTTTCTCACCGGGTCTCAAATACTCCCGAATTGGCCAGTCTTTTTTCCCCCAGTGTAGGTCGCGGGCCCGGCTATTCCACAAGCAAAGAAAGCAGGGATATTTGGTGAAACCGGATTGCTGCCCTAATAGCATGGATAGAATTTTAAAGTCTCCACAAATCATCCACTTATGCTCATCATAACGAATCTTCTGAAGAATCAGGGCCAAATTCTCGTATTTTTCTTGGAGAATAACAGAGTGAGCAATAGGAACTGAAGCGAATGTGTTGCCATTATGAAGAAGAACACCTTTTATGCTGTCTTTTGATGAATCAATGAACAGCCGCCATTCAGCAGGATCATACTTGAGTTTAAACTTTTCCATCACTCCGTATATATCGTTGCAAAATACCAAATCTTCCTCTTTGCTGAAATACTTCAAAAATTGTGTCTCGCGGTTGCGGTACCAATAAAAAGTTGTTCCTGGTGACAATAGATTTTTCTGTTTAAGCCGAGAACCTAGCAGTTGGGCAGCATCTTTTGGGAGTCCTAAATCCCGGACTAAATCATTCAATTCAGCTTGAGAGAAAAGTTCAGGTTTCGGATCTGGTTCAGTTTCAAACTCGGAAGTACTGGACTCATCGGGAAAAGCCATCTGATGAGTCTCATCATGATCAGAACCGTCCACACAAATATGATCCAAAGATTTTGGTGGTTCAGGCACAGGTACTTCGTTGCTATGAGGCATAGGCCTAATTGCTGAGGGAAGGTTGGGGTAACTTATTACGTTCTTATTTTTTAAGTTGTATCCCTTCACAATGCAAGAGCAAAAATAGCAGTCACTGCTGTGGTCTCTTTGTTCACGCCACATCATAGGTATTCCGAAACAAAATGCTTGTTTTTTACCTTTCATCTATAAGCGTAGATCTTCCTCACATGTCTTGCACACTTTGTGAGAAGCCCACGGTTTGTCTTGATCGCCTAACTTCAAACCAAAATAGGCGAAATATACTTTTTTAATAAATGCAGAAATGTTCCTCTGCCGCTTTTTCACGGTATATTCCCCACAAATAAAACAAAAACTGTCCGGAGAGTTGACGCAACCTCTGGCTCTGTGAGCCATCACAAATACACAGCACTGCAAACTACAACTGTAGTGAACCACTTCGGAATAAAGCTGGATTACGACTGAGCAAACAAAAGGTAATAATGAACTTGCAAGAAACTGAAATTTGACAGGAACGTTCATGTCGCAACCACCGTGTTTGAGCGCGCGAACGAGGCGAGGCGAACAGGAAAGAACATGCACCAGTGTGAGTACTGGATTTAGCCCCCCGCCTCCCAATTGTCCTGTTAATGTATAAAATGAATACAAAACACTCTAAAATATCATGAGGGAGTGTTTCTAGTTAGTTAACCATTACAACCTCTATTTTGGGCCAAGAAAATAAACTGCAGTCGGCTAAAAGAAATTATGTGAACATTCCTTATATGGGTAAGAAATCTAATTTTGCAAGAAAACGTGACGTGATGGAACATTTTGGCTATTTTTCCTGGATTCAGCACCCCAAAATCTATAGGAATCAGTTGCAAAACTGGAGGCAGTTTTTTGGTAGTGTACCTGTGTTATCTAAGATGTGCCTTCAGCTGTACGAGGCCTTTTCCCTCCTTCATAATTCGTAGAGTTTAAGCAAATAGTGCTTTTGGAAAATTAATTAGCAGTTGATCTGTATGGACATATGGCAGATGAGAGATGTGATAATCTAACTTTACCAACACATATTCACCTTTCCGCCATGTTACTTAGAAGCCAAGAGGTGCCCTGTTCAGTCTATTATCAGTATGCGATTTCTGCATCAGTTGGGCAACCTATTGAATAGCAGATTTGTAGAACAGAGGGACTTGGACTATAAAGCTGGCTGTTCCCTCCCTTTTAAAGATAAGTCATTTCTTCAACTACCTTCATGCAAATGAGTGCGCTTTGCTTCCTGTTTAAATATCTGCTACCATTTCCCTTATCAGAAGTCTGTTCACAAGCGGAGCCTCCAGTTCCTTTTAGTTCTGATTTCCAGGCTCACATCATGAAGTCACTGTTTACTTTTCTTTTCCTTCTCACCCTCCCTTTGAGTAAGTATTCTTCAGAAGTGGGAAAAATAATTCAGTACTTTTCTGATTAGGTTAGTGTTTATCAATTTCCTCAATTTTTACAGGTGTTGTTTCCCAAATTACCCTGGTGGAATCTGGTCCTGGAGTCGTGAAGCCCTCAGACACTTTCACACTGACCTGTAAAGTCACCGGTTACAATATTGGGAGTGGCTTTGGGTGGCACTGGATCAGGGAGCCTCCCAGGAAAGCACTGGAATGGTTGGCAGCTATAGTTGGTAGCAGCGGAAGCACATACTACACCCCCTCTCTCCAAAGCCGACTAACTATCTCCAAAGACAATTCCAAGAATGAATTCTATCTACAAATGAGGGACATGAAACCTGAAGACTCAGCCACATATTACTGTACGAGAGACACAGTGTGAGGAAGGAAGGAGGAACTCGTACAGATACTGCGGCTCTCTCTCTGCGTATAAAGGGGAACTAGAGGAATATCTGGAGCTCCCTTTCTGAAACGGTTTCCTGACCAGCATCACTGATAACACGGTGAAATGCAGTGAACTATACATGAATTATCTCTTGGGGATGGAAAAAACTTTTAAGCTACTGGAAAAAAAATCTTCAAGGCATTTTCAAAGGAAGTAATGGTCTTTAGCCGTCCTGCTGACTGCATTAATCATGGCGAGTGCGATATTCACTGACACAACATGGTTCATGCCGCTGACTCTCCACGGTGCCATTACTGATCCTCCTTATGCTGGTCGACTAGTATCAGGGGATTGTAGCAGTGGGTCAGAGGCGGCTCCCATGGATCTCTGGCTAGAAGTCATGTTTAGCCGCTAGTTGCTTATCTCTCAGCAGTAAAATTAGGCACCTGGAAGGGAAACGTAATTTTCACTGCTGAAACTAATCAAGCTGCAGCTGAATATTGCCGCTCCTGCCGCACTCTCCGGCCAGGGCAGATATTCAGGAGCAGCAGTTAGGTGCTCTATCACTGCTGGCCGCCACCACAGACTATCTCCCCCTTAATCTTTTTGGGTTCAGGTTTGACGAAATACCACCCACATGGTGTTTAAATAGGAAGTTGTAGATGAAAAGTCCACAGAATATGAATTTTGAAAAGAAAGGTGCAATGTATGAATGATGCAGAAGTTGACTGTATTGCTCTCTTGGATATCCGGGGTCACCACGCACGGCGCAGAAGCTAACCATGCAGCAACGATATTCAGACTCTACCAAGTTAGCTTTGGCGTTGAAAGCTAGGACAGCTTTTGCTGCGGCTAACATTCGCCGCTGAGGGATAACCAGGCAGCCACTGAATATCGCCACTACACGGTTATTCTTGGATACTGGACCCTGGAATTCTCCCAACACGCCCTGATGCTAAGTGGTTTGCACTGGGGCATATAGCGGCATTACTCTTGAAGATTCTTGCAACGTTAAAGAAAGCCTCCTTTAGTCCCATACTGAAACAAAAATCCTTGGATAAAACTGACCCAAACTCAGATTGTCCAATTTCAAGCTTCCCATTCATGGCAAGAATTATTCAGAAGACAGTCCAAAACCAATTCCAAGAACACTTAGACAATCATGCCCCTCTAGACTGATATCAATATAGTTTTTGACCTAACCATGGAGTAGAAACACGTCTTTAGTCATGTTTGATAAGCTCATTAAAGAAATAGCAGGGAATAATCGAGCCTTTATACTGATATTGCTTGATATTACTGCAGCGTTTGACTCTCTTAATAACTCCATTTTATTAATGAGACTGAAACAAACTGGGATTGATGACTCCACCCTCAACTGGTTTAAATCATATTTAGCTAATCACACTCAGCAGATAAAAACTGGCCAAAGTACTTTTAACACGTATAGTCAACAGCAAGAAATCCCTCAAGCCTCAGCAATCTCAGTCTTACTGTTTAACATTTCTCTTCAGCCAATCTGTGACATCTTAAGGAAGCATAATGTAAATTACCACATATATGCGGATGATATAATGATGTACCTCCCATTTAATACAGAAAGTCCCAACTTCCAGCAAATAATAAAATGCTTCAGTGAAGCCTCACAATGTCTACTGTCTTATAACTTCAGAATAAACTTCAATAAAACCAAAGTACTCTTTATCAATAGGAACAGAGACTTCACCCCTCCATCTGAAATACAAGTTAAAGACGCAACACTGGAAGTAAGGAATGAAGTTACATAACTAGGTATTACTTTAGATCAAAATCTAAACTTAGTATCCCACATCAATAATACAACTCAAGCTATTTACAGAAAGATTAGAACACGCCAGCATCTAACACCACTGCTAGACCCAAGCAATTTCCGCTCAGTCCTCCAAGCCAAGATTTATCCACATCTTGACTTTCTAATAGCATCTTACAAGGCTTGCGAAACATGCATTGATACCATTGCAGATGGCACAACACACAGTAGTTCATATAATTCAGAAGGCTCCCAGATCTGAACACATCACTCCCATATTACAAAAGCTGCACTGGCTCCTCATACTCAGCAGTATCCAATATAAAATCCTAATCATTATGTTAAAGCTAATGCATGCTATATCTCGGATACCAAATAGATGAAGAAGAAAAAAAGCACAAAACTCACTAGACCCCCCAACAGACTACAGGAAGATCAAATAGTCAACAAGTAATAGAGCCTTCTTATATTACGCCCCTAATCTATGGAACTCCCTCCCAGCTACAATTAGAACCATCGGAGACCTATCCACCTTCAGAAAGAATATCAAGACGCTACTATTCTCTGAATATTATGGAACTAAGCAAACCCAAAGTGATATTCCACCAACGCAACAATACCCACTGAGCAAGACACTCAACATACACCCCCAGCACCCTCTTCATTTCCAGATCTATGGAAGGGCAACACACAGCACATATTGTGTAAATATGTAAATAATCGCAAACCCTCATTGCATATATATGCAATTATATATTTAAGTTACTGCCTGTTATCTTAGATCTAATTTTTTTGATTACTAACTTGTATATACCGCTATTGTTTATTGTAATACATGTTTTGAATTTGTTCATTGTAAACCTCTTTGATTACTTGATAAGTCGGTATAGAAAACCTCTAAATAAATATTCAACGGCACTAACTATGTTAATGCAGTTGAATATCGCACTTAGGGGCTTGCACAGTTAACAGATCTGTAAATCATGTAAATGTCAGGCCCACCATGTTTCTGAAAACAAACAAATGTAAGTTCCAATATTCAAAGCATTTGTTGTTGTTGTTGTTGTTAAGTGCCATCAAGTTGGTGTCGACTCATGGCAACCCTCTGGATAGTTGTCCTAAATTGTGTTCGCTCTTCAATCACGTGGCTCATTGTTGACAGACTGGCATCTGTAGCTGCTGTTATTGTATCGATCCATCTCATTACCGGCCTTCCTCAAAGCATTTACGGGGCCCATATTCAAAACAGCGTACAGCTCTTGTCTGTATCGCATATTTCTTTTTACTCCTAATGGGTAGTTAATACAAAAACTTTCCACCATTTAGTAAACAGCCCTCTCGTTTGTGACGTTCCTAAGTGGCCAGTGTCTGTCACTGTTCACCCACACGAAAACATGTATGAAATGAAAACATAATTCATTTTCTGCCTTCACACTTTCAGTTCTATTTTATGGGTAGTAGGATTTTTCTTGCTCTCTGGCATAAAAGATAAAGTTATCTAACACAAAGCAAGAAAACTAAGGGGTCAGTATTCAGCTGTGATGGTCAGCACTGACAGCCGCACTTAAGAAAAAGAAAGCCAGACATTCAACACCATATTCTGGACAGTAGCTAGCATGAATAATGTAATCAGCACTCGATAAGAGCAATATTCATTCTATTCTTGGGATAATTTATCCAGATAGCTGAGGCAGCCTTTCTCCTGTTCCTCTTTATTTTTAAGTGCTATCAAGTCAATGCTGACTCCTGGCAACCCAGCAGCCCCTGGAGTTTTCATGGCAAGGTATAACCAGAAGTTGAGTGCCAGACCTTTGTTTCCGAGGCAAAGGAGGGTAAAGTGCTTTGTCCAGAGTCACAAGGAGTGCCCGTGGGAATCAAGCCCAGATCTCTTGGGTACTAGGCCGCTGCTCTAACCACTAGGCTCCTCCTCCTCCTACCCTGTTTTATTCACATAAGTTATCTAGATAGCGATGTAATATTGCTGATATCTGGATAAGTTCCAAAACTACCCTGGCACCACTCACACTATGCCCCGCCACTGTCCAGATAGTGCCTCTGACTAGGTCCAGCCAGCAACAGTCACCCTGTGCTAAGGGTTGGCACAGTTTAGTAAAGATGCCCCATCATGAAAAATGATTTATTAGGACAAGCCTTACTTTATTCACATTAGATAGTTATGACAGAGCTGAAGATCTCCTATCCCAAAGCCTTTTTATGTCCAGACATATTTGCATGTCATAAGCAAATGCTACAAGGTAACTTAAAAAGGATATGGTGGAATTAGAAAAGGTACAGAGAAGAGCCACCAAAATGTAAAGGGGATGGAAGATACCCCTATGAGGCGAAGCTTTAAAGGTTAGGGCTCTTCACCCTGGAAAAGAGACGGCTGAGGGGAGATATGATAGAGAACATAACATAAGATATGCCATACTGGGTCAGACCAAAGTCCATCAAGCCCAGTATTCTGTTTCCAACAGTGGCCAATCTAGGTCAAAAGTACCTCGCGGTTTCCTCAAAAGACACAGGTTCCACAATGGTTGTATTGGGTCAATGACATCCCGGGTCCCTTTTAATAACGGTTTATGGACCTTTCCTCCAGGAACTTGTCCAAACCTTTTTTACACCCAGCTACATTAACAGCTTTTACTACATCCTCTGGTAACAAATTTAGCCTCTCTTCATAGGGGTATCCTTCCATACCATTTACCATTTTGGTGGCTCTTCTCTGGACATTTTCTAATAACGCTATATCCTTTTTAAGATACAGCGACCAGAATTGCACACAATATTCAAGGTATGGTCACACCATGGAATGATACAGAGGCATTATAATATCCTTTGTGTTAATTTCCATTCCTTTCCTTATGGTACTGAGCATTCTATTTGCTCTCTTGGCCGCCGCTGCACTCTGGGTGGAGGGTTTTAACATGTTATCCACGATGATGCCTAAATCTTTTTTCCTGGGTGGTGGTTCCTAATGTGGAACCTTGCATTGTGTAACCATAGTTTGGATAGTTCTTTCCTAGGTGCATAACTTTGCACTTGTCAACATTAAAATTTCATCTGCCATTTCGATGCCCAGTCTTCCAATTTATCAAGATCCTCTTGTAATTTTTCACAATCCTCATGGGTTTTAACAACTTTAAATAGTTTTGTGTCATCTGCAAATCTGATAACGTCACTTGGTATTCCTATTTCCAGGTCATTTATGAATATGTTAAAAAGCAGCAGACCCAGCACAGATCCCTGGGGTACTCCACTATTCACCTTTCTCCATTGGGAAAATTGACCATTTAGCCCTACCCTCTGCTTTCTATCTTTCAACTAATTCCTGATCCACAATAGTACACTGCCTCCTATCCCATGACTTTTTAGTTTTGCCAAAAGTCTCTGATGAGGGGACCTGGTCAAAGGCTTTCTGAAAGTCCAGATATCTGTAGGAGTTGTCATAAATTTTAGTGCTTAGACTTGACATGCCTTAACCTATGTACATCTTACAAACTTACCCTCTAAATCTGGCCTAGTGGTTGGGGTAAGGTACTTCAGGCCGGAAGGTCGGGGGTTCAAATCTCACTAGAGGACAGCAACCTTGGGCCGGAAGGACTGGGGTTTCTAGTCCCACAGGTGCTCCTTGTGGTCTTGGGCAAGCCACTTAACCCTCCATAGCCCATGTTCCCTGTAAAATAGTTATCTCCAAGTTATAATGCCCTGTTCAATGTAATTTCAGTTTGTTCAATGTAAACCGCACTGATGCAGAATAGTGCGGTATATAAGAGAATGTAAATAAATAAATAAACGCCCCTGTAGTTTGATGAACTGATGTACGGAATATGCTAGGGAGATCGGAGCTATCTGCAAAAGCAAAAGCAAGTTTTTGTCTGGAGTATATCATAAATCATGGGGAGGGCACAATCACAATAGTCTATGTAAATGTCTTAGGAGAATGCATGCTGTCATTGATGTGCCTAGAAACCTGCTGCCGTAGACTTTTAAATACACCCAGCTTTTAGATATTTGAAAATATTTCTTTCATCTTTTTGGACTAAAGCAAGTGCTTTCTGGCAGCAATGTGTGGAGTGAACCTCTCTTTTAGAGCAATGTTTTACCTTTTAACTGATGATAGCTACACCTGTCCTACTCATTCAAACATAGCAAGCGAGACCAAAAAAACAAGTAAAAGTGGCAGAAAGCCACGGAAATATTTCTATCCATATTGTCAGCCACCGGCCTGATTAAGAGTAATTTCCAATCGCACCTTGACAGATTCTTATATATGTAACATCTCCTGAACTCCAGAAGGAGGCCCTATGACCTGTGAGTGTTAGCAGAGACGGAGATCACAGTCCACATACCCTGGGGCTTAGGAGTGAGGTCCAGACTGTCCTGGTAGGTGCAAAGCTAACCCATTTGGAGAACTTGCCCCCTGAGCAAAATAGGGCTTCCTTTTAGAGGGTTACAGGGACACTTTCAGTGGGGCTCTGCTTATCCTCAGCTCCTTAATAAATGGCACTGTCTGTCATCCAAAATATGTTGAATTTTAGTTTTGATAGCATTAACTGGTAAAGCTTGTTCTTGGGCTGCCATTATCAGGCCTTCTTTTCTTTCTTCAGTGCTCCAGATGTTGCCATTTCCACGTTAGGGTCTCACTCTCCTTTCCTTCAATATTTCTAATATATTGACCACACCGTGGCTTCTCTTTCCAAGTATCCATTGTGCTCTGGATTATTTCTTTCTTGCATCCTATTTGTGTCTTTGTTGATCTAAGGAGCTTTTCTTTGCAATTTTCCACAGGTAGTGATTCTTTACTTTTGGAACATAATCATTCACACCACATTGTTTTTCGTCAACACTTTACTTAATTTGCAAAAGGCCTCTACCGCTGTCTTATGATGTAAATATAAGCTATCAACATCACTCCTGGGATTCAGTGTATGCTGCAGTTTTCTGGTTTTCCCATCAAGGTTATCTAATTCAGTTTGGGTCCAGTCAAGTACCCCTGCAGTATATCTGCCCTGGTACAGTATTTATCACCTTCATATCATTTCCAATATTGAGTTTGGATTTTAGAATTTCCTGAACTCTTTTTATGTAGTTAGAGCGAGTGTTCTTCTCAATTTGGTTATGTAACAAAGCAGGGTTACTTACCTGTAATGGGGTTCTCTGTGGACATCAGGAGAAGTCAGTCACACCTGGTGATGTCATCTGATGGCACCATGGATACCGAAGTGCTCTCCTACAGCTCAGAAGGGCTTTGCCTTTCTGAGCACGTCCCGGTTGCCCACACCCCCAGGCCTGACCCTACCTGGTTCAGTTCTTGTTCTTCCACCTTGCCACATGGATATAATACAGCTCTCCTCACAACAGGGTGGTGCAGTGCACACAGACAGTGTGTGCAAGAACAGAAGGTCACAGGTTCAAAGCCCAGCTGGGGCTACTGCCAATCCAGTCCACATTGAGTTTGCTTTTCTCTGATCAGAGAAGAGCAGTGCTTTTACAGTGCTCTGCTAGAGAAGTGGATATTTGCCTCCTCTGACACCTTGCTGTGAGTTCTAGCTGTTTATTTAATTATTTATTGTTTGTCTAACTGTTTATTTAATTATTTATTGTTTGTCTTAGTGGTGTGCTAGTTCAGCCTTCTCAGCTGTAACTTACCTTGCCTCTCTCAACTAACTGGGCTTTGTGTGGTAGCCAGGTTAACTGTTCATTTTAAATTAAATCTCTCTCCCCAGAACCTGCTGTGCGTTAAACTTTTTTCCTGTCCTAGCCTGCCTGAGTGAATCCTCCCCCTGCCCCCCTGCTGAGGTATTGTGTAGCCTTCTTCCTGTTTCCTCCACGTGTGCATAGTCTGTTTTAGTTTGCTTTTCTCTGATCAGAGAAGAGCAGTGCTTTTACAGTGCTCTGCTAGAGAAGTGGATATTTGCCTCCTGTGACACCTTGCTGTGAGTTCTAGCTGTTTATTTAATTATTTATTGTTTGTCTAACTGTTTATTTAATTATTTATTGTTTGTCTTAGTGGTGTGCTAGTTCAGCCTTCTCAGCTGTAACTTACCTTGACTCTCTCAACTAACTGGGCTTTGTGTGGTACCCCCCTCCCCCCTGCTGAGGGTTCAGGACAGGGTACCTTGTAACTGCCCTCTTTAATAGGACTTATCTCCCTCCCTCCCTCCCTCCCCAGCACCCACCCACCTCTGGGGTAATTGTAGTTTTATAGGTACTTGCACATCTTAGAGGAAAGGGGCTGCTCTCAGGTGCAGCTCTTTATCCAAATCAGTCATACACGGAGGACCTGAGATTAATTAATTAAGCTTCAGGTACACAAGGTGTATTAGGGGTATTAGATACACTTTTATTAGTATAGGCATCTACACCAATTCTTATTAAATACAGAATTTAAAAGACCTAAACACAAGCTTTAAACTAAGATGCAGACAGAAGTCCAGCAACGAGATGGGGGCTTTCCAGTCTTTTGCATTGAGTGTCACATGTATGATTTTCTCCCAGTTGGTGAGAGGTGTTACATCTGCACTAAGTGCAAGGAGCTCGTTGCTCTCAGGGAACGAGTCCATTCTCTAGAGGCTAGAGTAGCAGACATGGAAGACATAAGAAAGACAGAGAAGTACATGGACGAGACCTACAGGGATATAGTCCTGAAGTCCCACCTCCAGTCTGGCAGCATCCCTGTTGCCATGGAGGAGAGAGGTCACGTGACAGGAGAGCATCACCCTGGTGTGGCAGGAAATGATCCTGTAACTAAGACCTGTCCTCCAGGTGATGTAAAACCCTCTCGCAACGAGGACGTTTCTCCAGGGCCATGTCCCCATGAGGGGAGGGTCAGGACAGCTGTTATAGTTGGTGATTCAATCATTAGGAATGTAGATAGCTGGGTGGCTGGTAGACGTGAGGATCGCCTGGTGACATGCCTGCCTGGTGCGAAGGTAGCAGACCTCACGCACCGCCTAGATAGGATCATAGATAGTGCTGGGGAGGAGTCTGCTGTCTTGGTACATGTTGGTACCAATGACATAGGAAAATGTGGTAGGGAGGTTCTGGAGGCTAAATTTAAGCTTTTAGGTAGGAAGTTGAAATCCAGAACTTTCAGGATAGCATTCTCCGAAATGCTTCCTGTTCCACGTGCAGGACCCAAAAGACAGGCAGAACTCCGGAGTCTCAATGCGTAGATGAGACAATGGTGCAAGGATGAGGGTTTTGGATTTGTTAGGAACTGGGGAACATTCTGGGGAAAGGGGGGGCTCTTCCGAAGGGATGGGCTTCACCTTAATCAGGATGGGACCAGACTGCTGGCATTAACCTTTAAAAAAGAGATAGAGAAGCTTTTAAACTAGAAAAGAGGGGAAAGCCGACAGTCACCCAGGAGCGCATGGTTCGGACGAAGGTATCCTTGAAGGATACTACCAAAAGCAGTGAGATTCCAAAAGGGAGTATAGTAGCCCAAATGCCCTTGAGTAAGGAGCAGACAGAGCATAAAGATTCCAAATTACCCATGCCTACCAATACCCAGATTAATATTAATAAAATACAGTCTCTAAAATGCTTGTATGCCAATGCTAGAAGTCTAAACAATAAGATGGGAGAGTTAGAATATATAGCACTAAATGAGAGGTTAGATATGATTGCACTCTCAGAGACATGGTGGAAGGAAGATAAACAGTGGGACACTGTGATACCTGGATACAAACTATATCGTAATGATAGAGCTGATCAAATTGGTGGAGGGGTTGCGCTCTATGTTAGAGAGGGCATTGAGTCAGAAAGGATTAAAGTTTTGCAGGGAACAAAATTTGCTGTAGAATCTCTATGGATTGAAATTCCATTTATGAAGGGGAAGGTGATGGCAGTGGGAGTATACTATCGACCGCCTGGACAGAATGAACAAATGGATGATGAAATGCTCAAAGAAATCAAGGAAGCTAACAAAAGTCACAACAGAGTAGTAATAATGGGTGATTTCAATTACCCCGGTATCGACTGGGTCAGTGTCACAGCAGGACAAGCTAAAGAGATAAAGTTTCTAGATGAAATAAATGACTGCTTCTTGGAGCAGCTGGTTCATGAACCGACCAGAGGGGAAGCCATACTGGACCTAGTCCTTAGTGGAACGCCAGATCTGGTGCAAGAAATAAGGGTGTTGGGACCACTTGGCAATAGTGATCATAGTATGATCATGTTTGATTTAATTAGTGGAGGACAGATAGTAAAGGAATCCACAGTACTACCTTTTAACTTTCAAAAGGGAGACTATGATAGAATGAGGAATATAGTTAGGAAAAAACTAAAAGGAGCGGTTCCAAAGGTTAAAGACTTACAGCAAGCTTGGGTGTTATTTAAAAATACTATCCTCGAAGCCCAGACCAGCTGTATTCCACGCATTAAGAAAAGTGGAAGAAAGTCCAAAATACTGCCAGCATGGTTTAAAGGTGAGGTCAGAGAGGCTGTTGCTGCCAAAAAAGCAACCTTCAGGAAATGGAAAAAGAGCCAAATGATGAAAACTGGAAACAGCACAAGCACTGGCAAGTTAAATGCAAAGCATTGATAAGGCAGGCAAAGCGGGAATTTGAGAAGAAACTTGCTACGGAAGCAAAAACACGAAATAAAGACTTTTTCAAGTACATTCGTAGCAAAAGGCCTGTGAGAGAGTCAATTGGACCATTAGATGATAGAGGGGTAAAAGGGGCAGTAAGAGGAGACAAGGCTATAGCAGAGAGACTGAATGAATTCTTTGCTTCGGTCTTTATTGAGGAAGATGTAGGGATGTTACCCAAGACTGAAGTGGTATTTAAAGGTGATACTGCAGAGGAATTGAGAGAAATATCGCTACACCGGGAAGATATATTACAACTATTTGATAAACTGAATAGTAGCAAATCACCTGGACCAGATGGTATACATCCCAGAGTGTTGAAAGAACTGAAATATGAGATTGCAGACCTGCTATTGGTAATCTGTGAACTTTCATTAAAATCATCTGTAATACCTGAAGATTGGAGGGTCGCCAACGTAACACCAATTTTTAAAAAGGGTTCCAGGGGTGACCCTGGAAATTACAGACCGGTGAGCCTGACGTCAGTACCAGGGAAAATGGTAGAAACCATCATAAAGAACAAAATTACACAGCATGAAGATAGTCATGGCCTAATGGGAGACCGCCAACATGGCTTTAGACAAGGAAGATCTTGTCTTACTAATCTGATATGTTTTTTTGAAGGTGTGCATAAACAGGTAGACAAAGGTGAGTCGGTTGATATAGTGTATCTGGACTTTCAGAAAGCTTTTGACAAGGTCCCCCATCAGAGACTTTTGGCGAAGCTAAAAAGTCATGGGATAGGAGGCAGTGTACTATTGTGGATCGGAAACTGGTTAAAAGATAGAAAGCAGAGGGTAGGGCTAAATGGCCAATATTCCCAATGGAAAAAGGTGAATAGTGGAGTACCCCAGGGATCTGTACTGGGTCCGCTACTTTTTGACATATTCATAAATGACCTGGAAAAGGGAATAACTAGTGAGGTTATCAAATTTGCAGATGACACAAAACTGTTTAAAGTTGTTAAAACCCAAGAGGATTGTGGAAAACTGCAGGAGAATCTGGATAAATTGGAAGACTGGGTATCCAAATGGCAGATGAAATTTAATGTGGACAAGTGCAAAGTTATGCACCTAGGAAAGAACAACCCACACTATAGTTACACGATGCAAGGCTCCACATTAGAAACCACCACCCAGGAAAAAGATTTAGGAGTCATCGTGGATAACATGTTAAAACCCTCCGCCCAGTGTGCAGCGGCGGCCAAGAAAGCAAATAGAATGCTAGGTATCATAAGGAAAGGGATGGAGAATAAAACAAAGGATATTATAATGCCTCTGTATCGCTCCATGGTACGACCGCACCTTGAATATTGTGTGCAATTCTGGTCACCCTATCTTAAAAAGGACATAGCGTTATTAGAAAAAGTACAGAGAAGAGCCACCAAATTGGTGAAGGGGATGGAAGGCTACTCCTATGAAGAGAGGCTAAAAAGGTTAGGGCTCCTTAACCTGGAAAAGAGACGGCTGAGGGGAGATATGATAGAGGTCTATAAATTAATGAATGGAGTGGAACGGATAAACGTGTATCAATTGTTTACGCTATCAGAATATAGAAAGACTAGGGGACATGTAATGAAGCTACAGGGTAAACTATTTAAGACAAATAAGAGAAAATATTTTTTCACTCAACGTGTAATCAAACTCTGGAATCTGTTACCGGAGGATGTAGTAAGGGCTGTTAGTATAGCTGGGTTTAAAAAAGGTTTGGACAAGTTCCTGGAGGAAAGGTCCATAAATCACTATTAAAAAGGGACCCAGGATATCAATGCTTGACCCAGTACAAGCATTGTGGAACCTGTGTCTTTTGGGGATATTGCTAGGTTGGAAACAGGATACTGGGCTTGATGGACCTCGGTCTGACCCAGTATGGCATGTCTTATGTTCTTATGTTCTCCTCAAACATGGATAAAGAAAAGTGAGAAAAGATCATCAAACCTGGATTCAAGAAATGCCCGAAGTGTTTGAGGAAGATGACTGCTGCAGATGCTCACCATCGTTGTGTGCTGTGCCTGGGAAAAGACCATCATATGGAGAACTGCCCTCACTGTGTCCGCATTTCCCCCAGGGCTTGCCGCTCCTGCAGTCACGCTTTAAAGGACTTCCTCTCCGAGGCTCAATCTTCAAAGGATTCCCTCTCAGAGGCTCAGTCTTCAGCTCACCCCTCCTCCATGGTCTGACCAGGTGTTTACAAGCAGTGAGGGAAGCAACCGCATGGCCACATCCAACATGACCACCGCTCAGAACCCTCTTCCTCTTTCTTCCGCAGCCCAGCATCTGTGCCTCTTCTGCATGTCCCACTACCCCACTAGCCAAGAGAAGCACATCTGCAGACACAGAGAAAAAGATGGATCCCAAAGGGCTTCCCACATCAGCACGGACTCCTGGGTAAAGACCAAGACTCCGCCTACTAACCGTACGACTGCCTGACATCACAATGACCCAAATGTGATGTCAGCTGTCACTGTGCTAATTAGGAAACCACTTCCCAAACCAGCCCTCCCTGCACCGTGCAATCTCCCAGGCCCAAACACCGATGCCGGGGCACCGAATTGAGCCACACTGGCAAGGGAAGATCAGCCAGCAGCAGCAGCAACTGGAGGTCAGAACAGAGACACAGATGTAGAGGGCCAAGTAGCTTTTCCAGAAGCTCTGCCTCCTCTACCCCCGTCCCCCAGCCAGAAGACCAGCGACGAGACTGGTCTTATCAGCCACACCCCAGATCAGGGTCCCCAGAACACACCACGGCTCTGGAACCAGAACACCCACCCGTGGCCATGAGGGACCTGTGGAGGCACTTTTTGGCACAGAAACTGTCTCACACAAGACCTCCAGCCACATCAGCCACCAGAGCTACCCCCCCCCCCCCCCACCGCACAGATGCAACCTCCAAAAGCATCGCCTTCTCCAGTTGGATTCTCCCCAGAGAACCTCTCCTTGGACAGTGAAGCAGAGGAGGCAGCCAAATTGCTTTCTGCAAGCAGCTCTTCCCCTCCCTTCAATGAACAGGAGACTCCTTCGGAGCCTGATACCCTGCCGCCACTCCCACCATCACCACCAGAGAACCTAACTTATCCAAAGTTCCTGCAGAAGCTGTCCTCCCGCCTGGCACTGACCCCTGCAGACACCCCAGGCCCCAGGAATGAGGTCCTGGAGCTCTTGAAATTCCTTGACACACCCAGGTCATTGGTCTGCATTCCAGTCCACCGCCTCCTGCTGGACAACCTCACATCTAATTAACAGACACTAGCATCCGTCCCAGCCACATCACAAAGACGGTGTGGCTGACGCATCCTGTTTGTCCATGGAGAAATCAGATGCTTTCATCGGTCCTAAGTACTTGTATCCTTCCTCTGGAGTGAGTTGTTTAACGGTATTTCCATTTATCAACTTTATTCCATTTTCTTCTATGATTTTTCCACCTTTGATTGCCAGTGTTGCACCTTTATTAAACCAAATTCCATTCTTATATCTTCACTAAAGATGTGAACAATGTTCAAAAATGATAAAATTATTAGGAAAAACAAAAGCTGAAATTGAAAGTCACCCATATATAATAAATGACTAATTTTTTGAATTTACTTAGAAAATTAGTAGGTACATTTTGTTTTATTTAAAATGATTTCTAATGGAATCATTACCAATACGAATAATAAAGGTGATAATAAATCACCTTGGAAACTTCCTGGCTTTATTTTAACATTTCCCAATTCTTTCAGAATTTACAGACTTTCTTTCAGAATGTCCTCCAACTAGCCATTGATACTTACCTCCAAAATCAGCTAATCTTTTTACTTATGCCAAAAATTTCTAAGCATTTTGTAATCCAGCTGTGTGGAAGTGAGTCAAATGCTTTGTCTAAGCCAGAAAAAAATTTGTTTTTCTTCTTTTTGAATTTTTAAGAACCAGTTTGTCAATCAGTGACTGGTCCTTTGTACAATGTGAGTTTTTTAAAGTATCCTTCTGTTCTGTTGGAAATAGTCCACTTTCTTTCAAGTATCACTACATTTTGTTTGCAGTAATTCCTGTAAACAACTTGAAAGTTGTTGGCAGGCATGTTATTGGTCTACGATTGTTTGGGTCATTTCCTTTTTCCTTGTTCTTTTGTATGTGGAATGTTCTTCCATTTTTCATCCATTCTTCATTTATTCCGCTTTGTAAAAACTCATTTCATTGTTTTGCCAGCCTGGAGTGTAGGCTTGCAAGTATTTGAGCTAAAAGCCATGTACTTCATTTTTTACAGGGACACTCCAGTTTTTCATCCTCTTGAATTTGAATCAGGATAATCACAATGGATATACATGACAGAGATCTGCATATAATGGAGACAGCAACCAAATAACCACCATAATAGGCTGTTTCAGGAAATGGAAAAAAGAGCCAAATGACGAAAACTGCAAACAGCATAAGTACTGGCAAGTTAAATGAAAGGCATTGATAAGGCAGGCAAATGGAGAATTTGAGAAGAAGCTTGCTGGGGAAGCAAAAATGCATAATAAAGACTTTTTCAAGTACATTCGTAGCAAAAATCCTGTGAGTCAGTTGCTCCATTAGATGATAGAGGGGTTAAAGGGGCACTAAGAGGCGACAAGGCGATAGCGGAGAGACTGAATGAATTTGTTGCTTCGGTCTTTACTGAGGAAGATGTAGGGATGTTACCCATGACTGAAGTGGTCTTTAAAGGTGCAGAAGAATTGAAGGAAATATCGATACATCGGGAAGATGTATTACAACTATTAGATAAACTGAAGAGTAGCAAATCACCTGGACCGGATGGTATACATTCAAGGGTGTTGAAAGAACTGAAATATGAGATTGCAGACCTGCTATTAGTAACTTGTGAACTATCATTAAAATCATTTGTAATACCTGAAGATTGGAGGATGGCCAATGTAACGCCAATTTTTAAAAAGGGTTCCAGGGGTGATCAGGGAAACTACAGACCGGTGAGCCTGACGTCAGTACTGGGAAAAATGGTAGAAACCATCATAAAGAACAAAATTGCTGAACATGTAGATAGTCATGGCTTAAAGGGAGACAGCCAACATGGCTTTAGACAAGGAAGATCTTGTCTTACTAATCTGTTATTTTGTTTTTTGAAGGTGTGAATAAACAGGTAGACAAAGGTGAGTCGGTTGATATAGTGTATTTGGACTTTCAGAAAGCCTTTGACAAGGTCACTCATCAGAGACTTTTGGCAAAATTAAAGAGTCATGGGATAGGAGGCAGTGTACTACTATGGATTAGGAACTGGTTAAAAGATAGAAAGCAGAGGGTAGGGCTAAATGGCCAATTTTCCCAA
The DNA here is from genome assembly GCA_033557465.1 of Ichthyophis bannanicus. Classification (NCBI taxonomy): domain Eukaryota; kingdom Metazoa; phylum Chordata; class Amphibia; order Gymnophiona; family Ichthyophiidae; genus Ichthyophis; species Ichthyophis bannanicus. The sequence continues at coordinate 127,196,663 of CM066048.1, forward strand.
TGGAAAAAAGTGAATAGTGGTGCACCCCAGGGATCTGTGCTGGGTCCGCTGCTTTTTGACATATTCAAAAATGACCTGGAAAAGGGAATAACAAGTGAGGTTATCAAATTTGCAGATGACAAAAAACTATTTAAAGTTGTTAAAACCCATGAGGATTGTGGAAAATTGCAAGAGGATCTTGATAAATTGGAAGACTGGGCATCAAAATGGCAAATGAAATTTAATGTGGACAAGTGCAAAGTTATGCACCTAGGGAAGAACAACCCAAACTATGGTTACACGATGCAAGGTTCCACATTAGGAACCACCACCCAGGAAAAAGATTTAGGCGTCATTGTGGATACCATGTTAAAACCCTCGGCCCAGTGTGCAGCAGTGGCCAAGAGAGCAAATAGAATGCTAGGTATGATAAGGAAAGGAATGGAAAATAAAACAAAAGATATTATAATGCCTCTATATCGTTCCATGGTGAGACCGCACCTTGAATATTGTGTGCAATTCTGGTCGCCGTATCTTTAAAAGGATATAGTGTTATTAGAAAAGGTTCAGAGAAGAGCCACCAAAATGGTAAAGGGAATGGAAAGATACCCCTATGAAGAGAGGCTAAAAAGGTTAGGGCTCTTTAACCTGGAAAAGAGACGGCTGAGGGGAGATATGATAGAAGTCTATAAATTAATGAACGGAGTGGAACGGGTTAACGTAGATCGACTGTTTACGTTATCAGAATATAGGAAGACTAGGGGACATGCAATGAAGCTACAGGGTAAACTATTTAAGACAAATAAGAGAAAATATTTTTTCGCTCAACGTGTAATCAAACTCTGGAATTTGTTAAAGTTCCTAGAGGAAAGGTCCCTAAACCATTATTAAAAAGGGACCCAGGATATCAATGCTTGACCCAATACTAGCATTGTGGAACCTGTGTCTTTTGGGGAAACTGCTAGGTACGTATGACCTAGATTGGCCACTGTTGGAAACAGGATACTGGGCTTGATGGACCTTGGTCTGACCCAGTATGGAATATCTTATGTTCTTAAATGTATACTGAACAAAAAGAAAAAACTACAGTATAGCCATAGACCTTATATATGCCAATGCAATTCTTTCAATATTTCCAAAACACTTGAAAAATAGTCAAATATATGAAAAATAGTACTTGTTTAGCATTTTGTAAGGCTAATATAAGAAAATATCTTTATATGGAAAAATGGAGCTCAATCAATGGTATAGTGTTTATAAAATAACACAATACCAGCTAAATGTCATCATCATTGCTCCAAACTATCTATTAAAAAACGTTTTGAAAAAATCTTCAATCTTCAATTACATTAATTCATTCCATTCATTTTTTTATATTTCTGTAATTTTTGTGACATACCAACAAAATACAAGTGAAAGGAACCAATTATCTGTTGTAAAAATTTAGTCATGCTGCATTGATTTTGTAACATGAATTCATCCAACTACGGCCGATAGTCATTGTGGATATCCTGAAAACTTGACTGACTCGGTGTGCCTCAGGACTGGGTTGAGAACCCCTGATTTAGAGGTCTGGGAAAACAGTTAATGGAAAATGTGGCTGCCATGTTCCCTCTAGGGGGCGCTGGAGTCTGCGGGCCACATTCCATATGTTAGAGGTGAGGCAGCATTATTTGCAAGGAGAAGCAAGTTCTGTGATAGTTTGGCCTATAATTGGCTCCTTCAGGGATATCTCCCAAGAGGCAACAGGATCCCCAGAGACCGATGGGGATCATGTTTGGCGTTTTTGTTAGAAGACATCGGTCTCTGGGGATCTTGCTGCCACTTGGGAGAAATTCCTGAAGGAGCCAAAGCGAGACAAGAGATTCAGCCCTGGCTCACAGCTGCACACTCTGAGGCCATTGCCTGAGCCACCCATGCTCAGGGCCAGTGTTAGACATGCAATGGCCCAGGGCACAAACTGATGAGAAGGTTCCAAAAATCCACCTGCAGCCTATGCCTCTCAGCTTGAAGCGGACTTGGGGGCCCCTGTGACATCGTGGCCTGAGAGAATTGCCCTATTTGGTACCCATTAACTCCAGCCCTGACCACACGCCATAACTGACAGAGGCCCCCAGGCAATTTTTAGAAAGGTGATATATATTAATACTGAAGAGGTCTGAGATCACAGCTGCCCTCCAGGCTTCCATCCCCTGTGCACACCTGGTTCCTACCGCTGCTCCCACCCAGCAGTTACCCCTTTTATGTAGATATTTATTCATTTTAAACTTCTATAAATGGCCTTCCAGTCCTTAGTACACACACTGCCCCAAGCTGGGTGTGAAAAGGTTGAAGCACATGGTTTACCTGTGCATAAGTACCCATGACACATGATGGGTTGGGGGGGGGGGGGACAGAAGGACAGACAGACAGCGCTCAAAGATCTAACATTTGTTTGCACAGGAATCTGGATTCCCTCCAATGCCATATCTCACCAATTCATCAAAAACAGATCTCCTAAAGGATGGTGGCAGTGTAATAATCACAAAATGTAGCCTAGAGGATTCTAGGTTTCTAGTTTTGCAAACACACTTTCACCTTCCGTTTATTCTAGAAGCCTGAGAGAGGTCCTGCCCTGATTTCAGTACCAGAGGTAAGCTGATTCTGAAGCAGGACGTCTCCTCCCTTTTAAAGGCAACTCTCGAGTTTCATGCAAATGTGATTGCTCTAATTCCTGTTTAAATAACAGCTACAGTTTCCCTTTTCAGCATCCTGTACACCAGCGGGAGCTAGTGACCCTTTCAGCTTTCTTTTCTGGGATCAAATCATGGAACTGCAGTTTGCTTTGCTTTTCTTACTGTTCCTCCCTTCGTGTAAGTGTTCTTCAGAAGAGCAGGAAACAGCTCCGTGGTTTTGTGAATAAATTAGGGTGTAATTAATGTTCCTCCTTGTTCTAGGTGTTCTTTCCCAAATTACCCTGGTGGAATCTGGTCCTGGAGTTGTGAAGCCCTCAGTCACTATCACGCTGACCTGTAAAGTCACCGGTTACAATATTGGGAGCGGCTACTGGTGGAGCTGGATCCGGCAGCCTCCTGGGAAAGCACTGGAATGGTTGGCAGCTATACGCTACAGTGGAGGAAACACAGGCTACAACCCCTCTCTCCAAAGCCGTTTAACTATCACCAAGGATGATTCCAAGAACGAATTCTATCTACAAATGAGGGACATGAAACCTGAAGACTCAGCCAAATATTACTGTGCGAGAGACACAGTGTGAGGAAGGAAGGAGGAACTCGTACAGATACTGCGGCTCTCTCTCTGCGTATAAAAAGGAACTAGAGGAATATCTGCAGTTCCCTTTCTGAAACTGTTTCCTAAACAGCTGCACTAGTCATAAAGTGGAATGAAGTGAATTATGCTTGAACTATATTTGGGGGGAAACCGTTTTTCTAAGTTGTTGGAAAAACTGTTAATCTTTTGGATATGGAGGTTTGATGGAAACCCCTGACATAAGGTATAAATATGAAGGGGGCAGATGAAACCTGACTGAGTGGGTGTGCCCCTAAGACTGGGTTGAGAACCCACTGCAATAATCTAAATGCGATATGACCAGGCGTGAATAATCATGTGCAAGTCGAAGTGTTTAAACACAATAGACAGTCATTCTGGGGTTAAAGTAAGACTACCAGATTGCTGGTGGGTGAATTAGGGACATGCGTTCATTTGTGGAGAAAGGGGTTGTTGATTGGTGACCTGTCCTCATGGAACATTTTAGTAATATATTCTTAAAATATACCTAAAGGCAGAGTCTTTAAATCTAGTTGCCAAAAATATTTCCACTCCATACAATAGCTTCAAACCTTGCTGGCATGTCCTACATACAAAAGACTTAATGACGCATCTGAAAAATTAACATAAACTAATAAAACCCAACCCCAAATTCCAGTCAGCCATTAAGAGCTGCAGCCACACTAAAGAGAAAGCAGGAGTCCCTGGGTCCCACTAGCAGGAAACAAACGTTAATGTTGTTGTTAAGTGCCGTCAAGTCGGTGTCAATTCATGACGACTCTCTGGATAGTTGTCCTAAACTGTGTTTGGTCTTAAGTCAGGCGGCTCATTGTTGATAAAGTGGCATCCATAGCTGCTGATATTGTATCAATACATACAAAAAAAAGGTCCAACCAGAAAAAATTTGATGAGAAAGGAAACAAAAAGAAAAAAAAATTATGGTTATAAAGAAATCAAAGAATTAAAGATAAAGTATTATCGGAATGTTTGTGGTGTAGAGATAAAAAAGCCCTGTGAATATCAAATGGCTCCTTTTATTCTTTTTTGTATAGATAATTATAAACTATAGATATGGTATCCAAAAGCCAATAAGCTAAGTGACTAAAACATCCAATATATTTAAAATAAAAACCACTACTTAGCTGGCAATCGGAGCCTGAAGATTTGCATGGAAGAGACAGCTGGAAGCAGAAGAATGTTGCAGCTGACAAAATCAGTGAGTCCAAAATTGCTCTGGAAACTTTCACCAGCAACAATCAGATGTCAATGAACAATGATGAATGAATTCTTTGATTTCTTTATCACCATAATATTTTTTTTTCCTTTTTTGTTTCCTTTCTCATCAAATTTTTTTCTGGTTGGATCTTTTCTTTGTAGTCTTTGAGTGGTCATGACCTGGTAATTTGTGTGTTTGATTGATTAGTTATTGTATCGATACATGACATTGTTGATCTTCAACCTTTTGCATTGACCTTCAGCTTTGCCAATCTTGATCTTCTCGGCATCATTCAACATGGATCCTTGAGCAACTTGTTGCATTCCAATTTGAGGCTGGAATTTTCTCTTTAACTCTCGTAGCTTTAGGAAAACTGATCTGGTTCTTCCTCTAATACTGTAGTTTCCGATTCTATTTCCTTGCATGCATCAGTGTAGTACTTCTCCTTGTCTTGTCTTGTCTTGCTGCACAATCTCTGCTGAGTTCTCTGTCTCCTCTAGCTTTAGCTTCTCCATGTTTATGGTCAATTTTTTTAGTTTCTTCAGTCATCCATTTTGGCCATTTTTGCTTTTTCACCTGTTGTAGAGACGTCTCACTTTCTTCAAGCACAACTTTCTTGATCCCATCCCATAACTCTTCTGTGCCCTGTCACCTGTCTCCAAAGCAGCAAATCAATTTTGAAGGCAGTCTTGAAATTCCAGTGGTATATTCTCAAAGTCATATTTAACATGCTAATAGCAGGTCCAGTTCAAAGACTTCCAGCTGTGTCCCAGGATATTTCACATTGATGAGCTATTAATATTCTCTACCAAGAAATAAAAGAGTTTCCAACCTTTGGTAATTTATTCCACATAACAGGACCAGCTAACAAGAAGGCATGATCCCTTGTCTCAGCAAAATGAAAAGTCTTATTGCGTGGCTCTGTAACAGCTGTGTACCTTCCGAGTGCAAGAGTTGGAAGAGCTAATAGATTCTCAGTATACTATTGAACTTCCGCATAAAGAGCACAGTCTATTTAAATCAATAGTTTAAATGTTACTGTCCATAAGACTGATCACCAATGGAAAGAAATCAAACAAGGTGTTACTTGCTCAAAGCATAACACTCAACACAACAAGCTGTAAAGGGTGGATGGCTTGTTACGGCAATGAATTGCAGTAATCATGTTTGACTAACACCAACAATTGCAGTAGAGATCTGAAGTCGTCTAAAGATAGACATCGCTTCAGTCTCCATAAAAACCTTTGGGGTCCTTTTACTAAAGTGCACTGTGCAGCTCATGCAAGTTAGAGCATGGGCTAAGCCCTTGTTGTGGCCCACGGTAATTGTCAGTGTGGGTCAAACACAGCACAACCAGATTTCCAGATTAGGTGGGTAAAGAGCCGAAAGCGGGTGGGTGAGTTTCCTGCGGTTGGCGCACGCTGCGCTATCTGCCAGGCATGCCATTAACATGGGTGCACTTACTACCACCACTATAGGTGGAAGTAAGTGTGCCAATGCTGTTTTCATGCCGCATTAGTGTAGGTTGCACCGCATTACTGTTGAGAACATGCTTTCCACATACCCAACAGTTCACACAGTGATGTTACACCCAGTGCACTATAGTTGTATTTATTTATTTATTTATTTCAACGTTTTTATATACTGCCCCTTCCTGGGAGTTACTTTAAACCGGGGGGGTAAGAGTAGTATATGGGTTTTGAGTGCTATGGATGCATTTGGTGTGATATCATGGTGCTGTTTAGTAAAAGGGCCCCTTAGCTTATAAAAAGATGGCTAAAGACCTTCATTAATAAGAACCCGCATAGAAAAGGATATGTCAAGTCCTGCTCCTAAACTACACATCTGAGACAGCACAGAATGACCCAGATGGACTGATGATGGTGGTTCAAAGTCTCTGCATCGACTTAAAGACATAACGTCAGTGTTTTAGCATTAAGGAGATGATTTTACAACCCCCTGCACTGCTAACTCGCCTTGCCACACATGTATATGGGGCCTGTTTTATAGAGGGAAGCACGAGTGTATTTTACTTCGGGGCACCTGACCTAGGGCAGACGTGAATGCCAGCGCCTAGGCTGGTCAGATAAGGTATATAGGTTAGAATATTTTAGAACTTATATTTATTTATTTAGCTAGGCTTATATACTGCTTTGCTACCAGTCAAAGCAGTGTATGTTCAGGTACTGTACATATATTTTTCCCTTGTCCCCAAAGAGCTCACAATCTATGGTTTTGTACCTGAGGCAATGGAGGGTTAAGTGCCTTGCCCAAGGCCACAAGGAGCATCTGTGGGACTAGAAACCCCAGTCCTTCCGGCCCAAGGTTGCTGTTCTCTAGCAGGATTTGAACCCCTGGTCCTCAAGCCTGGGGTAACTTGCCCCAACCCCTAGGCCACTCCTTCCTTCCGCAGAACTTTAAGCTTCACCCCAGGTTCCATCCCTGCACATACCCAACCTGAAGGTACATGTAACGGGACTTACATGCACATATGCAGAATAACAACCATCTAAAGCAGAAAGGTAAGTTCTTTAAAAAAAAGGATTTACATGTGCTGTTTGTGTGTGACTTTCCCTCACATCATTATAAAATCAGCCATTAAATGCTAATTAATTCTCAAACATCCATAGTTCAATATCTGACAGACATGTACCAGCACACTTAATCGCAACATCGATGGCGATGGAAAACTGCGCATCATCCGCATAAATCCTGCACTAGACATTACATACAAAGTAATGCCAAATACAGATAAAGAGTAAAGCCGAAAAGACCGGTCCCTGCGGCACCCCAGTTTGGAGAGAAGAACACTTAGGAGCATGTTTACTGATGTGCACTACCAGGGTAACACGGGGCTAGCACAAGGTTTTGGCATCACACTAAAAAGTAAGACAGGGCCGCGCTCTAAAAACACAGCGCTACCTGGTAGCTCACATTGGGGCGACAGGAGCATTCCCATATAGGCATGGAGAGTGCGGGCATTAGTCCCCCACACTAACCTCGCTTCACGCAAGGTGCGTTAGTTGCACCTGCAGCCCGTTTGCCACATTAAAGCGCGGCTTGTCTGTGCTAACTCCAGGGATGTACAAGACCCCTTGCTGTTAGCTAGACACCCCACACTGTAACGTGGCCCACGCAAGTGTTACAAGCACAGGGCTTAGTAAATCTGCCCCTTAGAGTCCCGATACACCTGTTGCACATCATTGGCTAAAATAGAACACAAGGTATTTCAAAACTGTCCCAGCAATCCCCATACTCTCCAGTCGGGACAGTAATTTGCTATGAGTTAACATGTCAAAGGCTGCAGTGATATCCAGGCAAACAAGAATTTAGGAACTAACCTGACCAAAGCCCTGCAAAATAGCACCAAAGCTAAAGAATAGCGATGCCCTTGTCCTATTTGCCCATCTAAACCCAAACCAGATAGGATCACCGTTCCAAGCCCAGCTCGGGGTGAGTTACATACTGGTGCAGTGAATACGTCCTGGCTCTAGCATATACATTTCTGCCAGCACTTAAGGATGAGGCGTCTTGCCCAAGGTCACAAAGATCATCAGTGGGAGAAGCACAACTTGAACTCTTGGTTACCGGATTCTCAATGTTTACCTCTAACCCCTGTGTTCTTCGCTCTATCCATGCTGACTGCCTGCACCTTCCCTCTGCCTCACAATCCCACCTGCAATCCATTCACACTTCTGCTTTCTTCTTTCTCGGTCCTGCTCTCCGGAACGCTCTTCCGTATAATCTTCGCCTTGAACTATCCTTCCCAAAACTGTAATCTATGCTCAGAACCCACCTATTCCAGCTAGCGTTAGACATTTCTCCTCTCCACACATAGCCTCCCCGTCCCCGTCCCTCCCCTCTCCCTTCTCCTCCCCTCGCCCTCCTTCCCTATCGTGTGACTGTGTTATCTTCCCTATCCAACTACGGCCTTTCTTTCTATTTCCGCTCTGTTGCAGCTATTTTGTAATGTGTAAACCGCCCTGAAGGCGTGATATATTAAGCCTGTTAATAAATGTAAAGATAAAGGGAAGCCAAAATAGTGGATAGTAAGTTTGAAATTATTGCTTTTCCTGAAGAGGTTTTGCTATTTCTATACCAAGTACCATTTGATTTCATTTAATGTACGTGTATTTGTTCTTTCCTTTCCCAGCACTTACCCTTGGGACGTCCTCTAATTCTCTGGGCCGAGGAAGTACCTTACCTTCTCTGTCTGGGATCCCAGGAGAACAAACACACACACTCGCACATAAATAGCATGTAAGTTTATTCCGTACGTTAGAAGTGCAGTCTATCTTTTTATACAGTAACATAAACATATATGTGTCATAAACCCATCCCAGCAGCCTAGCACTGCTTATCAGCAACCGTACAAACTGGTACCTGTCTCTGTGAAGATCACTTAATTTTGTCTTAGCACAACACATTCCTTTCCATCTAGGTATGCACAAAATATCCATTTTCCCTTGTGGGCCATATGGTCCCTCTGTACAACAAGAAACTTATTTTCCCCTTACAATACTTATTTTTCCCTTACAATTCCCTCCTTTGGGCCTGTATAGGCCCACTAGAACAGCCTAATAATCTACTACAAAATAACTAAACAGGCATTATTAACTGAATATCTGTACGCGGCAGCTCAGGTACATCAGCCACCGTAAAAGCAGGTGTATAAGAGTACATAAAAGTGGTGGAGCTCTACAGAGCCTTTCGACAACAGCCAAGAACAAATGAGAATATACAATAGAAAAGAACAAGGATTACAAAACCACTCAATAGGGCAATAATCAGTGTATTACTAATTATTTTTGGATCAGCAAAGAATATTGGACTTTGCAAGGAAATTGAGCCATTCTGCATGTGAGAAATCATGATGAGCCACCTTGCTAGCCCAGAGATCAAAGCTTGGGGTTACTTTAGGTCAAAATCTCTGGGCAAGCAGGCAGTTTTAACCAGACAGAACTGAATGAATGACTCATAGACAATTGACACCCTACAATAGTAGACCACGGGTACAGCATTAACCCTAGCCAATCCTGATTTGAGCATGCTGCCTGTTAACCTATGAGTTACCAGAGCATGCAGCAGGCACGAGTCTAATTAAAGTACTTAGGAGGGGGATTTTCAGCAGGACTTCGGGACTTCAACTGACAGACGAGACAGACGTGTTTCTGTGGTCTCCCGGATTTTCCTCTAAGTGATCGCTGAAAAGTCCCCCGACCGATTGGAGTGAAGCTACAATAATCCGGTGATGTATTAATGCTTAACTTCTACTTATTATTCTAAAAGGACTTAATTTAATAAAAGCATATTGTATTTACCAAAGTGTCTATGCCTAGTCTGTGAGCTAGTGAGTGACAGGGTTAACTCATATTGTATTTGCCAAAGTGTCTATGCCTAGTCTGTGAGCTAGTGAGTGACAGGGTTAACTCATATTGTATTTGCCAAAGTGTCTGTGCCTAGTCAGTGAGCTAGTGAGTGACAGGGTTAAAGGAAAAGCATAAAATTTGGCAATACAATCAGCCCTTTGAGACCAGCCCAAAGGAAGATACATCAGAGAGTAAGCATGAGAAACTGCTGTAGTTGAAGAACAGTATAGAGCAGTATTAGACAGGCTAAAAGCAGAAACAATAAAACAATCTGTAGCATTAAAACTAGAGACAGTTTACAATGAGCAAGGGACCTAGTCATATCCCAAAGAGGGGCGAGTAACACCAATGTTATACAAGAAAGTAGAAAAAGAAACATGGGGCTGGGTGCAGTTTAAATTGTTAAGTACAGTAAACCTCTGCATTTCACACAGATTAGAAGGTACAGCAATGAGACATGTTGAGAGAAAAGCTCCAGCTTGTAGCGAGCTGCGCACACAAAGGTAAGGCAGTCTGGGCAAGTAGTATTGCCGTATTAACAGTTCCAGAGATGGGCTGAAGGAGGCACCACATGAATGGTAGGAAGAGTCAACACAGTCTTGTGCATGATGGTCAGGAGGCTGGAGGGTGGTCTGGAACCGAAGATGATGTCAGTGGAGACAGTACACGCTTGATTCTTGATGCATGGATCCACGAAGCGCAGGAGTCCCACAGGATGGCTGTCCATGTGATGACGATCACTGTAGTTGGAGGTCCCCAGGGCGGGTCCAGGGTACCGTGCTTGTGAGGTGCTCTGACCTGCACCTGCTCACCAACTTTGAAGGGATATGTTCGTTCAGTACCTCTAGGCCGATAGCTGCTTTTCTTCAGGAGTCTTCTCCTCTCCTCTCCAGTTGCTAGGGCCTTGGCTGCCCTGACGTAGCTACTTCTCATCCTGGTCCTGAAGCCTGATCTGTAAATGTAGAATGTTTCCAGCGAGGGCAATGGCTTCAGGATCTTTTGGCTGCACCTTCACTGCAATCGGTGTTATCAGAAGAACTTGGAACGGTCCCATACTGGAAAAGGGGCTTGTACTGTGTGCTGATGGTATGTCTTTACCAAAATCCAGTCTCGAGATTGAAAGAAAAGAGCTGAGTCATCCAGCAGAAAGGACTGGACCTGCTGAGCATACCTGTGGAGGGAAGAGAGTTGCCTCTGCTGCTAGGAAATACAAGAGATCAAATGTGAGGCTCAGGAGTATAAAAAGTAAGCAGTCTTCCATATAACAGTTCAAAGGGGGAAAACTTTCAGTCTACCCCCCTTAGGGCAATTTTTTGTTTGTTGAACAGAATCAAAGGCAAGACAGTTTGGTTTCTTTACAAAGTTTTTTAAGGTTTCGGAGGTTCCCCTCTTCGTGGATTGCTGCTTGCATACAACAGCCAATCCTAAGCAACTCAATTTAGCTAACACATTTTGACAAGATGCCCACACTTCCTCAATTTTTCACAATTTTAGAATTATACCAACTTGTAAAAATTTGTGTAGATAACTTTCCTCCTTTACCTTCATGTGTCGGGCCAGGACACATAGAGGCAAAAAGGGATAAAAGCATCTGAAAAGCACCACATGGCCAGTGTGGGTCTCCCCAAAGCTCATTAGGATGAAAGGTGCACTCAGCCTATCTCCAAGTGTCTATTTACAATTATTGAGTATATATCTGAGCTAGATGACTTCCAAAATTGGAGTTAATGGGGATGGCATAATCAAATATTGTAGAATATTAATTGTCAGTTTTCTTTCTAGGTGGATACATCGGATACATCATTTCACATTTCAATTTACCTTCACCATTTTTTTTTTTACTGTAAATTTGAGTTCTCTTTTCCAACATGAATATTCCATCACACTCCTCCCAACACCACTGTTTTTTTTTCTTACATCATTCCATCAAACTACATACATAGGTCCTTCTGGTTTTTTGTTATACCATACTAGTGTATCCTTATTTGGCAAGGCTGACAAGAACATCAAACAATGGTTAAAACTTAGTATTTTTGTAGAAAATATATCAGTGTGAGTAAACAGTATCCCTTTCCCACTAACTTAATTGGTCCAGTACTAAGTGGACATGTGCTCTTTCTAAATACAATGTAAAACTATTATTTTACAACATTTTATAATATCAATCCCAATAGGAAGAAGTATGGCTTCTAACAGGATGGCCACATATCTCTCAGGTGTGACTAGAGTCTATCGTATACACTGTTCCCAGTGAGAGCGCTGTAGGAAACTTAAAAATATTTGAAGACTGATCTTATAATTGCAGTGTCCACAAGGATCTGTGCATGCTACTCACTAATCATGGTGTTTAAGAGATCCTTTTGAGGTGAGAGGCCTAAGAAGGTACAAGGCATTTGTAGCTGGACCTCATGGCAATACTTCCTCAGGTTCTTCTTGGCCTACTCTCCCTTGCCTATTCATGTCTCTGCCGAGGTATAAATATAAAGTCATGTTCTTCAGGCCTTGGGGGTCCTCGAGGAGTCTTAGAGCAGTCAGAATTCCGGTGGCCCAGATCATCACATTCGAAGCAGCACGTTTATTGCCTTTCCCTAGGCTGTGGCCTCACCTTCTGTCTCTCTCTCTTTTCAAACCTCTCCTAGATCATTGTTAACAAGTACAATTTTGTTTATCCAATCAACTCAAGTTAATGTTATTGTTGTATTTTGTAAATAAAATTACAAATATTATCATATTTTTTCTGGGAATTCAGTTCCATCTTTCTACTAAATGTGATCTATATGCTTGGGAACAAAGCAATTTCTGATCAGCCTCTGTCCAAAAAATTTCAGCAACTTAAGGGTAATGCAAATTCAAAAGAAACAGTAAGTGCTACAACATATATCTGTTTTTCTCAGGAATTGTATTCCTGAACCTGAAATTAAAAAAAAAAGCTTTCAAAACAAAATACACTTTTTCTCTGGACTCCAACACGTAAAATTAAAATACAGAAAAACAGATGAATTTATCCTAAAATCCAATATTGTAATAAATTAAACTGGAAAGATCTATGGTGTTACTGTCCTGTTCATCAGTCATCCGCGCTGAGCTTAACAATGTAAAGTAATTAACTTAAAATCGTACAGTTCAGGAAACAGACATTCAAATAACATGAAACTGCCAAGAGGTGAATTCAGAATCATACTTTGTCACATTTAAATTAAAACCTTATACATAATTCTTGAGACTGGTATCAAACTGATCTGAAACAATGAAGTTATCTTAAAACAATTTACTTAGAGTTATAGCCAACCTTGATGTTATCTCAAACACAAATAGCAAAGTAAACAGCAGGCTCTCTTGTGTCCAGATTCCTTCAGACAAATGCAGATTACTATATAGTTGAACAAGAGAGAGAAAAGTCCTAAATATTAAGAGTTTAAAAAGAAAAAGTTGCTTGAGAATTGTCACTAATTGTGATTGCTATTAAATTCCTATAGTTGCAACTCTTTGTGTTTTGTAATATATGAACAATAATTATGCCCTCTATGAGGTGCTTGCCACAATATATAAAATTCTCTTTTAACTCTTTAAGTTTGCTTGATAGCATACAGTCAAAGACAAAAACAAACATATAACATATTACCTTCTTATTCACCCAAACTTTAATCATTTTCAAGTTGCAATCTCATAACTACTGGCTCATACAATCTCTTAATTACTGGCTCAGAATGCCCCATTGTCCTGACAGGGTTCTCAACCCCTACTTTGAAGGTCAAAGAAAAACAAAATAGCTCCCACCAGACCTTTCTGACATCATCACAGCCCTTTTACCATCAGCTAGGGGAAGCACAGCAACAGCTGGAGAAAAAGTCTGAGATTTCTCACACGTTGGCATACACCCAGCCAAGCAGATATCAGCTTTCTTAGTTTTAGGCAAAGGTAACTCCACAATACCCTTTATTCTTCTCTCTCCACAATACCCTTTATTCTTCTCTCTCCACAATACCCAGATTTATTTTTCTCTTTCCTTCACTTATGAGGTGTCCCAAATACTTAACCTCAAATACTTAACCTCCCTCTTCACATATTGTAATTTTTTTTTCCGGGATACCCTTAATCCTTTCTTTCCCAAGAAATTCATCAGACTGTTAGTGGCTTCTATCACAGCTGGTTTCTTTTTCCCTGAACTTAGCAGGCCCAAAACACGTACCTCAAATCTACTACACTGAACCATTTGTGGTCATGCAGAATTTTGCTCAACAATATATAAGGGTTTGGGACCACAGAATGCTGGGTCTAGACAATCTTATTCAAATTCCTTAAATGCTGCCCCAGCCACTAAAACATATTACAGAGGTTCTTAATTTAAACAGAAGACAAATCAAAGCTTACAAGTGCTTTCTTAAGAAATTTCACCCTGCATAATGAACTAGACCCTCAGGGTATTTGGAGCCCACCCCTCTCCCTTGATTTCTCCACTTCAGACTCAGTATTTACATTGTATGTCTCACTCACACAATCGGTCTCAGTTCCCAATAGAATGTCCCAACCACCAAGGTAGGTACCAAAGTCCCACTTTTCCTTACCTCGGTCTGTGCACAGAATTTACTTAGTTGCTGCAGTGCCTGCTTGTAATTCACCATTTTGCACACTCTGGTTCACAACACCTCTGTTCACTTGTTTTCAACTCCGGGACCATTACCAGCTAGCAGAGAAACATCTCTGCAGAGGGCGAGTGAGACTGTTGAAATCAACAGGACGCGTCTTCGCACCTCCACTCAGCAGGAGTCACTCTACTGTGGGAAAATCCCGGTGAGCCCCAGCTGTTATCTACACCTTTACCTGTGGCCAATTCACCTTTGGCCAACCTGGCCAGTGAGACTCAGAGAGGAATATTGTGAAGCAGGTTAAGAGCTCTTAACATATATCTGGTTTTGTTTGGGGGGGGGGGGGGTTCCTTAGTTGTTCCCCCAAAACTGTAATCAGGAATGTTTTCTTTTTTTCAAAACAAAAGTGCATGGGGAGTGAGTGGAAGGAGGTCAGCCCGACTGTGCTCTGCTGTGGTGTGGACTCTCTGGGTTCCTGTAGGGCCGGCGCTCACGCGGTGCCTGCCCCGACGTCATCTACGGGGCATAAGATCATCTCCGCTCCGCGGTCACGCGGTAGCGGTCGCGCTTGAAGGGGCGCGGTTAAAGGGGCATATCCTGCTCCTTATGCGCTCCTTTGGCGCTCTTGGCGTTCTGGTGGTGGTTATCCTGGCATGGGCAGGCGTAGGAAGCGCTCCCTCAACGTGAGTACTGTTAATTCTCCTAAGATAATTAGAACTGTTGGTCCTATGGATAAACACGTTGTGTTACTGAAGGATGAGGAGGCTGCCTCCGGGTCTGTTGCCGAGTGTGTTTCCCCTCCAGATGACGCCTCTCGGGGGTTATTAAGCTCTGCCCTGCTTACAGAACTGGATATTATCGACCCAGTGACCTCCTCACCAATGATGGAAGATCTGGTGCTAGTTGGGGAAGTCGTATCCCCTTTAGCTTCATTGGACGGTACTAATGTGCCACTGGTAGTACCTCTGCCACAGGCTATTCAGCTACCGGGAGACTGTGTGGATATCCGCTCTGAAGCAGCTCATGTTAAGATGGATTCTCAAAATGTATCTTTGGTAGATGTTTTATCTGTTTTATCACGCATTGAGTCTTCTATTTCTTCTTTAGCTATGGTTGCCTCTCAATTTTCAGAGTTTTCTAAAGGATCAGTTGCAAAAAATGGCTCAACATGATTCACAAATTGTTGCCTTAGATGCTAAATTTCATAAATTAGAAAAGCAGTATGATTCCTTACAGAAATCGTCTTTATCTTTCATGAAAGATCGTTTGACTTTACATATGCAACAGGAATTGTTAGAGAACTCGCTCCGGGCTACTAACATCCGCTGTTTAAATTTTCCTCATACGAGGTTGATATCCCCTCAGATTTTATTTGATAAATATCTAACTGAAGTTTTGGGGTATGATAATAATTCAAAACCGCTTATCAATAAGCTTTATTATCTGCCTGGGGCTAGAGCTCCTCCTGTTGCTGACCCACTTGCTGTAGTTTCTAAAGTTCAAGCTGATTCTATGGATCTGTCAGCATTCATAGAGTCATCTCAGGATTTGATTTCTTCTCGTGCCACACTTATTGTATCTTTTACCACAGAAGCGGATAAGAATTCTGTGATGAGATTATTTTTTGCTAATAAAAGTGCTCTTTTTTGTGGGGCAAAAATAACCATTTTTCCCGATGTTTCTAGACAGACACAGTTGAGGCGTAGGGCTTTTTTAAATTTGAAGCCCCGGGTCTTAGCTGTGGGTGCATCATTCTTTCTCAAATTTCCCTGTAAATGCGTGGTGGTCTTAGAGGGAACTAAATATGTTTTTTCTGAAACGTCGTCGTTAGAGACATTTATTATACATCAGGCTCCTTCAAAGCTGTAAGTTTTTCCTTATTATTCTGTTTTCTGTAATGCAAAGTAATTAGAGCTTATGTATTTTTTTGGGCTGTATTTCCTTCGTTTTCTTGTAAAGCTGTGTTTTTCTTATATGTTTTCTTAATGATTCACTTGTACTCCCCCTTAATGTGGACTAGGATGATTGCTGACATTTCTTTATTTCAAATATTGTTATTTGTTTCTTTGATAACTTGAATAAAATATAATTTAAAAAAAAAAAGTGCATTTTTTTTCGTAGCTTGCAGTACAGAAGTAATGTAAACACACAAAACACTGCCAGGCTTGTTATGTTACGGTCTGCTTTTAAGGTTCTTACTTCAGTGAACAATACATTCCGATCCCAATCCATTGCCTCAGAAAATCCATTCCATGCTACAATACAAACTCATACAGACAAGAAGAAAAAAACTAGCTGTCTCAACACATTAGTTCACAATTAATGGATGAGCGAGCTACAGCAGACGCTGGGAGATGTTTCGTTGTTAAATTTTATGAAAGGTTTTGTAGGTCGGTCCCTCTTACCCAGGAACCCTCCCCTTAGCTAAAGAAGACAGGAAAGGCTTGGAAGAATAGAGAGACAAATAAACAAACACCGCCGGTGCATTCCAGGGACTCGGAGTCATCGGTTTTACCTTCGCCAGAGACTGGGGGCATCATACAGGCACATAGATAAACTAAGCACAGTAAACATGCTAACAGACTTCTTCTGCAGATTGAGCAAATGTCCTGTAACCTACACCGACAGCATATGTAGAATGCCTTTTGAACTGCAGTTTTAAACCTTATCACAACATTTAGCTGCACACGCACTCCCGCGGATTCTGGAGCAGTCCCCTTACCTTGGGACCCCCCCCATCCTCTAATTAATTCACAACAAACGCACGTCTGGCCACTTGCTTTCTGCACAGTACCCGTCACTAGCGTTATCGCTTAGGAGTACGGCAGGGGTATCTTGCCAAACTCACACAGGCACACAAGCACACAGAGAAGGAGAAGGATATTACCACAGACCCAGCAGGACGTCCCTGTTATTCACTGCGCTACGAAAGCGCATATTTTCCAGCACTACCAGAGCGCATATTATTTCACAGCGCTCCCAAAACGCATATTTTTTTTCAGCGCTACCAAAGCGCAGATTTTTTTCACAGCGCCCCAAAGCGCAGATTATTTCACAGTGCTGCCAAAACGCATATGATACTTTGCGCTGCCAAAGCACATATGTTACACAGCGCTGCCAAAGCGCAAACGCAAAATGAGCTCCCAAAGCATCAAGGTAAAAATTCCAGTACAGCCACCAAAGCTGCAGTAATTTAGGGGGTGGAAAAACCCAGTGCAACGGAGAAAGGCCAACTTCTGACACCAAATTGTACGTGTATTTGTTCTTTCCTTTCCCAGCACTTACCCTTGGGACGTTCTCTAATTCTCTGGGCCGAGGAATTACCTTACCTTCTCTTTCTGGGATCCCAGGAGAACAAACACACACACTCGCACATAAATAGCATGTAAGTTTATTCTGTACGTTAGAAGTGCAGTCTATCTTTTTATACAGTAACATAAACATATATACGTCATAAACCCATCCCAGCAGCCTAGCACTGCTTATCAGCAACCGTACAAACTGGTGCCTGTCTCTGTGAAGATCACTTAATTTTGTCTTAGCACAACACATTGCTTTCCATCTAGGTATGCACAAAATATCCATTTCCCTTGTAGGTCTTATGGTCCCTCTGTACAACAAGAAACTTATTTTCCCCTTACAATACTTATTTTTCCCTTACATTTAATGCCTACACTGGACTAAAAGTTCAAATTCCATCAGTGAGTCTATTAAGTATAGCAGCAGGCTAGCGGATGTGGTTAGTTTTTTCTGCCGTGATCATGGTATTCGCCCTCAGGAAGGAACTTAGATTGTAAGCCTTCCAGGGACAGGCAAATACTACCTGCTGAACCTGAATGCAACTTGCCTTGAACTCTCAATAAGAAGATCGGATCTAGCAATTGATGGATATGTGCTTATTTCCTTTTATATGTGAAAAAAGAGAAAAGCAGGCGTTTATATCACGCTCAGCGCCCTCTTTATTCTCTGTCCTCGGATAATGTGCTTTCGAGACAAAAAGCTAGAAAGATATGATAACTCTGTAGGGAAGCAATTCATGTTCCTTTTCCTAATTTTTTTAAGGTCTTTCAAAACCAAAGAAGCAGACAGAAATTTGGAGATCGATAGGAACTGAAAACCAGACTGAAACAATGCAAGGAGTGACCAGAAAGCAAGTAGTGTGTGTCTTTTCTATTCATGTCACCTCCTTAATTCTGTAAATTCAGAATATAATTAAAAGACAGTATATGAACTCCCACATATGTAGCATAATTGGAATAAAAACGCACTGATCCATACTAATCAGAAGAGCATAGGTCCCCTCCAAGATCACATTTCATAGATTAATTACAAATTGTTCTTATGCAGAATGATGGCAGGATAATATATTTTGGAGTTGCACAAACCAGTAGGCTGTTTGTATTAGGTGATCTGTACTCTTGAACTGATCGCAAAAGAGTTATTTTGAGGGTCTTTGGCAAAGGCAATGTAATAATTATGATATATGGACTAGAAGACAAAAGATGGAGTATTCTAAGTTCACCAACCCATAGTCACCTTTCCTATACAGGGAGCCCTGTTCACTATACTATCATTATGAGATTTCAATAATCGGTTCAGATTTCTATAACTGAGGACTCTGAAGCTGGATGTTTCCTCCCTTTTAAAGACAGCCCTTTTCTCTCTCATTTTCATGCAAATCAATGTGCCTTGTCCCCTGCTTAAATAGCTGTTATAGTTTCCATTATCAGAAGTCTATTCACAAGTAGCACTCTTGCAGTTCTGAATCCCGCGATCAAATCATGACATCACTTTTTTCTTTTCCTACTGATCTTTCCTTCATGTAAGTACGTAAAAATAACTCTGTGCTTTTCTGATTAGGTTAGTGTTTAACTATTTTCCCTGTTTTTACAGATGTTCTTGACCACTTTACTCTGGAGCAATCCGGTCCTGAATTTGTGAAGGTCTCGGCCACTCTCAGACTGACCTGTAAAGTTACTGGGTACAATATTGGTAGCGAACATGCTGGGGACTCGATACGGCAGACTCTGGAAAATGTGCTGGAATGGATGGGAGGTACAGCTTACTATGGAGCCACAGCCTACACCCCCTCTCTCCAAAGCCAATTAATTTTCTCCAAAGACAACTCCAAAAATGAATATTATTTAGAAATAAGGAACATGAAACCTGAAGATATGGCCACATATTACTGCGCGAGAAGCTTTCACAGTGTGAGAAAGGAATGAGGAACTTGTACAAATGCTACGGCTCTAAAGTCTCTGATGAGGGACCTTATCAAGGGCTTTCTGAAAGTCCAGTCCCTCATCAGAGACTTTTGGCAAAACTAAAGAGTCATGGGATAGGAGGTAGTGCACTATTGTGGATCAGGAACTGGTTAAAAGATAGAAAGCCGAGGGTTGGGCTAAATGGTCAATTTTCCCAATGGAGAAAGGTGAATAGTGGAGTACCCCAGGGATCTGTGCTGAGTCCGCTGCTTTTTGACATATACATAAATGACCTGGAAAAGGGAATAACGAGTGAGGTTATCAAATTTGCTGATGACACGAAACTATTTAAAGTTGTTAAAACCCATGAGGATTGTGGAAAATTGCAAGAGGATCTTGATAACTGGAAAACTGGGCATCCAAAGTGCAGATGAAATTTAATGTGGACAAGTGCAATGTTATGCACCTAAGAAAGAAAAAAACAAATTATGGTTACACGATGCAAGGTTCTACATTAGGAACCACCACTCAGGAAAAATATTTAGGTGTCATCGTGGATAACATATTAAAACCCTCCGCCCAGTGTGCAGCGGCGGCCAAGAAAGCAAACAGAATGCTAGGAATCATAAGGAAAGGAATGGAGAATAGAACAAAGGATGACATCATAATGCCTCTATATCGTTCCATGGTGCGACCTCACCTTGAATATTGTGTGCAATTCTGGTCGCCGTATCTTAAAAAGGATATAGCGTTATTAGAAAAGGTACAGAGAAGAGCCACCAAAATGGTATAGGGGATGGAAGGATACCCCTATGAGGAGAGGCTGAAAAGGTTAGGGCTCTTCAAACTGGAAAAGAGACGGTTGAGGGGAGATATGATAGAGGTCTATAAATTAATGAATGGAGTGAAATGGGTAAACGTAGATCAATTGTTTATGTTATCAGAATATAGAAAGAGTAGGGGACATGCAATGAAGCTACAGGGTAAACTATTTAAGACTAATAAGAGAAAATATTTTTTCATTCAACGTGTAATCAAACTCTGGAATTTGTTACTAGAGGATGTAGTAAAAGCTGTTTGCGTAGCTGTGTTTAAAAAAGATTTGGACAAGTTCCTGGAGGAAAGGTCCAAAAACCGTAATTAAAAGGGACCCAGGATATTACTGCTTGACCCAATACAAGCACTGTGGATAATGTGTCTTTTCGGGAAACTGCTAGGTACTTATGACCTAGATTGGCCACTTTTGGAAACAGGATACTGGGCTTGATGGACCTTGATCTGACCCAGTATGGCATATCTTATGTTCTTATGTTCAGATGAAAGAGCCTCTTGGGACTGGTCTTGATTCTGGACTAGCTCAGACAGATTAATACATAGACACCAAACTTTACTACAGTCTAAGAACAGGCTGTGTCCCCTTTTTTCCCAAGTCGAGTGCAAAACTCCAGGGGCAGTTCCAAACAATGAGAGATATGTAAACTAAAGTCACCCCACAGCTTGTTGAGGGCAATACGCATTGCGAAATCCTCAGCCAGTGCATATAAAGAAAATTAAATCTCAGAAGTTTCCAAGAAGCCCTTTCAGAATAAACGTTTCACCCATGAGACCGATCTGAAATAGAAATCATGCATGAAATTCAGATGAAACATGGAGACAGGTGTGTCTTTACCGGAGTGCAAGATACTGGAGATCCTTAACCAGGGGCTGCTTTCTCATAGAGAAACAGAAAGCATTTGAGCAAGCTCTGGGGACATTAACCTCTGTCCCAAGTAGATTTTCTCTAGACCTAAGCTCTGTGCAGCTTTTAATTTTGTAGTGTAAATATCAGAGCTGATACTTTCCATTTCAAACATGACCTGAATGAATGAATTACATTTTTCAGATGAAAAGGTTATCACCTTATGTTTTTTCGTTATGTTGTGTAGCTGAACAGTGACACCCACTGGTTACTTAGGAACGTTACAAACATGATTAATTAAAATGAATAGAAATAAAGACTATTAAAAACAATCATCCTAAGTGACCAGTGGGTGTCACTGTTCAGCTACATAACAACACAGGCAGCTGAAAAAGTCTTCTGTCTCCTACTTGCACGCTCTTTGATATCAGTGATATGAATTTTTTTCCTTGCTGCCTGATCTTAAATTTAAACTAATCTAACAGATGTAGAATGAAAGGAAACTGAAATATCACCCTATCTTCAGTTCTTATATACAGGTTAGTCACATTAAGTATTCACGTCTTTATCCTGAATACTCCTTCATTTCCATGTGTTTGCAGGTCTGGGATCCTGAGCTATTATCGGTTTATCAGGACGCTACCTGAGGGCCACTGTCCCAGAATCTCATTCATAACAGTTACTGTTTTCATCCCATCTCATTTCATTTACATCTACTAACAGCACGTAAATTCTCAGCATATATATCTTGTGAGTTTATAGAGCACATGGTCCTATTCTAAATCTATTTATTTATTTTATTTACATTCTCTTATATACCGTGCTATTCGGCAACAGTGTGGTTTACATTGAACAAACTGAAATTACATTGAACAGGGCATTATCACTTGGAGATAACTATTTTACAGGGAACATGGGCTATGGAGGGTTAAGTGGCTTGCCCAAGACCACAAGGAGCACCTGTGGGACTAGAAACCCCAGTCCTTCTGGCCCAAGGTTGCTGTCCTCTAGTGGGATTTGAACCCCTGACCTTCCAGCCTGAAGTACCTTGCCCCAACTGCTAGGCCACTCCTCCACTCCTGGCAGCCCAGTATTTATAATCAATGGGCCAGTGCAGAAAGCTGGCGTTAGATCTGTGCGCTGAAAGCCTTGCACAAAGCTCTCTAGCATAAAAGTAAAGCAGAAACTGTGCGTCTGTATGCAGCAAGCAAATGACATGCAAATGAGGGAGGCAAAGAAAGTCTGCGCTAAACCTGGAGACACGTGCGCACAAGCGTCTGTGTTAACAGTGCCTATATCAATAGCAAGGAAATGTCTGATCTATGTTGGTTCTGTTTGTTGGTTTGCTTTGTGTAGTCAAGTATAATGTAAGGTATGTATTGTATTTCCCTATGTATGTGTCTATGTTCTGACAATCTGATGCTTGTTTCCCTACCTTTTTATGTAACTTGTGCTGTATTAACCGCTTTGATTTAAGGAAAAGGTGGGATACAAAACTTGTAATGTAATCTCTGTTGTACATGTGTCATGTATTGAAATGTATTGTATTGTACTGTGGCCGCTTTGATTGAAGGATAAGGCGGGATATAAAACATGTTAAATAAAATAAATAAATAAATAAATATCCCGCATATGTGCGCATGTGCTAGAATTCCATGAGGAGCACATCTCCGCTCAGACATTTTAATCCGAACAATATCAGTATCTCCGAACAGTGATCTCCTTCTGAGCAATATTTCGAGCAGAAGGGCTGCTGTCATCTGCCACATACTGTACGATTCCATCATATGCACCTGCAATCCTTCCAGCGCAGTTCCCCGGCCTTTTTTTTAAAATAAATAATGTCAGCAAAGCCCCAGAAAATGCAACGGGCTCACAAAAGAGAAATATATCCCTCCTCGGCACTGAGCGTAGACCCCCTACTTCCCCTTTGAGTAGGCGTTAAAGTTATGTCATTAAGTTCAGTCTTCGCTCTTCCACGCACATTTCTGCATCCAGGCAGAATAGATAATTACCTGATTATCACATAATTTGGATGGATTTACATGGGATGGATGGTAGGATAGCGCTGGTTTCTGACCAGTAATTCAATTCCCACTAATCACTTTTCTGCATTGCAGTGCGATGTCTATGCATGAAAAATAGACACAGATGTCGCATTAATTATGCACAGATGATGCATTAAAGTGGCCTCTAATATGCAGTATTAACATAGGGAAAAAACATTATAAAGATGTAAATTAAGCTTCCAGTTGAAATTGAAATAAAATCATTTCAAAATTAGCATCAATTCCAACCCAGATACATTGATAGAGAATATTCTGATCCTTATACACTGGGAGTAAAGAGAGATAAAGCTGGAGATGGCAGATCAGTAAATTCCCAAGTATTGTTCTATTCAGGAAGGGGCGTGTTCTAGAATCCTTCTCTGCGTCAGCATGTGCAAGCCCGAAATTGCTCACGTCCGGATTTCCACCTGCTCCTGACATGAATAAGGAAGGAAAAAGTGCTCCGTTTGCCCCTCCCTCTACAAGAGGGATCAAGGGAGATATTACCTTAAACCCCCAATGTTTATTTCCCCCTCCAAAATGAAATGACGTAAATATCGGATGATCTGTGGCTGAGTTGCAGCATCTGCACGTCTCGGTTCGCAGAGCGGCTACGATGCTCGGGTCAGCTGTAGGGTTCCTCTGTCATTCTTTCTTCCACATATAGTTCTGAAATCGCTTCTCCCGCTGCACCTGGATGTGCATTTTAGAAACGGCTCCACATCTAGTACAGCTGCTCCTAAAATACTGTCTGTACCGAGCACCTGCCAATCTCAAGATCATAATTCTCATCTCCAGCTCTATCTGAAATGTGCCCTTCGATGCATATTGTATAAAACATTCATGTAAATTCAACAAAATATATTAGCACACAAAAATAAAGATGCCTAAAATGTGCACGTGTTGTTTAGGATAATATCACACTAGTACTTTGCAGATGTATCGAACAATGTCCACTACGATCCTCCTCTGTTTCTCTGAGAAGTTCAGGGCAAGATAGCTGGAGATCCCCAACCCCAGAGCATTTTACTGTCAGGCTGTATTTTGCATGTGACATGCAAATGCTGGGAGGTGACTCTGTGTCCTCTCTAAATAGGCGCCTCCGTTGTCTTCCACCTCTGATCCAAACCTGCAGGGCTGCTGACTCCCAGCAGTTTCCTTTATTTCATTCAAAGCATGAAGACTTTAGGCATTTTTCTCTTTCTTTTTAGTGTCCTGACATGTAAGTACTCAAGAAAAACTACAAGAAATAAAAAGCTTTTGTTTTAAGAAATGATCTCTTGTCACACTCAAATGAATAATTCCTTACTGTGTCTAGGTGTCCGTTCCCAAGAGACATTGCAGGAATCCGGTCCTGGAGTTGTGAAGCCCGGAGAGAATCTCAGAGTGACCTGTAAATTCCCTACTGCCTTCAGTGGCTACGGTTTCTCATGGATCCGGCAGCCTCCCGGGAAAGCACTACAATGGTTGGCATATATAAGCAGCGGTGCAAGCACAAGCTATAACCCATCTCTCCAAAGCAGATTAACCCTCACCAGAGACAACTCCAAGTATGAGACCTACTTACAAGTTAGAGGCACGACAGCTGCAGACACCGGCACCTACTACTGTGCGAGAGACACAGTGTGAGAAAGGAAAGCAAGACCACTGCACAAACCGTTCAAGAGACCTCTCTGCGGACTGAGGACAGGAAAACAAAACTGTCTTTCAGTCTGAAATGGAATTCTTATGTACGTAAAGCAGGAAGGGACCACGATAATAAAACTCTTAAGCATTATAAGCGCAGTCCAAGGTCACCCTACTGGCTGTTTACTGACACTAGCTGAATGTCTCTGTACGGCGGGAGATTGAGCAGCGACCCCCCCTCCCATCCTCACATGCAGCATAACATCGGGATTCCTGACGCCTATCTCAGGAACTATCAGCACATGGACCATTTATTATTCAGAGGTGTTCCGGGTGAGGAAATACGTAAATCATCTGATACTACACTATGAAAGGATAAACATCAAACAAAGATATGTCGTAACAGAAATCATGTCCTTCCTTGTCCGCAGTGCCATCCACGAATGTGTTGGAAAATGAATCAACGAGTCCATGTCTGTTATAGTGACCTCACAGCGTGTGCTGAGTCGTCATTCGTTTACAACGGCGCTATTGGACTTGCTTGGCGCAGTATCACCGCACCCTAACCACCGGCAGAAAATGTTCTGCTCTGGAACATTAATAAAATCCATGATCCCATCTCCAGTTCCAAATGTATAACTTAGGCTAGAATGCTCTCAAAGACAGAAAGCCATTTTGAAATAACCGATTCAAATTAGGCTGAAATTCATGTGAACTACGTAGCCACAGCTCATCCATACCCACCCGACCAACCCCGATTCTACACGCCACAGCGACCTGTAAATAACTTGCATAGATATATTGAAGAGTTATGTACATAGTTTTACCTATTCTCCAAGTTTAAATTCCTTGTTTTACTGTAAGTCCAATGTAGACCCCCACACTGGACATTTATGTTACTTGTGAACCGCGCTGATGTTAAATAGTGCGGTATATAAACAATGTTAAATAAAATAAATAAATAAATTATTGATTATAATAAATTTCTCATTTGCATTCACTTATACCTGGTGGCGCCCATTGCAGTTCCACTGAGCAGTGTTCCTTCTAACATGCGAAGGATTCCCAAACCACATTCCTATTCTCCGGAGTGGTGCAGTATTGTTGTGAATTCGTTTGTGAGGTGCCGACAGGTTCCCCTAGGAATCCTGCAAATCTTGCCTGCCCCTCCTAACTGAAACCATGATATTGCTGCAACACTCCCACTGGTAGGCGGCCTTCATACACTTTAGGTTTGCAAAATGGCCGATGTACACATGTAACTGCCGACATTTACACTGGAAGTTGCCGAGTTTCCCCGTTGATTCTTGCCGTGTGTAAATTGCAAAATAGCTCCCCCTGATCCACGTATCAGAAAAATACACCGGCACTTCTGTGCTATTCTAGAAAAGTTTAGCGTTAAGCAGTTTCTAACTGCAGCACCCCCCCCCCCCTTTACCCCAAAGAGCGTATCATCAGACTCATTTCAACAGCACCAATAATGTTTAAATGTAGTCAGATGGCTAAAGTAGTCGGAGTCTGGAGGTTTCTTCAGGTGGAAGCTGACAGATTTCACTAACCTCAGCTTACTCTCCTTCTACTATGAGGCAAGTAGAGAACAAGAGGAAAATAAACTAAAGTGAATAAGCCGCTATCAAGGTGATGTTATAGGTATTAATTGTAGTTTGGTAGTGGTTTGTAATAATGGACTACATAGAGGACATTTACTTTCAGGAATAGGATTTTTAGTGCAATTTATTAAATACTACAATAGTGTAACCATCCAAAATATTCTTTTTAACTCACAGTAACATTTTGCTCACATCAACATAACAATACCTCAAGTGCAATGTTCCCTCTAATTTTCTGTAGGCTGTGTGCGCATAAAATATCAGCTGTGTGCAGCTTTTGAAGGAAGGTTAAATTTTTGTGCGCCACATAACGACACTCGGAGTTATATACTTTAAAATTTGACTACACGTCTGAATACAGTATGTACACCACATGGATTTTAATCAAATTAAATGAAAATAGACGATTACTAAATGAAGCGGGAAATTTCTAGCAATTACAATCATAACTTTTAAATTTTAAGACGTCTGTGTTGTTTTCTATCAGAATCAGAGCCGTAATTTTTGTGCGCTCTGTTGTAAAGTATGTGCGCTCGCTCGGCGAGGTGCGTGCGCACGCAGACGCGCACAGCTTAGAGGGAACAGTGCTCAAGTGAGTGCATTCAGTCACATCAAGTCGCACTTCTTTCAGCCCTCTTTGCACTCAGAAATCTCTCAGACA
This sequence comes from Ichthyophis bannanicus, assembly GCA_033557465.1. NCBI lineage: Eukaryota > Metazoa > Chordata > Amphibia > Gymnophiona > Ichthyophiidae > Ichthyophis > Ichthyophis bannanicus. The sequence goes on from CM066048.1 coordinate 127,223,907, forward strand.
TCTCACCTTTTCCATGAACAAAGCCCCACTGCCCCTTTCAGTTTCATTTCCCTGGTTTTGCCTCTGCAGTTTTCCTCCAGAAAGGCTGCTCACTCAAGAGATTCCTGCACCTCTCCCACATACACCCACATCTCTGCAGGCTGCAAAACGTCCCTGGGGGGGGGGGGAGAAACATTTCTAGCTGCCACAGATAGCGCTGGACAGCACTTCCCCAGCCTGGGGCTGGGAAGAGGTGACCCGGGGGCGAAGAGTGGGCGGTTGCCACCCTGGATGTACAGGGCTGATTCCGATATCGGCCTTGTATCTCCAGGGCCGGCCAAATGTCCAGGAAAGTTATTCCACCAGTTGGATGTCTTTTCTGCAGGGAGTGTTAGGGGATGGGGGGGGGCAAAAGATAATTCCCTGCAACCCGACCTTGGCCTTAGGAGGCCAGATTGGGGGTCAGGCTGCTGGGAATTAATTTCTGTGCGACGGCCGGCATCACAGCATTTAAATGGAGCTGTGGCACCATGGCAACATGATGCCAAGGCACCGCGGCTCCATTTAACTGCCCTGACTGAGTTAGTCGGGCTTTGCTGTGCATGCAGGCTGCGATTGAAGCACAGTCCCGGCCTGCACTTACAGTGCTGTTCGTAATTCTGATCCCGCAGAGCTAGACGTGCCCCGTGAGATCAGAATCGCAATCTCTTTTGAACATCCAGCTCAGCCCAGACATACAAAGGAGATCTACGTCCAGGACAGAATCGGGCCCATAGTGTTTTTGGAAAATTAATTATCAGTTGATCTCTATGGACATATGGCAGATGAGAGATGTGATAATCTAACTTTACCAACACATATTCACCTTTCCGCTACGTAACTTACAAGCTGAGGTGCCCTGTTCAGTCTATTATCAGTATGCGATTTCTGCATCAGCTTGGCGACCTATTGAATAACAGATTTCTAGAACTGAGGGACTTGGACTATAAAGCTGGCTGTTCCCCCCTTTTAAAGGCAAATCATTTCTCCAACCACCTTCATGCAAATGAGTGCGCTCTGCTTCCTGTTTAAATATCTGCTACCGTTTCCCTTATCAGAAGTCTGTTCACAAGCGGAGCCTCCAGTTCCTTTGAGTTCTGATTTCCAGGCTCACATCATGAAGTCACTGTTTGCTTTTCTTTTCCTTCTGGCCCTCCCTTTATGTAAGTTTTCTTCAGAAGTGGGTAAAATAATTCTGCGCGTTTCTGATTAGGTTAGTGTTTATCAATTTCCTCAATTTTTACAGGTGTTCTTTCCCAAATTACCCTGGTGGAATCTGGTCCCGGAGTCATGAAGCCCTCAGCCACAATCACGCTGACCTGTAAAGTCACCGGTGAAAATATTGGGAGCGGCTACTATTGGAATTGGATCCGGCAGCGTCCCGGGAAAGCATTGGAATGGTTGGGATATATATATGATTACAGCGGAGACACAGGCTACACCCCCTCTCTCCAAAGCCGACTAACTATCTCCAAAGACAATTCCAAGAACGAAGTCTATCTACAAATGAGGGGCATGAAACCTGACGACTCAGCCACATATTACTGTGCGAGAGGCACAGTTTGAGGAAGGAAGGAGGAACTCGTACAGACACTGTGGCTCTCTCTCTGCGTATAAAGAGGAACTAAAGGAATATCTGGAGTTCCCTTTCTGAAACTGTTTCCTAAACAGCTGCACTAGTCAAAAAGTGGAATAAATTGAATTATATCTAAACTATCTTTGGGGGGAAACGTTTTTCTAAGTTGTTGGATAAACTCTTAATCTTGTGGACATGCAGGTTTGATGGAAAACCCCCGACATGAGGTATAAATGTAAAGGGTGGAGATGTGTTCACAGAACCGAATTTAAATAAGAAATATTTAAGTTAGGAATGATGTGTGAGAAGACTGTAGTGCATTGCGGAAATATTATATTAAACACTGTAAAAGTTAAAATAAAAGGTTTTTGAAAAAATCTCTTACTTTCACTCATTCTTTTTAATAAGTTTATGCTAGAAACCCACGAGGTAAAACCCCTGCGCATGATTTTGTTTCCTTTACACTGCTCGATTACTGAAAACGGCATTAACTGTGCTAAATCTTCCCCGCCACTTCCACCTCCAATTCAAAGCACCATTGAGTTTGATTAGATAACCTCAGCACTGTACAGCACAGTCCTCCCCTGTGTCAGGCTCTCATGGCCTGTCGGTCCTGCCCCCTCTGATGCAACTTCCTGTTGGAGGGGCCAGAGCGGCAGGCTATGAGCGTATCAGCACAAGCGCTTTAATGCCAAATGTACTGGAGGGACCACCATGCTGCCCTCCCTCTCCCAGGCAAGAATCTGGATACCAGGGGGGCAGAATGGCAGCTCGGGCTGGGGGAGGGGGAGGCCCCTAGGTCGCCTAGTGGATGGGCCGGCCCTGACCCAGCACAGTGTCATGAGCTTATTTGTCTTTTTTGAAATCCAACAGTGTTTCAGATGTGGAGAGAAATATTATAAGCAGATGCCTACTTTTCTCTATAAAATTGGGGTGTAAATGGCCAAAAAGGTACATTAAATATAGGCGTGAGAACTTACATCAACTCTAGAGCTGTTATAAATGCCTCACCTAGATTCCTAAAGGACACCCATAAGTTATAATGATTTATAACTTGTGCATCTAGATTTGTGCTCTGCCCCCTCTGCACCAAAAGTACACACCACTCACCTGATACGTGTGCTTACAAAATAGTGACCGTAAAATGTACACGAAAAGGCCCCTCCACACGTGTAAGTCATTGAACATACATAACTTGATTACATTCATGGCGCATAACTTCACGCAGCTCCTTATGAAATTAGTGATGATGAAATATCACACTGCGACAATGAGCTGGTAATAAAGCATCCTTAAGGGTTGGTGTAAATTCTGAGATCTTTTCTCCTCTTTTTTTAAGTACCGCAATGTGGTGTATTAAATTCAGCTTTTACTAAGTTTTTTTGCTGTCAATCAATAGGCTGATTCCTCACTGCTACTCTGATAAGTTATATTTATAACAAGTCATACAAACACCTGCATGTGTGTCATAGGGGTTATTTGAGAAGTTCTAGTCGTGATTTAAACATGTCAATGGTCATTTTAGAAAAGGTCCAGTTTACATGGGGATGACCATACAATGTCCAGATGAAAGAGCCACTTGGGACAGGTCTGGACTCTGGACTAGCTCAGACAGATTAATACATAGACACCAAACCGTACTGCAGTCCAAGAACAGGCTGTGTCCCCTTTCTCCACAAGCGAGTGCATATCTCCAGGGGCAATTCCAAACAATGAGAGACATGCAAACAAAAGACACCACCGCAGCTTGTTGAGGGCAATGCGCATTGCAAAAACCCTCAGCCAGTGCATATAAAGAAAAATAAATCACAGAACCGGATTCTGAAATAGAAATCATGCATGAAATTCAGATGAAACCTGGAGACACGTGTGTCTTTACCAGAGTGTAAGATACTGGAGATCCTTAACCAGGTACTGCTTTCTCATAGTGAAACAGAAGGCGTTTGAGCAAGCTTTGGGGACATTAACCTCTGGCCCATGTAGATTTCCTCCTAGACCTAACCTCTATGCAGTATAAATATCAGAGCTGGAAATTTCCATTTCAAGCATGACCTGAGAAAGGGGTTGTAGTTTTTCAAAGATAGTCAAAAAATGAATTACATTTATCATCCGAAAAGGTTATCACCTTATGTTCTTTCGTTATATTGTGTAGTTGAACAGTGACATACATTGGTCACCTAGGAACATTACAAACATGATTAAATAAAATGTATAGAAATACAGATTAATAAAACACTGATCCTAAGTAACCAGTGTATGTCACAGGCAGCGGAAAAAAGTCTATCTCCTACCCGCACAGTTTTTGATTTCGGTGATATGACTTTTTTTCTTTACTACCTGATGTTAAATTTCAACTTATCTAACAGATGTAGAAGGAAAGGAAACTGAAATATCACCCTATCTTCAGGTCTCATATACAGGTTAGTTACATTAACTATTCACATCTTTATCCTGAATACTCCTTCATTTCCATGTTTGCTGGTCTGGGATTCTGACCTATTATCGGTTTATCATGTGGGCCTGGTTTCCCACAAGAGTTCCCCAAATATTATCAATTACCAATAAACAGTTCAGACAACAGTTGCTCAGCTACAAAGAAACTCTTTATTTGGCACAGCAAACAAATGGTTATAGATGCAAATAGCAAGTGCCTGTCTGAGGGACAGCGGGGCAGCCTTCTCTCTGCAAGGGGAGAAAAAACTGCCCAAGACCCTCTAAAATTGCTGTCTTATATATACCTCTCTGCTTTAAATTCTAGATAGTTTCAGCGAATTCAGCATAAATTCTTAGGTGTTTGCAGGTTTCCTGCAAAGCTCTTTCCCAGGACCCTCTTATGTTTATACATCTGGATCTGCTTATCAAGGTCTGCTTATGACTTGTGACCTCTGCCCCTTCCTGTATTTGTCCATCTCCTGGCACTAATTGAAACCTTCAGGGCAAGAGTATTTGTGCCCATTAGTTTGAGCTCTTTGAATTCCTAGCTGGGCCTGTATTGCTGAGCCTAAATCCTTGTACACTCCTGTACAAAATATGGTTTTTCCCAGATTGTTATAATAGGCCACATATACTCTCTTATGGCGAGCATATACTCTCTTATAGCCCACATGTATTGTCTTCTTGTCTTCTGTGCCATCCGTATACTGTGTGTGATTCTAGAAAGGGTGCAGTCATATAAAGCAGACATATAAAGCAGACCTGAGGCTAAATCGGAGTGGAGGAGTGGCCTAGTGGTTGGGGCAAGGTACTTCAGGCCGGAAGGTCGGGGGTTCAAATCCCACTAGAGGACAGCAACCTTGGGCCAGAAGGACTGGGGTTTCTAGTCCCACAGGTGCTCCTTGTGGTCTTGGGCAAGCCACTTAACCCTCCATAGCCCATGTTCCCTGTAAAATAGTTCTCTGTGTGCTGTGCTTTCCTGTCTAATCAATGTGTTTATACCTCAAAAATTTCCTGTCATGATTTGACAATTTCCAATCTGTAATCAAACCGCTGCTGATCACTGGAAGTAGCGGTATACAAATGTATACTAAATAAAATAAATAAATAAATAAGCAGACCTGAGCCTACAATCCCTTTATTCCAATTGTCCCTTCAATCAGGACTCTGCCCGAGGGCCTCTATCCCAGAATCTCATTCATAACGGTTACTGTTTTCATCCCATCTCATTTCATTCACGTCTACTCACAGCACATAAAATCTCAGCATATACACTGTGAATTTGTAGAGCACATGGTCCTATTCTAAATGGTCGCCCAGTAAAAAGTATTTAGAAACAATGGAGCCAGTGCAGAAAAAAGGGCATTAGAGTTGTGCACTAAGCCATGCGCACGTTTTTGTAGCGTGAGAGTTAGACAGAAGTCGTGTGCCTGTATGCAGAAAGTAAATGCTATGCAAATGAGGTGGGCGCAGAAAGTCTGCACTAAACCAGCAGGCACGTGCACACAAGCAACTGTGTTAGCAGTGCTGATATCCCACTTAGGTGCGGATATGCTGCAGTCCTATGAGGTACATTTCTCTGCTCAGACATTTCACTCTGAAAAATATCAGTATCTTTGATCTTCTGAGCAATATTCCATATAGAAAGAACATAAGAACATAAGATATGCCACACTGGGTCAGACCAAGGTCCATCAAGCCCAGTATCCTGTTCCCATGGAGCACACCAACCCCACATACACAAGCACTCTCACTTGCAGTCCCACAGAAATATACCAAACATGCCAAAAGGATGCCCTGCGCCTATCGACATAAAAAATATAAAGCCAAACATAGAAATCAGTATAACTCGACCCAGCAAAATACATGTTTCTACATTTGTAAATGTCTATATAAATAGATGATACATACTATAGTAGACATCACACAGATTTAGATCTTCACTAGGGCCAAACAGAAGCTCCAGTGTATCACCTCAAGGGCCACTACTAGTATGCTCATTGTCCACCAAAGGTCCACATTTATATCCTACTGTGCACAAAAGATATGACACGTAGCCACTGACTTCATACATCATCCTATATTGTGTTTCCAGAAGACACATAGCTGCACTTCTTTGCATCTGGGGAATGTCCACATTGCATAGAGCAAATTAAACAGCTCCACTGTGTAGAGCACACAACCCAAACCGGCTGAGTGCTGCACCTTTCAACAATAGCCTGGTTAACATTATTGTATGGGGTCCTAGGACTCCATCACCAGTTCCATTTTCAGGACTTGGGCAGTGTTAGGGAACCCAAGCTTTGCCCCTTTAGCACACACAGCAAATGGCAGCATAGCCAGAATGCTCACCAATCGGGGCAGTGGGAGGCAACATAAAAGGAAGCTCCTCCATGAGGCATGCCCGCGCCTGAGGGCCTCACCAGAGGGCCCTTTGGTGTGGCCCTTAGGCGGGGCTCAAGGGCAGGAACACTAAGACCGTCAAAAGCGAAAGCCTCCTGCTAACAAGACAATGTCCTCACAAGACCTGGACAACTAAAGCAAGAAGAAAATACCCGAAGGACAACAATCAAACGAACGAGCAAGGTAACCCCATCATGGCTGCGATGCCTTATCTGCCCATAGTTCTCCTCCTCACAGCTCCTACCACACCATACTCCCACCCTTTACAGCCCTATGAACCTGCTGGCTACATCCCCCACCGCACACACCCTACCCTCACTACCACGACACCATGCAACTTTCCTTCAAGAAGCCCAAACAGAATTGGCGAACAAAATCTAAACCCAGCACCCACACATACACACACAGAGCACCAGGATCACCCAACGGACCTCCGACCATCTCCACAGAGCTCATCAACGCCAGGTTGATAAGAAACAAGATTAAGACACTAGCAGACCACTCGTAGAAGCTCAGCAACCAGACATTCTCTGCATCACCGGAACATGGCTCACACCCACTGACAACGTGCTTCTCAACCAGTTAGTTCCTCCAACTCACGCTGCTTACAACTGCCCACGCACACACAGAAGTGGAGGAGGAATCTTGATCATCACAAGGAACAACCTAAGACTCAAGTCCCAGTCATCCTCATCCACAAGTCAATGCAAAACTATCATCGTAGAGAACAGGAATTTTGCCCTGTGCCTCACATACAGTTCTCCACACGCCCCCCCCCCCCCCCCCGGACAAACTTTCAACAATACTAGAATCAGTCTGTGCAGTCAACAACCTACACAAACCCCTGCTGGTACTGGGAGACTTCAACCTTAAATCGGTCACGACCAAAGATGCTGAAGCCTTTCTGTCAGCCATGGACTCCCTCCAATTCACCCAGATGATCAGCGTTCCCACGCACGTGCTCGGATCATCCCCTGACTTCATCTTTGCCCCCAATAATCTAATAGAAAGAAACAGCATCACAAAACCCTCGATCACACCTGTGCCCTGGTCGGACCATCTCATAATAAAAATCAAGTTACAAATTACAAGCCTCAACAACCAGCAAGTCAAGCCCTCCAGTACCAGGAGATTCAAAAACTTTGACAAGAACCAATTCCTTCGGGACATTATGCCCCAGCTAAACACAAGCACTGATGACTTAAACGAACAAATCACCAATTGGAACAACGCCATCACATCTGCAGCCAAACCAATCACCCCCAGAACACACAAACCACACTACGCTAAATCTAGTTACAGCCCATGGTACTCCAAGGAGATCCGAAATGCAAAGGCAGCCCTAAGACGACTAGAACAACACTGGAGACGCACCAAATCAGCCACCTCACAGGACTTATACCAGTCAAAACAAAAAGAATACAACAACCTCATCAACCAACAGAAGAGAGAATACCACATGAACCTGATTCGAAAATCCGCCAACAAATCCAGAGAGCTATTCGAAATAGTAAAAACCCTCACTAACGAGCCCAACACCGAGAAAACTGAGCTAATAGAACCACAGATCTTCGCAGACTACCTCAAGCCCAAATTCACCGCCCCACCAAAGCAACAACAAACTACCTCCATCCGACCAAATCTGGGACAGTTTCGGCATCCCGGCGACAGAGCAGATCTCAAAAATCATCACTTTGCTCACCACCAGCACCGCCCCCACAGATCCATGCCCACTGACCTGGATCAAAACTGTAAAAGAAAATCTGATCCAAATCATCCACAAAATGGTGCATAACTCCCTTACCACAGGAATCATGCTTAGCTCCCTAAAGCTAGCGACAATACTCCCAATCCCAAAAAAATCCCCCCTAAGTAAAACCAACCTACAGACCCATCTCAAGCCTCCCCCTCCTAGCGAAGATCATCGAAAAGGTGGTTCAACACCAACTTCAAGATCACATCGACAGCCATGTCCCTCTAGACCCTAATCAACATGGCTTCCGCCCAAACCATGTTGTAGAAACCCTACTGATACACCTCTTCGATAACCTGATTCAAGTCATAGACAACATCAAGAAAGTAGCCATCATGATCTTTATAGACATTTCCTCCGCTTTTGACACGGTTGACCACACAACCCTGCAATGAAGACTAAAGGACATTGGCCTACACGCACCATCTTGAGATGGTTCACTTCCTAACTCACAGACAGGCACCTCCAAGTCAAATGCGGCTCAGCCACCTCCCAGCCTCTGAAAGCAACCCAGGGTGTTCCGCAGGGCTCATCCCTCTCGGCCCTGTTATCAACCTGTACATACAACCTATCTGCTCAATTATACAGCACCATAAGATAAAATACACCATCTATGCAGACAACATCATGATATACACCCCCATCAACATGGACAACCCAGACTACTCCAGCATAGCCAATTGACTACAACAGATGACAAGCTGGTTTCTTAAAAACAACTTGACAATAAACTACAACAAAACAGAAGTGCTTCTCATCACCAGAAACTCCGCCTTCACCCCCACACCCACCATCAAGCTGAACGACATCACAATACCAATAAACCCGGAAGTAAAATACCTCGGAGTAACGCTCGACAAAAACCAGAACCTACAGTCACACATCGCCAGTACCACAAGGAATGCATACCTCAAAATGAGAACCATCAGACGACTCAAACCCATCCTCTCACAAGATCACTTCAGACTACTGCAACCCCATTTACCTAGCACTATCAAAACAAGCACTCCGACCATTACAAATAGCACAGAACACCGCCGCCCGCATGATAACGGGCTCCTCAAAGCAAGACCACATTACCCCCATTCTCTACAACCTCCACTGACTCCCAATCAGCTCCCGCATCCGATATAAGGTAATACTAAACATATTCATAATAAAACAGAACCTCTCAGTGAACAGTCTACAACCCCTCATCAAAACGGACCAAGGCACCAGACCCAGGAGAAGAGGAACCGCAAACACCATCAACACCTCCAGAGCATATGCCAGAAGCAGACAAGACACCTCAGGAATAGTACTATTCCTCAAGGACTTCAGGAAGATGCTCAAAACTATGCTCTTCAAAGAACACTACAAAGACTACATGTGACCCAGCCACACAATCTACTCCCCCCAGCCTGCCTCCTCAGCTCTCCCCCCACATTTTGTATATAATGTTGTATATAATCACTGTATTTAGATCACACTGTATCTAGCTCACTATGTAATCAACCACACACTACACACACCCCCACACAATCTGTCTGATGTATTCATGCTTTCACCCAATCTCACTGCCACATGATTTGTGCGACGTGTGAAACCGATTTGATTTCAAGATAAAGCAGTATATTAAATCCTTCTAAATAAATAAATAAATAAAACTTCATATGTGGGTATATTTCATGAGGTTTCTTTAACTTACACCCTCCCTCGCCTCCGCTTTCTGCTCTGTGTCACTGCATTATGTGGCATTCCAGACCGCACACACACCAGTGCACAGTATAGGTGTCGCATCCATTCACCAATATGGGCTGCACTGAAGAGCAGAGCGGACAAATGTCTAAGTCTTGCCCCTATTCCTTGTTTCCACGGGTATAACACGGATGTATGGGGGGAATACAGAGGATGTGCACGGGCCTCTCCTGAATACACTTTCTATGTCTCCATGACTGGCCATGCCCCTGTACCACCCCTTCCCGCCCACGTTCCGAGATCCCCGTTTTAGTACAGTGAATGTGCAGGTTTGCGAAGATTCGGGATATGGTTCTAGCTGTTTTTGCAAGAACAACATCTATACCACACAACCAAGTGGCTTATTTGTGTTTCAGAATGACCCCCATAGTGGTTAATGAGAAAGTGTGGACCTCAGCTAGGGGAACCCCGCCGGTTCAAAGAACAGCTACAGGTAAAGGTTTTTCCTCCCCACCATTGTCTTTCATCGGTCCCCTCCTACCAGCCTGTTTATTAAATTTTTAAATGCAAGTCAAACTTTAAAAAACTATACTTAGCTGAATTAGAAAATCCCAAACCAGCAATGTAAGGAATTCCCACTGTGGAGTTTGTACTCTCTCACATGAACATCAGTCAATGCAAAACCGGTCGTTATTTTGACATAAGTCCCGGTAGATTGCTCCAGGTCCTCTTGACCCTCATATAGTGACTTTTCAAGATTTGGTCTTACAAGACCTCGTACAGATGGAGAGTGATTTGAAATGTAAATATCATGGATTTGTGAATACTTCCACGATCAATAAGCATGCATAATGGGAGCTATCTACACACCTCAATTTGATTATTAAACCAGCTGACAAAGAGAGGTCAATATTTTTCAGCACCGTGCTCAATATGTTTTGAAGCATTACAACAATTGGAAGATTGTCAGTTTTATCGTCCGTTGGAACAAGACCCCACACCAGCTATATTTGCTTTGACTCAGAAAGCATTAACAGAAAGAGTTATCACTTTACAAGAACGTCATTTTCAACAAGTGAAGAGACCCCATGTTCCGATTTTTTATATGGTTTATACAGTCCCTAAAGTGCATAAATCATTAGGGCCCCTCCTAGCTGCCCTCTAGTGCCAGCAGTTCTTACATTTTTGAACCATTATCTATTTTTCTTGATCATTTTTTGCAGCCATGTGTTACTCGATCTCGCTCATATCTGTAAGATACTTCTGATTTTTAAATGAAATCCAAGAGATTTCTACGTTACCTGATTCTTTCTTTTGGGTCACCTTAGATACTGCAGCTCTGTATACACATGTTCCACAATCAGAAGCTTATTTTTGATTGAATCTTGGCTTCAGGCATGTCTACAACCTCAATGCATCAAGACTGCTTTCTTGATGGCTGACTGAGATTGTCCTTACAAAAACATTTTTTAGGTTTGGTACTCATTTCTATCTCCAAAAGCATGCAGTGGCGATGGGGGTCATGGTGGCTCCCAGCATCGCCAACTTATATTGAGCATTTTTTGAAGAGCGTTTCCTCTATACCTCTCAATGGGTTTCTTATATTCACCTTGGCTTTCTTTCATAGATGATATCTTTTGCATATGGGCGGGACTGCCAGAGCACCTTTTGCTTTTCTTGACTTGGCTTAACAATCTAGACTCCAATTTGCAATTCACTATGAAATTTTCTAAAATTTAGATACTGTTTTTGGATATCTCAGTAAGCTGCAAAGAGTGGTCAGATTGTGACATGATTGTTCCATAAACCAGTAGACCATAAGAATTTGCTACGGTTTGAGAGCCCTCATCCCCTCAAACTTAAGAAAGGGTTTCCGATTAGACAATTTTTAAGAATTTGCAGAATTTGTTCAGATATAGAAGAGCTTAAACAAGCACAAAGTTTGCCCCAACGATTTCGTCAGAGAGGATACTGCATTGAACATAAGAAGATAAGATATGCATACTGGGTCAGACCAAGGTCCATCAAGCCCAGTATCCTGTTTCCAAAAGTGGCCAATCTAGGTCATACGTACCTAGCAGTTTCCCCAAAAGACACAGGTTCCACAATGCTTGTACTGGGTCAAGCAGTGATATCCTGGGTCCCTTCTTAATAATGGTTTATGGACCTTTCCTCCAAGAACTTGTCCAAATCTTTTTTAAACACAGCTACACTAACAGCCTTTACTACATCCTCTGGTAACAAATTCCAGAGCTTGATAACACGTTGAGTGAAAAAATATTTTCTTGGTCTTAAATAGTTTACCCTGTAGCTTCATTGCATGTCCCCTAGTCTTTCTATATTCTGATAACGTAAACAATCGATCTACGTTTACCCGTTCCACTCCGTTCATTAATTTATAGACTTCTATCATATCTCCCCTCAGCCGTCTCTTTTCCAAGTTAAAGAGCCCTAAACTTTTTAGCCTTTCTTCATAGGAGTATCCTTCCATCCCCTTTACCATTTTGGTGGCTCTTCTCTGAACCTTTTCTAATAATGCTATATCTTTTTTAAGATACGGCGACCAGAATTGCACACAATATTCAAGGAGCGGTCTCACCATGGAACGATATAGAGGCATTTATAATATCTTTTATTTTATTTTGCATTCCTTTCCTTATGATACCTAGCATTCTATTTGCTCTCTCGGCTGCAGCTGCACATTGGGCCAAGGGTTTTAACATGTTATCCACAATGAAGCCTAAATCCTTTTTCCTGGGTAGTGGTTCCTAATCTGGAACCTTGCATCGTGTAACCATAGTTTGGGTTGTTCTTCCCTAGGTACATAACTTTGCACTTGTCCACATTAAATTTCATCTGCCATTTTGATGCCCAGTCTTCCAATTTATCAAGATCCTCTTGCAATTTTCCACAATCCTCTTGGGTTTTAACAACTTTAAATAGTTTTGTGTCATCTGCAAATTTGATAGCCTCACTCGTTATTCCCTTTTCCAGGTCAGTTATGAATATGTCAAAAAGCAGCGGACCAAGTACAGGTCCCTGGGGTACACCACTATTCACCTTTTTCCATTGGGAAAATTGGCCATTTAGCCCCACCCTCTGCTTTCTATATTTTAACCAGTTCCTGATCCACAATACTACACTGCCTCCTATCCCATGACTCTTTAGTTTTGCCAAAAGTCTATGATGAGGGAACTTGTCAAAGGCTTTCTGAAAGTCCAGATATGCTATATTAACGGACTCACCTTTGTCCACCTGTTTATTCACACCTTCAAAAAACCATAACAGATTAGTAAGACAAGATCTTCCTTGTCTAAAGCCATTTTGGCTGTCTCCCATTAGGCCATGACTATCTACATATTCAGTACTTTTGTTCTTTATGATGGTTTCTACCATTTTTCCCAGTACTGACGTCAGTATCTGTAGTTTCCCGGATCACCCCTGGAACCCTTTTTAAAAATTGGCGTTAGATTGGCGATCCTCCAATCTTCAGGTATTACAGATGATTTTAATGAAAATTCACAGATTACTAATAGCAGGTCTGCAATCTCATATTTCAGTTCTTTCAACACCCTTGGATGTATACCATCTGGCCCAGGTGATTTGCTACTCTTCAGTTCATCTAATAGTTGTAATACATCTTGTCAGACGGCTGCCTAGGGTGAGAACTTGCACAATCTTGACGATGCATATATTCATATGATTCTTGCAAAGTATTGTGGGTATTGTAGTTCATTCACTCCCAAACACAGCTGATGACAATAATTTGAGTTGTGAAACCAAGTGGTAAGATCAATAAAATACTTATTTTATTGATGGGGTTTAATTCACCCAGCACATGTATGCTTGATAGCACTATAAATGAGGTTACTTGCTTGCAGTGTTTAAAATGGATAACAAAAAGTCACAAAGTAAACCAGAAAACAACCTTCAGCTTGTCAGGCAATTAGCTAATGTTTTCTTAGCAAGTAATTACCAAATACAAAGGCACAAAGTAAAGAATAAACTTTGCTGGTTAGGTTAACTTCTGCTTATTTTCCACGCCGATCTCAGCAGTGATTCTCCCTTGCTCACACACACAATCAGGTGCAGCCCTAATTACTATCAATGGACCAGCTGAAAGCCTTTAGCTGGCTGGCTGCTACTGTGTGAGCCCAAATCCTGCTTTAAGAGCTGTTTGCAGTGGAAATAAAGAACAAAGTTAGGTTTCTTTGTGATGGCTGATGTGTTTGCTCATAGAAAACTAGCAATAGCATTTAGATAAAGAACAGTCCATGTAAATAGTTTCATCTGCTGTATTTCCCCCTGCATCAACAATCATAGGGTCAATATCATACATTGGCACAGATGAGTCTTTCATTAAGGCACTATCATGAGAATGCTTATTCCCTTGCTGCCATTCTCTATTATAGATAGGGTCTGGATCAGTGTTCATACCTGAGCCTCTCCTGCTATCATTATTCCTCTCTGTATAGCCTGGCCAATATGTAATCCAATTCTGATGTCCAGCCTTCCAATCTTGATCCCTGGACACTGGATCTCCTCTCACATACCTTCTGGCCTTGGTCTGAAAGTCCCTTCCACATGCAGTCTTCTCTCTTCCAGGTAGCCACTGGTGATTCCTATCTCTGCCACTCCATTCCTCTGGCTGAATCCAGTCCAATGGACTCTGCTGGCTTTTGGAATACCTCCCAGTATGAGTACTGCCTTGGAATCTCCCAGACCTTCCAATGGCCTTTCTTCTCTTCCTTCCAGAGAGTTTCCTTCTCTCTCTATCTGCTTGGCTTGGCTTCTGTTTCTCCAGGTGATACTGGTGCTTGTAGCCGTTGCTGTCTCTGTATCTCTTCCTCCCTCTGTAGCTGTTATCTGAAGAATAAGCTCTATTCTTATCCTGTTCTAATGTGTGCTGCTCCCTAACACAGCGCAGCTGTGTTGAATCAGGCCCTGCCCTTTGAGATGAGTGCTTAGGGATTACCTCATAGCTCTCTTGATTGCACACACATTCTCTCACTTCAGCCCCTCTCATGGCTGCTGGAAACCTGGTGCATTCTGGGACTGGTAGTCTTTTATGTGAAAACTCTGTTTTCTTGCTTCTACCAGAACTGACAGGTTGCTTGTTCAGAGTCACATCATCTTTTCTATAGCTCCTACCTGAGCTATGATAAGCTTCCTTATCACAATCTTCCCGAAGTATCGATATTTCCTTCAATTCTTCCGCACCTTTAAATACCACTTCAGTCATGGGTAACATCCCTACATCTTCCTCAGTAAAGACCGAAGCAAAGAATTCATTCAGTCTCCCCGCTATCGCTTTGTCGCCCCTTAAGAACATAAGAACATAAGACTGCATTTTAAAGTACCTTAGTGCCCATTTAACCCCTCTATCATCTAATGGACCAACTGACTCTTTCACAGGTTTTTTGCTACGAATGTACTTGAAAACGTCTTTATTTCACGTTTTTGCTTCCACAGCAAGCTTCTTCTCAAATTCACCTTTTGCCTGCCTTATCAATGCCTTGCATTTGACTTGCCAGTGCTTGTGCTGTTTCCAGGTTTTGTTGTTTGGCTCTTTTTTCCATTTCCTGAAAGATGCTTTTTTGGCAACAACAGCCTCTCTGACCTCACCTTTACACCATGCTGGCAGTTTTTTGGACTTCCTTCCACTTTTCTTAAAGCGTGGAATACAGCTGATCTGGGCTTCCAATATAGTAGTTTTCAACAACACCCAAGCTTGATGTAAGTCTTTAACCTTTGCAACTGCTCCTTTTAGTTTTTTCTTAACTATTTTCCTCATTTTATCATAGTCTCCCTTTCAAAAGTTAAAAGGTAGTACTGTGGATTTCCTTACTATTCCTCCTCCACTAATTAAATCAAACGCGACCATGCTATGATCGCTATTGTCAAGACTAGTAGAAGTATAGTTTTTTAAGATTTACTTGCATTTAAAAATGTAATAAACAGGCTAGTAGGTGGGGATCGATGAAAGACAATGATCAGGAGAAAAAACTCCAAGTCGTAGCTGTTCTTTGAACCGACGAAGCTCCCTCAGCTGAGGTCCCCACTTTCCCATTAACCACTATCTGTATTGAATTGAGTTGCCGGCTGTTTGCATACAGGAAGTTGTGGATTTTTCATGGATGGTTGACTTGAGTAATGACATTATAATTGCTATATAAAATATGTAAAGAGTGTTACTTTGTATTT
The DNA here is from genome assembly GCA_033557465.1 of Ichthyophis bannanicus. NCBI lineage: Eukaryota > Metazoa > Chordata > Amphibia > Gymnophiona > Ichthyophiidae > Ichthyophis > Ichthyophis bannanicus. The sequence continues at coordinate 127,239,971 of CM066048.1, forward strand.
GGTTGGAGTTTTTGTAATTAGTGTTGTACTGTTTGAGGCTTTATCGTCCTTCATAATTTCTAAACAAATAGTGTTTTTAGAAAATTAATTAACAGTTGATCTATATGGACATATGGCAGATGAGAGATGTGATAATCTAACTTTACCAAGAACCCGAGAGGTGCCCTGTTCGGGAGATGAGCTATTGATTAACAGATTTCTTGAACTGAGGGACTTGGACTATAAAGCTTGCTGTTCCCCCCTTTTAAAGACAAGTCAGTTCTCCGACCACCTTCATGCAAATGAGTGCACCCTGCTTCCTGTTTAAATATCTGCTACACGTTCCCTTATCAGAAGTCTGTTCACAAGCGGAGCCTCCAGTTCCTTTTTGTTCTGATTTCCAGGCTCACACCATGAAGTCACTGTTTGCTTTTCTTTTCCTACTGGCCCTCCCTTTATGTAAGTTTTCTTCAGAAGTGGGTAAAATAGTTCTGCGCTTTTCTGATTAAGTTAGTGTTTATCAATTTCCTCAATTTTTACAGGTGTTCTTTCCCAAATTACCCTGGAGGAATCTGGTCCCGGAGTCGTGAAGCCCTCAGACACTCTCACACTGACCTGTAAATCCTCCTCTACCTTAACTGGTTACTGGTGGAACTGGATCCGGCAGCCTCCCGGGAAAGCACTGGAATGGTTGGGACGTATATCTGGTACCAGCGGAAACACAGGCTATGCCCCCTCTCTCCAAAGCCAACTAACTATCTCCAAAGACAATTCCAAGAACGAATTCTATCTACAAATGAGGGGCATGAAATCTGAAGACTCAGCCACATATTACTGTGCGAGAGACACAGTGTGAGGAAGGAAGGAGGAACTCGTACAGATACTGCGACTCTCTCTCTGCATATAGAGAGGAACTAGAGGAATATCTGCAGTTCCCTTTCTGAAAATGTTTCCTGACTAGCATCACTGGTAACACGGTGAAATGCAGTGAACTACACATGAATTATTTCTTGGGGATGGAAAAAGTTTTCTAAGCTACTGGAAAAAAGAGGATATTTTCAGAGCCAATGCCCCAGTTAGCAGTCCTGCTGACGGCATTAATCGTGGCGAGTGCGGTATTCAATGCCACAACATACTTTGTGCTGCTGAGTCTCTATAGGTACCACCACTGATCACCCTTTTGCTGGCGGGCTTGTATTTTGGTGCTGCGGCAGTGAGTCAGAGGCGGCTCCCCAGGTAACTGGTTAGCCATGATGTTCAACCGCTAACTGGTTATCTCTCAGGATATCCTGTTTCCTATCAGTGCCGCGGGCTCAGCTTTAACAGAGCCGCGCGAAAGGGAAACAGTCTCCCTTCGCGTGGCTCTGCAAAACTGAGCCACGGAGGAGAAACGCTGGGCTCTTCCGGGGAGGCGGGGGCGCGGCCACGAGGCAGTTCATTCTGCTGCTGCCGCCGCTGCAGCAGCAGCTTCCAAAGATGGAGTTTTTCTTTTAATTTCCCTGGGCTGGGGGGGGGGGGTTTGGACTGGAAGTGGGCTGATGGGGGTTAGGACTGGTAATGGGCTATGGTGGGGGGCTAAGACTGGAAATTAGCTGATGGGGGTTGCGAATGAAAGTGGGGTGATATGGGGGTTAGAACTAGAAATGGGCTAATGGGGACATTAGGACTGGTAATGGGCTGATGGAGGGGTTAGAACTGGAAATGGGCTGATCGGGAGGGGGGCTAGGACTGGTAATAGGCTATTGGGGGGCTAGGACTGGAAATGGGCTGATTGGGAGGGGGGCTAGGACAGGTAATGGGCTATCTGGGGGGGGACTAGGACTGGAAATGGGCCGATTGGGAGGCTAAGACTGCAAATGGACCTATTGGGGGTGTTAGGACTGGTAATGGGCAGATGGAGAGCTAGCACTGGAAATGAGTTAGGACTGGTAATGGGCTGATTGGGGGCTACGACTGGAATGGGCTGTTTTAGGGGGATAGGACTGGAAATGAGCTAATGAGAGAGGGGAGGAGAGTGCTGCTGGCCCTGGAAGAAAACAAGGGTCTAGGGCTACAAACGGGCTGATGCAGGGGGATGGTAGAATAGGACTGGAAGGGAGCGGATACTGAGAGGGTCTGCCAGGGGAGGGAGGGGGCTGGAAAGGAGCTGATACCTGGGATGTACTGAAGGGGGACTGGAAGGCAGCTGATACTTGGGGATGGGAGTGGTAGGTGGCTGGGTAATGGGGAGGAGGCTGGAAGGGAGATGACATGCTAATACTGGAAGGGAGATGGACAGAGAGTAGGGCGACTGGAAGGGAGCTGACGGGGGGGGGGGGTGGCACTGAGAGTGGACCTGAGCTCATACCTGGGATGGTATTTGGACTAGAAGGGGATGGACAGTGGGGAAAGAGGGGGACTGGAAGGGAATGGACACCAGTGGCAGTCTTGGGAATGCAAAGCAATTGACATTGGAAGGTACTGGGAGGGGAGGACTGGAAAGGGGGCTGATACTGGGGAAGGTTACCGGAACTGCAAATGGGCTGATGGAAGAAAGTGAAGAAAAACAAAAGAAGAGATAAGAAATGGCAGACAGACCATGGACCATGGACCATAGACCACAGAAAGAGAGCTAAGAGAAGACAGGAAAGCAGAAGCCTCAGAGCGGGACCAGCATGATCAGTGAATAAAATAGTCAGACAACAAAGGTAGAAAAAATAATTTTATTTCATTTTAGTGATTGGACTTTGTGCTATTTTTATATTTTACACAGTATGGGGGACTGCATCTCTTATTTATCTGATGTTGCATTGCATATGGACTCTGGCTTCTTGCGGATTTAGTTTAAATTTTGTCTACATATTTTTACTTTAGATTGTGGTTACTTATTCTGTACTTGGTGAGGGTCGATGTTGTGCGTGTGTGATTGAGGTCAGGTGTTCTGTTAACATGGAGTTTGTACATAAGGATCTATACTGTACTGTAGTAATTTGACTTGTTCAGCTTTTCAAATAGGTGTATGGTCCACTGTAGTATTTACAGTGACGCTTTTTTTGGATGGGCTCCTTATGTGACTTTTGGAAGTTTGTGCTGATATTTATTTTATTTATTTATTTATTTAACAGTATTTTTAAACCGCCTTATCTTATTAATCAAGGTGGTATCACAGCAAACAATCGGGTAAAGTGAGTGTGTTAATCATGCAGTGAGGGTGAAATTTAGTTGAGTGTGTGTTGTATCGTGTGCTGGATTGGGGTGAGCTATGTACAAGGTGTGGTGTATTGTGTGTTAGAGTGGTTTGAGCTATGTACAGTGTGGGCTATATACAGTGGTGCTGCAAAACATTTTCAATACAGGCGGTATCATGTGCTGTTATACATTCTCTTAGGTTATGTGATGTGTCCATAGTGTTCTATGAACAGCATGGTTTTCAGCTGTTTTCTAAAGTCCTTGAGGTCTGTAGTTGCCCTCAAATCGTCCGGTAGTTTGTTCCATATTGTTGGAGCAGCCATTGAGAGTGCTCTGTCTGTTGTGTCCTTGCGTGTGTGTTTGTATTCACTTGGGGTGCTGACTCGGTTGTGTGTTTGTTTTCTTCTAGGACGAGTGCTGGTGTCTGGTTGAATGAGGGTGTGTAGGCTGTTGGCTGATGTTTGCTGATTTATCTTAAATAGGTTTATGATAGTTTTGTATCTGATGCGTGCACCGATTGGGAGCCAGTGTAAGTCCTTTAAGGTAGGTGTGATGTGCTCCTGTCTTGCAGTACCGGATATTATTCGTGCTGCAGTGTTTTGTGCTAGCTGGAGTGGTTTGAGGGTTTGAGGGCTTGTTTCAGTAGTCCAAGGTATATCGAATTGCAGAAGTCCAGTATTGGGGTTATCAGTGCTTGACAGACGGTACGAAAGTGTTCTGGAGCAAGGAGTGGTTTCAATCTCCTGATGATTCGCATCTTGTAGTAGACTTTTTGTATTGTTTTGTCTATGTGTGGCTTGAGGTTTAGTTTATTGTCCAGATATGGTATGTTATGGTAGGTCTGCTCTTTGTTGTAGGGTTTTGTATTCGTTCACAATATGCCTGGTATTGGAGAATAGTGGTGGTGGTTGTTGATAGTGAGATGATCAGAATTAGATTTTTTTTTTTAAATATTGAGTTCTGTGGGTGAATGTCCTGGTTCTGTTCTGCATCTACTGTGGATGCAAAATATATGTTGAAAAAGAAAAAGCAAGAATCATAACACAGCTTATAACAACAAAATAAAAATGAGTTATAATTTAGTTTTATAAACTGTGCTGTTGGTTCTTGCTGTCTTTTAGTTCCTTGATGTGCAAACGGGGCCGTACCTAGCCCTGTGCAAGCGGTGCAGCCGCACAGGACAGAAAGGCTTGGGGGGGCGCATTTCGGCTGTCTGCCATTGCCCTGCTGCCGCTGGCAGGACAATAGCAGGCAGCCAAAATGCATCCCCAAGCCTCTTCGCAGCACTTTAAGCAGGTCTGGTCCCTCCCTCCTCCGACGCGATGTCTGAGCAGGAAGGGACAGATCTGCTTAAAGTGCCAGCGCCTTTCAAATTGGGCGCATGCCCCCCTCCTCCTTCCCATACCTCCATCCAGCGCTGCCTGCTCTTTCCCTGCTGCTGGCGCCACCATGAAAAAAACAGAGGGCAGTAGCAGCAGGGAAAGAGCAGGCAGTGCTGGACGGAGGTTGGGGAGGAGAGCGGGGCATGCGCCCAAGCTGCAAGTCGCACAGGGCATGATTGCAGCTCGATATGGCCCTGTGTGCAAACATGCGTGAAACCATAAACAAATGGAACTCCACCCTATCTAAAGCTGCATCAGTGACAAACAAGGAAAAGACACACACCCGAAGAAAAAACAACGCTCCCTGGTACTCAAATGACATTCGGGAATCAAAACGTATACTCAGAAGTCTAGAAAGAAAATGGAGACGCACCAAGTTACAGGAGGCAGCACTCCAATACAGAACCGAACAACAAGCAACACCACCACACCAATCTAATCTTGAAATCAGCCAACAAACAAAGAGAATTATTCAACATAGTGCAACAACTCACAAAAGACACCCCTCTCCACAGTGGTCACCAAATAGACCCCCAGGAATTCGCAAATTACGTGATAAATAAGAACACAACTCCAGCTCACGCCATGCCCACCGAAGAACTCGACCCAACAATGATGGAGTCCCACCAGACCTGCGAACAATCTCACCAAACCTGGAATGACTTCTCTGTTCCAACAACACAGCAGATAGAAGACATTGTGGGCACCCTCAACACGACAACCTCACCAGCCGACCCATGCCCAGTGGAATGGATCAAGGCCTCCAACCACCACCTACACAAAATCGTGAAGGAGTCCCCTCCAACAAAGACACCTTCCACAGGTTCTAAAGCAAGCTACCATATGACCAATCCTCAAAGGTAACATGTTAAACACCTCTGATCCAAAATTTTACCGTCCGATCTCAAGCCTGCCATTTATCACAAAAATCAATGAGAAAGTAGTACAAAGACAACTGCAGGATCAGGTGGACCTACATACTCCAGCATGGCTTCAACCTGCATCACAACGTAGAAACCCTACTCACCTCCCTCGTCGACAACCTCCTGAGAGGACTGGATAATATAAAAAATGGTTTCCTACTAATTTTCATCAACATCTCAGCTTCCTTTGACACAGTATCACACTCCATACTCCTACAGCGACTCCAAGAAATTGGACTACGCAACAACACACTGAATTGGTTCACCTCCTACCTAAGCAACCGAACACAGTAAAATGCGGAGAGAAAAAAATCAACCCAGTTCCCCACCATGCAAGGAATACCACAGGGTTCGGCCCTATCATCAATGCTTTTCAACATCTATATCCAGCCTATATGCAGTATCATCAAACACAGCATACAATATCTCCTATATGCAGATGATATCATGGTGTACACCCCAATTGACCAGTAGCACAGTCGCGGCTCTAAGAAGCAGGAGCCGTGGCTGCCATAGGAAACAGAGCTAGTCTGCCGCTGCCGAGAAGCGGGCTCTGCAGTAACTTGTGCACCATCTGTCTCTTTGGGCTGTGATCTCATCCTGCATTGCCCCTGCCTGCGGAACATGCTGCTTCATGGGAAGTCAATGCCTCTTGCACATTACCAGGGAGGGGGGAATGGACATGGAGGAGGGCATTGGGAGTGGTCATGGGGTGCATTGGGGGTGGACGACATATGCTGGATGTGGAGGGGCATAGACTGACAGACAGGAGATAAAAGATGTAGGGGGAAAGGGAAACAGTGGAGACAAGCTAGAGGTGGGGGCTAGGAGAAGAAGGGAGATACTGGACAAGGGAAGAGGAATAAAGGGAACGGGCATAGGGCGAATCAAGGAGGGGAGATGGAGTGCTGGATGCAGGGAGATAGGAAAGGAGAGGACAGATAGGGAAGGAAAGCGAAAGAGAACCTGGATGAAGGGTGAGAAATGGTAGACATCAGGGGTGGTTCTTCCATTAGGCCATCTGAGGCGATCGCCTCAGGTGACACTGCGACGGGACTGGCACTCCCAATGCCGGCGGCACTCCAGATGTGTTTTAATTTTAGATTTTACAGCCTCTGGCCTGCCTCTGATTCCCTGCATGGTAAGGCAGAGGCAGGGCAGAGGTGGCAAAATCTAAAATTAAAACAGCCGGAGTGCCCCCGCTGCCACCAGATGAGAGGTGCAGGTGAAGGGAATGGGGACAGGAGGAGGACAACAAGGAGAGACAACGGTGAGTGACAGGGGGAGAAAGGGGGAGACAGGGGACATGATGCTGGACAAGGGGATACAGGGGACATGCTGGAGAAAGGGGGAGACAGGGGGATAAATAGTAGACAAAGGGGAGCGACAGGAGAGAAATGCTGGACAAAGGGGAGAGACAGTGCGGGTTAGGATTATAATGGGATGATGGGGGGGGGCTAAGACTGGTAATGGTCTGATCAGGGGGCTAGCACTGGCAACAAGCTGATGGGGGGATAGGACTGGAAATGAGCTGATTAGGGGAGGCTAGTAATGGTCTGATAGAGTGGGGTAGGACTGGTAATGGACTGATGGGGGGGCTACCATTGGAAATTAGCTGATCGGGGGGGAACTAAGACTGGAAATGGGCTGGAGGCTAGGATTGGTAATGGGCTGATGGGTGAGTAGGACTGGTATTGGGCTAGCACTGGTAATGGGGTTGAGGGGGGACTAGCACTAGAAGTGAGCTGATTGGGGGGCTTTGACTGGGAATGGGCTGATGCTGGGGAGGGGAGGATAGAGCTGCTGGCCCTGGAAGAAAACTGGGGGCTAGGGCTACAAATGGGCTGATGCGAGGGAATGCGAGAATGGAACTAGAAGGAAGCGGATGCTGAGAGGGGCTGCCATGGTATTTGGACTAGAAGGGACTGGACAGTGGGGAAGGAGGGGGACTGGAAGGGAATGGACATCAGTGGCAGTCATGTGAATGCAAGTTGACATTGGAAGGTACTGGGAGGGAGGACTGGAAAGGGGCTGATACTGGGGAGGGTTACTGGGACTGGAAATAGGCTGATGGAAAGACGTGAAGAAAGCAAAAGAAGAAAAGAAATGGCAGATGGACCATAGACCACAGAAAGAGAGCTAAGAGAAGACAGGAAAGCAGAAGCCTCAGATCGGGACCAGCATGATCAGAGAATAAACTGGTAAGACAACAAAGGTAGAAAAATAATTTTATTCCATATTAGTGATTGGACTTTGTGTTATCTATATATTTTATACTGCACGGAGGAACTGCATATTTATCTGATGTTGCACTGCTTGAAGAGTCTGGCTTCTTGGGGTTTCAGTTTAAATTTTGTCTACATATTTTTATTTTTACTTTAGATTGTAAGTCACTTATTCTGTACTTGGTGAGGGTCTGTGTTCTGAGTGTGTGACTGAGCCCAGGTGTTCTGTTAACATAGAGTTTGTACATAAAGATCTGTACTGTACTGTACTGTTATAATTTGACTTGTTCAGCTTTTCAAATAGCTGTATGGATGTTCCAGGGCCCACTGTAGTATTTACAGCAACAAATTTTTTGGATGGGCTCCTTATGTGAGTTTTGGAAGTTGGTGCTAATATGGTATGGTATGGTAGATTTGCTCTATAGATACTGAGTTACTTTGTTGTAGGGTTTTGTATTAGTTCAAAATATGCCTGGTACTGGAGAATGTTTGTTGTTGTTAGTGAGATGATCAGAATCAGATTTTTTATTTTATTTTTTTAAGATATTGAGTTCTGTGGGTGAATGTCCTGGTTCTGCTCTGCAACCACTGTTGCAGGGGGTTCTTTGGATGCAAAATATATGTTGAAAAAGAAAAGGTAATAACCATAACGCAGTTTATAACAAAATATAAAACTAAATTATAACTCATTTTTAAACTGTGCTGTGGTTCTCACTCTCTTTTAGTTCCTTGGTGTGCAAACATCTTGCATTTCCTCCATATAATCTAATCAGCTTTTTGGTTTGGTTCAGTCCCTGATTGGAGTTTTGAAAAAGCCCCGCCCACCTCTACCGGGCGGGGGGGGGGGGGGGCGCCATCTCATCCTTCACCTCAGGCAGCAGATTGCCTTGAGCCGCCCCTGGGAAGGAGGACAACCAGTGGGACACTGTGATACCTGGGTACAAACTATATCGTAATGATAGAGCTGATCAAATTGGTGGAGGGCTTGCGCTCTATGTTAGAGAGGGCATTGAGTCAGAAAGGATTAAAGTTTTGCAGGAAACAACATTTGCTGTAGAATCTCTATGGATTGAAATTCCATGTAAAAAGGGGAAGGCGATGGCAGTGGGGGTGTACTAACGACCACCTGGCAAGAATGAACAAATGGATGATGAAATGCTCAAAGAAATCAAGGAAGCTAACAAAGGTTACAGCACAGTAATAATAATGGGAGATTTCAATTACCACGGTATCGACTGGGTCAGTGTCACGGCAGGAAATGCTAGGGAGATAAGGTTCCTAGATGAAATAAATGACTGCTTCTTGGAGCAACTGGTTCATGAACCGACCAGAGGGGAAGCCATATTGGACATAGTCCTTAGTGGAACACCAGATCTAGTTCAAGAGATAAGGGTGTTGGGGCCACTTGGCAATAGTGATCATAGCATGATCTTGTTTGATTTAATTAGTGGAGGAGGGATAGTAAGGAAATCCACAGTACTACCTTTTAACTTTCGAAAGGGAGACTATGATAAAATGAGGAAAATAGTTAAGAAAAAACTAAAAGGAGCAGTTGCAAAGGTTAAAGATTTACATCAAACTTGGATGTTGTTGAAAAATACTATCTTGGAAGCCCAGACCAGCTGTATTCCACGCTTTAAGAAAAGTGGAAGGAAGTCCAAAAAACTGCCAGCATGGTTTAAAGGTGAAGTCAGAGAGGCTGTTGTTGCCAAAAAAGCTTCTTTCAGGAAATGGAAAAAAGAGCCAAACGACGAAACCTGGAAACAGCACAAGAACTGGCCAGTTAAATGCAAGGCATTGATAAGGCAGGCAAAGGGAGAATTTGAGAAGAAGCTTGCTGCGGAAGGAAAAACACGAAATAAAGACTTTTTCAAGTACATTCGTAGCAAAAAACCTGTGAGAGAGTCAGTTGGTCCATTAGATGATAGAGGGGTTAAAGGACACTAAACAGGGACAAGGCGATAGCGGAGAGACTGAATGAATTCTTTGCTTCACTTTTTACTGAGGAAGATGTAGGGATGTTACCCATGACTGAAGTGGTATTTAAAGGTGCAGAAGAATTGAAGAAGATATAGATACATCAGGAAGATGTATTACAACTATTAGATAAACTGAAGAGTAGCAAATCACCTGGGCCGGATGATATACATCCAAGGGTGTTGAAAGAACTGAAATATGAGACTGCAGACCTGCTTTTACTAATCTGTGAACTATCATTAAAATCATCTGTAATACCTGAAGATTGGAGGATTGCGAACATAACGCAAATTTTTAAAAAGGGTTCCAGGAGTGATTCAGGAAACTACAGACCGGTGAGCCTGATGTCAGTACCGGGAAAAATGGTAGAAACCATCATAAAAAAACAAAATAGCTGAACATGTACATAGTCATGGCTTAATGAGAGACAGCCAACATGGCTTTAGACAAGGAAGATCTTGTCTTACTAATCTGTTATGTTTTTTTGAAGGTGTGAATAAACAGGTAGACAAAGGTGAGCCGGTTGATATAGTGTATCTGGACTTTCAGAAAGCCTTTGACAAGGACCCTCATCAGAGGCTTTTGGCAAAACTAAAGAGTCATGGGATAGGAGGCAGTGTACTATTGTGGATCAGGAACTGGTTAAAAGATAGAAAGCAGAGGGTAGGGATGGAGAAAGGTGAATAGTGGTGTACCCCAGGGATCTGTGCTGGGTCCGCTGCTTTTTGACATATTCATAAATGACCTGGAAAAGGGAATAATGAATGAGGTTATCAAATGTGCAGATGACACAAAACTATTTAAAGTTGTCAAAACCCAAGAGGATTGTTGAAAATTGCAAGATGTTCTTAATAAATTGGAAGACTGGGCAGCAAAATGGCAGAAGAAATTTAATGTGGACAAGTGCAAAGTTATGCACCTAGGGAAGAACAACCCCAACTATGGTTACACGATGCAAAGTTCCACATTAGGAACCACCACCCAGGAAAAAGATTTAGGCGTCATTGTGGATAACATGTTAAAACCCTCAGCCCAGTGTGCAGCGGCGGGCAAGAGAGCAAATAGAATGCTAGGTATGATAAGGAAAGGAATGGAAAATAAAACAAAGGATATTATAATGCCTCTATATCGTTATGGTGAGACTGCACCTTGAATATTGTGTGCAATTCTGGTCGCCGTATCTTAAAAAGGATATAGAATTATTAGAAAACGTTCAGAGAAGAGCCACCAAAATGGTAAAGGGGATGGAAGGATACTCCTATGTAGAAAGGCTGAAAAGGTTAGGGCTCTTTAACATGGAAAAGAGACGGCTGAGGGGAGATATGATAGAAGTCTATAAATTAATGAACGGACTGGAACTGGTAAACGTAGATTGATTGTTTACATTATCAGAATATAGAAAGACTAGGGGACATGCAATGAAGCTACAGGGTAAACTATTTAAGACTAATAAAAGAAAATATTTTTTCACTCAACGTGTAATCAAACTCTGGAATTTGTTACCGGAGGATGTAGCAAAGGCTGTTAGTATAGCTGTGTTTAAAAAAGGTTTGGACAAGTTCCTGGAGGAAAGGTCCATAAACCATTATTAAGAAGGGACCCAGGATATCAATGCTTGACCCAGTACAAGCATTGTGGAACCTGTGTCTTTTGGGGAAACTGTTAGGTACGTATGACCTAGATTGGCCACTGTTGGAAACAGGATACTGGGCTTGATGGACCTTGGTCTGACCCAGTATTTATTTTTATTTATTTAGCAAGCATTTGTAGCCCGCTCCTTCCAGCGATCAGAAGCGGGTAGGATTACTATTGTGAAACTGCCGAATCAAGGCAGGTTCAAATTTTGTTTACATACAGTTTGTCAGAAAAGCACATCATACAGAGTTAACACTTCTTAGCTATGGGGGAGTTCATTTACATATATACATAAATACATATATACAGGATAAGCTTTTTGACCACAGTGGTCAGGGGCTGCTCCATCTGTGGATTTAGTATGGCATATCTTAGTGGATTTAGTATGGCATATCTTAGTGGATTTAGTATGGCATATCTTATGTTCTTATGTTCAAATATAAGGCCCAATATTCAAAGAATTTATGGGGCCCATAATCAAAACACTTCTCTAAACAGCCAATGTGAGAAGGGTGCAGATATCCGGACGGTGCCGATGAATATCTCCACGGACAGTAAATAGAGGGGCGGTCCGTGGGCGGTACCAGTGCTACCCAGATAAGTGTCAGCATCCAACTGGAGAGCACAATTTCCAGCCAGCACCTGTCCAGATAACTTGGGTCACATGAAAAGTGGCCGAACTTGCTATCTGAAATCATGCAGGAAATGAAAACATAATTCATTTACTAACTTCACACTTTCAGTTCTATTGTAGGTTCATAGTATTCTAGGTCCCCAAACCACGTTCCTGCTCTCGAGAGTGGTGCAACAGAATTGTGAATTCATTCATGATGTACCAACGGGAATCCCGTAGATCTTGCCTTCTCCTCTTAAGTAAAACCATGATACTTCTTTATTTATTTGGTTTTATACCACATCAGCACAGTTTACAAAACAACAACATATTACATGGAACAGTTTACATTGAACATGTGAACAAGATATACAACAACAATTAACATATTTACATTAATAAATCATACACAGTAGCATGTAAGAATGGAGAACTATTTACAGTCTGACAGAACCTGGAGTATGAAATTGATGGACAAGGGTTTAAGTTAAGATATTGCGGCAACACCCCCAATGGTAGGCGACTTTATACTTGTAGGTTTGCAAAATGGCCGACATACATATGGAACTGCAGCATTTACACTGGAAACTGCCGAGTTTACCCCCATCGACTTTTGCCTTCCGCTGTTCCACGGTATCAGCAAATACAACGGCACTCCTGCAGTATTCTAGAAAAAGCTCAGCGTATAGCAGTTTCTATAATACTGCTGCAGTCATCTATGTTGCAACATCAACATCTCAATTCCATTCTGCACGAATTATCTAACATGTGCCTTCTGCTCTAAAAAGCTTTTCCTTCCTTTATAATTTGTAGAGCTTAAACAAATAGGGGGTTATACCGATACAAGATGTCCATCCCCGCCATTTGTGCGGGGATGTTAGTCGGGAGCAGGGAAGAGGCACCCCGGGGGCAGAGAGTGGGAAGGCAGTGGACGGTAGCCAGCTCTGGATGTACAGGGCCGATTCTGATATCGGCCTTGTATGTCCAGAGCCGGCCAAATGTCCGGGAAAGTTATTCCACCCCTTGAGGGGAATAACTTTCCTGGACGTATCTTTTCGGCAGCTCCAGGGCGCAGAAGGGGCTGGGGGAGCAAAAGTTAATTCCCTGCATCCCAACCCTGGCCTTAGCAGGCCAGATTGGGGGTCAGGCTGCTGGGAATTAACTTTTTGTGCGACGGCCGGCATCAGGGCATTTAAATGAAGCCATGGCGCCATGACAACATGACGACATGGCACCACGGCTCCATTTAACTGCCCTGACTGAGTTAGTCGGGCTTTGCTGTGCATGCTGGGATAGAAGCACAGTCCCGGCCTGCACTTACAGTGCTGTTCGTGATTCTGATCCCGCAGGGCTAGACGTGCCCCGTGAGATCAGAATCGCAATCTCTTTTGTACATCCAGCTCAGCCCAGACATACAAAGGAGATCTATTTATTTATTACAGTTTCTTATATACCGCGCTATTTAGAATCAGCGCGGTTTACATCATAACAAAACGACCATAACGAAAAACTGTCAGGTTTTACATTGAACAGGAGTACAAACAAGGATAACTGGGTTAACTATCTACGTCCAGGACAGAATCGGGCCCATAGTGTTTTTGGAAAATTAATTATCAGTTGATCTCTATGGACATATGGCAGATGAGAGATGTGATAATCTAACTTTACCAACATATTCACCTTTCCACTATGTGACATAGAAGCCGAGAGCTGCCCGGTTCAGTCTATTATCAGTATGTGATTTCTGCATCAGTTGGACGATCTATTGAATAACAGATTTCTAGAACTGATGGACTTGGACTATAAAGCTGACTGTTCCCCCCTTTTAAAGGCAAATCATTTCTCCAACTACCTTCATGCAAATGAGTGCGCTCTGCTTCCTGTTTAAATATCTGCTACCGTTTCCCTTATCAGAAGTCTGTTCACAAGCGGAGCCTCCAGTTCCTTTTAGTTTTGATTTCCAGGCTCACATCATGAAGTCACTGTTTGCTTTTCTTTTCCTTCTAAAATCACCAACTAACTAGAGTGTTTGAAATAACTGAATTGTGAACCAATACATTTTATATATATAAATTGCTCAATTAATTTTGACTGAGTTGATAATGGCATTTGAAAAGGTTAAATAGCCATTGTTTCGCAGCAACATTAAGCGTTGAAGCAGGACATGAAGAGGACGGTTTGGTCCTAAACGCAATACTGTGTCCAGTTGTGACTGCGGCTATTCTGGGGAGGACAAGTTGGAACAGCTCCGTAGGAATCCTGGAATTTCTATATTGATCAGATGAGTATTGACAAGAAAAGTAAAGTCAGATCAACATATAGAAAACCTTTTAAAAAATTAACAGGTGTGTTGAGGCACTAAAACAGTGTGCGTCATCTCACGGGGAATATGTGTGCAGGAGAAATCCGTGCTTTGCGATTAAAAGGGAAGTTACACTTCAAGAAGGGTTGTCCCCTCAAGGCAAAAACCTCTGACAAAAAAATAGACAGCATATATAAAATTTATTGGTTCACAATTCAGTTATTTCAAACACTCTAGTTAGTTGGTGATTTAAGAGGTAGAGTGGTAGTTATTTAGGAAAGAGTTTCTTTTCCTTCTGGCCCTCCCTTTATGTAAGTTTTCTTCAGAAGTCGGTAAAATAGTTCTGCGCTTTTCTGATTAGGTTAGTGTTTATCAATTTCCTCAATTTTTACAGGTGTTGTTTCCCAACTTACCCTGGTGGAATCTGGCCCCGGAGTCATGTAGCCCTCAGACACTCTGACAGTGACCTGTAAAGTCACCAATTACAATATTGGTAGTGGCTACCGGTGGAACTGGATCCGGCAGCCTACCGGGAAAGCACATGAATGGTTGGCAGCTATATATGATAGCAATGGAGGCACAAGCTACATCCCCTCTCTTCAAAGCCGACTAACTATCTCCAAAGACAATTCCAAGAACTACTTCTATCTACAAATGAGGGGCATGAAACCTGACCACTCAGCCACATATTACTGTGCGAGAGACATAGTGTGAGGAAGGAAGAAGGAACTAGTATAGATACTGCGGCTCTCTCTCTGCATATAAAGAGGAAAAGTGTTCACAGAACTGGATTTAAATAAGAAATATTTAAGTTAGGAATGATGTGTGAGAAGACTGTGGTGCATTGCGGAAATATTTTATTAAACACTGTAAAAGTTAAAATAGAAGGTTTTTGAAAAAATCTCTTACTTTCAATCATTCTTTTTAATAAGTTCATGCTGGAAAACCACGAGGTAAAACCCCTGCGCATGACTTTGTTTCCTATCCCTTTCCACTGTTTGGCTACTGAAAACGGCATTAACTGTGCTAAATCTTCCCCGCCACGTCCACCTCCAATTCAAAGCATCATTGAGTTTGATTAGATAACCTCAGTACTCTACAGCACAGTCCTCCCCTGTGTCAGGCTCTCATGGCCTGTCGGTCCTGCCCCCTCTGATGCAACTTCCTGTTGGAGGGGCCAGAGCGGCAGGCTATGAGCGTATCAACACAAGCGCTTTAATGCCAAATGTACTGGAGGGACCACCATGCTGCCCTCCCTCTCCCAGGCAAGAATCTGGATACCAGGGGGGCAGAATGGCAGCTCGGGCTGGGGGGGCCCTAGGTCACCTAGTGGATGGTCCGGCCCTTACTCAACACAGTGTCATGAGCTTATTTGCCTTTTCTGAAATCCAACAGTGTTTCCGATTGTGGAGAGTAATATTATAAGCAGATGGCTACTTTTCTCTATAAAATTGGGGTGTAAATGGCCAAAAATGCACATTAAATATAGGTGTGAAAACTAGGGTTACCAACTTTTTCACCGAGAAAAACCCGACACCTGTGGCTCGCCATGCTCCACCCATTCTGTGCCCCTAGTCCCACCCCTGCCCCGCCCCCAGCCCCACCCACAAAAATTACCGAGGATACGTGTAGGCTAACTTCCTTGGTCAGATAATAATTAAACTGGGAACCCCAAAATCCAAACATGAAATGTACAACACTGGAGAAATAAAACTATAAAGTCATTTCCTCTTGCACTAAAGAAAAACACAAAGATGTTATCAATACACACTTCCCAGACCAAACATATTCCAGTTAATAAATTCAAAATAAAAAGTATTTTTCTACCTTCTGTTTGGGCATTTTATTTTTCAGTTGCAATTGCTCCAGTCACTTTCTTCTGGTTTCTTTGTGTCTTCTGCGAGCTATCCATTTGTCCTTTCTTCTCTTTTAGATGTTTTCCATTCTCTCTCTATATCTGCTTTAACATACTGATTGTTTCCCTTTTGCTCTTTCCCCCAATTCTTTCCTTATTCCTTTATCATCCATTTAAATTTCACCCTTCCATTTTCAAGCCCCTCTTACTCTCCCAATACCCAGCCCATCAGACATTTCTTCCACACAAAATATTTTTTCCCCTCTCCATTCTCATTCCCCATCTATTCTAGTCCTCCCCCAAAATCAGTTCCCTTATAGTTCTAGACCCACCCAGCATCCACTCCCTTCTAGTCCTATTCTCCCATGCCCCACATCAGCCCATTTCCAGTCCTATTCCAGCTCTTCATCAGCCCATTTCCAGTGCTAGCCCTCACATCACAGACCATTTTCAGTCCTAGCCCCCCCCCCCCAATCACAGCCCATTTCCAGTCCAAGTCCCCCATCACAGCCTATTTCCAGTCCTAGGCCCCCCACCATCACATCCCATTTGCAGTCCGAGTCCCCCCCCACCATCACATCCCATTTGCAGTCCGAGTCCCCCCGCACCATCACAGCCCATTTGCATTCCTAGCCCCCCCCCCCACCATCACAGTCCATTTGCAGTCCTAGCCCCCCTAATCACAGCCTATTTCCAGTCCAAGTTCCCCCTCCCTCCACCATAGCCCATTTCCAGTCCAACTTCCCCCCCCCCATAGCCCTTTTCCAGTCCAGGTCCCCCTCCCCATCACAACCCATTTCCAGTCCATGTCCCCCCCCCCCCACATAGCCCTTTTACAGTCCAGGTCCCCCTCCCCATCACAGCCCATTTCTTTCCAGTCCAATACCCCCCCCCATAGCCCTTTTACAGTCCAGGTCCCCCCCCCTTCACAACCCATTTCCAGTCCAAGTCCCCCTAATAACAGCCTATTTCCAGTCCAAGTTCCCCCTCCCTCCACCATAGCCCATTTCCAGTCCAAGTCCCCCCCCCCCATAGCCCTTTTCCAGTCCAGGTCCCCCCCCCCATCACAAACCATTTCCAGTCCATGTCCCCCCCCCATAGCCCTTTTCAAGTCCAAGTCCCCCCCCCCCATAGCCCTTTTCCAGTCCAGGTTCCCCCCCCCCATCACAACCCATTTCCAGTCCAATTCCCCCTCCCCCCCAATTCCTTTTCCAGTCCAGGTCCCCTCCCCCCCTCACAGCCCATGCAGTCCTTGGCCTCCCCCCCCCCCCCCCACCAAAACCATGGCTGTCTGAGGCTTTAGAGGGAGCCGGGAAGCCCACGCGAGGCCCCGGCTCCCTCTGTACAGCCGCCAGCGTGAAGAGTCTTTTCCTTCACGCTGGCGGCTGTTTCTGTGAAGCCGCGAATGCTGGGAAAGGTTAAAGGGCATTGCCTTTAACCTTTCCCAGCAATCGCGGCTTTACAGAAACAGCCACCAGCATGAAGGAAAAGGCTCTTCACACTGGCGGCTGTACAGAGGGAGCCGGGGCCTCGCGCGGGCTTCCCCGGCTCCCTCTGAAGCCCTCCGGTGTGTGGGCCGCCCTGGGGAAGGTTTTTTTTTTTGGACGGGTTGGGAGAAAAGCCGGTTTTTTGCTTTGGCCGCTCCCGATCTTGCGGCCAGAGCAAAAAAACGGCTTTTCAAGGGCCGGTTTTACCTCTGCGCCGGCAGCCGGCCTGGCCATGGAAAAACCGGCCAGGCCGGCTGAAAACCGGCCAGTTGGCAACCCTAGTGAGAACTTACATCAACTCTAGAGCTGCCATAAATTCCTGCACCTAGATTCCTAAAGAACACCCATAAGTTATAGTAATTTATAACTTGTGCATCTAGATTTGTGCTCCAGCCCCTCTGCACACTCACACCAAAAGTACACACCATCCACCTGACACGTGTGCTTACAAAACAGTGACCGTAAAATGTACACAAAAAGGCCCCTCCACACGTGTAAGTCATTGAACATATATGACTTGATTACGTTCATTGCACATAAGTTCACGCAGCTCCTTATAAAATCGGCGATGATGAAATATCACACCGCGACAATGAATTGATAATTTTAATTTAATTTAATTAGCGAGTTTTTATATACCGCATCTTCCATTGATCAGTTGCGGTTTACATGGAACAACAGTAAACAGGCAAAGCTGCTTTTACAGATAACATCGTGAAACTACAAAGAAATTTAATTTTACAATAAACGGTTTGTTAACTATATACAAAGAAACCAAATATTAACTATGTACAGGTATGTATGTTTTTGAGATCGTCGGTTTGGGGTTTTCTCATTTATTCCAGATCAAAGATGGGATATGTCAACTGGTGAAGCTATCCTTTTTCCTGTTGAATAGGTGAGTTCGACAAGGATCCGTAGTATGTTGAGAATAAGTGAGTTTTGAGTTTTTTCCTGTACTCCATGATTTGAGGTAAGGATCTTAATTCCGATGGAGTGTTGTTCCAGATTATAGGGGCAGCATGAGAGAATGCTTTCTTGTTTGTTGATTTTTTGGCCTTTATAAATTCCTTTGGTGTTATAAGTTTGTTTAGTTGGTCTCGCCTTTGGAGATTATGATTGGGTTCTTTGTTAATGAGGTTGTTTAGAGTAAGGGGTGCTGTGTTGTTCAAGACTTTGTAAGTAGTTAAAAGAGTTTTATAGTGTATCCGGCACTGAATCGGGAGCCAGTGTAGATTCTCTAAAATAGGTGTTATATGTTGGAATGGTGGAGCATTCATGATAGTCCTTGCTGCTGCGTTTTGTGCCAGTTGGAGTTTTTTTAGATTTTGTTTTGTTATGCCTAGTAGGGTTAAGTTCGCAAAATCGAAATGGGGAGTTATTATAGCCTGTATTATACGTTGAAAATCCTGTAGATGCATTAGGGGGTGGAGTTGTTTTAAGACTTTTAGTTTAAAATAAACTTTTTTTGTTATATTTCTTATTTGTGTGTCCATACTGAGGTGTTTGTCTAGTATTACTCCTAGGTAGCGTATTTCAGTTTTTATATTGATATCATTATTTTGCAGTGTGATGTGTGATGGGGGAATGAATGTTGTGTTTTTGGTTACTATTAAGGCTTCGGTTTTTGCATGGTTAATGAATAAGTTGTTTTCATTTAGCCAATTGTTTATTTCATTGAGGCAGGTATTAATAAGTAGTGTAGGAATATTAGGTATTGTGAATGGGACATACATCATTATGTCGTCCGCGTAAAGGTGATAGTGCACATTGAATTTTTTAAATATTTGACAGATGTGTTTTAAGTAAATATTAAATAGTAGCGCTGACAGCGCAGAGCCCTGGGGGAGGCCTAGTTCCTGATTGTATGTTTTGAGGTGAGGTTGCCAATTCGTACCGTTTGAGTTCGGTCACTTAGGTATGATGAAAACCAGTTAAGAACCGTGGATTTTATACCTATTTGTCTTAGTTTATTAATCATTGTTGAGTGGTGAACACTGTCAAAGGCGGCAGAGATATCAATGAATATGAGTAGGAATGCCTGTTTTGAATTATCGATACTTCTTACAAGGGTATCAATAAGAACTGTTAATAGTGACTCCACCCCGTGGTGAGGGCGAAACCCATACTGTTGGTCATCCAGGGGGGCTGAGCTATCAATGTATTCTTGGGTCTGGATTTGTACTGCTTTTTCGATTAATTTAGCTAAAAACGGGATGCTTGATATGGGTCTGTAGGATTTAGGAGATGTTTTGTCAAGGGTGGAGTTCTTTAAGATTGGGCGAATCTGTGCATGTTTTAGTGCTGGGGGTAAGTACCCTGTTTTTAGCGAAAGATTTATTATGGAGAGTATGAATTGTGAGAGGATAGGTAGAGAATTCTTTATCCATGTTACTGGACAAGGGTCAAGGAGTGAGGTTGTTGTATTAATGTTTGTTATGATGTTCTTGAGTGCAGTGTTAGATAGAGGTTGGAAGTCAGCCCATTCATCTGCATAATGGGTTTGAGGGAGGTGATTAGATTTTGGTAAGTGGGGGTGGGACGTGATTTTGTTCATGTAGTAGTTTGCCAGGTCCTGTGGGGAGATTTCTGTAATTTCATTGCTGGAGTTGTGGGTGTTATTTGTTAGCTTATGAGCTATTGCGAATAGTTCTCTGGGTCTATTTATTGCATTGTTTAGTATTGAGGCATGGTAATTTTTCTTGGCATTGTTAATTGCATCCTTGTATGAGTTAATGAGAGTGATATATGCATCTTTATTAATGGGGTTTTTATTTTTTCTCCATATGCATTCAGCTTTTCTTAGATTTCTTTTCATTATGTTTAGTGTGTTATTGTACCAGGGGGCTTGATCAGGTTTAGAGTGAGGGTTTTTCTTAGTTGCTTGGTTATTGGCAGCTGCATTGTTAATGACTTTGTGCCAGTTGGATACTGCTACATCAAGATTTTGTGGTGCAATAGATAGTTTGGGAATTGTCATGTCTAGAAACTCCTCTTCATTATCTCTTTTAAATCTGTAAGGCGGAGCATTAATTGGGATTCGTTTGACTATTGAGTTATTGATTGTAATTTTAAAGTTAATGAGATGGTGGTCTGACCAAGGGGTTGAGGTACATTTGAGAGAGTTGGGGTTATAAGACCTGTAGATTACATCTGGCAGTAGGACCAAGTCAAGTATATTTCCTTTATTGTGTGTGCTAGCATTTACTATTTGGTGAAAGTCCATATCTGCGGTGGATTCTAAAAAGAGGGAGGCATAAGACGCTGGTAAGGAGGGGAGGTTGAAGTCTCCAAGCATTAGTATTGGATTTTGGTCAGTGGAGGACCTTAAGAATTCAATTAAGGGGTCCAGGTTCTCTGATTGTTGGTCTGGTGGTCTATAAATTAGACAGATTTTTATGTTGCCAATTTTCATAATGATTGTGTCGATGTTTGTAGGTAAGTGTGATTGTAGTTTTTTGCTTTTAGTTCTTTTTTTATCATTATTAGGACACCACCACCTTTTTTGTGAGTTCTATGTGTATAAAAGGTATCATAATCATTATTGCTTAGTTGGTTTAAGTATACGTTATCTGAATCTGTTAGCCATGTCTCTGTTACGCATAATATGTCTGGTGTTTGATTGTCTAGTATATCTGTGAATATTGGCAACTTATTTTTCATTGATCTGGCATTAGTTAGAATTATTGATAAGGAATCTGTGCTATTAAATGGATTAAGGTTTTTGGGTTGCGGGAGTGAAGTGTAGTTTATATGAATTAGTCTATGGTGGTTTACTTTGGGATGAGGTTCTATGTAGGGTTGCTATGCTGATGGACTACTTCTTGTTGGGTTGTGTATGATCGGGATGTTTTTAAAGTTATTGTTATTTAGGCTGTGGGTAAGAATAGTTAGGATAGAAATGGTGAAAAAGATTAATGGTATTCTGGGTGTTGGAGAGTTAGGTAATGGCATTTTGACTGAGGGGTGTATTCTACTGTTAAAGGTAACAGTATAAGGGTTAATGTAGAGGAAAGCTACTGACAACAGTAAATAGATGTGTTACTGGCAACAGTAATAGAAACAGTAATAGAGAGCTACTGGCGACAGTAGTTAGATTGAGTTACTGGCAACAGTAACAGAGACAGTAGCAGAAAGCTACTGACTGTTGTAATTGGAATGTGTAGTTGGTAACAGTAACAAAAAACCAATCTGGGTGTAGTGGATCAAGGCTATGAGCAGAATAAGGTGTGAGATGGTCACTGACAATAGTTTTAAATTAGGCAGGGAAGTTTTGATTTTGCTATAGGAATATTCTTAGCTAAGATAAGTTATGGTTGTTAAGCTTATTGGTGAACTGGGTTGTAATATTATTTGTTTCAGGCAAAACTATTTGAAGTGATTTTAACCCAGTGGGGGTTTAGCTGTGTTAATTTTAGAAATATCAGGCAAGATAGTTTGATGTGTCTATATGCATTAAGAATTTTGTTAGCATTAAAGTAGTTGTATAACTGGTATCAGTAAGGTGTCTCTTTAGAGTGTATTACTGGCAACGGTATCAGTAAAATATGGAGCACAGTGCAATGGCTACGTTAGTAGTAAAATATGGAGCACAGTGCAATGGCTACGGTAGCAGTAAAATATGGAGCACAGTCCAATACAATTGCAATGGTAGCAGTAAAATATGGAGCACAGTGCAATGGCTACGGTAGCAGTAAAATATGGAGCACAGTCCAATACAATTGCAACGGTAGCAGTAAAATATGGAGCACAGTGCAATGGCTACGGTAGTAGTAAAATATGGAGCACACTACAATTGCAACGGTAGCAGTAAAATATGGAGCACAATACAATACAATTGCAACGGTAGCAGTAAAATATGGAGCACAATACAATTGCAACGGTAGCAGTAAAATATGAAGCACAGTGCAATGGCTACGGTAGTAGTAAAATATGGAGCACAGTGCAATGGCTACGGTAGCAGTAAAATATGGAGCACAATACAATACAATTGCAACAGTAGCAGTAAAATATGGAGCACACTACAATTGCAACGGTAGCAGTAAAATATGGAGCACAATACAATACAATTGCAACGGTAGCAGTAAAATATGGAGCACAATACAATTGCACTGGTAGCAGTAAAATATGAAGCACAGTGCAATGGCTACGGTGGCAGTAAAGTATGGAGTGCGGGTCAATGGCTACGGTAGCAATAATGAGGAGTACAGTGCAGTGGTTAGTGGTTCAAAGCAAACACAGTTGTAGAATACTGGCGAAAGTATAACATTAATGTACACTGGTGCAATGGATTTATACTATTTAGGCGCCTAGTTCAGTTTTTGGTAGGAAGTTTGTTTAAATGTTTGTAGTATGTATACTTGCGGTTGAGGAGGTGCTGTAAGGATGTGGTAAGCGAGCTCAACCCTAGGGGAGCTCAGCTGTACCATGTGGTGTCAGCATGGATTTCTCTTCAATGTTGTCTTGCCGTTTCGTAGGTCTCTACAGGCCTTTGCCTAAGGGCCGTGCCACAGGGCCCTCTTGCGCGGCCCTCAGGCGCGGGCGCGCCTGCTTCGCGCTTCCTTTTAAAGAGGCGAAGGGCTGCCCCGATTGGGCAGGATGACTCAGCAGCGATGCCAGAGGGGTGGAGCTGGAACACAGTCTTCCTTCAGGTGAGCTCTTTTGTGAAAGCTGTGTGCTTCGCGGTGGTATGCTGCCTCAGCCGCTTCAGCCCCTGGTCTTCGGGCACGATGTAGTCTCTCCTCCGGTGATGATCCTTGCTCCTCCTGGAGCTGTGCAAAGAATCCAAAAGGCTTGGTGTAAATTCTGAGGTCTTTTCTGCTTTAAGCACCACAATATGGTGTATTAAATTCAGCTTTTACCAAGTTTTTTTGCTGTTAATCAATAGGCTGATTCCTCACTGCTACTCTGATAAGTGATATTTATAACAAATCATACAAGCACCTGCATGTGTGTCATAGGGGTTATTTTAGAAGTTCTAGTCATGATTTAAACATGTCAATGGTCATTTTAGAAAAGGTCCAGTTTACATGAGGATGACCATACAACGTCCAGATGAAAGAGCCACTTGGGACAGGTCTGGACTCTGGATTAGCTCAGACAGATTAATACATAGACACCAAACTCTACTACAGTCCAAGAACAGGCTGAGTCCCCTTTCTCCACAAGCGAGTGCATATCTCCAGGGGCAATTGCAAACCAATGAGAGACATACAAACAAAAGACACTACCGCAACTTGTTGAGGGCAATGCGCATTGCAAAAACCCTCAGTCAGTGCATATAGAGAAAAATAAATCACAGAACCGAATTCTGAAATAGAAATCATGCATGAAATTCAGATGAAACCTGGAGACAAGTGTGTCTTTACCAGAGTGCAAGATACTGGAGATCCTCAACCAGGGGCTGCTTTCTCATAGAGAAACAGAAAGCATTTGAGCAAGCTCTGGGGACATTAACCTCTGTCCCATGTAGATTTCCTTCTAGACCTAACCTCTGTGCAATATAAATATCAGAGCTGGAAATTTCCATTTCAAGCATGACCTGAGAAAGAGGGTGTAGTATCCCAAAGAAGGTCAAAAAATGAATTACATTTATCAGCAATGCAACGTGTGCCTTTGAGTCAGTCCTGACTCCTGGTGACCCAGAAGCTCCTGGGTTTTCTTGGCAGTGTCACCGGAAGTAGATTGCCAGGCCTTTCTTCCGAGGCAATGGAGGGTTAAGTGGCTTGCCCAAGGCCACAAGGAGTGCTAGTGGGAATTGAACCCTGGTTGCTTGGTTACCAAGACAGTGTTCTAACCACTAGGCTACTCCTCCACTCCTTTTAGGTTATTATCACCTTATGTTCTTTCGTTATATTCTGTAGTTGAACAGTGACACACATTGGTCACCTAGGAACATTAAAAACATGATTAAATAAAAAGTATAGGATAAAGATTAATTTGCATAATTTGCTCTGCCTCCCCCTCCGAATCCGGTTTGTCTACAAGGTACTCATTCTTACCCATAGGGCCCTCCACCCTTGCACACCCCAGTACCTGATGGATCTTACCTATTTCCAACCTGCTCCACGTCTCTTGCGCTCAACACTTGGCAATCGTCTGTTCCTCCCTTCCCCGTCGCAGGCCCATCTTGAACGCACTCGTCGATCCGCTTTCTTTTTTCTAGGTCCTGCCTTATGGAACTCACTCCCGCACTTCCTTCGTATTGGATCATCGTTTTTCCGTTTCAAAGCCCTCCTCGAGACATATCTTTTCTGTCAAGCCTTTGACCTTCCCCTTCCGTCAGATCACGATGTCTCACCCTCAGTCGAAGCCCCCCCCCATGAAACGCCGTCTGGGCCCCTTCTCCCCCTGTCTATTCCTGACATTCCGTTTAGATTGTTGCCTGAATGTCTTTGTATGTTCTTTCCCAGCTTTCTCTCTCCCTGTCCTTTCTCTGTCTTTTTCCTGTTGAAACAATGGCGTTCCTTTCCTTTTATTCTTCTTGCAAGTAGCCTATTTTATTGTACACCGCCCTGACACTCCGCACGAGCGGTATATCAAGCATTATGAATAAATAAATAAATAATAAAAACCCTGATCCTAAGTGACCAGTGGGTGTCACTGTTCAGCTATATAACAACACAGGCAGCAGAAAAAGTCTTCTATCTCCTACCTACACACTTTTTGATTTCGGTGATATGACTTTTTTTCTTTGCTACTTGATGTTAAATTTGAACTTATCTAACAGATGTAGAATGAAAGGAAACGGAAATATCGCCCTATCTTCAGGTCTCATATACAGGTTAGTCACATTAAGTATTCACGTCTTTATCCTGAATACTCCTTCATTTCCATGTGTTTGCAGGTCTGGGATCCTGACCTATTCTTGGTTTATCAGGACCCTACCTGAGGGCCACTGTCCCAGAATCTCATTCATAGCGGTTACTGTTTTCATCCCATCTCGTTTCATTCATGTCTACAAACAGCACGTAAAATCTCAGCATATACATTGTGAGTTTATAGAACACATGGTCCTATTCTAAATGGTCGCCCAATACAAAATATTTACAGACAATGGGGCCAGAACAGAAAACAGGCGTTACAGTCGCGCACTAAAAGCCGTGTGCACATTTTTGTAGCGTGAGAGTAACACAGAAGTTGTGTGCTTGTAAGCATCAAGCAAATGCTATGCAAATGAGGTAGGCGTAGAACCTCTGCGCTAAACCAGCAGGTACGTGTGCACAAGCATCTGCGTTAGCAATGCCGATAGCCCACGTAGATGCGGATATGCTGCAGTCCTATGAGGCACATTTCTCTGCTCAGACATTTCACTCTGAACAATATCAGTATCTGTGATCTTCTGAGCAATATTCCACATTGAAAGGTTCCTGTCATGTGCCGCATTGTGTATACTTATTTAGACAGATTTGTATACCACCTTATCCTTCAATCAAAGTGGTCACATCACAATTGGAGGGCTACACTTAACATGAGGGTATTTAACAACATTTAGACAGCACAATTGGGGTTACATTTATCTACATTTAACATGAGAGTACTTAACAACATTATACAATAAACTTGTATATCTAGTTGTGATGAGTGGGTATTGAGTTGGCAGAGGTAGTTGCATTACCATTCGAGTGGAGACTGTTGTCTGTCTGCTCATAGGTTTCTGTAAAGAGCAGGGTTTTAAGGGCCTTGCGGAAGTCTAAGATGTCATTTAATGCCCTCAGGCTTGTTGGGAGAGAGTTCCAAAGTGTGGACACCAGTAGTGAAGGAGCTCTTCTTGAAGTTGTTTGATTAGTCTTGTGATAACCTGCAGGTGGGACCGATCATGTTGAGGACAAAGACTACAGCCAAACACAAGGAGAAATCCAAAATACTTTATTGTAGACCCTTTTTTTTGAGAAATCCAAAATACTTTATTGTAGACCCACTTTAACAAGTTCCGGCCCTAGGCCTTCGTCAGGGGTCAAAAGGAACAAAAAAGAAACGTCTAAGGGGTGGACCAAGCCACTCTTCCCAATCTGTCAGCGGGTCTACAATAAAGTATTTTGGATTTATCCTTGTGTTTGGCCATGGTCTTTGTCCTCCGCTACCCTCTACTGAACTATTTTGCGGAAGACTTCCTTTTCCTGTCCTTTGGGGGCGGATCATGCTGTCATTATTGGTCCTTCTTGGTCTATCGCTGATATCCCTTGTTATGATGTCTTGGAGTGCGTCTACCAAGAGATGGTGGATGATTTTAAAGATGATTAGGACTGTTTTAAATTTTGCTCTGGCTATCATTGGGAGCTAGTGCAGTTGCTGTAAGACGGGAGTGATGTGCTCAGTTCTTGGAGTGTCCGTAACGATGTGTGCTGCAGTGTTTTGCACCATTTGGAGTGGGTGTAAGGTCTGCTGAGGGAGGCCTTGATATAACGAGTTTCCATAATCAAGCAGAGGTGTGATGAGTGCTTGGCACACTGTGCGGAAGTGGTCCTGTCGGAGTATTGGCTTGATTTTTCTGATGGTCCTCAAACGTTGATAGGCCTTGTTTGCGGTTTTGGTGATGTGGGATTTTATGTTCAGAGCTCTCTCCATTGTGATGCCCAGGAACTTAACTTCATCTTTGACTACTATGAGTTTACCTAGAATGCTGATAGCTTGTGGTGGAATGAAGGTGGGGTTCCTGGTGACGAACATTGCCTCAGTTTTATCGTAGTTGACTGTCAGGTTATTGGCTGTGAGCCAGGCATTCATGTCTTCAGGGCATCTGGTTATTGTTGTGGTGTTAAGTGCTAGTAGGTTGACTGGAGCATACACCATGATGTCATCAGCATAGATGTGATAGTGGAGTTTGTGGCGTTTGATGATCTTGCATATGGGTTGGATGTAAATATTAAAGAGCATTGATGACAAAGCTGAACCTTGTGGTATTCCCTGCGTGACGGGGAACTATAGTGATTTCTTTTGGGCACATTTGACTTGTTGCGTTCGATCTTCCAAGTAGGAAGTAAACTACTTCAGAGTGTTCTTACATACTCCTATCTGCTGCAGGCATTGCAGTAACCTGGCGTGGGATACAGTATCAAAGGCTGCCGAGATGTCCCCATCATTCGCATATGCAGTCATTTCAGCGCAGTTTCTCTGCCTTTTCTTTAAAGAACTCATATCAATAAAGCTTGGAAAATACAATGGGCTCACGAAATAGAGATAAATTCCTCCTCGGCACTTAGACCCCTTATGTCCCCTCTTAGTAGGTGTTCAAGTCCCCAAACCCCTTTCCTACACTCAGGAGTGGTGCATCATTATTGTGAATTAATTTGTGAGGTGCCTCTCTTATCTCTCTCTACACCCTGCCTCAGGAACTCCGCTCTTCTGGCAAACTGCTTCTATCTGCGCCCTTCTCTTCTACTGCCAACTCCAGACTGCGCTCCTTTCACCTTGCTGCTCCTTATGCCTGGAACAAACTATCTGAGTCAGTATGTCAGGCTTCTTCTCTGACCCTTTTCAAATCCAGGCTAAAAACTCACCTTTTTGCTGCCGCTTTCAGATTTTTGACTCACCTGATCTCCTTTGTGTTTCTTTACCATTCCCCCTAGATGAAATCCCATGCCTACAGCTACTGTGTTCTCTGTCTCTATTAGATTGTAAGCTTTGATGAGCAGGGACCGTCTCTTACATGTGTCTGTGCAGTGTTGTGTATGCCTTGTAGTATTATACAAGTGTTCTGTAGTAGTAGTAGAGGTGCCGACAGGGTCCCCTAGGAATCCCTCAGTCCTTGCCTGCCCCTCCACCTGTCCCCGTCCCCGTCAGCTATTTGCAGTTCAAGCCCCCCTTCCACTCAACCCATTTCCAGTCCAAGCAACCCCCCCCCCCAGCCCATTACCAGTCCTAGACCCCCCACAGCCCATTACCAGTCCTAACCCCCCATCAGCCCACGTCCAGTCCTAACCCCCCATAACCCCATTTCCAGTCCTAGCCCCACCATAGCCCGTCCTAACCCCCCATAGCCCATTACCAGTCCTAACCCCCCACCAGCCCACTTCCAGTCTTAGCCCCCCCATAGCTCATTGTCTGTCCTAAGCCCCCATAGCCTATTACCAGTCCTAACCCCCCCATCAGCCCACTTACAGTCTTAGACCCCCCATAGCCCATTACCAGTCCTAACCCCCTCCCCCCCCCATCAGCCCAGCTAGATAAAAAAAACACACACAAACTGGCTGCTGCTGCCGCTGCTGCCGCGGCAGTGGCAGAATCGAGTACCCCACGGGGCCCCTCTGCCCTGTAGAGTCCTCCTTTCAGCATCAGCTCCAAAAGCGTGGGTTTTTCAGAGCCGCCAAGGGAGTGCGTCTCCTCTCATGGCTCTGTTAATCCCGCCGCGGGGCTGGTGGGGTTTACCAGCAGCCCCGCGGCAGGATTAACAGAGCCGCGAGAGGAGAAGCTCTCCCTTCGTGGCTCTGGCAGCCGACGCTGAGGGAGTTGATGCTGAAAGGAGGATTCCGGAAGGCAGGGGGGCCCCGCAGGGTGCTTGATTCTGCCGCTGCCACGGTGGCAGCGGCAGCAGCAGCCAGTTTGTGTGTGTTTTTTTAATCTAGCTGGGCTGATCGCTGATGCAAGATGTTTTTTTGCGCGGGGCCCCATGAAACGTGGGGCCCTGTGCAAAAAACATTCTTGCTCAATAGACGGGCCGGCCCTGATTGCAGCAACATCCCCAATGATAGTCGGCTCTATATTTGTAGATTTGCAAAATGGCTGACATACACATTTAACCACAGACATTTACACTGGAAGCTGCTGAGTTTACCCCCGTTGATTTTTCAGCAGTGGTGTGGTGGAGGTGTAGCGTTCCTAAGAACTTCAGCATCCCAAGCTGATCTCAGAAATGCCCCGGACATCCCAAATTGCGTCCAATGTTACACTTGCTCCAGGCATGAACCGGCATCTGAAAAGTGCTCGTTTCATAAGGCAAATATTTGGAAAGTGTGGAGAAGGGGCTGAAGTGCCCCCCCCCCCCCCCCCCCGTAAAGAACACTGAGTTTCCCCTGTTGATTTTTGACAAGTGTAAATTTGGAAAATGCCTCTCCCTGTTCCAAGTATCAGCAAATACACGGGCAATCCTGCACTGTTCTAGAAAAAGCTCAACGTTTAGCAGTATCTATAATATTGCTGCAATTGTGTATGTCGCAACATGAACATTTCAATACCATTCTGCACAAATTATCTAACATATGCCTTCAGCTGTATGAGGCCTTTTCCCTCCTTTATAATTTATACAGTTTAAGTAAATAGTGTTTTTGGAAAATTAATTATCAGTTGATCTGTATGGACATATGGCAGATGAGAGATGTGATAAACTAACTTTACCAACACGTATTCACTTTTCCACCATGTTACTTAGTCTATTAACAGTATAAGATTTCAGGATGAAATGGAAGACCTATTGATTAACAGATTTCTAGAACTGAGGGACTTGGACTTTATATAAAGCTGGCTGTTCCCTCCCTTTTAAAGGCAAGTCAGTTCTCCGACCACCTTCATGCAAATGAGTACGCTCTGCTTCCTGTTTAAATATCTGCTACACTTTCCCTTATCAGCGGAGCTTCCAGTTGCTTTTAGTTTTGATTTCCAGACTCACACCATGAAGTCACTGTTAGCTTTTCTTTTCCTTCTGGCCCTCCCTTTATGTAAGTATTCTTCAGAAGTCGGTAAAATATTTCTGCGCTTTTCTGATTAGGTTAGTGTTTATCAATTTCCTCAATTTTTACAGGTGTTCTATCCCAAATTACCCTGGTGGAATCTGGTCCCGGAGTTGTGAAGCCTTCAGACACTCTCACACTGACTTGTAAAGTCACCGGTTACAATATTGGCAGTGGCTACTGGTGGCACTGGATCCGGCAGCCTCCCGGGAAAGCACTGGAATGGTTGGCAGTTATACTCTACAGTGAAGAAAGCATCTACTACACCCCGTCTCTCCAAAGCCGACTAACTATCTCCAAAGACAATTCCAGAATGAATTGTATCTACAAATGAGGGGCATGAAACCTGAAGACTCAGCCAGATATTACTGTGCGAGAGACACAGTGTGAGGAAGGAAGGAGGAACTCGTACAGATACTGCGGCTCTCTCTCTGCATATAAAGAGGAACTAGAGGAATATCGGGAGCTCCCTTTCTGAAACTGTTTCCTAAACAGATGCACTAGTCATAAAGTGGAATGAAGTGAATTATGCTTGAACTATATTTGGGGGAGAAAGCTTTTTCTAAGCTGTTGAATAAACTCTTAGGGTGGCATTTTCAAAGACACCTACACGGTTAATGCCTTTGAAAATCCCCGGTTATGTCCCTATGTGCCCCGATACTATCCAGTTAGCATTGCGGAGTGTTAGGGGCATTCCAGGGTGCAGCAGAAGTGGGGAATGGCGTTAACTGGGTAGCAGTGATGTTTAAGGCGCTGAGGCTAACCAGGCAGCATCGAAAATTGCTGCTACCCGGTTAGTCTCAGCTGTTACCGACTTTTGCAGAGAACCCCAGATATTCACTTCCGTTTCCACAGAACTGAATATCCGGGGTGAAGAGGTCTGGCCTGCCCACTGAATACCTGGCCCTTAGTCTTTTGGACTTGCAGGTTTGATGGAAAACCCCCGACATGAAGTATAAATATAAAGGGGGCAGATGTAAGTGTTCACAGAACTGGATTTAAATAAGAAATATTTAAGTTAGGAATGATGTGTGAGCAGACTGTTGCGCATCGCAGAAATATTTTATTAAGCACTGTAAAAGTTAAAATAGAAGATTTATGAAAAAATCTCTTACTTTCAATTATTCTTTTTAATAACTTCAGTCATGGAAAGCCACGAGGTAAAACCCTTGCGCATGACATTGTTTCCTATCCCTTTGCACTGCTCAGCTACTGAAAACAGCATTAACTGTACTGAATCTTCCCCACCACTTCTAGCTCCAATCCAAAGCGCCATTGAGTTATACTAGATAAACCCAGCACTGTACGGCACAGGTGTAGGACTGCAGCACCGGCTGGACCGCCAAGCCACAACCCCCTGCGATTCATCGTCTCACCTGGGAGAGGGAGGGCAGCATGGCAACTCCTCCGCTGCATCAGGCTTTATAGTGCCCGCGCTGGTGCTCCCACAGCCTGCTGATCCTGCCCCCCTCTGATGCAACTTCCTGCTGGAGGGGCCAGAGCGGCAGGCCATGAGCTGTCGCGGGGCACCCCCTTTGGAGATGTAGTAGATCCTGGTGGGACCCAGACACAAGAAAGGTGAGGTTTGAGGTTGGCCTATGCTGCAAGGGTCAAGGGTGGTTATTCCTTATGGCTTCCTTGTAACCAACACTCAAAGAACAAATGCACAGAGTGGAGGGAAAGTTAAAGGCTTTATTTCCCTTTCTTGCACAAAACGGTTCATAAGGATTGGCTATGGTAACAACTGAAATGTCCTTACTTCAGGATAGAGAAAAAAAATAAAAGCAAGCAATAAAGTAAAGGCTGTTATCTTCACAGAACATTGTGCAAAACAATAAACTTCCTTCACTTAGGTATCTGATAAACTGGGGATAGATTCAACACTCCCTGAGGCACAATATGTACAATCCATTGCATTATCGGATTCTTCCCCCACTGATTCCACTTGCATGGATTCAACTTCAGAAGCCTCTGAATCTGTAGCCTCCGGGTAATTATAGTCTGGTTTCTTATATACTTGTTGCACTATGTCCCAATGCCTAGCATTTAGTTTTGGGCGTCGGTCTCTAGGAGTTTTGCAGTACAACGGTCCCTCTCTGATTAGAGGTTCAAAAGCAGGTTCATAAAAAGATTTCCCACTCAAACTTCTCTTCTTAGACAAGCTTCTTTCATACTTTTGCTCACCAGAATGTTTAGGGTAACAGTAATCCTCTTCCCACTGTCTTCCCCCTACTTTAGGCTTCTGAAGGTAATTATCAGTAATAAGAGTTTTACCTTTGAGGCTTCTCTTCCTTCTCTCTAATAAGGCTTGAGGCCTACCTTGGTTTGTCTTCAGCGCAGCAGTGCTCAGGCTCTCCTGTGGTCTTTCCTTAGCCTTCAGACCATAGTGGTAAAGATGTTTTCTTTTCTCCAAACAAACATTTCCCACCTCTGAAAATGGACGAACCTTTTTATTCCACGGCTGCTGTGGTGACCCTCTGCCAGGTACTCCCTTGCGGTCCCAGTACCTCTCTTGGCTTTTTCTCTGTTCCTTATTCCACTCCAACTCTGGTTGAAGCTCCTGCTTTGCTTCCTGCTCAGGACTCTGCTTCTTTCTGCTCTTGCCAGTGCTTTGGCCTTCCCAGGGCCGGATTTACGTATACGCCATGTACGCCATGGCATAGGGCCCACAGCCGGCAGGGGCCCACAAAAAAAGAACCAGTTTTTTTTTTTTAAACTCAATTAAAAAAAAAAACCTGGTGGCTGCCGCCGCGGGGCCCCCTCTGCTGCCGCGGGGGCCCCGTCTACAAGCTGACGCGGTCGGGTCGGGTCGGGTCGGGTCGGGTCCGGTCCGGTCCGGTCGGGTCTCTCTCCCTCCCTCCCTCGCTGCAGGCTGCGAGAGACGCGAAGATAGAGCGTCTCCTCGCGTCTGTGTTAAGCCCGCAGGGGCTGATGGGAAATCCCATCAGCCCCTGCGGGCTTAACACAGACGCGAGGAGACGCTCTCCCTTCGCGTCTCTCGCAGCCTGCAGCCTGCAGCGAGGGAGGGAGGGAGAGAGACCCGACCCGACCCGACCCGACGGCTTCAGCTTGTAGACGGGGCCCCCGCGGCAGCAGAGGGGGCCCCGCGGCGGCAGCCACCAGGTTTTTTTTTTAAATTAAATTTTACTTTAGGCCGGGGGGGGGGTAGGACTGGTAATGGGGTATGGGGGGGGGTAGGACTGGTAATGGGCTATGGGGGGGGGTAGGACTGGTAATGGGCTATTGGGGGGGCTGGGGCTGGAAATGGACTGGGTGGGTAGGGCTGTTAATGGTATATTGGTGGGCTGGGGCTGGAAATGGGCTGGGCTGGGCTGGGCTGGGGGGGTTAAGGCTAGAGGTGGGCTGATGGGGTTAGGACTGGTAATGGACTGTGGGCTGTTGGGGGGGCTTAGAACTGGCAATGGGCTTTGGGGGGGTTAAGATTGGTAATGGGCTGTGGGCTGATGGGGGCTGTCTGGTAATGGGCTATGGGGGGGGCTAGGACTGGAAATGGGCTGGGGGTTAAGACTGGAGGTGCGCTGATGGGTTAGGACTGGTAATGGGCTGTTGGGGGGGGTTAGAACTGGTAATGGGCTTTGGGGGGGTTAAGACTGGTAATGGGCTGTGGGCTGATGGGGGTTGTCTGGTAATGGGCTATGGGGGGCTAGGACTGGAAATGGGCTGGGGGTTAAAACTGGAGGTGGGATGATGGGGTTAGGACTGGTAATGGGCTGTGGGCTGATGGGGGGGTAGGACTGGAAATGGGATATGGGGGGCGGACTCGAAATGGGTTGATGGGGTTAGGACTGGAAGTGGGCTGATGGGGGGTTAGGACTGGTAATGGGTTATAGGGGGGGCTTAAACTGAAAATGGGGTGATGGGGGGTTAAGGACTGAAAATGGGGTGATGGGGGGTTAAGGACTGTAAGTGGGGTGATGGGGGGGCTAGGACTGGTATTGGGTTGGGGGGTTGCTAGGACTGGAAATGGGCTGATGGATGGCTAGGACTGGAAATTTATTTATTTATTTATTTTACATCTTTTCTATACCGCCACTTCCAGCGATCAGTGGCGGTTTACAGGTAAACAAAGTTTAATAATAGCATGCTATTATTTTACATGGAACAGGTTCAGAACTATTTTACATAGAACAGGATTAGAACTATTTTTTACAATAGAACAGGTTTTAGAACAGTGAACAGTATAACAGAGGAACTATTATATTATGTAGAATGGATTTAGAGAAATAACATTCAACTATTAAAATTACAACTCAATAATACAATGAGGAAAACTGTCTGAAATGGGCTGATGCAGGGACTAGAAGGGAATGGATGCTGGGTGAGGCTGGAACTAGAAGGGAGCTGATGTTGGGGGAGGATTAGAATGGGATGGGGCTGGAAGAGTAAAATGGAGAAGGGAAAAATATTTTGTGTGGGAGGGATAAAAAATCTACAATTGGCCGGGTATTGGGAGAGTAAGTGGGGATTGAGGATGGAGGGGTAAAATTTGAGTGGATGAAATAGGAATGAGGAAAGAGCAAAAGGAGAAAGATTAGTATGTTAAAGCAGATGTAGAGAGAGAATGGAAAAAAATCTAGAAGAGAGAAGAAAGGACAAATGGACAGCAGACGATGGAGAGTTAGCAGAAGACACGAAGAAACCAGAAGAAAGTGGCTGGAGCAATTGCAGCTGAAAAAAATGCACAAAAGGTAGAAAATATCTCTTTATTTTGAATTTATTAATTGGAATATGTCAGCTCTGGTAAATGTGCATCATTAACATCTGCGCTTTGTTTAGTACAAGAGCAAATTAATGTATAGTTTTATTTCTACAGTGTTGTACATTCCAAGTTTGGCTTTTGGGATTCCCAGTTTAATTATTGTCTTCCTATTTCTAAATTGTGATTACTTGTTTGGTGATGGTCTATGTTCTGCATGTGTAACTGAGCTGAGGTGTTCTGTTTATATAATTCCTATTTGACATTGCCACTTGTTCTCTTTCCCCAGTAGGTCATGTATTGTTGTTCTCTGAAATGTATTGGTTTAATATTTGCAGTGTTGCCTTTTGATTGGTAGAGTATGGTGCTTTGTGAGTCCTGGTAGTGCTGTTAGGATACGGCGGGTTTACTATGGGCAGTGTTTGTAGTAGTTCCTAATGTGTCTGGCAGTTGGCACTGGATTATAGTAATGTAGAAATCTTTTATTCTTTCTTTATCCATACACTCATTAAGAGGCACGTTTACTAAAAGTTAGTATATGGTAACATTATGCAAATATTTATGCAAATGAGGCCCCTTATGCAAATGAGGTCCGCGCCCCCCTTGGGCCGCCCCTGCTGGGGGCCCACAATTTTTGTTGGCGTAGGGCCTCACTCAAGGTAAATCCGGCCCTGGGCCTTCCTCTTTGCCTTCTATACTCTGGCTCTGGCTGCTGCTTCTGCTTTGGCTTCTGCTTTGGTCCTTGCTTTTGCTTCGGCCTGGGTCCTTCTTTCTTAAGTCAGACCTGCCTCTGTTCAAAAAGAAGCTGGCTGGGGTTACGCCCCGTCCAGAGGGGCGTGGTTTCTCGGTCTCTCTCTCGACTCTCCTGCTCCCCCTAGATGGATCCTCCCAATATTGCAGGTTATGCCTGCCTTTTTCTGGTTTTAAAACTTTTTCTCTCCCTTCAAGAGGGTCCGCTGCATCACAGAGCGCGCCAGCACAAGCACCCAATGTAGTGGAGGGATCACCTTGCTGCCCTCCCTCTCCCAGGCAAGTAGCTGAATACTGGGGTGGGGGGGGAGGGGAGGAGTAGAATGGCAGCTCGGGCCGGGTGGCAGTGGACTGCTACTTCACCGGGGGGGGGGGGGGGGGGGGGGGGTCCTACTGTAGGTTGCCTAGTGGACAGGCGTTTCACATATTGAGAGTTATATTATTAGCAGGTGGCTCTTTTCTCTATAAAATAGGGGTGTAAATGGCCAACAATGCACATTAAATGTAGACATGAGAACTTACACCAACCTCAGGGCTGCCATAAATGCCTGCACCTAGATTCCTAAAGAACGCACATACGTTATAATAATGTATAACTTGCACATCTAGGTTTGTGCTGCGCCCCTCTGCACTCCCGCACCAAAAGTACACACCATCCACCTGACACTTGTGCTTACAAAATAATGACCAGATAAAATGCACACATAAAGGCCCCTCCACATGTTTAAGTCATTGAACACACACGACCTGCGTGCGTTCATAGCACATAACCTCATGCGGCTCCTTATAAAATTAGTGACAATGAAATGTCTCATCAATGAATTGGTATTAAAGCATCCTTAAGGGTTGGTGTAAATTCTGAGGTCTTTTCTCCTCCATTTCTAAGAACCGCAATATGCTGTATTAAATTAATCTTTTACTAAGTTTTTTTGCTATTAATCAATAGGCTGATTCCACTCTGATAAGCTATATTTATAACCGATCATACAAACACCTGCATGTGTGTTATAGGGGTATTTTAGATGTCCTAGTCGTGATTTAAACATGTCAATGGTCATTTTAGAAAAGGTCCAATTTACATGGGGATGACCATACAACGTCCAGATGAAACAGCTTCTTGGGACTGGACTAGCTCAGACAGATTAATACATAGACACCGAACTCTACTACAGTCCAAAAACAGGCTGAGACCCCTTTCTCCAAAAACGGGTCAATATCTCCAGTCAGGGCCAGCCTGTCCATTCTACGATAATGTTGTTCGCACAGGGCCCCGCACTTACTCCATTCTCGCACAATGGACATCTTCAGAGGGAGCCGGGGAAGTTGGCATGAGGCCCCGGCTCCCTCTGCACAGCCGCCAGCGTGAAGAGTCTTTTCCCTCACACTGGTGGCTGTTTCTGTGAAGCCGCGAGTGCCAGGAAAGGTTAAAGGGCTCCCTCTGAAGCCCCTTACACAGCTGCGGGGCTGTTCGGAGGGAGGGCTAGGAATGAATGGGCTGTGATTGGGGAGTAATCGTGGACTGGAAATGGGCTGTGATGGTTGGGGGGAAACTTGGATAGGAAATGGGCTGTGATGGGAGGGCTAGCATTGGAAGTGGGTTAATCAGGAGTTGGAATAGGACTGGAAATCAACTGATGGGGCGAGCTTGGTCTGCAAATGGGTGATGGGCTGGAATAGGACTGGAAATGGGCTGATGGGAGCTGGAATAGGGCTGGAAAGGGGCTGATGGGGCTGGGATTGAAAATTGGCTGATGGAGGAGCTTGTAGTGGAAATGGGCTGATGGGGGGCTGGAAATGGGCTGATGGGGGGGCTGGGATTGGAGATTGGCTGATGGAGGAGCTTGGAGTGGAAATGGACTGATGGGGGACTGGAATGGAAATGGAAAGGAGCATATGGGGGGCTGGAATGGAACTGGAAAGGAGCATATGGGGGCTAGGACTGGAAATGGGCTGATGAGGAGCTGGAATAGGACTGGAAATGGACTGATGGGGGAGCTTGGACTGCAAATGGGTGATGGGCTGAAATAGGACTGGAAATAGCTGATGGGGGACTAGGACTGGAAATGGGCTGATGGGGGCTGGAATAGGACTGGAAATGGGCTGATGGGGGCTGGAATGGAACTGGAAAAGAGCATATGGGGAGCTAGGATGGAAATGGGCTGATGTGGGGCATGGGAGAATGGGACTAGAAGGGAGTGGATGCTGGGTGGGTCTAGAACTATAAGAAAGCTGATTTGGGGGGAGGACTAGAAGGGGATGGGGATGGGGAATGAGAATGGAGAAGGGAAAAGATATTTTGTGTGGGAGGGAAGAAAAGTCTACAATGGGCCGGGTATTGGGAGAGTAAGTGGGGATTGAGAATGGAAGGGTGAAATTTGAGTGGATGATAAAGGAATAAAGAAAGAAATGAAGGAAAGAGCAAAAGGGAAACGGTCAGTATGTTAAAGCAGATATAGAGAGAGAACAGAAAACATCTAAAAGAGAAGAAAGGACAAATGGATAGCTCGCAGAAGACACGAAGAAACCAGAAGAAAGTGACTGGAGCAATTGCAACTGAAAAATAAAATGCCCAAACAAAAGATAGAAAAATACTTTTTATTTTGAATTTATTAAC
Source organism: Ichthyophis bannanicus (assembly GCA_033557465.1). Taxonomy (NCBI): domain Eukaryota; kingdom Metazoa; phylum Chordata; class Amphibia; order Gymnophiona; family Ichthyophiidae; genus Ichthyophis; species Ichthyophis bannanicus. Next base: position 127,278,263 of record CM066048.1, read on the forward strand.
TGGAATATGTCAGGTCTGGGAAGTGTGCATCGCTAACATCTTTGCATTTTTGTTTAGTGCAAGAGGAAATTAATTTATAGTTTTATTTCTCCAATGTTGTTGTACATTTCATATTCGGCTTTTGGGGTTCCCAATTTAATTATTATCTTCCTATTTCTAAATTGTGATCCCTTGTTCTTTGTGTGGTGACGGTCTGTGTTCTGCATGTGTAACCGAGCTGAGGTATTCTGTTCATGTAGTTTCTATTTGACAGTCCCACTTGTTCTCTTTCCCCCAGTGAGATATACTGGTATTCTCTGAGATGTATTGGTTTAATATTTGCAGTGTTGCCTTTTGATAGGTAGGGTTTGGTGCTTTGTGAGTCCTGGAAGTGCTGTTATGATACGGCGGGTTTGCTATGGGTTCTACATGGGCAGTGCTTACAGTATTTCCTAATGTGCCTGACAATTGGCACTATGAGTGTAGTAATGTAGAAATCTGTTAGTCTTTCTTTATCTGGACACTCATTAAGAGGCATGTTTACTAAAAGCACATGTTAACGGTATGAAAATATTTATGCAAATGAGGCTCCTTATGCAAATGAGGCCCCTTAATTAATCTCCGCACATGGCCCCGCACCCCCCCTTGGCCGGCCCTGTCTCCAGGGGCAGTTCCCAACAATGAGAGACATGTAAACGAAAGACGCCACCACAGCTTGTTCAGGGCAATGCACATTGCAAAAAATCTCAGCCAGTGCATATAAAGAAAAATAAATTACAGAACTTTCCAAGAAACCTTTCCAGAATAAATGTTTCAGCAATGACACCGACTATGAAATAGATCATGCATGACATTCAGATGAAACCTGGAGATAAGTGTGTCTACCAGAGTGTAAGGTATTGGAGATCTTTAACCAGGGACTCCTTTCTCGTAGTGAAACAGAAGGCGTTCCAGCAAACTCCTGGGACTTTAACCTCTATTTCATGTAGATTTCTTTCTAGACCTAACCTCTATGCAGCTTTAAATTTTGCAATATAAATATCAAGTGTGGCCTGAGGAAGGAGATGTAGCATCCCGAATATGGTCAAAAAATGAATTACGTTTATCAGATGAAAAGTTTATCACTTTATGTTCTTTAGTTGAACAGTGGCACACACTGGTCACTTAGGAACATTACAAACATAATTAATTAAAATGTATACAAGTAAAGATTAATAAAAACACTGGGCCTGATTTTCAAAGCATTTACACGGGTAACTGCCCTAGTTACCCATGTATATGCCATATCCAGGATTTTCGAAGGGCCCCTACATATTGCTGTAATTGTCTACGTTGCAATGTCAACATCTCAATTCTATTCACCACGAATTATCTAACATGTGCCTTCAGCTGTACGAGGCCTTTTACCTCCTTTATAATTTGTAGAACTTAAGCAAATGGTGTTTTTGAAAAATTAATTACCAGTTGAACTCTACGGACATAAGGCAGATGAGAGATGTGATAATCTCACTTTAACACATATTCACCTTTCCGCCATGTGTAGAAGCAGAGAGGTGCCCTCTTCAGTCTATTATCAGTATGTGATTTCTGCATCAGTTGGGCGGCCTATTGATTAACAGATTTCTAGAAGTGAGGGACTTACACTATAAAGCTGGCTGTTCCCCCTTTTAAAGGCAAGTCAGTTCTCCGACCACCTTCATGCAAATGAGTGCACCCTGCTTCCTGTTTAAATATCTGCTACCGTTTCCCTTATCAGAAGTCTGTTCACAAGCGGAGCCTCCAGTTCCTTTTAGTTCTGATTGCCAGGCTCACATCATGAAGTCACTGTTTGCTTTTCTTTTCCTTCTGGACCTCCCTTTATGTAAGTTTTCTTCAGAAGTGGGTAAAATAGTTCTGTGCTTTTCTGATTAGATTAGTGTTTATCAATTTCCTCAATTTTTACAGGTGTTCTTTCCCAAATTACCCTGATGGAATCTGGTCCTGGAGTTGTGAAGCCCTCAGACACTCTTACACTGACCTGTAAAGTCACCGGTTACAATTTTGGGAGTGGCTACTGGTGGCACTGGATCCGGCAGCCTCCCGGGAAAGCACTGGAATGGTTGGCATATATAGCTGATAGCAGCGGAAGCACAGGCTACACCCCCTCTCTCCAAAGCCGACTAACTATCTCCAAAGACAATTCCAAGAACGAATTCTATCTACAAATGAGGAACATGAAACCTGAAGACTCAGCCATATATTACTGTGCGAGAGGCACAGTGTGAGGAAGGAAGGAGGAACTCGTACAGATACTGCGGCTCTCTCTCTGCGTATAAAGAGGAACTAGAGCAATATCTGCAGTTCCCTTTCTGAAATGGTTTCCTGACCAGCATCACTGATAACACGGTGAAATGCAGTGAACTACACATGAATTATCAATTAGGAATGGAAAAAACTTTCAAGTTACTGGAAAAAATCTTCAAGGGGCATTTTCAAAGCAAGTAATGGTCTTTAGCCGTCCTGCTGACTGCAGTAATCATAGCGAGTGCGATATATATCCATAACATGGTTCGCGCCGCTGACTCTCCACGGTGCCACTACTGATCCCCCTTATGCTGGTCGACTAGAATCAGGGGATTGTGGCAGTGGGTCAGAGGCGGCTCCAGGGATCTCTGGCTAGAAGCGATGTTTAGCCGCTAGTTGCTTATCTCTCAGCAGTAAAATTAGGCACCTGGAAGGGAAACGTAATTTTCACTGCTGAAAGTAATCAAGCTGCAGCTGAATATTGCCGCTCCTGCCGCACTCTCTGGCCAGGGCAGATATTCAGGAGCAGTAGTTAGGTGCTCTATCACTGCTAGCCGCCACCACAGACTATTTCCCCCTTAACCTTTTTGTGTTCAGGTTTGACGAAATACCACCCACATGGTGTTTAAATAGGAAGTGGTAGATGAAAAGCCCACAGAATATGAATTTTGAAAAGAAAGGTGTAATATCTGAATATTGCCACTACACGGTTATCCTTGGATACCAGACCCTGGAATGCACCCAACACACCCCGATGCTAAGTGGTTTGCACTGGGGCATATAGCGGCATTACTCTTGAAGATTCCGGCAACATTAAAGAAAGCCTCCATTAGTCCCTCCTGAAACCAAGATCCTTGGATAAAACTGAACCAAACTCATATCATCCAATTTCAAGCTTCCCATTCATGGCAAAAATTATTGAGAAGACAGTCCAAAAAGAACTCAAAGAACACTTAGACAATCATGTCCCTCTAAACTTACATCAGTATAGTTTTAGACCTAACCATGGGGTAGAAACACGTCTTTTAGTCATGTTTGATAAGTTCATTAAAGAAATAGCAGGGACTAATCGAGCCTTTATACTGATATTCCTTGATACTACTGCAGCGTTTGACTCTCTTAATCATTCCATCTTATTAATGAGACTGAAACAAATTGGGATTGATGACTCCATCCTTAACTGGTTTAAATCATATTTATCTGATCACACTCAGCAGATAAAAATTGGCCAAAGTATTTCTAACACGTATAGTCAACAGCAAGGAATCCCTCAAGGCTCAGCAATCTCAGTCTTACTGTTTAACATTTCTCTTCAACCAATCTATGACAACTTTCAGAAGCATAATGTAAATTACCACATTTATGCGGATGATATAATGATGTACCTCCCATTCAAAGCAGAAAGTCCCAACTTCCAGCAAATAATTACATGCTTCAATGAAGCCTCACAATGCCTTCTGTCTTATAACCTCAGAATAAACCAATAAAACCAAAGAACTCTTTATCAATAGGAACAGAGACTTCACCCCTCCATCTAAAAGCCACTTAACCCTCCGTTGCCTCACATACACATAGATTGTGAGCCCTTTGGGGACAAGGGAGTATATCCAGTACCTGTTTGTAGTGATTCCATAACGTGAACTGCTTTGATCGAAGGATAAGGTGGAATAGAAAACTGGTTAAATAAATTGCAGATGGCACACATCACTCCCATATTACAAAAGCTACACTGGCTCTGCATACTCAGCAGTGTCCAATATAAAATCATCATATTCAAGCTAATGGATGCTACATCTCCATCACACCTAGGAACACTTATTAACAGGATCCCAAATATGAAGAAGAAAAAAAGCACAAAACTCACTAGACGTCCCAACAGGATACAGGAACACCAAACAGTCAACAAGTAACAGAGCCTTCTCATATTACGCCCATAATCTATGGAACTCCATCCCAGCTACAATTAGAACCATCAGAGACCTAGCCACCTTAAGAAAGAATATCAAGAGACTACTAATCTCTGAATATTATGGAATCAAGCAAACCCAAAGCTATATTCCACCAACACAGCATACCCACTGATCAAGACACTCAACATACACCTCCAGCACCCTTTTCATTTCCAGACCTATGTAAGGGCAGCACACAACACATAACTACTGATCAAGCCACTCAACATATATCCCCCCAGCACCCTCTTCATCTCCATATCTATGGAAGGGCAACACACAACACATATGTGTAAATATGTAAATAATCCCAAACTCTCATTGCATATATATTGTGATGGCGCAACTGGGTTAAACGCTAGTGAAAGGAGCAGAAATCACTCTTTTTCCCCTGTAGCTAAGAGCAGTGCAGGAAGAGAAAGGGTTAAACCTTCATCTAATGGAAAAAAAACCTGTGCTCAGAAAGCAGGAGAGTGAGCCACACCTCAGCTCCATGACAACCAGGGGAGCTGACGTGAGAGGCAGGGGGGGCAGAGTCAAAGCCCATAGGACAGCCCCAAACATTTAGCCATGAGGAAACAGTTAGAGAGAGTTCAGGAACAGGAAGATCATCCAGAACTTTGGAAGGGACGTTGAGAGCTTCAGGAAGAACGTCAGCAGCAAGGAGCTGTAAGAGTTCTGGAAGAGACGCTGTCCCCCTCAGCCCCCTCTGGTGGCGGCGTAGTGGTTCCACAGGGGCTGGGGGAGCGCATAAGAAATCAAGGGTTTCAGGGTTGACCTGTTGTGAGGGTCAATGAGGTAGCAGGCCTCATTGTCAGCCTCAAGGTCAACTTCCTAAAAAGTAACTCTTGCCAAGTGTAGGGTAAAGAAAAGGCTTTTATTTCACCTTTGCGCATAAAGAAGTTCAAAATATGAGGTAATGAGTAACAGAACACAAACTTTGGTTGCATCAAAATGTGAATCAGCAAAAACACTCAAAATAACATGGTTATCCGTCACCAACTTAAAACATAAGGTTTCCAGTATTCTTTGCATACATGGGATTTGTTTGCCTTTTACTTAAACACATCTCCTTGTGCAATAATCACATTCCATTGGTTCTATGTCTTCAATACCCTCAGATTCCCCTGGCAGCCATTCCATTTCTACGGGGTCCGAATCTGAGGTCTCTGACATCTCTGGGATGTTAAAACCTGGTTTTCTAAAAGCATGCCATACCGTATCCCAGTGCTGGCTTGGGAGTTTGGGGCGTCGGCTTTTAGGTATATTATAACTCCCTGGGCTTACTGCTGTTTCAGGATTAAAGGTTTGCTTCTTCCAGTCTCTGGTAGCACTAAACTTTTTCCTGTAAAACTTATCTGGTATTTCTGGTTTAAAACAGTCCTTATTATCCAGATAAAAGCTAGCCCTTTGTTTCTCTCTAGGCTTCTTGTGAAAGGCTTGAGGCCTAGTCTGAAAGTCTTTTGCTTTAGGTAATTTCCAACGATCCCAGGATATCTTTCCTGTTTTAGAATGAGGTATAATTCTTTTGAGGTAAGGCTGCTGCTGAGGGGCCTGTCTTCCACCTCCACCCCTGTGGCAGTTGGTTAGGGGCCGCGCCCTCTCAGCTATATCCTCTCTCTTAAGGCTATGAACCTTTCTTTCATCCTTCAAGTTACTTTTGTAAAAAATTTTAAAAGTACCTTTTTCCTCTTGAAGGTTTCTTCTCCAGTTAGAAGGATAAGCCTCTCCTTCCTTGGCTGTCCTCTGTATGACTGCCTCTTGCAGTTGTGTATGGCCTTCCTCTAGGCCTGCTCCTGGGCCTTCAGCTCGGCCTGCTCTCCCAGTAGCTTTCACTCCTTGAGCTCTTCTGGGTTTGTCAGTGACTTCACCTCGGTCTCTGACTCCGGCTTCTGGAGCTTCCCTTGGCACTGCTTCCTGCGCTTCCTGTGAAGGTCTCTGCCAAGCTCCTTGCCTCCTCCTGTGCTTCCCCTCTGGGTTGCTCCTTGACTGCCTCTCTGGCTTGCTCCTTGGCTGCCTTGGCTTCCTTCCTTGCAATGCTCTGTCCCTGCTTAAATCCAGAGCAGCTGCTTCTGAGTCCTGCCCATAGAGGTGTGGTTCTTCCACTTCCAGGCTTGCTCTCCTGCACCCTCTATGTGTCCCTTCTTGTAATTGCAGGTAAATCTTGTTTTTTTCAAGATTTAAAACTTTCTTTCCTTGCGTCAGAGGGCCCGCGGTATCACATATCCCCCTTCTCAAAATATTACGGGCTGGGGGAAGCTCTTCACCGCAGCACGTAATCCGAGACATGGTGTCAGCATTACAATGTAGCTTTTTATTGCTGAAGGAGAAAGCAGTAAATGTTTATAACAGAAGAAGCTTGAAGACAGTGCTGTGAAAGGAACATGCCTGTATGTTTTTAGAAGCTGAATAATCCTGTTTCAGTTAAAGAGACTTTGCTTTGGAGAAGTATCCTTCATTTCTGATTATTGGGATAGTAGGTGAACACTTGTGCAACAATAACAATAAAACTTATTGTTAACCCTATTCCTTGCTGACTCAGTCTGTGCCACAACTACAAGGGAACAGAGACCGCAGCACTTAAAGGGATACAAATAAATATGTGGTCCGTCCACTCCCACTAGGCAGCCGCCTATATAAGGGGTGGACGCAACAGCTGGCGTAGTTTTTCGGATCAAACTACTACCTCACAGATACAAAGGTCTTGTATACTACTATATTCAAAGAAGTTCTCTGAAAAAGAAACCAAGCAGCGCAAGTACCTCTGAAGAGCTTACCAGGTTCTGCAGGAAATCGTGGAGTGGAGTATCTACAGAAGCGGACCGGATGTGGTGTTCCAGTGATACTGCTATCCTGTGAAGCGAGACTCACCACTTGAAGCAGGTAACCCGTAGATAGGAAGGGGTTATTGTGGATTCTGCTACAAGGGGGTGGGGGTGTGCAGAACCGGAGTGGAAGCGGAGAGAGGGGGCGTTTGTGTGTGAGCCACACTTGGGTTGTTTGCTTTCTGTTTTATTACAGCTGAACCAAGATGGAGATGGCAGACCTGATGAATTGGATGACGGACAGATTCGGGCATCAACAGGAGATGTCAGCCCAAGCCCAGGAGAGAATGGCAGAGATGCTAAGGGCTCAGCAGAAACCGCTGTTGGACATGCTAGGCGAATGGATCGGCGAGCAGAGACAGACAACGGATGCCCTTAAGACTGTCTCAGGTTCTCTAGGAACAGTATCTGGACTGGGAACCCTAGGGAAGGGGGTTTTATCTCTTGGACAGTTATCAAAAGATGATGATGTAGATGATTATCTTGAAGTTTTTGAACGTATTGCTCTTATGAGTGGTTGGCTGAAAGACCAATGGGCCATAAGATTAGCAACATCCCTCACGGGAGAGGCTCTCGCAGCCTACCGAGCTATGCCCAATGATCTTGCATCGAACTACAAGGAAGCGAAAAAGGCCATAAGAGACCGGATGGGCTTAACACCAGTGGTCTATCGTTGCCTTTTGCGGGCTTGCAAATTGAAGCCAGGCGAAACACCACAGGCCTTATGCCACCGGATAAGAGCCCTTGTATATAAATGGTTAACTCCAGAGGGAAAGAGTATGGATACAATTCTGGATAATATTGTTCTAGAGCAATTTGTTGATGCTGTACCATGCGAATTACAGTCTTTCTTAATTCTGCAGGACTGCAGAAACACTAAGGATGCCATTTCCTTGGCCGAGCGTTTCCTAGAGGCTGGAGCAGTAGGCCAGAGGAAGATGGGTGTTTCTGGTCCAGCAGTCCTGGGAATTACAGAAAGGAAAGAAAAGGTAATGCTGGGGGAATGTGTGAAAAAGAGACCCCTAGGCAAAGCTGGTTGGGAACAGCGTAAATGTTTTTCTTATGGAGAAAAAGGCCACATAAAAAGAGAGTGCATAGAAAAAGTAGTACTAGTGACCACCCAATCCAAGGAGGTTGGGGAGGGATTTCTACTAGCAGTCGAGGTGGACAATATCCCCGTTGACGCCCTTTTAGACTCAGGGGCCGACCAATCAATGATCTCTGAAAGGTTATGGAGGGATATTGAAGCTCAAGGGAAAGGTTCTGTAAATGAAGCTGAAGGGAAAATAAAGATAAGGTGTGTGCACGGCGCTGCTTCATCGTATCCATTGCACACAGTCACAGTATCAGGCCTAGGCTTAAAAAAGAAAATTCTTGTGGCAGTAATACCCAGACTACCACATTCCTTAGTTTTGGGAAAGGATTGGCCACAGTTTAGGAAAGGCCTAGTGGAAGTGTTGACGTCCACCATACCTGATCCAGAAGCCTTAAGCTCAGAAAAGACAGAAAAGGAACCCTTAGGAGGGGGAATAAAGGAGAAGCAGGTGACATCCTCTCAGAGAGGAAGATCTAAGTTAAGCCTGGTATCCACGCGGGCTCAAAGCAAGGCCAACCAGGAGGGACAGGATTCATTTAATGATCCCATGGATGGGTTGCGCTCGCACAGTGGGTTAATAACTCCTCCCGGGGAAGGCACAAGACGCAGGAAGGCTGAGAAACGGCAGGAGAGACACATCAGGGCCCAAAATAGAGCAGAGTTAGCAGCAGGACAGGAACTACCATGGGCCTCGGCTGAGTTGGTAGAAAAATTTCCCTCATTCCCTGAGGAACAGAGGGAAGACCTGGCTTTAACTCGAGCTTTTGATCATACCAACAAGGGATCGGGAGCATTGCCCCACTTTTACCTGGTGGGGAATATATTATACCGGGAGAGTTTAGATCCCCATTCCGGCAGTATTAGGAAACAATTGGTGGTACCCACTACTTTCAAAAATTTGGTATTAAGATTGGCTCATGACCATCCTTTAGGGGGACATAAAGGGGTCCATGGCACTTTGGATCAGATTTTAAATCATTTTTATTGGCCAGGTGTCTTCAGGGAGACCGCAAAATTTTGTGAGGCATGTCCCTCCTGTCAGAAGGTCACCCCATTTCCACCGAAAAAAGTACCGCTGATGCCCCTACCACTTATTTCAAGGCCAATAGAAAGATTAGCTATGGATATAGTGGGACCATTAACCCGGACTCCCAGGGGGTTTCAGTACATATTAATCATTGTGGACCAAGCTACATGCTTTCCCTGGGCGATTCCCCTACGGAATACTTCGGCACGAACCATCGCTGCCGAAGTTCTAAAACTTTTTTGTGAAGTGGGATTTCCCCGAGAAGTGCTAACGGACAGGGGCACTAATTTTTTGTCTCGATATCTTGCTCAGGTCTGGGACGCTTTTGGCATTAGGCATATTAGAACGGCCGCGTACCATCCTTAGTCCAACGGACTGGTGGAACACCAGAATCAAACCATCAAAAGGATGTTAAAAAGAAGTCTGGAAGGGGAGATGGCTGAATGGGACCTGATGCTCCCATTTACACTATACGCCTGCCGGGAAAGGAAACAGGCTTCTATAGGTGTATCACCGTACGAGCTCCTGTATGGACGAGCACCCAGGGGAGTGTTGGACATCTTGAGGGAGCAATGGGTGGAGCCCAACAGGGAGGAGGTGGAGATACCCAAGTTTTTAAAGGATTTGTGAAGGCGGTTGCAGCGTACATCCCAGGTAGCTGAGGAGAATATGACAGCTAGCCAAGCAAGACAGAAAACGTATTATGACCGTCGGGCTCGACCTCGCCACCTGGAGGTGGGTGAGAAGGTTATTGTAATGGTGCCCAGCCGGAACCCGAAATTTGAGAGTACATGGAAAGGGCCCTACAGGATCGTCAAACAAGTAGGCCCAGTCACCTACATGGTGGAAACTAGGAAAGGGAAAAAGCAAATTTTTCACATGAATGTGCTACGGCCTTGGCACGAGCGAGTGGCTTTAGCTCATTTGGCCATGAGAAGTGACATCATGGATAGCTACCAGGCCCAAGAAAGGATTCCATGCTGTGCTGGAAAGAGGCAGCCAGCCCGGAATATCTTAAGGGGGGGGTTATGTGATGGCGCAGCTGGGTTAAACGCTAGTGAAAGGAGCAGAAATCACTCTTTTTCCCCTGTAGCTAAGAGCAGTGCAGGAAGAGAAAGGGTTAAACCTTCATCTAATGGAAAAAACCCTGTGCTCAGAAAGCAAGAGAGTGAGCCACACCTCAGCTCCATGTCAACCAGGGGAGCTGACATGAGAGGCAGGGGGCGGAGTCAAAGCCCATAGGACAGCCCCAAACATTTAGCCACGAGGAAACAGAGAGAGTTCAGGAACAGGAAGATCATCCAGAACTTTGGAAGGGACGTTGAGAGCTTCAGGAAGAACGTCAGCAGCAAGGAGCTGTAAGAGTTCTGGAAGAGACGCTGGAAGGTGTTCTGAGGGGACCTGTGAGAGGAACCGAGATGGGAGTTTAAGCAGGAGCAAAGTTCCAAGTGAAAGGCTGCACAGATACTCTGATTGCAGGCAACGTGTGAGTAGCTCTAGTTCAGAGAGAAGCACAGCTGCATATGAGCAAGTGGCTGATGGGAAGCTCTGGAGACAGGAGTCAGAGTCAGACCCTGTTGAGCAGCTTAACGGCCGGGAGCAGAGGAAGCAGTCTGGGGACATGAGGTTGCCTGTAAGTTTTCCAGAAAGGGTACGGAAGGCCAGGAAAAAGGTGAGCCCTTTTGAATCTATTAAGGCAGTACTCAAAGAGTCTGGTGTTTTAAGTTCCTCCCCCACAGCTCAGACTAAAGAAGAGTCCTGTTTGAAACAGTTAAAGGCTTTATTAGAGCAGTGGAAGCCTGTTCAAGAGAAGCCTGTAATTAAAGAAAGCATATCAGACTCAGAGGGAGAGCCCATGCAGTTTGAAGAAGCTGGTGTTGCTAGTGAGGGTTCTGATATGGAAACTGATTGTGCATTTTGCCAGAGAGGGTAAAATCTGTGAACTGTGATACTAATTGTAAGTGCCGGAAGAAGCCTGACATTGTGCCAGTAGGATTTTTACACGGGAAGAGGCAGAGAGCTGCTGGAGTGTAAAAGCCAGGCCAATTAGGCAAAACCTGGAAGAAAAGAACATTACTGCTTTGGTGTTTTAAGGAAGCATTTTTATTGCTGAAGGAGAAAGCAGTAAATGTTTATAACAGAAGAAGCTTGAAGACAGTGCTGTGAAAGGAACATGCCTGTATGTTTAGAAGCTGAATAATCCTGTTTCAGTTAAGGAGACTTTACTTTGGAGAAGAATCCTTCATTTCTGTTTATTGGGATAGTAGGTGAACACTTGTGCAACAATAACAATAAAACATATTGTTAACCCTATTCCTTGCTGACTCAGTCTGTGCCACAACTACAAGGGAACAGAGACCGCAGCACTTAAAGGGATACAAATAAATATGTGGTCCGCCCACTCCCACTAGGCAGCCGCCTATATAAGGGGTGGACGCGACAATATGCAATCATGTAAATAAGTTACTGTCTTATCTATGATTGAATTTTTATTGATTACTAACTTGTGTATACCGCTGACTACTGTTTATTGTAAATCATTTTTTGAATTTGTTCATTGTAAACCACTTTGATTACTTGATAAGTCGGTATAGAAAACCTCTAAATAAATAAATAAAAAATATTCAACAGCACGAACCATGTTAATGCTGTTGAATATCCCACTTAGGGGCATTTGCACAGTTAACAGATCTGTAAATCATGTAAATGTCAAGCCCACAATGTTTCTGAAAACAAACAAATGTAAGTTCCAATATTTAAAGCATTTGTTGTTTTGTTGTTGTTGTTGTTAAGTGCCATCAAGTTGGTGTCGACTCATGGCGACCCTCTGGATAGTTATCCTAAATTGTGTTCGGTCTTCAGTCAGTCGGCTCATTGTTGACAGACTGGCACCCGGAGCTGCTGTTATTGTATTGATCCATCTCATTGCCGGCCTTCTTCAAAGCATTTACGGGGCCCAAATTCAAAACAGCGTACAGCCCTTGTCTGCATCGCACATTTCATCAACCCCCCCTGGTGGCCTGTGGCTGCAAGGGCAGGTTGAGCATTTTATTATTAATGGAGGTGAAAGACTCTGTAAGCCAGATGCACCCTGGGTATTGTAGTCCTCCTCCTTATGAGAATAAGTTGTGTGAGCCAAAATGGACGGTAAATAAGGCTTTTATTTCCCTTTTATGCACTGAGGTTCGCTAGGTAACAGAGAAATGAAAGTATTTCCTTCTTGTCAGGTTCTTCTACCAAGGCATAAGGTGAACAAATAAACTGTTACAAACTTTCACAGCTTCTTTGTAAAAACAACACAGGCTTTCCAACTTTGGAGCAAAAATAACTTGGTGAGCTTTTCTCTTTCCCTCAGCACAAACAAAACAATATTAGAGCTTGTCCATATACAATTACAGCTCAGGGAGTGACTCAAGGCTTCCTGCCATACACACAGAGCAATCCATTAAATCCTCCTGGGACGATATAACTGAATCCCCATATTCCACCTGCATGGGCTCTGGGTCATTTGTGCTTCTCCCAGCATTGACCTTTCCCTGGCTGCAGTGGTTTGAAAGTCAATATTCCTTCTCCCTAGCCTCCAGCTGGGCTGTTCTAGGGCTTTCAAATAAACAGCAGGGCTTGTCCCCATACCTCTGGGCAATGGCTTGTAAAACTCCTGCCTGCTTTCTTTTCTCTCAGACTGCTTATCTGCTCTCACAGACGCTCTATGAGCTGGGTTTCTCTTTAGACAAAAAGAGTCACTGTACCTTGGCTTTGTAACGTCCGTGTGACCGGTACTTGCCCAACCAGGCACCTCTCTCTGGACACGGTCTCTTTTGTAGACTCCCTCTGGAATCCTCCTGGATAGTGCTTGTCTTCTCTGCAGCTTGGGAAGACCAGATACAGCCTCCAGGCTTCTTGGCTTTCTAGCACAAGTAATCCTCTTATCGGACTTTCTCTTCCAGTACCTTTAAATCTGGTTAAAGACCCTTCTGGTGAGCATAGACCTCTCTCCAGGCTAGGCTCTCTGCTTCTGAGCTCACTGCCTCTGGGATTTCTTCTTACCGGGTCTCTATCCAGTATGGCTCTCCCAGGTCTCACTCCAGCTCTTCTTGGTCTGTAGCTTTCTCTCTCTCCTTCTGAGCTCTCCTCTGAGCTCTCTTCCGAGGTTCCTTCCTCTCTCCAGGCCGGGCTCTCTTCCGAGGTTCCTTCCTCCCTCCAGGCCGGGCTCTCTTCTTCTGAGCTGCCTCTCTGCTTATAAAGCCATTTTACTTCTGAGTTCCTCGAGCTACTCTTCAGGTGGAGCTGATTAGCTCCTGCACAATCAGTCCCCGGGTGTGTTAGCTCAGCCTCTGTAGGTTCATGCCTGTTCCCTCTAGCTGCTTTTCAAGGGAACTGCATCTTCTGCAAGTTATTTGTTTTGTAAGAAACAGCTTTTTTTTCTAAGTTTCTGCTTTCAGTGGTTTCTGCCTTATCGCAGTAGTTAATACAAAAACTTTCCACCATTTAGTAAACAGCCCTCTCGTTTGTGACGTTCCTAAGTGGCCAGTGTCTGTCACTGTTCACCCACACGAAAACATGTATGAAATGAAAACATAATTCATTTTCTGCCTTCACACTTTCAGTTCTATTGTATGGTAGTAGGACTTTTCTTGCTGTCTGGCATAAAAGATAAAGTTATCTAACACAAAGCAAGAAAACTAAAGGGTCAGTATTCAGCTGTGATGGTCAGCACTGACGGTCACACTTAAGAAACAGAAAGCCAGACATTCAACACCATATTCCGGCCAGTAGCTAGCATGAATAATGTAATCAGCACTCGATAAGAGCAATATTCATTCCACTCAGGATAATTTATCCAGATAGCTAAGGCAGCCTCTCTCCTGTTCCTCTTTATTTTTAAGTGCTATCAAGTCAATGCTGACTCCTGGCAACCCAGCAGCCCCTGAAGTTTTCATGGCAAGGTATAACCAGAAGTTGAGTGCCAGACCTTTGTTTCCGAGGCAAAGGAGGGTAAAGTGCCTTCTCCAAAGTCACAAGGAGTGCCCATGGGAATCAAGCCGAGATCTCTTGGGTACTAGGACGTTGCTCTAACCACTAGGCTCCTCCTCCTCCTACCCTGTTTTATTCACATAAGCTATCTAGATGAGGGATGTAATATTGCTGATATCTGGATAAGTTCCAAAATTACCCTGGCGCCACTCACACTATGCCCCGCCACTGTCCAGATAGTGCCTCTGACTAGGTCCAGCCAGCAACAGTCACTCTGCGCTAAGGATTGGCACAGTTTAGTAAAGATGCCCCGTTTGAAAAATGTAAATGTAAATTGGGATACTCGCGCACATCACCCACATCTGCTACACATAGTGCTTCAGCACTCTGTGAAAACCAAGAAGGCGGAAAACTCCTACCCTCATAACCTAAAATGTGCCCTCATTAATGCCCGTTCTATCCGGAAGAAGTGGCCAGCTGTCACCGACATAATCTCCCTCCACGACCTCGATATACTCTTGGTCACAGAGACGTGGCTATCTGACGAAGACAATGTCATACTCAACCAGCTCCTCCCACCGAACTTCACAGCTCATACAAGTCATAGACGAGACAAAAGAGGAGGAGGGGTGCTCATCCTCACCAAGACAGACCTCCATTTCCAGACGGTTGACGCCACCAACACTAATCAACTTGAAACCGTCACCATCTCCAACAAACGTTGCTCAATCAACCTGCTTTACAGAGCACCTTCAGCTTATCCGGATGATCTTGCTGCAATAATTGATCTCGCCTCCAACACGCATAACCCAAACATCCCAAACTGGATCCTCGGCGATTTCAACCTGCCAACACTGCAGGACAATCAAGTGTTAGCCTTCCTGGATGCCCTCACAAATCTCGGCTTCAAACAATTAGTAAAGGAACCTACCCATACTAAGGGAAATATTCTGGACTTAGTATTCGCCCCTCGGATATCTCTTAACACAACGTATGACCCCATAACATCCATAACTCCTGTTCCATGGTCAGATCACAAACTGATCATCCTCCAGATTCCTTTGCACAAAATCGATTCAAAGTTCAATAAGTTACCAAGCAACACTAGAAGACCACACTCCAGATGTTTCAAGCCTTTCAGCAGAGACCTTATCCTTACGGAAACGCAACAACTCATTAGCGAAACCACCTTGAACCTTGACGACCTGATTAATCACTGGAACAACTGCCTCAGTGCAATCGCCCTACGCACACCAACCAACAAGCCCCCAGGGAAAAGAACGAGTGCTCCATGGTACACAGCCGATCTGAGAAATTCTCTTACCCAATTACGGAAACTCGAGAAGCGCTGGCGCCGATCCCACTCTTCAACTGACCAGACAGCATACAACTGTCATCTGGCTGCACACCGCAAGGCAACCACTGATGCAATGAAACAATATTACTCAGAGACCTTAAAGAGATCACTTAGTAAACCCCACGATCTTTTTGACCTAGTCAAGACTCTATCAAAGGAACCAACCCCCGGACCTCAATTTGAGATTCACCCACAAGATTTTGCCAACTATGCACAATCCAAGATATGCCAGACTATCAATATCATGACTACAACCACCAACCCGGAACGAGATTGCCCTACAGCTCTAACCGTATTCTCTACCCCTACCAAGAAAGGAATTGAAGACACTATTATGGCCCTTAACACCACCACATCTCAGTCCGATCCATGCCCAGCCTTCTGGATTAAGGAGCTCCGTTGCCACTTCAGCCCAATACTATCCAATATAATGAACCTCTCCTTCACAACAGGTTCCTTCCCCTCAGCTCTTAAACACACCTCTATCAGACCTCTTCTAAAAAACTGCAAACTCGATCCCCAAAAAGTAGATTCATACAGACTGATATCCAGTATACCTCTACTTGCGAAGATCATTGAAAAAGAGGTACAATGACAACTGCAAGATCACGTCGACGCTGTCGCACCATTAGACCCCTGCCAACATGGTTTTAGGGAATCCCACGGAGTGGAAACTCTTCTTACCACCCTCTTCTGCAAGATAATCACTGGCATTGATGACATCCATCAAGGATTTGCTCTCATCTTTCTGGACATCGCCGCAGCTTTTGATTCAGTAAGTCATGAGCTTCTCTTAGGTCGACTAATTGAGAAAGGCATTGCTGGTAGAGCGCTTGATTGGTGCAGATCTTACCTGT
Organism: Ichthyophis bannanicus; assembly: GCA_033557465.1. Classification (NCBI taxonomy): domain Eukaryota; kingdom Metazoa; phylum Chordata; class Amphibia; order Gymnophiona; family Ichthyophiidae; genus Ichthyophis; species Ichthyophis bannanicus. Next base: position 127,294,610 of record CM066048.1, read on the forward strand.
CCGAAAGATGGCAGCATGTGCGTTCTGGAGGGATGACCTCGGAACCTTTCCACCAAAGCCAGGGAGTACCACAAGGTTCCTCCCTTTCAGCCCTCCTGTTTAACATATACATGCAGCCAATTTGCAAGATCATCCGATCCTTCAATGTTGACTGCATGTTATACGCTGACGATGTCCTGCTATACATACCCTTCTCTATGGAACATCTCGACCTCTCTCCACTGACGAGCTGTTTCAATGCAATATCCGACTGGCTTTTCTCCCAAAACCTCCGAATACAACATAAGAAAACGGAAGTACTCTTCATTACGAGGAACCCTAACTTCACCCCACCACAATTCCTTAAAGTCAAAGAAGCAGAGTTACAATCTAAACCATCAATACGCTACCTGGGTGTCACCTTGGATCAACGCCTGGACATGAAAGCCCACATAGGGAACACAGTCAGAGCAGTATACTACAAGATCCGCTCACTTAGGCATTTACGATCCATGCTGGAACCAAATGACTTCAGGACTATATACCAGGCGTTGATCATACCTCATTTTGATTACGCCAATGCCATCCTTCAAGGCCTGCCCCTATCCACCTTGCAACCACTACAGCTCGCCATGAACGCGGCAGCAAGGGTCATCCATGGAGCCTCCAGAAGTGACCACGTGACACCCCTGCTGATACAGTTACATTGGCTACCTATCCAGGCTAGAATCGTTTTCAAGATTCTGCTATTCACTTTTAAAGCTATTAACAAGCTCTCCTCTGAATCAATAAATGCCCTCATCCATACCACATCTCCTAATAGAGCAAGGAGATCCACAACTACAAACACCCTAAAAGTCCCGAAAGCATTAACAGATTGCACCACATCCACAGCCAATAGGGCGTTTAGTATCAGTGCGCCAAGATGCTGGAACGCACTACCTCCAGATATCCGGGCTATTAAGAGCCTTACACAGTTTAGGAAAGCCCTCAAATACCACCTTTTCAATAAGTACCTCATAGAACCCAACCTCACCCACTGAGACTGAGATGTAATCCGCTAAGCTAATATATGGTTTCCCAACAACATGTCAAGAAAGATTCTCTAACCCTTAGTGGTGCAGTTGTTTCAATGAAATTCCTGATTATACGACTCGATGTAGCAATATTTGTAAAAAGTTTACCACTGTTATCCAAGTTTATGTAGTAAGTTTGTAAATAGTTACCCCTGTTATCCAAGTTATTTGCCCTGTTATCTGTAAACTCATACGTGTTAACTGTACTGAGCATTTCTGTTCCATGTAAACCGCGCTGATGCCGAATAGTGCGGTATATAAGAGACTTTAAATAAATAAATAAATAAATAAAAATAAGCCTTACTTTATTCACATTAGATAGTTATGACAGAGCTGAAGATCTCCTATCCCAAAACCTTTTTATGTCCAGGCATATTTGCATGTCATATGCAAATGCTACAAGGTAACTTAAAAAGGATATGGTGGAATTAGAAAAGGTACAGAGAAGAGCCACCAAAATGTAAAGGGGATGGAAGATACCCCTATGAGATGAAGCTTTAAAGGTTAGGGCTCTTCAACCTGGGTCAGACCAAAGTCCATGAAGCCCAGTATTCTGTTTCCAACAATGGCCAATCTAGGTCATACGTACCTAGCAGTTTCCCCAAAAGACACAGGTTCCGCAATGCTTGTACTGGGTCAAGCATTGATATCCTGGGTCCCTTCTTAATAATGGTTTACGGACCTTTCCTCCAGGAAGTTGTCCAAACCTTTTTTAAACCCAGCTACACTAACAGCCTTTACTACATCCTCCGGTAACAAATTCCAGAGTTTGATTACACGTTGAGTGAAAAAATATTTTCTTTTATTAGTCTTAAATAGTTTACCCTGTAGCTTCATTGCATGTCCCCTAGTCTTTCTATATTCTGACAATGTAAACAATCGATCTACATTTATCCGTTCCACTCCATTCATTAATTTATAGACTTATATCATATCTCCCCTCAGCCGTCTATTTTCCAGGTTAAAGAGCCCTAACCTTTTTAGCCTTTCTTCATAGGAGTATCCTTCCATCCCCTTTACCATTTTGGTGGCTCTTCTCTGAACCTTTTCTAATAACTCTATATCCTTTTTAAGATATGGCGACCAGAATTGCACACAATATTAAAGGTGCGGTCTCACCATGGAACGATATAGAGGCATTATAATATCTTTTGTTTTATTTTCCATTCCTTTCCTTATCATACCTAGCATTCTATTTGCTCTCTTGGCTGCCGCTGCACACTGGGCGGAGGGTTTTAACATGTTATCCACAATGACGCCTAAATCTTTTTCCTGGGTGGTGGTTCCTAATGTGGAACCTTGCATTGTGTAACCATAGTTTGGGTTGTTCTTCCCCAGATGCATAACTTTGCACTTGTCCACATTAAATTTCATCTGCCATTTTGATGCCCAGTCTTCTAATTTATCAAGATCCTTTTTTACACCCAGCTACATTAACAGCTTTTACTACATCCTCCGGTAACAAATTTAGCCTCTCTTCATAGGGGTATCCTTCCATACCCTTTACCATTTTGGTGGCTCTTCTCTGGACCTTTTCTAATAATGCTATATCCTTTTTAAGATACAGCGACCAGAATTGCACACAATATTCAAGGTATGGTCACACTATGGAATGATACAGAGGCATTATAATATCCTTTGTGTTATTTTCCATTCCTTTCCTTATGGTACTCAGCATTCTATTTGCTCTCTTGACTGCCGCTGCACTCTGGGTGGAGGGTTTTAACATGTTATCCACAATGATGCCTAAATCTTTTTCCCTGGGTGGTGGTTCCTAATGTGGAACATTGCAATGTGTAACCATAGTTTGGATAGTTCTTTCCTAGGTGCATAACTTTGCACTTGTCAACATTAAAATTTCATCTGCCATTTCAATGCCCAGTCTTCCAATTTATCAAGATCCTCCTGTAAGTTTTCACAATCCTCATGGGTTTTAACAACTTTAAATAGTTTTGTGTCATCTGCAAATCTGATAACCTCACTTGGTATTCCTATTTCCAGGTCATTTATGAATATGTTAAAAAGCAGCGGACCCAGCACAGATCCCTGGGGTACTCCACTATTCACCTTTCTCCATTGGGAAAATTGACCATTTAGCCCTACCCTCTGCTTTCTATCTTTTAACTAATTCCTGATCCACAATAGTACACGGCCTCCTATCCCATGACTTTTTAGTTTTGCCAAAAGTCTCTGATGAGGGGACCTGGTCAAAGGCTTTCTGAAAGTCCAGATATCTGTAGGAGTTGTCATAAATTTTAGTGCCTAGACTTGACATGCCTTAATCTAGGTACATCTTACAAACTTACCCTCTAAAACTGGCCTAGTGGTTGGGGCAAGGTACTTCAGGCCAGAAGGTCGGGGTTCAAATCTCACTAGAGGACAGCAACCTTGGGCCGGAAGGACTGGGGTTTCTAGTCCCACAGGTGCTGCTTGTGGTCTTGGGCAAGCCACTTAACCCTTCATAGCCCATGTTCCCTGTAAAATAGTTATCTCCAAGTTATAATGCCCTGTTCAATGTAATTTCAGTTTGTTCAATGTAAACTGCACTGATGCAGAATAGCGCGGTATATAAGAGAATGTAAATAAATAAATAAACGCCCCTGTAGTTTGATGAACTGATGTACGGAATATGCTAGGGAGATTGGAGCTATCTGCAAAACCAAAAGCAAGTTTTTGTCTGGAGTATATCATAAATCATGGGGAGGGCACAATGACAGAAGTCTATGTAAATGTCTTAGGAGAATGCATACTGTCATTGATGTGCACAGAAACCTGCTGCTGTAGACTTTTAAGTACACCCAGCTTTTAGATATTTGAAAATATTTCTTTCATCTTTTTGGACTAAAGCAAGTGCTTTCTGGCAGCAATGTGTGGAGCGATCCTCTCTTTTAGAGCTCAGTTTTACCTTTTAACTGATGCTAGCCACACCTGTCTTACTCATTCAAACATAGCAAGCGAGACCAAAAAAACAAGTAAAAGTGGCAGAAAGATACAGAAATATTTCTATCCATATTGTCAGCCACTGGCCTGATTAAGAGGAATTTCCAAGTGCACCTTGAGAGATGTATGTTACATCTCCTGAACTCCAGAAGGAGGCCCTAAGGCATGAGGCAGATACTACGGCGAGTGTTAGCAGAGACGGAGATCACAGTCCACATACCCTGGGGCTTAGGAGTGAGGTCCAGACTGTCCTGGTAGGTGCAAAGCTAACCCATTTGGAGAACTTGCCCCCTGAGCAAAATAGGGCTTCCTTTTAGAGGGTTACGGGGACACTTTCAGTGGGGCTCTGCTTATGCTCAGCTCCTTAATAAATGGCATTGTCTGTCATCCAAAATATGTTGAATTTTAGTTTTGATAGCATTAGCTGGTAAAGCTTGTTCTTGGGCTGCCATTATCAAGCCTTCTTTTCTTTCTTCAGTGCTCCAGATGTTGCCATTTCCACGTTAGGGTCTCACTCTCCTTTCCTTCAAAATTTCTAATATATTGACCACGCCGTGGCTTCTCTTTCCAAGTATCCATTCTGTTCTGCATTATTTGTTTCTTGCATCCTATTTGTGTTTTTGTTGTTCTAAGGAGCCGTTCTTTGCAATTTTCCACAGGTAGTGCTTCTTTACTTTTGGAACATAATCATTCACACCACATTGTTCTTCGTCAACACTTTGCTTAATTTGCAAAAGGCCTCTACCGCTTTCTTATGTTGTAAATATAAGCTATCAACATCACTCCTGGGATTCAGTGTATGCTGCAGTTTTCTGGTTTTCCCATCAAGGTTATCTAATTCAGCTTGGGTCCAGTCAGGTACCCCTGCAGTATATCTGCCCTGGTATTTATCACCTTCATATCATTTCCAATATTGAGTTTGGATTTTAGAATTTTCTGAACTCTTTTTATGTAGTTAGAGCGAGTGTTCTTCTCAATTTGGTTATGTAACAAAGCAGGGTTACTTACCTGTAATGGGGTTCTCTGTGGACATCAGGAGAAGTCAGTCACACCTGGTGATGTCATCTGATGGCACCATGGATACGAAAGTGCTCTCCTACAGCTCAGAAGGGCTTTGCCTTTCTGAGCACGTCCCGGTTGCCCACACCCCCAGGCCTGACCCTACCTGGTTCAGTTCTTGTTCTTCCACCCTGCCACATGGACATAATACAGCTCTCCTCACAACAGGGTGGTGCAGTGCACACAGACAGTGTGTGCAAAAACAGAAGGTCACAGGTTCAAAGCCCAGCTGGGGCTACTGCCAATCCATTTCACATTGAGTTTGCTTTTCTCTGATCAGAGAAGAGCAGTGCTTTTACAGTGCTCTGCTAGAGAAGTGGATATTTGCCTCCTGTGACACCTTGCTGTGAGTTCTAGCTGTTTATTTAATTATTTATTGTTTGTCTAACTGTTTATTTAATTATTTATTGTTTGTCTTAGTGGTGTGCTAATTCAGCCTTCTCAGCTGTAACTTACCTTGCCTCTCTCAACTAACTGGGCTTTGTGTGGTAGCCAGGTTAACTGTTCATTTTAAATTAAATCTCTCTCCCCAGAACCTGCTGTGTGTTAAACTTTTTTCCTGTCCTAGCCTGCCTGAGTGAATCCTCCCCCTCCCCCCCCCCCTGCTGAGGTATTGTGTAGCCTTCTTCCTGTTTCCTCCACGTGTGCATAGTCTGTTTTAGTTTGCTTTTCTCTGATCAGAGAAGAGCAGTGCTTTTATAGTGCTCTGCTAGAGAAGTGGATATTTGCCTCCTGTGAGACCTTGCTGTGAGTTCTAGCTGTTTATTTAATTATTTATTGTTTGTCTGTTTATTTAATTATTTATTGTTTGTCTTAGTGATGTGCTAGTTCAGCCTTCTCAGCTGTAACTTACCTTGCCTCTCTCAACTAACTGGGCTTTGTGTGGTAGCCAGGTTAACTGTTCATTTTAAATTAAATCTCTCTCCCCAGAACCTGCTGTGTGTTAAACCTTTTTCCTGTCCTAGCCTGCCTGAGTGAATCCTCCCCCTCCCCCCCCCCCTCTGCTGAGGTATTGTGTAGCCTTCTTCCTGTTTCTTCCACGTGTGCATAGTCTGTTTTAGTTTGCTTTTCTCTGATCAGAGAAGAGCAGTGCTTTTACAGTGCTCTGCTAGAGAAGTGGATATTTACCTCCTGTGACACCTTGCTGTAGTTCTAGCTGTTTATTTAAGTATTTATTGTTTGTCTAACTGTTTATTTAATTATTTATTGTTTGTCTTAGTGGTGTGCTAGTTCAGCCTTCTCAGCTGTAACTTACCTTGACTCTCTCAACTAACTGGGCTTTGTGTGGTACCCCCTCCCCCCTGATGAGGGTTCAGGACAGGGTACCTTGTAACTGCCCTCTTTAATAGGACTTATCTCCCTCCCTCCCTCCCCAGCACCCACCCACCCCTGGGGTAATTGTAGTTTTATAGGTACTTGCACATCTTAGAGGAAAGGGGCTGCTCTCAGGTGCAGCTCTTTATCCAAATCAGTCATACACGGAGGACCTGAGATTAATTAATTAAGCTTCAGGTACACAAGGTGTATTAGGGGTATTAGATACACTTTTATTAGTATAGGCATCTACACCAATCCTTATTATATACAGAATTTAAAAGACCTAAACACAAACTTTAAATTAAGATGCAGACAGAAGTCCAGCAACGAGATGGGGACTTTCCAGTCTTTTGCATTGAGTGTCACATGTATGATTTTCTCCCAGTTGGTGAGAGGTCTTACGTCTGCACTAAGTGCAAGGAGCTCGTTGCTCTCAGGGAACGAGTCCGTTCTCTAGAGGCTAGAGTAGCAGACATGGAAGACATAAGAAAGACAGAGAAGTACATGGACGAGACCTACAGGGATATAGTCCTGAAGTCCCACCTCCAGTCTGGCAGCATCCCTGTTGCCATGGAGGAGAGAGGTCACGTGACAGGAGAGCATCACCCTGGTGTGGCAGGAAATGATCCTGTAACTAGGACCTGTCCTCCAGGTGATGTAAAACCCTCTCGCACCGAGGACGTTTCTCCAGGGCCATGTCCCCATGAGGGGAGGGTCAGGACAGCTGTTATAGTTGGTGATTCAATCATTAGGAATGTAGATAGCTGGGTGGCTGGTGGACATGAGGATCGCCTGGTAACATGCCTGCCTGGTGCGAAGGTAGCAGACCTCACGCACCACCTAGATAGGATCATAGATAGTGCTGGGGAGGAGTCTGCTGTCTTGGTACATGTTGGTACCAATGACATAGGAAAATGTGGTAGGGAAGTTCTGGAGGCTAAATTTAAGCTTTTAGGTAGGAAGTTGAAATCCAGAACTTCCAGGATAGCATTCTCCGAAATGCTTCCTGTTCCACGTGCAGGACCCAAAAGACAGGCAGAGCTCCCGAGTCTCAATGCGTGGATGAGACAATGGTGCAAGGATAAGGGTTTTGGATTTGTTAGGAACTGAGGAACATTCTGGGGAAAGGGGGGGCTCTTCCGAAGGGATGGGCTTCACAATCAGGATGGGACCAGACTGCTGGCATTAACCTTTAAAAAGAGATAGAGAAGCTTTTAAACTAGAAAATAGGGGAAAGCCGACAGTCACCCAGGAGCGCATGGTTCGGACGAAGGTATCCTTGAAGGATACTACCAAAAGCAGTGAGGTTCCAAAAGGGAGTATAGTAGCCCAAATGCCCTTGAGTAAGGAGCAGACAGAGCATAAAGATTCCAAATTACCCATGCCTACCAATAGCCAGATTAATATTAATAAAATACAGTCTCTAAAATGCTTGTATGCCAATGCTAGAAGTCTAAACAATAAGATGGGAGAGTTAGAATATATAGCACTAAATGAGAGGTTAGATATGATTGCACTCTCAGAGACATGGTGGAAGGAGGATAACCAGTGGGACACTGTGATACCTGGATACAAACTATATCGTAATGATAGAGCTGATCAAATTGGTGGAGGGGTTGCGCTCTATGTTAGAGAGGGCATTGAGTCAGAAAGGATTAAAGTTTTGCAGGGAACAAAATTTGCTGTAGAATCTCTATGGATTGAAATTCCATTTATGAAGGGGAAGGTGATGGCAGTTGGAGTATACTATCGACCGCCTAGCCAGAATGAACAAATGGATGATGAAATGCTCAAAGAAATCAAGGAAGCTAACAAAAGTCACAACAGAGTAGTAATAATGGGTGATTTCAATTACCCCGGTATCGACTGGGTCAGTGTCACAGCAGGACAAGCTAAAGAGATAAAGTTTCTAGATGAAATAAATGACTGCTTCTTGGAGCAGCTGGTTCATGAACCGACCAGAGGGGAAGCCATACTGGACCTAGTCCTTAGTGGAACGCCAGATCTGGTGCAAGAAATAAGGGTGTTGGGACCACTTGGCAATAGTGATCATAGTATGATCATGTTTGATTTAATTAGTGGAGGACAGATAGTAAAGGAATCCACAGTACTACCTTTTAACTTTCAAAAGGGAGACTATGATAGAATGAGGAATATAGTTAGGAAAAAACTAAAAGGAGCGGTTCCAAAGGTTAAAGACTTACAGCAAGCTTGGGTGTTATTTAAAAATACTATCCTCGAAACCCAGACCAGCTGTATTCCACGCATTACGAAAAGTGGAAGAAAGTCCAAAAAACTGCCAGCATGGTTTAAAAGTGAGGTCAGAGAGGCTGTTGCTGCCAAAAAAGCAACCTTCAGGAAATGGAAAAAAGAGCCAAATGATGAAAACTGGAAACAGCACAAGCACTGGCAAGTTAAATGCAAAGCATTGATAAGGCAGGCAAAGCGGGAATTTGAGAAGAAACTTGCTACGGAAGCAAAAACACGAAATAAAGACTTTTTCAAGTACATTCGTAGCAAAAGGCCTGTGAGAGAGTCAATTGGACCATTAGATGATAGAGGGGTAAAAGGGGCAGTAAGAGGAGACAAGGCTATAGCAGAGAGACTGAATGAATTCTTTGCTTCGGTCTTTACTGAGGAAGATGTAGGGATGTTACCCAAGACTGAAGTGGTATTTAAAGGTGATACTGCAGAGGAATTGAGAGAAATATCGCTACACCGGGAAGATATATTACAACTATTTGATAAACTGAATAGTAGCAAATCACCTGGACCGGATGGTATACATCCCAGAGTGTTGAAAGAACTGAAATATGAGATTGCAGACCTGCTATTGGTAATCTGTGAACTTTCATTAAAATCATCTGTAATACCTGAAGATTGGAGGGTCGCCAACGTAACACCAATTTTTAAAAAGGGTTCCAGGGGTGACCCGGGAAATTACAGACCGGTGAGCCTGACGTCAGTACCAGGGAAAATGGTAGAAACCATCATAAAGAACAAAATTACACAGCATGTAGATAGTCATGGCCTAATGGGAGACAGCCAACATGACTTTAGACAAGGAAGATCTTGTCTTACTAATCTGATATGTTTTTTTGAAGGTGTGCATAAACAGGTAGACAAAGGTGAGTCGGTTGATATAGTGTATCTGGACTTTCAGAAAGCTTTTGACAAGGTCCCCCATCAGAGACTTTTGGCGAAGCTAAAAAGTCATGGGATAGGAGGCAGTGTACTATTGTGGATCGGGAACTGGTTAAAAGATAGAAAGCAGAGGGTAGGGCTAAATGGCCAATATTCCCAATGGAAAAAGGTGAATAGTGGAGTACCCCAGGGATTTGTACTGGGTCCGCTACTTTTTGATATATTCATAAATGACCTGGAAAAGGGAATAACTAGTGAGGTTATCAAATTTGCAGATGACACAAAAACTGTTTAAAGTTGTTAAAACCCAAGAGGATTGTGGAAAACTGCAGGAGGATCTGGATAAATTGGAAGACTGGGCATCCAAATGGCAGATGAAATTTAATGTGGACAAGTGCAAAGTTATGCACCTAGGAAAGAACAACCCACACTATAGTTACACGATGCAAGGCTCCACATTAGAAACCACCACCCAGGAAAAAGATTTAGGAGTCATCGTGGATAACATGTTAAAACCCTCCGCCCAGTGTGCAGCGGCGGCCAAGAAAGCAAATAGAATGCTAGGTATCATAAGGAAAGGGATGGAGAATAAAACAAAGGATATTATAATGCCTCTGTATCGCTCCATGGTACGACCGCACCTTGAATATTGTGTGCAATTCTGGTCACCGTATCTTAAAAAGGACATAGCGTTATTAGAAAAAGTACAGAGAAGAGCCACCAAATTGGTGAAGGGGATGGAAGGCTACTCCTATGAAGAGAGGCTAAAAAGGTTAGGGCTCTTTAACCTGGAAAAGAGACGGCTGAGGGGAGATATGATAGAGGTCTATAAATTAATGAATGGAGTGGAACGGGATAAATGTGGATCAATTGTTTACGCTATCAGAATATAGAAAGACTAGGGGACATGTAATGAAGCTACAGGGTAAACTATTTAAGACAAATAAGAGAAAATATTTTTCACTCAACGTGTAATCAAACTCTGGAATCTGTTACCGGAGGATGATGTAGTAAGGGCTGTTAGTATAGCTGGGTTTAAAAAAGGTTTGGACTAGTTCCTGGAGGAAAGGTCCATAAACCACTATTAAAAAGGGACCCAGGATATCAATGCTTGACCCAGTACAAGCATTGTGGAACCTGTGTCTTTTGGGGATATTGCTAGGTACGTATGACCTAGATTGGCCACTGTTGGAAACAGGATACTGGGCTTGATGGACCTCGGTCTGACCCAGTATGGCATGTCTTATGTTCTTATGTTCTCCTCAAACATGGATAAAGAAAAGTGAGAAAAGATCATCAAACCTGGATTCAAGAAATGCCCGAAGTGTTTGAGGAAGATGGCTGGTACAGATGCTCACCATCGTTGTGTGATGTGCCTGGGAAAAGACCACAGAGAACTGTCCTCACTGTGTCCGCATTTCCCCCAGGGCTTGCCGCTCCTGCAGTCACGCTTTAAAGGACTTCCTCTCCGAGGCTCAATCTTCAAAGGATTCCGTCTCAGAGGCTCAATCTTCAGCTCACCTCTCCTCCATGGTCTGACCAGGTGTTTACAAGCAGTGAGGGAAGCAACCGCATGGCCACATCCAACATGACCACCGCTCAGAACCCTCTTCCTCTTTCTCCCGCAGCCCAGCATCTGTGCCTCTTCTGCATGTCCCACTACCCCACTAGCCAAGAGAAGCACATCTGCAGACACAGAGAAAAAGATGGATCCCAAAGGGCTTCCCACATCAGCACGGACTCCTGGGTAAAGACCAAGACTCCGCCTACTAACCGTACGACTGCCTGACATCACAATGACCAAACTGTGATGTCAGCTGTCACTGTGCTAATTAGGAAACCACTTCCCAAACCAGCCCTCCCTGCACTGTGCAATCTCCCAGACCCAAACACCGATGCCGGGGTACCTAATTGAGCCACACTGGCAAGGGAAGATCAGCCAGCAGCAGCAGCAACTGGAGGTCAGAACAGAGACACAGATGTAGAGGGCCAAGTAGCTTTTCCAGAAGCTCTGCCTCCTCTACCCCCGTCCCCCAGCCAGAAGACCAGCGACGAGACTGGTCTTATCAGCCACACCCCAGATCAGGGTCCCCAGAACACACCACGGCTCTGGAACCAGAACACCCACCCGTGGCCATGAGGGACCTGTGGAGGCACTTTTTGGCACAGAAACTGTCTCACACAAGACCTCCAGCCACATCATCCACCAGAGCTACCCCCCCCCCCCCCCACCGCACAGATGCAACCTCCAAAAGCATTGCCCTCTTCAGTTGGATTCTCCCCAGAGAACCTCTCCTTGGACAGTGAAGCAGAGGAGGCAGCCAAATTGCTTTCTGCAAGCAGCTCTTCCCCTCCCTTCAATGAACAGGAGACTCCTTCGGAGCCTGATACCCTGCCGCCACTCCCACCATCACTACTGGAGAACCTAACTTATCCAAAGTTCCTGCAGAAGCTGTCCTCCCGCCTGGCACTGACCCCTGCAGACACCCCAGGCCCCAGGAATGAGGTCCTGGAGCTCTTGAAATTCCTTGACACACCCAGGTCAGTGGTCTGCATTCCAGTCCACCGCCTCCTGCTGGACAACCTCACATCTAATTAACAGACACTAGCATCCATCCCAGCCACATCACAAAGACGGTGTGGCTGACGCATCCTGTTTGTCCATAGAGAAATCAGATGCTTCCATTGGTCCTAAGTACTTGTATCCTTCCTCTGGAGTGAGTTGTTTAACGGCATTTCTATTTATCAACTTTATTCCATTTTCTTCTATGATTTTTCCACCTTTGATTGCCAGTGTTGCACATTTATTAAACCAAATTCCATTCTTATATCTTCACTAAAGATGTGAACAATGTTCAAAAATGATAAAATTATTAGGAAAAACAAAAGCTGAAATTGAAAGTCACCCATATATAATAAATGACTAATTTTTTGAATTTACTTAGAAAATTAGTAGGTACATTTTGTTTTATTTAAAATGATTTCTAATGGAATCATTACCAATACGAATAATAAAGGTGATAATAAATCACCTTGGAAACTTCCTGGCTTTATTTTAACATTTCCCAATTCTTTCAGAATTTACAGACTTTCTTTCAGAATGTCCTCCAACTAGCCATTGATACTTACCTCCAAAATCAGCTAATCTTTTTACTTATGCCAAACGTTTCTAAGCATTTCGTAATCCAGCTGTGTGGAAGTGAGTCAAATGCTTTGTCTAAGCCAGAAAAAAAATTGTTTTTCTTCTTTTTGAATTTTTAAGAACCAATTTCTCAATCAGTGACTGGTCCTTTGTACAATGTGAGTTTTTTAAAGTATCCTTCTGTTCTGTTGGAAATAGTCCACGTTCTTTCAAGTATCACTACATTTTGTTTGCAGTAATTCCTGTAAACAACTTGAAAGTTGTTGGCAGGCATGTTATTGGTCTACGATTGTTTGGGTTATTTCCTTTTTCCTTGTTCTTTTGTATGAGGAATGTTCTTCCATTTCTCATCCATTCTTCATTTATTCTGCTTTGTAAAAACTCATTTCATTGTTTTGCCAGCCTGGAGTGTAGGCTTGCAAGTATTTGAGCTAAAAGCCATGTACTTCATTTTTTACAGGGACACTCCAGTTTTTCATCCTCTTGAATTTGAATCAGGATAATCACAATGGAATATGCATGACAGAGATCTGCATATAATGGAGACAGCAACCAAATAACCATCATAATAGGCTGTTTCAGGAAATGGAAAAAAGAGCCAAATGACGAAAACTGCAAACAGCATAAGTACTGGCAAGTTAAATGAAAGGCATTGATAAGGCAGGCAAATGGAGAATTTGAGAAGAAGCTTGCTGGGGAAGCAAAAATGCATAATAAAGACTTTATCAAGTACATTCGTAGCAAAAATCCTGTGAGTCAGTTGCTCCATTAGATGATAGAGGGGTTAAAGGGGCACTAAGAGGCGACAAGGCGATAGCGGAGAGACTGAATGAATTTGTTGTTCGGTCTTTACTGAGGAAGATGTAGGGATGTTACCCATGACTGAAGTGGTCTTTAAAGGTGCAGAAGAATTGAAGGAAATATCGATACATCGGGAAGATGTATTACAACTATTAGATAAACTGAAGAGTAGCAAATCACCTGGACCGGATGGTATACATTCAAGGGTGTTGAAAGAACTGAAATATGAGATTGCAGACCTGCTATTAGTAATCTGTGAACTATCATTAAAATCATTTGTAATACCTGAAGATTGGAGGATGGCCAATGTAACGCCAATTTTTAAAAAGGGTTCCAGGGGTGATCTGGGAAACTACAGACCGGTGAGCCTGACGTCAGTACTGGGAAAAATGGTAGAAACCATCATAAAGAACAAAATTGCTGAACAAGTAGATAGTCATGGCTTAAAGGGAGACAGCCAACATGGCTTTAGACAAGGAAGATCTTGTCTTACTAATCTGTTATGTTTTTTTGAAGGTGTGAATAAACAGGTAGACAAAGGTGAGTCGGTTGATATAGTGTATTTGGACTTTCAGAAAGCCTTTGACAAGGTCACTCATCAGAGACTTTTGGCAAAATTAAAGAGTCATGGGATAGGAGGCAGTGTACTACTATGGATTAGGAACTGGTTAAAAGATAGAAAGCAGAGGGTAGGGCTAAATGACCAGGTCACTCATCAGAGACTTTTGGCAAAATTAAAGAGTCATGGGATAGGAGGCAGTGTACTACTATGGATTAGGAACTGGTTAAAAGATAGAAAGCAGAGGGTAGGGCTAAATGGCCAATTTTCCCAATGGAAAAAAGTGAATAGTGGTGCACCCCAGGGATCTGTGCTGGGTCCGCTGCTTTTTGACATATTCAAAAATGACCTGGAAAAGGGAATAACAAGTGAGGTTATCAAATTTGCAGATGACACAAAACTATTTAAAGTTGTTAAAACCCATGAGGATTGTGGAAAATTGCAAGAGGATCTTGATAAATTGGAAGACTGGGCATCAAAATGGCAAATGAAATTTAATGTGGACAAGTGCAAAGTTATGCACCTAGGGAAGAACAACCTAAGCTATGGTTACACGACGCAAGGTTCCACATTGAGAACCACCACCCAGGAAAAAGATTTAGGCGTCATTGTGGACATGTTAAAACCCTCCGTCCAGTGTGCAGCGGTGGCCAAGAGAGCAAAATGAATGCTAGGTATCATAAGGAAAGGAATGGAAAATAAAACAAAAGATATTATAATGCCTCTATATCGTTCCATGGTGAGACCGCACCTTGAATATTGTGTGCAATTCTGGTTGCCGTATCTTTAAAAGGATATAGTGTTATTAGAAAAGGTTCAGAGAAGAGCCACCAAAATGGTAAAGGGAATGGAAAGATACCCCTATGAAGAGAGGCTAAAAAGGTTAGGGCTCTTTAACCTGGAAAAGAGACGGCTGAGGGGAGATATGATAGAAGTCTATAAATTAATGAACGGAGTGGAACGGGTTAACGTAGATCGACTGTTTACGTTATCAGAATATAGGAAGACTATGGGACATGCAATGAAGCTACAGGGTAACCTATTTAAGACTAATAAGAGAAAATATTTTTTCGCTCAACGTGTAATCAAACTCTGGAATTTGTTAAAGTTCCTAGAGGAAAGGTCCCTAAACCATTATTAAAAAGGGACCCAGGATATCAATGTTTGACCCAATACTAGCATTGTGGAACCTGTGTCTTTTGGGGAAACTGCTAGGTACGTATGACCTAGATTGGCCACTGTTGGAAACAGGATACCGGGCTTGATGGACCTTGGTCTGACCCAGTATGGAATATCTTATGTTCTTAAATGTATACTGAACAAGAAGAAAAAACTACAGTATAGCCATAGACCTTATATACAATTCCATACTGATACGCTGAAAAGATCGCTAAATAAACCACGTGATCTTTTCAATCTAGTCAAAATCTTATCTAAAGAACCTTCACCAGAACATCCGGAACCCATTCAACCCCAAGCGTTCGCCGATTACCTGCAATCCAAGCTGCTTCAAACCAACAACATTGCATCAATCCCTTCTCAAGTCACCGTATGTATATCAAACTTATCTATGTTCTCCACACCATCCAGAAAACATGTTGAAGTCACCATCGCTGCTCTTAACACTACCACCGCACAAACTGACCCTTGCCCAGCCCACTGGATAAAGGAACTACGCCAAGATCTCAGCCCCATCATCACTAAAATGATGAATTTATCCTTTACAACTGGTTCCTTCCCATCAGTCCTCAAGAGAACATCCATCAGACCCCTCTTGAAAAACCACAAACTCGACCCACAAAAGGTTGAATCTTATAGACCCATAGCTAGCATTCCCCTGCTAGCTAAAATAATTGAAAAGGAAGCTCAAAGACAAATACAGGACCACATCGACACTGCCTCCCCTCTTGACCAATGCCAACATGGCTTCAGAGAGTTCCACGGTGTTGAAACCCTCCTAACCACTCTATGCAACAACATCATCACAGGCATTGATAACATCCGCCAAGGCTTTGCTCTTATCTTCTTAGACATTGCCGCGGCTTTTGACTCTGTTCATCATGATCTTTTAATAGGGCGACTAAAAGAAAAAGGCATCAATAACACTGCCCTGGAGTGGTGTAAATCATACCTTGATCAGAGATGGCAGTACGTTACCTCAGGAACCGCAACATCCGCACCTTACCACCAAAAACAAGGCGTACCACAAGGATCATCCCTATCTTCACTCTTTTTCAATATATACATACAGCCTGTTTGCAATATCATCAGGTCCTTCAATGTTGAATGCTTGATATACGCGGACGACATCCTTCTATACATGCCTTTCTCCACAGTCCATATGGACCTTTCCCCGCTAGCCAAATGTTTTGATGCAGTATCTGAATGGCTTCAATCCCAGAACCTCCGAATTCAACACAAAAAGACCGAGGTTCTCTTCATCACTAGGGACCCATTTTTCACCCCCCCATCCCATATAAAGGTGAAAGAAGCTGAGCTCCAATCCAAACCTTCCATTCGTTACCTCGGGGTCACTTTGGACCAGCGCATGGATCTGAAACTACATATAACCAACGTAGTCAGAGCCATCTACCTCAAGATCCGGACACTCCGCCATCTTCGCCCCCTGCTTGATCCTGATGACTTCCGGACGATATTTCAAGCCTTAACCCTACCACACCTTGACTATGCTAATGCCATTCTCCAAGGCCTCCCACACTCCACATTAAACCCATTGCAACTCGCCATGAATACCGCTGCTAGAGTCCTCTACGGAGCATCAAGAAGGGACCATATAACACCCATCCTAGAGCAACTCCACTGGCTCCCCATACATGGCAGAATATTGTTCAAAACATTACTACTAACCTTCAAGGCCACTAAAATCATCACCTCTTCCTCTCTAATAGACCTCGTTCAGACTGTTCCACCCAATAGATCCAGGAGAACGATATCAACAAATGTACTAGTTATCCCTAAAGCAGCGACAAAATGCCTATCAACGACATCTAACAGGGCCTTCAGATTCTATGCCCCTAAGTGCTGGAACGCCCTACCTCCAGAGATTCGTGCTATCACTGATCTATCCCTTTTTAGAAAGGCACTCAAATCCCACCTTTTCCCCCAATATTACCTGACCAGCTAACCAATCTCGATCCTTACCCTATAACTAATAACAAATCCTGTTGTGTATACTTGTAAATACTCATGTAAATAGTTGCAGTAATGACGTCCCATGTTTTATCCAAGTTCTCTGACCTTGTTCTCTGTAAAACCAAACAGTTTGTTGTTCTGGTCTGTTGTTATATTGTGAACCGCGCTGATGCTGAATAGAGCGGTATATAAGAGCCTGTAATAAATAAATAAATAAATAAATAAATAAATATGCCAATGCAATTCTTTCAATATTTCCAAAACACTTGAAAAATAGTCAAATATATGAAAAATAGTACTTGTTTAGCATTTTGTAAGGCTAATATAAGAAAATATCTTTATATGGAAAAATGGAGCTCAATCAATGGTATAGTGTCTATAAAATAACACAATACCAGCTAAATGTCATCATCATTGCTCCAAACTATCTATTAAAAAACGTTTTGAAAAAATCTTCAATCTTCAATTACATTAATTCATTCCATTCATTTTTTTATATTTCTGTAATTTTTGTGACATACCAACAAAATACAAGTGAAAGGAACCAATTATCTGTTGTAAAAATTTAGTCATGCTGCATTGATTTGTAACATTAATTAATACACATACGGCCGAGAGTCATTGTGAATATCCTGAAAACTTGACTGACTCGGTGTGCCTCAGGACTGGGTTGAGAACCCCTGATTTAGAGGTCTGGGAAAACAGTTAATGGAAAATGTGGCTGCCATGTTCCCTCTAGGGGGCGCTGGAGTCTGCGGGCCACATTCCATATGTTAGAGGTGAGGCAGCATTATTTGCAAGGAGAAGCAAGTTCTGTGATAGTTTGGCCTATAATTGGCTCCTTCAGGGATATCTCCCAAGAGGCAACAGGATCCCCAGAGACCGATGGGGATCATGTTTGGCATTTTTGTTAGAAGACATCGGTCTCTGGGGATCCTGCTACCACTTGGGAGAAATTCCTGAAGGAGCCAAAGCGAGACAAGAGATTCAGCCCTGGCTCACAGCTACACACTCTGAGGCCATTGCCTGAGCCACCCACGCTCAGGGCCAGTGTTAGACATGCAATGGCCCAGGGCACAAACTGATGAGAGGGTCCCAAAAATCCACCTGCAGCCTATGCCTCTCAGCTTGAAGCGGACTTGGGGGCCCCTGTGACATCGTGGCCTGAGAGAATTGCCCTATTTGGTACCCATTAACTCCAGCCCTGACCACACGCCATAACTGACAGAGGCCCCCAGGCAATTTTTAGAAAGGTGATATATATTAATACTGAAGAGGTCTGAGATCACAGCTGCCCTCCAGGCTTCCATCCCCTGTGCACACCTGGTTCCTACCGCTGCTCCCACCCAGCAGTTACCCCTTTTATGTAGATATTTATTCATTTTAAACTTCTATAAATGGCCTTCCAGTCCTTAGTACACACACTGCCCCAAGCTGGGTATGAAAAGGTTGAAGCACATGGTTTACCTGTGCATAAGTACCCATGACACATGATGGGTTGGGGGGGGGGGGGAACAGAAGGACAGACAGACAGCGCTCAAAGATCTAACATTTGTTTTCACAGGAATCTGGATTCCCTCCAATGCCATATCTCACCAATTCATCAAAAACAGATCTCCTAAAGGATGGTGGCAGTGTAATAATCACAAAATGTAGCCTAGAGGATTCTAGGTTTCTAGTTTTGCAAACACACTTTCACCTTCCGTTTATTCTAGAAGCCTGAGAGAGGTCCTGCCCTGATTTCAGTACCAGAGGTAAGCTGATTCTGAAGCAGGACGTCTCCTCCCTTTTAAAGGCAACTCTCGAGTTTCATGCAAATGTGATTGCTCTAATTCCTGTTTAAATAACAGCTACAGTTTCCCTTTTCAGCATCCTGTACACCAGCGGGAGCTAGTGACCCTTTCAGCTTTCTTTTCTGGGATCAAATCATGGAACTGCAGTTTGCTTTGCTTTTCTTACTGTTCCTCCCTTCGTGTAAGTGTTCTTCAGAAGAGCAGGAAACAGCTCCGTGGTTTTGTGAATAAATTAGGGTGTAATTAATGTTCCTCCTTGTTCTAGGTGTTCTTTCCCAAATTACCCTGGTGGAATCTGGTCCTGGAGTTGTGAAGCCCTCAGTCACTATCACGCTGACCTGTAAAGTCACCGGTTACAATATTGGGAGCGGCTACTGGTGGAGCTGGATCCGGCAGCCTCCTGGGAAAGCACTGGAATGGTTGGCAGCTATACGCTACAGTGGAGGAAACACAGGCTACAACCCCTCTCTCCAAAGCCGTTTAACTATCACCAAGGATGATTCCAAGAACGAATTCTATCTACAAATGAGGGACATGAAACCTGAAGACTCAGCCAAATATTACTGTGCGAGAGACACAGTGTGAGGAAGGAAGGAGGAACTCGTACAGATACTGCGGCTCTCTCTCTGCGTATAAAAAGGAACTAGAGGAATATCTGCAGTTCCCTTTCTGAAACTGTTTCCTAAACAGCTGCACTAGTCATAAAGTGGAATGAAGTGAATTTGCTTGAACTATATTTGGGGGGAAACCGTTTTTCTAAGTTGTTGGAAAAACTGTTAATCTTTTGGATATGGAGGTTTGATGGAAACCCCTGACATGAGGTATAAATATGAAGGGGGGCAGATGAAACCAGACTGAGTGGGTGTGCCCCTAAGACTGGGTTGAGAACCCACTGCAATAATCTAAATGCGATATGACCAAGGCGTGAATAATCATGTGCAAGTCGAAGTGTTTAAACACAATGGACAGTCATTCTGGGGTTAAAGCAGATTTCTGGTGGGTGAATCAGGGACATGCGTTCATTTGTGGAGAAAGGGGTTGTTGATTGGTGACCTGTCCTCATGGAACATTTTAGTAATATATTCTTAAAATATACCTAAAGGCAGAGTCTTTAAATCTAGTTGCCAAAAATATTTCCACTCCATACAATAGCTTCAAACCTTGCTGGCATGTCCTACATACAAAAGACTTAATGACGCATCTGAAAAATTAACATAAACTAATAAAACCCAACCCCAAATTCCAGTCAGCCATTAAGAGCTGCAGCCACACTAAAGAGAAAGCAGGAGTCCCAGGGTCCCACTAGCAGGAAACAAACGTTAATGTTGTTGTTAAGTGCCGTCAAGTCGGTGTCAATTCATGACGACTCTCTGGATAGTTGTCCTAAACTGTGTTTGGTCTTAAGTCAGGCGGCTCATTGTTGATAAAGTGGCATCCATAGCTGCTGATATTGTATCAATACATACAAAAAAAAGGTCCAACCAGAAAAAATTTGATGAGAAAGGAAACAAAAAGAAAAAAAAATTATGGTTATAAAGAAATCAAAGAATTAAAGATAAAGTATTATCGGAATGTTTGTGGTGTAGAGATAAAAAAGCCCTGTGAATATCAAACGGCTCCTTTTATTCTTTTTTGTATAGATAATTATAAACTATAGTTATGGTATCCAAAAGCCAATAAGCCAAGTGACTAAAACATCCAATATATTTAAAGTAAAAACCACTACTTAGCTGGCAATCGGAGCCTGAAGATTTGCATGGAAGAGAAAGCTGGAAGCAGAAGAATGTTGCAGCTGACAAAATCAGTAAGTCCAAAATTGCTCTGGAAACTTTCACCAGCAACAATCAGATGTCAATGAACAATGATGAATGAATTCTTTGATTTCTTTATCACCATAATATTTTTATCTGGTTCTTCCACTAATACTATAGTTTCCGATTCTATTTCCTTGCATGCATCAGTGTAGTACCTCTCCTTGTCTTGTCTTGTCTTGCTGCACAATCTCTGCTGAGTTCTCTGTCTCCTCTAGCTTTAGCTTCTCCATGTTTATGGTCAATTTTTTGAGTTTCTTCAGTCATCCATTTTGGCCATTTTTGCTTTTTCACCTGTTGTAGAGATGTCTCACTTTCTTCAAGCACAACTTTCTTGATCCCATCCCATAACTCTTCTGGTGCCCTGTCACTTGTCTCCAAAGCAGCAAATCAATTTTGAAGGCAGTCTTGAAATTCCAGTGGTATATTCTCAAAGTCATATTTAACATGCTAATAGCAGGTCCAGTTCAAAGACTTCCAACTGTGTCCCAGGATATTTCACATTGATGAGCTATTAATATTCTCTACCAAGAAATAAAAGAGTTTCCAACCTTTGGTAATTTATTCCACATAACAGGACCAGCTAACAAGAAGGCATGATCCCTTGTCTCAGCAAAATGAAAAGTCTTATTGCAGGGCTCTGTAACAGCTGTGTATCTTCCGAGTGCAAGGGTTGGAAGAGCTAATAGATTCTCAGTATACTATTGAACTTCCGCATAAAGAGCACAGTCTATTTAAATCAATAGTTTAAATGTTACTGTCCATAAGACTGATCACCAATGGAAAGAAATCAAACAAGGTGTTACCTGCTCAAAGCATAACACTCAACACAACAAGCTGTAAAGGGTGGGTGGATGGCTTGTTACGGCAATGAATTGCAGTAATCATGTTTGACTAACACCAACAATTGCAGTAGAGATCTGAAGTCGTCTAAAGATAGACATCGCTTCAGTCTCCATAAAAACCTTTGGGGTCCTTTTACTAAAGTGCACTGTGCAGCTCATGCAGGTTAGAGCATGGGCTAAGCCCTTGTTGTGGCCCACGGTAATTCTCAGTGTGGGTCAAACACAGCACAACCAGATTTCCAGATTAGGTGGGTAAAGAGCCGAAAGCGGGTGGGTGAGTTTCTTGCGGTTGGCGGACGCTGCGCTATCTGCCAGGCATGCCATTAACATGGGTGCACTTACTACCACCACTATAGGTGGAAGTAAGTGCGCCAATGCTGTTTTCATGCCGCATTAGTGTAGGTTGCACCGCATTACTGTTGAGAACATGCTTTCCACATTCCCAACAGTTCATACAGTGATATTACACCCAGCGCACTATAGTTGTATTTATTTATTTATTTATTTCAACGTTTTTATATACTGCCCCTTCCTGGGAGTTACTTCAAACCAGGGGTAAGAGTATTATATGGGTTTTGAGTGCTATGGGTGCATTTGGTATGACATCATGATGCTGTTTAATAAAAGGGCCCCTTAGCTTATAAAAAGATGGCTAAAGACCTTCATTAATAAGAACCCGCATAGAAAAGGATATGTCAAGTCCTGCTCCTAAACTACATATCTGAGACAGCACAGAATGACCCAGATGGGACTGATGATGGTGGTTCAAAGTCTCTGCATCGACTTAAAGACATAACATCAGTGTTTTAGCATTAAGGAGATGATTTTACAACCCCCTGCACTGCTAACTCGCATTGCCACACATGTATATGGGGCCTGTTTTATAGAGGGAAGCACGAGTGTATTTTACTTCAGGGCACCTGACCTAGGGAAGACGTGAATGCCAGCGCCTAGGCTGGTCAGATAAGGTATATAGGTTAGAATATTTTAGAACTTATATTTATTTATTTAGCTAGGCTTATATACTGCTTTGCTACCAGTCAAAGCAGTGTATGTTCAGGTACTGTACATATATTTTTCCCTTGTCCCCAAAGAGCTCACAATCTATGGTTTTGTACCTGAGGCAATGGAGGGTTAAGTGGCTTGCCCAAGGCCACAAGGAGCATCTGTGGGACTAGAAACCCCAGTCCTTCCGGCCCAAGGTTGCTGTTCTCTAGCAGGATTTGAACCCCTGGTCTTCAAGCCTGGGGTAACTTGCCCCAACCCCTAGGCCACTCCTTCCTTCCGCAGAAGTTTAAGCTTCACCCCAGGTTCCATCCCTGCACATACCCAACCTGAAGGTACATGTAACGGGACTTACATGCACATATGCAGAATAACAACCATCTAAAGCAGAAAGGTAAGTTCTTTAAAATACGGATGTACATGTGCTGTTTGTGTGTGACTTTCCCTCACATCATTATAAAATCAGCCATTAAATGCTAATTAATTCTCAAACATCCATAGTTCAATATCTGACAGACATGCACCAGCACACTTAATCGCTACATCGATGGCGATGGAAAACTGCGCATCATCCGCATAAATCCTACACTAGACATTACATACAAAGAAATGCCAAATACAGATAAAGAGTAAAGCCGAAAAGACCGGTCCCTGCGGCACCCCAGTTTGGAGAGAAGAACACTTAGGAGCATGTTTACTGATGTGCACTACCAGGGTAACACGGGGCTAGCACAAGGTTTTGGCATCACACTAAAAAGTAAGACAGGGCCGCACTCTAAAACCCCAGCGCTACCTGGTAGCTCACATCGGGGCGACAGGAGCATTCCCATATAGGCATGGAGAGTGCGGGCATTAGTCCCCCACACTAACCTCGCTTCACGCAAGGTGCGTTAGTTGCACCTGCAGCCCGTTTGCCACATTAAAGCGCGGCTTGTCTGTGCTAACTCCAGGGATGTACACGACCCCTTGCTGTTAGCTAGAAGCCCCACACTGTAACGCGGCCCACGCAAGTGTTACAAGCACAGGGCTTAGTAAATCTGCCCCTTAGAGTCCCGATACACCTGTTGCACATCATTGGCTAAAATAGAACACAAGGTATTTCAAAACTGTCCCAGCAATCCCCATACTCTCCAGTCGGGACAGTAATTTGCTATGAGTTAACATGTCAAAGGCTGCAGTGATATCCAGGCAAACAAGAATTTAGGAACTAACCTGACCAAAGCCCTGCAAAATAGCACCAAAGCTAAAGAATAGCGATGCCCTTGTCCTATTTGCCCATCTAAACCCAAACCAGATAGGATCACCGTTCCAAGCCCAGCTCGGGGTGAGTTACATACTGGTGCAGTGGATACGTCCTGGCTCTAGCATATACATTTCTGCCAGCACTTAAGGATGAGGCGTCTTGCCCAAGGTCACAAAGATCATCAGTGGGAGAAGCACAACTTGAACTCTTGGTTACCGGATTCTCAATGTTTACCTCTAACCCCTGTGTTCTTCGCTCTATCCATGCTGACTGCCTGCACCTTCCCTCTGCCTCACAATCCCACCTGCAATCCATTCACACTTCTGCTTTCTTCTTTCTCGGTCCTGCTCTCCGGAACGCTCTTCCGTATAATCTTCGCCTTGAACTATCCTTCCCAAAACTGTAATCTATGCTCAGAACCCACCTATTCCAGCTAGCGTTAGACATTTCTCCTCTCCACACATAGCCTCCCCGTCCCCGTCCCTCCCCTCTCCCTTCTCCTCCCCTCGCCCTCCTTCCCTATCGTGTGACTGTGTTATCTTCCCTATCCAACAGCGGCCTTTCTTTCTATTTCCGCTCTGTTGCAGCTATTTTGTAATGTGTAAACCGCCCTGAAGGCGTGATATATTAAGCCTGTTAATAAATGTAAAGATAAAGGGAAGCCAAAATAGTGGATAGTAAGTTTGAAATTATTGCTTTTCCTGAAGAGGTTTTGCTATTTCTATACCAAGTACCATTTGATTTCATTTAATGTACGTGTATTTGTTCTTTCCTTTCCCAGCACTTACCCTTGGGACGTCCTCTAATTCTCTGGGCCGAGGAAGTACCTTACCTTCTCTGTCTGGGATCCCAGGAGAACAAACACACACACTCGCACATAAATAGCATGTAAGTTTATTCCGTACGTTAGAAGTGCAGTCTATCTTTTTATACAGTAACATAAACATATATGTGTCATAAACCCATCCCAGCAGCCTAGCACTGCTTATCAGCAACCGTACAAACTGGTACCTGTCTCTGTGAAGATCACTTAATTTTGTCTTAGCACAACACATTCCTTTCCATCTAGGTATGCACAAAATATCAATTTTTCCCTTGTGGGCCATATGGTCCCTCTGTACAACAAGAACTTATTTTCCCCTTACAATACTTATTTTCCCTTACAATTCCCTCCTTTGGGCCTGTATAGGCCCACTAGAACAGCCTAATAATCTACTACAAAATAACTAAACAGGCATTATTAACTGAATATCTGTACGCGGCAGCTCAGGTACATCAGCCACCGTAAAAGCAGGTGTATAAGAGTACATAAAAGTGGTGGAGCTCTACAGAGCCTTTCGACAACAGCCAAGAACAAATGAGAATATACAATAGAAAAAGAACAAGGATTACAAAACCACTCAATAGGGCAATAATCAGTGTATTACTAATTATTTTTGGATCAGCAAAGAATATTGGACTTTGCAAGGAAATTGAGCCATTCTGCATGTGAGAAATCATGATGAGCCACCTTGCTAGCCCAGAGATCAAAGCTTGGGGTTACTTTAGGTCAAAATCTCTGGGCAAGCAGGCAGTTTTAACCAGACAGAACTGAATGAATGACTCATAGACAATTGACACCCTACAATAGTAGACCACGGGTACAGCATTAACCCTAGCCAATCCTGATTTGAGCATGCTGCCTGTTAACCTATGAGTTACCAGAGCATGCAGCAGGCACGAGTCTAATTAAAGTACTTAGGAGGGGGATTTTCAGCAGGACTTCGGGACTTCAACTGACAGACGAGACAGACGTGTTTCTGTGGTCTCCCGGATTTTCCTCTAAGTGATCGCTGAAAAGTCCCCCGACCGATTGGAGTGAAGCTACAATAATCCGGTGATGTATTAATGCTTAACTTCTACTTATTATTCTAAAAGGACTTAATTTAATAAAAGCATATTGTATTTACCAAAGTGTCTATGCCTAGTCTGTGAGCTAGTGAGTGACAGGGTTAACTCATATTGTATTTGCCAAAGTGTCTATGCCTAGTCTGTGAGCTAGTGAGTGACAGGGTTAACTCATATTGTATTTGCCAAAGTGTCTGTGCCTAGTCAGTGAGCTAGTGAGTGACAGGGTTAAAGGAAAAGCATAAAATTTGGCAATACAATCAGCCCTTTGAGACCAGCCCAAAGGAAGATACATCAGAGAGTAAGCATGAGAAACTGCTGTAGTTGAAGAACAGTATAGAGCAGT
This sequence comes from Ichthyophis bannanicus, assembly GCA_033557465.1. Lineage (NCBI taxonomy): Eukaryota > Metazoa > Chordata > Amphibia > Gymnophiona > Ichthyophiidae > Ichthyophis > Ichthyophis bannanicus. The sequence goes on from CM066048.1 coordinate 127,320,710, forward strand.
ATTAGACAGGCTAAAAGCAGAAACAATAAAACAATCTGTAGCATTAAAACTAGAGACAGTTTACAATGAGCAAGGGACCTAGTCATATCCCAAAGAGGGGCGAGTAACACCAATGTTATACAAGAAAGTAGAAAAAGAAACATGGGGCTGGGTGCAGTTTAAATTGTTAAGTACAGTAAACTCTGCATTTCACACAGATTAGAAGGTACAGCAATGAGACATGTTGAGAGAAAAGCTCCAGCTTGTAGCGAGCTGCGCACACAAAGGTAAGGCAGTCTGGGCAAGTAGTATTGCCGTATTAACAGTTCCAGAGATGGGCTGAAGGAGGCATCACATGAATGGTAGGAAGAGTCAACACAGTCTTGTGCATGATGGTCAGGAGGCTGGAGGGTGGTCTGGAACCGAAGATGATGTCAGTGGAGACAGTACACGCTTGATTCTTGATGCATGGATCCACGAAGCGCAGGAGTCCCACAGGATGGGCTGTCCATGTGATGACGATCACTGTAGTTGGAGGTCCCCAGGGCGGGTCCAGGGTACCGTGCTTGTGAGGTGCTCTGACCTGCACCTGCTCACCAACTTTGAAGGGATATGTTCGTTCAGTACCTCTAGGCCGATAGCTGCTTTTCTTCAGGAGTCTTCTCCTCTCCTCTCCAGTTGCTAGGGCCTTGGCTGCCCTGACGTAGCTACTTCTCATCCTGGTCCTGAAGCCTGATCTGTAAATGTAGAATGTTTCCAGCGAGGGCAATGGCTTCAGGATCTTTTGGCTGCACCTTCACTGCAATCGGTGTTATCAGAAGAACTTGGAACGGTCCCATACTGGAAAAGGGGCTTGTACTGTGTGCTGATGGTATGTCTTTACCAAAATCCAGTCTCCAGATTGAAAGAAAAGAGCTGAGTCATCCAGCAGAAAGGACTGGACCTGCTGAGCATACCTGTGGAGGGAAGAGAGTTGCCTCTGCTGCTAGGAAATACAAGAGATCAAATGTGAGGCTCAGGAGTATAAAAAGTAAGCAGTCTTCCATATAACAGTTCAAAGGGGGAAAACATTCAGTCTACCCCCCTTAGGGCAATTTTTTGTTTGTTGAACAGAATCAAAGGCAAGACAGTTTGGTTTCTTTACAAAGTTTTTTAAGGTTTCGGAGGTTCCCCTCTTCGTGGATTGCTGCTTGCATACAACAGCCAATCCTAAGCAACTCAATTTAGCTAACACATTTTGACAAGATGCCCACACTTCCTCAATTTTTCACAATTTTAGAATTATACCAACTTGTAAAAATTTGTGTAGATAACTTTCCTCCTTTACCTTCATGTGTCGGGCCAGGACACATAGAGGCAAAAAGGGATAAAAGCATCTGAAAAGCACCACATGGCCAGTGTGGGTCTCCCCAAAGCTCATTAGGATGAAAGGTGCACTCAGCCTATCTCCAAGTGTCTATTTACAATTATTGAGTATATATCTGAGCTAGATGACTTCCAAAATTGGAGTTAATGGGGATGGCATAATCAAATATTGTAGAATATTAATTGTCAGTTTTCTTTCTAGGTGGATACATCGGATACATCATTTCACATTTCAATTTACCTTCACCATTTTTTTTTTACTGTAAATTTGAGTTCTCTTTTCCAACATGAATATTCCATCACACTCCTCCCAACACCACTGTTTTTTTTTCTTACATCATTCCATCAAACTACATACATAGGTCCTTCTGGTTTTTTGTTATACCATACTAGTGTATCCTTATTTGGCAAGGCTGACAAGAACATCAAACAATGGTTAAAACTTAGTATTTTTGTAGAAAATATATCAGTGTGAGGTAAACAGTATCCCTTTCCCACTAACTTAATTGGTCCAGTACTAAGTGGACATGTGCTCTTTCTAAATACAATGTAAAACTATTATTTTACAACATTTTATAATATCAATCCCAATAGGAAGAAGTATGGCTTCTAACAGGATGGCCACATATCTCTCAGGTGTGACTAGAGTCTATCGTATACACTGTTCCCAGTGAGAGCGCTGTAGGAAACTTAAAAATATTTGAAGACTGATCTTATAATTGCAGTGTCCACAAGGATCTGTGCATGCTACTCACTAATCATGGTATTTAAGAGATCCTTTTGAGGTGAGAGGCCTAAGAAGGTACAAGGCATTTGTAGCTGGACCTCATGGCAATACTTCCTCAGGTTCTTCTTGGCCTACTCTCCCTTGCCTATTCATGTCTCTGCCGAGGTATAAATATAAAGTCATGTTCTTCAGGCCTTGGGGGTCCTCGAGGAGTCTTAGAGCAGTCAGAATTCCGGTGGCCCAGATCATCACATTCGAAGCAGCACGTTTATTGCCTTTCCCTAGGCTGTGGCCTCACCTTCTGTCTCTCTCTCTTTTCAAACCTCTCCTAGATCATTGTTAACAAGTACAATTTTGTTTATCCAATCAACTCAAGTTAATGTTATTGTTGTATTTTGTAAATAAAATTACAAATATTATCATATTTTTTCTGGGAATTCAGTTCCATCTTTCTACTAAATGTGATCTATATGCTTGGGAACAAAGCAATTTCTGATCAGCCTCTGTCCAAAAAATTTCAGCAACTTAAGGGTAATGCAAAATTCAAAAGAAACAGTAAGTGCTACAACATATATCTGTTTTTCTCAGGAATTGTATTCCTGAACCTGAAATTAAAAAAAAAAGCTTTCAAAACAAAATACACTTTTTCTCTGGACTCCAACACGTAAAATTAAAATACAGAAAAACAGATGAATTTATCCTAAAATCCAATATTGTAATAAATTAAACTGGAAAGATCTATGGTGTTACTGTCCTGTTCATCAGTCATCCGCGCTGAGCTTAACAATGTAAAGTAATTAACTTAAAATCGTACAGTTCAGGAAACAGACATTCAAATAACATGAAACTGCCAAGAGGTGAATTCAGAATCATACTTTGTCACATTTAAATTAAAACCTTATACATAATTCTTGAGACTGGTATCAAACTGATCTGAAACAATGAAGTTATCTTAAAAACAATTTACTTAGAGTTATAGCCAACCTTGATGTTATCTCAAACACAAATAGCAAAGTAAACAGCAGGCTCTCTTGTGTCCAGATTCCTTCAGACAAATGCAGATTACTATATAGTTGAACAAGAGAGAGAAAAGTCCTAAATATTAAGAGTTTAAAAAGAAAAGTTGCTTGAGAATTGTCACTAATTGTGATTGCTATTAAATTCCTATAGTTTGCAACTCTTTGTGTTTTGTAATATATGAACAATAATTATGCCCTCTATGAGGTGCTTGCCACAATATATAAAATTCTCTTTTAACTCTTTAAGTTTGCTTGATAGCATACAGTCAAAGACAAAAACAAACATATAACATATTACCTTCTTATTCACCCAAACTTTAATCATTTTCAAGTTGCAATCTCATAACTACTGGCTCATACAATCTCTTAATTACTGGCTCAGAATGCCCCATTGTCCTGACAGGGTTCTCAACCCCTACTTTGAAGGTCAAAGAAAAACAAAATAGCTCCCACCAGACCTTTCTGACATCATCACAGCCCTTTTACCATCAGCTAGGGGAAGCACAGCAACAGCTGGAGAAAAAGTCTGAGATTTCTCACACGTTGGCATACACCCAGCCAAGCAGATATCAGCTTTCTTAGTTTTAGGCAAAGGTAACTCCACAATACCCTTTATTCTTCTCTCTCCACAATACCCTTTATTCTTCTCTCTCCACAATACCCAGATTTATTTTTCTCTTTCCTTCACTTATGAGGTGTCCCAAATACTTAACCTCAAATATTAACCTCCCTCTTCACATATTGTAATTTTTTTTTTCCGGGATACCCTTAATCCTTTCTTTCCCAAGAAATTCATCAGACTGTTAGTGGCTTCTATCACAGCTGGTTTCTTTTTCCCTGAACTTAGCAGGCCCAAAACACGTACCTCAAATCTACTACACTGAACCATTTGTGGTCATGCAGAATTTTGCTCAACAATATATATAAGGGTTTGGGACCACAGAATGCTGGGTCTAGACAATCTTATTCAAATTCCTTAAATGCTGCCCCAGCCACTAAAACATATTACAGAGGTTCTTAATTTAAACAGAAGACAAATCAAAGCTTACAAGTGCTTTCTTAAGAAATTTCACCCTGCATAATGAACTAGACCCTCAGGGTATTTGGAGCCCACCCCTCTCCCTTGATTTCTCCACTTCAGACTCAGTATTTACATTGTATGTCTCACTCACACACAATCGGTCTCAGTTCCCAATAGAATGTCCCAACCACCAAGGTAGGTACCAAAGTCCCACTTTTCCTTACCTCGGTCTGTGCACAGAATTTACTTAGTTGCTGCAGTGCCTGCTTGTAATTCACCATTTTGCACACTCTGGTTCACAACACCTCTGTTCACTTGTTTTCAACTCCGGGACCATTACCAGCTAGCAGAGAAACATCTCTGCAGAGGGCGAGTGAGACTGTTGAAATCAACAGGACGCGTCTTCGCACCTCCACTCAGCAGGAGTCACTCTACTGTGGGAAAATCCCGGTGAGCCCCAGCTGTTATCTACACCTTTACCTGTGGCCAATTCACCTTTGGCCAACCTGGCCAGTGAGACTCAGAGAGGAATATTGTGAAGCAGGTTAAGAGCTCTTAACATATATCTGGTTTTGTTTGGGGGGGGGGGGTTCCTTAGTTGTTCCCCCAAAACTGTAATCAGGAATGTTTTCTTTTTTTCAAAACAAAAGTGCATGGGGAGTGAGTGGAAGGAGGTCAGCCCGACTGTGCTCTGTGGTGTGGACTCTCTGGGTTCCTGTAGGGCCGGCGCTCACGCGGTGCCTGCCCCGACGTCATCTACGGGGCATAAGAGAGGAAGTGGTTCCTGTCTTTGTCGGGAGTGAGTGGAAGGAGGTCAGCCCGACTGTGCTCTGCTGTGGTGTGGACGCTCTGGGTTCCTGTAGGGCCGGCGCTCACGCGGTGCCTGCCCCGACGTCATCTACGGGGCATAAGAGAGGAAGTGGTTCCTGTCTTTGTCGGGAGTGAGTGGAAGGAGGTCAGCCCGACTGTGCTCTGCTGTGGTGTGGACTTTCTGGGTTCCTGTAGGGCCGGCGCTCACGCGGTGCCTGCCCCGGCGTCATCTATGGGGCATAAGAGAGGAAGTGGTTCCTGTCTTTGTCGGGAGTGAGTGGAAGGAGGTCAGCCCGACTGTGCTCTGCTGTGGTGTGGACTCTCTGGGTTCCTGTAGGGCCGGCGCTCACGCGGTGCCTGCCCCGACGTCATCTACGGGGCATAAGATCATCTCCGCTCCGCGGTCACGTGGTAGCGGTCGCGCTTGAAGGGGCGCGGTTAAAGGGGCATATCCTGCTCCTTATGCGCTCCTTTGGCGCTTTTGGCGTTCTGGTGGTGGTTATCCTGGCATGGGCAGGCGTAGGAAGCGCTCCCTCAACGTGAGTACTGTTAATTCTCCTAAGATAATTAGAACTGTTGGTCCTATGGATAAACACGTTGTGTTACTGAAGGATGAGGAGGCTGCCTCCGGGTCTGTTGCCGAGTGTGTTTCCCCTCCAGATGACGCCTCTCGGGGGTTATTAAGCTCTGCCCTGCTTACAGAACTGGATATTATCGACCCAGTGACCTCCTCACCAATGATGGAAGATCTGGTGCTAGTTGGGGAAGTCGTATCCCCTTTAGCTTCATTGGACGGTACTAATGTGCCACTGGTAGTACCTCTGCCACAGGCTATTCAGCTACCGGGAGACTGTGTGGATATCCGCTCTGAAGCAGCTCATGTTAAGATGGATTCTCAAAATGTATCTTTGGTAGATGTTTTATCTGTTTTATCACGCATTGAGTCTTCTATTTCTTCTTTAGCTATGGTTGCCTCTCAATTTTCAGAGTTTTCTAAAGGATCAGTTGCAAAAATGGCTCAACATGATTCACAAATTGTTGCCTTAGATGCTAAATTTCATAAATTAGAAAAGCAGTATGATTCCTTACAGAAATCGTCTTTATCTTTCATGAAAGATCGTTTGACTTTACATATGCAACAGGAATTGTTAGAGAACTCGCTCCGGGCTACTAACATCCGCTGTTTAAATTTTCCTCATACGAGGTTGATATCCCCTCAGATTTTATTTGATAAATATCTAACTGAAGTTTTGGGGTATGATAATAATTCAAAACCGCTTATCAATAAGCTTTATTATCTGCCTGGGGCTAGAGCTCCTCCTGTTGCTGACCCACTTGCTGTAGTTTCTAAAGTTCAAGCTGATTCTATGGATCTGTCAGCATTCATAGAGTCATCTCAGGATTTGATTTCTTCTCGTGCCACACTTCTTGTATCTTTTACCACAGAAGCGGATAAGAATTCTGTGATGAGATTATTTTTTGCTAATAAAAGTGCTCTTTTTTTGTGGGGCAAAAATAACCATTTTTCCCGATGTTTCTAGACAGACACAGTTGAGGCGTAGGGCTTTTTTAAATTTGAAGCCCCGGGTCTTAGCTGTGGGTGCATCATTCTTTCTCAAATTTCCCTGTAAATGCGTGGTGGTCTTAGAGGGAACTAAATATGTTTTTTCTGAAACGTCGTCGTTAGAGACATTTATTATACATCAGGCTCCTTCAAAGCTGTAAGTTTTTTCCTTATTATTCTGTTTTCTGTAATGCAAAGTAATTAGAGCTTATGTATTTTTTTGGGCTGTATTTCCTTCGTTTTCTTGTAAAGCTGTGTTTTTTCTTATATGTTTTCTTAATGATTCACTTGTACTCCCCCTTAATGTGGACTAGGATGATTGCTGACATTTCTTTATTTCAAATATTGTTATTTGTTTCTTTGATAACTTGAATAAAAATATAATTTAAAAAAAAAAAAGTGCATTTTTTTTCGTAGCTTGCAGTACAGAAGTAATGTAAACACACAAAACACTGCCAGGCTTGTTATGTTACGGTCTGCTTTTAAGGTTCTTACTTCAGTGAACAATACATTCCGATCCCAATCCATTGCCTCAGAAAATCCATTCCATGCTACAATACAAACTCATACAGACAAGAAGAAAAAAACTAGCTGTCTCAACACATTAGTTCACAATTAATGGATGAGCGAGCTACAGCAGACGCTGGGAGATGTTTCGTTGTTAAATTTTATGAAAGGTTTTGTAGGTCGGTCCCTCTTACCCAGGAACCCTCCCCTTAGCTAAAGAAGACAGGAAAGGCTTGGAAGAATAGAGAGACAAATAAACAAACACCGCCGGTGCATTCCAGGGACTCGGAGTCATCGGTTTTACCTTCGCCAGAGACTGGGGGCATCATACAGGCACATAGATAAACTAAGCACAGTAAACATGCTAACAGACTTCTTCTGCAGATTGAGCAAATGTCCTGTAACCTACACCGACAGCATATGTAGAATGCCTTTTGAACTGCAGTTTTAAACCTTATCACAACATTTAGCTGCACACGCACTCCCGCGGATTCTGGAGCAGTCCCCTTACCTTGGGACCCCCCCATCCTCTAATTAATTCACAACAAACGCACGTCTGGCCACTTGCTTTCTGCACAGTACCCGTCACTAGCGTTATCGCTTAGGAGTACGGCAGGGGTATCTTGCCAAACTCACACAGGCACACAAGCACACAGAGAAGGAGAAGGATATTACCACAGACCCAGCAGGACGTCCCTGTTATTCACTGCGCTACGAAAGCGCATATTTTCCAGCACTACCAGAGCGCATATTATTTCACAGCGCTCCCAAAACGCATATTTTTTTTCAGCGCTACCAAAGCGCAGATTTTTTTCACAGCGCAGATTATTTCACAGTGCTGCCAAAACGCATATGATACTTTGCGCTGCCAAAGCACATATGTTACACAGCGCTGCCAAAGCGCAAACGCAAAATGAGCTCCCAAAGCATCAAGGTAAAAATTCCAGTACAGCCACCAAAGCTGCAGTAATTTAGGGGGTGGAAAAACCCAGTGCAACGGAGAAAGGCCAACTTCTGACACCAAATTGTACGTGTATTTGTTCTTTCCTTTCCCAGCACTTACCCTTGGGACGTTCTCTAATTCTCTGGGCCGAGGAATTACCTTACCTTCTCTTTCTGGGATCCCAGGAGAACAAACACACACACTCGCACATAAATAGCATGTAAGTTTATTCTGTACGTTAGAAGTGCAGTCTATCTTTTTATACAGTAACATAAACATATATACGTCATAAACCCATCCCAGCAGCCTAGCACTGCTTATCAGCAACCGTACAAACTGGTGCCTGTCTCTGTGAAGATCACTTAATTTTGTCTTAGCACAACACATTGCTTTCCATCTAGGTTTGCACAAAATATCCATTTCCCTTGTAGGTCTTATGGTCCCTCTGTACAACAAGAAACTTATTTTCCCCTTACAATACTTATTTTTCCCTTACATTTAATGCCTACACTGGACTAAAAGTTCAAATTCCATCAGTGAGTCTATTAAGTATAGCAGCAGGCTAGCGGATGTGGTTAGTTTTTTCTGCCGTGATCATGGTATTCGCCCTCAGGAAGGAACTTAGATTGTAAGCCTTCCAGGGACAGGCAAATACTACCTGCTGAACCTGAATGCAACTTGCCTTGAACTCTCAATAAGAAGATCGGATCTAGCAATTGATGGATATGTGCTTATTTCCTTTTATATGTGAAAAAAGAGAAAAGCAGGCGTTTATATCACGCTCAGCGCCCTCTTTATTCTCTGTCCTCGGATAATGTGCTTTCGAGACAAAAAGCTAGAAAGATATGATAACTCTGTAGGGAAGCAATTCATGTTCCTTTTCCTAATTTTTTTAAGGTCTTTCAAAACCAAAGAAGCAGACAGAAATTTGGAGATCGATAGGAACTGAAAACCAGACTGAAACAATGCAAGGAGTGACCAGAAAGCAAGTAGTGTGTGTCTTTTCTATTCATGTCACCTCCTTAATTCTGTAAATTCAGAATATAATTAAAAGACAGTATATGAACTCCCACATATGTAGCATAATTGGAATAAAAACGCACTGATCCATACTAATCAGAAGAGCATAGGTCCCCTCCAAGATCACATTTCATAGATTAATTACAAATTGTTCTTATGCAGAATGATGGCAGGATAATATATTTTGGAGTTGCACAAACCAGTAGGCTGTTTGTATTAGGTGATCTGTACTCTTGAACTGATCGCAAAAGAGTTATTTTGAGGGTCTTTGGCAAAGGCAATGTAATAATTATGATATATGGACTAGAAGACAAAAGATGGAGTATTCTAAGTTCACCAACCCATAGTCACCTTTCCTATACAGGGAGCCCTGTTCACTATACTATCATTATGAGATTTCAATAATCGGTTCAGATTTCTATAACTGAGGACTCTGAAGCTGGATGTTTCCTCCCTTTTAAAGACAGCCCTTTTCTCTCTCATTTTCATGCAAATCAATGTGCCTTGTCCCCTGCTTAAATAGCTGTTATAGTTTCCATTATCAGAAGTCTATTCACAAGTAGCACTCTTGCAGTTCTGAATCCCGCGATCAAATCATGACATCACTTTTTTCTTTTCCTACTGATCTTCCCTTCATGTAAGTACGTAAAAATAACTCTGTGCTTTTCTGATTAGGTTAGTGTTTAACTATTTTTCCCTGTTTTTACAGATGTTCTTGACCACTTTACTCTGGAGCAATCCGGTCCTGAATTTGTGAAGGTCTCGGCCACTCTCAGACTGACCTGTAAAGTTACTGGGTACAATATTGGTAGCGAACATGCTGGGGACTCGATACGGCAGACTCTGGAAAATGTGCTGGAATGGATGGGAGGTACAGCTTACTATGGAGCCACAGCCTACACCCCCTCTCTCCAAAGCCAATTAATTTTCTCCAAAGACAACTCCAAAAATGAATATTATTTAGAAATAAGGAACATGAAACCTGAAGATATGGCCACATATTACTGCGTGAGAAGCTTTCACAGTGTGAGAAAGGAATGAGGAACTTGTACAAATGCTACGGCTCTAAAGTCTCTGATGAGGGACCTTATCAAGGGCTTTCTGAAAGTCCAGTCCCTCATCAGAGACTTTTGGCAAAACTAAAGAGTCATGGGATAGGAGGTAGTGCACTATTGTGGATCAGGAACTGGTTAAAAGATAGAAAGCCGAGGGTTGGGCTAAATGGTCAATTTTCCCAATGGAGAAAGGTGAATAGTGGAGTACCCCAGGGATCTGTGCTGGGTCCGCTGCTTTTTGACATATACATAAATGACCTGGAAAAGGGAATAACGAGTGAGGTTATCAAATTTGCTGATGACACGAAACTATTTAAAGTTGTTAAAACCCATGAGGATTGTGGAAAATTGCAAGAGGATCTTGATAACTGGAAAACTGGGCATCCAAAGTGCAGATGAAATTTAATGTGGACAAGTGCAATGTTATGCACCTAAGAAAGAAAAAAACAAATTATGGTTACGCGATGCAAGGTTATACATTAGGAACCACCACTCAGAAAAATATTTAGGTGTCATCGTGGATAACATATTAAAACCCTCCGCCCAGTGTGCAGCGGCGGCCAAGAAAGCAAACAGAATGCTAGGAATCATAAGGAAAGGAATGGAGAATAGAACAAAGGATGACATCATAATGCCTCTATATCGTTCCATGGTGCGACCTCACCTTGAATATTGTGTGCAATTCTGGTCGCCGTATCTTAAAAAGGATATAGCGTTATTAGAAAAGGTACAGAGAAGAGCCACCAAAATGGTATAGGGGATGGAAGGATACCCCTATGAGGAGAGGCTGAAAAGGTTAGGGTTCTTCAAACTGGAAAAGAGACGGTTGAGGGGAGATATGATAGAGGTCTATAAATTAATGAATGGAGTGAAATGGGTAAACGTAGATCAATTGTTTATGTTATCAGAATATAGAAAGAGTAGGGGACATGCAATGAAGCTACAGGGTAAACTATTTAAGACTAATAAGAGAAAATATTTTTTCATTCAACGTGTAATCAAACTCTGGAATTTGTTACTAGAGGATGTAGTAAAAGCTGTTTGCGTAGCTGTGTTTAAAAAAGATTTGGACAAGTTCCTGGAGGAAAGGTCCAAAAACCGTAATTAAAAGGGACCCAGGATATTACTGCTTGACCCAATACAAGCACTGTGGATAATGTGTCTTTTCGGGAAACTGCTAGGTACTTATGACCTAGATTAGCCACTTTTGGAAACAGGATACTGGGCTTGATGGACCTTGATCTGACCCAGTATGGCATATCTTATGTTCTTATGTTCAGATGAAAGAGCCTCTTGGGACTGGTCTTGATTCTGGACTAGCTCAGACAGATTAATACATAGACACCAAACTTTACTACAGTCTAAGAACAGGCTGTGTCCCCTTTTTTCCCAAGTCGAGTGCAAAACTCCAGGGGCAGTTCCAAACAATGAGAGATATGTAAACTAAAGTCACCCCACAGCTTGTTGAGGGCAATATGCATTGCGAAATCCTCAGCCAGTGCATATAAAGAAAATTAAATCTCAGAAGTTTCCAAGAAGCCCTTTCAGAATAAACGTTTCACCCATGAGACCGATCTGAAATAGAAATCATGCATGAAATTCAGATGAAACATGGAGACAGGTGTGTCTTTACCAGAGTGCAAGATATTGGAGATCCTTAACCAGGGACTGCTTTCTCATAGAGAAACAGAAAGCATTTGAGCAAGCTCTGGGGACATTAACCTCTGTCCCAAGTAGATTTTCTCTAGACCTAAGCTCTGTGCAGCTTTTAATTTTGTAGTGTAAATATCAGAGCTGATACTTTCCATTTCAAACATGACCTGAATGAATGAATTACATTTTTCAGATGAAAAGGTTATCACCTTATGTTTTTTCGTTATGTTGTGTAGCTGAACAGTGACACCCACTGGTTACTTAGGAACGTTACAAACATGATTAATTAAAATGAATAGAAATAAAGACTATTAAAAACAATCATCCTAAGTGACCAGTGGGTGTCACTGTTCAGCTACATAACAACACAGGCAGCTGAAAAAGTCTTCTGTCTCCTACTTGCACGCTCTTTGATATCAGTGATATGAATTTTTTTCCTTGCTGCCTGATCTTAAATTTAAACTAATCTAACAGATGTAGAATGAAAGGAAACTGAAATATCACCCTATCTTCAGTTCTTATATACAGGTTAGTCACATTAAGTATTCACGTCTTTATCCTGAATGCTCCTTCATTTCCATGTGTTTGCAGGTCTGGGATCCTGAGCTATTCTCGGTTTATCAGGACGCTACCTGAGGGCCACTGTCCCAGAATCTCATTCATAACAGTTACTGTTTTCATCCCATCTCATTTCATTTACATCTACTAACAGCACGTAAATTCTCAGCATATATATATCTTGTGAGTTTATAGAGCACATGGTCCTATTCTAAATCTATTTATTTATTTTATTTACATTCTCTTATATACCGTGCTATTCGGCAACAGTGTGGTTTACATTGAACAAACTGAAATTACATTGAACAGGGCATTATAACTTGGAGATAACTATTTTACAGGGAACATGGGCTATGGAGGGTTAAGTGGCTTGCCCAAGACCACAAGGAGCACCTGTGGGACTAGAAACCCCAGTCCTTCCGGCCCAAGGTTGCTGTCCTCTAGTGGGATTTGAACCCCTGACCTTCCAGCCTGAAGTACCTTGCCCCAACCACTAGGCCACTCCTCCACTCCTGGCAGCCCAGTATTTATAATCAATGGGCCAGTGCAGAAAGCTGGCGTTAGATCTGTGCGCTGAAAGCCTTGCACAAAGCTCTCTAGCATAAGAGTAAACAGAAACTGTGCGTCTGTATGCAGCAAGCAAATGACATGCAAATGAGGGAGGCACAGAAAGTCTGCGCTAAACCTGGAGGCATGTGCGCACAAGCGTCTGTGTTAACAGTGCCTATATCCCGCATATGTGCGCATGTGCTAGAATTCCATGAGGAGCACATCTCCGCTCAGACATTTTACTCCGACAATATCAGTATCTCCGAACAGTGATCTCCTTCTGAGCAATATTTCGAGCAGAAGGGCTGCTGTCATCTGCCACATACTGTACAATTCCATCACACGCACCTGCAATCCTTCCAGCGCAGTTCCCCAGCCTTTTTTTTTAAATAAATAATGTCAGCAAAGCCCCAGAAAATGCAACGGGCTCACAAAAGAGAAATATATCCCTCCTCGGCACTGAGCGTAGACCCCCTACTTCCCCTTTGAGTAGGCGTTAAAGTTATGTCATTAAGTTCAGTCTTCGCTCTTCCACGCACATTTCTGCATCCAGGCAGAATAGATAATTACCTGATTATCACATAATTTGGATGGATTTACATGGGATGGATGGTAGGATAGCGCTGGTTTCTGACCAGTAATTCAATTCCCACTAATCACTTTTCTGCATTGCAGTGCGATGTCTATGCATGAAAAATAGACACAGATGTCGCATTAATTATGCACAGATGATGCATTAAAGTGGCCTCTAATAGCAGTATTAACATAGGGAAAAAACATTATAAAGATGTAAATTAAGCTTCCAGTTGAAATTGAAATAAAATCATTTCAAAATTAGCATCAATTCCAACCCAGATACATTGATAGAGAATATTCTGATCCTTATACACTGGGAGTAAAGAGAGATAAAGCTGGAGATGGCAGATCAGTAAATTCCCAAGTATTGTTCTATTCAGGAAGGGGCGTGTTCTAGAATCCTTCTCTGCGTCAGCATGTGCAAGCCCGAAATTGCTCACGTCCGGATTTCCACCTGCTCCTGACATGAATAAGGAAGGAAAAAGTGCTCCGTTTGCCCCTCCCTCTACAAGAGGGATCAAGGGAGATATTACCTTAAACCCCCAATGTTTATTTCCCCCTCCAAAATGAAATGACGTAAATATCGGATGATCTGTGGCTGAGTTGCAGCATCTGCACGTCTCGGTTCGCAGAGCGGCTACGATGCTCGGGTCAGCTGTAGGGTTCCTCTGTCATTCTTTCTTCCACATATAGTTCTGAAATCGCTTCTCCCGCTGCACCTGGATGTGCATTTTAGAAACGGCTCCACATCTAGTACAGCTGCTCCTAAAATACTGTCTGTACCGAGCACCTGCCAATCTCAAGATCATAATTCTCATCTCCAGCTCTATCTGAAATGTGCCCTTCGATGCATATTGTATAAAACATTCATGTAAATTCAACAAAATATATTAGCACACAAAAATAAAGATGCCTAAAATGTGCACGTGTTGTTTAGGATAATATCACACTAGTACTTTGCAGATGTATCGAACAATGTCCACTACGATCCTCCTCTGTTTCTCTGAGAAGTTCAGGGCAAGATAGCTGGAGATCCCCAACCCCAGAGCATTTTACTGTCAGGCTGTATTTTGCATGTGACATGCAAATGCTGGGAGGTGACTCTGTGTCCTCTCTAAATAGGCGCCTCCGTTGTCTTCCACCTCTGATCCAAACCTGCAGGGCTGCTGACTCCCAGCAGTTTCCTTTATTTCATTCAAAGCATGAAGACTTTAGGCATTTTTCTCTTTCTTTTTAGTGTCCTGACATGTAAGTACTCAAGAAAAACTACAAGAAATAAAAAGCTTTTGTTTTAAGAAATGATCTCTTGTCACACTCAAATGAATAATCCTTACTGTGTCTAGGTGTCCGTTCCCAAGAGACATTGCAGGAATCCGGTCCTGGAGTTGTGAAGCCCGGAGAGAATCTCAGAGTGACCTGTAAATTCCCTACTGCCTTCAGTGGCTACGGTTTCTCATGGATCCGGCAGCCTCCCGGGAAAGCACTACAATGGTTGGCATATATAAGCAGCGGTGCAAGCACAAGCTATAACCCATCTCTCCAAAGCAGATTAACCCTCACCAGAGACAACTCCAAGTATGAGACCTACTTACAAGTTAGAGGCACGACAGCTGCAGACACCGGCACCTACTACTGTGCGAGAGACACAGTGTGAGAAAGGAAAGCAAGACCACTGCACAAACCGTTCAAGAGACCTCTCTGCGGACTGAGGACAGGAAAACAAAACTGTCTTTCAGTCTGAAATGGAATTCTTATGTACGTAAAGCAGGAAGGGACCACGATAATAAAACTCTTAAGCATTATAAGCGCAGTCCAAGGTCACCCTACTGGCTGTTTACTGACACTAGCTGAATGTCTCTGTACGGCGGGAGATTGAGCAGCGACCCCCCCTCCCATCCTCACATGCAGCATAACATCGGGATTCCTGACGCCTATCTCAGGAACTATCAGCACATGGACCATTTATTATTCAGAGGTGTTCCGGGTGAGGAAATACGTAAATCATCTGATACTACACTATGAAAGGATAAACATCAAACAAAGATATGTCGTAACAGAAATCATGTCCTTCCTTGTCCGCAGTGCCATCCACGAATGTGTTGGAAAATGAATCAACGAGTCCATGTCTGTTATAGTGACCTCACAGCGTGTGCTGAGTCGTCATTCGTTTACAACGGCGCTATTGGACTTGCTTGGCGCAGTATCACCGCACCCTAACCACCGGCAGAAAATGTTCTGCTCTGGAACATTAATAAAATCCATGATCCCATCTCCAGTTCCAAATGTATAACTTAGGCTAGAATGCTCTCAAAGACAGAAAGCCATTTTGAAATAACCGATTCAAATTAGGCTGAAATTCATGTGAACTACGTAGCCACAGCTCATCCATACCCACCCGACCAACCCCGATTCTACACGCCACAGCGACCTGTAAATAACTTGCATAGATATTGAAGAGTTATGTACATAGTTTTACCTATTCTCCAAGTTTAAATTCCTTGTTTTACTGTAAGTCCAATGTAGACCCCCACACTGGACATTTATGTTACTTGTGAACCGCGCTGATGTTAAATAGTGCGGTATATAAACAATGTTAAATAAAATAAATAAATAAATTATTGATTATAATAAATTTCTCATTTGCATTCACTTATACCTGGTGGCGCCCATTGCAGTTCCACTGAGCAGTGTTCCTTCTAACATGCGAAGGATTCCCAAACCACATTCCTATTCTCCGGAGTGGTGCAGTATTGTTGTGAATTCGTTTGTGAGGTGCCGACAGGTTCCCCTAGGAATCCTGCAAATCTTGCCTGCCCCTCCTAACTGAAACCATGATATTGCTGCAACACTCCCACTGGTAGGCGGCCTTCATACACTTTAGGTTTGCAAAATGGCCGATGTACACATGTAACTGCCGACATTTACACTGGAAGTTGCCGAGTTTCCCCGTTGATTCTTGCCGTGTGTAAATTGCAAAATAGCTCCCCCTGATCCACGTATCAGAAAAATACACCGGCACTTCTGTGCTATTCTAGAAAAGTTTAGCGTTAAGCAGTTTCTAACTGCAGCACCCCCCCCCCCCCTTTACCCCAAAGAGCGTATCATCAGACTCATTTCAACAGCACCAATAATGTTTAAATGTAGTCAGATGGCTAAAGTAGTCGGAGTCTGGAGGTTTCTTCAGGTGGAAGCTGACAGATTTCACTAACCTCAGCTTACTCTCCTTCTACTATGAGGCAAGTAGAGAACAAGAGGAAAATAAACTAAAGTGAATAAGCCGCTATCAAGGTGATGTTATAGGTATTAATTGTAGTTTGGTAGTGGTTTGTAATAATGGACTACATAGAGGACATTTACTTTCAGGAATAGGATTTTTAGTGCAATTTATTAAATACTACAATAGTGTAACCATCCAAAATATTCTTTTTAACTCACAGTAACATTTTGCTCACATCAACATAACAATACCTCAAGTGCAATGTTCCCTCTAATTTTCTGTAGGCTGTGTGCGCATAAAATATCAGCTGTGTGCAGCTTTTGAAGGAAGGTTAAATTTTTGTGCGCCACATAACGACACTCGGAGTTATATACTTTAAAATTTGACTACACGTCTGAATACAGTATGTACACCACATGGATTTTAATCAAATTAAATGAAAATAGACGATTACTAAATGAAGCGGGAAATTTCTAGCAATTACAATCATAACTTTTAAATTTTAAGACGTCTGTGTTGTTTTCTATCAGAATCAGAGCCGTAATTTTTGTGCGCTCTGTTGTAAAGTATGTGCGCTCGCTCGGCGAGGTGCGTGCGCACGCAGACGCGCACAGCTTAGAGGGAACAGTGCTCAAGTGAGTGCATTCAGTCACATCAAGTCGCACTTCTTTCAGCCCTCTTTGCACTCAGAAATCTCTCAGACATCTCACCTTTTCCATGAACAAAGCCCCACTGCCCCTTTCAGTTTCATTTCCCTGGTTTTGCCTCTGCAGTTTTCCTCCAGAAAGGCTGCTCACTCAAGAGATTCCTGCACCTCTCCCACATACACCCACATCTCTGCAGGCTGCAAAACGTCCCTGGGGGGGGGGGGGAGAAACATTTCTAGCTGCCACAGATAGCGCTGGACAGCACTTCCCCAGCCTGGGGCTGGGAAGAGGTGACCCGGGGGCGAAGAGTGGGCGGTTGCCACCCTGGATGTACAGGGCTGATTCCGATATCGGCCTTGTATCTCCAGGGCCGGCCAAATGTCCAGGAAAGTTATTCCACCAGTTGGATGTCTTTTCTGCAGGGAGTGTTAGGGGATGGGGGGGGGCAAAAGATAATTCCCTGCAACCCGACCTTGGCCTTAGGAGGCCAGATTGGGGGTCAGGCTGCTGGGAATTAATTTCTGTGCGACGGCCGGCATCACAGCATTTAAATGGAGCTGTGGCACCATGGCAACATGATGCCAAGGCACCGCGGCTCCATTTAACTGCCCTGACTGAGTTAGTCGGGCTTTGCTGTGCATGCAGGCTGCGATTGAAGCACAGTCCCGGCCTGCACTTACAGTGCTGTTCGTAATTCTGATCCCGCAGAGCTAGACGTGCCCCGTGAGATCAGAATCGCAATCTCTTTTGAACATCCAGCTCAGCCCAGACATACAAAGGAGATCTACGTCCAGGACAGAATCGGGCCCATAGTGTTTTTGGAAAATTAATTATCAGTTGATCTCTATGGACATATGGCAGATGAGAGATGTGATAATCTAACTTTACCAACACATATTCACCTTTCCGCTACGTAACTTACAAGCTGAGGTGCCCTGTTCAGTCTATTATCAGTATGCGATTTCTGCATCAGCTTGGCGACCTATTGAATAACAGATTTCTAGAACTGAGGGACTTGGACTATAAAGCTGGCTGTTCCCCCCTTTTAAAGGCAAATCATTCTCCAACCACCTTCATGCAAATGAGTGCGCTCTGCTTCCTGTTTAAATATCTGCTACCGTTTCCCTTATCAGAAGTCTGTTCACAAGCGGAGCCTCCAGTTCCTTTGAGTTCTGATTTCCAGGCTCACATCATGAAGTCACTGTTTGCTTTTCTTTTCCTTCTGGCCCTCCCTTTATGTAAGTTTTCTTCAGAAGTGGGTAAAATAATTCTGCGCGTTTCTGATTAGGTTAGTGTTTATCAATTTCCTCAATTTTTACAGGTGTTCTTTCCCAAATTACCCTGGTGGAATCTGGTCCCGGAGTCATGAAGCCCTCAGCCACAATCACGCTGACCTGTAAAGTCACCGGTGAAAATATTGGGAGCGGTACTATTGGAATTGGATCCGGCAGCGTCCCGGGAAAGCATTGGAATGGTTGGGATATATATATGATTACAGCGGAGACACAGGCTACACCCCCTCTCTCCAAAGCCGACTAACTATCTCCAAAGACAATTCCAAGAACGAAGTCTATCTACAAATGAGGGGCATGAAACCTGACGACTCAGCCACATATTACTGTGCGAGAGGCACAGTTTGAGGAAGGAAGGAGGAACTCGTACAGACACTGTGGCTCTCTCTCTGCGTATAAAGAGGAACTAAAGGAATATCTGGAGTTCCCTTTCTGAAACTGTTTCCTAAACAGCTGCACTAGTCAAAAAGTGGAATAAATTGAATTATATCTAAACTATCTTTGGGGGAAACGTTTTTCTAAGTTGTTGGATAAACTCTTAATCTTGTGGACATGCAGGTTTGATGGAAAACCCCCGACATGAGGTATAAATGTAAAGGGTGGAGATGTGTTCACAGAACCGAATTTAAATAAGAAATATTTAAGTTAGGAATGATGTGTGAGAAGACTGTAGTGCATTGCGGAAATATTATATTAAACACTGTAAAAGTTAAAATAAAAGGTTTTTGAAAACATCTCTTACTTTCACTCATTCTTTTTAATAAGTTTATGCTAGAAACCCACGAGGTAAAACCCCTGCGCATGATTTTGTTTCCTTTACACTGCTCGATTACTGAAAACGGCATTAACTGTGCTAAATCTTCCCCGCCACTTCCACCTCCAATTCAAAGCACCATTGAGTTTGATTAGATAACCTCAGCACTGTACAGCACAGTCCTCCCCTGTGTCAGGCTCTCATGGCCTGTCGGTCCTGCCCCCTCTGATGCAACTTCCTGTTGGAGGGGCCAGAGCGGCAGGCTATGAGCGTATCAGCACAAGCGCTTTAATGCCAAATGTACTGGAGGGACCACCATGCTGCCCTCCCTCTCCCAGGCAAGAATCTGGATACCAGGGGGGCAGAATGGCAGCTCGGGCTGGGGGAGGGGGAGGCCCCTAGGTCGCCTAGTGGATGGGCCGGCCCTGACCCAGCACAGTGTCATGAGCTTATTTGTCTTTTTTGAAATCCAACAGTGTTTCAGATGTGGAGAGAAATATTATAAGCAGATGCCTACTTTTCTCTATAAAATTGGGGTGTAAATGGCCAAAAAGGTACATTAAATATAGGCGTGAGAACTTACATCAACTCTAGAGCTGTTATAAATGCCTCACCTAGATTCCTAAAGGACACCCATAAGTTATAATGATTTATAACTTGTGCATCTAGATTTGTGCTCTGCCCCCTCTGCACCAAAAGTACACACCACTCACCTGATACGTGTGCTTACAAAATAGTGACCGTAAAATGTACACGAAAAGGCCCCTCCACACGTGTAAGTCATTGAACATACATAACTTGATTACATTCATGGCGCATAACTTCACGCAGCTCCTTATGAAATTAGTGATGATGAAATATCACACTGCGACAATGAGCTGGTAATAAAGCATCCTTAAGGGTTGGTGTAAATTCTGAGATCTTTTCTCCTCTTTTTTTAAGTACCGCAATGTGGTGTATTAAATTCAGCTTTTACTAAGTTTTTTTGCTGTCAATCAATAGGCTGATTCCTCACTGCTACTCTGATAAGTTATATTTATAACAAGTCATACAAACACCTGCATGTGTGTCATAGGGGTTATTTGAGAAGTTCTAGTCGTGATTTAAACATGTCAATGGTCATTTTAGAAAAGGTCCAGTTTACATGGGGATGACCATACAATGTCCAGATGAAAGAGCCACTTGGGACAGGTCTGGACTCTGGACTAGCTCAGACAGATTAATACATAGACACCAAACCGTACTGCAGTCCAAGAACAGGCTGTGTCCCCTTTCTCCACAAGCGAGTGCATATCTCCAGGGGCAATTCCAAACAATGAGAGACATGCAAACAAAAGACACCACCGCAGCTTGTTGAGGGCAATGCGCATTGCAAAAACCCTCAGCCAGTGCATATAAAGAAAAATAAATCACAGAACCGGATTCTGAAATAGAAATCATGCATGAAATTCAGATGAAACCTGGAGACACGTGTGTCTTTACCAGAGTGTAAGATACTGGAGATCCTTAACCAGGTACTGCTTTCTCATAGTGAAACAGAAGGCGTTTGAGCAAGCTTTGGGGACATTAACCTCTGGCCCATGTAGATTTCCTCCTAGACCTAACCTCTATGCAGTATAAATATCAGAGCTGGAAATTTCCATTTCAAGCATGACCTGAGAAAGGGGTTGTAGTTTTTCAAAGATAGTCAAAAAATGAATTACATTTATCATCCGAAAAGGTTATCACCTTATGTTCTTTCGTTATATTGTGTAGTTGAACAGTGACATACATTGGTCACCTAGGAACATTACAAACATGATTAAATAAAATGTATAGAAATACAGATTAATAAAACACTGATCCTAAGTAACCAGTGTATGTCACAGGCAGCGGAAAAAAGTCTATCTCCTACCCGCACAGTTTTTGATTTCGGTGATATGACTTTTTTTCTTTACTACCTGATGTTAAATTTCAACTTATCTAACAGATGTAGAAGGAAAGGAAACTGAAATATCACCCTATCTTCAGGTCTCATATACAGGTTAGTTACATTAACTATTCACATCTTTATCCTGAATACTCCTTCATTTCCATGTTTGCTGGTCTGGGATTCTGACCTATTATCGGTTTATCATGTGGGCCTGGTTTCCCACAAGAGTTCCCCAAATATTATCAATTACCAATAAACAGTTCAGACAACAGTTGCTCAGCTACAAAGAAACTCTTTATTTGGCACAGCAAACAAATGGTTATAGATGCAAATAGCAAGTGCCTGTCTGAGGGACAGCGGGGCAGCCTTCTCTCTGCAAGGGGAGAAAAAACTGCCCAAGACCCTCTAAAATTGCTGTCTTATATATACCTCTCTGCTTTAAATTCTAGATAGTTTCAGCGAATTCAGCATAAATTCTTAGGTGTTTGCAGGTTTCCTGCAAAGCTCTTTCCCAGGACCCTCTTATGTTTATACATCTGGATCTGCTTATCAAGGTCTGCTTATGACTTGTGACCTCTGCCCCTTCCTGTATTTGTCCATCTCCTGGCACTAATTGAAACCTTCAGGGCAAGAGTATTTGTGCCCATTAGTTTGAGCTCTTTGAATTCCTAGCTGGGCCTGTATTGCTGAGCCTAAATCCTTGTACACTCCTGTACAAAATATGGTTTTTCCCAGATTGTTATAATAGGCCACATATACTCTCTTATGGCGAGCATATACTCTCTTATAGCCCACATGTATTGTCTTCTTGTCTTCTGTGCCATCCGTATACTGTGTGTGATTCTAGAAAGGGTGCAGTCATATAAAGCAGACATATAAAGCAGACCTGAGGCTAAATCGGAGTGGAGGAGTGGCCTAGTGGTTGGGGCAAGGTACTTCAGGCCGGAAGGTCGGGGGTTCAAATCCCACTAGAGGACAGCAACCTTGGGCCAGAAGGACTGGGGTTTCTAGTCCCACAGGTGCTCCTTGTGGTCTTGGGCAAGCCACTTAACCCTCCATAGCCCATGTTCCCTGTAAAATAGTTCTCGTGAAGGAGTCCCCTCCAACAAAGACACCTTCCACAGGTTCTAAAGCAAGCTACCATATGACCAATCCTCAAAGGTAACATGTTAAACACCTCTGATCCAAAATTTTACCGTCCGATCTCAAGCCTGCCATTTATCACAAAAATCAATGAGAAAGTAGTACAAAGACAACTGCAGGATCAGGTGGACCTACATACTCCAGCATGGCTTCAACCTGCATCACAACGTAGAAGAAACCCTACTCACCTCCCTCGTCGACAACCTCCTGAGAGGACTGGATAATATAAAAAATGGTTTCCTACTAATTTTCATCAACATCTCAGCTTCCTTTGACACAGTATCACACTCCATACTCCTACAGCGACTCCAAGAAATTGGACTACGCAACAACACACTGAATTGGTTCACCTCCTACCTAAGCAACCGAACACAGTAAAATGCGGACAGAAAAAAAATCAACCCAGTTCCCCACCATGCAAGGAATACCACAGGGTTCGGCCCTATCATCAATGCTTTTCAACATCTATATCCAGCCTATATGCAGTATCATCAAACACAGCATACAATATCTCCTATATGCAGATGATATCATGGTGTACACCCCAATTGACCAGTAGCACAGTCGCGGCTCTAAGAAGCAGGAGCCGTGGCTGCCATAGGAAACAGAGCTAGTCTGCCGCTGCCGAGAAGCGGGCTCTGCAGTAACTTGTGCACCATCTGTCTCTTTGGGCTGTGATCTCATCCTGCATTGCCCCTGCCTGCGGAACATGCTGCTTCATGGGAAGTCAATGCCTCTTGCACATTACCAGGGAGGGGGGAATGGACATGGAGGAGGGCATTGGGAGTGGTCATGGGGTGCATTGGGGGTGGACGACATATGCTGGATGTGGAGGGGCATAGACTGACAGACAGGAGATAAAAGATGTAGGGGGAAAGGGAAACAGTGGAGACAAGCTAGAGGTGGGGGCTAGGAGAAGAAGGGAGATACTGGACAAGGGAAGAGGAATAAAGGGAACGGGCATAGGGCGAATCAAGGAGGGGAGATGGAGTGCTGGATGCAGGGAGATAGGAAAGGAGAGGACAGATAGGGAAGGAAAGCGAAAGAGAACCTGGATGAAGGGTGAGAAATGGTAGACATCAGGGGTGGTTCTTCCATTAGGCCATCTGAGGCGATCGCCTCAGGTGACACTGCGACGGGACTGGCACTCCCAATGCCGGCGGCACTCCAGATGTGTTTTAATTTTAGATTTTACAGCCTCTGGCCTGCCTCTGATTCCCTGCATGGTAAGGCAGAGGCAGGGCAGAGGTGGCAAAATCTAAAATTAAAACAGCCGGAGTGCCCCCGCTGCCACCAGATGAGAGGTGCAGGTGAAGGGAATGGGGACAGGAGGAGGACAACAAGGAGAGACAACGGTGAGTGACAGGGGGAGAAAGGGGGAGACAGGGGACATGATGCTGGACAAGGGGATACAGGGGACATGCTGGAGAATGGGGGAGACAGGGGGATAAATAGTAGACAAAGGGGAGCGACAGGAGAGAAATGCTGGACAAAGGGGAGAGACAGTGCGGGTTAGGATTATAATGGGATGATGGGGGGGGGCTAAGACTGGTAATGGTCTGATCAGGGGCTAGCACTGGCAACAAGCTGATGGGGGGATAGGACTGGAAATGAGCTGATTAGGGGAGGCTAGTAATGGTCTGATAGAGTGGGGTAGGACTGGTAATGGACTGATGGGGGGGCTACCATTGGAAATTAGCTGATCGGGGGGGAACTAAGACTGGAAATGGGCTGGAGGCTAGGATTGGTAATGGGCTGATGGGTGAGTAGGACTGGTATTGGGCTAGCACTGGTAATGGGGTTGAGGGGGGACTAGCACTAGAAGTGAGCTGATTGGGGGGCTTTGACTGGGAATGGGCTGATGCTGGGGAGGGGAGGATAGAGCTGCTGGCCCTGGAAGAAAACTGGGGGCTAGGGCTACAAATGGGCTGATGCGAGGGAATGCGAGAATGGAACTAGAAGGAAGCGGATGCTGAGAGGGGCTGCCATGGTATTTGGACTAGAAGGGACTGGACAGTGGGGAAGGAGGGGGACTGGAAGGGAATGGACATCAGTGGCAGTCATGTGAATGCAAGTTGACATTGGAAGGTACTGGGAGGGAGGACTGGAAAGGGGCTGATACTGGGGAGGGTTACTGGGACTGGAAATAGGCTGATGGAAAGACGTGAAGAAAGCAAAAGAAGAAAAGAAATGGCAGATGGACCATAGACCACAGAAAGAGAGCTAAGAGAAGACAGGAAAGCAGAAGCCTCAGATCGGGACCAGCATGATCAGAGAATAAACTGGTAAGACAACAAAGGTAGAAAAATAATTTTATTCCATATTAGTGATTGGACTTTGTGTTATCTATATATTTTATACTGCACGGAGGAACTGCATATTTATCTGATGTTGCACTGCTTGAAGAGTCTGGCTTCTTGGGGTTTCAGTTTAAATTTTGTCTACATATTTTTATTTTTACTTTAGATTGTAAGTCACTTATTCTGTACTTGGTGAGGGTCTGTGTTCTGAGTGTGTGACTGAGCCCAGGTGTTCTGTTAACATAGAGTTTGTACATAAAGATCTGTACTGTACTGTACTGTTATAATTTGACTTGTTCAGCTTTTCAAATAGCTGTATGGATGTTCCAGGGCCCACTGTAGTATTTACAGCAACAAATTTTTTGGATGGGCTCCTTATGTGAGTTTTGGAAGTTGGTGCTAATATGGTATGGTATGGTAGATTTGCTCTATAGATACTGAGTTACTTTGTTGTAGGGTTTTGTATTAGTTCAAAATATGCCTGGTACTGGAGAATGTTTGTTGTTGTTAGTGAGATGATCAGAATCAGATTTTTTATTTTATTTTTTTAAGATATTGAGTTCTGTGGGTGAATGTCCTGGTTCTGCTCTGCAACCACTGTTGCAGGGGGTTCTTTGGATGCAAAATATATGTTGAAAAAGAAAAGGTAATAACCATAACGCAGTTTATAACAAATATAAAACTAAATTATAACTCATTTTTAAACTGTGCTGTGGTTCTCACTCTCTTTTAGTTCCTTGGTGTGCAAACATCTTGCATTTCCTCCATATAATCTAATCAGCTTTTTGGTTTGGTTCAGTCCCTGATTGGAGTTTTGAAAAAGCCCCGCCCACCTCTACCGGGCGGGGGGGGGGGGGCGCCATCTCATCCTTCACCTCAGGCAGCAGATTGCCTTGAGCCGCCCCTGGGAAGGAGGACAACCAGTGGGACACTGTGATACCTGGGTACAAACTATATCGTAATGATAGAGCTGATCAAATTGGTGGAGGGCTTGCGCTCTATGTTAGAGAGGGCATTGAGTCAGAAAGGATTAAAGTTTTGCAGGAAACAACATTTGCTGTAGAATCTCTATGGATTGAAATTCCATGTAAAAAGGGGAAGGCGATGGCAGTGGGGGTGTACTAACGACCACCTGGCAAGAATGAACAAATGGATGATGAAATGCTCAAAGAAATCAAGGAAGCTAACAAAGGTTACAGCACAGTAATAATAATGGGAGATTTCAATTACCACGGTATCGACTGGGTCAGTGTCACGGCAGGAAATGCTAGGGAGATAAGGTTCCTAGATGAAATAAATGACTGCTTCTTGGAGCAACTGGTTCATGAACCGACCAGAGGGGAAGCCATATTGGACATAGTCCTTAGTGGAACACCAGATCTAGTTCAAGAGATAAGGGTGTTGGGGCCACTTGGCAATAGTGATCATAGCATGATCTTGTTTGATTTAATTAGTGGAGGAGGGATAGTAAGGAAATCCACAGTACTACCTTTTAACTTTCGAAAGGGAGACTATGATAAAATGAGGAAAATAGTTAAGAAAAAACTAAAAGGAGCAGTTGCAAAGGTTAAAGATTTACATCAAACTTGGATGTTGTTGAAAAATACTATCTTGGAAGCCCAGACCAGCTGTATTCCACGCTTTAAGAAAAGTGGAAGGAAGTCCAAAAAACTGCCAGCATGGTTTAAAGGTGAAGTCAGAGAGGCTGTTGTTGCCAAAAAAGCTTCTTTCAGGAAATGGAAAAAAGAGCCAAACGACGAAACCTGGAAACAGCACAAGAACTGGCCAGTTAAATGCAAGGCATTGATAAGGCAGGCAAAGGGAGAATTTGAGAAGAAGCTTGCTGCGGAAGGAAAAACATGAAATAAAGACTTTTTCAAGTACATTCGTAGCAAAAAAACCTGTGAGAGAGTCAGTTGGTCCATTAGATGATAGAGGGGTTAAAGGACACTAAACAGGGACAAGGCGATAGCGGAGAGACTGAATGAATTCTTTGCTTCACTTTTTACTGAGGAAGATGTAGGGATGTTACCCATGACTGAAGTGGTATTTAAAGGTGCAGAAGAATTGAAGAAGATATAGATACATCAGGAAGATGTATTACAACTATTAGATAAACTGAAGAGTAGCAAATCACCTGGGCCGGATGATATACATCCAAGGGTGTTGAAAGAACTGAAATATGAGACTGCAGACCTGCTTTTACTAATCTGTGAACTATCATTAAAATCATCTGTAATACCTGAAGATTGGAGGATTGCGAACATAACGCAAATTTTTAAAAAGGGTTCCAGGAGTGATTCAGGAAACTACAGACCGGTGAGCCTGATGTCAGTACCGGGAAAAATGGTAGAAACCATCATAAAAAACAAAATAGCTGAACATGTACATAGTCATGGCTTAATGAGAGACAGCCAACATGGCTTTAGACAAGGAAGATCTTGTCTTACTAATCTGTTATGTTTTTTTGAAGGTGTGAATAAACAGGTAGACAAAGGTGAGCCGGTTGATATAGTGTATCTGGACTTTCAGAAAGCCTTTGACAAGGACCCTCATCAGAGGCTTTTGGCAAAACTAAAGAGTCATGGGATAGGAGGCAGTGTACTATTGTGGATCAGGAACTGGTTAAAAGATAGAAAGCAGAGGGTAGGGATGGAGAAAGGTGAATAGTGGTGTACCCCAGGGATCTGTGCTGGGTCCGCTGCTTTTTGACATATTCATAAATGACCTGGAAAAGGGAATAATGAATGAGGTTATCAAATGTGCAGATGACACAAAACTATTTAAAGTTGTCAAAACCCAAGAGGATTGTTGAAAATTGCAAGATGTTCTTAATAAATTGGAAGACTGGGCAGCAAAATGGCAGAAGAAATTTAATGTGGACAAGTGCAAAGTTATGCACCTAGGGAAGAACAACCCCAACTATGGTTACACGATGCAAAGTTCCACATTAGGAACCACCACCCAGGAAAAAGATTTAGGCGTCATTGTGGATAACATGTTAAAACCCTCAGCCCAGTGTGCAGCGGCGGGCAAGAGAGCAAATAGAATGCTAGGTATGATAAGGAAAGGAATGGAAAATAAAACAAAGGATATTATAATGCCTCTATATCGTTATGGTGAGACTGCACCTTGAATATTGTGTGCAATTCTGGTCGCCGTATCTTAAAAAGGATATAGAATTATTAGAAAACGTTCAGAGAAGAGCCACCAAAATGGTAAAGGGGATGGAAGGATACTCCTATGTAGAAAGGCTGAAAAGGTTAGGGCTCTTTAACATGGAAAAGAGACGGCTGAGGGGAGATATGATAGAAGTCTATAAATTAATGAACGGACTGGAACTGGTAAACGTAGATTGATTGTTTACATTATCAGAATATAGAAAGACTAGGGGACATGCAATGAAGCTACAGGGTAAACTATTTAAGACTAATAAAAGAAAATATTTTTTCACTCAACGTGTAATCAAACTCTGGAATTTGTTACCGGAGGATGTAGCAAAGGCTGTTAGTATAGCTGTGTTTAAAAAAGGTTTGGACAAGTTCCTGGAGGAAAGGTCCATAAACCATTATTAAGAAGGGACCCAGGATATCAATGCTTGACCCAGTACAAGCATTGTGGAACCTGTGTCTTTTTGGGAAACTGTTAGGTACGTATGACCTAGATTGGCCACTGTTGGAAACAGGATACTGGGCTTGATGGACCTTGGTCTGACCCAGTATTTATTTTTATTTATTTAGCAAGCATTTGTAGCCCGCTCCTTCCAGCGATCAGAAGCGGGTAGGATTACTATTGTGAAACTGCCGAATCAAGGCAGGTTCAAATTTTGTTTACATACAGTTTGTCAGAAAAGCACATCATACAGAGTTAACACTTCTTAGCTATGGGGGAGTTCATTTACATATATACATAAATACATATATACAGGATAAGCTTTTTGACCACAGTGGTCAGGGGCTGCTCCATCTGTGGATTTAGTATGGCATATCTTAGTGGATTTAGTATGGCATATCTTAGTGGATTTAGTATGGCATATCTTATGTTCTTATGTTCAAATATAAGGCCCAATATTCAAAGAATTTATGGGGCCCATAATCAAAACACTTCTCTAAACAGCCAATGTGAGAAGGGTGCAGATATCCGGACGGTGCCGATGAATATCTCCACGGACAGTAAATAGAGGGGCGGTCCGTGGGCGGTACCAGTGCTACCCAGATAAGTGTCAGCATCCAACTGGAGAGCACAATTTCCAGCCAGCACCTGTCCAGATAACTTGGGTCACATGAAAAGTGGCCGAACTTGCTATCTGAAATCATGCAGGAAATGAAAACATAATTCATTTACTAACTTCACACTTTCAGTTCTATTGTAGGTTCATAGTATTCTAGGTCCCCAAACCACGTTCCTGCTCTCGAGAGTGGTGCAACAGAATTGTGAATTCATTCATGATGTACCAACGGGAATCCCGTAGATCTTGCCTTCTCCTCTTAAGTAAAACCATGATACTTCTTTATTTATTTGGTTTTATACCACATCAGCACAGTTTACAAAACAACAACATATTACATGGAACAGTTTACATTGAACATGTGAACAAGATATACAACAACAATTAACATATTTACATTAATAAATCATACACAGTAGCATGTAAGAATGGAGAACTATTTACAGTCTGACAGAACCTGGAGTATGAAATTGATGGACAAGGGTTTAAGTTAAGATATTGCGGCAACACCCCCAATGGTAGGCGACTTTATACTTGTAGGTTTGCAAAATGGCCGACATACATATGGAACTGCAGCATTTACACTGGAAACTGCCGAGTTTACCCCCATCGACTTTTGCCAAGTGTAGATTTGCAAATTGCCTTCCGCTGTTCCACGGTATCAGCAAATACAACGGCACTCCTGCAGTATTCTAGAAAAAGCTCAGCGTATAGCAGTTTCTATAATACTGCTGCAGTCATCTATGTTGCAACATCAACATCTCAATTCCATTCTGCACGAATTATCTAACATGTGCCTTCTGCTCTAAAAAGCTTTTCCTTCCTTTATAATTTGTAGAGCTTAAACAAATAGGGGGTTATACCGATACAAGATGTCCATCCCCGCCATTTGTGCGGGGATGTTAGTCGGGAGCAGGGAAGAGGCACCCCGGGGGCAGAGAGTGGGAAGGCAGTGGACGGTAGCCAGCTCTGGATGTACAGGGCCGATTCTGATATCGGCCTTGTATGTCCAGAGCCGGCCAAATGTCCGGGAAAGTTATTCCACCCCTTGAGGGGAATAACTTTCCTGGACGTATCTTTTCGGCAGCTCCAGGGCGCAGAAGGGGCTGGGGGAGCAAAAGTTAATTCCCTGCATCCCAACCCTGGCCTTAGCAGGCCAGATTGGGGGTCAGGCTGCTGGGAATTAACTTTTTGTGCGACGGCCGGCATCAGGGCATTTAAATGAAGCCATGGCGCCATGACAACATGACGACATGGCACCACGGCTCCATTTAACTGCCCTGACTGAGTTAGTCGGGCTTTGCTGTGCATGCTGGGATAGAAGCACAGTCCCGGCCTGCACTTACAGTGCTGTTCGTGATTCTGATCCCGCAGGGCTAGACGTGCCCCGTGAGATCAGAATCGCAATCTCTTTTGTACATCCAGCTCAGCCCAGACATACAAAGGAGATCTATTTATTTATTACAGTTTCTTATATACCGCGCTATTTAGAATCAGCGCGGTTTACATCATAACAAAACGACCATAACGAAAAACTGTCAGGTTTTACATTGAACAGGAGTACAAACAAGGATAACTGGGTTAACTATCTACGTCCAGGACAGAATCGGGCCCATAGTGTTTTTGGAAAATTAATTATCAGTTGATCTCTATGGACATATGGCAGATGAGAGATGTGATAATCTAACTTTACCAACATATTCACCTTTCCACTATGTGACATAGAAGCCGAGAGCTGCCCGGTTCAGTCTATTATCAGTATGTGATTTCTGCATCAGTTGGACGATCTATTGAATAACAGATTTCTAGAACTGATGGACTTGGACTATAAAGCTGACTGTTCCCCCCTTTTAAAGGCAAATCATTTCTCCAACTACCTTCATGCAAATGAGTGCGCTCTGCTTCCTGTTTAAATATCTGCTACCGTTTCCCTTATCAGAAGTCTGTTCACAAGCGGAGCCTCCAGTTCCTTTTAGTTTTGATTTCCAGGCTCACATCATGAAGTCACTGTTTGCTTTTCTTTTCCTTCTAAAATCACCAACTAACTAGAGTGTTTGAAATAACTGAATTGTGAACCAATACATTTTATATATATAAATTGCTCAATTAATTTTGACTGAGTTGATAATGGCATTTGAAAAGGTTAAATAGCCATTGTTTCGCAGCAACATTAAGCGTTGAAGCAGGACATGAAGAGGACGGTTTGGTCCTAAACGCAATACTGTGTCCAGTTGTGACTGCGGCTATTCTGGGGAGGACAAGTTGGAACAGCTCCGTAGGAATCCTGGAATTTCTATATTGATCAGATGAGTATTGACAAGAAAAGTAAAGTCAGATCAACATATAGAAAACCTTTTAAAAAATTAACAGGTGTGTTGAGGCACTAAAACAGTGTGCGTCATCTCACGGGGAATATGTGTGCAGGAGAAATCCGTGCTTTGTGATTAAAAGGGAAGTTACACTTCAAGAAGGGTTGTCCCCTCAAGGCAAAAACCTCTGACAAAAAAATAGACAGCATATATAAAATTTATTGGTTCACAATTCAGTTATTTCAAACACTCTAGTTAGTTGGTGATTTAAGAGGTAGAGTGGTAGTTATTTAGGAAAGAGTTTCTTTTCCTTCTGGCCCTCCCTTTATGTAAGTTTTCTTCAGAAGTCGGTAAAATAGTTCTGTGCTTTTCTGATTAGGTTAGTGTTTATCAATTTCCTCAATTTTTACAGGTGTTGTTTCCCAACTTACCCTGGTGGAATCTGGCCCCGGAGTCATGTAGCCCTCA
Organism: Ichthyophis bannanicus; assembly: GCA_033557465.1. Classification (NCBI taxonomy): domain Eukaryota; kingdom Metazoa; phylum Chordata; class Amphibia; order Gymnophiona; family Ichthyophiidae; genus Ichthyophis; species Ichthyophis bannanicus. Next base: position 127,352,326 of record CM066048.1, read on the forward strand.
GACACTCTGACAGTGACCTGTAAAGTCACCAATTACAATATTGGTAGTGGCTACCGGTGGAACTGGATCCGGCAGCCTACCGGGAAAGCACTTGAATGGTTGGCAGCTATATATGATAGCAATGGAGGCACAAGCTACATCCCCTCTCTTCAAAGCCGACTAACTATCTCCAAAGACAATTCCAAGAACTACTTCTATCTACAAATGAGGGGCATGAAACCTGACCACTCAGCCACATATTACTGTGCGAGAGACATAGTGTGAGGAAGGAAGAAGGAACTAGTATAGATACTGCGGCTCTCTCTCTGCATATAAAGAGGAAAAGTGTTCACAGAACTGGATTTAAATAAGAAATATTTAAGTTAGGAATGATGTGTGAGAAGACTGTGGTGCATTGCGGAAGTATTTTATTAAACACTGTAAAAGTTAAAATAGAAGGTTTTTGAAAAAATCTCTTACTTTCAATCATTCTTTTTAATAAGTTCATGCTGGAAAACCACGAGGTAAAACCCCTGCGCATGACTTTGTTTCCTATCCCTTTCCACTGTTTGGCTACTGAAAACGGCATTAACTGTGCTAAATCTTCCCCGCCACGTCCACCTCCAATTCAAAGCATCATTGAGTTTGATTAGATAACCTCAGTACTCTACAGCACAGTCCTCCCCTGTGTCAGGCTCTCATGGCCTGTCGGTCCTGCCCCCTCTGATGCAACTTCCTGTTGGAGGGGCCAGAGCGGCAGGCTATGAGCGTATCAACACAAGCGCTTTAATGCCAAATGTACTGGAGGGACCACCATGCTGCCCTCCCTCTCCCAGGCAAGAATCTGGATACCAGGGGGGCAGAATGGCAGCTCGGGCTGGGGGGGCCCTAGGTCACCTAGTGGACGGTCCGGCCCTTACTCAACACAGTGTCATGAGCTTATTTGCCTTTTCTGAAATCCAACAGTGTTTCCGATTGTGGAGAGTAATATTATAAGCAGATGGCTACTTTTCTCTATAAAATTGGGGTGTAAATGGCCAAAAATGCACATTAAATATAGGTGTGAGAACTAGGGTTACCAACTTTTTCACCGAGAAAAACCCGACACCTGTGGCTCGCCATGCTCCACCCATTCTCTGCCCCTAGTCCCACCCCTGCCCCGCTCCCAGCCCCACCCACAAAAATTACCGAGGATACGTGTAGGCTAACTTCCTTGGTCAGATAATAATTAAACTGGGAACCCCAAAATCCAAACATGAAATGTACAACACTGGAGAAATAAAACTATAAAGTCATTTCCTCTTGCACTAAAGAAAAACACAAAGATGTTATCAATACACACTTCCCAGACCAAACATATTCCAGTTAATAAATTCAAAATAAAAAGTATTTTTCTACCTTCTGTTTGGGCATTTTATTTTTCAGTTGCAATTGCTCCAGTCACTTTCTTCTGGTTTCTTTGTGTCTTCTGCGAGCTATCCATTTGTCCTTTCTTCTCTTTTAGATGTTTTCCATTCTCTCTCTATATCTGCTTTAACATACTGATTGTTTCCCTTTTGCTCTTTCCCCCAATTCTTTCCTTATTCCTTTATCATCCATTTAAATTTCACCCTTCCATTTTCAAGCCCCTCTTATTCTCCCAATACCCAGCCCATCAGACATTTCTTCCACACAAAATATTTTTTCCCCTCTCCATTCTCATTCCCCATCTATTCTAGTCCTCCCCCAAAATCAGTTCCCTTATAGTTCTAGACCCACTCAGCATCTACTCCCTTCTAGTCCTATTCTCCCATGCCCCACATCAGCCCATTTCCAGTCCTATTCCAGCTCTTCATCAGCCCATTTCCAGTGCTAGCCCTCACATCACAGACCATTTTCAGTCCTAGCCCCCCCCCCCAATCACAGCCCATTTCCAGTCCAAGTCCCCCATCACAGCCTATTTCCAGTCCTAGGCCCCCCCACCATCACATCCCATTTGCAGTCCGAGTCCCCCCGCACCATCACAGCCCATTTGCATTCCTAGCCCCCCCCCCACCATCACAGTCCATTGGCAGTCCTCGCCCCCCTAATCACAGCCTATTTCCAGTCCAAGTTCCCCCTCCCTCCACCATCGCCCATTTCCAGTCCAACTTCCCCCCCCCATAGCCCTTTTACAGTCCAGGTCCCCCTCCCCATCACATCCCATTTCCAGTCCTTGTCCCCCCCCCCACATAGCCCTTTTACAGTCCATGTCCCCATCCCCATCACAGCCCATTTCTTTTCATTCCAATACCCCCCCATAGCCCTTTTCCAGTCCAGGTCCCCCCCCCTTCACAACCCATTTCCAGTCCAAGTCCCCCTAATCACAGCCTATTTCCAGTCCAAGTTCCCCCTCCCTCCACCATAGCCCATTTCCAGTCCAAGTCCCCCCCCCCATAGCCCTTTTCCAGTCCTGGTCCCCCTCCCCATCACCACCCATTTCTTTTCCATGTCCCCCCCCCATAGCCCTTTTATTGTGTTAGTGCAGCCCCCAATTGTCCTTTTCCTATCCAGTTTCCCCCCCCATCACAACCCATTTCCAGTCCAAGTCCCCCTCCCCCCCAAGTCCTTTTCCCGTCCAGGTCCCCTCCCCCCATCACAGCCCATGCAGTCCTTGGCCTCCCCCCCCCCCCACCAAAACCATGGCTGTCTGAGGCTTTAGAGGGAGCCGGGAAGCCCACGCGAGGCCCCGGCTCCCTCTGTACAGCCGCCAGCGTGAAGAGCCTTTTCCTTCACGCTGGCGGCTGTTTCTGTGAAGCCGCGAATGCTGGGAAAGGTTAAAGGGCATTGCCTTTAACCTTTCCCAGCAATCGCGGCTTTACAGAAACAGCCACCAGCATGAAGGAAAAGGCTCTTCACACTGGCGGCTGTACAGAGGGAGCCGGGGGCCTCGCGCGGGCTTCCCCGGCTCCCTCTGAAGCCCTCCAGTGTGTGGGCCGCCCTGGGGAAGGTTTTTTTTTTTGGACGGGTTGGGAGAAAAGCCGGTTTTTTGCTTTGGCCGCTCCCGATCTTGCGGCCAGAGCAAAAAAACGGCTTTTCAAGGGCCGGTTTTACCTCTGCGCCGGCAGCCGGCCTAGCCATGGAAAAACCGGCCAGGCCGGCTGAAAACCGGCCAGTTGGCAACCCTAGTGAGAACTTACATCAACTCTAGAGCTGCCATAAATTTCTGCACCTAGATTCCTAAAGAACACCCATAAGTTATAGTAATTTATAACTTGTGCATCTAGATTTGTGCTCCGGCCCCTCTGCACACTCACACCAAAAGTACACACCATCCACCTGACACGTGTGCTTACAAAACAGTGACCGTAAAATGTACACAAAAAGGCCCCTCCACACGTGTAAGTCATTGAACATATATGACTTGATTACGTTCATTGCACATAAGTTCACGCAGCTCCTTATAAAATCAGCGATGATGAAATATCACACCGTGACAATGAATTGATAATTTTAATTTAATTTAATTAGCGAGTTTTTATATACCGCATCTTCCATTGATCAGTTGCGGTTTACATGGAACAACAGTAAACAGGCAAAGCTGCTTTTACAGATAACATCGTGAAACTACAAAGAAATTTAATTTTACAATAAACGGTTTGTTAACTATATACAAAGAAACCAAATATTAACTATGTACAGGTATGTATGTTTTTGAGATCGTCAGTTTGGGGTTTTCTCATTTATTCCAGATCAAAGATGGGATATGTCAGCTGGTGAAGCTATCCTTTTTCCTGTTGAATAGGTGAGTTCGACAAGGATCCGTAGTATGTTGAGAATAAGTGAGTTTTGAGTTTTTTCCTGTACTCCATGATTTGAGGTAAGGATCTTAATTCCGATGGAGTGTTGTTCCAGATTATAGGGGCAGCATGAGAGAATGCTTTCTTGTTTGTTGATTTTTTGGCCTTTATAAATTCCTTTGGTGTTATAAGTTTGTTTAGTTGGTCTCGCCTTTGGAGATTATGATTGGGTTCTTTGTTAATGAGGTTGTTTAGAGTAAGGGGTGCTGTGTTGTTCAAGACTTTGTAAGTAGTTAAAAGAGTTTTATAGTGTATCCGGCACTGAATCGGGAGCCAGTGTAGATTCTCTAAAATAGGTGTTATATGTTGGAATGGTGGAGCATTCATGATAGTCCTTGCTGCTGCGTTTTGTGCCAGTTGGAGTTTTTTTAGATTTTGTTTTGTTATGCCTAGTAGGGTTAAGTTCGCAAAATCGAAATGGGGAGTTATTATAGCCTGTATTATACGTTGAAAATCCTGTAGATGCATTAGGGGGCGGAGTTGTTTTAAGACTTTTAGTTTAAAATAAACTTTTTTTGTTATATTTCTTATTTGTGTGTCCATACTGAGGTGTTTGTCTAGTATTACTCCTAGGTAGCGTATTTCAGTTTTTATATTGATATCATTATTTTGCAGTGTGATGTGTGATGGGGGAATGAATGTTGTGCTTTTGGTTACTATTAAGGCTTCGGTTTTTGCATGGTTAATGAATAAGTTGTTTTCATTTAGCCAATTGTTTATTTCATTGAGGCAGGTATTAATAAGTAGTGTAGGAATATTAGGTATTGTGAATGGTACATACATCATTATGTCGTCCGCGTAAAGGTGATAGTGCACATTGAATTTTTTAAATATTTGACAGATGTGTTTTAAGTAAATATTAAATAGTAGCGCTGACAGCGCAGAGCCCTGGGGGAGGCCTAGTTCCTGATTGTATGTTTTTGAGGTGAGGTTGCCAATTCGTACCGTTTGAGTTCGGTCACTTAGGTATGATGAAAACCAGTTAAGAACCGTGGATTTTATACCTATTTGTCTTAGTTTATTAATCATTGTTGAGTGGTGAACACTGTCAAAGGCGGCAGAGATATCAATGAATATGAGTAGGAATGCCTGTTTTGAATTATCGATACCTCTTACAAGGGTATCAATAAGAACTGTTAATAGTGACTCCACCCCGTGGTGAGGGCGAAACCCATACTGTTGATCATCCAGGGGGGCTGAGCTATCAATGTATTCTTGGGTCTGGATTTGTACTGCTTTTTCGATTAATTTAGCTAAAAACAGGATGCTTGATATGGGTCTGTAGGATTTAGGAGATGTTTTGTCAAGGGTGGAGTTCTTTAAGATTGGGCGAATCTGTGCATGTTTTAGTGCTGGGGGTAAGTACCCTGTTTTTAGCGAAAGATTTATTATGGAGAGTATGAATTGTGAGAGGATAGGTAGAGAATTCTTTATCCATGTTACTGGACAAGGGTCAAGGAGTGAGGTTGTTGTATTAATGTTTGTTATGATGTTCTTGAGTGCAGTGTTAGATAGAGGTTGGAAGTCAGCCCATTCATCTGCATAATGGGTTTGAGGGAGGTGATTAGATTTTGGTAAGTGGGGGTGGGACGTGATTTTGTTCATGTAGTAGTTTGCCAGGTCCTGTGGGGAGATTTCTGTAATTTCATTGCTGGAGTTGTGGGTGTTATTTGTTAGCTTATGAGCTATTGCGAATAGTTCTCTGGGTCTATTTATTGCATTGTTTAGTATTGAGGCATGGTAATTTTCTTGGCATTGTTAATTGCATCCTTGTATGAGTTAATGAGAGTGATATATGCATCTTTATTAATGGGGTTTTTATTTTTTCTCCATATGCATTCAGCTTTTCTTAGATTTCTTTTCATTATGTTTAGTGTGTTATTGTACCAGGGGGCTTGATCAGGTTTACAGTGAGTGTTTTTCTTAGTTGCTTGGTTATTGGCAGCTGCATTGTTAATGACTTCGTGCCAGTTGGATACTGCTACATCAAGATTTTGTGGTGCAATAGATAGTTTGGGAATTGTCATGTCTAGAAACTCCTCTTCATTATCTCTTTTAAATCTGTAAGGCAGAGCATTAATTGGGATTCGTTTGACTATTGAGTTATTGATTGTAATTTTAAAGTTAATGAGATGGTGGTCTGACCAAGGGGTTGAGGTACATTTGAGAGAGTTGGGGTTATAAGACCTGTAGATTACATCTGGCAGTAGGACCAAGTCAAGTATATTTCCTTTATTGTGTGTGCTAGCATTTACTATTTGGTGAAAGTCCATATCTGCGGTGGATTCTAAAAAGAGGGAGGCATAAGACGCTGGTAAGGAGGGGAGGTTGAAGTCTCCAAGCATTAGTATTGGATTTTGGTCAGTGGAGGACCTTAAGAATTCAATTAAGGGGTCCAGGTTCTCTGATTGTTGGTCTGGTGGTCTATAAATTAGACAGATTTTTATGTTGCCAATTTTCATAATGATTGTGTCGATGTTTGTAGGTAAGTGTGATTGTAGTTTTTTTGCTTTTAGTTCTTTTTTTATCATTATTAGGACACCTCCACCTTTTTTGTGAGTTCTATGTGTATAAAAGGTATCATAATCATTATTGCTTAGTTGGTTTAAGTATACGTTATCTGAATCTGTTAGCCATGTCTCTGTTACGCATAATATGTCTGGTGTTTGATTGTCTAGTATATCTGTGAATATTGGCAACTTATTTTTCATTGATCTGGCATTAGTTAGAATTATTGATAAGGAATCTGTGCTATTAAATGGATTAAGGTTTTTGGGTTGCGGGAGTGAAGTGTAGTTTATATGAATTAGTCTATGGTGGTTTACTTGGGAAGAGGTTCTATGTAGGGTTGCCATGCTGATGGACTACTTCTTGTTGGGTTGTGTATGATCGGGATGCTTTTAAAGTTATTGTTATTTAGGCTGTGGGTAAGAATAGTTAGGATAGAAATGGTGAAAAAGATTAATGGTATTCTGGGTGTTGGAGAGTTAGGTAATGGCAATTTGACTGAGGGGTGTATTCTACTGTTAAAGGTAACAGTATAAGGGTTAATGTAGAGGAAAGCTACTGACAACAGTAAATAGATGTGTTACTGGCAACAGTAATAGAAACAGTAATAGAGAGCTACTGGCGACAGTAGTTAGATTGAGTTACTGGCAACAGTAACAGAGACAGTAGCAGAAAGCTACTGACTGTTGTAATTGGAATGTGTAGTTGGTAACAGTAACAAAAAACCAATCTGGGTGTAGTGGATCAAGGCTATGAGCAGAATAAGGTGTGAGATGGTCACTGACAATAGTTTTAAATTAGGCAGGGAAGTTTTGATTTTGCTATAGGAATATTCTTAGCTAAGATAAGTTATGGTTGTTAAGCTTATTGGTGAACTGGGTTGTAATATTATTTGTTTCAGGCAAAACTATTTGAAGTGATTTTAACCCAGTGGGGGTTTAGCTGTGTTAATTTTAGAAATATCAGGCAAGATAGTTTGATGTGTCTATATGCATTAAGAATTTTGTTAGCATTAAAGTAGTTGTATAACTGGTATCAGTAAGGTGTCTCTTTAGAGTGTATTACTGGCAACGGTATCAGTAAAATATGGAGCACAGTGCAATGGCTACATTAGTAGTAAAATATGGAGCACAGTGCAATGGCTACGGTAGCAGTAAAATATGGAGCACAATACAATACAATTGCAACGGTAGCAGTAAAATATGGAGCACAATACAATTGCAACGGTAGCAGTAAAATATGAAGCACAGTGCAATGGCTACGGTAGTAGTAAAATATGGAGCACAGTGCAATGGCTACGGTAGCAGTAAAATATGGAGCACAATACAATACAATTGCAACAGTAGCAGTAAAATATGGAGCACACTACAATTGCAACGGTAGCAGTAAAATATGGAGCACAATACAATACAATTGCAACGGTAGCAGTAAAATATGGAGCACAATACAATACAACTGCAACGGTAGCAGTAAAATATGGAGCACAATACAATTGCACCGGTAGCAGTAAAATATGAAGCACAGTGCAATGGCTACGGTGGCAGTAAAGTATGGAGTGCGGGTCAATGGCTACGGTAGCAATAATGAGGAGTACAGTGCAGTGGTTAGTGGTTCAAAGCAAACACAGTTGTAGAATACTGGCGAAAGTATAACATTAATGTACACTGGTGCAATGGATTTATACTATTTAGGCGCCTAGTTCAGTTTTTGGTAGGAAGTTTGTTTAAATGTTTGTAGTATGTATACTTGCGGTTGAGGAGGTGCTGTAAGGATGTGGTAAGCGAGCTCAACCCTAGGGGAGCTCAGCTGTACCATGTGGTGTCAGCGTGGATTTCTCTTCAATGTTGTCTTGCCGTTTCGTAGGTCTCTACAGGCCTTTGCCTAAGGGCCGTGCCACAGGGCCCTCTTGCACGGCCCTCAGGTGCGGGCGCGCCTGCTTCGCGCTTCCTTTTAAAGAGGCGAAGGGCTGCCCCGATTGGGCAGGATGACTCAGCAGTGATGCCAGAGGGGTGGAGCTGGAACACAGTCTTCCTTCAGGTGAGCTCTTTTGTGAAAGCTGTGTGCTTCGCGGTGGTATGCTGCCTCAGCCGCTTCAGCCCCTGGTCTTTGGGCACGATGTAGTCTCTCCTCCGGTGATGATCCTTGCTCCTCCTGGAGCTGTGCAAAGATGAGCTTTCGCCTGCTTCGCGCTTCCTTTTAAAGAGGCGAAGGGCTGCCCCGATTGGGCAGGATGACTCAGCAGCGATGCCAGAGGGGTGGAGCTGGAACACAGTCTTCCTTCAGGTGAGCTCTTTTGTGAAAGCTGTGTGCTTCGCGGTGGTATGCTGCCTCAGCCACTTCAGCCCCTGGTCTTCGGGCATGATGTAGTCTCTCCTCCGGTGATGATCCTTGCTCCTCCTGGAGCTGTGCAAAGAATCCAAAAGGCTTGGTGTAAATTCTGAGGTCTTTTCTGCTTTAAGCACCACAATATGGTGTATTAAATTCAGCTTTTACCACATTTTTTTGCTGGTAATCAATAGGCTGATTCCTCACTGCTACTCTGATAAGTGATATTTATAACAAATCATACAAGCACCTGCATGTGTGTCATAGGGGTTATTTTAGAAGTTCTAGTCATGATTTAAACATGTCAATGGTCATTTTAGAAAAGGTCCAGTTTACATGAGGATGACCATACAACGTCCAGATGAAAGAGCCTCTTGGGACTGGTCTGGACTCTGGATTAGCTCAGACAGATTAATACATAGACACCAAACTCTACTACAGTCCAAGAACAGGCTGAGTCCCCTTTCTCCAAAATCGAGTGCATATCTCCAGGGGCAATTGCAAACCAATGAGAGACATACAAACAAAAGACACTACCGCAACTTGTTGAGGGCAATGCGCATTGCAAAAACCCTCAGTCAGTGCATATAGAGAAAAATAAATCACAGAACTGCATTCTGAAATAGAAATCACGCATGAAATTCAGATGAAACATGGAGACAGGTGTGTCTTTACCGGAGTGCAAGATACTGGAAATCCTTAACCAGGGACTGCTTTCTCATAGAGAAACAGAAGGCATTTGAGCAAGCTCTGGGGACATTAACCTCTGTCCCATGTAGATTTCCTTCTAGACCTAACCTCTGTGCAGTATAAATATCAGAGCTGGAAATTTCCATTTCAAGCATGACCTGAGAAAGAGGGTGTAGTATCCCAAAGAAGGTCAAAAAATGAATTACATTTATCAGCAATGCAACGTGTGCCTTTGAGTCAGTCCTGACTCCTGGTGACCCAGAAGCTCCTGGGTTTTCTTGGCAGTGTCACTAGAAGTAGTTTGCTAGGCCTTTCTTCCGAGGCAATGGAGGGTTAAGTGGCTTGCCCAAGGCCACAAGGAGTGCTAGTGGGAATTGAACCCTGGCTGCTTGGTTACCAAGACAGTGTTCTAACCACTAGGCTACTCCTCCACTCCTTTTAGGTTATTATCACCTTATGTTCTTTCGTTATATTCTGTAGTTGAACAGTGACACACATTGGTCACCTAGGAACATTAAAAACATGATTAAATAAAAAGTATAGGATAAAGATTAATTTGCATAATTTGCTCTGCCTCCCCCTCCGAATCCGGTTTGTCTACAAGGTGCTCATCCTTACCCATAGGGCCCTCCACCCTTGCACACCCCAGTACCTGATGGATCTTATCTATTTCCAACCTGCTCCACGTCTCTTGCGCTCAACACTTGGCAATCGTCTGTTCCTCCCTTCCCCGTCGCAGGCCCATCTTGAACGCACTCGTCGATCCGCTTTCTTTTTTCTAGGCCCTGCCTTATGGAACTCACTCCCGCACTTCCTTCGTATTGGATCATCGTTCTTCCGTTTCAAAGCCCTCCTCGAGACATATCTTTTCTGTCAAGCCTTTGACCTTCCCCTTCCGTCAGATCACGATGTCTCACCCTCAGTCGGAGCCCCCCCCCCATGAAACGCCGTCTGGGCCATTGTGCCCCCCTTCTCCTCCTGTCTATTCCTGCCATTCCGTTTGGATTGTTGCCTGAATGTCTTTGTATGTTCTTTCCCCGCTTTCTCTCTCCCTGTCCTTTCTCTGTCTTTTTCCTGTTGAAACAATGGCGTTCCTTTCCTTTTATTCTTCTTGCAAGTAGCCTATTTTATTGTACACCGCCCTGACACTCCGCACAGGCGGTATATCAAGCATTATGAATAAATAAATAAATAATAAAAACCCTGATCCTAAGTGACCAGTGGGTGTCACTGTTCAGCTATATAACAACACAGGCAGCGGAAAAAGTCTTCTATCTCCTACCTGCACACTTTTTGATTTCGGTGATATGACTTTTTTTCTTTGCTATTTGATGTTAAATTTGAACTTATCTAACAGATTTAGAATGGAAGGAAACTGAAATATCACCCTGTCTTCAGGTCTCATATACAGGTTAGTCACATTAAGGGGCTTGTTTACAAAGCCGCGGTAGCGGTTCGCGGTCGTTATCGGAGCCGCGGCCCCATTGAAATCAATGGGGCCGCGGCTCCGATAACGATCGCGAACCGCTACCGCAGCTTTGTAAACAAGCCCCTAAGTATTCATGTCTTTATCCTAAATACTCCTTCATTTCCAGGTTTATTGGTCTGGGATCCTGACCTATTTTCGGTTTATCAGGACCCTACATGAGGGCCCCTGTCCCAGAATCTCATTCATAACAGTTACTGTTTTCATCCCATCTCATTTCATTCACGTCTACTAACAGCAAGTAAAATCTCAGCATATACATTGTGAGTTTATAGAACATATGGTCCTATTCTAAATGGTCGCCCAATACAAAATATTTACACACAATGGGGCCAGTGCAGAAAACAGGCGTTACAGTCGCGCACTAAAAGCTGTGCGCACATTTCTGTAGCGTGAGAGTAACACAGAAGTCGTGTGCCTGTAAGCATAAAGCAAATGCTATGCAAATGAGGTAGGCGCAGAACTTCTGCGCTAAACCAGCAGGCACGTGCACACAAGCATCTGCGTTAGCAGTGCCGATATCCCACGTAGATGCGGATATGCTGCAATCCTATGAGACGCATTTCTCTGCTCAGACATTTCACTCTGAACAATATCAGTATCTGTGATCTTCTGAACAATATTCCACATTGAAAGGTTCCTGTCATGTGCCGCATCGTGTATACTTATTTAGACAGATTTGTATACCACCTTATCCTTCAATCAAAGTGGTCACATCACAATTGGAGGGCTACACTTAACATGAGGGTATTTAACAACATTTAGACAGCACAATCGGGGTTACATTTATCTACATTTAACATGAGGGTACTTAACAACATTATACAATGAACTTGTATATCTAGTTGTGATGAGTGGGTATCGAGTTGGCAGAGGTAGTTGCATTACTGTTCGAGTGGAGACTGTTGTCTGTCTGCTCATAGGTTTCTGTAAAGAGCAGGGTTTTAAGGGCCTTGCGGAAGTCTAAGATGTCATTTAATGCCCTCAGGCTTGTTGGGAGAGAGTTCCAAAGTGTGGACACCAGTAATGAAGGAGCTCTTCTTGAAGTTGTTTGATTAGTCTTGTGATAACCTGCAGGTGGGACCGATCATGTTGAGGACAAAGACTACAGCCAAACACAAGGAGAAATCCAAAATACTTTATTGTAGACCCTTTTTTTTTTAGAAATCCAAAATACTTTATTGTAGACCCACCTTAACAAGTTCCGGCCCTAGGCCTTCGTCAGGGGTCAAAGGGAACAAAAAAGAAACGTCTAAGGGGTGGACCAAGCCACTCTTCCCAATCTATCAGCGGGTCTACAATAAAGTATTTTGGATTTATCCTTGTGTTTGGCCGTGGTCTTTGTCCTCCGCTACCCTCTACTGAACTATTTTGCGGAAGACTTCCTTTTCCTGTCCTTTGGGGGTGGATCATGTTGTCATTATTGGTCCTTCTTGGTCTATCGCTGATATCTCTTGTTATGATGTCTTGGAGTGTGTCTACCAAGAGATGGTGGATGATTTTAAAGATGATTAGGACTGTTTTAAATTTTGCTCTGGCTATCATTGGGAGCTAGTGCAGTTGCTGTAAGACGGGAGTGATGTGCTCAGTTCTTGGAGTGTCCGTAACGATGTGTGCTGCAGTGTTTTGCACCATTTGGAGTGGGTGTAAGGTCTGCTGAGGGAGGCCTTGATATAACGAGTTTCCATAATCAAGCAGAGGTGTGATGAGTGCTTGGCACACTGTGCGGAAGTGGTCCTGTCGGAGTATTGGATTGATTTTTCTGATGGTCCTCAAACGTTGATAGGCCTTGTTTGCGGTTTTGGTGATGTGGGATTTTATGTTCAGAGCTCTCTCCATTGTGATGCCCAGGAACTTAACTTCATCTTTGACTACTATGAGTTTACCTAGAATGCTGATAGCTTGTGGTGGAATGAAGTGGGGTTCCTGTTGACGAACATTGCCTCAGTTTTATCATACTTGACCGTCAGGTTATTGGCTGTGAGCCAGGCATTCATGTCTTCAAGGCAACTGGTTATTGTTGTGGTGTTAAGTGCTAGTAGGTTGACTGGAGCATACACCATGATGTCATCAGCATAGATGTGATAATGGAGTTTGTGGCGTTTGATGATCTTGCATATGGGTTGGATGTAAATATTAAAGAGCATTGATGAGAAAGCTGAACCTTGTGGTATTCCCTACGTGACGGGGAACTATAGTGATTTCTTTTGGGCGCATTTGACTTGTTGCGTTCGATCTTCCAAGTAGGAAGTAAACTACTTCAGAGTGTTCTTACATACTCCTATCTGCTGCAGGCATTGCAGTAACCTGGCGTGGGATACAGTATCAAAGGCTGCCGAGATGTCCCCATCATTCGCATATGCAGTCATTTCAGCGCAGTTTCTCTGCCTTTTCTTTAAAGAACTCATATCAATAAAGCTTGGAAAATACAATGGGCTCACGAAATAGAGATAAATTCCTTCTCGGCACTTAGACCCCTTACGTCCCCTCTTAGTAGGTGTTCAAGTCCCCAAACCACTTTCCTACGCTCAGGAGTGGTGCATCATTATTGTGAATTAATTTGTGAGGTGCCTCCCTTATCTCTCTACACCCCTCCTCAGAAACTCCGCTCTTCTGGCAAACTGCTTCTATCTGCGCCCTTCTTTTCTACTGCCAACTCCAGACTTTGATCTTTCTACCTTGCTGCTCCTTATGCCTGGAACAAACTATCTGAGTCAGTACGTCAGGCTTCTTCTCTGACCCTTTTCAAATCCAGGCTAAAAACTCACCTTTTTGCTGCCGCTTTCAGATTTTGACTCACCTGACCTCCTTTGTGTTTCCTTACCATTCCCCCTAGATGAAATCCCATGCCTACAGCTACTGTGTTCTCTGTCTCTATTAGATTGTAAGCTTTGATGAGCAGGGACCGTCTTTTACATGTGTCTGTGCAGTGTTGTGTATGCCTTGTAGTATTATACAAGTGTTCAGTAGTAGAAGTAGAGGTGCCGACAGGGTCCCCTAGGAATCCCTCAGTCCTTGCCTGCCCCTCCACCTGTCCCCGTCCCCGTCCCCATCAGCTATTTGCAGTTCAAGCCCCCCTTCCACTCAGCCCATTTCCAGTCCTAGCAACCCCCCCCCCAGCCCATTACCAGTCCTAGACCCCCCATAGCCCATTACCAGTCCTAAGTCCCCCCCACAGCCCATTACCAGTCCTACCCCCCATCAGCCCACTTCCAGTCCTAACCCCCCCCAGCAGCCCATTTCCAGTCTTAGCCCCCCCTAGCCCATTACCAGTCCTAACCCCCCCATCAGCCCATTTCCAGTCCTAGCCCCCCACATAGCCCATTACCAGTCCTAACGCCCCCCATCAGCCCATTTCCAGTTATTGATTAAACCTCTTATAAATATGTTGAAACCAAGCTATACTATATGTATAATTTCTCACCATACTCCATGAATAACTACTCTGTAATTAGTTACCCCTGTTACCTCCAGGTTATTTCGTCCATGTTCAATGTAAATACTCAATTGTCGTGTGACATTGCAGTATGTTTTTTGTTCAATTGTAAACCGCACTGATTTTAATAGCGCGGTATATAAGAGAAGTAAATAAATAGCCCCCCCACAGCCCATTACCAGTCCAAATCCCCCCATCAGCCCACTTCCAGTCCTAACCCCATCACCCCATTTTCAGTCTTAGCCCCCCCCCACAGCCCATTACCAGTCCTAACCCCCATCAGCCCACTTCCAGTCCTACCCCCCATCAGCCAATTTCCAGTCTTAGCCCCCTGCCCCCATAGCCCATTACGTCCTAACCCCCCATCAGCCCACATCCAGTCCTAACCCCCCATAACCCCATTTCCAGTCCTAGACCCACCATAGCCTGTCCTAACCCCCCATAGCCCATTACCAGTCCTAACCCCCCCACCAGCCCACTTCCAGTCTTAGCCCCCCCATAGCACATTGTCTGTCCTAAGCCACCATAGCCAATTACCAGTCCTAACAGCCTCCCCACCCATCAGCCCATCTAGATAAAAAAAACCACACAAACTGGCTGCTGCTGCTGCTGCCGCTGCTGCCGTGGCAGTGGCAGAATCGAGTACCCCACGGGGCCCCTCTGCCCTGTAGAGTCCTCCTTTCAGCATCAGCTCCAAAAGCGTGGGTTTTTCAGAGCCGCCAAGGGAGAGCTTCTCCTCTCACGGCTCTGTTAATCCCGCCGCGGGGCTGATGGGATTTCCCATCAGCCCCGCGGCAGAATTAACAGAGCCGCGAGAGGAGAAGCTCTCCCTTCGTGGCTCTGGCAGCCGACGCTGAGGGAGTTGATGCTGAAAGGAGGATTCTGCAGGGCAGGGGGGCCCCGCAGGGTGCTTGATTCTGCCACTGCCACGGTGGCAGCGGCAGCAGCAGCTAGTTTGTGTGTGTTTTTTTAATCTAGCTGGGCTGATCGCTGATGCAAGATGTTTTTTTGCACGGGGCCCCGTGAAACACGGGGCCCTGTGCAAAAAACATTCTTGCTCAATAGACGGGCCGGCCCTGATTGCAGCAACATCCCCAATGATAGTCGGCTCTATATTTGTAGATTTGTAAAATGGCTGATATACACATGTAAACACAGACATTTACACTGGAAGCTGCCGAGTTTCCCCCCGTTGATTTTTCAGCGGGAGTGTGGTGGAGGTGTAGCTTTCCTAAGAACTTCAACGTCCCAACCTGATCTCAGAAATGCCCTGGACATCCCAAATTGCGTCCAATGTTACACTTGCTCCAGGCATGAACAGGCATCTGAAAAGTGCTAATTTTATAAGGCAAATATTTGGAAAGTGTGGAGAAGGGGCTGCACTGCCCCCCCCCCCACCCGTAACAAACACTGAGTTTCCCCTGTTGATTGTTGACAAGTGTAAATTTGGAAAATGCCTCTTCCTGTTCCAAGTATCAGAAAATACACGGGCAATCCTGCACTGTTCTAGAAAAAGCTCAACGTTTAGCAGTATCTATAATATTGCTGCAATTGTGTATGTCGCAACATTTCAATACCGTTCTGCACAAATTATCTAACATATGCCTTCAGCTGTATGAGGCCTTTTCCCTCCTTTATAATTTGTACAGTTTAAGTAAATAGTGTTTTTGGAAAATTAATTATCAGTTGATCTGTATGGACATATGGCAGATGAGAGATGTGATAAACTAACTTTACCAACACGTATTCACTTTTACGCCATGTTACTTAGTCTATTAACAGTATAAGATTTCAGGATGAAATGGAAGACCTATTGATTAACAGATTTCTAGAACTGAGGGACTTGGACTTTATATAAAGCTGGCTGTTCCCTCCCTTTTAAAGGCAAGTCAGTTCTCCGACCACCTTCATGCAAATGAGTGCACTCTGCTTCCTGTTTAAATATCTGCTACACTTTCCCTTATCAGCGGAGCCTCCAGTTGCTTTTAGTTTTGATTTCCAGACTCACATCATGAAGACAGTTTGCTTTTCTTTTTCTTCTGGCCCTCCCTTTAAGTAAGTATTCTTCAGAAGTCGGTAAAATATTTCTGCGCTTTTCTGATTAGGTTAGTGTTTATCAATTTCCTCAATTTTTACAGGTGTTGTTTCCCAAATTACCCTGGTGGAATCTGGTCCCGGAGTTGTGAAGCCCTCAGACACTCTCACACTGACCTGTAAAGTTACTGGTTACAATATTGGTAGTGGCTACTGGTGGCACTGGATCCGGCAACCTCCTGGGAAAGCTTTGGAATGGTTGGCAGCTATATATGGTAGCAGAGGAAGCACAAGCTACGCCCCCTCTCTCCAAAGCCGACTAACTATCTCCAAAGACAATTCCAAGAACGAATTCTATCTACAAATGAGGGGCATGAAACCTGATGACTCAGCCAGATATTACTGTGCAAGAGACACAGTGTGAGGAAGGAAGGAGGAACTCGTACAGATACTGCGGCTCTCTCTCTGCGTATAAAGAGGAACTAGAGGAATATCAGGAGCTCCCTTTCTGAAACTGTTTCCTAAACAGCTGCACTAGTCATAAAGTGGAATGAAGTGAATTATGCTTAGAAAGCTTTTTCTAAGCTGTTGAATAAACTCTTAGGGCGGCATTTTCAAAGGCATTTACATGGCTAATAGCTTTGAAAACCCCCAGTTATGTCGCTACGTGCCCCGATGCTATCCGGTTAGAATTGGGGAGTATTAGGGGCGTTCCAGGGTGCAGCAGAAGTGGGGAATGGCGCTACCCGGGTAGCAGTGATGTTTAAGGCTCTGAGGCTAACCAGGCACCATCGAAAATTGCTGCTACCTGGTTAGTCTCGTCTCCTGCCGGCTTCTGCAGTGAACCCCAGATATTCACTTCCATTTCCACCGAAGTGAATATCCGGGGTGAAGAGGTCGGACCTGCCCAACTGAATATCCGGCCCTTAGTCTCTTGCAGGTTTGATGGAAAACCCCCGACATGAGGTATAAATATAAAGGGTGATCAACAAGGATACTTTATTAATAACCTGAGAGCCCGACACATGCCGTGTTTCGTATTTGTCACTTCATCAGGGGATACAGGTTTGCTGCAAATACAGAAACATTACATCTATAACATTAAAACTATAGTACTTCTAACATAAAATTAAAAACATTAAAATAATATGATTGATAATAAATAATAAATACATTAAAAATAATAAATAATTATTGTTACAAGATACCAATAAGATCATAAATAAATTAATAAAATATCTACAACATAAAAGGGTGTGTAATATCACATAAAAGAAAGAAAGAAAAACTTATGTAAAAAACATACTATGTGTAAATACTGTGCCTATATTTAATTAAACAGGAGCGGGAGTTAGATGAGTAGGACATTTTGTAATAAATAATGGATCAATTGTAAACACCAACTATAAAATCATACTTATATAAATAGAACTAAAATGAAATAAAAATCATAATAGCCAAAATAACATATATAAAAAACATATATAAAAAAACATATATAAAAAACATATATAAAACCGTGCTATGCGTCACCACTGTACTTATATATCATTGAGCAGTAGCAGGAGTTGAGTGAGTAGAGCAACCAGACAAAATAAATAACTAAATCATTTTTAACTATGATCCATAAAATCATAAATATATAAATAAACCTAAAAGACAAATGTATAAATAGAATTAAATGAAAAATTAAAAAATGTATAATATAAGATCATTATTATAAAACCATAGGAGCCAAGTATACCGTTTGTACAGCCAAACGAACTTCAGTTTGTATAACAAACATGAATGTGAGCAATTGTGTTACTAATGCTAGATACTATACCATTTTAACTTTAATGTAAAGTCTCGATGTTACTAATATATATCGCTAAAAACTTATTTTCACTCAAGAATTGCCATACCCGTATTTCACGGTCTAACTTATATCGATGAAACTTGGACTCTTTTCAGTGAGTTTTCTGCTTACTTCTATAAAGATATAAATAAAAGTGAACAGTGCGTATGTTAAAAATATATCAGACAAATGACAGTGGCTCATGACCGCACGAATCTCTTCCTCTTTTTAGACTCGCCTATAAAAACAATTCTACAGGTCAGATCAACTCATTTTTAGGGGCAAAAACCTTGCTGCAATTGATATTATTCCTAACTACCTACAATAACGCTTCTAAAACTGTGAAGAATTATCTCTCGAGGCCATACTCTGAATATTCTGACAGATAGCAACTCAATTGCGTAAAGAGACTTTCAATGTTTATCCGCATTATACCACGGCACAAGTCGGAACATTCTTCCCCTTATAAAGAGTTGATGTATTTTTGATTTTGATCTATGGTAAAGCTATGTAAGACTACAAAGTTCAATCGATCCTTTGCCATCATATCTTCTATCCATAATCTAATGTTATCCATGCCCTCGGTACTTATCTATTATTCGTCACAGTACACAACAATAATAATAAAAGCCTTTGATAACATCTACTGTCACGAAATCGGAAAGATCTTGACTGTAGAAGAATCGCCGTATACTTCTCGAAGGGAATTTTTTGCAAAGACGCCCGCACTTGCGCTCTTGTAAATCGCGGGAAAAGTGACATCACTACCTACGTAATCATACACCTCACAGTTTACTTGCTAAAGATACGGGCGTTGCAGGTTACTATATTACTTTGATTATCACAAACCTAGTGTGATGGTCCTTCATGTACTGGATCGGCTATTAAAGTTCCAAAATCTTAAGAACTATTCTCCTAGTTAATATGTTCAAAACGTTCATTAGAATGATCCCTACTGTTCTTATATTGTAAAGCAATTTGTCAGTTCTCGCGTCATCAGTTGCTAGGTGAAAACTCGAGCTTCGTTTTGGGATATACTATAACCTCATTCATTATCAAAACCATGCGTGTGTCGAGGGCAATTTTGTATCCACTGTAAATCTGTCATGGTTCTATGTCTAAAATGATAACATAAAATTATTAAATTAATCGGACCACCCTCGCAACTATAATAATTCATAACATTAACAAAATGTATAAAAATGAATAGAATCAATAATTGAATGGAATATTATAACTACGTAATTGTTTAGAAAAAATGTATTGAGTTGTGAACCAATAAAATTATGAATCAATACGGAATAAATACATAATTAAATGAAGTAATAAATACTAGCTGAATCAAACAGTACTGAAAAGCTTATTTTTACAATACTGATGGGAATAACATAAAGCCACTTTAACTCATATCACTCAAAATAAGTAAGTAAAAATAAGCTTTTCAGTACTGTTTGATGGATGGTGGGGGCAGGTTACAGACCGTTGATGCTAATTTTCCCCTGTGGATTACTGAAATCCGGTTTCACCGGTTTTGAAGTGTTCAACGAATTTCTGGGGATTTGTCTGAGGTCTGTGCTCCCCTGTCACTACGGTATTGTTAGCTTCCATAGTGCAAAGTTACTTAATTGCTACAATTGGTTAATCAGTGGAGTTGTCTTTGTTTTGTATGAGGTATCATAGTTAAACTCCGGTTAGGCCTTGTATATTTGTAGACCTCCCTTTTAAAGGCAAGTCAGTTCTCCGACCACCTTCATGCAAATGAGTGCGCTCTGCTTCCTGTTTAAATATCTGCTACCGTTTCCCTTATCAGAAGTCTGTTCACAAGCAGAGCTTCCAGTTCCTTTTAGTTTGATTTCCAGGCTCACATCATGAAGTCATTGTTTGCTTTTCTTTTCCTTCTGGCCCTCCCTTTATGTAAGTATTCAGAAGTGGGAAAAACAGTTCTGCACTTTTCTGATTAGGTTCATGTTTATCAATTTCCTCAATTTTTACAGGTGTTCTTTCCCAAATTACCCTGAAGGAATCTGGTCCCGGTGTCGTTAAGCCCTCAGACACTCTCACAATGACCTGTAAAGTTACGGGTGAAAATATTGGGAGCAGCTACTATTGGAGCTGGATCCGGCAGCCTCCCAGGAAAGCACTGGAATGGTTGGCATATATATTTGGTAGCAATGGAGCCATAGTCTACACCCCGTCTCTCCAAAGCCGATTAACTATCTCCAAAGACAATTCCAAGAATGAATTCTATCTACAAATGAGGGGCATGAAACCTGAAGACTCAGCCACATATTACTGTACGAGAGACACAGTGTGAGGAAGGAAGGAGGAACTCGTACAGATACTGCGGCTCTCTCTCTGCATATAAAGAGGAACTAGAGGAATATCTGCAGTTCCCTTTCTGAAAATGTTTCCTGACCAGCATCACTGATAACATGGTGAAATGCAGTGAACTATATATGAATTATTTCTTAGGGATGGAAAAACTTTTAAGTTACTGGAAAAAATCTTCGAGGGGCATTTTCAAAGCAAGTAATGGTCTTTAGCCGTCCTGCTGACTGCATTAATCATGGCGAGCGTGATATTCAATAACACAACATGGTTCACGCCGCTGACTCTCCACGGTGCCACTACTGATCCCCCTGATGCTGGCCGGCTAGAATCAGGGGATTGTGGCAACGGGTCAGAGGCGGCTCCAGGGATATCTGGCTAGAAGTGATGTTTAGCCACTAGTTGCTTATCTCTCAGCAGTAAAATTAAGCATTTGGAAGGGAAATGTAATTTTCACTACTGAAACTAATCAAGCTGCAGCTGACTATTGCCGCTCCTGACGCACTCTCCGGCCAGGGCAGATATTCAGCAGCAGCAGTTAGGTGCTCTATCACTGCTCGCCGCCATGTGGTAGTACCGCAGCACCTTCAATACTGCTTCTTGGTGGTATTTTTTAAGATCTGGGGAGTTGACCCCCCCTTGTTCTCTTGCTCTCCTCAGCCACAGGACCCCTATGCGGGGCTGCTTTTTACCCCATATAAAATGCACAATTTTCCATTCCCATTGCTTTAACACTACTGCTGGGATACGGATCCGAAGCTGCTGAAACATAAATAAAAACTTTGGAAGGACGTTCATTTTGACTGCCGCCAGTCTGCCATCCAGCTCGTGAAGGGACTCTAACCTCCTCAGGTCCCCTTCTATTCTTGAGCCAAGGAGGCACAATTATGCTGATACCGGGAGGCGGGATCTTCAGCCAAATGATCTCCTAGATATTTGATTTTCCCTTCCACCCACAGAAATGGGAAGCCTGGGAGTGCTGTTTTACTTAGACCTCCCAGATTCTAGGCTTCCGTCTTTCCCATATTAACCTTAAAGCCGGACAGGCCAGAGAATGTTTCTGTCTCCTCCAGCAGATTCGGTAGCGATGTTTCGGTTTCTGTTAGGAACACAAGAGTGTCGTCGGCGTACAGCAGTATCTTATGCTCACTTTTATCACCTTTACTGGCTGGATAAGTTGGTTTTGCTGAATACTGGCAGCGAATGCTTCTATGACAATAGCAAACAGCATTGGTGATAGGGGGCATCCCAGCCTGGTGTCCCGAAATAACTGAAGTTCTTGTGAGCTACCTCCGTTTACTTGAATATGAGCAGATGGAGCCTGATATAGATCCTGAATTCCATTTATAAATTCCACCCCCCCCCCCACCACATTGAATTTTTCTAATATGGCAAATAGGAATAGCCACTCCACTCTGTAAAACGCCTTTCCAATGTCGAGCGCCACACAGAGGGCAGGTTCCCATCTCACATTGTCCGCTATGGCTCTTCCTTTGATAAAGCCGGTTCGATCCAGGTGGATAAGCCTTGGAAGGAGTCCATCCAGTCTCCAGGCCAGTAATTTGGAAAACAACTTTGCGTCACAATTAATCAGGGCAATTGGGCGGTAACTGCCACATTGATTCAGAGGCCGCCCTTCTTTAGGGAGCACCATTATGTTTGCCCTTGCCATAGTCGGCGGCAAGGAATTCCCCCTTCCCCCCCCCCCCCACAGGCCTTGCGTGAAAATCCAGGCCAGCAGGGGTGCCATCTCAGTTATCTTTCTCTATCCCATAGGAGCCAACTTTCCAAAACAGTGCTAACTTAAAACAAATGATTCTTCTATTGGGCACCAAAGAAATGTATTCAATAACAGGGGATTAATCTCCCACTGTACCCACCGAGCTGGCCCCTCTCCTTTTCCCACTCTGGTTCCTTTACTAAGGAGAAGCGCAGACTCCTCTTAGCATAGAAAGTTTCAGGAGCAACACACTGTGATTCTTTTTCAGATAATGTTTCCGTTTCTAGGAACGTGACATACAGGGCTTTAATCATGAACTCTCCAAATACTTTGAAGGAAAAGGAAAGGTGTTCCTGGGAAAGTATGAGATAGGCTGACTAGACATCAATGGGTGATTTTAGAAACCTTATTCATGTTTTACATGGTCACACTGGCACATAGAAATGTAAATGGCATCCATGTAAAAATAGCCTTTTTAGAAAGGGCTGCTTACAAGTGGATACTCTTATTACTTGCATGTTTTCGGGGGGGGGAGGGGGGGCGTGTGTCAGGGGCATGATAAGGGAGTGGCCACATTTAGCAAAGCCTTTTCGAAAATACCATTATAATTGTACATGTCACCACTGTGATGTCTCAATTCCGACTTCAACATCATTTCTAAAATGTGCCTTCACTCTCACAAATCATTAGATATTCATGAGTACACTAAGCATTGTCAACCCAGTCATCGGGACACACCCAGCCACTCGGGTTTTCAAGATACCCACTGTGAATATGTATGAGATAGATTGAAACTCACTGTCTTATTTCTATGCAGCTCAATTTCATGCTTATTCATTGTAGATATCCTGAATATTGGACTGACTGGTTGGAAGGTAGGAAGTTGAAATCCAGAACTTCCAGGGTAGCATTCTCTGAAATGCTTCCTGTTCCATGCGCCGGACCCAAAAGGCAGGCAGAGCTCCGGAATCTCAATGCGTGGATGAGACAATGGTGCAGAGATGAGGGCTTTGGATTTGTTAGGAACTGGGGAATATTCTGGGGAAAGGAGGGGCTCTTCCGAAGGGATGGGCTTCATCTTAACCGGGATGGAACCAGGCTGCTGGCATTAACCTTTAAAAAGGAGATAGAGCAGCTTTTAAACTAGATATTAGGGGAAAGCCGACAGTCGCCCAAGAGCGGATGGTTCGGAAGAATGTATCCTTGAAGGATACTACCAAAAGCAGAGAGGTTCCAAAAAAGAGTAAAGTAGCCCAAATGCCCTCAAGTATGGAGCAGACAGAGCTTAAAGATCCCAATTTACCCATGTCTAACAATAGCCAAATTAACATGAATAAAATACATTCTCTAAAATGCTTGTATGCAAATGCTAGAAGTCTAAAGAATAAGATGGGAGAGTTAGAATATATAGCACTAAATGAAAGGTTAGATATGATTGGAATATCAGAGACATGGTGGAAGGAGGACAACCAGTGGGACACTGTGATACCTGGGTACAAACAATATCGCAATGATAGAGCTGATCAAATTGGTGGAGGGCTTGCGCTCTATGTTAGAGAGGGCATTGACTCAGAAAGGATTAACGTTTTGCAGGAAACAAAATCTGCTGTAGAATCTATATGGATTGAAATTCCATATAAAAGGGGGAAGGCGATGGCAGTGGGGGTGTACTATCGAGCACCTGGCCAGAATGACCAAATGGATGATGAAATGCTCAAAAAAATCAAGGAAGCTAACAAACGTTACAGCGCAGTAATAATAATGGGTGATTTCAATTACCCCGGTATCGACTGGGTCAGTGTCATGTCAGGACATGCTAGGGAGATAAAGTTACTAGATGAAATAAATGACTGCTTCTTGGAGCAGCTGGTTCATGAACTGACCAGAGGGGAAGCCATATTAGACCTAGTCCTTAGTGGAACACCAGATCTAGTGCAAGAGATAAGGGTGTTGGGGCCACTTGGCAATAGTGATCATAGCATGATCGCCTTTGATTTAATTAGTGGAGGAGGGATAGTAAGGAAATCCACAGTACTACCTTTTAACTTTCGAAAGGGAGACTATGATAAAATGAGGAAAACAGTTAAGAAAAAACTAAAAGGAGCAGTTGCGAAGGTTAAAGACGTACATCAAGCTCGGGTGTTGTTGAAAAATACTATCTTGGAAGCCCAGACCAGCTGTATTCCATGCTTTAAGAAAAGTGGAAGGAAGTCCAAAAAACTGCCAGCATGGTTTAAAGGTGAGGTCAGAGAGGCTGTTGTTGCCAAAAAAGCATCTTTCAGGAAATGGAAAAAAGAGCCAAACGACGAAACCTGGAAACAGCACAAGCACTGGCAAGTCAAATGCAAGGCATTGATAAGGCAGGCAAAGAGAGAATTTGAGAAGAAGCTTGCTGCGGAAGCAAAAACGTGAAATAAAGAGCTTTTCAAGTACATTCGTAGCAAAAAACCTGTGAGAGAGTCAGTTGGTCCATTAGATGATAAAGCGGTTAAAGGAGCACTAAGAGGCGACAAGGCGATAGCGGAGAGACTGAATGAATTCTTTGCTTCGGTCTTTACTGAGGAAGATTTAGGGATGTTACCCATGACTGAAGTGGTATTTAAAGGTGCGGAAGAATTGAAGGAAATATCGATACATCGGGAAGATGTCTTACAACTATTAGATAAACTGAAGAGTAGCAAATCACCTGGGCCGGATGGTATACATTCAAGGGTGTTGAAAGAACTGAAATATGAGATTGCAGAACTGCTATCAGTAATCTGTGAACTATCATTAAAATCATCTCTAATACCTGAAGATTGGAGGATCGCCAATGTAACACCAATTTTTAAAAAGGGTTCCAGGGGTGATCCGGGAAACTACAGACCGGTGAGCCTGACGTCAGTACCGGGAAAAATGGTAGAAACCATCATAAAGAATAAAATTACTCAGCATGTAGATAGTCACAACCTAATGGGAGACAGCTAACATGGCTTTAGACAAGGAAGATCTTGTCTTACTAATCTGTTATGTTTTTTTGAAGGAGTGAATAAACAGGTGGACAAAGGTGAGTCGGTTGATATTGTGTATCTGGACTTTCAGAAAGCCTTTGACAAGGTCCCACATCAGAGACTTTTGGCAAAACTAAAGAGTCATGGGATAGGAGGCAGTGTACTATTGTGGATCAGGAACTGGTTAAAAGATAGAAAGCAGAGGGTAGGGCTAAATGGCCAATTTTCCCCATGGAGAAAGGTGAATAGTGGTGTACCCCAGGGATCTGTGCTGGGTCCGCTGCTTTTTGACATATTCATAAATGACCTGGAAAGTGGAATAACGAGTGAGGTTATCAAATTTGCAGATGACACAAAACTATTTAAAGTTGTTAAAACCCAAGAGGATTGTGAAAAATTGCAAGAGGATCTTGATAAATTGGAAGACTGGGCATCAAAATGGCAGATGAAATTTAATGTGGACAAGTGCAAGGTTATGCACCTAGGGAAGAACAACCCAAACTATGGTTACACGATGCAAGGTTCCACATTAGGAACCACCACCCAGGAAAAAGATTTAGGCGTCATTGTGGATACCATGTTAAAACCCTCGGCCCAGTGTGCAGCGGCGGCCAAGAGAGCAAATAGAATGCTAGGTATGATAAGGAAAGGAATGGAAAATAAAACAAAAGATATTATAATGCCTCTATATCGTTCCATGGTGAGACCGCACCTTGAATATTGTGTGCAATTCTGGTCGCCGTATCTTAAAAAGGATAAAAAGGATATATCTTAGAAAAGGTACAGAGAAGAGCCACCAAAATGGTAAAGGGGATGGAAGGATACTCCTATGAAGAAAGGCTAAAAAGGTTAGGGCTCTTTAACCTGGAAAAGAGACGGCTGAGGGGAGATATGATAGAAGTCTATAAATTAATGAACGGAGTGGAACGGGTAAATGTAGTTCGATTGTTTACCTTATCAGAATATAGAAAGACTAGGGGACATGCAATGAAGCTACAGGGTAAACTATTTAAGACTAATAAAAGAAAATATTTTTTCACTCAACGTGTAATCAAACTCTGGAATTTGCTACCGGAGGATGTAGTAAAGGCTGTTAGTGTAGCTGGGTTTAAAAAAGGTTTGGACAAGTTCCTGAAGGAAAGGTCCATAAACCATTATTAAGAAGGGACCCAGGATATCACTGCTTGACCCAGTACAAGCATTGTGGAACTTGTGTCTCTTGGGGAAGCTGCTAGGTACATATGACCTAGATTGGCCACTGTTGGAAACAGAATACTGGGCTTGATGGACCTTGGTCTGACCCAGTATGGCATATCTTATGTTCTTATGTTCTTTTTTTTTTTGAAATGTTTATTTAACAATTCATAACATATCATACAACATTAAAACAACAATACAGTCAAAAGGGGTATTATACAGAAACCGTGACTACCACAGATAGGTATATGCCCGCTAGCTATTAAGGCACATCATCTGTTACCCAAGGGAAGGGGAGATGGGAAAAAGGGGAAGAAGGGAGGGGGGGGAAGCTGACCACGAGGCCCACTCCTCCATCATTAGGTTTGCTAATTTCGCGTATCGTTTAGGCCATGTGGGTGTCCCATTTGTATAGCAATCGACGGAAGCAGGGGTTCTGTTGGACATAGGCGAATTCGCATGAGCGGTGATAGCCTACCAAATTCCACCAATAGGCTACGCTCAAAGAACTGAAAGATTTCCAGTGACTCATGATAGCCTTCAGTGCTAAACTCAGGAGCAGATCAAACAAGGCATGATGCTGCTTTTGGAGGCCCATCACGTCCGCCAAGGACTTATACACAACAATCTGGAAGGTTAAAGGCGTAGTAATCCCAACCAGCTTCTGTGTCCGTTGCCAAACCCCTTGCCAATATTCTGTGAGTTGGGGGCAGTAATATATCATGTGTGAAAGGGTACCAGGTTCCATACCACACGACCAGCAGCGATCGTCTGTACCCTCTTGCCATTTCGAGACTCGCACCGGAGTCAGATAAGCACGATGCGCCAGGAAGAATAGCATCTGTGTCAACGACGCAGACCTCGATATCCTAATTTGGGAATTCCAGAAGGTGGCCCAACATTCCGGGGTAAGCAGGGGTCCTGCTTCGTGCTCCCATATCAGTTGTGTACCCTTAGGGCATCGTTCAATCGCCGATCTTAGGAGCGTTACCAGCTGTGATATCTGTCCTGAACACTGCCGTAATTCTTGGAACCAAAGATGTGGCGGGCGTCCCTTAGACATTAGCAAAGGTACTACTCCTGCTTTACTTAAACAGTGCCGTAGCTGTCCCCACTGGAAGAAGCACTTATGTGGAAGATGGAAATCTCGCTGCAGTTCCGCAAAGGTTTTATATCGTCGTCCACCCAAAAGATGTCCCAGACAGAGAATACCATGGCGAATCCAAGTGACCCATGCAAAACAGGCGCCAGCGATTCTGAAGTGTTTATTGAGCCATAACGGCGTGCTTTCTGTAAAGACGTGCTCATCTCCCACGAGTGGCAATACCACAGTGAAGGCGCGTTGAGTGGCATACAAAATCTCGTTACCTTCCTGTGTCTGTATCCGCGGGGCTGCAGCTCCAATGCGATAACACAAGGGAAGAGGGTCACTCTCTGCGGCTTCCACTATGAGCCAACATGGGTCTCCTGGAGCATCTACATCCTCCGCCCACCAAGAGCCTTGTTTGGTAATTGCTGCTACGTGAAACCAATAAAAGTCCGGAAAATGGACCCCACCTTGTTTCTTGGAGAGCTTGAGTTTCCAAGCGGCGATGCGCGGGGTTTTCTTTGCCCAAAGAAAAGTGAGCAGTTTCTTCTCCAGGACTTTATAAAATTTTTGGTCAAAGAGCACCGGGAGCATACCCAGGATGTAAGTAATCTTGGGGACAATAACCATTTTAATGGTTTCGAGGCGGCCCCACCATGTCAGGTGTAACGGCGTCCACTTTTGCACGCATTCCTGTATAATCTTTGCGCATCGAATCTCGTTGAGGTGAACAGTGTCATCCATAGGTTTACCGTATAACACTCCCAGATATTTGAAAGATGAATTCTCAACCTGGAAGGAGTATCTACATAGTTCTTCGACTGATACGGTTGTCGTTAACGGTATGCTGATGGTTTTGTCTAAGTTTAGCTTGTAGCCAGACACCTGGGCATATTCGTCAATAGTCTCCAAGGCGGCATCTACCGACGACACTTCTAAAAAAAGCAGTAGATCATCTGCATAGGCGGATAGTTTTGCAGTGGTATCCCTCCAACGGAATGCCCCTTATATTGATTGCTTGACGGATTTTAAGAAGCAGTGGCTCTAGGGCCAAGTTGAACAAGAGAGGAGATAACGGGCAGCCTTGTCTAGTGCCTCTGGTGAGCAAAAATTCCCGAGAGGCCGTGCTATTCGCCACCACCCGGGCTACCGGCTTGGCATATAACGTTTGAATACTCTTCAGGAAGTTGTCCGGGATCCCCATCCATCGCATGGTTTGAAGCAAGTAGGAGAATTCGACCCTGTCGAATGCTTTCTCTGCATCTAGTGCCAGGCCCACGATTGGAGTTTCCATTTGCTGTGCTCTGCAAAGAACATGGGCTAGCAGGCGACCATTATCCGCCGTAGATCTTCCCGTCATGAATCCACACTGGTCAGGATGGATAAGAGACCCCAAAACCTTTGCTAGACGATTAGCGAGAACTTTGGCATAGATTTTATAATCCGCATTCAACAGGGAAATAGGTCTGTAGTTCTCAACCCGTTCTGGGTCCCTGCCGGGTTTGGGATGTATCACAATTGATGCCGCTGCAAGTGCTCCAACCGCTGGGCATTCTTCTTTAATACCAGCGTAGTATAATAGCAGTTCTGGTATCAGCTGCTCAGCAAAGGCCTCATAGAATTCCACAGGGAGTCCGTCCGGACCGCTGGCTTTCCCCTTGGCAAGCTGCTTGAGAGCGAGGCGGAGCTCTTTCGATGTGACCTCTGCAGCTAGCAATTGCTTTTGCTCTTCCATAAGCTGGGGACCTTCAATGGAAGAGACAAAGTTGGAGAAGGCTACGTCATCATCAGCGACTTCAGATTGATAGAGGCGAGAGTAAAAGGCTTCGCAGATTGTGAGGATCTCATCATCTGCAGTTCTTAGGGCTCCTGCCGCGTCCCTTAGCCCCGCAATTCGAGTCACTGCCCTCTTCATCTTTAACGTGTTTGCTAGCAACGAGCTCGCTCTATTACTTTCATGGTAATATTTCCCTTGCTGCACTCTGAGCAAGTCACTGACTTCGGCCTGCAAGAGTGCATTGTACTGGAACTGTAGCTTCTGAAGTCGCAGAAGAACAGTCGGATCTGCCCATCGAGCAAGGAGCCGCTCCCCAGCACTAATTTCGGACTCCAACTCCTTCCTTCTCAATGCCTCTGCCTTATGTTTGCTAATCTTATAGGAGGTCATTCGTCCTCGTGTATAAGCTTTAAAGGCCTCCCACCAGGCCCATGTGGGGGTGTCTCCGAAGTGATTGGCAGCAAAGTATTCTGCAATGGCACCCTTCATAATTTTAAGAAAATCGTCGTCCGCCAACCAGCGTTTCTCAAATAAAAAACGCCCCTGGGATGTCTTCGCGGGGCCTGCACTAAGATCCAACAGGATCGCTGAATGATCAGAAATTGCTCTGGGAAGCATGGGGGCATCAACCACCATAGGCAGCAGCGTCTTGGAAATGAGATAGTAGTCGATACGAGTTTGTGAGTTATGAGGTAGAGAGTAGAAAGAGTACTCTTTACTGTTTGGGGACAGTATCCTCCAGGGGTCCAACAGCCCGAGAAGTTCCTTCATGTTTTGTAGCGCAATAGCGGAGTGTGGTTTATGCTGCGGTTTGTAGGGGGTTCTGTCTAGGAGAGGGTCAGGTATGAGATTGAAATCCCCCCCTAGAACAATACTTGTAGATCCGGAATCTATGAGCTCCTGAGTGACTTGATTGAAGAAGAGAGGGTCATCAGCGTTGGGACCATACACTGCCATGAAAGTGTAAAGATCCCCCTTCAATAATGCTGTCACCTTGGCCCATCGGCCTGCAGGGTCCACGTTGGTCTCCCTAACTTCCATTCGGAGAGTTTTCCGAACCAATATAATTACCCCTCCTTTTCTTTTAAGGGCGGCCGCCGAAAGGACGTTCTGATAGGTCTTATCTGTCACTTTCAGAGACTCCGTCTGCGACAGGTGGGTTTCTTGTAGATATACCACATCTGCATTCTGCTGTTTACAATAAAGTAGGATTTTCTTTCTTTTAGCCGGCAGGGAAATACCTTTGACGTTTAGGGACAAAACCCTCAGTCGGCTGCTAGCCATCTGTGACCTTGCGAAGGGATGGGAGGAGGGCGATCATGGTCAGCTGCCCCTGGGACAGGGTATCAAATATGTTATAACTAGCATACCTATTTCCTAACTGTAATAAGCCACATCCTAGGCCAACTTGTATGGCGAAATCCCCACCGCCCATCTTAGCCCCTCCAACTCCCTCCCAGCACTTAGGATAAGGTACAACATTGCCCTGTGATAGCAGATAAGTTAACTTACAGGACCTGGGAGAGATGACACTAGCATCTATCTGACGTATATTCTAAGCATACAACAGTTATGGACACTAAGTCGTCCATCAATCACTCCTTCACTTCGAAGCTTTACATCTCACGAGTTAACTACACATTAGAAAAAACAGAGATATGCATTACAAAACATTGGTAATACGCCAGCTCCCTTGTCGGCATTCTTTTTTATTTTTTTAACTGTACCAACCGGGAGTTCTGACTATGGTTGCGTTACCAGAATGAAAAGTCCGATGAGCTCTATTGCCCGACCTCCATCTTGGCATGGTCCTGGAGAAAGGCGCGGAGCAGATGACCCTCCGTGAAAGTGTGAGTTCGGTTATTGAGGGTCACTCGCATGTTTGCTGGGTAGAGGAGCCCAAAGCGCGCTTGTACTTGCTGAAGTAGTGGCCTACAGGCTAGAAGATCCTTCCGACGCTGGGCTGTCCGTTTACTCAAATCAGGGAAGAATGAAATGCGATGCCCATCCAGTTGTAGATTTTGCCGCCGTCTGGCTGCCTCCATGATCTGCAACACGTGTTGGTACCGCAAGACCTTTATAATGAACGGTCGCGGCCGCCGATTTTGTGAAGAAGGGTGGGACGGCACGCGATGGGCCCTCTCTAATTCCAGAGGCCGTTCGAAAATTAGGCCCAGCATCTCAGGAATCAGCTTCTCCAAGTATGTTATGGGGTCCGATTCTTCCCGGCCTTCAGGGACCCCTACCACTCTTACGTTGCTTCTCCTAGCCCTGTTAGCTTGGTCCTCTGCCGATATTTCTAACGCCGCGACTCTCTGTGCGAGCGGGTCTAGTTGCACTGTTAGGGCAGACTGTCGGCTAACTTCAGCCTCGAGCTCTGTTATACGCTGGGCCATGCTGCCGAGTCGGTCCTTAACCTCTCGCAGGTCTTCTTGGACCACTGCTAGCGTACCTGAATTGGTAGTGATGAGGTCTTTTACAGCCCGAAGCTCCTGCAGGATCTCCCGCACGCCTTCAACCGGAGTTTTGTCAGGCGCCATCTTCACCGGAGACGATAGGTCTTGTTTCGCACGTTTATTCGACTGTCCCGCCGCCTGCTGGAACTCTAGTTTGGCCGGTTTTAGTGTAGCCATCTCCCCACAGGCTGTGGCAACTCTGGGCTGCGTTTTAAGGCGCCCGTTGTCAGCGAGGGCTCCGGATTCTTCAGTGCTAGGAGGGAGCAATCAATCTATGCGTCCATTTTGAAATGCGGCTAACTCCGCCCCCATGTTCTTATGTTCTTATCCCAAGACCTGATTTGAGAACTACGCCCTTGCTTGGCTTTGGCATCCACACAATAAAGCTTCCGTATAAATAAATGACATTTTTTTTGTTGTTTCAGCATTTTCTTTGGGGGGGGGGGAGAGTTGTTTTTTTTGCTTGTTTGAATTTTTTTTGTTAGTGTGTTTGCTTCATCTATATTGGCTTAAGTAACAGAAAGGAAATGCTTCATCTTATTTCGCCAAACATTCACCCAGTCTAGTAAACATCTACCTCAAGACAGAGATTTATTTACGGACCTCCAGGCAGCTGCTTCCCTCCACGTTCTTCCTGAGAAAAGGTGTGAAAAGGTGAAGCATGCGGTTTATTTGTGCACAAGCACACGTGATACATGATTTTGGAGGGGGGGGGGACAGAAGGGACTCAAACATCTAACATTTGTTAGCAGAGGAATCTAGATTCCATCAAACACCGCATCTCATCAAATTATTAAAAATAGATCTCCTACAGGATGGCGGCAGTGTAACATTCACAAAATGTAGCCCAGAGGCTGAGAGACCTGCTGTCCTAGTTTTGCAAACATCCTTTTATTTAAGTAACCTGAGAGAGGTCCTGCCCTGATTTCAGTACCAGAGGTAGATTGATTCTGAAGCTGGACATCTCCTCCCTTTTAAAGGCAACTCTCGAGTTTCATGCAAATGCGATTGCTCTAATTCCTGTTTAAATAACAGCTACAGTTTCTCTTTTCAGCAGCTTGAACACCAGTTGGAGTTGTGACCCTTTCAGCTTTCTTTTCTGGGATCAAATCATGGAACTGCAGTTTGCTTTTCTTTTCTTACTGTTCCTTCCTTGGTGTAAGTGTTCTTCAGAAGAGCAGGAAACAGCTCTGTGGTTTTGTGAATGAATTAGGGTGTAATTAATGTTCCTCATTGTTCTAGGTGTTCTTTCCCAAATTACCCTGGTGGAATCTGGTCCTGGAGTTGTGAAGCCCTCAGTCACTATCACGCTGACCTGTAAAGTCACCGGTTACAATATTGGGAGCGGCTACTGGTAGAGCTGGATCCGGCAGCCTCCCGGGAAAGCACTGGAATGGTTGGCAGCTATACGCTACAGTGGAGGAAACACAGGCTACAACCCCTCTCTCCAAAGCCGTTTAACTATCTCCAAGGATGATTCCAAGAATGAATTCTATCTACAAATGAGGGACATGAAACCTGAAGACTCAGCCAAATATTACTGTGCGAGCGACACAGTGTGAGGAAGGAAGGAGGAACTCGTACAGATACTGCGGCTCTCTTTCTGCATATAAAGAGGAACTAGAGGAATATCTGCAGTTCCCTTTCTGAAACTGTTTCCTAAACAGCTGCACTAGCATAACGTGGAATGAAGTGAATTATGGGGGGAAATGTGTTTCTAAGTTGTTGGATAAACTCTTAGGGCGGCATTTTCAAAGGCACCTACACAGACGGATATATCCCCTACGTACCCTGATGCTCTCCGGTTAGCATTGGGGCGTGTTAGGGGCGTTCCAGGTTGCAGCAGAAGTGGGGAATGGCATTAACTGGGTAGCAGTGATGTTTAAGGCTCTGAGGCTAACCGGGCACCATCGAAAATTGCTGCTTCCCAGTTAGTCTCGTCTTCTGCCGGCTTTTGCAGTGAACCCGATATTCACTTCTGTTTCCGCAGAAGTGACTATCCGGGGTGAAGGGGTCAGTCCTGCCCAACTGAATATCCCTCCCTAAGTGTTTTGGACATGCAGTTTTGATGGAAAACCCCCGACATGAAGTATAAATATAAAGGGGGCAGATGCTCTCATGGCCTGTCAGTCTGGCCCCCCTCTGATGCAACTTCCTGTGGAGGGACCAGAGCGGCACGCCATGAGCGCACCAGCGCAAGCACTTTAAAGCCTGATGTACTGGAGGGATCACACTGCTGCCCTCCCTCTCTCCGGCAAGAAGCTGAATATTGGGGGGGGGGGGGGGTAGAATGGCAGCTCGGGCTGGGTAGCACTGAACTGCTACTTCATCTGGGGGCGGGGGGTCCTACTGTAGGTTGCCTAGTGGACCGACCGGCCCTGACTCAGCACACTGTTTTGAGCATATTTGCCTTTTATTGAAGTCCAACAGCCTTTCAGATATCGAGAGTAATATTATAAGCAGGTGGCTACTTTTCTCTATAAAATAAGGGTGTAAATGGCCAAAAATGCACATTAAATGTAGACATGAGAACTTACACCAACCTCAGGGCTGCCATAAATGCCTGCACCTAGATTCCTAAAGAACGCACATAAGTTATAATAATGTCTAACTTTCACATCTAGATTTGTGCTCCGCCCCTCTGCACGCCTGCACCAAAACTACACACCATGCACCTGACACATGTGCTTACAAAATAGCGACCAGATAATGTGCACACATAAAGGCCCATCCACACGTGTAAGTCACTGAACACACATGACCTGCGTGCATTCATAGTGCATAGCCTCATGTGTTGTTGTTAAGTACCATTGAGTCGGAGTCGACTCATGGCAACCCTCTGGATAGCTATCCTAAATTGTGTTCGGTCTTCAGTCAGGCGGCTCATTGTTGACATACTGGTACCCATAGCTGCTGTTATTGTATCGATACATCTCATTGCTGGCCTTCCTCTTTTGCGTTGACCTTCTATCTTGCCAAGCATGATGTCTTTCTCTAATGATCTCTCTCTTCGCATGATGTGTCCAAAGTATGAAAGTCAAAGTCTTGTCATCTGAGCTTCTAAAGAAAGCTTAGGTTTGATCTCCTCTAGTACCGACTGGTTTGTTCTTCAGGCAGTCCATGGTATACACAGTATTCGCCGCCAGCACCATAATTCAAAGGCATCAATTTTCTTCCTGTCTATCTTTTTCACTGTCCAGCTTTCACATCCATATGATGTTATTGAAAATACCATGGCTTGAACAAGTCAAATCTTTGTATGGAGAGAGACATCTCTGCTCTTGAGAATCTTATCTAGGTCTTTCATAGCCATTCTGCCAAGAGCAATGCGTCATCTGATTTCTTGACTGCTTCTTGCTTCTTTATTGATAGTTGATCCAAGTAGGTTAAAGTTGTTCACGATTTCAATTTCTTCTCCTTCAACAATGAACCTGTTGATTATGCCAGTTGTCATGATCTTTGTCTTCTTTACATTAAGGTGCAGGCCCATTTTGAGACTATGTTCTTTGATTGTGAGAAGCAAATGTTTCAGATCATCTTCACTTTCAGCCAGTAATTTATTTATTTATTTATTTATTTATTTAAAGCTTTTCTATACCGCACTCTTCAATATCAGTGCAGTTTACAATCAACAATTCTTGTACAGGGCAGAGAAGATCTGCCATGTGCTTACACTGAACAGGAATGGTAACTTGGAGTTGTAACTGGGGGAACTATGTACATATTAGACAATCATAAGATGTAGCTAGGGTGAATCGTATAAATACATTCAATATGTCTGATGTTACAGATTACGGTGCTGCTAATAGACATGGTATTAAGAGTATACACTTTTGATTGACAATGTTGATCATATCAGTGGTTGGCTATGAGACTAGCTTTGCCTAGTTTGCATGTGAAGTGTGGGGCGCTGCTTGGGTGGATTGGGGGTGGGAAGTGTGGAGGTACTGTGATGTAATGTGGTATCATCAACATAGCGAAGGTTGTTGATGAGTCTTCCACCAATCTTCACACCTCTGTTGTCTTCATACAATCCTGTTCTGCATATAAATTAAACAGGTAGGGGGAAAGTATGCAGCCTGTGATGTGGTAGCTTCCCCAGAAGCTATGGAAACAGAGAGTGATCCGGTGGAGAGAACCGGTACTGCAGGAGAATGCAGGATTTTCTCTTCTCAGAGAAAGAAACACATGACTAATCAGGTAACACAGCTCACCTTGTTAAGCAGCCAGGAACAGAAACAGTTAGATTCAGGTTCAAGAGATTCAGACTTGGAAGAAGGAGATTCAGGTTTAGAAGACTTCCAAGAGTTGGAGAGAGAAACACTGAGCAGCTGTGATTCACTGAGGAAGGATTTTAACTCAAGAAGCAGGTACCTGGGAGACTCAGGGGCTAAAAGAATCTTCTGTGACCAGGAGAGTTCCAGAGCACTGAGAGACCCAAGGTTAAAGCCCAGACTTCTGGAGGACTGAGCAGAGCCGTGGAAGAGAAGGCAGAAGGGCAAAGAATTCTCAGGGAAGAAGCCTCAGCACAAGAAACACGGTGTGATTGATACAGCTAGCAAGTTTTATAGTGTGAAGCCAGAAAGAGTGAAAGCTGATTTTAAAAGCCAGGACAGAGTCAGTCAATATGGTGGCAGTTGGGTGCAGCATGGAAATTGTTTAAGCAGTCCCAGCTATTCTCACAAACCAGCTGAAACCTTTAGCAGGAAAGCTAATAGGAAGAAAACAGCTGACTTGTATTGCAGAGATGTAAGCCAGAAGAAGTCTGACGGTCCTACGTTTGAAGCACTCTTTAGAAACTCTCCAAACACAGCTGATGTTTTTACCCCGGCACTTACATTCACAGATAAGTGGGGGAGGGATACTTCTGAGGCAGCCATGAGGTATAGCTGTAGGTAGCCCTTCCCCCAAGCCATGCGGCAAGCCATGAGGCTCTGATCAGCCTGACCCTTCCCCCGCAAGCCATGAGGTAATCAGCCTGCTAAGAAAAAGGCATTGAGATTTCAGTAGGCACCCTTCCCACCACTCCAGGTCTGAGCACAGTTTCCCCTAGCCCAGAAACCAACAGACCAGAGCATACCGGTTTGGACAGGTCACCCAGGTACCTCCCCAGGGGCTGCTGATTGGTGGGCAGGAAATACCTGTGGCAAATGGGATTGTAGAATGAGTTTAAAACTGTACTGTATATAAGGCATTGAAGGACGTCCCTCGGGGTTCAGACCTTTTTGTTGGAGGGTACCGGCTCTCTGTCTGATCCTGTGTGCACATTAAAGATCCTGTTTGCATTCCAGCCTGTCTGAGAGTTTTCCTTCTGTGGGTGAGTGATTGAATAAGAGCTTTTCACAGCGTTTGCTATAACATTTTGGTGCATTGGCCGGGAAACTTTCAAAGAAAAGCCTCTCTCTCATCGCACCCACAGTGGGAAGACTACTGCTTTTTGCAGGATCAGGGCCTCTACCGGTCAGGGACCGACCCCTCCAGGTGATTAACGATCCTTGGCGCCACGGGGCCCCTTTGTGCTCCGAAGGACTCTTTGACTTGTCTGGTCAGTTGGTCCCTGCGGCTGAATCCCCGATTGAAAACCGGCTGGATAGACTGGCATCCAAACTACCTGTCTGATCAGAGCTCTAGTGAGTACTGCTATGTTCTGTACTCCGTCTGTAATTCCTAGTAAATTCTAGGAACCTGTAGCGGCCCGATCACCCGCACGAACGGTCCTAGTAGGGACCCCGGGGGGGGGTTTCTGAAGCTATCGTTCGTCCAGTTTTGAGCAATTAATTTTGCTAGAAATCAGAGCAATTAATTTTGCTAAATCAGAGCAATTAATTTTGCTACCTTGGGCCCCTTAAAAGGTATTTAAAGTGCAGCGCTGCCAAAGATATTGAAGAAAAATTGCCTAGGATATTAGTATTACCACTCTTAAGAATCTTTTAAAAGCGCTGCCGAAAACTTCTAAAAGTAACCAAAATATAGCACTTGATAAGTTAAACATACCTGAGATAAAGAATAGATTGCTGCTTCTCTTCTTTCCTTTCTGCTTGTGGGGAGTTTTTCTGAAGCGTGACTGCAAGGAGAGAGTTCTCTAACATGCTCCCCTTGTGCTCCGGTGTAAATTTCTGTCTCCCCATGCTGCCGCTGTGTTAATTTCTGTTCCCCGATGTTAATTTATGCTCCCCTTGTGCTCCGATGTGAATTTCTGTCTCCCCATGTGCTCCGATGTGAATTTCTGTCCCCCCATGTGCTCCGGTGTAAATTTTTGCTCCCCCCATGCTGCCGCTGTGTTAATTTCTGTTCCCCATGTTAATTCATGCTCCCCATGTGCTCCGATGTGAATTTCTGTCTCCCCATGCTGCCCGATGTGAATTTCTGTCTCCCCATGTGCTCCGATGTGAATTTCTGTCTCCCCATGTGTTCCGATGTGAATTTCTGTCTCCCCATGTGCTCCGATGTGAATTTCTGTCTCCCCATGCTGCCTGATGTGAATTTCTGTCTCCCCATGTGCTCCGATGTGAATTTCTGTCTCCCCATGTTGCCGCTGTGTTAATTTCTGTTCCCCATGTTAATTCATGCTCCCCATGTGCTCCGATGTGAATTTCTGTCTCCCCATGTTGCCACTGTGTTAATTTCTGTTCCCCGATGTTAATTCATGCTCCCCTTGTGCTCCGATGTGAATTTCTGTCTCCCCATGCTGCCGCTGTGTTTCCGATGTTAATGTCTGCTCCCCCATGTTGCCGCTGTGTTTCCCGCTCCTGATCTGTGCTCCCCCATGCTGCCCGCTGTTAATGTCCGCTCCCCCTTGCTGCCGCTGTTAATGTCCGCTCCCCCTTGCTGCCGCTGTTAATGTCCGCTTCCCCTTGCTGCCGCTGTTAATGTCCGCTCCCCCTTGATGCCGCTGTTAATGTCCGCTTCCCCTTGCTGCCGCTGTGTTTCCCGCTCCTGATCTGTGCTCCCCCATGCTGCCCGCTGTTAATGTCCGCTCCCCCATGCTGCCCACTGTTAATGTCCGCTCCCCCATGCTGCCTCTGTGTTTCCCGCTCCTGATCTGTGCTCCCCCATGCTGCCGCTGTGTTTCCCGCTCCTGATCTGTGCTCCCCCATGCTGCCCGCTGTTAATGTCCGCTCCCCCTTGCTGCCGCTGTTAATGTCCGCTCCCCCATGCTGCCGCTGTGTTCCCGATGTTAATGTCCGCTCCCCCATGCTGCCCGCTGTTCCCGTGCCTGATATCTGTGCTGCCCCGATGTCTATCCTTGTTTTCCCTTTGGACCCAGAGTCAGCAGAGACAGAGTCATTAAAGGAGAAAACCTGGCCTCATCTGTGAGTGGAGAGCTGAAATCCGGTGTAGAACGCACGTGGAGGCAGCCATCTTGAAAAGACCACGTGTAAGCTACACTGCAATATACTTAAAGCGACTCTGGAGCTCCATCTAGTGGACATTAGCTGTAATTACTACCATTCCCTGTGTTTTAAGTGATCCTGGAGCTCCATCTGGTGGACATTGTAAGAATAGCTAGCATATATATATATCTTAGAAACATAGAAACATAGAAACATGATGACAGAAAAAGACCACAAGGCCCATCTAGTCTGTCCTTCCATAACAACAACTACAACAGTCCACTTTTTACCTTTAGAGATCCTCTGTGTTGGTCCCATGCTTTTTTGAATTCAGTTACTGTCCTCATCTCTACCACCTCCACTGGGAGACTATTCCACGGATCCACTACTCTTTCCGTAAAGAAATATTTCCGCATATCACTCCTGAATCTATCTCCCTTCACCCTCATCCCATGTCCCCTCGTCGCAGAACTTGCTTTCAATTGAAAGAGGCTCTCTCCCTGAACATTTATGCCACGGAGGTATTTAAACATCTCAATCATATCACCTCTATCCCGCCTTTCCTCTAAGGTGTACATATTAAGATCCTTAAGTCTGTCCTCATATGCTTTATAATGAAGACTACTAATCATCTTAGTAGCAACCCTCTGCACCGACTCCATCCTGTTCACATCCTTTTGAAGGTGCGGTCTCCAGAATTGCACACCATACTCCAAATGAGGTCGCACCAAAGACTTATACAGAGGCATTATCACCTCCTTTTTTCTGCTAGCCATTCCTCTCCGTATGCACCCAAGCATCCTTCTAGCTTTTGCCGTCGCCTTTTCTACCTGTTTAGCTACTTTAAGATCATCGGACACAACTACGCCTAGGTCCCGCTCTTCTTTAGGATTGCTGCAGCCCAAATGCATGACCTTACATTTTTTAACATTAAATCCCAGCTGCCAAATTCTAGACCATTCTTCAAGCTTAGCTAGATCCCTCCTCATGTTATCTACACCTTCCTGGGTGTCTACTTTATTGCAGATTTTGGTATCATCCGCAAAGAGGCAAACCTTACCCGACAGCCCTTCCGCTATATCACTAACAAAGATGTTAAAAGAATCGGACCAAGGACAGATCCCTGGGGCACACCACTGGTAACATCTTTCTCCTCAGAGTGAGCTCCATTTACTTGTACTCTTTGTCGCCTCCCACCCAACCAATTTCTAACCCAAGCAGTAACTTTAGGGTCCATCCCTAGGGTGCTCAGTTTGTTTATAAGTCGCCTGTGAGGAACAGTGTCAAAGGCTTTACTGAAATCTAAATACACCACATCTAGAGCTCTCCCTCGGTCCAACTCCCTGGTCACCCAGTCAAAGAAATCAATCAGATTTGTCTGACAAGACCTGCCTCTGGTGAATCCATGCTGCCTCGGATCCTGTAATCCGCTGGACTCCAGAAACCTCACTATTTTCTCTTTCAACAGCGTTTCCATTAATTTACTCACCACTGAAGTTAAACTAACCGGCCTGTAGTTTTCAACCACATTCTGCTTTTGTGTAAAGGCACCACATGAGCCTCTCTCCAGTCCTTTGGCACCACTCCTGACTCCAACGAGGCATTGAAAAGGTCAGTCAGTGGAGTTGCTAGAACGTCCCCAAGTTCCCTCAGTATTCTAGGGTGTATCCCATCCGGTCCCATCGCTTTGTCTACTTTAAGTTGAGCTAGTTTCTCACGAACACAGTCTTCTGAAAATTGTTCAAGATGTCCCTCGCTTCTGTTCTTATTTGTGGGTGTTTTCTGAGGTCCTGCTCCTGGTTCTTCATCTGTGAACACAGAACAAAAATATTTGTTAAGCAATTCCGCTTTATCCTTATCAGCTTCTACATATTCCCCCCCTGTACCCTTGAGTCTGACAATACCACTTTTGCCCTTCCTCTTCTCACTAATATATCTGAAAAATGTCTTATCTCCCCATTTTATTGCATTGGCTATTTCCTCCTCCTTTTCTCTTAACTCTTATCTAAACCAAATCTGACTATATATTTTGTAAATTGCCAAGACCTATATTGTAAGTTGTATTATTTGTCCTGTACTAAGAATAGATAGGATCTGTATTGTAAATTGCATTTTTTTATTGTAAATTGCATTTTTTTCTGAATTGAGATTAGGTTAAGAGATCTGATCCACATTACATACTGTATTTAGTTATTGAACTAGAATTAGAGCATGGGGTCGGGAAAGTCAAAAGAAAAAACGCCCCTACAGTGCATGCTTCACAATTTTAAATCTGGGTTTAGAGAAGATTATGGGGTACCTCTCTCCGCCTCCAGATTATCTTTTCTATGTGAGAGGGAATGGCCAGCCTTGGTTAAGTTGTGGCCTCCCCATGGGTCCACAGACCTGTCCACTGTGTCTTTGCTCCATCAAATTGTTGCAAAAGAGCGCCCTGACCAGTTCCCTTATATTGATTCATGGCTGGCCATATGCCAGCTCAGACCAAGATGGTTCCAGCACTGTCACGAGGATCAGTGTAGAATAATGTTGGCGGCCAGTGGTCGCCAAAAGGGATGGACACCCGCCTCTATCTACCAGGGGTGGGACTCTCCAGACATTCCTCCACGCCCTCTCCCTCTCCCTCTGCTTCAACCTCATGTCCCATCTGCAGCACGGCAGAGTCCGCCCCTAGCTGAAGAATCAGGAAGACCTACTCTTGGGGTGGGTGATGCCAGATTTAGGGAAGATCCTACGGATTCCAGCCCCTCATCTTCAGACTCCCCTCCCACTCCTGGTACCACCTCTAGTGCCACCATCTCCTCCCCTGAGAGCACACAGGCTGAGCTTGAATCGTCCACCCCGAGGGCCTACCACCTGCAGTCGCATGATCTCCAAATGCCATTACGACAAGTACAGGGGCTCCCGTACCTTGATGCTGCTGGGCGTGTGACACTGGGACCATCCAGCCTGATTTATGTCCCTATCTCCACTACGGACCTGTTGAACTGGAAAACCCATTATGCTTCCTATACTGAAAAGCCCCAAGAACTGACAGACCATATGACCAGTAGTATACAAACACACCAGCCTGCCTGGTCGGACACTAGACAACTGCTTCCTACTTTGTTCAGCACAAAAAGAACGAGGGCAAGGCCGCGGATACGGGGGGCCGAGGTTTCCCCTAGCCCCCAATCAATGTGCCTACTGCAAAGAGGAGGGACATTGGAAGAATGAATGTCCAAATCGTAACACAAGACAAGGGAGGTGGCTGGGATCCAGATGGAGCAGACCATCCCGAGAACTCAGAGCTGCCCACCGCTGAGATGTGTGAAGGAGACCCTATCTGGATCAGTGTGTCACATTGAAAACGGGCCAGGGTGTCTGCCTAGGAGAATGGGAGGTTTAAATTTTGAGAGAGACAGAACTTGAACTTCAGAGAGGGATGGAGCACACTGCGAGGTCCTGAGGAACTGCTGAGAGGCAGGAAAAAAGAACTGTTGGACTGACTGGGGGGTTTTGGGGGCTTCTGTGAACGATTGTATTGTTATCCTTTTAATATTGTTTTCTTAGAAAGTAACTGAAATCTACAAGCCATTTTGGCTTCAACAACTGCAATACCCACACCAGCTCAAGATTTTGCT
This sequence comes from Ichthyophis bannanicus, assembly GCA_033557465.1. Lineage (NCBI taxonomy): Eukaryota > Metazoa > Chordata > Amphibia > Gymnophiona > Ichthyophiidae > Ichthyophis > Ichthyophis bannanicus. Next base: position 127,394,948 of record CM066048.1, read on the forward strand.
GTACTATTCTCAGAGCTTTCTTTATCACATTATTAAGCACTGCTGCTTTTGACATACTTTCATGTTATGTGTTTTCAATATTATTGACCAGCTGCAAGAAAATGATATTACAATGTATGTTGTCTCTAGGGAACAGTACCAGAAGCTGTTTTTCTGATGACCCCTATCTGTCTCAATATCTGTCTCAAATGGTTGCTTGTCCATTGCCCTTAGTGGGATTACCTTTGCCCCCATAAACAAGAAAAGAAAAAGAAAAATTGGGACTGAAGGGAAATTGGCTGATAGGTATGTCTAGTATGGCTGCATCCTTGCCTGAGGCTGTAATACATTATGATGGCACGGAAAAAAAAAAAAACATGAGGGCTAAGAAAATGAGTACCCAGAGCCCAGCACAACAAGAGTAAAGCCAGGGGGAACCATACTCTGAACAGAAGTGCACAGAGAATGGACCTAGCTAAGAAACAGGTCAGGCCTGAAAGCGCACAGAAAATGGACCCAGCACAAGAAAAGACATGCCAGGCCTGAACAGGTTAAACAGGCCAAACAAAGCTGGTGATACAAAGTACTCATATGCCCTGAAGATTACAGTGCCAGTGATTAATGAAGCAAAGGGAATGGCAGGGTGCAGCCAGAATGACTCAACACTAGCAAGAATAAAAGCCATTAATATGCTGATAAGGGTGGATCCCAGGGAAAGAACCTTTGCCCCAAAGGAAAGAAGCCTCTGCAGACTTTTTGCACACGGCCCTCCTTTGTCCCAAAGGAAAAGAGGCCTCTGCAGGCCCTGCAACCTTTTACAGTCAGAACAGCAACTTTTGCACACGGAACCAAAACCTTTGTGCAGGAGTTGCTACAGAGGGTATAGGGTATGTGTTGTTTTAAACTCACTAATGCAAGTGTCTCTATTGAACACTCTATCCAAGACCTAAGTGATCGAGTTATCTGCCCATGGGTCCTGGGTGGTTTGTGAATTGGTTCACTTGGCTAGGGGGACTAAAAAATCCCAGTGGTAGGGGTTCCTTTTATTTACTGCTATGTGCCATTCTGCCATGTTTTATCCCCATTCTTTACCGCTTCATGACCACCACCCTTGATACCCTGGTAGAACGCAAGGTGGTTACCATTGTCATGGCTCTGTCCCAAATACACCCCTCTGCGGCTTGCCTCTAGTAATACAGCCCTCAACCGCCTCTAGCGGTTGAGGTCTCACTTAAAAAGGGGGGAATGAGGCAGCCATGAGGTATAGCTGTAGGTAGCCCTTCCCCCAAGCCATGCGGCAAGCCATGAGGCTCTGATCAGCCTGACCCTTCCCCCGCAAGCCATGAGGTAATCAGCCTGCTAAGAAAAAGGCATTGAGATTTCAGTAGGCACCCTTCCCCCCACTCCAGGTCTGAGCACAGTATCCCCTAGCCCAGAAACCAACAGACCAGAGCATACCGGTTTGGACAGGTCACCCAGGTACCTCCCCAGGGCTGCTGATTGGTGGGCAGGAAATACCTGTGGCAAATGGGATTGTAGAATGAGTTTAAAACTGTACTGTATATAAGGCATTGAAGGACGTCCCTCGGGGTTCAGACCTTTTTGTTGGAGGGTACCGGCTCTCTGTCTGATCCTGTGTGCACATTAAAGATCCTGTTTGCATTCCAGCCTGTCTGAGAGTTTTCCTTCTGTGGGTGAGTGATTGAATAAGAGCTTTTCACAGCGTTTGCTATAACACTTCCAGCACACTGAATGCTTGTCCTAACAGATACAGCATTACTAATTATCCTGAGATAAGGAACTCAAACAAACACTTACCTGAAGAAGAAGCAGTTTCTCAGCTTAGCCCAGGAAGGAAGCAGGCTGAATTACTTCTTAAGGACTTCAGAGAATTTCTAGAGAGACGGGCAATTTCTAACCATAAGCCAGCACAGCCTGAAAATAGTTCTGAAGTGGAAATGCCACTAGTCTGTTCTATGCCATCTATAGAACAAGAACAGCCTATGGATTGCTCAACCTGTCTCATTGAGAAGGATAATTAAAGCAAAGCTTGAAAGGTTATATGCAGAAATATACTGGAAGTAACCTGAATGTTTGCAATGCTGAAGAGCTTATGAAAAGTAAATAAGTGAAAGCATATTTTGTTTGTACCTCAGGAGCACTACTGTTTTGCCAGAGTTTATTTAGTTAAAGCAGAGGTCACATGCCCACTGAATGTGAACCCTAGCTGATAATGGACATTTAGCCCAGCACTGAAAAGCCTGTTTTGCCTCATTCTTGTTTTGGCTATTATACATTCTTTTTGCGTCTGTTGCATTTCAACTGCGGAGCGGGAGAAATAAAACCTCATGTAAATAAATATTCTTTGTCTGCCTTACTACTTGACCTTATACAACTACAACCTCAACCCTAAAGGGCATTCAAAGGCCAGCCCCTCCTGAAACTGTAGCAGCAAACGCTGTGAAAAGCTCTTATTCAATCACTCACCCACAGAAGGAAAACTCACAGGCAGGCTGGAATGCAAACAGGATCTTTAATGTGCACAGGATCAGACAGAGATACCAGCAACCTCCACAAGGGTCTGAACCCCGAGGGACGGCCTACAATGCCTTATATACAGTACAGTTTTAAACTCATTCTACAATCCCATTTGCCACAGGTATTTCCTGCCCACCAATCAGCAGCCCCTGGGGAGGTACCTGGGTGACCTGTCCAAACCGGTATGCTCTGGTCTGTTGGTTTCAGGGCTAGGGAAATACTGTGCTCAGACCTGGAGTGGGGGAAGGGTGCCTACTGGAATCTCAATGTCTCTCTTAGCAGGCTGATTACCTCATGGCTTGCGGGGGAAGGGTCAGGCTGATCAGAGCCTCATGGCTTGCAGCATGGCTTGGGGGAAGGGCTATCTACAGTTCGCAGCATGGCTTGGGGGAAGGGCTACCTATAGCTACCTCATGGCTGCCTCATTCCCCCCTTTTTAAGTAAGACCTCAACCGCTAGAGGCGGTTGAGGGCTGTATTACTGGAGGCAAGCCGCAGAGGAGTATATTGGGTCAGGGCCATGACCGTGGCAGCCGCCTTGCGTTCTACCAGGGTGCCAAGGGTGGAAACAACCTTTTCTCAGTCTGATCCCGGTTCCAGGAAAGGTGTCTGTAAATCAGTCTCTCCGGTGGTCCAGAGTTCGTCGGGCAGTCTGTTAGAACCCCGTACTGGGCAGAAGTGTCAAAGCGTAGGGGCTGGTTTGGAACTGTGACAGAAGTCCAGGCTGGAACAATTTCTGGTGCAGCGGCCTTGACACGAGAGTGATGGATCCTCGGAGCAACTTCAGCCACCTTGACAGCCGTGGGGGTGGTCCGCAGAACAGTATACGGGTCTCGCCACTGGGGAGTCAGCAGATCCTGCTTCCACTCCTGGATCCATTATCACTGGAGGTTCCTTTGCTGGTAGGAAATATTCCATTATGCCCTTGACTGATCTCCACATGTTTACAGATCAGACAAGTGCACGCGCGTGTTCTGTAATTCTGACAAGTTTTAGAATCACACCAATTTTTTTTTTTTTTTTTTTTTTTGCCTGTGAGAATTTGTCATCAATCTATCCCTCATCATTTTTTATATTCATTAGCCAGATACATCACTTCACATCATTAAATTGCCTTCACCAGTTTACTGTCCATCAGAGTCCTTCCACATCATTAATTACCTTCATCAGTTTACTGTCCATCAGAGTCCTTCCTCTTAATATATCACTTTACCCCTCACAACACTTTCCACCAACTACATACATAGGTCCTTCAATTTTTTTCTTTTTCTATACCATACTAATGTATCCTTATCTGGCAAGGCTGCTAAAACAATTGTTAGAGACATAGTATTGTTGTAAACAGTGTCCATTTCCCACTAACTTAATTGGTGCAGTTCTAGATTGGCATGGGTGCTCATTCTAAATAGCGACTGTCTAAACAATCTTCAATATAAAACGATACATCAATTCCAATAGAAAGAAATATGGCTCCTAACATGACAGCCACATATCTCTCATGTATGGCTAGAGTCTATTGTACACCTGGTTCCCAGTGAGAGTACTGTAGGAAACTTAAAAATACTTGGACTGATCTTGAAAATGCAGTGGTCCACAAAGATTTATGTAAGCTATCCATTAATTATGGTGTCAAAAGAGATCCTCTTGAGGTGAGAGACTAAGAGGGTACAAGGCATTGGTGGTTGGGCCTCATGGCGATACTCCTTCTGGTTCTTCTTGGCCTGCAAGGCATTTGTGAATAGGCCTCATGGCAATACTTCCTCGGGTTCTTCTTGGCCTATTCCCCCCTGCCTATTCATGTCTCTTCAGAGGCATAAATGTACAAGGTTCGTGTTTTCTCAGGCCTTGTGGGTCCTCGAGGAGTCTTAGAGCAGTCAGAATTCCAGTGGCCCAGATCATCACACTTGGAGTAGCACGTTTTATTGCCTTTTTCCTAGGCTGTCGTCTCACCTTCTGCCCCTCTCTCTCATTCATTTTCTCAAAGCTCTCCTGGATCATTGCTGACAAGTAAGATTTAGTTTTATCCAATCAACTCGAGTTAATGTTATCATTATATTTGTAAATAATATTTTTACAAATATTTCCATATTTCTGGGAATCACAGTTCCATCTTTCCACTAAATTTGCTTTATATACTTGGGAACCAAGCGATTTCAGATCAGCCCCTTTCCAAAATTTAATATTTACTCATCTTATTGCTGTGTATACTGGACCTCTACATAATGTACTCCTACCAGTATATTTGGTAACAAAGTACAAATGTATAAACTAAAAAGATTTGTATCTCACAGTGCTATAATATATTGTGCTCCTGAACTCTGGACACCAACATGTAAAATTCAAATACAGCAGGACAGGTGAATTTATTCTAAATAGCACCTATGATGTTACTGTCCTGTTCATCATTCATGAGCACAGAGCTTAACAAGGCAAAGTGATTACCTTGTATCTTATAGTTCAAAACAGGCATGAAACTGATACTTTATAAGAAGGTTGGTGGATATCTGGAATGCAATATCATTGTAGTATCAGAAAAATGAATACAGTTGATCAAGGCAGTTTAATGTACCAAGCAGGAAAGAACGCAATCATCAGCACAGCATTTACTGTCTGCAGAATAAACTGCCAAAGATGGCATATCATGCAGAAGTATTACTTGCTTAAGTTTGTATGTGCAGTCAAAACCAAATATATGTACCAGAGAAAATCCAGGCTTTAAAGGACAAGTAAAAAAATCTTCATTTCTTCATGATCTTATAAGGATTTTTCTCCAGCCTTTGTTTGCTTCCAGCAGACATTTGAGGATGCTCAAAGGAGGCACCTCATGGTTCTAGAAGCTCAAACTCTACAATTAAAATTGATGACAAGAGGATTGTTTGCAGGCTAGGTGTGGCTAGGTGAATTGGGGTTCTTTGTCCTCTAGGAGAAAGACTCCTAGATGATTTTTTTCTTCTTTTGTCCTTTCTAATGGGCCTCCATTCATCTGCTAGAAGAAGGAACTCCTCCCAGTATCTTTCTATAGCTATGCAAACTATTTCAGCAGTTCCAACTATCCCCCAGTCACCGCTGAGAGGTGTGACCAAAACACCTGGTTCCCTGACCACTGATCATGCATGTAACATAGCAATGAAATTGGATATGCATCAAACAATGCAATTGTCTTCCTTCACTGATATACCAGTACCACAGTCCACACACAGCATACGCCCCCCCCTTTTCCAAACTGTGCCCTTACCTTCTATCAGTAGACCTGGTGTTTTTCACTGTTTGGGGACACAGGGGCGACTCGTCAATAACTTCACCTTTTACTGATAGAGTATCAAAATCAATCCTGAAATATAAAGACCTAATGTCTGGACAAAAACTTTCTTTCCCTAATGTCACAACTAAACACAGAGCCACTAACAAACACAGAGCCACTAGCAATTTTTACATAACAGTACATTAACTATATGGGCCAGCCATGAATCCATACAGGGAAGCTGGTCCGGATACTCCCTCACCACAATTCAGCCTCCGGACCCCATGCTCTAATCACAATTCACAAATCACAATGTTCAGTGTAAATTTTCTAATCTCACTTCTGGGAATACAATATACAATATAATCCTGGTAACAGGCAGAGTTTGGTTGCACAAAACACAGGACCACAAAGGGAAAAAAAAAAGAGGGAAAACAGAAAACAGAGACGTCTCAGCAGCGAATACTCATACACTCTCTTTCCTCAGTAGCAGCTTGTTACAAATACATCACAGACACTCTCTCTAGCTGTATCATAGGATTTAACTTTCACCATGAGGATATTAGAAATACAGTACAGTATGAGAAATATAGCTAGCTATTTTCTAATGTCCACTAGATGGAGCTCCAGGATCACTTTAACCATAAGGATAAAAATACAGCTAGTTTTTAAATGACCACTAGATGGAGCTCCAGGATCACTCCAGGGCAGCCCAATACCTCTGCAGAGAAACGCACGTGGTGTCCACAAGATGGCTGCTACCTCCTCGTGCTCCTCCACACCGGCTCTCCACAGATGGAAAAAAAGGGGAAATGGTGGACTTCCAAGCATCACCTCTCTTTTAATCAACCAAAAAACAAAGGTTAGCATTTTATTGATTTTTTTATGGTTTTAAAGGCAGGAAACCCAACGGGGGCTCAGGGAAGGCAGAGAAACTCGGCGGGGGCCCAGGGAAGGCAGAGAAACTCGGCGGGGGCCCAGGGAAGGCAGAGAAACTCGGCGGGGGCCCAGGGAAGGCAGGGAAATTAGGCGGGGGGCCAGGGAACGCCGGAAACCCAGCGGGGGCTCAAGGGAACACCGGAAAATTTAGCGGGGGTCAGCTGTGCACCGGGACAGCACCGAGAGGCACAAAACCTCAGCGGAGGCCCAAGGGAAGGCAGTAATTCACATGGGGAGCATGGATTCACATCGGACAGCATGGGGGGAGGCAGAATTAACATCGGAGCACAACTGAGAGAGAAATTCACATCGGAGCAGAAATTAACACAGCGGCAGCATGGGGGAACAGAAATTTACATCGGAGCACAGAAATTACATCGGGGGTTCAGGGAAAGGCATTAAATCCACACCGGAGCACATGGAGGGCAGAATTCAACATCGGAGCAGAAATTAACACAGTAGCAGCATGGGGGGAACAGAAACTTACATCGGAGCACAGAAATTACATCGGGGGTTCAGAGAAAGGCAGTAAAACCACACCGGAGCACATGGAGGGCAGAATTCACACCGGAGCAGAAATTAACACAAATTAGAAACGGAACGGAAGCATATTAGAGCCCTCTCCTTGCAGTCACGCTTCAGAAAACTCTCCACAAGCAGAAAGGAAAGAAGAAGCAGCGATCTATTCTTTATCTCAGGTATGTTTAACTTATCAAGTGCTATATTTAGTTACATTTTTTTCTTTCGGCAGCGCTTTTAAAGGATCTCAGATTACTGCAGTTTCAGATATTCAGATTTTACCGGTATTCAGATTCAGATACAGGACGAGCAATGGCTTCAGGGCCACTAAGGCCCGTACTAGGACTGCTCGTGCAGTTGATCAGGCTGCTACAGGTTCCCAGAAATTACCAGGACTCACAGATAGAGTACAGAACTAGCCCCAGACAAGGTAGCAGTACTCACCAGAACTCTGATCAGACAGGAAGTTTGGATGCCAGTCTATCCAGCTGGTTTTTCAATCGGGGATTCAAACCGCAGGGACCAGCTGTCCAGACAAATCAAGGTGTCCTTCCGAGCACAAAGTGGCCCGGGGGCGCCAAGGACCGTTAATCACCTGGAGGGGCCGGTCCCTGACTGGTGGAGGCCCAGATGCTGCAAAAGCAGAAGTCTTCCCACCGTGGGTGTGATGAGAGAGGCTTTTCTTTTAATATTTCCCGGCCAACGCACCAATTTGTAGCAGCAATCGCTGTGAAAAGCTCTTATTCTATCACTCACCCGCAGAAGGAAAACTCACAGGCAGGCTGGAATGCAAACAGGATCTTTAATGTGCACAGGATCAGACAGAGATACCAGCAACCTCCACAAGGGTCTGAACCCCGAGGGACGGCCTACAATGCCTTATATACAGTACAGTTTTAAACTCATTCTACAATCCCATTTGCCACAGGTATTTCCTGCCCACCAATCAGCAGCCCCTGGGGAGGTACCTGGGTGACCTGTCCAAACCGGTATGCTCTGGTCTGTTGGTTTCAGGGCTAGGGAAATACTGTGCTCAGACCTGGAGTGGGGGAAGGGTGCCTACTGGAATCTCAATGTCTCTCTTAGCAGGCTGATTACCTCATGGCTTGCGGGGGAAGGGTCAGGCTGATCAGAGCCTCATGGCTTGCAGCATGGCTTGGGGGAAGGGCTATCTACAGTTCGCAGCATGGCTTGGGGGAAGGGCTACCTATAGCTACCTCATGGCTGCCTCAAAACCCTCAAGGTTTAGGGAGCGGGTGGGTGGCAAGCCTTGTCTTAAACCTTTGCTTATTTTAAACCATTCTGTTTCTCCTTGTTCCGTTCGAACTGTTGCTTCTTGATCAATGTACAGATTGTGCAAGAGTATGATCAGGTGTTCTGGTATACCCATGCTTCTTAATGTGGCCCAGAGTTTCTCATGGTTTACCACAGTCAAAAGCTTTGCTATAGTCGATAAAGCACAAATAGATATCCTTTTGGTATTCTTTAGTCTTTTCAAGGATCCATCTCACATCAGCAATGATGTCTCTCGTTCCTCGCCCTTTCCTGAACCCTGCTTGCACTTCAGGTAGTTCTTGTTCCAGGTATGGTTGTAGTCTCTTTTGAATAATCTTCAGTAGAATCTTGCTGGCATGTGGGATCAGAGCGATTGTGCGATAATTTCCACAGTCAGTTGGATCACCTTTCTTTAGTATTGGTATAAACACAGATCTTTTCCAGTCAGTTGGCCATGATGTTGTCTTCCATATTTCTTGGCAGAGCCTTGTAAGTACGGTAACAGCTGCATCAGATTGCTGTAATACTTCTAAGGGAATGCTATCAATGCCTGGTGCTTTGTTCTTTGATAAGGCTTTCAATGCTGCTTCAACTTCTTCTTTCATCACCAATGGTTCTCGATCATAAGGTACAGGTTGAAACGGCTGTTGGTCCACTTGATCTTTATCATATAAAAACTCTGTATATTCCTTCCGTCTTTTCTTGATCTTCTCAGCATCATTCAACATAGAACCTTGAGCATCTTGTAACATTCCAATTCGAGGCTGGAACTTTTTCTTTAACTCTCGTAGCTTTAGGAAAGCCAATCTTGTTCTTCCTCTAATAGTTTCTGCTTCTATTTCCTTGCATGCGTCATTGTAGTACTTTTCCTTGTCCTGTCTTGCTGCATGTTGGAAATCTCTATTGAGTTCTGTGAATGTCTTTCTTTCTCCTCTGGCTTCAGCTTCTCTGTGTTTCTGGGCAATTTTCAGTGTTTCTTCCGTCATCCATTTTGGCCGTTTTTTCTTTTTCACCATTTGTAGAGACTTCTCGCTTTCTTCCAACACAACCTTCTTGATGTCATTCCATAACTCTTCTGGAGCTCTATCATTTGTATCTAAAATAGCAAATCGATTTTGCAGGCAGTCTTTAAATTCCAGTGGTATATTCTCAAGGTCATATTTTGCTGCATTCATGAGTGGTTTGCTCTTTTTCAACTTTAGCTTGAGTTTGCATACTAGTAGTTGATGATCTGTACTACAATCAGCTCCAGGTTTTGTCTTTATTGATGTTATAGAGCTTTTCCATCATTGACTTCCACAGATGTAGTCAATATGATTTTTATACAATCCATTGGGTGAAGTCCATGTGTACAGTCGCCGCTTGTGTTGCTGGAAGAAGGTGTTTGAGATGAATAGATCGTTGGTCTTGCAGAATTCTATCAGTCTTTCTCCAGCTTCATTTCTGTTGCCAAGTCCATATTTTCCAACTACTTTGTCTTCTTCTTTGTTGCCAACTTTTGCGTTCCAGTCACCCATGACTATCAGGATATCCTGTTTACATGTTCTGTCAAATTCAGCTTGTACTTGTTCATAGAACTCTTCAATTTCATTCTCTTTTGCAGCTGTTGTTGGGGCATATACTTGAATTATAGCTGTGTTGATAGTCATTCCTCGTAGATGAATAGAGATTAAGCGTTCGCTGACTGCATTGTATTTCATTACAGTTCTTGCAAGTTTCTTCTTTATTATAAATGCAACACCGTTTCTTCTTTGCCTTTTATTTATTTTATTTATTTATTTTATTTATTTAACATTTTTTATATACCGCACTATTCATCATCAGTGTGGTTTACATTGAACAACAATATACCTGCCAATACATGACTGATCTAGGTTTACATATAACAGGGAAGATAAACTGGGTGTGAACTGGGGATAACTATCTACATAATTATACATAATTATATATTGTGATGGGGCCCGTGGTTAGAGCCCTTTAACCCTTATACAGGCGGTTGCCTAGGGTCTATAAGACAAGTAAACTGCTCTGGCTGTGTAAATGAAAGAGTCTCTCAGAGCAAATTGAATGAAAAATAAGATGGGTTTTATTCCCCGTCCCGCTCGGACTATCAACAAGAACAGAAACTTCAGGTGTGAGCGAAGAAACAAAAATAGTGGCAAATATATTCTTTAGTTTACATGCACAAAGTTCTCTTTGTCATTTAATCAAACAGCAGGGCTGCATTTATAACAGATACTACAATCCATGGGAGAGGGATCTTGAAGGCTGCTGCCATCTTCCCATACCATGCTTTCTCCAGCACTTCCCAAACTCCCTGTGTCAGAGTCCTCTTGTATACGGCATTCAGACACTGCGTCTTGTGACAACTCACTAGGGCATTCATTGGAGGCTCTTCTCCCTTCGGGTTTATACCTCCCTGGCTTGTAGTAGCTTCTACCTGGGCTTTCCTCCCAGAACAACAGCTCTGAATCTCCTTGCTTCGTGTGGTTATAGTCAAGACCGCGCCCTTGGCACTTATAAGTTTTAAACCCCTCACTGTAAGCGTATGGAGGTTTCTTTCTATCTGTAGGAATTGCCTTGGTGCTTGGCTCCCTGTATCTTTTTACTCTAGCCTCCCAGGCTGGTTGTACAGAAGTGAAATTGGTCCTAGCTTTGCAGCTATTTCTTATGGTGCACATATGCTTGGAGTTCCCATCCCCCAACACTTTCCTTTTAAACTGACCTGTGCTTAAAGCTGGCACATACCGGTCTCCTGTGTAGTGGGACACTCCTGGCTTCTCTTTAAGGCTAACTCGGGTAGCAGGTTTTCTTCCAGTACAGCTTGCCTTAAACCTCTGTTCCTGAGTGCTGGAGCTCTCTTCACTTCCTGGTTCTCCGTGAGAAAAGTTTTCTCCCAACACTCCTCTGGGGTTTCTGCTCAGCTGATTGTAGCCACACCTCCTGCTACTCTCTCCCCGGCTTCTGCCATGCTCCTGAGTTGTATCGTGCCTTTCTCTCCCTCTGCCCTCTTTCCACTGACTGGAACCCTGTCTTAAATAATCCCTAGCCCTGCACGTGACGTGGGGATTTGCCATCAGGTGTTCCTGACGAGCTTTCTGTTTGTTACGCAGTAACAATTTCCTTTGCTCAACTGTTTCAGTGTGCCTAGTGCTCCTTTCCAATGCTGAATCTGAGGTAAGCCTTTCTTTTACCTGCACTTTCATGGGCTGTGTACGCTCTGCTGCATCACATATCCCCCCTCTTAAGATATTCCGGGATGGTGAACTTTTGTGCACACAGCCCGGAATCTGTCCTGGCTTCATGAGTGTCCCCTCATACCTGCTGTATAACGGGTTACCCTCCTCCCAGGGTTTCTGTGGACATGTGCCTGCTGCCCGGTGCTTAGGTAGTATGCTGAAACGGCTAACAGTTGCCATTCTCTCGTGCCATGGTTTCAATACATTTATGTGGTACGTCTGAAGGCGTCCCCTTTCATTCTTGACCACATATGATACCGGACCCTTGCGGTCCATTACCGTATAGGGACCATTCCACCGGGCCTCAAATTTTGGCCCTGGATCAGTGACCATTACCACGACCTTGTCGCCTGTGGCCAACTGTCGAGGTTTTTTACCCCTGTCATAATATTTTTTCTGTGTTTTCCTACTATCTTGTAAATTCCTATCTGCGGTTTGAGATGCCCTCTGGAGGCGACTCCGTAGCCCGCAAAGGAACTGGGGAACTCCTATTTCCTCCTCTCCCGGTTCCACCCTGGTCCCTCAAAATGTCCAGGACTCCTCCTGGTGCCCGTCCGAACATAAGCTCATAGGGAGATGTTCCTAGGGAGGTTTGCGTTCGTTCCCTGCTAGCGTATAGGACAAATGGGAGCATAGTGTCCCAGTCTGCCATTTGCCCCTCTAACCCCCTCCTTAGCAACTGCTTAAGGGTTTGGTTAAAACGTTCCACCAGACCGTTTGTCTGTGGATGATACGCCGCTGTTTTTATATGGGTGATGCCAAAAGCATCCCATACTTGCGCCAAATATCTTGAAACAAAATTGCTTCCTCTGTCTGTGAGCATTTCCCTCGGGAAACCCACCTCACAGAACAATTTTATTAACTCTGTGGCTATAAACCTGGCGGATATGTTCCGCAGAGGAATTGCCCATGGGAATCTGGTGGCTACATCCATGATAACGAGGATGTACTGAAATCCCCTAGGGGTTCTCACCAGGGGCCCTACGATGTCCATCGCCATTCTCCTAACCGGTTCTGTTATGGTAGGCGTTTGGATCAGGGGAACTCCTACAGGCTTAGCAGCGCTTACTCGCTGACAAGCCGGACAGGCCTCACAGAATTTCTTCGTCTCTCGAAATACTCCCGGCCAGTAAAAACGCTCGAGAATTTGGTCGAGTGTGGCCTGCACCCCTTTATGCCCTCCAATGGGGTGGTCATGAGCGAGCCTCATGACAACTGCCTTAAAGGTGGTAGGAACTACCAACTGTTTCCTAATGGCATCATTTTGGGGATTACTACTCTCCCTATATAAAATATCATCCTCTAATAGGAACCTGGGGAGCACATCTCTATCTGCCTTTGCGAACTCGAAGGCGTATTTTAATACAGGGTCTGCCTTCTGCTCTTTGGCAAAAGATGGAAACCTTTTTACTAGGTCTGCCGGTACCCAGGGTAACCCTTGCCCATCGGCTACTCCGGCTCTCAACTGGGCTCGGTGATGCCTCTCCCGGCGCTTTTCGCCCTTGCTTTTCTTTTTACCCTCGCTGGGGGTAGCGATTAAATCCTCATGTCTGGGAAGCTCGTGTAGGCCTTCATCTGCAATCACCTCTTCCCCCTCTTCTGGTTCTACCTCTCCTTCTTCTACTACGGGGGCAGGATCTTCCTCTAAAGTTTCACTAGGGGTCCTCAGTCCCTTCGCCTGAGATCTGGTGGAAACTAATCCTCCCTTTATGCAAGTACTATCTTCTATACCTTTATAGAATGGTGGCCAATCTCTTCCCAACACTATATCATATGGTAGTTTGGGAATGATGGCTACTAAGACTTCCCTTCGTGTGCCTAAGCCCTTAACTTTTACCCTGAATAAAGGATACCAAGTTGTTGCTCCATGCACACATTGTATTTTCGCTGTTCCTTCTTGCTGACTCGGGGGAAAACCCCTCTGGGCCTGTATGGTTTTCCAAAAACGGCGAGAGACCATACTTTGGTCGGCCCCCGAGTCAAGCAAGACCTTAGCTGGGACTCCCTGCACTTCCACATCCACACGGAAACCTGCAGCTATGTGTTGATCATGGTTAGTAACAAGTGCTGTCCGATACATACATTCTCTCTTTAGGTGCCCACTTTTTCCACACTTAAAGCATTTTAACATTTTGTTACTTTCCATTTTCCTATACATGGATTCCTTTGAACCCACTATGTTCCTTGGAGAAACATTGGTACTTTTTACAGAGTTGGCTAACCCTAACCTGCTGCCAGCGCTGGCTTCTTTCATTACTTCAGCCTCAAAGAACCTTTCAGTTAGGTGCGCTGCTTCAGCAGAGGTTCTACAATTCTGTAGGGTCAGGAATGTCCTAACTTCCTCCGGCACTGCCTCAAAGAATTGTTCTAATACAATTAGGTCAATTATATCACTAATAGGTTTACCCTCGGGTTCAAGCCATTTTAAAACCAGCCCATGCACTCTATGATATAGTGCCTTTGGGGTTTCATTAGGTTGAATCCGGGTAGACCGGAGCATGCGTCTATACATGGTAGGGGTTAAGCCCAGCCTATCACGCACGGCTCTCTTAACTTCCTTATAATCAGCTGCCAAAGCGGCAGGCATGGCCCTATAGGCTGCCTGAGCCTCGCCGGTTAGCGCTGAGGCTAGCCTAACGGCCCATTGCTCTTCTGGCCACTTAGCGTTAAGAGCTATCCTCTCAAAAGTTTGCACAAAATCATCGAAATTATCATCACCATGCATTTGTCCCAGTGTCCATATCCCACAACTCTGTGGGCCTACCCCACAGATAGGTACAGCTGCTGGCGACTCCTCTTTCTTCGGCTCCTTCAGGAGAGTATGCACTAAGTCTGTCAGGGGCTTCTGTTGATCCATCAGGGCAGCGATAGCCTGCTCCTGGTTCTTCCGAGCTAGCTCTCCCTGCTTCTCGAATTGCATGCTCATCCATCTTAGGACCTCTTGTGCATCTATCGTAGTCATCTCTTTTCCTGGAAGATAAATCAGAGACACGAACACCAAGTGTGGCACTATAACAACAGTGAAAGAAAAATTCCTTCCTCTCAAGCCTTCTCCTTCTCACCAGAGATCCTCCCCAACCTGTGCCCAAATACCCTTTACCTGAGCCAGGTGGAGGTTCTTATTTTGAGAAGGTGCTTGCCGTCGCACTCTTGGAACCTGGATCCTCCTCCGGGCGTGCCAACTTCGCTCTTCCCGCGTTGTCGCTCCGCTCCGTAGCTCCTTGTCTCATTGACTGGATCCGATAAAACTACGCCAACTTGTGATGGGGCCCGTGGTTAGAGCCCTTTAACCCTTATACAGGCGGTTGCCTAGGGTCTATAAGACAAGTAAACTGCTCTGGCTGTGTAAATGAAAGAGTCTCTCAGAGCAAATTGAATGAAAAATAAGATGGGTTTTATTCCCCGTCCCGCTCGGACTATCAACAAGAACAGAAACTTCAGGTGTGAGCGAAGAAACAAAAATAGTGGCAAATATATTCTTTAGTTTACATGCACAAAGTTCTCTTTGTCATTTAATCAAACAGCAGGGCTGCATTTATAACAGATACTACAATCCATGGGAGAGGGATCTTGAAGGCTGCTGCCATCTTCCCATACCATGCTTTCTCCAGCACTTCCCAAACTCCCTGTGTCAGAGTCCTCTTGTATACAGCATTCAGACACTGCGTCTTGTGACAACTCACTAGGGCATTCAATGGAGGCTCTTCTCCCTTCGGGTTTATACCTCCCTGGCTTGTAGTAGCTTCTACCTGGGCTTTCCTCCCAGAACAACAGCTCTGAATCTCCTTGCTTCGTGTGGTTATAGTCAAGACCGCGCCCTTGGCACTTATAAGTTTTAAACCCCTCACTGTAAGCGTATGGAGGTTTCTTTCTATCTGTAGGAATTGCCTTGGTGCTTGGCTCCCTGTATCTTTTTACTCTAGCCTCCCAGGCTGGTTGTGCAGAAGTGAAATTGGTCCTAGCTTTGCAGCTATTTCTTATGGTGCACATATGCTTGGAGTTCCCATCCCCCAACACTTTCCTTTTAAACTGACCTGTGCTTAAAGCTGGCACATACCGGTCTCCTGTGTAGTGGGACACTCCTGGCTTCTCTTTAAGGCTAACTCGGGTAGCAGGTTTTCTCCCAGTACAGCTTGCCTTAAACCTCTGTTCCTGAGTGCTGGAGCTCTCTTCACTTCCTGGTTCTCCGTGAGAAAAGTTTTCTCCCAACACTCCTCTGGGGTTTCTGCTCAGCTGATTGTAGCCACACCTCCTGCTACTCTCTCACCCCGGCTTCTGCCGTGCTCCTGAGTTGTATCGTGCCTTTCTCTCCCTCTGCCCTCTTTCCACTGACTGGAACCCTGTCTTAAATAATCCCTAGCCCTGCACGTGACGTGGGGACTTGCCATCAGGTGTTCCTGACCAGCTTTCTGTTTGTTACGCAGTAACAATTTCCTTTGCTCAACTGTTTCAGTGTGCCTAGTGCTCCTTTCCAATGCTGAATCTGAGGTAAGCCTTTCTTTTACCTGCACTTTCATGGGCTGTGTACGCTCTGCTGCATCACAATATACATTGAATAGGTTACATCAAAATTCGATATTTGACAAGAATACAGTGTTTTCACATTTCATTTCCAGCATAGTAGACCATGTGATCATTTGATGCAAAGTGCCCGATGCCAGTCCATTTCAGTTCGCTGACACCCAACAGATCAAGTTGTACACGTTCCATTTCATTCTTGACCACCTCCAGCTTCCCTTGGTTCATGCTTCATACATTCCATGTTCCAATGTGTAAGACATCTTTACAGCTTCTGGCTCTAATTTCATGTGCAGCTGCATCAGTAGTCAGACGTCCCAAGTGCTTTGATCCAACCACATCATAAATGCTGGCTTTACTCTGAAAAGTCTTCAGCTTTTCCCCAGTAGCTAGTTGAGTGCCTTCCAACCTGGGGGGCTCATCTTCCAGCACTACAGCACAATTTGTTTTGTTGTAACTATCCATTGGGTTTTCATGGCAAGATACAGAATTAGATTGCTGGGCCTTTCTTCCACGCAGTTTAAGTTTGGTGTTGTTGCCGTTGTCACAGAAATGTGATCCTCTGCCGTCAACACTATCCCAGTCTGCTGCTGCCCAGATGGATGGTTTGTCTTGGTCTGGCACCTCAGCTGAGACCTGTCTATCTTAGGAGACCAAGCCAGTAGTTAAACTACCGATAGTTTAGCTCTCAGCATCACTGATGCACACAAGCCCTCACAGCACGACAAGCTGCAAACCATGTGACTCCTTATAAAATTAGCGACAATGAATTGGTAATAAAGCATCCTTAAAGGTTGGTGTAAATTCTGAGGTCTTTTCTCCTCCACTTTTAAATACCACAATATGGTTATTAAATTCAGCTTTTACTAAGTTTTTTTTTTGCTGTTAATCAATAGGCTGATCCCTCAGTACTACTCTGATAAGTGATATTTATAACAAATCATACAAACACCTGCGTGCGTGTCATAGGGGTTATTTTAGAAGTTCTAGTCGTGATTTAAACATGTCAAGGGTCATTTTAGAAAAGGTCCAGTTTACATACAATGTCCAGACGAAAGAGGAACCTGTGTCTTTTAGGGAAACTGCTAGGTACTTATGACCTAGATTGGTCACTGTTGGAAACAGGATACTGGGCTTGATGGATCTTGGTCTGACCCAGTATGGCATAACTTATCATCTTATGTTCTTAAAGAGCCTCTTGGGACTGGTCTGAACTCTGGACTAGCTCAGCCAGATTAATATATAGACACCAAACTCTACTGCAGTCCAAGAATAGGCTGAGTCCCCTTGCTCCAAAAGGAAGTGAATATCTCTAGTCAGGGCCAGCCCGTCCATTGTGCAATAATGTTGTTCACACAAGGCCCCGTGCTTGAGAGGTGCCCAGTTTGGGAGATGAGCTATTGATTAACAGATTTCTAGAACAGAGAGACTTGAACTATGAAGCTGGCTGTTCCCCCCTTTTAAAGGCAAATCATTTCTCTGACCACCTTCATGCAAATGAGTGCACCCTGCTTCCTGTTTAAATATCTGCTACCGTTTCCCTTATCAGAAGTCTGTTCACAAGCAGAGCCTCCAGTTCCTTTGAGTTCTGATTTCCAGGCTCACATCATGAAGTCACTGTTTGCTTTTCTTTTCCTTCTTGTACTCCCTTTATGTAAGTTTTCTTCAGAAGTGGGTAAAATATTTCTGCGCTTTTCTGATTAGGTTAGTGCTTATCAATTTCCTCAATTTTTACAGGTGTTGTTTCCCAAATTACCCTGGTGGAATCTGGTCCTGGAATTGTGAAGCCCTCAGTCACTCTCACACTGACCTGTAAAGTCACCACTTACAATATTGGGAGTGGCTACTGGTGGAACTGGATCCGGCAGCCTCCTGGGAAAGCACTGGAATGGTTGGCATATATAGGTGGTAGCGGTGGAGACACAGCCTACACCCCCTCTCTCCAAAGCCGACTAACTATCTCCAAAGACAATTCCAGGAATGAATTCTATCTACAAATGAGGGGCATGAAACCTGAAGACTCAGCCAGATATTACTGTGCGAGAGACACAGTGTGAGGAAGGAAGGAGGAACTCGTACAGATACTGTGACTCTCTCTCTGCATATAGAGAGGAACTAGAGGAATATCTGCAGTTCCCTTTCTGAAACTGTTTCCTAAACAGCTGCACCAGTCATAAAGAGGAATGAAGTGAATTATGCTTGAAGTATATTTGGGGGAAAGCTTTTTCTAAGTTGTGGAATAAACTCTTAGGGCGGCATTTTCAAAGGCACCTACACGGCTAATGCCTTGAAAACCCCCGGTTATGTCGCTACGTGCCCCGATGCTATCCGGTTAGCATTAGGGAGTGTTAGGGGCATTCCAGGGTGCAGCAGAAGTGGGGAACGGCGCTACCCGGGTAGCAGTGATGTTTAAGGCTCTGAAGCTAACCAGGCACCATCGAAAATTGCTGCTACCTGGTTAGTCTCGTCTGCTGCTGGTTTTTGCAGTGAACCCCAGATATTCACTTCCGTTTCCACAGAACTGAATATCCGGGGTGAAGAGGTCGGACCTGCCCAACTGAATATCCGGCCCTTAGTCTTTTGGACTTTCAGGTTTGATGGAAAAACCCCCAGATGAGGTATAAATATAAAGGGGGCAGATATAAGTATTTACAGAAGTGGATTTAAATAATAAATATTTAATTTAGGAATGTTGTATGAGCAGACTGTTGTGCATCACAGAAATATTTTATTAAGCACTGTAAAAGTTAAAATAGAAGATTTCTGAAAAAATATCTTACTTTCAATCATTCTTTTTAATAACTTCAGTCATGGAAAGCCACGAGGTAAAACCCCTGCGCATGACATTGTTTCCTATCCCTTTCCACTGCTCAGCTACTGAAAACGGCATTAACTGTGCTGAATCTTCCCCCCACTTCCACCTCCAATCCAAAGCGCCACTGAGTTATACTAGATAAACCCCGCACTGTACGGCACAGGTGTAGGACTGCAGCGCCGGCTGGACCGCCAAGCCACAACCCCCCAGCATTCAGCTTCTCACCTGGGAGAGGGAGGGCAGCATGGCAAGTCCTCTGCTGCATCAGGCTTTAAAGTGCCCGCGCTGGTGCTCCCACGGCCTGCTGATCCTGCCCCCCTCTGATGCAACTTCCTGCTGGAGGGGCCAGAGCGGCAGGCCAGGAGCGCGCCTGGACAAGCACCCGATGTAGTGGAGAGATCACCATGCTGCCCTCCCTCTCCCAGGCAAGAAGCTGAATACTGGGGGGAGGGGGGGGCAGAATGGCAGCTCGGACTGGGTGGCACTGGACTGCTACTTCACCTGGGAGAGGGGACCGGCCCTGACTCAGTAATATTTAGCATATTTCCCTTTTATTGAAATCCAACAGCGTTTCAGAAATTGACAGTTATATTATAAGCAGGTGGCTACTTTTCTCTATAAAATAGTGGTGTAAATGGCCAAAAATGCACATTAAATGTAGACGTGAGAACTTACACCAACCTCAGGGCTGTCATAAATGCCTGCACCTAGATTCCTAAAGAACGCACATAAGTTATAATAATGTCTAACTTGCGCGTCTAGATTTGTGCTCCGGCCCCTCTGCAAGTCCACATCAAAAGTACACACCATGCACCTGGCAGGTGGACTTAGAAAATAATGACCAGATAAAGGCCCCTCCACACGTGTAAGTCATTGAACACACATGACCTGCGTGCGTTCATGGTGCATAAACTCATGCAGCTCCTTATAAAATTAGCGACAATCAATTGGTAATAAAGCATCCTTAAAGGTTGGTGTGAATTCTGAGGTCTTTTCTCCTCCACTTTTAAATACCACAACATGGTGTATTAAATTCAGCTTTTTCTAAGTTTTTTTGCTATCAATCAATAGGCTGATCCCTCACTGCTACTCTGATAAGTTAGATTTATAACCAATCATACAAACACCTGCATGTGTATTATAGGGGTTATTTTAGAAGTTCTAGTCGTGATTTAAATATGTCAGTGGTCATTTTAGAAAAGGTCCAGTTTACATGGGAATGACCATGTCATGTCCAGATGAAAGAGCCTCTTGGGACTGGTCTGGACTCTGGACTAGCTCAGACAGATTAATACATAGACACCAAACCGTACTGCAGTCCAAGAACAGGCTGTGTCCCCTTTCTCCAAAAGCGAGTGCATATCTCCAGGGGCAATTCCAAACAATGAGAGACATGCAAACGACAGACACCACCGCAGCTTGTTGAGGGCAATGCGCATTGCAAAAACCTCAGCCAGTGCATATAAAGAAAAATCACAGAACTTTCCAAGAAGCCCTTTCAGAATAAATGTTTCACCAATGACAATTACTCTGAAATAGAAATCAAGCATGACATTCAAATGAAACCTGTAGATAAGTGTGTCTACCAGAGTGAAAGCTATTGGAGATCCTTAACCAGGGGCTGCTTTCTCATACTGAAACAGAGGGCATTTGAGCAAGCTCTGGGGACATTAACCTCGGGCCCATGTAGATTTCCTCCTAGATCTAACCTACAGTATGTACTGTATAAATATCAGAGCTGGAAATTTCCATTTCAAGCATGACCTGAGGAAGAGGGTATAGTATCCCAAAGATGGTCAAAAAATGAATTAAATTTATCAGATGAAAAGATTATCACCTTATGTTCTTTTCGTTATGTTGTGTAGTTGAACAGTAACACACATTTCATTTCATTTATTAAACCCTGTCAGACGGTGCCTGGGTGAGAATCTTCAGTCTTGACAATGCATATATTTATATGATTTTTGCAAGGCATTGTGGGTAATGTAGTTCATTCACACCAGACACAGCTGCTGACAATTTAGTTGTGCACAAGTGTTAAAGCCAATAATATACTTCTTTATTTATGGGGTTATTTCTCCCAGCACAGATATGCTTGGTAGCACATAAATTAGGTTACTTGCTTGCAGTGTTTAACTTGGTAAAACAAAGTCAAAAATCAAAATCAGGAAAACAACCTTCAAACTTGTCAGGCAATTAGCTAATGTTTTCTTAGCATATCTCTAACAAACGAAAAGCCACAAGGAAAGAAATAAACTGTTCTTGTAAGGTTAACTTCTGATTACTTTCCACACAGATCCAGAAGTAATTCTCTCCTAGCTCACAAGCAATTAGGTGCAGCTCAATTGCTATCAGTTATCCAGCTGAAACCCTTTAGCTGGCTGGCTTTATACTGTGTGAGTCAAATCCTGCTTCAGGAGCTTTTCTTAGTGGAATAAAGAACAAATTTATATTTCTTTGTGATGGCTGCTGTGCTTTATCACAGAAAGTTACCAACAGAGTTTGGATAGAGAGCAGTCCATATAAACAATATCTTGATCTGCTATTATTTCCCCTTCATCAACAAGCATAGGATCACTATCATGAATTGGCACAGATGAATCTTTCAATGGAGCACTTTCAGGAGAACACTTATTTCCCTGCTGTCTTTCAAGGTTATAGC
Source organism: Ichthyophis bannanicus (assembly GCA_033557465.1). Taxonomy (NCBI): domain Eukaryota; kingdom Metazoa; phylum Chordata; class Amphibia; order Gymnophiona; family Ichthyophiidae; genus Ichthyophis; species Ichthyophis bannanicus. The sequence goes on from CM066048.1 coordinate 127,416,672, forward strand.
TAGGGCATAGATCAGTGTTCATACCTGAGCTTCCATTGTTGCTATAGTTCCTCTCTATATAGCCTGGCCAGTATGTAGTCCAGTTCTTATGTCCAGTCCAAGAAAAAAACCCCTTAGCCTAGGGCAAAATACAAGACCAAAATGAAAGTTCCCCGGCTCATAAGAGACCATAAAGGTAAATCAAAATGCACAAGTTTTGCATTTTGATTTACCTTTATGGTCTCTTATGAGCCGGGGAACTTTCATTTCAGTTCTTATGTCCAGCCTTCCAGTCCTGATCCCTGGACACTGGATCTCTCTTCACATACCTTCTGGCATAGGTCTTAGAGTCCCTTCCATGTGCAGCCATCTCCCTCACAGGTAGCCTCTGGTGATTCCTTGTTCTGCAGCACCATTCCTCTGGCTTTCCCCAGTCCAATGGTCTATGCTGGCCCTTGGAATACCTCCCAGTATACGTACTGCCTTGGACTCTTCTAGACCTCTCAAAGGCTTTTCTCCTCTTCCTTCCAGAGGGTTTCTTTCCTTCTCTATCCGTCCGGTTTGGCTTCTGCTTCTGCTGATTCTTCAGATGAAACTGATGATCCTTCTCTGCATATCCAAGGTGATCATGAAGCTGGTCATCTGTAGAATAAACTCTACTCTTATTCTGCCTGGATGAGTGCTCCTCCCTAACACAGCACAGCTGTGCTGAATCAGGCCCTGCCCTTTGAGATGAGTGCTTAGGGATTACCTCATAGCCCTCCTGATTGAACACACGTTTCCCCACTTCAGCTCCTCTAATGGCTGTTGGAAACCTGGTGCATTCTGGGACTGGTAGTCTTTTATGGCAAAATTCTGTTTTCTCATTTCTACCAGCACTGACAGGTTGCTTGTTCAGAGACACTTCACCTTTTCTATAGCCCCTTCCTGAGCTATGATAAGCTTCCTTATCACAACCCTTATATACCGCCCTAAGTGGAGAAAGCGGAGTAATTAACAATAAAAAAATAATTGAAAGATAAAAACCAGAAAGGAACGCCATTGCTATTAACAGAAAAGCTCATAGATAGAGCACAGACAACAGAGGAGCACATGAGAAAACTCAGCATTCAGGTGGATTGGGAGGAAGGTCGTAAGCAGTGTGGAATAAATGTGTCAAAGGTTGAGTTGTGAACTTTTGAAATGAGGATTCTGTATACCAATAAAGATTAATAAAAACACTGAAGCTAAGTGACCAGTGGGTGTCACTGTTCAGCTACATAACACTGGCAGCGGAAAAAGTCTTCTATCTCCTACCTGCACACTTTTCGATTTCAGTTACATGAATATTTTTCTTTGCTGCCTGATGTTAAATTTATCCTGAATGCTCCTTCATTTCCATGTGTTTGCTGGTCTGGGATCCTGACCTATTCTCGCTTTATCAAAACCCTACCCGAGGGCCACTGTCCCAGAATCTCATTCATAACGGTTACTGTTTTCATCCCATCTCGTTTCATTCATGTCTACTAACAGCACGTAAAATCTCAGCATATATAGTGTAGAAAGCCGGCGTTAGAGTTGCGCACTAAAAGCCTTGCGCACATTTTTGTAACATGAGAATGAAGTTATAGTGCAGTGACGTACTTTTCAGTGCTCTAACTACAGGGAGACATACTGAGCCCCCTCCCCCCTTCCCCCCCCCCCCCCGCTAAGAGTTAGTGCACAGCCCTTGCACATACCGTACACTAGTTCCTACTCCTAACAGGTAGTAACTACAGAAATGTTCCACCATTTTACTAAACCTGCCCCCTTGTTTGTAAAGTTCCTAAGTGGCCAGTGTCTGTCGCTGTTCACCCACATGAAATCATGTAGGAAATAAAAACATAATTCATTTTCTGCGTTCACACTTCTCAGTTCTGTTGTAAGGTTGTGGTATTATAGGTCCCCAAACCACGTTCCTAACCACAGGAGTGGTGCAGCACAATTGTGAATTGATTTGTGAAGTGCAGACAGGTTCCCCTAGGAATCCTGCAGATCTTGCCTGCCCCTCCTAACGGAAACCATGATATTGCAGCAATACACCTAATGATAGTTGACTTTATATTTGTAGATTTGCAAAATGGCTGACATACTGACGTAAGCACAGAGATTTACACTGGAAGCTGCCGAGTTCCCCCCGTTGATTTTTCAGCAGTGGTGTGGTGGAGGTGTGGCGTTGCTAAGAATTTCAACGTCCCAACCTGATCTCAGAAATACCCTGGACATCCCAAATTGTGTCTAATGTTACATTTGCTCCAGGCATGAACAGGCATCTGAAAAGTGCTCGTTTCGTAAGATAAATATTTGGAAGGCGTGGAGAAGGGGCTGTACTGCTACCTCCTGTAACAAACACTGAGATTCCCCTGTTGATTTTTGACAAGTGTAAATTTGCAAAATGCCTCTCCCTGTTCCATGGATCAGGAAATACACGGGCAATCCTGCACTATTCTAGAAAAAGCTCAACGTTTAAGAGTTTCTGTAATATTGCTGCAATTGTCTATGTCGCAACATGAACATTTCAATACCATTTTACACAAATTATCTCAGATAAGCCTTCAGCTGTACGAGGCCGTTTCCCTCCTTTATAATTTGTAGAGTTTAAGCGAATAGTGTTTTTGGAAAATTAATTAGCAGTTAATCTATATGAACATATGGCAGATGAGAGATGTGATAATCTAACTTTTACTTAGAAGCTGAGAGGTGCCCTGTTCAGTCTATTATCAGTATGTGATTTCTGCATCAGGTGGACGACCTATTGATTAATAGATTTCTAGAACAGAGGGACTTGGAGTATAAAGTTGGCTGTTCCCTCCCTTTTAAAGGCAAGTCAGTTCTCCGACCACCTTCATGCAAATGAGTGCGCTCTGCTTCCTGTTTAAATATCTGCTGCCGTTTCCCTTATCAGAAGTCTGTTCAGAAGCGGAGCCTCCAGTTCCTTTTAGTTTTGATTTCCAGGCTCACATCATGAAGTCACTGTTTGCTTTTCTTTTCCTTCTGGCCCTCCCTTTATGTAAGTTTTCTTCAGAAGTGGGTAAAATAATTCTGTGCTTTTCTGATTAGGTTAGTGTTTATCAATTTCCTCAATTTTTACAGGTGTTGTTTCCCAAATTACCCTGATGGAATCTGGTCCAGGAGTCGTGAAGCCCTCAGACACTCTCACGCTGACCTGTAAAGTCACTGGTTACAATTTTGGGAGCGGCTACTATTGGAGCTGGATCCGGCAGCCTCCCGGGAAAGCACTGGATTGGTTGGGAGGTATAAATGATAAAAGCGGAGGCACAGACTACACCCCCTCTCTCCAAAGCCGACTTACAATCTCCAAAGACAACTCCAAGAATGAAGTCTATCTACAAATGAGGGGCATGAAACCTGACGACTCAGCCACATATTACTGTGCGAGAGACACAGTGTGAGGAAGGAAGGAGGAACTCGTACAGATACTGCGGCTCTCTCTCTGCGTATAAAGAGGAACTAGAGGAATATCTGCAGTAACCTTTCTGAAACTGTTTCCTCACCAGCATCGCTGATAACACGGTGAAATGCAGTGAACTATATATGAATTATTTCTTAGGGATGGAAAAACTTTTAAGTTACTGGAAAAAATCTTCGAGGGGCATTTTCAAAGCAAGTAATGGTCTTCAGCCGTCCTGCTGACTGCATTAATCATGGCGAGCGCAATATTCAAAGACATAGCATGGTTCGCACCGCTGACTCTCCACGGTGCCACTACTGATCCCCCTTATGCTGGTTGGCTAGTATCAGGGGATTGTGGCAGTGGGTCAGAGGCGGCTCCCAGTGATATCTGGCTAGAAGCGATGTTTAGCCGCTAGTTATCTCTCAGCAGTAAAATTAGGAATCTGGAAGGGAAACTTAATTTTCACTGCTGAAACTAATCAAGCTGCAGCTGACTATTGCCGCTCCTGCCGCACTCTCCGGCCAGGGAAGATATTCAGGAGCAGCAGTTAGGTGCTCTATCACTGCTGGCCGCCATGTGGTGGTACCGCAGCACCTTCAGTACTGCTTCTTGGTGGTATTTTTTAACATCTGGGGAGTTGACCCCCCCCCCCCTTGTTCTCTTGCTCTACTCAGCAGCAGGACCCCTATGCGGGGCTGCTTTTTACCCCATATAAAATGCACAATTTTCCATTCCTATTGCTTTAACACTATTGCTGGGATACGGATCCGAAGCTGCTGAAACATAAATAAAAACTTTGGAAGGACCTTCATTTTAACTGCCGCCAGTCTGCCATCCAGCTCGTGAAGGGACCCCCCCCCCCCCCCATCTCCTCAGGTCCCCTTCCAGTCTTTGAGCCAAGGAGGCACAATTATGCTGATACAGGGAGGCGGGATCTTCAACCATATCAACTCCTAGATATTTGATTTTCCCTTCCACCCATAGAAATGGGAAGCCTGGGAGTGCTGTTTTACTTAGACCTCCCAGATTCTAGGCTTCCGTCTTTCCCATATTAACCTTAAAGCCGGACAGGCCAGAGAATGTTTCTGTCTCCTCCAGCAGATTCAGTAGGGATGTCTCGGTTTCCTTAGGAACACAAGAGTGTCGTCGGTGTACAGCAGTATCTTATGCTCACTTTTATCACCTTTTACTGGCTGGATAAGTTGGTTTTGCTGAATACTAGTAGTGAATGCTTCTATGACAATAGCAAACAGCATTGGTGACAGGGGGCATCCCAGCCTGGTGTCCCGAAATAACTGAAGTTCTTCTGAGCTACCTCCGTTTACTTGAATACGAGCAGTTGGAGCCTGATCTAGATCCTGAATTCCATTTATGAATCCCCCCCCCCCCCCCCACCACATTGAATTTTTCTAATATGGCAAATAGGAATAGCCACTCCACTCTGTCAAATGCCTTTTCAATGTCGAGCACCACACAGAGGGCAGGTTCCCATCTCACATTGTCCGCTATGGCTCTTCCTTTGATAAAGCCGGTTAGATCCAGGTGGATAAGCCTTGGAAGGAGTCCATCCAGTCTCCAGGCCAGTACTTTGGAAAACAACTTTGCGTCACAATTAATCAGGGCAATTGGGTGGTAACTGCCACATTGATTCAGAGGCCGCCCTTCTTTAGGGAGCACCACTATGTTTGCCCTTGCCATAGTCAGCGGCAAGGGATTCCCCCCTCCCCCACAGGCCTTGCGTGAAAATCCAGGCCAGCAGGGGTGCCATCTCAGTTATCTTTCTCTATCCCATAGGAGCCAACTTTCCAAAACAGTGCTAACTTAAAACAAATGATTCTTCTATTGGGCACCAAAGAAATGTATTCAATAACAGGGGATTAATCTCCCACTGTACCCACCAAGCTGGCCCCTCTCCTTTTCCCACTCTGGTTCCTTTATTTGGGAAAAGCGCAGACTCCTCTTAGCATAGAAAGTGTCAGGAGCAACACACTGTGATTCTTTTTCAGATAATGTTTCCGTTTCTAGGAACGTGAAATACAGGGCTTTAATCATGAACTCTCCAAATACATTTAAGGAAAAGGAAAGGTGTTCCTGGGAAAGTATGAGATAGGCTGACTAGACATCAATGGGTGATTTTAGAAACCTTATTCATGTTTTACATGGTCACACTGGCACATAGAAATGTAAATGGCACCCATGTGAAAATAGCCTTTTTAGAAAGGGCTGCTTACAAGTGGATACTCTTATTACTTGCATGTTTTCGGGGGGGGGAGGGGGGGCGTGTGTCAGGGGCATGATAAGGGAGTGGCCACATTTAGCAAAGCCTTTTCGAAAATACCATTATAATTGTACATGTCACCACTGTGATGTCTCAATTCCGACTTCAACATCATTTCTAAAATGTGCCTTCACTCTCCCAAGTCATTAGATAATCATGTGTAGACTGAGCATTGTCAACCCAGTCATCGGGACACACCCAGCCACTCGGGTTTTCAAGATACCCACTGTGAGTATGTATGAGATAGATTGAAACTCACTGTCTTATTTCTATGCAGCTCAATTTCATGCTTATTCATTGTAGATATCCTGAATATTGGACTGACTGGTTGGAAGGTAGGAAGTTGAAATCCAGAACTTCCAGGGTAGCATTCTCTGAAATGCTTCCTGTTCCATGCGCCGGACCCAAAAGGCAGGCAGAGCTCCGGAATCTCAATGCGTGGATGAGACAATGGTGCAGAGATGAGGGCTTTGGATTTGTTAGGAACTGGGGAATATTCTGGGGAAAGGAGGGGCTCTTCCGAAGGGATGGGCTTCATCTTAACCGGGATGGAACCAGGCTGCTGGCATTAACCTTTAAAAAGGAGATAGAGCAGCTTTTAAACTAGATATTAGGGGAAAGCCGACAGTCGCCCAAGAGCGGATGGTTCGGAAGAATGTATCCTTGAAGGATACTACCAAAAGCAGAGAGGTTCCAAAAAAGAGTAAAGTAGCCCAAATGCCCTCAAGTATGGAGCAGACAGAGCTTAAAGATCCCAATTTACCCATGTCTAACAATAGCCAAATTAACATGAATAAAATACATTCTCTAAAATGCTTGTATGCAAATGCTAGAAGTCTAAAGAATAAGATGGGAGAGTTAGAATATATAGCACTAAATGAAAGGTTAGATATGATTGGAATATCAGAGACATGGTGGAAGGAGGACAACCAGTGGGACACTGTGATACCTGGGTACAAACAATATCGCAATGATAGAGCTGATCAAATTGGTGGAGGGCTTGCGCTCTATGTTAGAGAGGGCATTGACTCAGAAAGGATTAACGTTTTGCAGGAAACAAAATCTGCTGTAGAATCTATATGGATTGAAATTCCATATAAAAGGGGGAAGGCGATGGCAGTGGGGGTGTACTATCGAGCACCTGGCCAGAATGACCAAATGGATGATGAAATGCTCAAAAAAAATCAAGGGAGCTAACAAACGTTACAGCGCAGTAATAATAATGGGTGATTTCAATTACCCCGGTATCGACTGGGTCAGTGTCATGTCAGGACATGCTAGGGAGATAAAGTTACTAGATGAAATAAATGACTGCTTCTTGGAGCAGCTGGTTCATGAACTGACCAGAGGGGAAGCCATATTAGACCTAGTCCTTAGTGGAACACCAGATCTAGTGCAAGAGATAAGGGTGTTGGGGCCACTTGGCAATAGTGATCATAGCATGATCGCCTTTGATTTAATTAGTGGAGGAGGGATAGTAAGGAAATCCACAGTACTACCTTTTAACTTTCGAAAGGGAGACTATGATAAAATGAGGAAAACAGTTAAGAAAAAACTAAAAGGAGCAGTTGCGAAGGTTAAAGACGTACATCAAGCTCGGGTGTGTTGTTGAAAAATACTATCTTGGAAGCCCAGACCAGCTGTATTCCATGCTTTAAGAAAAGTGGAAGGAAGTCCAAAAAACTGCCAGCATGGTTTAAAGGTGAGGTCAGAGAGGCTGTTGTTGCCAAAAAAGCATCTTTCAGGAAATGGAAAAAAGAGCCAAACGACGAAACCTGGAAACAGCACAAGCACTGGCAAGTCAAATGCAAGGCATTGATAAGGCAGGCAAAGAGAGAATTTGAGAAGAAGCTTGCTGCGGAAGCAAAAACGTGAAATAAAGAGCTTTTCAAGTACATTCGTAGCAAAAAACCTGTGAGAGAGTCAGTTGGTCCATTAGATGATAAAGCGGTTAAAGGAGCACTAAGAGGCGACAAGGCGATAGCGGAGAGACTGAATGAATTCTTTGCTTCGGTCTTTACTGAGGAAGATTTAGGGATGTTACCCATGACTGAAGTGGTATTTAAAGGTGCGGAAGAATTGAAGGAAATATCGATACATCGGGAAGATGTCTTACAACTATTAGATAAACTGAAGAGTAGCAAATCACCTGGGCCGGATGGTATACATTCAAGGGTGTTGAAAGAACTGAAATATGAGATTGCAGAACTGCTTTCAGTAATCTGTGAACTATCATTAAAATCATCTCTAATACCTGAAGATTGGAGGATCGCCAATGTAACACCAATTTTTAAAAAGGGTTCCAGGGGTGATCCGGGAAACTACAGACCGGTGAGCCTGACGTCAGTACCGGGAAAAATGGTAGAAACCATCATAAAGAATAAAATTACTCAGCATGTAGATAGTCACAACCTAATGGGAGACAGCTAACATGGCTTTAGACAAGGAAGATCTTGTCTTACTAATCTGTTATGTTTTTTTGAAGGAGTGAATAAACAGGTGGACAAAGGTGAGTCGGTTGATATTGTGTAACAGGACAATCAGAAAGCCTTTGACAAGGTCCCACATCAGAGACTTTTGGCAAAACTAAAGAGTCATGGGATAGGAGGCAGTGTACTATTGTGGATCAGGAACTGGTTAAAAGATAGAAAGCAGAGGGTAGGGCTAAATGGCCAATTTTCCCCATGGAGAAAGGTGAATAGTGGTTTACCCCAGGGATCTGTGCTGGGTCCGCTGCTTTTTGACATATTCATAAATGACCTGGAAAGTGGAATAACGAGTGAGGTTATCAAATTTGCAGATGACACAAAACTATTTAAAGTTGTTAAAACCCAAGAAGATTGTGAAAAATTGCAAGAGGATCTTGATAAATTGGAAGACTGGGCATCAAAATGGCAGATGAAATTTAATGTGGACAAGTGCAAGGTTATGCACCTAGGGAAGAACAACCCAAACTATGGTTACACGATGCAAGGTTCCACATTAGGAACCACCACCCAGGAAAAAGATTTAGGCGTCATTGTGGATACCATGTTAAAACCCTCGGCCCAGTGTGCAGCGGCGGCCAAGAGAGCAAATAGAATGCTAGGTATGATAAGGAAAGGAATGGAAAATAAAACAAAAGATATTATAATGCCTCTATATCGTTCCATGGTGAGACCGCACCTTGAATATTGTGTGCAATTCTGGTCGCCGTATCTTAAAAAGGATAAAAAGGATATATCTTAGAAAAGGTACAGAGAAGAGCCACCAAAATGGTAAAGGGGATGGAAGGATACTCCTATGAAGAAAGGCTAAAAAGGTTAGGGCTCTTTAACCTGGAAAAGAGACGGCTGAGGGGAGATATGATAGAAGTCTATAAATTAATGAACGGAGTGGAACGGGTAAACGTAGTTCGATTGTTTACCTTATCAGAATATAGAAAGACTAGGGGACATGCAATGAAGCTACAGGGTAAACTATTTAAGACTAATAAAAGAAAATATTTTTTCACTCAACGTGTAATCAAACTCTGGAATTTGCTACCGGAGGATGTAGTAAAGGCTGTTAGTGTAGCTGGGTTTAAAAAAGGTTTGGACAAGTTCCTGAAGGAAAGGTCCATAAACCATTATTAAGAAGTGACCGAAGATATCAATGCTTGACCCAGTACAAGCATTGTGGAACTTGTGTCTCTTGGGGAAACTGCTAGGTACATATGACCTAGATTGGCCACTGTTGGAAACAGAATACTGGGCTTGATGGACCTTGGTCTGACCCAGTATGGCATATCTTATGTTCTTATGTTCTTATCCCAAGACCTGATTTGAGAACTACGCCCTTGCTTGGCTTTGGCATCCACACAATAAAGCTTCCGTATAAATAAATGACATTTTTTTTGTTGTTTCAGCATTTTCTTTGGGGGGGGGGGGGAGTTGGGGTTGGGGTTTTTTTTCATTTTGCTTGTTTGAATTTTTTTGGTAAATGTGTTTGCTTTATCTATACTGGCTTAAGTAACAGAAAGGAAATGTTTCCTTTCATCTTATTTCACCAAACATTCACCCAGTCTAGTAAATATCTGTGTCAAGACAGAGCTTTATTTACTGCCCTTCACGCAGCTGCTTCCCTGCACGTTCTTACTGATGAAAGGTGTGAAAAGGTGAAGCATGCGGTTTATTTGTGCACAAGCACACGTGATACATGATTTTGGAGGGGGCGGGGGGACAGAAGGGACTCAAACATCTAACATTTGTTAGCAGAGGAATCTAGAGTCCCTCCAACACCGCATCTCATCAAATTATTAAAAATAGATCTCCTACAGGATGGCGGCAGTGTAACATTCACAAAATGTAGCCCAGAGGCTGAGAGACCTGCTGTCCTAGTTTTGCAAACATCCTTTTATTTAAGTAACCTGAGAGAGGTCCTGCCCTGATTTCAGTACCAGAGGTAGATTGATTCTGAAGCAGGACGTCTCCTCCCTTTTAAAGACAGCTCTCGAGTTTCATGCAAATGCGATTGCTCTAATTCCTGTTTAAATAACAGCTACAGTTTCCCTCTTCAGCAGCTTGAACACCAGTTGGAGTTGTGACCCTTTCAGCTTTCTTTTCTGGGATCAAATCATGGAACTGCAGTTTTCTTTTCTTTTCTTACTGTTCCTTCCTTGGTGTAAGTGTTCTTCAGAAGAGCAGGAAACAGCTCCGTGGTTTTGTGAATGAATTAGGGTGTAATTAATGTTCCTCATTGTTCTAGGTGTTCTTTCCCAAATTACCCTGGTGGAATCTGGTCCTGGAGTTGTGAAGCCCTCAGTCACTATCACGCTGACCTGTAAAGTCACCGGTTACAATATTGGGAGCGGCTACTGGTAGAGCTGGATCCGGCAGCCTCCCGGGAAAGCACTGGAATGGTTGGCAGCTATACGCTACAGTGGAGGAAACACAGGCTACAACCCCTCTCTCCAAAGCCGTTTAACTATCTCCAAGGATGATTCCAAGAACGAATTCTATCTACAAATGAGGGACATGAAACCTGAAGACTCAGCCAAATATTACTGTGCGAGCGACACCGTGTGAGGAAGGAAGGAGGAACTCGTACAGGTACTGCGGCTCTCTTTCTGCATATAAAGAGGAACTAGAGGAATATCTGCAGTTCCCTTTCTGAAACTGTTTCCTAAACAGCTGCACTAGCATAACATGGAATGAAGTGAATTATGGGGGGAAATGTGTTTCTAAGATGTTTGATAAACTCTTAGGGCGGCATTTTCAAAGGCACCTACACAGACGGATATATCCCCTACGTACCCTGATGCTCTCCGGTTAGCACTGGGGCGTGTTAGGGGCGTTCCAGGGTGCAGCAGAAGTGGGGAATGGCATTAACTGGGTAGCAGTGATGTTTAAAGCTCTGAGGCTAACCGGGCACCATCGAAAATTGCTGCTTCCCAGTTAGTCTCGTCTGCTGCCGGCTTTTGCAGTGAACCCGATATTCACTTCTGTTTCCGCAGAAGTGACTATCCGGGGTGAAGGGGTCAGTCCTGCCCAACTGAATATCCCGCCCTAAGTGTTTTGGGCATGCAGATTTGATGGAAAACCCCCGACATGAAGTATAAATATAAAGGGGGCAGATGCTCTCATGGACTGTCAGTCCGGCCCCCCTCCGATGCAACTTCCTGTGGAGGGACCAGAGCGGCACGCCATGAGCGCACCAGCGCAAACACTTTAAAGCCTGATGTACTGGAGGGATCACCCTGCTGCCCTCCCTCTCTCCGGCAAGAAGCTGAATATTGGGGGGGGGGGGGGTAGAATGGCAGCTCGGGCTGGGTAGCACTGAACTGCTACTTCATCTGGGGGAAGGGGGTCCTACTGTAGGTTGGCTAGTGGACCGACCGGCCCTGACTCAGCACGCTGTTTTGAGCATATTTGCCTTTTATTGAAGTCCAACAGCCTTTCAGATATCGAGAGTAATATTATAAGCAGGTGGCTACTTTTCTCTATAAAATAGGGGTGTAAATGGCCAAAAATGCACATTAAATGTAGACATGAGAACTTACACCAACCTCAGGGCTGCCATAAATGCCTGCACCTAGATTCCTAAAGAACGCACATAAGTTATAATAATGTCTAACTTTCACATCTAGATTTGTGCTCCGCCCCTCTGCACGCCTGCACCAAAACTACACACCATGCACCTGAAAAGTGTGCTTACAAAATAGCGACCAGATAATGTGCACACATAAAGGCCCATCCACACGTGTAAGTCACTGAACACACATGACCTGCGTGCATTCATAGTGCATAGCCTCATGTGTTGTTGTTAAGTACCATTGAGTCGGAGTCGACTCATGGCGACCCTCTGGATAGCTATCCTAAATTGTGTTCGGTCTTCAGTCAGGCGGCTCATTGTTGACATACTGGTACCCATAGCTGCTGTTATTGTATCGATCCATCTCATTGCTGGCCTTCCTCTATTGCGTTGACCTTCTATCTTGCCAAGCATGATGTCTTTCTCTAATGATCTCTCTCTTCGCATGATGTGTCCAAAGTATGAAAGTCGAAGTCTTGTCATCTGAGCTTCTAAAGAAAGCTTAGGTTTGATCTCCTCTAGTACCGACTGGTTTGTTCTTTGGGCAGTCCATGGTATACACAGTATTCGCCGCCAGCACCATAATTCAAAGGCATCAATTTTCTTCCTGTCTATCTTTTTCACTGTCCAGCTTTCACATCCATATGATGTTATTGAAAATACCATGGCTTGAACAAGTCAAATCTTTGTATGGAGAGAGACATCTCTGCTCTTGAGAATCTTATCTAGGTCTTTCATAGCCATTCTGCCAAGAGCAATGCGTCATCTGATTTCTTGACTGCTTCTTGCTTCTTTATTGATAGTTGATCCAAGTAGGTTAAAGTTGTTCACGATTTCAATTTCTTCTCCTTCAACAATGAACCTGTTGATTATGCCAGTTGTCATGATCTTTGTCTTCTTTACATTAAGGTGCAGGCCCATTTTGAGACTATGTTCTTTGATTGTGAGAAGCAAATGTTTCAGATCATCTTCACTTTCAGCCAGTAATTTATTTATTTATTTATTTAAAGCTTTTCTATACCGCGCTCTTCAATATCAGTGCGGTTTACAATCAACAATTCTTGTACAGGGCAGAGAAGATCTGCCATGTGCTTACACTGAACAGGAATGGTAACTTGGAGTTGTAACTGAGGGAACTATGTACATATTAGACAATCATAAGATGTAGCTAGGGTGAATCATATAAATACATTAAATATGTCTGATGTTACAGATTACGGTGTTGGTAATAGACATGGTATTAAGAGTATACACTTTTGATTGACGATGTTGATCATATCAGTGGTTGGCTATGAGACTAGCTTTGCCTAGTTTGCATGTGAAGTGTGGGGCGCTGCTTGGGTGGATTGGGGGTGGGAAGTGTGAAGGTACTGTGATGTAATGTGGTATCATCAACATAGCGAAGGTTGTTGATGAGTCTTCCACCAATCTTCACACCTCTGTTGTCTTCATACAATCCTGTTCTGCATATAAATTAAACAGGTAGGGGGAAAGTATGCAGCCTGTGACGTGGTAGCTTCCCCAGAAGCTATGGAAACAGAGAGTGATCCGGTGGAGAGAACCGGTACTGCAGGAGAATGCAGGATTTTCTCTTCTCAGAGAAAGAAACACATGACTAATCAGGTAACACAGCTCACCTCAGGGGAGGAGAGAAGCAAAGTTCCTGATTGGGCACGCCCAAGCAGGAGGCGGGCTGTGCAGTGCACAGGCAGCTTGTTAAGCAGCCAGGAACAGAAACAGTTAGATTCAGGTTTAAGAGATTCAGACTTGGAAGAAGGAGATTCAGGCTCAGAAGACTTCCAAGAGTTGGAGAGAGAAACACTGAGCAGCTGTGATTCACTGAGGAAGGATTTTAACTCAAGAAGCAGGTACCTGGGAGACTCAGGGGCTAAAAGAATCTTCTGTGACCAGGAGAGTTCCAGAGCACTGAGAGACCCAAGATTAAAGCCCAGACTTCTGGAGGACCGAGCAGAGCCGTGGAAGAGAAGGCAGAAGGGCAAAGAATTCTCAGGGAAGAAGCCTCAGCACAAGGTACACGGTGTGATTGATACAGCTAGCAAGTTTTATAGTGTGAAGCCAGAAAGAGTGAAAGCTGATTTTAAAAGCCAGGACAGAGTCAGTCAATATGGTGGCAGCTGGGTGCAGCATGGAAATTGTTTAAGCAGTCCCAGCTATTCTCACAAACCAGCTGAAACCTTTAGCAGGAAAGCTAATAGGAAGAAAACAGCTGACTTGTATTGCAGAGATGTAAGCCAGAAGAAGTCTGACGGTCCTACGTTTGAAGCACTCTTTAGAAACTCTCCAAACACAGCTGAAGTTTTTACCCCTGCACTTACATTCACAGATAAGTGGGGGAGGGATACTTCCAGCACACTGAATGCTTGTCCTAACAGATACAGCATTACTAATTATCCTGAGATAAGGAACTCAAACACTTACCTGAAGAAGAAGCAGTTTCTCAGCTTAGCCCAGGAAGGAAGCAGGCTGAATTACTTCTTAAGGACTTCAGAGAATTTCTAGAGAGACGGGAAATTTCTAGCCATAAGCCAGCACAGCCTGAAAATAGTTCTGAAGTGGAAATGCCACTAGTCTGTTCTATGCCATCTATAGAACAAGAACAGCCTATGGATTGCTCAACCTGTCTCATTGAGAAGGATAATTAAAGCAAAGCTTGAAAGGTTATATGCAGAAATATACCGGAAGTAACCTGAATGTTTGCAATGCTGAAGAGCTTATGAAAAGTAAATAAGTGAAAGCATATTTTGTTTGTACCTCAGGAGCACTACTGTTTTGCCAGAGTTTATTTAGTTAAAGCAGAGGTCACATGCCCACTGAATGTGAACCCTAGCTGATAATGGACATTTAGCCCAGCACTGAAAAGCCTGTTTTGCCTCATTCTTGTTTTGGCTATTATACATTCTTTTTGCGTCTATTGCATTTCAACTGCGGAGCGGGAGAAATAAAACCTCATGTAAATAAATATTCTTTGCCTGCCTTACTACCTGACCTTATACAACTACAACCTCAACCCTCAAGGGCATTCAAAGGCCAGCCCCTCCTGAAACCCTCAAAGTTATCCTTTTGGTATTCTTTAGTCTTTTCAAGGATCCATCTCACATCAGCAATGATGTCTCTCGTTCCTCGCCCTTTCCTGAACCCTGCTTGCACTTCAGGTAGTTCTTGTTCCAGGTATGGTTGTAGTCTCTTTTGAATAATCTTCAGTAGAATCTTGCTGGTATGTGGGATCAGAGCGATTGTGCGATAATTTCCACAGTCAGTTGGATCACCTTTCTTTAGTATTGGTATAAACACAGATCTTTTCCAGTCAGTTGGCCATGTTGTTGTCTTCCATATTTCTTGGCAGAGCCTTGTAAGTACGGTAACAGCTGCATCAGATTGCTGTAATACTTCTAAGGGAATGCTATCAATGCCTGGTGCTTTGTTCTTTGATAAGGCTTTCAATGCTGCTTCAACTTCTTCTTTCATCACCAATGGTTCTCGATCATAAGGTACAGGTTGAAACGACTGTTGGTCCACTTGATCTTTATCATATAAAAACTCTGTATATTCCTTCCATCTTTTCTTGATCTTCTCAGCATCATTCAACATAGAACCTTGAGCATCTTGTAACATTCCAATTCGAGGCTGGAACTTTTTCTTTAACTCTCGTAGCTTTAGGAAAACCAATCTTGTTCTTCCTCTAATAGTTTCTGCTTCTATTTCCTTGCATGCGTCATTGTAGTACTTTTCCTTGTCCTGTCTTGCTGCATGTTGGAAATCTCTGTTGAGTTCTGTGAATGTCTTTCTTTCTCCTCTGGCTTCAGCTTCTCTGTGTTTCTGGGCAATTTTCAGTGTTTCTTCCGTCATCCATTTTGGCCGTTTTTTCTTTTTCACTTTTGTAGAGATTTCTCGCTTTCTTCCAACACAACCTTCTTGATGTCATTCCATAACTCTTCAGGAGCTCTATCATTTGTATCTAAAGTAGCAAATCGATTTTCCAGGCAGTCTTTAAATTCCAGTAGTATATTCTCAAGGTCATATTTTGCTGCATTCATGAGTGGTTTGCTCTTTTTCAACTTTAGCTTGAGTTTGCATACTAGTAGTTGATGATCTGTACCACAGTCAGCTCCAGGTTTTGTCTTTATTGATGTTATAGAGCTTTTCCATCATTGACTTCCACAGATGTAGTCAATTTGATTTTTATACAATCCATTGGGTGAAGTCCATGTGTACAGTCGCCGCTTGTGTTGCTGGAAGAAGGTGTTTGAGATGAATAGATCGTTGGTCTTGCAGAATTCTATCAGTCTTTCTCCAGCTTTATTTCTGTTGCCAAGTCCATATTTTCCAACTACTTTGTCTTCTTCTTTGTTGCCAACCTTTGCGTTCCAGTCACCCATGACTATCAGGATATCCTGTTTACATGTTCTGTCAAATTCAGCTTGTACTTGTTCATAGAACTCTTCAATTTCATTCTCTTTTGCAGCTGTTGTTGGGGCATATACTTGAATTATAGTTGTGTTGATAGGCATTCCTTGTAGATGAATAGAGATTAAGCGTTCGCTGACTGCATTGTATTTCCTTACAGTTCTTGCAAGTTTCTTCTTTATTATAAATGCAACACCGTTTCTTCTTTGCCTTTCATTTCCAGCATAGTAGACCATGTGATCATCTGATGCAAAGTGCCCGATGCCAGTCCATTTCAGTTCGCTGACACCCAACAGATCAAGTTGTACACGTTCCATTTCATTCTTGACCACCTCCAGCTTCCCTTGGTTCATGCTTCGTACATTCCATGTTCCAATGTGTAAGACATCTTTACAGCTTCTGACTCTAATTTCATGTGCAGCTGCATCAGTAGTCAGACGTCCCAAGGGCTTTGATCCAACCACATCATAAATGCTGGCTTTACTCTGAAAAGTCTTCAGCTTTTCCCCAGCAGCTAGTTGAGTGCCTTCCAATCTGGGGGGCTCATCTTCCAGCACTACAGCACAATTTGTTTTGTTGTAACTATCCATTGGGTTTTCATGGCAAGATACAGAAGTAGATTGCTGGGCCTTTCTTCCGCGCAGTTTAAGTTTGGTGTTGTTGCCGTTGTCACAGAAATGTGATCCTCTGCCGTCAACACTATCCCAGTCTGCTGCTGCCCAGATGGATGGTTTGTCTTGGTCTGGCACCTCAGCTGAGACCTGTCCATCTTGGGAGACCAAGCCTGTAGTTAAACTACCGATAGTTTAGCTCTCAGCATCACTGATGCACACAAGCCCTCACAGCACGACAAGCTGCAAACCATGTGACTCCTTATAAAAATAGCGACAATGAATTGGTAATAAAGCATCCTTAAAGGTTGGTGTAAATTCTGAGGTCTTTTCTCCTCCACTTTTAAATACCACAATATGGTTATTAAATTCAGCTTTTACTAAGTTTTTTGTTTTGCTGTTAATCAATAGGCTGATCCCTCAGTACTACTCTGATAAGTGATATTTATAACAAATCATACAAACACCTGCGTGCGTGTCATAGGGGTTATTTTAGAAGTTCTAGTCGTGATTTAAACATGTCAAGGGTCATTTTAGAAAAGGTCCAGTTTACATAAGGATGACCATACAACGTCCAGACGAAAGAGGAACCTGTGTCTTTTAGGGAAACTGCTAGGTACTTATGACCTGGATTGGTCACTGTTGGAAACAGGATACTGGGCTTGATGGATCTTGGTCTGACCCAGTATGGCATAACTTATCATCTTATGTTCTTAAAGAGCCTCTTGGGACTGGTCTGAACTCTGAACTAGCTCAGCCAGATTAATGTGTAGACACCAAACTCTACTGCAGTCCAAGAATAGGCTGAGTCCCCTTGCTCCAAAAGGAAGTGAATATCTCTAGTCAGGGCCAGCCCGTCCATTGTGCAATAATGTTGTTCACACAAGGCCCCGTGCTTGAGAGGTGCCCAGTTTGGGAGATGAGCTATTGATTAACAGATTTCTAGAACTGAGGGACTTGGACTATAAAGCTGGCTGTTCCCCCCTTTTAAAGGCAAATCATTTCTCCAACCACCTTCATGCAAATGAGTGCGCTCTGCTTCCTGGTTAAATATCTGCTACCGTTTCCCTTATCAGAAGTCTGTTCACAAGCGGAGCCTCCAGTTCCTTTGAGTTCTGATTTCCAGGCTCACATCATGAAGTCACTGTTTGCTTTTCTTTTCCTTCTGGCCCTCCCTTTATGTAAGGTTTCTTCAGAAGTGGGTAAAATAGTTCTGTGCTTTTCTGATTAGGTTAGTGCTTATAAATTTTCTCAATTTTTACAGGTGTTGTTTCCCAAATTACCCTGGTGGAATCTGGTCCTGGAATTGTGAAGCCCTCAGTCACTCTCACACTGACCTGTAGAGTCACCACTTACAATATTGGGAGTGGCTACTGGTGGAACTGGATCCGGCAGCCTCCTGGAAAAGCACTGGAATGGTTGGCATATATAGGTGGTAGCGGTGGAGACACAGCCTACACCCCCTCTCTCCAAAGCCGACTAACTATCTCCAAAGACAATTCCAGGAATGAATTCTATCTACAAATGAGGGGCATGAAACCTGAAGACTCAGCCAGATATTATTGTGCGAGAGACACAGTGTGAGGAAGGAAGGAGGAACTCGTACAGATACTGCGGCACTCTCTCTGCGTATAAAGAGGAACTAGAGGAATATCTGCAGTTCCCTTTCTGAAACTGTTTCCTAAACAGCTGCACTAGTCATGAAATGGAATGAAGTGAATTATGCTTGAACTATATTTGGGGGGGAGGTGGGGGGAAGCTTTTTCTAAGTTGTTGAATAAACTCTTAGGGCGGCATTTTCAAAGGCACCTACACGGCTAATGCCTTGAAAACCCCCGGTTATGTCGCTACGTGCCCCGATGCTATCCGGTTAGCATTAGGGAGTAGTAGGGGCGTTCCAGGGTGCAGCAGAAGTGGGGAATGGCGCTACCCGGGTAGCAGTGATGTTTAAGGATCTGAGGCTAACCAGGCACCATCGAAAATTGCTGCTACCTGGTTAGTCTCGTCTGCTGCTGGTTTTTGCAGAGAACCCCAGATATTCACTTCCATTTCCACAGAAGTGAATATCCGGGGTGAAGAGGTCGGACCTGCCCAACTGAATATCCGGCCCTTAGTCTTTTGGACTTGCAGGTTTGATGGAAAACCCCCGAGATGATGTATAAATATAAAGGGGGCAGATATAAGTATTTACAGAAGTGGATTTAAATAAGAAATATTTAATTTAGGAATGATGTGTGAACAGACTGTTATGCATCATGGAAATATTTTATTAAGCACTGTAAAAGTTAAAATAGAAGATTTCTGAAAAAAAATCTTACTTTCAATCATTCTTTTTAATAACTTCAGTCATGGAAAGCCACGAGGTAAAACCCTTGCGCATGACATTGTTTCCTATCCCTTTGCACTGCTCAGCTACTGAAAACAGCATTAACTGTGTTCAATCTTCCCCGCCACTTCCACCTCCAATCCAAAGCGCCATTGAGTTATACTAGATAAACCCAGCACTGTACGGCACAGGTGTAGGACTGCAGCACCGGCTGGACCGCCAAGCCACAACCCCCTGCGATTCATCGTCTCACCTGGGAGAGGGAGGACAGCATGGCAACTCCTCCGCTGCATCAGGCTTTATAGTGCCCGCGCTGGTGCTCCCACAGCCTGCTGATCCTGCCCCTCTCTGATGCAACTTCCTGCTGGAGGGGCCAGAGCGGCAGGCAATGAGCGCGCCATCACAAGCACCCGATGTAGTGGAGAGATCACCTTGCTGCCCTCCCTCTCCCAGGCAAGAAGCTGAATACTGGGGGGAGGGGGGCAGAATGGCAGCTCGGACTGGGTGGCACTAGACTGCTACTTCACCTGGGAGAGGGGACCGGCCCTGCCTCAGTAATATTTAGCATATTTCCCTTTTATTGAAATCCAACAGCGTTTCAGAAATTGACAGTTATATTATAAGCAGGTGGCTACTTTTCTCTATAAAATAGTGGTGTAAATGGCCAAAAATGCACATTAAATGTAGACATGAGAACTTACACCAACCTCAGGGCTGTCATAAATGCCTGCACCTAGATTCCTAAAGAACGCACATAAGTTATAATAATGTCTAACTTGCGCGTCTAGATTTGTGCTCCGGCCCCTCTGCACGTCCACATCAAAAGTACACACCATGCACCTGGCAGGTGGACTTAGAAAATAATGACCAGATAAAGTGCACACATAAAGGCCCCTCCACACGTGTAAGTCATTGAACACACATGACTTGCGTGCGTTCATGGCGCATAAACTCATGCAGCTCCTTATAAAATTAGCGACAATCAATTGGTAATAAAGCATCCTTAACGGTTGCTGTGAATTCTGAGATCTTTTCTCCTCCACTTTTAAATACCACAGTATGGTGTATTAAATTCAGCTTTTTCTAAGTTTTTTTGCTGTCAATCAATAGGCTGATTCCTCACTGCTACTCTGATAAGTTAGATTTATAACCAATCATACAAACACCTGCATGTGTATTATAGGGGTTATTTTAGAAGTTCTAGTCGTGATTTAAATATGTCAGTGGTCATTTTAGAAAAGGTCCAGTTTACATGGGAATGACCATGTCATGTCCAGATGAAAGAGTCTCTTGGAACGGGTCTGGACTCTGGACTAGCTCAGATATATTAATACATAGACACCAAACTCTACTGCAGTGCAAGAACAGGCTGAGTCCCCTTTCTCCACAAGCGAGTGAATATCTCCAGGGGCAATTCCAAACAATGAGAGACATGCAAACGAAAGACACCACCACAGCTTGTTGAGGGCAATGCGCATTGCAAAAACCTCAGCCAGTGCATATAAAGAAAAATCACAGAACTTTCCAAGAAGCCCTTTCAGAATAAATGTTTCACCAATGACAATTACTCTGAAATAGAAATCAAGCATGACATTCAAATGAAACCTGTAGATAAGTGTGTCTACCAGAGTGAAAGCTATTGGAGATCCTTAACCAGGGGCTGCTTTCTCATACTGAAACAGAGGGCATTTGAGCAAGCTCTGGGGACATTAACCTCGGGCCCATGTAGATTTCCTCCTAGATCTAACCTACAGTATATACTGTGTAAATATCAGAGCTGGAAATTTCCATTTCTAGCATGACCTGAGGAAAGGGTTGTAGTATCTCAAAAATGGTCAAAAAATGAATTTAATTTATCAGATGAAAAGATTATCACCTTATGTTCTTTTCGTTATGTTGTGTTGTTGAACAGTAACACACATTTCATTTCATTTATTAAACCCTTATATACCGCCCTAAGTGGAGAAAGCGGAGTAATTAACAATAAAAAAATAATTGAAAGATAAAAACCAGAAACAAACACCATTGCTATTAACAGAAAAGCTCATAGATACAGCACAGACAACAGAGGAGCACATGAGAAAACTCAGCATTCAGGTGGATTGGGAGGAAGGTCGTAAGCAGTGTGGAATAAATGTGTCAAAGGTTGAGTTGTGAACTTTTGAAATGAGGATTCTGTATACCAATAAAGATTAATAAAAACACTGAAGCTAAGTGACCAGTGGGTGTCACTGTTCAGCTACATAACACTGGCAGCGGAAAAAGTCTTCTATCTCCTACCTGCACACTTTTCGATTTCAGTTACATGAATATTTTTCTTTGCTGCCTGATGTTAAATTTATCCTGAATACTCCTTCATTTCCATGTGTTTGCAGGTCTGGGATCCTGACCTATTCTCGCTTTATCAAAACCCTACCCGAGGGCCACTGTCCCAGAATCTCATTCATAACGGTTACTGTTTTCATCCCATCTCGTTTCATTCATGTCTACTAACAGCACGTAAAATCTCAGCATATATAGTGTAGAAAGCCGGCGTTAGAGTTGCGCACTAAAAGCCTTGCGCACGTTTTTGTAACATGAGAATGAAGTTATAGTGCAGTGACGTACTTTTCAGTGCTCTAACTACAGGGGGACATACTGAGCCCCCTCCCCTCCCCCCCCCCCAACAGTTAGTGCACAGCCCTTGCATATACCATACACTAGTTCCTACTCCTAACGGGTAGTAAGTACACAAACGTTCCACCATTTTACTAAACCTGCCCCCTTGTTTGTAATGTTCCTAAGTGGCCAGTGTCTGTCGCTGTTCACCCACATGAAATCATGTAGGAAATAAAAACATAATTCATTTTCTGCGTTCACACTTCTCAGTTCGGTTGTAAGGTTGTGGTATTATAGGTCCCCAAACCATGTTCCTAACCACAGGAGTGGTGCAGCACAATTGTGAATTCATTTGTGAGGTGCTGACAGGTTCCCCTAGGAATCCTGCAGATCTTGCCTGCCCCTCCTAACGGAAACCATGATATTGCAGCAATACACCTAATGATAGTTGACTTTATATTTGTAGATTTGCAAAATGGCTGACACACACGAGTAACCACAGACATTTACACTGGAAGCTGCCAAGTTTCCCCCCGTTGATTTTTCAGCAGTGGTGTGGTGGAGGTGTGACGTTCCTAAGAACTTCAACTTCCCAACCTGATCTCAGAAATACCCTGGACATCCCAAATTGTGTCTAATGTTACTTTTGCTCCAGACATGAACAGGTATCTGAAAAGTGCTCGTTTCGTAAGATAAATATGTGGATGGCGTGGAGAAGGGGCTGCACTGCTACCTCCTGTAATGAACACTGAGTTTCCCCTGTTGATTTTTGACAAGTGTAAATTTGCAAAATGCCTCTCCCTGTTCCATGGATCAGGAAATACACGGGCAATCCTGCACTATTCTAGAAAAGGCTCAACGTTTAGCAGTATCTATAATATTGCTGCAATTGTCTATGTCGCAACATGAACATTTCAATACCGTTCTGCACATTATCTAAGATATGCCTTCAGCTGTACGAGGCCTTTTCCCTTCTTTATAATATGTAGAGTTTAAGCGAATAGTGTTTTTGGAAAATTAATTAGCAGTTAATCTATATGAACATATGGCAGATGTTCAGTATCAGTATGTGATTTCTGCATCAGGTGGACAACCTATTCATTAATAGATTTCTAGAACAGAGGGACTTGGAGTATAAAGTTGGCTGTTCCCTCCCTTTTAAAGGCAAGTCAGTTCTCCGACCACCTTCATGCAAATGAGTGCACTCTGCTTCCTGTTTAAATATCTGCTACCCTTTCCCTTATCAGAAGTCTGTTCAGAAGCGGAGCCTCCAGTTCCTTTTAGTTTTGATTTCCAGGCTCACATCATGAAGTCACTGTTTGCTTTTCTTTTCCTTCTGGCCCTCCCTTTATGTAAGTTTTCTTCAGAAGTGGGTAAAATAATTCTGTGCTTTTCTGATTAGGTTAGTGTTTATCAATTTCCTCAATTTTTACAGGTGTTGTTTCCCAAATTACCCTGGTGGAATCTGGTCCGGGAGTCGTGAAGCCCTCAGACACTCTCACGCTGACCTGTAAAGTCACTGGTTATAATTTTGGGAGTGGCTATGGGTGGCACTGGATCCGGCAGCCTCCCGGGAAAGCACTGGAATGGTTGGGAGGTATAAATGATAGCAGCGGAGGCACAAGCTACGCCCCCTCTCTCCAAAGCCGACTTACAATCTCCAAAGACAACTCCAAGAACGAAGTCTATCTACAAATGAGGGGCATAAAACCTGACGACTCAGCCACATATTACTGTGCGAGAGACACAGTGTGAGGAAGGAAGGAGGAACTCGTACAGATACTGCGGCTCTCTCTCTGCGTATAAAGAGGAACTAGAGGAATATCTGGAGTTCCCTTTCTGAAACTGTTTCCTCACCAGTATCACTGATAACACGGTGAAATGAAGTGAACTGTACATTAATTATTTCTTAGGGATGGAAAAACTTTTAAGTTACTGGAAAAAATCTTTGAGGGGCATTTTCAAAGCAATTAAAGGTTTTTAGCCTCCTGCTGACTGCAGTAATCATGGCGAGTGCGATATTCAATGATATAACATGGTTCACGCCGCTGACTCTCCACGCTGTGTGACATAGTGAGTCCTTCTAGCCCTGTAGAAACTCCCAAAAACCAGGTAAAAAGTGCAGGGCTGCAATATAAACAAAAGCACATGGCTACTGGTTGTCAGGGAAACCAAGCCTGAGAGAAAGAAACAGGCCCCTGCTACCAGTTTAACAGAGAGTTACAAAGTAATTCAGAACACCTGCTAGGAGGCGGAGTCAGGCCCTACCCGAGAAAGCTGACTCATAAAGAGGTCCCAGTAGGGGGAGAGGAGAGAGAGGAAGAAAGCCAGAGTGAAAGAGAGAGTGAACAAGAGGAGAGACGAGCAGAGTCCCCTTGGAGGAAGAAAAGCCAGCTTCCAGTAAGGAGGTGGACGGAGTCTCTAGCTGAGGAAAGGTCAGAGGCTCTGAGTCAAAGACACAGCAGGAGCAGACCAAGGCAGCTGAAATACTCTCTGGATTATAAACAGAAGGAAAAGCCAGGAAGGCAGTTGAACTCTGTTTTGCACAAGTCAGGTTGGGAACCAAGAGCTATCTGTAAGCCACGGAGAAAACCTTCCACAGCCAGGTTCCAAGGTAAGCCTAAGGGCTGGAATCATAATAATTACTGGGAGTTTATTGATCCAGAAGGTTGGGGCTATGGTGGAAAGGACTATGGGGAGAATGGTTGTTTAGAGTTGTACCAAACCCAAGAGCTTATCACAAAGCCTAGGGTTGGAGAAAAGGGCGCAGCTCCAGAGGGAGCGTGGCAAACAATTCCTACCCCAGAGGTAGAATTTATGGAAACAGAGCCATCCTGTGTAAATACTCCTATGGAAGAAATGGACTGTACGATTTCACTGACTGAGGAGATAATATCTCTATGTTAAAATTGTGCTGTGAAGAAAATACAGACTTACTGTGAGAAGGGAACAGAGCTGTAGGAAACAGTACTGTGGTGTTTAATCTGCTGGAAGAAAAATGTTTAACGCTGACTGAAGCTATTTAAGTTGGATATCTTATTTTGTCCTTTTTCTGCCAAAGTGCAAGATATTTGTGTTACCTTCATTCCTTGTGAAGTCCACCCCGGGAGGGGAAATAAATCCTTTTGCTTGAAACACTTGAGTCACACTACCCTTCATTGAACTCTTAAAGAAACTACATTTCCCTACAAGCACTGCTTCAGGAAATAGTGAAGCTTTGGTTCAGGAAGGAACTTAACCTCCTTAAACCCTACATACCTATGGGTATCAGCAAGGGGGGAGGATCACAGGTGCTACTACTGATCCCCCTTATGCTGGTCGACTAGTATCAGGGGATTGTAGCAGTGGGTCAGAGGCGGCTCCCAGGGATATGCATTTCACCAGGTCAAAGCCCCCAACCGCTTTGACCCAGTGAAAAGCGGGATATAAATGCAGCTAAATAAATAAATAAATAAATAAAAATATGTGGCTAGAAGCGATGTTTAGCCGCTAGTTGCTTATCTCTCAGCAGTAAAATTAGACACCAGGAAGGGAAACAATTTTCACTGCTGAAACTAATCAAGCTGCAGCTGAATATTGCCACTCCTGCCGCACTGTCCGGCCAGGGCAGATATTCAGGAGCAGCAGTTAGGTGCTCTATCACTGCTCGCCGCCATGTGGTGGTACCGCAGCACCTTCAGTACTGCTTCTTGGTGGTATTTTTTAAGATCTGGGGAGTTGACCCCCCCTTGTTCTCTTGCTCTACTCAGCCGCAGGACCCCTATGCGGGACTGCTTTTTACCCCATATAAAATGCACAATTTTCCATTCCCATTGCTTTAACACTACTGCTGGGATACGGATCTGAAGCTGCTGAAACATAAATAAAAACTTTGGAAGGACGTTCATTTTGACTGCCGCCAGTCTGCCATCCAGCTCGTGAAGGGACCCCCCACCTCCTCAGGTCCCCTTCTATTCTTTGAGCCAAGGAGGCACAATTATGCTGATACAGGGAGGCGGGATCTTCAGCCAAATCAACTCCTAGATATTTGATTCTCCCTTCTGCCCATTGAAATGGGAAGCCTGGGAGCGCTGTTTTACTTAGACCTCCTAGATTCTAGGCTTCCGTCTTTCCCATATTAACCTTAAAGCTGGACAGGCCAGAGAATGTTTCTGTCTCCTCCAGCAGATTCAGTAGGGATGTCTCGGTTTCCTTAGGAACACAAGAGTGTCGTCGGTGTACAGCAGTATCTTATGCTCACTTTTATCACCTTTTACTGGCTGGATAAGTTGGTTTTGCTGAACACTGGCAGCGAATGCTTCTATGACAATAGCAAACAGCATTGGTGACAGAAGGCATCCCAGCCTGGTGTCCCGAAATAACTGAAGTTCTTCTGAGCTACCTCCGTTTACTTGAATACAAGCAGTTGGAGCCTGATCTAGATCCTGAATTCCATTTATGAATCCCCCCCCCCCCCCCACCACATTGAATTTTTCTAATATGGCAAATAGGAATAGCCACTCTACTCTGTCAAATGCCTTTCCAATGTCGAGCACCACACAGAGGGCAGGTTCCCATCTCACATTGTCCGCTATGGCTCTTCCTTTGATAAAGCCGGTTCGATCCAGGTGGATACGCCTTGGAAGGAGTCCATCCAGTCTCCAGGCCAGTACTTAGGCCAACAACTTTGTTTCACAATTCATCAGGGCAATTGGGTGGTAACTACCACATTGATTCAGAGGCCGCCCTTCTTTAGGGAGCACCACTATGTTTGCCCTTGCCATAGTCGGCGGCAAGGGATTCCCCCCCTCCCCCCCCAAGCCTTGCGTGAAAATCCAGGCCAGCAGGGGTGCCATCTCAGTTATCTTTCTCTATCCCATAGGAGCCAACTTTCCAAAACAGTGCTAACTTAAAACAAATTATTCTTCTATTGGGCACCAAAGAAATGTATTCAATAACAGGGGATTAAACTCCCACTGTACCCACCGAGCTGGCCCCTCTCCTTTTCCCACTCTGGTTCCTTTACTAAGGAGAAGCGTAGACTCCTCTTAGCATAGAAAGTTTCAGGAGCAACACACTGTGATTCTTTTTCAGATAATGTTTCCGTTTCTAGGAACGTGAAATACAGGGCTTTAATCATGAACTCTCCAAATACATTTAAGGAAAGGGAAAGGTGTCCCTGGGAAAGCATGAGATAGGCTGACTAGACATTAATGGGTGATTTTAGAAACCTTATTCATGTTTACATTGGTCACACTGGCACATAGACATGTAAATGGCATCCATGTGAAAAAAGCCTTTTTAGAAAGGGCTGCTTACAAGTGGATACTCTTATTACTTGCACGTTTTCGGGGGAGGGGGGAGGGGGGCGTGTGTCAGGGGCATGATAAGGGAGTGGCCACATTTAGCAAAGCCTTTTCGAAAATACCATTATAATTGTACATGTCACCACTGTGATGACTCAATTCCGACTTCAGCATCATTTCTAAAATGTGCCTTCACTCTCCCAAGTCATTAGATATTCATGAGTACACTAAGCATTGTCAACCCAGTCATCGGGACACACCCAGCCACTCGGGTTTTCAAGATACCCACTGTGAGTATGTATGAGATAGATTGAAACTCACTGTCTTAATTCTATGCAACTCAATTTCATGCTTATGCATTGTAGATATCCTGAATATTGGACTGACTGGTTGTATCTCGAGAACTGATTTGAGAACTACACTCTTGCTTGGCTTTGGCATCCACATAATAAAGCTTCTGTATAAGTAAATGAATTGTTTTTGTTGTTTCAGCATTTTCTTTTGGGGGGGAGTTGGTTTTTTTGCTTGTTTGAATTTTTTTGTTAGTGTGTTTGCTTCATCTATTCTCCAAATAATATCAGAAAAATCGCTCATGTATCAATGTAGGTGATTACAAAGCTTCTCCTTTTGACAATAACTCAAAAAATTAACAAATTAATTCTCAGCAATAGAGCCTTTTGGTGAAATTTGATGATTTACCTGAGTTTAGTCACCTGCTGAGTTCTTAGAAGTCGTTGATGCAAATGGGCAACCTGCTTTGAAACGGACGAGAGTCCCTATGGCAGAGCCAATGAGTCTGAGACCTCGGTTACTTAAGAATTAATTTGTTAATTTTTTGAGTTATTGTCAAAAGGAGAAGCTTTGTAATCACCTACATTGATACATGAGCGATTTTTCTGCTATTATTTGGGGTATTGACCAATCGTTCAGTAACTGACCAATTTTTGGTATAACTGCTTCATCTATACTGGCTTAAGTAACAGAAAGGAAATATCTTATCTCGCCAAACATTCACCAAGTCTAGTAAACATCTGCGTCAAGTCAGAGATTTATTTACTGCCCTCCAGGCAGCTGCTTCCCTCCACGTTCTTACTGATGAAAGGTGTGAAAAGGTGAAGCATGCGGTTTATTTGTGCACAAGCACATGTGATACATGATTTTGGAGGGGGCGGGGGGACAGAAGGGACTCAAACATCTAACATTTGTTAGCAGAGGAATCTAGATTCCATCAAACACCGCATCTCATCAAATTATTACAAATAGATCTCCTACAGGATGGCGGCAGTGTAACATTCACAAAATGTAGCCCAGAGGCTGAGAGACCTGCTGTCCTAGTTTTGCAAACATCCTTTTATTTAAGTAACCTGAGAGAGGTCCTGCCCTGATTTCAGTACCAGAGGTAGATTGATTCTGAAGTTGGACGTCTCCTCCCTTTTAAAGACAGCTCTCGAGTTTCATGCAAATGCGATTGCTCTAATTCCTGTTTAAATAACAGCTACAGTTTCCCTCTTCAGCAGCTTGAACACCAGTTGGAGTTGTGACCCTTTCAGCTTTCTTTTCTGGGATCAGATCATGGAACTGCAGTTTGCTTTTCTTTTCTTAGTGTTCCTCCCTTCGTGTAAGTGTTCTTCCAAAGAGCAGGAAACAACTCTGTGGTTTTGTGAATGAATTAGAGTGTAATTAATGTTCCTCCTTGTTCTAGGTGTTCTTTCCCAAATTACCCTGGTGGAATCTGGTCCTGGAGTTGTGAAGCCCTTGGTCACTATCACGCTGACCTGTAAAGTCACCGGTTACAATATTAGTAGTGGCTACTGGTGCAACTGGATCCGGCAACCTCCCGGGAAAAAAGCACTGGAATGGTTGGCAACTATATGCTACAGTGGAGGAAACACACGCTACAACCCCTCTCTCCAAAGTCGTTTAACTATCTGCAAGGATGATTCCAAGAATGAATACTATCTACAAATGAGGGACATGAAACCTGAAGACACGACCATATATTACTATGCGAGAGACACAGTGTGAGGAAGTGAAGCAGGAATTCGTACTGCAGCTCTTTCTGTACACATAACGAGGAATTAGATGAATCTGGATCTCCCTTTTTCTAAACATTTCACTTCTTAAACAGCACCACTGGTAGCAAGGTGAAATGGCCCCACCATTGTGGAACCCTCTGCCCCTCGAGTTATGCCTGGAGACCTTCCCCAATAAATTTAAATTAGGGATTTAAAAAATGGCTTTTTTTGAAAGCTTTCATGAAGCTTGATCTTACGGCCCGCACTTCTCATCGGCTGACCTTGCATCTGGGCTTCCCCCATTCTCCTCTTGTGTTCCCGATAGTATTCTGGATTACACTGTTGTGCTATTCAGCTCCCCACCATTTGTGTCTCCCTTTCCTAGTCTACACTGTCAATTTTATTTTCAGCTTTTAACCATTTTTTCTAAACTGCTGTGATTTCTACTTTGTAGCTGAATGGTGATATGTTGTTGTTAAATGCCATTGAGTCTGTGTCGACTCATGGCAACCCTCTGGATAATTGTCCTAAACTGTGTTCGGTCTTCAGTCAGACAGCTCATTGTTGACAGGCTGGCACCCACAGCTTTGTTATTGTATCCATCCATCTCATTGCTGCCCTTCCTCTTTTGCATTGACCTTCTATCTTGCCAAGCATGATGTCTTTCTCTAATGGTCTCTCTCTTCGCATGATGTGTCCAAAGTATGACAGTCGAAGTCTTGTCATTTGACCTTCTAAAGAAAGCTTAGGTTTGATCTCCTCTAGTACTGATTGGTTTGTTCTTCGGGCAGTCCATGGTATACATAGGGGCTTGTTTACAAAGCCGCGGTAGTGGTTTGCGATCGTGATCGCAGCCGCGGCCCCATTGAAATCAATGGGGCCGCGGCTCCGATTACGATCGCAAACCGCTACCGCGGCTTTGTAAACAAGCCCCATAGTATTTGTCGCCAGCACCATAATCCAAAAGCATTAAGTTTCTTCCTATCCTTTTCACTGTTCAACTTTCACATCCATATGATGTTATTGAAAATACCAAGGCTTAAACAAGTCAAATCTTTGTATATAAAGAGACATCTCTGCTCTTGAGAATCTTATCTAGGTCCTTCATAGCCATTCTGCCAAGACCATTGCATCGTCAGATTTCTTGACTGCTTATTGCCTCTTTATTGATAGTTGATCCAAGTACGTTAAAGTTGTCCACTGTTTCAATTTCTCCATCTACAATGAATTTATTGATTTTGCTAGTTGTCAGGATCTTTATTTTCTTTACATTAAGGTGCAGGCCCCTTTTTAGACTATGTCCCTTGATCTTGAGAAGCAAATGTTTCAGATCATCTTCACTTTCATCCAGTAATGTGGTATCAGCATAGCAATGGCTGTTGATTTGTCTCCCACCAATCTTCTCACCTCTGTTATCTTCATGCAATCCTGCTTCTCTGATGATTTGTCCTGCGTATAAATTAAACAGATAGGGGGAAACTATGAAGACTTGTAATATATCTTTGCTGATTTTAAACCATTCTGTTTCTCCTTGTTCCGTTTGAAATGTTGCTTCTTGATCAATGTAAAGGTTGTGCAGAACGATCAGGTGTTCTGGTATACACATGCTTCTTAATGTGGCCCTGAGTTTCTCATGTTTTACACAGTCAAAAGCCTTGCTGTAGTCACTAAAAGATATAGATATCTTTTTGGTATTCTTTAGTTCTTTCAAGGATCCATCTCAGTCGCGATGTCTCTCATTCCTCATCCTTTCCTGAACCCTGTTTGCACTTCATGTAGTTCTTGTTCCAGGTATGGTTGTAGTCTCTTTTGAATAATCTTCAGTAGAATCTTGCTGGCATGTGGGATCAGAGTGATTGTGTGATAATTTCCACAGTCAGTTGGGTCACCTTTCTTTAGTATTGGTATAAACACAGATCTTTTCCAGTCAATTGGCCATGATGTTGTCTTCCAAATTTCCTGGCAGAGCCTTGGAAATATGGTAACAGCTGCATCAGATTGCTGTAATAATTCTATGAAAATTACATCAATACCTGGTGCTTTGTTCTTTGATAAGGCTTTCAATTCTGCTTCAACTTTTTCTTTCATCAACAATGGTTTCGGATCAGTTGTAAATAGGTTATACCTTTGTTAAGTTTCCTGCATTACTACCGCTTGGTCCTAGTTCACTGTATCCAGTTTAAGTTTGAGTTGCAATGTAAGCCCCTTTGATTAAAGCATAAGGCGGTATAGAAATCTGGTTAAATAAATAAATCATAAGGTACAGGTTGAAACAGCTGTTGGTCCAATTGATCTTTATCATATAATAACTCTATATTCTTTCCACCTTTTCTTGATCTTCTCAGCATCATTCAACATGGATCCTTGAGTATTGTCACCAGGCCAGCCTACTGCCTAGGGCGAGTAGGGTTGGTCTGCCTTGATATTCTATCTTCAGGGAGTATGACACTGCATTTGCTCCTGCAATGCCTTCTGGGAATGGTAGTCCCCTTTTACCCTCTGATTCAAGAAGGAGTTGTAGTCGAGTGTTAAAGGCAAAAATGACAAGGTTTTTATTTCCCCTCCCAACAGAATTTTAGTGCAGATGAAATTAGGACAATTTCCCATATATTTGGTAGGAGGAATACATACAAGAACTAAGGTAAATATGCCTCTTCAGTCTCAGGCTATCAAACGTGCAGTGCTCGTTACAAAAACAAAAGCAAACAAACAGCTTCTGATAGCAAAGGAAAATGTTCCCCTTTTCTTTGCCGCTTTATCAGCACTCTTATAGCAATGCTCAGCACAGGGATTTAAGATGGTCAACTATACATAGGGTGCAATCCATCTGTGTATCAGCTGCGTCATAAACATCAGAGTCTATCTGCATTTCTTCCAGCTCAGCATTAGCTGGGTGTGGCTGTAAGCTGCTATCGTGGGTTTTAAAGTAACCTTCTTCTGGGCATTCAGGGATCTTCCCTTTATACCATTCTAAACAGCAGGGCTTGAAACTACCCTGTACTCTGGAGTTGCTTTCTGGGCTGTTTCCTATTTCTTGGCAACAACAAGGAAATACTTTTAAACTAGACTCATAGCTGGGCAAACTTTGAAGCCTACCTTCTGGCTTTAAGGAGGGAGGAATTATCTGCTCTCCTGGCTCAGACAGGTTTCCAAACACCGGCTGTGTTTTCTTTCCTCTTAGCTTGCTGGCTTCTGCCTCAGACCTATAAGTATTTTCCTGCCATCGTCTCTCTCTCTCTGGAGCCTCTGAGCTTTTCCAAGCCTGCCTCCCAGGAGGTCTCTCCTTTCTCCTGCCTTTCCTGAACGGCACCTCTCTTGTGCTGCTTCCTTCAGGTTCTTGAGCTTTGGCTTCCTTGGCTCTTGTTACAGCTCTCTCTCTCTTCCTTGCTTCCTTCTGGGACCTTCACCTGGTCTCGCTCTTCCTCGCCCCTGTGTTTCTCTCCGTCCTTCTTTTAAAGCTAATGACCAATTATTATAGTCCTGTTTCTCAGGGCTTAGCTCTGCCTTTCCCCTGAACAGGTGTTTCTCATTAACTCCTAAGCTTGGTGATACGTCACAGCTTGGACGTGTCCATTCAGCTCCTGACTTTCTCTGTTTACTTTCTTCTTGTAAACATTGAGCCATGTGCTCAGACTGCCTGTCAGATTCTAAGGTGGAATCTTCTACTATCCCTATCTCCATTGGCTCAGTAGGGGCTTCTTCATTACAGTATCTTGTAACATTCCAATTCGAGAATGCAATTTTTTCTTTAACTTTAAGAAAGCCCATCTTGTTCTTCCTCTAATAATTTCTGCTTCTATTTCCTTATATGCATCATTGTAGTACTTTTCCATGTCATGTCTTGCTGCATGTTGGAAATCTCTGTTGAGTTATGCGATTGCCTCTCTTTCTCCTCTGGCTTTAGCTTCTCTGCATTTCTGGGCAATTTTCCAGAGTTGCTTCGGTTATCCATTTTGGCTGTTTTTGCTTTTTCACTTTTTTTTTAGAGATTTCTCACATTCTTCCAACACATCCTTCTTGATGTCATCCCATAACTCTTCTGGAACCCTGTCATTTGTATCTAAAGCAGCAAATCAATTTTGCAGGCAGTCTTTAAATACTGGTGGTATATTCTCAAGGTCATATTTTGCTACATTCATAAGTGGCTTGATTTTTTTCAACTTTGGTTTGAGTTTGCATACTAGTAGTTGCTGATCTGTACCACAGTCAGCTCCAGGTTTTGTCTTTGTTGATGTTATAGAGCCTTTTCATCGTTGACTTCCATAGATTTAGTCAATTTGATTTTTGTACAATCCATTGGGTGACGTCCATGTGTACAGTAGCCGCTTGTGTTGCAGGAAGAAGGAGTTTGAGATGAATAGATCGTTGGTCTTGCAGAATTTCATCAGTCTTTCTCCAGCTTCATTTCTGTTGGCAAGTTCATATTTTCCAACCATTTTGCCTTCTTCTTTGTTGCCAACTTTTACCAAATTTCAGTGGGTATTTGTTCATAGAACTCATAAATTTTATCCTCTTCTGCAGTTGTTGTTGGGGCATATACTTGAATTATAGTTGTGTTGACAGGCATTCATGATAGACAAATAGAAATTAAGTGTTCACTGATTGCATTGCATTTCATTACAGTTCTTGCAAGTTTCTTCTTAATTATAAATACGACATCATTTCTTCTTTGTCTTTCATTTCCAGCATAGTAGACCATGTGATCATCAGATGCAAAGTGTCCGATGCCAGTCCATTTCAGTTCACTGACATACAGCAGATCGAGTTGTACACGCTCCATTTCATTCTTGACCACCTCCAACTTCCCTTGGTTCATGCTTCGTATGTTCCATGTCCCAATATATTACTAATTAAGGGGGTTATTAGAAAGTGCTATTTGTGATTTGGACTTCTGCAAATGGGCATACAGATGTCCAAATCACAGAGATGTCCCCAGGGCCTTTTTAAAAGCCGGGTCTGTGGACCTCCACAGTGCAGACATCTACGTCTGAATGGAGATGTGGAGGAGGAATGGCATTCCGAAGAACCTGAATGTCCCAACCTGATCTCAGAAATGCCCTGGACATCCCGAATTGTGTCCAATGTTACACTTGCTCCAGGCATGAACTGGCATCTGAAAAGTGCTCGAATCATAAGGCAAACATTTGGAAGGCATGGAGAATGGGCTACACTGCTACCCCCTGAAACAAACACTGAGGGGGTTATTCAGTGCCCGAATAGCAGGAATGGACATCCCAAAAGGACATCCATCCCCGCTATTTGTGCCTTCCCCCTCCAGCATCTAACCTCCCTACCTGTTGTGCGGGGAAGTTAGACGGGGCAGGGAAGGGGCGGTAGGGTGGGAGTAGGGTAGTCTGGGTGGGCGGTAGGCGGTTTCTGAGCCTGTACATACAGGGCCAATTCTAATGTTGGCCCTGTATGTCCAGGGCTGGTGACATGTGAAGTTATTCCACCTCCGAGGTGAAATAAATTCCCTGGACTTGGTTTTTTTTTTTTAACACTGGGGTGCGAATGGGGCAGGGGGGCCGGAGGATTTTCCCCGCAGCCCATCCCTGGCCTTAGCAGGCCAGATCAGTGGTCGGGCTGCAGGGAATGAACTTTTTTTCCCAGCAGCCAGCATCACGGCTTTTAAATGGAGCTGCGGTGCCATGGCTTCCGGAAGCCATGGCGGCCCGTCTCAGTTTAAAAGCCCTGACTGAGTTAGTTAGGCTTGTCATGTACGTGCAGGCCAGACTGAATCACATTCCAGGCCTGCATGTACATGACTGATCACAATTCTGATCCCGCAGGGCTAGACGTGCCCCGCAGGATCAGAATCGCGAATCCCTCTGTACGTCCAGCTCAGACCAGATGTATAGAGGGGCTGGATGTCCGGGATGGAATGAGCCCTTGAAGGGGAATGGGGGTTCATGTTTTCACTTTGCTATGCTGCTCGACTTTGCCTTATGCTAGCTTGCCTTAGATGGATGGCCCCAACCGAAGCATCCCTAATGGGGATGTTGATGTGTCTGGCTGCATGCACGTCCGCGTCAGAGACGTTTATGTTCCTGGAATCAGTCAGACATAGATGCCCCTGGCATTTTTATGCATGTTCTGCCCTGGACATCCCCGATTTCACATGGTCATCCTTTCTAAAATCCCTCTGTACATGAAGAATGGAGTTATACAGGAGGCAGAGCCAGCTGAGGACCAAGATGGCCGTGTGAAAGCACTTCTCCTGTAGACCCACCTAAAAATCCTGCCATACCGCTGAAAAAATACAACAGTTATAGAACTGGTGGTAGCCCATTGATCAACAAGTGGGAGCGAGTATGGCTAGCGGCAAGCCAACACACTTAGATTTTACAAGCACGCAGGGCGCGGGATCAAAAAGAGCAAAGTCAGATCTGCTTTCACCACTTAAAATGGCCGTGCAGCGGGACGCCCCTGAAGGAATCCAGGAGGTCCTGAATGAGATCAGAGCAGTGTGGGTCTTGGTGGAGGCTAATGGAGAGACTCTGAGTGAAGTTCGAACAGACCTGAAAGAAGTGCGGAATCAGTTGAATACTCTTACCTCCCACATAGACAAAGCTGAAGAGAGGTTGACTGCAAGAGGATCGAATATCGCAGGTTGTAAAGTGTATGGAATGGCTAGAGCACAACTTAGAGGATATGAACAACAGGGCCAGAAGAAACAACATTCATATAGTGGGCATACCAAAGGGTGGAGAGGGAACAGATCCAGTGGCGTTTCTGGAGGTGTTGCTGCCAAAGTTACTCTGGATTGAATTCAGAAATAGAAGGGGCCCATAGAGTTCCATCTCAGGCTGGCCCACAAAATAGAAGGCCCAGATCCATGATCCTCTGTGTATTAAGATATCAGCAAGTTGCACAGATAATGGCATCTGCCAGATCCCCACCCTCACTGCAGTATGAGGGGCATAAAATACCCCTGTACCCAGATTTCAGCAAGTCCATGGTGGAAAAGAGGAAGCAATTTTTGGCCTTTCGTCCTAGGCTTCAACAGCTGCAGGCCCGATATGGACTGTTCCACCTGGCGCGTTTTAAGGTGATGCTGAATAACTCTACAAAAACCTTCGAGCATCTGAGACTGTTGTCTTCTTATATTGAAGATCAGGAAGCTCTGCAAATGTGCTGATGGAGTGAATACCTTGAACAGGGTGGCTGGTGTGCTGTCTTCCTTCGAGCATAAGATCTCTTGGAGCATTAGGTGCTGTTCTTGGTTGTCGGTGTTGGAAGAACTTGAGTCCCTTCTCTTTAATGGGATAAATATGTCACTATGTTTTCTTTTATGTTCTGTCTGACAGCCCTTAAGTTACTGGATTGTAGTAATTATGTCTATATATGATGGGGGGGGGTGTATCCTGCTACGTAGGGGGGGTAACTGGAGGGGTGGTAGGATGGGGGTGGTGTATTATGCGTATCAATAGTTGATTAGTATAACCAATATTAAAAATCTGTTGTGTATAAAGGTAGGGGACACAGTTAAGAACTGGAATGGTGGTATGGGAAGTCATCTAGACGGTAATGGGTCTAGATGGGGCCATATATGAGTATCTCGCTGTCTTACCTGGGTGATTGTTATTCCCCTTGTTGGGGTTGGGTATGGTTCTCTATGAGTTGGATAGGGAAGATTCGGGTTAATGTTATTATGACACTGGAAGCAGGCTGTTTTTTTGATGTTTTGCTTGATGGGATATGGCAGCTGGAGCAAATGGACTGAAATTAGTATCTCTGAACGTTAAGGGCATAAAGAATCTAATAAAGAGGAAGAAGATCCTTACATATGGTAGGAAGCAGCATGCTGATGTGTTCTTACTACAAGAAACACATTTGAATACAGCGGAAGCAAAAATGTTGGGAGAGGGACATTATATACTGGCAGGTCATGCCCCAGTGGCTCATAAAAAAAACAGGGTCGCTATTTTAGTGCGTAAGTCGTTAGGGGCAAATGTTGAATTTACCAGGAATGATATTGAAGGTAGATGGGCTAAGGTGCGGCTCACTATTGGGGACCTAAAGTTGGCAATATTCAATGTATATGCTCCAAATAGTGATGACCCCACTTTTTTTCAAATCATTAGTAGGAACTCTACAGGAGGAAACTCAGTTGCCTACGGTAGTGGGGGGAGACTTCAATATGACGCTAGATCCATTGTTAGATCGCAGACTGAGTAGAATGGAAAGGCATGCGAGAGCGAGTGTGGTACTTAAGGTCTCTATGGTCAGTAGGACTGGTGGATATCTGGAGGTTACTTCACCCTTCTGATAGAGACTATACTTATTTTTCTCCTCCCCACAGCTCACACTCGCGCATCGACTTTTTCTAATTTCTAAAATATTGGTCCCTGGGATCCAGATTGCGAATATTCTAGTCATGCACATATCGGATCATGCCGCAATAACTCTAGGATTGCAAAATCCTGGGAGGGAACACCCTTCTGGTGCATGGTCCTTTAAGAGATCCTTGTTATCAGAAAGATCATTCCAGGAGACTGTTAAGTCTGCTCTGAGAGAATATTTTAATGTAAACGACCCACATGCTACGGCAGGTTGGGCATGGTGGGAGGCATGTAAGGCTACAATGAGAACTGTAATTACGAGTTATTCCATTAAAGAGGCGTGACAAAAGAAGGCTCAATTAAATATGTTGGAAGAACAAATTAGAGCAGGAGAACGGCTCTGCTATAGACAAGCTGATGCCAGTGTCTTAACTCGACTGCAAAGGTTAAAATATCAGTATAATTCCATTCTGAGTTCAGAAATAGAGCAGGTAATGATACAACAGCAATCACATTAGTATGCTGAACAAAATAAGGCGGGTTGGTTACTTGCGTCTGCGCTAAAAGGAAGGCGCAATAAAGCCTGTATCACTACTATTATAGATGACATGCAGAATATTTTGACAAGTAATGAGCAGATCCTGGATGCTTTTTTGCAGTTCTATGCTAGATAATATAAATCTGAGGTGATTCTGGATCAGGATGCTTCCAACGAATTCTTGAGACAGCTAGTGCAACCTATAGAGGAGGCACAGGTCAGCGAGATGGATAAAGCCTTCTCAATGGAAGAGATACAGTTGGCAATAAATTCTATGGCTCAGGGGAAAGCAGCTGGTCCGGACGGACTCCTGATTGAGTTTTATAAAGTCTTTGCTAAAGAACTCATGCCACAGATGCAGACGTACTTTCAGTTGTTGCAGGAGAATCAGGATAATACTGGGAGCTTCTCGGAGGCTACTATTGTTGTCCTGGAAAAGCCTGCAAAGGATCCTAGATTGGTAAGTAACTACCGGCCAATCTCGCTTTTGAATTCAGATTATAAAATATGTGTGACCATTTTAGCATGACGCCTCTCAAAGGTCTTACATCGGTTGATACATCTTGATCAATGTGGCTTTATTCCAGGTCGGTCAACCGCTGATAATGCCAGGTTGTTATGCAATCTGATTGTGAAGGCAAATACTCTTGAGTCTCCATATGTGGGGTTGTCGCTCGATGCGGAAAAGGCGTTTGATATATTAGAATGGTCTTTTTTGTTTAAAGTGTTAGAATGGTTTGGCTTTAGCCATGGCTTTGTTCATATGCTTAGAGTTACGTATGCCAAACCCATGGCCTATATTTTTGCAAATGGCCTCCTCTCCCAACCTTTTTCGTTGTACCAGGGTACACGTCAGGGATGTCCTCTCTCCCCTTTCCTTTTTAATTTGGCATGGGAACCTTTAGTTTTGGCTATTAGGCAATCATCAGTTATTAGGAGACTTACAGGTTAAACTTTCAGCTTATGCTGTCGATCTTCTACTTTTTACTCAGCCTATGTCGGTAACGGCAGTTCTGCGGGTAATTGAACGTTACTCAGAAGTTTCAGGGTATAAGATAAATTGGACTAAATCGGTGGCTTTCCCTATGAATAATCAGATCACTGTAGCTTCAATGGCAGCGTTTCCGTTCCAGTGGGAGACAGGGACAGTCAAATATCTAGGAGCTCATTATTGTGCTTCATTAGATCAGTCTATACAAGTCAATATTAAGGAGCTATTGGACATGGTACAGACAATGGTCTTAAATTGGTCTCCCCTTTATCTTTTGTGGTGGGGCAGATTAGAAACTATTAAAATGATGCTGACACCAAAGATAAATTATATTTTGGGGATGTTGCCAGTAATGCTTCCTACAATGGTATATACCTCCCTGGAGCGGTCTTTGGTTAATTTTTTATGGGGAGTGAAATGACCCAGAATAGCTCTTCGGAAGCTAAAAGCTTCCAAAGAAAACGGGGGTGTACAGTTTCCAGATTTTTGCTGCTATCATTTGGCCTCTCTATTAAAACAAGGGGCCTTATGGTCTATCTTTGAAGAGCTTCCCCAAAAGCCAGTGTGGCTAGAAGTAGAGAGCCGGATGGTTGCTCCATGCTCGGTACACTTGCTCCTTGGAACGAGGCTAGCGGAGTGGCCAGCGGTGGTTGGGTAGTGACATCTACGCAAGAGGCCTTTCAGGTGCTCTCATTGTTGGTAAGGAAGGACAATCCTCCTCCTTCTTGATCTCTGCCATTGTGGTGGAATCCTTTGTTAAAAATTAAAAAGGCCCCTATCATATGGAAACAATGGCAGAGATGTGGTATTTGGACATTAGGGCAATTATTATCCTCAGGCAATTGGAAGGATTTTCCTACTCTTCAAAGGGAATTT
Organism: Ichthyophis bannanicus; assembly: GCA_033557465.1. Lineage (NCBI taxonomy): Eukaryota > Metazoa > Chordata > Amphibia > Gymnophiona > Ichthyophiidae > Ichthyophis > Ichthyophis bannanicus. The sequence continues at coordinate 127,456,360 of CM066048.1, forward strand.
TCTTTGCCAGTAACATGTTATTTTCAATGGCTTCAGTTACGGCATTGTATTAGGGCCACTAATATAGACATTGCTGCCCTGCCAGGTTCTGGGAAGTTGGTTGACAGCATTAAGGAAATAGAGGGTTAGCCGGGGATAATATTGGCGCTTTATGCCCTTTTCAGAGATCGTTCTTCATCTAATCCACTTGGGCTTTCGAAGGTGTGGGAAAAGGACTTGAGCACCTCAGAACTGGAAGAAGTTATGGGGACCTGTCACAAGGGTGTCCAGATCTGCTGCACTTACACAAACTATGTATTATTTTCTTCATCGTGTTTATATCACCCCAGTAAAATTGTCTAAGTGGGATAAGCAGATATAGGGACGTTGCTGGTCCTGTCAGGATGAGGTGGGAACATATGTTCATATGGTTCTTGAGTGCCCTAGCCTTCAGAGGTTTTGGGTTTCGGTTTGGATCAGAGTTCAGAGAGTGTTAAAGTTCTCGGCTCCTCTGACATGGAATGTATACGTTTGAGATCTTCATCAGGTAGCCCTTCCTTAAAAAAACAGAAATATTGTTTATTGAACTTTATGATAGCTATAGCTTTAAAATTAATTTTTACCAATTGGAAGAGCTCTCATATTTTGGATTGGAAGATATGGTGGAACCTTCCTTGTCAGTATGAAAATTATGAGAGCACATATAGCAAACTATTCTATCCCGATGGGGGTGATCCAAACCTAGAGAAATGGTCGCTGTTAAATGAGTTTCCTGCCTGCGCAATTGTATAACAAGACCCGTAGGGTAAAATGGAGGTTGAGATTGAAGTGGAAGAGCAAGGAATACTCATAGAGAACCAGGGAGGGAGGGAGGGTACTGGTTCCTTGTAATTAAGTAAGGATGTTGTTGGTTGTGTGGAAAGTTGTAAAATTCTAAAAATCACAAATTTAAAATAAAAAAAAGAATGGAGTTATACACGGATGATCTCTTAGGGAAAATAATGTCTAAAGTGCATTAAACTGTTAACATGGGAATTAGCATATGTCAGCAGATGCCCATACAAACAGTTCATTCACACATACCACACGTCAATTCCCATGTTAAGAGCACCACATGGAATCGAGGGAGAAATAGGCAGGGACTACACAATGCAGTTAGCAGTTGGTAACTTCAAGTACATGAACTGTTACTGCCACAGGTAACCAGCAACAATTAGCATCACCTCAGTAAGTAGCATTAACAAAACCAGTGCTTTTATGCTGCTCTCTGCAAATGCTTAGTGGACAGCTCCCCCTCCCTCCACCGTAGATTCATACACAAAATATTATACAAAAAGCATAACATAATAGACTAAACATACAAGATAAAAAGGCAATAGGACAATCAAAGAGTCTCCATTTGCCTGATGATGATTATTGAATGTTTGTCTTATTTTATTTTACCAATTATTCACCTACACCTGGGAAAATAATTATGCTTTTTGCTTTTGACAAAACACTTCCATTTGAGATGTCATTCGGAGCTCACTTGGGGTGACTTCTATAGTCTAGGTGTGGCTACCGAGAACATCCAATCCCTTAATTCATTTAAATAGATAACTCGAAATGACAAAACATCCAGGAGCATAGTGTCCCGATGACCAAGCATAGTGTCCTGGCGACAAAATGATTTGGACCCTGCATCAGAACATGTAAAAGAAAAGACTGAAAAAACTAAATTTGTATGACCCTAAAGGAGAGGAGGGACAGGAGAGATATGATACAGACATTTAAATAGGTACAAATGAACAACAAACCTTTTTCAAAGAAGGGGAAGCTGTAAAACTAGAAGGCATAAAATGAAGCTACAAAGAGGTGGAAGGGGCAGTATATAAGAAATGTTAAATAAATAAATTAAATAAAAATAAACTTAAAAGCAACAGCAGGAAATGCTTTTTCACTGAAAGGGTGGTGGATGCTTGGAATGCCCTCCCGATGGAGGTCGTGAGGGCAAATACAGTGAAGGAATTCAAAATGGCATGGGACAGACACAATGGATCCCTTTATAGGAAGAAGATAAAATCAAAATAAACTTAAATATCTTTTATAGTTCAACAAATAGAGAGGACTGACCTGCACGGAGCAGTGGGTACAACCCTAAACAAGGGCATAGAGGGTGGTGAGCACGGAGAGGCAGCTACAGCTACTGTACTCTAATCAATTTACTCAGTAGACTAGATGGACCACAACTGTCTTTGTTTGTCATCATAAACTATGTTATTATGTTACTACGAGATTGTAAGGAGTGATTAGGTCGATAGACTTCTAAAACTGATGAAATGCATCTGAAAAATTCATATAAGCCAATAAAATCCCAGCCCCAATTCCAGTCAGCCAATAAGAGCTGCAACTGCATTAAAGAGCTGGCAGGAGTCCCTGGGTCCCACCAACAGGAAACAAAGATGTTAATGTTGTTAAGTGCCATTAAGTCAATGTCAATTCTTGGCGACCCTCTGGATAGTCTTCAGTCAGGCAGCTCTTTGTTGACAGAGTGGCACCCATAGCAGCTGTTATTGTATCGATCCATCAATTGCTGGCCTTCCTCTTTTGCGTTGACCTTCAACCTTGCCAGGCATGATGTCTTTCTCTAATGATCTCTATCATAAGAACATAAGATATGCCACACTGGGTCAGACCAAGGTCCATCAAGCCCAGTATCCTGTTTCCAGCAATGGCCAATCTAGGTCATACGTACTGTCATGCTGCCGCCCCAGAGGCCAAGGTTGGTATGGGCAGGTCAGATGGACATGAGAGTTTTTTATATATTTTTGAATTTTGGTCCTTCTGTAAGAGGTCTTGGTAATGTTCCCAGGACCTACCGGGGGCCAACGTTCAAGAGAACACACTTAGCCAGAATGTAGGGAAAATAAGGCTTTATTTCCCTTTAAGCACAATGGTTCAAGTTATGGGAGACTACTTCAACAAACTGAAAGAAACCTTGCTTCAGGCAACAAAAAGAAAATATATTCACACTTGCTTTGTTTAACTGTTACTTCACAATACTTGGCATAAACAAACTTTACAGGCATTCGCTACTGTTTTATGTTTCATGCACAGACTTTAGGCTACCTGCCTGACAGTAGCTACAGTCCATGGGGGTTTCAGGTGGGTCTTCGTTGAATTCCACCTGCATGGGCTGAGTATCAGACAGCTGTGAATCAGTGTCAGTAAACTCTTGAGGAGTGTACTGAGGTTTCTCATATAACACATTTACTAGCTTCCAATGTTCAGCATTCAAGTCAGGGCCGCGCCCATGTGAGTGTTTGTTATGGCAGTTACTTCCCCTTGCAGGCTGCCTTATGTTATACAGTCTTTTTACCAAGGGCTTGTGCTTGGTTTCACAAACAGTTTGATAGGGAGGATATACTCCAGTATCTTGTGTTTCCTGTCTTCTTAACTTATTTTGCTTATCAGAATAAAAAGGTATTTTACCTTGTTTAGTTGAGTCCCACGGCCTGGTCCTGCTGTAGTTCAGCGTGTCTTGAGCAGTAGGCTTTTCCCACTCCAGCTGGCCTTCATGCAGAGTCACCACTCTCTCACATTCACACCTTTTTCCATTTGAATAAGGAATATTACCATTTGCAGCAAAGACTTCATCCTTGCTCAGATAATGCTCACTGTGTCTTGCATTTACTGCTGCCGGTTCTTCACACCAAACTCTGGGGTTTATTTCTCCCCTTGTGCCTTTCTTTCCAGTACCTCTTAACCAAGGACTCCTGGAACTCTGTGGCCTCGGATTCACTATGCCCTCCTGCCAGGAACTCCTTCCTCTCTGGTGCTCTGGACACTCCTTATGGTGCTCTCCTTCTTGGTTCCTTTCCAGAAGCTCTCTATGATGTGACTCTCCGTGGTCTGCTTTTCCTTGATAAGCCTCTTCTTGGTATGCCTCCTTTTGGTAGGCCTTCCTTGGTATGCCTCTCCTTGGTCTCTCTCTCCCTGGTCTGCCTCTAACTTGTCCTAGTTCCTCCTTTTCAAGCTCCCAGCCTTTCTTCAGGGGAACTCCCCCTTTTCTCCATTGGCTGTTAGGTTGCATTACCTCATCAGCTCTGAGGTGCAGTTCTCTGGGCCTTGGAAGGTCACTCCTGCTCCCTCTATTGGGCTCCTCATAATATTGCAGCTGATGATAAAATCTTTTTTCAGGATTTAAAACCCTTTTTTCTTCATGAATAGGCTCTGCGGTACCACAGTACCTAGCAGTTTCCCCAAAAGACACAGGTTCCACAATGCTTGTACTGGGTCAAGCATTGATATCCTGGGTCCCTTCTTAATAATGGTTTATGGACCTTTCCTCCAGGAACTTGTCCAAACCTTTTTTAAACCCAGCTACACTAACAGCCTTTACTACATCCTCTGGTAACAAATTCCAGAGTTTGATTACACGTTGAGTGAAAAAATATTTTCTTTTATTAGTCTTAAATAGTTTACCCTGTAGCTTCATTGCATGTCCCCTAGTCTTTCTATATTCTGATAACGTAAACAATCGATCTATGTTTACCCATTCCACTCCGTTCATTAATTTATAGACTTCTATCATATCTCCCCTCAGCCGTCTCTTTTCCAGGTTAAAGAGCACTAACCTTTTTAGCCTTTCTTCATAGGAGTATCCTTCCATCCCGTTTACCATTTTGGTGGCTCTTCTCTGAACCTTTTCTAATAACGCTATATCCTTTTTTAAGATACGGCGACCAGAATTGCACACAATATTCAAGGTGCGGTCTCACCATGGAACGATATAGAGGCATTATAATATCTTTTGTTTTATTTTCCATTCCTTTCCTTATGATGCCTAGCATTCTATTTGCTCTCTTGGCTGCCGCTGCATACTGGGCCGAGGGTTTTAACATGTTATCCACAATGACACCTAAATCTTTTTCCTGGGTGGTGTTTCCTAATGTGGAACCTTGCATTGTGTAACCATAGTTTGGGTTGTTCTTCCCTAGGTGCATAACTTTGCACTTGTCCACATTAAATTTCATCTGCCATTTTGATGCCCAGTCTTCCAATTTATCAAGATCCTCTTGCAATTTTCCACAATCCTCTTGGGTTTTAACAACTTTAAATAGTTTTGTGTCATCTGCAAATTTGATAACCTCACTCGTTATTCCACTTTCCAGGTCATTTATGAATATGTCAAAAAGCAGCGGACCCGGCACAGATCCCTGGGGTACACTACTATTCACCTTTCTCCATTGGAATAATTGGCCATTTAGCCCAACCCTCTGCTTTCTATCTTTTAACCAGTTCCTGATCCACAGTAGTACACTGCCTCCTATCCCATGACTCTTTAGTTTTGCCAAAATTCTCTGATGAGGGACCTTGTCAAAGCCTTCTGAAAGTCCAGATACACTATATCAACCGACTCACCTTTGTCCACCTGTTTATTCATGCTTTCAAAAAAACATAACAGATTAGTAAGACAAGATCTTCCTTGTCTAAAGCCATGTTGGCTGTCTCCCATTAGGCCGTGACTATCTACATGCTGAGTAATTTTATTCTTTATGATGGTTTCTACCATTTTTCCCGGTACTGACGTCAGGCTCACCGGTCTGTAGTTTCCCGGATCCCCCCCGGAACCCTTTTTAAAAATTGTTGTTACATTGGCGATCCTCCAATCTTCAGGTATTAGAGATTATTTTAATGATAGTTCACAGATTACTAATAGCAGGTCTGCAATCTCATATTTCAGTTCCTCCAACACCCTTGGATGTATTCCATCTGGCCCAGGTGATTTGCTACTCTTCAGTTTATCTAATAGTTGTAATACATCTTCCCGATGTATCGATATTTCCTTCAATTCTTCCGCACCTTTAAATACCATTTCAGTCAAGGGTAACATCCCTACATCTTCCTCAGTAAAGACCGAAGCAAAGACTTCATTCAGTCTCTCCGCTATTGCCTTGTCACCTCTTAGTGCCCCTTTAACCCTTCTATCATCTAATGGACCAACTGACTCTCTCACGGGATTTTTGCTATGAATGTACTTGAAAAAATCTTTATTTCGCGTTTTTGCTTCCGCAGCAAGCTTCTTCTCAAATTCTCCCTTTGCCTGCTTTATCAATGCCTTGCATTTGGCTTGCCAGTGCTTGTGCTGTTTCCAGGTTTCGTCGTTTGGCTCTTTTTTCCATTTCCTGAAAGATGCTTTTTTGGCAACAACAGCCTCTCTGACCTCACCTTTAAACCATGCTGGCAGTTTTTTGGACTTCCTTCCACTTTTCTTAAAGCATGGAATACAGCTGGTCTGGGCTTCCAAGATAGTATTTTTCAACAACACCCAAGCTTGATGTAAGTTTTTAACCTTTGCAACTGCTCCTTTTAGTTTTTTCTTAACTATTTTCCTCATTTTATCATAGTCTCCCTTTCGAAACTTAAAAGGTAGTACTGTGGATTTCCTTACTATCCCTCCTCCACTAATTAAATCAAAGGCGATCATGCTATGATCACTATTGCCAAGTGGCCCCAACACCCTTATCTCTTGCACTAGATCTGGTGTTCCACTAAGGACTAGGTCTAATATGGCTCTTCGCATGATGTGACCAAAGCATGAGAATCTGTCATCTGACCTTCTAAAGAAAGCTTGGGTTTGATCTCCTCTAATACTGACTGGTTTGTTCGATGGGCATTCCATGGTATGCACAATATTCTTCCCCTTTCACCATAATTCAAAGGCATTGATTTTCTTTCTGTCTTTCTTCTTCACATCCAACTTCTGCATCCATATGATGTTATTGAAAAAAAACATGGCTTGGACAAGTCAAATCTTTGAATAGAGAGAGAGACATCTTTGTCCTTGAAAATCTTCTCTAGGTCCTTCATAGCCATTCTGCCAAGAGCAATGCTTCGTTGGATTTCTTGACTGCTTGTCATTTCTTTATTGCTCATTGATCCAAGCAGGTTAAAGTTATCCACTATTTCTATTTCTTCTCCATCAACAATGTTCTTATTGATTTTACCAGTTGTCAAGATCTTTGTCTTTAACACATTACAGTGCAGGCCCATTTTAAGACTAATGTTCCTTGATCTTAAGAAATAGATGTTGCAGAATTTTTTCACTTTCAGCCAATAATCTGGTATTATCAGCTTAGCAAAGGTTGTTGATGAGTCTTCCAATCTTCACACTTCGGTTGTCTTCATACAGTCCTGTTTCTCTGATGATTTGTTTTGCGGAAAGTATGCAGCCTTGTCATACACCTTTGCTGCTTTTAAACCATTCTGTTTCTCCTTGTTCTATTCAAACTGTTGCTTCTTGATAAATTTAAAGGTTGTGCAAGAGAAACTATCAGGTGTTCTGGTATACTTATGTTTCTTAATGTGGCCCAGAGTTTCTCATGGTCTACACAGTCAAAGTTCTTGCCAAAGTCAATAAAACACATAGATGTTCTTTCGGTATTCTTGTGTCTTTAAGGATCCAACTCAGATCTGCAATGACGTCTCTCATTCCTCGCCCTTTCCTGAACCCTGCTTGCACTTCTGGCAGTTCTTGTTCCAGGTATGGTTGTAGTCTCTGCTGTATGATCGCAACTAGAATCTTGCTGGCATGTGGGATCAGAACAATTGTGCAATTTCCATCTGATTGCTGTAATATTTCAATGGGAATGCCATCTGTGCCTGCTGCTTTGTTCTTTGATAAGGCTTTCAATGCTGCTTTGACTTTTTCTTTCATCACCAATGGTTCCTGATCATAAGGTAAAGGTTGAAATGGCTGTTGTTCCACTTAATATTTATGGTATAATAACTCTGTGCATTCTTTCTACCTTTTCTTTATCTTCTCAGCATCATTCAACATGGATCCTTGAGCATCTTACAACATTTCAATTGAAGGCTGGAATTTTCTCGTTAACTGTCACAGCGTTAGGAAAGCCGATCTTGTTCCTCATCTAATAGTTTCTGATTCTCTTTCCTTGCCTGCATCATTGTAGTACTTCTTCTTGTCTCATCTCTGTTGAGTTCTGTGGTTGCCTCTCTTTCTCCTCTGGCTTTAGCTTCTCTGCATTTCTGGACAATTTTCAGAGTTTCTTCGGTCATTCATTTTGGCCATTTTTGCTTCTTCATCTTTTGTAGACTCTTCTCACTTTCTTCAAACACAACTTCCTTAATGTCATCCCCTAACTCTTCTGGTGTTATGCTATTTGTATCCAAAGCAGCAAATCAATTTTGCAGGCAATTTTTACATTCTGGTTGTATATTCTCAAGGTCATATTTAACATGTTAATAGCAGGTCTAGTTTAAAGATATTTTACATGGATGAGCTATTAATATTCTCCATCAAGCAATGAAATAGTTTCCTTTGGCTGATTCCTCACTGCTACTCTGATAAGTTAGTCCAACTTGTGATTTAAATGTGTAAATGGTCACTTTAGAAAAGATCCCCTTTATATGTCGATGGCCATAACACATTGAAACAGCATCTTGTGACTGGCCTGGAGCTAAGACAGATTAATATATAGACACCAAACTCTACTACAGTCCAAGAACAGGCTGAGTCCCCTTTCTCCAAAAGTGAGTGCATATCTCCAGGGGCAGTTCCAAACAATAAGAGACATGAAAACAAAGGTCACCACCTCAGCTTCTTGATGGCATTGCGCATAGCAAAAAAACCACAGCCTAGAAAAATAAATCACAGAACTTTCCAAGAAGCCCTTTCAGAATAAATGTTTCATCAACTACACCGACTCTGAAATAGAGATTATGCATGAAATTCAAATGGCAAGTGTGTCTTTACCAGAGTGCAAAATATTGGAAATCCTTAACCTGGGGCTGCTTTCTCATAGTGAAACAGAAGGCGTTCCAGCAAGCTCTGGGGACATTAACCTCGGGCCCATGTAGATTTCCTCCTAGGACCCAACCTCTGTGCTTTTAACTTTACAGTATAAATATCAGAGCTGGTGCTTTCCAGTTCAAGCTTGAACTTAGAAAGGAGATGGTTATGGTCAAAAAATGAATTACATTTATCAGATGAAAAGTTTCTTGCCTTATGTTCTTTTTGTTATGTTGTGTAGTTGAACAGTGACAATAAAAAAAATTTGAAAATAAAATCAGAAAGTAACGCCATTGGTATTAACAGAAAAGCTCATAGATACAGCACAGATAACAGAGGAGCACATGAGAAAAATCAGCATTCAGGTGGATTGGGAGGAAGGTCGTAAGCAGTATGAAATAAATGTGTCTTAACCCTTTCAAGGCCTCCTTTAAATTTTTAATCCCCATTCTGCAGCCGGGTTAATTCTTGCATATTTCAGGAAAATTTTGCCCGTCTTATACAATATGTTCTAATACTGATCTTCCTTCTGCTATGGTCATGTATTATATACCATTTTATAGGAATATTTAGTCAGAATTTGGATCCCAAGAGTTTCGGGCTCGGCCTGGAAAGGGTTAAGTTGGGTTTTGAACTTTTGAAATGAGGATTCTGTATACAAATAAAGATTAATAAAAACACTAAAGCTAAGTGACCAGTGGGTGTCACTGTTCAGCTACATAACACTGGCAGCGGAAAAAGTCTTCTATCTCCTACCTGAACACTTTTTGATTACAGTTATATGAATATTTTTCTTTGCTGCCTGATGTTAAATTTGAACTTATCTAACAGATGTAGAATGAAAGGAAACTGAAATATCGCCCTATCTTCAGGTCTCATATACAGGTTAGTCACATTAAGTATTCACGGCTTTATCCTGAATATTCCTTCATTTCCATGTGTTTGCTGGTCTGGATCCTGATCTATTGTCGGTTTATCAGGACCCTACCTGAGGGCCACTGTCCCAGAATCTCATTCATAACGGTTACTGGTTTCATCCCATTTAGTTTCATTCACGTCTACTAACAGCACGTAAAATCTCAGCATATATATACGTTGTGATTTTATAGAGCACATGATCCTCTTCTAAATGGTGGCCCAGTACAAAGTATTTATTACAATCAATGGGACCAGTGTAGAAAGCCGGCGTTAGAGTTGCGCGCTAAAAGCCATGCGCACATTTTTATAACATGAGAATGAAGTTATAGTGCGGTGACGTCCTTTTCAGTGCTCTAACTACAGGGGGACATACTGAGCCCCCCCCCCCAACAGTTAGTGCACAGCCCTTGCACATACCGTACACTAGTTCCTACTCCTAATGGGCAGAAACTACACAAACGTTCCACCATTTTACTAAACCTGCCCCCTTGCTTGTAATGTTCCTAAGTGGCCAGTATCTGTCGCTGTTCACCCACATGAAATCATGTACGAAATAAAAACTTAATTCATTTTCTGCGTTCACACTTTCAGTTCTGTTGTAAGGTTGTGGTATTATAGGTCCGAAAATCACGTTCCTAACCTCAGGAGTGGTGCAGCACAATTGTGAATTCATTTGTGAGATGCTGACAGGTTCCCCTGGGAATCCTGCAGATCTCACCTGCCCCTTCTAACTGAAACCACAATATTGCAGCAATACACCTAATGATAGTTGGCTTTATATTTGTAGATTTGCAAAATGGCTGACATACACATGTAACCACAGACATTTACACTGGAAGCTGACGAGTTTCCCCCCGTTGATTTTTCAGCGGGGGTGTGGTGCAGGTGTAGTGTTCATAAGAACTTCAAAGTCCCACCCTGATCTCAGAAATACCCTGGACATCCCAAATTGTGTCCAATGTTACACTTGCTCCAGGCATGAACCGGCATCTGAAAAGTGCTCGTTTCGTAAGGCAAATATTTAGAAAGTGTGGAGAAGGGGCTGCACTGCCCCCCCCCCCCCCCCGTAACGAACACTGAGATTCCCCTGTTGATTTTTGACAATTGCAAATTTGCAAAATGCCTCTCCCTGTTCCACATATCAGCAAATACACGGGCAATCCTGCACTATTCTAGAAAAAGCTCAACGTTTAGCAGTTTCTATAATATTGCTGCAATTGTCTATGTGCAACATGAACATTTCAATTCCATTCTGCACAAATTATCTCAGATATGCCTTCAGCTGTACGAGGCCTTTTCCCTTCTTTATAATTTGTAGAGTCTAAGCAAATAGTGTTTTTGGAAAATTAATTTGCAGTTGATCTCTATGGACATATGGCAGATGAGAGATGTGATAATCTCACTTTACAAACACATATTCACCTTTCCACCATGTTACTTAGAAGCTGAGAGGTGCCCTGTTCAGTCTATTATCAGTATGCGATTTCTGCATCAGGTGAACGACCTATTGATTAACAGATTTCTAGAACTGAGGGACTTGGAGTATAAAGCTGGCTCTTCCCCCCTTTTAAAGGCAACTCAGTCCTCTGACCACCTTCATGCAAATGAGTGCGCTCTGCTTCCTGTTTAAATATCTGCTGCCCTTTCCCTTATCAGAAGTCTGTTCACAAGCGGAGCCTCCAGTTCCTTTTAGCTTTGATTTCCAGGCTCACATCATGAAGTCACTGTTTACTTTTCTTTTCCTTCTGGCCCTCCCTTTATGTAAGTTTTCTTCAGAAGTGGGAAAAATAATTCTGTGCTTTTCTGATTAGGTTAGTGTTTATCAATTTTTTCAATTTTTACAGGTGTTCTTTCCCAAATTACCCTGATGGAATCTGGTCCCGGAGTCGTGAAGCCCTCAGACACGCTCACGCTGACCTGTAAAGTCACCGGTTACAATATTGGGAGCGGCTACTATTGGAGCTGGATCCGGCAGCCTCCCGGGAAAGCACTGGAATGGTTGGCATATATAGGTGGTAGCGGTGGAGACACATACTACACCTCCTCTCTCCAAAGCCGACTAACTATCTCCAAAGACAATTCCAGGAATGAATTCTATCTACAAATGAGGAACATGAAACCTGAAGACTCAGCCACATATTACTGTGCGAGAAGCACGGTGTGAGGAAGGAAGGAGGAACTCGTACAGATACTGCGGCTCTGTCTCTGCATATAAAGAGGAACTAGAGGAATATCTGCAGTTCCCTTTCTGAAACTGTTTCCTAAACAGCTGCACTAGTCATAAAGTGGAATGAAGTGAATTATTCTTGAACTATATTTGGGGGGAAACCTTTTTCTGTTGTTCGATAAACTCTTAGGGCGGCATTTTCGAAGGCATTTACACAGTTAACAGCCCATGTAACCCTGTAAATGCCTTAATCAGGAATTTTCAAAGGCACCTACACGGTTAATGCCTTTGAAAATTCCCGGTTATGTCCACTATGTGCCCCGATGCTGTCCGTTTAGCACTGGGGCGCGTTAGGGGCGTTCCAGGGTGGAGGAATGCTGCTAACCAGGTAGCAGCGATCTTTAAGACACTGAGGCTAACCAGGCAGAATCAAAAATTGCTGCTACCCGGTCAGTCTCAACTGGTGCCGGCTTTTGCATTGAAGCCCAGATATTCATTTCCGTTGCCGCAGACGTGAATATCCGGGGTGAAGGAGTCGGACCTGCCCACTGAATATCCGGCCTTTAATCTTTTGGACATGCAGGTTTGATGGATAACCCCCAACATGTAGTATAAATATAAAGGGGGGAGATGTAAGTGTTCACAGAACTGGATTTAAATAAAAATATTTAAGTTAGGAATGATGTGTGAGCAGACTGTGGTGCATCGCAGAAATATTTTATTAAGCACTGTAAAAGTTAAAATAGAAGATTTATGAAAAAATCTCTGACTTTCAATCATTCTTTTTAATATTTCATGCTGGAAAACCATGAGGTACAACCCATGCCCATGACTATGTTTCCTATCCCTTTCCACTGCTCAGCTACTGAAAACAGCATTAACTGTGCTGAATCTTCCCTGCCACTTCCACCTCCAATCCAAAGCGCCATTGAGTTATACTAGATAAACCCCGCACTGTACGGCACAGGTGTAGGACTGCAGCACCGGCTGGACCGCCAAGACACAACCCCCTGCGATGCATCTTCTCACCTGGGAGAGGGAGGGTAGCATGGCAACTCCTCCGCTGCATCAGGCTTTAAAGTGCCCGCGCTGGTGCTCCCACGGCCTGCTGATCCTGCCCCCTTCTGATGCAATTTCCTGTTGGAGGGACCAGAGCGGCAGGCCATGAGCGCACCAGCACAAGCAGTTTAAAGCCCGATGTAGTGGAGGGATCACCATGCTGCCCTCCCTCTTCCGGGCAAGAAGCTGAATACAGGGGAGAGGGGGGGCAGAATGGCAGCTTGGACCGGGTGGCAGTGGACTGCTACTTCACCTGGGGGTGGGGTCCTACTGTAGGTTTCCTAGTGGAAGGACTGGCCCTGACTCAGTACAGTATCTTGAGCATATTTGCCTTTTATTAAAATCCAACAGCATTTCAGATATCAAGAGTAATACTATAAGCAGGTGCCTAATTTTCTCTATAAAATAGGGGTGTAAATGGCCAACAATGCACATTAAATGTAGACGTGAGAAGTTATACCAACCTCAGGGCTGCCATAATAACCTGCACCTAGATTCCTAAAGAACCCCCATAAGTTATAGTAATTTATAACTTGCGCGTCTAGATTTGTGCTCCGCCCCTCTGCACGCCCACATCAAAAGTACACACCATCCACCGGGCAGGTGGACTTACAAATTAGCGACCAGATAAAGTGCACACATAAAGGCCCCTCCACACGTGTAAGTCATTGAACACACATGACCTGCGTGCGTTCATGGCGCATAACCTCATGCGGTTCCTTATAAAATTAGCGACAATGAATAGGCAATAAAGCATCCTTAAAGGTTGGTGTGAATTCTGAGGTCTTTTCTCCTCCACTTTTAAATACCACAACATGGTGTATTAAATTCAGCTTTTTCTAAGTTTTTTTGCAGTTAATCAATAGGCTGATTCCTCACTGCTACTTTGATAAGTTATAGTTATAACCGATCATATAAACACTTGCATGTGAATTATAGGGGTTATTTTAGAAGTTCTAGTCATGATTTAAACATGCCAATGGTCATTTTAGAAAAGGTCCAGTTTACATGGTGATGACCATACAATGTCTAGATGAAAGAGCCTCTTGGGACTGGTCTGGACTCTGGACTAGCTCAGACAGATTAATACATAGACACCAAACTCTACTACAGTCCAAGAACAGGCTGAGTCCCCTTTCTCCACAAGCGAGTGCATAACTCCAGGGGCAATTGCAAACCAATGAGAGACATACAAACGACAGACACCACCGCAGCTTGTTGAGGGCAATGCGCATTGCAAAATCGTTAGCCAGTGCATATAAAGAAAAATAAATTATAGAACTTTCAGAATAAATGTTTCACCCATGAGACCGACTCTGAAATAGAAATCATGCATCAAATTCAAATGAAACCTGGAGACAAGTGTGTTTACCAGAGTGCAAGACATTGGAGATCTTTAACCAGGGACTGCTTTCTCATACAGAAACAGAAGGCGTTAGAGCAAGCTCCTGGGACCTTACCCTCTGTCCCATGTAGATTTCTTCCTAGACTTAACCTCTGTTCAGCTTTAAAGTTTGCAATATTAATATCAAGCATGACCTGAGGAAGAAAATGTAGCATCCCGAATATGGTCAAAAAATGAATTACATTTATCAGATGAAAGGGTTATCACCTTATGTTCTTTCGTTATTTATTTATTTGGTTTTATATACTGTGCTATTTTGAATCAGTGTGGTTTACATTGTAACAACTCGATACATTGAATAGTGTACATAGAACTTAGAACTTGGTATATAAACAAGTAACATGTAGACATGGAACATTTGTTTAGTTGAACAGTAACACACACTGCTCACTTAGGAACATTACAAAAATGATTAATTAAAATATATACAAGTAAGGATTAATAAAAACACTGGCCCTGAATTTCAAAGGCATTTACATAGGCAACTGTGGTTAGCATTGTGGCGTGTTAGGGGCGTTCCGGGATGGAGCGGGGGCAGAAGAAAGGGCTCACCAGGTAGAAGCAATTTTTGATGCTACGTGCTTTGCCCTCCCACCTTAAAGATAGGGGATGTTTTTTCTCGCCTATCTTTCAGGCGCAGGGACTAAGCAGGTAGCAACGAAAATCGGTGCTACCCGGCTAGCTCCTGTGGCTTCCGGGGTGTGCGGCAAGACCCAGATTTTCAATGCTGGGGCTGCATATGACCCCAGCACCGAAAATCGGGGTTAGGCGGAATGTGGGTTGGTTAGGAGCCGACGTGGTGCCACCCAGTTGAAAATCGGGTCCTAAGTGACCAGTGTGTGTCACAGTTCAGCTACATAACAAGAGAGGCAGCGGAAAAAGTCTTCTACCTCCTACCTGCACACTTTTTGATTTCAGTGATATATTTTTCTTTGCTGCCTGTTTTCATCCCATTTCATTTCATTCATATCTACTAACATCACATAAACTCTCAGCATATATATTGTGAGTTTATATAGCACATGGTCCTATTCTAAATGGTCGCCCTTGCACTTACCGTAACACTAGTTCCTCCTCCTAACGGGCAGTAACTACAGAAACGTTCCACCATTTTACTAAACCTGCCCCCTTGTTTGTAATGTTCCTAAGTGGCCAGTATCTGTCGCTGTTCACCCACATGAAATCATGTACGAAATAAAAACATAATTAATTTTCTGCGTTCACACTTCTCAGTTCTGTTGTAAGGTTGTGGTATTATAGGTTCCAAAACCACGTTCCTAACCTCAGGAGTGGTGCAGCACAATTGTGAATTCATTTTGTGAAGAGCCAACAGGTTCCCCTAGGAATCCCACATATCTCACCTGCCCCTTCTAACGGAAACCATGATATTGCAGCAACACCCCCAATGATAGTTGGCTTTATATTTGTAGATTTGCAAAATAGCTGACACACACGAGTAACCACAGACATTTACACTGGAAGCTGCCAAGTTTCCCCCCATTGATTTTTCAGCAGTGGTGTGGTGGAGGTGTGGCGTTCCTAAGAACTTCAATGTCCCACCCTGATCTCAGAAATGCCCTGGACATCCCAAATTGCGTCCAATGTTACACTTGCTCCAGGCATGAACCGGCATCTGAAAAGTGCTCGTTTCGTAAGGGAAATATTTGGAAGGTGTGGAGAAGGGGCTGAACTGCTACCCCCTGTAACGAGCACTGAGTTTTTGACAAGTGTAAATTTGCAAAATGCCTCTCCCTTTTCCATGTATCAGGAAATACACAGGCAATCCTGCACTATTCTAGAAAAAGCTCAACATTTAGCAGTTTCTGTAATATTGCTGCAATTGTCTATGTTGCAACATGAACATTTCAATACCATTCTGCACATTATCTAAGATATGCTTCAGCTGTGTGAGGCCTTTTCCCTCCTTTATAATTTGCAGAGTATAAGCAAATAGTGTTTTTGGAAAATTAATTAGCAGTTGATCTCTATGGACATATGGCATATGAGAGATGTGATAATCTCACTTTACGAACACATATTCACCTTACCCCATGTTACTTAGAAGCCGAGAGGTGCCCTGTTCAGTCTATTAGTGAGGCAGCCATGAGGCTCTTACACAAGTGATCAGCCTGACCCTTCCCCCCAAGCCATGAGGCTCTTACATAAAGTAATCAGCCTGCTATTTCAGTAGACACCCTTCCCCCACTCCAGGTCTGAGCACAGTATCCCCTAGCCCAGAAATCAACAGACCAGAGCACACCGGTTTGGACGGGTCACCCAGGTACCTTCCCCAGGGGCTGCTGATTGGTGGACAGGAAATACCTGTGGCAAATGGGATTATAGAATGAGTTTAAAATTGTACTGTATATAAGGCATTGGAGGACGTCCCTCGGGGCTCAGACTCTTGTGGAGGGTACCGGCTCTCTGTCTGAACCTGTGTGCACATTAAAGATCCTGTTTGCATTCCAGCCTGTCTGTGAGTTTTCCTTCTGTGGGTGAGTGATTGAATAAGAGCTTTTCACAGCGTTTGCCATAACATTTCTGGTGCTTTGGCTGGGAAATTTTTAAAGAAAAGCCTCTCTCATCACACCCAGGGTGGGAAGACTACTGCTTTTTGCAGGATCAGGGCCTCCACCGGTCAGGGACCCACCCCTCCAGGCTGTAATACATTATGATGGCACGGAAAAAAGCATGTGGGCTAAGAAAATAAATACCCAGAGCCCAGCACAACAAGAGTAAAGCCAGGGGGAACCATACTCTGAACAGAAGTGCACAGAGAATGGACCCAGCTAAGAAACAGGTCAGGCCTGAAAGTGCACAGAAAATGGACCCAGCACAAGAAAAGACATGCCAGGCCTGAACAGGTTAAACAGGCCTGGGCAAGCTGGGCAAGCCTGGACAAGTTAAACAGGCCAAACAAAGCTGGTGATACAAAGTACTCATATGCCCTGAAGACTACAGTGCCAGTGATTAATGAAGCAAAGGGAATGGCAGGGTGCAGCCAGAATGACTCAACACTAGCAAGAATAAAAGCCATTAATATGCTGATAAGGGTGGATCCCAGGGAAAGAGCCTTTGCCCCAAAGGAAAGAAGCCTCTGCAGACTTTTTGCACACGGCCCTCCTTTGTCCCAAAGGAAAGAGGCCTCTGCAGGCCCTGCAACCTTTTACAGTCAGAACAGCAACTTTTGCACACGGAACAAAAACGTTTGTGCAGGAGTTGCTATAGAGGGTATAGGGTATGTGTTGTTTTAAACTCACTGATGCAAGTGTTTCCATTGAACACTCTATCCAAGATCTAAGTGATCTAGTTAATCATATTACTGACCCGTCCATGGGTCCTGGGTGGTTTATGAAGTGGTTCAGTTGGCCAGGGGGACTAAAAATCCCAGTGGTAGGGGTTCTTTTTATTTACTGCTATGTGCCATTCTGCCATGTTGTATCCCCATTCTTTACCGCTTCATTACCACCACCCTTGATACCCTGGTAGAACGCAAGGCGATTACCACTGTCATGGCCCTGACCCAATACACCCCTCTGCGGCTTGCCTCCAGTAATACAGCCCTCAACCGCTTCTAGCGGTTGAGGTCTCACTTAAAAAGGGGGGAGTGAGGCAGCCATGAGGCTCTTACACAAGTGATCAGCCTGACCCTTCCCCCCAAGCCATGAGGCTCTTACATAAAGTAATCAGCCTGCTATTTCAGTAGACACCCTTCCCCCACTCCAAGTCTGAGCACAGTATCCCCTAGCCCAGAAATCAACAGACCAGAGCACACCGGTTTGGACGGGTCACCCAGGTACCTTCCCCAGGGGCTGCTGATTGGTGGACAGGAAATACCTGTGGCAAATGGGATTATAGAATGAGTTTAAAATTGTACTGTATATAAGGCATTGGAGGACGTCCCTCGGGGCTCAGACTCTTGTGGAGGGTACCGGCTCTCTGTCTGAACCTGTGTGCACATTAAAGATCCTGTTTGCATTCCAGCCTGTCTGTGAGTTTTCCTTCTGTGGGTGAGTGATTGAATAAGAGCTTTTCACAGCGTTTGCCATAACATTATCAGTATATGATTTCTGCATCAGGTGGACGACCTATTGATTAATAGATTTCTAGACCTGAGGGACTTAGACTATAAAGCTGGCTGTTCCCTTCCTTTTAAGGCAAATCATTTCTCCAACCAGTTTCATGCAAATGAGTGCGCTCTGCTTCCTGTTTAAATATCTGCTACCGTTTCCCTTATCAGAAGTCTGTTCACAAGCGGAGCCTCCAGTTCCTTTTAGTTCTGATTTCCAGGCTCACATCATGAAGTCACTGTTTGCTTTTCTTTTCCTTCTGGCTCTCCCTTTATGTAAGTATTCTTCAGAAGTGTGAAAAATAGTTCTGTGCTTTTCTGATTAGGTTAGTGTTTATCAATTTCCTCAATTTTTACAGGTGTTGTTTCCCAAATTACCCTGGTGGAATATGGTCCCGGAGTCGTGAAGCCCTCAGAGACTCTCACACTGACCTGTAAAGTCACCAGTTACAATTTTGGGGGCTACTGGTGGAACTGGATCCGGCAGCCTCCTGGGAAAGCACTGGAATGGTTGGCAACTATAGGTGGTGGCAGCGGAGACACATACTACACCCCCTCTCTCCAAAGCCGATTAACTATCTCCAAAGACAATTCCAAGAACGAATTCTATCTACAAATGAGGGGCATGAAACCTGACGACTCAGCCACATATTACTGTGCGAGAGAGACACAGTGTGAGGAAGGAAGGAGGAACTCGTACAGATACTGCAGCTCTCTCTCTGCATATAAAGAGGAACTAGAGGAATATCTGCAGTTCCCTTTCTGAAACTGTTTCCTAAACAGCTGCACTAGTCATAAAGTGGAATGAAGTGAATTATGTTTGAACTATATATGGGGGGAAACGTTTTTCTAAGTTGTTGGAAAAACTGTTAATCTTTTGGATATGGGGTTTGATGGAAAACCCCTGAAATGAGGTATAAATATGAAGGGGGCAGATGAAACCTGACTGAGTGGGGTGTGCCCCTAAGACTGCGTTGAGAACCCACTGCAATAATCTAAATGCGATATGACCAGGCGTGAATAATCATGTGCAAGTCGAAGTGTTTAAACACAATGGACAGTCATTCTGGGGTTAAAGTAAGACTACCAGATTGCTGGTGGGTGAATTAGGGACATGCGTTCATTTGTGGAGAAAGGGGTTGTTGATTGGTGACCTGTCCTCATGGAACATTTTAGTAATATATTCTGTGACCAGCAGGGGCTGGACTGTGGCAAAGCTAACAGCCAGACTGCTGGGCCTGACCTTTCTTATAGAAAGTTGTAGTTGTGAGTCAAAGTGGTCAGGTTTTTAAGAAGGATTTTATTCCCCTCCCGGGGTTGGATTTTCAAAAGATTATAATACAAAAACTTAGGCTACAACCATACCTCTGGTAAGCAACTGAAAGAAACATAAATCTAGCATCCTGCTTCTCAAAGAAACTTATAATTCACAGCATACAGTTCATCTGCTATTCTAGCAGTCTCTTCTATGCTTTTCTCAGCACTCTCAAAGCACACTCTTATCTTGGCTTCAGCATAAAGAGGAAAACGTATCGGATAACAGCAGCGCACAATCCATGGCTTCCTCAAATGGAATTTCAATGCTAGACTCTGTTATCATAGGCTCAAGCTGTGTTTTCTCATTACAAACATCTTCATTACAATGGAAAGTTTGTACCTGTCTCAGTCTTGTTTCTTCATCAGGTTTCTCTAGACAGCCTTCTCCATAGCAGGTCAAATAGCTATCGTAAAACGGGTAATAGCAGGAAGGAGAGAGAGACACTTCTCTTGATAAGTTTTACCCTTAAAACTTCTGTGCCTCCTGCCTTTCAAGTTTGGCTGAAAATCATAGAGCTGCTCTTTTCTGTTATGTGAAGATTTCTCTCTAATAAATCTTCTGCGGGGTTTAACTGGCACAAGTTCTTCAGGTTCAGACATACAAATATCTTCAACTGCGTTTCTTTCCCTCTCTAGGGCATGTAACTGCTTTAAGCTGCCACACTTCTCAGATACATATGGTTTTCCTTTCACTGCTTTCCATTCACTCTGCACGGCTCGGTGCCTTGGAAAATCAAGCTGCGTCACAGGTAACAAATCCTTACAGCTGACCTCTCTGTGTGAATTCCTCCGTGGTTTTCTGTATGAACTCCTTTGCAGCTTCCTGCCTGAAGTTCCATGCAGTTCTGACTCTGTGTCTGTGTCCTTTGAATCTTGTGAGCTTTCTCCTGAGTCTCCTGACTCTGGCCAGTTCCTCTCTGACTCCCCTTCACTCCTTTTCCTCCTCTCTGTGTGTTCTAAGCATTTCTTATACTGCTTCCTGGGCGTTCCCTTACACAGGTGAAAGCCGTTTGAATCAAAAGCTGGTGAGTGCTTTCTAGCTGGGCGGGGCTGCAGACCTCGTGTCTGAGTCTGTTTACGTTGCCTATGGTAATTGGGGATCCTGTGGCTTGCCTGCCTGTCAGAATCTAAGCTGCAGCTAGCAGACTTTTGTGCTTCTGAAGCCAGGGACAGATCTTCCTTGTTACAATTCTTAAAATATACCTAAAGGCAGAGTCTTTAAATCTAATTGCCAAAAATATTTCAACTCCATACAATAGCTTCAAACCTTGCTGGCATGTCCTACATACAAAAGACTTAGGGGCTTGTTTACAAAGCCGCGGTAGCGGTTTGCGATCGTAATCGGAGCCGCGGCCCCATTGATTTCAATGGGGCCGCGGCTGCGATCGCGATCGCGAACCACTACCGCGGCTTTGTAAACAAGCCCCTTAATGACGCTTCTGAAAAATTAATATAAACTAATAAAACCCAGCCCCAATTCCAGTCAGCCATTAAGAACTGCAGCCAACTAAAGAGACAGCAGGAGTCCCTGGGTCCCACTAGCAGGAAACAAACGTTAATGTTGTTAAGTGCCGTCATCTGTTTCAATTCATGTCCACTCTCTGGATAGTTGTCCTAAACTGTGTTCGGTCTTAAGTCAGGTGGCTCATTGTTGATAAAGTGGCATCCAAAGCTGCTGATATTGTATCAATACATACAAAAAAAAGGTCCAAATAGAAAAAATTTGATGAGAAAGGAAACAAAAAAGAAAAAAAATATTATGGTGATAAAGAAATCAAAGAATTAAAGATAAAGTATTGTCGGAATGTTTGTGGTGTAGGGATAAAAAATCCCTCCGAATAACAAACAGCTCATTTTATTCTTTTTTGCATATATAATTATAAACTATAGATATGGTATCCAAAAGCCAATAAGCTAAGTGACTAAAGCATCCAATATATTTAAAGTAAAAATCACGGGGAGTGTGTGTGGAGGTGAGCTGCTGCCCGAGTGTGCACCGCATCATCCCTGCTTGTTGCAGGCAGGTGGGACTTCCCGGATCATCAACGCAACGCGGCGCCTGGTCCCGACGTCATCTCTGGGGCCTTAAAGGAAGGAAGTTCGAGCTGTACATCGGGAGCATGTGTGGAGGTGAGCTGCTGCCCGAGTGTGCACCGCGTCTTCCCTGCTTGTTGCAGGCAGGTGGTACTTCCCGGATCATCAACGCAATGCGGCACCTGGTCCCGACGTCATCTCTGGGGCCTTAAAGGAAGGAAGTTCGAGCTGTACATCGGGAGCATGTGTGGAGGTGAGCTGCTGCCCGAGTGTGCACCGCGTCTCCCCTGCTTGTTGCAGGCAGGTGGGACTTCCCGGATCATCAACACGACGTGGCACCTGGTCCCAACGTCATCTTTGGGGCCTTAAGTTGCGGCCTACACCGCGGTTTCACGGTTGCGGTCGCGCTCTGAAAGGGCGTATCTAAAGGGGCTTGTTAAGCCCCTTTTGCGTCCCTTTGGCACACGAGGAGCAGTGGAGTTGGAGCCCTGGAATGGGAAGCGCAAAAAGAGACTAAACATGAGTACTGCTAATCCTGTTAAATCTGTGACGGTTACTGGCACGTGGTTTCTGCGTCTGGAAATGAAGAGCATCCTATTGCCGTTTCCAGATCTCCACTCCCATTAGATAGCTCCTCTTCTTTATTGGGGGTTTCTAACTCTGCCCCACTTGCTAGTGAGAAGGTCCGTCCAGTGACTTTGTCACTGATGGTGGAGGAGCAGTCCTGACGTTCGGACGTGGTATCTCCAGGGGTTTCCTCTGGTTCCCTATCTGACATTGTGGCGGTTCCTTTGCCGCATGTTCTTCAGGTCCCGGAGGTTTTCGTCAGGGCTCAACAGGACGGTTCTTCCAGTTTGCCTGTGGACATTCAGAATATTTCTTTGATGGATGTTTGGCATGTTCTCTCACGCATAGAAGCCTCCTTGTCTTCTGTGCTAACCCAATTCTCTGATTTCTCAAGAGACTCTGTGGCTAAGTAGGCCCAACATGACCATCAGATTGCTGCCTTAGATAATAAGTGTCAGAAGTTAGATGCTCAATGTATTTCGTTACAGTCTACTAATTTGTCATTTATTAAGGATAGTCTTATATTGCATACTCAACAAGAAATGCTTGAAAATAGTCTGTGAGCAGTGAATGTTAGATGTTTGAATTTTCCTCATACTCGTTTATTATCTCCGCAGATTTTATTTGATAAGTATTTGATAGAAATCTTGGGGTACGAAGTTAATACTAAACCTCTTATTACTAAAATGTATTATTTGCCCCAGTCGGGTGCGACAGCTGGTGGGTTGCCACAGGCTGCCGCCCCGCTGTCTTCTTTAGATTCATTAGATGTGTCTAATTTCATTGAATCATCTCAGGATATGATCCCTATGAGATCTACTCTTCTTGTATCCTTTTCCTCTGAGGCTGACAAAAACACAGTTATGCGACTATATTTTCAGAATAAGAATGCTGATTTTTGTGGGGAGAAAATTAATATGTTTCCCGATGTGTCCAGGCAAACTCAGTCCAGACGCAGGGCCTTTTTGGCTTTAAAGCCACGGGTCTTAGCTGCTGGTGCAACGTTTTTCCTTAAGTTTCCCTGTGAATGCCTGGTCACTATCGGGGGCACTAAGTATGTTTTTTCTGAAGTTACTTCTTTGGAAACGTTTCTACTAAATCAAGCTCCACAGGTATAATATGAGTGTTGTATTGTTTTGCTAGATTTGTACATTAGCAATGTTAGTAATAATTAGAGTTTAGTTTAGTATCAGGGCATCATCTCTGATCCATGCATGTGCTCCCCTGGATGTGGACTATTGGAGTTTTCCTTTTTCTTCTTTTTATAATGTGTATTGTATAAACTTGGAATTTATTAATAAAGTAAAAATCGCTACTTAGCTGGCAATCGGAGCCTGAAGATTTGCATGGAAGAGACAGCTAGAAGCAGAAGAATGTTGCAGCTGACAAAATCAGTGAGTCCAAAATTGCTCTGGAAACGTTCACCAGCAACAGAATGACGTCAATGAACAATGATGAATGAATTCTTTGATTTATTTATCACTATAAAAAATTTTTTCTTTTTTTGTTTCCTTTCTCATTCAATTTTTTTCTGGTTGGACCTTTTTTTTTGTAGTCTTTGAGTGGTCATGACCTGGTAATTTGTGTGTTTGATTGATTAGTTATTGTATCGCTACATGACATTGTTGATTTTCAACCTTTTGCATTGACCTTCAGCTTTGCCAGTCTTGATCTTCTCAGCATCGTTCAACATGGATTCTTGAGCAACTTGTTGCATTCCAATTTGAGGCTGGAATTTTCTCTTTAACTCTCGTAGCTTTAGGAAAACTGATCTGGTTCTTCCTCTAATACTGTAGTTTCCGATTCTATTTCCTTGCATGCATCATTGTAGTACTTCTCCTTGTCTTGTCTTGGTGCACATTCAAAATCTCTGCTGAGTTCTGCTGTCGCCTCTGGCTTTAGCTTCTCCGTATTTCTGGGCAATTTTAAGAGTTTCTTCAGTCATCCATTTTGGCCAGTTTTGCTTTTTCACCTGTTGTAGAGACTTCTCACTTTCTTCAAGCACAACTTCCTTGATGCCATCCCGTAACTCTTCTGGTGCCCTGTCACTTGTCTCCAAAGCAACAAATCAATTTTGCAGGCAGTCTTTAAATTCCGGTGGTATATTCTCAAAGTCATATTTAACGTGCTAATAGCAGGTCCCGTTCAAAGACTTCCAACTGTGTCCCAGGATATTTCACATTGATGAGCTATTAATATTCTCTACCAAGAAATAAAAGAGTTTCCAACCTTTGGTAATTTATTCCACATAACGGGACCAGCTAACAAGAAGGCATGATCCCTTGTCTCAGCAAAATGAAAAGTCTTATTGCAGGGCTCTGTAACAGCTGTGTACCTTCCGAGTGCAAGGGTTGGAAGAGCTAATAGATTCTCAGTATACTATTGAACTTCCGCATAAAGAGCTCAGTCTACTTAAATCAATAGTTTAAATGTTACTGTCCATAAGACTGATCACCAATGGAAAGAAACCAAACAAGGTGTTACCTGCTCAAAGCATAACACTCAACACAACAAGTTGTAAAGGGTGGATGGCTTGTTACGGCAACAAATTGCAGTAATCATGTTTGACTAACACCAACAATTGCAGTAGAGATCTGAAGACGTCTAAAGATAGACATCGCTTCAGTCTCCATAAAAACCTTTGGGGCCCTTTTACTAAAGTGCACTGTGCAGTTCGTGCAGGTTAGAGCATGGGCTAAGCCCTTGTTGTGACCCACGGTAACTCTTAGTGTGGGTCAAGCACAGATAGCGCAGCCAGATTTCCGGATTAGGTGCGTAAAGAGCTGAAAGCAGGTGGGTGAGTTTCTTGCGGTTGGTGCACCCTGCGCTATCTGCCAGGCGTGCCATTAACATGGGTGCTCTTACTACCACCACTATAGATGGATGTAAGTGCTCCAATGCTGTTTTCATGCTGCATTAGTGTAGGTTGCACCGCATTATTGCGGAGAACGTGCTTTCCACATTCCCAACAGTTCACACAGTGATGTTGCACCTAGCACACTATGGTTTTATTTATTTATTTTGAAGTTTTTATATACTGCCCCTTCCTGAGATTAGGAACGGTTTACAGTGAACTCAACAGTATACATTAAACATTGGGGAGTTACATCAAACCGGGGGTAAGATGTAGTATATGGGTTTTGAGTGCTTTAGGTGCATTTGGCATGATATTATAGTGCTGTTTAGTAAAAGGGCCCCCTAGCTTATAAAAAGATGACTAAAGACTTCATTAATAAGAACCCACATAGAAAGGGACATGTCAAGTCCTGCTCCTAAACTACATATCTGAGACAGCACAGAATGACCCAGATGGGACTGATGATGGTGGTTCAAAGTCTCTGCATCGACCTAAAAACATAACGTCAGTGTTTTAGCATTAAGGAGATGATTTTATAACCCCCATGCATATATATGGGGCCTGTTTTATAAAGGATAGCACGAGTCTGCACCAGACCTAGGTCAGACGTGAATGCCAGCGCCTAGACTGGTCAGATAAGATACATAGTTAGAATATTTTATAACGGGGGCGGAGCCTGATGTCCAGCGGGTTAGACGCTTCGCGCTGAAGCTCCCGAGAGGCCTACTCAGAATCCTGACTTAATACCTACATAAACTCAATTTTTTGCTCCGAACTTACCGGGGTGCCTCGGGGGGGATGGCGGCCCATAAACCAGCGCGCTTAGACTTCGGGTCTCCTTCTTCTTCACACGGAAAACGCTCCAAAACAGAGGTGTCTTCCCCACAGAAGATGGTTCCACTTCGGGAAAACCCCGAAATGCATCAGGAGATCTTAGAGGAAATACGCGGCGTGAAGGAACTGGTGCAGTCCAACGGAGAAGCGCTTCGAGCCATGCGAGAAGACTTCGGTGTGCTCCAGGACCGACTTGAAAGTCTTTCATTACGGCAGGACAACATGGCGGGGGTCCTCGACTCGCACGCGGTGCGCTTGGTCAAACTGGACAAGGCTGAGCGCCAGATACAGAATCTTCAAAAAGAGTTAGAAGATAGCAATAATCGAGCCCGTCGCAACAATGTGAGGCTCCTTGGAATACCGGAGGGGGCGGAAGCAGGAGATATAAGAGAATTCCTGCTCAAAACTCTTCCTTCCTTGCTGAAGATCACATTTCATGGAGATCTGGAAATTGATCGAGCACATCGTGTTCCTACCCATATGGCGCTCAACCGAACGACCCCCCGGCCTATTATCTTTCGATTACTACGATATCAACAAGTGGAACAAATTCTAAATGCTGCCCAGGCGAATCGTCATCTGGAGTTTGAAAGTCACAAAGTCTCCTTCTTCCCTGATTTGGCAAAGCCCACAGTTGACCGTCGGAAGAGACTCCTTGCTTTTCGCCCTCGACTTCAACAGCTACAGGCTCGCTTTGGCCTGTTGTATCCAGCGAAGCTCCGAGTGACTCTCCACAACCAAACTAGGACATTCGAAGATCCTGATCTACTATCAACATTTTTAGACTCCAAAGAAGCAGAGCAGATGCGCTAACCCAACAACTTGGACTTATTATCTGCCGGCTCTGTCCGCCATTTTGAAGGGCCCGACGCGGTGGTCATAGCCAAGCACAGAGACTGCCTGGACTTTTCTTTCTGTCTTTATATGACTTTCTTGGTCTCCTATCCCTCCATGATGTGTGCCTCGGTTGGATTCGGAGCACGCACAGTTATACAGGTTATATGTTCTCAATTTCGGCCTTCTCTGGGGTTTCTCCCCGCAGACACATGGTCGCCAGTAATTTCTGGGGTTCTGCTTCTTCTCTACCGCACTGCGGTTCTTATTTTTTAATGTGGGGCGCTTCATTGTATTATATTAGCTTATTTTCTATCATGTCATGTGTACAGCCAGATACAGTTACTATGAGGGACATTGTGAAATTATGTGCGTTATCATGTTCTCTTTCAGAATTTTTAACCTTTCTCAATGGCCTTATGTAAGATCTTATCACTTAACGTAAAAGGCATCAATAGTCCAATCAAACGAAAGAAAATTCTTAGCTATCTTAACCATGAGCATGCTGATTTAGTGTTTCTTCAGGAAACGCATCTAAACTCCGCTGAAACACTGAAACTCAATGCTAAACCTTACATGGTGGCTGCCTATTCTCCCGCCGTTTCCAAACGGTGTGGGGTAGCCATTCTGGTTAAGAAGTCTTTGCAAGCTACTGTAATAGATACTAGCTCTGATAAGGAGGGTAGATGGGCCCGTGCACACTTTAAGGTTGGAGATAGTGAATTCACGTGTATTTGTATTTATGCCCCGAATGTGGATAACCCTGCTTACTATGCAAGTATTGCGCAGTTGGCACAGGCCTCTGCCAATACCCCATTAATACTTGGTGGCGATTTCAATCAAGTGCTAGACCCTTTGATAGATAGACAACCGCCTAGAACGAGTAGTCCACCCAAGAGTCTTGCTACTCTTACAGCTCTGATGCAAGATCTTGCGCTAGTAGATATATGGAGGCTGCTTCACCCCTCCGACTTAGAGTACACCTTTTTTTCTGCCCCCCATCACTCACAATCTAGAATAGATTTCTTTCTCATTTCCAAAGCATTGATTTCTCAAGTGGACACGGCTAGGACTCATCCTCTCCATATTTCTGATCATGCTGCCATATCTTTTTCCTTACATGTCACTGCGCGAGATGATCATCCCCGTGCTTGGTTTTTTGATAGATCCCTACTAGATCAAAAAGATTTTCAGGTTGACATAAAGGCCGCTATCCAAGATTATTTTCATTTTAACTCACCCCATGACACAGCGAGCTGGGCTTGGTGGGAGGGTTTTAAGGCATCTATCCGTGCTACTATAACCAGTTATCAAATTCGGCAGGGGAAACAAAGAAAGCAACACTTACTGATTCTAGAGCAACAGATACAAGCTGGGGAGTGTCTCCTCACGTCCCGTACTGATCCATGTATTTTACTCCGTTTACAATGCCTCCGCTTTCAATACAATCAGCTTTTATATACTGCTGCTGCTAAAAATATTGAATCACAACAAGGGTTGTATTACCGGGAAAATAACCGTGCTGGCAAATTGTTAGCGAATGCCCTGAAAGGTCAAAAAGAAGCCAAGCGTGTTACCGCTCTCCGTAATCCGTCGGGGGGGGGCCTGGTCACTAAAGATACCGAAATCTTAGAACTCTTTCGTGATTTTTATACTCGGCTTTATCAATCTGAATGTGATTTTGAGCCAGAAGTATTTGAACGATTGCTCTCAGGGGTACAACGACCGACCCTATCTGACGAAGATAGAGAGGCCATGGACAAACCATTCACTTTATCAGAAATTCATTCTGCTCTCAAGAGATGTGCCACAGGTCGAGCTGCAGGCCCGGACGGTCTCCCTGCTGAATTCTACAAAACCTTTAACGCTGACTTAGCTCCAGTTTTGAAACTTTATTTTTCTGCTCTGGCCGAGGAGGGATCTCCTTCTGGGTCCTTTTCAATGGCAAATGTAGTAGTTTTTGAGAAAGAGGGGAGAGATCCGCAACTAACAGCTAATTATCGTCCAATTTCCCTCCTAAATGCGGACTATAAAATATTTGCCACCATTCTCTCCACCCGGCTCTCTGATAGGATGTCTACTTTAATACACCCAGATCAATGCGGTTTCATTCCCGGTAGATCAACTGCTGACAATGCTCGGACTCTATGTCATGTACTGACTACCGCAGTTAATCTTGATCGACCATATGTTGGCCTCTCACTTGATGCTGAGAAGGCCTTTGATCGCTTAGAATGGCCTTTCCTGTTTGCAACTCTCTGCTGGTACGGATTCGGAGAAGGTTTTCTCCGTTGTCTCCACACCATGTACGCACAGCCTACCGCCAGTATCTGTGCTAATGCTTTAAAGTCTCAGCCATTTCCCCTTCAACGTGGTACTCGCCAGGGATGCCCACTGTCTCCACTTCTTTTCGATCTTGCACTCGAACCCTTAGCTTTACTAATCCGGCAATCGGAGGAGATTCATGGAATCCCCTTCTCTCATAGGGACATCAAAATTTCAGCATATGCTGATGACCTCATGCTCTTTGTCTCTCTAGACTCAGTGCCGGCTGTCCTAGAGCAAATCGGTAAATATTCACAACTCTCGGGGTATAAGATAAATTGGACCAAATCGGTAGCCTTTCCACTAAATCCTCTGATTCATCAAGCAGATATGCAATCCTTTCCCTTTTTATGGCAACCTCGCATGGTCAAATACCTTGGGGTTCACTATTGCTCTCCTTTGGAAGACGCTATCTCCTTTAATGCCAAAGACTTAACCTCTAAAGTCCGGGCGCTTACTCACCGTTGGACTCCTTTAACACTTACCTGGTGGGGTCGCCTAGAAACCATAAAAATGATGATTGTTCCTAAAGTGAATTACATTTTAGAAATGTTGCCCTGTCTCCTACCTCGACGTACATATAAAGATTTAGAGGGCCTTCTGACTAGATACTTATGGCAAAACAAGACACCTAGGATAGCGAAGCAAAAGCTGCAAGCTGCTAAGGAAAATGGGGGTGTCAGATTCCCTGATTTCCTGAAATATCACCACTCTTTTCTTCTCAAACAAGGCGCTCGTTGGCTGGAAGATCTAGCACCGAGTAGACCTGTGTGGCTAGACATAGAGGAGAACCTTTGCAAACCGTTTCCTCTTACTTCTCTCCCTGGTATGACTCTCCCATCAGACTCCCACTATCCACCAATGCTTTTAGACACTTTAGGTGCCTTTAATACTCTTATTCAATCTCTAGACTCCCGATTCTGTCCGTTAGACAGACTCCCGCTTTGGTACAATACTCGATTTCAAATACAAAATAAACCGATGGCGTGGAGCCCCTGGTACACTAGGGGCATTTGGACCCCTACCCAGTTGTTCCATGCTGATCGCTGGAAAACTTTTAGTGAATTGCAAATTGAATTTGGTCTCCCAGCGAAACACTACTTTCAGTTGGTGCAACTACAGCATTGTCTTCGGAGTGCTAAGGTGCTCCCGCCATCGGAATCCCCTACCCAAGACTTGTCGGAGACTATCCGATCTATCGGGAGCTCACCGGGTGTTGCATCTAACTTTTACAAAACCTTAAGTAATGCTGTAAATAGAGGTACCCCTATAGCACAGAAAGCATGGGAGCGTGAACTGCATGTAACTTTGACCCCGGAGCAATGGAGCCTTGTCTGGAGTAGAGTGACACGGGTCTCCAGATCCGCCTCACTCACTCAGACACTCTTCTTTCTAGCCCACCGGTGTTTCTATACTCCTGACAGATTAGCCAAATGGAACACCTCCCAGGGCAATAGATGCTGGACATGCCATGCGGCCATTGGTTCACTAACTCATGTTATGTATGAATGTTCCGCACTACAGTATTACTGGCGTCGGGTCTGGGGTCGTATCCAATCTATTTTGCACTTTCAAGAGCCCCTGTCTTGGAGGATAGTGGGACTCCGCTCAGCTGCGGGGATCCCCTCTCTTCCAAAATCGGCTTACTTCCTTTTAGACTTTATGCTGGGCATTGCTATTTCCCTAATTACGAAATACTGGAAAAATAGTTCCCATCTGAGCCCCAATGAATGGTGGAATCATGTCTGTCTCTACAGTAAATATGAACAAATACCTCGTATGTTTGCTTCTTCCGTTCAGACTCCCCATCATCTGTCTAAATGGAAGATGCTCAATGACTATGTTCACACCGCTAAATGCTCTCATCTGACTGTTTAAATTTGTATAAATCTCTGTCACATGATCATTCTGTATTGCAGATGCTATTTATGTTCGTTTTGATGTACAATCACTGTTGTTTGGAAGCGCTCACATGCTGATACTGTTGGCTTAGAGAAGAAGCATGGGGGTGGGGGGTAATAGGGTTTGCTTTTCCTTATTGTATACTTGTTTTGTCTCCTTTGGTGTGTTGTTTCTTTTGTTTGTTGCAAAATGAAAATAAAAGTTTAAAAAAAAAAAAAAAAGAATATTTTATAACTTGCATTTATTTAACTAGGCGTATATACTGCTTTTCTATCAGTCAAAGTGCTGTACATTCAGCTACTGTATATATATTTTTCCCTTGTCCCCAAAGAGCTCACAATCTATGTTTTGCACCTGAGGCAATGGAGGGTTAAGTGGCTTGCCCAAGGCCACAAGGAGCATCAGTGGGACTAGAAACCCCAGTCCTTCCGGCCCAAGATTGCTGTTCTCTAGCAGGATTTGAACTCCTGGCCCTCCGGCCTGGGGTAACTTGCCCCAACCCCTAGGCCACTCCTCCCTCCTGCAGAACTTTAAGCTGCACCCCAAGTTCCGCCCCTACTCACATCCAAACTGAAAGTACACGTAACGGGACTTACATGCACATATGCAGAATAACGACCATCTAAAGCAGAAAGGTAAGTTCTTTAAAATACGGATTTACATGTGCTGTTTGTGTGTGACTTTCCCTCACGTCCTTTATAAAATCAGCTGTTAAGTGCTAATTAATTCGCAACCATTCATAATTCAATATCTGACAGACATGCACCGTCACACTTAATCGCTACATCGATGGCGATGGAAAACTGCGCATCATCCGCATAAATCCTACACTAGACATTACATACAAAGAAATGCCAAATACAGATAAAGAGTAAAGCCGAAAAGACCGGTCCCTGCGGCACCCCAGTTTGGAGAGAAGAACACTTAGGAGCATGTTTACTGATGTGCACTACCAGGGTAACACGGGGCTAGCACAAGGTTTTGGCATCACACTAAAAAGTAAGACAGGGCCGCGCTCTAAAAACACAGCGCTACCTGGTAGCTCACATTGGGGCGACAGGAGCATTCCCACAGAGGCATGGAGAGTGCGGGCATTAGTCCCCCACACTAACCTCGCTTCATGCAAGGTGCGTAGTTGCACCTGCAGCCCGTTTGCCACATTAAAACGTGGCTTGTCTGTGCTAAGTCCAGGGATGTACACGACCTCTTGCAGTTAGCTAGAAGCCCCACACAAGCATTACAAGCACAGGGCTTAGTAAACCTGCCCCTTAGAGTCCCAATACACCTGTTGCATATGATTGGCTAAAATAGAACACAAGGTATTTCAAAACTGTCCCAGCAAACCCCATACTCTCCAGTCTGGACAGTAATTTGCTATGAGTTAACATGTCAAAGGCTGAAGTGATATCCAGGCAAACAAGAATTTAGGAACTAACCTGACCAAAGCCCTGCAAAATAGCACCAAAGCTAAAGAATAGCGATGCCCTTGTCCTATTTGCCCATCTAAACCCAAACCAGCTAGGATCACCTTTCCAAGCCCAGCTCGGGGTGAGTTACATACTGGTGCAGTGGATACGTCCTGGC
The DNA here is from genome assembly GCA_033557465.1 of Ichthyophis bannanicus. Classification (NCBI taxonomy): domain Eukaryota; kingdom Metazoa; phylum Chordata; class Amphibia; order Gymnophiona; family Ichthyophiidae; genus Ichthyophis; species Ichthyophis bannanicus. The sequence goes on from CM066048.1 coordinate 127,489,005, forward strand.
TCTAGCATATACCTCTCTGCCAGCACTGAAGGATGAGGCGTCTTGCCCAAGGTCACAAAGATCGTCAGTGGGAGAAGCACAACTTGAACTCTTGGTTGCCGGATTCTCAATGTTTACCTCTAACCCCTGTGTTCTTCGCTCTATCCATGCTGACTGCCTGCACCTTCCCTCTGCCTCACAATCCCACCTGCAATCCATTCAGACTTCTGCTTTCTTCTTTCTCGGTCCTGCTCTCCGGAATGCTCTTCTGTTCCATCTTCGCCTTGAACTATCCTTCCCAAAACTGTAATCTATGCTCAAAACCCACCTATTCCAGCTAGCTTTAGACCTTTCTCCTCTCCACACATAGCCTCCCCGTCTCCGTCCCTCCCCTCACCCTCCTTCCCTATCGTGTGACTGTGTTATCTTCCCTATCCAACTGCGGCCTTTCTTTCTATTTCCACTCTGTTGCAGCTATTTTGTAATGTGTAAACCGCCCTGCTGCTTACATGAACGTGTGATATATTAAGCCTGCTAATAAATGTAAAGATACAGGGAAGCCAAAATAGTGGATAGTAAGTTTGAAATTATTGCTTTTCCTGAAGAGGTTTTGCTATTTCTATACCAAGTACCATTTGATTTCATTTAATGCCTACACTGGTCTAAAAGTTCAAATTCCATCAGTGAGTCTGTTAAGCATAGCAGCAGGCTAGCGGATGTGGTTAGTTTTTTCTGCCGTGATCATGGTATTCGACCTCCGGTAGGAACTTAGATTGCAAGCCTTCCAGGGACAGGCAAATACTACCTGCTGAACCTGAATGCAACTTGCCTTGAACTCTCAATAAGAAGATCGGATCTAGCAATTGATGGATATGTGCTTATTTCCTTTTATATGTGAAAAAAGAGAAAAGCAGGCGTTTATATCACGCACAGCGCCCTCTTTATTCTCTGTCCTCGGCTAATGTGCTTTCGAGACAAAAAGCTAGAAAGATATGATAACTCTGTAGGGAAGCAATTCATGTTCCTTTTCCTACGTTTTTAAGGTCTTTCAAAACCAAAGAAGCAGACAGAAATTTGGAGATCGATAGGAACTGAAAACCAGACTGAAACAATGCAAGGAGTGGCCAGAAAGCAAGTAGCGTGTGTCTTTTCTATTCATGCGCCTCCTTACCTCTGTAAATTCAGAATATAATTAAAAGACAGTATATGAACTCCCACAAATGTGGCATTATTGGAATAAAAACGCCCTGATCCATACTAATCAGAAGAATATAGGTCCCCTCCAAGATCACATGTTGGGTCTAATGTATAAATTGTAAATGGATACCCTGCCACAACTTAGGTGGCTGTATATGTAAATAGTTCACCTAGTTGCAGCTCCAAGTTATTGATCCTGTTTCAATGTAAGCAGAAGGCTGTTCTCTTTGGTCTATGTAAGAATTTGTTATTTGTAAACCGCACTGATATTGAAAAGCGCGGTATAGAAAAGCTTTTAAATAAATAATTTTTTTAAATAAATTAATTACAAATTGTTCTTATGCAGAATGATGGCAGGATAATATATTTTGGAACTGCACATACCAGTAGGTTGCAGCACAGATTTTCTTGTATTAGGTGATCTGTACTCTTGAACTGGTCCCATAAGAGTTATTTTGAGGGTCTTTTGCAAAGGCAGCGTAATAATTATGACATATGGAATAGAAGACAAAAGATGGGGTATTCTAAGTTCACCAGCCCATAGTCACCTTTCCTATACAGGGAGCCCTGTTCACTATACTATCATTATGAGATTTCGATAATCGGTTCCGATTTCTATAACTGAGGACTCTGAAGCTGGATGTTTCCTCCCTTGTAAAGACAGCCCTTTTCTCTCTCATTTTCATGCAAATCAATGTGCCTTGTCCCCTGCTTAAATAGCTGTTACAGTTTCCCTTATCAGAAGTCTATTCACAAGTAGCACTCTTGAAGTTCTGAATCCCGCGATCAAATCATGACATCACTTTTCTTTTTTCTTTTCCTACTGATCTTCCCTTCATGTAAGTACATAAAAATAACTGTGCTTTTCTGATTAGGTTTGTGTTTAACTAGTTTCCTTGTTTTCACAGATGTTCTTTCCCACTTTACTCTGGAGCAATCTGGTCCTGAAGTTGTGAAGCCCTCAGCCATTCTCAGACTGACCTGTAAAGTTACTGGGTACAATATTGGTAGCGAACATGCTGGGGACTGGATACGGCAGACTCCGGGAAACGCGCTGGAATGGATGGGAGGTATAGCTTACAATGGAGCCACAGCCTACACCCCCTCTCTCCAAAGCCAATTAACTTTCTCCAAAGACAACTCCAAAAATGAATATTATTTAGAAATGAGGAACATGAAATCTGAAGACACGGCCACATATTACTGCGCGAGAACCTTACACAGTGTGAGAATGGAATGAGGAACTCGTACAGATACTACGGCTCTAAAGTCTCTGATGAGGGACCTTGTCGAGGGCTTTCTGAAAGTCCAGTCCCTCATCAGAGACTTTTGGCATAACTAAAATGTCATGGGAAAGGAGGCAGTGCACTATTGTGGATCAGGAACTGGTTAAAAGATAGAAAGCAGATGGTAGGGCTAAATGGTCAATTTTCCCAATGGAGAAAGGTGAATAGTGGAGTACCCCAGGGATCTGTGCTGGGTCCGCTGCTTTTTGACATATACATAAATGACCTGGGAAAGGTAATAACTAGTGAGGTTATCAAATTTGCCAATGACACGAAACTATTTAAAGTTATTAAAACCCATGAAGATTGTGGAAAATTGCTAGAGGATCTTGATAAACTGGAAAACTGGGCATCCAAATGGCAGATGAAATTTAATGTGGACAAGTGCAAAGTTATGCACCTAAGAAAGAAAAAACCAAACTATGGTTTCATGATGCAAGGTTCTACATTAGAAACTACCACCCAGGAAAAAGATTTAGGTGTCATCGTGGATAATATGTTAAAACCATCCGCCCAGTGTGCAGCGGCGGCCAAGAAAGCAAATAGAATGCTCGGAATCATAAGGAAAGGGATGGAGAATAAAACAAAAGATGACATCATAATGCCTGTGTATCATTCCATGGTGCGACTGCACCTTGAATATTGTGTGCAATTCTGGTCGCCGAATCTTAAAAAGGATATAGCATTATTAGAAAAGGTACAGAGAAGAGCCACCAAAATGGTAAAGGGGATAGAAGAATACCCTTATGAAGAGATGCTGAAAAGGTTAGGGCCCTTCAATCTGGAAAAGAGACGTCTGAGGGTAGATATGATAGAAGTCTATAACTTAATGAACAGAGTGGAACGGGTAAACGTAGATCGATTGTTTACGTTATCAGAATATAGAAGATTAGGGGACATGCAATGAAGCTACAGGGTAAACTATTTAAGACTAATAAGAGAAAATATTTTTTCATTCAACGTGTAATCAAACTCTGGAATTTGTTACTAGAGGATATAGTAAAAGCTGTTAGTGTAGCTGGGTTTAAAAAAGATTTGGACAAAGGGACCCAGGATATCACTGCTTGACCCAATACAAGCACTGTGGATACTGTGTCTTTTGGGGAAACTGCTAGGTACTTATGACCTAGATTAGCCACTATTGGAAACAGGATACTGGGCTTGATGGACCTTGGTCTGACCCAGTATGGCATATCTTATGTACTTATGTTCAGATGAAAGAGCCTCTTGGGACTGGTCTTGATTCTGGACTAGCTCAGACAGATTAATACATAGACACCAAACTTTACTACAGTCTAAGCAGGCTGTGTCCCCTTTTTCCAAAGTCGAGTGCAAAACTCCCGGGGCAATTCCAAACAATTACAGACATGTAAACGAAAGTCACCCCGCACCTTGTTGAGGGCAATGTGCATTGCAAAAAATCTCAGCCAGTGCATATAAAGAAAAATAAATCTCAGAGCTTTCCAAGAAGCCCTTTCAGATTTCCTCCTGGACCTAATCTCTGTGTAGCTTTTAATTTTTCAGTATAAATATCAGAGCTGGTACTTTCCATTTCAAACATGACCTGAAGAAGAGGATGTAGTATCCCAAAGATGGTCAAAAAATGAATTACATTTATCAGATGAAAAGATTATCACCTTATGTTCTTTTGTTATGTTGCGTAGGTGAACAGTGACACCCACTGGTCACTTAGGAACATTACAAACATGATTAATTAAAATGAATAGAAATAAAGACTGACAATGATCCTAAGTGACCAGTGGGTGTCAATGTTCAGCTACATAACACAGGCAGGGGAAATAGTCTTCTTTCTATCTGCACGCTCTTCAGTCTCGGTGATATGATTTTTTTTTTTGTTGTTGCCTGATCTTAAATTTAAACTTATCTAACATACTTAGAACGAAAGGAAACTGAAATATCACTCTATCTTCAGTTCTTATATAGAGGTTTGTCACATTAAGTATTCACGTCTTTATCCTGAATACTCCTTCATTTCCATGTGTTTGCAGGTCTGGGATCCTGACCTATTCTCGCTTTATCAGGACTCTACCTGAGGGCCACTGTCCCAGAATCTCATTCGTAATGATTACTGTTTTCATCCCATCTCATTTCATTCACGACTAGTAACAGCACGTAAAATCTCAGCATCTAAATATATTGTGAGTTTATAAAGCACATGGTCCTATTCTAAATGGCAGCCCAGTATTTACAATCAATGGGCCAGTGCAAAAAGCCAGCGTCAGATCTGTGCGCTGAAAGCCTTGCGCACAGCTCTCTAGCATAAGAGTAAACAGAAACTGTGCACCTGTATGCAGCAAGCAAATGACATGCAAATGAGGGAGGCACAAAAAGTCTGCACTAAACCTGGAGACACGTTGCACAAGCGTCTGTGTTAACAGTGCCTATATCCCGCATATGTGCGCATGTGCTGGAATTCTATGAGGCGCCCATCTCCGCTCAGACATTTTACTCCGAACAATATCAGTATCTTCGAAAAGTGATCTCCTTCTGAGCAATATTCCGAGCAGAAGGGCTACCGTCATCTGCTGCATACTGTACAATTCCATCATATGCGCCTGCATTGCTTCCAGCGCGGTTCCCCGGCCTTTTCTTTAAAGAAATAATGTCAGCAAAGCCCAGAAAATGCAACAGGCTCAGAAATATATCCCTCCTCAGCACTGAGCGTAGACCCCCTACTTCCCCTTTAAGTAGGCGTTTAACTTATGGCATTAAGTTCAGTTTTCGCTCTTCCGCGCACATTTCTGCATCCAGGCAGAATAGATAATTGCCTGAGTATCACATAATGTGGATGGATTTACATGGGATGGATGCTAGGATAGCGATGGCTTCTGACCAGTAATTCAATTCCCACTAATCACTTTTCTGCATTGCAGTTCAATGTCTATGCATGAAAGATAGATACAGATGTCGCATTAACTATGCACAGATGATGCATTACAGTGGCCTCTAATATGCAGTATTAACATGGGGAAGAAACTTTATAAAGATGTAAATGAAGGTTGCAGTTGAAACTGAAAGAAGATCATTTCATCATCATCATTTCATCAAATAAATAAAAATTAATAAATTTCAAAATTAGCATTGATTCCATCCAAGATACATTGATAGAGAATATTCTGATCCTTATACACTGGGAGCAAAGAGAGATAAAACTGGAGACGGCAGATAAGTAAAATTCCCAAGTATTGTTCTATTCAGGAAGGGGCGTGTTCTAGAATCCTTCTCTGCGTCAGCATGTGCAAGCCCGAAATTGCTCACGTCCAGATTTCCACCTGCTCCTGACATGAATAAGGAGGGAAAAAGTGTTCCGTTTGCCCCTCCCTCTACAGGAGGGATCAAGGGAGATATTACCTTTAACCCCCAATGTTTATTTCTCCCTCCAAATTGAAACGACTTAAATATCGGATGATCTGTGGCTGAGTTGCAACATCTGCACGTCTCGGTTCACAAAGCGGCTATGATACTTAGGTCAGCTGTAGGATTTCCTCTACCATTCCTGCTTCCACGTATAGTTCTGAAATCGCTTCTCCTGCTGCACGTGGATGTCTATTTTAGAAACGTCTTCACATCTAGCACAGCTGTTCCTAAAAGACCGTCTGTACTGAGAAACTGCCAACCTCAAGATCATAATTCTCATCTCCAGCCCTATCTGCAATGTGCCCTTCGATGCATATTGTATAAAACATTCTTGTAAAGTCAACAAAATGTATTAGCACATATATATTAGCACAAGATTTATAGGGGAAAGCCGACAGTCGCCCAAGAGTGGATGGTTCGGAAGAATGTATCCTATAAGAATACTACCAAAAGCAGAGAGGTTCCAAAAAAGAGTAAAATAGCCCAAATGCCCTCGAGTATGGAGCAGAGAGAGCTTAAAGATCCCAAATTACCCATGTCTACCAATAGCCAAATTAATAAGAATAAAATGCAGTCTCTGAAATGCTTGTATGCAAATGAAAGAAGTCTAAAAAATAAGATGGGAGAGTTAGAATATATAGCACTAAATGAGAGGTTAGCTATGATTGGAATATCAGAGACATGGTGGAAGGAGGACAACCAGTGGGACACTGTCATACCTGGGTACAAACTATATCGTAATGATAGAGCTGATCAAATTGGTGGAGGGGTTGCGCTCTATGTTAGAGAGGGCATAAAGTCACAAAGGATTAAAATTTTGCAGGAAACACAATTTGCTGTAGAATCTCCATGCATTAAAATTCAATGTAAAAAGGGGAAGGCGATGGCAGTGGGGGTGTACTATCGACCGCCTGGCCAGAATGAATAAATGGATGATGAAATGCTCAAAGAAATCAAGGAAGCTAACAAAAGTTACAGCGCAGTAATAATAATGGGTGATTTCAATTACCCCGGTATCGACTGGGTCAGTGTCATGGCAGGACATGCTAGGGAGATAAAGTTCCTAGATGAAATAAATGACTGCTTCTTGGAGCAGTTGGTTCATGAACCGACCAGAGTGGAAGCAATATTAGACCTAGTCCTTAGTGGAACACCAGATCTAGTGCAAGAGATAAGGGCGTTGGGGCCACTTGGCAATAGTGATCATAGCATGATCGCCTTTGATTTAATTAGTGGAGGAGGGATAGTAAGGAAATCCACAGTACTACCTTTTAACTTTCGAAAAGAAGACTATGATAAATGAGGAAAACAGTTAAGAAAAAACTAAAAGGAGCAGTTGCAAAGGTTAAAGACTTACATCAAGCTTGGGTGTTGTTGAAAAATACTATCTTGGAAGCCCAAGCCAGCTTTATTCCACGCTTTAAGAAAAGTGGAAGGAAGTCCAAAAAACTGCCAGCATGGTTTAAAGGTGAGGTCAGAGAGGCTGTTGTTACCAAAAAAGCATCTTTCAGGGAATGGAAAAAAGAGCCAAAGGACGAAACCTGGAAACAGCACAAGCACTGGCAAGTCAAATGCAAGGCATTGATAAAGCAGGCAAAGGGAGAATTTGAGAAAAAGCATGCTGCGGAAGCAAAAACGTGAAATAAAGATTTTTTCAAGTACCATTCGTAGCAAAAAACCTGTGAGAAAGTCAGTTGGTCCATTAGATGATAGAGGAGTTAAATGGGCACTAAGAGGCGAAAAGGCGATAGCGGAGAGACTGAATGAATTCTTTGCTTCGGTCTTTACTGAGGAAGATGTAGGGATGTTACCCATGACTGAAGTGGTATTTAAAGGTGCAGAAGAATTGAAGGAAATATCGATACATCGGGAAGATGTATTACAACTATTAGATAAACTGAAGAGTAGCAAATCACCTGGGCCTGATGGTATACATCCAAGGGTGTTGAAAGAACTGAAATGTGAGATTGCAGACCTGCTATTAGTAATCTGTGAACTATCATTAAAGTCATCTGTAATACCTGAAGACTGGAGGATCGCCAATGTAACGCCAATTTTTAAAAAGGGTACCAGGAATGATCCGGGAAACTACAGACCGGTGAGCCTGACGTCAGTACCTGGAAAAATGGTAGAAACCATCATAAAGAATAAAATTACTCAGCATGTAGATAGTCATGGCCTAATGGGAAACAGCCAACATGGCTTTAGACAAGGAAGATCTTGTCTTACTAATCTGTTATGTTTTTTTGAAGGTGTGAATAAACAGGTGGACAAAGGTGAGTCGGTTGATATAGTCTGGACTTTCAGAAAGCCTTTGACAAGGTCCCTCATCAGAGACTTTTGGCAAAACTAAAGAGTCATGGGATAGGAGGCAGTGTACTACTGTGGATCAGAAACTGGTTAAAAGATAGAAAGCAGAGGACTGGGCTAAATGGCCAATTTTCCCAGTGGAGAAAGGTGAATATTGGTATACCCCAGGGATCTGTGCTGGGTCCGCTGCTTTTTGACATATTCATAAATGACCTGGAAAGTGGAATGACAAGTGAGGTTATCAAATTTGCAGATGACACAAAACTATTTAAAGTTGTTAAAACCCAAGAGGATTGTGGAAAATTGCAAGAGGATCTTGATAAATTGGAAGACTGGGCATCAAAATGGCAGATGAAATTTAATGTGGACAAGTGCAAAGTTATGCACCTACGGAAGAACAACCCAAACTATGGTTACACGATGCGGGGTTCCACTTTAGGAACCACCACCCAGGAAAAAGATTTAGGCGTCATTGTGGATACCATGTTAAAACCTTCGGCCCAGTGTGCAGCGGCGGCCAAGAGAGCAAATAGAATGCTAGGTATGATAAGGAAAGGAATGGAAAATAAAACAAAAGATATTATAATATCTCTATATCATTCTATGGTGAGACAACCGCACCTTGAATATTGTATGCAATTCTGGTCGCCGTATCTTAAAAAGGATATAGCATTATTAGAAAAGGTTCAGAGAAGAGCCACCAAAATGGTAACGGGGATGGAAGGATACCCCTATGAAGAGAGGCTAAAAAGGTTAGGGCTCTTTAACCTGGAAAAGAGACGGCTGAGGGGAGATATGATAGAAGTCTATAAATTAATGAACAGAGTGGAACGGGTAAACGTAGATCGATTGTTTACGTTATCAGAATATTTAAAGACTAGGGGACATGCAATGAAGCTACAGGGTAAACTATTTAAGACTAATAAAAAAAAATATTTTTTCACTCAACGTGTAATCAAACTCTGGAATTTGTTACCAGAGGATGTAGTAAATGCTGTTAGTGTAGCTGAGTTTAAAAAAGGTTTGGACAAGTTCCTGGAGGAAAGGTCCATAAACCATTATTAAGAAGGGACCCAGGATATCAATGCTTGACCCAGTACAAGCATTGTGGAACCTGTGTCTTTTGGGGAAACTGCTAGGTACGTATGACCTAGATTGGCCACTGTTGGAAACAGGGTACTGGGCTTGATGGACCTTGGTCTGACCCAGTATGGCATATCTTATCTTCTTATGTAAAAATAAAGATGCCTAAAATGTGCCCATGTGTTGTTTAGGATAATATCACACTTCACAAAGCACTTGGCAGATATATCGAACAATGTCTACTACGATCCTCCTCTGTATCTCTGAGAGGTTCAGGGCAAGATAGCTGGCGATCCCCTACCCCAGAGCATTTTACTGTCCGGCTGTATTTTGCATGTGACATGCAAATGCTGGGAGGTGACTCTGTGTCCTCTCTAAATAGGCGCCTCCGTTGTCTTCCACCTCTGATCCAAACCTGCAGGGCTGCTGACTCCCAGCGGTTTCCTTTATTTCATTCAAAGCATGGAAGACTTTAGGCATTTTTCTCTTTCTTTTTAGTGTCCTGACATGTAAGTATTCAAGAAAAACTACAAGAAATAAAACTTTTGTTTTAATAAATGATCTCTTGTCACACTCAAATGAATAATTCCTTACTGTGTCTAGGTGTCCGTTCCCAAGAGACATTACAGGAATCCGGTCCTGGAGTTGTGAAGCCCGGAGAGACTCTCAGAGTGACCTGTAAATTCCCTACTGCCTTCAGTGGCTATACTTTCTCATGGATCCGGCAGCCTCCCGGGAAAGGGCTGGAATGGTTGGCGTGGATAGGCAGCAGTGGAGGCACAGACTATAACCCATCTCTCCAAAGCAGATTAACCCTCACCTGAGAGAACTCCAAGTATGAGACCTACTTACAAGTTAGAGGCACGACAGCTGCAGACACCGGAACCTATTACTGTGCGAGAACCACAGTGTGAGGAAGGAAGGCAAGACCCCTGCACAAACCGTTCAAGAGACCTGTCTGCGGACTGAGGAGAGGAAAACAAAACTGTCTTTCAGTCTGAAATGGAATTGTTATGTACGTAAAGCAGGAAGGGACCACGATAATAAAACTCTTAAACATTATAAGCACAGTCCAACGTTACCCTGCTGGCTGTTTTCTGACACTAGCTGAATGTCTCTGTACAGAGGGAGATTGAGCAGCAACCCCTTCCCATCCTCACATGCAGCGTAACATCGGGATTTCTGACACCTATTTCAGGAACTATCAGTACATGGACCATTTATTATTCAGAGGTGTTCCGGGTGAGGAAATACACAAATGATGTTTATAATACAAAATTAAAGGATAAGATAAACATCAAATAAAGATATGTTATAACAGAAATCATGTCCTTCATAGAAACATAGAAACATGATGACAGAAAAATACCACATGACCTATCTAGTCTGTCCTTCCATATCAAGAACTACAACAGTCCCCTTTTTACCTTTAGAGATCCTCTGTGTTGGTCCCATGCTTTTTTGAATTCAGTTACTGTCCTCATCTCTACCACCTCCACTGGGAGACTATTCCACGGATCCACTACTCTTTCCGTAAAGAATATTTCCGCATATCACTCCTGAATCTATCTCCCTTCACCCTCATCCCATGTCCCCTCGTCGCAGAACTTGCTTTCAATTGAAAGAGGCTCTCTCCCTGAACATTTATGCCACAGAGGTATTTAAACATCTCAATCATATCACCTCTATCCCGCCTTTCCTCTAAGGTGTACATATTTTATTTATTTATTTATTTTATTTATTTGCATTTCTTATATACCGCACTATTTGCGATCAGCGCGGTTTACATAGAACAAACAGTATCCGACAATATACAAAAGTCAGGTCATTACATTGAACAGGAACAAGTAACTTGGACAACAGGGTAAACTATAAACATCTGCGATACTTTGAGTAAGGTAAATTATATACATGTACAAATGAAATTATTAGGTATTGGTTATTAAGATCCTTAAGTCTGGTCTTTTTTTCTAAAATGTCCTTGCCGTTGCCTGATAGAATATCAGGGGCAAAGTTATGCCTATATTGATGTGACACAGTTGCAGAATTTTCTAGCTTCAAAAGAGATGGCTAAGAAGAAGGTGGGTGGGTTTTTTGTTTATATCAGCTTCCTAATGTGGAGTGTTATCACTCTTTATTGCCAGATTTAATATTGTGTCCTCTTATTTGGGAATTGTTGACTGTCTCTCCTTGATGTGATTCCTTTTTTTTATGATTGTTCTATTTCTTGAATTTTGTATGGTTTTCTTTAAACGTGTTTGCTTATGCTTTGTTTGTAAATTAAGAAAATGCTTAAATAAAGATATTTAAAAAAAAATCCTTAAGTCTGTCCTCATATGCTTTATAATGAAGACCTCTAACCATCAGGGGCGGCCCAAAGGGGGTGCGGGGCCATGTGCGGAGACTCGGTGTGGGGCCTCATTTGCATAAGGTGCCTCATTTGCATAAATATTTGCATAATGTTACCATACACTAACTTTTAGTAAACGTGCCTCTTAATGAGTATATGGATAAAGAAAGACTAAAAGATTTCTACATTACTATAATCCAGTACCAACCGCCAGGCACATTAGGAACTACTACAAACACTGCCCATTTAGAACCCATAGCAAACCCGCCGTATCCTAACAGCACTACCAGGACTCACAAAGCACCATACCCTAACTATCAAAAGGCAACACTGCAAATATTAAACCAATACATTTCAGAGAATAACAATACATGACCTACTGGGGAAAGAGAACAAGTGGCAATGTCAAATAGGAATTATATAAACAGAATACCTCAGCTCAGTTACACATGCAGAACATAGACCATCACCAGACAAGGAATCACAATTTAGAAGCAGGAAGACAATAATAAAATTGGGAACCCCAAAAGCCAAACTTGGAATGTACAACAACACTGTGGAAATAAAACTATAAATTAATTTCCTCCTGTACTAAACAAAGCGCAGATGTTAATGATGCACATTTCCCAGAGCTGACATATTCCAGTTAATAAATTCAAAATAAAGAGATATTTTTCTACCTTTTGTGCATTTTTTTCAGTTGCAATTGTTCCAGCCACTTTCTTCTGGTTTCTTCGTGTCTTCTGCTAACTCTCCATCTGCTGTCCATTTGTCCTTTCTTCTCTCTTCTAGGTTTCTTTTCCATTCTCTCTCTACATCTGCTTTAACATACTAATCTTTCTCCTTTTGCTCTTTCCTCATTGCTATTTCATCCACTCAAATTTTACCCCTCCATCCTCAATCCCCACTTAGTCTCCCAATATCTGGCCAATTGTAGATTTGTCTTTCCTCCCACACAAAATATTTTTCCCTCTCCATTTCACTCTCCCAGCTCCATCCCATTCTAATCCTCCCCCAACATCAGCTCCCTTCTAGTTCCAGCCCCACCCAGCATCTGCTCCCTTCTAGTCCCTGCATCAGCCCATTTCCAGTCCTAGCCCCCCATCAGCCCATTTCCAATACTATCCTAGCCCCACCATCAGCCCATTTCCAGTCCTAGCTCCCCCATCCATTTCCAGTCCTATCCGAGTCCAGCCATCAGCTCATTTCCAATCCCAGCCCTCCATCAGCTCATTTCTAGTCCTTTCCTAGCCCCACCAGCAGCCCATGTCAAATCCTAGCTCCCCTCCACTCAGCCCATTTCCAATCCAAGCCCCCCATGAGCCTACTTCCAGTTCTAGCCCCTCCCATGAGTCCACTTCAATTCAAGCCCCCACCACAGCCCATTTCCAACCTTAGCACCCCCAACAGCCCATTTCCAGTCCTATCCTAGCCCCTCCATCAGCCAATTTCCTGTCCTAGCCCCCCCCCCCCCACTCTGCCCATTTATGTTTATGTTTATGTTTAATCATTTGATATACCGCTCAGGCCAAAGCATCAGAGTGGTTTACAATACAATATAAATATTACAGAAAATACGAAAAGGACGCCATATATGAGATAGGACAGAGTAAGAGATACAGTAGTAGATAAAAGGACAGGAGAGACAAGAAGAAAGGAGAACAACAGATTACAACCATGATATAGCAGCATGACAGTTAAGTACACAGTTATACAATAGGTTTTACTCACATGCCACGGACCCATGCCTAAGGGCCACGCCAAAGGGCCCTCTGGCGAGGCCCTCAGGCGCGGGCATGCAAGGTGAGGGCGCACCTCAGAAACGGCGGTTTTTGAGCCATTTCCAGTCCTAGCTCCCTCCCCTCACAGCCCATTTCCATTCCAAGCCCCCCTCCCCATCAGTTAATTGCAGTTCAAGCCCCCCCTTCCACTCAGCCCATTTCCATTCCAAGCCCCTGTCCCCATCAGCTATTTGCAGTTCAAGCCCCCCTTCCACTCAGCCCATTTCCAGTCCTAGTAACCCCCCATCCCATTACCAGTCCTAGCTCCCCCATAGCCCATTACCAGTCCTAAGCCCCGCATAACCCATTACCAGTCCTAACCCCCCCATCAGCCCATTTTCAGTCTTACCCCCCTCCACAGCCCATTACCAGTCTTAACCCCCCCCCCACAGCCCATTACCAGTCTTACCAGTCCTAACCCCCATCACTCCATTTTCAGTCTTACCCCCCCCCCCCATAGTCCATTACCAGTCCTAACCGCCCATCAGCCCATTTCCAGCCCTAATGCCCCCCATCAGCCCATTTCCAGTCTTAGCCCCCTGCCCCCATAGTATTAGCATATGTGTCTCATATCCCCTCATGTTAAATGTATCCCCCAACCGCTTTGACCCCGTGAAAAGCGGGATATAAATGCAGCTAAATAAATAAATAAAATAAATAGCCCATTACCAGTCCTCACCCCCATAGCCCATTACCTGTCCTAACCCCCCCAGCCCATTACCAGTCCTAACGCCCCCCCATAGCCCATTACCAGTCCTAACGCCCCCCATCAGCCCATTTCCAGTCTTAGCCCCCATCCCCATAGCCCATTACCAGTCCTAACCCCCCCATCAGCCCACTTCCAGTCCGAAACCCCCCATAGTCCATTACCTGTCCTAACCCCCTCAATCAGCCCACTTCCATTCTTAGCCCCCCCATAGCCCATTACCTGTCGTAACCCCCCCATAGCCCATTACCAGTCCTAACTCCCTCCCCCCCCCCATCAGCCCAGCTAGGATAAAAAACACACAAACCATCTGCTGCTGCCGCCGTGGCAGCGGTAGACTCGAGCATCCCGCGGGGCCCTCCTGCCCTGTAGAGTCTTCCGTGTGGCCTCAGCGCGAGCTTTTCAGAGCTTTTCAGAGCCGCGCGAGGGAACGTTTACCTTTCTCGCGGCTCTGTTAATCCCGCCGCGGGGCTGATGGGATTAACAGAGCCACAAGAGGAGAAGCGCTCTCTCTCTCTTCGCGCGCTCTGACAGCCAACGCTGAGGCCGCATGGAGGACTCTGCAGGGCAGGGGGGGCCCGCGGGATGCTTGATTCTGCCGCTGCCACTGCGGCAGTGGTGGCAGCAGCCAGTTTGTGTTTTTTTTTAAACCTAGCTGGGCTGATGCAAGATGTTTTTTGCACGGGTCCCCCTGAAATGCGGGGCCCTGTGCAAAAAACATTCTTACTCAATGGACGGGCCGGCCCTGCTAACCATTTTAGTAGCCACCCTCTGCACCGACTCCATCCTGTTTATATCCTTTTGAAGGTGCGGTCTCCAGAATCGCCTGTCCGCAGTGCCATCCAGGAATGTGTTGGAAAATGAATCAACGAGTCCATGTCTGTTATAGTGACCTCACAGCCTGAGATGGGTCATCATTCGTTTACAACGGCACTATTGGACTTGCTTGGCGCAGTATCACCACACCCTAACCACCGGCAGAAAATGTTCTACTCTGGAACATTAATAAGATCCATGATCCCATCTCCAGTTCCAAATGTATAATTTAGGCCAGAATGCTCTCAAAGAGAGAAAGCCATTTTGAAATAAATAAATAAATAAATAATTTGAATCACTTATTTATTTATTTTATTTATTTATTTATTTATTTCTCTTATATACCGCGCTATTCTGCATCAGTGCGGTTTACATTGAACAAACTGAAATTACATTGAACAGGGCATTATAACTTGGAGATAACTATTTTACAGAGAACATGGGCTATGGAGGGTTAAGTGGCTTGCCCAAGACCACAAGGAGCACCTGTGGGACTAGAAACCCCAGTCCTTCCAGCCCAAGGCTGATATTCATGTGAACTACAAGACATAAAATGATTATAATAAATTTCTCATTTGCATTCACATATACCTGGTGGCCCCCATTGCATTTCCCCTGAGCAGTGTCCCCTCTAATATATGAAGTGTTCCCAACTCACGTTCCTATCCTCCGGAGTGGTGCAGTAGTGTTATGAATTCGTTTGTGAGGTGCCGACAGGTTCCCCTGGGAATCCTGCAAATCTTGCCTGCCCCTCCTAACTGAAACCATGATATTGCTGAAACACTTCATACACTTTAGGTTTGCAAAATGGCCGATGTACACATGTAACTGTTGACATTTACACTGGAAGTTGCCGAGTTTCCCCCGTTGATTCTTGCCATGTGTAAATTTGCAAAATGACTCCCTGTTTCACGTATCAGCAAATACACTGGCAGGCACTCCTGCGCTATTCTAGAAAAAGCTCGGCGTTTAGCAGTTTCTAACTGTAGCCCCCCCACCCCCACCCCCCTTACCCCAAAGAGCATATCATCAGACTCATTTCAACAGCACCAATGATGTTTAAATGTAGTCAGATGGCTAAAGTAGCCGGAGTCTGGCGATTTTTCAGGTGGAAGCTGACAGATTTCACTATCCTCAGCTTACTCTCCTTCTACTATGAGAAAGGTAGAGAGCAAGAGGCAAATAAAATAAAATGGATAAGACGCTATCAAGGTGATGTTACAGGTATTAATTGTAGCTAGGTAGTGGTTTGTAATAATGGACCACATAGATGACATTTACTTTCAGGAATAGGATTTTTAGTGCAATTATTAAATACTACAATAGTGTAACCATCCAAAATATTCTTTTTAACTCACAGTAACATTTTGCTCACATCAACATAACAATACCTCAAGTGAGGGCATTCAGTCACGTCAAGTAACACTTCTTTCAGCCCTCTCTGCACTCAGAAATCTCTCAGACATCTCACCTTTTCCATGAACAAAGCCCCACTGCTCCTTTCAGTTTCATTTCCCTGGTTTTGCCTCTG
Source organism: Ichthyophis bannanicus (assembly GCA_033557465.1). NCBI lineage: Eukaryota > Metazoa > Chordata > Amphibia > Gymnophiona > Ichthyophiidae > Ichthyophis > Ichthyophis bannanicus. The sequence continues at coordinate 127,505,422 of CM066048.1, forward strand.
CAGTTTCCCTCCAGAAAGGCTGCTCACTCAGAGATTCCTGCACCTCTCCCACATAAACCCACAGCTCTGCAGGCTGCAAAACTTCCCTGGAGGGGAAAGAAACATTTCTAGCTGCCACAGATAGCACTGGACAGCACTTCCCCAGCCTAGCCAGACAAAATGGAAATTACACTAACCTGGTAATTGTAGTTCCTGTAGGATCCAGTTTAGTCCTCCACAATCGGGTAGTGCACCTTCTACTGCAGCCTGGAGACTGGACCAATCAAATCTTCTGTAGTACATATCCAGCAGGAGCTCCCAGAAGCCCCCCAGTGTACTAGTAACAAAGCATACTTAACGAAGCAACACATTAAATAATCATTAAATTATCATTACATTATCAGTAAACCCTTTTCTTCCCCCCCTGTAATAACCAACTCCCTCCCCAAACGAGGAAGTCAGAACACCGCCTGGCGCCGAAACCGACGCCTTCCAAATTACACAGAGCTCCCCTCCACAGAAATCTAGGGAGCTGACTGAACTCCAAGAAAGGGAAGAGCCATAGCGATAAGCACGACTGTCAACAGAACCCGAACGGGACGAAGAAACCGTCCTACAGTCAACCGCTCGGAACAGCGCGCCGCAAGACTACACAGAGAGTTGGGAGGGAAGGAGGACTAAACTGGATCCTACAGGAACTACAATTACCAGGTTAGTGTAATTTCCATTTCCTGTGCGGATATCCAGTTTAGTCCTCCACAATCGGGATGTAACAGAGCAGTTAAGACCGGGCGGGACCTTGCCAGCCGGCGCGCAGAACCGCCGATCCAAAACAGGAATCCCGAGCCGCTAATACATCCAGGCGATAGTGCCTGCTGAAAGCGTGCAGAGACGACCAAGTGGCCGCCCTACAGATATCCGCTGGCGGAACCAGGCAATGCTCCGCCCAAGAGGTCGCCTGAGCTCGAGTAGAATGAGCTCGAAGCCCCTCCGGAACTGGCCGCTGCTGCAACAGATACGCAGATGCGATCGCTTCCTTGAGCCATCTAGCAATGGAGGCCTTAGCCGCCGCCTCCCCTTTTCTTGCGCCCCCAAAGAGCACAAAAAGCCGATCGGTCTTACGAAAGGACTCCGTAGACTGCAAATACCGACGCAGCGTGCGACCCACATCGAGCCGGTGAAGACCCTTGTCCACCGACTCGACCGAGTTTGCCGAAAGGACCGGCAGAAACACTGCCTGATTCAAGTGAAAGGGACACCACCTTTGGAAGAAAAGAAGGCACCGGCCGGATCACAATCCGGTCCGCGGAAAACGACAAGAAAGGCTCTCGGCAGGACAAGGCCTGAAGATCCGAAATGCGCCGAGCCGAGCAAATGGCTACAAGAAAGACCGTCTTCAAAGTGAGATCCTTCAGGGACGCCCTCCGCAAGGGCTCAAAAGGTTCCCGCACCAGAGCCCGCAGGACTAAATTCAAATCCCACGGGGGAATCGGTGCTCTGCGGGAAGGCCGCAAATGAAAAACAGCGGTCAAGAAACGCCGCACATCCGCATGAGCGCTGAGAATGCGGCCTAAAACCTTGCCTCTATAGCAGGAGATCGCTGCCAACTGAACCTTCAGGGAACTGGCCGCGAGGCCTTTCTCGAACCCATCCTGAAGGAAGCTTAACACGACGGGCACAGAGACCGTCGCCGCCCGGACTCCCCGCCGGGAGCACCAGTCCTCAAAAATCCTCCAGATTCGAACATAAGTAAGAGAAGTGGATGACTTTCTTGCCCGCAGTAGGGTGGAAATCACCGCGGGCGAATAACCCTTCTTTTTCAGCCGAGCCCTCTCAATGGCCAAACCGTAAGCGAGAATCGAGCCACCTGGGGCATCCGCAGGGGGCCCTGAAGAAGAAGGTCCGGCAGCGCGGGCAGGCGCCAAGGCACGCCGTCTCGAAGTCTGACTAGCTCGGCATACCAGGGCCTCCGGGGCCAATCCGGAGCCACCAGCAGCACTCTGCCCTGATGACACTCGATGCGCTGGACGACCCGGCCGATCAGCGCCCACGGAGGGAAGACATACAGAAGCCCGGACGTCGGCCACGGCTGAATGAGAGCGTCGAGCCCTTCGGACATTCGCTCCCGCCGTCTGCTGAAGAAGCGACTCGTCTTGGCCGTCTGGAAGGTCGCCATGAGATCCATGATGGGCGGACCCCACCGCCGTACTACTTGTGCATACACCTGTGGATTTAACTCCCACTCTCCGGGGTCCACTCGCACTCTGCTGAGAAAGTCGGCCTGGACATTTTCCGCGCCCGCTATGTGCGCCGCTGATATTGCCGGCAGACGAGTCTCCACCCAACTGAACAAGGCTGTCGCCTCTGTTTCCAGGGCCACACTCCCTGTGCCCCCTTGGCGATTGATGTAAGCCACCGTGGTCGCATTGTCCGACCAGACCCGGACAGGTCGACCCCGGACCAGTGGCTCCAGGGCCAATAGTGCTAGCCGCACCGCCCGAAGCTCGAGACGGTTGATCGACCAAGACGCTTCCTGGGAGGACCACACCCCCTGAGTGAAGCGGGTCTCGCAGTGCGCTCCCCAACCGGCTAAGCTCGCATCCGTTGTGAGGGGAACCCACAGAGGAGGCTCCAAGGGAACCCCCCGCGTCAGATTCTCGGGAGAGAGCCACCAACGGCGCGAAAGACGCACCGCCTTCGGGCAGGGCAGTCTCTTGTTCAAGGAGTCGCACTGGTTGGACCACCAGTGAAGGAGCGCCCTCTGCAGCGGGCGCATGTGGAACTGCGCCCACGGTACCACCTCCAAGGTCGCCGCCATCGTTCCGAGAAGCCTCAGGTACCACCACGCCGACGGAGCGGGCATGCCCCGAAAGAGTCGTACAAGAGCCCGCAACGCCCGGACGCGGCGCTCGGGGAGGCACACCAGCCCCCGGGCGGTGACGAAGCGCACCCCCAGATACTCGAGGTCCTGCGTGGGACGCAGACAACTTTTTCGTTCGTTCACCACCCAGCCGAGAGACCGCAGCAGAGCCACTACCCTGCTCGTGACTCGCAAGCACTCCCGACTGGACTTTGCCCGAATCAACCAGTCGTCGAGATATGGATGGACCAAGATGCCCTCCTTGCGCAAGGCCGCCGCAACGACCACCATCACCTTTGTGAAGGTGCGCGGAGCCGTGGCTAAGCCAAACGGCATGGCCCGGAACTGGAAGTGGCCCCACGGAAACGCAAAGCGGAGAAACCGCTGATGAGATGGATGTATCGGGATGTGCAAATAGGCCTCTGTAAGATCGAGGGACGACAAAAACTCCCCCTGTCGTACTGCTACAATGACTGACCGCAGAGTTTCCATACGGAAGTGCGGCACCCTGAGCGCGCGATTGACGCCTTTGAGATCCAAGATCGGACGCAGAGAATCGCCCTTTTTGGGGACCACAAAATAGATGGAGTAACGACCGGCGCCTCTTTCCAAGAGAGGAACCGGGACCACCGCTCCCAGTGCTAACAACCGAGCCAGGGTCACGCGGATGTCCCGCGTCTTTTGTTCGCCCCTGCTGGGCGACAGAACAAAGGCATCCGGAAGCGGGGATGCAAATTCTAGAGCATAACCCTCTTCTATAATCTGTAGCACCCAGCGATCTGACGTAATTTGGACCCAAGACGGAAGAAAGAAAGTCGTGCAAACGACCCCCGATAATCGGGCCTCCCTCCAGAGCCCGCCTCGCGTCATTGTGGCTTGCGCCCAAAGGAAGACGCCGAGGGAGAGGCGGCTCCGGAGAAGCCTCTGCCGGCCCCTCTGAAACCACGAAATCCCTGATTACGGGCTCCAAACCGGCCCCGCTGCGAGGCCCACAGGCGGGAGGCCCGAAACCTGCGCTGATCCCGAAAGGACCCCCGCGCTGAGGTGGAGGACCTGTTGGCTCTTGGCCTATCCTCCGGAAGCCGGCCCCCCTTGGACTCAGCGAGCTCCTTTACCAGTTTCTCGAGAGCCTCCCCAAATAACAATCTGCCCTTAAAGGGCAGTTTACCGAGGCGGGACTTGGAAGAACCGTCAGCCGCCCAGTTGCGCAACCATAGGGACCGGCGCGCTGCCACCGCGGACGCCATACTATTAGCCAAGGCGCGGATTAAATCATAAAACAGATCCGCCAAGTAGGCCGAGCCGGACTCCAGCCGGGTGACCTCCAACAGGCCTTGCTGGTCTAAGCCGGGGCTCGAGCGCAAGCGCTGCGACCACCGCAGACACGACTGAGCCACCCAAGCCCCGCAAATAGAGGCTTGCAATGACACGGCATCCGTATCGAAGGTTTGCTTCAGCAAATTATCAATCTTCTTATCCTGCCCGTCCTTGAGGGCCGCCGTCCCCTCAACCGGGATGGTGGTTTTCTTGGTCACTGCGGAAACCGCAGCATCCACTCGCGGAGACTTAAACAAGTCCCTGTCCTTGTCGGCGAGGGGATAAAGCCGATTCATGGTCCGAATCCCCTTCAAACCGGATTCCGGGTGCTCCCACTCCGCCTGTATCATCTGTTCCACCACGCGGTGGACGGGAAAAACCACCTGGGTATCCCTGACGGCCTGAATGAGAGGATCCTCCAGACCCTCTTCCTCCAGGGACCGCACTGCCGAAAGGTTAAGTGCCTGAAGGGACTCCGTAACCAGAGGAACCAGCTCGTCCTTCCGAAACACCCGAATGATCCGAGCCTGATCCTCCGGCTCGGGGATCTCCCCATCCTCCAATTCCTCCGCTTCAGTCTCAGGATCGCCCTCCGCCTCGGACTCCAAAAGCCCCAGGGCATCCTGCTCCTGTTCCCCCAACCGGAGCCGCTTGACCCCGGGTGGAGAGGAGCGCTGAGCCACCCCAGTGACCCCCGAGGGGAGAGAGGGGGGCCCAACCTCCGGCCACTGACCGACCTGCTCAAGTGGAAAGCCTGATGCATGAGGAGAACAAAATCAGGGGAGAATTCCATAGGTGGGACAACTATAGCCCCCTGCTGGAGCGCAGCCACCGACCCACTGGCCGGTGGAACCGAGCCAGACTGAGGGATGCTCAGAGAAAGGACACTGTCCCCTGAAGTAGAAGCATCCCCAGGGGTAGCCTGCTCCTGGACATGCACAGAGTGTTCCAGCTCTGCGGGCACTGCAGCGCAGCCCCTGCAGATGCCAGAGTCAGTCCCTGCCGCTCTGCGGGACCCACAAATCACACATTGGGGTTTGGAAGCCATCCCAAGACCACCTCTGCCCAGCGGGATAGAAGGGAACCGGCACAGAAAAGCCCACACCACAGGGGCAATCTCATGCAAATCAGTCCCGGTTGAATAATAAAACGTTTTTTTTTTGCAAGAAACAAAAACACTCCCCAGACTCCCAGGGGTGCCCTGAGCAAAATCGCCAGCAAAAGGAACCCCAAAAACCCCAGGGGAATCTGTGCACAAGTGATCAAATGTGCCTATAAAAGCAAAATTTATAAATCCAAATTGGCCGCCGCACTTTTTCACCCGCGGTAAAAAACGGCGCTAAAATACAAAGACAAATAAATAATATGTAAAAGAAAGAAAACGACCCTCAGATACAGGGCAAACGATCAAATTTAGGAAAAATTGCCAAATGGGCTCAGGAGAGCCTACAGAACGCTGGCAGCTCTGACAAGAGAGCACTGCTCACAAATACAGACATAAAATGAAAACTCCTACCAGCTCAGGAACAGCAAGGACACAGCCAACTTCACACAGTGTCAGCCACTGCTTTATCAGGTATGGCTTTTCCCCGTACAGTCAAGGGGAAGCTCACCCAAGGCTGATAAAATTAGCCAGGCAAGAAGACAGGAGCCCACAGGTCTGACTTCCTCCCGAGTCTCCTGTGCCAAAGCACTAGAGAGGCATATTTCTTTCACTTTTCCTTTTAAAGATACACTAGCTATTAAATAAATAGCAAATAAATGACCCAAAAACAAACCCTAAAAGACTAACTAACAAGTGTTGCTCCTTCAAGAGTCACTCAGTGTGCCCAGCAAGGGCACAGACGTCTTCAAGCTGCAAGAGACTGGACACACTGGGGGGCTTCTGGGAGCTCCTGCTGGATATGTACTACAGAAGATTTGATTGGTCCAGTCTCCAGGCTGCAGTAGAAGGTGCACTACCCGATTGTGGAGGACTAAACTGGATATCCGCACAGGAAATGTATGTTATTTTAATCCTCAGGTTAGATAATATCAACTGCTGTGATTGTCTATGTTGCAATGTCAACATTTCAATTCTGTTTGCCCAAATTATCTAACATGTGCCTTCAGCTCTACAAAGCCTTTTCCTTCCTTTATAATTTGTAGAGCTTCCTGCAAATAGGGGGTTATTCCTATGCGGGATGTCCATCCCCGCTATTCGTGGTGGCTGCTGCCCCTCTGACTAACTTCCCCTCCATTTGTGCAGGGAAGTTAGTCGGGGTCTGGGAAGAGGTGACCCGGGGGTGGAGAGTGGGAAGGCAGTGGGCGGTTGCCAGCCCTGGATGTACAGGGCCGATTCTGATATCAGCCTTCTATGTCCAGGGCCGGCCAAATGTCCAGGAAAGATATTCCACCCCTTGGGTGGAACAACTTTCCTGGATGTGTCTTTTCAGCAACTCCAGAGCACAGAATGGGATGGGGAGGCAAAAGACAATTCCCTGCAGACTGACCTGGGCCTTAGGTGGCCAGATTGGGGGGGGGGGGGTCGGGCTGCTGGGAATTAATTTTTGTACGCCAGCCAGCATTTAAATGGAGCCGTGGTGCCATGGCACCACAGCTCCATTTAAATGTCTTTGTCGAGCTTTGCTGTACATGCACGCCGGGATTGAAGAGCAGTCCCGGCCTGCACATATTGTCCTGTTCGCAATTCTGATCCCACAGGACTAGACGTGCCCCGTGAGATCGAAATCGCAATCTCCTTTGTATATCCGGTTCAGCCCAGATGTACAAAGGAGATCTACGTCCAGGACAGAATCGGGCTCATAGTGTTTTTGGAAAATTGATTATCAGTTGATCTCTATGGACAATATGGCAGATGAGAGATGTGATAATCTAACTTTACCAAAACAAATTCACCTTTCCGCTATGTTACTCAGAAGCCGAGAGGTGCCCTGTTCAGTTTATTATCAGTATGTGATTTCTGCATCAGCTGGGCAACCTATTGATTACCAGATTTCTAGAACAGAGAGACTTAGACTATAAATCTGGCTGTTCCCTTCCTTTTAAAGGCAAATCATTATTCCAACCACCTTCATGCAAATGAGTGCACTCTGCTTCCTGTTTAAATATCTGCTACCGTTTCCCTTAGCAGAAGTCTTTTCACAAGCGGAGCCTCCAGTTCCTTTTAGTTCTGATTTCCAGGCTCACATCATGAGGTCACTGTTTGCTTTTCTTTTCCTTCTGGCCCTCCCTTTATGTAAGTATTCTTCAGAAGTCGGGAAAATGGTTCTGCGCTTTTCTGATTAGATTAGTGTTTATCAATTTCCTCAATTTTTACAGGTGTTGTTTCCCAAATTATCCTGGTGGAATCTGGTCCCGGAGTCGTGAAGCCCTCAGACACTCTCATACTGACCTGTAAAGTCACCGGTTACAATATTGGTAGTGGCTACTGGTGGAGCTGGATCCGACAGCCTCCCGGGAAAGCACTGGAATGGTTGGCAGCTATATATGCTAGCGATGGAGACACACGCTACACCCCCTCTCTCCAAAGCCGACTAACTATCTCCAAAGACAATTCCAAGAACGAATTCTATCTACAAATGAGGGGCATGAAACCCGAAGACTCAGCCACATATTACTGTGCGAGAGGCACAGTGTGAGGAAGGAAGGAGGAACTCGTACAGATACTGCGGCTCTCTCTCTGCATATAAAGAGGAACTAGAGGAATATCTGCAGTTCCCTTTCTGAAACGGTTTCCTAAACAGCTGCACTAGTCATAAAGTGGAATGAAGTGAATTATGTTTGAACTGTCTTTGGGGGAAATGTTTTTCTTTTGTTGTTGTTAAGTGCCGTCGAGTCGGAGTCGACTCATGGCGACCCTCTGGATAGTTGTCCTAAATTGTGTTCGGTCTTCAGTCAGGCGGCTCATTGTTGACAGACTGGCACCCATGTGTGAGCAGACTGTTGTGCATCGCAGAAATATTTTATTAAACACTGTAAAAGTTTAAATAGCAGGTTTTTGAATAAAGTTCATGCTGAAAAAACCACGAGGTAAAACCCCTGCTCATGACTTTGTTTCCTATCCCTTTACACTGCTCAGCTACTGAAAACAGCATTAACTGTTGCTAAATCTTCCCCACCACTTCCGCCTCCAATCTAAATCCCAATTGAGTTATACCAGATAAACTCAGCACTGTACAGCACAGTCCTCCCCTGTGTCAGGCTCTCATCGCCCATCCGTCCTGCCCCCTCTGATGCAACGTCCTACTGGAGGGGCCAGAGCGGCAGACTATGAGTGCATCAGCACAAGCGCTTTAAAGCCAAATGTAGTGGAGGGACCACCATGCTGCCCTCCCTCTCCCAGGCAAGAATCTGGATACCAGGGGGGCAGAATGGCAGCTGGAGAGTAATATTATAAGCAGAGGCCTACTTTTCTCTATAAAATTGGGGTGTAAATGGCCAAAAATGCACATTAAATATAGGTGTGAGAACTTACATCAACTCTAGAACTGCCATAAATGTCTGCACCTAGATTCCTAAAAAACACCCATACGTTATAATAATGTATAACTTGAGCATCTAGATTTGTGTTCCGGCCCCTCTGCACGCCCGCACCAAAAGTACACACCATCCACCTGACACGTGTGCTTACAAAATAATAACCAGATAATGAGCACACATAAAGGCCCCTCCACACGTGTAAGTCATTGAACATACATGGCTTGATTGCGTTCATGGCACATAACTTCACGCAGCTCTTTATAAAATTAGCAACGATGAAATATCACACCGCGACAATGAACTGCTAATAAAGCATCCTTGAGGGCTGGTGTAAATTCGGAGGTCTTTTCTCCTCCACTTTTAAATACCCCACAATATGGTGTATTAAATTCAACTTTTACTAAGTTTTTTGCTGTTAATCAATAGGCTGATTCCTCACTACGACTCTGATAAGTGATATTTATAACAAGTCATACAAGCACCTGCACATGTGTTATTGGGGTTATTTTAGAAGTTCTAGTCATGATTTAAACATGTCAATTGTCATTTTAGAAAAGGTCCAGTTTACATGAGGATGACCATACAACGTCCAGATGAAAGAGTCTCTTGGGACAGGTCTGGACTCTGGACTAGCTCAGACAGATTAATACATAGACACCAAACCGTACTGCAGTCCAAGAACAGGCTGTGTCCCCTTTCTCCACAAGCGAGTGCATATCTCCAGGGGCAATTCCAAACAATGAGAGACATGCAAACAAAAGACACCACCGCAGCTTGTTGAGGGCAATGTGCATTGCAAAATACCTCAGCCAGTGCATATAAAGAAAAATAAATCACAGAACTGCATTCTGAAATAGAAATCATGCATGAAATTCAGATGAAACCTGGAGACAAGTGTGTCTTTACCAGAGTGCAAGATATTGGAGATCTTTAACCAGGGGCTGCTTTCTCATGCTGAAACAGAAGGCGTTTAAGCAAGCTCTGGGGACATTAACCTCTGGCTCATGTAGATTTCCTCCTAGACCTAACCTCTGTGCAGTATAAATATCAGAGCTGGATATTCCCATTTCAAGCATGACCTGAGGAAGAGGGTGTAGCATTTCAAAGATGGTCAAAAAATGAATTACATTTATCAGATGAAAAGGTTACTATCACCTTATGTTCTTTCGTTATGTCGTGTAGTTGAACAGTGACACCCACTGGTCACTTATGAACATTACAAACATGATTAAATAAAATGTATAGAAATAAAGATTAATAAAATCACTGATCTTAAGTGACCAGTGGGTGTCACTGTTCAGCTATTTAACAACACAGGCTGCGTAAAAAGTCTTCTATCTCCTACCTGCACACTTTTTGATTTCGGTGATATGACTTTTTTCTTTGCTGCCTGATGTTAAATTTGAATTATCTAACAGATGTACAATGAAAGGAAACTGAAATATCACCCTATCTTCAGGTCTCATATACAGGTTAGTCACATTAAGTATTCATGTCTTTATCCTGAATACTCCTTCATTTCCATGTGTTTGCAGGTCTGGGATACTGACCTATTCTCGGTTTATCAGGACTCTACCTGAGGGCCACTGTCCCAGAATCTCATTCATAACGGTTACTGGTTTCATCCCATCCCATCTCATTCACGTCTACTAACAGCACGTAAAATCTCAGCATATACATTGTGAGTTTATAGAGCACACGGTCCTATTCTAAATGGTCGCCCGGTACAAAGTATTTATAGACAATGGGGCCAGTGCAGAAAACAGGCGTTAGAGTTGTGCACTAACAGCCGTGTGCACGTTTTTGTAGCGTGGGAGTAACATAGAAGTCGTGTGCCTGTAAGCAGCAAGCAAGTGGTATGCAAATGAGGTAGGTGCAGAAAGTTTGCACTAAACCAGCAGGCATTTGCACACAAGCATCTGCGTTAGCAGTGACGATATCCCACATATGCTGCAGTCCTATGAGGCGCATTTCTCTGCTCAGACATTTCACTCTGAACAATATCAGTATTTGTGATCTTCTGAACAATATTCTGAAGGGATAATTGGAATAAAGGGATAATCAGCTCAGATCTGCTTTATATTGTTTGCCTTATGATTGCATATATATATCTGCCTTATAACTGCACTCTGGCCTGTTTGAAACAGACACAGCAACATATGGTTGGCACAAAGCAGGTGGGCAACAGGAAAAGAGTACACGCAGCTTACTACTGTTATAAAGCCTAAAAAAAGCTATACTTTGGACAGAAGTGTCCAAGGATATAAGCCTAGGTTCAAACAGGTCAAGCCAGGAATTCAACTAATGCTCTTGCCCTGAAGATTTCAATTGGTGCCAGCAGATGGAAAAACACAGGAGGAGGCAGAGGGCTATGATTGATTGCATCGATAGGCAAGCTTTGATCAGCAGATCAAGCTGCATAACCATAGAAGGCCCTGGGAAAGAGTTTTGCATTTGCTGAAACTATTTAGAATTTGAAGCAGAGAGGTATATATAAGACAGCAATTTTGGAGGGTCTCGGGCGGTACTTTCTTCCCCTTCACAGAGAAAGAAAGTACTGTCTGCCATTTTTAGATAGGCATTTGCTGTTTGCTATTTTATAATCACTTTTGTTATTCTAAATAAAAGTCTTTTGAGCTAAAGCAACTGCCGTCTAAGTAATTCTATAATTGGTGTTATATTGGGCAACCGTTGTGGGAACCAGAAGCCACAATAATTGGTGCCGAACACCCTCTAAATTTTTTTCCCTTCCAAATTGCCCAAGGACTCCTCTGACTGCAGTTTTTGACTTGTAGTTTTACTTGTCAGAGGGACTACCTCCTGTTTTTCACAGTAGATTAAAAAAAAAAAAAAAAAAAAAAAAAACAGGGGATGAGAATACCTTAAGAGGATTCCTTCTGCTGGTACAGAAGATGGGAATACCGCTCTGAGTGACGTCGAGAGAGATTTTGATACCCTAGGACGACTCCAGTGGGTGAGTTTTGTTTTTCCTGTCTACAAACAAAGACGGAAGATTTACCCAGGTTCAATTGGTGGGTGAGTACCAAATTTACACATATGCATATGTATTTTATGTGTTTCATGTTTTGTTATGTAGCAAATCGTTAGATTGTCTTTGCATTTAATTGTAATGGTAGGGAAAGAAAGTTTGAAAGTTTTGCCCAGACATTAGGTCTCTGTCTTTCCGGGATTGATTGATGTACGCTTGAGACTGTACATATCATTGATATGAAGCGAATGTGTGTCTTTATCCACGTTTTCATACCTCCGCGAGGAGATTGGCTGGATTTAGATGAAGCGTAAGCGTTGTCAGCGTGTATAAATCCTGGATTTTTTAATTTCGCTCCTCTGTTAATTACGAGGTTTGGATTGCCACCTAAAAGCGAAATTGCGCGCACCTCTGTATATAAGGAGGTTCAATTTGCTATTGGTAAAAGGCGAAGTTAATTGCCCCTGTCCCTGAACAGTGAAAACACCAGGTCTACATAGACTATAGAGAAGGGACAGCTAGAGAAATGTTTAAAAGAAAATCTAAACAGGAACGAAATACTGAGAAAGGAACTGAGCCCGGTCCTAGCCCCATCGATAGCCTTGTTAAACAGAACCCCCTATTGGAGGCTTCAATAAAAATTGTTCTAAACAATGGGAAAAATGGACGAAAAAAACACCCTCTCTTGCCTGGCCAGCAGGGGGGTCGTTTGATCCGCTCATTTTGACCAAAATTAGGGATCATATTTTATTTAACAAATGTGGCAAAGCCCAATTGGAACATTTGCAACATATTTCCCTGTGGATGCAGGCTGGTCCAGAGCCTTTGTCTTCTGCCCCTGTACCCCCACCTTCTTATTGGGCAGCCGAAAGTAAAGCTATGGCAGCCATAGGCTATTCCGACCCTGTTTTCCAGCCCAAGTCAGAACCGACTTCTCACCCAGCAGCCTCTATACCCCCAGAACAGGTCCTGCATAAACTCTTGGACACTGAGGGAGCTTGGGCAAAGATTGAGGGTCATGTTAACTTAAAAGCCACCCCTGCCCCAGATCCCAGTGCATATGCTGAGGCACAGGCAAGATTAGAAGAGTTGAAACAGCAATTAACAGCAGAACATGAAGATTTAGAAAGTCAGGCTCAAGCTTTAAAGCAATCTGAGGAAAAAATTACTGAGAATCTTAGAAGATGGGAGTTAGACCTGACAGATAGGGAAAAACGTCTTAAGACGATTATAGAAGAGGAAGAAGAGGAGAAGGTAGAGGAGGAAGTAGATGACGAAAAGACAAAAAGTGCACTTACAGTGATTTGTGGAGTTGTGAAAGGTGGTAAAGCTCCCCGAGCTCCACAACCCTGTATCCTTACTTTTATTACAGAGCAGGAGGATGGAAATGGTTATTATGTTTACCGATGGTCCTCCAACATGTACGGTTGGACAAGAGCCAACCAGCCCCAGATGTTACAGTGGCCCCCTAATGGATCACTAGAAACTGTACATCTTAACACCGCCCGACTCTGCATTCGCGGAGGAGCGGGAGACCCTAACTGGGATTCTGCCTATATGGAGGCAGGTCTGAGGGTTTGGGAGAAGTATGAGAATCAGGACGCTAATAAACAGCTTCTGTTTCCAGTAATCTACACAAATGAAGGAAAATCTAAATATATCCCATGGAGTTTTACTGATATGACTAATATAGCCAGTAGTCTCCCTCCTCTTAGTAGAGGGGGAGAGACATGGATTCAAAAATTTGAAAGAATTACGGCTGGATATCATTTGGCTTTGGGAGATATCAAAGCTTTATTGGCCAAAATTCTGGGAAATAGTGCGACAAATCAAGTGTTCGCCAATGCAGATTTAGGCCAGGTGAAGGTCACAGTTAACACTTATGATGGTTCTTCCTTCAACGAGTTTCGTCCTCGTATTTGGGACTCCCTCAGGGAGATGTACCCTACTCAGCGCAGTTTGGCTCCTCTCACTGCTATGAGATTCCAAATAGGTGAGGATATCAGTGCATACCTCGTACGATTTCAAGATTTATGGGAAGCACAAATGGGGGTACCATACGATGATGTTTGTATGAGACCTGTATTTTTCCAGACCTTGTGTAATACATTACCCCCACCCGTAACTGCAAAATTAAAGTCTATAGTAGCTTTGGAGTCTGAGCCATGGCCTAAACAGCAGGCCCATATTTTGCATTATATTCGATCTTTAGAGGAGGACACTTTGAAACCTGAGAAGGATTTGAAACAGGCCCAAGCACGCTTGTTACACCTTCAACTTAAAGGGTTACAAGAAATTAAAGATCCCCAATCCACCACCAAATTACATCTTGATAAATCTAATAATGAACTTATTAGACAGCTAAAACAGAAAATTAGGGAACAGCAGGAGAAAATTGATGACATGGAATATCTGGATCCTTATGAGGATGATGTTCCAGACCCCTGTGATGAGGTATGGGATAGAGATAAGGAGCGCATTTACTATAACGGAGCCCAACGACCCCGTTATCCTCAGCCACAGCGTCGAGGTCCCTCGTACCAACAAAATAACCGTACTCTTGCCCCACAGTGTTGGAACTGTGGTGGTTACGGTCATTTTCAGCGCTCATGCCGTGCTCAGCGCAGAAATGAGAACTTTGATAGGAGGCGTTTTCCCTTGTGGACACCTCCCCGGGATTCTGGACCCCCACCCCAACAATGACTGGGAATCTATATTTTACAGGCGAGGCTCACATATCAGGAACCTCTGATCACAGTATATCTTAATGATGAGCCCACAGAAATGTTACTTGATACAGGAGCCACTTCCTCTGTATTAACTACTTTACCGCAGAGATGCCAGCTTAGTAGAAAGAAAATGACTACCACTGGTTTTGATGGTAGACCCCTTACATCTTACCTAACTACACCCATTTGTTTAAGAATAGGAGATCAGCAGATTTCTCATTCTTTTCTGTTTGCCCCATATTGCCCAGTAAATTTGATGGGTAGGGACTTACTGGTGAAATTACAGGTTGAATTCACCTATGGTTCGTTGGGAGAAAAAGGCCCTGAGCGGTCACTGCTCCTCAGCCCTTATGGCAGAGTTAAATCACATCTGCCTGTTACCATTCATATTAAGCCTGGCTGTAAACCACCAAAGATTCCGCAGTATCCTCTCCAACCGGAGGCCCTGCAAGGATCTCGCCAGGAGATTCAGGAGCTGTTACAGCATGGAATTATTGAACTCAGTAACTCCCCATATAACACCCCACTATTCCCTGTGAAAAAGCCTAATGGGAAGTGGAGAATAGTTCATGACTTACGTGCACTTAACAGTGTTATTGAACCACAGTTTCCAGTAGTCTCAAACCCTGCCACATTGCTGACAACGACTACTCTGTACAAATATCATACTGTTCTGGACCTTTCCCATGCCTTTTTTGGGATAGAAGTTGAATCCACATCCCGGCAGTTTCTGGCATTTATTTTTGAGGGTCAGCATTATCAGTGGACCAGGTTACCCCAAGGATATGTGGAAAGTCCTTCCATATTCTCTCAAGCACTAGTTGCTGATTTGCAATCATTCAGGGCAGAGCTGCCCAGCAATGTGTCTTTGTTACAGTATGTAGATGACTTACTGCTTTCCACAGCTGAGGCTGCAACAAATCTGGCCCTCACAGATAAACTTGTTTGTTATCTTTTGGAAAGTGGATACCAGATTAACATGGCCAAGGCACAGATCTGCCAAACTGAAGTCACTTTTCTGGGTTTCCTAGTAGGAGATGGAATGCTGTCTCTGACAGAGAAAACTAAACAACACTGCTTGCAATTACAGATGCCTACCACTGTAAAGCAATTGCGATCTCTGCTCGGCATGATAAATTTCTGCCGAAATTGGATCCCAGGTCATAGTCAACGCACACATCCCTTTCGCAAATATTTAAAAGGGGGGGCTAAGGGGTCGACTGTTATCAGCCTGTCAGCTCCTGACCAGATTTTGCTTCAATCTCTTTTGACTGATGTCTCGTACACACCAAGTATCTGTCTTCCTGACTATTCAAAGGAGATGTTTCTCATTAGCTTTCACGGACATCACACGTGGGCAGCTGTGATTTATCAGGATGATGGTAAAATTGTGTCCTACTTGTCAGGATCTTTTTCTGTTACAGAAATAGTTCTGCCTGATGTTGAGAGAGGGTTAGTAGCCACCAGTGAGGCAGTCAGAAAGACCTATAACACCTTTCATCCCTTGCGACTCACTGTGTATTGCTCCGGTGATGTAGAGGCATTGTTATGCAGTAATACTCTCCACTTTACCCCATATCGGGTGCACCAGCTTTGTGCTACTCTGTTACGGAGTCACATTCTCATTAAGCCATTCCCTGCAAGTCACCCTTTTGGCTACCTACAAAATTTAGTTTCTGTTATTAGTGGAGAGGAAGAAGATAAGATCCCCATTTTTTCTTTTGCAGATAATATTCTGTCTCTTCACGAAATGCCTGTCAATTCTAAAGTCTGGTTCACTGACGGTTCTGAGACGTCACTATGTTCTGGTTTCAGTGCAGTACAGATATCTCTTTCTGGGGACATTTTAGATGTGTTACAATATCAGTTTCATAGTTTTTATAGTGCTCAAGGTGCAGAACTCTGTGCAATTTTGGCAGTCTTACTGCATCAGGAGAGACAGAACATTATTATATTCACTGACTCCCAATATGCAGCACAAGTGCTGACAGCGCTTCACCAGAAATGGTCACAAAGAGGTTTTATCACTTCCTCAGCCAGCTCAATTTCACATCTTGACGAGATACATCAAATTTATGAGTGTTTAGAGAAACGCAGAATCAACAATCTGTTTCTGTGCTGTGAGTGGGTTCCTGGACATACACAGGGAGACTCTTTCCACCAGATGGGCAATGCCCTGGCAGATCAGTTAGCCAAAGAAGTAACTAGTAATGCTTCCCTGACCTTGCCTGTTACCAGATCACAGATCTATTTAGTACCTGACCTTGCTGATTATCAGAAAGATGCTGTTTCTCATGAAATAGGAAATTGGGAGAGACTAGGTTGTTCCCAAATTAAGAAAATGTGGGTACATCCATCAGGAAAACTTTGTATCTGTTATGTGGCACTAAAACGCCTTACAGATCTCATTCATGATATCTATCATTCTAGTACTGCAAATGTTTACAGCATGCTTGAGGACATTTTTTGGTGTCCACACATGAAAAATCGCATTCAGGAACTAGTAGCTAAATGTCCTGTGTGTATTCTGAACTCTCAGCCAGGGGGAAAGGCCATAGCCAAGGGTCACCTCCCAGTTCTAAGTGGTCCTTTTGAGTCTTGGTATGTAGATTTTACTGACATGATCCACAGATGTGCTCAGAAGCGGTATCTTTTAGTGTGGGTTTGCCCTTGGTCTAAATGGATTGAGGCCTTCCCCTGCAATAGAGAGACTGCTGAAGAAGTAGTAGTAGAGGTTTTGCTAACACAAATAATTCCCCGATTTGGCATTCCTAAAGTTATATATTCTGACAATGGCTCTCACTTTCGTAATGCTCTTGTGACTGCACTCACCCAGCATCTCCCTGTTCAGTGGAAGTATGTTTCTGTGTATAAACCTACTTCCAATGGTCTTGTTGAACGATGTAATGGCATTTTGAAAACTCAACTCAGAAAGATTTGCGCTTCTGGTCACATGACCTGGCTACAGGCATTACCAATGTGCTTGTTTCAGCTACGTAATAACCCGATCAAGCGATTACATCTGACACCTCATGAAATGGCCACTGGCCGGCGTATGCGCACAACTAATTTATCACAGTCCCAGGTTCCGATTCATGATAGTCTTTCTGCTTACCTTGCAGGACTCCGGATTGCGCTTCAAGAAATTGCTGACCGTGTAGCAGCCACACAGTCTGTGTCCAGTCCATCCTTATTACCTTGTTTCCCTGTAGGGTCCACTGTCTATAAAAGAAATTGTGTTCGTGCATCCTGGGACTGCCCAACCTTTTCAGGACCCCACGTCGTCACTGCTGCTTCCCCTTTTGCTGCCAGACTGAATGATACTGATACTTGGGTGCATGTCAGCCATCTAAAAGCGTCTCCAGCTGTCCCATCTGATTAATCAGTTTTATTTTCCTACAGAACTCAGTGTTCTCACAACAGTGCTATGTTATTAGTACCAAAGATGATCGCTGTCAAGCCTACTCCATGGGCGTCCTTGTGCTTTTTTCTGGGAATCTCTGTCATAATCGTCCTCCTTATTGAGTGTTTACATCCAGATGGACAGCTAGCTTTGTTTCTTCATGGATGGAACCAGACTAACCAGACGATATCTCGAGCACCCCGAGCTTTACCTGAAGGCTCTCTGAACTTGTGGAAGCAATCAGTATTACACATTGTTTCCCTGATGAACATTACAGACTGCATTATTTGTACCCCTTTACCAAAGGGTGTATCATATGCTCCAGTACATGTTTCAAAGGTTCCCTTAAATGAGTATGCAGGACAGCTTGCTTGTGTAGATAATAATAATTTTTCTGCCAGTTGTTATGAAGCTTTTAATTGTTCCCAGACGTGGCATGCAATGAATATGATACATGACCCTTTGCGTGTATATGTTGACCCGAATATGATATTTGATCTATGTTTAATAACAAATGTATCCATTGCTTTTTCAGACAGGTGTAACCTGTCGTATAATGTTATTAATGGATCCTTTCATTTTGCTAGTAATTCTGTCATGATAAAGTGGTATAATCAATCCGGTAATATGGACCCCTCCAATATGAAATATGATTGGAGAAATATTACAAGAAACCCGGTAGTGTTTAATGGAGCTGACTTCCGCTGGTATGTGGGAGTTGGTCCCATTTATCACGATGATTCAGCTGTGCTGACAACGGGTTCTCAGAATGAATCTCCATATACTTCTTGCTATCTCCCAATGTCCAGTTTCAGGAGGGATCTTACCTCAGCTACCACGGGAAAATCTTTTGTTAAGTGGTTTGATGGGCATCATATGAGTAGCATATGGACACCTGCTACAAACCTCTTTGCTGTAATGGGTCATTATTGGTTGTGTGGGGAAACTCTGTATCAGGTAATTAACCTCTCCCTATTACCCTGTGCTTTGGTTAAAGTTTCTTCTTTTTCTGTCTTGATACCTCTTAATGTTACCCATCATTCTGCTTCTCGCTCCACCCTGCATAGATTAAAACGTAGCTCCTCAACTTATGCTAGTCCCTGGGATTCCTCTATAGCCGAGGATGATGCCATTCAGGCCTCATTTGAGTATATCAATTCCACTTATCCCATGACTAAAACTCGTTTGGATGCCCTTAGCGCAACGGCCTGGATTCCCTTTGCCACCCCCGCCCTTACTGCTGAGCTTGGTATGGCTGTACGCCGTTTGCAATGTTTGTTGCATATTCAAATGAAAGCTGTTACTGAATCCATATCACGCCTAGCCGAGTCCCTTGAACAAAATACACAAATGACTCTGCAGAATAGGCAAGCTTTGGATTTACTTTTGGCCGCTGAAGGCGGAACATGCACTTTCATTAATGCTACAAACTGTTGTACTGTAATCGCTAACCACACGGTGTTTGTGTTAGATGCCATGAATAAGATAAAGCATCTCTCTGATTTGCATATTGATGATTTTAAAGGGGGACTTCAACTTAATAATATTTGGGGTAGTATTGCTTCATGGTTTGCTAGTTTAGGTGTAGGACTTAAAGCCTTTTTTATTACGCTTTTTTAAGTATAGCTTGTTTTGCAATCATTGCTTGTTGTACCTTATCTATTTTACTTGCCTGTTGTAAACGAATGATGCTGCAAAGCACTAAAACCATGTACATTGTATCTATGGAACAGTATCAGCGGTTGCCTCTCAATGATCCCTCTCTGTCTCAAATGGTTGTTATCCATGCCCCTTAGTGGGATTACTTTCGCTTCCCTCCACACAGAAAAAAAGGAAAAGAAAAATTGGGGAATGAAGGGATAATTGGAATAAAGGGATAATCAGCTCAGATCTGCTTTATATTGTTTGCCTTATGATTGCATATATATATCTGCCTTATAACTGCACTCTGGCCTGTTTGAAACAGACACAGCAACATATGGTTGGCACAAAGCAGGTGGGCAACAGGAAAAGAGTACACGCAGCTTACTACTGTTATAAAGCCTAAAAAAAGCTATACTTTGGACAGAAGTGTCCAAGGATATAAGCCTAGGTTCAAACAGGTCAAGCCAGGAATTCAACTAATGCTCTTGCCCTGAAGATTTCAATTGGTGCCAGCAGATGGAAAAACACAGGAGGAGGCAGAGGGCTATGATTGATTGCATCGATAGGCAAGCTTTGATCAGCAGATCAAGCTGC
Organism: Ichthyophis bannanicus; assembly: GCA_033557465.1. Taxonomy (NCBI): domain Eukaryota; kingdom Metazoa; phylum Chordata; class Amphibia; order Gymnophiona; family Ichthyophiidae; genus Ichthyophis; species Ichthyophis bannanicus. Next base: position 127,525,419 of record CM066048.1, read on the forward strand.
ATAACCATAGAAGGCCCTGGGAAAGAGTTTTGCATTTGCTGAAACTATTTAGAATTTGAAGCAGAGAGGTATATATAAGACAGCAATTTTGGAGGGTCTCGGGCGGTACTTTCTTCCCCTTCACAGAGAAAGAAAGTACTGTCTGCCATTTTTAGATAGGCATTTGCTGTTTGCTATTTTATAATCACTTTTGTTATTCTAAATAAAAGTCTTTTGAGCTAAAGCAACTGCCGTCTAAGTAATTCTATAATTGGTGTTATATTGGGCAACCGTTGTGGGAACCAGAAGCCACAATTCCACATAGAAAGGTTCCTGTCATGTGCCGCATCGTGTATATCTCCATCATTCGCACATGCTGTCATTTCAGCGCAGCTTCTCTGCCTTTTCTTTAAAGAACTCATGTCAATAAAGCTTGGAAAATACAACGGGCTCACGAAATAGAGATAAATTCCTCCTCGGCACTAAGTGTAGACCCCTTACGTCCCCTCTGAGTAGGTGTTCAAGTCCCCAAACCACTTTCCTACACTCAGGAGTGGTGCATCATTATTGTGAATTAATTTGTGAGGTGCCTCTTATCTCTCCCTATACCCCTTCTCGGGAACTCCGCTCTTCTGGCAAACTGTTTCTATCTGCGCCCTTCTCTTCTACTGCCAACTCCAGACTTCGCTCCTTTCACCTTGCTGCTCCTTATGCCTGGAACAAACTACCTGAGTCTGTACATCAGGCACCTTCTCTGACCCTTTTCAAATCCAGGCTGAAAACTCACCTCTTCGCTGCCGCTTTCGGATCTTGACTCACCTGATCTCCTTTGTGTTTCCTTCCCATTCCCCCCTAGATGTATCCCATGTCTACAGCTACTGTGTTCTCTGTCTCTATTAGATTGTAAGCTTTGATGAGCAGGGACCGTCTTTTACATATGTCTGTGCAGTGCTGAATATGCCTTGTAGTATTATATAAATGTTCAGTACTCGTAGTAGTAGTAGAGGTGCCGACAGGTTCCCCTAGGAATCCCTCAGACCTTGCCTGCCCCTCCACCTGAAACCATGATCTTGCTGCAACACCCTCAGTGGAAGGCGGCCTTTATACTTGTAGGATTGCAAAATGGCCGACACACACATGTAACTGCCGACATTTACACTGGAAGCTGCTAAGTTTCCCCCGTTGATTTCTGCCATGCCTAAATTTGCAAAATGGCTCCCCCTGTTCCACATATCAGCAAATAGACCAGCACTCCTGCGCTATTCTAGAAGAAGCTCGGCATTGAGCAGTTTATAAATCCTGCTGTAATCATCTATGTCGCAAAACCAACATCTCAATTCCGATCTCCACGAATTATCTAATGTGCCTTCAGCTGTACGAGACCTTTTCCCTCATTTATAATTTGTAGAGTTTAAGCAAATAGTGTTTTTGGAAAATTAATTACCAGTTGATGTACATGGACATATGACAGATGAGAGATGTGATAATCTAACTTTACCAACACATTTTCACCTTTCCGCCATATTACTTAGAAGCCGAGAGGTGCCCTGTCAGTCTATTATCAGTATGCGATTTCTGCTTCAGATTTCCCACCTATTGATTAACAGATTTGTCTAACTGAGGGTCTTGGACTATACATCTGGCTGTTCCCTCTATTTTACAGGCAAATCAGTTCTCTGACCACCTTCATGTAAATGAGTGCGCTCTGCTTCCTGTTTAAATCTGCTATACTGAATATCCGGGGCTGCCCCAGAGCCAGATCACTAACCGGGCAGCAGCGATATTGAGCCGCTGCCTAGTTAGTGATACACAGTGAAGGTTAGGGTAGGGTTTCCTGGGCCCGACTTTCACTGCAGATCACAAACTGGGCAGTGGCTCAATATCACCACTGAGTAGCCTGCGATCGGCTGAGCCTCCGTTCCACCCTGGAACGCCCCTGACCCGCCCTGATGTTAAGCCATTGGCATCAGGCATATAGTAACGTTACTCTGGGATATTCAGAGGTATTAACCGTGGTAGTGCCACTGAATATCCTGTTTAGGGACATTTACAAGCTTTTTATAAGTCTGTAAATCGTGTAACTGCCTTGGAATATTGTGTCCACAAAGTCTATGAAAACAAACAAATATAAGGCCCAATATTCATTGGATTTATGGGGCCCATATTCAAAACACTTCTCTAAATGGTCAATTTAAGAAGGCTGCAGATATCCGGACGGTGCTGCTGAATATCTCCACGGACAATTAGTGCAGGGGCATCCGTGGGGTACCCCAGTGTCAGCATCTAACTGGAGAGCACAATTTCCAGCCAGCACCTCTCCAGGTAACTTGGGCTGCATGAAAACTGGCTCTTTAGATAAGTGCCGACTGTTTGCTAACAGGAAGTTGGCATCGGTCGGTCCAAAGAGGCGGGAGCAATCAGCCCCACGACACTGAAGTCGTAAGTAAGTGCCTCAGGGCTCTTTACAGCCATTGTTGTCACTGCAGGTCCCGGAGATGGGCGGCCACTGCGGTAGCGGCGATAATGGGTGCCGCGAGGGACGGGGCTCTCCTAGGGCGACTTATCTGCTTGCGCTGGCCCCGGTGTTGCTGCACATTGCAGAGAACATGGTGGTAATTAACATGCGTGAAATGTCAATGTTGCTGTTACTGCAGGGGTTGTAGGCACCCCTCAGTGGGGGGTGTAAAGAGCCCCCACGCTAACTGGGAATGAAGTTATAGTGCGGTGAGGTGCTTTTCAGTGTGAAACCTACAGGAAGACATACTGAGCACACCCCAACAGTTAATGCACAGCCCTTGCACTTACCGTACATTAGTCCTTACTCCTAACGGATAGTAAGTAAGAAACGTTCCACATCTTTAGTAAACAGCCCCCTTGTTTGTAATGTTTTAAGTGCTCAGTGTCTGTCACTATTCCCCCACACAAAAGCATAGCATATGAAAACATAATTCATCCTTCAATTAAATCAACAGTGCATAAATAACAACTTATCCAAATTAACCTCATTGAATCAACTTCATCCAAAACCATTCACATCAATTCTATTTATAATTTAAAATGCTCCCTCATTAATCCTCGTTCAGTCAGGAACAAAATCCCTCTTATATCTGATTATATTGTTGATAACAATTTGGTCATCCTATTTATAACTGAATCATAGTTAACATTCAATGACACAGTTTTAATTAATCAACTTAAACCAAAAGGTTATAATATATTTAATCATCAAAGGTTAAATAAAAGAGGAGGAGGAGTAACCATTCTAGTAAAGAAGGATTTACAATTTTCAAAATCTTCAAATGAAATTTCTCAAAGTATGGACATTATCTTTTTAGAAAACAAAAATATGAACCTTTGTTTAATTTATGGACCCCCAGTTGTTCTTGGTGATCTGAATTTGCCTTCTACTCCATCTTATTTAGCCCTAAGTTTTTTTTGAAAGCAATGGAAGCTTTAGGATTTAAACAAATTATTCAAGAGCCTACGCATATTAAGGGTAATACTTTAGACCTCGTTTTTATTCCACAAGATTTTATTGATTTCTTCGATCCAAAATTACAGATCCAACAAACCCCCTGGTCTGACCACTACGCTATCAAATTCTTCATTCCAGTCATTCCCAGTAAGTCAAATACAAAGCAAATAATCTATTTACACAGGAAATTTGGCAAATTTGATTAAGATAACTTCCTTAAGGAAGTCCTTCCGCATCTGAAAATAGATTCCAAAGACACCAAGCTACTCATAAACAGATGGAATTCAACAATTTACAATGCAGCTACTGTCTCAAATAATACCTTTGCCCTCAACACTCATCGAAGGTTAAGCGCAGTTTGGTACACAAAAGTACGTACTTTAAAAAGACAATTAAGAAAGTTAGAAAGAAATTGGAGGAAATCAAAAAATGCAGATGATAAATTATTCCTTTTGCTTCTGGAAGATTATAAATTTCTAATAAACAACAACAAACGTGCTTATCATACCAAGCTTATTATGTCCTCAATTAACAGACCTAGAGAATTATTTAATATAGTAAAATCACTCATTTTCATGCCAAAGGAAGATAATTCCATCATAGCCCCTAATGCTAATACAATGGCCAATTTCTACAAAGAAAAGATTGGGAGGATACCACAATGTAGTTTTCAATTCAAATCTAACGGTTCTTCTATCAAAAAAATCTGGAATCAATTTACTCCTTTAATTGATAGGCAGCTGGAAGATATAATTAAATCTCTAAATACATCAGCTTTGAATCTTGACCCATGTCCTGCCACTTGGATACGTGTTTCTCGCGACCGGCTAGCCCCTTATATACTTAATTTAATCAATTCTTCTCTTGGACAAGGTTTAATTCCTGAAGATCTTAAAAGGGCTTCTGTTCGTCCCATCTATAAGGGCAAAAACCTTGATAAATCTTCACCAAGTTCTTACAGACCTATTTCAAGTCTTTCATATATGACAAAAATATTTAAAAAGTCTGTTCAACTCCAATTACAAAGTCACATTGACAGCTTTGCTCCGCATGATCCTCAGCAACACGGCTTTAGAAAAGAACACGGAGTACAGACTCTCCTTCTTACTTTAACTGATAGGCTCTTAAAAGGTCTTGATTCACCTAATACAGGTTACATCTTAATATTCTTGGATATCATTGCAGCTTACGATTCTATAATACATGATTACCTTTTAATCAGGCTTCAGGATATAGGTCTAAAGGGCAAAGCTTTACAATGGTTTAAGTCTTATCTATCAAACCGAAGCATCCAAGTTAAAATTGGTAACTTCATATCTAACCATTCATCCAAAAGAAAGGCATACCCCAAGGATCAGCACTTTCAGCTTGTCTCTTTAATCTGTATATACAGCCTATCTACAGCATAATTAAAGACCACGGTATATTTTACCATTTGTATGCTGATATTATGATTTATACTCAGATTAACCCCATTCAACCTTCTCTGGAAAAAATAGATGAATGTTTCACCAACATCAGTTCCTGGTTGAGGGAGCACAACTTTCATTTAAATCACTCAAAACTGATATTTTATTCATTACAAAAGACAACTCTTTCACTCCCCCTGATTCAATTAAATTAAATAAAGAAAAGATCCAAGTTAAAAGAGAGGTCTTTAGCTGTCTTGTGCTGCTGCTAACTATTTACTCCACTTCTCCTTGTCTTGCAACGTCCCTCCCTCTCTTTGTCCCTCCTATCCCCTCTGCTCAGGCCATGACTGCCATTCCTGTTCACTGGGGACATCGTTCTTTGTCTCTACTCCCTGCCCTCCCCGGCCCTCTGGCCCGCAACCCCCTCAACCTTCTTCCTTGTTCCTCTTGTCTGAGTCGTTCTGTTTCTCTTCCCTCCTCTCCAATGCTCTCTTCAGCTGTTCCTCTCCTCACGCTCTCTCTGGCCCTTCTCAACTGCCGCTCCATCCGCTCCAAAACTCATTTGGTCCATGATTTTATTACTCAACACTCCCTGGATGCCCTCTTCATCACAGAGTCTTGGCTCCGTGAGGGGGAGGACACCCTCCTTCATCAATGTCTCCCACCCGGCTTCTCTGCCTTTCACACCCCTCGCCTCCGTCGCTCTGGCGGTGGGGTGGCGCTCATTTACAGGTCTTCCCTCTCTTTCTCTCTGGCATCACCTCCCCCCGCCTACCCTGAATCCCACCTGGTACGTTCCGACTCCACTCCCCCTATCTATTTCCTCCTCCTGTATGTCCCCCCTTCCTTGCGTCCTGATCTCTGGGACTCTCTGCTAAATACCCTCTCAGACACTACTCTCCTCTCTCAGCACTTGGTCATATTGGGCGATCTTAACGCTCATCTGGATCCCCCTTCTCGTTCCCGTGATAAGGCCCTTTCCTCTTTGTTCTCCGATCTGTCTTTCACCCAACATGTTTTTTGCCCCACCCACGCCTCCAGTCGATCCCTGGACTTGATCCTCACTCTTGATCCCTCGCCTTTTGTCCCCACCAATATTTTCTCTACCCCTATCCCCTGGTCTGATCATCACTGTCTCTTCTTCACCTTCCCCTTCCCCTCTCCCGGGCCGGCTGACCCCATTCCCTCTTCTGTTCCATCCCTCAGACGCCGCTTCACTTCAAACTCCCTGCTTTCCTTCCCCTCAGCTCACACTCTTCTCCCCTCAGAGCTTTCCTCCTTCTCGGTTGATCACCAGGTTGACCTCTGGTCTTCTTCTCTTTCAGCTGCTCTCGACATCGTAGCACCTCTCTGCCCCATGGTCCCTCGGCCAGCCTCTCACCATCCTTGGTTTCACCCTGGTCTCCTCCTTCTCCGTGCCAATCTCCGCCGCGCAGAGCGGTACTGGAGGAAGCTCCGCACACCTGCTTCTCGGTCCCACTACCAGTTCGTTCAACTCTCCTATCGGTCCGCAATTTCTTCTGCTAAGTTCTCCTACTATTCTCATCTCATCTCCACATCAAACTCTGCCAGACGTCTTTTTCTTGTCCTTAAATCCATCTCCTCCATTTCCTCTATCCCTTCCGCCCCTTCCAATCCCCCTCCTAGCCCCTCCACTCTTGCCTCATTTTTCTCTGACAAGGTTCTCTCCCTTCGCTCTTCCTTTTCCTCCTGCCCGCCCCCTCTGTCTCCCCCTCCCTTCCCCCCTGTCTCCCCCTCCTTTCTGTCTGTGTTGTCCCTCTCCCACACCTTTCCACACAGTTGGTGTTCCTTCTCCCCCATTTCCTCCTCTGAACTTATTCAGGTTATCTCGTCTGCTCATCATACTACCTGCCCCCTTGATCCATTGCCCTCTTCCTGGTTACTCAATCCTGATATTGCGCTCGTCCCTTCTATTCTTTCTATTTTCAACTCTAGTCTCTCGTCTGGTCTATTTCCCTCCCGTTGGAAGCACGCTATCGTCCGTCCCCTCTTGAAGAAGCCTTCCCTTGACCCCTCCCTTCCTGCCAATTGGCGCCCTGTCTCCAACCTTTCTTTCTTGTCTAAAGTTCTTGAAAAACTTGTCTTTCTCCAGCTGGCTTCTCACCTCGATTCCACTCACGCCCTTCACCCTCGCCAATCCGGATTCCGTACCGGTCACAGCACAGAAACCATCCTCACTGCCCTGCTTTCCGAACTTCACCGTGCTCACGATCGTGGTGATATCTCCCTCGTGGTTTCCTTGGACCTGTCCTCTGCATTTGATGTAGTCGATCACCGCACCCTTTTGTCTCGATTGTCTGACTTTGGCATCTCTGGCACCGTCCTTCGGTGGTTTCACTCTTTCCTTTCTGGTCGCACCTTTTCGGTTCACTCCGGCGCTTCAACGTCCGCCCCCACTCCTGCTACATGTGGTGTTCCCCAGGGTTCTATTCTAGCTCCTTTGCTTTTCAATGCTTTTCTTGCTCCCCTGGCCCTGTTAATCCAGCAATCTGCCCTCTCCTTTTACATATATGCCGATGATATCCTCTTGGTCCACCACACTTCCCCCTCTTCCCCAGATCTGGGCCCCCTGAACTTCTGTCTTTCTTCTATCGCCTCCTGGTTTGACACTAACTTTATGCACGCCAATCCTGCAAAATCTTCTGCACTTTGGATCACTTTTGGTCTCCCTTCCCCCCCCCCCCTGCTCCCTGTCATGGGCCCTCACCCCATTCCTTCTGCCCAAACCCTTCGCTACCTGGGTGTTACCCTAGACTCGTCCCTTACCTTTCACGATCATATCTCCTCTGTTGTACGTTCCTCCTTTTTCCACTTACGTCGTATCAAGGCTGTTCGTTCCATTCTCCCTTCATCCTCCATTGTCACTCTTGTCTTGTCTTTGGTTATTTCTCGTCTCGACTACTGTAATGTTATCTATGCTGGTCTCCCCTCCTACCAACTTCGCCGTCTACAACTTGTTCAAAATGCTGCTGCCCATCTTGTTACTTCATCCCCCATTCATGCTCATGTGTCACCATGTCTCTTTACACTGGCTCCCCGTTAAGTTCCGGTTCATGTTCAAGTTGCTTATCCTTGCTCATAAAGCCCTTCACTCTAGCACCCCCCAGTATCTAGCTGACACTATTCGTCTCCAGCCCTCTCCCCGTTTCCTTCGTTCATCTCACGGTAATCGTCTTTTTCTTCCGTCACCTACTCAGGCTCACCTTGAATCTACTCGTCACTCTGCTTTCTTCTTCTTAGCCCCTGCCCTCTGGAACTCTCTTCCCCTCCCACTTCGCACTGAATCATCCTATACCCACTTCAAGGCCCTCCTTAAGACACACCTTTTCTGTCAGGCTTTTGATCTGCCCCCCCCTGTTGATGGTGTTTTCTCTCCCTAGTTACGCCTCCCATTCCCCTTTCCCCTACGTCCCTCCCCTCCCCTTTCCTCCTTCCCCTTTAACCCTCATGCACCTTGGCTATCTGCTATCTGAATCTGTTTTATTATTACTTATCCTACTATTTTATGATTTTACTATCCCTCCCTCTGTCCTATTATTTTATGGTGTTCCTTTCTTTTTATTAGTAGTCGCTATTTTATGATTGTACACCGCCCTGATGCCTCGGCCTGGGCGGTATATCAAGTATTTTAATAAAGATAAAGATAAAGGTTAAATATTTAGGAGTCACTCTAGACTCCCAACTAAAATTCACCAAGCATATAAGTAGCATAATCAAGTCTATCTATTCGAAGTTAAAAATGTTACAACATTTAAGACCTCTTCTCTCTTCAAGGGACTTCAGATCAACAGTCCAAGCAATGATCTTTCCACACTTGGATTTCTGCAATGTTTTACTTACTGGGCTCCCAAAACAAATTATTCACCGACTTCAATTATCTCAAAATACAGCGGCCAGAATTATTGCACAAGCTCCACTCAAAAATCATATCAATCCAATTCTTAATCATTTACATTGGCTTTCAATAGAGAGCAGATTAAAATTTAAGGCTATTCATGCCATCTTCAAAATCCTTCATTAGAATATCCAAACGAACTAAAGATGCTTATTCTAACCTCTCCAGAAAACAGACCTCGGACAAGCGGTAATAAAAATTCTCTCTTGGTACCAAATGAATACAGATCTTGTAAAGCTTCCACTACAAAGAGAGCTTTTTCTCTCTATGCACCTATCCTATGGAATTCTCTGCCTCAAATCTTAAAGGACACTAAGGATCCAATCACCTTCCATAGACTTTTAAAGACTCATTTGTTTAAAGAATATTTTGGGGAGGCATCTACTTAATTTGTTTCTATTAATATCTATATCTCCTGTATAAAGTTTAAAATGTTTGTAAATTTAATAATTTTGTAATTTTGGTTTATTTTCACTTTATCTGTTTTGTTCTATGTAATTTTATGTTATTGTCCTTGAGTTCATTGTAAACCGCTTTGATTTCTGAAAGGAGGTATAAAAGTACAAATAAATAAATACTTCATTTTCAGATTTTCAGTCTATTGTAAGGTCGTAATATTGTAGGTCTCCAAACTGCAATCCTTTCCCGGGAGAGGTGCAGGACAATTGTGAATTCATTCGTGAGGTGTCAACTAGTTGCCTTAGGAATCCTGTAGATCTTGCCTGCTCCTCTTAACTAAAACCATGAAATTTATTTATTTATTTGGTTTTATACCACAGTATTCATGATCAGCAGTTTACAAAATAACAACATATTATATGGAACAGTTTACATTGAACATGTGAACATGATATACAGCAAAAATTAACATGGTTACATTAGTAGATCATACACAGTAGCATGTAAGAATGGGGAACTATTTACAGTCTGACAGACTCTGAAGTATGAAATTGATGGACAAGGTTTTAAGTTAAGATATTAAGGCAACACCCCAATGGTAGGCGACTTTATACTTGTAGGTATTGCAAAATGGCCGACATACACATGGAACTGCAGACATTTACACTGGAAGCTGCCGAGTTTACCCCATTGATTTTTGCCAAGTATAAATTTGCAAAATGCCTTCCGCTGTTCCACGTATCAGCAAATACAAGGACACTCCTGCACTATTCTAGAAAAAGCTCAACTGCTGCAATCGTCTATGTTGCAACATCAACATCTCAATTCCATACTGCACGAATTATCTAACATGTGCCTTCAGCTGTATGAGGCCTTTCCTTCCTTTATAATTTGTAGAGCTTAATCAAATAGGGGGTTATTCCGATGCGAGATGTCCACTCCGCAATTCGTGGCAGCTGCTGCCCCCTGACTAACTTCCCCACCATTTGTGTGGGGAAGTTAGTTGGGAGCAGGGAAGAGGCGACCCAGGAGCAGAGAGTGGGAAGGCATTGGGGAGGTTACCAGCCCTGGATGTACAGGGCCGATTCTGATATTGACCCTGGATGTACAGAGCCAGGCAAATGTCCGGGAAAGTTATTCCACCTCTTGGGTGGAATAACATTCCTGGACATATCTTTTCGGCAGCTCCAGGGCACAGAAGGGGATGTGGGGGCAAATGTTAATTCCCCGCAGCCCGACCCTGGCCTTAGGAGGCTGGATCAGGGATCGAGCTGCTGGGAATTAACTTTTTGTGCGATGGCCGGCATCACAGCATTTAAATGGACCGTGACGCCATGGCACTGCGGCTCTATTTAAATGCCCTGAATGAGTTAGTCAGGATATGCTGTACATACAGGCTGGAATTGAAGCGCAGTCCCGGCCTGCATGTACAGTGCTACCTGCGATTCTGATCCCACTGGGCTAGACGTGCCCCATGAGAACAGAATCGCAATCTCCTTTCTATATCTGGCTCAGCCTGGACGTACAAAGGAGATCTACGTCCAGGACAGAATCGGGCCCATAGTGTTTTTGGAAAATTAATTATCAGTTGCTCTCTATGGACATATGGCCAATGAAAGATGTGATAATCTAACTTTACCAACACATATTCTCCTTTCCGCTATGTTACTTAGAAGCTGAGGAGCCCTGTTCAGTCTATTATCAGTATGCGATTTCAGGATCAGGTGAACGAACTATTGATTAACAGATTTCTAGAACTGAGGGACTTGGACTATAAAGCTGGCTGTTCCCTCCCTTTTAAAGGCAAGTCAGTTCTCCGACCACCTTCATGCAAATGAGTGCGCTCTGCTTTCTGTTTAAATATCTGCTACCGTTTCCCTTATCAGAAGTCTGTTCACAAGCGGAGCCTCCAGTTCCTTTTAGTTTTGATTTCCAGGCTCACATCATGAAGTCACTGTTTGCTTTTCTTTTCCTTCTGGCCCTCCCTTTATGTAAGTATTCTTCAGAAGTGGGTAAAATAGTTCTGCGCTTTTCTGATTAGGTTAGTGTTTATCAATTTTCTCAATTTTTACAGGTGTTCTTTCCCAAATTACCCTGGTGGAATCTGGTCCCGGAGTCGTGAAGCCCTCAGACACTCTCACACTGACCTGTAAAGTCACCGGTGTAAATATTGGGAGCAGCAACTATTGGATCTGGATCCGGCAGGCTCCCGGGAAAGCACTGGAATGGTTGGCAGCTATATATGGTAGTGGCGGAAACACATACTACACCCCCTCTCTCCAAAGCCGACTAACTATCTCCAAAGACAATTCCAAGAATGAGTTCTATCTACAAATGAGGGGCATGAAACCTGACGACTCAGCCACATATTACTGTGCGAGAGGCACAGTGTTAGGAAGGAAGGAGGAACTCGTACAGATACTGCGGCTCTCTCTCTGCGTATAAAGAGGAACTAGAGGAAAATCGGGAGCTCCCTTTCTGAAACTGTTTCCTAAACAGATGCACTAGTCATAAAGTGGAATGAAGTGAATTATGTTTGAACTATCTTTGGGGGGAAACGTTTTTTCTAAGTTGTTGGATAAACTCTTAATCTTTTGGACAAGCAGATTTGATGGAAAACCCCCAACATGAGGTATAAATATAAAGGGAGGCAGATGTAAGCACTCACAAAACTGGATTTAAATAAGAAATATTTAAGTTAGGAATCATGTGTGAGCAGACTCTGTTGTGCATTGCGGAAATATTTTATTAAACACTGTAAAAGTTAAAATAGAAGGTTTTTGAAAAAATCTCTTACTTTTTAATAAGTTCATGCTGGAAAACCACGAGGTAAAACCCCTGCGCATGACTATGTTTCCTATCTTTTTACACTGCTCGGCTACTGAAAACGGCATTAACTGTGCTAAATCTTTCCTGCCACGTCCACCTCCAATCCAAAGCACCATTGAGTTTGATTAGATAAACTCAGCACTCTACAGCACAGTCCTCCCTTGTGTCAAGCTCTCATTGCCCGTCGGTCCTGCCCCCTCTGATGCAACTTCCTGTTGGAGGGGCCAGAGCAGCAGGCCATGAGCGTATCAGCACAAGCGCTTTAAAGCCAAATGTACTGGAGGGATCACCATGCTGCCCTCCCTCTCCCAGGCAAGAATCTGGATACCAGGGGGGCAGAATGGCAGCTCGGGCTGGGGGGGGCCCTAGGTCGCCTAGTGGACGGGCCGGGCCTGACTCAGCACAGTGTTATGAGCTTATTTGCCTTTTTTGAAATCCAACAGCCTTTCAGATGTGGAGAGTAATATTATAAGCAGGTTCCTACTTTTCTCTATAAAACTGGGGTGTAAATGGCTAAAAATGCAAATTAAATATAGGTGTGAGAACTTACATCAACTCTAGAGCTACCATAAATGTCTGCACCTAGATTCCTAAAGAACACCCATAAGTTATAATAATGTATAACTTGTGCGTCTATTTATTTTTTATTTATTTTATTTATTTAGCATTTCTTCTATACCGCGCTATTATCATCAGTGCGGTGTACATCAAAACAGAAACGTATGCATTCAGGCTTACTGAAGAGGCATTTACATTTGAACAGGAGTTAGAACTTGGATAACAGGTAATTAACAACAATTATATAACCTAGTATTTACAGTTATGTACATGGAGGGTGTGGTCATCCTATTGGGGCTACACCGGGAAATATGTGGTGAATAAGTGATGTTTTAGGGCCTTCCTGAGTTGGGTTAAGTCTGTGATAGCTCTGATGTCAGGGGGGAGGGCATTCCAAGCTTTGGGGGCATAGAAGCAGAAGGCTCTATTAGTCGTTGTGTTCTTGCATCTTGTTGATTCTTTCGGGATTGACAGTGTGTTTGCTGCAACGGATCTTCTACTTCTATTGGGAGGTGAGGTGTGTATCAGATTGGTGATGGCTGAGGGGGATTGGTTGTTTAGGGCTTTGAAGGTCATAATTATATTCTTATATAGTGTTCTGGCTTGAAGTGGTAACCAGTGTAACTTTTTCAGGATTGGTGTGACGTGCTCAGTCTTCGATATTCCTTCTAGCACCCTAGCTGCAGTGTTCATTGCCAGTTGGAGAGGGTTTAGAGTTGCTTTTGGGAGGCCGTATAGGATTGCGTTTGAAAAGTCGAGGTGTGGCATCACCAGGGCTTGGTAGATTGTTCTAAAGTCGGTGTATTCAAGTAGTGGTCGTAAATGTCGAAGTGTCCTTATCTTATGGTAAATTGATTTTATTGTGTTCTTTATATGCGCCTTCATATCCATCCTTTGGTCAAGGGTGATGCCTAGGTATCTGATGGTAGGCTTGGCTATCAGCTCTGAGCCCTTTACTTTTAGTGCGCTTGGGGGTGCGAAGTCCTGGTTCTTTGTTATGAACATTACGTCGGTCTTGCTGTGGTTGATTCTCAAGTTCTGTGTGAGAAGCCATTCTGCAACTGTGTTGAAGCAGTTTATCAGTGGATTGAAATCAGGTTGGTCTGTCATGAAAGGCATATAGAGGAGAATATCATCAGCATAGGCTAGGCAGGATATGTTAAAGGAGCGAATTAGGTCACAGATGGGTCGCATGTAGTGTCACCACCAAGGTCCCCAGAGGCCAAAAGGCTTGGGTATTTTAATGGGGCAGTATTCTACTGGCTGTGGAATGTTCTTGGAAGGCTTTTTAAAGGGCCCTCTGGGACCTGTAGTTTCTCAAACACCAGCCAAAGAAGTGTAGTTGCAGACCAAGTGTAAGGTTTATGTACAGGCTTTATTCCCCGTCCGGGTTAGGATTCATAACATTGGAACAAAAGGAATGCAGACTATTCGTCTGATAACAAAATTAAAGAAGTACTCAAACAAAAATAGGCTTACTTCAGCACAGGCACCAAAACAACAGAGAAAAAGGAAAACAGTCCTTTTACCTTGCAAATACTTTTCTTCCTGTTTTCCTTTATAAACAGTTCTTATTGCTCTCTAACAAAGAGAGGACATGCAATCAGCCTCAATGTACGTACAGTCCATTTCACTATCTTCTAAAGATTCTTCGTATGGCTCACATTGCATTTCTTCACAATTAGAATGAACTTCTCCTGGAGTCAAACTCCCGTTATACTTGCAACCTGCTTGCTGGTGAGTCAGAGCATTCCCCTCCTCCACTAAGCTAGAAGCCAGGGGTTGATTACCGTATTCAACATAAACAGGCTCCTGAGAGCTACACAATTCTTGGTAAGTGCAAGGTTTTTCTGGGTATTTTAAACCTCTCCTAGTATGGTTAATACGCCTACCTTCTGGCACTCTCACTTCCGGGTATCTCGGCTGAGCAAAGCCCTGTTTGTAAAAGCAGTTTCCCCGGTTCTCCTCTCCTGACTTCCTTCCAGGTATAAAGCTTTCATCAGGGTAAAAACTGTCCCTGGCTGAATACCTGGTACTGGGTAGTTTATATCTCCTGGACTTGGACACTGGACTGCCACCTCTGCTTACTCCATAGCAAGGTTCTTGTGGAACTTGGACGGCTGTGCACTGCTCCTCGAAAGAGACTCCTTCCCAATCACCAGCCTCGTATGTCCCTGGCAATCTCTCTGTCTCCGTCCTTTCAGTCCTACTGGTTCTGCTTTCACTCCTTGCAGCTCTCCCAGTTCCTTCCTCTCGCGTCTCTCCCCTACCCTCAGGTAAGTGACTTTTAAATATGTTTGTCCTGGTGTTAATTTGGGCTCCACCCCTGCGCAGCTGCTTCTCCTTTCCTAATGGGTTTTGAGCTAAGCTTGGGTTTGGGCGTTCCCTTACACCTCGTGACTCTGTTTGTATCTGTTGCTTATGGCAACCTTTCTCCACGTGTGAGCCTAAGCTGTCAGTTTCAGCTGTGTTCTGCTCAAAGTTCCCTAGTTCCATGGGTTCTGACAGCGCTACCTCATGACAGTAGATATTAAACAATAATGCGGATAATGAGGAGCCTTGAGGTACTCCTTGATGCTGTAGAAATGGGTCTGAAGTGGTGATGTTGAGTCTCACTTGTTGCCATCTATTGGAAAGGTAGGACTTGCACCAACTCAGTGCTGATTCCTGGATTCCTTTACCTTCGAGGCGCTCGATAAGGATTTGATGACTCACAGAGTCAAATGCAGCTGAGATGTCCATGAATATAAGGGCAAATCCTTGTCGGATGTCATCTATTCCGGTGATTATGGTGTTGAAGAGGGTGATGAGTAGAGTCTCTACACCATGTGCTTCCCTGAAGCCGTGTTGGGAAGGATCCAGGGGGGCTTTAGTGTCAATATGTTGTTGTATTTGGTGTTTGAACTGCCTTTTCAATTATTTTGGCTAATAGTGGGATGCTGGATATTGGTCTGTATGATTCGACCTTTAGCGGGTCCAGTTTATTGTTCTTCAGCAGTGGTCTGATGGAGGTATGTTTTAGGCTTTGTGGGAAGGTTCCTGTTGCGAACGATTGTTCTAGGATTCTGTTGAGGGTGGGGTTTAGTTCGCTGCGGAGCTCTCTGATCCAGGATGCTGGGCAAGGGTCGTTGGGTGCAGTGGTAGCATTGATGGAGGTGATGATATTCTCAATCTCTTTGGGTGATAAGGTGTGGAATTTAGTCAGTGAGGATGGGTGTGACATCTTAGGTGGTTGAGAGGGTCTGGCGGGACAGGGGGTTTTGGCTGTCTGTATCATTTTTGATTCAAGGTAGGTAGCATAGTCCTGGGGTTGTATTGAAGGTCTTTGTTCTGGGGTTGGTTCTCATGCGAGCGTTTTTACAATGTTGAAGAGGTCATGGTGCTTGCTTATTGATCGCTTCAGGAGGTCTGAATGAAACTGCTTTCTTCTCTCTGCAATTTCCCGGCGGTGCTTCTCTAGGTGTGAACAGTATGTTGTGTAGGCTTCGGTAGAGCGGGATCGGCGCCATCGTCTCTCTAGCTTGCGTAGGTGGTGAAGCGATGCTCACAGGTCTTTTGAGTACCAAGCTACGTGTGTACGGGTATCGGTTTTCTATTTGTGTCCGGGAGTTGTGCGCTTGATCTGAGGGTGTCATTCCAGGTGTCAATCAGACTTCAAGTTCAGGCCCTGAGGAATTTAGCGGTGGGAGGAGTTTCTTCAGTATTTCCTCTTTGTTGAAAGAGCGAAATCTTCTCACTGGTGGTTTAGGGGGGGTGGGATTGGTGTTCCGATTGTTAGAGTGGGTGGGTAGTTGGAATCCGATCAAGCTGTGGTCAGACCATGGTACTGGTGTTATAGTTATTGTGAAATCATTGTTTGCTTCCATGATGGCTTGGGGGGGGCGAATATCAGGTCCAGGGTATTTCCCTTCACATGTGTTGGTGCATGGACTATCTGCTGGAGTCCGATGTCAGCAAGTGCTTCGAGGAATGCTGAGGTTTGCGAGACTTGTAGGGTTGGGAGGTTGAAGTCACCTATTAGCCAGCTTGATGACTGGGGCTTGACTGTGTTGCAGGCGAGGTCTATTATTGTTGATAGGTCCTCTGCAGAAGATGTGGGGGATCTGTAGACTAAATTAATTGAGCATGAGTCGTTGGAGATGGATAACATGTTGAGGAAGGTTGTATTGGTGGTGGAGCTCAATTGAAATTGCAGTTCGTTTTTCACAAGGATGAGTACTCCACCTCCTCTTTGGTTGGATCTATGGCAGGTATGGAGTGAGAAGTTGGGGGGTAGCATCTGGTTGATAATGACATTGTCACAGTCTAGATTTGTGCTCCGCCCCTCTGCACACCCACACCAAAAGTACACACCATCCACCTGACATGTGTGCTTACAAAATAGTGACCGTAAAATGTACATGAAAAGGCCCCTCCACACTTGTAAGTCATTGAACATACATGACTTAATTACGTTCATGGCACATAACGTCACGCAGCTCCTTATAATATTAGCGATGATGAAATATCACACCGCGAAAATGAATTGGTAATAAAGCATCCTTAAGGGTTGGTGTAAATTCTGAGGTCTTTTTTCCTCCGTTTTTAAGTACCGCAATATGGTGTATTAAATTCAGCTTTTACTAAGTTTTTTTTGCTGTTAATCAATAGGCTGATTTCTCACTACTACTCTGATAAGTTATATTTATAAAATATCATACAAAATCTGCATGTGTATTATAGGGGTTATTTTAGAAGTTCTAGTCGTGATTTAGACATGTCAGTGGTCATTTTAGAAAAGGTCCAGTTTACATGAGGATGACCATACAACGTCCAGATGAAAGAGTCTCTTGGGACTGGTCTGGACTCTGGACTAGCTCAGACAGATTAATATATAGACACCAAACTCTACTGCAGTCCAAGAAAAGGCTGAGTCCCCTTTCTCCAAAAGTGAGTGTATATCTCCAGGGGCAATTCGAACAGTGAGAGACATGTAAACGAAAGACACCACCGCAGCTTGTTCAGGGCAATGTACATTGTAAAATACCTCAGCCAGTGCATGTAAAGAAAAATAAATCACAGAACCGAATTCTGAAATAGAAATCATGCATGAAATTCAGATGAAGCCTGGAGACAAGTGTGTCTTTACCAGAGTGTAAGATACTGGAGATCTTTAACCAGGGGCTGCTTTCTCATAGTGAAACAGAAGGCGTTTGAACAAACTCTGGGGACATTAACCTCTGGCCCACGTAGATTTCCTCCTAGACCTAACCTCTGTGCAGTATAAATATCAGAGCTGGAATTTTCCATTTCAAGCATGACATGAGGAAGAGGGTGTAGTTTCTCAAAGATGGTCAAAAAATGAATTACATTTATCAGATGAAAAAGGTTATCACCTTAAGTTCTTTCGTTATATTGTGTAGTTGAACAGTGACACACACTGGTTACTTAGGAACGTTACAAACATGATTAATTAAAATGTACAAAAATAAACAAAACAATAAATAAATAAGTACAAACCTTATCCACCGCACACCCGCAACTAGAGCAAGAAGGTCCTTCGCCGCCAACACACTAATAACCCCCAGCAAAGTAACAAAATGCACCGAGGCGACAAAGAACAGAGCTTTCATGTTCTACGCACCTACCTGCTGGAACGAGCTCCCAGTGACCATCCGCGCGATCACTGACCTTGCCCAATTCAGAAAGGCACTAAAGCACCACATTTTTCTCCTACACTATGCCCAGGCCAACAGCACGTCCTCACCTGACACAGCCCTACAACCTAACCGTAAAGAACAGACAACCCAATAAAGAAATTACATCCCTGTACATAGCTCTTAGGGCAAGCCATGTCGCTACAACTGCATAGCGACTTCCTGCCCACATTGTATATAGTCTGTATATAGCTTTCCCCATTATCAATTCAAGCTGTATTACCTGTTTGATGTAAGTGCGGAGCAGGCTCTTCCCACTCTGCACAAAATGTTATCTGTAAAACGCACTGATTTTAAAGAGCGCGGTATATAAAAGCATTAAAATAAAAATTAATAAATAAATAAAGATTAATATAAACACTGAAGCTAAGTAACCAGTGGGTGTCACTGTTTATTTATATTTATATTTATTTATATACAGGCTTGATATACCGCCCAAAACCGAAGTATCAGAGCGGTGTACAATAAAAGAAAAGCAGCTGCAGGAAAGGTAAAGAGAGAAAAGAACGCCATTTGAAGACAGGAAAGAGCTAGGGAGAGATAGATAGAAAGAAAAGGACAGGGGTTACACGACTAGACAAGTAAACACGGGGGGAGGGGAGTGAGGGGGTGGATTGTGGCAATCGGAACTGACATGATGGTCATGAAGAAACTGGAAGGTCGAAAGCCTGAGAGAAGAGATGGGTCTTAAGGAGAACTTTAAAGTGCGGGAAAGAGGGCTCAGTGCGGAGCGTGTGCGGGAGGGAATTCCAGAGAGCGGGGGCTAAGAAGAAAAATGCAGAGTGACGGGTGAGTTCTAGATGGGCCTGGGATGGAGAGGGAAGGAAAGGACGGTTGGTATGGGACGATCGGAGAAGACGGGGAGCAGTTTGATGAAAGATAAGATCAGAGAGGTACTGAGGAGTATTAGTGTGGAGAACTCTATGAGTGATGATAAGATACTTGTAAATAAACCTAAATTTGATGGGAAGCCAATGAAGGGAGGAAAGATGTGATCAAAAGGGGAGGAAAAGGTGAGTAGGCGGGCGGCAGTGTTTTGAAGGAGCTGAAGATGACGGAGTTGATAGGACGGAAGGCCAGCGAGGATGGAGTTGCAGTAATCCAAACGAGAGGTTACCAGGGAAAGGACTAGAGTGGTGAGGGATTTAGTGGAAAGAAAGGGCCGGAGGGAGCGAATACGACGGAGATGGAAGAGGCAACTGCGGACAAGGGAAGAAATGTGAGGGTGAAAGGAAAGGGAGGAATCCAGGGTGACACCCAGGTAACGGAGGGAAGAGACAACAGGGATGGGGAGGGAGGACATCATAGGGGCTAGACTGGGAGGAGGAGTGGAGAAAGAGAACCAGATGGCAGAGGATTTAGAGGGATTGACACAAAGGAAATTATCAGAGAACCAAGAGGCGATACGAGTAAGGCAGGCATTGAGGGCAGAGAGGTCTGAGGAAGCGGAGCTGGTGTGATGGATGAGAAGAATATCATCTGCATAGAAGTAGAAAGAGATACCGGACTGTTGAATGAGAAGGGCCAGGGGAGCGAGGAAAACATTGAAAAGTAGAGGGGCGAGGATAGAACCTTGTGGAACACCACTGTGTAGAGGGGAGGGGGCAGAAGTAGAGGAGCCAAAGTGAACTGCGAAGGACACCCCTATTTGTTGAGACGTTATATGATTCAGAAGTTAGATGGTACCGTTTATTTTGTTTTTATCCTATTGCTGTAAAGGGATCCACTGTGTTTGTCCCATGCCTTTTTGAATTCCGTCACCATGTTTGCCCCCACCACTTCCATCAGGAGGGCATTCCAAGCATCCACCACCCCTTCAATGAAAAAATATCTATATCACACGTCCAAGTGGCTTATTGTTTCAGAATGACCCCCATAGTGGTTAATGGGAAAGTAGGAACCTCAGCTAGGGGAACCCCGCTGATTCAAAGAACAGCTATGGCTAAAGGTCTTTCCTCCCCACCATTGTCTTTCATCAGTCCCCTCCTACAAGCCTGTTTATTAAATTTTTAAATGTGAGTCAAACTTTAAAAAACTATACTTAGCTGAATTAGAAAATCCCAAACCAGCAATGTAAGGAATTCCCACTGTGGATTTTGTACTCTCTCACATGAATGTCAGTCAATGCAAAACCTGTCGTTATTTTGACCTATGTCCCAGTGGATTGCTCCTGATCCTCTTGACCCTCATATAGTGATGTTTCAAGATTTGGTCTTACAAGACCTCGCCCACATGGAGAGTGATATGAAATGAAATATCATGGATTTGTGAATACTTCCACGATCAATACGCATGTATTATGGGAGCTATCTACACACCCCAATTTGATTATTAAATCAGCTAACAAAGGAAGGTCAATATTTTTTCAACACCATGCTCAATATGTTGTAGAAGCATTACAACAATTGGAAGATTGTCAGTTTTATAGTCCAATGGAACAAGACCCCACACCGGCTATATTTGCTTTGACTCAGAAAGCATTAACATAAGAAGTTATCACTTTACAAGAATGTCATTTTCTACAAGTGAAGAGTCCCCGAGTTCCGATTTTTTATACGGTTCCTAAAGTGCAGTAATCATTAGGGCCCCTCCTAGCTGCCCTCTAGTGCCAGCAGTTCTTCCATTTTTGAACCGTTATCTTTTTTTCTTGATCGTTTTTTTGCAGCCATGTGTTACTCGATCTCGCTCATATCTCTGATACTTCTGAATTTTTTAATGAAATCCAAGAGATTTCTATGTTGCCCGATTCTTTCTTTTGGGTTACCTTAGATACTGCAGCTCTGTATACACATGATCCACAATCAGAAGCTTATTTTTGGATTGAATCTTGGCTTCAGGCATGTCCACAACCTCAATGCATCAAGACTGCTTTCTTGATGGCTCTGACTGAGATTGTCCTTACAAAAACATTTTTTAGGTTTGGTACTCATTTCTATCTCCAAAAGCATGGAGTAGCAATGGAGGCCATGGTGGCTCCCAGCATCGCCAACTTATACTGAGCATCTTTTGAAGAGCGTTTCCTCTATACCTCTCAATGGGTTTCTTATAGTCACCTTTGGCTTTGTTTCACAGATGATATCTTTTGCATATGGGTGGGACCGCAAGAGCACCTTCTGCTTTTCTTGACTTGGTATATATGATTTATACCGACTCCCCTATTTCTTCCAAGTTTTCAAAACCCTGTTAAATGTAAAATGTACTACAGTTACCTTGTATGTATATGTTTTTGTTCCATGTGAACCGCGCTGATGACAATAGTGCGGTATATAAGAGATGTTAAATAAAATAAATTAATAGTCTAGAATCCAATTTGCAGTTCACTATGAAATTTTCTAAAATTTAGATACCTTTTTTGGATGTCTCAGTGAGCTGCAAAGAGGGGTCAGATAGCGACATAATTGAACCATAAACCAGTAGACCATAACAATTTGCTACGGTTTGAGAGCCATCATCCCCTCGAACTTAAGGAAGGGTTTCCAATTAGACAATTTTTAAAAATTTGCAGAATTTGTTGAGATATAGAAGAGCTTAAACAAGCACAAAGTTTGCCCCAACGATTTCGTCAGACAGGATACCGCATTGGGTGGTCTAGGCTGCTTATCTATGAGCCTTATACTGCAAATAGACCTTTATGGTTATCCAAACAGCAGCATCCTCCCATGATCAAACAAGTATGTGTTCTTTGGTACTCGGAATGTGCATCGGCAGTGGTGCATAGTATTTATTTACAGTGGAATGTTTTACCTTTACCTCCAATTTTCAGTGAACGTCCCCGCATTGCTTACATGAAAGGCAAATATTTACAGGACTTTGTTGTACATTCAGATTTGTCTCGATCAATAGAATGCACTTGTTGGGGCAACTGCATCATGTGTCAGAATACTTGCACCTTAAACTGCTGTTCTGGCAATCATTGTGGATGTACATATCATCTTCGGCAAGGTACCAACTGCTGTACCTTAAGGGCAATTTATGTTATTATATGCCTGAGTGGTAAAATTTATGTTGGCAAGACGTGTCATATGGTTAAGACACATCTTAGCGAACATAAATCATGATTAGCCACTCAGACAGTAGCAGCTCCTATAGTTCAACCAAATTTGGTCAGAGATGAAGTGATTTATCATTGACTGTTTCCCCTTCAATAGCAGGGTGATGGAGAGATTTGGCTTTCATGCTTGGAGCAAAGGTGGATCTTCAAGCTGAACCTTTTATAAACCCGAGGTCTCAGTGAAGAGGCTGAATGGTTTTCAGTAGTATGTTCCCTAACATTTAGTGACATCATCCCATTGCATACTGCAAGTTCCTCTTTCAAAAAACCCAGCCGGTGTTGCAAATCTTTACCTACTTGATTTTTACTTCTAGCTCCATGTGATTCTCCTCAAGCAGCCGCAGTTAAGAGAAATCCGGTCCATAAACAATCTCCCCCAGTTCAGAAAAGCCCTCAAACACCATCTATTCCTTCAACACTTCCATAACTCCGACAACATCACCTAGGCAGCATCACACGAACAGTCTCTCAAACCATGCCGCCTAACCAATCTCCAATGATAATTTTTCACTACCTTTATTCATCCCTTATAGGGCTTGTATCAAAAACCCTTTTTGTACATAGTGTATAAAGTTAACATGTTATCCATGTTTAAATTCCCTGTTATATGTAAGTTCAATGTATGAGCGTTCTACATTGTACAAACCTGTTCCTTGTAAACCGCGCTGATGCCGAATAGTGCGGTATAGAAAAACAATAAATAAATACATAAACTGAGAGAGAACAAGCTCCACAGTGGGAATTCATTACATGGCTGGGTTGGGGTTTTCTAATTCACCTTGTAGTGCTATATAAATGATTAATAGTAACAGTAGCAGTAGCATTGTTTTTTTAAGATTTACTTGCATTTAAAAATGTAAGAAACAGGATGGTAGGGGGGGACCGATGAAAGACAATGATCAGGAGAAAAAACTCCAAGTCATAGCTGTTCTTTGAACCGGCGGGGTTCCCTCAGCTGAGGTCCCCAATTTCCCATTAACTTCTATCTGTATTGAATTGAGTAGCTGACTGTTTACTTACAGGAAGTTGTGAATTTTTTGTGGATTGTTGAATTGAGTAATGACATTATAATTGCTATATAAAATATTTTAAGACTGTTACTTTGCATTTGGTTTCATGTTAATTTTTAGAGCACCATTTGGTTGGAGATTTTTGTAATTAGTGCTGTGCTGTTTGAGGCTTTACCCTCCTTTATAATTTGTAAAGCGTAAACAAATAGTGTTTTTAGAAAATTAATTAACAGTTGATCTATATGGACATATGGCAGATGTGATAATCTAACTTTACCAAGAACCAAGGAGTGGAGGAGTAGCCTAGTGGTTAGAACACTGGCTTGGTAACCAAGCAACCAGGGTTCAATTCCCACTAGCACTCCTTATGGATTTGGGCAAGTCACTTAACCCTCCATTGCCTAGGAAGAAAGGCCTGGCAATCTACTTCAAGTGACACTGCCAAGAAAATCCAGGAGCTTCTGGGTCGCCAGGAGTCAGCATTGACTCGAAGGCACACATTGCATTACCAAGAACCATAGCTGGCTGTTCCCTCCCTTTTAAAAAACAAGTCAGTTCTCTGACCACCTTCATGCAAATGAGTGAACCCTGCTTCCTGGTTAAATATCTGCTACCATTTCCCTTATCAGACGTCTGTTCACAAGCGGAGCCTCCAGTTCCTTTTAGTTCTGATTTCCAGGCTCACATCATGAAGTCACTGTTTGCTTTGCTTTTCCTTCTGGCCCTCCCTTTATGTAAGTTTTCTTCAGAAGCGGGTACAATATTTCTGCGCTTTTCTGATTAAGTTAGTGTTTATCAATTTCCTCAATTTTTACAGGTGTTCTTTCCCAAATTACCCTGGTGGAATCTGGTCCCGGAGTCGTGAAGCCCTCAGACACTCTCACACTGACCTGTAAATCCTCCTCTACCTTACCTGGTTACTGGTGGAGCTGGATCCGGCAGCCTCCCGGGAAAGCACTGGAATGGTTGGCAGCTATAGGTGGTGGCAGCGAAGACACAGGCTACGCCCCCTCTCTCCAAAGCCGACTAACTATCTCCAAAGACAATTCCAAGAACGAATTCTATCTACAAATGAGGGGCATGAAACCTGACGACTCAGCCAGATATTACTGTGCGAGAGACACAGTGTGAGCAAGGAAGGAGGAACTCATACAGATACTGCAGCTCTCTCTCTGCATATAAAGAGGAAGTAGAGGAATATCTGGAGTTCCCTTTCTGAAACTGTTTCCTCACCAGTATCACTGATAACACGGTGCAATGAAGTGAACTATACATGAATTATTTCTTGCCGGCTTGTATCGGGGCTTTGCGGCAGTGGGTCAGAGGCGGCTCCCCAGGATAACTGGTTAGCAATGATGTTGAGCCGCTAACTGGTTATCTTTCAGTGGCAAAAATTAGGTACCTGAAAGACTAGTTTAGCTTTCACCGCTGACGTTAACCAGAAGGCAGCTGAATATTGCCGCTGGCCAGTTACCGTCCGCACTATCGGCCAGTGCAGATATTCAAGAGCAGCAGTTAGGTGCTTTATCACTGCTGGTCGCCGCTGCTGAATATTCCCCCCTTAATCGCTTCGGTGTTGAGGTTTGACGAAATACCACCCATATGATGTTTAAATAGGGAGTTGTAGGTGAGAAGCCCACAGAATTTGAACTTTAAAAAGAAATATAGAATTTATGAATGATGCATAAAGTTGACTTTAGTGCTCTCATGGGGACTTTTTATTAACCATTTCCAAAAATTAAAACACAGGGCCTGATATTCAAAGATATTTATACGGTTTACAGACCTGTAAACCATGTAAATGCCACTTAGAGGGCATTATCTCCGCTACATGCCCCGATGCCAACTGCTTACCACTGGGGCGTGTTGTGGGCATTCCGGGGGCAGCACAAGTCGCTACACTGGCAGCGGTGATATTACACTACTGACCAGTTAGCTTCTGCGGGCTTGTGGGCTGTGCAGCAACCTCGAATATTGTATGCCAGGCCGCATATGACCCCAGTATGGAATATCTAGGATTAAAGATCACTGACATCAGTTATGCGCTGGAGCAGGGCGTAGCTGTCCCAGATGAATATTGGGCCCATAATGTTTATGAAAACAAACAAATATAAGACCCAATATTTAAAGGATTTATATGGCTCATATTCAAAATACGTATCTAAATGGCCAATGCGATAAGGCCACAGATATCTGGACGGCGCCGCTGAATATCTCCACAGACAGTGCAGGGCCGGTCCGTGGGCAGTATCAGAGCTACCTAGATAAGTGTCAGCATTTAACTGAAGAGCACAATTTCCAGCCAGCACCTGTCCAGGTAACTTGGGCTGCATGAAAACAGGCTATCTGGGGAAGTGCCGGGTGTTTGCAAACAGGAAGTTGGCATCGGGCAGTCCAAGGGGGCAGAAGCAATTAGCCCCATGGTGCCAAAGTTGTGAAGTAAGTGCCACAGGGCTGTTTGCCGTCACGGAAGGTCTTGGAGATGGGCGGCAGCAGCAGTGGGTGTTGCAAGGGATGAGATTCACCTATAGCACCTTATCTCCCCGCACCGGTCCTGCACCCCCAACACTTAGTGCACAGCCCTTGCACTTATCCTACATTAGTTCCTGCTCCTAACGGGTAGTTAGTAGAAAAACCTTCCACCACATTACTAAACTTGCCCCCTAAGTGGCCAGTATCTGCCGCTGTTCACCCACCAAAACATGTAGGAAATGAAAAGATAATTTATTTTCTGCCTTCACATTTTCACTTCTATTGTAAGGTACTATGACTTTTTTTTTGCTGTCTGGTATCAAAGATAAAGTTATCTCACAATGAGCAAGAAAATGAAGGTTTCAATATTCAGCTGAGATGTTCAGCATTTATTTAAACGCCGACTCCCACATCTAAGAAAAACAGCCAGATATTCAACACCACTATGCAGAGAGTAGCGAGCTCTGAATATCTGGATCATGCAGTCACCCCTGGATATTACTACCACTAATCATTTGTATAGTGCTACAAGGTGTATGCAGAGCTGTACATAGAGATGTAAGACACAGTCCCTGCTCATCCGAGCTTACAATCTAATCAAGATGAAAAAACATCCACAAAACAAGGGACTAGAGAACAGCAAGATACACACAGAAGTAGTCGACAAGAGAATGAGGAGCATCATGTCACCCCTCTCCTCAAGGCACTTCATTGGCTCCCTATCCATTTCCGCATCCAGTTCAAACTTCTACTATTGATCTATAAGTGCCTTCATTCGGCTGCTCCTCACTGCCTTTCCTCTCTTATGTCTATCTACACCACTCCTCGGGAACTCTGCTCTTCTGGGGGGGGAAGGGGAGACTTGGTTGATCAGTTCGGTGGAGTGTGATGGAAAGGTAGAGAAGGCACCGGCCTGGTGGAATTGTTCTTTGCTGAACATATGCTCAGTATTACCCAAGTTGCACCTGGTGCAAGATCTCTTCCAGGAGGACAAAATAGACTGCTTGCTCCTCACGGAGACGTGAGTAGAGGAGGGGCAAAGTTTAGTTAATGGGTAGTTGTGGTTTATCAGGTGGGGTGAGCCGATCGTCGAGGGGGAGATTCAGACTATGGTTCGGGAGAAGTTGAGGGTTCAGAAGGAAGCTATTTGTTTACTGGATTGGGTGGAAGGGGTTTACCTCAGAGTAGGCAGGGGTGGGTTGCGAGGCTTGTTGCTGGTGTAGTGTCCCCCGAGAGTTAGCTGGGATGTGTGGGAGGTGCTAGTGGAAGAGATAGTAGGCGAGGCGTTGGAGGAAAGGGAGTTAATGGTGCTCGAGGATTTTAATACACATGTAGATGGGGGTGGGGTAGGGAAAGCAGAGTTTTTGCTGCCCTAGCTGGAACTCTGAACTTAGGCAACTTGTTCTGGGTGTAACACATACAGGCGGGCATACCCTGGACCTGGTGTTCCCGAATGCACAGTTGCTGGCTAAGGGTGGACTGGAGATGCACCCACTTCCATGGACAGACCACAGCATGGTGCTGTTTCATTGCAGATGGACAGATGTGTTTTGGAGGGAATCTACCGGAGGGAGGGTGTGCAAACAATAGTACACGGTGTGCTGGATTTTTGCATTTCACTCAATGTGGGCCTGCTGCGGGGAGTCACTCTATGCCTCCAGGTCAAGCAGAATGTGGCAGCGTGATTATCTAGTACTACTACTATTACTCATTTATATAGCTCTACAAGGCGTCCCCAGCACTGCACAAGAGCATATAGAAGACGGGTCATGCTCATTAGAGCTTACAATCTAATCAAGACACACAGTACAATATAAAAGAAACAAGGGGTTCGAATAGGGAAAGGAGACATTGGCGTTTCATTGGCCATCCTCCAATCTTCAGGTATTACAGATGATTTTAATGATAGTTCACAGATTACTAATAGCAGGTCTGCAATCTCATATCTCAGTTCTTTCAACACTCTTGGATGTATACCATCCAGTCCAGGTGATTTGCTACTCTTCAGTTTATCAAATAGTTGTAATACATCTTCCCGATGTATAGATTTTTCCTTCAATTCTTCTGCACCTTTAAATACCACTTCAGTCATGGGTAACATCCCTACATCTTCCTCAGTAAAGACCGAAGCAAAGAATTCATTCAGTCTCTCCGCTATGGCCTTGTCCCCTCTTAGTGCCCCTTTTACCACTCTATCATCTAATGGTCCAACTGACTCTCACACCGGTTTTTTTGCTACGAATGTACTTGAAAAAGTCTTTATTACACATTTTTGCTTCCACAACAAGCTTCTTCCCAAATTTTATTTTTGCCTGCTTTATCAATGCTTTGCATTTAACTTGCCAGTGCTTGTGCTGTTTCCAGTTTGTGTCATTTGGCTCTTTTTCCATTTCCTGAAAGATGCCTTTTTGGCAACAACAGCCTCTCTGATCTCACCTTTAAACCATGCTGGCAGATTTTTGGACTTCCTTCCACTTTTCTTAAAATGTGGAATACTGCTGGTCTGGGCTTCCAAGATAGTATTTTTAAAAAACATCCAAGCTTAATGTAAGTCTTTAACCTTTGCAACTGCTCCTTTTAGTTTTTTCATAACTATTTTCCTTATTTTATCATAGTCTCCCTTTCAAAAGTTAAAAGGTAGTACTGTGGATTTCCTTACCATCCCTCTTCCATTAATTAAATCAAACGTGATCATGCTATGATCACTATTGCCAAGTGGCCCCAACACCCTTATCTCTTGCACCAGATCTGGTGTTCCACTAAGGACTAGGTCCAAAATGGCCTCCCCTCTGGTCGGTTCATGAACCAGCTGCTCCAAGAAGCAGTCATATATTTAATCTAGAATTCACTCATTATTATTACTGTGCTGTAACTTTTGTTAGCTTCCCTGATTTCTTTGAGCATTTCATCATCCATTTGTTCATTCTGGCCAGGCGGTCGAATACACCCCCACTGCCATTGCTTTCCCCTTTTTACATGGAATTTCAATCCATAGAGATTCTACAACAAATTTTTGTCTCCTGCAAAACTTTAATCCTTTGTAACTCAATGCCCTCTCTAACACAGAGCGCAACCCCTCCACCAATTTGATCAACTCTATCATTGCAATATAGTTTGTACCCAAGTATCACAGTGTCCCACTGGTTGTCCTCCTATTGTCTTTATTGGACCTCTCTGCTGATATGCCCTAACTTCATTCTTTTGGTAGTATCCTTCAAGGATACATTGTTCCAACCATGCGCTCTTGGGCGACTGTCAGCGCTCCCCTATTATCTAGTTTAAAAGCTGCTCTATCTCCTTTTTAAAGGTTAATGCCAGCAGCCAGGTTCCATCCCGGTTAAGGTGAAGCCTATCTCTTCGGAAGAGCCCCTCCTTTCCCCAGAATGTTCCCAAGTTCCTAACAAATCCAAATCCCTCATTCTTGCACCATTGTCTCATCCACGCATTGAGACTCCGGAGCTCTGCCTACTTTTTGGATCCTACACGTGGAACTGGAAGCATTTCAGAGAACGCTACCCTGGAAATTCTGGATTTCAATTTCCTACCTAAAAGCCTAAATTTAGCCTCTAGAACCTCCCTACCACATTTTCCTGTGTCATTGGTACCAACATGTACCAAGACAGCAGACTCCTCCCCATCACTATCTAAGACCTTGTATAGGTGGCGCATGAGGTCCACTACCTTCGCACCAGGCAGGCATGTTACCAAGCGAGCCTCACGTCCACCAGCCACCCAGCTATCTACATGCTTAATGATCGAATCACCAACTACAACGGCTGTCCTAACCCTTCCTCATGGGCACATGGCCCTGGAGAAACTTCCTCGGTGCGATAGGGTTTTACATCACCTGGAGGACAGGTCCTAGCTACAGGATCACTTCCTACCACACCAGAGTGATGCTCTCCTGTCACGTGACTTCTCTCCCGCATGGCAACAGGGATGCTGCCAGACTGGAGTTGGGACTTCAGAACTATATCCCTGTAGGTTTCGTCTATGTACCTCTCTATCTTCCTTATGTCCTCCAAGTCTGCCACTCTAGCCTCCAGAGATCGGACTTGTTCCCTGAGAGCAAAGAGCTCCTTGCACCTAGTGCACACATAAGACCCCTCACCAACTGGGAGAAAATCAACAGAGATAGAAAAAGGAGGAAGGGGGGGAGGAGGGTTTAGGAGAAAAATAAGTTCAGTCTTGGCCATGTTTAATTTTAGATAGCAGTGAGACATCCAAACAGTGATGTCAGATGAGCAGGCAGAGATACGGGCTTGGAGTGTATGAGAAATATCAGGTGTAGAAAGATAGATTTGAGAGTCATCAGCATAAAAATGATACTGAAAACCATGGGAAGAGATGAGGGCAACAAAGGACTGGGTATAGAAAGTAAAAGGGAAAGGCCCAGAACAGACCCTTGGGGTACCCCAACTGAGAGCGGGATAGCAGTAGATGGGAAAGAACAATAGGAGACATAAGTAGAAAACCAGGAGTGCATGGCGCCACTAAAACCAAGCGAGGACAAAAGTGACGAGGAGAAGGAGGTGCTCTTCATGAAGGTTTCTACCATTTTTCCCGGTACTGATGTCAGGCTCACCGGTCTGTAGTTTCCCGGATCACCCCTGGAACCCTTTTTAAAAATTGGTGTTACGTTGGCCACCCTCCAATCTTCAGGTATTACATATGATTTTAATGATAGTTCACAGATTAGTAACAGCAGGTCTGCAATCTCGTATTTCAGTTCTTTCAACACCCTTGGATGTATACCATCCGGTCCAGGTGATTTGCTTCTCTTCAGTTTATCAACTAGTTGTAATACATCTTCCCGATGTATTGATATTTCCTTCACTTCTTCCGCACCTTTAAATACCACTTCAGTCATGGGTAACATCCCTACATCTTCCTCAGTAAAGACCGAAGCAAAGAATTCATTCAGTCTCTCCGCTATCGCCTTGTTGCCTCTTAGCGCCCCTTTAACCCCTCTATCATCTAATGGGCCAACTGACTCTCTCACAGGTTTTTTGCTATGAATGTACGTGAAAAAGTCTGTATTACGAGTTTTTGCTTCGGCAGCAAGCTTCTTCTCAAATTCTCACTTTGCCTGCCTTATCAATGCCTTGCATTTAACTTGCCAGTGCTTGTGCTATTTCAGTTTTCGTCATTTGGCTCTATTTTCCATTTCCTGAAAGATGCTTTTTTGGCAACCACAGCCTCTCTGACTTCACCTTTAAACCATGCTGGCAGTTTTCTGGACTTTCTTTCACTTTTCTTAAAGCATGGACTACAGCTGGTCTGGGTTTCCAAGATAGTATTTTTCAACACCCAAGCTCGATGTAAGTCTTCCAGCACTATAGTGCAATTTGTTTTGTGACTATATATTGGGTTTTCGTGGCAAGATAGGGAAGTAGATTTGCCAGGCCTTTCTTCTACACAGTTAATTCCAGCGTTGTTGCATTTGTCACAGAAATGTGATCCTCCACTTACAACTCCGTCACATTCTGCTGCTGCCCAGATGGATGGTTTGTCTTAGTCCAGCACCTCAGCTGAGACCTGTCTATCTTGGGAGATACTGCCAGTAGCTAAGCTACTGATAGCTTAGCCCTCAGCATCACTGATGTACAGCAGCCCGCACAGCACGACGAGCTGCAGACCAAGAGAGGGGAGGGTAAAGTAGTTCTGTACTTTTCTGATTAGATCAGTGGTTAACCATTTTTTCAATTTTTACAAGTGTTCTTTTCCAAATCACCCTGGAGTCCAGTCCCGAAATCATGAAGCCCTCATCCATTCTCACACAGACCTGTAAAGTCACAGGACATGAAAACTGAAGACACGGCCTCATGTTACTGTGTGAGAGGCGGTTATCACAGTGTGCGGAAGGAAGGAGGACATCGTACAGTTACTGTGGCTCTTTCTGTACATATAAAGAGGAACTAGCTGAATATCTGGGGCTCCCTTTCTGAAAATGTTACCCAAACAACATTGCTCAAACGATAATATTAAGTGAAATTAACACAGATGGAGCACAGTATATTTTATGAGAATATTAGCGTGAAAAAGAAGGGGGGAGTACAAAAAATAATAGATCTTTCTCTAAATAAGAAGTCTTATTTTACGAAATACGTGGTTTTAATCATCTTTAAACTAACAGCACTTTTCAAAAAAATATGAACCATACATCCACCCAGTATTTCCAGGTATGTCATTTTCTGCTAAATCTTTATCGACGGAGGTCATTGGCCTGTATAATCGTTCTGCTAAACAGTACAGCAGTTCCTATTGGTTGTAGCTTTCAGTTAGAGTCAGTTTATCACATCAGCTAAAGCCCACTTAACATATCGTTCAGTTCCTTCATCTCTTACAAATAAGACTCCTTTCTCCAGTCATGTCTAATGCAGGTTTTGAAGTTCAATGCAAGCTGCATTATCCACGTTGCTTAATAACGAGGTGTTTTGCATGCATTTGCATGTGTTGCATCTCATTATAATACAATGTGCGTTGTGACAAACTACCATGAAAATATTCCCTCTAAGCTGCGTAAGAGTCCTCTGCTTGTGTTCCTACTGGTGGGGGCGGGTACTTTAGTTTGCATTTTCTTGTTTTTTAATTTATTGTCTCCATTGGTTAAGGTAACAAAAAACAAAAATACAAACAGCACAAAATACAGCAAAACCAAGTACGCACAGCCTAGGGGCCCTTTTGCTATAGCGCGCGATGCAGTTAATGTGTGATTTGGGTAACATTAACTGCACGCTTAGGCCTGCAGTAACAGTTAATGTACGCCGGGTTTTGCGCTAGAATCACATTTTTAGGGGGCCTAATGGATGGGTTAGGAGTGGAGAATGAGCAATTTGACCTTACCTGCTAATTAGTGTTCCTGAAGGATCTCCAGTCCCTCTCTCTTCTGGGTTGTGTCCCCCTTACAGCAGCAAGGAGACTGTGCACACACTCTTTTTTCTGATGACGTCAGGGTACATAGAGTCCTGGCACCTCCCACCAGAACCAGTATCCTATTGACAAAGCAGACTTAACGGAGAGACAATCAACTCTTATATAACTGTGAAACTACTAAACCCAAACACATAACAACTATAACTGCAGCAATGCCCGTCTCCCTCGGAAAGGAATCCCCACCCTCCGAAGAAGGAGAAGGCTTACCTGAGACCGCCACTGCCGATACCTAGGCTTCCCGGTCCTCTACCCCGCCTCGTCACTGACACAGCAACCTGGGTGGGATCAGGGACTGGACTCGAGATCCTTCAGGAACACTAATTATGCAGGTAAGGTCTAATTACTCATTTCTTAGCGTCTCTCCAGTCCAGTCCCTCTCTTCTGGGATGTAACAGAGCAGTTCAAACCTGGGCGGGACCTGTAAGGCCTGACTGAAGCTCTGAGCCCCCAAAAGCTGCATCCCCCACAGCCTGAACGTCCAACCGGTAATGCTTGGAAAAGTTATGCAACGATGCCCACGAAGCGGCTCTGCAGATCTCCATCAGAGGTACTAGACTACATTCTGCCCAGGAGGCCGCCTGAGCTCTAGTAGAATGAGCCCGGAGCCCAACTGCTACCTGCTTCCCTTTGAGGATATAAGCCGAAGAAATAGCCTCTCTGACCTATCGAGATATAGAAGCCTTGGAGGCCGCGTCCCCTTTTCGCGGACCCCCAAACAAAACAAACAATCTCTCAGACCTATGAAAGGAGGCTGTCCGGCTCGGATAGTGCTTCAAAACTCTGCGTACATCCAATGACCGCAACCGAGGGTGGCCCCCCTCTAAAGCCGAACCCGAGAAGGAAGGGAGAGCGACGGATTGATTGACATAAAACGCCAAAATAATCTTAGGCAAAAAGGAAGGGACCATCCTCAGTACCACCTTTTCCTTAAAAAAGGAGAGGAAGGGCGGACGACAAGACAGCGCTTGAAGTTCCAAAATGCGCCTAGCTGAACAGATGGCTACCAGGAAGACTGCCTTCAAAGTCACCCCCCCCCTTGCATTGGCTCGAAAGGCTCCGCAGTCAAGGCATTCAACACTAGGTTAAGGTCCCGGGGCGATGGGCGACCTCTGCTGTGGCTGTAAATGGCCAACCGCCCTTAAAAAACTACTTATGTCAACATGTTCTCCCAGGGCCCTTCCCTGAACCTTGCCCCTGTAACAGGAGATAGCGGCCAACTGTACCCGCAGAGAGTTGGCTGCCAGACCCTTATCGAAACCAGCCTGCAAGAAATCCAAGACCTCTGACACTGACGCCGAAAGGGGCCTCTTTTGGTGCTCCGAGCACCAGCCCTCAAACACCCGCCATACTCTTACTTAGGAAAGACAGGTGGAGCGCTTACAGGAACTTAGCAAGGTGGAAATCATTGCTCCCGAGTAACCTCGCTTTCGAAGTCGCGCCCTTTCAATAGCCAGGCCATAAGCGAGAACCGATCCACCTGCGGCATGCGTACTGGACCTTGAGTCAAGAGATTGTCCCTGACCGGCAGATGCCATGGATGATCGGCCAGGAGGCGCATGAGGATGGCATACCACGGACGCTGTGGCCAATCTGGTGCTATGAGAATCACCCAACCCGGGTGCGCCTCTATCCATTGAAGAACCCTGCCTAAGAAAGCCCAAGAAGGAAAAACATACAGCAGACCGAAGGTCGGCCACCACTGAACCAGAGCATCCAAGCCTTCTGACATCCTTTCTCTTCTGCGGCTGAAGAAGCGAGACGCCTTGGCTGAGTCCCATCGCGCCATGAGCTCCATTATGGGAGTCCCCCAACGGCGGACTACCTGCTCATACACCTCCTGACAAAGCATCCACTCCCCAGGATTGACTCTGTTTCTGCTTAAAAAATCTGCTGTTATGTTTTCCACGTCTGCCACGTGTTGCGCTGACAAGGCCGAGAGGTGGACCTCGGCCCAACTCAACAGCCCCTCCGCCTTCTCCTCCAGAGGAGGGCTGCTCGTGCTGCCCTGACGGTTGATGTATGCCACTGCAGTCATATTGTCAGACAGTACCCGGACCGCCCTTTGGCGCAGAATCGGCTCAAACTCCTTGAGGGCTAACGCTACTGCCCGGAACTCCAGCCTCGACCACTGAGCTTCCTGAGCCAACCAGGGGCCCTGGGAAAAACAATCCTTGCAATGAACCCCCCAGCCGGCTAGGGAGGCATCTGTCACCAGCTGAACCCATAGCGGGAATTCCAGAGACATGTCCCGTTCCAGATTCGCTGGTCGAAACCACCACTGCAATGCCTCCTTGGTCACCGATGGGCAGGAAAGTGTCACCGACATGGGCTGACGCTGATGAGACCAGCGTCGGAGCAAGGCCCTCTGAAGAGATCGCTTATTCGCTCTGGCCCAGGGTACCAAATTGTCGCCACCGTGGTACCCAGGACCTGCAAGTAATGCCAGGCTGAGGATGCCTTCATGGAGAGGAACTGCTGCACCAGCCATCTCAATTCCTTTGCCCTGCATTCAGGCAAAAACACCATGCCCTTGACTGTGTCGAACTTCGCCCCCAGATACTCAATCTCTTGAGATGGTCACAACATGCTCTTTGACAGGTTGATTACCCAACCTAGGCTCCTTAAAAAACCTACCACCTTGGCCATTGCCTCTCGACTCTCTTCTTCAGACTTTGCCCAAATCAGCCAGTTGTCCGGGTATGGGTGAACCAACACCCCCTCTTTGCGCAGAGCTGCCGTCACCACTACCATGATCTTGGTAAAAGTGCACGGTGCCGTGGCCAAGCCGAAAGGTAAGGCCTGGAACTGGAAGTGTCCCCCTGGAACCGCAAACTTCAGAAATTGCTGATGACTCTCGCAGATGGGAATATGCAAGTATAACTCCGTGAGATCCAGAGATGTCAGAAACTCTCCCTGCCTCACTGCTACTATTACCAATTTGAGATTTTCCATACGAAAATGAGGCACCCTGAGACAGCAATTGACCTCCTTTAAGTCCAGGATCGGCCAGAAAGAGCCCTCTCTTTTAGGTACCACAAAGTAAATCGAGTATCGACCGCAACCGCGTTGGACTACGGGCATCGGAACGACCGCCTCTAACAACCGCAGTCGCGCCAGAGTCTCTTGCACCGCCACCGCCTTGGCTGGTGACTTACAGGGAGAGAGCACGAAAGAAGGAAGCACGGGTCTTACAAACTCGAGAGCGTAGCCCTCTCTTACCACTTCTAAGACCCATTGATCGGAAGTGACCCGGGCCCACACCGAAAAGAACTGCCGGAGACGACCCCCACCGGCAGCACTCCCAGCAGGGCCCCCATTGTTCCACTGTGACTTCCTAGGGCTTGAGGTGGTGGAGGAGGCTCCAAATCCCCTGCCTGCCCCCCCAAAACACTCACCTCGGGAAGAGAAGCATCCTCTCTGAAAAGATGTCGACCGGGAGAACCAAAACCTTTGCGAGTCCCTAGGCTGTGAGTGCGAAGGAGTGGGAGGGCAGCCCTGCTTTGGTCTATCCTCGAGCAGCCTACCTCCCTTAGATTCACCTAGATCCTTTAACAGCTTCTCCAGGTCCTCCCCAAAGAGAAGCCTTCCCTTAAAGGGGAGCCCGCTGAGACGGGCATTAGAGGAACCATCTGCCGCCCAGTTACGAAGTCAAAGGTACCGACGAGCAGCCACCACCGAAACCATATTCTTTGCCAAGCTCCTAATGAGATCATATTGGCTATCTGCTAAATAAGCTGCCCCCAATTGAATTTTCGCTGCCTGGTCAGACAACTCCCCCGAGGGGTCTCCGGCTCCCTGTAGTTGTCATTGTGGATACCATGTTAAAACCCTCAGCCCAGTGTGCAGCGGCGGCCAAGAGAGCAAATAGAATGCTAGGTATGATAAGGAAAGGAATGGAAAATAAAACAAAAGATATTATAATGCCTCTATATCGTTCCATGGTGAGACCGCACCTTGAATATTGTGTGCAATTCTGGTCGCCGTATCTTAAAAAGGATAACACGATTTTAGAAAAGGTTCAGAGAAGAGCCACCAAAATGGTAAAGGGGATGGAAGGATACTCCTATGAAGAAAGGCTAAAAAGGTTAGGGCTCTTTAACCTGGAAAAGAGATGGCTGAGGGGAGATATGATAGAAGTCTATAAATTAATGAACGGAGTGGAACGGGTAAACGTAGATCGATTGTTTACCTTATCAGAATATAGAAAGACTAGGGGACATGCAATGAAGCTACAGGGTAAACTATTTAAGACTAATAAAAGAAAATATTTTTTCACTCAACGTGCAATCAAACTCTGGAATTTGTTACCGGAGGATGTAGTAAAGGCTGTTAGTGTAGCTGGGTTTAAAAAAGGTTTGGACAAGTTCCTGGAGGAAAGGTCCATAAACCATTATTAAGAACGGACCCAGGATATCAATGCTTGAACCAATACAAGCATTGTGGAACCTGTGTCCCTTGGGGAAACTGCTAGGTACGTATGACCTAGATTGGCCACTGTTGGAAACAGAATACTGGGCTTGATGGACCTTGGTCTGACCCAGTATGGCATATCTTATGTAGTTGTTGAGACCACCTCAAGCAAGCCCAGGCCACCCAAACGCCACACATCGAAGACTGGAGAGCCAGGGCACTCACGTCAAAGGCCTGTTTTAACAACGACTCTAACTTCCTATCTTGTGAATCCTTGAGGGCCGCACTGCCCTCCACTGGAATAGTGGTCTTCTTCGTCGCCGCCGAAACGGCCACATCCACCCTAGGAGAGCGGAGCAATTCTTTCTCCCCCTCTGGCAATGGGTATAGCCTTGACATAGAGCGTACTCCCCTTAAAGAGGATTCTGATTGATCCCACTCCTCTTAGATCATCTGTTTTACCACTCGGTGTACCGGGAAGACCTTTTGGGATTTCCAGACGGCCTGGATCAGTGGATCTTCCAGTGCCTCCTCTTAAGCTGGAGCCTCCGCTGACATATTCAAAACCTTGAGTTTCTCCAATCAGAGCCGGTAACTCCTCCCGGCGGAGAATTCTAACAATTCTAGCGCGTTCTTCTTCTGGGAGCTCGCCCTCCTCAAGC
Organism: Ichthyophis bannanicus; assembly: GCA_033557465.1. Taxonomy (NCBI): domain Eukaryota; kingdom Metazoa; phylum Chordata; class Amphibia; order Gymnophiona; family Ichthyophiidae; genus Ichthyophis; species Ichthyophis bannanicus. The sequence continues at coordinate 127,563,224 of CM066048.1, forward strand.
TCCTCCTCCTTGTCTCCCATTTCCCTGTCCGAGATCTCCCCTTCCAAGGTCTCCGAAGCAGGAGGACAGAGGGCTTCCTCATGGGAGAGCTTAGCATGCTTTGCAGGAATCCCTGCCTCCTCTTGGCTCCTGGACTCCGGCGGGCGCACCATGGGATCCCCTTGCCCCAATCCCTGCCCCTGCGTGCCTAGCTTGCGCAGGCAGAACACCTTATGCATCAGTAGAACAAATTACGGGGAAAAACCGTCACCCCCCTCCGCCCCCAGACCACTCCCAGAAGTAGAGAGGACGGGTTGAGAAAGAGGAAGATAGGACTGCTCCTGGGGTACAGCCAGGCCTGAAGCCGCCGAGAGCCCGATCTCTGGCAAGTCCCCCAAATCTTGAGAGGCTGTCAGGAGCGGGTCTTGAGAACCACCGGCCCCAATATCTAGTTCCACCGAGGTTGCCTCTGTTGTGCAACCCCTACACACTCCAGTGTCAAACGTGGTGCCCCGTTGCATCCCGCAGACCGCACACTGCAGTCTAGCCGGCATGCTGAAAAACTCCACCCAGAAAGCACCAATTCAGCAAGGGCCCCACTGCTAGGGAACAGAATACTCCTGTTGTTCTTCTCTGCCTTCCTTATTCTATTTGTGTATATATATTTTTTTCTCTCTTTTTTTTTTTTAAACAAAAAACTGAGTTCTGGAAAATTAATAAGTAAAACTCCTGCCCCCTCCAGCAACTGCGGCTCAAACCGCGAGGCAGTAACTGTGGTTAAAACTGTGAGGCAAAAATGGGCGTGAAGAACAACACAAGCGTGCTTACCTTGCTCGCTGCTGTCCCGGAGTGAAGGAGGCCTCTGTGCACGTCGCTACGAAACCACATGGTTGTCTCTGAGCTACACATGGTTTGCTGCAGCGCTTCTTTTTCCAGCGAGGCTGCGTCTCCCAGGCCGAAACAGACAAGCTGAATTCCCATCTGCCGTTGCCAAAAGCCAAGTGTCCCGCTTCTCCTCTAGCGTCGGCGGCTGCTCTTATTCCCGCCCACGTGCTCAGACTCCGGGAGGGCTCCGGCGGCGAGACAGGAAGGATGACACGGGCTCTTGGCACCAACAGCAGCGCATCTCAGCGAGCACGCTGTTCTCCTCCCGTGCAGCGGCTTAGATAAGCCTTCTCCTTCGACCACCCCCGAGCACCAGAGAATAAGAAGGGGGGAAGGAGGGGACACACCAAAACGAGCCTTCTGCTACTCTTTGTTTTTGTTTTAAAGAAAGAAAGTCAAGGAAACCCCAAATTAAATCAAAATAAACCAATAAAAACTAGCCTAGCACTAGGTCTCTCCAGTAAGTCCAGCTACTGGCTTACTGTCCCCTAAGCTGCTTGGAGACTGAGCAAAACTGGTTCTAGTGGGAGGTGCCAGGACTATATGTATCATCAGAAAAAAGAGTGTGTGCTCAGTCTCCGAGCTGCTGGAAGGGGGACACTACCCACAAGAGAGAGGGACTGGACTGGAGAGACGCTAAGGACTGAACCATGCAGTGCAGGGGTACATATTGCAAGTCATCAATGCAGGTTCAACTAACACCATCTCAATAGGTGGAGTTACGTGAATCCACGTTAATTTCAAATGCCGCTAGCACATGTTAGGGTACCATTCAGTATGGTAACTACCAGGAGCATCCTGGACATGGCACAGCAGTAGCAAATACTACACGTTAGGTTCATGCAATTAATATGCATTTAGAAAAGAGCAACCCAAAAGTACATTAAAGTAAATGCGGTTGGAATGAATACTAATCTGAAAGCTTGACACGTGAGATAAGTACTAATTTTTGTCCTGATGCAGAAATAAGTATTTTGAAACATGACAGTCGTAGTTGGCGCAGTATGGATGATTCTCTTTAAAAGAAAACCTTTATTGGATGGTATTTTATGGTTTTGATAGATTTTTGACATCTCTAATCTCTTAAACTGAAAAAGGACTAATATACGAAAGAGCAGCTGATAGTTAGCAGCTTCTTAGAGATTTTTGGTCCGAGAAAAAAATAATTTTGTAAATGTGAGCATTTAGCAGGGTTTTGTGGGAGTCACTAGTGAAATAGTTAAGTCCTGTGTAGATCCAAATTGTAATTATTCCTTCCTTTTAAAGGCAAATCAGTTCTCCGACAACCTTCATGCAAATGACTGCGCTCGGTTTCTTCTTCTTTAAATATCTGCTACATTGAATATCCGGGGTTGCCGCAGAGCAGCAATTTTGAGCCGCTGGCCGGTTAGTGACGCGTGGGGAAAGATTTCTGCACCTGGCTTTCACTGCATATCGCAAACCGGGCAGCGGCTCAATATCACCACTGACCACTCTGAGATCAGCTCTGCCTCCGCTCCTCCCTGGAACACCCCCGACACGCCCTGATCCTAAGCGATTAGTATCGGGGCATATAGTAACATCACTCTGGGATATTCAGCGGTACTAACTGTTTAGGGGCATTTACAAGGTTTACAAGTCTGTAAACCGTGTAACTGCCTTGGAATTTATTTATTTTTTATTTTATTTACATTCTCTTATATACCGCGCTATTCTGCATCAGTGCAGTTTACATTGAATAAACTGAAACTACATTGAACAGGGCATTATAACTTGGAGATAACTCTTTTACAGGGAACATGGGCTATGGAGGGTTAAGTGGCTTGCCCAAGACCACAAGGAGCACCTGTGGGACTAGAAACCCCAGTCCTTCCGGCCCAAGGTTGCTGTCCTCTAGTGGGATTTGAACCCCCGACCTTCCGGCCTGAAGTACCGTGCCCCAACCACTAGACTACTCCTCCACTCCAATATATCGGGGCCACATTGTTTATGAAAATAAACAACTATAAGGCCCAATATTCAAAGGATTTATGGGGCCCATATTCAAAACACTTCTCTAAGTGGCCAATACGATAAGGCTGCAGATATCCGGACAGCCCTGCTGAATATCTTCATGGACAGTCAGTGTAGGGGCGGTCCATGGGGTGCATCTAACCAGTGTCATCATCTAACTGGAGAGCATAATTTCCAGCCAGCACCTGTCCAGGTAACTTGGGCCACATGAAAAGTGGCCGAACGTGCTCTGAAATCATGTAGGAAATGAAAACATAATTCATTTACTACCTTCACACTTTCAGTTCTATTGTAGGTTCATAGTATTCTAGGTCCCCAAACCACGTTCTTACCCCCGGAAGTGGTGCAACAGAATTGTGAATTCATTCATGCAGTACTGACAGGAATCCCGTAGATCTTGCCTGCTCCTCTTAACTAAAACCATATTATTTATTTATTTGGTTGTTTATTTTGTTTTATGCCATACTATTCATGATCAGCACAGTTTATGAAATAACAAAATATTATATCAAACAGTTTACATTGAACATGTGAACAAGATATACAACAACAATTAACATATTTACATTAATAGATCATACACAGTAGCGTGTAAAAGTGGGGAACTATTTACAGTCTCACAGCATCTCAAGTATGAAATTGATGGACAAGGCTTTAAGTTAAGATATTGCGCCAACACCCCCAATAGTAGGTGACTTTATACTTGTAGAGATTTTTGGTCCGACAAAAAAATAATTTTGTAAATGTGAGCATTTATTTTTAGCAGAGTTTTGTGGGAATCACTAGTGAAATAGTTAAGTCCTGTGTAGATCCAAATTATAATTATTCCCCCCTTTGAAAGGCAAATCAGTTCTCCGAGCAGCTTCATGCCAATGAGTGCGCTCGGTTTCTTCTTCTTTAAATATCTGCTACATTGAATATCTGGGGTTGCCGCAGAGCCTGATCGCTAACCGGGCAGCAGCAATATTGAGCCGCTGGCCGGTTAGTGATGCGTGGCGCATATAGTCATGTTACTCTGGGATACTCAGCGGTACTAACTGTTTAGGGGCATTTACAAGTCTGTAAACCGTGTAACTGCCTTGGAATATCGGGTCCACAATGTTTATCAAAACAAACAAATAAAAGGCCCTATGTTCAAAGGATTTATGGGGCCCATAATCAAAACACTTCTCTAAGTGGCCAATGCGATAAGGCTGCAGATATCCGGACGGCGCCGCTGAATATCTCCACAGACAGTTAATACAGGGGCGGTCCGTGGGGTGCACCAGTGTCAGCATCTAACTGGAGAGCACAATTTCCAGCCAGCACCTGTCCAAGTAACTTGGGCCACATGAAAAGTGGCTGAAATGGCTATCTGAATAAGAGAAAGTTGGCATCAGGTATCCAAGGGAGAGGAGCAAACAGCCTCACAGTCTCACCATTTGTGCAGGGAGGTTAGTCGGGGGTGGGGAAGAGGTGACCCGGGAGCAGAGAGTGGGCGGTTGCCAGCCCTGGATGTACAGGGCCAATTCTGATATCGGTCTTTTATGTCCAGAGCCGGCCAAATGTCCAGAAAGGTTATTTCACCCTTAGTTGGAATAACTTTCCTGGACATGTCTTTTTTGGCAGCTCCAGGGCGCGGAAGGGGCTTGGGGAGCAAAAGTTAATTCCCCGCAGCCCGACCCTGGCCTTAGGAGGCCAGATCGGGGGTCAGGCTGCTGGAAGTTAACTTTTTGTTCCACAGCCAGCATCACGGCATTTAAATGCCTTAGTCGTGCTTTGCTGTACATGCAGGCTGGGAATGAAGCGCAGTCCTGGCCTGCACGTACAGACCTGTCGCGATTCTGATCCCGCAGGGCTAGATGTGCCCTGTGAGATCAGAATCTCAATCTCCTTTGTACATCCATCTCAGCCCGGAGATCTACGTCCAATATCTATAGTGTTTTTGGAATCAGGCCCATAGTGTTTTTGGAAAATCAATTACCAGTTCAGCTATATGGACATATGACAGATGAGAGATGGGATAATCTAACTTTATCAACACATATTCACCTCCCACTATGTTACTTAGAAGCCGAGAGGTGCCCTGTTATCAGTATGCGATTTCTGCATCAGTTGGGCAACCTATTGAATAGCAGATTTGTAGAACAGAGGGACTTGGACTATAAAGCTGGCTGTTCCCTCCCTTTTAAAGACAAGTCAGTTCTCTGACCATCTTAATGCAAATGAGTGCGTTCTGCTTCCTGTTTAAATATCTGCTACCATTTCCCTTATCAGAAGTCTGTTCAGAAGCAGAGCCTCCAGTTCCTTTTAGTTTTGATTTCCAGGCTCACATCATGAAGTCACTTTTTGCTTTTCTTTTCCTTCTGCCCCTCCCTTTATGTAAGTTTTCTTCAGAAGTCGGTAAAATAGTTCTGTGCTTTTCTGATTAGGTAAGTGTTTATCTATTTCCTCAATTTTTGCAGGTGTTCTTTCCCAAATTACCCTGGTGGAATCTGGTCCCAGAGTCATGAAGCCTTCAGACACTCTCACACTGACCTGTAAAGTCACCGGTGAAAATATTGGGAGCGACTACTATTGGAGCTGGATCCGACAGCCTCCCGGGAAAGCACTGGAATGGTTGGCATATATATTTGGTAGCAACGGAGCCATACACTACAACCCATCTCTCCAAAGCCGATTAACTATCTCCAAAGACAATTCCAAGAACGAATTCTATCTACAAATGAGGGGCATGAAACCAGAAGACTCAGCCATATATTACTGTGCGAGAGAGACACAGTGTGAGGAAGGAGTGAGGAATTCGTACAGATACTGCGGCTCTCTGTCTGCATATAAAGAGGAACTAGAGGAATATCTGCAGTTCCCTTTCTGAAACTGTTTCCTAAACAGCTGCACTAATCATAAAGTGGAATGAAGTGAATTATGTTTGAACTATCTTGGGGGGAAACGTTTTTCTAAGTTGTTGGATAAACTCTTAATCTTTTGGACATGCAGGATTGATGGAAAACCCCCGACATGACATATAAATATAAAGGGGGGGGGGTGAGATGTAAGTGTTCACAGAAAATTTAAATAAGAAATATTTAAGTTAGGAATGATGTGTGAGCAGACTGTTGTGCATCGCGGAAATATTTTATTAAAACACTGTAAAAGTTAAAATAGAAGGTTTTTGAAAAAATCTCTTACTTTCAATCATTCTTTTTAATAACTTCATGCTGGAAAACCACGAGGTAAAACCCCTGTGCATGACTTTGTTTCCTATCCCTTTCCACTGCTCAGCTACTGAAAACGGCATTAACTGTGCTAAATCTTCCCCACCACTTCCGCCTCCAATCCAAAGCACCATTGAGTTTGATTAGATAAACTCAGCACTGTACAGCACAGTCCTCCCCTGTGTCAGGCTCTCATGGCCTGTCGGTCCTGCCCCCTCTGATGCAACTTCCTGTTGGAAGGGTCAGAGCGGCAGGCTATGAGCGTATCAGCACAAGCGCTTTAATGCCAAATGTACTGGAGGGATCACCATGCTGTCCTCCCTCTCCCAGGCAAGAATCTGGATACCAGGGGGGCAGAATGGCAGCTCAGGCTATGGGGTGGGGCCTAGGTCGCCTAGTGGATGGGCCGGGTCCTGACTCAGCACAGCATCATGAGCTTATTTGCCTTTTTTTGAAATCCAACAGCATTTCAGATATCGAGAGTAATATTATAAGCAGATGCCTACTTTTCTCTATAAAATAGGGGTGTAACTGGCCAAAAATGCACATTAATTAGAGGTGTGAGAACTTACACCAACCTCAGGGCTGCCATAAATACCTGCACCTAGATTCCTAAAGAACATCCATATGCTATAATAATTTATAACTTGGGCGTCTAGATTTGTGCTCCGCCCCTCTGCACGCCCGCACCTAGCAGGTGGGCTTACAAAATAATGACCAGATAAAGAGCACACATAAAGGCCCATCCACACGTGTAAGTCAGTGAACACACATGACCTGCGTGCGTTCATGGTGCATAGCCTCACACGGCTCTTTATAAAATTAGCGATGATGAAATATCACATCAATGAATTGGTATTAAAGCATCCTTAAGGGTTGGTGTAAATTCTGAGGTCTTTTCTCCTCCGTTTTTAAGCACCACAATATGGTGTATTAAATTCAGCTTTTACTAAGTTTTTTTGCTGTTAATCAATAGGCTGATTCCTCACTGCTACTCTGATAAGTTAGATTTATAACCAATCATACAAACACCTGCATGTGTATTATATGGGTTATTTTAGAAGTTCTAGTCGCGATTTAAACATGTCAATGGTCATTTTAGAAAAGGTCCAGTTTACATGGGGATGACCATACAACATCCAGATGAAAGAGCCTCTTGGGACTGGTCTGGACTCTGGACTAGCTCAGACAGATTAATGCATAGACACCAAACTCTACTGCAGTGCAAGAACAGGCTGAGTCCCCTTTCTCCAAAAGCGAGTGCATATCTCCAGGGGCAATTCCAAACAATGAGAGTGCAAGATATTGGAGATCCTTAACCAGGGGCTGCTTTCTCATGCTGAAACAGAAGGCGTTTGAACAAGCTCTGGGGACATTAACCTCTAGCCCATGTAGATTTCCTCCTAGACCTAACCTCTGTGCAGTATAAATATCAGAGTTGGAAATTTCCATTTCAAGCATGACCTGAGGAAGGGGTTGTAGTTTCTCAAAGATGGTCAAAAATAAATTATATTTATCAGATGAAAAGGTTATCACCTTATGTTCTTTCGTTATGTTGTGTAGTTGAACAGTGACACAAATTGGTCACCTAGGAACATTACAAACATGATTAAATAAAATGTATAGAAATAAAGATTAATAAAACACTGATCCTAAGTAACCAGTGTATGTCACTGTTCAGCTATATAACAACACAGGCAGCGGAAAAAGTCTATCTCCTACCTGCACACTTTTTGATTTCAGTTGTTGTTGTTGTTGTTGTTAAGTGCCGTTGAGTCGAAGTCGACTCATGGCGACCTTCTGGATAGCTATCCTAAATTGTGTTCGGTCTTCAGTCAGGCAGCTCATTGTTGACAGACTGGTACCCATAGCTGCTGTTATTGTATCGATCCATCTCATTGCTGGCCTTCCTCTTTTGCGTTGACCTTCTATCTTGCCAAGCATGATGTCTTTCTCTAATGATCTCTCTCTTCGCATGATATGTCCAAAGTATGAAAGTCGAAATCTTGTCATCTGAGCTTCTAAAGAAAGCTTAAGTTTGATCTCCTCTAGTACCGACTGGTTTGTTCTTCAGGCAGTCCATGCCATGGTATACACAGTAATCGCCATCAGCACCATAATTCAAAGGCATCAATTTTCTTCCTATCTTTTTCACTGTCCAGCTTTCACATCCATATGATGTTATTGAAAATACCATGGCTTGAACAAGTCGAATCTTTGTATGTAGAGCGACATCTCTGCTCTTGAGAACCTTATCTAGGTCTTTCATAGCCATTCTGCCAAGAGCAATGCGTCGTCTGATTTCTTGACTGCTTGTTGCTTCTTTATTGATAGTTGATCCAAGTAGGTTCACAATTTCAATTTCTTCTCCTTCAACGATGAACCTGTTGATTATGCCAGTTGTCATGATCTTTGTCTTCTTTACATTAAGGTGCAGGCCCATTTTGAGACTATGTTCTTTTATTGTGAGAAGCAAATGTTTCAGATCATCTTCACTTTCAGCCAGTAATGTGGTATCATCAGCATAGTGAAGGTTGTTGATGAGTCTTCCACCAATCTTCACACCTCTGTTGTCTTCATACAATCCTGCTTCTCTGATGATTTGTTCTGCATATAAATTAAACAGGTAGGGGGAAAATATGCAGCCTTGTCTTACACCTTTTTCTTATTTTAAACCATTCTGTTACTCCTTGTTCCATTCAAATTATTGTTTCTTGATCAATGTACAGATTGTGCAAGAGTACGATCAGGTGTTCTGGTATACCCTGTTTGCACTTCAGGTAGTTCTTGTTCCAGGTATGGTTGTAGTCTCTTTTGAATAATCTTCAGTAGAATTTTGCTGGCATGTGGGATCAGAGCAATTGTGCGATAATTTCCACAGTCAGTTGGATCACCTTTCTTTAGTATTGGTATAAACACAGATCTTTTCCAGTAAGTTGGCCATGATGTTGTCTTCCATATTTCGTGGCAGAGCCTTGTAAGTACGCTAACAGCTGCATCAGATTGCTGTAATACCTCTATGGGAATGCTATCAATCCCTGGTGCTTTGTTCTTTGATAAGGCTTTCAATGCTGCTTCAGGTTCTTCTTTCATCACCAATGGTTCCCGATCATAAGGAACAGGTTGAAACGGCTGTTGGTCCACTTGATCTTTATCATATAAAAACTCTGTATATTCCTTCCACCTTTTCTTGATCTTCTCAGCATCATTCAACATAGAACCTTGAGCATCTTGTAACATTCCATTTCGAGGCTGGAACTTTTTCTTTAACTCTTGTAGCTTTAGGAAAGCCAATCTTGTTCTTACTCTAATAGTTTCTGCTTCTATTTCCTTGCATGCGTCGTTGTAGTACTTTTCCTTGTCCTGTCTTGCTGCACGTTGGAAATCTCTGTTGAGTTCTGTGATTGTCTTTCTTTCTCCTCTGGCTTTTGCTTCTCTGTGTTTCTGGGCAATTTTCAGAGTTTCTTCCGTCATCCATTTTGGCCGTTTTTTCTTTTTCACCTTTTGTACAGACTTCTCGCTTTCTTCCAACACAACCTTCTTGATGTCATTCCATAGCTCTTCTGGAGCTCTGTCATTTGTATCTAAAGCAGCAAATTGATTTAGCAGGCAGTCTTTAAATTCCAGTGGTATATTCTCAAGATCATATTTTGCTGCATTCATGAGTGGTTTGCTCTTTTTCAACTTTAGCTTGAGTTTGCATACTAGTAGTTGATGATCTGTACCACAGTCAGCTCCAGGTTTTGTCTTTGTTGATATTATAGAACTTTTCCATCGTTGACTTCCACAGATGTAGTCAATTTGATTTTTATACAATCCATTGGGTGAAGTCCATGTGTACAGTCGCCGCTTGTGTTGCTGGAAGAATGTGTTTGAGTCTATCAGTCTTTCTCCAGCTTCATTTCTGTTGCCAAGTCCATATTTTCCAACTACATTGCCTTCTTCTTGGTTGCCAACTTTTGCGTTCCAATCACCCATGACTATCAGGATATTCTGTTTGCATGTTCTATCAATTTCAGCTTGTACTTGTTCATAGAACTCTTCAATTTCATTCTCTTCTGCCGCTGTTGTTGGGGCATATACTTGAATTATAGTTGTGTTGATAGGCATTCCTCGTAGACGAATAGAGATTAAGCGTTCGATGACTGCACTGTATTTCATTACAGTTCTTGCAAGTTTCTTCTTTATTATAAATGCAACACCATTTCTTCTTTGTCTTTCATTTCCAGCATAGTAGACAATGTGATCATCTGATGCTAAGTGCCCGATGCCAGTCCATTTCAGTTCGCTGAGACCCAACAGATCAAGTTGTACATGTTCCATTTCATTCTTGACCACCTCCAACTTCCCTTGGTTCATGCTTCGTATGTTCCAATGTGTAAGACATCTTTACAGCTTCTGACTCTCATTTCATGCGCAGCTACATCAGCAGTCAGACGTCCCGAGGGCTTTGATCCAACATCATAAATGCTGGCTTTACCCTGAAAAGTCTTCAGCTCTTCCCCAGTAGCTAGTTGAGTGCCTTCTGACCTGGGGGTCTCATATTCCAGCACTACAGCACAATTTGTTTTGTTGTAACTATTGTGATAAGGAAGCTTATCATAGCTCAGGAAGGAGCTATAGGAAAGGTGAAGTGACTCTGAACAAGCAACCTGTCAGTTCTGGTAGAAATAAGAAAACAGAATTTTCCCATAAAAGACTACCAGTCCCAGAATGCACCAGGTTTCCAACAGCCATTAGAGGAGCTGAAGGGGGGAAACGTGTGTTCAATCAGGAGGGCTATGAGGTAATCCCTAAGCACTCATCTCAAAGGGCAGGGCCTGATTCAGCACAGCTGCGCTGTGTTAGGGAGGAGCACTCATCTAAGCAGAATAAAGGTAGAGTTTATTCTACAGAGAATTATCCTGAGAATCAGCTTGAGCTTGATCATCTTCGTCATCAGGAGGATCATCAGAAGCAGAAGCCAAACCGGACGGACAGAGAGGGCAAGAAACCCTTTGGAAGAAGGAAGAGAAAAGCCTTTGAGAGGTCTAAAGGAATCCAGAGCAGTACGTATACTGGAAAGCATTCCAAGGGCCAGCATACACCATTGGACTGGGGAAAGCCAGAGGAATGGTGCTGCAGAGCTAGGAATCTCCAGAGGGTACCTGTGAGGGAGACGGCTGCACGTGGAAGGGACCCTAGGACCCGTGCCAGAAGGTATGTGAAGAGAGATCCAGTGTCCAGGGATCTGGATTGGAAGGCTGGACATAAGAACTGGACTACATACTGGCCAGGCTATATAGAGAGGAACTCTAACAGCAATGGAAGCTCAGGTATGAACACTGATCTATGCCCTAGCTATAACCTTGAAAGACAGCAGGGAAACAAGTATTCTCCTGAAAGTGCTACATTGGGAGATTCATCTATGCCAATCCATGACATTGAACCCATGCTTGTTGAAGAAGAGGGGGTGATAGCAGATGAAGAATCTGTTTACATGGACTGCTCTCTGTCTAAACTCCTTTGGTGATTTTCTGTTATAAAATACAGCAACCATCACAAAGAAATACAAACTTGTTCTTTAATCTACTCAGAAAAGCTCCTGAGTAGGGTTTTTTTTAGCCACGCAGTAGAAAGCAAGCCAGCTAAGGGGTTTCAGCTGGATAACTGCTAGCAATTGAGCCTTACCTAATTGCTTGTGAGCTAGGAGAGAATCACTTCTGAATCTATGTGGGAAGAGATAAGAAGTTAACCTGAAAAGAACAGGTTTTTTTCTTTCTTTGTAGCTTTTGGTTTGTTGTTTGATACATGCTAAGAAAATATTAGCTAAGCCTACAGAAAAGACCAGTTTGTTATCAACCAGGTCCTATTTCTTTTGCTTTGATTGCCTGACAAGTTTAAAGGTTGTTTTCCTGATTTTGTTTTTTTCAAGTTTAACAGTGAAAGCAAGTAACCTGATTTATGTGCTACCAAGCATATCTGTGTTGGGAGAAATAACCCCATAAATAAATATCTTATTGGCTTTACCCAAAAGCACAACTAATTATTGTCAGCAGCTGTGTCTGGTGTGAATGGACTGCATTGCCCACAATCCCTTGCAAATCATATAGATATATGCACTTGCCAAGACTGTGAAGATTCTCACCCAGGCAGCCGTCTGACACTATCCATTGGGTTTTCATGGCAAGATACAGAAGTAGATTGCCGGGCCTTTCTTCCGCGCAGTTTAAGTTTGGTGTTGTTGCCGTTGTCACAGAAATGTGATCCTCCGCCGTCAACACTATCCCATTCTGCTGCTGCCCAGATGGGTGTTTTTTCTTGGTCTGGCATCTCAGCTGAGACCTGTCCATCTTGGGAGACCCTGCCAGTAGTTAAACTACCGATGGTTTAGCTCTCAGCATCACTGATGCACACAAGCCGTCACAGCACGATAAGCTGCAAACCAAGTGAGGGTGATTTCAGTTATATGATCTTGTTCATATTCAGTTATATGATCTTTGTCATATTCATATGATTTCAGTTATATGAATATGATTTCAGTTATATGAATATTTTTTTTTCCTACCTGATGTTAAATTTGAACTTATCTAACAAATGTAGAATGAAAGGAAACTGAAATATCGCCCTATCTTCAGGTCTCATATAGAGGTTAGTCACATTAAGTATTCATGTCTTTATCCTAAATACTCCTTCATTTCCATGTTTGCTGGTCTGGGATATATACTGAGAGTTTATAGAGCACATGGTCCTATTCTAAATGGTCGCCCAGTACAAAGTATTTACAAACAATGGGGCCAGTGCAGAAAACAGGCGTTAGAGTCAAGCGCTAAAAGCCGTGCGCACATTTTTGTAGCGTGAGAGTAACACAGAAGTCGTGTGCCTGTATGCAGCAAGCAAATGGTATGCAAATGAGGTAGGTGCAGAAAGTCTGCGCTAAACCAGCAGGCACGTGCACACAAGCATCTGCGTTAGCAATGCCGATATCCCACGTAGATTCGGATATGCTGCAATCCTATGAGGTGCATTTCTCTGCTCAGACATTTCACTCTGAACAATATCAGTATCTGCGATCTTCTGAGCAGTATTCCACATAGAAAGGTTCCCGTCATGTGCCGCATCGTGTATATCTCCATCATTCGCACATGCAGTCATTTCAGCGCAGCTTCTCTGCCTTTTCTTTAAAGAACTCATGTCAATAAAGCTTGGAAAATACAACGGGCTCACAAAATAGAGATAAATTCCCCCTCGGTACTAAGTGTACACCCCTTTCGTCCCCTCTGAGTAGGTGTTCAAGTCCCCAAACCAATTTCCTACATTCAAGAGTGGTGCATCATTATTGTGAATTAATTTGTGAGTTGCCTCTCTTATCTCTCTCTACACCCATCCTTGGGAACGCCGCTCTTCTGGAAAATTGTTTCTATCTGCACCCTTTTCTATTGCCCACTCCATACTTTGCTCTTCTCACCTTGCTGCTCCTTATGCCTGGAACAAACTACCCAAGTCTGTACGTCAGGCCCTCTGGCCCTTTTCAAATCCAGGCTGAAAACTCACCTCTTCCCTGCCACTTTCGGATCGTGACTCACCTGATTTCCATTCTGTTTCCTTACCATTCCCCCTAGATATATCCCACGTCTACAGCTACTGTGTTCTCTGTCTCTATTAGATTGTAAGGTTCGATGAGCAGGGACTGATATGATAGAAGTATATAAATTAATGAACAGAGTGGAACGGGTAAACGTAGATCGATTGTTTACGTTATCAGAATATAGAAAGACTAGGGGACATGCAATGAAGCTACAGGGTAAACTATTTAAGACTAATAAAAGAAAATATTTTTTCACTCAACGTGTAATCAAACTCTGGAATTTGTTACCGGAGGATGTAGTAAAGGCTGTTAGTGTAGCTGGGTTTAAAAAAGGTTTGGACAAGTTCCTGGAGGAAAGGTCCATAAACCATTATTAAGAAGGGACCCAGGATGTCAATGCTTGACCCAGTACAAGCATTGCGGAAGCTGTGTCTTTTGGGGAAACTGCTAGGTACGTATGATCTAGATTGGCCACTATTGGAAAGAGGATATTGGGCTTGATGGACCTTGGTCTGACCCAGTATGGCATATTTTATGTCAGGGGTCTCAAACTCAAATTGCTTTGAGGGCCAAATGAGGACTTGTAAAGTAACCCGCAGGCCGCATAAGATGCGAGGCCTCATTTGCATAAATATTTTGTTAATGTTACCATACAAAGCGCAGATGTTAATGATGCACATTTCCCAGAGCTGACATATTCCAGTTAATAAATTCAAAATAGATATTTTTCTAACTTTTGTGCATTTTTTTCAGTTGCAATTGTTCCAGCCACTTTCTTCTGGTTTCTTCGTGTCTTCGGCTAACTCTCCATCGTCTGCTGTCCATTTGTCCTTTCTTCTCTCTTCTAGTTTTTTTCCCATTCTCTCTCTACGTCTGCTTTAACATACTAATCTTTCTCCTTTGCTCCTTCCTCATTCCTATTTCATCCACTCAAATTTTACCCCTCCATCCTCAATCACCACTTACTCTCCCAATACCCGGCCAATTGTAGATTTTTCTTCCCTCCCACAAAAATATTTTTCCCCTCTCCATTTCACTCTCCCAGCCCCATCCCATTCTAATCCTCCCCCAACATCAGCTCCCTTCTATTTCCAGCCCCACCCAGCATCTGCTCCCTTCTAGTCCCCGCATCAGCCCATTTCCAGTCCTATCCTAGCCCCACCATCAGCCCATTTCCTGTCCTAGCTCCCCCCCATTAAGCCCATTTCCAGTCCTAGCAACCCCCCCCAGTCCATTACCATTTCTAGCCCCCCCATAGCCCATTACCAGTCCTAAGCCCCCCTACAGCCCACTTCCAGTCCTAACCCTCCCATCACCAAATTTTCATTCTTAGCCCCACAATAGCCCATTACCAGTCCTAACCCACCAATCAGCCCACCTCCAGCCCTAACCCCCATGTGCCCATTTCCCCATTTCCAGTCCTAGCCCCCACCATAGCCCATTACCAGTCCTAACCCCCCCCCCCCCCGCTGCCATTAGCCCACTTCCAGTCCTAACCCCTCATTACCCCATTTCATTCTTAGCCCCTCCGTAGCTCATTACCAGTCCTAACTCCCCCCATCAGCCCACCTCCAGTCCTTCCTAACCCCCATCAGCCCATTTCCAGTCCTAACCCCTCCCCCCCATCAGCCCAAGTAAATAAAATTAAAAACAAATCCTGGCTTCTGCTGCTGCCGCTGCCACCGTGGCAGCGGCAGAATCAACTGTCAATTTTAAAAAAAAACCTGGCTTCTGCTGCTGCTGTTGTGGCAGCAGCAGAATCAGCTGTCCCGCGGCCCCTTCCCCTCTGTCCGGAAGAGCCCTGAGTCTGCTCCATCAGCGGCGGGCTTTTCAAGCCGCGAAGAGAGTATTTCCCTCTCGTGCGGCTTAAGCGTTTTCAAGCAGCGTGATAGGGAAATAGTCTCTTCGCGGCTTGAAAAGCCTGCCGCTGAAGGAGCAGACTCAGGGCTCTTCCGGACAGAGGGGAAGGGGCCGCGGGACAGCTGATTCTGCTGCTGCCACGGCTGCAGCAGCAGCAGCAGCAGCAGAAGCCAGGTTTTTTTTTTAATTGACAGTTGATTCTGCCGCTGCCACGGCGGCAGCAGCAGCAGCAGAAGCCAGGGGGGGTTTTTTTTGTTTCCTTCCGTCGCGGGCCGCACAAAGCTCTCTCGCGGGCCGCATGCGACCCGTGGGCCACGTGTTTGAGACCCCGGTCTTATGTTATGTTCTTATGACTAACCTGTATATGAGAACTGAAGATATAGTGCTATATATATATATTGATATTTCAGTTTCATTTCGTTCTAAGTATGAAAGGGTGGTGGATGCTTGGAATGCCCTCCTGATGGATGTGGTGGGGGCAAACACAGTGACAGAGTTCAAAGTGGCATGGGACAGACACAGCGGATCCCTTTACAGCAACAAGAAAATATCAAAATAAACTGAACCATCTAATTCCTTAACAAATAGGGGTGTCCTACATGGAGTGGTGGGTTCACCCCTAAACAAAGACATGGGGAGGGGTGGCCTGCACAGAGCAGCAGGTGCAACTACTCTTGACACCATACTGGGCAGACTAGATGGACCATACTGGTCTTTATCTGCCATTGTTTACTATATTTTTAAGCCTTTATTTCTATTCATTTTAATTAATCATGTTTGTAATCTTCCTAAGTGACCAGTGGGTGTCACTGTTCAGCTATACAACATAACGAAAGAACATAAGGTGATAACCTTTTCATCTGATAAATGTAATTCATTTTTTGGCCATCTTTGGGATACTACACCCCCTTCCTCAGGTCATGTTTGAAATGGAAAGTACCAGCTTTGATATTTACACTGCAAAATTAAAAGCTGCACAGAGGTTAGTTCTAGGAGGAAATCTACATGGGACAGAGGTTAATGTCCCCAGAGCTTGCTCAAATGTCTTTCTATATTCTGATGACGTAAACAATTGATCTACGTTTACCTGTTCCACTCCCTTCATTAATTTATAGACCTCTATCATATCTCTCCTCAGCCATCTCTTTTCCAGGTTGAAGAGCCCTAACCTTTTTAGTCTTTCTTCATAGGAGTATCCTTCCATCCCCTTTACCATTTTGGTGGCTCTTCTCTGTACCTTTTCTAATAACGCTATAACCTTTTTAAGATACGGCGACCATAATTGCACACAATATTCAAGGTGTGGCCACACCATGGAACGATATAGAGGCATTATAATATCCTTTGTTTTATTTTCCTTTCCTTACAATACCTAGCATTCTATTTGCTCTCTTGGCCGCCGCTGCACACTGGGCAGAGGGTTTTAACATGTTATCCACAATGACGCCTAAATCTTTTTCCTGGGTGGTGGTTCCTAATGTGAAACCTTGCATCATGTAACCATAGTTTGGGTTGTTCTTCCCTAGATGCATAGCTTTGCACTTGTCCACATTAAATTTCATCTGCCATTTGGATGCCCAGTTTTCCAATTTATCAAGATCCTCTTGCAATTTTCCACAATCCTCATGGGTTTTAACAACTTTAAATAGTTTTGTGTCATTTGCAAATTTGATAACCTCACTGGTTATTCCCTTTTCCAGGTCATTTATGTATTTGTCAAAAAGGAGCGGACCCAGTACAGATCCCTGGGGTACTCCACTATTCACTTTTTTCCATTGGTAAAATTGGCCATTTAGCCCTGCCCTCTGCTTTCTATCTTTTAACCAGTTCCTGATCCACAATAGTACACTGCCTCCTAGCCCATGACTTTTCAGTTTCGCCAAAAGTCTCTGATGAGGGACTGGACTTTCAGAAGGCTTTTGATAAGGTCTCTCATCAGAGACTAATGATTGAATCACCAACTATAACAGCTGGCCTAACCCTTCCCTCCTGGGAACATGGCCCTGGAGAAACTTCCTCGGTGCGAGAGGGTTTTACATCACCTGGAGGACAGGTCCTAGCTATGGATCACTTCCTGCCACACAAGGCTGATGCTGTCCTGTCACGTGACCTCTCTCCTCCATGGCAACAGGGATTCTGCCAGACTGGAGGAGGGACTTCAGTTCTTTATCCCTGTAGGCCTCATCTATGTACCTCTCTGTCTTCCTTATGTCCTCCAAGTTTGCTACTCTAGCCTCTAGAGATCGGACTCGTTCCCTGAGAGCAAAGAGCTCCTTGCACCTAGTGCACACGTAAGACCCCTCACCAACTGGGAGAAAATCATATACGTGACACTCAATGCAAAAGACTGGAAAGCCCCCATCTCGCTGCTGGACTGCTGTCTGCATTTCAGTTTAGTTTGTGTTTAGATATTTAAATTCTTTCCTTACTAAGGGTTGCTGGGGATACTTATATTAATAAAACTAGACCTAATACGTTTAATGCGTGGATGTTGTATGGTCATCCACATGTAAACTGGACCTTTTCTAAAATGACCATTTACATGTTTAAATCATGACTAGGACTTCTAAAATAACCCCTATAATACACATGCAGGTCTTTGTATGATCAGCTATAAATATAACTTATCAGAGTAGCAGTGAGGATTCAGCCTATTGATTAACAGCAAAAAAAACTTAGTAAAAGCCAAATTTAATATACCATATTGTGGTATTTAAAAGTGGAGGAGAAAAGACCTCAGAATTTACACCAATTCTTAAAGATGCTATATTACCATCTCATTGATGTAGAAATATAGAAACATGATGGCAGAAGGAGACCACATGACCTATCTAGTCTGTCCTTCCATATCAACCACTACAACAATCCCCTTTTTTCCTTTAGAGATCCTCTGTGTTTGTCCCATGCTTTTTTGAATTCAGATACTGTCCTCATCTCTAGTACCTCCACTGGGAGACTATTCCACGCATCCACCACTCTTTCCGTAGTGTGTGTGATATTACATCATCCGTAATTTTATAAGAAGCCGCGTAAATTTATGCACCATGAACGTACGCAGGTCATGTGTGTTCAGTGACTTTCACGTGTGGATAGCCTTTACGTGCGCATTTTAGCCAGTCGCTATTTTGTAAGTAGACGCGTCAGGCAGAGGGTGAGTACATTTGGTGTGGGTGTGCAGAGGGGCGGAGCACAAATCTACATGCGCAAGTTAGAAATAACTATAACCTCTGTGCGTTCTTTCAAAATCTAGGTGCAGCATTTACGCCAGCCTTAGTGGTGGGGTAAGTTCTCACGCTTACATTTAATTTGTATTTTCTGCCATTTACACTCCAGTATTATAGAGAAAAGTAGATGCCCTGCTTTTCTTTATGAAATACGCTTAAGATGGGTGAGTTCTGGGTACCTAAACCTAGGCACCTGGTTATAAAATAACTCTCCACATGTGAAACAGTGTTCGATTTAAAAAAAAAAAGAGGCAATTACCGTATGTTCGTGGCACTGTGTTGAGTCAGGGCCAGTCCATCTGCTAGGTGACCTAGACCCCCTCCCTGGTGAAGCAGCAGTTCAGGATTGTGGACAAGTGCAAAGTGCATAACTTTGCACTTGTCCACATTAAATTTCATCTGCCATTTTGATGCCCAGTCTTCCAATTTATCGAGATTCTCTTGCAATTTTAACAACTGTAACCCTTTCAGATCGTATGTCGACTGTAATGGACGTCATGTTATTCATTGAATTCCATGTATATATATATGGTGTCTGTGAAAAAATTCAGGTCTGAAAGGGTTAAATAGTTTTGTCTCATTGTTATTCCCTTTTCCAAGTCATTTATGAATGTCAAAAAGCAGCGGACCCAGCACAGATCCCTGGAGTACACCACTATTCACCTTTCTCCATTGGGAAAATTAGCCATTTAGCCCTACCCTCTGCTTTCTATCTTTTAACCAGTTCCTGATCCACAATAGTACACTGCCTCCTATCCCATGACTCTAGTTTTGCCAAAAGTCTCTGATGAGGGACCTTGTCAAAGGCTTTCTGAAAGTCCAGATACACTATATCAGACTCACCTTTGTCTACCTGTTTATTCACACCTTCAAAAAAACATAACAGATTAGTAAGACAAGATCTTCCTTGTTTAAAGCCATGTTGGCTGTCTCCCATTAGGCCATGACTATCTACATGCTGAGTAATTTTGTTCTTTATGATGGTTTCTACCATTTTTCCCGGTACTGACGTCAGGCTCACCGGTCTGTAGTTTCCCGGATCACCCCTGGAACCCTTTTTAAAAATTGGCGTTACATTGGCGATCCTCCAATCTTCAGGAATTACAGATGATTTTAATGAAAGCTCACAGATTACTAATAGCAGGTCTGCAATCTCATATTTCAGTTCTTTCAACACCCTTGGATGTATACCATCCAGCCTAGGTGATTTGCTACTCTTGAGTTTATCTAATAGTTGTAATACATCTTCCCGATGTATCGATATTTCCTTCAATTCTTCCGCACCTTTAAATACCACTTCAGTCATGGGTAACATCCCTACATCTTCCTCAGTAAAGACTGAAGCAAAGAATTCAGCTATCGCCTTGTCGCTTCTTAGTGCCCCTTTAACCCGCTATCATCTAATGGACCAACTTATTTTCTTATAGGTTTTTTGCTATGAATATACTTGAAAAAGTCTTTATTTCATGTTTTTGCTTCCGCAGCAAGTTTCTTCTCAAATTCTCCCTTTACCTGCCTTATCAATGCCTTGCATTTAACTTGCCAGTGCTTGTGCTGTTTCCAGGTTTCGTCTTTTGGCTCTTTTTTCCATTTCCTGAAAGATGCTTTTTTGGCAACAGCCACCTCTCTGACCTCACCTTTAAACCATGCTAACAGATTTTTGGACTTCCTTCAACTTTTCTTAAAGCGTGGAATACAGCTGGTCTGGGCTTCCAAGATAGTATTTTTCAACAACACATTAAGTATTCACGTCTTTATCCTGAATAC
The DNA here is from genome assembly GCA_033557465.1 of Ichthyophis bannanicus. Lineage (NCBI taxonomy): Eukaryota > Metazoa > Chordata > Amphibia > Gymnophiona > Ichthyophiidae > Ichthyophis > Ichthyophis bannanicus. The sequence continues at coordinate 127,583,692 of CM066048.1, forward strand.
TCCTTCATTTCCATGTGTTTGTTGGTCTGGGATCCTTATCTATTGTCGGTTTATCAGGACCTTAAGAGCACGTAAAATCTCAGCAGATATATATATATATATCTTGTGAGTTTATAGAGCACATGGTCGTATTCTAAATGGCAGCCTAGTATTTACAATCAATGAGCCATTGCAGAAAGCCGGCGTTAGATCTGTGCGCTGAAAGTCTTGCGCACAGCTATCTAGCATAAGAGTAAAGCAGAAACTCTGCACCTGTATGCAGCAAGCAAATGACATGCAAATGAGGGAGGCAAAGAAAGTCTGTGCTAAACCTGGAGACACATGTGCACAAGCGTCTGCGTTAACAGTGCCTATATCCCGCATATGTGCGCATGTGCTGGAATTATATGAGGCGCACATCTCCGCTCAGACATTTTACTCTGAACAATATCAGTATCTCCGAACAGTGATCTCCTTCTGAGCAATATTCCGAGCAGAAGGGCTGCTGTCATCTGCCACATACTGTACAATTCCATCACACGCACCTGCAATCCTTCCAGCGCAGTTCCCCAGCCTTTTCTTTAAAGAAATAATGTCAGCAAAGCCCCAGAAAATGCAACAGGCTCTCAAAACAGAAATATATCCCTCCTCGGCACTGAGCGTAGACCCCCAACTTCCCCTTTGAGTAGGCGTTAAAGTTATTGTATTAAGTTCAGTCTTCACTCTTCCACACACTTTTCTGCTTCCAGGCAGAATAGATAATTCCCTGATTATCACATAATTTGAATGGATTTACATGGGATGGATGCTAGGATAGCGATGGCTTCTGACCAGTAATTCAATTCCCACTAATCACTTTTCTGCATTGCAGTGTGATGTCTATGCATGAAAAATAGATGCAGATGTTGCATTAACTATGCCCAGATGATGCATTAAAATGGCCTCTAATATACAGTATTAACATAGGGAAGAAACATTATAAAGATATAAATGAAGGTTGCAGTTGAAACTGAAATAGAATGATTTCAAAATTAGCATTGATTCCAACCAATATACATTGACAGAAAATATTCTGACCCTTATAAACTGGGAGTAAAGGGAGATAAAGCTGGAGACGGCAGATCAGTAAATTCACAAGTATTGTTGTATTCAGGAAGGGGCGTGTTCTACAATCCTTATTTGCGTCAGCATGTGCAAGCCCGAAATTGCTCATGTCCAGATTTCCACCTGCTCCTGACATGAATAAGGAGGGAAAAAGTGCTCCATTTGCCCCTCCCTCTACAAGAGGGATCAAGGGAGATATTACCTTAAACCCCCTCATTTATTTCCCCCTCCAAATTGAAATGACTTAAATATCGGATGATCTGTGGCTGAGTTGCAGCATCTGCACGTCTCGGTTTGCAGAGCGGCTACGATACACGGGTCAGCTGTAGGGTTCCTCTGTCATTCTTTCTTCCACGTATAGTTCTGAAATCGCTTCTCCCGCTGCACCTGGATGTGTATTTTAGAAACGGCTCCACATGTAGCACAGCTGTTCCTAAAATACCGTCTGAACTGAGAACCTGCCAACCTCAAGATCATAATTCTCATCTCCAGCCCTATTTGAAATGTGCCCTAAAATGCATATTATATAAAACATTCTTGTAAATTCAATAAAATATATTAGCAAATAAAAATAAAGATGCCTAAAATGTGCCCATGTGTTGTTTAGGATAATATCACACTTCACAAGTACTTTGCAGATGTATCGAACAATGTCCACTACGATCCTCCTCTGTTTCTCTGAGATCGGGGCAAGATAGCTGGAGATCCCCTACCCCAGAGCATTTTACTGTCAGGCTGTATTTTGCATGTGACATGCAAATGCTGGGAGGTGACTCTGTGTCCTCTCTAAATAGGCGCCTCCGTTGTCTTCCACCTCTGATCCAAACCTGCAGGGCTGCTGACTCCCAGCGGTTTCCTTTATTTCATTCAAAGCATGAAGACATTAGACATTTTTCTCTTTCTTTTTAGTGTCCTGACATGTAAGTACTCAAGAAAAGCTACAAGAAATAAAAAACTTTTGTTTTAATAAATGATCACTTGTGACACTCAAATGAATAATTCCTTATTGTGTCTAGGTGTCCGTTCCCAAGAGACATTACAGGAATCCGGTCCTGGAGTTGTGAAGCCCGGAGAGACTCTCAGAGTGACCTGTAAATTCCCTACTGCCTTCAGTGGCTACGGTTTCTCATGGATCCGGCAGCCTCCCGGGAAAGCACTACAATGGTTGGCATATATAAGCAGCGGTGGAAGCACAAGCTATAACCCATCTCTCCAAAGCAGATTAACCCTCACCCGAGACAACTCCAAGTATGAGACCTACTTACAAGTTAGAGGCACGACAGCTGCAGACACCGGCACCTACTACTGTGCGAGAGACACAGTGTGAGAAAGGAAAGCAAGACCCCTGCACATACCGTTCAAGACGCCTCTCTGCGGACTGAGGACAGGAAATCAAAACTGTCTTTCAGTCTGAAATAGAATTCCTATGTATGAACAGCAGGAAGGGACCACGATAATAAAACTTTTAAGCATTATAAGCACAGTCCAAGGTCACCCTGCTGGCTCTTTACTGACACTAGCTGAATGTCTCTGTACAGGGGGAGATTGAGCAGCGACCCCCCTCCCCTTCCCAGCCTCACATGCAGCGTAACATCGGGATTCCTGATGCCTATTTCAGGAACTATCCGCACATGGACCATTTATTATTCAGAGATGTTCCGGGTGAGGAAATACATAAATCATTTTTATAATACAATATAAAAGGATAAGATAAACATCAAATAAAGATATGTCGTAACAGAAATCATGTCCTTCCTTGTGCGCAGTACCATCCAGGAATGTGTTGGAAAACAAATCAACAAGTCCATGTCTGTTATAGTGATCTTACAGCCTGCAATGGGTCAATGGAATGGAAAATAAAACAAAGGATATTATAATACCTCTGTATCGTTCCATGGTGAGACCGCACCTTGAATACTGTGTGCAATTCTGGTCGCCGTATCTTAAAAAGGATATAGCGTTATTAGAAAATGTTCAGAGAAGAGCCACCAAAATGGTAAAGGGGATGGAAGGATACTGCTATGAAGAAAGGCTAAAAAGGTTAGGGCTCTTTAACCTGGAAAACAGATGGCTGAGGGGGAGATATGATAGAGGTCTATAAATTAATGAACGGAGTGGAGCGGGTAAACGTAGATCGATTGTTTACGTTATCAGAATATAGAAAGACTAGGGGACATGCAATGAAGCTACAGGGTAAACTATTTAAGACTAATAAGAGAAAATATTTTTTCACTCAACGTGTAATCAAACTCTGGAATTTGTTACCGGGGGATGTAGTAAAGAATGTTAGTGTAGCTGGGTTTAAAAAAGGTTTGGACAAGTTCCTGGAGGAAAGGTCCATAAACCATTATTAAAAGGGACCCAGGATATCAATGCTTGACCCAATATATGCATTGTGGAACCTATGTCTTTTGAGGAAACTGCTAAGTACTTATGACCTAGATTGGCCACTGTTGGAAACAGGATACTGGGCTTGATGGACCTTGGTCTGACCCAGTATGGCATATCTTATGTTCTTATGTTCTTATCATTTGTTTACACAGCGCTATTAGACTTGCTTGGTGCAGTATCACCACCCCCTAACCACCGGCAGAAAATGTTCTACTCGAACATTAATAAGATCCATAATCCCGTCTCCAGTTCCAAATGTATAACTTAGACCAGAATGTTCTCAAAGAGAGAAAGCCATTTTGAAATAACTGATTCAAATGAGGCTGAAATTCATGTGAACTACAAGGCATAAAATGATTATTTTTTTTATTTTGTATTTATACATTTTAACAATAAACCAAGCAACACTGCTTGTACAGCAAAGATATAACTTGCATAATAATACATAGGGAAACAAAGAAAAAACCAAATCATTCTATAGCAAGGAATATCAATAGTCCTCAAATTTGAAGGGGAGCAGCATTAACAAAAAACACACTGAGGGTCGGAGACCCCCCAATATATATACCAAGAGAAAAACATTATACACAAAATCAAGTGGGGGCGGAGGTCCAAGAACATACGTATACATGAATGAGGAACCACTCAAGAGGGTGAAGATGTAACAAGATGAGTGCTAAAGAAAGAAGAAAGATCCTCAGGTTGAAAAAAACATATTTCTGCAATTGATATATAACAATGCATTTACAGGGACGCTGTAGCAAAAAGGAGGCTCCCAACTGAATCACTCCAGGTCTTAACAAAAGAAAGGATTTACGTCTTTTCTGCGTTTCCGTGGCTACATCTGGAAAAATCAATATTTTTTTACCCATAAACAAGTTAGCTCTTTTTTTATAATATAGCTTGAGGAGCCATTCTCTATCAGAAGGCAAAGCCAATGTTACAAGCAGAGTGGAAACAGGCACCTCATCGTCCTTGGGAGTTTGAAGAAGAGCAGAGACATTGAGGAAGTCCATTTCTAAAGTCCCAACAGACGCTTTACCATCTTTTTTACCCAAAGGCAAATAATAAACTTTTGCCACCGGTGGTATCAAATCAGAAGGTACCGACAGTGACTCTTGAAGGTATTTCTTTTAAAGGTCTATAGGAGCCACCCCCGTAACAACCGGAAAATTCAAAAGACGAATATTTGAAGACCGAGCAGCATTTTCCAATGTCGCTAATTTCGCCCTTAGGGCCGTATTATCTTTAGCCAAGGAAAAAGTCAAGTCAGAAACCTGAGTTAGCTTCTGGTCAGAAACTTCTAATTTACCTTTTGTTTCCATATCCTTATCCAATTTAGAGACAGTTTCCTCAAGTTTAGAAATTTTTGAAGTAGACAGAGCCAACTGCTGACTTACTACCTGAGAAAGCTGTACTATCGCCTCCCGGATGTTGTCTAGGGTCACAGAAGCAGGACAAAAAATACCAAAGAAAAATGAAGGTTCAGTGGTTACCACCGCTGACAGATTCTTCAACTCGTCAGCACTGTTCACCTCTTGAGTATGAGCACCAACCACAGTGATCTTGAGCTCTCCTGGGCCAGCAGCCAAGAGCTCAAACGGCTGACCTCCGGATCTTCCCACCGGCGAGTCCTGCTTCAGATTCACAGTCAGTCCTACCGCTGGTAGGTCTGCAGATCCACTCATCAGGGAAACCACCGAGAGACCTGGAAGAGCAGGAGGTGCACGCCCATTTGGGGAGAGAGACACGTCCAGGACAGAAGATGCTGAAGTCTCCTCTGCCAGCGCTACCAAGCCTGCTCAAATCTCCCCTATCTGGTTCTCGGTAAAGCCTGACAAAATGATCGATAGGCCCCATGGTTGCAGGCGTAGGCTCCGCGGGGAAAGCTCTAGGCTTGCGTTTGCGCTTAGGCATTGTGGCTCAAAACCACACAGCCCGCCATCTTGTAGTTAGACACTCCCTGGTATTTTGACATAAAATGATTATAATAAATTTCTCATTTGCATTCATTTATACCTGGTGACGCCCATTGCAGTCCCCCTGAGCAGTGTTCCCTCTCACATGTGAAGGGTTCAGAACTCACGTTCCTATCCTCTGGAGTGGTGCAGTATTGTGAATTCATTTGTAAGATGCCGATGAGTTCCCCTAGGAATCCTGCAAATGTTGCCTGCCCCTCCTAACTGAAACCATGATATTGCTGCAACACCCCCAATGGTAGGCGGCCTTCATACACTTTAGGTTTGCAAAATGGACGATGTACACATGTAAACTGCCGACATTTACACTGGAAGTTGCTGAGTTTCCCCCGTTGATTCTTGCCGTGTGTAAATTTGCAAAATGGCTCCCCCTGATCCACGTATCAGCAAATACACCGGCACTCCTGCGCTATTCTAGAAAAAGCTTGGCGTTTAGCAGTTTCTAACTGTAGTCCTCCCCCCTTACCCCAAACAGCGTATCAACAGACTCATTTCAACAGCACCAGTGATATTTAAATGTAGTCAGATGGCTCGAGTGGTCGGAGTCTGGTGGTTTCTTCAGCTGGAAACTGCAGATTTCACTAACCTCAGCTTACGCTCCCTTTACTATGAGGCAAGTAGAGAACAAGAGGAAAATTAACTAAAGTGAATAAGCCACTATCAAGGTGATGTTATAGGTATTAATTGTAGTTTGGTAGTGGTTTGTAATCATGGACCGCATAGAGGACATTTACTTTCAGGAATAGGACTTTTAGTGCAATTTATTAAATACTACACTAGTGTAACCATCCAAACTATTCTTTTTAACTCACAGTAACCTTTTGCTCATATCAACATAACAATAACTCAGGGAAGTGTTTTCAGTCACATCAAGTAACCGGCAAGTCAAGTTATTCTTTAGATCTGCTGGTGAAACATTTACACATAAATTTCCAGGCTGATTCCTAAGGAATTCTTATTTTCCTTTTTAAAACCTTCAAACTTTTCCTCCTCTAACAGGTAAGTTTCCTTTTTGCAGTTTGTTTGTTTTTTTCCAGTGTCTATATTGTCTGAGCTCAAATTTAGTTTCCTGTTTGTCTCTGTGTAGGGTGCAGCAGTACCTCTTCCAGTTCTCTTTCTTGCGAAGGGGCCCAGGACTCCAGATTGAAGATCTTCCCAGGTTCCTCCGATGTCCTCTCCTGCGCTTTCTTTAGCAAATCAACAAGGGAAAACCCTGTCTATCCTATAAGTGGGGGTAAAATGTCTTTCTCTTAAAGAAAAAATATTGGGGGCTTTTACAGCCACTATAACACTTTCCTTCTCTAATTAAATAAAAGCATAATTGATCCACCCTGTCTTCTTTTGTTTCTTTGAATACATCCACTCCACACCTCCACACTGCAACCCCACACCCACATGCAGCAATCTTCCAACCACACTTCCCTTAACTGAGCCTGTTAAAGAACTGCTTTATTCTTTCAATCAGGAATGAGACTATCTTCTCAAACCCATTAAGGGTCAGCCTCAATTACCTAAGCACAGAGCCCAGCAGAATGTTTAAGCTCTGTGTTATGCTTCAGTGGCACACTAACAGTTCAGTCACTGCTTAGATTTGAATTTCCCCTTCTTTTCATGGTATTTCTCAGTCACTTCAGCCAAAAATGACCCACTTTTGGGAATTCAGAGTTTTTCTTCTCTAGTCCGAGGATATTTCTTATAAAATCATTTCTCTCATCCACTCTCAAGCGCTTAAAGTCAGATTCAGAATTACAGTTCCAGCTCTGAGCATAAATAGCTTCTCCAGACCTTAGACAGTATTCCAAGGAGAATTTAATTTCCTTTAAGAAATATTATTTAATTCAGTAAGACCCTCAGCCTGTCAGTCAGTATTTCTCTCAGAGTCACTCACCCAAAGTTCCAAATGGTCACAAAATTCAGTTTCCAAAGAATTAAACCACACTTCCACAGTCACCAATCATCAGTTCAACACTTTTCTGTACTCAGCACCCTTCAAAAACATTTCTCTCAGCCCTCTCTGCACTCAAAAATCTCTGACACCTTACCTTTTCCAAGAACAAAGCCCCACTGCGCCTTTCAGTTTCATTTCCCTGGTTTTTGCCTCTGCAGTTTCCCTCCAGAAAGGCTGCTCATTCAAGAGATTCCTGCCCCTCTCCCACATAAACACACAGTTCTGCAGGCTGCAACATGTCCCTGGGGGGAAGAAACATTTCTAGCTGCCACAGATAGCCCTGGACAGCACTTCCCCAATCTAGCCAGGCAAAATTTATTTTATTTTAATCCTTGGTTACATAATATACTGCTGTAATTGTCTATGTTGCAATGTCAACATTTCAATTCTGTTTGCCCAAAGTATCTAACATGTGCCTTCAGCTGTATGAGGCCTTTTCCCTCCTTTATAATTTGTAGAGCTTAAGCAAATAGTGTTTTTCGAAAATTAATTACCAATTGATCTATATAAACATATGGTAGACAACTATTCACCTTTCCGCTAAGTTACTTAGAAGCTGAGAGATGCCCTGTTCAGTCTAGAAACATAGAAACATGACGGCAGAAAAAGACCACATGGCCTATCTAGTCTGCCCTTCAATATTAACCATTACAAAAGTCCCCTTTTTACCTTTAGAGAGCTTCTGTGTTTCTCCCATGCTTTTTTGAATTTAGATACTGTCCTTATCTCTAGCACCTCCCCTGGGAGACTATTCCACACATCTACCACTCTTTCATTAAAGAAATATTTCCAGGAAATTCAGCTGGACTGGTGGCGTGTGACGTACTTGGGACATGTGATCTGCTCTGCTATCGGCTCTCCTACCTGCTCCGCTGTTTGAAACTTTTTCTTGCTGGCATACTTTGGACGGCTGCTTCCTTCAGAGGTCTTGCCTGGCTGCTCTACAGATTACTGGTTGCCTCTTGGCCGCAGGCCATGGCCCGCAGGTCATGAGCCAAAGGGGCCTTTGGCATTTCTTAGGCATTGAGCCGCCCCTTCGGCATTCCTGAGGATTTGAGGTGTTTACGTTCAGCAGGAATGGGGAAGCATAAAATTAAGGGGAGTCCAGACACCATCTGACTGCAGTTCTGGGTAGGGGTTTTTGCCCCCTTGATGAGCATTTGAGTCCTTGGCAGACCACGACCCCTTCCCCGGATGCAGCTTTATTTAGCTCTGGGGCTCCTCCGCCTCCTCCGCGCACTGTGTCTATGTTGTCTTCCACGGTATCAGGGACTCCACCCAGTGAAGTCAGGTTGGTAACCAGGTACCTATTCCCAAGCCTGTAGCGTTACCGGATCCTTTGAATTTAGCTGTGTCTTCTCCTGTGGACGATATTACTCTTAAAGATGTATGGACTGCGATTTCAGTTATAGATACTAAATTATCTACTACTGTGGTTTCATTATGTGAATATAGCTCGGCTATGGTAGACAAAGTTACAGAACTGGATTCTAGTTACGTTTCATTACATAATTCCCTGTCCAAGATGGAAGTTCAGCTGCAATCCTTTAATACTGTTCAGGTGACTTCCATTAAGGATTCTTTGTTGGTTCAGACCCAATTGGAGGCATTAGAATATGCCTCTCGGGTGCAGAACCTACATTTTTTGAATTTTCCGGTGATGCGGTTGCTTTCACCAGAAATATTTGCTTGCTAAGTATTTTTCTGAAGTCTTAAAGCTACCTGATCCTGTAAATACAGCTCATATGTGTTATGTACCTTGTAAGGTTCGGATTTCTGCAGATGAGTAGGGAAGGTTTGACACCCTTCGCTATCCATATAGTCCGAAGGGTGTCAAACCTTCCCGAAGGTGCAGTCTCCAGAATTGCACACGATACTCCAAATGAGGTCGCACCACCTCCTTTTTTCTGCTAGCCATTCCTCTCCCTTTACACCCAAGCATCCTTCTAGCTTTTGCTGTCGCCTTTTCTACCTGTTTAGCTACTTTAAGATCATCAGACACAACCACGCCTAGGTCCCGCTCTTCTTTAGTGGACAAAAGTACTTCACCCCCTATACTATATTGCTCCCTTGGATTGCTGCAGCCCAAATACATGACCTTACATTTTTTAACATTAAATCTCAGCTGCCAAATTCTAGACCATTCTTCAAGCTTAGCTAGATCCCTTCTCATGTTATCTACACCTTCCTGGGTGTCTACTCTATTGCAGATTTTGGTATCATCCGCAAAGAGGCAAACCTTACCCAACAGCCCTTCCGCTATATCACTAACAAAGATGTTAAAAAGAATTGGACCAAGGACAGATCCCTGCAGCACTCCACTGGTAATCTCTTTCTCCTCAGAGTGAGTTTCATTTACCTGTACCCTTTGTCGCCTCCCACTCAACCAATTTCTAACCCAAGCAGTAACTTTACGGTCCATCCCTAGGGTGCTCAGTTTGTTTATAAGTCGCCTGTGAGGAACAGTGTCAAATGCTTTACCGAAATCTACAGTAAATACACCACATCTAGGGCTCTCACTCAGTCCAACTCCCTGGTCACCCGGTCAAAGAAATAAATCAGATTCGTCTGACAAGACCTGCCCCTGGTGAATCCATGCTGCCTCGGATCCTGTAATCTGTTGGAATCCAGAAACCTCACTTTTTTCTCTTTCAGCAGCGTTTCCAGTAATTTACTCACCAGTGAGGTTAAACTAATCTGTCTGTAGTTTTCAACCACATCCTTACTTCTGCTTTTGTGTAAAGGGACTATTATCAGTATGTGATTTCTGCATTAGGTGGACGACCTATTGATTAAGAGATTTCTAGAACTGAAGGACTGGGACTATAAAACTGGACTTTTCCTCCATTTTAAAGGCAAGTCAGTTCTCTGACCACCTTCATGCAAATGAGTGCGCTCTGCTTCCTGTTTAAATATCTGCTACACTTTCCCTTATCAGAAGTCTGTTCACAAGCGGAGACTCCAGTTCCTTTAAGTTTTGATTTTCAGGCTCACATCATGAAGTCACTGGATCATAAGATCTAAAGAGCATTTGTTTAAGATTTTTATCCAGTCCGACATGAAAGTTTCATCGTCTTTAAACATGCCTGGAGCTTTCTGTATTCTAAGTCCCCTTGGGATAATCTTCTTCCGGCAATATTCTAGTAGCGAAGCTGCATGAAGGTCTTCTCTAATGTATCGCTGCATCATTCTGACCAGCTCTCTCCATTCTTCCTCTAAATCGGGTAACGCTTCTTCTTCTGTGAAGAAGGGGTCCTCTAGTAACATAGATAGGAGATCATCTTCTTTATAACTGAGGACCTCCTTCCAGGGGGAGAACATGGCTCCGACCTTGTCAGGGAAACACAAAAAAGAGCTCTCGCTCTTGCACTGGAGATCAGTAGAACACAAGGAGCAAAAGACATAGATGGTCACAGGAATCTTACATTATAAACTTAATCCATTTATGCTTCTCTTACTCACACATAAACGTGTAACTAAGCTAAGTTTTTCACTTTCAAAGACCATTGTGCTTTTAGATATTACCCATTAATTGCATTGTCTTATAGTAATTAATGATTGGTTGATTCAACATCGGTTCACTTCAGCCAGCTTATACATCTAAATATTCATTTATTCATTACATGTTGGTATATACAATTTTTAGTTTGATCCTTTAGATGTTAGACATTTAAACACATTTTTTAACAGTACAGTGATGCTCATCTTCTTAAGTCCAGTATCACAGCTATTCATTTTACACACACCTTGAAATAGTGCATTGATTTACTATTGTAAGGACACATATTTAGAATACTAGCCCAGAATTCTCTTAATAGATACATGATTTATGGATTTTTCGTACTAGGTGTGCACAATGCTGACTGCTCTCACCTCTACATAGTAGTGACATACTAACATTTCCTTATGACACTAAGGGGCTTGTTTACAAAGCCGCGGTAGTGGTTCGCGATCGCGATCGCAGCCGCGGCCCCATTGAAATCAATGGGGCCGCGGCTCCGATTACGATCGCAAACCACTACCGCGGCTTTGTAAACAAGCCCCTAAGGGTCTATGTCTACTTTTCCATTTTATATATAACAAACTACATGATTTTATAGTGTCTGATTCTGAACGGATATATTTTATTACTATGTTTGTTGAATAACATGAGCACTACATGAAAGCTTTTGCATTTTTAACATTACATTTTGTCTTAATTCTATAGTAAGGGTGTATTTCTGTGCATTATCTCACATGTGATATGCAACACAAGACGTTGTCTGTGAGTATTTACCTATACATCCCAATAACCTTACTTAATTATTATTTACAGTAGTGTCAACAATTGTATGTCCAATATGTCCATTGCCTTTTGCTGTCCTGCGTTGTTCTCATTATTACCTTTCATTATTTTTACTGATACCATTCTTTAACTGTTATGCTAACATATTGATGTTTGTTGATTTGAATGTATCAAAACTATTTTAATGTATAAGAAATTTTATTGCTCATTTTATTTTGTTTTATATTTGCAAGCTGCATGTCCCCTGAGGAAGGCGTTGCCGAAACACGGGGGTTTTTTCAATAAAGATTCCTGTGACCATCTACATCTTTTGCTCCTTGTGTTCTGCAGAACTGTTTACAGCCCGTTGTCACTGAGGTTTTCAGAGAAGGGTGGTAATGGGTGCCGCAAGGGACGAGGTTCTCCTAGGGCGCCTTATCTCCTTGCGCTGCCCCCGGTGTCTCTGCACACTACAGAGACCATGGCGGGAATTCACATGCGCCGATTGTCAATGTTGCAATTAGTGCAGGGGTTGTAAGTACCCCTCAGTGAGTGGTGTTACGAGCACCCATGCTAACTGGCAATGAAGTTATAGTGAGGTGAGGTCCTTTTCAGTGGGATAACTACAGAGGGATATACTGAGCACACCCCAATGTTAGTTCACAACCCTTGCACTTACTGTACATTAGTTCCTACTCCTAACGGGTATAGTAAGTACAGAAACGTTCCACCATTTTAGTAAACAACCCTCTTGTTTGTTATGTTCCTAAGTGGTCAGTATGTGTCGCTGTTCACCCACATGAAATCATGCAGGAAATAAAAACATAATTCATTTACTGCCTTCACACTTTCAGTTCTATTGTAGGTTCATAGTATTCTAGGTCCCCAAACCACGTTCCTACCCCCAGGAGTGGTGTAACACAATTGTGAATTCATTCATGAGGTACTGACAAGAAGGTCTGGAACAGAAATGGGCCCATAGTGTTTTTGAAAAATTGATTATCAGTTGATCTCTATGGACATATGGCAGATGAGAGATGTGATAATCTAACTTTACCAACACATATTCACCTTTCCACTATGTAACTTAGAAGCTGAGGTGCCCTATTCAGTCTATTATCAGTATACGATTTCAGGATAAGGTGGACGACCTATTGATTCAGGGGCGGCTCTATCATGAGGCGAAGTGAGGCGGCTGCCTCAGGCAGCAAAGTTTTAAAGGCGGCATAAAATATGCCCTCAAAACAGCCGCCTCACTTCGCCTTCAAAAGTTAAAAATTAAAATTAAAAACCGCTCAAGTTGCTGCGGCTGCCGAGTCCGCTTCTTGGCAGCGGCAGACTCACCTCTCCTTCCTATAGCAGCCGCGGCTCCTGCTTCTTGGAGCCGCAGCAGTTCTAGCGAGTCTGAGACCAGCTTAAAAACAAAGCCAGCCAGTACTTCCTTTGGGGGCGGGACACCGCTGCATGGGAAGGCTCCGCACTGGCTGGCTTTGTTTTTAAGCTGGTCTCGCTAGAACAGCCGCGGTTCCAAGGAGCAGGAGCCACAGCTGCTCTAGGAAGGAGAGGTGAGTATGCCGCTGCCAAGAAGCAGACTCGGCAGTGGCAGCAACTTGAGCGTTTTTATTTCCCTGGGTTCCAGGACTGGAAATGGGCTGATGGGGGTGGGGGGTAGGACTTGAAGAGGGCTGATGGGGGATGTTTAGGACTGGTAATGGGCTATGGGGGGCTAGGACTGGAAATGGGCTGATGGTGGGGTTAGTAATGGGCTGATGGGGGGGTTTAGGACTGGAAATGGGCTGATGGGGGCAGTTAGGACTGGAAGTGGGCTGATGGGGGGTGTTTAGGACTGGTAATGGGCTATGGGGGGCTAGGACTGGAAATGGGCTGATGGTGGGGGGTTTTTAGGACTCGTAATGGGCTGATGGGGGGGTTTAGGACTGGTAATGGGCTATCGGGGGCTAGGACTGGAAATGGGCTGATGGGGGGGTTTAGGAATGGTAATGGGCTATGGGGGGTCTAGGACTGGAAATGGGCTGATGGGGGGTAAGGACTGGAAGTGGGCTAATGGGGGGGTGTTTAGGACTGGTAATGGGCTATGGGGGGCTAGGACTGGAAATGGGCTGATGGGGGGCTAGGACTGGAAATGGGCTATTGGGGGTGGCTAGGACTGGAAATGGGCTGATCGGGAGGGGGGCTAGAACTGGAAATAGGCTGATGGGGGTTTAGAACTGGAAATGGGCTGATTAGGGGGGCTAGGACAGGAAATGGGCTGATTGGGGGGCTAGGACTGGAAATGGACTTATTGGGGGAGTAGGACTGGTAATGGGCAGATGGGAGGCTAGCACTGGAAATGAGCTAGGACTGATAATGTGCTGATTGGAGGGGCTAGGACTAGAGTGGGCTGAAGGAGGATAGGACTGGAAATGGGCTAATGGGGGAGGGGAGGAGAGTGCTGCTGGCCCTGGAAGAAAACTAGGGGCTAGGGCTACAAATGGGCTGATGCGGGAGGATGGTAGAATAGGACTGTAAGGGAGCAGATAATGAGAGGGTCTGCCAGGGGAAGGAGGGGGCATGAAGGAAGCTGACACGGGGAAGGAGGGGGCTAGAAAGGAGCTGACACCTGGGATGTACTGTAGGGGGATTGGAAGGGAGCTGACATTTGGGGATGGGAGTGGTAGGTGGTTGGGTAATGGGGAGGAGGTTGGAAGGGAGTTGACATGCAAATGGCACTGGAAGGGGGATGGACAGAGGGTAGGGCGACTGGAAGGGAGCTGACTGGGGGGGTGGCACTGAGAGTGGACGTGAGCTGATATCTGGGACGTTATTTGGACTAGAAGGTGCTGGACAGTGGGGAAGGAGGGGGACTGGAAGGGAATGGACACCAGTTGCAGTCATGGGAATGCAAGGCGGTTGACACTGGAAGGAACTGGGAGGGAAGGACTGGAAAGGGGGCTGATACTGGGGAGGGTTACTGGAAATGGGCTGATGGAAGGAAGTGAAGAAAACAAAATGTAATGGGTCTGCTCCTTGTTGGTCACTCCAGGACAGGAAATCCCGAACCCTCATCTGCGGTGTGCTGCTCCAGCTGGCTGGAATCCAGGGGAATAAAACTCACAGACCACACAGAAGGACAGTATGCAAGTTTATTCCAAAGGGTGGAGGGATTGTCTGTATTTTATACATTATCAGAGACATAGTCATACGTCATTCACCCATCTTCTAGGGGCCCACTATAGCTTATCAGTAACTGTGCAAATACAAGTCATCCTTGAGTAGAACAATCAGTTTAGCTTACACAGCACATTCCTTTTTCCATACCCACCAGAATGTACAAAGGGCACACACATAGGATTCTGATTTCTATAGGATTCTAATTTCTCTTGTGCAGGCCTCTTGTATATGCACTTAAACTAAGCATTATTATTACAAAGGACATATATATAAGATTCTGATTTCCCTAACAATCCCCCCTTTGGGCCTGCATAGGCCCACTATAAGAACAGCCTAACAATATACTACAAAATAACTAAACAGACATTATTAATGGAGCATCTGTATGTGGCAGCTCAAGTACATCAGCCACCGTAAAAGCAGGAGTATAGAAATACAAAAAAGTGGTAGAGCTTTATAGGGCCTTTCAACAACAGCCAAGAACAAATGAATATACAACAAAAAAGAACAAGAATTATAAAACCGTTCAATTGGGCAATAAGCAGCCCTTTGAGACCACCCCAAAGAAAAATACATCAGAGAGTAATCATGAGAAACTTCCCTGTAGTTGAAGAACAGTATAGAGCAGTATTAGACAGGCTAAAAGCAGAAACAATAAAACAATCTGTAGCATTAAAACTAGAGACAGTTTACAATGAGCAAGGGACCTAGTCATATCCCAAAGAGGGGCGAGTAACACCAATGTTATACAAGAAAGTAGAAAAAGAAACATGGGGCTGGGTGCAGTTTAAATTGTCAAGTACAGTAAACTTCTACATTTCACACAGATTAGAAGGTACAATAATGAGACATGTTGAGAGAAAAGCTTCAATTTGTAGCGAGCTGCGCACACAAAAAGTAAGGCAGTCTGGGCAAGTAGTATTGCCGTATTAACAGTTCCCGAAACGGGCTGAAGGAGGCACCACATGAGTGGTAGGAGGAGTCAACACAGTCTTGTGCGTGATGGTCAGGAGTCTGGAACCGAAGATGTCAGTGGAGACGATACACGCTTGATTCTTGACGCATGGATCCACGAAGGGGAGGAGTCACACAGGATGGCTGACCATGTGATAGCGATCACTGTAGTTTGGAGGTCCGTAGAGCGGGTCTAAGGTACCGTGCTTGTGAGGTGCTCTGACCTGTCACCAACCTTGAAGGGATATGTTGGTTCGGTACCTCTAGGCCGAAAGCTGCCTTTCTTCAGGAGTCTTCTCCTCTCCTCTCCAGTTGCTAGGGCCTTGGCTGCCCCGGCGTCAGCTACTTCTCATCCTGGTCCTGAAGCCTGATCTGTATATGGAGAATGTTTCCAATGGCTTCAGGATCTTTTAGCCGCCACCTTCACTGTAATCGATGTTATCAGAAGAACTTGGAACGGTCCCATACTGGAAAAGGGGCTTGTACCATGTGCTGGTGATATGTCTTTACCAAAATCCAGTCTCCGGATTGAAAGAAAAGAGCTGAGTCATCCAGTAGAAAGGACTGGACCTGCTGAGCATACCTGTGGAGGGAAGAGAGTTGCCTCTACTGCTAGGAAATACAAGAGATCAAATGTGAGGCTCAGGAGTATAAAAGGTAAGCAGTCTTCCATATAACAGTTCAGAGGGAGAAAAAGTTCAGTCTACTCCCTTGGGGCAATTTGTTTGGTTGTTTGTTTATTGAACAGAGTCAAAGGCAAGACAGTTTAGTGTCTTTACAAAGTGTGTTTTTGGTTTTTTTTTTTAGATTTCGGAGGTTCCCCCCTTCGTGGGTTGCTGTTTGCACACAACAGCCAATCCTAAGCAACTCAATTTAGCTAATACATTTTGACAAGATGCCCACACTTCCTCAAATTTTTTCACAATTTTAGAATTATACCAATTTGTAAAAATTTGTGTAACTTTCCTCCTTTAGCTTCATGTGTCGGGCCAGGACACAGAGGCAAAAAGGGATAAAAACATCTGAAAAGCACCACGTGGCCAATGTGGGTCTCCCCAAAGCTCATTAGGATGAAAAGTGCACTCAGCCTATCTCCAAGTATCTATTTCCAATTATTGGGTATATCTCTGGGCTAGATAACTTTCAAAATTAATTTCAAAGTTAATGGGGATGGCATAATCAAATATTGTAAAGTATTCATTGTCAGTTTTCTTTCTAGGTGGATACATCGGATACATCATTTCACACTTCAATTTATCCTCACCATTTTATAATGTTAATCTGAGTTCTCTTTTCCAACATGAATATTCCATCACACTCCTCTCAACACCACTTTTTTTCCACTTACATCATTCCATCAAACTACATGCATAGGTCCTTCTGTCTTTTTTATACCATACTAGTGTATCCTTATTTGGCAAGGCTGCTAAGAACATCAAACAATTGTTAGAAACTTAGTAAAGAAAAGGTATATATAAAATATAAATGTAGATCCTTTTAACAATATGAGTAAACAGTGCTCACTCTAATTAGCAACTGCCTAAACAAAATATAGGTAAAGTCCTTACAATATAGACTAGTGCTTCACGGCATTTTATAACATCCCAATAGGAAGGAGTATGGCTCATATCTCTCGTATAACTAGAATCTATCGTATACACTGTTCTCAGTGAGAGTGCTGTTGGACTGATTTTAAAATTGCAGTGTTCACAAGGATTTGAGTAAGCTACTCATTAATTATGGTGTCAAAAAGAGATCCTTTTAAGGTGAGAGATCTAAGAGGATACAAGACATATGTGGTTGGGCCTCATGGCGATGTTTCCTCGGGTTCTTCTCGGCCTATTCCCCCCTGCCTAGTCATGTCTCTTCAGAGGCATAAATATGCAAGGTTCATGTTCTTCAGGCCTTGTGGGTCCTCGAGAAGTCTTAAAGCAGTCAGAATTCCGGTGGCCCAGATCATCACACTCGGAGCAGCACGTTTATTGCCTTTTCCAAGGCTGTAGCCTCACCTTCTGTCTCTCTCTCTCGGTTATCTTTTTTATTTGTTTTTTTTGTTGTTTTTTTTCCAAACCTCTCCTAGATCGTTGCTAACAATTAAAATTTTGTTTATCCAATCAACTCAAGTTAATGTTATTGTTTTATTTGTCTACTAACTTTACAAATATTCTCATGTTTTCTGGGAACTAAGTTTCATCTTTCCACTAAATAAGATCTATATGCTTGGGAACAGAGCAATTTCAGATCAGCCTCTTTCCAAAATTCTATAATTTCTATGTGTACTGAACCTCTACATAATGTACTGCTAGAACAAGTATTTTGGTAACATAAAGTGCAAGTGTGTAAACTAAAGAAAACTTGTATGTCATAGTGCTACAATATACTGTATTACTAAAACTGAAATGTTAAAAACTTTTTCTCTCTGGACCCCAACACATCAAATCAGAAAGATAGCCAGCACCCATGGTGCTACTGTCCTGTTCGTCAGTCATCAGCACCGAGCTTAACAATGCAAAGTAATTAACTTAAAATCTTACAGTTCAAGAAACAGACATTCAAATAACATGAAACTGCAAAGAGGTGAATTCAAAATCATGCTTTGTCACATTTAAATTAAAATCTTATACATAATACTTGAAACTGGTATCAAACTGATCTGAAACAATGAAATTATGTTAAAGCAATCTACTTAGAGTAACAGTTCAACCTTGATGTTATCTCAAACACAGCAAAGTAAACAGCAAGTCTGTCTTAAGTCCAAATTCCTTCAGGCAAATGCAGATAGCTGAACAAGAGTCCTAAATACTAAAAGTTTAAAAAGAAAAAGTTGCTTGAGAATTGTCACTAATTGTGATTGCTATTAAATTCCTATAGTTACAACTCTATGGGGCATGTTTACTAAACATTCCTAATGTGCGGGGCCGCGGTAGTGTGCCTGTGCCATATAAGGAGTGGGCGGTTCAGGCCGAAAAAGGAAAAAAAAACGACCGTACGTGTGCGCGTCGCGTTAATGTGGGGGGCCCACATTAGCGCGTGGGAAGGCTAAGCAGGGCGCAGCTGGGCACATATAGGAACAGAGCCGTAGCACAACGGTGAAGACAATAACCAATGGTGCAGGGGCCACGGGTTCAATCCCCCAGTGTGTGCAACCCAAAAAGGCTGGCTGAGGCACCACCTTGAATGTGGAAAAGTGTGTCAGGAGGCAAAGTAATTTTGGGCGGCATAAGGTGGTGCACTGTTCATTTTGGGCGGCATAAGGCGGCGCACTGTTAATTGTGGGCAGCAGGATGCGGCGCGCTGATGGGCACAAGGCGGCGCGCTGATGCTAAAGCAAAGGAACAGAGCCACAGCACAATGGTTAACACACTGATCAATGGTGCAGGGACCAGGGGTTCAATCCCTCACAATGCCCAGTGAAAAAGGCTAGCTGAGGCAGTATGTTTTATGTTGTGGAGTGCTGTAGGAGGCTTTTTAATTTTATTTTGTGATAACTACTAGCAAACGCACTCTCACAGCATGTTAACATAAGGCGGCCCATAAGGCACATGTTACAGTGCACCGTCCGCCAAGGCACCCTAGAATGTCCCCTATAGGGCAGCATGTATGTTACGACACAGGATAATGTATAGTGCACCCTATATGGATGCCAACCATAAAGTGCCCTATAGGGCGCCCCATAAAGCACCCTCAGAGGCACCTTATGGGTACAGTACGCTGAGGGTGTTATTGCAGGCATCAACATATGTACAGTAAATTAAAATAATGCTTTGGACAACCCTATCACAGGACCCCACTGTGGGTTTGAACCCATGACCTCTGGCTGCACAGGCAGTGATGTAACCATTGGGCTACAGCTCTATAGCTGTAAGCAAGCCCCTGCCTGGCTGCAGATAGCCTGCACGTCACATCACAGACAGTCTGCTGGTGTAAACAGGATAGGGTTAGGCCACCCGTACCCATGATGCACTGCACATGCAAATCAGCTGTCCACAGATGCACACAAGATGGGAACTGCACCCCTAAAGCTCCCCGGCCTGGTAGGGGGAGGTGTCCGTGTGCACCCACACAGCACCTCGGCCTGGTAGGGTGTCCTGAGTGGGTGGACAAACGGCAAAGAGTAGCTAAACACCATCACATTGTGCGGTTACTGTGCTCACCCTGAGTTTGTGATGTTGCGCCCAGGACCAAGTCCACAACACCTTCCATGGCTGAATGCGGCCATGCCAGAGCTCCAAAGCAGCAATAACCTGTGAAATAGGTAGGTGCTGCATAAACATCTTGGAGATCTCTGTCTGCCTCAGTTAGTGGAACACCCCCCCCCCCCCCCCCAGGCTCCTAGGTGGATAAAACACAGTTTCCCACCAACAGATCCCCATCCCACCCCCCCCCTGCACTGATGGCAGTAGAGTGGACCATCAACTCCGGCCCTGCTGGGGAACAGACACCCTACAGGGCAGTCCAAGCAGCTCCACACACATCCATAACACAATAACAGACAGACATTAGGCCTGGATATTCACAGATGCACCCCACCACTATCTGATATTCTCCTGCAGCAAGCCATCAGCCACTGCACCCTGCAAGGCGCTCCATCAAGACACATACCATCTGTGCACAGTCTGCTGGTTGGTCCTGATGGAAATGCATGCACCCACAACTGGGGTGGCAGCACACACAAGCAGATAAGTCAGTGAAGAGGCCCCAACAGGAAACCCATATATATCACATGAGAGAAACACAATACAGCACTATGGGTATGCCTAGCCATGCTGCCGTCACTGCACACTCAGGGTGAGAGTGATCCCCCAGCAGCACATACAGAGGTCACCCTGTCTGTGTAGGTGGTGGCCGGGCACTACCATGTCCCTGTCAGTGCCCTATGCCCTGTGCAGCTGCATCCTGGTCAGCCCACCCTGTCTGAGATGTACCCATGGTCCCTTGCTACTCATTATGCACATTGGCAGGCCAATACTGGCAACAGTGCTGGCAGTGTGGGCTGTGGAAGGGGCTTGAAGCCAACACCCCCTGTATAGACAGACACACACTTCCACACCTATGCCATCATGGTGCTACTATTGAGGCAGTAATTAGCCTTGCCCACCAAACTGGTCCTGGGCACGGCAAGGCATGGATATGGTACGCAGTACTGCTGGGGGTCACTCCCCAGGGTGGTAAACACCGTCAGAGGCCAGGCCTGGAGCACGCACCGCAAACACCTAACAGATTGTTCTGATGGGGTCAACTAGCAGTATGTGCGTAACGTATGGATATCTATCTGCCAGTACTCCTAGCAAACGTCTCAGAGCTGTGTACCGTATACCTCAGGTGTAGGGTGACATTGCTAAGGTATGCAGGTGCTAGTATTGGGAGATGCACGCAGGGTCCAATGTTCTGCCTCTCCAGGAGACATTGGCCAATGGGGCGTGTGGGTGTGTCTGGCCCTGTTGGCTGCTGCTTTACGGCAGAGATTCCCAACTCCAGTCCAGGTTTGCATCACACTGTTCAGGTTTTCCTGCTGTCCCTCATGAATATGCATGAGCTACATCTACATGCCATGGGGGTGGTGCATAGATATACAGCACAGGCATTTGTATGAGTGGCAGCATGGAACCTGACTGGTGTGTGGCCCACCAGGACTGCATTTGGGAGCTTCTGCTCTAGGTACTGCCCCTGTTCATGGTGTCTGTGCTCAGTGGGGTAAAAGATAGACGTAGTACCATTGCATATGTCCTCGCCACGAAAGGTGTGTCCTTACTATCACTGTTTAGTTGTGGGAAAAATATGTGGGCAGGATTGGTGGTAGCCCCAGCTGGGCTTTGAACCTATGACCTTCTGTTCTTGCATGCACTGTCTGTGTGCACTGCACCACCGTGTAGCCACAGATTGGCTGGATTCCCTGGAACTTCCATGACTGTGGATCCGGCAGGGCCTGTCTGTTGCAGTGGACTGTGCCAGCCTGCACATGGCTAGGCCTCTGTCTTCTGTGGCTAGCAGCCACTGCCCCCTGCACCACATGTACTCGTCCGCCAACATGCTGGCATGAGCCTCTCTCAGAAAAAGCAGATGACCTGATTGCAATGTGGCAGTACGGGACTGCATTTGGGGGACGTGGCTGTAGGTAATTCCCATTGTTGTGGTGTGTGTGCGGTGTTGGGTAAAATATGGGTGTTTTCCCCATGCTTATGTTCCCTGCAATACAGGGGATTCTGCGCTATCTTTGTTTAGTGGTGGGTAAAATATAGGGACTGGGCTGGCAGGTGCCCCAGCTGGGATTTGAACCTCTGACCCTCTGGTCCTAGAGGTACTGGCTCTGTCCGCTGCACCACACTATGGCCACAGAGACAGTGCAGCCCCTGGAAGTAGTAAACGTGGCAGAATGGAGTCGCAAACCCTGCTCTACGCATTTTTACTATGGGCACATGCACTCTGTCTGGTGACAAACGTGCACATAAACCCCGGAAATGACCACGGAAAATGGGGGACACAATATCACCATGCTGGGCAACAGTGATATTAATGGGCAACCATAGCAAACACTCCCAGGAAAGCTCCAACAAAAAGGAAATGTTTTTTGGAAGAGTCTCCGCTCCGTACACCTTTCCAAAAATCATTTCTTTTTGCTGGAGCTGTCCTGGGTGTGTTTTTTAGTTTTGCCCATTACTATAACTGTTCCCCAGCTGACTTACTATTTTTACAATTTTTGTTGTGGTCCTTTTCTATTTTTAATTCCACTTTTGGGCTGTGCAAATGTATCACACTGCTCACGTTTTGCAGGTTTCCCCGGTTTTGCTGTACATTGCTGACGGAAGTGGTTTCTCTTCCCTTTAAATGCCCTCTACCGTGAGTGTTTCACTCGCGCTATTTTTCCCTTGTAAATTCGGCAACGCAACTGTGCGAGGGGCCTCTCCCCTCCCCTTCCCCGCCCATTAACCCCTTCTCTCCGCCCCTCCGGGGCCTTCCTCCGCCCTCCGTTAACCTTTCCACGCCTCTATCGGACATTTGCGGGCGCGTACTTCTGCGGCACCCGTTACTGTGACGCGCAAGGGTGCGGGGCTTCATCGCACGTTTGCAGGGAGCTTAAGCGCTCTTAAATACGCTTTTAGTGCGCTATTGTGCGGCTGCGCACATTGGCGGTTTTTAGTAAACATGCCCCTATGTGTTTTGTAATATATGAACAATAATTATGACCTCTGAGGTGCTTGCCACAAAATATAAAAATCATTGTGTTTTTTTTTTAACTCTTTAACCATTTGTGCCTTCTGTAGCCCACGGGAGGGGCTGCCCCCTTTCCCTCTCTCTTCTTTGTTCTCTTTGTTAAGTTTCTGGTTTCGTTTCTGATGTTGTAGGGGGAAGGGATAGCCCCAACCTAAATTTTTTCTCTTCAGGACACCCTGAAACCTTTCTTACCCAAGAAATGCAGCAGATTGTGAATGACTTCTATCACAACTGGTTTCTCCTGCTCTGAACATAGAAGATCATCTACATAGTGCCTAGGGAGCAGGCTCAAACATATACCTCAAATCTACAATACTAAACCATTTGTGCTCATGCAAAATTTAGCTCAATATTTTTAACCAAAAGCATAAATATACAAATCAAGGGGTTTCTTTTGAAATAAGGTTTTCAAAGGAAAGTATCCGTTGCTAGGTCTGGACAATCTTATTCAAATTCCTTAAATCCTGCACCAACCAGCAAATAAAAGAAAAACAATATTAACTGTAAACAAAACATATTTTTTTTTTTCAGCTTGTTGGTAAGGACACTAAGGAGTTACTTATTTGGGAAACTTCTGTTTCAGTTCTTATTTAAACAAGAGATAAATCAAAGCTTACAAGTGCTTTCTTAAGAAAGTTCGCCCTGCATAATGAACTAGACCCTCGTGGTATTTGGAGCGCACCCCACTCCCCGAATTCCTCCACTATTTACATTATACATCTCACTCACACACAATCAGTCTCAGTTCCCAATAGAATGTACAAACCACCAAGGTAGATACCAAAGTCCCACTTTTCCTTACCTCGGTCTGTGCACAAAATTCACTTGGTTGCTGCAGTGCCTACTTTTTTAATTCACTGTCTGTCATATTCCGATTCACAATATCTCTAGTCACCCAGGACCAGTACCAGCTAGTAAGAGACCTCTCCGCAGAGAAGGAGGTGAGACTGTTGAAATCAACAGGACGCGTCTTCGCACCTCCACTCAGCAGGAGTCACTCCACCGTGGGAAAATCCCAGCAAGCCCCAGCTGTTATTTACACCTTTACCTGTGGCCAATTCACCTTTAGCCAAGCTGGCCAATGAGACTCTGAGAGGGATATTGTGAAGCAGATTAAGAGCTCTTTTAGTATTTCATTATTCAGTACATTGCTATAGCAATGGGTGTCTAAATACAGACACACCCTTTTACATATCTCAGTGACAGTTATACCGTTGTTGAGTACAAAAGTAATTTTCTTTCTATTTAGCTTGTCTTGGCAATAAATAGACACTCTGCAAACAAATAATAATTTACGTTTTAGTATGCTGTTTAACTTTAAGTTTCTGTTCTGTCTGCCTGTCCGTAACCTTTGAACACAAAGAACAGAAAGGGAGGGGGAGGGAAAAGCAAAACAGTGGAAGAATAAACAAACAGCACTTGTCACTTACATTCCAGGGACACGGAGTCATCAGTTCTAGAGAGGGGGGGGTGTCGTATAGGCACAGAGA
This sequence comes from Ichthyophis bannanicus, assembly GCA_033557465.1. Lineage (NCBI taxonomy): Eukaryota > Metazoa > Chordata > Amphibia > Gymnophiona > Ichthyophiidae > Ichthyophis > Ichthyophis bannanicus. The sequence goes on from CM066048.1 coordinate 127,608,184, forward strand.
TAAACTAAGCACAGTAAACATGCTAACAGGCTTATTCAGCAGGATCCTGTAACTTACACTGACAATTTATGTAGAATGGCTGTTTTTTAGCTGCAGTTTTAAAACTTATCAAACTTATCACAACATATAGCAGAACATACATTCACGCGGATTCTGGAGTGGTCCCCTCACCTTGGGACCCCCCCATCCTCTAATTAATTCACAACAAACGCACGGCTGGCCAGACACACAAGCACACAGCCTTCACAGCAGCCGCAGATGAGAAAGAAAAGAAATCTAGCTTTCCCACCGATTCCCACCCAGGGAACAGGAAAGTCTTAATTACCATTTAATTACCATTTAACCATGCTACCAAAGCAATAGGGACACTCCCAACCAAAGGGAGAATACCAGTTCTAATTTAGACCATGCTACCAAAGCACAGGGATCCCTGGGCCATGGGAGTATCCCACTTCTGACACCAAATGTAATGGGTCTGCTCCTTGTTGGTCACTCCAGGCCAGGAAATCCCGAACCCTCATCTGCGGTGTGCTGCTCCGGCTGGCTGGAATCCAGGGGAATAAAACTCACAGACCACACAGAAGGACAGTATGCAAGTTTATTCCAAAGGGTGGAGGGATTGTCTGTATTTTATACATTATCAGAGACATAGTCATACGTCATTCACCCATCTTCTAGGGGCCCACTATAGCTTATCAGTAACTGTGCAAATACAAGTCATCCTTGAGTAGAACAATCAGTTTAGCTTACACAGCACATTCCTTTTTCCATACCCACCAGAATGTACAAAGGGCACACACATAGGATTCTGATTTCTATAGGATTCTAATTTCTCTTGTGCAGGCCTCTTGTATATGCACTTAAACTAAGCATTATTATTACAAAGGGCACATATATAGGATTCTGATTTCCCTAACACAAAAGAAGAGATAGAAATGGCTGATGGACCATAGACCATAGAAAGAGATCTAAGAGAAGACAGGAAACCTGAAGCCTCAGATCGGGACCAGCATGATCAGAGAATAAAATGATCAGACAACAAAGGTAGAAAAAATAATTTTATTTCATTTTAGTTATTGGACTTTGTGATATTTTTATATTTTACACAGTATTGGGGAACTGCATCTCTTATTTATCTGATATTGCACTGCATGTGGACTCTGGCTTCTTGGGGTTTCAATTTAAATTTAGTCTACATATTTTTATTTTTACTTTAGATTGTGGTTACTTATTCTGTACTTGGTGAGGGTCAATGTTGCGAGTGTGTGACTGAGGTCAGGTGTTCTGTTAACATGGAGTTTGTACATAAAGATCTATAATGTACTGTAGTAATTTGACTTGTTCAGCTTTTCAAATAGGTGTTTGGATGTTCCAGGGCCCACTAGTATGCTTTTTTTGGATGGGCTCCTTATGTGAGTTTTGGAAGTTTGTGCTGATATGGTATGGTAGGTATGCTCTTTGTTGTAGGGTTTTGTATTAGTTCACAATATGCCTTGTACTGGAGAATAGTGGTTATTGTTGTTGTTGTTGTTAGTGAGATGATCAGAATCAGATTTTTTTTTTTAAATACTGAGTTCTGTGGGTGAATATCCTGGTTCTGCTCTGCACCTACTGTGGATGCAAAATATATTTTGAAAAAGAAAAATCAAGAACCATAACGCAATTTATAACAAAATAAAAATGAGTTATAGTTTAGTTTTATAAACTGTGCTGTTGGTTCTTGCTGTCTTTTAGTTCCTTGGTGTGCAAACGGGACCGTAACTAGCCCTGTGCAAGCGGTGCAGCTGCACAAGGTGGAAAGGTTTGGGGGGTGCATTTTGGCTGTCTGCTGTTGCCCTGCCGCCATTGGCAGGACAATAGCAGGCAGACGAAATGCGCTCCACAAGCCTTTTTGCAGCACTTTAAGCGGGTCTGGTCCCTCCCTTCTCCAACGCGCTGTCAGAGTAGGGAGGGACAAATCATCTTAAAGTGCCGCCGCCTTTCAGATTGAGCACATGCCCCCCTCCTCCTCCCCATACATCCGTCCAGTGCTGCCTGCTCTTTCCCTGCTGCCGGCGCCTCTGTGAAAAAACAGAGGGCAGCAGCAGCTGGGAAAGAGCAGGCAGCGCTGGACGTAGGTATGGAGGAGAAGGGGGGGGGAGCATGCATCCGAGCTGCAAGTCACACAGGATGCGATTGCAGCTCGATATTGCCTTGTGCGCAAACATCTTGAATTTCCTCCATATAATCTAATCGGCTTTGTGGTTTGCTTCAGTCTGATTGGATTTCTGAAAAAACCCTGCCCCCCTCTAAGGTGGGGGGGGGCGCCTTTTCATACTTCGCCTCAGGCAGCAGATTGCCTTGAGCCGCCCCTGTATTGATTAACAGATTTCTAGAACAGAGGGACTTGGACTATAAAGCTGGCTGTTCCTCCCTTTTAAAGGCAAGTCAGTTCTCCGACCACCTTCATGCAAATGAGTGCACCCTGCTTCCTGTTTAAATATCTGCTACCGTTTCCCTTATCAGAAGTCTGTTCACAAGCGGAGCCTCCAGTTCCTTTTAGCTTTGATTTCCAGGCTCACATCATGAAGTCACTGTTTGCTTTTCTTTTCCTTCTGGCCCTCCCTTTATGTAAGTATTCTTCAGAAGTCGGTAAAATAGTTCTGCGCTTTTCTGATTAGGTTAGTGCTTATCCATTTCCTCAATTTTACAGGTGTTCTTTCCCAAATCACCCTGGTGGAATCTGGTCCTGGAATCGTGAAGCCCTCAGACACGCTCACATTGACCTGTAAATCCTCCTCTACCTTAAGTGGTTACTGGAGGAACTGGATCCGGCAGCCTCCCGGGAAAGCACTGGAATGGTTGGCAGCTATAGGTGATAGTGACGGAAGCACATACTACATTCCCTCTCTCCAAAGCCGACTAACTATCTCCAAAGACGATTCCAAGAATGAATTCTATTTACAAATGAGGGGCATGAAACCTGACGACTCAGCCAGATATTACTGTGCGAGAAGCACAGTGTGAGGAAGGAAGGAGGAACTCGTACAGATACTGCGGCTCTGTCTCTGCGTATAAAGAGGAACTAGAGGAATATCTGCAGTTCCCTTTCTGAAACTGTTTCCTGACCAGCATCACTGATAACACGGTGAAATGAAGTGAACTGTACATGAATTATTTCTTGGGGATGGAAAACGTTTTCTAAACTACTAGAAAAAATTCTTAGAGGGTATTTTCAGAGCCATTGCCCCGTTTAGCCGTCCTGCTGACTGCATTAATCATGGCGAGTGCGGTATTCAATGCCACAACATGGTTTGTGACGCTGACTCTCTATGGGAGCCACCACTGATCACCTTTTGCTGGCCGGCTTGTATCGGGGCTTTGCGGCAGTGGGTCAGAGGTGGCTCCCTGGGATAACTGGTCAGCAATGATGTTCAGCTGCTAACTGGTTATCTTTCAGTGGCAAAAATTAGGCACCTGAAAGACTAGTTTAACTTTCACCGCTGACGTTATCCAGACAGCAGCTGAATATTGCCGCTGGCCAGTTACCGTCCACACTATTGGCCAGTGCAGATATTCAGAAGCAGCAGTTAGGCGCTTTATCACTGCTGGTTGCCGCCACTGAATATTCTCCCTTAATCTCTTCGGCAGTCAGGTTTGACGAAATACCACCCACATGGTGTTTAAATAGGAAGTTGTAGGTGATAAGCCCACAGAATTTGACCTTTAAAAAGAAATATTGAATTTATGAATGATGCATAAGTTGACTTTAGTGCTCTCATGGGGACATTTTATTAACCATTTCCAAAAATTAAAATACAGGGCCTGATATTCAAAGATATTTACACGGTTTACAGACCTGTAAACCATGTAAATGCCACTTAGAGGGCATTATCTCCGCTACATGCCCGATGCCAACTGCTTACCACTGGGGCGTGTTGTGGGCATTCCAGGGGCAGCACAAGTCGCTATATTACACCTCTGCCCAGTTAGCTTCTGTGGGCTTGTGGGCTGTGTGGTTACCTCGAATATTGTATGTTAGGGCCACAAATGACCCTAGTATTGAATATATAGTGTTAAAGGTTGGCGGCAACAGCTATGCACTATAGGGGCCATAATCAAAACACTTATCTAAATGGCCAATGTGATAAGGCCGCAGATATCTGGACGGTGCCGCTGAATATCTCCACAGACTGTTAGTGCAGGGCCGGTCCGTGGGTGGTATCAGTGCTACCCAGATAAGTGTCACTATCTAACCGGAGAGCACAATTTCCAGCCAGCACCTGTCCAAGTAACTTGGGCCGCATGATAACAGGCTATCTGGGGAAGTGCCGGGTGTTTGCAAACAGGAAGTTGGCATGGGGTGGTCCAAGGGAGTGGGAGCAATCAGCCCCATGGGTAGTTAGTAGAAAAACTTTCCACCACATTACTAAACCTGCCCCCTCGTTTGTAATGTTCCTAAGTGGCCACTATCTGCCGCTGTTCACCCACCAAAACATGTAGGAAATGAAAACAATGTATTTTCTGCCTTCACATTTTCACTTCTATTGTAAGGTACTATGACTTTTTTCTTGCTGTCTGGTATCAAAGATAAATTTATCTCACAATGAGCAAGAAAATGAAGGGTTCAATATTCAGCTGAGATGTTTAGCATTTTTTTAAACGCCGACTCCCACATCTAAGAAAAAGCAGCCAGATATTCAACACCACTATGCAGAGAGTAGCGAGCTCTGAATATCTGAATCATGCAATCGCCCCTGGATATTACTACCACTAATCATTTCTATAGTGCTACAAGGTGTATGCGGAGCTGTACATAGAGATGTAAGACACAGTCCCTGCTTGTCCGAGCTTACAATCTAATCAAGATGAAAAAACATCCACAAAACCAGGGACTAGAGTATGACAAGATACACAGAAGTAGTCGACAAGAGAATGAGGAGCTTCATGTCACCCCTCTTCTCAAGGCACTTCATTGGCTCCCTATCCATTTCCGCATCCAGTTCAAACTTCTACTGTTGATCTATAAGTGCCTTCATTCAGCTGCTCCTCACTGCCTTTCCTCTCTTATGTCTGTCTACACCACTCCTCGGGAACTCCGCTCTTCTGGAGGGGGGGAAGGGGAGGCTCGGTTGCTCAGTTCGGTGAAGTGTGATGGAAAGGTAGAGCAGCCACCAGCCTGTTGGAATTGTTTTTTGCTGAACATATGCTCAGTATTACCCAAGTTGCACCTGGTGCAAGATTTCTTCCAGGAAGACAAAACAGACTGCTTGCTCCTCACAGAGACGTGAATAGGGGAGGGGCAAAGTTTAGTTAATGGGTAGGAGGCAGATCTGGGCTTTGTGGGTTATCAAGTGGGGTGAGCTCATCGTTGAGGGGGAGGTTCCAACTATGGTTCGGGAGAAGTTGAGGGTTCAGAGGGAAGCTATTTGTTTACTGGATTGGGTGGAGGGGGATTTACCTCAGAGTAGGCAGGGGTGGGTCGGGAGGCTTGTTGCTGGTGTAGTGTCCCCCAAGAGTTAGCTGGGATGTGTGGGAAGTGCTGGTGGAGGAGATAGTAGGTGAGGCGGAGGAAAGGGAGTTAATGGTGCTGGAGGATTTAATACACATGTAGATGAGGGTGGGGTAGGAAAGCAGAGTTTTTGCTGCCCTTGCTGGAACTCTGTGAACTTAGGCAACTTGTTCGGGGTGTAACACATACAGGCGGACATACCCTGGACCTGGTGTTCCGGAATGCACAGTTGCTGGCTAAGGGTGGACTGTAGATGCACCCGCTTCCATGGACAGACCACAGCACGGTGTTGTTTCATTGCAGATGGACAGATGTGTTTTGGAGGGAATCTACTGGAGGGAGGGTGTGCACACACTGGTACACGGTGTGCTGGAATTTTTCATTTCACTCAATGTAGGCCTGTGTGGGGAGTCACTCTATGCCTCCAGGTCAAGCAGACTATCTAGTACCACTACTATTAATCATTTATATATCTCTACAAGGCGTCCCCAGCACTGCACAAGAACATATAGAAGACCGGCCATGCTCGTTAGAGCTTACAACCTAATCAAGATACACAGTACAATATAAAAGAAACAAGGGGCTCAAAGAGGGAAAGGAGACACAAGGAGAAGAAGGGAATTAGGATCCAAAAGTAGAGGTGACCTTTTAGCATGAATTTGAAAAAGGTGAGAGATGAGACCCGACACATAGATTCAGGAAGTTTCTTCCAGGCATAAGGAGCAGCAAGGTGAAAAGATCAAAGTCTGGAGTTGGCAGTGGAAAAAAAGGGCATAGAGAGAAGAAAGTCAGAGGAAGAGCAGAGTTCACGAGGAAGGGTGGAGGGAGAGAGGAGAGAGGGAAGGTAGTGAGGGCAGTAGAGTGAATACATTTATAGGTCAGAAAGAGAAGTTTGAATTGGATACGGAAATGGAAGGGGAGCCAGTGAAATGATTTGAGTGAAGGGATTATATGAGTGTATCGGGGCTGGCGGAAGATTAGCCGTGCAGCAGAGTTCTGAACAGATTGAAGAGGAGAGAGATAACTGAGGGAGACCAGCAAGGAGGAGGTTGCAATAGTCAAGACAGGAAGTGACCAAAGAGTGGATAAGAGTTTTTGGTAATGTGTTCAAAGACGAGGGGCGAATTTTGTTAATGTTATAGAGAAAGAAATAACTGGTTTTAGCTATTTGTTGGATATGTGTGGAAAAGGAGAGGGAATAGTCAAAGATTACCCAAAGTTTGTGGGCCAAGGAAACAGAAGAGTGTTATCATAAGAACGCAAGATATGCCATACCGGGTCAGACCAAGGTCCATCAAGCCAGTATCCTGTTTCCAACAGTGGCCAATCTAGGTCATAAGTACCTAGCAGTGGATATCCCAGGTCCCCTTTATAATGGTATATGGACCTTTCCTCCAGGAACTTGTCCAAACCTTTTTTAAACCCAGCTACACGAACAGCTTTTATTACATTTTCCAGTAACAAATTCCAGAGTTTGATTACACGTTGATTGAAAAAATATTTTCTCGTATTAGCCTTAAATAGTTTTCCCTGTAGCTTCATTGCATGTCCCCTAGTCTTTCTATATTCTGATGATGTAAACAATCAATCTATGTTTACCTGTTCCACTCCATTCATTAATTTATAGACCTCTATCATATCTCCCCTCAGCTGTCTCTTTTCCAGATTGAAGAGCGCTAACCTTTTTAGCCTCTCTTCATAGGAGTATCCTTCCATCCCCTTTACCATTTTGGTGGCTCTTCTCTGTACCTTTTCTAATAACGCTATATCCTTTTTAAGATCTGGCGCCCAGAATTGCACACAATATTCAAGGTGCGGTCGCATCATGGAACGATATAGAGGCATTATAATATCTTTTGTTTTATTTTCCATTCCTTTCCTTACGATACCTAGCATTCTATTTGCTGTCTTGGCTGCCGGTGCACACTGGGCGGAGGGATTTAATATGTTATCCACAATGACGCCTAAATCTTTTTCCTGGGTTGTGGTTCCCAATGTGGAACCTTGCATCGTGTAACTATTGTTTGGATTGTTCTTTCCTAGGTGCATAACTTTGCACTTCTCCACATTAAATTTTATCTGCCATTTGGATGCCCAGTCTTCCAATTTATCAAGATCCTCTTGCAATTTTCCACAATCCTCTTGGGTTTTAACAACTTTAAATAGTTTCATGTCATCTGCAAATTTAATGACCTCACTAATTATTCCCTTTTCCAGGTCATTTATGATATGTCAGAAAGCAGTGGACCCAGCAAAGATCCCTGGGGTACACCACTATTCACCATTCTCCATTGGGAAAATTGGCCATTTAGCCCTACCCTCTGCTTTCTATCTTTTAACCAGTTTCTGATCCACAATAGTACACTGCCTCCCATTCCATGACTTTTTAATTTTGTCAAAGGTCTCTGAAGAGGGACCTTGTCAAACGCATTGTGAAAGTCCAGATAGACAAAGGTGAGACCGTTGATATAGTGTATTTGTTTATTCACATCTTCAAAAAAACATAACAAATTAGTACGACAAGATCTTCCTTGTCTAAAGCCATGTTGGTTGTCTCCCATTAAGCCATGACTATCTACATGTTCAGTAATTTTGTTTTTTATGTCAGGCTCACCAGTCTGTAGTTTCCCAGATCACCCCTGGAACCCTTTTTAAAAATTGATGTTTCATTGGCCATCCTCCAATCTTCAGGTATTACAGATGATTTTGATGATCGTTCACAGATTACTAATAGCAGGTCTGCAATCTCATATTTCAGTTCTTTCAACACTCTTGGATGTATACCATACAGTCCAGGTAATTTTCTACTCTTCAGTTTATCAAATAGTTGTAATAAATCTTCCTAGTGTATCGATATTCCTTTCAATTCTTCTGCAGTATCACCTTTAAATACAATTCAGTCATGGGTAACATCCGTACATCTTCCTCAGTAAAGACCGAAGCAAAGAATTCATTCAGTCTCTCCGTTATGGACTTGTTAGTGCCCCTTTTACCCCTCTATTATCTAATGGTCCAACTAACTCTCACACAGGTTTTTTGCAAACTTCTTCTCAAATTCTTTCTTTGCTTGTCTTATCAATGCCTTCCATTTAACTTGCCAGTGCAAGTGCTGTTTCCCGTTTTCGTCATTTGGCTCTTTTTTCCATTTCCGGAAAGATGCTTCTTTGGCAAAAACAGCCTCTCTGATCTCACCTTTAAACCATGCTGGCAGTTTTTTGGACTTCTTTCCACTTTTCTTAAAGTGTGGAATACAGCTGGTCTGGGCTTCCAAGATAGTATATTTAAGAAACACCCAAGCTTGATGTTAGTCTTTAACCTTTGCAACTGCTCCTTTTAGTTTTTTCTTAACTTTTTTCCTCATTTTATCATAGTATCCCTTTCAAAAGTTAAAAGGTAGTACTGTGGATTTCCTTACCATCCATCTTCCATTAATTAAATCAAACACGATCATGCTATGATCACTATTGCCAAGTGGCCCCAACACCCTTATCTCTTGCACCAGATCTGGTGTTCCACTAAGGACTAGGTCCCAAATGGCTTCCCCTCTGGTCAGTTCATGAACCAGTTATTTATTTCATCTAGAATTCACCCATTATTATTACTGTGCTGTAAATTTTGTTAGCTTCCCTGATTTCTTTGAGCATTTCATCATCCATTTGTTCATTCTGGCCAGGCGGTCGAATACACCCCCGCTGCCATTGCCTTCCCCTTTTTACATGGAATTTCAATCCATAGAGATTCTACAGCAAATTTTGTTTCCTGCAAAACTTTAATCCTTTGTGACTCAATGCCCTCTCTAACATAGAAAGCAACCCCTCCACCAATTTGATCAACTCTACCATTGCAATATAGTTTGTACCCAGGTGTCACAGTGTCCCACTGGTTGTCCTCTTTCCACCATGTCTCTGAGATACCAATCACATCTAACCTCTCATTTAGTGCTATATATTCTAACTCTCCCACCTTATTTTTTAGACTTCTAGCATTTCCATACAAGCATTTTAGATACTGTATTTTATTCATATTAATCTGGCTATTGATAGGCAAGGGTAATTTGGAATCTTTAAGCTCTGTCTGCTCTGTACTCAAGGGCATTTGGCTACTTTTGTCTTTATTGGACCTTTCTGCTGATACTTATTTAACAGGTCTTTTTTATACTGCTTTATCATTTCAGTCAAAGTGGTTTACTTTGTAACTTCAACTTGGTAATGTACATTAAACAGGAACATTGATAACTTGGATTTTTCTGAGGCAATGGATAGTAAAGTGACTTGCCCAAGGTCACAAGGAGTGCCAGTGGGAATTGAACACTTGATATTCTGGGTACTAGGCAGTTGCTCTAACCACTAGGCTACTCCTCCATTCTTTTGGCGGTATCCTTCAAGGATACATTGTTCTGAACCATGTGCTCTTGGGAGACTGTCAGCTCTCCCCTACTATCTAGTTTAAAAGCTGCTCTCTCTCTTTTTTAAAGGTTAATACCAACAGCCTGGTTCCATCCCCATTAAGGTGAAGCCCATCTCTTTGGAAGAGCCCCTCCTTTCCCCAGAATGTTCCCCAGTTCCTAACAAATCCAAACCCCTCATTCTTGCACCATCGTCTCATCCACGCATTGAGACTCTGGAGCTCTGCCTGCCTTTTGGGTCCTGTGCGTGGAACCAGAAGCATTTCAGAGAACTCTACCCTGGAAGTTCTGGATTTCAACTTCCTACCTAAAAGCCTAAATTTAGCCTCCCGAACCTCCCTACCACATTTTCCTATGTCATTGTTACCAACATGTACCAAGACAGCAGACTCCTCCCCAGCACTATTTAAGATCTTGTCTAGGTGGCACTACCTACTACCTTCACACCAGGCAGGCAGGTTACCAAGCCATCCTCACGTCCACCAGCCACCCAGCTATCTACATGCTTAATGATTGAATCACCAAATATAATGGCTGTCCTAACCCTTCCCTCATGGGCACATGGCCCTGGAGAAACCTCTTCAGTGCAAGAGGGTTTTACATCACCTGGAGGACAAATCCTAGCTACAGGATCACTTCCTGCCATACCAGAGTGATGCTCTCCTGTCACATGACTCCTCTCCTCCATGGTAATAGGGATGCTGCCAGACTGTAGGTAGGACTTCAGGACTATATCCCTGTAGGTCTCGTCTACGTACCTCTCTTCCTTATGTCTTCCAAGTCTGCTACTCTAGCCTACAGAGATCTGACTTGTTTCCTGAGAGCAACAAGCTCCTTGCACCTAGTGCACACGTAAGACCCCTCACCAACTGGGAGAAAATCAACATAGATAGAAAAAGGAGGAAGGGGGAAGAGGGTTTAGGAGAAAAATAAGTTCAGTCTTGGCCATGTTCAATTTTAGATAGCAGTGAGACATCCAAACAGTGATGTCAGATGAGCAGGCAGAGATACGGGCTTGGAGTTTAAGAGAAATACCAGGTGTAGACAGATAGATTTGAGAGTCATCAGCATAAAAATGATACTGAAAACCATGGGAAGAAATGAGGGCACCAAAGGAATGGGTATAGAAAGTAAAAAGGAAAGGCCCAGAACAGACCCTTGGGGTACCCCAACTGAGAGTGGGATAGCAGTAGAGGAGGATCCACCAGAACAAACACTGAAAGAGCGATGGGAGAGATAAGTAGAAAACCAGGAGAGCACAGTGCCACTAAAACCAAGCAAGGACAAAAGTGTCGAGGAGAAGGAGGTGGTCAACAGTACCAAAAGCTGCACAAAGGTCAAGATGAATGAGAACTGAGTAAAGACCCTTGGACTTAGCCAGGAACAAGTCAATGGAAATGCTAGCAAGCGCCGTTTCAGTAAAATGAAAAGGGACTCATCCAGGAGGTGAGGCGTAGGGTCAGTGCCGGACTGTTATTAGCTCAGTTGTACTGACTGCCAGTGAGGCAATGAGATCTATTTAAGTTGTTGGTCATAGAGTACCGAGTGTTGCATGACTCTTGACCAAGCTTCCTATGTAACCTTATTGCTTTGTATTATCCGTTCCATCCTCTGTGGTCTTCTCAAGCCTGGCTGCTTGAAAATCCAGGCAGTGCAATATGTGTCCAATCATGAGTGGGCCTTTATGGTAGCCACTAGTGAACAGTGGAACACACTGTGGGTAGAGCTTCGCAGCTTGCCGCCACTGCTGACCTTCCTCAAGAATCTGAAAATTACTATATAGGATTACTATATAGTTGTGATATCTGTGGGAGTTTTTTGGATCATTGATGTCATGGTGTCGATCCATGTCCAAGATCTCCTAGCCAGGATCCATTGACCCAATTGTGCTGTGATCCTTTTTCTTCCCTAATAGATGATGTTTGAGTGTAATGTTTCTGACAGTGTGATATTGGGTGGGATGAAGTTTTGGTAATGATTTATACTATTTACTTCATCCTGATACTACTGGATTGCTCTGAGTAATGTGGTATCATCAGCATAGTGAAGGCTGTTGATGAGTCTTTCACCAATCTTCACACATCAGTTGTCTTCATACAGTCCTGCTTCTCTAATGATTTGTTCTGTATATAAATTAAACAGGTAGGGGGAAAGTATGCAGCCTTGTTGTACACTTTTGCTGATTTTAAACTATTCTAGTCACACCACAGCTCCCGACCAGGTAATCGCACTGATAGCGAACTTTAATGCAAACGTAATTATCTCAAATCTGCTGCCCTTTCTGTCCTGCCGGAGAAATAGCAGCCTCCTTTTATTAGCACTGTACATTATATGAATGATCTCCGATCTGTCTCATAACAACTGTTCTTGTCAGTAATTATCTGTATACTGTAGGAATGACCTCCGATCTGTCTCATACTACCAGACCTTAACAGTAACTAGTTGCAATAGCCCTCTTGCCAGTAATCCTTGCAATAGCCAAACTGTTCATTGTGCATCTCTCACATATGTATCAAAAGTTTTACCTGTTAGTCTCATGGTATATGTACTGATTGATCTGTTTCATGTGTGACAACCACCATCTTATCTTAGACCATAAGTAACTAACCTTTGCCACATTCACACAGAGTCACCCTTCCAAAGATTCCCATAACAAACATTGCTTCAGACCCAACCACACGAACCACGGCTCCCATCACCTATATGGTAATTCTCTGCCTCTACTTATCTCTAGCCGCACACGCCTACATACCACACTTAACGCAGCACCAGACAATAGTATGGCACCCAATCCTCAACAACTGCAATATACTGATACCCTTACTACCACTGATAGGTCCAACCTACATAATTCATGATGAAATCATACCCAACCCAGACCTAACCGCTGCGCTCAAGGTCACTGGAAAACCCCAGAAAAGACGTAACCCCAAGCCAAAACACAAAAAACACAGGAAGCCTACAGCCACTAGGACCAGAAACAAGCAACAACAACCACACCAAATATCCCAATCCCCCACTTCAATCTGTCTTATCAACGCCAGATCCATTAGAAATAAAACCCACATCATACACGACATCATCACAGACAACAAACCCGATATCCTCTGTGTCACCGAAACATGGCTCACAGACACTGACCCAGCAATACTAAACCAACTCCCCATACCCAACTACACTCTATTTAACTGCCCCCGGCCCAACAGGAGAGGAGGAGGAGTACTTATCATTGCCAAAACCTCCCTAATGTTCACAAGCCCCTCCTTAACTGAATCCCAAGGCATTGACATACTCAAAATTGAAAACACAACAACAATACTGTGTTTAATTTACAGACCCCCCTCAGCCCACCATGAAACCCTGGCAACCGCACTAGAAATTATCTCAACCTCTGCAACCAAAAAACTGCGCATCATCCTGGGTGACTTGAATCTCCCTTCAATTCCCCCTGTACAGGCAGACACATTCTCAGAAGCCATGAACCAGCTCGGATACTCACAAATCATCCAAGAACCCACACATAACAAAGGTAACACCCTCGATATGGTGTTCTTATCACACAACATACAACAAAACACCAAACCTCGAATAACCCCGGTCCCATGGTCCGACCATTTCCTAATTGAATTTGAAATCCATCTACCATCACTAAAGGATAAGCCTCAAACCAACCCGAAAACACATCAACAGAGGAAATTCCAAAAATTCAACAGTGAAGCATTGATAACTTCTATATCTACACACTTGGATTACACCACCACAGACCTAGACAAACTGGTAGCCCAATGGAACTCAGGGATCGAGGCAGCTGCAAGACCAACATGGAAAGGCACAAATGCGGCAACAAAAACAGGAACCGAACCATGGTACTCTCCCACGCTAGCTAAAATGAAAAGAGAGCTACGCAAACTGGAAAGAAAATAGAGGAAGAAGCAAACCGAAGAAGGCAAGCAACTATACCTAACACTCCTCTCAAAATACAAGAATGAGGTCAACCTCGCAAAGAAGAGTCACCACACCAATCTACTCAATAAAGCTCTCAATAGACCCAGGGAACTTTTTGAGCTCGTAAAATCTCTTACCAAAACTTCGCAAAACCCCATCTCTTCAAACGATATAAAGGCCCAGACACTTGCCGACCACTACGCCAAAAAACTAAACCCGCAACTCCCCACAACCATTAATCAAAACATGCCATCAACCATCACCACTCAAGAAATCACCACTGCCTCTCAAGCAGACCTGGAACCAGAATGGAACACCTTCCAGCATCTCGGTGAGCAACAAATCCTAAACATCATAACCAACTTAAACACCACTACCTCACCCCTTGACCCATGCCCAGCCGCCTGGATGAAAGCAACTAAGAAAGACAATGCAAAACCCATCGCGCACATTGTCAACCAATCACTACAACAAGGTAGCATGCCGACTCAACTCAAGAAATCAATTATAAGACCCATATTAAAGAACAAGTCGCTCAACAAAAGTGATCCTGCATCATACCGCCCAATTTCAAGCATAGCATTCCTAGCAAAAACGATTGAAAAAGCGGTGCAGCACCAACTACAAGATCACATGGATGAGAGAAAAGCCTTAGATGAGCATCAATATGGATTCCGTCAGAATCACGGAGTAGAAACACTACTGCTGGCACTCCTTGACAACCTACTTAGGGGCCTCGAGAACAAAAACTCCATGTTCATACTCATATTCATTGACATCTCAGCGGCATTCGATACAGTGCATCACAACACTCTATTGGACCGCCTGGCCTCGCTGGGTATCTCAGGGACCCCCTTAAAATGGTTCTCTTCTTATATATCCAATAGGATGCAACAAGTACAATTCAACAACGATAAAGCTGATGCCCTCCCCCAAACCCAAGGGATCCCCCAAGGGTCTGCCCTCTCATCACTTCTGTTCAATTTGTATATAAAGCCGGTCTGCGATATCTTCCAGAAATACAACATCAAATACCACATATATGCCGACGATGTGATGCTATACACACAGCTTGACATAACACAGCCTAACTTCGGTCCACTAGAAATATGCCTTGACATGCTCCAATTATGGCTTCAGCAAAACAACATGTCAATAAACCACAAAAAAACAGAGGTCATGTTCATTTCCAAGAAAGCCAATTTCATCCCACCCACCACAGTCACTCTTAACAAAAACATATACCACACGAAGTCTGTAATAAAGTATCTAGGAGTCCTACTAGACTGTAATCTCAGGTTGGACAAACACCTCAGATCAGTTAACCGAGCCATCTTTTACAAACTCAAAATTCTACAACCACTTCGCAGTATCCTCGACAAATCCGACTTTAGATCTGTTGCTCAAGCACTAATCATTCCACACCTGGACTACAGCAATGCCATTCTACTAGGGCTTCCAAAGAACACACTCAGCATCCTGCAAATGGCCCAGAACGTGGCTGCAAGAGTCATCATGGAAAAGAAAGTCACCGACCACATAACCCCAGTACTAATTGACCTGCACTGGCTCCCAGTGGCCGCCCGCATCATCTACAAACAGATCATCACAACGTTTAAACTCATCCATGGCATCGCACCATCCTACCTCAATAACCTAATCACTATCCAACCATGCAACAGGAGCAGGAGAACTATGAATCTCAACACCCTGTGTATCCCGACAAGCATTCGATCTGTCAAAGCCGAAACAAGCAAGCGGGCATTCACATACACAGCGCCAATTCAATGGAACCAACTACCGCATGAATTAAGACTCACAAACAGCCTGACTGAATTCAGACGAAAGCTTAAAACATATCTGTTTCAAACCCACTACAACCTGATCTAACCGCAATACCCTACCTCAACCAGATGAACTTTACCGCCCACGACAGCATAAAATCTAATTAGCATATAGTCATGTATTAGCCTGTACTCTTTGGAAGTCAACATTGTATATAATGTATATTTGGCCCCCCAACCTACTGAAATCAAATGTATACCCTGATCTGTGTGCTATAATAATTCAACTGTATATTGTATCCAACTGTTTATCCCGCGTTACGTAAATCATTGTCTAATCAAAATGTAAAACTAAAAATTTCAATGTATTATACAATGCATTATGATTTCTGTAAAGTAAACCGCTGTTGATCGTAGGAAACAGCGGTATACAAGTATTTACTAAATAAATAAAATAAATAAATTCTGTTTCTTCTAGTCCTGTTTGAACTGTTGCTTCTTGATCAATGTAAAGGTTGTGCAAGAGAACGATCAGGTGTTCTGGTATACCCATGCTTCCTAATGTGGTCCAGAGTTTCCCATGGTTTACACAGTCAAAAGCCTTGCTGTAGTCAATAGAACACATATGGATATTTTTTGGTATTCTTTTGTCTTTTCAAGGATGTATCTCACATCCGTGATAATGTCTCTCATTCCTCGCCCTTTCCTGATCCCTGCTTGTACGTCAGGCAGTTCTCATTCCAGGTATGGTTGAAGTCTCTGCTGAATAATATTGAGTAGAATCTGGCTGGCATATGGGATCAGAGCAATTGTGCGATAATTTCCAGTCAGTTGAGTCAGCTTTCTTCAGTATTGGTATAAACACAGATCTTTTCTAGTCAGTTGACCATGTTGTCTTCGAAATTTCCTGACAGAGCCTTGTAAGTATAATAACAGCTTCATTCAATTGCTGTAATACTTCAATGGGAATGCCATCAATGCCCAGTGCTTTGTTCTTTGATAAGGCTTTCAATGCTGCTTTGACTTCTTCTTTCATCAATAATGGTTCCTGATCATAAGGTACAGGTTGAAATGACTGTTGGTCCACTTGGTCTTTATGGTATAATGACTCAGTATATTCTTTCCACCTTTTCTTGTTCTTCTCAGCACCATTCAACATGGTTCCTTGAGCATCTTGTAGCATTCCAATTCAAGGCTGGGATTTTTTCTTTAATTCTCACTGCTTTAGAAAAGCAGATCTTGTTCTTCCTCTAATAATTTCCGATTCTATTTCCTTGCATGTGTCATTGTAGTACTTCTCCTTGTCTTGTCTTGCTTAATGTTGGAAATCTCTGTTGGGTTCTGTGTTTGCCTCTCTTTCTACTCTGACTTTAGCTTCTCTGCATTTCTGGACCATTTTCAGAGTTTCTTCAGTCATCCATTTCGGCCATTTTTACTATTTCACCTTATGTAGAGACTTCTCGCTTTCTTCCAACACAACCTTCTTGATGTTATCCTGTAACTCTCTCATTTGTATCTAAAGCAGCAAATCAATTTTTCAGGCAGTCTTTAAATTAAAGTGGTATATTCTGTCACAGCCCCTCCCGGTGGCAGTGTGCTGAAGGGTCAGGGCGGACATTTATTGTTTGTTGAAGCAGGAAACTAACTTAAACCAGGTGCATTATGGTCCTTGTTGTTCCCTTCTTTATAAAGGATAGTTGTGTGAGCCTTGTGCAGGGTTAAATATAAGGTTTTATTCCCTTGATGCGCTAAGGTTCTCCAAGAAGACAACAGAAGTCACCTTGATTCAGGGTTTCTACCAAAGTATTTACAAAGTCCAAAACTGTTATAAGAGCTTCACAGTCTTTTCCATTCAAGCAGGATTTTTCAACACAAACAGGTTAAATAAACACAAAAAGCTTCTTCTTTTCAGCTTAACAAAGCAATGGCATTTTAGAGCATGTCTTATGCTATAACTCTGTGAGAGATTCTATACTCTCAGCTACACAGAGAGTACAGTCCATAGGGTATTCAGGCAGCAATGGTTCTGGTTCTACAAGGTCTATTTGCATATCCTCTTGTTCAGATATGGTGTCTGCTAAGCCTGAGCTTTCCCTAGGCAAAACTGGTTGTACTTCAGTAGTTCTCTCCAAGACTTTCCAGCCTGGCTGGACCTGGTCTGGCAAGCAATTAATATGGCTTTTATCTAGGACCTTCTGCACAGGTTTCCAAAGCTTTCCCCAGCTTTGTTTCTTATAGCTATGGCTCTCGGGTTTACAAGCCTTTCAGGGACCTGTCTCACATTTAGGAAAGGAGGTGTGAATGTACCTTTGTTCTCTGAGACGTGCGTTGCTGGTATTCCCTCTACCAGGCACTCTCCTGCTTACTCTGTCTTCGCTGAAGACTTCTTTCTGGAGCTTTTCATCATGGGCTTGTCCTTCCTGGAAGTTGTCCCTTCCTTGTAAGGACTTCAAGCTTAACTGCCTTTCCTTCCGTAGTTGGAGCTTTCCCCTTCCTCTCTCCTTAGTAGCAGGGGTTTCTGTTGCTCTCTGTATCTGTGATCCTCTCTGCTCCTGTATTCCTCTGTATTTGTGGTCCTCTCTGCTCCTGTGGTCGTCTCTGTATTCTCCTAACCGAGTACTGCTTATAAAGCCGTTTCTCTAGTGAGCTTTCTGGCCCTCTACTCAGGTGTGTTTGATTAGCTATTGCCTCATTACAATCTGGGTGTGTCAGCCTACCTTCTGCAGCCTCATGTCTGCTCCCTCTAGCTGCACTTCTTGGTAACTGCATTCCCTGTAAATCAGTTTCTTTAAAAGAAACAGAGTTTTCTCCTAACTCCATAGCTTCAGTAGTGTCAGCTTCATCACAATTCTCAAGGTCATATTTCGGTACATTCATGAGTGGCTTGCTCTTTTTCAACTTTAGCTAGAGTTTGCATACTAGTAGGTGGTGTTCTGTAGCACAGTCAGCTCCAAGTTTTATCTTTGTTGATGTTATCAAGCTTTTCCATCGTTGTCTTCCACAGATGTAGTCAATTTGATTTCTGTACAATCCATTGGGTGAAGCCAACATGTACAGTCAGCGCTTATGTTACTGGAAGAAGGTGTTTGAGATTAATAGATCATTGATCTTGCAGAATTTTATCAGTCTTTCTTCGTTCCTGTTGCCAAGTCCATATTTTCCAAACATTTTGCTTTCTTCTTTGTTGCTAACTTTTGTGTTCCATTCACCCATGACTATCAGGATATCCTGTTTCCATGTTCTCCAATTTCAGCTTGTTCATAGAACTCATCAAGGTCTTCCTCTTCTGCAGCTGTTGTTGGGGCATATACCTAAATTATAGTTGTGCTGTTGGGCTTTCCTCGTAGACGAATAGAAATTAAGCGTTCACTGACGGCATTGTATTTCATTACAATCTTTGCAAGTTTCTTCTTAATTATAAATGCAATACCATTTCTTCTTTGTCTTTCATTTCCAGCATAGTAGACCATGCAAAGTGCCCAAAGCCAGTCCATTTCAGTTCACTGACACCCAACAGATAAAGTCGTACAGATTCCATTTCAGTCTTGACCACCTCCAACTTCCTTTGGTTCATGCTTCATAAGTCCCATGTCCTAATATGTAAGACATCTTTGCAATTACATAAGAACATAAGATATTGCCATACTGGGTCACACCAAGGTGCATCAAGCCCAGTATCCTGTTTCCATCAGTGGCCAATCCAGGTCACAAGTACCTAGCAGTTTCTCCAAAAGACAGGTTCCACAATGCTTGTACTGGGTCAAGCATTGATATCCTGGGTCCCTTCTTAATAATGGTTTATGGACCTTTCCTCCAGGAACTTGTCCAAACCTTTTTTAAACCCAGCTACACTAACAGCCTTTACTACATCCTCCGGTAACAAATTCCAGAGTTTGATTACACGTTGAGTGAAAAAATATTTTCTTTTATTAGTCTTAAATAGTTTACCCTGTAGCTTCATTGCATGTCCCCTAGTCTTTCTATATTCTGATAAGGTAAACAATCGATCTACGTTTACCCGTTCCACTCTGTTCATTAATTTATAGACTTCTATCATATCTCCCCTCAGCCGTCTCTTTTCCAGGTTAAAGAGCCCTAACCTTTTTAGCCTTTCTTCATAGGAGTATCCTTCCATCCCCTTTACCATTTTGGTGGCTCTTCTCTGAACCTTTTCTAAAATCACTATTTATTTATTTATTACAATTTCTTATATACCGCACTATTCGGTATCAGCGCGGTTTACATTATAACACAATTACCATAACAACAAGCTGTTTGGTTTTACATAGAACAGGAGTACAAACTTGGATAACAGGGGTGAACTATATACATGAAATAATTACACGGCACAAGATTGGAGTAATACTAACATAAGGAAGAATATGTGGTTATTTCTTAGATGGGGATATCTAGATTTCGTTGTTGACTGAATAGTATTGGAGGAAAAGGTGGTATTTGAGTGCCTTCCTGAACTGAGTTAGGTCTATAATGGCCCGAATGTCGGATGGTAGCGCATTCCAGCATTTGGGGACGTAGAAACTGAAAGCTCTGTTTGCCGTTGTCATGTTGCATTTTGTCGATGCCTTTGGGGTTATTAGTAGGTTTACAGCTGTTGCTCTTCTGGATCTGTTGGGGGGCACTGAGTGGATAAGTTCTGTGAGTGTGGAAGATGAAATACCATTGATTGCCTTGAATGAGAGTAGTAGGGTTTTAAAGATGATCCTTCCATGGATCGGGAGCCAGTGTAGCTGCTTGAGAATAGGAGTCACGTGGTCACTTCTGGAGGCTCCGTAGAGGACCCTTGCTGCAGCATTCATGGCCAGCTGTAATGGGCTCAGTGTAGATTGAGGGAGACCTTGTAAGATGGCATTTGCAAAGTCGAAGTGTGGTAGGATTAGCACTTGATATATAGTCCGGAAATCATCTGGGTCCAATAGGGAGCGCAAATGCCTGAGTGAACGGATTTTGAAATATACAGCTTTGACTATATTGCTTATGTGATGTTTCATATCTAGACGTTGGTCCAAGGTGACTCCGAGGTATTTTATTGTTTCTTTTGTTTGTAAGTCAGCATCCTTGACCGTTACATGGGACGGAGGAATAAAGTTGGGGTCTCTGGCGATGAAAAGCACCTCCGTTTTCTTGTGTTGAATGCGGAGGTTTTGAGATTGGAGCCATTCTGAGACTGCATTGAAACAATCTATCAGTGGTGTCAGGTCCAATTGAACTGTAGAGAATGGCATGTATAGGAGTATGTCATCAGCATATATCAAACAATTCACGTTAAAAGACCTAATGATATTGCATATGGGTTGCATGTATATATTGAATAGGAGAGAAGACAACGAGGACCCTTGAGGCACCCCTTGTTTTTGATGGAAGCGTTTTGATTCCTCTGATCCGGATTTCACATATTGCCATCTTCCATCCAGATAAGACTTGCACCATTCAAGCGCAGTGTTGCAGATGCCCTTCTCTTTCAGTCGACCGAGGAGGAGTTCGTGACTCACCGAGTCGAACGCCGCGGCGATGTCCAAGAAGATGAGCACAAAACCTTGTCGGATGTTATCAATGCCTGTGATGTTATTGTTGAAAAGGCTAGTGAGGAGGGTCTCGACTCCATGATATTCTCTGAACCATGTTGGCAGTGATCTAGGGGAGCTGCAGAATCTATATGATCCTGAATTTGCCTTTGTACCTCTTTCTCAATTATCTTAGCTAGGAGGGGAATACTAGCTATTGGCCTATAAGAATTGACCCGTTGGGGCTCTAGTTTGGGGTTCTTCAATAGCGGCCTAATGGAAGTCTGTTTGAGTGCTGTGGGGAAGGAACCAGTTGTGAAGGAGAGGTTCATCAGATTTGCGATGAAAGGGCTGAACTCACTGCGTAGCTCCTTAATCCAAAAAGCTGGGCAAGGGTCAGTCTGCGCTGTGGAGGTATTGAGAGATGCTATTGTATCCTCAATATATTTAATGGATGGAGTGGAAAATTCATTTAGAGGGGTTAGGCCGGTTGGTTCTTGATACGAGTCTGCAGAAACTTTGTCAGTCTGTACGATCTTGGATTGCAAGTAGTCCGCAAATTTTTGTGGGTGAATCTCACTGTGTTGTTCGGGAGATGGTTCTTTCGAAAGAGATTTGACCAAGTTGAAAAGATCACGTGGCTTGTTCAATGATCTCTTTAGAGTGTCGGTGTGATATTGTTTCATTTTGATTGTGATTGCTTCTCGGTGCATTGATAGGTGGAGTCGGTAAGCGGACTGATCTTCAGTAGAGAGCGATCGGCGCCATCGGCGCTCAAGTCTGCGTAGCTGAGTAAGAGAAGATCGCAGCTCAGGAGAGAACCAGGGGGCAGAGCTTCTTTTTATCCTTGCTGTGTTATTGGAGTTCGGGCGTTGAGAGATGGCATTAAGGGTGAAGTTCCAGGAGGAGATTAGTTCTTCAAGGTCAGGCGTGGTTTTGTTGAGGAGTGAGTGGGTCTCAGACATGATGTGTTCCCTGTTAAATGGGCGAAAGCTTCTTATGGACGTTGTGGTGTGCTGTTCATATTTTGGCTGCTATGCAGCTGCTTATTGCTGATGGGTATCTGGAGATTAATCAATTTGTGGTCCGACCAGGGTACATCAATGACCGATACTGCTAGGTCGTGGTTTTGTTCAATGACCGACTGGGGAGCAAACACCATATCAAGAATATTCCCCTTTATATGTGTGGGTTTGTTGATGATTTGCTTGAAACCCAAGTCCTCAATGGCATCAAGGAAGGCAGTAGCGTGGTTTTGGTGTAATGATGGGAGATTGAAATCACCCATTATCCAATTTGGTCTATTGGGATTGAGGGTGTTGGCCGCTAGGTCAATAATGGTAGGGAGGTCATCTGTGGAAGCAGACGGTGTTCTGTACAACAGGTTGATGGAGCATTGCTGGTTTGCGATGGAGAGAATGTCCAGGTTGTTTGTGCTAGAGGAGTCAGTTATGTGGAAGTTCAGGTCTGATTTGGTGAGTATGAGCACTCCTCCTCCTTTTTTGTTTTCTCTATGTCTTGTGTGCATGGAGAAGTTGGGGGGTAGGAGTTGGTTGAGGAGAACGTTGTCCTCTGATGATAGCCAGGTTTCCGTGATCATAAGTAGATCCAGGTCATAAAGGGAGATTATGTCTAGAACAGGCCATTTTTTGCATATAGAGCGCGCATTTATGATGGCACACTTTAGGGGTCGGCAGTTCAGAGGTTTATCCTGGTTGGGTGTTTTGGATAGCTGAAGCGCTATGTGAATCAAGTGGGAGCGGCTTCTGTAGGCGTCACTTCCTGGGTGGGAGTGTGTAGGTCCAGACCATCTTTTTCCATGGCTATTCAAGATGGGAGTATTACTGTGGGATGGATAAAGGGCGTGGGAGGTTCCAAGCCAGTGTGCAAGGAGGTAAAAGCTAACAAGGGCGGTGAACTGAAGGGCCATTTTGATGACAATTTAGTGGGGAATCGTGCGCTAAAGGGATTTTGCACTAAAGAGATAAGGTAATAAAGCAGTAATGCAGTAATGGAGTGGTGCAGTAATGAGGCACTACAGTCATGAGGAGTTATAATGAGAAAACAAAACTGAGATGGTACAGTAGGGAGATTTGTAATAGTGCGAGTACTCAAGGGTACAGATTAAATATTCTGACACATTAAATACACTGATACCATGACGAGAAGCTAAAAATGATATGATGCAATGGAGAGATACTACTCTAACAGGTTATATGGTACCTTGAACGAACAACATAATAATAGATCATATAGTCTATGCTGTTTAGTACCTTTCCAGTGTGTAATCAGCCCCCTATGTTGGATTGATCTTCTTATGTAGTGCGGGGTTTAAATTTACGAACTTCCGTTGTTATATGTGGCTGGGGTGAGCTTGTGTTGGTGGACGTCTTCAGAATCTGGGTGGTTGGCAGCAGTTTTAGGGTGTCCTTCCTCTTGGTCCACGCCTAAGGGCCACGCCAAAGGGCCCTCTAGCGAGGCCCTCAGGCGCGGGTGCGCCTGCTCACAGCCCCTTTTAAAAGGAGCCGCTAAGCCCCGATTGGGCTGCTGATGAGGAAGGAGGCGTCCGGTGGCTGCAGAAGCTCTATCCCCCCTGGGAGAGCACGCGGGATTGAAGAGAGCTATATCCTTTTTAAGATACGGCGACCAGAATTGCACACAATATTCAAGGTGCGGTCTCACCATGGAACGATATAGAGGCATTATTCGTATTGGTAATGCTACTTCTACTCCCTTTCAGCAGAAACAAGGTGTACCACAAGGCTCCTCCTTGTCTGCGCTGCTGTTCAACATCTATATGCAGCCAATCTGTAACATTGCACGCTGTTTTGGTATATCTTGCCTTATGTATGCGGATGATGTGTTATTATTCTCACCGATATCTGTATCATACCCAAACTATACAGTGCTAATCAACTGTTTTAATTCAATAACTAATTGGCTTCTCTCTCAAAACCTCCGCATTAACTTTAAAAAAACAGAGGTTCTTATAATCACAAGGAATAAATCTTTCTCCCCCCATCAATTCTAAAAGTCAGAGATGCTGATCTCCAAGTCAAATCAAATATTCGATATCTAGGAGTAATTCTGGATCAAAGGTTAGACTTCAAGGAACATATAAAACGCACCGTAAAGGCGGTTTACTTCAAGATAAAAACCCTTCGTCATCTGAGACCTATGATGGAGTCTGATGACTTTCGCACCATCTTTCAAGCTCTAGTCACACCGCACTTTGATTATGCTAACATAATACTCCATGGCTTACCAAATTAACTATTAATCCTCTTCAATTAGCCATGAACGCAGCAGCTCGTGTCCTCTGCGGATCATCAAAGTGTGAACATATTTCCCCCATTCTAGAGAAGCTTCATTGGCTACCAATAAGCTGCAGAATCCAATATAAGGCCATCCTTACCACCTTTAGGGCCTTCAATAATATTTCTCAAGATTCCATCTCTGATCTCATCATACACACAACAAATAACAGGTCCAGGAGATCTCCAGCTGTTGACACACTTCTTATACCAAACGTTTCCTTAAAAGCTAATCAATCATCCATCAATAGGGCTTTTTCGAATTATGCTCCTAGATGTTGGAACAAACTCCCTCCCAATATCAGAGCAATTAAAGACATCAAACAATTTAAAAAAGCCCTCAAACACCACCTTTTCATCGCACACTTCAAACACCTAAACACCCCTTCCCCTCCCCCATCCTTTTAACCTCATACCTACCCTAACTGTATAGATTTTATATATCTCCAACATGTATTTCTAGAAATATAAATGTTTTCCCTGTTACTTCCTTGTTAATTTTCCTGTTACTTGTAATAGGTCAGTTATAGCTGACCAAATGTTGTATTGTTTCAATTTCAATTGTTTCAAGCACTCATCCTACCACATTTCGATTTCGCCAATTCAATTCTACAAGGTCTCCCACAATCCACCCTAAGTTCTCTTCAACTTGCCATGAACACTGCTGCAAGGGTTTTACAAGGAGCATCCAGGAGTAATCACGTGACACCAATTCTCAAACATCTTCACTGGCTCCCGATACAAGGCAGAATCATATTCAAAACCCTAATTCTCACATACAAGGCCATATATGGTTTATCTTCAAACTCTCTAACTGATCTCACACAAGTTTTACCTCCAACTAGAACCAGAAGAAAAATAGCGACAAACACCCTAATAATGCCGAAGGCCATAACAACCTGTAGCCAAGCAACAGCGAACAGAGCCTTCATGTTTTGCGCACCAAAATATTGGAACTCCCTACCACCCGAAATTCGTGCCATAACCGGCATAGTCCAATTCAGAAAGGCCCTCAAACATAACCTATTCATCAAATACTACCCCACTTAAAGTCCATAATACTCACCACAAACTTAACACAATCCCCTCCTTTTCCAAACATTATTGATAATATTACATAAATACTTCTCTCATGAGATCGAATTAGCAGATCAATATTCTATGTATATAGTTCAATGTATATAGTTTTACCCCCCATATTATCCATGTTTATCTTATCCAAATTTATTTTCCTGTTTTATGTAATACCGAGCAGGCTGTTGTTCTGGTCTTTGGTTCTCTGTAAACCGCGCTGATTGTAAATAGCGCGGTATATAAAAAATTGAAATAAATAAAATAAATAAATAAATAAATGTAAACCGCACTGATGACAAATAGCGCGGTATATAAGAAAAATAAATAAATAAATTATAATATCTTTTGTTTTATTTTCCATTCCTTTCCTTATCATACCTAGCATTCTATGTGCTCTCTTGGCCGCCGCTGCACACTGGGCCAAGGGTTTTAACATGGTATCCACAATGACACCTAAATCTTTTTCCTGGGTGGTGGTTCCTAATGTGGAACCTTGCATCGTGTAACCATAGTTTGGGTTGTTCTTCCCTAGGTGCATAACCTTGCACTTGTCCACATTAAATTTCATCTGCCATTTTGATGCCCAGTCTTCCAATTTATCGAGATCCTCTTGCAATTTTCCACAATCCTCTTGGGTTTTAACAACTTTAAATAGTTTTGTGTCATCTGCAAATTTGATAACCTCACTCGTTATTCCACTTTCCAGGTCATTTATGAATATGTCAAAAAGCAGTGGACCCAGCACAGATCCCTGGGGTACACCACTATTCACCTTTCTCCATTGGGAAAATTGGCCATTTAGCCCTACCCTCTGCTTTCTGTCTTTCAACCAGTTCCTGATCCACAATAGTACACGGCCTCCTATCCCATGACTCTTTAGTTTTGCCAAAAGTCTCTGATGAGGGACCTTGTCAAAGGCTTTCTGAAAGTCCAGATACACAATATCAACCGACTCACCTTTGTCCACCTGTTTATTCACTACTTCAAAAAAACATAACAGATTAGTAAGACAAGATCTTCCTTGTCTAAAGCAATGTTGGCTGTCTCCCATTAGGTCATACAAATATAAACAGCCTAACCGGAGTTTAACTATGATACAGCATACAAAACACAAACAACTCCACTAATTTAACCAATTGTAGCAATTGAATAACTTTGCAATACACAAGCTAACAATACTGCGGTGACAGGGGAGCACAGACCTCAGACAAACCCCCAAATAGGCATTGAGTACTTCAAAACCGGAAAAACCGGATTTCAGTAAACCATGGGGAAAGAATAGCATCAACGGTCTGTGACCTACCCCCACCATCCATCAAACAGTATTGAAAAGCTTATTTTTATACAGTACTGATGGGAAAACAACACTTACATATTCCAACTACAATAATGAAAGAGACATAAGATATAATATATATCAATAGGTTAACTAATGCTTTAAACCTTCAGTAGCAAACAAATAACATATTTTATGTCCCTTAATAGCCATTGCTCAAAATGGAAACAGAACAAAACTCAAAAAGCTCAAAAAGAGCAAAAACCCATCAGTAAAAGTAGCAATCCACAGCTTCAAGATGGCATAAAGATGGCATTAGATCTCAACCCCGACGCCACAATCAGACGTCCCTCTTAGTGTTTCACAGACACTGCTTCAGGGGGGTGAACTATAAAAACAAATAAAACAATAAAAAAGTGCTAAATCTATCAACTACATACCACATACTTCATTTTCACTTCTAAACAGATCAAAGCCGGGAGTTCTTACCATGCCCGCACCAAAACCACATACACATCAGAAAGCTCAGCTAACGTACCTCCTCACATCCATGAGCCAGATTAAATACCCAACTAATGGCGTCTGACGTCATCACTCCATCGCCGCCAGAGAACCGCCAAAATTACCCAATAGGCTACCCCTGACCGTGTCCCCATTACTGCTGTCCAACCAATCACTCCCACACACAAGAACCCTCACATACAAGCCTGCCAATCGATAGTGAAATTCAATCCCCCAGGGGCCACCGTATGAAGCAAAAATATCCACCGCTGCTCCCGACGTATCAAGAATTGCTCCCGAGAAAGCCCCCCAGAACCCTGAAGTACCCGCTCGATTCCAAAGCACAACAGATCAGTAAATGCATGTCCAAAATCTAAACAATGGCTAACCAATGGAGCCTCCCGTCTCTTGCAGCGCAACCTACTGCGGTGTTCTCCCAAGCGTATATATAAAGGACGAATGGTTTTACCAACATACAGGAGACGGCACGGGCAAAAAATCCCATACACAATATAATCTGATTTACAGGAAGTACATGATTTTAAATAAAACACTTTCCCAGCATAAGCAAAACGATCAGTCTCCCAACAAACCCCACAACATGTACATTCACCACACCGAACGTGCCGCCCCCGGCATTCAATCTGTTCCACACTCGGTAACCTGGAGGGACTCAGAAGCTCTTTAAAATTCCTATTCCGCTGCCATACACACCTAACACTCTTGTTTTCTAGACCAGGCAAAGGCTGCAAAACATTACTATGCCTCCGTAGGATTCGCTGAATCTGCATGCTCAAAGGTGAGTATCTAGAAATAAAGTTCACACACTCTTCCTGATGTACCGCCTTCTCCTTAGGGGCTAACAACCAACTCCTATCGTTATATAACGCCCGCTTATAGGCCCGTTCTACCACCTTCACAGGATAGCCCCTCTGAACAAAGGCATTTTTCAAAAAACAAGCCTGGACCTTAAAATCTTCTCTAGAAGAACAATTGCGCCGGTAGCGCAAGAACTGCGAAAACGGCAGACCTCTAATCAATCCCTTCGGGTGAGCACTGGTAAAATGTAGAAAAGTATTCCTATCGGTTGTTTTCCTGTAAACAGTGCCCCAACTATCTTCCTGTCGCCATATACGAACATCCAAAAAAACCACCGAATACGCATCAAAGTTCATCGTAAACTGTATGGACGGGTCGACTCCATTTAACCAATCACAAAACATAGTCAAGGACTCAACGGTGCCCTCCCAGAGCATAAAGATATCGTCAATGTATCGCCGCCAGATTTTAACCTGGGATGAATACGGCGAATTCTCCAACCATCGCTTCTCATAAAATCCCATAAAGAGATTAGCGACAGAAGGAGCAAAAGACGCTCCCATAGCTACCCCCATCTTCTGCTGAAACATTTCATCATTGAATTGAAAATAATTCTGACCAAGAGCCAGCCCAGCGCACTGCAACAAAAATTCAAGTAACTCAACCTCAACATCTCCCCGTTGCTGAAGCCCCAAAGTAATCGCCTCCATCGCCGCCCCCTGCGGGATACTAGTATAAAGGGCATTTACTTCCAAGGTAACTAAGAGGATAGACGGATTTTTGGCCCAAACATCAGCTGCCATTAAAACATCCAAAAAATGCATAGTGTCACGGAGAAAAGAAGGAATGAGCTTCAATAAGAGACGCAGAAATGAATCTAACAGCATAGAAAGGGGCTCCAAAACTGATCCCCTTGTCGAGACAATAGGTCTCCCCGGGGGGTGTTTCAGATTCTTGTGAATTTTAGGAAGCAAATAGAAAACAGGTACAGAGGGTGATCGAACATTCAAAAATGACATTTCCTTCTTAGATATCAAATGTTTCTCTAGAGCATGAGACGTTAACTCATGTATCTTCAATTGTAAAGCTGCAGTGGGGTCCCCTTCCAATTTAACGTACACATCCAGATCAGACAACTGACGATAAACTTCTTTTAAATAATCTTCCCTATTCATAACCACAATCGCACCCTAATTTAATTGCGTTTTGGGAGTTGGTAATGCGCGATATGGCTAGGCTGGAGAGTCTGCCTATGCGCAAATCTAAGAATGTGTTATCTCCCCAGGAACGATCTGTTTTGGAGGGTCTGACCACTAGGTTGGATATTATTTGTCACACGGTGTCGTGGACACAAAGATTATGCGCCACTAGGTAGCGCTATGAATGAATGAAAAGTCCGAGTGCAGGGTAATAAAGGCTTTTTTATTCCCCGTTCAAAAGCAAGGTTCAAAATAAGAGACAGTTTGATAATAGAAAACAGTCCTTTGTTTCAAAAGGTACCAAAGTTCATTGGCTAATCAACTGTTACTTCACAGTTCAAAGCAGGCTTCTTCAAAGTAATATTCAGAATAGTTAAACAATCAAAATATATTGCATTTATTCTTCTTTGTAACATGCACAGTTTTGAGCACAGGCAGTGCACCAATTACACTCCATGTCCTCAGGTAAAGGTAAGGGAATAGTGCTTGGAAAATCCACTTCCATTAAATCATCTGCCCCATACAGATCCAATGTGCTTTCACTATCCCTGTCTATTCCAGTATGGCAATCTTCAGCTTGGGAGTTTTGCTCCAAATAAGCAGGGGCTCTCAAAGCTGGCGGTAAACTGGTGAACCAGTCTTTACTCTGGCTTCTTTTAAAAGGAACGTTTCTTTTAGGATGGCTTCTAGCAGTGCAATCATTACAGTTAAACTTTACTGTCTCATACCTTGGCTCCCTGGGTAAAAACTTCAGTTGTTTGTACAACTGCTTCTCCCTCCGAGTAGGTAAAACTGGGTAGTGATCTTCTAGAGATAAGCCTCTCTCAGAACCTCCCTCTCTGGTTCTTTGCTTTCTTCTCTCTATATCACAAACAGGTAGAGTATAGGAACTAGGCGTGGCAGGGCCTCTTACCTTGGAGTAACTTCCACCAAACTCCCCTTGCACAACAGGTTTAGTTTGGATTTTATGGCTTCCCACCTTGTAAGGTCTGTCATGATGCGGGCACTAATAAAGCTGATTTTATGAAAAGAAATCCTGATTTAGAGGAACTAGAGGTGCAGTTACCTCCTGGCACACATAGAGGGAGCGGGAGCAGACATACTGATCCTAGTGAATCTAATCACAGTAATGACCTGCAGCTGACAGAGAACCAGGAAGTCAGTAACAAAGGTTCTCTTTATAAACCAGAGCAGAACGCTCTTGGAAGGCAGGAGGAGAAGGAGAGGCAAAGGCAGGAGGAGAAGGAGAGGCAAAAGCAGGAGCAGAACCGAAAGACACAGCAATGGAGATGGCAGCAGTTGCAAAGAAAGCCATGGACAAATAAGCAGTGGGAACAACAGCAGGAGCTGAGAAAGGAAGGAACTGGAACCGGAGCTGAACTAGAAGCTGAACCAATAGTAAAGCCTAGAAGCTATCAGAGGTACAAACCTGTTTGCTGTGAAAGAGGCCAAGCTGGAAGTTGGAACAGAAACAGACCACACGAGGTGGGAAGCCATAGAATCCAAACTAAGCCTATTGGGCAAGGAGAGTTTGGTAGAAGGTGCTCCAAGGTAAGAGGCGGTGCCACGCCTAGTTCTTTTACTCTGCCTGTTTATGATACAAGGAGAAGGAAGCTAAGAACCAGAGGGGAAGGTTCTGTAAGGAGTTTATCTCCAGAAAAGCACTGCTCAGTTTTACCCAGTCAGAAGGAAAAACAGTTGTATAAACAACAGAGGTTTTTACTCCATGAGCCAAGGTTTGAAACAGTAAGGTTTAACCCTAAGCACTGCACTGCTGGAAGCCATCCGCAAAGAAAGCTTCTCTCTAAAAACAACCTGAATAAAGATTGGTATTCTAATTTACCACCAGCCATAAGAGTTCCTGCTTACCTAAAGCAAAACTCCCATGCTGAAGATTGTCAGGCTAACACAGACAGGGATAGTGAAACCCCTTTGACCCAAAATGAGGAAGAGGATATGATGGAGGTGGATTTCCCCCATACTATTCCCTCATCTTTTCCGGAGGACATGGAGTGCGATTGGTGCACGGCCTACGCTCCCAAGTGTGCCTGCTGTAACGAAGAATGAATGTAAATATACTTTTGGTTGTTTATTGTGAAGAATATTACCTTTAAGAAAAACCTGCTATAAACTGTGAAGTAACAGTTCTCAAGCCAGAGAGCCTTGGCACCTTTTGAAACAAAGGACTATTTTGTTAAGCAACGTATCTCTAATTTGAACCCATGCATTATAACGGGGAATAAAGCCTTTTATTACCCTTCACTCAGGTCTTATTGTTCTTTATAGCGCTACATAGTGGCGCGCAATCTTTGTGTCACGACACCTTGTGGCAGGTCTATTTCTGTTCCAGCTTCCAGCTTGGCTTTTTCTACAGCAATCAGGTCTGTGTCCTTGATAGCTTCCAGGCTTTACTGCTGTTTCACCTCTAACTCCAGTTCCTTCTTCCTCTTTCTCTTCCTTCCTCAGCTCCTGCTGTTGTTTCCACTGCTTATTCCTCCATTGCTCTCTTTGCAACTGCTGCCATCTCCTCTTCTCCTGCCGTTTCTCTTGCTGTTTCTGTCCAGAAGCATTCTGCTCTGGTTTATAAAGAGATCCGTGGCTGCTGACTTCCTGGTTCTCTGTCAGCTGCAGGTCATCAGTGAGATTAGGTTCTTTAGGATCAGTGTGTCTGTTCCTGCTCCCTCTAGCTGTGCCAGGAGGTAACTGCACATCTAGTTCTTCTAAAACAGGATTTCTTTTCTTAAAACCAACTTTATTAGTGACCGCATCATGACATATTATTAAACGGGCAGATAATGGGGGTGCGATTGTGGTTATGAATAGGGGAGATTATTTAAAAGAAGTTTATCGTCAGTTGTCTGATCTGGATGTGTACGTTAAATTGGAAGGGGACCCCACTGCAGCTTTACAATTGAAGATACATGAGTTAACGTCTCAAGCTCTAGAGAAACATTTGATATCTAAGAAGGAAATGTCATTTTTGAATGTTCGATCACCCTCTGTACCTGTTTTCTATTTGCTTCCTAAAATTCACAAGAATCTGAAACACCCCCGGGGAGACCTATTGTCTCGACAAGGGGATCAGTTTTGGAGCCCCTTTCTATGCTGTTAGATTCATTTCTGCGTCTCTTATTGAAGCTCATTCCTTCTTTTCTCCGTGACACTATGCATTTTTGGATGTTTTAATGGCAGCTGATGTTTGGGCCAAAATCCGTCTATCCTCTTAGTTACCTTGGATGTAAATGCCCTTTATACTAGTATCCCGCAGGGGGCGGCGATGGAGGCGATTACTTTGGGGCTTCAGCAACGGGGAGATGTTGAGGTTGAGTTACTTGAATTTTTGTTGCAGTGCGCTGGGCTGGCTCTTGGTCAGAATTATTTTCAATTCAATGATGAAATGTTTCAGCAGAAGATGGGGGTAGCTATGGGAGCGTCTTTTGCTCCTTCTGTCGCTAATCTCTTTATGGGATTTTATGAGAAGCGATGGTTGGAGAATTCGCCGTATTCATCCCAGGTTAAAATCTGGCGGCGATACATTGATGATATCTTTATGCTCTGGGAGGGCACCGTTGAGTCCTTGACTATGTTTTGTGATTGGTTAAATGGAGTCGACCTGTCCATACAGTTTACGATGAACTTTGATGCGTATTCGGTGTTTTTTTTGGATGTTCGTATATGGCGACAGGAAGATAGTTGGGGCACTACTGTTTACAGGAAAACAACCGATAGGAATACTTTTCTACATTTTACCAGTGCTCACCCGAAGGAATTGATTAGAGGTCTGCCGTTTTCGCAGTTCTTGCGCTACCGGCGCAATTGTTCTTCTAGAGAAGATTTTAAGGTCCAGGCTTGTTTTTTGAAAAATGCCTTTGTTCAGAGGGGTTATCCTGTGAAGGTGGTAGAACGGGCCTATAAGTGGGCGTTATATAACGATAGGAGTTGGTTGTTAGCCCCTAAGGAGAAGGCGGTACATCAGGAAGAGTGTGTGAACTTTATTTCTAGATACTCACCTTTGAGCATGCAGATTCAGCGAAACCTACGGAGGCATAGTAATGTTTTGCAGCCTTTGCCTGGTCTAGAAAACAAGAGTGTTAGGTGTGTATGGCAGCGGAATAGGAATTTTAAAGAGCTTCTGAGTCCCTCCAGGTTACCGAGTGTGGAACAGATTGAATGCCGGGGCGGCACGTTCGGTGTGGTGAATGTACATGTTGTGGGGTTTGTTGGGAGACTGATCGTTTTGCTTATGCTGGGAAAGTGTATTATTTAAAATCATGTACTTCCTGTAAATCAGATTATATTGTGTATGGGATTTTTTGCCCGTGCCGTCTCCTGTATGTTGGTAAAACCATTCGTCCTTTATATATACGCTTGGGAGAACACCGCAGTAGGTTGCGCTGCAAGAGACGGGAGGCTCCATTGGTTAGCCATTGCTTAGAGTTTGGACATGCATTTACTGATCTGTTGTGCTTTGGCATCGAGCGGGTACTTCAGGGTTATGGGGGGCTTTCTCGGGAGCAATTCTTGATACGTCGGGAACAGCGGTGGATATTTTTGCTTCATACGGTGGCCCCTGGGGGATTGAATTTCACTATCGATTGGCAGGCTTGTATGTGAGGGTTCTTGTGTGTGGGAGTGATTGGTTGGACAGCAGTAATGGGGACACGGTCAGGGGTAGCCTATTGGGTAATTTTGGCGGTTCTCTGGCGGCGATGGAGTGATGATGTCAGACGCCATTAGTTGGGTATTTAATCTGGCTCATGGATGTGAGAAGGTACGTTAGCTGAGCTTTCTGATGTGTATGTGGTTTTGGTGCGGGCATGGTAAGAACTCCCGGCTTTGATCTGTTTTGAAGTGAAAATGAAGTATGTGGTATGTAGTTGATAGATTTAGCACTTTTTTATTGTTTTATTTGTTTTTATAGTTCACCCCCCTGAAGCAGCATCTGTGAAACGCTAAGAGGGACGTCTGATTGTGGCGTCGGGGTTGAGATCTAATGCCATCTTTATGCCATCTTGAAGCTGAGGATTGCTACTTTTACTGATGGGTGTTTGCTCTTTTTGAGCTTTTTGAGTTTTGTTCTGTTTCCATTTTGAGCAATGCCTATTAAGGGACATAAAATATGTTATTTGTTTGCTACTGAAGGTTTAAAGCATTAGTTAACCTATTGATATATATTATATCTTATGTCTCTTTCATTATTGTAGTTGGAATATGTAAGTGTTGTTTTCCCCATCAGTACTGTATAAAAATAAGCTTTTCAATACTGTTTGATGGATGGTGGGGGTAGGTCACAGACCGTTGATGCTATTCTTTCCCCATGGTTTACTGAAATCCGGTTTTTTCCGGTTTTGAAGTACTCAATGCCTATTTGGGGGTTTGTCTGAGGTCTGTGCTCCCCTGTCACCGCAGTATTGTTAGCTTGTGTAGTGCAAAGTTATTCAATTGCTACAATTGGTTAAATTAGTGGAGTTGTTTGTGTTTTGTATGCTGTCCCATTAGGTCATGACTATCTACATGCTGAGTAATTGAAAGCATGTATGTTGGTACAGGGTACCGTACACTATTAGACTGACTAAACCTGAGAAAGAGTTCAGAACCTTGCTTAGAAATAAACTTCATATATTTGCTTACTAAGTGAAGGTTTACATAAATAAAGAAAAGGGCAGGTTGTACTCTAGCCTCTCTGTTTCAGGGTTATTAGCTAAAATACTCTCAGGGTTAGTAGATATCAAGAAGTACTCAGGGTTAGTAGATATCAAGTTATCAGCAGTAAACAATTATGTCAATTAGGTCAATTATGTCTTGGAATCCTGTATGTCTCCTCATAATGACCTATGTAGCAGTAAACAGTTATGTCTTGGACTCCATTTATGTCTCCGTACACTCACCCACATTGAATAAAGTTGACCTACAATATGATAAATACGTCATCTTTGACGTATAATGATAAAGTGAAATTATGCTGTATCATCCAAAAGAATCCTATAAATAAAGTGAACCATGGCTAGTGTCACGGGGTAGAGCAGGAATTACCTATGGAAACAGAAAGGGCAGGGCTAGGTAGATCTGAAACTGACAGATCCAAGCACATGCTGCAGGGTTGCTATAAGCAACCATGGAAAACAAAGGTAACCAGAGGTAGAACGTGCTCCTGCAAAGGATTACCTCATCCTCAATCAGTTAATGAAAGGCAGCTGAGAGCAGGGCAAGGTCAACAGAATGCAGGTAGTGACGCAGTTAAAATGCATACAGAGTCACTTACCGGCAGAACTAAGCAGGATTTCTCAGAGAGCAGAACTAAGCAGGATTTCTCAGAGAGCAGAACTAAGCAGGATTTCTCAGAGAGCAGAACTAAGCAGGATCTCTCAGAGAGCAGAACTAAGCAAGATTTCTCAGAGAGCAGAGCTAAGCAGGATTTCTCAGAGAGAGGAGCTAACTGGGATTTCTCAGAGGAGAGAGACATCAAGGATACTACAACAGCTGGGGCAGAAAAGGAGAATACTTCTCATTGGAGTTTGAATAAAGTTCCTAAGGAAAGAATATCCAAGGGCAATTGCAGGGTGCTAGGAAGCACGGAGCAAGAGGCCAGTGAAAAGAATCACAGAGGAATTCAATCCAGCAGGAAAGAGAAACCCTTGAGAGACGGTCCTTCTGCTAACAGGTACCCAGAAAACAGTAAGGGGTTTAGAAGGGACACTTACCTGTTTAAGAACCAGCCAGTGGCTAGAGGCAGTAAGAAGCCTGCTTTTAGAAGTATCAACGCTGACTTTCCATGCTGTAAAAGCTCGAGAGAAATCCTCCCTGAGGACTGGCTGAAAGCCTGTAATAGAGAGGGCCTTAGAAGCATAAGTTTTCCCTATACACAACTAGGAAGGTTGGGTCCCCTAGGGGCAGGGCCGGATTTACCTTGAGTGAGGCCCTACGCCAACAAAAATTGTGGGCCCCCAGCAGGGGCGGCCCAAGGGGGGGTGCGGGGCCTCATTTGCATAAGGGGCCTCATTTGCATAAATATTTGCATAATGTTACCATATACTAACTTTTAGTAAACGTGCCTCTTAATGAGTGTATGGATAAAGAAAGACTAAAAGATTTCTACATTACTATAATCCAGTGCCAACTGCCAGACACATTAGGAACTACTACAAACACTGCCCATTTAGAACCCATAGTAAACCCGCCGTATCCTAACAGCACTACCAGGACTCACAAAGCACCATACTCTACCAATCAAAAGGCAACACTGCAAATATTAAACCAATACATTTCAGAGAACAACAATACATGACCTACTGGGGAAAGAGAACAAGTGGCAATGTCAAATAGGAATTATATAAACAGAACACCTCAGCTCAGTTACACATGCAGAACATAGACCATCACCAAACAAGTAATCACAATTTAGAAACAGGAAGACAATAATTAAACTGGGAATCCCAAAAGCCAAACTTGGAATGTACAACACTGTAGAAATAAAACTATACATTAATTTGCTCTTGTACTAAACAAAGCGCAGACGTTAATGATGCACATTTACCAGAGCTGACATATTCCAATTAATAAATTCAAAATAAAGAGATATTTTTCTACCTTTTGTGCATTTTTTTCAGCTGCAATTGCTCCAGCCACTTTCTTCTGGTTTCTTCGTGTCCTTTCTTCTCTCTTCTAGATTTTTTTCCATTCTCTCTCTACATCTGCTTTAACATACTAATCTTTCTCCTTTTGCTCTTTCCTCATTCCTATTTCATCCACTCAAATTTTACCCCTCCATCCTCAATCCCCACTTACTCTCCCAATACCCGCCAATTGTAGATTTTTTATCCCTCCCACACAAAATATTTTTCCCTTCTCCATTTTACTCTTCCAGCCCCATCCCATTCTAATCCTCCCCCAACATCAGCTCCCTTCTAGTTCCAGCCTCACCCAGCATCCATTCCCTTCTAGTCCCTGCATCAGCCCATTTCCAGTCCTAGCCATCCATCAGCCCATTTCCAGTCCTAGCCACCCATCAACCCACTTACAGTCCTTAACCCCCCATCACCCCATTTTCAGTTTAAGCCCCCCCCCCTATAACCCATTACCAGTCCTAACCCCCCATCAGCCCACTTCCAGTCCTAACCCCATCAACCCATTTCCAGTCAGCCCCCCATAGCCCATTGCCAGTCCTACCCCCCCCATCAGCCCACAGCCCATTACCAGTCCTAACCCCATCATCCCACCTCCAGTTTTAACCCCCCAGCCCATTTCCAGTCCTAGCCCCCCATAGCCCATTACCAGACAACCCCCATCAGCCCACAGCCCATTACCAGTCTTAACCCCCCCAAAGCCCTTTACCAGTTCTAACCCCCCCCAAAAGTCCATTACCAGTCCTAACCCCATCAGCCCATCTCCAGTCTTAACCCCCCAGCCCATTTCCAGTCCTAGCCCCCCATAGCCCATTACCAGACAGCCCCCATCAGCCCACAGCCCATTACCAGTCTTAACCCCCCCCAAAGCCCATTGCCAGTTCTAAGCCCCCCCAACAGCCCACAGCCCATTACCAGTCCTAACCCCATCAGCCCACCTCTAGCCTTAACCCCCCCCAGCCCATTTCCAGCCCAATCCCCCCCAATTGCCAATTACCAGTCCTACCCCCCCCGCCCATTTCCAGCCCCATCCCCCCCAATAGCCCATTACCAGTCCTACCCCCCCCCCCTAGCCCATTACCAGTCCTACCCCCCCCCCCCCGGCCTAAAGTAAAATTTAATTTTAAAAAAAAACCGGGTGGCTGCCGCCGCGGGGCCCCCTCTGCTGCCGCGTCAGCACTGACTGACCCGCGGGGGCCCCGTCTACAAGCTGAAGCCGTCGGTTCGGTTCGTTCTTTCCTCCCTCCCTCCATGCAGGCTGCAGGCTGTGAGAGACGCGAAGGGAGAGCGTCTCCTCGCGTCTCTGTTAAGCCCGCAGGGGCTGATGGGAAATTTCCCATCAGCCCCTGCGGGCTTAACAGAGACGCGAGGAGACACTCTCCTTTCGCGTCTCTCACAGCCTGCAGCCTGCACGGAGGGAGGGAGGGAGGGACGAACCGAACCGACGGCTTCAGCTTGTAGACGGGGCCCCCGCGGGTCAGTCGGTGCTGCCACGGCAGCAGAGGGGGCCCCGCGGCGGCAGCCACCAGGTTTTTTTTTTAATTTTATTTTTAAAAAAATGAACTTGTTCTTTTTTTGTGGGCCCCTGCCGGCTGTGGGCCCTACGCCATGGCGTACATGGCGTATAGGTAAATCCGGCCCTGCCTAGGGGCAGACTGTGAGAAATACGGTAACTTCCCATCCTACCTTGGTGAAGGGGGGAAGGGAAGTCTTGCAGAAGACGGAAGCTTGCACAGCCAAGAAAGGAGACCCAGCTGTTCAGAGAGTAGCAACCAGGGAAGCTACGAGGCAATGGACTTTGAATTAGCTGAAGATAATACAGAGGTATCTCAAATGGAATGTGCTTTGACCCTGGCTAATGATGTGTCTTCCTTATGCTAAGCTGTGCTAAGAAGATAACCTTTTAAAGAAAAAGGATTTCTGAAAACTACCTGTATAAATTTAGTAGCTGTTATATTTTGAGTTAAGCTGAAATGAAGCGCTTTTGGTTCCAGTAGTATTTTTATTTGTACCAGAAAACATGGTCTGTTTCTGTTAATTTCTCACGTGCAAGAATCCACCCGGAAAGGGATAATAAAAATACCTCTTACTAAAAAGCCTGGCTGCTCGTCACAACTACAACCTTTAGAACGGCTAGTGGGAGATAATTCCCAGGGGGCCTTAAAAGAGCCACAGCTACATTAAAGAAGAGGCCCCACTGAAAGTCCCCTAGGCTGCCTCCTAGTGGGGTAAGTAGGTGGGTGACAAATGGCGCAGTCTTGAGGATTTTTGCCTGAGGATTAATAAAGAAGCACTGCAAAAACTACTAGGCTGCCGGAAGCACTGTATCCAGACTGTGGAGCACCACAAGAGAAGATTCTCTGTGCCAGACGCTGCGAAGACCAGCTGACTTTCTCACAGGCTGAACCCTGCCAGGAGCCTCAGGTAAAGGGTACCTGGGCATAACCGGGGCAGGACAAAAAAGTGAGAAAGAGGGTGCTGGTAGCCGGTGGAAAGTTTGGCAGAGGGGAGAAAGAAAAGGGTTGTGGTATCGCCCTTGGTTTTTTTCTCTTCTTTTCTCCACAGGGATGTCTGTAGCAGGAATGGATCCACAAGACGTCGCGGCATGGATGCAGAAGCAGTGGGACAAGCAGATGGACTTGATCCGGTATCTGCAAGACCAAACTACTGCCAAAATGAGGGAGCAACAGAAACCTCTAATGGACACCATGGAGGCATTACTGAAAAGGCCAGTGGAAGCCAGAGCAGACATCTCCATGTTTCAAGGAATAGGACTGAACCATCAAGGTGCCCTGTCGTTAGGACAGTTAAAACCACATGATGATGTAGATGACTACATTGACGCCTTTGAGCGGATAGCCGCAGTGTTAAAATGGCCGGAAGAGCAATGGGCAACTAGGTTTGCCATATCTTTATCTGGCGAAGCTCTTTCTGCATATAAAGCCATGCCAGCCACCCTGGCGACTGAGTATGCAGAAATAAAAAAGGCTGTTAAAGATAGGTTAGGGCTGACTCCCATTTACTATCATAAGATGTTTAGGGAGGCAAAAATAAAGCCTCAGGAGACCCCTAAGGCCCTATCACAGAGGCTAAAAAGTTTGGCCAGAAAATGGTTGGTTCCGGAGAGAGCTACTCTAGAAACAATCATGGACCAAATTGTATTAGAACAGTTTATGCAAGCTGTCCCCCAGGAGGTTAAAACATTTATTTCACTTCAGCACTGTCAGACCACCGATGAGGCAGCCATCCTTGCTGAAAGGTTCCAAGCAGCGGGGATGACTGACGCCTCGGGGGTAGGGTTATGGCGGGCGGCTGGGATGAAAAGTTTTAACGGAAAAGGGTATAAAAGAAATGTTAAAATGTTTGATGTTAATGCTGTGAATACTAATGTTTTGCATAGGCCCAAAGATACATGTTTCACCTGCGGGAAGGCTGGGCACTTCCAGGGGAGCTGTCCTGAGAAAATTGTACTTATGGCAGGAGCGGAAGAGCCGGACCAAGACAGGTTGTTCTTACCCGTTAAGGTGGAAGGGGTGGACGTACTGGCCCTACTCGACTCGGGGGCTGAACAAAGCTTGGTTTCAGAGAAGTTTTGGGAAGCCATTGTGAGGTATTGTTCGTCACCCCCGAGTCCAGTTGAAGACTGGGTACGCCTTAGGTGCATGCATGGAACAGTTGCTCAATATCCTGTACACATAGTATCTGTGCGAGGGTTAGGCACCACTAGGAAGATAAAAGTGGCTGTAATCCCTGAATTATCTGTGGAAGTAGTCCTAGGTACAGATTGGCCTT
Source organism: Ichthyophis bannanicus (assembly GCA_033557465.1). Taxonomy (NCBI): domain Eukaryota; kingdom Metazoa; phylum Chordata; class Amphibia; order Gymnophiona; family Ichthyophiidae; genus Ichthyophis; species Ichthyophis bannanicus. The sequence continues at coordinate 127,648,928 of CM066048.1, forward strand.
CCTTTTATGAGGAAATGGGCTGGGACTTAGGTACACGACAGGCTTTAGTGTCCACCCGCTCTCAAGCGGGAACCTCTGGGATGGGAGGAGTATCCACAGGAAATGCAGATAAAGGTAAAGAGGGAAGAAGGTCCCAAGGCGAGGAAGAGTCCCAAGGCGAGGAAGAGTCCCAAGGGGAGGAAGAGTCCCAAGAGGAGGAGAAAGAAGAGGAAAACACAGGTATACTTCCTACGCATGAGGGTTTGATACATCCCCCACGGAGAAAAATGATAAAGGAAAAATCCAAGAAACGCTGGGAGAGGCATTGTAGGTCCCGGGGAAGGGCCTACTTAGAATCAGGCATAGGCCTGCCCTGGGTACCCGCTGAGGTAGTGAAGAAATTTCCCTCGTTCCCCGCGGAGCAGAGAGCTGACCCCGCTCTCAAGAAGGCCTTTGAGTGGGCTCAGGAAGTCCGACCCACCTTGCCTAGGTTTTTCTTAGAAAATGAGTTGTTATACAGAGAAAGTATAAACCCCCATAATGAAGCTGTGAGGAAGCAACTAGTGGTACCGACAACTTTTAAGGCAGCTGTATTAAGGTTAGCGCACGATCACCCTATAGGGTGTCACAAGGCGATTCAAGGTACACTAGACCAGATTTTAGCGAGGTTTTACTGGCCAGGGGTTTTTAAAGAAACCCAATTGTACTGTGAATCATGTCCCGATTGCCAGAGGGTGACGGCTATAAAGCCCAAAGCAGTGCCTATGGTTCCTACGCCCACCATTACTGTCCCGATAAGCCGGTTAGGTATAGACATTATAGGACCATTGGTGAGGACGCCAAGAGGTTTTAAATACATCTTGGTAATAGTGGACCACGCCACAAGATTCCCGTGGGCTGTCCCAATGAGAAACACCTCGGCCCGTATAATAGCCTTAGAGCTCATAAAGCTCTTCTGCGAAATCGGCTTCCCTAGAGAAGTTTTGACTGATCAAGGCAGTAATTTCTTGTCTAGACACTTGGCCATGGTCTGGGAGGCCTTTGGCATTAAACATATTCGAACATCAGCATACCACCCACAGTCTAATGGGCTCGTTGAGAGAATGAATCAGTCCATTAAGCAGTTACTACGGAGGGGCTTAAAAAAAGGGGAAATGACTGAATGGGACGTATTGCTCCCATTCACACTATACGCATGTCGAGAACGTGTACAGATGTCCCTAGGGGTAGCCCTCTATGAACTTCTGTTCGGCCGCGCTCCACGGGGGGTGCTGGACATTTTGCAAGAACAGTGGGTTGAGCCCGACACGAGAGAGGTAGGGGTACCTCAATTTTTAAAAGAGTTACGGCAACACCTAGAGAGGACGTCGAGAGCCTCTAGGGAGAATTTACGGGCTAGTAAGAAAAAGCAGAAATATCATTATGATAAAGGCAAGAAACCTCGACAGTTAAATATAGGTGATAGGGTACTCATCCAAATATCGGATCCAGGTCCTAAGTTTGAGTCTAAATAGAAGGGTCCTGGTATAGTGGTGGGGAAAGTGGGCCCTGTGTCCTACCGGGTAGAAAATAGCCGAGGGCGCCAACAGGTCTATCACCTAAATGTGTTGAAGCTTTCGACAGATAGGTCAGCCGAGTCCAGCCTGGTCACTATAGACAAACCAGATCGCTCCCATTCGCGAATTACGTGCTGTCCGGTATCTATGGCAGCCCGTAATATTTTAAGGGGGGGGATTTGTCACGGGGTAGAGCAGGAATTACCTATGGAAACAGAAAGGGCAGGGCTAGGTAGATCTGAAACTGACAGATCCAAGCACATGCTGCAGGGTTGCTATAAGCAACCATGGAAAACAAAGGTAACCAGAGGTAGAACGTGCTCCTGCAAAGGATTACCTCATCCTCAATCAGTTAATGAAAGGCAGCTGAGAGCAGGGCAAGGTCAACAGAATGCAGGTAGTGACGCAGTTAAAATGCATACAGAGTCACTTACCGGCAGAACTAAGCAGGATTTCTCAGAGAGCAGAACTAAGCAAGATTTCTCAGAGAGCAGAACTAAGCAAGATTTCTCAGAGAGCAGAACTAAGCAAGATTTCTCAGAGAGCAGAGCTAAGCAGGATTTCTCAGAGAGAGGAGCTAACTGGGATTTCTCAGAGGAGAGAGACATCAAGGATACTACAACAGCTGGGGCAGAAAAGGAGAATACTCATTGGAGTTTGAATAAAATTCCTAAGGAAAGAATATCCAAGGGCAATTGCAGGGTGCTAGGAAGCACGGAGCAAGAGGCCAGTGAAAAGAATCACAGAGGAATTCAATCCAGCAGGAAAGAGAAACCCTTGAGAGACGGTCCTTCTGCTAACAGGTACCCAGAAAACAGTAAGGGGTTTAGAAGGGACACTTACCTGTTTAAGAACCAGCCAGTGGCTAGAGGCAGTAAGAAGCCTGCTTTTAGAAGTATCAACGCTGACTTTCCATGCTGTAAAAGCTCGAGAGAAATCCTCCCTGAGGACTGGCTGAAAGCCTGTAATAGAGAGGGCCTTAGAAGCATAAGTTTTCCCTATACACAACTAGGAAGGTTGGGTCCCCTAGGGGCAGACTGTGAGAAATACGGTAACTTCCCATCCTACCTTGGTGAAGGGGGGAAGGGAAGTCTTGCAGAAGACGGAAGCTTGCACAGCCAAGAAAGGAGACCCAGCTGTTCAGAGAGTAGCAACCAGGGAAGCTACGAGGCAATGGACTTTGAATTAGCTGAAGATAATACAGAGGTATCTCAAATGGAATGTGCTTTGACCCTGGCTAATGATGTGTCTTCCTTATGCTAAGCTGTGCTAAGAAGATAACCTTTTAAAGAAAAAGGATTTCTGAAAACTACCTGTATAAATTTAGTAGCTGTTATATTTTGAGTTAAGCTGAAATGAAGCGCTTTTGGTTCCAGTAGTATTTTTATTTGTACCAGAAAACATGGTCTGTTTCTGTTAATTTCTCACGTGCAAGAATCCACCCGGAAAGGGATAATAAAAATACCTCTTACTAAAAAGCCTGGCTGCTCGTCACAACTACAACCTTTAGAACGGCTAGTGGGAGATAATTCCCAGGGGGCCTTAAAAGAGCCCAGCTACATTAAAGAAGAGGCCCCACTGAAAGTCCCCTAGGCTGCCTCCTAGCGGGGTAAGTAGGTGGGTGACACTAGTAAGTTAGAGTAAACAGGGAGAACGTGTTTCTCTCAGTTTCTCTCCACTAAAGCTTTGGTGTATTTTCTATAGAACTGTGTTGTATTTTATTGCTGTCTTTTGATAACCTTCCCATTGTTTTGAATGTAGCTTTCTGTAGCTCCAAGAACCCAGTGAGGTTGCTGGTGAGGAGAGGATTAAGTAAGCTCTTCAGTAATTTTATTCTTTATAATGGTTTCTACCATTTTTACTGGTACTGATGTCAGGCTCACCGGTCTGTAGTTTCCCGGATCACCCCTGGAACCCTTTTTAAAAATTGGTGTTACATTGGCGATCCTCCAATCTTCAGGTATTAGAGATGATTTTAATGATAGTTCACAGATTACTAATAGCAGGTCTGCAATCTCATATTTCAGTTCTTTCAACACCCTTGGATGTATACCATCCGGCCCAGGTGATTTGCTACTCTTCAGTTTATCTAATAGTTGTAATACATCTTCCCGATGTATCGATATTTCCTTCAATTCTTCCGCACCTTTAAATACCACTTCAGTCATGGGTAACATCCCTACATCTTCCTCAGTAAAGACCGAAGCAAAGAATTCATTCAGTTTCTCCGCTATCGCCTTGTCGCTTCTCAGTGCTCCTTTAACCCCTTTATCATCTAATGGACCAACTGACTCTCTCACAGGTTTTTTGCTACAAATGTACTTGAAAAGGTCTTTATTTCGTGTTTTTGCTTCCTCAGCAAGCTTCCTCTCAAATTCTCCCTTTGCCTGCCTTATCAATGCCTTGCATTTGACTTGCCAGTGCTTGTGCTGTTTCCAGGTTTCGTCGTTTGGCTCTTTTTTCCATTTCCTGAAAGATGCTTTTTTGGCAACAACAGCCTCTCTGACCTCACCTTTAAACCATGCTGGCAGTTTTTTGGACTTCCTTCCACTTTTCTTAAAGCATGGAATACAGCTGGTCAACAACACCCAAGCTTGATGTACGTCTTTAACCTTTGCAACTGCTCCTTTTAGTTTTTTCTTAACTATTTTCCTCATTTTATCATAGTTTCCCTTTCGAATGTTAAAAGATAGTACCGTGGATTTCCTTACTATCCCTCCTCCACTAATTAAATCAAAGGCGATCATGCTATGATCACTATTGCCAAGTGGCCCCAACGCCCTTATCTCTTGCACTAGATCTGGTGTTCCACTAAGGACTAGGTCTAATATGGCTTCCCCTCTGGTCGGTTCATGAACCAGTTGCTCCAAGAAGCAGTCATTTATTTCATCTAGGAACTTTATCTCCCTAGCATGTCCTGACGTGACACTAACCCAGTCGATACCAGGGTAATTGAAATCACCCATTATTATTACTGTGCTGTAACTTGTCATGGGGCATGTGTCAATAAAGATGAGTGTGAGAAAAGAAATCCTGTTTCTTTTGAGGAACTAGGTGTGCAATTACCCCCAAGCACAGCTAGAGGGAGCAGGAACAGACATTCGGGAGTTAATGAGCCTAGGAACTCTGATGACTTGCACCTGGGAAGAAACCCGGAAGTCAGCTCGGGCACTTTGCTTTATAAGCCAGAGCAGAATGCTTCTAGAACAGAAGAAGAGGAGGAGGAGAAGGAGAGCCACCGAGAGAAGGCTGAGAGCCACCGAGAGAGAGCTGAGAGGCACCTAGAGAAGGAGCAAGAGAAGGCGGAGAGCCATCAAGAGAGTACTGAGAAGAACCTGAGTGGGAACAGACTTCACAAGGTGGGGAGCCAGAAGGCCCAAACTGACCCTGCTGCACAAGGGAAGTTTGCTAGAGCCAGCTCTAAGGTGAGAGTGTCTGCCACGCTCTGTTCTTACAGTCTGCCTGTATCCAGAACAGAGAGATGGAAGCCAGGAACCAGGGAGAAGGGTTCTGAGAAGAGTTTACAATCTCTGAAGGATTATTACCAAGTTTTACCAGGTCAGAGAGGAAAACATTTTTATGGTCAGCTGGAGTTCTTACCCAGAGAGAGAGGAGAATCCAGGACAAGTTTTACTCCACTGCCTAGAAGCACAGCTGTATCCAACGCTGGCAGGCAGAGGCTCAGCTACCAAAGGAGAGTGGCTGGAAGAGAATACCCTGGTGATTCCAACTCATCTAAATCCAGGTATGAAACATTAACCAATGACTGTGAATATTGTGCTCCTAAAGGCTCTGCTAAAACCCGTGCTCCTTATGAGAGGGGAAAGAAACCAGATTGGTTCAGTCAAATTCCTGCAGCCTTGAGAACCCCTGGCTATGGGAAGCCAGACTCCAGAGTCCTAACCTACAAGGCTGGGTCAGACAGGGACAGTGAATATTCCTCTACTGAGTATAGCGAAGGGGAGTCCATGGAGATTGAATACCCAAATACTGTTCCCTTATCTCTGCCAGAGCTCATGGAATGTGACTGGTGCACGGCCTCAGCTCCAGAGTCTGTATGCTCTATATAGTGAAGAAGAATGAATGAAATGTAAGTGCTGTTTCTTGTACTGAAATTCCGGTAGTGAAACCTGCCTTAGTTGTGAAGCAACAATTAAGCAACCATTGTAAATACTGGTACCTTTTGACACAAAGGACTTTCTGTTTCATGGATTATCTCTTATGTTGAACCTTTGCATTAACCAGGGAATAAAAGCCTTATTTTCCTCCACCTGGTCTCATTAATGAGTGCTCCTAGGTAGTTGGAATCTGTGAGGTCACTTCTCTCAACTACGCCGAGTGAACTTACATTCCCTTGACTGCCTAGCATAATCTTTGCCCAGGGTCACCCCAAAAGTAATAAGGCGTAGACGGGGCACCCCGTGACAAATGGCGTAGTTGGCAGGATCTGGATATAATCCTAAGAGATACAACAAAGAAAGTAAGAAAATTGCCAGTATTCATTTTGAAAAAAAAAAAAAAAAAGGTTAAAGGAAAACCTGGACCGGAGTGCCAGAAAACCTGGATCGGAGTGCCAGAAAAACCAGACCGGAGTTAAAAGAAAACTTGGACCGAAGTGCAAGAAAATCTGGACTGGACTTTAAAAGAACCGGATCGGAGTGAAAACGTGGACTGGACAGCAGCAAAATCCGGAACGGAAGGCGAGGTTCCTGGAGGGTGCTACGACGCAGAGCCGCACCACCGTTGCTGAGAGCCCGAGTCTACACTTCTACCAGGTAACGGGTAGAAACGCATAACTTGTGTGGATACAAGTAGCGGTTTAAAAGAGAGAATTTGAAAAAAAAAGAAGGAAGTGTAGGGCTGAATTTTGTACAGCCACACTTGGTTTTTCTTTGTTTCTTTTTTTTTTTTCAGGGATCATCGCGATGGAGCAGCGCAAGATGTTCAACTGGATGGCAGCCCAATTCAGCAAGCAGGCGGAACTGGCTGCACAGTCCCAGCAGCATGCGATTATGGCCATGCAGGAGCAACAAAAGCCAGTCCTGCAGATGCTGGAAAGTTGGATGAGCCATCATCAGAAGACTCAGGAAGCAGCCGCTGGACTTATGAAGCAGAACTCAGGACTGAGCCATGGTCCGGTAGGACTAGGGTCCTACGAGACTCTAACTTTAGGGAAGTTGGGGGAGAAGGACGATCCAGATGAATTCCTGGATGCTTTTGAAAGAATTGCCCTTTCTGTGGGTTGGCCAAAGGACCAATGGTCCATCAGACTGGCAGTGTCCCTTACGGGAGAGGCACTGTCAGCCTACAGGGCAATGCCCGCTGCATTAGCTGCAGATTATAGTGAAGTGACAAAGGCCATCAGGGAGCGCCTGGGCTTGAACCCACTTGTCTATAACCGCAGGCTACGTGCAGCACGTCTTGAAGCAGGCGAAACGCCTAAATCATTGGGTCACCGACTGAAGCGTTTAGCTGAAAAGTGGCTAAGGCCCAGTGAAAGATCTGTGGAAGCATTAATGGATATGATAGTTCTCGAGCAGTTTATGACCGCAGTACCTGATAAAATAAAGAGCTTCCTTATTCTCCAGAATTGTCGCTCTACTACAGAGGCGATTGCCTTGACAGAGAGGTATTTGGAAGCTGAATTAGTTACCCAGCCTACGGGGGAGGTACCTAAAACAGCCATAGCGACATTCAATCCAGTATCAGGAAGTCTCTACCAGTCTAAAACACCTAATGTGAAATTTGATAAAAAGATAGAGAAAAGTCTTTCTAAAAGATGTTTTAGCTGCGGAAAGTTAGGTCATGTCATAAGTGAATGCAGAGTACGTACTGCTCTCATAGGAGAGCGTAAGCAATTATTGTCAGAAGGTTTTGTACTAGATGTCACGGTGCAAGGAGTAGCTGCCAAAGCCTTACTTGACTCTGGCGCGGACCAGACACTGATTTCGCGCAAGCTCTGGTCTACCATTCAAGAGCAAGCTGTGTCCGCCCCAGACCGACCAGAAGGTCAAGTCAAGATCAAGTGTGTACATGGCGCTGCTACCTTGTATCCCGTGTACAAATTGCTGGTCAAAGGTTTGGGAATAGAGAAAATTATGCTGATAGCGGTAGTGCCCAGATTACCCAAAGAGCTGGTCCTAGGTAGGGACTGGCCACAATTTGAGAAGGGCCTAGAAAAGGGTTTAAACCCCAGAGAGGTTATTGTCTCCACTCGTGGCCAGGCGAGTGCTGCAGAAAAACCCTCATGTTCTAGGGAAGAGAGCATAGTTGATCTCCCATCCCATGATGACTTAGTCAACATTCCTCCAGATAGGGATAGAAAGACTAAGGCTCAAAAACGAAAAGAGAGAAAGGAACGTTCTCAGGCCCGAGCAGAGTTGGAAGCGGGTGAGGAACTACCCTGGAGTCCAGCAGAGCTTGTAAAGAAGTTCCCTTCATTCACCGCAGAGCAACGGGATGACCCTGCGCTGGCACGCGCATTGGAGTATGCCCAAACGGAGAGAGAGGTGTTTCCTCGCTTCATAAAGGAAGAAGGACTCCCATACAGAGACAGTATAGACCCACGGACTAGGGATGTCCGAAAACAATTGGTAGTCCCAAATACATTTAAGTCTGCAGTGCTAAGATTAGCACATGATCACCCAGTGAGCGGTCACCAAGGGGTACAGGGGACCCTTGACCGGATAATGGCCAGATTCTATTGGCCAGGAGTATTCAAGGAGGTCTCATGATTCTGTAAATCCTGCGCCTCCTGTCAAAGGATGACCTACACAAAAGAAGTAGGGAGTCCACCCTTCGGGAGAAATTTAAGAAGCCATTTTAGAGGGACTTCACCTTTTGTTAAAGAAGAGCTGAAGAGCAGTCAGCAAAAACAAAAACAATACTTTGATAGAGACACCAAGCCTAGACATCTAACCAGAGGTGAGAAGGTAAGCGTCTTGATATCAAGCCCCACTCAAGAGTTTGAAACCCAGTGGAAAGGACCTTATGTGGTGGTCAGATCACTTGGTCCAGCATCCTACTTGATACAGGATGGAAAAGGACATGAACAGGTGTACCACAGAACTGTTCTGCGAAGATGGCACGAGAGGTTAGCTCTATTTCCGTCAGCACAGAAGGGGTCCAGGATTACGTGCTGTAATGAGGGTCATTCAGCCCGTAATATTTTAAGAGGGGGGATGTGTCATGGGGCGTGTGTCAATAAAGATGAGTGTGAGAAAAGAAATCCTGTTTCTTTTGAGGAACTAGGTGTGCAATTACCCCCAAGCACAGCTAGAGGGAGCAGGAACAGACATTCGGGAGTTAATGAGCCTAGGAACTCTGATGACTTGCACCTGGGAAGAAACCCGGAAGTCAGCTCAGGCACTTTGCTTTATAAGCCAGAGCAGAATGCTTCTAGAACAGAAGAAGAGGAGGAGGAGAAGGAGAGCCACCGAGAGAAGGCTGAGAGCCACCGAGAGAGAGCTGAGAGGCACCTAGAGAAGGAGCAAGAGAAGGCGGAGAGCCATCAAGAGAGGACTGAGAAGAACCTGAGTGGGAACAGACTTCACAAGGTGGGGAGCCAGAAGGCCCAAACTGACCCTGCTGCACAAGGGAAGTTTGCTAGAGCCAGCTCTAAGGTGAGAGTGTCTGCCACGCCCTGTTCTTACAGTCTGCCTGTATCCAGAACAGAGAGATGGAAGCCAGGAACCAGGGAGAAGGGTTCTGAGAAGAGCTTACAATCTCTGAAGGATTATTACCAAGTTTTACCAGGTCAGAGAGGAAAACACTTTTATGGTCAGCTGGAGTTCTTACCCAGAGAGAGAGGAGAATCCAGGACAAGTTTAACTCCACTGCCTAGAAGCACAGCTGTATCCAACGCTGGCAGGCAGAGGCTCAGCAACCAAAGGAGAGTGGCTGGAAGAGAATACCCTGGTGATTCCAACTCATCTAAATCCAGGTATGAAACATTAACCAATGACTGTGAATATTGTGCTCCTAAAGGCTCTGCTAAAACCCGTGCTCCTTATGAGAGGGGAAAGAAACCAGATTGGTTCAGTCAAATTCTTGCAGCCTTGAGAACCCCTGGCTATGGGAAGCCAGACTCCAGAGTCCTAACCTACAAGGCTGGGTCAGACAGGGACAGTGAATATTCCTCTACTGAGTATAGCGAAAGGGAGTCCATGGAGATTGAATACCCAAATACTGTTCCCTTATCTCTGCCAGAGCTCATGGAATGTGACTGGTGCACGGCCTCAGCTCCAGAGTCTGTATGCTCTATATAGTGAAGAAGAATGAATGAAATGTAAGTGCTGTTTCTTGTACTGAAATTCCGGTAGTGAAACCTGCCTTAGTTGTGAAGCAACAATTAAGCAACCATTGTAAATACTGGTACCTTTTGACACAAAGGACTTTCTGTTTCATGGATTATCTCTTATGTTGAACCTTTGCATTAACCAGAGAATAAAAGCCTTATTTCCCTCCACCTGGTCTCATTAATGAGTGCTCCTAGGTAGTTGGAATCTGTGAGGTCACTTCTCTCAACTACGCCGAGTGAACTTACATTCCCTTGACTGCCTAGCATAATCTTTGCCCGGGGTCACCCCAAGAGTAATAAGGCGTAGACGGGGCACCCCGCGACAAACTTTTGTTAGCTTCCTTGATTTCTTTGAGCATTTCATCATCCATTTGGTCATTCTGGCCAGGCGCTCGATAGTACATCCCCACTGCCATCGCCTTCCCCCTTTTACATGGAATTTCAATCCATATAGATTCTACAGCAAATTTTGTTTCCTGCAAAACTTTAATCCTTTCTGACTCAATGCCCTCTCTAACATAGAGAGCAACCCCTCCACCAATTTGATCAGCTCTATCATTACGATATAGTTTGTACCCAGGTATCACAGTGTCCCACTGGTTGTCCTCCTTCCACCATGTCTCTGATATTCAAATAATATCTAACCTTTCATTTAGTGCTATATATTCTAACTCTCTCATCTTATTTTTTAGACTTCTAGCATTTGCATACAAGCATTTTAGAGACTGTATTTTATTCATATTAATTTGGCTATTGTTAGACATGGGTAATTTGGGATCTTTAAGCTCTGTCTGCTCCATACTTGAGGGCATTTGGGCTACTTTACTCTTTTGTGGAACCTCTCTGCTTTTGGTAGTATCCTTCAAGGATACATTCTTCCGAACCATCCGCTCTTGGGCGACTGTCGGCTTTCCCCTAATATCTAATTTAAAAGCTGCTCTATCTCCTTTTTAAAGGTTAATGCTAGCAGCCTGGTTCCATCACGGTTAAGGTGAAGCCCATCCCTTCATTTCATGCGCAGCTACATCAGCATATACAACTACATCATAAATGCTGGTTTTACTGTGACAAGTCTTCAGCTCATCCCCAGTAGCCATTTGAGTGCCTTCCAACCTGGAGGTCTCATCTTCCAGCATTATAGTGCAATTTGTTTTGTGACTATCCATTGGGTTTTCGTGGCAAGGTACGGAAGTAGATTTGCCAGGGCTTTCTTCTATGCAGTTAATTCCAGTGTTGTTGCATTTGTCATAGAAATATCATCCTCCACTTACATCTCCATTCCATTCAGCTGCTGCCCAGATGGATGGTTTGTCTTAGTCTGGCACCTCTGCTAAGACCTGTCTATCTTTGGAGATCCTGCCAGTAGCTAAGCTACTGATAGCTTAGCTCTCAGCATCATTGATGCACAGAAGTCCTCACGACATGACAAGCTGCAGACCAAGTGAGGGGAGGGTAAAGTAGTTCTGTACTTTTCTGATTAGATCAGTGGTTAACCATTTCTTCAATTTTTACAGGTGTTCTTTCCCAAATCACCCTGAAGGAGTCCAGTCCCGGAATCATGAAGCCCTCATCCACTCTCACACTGACCTGTAAAGTCATCGGACATGAAAACTGAAGACACGGCCTCATGTTACTGTGCGAGAGGCGGTTTTCACAGTGTGCGGAAAGAAGGAGGAAATCGTACAATTACTGCGGCTCTTTCTGTACATATAAAGAAGAACTAGCTGAATATCTGGGGCTCCCTTTCTGAAAATGTTACCCAAACAACATTGCTCAAACGATTATATTAAGTGAGATTAACACAGATGGAGTACAGTATATTTTATGAGAATCTTACTGTGAAAAAAAGGGGGGAGTCCAAAAACTAATAATAGATCTTTCTCTAAATAAGAGGTCTTATTTTATGAAATACATGGTTTTATCATCTTTAAACTAACAGAACTTTTCCAAAAAATATGAATCGTACATCCACCCAGTATTTCCAGGTATGTCATTTTCTGCTAACTCTTTATCAACGGAGGTCATTGGCCTGTATAATCGTTCTGCTAACAAGTACAAAAGTTCCTAGTGGTTGCAGCTTTCAGTTAGAGTCAGTTTATCACATCAGCTAAAGCCCACTTAACATATCATTCAGTTCCTTCATCTCTTACAAATAAGACTTGTTTCTCCAGTCATGTCTAATGCAGCTTTTGAAGTTCAATGCAAGCTGCATTATTCACTTTGCCTAATAATGAGGTGATTTGCATGCATTTGCATGTGTTGCATCTCATTATAATACAATGTGCGTTGTGACAAACTAGCATGAAAATATTCCCTCTAAGCTGCGTAAGAGTCCTCTGCTTGTGTTCCTACTGGTGGGGGCGGGTACTTTAGTTTGCGTTTTCTTGTTTTTCAATTTATTGTCTCCATTGGTTAAGGTAACAAAAAACAAAAATACAAAGAGCACAAAATACAGCAAAACCAGGTCTGCACAGCCTAGGGGCCCTTTTGCTATAGCACGCCATGCAGTTAATGTGTGATTTGGGTAACATTAACTGCACGCTCAGGCCTGCAGTAACAGTTAATGCACGCCGGGTTTTGCGCTAGAATCACATTTTTAGGGGGCCTAATGGGTGGGTTAGGAGTGGAGAATGGACCGTGCAGTGCAGGGGTACATATTGCAAGTCATCAATGCAGGTTCAACGAACACCACCTCAATAGGTGGAGTTACGTGAATCTGCGTTCATTTCAAATGTTGCTAGCACATGTTAGGGTACCATTCAGTATGGTAACTACCAGGAGCATCCTGGACATGGCACAGCGGCTGCAATTACTACACGTTAGGTTCGTGCAATTAAGATTCATTTAGCACAAAAACTTAGGCACTTTAGAAAAGAGCAACCCAAAAGTACATTAAAGTAAATGCGGTTGGAATTAATACTAAGCTGAAAGCTTGACACGTGTGGCTGAGATAAGAATTTTTGTCGTGATGCAGAAATAAGTATTTTGAAACATGGACAGTCGTAGTTGGCGTAGTATGGATGATTCTCTTTAAAAGAAAACCTTTATTGGATGGTATTTTATGGTTTTGATAGATTTTTGAAATCTCTAATCACTTAAACTGAAAAAAGGACTAATATACGAAAGATCAGCTGATAGCAGATTCTTAGAGATTTTTGGTCCAACAAAAAAATAATTTTGTAAATTTGAGCATTTATTTTTAGTTGGGTTTTGTGGGAGTCACTAGTGAAATAATTTAGTCCTCTGTAGATCCAAATTATAATTATTCCTTCCTTTTATTTATTTAACATATCTTATATACCGCCTTTCATGATATCAAGGTGGTTAACATTGAACAAACTGAAATTACATTGAATAGGGCATTATAACTTGGAGATAACTATTTTACAGGGAACATGGGCTATGGAGGGTTAAGTGGCTTGCCCAAGACCACAGGGAGCACCTGTGGGACTAGAAACCCCAGTCCTTCCGGCCCAAGGTTGCTGTCCTCTAGTGGGATTTGAAATCCTGACCTTCTGTTTGGAGGTAACTTGCCCCAACCACTAGGCCACTCCTTCCAAGACAAATCAGTTCTCCGAGTACCTTCATGCCAATGAGTGTGCTCGGTGTCTTCTTTAAATATCTGCTACATTGAATATCTGGGGTTGCCGCAGAGCCTGATCACTAACCGGACAGCAGCAATATTGAGCCACTGCCTGGTTAGTGATGCATGGGGAAAGTTTTCTGCACCTGGCTTTCACCACATATCACAAACCGGGCAGCGACTCAGTATCACCACTGACCACTCTGAGATCAGCTCTGCCTCCGCTCCTCCCTGGAACACCCCCGACACGCCATGATGCTAAGTGATTAGTATCGGGGCATATAGTAACATCACTCTAGGATATTCAGCGGTACTGTTTAGGGATATTTACACGGTTTAAAAGTCTGTAAACCGTGTAACTGCCTTGGAATATCGGGGCCACATTGTTTATCAAAACAAACAAATATAAGGCCCAATATTCAAAGGATTTATGGGGCCCATAATCAAAATACTAATCTAAACAGCCAATGCGATAAGACTGCAGATATCCGGTCAGAGCCACTGAATATCTCCACGGACAGTTAATACAGGGGCGGTCCGTGGGGTGCACCAGTGTCAACATCTAACTGGAGAGCACAATTTCCAGCCAGCACCTGTCCAAGTAACTTGGGCCACATGAAAAGTGGCTGAACTTGCTATCTGAAATCATGTAGGAAATGAAAACATAATTCATTTACTACCTTCACACTTTCAGTTCTATTGTAGGTTCATAGTATTCTAGGGCCCCAAACCACATTCCTGTCCTCGAGAGTGGTGCAACAGAATTGTGAATTCATTCATGAGGTACCAACAGGAATCCCATAGGGAGGAGTGGCTCAGTGGTTGGGACAAGTTACCTCAGGCCAGAAGGCCAGGGGTTCAATTCCCACATGGGGACAAGCAACCTCAGGCCGGAGACTGGGGTCTCTAGTTCCATGGCCACTCCTTGTGGCCTTGGGCAAGCTACTTAACCCTCCATTGCCTCAGGTGCACTTAGATTGTGAGCCCTTCAGGGACAAGGGAATAAAAAGTACCTGTAAGTATACATGTAAACCTAACTGATTCTAAAGAGCACGGTATAAACAAAAGTAAATAAAAATAAATTAATAAATAAAAATCTTGCCTGCTCCTCTTAACTAAAACCATGATACTTATTTATTTATTTGGTTTTATACTACACTATTCATGATCAGCACGGTTTACAAAATAACAACATATTACATAGAACAGTTTACATTGAACATATTATATGGAACAGTTTACATTGAACATGTGAACAAGATATACAACAATTAACATATTTACATTAAAAGATCATACACAGTAGCATGTAAGAATGGGGAACTATTTACAGTCTGAGAGAATCTGGAGTATGAAATTGATGGACAAGGCTTTAAGATATTGCGGCAACACCCCCAATGGTAGGCGACAATACTTGTAGGTTTGCAAAATGGCCGACATACACATGGAACTGCAGACATTTACACTGGAATCTGTCGAGTTTATCCCATCAATTTTTGCCAACTATAGATTTGCAAATTGCCTTCCGCTGTTCTACGGTATCAGCAAATACAACGGCACTCCTGCAGTATTCTAGAAAAAGCTCAGCGTATAGCAGTTTCTATAATACTGCTGCAGTCGTCTATGTTGCAACATCAACATCTCAATTCCATTCTGCACGAATTATCTGACATGTGCCTTAAGCTCTATTGTTGCAGCCAAATGTTGCAGCCAAGCAGCTGAAAATGCTCTCATTCTCTCACTCACCCACAGAAGGAGGCACACAGACAGGCTGGAATGCAAACAGGATCTTTTAATGTGCACACAGGTTCAGACAGAGAGCCGGTACCCTCCACAAAAATCTGAGCCCCGAAGGACGTCCTACATTGTCTTATATACAGTACAATTTTAAACTCATTCTACAATCTCATTCGTCTCAGGTATTTTCTGTCCACCAATCAGCAGCCCCTGGGGAAAGTGCCTGGGTGACCTGGGGGAGGTGCCTGGGTGACCTGTCCAAACCGGTATGCTCTGGTCTGCTGATTTCTGGGCAAGGAGGTATTGTGCTCAGGCCTGGAGGGGGGGAAGGGTGCCTACTGAAACCTTTATGTCTTCTCTTAGCAAGCTGATCACTATGTAAAACCTCATGGCTTGGGGGAATGGTTACCCACAGCTAAACCTCATGGCTGCCTCACTATAAGGCTTTTTCTTCCTTTATTTATTTATTTATTTTATTTTATTTTACATTTTTATGCCGCAGTTTCCTAAAGTTCAATTGCGGTTTACAGGTAACAACAATGAATTGTACAAAGAATGCAAATTCAGTGTACATAGAACAATATCAACCATGTACAGTTATAACAATAAAACATGATGTTTTAACTACGGTATATACAAAGTGAGTTTTGCCTTGTGCTATTAATGTGATCAAGCTGAGTGGGAAACTAGTTAGAGTGGGGGGAGAGGCTGTGTGAGGGTAAGATTTTATGTAATAGAGCCAAAGTGATGTATGAAAAGGTGGGTTTTAAGATTTTTTCGGAATGTGGATAGATCTTTTGTGGCTCTCAGGCTATCTGGGAGTTTGTTCCACAGAGTGGGGGCGCAGTTGGTGAAAGCTCTGTTATTTGTGATTTTTTTAGACTTTCTGAAGTCAGGCGCTGTTGTGAGTTTGTTTTCATTACAGTCTCGTTGAGTACGAGAGGACTTTTCAGAAGTAATGAGGGAGGATAGATGTGATGGGGAAATGCCATTGATAAGTTTGAAAGTGGTTAGGATTATTTTGTATTGTGTACGGTAATGTATAGGGAGCCAGTGTAAGTCTGCTAGTATTGGAGTTATGTGATCAGTTGGGTTGACATTTACTGTTATCCTGGCAGCTATATTTTGTGCAGTTTGTAGTGCTCGTATTGTTTGCTTAGGCAGGCCGTGGAGTATGGCGTTGGCATAGTCAAAGGGAGGGGTGACAATTGCTTTAAGTACCCATTTGAAGTCATTCGGGTGAAGGAGCGGGTGGAGCTGCTTTAGAAGTCTCAGTTTGTAGTATATTTTTTTGTCGTGTGCTTTATGAATGAGTCCACGTTTAGTGTACGATCTAGGATAACACCAAGGTACTTTATCTCTTTTTTGATGCTTATAGTTGTGTCAAGAATTTTAATGACAGGGGGTAGTGAGAAGTTTTGATTACGTGTTGTAAAAAGGGCCTCTGTTTTGTTGAGGTTGATTTTTAGATTGTGGGATGAAAGCCAGTTGATTAATTCCATGAAGCAGTATAATTTGTAGAGCTTAAGCAAACAGGGGGGTTATACCGATGCAAGATGTCCATCCCCGCTATTCGTGGCAGCTGATGGCCCCCAACTAACTTCCCCGCCATTTGTGTGGGAAAGTTAGTCGGGAGCGGGGAAGAGGCGACAAGGGGGCAGAGTGTGGGAGGGCAGTGGGTGGTTGCTAGCCCTGGATGTACAGGGCCGATTCCGATATCGGCCTTCTTTGTCAAGAGCCAGCCAAATGTCCGGGAAAGTTATTCCACTCCTTGAGGGGAATAACTTTCCTAAACCTATCTTTTCGGCAGCTCAAGGGCACGGAAGGGGCTGGGGGGTGCAAAAGTTAATTCCTCGCAGCCCATCCCTGGCCTTAGGAGGCCGGATTGGGGGTCATGCTGCTGGGAATTAACTTTTTGTGCGACGGCCGGCATCACGGCATTTAAATGGAACTGTGGTGCCATGGCAACATGATGCCATGGCACCGCGGCTCTGAGTTAGTCGTGAGTTAGTCGTGCTTAGCTGTACATGCAGGCAGGGACTGAAGCGCAGTCCTGGACCGCACATACAGTGTTATCTGCGATTCTGTTCCCGCAGGGCTAGATGTGCCTCGTGAGATCAGAATCGCAATCTCTTTGTACATCCGGCTCATCCCAGACGTACAAAGGAGATCTACGTCCAGGAGAGAATCGGGCCCATAGTGTTTTTGGAAAATTAATCATCAGTTGATCTCTATGGACATATGGCAGATGAGAGATGTGATAATCTAACTTTACCAACACATATTCATCTTTCCGCTATGTCACTTAGAAGTTCAGATGCCCTGTTCAGTCTATTATCAGTATGCGATTTCAGGATCAGGTGGACGACCTATTGATTAATAGACTTCTAGAAATGAGGGACTTGGACTATAAAGCTGGCTGTTCCCCCCCTTTTAAAGGCAAGTCAGTTATCTGACCACCTTCATGCAAATGAGTGCGCTCTGCTTCCTGTTTAAATATCTGCTTCACTTTCCCTTATCAGACAAGCGGAGCCTCCAGTTCCTTTTAGTTTTGATTTCCAGGCTCACATCATGAAGTCACTGTTTGCTTTGCTTTTCCTCTGGCCCTCCCTTTATGTAAGTATTCTTCAGAAGTCGGTAAAATAGTTCTGCGATTTTCTGATTAGGTTAGTGTTTATCAATTTCCTCAATTTTTACAGGTGTTGTTTCCCAATTACCCTGATGGAATCTGGTCCTGGAGTCGTGAAGCCCTCAGACACTCTATCACTGATCTGTAAAGTCACCGGTTACAATATTGGCAGTGGCTACTGGTGGCACTGGATCCGGCAGCCTCCCAAGAAAGCACTGGAATGGTTGGCAGCTATAGGTGGTAGCGGCGGAGACACATACTACATCTCCTCGCTTCAAAGCCGACTAACTATCTCCAAAGACAATTCCAAGAATGAATTCTATTTACAAATGAGAGACATGAAACCTGAAGACTCAGCCACATATTACTGTGCGAGAGACACAATGTGAGGAAGGAAGGAGGAACTCGTACAGATATTGCGGCTCTCTCTCTGCATATAAAGAGGAATTAGAGGAATATCTGCAGTTCACTTTCTGAAACTGTTTCCTAAACAGCTGCACTAGTTGTTATAGCAAACGCTGTGAAAAGCTCTTATTCAATCACTCACCCACAGAAGGAAAACTCACAGACAGGCTGGAATGCAAACAGGATCTTTAATGTGCACACAGGATCAGACAGAGAGCCGGTTCCCTCCAACAAAAAAAGTCTGAGCCCCGAGGGACGTCCTTCAATGCCTTAAATACAGTATAATTTCAAACTCATTCTATAATCCCATTTGACACAGGTATTTCCTGTCCACCAATCAGCAGCCCCTGGGGAAGGTACCTGGGTGACCTGTCCAAACCGGTATGCTCTGGTCTGTTGGTTTCTGGGCTAGGGGATACTGTGCTCAGACCTGGAGTGGGGAAGGGTGTCTACTGAAATCTCAATGCCTTCTCTTAGCAGGCTGATTACCTCATGGCTTGGGGGAAGGGTCAGACTGATAAGAGCCTCATGGCTGCCTCATTCCCCCCTTTTTAAGTGAGGCCTCAACCGCTAGAGGCGGTTGAGGGCTGTATTACTGGAGGCAAGCCGCAGAGGGGTGTATTGGATCAGGGCCATGACAGTGGTAATTGCCTTGCGTTCTACCAGGGTATCAAGGGTGGTGGTAATGAAGCGGCAAAGAATGGGGATACAATGTGGCAGAATGGCACATAGCAGTAAATAAAAAAGAACCCCTACCACTGGGATTTTTAGTCCCCCTGGCCAACTGAACCACTTCATAAACCACCCAGGACCCATGGACGGGTCAGTAATATGATTAACTAGATCACTTAGATCTTGGATAGAGTGTTCAATGGAAACACTTGCATCAGTGAGTTTAAAACAACACATACCCTATACCCTCTATAGCAACTCCTGCACAAAGTTTTTGTTCCGTGTGCAAAAGTTGCTGTTCTGACTGTAAAAGGTTGCAGGGCCTGCAGAGGCCTCTTTCCTTTGGGACAGAGGGCCGTGTGCAAAAGGTCTGCAGAGGCTTCTTTCCTTTGGGGCAAAGGCTCTTTCCCTAGGATCCACCCTTATCAGCATATTAATGGCTTTTATTCTTGCTAGTGTTGAGTCATTCTGGCTGCACCCTGCCATTCCCTTTGCTTCATTAAACACTGGCATTGTAGTCTTCAGGGCATATGAGTACTTTGTATCACCAGCTTTGTTTGGCCTGTTTAACTTGTCCAGACTTGCCCAGCTTGCTCAGGCCTGTTTAACCTGTTCAGGCCTGGCATGTCTTTTCTTGTGCTGTGTCCATTTTCTGTGCACTTTCAGGCCTGACCTGTTTCTTAGCTGGGTCCATTCTCTGTGCACTTCTGTTCAGAGTATGGTTTCCCCTGGCTTTACTCTTGTTGTGCTGGGCTCTGGGTACTCACTTTCTTAGCCCACATGCTTTTTCCGTGCCATCATAATGTATTACAGCCTCAGGCAAGGATGCAGCCATACTAGACATACCTATCAGCCAATTTCCCTTCATTCCCAATTTTTCTTTTTCTTTTCTTGTTTATGGGGCAAAGGTAATCCCACTAAGGGCAATGGACAAGCAACCATTTGAGACAGATATTGAGACAGATAGGGGTCATCAGAAAAGCAGCTTCTGGTACTGTTCCCTAGAGACAACATACATTGTAACATCATTTTCTTGCAGCTGGTCAATAATATTGAAATCACATAACATGAAAGTATGTCAAAAAGCAGCAGTGCTTAATAATGTGATAAAGAAAGTTCTGAGAATAGTACAGCAAAAACTTGAGCTGGTGTGGGTATTGCAGTTGCTGAAGCCGAAATGGCTTGTAGATTTCAGTTACTTTCTAAGAAAACAATATTAAAAGGATAACAATACAATCATTCACAGAAGCCCCCAAACCCCCCCCCCCCCCAGTCAGTCCAACAGTTCTTTTTCCTGCCTCTCAGCAGTTCCCCAGGTCCTCGCAGTGTGCTTCACCTTTCTCTGAAGTTCAAGTTCTGTCTCTCTCAAAATTTGAACCTCTCATTCTCATAGGCAGACACCCTGGCCCGTTTTCAATGTGACACACTGATCCAGATAGGGACTCCTTCACACATTTCAGCGGTGGTCAGCTCTGAGTTCTCGGGATGGTCTGCTCCATCTGGACCCCAGCCACTACCCTCTGACGGACTCTCTGGATTGCAATTGGTGACATGGCTCCAGGCCTTATTCAGAAAAGCAGCACCAATATTGAATGAAAGAAAAAAAAAAACTAAATATGCTGGATTAGATTTCACAATGAAATAAACTTAACTTCCTCCACATTTACCAAGATCACATCCTACAAATATTGCTGTTTAAACTTTCAATGGTCTATCAGTAACTATCTCGTATGGTGTAAATTTTTTCTGGCAGTTTGATTAACTTCTTGTCTCTTTGTCACCAGAGATTCACTTGCTGGTAGTGAACATTCCATTATGCCCTTGACTGACCTTCACATGTTTACAGATCAGACAAGTTCCACACACGTGTTCTGCAATTTTTGGCGAGTTTTTTTTTTTTAGAATTATACCAATTTGTTTGTGATAATTTGTAGAATTATACCAATTTTGTGAGAATTTGTCATCAATTTATCCCCCTTTGCCCATGCATGCCTGGCCAGGACATACAGAGGCAAAAAGGAGGCAAAAAGCATCTGGAAGTACCACATGGCCAGTGTGGGTGTTCCAAAGCTTATCAGGGTGCAAGGTGCACCCAGCCTGTCTCCAGGTGTCTGTTTCTAATTGTTGAGTATGTCGGGACTTAGATGAATTTCTAAATTGAAAATTCTGGAGACGGCATAGTTGATATTCATTAAGCAGATACATCACTTTAAATTACCTTCATCAATTTAATTTCCATCAGAATCCTTCCTCTTAATATCCCACTTCATCCCTCACCATACTTTTTATCACTTGCATCATTCCACCAACTATATACCTAAGTCCTTTTTTGAATTATACCAATTTTTTTATAAATTGTTCACTTCCAGTATGCTAATGGACATGAAGCTTTTAAATAAAGTTAATCAACAAATCAATCAATTAATCAACAAATCAATCTTTGGCTTTAAAAATATAAAAGCTTCAAAAATCATGGATGTTCTCTAATCATAAGTACCTAGTGTTTTTGGGAATTGATACATAAATATTTGCTGATTCCCATGATAGTTCAGGCAGGCTTTATGAAGCTGTCCCAGTGACCCCAAGCCAGTCAAGTTTTCAAGTCATCCAGAATGAAAATGCATGATATGTCAACATACATTGCTGACCCATTATATACAAATTCATATTAGTTGTGGATATCCTGTGGGTTCACCAGGGCAGCCTCCGGAAGTATTGGACTAAACCTTAAATATATGACTGACAATGCGGCTGAAATACTGAATTTCTCATGCTCTGGAAGAATGTGACATCAGACATATTGGGATCCCCTACATCATTGCATTGCGAGCTGAAAAGCAGTTTGTTTGTTTTTTATCCCTAGGTTGAACTCAGTTAGTAAATCAACAACTGTTCAATGTTACCAAAATTGTGCACACTCCAGGGGTGACTCAGAATGCAATGTTCCTAAATGGGTTAGTTGTGTACATACTATGACAAAAATTAACTTCATACCTAAGCCAAGGGATGATGGAGATTATTATACACACCAGCATTATTTGTGCAGTGTGCACTGTATGGATCCGTGTGAATCAGTTACTAAAGGGCAGTGCACACGAGGAGTGGGGCAGCATTATCAGTGCATTATTAACTTCAAGTGTGAATTAGTGTGAACGGTGTACTGCACAGTATATGCCTTTTAGCAGTGCTAATTCTGCATTTTATCTTTCTATTTTGAAATTGCCAATGATCAGTGTATTCACCCTGAACATCAGAACAAGCTATAGTGCATACTAGAACTAGTCCAGATGTTCTCATCAGAAATCATGAGTTAATGTACTGCTACCAGTATATTTGGTAAATGTATAAACTAAAGTAATACAGCAATATGGAATACTAAAATCATTTTAAGGTATCATTGTAGTATCAGAAAGTGAATACAGTTGATCAAGGCAGTTTAATGTACCTAGCAGGAAAGAATGCAATAATCAAAACAGCATTTACTGTCTGCAGAATAAAATGTCAATGATGGCATATCATGCAGAAGTATTATTTGTTTAATTTTGTATGTGCAGTCAAAACCGAATATATGTACCAGAGATGAAATTCAGGCTTTAAAAAGACAAGTAAAAAAAAATCTTCATTTCTTCATAATCTTATAAGGATTTTCTTCAGTCTTTGTTTGCTTCCAGCAGACATTTGAGGATGCTCAAAGGAGGCACCTCATGGTTCTAGAAGCTCAAAACTCTACAATTAAAATTGATGACAAGAGGATTGTTTGCAGGCTAGGTGTGGCTAGGTGAATTGGGGTTCTTTGTCCTCTAGGAGAAAGACTCCTAGGTGATTTTTTCCCTTTTGTCCTCTCTAATGGGCCTCCATTCATCTGCTAGAAGAAGGAACTCCTCCCAGTATCTTTCTATAGCTATGCAAACTATTTCAGCAGTTCCAACTATCCCCCACTCACTGCTGAGAGGCATGACCAAAACACCTGGTTCCCTGACCACTGATCATGTATGAAACATAGCAATGAAACTGGATATGCATTAAATAAAGCAATTGTCTTCCTTCACTGCTATACCAGTACTACAGTCTACATACAGCAAACCCCACCCCCCTTTCTAAACTGTCCCTTTCCCTGCAATCAGTAGACCTGGTGTTTTTCACTGTTTGGGGACACAGGGGCGATTTGTTAATAACTTCACCTTTTACTGATAAGAGTATCAAAATCAATCCTGAAATATAAAGACCTAATGTCTGGACAAAACCTTTCTTTCCCTAATCTTTCCCTAATGTCACAACTAAACACAGAGACACTAAAGGTTTTTACATAACAGCACATTTACTATATGGGCCAGCCATGAATCTATATAGGGAAGCTTGTCCGGATACTCCCCCACCACAATTTAGCCTCCAGACCCCATGCTCTAATCACAATTTGCAAAATCACAATTTACAGTGCAAATCTTGTAATCCCAATTCTAGGAATGCAATGCTCAGTGTAAATTTTCTAATCTCACTTCTGGGAATACAATATACAATATAATCCAGGTAACAGGCAGAGTTTGGTTGCACAAAACACACAGGACCACAAAGGGAAAAAGAAAGAGGGAAAACAGAAAACAGAGACGTCTCAGTAGCGAATACTCATACACTCTCTTTCCTCAGTAGCAGCTGTTACAAATACACATTACATACACACACACATACGCTCTAGCTGTACCATAGGATTTAACTTTTACCATGTGGATAATAGTAATATGAGAAATATAGCTAGCTATTTTTCTAATGTCCACTAGATGGAGCTATAGGAGCACATGGCAACACAAAAGAAACCCCCCAGCAACACAAAAAAAAACCCAACACTATAGGAGCACATGGCAACACAAAAGAGACCCCCAGCAACACAAAAAGAGACCCCCAGCAACACAAAAAGCCCCCAACACTATAGGAGCACATGGCAACACAAAAGAAACCCCCAGCAACACAAAAAGAGACCCCCAGCAACACAAAAAGCCCCCAACACTATAGGAGCACATGGGGCAAAGGCTCTAAATAAATCGCCCTGATCATCGGAGAATTGCGATCAGCGCAATTATTCTTGAAAGGCACACTTAAGGGGGTTAAGTACTAATATTTTAGGCAATTTTCAGATACAGATACAGACAGGACGAGCAATGGTTTCAGGGCCACTAAGGCCCCTATTAGAACTACTCGTTGCGGTTGATCGGGCCGCTACAGGTTCCCAGAAATTACCAGGACTCACAGATAGAGTACAGAAAGTAGCAGTACTCACCAGAACTCTGATCAGACAGGTAGTTTGGATGCCAGTCTATCCAGTCAGTTTTCAATCGGGGATTCAGCCGCAGGGACCGACTGACCACACAAGTCAAAGAGTCCTTCGGAGCACAAAGGGGCCCCATGGCGCCAAGGATCGTTAATCACCTGGAGGGGTCGGTCCCTGACCGGTGGAGGCCCTGATCCTGCAAAAAGCAGTAGTCTTCCCACTGTGGGTGTGATGAGATAGAGGCTTTTCTTTTAAATTTTTCCCGGCCAATGCACCAAAATGTTATAGCAAACGCTGTGAAAAGCTCTTATTCAATCACTCACCCACAGAAGGAAAACTCACAGACAGGCTGGAATGCAAACAGGATCTTTAATGTGCACACAGGATCAGACAGAGAGCCGGTTCCCTCCAACAAAAAAAGTCTGAGCCCCGAGGGACGTCCTTCAATGCCTTAAATACAGTATAATTTCAAACTCATTCTATAATCCCATTTGACACATGTATTTCCTGTCCACCAATCAGCAGCCCCTGGGGAAGGTACCTGGGTGACCTGCCCAAACCGGTGTGCTCTGGTCTGTTGGTTTCTGGGCTAGGGGATACTGTGCTCAGACCTGGAGTGGGGGAAGGGTGTCTACTGAAATCTCAATGCCTTCTCTTAGCAGGCTGATTACCTCATGGCTTGGGGGAAGGGTCAGGCTGATAAGAGCCTCATGGCTGCCTCAATAAAGTGGAATGAAGTGAATTATGCTTGAACTATCTTTGGGGGAAATGTTTCTGTAAGTTCTGAGAAAACTCTTAGTCTTTTGGACATGTAGATTTGATGGAAAACCCCTGACATGAAGTATAAATATAAAGGGGGGGGGGGGGGTTTAAGTGTTCACAGAACTGGATTTAAATAACAAATATTTAAGTTAGGAATGATGTGTGAGCAGACTGTGGTGCATCGCAGAAATATTTTATTAAACACTATAAAAGTTAAAATATAAGGTTTTTGAAAAAATCTCTTACTTTCAATCACTTTTTAATAAGTTCATGTTGCAAAACCACGAGGTAAAACCCCTGCGCATGACTTTCTTTCCTACCCTTTTCCACTGCTCGGCTACTGAAAACAGCATTAACTGTGCTGAATCTTCCCCGCCACTTCCACCTCCAATCCAAAGCGCCATTGAGTTTGATTAGATAACCTCAGTACTCTACAGCACAGTCCTCCCCTGTGTCAGGCTCTCATGGCCTGTCGGTCCTGCCCCCTCTGATGCAACTTCCTGTTGGAGGGGCCAGAGCGGCAGGCCAAAAGCCAAATGTGGTGGAGGGATCACCATGCTGCCCTCCCTCTCCCAGGCAAGACTCTGGATACCAGGACGGCAGAATGGCAACTCGGGCTGGGGGGGGAAGGGCCCTGCTCTAGGTCACCTAGTGGATGGGCCGGCCCTGACTCAGCACAGTGTCATGAGCTTATTTGCCTTTTTTAAAATCCAACAGCGTTTCAGATGTGGAGAGTAATATTATAAACAGGTTCCTACTTTTCTCTATAAAATTGGAGTGTAAAAGGCCAAAAATGCACATTAAATATAGGCGTGAGAACTTACATCAACTCTAGAGCTGCCATAAATGTCTACACCTAGATTCCTAAAGAACACCTATATGTTATAATAATTTATAACTTCTGCATCTAGATTTGTGCTCCGGCCCCTCTGCACGCCCGCACCAAAAGTACACACCATCAACCTGATACATGTGCTTACAAAACAGTGACCGTAAAATGTACATGAAAAGGCCCCTCCACACGTGTAAGTCATTGACCATACATGACTTGATTACGTTCATGGCGCATAACTTCACGCATCTCCTTATAAAATTAGCAACGATGAAATATCACACCGCGACAATGAATTGGTAATAAAGAATCGATAAGGGTTGGTGTAAATTCTGAGGTCTTTTTTCCTCCGTTTTTAAGCACCACAATGTGGTGTATTAAATTCAGCTTTACTAAGTTTTTTTTGCTGTTAATCAATAGGCTGAATCCTCACTGCTACTCTGATAAGTGATATTTATAACAAGTCCTACAAACACCTGCATGTGTGTCATGGGGGTTATTTTAGAAGTTCTAGTCATGATTTAAACATGTCAATTGTCATTTTAGAAAAGGTCCAGTTTACATGGGGATGACCATACAACGTCCAGATGAAAGAGCCTCTTGGGACTGGTCAGGACTCTGGACTAGCTCAGACAGATTAATACATAGACACCAAACTCTACTACAGTCCAAGAACAGGCTGAGTCCCCTTTCTCCAAAATCGAGTGCATATCTCCAGGGGCAATTCCAAACAATGACAGAGATGCAAACGAAGTAGCTTGTTGAGGGCATTGCGCATTGCAAAAATCCTCAGCCAGTGCATATAAAGAAAAATAAATCACAGAACCAAATTCTGAAATAGAAATCATGCATGAAATTCAGATGAAACCTGGAGACAAGTGTGTCTTTACCAGAGAGCAAGATACTGGAGATCCTTAACCAGGGACTGCTTTCTCATAGTGAAACAGAAGGCGTTTGAACAAGCTCTGGGGAAATTAATCTCTAGCCCATATAGATTTCCTCCTAGACCTAAGCTCTGTGCAGTATAAATATCAGAGTTGGAAATTTCCATTTAAAGCATGACCTGAGGAAGGGGATGTAGCATTTCAAAGATGGTCAAAAAATGAATTACATTTATCAGATGAAAAGGTTATCACCTTATGTTCTTTCGTTATGTTCTGTACTGGAACAGTGACACCCACTGGTCACTTAGGAACATTACAAACATGATTAATTAAAATGTATAGAAATAAAGATTAATAAAACACTGATCCTAAGTGACCAGTGGGTGTCACTGTTCAGCTATATAACAACACAGGTAGCGGAAAAAAGTCTTCTGTCTCCTACCTGCACACTTTTTGATTTCGGTGATAAGACTTTTTTTCTTTGCTACCTGATGTTAAATTTGAACTTATCTAACAGATGAAAAATGAAAGGAAACTGAAATATCACCCTATCTTCAGGTCTCATGCAGTGGTCCCCAACCCAGTCCTATGGGGCCCACCGGCCAGTCAGGTTTTCGGGATATCCCTAATGACTATGCATGAGATATATATGCATTAGAGATATCCTGCCAACCTGACTGGTTTGTGGCCCTCCAGGGCTGGATTTGGAGACCCCTGCCTTATACCTCTGTCATTTAAGATTGTGAGTGGGCAAGGTACAGATGTCCTAGACATCGAAAGGGTATATAGAATGTGTCACATTCCTCCTCGATTCTCACCACCACCAAAAAGTTGTCTAATAGACAATTTTTTGGTGGTGGTGAGAAGTGAGGAGGACTGTGACACATTCTATATACCCTTTCGATGTCTAGGACATCTGTACCTTGCCCACTCACAATCTTAAATGACAGAGGTATAAAGCAGGGGTCTCCAAATCCAGCCCTGGAGGGCCACAAACCAGTCAGGTTGGCAGGATATCTAATGCATATATATCTCATGCATAGTCATTAGGGATATCCCGAAAACCTGACTGGCCGGTGGGCCCCATAGGACTGGGTTGGGGACCACTGAAGAGGTTAGTCACATTAAGTATTCATGTCTTTATCCTGAATACTCCTTCATTTCCATGTTTGCAGGTCTGGGATCCTGACCTATTCTCGGTTTATCAGGACCCTACCTGAGGGCCACTGTCCCAGAATCTCATTCATAACGGTTACTGTTTTCATCCCATCTCATTTCATTCATGTCTACTAACAGCATGTAAAATCTCAGCATATATATACATTGTGAGTTTATAGAGCACATGGTCCTTTCAAGCTTGGGTGTTGTTGAAAAATACTATCTTGGAAGCCCAGACTAGCTGTATTCCATGCTTTAAGAAAAGTGGAAGGAAGTCCAAAAACTGCCAGCATGGTTTAAAGGTGAGGTCTGAGAGGCTGTTGTTGCCAAAAAAGCATCTTTGAGGAAATGGAAAAAAGAGCCAAAGGACGAAACCTGGAAACAGCACAAGCAAGTTGTACGTGCGGTCCAGGACTGCGCTTCAATCCCAGCCTGCATGTACAGCAAAGCCAGACTAACAGCCTGGAAACAGCACAAAGAGTTGCAAGTCAAATATGCAAGGCATTGATAAGGCGGGCAAAGGGAGAATTTGAGAAGAAGCTTGCTACGGAAGCAAAAACGCGAAATAAAGACTTTTTCAAGTACATTCGTAGCAAAAAACCTGTGAGAGAGCCAGTTGGTCCATTAGATGATAGAGGGGTTAAAGGGGCACTAAGAGGCAACAAAGCAATAGCGGAGAGATTGAATGAATTCTTTGCTTCAGTCTTTACTGAGGAAGATGTAGGGATCTTACCCATGAGTGAAGTGGTATTTAAAGGTGTGGAAGAATTGAAGGAAATATCGATACATCAGGAAGATGTATTACAACTATTAGATAAACTGAAGAGTAGCAAATCACCTGGTATACATCCAAGGGTGTTGAAAGAACTGAAATATGAGATTGCAGACCTGCTATTAGTAATCTGTGAATTTTTATTAAAATTATCTGTAATACCTGAAGATTGGAGGATCGCCAATGTAACGCCAATTTTTAAAAAGGGTTCCAGGGGTGATCCAGGAAACTACAGACCGGTAAGCCTGACATCAGTACCGGGAAAAATGGTAGAAACCATCATAAAGAACAAAATTACTCAGCATGTAGATAGTCATGGCCAAATGGGAGACAGCCAACATGGCTTTAGACAAGGAAGATCTTGTCTTACTAATCTGTTATGTTTTTTTGAAGGTGTGAATAAACAGGTGGACAAAGGTGAGTCGGTTGATATAGTGTATCTGGACTTTCAGAAAGCCTTTGACAAGGTCCCTCATCAGAGACTTTTGGCAAAACTAAAGAGTCATGGGATAGGAGGCAGTGTACTATTGTGGATCAGGAACTGGTTAAAAGACAGAAAGCAGAGGGTAGGGCTAAATGGCCAATTTTCCCAATGGAGAAAGGTGAATAGTGGTGTACCCCAGGGATCTGTGCTGGGTCCGCTGCTTTTTGACATATTCATAAACGACCTGGAAAAGGGAATAACGAGTAAGGTTATCAAATTTGCAGATGACACAAAACTAATTAAAGTTGTTAAAACCCAAGAGGATTGTGGAAAATTGCAAGAGAATCTTGATAAATTGGAAGACTGGGCATCAAAATGGCAGATGAAATTTAATGTGGACAAGTGCAAAGCTATGCACCTAGGGAAGAACAACCCAAACTATGGTTACACGACGCAAGGTTCCACATTAGGAACCACCACGCAGGAAAAAGATTTAGGCATCATTGTGGATAACATGTTAAAACCCTCGGCCCAGTGTGCAGCGGCGGCAAAGAGAGCAAATAGAATGCTAGGTATCATAAGGAAAGGAATGGAAAATAAAACAAAAGATATTATAATGTCTCTATATCGTTCCATACTGAGACCGCACCTTGAATATTGTGTGCAATTCTGGTCGCCGTATCTTAAAAAGGATATAGCGTTATTAGAAAAGGTTCAGAGAAGAGCCACCAAAATGGTAAAGGGGATGGAAGGATACTCCTGTGAAGAAAGACTAAAAAGGTTAGGACTCTTTAACCTGGAAAAGAGACGGCTGAGGGGAGATATGATAGAAGTCTATAAATTAATGAACGGAGTGGAATGGGTAAACGTAGATCGATTGTTTACGTTATCAGAATATAGAAAGACTAGGGGACATGCAATGAAGCTACAGGGTAAACTATTTAAGACTAATAAAAGAAAATATTTTTTCACTCAACTTGTAATCAAACTCTGGAATTTGTTACTGGAGGATGTAGTAAAGAATGTTAGTGTAGCTGGGTTTAAAAAAGGTTTGGACAAGTTCCTGGAGGAAAGGTCCATAAACCATTATTAAGAAGGGACCCAGGATATCAATGCTTGACCCAGTACAAGCATTGTGGAACCTGTGTCTTTTGGGGAAACTGCTAGGTACGTATGATCTAGATTGGCCACTGTTGGGAACAGGATACTGGGCTTGATGGACCTTGGTCTGACCCAGTATGGCATATCTTATGTTCTTATGTTCTTATTCTAAATGGTCGCTCAGTACAAAGTATTTACAGACAATGGGGCCAGTGCAGAAAACAGGCATTAGAGTTGCGCACTAAAAGCCGTGTGCATGTTTTTGTAGTGAGAGTAACACAGAAGTCGTGTGCCTGTATGCAGCAAGCAAATTGTATGCAAATGAGGTAGGCGCAGAAGGTCTGCGCTAAACCAGCAGGCACGTGCACACAAGCATCTGCGTTAGCAATGCCGATATTCCACGTAGGTGCACATATGCTGCAGTCCTATGAGACACATTTCTCTGCTCAGACATTTCACTCTGAACAATATCAGTATCTGTGATCTTCTGAGCAGTATTCCACATAGAAAGGTTCCCGTCATGTGCCGCATAGTGTATATCTCCATCATTCACACATGCAGTCATTTCAGAGCAGTTTCTCTAACTTTTCCTTAAAGAACTCATGTCAATAAAGCTTGGAAAATACAACGGGCTTACGAAATAGAGATAAATTCCTCCTCGGCACTAAGTGTAGACCCCTCTGAGTAGGTGTTCAAGTCCCCAAACCACTTTCCTACACTCAGGAGTGGTGCATCATTATTGTGAATTAATTTGTGAGGTGCCTCTTAACTCTCCCTACATCCCTTCTCGGGAACTCCGCTCTTCTGGCAAACTGTTTCTATCTGCGCCCTTCTCTTCTACTGCCAACTCCAGACTTCGCTCCTTTCACCTTGCTGCTCCTTATGCCTGGAAAAAACTACCTCCGTCTGTACGTCAGGCGCCTTCTCTAGCCCTTTTCAAATCCAGGCTGAAAACTCAACTCTTCACTGCCGCTTTCGGATCCTGACTCACCTGATCTTCTTTGGGTTTCCTTACCATTTTCCCTAGATGTATCCCGTGTCTACAGCTACTGTCTTCTCTGTCTCTATTAGATTGTAAGCTTCGATGAGCAGGGACCATCTCTTACATGTGTCTGTGCAGCGCTGCATATGCCTTGTAGCATTATACAAATGTTCAGTAGTAGTAGTAGAGGTGGCGACAGGTTCCCCCAGGAATCCCTCAGACCTTGACGGCCCTTCCACCTGAAACCATGATCTTGCTGCAACACCCCCAATGGTAGGCAGCCTTGTAGGATTGCAAAATGGCCGACACACACATGTAACTGCCGACATTTACACTGGAATCTGCTGAGTTTCCCCTATTGATTTCTGCCATGTCTAAATTCGCAAAATGGCTCCCCCTGTTTCACATATCAGCAAATACACCAGCACTCCTTTGCTATTCTAGAAGAAGCTCGGCATTGAGCAGTTTATAAATATTGCTGTAATTGTCTATGTCGCAACGCCAACATCTCAATTCCAATCTCCAGGAATTATCTAACTTGCCTTCAGCTGTACAAGGCCTTTTCCCTCCTTTATAATTTGTAGCATTTAAGCAAATAGTGTTTTTGGAAAATTAATTAACAGTTGATCTCTATGGACATATGACAGATGAGAGATGTGATAATCTCACTTTACCAACACATTTTCACCTTTCCGCCATGTTACTTAGAAGCCAAGAGGTTCCCTATTCAGTCTATTATCAGTATGCGATTTCTGCATCAGATGGCCCACCTATTGATACAGATTTGTGGAACTGAGGGTCTTGGAGTAAACATCTGGCTGTTCCCTCTCTTTTACAGGCAAATCAGTTCTCCGACCACCTTCATGCAAATGAGTGCGCTCTGCTTCCTGTTTAAATATCTGCTACCGTTTCCATTATCAGAAGTCTGTTCACAAGCGGAGCCTCCAGTTCCTTTTAGTTCTGATTTCCAGGCTCACATCATGAAGTCACTGTTTGCTTTTCTTTTCCTTCTGGCCCTCCCTTTATGTAAGTATTCTTCGGAAGTCGGGAAAATAGTTCTGCGCTTTTCTGATTGGGTTAGTGCTTATCAATTTCCTCAATTTTTACAGGTGTTCGTTCCCAAATTACCCTGAAGGAATCTGGTCCCGGAGTCGTGAAGCCCTCAGACACTCTCACACTGACCTGTAAAGTCACTGGTGAAAATATTGGTAGTGGCTCCTGGTGGATCTGGAACCGGCAGCCTCCCGGGAAAGCACTGGAATGGTTGGCAGCTATAGTTGGTAGCAGCGGAGGCACATACTACACCCCCTCTCTCCAAAGCCGACTAACTATCTCCAAAGACAATTCCAAGAACGAAGTCTATCTACAAATGAGGGGCATGAAACCTGAAGACACGGCTACATATTATTGTACGAGAAGCACAGTGTGAGGAAGGAAGAAGGAACTCGTACAGATACTGCGTCTCTCTCTCTGCGTATAAAGAGGAACTAGAGGAATATCTGCAGTTCCCTTTCTGAAACTGTTTCCTAAACAGCTGCACTAGTCATAAAATGGAATAAAGTGAATTATGCTTCAACTATCTTTGGGGGAAACGTTTTTCTAAGTTGTTGGATAAACTCTTAATCTTTTGGACGTGCAGGTTTGATAGAGAACTCACAACATGAGGTATAAATATGAAGCGGTGGCAGATGAAAGTGTTCACAGAACTGGATTTAAATAAGAAATATTTAATTTAGTAAAATGTGAGAGCAGACTGTTGTGCATCGCGGAAATATTTTATTCAGCATTGTTACAAGTTAAAATAGAAGGTTTTTGAAAAACTCTCTTACTTTCAATCATTCTTTTTAATAACTTTAGTCATGGAAAACTATTATGGGGAAAACCATGCACATGACTATATTTCCTATCCCTTTACACTGCTCGGCTACTGAAAATGACATTAACTATGTTGAATCTTCCCACCACTTCCACTTCCAGGCAAAACACACCATTTAGTCATAGTAGATGAACTCAGCACTCTAAGCACAGGTGTAGACAAGCATTTGCAGCTGAGGTCTGAGCTGAATTAGGGGCCACGCAGCACTGAAGGGCCAGCAGGGATCCCCTGGAGCTCTGATCATGGTCTGGGACTGCCCCACCCCACCCCCTTCAGAGTTCCAGTGAAAAGTGGGGACTTCGGTCCCTTACCAGAGCTCAGGACTGGTGCAAGAGCATTAGGTATTTGAGGAAAACCTTCAGCCTTGAGCCCCTCTCAGTTTCTCTCTCAGGCTCCAAGCCCCGCCCCCCACACATACACAATATTCAAATCATTTACCTTAATAATCATAAATAGCCCAATATCATCGCTTCCAGAGTGATCCTGTAAAAGTATCATAGAGGTCAGTTTTCAAGAGACACATACTTGGCAAAGGGCTGGCCCGTGGGTTTCTGCTGCCCTAGGCAGACCCTCCATGCTGCCCCCTGAGGACTGCAGAGCCTCCTGGCATTCATCTCCTCGCTTGGGAGAGGGAGGACAGCACGGAGATCCCTCTGCTGTGTCAGGCATTAAAGTGCCCGCGCTAGTGCGCTCAAGGCCTTCCGCTCCTGACGCATCTTCCTGTTGAAGGAGCAGGAGTGGCAGGTCATGAGTGCATCAGAACAGGCACCTGAAAGCCCAGTGCAGCAGAGGGATCTCCGTCCTACTCTCTCTCCCCCAGGTGAGAAGATGGATACTGGGGGAGGGGGAAAGAGACATGGCGGTTGGACCAGGAGCCCTGATCTGCTGCTTCACCAAGGACAGGGGTCTAGGTCGCCTAGCAGATGGACTGGCCCTGACTCAACACAGTGCCACGACCATAATTACCTCTTTTTTTTTTTTTTTAAATCCAACACTGTTTCACATGTGGAGAGTAATTTTATAACCAGGTGCCTAGGTTTAGGTACCCAGAACTCACCCATCTTAAGCGTATTTCATAAGGAAAAGCAAGGCACCTACTTCTCTCTATAAAACTGGAGTGTAAATGGCAGAAAATGCAGCAGAGTGCACTGCCTCCTATCCCATGACTTTTTAGTTTTGCCAAAAGTCTCTGAGGGACCTTGTCAAGTACTTTCTGAAAGTCCATTCCCTCATCAGAGACTTTTGGCAAAACTAAAAAGTCATGGGATAGGAGGCAATGGACTATTGTGGATCAGGAACTAGTTAAAAGATAGAAAGCAGAGGGTAGGGCTAAATGGCCAATTTTCCCAATGGAGAAAGGTGAATAGTGGTGTACCCCAGGGATCTGTGCTGGGTCCGCTGCTTTTTGACATATACATAAATGACCTGGAAAAGGGAATAATGAATGAGGTTATCAAATTTGCAGATGACACAAAACTATTTAAAGTTGTTAAAATCCATGAAGATTCCGGAAAATAGCAAGAGCATCTTGATAAATTGGAAAACTGGGCATCCAAATGGCAGATGAAATTTAATGTGGACAAGTGCAAAGTTATGCACCTAAGAAAGAAAAAAAACAATCAATCTATGGTTACAAGATGCAAGGTTCCACATTAGGAACCACCACCCAGGAAAAAGAATTAGGCGTCATTGTAGATAACATGTTAAAACCCTCGGCCCAGTGTGCAGCGGCGGCCAAGAGAGCAAATAGAATGCTAGGTATCATAAGGAAAGGAATGGAAAATAAAATCAAGGATATTATAATGTCTCTGTATCATTCCATGGTGCGACCGCACCTTGAATATTGTGTGCAATTCTGGTCGCCGTATCTTAAAGAGGATATAGCGTTATTAGAAAAGGTACAGAGTAAAGCCACCAAAATGGTAAAGGGGATGGAAGGATATTGCATTGAAGAGAGGCTACAAAGGTTAGGGCTCTTTAACCTGGAAAAGAGACGGCTGAGGGGAGATATGATAGAAGTCTATAAATTAATGAACGGAGTGGAACGGGTAAATGTAGATCGATTGTTTACGTTATCAGAATACAGAAAGACTAGGGGACATGCAATGAAGCTACAGGGTAAACTATTTAAGACTAACAAGAGAAAATATTTTTTCATTCAACGTGTAATCAAACTCTGGAATTTGTTACTAGAGGATGTAGTAAAGGCTGTTAGTATAGCTGGGTTTAAAAAAGGTTTGGAGAAGTTCCTGGTGGAAAGGTCCATAAACCATTATTAAAAGGGACCCAGGATATCAATGCTTGAGACAATACAAGCATTGTGGATCCTGTGTCTTTTGGGGAAAATTATGACCTAGATTGGCCACTATTGGAAACAGGATACTGGGCTTGATGGACCTTGGTCTGACCCAGTATGGAATATCTTATGTTCTTATGTTCAGATGAAAGAGCCTCTTGGGACTGGTCTTGATTCTGGACTAGCTCAGACAGATTAATACATAGACACCAAACTCTACTACAGTCCAAGAACAGGCTGTGTCCCCTTTTTTCCAAAGTCGAGTGCAAAACTCCAGGGGCAATTCCAAACAATGACAGACATGTAAACTAAAGTCACCCCACAGCTTGTTGAGGGCAATGCACATTGCAAAATCCTCAGGCAGTGCATATAAAAAAAATTAAATCTCAGAACTTTGCAAGAAGCCCTTTCAGAATAAATGTTTCACCCATGAGACCGACTCTGAAATAGAAATCATGCATCAAATTCAGATGAAACCTGGAGACAAGTGTGTTTACCAGAGTGCAAGACATTGGAGATCCTTAACCAGGGACTGCTTTCTCATAGAGAAACAGAAAGCATTTGAGCAAGCTCTGGGGACATTAACCTCTGTCCCATGTAGATTTCCTCCTAGACCTAATCTCTGTGTAGCTTTTAATTCTGCAGTGTAAATATCAGAGCTGGAAGTTTCCATTTCAAGCATGACCTGAGGAAGAGGGTGTAGTATCCCAAAAATGGTCAAAAAATGAATTACATTTATCAGCTGAAAAGGTTATCACCTTATGTTCTTTCGTTATGTTGTGTAGTTGAACAGTGACACACACTGGTCACTTAGGAACATTACAAACATGATTAATTAAAATGTACAGAAATAAAGATTAATAAAAACACGGAACCTAAGTGACCAGTGGGTGTCACAGTTCAGTTACATAACACAGGCAGCAGAAAAAGTCTTCTGTCTCCTACCTGCACACTCTTCGATGTGGGTGATATGAATTTATTTCTTTGCTGCCTGATGTTAAATTTGAACTTATCTAACAGATTTAGAATGAAAGGAAACTGAAATATCGCCCTATCTTCAGGTCTCATATAGAGGTTAGTCACATTAAGTATTCACGTCTTTATCCAGAATATTCCTTCATTTCCATGTGTTTGCTGGTCTGGGATCCTGACCTATTCTCGGTTTATCAGGACCCTACCTGAGAGCCACTGTCCCAGAATCTCATTCATAACGGTTACTGTTTTCATCCCATCTCATTTCATTCACGTCTACTGACAGCACCTAAAATCTCAGCATATATAAATATATATATACTGTATATTGTGAGTTTATAGAGCACATGGTCGTATTCTAAATGGCAGCCCAGTATTTACAATCAATGGGCCAGTGCAGAAAGCCGGCGTTAGATCTGTGCACTGAAAGCCTTGCGCACAGCTCTCTAGCATAAGAGTAAACAGAAACTGTGCACCTGTATGCAGCAAGCAAATGACATGCAAATGAGGAAGGCACAGAAAGTCTGCACTAAACCTGGAGGCACGAGTGCACAAGCGTCTGCGTTAACAGTGCCTATATACCGCATATGTGCGCATGTGCTGGAATTCTGTGAGGTGCACATCTCCGCTCAGACATTTTACTTTAAACAATATCAGTATCTTCGAACAGTGATCTCTTTCTGAGCAATATTCCAAGCAGAAAGGCTGCCGTCATCTGCCACATACTGTACGATTCCATCATATGCGCAGGCATTCCTTCCAGCGCAGTTCCCCGGCCTTTTCTTTACAGAAATAATGCATCAAAGCCCCAGAAAATGCAACAGGCTCTCAAAACAGAAATATATCCCTCCTCGGCACTGAGCGTAGACCCCCTACTTCCCCTTTGAGTAGGCGTTAAAGTTATGGCATTAAGTTCAGTCTTTGCTCTTCCGCGCACATTTCTGCATCCAGGCAGAATAGATAATTGCCTGATTATCACATAATGTGGATGGATTTACATGGGATGGATGCTAGGATAGCGCTGGCTTCTGACCAGTAATTCAATTCCCACTAATCAGGTTTCTGCATTGCAGTGCGATGTCAATGCATGAAAAATAGACACAGATGTCGCATTAATTATGCACAGATGATGCATTAAAGTGGCCTCTAATATGCAGTATTAAGATAGGGAAGAAACATTATAAAGATGTAAATGAAGGTTGCAGTTGAAACTGAAATAAAATCATTTCAAAATTAGCATCAATTCCAACCCAGATACATTGATAGAGAATATTCTGATCCTTATACACTGGGAGTAAAGAGAGATAAAGCTGGAGATGGCAGATCAGTAAATTCCCAAGTATTGTTGTATTCAGGAAGGGGCGTGTTCTAGAATCCTTTTTTGCGTCAGCATGTGCAAGCCCGAAATTGCTGACGTCCAGATTTCCGCCTGCTCCTGACATGAATAAGGAAGGAAAAAGTGCTCTGTTTGCCCCTCCCTCTACAGGAGGGATCAAGGGAGATATTACCTTAAACCCCCTCGTTTATTTCCCCCTGCAAATTGAAATGACTTAAATATCGGATGATCTGTGGCTGAGTTGCAGCATCTGCACGTCTCGGTTCGCAGAGCGGCTACGATGCTCGGGTCAGCTGTAGGGTTCCTCTGTCATTCTTTCTTCCACGTATAGTTCTGAAATCGCTTCTCCCACTGCACCTGGATGTGCATTTTAGAAACGGCTCCACATCTAGTACAGCTGCTCCTAAAATACCGTCTGTACCGAGCACCTGCCAATCTCAAGATCATAATTCTCATCTCCAGCTCTATCTGAAATGTGCCCTTCGATGCATATTGTATAAAACATTCATGTAAATTCAACAAAATATATTAGCACACAAAAATAAAGATGCCTAAAATGTGCCCATGCGTTGTTTAGGATAATATCACACTTCACAAAGCACTTGGCAGATATAATCGAACAATGTCTACTACGATCCTCCTCTGCTTCTCTGAGAAGTTCAGGGCAAGATAACTGGAGATCCCCAACCCCAGAGCATTTTACTGTCAGGCTGTATTTTGCATGTGACATGCAAATGCTGGGAGGTGACTCTGTGTCCTCTCTAAATAGGCGCCTCTGTTGTCTTCCACCTCTGATCCAAACCTGCAGGGCTGCTGACTCCCAGCAGTTTCCTTTATTTCATTCAAAGCATGAAGACTTTAGACATTTTTCTCTTTCTTTTTAGTGTCCTGACATGTAAGTATTCAAGAACAACTACAAGAAATAAAAAGCTTTATGTTTTAAGAAATGATCTCTTGTCACACTTAAATGAATAATTCCTTACTGTGTCTAGGGGTCCGTTCCCAAGAGACATTGCAGGAATCCGGTCCTGGAGTTGTGAAGCCCGGAGAGACTCTCAGATTGACCTGTAAATTCCCTACTTCCTTCAGTGGCTACGCTTTCTCATGGATCCGGCAGCCTCCCGGGAAAGCACTGGAATGGTTGGCATATATAAACAGCGGTGGAGGCACAAACTATAACCCATCTCTCCAAAGCAGATTAACCCTCACTCGAGACAACTCCAAGTATGAAATCTACTTACAAGTTAGAGGCATGACAGCTGCGGACACCGGCACCTACTACTGTGCGAGAGACACAGTGTGAGGAAGGAAGGCAAGACCCCTGCACAAACCGTTCAAGAAACCTCTCTGCGGACTGAGGACAGGAAAACAAAACTGTCTTTCAGTCTGAAATGGAATTCTTATGTACGTACAGCAGGAAGGGGCCACGATAATAAAACTCTTAAACATTATAAGCACAGTCCAAGGTCACCCTGCTGGCTGTTTACTGACAATAGCTGCATGTCTCTGTACGGAGGGAGATTGAGCAGCGACCCCCCTCCCATCCTCACATGCAGCGTAACATCGGGATTCCTGACGCCTATTTCAGGAACTATCAGCACATGGACCATTTATTATTCAGAGGTGTTCCGGGTGAGAAAATACGTAAATCATCTTATACTACACTATGAAAGGATAAACATCAAATAAAGATATGTCTTAACAGAAATCATTTCCTTCCTTGTCCGCAGTGCCATCCAGGAATGTGTTGGAAAATGAATCAACGAGTCCATGTCTGTTATAGTGACCTCACATCGTGCGCTGAGTCGTCATTCGTTTACAACGGCGCTATTGGACTTGCTTGGTGCAGTATCACCACACCCTAACCACCGGCAGAAAATGTTCTACTCTGGAACATTAATAAAATTACTCAGCATGTAGATAGTCATGGCCTAATTGGAGACAGCCAACATGGCTTTAGACAAGGAAGATCTTGTCTTACTAATCTGTTATGTTTTTTTGAAGGTGTGAATAAACAGGTGGACAAAGGTGAGTCGGTTGATATAGTGTATCTGGACTTTCAGAAAGCTTTTGACAAGGTCCCTCATCAGAGACTTTTGGCAAAACTAAAGAGTCATGGGATAGGAGGCAGTGTACTACTGTGGATCAAGAACTGGTTAAGAGATAGAAAGCAGAGGGTAGGGCTAAATGGCCAATTTTCCCAATGGAGAAAGGTGAATAGTGGTGTACCCCAGGGATCTGTGCTAGGTTCGCTGCTTTTTGACATATTCATAAATGACCTGGAAATTGGAATAACGAGTGAGGTTATTAAATTTGCAGATGACACAAAACTATTTAAAGTTGTTAAAACCCAAGAGGATTGTGGAAAATTGCAAGAGGATCTTGATAAATTAGAAGACTGGGCATCAAAATGGCAGATGAAATTTAATGTGGACAAGTGAAAAGTTATGCACCTAGGGAAGAACAACCCAAACTATGGTTATACAATGCAAGGTTCCACATTAGGAACCACCACCGAGGAAAAAGATTTAGGCGTCATTGTGGATAACATGTTAAAACCCTCAACCCAGTGTGCAGCGGCGGCCAAGAGAGCAAATAGAATGCTAGGTATCATAAGGAAAGGAATGGAAAATAAAACAAAAGATATTATAATGCCTCTATATCGTTCCATGGTGAGACCGCACCTTGAATATTGTGTGCAATTCTGGTCGCCCTATCTTAAAAAGGATATAGAGTTGTTAGAGAAGGTTCAGAGAAGAGCCACCAAAATGGTAAAGGGGATGGAAGGATACTCCTATGAAGAAAGGCTAAAACGTTTAGGGTTCTTTAACCTGGAAAAGAGACGGCTGAGGGGAGATATGATAGAAGTCTATAAATTAATGAACGGAGTGGAACGGGTAAACATAGATCGATTGTTTACGTTATCAGAATATAGAAAGACTAGGGGACATGCAATGAAGCTACAGGGTAAACTATTTAAGACTAATAAAAGAAAATATTTTTTCACTCAACGTATAATCAAACTCTGGAATTTGTTACCGGAGGATGTAGTAAAGGCTGTTAGTGTAGCTGGGTTTAAAAAAGGTTTGGACAAGTTCCTGGAGGAAACGTCCATAAACCATTAGTAAAGAAGGGACCCAAGATATCAATGCTTGACCCAGTACAAGCATTGCGGAACCTGTGTCTTTTAGGGAAACTGCTAGGTACGTATGACCTAGATTGGCCACTGTTGGAAACAGGATACTAGGCTTGATGGACCTTGGTCTGACCCAGTATGGCATATCTTATGTTCTTAAGATCCATGATCCCATCTCCAGTTCCAAATGTATAACTTAGGCCAGAATGTTCTCAAAGAGAATGAGCCATTTTGAAATAACTGATTCAAGTTAGGCTTAAATTCATGTGACCTGCAAGACATAAAATGATTATAATAAATTTCTCATTTGCATTCACTTATACCTGGTGGCCCCCATTGCATTTCCCCTGAGTAGTGTTCCCTCTAATATGTGAAGGGTTACCATCTCACGTTCCTATCCTCCGAAGTGGTGCAGTAGTGTTGTGAATTCGTTTGTGAGGTGCCAATAGGTTCCCCTAGGAATCCTGCAAATCTTGCCTGCCCCTCCTAACTGAAACCATGATATTGC
Source organism: Ichthyophis bannanicus (assembly GCA_033557465.1). Lineage (NCBI taxonomy): Eukaryota > Metazoa > Chordata > Amphibia > Gymnophiona > Ichthyophiidae > Ichthyophis > Ichthyophis bannanicus. Next base: position 127,690,090 of record CM066048.1, read on the forward strand.
TGCAACGCCCCCAATGGTAGGCAGTCTTCATACACTTTAGGTTTGCAAAATGGCCGATGTACACATGTAAACTGCCGACATTTACAATGGAAGTTGTCGAATTTACCCCGTTGATTCTTGCCATGTGCAAATTACCAAAATGGCTCCCCCTGTTCTATGTATCAGCAAATACACCGGCACTTCTGTGCTATTCTAGAAAAAGCTCAGTGTTTAGCAGTTTCTAACTGTAGCACCCCCCACCCCCCTCGACCTCCCTTACCCCAAAGAGCCTATCAAATTCATTTCAACAGCACCAGTGATATTTAAATGTAGTCAGATGGCTCGAGTGGTCGGAGTCTGGCGGTTTCTTCAGATTGAAGCTGACAGATTTCACTATCCTCGTCTTACTCTCCCTTTACTATGAGGCAAGTAGAGAGCGAGAGGCAAATAAACTAAAGTGGATAAGCCACTATCAAGGTGATGTTACAGGTATTAATTGTAGCTAGGTAGTGGTTGGTAATCATGGACCACATAGATAACATTTACTTTCAGGAATAGGATTTTTAGTGCAATTTATTAAATACTACAATAGTGTAACCATCCAAAATATTCTTTTTAACTCACACTAACGGTTTGCTCGCATCAATAACTCAGGGAAGTGTTTTCAGTCACATCAAGTAACAGGCAAGTCAAGTTATTCTTTAGATCTGCTGGTGAAACTTTTACACATAATTTTCCAGGCCAATTCCTAAGGAATTCTTATTTTCTTTTTCAAAACCTTCAAAATTTTCTCCCTCTAACAAGTACGTTTCCTTTTTGCAATTTGTTTTTTTTCCCAGTGTCTGTATTGTCTGAGCTCAAATTTAGTTTCCCTGTTTGCCTCTGTGCTGTGTAGGGTGCAGCAGTACCTCTTCCAGTTCTCTTTCTTGCAAAGGGGCCCAGGACTCCAGACTGAAGATCTTCCCAGGTTCCTCCGATGTCCTCTTCTGCGCTACCTTTAACAAATCATCAAAGGAAAACCCTGTCTATCCTATAAATTGGGGCAAAACATCTCTTTCTCTTAAAGAAAGAATATTGGGTCTTTTCTCAGACACTCTAACACTTTTCCTATCTAATTAAATAAAAGCATAATTGATCCACCCTGTCTTCCTTTGTTTCTTTGAATACATCCACTCCACACCTCCACACTGCAACCCCACACCCACATGCAGCAATCTCACAAACATCCTTCTCTTAACTGAGCCAGCTAGGGACTGCTTTATTCTTTCAATCCTGGAATGAGACTGAGTCTATCTTCTCAGGCCCATTAAGGATCAGTCTCAGTACTAAGCGCAGAGCCCAGCAGAATGTTTAAGCTCTGTGTTCTGCTTCAGTGGCACACTAACAGTTCAGTCACCGCTTAGATTTGAATTTCCCCTTCTTTTCAGGGTATTTCTCAATCACTTCAGCCAAAAATTACCTACTTTTGGGAATTCAGAGTCTTTCTTCTCTAATCCGAGGACATTTCTTATAAAATCAGTCCTCTCATCCACTCTCAAGAGCTTAAAGTCAGATTCAGAATTACAGTTCCAGCTCAATAGCTTCTCCAGACCTTAGACAGTATTCCAAGGAGAATTTAATTTCCTTTAAGAAATATTCTTTAATCAGTACGATTCTCAGCCTGTCAGTCAATATTTCTCTCAGAGTCACTCACCCAAAGTTCCAAATGGTCACCAAATTCAGTTTCCAAAGAATTAAACCACACTTCCACAGTCACCAATCATTAGTTAAACACTTTTCTGTACTCAGCACCCATCAAAACACTTCTTTCAGCCCTCTCTGCACTCAGAAATCTCTCAGACATCTCACCTTTTCCATGAACAAAGCCCCACTGCTCATTTCAGTTTCATTTCCCTGGTTTTTGCCTTTGCAGTTTCCCTCCAGAAAGCGAGGTTACTTACCTGTAACGGGGGTTCTCCGTGGACAGCAGGATAAGTCAGCCACACTTGGTGACGTCCTCCGGGCGGCGCCACGTTCGGAAGTGCTCTCAAGTTTCTCAGGTAGCCCACCTCCCGGTTCCGCCCCCTAGCCTGACCAGTTCTTTACCAAGCTTGACAACAAGGCTAGGGAGCGGATCTTCAGGCAGACCTCCTCCAGGGGAGGTGGGAGGGAGCGTGTGGCTGACTTATCCTGCTGTCCACGGAGAACCCCCGTTACAGGTAAGTAACCTCGCTTTCTCCATGGACTGCAGGATTGCATCAGCCACACTTGGTGACTCCCTAGCTGCACGCAGCGCGCTGAGGTGGAGGAGGGAGGCATGAACAGAGGACTACGGTAGTGGAGGTAGTCTTTACTGGAACATAGTGTCAAAAACAGGTGCATGACAACGACATGTAGTAACCGTGCAATGTGCAAGTAACACAACTAACAGTGCAACAGGTGCAAAAATAGTGCAATCAGTGAACAACAGTGCAAGAAATATCAACAATGTGCAACAATGCAAGTTTAAGGAACAGTGCGACATGACTAACATGAGCATTAAGGTGCATCTGAGTACAGGTAGATGCCCTAAGGCCAGTCTTCACGGTGCAGCCCGTGGAGTCAGTAGGGCGGCAGCAAGGACTGCGCTGCCAAACGCCGAGTCCTCCTGGGAGCGGAGGTCAAGGCAGTAGTGCTTTTGGAACGTGTGAGGGGATGACTACGTGGCCGCTTTACAGATGTCGGGCAGGGGAACTGACCGCAGGTTGGCTAGAGATGTGGCCATTGCTCGTAGACGATGCAGACCTATTCTGTTGCGTGGTTGACTCCCTTCAGGGTCGAGGCAGAAGGATACGCAGGAGGCGACCCAGTGGGAAAGAGTCCGCTTTGTGACAGGAAAGCCGGGCCTGAGAGGGTCATAGGAAATGAACAGTTGCTCGCCTTTGCGGGCGGCTAGTGTCCTGGCCAGGTAGATCCAAAGTGCACGCAGACAGTCCAGAGTGTGCAGATGTCACTCCTCCTCCGAGTGGTGAGGTTCCAGAACGAAGGAGGGGAGCTCAATGGATTGATTGACATGGAAGGCCGACGGCACTTTGGGTACAAATCTGGGGTTCGTACGCAGAGAAGCTCGGTCCTGGTGCAGCTGATCCTCCTGGCTGAGGTGATAGCCACCAGGAATATGGTCTTCCAGGAGACGTATTTGATATCCGCTGTGAGCAGAGGTTCGAAGGGGGCCCGGGTGAGGCTGTGGAGGACTACGCCGAGGTCCCAGGGAGGAACCGGGGCCCTCACTGGGGGCCGAAGATTTGTCAGGCCTTTCATGAAGCGAGCCATCAGGTGCAGCGCCGCTATGGAGTCGGCGCCCTCAATAGGGGCGTGCAGAGCCGCAATAGCTGACAGATGTACTCGGATGGATTGTGTCTTGAGGCCGAGGTCAGAGAGGGAACTGAGATACTGCAAGATCTGGGCGACGGGGCAGGAGATAGGGTTGAGCCCTCTAGAGGCACACCAGAGGCTGAATCTCTTCCATTTGAGGCCGTAGGATTTTCGGGTTGAAGGTCTCCTGGCCGCCAGAACCACGTCCTGCACCTCCGCGGGGAGCGCGAGGGAGGCCAGGTTTACCCGCTCAATATCCAGGCAGTGAGCGACAGGGTTCTGAGGTTAGGGTGCCTCATTAGCCCCGAGTTCTGCATCAGGAGATCCGGACACAGGGGCATGTGCCACGGGGCATCCTGTGCTAGGCGCCTCAGGAGTGCAACCACATTTGACGCGGCCAGTGAGGAACCACAAAGGATGACTTGTGCTTTGTCTTGAACAATGCGTTGCAGAGTCGCTGGGATGAGGGGAATCGGAGGGAAGGCATATACCAGAGACCACCCCCCCCCCCCCCCCAGTACACGTCGAATGCATCCCCTGCCAGCCTCTTGATCGGTGGGTGCCTGGAGCAGAACTGGGGGCATTTGGCATTCTCCTCGGTGGCAAAAAGGTCGACCTCTGGGACTCCCCACCGCTGGAAGAGGGCTGAGGCCACATTTGGAAGGAGAGCCCATTCGTGGGGTTGCAGTTGCCTGCTCAGCTTGTCCGCCAGGCTGTTCATGTCTCCGGGAATGTAAGAGGCGCGCACCCAGCACTCGTTCTTCAGGGCTAGCGTCCAGATTGCCAGTGCCTCCTTGCAGAGGGATCGGGAGGCCGTGCCCCCTTGCTTGTTGAGGTAAAACATGGCAACTTGGTTGTCCGTCTGGATGAGGATGGATGTGCCCTGAAGATGCGGCAAGAATGCCTTGAGGGCGTACTTGACCGCTCTCAGCTCCAGAAGGTTGATGTGCAGCTGTCGTTCGCTCTGAGACCACGCTGCTTGTGTGCTGAACTGCTGGAAGTGGGCACCCCAGCCGGCGCAGGAGGCGTCCGTGGTGAGGGTGGCAGGAGATTTGGAGCCCGAAGAGAAGAGAGGGACTCACCAACGGCGCCATCTTGTGTGTGAGGAGGTGCCGCATGGCCAGGGGTCGCCGCGTGGTCTGGAGCGGGGCCGAGCAAGCGGATGTCCCAGCTGGGGCCCGGAACAGGCAGCGCTGGAGATCCAGATGTCGGGCCGGGGATGGAGGCCCGAAGGGGCACATCCTGGGCCATGAAAGCTGCAGCAGAGTTCGTTGCGGAGTGCCGATCCAGGCCGGAGGGTCCTCCATTTTGGCAGAGGGTGCACAGATCAAGGTCTGTGGAGCGCAGCTTTTTCCCGCAGGGGCATTTCCTCGATCCCGGCTTAGGCATCTTGTGAGTACCGTTGAATTATCTTTTTCATATAGGAGAGAGAGCAGATCCGTCTTGGTGGCAAGGCGGAAGAAGAAGAACTGGCCAGGCTAGGGGGCGGAACCGGGAGGTGGGCTACCTGAGAAACTTGAGAGCACTTCCGAACGTGGCACCGCCCGGAGGACGTCACCAAGTGTGGTTGACGCAATCCTGCGATCCATGGAGAAAGGCTGCTCACTCAAGAGATTCCTGCACCTCTCCCACATAAACACACAGCTCTGCAGGCTGCAAAACCTCTCTGAAGGGGAAAGAAACATATCTAGCTGCCACAGATAGCGCTGGACAGCACTTCCCCAGCCTAGACAGACAAAATGTATGTTATTTTAATCCTCAGGTTACATAATATACTGCTGTAATTGTCTATGTTGTAATGTCAACCTTTCAATTCTATTTGCCCAAATTATCTAACATGTGCCTTCAGCTGTATGAGGCCTTTTCCCTCCTTTATAATTTGTAGAGCTTAAACAAATAGTGTTTTTGGAAAATTAATTACCAATTGATCTATATGAACATATGGCAGATGAAAAATATGATCATCTAACTTTACCAGCTCATATTCACCTTTCAGCTATGTTACTTAGAAGCCGAGAGATGCCCTGTTCAATCTAGAAACATGACGGCAGAAAAAGACCACATGGCCTATCTAGTCTGCCATGCCATATTAACCATTCCTGAGGCATTCCTGAGGCGTTGAGGAGTTTATGTTCAGCAGGAATGGGGAAGTGTAAAATTAAGGGGGGTCCAAAGACACCATCTGACTGCAGTTCTGGGCAGGGTTTTTGGCCCCCTTGATGAGCATTTGATTCCTCAGCAGACCACGACCCCTTCCCCGGATGCAGCTTTATTTAGCTCTGGGGCTCCTACGCCTCCTCCGTGCCCTGTGTCTATGTTGTCTTCCACGGTATCAGGGACTCCACCCAGTGAAGTCAGGTTGGTAACCAGGTACTTATTCCCAAGCCTGTAGCCTTACTGGATCCTTTGAATTTAGCCGTGTCTTCTCCTGTGGATGATATAACTCTTAAAGATGTATGGACTGTGATTTCAGTTATTGATACTAAATTATCCATTACTGTGGTTTCATTATGTGAATATAGCTCGGCTATGTTAGAGAAAGTTACAGAACTGGATTCTAGTTACGTTTCATTGCGTAATTCCCTGTCCAAGATGGAAGTTCAGCTGCAATCCTTTAATACTGTTCAGGTGACTTTCATTAAGGACTCTTTGTTGGTTCAGACCCAATTGGAGGCATTAGAAAATGCCTCTTGGGCGCGGAACCTGCCTTTAATTTTCCGGTGATGCATTTTTTTTCACCGGAGATTTTGCTTGCTAAATATTTTTCTGAGGTCATAAAGCTGCCTGATCCTGTAAATATAGCTCATGTGTTATGTACCTTGTAAGGTTCGGATTTCTGCAGAGAAGCAGGGGAGGTTTGACACCCTCCGCTCTCCAGATAGTCCGAACCTGACCCAATTTTTGGAAGATTCTATAGATAATATTGTACAATGAAACACATTATTGGTAATGTTTCCTGCTGAAGCAGTGAAACTTAAGATACTGAAGTTGTTCTTTAAATATAAAGATGTTCCTTTTTGTGGACAAAAATTGAATGTTTTTGCTGATGTGACCTATTCTACAGAGGCTTACCGTAAGCTGTTTTTATCTTTGAAGCCGCAAGTTGTTGCCCTTGGAGCAAGTTTCTTCCTGCAGTTTCCTTATAAATGCGTGATTACTTTCCGAGGGCAGGTTTATGTTTTTCTTGATCCAGCTCATTTGGAGAAGTTTTTGGAAGCTCAGCAGTGTTAGTGTGGTCGTTAGGGTATGTGATGTTTATGCTCTTGAGGTAGCTTTGCTGGATTTCCTTATATAAATTTGTAAGTATGATCTTTTTGGCTCAACCTTCATAATAGGGGTAAGTTTTATGATGCCATGCCTTGTTTGCTTGTATTCAATTTACTTGCTTTTGTGTATTGGTGTCTTATTAATATTAATATTTCCGCATATTACTCCTGAGTCTATCCCCCTTCACCCTCATCCTGTGCCCCTTATAGCAGAGCTTCTCCCCCTGTGCATTTATGTCACCGGAGATATTTAAATGTCTCAGTCATATCACATCTATCTCGCCTTTCCTCTAAAGTATATATATTAACGTCCTTAAGTCTGTTCTCATATGCTTTATATTGAAGACCACTAACCATAACTCGGGACATGCCAGAATGATCTCAGGCCTTTGCCTTCCTAACACCCCCCCCCCCCCCATTTCCACCTCCCCACTACTCCCCCACACCCACAAGCAACAGATAGATGGCCAGATCCTTAGTTCAAAACTGCTTAATTAGTGGATCATACGGCCACAGCTTGCGGATACAATGCATTGCACTATTTACAATCGATCAGTAACCCTAACAATTATAACTGATCTAACTCCTAAACCTGTACAACATTCTGTAGGCATTATTACCCACACCATGTGTATATGATATACAAACAGTATTTACACAATAGCTAACAATGAGGTTGACATGGAGGGGTACCACTGTTCACATTGCCTGGTTGGTGGCCCTGGCCCTTCTTCACCATCGCCAACCGCTCCGTGTTGGCACCCAGGTGGCCCATTGCCATCTCTGTTCTGCAAACCGAGGTCAGGCCCACTGGCCCCTGGCCCCGGCACCCCCCAGCTCAGTAATCGGTTTCCCCCATTTTTGTGGTACCCCTCCCCTTCCCTTTTTCTTCTGTGAGGTCTCGTCTCCAAAAGGGCCTGTAGCCCGACTCACCCCGTGAGTACCTAAAGATTATCCACTGACCATCGCTCCTGGCACCATTGACTTTTGAGATAAATGCCAAAGCCAACCGCCCCCCACCCCCACCCCCAGGGCATCAGTGAACAGTTCTATGTCCATGTTGCTAATGGCCAGATGTGTAACAATATTATTCAATCTAACATTCAAATCGAGGCAGTCACATACAAGTACATCGACACTGTTGTGGAAGCAGATGAAGCGATACATTATCCAACAGAATTTTTGAATTCGTTCGATCTGCCAGGCATACCACCGCACGTACTGCAATTGAAAATCGGTGTCCCAATTATCATGTTGTGAAATATTAACCATCCAAAGCTTTGCAACGGCACGCAGCTTGCAGTAAAAACATTGATGAGCAACGTCGTAAAAGCAACAATCTTGACAGGACCTTTCAAAGGTGAAGATGTCCTCATTCCTCGCATTCCTATGATTCCAACAGATATGCCATTTCAATTTAAGAGACTGCAAATGCCAATCGAATTGGGAATTGCAATCACCATCAACAAAGCTCAGGGCCAATCTTTAGAAATCTGCGGTTTAGATCTCCACACGGATTGCTTCTCTCATGGACAATTATATGTTGCATGTTCTAGAGTCGGCAAACCAAGCAATCTCTATATCTGCACAGACAATGGAACAACGAAAAACATTGTATACCCACAAGCATTGTGAAATTAAACATATTACAAACGTGCGTTCTCTCTTTTCTTTCTTTTCCATTTAACCAGACTCCGCCACAGCAACGCGTGGCCGGGTACAGCTAGTAAGTTATAGTAATTTATAACTTGTGCGTCTAGATTTGTCCTCCGGCCCTCTGCACGCCCGCAACAAAAGTACACACCATCCACTTGACACGTGTGCTTACAAAATAGTGACCGTAAGATGTACACGAAAAGGCCCCTCCACACGTGTAAGTCATTGAACATACATGACTTGATTACGTTCATGGCAGATAACCTCAGGCAGCGCCTTATAAAATTAGCGATGATGAAATATCACAACGTGACAATGAATTGGTAATAAAGCATCCTTAAGGGTTGGTGTAAATTCTGAGGTCTTTTCTCCTCCGTTTTTAAGTACCGCAATATGGTGTATTAAATTCAACTTTTACTAAGTTTTTATGCTGTTAATCAATAGGCTGATTCCTCACTACTACTCTGATAAGTGATATTTATAACCGATCATGCAAACACCTGCATGTTGTCAGACGGGTGCCTGGGTGAGAATGTTCACAGTCTTGGCAAAGGAATATATTAATATGTTTTGCAAGGGATTGTGGGAAATGTAGTCCATTCACACCAGACACAGCCGTTCACAATAATTAGTTGTGCTTGCTTGAGTGTAAAGCCAATAAGATATTTATTTATGGGGTTATTTCTCCCAACACAGATATGCTTCGTAGCACATAAAACAGGATACTTGCTTTCAGTGTTAAACTTAGAAAAACAAAATCAGGAAAACAACAGCTGAACTTGTCAGGCAATCAAATCAAAAGAATAAAGACCTGGTTGGTAACAAAAGACTTAAGTACATTAATATGGTAGGTCTGTCTACGCCCTCTTGCATTTTCCACCATATAAGACACTGGGCTCACTTGTTTAACAACCTTCCATGGCCCTTTCCACTGTACTTCAAATTTTGGGGCTGTACCTGCTACTTGAACCAAAACCTTTTCACCAATGCTTAATTGGCGGCTTTTGGCCTTCCTATCATACCACCCTTTCTGGCGCACTTGACTGTCCTGCAGGTTCCTCTCAGCAACCTGCGAGGTCCTTTTCAAACGTGCTCTCAAGTCACATAGAAACTGTGGCACTTCCTGACTTCCCGGTTCAGGATCAATCCATTGTTCCCTCAAAATATCTAACAAACCCCGTGGAGCCCTACCATACATCAATTCATATGGAGTTACACCTAGGGACACCTGAATTCTTTCCCTGCAGGCATATAAGGCAAAGGGCAATAACATATCCCATTCTTTTACCTCTCCTGCTAACCCCCTTCTCAACATTTGTTTGAGAGTTTGGTTGAATCTCTCCACCAAACCGTTTGATTGTGGATGGTAGGCTGAGGTTTTCACGTGATGAATGCCAAAGGCATCCCAGACCTGGGCCAAATATTTGGATACAAAATTGGACCCTCGGTCAGTCAACACCTCTCTTGGGAATCCCACTTCACAAAACAATTTTACTAGCTCTAAAGCTATTGTTTTTGCAGAAACATTCCTCAATGGTATGGCCCAGGGAAACCTTGTTGCCTGATCTACCATAACTAGGATGTATTGGAAACCTCGGGGCATTTTGACTAATGGGCCTACAATATCCATGGCAATGCAACCAATTGGGTCTGTGATATTTGGCATGGGAATCAAAGGCACCACCGGTGGGTGAGCCGCTGTAACTCGCTGACACGCTGGACATGCAGCACAAAACTGGGCAGTTTCTTTGAAAATACCTGGCCAGTAAAAATGCCTAAGTATTTGATCCAGCGTTCCTTGCATACCTTTATGACCTCCAACTGGATGATCATGTGCTAATCTAAGTACTAGCCCTTTGAAAGTTGTGGGTACCACCAATTGTTTACGTATGGTCCCATTTCTGGGGTCCTGACTCTCTCTATATAATATCACATTATCTAGTCTGAATCTGGGCAATTCCTCCCTGACCTCCTGAGCATACTTAAAAGCTCGGGTGAGAGCTTGATCAGCTCGCTGCTCTTGTGGAAAGTTAGGAAACTTTGCCACTAACTCAGCTGGCACCCAGGGTAAACTTTGACCCGCTAACATCTCAGCCCTACCCTGTGCTCTGCAAAGTCTCTCACGCCGCTTTTGTGCTTTCAACTTTCTTACTTTACCAGATGATGGAGTTATTAAATCATCATGAGAGGGTAAGTCTCCTAATAACTCTGCCTGCTCCCCCTCCTCCTTTTGCTGGCTCTCTACCTTAGCCTGCGAGCGGGTGGATACAAGGCCCCTCTTATTACCTATAGTTTGCCTTCTGGAAGCTTAACCATCTTTTTAGCTAGGGACTGAGGACTTCCAAAGAAAGGCCCGGGAGCTATTTCCATTAATCCTTCTCCCTCCTTCTTTCCTAGCCCTTCCACTAATCCCTGCTTAAATCTTGGCCAGTCTCTTCCTAGAACCAAATCAAAGGGTAGCCTAGGCACCATTGCTAACAGAACTTCCTCTTGTTCCCCCAGGCACTTAACCTTTAGCCTATAGGTGGGATATGATGTTGCAGCACCATGAATGCATCTGATGTGAACTTGGCTTTCAGGGATTCTAGGCACAAATCCTTCTTGGGCCTCTATCCTCTTCCAAAGCCTTTTTGACATCATACTCTGGTCTGCCCCAGAGTCTAACAGAGCATTTGTGGTAATTCCTTGCACATCAACCATCAAAAGAAATCCTTCTTTGGGCTATTTTAAATCCACACCAATTAAGCTAGTGTGTGTCTGGCATCCCTTTTCTAAATGTCCCCATTTTCCACACTTGAAACATTTCTTTCTACTCCACTGTGTCATCTGGTTTGGCACAGTACATTTTCAGAAACACTTTTAACTATTTTCTTTTCTGATACAGCACAGCTTGCCTCAGCACCGATCTCCAGAGGGCCACCCATTCTATGGCAAGCCTGCGTGGCTTCCAAGAATCTCTCTGCTAGCATGGTTGCCTCTCCAAGATTTTGGCAATTTTGCTGTATAAGGAAAGTGTGCAAATCTTTAGGCACCGCAGACATAAATTGTTCAAGCATAATAATGTCTAATAACATTTCTACCGTCTTTTGCTCAGGCTCCAACCATTTTACAACTAATCCTCGGATTCTCTGACTCAGAGCCCTGGGTGTTTCACCCACTCTCAATGTAGTAGCTCTAAACATTCGCCTATACTCTGAAATAGACAACCCTAGGCGATCTCTAATAACAGCCTTTACATCCTTATAATTCAAAGCCTGGGCTGCTGGCATTGCTCTATAAGCTGCAAGCGCCTCTCCAGTTAATGAGGCTGCCAGCCTTACTGCCCACTGGGTCTCTGGCCATGCTAATGCTTGTGCCACTCTTTCAAAAGACTCTAGAAAATCATCAACATTATCATCTGGAGTTAGCTTCCCAAAACTAAATGCCCCAATTCTTTGATTGAGTCCCACACTGTCCACATGTGGTGTACCAGTATTTACTGCTGGTCTTGCATCTGTTCCACTTTGGTTCTGCAGCTTAACTAGGGCTTGCACCAGATCAAGCACTGGCTTCTGCTGGTCCATTAAGGCTTTCATAGCAGTGTCCTGTGCCTGCTGCGATAGCTCCTGTTGCCTGCTAAACTGGGCTGCCATCCAGCTAGCCATCTCCCTCGGATCCATCTTGATCCCTGCAAGAAAACACAAAAAAAAAAACCACAGTGCACCACCTTCCAAACAGGTGTTTTTTTCTGCTTTTTTTTTTTTTTCAATTACCCCTGTGCCTTACTCCCATCCACCACTAGACATGCCCAGGTACTTGTTACCTTAGGCCAGTGATGAATCCAGCTCTGCACAGGGTCTTTTCCTCCTGGGACAGCTACTTGGAACAGCCACCTCTCCTCCAAAGTGCAGTTGAGGGAAAATCTTTTTCCAGCTTTTAAACGTGCACTTTCTTGTTTCTTCAGCCTTGAATTGTAATCCTTAGCAAATAAATCCTTTGCGCAAAAGCAATCCGAAAAACTACGCCATTTGTCAGACGGGTGCCTGGGTGAGAATGTTCACAGTCTTGGCAAAGGCATATATTAATATGTTTTGCAAGGGATTGTGGGAAATGTAGTCCATTCACACCAGGCACAGCCGTTCACAATAATTAGTTGTGCTTGCTTGAGCGTAAAGCCAATAAGATATTTATTTATGGGGTTATTTCTCCCAACACAGATATGTTTGGTAGCACATAAAACAGGATACTTGCTTTCAGTGTTAAACTTAGAAAAACAAAATCAGGAAAACAACAGCTGAACTTGTCAGGCAATCAAATCAAAAGAATAAAGACCTGGTTGGTAACAAAAAGGTCTTTTCTGTAGGTTCTAGCTAATATTTTCTTAGCAGTGCTGTAATCAACAAACAAAACCCACAAAGTAGGGAAAAACTGTTCTTTTCAGGTTAACTTCTTATATCTTCACACATAGACTCAGAAGTGATTCCCTTAGAGCTCACAAGCAATTAGGTAAGGCTCAATTGCTAGCAGTTATCCAGCTGAAACCCCTTAGCTGGCTTACTTTCTACTGCATGGCTCAAAATCCTACTCAGGAGCTTTTCTGAGTAGATTAAAGAACAAGTTTGTATTTCTTTGTGATGGTTGTTGTACTTTGTAGCAGAAAATCACCAAAGGAGTTTAGACAGAGAGCAATCCATGTATTCACAACCTGCATCTATAACCTCTCCCCCTTCAACAATCATGGGTTCAATTTCATGGATTGGCACAGAGGAATTTCTCAATGGAGCAATCTCAGGAGAATACTTGTTTCCCTGCTGTCTTTCAAGGGTATAGCTAGGGCATAGATCAGTGTTCATACCTGAGCTTCCATTGCCGTTAGAGTTCCTCTCTAAATAGCCTGGCCAGTACGTAGTCCAGTTCTTATGTCCAGCCTTCCAATCCAGATCCCTGGACACTGGATCTCTCTTCACATACCTTCTGGCACGGGTCTTAGGGTCCCTTCCAAGTGCAGCCGTCTCCCTCACAGGTACCGTCTGGAGATTCCTAGCTCTGCAGCACCATTCCTCTGGTTTTCCCCAGTCCAATGGTGTATGCTGGCCTTTGGAATGCCTCCCAGTATACGTACTGCTCTGGACTCCTCTAGACCTCCCAAATGCTTTTCTCTTCTTTCTTCCAAAGGGTTTCTTGCCCTCTCTATCCATCCGCTCTGGCTTCTGCTTCTGATGATCCTCCAGATGATGAAGCTGTCCAAGATGAGGATATCCAAGCTGATCATGAAGATGATTCTCTGTAGAATAAACTCTACCTTTATTCTGCTTAGATGAGTGCTCCACCCTAACACAGCGCAGCTGTGCTGAATCAGGCCCTGCCCTTTGAGATGAGTGCTTGGGGATTACCTCATAGCCCTCCTGATTGAACACACGTTTCCTCACTTCAGCTCCTCTAATGGCTGTTGGAAACCTGGTGCATTCTGGGACTGGTAGTCTTTTATGGAAAAATTCTGTTTTCTTATTTCTACCAGAACTGACAGGTTGCTTGTTCAGAGTCACTTCACCTTTTCTATAGCTCCTTCCTGAGCTATGATAAGCTTCCTTATCACAATGTGTATTATAGGCGTTATTTTAGAAGTCCTAGTTGTGATTTAAACGTCAATGGTCATTTTAGAAAAGGTCCAGTTTACATGAGGATGACCATACAACGTCCAGATGAAAGAGCCACTTGGGACAGGTCTGGACTCTGGACTAGCTCAGAAAAATTAATACATAGAAACCAAACTCTACTGCAGTCCAAGTGTAGCAGCAAAGCGCAGACAAACCAATGATACCAGGAGTCTGTTCAGAAGGTCCAAATCATTTATTTGTGCACAAGTCTCGAACCAATCAATTTCAAAATGGCTGAGCAAAGTTTTCAAGCATTACAACAACTTTTATAGACTTCTGTTCCATTCTAGGTATAGAAAAACATTTCATTGGTCCCGGTAATCTCCCGTACCTCCCGTACCTCTTCTATTGGTCCCGGTACTGATAAGTTTATCCAGTTATATCCCTCCAGTGGGCATGACACCTGCATACCCCCCTTCTAGTCCCAATTACAATGGTCAGTTCATCAACTTGTTACTTTCACACTTTCAAGGTTATAGAACCAATTTGTACGTGCAGAGGAGCTGGGCTCTGCAACTCATCTGTCAGCACTCCCAATTATTTCTTTGCAGATGTACTTTTTCTTATCAGTAACTTTTAAACATGTTTTTCTGTATTTTTCCATCTTTCAATACTGCAGTTCTGCTTACCTAAGCTAATTCAATACTTCTACTGAGTTCTATCTTACAATAGCAGCATATTGGGGGATGTGCAATCCTATATGCCTCTCCACAGGCCTCATTTACAGGTCAAGCTAGCCATGCTGGCCTGCTTATGTTCGGACACTGTGGGTCACAGGCCTGCACCTGCCACATTCCCCCCTTTGATTAATCTCACCCTATTACTTAATAAGGTGTGAGAATTAAATCACTTTCTGAAGAATCACATCCTGGCTAAAGGATTTCTACCAGGACTGGCTGTATATAAAGCCATGATTTTTGTTGCGGTCTTCCGCTCTACTGTACTATCAATAGTGTTATGAATGGAACGCATACAACATGGGATTAAACATGGTAATAAGAAGATAACAGCAACAAGGATTAGTACCAATACGATGAAAGTCTTAAATCCTCCCACCCATGAAAAGAGGTTAGCAAACCAATTAGGAAATTTCAATGAGTGCCACGTCTGTACTGGCACATAAGCATGTCTTTGCATATCTTTAGCAATTTCTTCAACTACTTGACCTTTATCATCTATTTTCAAACAGCAATTGGTTAAGTTCAGCTTACCACATACTCCTCCTTCAGCTGCTAACAAATAATCAAGTGCTAAGCGGTTCTGATATATCGCAGTGCGCATCTGAGTACTTTGTCTAGCTAAGAGCGTGAGAGCATGACTAGTTTCATTGGTTATTATTTCAACTACTGCTTGTAAGCGAATGATATGATTAATCATATAAATTGGGGTACGATAACCATACATACCATCATCATTCCAAGTGGCGGGTCCATAATACTCAATAATTCTTTCTGGTGGCCAATCATCACCTTGCCATTTCTCCCACTTGCCTATCTGTAAGGCCTCTCTCTTTTGTCTTAGTGCTCTTTTGTGTCGGTGGGTAGTGTATACTGGGTATCCTAATTGTTCTCCATGTTCAGTGTTTAAAAGAAAGAAAGAAGGTCTGATGGTTCCTAAGACACATGCTCCTCCCCAGTGTGGTGGGAGTTGTGCATATGCTCGGTTTCCACAGATCCAATATAGGCCAGGTGGGGCCTGCCAGGCTTGGACTTCAGCAAGGTTAGTCCATAGACCTGCCAGTTCAGGAAATCTGGCTAATGGGTTAGGAGGTTCAGGATGTCCAATTCCTGACCACCATGCTGTCTTTGTGGTCGTGGCATTATAGTATTTCTGGCTAAGACAGACCAGCTGTCCTACCTTTTGGGTGAACTGGAGTCCAGTTCTGGCATAGCAAAGACGTCCAACGATTGAGTGCGCTAACACCCATTCACTGGTAGTCTTGTGTAATTCAGTCTGATTGTAAATCATGGAATAATTCAATTCTTGGGCTTCCCATGGCCACTGATCTCCCATTTGGGTTCCGCCACAGAAATAACAATCTGTGATTTTAAGACTAGATACTACTGCTCCGGCTAATTCTAGAAATAAATTCTGTGAGGGGTGAGGGATCTCAAACTTATTTACATGCATGGCTTCATAGAAAGTATTATGAAGATGATATTTAGATGACTTGTGGGCTTGGGTATTCAATCTGATATACACAATGGTCCCTGGATCTATTGCTCCTCCAGCAATACGTAAACCAAACTTATATCCCTGTTTCCATGCATGGGGATTGTGTATACGTAAGTGTAAGGGGTTACAAGCATCTTTCTGACATTTATCATTTGTGGTTGGCTTGGTTAAAGTAGCCATTCGTTTATCTATTTTCTCATCAGTTATACCAGTGTTCCAGGTAGCATAAAAAACACATCCCCAATACGGGCAATAGTAGTCTGCTGCTGGGGCAGTACTATAGCCTGGTTCCTTTTTACCGGTACACTTTCTCCATCCCGTGGCACCTTCTGGACACATATACTTATGGTCATTTCGATACGCTTTCTCCCATGTACCACAGGTGGAATAACTATCTCTATTAATAGCATTGCATGCATCAAAATTCAAAACAGCAGGTTTAGTAATGTCCTTAAGTGGTGGCGTTGCAGCTAATATAGGTCCATCTGCATCCTTCCATCTTATTTCCATCGTGTAATAGGATGGATTCTGATGCGGATTATAACATGTCTTAATTTTCCCATGAGTGCAAACATTTAGTTCAGTGGTGTTATAGATACACCGAGTTACTGTTCCCTCGCAGGTATAGTAAGAATGATAAAGCAAAGTCTGAGTTACTTTCAGTCCAATTCTAGTAGAAGTAATGCAGGCAGTGCATGGAGGTAAAGCATAAGTCTGTTCAAAACCTCCAAAGAAGGCAACCAAAGTAAAGCAAAAGTAAAGATGCATGTCGATGTTGATTGGAGTTCTTCTGAATCCTCAGCTTGCTGATCTTGATCACGACGATCTATTATTCTTCGTCCCGTTTGCTAATGAAGCAATTTAACGGGTGCTGAGTGTTGATTGAAGATCCTCAAGTTGTCCAGTACACATTGACCAACTTAGCAATTCAGTTGGCTTGTGGAGTCTGGCTTAGTCAGTGTAGTCTCAAAGTAGTGTGTCAAATCACACACAAATTGGGTTCGTTGAAACAAAACTGTTGCTGCATAGAAAACAGCAATCCTCTTCGAAAGACTTGGCTACTGCAAAGCACTTGTGCTGAAGTGTCTATGCTGCTGGTTGCCGTCTCAGAGTAACTCGCAAGGGTACATCAGGGTGCTGTTCTGCTGTCCACTGCTCTGGTTCAGGATCGGCGGCGGGCTTGACTCTGCTGTGGTGGATCCAGGCGTCGATCTCGGCTACCTTTACTGCAGTTGGGGTAGACAGGATGACGGTGTACGGTCCCTTCCAATGGGGTTCCAACGGTGTCTTCTTCCAATCTTTGATCCACACCGAAGTACCAGGCTGGTAGGGATGCAAGGGTTCCGTCAAGTTGATAGGCAACTGGTCTTGGATCCACGTATGGAGAGTCTGCAGAACAAAACTTAGAGCTAGAAGTTCTTGTCTGGTTATTTCCGAACCAATTTGGGCTAGACTTCCTTTGATTCCCTGCACTATTGGTGGGGGTTTACCATACAAAACTTCAAAAGGGGAAAATCCTGTTGACTTTACAGGAGCTGAGCGTATTCTGAATAAAGCTATGGGGAGCACTTGGGGCCACTTCAATTGTGTCTCCTGACAAAGCTTAGACATTTGGGCTTTCAAGGTACGATTCATTCGCTCAACTTTCCCTGAACTCTGGGGTCTGTATGCAGTGTGGAGTTTCCATTGTATCTGCAAAGCTTTTGCTAACTGCTGAGTAACTTGGGAGACAAATGAGGGTCCATTATCTGACCCTATTACTGCTGGAATTCCGAATCTGGGGACAATCTCTCTCATTAAGACTTTGGTAACTTCTCGGGCTTTCTCAGTTCTGGTTGGGAAAGCTTCTACCCACCCAGAGAAAGTACAAACTAATACTAGTAGATAATGATATCCATTGGCTTTTGGCATTTCGGTAAAATCAACTTGGAGGTTGTGCATGGGGGTCACACCTCTTGACTGAACTCGGGGTGCTGTAATAAGGCCTTGCTTGGCATTATTCTTGGCACAAGTTTGACATTGTTGTGCTACTGAAGCTGATATGGTTGTCATCAGAGGGATGTAGAAATGTGGTCTGAGTGCTTTTTCCATAGCACTCTTCCCATAGTGGGTGGCTTCGTGGAAAGCTTTGACAAAGGATGGTCCTAACAGTTCAGGAATTACTATTCGTCCTGGAGGTTGACTGCCCTCTTCTGGTGGCAGCTCAATCCATCCGTCTTTCAATACTCCATTTTCTTTGTCACAATAGTAGTCCAATTCTTTGGTGGTATATCGTGGGGTCCATAGATTCAAAGGTACTGGAAACAATGCTGCTTGCATTGGCATAGCTTGTGGGGCAATTTGTCCTGTCATAGCTGCTTGTCGTGCTGAGGCATCTGCAAATCTATTTCCTCGGGCAACTTCTCCTTTTCCTGCTTGATGTCCTCTGCAATGCATGACAGCTACACGTGTTGGGGCCCAAACGGCATCAAGTAACATCAATATTTCGGGACCATATTTGACTGATTTTCCTCCGGATGTGATGAGTCCTCTTTCTTTATAGAGAGCTCCATGGGCATGCAGGGTAGTGAAGGCATATTTGGAATCTGTATATACATTCAGTATAAGTTTTTCTCCTAACAACAATGCTCTGGTGAGTGCTATCAATTCGGCTTTCTGGGCTGATGTGCCTGAGGCTAGGGCTGATGATTCAACTACTTCGTGTTGAGTGACGACTGCATATCCGGCACAGCGTCGTCCATCAAGGATGAGACTGCTCCCATCAACATAATAGGTTTGGTCAGGATTTTCTATGGGCACATCTGTCAAGTCGGGTCGGCTGGAGAACACAGTCTCCATGACTTCGATACAGTCATGTTCTGGGAGTTCTTCACTGATAGGTATCAAGGTGGCTGGATTCAGGGCATGGCTCACTTCAAGTTGTATCTGTGGGTTTTCACATAACATGCTCTGGTACTTCAACATTCGGGAATTGGTGAGCCAATAATTTGCTTTTTGTTCCATAAGGGCAAGGACTGCATGTGGCACAGTGACTCGTATGTTCTGTCCTAGTGTGAGTTTGTCTGCTTCACTCACTAGTAGTGCTGTAGCTGCAACTGCTCTCAAGCAAGGTGGCCATCCTTTGGCCACAGGGTCCAATTGTTTCGATAGGTAGGCTACAGGTCGTTCCCAATTTCCCAATTTCTGAGTCAACATGCCTAGGGCATTTCCCTGTGCTTCATGTACAAACAAGTGAAAAGGTTTGTGGACATCTGGTAGTCCAAGTGCTGGTGATGACATCAATTCTTCTTTTAACTTCTGGAAGGCTGTGTCCTGCTCAAGTCCCCACTCCAGTGGTGACTTCTCTTCTCCTTTTGTGGCTTCATACAGTGGTTTGGCAATTTGGGCAAAGTTGGGTATCCAAATTCGGCAATATCCTGCCGCTCCCAGAAAGGCTCTGACTTGCTTTCTGGTTGTTGGAGTTGGAATTCTACATACTGCTTCTTTTCTTTCTCTGCCTAATCTTCTGCTTCCTTGGGTGATACGAAAACCCAAGTATTTCACTTCTTTTTGGCATAGCTGTGCTTTGGCTCTGGAAACTTTGTATCCAGCTTCCTCTAGTAACTGCAAGAGATCTTTGGTGGCTAATATACATTCACTTTCTGATACGGCAGCTATCAACAGATCATCCACGTATTGGAGAAGCACTCTCTTCCCCGGGGCTACTGGATAGCTTGAAAGGTCTTGATTTAGTGCGGCACTAAAGATGGTAGGCGAATTCTTGAATCCTTGGGGTAATCTTGTCCAGGTAAGTTGGCCCCCTCTTCCAGAGATGGGGTCCTGCCATTCGAATGCAAACAATATTTGGCTTACAGGGGCTAATCTTATGCAAAAGAATGCATCTTTCAAATCCAGTACAGTGAAATGGGTAGCTTCAGCAGGTATCAGTCCTAGGAGGGTGTAAGGATTGGGTACGACTGGATGTATGGTCTCAGCTGCATCATTTACTCTTCTCAAATCTTGCACTGGGCGATAATCATCTGTCCCAGGCTTCTTTACTGGCAAAAGTGGAGTGTTCCATGGGGATTGGCATACTTTTAGTAGGCCATACTCAAGCAATCTTTGTAGGTGGCGATGGATGCCTTCAATTGCGGCTCTTGGGAGAGGGTACTGTTTGACGTGCACTGGTGTAGCACTAGGCTTGAGGGTTACAATCACTGGAGCTATATGTTTAGCTAGGCCTGGGGGGCTGCCTTCTGCCCATACTCCAGGTGGTGCATCAATACTTTTCAAAGTTTGTTCAAAATAGGTATCTTGTATCGAATCATCAATGTAATACCTCCATTCTTCTTCTCGGGGAACTGTCAGCAGCATTACTCCTGCTGGTTTGGTTTGGGGATTTACTGTCATTTGCATTTCTCCTTGCTCAGAGAAAGATATCTGTGCTTGAAGCTTGGCTAGCATATCTCGTCCCAGTAGTGGCACTGGACATTCGGGCATGTAAAGGAATTGATGAGTTATTTGCTGTCCTCCCAGACTGCATATTCGGTTTTGAAGAAAAGACTTTGTGGCTCTGGCACCAGTTGCTCCTATGATAGTGACTGCTTTTGTAGTGAATGGGGCTATCTTTTTGTCTATTACTGAATGTTGTGCTCCAGTATCAACCATAAAGTCCATAATTTGGTCTCCTATTTGTATTCCGACCATAGGCTCCTGGAGACCTAAAGCAAACTTGGAGCCCGGTCTGTCCTAATCCACGTCATTCTCATCATGGGCTGGTGTGGCCAACGCTTGAATGGTTCCTCCTCTCTCTCGCTGGAATTGTTCTCGATTGGCTCCTCCTCGGCTTCGGGGATAGCTTCGTCTTTCTTCTCGCCACTGATGGCTGCTGTCGTCATCATGCTGGGCGTCTTCGAGTTGCGGGCACATATCTCTCCAATGTCCTTCCTCTCTGCAATAGGCGCATTGGTTCACGCCTAGTCTCTGGGTCCGGCCTCCGCCTTGACCCCGCCCTCTTCCTCTGCTCCTTCGACTAGGGACACCTCCCCTTTTCTTTTCAACTATGGCCGCAGCCAAAAAATCAGCTTTCTTCTTCATCTTTCTATCACATTCTCTCTGTCTTTCAGTATCACGATTCACATACACTTTATGAGCGACTTCCAATAACTGTGTTGCATTCATGCCCGCAAACCCTTCTAACTTCTGTAATTTGCGTCTAATGTCTGGTTGAGACTGGTTTACAAAAGCAGAATTCACCATACATAAACTTCCTGGTGCCTCGGGATCATAGGGAGTATACATTCTGTAGGCTTCAGTTAATCTTTCATAAAAATCTGCTGGGCTCTCATCTATCCCTTGGATAACTCCT
Organism: Ichthyophis bannanicus; assembly: GCA_033557465.1. Classification (NCBI taxonomy): domain Eukaryota; kingdom Metazoa; phylum Chordata; class Amphibia; order Gymnophiona; family Ichthyophiidae; genus Ichthyophis; species Ichthyophis bannanicus. The sequence goes on from CM066048.1 coordinate 127,711,482, forward strand.
GTAACTTTGGAAAGGTTCATAGCTTTCTGGCCCCCCCTTCTCAGGCCTTGTAAAAAGCCTTGGCGAAAACGGGCTAGGGCTGTGGATCCTTCATCTGTATTTGGATCCCATTGGGGGTCTTCATTCGGGAATTCTCTCTGAGCTGCTTCCCTACGGTCTATTATATTCTGCCCCTGTGCCGGAGCTGCAGGGTTTTCTGCCATCCATTCAATAGCTGCTTTTCTAATTCTTGCTCATTCTTCTGTAGTGAATAGGGTGGTCAGGAGCTGACGGCAATCTGGCCAAGTGGGTTGGTGAGTTTCCATAATACTAGTTACTAATTCTGTCAGCTCCTGGGGCTTGCTAGTATAGGAGGCATAATGCGACCTCCAATTTAATAAATCAGTTGTAGAGAAAGGGATATACACATAAGTTAGGGGTCCCGCTACCACTTCATCATTATCATTCTTTACGGGCACTCCCGGGACTTGCCGTAAGGGAAACAGTTTAGCTGCTATGGGTGTCTTTTGGGATCTAAGGGTTATTGTCGTTGCCTTTGCAGGAGTCACTTTCTTTTTCTCAACAGGTTTTGCTTTGGGTTTCTCTGTCACTGGCATGCTAGTGCTAGTGCTGACTTTCTCAATTATTTGTACACTTTCCTCATCTGGGGGATTCTCTCTTTCTCCTTCTTCAGTCTCCACTTCTGACTCGCTTTTTAGGTCCTCCTCTTCTTTTCCCGCTAATTCTTCCTCTTTCTCTTCTCCAGGAGGGGGATCAGGGGTTGGGTCCCGCCTCGGCTCTGGCCGTCTCTGGGGTTCTGGGGCAGGACGCCGGGCTACTCTTACTGGACCTGGGGTTCGGGGCTGCCTGAGAATTATTTCTGGGGAATCAGGATCTGCCAGGATGGGCTTCTTTCTGGCTTTCTTATCCTGCTCTTTTATTCTAGGCTGTTCCGTCTTCTGTCTAGAATCTGCTTTAGCTAACATTATTCTGCACTGTTCCTCATAACAGCGCTGCGCCCAGGGGGGCGGATCTTCACAAATACTTAACCAGGAATCTATATAGGGGTACTGGTCGGGGTGCGCTATCCGCACTCTACGGTGTATTGACTGAATAATCTCTACTTTGAACGTTCCCTCTCGGGGCCAGATGGGGTCTAGATCGGGCCACTCCCTAGTACACAAAATCTGCAAACGGGCTGCTGTCATTTTAATACCATAATCTCCTGAATATCCCTCTTTAAAATGTGCGATCATACATTCTAATGGAGTGTTTCTAGTAGACCCCGCCCCTCCCATTTCGATGTGTGCGCGCAACAACAGACAGAAGGGAAAAGGAGGGCGGACCGTGGGTAAGGGGTCCTCACGGCCCTGGAAACGTATAAGGAGTACAAATAACAAGACAAGACGACAATCGCTTCCCCCTTTTCGCGACCTGAACGCGGTCGCCCGGTCAGGAAATGCGCTACTCAGGGGTCTGCCTTCACTTGGTCCGTGCTGCCAGACCTCTCATTCACACTTCGTTCACACAATCATGCTAGCAACGTATCCCAGAATGCATTCGTTTCTATCTATTCTGACTAGTCTTTTCCAATTTCCCAATTACAAAAAGGATGGGGGTTTCACCCGGCGAATTCCCATGCCAGGCTACTCGGCCCTTCCTTGAGAGGTGATCATGCTCTCTTACCAATTCCCAATATCTCGAGATTACAAATTCCAAAGTTCCAAGTTCCAATGGCAGTACTGCGCTTTCTATTTCTGTCTAGACCCAAAATCAAAACTATACTCACCGGATCCAGTCCTCAAACTTCCCAAGCAGGCGCATGAGTTGGACCTCGGACTCCCCTCACTCGGGTTCGAGGCGTTGACTCCAGCCGGGCTCGTCACCCGCCGAGGTCCGACCAGCTCCCTCCGATACAAGGGACCGGTGGCGCCAGGGAGCAGCCCTCGTCGGAAGGGCGTGATCCCGGCAGGACCAAGCCTATAGAGGCGGAAAGTCGTGGTATATTGCCCTATATACACTTTGATTCCACAACTTCCCGGCTAATATTTTCTTAGCAGTGCTGTAATCAACAAACAAAACCCACAAAGTAGGGAAAAACTGTTCTTTTCAGGTTAACTTCTTATATCTTCACACATAGACTCAGAAGTGATTCCCTTAGAGCTCACAAGCAATTAGGTAAGGCTCAATTGCTAGCAGTTATCCAGCTGAAACCCCTTAGCTGGCTTACTTTCTACTGCATGGCTCAAAATCCTACTCAGGAGCTTTTCTGAGTAGATTAAAGAACAAGTTTGTATTTCTTTGTGATGGTTGTTGTACTTTGTAGCAGAAAATCACCAAAGGAGTTTAGACAGAGAGCAATCCATGTATTCACAACCTGCATCTATAACCTCTCCCCCTTCAACAATCATGGGTTCAATTTCATGGATTGGCACAGAGGAATTTCTCAATGGAGCAATCTCAGGAGAATACTTGTTTCCCTGCTGTCTTTCAAGGGTATAGCTAGGGCATAGATCAGTGTTCATACCTGAGCTTCCATTGCCGTTAGAGTTCCTCTCTAAATAGCCTGGCCAGTACGTAGTCCAGTTCTTATGTCCAGCCTTCCAATCCAGATCCCTGGACACTGGATCTCTCTTCACATACCTTCTGGCACGGGTCTTAGGGTCCCTTCCAAGTGCAGCCGTCTCCCTCACAGGTACCGTCTGGAGATTCCTAGCTCTGCAGCACCATTCCTCTGGTTTTCCCCAGTCCAATGGTGTATGCTGGCCTTTGGAATGCCTCCCAGTATACGTACTGCTCTGGACTCCTCTAGACCTCCCAAATGCTTTTCTCTTCTTTCTTCCAAAGGGTTTCTTGCCCTCTCTATCCATCCGCTCTGGCTTCTGCTTCTGATGATCCTCCAGATGATGAAGCTGTCCAAGATGAGGATATCCAAGCTGATCATGAAGATGATTCTCTGTAGAATAAACTCTACCTTTATTCTGCTTAGATGAGTGCTCCACCCTAACACAGCGCAGCTGTGCTGAATCAGGCCCTGCCCTTTGAGATGAGTGCTTGGGGATTACCTCATAGCCCTCCTGATTGAACACACGTTTCCTCACTTCAGCTCCTCTAATGGCTGTTGGAAACCTGGTGCATTCTGGGACTGGTAGTCTTTTATGGAAAAATTCTGTTTTCTTATTTCTACCAGAACTGACAGGTTGCTTGTTCAGAGTCACTTCACCTTTTCTATAGCTCCTTCCTGAGCTATGATAAGCTTCCTTATCACAATGTGTATTATAGGCGTTATTTTAGAAGTCCTAGTTGTGATTTAAACGTCAATGGTCATTTTAGAAAAGGTCCAGTTTACATGAGGATGACCATACAACGTCCAGATGAAAGAGCCACTTGGGACAGGTCTGGACTCTGGACTAGCTCAGAAAAATTAATACATAGAAACCAAACTCTACTGCAGTCCAAGTGTAGCAGCAAAGCGCAGACAAACCAATGATACCAGGAGTCTGTTCAGAAGGTCCAAATCATTTATTTGTGCACAAGTCTCGAACCAATCAATTTCAAAATGGCTGAGCAAAGTTTTCAAGCATTACAACAACTTTTATAGACTTCTGTTCCATTCTAGGTATAGAAAAACATTTCATTGGTCCCGGTAATCTCCCGTACCTCCCGTACCTCTTCTATTGGTCCCGGTACTGATAAGTTTATCCAGTTATATCCCTCCAGTGGGCATGACACCTGCATACCCCCCTTCTAGTCCCAATTACAATGGTCAGTTCATCAACTTGTTACTTTCACACTTTCAAGGTTATAGAACCAATTTGTACGTGCAGAGGAGCTGGGCTCTGCAACTCATCTGTCAGCACTCCCAATTATTTCTTTGCAGATGTACTTTTTCTTATCAGTAACTTTTAAACATGTTTTTCTGTATTTTTCCATCTTTCAATACTGCAGTTCTGCTTACCTAAGCTAATTCAATACTTCTACTGAGTGCCTTGTATTGATTAACAGATTTCTAGAACTGAGGGACTTGGACTATAAATCTGGTTGTTTCCCCCCTTTTAAAAGGCAAGTCAGTTCTCCGACCACCTTCATGCAAATGAGTGCGCTCTGCTTCCTGTTTAAATATCTGCTACCGTTTCCCTGATCAGACGTCTTTTCATAAGCGGAGCCTCTAGTTGCTTTGAGTTTTGATTTCCAGGCTCACATCATGAAGTCACTGTTTGCTTTTCTTTTCCTTCTGGCCCTCCCTTTATGTAAGTTTTCTTCAGAAGTCGGTAAAATAGTTCTGCTCTTTTCTGATTGAGGAAATAGATAAACACTAACTTAATTTTTACAGGTGTTCTTTCCCAAATTACCCTGGTGGAATCTGGTCCCGGAATCGTGAAGCCCTCAGACAGTCTCACACTGACCTGTAAAGTCACCGGTTACAATTTTGGGAGCAACTATGGGTGGCACTGGATCCGGCAACCTTCCGGGAAAGCACTGGAATGGTTGGCAGCTATATATGATAGCAGCGGAAGCACATACTACACCCCCTCTCTCCAAAGCCGATTAACTATCTCCAAAGACAATTCCAAGAACGAAGTCTATCTACAAATGAGGGGCATGAAACCTGACGACTCAGCCAGATATTACTGTGCGAGAGACACAGTGTGAGGAAGGAAGGAGGAACTCGTACAGATACTGCAGCTCTCTCTCTGCATATAAAGAGGAACTAGAGGAAAATTGGGAGCTCCCTTTCTGAAAATGTTTCCTGACAAACATCACTGGTAACAAGGTGAAATGAAGTGAACTATACATGAATTATTTCTTGGGAATAGAAAAGGTTTTCTAAGCTACTGGAAAAAAATTCTTAGAGGGTATTTTCAGAGCCATTGCCCCGGTTAGCCGTCCTGCTAACTGCATTAATCGTGGTGAGTGCAGTATTCAATGCCACAACAAGGTTTGTGCTGCTGAGTCTCAATGGTGCCACCACTGATCACCCTTTTGCTGGCCGGCTTGTACTGGGGCATTGCAGCAGTGGGTCAGAGGCGGCTCCCCAGGTAACTGGTTAGCAATGATCTTCAGCCGCTAATTGGTTATCTCACAGTGGCAAAAATTAGGCACCTGAAAGACTAGTTTAACTTTCACGGCTGAAGTTAATCAGGCAGCAGCTGAATATTGCCGCTGGCCAGTTACCGACCACACTATCGGCCAGTGCAGATATTCAGGAGCAGCAGTTAGGTGCTTTATCACTGCTGGTCACCGCCGCTGAATATTCACCCCTTTATCTTTTTGGCGGTCAGGTTTGACGAAATACCACCCACATGGTGTTTAAATAGGAAGTTGTAGGTGATAAGCCCACAGAATTTGAAGTTTAAAAAGAAATATTGAATTTATGAATGATGCATAAGTTGACTGTAGTGCTCTCATGGGGACTTTCTATTAACCATTTCCAAAAGTCAAAATACAGGGCCTGATATTCAAAGATATTTACACAGTTTACAGACCTGTAAACCGTGTAAATGCCACTTAGAGGGCATTATCTCCGCTACATGCCCGATGCCAACTGCTTACCACTGGGGCGTGTTGTGGGCATTCCGGGGGCAGCACAAGTTGCTATATTACACTGCTGCCCAGTTAGCTTCTGTGGGCTTGTGGGCTGTGTGGTTACCTCGAATACTGAATGCCAGGGCCACATATGACCCCTGTATTGAATGTCTAAGGCTAAAGGTCAGTGAGAACAGCTATGCGCTGGAGCAGGGCGTAGCTGTCCCAGATGAATATTGGGCCTATAACGTTTATGAAAAGAAACAAATATAAGACCCAATATTTATGGGTGCCATATTCAAAACACTTATCTAAATGGCCAATGTGAGAAGGCTGCAGATATCCGGAAGGCGCCGCTGAATTTCTCCACGCACAGTTAGTGCAGGGCCGGTCCGTGGGCAGTACCAGAGCTACCCAGATAAGTGTCAGCATCTAACTGGAGAGCACAATTTCCAGCCAGCACCTGTCCAGGTAACTTGGGCTGCATGAAAACAGGCTATCTGGGGAAGTGTCGGGTGTTTGCAAAACAGGAAGTTGGCATCGGACAGTCCAAGAGTGTGGAATCAATCATCCCCATGGTGCCAAAGTTGTGAAGTAAGTGCCACGGGGCTGTTTGCCGTCACGGAAGGTCTTGGAGATGGGCGGCAGCAGCAGTGGGTGTAAGGGATGAGATTCACCTATAGCGCCTTATCTCCCCGCACCGGTCCTGCACCCCCAACACTTAGTGCACAGCCCTTGCACTTATCCTACATTAGTTCCTGCTCCTAACGGGTAGTTAGTAGAAAAACCTTTCCACCATATTACTAAACCTGCCCCCTAAGTGGCCAGTATCTGCCGCTGTTCACCCACCAAAACATGTAGGAAATGAAAAGATAATTTATTTTCTGCCTTCACATTTTCAGTTCTATTGTAAGGTACTATGACTTTTTTCTTGCTGTCTGGTATCAAAGATAAACTTATCTAACAATGAGCAAGAAAACTGAGGTTCAATATTCAGCTGAGATGTTTAGCATTTTTTTTTAAACACCGACTCCCGGGGGGCGGAGCCTGATGTCCAGCGGGTTAGACGCTTTGCGCTGAAGCTCCCGAGAGGCCTACTCAGAATCCTGACTTAATGCCTACCTAAACTTAATATTTTGCTCCGAACTCACTGGGGTGCCTCGGGGGAGATGGCGGCCCATAAACCAGCGCGCTTAGACTTCGGGTCTCCCACTTCTTCACACGGAAAACACTCCAAAACAGAGTTGTCTTCCCCACAAAAGATGGTTCCGCTTCGGGAAAATCCCGAAATGCAACAGGAGATCTTGGTGGAACTACGCGGTGTGAAGGAACTGGTGCTGTCCAACGGAGAAGCGCTCCGAGCCATGCGAGAAGACTTCGGTATGCTTCAGGACCGTCTCGAAGGTCTCTCACTACGGCAGGACAACATGGTGGGGGTCCTCGACTCGCACGCGGTGCGCTTGGTGAAACTGGACAAGGCTGAGCGTCAGATACAGAATCTTCAAAAAGAGTTGGAGGATAGCAATAATCGAGCCCGTCGCAACAATGTGAGGCTCATTGGAGTACCGGAGGGGGCAGAAGCAGGAGATTTAAGAGAGTTCCTGGTCAAAACTCTTCCCTCCTTGCTGAAGACTACTTTTCACAGAGATCTGGAAATTGACCGAGCACATCGTGTTCCTACCAATATGGCCCTCAATCGGACGACCCCCCCGGCCCATCATCTTTCGATTACTGAGATATCAACAAGTTGAGCAGATTTTAAATGCTGCCCGGGCGAATCATCATCTGGAGTTTGAAAGTCATAAAGTCTCCTTCTTCCTTGACTTGGCAAAGCCCACAGTAGACCGTCGGAAGAGACTCCTTGCTTTTCGCCCTAGACTTCAACAGCTACAGGCTCGCTTTGGCCTATTGTATCCAGCGAAGCTCAGAGTGACTCTCCATAACCAAACTAGGACATTCGAAGATCCTGATCTACTCGCAGCATTTTTAGATTCCAAAGAAGCAGACCAGATGCGCTAATCTAACAACTTGGATCTGTAACCCGCCGGACCTGCCCGCCATTTTGAATGGCCCGCCGCGGTGATCATAGCCTGGAACAGGGACTGCCTGGACTTTTCTTTCTAACTATATCTAACTTTCTTGGTCTCCTATCCCTCCACGATGTGCATCTCGGTTGGATTCGGAACTTGTATAGCTATATAGGTTATATGTCTCAATTTAGGCCTTCTCTGGGGTTTCTCCCCGCAGACACCTGGTCGCCAGTAATTTTTGGGGTTTTGCTTCTTCTCTGAGGCACTTCGGTGCTCATTTTTATATGGGGTGCTTCATTGTTTTTCATTAGCTTCTTTTTTTTTATCATGTTATGTGTACCGTCATATACAGTTAATATGAGGGACATTGTGAACTTACGTGGGTTATCATGCTCTTTTTTAGACTTTTTACCTTTCTGAATGGCCTTATGTAAGCTCTTATCACTGAATGTCAAAGGCATCAATAATCCAATCAAAGGAAAGAAAATCCTTAGCTACCTTAATCATGAGCATGTCGATTTAGTGTTTCTTTAGGAAACGCATTTACACTCCGCTGAAATTCTGAAACTTAATGCTAAGCCTTACATGGTGGCTGCCTACTCTCCCGCCGTTTCCGAACGGTGTGGGGTAGCCATCTTGGTTATGAAGTCTTTGTAAGATGCTGTAATGGCTACTAGCTTTGATACATAGGGTAGATGGGCCCGTGTATACTTTACGGTTGGAGATAGTGAAATCATGTGTGCCCTTACTGCTCTGATGAATGATCTTGCGTTAGTAGATATATGGAGGCTACTTCACCCCTCCGACTTAGAGTTTACTTTTTTCTCAGCCCCCCATCACTTACAATTTTGATAGATCCCTACTAGATCAACAAGATCTTCCGGTTGACATAAAGGCCGCTATCTAAGTCCCATATTGGCTTACTTCCTTTTAGACTTTATACTGGGCATAGCTATTTCCCTACTTACGAAATACTGGAAATAACTCCCATCTGAGCCCCAATGAATGGTGGAATCATGTCTGTCTCTACAGTAAATATGTGCAAATATCTTGTATGTTGGCTTCTTCCGCTCAGACCCCCCACCACTAGTCTTAATGGAAGATGTTTAACGACTATGTTTAAATTGTTCAACGCTCTCATCTGATTGTTTAAATCTGTGTAAATCTCTGTCACATGATTATTCTGTATCGCAGATACTGTTTCTGTTTGTTTTGCTGTACAATTACTGTTGTTTGTAAGCGCTCATATGATGATACTTATTAGCTCAGAGAAGAAGCACAGGGGTGGGGGGTAATAGGGGTTGCTTTTCCTTATTGTATGTTTGTATTTGTTTTTTTTGGTGTGTTGTTTCTCTTGTTTGTTGTAAAATGAAAATAAATGTTTCAAAAAAAAAAAAAAATAAACACCGACTCCCACATCTAAGAAAAAAACAGCCAGATATTTAACACCACTATGCAAAGAGTAGCTAGCACTCAATATCTGAATCATGCAGTCACCCCTGGATATTACTGCCACTAATCATTTGTATAGTGCTACAAGGTGTATGCGGAGCTGTACATAGAGATGTAAGACACAGTCCCTGCTCGTCAGAGCTTACAATCTAATCAAGATGAAAAAACATCACAAAACCAGGGACTAGAGAACGGCAAGATACACAGAAGTAGTCGACAAGAGAATGAGGAGCTTCATGTCACCCCTCTCCTCAAGGCACTTCATTGGCTCCCTATCCATTTCCACATCCAGTTCAAACTTCTACTATTGATCTATAAGTGCCTTCATTCGGCTGCTCCTCACTGCCTTTCCTCTCTTATGTCCCTCGCCTACACCACTTCTCAGGCACTCCGCTCTTCTGGCTGATCGCGGGGGGAGGCTCGGTTGCTCAGATCGGTGGAGTGTGATGGAGAGCTTTGTGTAATTGTTCTTTGCTGAACATATGCTCAGTATTATCTACAGTAAGTTGCACCTGGTGCAAGATATCTTCCAGGAGGACAAAATAAACTACTTGCTCCTCACAGAGATGTGAATAGGGGAGGGGCAAAGTTTAGTTAATGGGTAGGTGGCAGATCTGGGTTTTCTGGGTTATCAGGTGGGGTGAGCCGATCATCGAGGGGGAGGTTCCGACTATGGTTTAGGAGAAGTTGAGGGTTCAGAGGGAAGCTATTTGTTTACTGGATTGGGTGGAGGGGGTTTACCTCAGAGTAGGCAGGGGTGGGTCGGGAGGCTTGTTGCTGGTGTATTGTCCCCCAAGAGTTAGCTGGGATGTGTGGGAGGTGCTGGTGGAAGAGATAGTAGGCGAGGCGTTGGAGGAAAGGGAGTTAATGGTGCTGGAGGATTTTAAGACACACGTAGATGGGGGTGGGGTAGGAAAACAAAATTTTTGCTGCCCTTGCTGGAACTCTGTGAGTTTAGGCAACTTGTTCAGGGTGTAACACATACAGGCGGACATACCCTTGACTTGGTGTTCTGGAATGCACAGTTGCTGGCTGAGGGTGGACTGGAGATGCTGCCGCTTCCATGGACAGACCACAGCACGGTCCGGTTTCATTGCAGATGGACAGATGTGTTTTGGAGGGAATCTACCGGAGGGAGGGTATGCAGACACTGGTACACGGTGTGCTGGATTTTTTTATTTCACTCAATGTGGGCTTGCCGCGGGGAGTCACTCTATGCCTCCAAGTCAAGCAGAATGTGGCAGCGAGACTATCTAGTACTACTACTATTAATCATTTATATAGCTCTACAAGGCATCCCCAGCATTGCACAAGAACATATGGAAGACCGGTCATGATCATTAGAGCTTACAATCGAATGAAGACACATAGTACAATATAAAAGAAACAAGGTGGTTCAAATAGGGAAAGGAGACATTGGTGTTTCATTGGCCATCCTCCAAGCTTCAGGTATTACAGATGATTTTAATGATAGTTCACAGATTAATAATTGCAGGTCTGCAATCTTATATTTCAGTTATTTCAACATTCTTGGATATATACCATCCAGTCCAGGTGATTTGCTATTCTTCAGTTTATCAAATAGTTGTAATCAATGTTCCCTCTAATTTTCTGTAGGCTGTGTGTGCATAAAATATCAGCTGTGCAGCTTTTGAAGGAAGGTTAAATTTTTGTGCGCCACATAACGACACTCGGAGTTATATACTTTAAACTTTTACTACACGTCAGAATACAGTATGTACACCACATTGATTGCACTAGAAAATACTGTAGAACTTGTGAAAACCGTAAATACACAACAACTTTTAAATTTTAAGACATCTGTGTTGTTTTCTATCAGAATCAGAACTGTAATTTTTGTGCGCTCTGTTGTAAAGTACGTGCGCTCGCTCAGCGAGGTGTGTGCGCGCGCACATGCGCACAGCTTAGAGGGAACAGTGGTTGTAATACATCTTCCCAGTGTATCGATATTTCTTTCAATTCTTCTGCAGTATTACCTTTAAATACCACTTCAGTCATGGGTAACATCCCTACATCTTCCTCAGTAAAAACCGAAGCAAAGAATTCATTCAGTCTCTCCGCTCTAGCCTTGTCCCCTCTTAGTGTCCCTTTTACCACTCTATTATCTAATGGTCCAACGGACTCTCACAGAGGTTTTTTGCTACAAATGTACTTGAAAAATTCTTTATTACACATTTTTGCTTCCACAGCAAGCTTTTTCTCAAATTCTCTCTTTGCCTGCCTTATCAATGCCTTGCATTTAACTTGACAAAAACTGGAAACTCCACAAGCACTGGCATTTGGCTCTTTTTCCATTTCCTGGAAGATGCTTTTTTGGCAACAGCCTCTCTGACCTCACCTTTAAACCATGCTGGCAGTTTTTTGGACTTCCTTCCACTTTTCTTAAAGCGTGGAATACAGCTGTTCTGGGCTTCCAAGATAGTATTTTTCAGTAACACCCAAGCTTGATGTAAATCTTTAATCTTTGCAACTGCTCCTTTTAGTTTTTTCTTTACTGTTTTCCTCATTTTATCATAGTCTCCCTTTCAAAGGTTAAAAGGTAGTATTGTGGATTTCCTTACCATCCCTCTTCCATTAATTAAATCAAACGCGATCATGCTATGATCACTATTGCCAAGTGGCCCCGATACCCTGATCTCTTGCACCAGATCTGGTGTTCCACTAAGGACTAGGTCCAAAATGGCCTACCCTTTGGTGGGTTCATGAACCAGCTGCTCCAAGTAGCAGTCATTTATTTAATCTAGAATTCACCCATTATTATTACTGTGCTGTAACATTTGTTAGCTTCCTTGATTTCTTTGAGTATTTCATCATCCATTTGTTCATTCTGAGCAGGCGGTCGATAGTACACCCCCACTGCCATTGCCTTCCCCTTTTTACATGAAATTTCAATCCACAGAGATTCTACAACAAATTTTGTTTCCTGCAAAACTTTAATCCTTTGTGACTCAATGCCCTCTCTAACACAGAACGCAACCCCTCCACCTATTTGATCAACTCTATCATTGCAATATAGTTTGTACCCAGGTATCAGTGTCCCACTGGTTGTCCTCCTTCCACCATTTTCCTGAGATACCAATCACATCTAACCTCTCATTTAGTGCTATATATTCTAACTCTCCCATCTTATTTTTTAGACTTCTAGTATTTGCATACAAGCATTTTAGAGACTATTTTATTCATATTAATCTGGCTATTGATAGGTAGGGATAATTTTATTTAACATTTCTTATATACCGCCTTTCACGATATCAAGGTGGTTTACATTGAACAAACTGAAATTACATTGAAACAGGGCATTGCTGTCCTCTAGTGGGATTTGAACCCCCGACCTTCCAGCCTGAGGTAACTTGCCCCAACCACTAGGCCACTCCCTCCTCTGTCTGCTCTGTATTCAAGGGTATTTCGGCAACTTTTGTCTTTCTTGGACCTCTCTATTGATATGCCCTAACTTCATTCTTTTGGTAGTATCCTTCAAGGATACATTGTTCCAAACCATGCGCTCTTGGACAACTGTCAGCTCTCCCCTACTATCTAGTTTAAAAGCTGCTCTATCTCCTTTTTAAAGGTTAATGCCAGCGGCCTGGTTCCATCCTGCTTAAGGTGAAGCCCATCTCTTCGGACGAGCCCCTCCTTTCCCCAGAATGTTCCCCAGTTCCTAACAAATCCAAACCCCTCATCCTTGCACAATCGTCTCACCCATGCATTGAGACTCCGGAGCTCTGCCTGCCTTTTGGGTCCTACGCGTGGAACTGGAAGCATTTCGGAGAATGCTACTCTGGAAGTTCTGGATTTCAACTTCCTACCTAAAAGCCTAAATTTAGCCTCCAGAACCTCCCTACCACATTTTCCTAGACATACCAACATGTACCAAGACAGCAGACTCCTCCCCATCACTATCTAAGACCTTGTCTAGGTGGCGCATGAGGCCCACTACCTTTGTACCAGGCAGGCATGTTACCAGGCGATCCTCACGTCCACCAGCCACCCAGCTATCTACATGCCTAATGATCGAATCACCAACTATAACGGCTGTCCTAACCCTTCCCTCATGGGCACATGGCCCTGGAGAAACCTCCTCGGTGCGATAGGGTTTTACATCAACTGGAGGACAGGTCCTAGCTACAGGATCACTTCCTGCCACACCAGAGAGTGATGCTCTCCTGTCACGTGACTTCTCTCCTCCATGGCAACAGGGATGCTGCCAGACTGGAGGTGGGACATCAGAACTATATCCCTGTAGGTCTTGTCTATGTATCTCTCTGTTTTCCTTATGTCCTCCAAGTCTGCTACTCTAGCCTCCAGAGATCAGACTTAATCCCTGAGAGCAAAGAGCTCCTTGCACCTAGTGCACACGTAAGAGCCCTCACCAATTGGGAGAAAGTCAACAGAGAAGAAAAAGGAGGGTTTAGGAGAAAAATAAAGTTCAGTCATGGCCATGTTCAATTTTAGATAGCGGTGAGACATCCAAACAGTGATGTCAGATGAGCACGCAGAGATTCGGGCTTGGAGTGTAAGAGAAATATCAGGTATAGACAGATTTGAGAGTCATCAGCATAAAAATGATACTGAAAACCATGGGAAGAGATAAGGGCACCAAAGGACTGGGTATAGAAAGTAAAAAGGAAAGGCCCAGAACAGACCCTTGGGATACCCCAACTGAGAGCGGGATAGCAGTAGAGGAGGATCCACCAGAACTATGGGAGACATAAGTAGAAAACCAGGAGAGCATAGCACCACTAAAACCAAGCGAGGACAAAAGTGTCAAGGAGAAGGGGGTGTTCTTTATGATGGTTTCTACCATTTTTCCTGGTACTGACATCAAGCTCACCGGTCTGTAGTTTCCCGGACTACCTCTGGAACCCTTTTTAAAAATTACCGTTACGTTAGCCATCCTCCAATCTTCAGGTATTACAGATTTTAATGATAGTTCACAAATTACTAAAAGGAGGTCTGCAATCTCATATTTCCGTTCTTTCAACACCCTTGGATGTATATCATTCGGTCCAGGTGATTTGCTACTCTTCGGTTTATCAAATAGTTGTAATACATCTTTCCGATGTATCGATATTTCCTTCAGTTCTTTCATACCTTTAAATACCACTTCAGTCATGGGTAACATTCCTACATCTTCCTCAGTAAAGACCGAAACAAAGAATTCATTCAGTCTCTCCACTATTGCCTTGTCGCCTCTTAGTGCCCCTTTAACCCCTCTATCATCTAATGGTCGAACTGACTCTCTCACAGGGTTTTTTGCTATGAATGTACAGTACTTGAAAAAGTCTTTATTACGCATTTTTGCTTCCGCAGCAAGCTTCTTCTCAAATTCTCCCTTTGCCTGCCTTATCAATGCCTTGCATGTAACTTGCCAGTGCTTGTGCTGTTTCTAGTTTTCGTCATTTGGCTCTTTTTTCCATTTCCTGAAAGATGCTTTTTTGGCAACAGCCTCTTTGACCTCAACTTTAAAACTATGCTGGCAGTTTTCTGGACTTCCTTCCACTTTTCTTAAAGCTTGGAATACAGCTGGTCTGGGCTTCCAAGATAGTATTTTTCAACAACACCCAAGCACTAAGTCTTCCACTATAGTGCAATTTGTTTTGTGATTATCCATTGGGTTTTCGTGGCAAGATACGGAAGTAGATTTGCCAGGCCTTTCTTCTACACAGTTAATTCCAGTGTCGTTGCATTTGTCACAGAAATGTGTACGGCCCTGTTTCGTACAAAAAATGGACCACAACCTAATTATTATTATTACTAATTACCTGAAATGATCAGATCCAAAAAGTCAGTACAGGTGCAAAGAGTCTCTGTTTATTAGATAACTGATGACCAAATACAGGTAGAAAGGTGGGGAAGAGAGTTCTATCGGGCACTAGGCACCTCAAGAATGCAACTCTCCCCCTTGAATATGAAAAGCATGTTACATTTATACCTTTTTTTCTTCCGTTTTTTCTGCATACAGTCCCCAGAGCTATTCCTTGTGTTCTCTCACCCTCCCCCCCCCCTATTTTTTTACTCCCCTTAGTTCCTGTTGCAGAATCCCTCCTGGCCCCCCTCCTCCCATACTCACCAACCATGATCCAGCTAATCTGCTTTCTTCAGAGCCTGGCCTAGCATATATGTTGGTAGCTTTGTGGTTTCCTGTGTATGTTTTTCTGTGCACATAGACCTTACAGGCCTTTATCTGATATCCCCTTGTAGGTCCAAGTCTAGACTCTCCAGCCCAAACTGGCACCTTGCAAGGCTCATGATATCTCCTTATATGGTTCTTTCCGGTGCTGGATCTCTTCTTGCAAAGGCCTGAATGCTGGCTCACATGTTATAGCAGCGTGGCTGTTGTTCTTTTGTGAGATTCAGGGCAGCCATTAAGTGATTATGAACCAGGAACATTATTAATCCTTAGCACTTAAAAATTAAAAGCAAATCTATCATACTTAACCCCAAATCTGTCATACTTAACCTCTACCAGTTAGTACTTAAACCCTACAAATGTGATCCTCCACTTACAACTCCGTCCCATTCTGCTGCTGCCCAGATGGATGGTTTGTCTTAGTCCGGCACCTCAGCTGAGACTTGTCTATCTTGGGAGATCCTGCCAGTAGCTAAGCTACTGATAGTTTAGCTCTCAGCATCACTGATATAGAGAAGCCCTCACAGCATGACAAGCTGCAGACCAAGTAAGGGGAGGGTAAAGTAGTTACTGCGGCTCTTTCTGTACATATAAAGAGGAACTAGCTGAATATCTGGGACTCCCTTTCTGAAAATGTTACCCAGACAACATTGCTCAAACCGATAATATTAAGTGAGATTAACATTGATGGAGCACAGTATATTTTATGAGAATCTTACCATGAAAAAGAAGGGGGGGGTGTTGTCCAACAAATAATAGATCTTTCTCTAAAAAAGAAGTCCTAAACTAACAGCACTTTTCCAAAAACTATGAACTATACATCCACCCAATATTTCCAGGTATGTCATTTTCTGCTAACTCTTTACCGAAGGAGGTCATTGGCCTGTATAATTGTTCTGCTAAGAAGTACAACAGTTCCTAGTGGTTGTAGCTTTCAGTTAGAGTCAGTTTATCACATCAGCTAAAGCCCACTTAACATATCATTCAGTTCCTTCATCTCTTACAAATAAGACTCATTTCTCCAGTCATATCTAATGCAGCTTTTGAAGTTCAATGCAAGCTGCATTATTCGCTTTGCCTAACAAGGTGTTTTGCATGTATTTGCATGTGCGGCATCTCATTATAATACAATGTCTGTTGTGACAAACTAACATGAAAATATTCCCTCTAAGCTGCGTAAGAGTCCTCTGCTTGTGTTCCTACTAGTGGGGGCGGATAGTTTAGTCTGCATTTTCTTGTTTTTTAATTTGTTGTCTCCATTGGTTAAGGTAACAAAAAACAAAAATACAAACAGCACAAAATACAGCAAAACCAAGTACTCACAGTCTAAGGGCACTTTTGCTATAGCGTGCTATGCAGTTAATGTGTGATTTGGGTAACATTAACTGCACGCTCAGGCCTGCAGTAATAGTTAATGTACGCCAGGTTTTGCGCTAGAATCACATTTTTAGGGGGCCTAATGGGTGGGTTAGGAGGGGAGAATGGATCGTGCACTGCAGGGGTACATATTTATTTATTTATTTATTTTTATTTCTTATATACCGCGCTTTTAATCAGTGCGGTTTACAATAGAACAATTTAAACACAATGATACAGTCAGCATTGTTTTTTTACAATGAACAGGGTAGAAAAACTTGGCGGTAAACAGGGTTAACTATATACAAAAAACATGGTGGAAAATAAGGTTAACTATGTACATGGCATTTTGGTTAACTACATGGGAGTGGCAAATAGATATAATTATAGTACAGTATAAATACAGTATGGGTAAAGTGTGCAAGTATGAACCATCATGATTAGCCATTTTCCACCGGGGTCAAGTGGGCAAGATCAACATGCGGGCTATGTTCAATCGGAGTTGCTTCGGGGTAGTAAATTAGGAACAAGTGATGTTTTAAGACCTTTCTGAATGTTGTGAGACTAGTGATGGCTCTGATTTCAGGTGGAAGGGCATTCCAGGCTCTGGGCGCAAACAGTGAGAAAGCTCTAGAGGCTGTTGTTTTAGAGCATTTCGTAAGGAGTTTCGGAAGGTCAATGGAGTTCAATGCAGCAGATCTCCTGGATCTGTTTGTTGGAGTGAGATGTATCATATTGCTGATGGGTGATAGAGATGGGCTCTTTGCAGCTTTAAATGTCATGACCAGGGTTTTGTATAGGGTTCTGGCCTGGAGGGGTAGCCAGTGTAAACTCTTCAGTATTGGAGTTATGTGCTCTGAGCGTGGAGCACCTATGAGAATTCTCGCGGCTGCATTCATGGCCAGACGGAGGGGATTTAGAGTAGATTGTGGGAGACCGTGTAGTATGCTATTGGCAAAATCCAGGTGTGGTAGTACCAGGGCTTGGAAGATAGTGCAGAAATAGGAGTAGTCAAGAAGAGGTCGGAGATTACGTAGGGATCGAATCTTTTGGTAAATTGAGTTTGTTGCTTTCTTGATGTGTGCTGACATATCAAGTCGCTGATCTAATGTAATCCCTAAGTATCGGATTGTGGGTTGTGCCTTCAGCGCAATGTTATTTACTTGTAATGAGGTAGGGGGTATGAATGTTGGATTCCGTGTTACGAATAGGACGTCTGTTTTGTTGTGATTTATACGTAGATTCTGTTTGAGGAGCCAGTTTGATACAGCTTTGAAGCACTGAACTATTGATGTAAAATCTGGTTGTTTTACATTGAATGGAGCATACATCAGGATGTCATCCGCATATGCTAGACATTGAATGTTGAAGGTGTGTATCACATCACAGATTGGCTGCATATAGATATTGAACATTAGTGCGGACGGAGGATCCCTGAGGGACACCTTGTTTAAGTGGGAATGAATCAGATGTTACTTCTCCTGTTCTGACTTGCTGCTGTCTATCAGATAAGTAAGATTTGCACCAATTCAGGGCTAGACCTTGAATACCCTTCTCTTTGAGGCGCTGTAGGAGAGTATTGTGGTTTACTGAATCAAATGCGGCAGCTATGTCGAGAAAGATGAGAATGAACCCTTGATGGATATTGTCTATGCTTATGATTAGGTTATTGAAGAGGGTTGTGAGGAGGGTGTCAACACAATGTTCTTCTCTAAAACCATGTTGTGAGGGGTCCAGGGGAGCTTCTGTGTCAACATGTTGTTGTATTTGTCACTGGACTACTTTTTCCATGATTTTTGCTAGAAGAGGGATGCTAGAGATAGGTCTAAAAGATTCTACTTTTGATGGGTCTAGCTTGCTGTTCTTCAGTAGGGGGCGGATGGATGAATGCTTGAGGCTCTGTGGGAAGGATCCAGTTGAGAAGGAATGGTTGACAATCTTGGTTATAGTTGGGCTAAGTTCATGTCGTAGTTCTTTGATCCACCTGGCTGGGCAGGGGTTATTAGGTGCAGTAGTTAAGTTAATAGCTGCTATTATTTCTTCGATCTCTTTGTTGGATACCTGAGAGAAATTGTCAAGTGTGGCTAGTTGAGTCACATATTGTAAGTCATCAATGCAGGTTCAACTAACACCAGCTCAATAGGTGGAGTTACGCGAATCCACGTTAATTTCAAATGCTGCTAGCACATGTTAGGGTACCATTCAGTATGGTAACTGCCAGGAGCATCCTGGATATGGCACAGCGGTTGCACTTACTACACAATAGGTTTGTGCAATTAATATGCATTTAGCACAAAAACGTAGGCACTTTACTAAAAGAGCTCCGCAAAAGTACATTTTAAAAAATGCACATAGTAGAATGATTGCGCAAAGGCCAGGAAACAACCACTCTAGGGGTATGCACATAGAGCATAAGTTACCTGCTAAACCCCTTTTGCTCAAAACTGCAAGCTCGTAGCTCTCTGGAGGTCAGACAGTCCATAATTCCACCTCACGGAAAAGTCTAACCTTGTATTACCCTCCCAGTGTAGGAAAATATGCTTATTAGCCAGCACAATCATTAGTGCACATTTTCAGTCACAAGGAGTGTGCAGGTTCTGCAGTACTCCCAAGGGGCATCCCTGGCTCCTTGCAATTGAAAACGCGATACTGAAGCACCATCCCCCAGGGGCAGGAATGCAGAAGGGCACCGTGCAGCTTAAAGGGAATGTTGGCTGGTTGTGTGTGTTTTTTCGGTAGCTAACCAGCAACAAACACTGGTCACTTAGGACCATTAGAACCAAGAGTTTTTTTAGAATGGAAATCTTGGGTTCACGCATTTATATTGCGGCATAAAATTATAGGGACGGGAATAATTCTTCCTGGGACAGAGTTTAATATTCCAAGACTTTAGCTTGTAAGATCTCTTGGGACAGGGTTATACCTAGAATACCTGAATGTAACTGGACTTGAATTTAATACATTTTTTCCTAATTCAGAGTGATGTTTTGGGGAAAATATTTATGAGAAAGGGTTTCTCATAAAGATTCTGTGCTTTATTTTGCTTTATATGGAAGGACTGATATTTCTCACAATCTTTAGTGCCCAAAGTATTAGCTGGCAGTGTCTTCTGTTTTCATTATTGAAATCATGCTTGAAGATTAACTAAACAACTTTAGCCTGCTTTCCTACTGCAATGTGCGTGTACTGTATACATATTGTAGCATCACCGGCAGTCCCCAGCAGCACTAGCGGGTGGATACAGTCCTGCCTTCTGCCACCATCCCGTAAGGTCCAGGCAAACACCGCACTCTATCCTGTTGCATCACCTCCAGTTCCCGGGCTCCCCTTTTCTCTCCTCGACTCCGGGCAGAGTGGAAAGGCATTCAAAGTTACAGATAGTGCATCCTATCAACAGAATAAACACAGAGTCCTTCTCAAGGCACAATACGGGGATTCAGCTGTGCAGTCAAGAGCCAAGCAGCTGCCTCTGTTCACTCAGGTTCCAAGCCACAGTCTCTGAGAACCACCTCCATAGCTCAGCTGCACAGTCAGGCGCTATATAGCTGCATCATGTTACTCATGTTCAAAAACACAAAGCCTTTTAGGAGAACTAAACCACCTAGCTCGAGACACATCCACAAGCTGTACAACTGCATCAGTTCAGTCCACTTTAAACATAAACATAGTCTTTCAGGGAACACAACAAAATAGCTCCGCTGTACAGCCAAAAGGCTCTGTAGCTGCCCCACCCTTCTACCCTTCAGGTTCACAGCTCGCTCACTGAACCTGCCCCAGGGGCCAGAGTTTTCATTGTCCCATCCCCTGTACCTCTATCGGTTCCGGGTCTCCATTGTCCTCCCTATGCTTGTGTTTCCATTGCCTCTTCTCCTTCCCAGGGATCACTGCCCTCCTTCCTCTGGACACATCGGGAGCTTTTCCAGCAGCAGTGACAGGCTCCTGAACACAGCACTTCCTTACTCAGCCCCACCCTCTCCCGAGTGTTCTCCTCCTAATTGAAACACCTGGGCTTTAACTGTGGCAAGGGCCCTCCCATCCCAAGGGATTCTGGGACTTGTAGTGAACTTCATGTACCAGATCCTGCCACAATATGTATTGTCATGAGGCTGGTGCCAATAAAGTTGCAGAGTTGAAAAGAAACTCTGTTTTTCACAGAGCTCTAGGTGTGCAATTACCTAAAAGCACAGCTAGAGGGCGCAGGAGTGATTCTACAGAAGCTAATGAGGCTAGGAGAGCTAACCAGTTGCACCTGGAAATGAGCCTGGGAGATTCAAAGGGAAGTTCCCTTTATAAACGGAAGTTTAATGCTAGCAAAGCAGACACAGACGGAACAAGGATTACGGCTGAAGAAGGAAGGAATCCTCCTTGAGCAAGCCCAAAAGGACAGAATCCACAGAGGTAGAGTTCAGAGGGGCCTAGGGTTGCCAACTTTTTCACCGAGAAAAACCCGACACCTGTGGCTCGCCATGCTCCACCCATTCTCCGCCCCTAGTCCCACCCCTGCCCCGCCCCCAGCCCCACCCACAAAAATTACCGAGGATACGTGTAGGCTAACTTCCTTGGTCAGATAATAATTAAACTGGGAACCCCAAAATCCAAACATGAAATGTACAACACTGGAGAAATAAAACTATAAAGTAATTTCCTCTTGCACTAAACAAAAACGCAAAGATGTTAGCAATACACACTTCCCAGACCAGACATATTCCAGTTAATAAATTCAAAATAAAAAGTATTTTTCTACCTTCTGTTTGGGCGTTTTATTTTTCAGTTGCAATTGCTCCAGTCACTTTCTTCTGGTTTCTTCGTGTCTTCTGCGAGCTATCCATTTGTCCTTTCTTCTCTTTTAGATGTTTTCCATTCTCTCTCTATTTCTGCTTCAACATACTGATTGTTTCCCTTTTGCTCTTTCCCCCAATTCTTTCCTTATTCCTTTATCATCCGTTTAAATTTCACCCTTCCATTCTCAAGCCCCTCTTACTCTCCCAATACCGGCCCATCATAGACTTTTCTTCCACACAAAATATTTTTTCCCCTCTCCATTCTCATTCCCCATCCATTCTAGTCCTCCCCCCAAATCAATTCCCTTATAGTTCTAGGCCCACCCAGCATCCACTCCCTTCTAGTCCCATTCTCCCATGCCCCACATCAGCCCATTTCCAGTCCTATTCCAGCTCTTCATCAGCCCATTTCCAGTGCTAGCCCTCACATCACAGGCCATTTCCAGTCCTAGCTCCCCCCCCCCCATCACAGCCCATTTCCAGTCCAAGTCTCCCATCACAGCCTATTTCCAGTCCTAGGCCCCCCCCCCCACCATCACAGCCCATTTGCAGTCCGAGTCCCCCCGCACCATCACAGCCCATTTGCAGTCCGAGTCCCCCCCGCACCATCACAGCCCATTTGCAGTCCTAGCCCCCCTAATCACAGCCTATTTCCAGTCCAAGATCCCCCTTCCTCCACCATAGCCCATTTCCAGTCCAAGTTCCCCCCCCCCCCCCATAGCCCTTTTCCAGTCCAGGTCCCCTCCACCCCCATCACAACCCATTTCCAGTCCATGTCCCCCCCCCCATAACCCTTTTACAGTCCAGGTCCCCCCCCCCATCACAGTCTATTTCCAGTCCAAGTGTCCCCCCCCCCCATAGCCCTTTTCTGGTCCAGGTCCCCTCCACCCCATCACAACCCATTTCCAGTCCATGTCCCCCCCCCCATAACCCTTTTACAGTCCAGGTCCCCCCCCATCACAGCCTATTTCCAGTCCAAGTCCCCCCCTTAGCCCTTTTCCAGTCCAAGTCCCCCCCCTTTAGCCCTTTTCCAGTCCAAATCCCCCCCCCTTAGCCCTTTTCCAGTCCAAGTCCCCCCCCTTAGCCCTTTTCCAGTCGAAGTCCCCCCCCTTAGCCCTTTTCCTGTCCCAGTCCCCCCCCCCTTAGCCCTTTTCCAGTCCAAGTCCCCCCCTTAGCCCTTTTCCAGGCCAGGTCGTCCCCCCTTTAGCCCTTTTCCAGTCCAAGTCCCCCCCCCTTAGCCTTTTTCCAGTCCAAGTCCCCCCCCCCCCTTAGCCCTTTTCCCGTCCAGGTCCCCCCCCCTTAGCCCTTTTCCAGTCCAGGTCCCCCCCATCACAGCCAATGCAGTCCTTGCCCCCCCCCCGACCAGCATCGCGGCTGTCTGAGGCTTCAGAGGGAGCCGGGGAAGCCCGCGCGAGGCCCCGGCTCCTTCTGAACAGCCACCAGCGTGAAGAGCCTTTTCCTTCACGCTGGCGGCTGTTCCTGTGAAGCCGCGAATGCTGGGAAAGGTTAAAGGGCAACCTTTAACCTTTCCCAGCATTCGTGGCTTCACAGGAACAGCCGCCAGCGTGAAGGTAAAGGCTCTTCACGCTGGTGGCTGTTCAGAGGGAGCCGGGGCCTCGCGCGGGCTTCCCCGGCTCCCCCTGAAGCGGAGAAAAGCCATTTTTTTTTGCTCTGGCCGCTCCCGATCTTGCGGCCAGAGCAAAAAAACCGGCTTTTAAAGGGCCGGTTTTGCCTCTGCGCCGGCAGCCGGCCTGGCCGTGGAAAAACCGGCCAGGCCGGCTGAAAACCGGCCAGTTGGCAACCCTAGAGGGGCCAAGCTACGAGAGCCGCTGTTCAGAGGGAGTCTGCTAAGGAAAGCAGTCAGGCTGGAGGGTATGCCACTCCCTGCTTAAGCAACGTTCCTGAGTCCAAAGCTGAAAGACATATACAGAGGGCCAGAGAGCCAGGCTTGGAGGAAAGGCTGCAGGCATTGAAGTATGCTGAACAAGTTTTACCAGGTACTCGAGGGAAAGGAGTTTCTAACAAAGCTACTGTGTCACTGAAGCATAGAACTGGAGAATCTGCACCAGGTTTTACTAAGCTTTCAGGAAGTCCAGCACTGCCCAGAAGCTACCGACAGAAAACCTGTTGTCACAGAGACGTGCTTGAGAGAGAAGGCTCCAGAACTTCAAGCTACAGAAACTCAAGGTATGAAAGTTTTTTATTCCTGCTAATGAAAGCTTAACTCCTAAAAGCACTGCAAACGCTAAAACTCTCTTTGTAAGAAGAGGAAAGAAACCAGAGTGGTTTGAAGAACTACCAAGAGACTTTAAAGCACAGTCTTATTGGAGGCAAGATAACAGAGACAGTCCATTTAAAGCTGTAACTGCCAGGGACAGCGTGTGCTCTGAGGGGGGAAGTAGTGAGGCAGAATTTATGGAAATATAAAATGCAAACACTATTCCCATTCCTCAAGAAGAAGCTATGGATTGTAGTTTCTGTATGGCTTCTAGCCTAGAATCCATAGCCACCTTGTAAATAAGAAGTTGTCTTCTTTAATTACTTTGCCTGGAATCAGGGCCGGATTTACGTATACGCCATGTACGCCATGGCGTAGGGCCCACAGCTGGGAAGGGCCCACAAAAAAGGAACAATTAGGCTTTTTTTTTAAAATAAAATTTTAAAAAAAACCTGCTGGCTGCCGCCACGGGGCCCCCTCTGCTGCCGCGGCAGCATGGACTGACCCGCGGGGGCCCCCCTCAGCAAGCTCGATCCCTCCCTCCCTCCCGTACAGGCTGTGAGAGACGCGAAGGCAGACTGTCTCCTTCGCGTCTCTGTTAAGCCCGCAGGGGCTGATGGGACATTTCCCATCAGCCCCTGCGGGCTTAACAGAGACGCGAGGGAGACAGTCTTCCTTCGCGCCTCTCACAGCCTGCACGGAGGGAGGCACGGAGGGATCGAGCTTGCAGAGGGGGCCCCCGCGGGTCAGTCCATGCTGCCGCGGCAGCAGAGGGGGCCCCGCGGCGGCAGCCAGCAGGTTTTTTTTTTAAATCAAATTTTACTTTAGGCCGGGGGAGGGGGAGGGTAGGACTGGTAATGGGCTATTGGGGGGGCTGGGACTGGAAATGGGTTGGGGGATTAAGGCTGGAGGTGGGCTGATGAGGTTAGGACTGGTAATGGGCTGTGGGCTGTTGGGGGGGTTAGAACTGGTAATGGGCTTGGGGGGGGGTTAAGACTGGTAATGGGTTGTGGGCTGATGGGGGCTGTCTGGTAATGGGCTATGGGGGGCTAGGACTGGAAATGGGCTGGGGGGTTAAGACTGGAGGTGGGCTGATGGGGTTAGGACTGATAATGGGCTGTTGGGGGGGTTTAGAACTGGTAATGGGCTTTGGGGGGGGTTAAGACTGGTAATGGGCTGTGGGCTGATGGGGGCTGTCTGGTAATGGGCTATGGGGGGGCTAGGACTGGAAATGGGCTGGGGGGGTTAAGACTGGAGGTGGGCTGATGGGGTTAGGACTGGTAATGGGCTGTGGGCTGATGGGGGGGGTTAGGACTGGCAATGGGCTATGGGGGGCTGACTGGAAATGGGTTGATGGGGTTAGGACTGGAAGTGGGCTGATGGGGGGGGTTAGGACTGGTAATGGGTTATAGGGGGGGCTTAAACTGAAAATGGGGTGATGGGGGGTTAGGACTGTAAGTGGGTTGATGGGGGGCTAGGACTGGTATTGGGTTGGGGGTTGCTAGGACTGGAAATGGGCTGATGGGTGGCTAGGACTGGAAATGGGCTGATGCAGGGACTAGAAGGGAATGGATGCTGGGTGAGGCTGGAACTAGAAGGGAGCTGATGTTGGGGGAGGATTAGAATGGGATGGGGCTGGAAGAGTAAAATGGAGAAGGGAAAAATATTTTGTGTG
This sequence comes from Ichthyophis bannanicus, assembly GCA_033557465.1. NCBI lineage: Eukaryota > Metazoa > Chordata > Amphibia > Gymnophiona > Ichthyophiidae > Ichthyophis > Ichthyophis bannanicus. The sequence continues at coordinate 127,736,650 of CM066048.1, forward strand.
GGAGGGATAAAAAATCTACAATTGGCCAGGTATTGGGAGAGTAAGTGGGGATTGAGGATGGAGGGGTAAAATTTGAGTGGATAAAATAGGAATGAGGAAAGAGCAAAAGGAGAAAGATTAGTATGTTAAAGCAGATGTAGAGAGAGAATGGAAAAAACTAGAAGAGAGAAGAAAGGACAAATGGACAGCAGACGATGGAGAGTTAGCAGAAGACACGAAGAAACCAGAAGAAAGTGGCTGGAGCAATTGCAGCTGAAAAAAAATGCACAAAAGGTAGAAAAATATCTCTTTATTTTGAATTTATTAATTGGAATATGTCAGCTCTGGTAAATGTGCATCATTAACGTCTGCACTTTGTTTAGTACAAGAGCAAATTAATGTGTAGTTTTATTTCTACAGTGTTGTACATTCCAAGTTTGGCTTTTGGGATTCCCAGTTTAATTATTGTCTTCCTGTTTCTAAAATGTGATTACTTGTTTGGTGATGGTCTATGTTCTGCATGTGTAACTGAGCTGAGGTGTTCTGTTTATATAATTCCTATTTGACATTGCCACTTGTTCTCTTTCCCCAGTAGGTCATGTATTGTTGTTCTCTGAAATGTATTGGTTTAATATTTGCAGCGTTTCCTTTTGATTGGTAGAGTATGGTGCTTTGTGAGTCCTGGTAGTGCTGTTAGGATACGGCGGGTTTGCTATGGGTTCTAAATGGGCAGTGTTTGTAGTAGTTCCTAATGTGTCTGGCAGTTGGCACTGGATTATAGTAATGTAGAAATCTTTTAGTCTTTCTTTATCCATACACTCATTAACAGGCACGTTTACTAAAAGTTATTATATGGTAACATTATGCAAATATTTATGCAAATGAGGCCCCTTATGCAAATGAGGCCCACACCCCCCTTGGGCCGCCCCTGCTGGGGGCCCACAAATTTTGTTGGCGTAGGGCCTCACTCAAGGTAAATCCGGCCCTGCCTGGAATGAATTGAATTCCTCCCTTTAACCTAATTGTGAAGATATTAACAATTGGTTTTATCTGTTTATTACTGGAGCCTTTATGAACAAAGGACATTCTTTAATTCCCATGGTCTTAATGAACCCTTGCACAGAAGGGAAATAAAAGCCTTGTTTCCCTACACTCGTGGCTCAATTATTCTGTGCTCACAAGGAGCTAAAATTCATAAGACCAGTCTGCACTTGGCCTTAAATATCCCACGCTCCTTAAAAAAAAAAATAAGTGTGATGTGTAGCATGCCCTTACCGCCATTGGCCACCAGGGACGCCACCATGACAGTATGTATTGAATCTCAACTATTCCATACCTTTCCCATGACACGTACTGTCACCTGTCCTACCTGGGCAGCGTATTGGAGCGAGGTAGGTGGGGCATAAAAATATTTATGGATGGGTTTTGGCCAATATCATGCAGGGCCCAGGGACTTTCAGGCCTGGTAGCGTTCTCTGTCACCAAAATCCCACAGAAACAAAAGGTCCGAGTGGAGGAAAATAAAAGGCTTTTATTTCCCCTGTTAATGCACAAAGGTTCAATTGCTTGGTTACAAAAACGTCCAACACAAATTCCTTACTTCAGGTAAAAAGGAAAAGAAAGCAGTAAAGAAAAACTGTTATCTTCACATTCAATGATAAAACAGATAAACAGTCTTAACTCCCAAGATAGCTTAGTTGCTCAGACAGGACTCTAGGCTCCCTCTCCTACAGAAGCTACAATCCATCTCAATGTCCGACGCAAACTCCAGTTGCATCGGCTCGGCTTCTGAGGCCTCTGAGCCTGTCAGTGCTTGTGGGTAAGTTGCCATAAGGTTCTTTAAATATGTTCCGCACAACTTCCCAATGCTCGGGGTTGAGAACTGGGCGTCGGTCCTGCGCCTTCAGGTACTGTGAACTGTCCTTGCTTGGCAAGAGTTTTGTCTTAGCTTTCTGTACAGCTGGGACCTTAACAAGTCTTTTAGTTGGCGCGTGTTCCTCGCACCTTATCTTATAAACATTCTCATAAGGATAATATTCTTGTGCTCCCCGCACACCCCATACATCAGCAGTTTGTACCCTGCTTTTAGTAAAATATGGGTTACCTTGTCTTCTTGGTTGGACTGCTCCGAGTGAGGCTTGAGGCCTGCTCCAGTAGGGATCCTGCTCGGCCTGAATACTAGGCCTTAAGCTCTCCAAGCGTTTGGCTGTGGGCTTCAGATTACAGTCACAGCCACGCCTTGGCCTCTCAATATGGCTACCACTCACTCGGGCTGGAGTTGGCCCACCTTCTCCACAGGGTCTCCTTTCTCCCAACCTCTGAGGCTGCTGCCTCCTGCGAAACTGTTGGTCAGGGATTATTGCTCCTCCTGGATATCCAGCCCCTGCGTTCGGCTGTCCTGCCCAACCTGCTGGTTCTGCTGGTTCTCTGGGCAGTGCTCCTTTCCCAGGCCGTCCTGCCTGTACCTTTCTCCAGGGCTGTCCTGACTCTTCAGGATATCCTCCTTTCCAGGGCTGTCCTGCCAGTCCTCTTCCTGGCTGCTCTGCTCCTGGTTCTGCTGCTCCTGGTTCTGCTTCTCCTGACTCTGCCGGTTCCACTCCAGGTTCCTGTAGTTCTGCTTCTTGTTCCCTGTTTCCTTCTCGGGCCTGTTCTGCCTTCCAACCTTTCAAATTCCCTTTAAAAGGCACTCCTCTTTTTCTTGATTGGAAGTGGGCTGGCACTACCTCCTGACCTAGGAGGTGTGGCTCCTCTGTTCCTCGGAGGTCCCTCCTGCTCCCCCTATGTGGTTCCTCGGGATATTGCAGTCGGTGTTTGACTTTTCCCGGGTTTAAAACATTTTCTTTCGCTCTCAGAGGGTTTGCAGCATCACAGTACCCATGCAGCAGCTCTTATCCTTACCATAGAAGTTGTTTAGACAGGACTCCTAGAGATTTTGCCAGCATGAAACATAGAGGCATTGTTGGCTATGCAAGTGAGGAAAGATCTAGTGTCAAAGTCATATCTCTTATGTTATAGAAGATAATTAAGAGATACTCAGATTTACTAGGATTTCCATGCTAACTGGATAATCTGTTATATTTTATGCATTTATTTACAGTGTTTGATATACTGCTAAAAGCCAAAGCTGTCGCAGTGGTTTTACAATTTTCACTGAAAGGGTGGTGGATGCTTGGAATGCCCTCCCGATGGAAGTGGTGGGGGCAAACACAGTAACAGAATTCAAAATGGCATGGGACAGGCACAGTGGATCCCTTTACAGCAACAGGATAAAAATCAAAATAAACTGAACCATCTAATTTCTCAACAAATAGGGGTATCCTACATGGAGCGGCAGGTTCACCCCTAAACAAAGACATGGGGAGGGGTGGCCTACACAGAGTGGCAGGTGCACCCTTGGACAAGGGGAGGAGTGCACCTACTCCTGCCATCTTACTGGGCAGACTAGATGGACCATGCTGGTCTTTATCTGCTGTCACTTACTATGTTACTATGAATAGAACAATAAAGCAGGAGGGACGGAGCAATATTTGGTACACTGTGCTATTTTTTATTTTATTTGTTTTATCTGGTTATCCATGAAAGGCTGTGTTTGGATTAGCAGAGGATGCATTTTTATGAAATAAAAATTTCCCCCCACATGACTATTCCATCATTGTGCTGACACACATTTCAGTTCATACAGTCTCTCTTTTTATTCTTTTGAAGAAATTGAAAAGAAAAACAGATTTTTATTACTTGATTATTTTTATTTAACAGTTTTTATACTGCTGCTTTCCTAATGAACCAGACCGATGACCTAATTCCTTCCACAAAGAACTTTTGCTGAATCCTAACTGACCTTTAGGTATGAAATATAATGTAAGCCCTTTATTAGCCCTCTAACACATATCGACAACTTATATTTACAGCATGAAACGGCAAACAGATTCTACCTACAGCTGACGGCGTCATGTGGCATCTTTTCCTCTCCAGGCCACTAACACATGGCCCAGTGCTCCTGGGATCCATCTTAAATGCTACACAGACCCTCCCAGCAAAGGAACCCCATCCCTTCCAGAAAATACTCTTTGGCCCCATCCTCCCAGAGGAGGCCTTCCATCCCTTCCTATCATCTAACTGAAATATTATTCTGCCGTCAGATCTGGCCTATAGGAGAGCCACAGTAAACACTCATGCAGTATATTTGCACATATCTGTCCTGTATACAAATTAATTTGCATATTTTATTGGCCTTACCTGATATTGAATTGTGAGGATCACGTGCAGGGACCAATGTAGCAGAATCTCAATAAAAAACATTTAGGGGGTTATTTCCATGTCTAAAAGCATTTACACGTATTGACTGGCATAAATGTGTAACACCTTCTAGAACAGGGGCTTTTTAAACATGGGCATGCTTACAACATTTAAAAATCCTGGAGGCGTGGTGAAGATGGGGAGGGAGTAGTTTGGGTGGGCCGTTGACATAGATATGGACACCCATTTCGCACATCTGTAGGGCAAACGATGGATGTTGGCTTGTGCCTGCTGGAAGGGGAAGCTGTCAAGGTTGACATCTGCTGCCCTTATTTGGCAACCTGACCCTTAGCAGTAATACCACAAGATTACCATTGGGGAATCACCGAGGACTCAAGTGCCATTTTGACACCTTTGGCCATCTGATTAGGAGCAACCAGGGACAGCTGCTGCTCTGCTAGACACCAGGGACCTCGGGGGGAGGGGGGGAGGGGGAGGGGCCTTGTGGAATCCTGCAGAACGTGCCCCTCCCCCCTCACTGGATGGAGAACTCAGCTTACCAGAGGAAATGTCACTGGCTTATTTTGCACCATTTGCTCAACTTTTGTGTGTTTTCTGTGTGATGACGGCCAAGTGACAAACATGCACAGATATGGTTTCACTGGAATGGGTATTCAACAATACCTACAAACATTCATTTTTGCTCTCTTAATTAGCTGGAAAATAAGCACCTAAAATTTACTGTTCATAAATATTCAAAAAATAAAAATGAAGACAAAAATTTGATTGTAAGCTCTGACGAGCAGAGACCATCTTCTACTGCAAACGCCTTGTAGCGCTTTACAAATTATTAATAATAGTAGCATAAAATATAAAAATGAAGTCAAAGACCCTCTGAGGTTCACCTATCATGTTTTCCAAAGAGTTTGTAAGAAATGGTTGCCTTGTTAAAGGGTTGGAAATCATCCTTTGTACAGCCATTGGCTTGGCAATCTCAGCACTTCTAAAATCCTTAGTCAGCCCATACGAAACCATAACCTTTACAGCAGAACGTCCATGACATCCACTCCTCCTTCTCTCTCTCTTCTCCAACATCCCAAGAACCCGCTTTTTCTCAAATGACTCTTCCAGTTCAGAGTTCTTCCTTGGATTTCATTTACAGCTGCGGAAGAGACAGGTGAGTTAGGATACTGACAGAAAGAAAGACACTAGGACAGTAGCAGAGAGAGAAAGAAAACCCTTCACTCAAGAGGCTGACTGAGAAAAAAATGTATTTCCTGCACTGACTTTAGACTTCACGGCCGAGCTTTGGGAGTACTGCTTCTCAACATGGTCCTGGAGCGCCCCCTAGCCTGGAGTTGTGAAGTCAACAGAGGTTGTCAGCCTGACCCATAAACTCTCCACAAGTCAGGTTGACTGTCACAATGAACATGCATGAGATAGATCTGCACAGTCTCCATTGCTTATGGGCACACATTTCCTCTTTTAACTAACCTTCAGTTAGAGAATTAATCTTTTCTGACTGAAGATTAAGGCTTCCTCTGCCTTTTCATTCTCTCTTTAAGAGATGTTCAGAGTCGATAAATCCTTGACAATTATGAAATATATTAATCATTTCAAGACACATAGGGGGTTATTCTGTGCCATGAATAGCTGGCGTCTAACTTCCCCACCGGTTGTACGGGAGGTTAGATGGGGACGGGGAAGGGGTGGATCGGGGGCAGAGGAAGGGCGGGTGGTGGTTGGTTGTTGGCCCTGAATGTACAAGGCTGAGTCCAATGTTGGCCCAGTACGTCCAGGGCTGACGGCTTAGACGGGGAACTTATTCCACCTTTGACGTGGAATAAGTTCCCTGATCTTGCAGAGGACGTTGGCCCGGGGCTCAAAAGAGGCAGCAGGGGGCGGAGGAAATTCCTCGCAGCCCGACCCTGGCCTTGGAAGGCCTGATCGGGGGTCAGGCTGCAGGGAAAGCATTTTTCTGTGCCGGCGCCGGGAACCATGGCTTTACAATGGAGCCACGGTGCCAGAGCAACCAGACGCCATGGTGCCGTGACTCCATTGTTGAGCCCTGAGTGAGTTAGCTGGGGACAGGCCTGTATGTGCAGGCCGGGCTGAATCATAGTCCCAGCCTGCACGTACAGGCCTGTTTGTGATTCTGATCCCGTGGGGCTAGACGTGCCCCGCGGGATCAGAATCACAAACCCCTCTAAGTCTGGCTCAGAACGGACATACAAAGGGGCTGTACGTTTCTGATGGAATGAGCTCCATAACTTATTGTCCTGTATAGCAATATTTGCATAGCACATCTAATGAATATTCCATCTTCCAAACTAAACCCTTCTCCTATAATATTGTTCTAGATTTCAGGCCCCTTTTGCTAAAGCTTGTTAGCTGGTTAAAGTGTGTTTTTAATGTTCGGCAACTGGCAGCCGGGAATACTAATGATTTGAACATGTTTGCCAATGCACGCTAAAACGCACCTTATTCAGCGAGCATGAGAAGGGGTGGGGAATGGGCAGAGTGTGGGCACAGAAAGCACATTAGCATGAGAGCCTGGGCTATTGCCATGCATTCAGAGCAATGTATCACATAACTCCATAGCTGTCAGGGGCGTGACTAACACAGAGGCTTTGCAAGTAACGTGCGTAAGATTGGCACATTAATAGCAAACCCTTAGCAGGCTTTAATAAAAGGGGCCCTTAGAGTTTATATTGCTAGGTTACACTCACTGCTCGTCATACCAAATTTCTTCGAATTCTGACGCGACACCAGGGGGAAATATTAATTCAAAAATAGTGTTGTAGTTTGAAATAGTAACATATTTGTAACTAAAATAGATTTATACCTAGATTCATCAATGGAAAATCTTATGCTTATTATATCCAGGGAGCAGATATTTCAGATTATTGTAGAAGTAAAAGTAGAGATATACTGAGCAGCCTGCAAACTCCTTTGTAGTATACAAATATTAATAGATCCGTTCCTTCATACCCCATTGTGCACCCACGGAACGCCTGCCGGCACCATCTTCTGTTAGGATTATACACAGAGAGGAATTCTAGAATTATCCGTCCTTTTCATATCGCTTATGGAATTAGCATAAAATGCACATGCCGGCTGCATCTTCTCTAAAGAGTCACCACAGTCCTCTCTCCAAAGATCTCGGAGCTACAAGGCCAGTTCTGAGTCACTTGAGTTACCTTGTCAATAATATGAAGTCCTTGGGCATTTTTCTCGCTCTCTTTCTACTCTTCTCATGTGTTTTCTTCAGGAAAAGGTTACATCTGGCATTTTAAACGATGATTCCCTCTTGTTTAAAGGCATCTCTTCCCGAGTGAAACTGAAGGAATCTGGTCCTGCAGTTGTGAAGCCTGGAGAGACCGTCAGCCTGACCTGTCAACTCTCCACTCCTTTAACTGGTTACTGGTGGAGCTGGGTCCGGCAGCCTCTCGGGAAAGGGCTGGAATGGTTGGTGATGATAAACAGCGAAGGAGGCCCACACTATAACCCATCTCTCCAAAGCAGATTAACCCTCACCCGAGACGGTTCCAAGTATGAGACCTACTTATAAGTTAGAGGCACAACAGTTGCGGACACCGCCACCCGCTACTGTGCGAGAGACACGGTGTGAGGAAGGAAGGCAGAGCCCCTGCCCATGCTGCCCCAAAAATAAAACCTTGGTGGACTGAGACCAGTAAAACCTCATGTCTCAACCTGCATTTACATCTTGCACGTATATACTGTCCTGACATGAAGAAATTTTAATCTTCGAAAGCTAATTCAAGAATGTATTGTTAGTCCAATGAAAAGGTATCACCTTGTTTTCCTTTTTTGTTTTTCCTTTTATTTAACTGCCATTAACGGGGACTAACGCAGGAATCACACTACTTTATCCATATATAATCCCGACATCAAAACAGGAGGTGTGATCAGAAAGTATTGAGACTTGTTGTGAAGGTATAACAATACGTCACACGACGACGCTATTAGGCATGCAGTGACCTAGTTATGTGCTCTGCATATGCAGAGTGTCTCATGGCTGCAGCACACCTGTACTTTTTTTAATCACGTGATGTTTGGTATCATGTAAAAGCAGCTTGTCAGATAGACAATGACTGAAAAAATTGAACAGTGAATTTGCATTAAATTCTGCCAGAAACTTGGAGATTCGTGCCAAGAGACTTATGACAAGTTACAGCAAGTGTATGGCGATGAATGCATGAGTCATGCTCGAGTTTATGACTGGTAGAAACGTTTCCAAGATGGTCCCCAAAGTGTTGACAGTGTCGAACGTTCTGGAAGGCCGTCCACGAGCAGGAATGAAGACAAAGTTCAAGCAATGCATGCCACAATACTCTCAAATTATCAATTGAATATCAGGGAGCTTATTGAGGACACGGACATCAGTTTCGGGTCAGTACTGTCTGTTCTTATCGATTTGGGGATGAGACATGTGTTTGAAAATTCATGCCGGAACTCCTGTCCCCTGACCAAAAAGAAGATAGACTGCAGCCAGGGGGTTGTTGGAATGCATTGAAAATGACTCAGATTTCATCAAAAAGATTATTATTACTGGTGATGAATCATGGGTTTGTGGTTATGACCCCAAAACTAAGGCTCAATCCTCACAATGGAAGACTACAGACTCTCCCAGACCCAAGAAAGTCTGTCAGATGAGGAGGAATGTCAAGGTCATGCTCACAGTTTTCTTTGATTACCAGGCTACTGTTCATCATGAGTATGTTCCAAAAGGACAAATCATCAATAAGGAATACTATGTCCGGCTCATTTGAGAGATGCAGTTCGTCGTAAGAGGCCAAAGTTGCACGGGAATAGATTATGGTTGCTTCATCACAATAACGCCCCAGCTCACGCATCACATTTTGACCAGCAGTTCTTGGCCAAACACCAAATCGAGCAATTCACCAGCCTCCGTACTCACCTGACCTCACACTCTGACTTTTTCTTGCTTCCAAAACTGAAATTACCACTGAAAGGAAAGAAATTCGATGATCTTGAGACCATTAAGCAAAATTTGACACTGCAACTTCACAGCATAACGAAAGAGGCATTTCAAAATTGTATCCATCAGTGGCAGGAACGCTGGAGGAAGTGTGTTTTATCGGAAGGGGGCTACTCTGAAGGAGACTGAATGCAATAACTGTCAGTGTTACACTTCTTGTGTTATTGACTTTTATCATATATGATAGTTTCCTACTGTAGATGGGGAGGAACAGAGATAAAACAGTTTGTTCATTTGCACCAAGAGCATGAGACAGAACAGGAACCCAGCAAGCTCTGATCCTCAGCTCAACACCATTGGATCTAGTTACTAAGGTGCACTAACATTAACATACGATAAGTCATCCTTAACACACCTCATTTTAACACTTGCGTTAATAGTGAATTATTGGTCAATAAGTTTAGCACACCTTAGTAACTAGACCCCCAAATTTATAAAGTCCATCCTCTCTTCCATGTGCCCAGATCTACAAAATAAGCCCATTACTACTACTATGGACCATTTGTATAGTGCTACAAGACAAATACAGCGCTGCACAGACACATGTAAAAGACGGTCCCGGCTCATCAGAGCTTACAATCTAGTCAAGACAGACAACACAGTAGCTGTAGACATGGGATACATCTAGGGGGAATGCTAAAGAAACACAAAGGAGATCAGGTGAGTCAAGATCCAAAAGCAGCAGCAAAGAGGTGAGTTTTCAGCCTGGATTTGAAAAGGGCCAGAGAAGGCGCCTGATGTACAGACTCAGGTAGTTTGTTCCAGGCATAAAGAGCAACAAGGTAAAAGGAGCAAAGTCTGGAGTTAGCAATAGAAGAGAAAGGCACAGATATAAGTGATTTGCCAGAAGAGCAGAGTTCCCGAGGAGGGGTGTAGGAAGAGATAAGAGAGGAAAGGTAGTGAGGAGCTGCAGAGGGAATGCACTTATAGGTCAGCAAGAGAAGTTTGAACTGGATGTGGAAACGGATAGGAGCCAATGAAGAGACTTGAGAAGAGGGGTATTATGAGCATGACGAGGCTGGCGGAAGATTAGCCACGCAGCAGATTGAAGGGGAGAGAGATGATTCAGAGGGAGACCAAAGAGTAGATTGTTTTCTGCTGTCTATAGTATATAGTACCAATAGGTATACTATAAATTTGATTGGCATCCAAACATTCATATTAATCTTACATTATACTCTATTTTGAATCCTTCCTCTCTAAACACTAGGAAAAATAATTTCCTCCACTGCCTTTAAGACGCAAATAAGCAAAGTATTTTCCCTTAGACACAAAACCTGAGCAAAAAGAATCCTAGGAAATTAGTCTCCGAGATTTAAATATTCTCAAATATCTCCTCCCACTTTAAATCTTCGTAACAGTCAGAGAAAAAGAGAGAGAAAACTGCAGAAGTAAGTGCTTGAAGAAGCTTTGAGGACTGGGCAAACAAGAAAATGATTTGCAGGTCTCATTAATTTTGAATTTTCTGCTAATTCATATTTATGGTTCATGTGGAAATCTCTCACAGTTTCTACTATAATTCAATTTAAAAATTACATAATAGAATCTACAAAAATGTGTTCAATTGGTATTTGCATAATTTTGAAGGGCTGCAAACTTTGCCCACACATAAATAAGACAAAAAATACAAATAGGAGATTTTTTTTTTTTTTACTATATACCAATAAGGTTTCTCACTTAACGATCATTACCAAAACTTGCTAAGTGCAAAGCCTTCTCATTAGCTGTCGAAGACGTGAACATACAAAAAATATAAAATACAACACTGTACACAAAATACAGAAAGAAAATAAGAAAATATAAAAATCAAGAATTAGCATTAAAAAAAACATCAGAAATATAAGAGCTGCAGGACTTTTACACAGTCTTTAAATCAGACCATAGAGGCAGAACAAGTAGGGCCACTGAATATTAATCATAACTGCGGCTCCAGGTTAAAATTTATAGGGATCATAAAACCCTAATTAATTAGGATCTATTTCTAATTAATTCTTACTGAGAACTTTATGTATTTTTCAAAATGTCATCTTGACTGTTTCTTGACTTTCTTCATTTTCCTTTGATCTCATATCCAGATCTCCTTGATTTATATTTTTATCTAATTTGCTTTTCCTCCTTTTTGTGTAAATGATGTGCACCCTTTATTATCTCTGATTGAACATCTAACATTTAGCTCTAAAATGCAATGGCCTGATGCCTACCTGAGATTCTGGTCCAAATACAATTGATGTCTCCCAGCAGTTATGTATGACAATGTTTTAAATATTGTCATAATTATTTAAACAAACTGCAGATATCTCGGTTGGAATATTACAATGGAAGCCAGTGTTAAGAAGAACCTGGGGAACACTTGCTAGGTCACTGTTCATTAACATTTTGAAAAAGAGAAATGTCTTATGCACATTAGGGACTTTAACAAAGTCTTCTGTATAGGGTCAGCAACTCTTGTACTTCCTTGATACTGTTTAGTAAGCTCTTTTGTAGCAGCAAAGCGCAGACAAACCAATGATACCAGGAGTCTGTTCAGAAGGTCCAAATCATTTATTTGTGCACAAGTCTCAAGCAAGTCAATTTCAAAATGGCTGAGCAAAGTTTTCAAGCATTACAACAACTTTTATAGACTTTTGTTCCATTCTAGGTATAGAAAAACATTTCATTGGTCCCGGTAACCTCCCGTACCTCCCGTACCTCTTCTATTGGTCCCGGTACTGATAAGTTTATCCAATTATGTCCCTTCTGTGGGCATGACACCTGCCTGCCCCCCTTCTAGTCCCAATTACAATGGTCAGTTCATCAACTTGTTACTTTCACACTCTCAAGGTTATAGAACCAATTTGTGCATACAGAAGAGCAAGGTTCTGTAACTCATCTGTCAGCACTCCTCATTATTTCTTTGCAGATGTACTTTTTCTTATCAGTAACTTTTAAACATGTCTTTTCTGTATTTTTCCATTTCTCAGTTCTGCAGTTCTGCTTACCTAAGCTAATTCAATACTTCTACTGAGTTCTTTCTTACAATAGCAGCATATTGGGGGATGTGCAATCCTATATGCCTCTCCACAGGCCTCATTTACAGGTCAAGCTAGCCATGCTGGCCTGCCTATGTCAGACACCGTGGGTCACAGGCCTGCACCTGCCACACTTTCAGCAAGAGATGCTAATAAATTACTCTAATAAATGAAATGGAAATACAGCCCTTAGTCTATTTATCCCATTCCCAGTAATGTTCTTGTATATCTAACGGCACTTCTGAAATTCCATTTTTCCTCGGAGATCTGCCATTTGGAACCCAGTGGTCTATGCTGTAAAACTCTCACAAGTAGCATGAGAATTATTTATTTAGTTATAAATATCCTGTTTTGAAGCAGTCTAGGTATTCTCTGAACATGGTGTATGTCATGTTTCAAAAGACATGGGCCTTTTTTTCAAAGCAATATGAGATCCAAAACGCAGATAGGGCGACATCTTGCGATAAACTACAAATAGACTCAAAGGTCATTGCGACCTACAAAATAATCTCATTTCCTACATGATCATTAGTTTACTAAACCTGTGCACTGCGGAAATGATATCACAAACACTGCATATAAATAGCTCTTTACCAACCACTAACTAGCTCTTAATCTTACTCTCTCATGCAATTTGCATAATCAAAGCTCATTACTGTGGCTATGTGCTCTGTGCAAATGTAGTCCCATGCAAAACTAGATTTTCCATGCAGGTCATTCCCATTAAATACTGCTGTAAAGTGCAGGAATTAGTCGCAGCTGATCTTGGTTTGTCCATTTCACAGTATTATGGCACTTTTACTAACCCTTTGCTCTCTGCTTGTTTGGGCAAATGGTAAGTTGCATTATGTTTAATAAAACTGAAGATTTTTTTTGCATGTGCATTTAATGGTATGTCCGCCACACAGACAAATGTATATATTTTTGATTTCTAGGTGGTGATTGTAAGGTTGTTCTGACCCAGACTGCAGCAGAAGTTAAAAAGCCCGGGGATTCCCTAACACTGAGTTGTAAAGGCTCCGGGTACACTTTTGCTGACTATGCTATGAGCTGGGTCCGGCAGACTCCTGGGAAAGGACTGGAATGGGTGGCATCTATAAGTCAACCCAGTGGAAGCACTAAGAATTACGCTCAGTCTCTTCAAGGAAGATTGACCATCTCTAGAGACAATCCCAACAGTCTGGTGGAGCTACAGATGAACAGCCTAATACCCGAAGACACTGGCATGTATTACTGTGCAAGAGACACAGTGCGAGGCAGCAGTTCCCCAGTCATACAAAAACCCCGTATTCCCCACTCTATATAACGAGGTAAGACCTAGAACTGTGCCCCTCAAAGAAGAAGCTCTTCCGTTTTTCAGGTTGCATTGAATGTTCGAAAAATGATTTTGCTATGAAGGTTTGCAGTCATTTTTTCTATTTGAATCCACTATAGTTTTCTTTAAATCAAAAAGTTGAACACACACATGCGGATGATGCTTTTGAGAGGAGAAACGACTGGACATCAGCTGGCGGGTAGCAGTAGTCACTTGGCAATTACAATAGTGCAAGGGATAGACTAGAAATAGGTAACTAAATGTCAGAACCACCAAGATATTGTGCACTAATTGAGATATCAAAGAAAAACAGCCAGTGGTGTGCCCCAGGGATCTGTCCTTGGTCCGATTCTTTTTAACATCTTTGTTAGTGATATAGCGGAAGGGCTGTCAGGTAAGGTTTGCCTTTTTGCGGATGATACCAAAATCTGCAATAAAGTAGACACCCAGGAAGGTGTAGATAACATGAGGAGGGATCTAGCTAAGCTTGAAGAATGGTCTAAAATTTGGCAGCTGGGATTTAATGTTAAAAAATGTAAGGTCATGCATTTGGGCTGCAGCAATCCAAGGGAGCAATATAGTATAGGGGGTGGAGTACTTTTGTCCACTAAAGAAGAGCGGGACCTAGGCGTGGTTGTGTCTGATGATCTTAAAGTAGCTAAACAGGTAGAAAAGGCGACGGCAAAAGCTAGAGGGATGTTTGGGTGCATACGGAGGGGAATGGCTAGCAGAAAAAAGGAGGTGATAATGCCTCTGTATAAGTCTTCGGTGCAACCTCATTTGGAGTATAGTGTGCAATTCTGGAGACCGCACCTTCAAAAGGATGTGAACAGGATGGAGTCGGTGCAGAGGGTGGCTACTAAAATGATTAGTGGTCTTCATTATAAAGCATATGAGGACAGTCTGAAGGATCTTAATATGTACACCTTAGAGGAAAGGCGGGATAGAGGTGATATGATTGAGAAGTTTAAATACCTCCGTGGCATAAATGTTCAGGGAGAGAGCCTCTTTCAATTGAAAGCAAGTTCTGCTACGAGGGGACATGGGATGAGGGTGAAGGGGGATAGATTCAGGAGTGATATGCGGAAATATTTCTTTACGGAAAGAGTAGTGGATCCGTGGAATAGTCTCCCAGTGGAGGTGGTAGAGATGAGGACAGTAACTGAATTTAAAAAAGCATGGGACAAACACAGAGGATCTCTAAAGGTAAAAAGGGGACTGTTGTAGTTGTTGATATGGAAGGACAGACTAGATAGGCTATGTGGTCTTTTTCTGTCATCATATTTCTATGTGTCTATGTTTCTAAGTAAGAAATCAGAAATGCAACGGCCAGTGTATGATGACCAGGGAGTCTGGCAACTCAAACGTTGTGTAGGTCGGTTGATATTAAGAGTTACTGGAGGACTGGAAGAGATTCAGGATGCCTCACTGGAAAACATTGGAGTAACCATCGCTCTGCCATAAAAATGAAGCTTCCTGTTGAACAGACCGACAGCCTTCAGCCAAGGAAGGGTGTGCTCAACTGGAGGAGTCTTATTTATTTATTTATTTTATTTATTTATTTAACATTTTTTATATACCGCACTATTCATCATCAGTGCGGTTTACATTGAACAACAATATACCTGCCAATACATGACTGATCTAGGTTTACATATAACAGGGAAGATAAACTGGGTGTGAACTGGGGATAACTATCTACATAATTATACATGATTATATATACATTGAGTAGGTTACATCAAGATTCGATATTTGACAGGAATACAGTGTTTTCACATTTTGATCCTTTGTTCTGGATTGCTGTTATGTGTAGGAGTTATCTGAGTGGGCGAGAGCCGGTTTTATTGTGTGTATGGTAGCCTGAAGTGCAAAGTGAATAAATAGTGCTTGATGGACTTTCTAAATTGGGTGATATCCCTGATTGATCTGATGTTTGGAGGTAGATTGTTCCAGCACTTGGGGGCATAGGACACAAAAGCTCTGTTAGTAATTTGTTGTGTCCAGGGCCGGATTTACCTTGAGTGAGGCCCTACGCCAACAAAAATTGTGGGCCCCCAGCAGGGGCGGCCCAAGGGGGGTGCGGACCTCATTTGCATAAGGGGCCTCATTTGCATAAATATTTGCATAATGTTACCATATACTAACTTTTAGTAAACGTGCCTCTTAATGAGTGTATGGATAAAGAAAGACTAAAAGATTTCTACATTACTATAATCCGTGCCAACTGCCAGACACATTAGGAACTACTACAAAACACTGCCCATAGTAAACCCGCCGTATCCTAACAGCACTACCAGGACTCACAAAGCACCATACTCTACCAATCAAAAGGCAACACTGCAAATATTAAACCATATACATTTCAGAGAACACAATACATGACCTACTGGGGAAAGAGAACAAGTGGCAATGTCAAATAGGAATTATATAAACAGAAACACCTCAGCTCAGTTACACATGCAGAACATAGACCCATCACCAAACAAGTAATCACAATTTAGAATAGGAAGACAATAATTAAACTGGGACTCCCAAAAGCCAAACTTGGAATGTACACACTGTAGAAATAAAACTATACATTAATTTGCTCTTGTACTAAACAAAGCGCAGATGTTAATGATGCACATTTACCAGAGCTGACATATTCCAATTAATAAATGCAAAATAAAGAGATATTTTTCTACCTTTGTGCATTTTTTCAGCTGCATTTGATCCATCCACTTCATTCTGGTTTTTTCGTGTCTTCTGCTAACTCTCGATCGTCTGATGTTCATTTGTCCTTTATTATCTCTTCTAGATTTTTTTACATTCTCTATATACATCTGCTTTAACATACTAATCTTTCTCCTTTTGCTCTTTCCTCATTCCTATTTCATCCACTCAAATTTTACCCTCCATCCTCAATCCCCCACTTACTCTCCCAATACCCGGCCAATTGTCGATTTTTTATCCCTCCCACACAAAATATTTTTCCCTTCTCCATTTTACTCTTCCAGCCCCATCCCATTCTATCCTCCCCCAACATCAGCCCCTTCTAGTTCCAGCCTCACCCAGCATCCATTCCCTTCTAGTCCCTGCATCAGCCCAATTCCAGTCCTAGCCATCCATCAGCCCAATTCCAGTCCTAGCAACCACCCCACCCAAGACCAGTCCTAGCCACCACATCACCCCACTTACAGTCCTGAACCCATCACCCCCTTTTCCGTCCTTACCCCCCCATCACCCCCTTTTCAGTTTAAGCCCCCCTATAACCCATTACCAGTCCTAACCCCACCATCAGCCCACTTCCAGTCCTAACCCCATCAACCCATTTCCAGTCAGCCCCCCCATTGCCCTTTACCAGTCCTACCCCCCCCCCCCCATCAGCCCATTACCAGTCCTAATCCCATCATACCAACCTCCAGTTTTTAACCCCCCCAAAGCCCATTACCAGTTCTAACCCCCCCAACAGCCATTACCAGTCCCGAACGCCCATCAGCCCACCTCCGTCTTAACCCCCCAGCCCATTTCCAGTCCTAGCCCCCCCATAGCCCATTACCAGAACAGCCCCATCAGCCCACAGCCCAGTACCAGTCTTAACCCCCCCCCCCTAAAGCCCATGCCAGTTCTAAGCCCCCCCCAACAGCCCACAGTCCATTACCAGTCCTAACCCCATCAGCCCACCTCTAGCCTTAACCCCCCCAAGCCCAGCCCAGCCCAGCCCAGCCCCGCCCATTTCCAGCCCCAGCCCCCCAATAGCCCCTTACCATGCCCTACCACCCCCCCCCATTCCCATTTCCAGCCCCAGCCCCCCCAATAGCCCATACCAGTCCTACCCCCCCATAGCCCATTACCAGTCCTACCCCCCCCCGGCCTAAAGAAAAATGTAATTTAAAAAAAAAACCTGGTGGCTGCCGCCGCGGGGGCCCCCCCTCGGCTGCCGGGGGCCCCGTCTACAACTGAAGCGGTGCGGTGGCGGTGCGGTCGGGTCGGGTCCGGTCGGGTCTCTCCTCCCCCCTTCCTTCCCTCCCTGCAGGCTGCGAGAGACGCGAAGATAGAGCGTCTCCTCGCGTCTGTGTAAGCCGGCAGGGGCTGATGGGGAAATCCCATCAGCCCCTGCGGGCTTAACACAGACGCGAGGAGACGCTCTATCTTCGCGTCTCTCGCAGCCTGCAGGGGAGGGAAGGAGGGAGGGAGAGACCCGACCCGACCGCACCGCACCGCACCGCACCGTGCTTCACCTTGTAGAACGGGGCCCCCCTCGGCAGCAGAGGGGGCCCCGCGGCGGCAGCCACCAGGTTTTTTTTTTAATTGAGTTAAAAAAAAATTACCTGGTTCTTTTTTTGTGGGCCCCTGCCGGCTGTGGGCCCTACGCCATGGCGTACATGGCGTATAGGTAAATCCGGCCCTGGTTGTGTCCATTTTGTGGAGATACTAGGAGTAACTAGTGTGTTTTCTGCTACTAGTCTCCTGGGTCTGTTGTTTGGTGTCAGGGTGATGAGATTTGAGATCGATGCAGGAGATAATTTATTAATAGCCTTGAACGTGATGAGGAGGGTTTTGTATTTTGTAAGCCTAGCTCCAACAGGCAGGGTTTTGTTTCATTTTTTAAATAAAGCCAGGATGCTGGAGATTACCAAGAACAGCTCTAATGTCTATTTGCAATTGAGGAGACTGAACATTGAAAACAGTACGCAGTATTACCGCGTTAACTAAGACGCAAGCGAAAAACAGGGGGAAGAGGGAGTCTCAGAGCTTGCACAAGAGTGACATCTAGTGGCCAGACTTGGTATGCATGATCTCTAGACCATGGCCAAAACTTTTCACGGCAGCACTTATGCTGGTTAAAGGATTATAAAATAGGGAAAAATATGCTGAACAGTTGCAAGTGAAAGTTCTGGTACTCTTGCCCCGGAAGCATAAAGGAGGAGGAGGAAAATTATCTGGCAACAGTAAAAGTTCAGCCATGCAAGGTGAGGTATTTTCCCAGTGAGCCAATTGCTGTGCCCTTGGTCTGTTATACTCAAGAGTAAGCACAAAGCCTTCATGTTAACATGACCAGAATTTCCTGGTAGTTAACAGACAAATGCATACATAAACAAATGGCACAATTAACTCGGGTGCACCCAACAGTGCCCACAGAGGTATCATAACGTGCACCTGTGCTGACGCATTGACGGTGATTAATGTGCCCTCCACAGCCACGCTCCACCCGCTCCTCATTTTAGTGCAAGATTGCTAGTGAGCATGTGTTTTGACAGCTGGTAGCTAGGAAGTGCATGCATTGATGTTCCCCGCAGAGTTATCGCGTGCTAAAACATGTGTTAACTGGTTAGCAGTGTTTAGTAAAAGGGCCCCTTAGTTTTTGCAAAAGAATGCTTAAAAACAACCACAGAACAGTATATTTAGTATTTCTCAGCTAAGAGAAACAATTTCTTGAATAATGGGAGCTCTAATAATGGGAACAATTTAGTGAGAGAAATCTTAGAGATAAACGGATTCAATGAAAAAAGAAAAATCACTCATTTTAATTCTGTGAAAAATACTTTTAATATCACTGGAGGAAAGCTGTGTGTCAAAGCAGAATGATGTGCGCTGGATAGGAGACGAGCTTTTTGTATAAATGTGTCACTGTGTGGTACAGCACACTGAACTGCTTCCTTAAAAAATCAGACTGATGGATTCATCTTTTGCGTGGTCCTAAAAGATGAAGCTTTGGGACAACTCATTAATATGGTAAGAAGATATAATAAAGTATCTTATGTGCTATGCCCCTAACAGTTCTTTGCAATACTAATTCAAAGTGAGTTACTTTCAGATATGGTAGGTCTTTCCCTTTCTCCAGAGGCTTACAGTCTAAGAAGGGCTAGGTTTACTAAAAGGATACTACCGTAAACTAATGCATGTTATTTATCATAGACCGCATTTTATGCGATGGAAACTATTCACTAATAATGCCTATTAATGGTATTCCTTTGTGCTCGCATACTAGCGATGGAAGGGCGAGTGGCTTACCCTAAGCAACAAGGACTATCAGTAGGATCTCACCCCTTTTTCGCCTGCTGCACTAACCACTCCATTTTATTGATCATTTAGATTTTAGGTCAAGCAGATCCTCAAGCTTGATGCCTCTTCTTAAAAATTTGTGTTGCTGGCCAAACGATTGTGGAACATCTCCAGAGTGAAATAAAGAGTCAATGCAGATAATGACACGCCAATACTATGGGAAGAATCTACATCAAACTCTAAGGTTGGTTCGGCTGACTTATGAGGTTCCGACTGCGCTGGAAGCCCAAAAAGAACACGAGGTAACTGTTATGTCAGAGGAAACCACTTCAGCAGAGTTTCATGAGTCCACTCCAAAAAGCCTCCAACCTTATCGACCAGAGCTAGAGGCAAGACTGAGAATATATTCATTTATTTAGAAGATTTTCCAGACCACCCTTCCAACCATCTTTATCAGAGCGGTTAACAACCGGATAAAAATGGAAAAATAAGAACGATACGATAACAAATAGAAATGAAAAATGACAATCAAATAGGTATACAAGCAATATAAAGATATTGCAAATAAAAAACTAAAAGCAATAATATTAAATAAAGTTAGAATTAAACAGGATAGCACCAGGTTTTGCATTGCATAAGTTTGATTTTTTTCATTTTCACTTCCCTGTCTCGTTCCTCATTTCCTCCCTATACATATTCGTTTCCATTCCTCCAGTTGTGAAAGTTTCCGCAGTCATAAATGAGCAGGGTTATTTATTTATATGCAATATTTCTGTGCCTCAAATCAAAGTTTCTAAGGTTCTTCCGAGAGACAGAAAGGGTGATTACCTTTCCACCTCTTTTACAGCAGTAACCATCCTCGGTCCCCAGCCTTCTTTCTCCTCAGTTCCTGCAATACCTATAAAGGTTCTGCAAGGAATGTTCCCAAGTCCTACCAAATAACAGCTGAGATACAGGAAGACCAAGCCCCTCACTCTGGTCCCTGCCCTCCCAGACCAATAAAGTTCCTGGGCTATATTGACAAACACAGAGGATCTCTAAAGGTAAAAAGAGGACTATTGTAGTTGATATGGAAGGGCAGACTAGATAGGCCATATGGTCTTTTTCTGCTATCATGTTTCTATGTGTTTTAGCCTCTAATGGACAGGCTTGATCTCTCAAAGAAAATATAAGCTTAAAATTGTAAAAATAAAATTGCATCCCTTGAAGACTCTGGGTCATGAGTCTTTGGGGTAAAACACTAACAGTGCACTAAAGATGCAGAATGCTCAAATTATCATCTCTTTATGGATCTTTTGTAACTTAAGCCTGGAATCAATACCTGAGGTTTGTGACGGTTCTTCAATGCTTGCCTTGATGATGAATAGTTGTGGAGTTTCCCAGTGTAGTGTAAAGGACATTCAATGGCAAGACACACCATCGGAAGAAATCCGTGAATCCACATTAAAGATTGTTTGAGTACAGTTCCATGAGTCCAACCCTACAATTCTCATATTCTACTGATGATTAAGAAGAGAACTAAAAACTGAAACGGGACCATCAGTTCATTCCACCTTGCCCTCAGTTTTGTCAAGAAACATGTTCATTTTCATAACAGCCTTCCTCAACCTCTTATCCTTCAGGATGTTTGCAATCTTAAAAGAAAAGGTATTTCCAAGAAATTGTAAGAGTGATTTATTTGTAAATCAGTTTTCATTCCCTCACAATCCATAAAATACCTTCAAAGGATATTTCCAGTTCTTTCTGCAAAACAACTGGAACAAATAAGGGGAGCGCCACAACTCCATCGCCTTCCTTCCCAGAGAGAAAAAGTTCTGAATAGCTTCTTCCGATTCCTGATAAATGTTTGAATAGAGCAGTGAACATTCTTGGTTGAAGCTGGAGAAGAACAAATGTCCGACGTCCCTTGAAGGATTTTGATCCCGACGTAGGTATGTGTGCACGTGTTGCTTTTTTTGCAGATGCGTTTCCAACTCCAGAAGACGAGAAGAGGATTTTGTACGTATATCTATCACTGTGACTATATAGCGGGAGCTACCACGATGCCACACGGCATAATCAAAACCTATAGACCTTTTTGCAGCAAGAAGAAAGGAAGTGAAAGGAAGACAGAGCTCCAACATTTCCTGAAATCTGAGATTTACAAAGAACACGTTCAACTCTTTTTTTTTTTATCCCTCTCTCCAAGGGCAATACTTACCCACGAAATACTGAGACTGTAAGATTACTCAGCTCTTTATTTATTTAATTTGTGACTTTTGTTCTTAATTTCTCTCATGTAAATACTTTGCATGATATTTTTTCATTTACAGGTATTAAGGGCCCCAGCAAATGCATTTGAATTATTCCAAGAACAAGATGGAAAGAACATGGAGATTTGTAGGTCAAGGAAAGGAGCTTCTATGAATTCTCTCTCAGGGTGGGTTAATTCCACAGGAGACCAAAACTCAAAGGAAATTGTAGAGATGAGCAGTTGGTGTGAATGGGCAAACTGGATAAGTCATATAGTCTCTGTCTGCCTGTGGTATAATGCAGCTGAGCACTGACACATGATTCTATAGCCAGTAGGAGGTTTAAAGAAAATACACTTTATTTTCAGGATAAACACCCAAGCAAACTGCCCTGGCCTTCTTGGGCCTGCAATACACATAGGATTACAGACACACTATTGCTCCAGGCTTTCCTCAGCTATAACAATTCCTCAATTAGTCTTAGCAGCACTGGTCTGCTGGGTGAGAGAACACTGTTCCAGCACAGGCAGTTCTCAGGTAAGAAAACAAACTGCTTCTTTCCCCAAAGTTCCTTCACTCTGGAGCATAACTCAGTAGTACTCCTTCAGTCTTTAGCAGCAGGACAGCATATCCATAGAGTAAACAGCAGCTCTCTATAACACAAGAGTCCTTCAGCTAGGTAGAAGTCTAGCAATCAGGCTGAATACATAGCAGCAAACTTAAACCACAGTTCTTACCTTCGCAGCAGTAATTCACTTTCAAAGCTAACCGGTCACTACATATTCTAGAAAACCCCAAGCTCCTCTCTCTCTCTCTCTCTCTCTCTCTCCAGATCCCTTGCTTCCTGGGATAAAGCCTGGAGCCGGACCACATCCTTCCCAGGCATTCTCCAACTTTTCCCCTTAAAGGGACAGGGGTTTAAGTTCTTACCAGAACAATACCTCACCTGTTCTATGCTTGGATGGGGAGTTTTTTTATTCACTCCATCACAATGCCTTCATATCTTATGTTTCTGTGTTTCTTCAGTTATTTTTTTTCTTCCAGCTGTAGAGATCTGCTCTTCAGTTATGCACCTCTGCTTACGGAGCCGGGACTGAGACTTTTGCCAAGGTCCGTATCATGGTGGCAACAATCACCAGGGTGATTATTCTCCACTCAAACAACAGAATCCAGATTCCCTTAAAACTACTGAACTTGGTCTAAGTCAACACAGATTGAGAATTCAACATGGATGTTGCACACGGGCTTAGCCGAATCTTTTCTTCAGACGAACATGTCACAGACTTCCAGGAATTCAGCTTTCTCCAGGAATGAAAAGGCTAATTCAATACTCCCAACAATTAACCTACGATGGGAACTCCAGCACTTTTTTTGTGACAGAGAGACAGTACAGTCAATAAAAGCCCTGTTGTATAAAGGATAGTTCTTCCATTATACTTATGAATAGCATCTTTGGAAAACAGGAACCAAGGAAAATCTATAAAACGATGGTAAGCATGTATTGTGCAGCTCACCTCTTTCTCTCTAGATTCAAATCTAAAATTTCAAAGCTGACCACTGAAGACTTATAAGTTCTGCAGAGGTTTTTGTACAACTCAGTGACACTGTGGCTGGCTGGGTGGAGCGGCACAGTGAAAAACACCACTGCAAAAACTCAAAGTAAGTTGCACAAATTCCAATATCAAATTTCACAGTATTGTATTTCAGAGCCTCCCAAACTTGTTTGCAAACCCATAGGCAGTCAAATTTTCAAGCTGCCCGTAATGAATATGCATGAGATAAATTTTCCTCTGATGTATGCAAATTCATCCTGGGCGGCTGCAAATCATCAGGTTTGGGAAGTCTTGCAATAGATGCTATCTCCTTTCTGATTTTTTAGTACATTCACAATCACCATTCTCTCTAACGGTGGAGTCCACCACCCAAATTCCTGCCATCAGGTTGGGGTGGGGGGGGGGGTTTACAACAATATCACAGTTTCAATCAGGATGAATAAACAGGTCCCCTGAGAGAAATGTTCCCTCTAAGGTGCACTGGAGTCCTCCTCCCATGTATCTACCATCAAGGGAACTGTCAGAATCTCTCCGCTTCAGTCACGAGGGCCAGGCAGTTCTGCAGGATTCCCAGGCAGAATTCTGACCCCCTAGTAGGGGAGAGACTTCCCCATCAATTGAAAAGACTCCCAAGGGCTGGACTTACAGGACCCTGCTTGAATTCTTATCCTTCTGATAGCTGCACTGATTTTGTAAAACTACATAGAAAAAAGGGGGAAGGGCGCCATGATGAAGCCGCACGCTCAAGGAACAGGCGGAAACTGCCCCACATAAAGAATAAAAAGTGGCAATGGAATACCGATAACATGTGAAGAACTAAATAATAAATATAAATAAAGGATATTTCAGTACAATTCCTTGTGTCTACCCAAATGATTATAGCTTGCTATTAAAGACTATAAAAAGCTGCTATCTATACAACAGCTGGGATTGAGAATAACATTTTTTCAAGCTTAGTACTTCAATAGGTGTTAAATAAATTCAGCTCAGGCTCCTTGTCCTTCCCTTAGTCCTGAAAAATGTTTTCCTATTCACAGCAATGTTCCTCTTCTACTGATTTTTGCAGATTTAAAATCTCAGGTTCTCCCAAACGACAGAAAGTGTGATTATTTTTCTTCACTAACTCTCGCACCTTTTCTCCATGCTCTCCTCCCTACCCCCTTCCTCCCCAGTTCATGAATTTGTTTTCAAAGGATGTTTGCAACCCCAGTGCCGCTTATTCCAGAACCTTCCTTCATGGAGGGAAATAGGTTAAGAATTCCTCCACCTCCGACATGACACTTGTAGATATTCAGCGTAAACTCAAAAGTGATATAATACAAACTTGCTTTCCTTGAGGGATTTGGATAAAGCTTTATTTACATGTCATTTACCTGGTTAGCACAATTTTCCTGACTAGAGAAAATGAAAAGTTGAGCTTGCCGGGTTACATGTGTCGAGAAGAAAACACCATAGTCTACTGTCTTGCAAAAGCATAATCAAAATGAGGAGACAATTATTGTCATGATTTTAAATGGACACTTTTTTTTGAACATCACTGCAATATAATACAAAGATATAGCTGCCCTTCAGTCCATTACACCTAAAAACCCAAATTAAATTATTTTATGGATCATTTGAAACTGAGGGATCATGTCACTATCGAAGCACACTAGGTGTTCTTCAAAGTTGTCAGATGACTGGATTCTTCCTAATTTAGCTTGAAGCATACAAGTGGGTAATGTGTTTCTACCTAGTAAAGATTTAGAGCATCAAAATGTAATATTTTTCTGTATAATTTCACCATGGCTTGGACAAGTCAAATCTTTGTATGCAGATATATGTCTCTGCTCTTGAGAATCTTTTCTAGGTCCTTCATAACCATTCTGTCAAAAGCAATGCATTCTTGGATTTCTTGAGTACTTGTAATTTCTTTATTGATTATCGATCCAAGCAGGTTAAAGTTGTCTACTATTTCTATTTCTTCTCCATCAAGGATAAAACGATTGATTTTGCTAGTGGTCAGAATCTCTGTCTTCTTCGTGTTAAGGAGCAGGCCCATTTTAAGACTATGTTCCTTGACCTTGATAAGCAGATGTTTTAGATCATCTTCACTTTCAGCCAGTAACATAGTATCACCACCAGTCTTCACACCTTGGTTGTCTTCATACAGTCCTACTTCTCTGATGATTTGTTCTGCATATAAATTAAATAAGTATGGGGAAAGTGCAGCCCTATCAAACACCTTTCTGATTTTAAACCATTCTGTTTCTCTTTGTTCTGTTCAAACTGTTATGTTTTGATCAATGCAAAAGCTGCTCATGAGAACTATCAGGTGTTCTGGTTCTTAAATTGGCTCAGAGGTTTTCATGCTACACTATCAAAGGCTTTGCTGTAGTCAGTTAGACACATATAGATATGCTTCAAATTATGGAGCTGGCAAAAAATACCGCGTATACCATGGACTGCCCGAAGAGCAAAAAGTCTGTACTAGAGGAGATCAAACCTAAGCTTTCTCTAGAAGCTCAAATGACAAAACTTCAACTTTCATACTTTGGACAAATCATGTGAACAGAGAGATCATTAGAGAAAGATAACAAGCTTGGCAAGGTTGAAAGTCGGCACAAAAAGGGAAGGCCAGCGATGTGATGGATCGATACAATAACGGCAGCTATGAATGCCACTCTATCAACAATGAGCCACCTGAATGAAGACCGAACACAGTTTAGGAGAACAATCCACTGGATCGCCATGAGTTGACATCAACTGGATGGCAATTAACAACATAATTCCACAATTAAAAATTGCTCTCCTTTTTAATATATTAAATAAGAGAGCAGCACATATCTGTATTTAATATTTTTTGAGCAGCTAAATTATGTAGCTCCATACAAGAATGTGCACAGGCAAAAATATTTAGTTTGTTTTCATGAATTTTATTGATTTTTGGATTTTTTTTGTTCCTTCTATACATTTCAGTTTAATAAAAAATATTAACATATATTAGAACTGTTTAATGCCTGCAGATCAGTTATATGTGCATGAATTCACAGTGCTACATTGATTTTATTTCCAGCTTAGGAACGAAATGTGCTAGCTGCATGGCTTCTTCCGTCATCCCATAGCATCTTCCTCAAACTCTGCATCCCTGAAGCATTTATGGCACAGCAGATTAATCCAAGAGATAGAAATACAGTCATATCTCTCTCACCACCAAAATCATATGCACACCCACACAGAGTACGTACCCGCCACAATCCAAGGAAACGGTCTAGAATGTTGTCCACCTTCAGCTGGGCACCTATGAAGCTGTTTACTAAACATGCAAAGATGAAACTGTTCATGGAAAGCTAATCCCTCCAAGGATTTCGATTCTAACCTGGCTTTCTTGCGGATGCATCCTTTCAGACTACGGTAGATGAGAGGAGGATTTTGTACATGTATGTAACACTGTGACTACTATACTGGGGGTTACCACTGTGACACCTGTCATACTAAGAACCCCTGAAATCCTTCACTGCGGCTACAGTGGAAGAGAGAGAAAGGTCGAGCTTCGACACTGCCTGGAATCTGAGTTTTAGGAAGGATGCCTTTTTCAATGTTGTTTTCCTGGGTCACCATCCATCCTTAATATACACAAACACATAGCCACAACATACGGAGGCTGCAAGGTCAAAATGGCTCGTTTCTGATTCATGTTTCTCATTTATAGTAAGGCCGCGGGCCCCGTCCGCGTGGCCGCTCCTAACCGGGGGGGCGGCGTGCCGATCACCCCCCCCCCCCCCCGGAGTTTCGGCGGCGCGCGGCGCGGCGGGGGCCCGCGCGGCCGGGCGCCCTCCTGGGCCCCCCCCGGCTTTTAAACCGCCCGGGCGCCATGGAGCGGGCGGGGCGCCGGCAACGGGGGGGGGGGGGTGGGTAGTGCGGGGACCCAGCACTGCTCCGGCAGTTGCTGGGTCGAGGCTGGAGGCGCCGGACAGACTGCGGAGCAGGAATACGGCGTGGGCCTTGGGCCAGCAGCAAGAAGCAACACGAGAGGCTGCAACGTGTGCTGGGGCAGCTTTTGTGCAGCGACGGGGAGTCGGAGGCTCGCGGTGGCTGTAGCTGAGGGGCAGAAGATCTGCTGCAGGCAAGGGGGTCTTTCGTGGGTAGTGCCTCGATTCCATCCAGAGCCCCAGCCTGACCAATGGTGCAGGGATCAGAGTTTCAATCCCCCAAAGTGCCCAATGAACAAGGCTGGCTGAGGTGTTAATTTATGAGGCACAGAAATACTGGGTGGCCATAAGGCAGTGTGCTAATGTTCTCCCCCCCCCCCCCAAACTTCCATTGGGGGCCAAAGCATTGGGGGTCATTTGGGTGCTTCAATACCCGAATAAAAAAAAAAAAAAAAACAAAAAAGAGTTCAACCCGCTATTAATTTCTTTTCCAGGGTTCCTCCAGCCTTTTTAATTTTCCCATGGCCGGCGGAGGGACAACGGGTGCCCGACAGCGCGAAGGGTATGGCAAGGTTAGCCGGGCGGTTCTCGGGGAGGGGGGCCCGCTCTTGGGGGGCCGCCAGCTCATTTTGGGGAGGGGGGGGGGGGCCAGGGCCAGGGGGGCGGTTTCGGCTGGCCCTTTAGCTTGGGGGCCGGCGGGGTAGGTCAAAAGGCCCAGCACGAGGTGCTTTGGGGCGGGAGAGGCCCCCGGTACTATGGGTGGCTTGGGGGCGGGCCACAAGTCCAGTGGGGGGGATTGACGGGGTCGCTCCTAAGGCGAAGCAGTGTGGTGATGGATGCTGCAGTCCTGGGGGTGGCTCAGCTCCTGCTGGGGCAGCTTACTCGCCCATGTGGCGCATTGGAGGCGGGGGCCAAGGCTCTTCACATGCCGACTGGCTAGGGGCGTGGCAGCCGCCTTGGCCAGTGGCGGGTGTTCCTTCGCCTTTCCCTGTTTTTTCCTCCACAGGTTTCGACCGGCTGGCACTACTTGGGGCACCCTTTGGTGGCTCCTGCGGTCAGACGGACAGCGGGCGGGGAGCACAAGTGGTGGCCCCTGTCTGTCGAAAACGGGGGAGGAGCGGCAGCGTCAGCGTCGACGCCACGGGAGACGGGCGTGTCTCCCGAGGTAGCAGCACCAGCGGCAGGTGAGTCGGCTGCTAGCGCGGGGCTGGAGAGAGGGGGAAAGGACGCGATTGACCAAGCGCAGGCGGCGTTTCATGTCCCCGGCGGCGGCGTTCGCGGTCCTCCTCTTCATCAACCTCTGAGTCTTCGTCCGGCTCGGTTTTCCGACAACTTGTCCCGGAGTCCTCCGGACAACTGGTGGGGAGGTCGGCGCGGGACAGGCGGGTTCGGTGCCCTCAGTGGCGTTTTTCTCTGAGTTATGGGAGGGGGTGCCAAAGACACTGCGGAAAAAGATTGTCAAGCGTCGCTATTTAGATATTTTCCGCTTACTTGATGGTCGTAAACGGTCGGGGGATAGTCGACGAAAACGTAAGGAGGACGAGAAGGCGGGTAGGGTCAAGAGAGTGGCCCGGAATGTGGTTAATTGGACTCGGTCTTTCCTGCGCTTGGCTAGTGTATGGGGTCATTCGCACCCGGAGCAGTACGGTATGCTTTTGGCTTACACGGATTCCATACTAGAGGCCTCACAGACTCATGAGGGTTGGGCTTGGCTCAACTACGATGAGAAATTCCGTGATATAGATGGAGGAGAATCGCATGTTGTCGTGGGGAACGCAGTACATTAATCTTTGGCTGACACAGATGGCGATCAGAACCTGGCGGGGGTAGCGTGGGTGGGCAAAGAGGTGGGGTCGCCGCACCCGTGCTGGCGGAGCGGTCCTTTCGATCGGGCGTCCCCCCTGTTTTGCAGAGCACTCCGGGGGGAGGGGGGGGGAGCTGGTGACTTGTGCTGGCGCTTCAACAAGTCTTTCCTGCCCCTTTCCGGATTGCAAATTCCGGCACGCCTGCTCCATCTGTAGTGGGGGTCACTCAGCACTCAAGTGTGTTGAAAAGAGTGGCGAGGGCGTGTCAGCCCCCAGCCACAAGTAATCGGGACTGGTGGAGTTTGGGCCCCCACCCCGGTTGCGATTGATGCGCTAGGTCCGTGGCTTAGGAAGTATCCGAAGCGACAGGTCAGCTGTCTATGTGAATTTGGGTTTAAAGGACGGATTTTCATGCCCGGTGATAGGCAGTGTAGAGGTCAACAAGGCGGGGATTTCGCCTTCGGTGTGGCTTTTGGCGCAGCTGGTTCGAGTTAGGTTGGCAGATGAGCTAGCGTTAGGTAGGGTGGCTGGTCCTTTAGAGCACAACCATTTGCAGATTTGGTGGTATCTCGTTGGGGATCAGTCCGAAGAAGGAGCGGGGAAAGTATCGCCTAATACGTAATCTTTCTTTTCCCGTTGGTTCTTCGGTTAATGATCACATTCTTAAGGTTTTGTATGCTGTACGGTACGCATCCTTTGACGAGGCCATCGAGCTGGTACGTGCCTGTGGTCCGGGATGCTTGCTGGCGAAACTGGATATCGAAATCCGCTTTCCGTTTATGGCCAGTGTTCCAAATTGTTGGGGTTTTTGCTTCGAAGGTCACTTTTACTTTGATAAATGCATGCCCAGGGGCGGTTCGATTTCCTGTGCGTATTTCGAGCAGTTTAGCTCATTTTTACATTGGGCATTCGTGGACTGAGTGGACTGCGGCTCGGTGGGTGCATTACTTAAATGACTTCCTCTTCGTAGACCGGGCATACTGGGCAGTGCAAGGCTTTGTTGGATGAGTTTGTACAGTTGGCCTGGGTGTGGGGTGTTCCATTGGCTTCTGAGAAGACGGCGGGTCAGGCGACTACTCTTACCTTTTGGGCGCGGAGTTGGATTCCGTTGCGTTGTTAGCCCGCCGCCGGAAAGAGAAACTTACGCTGGTCTCCTGCACGACGAGTCCTTCGTGACTTTAATGGTACCTCGGTGCTGCGAGACCGGAGGAGACTCCTGCGGATCTGCAGTTGTATACTGACACGCGGGGGGTTTGGGTTGGGGGATTTATTTTGGGGGCTCAGGTGGCGCGGAAGGCTGGCCTCACTCCTGGCTGGATGTGGGGCTGACGAAGAATATTACCTTCCTCGAGTTGTTAGCCATTTTGGGTGGTCATGTCGCTGTGGGCGGATAGACTCCGCAATCGCTGGGTGCGGGGGTAGTGCGACAATGAAGCTGTAGTGTCTGTGATCAATAACCGGGTGGGTAGGCTGGTTGCGGAGTCGGGTTGGATTCGCAATGGGAGGGAGGTGCAAGTGCATCAAGTGCACTTTCTCAGGGGTGGGGTTCGTATCCGCCTTGCCCGTTCTCAGACGGATCAGGTGGAAAAGGTATGTGGCTGGAATTGGCAGCGGTGCAAGGTTCTCCCACGTGTCCTGTCGCATTACTGCAAGTGTGCTTATGCGTTCGCCCATAGGTCGGCGGTAGCCTCCTTATCCATCAGGACGCGTGGGTTTTTACGCGTTTCCAATTTCTGGCGGTGCTACGGCTGTCCTTAAGGCTGATAGGTGAGGACCCTGGTGCGTTTTGCCCCTCACTCCTTCCAGATTGGGGCGGCGACCAGTGCAGCGGTGGCTGGGCTGCCCGATCAGGAGATTACAGCGCATCGGGGCCGTGGGCGGTCGAGAGCCTTCCACAGCCACGTGCGTTTGTAGGGGAGTGGGGGGGTGGGGGGGGGAAAATAACGGTTCTATTCTTTTGTGCAGATACGGGGCGCGATGCTGTTGGATTCTTGGCCACTCCTGTGTCTTCTGGGCTGGTCGGCGAGCAGCGAACGGCCCGATGGGGCTGAACTTGGGAATTTCCGAGCAGGCGGTGACTGTCATATGGCTGGGTGAGCGCGGACTTCGATGGATCCAACTCTTGCCTTTGCTTGGGCACCTCCACCGTACCAGAGGCGCACCGGACGTCTTGCTGCTCCACATAGGGTGGCAACGATCTTGCTGCTTGGTCATGGCCGGCAGTTGATCCGAGCAGCTGCAGCTATCAAGGACTTTGGGGTGGTGTTGGGGGATTTTCCAGATGTGTTATTGTTATGGTCGGATATCATTCAAGGCCTTCCTGTAGGGCTCAGCGACGTTGGTCACGGGGTTTGACATTTATTAACCGTCAAATTGGCCGTTGGGTGGGTCTGCAAGGGGGCTGTCAATTTTTCCATCCTTGGTGGACATGGACTGCCCGGGCCTCTACAGGTCTGATGGGGTACATTTGTCCCCAGTAGGGCTAGATTATTGCTTAACGATTGGCGGGAGGCCTTGGACGGTATTCCATTGGGGGGGCGAGGGCTGGTCGGCAGCTTACCTTTGGGGGGGCGGCGCGGGGCGGGGCTGACCGGCGCCGGGGGCGGGCCCCCGGCGGTTGCCGGGGCCCGGCGCCGGTGCCACGCAGGCGGGCGGGGGGGGGGTACCCCCGACCCGGTTAATCCCTCAGGCTTTTGCTAATAGCATGGCGAAGCCGGAAGAGGGAGGGCGTGGAAAATGTCGGGCCTGTGCCCGGGGGAAGCGGATGTGGCGTCACCTTGCTACTAACATGGCGGTGAGGGCTCGCTCTGCTTGGGGGGGGAGTTAAAATGTGTTGATTTGTATTGTGTGTTGTTTAAAAGGTTATTAAAGCTGCGACCAGTTTAAGTCCCAAATGGTTGTCATGTGTTTTGTTCTGAATTAAGTTGTCAATGAAATGTGAAGTGGGGGGGGGGGGAGGGGTGTGAGGCGACGTGTCCGCCTTACCCGGTTATAGTAAGGCCGCGGGCCCCGTCCGCGTGGCCGCTCCTAACCGGGGGGGCGGCGTGCCGAACACCCCCCCCCCCCAGAGGTTCGGCAGCGCGCGGCGCGGCGGGGGCCCGGGCGGCCGGGCGCCCTCATTGGCTCCCCCTCGGCGTTTTAAACGCCCGGGAGCCAATGAGAGGGCTGGGAGTCGGCAACGGGGGGGGGGGGGGTGGGTAGTGCGGGGACCCAGCACTGCTCCGGCAGTTGCTGGGTCGAGGCTGGAGGCGCCGGACACCCCCCCCCCCCCCCCGGGGGGGGGGGGGGTTGGGGGGGGGGGGGGGGGGGTGGTGGGGGGGGGGGGGGGGGGGTTTGCGGGGTACCCGGGGGTTACGGGGTCCGGAGCCCGGGGCAAGCAAGTGGGCGGGGGTGGGGTAACCCCCGACCCGGTTAATCCCTCAGGCTTTTGCTAATAGCATGGCGAAGCCGGAAGAGGGAGGGCGTGGAAAATGTCGGGCCTGTGCCCGGGAAGCGGATGTGGCGTCACCTTGCTACTAACATGGCGGGTGAGGGCTCGCTCTGCTTGGGGGGGAGTTAAAATGTGTTGATTTGTATTGTGTGTTGTTTAAAAGGTTATTAAGCTGCGACCCAGTTTTAAGTCCCAAATGGTTGTCATGTGTTTTGTTCTGAATTAAGTTGTCAATGAAATGTGAAGTGGGGGGGGGGGAGGGGTGTGAGGCGACGTGTCCGCCTTACCCGGTTATTTTCTGTTCTCCTTATATGTGCTCACAGAACTATCTGTATCCCGTCTAAGATTGAATGATAAATGTTGTGCCGTGTACAATCATCTTTATTTCAGCTGACTCTACGCAAATCTTGAGGCATATTATAGAAAGTTGTGCTTCGGACAATCTGTGAGAAAATTTGCCAGTATGACGTGATATTTCATTGTTGTGTTTTATATGTTTACAATGAATTAAATGAATCACTCCTATGTGCACTCACAACAAGATGAATATAAAATCGGGTCATTGTTTTCTTGCTTACACTGTCTTTCAGCTGTAGTGGGCCGGCTTTTAGTTTCCCAACTCCTTTTAGAGAGCCAGGACTGGGGTTTTTGCCAGAGTTTATATCACTGTGACAACTACCCCCACAGTGATTATTCTCCAGTCAAAAACAGCATTCAGAGCCCCTAAAACCGATGCAATTGGTCTGGGTCATGAAAAAAATACATTTCCTCTTGTCATTAAGAAACTCGGATTTAAGTCATCATTCTGGAAGCCTGCATTTTTAATTGTGTCCGCACCTTGTAGAAGCAAATATTATAAAAAGAGAATGTTAGATATCTGAACGACTCTCCGTCAGTTCCATGGGCACCGGGATACTGCTTAGAGGATGGAAATGAGAATTCTACAGGGATTCTGTGCTCAGATTTACCTGAATCCTTTCTTCAGAGGAACATGTCACAAACTGCCAAAAATTCAGCTTTCTTCGGGAACAAGAAGATCACTGACAACTTTACTACAATCAACCCAACTAAAGAGCTCCGTCACGTTTACGAGATGCAGACTGTGCAGTCAGCAAAAGCTCTATTGTATCAGAGGGTATTTCTCTCTTTGTACCTCTCAATAGCACCTTTGGAATACCGGAGCCAAGGGAAATCTTTTCAACTTTGGTAAGCATGAACTGGGTAACCCCCCCCCCTCTCCATACATGCTGATATATGCATATCTTTTCTGATTCATTAATATGATGATTTCACTACTGACATATTGAAGACTAATGTTCTTCAAAAGATTTTGTGCATCCTTCAGTCACCGTGTACAACTGGGATGGCACAATGATAAACACTACTGCAAAAACATGAAGCAAGCTGCATCCAATCTAGCATTTGTTTCAGACGGTAGATGAGGCTCCCAAACCTAAAGCCAGTCAGATTACTAGACTGTCCATGGGGAGTAAGCATGAGATAATTGGGCCCCCAATGTACGCACATTTATGCCATGCGTTTTTTCAAGGCAGATTCTCCAAACGGGTGAGTTTTGCGCATACCATGACAGTCATGAACCGCACTCCTAAGCCAGGGTATGTGGAGTAGGATTTCAGTCTCTTTATTGTGCCTTTCTGTATAGAAATTTTCTGCCATCAGAACTTCACAGCCAGCTATGAGGTGAATCACTGTTTCTAGCTCTATGTCTGTTTTACCAGTTTTTCAATGCTCGCTGTAGACCATCTCGACAGTAATCCACTGTCCTGAGCTGCAACTATCAAATCTCTTATCTTTATTTAGCTGTACTTATATACTGCTTTTCACGGGATCAAAGCGGTTTCAGTTCACCTCTCCTTAACCATTCATGTATCTATTCTTGATCGACAAAGGGTTCCTGGAGTACTTGCCACTGTATTTGTGCATTTGCCACTTGTTTTTCCTCATTTTCTGATATCTCGCAATTCTTTGAAGAGTGTTTTTCTCTTGTTTTGCAAATTCTGTTTCTTCTTTTCTTGTTTATGCGTGTGGATTCTTACTTAGACGTTTTCACTGTGGATATCCTGAAAACCTAAATGGTTGCGGATCACCCAGTCAGGTTTGGAAATCCTTCAAAAGATACTCTTTTCCTTATGATTCTTTGGTACACCTAAACCAGTGTTCCCTCTACAGTGTGCAGGAATCCACTACCCATTTTCCTAGCCCAGGGGGGGGGGGCGCAATAATCTCACAGTTTCAATCAGGGCAGTTTCTCCAAATGGGTTAATTTTGTGGATCTAGTCAGAAAATGCCCCTAGTAATTTATCTAAACTGAAAACTACTTTGATTATTAAATAATTAGACACTATAAACCTAATATTACTGTCAAGGTAATAGTGACCTCAGGCTGGCTTAAAAATCCCTACATATGGTGAAATGAATTGCCATAGGGTAAGCAGACGCTCACATCACTGGTCACAAAACCTTCTTACACACTTTATTTCCAGACTTCAATTTATAATTCAACAATACTTTAACAAAACTAATATATCCAGAAAAGTACTTTGCGGGATTCTTAGTTCTTAATCTATAAATTTAAAAACACACTCTGCAGAAGAAAGCGTCTATATTTCAACAAGAGGCTAGTATCCTCACCAGGATAACCGAGTTATTGTTCCCGAAATGAAACATATAGAGTAAATCAGCAGATAAATACCTTTACGCTGAAAACTAGTACATATCTACTTATCTTAAATGTTTCTCAGATGCAGTCTCGGTTACATCCCTGGTGACGCCATGACAGTCGTGAACCTCACTTCTAAGCCAGGGTATGTGGAGTATGATCTTAGTCTCTCAAATTGACTACTAAAGCTCAACGTAATACTTGCATCATGCCAAAGAGAGCTTCCTGCTGGAGTTCATAAGATGTAACTGGTACGGGTAGTTTGTCAAGATGTGGTTGGAAATTCTTCTTTATCAAGCTTGTTGCTCCCAGTACAATCCTGAGGAGAAGCAGGTCGCCCACCAGGAATCCTGTAGAACAGCAATGCTCCTTGTGAACGAAACCATTATATTTCTGCACCTTCCCAATACTAGAAATATGAATAATCACGGTCTCTGCAGAATTTCTTGCACCAGTATGAGCAACTGTGATTACTCCTGGGCTATTGGGAAAGGATGGCTATATAAAACTAGAGGAAGGGAGGGGGACGCAATAGTCACCAGTAAAATATCATGGTGCTATTGTCCAGTAGAAAGAAGCTGGTTCTGATCCAGCTGGATGCCCAGTGGAGCAGGAGGAAGCTTACAACAGAGTTCTTTGAGTCTACCCAAAAGCGTATCATAACTTGCAGATAAAGACTATTAAAAGTTATTTATCTGTACAATGGGAGGAACTGAGAACAATGTTTT
Organism: Ichthyophis bannanicus; assembly: GCA_033557465.1. Taxonomy (NCBI): domain Eukaryota; kingdom Metazoa; phylum Chordata; class Amphibia; order Gymnophiona; family Ichthyophiidae; genus Ichthyophis; species Ichthyophis bannanicus. The sequence goes on from CM066048.1 coordinate 127,772,537, forward strand.
GCAAACTTAGTATTTCAAGAAGTATAACATAAATTAAGTTTTAGTACCTTGCCCTTCCTTTCCTTGTGAGAAATGTTTCCATTCACAACAGTCAAATCCCTTCAGGGACTTTTGCTGACTTAAAATCTCTAGTTTTCTGAAAAGATAGAACACATGATGGTTTTTCTTCATTAATCCTCACACCCTTCATCCACCCTCCCTGTCCCTCCCTAATCCATGAAGGATTTTCAAAGGATGTTTTCAGTTCCATCACAGCAACCAAAATGAATGAAAACTGTGCCGCTTATTCCAGAACCTTCCCTCCTGGAGGACAACAGGTCTAGAATTCTTCCAACACCGCATCTGTTTCAGTGTAAACACATAGATAACACATACATAAATGCATTACCTGCCCTGAAGGATCTGGGATTCTGACACAGCTTTACTGTGTCTACAAAGTTCCTTATTAGAGAAGATGAAATAAGAATTTGGGTTCGGGTGTCTATCACTGTGACTGCTACAGCATGAGGTCACACGACTTACTAAGTGATCTCTTGAGCTTGGAAGGTAAAACCATGATCCACTGCCCTACAAAAACAAAGTCATGAGAAGATAACTATTTTCATGATACCAAGCGGTTAACATTCATGCAAAGTCATGCAATATGATACCACAATATGGACAGCCTACAATCCATGATGCCCATTACCCCCAGATCATTTGAAAGAGAGAAGTGGAGTCACTCTCAAAGGACACCAGGGGCCCCTTTTACGAGCACTTAGCTCCAGCTATTTGCCACACAACCCATAGGAATAAAATCGGCCATGCAAGAGACAGCTTGAGCTAAGTGTTAGTAAAAGGGACGCCAGGTGTTCATGGAAGCTGACTGTCAGATGACTGAATTCTTTCCATTATAGCCTGAGGGGAGTATGTACCCCTCTTAAAGAATCAGTACATCAAAATATAAGATTATTTCTGTATAGTTTTTCAATAAAAAATTACACCTTTTTTCGATACATGAAATAAGAGACCAGCACACATCTCACTTTAATAATTTGCGAGCAGCTAAAGTACTCCGCTCCATGTAGGCAGGTGCACAGGCAAACAAATGTGGTTCCCTTTAAGAATTTTTGGAAATTGTCTTCACTTTGTGGTATTTGGGGGTTCATGCCACACATTTGGATTTCATTAAAAAAAATTTAATGGATGTGCAAATATGGCCATTAATTCATAGTTTTAAAACAATTTTGCATGAACAAATTTTTTGAAGGCAACCCTTACCCTCCCCATTCCGATAATAGTCTTCCTCGAGCACCGTTATCCATGAAACCTATTTGCAGACTTAGCATAGAAAATTAGCCTGAGAGATAAAAGTGTGACTATATTTCTATGTAATACTCCCCCCTCCCAACCATTCAAGGTCCTCCGCCTTCAGCCGGGCACCTAGGTCCATATTTATTGAAAATGCAAAGGTGAAATTGTCCATATAAAGTTAAATCTCCCTGGGGATTTCGGATTTTGACACGGCTGTTTTCTTGCAGACCCATCCACTCAGACTCTGGCAGATGAGAGGAGGTTTTTGCACATGTATGCAACGCTGTGTGTATTATTATAGCAGCGGGAGCTACCACTGTGACACATGTCATTCTAAAAACCCCAAGACTCCTTTGTGGCAACTACAAGGGAAGGGAGAGGAAGACGGAGCTCCAACATTGCCCACAGTCTGAGATTTAGGAAGAACACCTAGTTCACCTTTATGTTTTACTATGTCGCCATATAGGAGACACATAAAGGCACATTTTATAATGGGACGTCCAAGTGCAACCTGGGATGTCAAAGCCAGAATGTCTGAAAAAAAGCAAGTACATGCAAGTCAAGGCACGATTTCAGAAACGTGGATGTGCCCCTATATGGACATCTATAGAGATGTCTACATCGATATCCCTAGAACAATATCTCAGAACATGGATGTCTAACGGCATCATGGTTAAAGCAGTGGGTTAGGAACAAGGTGCCAGGGTTCAAACTCCAGTGTGGGGCTTTTTTATTTATTTATTTATTTTATTCACATTTCTATACCGCATCTTCCAAAGTTCAGTTGCGGTTTACAGTTAACAACAATTAACAAAGCAAGTTTGTTTTACATGGAACATTGAGATATAACAGAACTTATTTACAAGGAACATCATATTAAATGTAGAATAAACAGTGCAATATAATACCAAACCGTGTGCAAACTATGTACAAGTTTATATATGAATATATCAAGGGTGAGTGCTATCTGTGTGGGTTAAAGGGCTTTTGCATGGAGCAATCCGATTAGCTCTTTAACCTTTGTCTAATGTAGATAATGAATTATCTATATTATAATGTTTGGTAAACAGATAGGTTTTTAATTTCTTGCGGAGTTCCATTATCTCTGTTAGCTTTCGTAGCTCCTCTGGGAGGGAATTCCAGATTGTAGGGGCAATATGGGCAAATGCTCTATTGTTTGTTGATTTATGGGCTTTTGTAAAATCTTTCGGGATTTTCAGTCTGTTTAATTGCCCTTTTCTGTGTGTAGACTTAGATGGTTCTTTGTGTATTAGGTTGCATATCATGGAAGGGGCCAGGTCATATAAGGCCTTGAATGATGTTATTATTGTTTTATAGATTATCCTACTTTGAATTGGTAACCAATGAAGGGAGGCTAGTATAGGTGATATGTGTTGGAGGGAGTTAATTTTCAAAGTGATTCTGGCTGCTGCATTTTGTGCTAATTGCAATCGTTTAATGCTTTGTTTTGCTTTGTGATCTTAGACTAATCATTCAAACTCTCCATCTTCTCTAAACTCTCTGGATGTTTTAAGGCCAAAACAAGCATTTTTCTGATGCCTATGTGTACCTCCAGACGTTTCTGAAATCAATCGTGTATGTGCAAGTCCATTGCGCTTCCCCCTTGCCTAATCAGACATCTCTGCACTGGAGACATCTGTAAAGGTCATCTGTGGAATGGCTTCAGAGACGTCTCCGTGATTTTGCCGTTCGCTTGGACGTCCAAATCACAACTAGGACTTGAAATGAACCCCAAGCCCGCCCTATCTGAGGCTGCAATTCATTTTTCTTATTTATTTATTTTATTTATCCCTCATTCCATTCTCCTTACCTTTCCCCACAGAAATACTCTCATCCGGCTTTAAACAAGAGTGAATTTTAAAAAACGCTGTGTCAAATACAATCATTACTTCAGTTGAGTGCATCTGTGCTTCATAGCACAGGGAGTTGTGTATCTGACAATTTGTGGGTGAGTTTACCAACATTACATGTGATATTCAATGAATGTATCTAATTTATTTACAACAAATTTAATTAATTGATGTTATTTGGACTCACAGTTGGGTTATTTTTTCTTGCTTGCATTGGATTTCAGCTGTACAGGGGGCTGACCTTTAGGGCCTTTTTTACTAAAACCCCGTATCTGGTTAAAGTGCGTTTAACATGTGGCAAATGGCAGCCAGGAAGACTAATGCCTGAGCAGGTCTTCCACCGCACCCTAAGATGCGCATTCATCAACAATCGCGAATGAGCTGGAGAAGGGGCAGAATGTGGGCATGGAGAGCGTATTACCACTAGCGCCAGCGCAGTCGCCGTGTGCTCAATGGCAACACGGCCCTTAACGTGAGTTCATCTAACGACTCCTCTGCTCCTCTGTGGGAGTCATGAAGTGAACCCGTCTTAGCGGAGAGCACATTTGAGTGGCCCATTATGCGTTAGCTGCTGGGAACATACACGTCACACTCCTGACAGCTAACACAGAGGCTTTGCAATTAATGTGTGTTTGTTTGGCGCATTATTTGCGAATCCTTTGCAGGTTTTAGTAAAAGGGGTCCTTAGTTTCTCATTTCCCCTTCGGAGATCAGGACTGGGGACTGGGGTTTTTGCCAGAGTCTATATCACTGTGACAGCAATCCCCACAGTGATTATTCTCCAGTCAAAAATAGAATCCAGAGACCCCTAAGACTGATGCAATTGGTCTGGGTCATGAAAAAAACTACATTTCCTCTTGTAATTAAATAACTCGGAGTTAAGTCATTGTTCCGGAAGGCTGCATTTTTAATTGTGCCCGCACCTTGTAGAAGCAAACAGTATATAAAGAGAATATTCGATATCTGACCGACCCTCAGTCTGCTCCATGGACACCGGGATACTGCTTAGAGGATGGAAATGAGAATTCTACAGGGATTCTGTGCTCAGGTTTACCTGAATCCTTTCTTCAGAGGAACATGTCACAAACCGTCAAGAATTCAGCTTTCTTCAGGAACAAGAAGGGTACTGAAAGCACAATCAACCCACAATCAGATGACTAACTGAGCTCTGGCACCTTTTATGAGACAGACAGTTCCATCCATAAAAGTCCTATATTATTAGATATTATTTGATCCTTAGTACCTCTGAATAGCATCTTTGGAAAGCAGGAACCAAGGAAAATCTATTAAACTGTGGTAAGCACGTGTCATGCTATTCCTCTCTTTCTCACTATCATAGTTATTGAACCAGAAAAAAATATTTATGTATGTATGCGTATGAATTAATATGTGCAATATTATATACACCAACCATGCACATATTGCATACATACACATATACACACCTTGTCTTATTCACTGATCTGATGATTTCACAACGGACCATTTAAAACCCAGCGTTCTGCAGGTTTTTGTGCAACTCTTGATCACTGTGGCTACTGGGGGCTGGCTGGCACAGTGATAAACTCCACTGCAAAAACTCGTATCGCAGTATCAGTTGTTTTAATCCCAACCCTGTACTGGTGAAACCATAGCCTGTCAAATTTTCAGGCTATCTGTAATGAAAATATGTGAGATATGGGCCTCCAATGCAATGCAGATCTATACTATGAATATTCATCGTGGATATCCTGAAAGCCTGGCTAGCTGCAGATCCCCAGTCCACGTTGGGAAGTCCTGCAATACCTAGGTCCTTCTTTCTGTGTCACTGGTGACACCATGACCAACCTTCCCTCTAATGTATGCAGGAGCCCGCTACCCACATTCCTGCCATCGGGGTGTTGGGGGCGAGGGGGAGGGGGGATGCTGCAGCAATATCACAGTTTCAATCTCAAGGGGCAGGCAGGTGTTCCCTCTAAGCTGAACATGAATCTTCTGTCTTGCTATGAGTAGCATTGAGGCCAGTGCAGGAATATCATTACTTCAATCACAAGGGGCAGGCAAATTCCTCAGGATTCCCAGGGCAGTATTTAGTGCCCCTCGTTTGTCATGACACCCAGGAGAAGAATGTATTTATTGCACCCTGGTGGATAGCTGCACTGCGTTAGGAAGGATTATAAGACTCAGCAGGGGACAGAAGCGACGTAGTCATCAGGGAAGAGTCACGGTGCCATTGTGCAGAAGAAGCTGCTTCTGACTGAGTTGAAGGCCCAGTGGAGCGGAGGAAACTGTCCTGCGTGTATGTGTAAGCGCAAGCGTGTGTTAATATCAACGGCTATTTCAGTAGAGCTCTCTGAGTCGACCCAAATGGACATCATAGTTGCTGATAAAGACTAAAACGTCACTAATCTATACAATAATTGGAATTGAGAACAACTCTTTCCAAGCTTAGTACTTCACAAAAAGTGTTACATAAACTCAGTTATAGCACCTTGTCCTTCCCTTAGTCCTAAAACTGTTTCCAATTTGCAACAGCATTCCTCTTCTACCGTATCCCCTCAAGGAATTTTCCAGACTTATGATCTCAGGTTCTCCCAAAAGACAGAAAGCGTAATTATTTTTCTTCCTTAACGCCACTGCCCACACTCTTCCACCATGCTCCCCCTCTCTTCCCCTTCCCTTCCCCAATCCATGAAAGATTTTCAAATAATCTTTTCACCCCCAGAATAGCAGCTAAGATCAACGAAAACCGCACCATTAATTCTAGAACCTTCCCTCCTGGAGGAAGACAGATCTAGAATTCTTCCCCCTCCAAGGGTTTCGATTCTGACAGTTTTATTGCGTTTCTGATTGCTACAACTTTCCTGACTTGGGAAGATGAAAGGAGGATTTTGGTATGGGTATCTATCACCGTGACTATTACAGCACTACAGTACAGCGTATGGTTGGTTACGTCAAGAAACACCATGATACACTGCCGTGCAAAAACATCATCAAGTAAGGAGAAAACTACCCTCACGCTCCTGAGTGGATAAAGTTTGTGAAAAGTACTTTTAATATGATACAAAGATACAGATGGCTTAAAATCCATTACGCCCATTACCCTAAGCTGCCAGATGACTGAATTCTTTCCTATATAGTTTGAGGTATACAGATCATGAAAATGTAATATTGCTTCTGTATAACTCCACCATTAACAATGACATCTCTTTTTACACTTCTTTTAGTATTTTCTGAGGAGCTAAATCATTCCTTTCCATGTGGAAATGAGCACTGGAAAAAATGTAGGTTCTTTTTAGACTTTTTGGGAAATGTCTTAGTTTGGGGGTATTTTGGGGCATGTTTAGTAAATCCTGCACCAGTAATACATGTGTGGTCCATGTTAGAAGTGTGGGGGGCCCATGCTAATTTACGGGATCGTGTGCGTCCATCCCCTACAGTTAGCGTGGGCCCAAGATGCAGCACCGGGCATGCTGGCACACTTAATGCCACCCATTGAAGGGGCACTAAGTGCACCCATGCTAAGGGAAGCAAGTATGATTAGTGTGAGCTACTATTGCCCATGCTAACCATGACGTTCCATCAACACTACCATTCCATCCCTGGTCTGCTCCCTATCATGTGCAAACGGATAACTAATGTTTTTTAGCATGGGGACCCTTCCTTTTTAGTGTGGCACCCTAACCGCAAACTACCGGGTCACACGCCTAGAAAGCATGCCCCTTTGTGTTTGTTTTACACATTTGGGGCCTAATATTCAGCACTGGCGGCTAGGCAAGAGTACAGTGCCTAGCCATCACCCCAATGTTCCTGCTAAGCTGCGCCGTCTTCTGCCAGGATTCCTGCTGGTGGAGGGAGGTACAAACCGATCATGCTTAGGATCGCACAGTATCAGCAGGCCCTTGGAACCTGCCTATGACATGTTATCCTCAGTGTGTTCACTTTCGCGATCATTTTGCACCTCCCTCCACCAACAGGAATGCCGGCGGAGGACTCAACGCAGCTTAGCAGGAACACTGGTCACCGCAGAGCCTCCACAGCCACAGAAGCTAACCAGGTAGTGGTGATATTGCCCCGCTACCCATTTGGCTCCTACGGGTAAAGTTAAGCCCGTTTTTGCTGCGTCTACCTTTACACTGACTGGGCAGCAATGCAACTGTCGCCACCCACAACACGCCCTGGAATGCCCATGACATACATATAATGGCATTAGTTGGGGATATTCAGCGCACTAATCATGTTAGTGCCGTTGATTATCCCATTCAGTGGCATTTACACGGTCTACGGGTCTGTAAATCGTGTAAATGCCTTTCAATATCTGGCTCTTGATTTTTTAAACACACATTACAGCTTTTAATGCACACAAATCAAATGTACACACATTAAATCATAGGTTAATGCATGATAAATCAATTTTGCTTGCACTACGTGGAGGAGTGGAGGAGTGGCCTAGTGGTTGGGGCAAGGTACTTCAGGCCGGAAGGTTGGGGGGTCAAATCCCACTGGAGGACAGCAACCTTGGGCCGGAAGGACTGGGGTTTCTAGTCCCACAGGTGCTCCTTGTGGTCTTGGGCAAGCCACTTAACCCTCCATAGCCCATGTTCCCTGTGAAATAGTTATCTCCAAGTTATAATGCCCTGTTCAATGTAATTTCAGTTTGTTCAATGTAAACCGCACTGATGCAGAATAGCGCGGTATATAAGAGAATATAAATAAATAACCAACCAAATGCAATGCTAAACAATGCACATTCCTGGTTCCATATCTTGCTGTCACATCCTATAGCATTTTCCTCAAGCTCTTGATCCCTGAAACATTTTTGCAGAGTTGGCACAGCAAATTAATCCAAGTGATGAAAAGTCTGACTGTAATTCTAAGTTCTACTCCTCCCCCACCTCCAGCAATTTAAGGAAATGGTCTTAAAAGCCCTTCTCCTTCCACTGGGCACCTGGGTAGATGTTTAAAGAAAATGCAATGGAAAAACGTTTCCTGGAATATTATGGAGCTGACCCTCATTACTTCACCCCCAGTCCACACACTGACTTTAACAGGAACACAGCATGCTGAACATACTTAACCTGCACCCCCAGCCCCCCTCCACTATTGCTCAATGCAAAGAGCATGGCTATTACTATCTCCTTGTTTCTCTCACATTGTTATATGTAAACCATCTTGACTTGTAGAAAGACAGCATAAAAACACTGTTAAATAAATAAATACATAAATAAAATTAAAACTGTACATGTGATGTGGTATTTTAAAAAGGACATCAAGTCAAATTAGGGACCTCTAGGGCAGAACATGCCAAGAAACGTCAGGGATGTCTATGTGTCTGCCCGATTTTAGTAACACAGATGTCCCCAACACAGACGTCCACACCTGCGGCCACATAGACACCCCTCTCAGGAAAGCATTGGGTGGGGATGTCCGTCTCTTGCAAGCTAGCATAAGGGAACGTCCAGCGGCATAACAAAACAAAATTATGCTCCTTCATTCCTTGTCATTGTTCATTATTGGCATGGAAGATATAGGGGACATGAGCAGACCTCCTCCTCCACACCCTCCAGATATCTTTTCCAATGGCTATTCAAGCTTGGACATGGATCAGGACATCCAGGACACTTCTAAAATCAGCTGAGGATGTCCAAGGACTGGGAACACCCCAGTCGTGCCTACCCCACGCCCCCATTCAGACTTGGACATCCTCACCCTGGGGACGTCCACAGATCTAACTTCTAAAATGGTTCTGGAGACCTCTCTATGCCCTTTCTCAGACGTCCGCAGCATGAACGGGGTTTTCAAAATATGCCCATAAAGTTAAGTCCCTCTAAGGATTTTGATTCTGATTCGGCTCTATGTGCACATGTTGCTCCCTTGCAGAGACATCCTTTCAGACTACGACAGAGGAGAGGAGGATTCTCTACACGTGTCTTACTGAGTTATTCCACTCTGGTGTTCTACTGAGAGCGAAGCTGGTGAGCTGCCTCTGTGACGCACGTCTTCATTAGAATTCCAGCAGCTACAATGGAAGGGGGGAGGCGGATCTGCAACCCTGCCTGCAATCCAACATTTAGAAAGGACTCCTGCTCCAACTTTACATCGCCAAGAGTAAAACACATACCAGCCAAATACTCAGGCTGTAAGGTAAAAAAGATCTTTCTTTGATTATTCGTTTTTCTTCTTTATTGTCCATGGCCTCTATTCTATTCTCCTTATCTTTCCTCGCAGAAATACTCTTATCCTGTTCAAAAGAAGACTGAATAAAAGTACAGTCATTATTTCAGCTGACTCAATGTGAATGTTGAGCCGTAGCACAGGGAATTGTGCTTCTGACAATCTCATAGAATTTACCACCATTGCAAGTGATATTTAATTTAATTACATCAAATTTAATTAATTGCTCCTATTTGTACTTGCAACGATGTAAAAACATTAAACATGCAAAATACTAAATGTCAGAATTTATACATAAAAAAACATTTTCAATATTGTAACTATAAGTCAAGGTTTAAGCCAAGAGAATTAAATTATTTAAATGACAAGACAGAAACAGCAGTGAAATGTGTTGAGCTAGTGAAGGGACCCTGTAGAGTGGAACGGGTCAACCCAAATTGTGTTTCTGCTCTTTCGAGAAGTACAAAGACTAGAGGACATGCAATCAAACTACTAGGCAGTATATTCAAGTCAAATCAGAGAAAATATTTTTTCACTCAGTGAATAATTAAACTCTGCAATTTGTTGTTAGCAGAGGTTGGTTTAACAGAGGTTTGGACAATTCCTGGAGGAAAAGTCCATAAACCATTATTAAAGTGGACTGGGGAAATCCACTGCTTACCCCTGGGACCAGCAGCATGGAATCTGTACACCTTTTAGGAACATGACAGGTACTTGTGACCTGGATGGGCCACTAATGGAAAAGAGATATTGGGCTTGATGGACCCTTGGCATATCTTACGTTCTTCTTTAATTTTCCTCTGAAGGCTAGTTCCATAGCAGGCTAAAGATCTTCAGTTAATTGATTCTCACTTACTTTATACTCGACTATATGGGCCGATCTTCAGTTCTCCCCCTTCCCTTTTGAAACCAGGACCGAGGTTTTTGCTAGGGTCTGTATCACAGTGAGTTACAACCACAGAGATTATCTGCATTCAGAAACAGAATCCAGAGTCCTCTAGAACTGATGCATGAGAAAGTGGTTTCCTTTTTTAAATTAAGAAACTCAATCTTACCTCATATTTTTTTTTAGTTGGAACGTTCTATAAGCAAATTGATGGTATGGTATAAATGGCAAATTAAATATTTGAATAACTACCAAAGTGAGATTCCATGAATCCTGATATGCTATTTAATGGGCCAACAAGAAAGTCTACAATGAGGTTGCACTTGGGTTTACATGAATCATTTCTCCAACTGAACAGGGGACGAACTGCCAAGAATCCAACTATCTTCGGAACAAGAAGGCTACCGAATGCTTTACCACAGTCAACCCACAATGAGATAACCAAGGAGCTCTAATACCTTTTTTGGGACACAGAAACTGCGCAGTCAATAACACCTCTACTGTATAAGAAGATATTTCTTCCTTTGTATTTATAAAGAATGTCTTTGGAAACCAGGTCCCATGAAAACTGTGTTAAATTATCATAGGCAAGTACTGTGCAACTCTTCTCTCTCTCTCTCTGGTTCATCATTTGGATGAATTCCTAACACGCCATTTATTTATTGATGTATTTATATAATTATTTAATATACTGCACACAGTTATAGAACTAGGTGCTTTACAATATACAGGGTCTACCATCAACAAAAATCATATTAAAAACCTAAAACACTAAGGAATAACAGGAAAATAAAACAGATTAAAGTTGCAATTATTAAACGAAAAAGAAACATAAGAAAGGAGGGAGACAAAGCTTTCAAAAAAAAAAAAAGACCTATCCAGGCCTCTAATGGTTCAGAAAGGTTTTTGCATGACCTTGAGCCACTGTGACGGGGTTGGGGGGGCACCATGATGATTAATGTCACTACAAAAACGCAAAGAAACTGTTTGCAGTGGATGCTGCTTTTCCATTCATAGGTGTGATCACCACGATCACCACTATAACAAGACTGACTCACTAAAGCCTTCTGTTAAACTGATCTGACATAGTTTTGGTCATCATGTTAACCTGTGTTTTTAGAATTTTGATATGTTTTTGTTTTGTTGAATGTGATGTTGTGTATTATTGTCTTCATACTATTTATGATTATCAGATTGCGACCCGCTTAGAATAATAGATATGCAAGCTAAAATTGTATAAAATCTATTAACCCACATAAATTTTCACCAATTCATTCTGGCTGCGGTCCTTTATTAGGATTTTTCTGAGGTGCAGACATTTTTGAATGACTCTAAATCACTGTGATGGTGGCAGCACGGTGGTTAACTGTGACACAAAAACCCACTGCAGTTCGTTTCCAAATTTGGCCACTACAGCAAAGGGAGCTGTGCAGTTTCCTTGGAGTGAGCCTGACTGCTAAATGTAAAACCTAAAAATATACCAACATAGCAAAAACTGATATTGACAAACAAATAACACAGGTGACCAAAAAATGCCAATATAATAATCAAACCCACTTCTGAAAACGAGCATTCATGAGTGTGCTGTCAAAGATCAGAACCAACGGTGTGCAAGGATGTTACCAGTGGGTGTCCCACAAAGATCTGTCCTTGGTCTGATTCTTTTTAACATCTTTGTTAGTAGTATAGCGGAAAGGCTGTCGGGTAAGGTTTGCCTCTTTGTGGATGATACCAAAATCTGCAATAGAGTAGACACCCAGGAAGGAGTAGATAACATGAGGAGGGATCTAGCTCAGCTTGAAGAATGGTCTAGAATTTGGCAGATGAGATTTAATGCCAAAAAATACAGGGATATTGGGCTGCAAATATCCAAGAGAGCAATACAGTGTAGGGGGAGAAGTACTTCTGTCCACTAAAGAAGAGCGGGACCTGGGTGTGATTGTTTCTAATGATCTTAAAGAGGCTAAACAGGTAGAAAAGGCGACCACACCTTCAGAAGGACGTAAAGGGGATGGAGTTGGTGAAGAACATGGTTACCAAAAAGATCAGTGGTCTTCATTATAAACCATATGGGGACAGATGTAAAGAGATAGATGTATATAAGAGGAAATACGATAGAGATGTTTAAATACTTTGATGGCATAAATGCACAAGAGGAGAGCCTCTTTCGATTGAAAGTAAGCTCTGCAACAAGGGAGCATAGGATGAGGGTGAAAGTGAAAAGACTCAAGAATAACATGAGGAAATATTTTTTTATGGAAAGAGTGGTAGATGCATGGAATAGTCTCCCAGTAGAGATAGTAAAGACGAGGACAGTATATGAATTCAAGAAAACATGGGATCTGTTTTTTTGAAGGTGTGCATAAACAGGTAGACAAAGGTGAGTCGGTTGATATAGTGTATCTGGACTTTCAGAAAGCTTTTGACAAGGTCCCCCATCAGAGACTTTTGGCGAAGCTAAAAAGTCATGGGATAGGAGGCAGTGTACTATTGTGGATCGGGAACTGGTTAAAAGATAGAAAGCAGAGGGTAGGGCTAAATGGCCAATATTCCCAATGGAAAAAGGTGAATAGTGGAGTACCCCAGGGATCTGTACTGGGTCCGCTACTTTTTGACATATTCATAAATGACCTGGAAAAGGGAATAACTAGTGAGGTAATCAAATTTGCAGATGACACAAAACTGTTTAAAGTTGTTAAAACCCAAGAGGATTGTGGAAAACTGCAGGAGGATCTGGATAAAATTGGAAGACTGGGCATCCAAATGGCAGATGAAATTTAATGTGGACAAGTGCAAAGTTATGCACCTAGGAAAGAACAACCCACACTATAGTTACAAGATGCAAGGCTCACATTAGAAACCACCACCCAGGAAAAAGATTTAGGAGTCATCGTGGATAACATGTTAACCCTCCGCCCAGTGTGCAGCGGCGGCCAAGAAAGCAAATAGAATGCTAGGTATCCTAAGGAAAGGGATGGAGAATAAAACAAAGGATATTATAATGCCTCTGTATCGCTCCATGGTACGACCGCACCTTGAATATTGTGTGCAATTCTGGTCACCGTATCTTAAAAGGACATAGAGTTATTAGAAAAAGTACAGAGAAGAGCCACCAAATTGGTGAAGGGGATGGAAGGCTACTCCTATGAAGAGAGGCTAAAAAGGTTAGGGCTCTTTAACCTAGAAAAGAGGCGGCTGAGGGGAGATATGATAGAGGTGTATAAATTAATGAATGGAGTGGAACGGATAAACGTGGATAAATTGTTTACGCTATCAGAATATAGAAGGACTAGGGGGCATGTAATGAAGCTACAGGGTAAACTATTTAAGAAAATATTTCTTCTCTCAACGTGTAATCAAACTCTGGAATCTGTTACCGGAGGATGTAGTAAGGGCTGTTAGTATAGCTGGGTTTAAAAAAGGTTTGGACAAGGTCCTGGAGGAAAGGTCCATAAACCACTATTAAAAAGGGACCCAGGATATCAATGCTTGGCCTAGTACAGCACTGCAGAACCTGTGTCTTTTGGGGAAACTGCTAGGTACGTATGACCTAGATTGGCCACTGTTGGAAACAGGATACTGGGCTTGATGGACCTCGGTCTGACCCAGTATGGCATTTCTTATGTTCTTATGTTCTTAATATAGAAGATCTCTAAAAGAAAAAAGGGGACTATAGTAGTTGATATGGACGGGCAGACTAGATAGGCCATATGGTCTTTTTCTGCTGAAATGTTTTTATGTTTCTATGAAACATCGGTTCCACTTACCAAGACATGGCATGACCCTGTAAACTGCAAAGATCATATTATATAGTTCCTTGTTCCATCATAGTTCCCTGTTCGTTATGGAATAGTTCAACATGTTCCATGTAACTGTGCGTGTTTTATAGCTCTATGTAAACCGCCCCAATTGCTGGAAGGGGCGGTATAGAAAAACTGTTCAAATAAATAAAATAACCATTGCTGCATAGTGGTATGTTTACTAAACCGTGGCTCCAATATCGCACGGAGTCCGCTACTGCGGTTTAGTAAACATACCCCATAGTGTATCAATATTTTTCTTCCACAAAAGAATAAGTGCTTATAAATAAAAACATAGGAGGGGATTTTGTAAACCTTTTTTTCACATATAAAATGCCGACTTAATGGCCTCCTAAAAATGAGGTCTTACCTAAAAGTATGTGGGATGCAAGTACTACTACTACATACTATCTGTATAGTGTGCAAGGTGTATGCAGCACTGTTCATATAGAGAGACAGTTCCTGCTCATCAAAGCTTACAATCTAATCAAGATGAACATCGCAAAACTGAGGACTAGAGTATGGTAAGTAGGCGCATACTTGTAGAGTAGGATGCCCGGGGGAAGAGACTGAATGGAGCACGAGCGGAGTCCTAGTTTACATATTTACTTTAGAAAATGCATGGGTATGTTAACATTTCCTGACCAGGCAGAAATGTCCACACCTTCAGCGTAGAGGCAATTTCTGCAGGGAGTTTTGCTAGTATTTTATAAATACATAAGAGCGCCTATGTGTCTTTATAGAACAGGTGAAAAAGAGACGCCTTCCTGCCCAATTAACCTAGGCGACCTGTTATAAAAATGACCCTCATATAGTCTCCGCGGTTTCTTATATATTCCAAAAATGTACAAGGGTAAAGAATTCAACAGCTTTTTGAAGAATTATTTTAAATAGCCACGAAATGTAAAACGTGCCATCTTCACAAAAGAAACTATACATAATTACAGGCAGGGGAGGCCTAAAGGGGGTGCGGGGCATTGGGCGGAGACTCATTGCGGGGCCTCATGTGCATAAATATTTGCATAATGTTAACGTGCACTAACGTTTAGTAAACATTTATTTATTTAACTGTATTTCATATACTGCTTTTCACTAGGTCAAAACGGTTTACATAGAACAAAACATGCCTCTTAATGAGTGTCTGGATAAAGAGACTACCAGATTTCTACATTACTATACTCCAGTGCCAACCACCAGGCACATTAGGAACTACTACAAACACTGCCCACTTAGAACCCATAGCAAACCCACCGTATCATAACAGCACTACCAGGACTCACAAAGCACCAAACCCTACCTATCAAAAGGCAACACTGCAAATAATAAACTAATATATCTCAGAGAATAACAATACATCTCCTACTGGGGAAAGTGAACAAGTGGCAATGTCAAATAGAAACTACATGAACAGAATACCTCAACTCAGTTACACATGCAAAACACAGACCATCACCAAACAAAGAACAAGGGGTCACAATTTAGAAATAGGAAGACAATAATTAAATTGGGAACCCCAAAAGCCAAACATGAAATGTACAACAACACTGGAGAAATAAAACTATAAATTAATTTCCTCTTGCACTAAATAAAAACGCAAAGACATTAGCGATGCACATTTTCAAGAGTTGACATATTCCAGTTAATAAATTCAAAATGAAAAAGTATTTTTCTACCTTGTGTTTGGGCATTTTATTTTTCAATTGCAATTGCTCCAGTCACTTTCTTCTGGTTTCTTCATGTCTTCTGCTAGCTCTCCATTGTCTGTTGTCCATTTGCCCTTTCTTCTCTCTTCTAGATTTTCCATTCTCTCTCTACATCTGCTTTAACATACTGATCTTCCCCTTTTGCTCTTTCCTCTATTTCTTTCTTTATTCCTTTTTCATCCACTCAAATTTCACCCCCCCCCCCCAATCCCCAATCCCCACTTACTCGCCCAATACCCAGCCAATCGTAGATTTTTCTTCCCACCCACACAAAATTATCTTTTCCCCTCTCCATCCTCACACCCCCATTTCTATCCCCTTCTAATCCTCCTCCAAAATCAACTTGTGGAGGGGAGGGGGGTTGATTGGTCTGGCCCAAGTGCCCAATGATTTCAATGTACAGTAAATAAAACCATGGCTGTGTTTTATTCCACTGAACAAATCTTGTGAAGTGGACTAAGAGAAAGGGAAGGGAGAGTGTGGGGATGAAGGCGCGTCACCGTGACCAGTGTTAGTTCCAATCTGCAAGAAACATAGAAACATGTCGGTAGAAAAAAATCACATGGCCTATCTACTGTAGTCTATCCTTCCATATCAACTACAATAGTCCCCATGTTCCGTTCGTCCCATGCTTTCTTGAAGTCAGATACTGTCCTTGTCTCTACTTCCTCCACTGGGAGACTATTCTACGCATCTACCACTCTTTCTGTAAAGAAATATTTCTGCATATTACTCCCAAGTCTATCCCCTCTCACCCTCATCATATGTCCCTTTGTTGTAAAGCTTGCTTTCAATTGAAAGAGGCTCTCCTCTCGTGCATTTATGCCACTGAGGTATTTAAACATCTCTATCCCGCTTTTCCACCAAGGTGTACATATTAAGACCACTAACCATTTTAGTAGCCATCCTCTGTACCTTTTATGTCCTTTTGAAGGTGCGGTCTCCAGAACTGCACATAATAGTCCAAATGAGGTCGTACCAAAGACTTATACAGAGGCACAACCACCTCCTTTCTTCTGCTGACCATTCCTCTCTCTATGCACCCAAACGCCCTTCTGGCTTTCACCGTCACCTTTGCTACCTGTTTAGCCACTTTCAGATCATCAGAAACAATCACGCCTAGGCCCCTACACTGTACTGCTCCTTTGGATTTTTGCAGCCCAAATGCATGACGCTGCATTTTTTAGCATTAAGTCTCAGCTGCCAAATTCTCGACCATTCTTCAATCTTAACTAGGAAAGTTTAAGTCCAGTCAATAAGGACCTGAGTTACCAAGACTTCTCCCATTCTGCTCCCATGGGGAAACCGGGTCCTTAGGAGCACCCACACTCCCTCTCTCCCTTTCCTGCCACAGATTTGTCAAGATCCTGCAACAAGTAAATGCAAATTCTGAGGAAGAAATTGTAAAATTCTGTGGTAATTATTAAAGATGTGCTTTCATTTCAAAACAAAAGCGACAACACCACACACTACTGTACAAAACAAAAAGATACGAAGATGCAACACATTACCAAATGACGTTTTTTGGCCTGCACATCCCTGATAATTAGGTGGCATTTTTTTCATATCTGCATATTAAATTATGTAAATTTTTTATTTTCTAAATATGTCATTTTTTTTCACATTTCTTCTGTGACGAATTAATTGATTTGGTCCTTTAGTGGGGAGGGGAAGGATCTTAATGATTTGGGCTGGACTTTATTTAGTCATTTGTTTATTGGTATTTAGCTCAGGTCTCCCCAGTAGTACTTCAAGGCCTGTTAATTTCAGGCAAACAAGGTATTTCTTTGTCCCTGGAGGACTCTGGAGGGATGTCCAGGGAAAGAGGACCTCAAAGGACATGGAGAAAGGGTCTTGGGCAGGACAGGCAAAGGGAATACAGGAAGAAAGGTGGGACCGTAGGGGTAATCATGGAAGAGGGGAATGAGAGGGGGTGATTAGAAGGGGGATGCAGGGAGAGAGTGGTGGGAGTGGAAGGAGATTTGAGATGGGACGTGGAGGGGGGAAGAGTCTGGTGAGTGGAAATCAGACATGGCAAGTGGAGAACATTCCCCCCTTTCCCAAACTTGGATCGCTCTCTCCAATCTAGGCTTCCTTCTTTATCCTCCACCCCTCCATTCCCTCGCCTTTCCCTCTCCATCCTCGATTTCATGATTCCCTCTATTCTCCCTCTACATGCCCATTCCTCCTTCAACACCCTATCAATGTTCCCTCAAAGGTGCATGAGAGTCTGCCACCTATGCTCTACCATCGGGACTGACATAGCAATATTGCAGAGTCAATTGCGTAGAGCAGCCAAGTTCTGCAGAACTCCCTGGAGACCTACTTGCCAACACTCCCTATGTGGCGTATTTTTACCATCAGGGGTGGTGGTTTCTTATCAGAGAGGTAGGAAGCTTCCTTGAGAGTCCTCCAGGACTTGCCTGCTCCGTGTGATTGCTGCACCACCCTCGATGTCAGGAACACGGACAGCAAAGCGGCACAAAGCTTAGAGAGGACACTGCCCGTCACGTCTGCTACGTCGCACAGATCCTTTCCGATATTCACTATACGCCTCCTCCCTTCCCAGTACCACTCATTAAACTCTCTTTCCCTGCAATAAAGGACCGAATAACTGAACTACAAGTACTACGTATCATTTGCATAGCGCCACAAGGAGTATGTAGTGCTGTACATATACTCTTGAGAGAAGGTCCCTTCTCAATAGAGCTTACAATCTAAGCAAGGCAAATAAAACTAACTCTTGCCCCTGTTTGTTGTAACACACATGGGTGATAAACAGGAGAGTAAAGGGTCAGGATCCAAAAGCAGCCTCAAAACAAGACGAGAAACGCCAGGAAATGGCATTTTTTATAAAATCAAAAATAATTTGCAAAATTTCACATACAAATATAAGCTCCCCTATGAAAACGCACGACATAATTGCAGCAAATGTTTGAAAAATCGGTGACTATGGTTCTTACTAGGAAAGGGATGTCATCCATTTGACCCCATCCAAGAGGGTCATGTTATAAAGCCCCACATACGTAACAGGCATTTTCGGTGCACTTTTCACACCTACTTTCTAAAGCGTGTACTTGACTTTTTAACATACTGCTATAAATGAGCAAAAGCCACACTTGCGTAATACGCAACCACTTACACCAGCCCTAGGGTTCCACCTGCACCTAGACTTATAAAGGGCGCACATAAACGATGCCATTTTATCACGTACATGCGTAGGTACGGGATCTGCCCAAACTCCACCAGGCGCGCACCTACAGCAGGCTGATAGGCATACATGTGAAATCGCAACTGGATAAAGTGCACACGCGTGTAATTCACAAACATAAAACTTTACTCGCCTCTTTACAAATTGACCCTTGAAACGTCCTTATGGTCTGAGCAGGGAGGATAGAGAGTGTCGGAGGGAGCCTAGAGTTAGGAGGTTTTGCTATGGGAGTGTAACATGGTGGATGGGGGGCACAGTGACTGAAAGCGATACAAATACCTATGGGGAAATAATATTCTGTCCTGGATGTGCCTGATCCATTTTTAAACACCAGGGAAGCACTCTCTTGCAGAGTTTGTAAATTCCCCCAGCTTTTTAATATTCATTAACATTATTGTCAATAAGAAATGCCATACTGGGTCAGACCAAGGTCCATCAAGCCCAGTATCCTGTTTCCAACAGTGGCCAATGTAGGTAATACACACCTATTGGGTCAAGCAGTGATATCCAGGGTCCCTTTTAATAATGGTTTATGGACCTTTCCTCCAGGAACTTGTCCAAACCTTTCTTAAACCCAGCTAGATAATTTTGAACCTTAAGGAAGGCTTTCCAACAGCATTGTATAGACTAGAGTGAGCATCCCTTTAAGAGCTTAGTTTTACCTTTGACGAGATCTAATACCCCCTTCCTGCAAACACAGAAATCAAGTATTGCTTAAAAGATGGGGCAAAAAAGGATTCCTCGGTGTGGTTCGGGGGATGGGTTTAAGGAAGCTCTGCTTACCTGCAATATTAACTTATTTTCAAGTGAACACATTATCTTTCAAAACTGAAATACATTAAAAAAATACAAGCTATTCAATAACAAAAGCTGAGCCTTACCTGTCCTTCCTTTACTGGCAGAAATACAGCTTCTCCCCTGCCCCTCATGAATCCGGATTGCCCAGAAGCTGCGCTTGATAAGCTCCAGTTCCTCTATAGCGTGGACAAACTGGACGGATTCTTGCACGATATCCGTTTCTTTGCCACGTCTTCCACGGCTCGCCTTCTGTGGCATGACGGCTCTAAGTCCCGTTGACTGAATGATCCACGTGAAGTCTCCTTATGAAGTCATTGTCACCTCGGCCATCTATCAGCCCCTCAAAAAATGCAGCAGAAAGTCTTAGGGACCTCGTCGTAGTATGGTTGATGCTTCTATGGTAAAGGAACCGGACAAGAGGTATCTACCCCCCTACCCCACCATCGGTAAATTCCCTTCACTCACCACAGCCCAACAGACTCTCTCTCTTCCGATATACCATCGATTACTGATATATGCATCAGTTCAGTTATCTTGTGGTCTGAAGAAACGCAGGCCCCCGGCGACAGAGGCGTTTCTTTCTAGAAACGTGTATCTTTAAGAAAGAGAAATGGTGACCTTCGGAAAGGAGAGCCGGGCTGACGTCCCATTAACCTAGACTTTGGTGTTGACCCCTGCAAACGCGACCGATCGCACCCTGGTTTGGCAACAGAAAAACTCAAAGACGCCTTTATTGAATAATAATCTGCTATTTAACCACAAACAAGAGAGAGACGTTCCTGTGCGTTTAGAAAGACGCATGAATTCCCTTCCACACGATCAGGATAGTATGTTTCTCCTCTAATTAGATTAGATTTATTGATTTTTTTTTAAAGTAGTGTATCCTATGATATTTACCAAGGTCTTCCTGTAGTTTAAGGCGCGCTTCCTAAATTACCGCTCCTGATTATAAACCAATGACTTTGCAGCGGTACTTGGGGCTTATCCACCAGGTACGTACATACTGTTTTCAGCTGTCTGTATTACACTCCATCCAATAAATTCCAAAGCGCCTTTAATATGCTTATTATCACATGGCCTGAATATAACCACTGGGATCTTCTCGGGCTGGGCCCCTTTACTATCATGGTTCCTCGTTTATTAAGGGAACACTAGCACCCCTATTAGGTCGTGCAAACGGACAACGTTAGCCTCTTTGGGGTCAGTGAATGGAACTCTCTTCTCTGAGATTTTATGGACAAAACCTTATGAAATCTAACCTTTCCTATTTGCCTTCATAGATGTTTTGTCCCTTCTTATTCAGGGTTGACATTACCAGTAGCTGACTGGTGTTTGTTTGTTATGTGTATGTGTGTTTGGTTTTTGTTTGTTTTATCGGCACTGGCTTAAGTAACAGAAAGGAAAACTTTCTACTCATTTTCACTCCCGCTAGAGCCGGCCGGAAGCTGTGATAGATCTGCCAAACATTCTCTCGGTCCAGTGGTTTACTGCCCTCCAGACAGGTGCTTCCTTCCCTATTGCTCCTGAGAACACAGCTCCCATCTAAACCCAAACCACAGGGCCGGCTCAACCACTAGGCATGGCTAGGCAGCTTCCGAGGGGTCAAAGCAAAACAGTAGATCCTGGCAGCCCCACAAACTCAAAGAGCCAACTATCCATTTTTACAGGGTTGCTGTAGGAGGGGGGAGGGGTGGCGTTTGGATGATCCTGATTGATGAGGTTAATTGAGGAGGGGCATAAGGCTGAAAGTTAGTCTACTCTAGGGCATCAATACCTTTGTACCAGTCCTTCCACAAGAAAATCATGAAAGCTGAAAGTCAGTAGTATCTGCATGTGCTCTCTGCCTGTCTACAGAGAAACACTTTACTACCATATATATATAAGTAAGATATTAGTCCAATATTTTTATTTTCATTTATATTATATAAGACTTGTAGCTCTGATTTTGTTGAATTTAGATGGCTTAAAAACAGTGCTAGAAATGTATTCCACTGGAATATTAACTAGACGCCTTGTATTTATTTCTGCATTTATATATGACACCCTATACCAAGATACCGACTCCCTGCACCTAAGTCCAGGAGGCAGGAGTTAAACCAGAATCTCCAGTTTTCCCGTTCATTGTTCTAACACTAGAACAATTCCCATACAAAATCAGTCTATTCTGTAATAGAAAAAGTTGACTTAAATTTGCAAGTTTCCATAGGGTCCATTAAATGCATTATTTTAATGTCTTCTCAGTGGTAAGAAAAAGGGAGGGGGAGCTTCTTGTGATGTCTGATTCCTCAGTCACGAGTTTGTGTTAGGAATGAACTACAGTGAGACGGTAGCACCCTCCTATGCTTCCTTCAGAGCCAAAACTGATTTCACCGTTTCACAATCCTTACATGTAGTTAACCAATGTTTGAAAGTTTCAGTTGTTCCAAGGATATTAGGCACCCTAGGCCTTGTGCCCCCTCGCAATTAGCTTTTAGACTCCTTGCACTGCTCTCTCCCCAAGAGTTTGATTATTAAACTCAATTGTAATTATTTCAGAACCATTATTCTTAGAACAATCCTATAAAATTTCATACTTGAACATCACCCGTTTATATATTACGCTTTGCTTTGTAAATATATGCATAATGAGAGAGATTTCAAGAAACCACTTACAAGGATAAATGGACTATTTGCATATTACCCATTCTTTACAAGAGGATTCTTGGATTTCTATGGCTTCCAGGACCCATTGCTTTGCTTTGATAGTAGCTGCTCTCTGCTTCCTCCCCCCCCCCCACACCCCCAAAGCTGCTGCCCTAGACGCCTGCCTAGTTTGCCTTGTGATTGGGCTGGCCCTGGTTCCACAGATACATAAGTGGTGATACAACAGGGTCTTTCAGTGTGCAGAAATATTCCTAATTAAAGACCATTAGAAATGGGCTATCCATACCTGCCCCCATCATATGTATTTCCAGAATCCAAACCCCAAGCAGGTGCAGAGAGGCTTTGAAAGAGGTGCACAGTGCACATTTCTGCAAACTCTCCTTCTAAAATTGCATCCCTTGAGTCCTCATGTGTTTCAGCCCTTTAATACTGATGGTAAAGGAAGGGGTCAAGTCAAGATAAAGACCAGGAAAACATCCCCAGTAACCCTAAATAATGCTCTCAACAAATCATGTCCTCGGTCACCCAGAAAGTGCAGAAAGCAAGGCTGGATTTAAGTTTCTGTGCCCATAGGCAGCACTGGCAGGTGAGGGCCGGCACCCTCGCTGGTAGTCTGGAGAGTGGAAGGAAATCCCCTGGCGACTGGAAAGCAGGAGTATGGGGTGCTGGGTCTTGTTTCTTTGAAATCACTGGTGGAAGACTTAAAGTGAGTAGCAGAGGGCTCATTTTTTGCCTGCATTTTTGGCCTCTTCAACATTTGGCCCCCTCTATTGTCACCTATGTTGCCTATGCTTAAATCCGGGCCTGGCAGAAAATAAAAACAAAAGACAATTTTGTCAGACTAATAAATACTTTAAGATCCAAATGTTTGGGTCTTTGCCATAAGAATTGCCTGTCCTAGCACCAGAAGTAATCAAACTATACAAAGCCCTTGGGACTGCACAAGAAAGAGAAGGGACTGAGACTATATAAACTGAAGAAGTTACAGGGAGAGCCAACGTCCCTACCTCGAAGAGCTTAGGATGTAATTTCTATGGCCTTGGTCTTCATTTCCAGTCCTGGAGGGCTGCAAACAGAATATCCTCAAGGAATACGCATACCTCCATTATACACAAATCTCTCTCATGCATATCCCTTAGGGATAACATGAAAACCTGGTGGACTGGAAGGGAAGATGAAGGCTCTCTGATAAGCACGAGAGGAATGGCAAGATACGTGGGGGGTGCAAAATTAACAGTCTGCAGTGAATATACAGTATGAGCCATGACCTGGGGTCTAGCAGAAGACTCCAGAGCTTGGTACCAGAGACAAGGGGTGGATTTTAGTCTTACAAAGTGCAGATTATTTCTGCATCCAAACTATTTTGCATACTTGTTGGGTTTATCTGGAGCAGACACTGGGTTGAGGATAATGGAGTGTCTCCAGTCCTACCAAATGCGCCTTCTCATTAGGTAACAGAGGGCTTTTTTTGAGGGGCTATGCAGTGGTATGGAATAACAGCACCTTTTTCATTGCCTGCTAAAATTGACCCCTAGTCCTCATGTAATAATGAAAGAGCCCTGCATAGGAGGAAAAATGCACTGGGTAATGATATAATGGATTGCCACGTGGACATATCACATCTTCATGGTGCATTTCCTTAACTTCCTGCATAAGCCCCCTGCCCTTTCTCCAAAATATTGCCTTTTTAAGAACAAGTTCACGTAGTATTCTTAAGAACAAGGACCACATTACTGGCATAGTTCACCGATATAACTCCCCGATGAAATATGTTCATCTTATCGTGCATGAAGTTAGGCTCGGAGTGCTGGTACTGCCTTGTCCTCTCTAAGGGGCAATTTCCTGTCATTCATTGTGTCCAATGTGTTTGCAGGTGATATGCGACATGTTTTTAAGGGACAAATGCAATACTCTACATAAATCGCACACGCTGGCATCTTACATGTCTGCCAGCGTGATAGATTAAGAGGTATCTCTCCATAGAGGAAAACGTAAGGTGAATTCCTGTGTCTCTAATGCAGACCTCCGAGCTTCACTGATAAGGCACCAAACCTCCGACTGGTGCCAGGAAAAAGCAAAGATAAATCTGCCCAACTGATATTGAAAGGGTGCATGAGAGTCCTTATGACTTATGCCCTAAAGGAAGGGCAGATGTTTCCTGAGGGGCAGTGGAAACCACAAGTCCGTTCTACCCCTGCCAGCCCCTGATTTACAGTAGAGATAATCAGTAGCAAGACTGTGCGTTTTCCAACTCAAAAGACAGGAACCCCAGGTTT
Source organism: Ichthyophis bannanicus (assembly GCA_033557465.1). Lineage (NCBI taxonomy): Eukaryota > Metazoa > Chordata > Amphibia > Gymnophiona > Ichthyophiidae > Ichthyophis > Ichthyophis bannanicus. The sequence continues at coordinate 127,797,171 of CM066048.1, forward strand.
TAATTTGTTTAAAGATTAAAAGTAAGTCACGCCAGTAGCATTTACAATTAGGTCGTAAATTGTAACCTCTTGCCAACAAACCATTAAGCTAAGAGCTGAACAGACTGGAGGAGTAACCTAGTGGTTAGGACAGAAGCCTCTGAGCCTGAAAGACCAGCACTCAAATATCACTGATGCTCCTTGTGTCCTTGGGCAAGTCACTTAACCCTCCATTAATTTATGTACAAGCTTAGATTGTAAATCTGCTGGGCAGACTTTATGTGACTATCACTCACCTTGAACTACAAGTGGAAAGGCATGAGCTAAATACTAGCAATAAAAAAAGAAAAAGAAAATTAATACCAGGGTGTAGATGCTATTTAACTTTCTGTATTGCAATGGTAGTCCCAGGTAAAAGACTCCCAGAAAGGGGTTATCGGTGCTCCATGTAATAAACAAAATAGCCCCTGGTGTTCAATGGGGAAAAGAGGGGCACAGACCTTAAATGACTTAGCCCCTTGGTGGATGCAACAACCTCTTCTATCTAGCATTAGACTACAGAATGCTTTTTGAGACAGTGACATCTATTTTTGGAATAACATATAAATAAATCAATGTGTTGTTGGAGACCACACGTATCCTGTCTTCAGATGTGGCCTTGAAGGCTGATGGAAGTTTTCTGTGAACAAAGTCGGAAGTATCTTGGGTTGCAAAAAAATCAAGCGAACCTTTAACACAGAAAGAATATGAACAAGTCAAGATGGGCTGGGGAGAGTGATTTGAGAGTGGTATACTAGCAGGATGTTAACCCTTCTCTACTAGTTTCATAGGAGGAAAAAATGTAAAAGATATCAAATGAGGTTATATATTGCATGTGAATAGTATGTGACTGGAAATCATATAGAATTAATATCCAATTAGTTTAAGAAACATTCTGTATATGGGACCAGCCCCTCACCTTTGCCTTAGAGCCCCCTTCTCTTTCCCAGTCTCCTTTAATCATGGCAGGAATTCATCAAGTCAGGTATGCAGGAGTTCCATCTTCTTGCCATCAAGGACAATGCTGCAATATGGTGGTTTATTTGGGATGGGCAGGCAAATTCTGTGGGACTCCAATAGGACTTGCCTACCCCTCATGATAAATCACTGCCCTTAATGGTCGTACATAGCAAACTTCTACTCAGCCTAGAGGGAATGTTGCATCCAGCAGAGATAGCCAGGAAGGTGTAGGACAGAGGGATTGAGTAGTGAACATATAGGAGAGAAAGAAGTATTGACCTTTGCACCTGAAGTAGCCACGCTCATCCATTACCAGTTGAGGATAGAGATATTGTACCTGCAGGGTTGTGATTTCTGTTTGTATGTCACAGCTGGAGAAGATGTGTAGGGCTTCGTGCCTTAGCTAGTCATAAAAAAACATTGTTTCAGGGGCGCGACTGTCTATCAGTTGTATTCTTCCCTTGTGTGACACAGCTCACACCTATCCCTAATTTTGAGCAGGGGTAACTATAATATCTTGGTACATTCTGCCAGGCTGAGATTAAAGGCACAAGCAACAAAGGCAACTGCCTATGGTGCCAAATTTCAAATGCACCAAATATTTGGACTTAACAGAAACCTAATTCCACTTGCTTTAGGATCGTGCTTTATGAACTCTGGGGGGAAGAGACTTCACCTCACCATCGCTCCCTGGTTCTCTCTCTGGGTGCCAACATCCTATATTTGACCTGGGGTGCCACTGGTTGGCTTCTAGTCCTTCGCTTAGGGCCGTATTTACTAAACATTAATACATGCTATCTGCTGCAGCACCCATGTTATTCCAATGGGCATTGGGTTGCAGATGGCACATACTAACGTTTAGTAAACATGGTCCTTAGAGTAGCATAGCGTGTACTGTGAGTCTAAGATGCTGCTTGGGGCATACATGAATACTGGTAGGGTTCAGGATGCTTGTAGACACTGAGGAGTGGGATAATGGATTCAAATGGTTTTATGTTCTACCTACCATGGCAGAAATGAACTTCACTGGTAAGTCAGGGAATGTTGGGTATGACCTCAGGCTTTCATATTTCCTACTAATGTTCTTCTCAATACTCGCATTGTGCCAAAGAGAGCTTCCTTCTGATGCTCATAGAGCATAATATGTCAAAGAGAGATTAGAAGTTCTTTTTAAGCAAGCCAGTCTTGCCAAAACAACTGGATGTACTTCTGTATCTACCGCCTGCATTTTCTTTGTCGTGCAATGTTACCTCAAAGGTGCATGTTCCTCCCATCAGGAGTTGTGCATCAATATCATAGTTTCAATCTTGAGGAGTTGCCATGTCTCCTGAGAGTCCCCCAGAAATGTTTACCCCTCATCACTGAAATTGCAAAAAAGTGCTACCATCCCCCTTGGTAGGAACAGAGATGGCAGACACACCTTAGAGGGAATGTTAGTGATCACCCAGAAGCTGCCAACTTAGGCCACCATCTAATCTGCCTAATAGATAAGCCAGCCCCGAATAATGGACAGTCCCTGAATAATGACAGACAGGAGCAGGATACTTTAGTCATCAAGGCCATGACTGAAAAGCTCTATAATGTTTTTTGTATTTAGCTCTCGCCTTTCCAGGGGTAGTACAAGGCAAGCTACAATCATGTACCGTAATTATTTCCCTGCCCAGTGGGCTCACAATCTAAGTTTGGACCTAACGCAATTAAGTGATTTGCCCAAGGTCACAAGGAACAGCCGTGGGATTTCAGCCGTGGTCTTTTGGAGTCCCAAGCTGCTGTGCTGGCCACTCTTCCACTCTTCAGTTTAAATGGGCTTAAGTTGAGTAGGAGCATCTTTTAAGAGAACACTCTTATTTTTGGAACACTATGGACCGAACACCTGATATCACCCTAGGCCACTCACCCACCTCAATAAAAAGATATACATACCCCCCCCCCCCACCTTCTGTCTGTTCTAGCCTCTTCAGGCTTACCTATGCTGACTCCTATATCGCATGCTCCTCTCCCCAAATATACTATGATAATATAGTATTCAGGGTGTGATGTAAATTTACTATGTAAACCAAATAATATTGCTTGTTGACCCTGTTAACATCCCAGTTTAACTCCCTTGTTCTATGTAAAGTTCTTATTTTACCTGTTCACTGTAAACTGCATTGAATACAAGATAAGGTGGTATAGAAAACTTGTTAAATAAAATAAATAAGAGAATATGATCAGATATGACATTTTGGGTCTGGTGCCATTTCCAAGAGACCTCTGGTTCTGTAAGGTGCTGCTAATCACCGTTTTCATGTATGGTGAGAGGCTGGTTGGTCCGAGCGATGATACTGTGGCTGGCAAGATTATGTTCTGTTACGAATCCAGCACTGAATAGTCTTATAGACACGCTCATGCAAAACCACTTCCCCTTCCCCTTTCAAATAGCAGCTGAAAGCAGTCCGCATGAAACGGAGGTTCGGGCTTTAGACTAGCAATGGCAACTGCGCGGGTTCTCGTAAACATTTTGTTTCTTCTGAGTTGCTGGTTGGGTAAGTTGGGCATTCCCTTGACTATAAATTTGGCAATATCTTAATCTTTACCCAAAAACTGTGCATTTTGGAAATAATTTCTAATAAGCCAACTCTTTCTGCCCAGTTTACCAGATTATTTGCTCATACTACATTTTTGTGCCATTTTCATAAGATGTGTTTATTTTTTAGGGGTGGACTCCCAGATAACCCTGACCCAATCAGGGCCAGAAGTTAAAAAGCCCGGAGAATCCGTCCAATTGTCATGCAAAGCCTCAGGGTTCACATTCGGCGACTACTGGATGGCTTGGCTCCGCCAGCCTTCTGGCCAACGGCTCCAATGGATCGGAGAGATTAAGGGAGACTCGAGTACTAAAAACTATGGAAATGATTTCAAACAGCGTTTCACAATCTCAAGAGAAAATGCCAATAGCGCGCTGTATTTGCAAATCTCTAGCTTGGAGACCGACGATTCAGCAACCTATTACTGTGCCAAGTATAGCACAGTGATGTAATGTAAGTGGAAACCTTACCCAAAACGTTTCCAGGGTCAATATCACCATTTCAGCCCAGATTCTTTTTCATGGACAGTGAGACCCTGAGGAATATCTGTACAGGTTGCAGAAGATAGAAAGCAAAAATACTACAGGATAAAGAGTTCAATGGAATTGTTTACTGATGGTGGTTAGTATTACTTTCTACATCAAAACACCTGGAAACTTTTTATTACCGAAACATGCAACCGAAAGCATAATGAATATAAAATCTATTATACTATGAATATGAAATAAAGCCAGCAATGAACGCAATAAACCGCTTTGCCATTTCAAATCTCCAATGCTAGGTGTCACCTCTCCAAGATTTTTGAAAGTGATAAATGGAAGAGTATAAAGATAAGTGTGTGTCACTGAGGATTTATCCCTGGACAAATGTGTTCCTATTTAAAATTATCCATGTGTTTTTGGGATTGAAAAAAGCCACTTGGATTAAAGGGAGATTTTGTAACTCATCGCAACACTGTGTGTATGGGGGCACAATGGTATAACCCTGTACAAAAACCCTATAGAGGGGATGATATCCCCTTACCATCTTCATCTGGCTGTATATCCAAAGTAAACATTTGCAGTCCTTTGGAAATTCAGCAAAAAGACTGACAAATTCAGGCCTTTCGACTAATTCCAAAAGACCTGTATTCTGTCATGGAGTTTACTGGGAAAATCGTTCAGAAGAAAAGGGGTCAAACCAGTTAGGTAAAAATAATAGCAGGCACTATCAGCACTGGAGGCCAGTCCGAGCAAAGGGCTGGCCATCGCCACTTTAAATTAGACCTGGACGTTCATTGCCTGGGTCATATCCAGCCACAGTACTGAATATCCGGGTTGGCCAGATAGCTAAACCAGCTAAAGTTAGGCCTGCGTTTTTGGCCTAATTTTAGCCACTTTACATTAACCAACCAGCAGCTAAATAGTGCTGCTGACCAGTTAATCTCCAGTGTTGCCCCACTCTGCTCCCGAACGCCCCAATGCTAATTAGCTGGGGTTGGGGTGCAGCAACTGTTTAGGAGGGGATATTCAGCGGCATTAAATGCTTTAATGCTGCTGAATATCGCAATGAGGGTGGTTTAGCCGGTTTAATCAGGCCGTTGGTATCCAGTACAGTCGGAACACTTTCTGCATCTGTCTGTCACATTCTCTTGTATTTGTTGCTACTTGTGGATCTTCTCTATCCCCACAGTACTCCACAATAGTCCCTCGTTACTGACACTTACTTTACCACTGTGTCGGTTTTCTTGCATCACGTTTTTTAGGGTGGGAATAATAATGTCCCAGATAATTCTGTCTGAGGGGTAATCCCAGTGTTTTTAGCACAGCAATGTTAGAGTGTTTTATAGAGCTTCTTTGCAGTGCGAGAGAATTTGGGCTTTTTACTTTCTGTTAATAATCATTTTATACTCTGGTTGGGAGTTCTGACACAGGAAATCTCATTCTCCAGATGTTTTTTTATCATCTATCCTCATTGCATTACACAGTTCTACAAAGAATTCCTGCCGAGACATCTGACCTGTTTAACAAAGGTTTTCCTGGAGAGCTTTCAAAGACTGGAAATAGAGTTTTAGATTGAAATGAAGGCAGCCATAAACCAGGGGACTGTATAGCAACTAGAAGCCACACAGCTGTCCTTGTGTGAAAGCACAAGGCAAAATTGATACCTTACTGTGTGCAATATTGATTTCATTTTTGTATTTGTTTATTTATGTGACGTCACATTTTACAAAGGCCATTTCTGTGGCTGCAGTGACATGGAAATGAAAACATTTGCAATGCTCTGTCAAGATTAAAGATGAAGGTGGGAAAGTGTAAGTCTGATCTAAAATCAGCATACCTCCACCCCTCAGCGTAAATTTTTGAGTAACAGCAAACAAGGAACTACAGACATTGGCAGGAGATGGGTGTCCATGTGTGGCGAAAGGTGCTAGTTCACAAATGCACATGTTGGAAATATAAATGAGGGAAACCGTGTGACTTGCTCGAGTCCATGGCGGTATTTCAGAACGCACGTGGATAGTGGACATTTTGGAAATGTAGACGTCCTGCCACCCTTCCTCCATTACAGATGGTTTCGTGTCCACCTCCCCCTACTGACTTGGACGGATGGTTATCTGTAAAATTTGCTATTTCTAAAATGGCTTTGGGACGTCTATGGGATCTACACATGTGAATGGTCATTTTCACATGTGCAAACCACAAATAGGGCTTCTAAAATCACCCCTTAATCACTTTTTTGTCACCTATTTTGAGATAGAACCCCGGGAGGCATACAATATATCATAAGATATAGAAGTTCATATTTTCAGGTACAAACCAAGGTTCCCTCTGTTTACCCTGGGATAGGCAGCACGGAATCACTCTACCTTTTGGAAACCTGACCTGGATTGGCCACTATTGGAAACAGGATACTGGCGTGATGGACCATTGTGGCAACTCTTATGTTCTTATTTTCTTATGTCCCATAGCTTTTTCAGGGGCCAATTTCTCCAAATGGGTTCATTTTGCACATGCCATTACAGTCATGAATCTCACTGCTAAGCAGGATATGTGGAGTATGAACTCAATTTTGCAAATTTACTGCCAACCAGAACCAGCCCATTAAGCAAACCAGGCAGTTGTCTATGGTGTCCGCATCGGGGGGGTGGGGTGCTGCCAAGACCAAAGCTTTAAAAAGCTATAAATTCTGACAACCAGAGGGGCATAAGACTTAAGGCTTACTTAGGGTACCAGCACTTTGAACCAGCTTTGGGACCAACCCCACTGCTAACGCTCATCATAGTTCTTGCAGCGCCTCCTGGAGTTCGTAAGATGCCTGTGGCTTCTAATACAACTGAAAATATTTCTGTATCTTTCCTGCCACATTTTCTTGATCTGTGACTGCTTTTTTTGATATTTCAGGATCTCATCCCTCTCCATGCGATTCACAGAATAATCGCTTGGAATGGATACCTCTCTTATCAATGCCATTTTGGTGTTTTTCTCCTTTGCCACAATGTCAGGTTTCCTCGCATCCAGTTTCTTATCCATCAAAATGGGAATATCCCAAGTAACCAGAGCAGGTCGGACTCGATGCTTCCTCCCCAACCTTAATACTCCCTTCCCTGCACCAATCCTTCCTCCCCCCCTACCATAAACACTCGGACACCAAAACTTTGGTAAACACTTCTGGTCGCAGCTTTATTAAACCATGAAACCGCATAACAATCAACATCGAATAACCATCATTCTGCAGACCCAGCGGAATGAGGCCTCACCAGCCATGTCCGTAGCAAGGTGTGCCCGCCTCCGCTTTCCCAACTTCTCCCCCCCCCCCTCCTCCAGGCACCCGACTTCGCCATATCATTAGCAAAAGCCCACCCAGGGGTTCTCCAGGGTGGGGGTACCCCACCCCCGTCCCAAGTTTATCCAAGGCTCTGGACCCCAGAAACCTCCAGGATCCCGCTTACCCCCCCCCCACTGCGACACCCCTATTCCCGTTCTCTGTACCATGGGATGGGAGGGAGGGCCGCCGCTCCCTGGAGTTCCTCCAACTGGTCCCGGATTCCGGATCCCCGCTCCCCAGCCCGCCTCTCCCCTTACTCTCATTGGCTCTCCCCCAACATGCCGTACGCTGGGAGAGTCAATGAATTTAAATTATGCAACCCCGTCACCTAGCCTCCCAACCCCCCCTCCCCGCACTGCGAGCCCAGCCCCGCATCTCGCCGAGCCGCCCAGTTACAGTCGGCCGGCTTGGGACGCTGCCCTCACGGTTTATATTTCTCAAAACTTCTACATTCTCTGTAATTCTTTTGGGGTCATGATCCGAGTGCTTTTCCAATACAGCAATTTTGTAGCGCTTACAGAGTTTCCAATGGATGAGACCTGACACTTTGTTGTGCTTTTCGGTGTAGAAATGTTCTGCCATCAGAACTTCACAATCAGCTACAAGACGAGTAACCTCTTCCAGCTCTTTCTTACAGAAGTTGCATGTCTGTTTTCCCAATATGCTGTGAAAGTTTACAAAGATGCAGATGGTGTGTACAAGCAAATTTAGAGGATCCTATCTATTGAAAGAAGCCTGCAAACTATAAAGGAATCTTCGAAAACCTGGCTTTCCCGAATGGTGATATTGTCCCATTGCTTCATTCCCTGATGAGAAAAACATGGCCTCACTACTTATAGCATAAATTCTATCACTGAATTGTCATTTATCAGACCTACTCTCTATATATTTTCCCATTGCTCTCCTAATTGGATATTTGAAGGCTTACCTAACTCTTCTCCTTTCTCTTGACTCCTAATTTTATTTTCAGTTTTGTAGTTTGGATTTTGTGATTGAAAGCATTTGGAGATAGAAATACGTCCATTGCACAGCACAGGGAAGATGGTGACATGAAACCCAGGAAAGTTTGCTCTGCTCCAAATGTATCAATGAAATTATCACGGTATTTTCAGTTCAGAGGGACAAGAAAATGCATTAGCGGTAACTGCATCTCAATGCAATTATTTTGCAACATGCAAACGATATTTCATAGAGTCTGTAGTTATCTTAGAAGATCAAACAGCTCGATAGAATTTAAAATACTGTACAGTCCAGTCCTTCAAATTTGATGTCACTACACAGGTCTGCTTTTATTCCAGTTCTCCTGGGTGACCGCCCCTGAGAAATTAGGCTTCATTTTTGCATAATCCTAGGAGAAATAAACAGCATCGTGTTACTGGTATGCCTGGGAGTACTTTGGACAAGGAACCATGGTCACACTGCCCTCAGATAAATATGAGCAGAATATGCTCTGTGCACCAGGCAAAACATACTTAATATTTAATTGGGAACTACTGCGTGGGACAGCAAAGGAGTATAGAAAAGCAATGCTACCAGGAGTGTAGCCCCAGAGTTGGTTCAAGATGTTGGCCCTAGGCAAGCCTTAAGCCTTAGGCCTCCCCTGGCTCTCAGAAACTAATGCTTAGCTTTGAACGCCCTGGTCTTTGCCGACCGCCAGAAGCTGCTGCCCTAGGCCACTGCCTAGTTTGCCTAGAGGTTGGACCAGCCCTGATCTATGCTCATTTTCAACTGAATTCAAGACTTGTAATATTGACCTGTCCCTATACAATATGAGTGGGGTTTTGATCCAACCTGACCATTGGGATCCATCCTGGGAACTGGGGTGAATTCAACCACTGGGGAAAAGAGACCATGGTCACAGTGACATCAGGTAATTCCTATTTAAGCACCTATCTGTATTTAGCTGTACATGCCAAAGGGAATGTTGTGCTTGCTAAAAGGGGGGGGGGGGGGAGGGTTAGGGTTTTTGAATGATGTGGCTAGCAATCTTCAATGCTGTGACTACTGGGGAGCAATGGACATCTGGGGACAAGGGACCTTGATGACAGTTACCTCAGGTAAAGTCGATTCAGGTGGCTCTTAATTCTGACATTCTAGTAAAAAAGATAAGACTATTTTTTTTCAGATGTGGGGATTTAATAGGGAAATCTGGGGTGATGTGCTTAATGCTTGCTTCCTGAGGTCAAAGGACCCTGGCCACGGCAACGACAGATAAGGCAGTCTAGAACATTCTCCAGTATCTAATATTTTTAATTGGTTAATTCATATTTCAAGAACGATTTAGTGAGAATCCCACTGCCCCTTGGTATATTTTAAAGACTGGGGAGCGAAGCATAGTGAGAAGAAAAGATAGCAAAAGATTGCCAGGTTATTCTCCTGGTTCTCACACTGCGTGTTGTTTTTCGCATTAGGAATTATGTTATAAATCGTTTATTTGAGCTTATGTAGCATCGATTGTTCTCTTGTTATATAGAGAGAGGACAAACTGTACACGAAATGGTAATTCCATAGTTAGGAAAGAAAACTAGGTAACCGACAATGAGCCATTTTCTCGGAGGATGTCTTTGCCGTCTGAATATGATATCGCATCTATGGCTTGTAGAGTTGGTTTATTCTTTAAAATAGTCACATCGAAGGTTTGCAAATTATTACCGCCGGTCAAAAAAATGCATTAAGTCCGTCAGAGCATAAGTTACCCAAATGTTGGAGTAGCAATAAATTCACAGCACATATCCGTGCACAATTTTAAGACTGACAGAAAAGCCATTAAGCTGTGGTCGAACTATTGAGCCAATGTTACCAAAGAGAAGGGACTTAGACGTCTACAGTACGATGCCTTTTTGTATGAAACAGACGGGCAAAGGCGTCTCTGTGTAACTGGTATTTCGATATCTGGGGACAAGGGACAAATACGATCGTCAGCACAGGTAAGGTTTAAACGTTTAACCCTGAATAACGCTATTTATGGACCTCTTGTGAAAAAGTTCTCTTTTAAGAAAACTATGAGCTTGCAAGCACGTTTTAGTCCTGAGAGTAGGAGGAGATAGATCGGTGTGAGCTGGAATGTCTTTGAGTACTGGGGGCAAGGAACGAAGATGACCGTCACTTCAGGTACAGAAAGTCCTTTCCGTTTTATATCTTTAAACATTGCATTAAAATCATATCCAATTCCTAAGCAAAGAGAATGGATGGATAATTGCGGAGGGTTAGTAAGTCTTAAGCCAGGCTTGGGACGGGTTTTTGTGCCCTTAGACTTCCTGTATGGGACATTGTGATACTATGCTTACTTCGATTTCTGGGGCCAAGGGACAAAGACGATCGTCAGCACAGGTAAATCTTTGTATACGAGGAGGCTAATTCATTTTTAACGATGGGTTTATCTAGTGAAATAGTTGCTCTGAAAAGATTGATTGGAAATGCGCCGCAGAGCTTAAAAAGGCAGATTTCCAGGGCTGTAAGTCTATTTGTGCAGTCAGGCTACAAAACTTGGCCACCGTGACTATCTTGAGTACTGGGGACCAGGGACCATGGTGACAGTAACTTCAGGTAAAAACGTCTTTGCATCTTTCCTCCTAATTTAACTTTCCTAAAATTAAGGCCCTATAATGTTTTGGGGGAGATTTAATGGAATGAAAGAGTTAAGCCAAATGAATGAGCGAAAAAGCGCGCATAGTTCCAAACCGTAAATTAGTTTTATACGTGCCTTGATTTCCGTAACAATCGGGGGAAAGTTTTAGGTTCCCCCACAGGTTCATAATATTTATTCTGTTTCATTGTGTAGGTCTAGAGAGATATTGAGAGTTTGAACAGGAACAGAAATATATCCTTAAATAAGTATTATTGAATTATAATTTGCAGCAACCTGGAAGTTTGTCTTTGGAATTATAAAATCGAAGAAACTCAATCTTATTTCGATATTAATCTAGGCGCCCTTTTTTATTCAGATGTAGAAATAAGTATTTTATCTCGGGGTGGTCTATTTCTTTTGGCACATGGTGGGTAAGTTTATTTATGCACCAAAGAAATGAATCTGGAGGGTCTTGGATGCATGCGGAGAGCGTTCACTGTACAATGGAGGATTTTGTTTAAGGGCAGTAAAGGGGCACAACGCTGTGACTACTACGGTGCTTTTGATTACTGGGGACAAGGGACACAGTTGACCGTAACAACAGGTAAATCCAAAATGCTCCGATATTTTAACATAGATTTTGTTTTTAATGTTAGCATTTTAGCAGTTCTTTCAATGATGATAGACAGTGTCTTACCTAAGAGGCAGAGAAATCTTAATCCTCTGTAGCTGGAGTATTTTATGCCAAGGACAAAGGCACCAATAACTGTAAAATTAGATTTAAAAAAATTCTATAAAATTTTAAAAGTGCAGAAAGAGTAAAGAGGCAGGAACAGAATCTCCCTTAGATTTCTGGGCAGCAGAGACAGAGAAATCTGTTACTGTGTTACTGGGCTCTTGCTAGCTGGGGCCAGGGGACCATGGTGACCGTAACGACAGGTAATAAAATCCTTTTTTTATTCTTTTATATGTTTTTTTTCTCATTGGAAATGTGTGTTCTGTAAAATCTGCTGTTTTGAATAACAGCGGAAAAATATATTTTAAAGATGTTTCCTACCTTGCAAACTATATCACGGGACACAAATTACTTTTTCACGTAACAGTTTAAAAAACGTTTTAAACCTTTAACAAAATCTGGGCCCCATTTTCAAAAATGTTCCTAAGGGGTCAGACGCAGAGGGTGATTTTTGTACCAGTTAACTAGGAAGAAATGGCAACGTGTTACTTCGACTATTGGGGCCCAGGGACTTCGGTCCTTGTTACAGCAGGTACAGTTTTTACGCTTTGATTCTTAATATTTGTTTTCAAAACAAAGAGGTAATTTAATTCTCAGTCTGGTTAAACGAGATCTAATCTTTAGGCAGCCGTGTGTCATAGAGCTCAGCACAAGGCGCCTTAGTCACGGTCGCTTCAGATAAATATACCAGAAAATTTGGCATTTGCGATATAACCTTTTTAAAAAATCTTATGTTTACATCACCAGAAGCACTGTAAATTCCTTCGAAAAGCCAAAAAACAGCTTCGATTACATTTTCTCTTCGTTTAAAAATAGGACAACTCGGTTTGGTTTTGTTTTTAATATTAATGTCCCTACATAAATGTAAAAATAAAAAAAAAAAGCTTTTTCCCCCTCCTCAGTTTGAGAAGAATCACTGTATATAAGATATAAGGACCAGAAAATTAAAAAAAAGTTGTCGAAAAATCTGTGCTTTCAGCTGTGGAGCGAAAAAAGAAGTTATCTAAGAGCTAACTTAAAATCCATTGTGACCCGTCTCCATGTTTTAGATAAAAGTCTTCAGAAATGAATGTTTCCATCAGATTAAATATCTTTAAAGTGGTTTATTTTGTTGAGCGAGAGATGTGAAATCTAGATATGATTTAGAAACCTTTCCGCTCGAGTTTAAGTCTAAGGGTGGTTAGGAATGAATTCACCGTGTTTCTACGACTGGGGACAAGGGACCCTGGTGACGGTCACCTCAGGTAAGGTCTTCTCTATATACATCAAAGTCTAGGATATGTCGCTGAGAACAAAACTAGTCATTTTAATCAAAAAAAGCTTCTAAAATCAGTCACATAGTCTATGTAGCCAAGCGGTAACTTATTGTTAAGCTCGAGTAAACAAGTGTCTCAATGTGACTGGTTTGACTACTGGGGACAAGGGACCCCGGTCACGGTAACCACAGGTAAAAAAAAAATTGTTTTACTAATCCGTAATTTTCTTTAGCTGTTTGGATTTTTTTGACTAAGTAAGTCCAGGCTCAGGTTTTTATAGACTAGCAATAGAGTACAGTCAATGTGTTACTGGGACTATTGGGGACAAGGAAAATTTGTGACCATCACTACAGGTAATTCTTAGCTTTTTGAGTTTATGGACAGGGTTAAACGGTTTAAATTAATTATTTGCGGTTTTTTTTATCTCTATAGCTATAAAACTAAAAATGCCCTGGACTTTGATTTTCAAGCGATTTCTTTCCTTTCTGTGCCTCGGACAGAAATCTTTGGGAATCAGAGCCTTCGTGGCTGGCCTTTTGAGTTCTTGGATTACCCAGAAAACAAAAGAAAAAAATAGTCTCTTTGCGCTTAACTTTTCATTTTAAAACAATGATATTCTAAAAGGTTATCGTAAGGTCGTTTATGATTGATATTGTCCGTGGGCGGACTGCTGGGGACGAAGGAATTCTCCGTGTACGTTACCCTAAGGCAAAATATCGTGTTACACGCGTTTATTTGATTTATTTAACAGTTTTTCTTTAACCAAGGCGGTATAGAGTTATATATATATAATATAGAAACCGACAGTGTGGAGGCAGCTAAGGCCCAGTTTAATTCCAGGTATAATTCCCCATTAATTGAATCAGTCAGGTTTTGCTCTTAGTCATTGTGAGCTATGCTGCGTGGGAGTACTGGGGACAAGGGACCCCAGTCACGGTCACATCAGGTAAATCTAATACCTTCTAGTCACTCCTGAGATTATGATTTTCGGCTTCCAGTCTTTCTCGTTTTGTTTTGTTTTGTTTTGTTTTGTTTTTTAAACGGACCGGAGAGGCCATATAAGAATATCAAAAAGCACCCCCTGCTTGAATTTAAGCTTTTATTGAAATCCAAATTCGTAGCAAATGATCAACTCTAATTCGGTTCAAAAATTAAAAGTCAGATCCTGTTCTGCAAATTCCCAGACATGTTTATATATCGACTGGAAAAGAAAACCTGTCTGTCGAAACCATATCTCTCTATATAGTATATTTTTCAACTAAAGTAAAATATTTTAGAAAGAAAATGAACCGGTTTTTGTAGGGACTAAACAGGGGACTTTAATGATGTGATTATTATGCTTTTGACATCTGGGGTCCAGGAACTATGGTCACCATCACATCAGGTAAAAAAAAAACAGCACTACAATACTCAGTATATTATTTAAAATATAGAATAATTCTTGTTTGCAAAAATGGCAATGTTTTATATGGACAGAAATAGGAAACACATATCAGGTGTTAATGGTGTTTTGAGTTGCTTAGGAGAAGGGACCTTGAAAACAATCACTTCAGGGCTGGGCTACATTATTTTACTGTTCGTTCTTTTATGAAATTTAAAGTTTTTTCTACCAAATCAGTCGGCTTGGGTTTGGGTAGAGAAAGGCTAAAATGTAAAAATCAGCAAAAGTTACAAACTTCCAGTCTAAAACTTGTAAAAGTACTGATGGGGAAATTGCTGATAGCCTACCAGAGATAAGGTAACATCACGGGAGATAGGCGACCAATTTTTATATGCCTTTGGAATAGTTTAACACTTGTTAAAATTAGCTCAAATTCTAAGACATCTCAGGATTTAATAGCCAAAGTTTCTCTAAAAACATTAAAATGGTTGAGAAGTGATTAGAGAATTTAGTCACAGGCAATTTGCGTTTCTATTTTTTATCCTAAAGTCTACCAACAAGGGTTCATTCATTAACGATTTTCTTTCTTTCTGTGCCTCTGGGAAGAAAATGTTAATTAATTAAACAGAAATTAATTTGGCAATTGAGATAAACCGAATATACATTTTCTGATTATATTCTAGAAACATTCTAGGAGAGAAGTGTTCTCCATTAGTAGAAAATTAACAATAAAATAGTAATTGCAGCTGTCCGTTATTTTCCATTAATTAATTCAAACTAAGGACTCTCAGTTTGACTGAAGTTTCAGATTTGGTACAATCAGGAAAGCTGATGTATTAACATGTACTTTGGTAGTGGGGAAAAGGCACTGAGGAAAAGGCACTGAGGTGGCCTTCATAACTGGTAAAAAAAAATGCAAAAAATAATTGTGTCTATGAAATATATATAATTTTCTTAATGTATTTACTGACCAGAATCGGCAGTAAGCCATAGGAAAGTGCCAAATACAATTTGAAAGGGTTCCTGGATGCCAACAGCCAAAAAATAGTTAAAACTTGCCCAAAAAACTAAGAGGTAGTCTTACAAAAGAGAGAAAAAGAAAGTAGAAGCCCAAGAAATAAAGTAGAACAGAAGAAGTCACCTAAAGAATACAGTTGTAACCTTCAGGTATTTTTCTAAGTTCCAACCCCCTTTAGATACACTAATAAAATTAAAGAAACTAAAATAAAGACTTCAGTATATTTCTGAAAAATGTAAACTCAACCTACAATTAAAGAAATCGGGGCAGCCACAGGAGTCTGTTAATGGTGTTTAGTTTTGGTCACTAGTAAAATATGTTTTATTTTTTTATTAAAACTTTCCTTGGCATTACAAAGCTCAATATCCAGTATTTGAGAGGAAGGTCATGGTATTCTTCTCTTAATTTAGTCAGTGATTCTCATGGTACATGTTTCACTCTTTGAGTTGGGATATAATATAATATCTTGCATTTTATCATTTTAAAGAAGAGCATATTAACTTCGGGCAACTATTGTCCATGCTTCTTGCAGAAATTTCTTATAAATGTTTTCATAAAATCTATATTTTTTTATGTGCGTGTCCATGTGTAAAAGCATCTCTGTATATATTTCTCTATCTACATATTCATATTTATATAGATATATAGATATACTTTTATACATGAATATATATATATGCAAACATAGATTTCATGAAAACATTTACACACATATATATACAGAAAATGTAATTATCAATTTCTGAAACTAAACAGTAACAATGCTCTATAGTTCTCAGTTCTGTATAGTTAGCTATCAACGTTTTCCAAATGGTAATAAAAATAAATATGAAGCCCTTATTCATTAAATGTGTTTAAACAAAAAGAATTAAACAAGCTGATAAATAGACAAATAGATTTCATATTAACATTGGGTTAGTGTAACTTTAAAGAAATATATCTGGACTTAATCTAAACACACTGAACTTAAATCATAAACAAATTAAACTGATATAATGTATCCTCAATTCCTGAAACTTTTTAAAGCTTAAGTTGAAATAAATTTCTAGAGGCATATTAGGTACTGATTTAAAATACAAGTGTGAAAAGTTTTTAAGACTGGAAGGTCACCATGTACTGGAACAAAAAAGAAATTTTATCACTTTCCAAAACTGGCGACAAGGGACTTCAGCCACAGCTGGTAAGAACGCTTTTACAATTTTATTCTTTTATGTGTTTTTCACTTCTTTTAATAGAAATGATAACAGTAGCTCATTTTTAGAA
Organism: Ichthyophis bannanicus; assembly: GCA_033557465.1. Classification (NCBI taxonomy): domain Eukaryota; kingdom Metazoa; phylum Chordata; class Amphibia; order Gymnophiona; family Ichthyophiidae; genus Ichthyophis; species Ichthyophis bannanicus. The sequence continues at coordinate 127,813,745 of CM066048.1, forward strand.
AAGATTATTCCGTTGTCAGCTGCTTTTGGAAGGTTTCCAGTGTTCATAGTATAACAGTAGAAAGTCTAAAGTGCTTGAATTGCTTTTATTAAGATGCGAGTTCATTTTCTTTTATCTATTTTTAAAAAACTGATGTTGAAACAAAGAGAAATATCTCTGCTGTTCTAATTCTTCAATTGTCCATTTATTGATTGGTGGAAAATTGAGCTCTATGAAGCTGTACTAGATTTTAATGAAGACATTTTCAGATTTTTTAAAGATATTTCTCTATGAATTAATTTATTTGATTCAAATGCAGTAGCTCTGTCTACTTAAAGTGGTTGGCTTTGTGCCCTCATATATTAATTCAGATAGTTATTTAATTTACTGTGCAAAGATTTTATTTTAGGCAATTAATTTGAACTTTAAATAAATTATAAATTTTATATAGATTAAATAGGCTAACTCAGAACTGAATAGCTTAAAGATATATAGTTGTGTCTATGCATAGTTAGCCTATTTAATGATCAGATTAAGTAGTTTATATTATTTTGAACTATAATGTAATGTAGGATGTGTTCTTATATTGTGGCTTTTTAAAATAGATTTCTGCTTTTCATACATTTTACCCAGTTTGTGCCTCTGGGGAAAAATGTTTTTGAAAACAGGACAGTGGATTGTTTCATATTTTCTGCACTTATGCCTTTTAATTTCACGTTTGATATATTATTTTAAAAATATGTAATTTCATTAATTGTTTATATTTTATATTTCATGTATATATAAACTTGTTTATGATTATGATGATTATAATTTTAATGAAATTTTATTATTTCATTTACATACATATAAATATGTATTTCATTAAAATTATAATCATAATCATAAGCAAGTTTATATATTTATTTATTTATTTATTTATATTTCCATATAATCATGTGTGTGTATGTATGTGTATATACATAGATATATGTAAAGTTACACTATGGGGTATATTTACTAAGCAGCAGTATCGGAGCCGCGGCCCCATTGAATTCATATTAGGTACTGATTGAATTAAATGGGGCCACGGCTCCGATACCGCATGGCAACTGCTACTGTTGCTCAGTAAACATACCGCTATGATTTAAATTTGGACATATTATACTGTTTTAATATTTATTTATTTACTTACTTAATTACATTTCCATGCCACCTACTGTAACATCCCTAGGCTGTTGACAATACAGGATATTCCCCTATAATTTATTGTAGAATCCTAAAATATATTGTATCTGAGCTTATTATACAGTATATCAGTACATGGATCCTACTTCACTATACTCCTGATTTCTTAATTTTAACTCAACATTGTTCATTTCCTTTGTTGTATAATACAGTTTTACTGTACAGTTAAATATCATCATCTATTCAATTATTACATTTCTCATTCTATTTTCTAAGATTATTTTGATTAGATATTTGTCTATTCAAATATGTACATATTATATTTTAAAATAATTATTATATTTATATATGTGCATATTATATGAAAAGATAAATTTAGCAAAACAAACAACCTGATTTTAAAACAGGATTACCAAACAACCAAAGAATACGGAATACAACTAAAACTGTATATACAAACTATAAAAAAACTTATAGGTATGTCCTGCCCTGTGTTATACACAGTTATATTAGCAAGGTTTATGATATTTTACTTTAAGGATTTGTTGCCCTACAGAATATGAGATTTTTCAGCTGGCCAGTTTCCTTACAAAGTTATCACAAAGTTATCCTTTTGGCTTTCTGGGGGTTTCAAAGAGGTATCATTAGAGAATAAAGATCCTCACGTAAGATATTCACTAATAGCACACAATTTTAGCTCTGAATCTAGATCTGAGTCTTGTCCGGTTATGTGATTTCTGTTTATTTGTATTCCGATGGGACATTTCTTAATTCGCCCATAAGGACATAGCGATAACTTAGTTCTGCCATTTTATTTATTTATTTATTTACATTCTCTTATATACCGCGCTATTCTGCATCAGTGCGGTTTACATTGAACAAACTGAAATTACATTGAACAGGCTGAAAGTTTCTGCAGTACTGCAGGTTATCTAATTAAAGCCCACTGCAATAATCTCTTCTTCTGTAATGGTGTACATAGATGCATTTTGAATAAATATAGAAAGCTATTATAATGTATACATACGTACTATAAAACATATCTACGGAGTGCTACTTTTCATATATGCTTCAAAATGCATCTATGTACATTGTAGAAGAAAATCTCTAGTAGTAGTGGCTGCAGTTATTAAATAAGCTATCATTAATCATGTTTCTGTATTACTGAATAATGCTATAAAGGCTCCTGATCTCTGATCCGGCACAGGCTTTCTCTCTCTCTTGCAGTGGTATAGCTTAGAGCGTCTGCTTCCCTGTCTTGACACCAAGCTGGTGCATGATATTCCTGTATAAAAACGTAGCCTCTCGGTTCGATCCACCACACCCCGGCCTGGTGCTTTATTTTGATTTAGTATAGCACCAAGCCCCTGGACCCCAGACTAGTGGATATTATTTGGGCATAGCCCAGAGCACCCGGACCCCAGGCTAGTGCTGTTTGTTGCTTTAGTGTAGCCCAGAGCCTCCCCCCCCCCCCCCCCAATACCAGGCTAGCGCTCTATATTGTTTTAGCGTAGCCCAGGAAACACCCCCACTGCAGGCTAGTGCTGTATATTGCTTTAGAATAGCTACGAGCCACCTGACCCCATGCTAGTGCTATATATCGCTTTAATATAGCACAGACCACCCCCACCCCCCCCCCCCGACCCTAGGCTGGTGCTTTATATTGCTTTAATATAGCGCAGAGCACCAGGACCCCAGGCTAGTGCTATATATTGCTTTAGCATAGCCCAGAGTACCCCAACCCCAGGCTAGTGCTGTATATCGCTTTAATATAGCACAGACACCCCCCCCCCCGACCCTAGGCTGGTGCTGTATATTGCTTTAGCATAGCCCAGAGCCACCCAACCCCAGGCTAATGCTGTATATCGCTTTAGTATTGTATAGAGCCCATTCCCCCGACCCCAGGCTAGTGTTGTATATTGCTTTAGCATAGCCCAGAGCACCAGGACCTCAGGCTGGTGCTGTATATTGCTTTAGCGTAGCCCACAGCCCCCCAACCTCCGGCTAGTGCTGTATATTGTTTTAGCATAGTCCAGAGCCCCCCGACCCGAGGCTAGTGCTGTATATCGCTTTAGTATAGCACAGAGCCCCACCCCAACCCTAGGCTGGTGCTGTATATCGCTTTAGTATAGCCCAGAGCCCCCTCACCCCAGGCTAGTGCTTTATATTGCTTTAGTATAGCCCAGACCCTCTCAACCCCAGGCTAGTGCTGTATATTGTTTTAGCATAGCCCAGAGCACCCTGGCCACAGGCTAGTGCTGTATATTGTTTTAGTATAGCCCAGAGCACCGGGACCCCAGGCTAGTGCTGTATATTGTTTTAGTATAGCCCAGAGCACCGGGACCTCAGGCTGGTGTTGTATATTGCTTTAGTATAGCCCAGAGCACCGTGACCCCAAGCTAGTGCTGTATATTGCTTTAGTATAGCCCAGAGCCCCTGGACCCCAGGCTAGTGCTGTATATTGCTTTAGTATAGTCCAGAGCAGCGGGACCCCAGGCTGTTGCTGTATATTGCTTTAATATAGCCCAGAGCCCCTCGATCCTAGGCTAGCACTGTATATTGCTTCAGCATAGCCCAGAGCCACCCGACACCAGGCTAGTGCTTTATATTGCTTTAGTATAGCCCAGAGCACCAGGACCCCGGGCTGGTGCTGTATATTGCTTTAGTATAGCCCAGAGCACCAGGACCCCGGGCTGGTGCTGTATATTGCTTTAGTATATCCCAGAGCCCCCCGACCCTAGGCTAGTGCTGTATATCGCTTTAGTATAGCCCAGAGCCTCTCGACCCCAGGCTAGTGCTGTATATCGCTTTAGTATAGCCCAGAGCAATGGGACCCAAGGCTAGTGCTGTATATTGCTTTAGTATATCCCAGAGCCCCCCGACCGTAGGCTAGTGCTGTATATCGCTTTAGTATAGCACAGAGCCCCACCCCGACGCTAGGCTGGTGCTATATATTGCTTTAGTATAGCCCAGAGCCTCTCGTCCCCAGGCTAGTGCTGTATATCGCTTTAGTATAGCCCAGAGCCCCCCTCACCCCAGGCTAATGCTGTATATCGCTTTAGTATTGTATAGAGCACCCTCCCACGACCCTAGGCTACTGCTGTAGATTGCTTTAGTATAGCCAAGAGCACCCGGACCCCAAGTTAGAGCCCCCAGACCCCAGGCTATTGCTGTATATTGCTTTAATATAGCCCAGAGCCCCCCCCCCCCCGATCCTAGGCTAGCACTGTATATTGCTTTAGCATAGCCTAGAGCCCCCCGATCCTAGGATAGCACTGTGTATTCCTTTAGCATAGCCCAGAGCCACCCAACCCCAGGCTAGTGCTGTATATTGCTTTAGTATAGCCCAGAGCACTGGGACCCCAGGCTAGTGCTTTATATTGCTTTAGTATATCCCAGAGCACCAGGACCCCAGGCTGGTGCTGTATAATGCTTTAGTATATCCCAGAGCCCCCCAACCCTAGGCTAGTGCTGTATATCTCTTTAGTATAGGACAGAGCCCCACCCCCGACCCTAGGCTGGTGCTATATATTGCTTTAGTATAGCCCAGAGCCTCTCGACTCCAGGCTAGTGCTGTATATCGCTTTAATATAGCCCAGAGCCCCCCTTCACTCCAGGCTAATGCTGTATATCGCTTTAGTATTGTATAGAGCCCCCTCCCCTGACCCTAGGCTGCTGCTGTAGATTGCTTTAGTATAGCCAAGAGCACCCGGACCCCAGGTTCGAGCCCCCAGACCCTAGGCTAGTGCTGTATATTGTTTTAGTATAGTCCAGAGCACTGGGACCTCTGGCTAGTGCTGTATATTGCTTTAGTATAGCCCAGAGCCCCTGGACCCCAGGCTAGTGCTGTATATTGCTTTATTATAGTCCAGAGCAGCGGGACCCCAGGCTATTGCTGTATATTGCTTTAATATTGCCCAGAGCCCCCCGATCCTAGACTAGCACTATATATTGCTTTAGCATAGCCCAGAGCCACCCTATCCCAAGCTAGTGCTGTATATTGCTTTAGTATAGCCCAGACCCTCTCGACCCCAGGCTAGTGCTGTATATCGCTTTAGTATAGCACAGACTCCCCCCCCCCCCCCGACCTTAGGCTGGTGTTGTATATTGCTTTAGTATAGCCCAGAGCCTCTCAACCCCAGGCTAGTGCTGTATATCGCTTTAGTATAGACGAGAGCCCCCCTCACCCCAGGCTAATGCTGTATATTGCTTTAGTATTGTATAGATCCCCCACCCCTGACCCTAGGCTGCTGCTGTAGATTGCTTTAGTATAGCCAAGAGCCCCCCAACCCCAGGCTGGTGCTCTATATTGCTTTAACATAGTCGAGAGCATTCAGACCTTAGGCTAGTGTTGTATATTGAGGTAGCATAGCCCAGAGCACCTGGACCCCAGGCTGGTGTGGTATATTGCTTTAGTGTAGCAGAGAGTCCTCTCAACCCCAGGCTAGTGCTGGATATCACTTTAGTATAGCACAGCGCCCCCCCCCCCCCTCCCCGCCGACCTTTGGGTGGTACTGTATATTGCTTTAGTATAGCACAGAGCCTCCCCCCCCCCCCCCGACCCCAGACTGGTTCTGTTTATCACTTTAGTATAGCACAGAGCCCCCTGACCCTAGGCTGGTTCTGTATATTACTTTAGTATAGCCTAGCACACCCGGACCCCAGGCTAGTGTTGTATATTGCTTTAGTATAGCACAGAGACCCCGGACCCCAGGCTGGTTCTGTATATTACTTTAGTATAGCACAGAGCCCCCCAACCCCAGGCTGGTTCTGTATATTACTTTAGTATAGCACAGAGCCCCCCAACCCCAGGCTGGTTCTGTATATTACTTTAGTGTAGCACAGAGCCCCCCAACCCCAGGCTGGTGCTCTATTTTGCTTTAACATAGTCGAGAGCATTCAGACCTTAGGCTGGTGTTGTATATTGAGGTAACATAGCCCAGAGCACCTGGACCCCAGGCTGGTGTGATATATTGCTTTAGTGTAGCAGAGAGTCCTCTCAACCCCAGGCTAGTGCTGTATATCACTTTAGTATAGCACAGAGCCCCCGACCCCAGGCTGTTTCTGTATATTGCTTTAGAATAGCACAGAGCCCCCCGACCCCAGGCTGGTGCTGTATATTGCTTTAGCATAGCCCAGAGCTCCACTCAATCCTAAGCTGGTTCTGTACATTGCTTTAATAGAGCATAAGGCTCCCTGACTTCAGACTGTGCTGTATAGTGCTTTAGCTTATGACGGAGCCCACCATCCCCAGGCTAATGCTGAATATTGCTTTAGTGTAGCCTAGAGCACCCAAACCCCAGGCTCATGCTGTATATTGCTTTAGTATATCCCAGAGACCCCCGACCGTAGGCTAGTGCTGTATATCGCTTTATTATAGCACAGAGCCCCCCTCACCCCAGGCTAATGCTGTATATCGCTTTAGTATTGTATAGAGCCCCCTCTCCTGACCCTAGGCTGCTGCTGTAGATTGCTTTAGTATTGCCAAGAGCACCCGGACCCCAGGTTAGAGCCCCCAGACCCCAGGCTATTGGTGTATATTGTTTAATATAGCCCAGAGCCCCCCGATCCTAGGCTAGCACTGTATATTGCTTTAGCATAGCCTAGAGCCCCCCCCCCCGATCCTAGGATAGCACTGTATGTTGCTTTAGCATAGCCCAGAACCACCCGACCCCAGGCTAGTGCTTTATATTGCTTTAGTATATCCCAGAGCACCAGGACCCCAGGCTGGTGCTGTATAATGCTTTAGTATATCCCAGAGCCCCCTGACCCTAGTCTAGTGCTGTATATCGCTTTAGTATAGCACAGAGCCCCACCCCGACCCTAGGATGGTGCTATATATTGCTTTAGTATAGCCCAGAGCCTCTCTACCCCAGGCTAGTGCTGTATATCGCTTTAGTATAGCCTAGAGCCCCCCTCACCCCAGGCTAATGCTGTATATCGCTTTAGTATTGTATAGAGCCCCCTCCCCCGACCCTAGGCTGCTGCTGTAGATTGCTTTAGTATAGCCAAGAGCACCCGGACCCCAGGTTAGAGCCCCCAGACCCTAGGCTAGTGCTGTATATTGTTTTAGTATAGCCCAGAGCACTGGGACCTCTGGCTAGTGCTGTATATTGCTTTAGCATAGCCCAGAACCTCTCGACCCCAGGCTAGTGCTGTATATCGCTTTAGTATAGCACAGACTCCCCCCCCCCTTCACTCCCCCCCCCCCCGACCTTAGGCTGGTGCTGTATATTGCTTTAGTATAGCCCAGAGCCTCTCAACCCCAGGCTAGTGCTGTATATCGCTTTAGTATTGTATAGAGCCCCCTCCCCTGACCCTAGACTGCTGCTGTAGATTGCTTTAGTATAGCCAAGAGCACACGGACCCCAGACTGGATCTGTATATTACTTTAGTATAGCACAGAGTCCCCCGGCCCCAGGCTGGTGTTCTATTTTGCTTTAACATAGTCGAGAGCATTCAGACCTTAGGCTGGTGTTGTATATTGAGGTAGCATAGCTCAGAGCACCTGGACCCCAGGCTGGTGTGGTATATTGCTTTAGTGTAACAGAGAGTCCTCTCAACCCCAGGCTAGTGCTGTATATCACTTTAGTATAGCACAGAGCCCCCCCCCTCCCCGCCGCACTGTTCCCTCTAAGCTGTGCGCGTGTGCGCGCGCACACACCTCGCCGAATGAGTGCACATACTTTACAACAGAGCGCACAAAAATTACGGTTCTGATTCTGATAGAAAACAATACTGATGTTCTTAAAATTGAAAAGTTGTTGTGTATTTATGGTTTTCACAAGTTCTACAATATTTTCTAGTGCAATCAATGTGGTGTACCTACTGTATTCTGACGTGTAGTCAAATTTTAATGTATATAACTCGGAGTGTCGTTATGTGGCGCACAAAAATTTAACCTTCCTTCAAAAGCTGCACAGCTGATATTTTATGCGCACACAGCCTACAGAAAATTAGAGGGAACATTGCCCCGCCGACCTTAGACTGGTGCTGTATATTGCTTTAGTATAGCCCAGCACACCCGGACCACAGGCTAGTGCTGTATATTACTTTAGTATAGCACAGAGCCCCCCAACCCCAGGCTGTTTCTGTATATTGCTTTAGTATAGCACAGAGCCCCCCGACCCCAGGCTGGTGCTGTATATTGCTTTAGCATAGCCCAGAGCTCCCCCAATCCTAAGCTGGTTCTGTACATTGCTTTAATAGAGCATAAGGCTCCCTGACTTCAGACTGTGCTGTATAGTGCTTTAGCTTATGACGGAGCCCACCATCCCCAGGCTAATGCTGAATATTGCTTTAGTGTAGCCTAGAGCACCCGGACCCCAGGCTCATGCTGTATATGCTATAGTATAGCACAGAGCTTCCCTTCGATTGTAAGCTGGTGCTGGATATTACATTAGTATAGCACAGGGCTCCCCAACCCCAGGCAGATGCTCTATATTGCTTTAGTGTAGCATAGAGGTCCCCCAATTCCATGCTGGTGCTTTGTATTGCTTTTTGTGTAACACATAGCCCCCAGATCCCGTTAGTGATGTGTGTTATTGCAATATAATATAGAGCCTGTGGACCCCAGACTGGTTTAGTATAGTGTTGTTGCGCCACATACAACCTTCAGACCCCAGGCTGGTACTATATATTGCTAGATTATAGTTTAAAGGCCCTGGTTCCTTATTCTGGACTTCAGACTAGTGCTAGATTTTGCTTTAGTCTAGTATAGAAACCTTGGTCTCCTATCTAGCATCACAGGTTGGGGTTTGATATAATGAACAGTCTCCCCTCCCCCACCCTTCAGTCCTCTAATCCGAAGCCCGCAGGTAGGTGCTGTATATTGCTATAGGATACAGTCCTTGCTTCTCTCTCATCTATGCCTTGTTTTTGCTATATCCTATTATACTGGAAGGTGCAACCCAGATTTCCTGCTTAGATTTTGAGTTGGTGCATATGTTGGGTAGTTGATCATGCAGCTTCCATTCCCCTCTGCCCTATCTTAGCTAAGACCCATTCTAGAGTCAGTTTGGGAACCAGAGGCTTTCTGATCCATAATTGTAACATTCGGCACTGGCGCAGGTTCTGGACGGAACCGTTAAGACTATATTTTCTGCTATGGCCATATCAAGCATACATTCCTTCCAGATTAAGCTGCCATCTTCTATCTGATCTCATAAATTTTAACTTAGCTGTAGTTATTAGGTCAACTGACGGGCTCAGATATTTTTCCTACATCGGATAGGATTGCAACTAGAGTGCAGGATGCACCCCAAGTTGCGTGTATAGCCCAGGATACTAGACAAATTTCAGGGTCCCTTAGAGTCAATAACTCAGGGGCCAGGTCAGATCCCAGGCTACTAGATACAACCTTGGTTGCAGTGTTAGAGCAAAAGCCAGTTGACAGATGCAGCATGGCTGAAGTGGTCATTAAACTGTGCTCTGAGAACCTCCCTACAAGCTGGGGCTTTGCTTAACCCCAGCCTCTGCTAGGGATCTGAGGCCACGTGAGATATTTAGGGCCACTTCAGTATCTGTTGCATCCTTTTATGAATGTTTTGGTAGGTATCATACACATAGCCATGTTATGGCTGGGGATATATAGCTGTAGTCTAGCTATATATCCCCAGCAAAGTACCAGATGCCGGGGGGTAGGTTCTGTTCTTTCTACTGAAGATTATGATTACATTTGTGCGAATTCAGGACAAAGAGCAGGAGGTTAAGATCCCGTCCAGGGCCTAATCTGTAGCCGACAAATAAGTTTAATCGCAGTGCCAGGGGAGGGGGGCGAGTCAGTTAGGAGTAGGAGCAACAGGAAGTGACTGGATGGGAGCAGACAAAGCAGAACCCCTCTGCCCCTCTGGGACCTGAAAAGAAGTGGTAGAACTGAGTTCCCGGCTGTTCCCCAGAAATTAAGCCCGATGCCAACGCATAATGGGGAGTCGGCCTGAATCTGTTCCAGACCTATAAGAGGTGCAAGGGCTTCCAATTCCCTTCTACACTGATTCAGATTAGCTGAATACTGGTTGACACAAAAGTGATTGGGGAGTTTTGTAGAAGAGGAGTTTCTTTCTGAGTCTATCACAGAACTGCCCAATGAGCAAAGAGTAGCGATCTCTCTCTCTGCAGCCATGGCCGAGAGGGTAAATAGATTTGTCTCATCTAGAGATGGTTGTGTAAAAGAGAACGCATTCTCTGACTGGAAGGCTCTGCAGTCTCTGCCTCAATATCAGATTAGAGGCACGTGAGAGGAATTCAATTTCCTTCAGAGAATTTTCTCTGTGTCGTTGCAAGTCTTAGGGGCTTGTTTACAAAGCCGCGGTAGCGGTTCGCGGTCGTTAATCAATGGGGCCGCGGCTCTGATAACGATCGCGAACCGCTACCGCAGCTTTGTAAACAAGCCCCTTAGTTTGAGAAGCACAAATTTGAGACAATCCCTTTGGCATTTTGGCCCTTCAGTAACCGAGCTAGCATTAACCTGGAGGGATGAGGAAGTGGGTATTGCCCTTGTTTATGGATCCTCTGAATCTAAGTGTCTTAAATGCTGGAGCTTTTGTTGATGAGGAAATGTCCCAGTCATAAACAATCAGGAGCCAGATTTCTTTACCTAACCTGAACTGGTTCTGGCAGGTTAAGGACTGCAAATTCCCTTTTTTGTGGAGGACTATGCTTTTACACACATATCATTGGGTTTCCACACATTCTGTGATGAAATTGATGCTTTTGTTTTCGTATAGGTGGGGAGTGAACATATTGAGTGTTTGTCGGTTCCAAATTAGAGAAACTCATCTCTGCTGCCCCCTTTCCCCTTAAAGTCCAGATAGATACTTTTAGGTAACTACATAGAGAGTAGTATTGGATCCAAGAGAGATCCAGACAGGTTGCAGATTGTGATACCATTGATTGGACCAACATAAGACTTATCCAAGGCTGGTGACACACAAGATTTGGAAACATCAAAGATGGAAGCAGAGAACTGTATTGTATTTAAACTTGGATGCTTAAAACAATATATTTCTGAAAGACATTAAGCAGTTCCACAATCTCCACTCTCCAACCCTGCTTTAAAACAGGTGGATTTCTCCCCACGTATTAATATCTTTTCTGCTGTGTTACCAAAAATGTGGACCAGGAACCGGAAGGAGGAAGGTTCCCTGCTGAGCCACACAGCACTGCTGTGGACTTCTAGGGCAATGTTCTCCCAAAGCATCCCAGTTCCTTGAAAAATAACTCTGTGAAGTTGAAATATGTACACACGGTGTGAAAAACGTCCAAAAAAGCAGCACAGGCTGTTTCGAGTACGTTTCGGAACTCCCTTTCTTGTGACCCAGTAATTGCACTGTCAAGGAACATTAATGAGTGACTTCCTTACAGCATGGACCTATTTTTAACAAGATACTTCCTGGAAGTTAAATAAATAGCTTCCAGTGCAAGGTGAAAGATTAAATCAGGTTTTCCATACAGATCGGCCAGCTGCATCAACGAGCTGCAAATAAGATATATTTTCTTTTTTATAATTGCAAAGAATATATTTGCTTTATAATCAGAACTCTCCTTCCATTTATATGATCCTCAGCTTTGACCATGATGTACTGGTTGCCTATATTGGCTTTTGATGTCTGTAGATTAGACCAGAGTTTCAACCTCACTGGTCTGGGTGCCTACTTTGCCTCATTTTTAGGAACCTACCATGGGATCTACAAGGCCAGGGCTTCAATCTGTTTTAACCTTTGTGTTTTCTCTCCCCTTTTTCCTCCCCCAACTATTTTGTCTTTAGCTGAGCAATCTTTCCCAAAACTCTTCCCACTGATTTCCTGTGGAGAATGCCAGGATCCAGTGGTAATTGGTTGCTTAGCGAAAGGCTTCCTGCCCGATTCTGTTACATTCGATTGGACCGATAGCAACAACAAGAACTGGACCAACGGATACAGGAGATATCCCTCAGTGTACAGCACTGGTACTTACACAACCAGCAGCCAGATAACAGTTCCCAAATCAGAAGGGTCTTCCAAGGAGAGCTATTTCTGCCAGGCTAGCCACCCAGCCCTGGGCCAACCAAAGAAGATTGAAGTATCTCCTTGCAGCGGTACGTAATTTAAACATTTGCACACATGGACATGTCCTACTGGCATGACAAATTTATCACTCTTTTCAGAAATATTCAGGCTTTCCTGACTCCCACCTCTGTGCATTACATCTGACACATAAATAGGGGAGGGTTAGTTGACCGTTTTCGTGAAGAACTATAGGCAGAATGAAGAGACATACAATGAAGAGAGATCAGAAAAGATAAGATATATCACACTGTGATTATTCAGATTGATATACCAATAAATATTCAGATAGAAATAATAATCGATGATAAATATCGAAAATGGATATTCTTAAAATACGTAGATAGAAAGAAAGGGAAGAGAAATGCTTCTATTTCCTGAGACACAATTGATCATTTTACATGTTTTTGTTTTACTAAGTAATTACTGTCTGTATTTGGTGTTACAGAGCCTATCATAAAAATTCCCATTATATCCATTCACCCTCCTTTAAGAAGTGACTGGAGCTCAAACAAAAACAAGGGTCTCGTAATTTGCGTGGCACAGGATTTCTCTCCCAAAGACATTAGTGTCAAATTTTTAAAGGACGGAAAAGCTGTTCCCACTGAAAACACTACCAACTCCCTGGAACAAGACGGACAGGATGGATTCAGACTTGTCAGCACTTTAGAGATAACAAAGATAGAGTGGGACCGGGATACAAAGTTCACCTGTGTGGTGGACCACCCTGCGTCCGAAACCCATGAATCCAGGAACATCAGCGCGTCTTCAGTCGATGAGTGTAAGTCACTAAACCCTACAAAATTATCCATTGGACATAACATCTTGTCCTATGTGTTACATTGGTTTATCTTAAATTCTACCTAAGTTATGGATAAGGCAGTCCTGAATGTATTAGTGACATCGTAAATACCACAGGGTTAGCAGTTTATTGAAAAAGAATATACCATGGTCACAAGTTGTTTCCATTCTCAAATGAAAGAGACATTGAGTCTCAGAGTTTCAGAGAAGGGTTGTCTCAAGCCCAGAATGGAAGAGATTTAAAAAAGGAACAGGAACTAGGCTTAAGATGATAAATTTTTGACATCAGAGTATATCGATTATTTAATTTTTGCAGGAAGCTGTCAGGGTTAACATGGCTGTAACTGGAGCAGGTCAGACTCGATGCTTCATCCATCACTTACCCCCTATCCTTGTCCCCCCACAACCCCCCCATGCCCCACCCCATACATAACACTCGGACACCACGCTTTTGGTAAACACTTCTGGTCGCAGCTTTATTAAACCAAGAAACCGTATAACAATAAACATCCAATAACCATCCTTTTCAGACCCAGCGGAATGAGGCCTCACCAGCCATGTCCATAGCAAGGTGTGCCTGCCTCCGCTTTCCCAACTTCTCTCCCCCCCGGGCACCCGACTTCGCCATATCATTAGCAAAAGCCCGCCCAGGGGTTCTCCGGGTCGGGGGTACCCCACCCCCGTCCCAAGTTTATCCAAGGCTCCGGACCCCGGAAACTCCGGGATCCCGCTCACCCCCTACTGCGACACCCCGAATCCCGTTCTCCTTCCCCTAGGGTGGGAGGGCGGGCCGCCGATCTCCAGAGCTTCTTCAAATGGCCTCAAATTGCAGCTCCTCACCCTCCTTGCCTCTGCTTTTCTTCTTTCATTGGCTCTCCTCCACGCACTGAACGCTGGGAGAGCCAATGGATTTAAATTTCCCACCACGTCTCCTGAACTCCCTCCCTCTCCCCCCCCCCACCCCCCCTCGCATCTCGCCGAGCCGCCCTGTTACAGGCGGCCGGCTTGGGACGCTGCCTTCGCAGCCTTCATTTTGCATGAAAAATTATATTAAATACAATTAGCCACAAATTTCCTTTTTAATATGCAGTGTTTATTCAAGTAATGCAGTTCTAGACTGATAGGTTCATTCCAATGTGGAAAAAATTACTGTATGAATTCTGCTGGATGGAAGATTTCCAAAACTCATAGCTCACTGTCCATCGCTAACCTGTTTTCTTAACTTTCTTGTTTCAACATACAACATAATCCTATAAAGTGTAAGAACTGTCCTCTAATATCTACAGACTTGAACAGTAAATCCATCTCCAAAGGCGTGCTATACAATGAGTCTTGTCTATGACAAATCACATTTCTAGGGGGTCAAACCTCACTGATAACAGAAAGTTTTGCTCTGAAATTAATTCTTCCACCATATTTGACATATCCCAAAACAAACTCCCCTCAAGTGAAAGCCATTAGTTAACTTGTTGCAAAGAGGGAACTCTTAGGGTCCCTTTTACTAAAGTATGCTAAGCCGTTAACGCATGTTTTCGTGTGTGGTAGCAGTACATAAGGGCCCGTAATAACTGATACCATGGGGATATGGCAGTTACCGCATGCTGATTCCTGCACTACCAATCATGCTTTGGGGTGTTGAATGGGTGGGTTAGGAGTAGAGAGTGGGCATGGTGAGAACTTGCAGCACAGGGGGACATATCGCGCCCCAACTGTGAATGTTGCAATTACAGCGGTGTACTTAACGCCACCTAAGTAGTGGAGTTAGGTGCACCTGGAGAAGTTATGTCGTGTGTTAGCATACGCATCTGCACGTTAACTGCCAGGAAGATGCTGGCCACACCCCCCACAGCTACCTCAGAGGCTTTGCGCGTCACGAACAAATGTTTTTGACTAAACACACATTAACTACAGAACTCTAACACACTTTAGTAAAAGGGTCCCCAAGATTTGAACTAGGCACCCCACTCTGCTGGTGACAAGAACTCCAGTCTAGTGGGTTCGAACATCATCAAAATGCTTCCATGTCGTGTCGTATACTCGTTTTCTGAGTTTAATAGCCCATTTAATAATGTAATGGCTCAGTTAATTAAATAAATGGAAAGCAATTCTCCTGTTCACTTATCTATGGGCAGTGAAGGTTTCACATCACTTTGGCTACTGATCCACCCACTAATTTTCCATCCAGGGGTTTTCATATTTGAATGTGGCTCCTGGCTCCAAATCAAGGACCCTATCACTGAGCTAAAGACCAGCTTCCTTAACGTGAGGTCTCTAGCCTTCCTCTTAGCCCTTATTTTACTTCTTTTCATAGCTTGTATGTAGCATTTTAAGTTTATAGTTACTTATTAAATGAAGGCAGATAGAAAGAGTCATCTAATTTAGGTAGATGTGCACATGTAATTCATTATTCAGCCCAACATCAGCACGTCTCTCCCAAGTCTATACTCATCCTTCTCATCTATCCCATACATTCCTAAAATCTGCCAAAGTGATGGCTTCTGCCTCTTCTACTAGTAGGCCATTTTGGGTGCTGCCATCTTCAACTACGTTTCCTGCAGAACCAATGCTCAAGTCAACATCCAGGCTCCCTTCTCTTTTCCTTACCATGTTGTTCAGTAAGCGACATAGCCACCAAGCTTAGCTATACTAGGGCAAAGGAAAAGTTCAGACTTTCCCATGCTCATGTAAGTTGGAGTTTTAACCATGGTCCTTCCATGCGTGTCATCCTAGCCTTCTTTGAAGCCCAATACTGTTAAACCACCGCGATCTATTATGCAGTATTTGTATTTCTTTGCAAGAAATATGCAGGAAAGTAAATCTTGCAAGTTTTCTCATTTACTCTTCCTTCCCTTCAGGTACTAATCCTTCAGGCCTAGAGGTGATTCCTCTGCGCCCCTCATTCGAAAACATATTTGACATCAAGGAGGCAAAGTTAACCTGTTTGGTCGATAAAATGCAGTCACCAGAAGGATTAAATATAACCTGGTATAAAAAGGATCACGGGAAAGAGGTGGAATTGAAAACTGTACAGTCAGAAGCAGAATATAAAGCTGATGGCTATTCAGCAACTGGCATTGCGACTGTTTGTGCCACAGAGTGGAACGCAGATGGCGAATTTATATGCAAAGTGGCTCATCCTGAATTGGCCACCACGCGCATTGTAACAATGAGGAAAGGAAACGGTAAGCTTATTATTATTTCTTCTTGGAAACCAGAGCACTTTCTGCTTGTTCTATTATTTAGCACCTAACGGTATATAAAACAGCTGCCTTCATGCTTCATCCCTCCTAGGACTGCCAAGATTGGTTCTGCGAGAGCAAAGGATCTACCTCAACTTAACCATCTCCAAATCAATTTAAAAAAAGAAAAACAAAACTATGAATCACTAAAAAGTCATTATCTAGGGCCTCTCTTAAGAGACCTGAGGTGTTATTGCTAGGCCTCAGGACTGTTAGATCCCTAGTGGTGGTAGTGCTATCTGCCTTCAACAGAAGCATCATTTTTCTTCTTGAAATCTGAAATACTTAGTAAATTTAAAGGCAACAGGGGCAGTCACTCAAGGTGTGTAGGGTCATTAGAGGATAGTAGTGCATCTGCACCACCAACCTAAGCCTATTAGGTCCTGACAGATAAACAAATTTAAAAGAATCTCCAGGGCTTTAAAACTGTTTCATATCCATGTGTAAAAATAAGTAACTATACCAGGCACTGCTTTTCACAATAGTTTTACTTATTTTGTGTTTACTTATTGTGTTTACTTATTTTGTGTAAATACTCTAAGTCAATTAACTGATTGTGTGCCCACACCTGTGACATGACCTGTGGTTAAGAAATTTCTTCAGATGCACTTCTTTATTCCAAGCCTTTGCTAGGGAGTGAGGTTACATTTCTCTCAGAAAAGGGAAGTGTGGAAGTTATAGTTACTAATGTAAATCCACTTTCTGTCATTTCCTTATGCAAGCTGCAGTCCCTGGACAGAGCAGAATCTCAGAAACTCATTTTAAGTTCTCTTTTAATACTTTAAGACTTTCACCAATCCGTACATTTTTTCCATAAAGTCCCTAACAAAAGATGGAATTATTTTGCTGAAGCCTCAGGGACAGAGACTGCTGCAAAAAGAATGAGACAGGTAGAAAGGGAGGCTGGAAAGAGGGAAACAAAGTGAGACTGGGGCTGAGAGACGATGAGAGACAGCTACAAACAAACTGGCAGGTTGAGAGATGCCTGCAGCAGGCGGGTAGCAAAGATAAAAAAAAATAGACATGTTTTTTAACCTTGAAGACTTTTGAGATCTTTCATATGCATTTTTAAACCTTTAATATTTTAGGTGTAATAACTGATACCAGCTTCTTGTTGCATTTTCAGCAGTATTTAACAAAGGCTTATTTTTAATGATTTTTTGGGATAGCTTTAGTGGTTAAAGCAGAATGTTGAGAATCAGGGAATCCAGAGTTCAAATCCTGCTGATGCTCCTTGTAACCTTGGGCAAGTCACTTCACCGTCCATTGCCTCAGATGCAAACTTAGGTTGCAAACTCTCTTGAGAAGGAACCTAGCTATTAAACCAGAAATACAATTTACCTTGAGCAGAGGTTAAGAAAGGTGAATAATTAATCCAAATTCAACCCTGCCAAATCTCATCTCCGCCACCTACCTCCCTGGCATTCACAATTCAAATCTGAGTTGTCTACAACAAGACCATCCAGACTCCTTTAATCTCTCCAGCTTCCAAACCTTCCACTTTTTCCTAACCCTTCCCACTAGCAAGCAAAGAGTTGCTTAAATCTTGCTGTCCTATTGCTGTCAAAATTATTCTGGCTAAGATTTTCTTCACACTTTAACTTACATATGTTCATCCAGCATGATTTTGAGTGTGTTGTTAAGACAGCAGGAGTTAAGCACTTTTCCTGGGCTTAGAGGCTAATTCCATTTATATAATTAGAAGGCACTGAATTTGGTTTTGAACTACTCTGATTTTCCACTTCTGATTTCTGGGATTTTCAGGCATTTATTTGCCTCTGCAGAAGTGCAAAGACAGATCAATTACAAAAGCGAGTCTGTTGCACAATGAAATTAAATTGTCTGTCTTTGCATTAGTTTTTCTGGTAAACACAGCTGAAAGGGCAGGAGACAAATCTGAAATAGAAACAGAAAAATAGAATAACAAAATGGCCTCCGGTTCTGTGAACTAGAAGAACTGCTAAACAGGGCATTGAGAGCTGCTGGAAGAGGAACCGGGGCAGACTGAAAAGAGAGAAAATAGATGGGACTGATGTATTACAGGAATTTTCCCATCATTTGTGAAGGAAAACTCTCAGAGGCAACTATTTGTCTGTCCAGATTGCCATTATTATTTTTATTCATTTATTTAACATTTCTTATATACTGCCTTTCATGATATAAAGGTGGTTTATGTTGAACATACTGAAATTACATTGAACAGGGCATTATAACTTGGAGATAATTATTTACAGGGAACATGGGCTATGGAGGGTTAAGTGGCTTGCCCAAGATCACAAGGAGTACCTGTGGGACTAGAAACCCCAGTCCTTCTAGCACAAGGTTGCTGTCCTCTAGTGGGATTTGAACCCCTGACCTTCTGGCCTGAGGTAACTTACCCCAACCATTAGGACACTCCTCCCTCCATCTACTTTGTTATTAGTTACAAAGCAGATCTACTTGAGAGAAGGTCACTACAAAGTTCTGAGACTGTTCTGAGCCTAATATATCCATATACATGATACAGAGTCCGCCTTTCTTATGAGATAGCCATATAGGCAAAAGAGAGAAAATGGACTCTTTTTATCATCTCATTATTTCTCTACTGGAAAACTTCCCCTTTTAGTGATTCATGCGCAGTATAAGAATACCTTGGCCTATAAGATTGGATGCCCAGTTATCCAGGCTTCATCACACTACTTCAGGGTTAGGAGGAATATTAGGAAGCAGTTATTTTCAGGGACAGTGGCGAATCTGTGGAGAAAAACCTGTCTCCAAAAGAGTTGTTAACAGGTTCCACGCTATTATATGCTTTTCAAGAAAAGAAGATTCTTTTTCTTTTTTGCAAGATATGTCATTCTTCACTCTTTTCTTTCATTTCATCTGCAGGGGAAAAGCCTTCTCCGCCATCTGTCTATGTTTTTCCACCGTCCACTGAGGAACTTAACCTGAAAGAGACTGTAACACTCACTTGCCTGGTGAAACAGTGCAACCCTCCAGACCTGTTTGTGAAATGGTTAGAAGGGGGTAGGGAGATGGGCAAGGGGTCCTACATCAACACAGAGCCCATGCGTGAAACAACTTCAACTGAGAATCATACTTACTTCATGTACAGCAAACTGACGATAGAGGAAAAGAGCTGGAACAGTGGGAAAACCTATAGTTGTGTGGTTGGTCATGAGCTCCTACCTATTCAAATCATTCAAAAGACCATTGACAAAACTTCTGGTAAACCCACCTCAGTCAACGTGTCTCTTGTGATGTCAGAAGCTACTAGCGCATGTTATTAACAACTCTGCCAAATGATCTGCCTGATCGCACCCTCTTTTCACCCATCTAATGCTGGCATCGTCTGTACAACCAGATGTCTGTCTTTGTGTATATATAATGTCCTGGAATAAAACGTGGATGCATTTCTAAAAGTAGAAATAAAAAAGTCACTTTCATAAAATGTTTGTTTTCCTGTCTATAAACTTGAAAGAAAGGTTCATTCTCTCTCTCTATTTCTCTCTTTCTTTCTTTTCCCTCCCTTTCCCATTCCCTAGTCCCAGCTTATCGCGTCAACAACTTCCCTAATTTCAAACTTCTTTATTCCAAACCTGATTATTTTGCAACTAAGTAAAATCAATTGGATCCTGTTTACCCTAAATCCATTTTCAGCATACCGTAAGGTCATGCATGTTCATATTGAACAAGCATCTGTCTGGTCATAGTTACCATAGAGTCGGAGGGAGAAGAGACCACCAACATCTGCCTCGGCTTGTATTTTCACCTAACAAAAGCAACCTCACTACCCAAAACTAAGATTTCCAACTACCTGCCCTATACCATAAATACGCTACGGCCAAGTAAGCAAACCCAGATGGTCAGTGCATATGTCTAAATGTGTAAATCATAGACAGACATCTCTAACACAAAGTCACACACTCATGGTCACATCTGATAGGGGAATAGAGGTGCACAGCCTTATGAAATGAGTAAATTTGGCTACAACATGACATGTTTTCATTGTTTGTAGAATAAAAGATTTATTTTATTTATTTCTTTATTTTATTTATTTATTTATTTAAAAGCTCTTCTATACCGCACTCTTCAGTATCAGTGCGGTTTACAATTAACAATTCATGCAAGAGACAATGAGAACTGCCTAGTGCTACATTGAACGGGATCAGAAACTTGGATCTGTAACTGGGTGAACTATTTACACAATCAGCTATCAAAACTGATGCTGAGTAACTATTTACAAGTTCGATACATTATAATTACCCCTTAATAAACATGTTCATTCCTGTACACACTAGTACTAAGGGCACCTGGTCATTAAGGGTGATCACCAGCATTAAGAGTGAATAGCAGAACAGCATTTCATCAGTCAGTGACTAAGAAAGATTAAACCATTGAGCAATTGCCTATGTAGAGGTAGCACTGTCCAAAATAATCGCGTTCTTATTCACAAGAGCTTAGACGCAAAGCTCAAGCTCATTGGGTTGAAGTGACATGTAGATAGTCCTGGTACAATTCTCAGCATCACCTTCCTAGCATTATCAAAGAAACAAAACCAAAATCAGAAACAGGAGAAGACCAAGTCATGCCTTCAAAGAGGGTCTCTTCCCCTAAGGATCATCTTGCCACTGCCATCCATGTTTACAGGACATAAGCACCATTTATGGCTGCCATACATAGTCAACCTTAAAACGTACACTCTTAAACGTAAATCTACCAAGATGGGGTTCATTAAGACAAAATAGGTCTATTGTTCTGTGGTCACCTGTAGTATACACTATAGGCAGTCATGGTTTTCTCCAGCTACCAATTCCCAGTACAACATTATGATAAACCATCTCACTAAATATAGAGAAAATGGCCCCCATAATGCAATGTTAACATGAGTGGCTATGGGGAACAGCCCCCTCTTATTTAATACTTCAGATATTTCAAAGCAAAAAGGTTCTTTGAATACTCAAAGGTAAATCTTTCCGTATCTGAGACACCAAATCTAGCAAAGACACACTTAACTCATTTCCAAATGTCAAATTCTGGTCCATTGTTAATTAAAAAAGGGAAAAATCATCCATAAATGGATTATGCCTTAGATAGTTAACCCCGATAAGAAAAAGTTGTGAACAAATACAAGACCTTTAAAATAAATGCAGGATAAGCAAATACATATATATTACTCTAGTTTTCTTTGCACAAGTAAGGTCAATTATGATTTTCCCATCTAGATTTTCTCATTGCCAGATCCCTAAAATAACAAAGTGGTCTTTCTCATAATGTCCTCCTTCCCCTTCCTCTATCAATGCCTAGGGGGTAATGAATATAGACTGAGTGGTCTAACAGAGCCACTGAAAAATCATCTTTCTGGAATTTGCTGTCTTCAGCAATAACCATCCATCCCTTACTCACAAGTAGCATGCATGTGTCCACCCTATGGCAATCTTCATACCTCCTAATTATGTTCCTGACTGGCTGAGACATCAACCATCCATGCCTAACATCCACCCAACCAGTTGGAAATAATCAATGTATATATAAATGTAGGAACCTAAGATGTGCTGGATAAGACCAACGGTCCATCAAGCTCAGCATCCTTTCTCCATGATAGCAGCTAATCTGGGTCACAATGAATCAGTAGATCTCCTGGGGAGAATCAGTAGCTTTCCTACATCTTTCTAATATGGTTTATAGATTTTTCCTCCAAGTACTTATCAAAAACCCTTTTAAACACAACTAAGTAAGATGCCTTGATCACGTCCTCTAGCAACAGATTCCACATCTTGATTGTTCATTGACCGAAAAGCATACTTTCTTTGATTTCTTTTAAATCTGCTGTTCTACCCTACTCATGATTTTATAAACCTCTACTATATGCCTTCTCAGCCTTCTTTTCTCCAAGCTAAAGAGACCTAATCCATTTAATTTTCATCATAGAGGAACCATTCTATCTCCGCTATCATTTTGTTGCCTTTTTCTGCACCGTTTCTAGATCTTATATATTTTTATTTGAGATGGGTTGACCACAGATACTCAAGGTGCAGTCACACCATGGATTGATTCAAAAGCAATATAATATTCTCCATTCTTTTCAAAATAATTCCTAAAATTCTATTTGCTTTTCGGCCGCTGCCACACACTGCACTAAGGATTTCAATATATTGTCCACAGTGACTCCAAGATCCCACCTCCTCGGTTGTGATTCTCAATATGGAACCAATCATTATGTACCTAGAGTTGGGATTATTTGTCTCCATATCCATTTTTTCAGCATAAGATTTAATCTGCTTTTCAGAAGCTCAGCACTCCAGCCTGGCAAGGTCTTCCTACAACTTCTCATACTTCACTCATATTCAACAACTTTGAATAATTTAGTATCATCTGCAAATTTGATCAAGCCACCTGTAGCTCCTTTTTTCCAATCATTTACGAATATGGTGCCAACCATCTGTCTAACTGGAGGTAGTAGAGACGAGCATGAGACAAACACAGAAGATCTCTAAAGGGAAAAAAAGGACTATAGTAGTTGATTTGGACGGGCAGACTAGATAGGCCATATGATCTTTTTCTGCTGACATGTTTTTCTGTTTCTACATTTTCACTCATTAGAGACAAGTAGGGTTTGCAGGAACCCCACGGGACCTGCCTGCCCCTTGCAAATGAAAAGACAATATTGATGCACTACCTCCACTTGTAGGAATTCAGATCAACGACTCCCATACAGCTTAAAGGGAATGTTGACTGAAACCAGTACAGATCCCCGGGGAAGTCCACTATTTACCTTTCACTACTAGGAAAAGTGGGCATTTACGTAGTCCTGTTCTCTCTTTCCTGTCTTCTAACTAGATACCAACACACAATAAGACATTATCTCCAATTCCATGAATTCTTTATTTGCCTCTGTCATGAATGACTTCATCCAATTCCATCTGAAAATCCAGAATCACTATATTCAATGACTCAATCTTATCAATGTGTTTCTATTAACACCATTAAAAAAAATCAAATAGACTCATTAGGCAAGACTTTTCTGTGCTAAATTCATGTGATTGGTGAATCAATAAATAAAATGTGTTTTGGAATTACCACACTTTGGACTGGGTTGCTTCTGTCAACATATGGTAATAATGCTTTTTTGTTGGACTTGTGCTCTTCTTTAGTAAGCCACGTTTATCAATGGGGCCGGTAATTTTGTTTTTAGGAATAACTTCTACCATTTTTTCAAGCACTGATTTCAAGATCATTGGTTCACAGTTTCTTGGATTACCCTTGCAATCCTTTCTTAAAAATAGCATTACATTGGCCATCCTCCAGTCTTCAAGTACAATAGCTATTTTAATGATAGGTTATAGATTGCTAATAATAGGCTTGGAATTTCAGATTAGAATTCTTTCACAACTCTACAGTAAATACCATCTGGTCCTGGTGATTTGTCACTCTTTAGTTTGCCAATTTGCTCTGTTACAACTTCCAGTTTCACAATAATTTGCCTCAGTTCCTCTAAATTATTACCATCAAAGAATGTTTGTGATCTGGGTATTTCCCCAACTTCCTCCCTATTAAAGACCAAAGCAAATAATTCATTTAGTTTTTCTGCTATAATCTTATCCTCCCTGAGTATCTCTGTTACCTCTTGGTCATTTAGAGGTCTAACTGACTTCATCACAGGCTTATTGCTTCTAATATACTTGAAAACGTTTTATTAGTAGTTTTTGTCTCTATGGCAGGCTTCTTTTCATATTCTTTCTTAGCCAGACAAAAGCATTCACAAATTCCTAAAACTGGATTACACATACATACACCAGTACCAAACCATACATCATATTCATTTTAATTCTGCAAGATCAAGAGCAGATATTTAATATGTAGCAACCACCACTGTAAATATGTCAGTGATGGTAGGTGGTCAATGTGATATGCATCTTTTGGCATATCCATCAACCCAAAAGCATCATTCTCTTCCTCTTTCTTTCCACCAGAATCCACTGCTTCTTCTGTCATCAGTTTTTCTTTTCTTCCCTCTCTTTTCTACAGTCTCTTTCTTTCCTCAGCTTCTGAATAACCAATATAGGCATTGCATCCATAGAATAGATTTATGGTTTATGGTTGCTTATGGTTTATTAAAATTTGACATACCACCCTTCAAATTAAACAGAATGGGTTACATAAAAGCAATAGAAAAAGTAAGAAAAGAGCTCCAGCTAATGATAGTTACACAGTTATACGAGATAAAAAAGGAGAGAGAAAGATTTGCCATCATTAATGTACATTATTGGTAAATAAATTCTATAATATCAAATGGGACATATGGAAAATTATGCACTTTAATATGTGTTAGTGTGAGTTAATGCAATAGCACACAATTCTTGTCCAATATTTGATGTCTGAACTTTCAACTTAAATTTGAATTCTCTGATAAAAATAGAAAGCTGATCTCCTTCTCCGTGCCAACATCATGCAAGAGACCCTCTGTGATACAGGCCACTGGCTCTTACCAAAATTATATTGCATGTGGGGAAGCGGGCACGTTTAAAGTACAAGCAACTCAAGGGCATTCCGAAAAGTCATTTCGATGCTGAAGGATGTCATTGATTAAGCACTGATTTAAAAGAAAAAAAAATCTGTGGGTTAAAAAAGGTTTTCTGAATAGGAGCTGAGGAAACACAGTCACTATTCGTCTTTGTGGTTTAATGCTAGTCTCTACTATCTGCTTGCAGTGGCAATTGGTCTGTCCACTCTTTTCTAACCATGGCTTGCTCTACAGAAGTAGTATTTCCTCCTATTTCAAAATACTGAATATAATGCTTCTCTTCTACTGTTACTAATCTCAGCAACACGTAATGTCACGTATGCTGTTTGCCAGTCCAAGTAGTAAAAAGGTCCGAATAATGTAGAAACTGAACATTGAGAGGAATAATCTCACTGATGTGCTCTGTTGAATGCTTTTTAGCTGGATATTTGTACACGGATGAAGATGAAGAATTTGAAAGTCTCTGGACAACTGCTTCCACATTTATCGTCCTGTTCCTCTTGAGTCTCTTCTACAGTGCTACAGTAACTCTGTTTAAGGTAAGGGAACATGAACACCTCTAAAGCTTTAATGGAGTTAAGGCTAGAGAGGTCCAAGTTCAGACACATGCGCAAACAATCTGGAGATGTTGATTACGGTCTGTCTCTGTCTTGTACCATGTGTGTTCAAGTCACAGGGCTTCTTAAAATAGTGATATTCTCTTATCAGTTTTGTCGCACTATACAAATGAAACATTTGCTTCTAAAGATCAAGGAACATAGTCTTAAAATGGGCCTGTACCTTAATGTAAAGAAGACAAAGATCCTCACAACTGGCAAAATCATTGATGGAGAAGAAATTGAACTAGTTGACAGGAGCAAGGTGCATTGAGAGAATAGCGGGCTTGTCATAGAACTAGAAAAGCAGAGGGTGTTGAAGGGAAAGACTTAGGGGAATTAGCAGATCTTGGGGGATCTCAGTGCTCGAATAGCAGGAGGTGCATTTTTGACAGGACTGGTGTGCATTGGTAGAGCTGTGTTTATAGCAGGACTTTCCAAATCTGTCCTGCTGTACTCACTGTCCATCAGGTTTTCAGGATATTGACAATGAATATGCATAATGAATGTACCTATTTAGTTATTACTGAACTGTTCTATGTATTTCTTGTTGTTTGATGTAAACCGCCACTGATCTTGGGAAGTGGCGATATATAAAAGACTTACAAATAAATAAATAAATAAAATAAATAAATAAGGAAATTGTGCCTTAAAGATTTTTGAGGAAATATTCTCAGAATGATAGGAGACTGTGTGAGGAGAGGGTATATGTTGAAATTTTATCTTTATTTAGTATTTTTATTGTGCAATAATGTATCTTGCCCTCACTTGGTTTGCAGCTTGTCATGATTTGAGGGCTTGTGTGCATCAGTGATGCTGAGGGCTAAGCTATCATTAGCTTAACTACTGGCAGGGTATCCCAAGATGGACAGGTTTCAGCTGAGGTGCCAGACCAAAACTAAACACCCATCTGGGCAGCAACAGAATGGGACAGTGTTGGTGGCAGAGGATCACATTTCTGTGACAACGGCAACAACACTAAACTTAAACTGCACGGAGGAAATGCCTGGCAATCTACTTCCATATCTTGCCATGAAAAACCCAATGGATAGTCACAACAAAACAAATTGCACTATAGTGCTGGAAGATGAGACCCCCAGGTTGGAAGGCACTCAACTGGCTACTGGGGAGTAGCTGAAGACTTTTCAGAGTAAAGCCAGCATTTATGATGTGGTTGGATCAAAGTCCTCGGGATGTCTGACTGCTGATGTAGCTGCGCATGAAATGAGAGTCAGAAGCTGTAAAGGTGTCTTACATATTAGGACATGGAACATGCGAAGCATGAACCAAGGGAAGTTGGAGGTGGTCAAAAAAAGAAATGGAACATGTACAACTTGATCTGTTGGTTGTCAGCGAACTGAAATGGACTGGCATCGGGCACTTTAATCACAAGGTCTACTATGCTGGAAATGAAAGACAAAGAAGAAATGGTGTTGCATTTGTAATTAAGAAGAAACCTGCAAGGACTGTAATGCAGTCAGTGAATGCTTAATTTCTATTCATCTACAAGGCATGCCTATCAACACAACTATAATTCAAGTATATGTCCCAACAACAGCTGCAGAAGAGGATGAAACTGATGAGTTCTATGAACAAGTACAAGCTGAAATTCACAGAACATGCAAACAGGATATCCTAATAGTCATGGGTGACTGGAACGCTAATGTTGGCAAAAAAAAAAAGGCAAAATGGTTGGAAAATATGGATTTGGCAACAGAAATGAATCTGGAGAAAGACTGATAGAATTCTGCAAGACCAATGATCTATTCATCTCAAACACCTTCTTCCAGCAACACAAGCAGCGACTGTACACATGGACTTCACCCAGTGGATTGTACAAAAATCAAATTGATTACATCTGTGGAAGTCAATGATGGAAAAGCTCTATAACATCAACAAAAACAAAACTTGGAGCTGACTGTGGCACAGATCACCAACTACTAGTATGCAAACTCAAGCTAAAGTTGAAAAAGAGCAAACCACTCATGAATGCAGCAAAATATGACCTTGAGAATATACCACTGGAATTTAAAGACTGCCTGCAAAATCAATTTGCTGCTTTAGATACAAATGATAGAGCTCCAGAAGAGTTATAGAATGACATCAAGAAGGTTGTGTTGGAAGAAAGCGAGAAGTCTCTACAAAAGGTGAAAAACCAAAATTGGCCAAAATGGATGATGGAAGAAACTCTGAAAATTGCCCAGAAATGCAGAGAAGCTAAAACCAGAGGAGAAAGAGACACAATCATAGTACTCAACAGAGATTTCCAACGTGCAGCAAGACAGGACAAGGAAAAGTACTACAATGATGCATGCAAGGAAATAGAAGCAGAAACTATTAGAGGAAGAACAAGATCGGCTTTCTTAAAGCTATGAGAGTTAAAGAAAAAAATTCCAGCCTCGAATTGGAATGTTGCATGATGCTCAAGGATCTATGCTGAATGATGCTGAGAAGATCAAGAAAAGGTGGAAAGAATATACAGAGCTTTTATAGGATAAAGATCAAGTGGACCAACAGCCGTTTCACCTGTACCTTATGATCCGGAACCATTGGTGATGAAAGAAGAAGTCAAAGCAGCATTAAAAGCCTTATGAACAAAGCACCAGACATTGATGGCATTCCCATAGAAGTATTACAGCAATCTGATGCAGCTGTTACCATTCTTACAAGACTCTGGCAGGAAATTTGGAAGACAACATCATTGCCAACTGACTGAAAAAGTTCTGTGTTTATACCAATACTAAAGAAAGATGATCCAACTTATTGTGGAAATTATCACACAATCGCTCTGATCCCACATGCCAGCAAGATTCTACTGAAGATTATTCAAAAGAGACTACAACCATACCTGGAACAAGAACTACCTGAAGTGCAAGCAGGGTTCAGGAAAGGGCAAGGAATGAGAGACATCATCACGGATGTGAGATGGATCCTTGAAAAGACTAAAGAATACCAAAAGGATATCTATTTGTGCTTTATTGACTACAGCAAGGCTTTTGACTGTGTAAACCATGAGAAACTCTGGACCACATTAAGAAGCATGAGTATACCAGAACACCTGATCGTTCTCTTGCACAATCTGTACATTGATCAAGAAGCAACAGTTCAAACAGAACAAGGAGAACCAGAATGGTTTAAAATCAGCAAAGGTGTATGACAAGGCTGTATACGTTCTCCCTACCTCTTTAATTTATAGACAGAACAAATCATCAGAGAAGCAGGATTATATGAAGACAACAGAGGTGTGAAGATTGGTGGAAGACTCATCAACGACCTTCGCTGAGCTGTTGATACCACATTACTGGCTGAAAGTGAAGACGATCTGAAACTTTTGCTTCTCAAGATCAAAGAAGATAGTCTTAAAATGGGCCTGCACCTTAATGTAAAGAAGACAAAGATCATGACAACTGGTAAAATCAATAAGTTCATTATTGATGGAAAAGAAATTGAAATTGTGGACAACTTTAACATATTTGGATCAACTATCAATAAAGAAGCAACAAGCAGTCAAGAAATCCGATGACGTGTTGCTCTTGGCAGAATGGCCATGAAGGACCTAGACAAGATTCTCACGAGCAGAGATGTCTCTCTCCATACAAAGATTTGACTCGTCAAGCCATGGTACTTTCAATAACATCATATGGATGTGAAAGTTGGACAGTGAAAATTTAGACAGGAAGAAAATTGATGCCTTTGAATTATGGTGCTGACGGCGAATACTGTGTATACCATGGACTGCCGAAAGAATAAACCAGTCAGTACTAGAGGAAATCAAATCTAATCTTTCTTTAGAAGCTCAGATGACAAGACTTTGACTTTCATACTTTGGACACATCATGCGAAGAGAGAGATCATTAGAGAAAGACATCATGCTTGGCAAGGTAGAAGGTCAGCGCTAAAGAGGAAGGCCAGCAATGAGATGGATCGATACAATTCGCCAGTCTGTCAACAATGAGCCGCTGGACTGAAGACCGAAGACAATTTAGGACAACAATCCAGAGGGTCACCATGAGTCCACACCGACTCGACGGCACTTAACAACTACAACAATGTACCTTGTGCTGATTTGATATAATCAGCTTTGTTTGGAAAGTAAAGATGAAATATATGTTTTTAAATTAAATTTAAAAATAAATTGATCTCATGCATATTTTTTTAGGTTGCTCCTAAAAGTGGCAGTGAGAAAGATGTTGCGAGTGGGCAAATCTTAACTGTATCCTAATTTTTATACAACATTTATGGGGATGATTTTAAAATTCTATAATTATTGCCTTGATTTATATTGAATTGGATTTTTCTATATTCTTTGCAATTTTGTTGGCAGCCACTTTGAACAGTAATGTATACTAGAAATGCAGGTTATAAATCAGAATTGAAAATGAAATTCTATTTTGAAATCAATGCATTTTAAAATAATAAGAATGAAGAGAGAAACTAAGGCCCTGATAAGCACATCCCCGCTATCCGCCTTTGCCATATTCCACCTCCCGTCCCCCCTGCACGCACAGAGCCACTGTGCATGCTGTGGAGGCTGGGGGCAGCACGGGGGCGGAGAGTGGGAGGTGTGGGTGGGACTGGCACCCAGACATACATGGCCAATTCCATTCACAGCCCTGTACTTTCTGGAGCACTGGGAGGATGGCCAGATTATTCTACCTCAGAGGTGGAATAAGCACTGGCTGCCCCCCCCCCCCAAATCAGCCAGCCAGCCCTCTGGCTGCATCAGCTGCAGGTATTGTGAGTCCCTGCCACCCGATCCAGGTCCTGGCTGGCCTGATCGGGGGTTGGGCAGTGGGGTAAAGGGGGGCAGCAATGTGATGGGCTGGTTGGGAGGCGGTGAGGTTGTCTCCCGGCCAAGTGTAGGGGCAAACCAGGCCATCTCCGGGTCTGATCCTGCAGCCACGGTGCAGAATCGGGTCCTAACAGGTCCAGTCTACCCGGGGCCGTTCAGACAGCCCAAGCATGTCCCTTACTGAATCAGGCTGCAAACATGAAAACAAAACAATCACGAAGTTCCAACAGGAAAGCCGGGACTCAGATATGCAAAGAAAGCAGGTAGGGAAATATCTGCAGCCTTCCCTCTAAGGTGCAGAAGTCTTCCACTTGAGCTCCTACAAATGGCGAAGGTGTATGGATATCGCATTTTCAATCATGAGAGACAAGCGGGTGCCCCTGTGATTCCTGCAGAACTTGCCTGCCCCTCATGACTGAAACCGTAGGATTAATGCTCCACCCTCCGTTGCAGGAACGCAGGTTGCGGACTCTGAGGTACCTTAGAGGGAACATTCAACAGCTGAATTCAGAAATCCAGACTGTAAAGAATGTAAGCCTTTAAAATAGATGAGCTATACTAATGTATTTTTGCATATATTCCAGGTGAAGTAACCTCATCATTTCCAATGGTTTCATTCTTATTAAATCAGCTGAACAATTGGAAACAAATGCTTGACGTCACGTTGTATTCACACTGAATTGAGCATCGTAGGACCAGTAAAGGTGGTATCTTGACTGCATGTGTCCCAGATGTATGTAAATACCTTACCTGCAAGTTTGAATCTATATGTCTTTTATAACAAACAATGTTCCTCTTGTATTTAAAACTGTTCTCTCTCAGGACAGATTCTTGTAAATGACATTTGTCTTGTGAAAGAACTTTCGATTTTTTGCAGATACTCCCATTAAAGAATCTTACCTTCATTTAAATCTTGTCAGGGGCTAAAGTGATTTAAAGTTTTCATTTCTTCAACTAAGGACATAGGACTCCATTTTGCAAAGATCTGAATTCCAGTATCAGAAGATGTTCAGCCCCTAGAATTGTTTTTGTGTGCTACCCAAAAATAGATTTTCTGGCTTGCACAGGTGAAACTGGGCTTTATCCAACAATCATATACCCCTGCACATAAATTCTTGGGCCTGTTCACACTTTGCAGAATAGAGGCCACAGTTTTCCAGTCAGAAATCTGCTTTGACGTTGACTGGTCATTTTGACACGCTATGGTTGCTTCCTACATGCTGAATTTTTCCTTAAAGTTTCCATTTAAAGAGACCATAAATTCCCAATGGGCAGTGTCTTTTCTTCTCACTTTTGCTTGGGGATTTTAGGGTTGAAAACGTAATTTAAAATAAGTGTTGTTTTCTTCTTCATATGTATTTTTTCTTTTCAACCTATTAAAAAATAAATAAAGATATGTTATATTAACATGAATTTTGACTTCTGTGTTTTTTGCTAACTACTACATAAAAGGGATTCAAAGTGAGGAATCATATGAGGTTGGGAAAATAAGAATGAATTAAGCATACCGAAAAACATGGACTAAGAGTTTTAACACAAGAAGGTAATGCAAAGAAAATGACCATGTAGATAGATCGGCTACCCCGGGCTTGGTTTCATGCACCTCGCCTTTTTTCATCATTCTTGGTGCAAGTGAAATCTATGCCCCGTCCAATCTTCTTATCATGATAGTAGACAGAGACCTAATCTTTGGTAGCGGTTTCAGCACTGGCTACTTCAAGGGGGTGCAGAGTGCACAATTAATTTATCAAATGCTATATGGACTCCATTTGGGTCTCTCTTGTTCTTGTGACTGAGATGGCATTAGATAGGTCCATTTCGTATCTCCTGAAGCAGGCAGCACCAAAACCTTGGCAGATGTTGGGTTCTCTGTTATAATGTGTTGATGATTTTTCTGACCTTCATAAAATGAACCCCATAAATGCGTCTTTAGGAAACATTAACTATTATATCAGCAAATAACAGTCAAACCTTTTTATTTTAACTTGTGTCGGGCCCATCCATGACCTGAATGTAATACATCAGTACTATTCTGGTCCTTTTTACTGCTTTTTCCTGAAATACTTTCAAAATGATAACAGATCTCAGTATTAATATGCCCCTACTTCTAAAAATCAACAATTCCGCCTTGATACCATTACGTCAAAGACAACGCTGTTTTGCTGAAAAAACGCCAACACGGCACTGTGTTTCAAACCCGTCATTTAAAGCCGTTCTGCTTCAGGGCTTCAAGTATATTAAAGCACCTATCTATACAGATGTTTCGTAGCCAATATTCCTCCCACACTGAGGGTTCTGTGTCGTGGTAAAGTCTGATACTCTATGCAGGTACTTTAATATACTTGAAGCCCTGAAGCAGAACGGCTTTAAATGACGGGTTCGAAACACAGTGCCGTGTTGGCGTTTTTTCAGCAAAACAGCGTTGTCTTTGACGTTTTGGTATCAAGGCGGAATTGTTTATTTTTAGAAGTAGGGGCATATTAATACTGAGATCTGTTATCATTTTGAAAGTATTTCAGGAAAAAGCAGTAAATAGGACCAGAATAATACTGATGTATTACATTCAGGTCATGGATGGGTCCGACACAAGATAAAATAAAAAGGTTTGGCTGTTATTAACTGTTACTATGTATATAATAGTTGGTTTTTCCTAAAGACACATCTGCGAGGTTATTTTTTTGAAGGCTATATGACATTTGAACCATAATCAGGGACTTTTAACTGATTTTTCTCACTGGCAGTATTGATAGTCTAGGAAGTGTTTGCTGTTGATGTTTTCTTTTCTTTGAATCTATGTATTGTTAGGGCTGATCATAGATCACTGGAATTTGATTCGATAAGAATGATAAATGGTGCATGGTGCATGTCTTTGTGTCAAAACTACTTTTTTTCTGCAAGAGTAAATGATGGATCTTTAGGGGCACAGTGAAATAAATGAATGAAACCAGGGTATCTGCTGCCATGTATGTGTGGATGGTGTGCTTTTCACACTTTGTAGAATTACATCGTCATTTTCTGTGCGTAATTCTATCGTGTCATAATGTTAGTTATTTTAGGCGCCGTCTATGTCCTTCCGGTAAGATCCAGGGGTTTCAACAACCAGCTTTAGAATTTGCAGATCAATTATTTAGTTGTTAATCTTCATTTTCAACCAGTGTTTGCAACAGCACATTCATAGGTCCATCACGACTTAACAGACTGAGAATCGCATGTCTTCTGTTGAGGTAAGACTCTAATCAAAAATGGTGAGATGGGGCATGTCTAATGTCTCACCTACCTAACAGAGCTATGTACTAATTTGAAAATGTTGTAAACCAGGCTTTGCAGGAAAAACATCCCAAAATCCCCTAAAAATGCCTAATGCATAAATGTCGTGGTTTTCACTCATTTTTGTGTGTGAAGCCCCATTTGCAAAAATTTCACAAATTCGCTGCCTCAGAATAGCAAATTTCAGTGTATGGACATGAAAGCTTACTTAGATTCAGAATTAATGAGCTTCTGTGATGCAATATCATGAAAAGCAGCTCACTAATTTTGAATATGGTAAAAACCAGCATACAAAAAAGGCTTCTGAATGTGATCTTGGGATTCATTAAATTAATCACTGAATTGAAAGTAAGCATAAGTTATTACCCTTGTTTTTGCATAATACCCTTCTGAAGGTTGAAATTTGCTATTCTGAAGCAACGAATTTGTGAAATTTTTGCAAAATAGGGCTTCACACTCAAAAATGCACGAAAACCATGACATTTATGTATTGGGCATGTTTTAGGGGATTTTTACGGTTTTTTTCCAGAGACTATTTGGCAAAAATATTTTCAAGTTAATACATAGCCCCAT
Source organism: Ichthyophis bannanicus (assembly GCA_033557465.1). Taxonomy (NCBI): domain Eukaryota; kingdom Metazoa; phylum Chordata; class Amphibia; order Gymnophiona; family Ichthyophiidae; genus Ichthyophis; species Ichthyophis bannanicus. The sequence continues at coordinate 127,847,704 of CM066048.1, forward strand.
CACTTAAGTCAGTGAGACATTAGATCCACAGCATCTCACTATTTTGGAAGTGGAGCACTACCTCAACAAAATCATTAGATCAGTGATTGTCGGTGAGGTGTAGTTATCCTATTTTGCAGAGTCTAGCCCATGTATCTTTTATTTTCTGCTTGCATGTTTCTGTTTGTTAGCATGTGTGAGGTAGGGACTAGTGTATACTCTCTAAAACCTATCTACAACAACCTGATCATGACTCTTAAGTTGGTCTAATAAAAGGTATCACAACCTACAAAGCGAGACTTATCTGTTGATGAACCCTTGTTGAGAAATAGTTCATTAACAACTCCTATGCTATCTTCAGGGGGACGAAACAGGCAGATTTCAAAATTTCCGATGGCATATAAAATAGTATGGTTTATGTTATAGAAAAGTAATCTAGTTTCCACTGTACTAAAATATCAATACTTCTGACATCTTTCTTAATTCTCTTTCAATGAGATCTTGTGTTGTATTTTTTCATCATGCTCATTTAAACAACTTAAAACTTTTATCAGTAATAGTAGCATGCAGATGTACAAATAGAGAATATATATATGGCGTCCAGTAACCCAGAGAGGTCAATGACTGTCAATAAGTGTCCCGCCCAGCTGGGATGATTACTGTGGCAAGATAAAATTTGCTTTGTTTTGTTGGAAAGGGTCATGATATTCTAAAATAGAAGAAAAAACCTCAGTGCTTTTACTGTTAGGTTGATGAAATAGGAAATATTTTGAGGACAGGTAAACTATGGTTCAGCCAACCATAATCTGTAAAGACAATTTAAAGACTATTTTGAAAGCCATCCCCAGGTACACAAAATACTGTGCTATTTATATAAGCCAGGATGTCTTGATTCTCTTCTCTTTTGGATGTAGAAGGGTGAAGAAGGTCAACTATTGAAACCAAAAGAGTGGTTGTTGGGATGGATGGTATAAGAAACATATATTCTACATTTTCTAATTTATTTAGAGTGCCCTAGATTTTAATTCCTTACTCATAGTGATATATGTTAGTCTGGGGCACCGAACGGGTTTCCTAGATCCATGAAGAAAGGGAGGTTTCTGATGAAGTGTGAAAACATACAATGTGCATTGAGTGTTACTTACAGGCCTTCTGTTGCAAATATTGAATGATAGGCATTGTTCTGGACTATTCTGAAACATCCAGGAGTGTCATTGCTAGATTCACCAACGTCCCCTCATGTCATACCTTATAACGGAACTGGCATAGACAGCGGAACAACAATTAAACTGTTTCACTGTGGACTAGGGGGATAACATTGTGGCAAGGCAAAAATATTTGTTTTTAGTTTCTCATGTCATTTACGGAGCTTTTCATTTTTTTCAAGCTTTTTTTCATTTCAGGGGCAATGATCAGTAGTGATCCCCTCATTTGTGCTTTTGACAACACAGGAAAAAACAAAATTTCTTTTTTCTGCCATTTTAGATTAAAAATAACATGAAATGACATGGGAAATGTTTTCATTTTCAATGTTTCATAGGAATGCTCATTCCTACAATGGTCTTCTTTCTTCCATTCTTACTTCAATGTACTAAATTCACTTCATGTTTAAATATCAACTTGTGTCTATCTTATTCAAATACAAATGGCCACTAAAGCCCCCTTCAGGAGTCTCCCCCTTGCTGGTTGGAGCTCATTCATTGGCTGCTAATTTACGCCTAACATAGCCAACTTCATTCTCATCATCGCTCCTACACATCAGCAGGAAGGTTTTATTTAAACTGCTTTAAACATCTCAAACGAGGAGCATATCCTTGGACTGCCGAGGAGAATAAAATCAAATCCACTGATCTGGTCTCCTCTCATGTAAGCTGATTTATTCTTTCACATCCATTGACTATAGGTCCGAATCATGTTTTAATATCATCTCCAAGCCCGGCTAATGGTTTTGCCACATGTCATGGTTTCCTCAGGGAGTTGTCCTGGCTCAATGTGTATTTAAATGGGACTACACATTTTAAAGGTATCATAGTTTACAAAAGGCTCCTATTAAATCTAAGGAAGAAAAGAATCTAATTTATGAAGTAGAAGGTGAACGCTGTGCTATCCTGCCAACCATAAAGTTAGACATTGCCTATAGAAGGAACTATAGGAATCCTAATATAGGAACATAGGAAAATACAGGAGATAAAGATCGCATTGTACACTTAGTCTTCCCTGTAAGGTGGCCAGAATGGTTGCACCCACTGCTCTATGCAGGTCCCCCCTCTATGCCTTTGTTTGGGGTTGTACCCACAGTTCCAAGCAGGTCACCCCCTCATTTGTTGAAGTCTAAAATATATTTACGTTTGTTTTCATTCCATCCTCTTCTATATGGGGATCCTTGTGTCTGTCCCATGCCTGTTTGAATTCCATCGCTACATTTGCCCCACCACCTCCATCGGGAGGGTATTCCAGGCATCTCCCACCCTTTCTGTGAAAAAGTATTTCCTGATGTTCCTTTTAAGTTTACCTCCTTGCAGCTTCATTATACGAGGGGGTACCAAAAAAAAACAGGAATTATTTTTTAAAAGCTATTTATTTCAAATTCTTTACAAAACAACCTTATCCCCTTCAAAATACTCTCCATTACAACTGATACATTTGTCCCACCGGTGCTTCCACTGTTCGAAACATTTTTTGTAGTCATCTTTAGAAACGTCTGACAGCTCCTCCCTCTTTTTTTTCTTGACGTCTTCAATGTTGTCAAATCGGTGTCCTTTCATGCCCCTTTTCATGCGTGGAAATAAGAAAAAGTCGCACGGAGCCAGGTCAGGCAAGTAAGGTGCGTGGGGCAGCGGAACCATGCCAGGTGCGTTGTCGTGGTGGAAGAACCAGTCTCCTGTCTGCCACAAATCGGGTCTTTTTTGACGAACACTGTTGCGCAATCTTCTTAAAACTTCCAAATTAAAGGTTTGATTGACGGTCTGACCTGGGGGGACAAACTCTGAATGAACTACCCCCTTGGCATCAAAAAAGCAAATCAGCATTGTTTTGATAAAAAAAGAAACAAGAACCAAACAGCGCTAGCAAAAACAATCACTGCAGATGATCAGAACAAGCCAGGTCGACAACACAGGCGGCACTGAACTGGCAATGAGTTGCACTATACACGCCTAGCGGCAGAAGTGCGTACTACACAAGCTCCGCCCACGGCAATGTTATTCCTGTTTTTTTTGGGTACCCCCTCGTATACCCTCTAGTTTTATAGCTTCCCCTTCTTTGAAAAAGGTTTGTTTGTTCATTAATATCCTTTAAGGATTTGAACGTCTGTGTCAAATCTCACCTGTCCCTCCTCTCCTCTAGGTTTTCAAGTCTCTTCTCATACTGCTGGTGCAGGCTCCAAATCCTTTTGGTCGGCTTTGAACCATTTCAAGCTTTTTTATATCCTTTGCGAGATCTTACATCTTTTAATGTTCACTAGCATAATTAAAGGCTTTGGCCCAACCCAAGGGCAGACTAGATAGGCCATGTGGTCTTTTTCTGTAGTCATTTTTCTATGTTTCTAACTACTTTCATTCTTTTTACTAACTTTGGAGTCTGTGACTAAAGAACGTTAACATTGGCCATTAAGGGGTGGCAGTGCTGTGTTAAACAGATTTGTTGGCCCAATAATGACAGGAAACCAACTGTGCATCAATGCATGTGGATATAAATGCCAAAATGGTAGCTACAACCTGCAAAAGGTTCAGTAAAGTTTTTTACATTTATGGGCCTGCATTAAATTTGGCACATTTTATTTATTTATTTATTTATCTAGATTTGTATACCACTTTTTCCTTCAATCAAAGTGGTGGGTTATACAAAATGGATTTACATTGTATAAGGAGTGACATAACATTGAATAAGGGCTGACATAACTTACAAAGGGATAAGGTAGAAGAGCTTATCATTATAACAATACTTGGTTGTGCTTATCACTACAATCATGCGTGGTTAGTTCATTAATTAATTAATTAAGCCAGATTTGTATACCACCTTATCCTTCAATCAAAGTGGTAGGGGGACAGGATAGAACATTTAACATCAGAGGCAAACATACATATATTCGGGGGGGGGGTTCTTGGGGGGGGGATTATGGTGCTGGATGCTTCTTTATTGTTGGGTGGGAGTTAAGGTTCTTGTTCAAAGGAGGCCCTGAACAGATAGGTTTTGATGGATTTTCGGAAGTCCTTAAGGTCCCCTTAGTTCTTCAGGGAGGGTGTTCCAAAGGTCCGGCGCTGAAAACGAGATGGCTCTTCTGGATGTCGATTGCTTTGTTTTGTGGTATCCGACTGGGATGAGGAGTCTGTTGCTCCCTTCGGTTCTTCTGGGTCAGCTGCTAGTGTCTCTGGTTACTGTGGTTTGTAGAATATCTGCTGAGCATTGGTGTAGGATCTTGAATATGTTTAGTGTTGCTTTGAATTTTGCCCATACTGTTATGGGTAACCAGTGCAATTGTTGGAGTTCATAGTCTGTTTGGTCATAATATTCCATGAATAAGAAGATTTTAAGTGATTTGCGGAAATCTTTTAGGTCTTTTATGGCCCGCAAATCATCCGGGAGGGAGTTCCAGAAGGCCAGCACTGAAACTTGTTTTGTTTTATGAAATCCGGTTGGTGTATGTAATTTATTGTTGCTGCTTGATCACCTGGGTCGGTTGTTTGTGTCTTTGATTATCAAGCAATGGAGAACATCTGCTGTGCATTGGTGGAAGATCTTGAATATATTTGTAATGGTTTTAAACCTTGCCGCGCAACTATTGGTAGCCAGTCCATTTTCTGAAGTATAGGTGTAATATGTTCGTTCTTTGCTGTGCCAGTTATAATGCGGTCTGTAGTGTTCTGCACTAGTTGGAATGGATGAGTAGCCTGTTTAGGTAGTCCTTGATATAGTGAGCTTCCATAGTTCAATATTGGTGTGATGATTGCCTGGCATACAGTCTGGAAATGATCTTGACTAAGTATTGATTTAAGTCTCCTGATGAGTTTTAATCATTGGTATGCTTTTGCAGCAGTTTTACTTATGTGAGTGTGAAGGTTTACGTTCCTGTCTAAGGTGATGCCTAAGTACTTCACCTCATCTTTTATTGGAATAGTGTGATTCAGGATGTTGAGGGACTGGGGTTGATTAAAATTGGGATTTCTGGATATGACCATTGCTTCTGTCTTGTTTAAACTGATTTTGAAGTTGTTACCTGCAAGCCAGTTGTTCAAGTCTTCGAGGCAATGGATCTTGGAGGTTACGTCAGGCGAAAGTGTATCGATTGGAGCATACAGCATAATGTCATCAGCATAAATGTGATATTTTATCATATGGCGTTTGATAATGCTACAGATCAGTTGTATGTATATGTTGAATAGTACAGATGACAGAGATGAGCCTTGTGGTATTCCTTGGCTGATGGGGAACTGTGAGGATTTTCCTTTGTCTCCTTTGATTTGCTGCATTCTGTTGGTTAGATATGATGTGAACCATTTTATTGTGTTGCTGCATAGTCCAATCTCCTGTAATTGATTTAGCAGTACTGAGTGGGAGACTGTATCAAATGCTGCTGAGATGTCTATAAATACAAGTAGAAATCCATTTTTTATATTATCCAGACTCTTCAGTAAGTTGTCAAATAGAGCTGTGAGTAGAGTTTCTACATTGGCTTGAATCCATGCTGCTGTGGATCTAATGGAGCATGCAAATCAACATGCAAATCAACATGCAAATCAACGTGGTCTTGCCTCTGTATCACCTTTTCAATAACTTTTAATAGAAATGGTAGACTTGAAATGGGTCGATATGATTTTGGGTCCATAGGACACAGTTTTGCACCCTTGAAGACAGGTCATATCATAGCTTGCTTGAGCGTGTGTGGTACATGGCCTTGTATCAGTGACTATTTTACAATTTTGTGGATGTGTATTGATAGCTGATCTTTGGAGTTTATACTGCCTTATCCTTTAATCAAAGCGGTTTACATTATGTAATTGCTAGAAGCAGGTACTGGATACATTCCCTTGTCCCCAAAGGGCTCACAATCTATGTGTACCTGAAGCTACGGAGGGTTAAGTGGCTTGCCCAAGGCCACAAGGACTGCCTATAGGACTAGAAACCCCAGTCCCTCTGGCCTGAGATTGGTATCCCTGGGTGAGAATTGAACCCCTGGCCCTCCAGCCTGAGGTACTGTGTCCCAACCACTAGGCCACTTCTCCCATTTTAACCAGTCATTTTTCACTGCACTAATAGGTATTGAGTCTTTTGGCATAATTCTGCATTTCCTTACCACCTTTTCAGGAATCTTGTGTTAAAATTAATACAAGCTGGTAAATGCACTGTTAACACACTTTACTTGATATGTTTTAAATGATCTAAATGTTCAGGTCAAGTATCATTTATTCACAGTACAGGATTCAAAGGAAAGATATTATAAAATGCACCATCTTAGCAATAAGAAATGAAAAAACTTCATCTACTCAAAAGCCAAGTCCCACAGAATTCAGCATAATTTTCCTCCAAATGCCAGTGACCTTATGGCAAAACTGTTCTGTTTTTATTGTCTTCTAGGAGAAAGAAAAGCGCCCTCTGTGTTCCCACTACTTCCATGCTGCCCTCACATAGGTTCCATGAGCGAAATTCCCATTGGTTGTTTAGTCAGCAATTATTTACTAAAACACGTGGAGGTGAAATTCAAGATGGGCTCAAATGAAATTCATACTGGAGTTAAGAGGTTTCCAGCAACATTCAAACCTGCTGGGTACACCAGCAGCAGTCATCTCAGCATCAGTCAAAGAGACTGGGAGATCAATAGTTATCATTGTGATGTTTTCTCTAATGAACCCAAATGGAATAAGACGGTGACCTTAAAAAAATCAGGTAAGATATGCTTCCCAAATCTAAGAACTCAGGAATTCTAAACCAAGAAGGTTAGTTTAAAAGTGCTGTTCATGCTTTGGATGCCTGCAAACGGGCACGCAGACGTCCAAATCTCAGAGACTTTTCCAGAGGCATTTTAGAAGCCAGTTCCGGAGATGTCCACAGTGCGACGTTGTCCAAGCCATGCAAGAGCGCAGCGGAGGCAGGTCAGGGCCGTTTCGGGCAGGATGGCCAAGCGCAGCCGATTTTAGACATGGTTATCACGTCAGCACCCAACAGTGGGAGCATCTATGTCTATTTGTGTTGCAGGGCATCAGAAAAGCCCGCATTCCGCTATCACGGTACTTGAAGGGCATATGGAAAGAGTAAAGTGATATCTCCTATACTGTTTTTTCACTTAGAGGAAACTGCATGTTTTCATGTCAGCATGCTGATACCTGTTCCCTCATGCAAAATAGCAGCCATGGGTAGGCAAACCATATTAGATGGACCTCCCCATTCCATGTTTTGTCTATGTGGCTGCCACTTCAGCCATCCATATCAGGGATGTCCAAGTATCTAAAATTGGGCCAAAACGTGAACATCCCTGGTGTTCTTCCAGACATTTTGCCATGGATGCCCCAAATTTCACTTAGACATCCTTTATGAAATGCCACTTCAAGTATATAGCATATATAGAGTCACAATCCCTGCTAAAAGATTAGCAGTGAAAGAGCAGGTCCCGCAAATAGGAGGGACATTGATTTCATTTTGCTGGGGCTTCTCACTTTTCATTACCTCTCATGAGATGATCGCTTACTTGATAGATAATGGTGTAAGTTTTATTTAGAAAGATAGAGGATTAATCATATCCAACAGCCAGTGGTAAAAACAAGCAAGTATCGAGTGACCACCTTCCAAAGTCCAGTGGTAGGTCATTTGGAGTAGAAGAAATTGTTAGGCTATATCCTCCTCAGTGTGCCTACAAAGCAACATTCCCTCTAAGCTGCATCGGAGTCCACCACCCATTGAGGATGGTTCAGCAATTTCGGGGTCTCAAGTTCTGTGGGATTCCCAGAGGACCTGCCTGCCCCTTACAGTTGAAATGCTGACATTGCTAAACCACTCCCGATGGAAAGAATACAGCTGGTGGACTCCTGTTCATCTTAGAGGGAACGTTGCTCAGGATGTCATTATTTTGCATTTTTCTCTCTTTATGAAGTTATTTTTTTCATTAGAAATATACAGGTCAGTATTTAAATACTGCAGTGATCATCTATTTAAAGCATCAGCAGCAGCATTTAAATAATCCATGTTTATTCAGAGCCACTATCCAGATAGGCAGCAGCACTGAATAGATGTGGTCAGCACCAACTACTGCCGCCATACCGATAGTGGCAATATTTAGCTGTTTAAGTTAGGACAGCAAGTTTTCTGGCCTAACTTAAGCCAGTTTACCATATTCTTATGGTTAGGTGGAATGAAGTGATTGGAGGACATTTTTAGCAGCACAGTCCATATAGTTAAATGGATAAATGGATATTGGAATGATATTAATATTACTCAGCTATGATTAATCAACTTTTACAAATGTTTAGTCATGGTTTCTAAATCATATTTTTAAAAATGTTCTCTAAATAATTGCTTTGGTCCTTTAGAGCTTGCATTTTCAGATTCTTTTTCTCAGTTTCTTGTTTAAAGTCATAGCTCTCTGCTGTTTCTCCCCACTTGTTTTAGACTGTCAGCAATATCAGACCATTGAGCCAACTGTCTCTGTTTTTCGCTATCCTGACGAAAATTTAGAAAGAAATAAGATCAAATTAGTCTGCCTGGTGACAAAATTCAGACCTCAGGAGGCAAAAGTCCAATGGTTTCAGAATGGAAAGAAGGAACTCTCCAAGACAGAGGACTTCTCTCCTCTACAAGACAAAGATCATACGTTCACGGGAAGTATCCAAGTGGAAGTTAGGAAAGATGTCTGGGATAAGGGAAACACATTCAGCTGTAAAGTCACTCATGAAAAATGGGAGAAGTCGCCAGAGTTCTACAATATCAGTAAATGTTCAGGTGAGATTTTCGTAAGTGTGGTTAGTAAAAGAATGTTGATGGCAAGGGTTGGTGATGCACGATGCATGATGAGTAGTGGGTGATGATCTAGACGATGGATGAGAAGTGCTAGATGGTTGCTAATAAATAACTGAGGCTCGTCGATTGATGACAATGGCGATGCTGAACGTAATTGTCTTGATGCAAGACTGGTGCTAGGGTAATAGGCACTACTATACTATGTTACTACTACTACCAATCATTAATATTGCGCTACAAGACATAAGCAGAGCTGTACAAACACATATAGAAGACAGTCCCTGCTCATAGGCACTCTAGGCAAAACGTCAGTCTTGCACCCTCTGAATTAGCTTTCAGGCTCTCCCCCCCCCCCCCTTCATCCTATCCCCCTCCTTAATCTTCTGATGATTATCCTCAACAGTCTTGATCACTCCAACGCTACGCCTCCCAAAATAACTCTGTAGAAATGTGCAATCGGACATCATGGGCCTGATAGCCTATGGTAGTCAGCGTTTTTATAGCGCCTGGCTGTCACGGGCAAAACTGAAACTGGCTATTCAGCGCCGGAATCCAGATATCCTGAGGCACAGGAAATACACTTTCTGCACTGACTTGCACAGATGTCTGGACAGCAACAATATTCAGTTCCTCTACAGATAGCTAAACCGCATAAACAGCTTTTTTCCTGACTGAACTTTATGCGGTCACTTTCATGCTAACCGGATACGTGCTGGGGCTGTCCTTCTCCCACCCATGGACCACACTGTTGCTCTCTGGACAGTGCTAGGGCCATTAGAGGTAATATTCAGTGACACTGTATGTTTAGTATTGGTAAATAACCATCTCAGCGAGGTTAAAACATTTTTAATATCGACCCACATACTTTTAAATATTAAATTTCATTGGCCATTTACATACAGAATAACATACATTTACAAAAGCCATTTATCTTAGTTAAAGGGGGCTGTTTACCCAAATTGGTATTTGTAAATCACTCAACCTTGCTGAAGGTATATGCTGATGATTCCTTGAGTTCATGTGGATATCAAGATTTACGTTTGTGCTTTGATTTCACCTATTATTTGCTTCCCTCTGGAAACTGTGGCCCTAGGCAACTGTCTAATTTGCCTTATGGTTAAACCAGCCCTATCTTTATAATGACGGGAACAATAAGAAAAACCTAATTAAGATTTGCAGTTTTCAAATAGAAACTTGAAAGAGAGCGCAATACATAGGAACGGAAAGGATTGAATGGGTCATTGATAAAGTTTAAAAAAACCCAATTTGATTCATCAGTGAGATTTTATGGGTGGACATTCATTCACGCAGATTACAAGACAGGTTTTTAAATTGATAGCTAAAATGTCATCCGAACAGCAATCACATGCCCAAATTGTGCTCCAAGTTAGACATCTTGGGGTGATTTTCTAGCTGTCTGTATTGGTAAAAAGTATGTACCATAGTTTTCACTGTAGGGCCTGTCAGGATTTCCAAAGGAAGAGTATTCATGTAATTTCACTTCAAAAAGTATCCAGGAAAAGTATTCACACACATTTACATCTTCTAATATGGGGATCATTCCAGAACATGAATAAGAGGTTGGTATGTGCAGCGGGGACATTTATGTGCCTAAAACGTCCCAGATCGTATTCTGAAACATCGCTGACATGCACATCCATGGCGCTAGCATGGGGATCTTAGAATGTGGGTGGAGGAGGGCAGAACATGGGCGTGGTCAGTCGCAGAGATGTAGAAAGTGTATTCAGGAAAGGCCTGTATGCATATTAGATGTTTCCGGAAATGTCCACGTTATACCTGCTGAAACGTGGCATAAGGCCAGGACTTAGAAAAAAATCCTGCTCGTCACTACAATGTGCCCCATAGTGAAGAATGGGTGTGTCAGGTATGTTTTGAACTTGTGCGACTGCAGTCTGGAAAAACACGAGATACAGTCTTAAGGTACAGAGAGCAAAGGTGAGGGAATGTTGTAAGGTCTAGACACCTTAATAAACACCCTTACAGAAATATTAAGAAGAGCGATAGTGTTTATTCAGGCTAAGCACTAATGTGCAGTTTGTGCTAAAGGAGCCAATCTATGGGACCCTAAAAATTCCCAACTTCAGAAAAATAGGACTGCTGATGCAGGGATAGTATGAGTGTGACGAGGAAAAGGATTCCCTTTTGGGTGATAAGCAGGATCATATTTATAGGCCTGGTACCCCATGCTATTATGTTATGTCATAGCAACTATGCAGTCAAACTCAGAGAGGGTTCACTATAGTTAAATATCAAAACATATCCCCGTCAGTAATAAGGGACCCTCACAATAAGGGCACTCAACATTGCAAACAGCACTAATGCATGCCCATAATGCACATTTTGTGGGACCAATGGTGTTGCTGTTGAGCATGCATTAGTGCTGTCTGCACTGCTGAATGCCCTTATTCTGAGGGTCCCTATTATTGACAGGGATATGTTTGGACATTTAGTCATAGGGAACCTATGCTGATTCCTTCTGGATTATTTAGCATAGGGTCCTCGAATTAGATCAAATATTGTTGACAGTGTGATAGGACAGCCATACGTCTGCTGTGCCTGACACTGGGAGACACGACTGATGTGGTGCCAACATTCCCCAGATTGTCCCATGTGGCCTACATCCCTACCCAGGCCAGGATCAATGAGAGCTGAGAGAGTGGTGATATATCTGGAAGCAGGCTACTTGGTGTGATGGCACAGGGATCCCCCTCCCACAGCCCTGACCAGAGGGGCAGTGCCATAAAGCAGACTGTGGGACGGCAGAAGTGTTGCCCCACAGATAGCAGATGTATATAGACTGACATGCACCACGATGGGACAGGTGTAGCTGCTGTGAGAAATGCCAGTACCCAGATACATGGGCCTCAGCTTCCATAGCCAGAAGGCTCTACTACAACTATTACTGATCATTTGTATAGCGCTCCAAGGCATACTCAGCGCTGCACAGACACACGTAAAAGATGCTCCTGCTCTGTGGAGCTTACAGTCTGGTCGAGACACACAACACAGCAGCTGTGGACAGGATACATCCAGGGGGAACAGGAAACACAAGGGAGCTTAGGCGGATCAGATCCAACAGCAGCAATGCTGAGGTGAGCATTCAGCCTGGATTTGAAAGAGGCCAGCGGTGGAGCCTGACGTACAGACTCAGGTAGCTTGTTCCAGGCATACGGAGCAGCTAAGTGAAGGAGTGACTTCTGGATCTGGCAGTAGAAGGGAAGGGCACAGATGGACGCAATCTGATAGACGAGTGGTGTCCACGGGGAGGGGTGTAGGGAGAGAGAAGAGGGGAATGGTAGTGCAGAGCAGCAGAACGTGTGCACTTATGGGCAATAGGCACGAAAAGAGCATACATTTCTTGATCAGCAATATTATTCATCCTTTGGGGACCTGCAAGGTTAGTTCGGGTTTTGTGCACTTGGTGAGGGTCCATCCCTAGCAGTTTAAGGCATGTTTTAGAGGTGACCCACGTATCATATGATGCAAGATATGTCCTGACAAACATATTCACATTTACATTCTGGTGTACCATACTGGGATGCACTGGGCTTACCTAGCACGTTTTAGGGGCTGAAGGGACTGCTACATGGTCTAGGATGCAGCAGCTATCATTTCTTAGCAAACTACTATCTGTGATGGGCAGCTTAGGAGATGCACGTTTTTCCCAAGGGATGTGGATCCATGGGTATATTAAGGGGACGGGCTGGATCCGAAACGTGTTTCAGACTATGGTGGGCACGGGGACATCCAAATTGTTTACCTGTGACCAAGGCATGTGGCCAGCTGAATAGTGCTTGCACGTACTCACCGCACACGTCTATCTCCCCGATTCTGGATCCGTGAGCACATCCAGACCCGTTTTTGGTTTAGATGTGTCCGCAGGACGGAATCGCGCTCCATGTATAGATAACATTTACTGAGGAAGGATACGCACGTATGTTTGAAAATTCCAAAGAATGAGTGTAGTTCCAAACCCTGCCCCCAAGGGCGCCACCCGCTAGAGCAGGTAAAATCTATGCAAAATGGCACCATGAATGTGCTTGTACCTACCTACAGGATGGGCAATCTTATAAAAGCCCATTTCCATGGGTAAAGCACTGTTTTAGCTATTGAAACAGCTTTGTAAATTACCCCTCTCTCATACATGTTGCAGCAATTTATACAGCATTTGCAGAATTAGCATATTGCAAATTAACTCTGTATCCAACGCCATGCCAGAACTCTGAGCCACCATGTTTGGGTATCTGGCTTTAGACTGCAACCTATACTTCATTCAACATAAACAATTTCTCTTAATTTTTTTCCAGACTTCAGTAAATTTCCAGTTCCAACTGTATATCTGGTGAAACCATCCTATAGTGAACTTTTTAATAACAAGAAAGGCGTCGTATCTTGTTTGGTCGTCGGCGTTGATTTGGCTGCCACCACAATCTCCTGGGAAATTGATGGACAACCGGTGGGTGAAAAAGAGGCAAAAGATCCATTTCCTCATCCAAACAACACCCAGACTATTACAAGCACTCATGAGGTTTCTCTGTCGAAGTGGAATTCAAGCACTAAGTTCTCCTGCAAAGTGAAACATCCCTGCTTAGCAGAGATTCTGGAGTCCATAACAATTAAAAGTCCAGGCAAGTATCAATATCTATTGCGGGAACACAGCTTGTTTTCACTTCACTGCAAAATCTTTCTGTTCCAGTGTGAGTCAGGTTTGGTGTCCATCACATAGCACAAAAGAGAAGGAGCCCAGTCCAAACCCGAATTTGCAGTTACCCACTAAAATATTCACATTTTTATGGATCCTGCATACAGAAGGAAATTTTATAAAAATCACGCCTATTCTTGAAAATGAAGTATGCGCGTACTTTCAAATGGTGAGATACGTGTACCAAATCTAGGTGTGGTCACTTACACCAACCCTAAACTTGGTGTAAATGTTCGCCAAGAGAATGCACATAAGTTATAGCGTTTTATAACTTAGGCACTTAAATTGCTATCTGCATAGGTTTCGCCCAAGCTTCACCCATCTACATGCCCACTCCCAAAATACATTCCATCAGACCGGTGCACAGACTCACACCATCCATGCACACAAGTCATAGAAAATACAGCGTACATTGATAGCACATAACTTTGCATGGGTCATTATAAAGTTACCTCCTCAATGTCTATAGAGAGGGAAGATTTTTAAATTTAATTTTAATTTAAATGGCATTTATGGCTGCCTTCCATCCATATGAATCCAAGGCAGGTTACAATAAAATTTGAAAATTATTCGTTAGTTTAATACGTAAATGCCTAATTAGATTTGTGGAGAGAATTTTACAAGGGGGCACCTAGTTTAAGAGGTCAAGTAAGCACCTATGTTAAGCCTCGTGTCTTTATAGAACACTAGCATAAGAGGGCCAGACATTTACACCTTGCCTGGAGCCTAGATTTTTAAAGTAAGTATTTTATAATCTACATACGTACTTGTGAACTCTGACTATGCTTGGCTATGCTCCATCTCTGTACATTTCTACCAGTATCCGGCATCAAGTCAGCGTAGGTACTTTTACGCTGTCATTTTTCTTTTATTTAAATTTTCAAAATAAATTAAGTATAGACAGAAAAAAAGAATGAACTACGGCAATAACAAATATGAGAAAATAAACAAAGGCAAAACAATCAGAAGCTTCTTCTTACGAGCCCACAATACAAGGAGGGCGCTGACTAAAGGAAATGACAAAACGCACGAAAATAGACCCAAGTAAGTGTAAATCCCTGATACGTACGCTCAGCGGCGCTTAAGTCTCCGGAGGAACAGCAGAGGATACCGCAAGCATTTTAATATTACTAAAAGAAGATAACTCACTAAGCTGAAAAAAATACATAATTAACAGATTTATATTTAGCTAAGCACTTGTAAGGAAATTTTACATAAAAAAGGCTCCAACCTGCAACACGACAGGCTTCAATAAAATAAATTCAAGTCTCCATTTTTGCATTTCTCTTGCAAGATCAGGACAACTGGAAGCCACATATATGCAAAAATGACATTATAAAACTACCCCCCAAAAGCTGAGTAATTGATTGATTGATGTGCCTATTTGTTATAACACGGTTCGGACAATAACTGCACATCATTGCAGCTTACAAAATAACAGAACTTCTCTTGCTTGTCTTTACAGGCAGACCAGTGAAGGCTCCTGTCATTGTCATGTCAAAGGCTAACTATGCAGGTCCTTCCCAGGTCACATACATCACTCTGTTCTGTGAAATCAAAGACTTCTACCCAGAGGACATCAGCTTGATGTGGTACAGGAATGGACTAATCAAAGAGAAAAGTTCCCACTACATAAATGGCCCTGTGGTAGAGTCTAACGGGACCTATTCCACTTACAGCATATTAAAAGTCCCAAAATTCGAGGAGGTGGTATCCTTCGTGATAAAGGTACAGCACATTTCTTCGACGGATGCTACGACTGATTCAGTACAAAATGTGTTTGGTAAGTCTAATTTTTCAGAGCTACAGTGGTGGATCTTGCTTTTGAAGCTATAAAAGAGAAGCAATTTTATGCTCTTGGGTTATGTAGATGCAACCTAACGCCTTTTCTTTTTCAGCCATTGATGAACACTAGAAGCAGGATTTTATTTAATTTGATTTGATTTAAATTAAAAATAACTCATAGCTCATCCTTCCCAACACATTTGCAACAAAGAGGGCAACATATGGAAAGCAGTGTGTATAAATGCCCGTAGCATGGGAAATAAGATCCCTGATGTTGAAGCTTTGGTGGGAGTGGCCGACTTGGATTTAGTGGCAGTTACAGAAACATGGTTCACAGAAAACTATGACTGGGATGTAACCATACCAGGCTATACTTTATTCAGAAAGGACAGGGTAGGAAGAAGGGGAGGAGGAGTGTCACTATATGTAACAAATAATATTAAAGCTTTGGAACTACAGAGCTTAAAAGTGAGAGAGGAGGCACTGGGGGTTAAACTAGAAAGAGGGAAAGAGAAATCTATTTGCATTGGTGTGATATACAGACCTACCTTACAGGAGGAAGAAGTGAATGGATAGTTAATTGAAGACATATGCAGCACTGCTAGGAAAGGGGAAGTGATACTGATAGGGGATTTCAATATGCCAGATGTTGATTGGCACATTCTGGCTGCAGTATCATCTAGAAGTAAGGAGATCCTGGATTCTCTACAGGGAAAACTATTCAGGCAATTGGTAATAGAACCCACATGTGAAGGGGCCATACTGGACTTGGTGCTTGCCAATGGTGAAAGTGTTTATGATGATATAGTGGGAGATCATCCAGTGATCACCAGATGGTGTGGTTAGGACTAGGGCTGATAAAATCCATTCAAAAGCGAGGGTCTTAGACTATAGGAAAATTAAGTTTGCCAAGATGGGCCAATACCTCAGGGAGTCATTAGTGGGATGGGAACAGCTGGGGGCTGTAGAAAAACAGTGGGCAAAACTGAAAGGGGATATTTTAAGGGCAACCAACCTTTTTGTTTAAATGGTAAAGAAAGGTAAAAGGAAAAGGAGACCGCTATGGTTTTCAAAAGAAGTGGCTGAAAAGGTGAAGAAAAAGAGGGAGAACTTCATGAAATATAAGAGGTCACAGAGAGAGGAAGACAGACATTTATATTTGGAAAAAAACTTAGAAAAGCTAGCAAAGTAGTCAGGAAAGCAAAGATTCAAAAAGAGGAGGAAATAGCCAAAGCAATAAAATGGGGGGATAAGACATTTTTCAGATATGTTAGTGAGAAGAAGAAGGGCAAAAGTGGTATTGTCAGACTTAAAGGTGAAGGGGAGGAATATAGTAACATAGTAACATAGTAAATGACGGCAGATAAAGACCAGCATGGTCCATCTAGTCTGCCCAGCAAGATGGCAAGAGTAGGTGCACCTGTCACTCTGTGCAGGCCACCCCTCCCCATGTCTTTGTTTAGCGGTAAACCCACCTCTCCATGTAGGACACTCCTATTTGTTGAGACGTTATATGGTTCAGAAGTTAGATGGTACTGTTTATTTTGTTTTTATCCTATTGCTGTAAAGGGATCCACTGTGTTTGTCCCATGCTGTTTTGAATTCCGTCACTGTGTTTGCCCCCACCACTTCCTTCGGGAGGGCATTCCAAGCATCCACCACCCTTTCAGTGAAAAATTTTTTCCTGATATTGCCTTTCAATTTACCACCTTGCAGCTTCATGTTATGCCCTCTAGTTTTACAGCTTCCCCGTCTTTGGAAGAGGTTTGTTTGTTCATCATTTCTCTTTAAGTATTTAAAGGTCTGAATCATATCTCCCCTGTCCCTCCTCTCCTCCAAAGTGTACATATTTAGGTCTTCAAGTCTCTTCTCATAAGGCTTCTGACGCAGGCTCCAAATCATTTTGGTCGCTTTCCTCTGAACAGTTTCCAGTCTTTTTACATCTTTTGCAAGATATGGTCTCCAAAACTGAACACAGTATTCCAAGTGAGGCCTCACCAGTGACTTATACAGTGGCATAAGTACCTCTTCTTTTCTGCTGGTAATCCCTCTCTGTATGCAGCCCAACATCCTCCTGGCTTTTGCCACCGCCTTGTCGCACTGTTTTGCCACCTTAAGATTATCAGAGATAATCACACCAAGGTCTTTCTCCTGAACCGTGCATACCAACCTCGCGCCCCCTATCTTGTACATTTCCCTTGGATTTCTGCTACCCAAGTGCATGACACTGCACTTTTTCGCATTAAATCGTAATTGCCAAGCATTAGACCAGTCTTCCAGCTTTTGTAGATCTTTCCTCATGTTAACCACTCCCTCGGGGGAGTCCTCTCTGTTGCATATTTTTGTGTCGTCTGCAAAAAGACATATGTAGAAGCTGATGAGGATAAAGCGGAATTGCTTAACAAATATTTCTGTTCTGTGTTCAGAGATGAAGAACCAAGAGCAGGACCTCAGAAAACACCCACAAACAGGAACAAAAGCAAGGGGCATCTGGAACAATTTTCAGAAGACTGTGTTCATTAGAAACTAGCTAAACTTAAAATAGACAAAGCGATGGGACTGGATGGGATACATCCTAGAATACTGAGGGAACTTGGGGACGTTCTAGCAGCTCCACTGACTGACCTTTTCAATGCCTCGTTGGATTTGGAAGTGGTGCCTAAGGACTGGAGAGAGGCTCATGTGGTAACTTTACAAAAAAGCGGAAGTAAGGATGTGGTTGAAAACTACAGGCCAGTTAGTTAAACTTTGGTGGTGAGTAAATTATTGGAAATGGTTCTGAAAGAGAAAATAGTGAGGTTTCTGGAGTCCAGCGGATTACAGGTTCTGAGGCAGCATGGATTCACCAGAGGCAGGTCTTGACTGACAAATCTGATTGATTTCTTTGACTGGGTGACCAGGGAGTTGGACAGAGGGAGAGCCCTAGATGTGGTGTATTTAGATTTCAGTAAAGCCTTTGACACCATTCCTCACAGGCGACTTATAAACAAATTGAGCACCCTAGGGATGGACCCTAAAGTTACTGCTTGGGTTGGAAATTGGTTGAGTGGGAGGCGACAAAGGGTACAGGTAAATGGAGCTCACTCTGAGGAGAAGGAGGTTACCAGTGGTGTGCCCCAGGGATCTGTCCTTGGTCTGATTCTTTTCAAGGGAGGAGTAGCCTAGTGGTTGGGGCAAGGTACTTCAGGCCGGAAGGTCGGGGGTTCAAATCCCACTAGAGGACAGCAACCTTGGGCTGGAAGGACTGGGGTTTCTAGTCCCACAGATGCTCCTTGTGGTCTTGGGCAAGCCACTTAACCCTCCATTGCCCATGTTCCCTGTAAGTATTAGTGTATGTGTCTCATATCCCTGCGTGTTAATTGTATCCCCCACTTGTGTTGTGACCGCTTTGATTGAAGGATAAGGCGGTATACAAAACTGTCTAAATAAAACATCTTTGTTAGTGATATAGTGGAAGGGCTGTCGGGTAAGGTTCGCTTCTTTGAGGATAACACCAAAATCTGCATTAGAGAAGACACCCTGGAAGATGTAGATAACATGAGGAGGGATCTAGCTAAGCTTGAAGAATGGTCTAGAATTTGGCAGCTGAGATTTAATGTTCAAAAATGCAAGGTCATCCATTTGGGCGGCAGCAGTCCAAGGGAGCAATATAGTATAGGGGGTGAAGTACTTTCGTCCATTAAATAAGAGCGGGGCCTAGACATGATTGTGTCTCATGATCTTAAAGTAGCTAAACAGGTAGAAAAGGTGACAGCAAAAGCTAGAAGGATGCTTGGGTGCATAAGGAGAGGAATGGCCAGCAGAATCAAGGAGGTGATAGTGCCTCTGTATAAGTCTTTGGTGCGACCTCATTTGGAGTATAGTGTGCAATTCTGAAGACCACACCTTCAAAAGGATATAAACAAGCTGGAGTCCATACAGAGGGTGGCTACTAAAATGGTTAGTGGTCTTTATTATAAAGCATATGAGGACAGACTTAAGGATTTAAATATGTACGCCTTAGAGGAAAGGCAGAATAGAGGTGATATGATTGAGATGTTTATTTTTTATTTATTTATTTATTTATTTTTGGCATTTCTTATATACCGCCTTTTAATTTTATCAAGGCAGTTTACAATGAACTGTCCTTGCCTGCCTGAGTGAATCCTCCCCCTCCCCCCCTCCCCCTGAGGTATTGTGTAGCCTTCTTCCTGTTTTCTCCACGTGTGCATAGTCTGTTTTAGTCTGCTCTTCTCTGATCAGAGAGGGGCTGTACTTTTACAGAGCTCTGCTAGTGAGTGGATATTTGCCTCCTGGGACATCTTACTGTGAGTTCTAGCTGTTTATTTAATTATTTACTGTTTGTCTAACTGTTTGTTTAATTATTTATTGTTTGTCTTAGTGGTGTGCTAGTTCAGCCTTCTCAGCTGTACTTACCTTGCCTCTCTCAACTAACTGGGCTTTGTGTGGTACCCCCATCCCCCTGCTGAGGGTTCAGGACAGGGTACCTTGTAACTGCCCTCTTTAATAGGACTTATCTCCCTCCCTCCCCTGGGGTAATTGTAGTTTTATAGGTACTTGCACATCTTAGAGGAAAGGGGCTGCTCTCAGGTGCAGCTCTTAATCCAAATCAGTCATACACAGAGGACCTGAGATTAATTAAGCTTCAGGTACACAGGGTGTATTAGGGGTATTAGATACACTTTTATTAGTATAAGCATCTACACCAATCCTTATTATATACCGAATTTAAAAGACCTAAACACAAGCTTTAAACTAAGATGCAGACAGAGGTCCAGCAACGAGATGGGGATTCTCCAGTCTTTTGCATTGAGTGCCACATGTATGATTTTCTCCCAGTTGGTGAGAGGTCCTACATATGCACTAAGTGCAGGGAGCTCTTTGCTCTCAGGGAACGAGTCCGTTCTCTAGAGGCTAGAGTAGCAGACCTGGAAGACATAAGAAAGACAGAGAAGTACATGGACGAGACCTACAGGGATATAGTCCTGAAGTCCCACCTCCAGTCTGGCAGCATCCCTGTTGCCATGGAGGAGAGAGGTCACGTGACAGGAGAGCATCACCCTGGTGTGGCAGGAAGTGATCCTGTAACTAGGACCTGTCCTCCAGGTGATGTAAAACCCTCTCGCACCGAGGACGTTTCTCCAGGGCCATGTCCCCATGAGGGGAGGGTCAGGACAGCTGTTATAGTTGGTGATTCAATCATTAGGAATGTAGATAGCTGGGTGGCTGGTGGACGTGAGGATCGCCTGGTAACATGCCTGCCTGGTGCGAAGGTAGCAGATCTCACGCACCGCCTAGATAGGATCATAGATAGTGCTGGGGGGGAGTCTGCTGTCTTGGTACATGTTGGTACCAATGACATAGGAAAATGTGGTAGGGAAGTTCTGGAGGCTAAATTTAAGCTTTTAGGTAGGAAGTTGAAATCCAGAACTTCCAGGATAGCGTTCTCCGAAATGCTTCCTGTTCCACGTGCAGGACCCAAAAGACAGGCAGAGCTCCGGAGTCTCAATGCGTGGATGAGACAATGGTGCAAGGATGAGGGTTTTGGATTTGTTAGGAACTGGGGAACATTCTGGGGAAAGGGGGGGCTCTTCCGAAGGGATGGGCTTCACCTTAATCAGGATGGGACCAGACTGCTGGCATTAACCTTTAAAAAAGAGATAGAGAAGCTTTTAAACTAGAAAATAGGGGAAAGCCGACAGTCACCCAGGAGCGCATGGTTCGGACAGAGGTATCCTTGAAGGATACTACCAAAAGCAGTGAGGTTCCAAAAGGGAGTATAGTAGCCCAAATGCCCTTGAGTAAGGAGCAGACAGAGCATAAAGATTCCCAATTACCCACGCCTAACAATAGCCAGATTAATATTAATAAAATACAGTCTCTAAAATGCTTGTATGCCAATGCTAGAAGTCTAAACAATAAGATGGGAGAATTAGAATATATAGCACTAGATGAGAGGTTAGATATGATTGCACTCTCAGAGACATGGTGGAAGGAGGATAACCAGTGGGACACTGTGATACCTGGATACAAACTATATCGTAATGATAGAGCTGAACAAATTGGTGGAGGGGTTGCGCTCTATGTTAGAGAGGGCATTGAGTCAGAAAGGATTAAAGTTTTGCAGGGAACAAAATTTGCTGTAGAATCACTATGGATTGAAATTCCATTTATGAAGGGGAAGGTGATGGCAGTGGGAGTATACTATCGACCGCCTGGCCAGAATGAACAAATGGATGATGAAATGCTCAAAGAAATCAAGGAAGCTAACAAAAGCCACAACAGAGTAGTAATAATGGGTGATTTCAATTACCCCGGTATCGACTGGGACAGTGTCACAGCAGGACAAGCTAAAGAGATAAAGTTTCTAGATGAAATAAATGACTGCTTCTTGGAGCAGCTGATTCATGAACCAACCAGAGGGGAAGCCATACTGGACCTAGTCCTTAGTGGAACGCCAGATCTGGTGCAAGAAATAAGGGTGTTGGGACCACTTGGCAATAGTGATCATAGTATGATCATGTTTGATTTAATCAGTGGAGGACAGATAGTAAAGGAATCCACAGTACTACCTTTTAACTTTCAAAAGGGAGACTATGATAGAATGAGGAATATAGTTCGGAAAAAAACTAAAAGGAGCGGTTCCAAAGGTTAAAGACTTACAGCAAGCTTGGGTGTTATTTAAAAATACTATCCTCGAAGCCCAGACCAGCTGTATTCCGCGCATTAAGAAAAGTGGAAGAAAGTCCAAAAAACTGCCAGCGTGGTTTAAAGGTGAGGTCAGAGAGGCTGTTGCTGCCAAAAGAGCAACCTTCAGGAAATGGAAAAAAGAGCCAAATGATGAAAACTGGAAACAGCACAAGCACTGGCAAGTTAAATGCAAAGCATTGATAAGGCAGGCAAAGCGGGAATTTGAGAAGAAACTTGCTACGGAAGCAAAAACACGAAATAAAGACTTTTTCAAGTACATTCGTAGCAAAAGGCCTGTGAGAGAGTCAATTGGACCATTAGATGATAGAGGGGTAAAAGGGGCAGTAAGAGGAGACAAGGCTGTAGCGGAGAGACTGAATGAATTCTTTGCTTCGGTCTTTACTGAGGAAGATGTAGGGATGTTACCCAAGACTGAAGTGGTATTTAAAGGTGATACTGCAGAGGAATTGAGAGAAATATCGCTACACCGGGAAGATATATTACAACTATTTGATAAACTGAATAGTAGCAAATCACCTGGACCGGATGGTATACATCCCAGAGTGTTGAAAGAACTGAAATATGAGATTGCAGACCTGCTATTGGTAATCTGTGAACTTTCATTAAAATCATCTGTAATACCTGAAGATTGGAGGGTCGCCAACGTAACACCAATTTTTAAAAAGGGTTCCAGGGGTGACCCGGGAAATTACAGACCAGTGAGCCTGACGTCAGTACCAGGGAAAATGGTAGAAACCATCATAAAGAACAAAATTACACAGCATGTAGATAGTCATGGCCTAATGGGAGACAGCCAACATGGCTTTAGACAAGGAAGATCTTGTCTTACTAATCTGATCTGTTTTTTTGAAGGTGTGCATAAACAGGTAGACAAAGGTGAGTCGGTTGATATAGTGTATCTGGACTTTCAGAAAGCTTTTGACAAGGTCCCCCATCAGAGACTTTTGGCAAAGCTAAAAAGTCATGGGATAGGAGGCAGTGTACTATTGTGGATCGGGAACTGGTTAAAAGATAGAAAGCAGAGGGTAGGGCTAAATGGCCAATATTCCCAATGGAAAAAGGTGAATAGTGGAGTACCCCAGGGATCTGTACTGGGTCCGCTACTTTTTGACATATTCATAAATGACCTGGAAAAGGGAATAACTAGTGAGGTTATCAAATTTGCAGATGACACAAAACTGTTTAAAGTTGTTAAAACCCAAGAGGATTGTGGAAAACTGCAGGAGGATCTGGATAAATTGGAAGACTGGGCATCCAAATGGCAGATGAAATTTAATGTGGACAAGTGCAAAGTTATGCACCTAGGAAAGAACAACCCACACTATAGTTACACGATGCAAGGCTCCACATTAGAAACCACCACCCAGGAAAAAGATTTAGGAGTCATCGTGGATAACATTTTAAAACCCTCCGCCCAGTGTGCAGCGGCAGCCAAGAAAGCAAATAGAATGCTAGGTATCATAAAGAAAGGGTTGGAGAATAAAACAAAGGATATTATAATGCCTCTGTATCGCTCCATGGTACGACCGCACCTTGAATATTGTGTGCAATTCTGGTCACCGTATCTTAAAAAGGACATAGAGTTATTAGAAAAAGTACAGAGAAGAGCCACCAAATTGGTGAAGGGGATGGAAGGCTACTCCTATGAAGAGAGGCTAAAAAGATTAGGGCTCTTTAACCTGGAAAAGAGACGGCTGAGGGGAGATATGATAGAGGTGTATAAATTAATGAATGGAGTGGAATGGATAAACGTGGATCAATTGTTTACACTATCAGAATATAGAAGGACTAGGGGACATGTAATGAAGCTACAGGGTAAACTATTTAAGACAAATAAGAGAAAATATTTCTTCACTCAACGTGTAATCAAACTCTGGAATCTGTTACCGGAGGATGTGGTAAGGGCTGTTAGTATAGCTGGGTTTAAAAAAGGTTTGGACAAGTTCCTGGAGGAAAGGTCCATAATCCACTATTAAAAAGGGACCCAGGATATCAATGCTTGACCTAGTACAAGCACTGCAGAACCTGTGTCTTTTGGGGAAACTGCTAGGTACGTATGACCTAGATTGGCCACTGTTGGAAACAGGATACTGGGCTTGATGGACCTCGGTCTGACCCAGTATGGCATTTCTTATGTTCTTATAACAGTTTTACATGGAACAGGTAAATTCAGCAACTATTTTACATATTTAATGCTTTTGAATATCTGGTCCACATTTCCCATTGTAAAATGGGAAGCGCATGTTTATTTTTTGCCAATGCCCAAAATCCGCCCCAACACGTCTCTTTGAAATTTGTGCGTTCCGAAGCTGTACATGTGAAAATAAAAAATTTTTAAAATCCGTATGCAACCTACATGTTCAAAGGTTGCCATTTACAAATGCAAAATAAATAAATAAAATATATAAATGCACAGGAGGAGAACCTCTTTCGACTGAAAGCAAGCTCTGCTATGAGGGGACATGGGATGAGGGTGAAAGGGGATAGATTCAGGAGTGATATGCTGAAATATTTCTTTATGGAAAGAGTGGTGGATCCATGGAATAGTCTCCCAGTGGAGGTGGTAGAGATGAGGACAGTGTCTGAATTCAAAGAACAATGGGACAAACACAGAGGATCTCTAAGGAAAAAAGGGGACTGTTATAATGGTTGATATGGAATGACAGACTAGATAGGCCATGTGGTTGTTTCTATGTTTCTTTTTTTTTTTAATTATTTATTTATAAGAGTTTTACAATTATACAGTAAATTTACGGTATAAAGAAATACAAAAAGTACAAGGATATCACTCTAAAGCAAACATAAAAGTACATCAGCCCACGTCTCGGGGAAACGTATACCTATATATAAGAGGTATATCTAAATAGAGAAAAGAAAGCAAGAGAATTATACCCAAAATGGAAAAAACCCTGGCCAACTAACACATAAAGGAAATCAATAGAAACTGGGGAATCAATGTGCCTTTTCCTTTTCAAAAATCCATTTTTCCAATTCTGAAGAAGACAAAAATACAAATTTATCATATCCAAAAGTAACACAGCATTTACAGGGATATCTTAAAAAAGAAAGTTGCCCCTAAAGCAAGAATTCTAGCTTTAAACACAAGAAAAGCTTTTCTACGCAACTTGAAAAATTGAAACACTGCCCCCAGAAAATTTCATTTCTTTTTTCTTGAAATATGCTTTAAGAATAGCAATCTTGTCCTCCTCAGAGGTCAAGGTCACTAATAAAGTAGCCCTAGGAGAAATATCATCTTGTGTATCTTCTAAGAAAGCAGTCAAATTGAAATTACTGGGAGCCGAAAGGACATCCCCTTCCTCATCCACCACGCCAGACGCTATTTTAGAAGAAAGGTAGTAACTTTTTATGTCGGAAAAAGAGTCAGCCTGTGGAAGAAGAAGAGTGTCCTTAAGGTACTTCTGAAACAAAATCAGGGGGGACAGCATAGAGCAAACAGGAAAATTAAGTACCCTTAAATTCTTGCATCGCGACAAATTCTCTAGATTCTCAAGTTTCTGATGTAACATAAAACTATCCTTCGCATTTACCGATTGAAACTCTGTAAAAGATTTAACTTGAGTATCTATGTTCGACACCACAGAACTCAAAGCTCCGACCTGAGAATCTAAAGTTTGAAACTTAACAACTACATCCTTAGTAAATTGACAAAGCAAGGGAACAGTCTCAGTAAGAATACGTTTCGTACGAGATACAACTTGCCATACATCCAGAAGAGAAATCGTGGATACCTGAGAGTCCTTAAAGGGAACAACGGGCTCCTGCCATGACACCACCTTGGGGAGCTCACCGTCCCGTTGAAGACTCACACTGGTCTGAGGCTCATTAGATATCTTCAAAAATCCTGGGGGAAGCGGAGGAGTTCGCTCCACTGAGCTCAAACTCGCTCCCTCAGTCGAGGGTAGAAAGGGCACAGTAGCTGAGTCCATTGACCGGGGCGTGGAAATCACATGTTTGTCGATAGATCCCACTTGAGATACGTCCACCAAGAGTTTCTTTTTTCGTTTCCCACCAGGCATTACTGCTCTCTAGCCAAACCCGCTCCTACCATGCTCCTAAGGGGCTCACAAGGGGCGTGTAATGCCCCTTTGGACACGCCCCTTAGGAAACGCCCAAGAAGAGCGCCATAGTAATGCAACAGATCTTATATCAGGGCCGGAAGATGACGTCAGCTGGGCTGCCCCACACAGGTCGGAGGATCTCACAACCGGCACTCTCAGCCTTTGCGGTAACCAGACTGCAGAATGGACGCTCCCCATGTTTCTATGTTTCTATAAAGCACACAACAACTCTGTAATTTTTTTTTAAATTTTATGATGTTGTTACTCGTCTATTCCAACTACCGTCAAATTTCTATGTTCCAGGACAATTTCTCTATTGCTCAATCACATCAGATATGCTTTTAGAGTCTCCTGTAGAACTCCATATAGAAAAAAAAAGGATCTAAACATATCAACCATAGTTTTTGATATTGATGACAATCATTTGCATTTGTAGTACACTCGTTACACAGACAGGATCCCAAATTTTTCCGTAATTTCCTAAATGTGCATCCAGTCACCTCCAGGATGGAAAGTTTGGCATCTTCTCTTTATTTAAAATGATCGAATGGTATAAAAGCAAAATAATTAATTCTAGCATGACACCGTGATATGTGAGTAAAGAGGTAGTATAGGGAGAATAAATAACTGTTCTAGAGAGTCCATGACAGAACCAAGAATTCTTTCATTTATATAACAGAGTTTTTATACCATTTTATCATTTTAGTCAAAGCGGTTTACATTGTAATTTAAACTTGGTAATGTACATTAAAGAGGGACATTGATAACTTGGATTCTTCTGAGGCAAGGGAGGGTTAAAGTGACTTGCCCAAGGCCACAAGGAGTGCTGGTGGGAATCAAACCCTGGTCTCTTAGTTCTCAAGCCAGTGCTCTAACCTGAAAAACAGGAACAGGGTCAGTGCAAGGGTATTGGGTGCTCCAGGTGAGCCTTATAAATTACACTCCTCCCCCCAAAATATTATTGCAACACCATCCCTCCCACAACAATCCTGTGTTGCTGTGGAAAGTGCACACCATAACCAGCTTAGCTCCCAGCTCCTGGGCTTGGGATCAGACCTTTAATTGCTGCCTGTCTCTTGATATATATAGAGATAGATAGATAGATTTATTTTTCATTGTCAGCATGTTTTCATCTAATCTGTATTTTGTTTGAAATCAACAGCCTGTCTCTAGCATCTCCTGTTAACTAATTCTCACTGCGCTGCACTCTCTCTATCTGGTGTCTGTTGTGGAGGCCAAGTTAAATTCCATTTCATGATTCCCTTCTACTTCTGTACTGCTTTTCACTGAGTTTTATATCTTTGCCTGTCTGCGTTCTAACCTTCCTGTGTGTGCAGCAAGCATAGCCCACCACCCCCCCCACCCCCCCCCCCATCCTCCATTGAAGGATTGCTAACCCTCTTCTCCTTCCTTACCCATGTGTGATTCTGCATTTTGCCTTTCTTGCTCTGGAAAGTGCAACACCCTTATTACAAGCTTAGCTCCCAGCTCTCGGGCTTGGGATGAGACTTTTAAATGCCTGCCTGTAGGTACTGGCTGTCTCTTGATATATATTTTTTTTTCATTGTGCTTTCATCTGATCTGTATTTTTGTTTGTAATCTTGTTCAGCCCCCTCCTTTTTTCAACTGTCTCTAGCCTCTCCTCTTCTCATCCTTATTATCCCTCCCTCCCACCCCACAGCCCACCCACCCCATAGCTAACAGTCTCTTATATCTGTCCAGTGCTCGTTATCATTATCATTATTACTCACAGGTGCACCCTAATGCCCTTTCTCCTGACTTTCCTTCATATTTTTCTTCTGTCTTCTGCTCTCCTCCATTTCTTTCTTATGGCTCTACATCATTTTCTCTTCCTATTGTTGACACCCCTAATCTTCTCCCCTCATACCATCAACCTCAAGGACCTTATCATCCCTTCTTCATGATCCTCACTTCTCCCACCATCTTGTCATTTACCCTATCATCAGCTCTTGAGCTTCACCATTTTCTCCACATCATTCGGCCATCTCCTCTCTCTCTCTGAAACAACCTCACTCTCATTACCACCATGTGGTCTCCTCTCTGCCCCGTATTCATCTACTGCTTCTTCTTCTGTCATCTGGAGATATAAATCCCAATCCTGGCCCCCCTAGACTTCTGTCACACTCCCAGGACAGATCCACACACAACTCCTCAAATCTTATTCATATCCCTCTCCTTTCCCCCTCTTCTCTTCCTTTCTTTGGTGCTTTGTGGAATGCACACACCATCTCAAATAAGCTTTCCTTTATTCATGATCTCTGTCTCTAGTGCTCTCCATCTTCTTGCTCCAACTGAGATCTGGCTCCTCCCAGAAGACTCTGCATCAGTTATTATTATCTTTTTTACAGATTTAATATACCGCTCTTACTAGAGCATCAGAGCAGTTTACAAAATAAACTGAGACTGCTTTAGAGAGAAAGGAACGCCAATTTAGGACAGGAAAGAGGACAGGAACAGGCAAGATAGAACACTCAATACAATGTTAGATAGCGAGGAGGCATAGAATGGCTAACGGGGAGGTGGTGATAATATGGTGGGAGGGGGTGGAAGGTCAAACGCGATGCAGAATAAGTGTGTTTTTAACCTGGTTTTAAATGTTTTATATGAGAGTTCAAGACAAAGATCTGGAGGGAGTGAGTTCCACAATCGAGGACCCAGGAAGAAAAAGGCAGAAGAATGGGTTAATTCAAGATGGGCTTGAGAAGGGGAAAGTAGAAACATACGGTTAGAGTGAATTGATCTAAGTGAACGATAAGGTGTATGAAGATGGATTAGGTCTGCGAGATACAGGGGAGTGCCAGTGTGGATGGTCTTATGGACAAAGATAAGCCTTTTGTATTGTATACGATAAGGAACCGGGAGCCAATGTAACTGTATTAAAATGGGGGTAATGTGATCAAAACGGGATATGTGAGTCAGGATGCAGGCTGCTATTTGATGGACTAGTTGCAACCTACGAAATTGTGACTGTGGAAGGCCTGCCAGGGAAACGTTACAATAATCTAGCCGGGATATTACCAGAGATAAGAGCAAGGTGGTCATGGAAGGAACAGATAAAAAGGGGTGAATTGTGCGGAGTTGTCTTAAAGTGTGAAAGGATCTACATACTACCAAAGAGATGTGTTCCTTAAAGGAGAGGGAAGAGTCTAAAGTTACCCCGAGATAGTACAGAGAGGAAATGACAGGAACTGGGGAATTAGAGAGAAAAGGAGCAAGAGAAGGGATAGGGGAACCAAAGGTGAACCAAATAGCAGTTGTTTTGGAGAGGTTAATGTGCAAAAAGTTGGATGAGAGCCAGGAAGCAACAGAAACTAAGCAAGTTGCTGCCCTCTGTCATGCAAGGCTACCAGTTCTCCCACAGACCTTATCCCACTGGTCATGGTGATGGTGTTAGGTTTTTACTGTCTCATTCCTGCCAATTTGAACCCCTCCCCTGCCTCAGTCTGATTCTTTTCTCTCCTTTGAACTCAACTACCTCTCCAGATAGCTGTTATTTATCATCCCCTGATAAGTCCACATCTATCTTTCGCACTGACTTTGATTTGTGGCTTTCTTTTTTTCTGGATTCATCTTCTCCCTCCCTTATTCTCAGGGACTTTAACATTCATGTTGATAATCCCTCTGACCTCTATGCTTTAAATCTCCTTTCCCTTACCTCCTCATTCAACCTCCAGCTTTGCTCTACTGCCCCCACTCACCGGCATGGCCACTGCCTTGACCTTGTCTTGTTTTCTAATTGCTTTCCCTCAAACATCTGTACCTCAGTCATTCCCTTATCCAGTCATCAACTGCTAAGCTTTACTCTTCATCCTCTGCCTCAGTCTCGTCCAGTCTCCTCTAACATCTTTAGAAATCTTCTTGCTATTGACTCTTCAGCTGTCTCTATTACTGTCTTATCACCTCTTTCCTTGCCTATGTCAACAGATTCTGTTGATAAGGCAGTAGCTTCCTATAACACTGCTCTCTCATCTGCTCTGGATGTTCTTGCTCTGCCCATGCCACATCCTGTGAGGTGTACTACACCTCAGCCCTGGTTGTCTTCGACTATTCACTATCTATGTTTCTGGGCCCACACAGCTAAATGCACTTGGCTCAAATCCCACTCCCTTGCAAACTTTCTTCACTTCAATTTCATGCATACCTCTTTCCAGTCAGCCATAGCACTCACCAAACAAGACTATTATGTCCAACTGACTACCTCCCTTGCCTCTGACCCTCGCCATCTCTTTGTAACACTCAACTCTCTTCAAGGTGCCTCTGCCTCTGACCCCTCCTTCCCCTCTGCCCAAACTTTGGTCGACTATTTCCATGACAAAGTCCACAGGATTACACTCCAATTCCCCACGAGGTCAATTCCCTCCCCTCTCCCCCCCTCTTCGCTCCCAACCCTCCCCCTCAACTTTTGCAACCCTTTCTTCTTTTTCTAAGATCTCTGAAGAGGAAATCACATATCTTCTTTCCTCCTCCAAATTCAATACCTTCTCCTCTGATCCTATTCCCATCCATCTCCTAAGCTCCGTTTTCTCCACTGTCATCCCTTCCATTTCTCATATACTCAACCTCTTGCTCTCCATTGCAACTGTTCCTGCAGCCTTCAAGCATGATGTGGTCATACTTCTCCTCAAGAAACTCTCACTTGACCCTACCTATCCTTGTAATTATCGACCCATCTCCCTCCTCCCCTTTGTTTCTAAACTACTTGAACATGCCATGATTTTCTCTCCTCTCAAGCCCTTCTATATCCACTGCAATCTAGCTTTCATCCTTTACATTCAACTGAAACAGCTCTTGCCAAATTCTCCAGTGACCTGTTCCTGGCAAAATCGAAGGGCCTTTACTCAATCCTCTTCTCCTCAATACTTTGTCCTTGCTTGGTTTCAAGGGCTCTGTGCTCTCCTGGTTCTGTTCTTATCTATTCCATCGCACTTTCAGCATATGTGCTAGTGGATCCTCCTCCTCTGCTATCCCACTCTCAGTTGGTGTACCTTAAGGGTCTGTTTTAGGCTCAGTCTCTTGGTGGGCTCATCTCCTCCCATTATTTTCAGTACCATCTTTAAAATGATAACTCTCAGATCTACCTCTTGAGACCTGGAGTCTCTCCAACAATCCAGGCCTGGATTGATTGATTTATTTAGGTTTATTCTGCACTATTCATGATCAGCATGGTTTACAAGAGAAGAACATTGTACATAGAACAGTTTACATAAAATATAATTTATATAGAACAGAATTACATAGAACAGATGAGCAAGGAAACAAATAACTATGGATCTCTGTCTGCCTATCTGACATTGCTACCTGGATGTCTCACCATCATTTGAAATTGACCATGGCTATAACTGAGCTTCTTATCTTCCCCCCTAAACCCACCTCTCCCCGTCCTCTTTTCTCTATCTCTGTGGGTAATGCTATCTTACTCTCTATTTCCACGGGTCACAACCTTGGGGTCACCTTTGACTCCTCCCTCTCCTTCTCCACTCACATCCAACTGATAGCTAAAACCTGTCACTTCTTTTTCAATAACATCAACAAAATTCACCCTTTCTGAACACACTACTAAGACATTTATTTATTTCTTTATTTAGCAACTTTTCTATACTGCTGTATCTACAAGTCACAGTCTTGTACGTGGAACAATCAAACAAGAACGAGAATGTTACATAGAACATAGGTAATAATAAATGAAACTAAACAATGAGAATATAACTATTTACATGGTGGAGAGTGGTTCAGTGTGAACATGGTCCGGGTATGGTAGGAGGATAGTCAAGGGTTTGACCCAAAGTACTCCAGGAAAAGGAGGGTTTTCAATTTATGGCTAATTTCTCCTAGGTCCGTGAGTTGGCGTAGATCAGATATGAGGGAGTTTCAGTTGGTGGAGGCATAGGAGGAGAAGGTTCTGCTGGTAGTGGTGGAGCTGGAGTGGGTGAATGCACTTAGGACTGATAACAGATTGTGATCAGTTGATCTTCTCACTCTCTTGTAGAGAGATTGTTGCAGGAGGGTGTAAAGAATGTTCACCGAGACGTGGTGAATGGCTTAAATATAATCAGGGAGATTTTGACAATATACACTTATCCACTTATCCACTCTTTAGTCACCTCCCGTCTAGACAATTGCAACCTCCTCCTTGCTGGTCTCCCTCTGAATCATCTCACTCCCCTTCAACCTGTTCAAAACTCAGCTGCACGACTAATCTTCCGCCTGCCTCGATATGCTCATATAACCCCTCTTTTCAAGTCACTCCATTGGCTCCCTATCTGTTTCCATATCCAGTTCAAACTTCTACTACTGATCTATAAGTGCACTCATTCTGCTGCTCCTCACTACTTTTCCTCTCTTATCTCTCCCTTCACCCCTCCTTGAGTGCTCCGCTCTTCTGTCAAATCCTTTCTATCACTGCCCTTCTCTTCTACTGCCAGCTTCAGACTTCGATCCTTTCACTTTCCTGCTTCTTATGTCTGGACAAACTACCTGAGTCTGTGCATCAGACTTCGTCTTTGGCCTTTATCAAATCGAGGCTGAAAACTCTCCTCTTTGAGGCCTCTTTTGGATCCTGATCCGCTCATTCTCCCATATGTTTCCTTACCTTTCTCCTAGCTGTTTTCATGTCCTCAACTGTTGTGTTGCTTGTTTTTGACTAGATTATAAGTTCTTATGAGTGGGAACTGTCCCTTACATATGTCTTACAGCAGTGCGTACGTACGCCTTGTAGCTCTATACAAAGATCAGTAGTAATAGTAGTAGTTGTAGTAAAATGCAGAATTGGACATCACACTTTTAAATATTAAACTTTGCTTTGTATGTGTGTGTACTCCCACTCTCCCTGCTGGTGAAAAAATGTGCTGATGACTTTTTGGGTTTGCGTGGCTGTCAGGATCTATTGTTTTGCTTTGACTGAAGCTGCTGTTTGTTGCCCTTCAGAAGCTGCGCCCTAGACCACCACCTAGTCTTACCTAATGGTTGGGCCGGCCCTGCACATGGAATTAAGTGACCCTTCCAGTCATCCATGGAGATCCATTAACATAGCAGAATTTGGGCTCATTAGTTCTAAAAACATTCTTAGCAAGCCCGTCCTAAGGGGGTGAATTAGTGCAACCACCTTCTGGGACCCCTTACTGCTGCACTAGCCTTGCCTTCGGTTCTCTGACATCACCCAAGAGCACTGGCAAGCTGGTAGTTGCTATATGTTGTGCAGCACAGAAATTAGAGGTGGGACAGAAGTCACGACAGCAGATATATACACAACTTCCCTACCTAAATCTAAGGGGACTACCCTCCCTGCTCTTTCATCTCAGGTGATCATGTTCCCAAAATCTTTGGGCCGTGCACTCATAGGTTCAGCTCTGGCTCCAAGCCCATAGTTTCTGCAAATCACACAACTCCTTAGATTATTATTCTGGCTTTCCTTTCCCCCTGTCTGTGAGACAAATATGCTCTTTAAGGAGAGAGAGGTATCAACTTGGCTAACAATGGTAATAACCCATCAAGAATACAAGGCAGACAGTAGAGGATTTTATTGTATTATCTTTAGAATTATACAAAGAGAATGTTGCCCATTATTGTAGCAACAATGGATTATCCTTATCGTAGATTCATAATACCTGTGCATAGCTTGGAACTTTGCTGGTCATCATTTTAAAATTAAAGTCAATATTCAGCTGACACCAGCTAAAGCGAGATGATGGTGGCAGCCTAGAACATATGGATGACCACTGCAATATCCATTTAGTTTAGACCTGCTATTCAGCGCTCTTCAGGGTGACTTATCCAGATAGCACGTTCTTTATTGCTTGAATAAATTTCAAAAATATAAAATTAAAAAAACAACAACGTCCTGTATACTCTTATCCATTTATTCACAAAATTAGGTCCCAATCTTCAGACAGCTTTATGAGTGGTAGGTAATAACTTAATTCTTGTCTGTTGAAAGACTGGCAGTCCATGTAACTTGAGACAATGGAAGCCCCGAGCCATTTACTTGATTTCTTTATAAACTTGCCACAGTATTCTGGACAATTTCATCCTAGTTTTCTGCTTCTTTGTTAAGCCTATATATATATATTGGATTACAATAATCCAGGCTGGAAATCACTACTGCCTCAATTACTCTTTCTGATCAATAAGGCCATATCTACAGAATGAATCCACATTTGGTAATGGTTTTTTTCACTATTGCAGTTAGGCTTGATAGTCTTGAAAGCTCAGATGCCATCTCTTCTTTCCCAGTAAGCTGAAGGATCTTACACCAGGAACAATCACAACCATTAGATCTTCTTTATAAAATTACATGGAAAAAGTTTCTTCTAGTGCTCAGTCTTTGGTCCAAACCCTTTTTCTTGTCCAAGGCTCTTCTTGGGATCTGCATCTTTGCCTTAAGAAATCATTTCTTTCATTTCTCTTCAAAGAACTTAATGTACTCAGATGAATTCTCCCTGACATATGACCCAAACAGCTCTTTACTTCCTTTCGAACACTATCATACTTCACAGTGGGCTATGGGCAGGACAGTGAGTATCCATCCTTCACCTCCCTGCTAACCCCATTTCCCCATTTTCTTGCTAATTCTTCACCCCAGCCCTATCTTCACTTTGCCATCATTCATCTTCCCCTCCATTCTCTTCTCTCAGGCCCATCTCTCCCTTCCATCACTCATTCCCCAAATCAACCTCATCTCCCCTTTTCATCATTCATCCTTCACTCAACTTGCATTCTCCTTCTCCATTTCCCATCTCTCATTTCCTTCCCCCTTCTCCCCTCCATACTGCATCTTCCTCCTCCATCCCTGATCTCTCACTCCCACTCATCCCTTTCATTCTTTTCTCCCCTTCACCCTTCATCCAAGACCCACACTCCCCTATCACTCACCTCTTCCTAGTCTTCAGCCTCTCCACTCATCTAGCCTTTTGTTTTCATATATTTTTCTGCTATGCTTTCAGAAATCAGTATTGTCTGTGTTTTTTATTGCTTCCAGCTTTTGTAGAAAAAACAGAACCCAATGTCACGGTTCTGCAGTCTTCAATGGAAATGGGTCAGGTGAAATTGGTCTGTCTGGCAGATAACTACTGGCCCAAGGATATCACCATGCGGTGGTTGGTGGGGAATGAAAGTATGAGTTGCTCTGCCAATTCAACTACCTCTCTAAGCAATGGGAAATATGCTACAACTTGTGATCTCATCCTCACATTGGAGCAAAGGCAGAAGGGGAAGACTTACACCTGTTGCGTACAACATGAATCTAACAGTACACCAATCAAGAAAGATTATCATTCTTCAGGTAAGGCCTAACCTTACTGACCTTTGGATTAGATATGCCCAGCAAAGAGTAAAATGAGCTCAGCCATAGACTTGTTCAAATGGACTATTTATGAAGTTAATGTAGGTGCCTATGGATTTTTATAAAATAGCCTCACAAAACATGCATCAATCATGGGTAGGTGCACATTTACAACTGCCTGGGAGTTGGTGCAAGTTTACACGTGTGAAGGACACGCATGTCCGTATATTTCATAGACTATGGGTGTACTTTGTAACTCCACCCACATTCAACCTAAACTCCTCCGCCAAACACATCCGAATTGGGCCACAGAAAACTAGCTTTGAATATTCTCCATGTCTACTTTACATTCACATAATCCCTGGAAAGGTTTTGCAAAAGCCCTTATCCATAGGTGAAACAGGGCTTTCCAGTGAAAAAAAAGTTTAAAGAGCCAGTGCCATTTTTAGATGAGAGGGCAGTTGCCTTTTGAAGGTGGTTTTAGAAAGACTAGGTGTTGGAAATTTGTGCCTTCAGGCTAACTAAAGTTAAATTCTATGTGGAAAAAAAACAAGTAAACAATAGTGACAGATCCCATTCTAATCATTATAAAGGTAATTTTAAGAGTGGCTAAATGTGTAATGTTCAGGGCTACCCTCCCCCCACATGCATAATGTACACTAATTTTCAAAGTGAAGTGATGCTTATGCTTCACTCCTGTTGGAATTCTGCACACAATAATTCAAAATTTTGCATTTTTTTCTGATTTCTTTTTCTGCATTGTATTTTCAATTAAGTATCACTCAAAAACAAACTGTTTTATTATTTTAACAAACACAGCCTGCAAAGGTTTGACACAGAAGTTTGAATTTTCTTTGCAGAATTCCAGCAGGAGTAAAAATGCGCCCCATCAAAATAAATTGTGTGCATTCACTCATGTTTCTGCTCAAGGGTGGTGCAGAAGTTTCAATCGCAAGGGGCAAGCAAGTTCTGTAGGTCTCCCAAGGGACCTGCTTGTTTCTCATGAAACCATGGTATTCCTGCACTGGACCCAGAAACATGGGTGCACACTCCCACATGCCTTAGAGGGAACATTGACATTGCGCAATTTCAAATGCTCCGTCTCTGCATATGAAGTCCAGTTTTAGGCATGGAAATACTTCTGAAAATCGTAGACTAGACTAGCAGCAGAAATCTTCCTAATGCCTAGTCCCAGATGTCTGCCCTTCCGTCTGCCATTGAAACGGGTACCAATGCTTCTTCCGCTCAGTCACGATATTAAATAAAGGACAAGGGGATTGCTCGTCTCAGTTCCCAATGTGTTTTATCAGTTTCACCAATGAAATTGAAGAGGTTGTAGTTCTCCTTTACTAAATGTTTCTTATTGCAGAATACAAGGCACCGGTGCCAGAATCCTATCTTTTGTCACCATCCTTTGAAGAACTCTTTGTGAATAATGCATCAACGCTCACCTTCCTGACTAATGCATTAAATGCCACTGTCATATGGATGGTAGATGGCAAGCACATGACACAAGGAGTCAACAACGAGTGGAAGGAGTACGGCAATGGCACCGTTTGGCTGCACAGTACTCTGAACGTTACTCTTAAGGAATGGAAGACGACCAAAATCCTTAGCTGTCAACTGACGTCCCCATTGCTCACCTCCCCATCACAGTTTAACATCAGCAGACAGCACAGTAAGTGCCTATCACTGTTAGAAAGTAAATCGTAGATGGCTGTGGAGTGGCCATATTTTAGGTCATTATAAAATGGATTGCCCTTTTCATTGCCCTGAGGGTGCAGAACATGCCAATAACCATTTTGTTTTCTTGGCAAGGACCAACTCTTAGCAAAACACCATAGAGAGTACAATTGATCGAACATAAAACACTCCTGGGTTCGGGAAGTCATGAAATGGCAGTATGCTCTCTCAGGGATAAGGTGACCAATTCTTCTTGTGCCTTATCAGGCCCCTAAAACATGACTCCTCTGACACACAGACTACATTTACCAAACAGTTGTCCCATAATCAAAACATGGGAAATAAATGTAGCTGCAAACAGCACATTGTTAGGTGAGAATGGTCAAGAGTTTTATTATGAATTCCCTTTATTTTGTATTTCTGGGGTGAAACGATGCAATTTATAAGCGTCTACATTTATTACATGAAAAGGATTTAGTCTTTGCCTGAAAACGAACCTTGAACATTACAGCATATGGCTCTATTCACATGGGAAGGAGACATATAGTCATGTTATGTTTAAATTTTAGGGTGAGTAATATATGCATTGCAGATCAGTTGCCTGATAAAGTTTTAGACATGCTTGGGATTCCATTGTATGAAGTCCCCTCCATTGCTTGCTTGAAGTTCCTATGGTGAGTCTGAATGATTTTAAGATGCATGGAACCTGTGTTTTACTAATTCTCTCCTTTTTTAAATACCTTAGGTCAGCCGAAAGCCCCAAATATCTTCGTTTTCCCACTTTCGTCTGAAGACATTTTGGTAAATCCACTGATCTCTTTGGTTTGCTTAGTAAAAGATTTTTATCCCGAAGACATTTTTGTGAAGTGGGAAAAGAGTGGCACTGAGGGCAACCTTAACCCCTCTGAGAAGGCCGATGTTAAGTGTGATCACCAAAAACAGCAGTGCTCTGTGACCAGCGAGATAAGTGTCTCAAAGAGTGATTGGCTGGAAGGGGCCACCTACACCTGTGTGGTTGCTCACATTTCATCAGAAAAGACGATGACGAAACACACAGATAAAAATACTGGTAATCCAACTTTCCATCAATTCTGCTTCTGTAGCAGGTCTTCACTTCCTCCTGTCAATGATCATTGTCAAAGATACTGGTGACAGATACATTCCTAAACCCTCTAATCTGTACCCTATCCATATACTAAACACATGGATTACCTTCTCCGATATATTTGCTTTATGCATTAAATGATAACCCAAAATCTTCTTTGTGAAGACTTTTTATTCTTTTCTTGTATTTTTACCATTTTCTATAACATATGTCTGACTTGGCATAAATTAAATTTGTATTTCAAAGAAGTACAGAGTGTTAGTCCCTTATCTTCACTGTAGAAGCTTTTGTAATCCCCTCCTATTCCAAAGAAAAGAGTCAATCCATTTTCTAGACCT
The DNA here is from genome assembly GCA_033557465.1 of Ichthyophis bannanicus. NCBI lineage: Eukaryota > Metazoa > Chordata > Amphibia > Gymnophiona > Ichthyophiidae > Ichthyophis > Ichthyophis bannanicus. Next base: position 127,886,351 of record CM066048.1, read on the forward strand.
CTCTCGCTAAATAAATCCGGAGCTCTGTTAGATCCTACAAATTATTCTCTGCGTGCAAATACCAGGGTCCTTCCTTTCTACTCTCTTAATGTCAAAGCCAGTGCTTTGGTTTCAGATGGAAATATCACACCTCATTAGCAGCAGATACAGACAAGAATTCAAGAAACACACAGGAGCCAACCATGGACAGAGATTCTTCTCTTTTTTGCAGCCACTGTCCCCCCACAGGTTGAGCTCTTGGATACACGTGGCCTCCTGAACTTTATTGATGCATGGCTGGCTGTCTGGAACAAGATCAGGAGCCAAACACAAAACCAGGGTTCAGGGTACACAGAGCAGGAGCCAAAAACTAAAACAGGCTTTAGGAGCAAAATTAGATAGGCTTCAAGAAGAAGAACATGAAACACTAGAGGAAGACCAGGCCCAGAAACAAGACTAGGATTCAAGATTTCATCTGGAACAAGGAGCAAGAGGTCACAATGAGCTAGCGGCCAACATAGGGACTAGCTGTGCATAAATAGCCAAGGCACTTCCATGATAGGAGTCAAATAGCCTCCTTAGTGGAAGCAGCTGGGAATCATCAGGCAACATACAAGTCCCAAGTCTAAGATGCAGTAACCTGACCAACTATAACATAGTGGGCACAACCCACAGAGTTTGATTTCCAGTAGGCAATGACAGGAAAACTCTTCAATGGACAGCACTCTTGGGTTGCCAGCAAAGGCATCTATTCTGTAAAAGTTGTAGAGATGCAGGAAAGAATTATTAGAGCATCACTCATCTCTTGCATCTGCCCTCTTAATCTTTGGCGTGTCATTAGAAACATTTGGGAGGGAGGCTGAAAATTTTCAAGTGATTCAACCATGTGAGTAGCTGGGGAATTTAGCAGTATACTTTAACCAGTGGAAATTGCTTTGAGAATTTCCCTCCATGTGACTAAAACCTGGATTTAGAGCATTTTGGAATGTGCTACCATGTGCATTTATGTAGAGGGTCTTTTTAAAAGCCTTAGTTGTGATTTGGACATCTGAAAACGTGCACGTGGACATCCTCAGAGCTTTTTAAGACATCTCCAGTGTAGGGACATCCAAGCAGACAGAGGGCATTGTGGAAGCATGTCTGGGGCAGGGCAATGGACTTAGATCTCCTCACTGAATCTCAAAAACATCTGGGATGTCCAAGTTTAGACCTACTCCAGGCATGAATAGGCATCAGGAAAGTGTTTGTTTTGGCCTTAAAACATCCAGAGTGTAGCGAAGATGGAGAGTTAAGTGACTTGCCCAACAGTGGGATTTGCGTCCTGGCTTCCCTGGTCCTAGCCCACTACTCTATCCATTAGGCTATCAGACATCAACATGCTGAACTGCCATTCCAGGGATATCTCTGTAGACGTTTCCATATTGGGCATGTCCACTTTTGTGAAGTCGTGCCTAAACTCAGATGTGCTTGCTTTTTTTTCAGATGTTCTGGACGCCCCAGATAGCACTTGGATGTCCTTTGTAAAATGTGCCTTAAAGGAAGCAATCCCAAGTCTACTCTCATGCGTATCGAGGTTGGGCGTTCCCAGGGGTGGAACTGGTTTTACATATAGACTTTACAAAATACAGAAGTGCATGCGTATAATGGCAGGCATACATGTACATATTTATTTCCTTCTTTTATTTTATTTATTCATTTAAAGATACTTGCTATATTGTCATTGGATCTATTTGATCTTCCTACTGGTTTACAAAAATAATCCCTATAAATACTGTACAGTACAGAACAATAAATTCAACAGAGATACAGGAAATAAAGCAGAAGAATTATAAGAAGGGGAATAAAATAGTATAACATAATAATATCAAAAGACACATTAACATTCAGCATTCATTAGTAGAGGGAATTATAAAGTTAAAATATATCTAAAAGTGAACACAGTAAGTCCTCCCATACCAACCCACTCCCTTATAAATATTCTGCAAAGGAGCATTGAATAAGCCACGTTTTGAGACCATTTCCGAATTTCTTGTAAGAACTTTCCAAAGTGGAAAAGCAATCCATACACTTGAGTCCTGAAAAGCAAAGGTGATATTTTGAGTCTGGTCTAACCTAAGCACCCAGAAAGAAGGCACCACCAGTAATTTTGCCTGCACTGATTGCAGCTAACAACTAGGATTATATGGTACAAGAAATGTAAAGAGATATAGCAGAAAACCTGTATAAGAACCGCAGGGGTCATCATTCGTATTTTACGTTTAATTCTATTTACCACTGGAAACTAATGTTGCTCTAGTAACAGGAGAGTTACATGATCTGAGGAACCAAGATTATAAATAAACTTAATGGCCCTATAATCGAAGTCTTGATAGATTACAAACAAACACCCATCAACAAAGAGTTTCAATACGCCAAGTGGCTCTTTTACTAAACGTCACTAAGGTTTTGCACTTAATGTACATTACCAACGCACATTAAGTGCAAAGCTTCCACGTTAACTGTTGGGGTCATGACCAGTACGTTTCTGGCAACTAACATGCAATTGAGTATTATAATGGGCAGCCTTTAGGTGCACCCACGCCAAGTGTCACATTCACTGCATTCACGCGCTGATGTGTTCTCCATGCCCATGGTCTGCCTTTAACCCACCCACTCTCCACATCAGCGTGTGAGTGCCAATTAACGCATGTTTTAGCAGTCAGAAGCTGGCATGGCCATGTGTTAGAGGTCAACACGGCACTTAGTTACAGACCCCCTTAGTATAAACGCTCCCGAGAAGATGCAAAGACATGCATGATGCGGTTTGCCATTGGTTGCATTTAGAAGCAGTGATTTCATAAGGGAACATATACGTGCACTTTCTCACCATAAAACTGATGCATTTCTACATATACTGGCCACATCCACTTTGTTTTACTTGATACACAACCCATCAAGAGTGTTTATGTGGTCGCTTATAAAATTATCCTGTATACAAAAAACAACTGGACATTTCATAACGGCATTTATTTCAATAACCCATCTGTCACCAGCAAGAGTGGCATAATGTGATGAGCAGATTTCTACTTTGGACCATGAAATAGCTCTTGCTGCTAGCTACTTTTAACAGTTTTTCCTACATCTTGCACACCTGCTCCTCACTCCTCCCCTAAGCCCCTTCTGATGCACTTGCACTGCCCCCCTCCAGATCTTCCTTCCTGAGGAACTCGGCCACTGAACTTTCCTTCCTTTTCCAGACTGGTGTTGGATTCTTTTGAGGGAAGCAGCTTAGAAATAAAGGGACAAATTTTCAGCGGCAGCAGAAAGTGAATTTAGGGACATTTTTACAAAGCCCTCTGCCAGTAACGCACTTATGAACTGAGCTACCAGCACAGAGCTTTGAGATAACTCAAGAGTGGCAGGTCCATCCATCCCTCTGCAGTTACCACGCTTCAACACGGCAAACCAGCTATTTATTTATTTAGACAGTTTTGTCTACCACTTTATCCTTCAATCAAAGTGGTCACAGCACAATTGGGAGATACATTTAACATGAGGAGATATGAGACACATACACTAATACTTACAGGGAACTAGCGCCACCCATTGAGGTAGTGTGAGCCACACCTGCGTAACTTGCACCAATCGCAGGTAATGCAGGCTACAAACCCCAGAAAAAGCCTAAGTCCTTTTGAAAACTGACCCAAAAGTGCATATGTGGAAACTATCCTTCAAAAATTGCTCCAGGAATAGCGTGCACACAAATTTGCACCTTCTCTTTGTACAGGTGCTTTTGCATGAAAATTCACAAGCATACCTTTGGCAATCCAGAAGCATACATGTCAGGGCACACTCCACCCCAAAGCCACCCCCAACAGCATCTCCTTGGTTTACATGTGTGCAAAGAGACTCATTGCACTGAGGCAACACAAGAAGGTCTCTACCATGTCAGTTCAAGGGGCCCTAATTAATGGTCTCTCCAAGGTGTGCTGGAGCCCTCCACTTGCATTCCTACCATTGGGGGTGATACATCAGTATCACGGTTTCAATTACAAGGTGCTGGCAAGTTCTGCAATATTCCAGTGGACTCAGCTAACCCTTACGATTGATATAAGAACATAAGAACTGCCATACTAGTTCAGACAAAGGTCCATCAAGCCCAGTATCTTGTTTCCAACAGTGGCCAATCCAGGTCACAAGAACCTCACATATCCCAAAAGTAGTCAGTCCCATGCTCCTTATCCCTAAGGGTAAGCAGTGGTTTTGTCTCAGTCATCCTTAATAACGGCTTATGGACTTTTCCTCTAGGAATTTGTCTAAACCTTTTTTTAGACCCAACTACGCTACCTGCTTATACCACATCCTCCAGCAACAAGCTCCAAACTTTAATTATATGTTGAGAGAAAAATATTTTCTCTTATCTGTTTTAATTATACTAATTTGTAGTTTTGAAAGATTAAACAATCAATTTGCATTTGTCTGTTCCACTCCACTCGGGATTTTATAGACCTCTATCATATCTCCCCTCAACCGTCTCTTCTCCAGGCTGAAGAGCCCCAACATCTTTACCCTTTCCTTCTCTGTACTTTTTCTAATGCAACTATATGTTTTTAGAGATGCAGAGACCAGAATTGCACACAGTACTCAAGGTGCAGTCACACATTTATTTATTTTAGGTTTTTCTATACCGTGCTCTTTAAAATCAGCTCAGTTTACAATTAGAACAAATTTGTACAGTGCAGGCGGCATCCACACTGTACTTACAAGGAACAGGGTTTACAACTTGGCTAACTGGGGTAACTATGTACAGGCTACTTAGTAGCAGGCTACTCAGTTAAATAACTATATACAGGCAAAACAGTCGGGTCAGCGATGGAGGGTGGGGACATGACTGTTTGGTGGCTATTTACAAGCGTGTGTGCTATATACAGGATTGTGTGCTCTATACGAGTTGTGTACTATATAAAATTGCATATCAGGTGTCTAGCAGCGTTACTGGGCGGGGGTGTGACTGCGTGTTGTTGTTGGGTCTGGAGTGCTGTGTTGGTGGTTGCATGAGGCTGGATGTTGTGCATCTCCGTTGTGGGAGTAGTACTGGAGAAACAGGTGGTGTTTCAGAGCCTTTCTGAATTGGGCGAGGTCAGTTATGGATCGGACGTCGGGTGGGAGGGCATTCGAGCCCGTGGGTGCGTAGTACATGAAGGCCCTGTTTCTTGTTGCTTGCGAGCACTTTGTGATCTTGCTGGGGATGTTCAGTGTGTTGGCAGCGGCTGACCTTCTGACTCTGTTTGAAGGAGTGGGGAGGACGAGGTCCATGATGGAGGTGGAGGTGATGCCGTGGATGGCCTTGAATGTCATCAATAAAATTTTGAAAGCAAGTCTGCAGTGGACCGGTAGCCAATGTAGGTGTTTCAGGATTGGAGTTATATTGTCACTCCTGGCAGCTCCGTGTAATATTCTGGCAGCTGCATTCATTGCGAGCTGCAGTGGGTTCAGTGTGCTTTTTGGGAGACCTTGTATGATTGAGTTGACGTAGTCAAAGTTGAGGGTTACTAAGACTTGGTAGACTGTCTGGAAATCCTCCGGCACCAATAGGGGTCTAAGATGACGGACCGTCCTTATTTTGTGGTATATTGCTTTGACAGTATTATTTACGTGGGCTTTCTTGTCCAACTCTTGGTCAAGGATGACCCCTAGGTAGCAGATCGAGGTTTTGCTTTGAAGCTCTGTGCCTCTCACCTTTAGAGATGCGGGGGAGGGGGTGAACTCTTGATTCCTGGTGATGAATAGTGCCTCAGTTTTCTTAAAGCTTATTCTGAGGTTTTGTGTGTGGAGCCATTCGGTTACAGCGTCGAAAGAGGTGGTTAGGGGTGAAAAGTCCGGATGGTCAGTTGAAAATGGCATGTAGAGTAGCACGTCATCCACGTACATGAGGCAGGAGATATTGAAGGAGCGGGTGAGTGCACAGATTGGCTGCATATATATGTTGAAGAACAGTGCTGAGAGCGAGAAGCCCTGCGGTACGCCCTGTTCTTGCCGGAACGGGTTGGAGGTCTTGAGGCCAGTGCGTACGTGCTGCCATCTGTCTGTGAGGTATGATCTGCACCAGCTTAAGGCTGTGTCCTGGATCCCTTTCTCTGCGAGACGCCTTAGAAGCAGTTTGTGGTCCACGGAATCGAAGGCTGCGGCAATGTCCAGGAAGATTAAGGCGTATCCCTGTCTTATGTTGTCCAATCCTGTGATTAGTGTGCTGAAGAGGCTAGACAGGAGTGTCTCGACTCCGTGCAGCTCTCTGAATCCATGTTGGCTTGGGTCAAGGGGAGCAGTGGTCTCAATATGATGTTGGATTTGACGTTGGACAAGTTTTTCAATTATTTTGGCCATTAGAGGGATGCTTGAAATTGGCCTGTAAAAATCCACTTTCTGGGGGTCGAGTTTGGTGTTTTTTAGAAGTGGTCTAATGGATGTTTGTTTCAAGCTTCGTGGGAAAGTGCCCATAGAGAAGGATAGGTCTATATGTTTGGCTAGAAAGGGGCTGAACTCTTTGTGTAGTTTTTTTATCCAGAACACTGGGCAAGGGTCATTTGGGGCTGTGGTGGTGTTGATAGCAGTAATGGTGTTCTCGATGTCTCTCACTGATGGTGCTGAGAAGGTGGCTAGAGGTGTTGGATGGTGTAATCTGTGTATGGTTGTGGATGGTATAGTCTTGTCAGTCTGGATTGATTTCGATTGGAGGTAGTCCGCAAACTCTTGTGGCTGTGGCATGCTCAGTTGGGTGGGCGAAGGTTTGTTTGTAAGGGATCTCACCAAGTTAAATAAGTCCCGTGGTTTGTTCAGGGAGCACTAAAGGAGTTCAGCGTGGTACTGTTTCATTCTCTCTGAGATCGCCAGATGGTGTTTTTCCAGATGGGTGGTGTAAGTTTCCTGGTCGGCGGTGGAACGTGATCGCTGCCATCGTCTTTCAAGTTTCCTTATATGGCGTAGTGAGGTTCGTAGCTCAGGGGAGTACCATGGAGAAGCCTTCCTTCTCCTTGGTGATGTGTCTGCCACTGATTGGTGGGAGATGGAGCTGAGGTTTTCGTTCCAGGCGGAGAGCATTTCCTCGAGGTTAGGGTCTGTGAGGTCGAATAGAGGCCGGGTTTTGTTGAATATCTGTTCCTTGTCAAAGGGCCGGAAGTGTGCTTTTGCTGTTGTACCTTCATTGGCTGTAGAATGGCTGCTGGTGTGACCCAGATGTATGGGCATTTGGAAACTTAGCAGACTGTGGTCAGACCATGGCACTGGTATGATGGATAGGGTATGCGTATGGTTTGGGCCTGTGGCCGCCCGCAAGGCAAAGATTAGGTCCAGTTTGTTACCCTTTGAGTGAGTGGGCACATTGACTACTTGATCGTAGCCCAGCTTATCAAGAGCATCGAGGAAGGCACTGGATTGGGCCTCTAGGAGGGCAGGAATATTGAAGTCACCCATGATACAGTTTGATGTGTGTGGGTTCGTAGAGTTGCAGGCCAGATCTATTATAGTTGAGAGGTCATCGGGAGAGGTGGAAGGGTACCTGTAGATTAGGTTGATGGAGTTGTGCTTGTTAGTTATGGAGATGGTGTCACCTGTAGATGGGAACAGAGGAGAAGGAATCCCACACAGCTCAGAGGGAATTTTGCCCCAATCCAGGATAAAACACAACATTCCTTCTAAGATTCACAAGAGTCCACTAGCTGCATTTCTACCTTATGGGATGGTACGACATTGTCATGCTTTCATTTTCACCCCTGTGCACACCCACATCGAAAGTGTATGCAATTAAACTTACACACATGGAGATCATGGAAAGTATATGACTTACGTGCCTCAATGGTGTGTAACGTTGCACGACTCACTATAAAATTACTTCCTGCACGAGTAAATAAACTGGGTCAAATTTAAGGGCTGTGTAAAGACGGTCATAAAACTGATAACAGTTTTGCAGACGCAGTGAATTTTGCATATGTAGCAAATTCCTGGTTTCACATCAAAAAATTCATTCATTTTCACGTCTTTCTGCAAAGAAACATTTGCACCGAAACGCTATAATTGCCACAAGTCATTTTCTTGCCTCATTTTGAAATGACACAAATACTAGCCAAAACAAATATTTGGCCCTGGACAAAAGATCTGTACACAAATAATTTATTGTGCCTGCTAAAAGATGCACATTGGACTGTGCAACCTTTGGAGAGCTTCTTAAAAAGAGACCCAGATTTATTTTTATTTATTTATTTTTTATACCACGCTCTTTAGTATCAGTGCGGTTTACATGTATATACCAACAGGTACTTTTATTCCCTTGTCCCCGAAGGGCTCACAATCTAAGTGTACCTGAAATGATGACTTAAATAATAAGGGAGTTACTTTAGAAGCCCTATTCACAATTTACACATATATAATCAGGCATATACACATGTAAATCGCATCCACCCGTAAACAGCCATTTTAGAAAGGATCCACTTTAGACGTGGATCACTGTTCCATGTCGCAGGGGTGCATGGTCTGGTCTATGCAAAAGTCAAAACATATATTCCCCCAAATTTTCCATGTATGGATTTACACTTGCTCCCTGGCATGAATAGGCATTCGAAAAATGCACATTTTGATCACACCCCCCCCCCCCCACCAATTGAAATAAGGTCAAGATAGAGTCCCCTGTAGTTAATCAAGAGCATCAACATGTCTAGGTTTGCAAAATGGCTCAGCTGCACGTGTAAGTGCCGACATTTGCATGTGTTCATTGAGAAATGCCGACACTTACACGTGTAAGTTGCTGTGTTTTCTCCGTCGATTATCCCCAGGTGGACATTTGTAAAAGGAAGCCTCCCACCACATAGGAAGTCCATCCAATGCATTTCTGCTCTTCCTTCTACGTATTAAACAGCAGGTCCATTTTGAGGGGTGGAGATATGTCAATTTTACATCAGCTTCCCACATGCATCCTCTCTTCTACAATTGATATAGATTGGCTGACCGTTTTCACCTCAACGTCACTTCAGCCACATAAATGGTCTTTCTGAAATGTGCCTTCACACCTATGACACAAATACAAGAAGTTGCATTCATGCACAATCCCACAAGAAGTCAAGAGGAGTGATGGAGGGAGGAGTGGCTCAGTGGTTGGGACAGGTTACCTCAGGCCAGAGGGCTGGGGGTTCAATTCCCGCATAGGGACAAGCAACCTCAGGCCGGAGGGACTTGGGTCTCTAGTCCCATGGCCACTCCTTGTGGCCTTGGGCAAGCCACTTAACCCTCCATTGCCTCAGGTACACTTAGATTGTGAGCCCTTTGGGGACAAGGGAATAAAAAGCACCTGTTAGTATACATGTAAACCACACTGATTCTAAAGAGCACGGTATAATAAATAAATAAATAAATAAAGAGGCACAGAAAGCAACACAAAATGAACAAAGCTCCTCTTCCCGTGGCATTTGCCAAATGTCACATGAAATATACAAAATTATGAATCTAGGTTTATACAGAGAATTTCATCCAAATTATGTCAAGGTACACACAGATTGGTAGTGGAAGATCTGAAATTTGAATGGAAACATAGGGAGACATACAGTAATAGCTTGTCCAGTGTTACATGGAGAGACCTGGGTATAGCAAGGATTAGAACTGAGATTCGTGGTAGTAAAATGACATGACTAAGGTCAAAGAGAATAGCAATTGTCCCGCAAAGACCATTGGCTCCAAAAATTTTCCTGACTCATATTCCATGGCCCAAACCAGATGTTTTTCCTTTCATCTGTCATGGAAATGGGCATTATGCCTCTTTCACTCAGTCATGATATTAAATAAAGGGCAAGGGGATTTTTTTTCTAGTGTTTTATCAGTTACACCAATGAAATTGCAGAGATTGCAATTGTTCTTTGCTAAATGTTTTTCATTACAGTGTACCAGGTATCGGGGCCAAGGTCCTATCTTTTACGACCATCCTTTGAAGAACTCTTCATGAATAAGACAGCAACTATCAACTTCCTGACCAATGTGCCCAATGCCAGTGTCATATGGATGGTAGATGGCAAGCCCATAAAAGAAGGAGTGAAACAGGAACGGATACCTTACAGCAATGGCTCCATTTGGCTGCACAGTACTCTACCAGTTACTCTTATGGAATGGAACACAACCAAAATCATTCATTGTCAACTAAACTCTACAGAGATCACCTCACCCTTGCAGTTTAATATCACCAGACAATACAGTAAGTGCCTGCAATTAAGCCAGTCAAAAAGTAAATAGTGGATAACTATAAAGTGGCCGTATTTATAGCTATTATTAAATTGAGTGCCTTTTGAGGGTCCTGAAAGACAAGTATGTTGAGGTTGCAGGAATAGGCCAATAACAGTTTCAAATGAAGAGTCCTTCTAGGCCCTCTCCTGTTACTTCACTATACAAAACTATGGAAACCCCAAACCAAGAAGTTACCAGAGGTTCCAGGCTACTTGGCATTATAAAAAGTCATATCCATGGAAAATGGCCCTGTGCCTTTCAATGGGCAATGACAATATTTGTATGTACTCTCAATCATTATGAAGTTATTTTCTAGAGCATTAGATTTGGGCAACAAAGAAAAGGATTCAAATTGTTGAAGATCAAGCTATATTCGTATTATAATATGACTAGGCCCTAATGAAGTATCTTCCATAAAGCTTATCATTTCCTATCTTATTAATTCTGCAGTTTTTCATTCTTGCCAAGTTAAACCTCTTATCAAATCTCATTTGTGCTACAATCGATTAAACATAAGACACTCTTGGGATTGAACAGCCATTAAAACAGCAATAACCATTCTGAGGAGTAAGATGAAGAATTCTTCTTGTGTCTTATTGCACCCGTAAAAGTTGAGTTGCCTAATGGTAACCCACATTCACCAAAGAGAAGTCCCATAATCCAAACATAGGAGTAACTGCTTAGCAAATATAGCTTCAAAGGCTGCATTATTGGGTGATCAGTGGAGGAGTGGCCTAGTGGTTGGGGCAAGGTACTTCAGGCCGGAAGGTCAGGGGTTCCAATCCCACTAGAGGACAGCAACCTTAGGGCGGAAGGACTGGGGTTTCTAGTCCCACAGGTCTCCTTGTTGTCTTGGGCAAGCCACTTAACCCTCCATAGCCCACGTTCCCTATAAAATAGTTATCTCCAAGTTATAATGCCCTGTTCAATGTAATTTCAGTTTGTTCAATGTAAGCCACACTGATGCAGAATAGCACAGCATATAAGAGAATATAAATAAAAGATCATTTTCAGGGGTTCTATCGAGAAAGAGGGTGGAAGATTGTAATTTATAGGGTTCTACATTTGCTGCATGGAAGAATTTAGTCTTTGCCTGATAATTCATGAACATTGTAGCATGTGCCATGTTCTCTCTAAGCTGCCTGGAGTCCTCCACCACATTCCTGCAGTTAGGGGTGGTACTTCAATATCACGTTTTTAACTGTGATAGGCAGATAGCTTCCCAGGGAGTCCTGCAGAATCTACTTGTCCGTTGCAGTTGAAAACACAGTATTGAAGCTCCATCCGCTACGTTCAGGAACATGGGCAGAAAACTCCCACATAGTTTAGAGGGAATGTTGGGCATTTGAACGTATGCCATTGGTAAAGAGATATATCTTTGCGTTGTATTCCGATTTTAGGTTTTCTGATATATGCATCGCTTAACAGTAAGCTGATAAAGTTGTAGACAATCTTGATATTCCATTGTATAAGGTCCCCTCCCTTGCTTGCTTGAGGTTTACATAATGAGTCTGAATGATTTTGAGATGCATAGAGTTTGTGTTTTCCTAATTCTCTCTTTTTTTTTTTTAGATAACTTTGATCAGTTAAAAGCCCCAAGTATCTACCTTTTCCCACTTTCATCAGACCTTTTCACAAATCTGCTGATCTCTTTGGTTTGCTTAATCAAAGATTTTTATCCTGAAGACATTTTCGTGAAGTGGGAGAAAAATGGCACTGAGGCCATCAACATCTCTGAAAAGGTTGATATTAAGTGTGATCATCAAAACCAGCACTGTTCTGTGATCAGCGAGCTACGTGTCCCAAAGAGTGATTGGCTGGAAGGGACCACCTACACGTGTGTGGTTGCTCACATTTCATCAATAGTGGAATTGAAAAGAAGCAGCAATATCGCTACTGGTAAACCAACTTTCCATCATTACTGCCTCTGTATCCCTCTTCTTCCTGTCAAAAATACCGGTGATATGTGTATTCCTCTCTCTCCTTTTTCCCTGTAGTCTTTTTCCCTATGTATTTACATTATGCATTAAATGGTAACACAAATCGATTTGTGAAGGCTTCTTTCGTTTTTGTCTTATATTTGCAAAATTGTCTATAATATTTATTTGGCTTATCCTAGATAAACTTTGAATATAAAAGCATTATAGACTGTCAGTCTCTTATTATTCAGAGGCAATATCTCCAAATGAGTTCGTTTTCCGCATGCCATGAAGTAACGAACCTCATTCCTAAGCTAGGAATGTGGAGTATGATCTTAGTCTCTCAAATTTACTGCCATTCTCGCTGTAATACTTGCTTCATGCCAACAATAGTTTCCATCTGAAGGTCATAGGATGTAAGATGTATAGGTAACTTATTAAGATATGCTTGGAAATTGTTTTTAATCAAGCCTGTGACGCCCAATATATACCTTACCTCTGAATGTAGCATTGTAAACAGCTCTGCTATATATCGAAGGGTGGTCAATCAAATCAAATAAACCATAAATAAAATAGAAAATATTTCTGGATCTTTACACCCCTTTTCTTGGTCTCCAACTGCATTGCTTGGTACTTTAGAAACTTATTTTTTATTTTTATTTATTTACATTCTCTTATATACCGCGCTATTCTGCATCGGTGCGGTTTACATTGAACAAACTGAAATTACATTGAACAGGGCATTATAACTTGGAGATAACTATTTTACAGGGAACATGGGCTATGGAGGGTTAAGTGGCTTGCCCAAGACCACAAGGAGCACCTGTGGGACTAGAAACCCCAGTCCTTCCGGCCCAAGGTTGCTGTCCTTTAGAAACTTCTCTCTCTCCACTTGATGCACAGCATAATTACTTTGTACTGACACTTCTGTTATCAATGTCGTAATGTTTTTCTGCTTTGCTACTATGTCCAGTTGTCTCACATCAACCTTGTTATCAGTTCAAATGGGAATGTCCCTGGTGATCACAACCTCTTCATGCTCCGTAATTCTTGTAGAGTCATGATCGCAGTGTTCCTCTAGTATGTGGTAGTATTTACAAAGTTTCCAATGGATGAGGCAGGCTACATTACTGTCGCAGGTCTTGGTGAAGAAGTATTAACTGAGCCAAAAGTGAGTCATGTTACCTGGATCAGAGCTCTTCCAGTTTGGGGCTCTTTTTGGTTTGCTTTCCAACTCTTTTCTTATTACTTCAGGCCATTCCTTAGCTTTAATGTTGCATTTTCTAAATGTTCTCTTATACTGAGTAGCCATTCTGCTTCTTGATTGTGCCCTACAGGGTCCTCATATAAGTTTCTCCAGTTGGTTTATGTTTCAGCTCTTCTCTTGTAGAAATAAAGACCATCATTCCCTTATCTTCACTATAGAAACATTTGTAATCCACCTCTATTTCCAAAATGGTAATCAATCCATCTTCTTGACTTCTTGGGCTAAATAAAAAGCTTTCTTTGGTCCCACCATTTCATCTCTGCAAGCAAATATGAAAATCTCCTTTCTATGCTCTTAATTCCCAAGCCAGTGATTTGGTTGCAGATGGAGAACTCTTCAATGGGCCACACACCCCCATTTTTAGACTACCAGAAAGAATGATAGTGTCATACGTACATTTCTCGAGTCTGCCCTCTTAACCTTGCTTGCCTTGAAAAATGTTAAAGGACGGCAGAAAAATGTCAAACTATTAGCCTAGGGCTGGGCAGGCCCAAAATGTTTGTTTCATTTCGTTTGGTTGAAAATTTTGTTTATTTTCATATTGTATTGCTTCCATTCAATAGTGCACCCTACTGTGCAATAGCAAGCACTATGGCACAAGAGTACACACCATTGAGAAATAGCAATAGCACATACTATTCATGCATAGAAACACAGAAACGTGACGACAAAAAAAGACGACATGGCCTATCTGGTCTGCCTTTCCATATTGACTACAATAGTCTCCTTTTTACCTTTAAAGATCCTCTGTGTTTGTCCCATGCTTCTTTGAATTCAGATGCTGCCCTTGTCTCTACCACCTCCACTGGGAGATTATTCCATGGATCCACCACTTTTTCTGTAAAGAAATATTTACACATATTACTCCAGAGTCTACCGCCTTTCATACTCATCCTATGTCCTCTCGTAGCAGAGCTTGCTTTCAATAGAAAGAGACTCTCCTCCTGTACATTTATGCCATGGAGATATTTAAACATCATATCTCCTCTATCCCATCTTTCCTTTAAAGTATACATATTAAGATCTTTAAGTCTGTCCTTTTATGCTTTATAACGAAGACCACTAACCATTTTAGTAGTCACCCTCTGCACTGACTCCAACCTGTTTATATTCTTTAGAAGGTGCGGTTTCCAGAATTGCACACAATACTCCAAATGAGGTTGCACCAAAGACTTATACAAAGGCACTATAACCTCCTTTCTTCTGCTGGCCATTCCTCTCCCTATGCATCCAAGCATCCTTCTAGCTTTTGCCGTCACCTTTTCTACCTGTTTAGCTACTACAAGATCGTCAGACACAATCACGCCCAGGTCCCACTCTTCTTTTGTAGACAGAAGTACTTCACTCCCTCATCATACCACTCCCTTGGATTTTTGCAGCCCAAATACATGACCCTGCATTTTTTAGCATTAAATCTCAGCTGACAAATTCTAGACCATTCTTCAAGCTTAGCTAGGTCCCTCCTCACGTTATCTACTCCTTCCTGGGTGTCTACTGTATTGCAGATTTTGGTATCATCCGCTTACATAGTCAAAAATGAATTATCGGGGGCACTGGCAAGCACATGCAAAATGGGTGCCTGAAATGAGAACTCCAGTCCTCATTCACATATAAGCCCAAATCACACTCTTCCTGAGTGGAAGATACCCCCGGCCCCCCAGCATGATGCAACGACTTCCCTTTGTAGCCTGAGTTGCCTGGAGAGAGAGTCCAGGAAGCTACTGTGTACCATGGAGAAATTACACGATGGCTCTGTTTGAGGGAGGGCTATGTGGCAGGGCCATCACGCCACAGAGTTAAGTGACATAGAGCAGGATGTGGGTGCGTATAGAACAGTGGTTAGCCAGAAGAAATTAGGCGGCGCCATGTGCAGCAACTTCAACTTGGAGAAAGCAGCAGCTGACAGTGGACTGGAGCGCACTGTCGTGGCCCCCCCTAAGGAACCAGCTGAAACCTGTCTGAGCTGTGACTGTGCTTACACATTGGTACTGAGAGTTGTGAGGAGAGCCCCAGCACTCATTTGAGGGCAGTAAGGCTGCAACATTATACAGCAGCAGCCTGCAGGAACATCTGTCACTTTGGGACAGGATGCCTGGCTGTCCAAGACAGAAAAATGAGTAAAAGGATAGTGCAAAGAAGAGTGGAAAAGCCACGTGTGCTAGGGATCCATAAGGCTTGGTAGTGAGGCTCTGGCTGCTGTTAATGGAGATTAGTTTCTTCCACCAGAGATTCAGAGGATTGCGCCCCCCCCCCCCCTCACCTACTGCTGTGCGTGACGTGGAGCCCAATTCAGGTAAGGGCACATCCGGGCAGTCCGGACGGCCCCAAGTAAGACGGGCCTGTCTGTACCCGATTCTGGACCGCAGGAACAAAACGCTTCCACGGTAACCAGAATCAGGCCTGAGAATGGCCCAGCATGCCTGTGCCGCCTGCAGGGATATCCTCTCCCCAGGCACCCCGCGGCCTCAGCCTCCCTTTCCCCCAGGCCCGATCGCCGGGGTTTTTTCTGCTTATTCCACCTTTGAGGTGGAATAAGCAGCACATCCCCAGGGTCCGGCAGGATGTACAGGACCATGACCTCAATCGGCCTTGTACGTCCTGCTGGGCTGGCCCACTCCCACTCCACCCCCGCTCCGCTCCAATCCTGCTCCTTCCCGCCCCCTGCCAGCTCGCCCCTTCCTGATTTTCAGGACGTACAGGGAGAGCTGAAGGGGGAATTGGGCCTGCATCCCATAATCAGACCCTTAGTGCATAACAGTCTTCTTGAGGACTGGAGGGGGGTTAATATTATAAAGAGACCTGTGTAAGACCAGCGCATTCCCCCCTGAGTGGCCAATATGGTGCAAACATTTAGCAGAGGTTCTGGTGATTCTGGAGTGCATAGTGGGCCCAATCAGGCCTCTTCTAAAAAAAGTCAAGAATCACCTGAACTGGAGGCACCTACGGCAAAAGCTAACTTTTTGGAGCTATTACAAGAATTAAAACTGATGAGAGGAGATCTCTCCAAGGCTATTGGAGATATGAAAGAAGAACTGAAAGGGCTAGAAGAACAAGTTACTCAGGAGATTGATATAGGGGAACAAACTGATGCCACTGCAGTTATTCAGTCTAAACTGAAGAAGGTGGAGATGTCAGTAACTGAATCAAGAGAAAGGCTAGATGATCTGCAGAATCACTAGAGGAGGTGTAACATAAGGATTTTTGGCTGGTCAGAACCTAGTGGAGGAACGGAAGATGTTCTCAGAATGGTGCAGGAAGTCTTCATGTTTTGGGTTCTTGGGAGCAAAGCCAAATTTAGTCTCAACAGGGCACACAGGGGAATTTGCAACCAGAGTAGGGAGTCTGACTCTCCTCGCCCTATGCTTCCATGATTTTGAAGAGAAACAGGCCTTGCTGCAGAATACAAGCAGATCGAAGGTGACTGAATTTCAGAAACTGTGGTTGCAGATCTATCCAGATCTATCACCTTACACCCTTGAGAAAAGCAGTTTTCAGCCGCTGACACAACTATTTAAAGGCATGAAGTATAGATGGGGATTCCCTTTTGCTATCTTTTTTGAATTTGAAAATAAATCTTATCAGATTTCTGATTTGGATGACTGTTTGGACATGGTGTAGGAACTAGCTGGACCTCTGCGAGTCTCCTTCTCCACACACATCCAGCTGACAGTTAAAACCTACCATTTCTTTCTCTACAATATCAACAAAATTTGCCCATTCCTTTCTGAACACACTATTAAGACACTTATCCACTCCTTGGTCACCTCTTGTCTAGACTATTGTAAGCTACTCCCTGCTGGTCTCCCTCTAAATCATCTGTCTCCCCTTCAATTTGTTCAACACTCTGCTGCGCCACTAATCGTCTGCCAGCCTCGTCATGCTCATATTATCCCTCAAGTCACTTCATTGGCTCCCTTTCCATTTCTGCATCCAGTTCAAACTTCTCCTGTTGACTTTTATGTGCATTCACTCTGCAGCTCCTCACTACCTTTCCTCTCTTATCTCTTCCTACACCCCTCCTCGGGATCTCTGCTCTTCTGGCAAATCGCTTCTATCTGTGCCCTTCTCTTCTATTGCTAACTCCAGACTTTGCTCCTTTTACCTTGTTGCTCTTTATGCCTGGAACAAACTACCTGAGTCTGTACGTCAGGCGCCTTCTGTGGCCCTTTTCAAATCCAGGCTGAAAATTCACCTCTTTGCTGCCGCTTTCGGATCTTGGCTCACCTAATCTCCTTTATGTTTCCTTACCATTCCCCCTAGATGTATCCCATGTCTACACCTACTGTGTTGTCTGTCTTGTCTTGATTGTAAGCTTTGATGAGCAGGAACCGTCTTTTACATGTGTCTGTGCAGTGCTGCGTACGTCTTGTAGCGCTACACAAATGTTCAGTAGTAGTAGTAGGAGGAGGATTTGCAGAGGTACCGCAGTCCAGATTGGAAGGCAGTCGCCCTAAAAAGGAAAAATGTTCCTCACAGCTGGCGAGAATTATGGCAGCCAGGAGACACCACAGTGGTAGAGATATGGATATTTCAAAGCCTCCACCATGAACTGTCCTGGGGGTGCTTTTGGACCTTTAGTAAAATGTGCAGGCTCTGGGTAGCCCGCTTCTTTGTTGAATGCAGAGTGGTTTGATGGAGGTATAACTGTAACTCTTAGAGATTTTTAAGTTAAGAAGGGAAGGGGTAGGTGATAGTTTCGTTTCTCTCTATTTTCTTTCTTTCCTCTTCTTTGACTGTGGGTTCCCTGTCCAGTGGCTGCTCGGGTCTGGAACTTTCTTCCCTGAAGAGAAGCAGGATGAGGGAGTTGGTTGGGGGTCTGATATGAGCGGATGAGTTATGGACGCTGGGGTATATGGAATGTGTGTCTGGGTATACCGTTAATTTGCAAAAATCAGCCCATTCCTACCCCTGATCTCTAGTGGTGGATGGTCTGGGGGAGTCGTTTGAGTTTCAGGTTGTTCAGAAATTTAAATATTTGGGGAGTTTTGTCTCTGCTGATCTCTTGAAGTTGTATAAACTTAACTATGAGGCCTTGTTACAGCAAATGAAGGGGAACCTGTTGCATATGTAGGACATAGCCATCTCCTGGCTGGGCCATATTAATATAATCAAGATATTCATATTTCCCACATTGCTTTTCTTGATTACCCAACTGTCAATTTGTCTATCTTGGTGTTTTTTTTAAAGAGGCACGCTATTACTTTACGAGATTTATATGGCAGGGAAGGTGTCCCCTAAGTAGCTTATGATACCTTGATATGCCCAGTAGGGAGAAGTTGGAGTTGGGCTTCCGGATGCCCTATGATGCTACTATTGTGCCTGCTTGTGAGCGATAAGGTATTAGGTCAATCTGAGTGCTCCTGCTTGCGTATGGTTTGAGAGTATGATGCTGTCTCTGATCCCACTGCTTGCCTTCTTATAAGAGGGTCAGGGTGAGCTTGTCAAGCAGTGTTAGCCACGCCCCTTTTATGGCTGTAGTGCGGAAGTGCTGGTTCCGTCTTGTTAAGGAGGGGGGACTCCCCGAGACTGTCCCTCTTCACTCCTCTTGGTGTGATTAAAGAGGGAGATGGGTTGGCATAGGAGGGGGACAGAGCATCATACCTTGTGTTTTCAAGACTTTGTTGTGAATTATATGAAAGAGCAAGTTGGAGGAGAAATGGGGTATACACATTCTCGCCTTTCAATACTTTCAGCTGCGGCATTTCATACTTCAGCCTGCGCATTTGGGTCCCGTAACCAGGGACCCTAATGATTTTGAGAAGGTGCTGTTTAAGATTCATTGCACAGCTTTATGCTCCATTTATCTGGCTTTTTTGTAAGAACCTGCCGGCATACCAGCAGCACTGGGATAGGATTTTAAGGGTGCGGGCGGAGGAGGAGCCAGAGAAGGAAAGCATCTATTTCTCTGAATTTGGTAGGAATACAAATGAAGATTTAGTTCTGGCTATACTCCTACTTGGATACAGAAGGGGGCTTCTACACCCTTTTGTTGGAGGGGCTGTGGTATTCCTGGAGACTTTGATCATATGTGCTGGACATGTCCACTAATAGTGCAGTATTGGGTTGTGATTAAAATGGCTATCAAGGCAATTTTACATGTGGAATTGTCCTTTTTATATGAGGTTTTTGTTTTAGGGGGTGAGGAGGATCACTTGGCCTCAACGTATGATCTGCAACTCACTAAATGTTTGCTGCTGGTGGCCGAGGCTGTGCTAGCCAGATACCAAAAAGACTCTGTATTACTTTCTAGGACAGAATGGCTGCCTAAGGTGGAGGATATCTACACCATGGAAAGACTGACATTTCTGGTGAGGGATAAAGCCCTTAAGTTCCACCATATTTGGTTGCCTTATCTGACCTTTAAGGCAACACAGCGAACTTCAGTAGACTTGTCTGTTTACTTCCTTGGAAACTGGGAGACTCTGTCGGGGACTGGGTGAGCTAGTGATGGCCTATTTCTCCCTTGGCAAACATAAATCACTTCACGCATCTGTAATGTCCCACTTCGGTTGTGGTCTGTTTTTTCTGTGTGTGATGGAATAGTCTGTAGAGGAGGGGACCTTATCGGTACAGGACTGGGAATGTTCAACACTTTGTCCTTGTGTTAATATGTTTCCCTTTAAGGGAGTTGGTATTATTGCTTCCATCGATGTACATTTACTAAGACCTGACCATATGGCAAACGAGGAGGGAAGGGGTGGTGGAGGGGAGGAGATGGTGAGGGGGGGGCGTGAATCCTAACAGTGGGTGGATAAGTTGTGTGTTATGAAACTTATGGTATTGAGGTTGTAATATACGTACTTTCTTGTTCAGTTGTGTGTTTGGCAGCAAGGAGTGGAGGAGTAGCCTATGGTTAGAGCAACAGTGTAATACCCAAGAGATCTTGGTTTGATTCGTACTGGCAATCCTTGTGACCTTGGGCAGGTCACTTTACCCTCCATTGCCTTTGAAGAAAAGGCCTGGCAATCTACTTCCAGTCATACCTTGATAAAAAACTCAGAAGCTGCTGGGTTGCTGGGAGTCAGCATTGACTTGATTGCACTTATTTTTTTTTATTGTTTGTAAGCTAGTGCTTGGCAATAAAAAGATTTAAAAAAAGAAAAAGAAAAATGAATTATCCTGCAAAGAAATGTCATCATTATTCAACTATTCTGTTGTCTATCAAATTTTGCCTTTCTTCCAGATTTAATATGCATGCATTCATTATTGTCAAAGTTAGGAATCATTTATTTAACAGGTTTTTTATACTGCTTTATCGTAACATACATTAAACAGGGACATTGATAATTTGGATTTTTTTTGAGGCAACAGAGGGTTAAATGACTTGATTCTCAAGCCAGTGCTCTAACCATTAGGCTACTCCTCCACTCGGTCATCATAGTTTATCTCGTTAAACAAGCAATCCTGTCATAATGTTAGCATCAACGAAACACAGTTTGTTTTCAGTTGTAATCAATAGGCAGATTTTTGACCCATGAGAAGGACTTTGTGCTGTAAAATTAAGGGTGAATGGGAAAGACTGTAATTGTCTTACCACATTTCCTTCAATGAGCTAATGCTTGCCACAGAGGATATATTCTGTGTGGTCAAAGGTACCCAGATGAGGAGATTGTTGTCTTCAGCCCTATGAACTCACAGATCAGTAAAGGAACAATAAATTAAGCAGGAATGAGACTATAATCCTCAAAGGTGCAGCAAGACCTGGATTCTGGAACCCTCTTGATTAAGAAATGACTTAACCTTAATATGTTTTAGAGTCAAACAATAGTTGATCAGGATAAGGAAAGCTCACCCTTCTACAGTTACTGCACATTCCAGTTCAATACTACACAATAGCACACACAGTTTTTAGAAGATACAATGGGATCATGGTAGCAAACTCATTGAAGACCATTCAGTTTATATCTTTGACATGAAAAATGTGAAAAAAGTAGGAAAGCAAAATATTTTGAAAATATTCAGAGGTAGGCAACTTTTAGCAATAAAGTGTTTGCTTCAAGGAGAAGGATAATAAGAAAATGTCTCATAAGAATAATATTCGCATATTCATTGCATCATGGACTGGGACATCTGCATTCAAAGATCAACACTTGATACTCTTGATGTAAGGACAGATTATTCTTATTCACCATTCAAGTGACTGATAATTAGTTGGCACAATCATATCAATGGGATTGCTAAATTATTGATGAACGATGATCCTGTCTGTTTGATATTATATGCCTTGGTATAATAATCAAAGTCAATCTCCATGTCGGTGATCCATTATCTCTACTATGTTACTCAAATATCATGAGACTTCATATTGTTTTTTTCTCCAAGACATTCCATTCCCATATTACTGTGATGAGACATGTGATAGTCTGAGTGAAATAGATGAAGACGGAAGTGTGTGGATGACTGCCTCCACCTTCATTGCTTTATTCCTTCTGACCCTCCTATACAGCACCTTTGTCACTTTTCTTAAGGTAATCAAAGGTTTTATCAATAACCTATACAACAAAACTTCATAAGGAGACCCAAGTTGACTCAGAATCTGGACAACCAAAATTTTGACTTGACCCTAACTAGGATATGTGGGTTTATTAATATCACACTTTCCGTTTCCTGGTGCAAAGTATTATTGTTGTTCTATAGTCCACTTGAATATGTAGAATGAACTCATTACATCTGTGGTTAACTTTCAAGATTTATGCTTCCCTCATCAGGACAGTAAAGAACCAGCACAGTTGCACTTGGTTTAAAGAGTAAATGCCTAGCTGATTCTGTATTATTTAAATCCAAAATAATTATGCTTCTTTTCACTAACTTGATGAAGGAAGCATGATTCTGAAGAGCTAGTCACAGTTATAAATTGGCATTATATAAATGATGTCCAAGCCAGAACGTCTGGAAAAAACAAACATGCACATCCAAGTTCAAGCATGATCTCACAAGCATGGATGTGCCTGATATGGGCATCTGTGGCGATGTCTACATAGATATCCCTGAAATAGTTTTTCCAGACTCTGGATGTCTAGGAAGAGCCTAATGGTTAGAGTAGTGGGCTAAGACCAAGGTACAGATCCCACTGCTGCTGTCATTGTGATTATGCAGCGTGCTGGGAATGGTAAAGTGCCATCTTCTCTACACCCTTTGGATGTTTTACGGCCAAAACAAGCACTTTCCCGATGCCTATTCGTACCTGGAGCAAGTCCGAACTTGGACAGGTTTGCTAACGCCCTTGACATTTCTGAAATCAATCAGGGATGTCTAAGTCCTTTGCATTGTCCCAAACATGTCTCTGCCACACCCCCATCTACTTGGACATCCCTGCACTGGAAATGTCTTTGAAAGCTGAATGTAAAATCGCTCCAGGGATGTCTCCGTGATCTGCACATCTGTGATTTTGACGTCCGCATGCATATTTTCAGACATCCAAATCGTGACTAAGACTTTTAAAATGACCCCCAAATTGAGTTAGTCCATTAAATGGTCATCACTTAAACTCATTGGTTAACTCCTATTTCTACAGTATCACAATCAAATTATATTTTCTGTCACTACAATAATCCAAGATTAAATAAGTACCAAAAAAAGGTAGCAGACAAATTCTCATTTGATGTAGTTTTCCAGCTTTTCACATATTTCTTCTAAGTCCTCCCAAACACACACACACATTAGAGTTGATTGAAAAAGAGAAGGCTGAAAAGAAAGAGAAGGATGGAGAGCAAAGAGAGGGGAAATTCCTATTATCTTCTTCTGAAGTTTTGTTGCTAAGTAAATGTCTTCTACATAAATCATTTTTGCTGATGCATTCCAAGTGAAATGCTATGGGAGCCATATTCATCAGCAGTGGCCAGCATGAATAAAGTGGCTGGCCATCACCACTTTAAATTATGCCTGGATATTCAATGCCGGGACCATATCCAACCAGCGACATTGAATAACTGGGTTGCCCTGACAGCAGTTTAGTTACCCGGTGAGAGGCGATATTCAGCTGCTAGATGGATAGCTAAACTGGCTAAAGTTAAGCCAGCTTTTTATGGCTTAACTTTAGTTGGTTAGGGTCAATGTCATCACTGACTGGCTAACCCTCGGTGCTGCCCTTGTTGCACCCCGGTAACGCCACAACGCTAAGTGGTTAGCATTGGGACATTCAGCGGCACTAAGAGGAGATATTCAACAGTACAGACTGGGTATGGGCCACTGCATGTCCTGCTGAGCCAGAGTAATGCTGATAGTAGGTCTGTTAACTGTGTTACTCCCTTTCAATATGCCCCGCCTACAGTTTTAACCACAAATAAATTAATCTCATTGTCTAAAATCTGATGGGTTATACATATGAAATGTGTGTTCATGATACTAATACAATTGAAAAACCTAAAGAACAGTTTCCCTTCTGCCCTGACTGACTTCCTACCTGACTTTTATCATTTTGTTAGTCAAAAGGAAGTTGATAACTTGGAATCACACTTGAATGTCCTTACCAATGTATCTTCTGTTTTCATAGGTAAAATAAAAGCTTCCCACCCAGGAAAATGAAAGCTAAGCAACACAGACGATTTAGGTGTCTTTAGCCTGTTCCTTACTGCCTCGATTCTTGCTGGCATATGTGGAAGCAGAGGATCCTTAAGGTATTTCTGAACAGCAGTGCAACCTGAAGGGAACTCTCCAAGGTGCTGAACGCATGCACAGTTTCAGAATATCCTCTTCAAAAGAAACCTAGATGATGCTCTTGTAGTCCAACAGTAATAGTGAAATCTAATTTCTCTTTGAGCTAAAACTCTGGACTCTTGGTGTTCCAAGTTACATCACTGAAGGATATCAAATGTTATCAAGTTCAGCCTTCTTTTTATTAAGGTCCATTGTAGACATAGAACCGTCAAAGATACATCTAAGAAAATATCTCCAGACCAACCTACTTGCATATGATTAAATAAACAGCATTAATGAAGTCTAAAAAAAAAAAAAAAAAAGAACAGAAATGCATCAGTCCCCTTTGAAGCATTATATTCACTTGGTTAGGTCTATGATAACTGCTTTTTAGACTTCTGGGAAAACATTTTTAAACCTTGAGTGTTTATATATTAAACTAATAATATTGTGGATGGTAGCATAAAAAGGTCAACTAACCCAAACAGTCAACTTGGTTATTCTTGTCCACATGGCAAGGATGTATATCAACTGTCAACCATAAAGCATGAATTCTTGTAAGTTTTTTCTCCTTCTCCAGGACAATTTTATTACCTTCTTCATTTATGCCTGCCAACATAGGAAAATGAGAAAACAAGAGGCCCCACTTAGTACACACAGAACCCATCACTTTCCATATGTATCCACAAAGCTTTGTAATAATCTAAATAGCGTACCATTGCTCAGATATTCAGCTTCCTAGATTCCTTGCATAGTCTGCCAAAGAGACCTGGTATATGAACACTGCCTGGAATTCTACAGTACTTATTACTATATTTCTAGCCTGCCAGACAGACCCAAGTGCTAATGAATTCTCTCGCTGCAGATATGGCTGCTTGGTCTTTCATTTCGGCTAGGACTTTTACTGTTTTATATTACACACTTTGCCGTTGCTTCTGGCAGTAGGGTGTTTAGAAAATAGGACAGATTTTGTATCACTGTTGAAGTCCTCTCAGAATATCATATGAAATGCCTATGTAAGTAGAGCACCTAGAGAGATGATAGTAGTATGTTGTACCACCATACTGAAAATCACATCTGCAAGCATAAAAAGTAAGTCCATATTACCAGACCATCCACTTTCATGATTTCTAACTTTAAGGGAGATGTTTACTAAATGGCGGTAATGGACTCCGTGCGATATCGGAACCACGGCCCCATTGATTTCAAAAGCTGCTCCGATATCGCACGGAGTCCACTACTGCTGTTTAGTAAACACCTTCCCTAAGTGTTTATGGGTAAGATATGCATCTGCTGGTATTATTTCCAAAACTTAATGGAATTAATTCTCTTTTTTTCAATCTTCCAACTCCTGTTTTCTCAAACCATTTTAAGGCTACTTGTATCGTGTGAAACAGAAATTATATATTCTTTATGTAAGCTACATCATTGATCTTATATTATCTGGTTTATTTTTTGCCATGTTGAAATAAAATAAGTTAATTTTTTAATGAGAAAAAATTTGTTTGTATGAATGTTTCTAAAATTGACAGGTTCTAGTTTCAAAAGCCAGAAAAATCAAAACCTTCAGCAGCTAGTCAAGTGTCATACTTCCTTTGGTCATTTGCTCACTTACATTTTGCTATGTGCACAACTTCCAAATCTGAAGAAACACAGATACTGATAAAGCTATTCACTTAGCAAAATTGGAAGATGCAACATAGCCTTTTGCTAGCACCACTCGTTCTTGCCAAAAGGAGGGTACATTAGAAAATCCTTATTTTTTATAATGAGTGTTGGCTTCACTGAAGGAACAGTGGAGGGAAACAGAGAAAATGCATTCCTATCTTGCTAGAGTAAAGGCCTTGGTCAATAAATACGAAGAGATGTCTAAAGCATCATTTGCTCAGTTTGCTATGTTAAAAGTCAAAATCAGTAGAGTCTAATTTTGAGCCATTACTACATTTGAGAGGATGAAACATGTTCTCTCCCCTCCTACTACTAATACTAATCATTTGTATAGTGTTACAAGGCGTGCACCATGCTGTACAGAGACATGTGAGAGGTAGCCCCCGCTCATAGGAGCTTAGGTTTAGTTGAGAAAGACAATGCAACAACTTGATATTACGATATCTAGGGAAAGGTAAGGAAATACATTGAAGGTGAACAGGAGACTAAGGGGATAAAAGATCTCTATGTCTTTGTCATGATGAGTTTCATGGCACATACTAATTGTTGACAAATGAAAACATTTTGGCATACCATTCCTGCCCAGGTGTCTCCACATCTTTCATTAATAGCAGATGCTAATCAATAATACCCACCCCCTTTGCATTTACCACTAGGTCCATCTGTCCCAAGCCTACTTGAGTTGTGCCACCATCATTGTTGACACACAGATAGAATGTTTCATAAGGCCATAAACTCATGAATGGCTCTCCCACCCCATACTCAATTATCTAATTTTGTTCACTGCATATTAGGGTGGTCCAAAAAAAACAAAGTAACAGATTTCAGCTCTTCTCAAGGCTGGTTTTGTTCTTTATCACATTTATAACAAACATACAAAATTTTAATGAAAATAAACAACATTTAGAGGTCACCCCATTTGGCAGTATTTGTCATCTGAACTAAAGAGAAGACAATTAGAATTCTGGTAACCGTGGCCACTGAAGGTTCTACACCATCTTTTTCCTTGTTTCTGTTGAGACTCTGTCATCAAAAAGGGCTATGCCTGCCAAATGTTCAGACAAAAAACAGAGGTGCCTTGAAAATGCAACAGCCTGATTTGGGTAAGTCTTAAGAACTGATAAAAATTCAATGTCATTGAGAGGAGCTTGGAAATGGTGCTTCATTCTAATGTAAAGACTCACAATCTGTGATATTCTTGAACTCGTGTGCAGTCATCCTGAACTGAGCATTAAAAAGGAATATTTTCAATGCATAAATGCCTTTTCCTATCCATAAAATGGTGAGAATGAGGCGACCTCTACATGTTTTGCAATCAGGTCGAAATTTCACAGGTAAGCAAGCTATCCTTAATGGACGAAAATGGGCCTTGTGGAGAAACGATTCTACAAACATCAACTTTTTGCACTGGTTTGTGGACCACCCTAGTACATATACAACAGAAGATATTGTCACTTAAAATCTGAAGATAGGAGCAATAAATTCTGTTAGAGAAGAGTAAATACTTAGGAGTGGGAATCTGATCCTAAACCAAACCCATTTCTCAACTAGTTTCTCTTGGGTGAGCTTAAGTGGATCAACAGCCTGCACTGCACTGAAGTGATATGTTAAAAACTGGGAAGGTGACAATGATAAAACAGCAAAACCTTGTTGACCACTGCACTAGAAATCAACTTGGCTCCTGCCGGTAGCCAAATGATGACTCGGTATCAAACAGAAAGTCCATGGAACAATAGAAGTCCAAATGTTAAGACAACAACATTACTAGATTTGTCAGCTGTTTAGATTATTACAAAGAATGATAACAGGGCATGAGGGAAGCTGATATTGGGATTATGTAGGGTTTTATATGCTCCTGTACCCAAAAGGATAAAGAAACACTGGGGTAAAAAGCATTGGATCAGCAATTTCAGCCCTAAACAGCAATGATAGGTAACCTGTGATCCTCCAGGACTAGGATCCTTTTACTAATGTGTAGCTCTATTATATGCAAATCCCTCTCATGTATATTCATTAGAGTCTCCTGAAAACCTAGCCCATTGGCTGCTCTTGAGGACAGGGATTGAAGACCCAAGGCCTAGATCATGTTAGAAATTACCTTACATGAGTAGGATCAACACTATTAGTTATCTGCACATCTAACTGTAACATGATTTATTTTCTAACTGTCACATATGCAATTCCATCCCCCCGCTTTTATAATGAAAAAAGTTTCAGATTCATGCATCACAAGTCAACCGTCCATTCTGTTACTAAATTCTTCTGGTCCTGCATTGGTGAGTTCAGTAAAACAGTTTGACAGGAACCAGATGGGGTTGACGAGGTGGAAATCAACACAAGCCATCTGCTGTACTTGATGCTATATTAGTAACAGGAGGTGGGGGAAGGAGGCAGCCGATGAGCGCTACCATGAACCCAAAGCTTCTACCAAAGTTCTGATGGCTCTCAATGCCTTGGACTTTGAAACCATATTGCCACCTATAGTAAAGTCTTTATAAATATGATCACAAACAAAGAAAATATGTCATGTAGCTTTAATTGATGTGGTTGTCAAGCTGATGACAAGAAAGTCAGCTTAAGACTAATGCCTTGTTTTCAACTGGGGTCCAGGAGATTTAAGGCAATAAAGTGGCTTCTGCAAGGTCACACATGGTAATGGAGGAGAGTCAAGCTCTCTTGAATCACAGTCTTTAGTTTATGAAGATCTTTCCACCTTCGTCTATATGGGACCTACAGGGTGGGCCAAAAAAAGTGAGAACATCTCGTAAATTAAAAGCTTAAATAGTTTACTTATTTACTGTTTTTAGCTATATAACGTCTTTATTTCGACAATTTCCGGTCGCCATCTTTTTTTTTTAATTTGCCAATCATTTACATCTATCTTTTTGAATTTTTAAATAACTTATATGCTACGAGATGTTCTCGCTTTTTTTGGGCCACCCTGTATATTGGCTCCTTTTGTTTCTCCTGGACTTCCTATTCTGTTATGAGTCCACAGAGAATTATCTTTCTCAGCTTATAACTTAGATTCATCAAAACTAGTGCAAATGGAAGATCAGGTTTCTAGGAACGGATTACTCTGACTTTGATTTCCTGTGCCTTCGAATGAAAAAGCTATATTTCTCCTTGGGGCGAATTCCAACATTGAAGAGGTAACCGTGCCATCACTTGGACAGTCGTAGCTTGCAGTCCATTATTCCCTTTGGTAGATATTTAACCATGAAATTTCCATTTAAATACACAGTAAAACTCAGTCACCTAGGCCCTATTCCTAATTTTCAATTTGTTCAGCAGTGGATTTCTTTGAATGTACAGTAGTTAGTGATAATTTATTTATTTTATTTATTTATTTATTTTTATCTCTTATATACCGCGCTATTAAGATCAGTGCGGTTTACATTAGAACTGAACAGTGCAATAATGCATTAATATCACAATGTGCTTACATAGAACAAGGAATAATGGGATAACAGGGGAAACTATTTACATGGTATATTCAAAATATTTACATAGAGTTAAATACACTAATAATTGAGATCTACGGTAAGCATAGCTAGGTCAGGTGGGAGCATGGGTAGAACTAAAGGGAGAAGAGCACCTAACCATTCTCATGTTGGGTTAGTGCGTTGGGGTAGTTAAGGTGTGGGGGGAGTGAGAACGGCTTATGTTTTTCGGGACTGGTTTCAGGATAGTGAATTAGAAAAAGATGGTGTTTTATTGCTTTTCTGAAGGAGGTGAGGCTGGATATGGATCAAATGCAAGTAGGAAGGTCATTACAGGCTGTCGGAGCATAAATCGAAAAAGCTCTATTGGTAGTTGCCTTCGTGCACCTTCTGGTGAGCTTAGGTACCATTAGCATGTTCAGTAGTGCAGGTCTTCTGATTCTGATGTCGGGGATGTTGTTAAGCAGTTTGCTGATTGGTGTGGGAGATTGATTCTTCAGTGCCTTGAAAGTCATGACCAGTACCTCGTATTGAATTCGGGCTTGTAGTGGTAGCCAGTGTAGATTTTTCATTACTGGAGTTATATGTTCCGATCTTGATACCCCTGTAAGAACCCTAGCAGCAGAGTTCATGGCCAGCCGAAGTGGGCTGAGGGTTGCTTGTGGAAGGCCATGGAGGATGGTGTTCGCAAAGTCTAGGTGTGGGATCACTAGGGCTTGAAATATGGTTCAATAGTCTGAAAAATCAAGTAGTGGGCGGAGGTGGCGCAGGGTTCATATTTTGTGGTATATTGCTCTTGTAACGGTCTTTACGAGGGTTGTCATATCCAATCGCTGATCTAGGGTGATGCCTAGGTATTGAATTGTGTCTCTTGTCTTGAGTTCAGCATTTTTAACTTGCAGGTTGGGTGGTGGAGCGAACTTCTGATTCCTTGTGACAAAGAGGACATCAGTCTTGCTATGATTGATCCTCAGGTTTTGTGTGAGAAGCCATTCAGCAACTGCATCAAAGCATCTGATGATAGGGGAGAAATCAGGTTGTTCGATAGTGAATGGAATGTATAGTAGTATGTCGTCGGCATACACGAGACATTCTACATTTAATGAGCGAATCAGAGAGCAGATTGGCTGCATATAAATGTTAAATAGTAGAGCAGACAGGGATGATCCCTGAGGCACTCCCTGCTTCTGTAAGAATGGTTCAGAGGACATGTTGCCTGCTTTTACTTAGGATAATTAGGATAGTGATGCAGTGCTGTGGTTAAAATACAAAAACAGGAACAAAAGATTCCCTGCTCCTTACAGCTATCCAAGATTAAATCCTCCCTTCGAGTCATTATGGGATCTTGAGTTCCCTGGCAAAAAAAAAACAAGTTAAGTTTTTATCTAGTTAGGAAAGTGACCTTGAAATTAGATGATTTGTTTTGCACAGTGCTAAGTATACTGGCAGTGCTACAGAGAGAAACTTCTGAAATAATGTGGGTGATCTCAGCAGGAAGAGCAAAGACTAAATGATCATAAGAACGGAACATCTCTTCCATGCCCTGAAATGATGTCTCCAGAGCAGGCCTGTCCCCCCACACTAGGAGTACAGGTGTCTGGAGAAAGACTAAACCGATCCTGTACATCTGTGCTGCAACCACTGACGATTCAAAAACCACAGGTATGCAGAACAGTCTGCTCAAGACTTTCATCAACTTTAAACCCATTTAAAAAAATATGGTCAGGTCTCATTGTAACTCCAGGCAGCCACCACATGATGTCTTCCTCAGCCTGTCTTACTTTTAATACTGGGTAATGTGCTCTGCTTTTGAGGTTAAACAACCAAGACTGGAAATAACCCCTCACCACATCCTTTCAAATGGCAAATTTGCAAGCTCACTCATGACCTCATCCTGGAAGAAAACATGTTTTCAGAGGTTCTCAGACCACAAAAGAAAAGCTGAGTAGAGTTCCTGTCTATCACCTAAGCTAGTCAAGGTCCTTTCACTTTTTCTGAGCCACAAAAGAATCCCTTCTGACTTGGGTTGTTTGCAACCATGGCAGCATGGTCTCTATATCGATGAGGTATGAGATGCTGAATAAGATCATAATTATCCAGTTCTTGACTGAGAGACCTCCCTCTGAACTACTAGAGAACCCAATATCCCAGTGAGCGTCTCAGTAGGAACGCTCTTCCTTCAAAGTCTATACTGAACCAAAGGCCCATCATGGTGTAAAGGGAAACACTTCCTTCTAAGTCAGTACCAAACCAAAGCCCAGCATGGCTGTACAAAGACTCTTTCCAGTTCCCCAACAATTTTCAGTCACAGCATGTGGGTACTTCTCCTTTGAAAAGTAGTAGAAAGAGTGCCCGTGAAAGTCATTGAAGGTCTGGATTTTGGTAAAGACAACGTAGACAATTAACTCCAGCACCAAAATGCAGTCACAGCTGCATCCATGCCGCCTGATGACAGAAGCAACTCCTGAAACAAAATTCAGTGTGGAGCCTACTTGCCCTCATGGATTTGCAAGTACTGTAATGGCCCCACCGCTTGTTTGGGTTTCCATGGTAACAAGCAGCCTGTGTAAGGGGTAGGCCATCACAGATTCTGTCAGCACATGATTCTAGCAAGGCCCATTCTAAATTGTATTTCTCTAGTTGCTGATGCAATGTGATAGTAGTATTCACTTGGACGTGAAAAGAGAATGAAGACATGGACGGGGTGATCCGGGGGACCCCCATCCCAACACCTCCCATTGCCTGTAGATGCCCACTTCCTAAATCTGGGCCTGTCATTTCTAGAAGCTGCAGATAGATAAACCACTAACAATGTTTCTCTTTTCATCTAAAATACCGTATAATAAATGACATTAACAAGTTTCTGCAGTTCCTGAATGGAATTGTCTTTTTTTTTTTTTTTAAATAATGCTCATTCCATTTAGGAATGAATGCAATCTAAAACAAAAAGAAGAAGAAAAGAAGGAGAGACGTTTTACTGGACTAACTTAATATGTTTTTGGACTAGCTTAGAAAGGGTCAAATCTTCCGCCTCAGATCGAGACAATATGAGCAAAAAATAACCAGAATATTCTTTTATTATCATCTTTTGCTCATATCGTCCTGATCTGAAAGAAAAGGTTTGATCCTTCGAAAGCTAGTCGAAGAATGTATTGTTAGTCCAACCTACCTGTTTAAAGAACATTTTGGAGATATAACTTAACCACCCATACCACCAACATGAACTGAGAACTTTGATTACCTAATACTACTAACCTCCAGTCCTGTCCCTCCAACTCCCTATCCCAACTAAGCCCACTTAAGTCCCAGCATGCTGTTTATTTTATGTTAATTTAACTGCAAGACATTCACATGTTCCATGTAACATTTTATTACGTTTTAGAATCTTTAATTATGTTATATTTAAACCGTGTTCTCTGGAAAGTTATGTTATGTTAGATGTAAACCACATTAATCTTTGGAAATGCAGTATATAAGCCTTTCAAATAAAATAAAGAAGATATCACTTTATTTTTTTTCTTTTTATTTATCAACCTTTATAGTGGACTAACATGGCAAACACACTGCTTTATATAGGGATGGAAAACTCTGCAGAAGATAGGTCAAATGTCACCACTTCCATAACCCATGGAGCTTACAGAGAGAGCTTATAAAGAAATACACCGAAAGTGCCTTTAAAACTTCCTTAACCAAGGAATTTGGAAATTGTCTTCAGCAATGAGGGCACATATTTAGAACTGGTTTAAAGCTAGCTTTCCATGTGTTGCAAAAAAATCAAGCACCTTACGCAATATCTCAGAGTGAATTTTGGATAGATAAGACTTCAATAGACGGTCTCCTGTTTTCTGCTCACACCTCTTAGGAGGGAGATACCCAGAGAAAGGTCATGAGAAGTT
Organism: Ichthyophis bannanicus; assembly: GCA_033557465.1. NCBI lineage: Eukaryota > Metazoa > Chordata > Amphibia > Gymnophiona > Ichthyophiidae > Ichthyophis > Ichthyophis bannanicus. The sequence goes on from CM066048.1 coordinate 127,919,397, forward strand.
AGTTATTCTCATTCAGCAAACTCTTTCAGCATCTAGGATTTCCGCAGCATATGCCTCTTCCCCCCCCCCCACCCCCATCAAAATATCTTTAAACGTGGAGCACACACTCCTTCCCAGCACGTAAACTGGACCACATCAGTCTGTAAATCTCTAGAAGGCTTCTCCCATCACTCAATCAACAAATTAGCATGAAGAGAAGTGGCTCAGTATATGGGTATCTGAACATGCACAGGGCCTAGGGTCATGACTTTCACCAATGTTCTCTCTAAGGTGCAGCGGGAATCTTCCATCCACATTCCTACCATCGGGGGTGGTGCATCAATATAACAGTTTCAGTCACAAAGCATAGGCAAATCCCATGGAGGTCTTGCAGAACTTACCTGTCCCTCACAATTAAAAGCACAATATTTGTCCACCAAAACTCCCAGCCCAATGTTAGGAATGTAGGTGGAGGACTTCCATATGCCTTAGAGGAAAAACTGACTTTCACAGAAATGAGTTCTACTCTGGTTAAAGCATTTTAGTTTGGGGAATCTCTTCAGTAAATGACCCTCTTGAAAAACAAGAGGTCTCCTTTCTTCATTTAATGACATGCCCCAACCTTGATCACAATGGTCACCCTATAAGTCGGTTCTATTGGATGAACAAGAGAAATCGAAAACTGGATTCTTGTTTTCCTTTTCAGCCTTCTGACTGAAGGGAATTACTTAACATGCTCCAGGGAATAGAATAACTAATACAGGAAGCAATCTTGCGAGACATCGTGTGTTGAGTGCTGTTTACATATTATTATTAGTATGGCTGATTTCACCACATGCAAATTGAGTAAGTCCTCCTGATCCTACAGCTGGAACCATAGAGCCTAGAAGGGGAGGGGAGCTCCCAACCATGACCTGAAGATGATCCTACTGACTCAACTTTCCCTTAGCTTCACTGCACTCTTAAGCCTTCTTCATTGTAACCTGGTCCTCTTCCGGCTTACTTCAAGAGATATGATGATGGATAGCAACACTTTATCGAGACAGGTTGCTACATGCTCTCTCAGGCTGATCAGAGGAATTCCAGTGCGGAGACAACTCATATTGCAAAACATGCAGAGGGATTTTGATCAAAATCAGGTATTTATCATTTAATGAAAACTTCTATTGACTTACTAATATATTGCTTGGCCTCTTTTTAATGCAGGCCATAGAGAAATTGTCAGTAAAGTGAGCTAAGGGCTAAAAGAGAGAAAAGTAACAGGGATCATAGAGTAGCCCACGAGTAAAGCAAGGAGTTGTAAAGCTTAGAAATCAAACTTGAAAATCTCACTTTTGACACCAATTCTCACAGTATGGATATAAGAAAATTAGTTTTGGCTTCCTGACTTAATATTTAAGATGCAATTTCTTCATGTCAAATGTTTCCATCCACATTTCACTCCAAGTTTTGCTCTAAGTAAAAACACGGGTTGTATTATTTCATGTCATATGCAAAATTAGGCTCAAATGAACTAAAATGTTCCATGCATGGCACAAATTTCAAGCGCTACCTAAAGACAAGTCAGAAATTAGAAAGAATGCCTCGTTTTTCCCTTGCGTGTTAATGACTGTGAAGATCTACAGAAATGTTTGTGGATGAGAAATATTTCCCTTTGACTTTGCTGAAATTTCAAGATCCCAAATATAGAGTGAAACAAAAAATAATAATAAAACATATATTTCTCTCTCATACAGAGATCTAATTTCCTATTGTATACAATGTCTTGCCTAATATTTAAAAAATGTTGAACAATGTATTTGCCTTGAAAAATACAATTATCAGTTACATTCCCAGCTCATAGGTGCTCTGAAATAGGTCTACGAACTGTAAACAACAAATACCTCCAGAAAGAAAAAGAGAAAAGAGTATTTAATTTGGAAAAAAAACACCAAAAGCATTCCATTGCAAAGTACTTTTTATAACTGGGTCATTTTATTTCTTTTTTCAATCAATCCACCACTCCCTTGAAAGATTGGTGGGTGCATTTAGAATTGAGCACTATTTTTTTGTTTTAATTTCAAGGATTAGAGCGTCACAAGATAATGTCTCTATGGAGTTATGCATAAGAATATCCTCAAACCAGTTTTCAAATTATACTATGTTCTTCCATTACCTCGCCAGATAGAGAATGGAGGTTTAAACTATTTTTCCCTTGCGCAGAGACCCCTAGAAGCCCTGCAACGGGTGCATTAGATCAGCTGGGACAGGGATGTCACACATTACTAGGAAAACAGGGAAACCTGCAGGGCAGAAATGAGGGGTACTAGCAGTTCTGTAAGGGACAGACTTCAATACTGGAAAAGCAAGAGATGCAGCAGGACAGAGATAAGGTGAACCAGCAAAGCCGTGAAGGGGGCTCAGTACTGAAATAGCAGGGGATACTGCAGGGCAGGAGTGAGATGCACTGGCAGAGCTGTGGGGGTCTCAGTACTGGAATAGGAGGGGGTGCTGCAGGGCTGGAATGGGGTGCAATGGCAGAGTAATATGAGGTCTCTATACTGGAGCAACAGGGAATACTGCAGGGCAAGAGTGAGGTTCTCTGGCAGAGATGTCAGGGTCTTTGGGGGTGCAGCAGACCAGGAACAATTTGCAATGACAGAATGGAGGGGGCAGGTACTGGAAAAGCATGGAGGCTGCAGGACAGGACTGCAGTGCATTGGTAGAGCTGTGAAGGGTCTCGGGATCAGAATAGCAGGGAGTCTTGCAGGACAGGTTTCAGTTGCACTGCAGAGCTTTGTGTAAGGTCTCACAGAAAGAGCAGTGGAGGGTCTCAATACTGGAATAGCAGGGGGTACTGCAGCAGGTCAGAAGTGAGGTGCAATGGCAGAGCTGAGGGGGGTTAGTACCAGGGCCGGCCCATCCACTAGGCAGGCTAGGTGGCCGCTTATGGCGGCAAACGTCTGTGGGTAGCAGACCATGTGCTTTGGTACACATGACCTGCTGCCCCCCACATGCCCAGCCGCACTGCCCTCCCTCTGTCCTGAACTGCAATGGCGCCCCCTGCTGCCATTGATTCTGGTGGTGAGCGACTAGACTCAGTGGCAGCACATGGCCTGCCACTGCTGGTGAGCCGCCCACTGCCAGAATCAGTGGCAGTGGGGGGGGGACACTGCTCAGCATAGGGAAGAGAGTGGTATAGCTGAGCATGGGGGACAGCGCAGTGCAGGGGTGGGTGGCAAGGGGCATGGAGGGTGGCATGGTCATAGCTTCTGCCTAGGGTAGCAGAAACCCTTGGGCCAGCCCTGGTTAGTACAATAGTAGTGAGTGCTGTAGGGTAGGACTGAGGTGCACACTAGAGCTGTGGGGGTCTCAGTACTGGAGTCAGAGGGGATGCTCCAGGAAAGGCTACAGGTGCATTGGAAGAGGTGTGGGGGTCTCAGTACTGGAGTCAGAGGGGATGCTCCAGTAAAGGCTACAGGTGCATTGGAAGAGGTGTGGGGGTCTCAGTACTGGAAGAGCAGCGAGTACTACCGCATTGCCAGGGCTGTATGGAGTCTCTGTCCTGGAACAGCAATGGGTGCTGCAGGAGGGCAAGAGTGAAGTGTAATGGCAGAACTAAGCAGGGGATTAATATTAAATAGCACAAGATGCTAGAGGATAAGATTAGGGTGCACAGTACAGCTATGGAGGACCAGGGCTAGTAGAGCAGGATGCCCTGCAGGGCAGGTTTGAGGTGTACTGGCAGAGCTGTGGAGGGTCCAGGCTAGAAGAGCAGGATGCCCTGCAGGACAGGTTTGAGGAGCACTGTAGAGCTGTGGATGGTCCAGGGCAGGATGCCTTGCAGGACAGGTTTGATGTGCACTGTAGAGCTATGGAGGGTCCACGGCTAGAAGAGCAGGATGCCCTGCAGGACAGGTCTGAGGTGCACAGTAGAGCTGTGGAGGGTCCAGAGCCAGTAGAGCAGGATGCCCTGTAGAGCAGGTTTGAGGTGCACTGTAGAGCTGTGGAGGGTCCTGGGCTGGTAGAGCAGGATGCCCTGCAGGACAGGTTTGAGGTGTACTGTAGAGCTGTGGAGGGTCCAGGGCTAGAACAGCAGGATGCCCTGCAGACAGGCTTGAGGTGCACTGTAGAGCTGTGGAGGGTCCAGGGCTAGTAGAGCAGGATGCCCTGCAGGACAGGTTTGAGGTGCACACTAAAGTTGTGGAGGGTCCAGGGCTAGAAGAGCAGGATGCCCTGCAAGACAGTTTTGAGGTGCAGGGTAGAGCTGTGGAGGGTCCAGGGCTAGAACAGTAGGATGCCCTGCAGGACAGGCTTGAGGTGCACTGTAGAGCTGTGGAGGGTCCAGGGCTAGTAGAGCAGGATGCCCTGCAGGACAGGTTTGAGGTGCACCCTAAAGTTGTGGAGGGTCCAGGGCTAGAAGAGCAGGATGCCCTGCAAGACAGTTTTGAGGTGCAGGGTAGAGCTGTGGAGGGTCCAGGGCTAGAAGAGTAGGATGCCCTGCAGGACAGGTCTGAGGTGCACAGTAGAGCTGTGAAAAGTCCAGGGCTAGTAGAGCAGGATGTCCTGCAGGACAGTTTTGAGGTGCACTGTAGAGCTGTGGAGGGTCCCGGGCTAGTAGAGCAGGATGCCCTGTAGAGCAGCTTTGAGGTGCACTGTAGAGCTGTGGAGGGTCCTGGGCTGGTAGAGCAGGATGCCCTGCAGGACAGGTTTGAGGTGTACTGTAGAGCTGTGGAGGGTCCAGGGCTAGAACAGTAGGATGCCCTGCAGGACAGGCTTGAGGTGCACTGTAGAGCTGTGGAGGGTCCAGGGCTAGTAGAGCAGGATGCCCTGCAGGACAGGTTTGAGGTGCACACTAAAGTTGTGGAGGGTCCAGGGCTAGAAGAGCAGGATGTCTTGCAAGACAGTTTTGAGGTGCAGGGTAGAGCTGTGGAGGGTCCAGGACTAGAAGAGTAGGATGCCCTGCAGGACAGGTCTGAGGTGCACAGTAGAGCTGTGAAAAGTCCAGGGCTAGTAGAGCAGGATGCCCTGCAGGACAGTTTTGAGGTGCACTGTAGAGCTGTGGAGGGCCCCGGGCTAGTAGAGCAGGATGCCCTGTAGAGCAGCTTTGAGGTGCACTGTAGAGCTGTGGAGGGTCCTGGGCTGGTAGAGCAGGATGCCCTGCAGGACAGGTTTGAGGTGTACTGTAGAGCTGTGGAGGGTCCAGGGCTAGAACAGTAGGATGCCCTGCAGGACAGGCTTGAGGTGCACTGTAGAGCTGTGGAGGGTCCAGGGCTAGTAGAGCAGGATGCCCTGCAGGACAGGTTTGAGGTGCACACTAAAGTTGTGGAGGGTCCAGGGCTAGAAGAGCAGGATGCCCTGCAAGACAGTTTTGAGGTGCAGGGTAGAGCTGTGGAGGGTCCAGAGCTAGAAGAGTAGGATGCCCTGCAGGACAGGTCTGAGGTGCACAGTAGAGCTGTGAAAAGTCCAGGGCTAGTAGAGCAGGATGCCCTGCAGGACAGTTTTGAGGTGCACTGTAGAGCTGTGGAGGGTCCCGGGCTAGTAGAGCAGGATGCCCTGTAGAGCAGCTTTGAGGTGTACTGGCAGAGCTGTGGAGAGTCAGGGCTACTAGAACAGGATGTCCTGCGGGGCAGGTTTGAGGTGCACTGTAGAGCTGTGGAGGGTCCAGGGCTAGTAGAGCAGGATGCCCTGCAGGACAGGTTTGAGGTGCACTGTAGAGCTGTGGAGGGTCCAGGGCTAGAAGAGCAGGATGCCCTGTAGAGCAGGTTTGAGGTGCACTGTAAAGCTGTGAAGGGTCCAGTGCTAGAATAACAGGATGCCCTGCAGGACAGGTTTGAGGTGCACTGTAGAGCTGTGAAGGGTCCTGGGCTAGTAGAGCAGGATGCCCTGCAGGATAGGTTTGAGGTGTACTGGCAGAGCTGTAGTTGATGTCTCATGGATAGAACTGTGGAGGTCTCAGTCCTGAAATGAGTGAGGTACAATGCAGAGCTAAGGTAAGGGCTAGTACTAAAATAGCAGTTTCGGGTGCATTGGCAGAGCAGTATGTGAGGTCTCATAGACAGAGCTGGGGAGGGTCTCTGTACTAGAACAGCAGGTGCTGCTGCAGCAGGGCAGCAGTGAGATGAACTGCAGAGCTTCGAAGCATTTCATCAACATAATTATGGGATGTTTCAGTAATGGAATAGCAGAAGGTGCTGAAAAAGGGCAGGAGTGAGGTGCACTAGCAGTGCTGTGGGGAAGGGATGGAACAGAAGGGATGTTGTGCGCACACTGGAAGACGTATGGAGGTAGCAATGTTACATTGCCAAGGGATACTGGTAGGACAGAGCTGAGAGTCGTAGCACTAGAGTAACAGGGCGTGGTGCAGGGTAGGGCAGAGCTGTGGGGGTATTTCATTACTGGAATAGCAGGTAGTGCTGCAGGACAGGCGTCAGATGTATTAGAAGAAATGTAGGGCTAGGCTGGAATAGCAGAGGGTGCGGCAGAGAAAGACTGAGGTGTTATTGGCAGAGCTGTGGGGGTATTGGCAGAGCTGTGGACATTTTCAGTACTGGAATAGCAGGGACGCTGCAGGGTAGGAATGAGGTACGTTAGAAGAAATGAGGGGGGTCTCAGTTCGCGAATAACAGAGGATTCTGCAGGACAGGACTGAGGTGCATTGACAGAGCAGTGGTGGGAGATCAGTCCTAGGTGCTGCAAGAAGGACTGAGATGGATCAGCAGAGCAGTGGCAGGTTCAGTGCTGGGATACTGGGGTGTGCAGCGGACAGATAGAGCATAATGCCAGGAATGTGTCGCTCTCAATACTGGAATAGCAAGGACTGAGGTACATTGGCTGAGCTATGTACAACTCAGTGCTAGAATGAAAAGGGCACTGCAGAACAGGTTTCAAATTCATTGCCGGGGGGTGGGGGGTGGGGAGGGGGAAGTTGGTGCTGCTGTTCAGGACTGGGGGCACTGAGAGCACTGACGGGGTTCTTAGTATCGGAATAGCAAAGTTGCTGAACATAGGTGTAGGTTGCATCAGCTGTGCTATATGAGGGACTATATGTTTGGAATCTCAGTACTGGGAGATTAAGGGCAGGAGAGAAGTGTTTTAGCAGAGAAAGGGGGGGGGGTCGCATTACTAGAATGAGACTAGCTTGAGAAATGCTCTAGAATTGCTTGAGGAATGATCATGTCTGATGATCTTAAGGTGATCAACAGGTAGAAAATGCAACAACAAAAGCCAGAAGGATACGTGGGTGCATAGGGAGAGGAAGGGTCAGTGAGAAAAAGGAGGTGATAATCTGTGTACAATTCGTGAGACTGCACCTTCAAAAGAACAGAAATAGCATGGAGCCGGTCCAGAGGGTGGCCACTAAAAAGGTCAATAGTTTTCACCATAAAGAGACTTAACGACCTAAATATGTATACTTAGGAAGAAAGGTAAGATAAGAGGTATGTGATAGAAACATTTTAGTACCTTCAAGATATATGAGGCAGGCCTCTTTCAGTGGAAAGGAGACTCTGGAATGAGGGGGCATCGGATGAAGGTGACAGAAGATAGACTTAGGAATAATCTAAGGAAATAATTCTTTATGGACAGGGTGGTGGATGCATGAATGTCCTCCCAGGGAAGCTGGCGGAGACAAGGACTGTTTCTGAATTCAAGGAAGCATGGGATGAGCATGGAGAATCTCTGAGGGAAAGGAGGAGACTGTAGAGTTGAACAGGAAGTGGGAATGGACAGAGTAAATAAGCTGTTTGGTCTTTATCTTCCATCATTTCTCTGTTTCTATGGAATAGAAGAGAGCGCTGTAGTACAGAAGTGAGGTGCTTTGGTTTATAAGACTGAATACAAGCAAAGTAGGACTGTTTATTTGTAGGAGAGAGCTGTAGGGTGCTGGATAGAGCTTGAGGGCATTTAAAGTATCAGAGAGTGTGTTTTTGTGTATACACGTGTGCGTATGACAATATGTGTGTGTGTAACGTGTGTGAATGTCTGAGAATGTGTGTGCATACATGTCTGTCTGTTTTTGAGTGTGTATGAAGAAGAGTATATTACAGAGCAGGTGTGTACCATTAATATCAGGGATGATCTATATACCCTCGTTTCTTTCTTACAGTCCCACTCACTGCCCCCTCGGTGTTCCCACTCACCCCATGCTGCAAGGATCTGGATTACAACAGAGAAGTCACCATTGGCTGCCTGGTGACCAATTACATGCCCGGACCAGTCACTATCACATGGAATTCAGGCACCAACAGCAGCGGGTACAAGACTTTCCCATCTGTGCTGGACTCCACGAGAGGCCTGTACACCAGCAGCAGCCAGCTCACTGTCTCAAGCTCGGACTGGAGGAACACCTCATACCAGTGCAATGTTCTCCACGAAGAAACTGGTTTGAAGCAAGACAAAGCCATACAAGGTTCGAGAGCCTCTCCCCTTTCCAGTTCCTTCACCTCTCAGCGCTATCTCCTCTGTCTACATGTCTCTTATTGTTTTTCTGTCTCCCCGGTCTACAGCTTTGTCTTTCCATCTTTGCATAAGTGTGCACATGTGTGTGTCTCCCAAACTCTCTTTCTCCAAAAGGATTTTTATCACTCAGAAACTATGAAATCATTATCCCAAATTCCCATGAGAAACAAGAGTTCAGGTTCTCTTTTTCAAGGGTGGGGTAGAAAGGGAGAGGCTTCTGATTGAAGTAAGCCTTCCAAATTTGTATAGCATGAAAATCTGTGGCCATACAGTATACCTCAGTTCAAATGCTCAGCTGAGCTCTGTACCTGATTCTCTGTGTGTCACTCGGGGAGTGGGGGGAAGGTTACTTTTTCTCTCCATGTTTCATTTCTAATCCCAAACTCTGGCGCCAGTTCTCTGTGCCCGTGTTCTAATAATTGGCTCTGTCTCTGATATTCTGTGTGACCCTTGATGGTATCAGATTTAGGCATAGACAACTGCTTAGGGTGGCAAGTTTTGAAAGTGCCAAGTACCTTGGCCAAAAAGGAGCATTTTTCCCACTTACTTTAGGGTCATCCATGACTGCTACGTCAAAAAGGCATCCCATGGCCCCGTGACCCACCACCCCTACTCCAGCTTTTCAGTCTCCAAAGGGCCCCCCTCAACTAAGTTTGGATGCCAGGCTTCATCCTCCATCCTGCGTATGGGCAGCCAAATCTTAAATCCAGCCCCGACTTTATCTTCTTATGCTTGAGATCTAATCCCGGGCTCGTCACTGACTCTGTGAATCACTCTATATCTGCAAGCTATTCTTCTACAGTTAAAGAAGAGCTATAATCACATGAGCCGTGTTAAGTAGGATCCTGTAACCTGCTCACATCAAAGTATTCCTCTAGTCTCTCTATTAGTGGTTTCTCTAATACTTACTCATATTGATGAGGAGAAGAGCAGATGTCATTTTCCACAAGTCATAACAAGTTTGTGAGTGGAAAAGTCAATGCCTTCTATATTTCCATCAATATGCTAGGACATGCCCTTTCTGGTCCCAAAGCATTTTTTTACTTTTAACTGAACCAATAAATTGAATTCTCTGTCCTTGGAAAATGGTGAAGTGTTCCCCTCACCCTCCCTTAATGCCTTTGATCTTTTGCCCTCTTCTTTTGCTGTGATTAAATATATACCCGCAAAGGTCTGGCATGTTCCACCCATAAAACACATTGGTGCGTTTTGGAAAACCATGAAACCTGTGTAGCACAAATCTAAACCTCTTTTCTTACTCCTTCTTCAGTTATCCCTTGCACAGCTCCTGTGGTGAAAGCCCTGCTTGAATCTCCCTGTGAGGACTCCAGCAGCAGAGGTAGCAGCAATACCACCATGGCCTTGCTTTGCCAGATGACCCATTACTTCCCAGAAAGTATCCAGGTCCACTGGTTCGTGAATGGGAAAGAAGCCACACTCAAAGCCTCTCTCCTTGACACAAGGAAGGACAAGGATGGTTACTTCAGTGCCAGCAGTCACCTGATGGTCCCCAAGGGGCAGTGGAACCAGGGTGCTCTCTATTCCTGTATCGTTGAACACCCCGCGACCAATTTCACAGTCCAGGTTAACATCAGCAAGTGTTCAGGTAACAGAAAAGTGCATGTGGGCAGAAGGGGCCATTTGCAATGAATTTATTAGTAGTTATTAGCAAAGGTAATGGATCATGCCATGGTTGGAAAAATAGCTCTGTCCTCTGGCTAGAACGGGAAGAGGAAAGCAATGGGTTTCCCTCTATTTCCAATACACAAATCCTGGCACCACAACAAATACTCACAGCCCCCTTCACCTCCCCAAAAACACACACAAACTCTGACACCTCTCCCACCTCCTATATGCCTAATCCTCCCTCTCACCCCTAATCATACAAGCCTATCATTTTCTGCCATTCCCCTCCCCCCAACCCCCCAGAAATATATATTTTGGCACCTATTACCACCCAAACACAAATGATCCAAAATAAGATAGGACAACAATGGTGCTGTGAGAATCTATTTCCAGGACAAGAGTTGTGGTTGATTAATTGTTTTACATACGCCTTGTTTTCCAGAAACATGTGATGAGGATCTGCAGGTATACGTCTTACGCCCATCCTTTGAGGACCTCTTCCTGGCGCGCACTGCCAAACTTCTCTGCTTGGTCACTAACATAAGAACCCTGGAAAACTTTGAGATAGAATGGAGGAGAGCAAAGGGGGACAAGGTAGATCAAGTAACCTCAAGCCCCCAGCTCCATGACAATGGGACCTACAGCACTTCCAACGTCGCCAGCATCTGTGCTGAGGATTGGGAAAATGATAAGTTCACCTGCATTGTGAAGTACCAGGAAAAACCCGCACCGGTCATAAAAAGCATCTTCAAGAACAAAGGTAATGTGTATTAGAGCCCACAAGGCATTGTACTCTGGGGTCCTAGCTGAGCTACTACAGGCACTAAAAAGCTCTGGCTGGCTTCAAAATAACTGCTTGGGATGACAGGCTGGAGTTCTGCATTTCAACCAGAGTGACTCTGATAAATCTTAAGTTGAGCAAAATAGAAGGAGTTGCATTGAATCCGAGATTAAAACCTGCAAACTCCACCTCTGAGGAAATTAATTGGTCCTTAGGTGTGAGGGGATTTCTGGGAATAATACCTTATTCACAGTAATATGAGGGCTGTTGAGCCTTGTGGAAGAACCAGTGAAGTGCCTTAAACTCTTGTAGGTGAATAAGTTGTCTCTCTGTATGTTGGATTGGAGAGTCTGACCTTGAATGGATCCGATGTAAGCGTCTCCCAATAGACTTGGATGTTGCAGCTGGAAACTGAAATCTTTGTTGTGTAAACATCCTTGGAAGGAGGGTTTGCATTTATGTTCCTATCTGCTATATGTACAGGCGGACACTGTAGTGATATGGTCATTCTGAATAAAGCCAAGCTTGAATTCTACAGTCTTGTAGCTTGCATTACAGAGGCTCTGTGGAATGGTAGGACATTTTAATCAGAGGGATTTTTATCATAATTCTTATGTCATTCATAGAGTCTATAAAAGTTTGATTAGGGTTACACTGATATGTGGAGTCATAGCCAAGAAGTAGAATTCTGGTCTTCATCTGATAGCTACGAGCATCAACAACTCTGGAACATTTCCAGCCAACCATAGTTCTCGATCAGGGCCGGCGCAAGGAGAAGAGATGCCCTAGGCCAACCTCATCTCCTGTGCCCCCCATGGCATTGCCCCCCCCCCCCAAGGCGCCCATCTCCCCTCTCTGGGATCAACAGCAGTGGCAATAGCTACAAACAGCCTCGCGGAACTGACAGTACCTTCAAGCTGCGGCACTGCAGGGCTGCCTGCTTCTGCCGCTCTCTGATGCCCGATGCCGACGTCCCATGCCAACGGGAGTCAGCATCGAGAGTCAGAGAGGAGCAGAAGCAAATAGCCTCGCAACTCAAAGAGCTCTGAGGGACTGTTTGCGCCTATTGCCGCCACTGTTGGCTCTGGAGAGGGGCAACAGCAGTGACAATGGGTGCCCCTGGAGAGCCAGCACTCTAGGCGACCACCTAGTTCACCTAATGGTAGCGCACGCCCTGTTCTCGATTCTTTCCCTCCATCTAGAATATTAATTTTCACTGCCAGGTAGGAAAGCTTTCCTATTGCTTCTAAACTCATAGAGGGGCATATTCAGTGGCAATAGCTAGGCAAAATAAAGCGCCTAGCTGCCGCTGCTTAAAATAAAATCACTCAGTGGCACCCACATATCCAGTTTCCACCTTTGAATAATCGAGCTAGCCAGACACCAGAGACACTATCTAGTTAGCGGCAATTTTCAGCCACTAACCTGATAGTGCTAACTGGTTAAAGTTAGGTCAACCATCACCTCTCCTAACTTTAACTGCTTAAAGTACACACTTAGCAGCTGACTATCGCCACTAACTGGAGAGCGGTTCTCACCACCCCCCACTCTGCCCATAGACTGCCCCGGTTTTAACCTGGCATTTGTTTAGCGGTCTGTGGGGAAATTCAGCAGCATTAACTGGTTAGTACTGCTGAATATGATGTTGACCATGTTTTAGCTAGTTAGCAGATCTGCAAAATGGCTGCTTTGAAAATGACCCCCAAAACTTTTATAAGGAGGCACCTAGATTTAGGCACCATAAACACACATAAATGTTGGTGTTTTGTGCATGACCCCAGGATAAAAGTACATGTATTGTCCGCATCATGTGGACTTTCACTTTAGACGTGTACAAGAGCAGAGTTTGGATGCAGCATGTACAGCACAAGCAAGTACGGACATAGATTATATAAGACAATAGTTAATGTGCATAGTAGCAAAAACTAGGTGCACTCATTTACACCAACTCTAGGGATGGTGTAAGTGATCAAACTTTAATTTAAGGCTTGTTCTCTGCCACTTATACTAGAATTATATGGAATCAAGCATGGGTGTACTCGATTGTATAAAATAGGCAAGTGATATGCATGTAAAAAAGGTTTTTTAATTAGGTTCAATTCTGTAAAATTACTCTCTTAAAGTGAAACAGTGTGTCACTGAATATTGACCTCGAAAAATATATTGTGAGGAAGCTATCCATACTAACATAATAGTGTTACAGAGAGGTTATGATGCCTCTACTAATTTCTCCTAGTAACTGAAATCTCTTCCTTATCCAGAAGTCGTTCCCAATCAACCATCGGTTTACCTCCTCGCTCCCAGTGGGGATGAACTTGCCCTCCAGGAACTGGCATCACTTACCTGCCTGGTGAAGGATTTTAAGCCTAAGGAAATCTTTGTCAAGTGGCTGCAGGAGGACAAGGAGGTTAGCAATAAAAACTACATCACTACTGAGCCCATCGAGTCCCAGGAAAACGGCTCCTACTTCCTGTACAGCAGGATGCTCATTGACACATCTGATTGGAACCAGGGATATACCTACACGTGCATAGTTGGCCACGAAGCACTGCCTATGCACATCACCCAAAGGAGCATCAGCAAATCCACGGGTAAACCCAGCACTGTCAATGTGTCTCTTGTGATGTCCGAATCATCCAACACCTGCTATTGAGGACTGAGCTTCAGCGGGTGCAGCTGCCCCTGTGTTCAACTTTAAAATCCCCTGCTTGACCTCAATGTATAAATGGGAGTGAAGGAAAGGGATTACGGTGACTGAAGAGTTTGTATGTGTGTATTATATATATATATATATATATCAGACAGCTTGAAATAAAATTACTATGCATGCTGAAATAATATCCATTTACTGAAGGTCACTTATTCCCTCCATAGCATTGGTCCGTTGGTGCCACACAGACACTAAACAGCCTCACTGTGATGTGTCTGACCTTCTGAAGTGCTAAAACGCATGCCTCATCTAGACATTAGGGGAGTTTGTAGATATGCCTATAATTAGAGAGAAGACTAGGGCATAGAATTGAAAACCATACAGCCCACTATCCAATAAAAGCTGAACTCTCAAATTCGAGCTCCCAAGTTGGGCTCTTAAATTTGTGCCCTATTTTCAGCCAAACGCAGGAGCCTAAGAGGCCAATTTTCAAAAAGCCCAATATTCAATAGACTCTCCGGTGTCCACGATGCTGCCTACATTACCCGGATAGTGACTGCCGTTGAATATCTAGTCTGAGGGCTGCAATCCACATAAATGCCGACTTATCTGGATAGTGGAAATATATAGTCAACACTTATCTGAATAGCAGCTTAGGCCTGCTTTACATGCAACCTAAATTATCTGGATAAGGGCTGACTGAAGATCGCCACCCTCACTCTGCCCACGGACCGTCCTTATATGAACTGGATAGTGCAGGGGCATACTGTAGAGATCACGGTCAGTACCCTTATCCAGACAGCATCTTTTGGCCATCCAACTAGCAGTTCTGAATATAGGACCCTAAGTTTCAGTTGAAAATTCATCCTAAATTTAGGAGCTTAAATGTTATGCTCCTAAATTTAGGCCTGCTATTCAGCATAGATTTATTAATCTAATTTATGGTCTACTTCTGAAAATCTGTTCAGTTTCTAACTTTTTCCCTCACTCTAAATCCATCCCTGTTTCCACCTACATTTTACTCTCCTAACTTTAGGAGTTCACTGAGTATACATTTAGGCCATAGTAAGTTTTCAGTGAGGCCAATTCCAGAGCATAAATCCTTTGAATGTTGAGCTCAGATTGTGTAAAGCATTTCAGCTCGTAGCCTAAGGATGTGTACCTTAAAGATTTTACTTTGAATTTCTACAAGCACAGAGAGAAACAGCACAAGTCCTGTTCATCTTAGGCCTCAGAGGAATGTCATAATGGATAAAGCCCTGAATTAATTTGTAGACTCCAGCAGGTGGATCATTTTTGTTGTCGGACATGGAAGTTACAAGGTCAAAGGGAAACGCTTATGTTGCCGCAATTCACAAAACAGCCTCAAAATGTTATTCTAATATAATGGAGGACACATTTTATACCGGATTTGAGATTGGATTAAATTGACCTGGAATTCCTAGACTTTTAAATGAAAATTCCATAGGAAAATGCTACACGTAGGGAATAAAGGCCCGTGGTCCTCATTCTAACGATCAGTCCAATCTACATCTGCAGCCTAGGCAATGAACTGAAGATAGCAACATCACTTCACAGTTGAGGATTACGAAGTCCCAGTCTCACTGGAAAAGAAAATCAGTCAACTTCATTTCAGCCTGCTTCTCGAAGCTTCAGAATAATAAAAGTTAATGTGTCAACTACTTAAATAACTTTTCCCACATTCTGAAACTCTAATTTCATGTTAGCAGTTAAATATTCTTACTCCCGATTGGATGGAAAAAAGTTACAGATCTGACTTATGCCACCTTATTTCTAGGTGGTCTTGTGAACTCCGCTAACCAATCTGCATTCAGTTCAAGGACACATGCTTATCCCTATAAATGCCTCTGTTCTCTCACACTTATAGAGTACAAAGCAATAAAAAGGGAAGGGAACCAGACAAAGGAAAGTGTTCTAAATCTTAAAATAAGCATTCTATTCTTTGTGTAAAATAATCTGGCACTGATTCATATGAAGGGTCATTAGAGCACATCCCAGGAGAACCATCCATGACCTTCAAAGTCCGACAACCTAGGAAGCATCATCCCTGATGACCTGAAGGCTGCTGGCCAGTTTTATGACGCAGCAAGGAAAGCTACAAAAATAGTGCAACGCCTCTAACTGAAGGCTTACACTGGGAGACTTAAGGAATTCAAAATTTTGGATTTGGATTTGAGATTAAATTACTCACCTTTCCAAATCCAAGATCAAGGCGAGATACAAATTCAGGTACAGAAGTTATTTCCCTGTCCAAGTGGATCTACAATCTAAGCTGCACCTGAGACAATGCAGGGGGAGGGACTTGCCCAAGGTCACAAGGAGAGTCTGTGGAAGAAACAAGATTTGAACTCTGGCTCACGTATTCATCAATTAACCCAGTCACTGAATAAATTATTGTAGTCACAACATATGATATATTCCAAAGGCAAATTGTCCCTTTGATTCTTAGTGGGATAAAGCTCAGAATGTGTCCTCAGTATTAATTGTTTATTTAACCACAGGTAACTCCCTTACAGAGCACCCAATGGTTACCAGGATTACTCCTCATATTTTTTAACCTATTATTTCAATTTCAACCACACTTTATATGCCTCTAAAAATAAACCCTAACACTTTTCCTGGGACACATTCTGAGAATGTTTTCTCCCCCCAACGGAATGTATCATATGTTGTATCTACAATAATTTATTCGGTGACTTAATTGATAGATGGATATGCTAAATATCACTGGAGTCTAATTTTGAAGTATTCAGATTCCCTGGTTCTCAGGAAGCTGCTCTAACCACTAGGAAAGCAGGAAAAGGCTGGATACAACAGAACCATTAGACTATCTGGCCACTTCCGGAAACCACGAGAAGTAAACTTTTGCCATAAAAGGAGAAACTCAAGGACTCGGGGTCATGATATGAAGTTGGAAGGCTCAGAGGAATAGTGAAGGAGCTGAACAGAGCGAAAGACTACAGGCATTAGAGGGATACAGAGAGACGGTGTAATAAGAGTGAGGGAGAGAGACAACTACATACGGAGTAGGGTTTGTGGCAACTCAGTAAACAGGAGCACATAGGCAGACTGAGGAGCTTATCTTCTTCCATCAGATCCAGTGATACTATATTTGCCCAAACACAAAATGTGGAAGGGAAAAACGTGGCCTGCAACATCTGAATGATACTCTAATAGAACCATTTCTGGTGTTTTTCTGGCTTTCTCTGGATTAAAAAAAATACAATTTCAAACCCAGTTAAAATAAAGAAGGACCTGAAGAAGAAGGTTTTACGTTCTAAAGCTAGTTTACAAACGCATTAAATTAGTCCAATAAAAAGGTATCACCTTATTTTCCTTTTTATTTTCCTTCTTTATTTTAACTATATAGGCGACCAACACAGCTTCCACACTTCTTTAACCTCAGTCAATGCAGTATATGATTATGACACAACAAAAGTAGATTCTTCAGCCAACCCCACTCCGGATTTCATCAAAATAATTCCAAAACCAGGTCCATAATTGAGCAATATTGCCCAGCAGAGTCTGACTTCTCCCTACTAGTGATCAATTAGGGGAAGATTTTCATTCCAGGTCCTACTGGAATATATGTAAATATTCACCCATTTCAGGAGATGGTAATAACTTTCCACACATAAACATTCTTTTATTTAAAAGAATTGAAATAAATGTTATTTAAGGTATTTTCTTTACTTAGAACTCAAATGAAACATGGGATTTCATGCAAATTACTGTTCCATGAGCAGGATTTTCCAGTTCTCTTGCTAGAAATTCTAGATCTTATTAAATATAAAATAAAATGAAAATCAATAAATTAACAATCTTACATGCTGAAACAAGACAAAACAAAAAATATAAAAGTTAATAGAGTTCGTCCAATAAACCAACATAATGAAACAGTGCTAACACTAAAGACAATGGATCATATAATTCAAAAATATAAACAACATTCAAATGGATATTGTATAGCTCAAACAAGAATAAAAGCAGATTACCATTAAAACAGAAATAATAAAACACAATTATAAATTTAAAATCAATAACCATTAAATTTCTAAAGAGAATAAGCCTAGAAATTAGTGGAATCAATTTAATTATAGTAGACATTAAGACCAGCTTTCACAAATAGCAATAACTTAACACAAATTTTAAAAGTCGACTAACGAGTCGTTTAATAAAAAGATCTAAGGGCCCAATATTCCAAAAAAACAAAGCTCCTAAATTTAGGCTCTTCAGTTAAGCTCCTAAATTTGTGCCCTTTTTTTCGGCAAACTTAGGAACATACGTTTTTTGCTGAAAATTCATCTTAATTTAGAAGCTTAGAAATTGGGCTTATAAATTTAGGCCTGCCATTCATTTGCCTACAAATATAAATCAAATTTATGAACCTAATACTGAAAATCAGTGCTAAGCTCTTAAATTATACTCTCTGCCCTAAATCCATCCCTGTTGCCAGCTACTTTTATTCTCCTAAATTAAGGTGGTTAGTGAAATTTTTAGTATACATTTATGCATGCACCACACTAGCTGCACACAGCTAAGCTTCCACAGCTTCCAGAGCCTGCACACAGCTAAGCTTCCAGAGCCTGCACACAGCTAAGCTTTCAGCATTGTATCTTTTGCCTGTCTTCTTGTTTGTTGTTGCTGCTGATGATATAAAATTTAACTGTTGGTTTTACATTCACTTTTGGGAATATTCTGACTGCCTACATTCCTTGTGTAGCCCTTAAATCAGATATCTAAGTGTGCTCTCAGTTCATGTAAGGCCTACTGGCCAAGGATACTTGGGATATAAAGCTACTTGGAATAGAAATACTTTGATCTGCAGGGACCTGGTCATACCTGAGTCTCCTATTTTAGAAGCAAAGGTATCATTTAAAGTTACAGGGACCTTTGCACAGTAGGCAGATAGATAGAAAGAAGTTAAAAGTTCTGTTTGACTATTTCTGCTTCCATTGCTTGAATTGTCTGCAAGCCTGCTCACAGGGCGGGGCTAATTAAATTATCTTACAGCCACCTGGTCAACCCTAGGCTTCACAGCTTTCACAACCTGCACACAGCTAAGCTTCCACAGCTTCCACAGCCTGCAAACAGCTAAGCTTTCAGCATTGTATCTTTTGCCTGTCTTGTTGTTTGTTGTTGCTGATGATGATATAAAATTTAACTGTTGGTTTTGCATTCACTTTTGGGAATATTCTGACTACCTACATTCCTTGTGTATCCCTTAAATCAGATATCTAAGTGTGCCCTCAGTTCATGTAAGGCCTACTGGCCAAGGACACTTAGGTTCCTGCCCACTCTACCCCTCACCCCACCCACCCCAGGGCTGCATTGCCTATATAGCAGTCACATACATTGACATCTATCCTCTTAATTTGATGTTACGTCCACCTTCTCTTCTTCTCCTTCTAGGACCAAGCATGTCTTGTATTCAGTGCAATAATTGTGGTGCCTTTATTCTGAGAAGAATCATCAGGAACCTAACAGCTTGCCCTATATGCCTCAAGTTAGCAGCCATGCATAAAGAATTTACTCTATTAAGGGAAGAAGTAACCACAATGAAATGCACCTCTTCTAGGATACAAACCAAACAAAGTCCTCCACCGCTCCCACAAAGAATCAAACATCCCATAAACAAATGGATCACAGTGGGCTCTGGTAGATTGCGACATGTAACGCAGAAACACCCTGTACATCATGAGATATCACTGCATAATGCCTTCTCTGCTTTGGTTAATGAGTAAGCCCATTCCACGGAAACTGAAGGGCCCTTAAATGAGACAGCCAATGTCCAATCTCCTGATAAAGCATCAAATATGAAGAAAAACTCAAGGAACAGAAAACTACTACTACTTGGTGATTCCATCATCAGAGGCACCAACTTGGGAACACAGTTCAAAGGAGAGGAGTTAGTCAAATGCCTCCCAGGCTCTTCAGCTAGCAGGAATACAAACCAAATTGTTGATGTACTTAGCGCTGAAAGTGAGCACTCCAAAACTGATGTTGTCATCCACTTGGGTACAAATGACCTGGCTAGAAACAATGCCACTACAGTTCAAAGGGACTTACAAACTCTGGGAGAGAGACCGAAGCCCATTGTTAACACTGTAGCATTCTCAGAAGTTCTACCTGTTCTTGGTGTTGTTGTTGTTAAGTGCCATCGAGTCGGAGTCAACTCATGGCGACCCTCTGGATAGCTATCCTAAATTGTGTTCGGTCTTGTGTCAGGCGGCTCATTGTTGACAGACTGGTACCCGTAGCTGCTGTTATTGTATCAATCCATCTCATTGCTGGCCTTCCTCTTTTGCGTTGACCTTCTATCTTGCCAAGCATGATGTCTCTCTCTTCGCATGATGTGCCCAAAGTATGAAAGTCGAAGTCTTGTCATCTGAGCTTCTAAAGAACGCTTAAGTTTGATTTCCTCTAGTACCGACTGGTTTGTTCTTCGGGCAGTCCATGGTATACACAGTATTCGCCGCCAGCACCATAATTCAAAGGCATCAATTTTCTTCCTGTCTATCTTTTTCACTGTCCAGCTTTCACATCCATATGATGTTATTGAAAATACCATGGCTTGAACAAGTCGAATCTTTGCATGGAGAGAGACATCTCCGCTCTTGAGAATCTTATCTAGGTCTTTCATAGCCATTCTGCCAAGAGCAATGCGTCGTCTGATTTCTTGACTGCTTGTTGCTTCTTTATTGATAGTTGATCCAAGTAGGTTGAAGTTGTTCACGATTTCAATTTCTTCTCCTTCAACGATGACCCTGTTGATTATGCCAGTTGTCATGATCTTTGTCTTCTTTATATTAAGGTGCAGGCCCATTTTGAGACTATGTTCTTTGATTGTGAGAAGCAAATGTTCCAGATCATCTTCACTTTCAGCCAGTAATGTGGTATCATCAGCATAGCGAAGGATGTTGATGAGTCTTCCACCAATCTTCACACCTCTGTTGTCTTCATACAATCCTGCTTCTCTGACGATTTGTTCTGCATACACATTAAACAGGTAGGGGGAAAGTATGCAGCCTTGTCTTACACCTTTGCTTATTTTAAACCATTCTGTTTCTCCTTGTTCTGTTCAAACTGTTGCTTCTTGATCAATGTACAGATTGTGCAAGAGTACGATCAGGTGTTCTGGTATACCTATGCTTCTTAATGTGGCCCAGAGTATCTCATGGTTTACACAGTCAAAAGCCTTGCTATAGTCGATAAAGCACAAATAGATATCCTTTTGGTATTCTTTAGTCTTTTCAAGGATCCATCTCACATCCGCAATGATGTCTCTCGTTCCTCGCCCTTTCCTGAACCCTGCTTGCACTTCAGGTAGTTCTTGTTCCAGGTATGGTTGTAGTCTCTTTTGAATACTCTTCAGTAGAATCTTGCTGGCATGTGGGATCAGAGCAATTGTGCGATAATTTCCACAGTCAGTTGGATCACCTTTCTTTAGTATTGGTATAAACACAGATCTTTTCCAGTCAGTTGGCCATGATGATGTCTTCCATATTTCTTTGCAGAGCCTTGTAAGTACGGTAACAGCTGCATCAGATTGCTGTAATACTTCTATGGGAATGCTATCAATGCCTGGTACTTTGTTCTTTGATAAGGCTTTCAATGCTGCTTCAACTTCTTCTTTCATCACCAATGGTTCCCGATCATAAGGTACAGGTTGAAACAGCTGTTGGTCCACTTGATCTTTATCATATAAAAACTCTGGAGTGGAGGAGTAGCCTAGTGGTTGGGGCAAGGTATTTCAAGCCAGAAGGTTGGTGGTTCAAATCCCACTAGAGGACAGCAACCTTGGGCCAGAAGGACTGGGGTTTCTAGTCCCACAGGTGCTCCTTGTGGTCTTGGGCAAGCCACTTAACCCTCCAATGCCCATGTTCCCTGTAAAATAGTTATCTCCAAGTTATAGTGCCCTGTTCAATGTAATTTCAGTTTGTTCAATGTAAACCACACTGATGCAGAATAGCACAGTATATAAGAGAATGTAAATAAATTCCTTCCACCTTTTCTTGATCTTCTCAACATCATTCAACATAGAACCTTGAGCATCTTGTAACATTCCAGTTCGAGGGTGGAACTTTTTCTTTAACTCTCGTAGCTTTAGGAAAGCCGATCTTGTTCTTCCTCTAATAGTTTCTGCTTCTATTTCCTTGCATGCGTCATTGTAGTACTTTTCCTTGTGCTGTCTTGCTGCATATTGGAAATCTCTGTTGAGTTCTGTTATTGTCTTTCTTTCTCCTCTGGCTTTAGCTTCTCTGCGTTTCTGGGCAATTTTCAGAGTTTCTTCCGTCATCCATTTTGGCCGTTTTTGCTTTTTCACCTTTTGTAGAGACTTCGTATTTTCTTCCAACACAACTTTCTTGATGTCATTCCATAACTCTTCTGGAGCTCTGTCATTTGTATCTAAAGCAGCAAATTGATTTTGCAGGCAGTCTTTAAATTCCAGTGGTATATTCTCAAGGTCATATTTTGCTGCATTCATGAGTGGTTTGCTCTTTTTAAACTTTAGCTTGAGTTTGCATACTAGTAGTTGATGATCTGTACCACAGTCAGCTCCAGGTTTTGTCTTTGTTGATGTTATAGAACATTTCTGTCATTGACTTCCACAGATGTAGTCAATTTGATTTTTATACAATCCATTGGGTGACGTCCATGTGTACAGTCGCCGCTTGTGTTGATGGAAGAAGGTGTTTGAGATGAATAGATCGTTGGTCTTGCAGAATTCTATCAGTCTTTCTCCAGCTTCATTTCTGTTGCCAAGTCCATATTTTCCAACTACTTTGCCTTCTTCTTTGTTACCAACCTTTGCGTTCCAGTCACCCATGACTATCAGGATATCCTGTTTGCATGTTCTGTCAATTTCAGCTTGTACTTGTTCATAGAACTGTTCAATTTCATTCTCTTCTGCAGCTGTTGTTTGGGCATATACTTGAATTATAGTTGCGTTGATAGGCATTCCTCGTAGACGAATAGAGATTAAGCGTTCGCTGACTGCATTGTATTTCATTACAGTTCTTGCAAGTTTCTTCTTTATTATAAATGCAACACCATTTCTTCTTTGTCTTTCATTTCCAGCATAGTAGACCATGTGATCATCTGATGCAAAGTGCCCGTTCTTTGTAAGGGGGCAGAAAGGCTACATCACATAAACAGCTTTAACACATGGCTCCAGAACTGGTGCAAAGAAGAAGGATTCAGATTTATAGGCAACTGGAGAAACAGATGGACCAACAAGAGACTATACTGTGCTGATGGACTACATCTCTCTGTCACAGGGAAAAGAATCCTAAGTGAAAAATTCAGGCAGTATGTGGATATATATTTAAACTAGTAAAAGGGGGTGACGGATGGGGAAGGTCAAGTTCAGGACGTCACTCCCTGCAAAAGCAGAATAACATCAGAAACAGCCACACTTTTAAACCACACATCAAAAGCAAGTGGGAAGAAGTGGGCAGAACAAAATCAATGCAAAATACATGCAAGCCAGTTAAATGCTGAAAAGCAATGAGCACAAATGCTTGAAGCTTAGCCAACAAAATTCCGGACCTGGAAGCCCTAATGGTGGAAATGGACTTGGACATTGTGGCCATTACAGAAACATGGTTTAATGAATTGCATGATTGGGATATAGCCATAGCTGGCTATAATCTATTCAGAAGAGACAGAGAAAATGGAAAAGGAGGAGGAGTAGCCTTGTATGTCAAAAGCAATATTAAAGCTACTGAAATGCAGGGGGTATCGGGAAAAGAAGAAGCGCTCTGGATTGTGCTGGAAAGAGGAGATGGCACTGTCATCCATACTATTGTAGTCTACAGACCTCCGACTCAAATTGAAGAGATAGATAACGAACTGATTATAGATATTGCCAAGATAGCCACAAAGGGGAAAGTGATCATATTGGGTGACTTTAATCTACCCGATGTGGATTGGATTACTCCTTCTGCAAATCTGGAAAGAAGCAAAAAAATTGTGGATGCTTTCCAAGATGCTTTACTTAGACAAATGGTGATGGAACCAACCAGGGAAAGCTCAATGCTGGATTTAGTGCTCACCAAGGGTGATAGCGTGACAAATGTCTGGGTGGGTACCCCTGTGAGCAGCAGCGATCATCACACGGTGTGGTTTGAGATAAAAGCTAAGGTACAGTCCAATCATAGCAAGCTCAAAGTCCTAAGCTTCAAAAACACTGACTTTGGTAAAATAGCCAAGTACCTAAAGGAGGAGTTGGCAGGGTGGAAGGGGATAAGAGAAGTGGAATTGCAATGGGCTAAACTAAAGGTGGCAATAAAAGGGGCAACAGATAAATATGTAAGAAAAGTAAATAAAAACAAGAGGAGAAGGAAACCCATTTGGTTCTCCAAATAGGAGGCTGCTCAAATAAAGGCAAAAAACACAGCTTTCGCAAAATTCAAAAGCTTGCAAACAGAGGAACACAGAAATGAATACAGGATCAAACTCAAAGAGACAAAAAGAGAAATAAGGAAAGCAAAATCAAAGGCAGAGGAAAAGATGGCTAAAGATGTGAAGTGTGGCGGCAAAACTTTCTTCAGGTATATTCGTGAAAGGAAGAAGATCAGAGATGGAATTGCAGGACTCAAAAGTGCTGGGAACGGACTCGTGGAAAGTGACATTGAAAAAGCGAAATTGCTAAACAAATACTTCTGCTCTATTTTTACTAAAGAAAATCCTGGAGAAGGACCACCTGTGACTCCCAAATATAAAAATGGGAATGAAGTAGATACCACACCATTCACAGAAGATGATGTGTTAGAACAACTTGCAAAACTGAAAGTGGACAAGGCCATGGGACCAGATGGAATACATCCCAGGATACTGAAAGAGCTCAGAGAGGTTCTTGCAGGGCCGTTAAAGGATGTTTTCAACAGATCCTTGGAAACAGGAGAAGCTCCTCAGGACTGGAGAATGGCTGATGTGGTACCTCTTCAGAAAAGTGGTGACAGGGAAGAAGTGACAAACTACAGGCCCATGAGCCTTACCTCAGTGGTGGGAAAAGTAATGGAGGTGCTCCTGAAAGAGTGAATAGTGGACTTTCTCAAAACCAGCAGGTTGCAAGATCCGAGGCAACATGTTTTTACCGAAGGACGATCTTGCCAAACAAATCCGATTGAGTTCTTTGACTGGGTGACCAGAGAACTAGATCAGGGGTATGCGATGGATGTCATCTACCTGGATTTCAGCAAAGCCTTTGATACTGTTCCTCATAGGAGGCTTATCAATAAGCTCAGTAGTTTGGGGATGGGTCCCAAGGTGGTGAACTGGATCAGAAATTGGTTGACTGACAGACGACAGAAGGTGATGGTAAATGGAGCTCACTCGGATGAAAGGGAGATGATTAGCGGGGTGTCCCAGGGTTCGGTCCTGGGCCCGGCACTGTTCAATGTATTTGTGAGTGATATTGCTGAAGGACTGAAGGAAAAGTCTGTCTTTTTGCAGATGACACAAAAATTTGCAACAGAGTGGATTCCCCTGAAGGAGTGGTTAACATGAGAAAAGATCTACAAAAGCTGGAAGAATGGTCTAATGCTTGGCAATTAATGCAAAGAAGTGCAGTGTCATGCACTTGGGTAGCAGAAATCCGCGATAGGGGGCGAGAGGTTGGTGTGCACGGATCAGGAGAAAGACCTTGGTATGATTATTTCTGAAGATTTCAAGGTAGCAAAACAGTGCGACAAGACGTAGCAAAAGCCAGGAGGATGTTGAGTTGAATGCAAAGAGGAATTACAAGCAGAAAGGAAGGGGTACTTATGCCACTGTATAAATCTCTGGTGAGGCCTCACTTGGAATATTGTGTTCAGTTTTGGAGACCATATCTTGCAAAGGATGTAAAAAGACTGGAAACTGTTCAGAGGAAGGCGACCAAAATGATTTGGAGCCTGCGTCAGAAGCCTTATGGGAAGAGACTTGAAGACCTAAATATGTACACTTTGGAGGAGAGGAGGGACAGGGGAGATATGATTCAGACCTTTAAATACTTAAAAAGGAACGATGAACAAACAAACCTCTTCCAGTCTTCTTTCCTGGACAGAAGTATTTCACCCCCTACACTGTACTACTCCCTTGGATTTTTTCAGCCCAAATGCATGACCCTGCATTTCTAAGCTAGAACAAAGAAAGAATAAAATATGGCATCTCTAATCATTTGTTAATCCAGATTTCTAGTGACTAATTTGGTTAGTTTGCTTTCCATAAGGAAATGAGGAATAGAGATGATATGTGGAAGTGTAAGCAGTTGAGGTGTGGAGGAGTAGCCTAGTGGTTAGAACATGGGCTTGGTAACCAAGCAACCAGAGTTTGATTCCCACTGGCACTCCTTGTGGCCTTGGGCAAGTCACTTAACCCTCCATTGCCTCAGAAGAAAGGCCTGGCAATCTACTTCCAGTCACACTGCCAAGAAAACTCAGGAGCTTCTGGGTTGCCAGGAGTCAACACTGACTCAAAGGCACACATTGTAAGCAGTTGAGTCTATTCACTGGTATCCCTGGGATACTAGGCAAATGTTAAAAAGAAATCTCTTCAAGGTGAACAAAAGCCTTTAGTAGGTGAGATTTAGAACAAGAACTTGGATATATCATATGTTTGATCCAAACCTCCATTCCTCAATGGACTCCTCTGAAGTTGGTGGGACAAATGTGTCATTGTTTTGCCAAGTGGCTCAGTAGCAAGGCTACACTACAATTTTTTCATTCCCTATAGATGAGGATTTCCCTTGGAATTTTATTTTTATTAAAAATACAAAATATCTCTCATCATTATTACCCATCTGGGCCTAATCACTGCATTACCCAGCTGATAAATCCATTGCTACAAATTGGCCTAAACCAGAGAACCATAGGAAGCATTTGTTAATCCTATCAGTGAGAAGCAGGGCCATAACCAACCTTGCTGGAATCAGATAAAGATTAATGGTGATGACACTTTCTTTCCATCTCTTCCAGTCTGCATCTACAGTTTGAGGAATAGCTTGGAAGAAGACGAAGACAATATTCTGGTCACTGCTTCCACATTCATGGTGCTCTTCTTCTTGAGTCTTTTCTACAGTGCCGCAGTGACACTCTTTAAGGTAACCACTTTGCTACTCAAGACAAAATGGCCTTATTCAAAGGAAGACAAAGTCCAGTAGGTTGGTGAGTCATCTCTTGGCCATACCAAATAGGTTTATTCAGCTTTTCAATGAGTTGTAAATCTATTTCCTTGGTATTCCAGACTTGCTTCCTGAATTGCACTTAAAGGGGCTGATTTTTATAAGGAACCACATAAAGATACATGCCATTTATGCATATAAATCACCTATTTCAAGGACTTAAGCACGCCTGAATGTGCACTTGCAACCATAGTTTAGTCATTTGTTCTAAAGTAGGTTATCTATACATAAATTACATCAGGCTACTCCTAAGAGTATAAATTGGGCCAGCCTGGTGATGCAGTGGGAAGTGCTATGCATTTCCATATGGAAAGTACCCCAGTTTATTTCTGATAAAATGGAGTTTAATTAATGGACTAGAGATTACAGAGAGAGAAAGGGCAAACGGAAGAGATAGGGAATGGAAGAGAAAGTGAAGGAGATATGAAGAAAACCAAGATATCAAAAGATAGTAAGAATTTATTTATTTAATTTATTTAATTTTAGTGTTTTCTATACCACCATATCGATAAATCATAGCGGTTTACATAAAACAACTGAGTTACATCGAACAAAGTGGAAGTTAAATGTGTAAAGAGAACTATTAGATAATTACATGATCAGTAAACATCAACAAGAGATCAGGAATATATATATATATGATGATTTAATATGAACTATGTACAAATTATAAGGGTCCTGGTTTTTTTAGGGAAGGAATGTAGCGTAGTGGATGGTGTGCTGCTTCTGGTATTTTAGTGGGGTTGAGTTGGGACAGTTGATGAATTTGTCTCATTTTCACCAAAGTGTTCTATAAATAAAAACGTTTTTAGTTGTGTTCGAAAGGTGGAGAGGTCTGTTATGTGTCTCAGTGTTTCTGGTAAAGAGTTCCAGTGCATCAGAGATAAGTATTCAAATGCTCTGTTGCTGGTTTGCTGTTTAGTTTTTCTGAATTCTGGTGGGAATAGAAGAGTATTAGTCATTGATGCTCTTCTGTGTTTATTATTAGGTGTTTTCCTGATTAACTGGATTAAAGTAGAAGATGCCAGTTCCCTGATAACTTTGAATATTGTCATTATGATTTTATATTTAATTCTGCTATGTATGGGGAGCCAATGGAGGGAGTGAAGTATGGGTGTGATATGTTGAGTATGGTGTGTGTTCGAGATGATGCGAACTGCCATATGTTGTGCCATTTGTAGAGGGTGGATCTTTTGTTTTGGGAGGCCATGGAGTAGACTATTGCAGTAGTCAGTGTGTGGGGTAATCATCGCTTGCATCAATGATCTGAAGTCGTTGCTGTGGAGATGTGGTTTTAAGTGTTTGAGGAGGTGGACTTTGTTATATATGGCTTTAGTTGTATTTTTAATGTAGGTTCTGAATGTGAGTTGCTCATCTAGTGTGACTCCTAGGTATTTTACTTCATTTTTAACTTCAAGAATGGATCCATTAATGGTAATGTTGCTGGGTGGTGTGTAATTTTGGTTTCTAGATATTATTAGGGCTTCTGTTTTTTTTATAGTTTATTTTTAATTCATGTGTTTTGAGCCAAGAATCGACTTCTGTGAAGCTTGAGATTATGGGATCGAGAGTGTGTGTGTTACTACATCGAAAGGCATGTATAGCATTATGTGTCGGCATAACTCAAACTGCAGTGTGAAAGAGGGTGAGCAGATGCGATGATAAACAGAGAATGAGAAGGTGATGGAGAAAGTGTGAAAAATTATGAGAGTAAAGATGGAGAGGAAGAGGACAGAGTCAAAGAAAGATGGTAACATAGTAAACAATGGCAGATATCAAAGGCTATTCCCTATCTCTTCCTTTTACTCTCTCTCTCTGTAATCTCCAGTCCATTAATTACACTCCATCTTATCAGAAATAAACTGGGGTACTTTCCATATGGAAATACATAGAAGGCTCATCTAGTCTGGCCAGTAAAGTAGCTACAGTTGTAGAATTCCACATGTCACACTAAGGACGTTTACTACTCCTTTGTATCCTTGTTTAAGATTATACCTGCCTCTCTGTGCAGGTTACCCCCTCTCAAGAATCCTCTGTGCCCGTCTCATGCCTTTTTTAATTCCACCACTGCTTTTGCTCCCACCAGCAGCATTGTGAGGGCATTCCAGGCATCCACCACTCTTTCCGTGAAGAGAGAAAGAAAGATGTGTTTTCTCTGTGTTATGCTGTAATCAAAAAGATGGTTTCCGATCATTATCCTCTGCGGCCCCTGAAATATGACTAAGTGAGGGGGCCTTATCCATTCTATAAATCCAGCTTCCATAATATTTTTTTCTCCTTGCCAGGTAAAGTGATGACCTTGCCAGTTCAACAGAATATGTATTGACTGTTCAAAAAACACCCTTCCTTTTCTTAAGTTCCAACACATCCCGGGAAATCCATCTCACAATCACCTGTCATTTGGGACAGCGACTACTGAAGGAAAGAAAGAATAGATACCTCAAGCCACAGAATTTATCGAGGCAGATGCACCTCGCTTAAGGCTCCAGTATTTGGAAGGGCCACCTATATTGGTTTAACAAAATTGACTACCTTTGTATCCTGGAAAAGTAATTTCATTACGTACATTTCATTTCAACAAGATTTAGCAACCTGTCCCTCATTCCAAAATGACTTTCAGAATAGCCTTTGAAAGTTGTTCACCCTGCTTAGCTACAGAGAAAGCTTCCTGATATTAGTTATAGCTATTGATGTCACTTCATGTTCAGTAGTAGTCAGTCATGTCACCTCTTCCTATGGTTACACTATAATATAAAATATACTCCTAGGAGTCAAAAATACCAAATAACAAGAAAAAAAACTCACAAATAATATAAGAGAAACAAAGGAAAAAAAGAAAAATTAATTATAGAATACCGCACTAATTCAGCAGGGATTAATAACAGGGAAAATGAAAAAAACAGCACCAACTGTAATCGAGGAAAAAAGACCTCAGCCAACCTCTTGCCAACTAGAGCACATAGGATGAGCACATCGAATGGCACCTACAACTCACTCGATAAAGCTCAAGGTGACATCAGCGGTCAAAAAAACCCCTCGGTATGGGGCACAAAACAAAAGCCCAAACCTAGCACATACTGTTGGTGAAACTGTTAATATACTGATTGACCAGTTGAGGTGGCCAGCTGCTCGGCACTTTGGTGGCCAGCTGTGCGTGAGGGAGGAGGTGGGGTGAACTGGAAATGCAACGTTCTATGTGATGAGCTCCCTGAAGAAGCCAGTTGGCGAAACACCTGGTGTCGGGGCTCTGGTGTCAGTGCCATGAAGACAGCAGTTTTTCTGAAGATTATGTACTGTTCTCTGCTGCGTGTGGCTGCCTTTCTTCATTGCCTTTAAGCTAAGTTTCTTCAGTTATTCATTTTTTGCTGTGTGCTAACGCTGTTCTTTTCATTTTTACTGTATTATTTTAAACAGTGTATTAACAGTTTGTACCCCCTGGTAATGTATTTTAATTTTGTTCGTTTTGATACTTTGTCTTTGGTATTATGATTATTCATATTTTAACTTATGTTCATGTGTCTGTTTTTAGACCCCTGATGAAGGCCTAGGGCCGAAACTTGTAAAGTTAGGTCTACAATAAAGTTCTTCTGGGTTTACAAAAGTGTTTGGCTGTGGTATTTGCCCTCCGCTCGGTTTCCTCTTATTTTGGTTTTTGCAGAAGGCTTCCTTCTCCTGTTTTCTAATAGTAGTAGGAATACAAAAGAACATAAGAACATAAGATATGCCATTCTGGGTCAGACCAAGGCCCATCAAGCCCAGTATCCTGTTTCCAACAGTGGCCAATCTAGGTCAGAAGTACCTAGCAGTTTCCCAAAAGACACAGGTTCCACAATGCTTGTATTGGATCAAGCAGTGATATCCTGGGTCCCTTTTAATAATGATTTATGGATCTTTCCTCCGGGAATTTGTCGATACTCTTTTTAAACCCAGTTACACTAACAGCTTTTATTACATCCTCTGGTAACGAATTCCAGAGTTTGATTACACGTTCAGTGAAAAAATATTTTCTCTTATTAGTCTTAAATAGGTCACACTGTAGCTTCATTGCACGTCCCCTAGTCTTTCTATATTTTGATGGTATAAACAATCGATCTATGTTTATCTGTTCCACTCCATTCATTAAGTTATAGACCTCTATCATATCTCCCCTCAGCCATCTCTTTTCCAGGTTGAAGAGCCCTAATCTTTTTAGCCTCTCTTCATAGGGGTATCTTTCCATTCCCTTTACCATTTTGGTGGCTCTTCTTTGTACCTTTTCTAATAATGCTATATCCTTTTTAAGATAGAGACCAGAATTGCACACGATATTCAAAATGTGGTCACACGATGGAACGATACAGAAGCATTATAATATCCTTTGTTTTATTCTCCATTCCTCTCCTTATGATTACTAGCATTCAACTTGCTCTCTTGGACGCCATTGCACACTGGGTGGAGGATTTCAACATGTTATCCTCAATGACGCCTAAATCTTTTTCCTGGGTGGTGGTTCCTAATGTGGAACCTTGCATCGTGTAACTATAGTTTGGGTTCTTCTTTCCTAGGTGCATAATTTTGCACTTCTCTACATTAAATTTCATCTGTCATTTGGATGCCCAGTCTTCCAGTTTACCAAGGTCTTCTTGCAATTTTTCACAATCCTCTTGGGTTTTGACAACTTTGAATAATTTTATGTCATCTGCAAATTTGATTACTTCACTCGTTATTCCCATTTCCAGGTCATTTACGAATATGTTAAAAATCAGTGGACCCAGGGCAGATCCCTGGGGTACTCCACTATTCACTTTTCTCCATTGGGAAAATTGGCCATTTAGCCTTACTCTCTGCTTTCTATCTTTTAACCAGTTCCTGATCCACAAAAGTACACTGCCTCCTATCTGATGACTTTTTAATTTCACCAATAGTCTCTCATGAGGGACCTTGTCAAAGGCTTTCTGAAAATCCAGATACACTATATCAGTGATGGCTAACCTTTTTGAGCCCGAGTGCCCAAACTGCCGCACAAAACCAAAGAATTTCCTCAAAGTGCCAGCACGTCATTTGCATAAGTGGTCTTATTTGCATAAGTATTTGCATAATGTTACCATACACTAACCTTTAGTAAACATGTCTCTTAATGAGTGTATGGATAAAGAAAGACTAAAAGATTTCTACATTACTATAATCCAGTGCCAACCGCCAGGCACATTAGGAACTACTACAAACGCTGCCCATTTAGAACCCATAGCAAACCCGCCGTATCCTGACAGCATTACCAGGACTCACAAAGCACCATACCCTACCTATCAAAAGGCAACACTGCAAATATTAAACCAATACATTTCAGTGAATACTGGGGAAAGAGAACAAGTGGCAACGTCAAATAGGAATTTCCTCTTGTACCAAACAAAGCGCAGATGTTAATGATGCACATTTCCCAGAGCTGACATATTCCAGTTAATAAATTCAAATAAAGAGATATCGTTCTACCTTTTGTGCATTTTTTTCAGTTGCAATTGGTCCAGCCATTTTCTTCTGGTTTCTTCATGTTTTCTGCTAACTCTCCATCGTCTGCTGTCCAGTTGTCGGTTCTTCTCTCCTAGATTTTTTTCCATGCTCTCGCTCTCTCTACATCTGCTTTATCATACTAATCTTTCGCCTTTTGCTCTTTCTCATTCCTATTTCATCCACACAAATTTTACCCCTCCATCCT
The DNA here is from genome assembly GCA_033557465.1 of Ichthyophis bannanicus. Classification (NCBI taxonomy): domain Eukaryota; kingdom Metazoa; phylum Chordata; class Amphibia; order Gymnophiona; family Ichthyophiidae; genus Ichthyophis; species Ichthyophis bannanicus. The sequence goes on from CM066048.1 coordinate 127,951,753, forward strand.
CAATCCGCAATTACTCTCCCAATACCTGGCCAATTGTACATTTTTCAGCCCTCCTACACAAAATATTGTTCCCCTCTCCATTTTACTCTCACAGCCCCATCCATTCTAATCCTCCCCAACATCAGCTCCCTTCTAGTTCCAGTCTCACCCAGCATCCATTCCCTTCTTCAAGCCCCCCACTTCCCCTCAGCCCATTTCCATTCCAAGCCCGTCCCCATCAGCTATTTGCAGTTCAAGCCCCCCACTTCCCCTCAGCCCATTTCCATTCCAAGCCCATCCCCAACAGCTATTTGCAGTTCAAGCCCCCTTCCACTCAGCCCATTTTCCAGTCCTAGCAAACCCCCCCAAACCCATTACCAGTCCTAGCCCCCCATAGCCACTCCCAGTCCTAATCCCACCAGCCCATTTCCAGTCCTAACCTCCCAATCAGCCCACTCCCAGTCCTATTCCCCCATCACTCAATTTTAGTTTAAGCCCCCCCAGCGCCTATCACCACTCCTAACCCCCCAGCGCCCATCACCACTCCTACCCCCCCAGCCCCGCGCCCATCACCACTCCTAACCCCCCAGCCAGCCCAGTGCCCATCACCACTCCTAACCCCCCCCAGCCAGCCAGTGTCCATCACCACTCCTAACCCCCCAGCCCAGTGCCCATCACCACTCCTAACCCCCCCACCCCAGCCCATCACTACTCCTAACACCCCCAGCCCAGCCCAGCCCATCACTACTCCTAACCCCCCCCAGCCCAGCCCAGCCAATCACCACTCCTAACCCCCCCAGCGCCCATCACCACTCCTACCTCACCACTCCTAACCCCCCAGCGCCCATCACCACTCCTACCCCCCCAGCCCAGCGCCCATCACCACTCCTAACCCCCCCAGCCAGCCCAGTGCCCATCACCACTCCTAACCCCCCCAGCCAGCCCAGTGTCCATCACCACTCCTAACCCCCCCAGCCCAGTGCCCATCACCACTCCTAACCCCCCCACCCCAGCCCATCACTACTCCTAACACCCCCCACCCAGCCCAGCCCAGCCCATCACTTCTCCTACACCCCCTCCGCCCAGCCCTGCCGTTCAATACTCCTAACCCCCCCCAGCCCAGCACAGCCCATCAACACTCATAACACCCCCCAGCACAGCCCTGCCCATCACCACTCCTAACCCCCCCCCAGCCCAGCCCAGCCCCTCACCACTCCTAACCCCCCCTCCAGCCCATCACCACTCCTAACCCCCCCAGCCCAGCCCAGCCCATCACCACTCCTAAACCCCCCCCCAGCCCAGCCCAGCCCAGCCCAGCCCATCACCACTCCTAACCCCACCCCCCCAGCCCAGCCCAGCCCAGCCCAGGGAAAATTTAAAAAAAAACCAACCCTGTCTGCTGCCGTTGTCGGGGCCGCCGCGGCAGAATCGAGCGTGCCGCGGGGCCCCCCTGTACCCACCCGGCGAACCTGCCCTCCCCGTAGCAGCTCTCTTTGGAGCTACAGTCAGACGCGCCGGCTTGCAGAGCGCGAGGGAAGAGTTCCCTCGCTGCTCTGTTAAGCCGCGGGGGCTGATGGGAAGTTCCCATCAGCCCCCGCGGGCTTAACAGAGTCGCGAAAGGGAAACTCTTCCCTTCGCGCTCTGCAAGCGGCGCGTCTGACTGTAGCTCCAAAGAGAGAGCTGCTACGGGGAGGGCAGGATCTGCCGGGTACAGGGGGGCCCCGCGGCACGCTCGATTCTGCCGCGGCGGCCCCGACAACGGCAGCAGACAGGGTTGTTTTTGTTTTTTTCGATTGCGGACCTTCCCGCGTGCCAGCTGCAAGGCCTTCGCGTGCCACAGCTGGCACGCGTGCCATAGGTTCGCCATCGCTGCACTATATCAACCAACGCGCCTTTGTTTATTCACGCTTTCAATAAAATATAACAAAACCATATAATAAAACCATGTTGGCTGTCTCCCATTAAGCCATAACTATTTACATCTTCAGTAATTTTGTTCTTTATAATGGTTTCTATCATTTTTCCTAGTAGAGACATCAGGCTCACCGGTCTGTAGTTTCCTGGATCACCCCTGGAACCCTTTTTAAAAATTGGCGTTACATTGGCCATCCTCCAATCTTCAGGAATTACCGATGATTTTAATGATAGTTCACAGATTACTAATAGTAGGTCTGCAATCTCATATTTCAGTTCTTTCAACACCCTGGGATGTATGCCATTCGGTCCAGGTGATTTTCTACTCTTCAGTTTATCAAATAGTTGTAATACATCTTCCCCATGTATTGACATTTCTTTCAATTGTTCTGCGGCATCACCTGTAAACACCATTTCAGTCATGTGTAACATCCCTACATCTTCCTCAGTAAAGACCGAAGCAAAGAATTCATTCAGTCTTTCCGCTATGGCCTTATTTATTATTATTATTTATTACAGTTTCTTATATACCGCGCTATTTAGAATCAGCGCGGTTTACATCATAACAAAACGACCATTACGACAAACTGTCAGGTTTTACATTGAACAGGAGTACAAACTTGGATAACTGGGTTAACTATATACATAATCTATCTACACTGCAGTGTGAGGGCATTTCTAGATTGGGTCATTTCTTGGAGGGGATATCTGGTTCAGTTGCTGTCTGGGAAATATTGGCGGAAAAGGTATGTTTTGAGAGCCTTTCTGAACTGAAATAGATTGGTAATGGCTCTAATGTCGGGGGGTAGGGTGTTCCAGCATTTTGGTACATAAAAACTGAATGCCCTGTTTGTGGTGTTCGTGTTGGACTTTGTTGAAGCCTTTGGTATTGCTAGCAAGTTTACAGCTGATGTTCTTCTTGCTCTATTGGGGGGGACCATGTGGATTAGATTCGTGAGTGAGAGGGATGAGGTGCCTTTGATTGCCTTAAATGCTAATACAAGGGATTTGAAGGTGATTTTCCCGTGAATTGGTAGCCAGTGCAGCTGTTTGAGAATGGGAGTCACGTGGTCGTTTCTGGATGCACCGTAGAGGACCCTAGCTGCGGCATTCATGGCCAACTGTAAGGAGGTTAGTGTGGATTGGGGGAGACCTTGTAGGATGGCATTTGCAAAGTCAAAATGCGGCAGGATCAGCGCTTGATATATGGTACGGAAATCGTCTGGGTCCAGCAGGGAGCGTAGGTGTTTGAGGGAACGGATTTTGAAGTAGATGGCTTTGACTACGCTGCTTATGTGGCGTCTCATGTCTAGATGTTGGTCCAGGGTAACTCCCAAGTATTTTATTGCATCTTTAGTTTGCAAATCAGCTTCCTTGACACTGACGTGCGATGGGGGCGTAAAGTTGGAGTCTCTGGAGATGAAAAGGACCTCTGTTTTTTTATGCTGGATACGTAGGTTCTGTGTCTGGAGCCATGTTGAAACTGCATTGAAACAATCTGTGACTGGGGTCAGGTCCATGTGGGTTGTGGAGAAAGGCATGTATAAAAGAATGTCATCTGCATATATCATGCAGTTTACGTTGAATGATCTTATGATATTGCATATGGGCTGCATGTAGATATTGAAGAGTAAGGAGGATAATGAGGATCCTTGAGGTACCCCTTGTTTTTGATGGAAGTGGCTAGACTCTTCTGATCCAGACTTCACATATTGCCATCTATCGTCCAGATAAGACTTGCACCATTTTAGTGCCTTGTTGCAGACACCCTTTTCTTTTAGTCTTCCCAGGAGGATTTTGTGACTCACGGAGTCAAAAGCTGCGGCGATGTCTAGGAAAATGAGGACAAAACCTTGATGGATGTTGTCGATTCCTGTGATGATATTGTTGATTAGACCAGTGAGTAGTGTCTCAACCCCGTGATGTTCTCTGAACCCATGTTGGCAGTTATCTAAGGGAGCAACAGAGTCTATGTGATCTTGAATTTGCCGTTGTGCTTCCTTCTCAATTATTTTGGCTAAGATGGGGATGCTAGCTATTGGTCGATAGGAGTCTACCCTTTGGGGGTCCAGTTTGGGGTTTTTCAGTAATGGTCTAATGGACGTCTGCTTGAGTGAAGTGGGAAAATAACCTGTTGAAAAGGAGAGTTTCATTATATTTGCGATGACAGGACTGAGCACATCACGTAGTTCCTTGATCCAAAAAGCTGGACATGGGTCGGTCTGTGCAGTGGAGGTGTTGAGTGATGCTATGGTGTTCTCAATACATTTATTGGATGGTGTGGAAAAAAAGTTAAGTGGAGAGAGGTCCGCCGGTTCTTGATATTGGACTGCTGTGACCTTGTTAGTTTGTACAATCTTGGATTGCAGATAATCAGCGAATTCTTGTGGATGTATGTTGATGTGTTGCTCGGGTGATGGTTCCTTTGAGAGGGATTTGACCAAATTGAAGAGGTCACGAGGTTTATTCAAAGACCTCTTTAGGGTGTCAGTGTGATATTGTCTCATTCTGATAGAGATTGTTCCTCGATGTATTGCAAGGTGGGTTAGGTATGCGGTCTGATCTTCTGGTGAGCGTGATCGGCGCCATCGGCGTTCGAGTCTACGTAATTGCATGAGGGAAGCGCGTAGATCAGGAGAGAACCATGGGGCAGATTTTCTTTTCGCTCTTGCTGTATTTTTAGGGTTTGGGTGTTGTGAGATGGCAAGCAGGCTGGAATTCCAGTGAGAGATTAGTTCATCAAGGTCAGGTGTTGTTTTGTTGATGAGTGATGGGGTTTCTGAAAGGATGAGTTCCCTATCGAAGGGGCGGAAGCATCTAGTGGAAGTTTGAGAGGAGATGTTCGTGGGTGGGCTTCTGTTCAGCTGGTCATTGTTGCTGGGAATCTGGATAATGATCAATTTGTGGTCGGACCAGGGTACATCCACGACTGATGTTGGCAGATTGTGGATTTTGTCCTTGACTGGATGTGGCACAAAAACCAAGTCCAAAATGTTTCCTTTTGTATGTGTGGGTTCATTTATGATTTGTTTGAGACCCAGGTCTTCCATTGCATCAAGGAACGCATTTGCGTGGTTTTGGTGTAGCGATGGGAGATTGAAATCACCCATTATCCAATTTGGTTTGTTGGGAGTGCGGGTGTTAGCTGCAAGGTCAATGATGGTTGGGAGGTCAATTGGAGAAGTAGATGGTGTTCTATATAAGAGGGTGAGGGAGAATTGTTGGTTAGCAACAGAGAGAGTGTCCAGGCTGTTTGTGCTAGAAGAGTCCACAGTCTGGAAGTTGAGGTCTGATTTGGAGATTATGAGCACCCCTCCTCCTTTTTTGTTTTCCCTATGTTTCGTGCCTTGTCTCCTCTTAGTGTCCCTTTTATCCCTCTATCATCTAATGGTCCATCTGACTCTCTCACAGATTTTTTGCAAGTATTCCTAGTAACCTTTAAGTAAACAACTTAAATAGCTTAACAAAAACTTAAAACTAAGATGCAGACAGCAGTCCAGCAGTGAGATGGGAGCTATCCAGTCTTTTGCATAGAATGTTACATGTATGATTTTCTCCCAGTTAGTGAGGTGTCTTAATGTGTGCACTAGGTACAAGGAGCTCTTTGCCCTCAGGAAACAAGTCCAATTTCTGGAAGCTAGAGTAGCAGACTTGGAGGATATAAGGAGGACAGAGAGGTATATAGACAAGACCTACAGGGACATAGTGCTGAAATCCTACCTCCAATCTGGCAGCCTCAGTTGTAATGGAGGAGAGAGGTCACATGAAAGGAGAACATCACCTTGGTGTGGCAGGAAGTGATCTTGCAGTTAGGACCTGTCCACGAGGAGATGTAACATCCCCTTGCACAAAGAAGATTTCTCCAGAGGTCACGTGACAGGAGAGCATCACCCTGGTGTGGCAGGAAGTGATCCTGTAACTAGGACCTGTCCTCCAGGTGATGTAAAACCCTCTCGCACCGAGGAAGTTTCTCCAGGGCCATGTGCCCATGAGGGAAGGGTTAGGACAGCTGTTATAGTTGGTGATTCGATCATTAGGCATGTAGATAGCTGAGTGGCTGGTGGACATGAGGACCATCTGGTAACATGTCTGTCTGGTGCAAATGTAGTGGACCTCATGCACCACCTAGACAAGGTTTTAGATAGTGCTGGGGAGGAGTCTGCTGTTTTGGTACTTGTTGGCACCAATGACATAGAAAAGTGTGGGAGGGAGGTTCTAGAGGCCAAATTTAGGCTTTTAGGTAGAAAGTTGAAATCCAGAACTCCCAAGGTAGCATTCTCTGAAATGCTTTCCGTTCGATGCACAGGACCTAAAAGGCAGGCAGAACTCCAGAGTCTCAATGCATGGATAAGATTATGGTGCAAAGGCAGCAAAATTAGGGATTACCTGTTAATTTTCTTTCCTTTAGTCCCTCCAGTCCAGTCCAGACTCCTGGGAGTTATATCCCCTCTTCAGCAGATGGAGACTTAACATGCCAGCTCTTGGCGATGTCATAGTACAAGGAGACTGCACTCCTCCCACCAAGCAGTATTCTCCTGTCAAATCCACTAAGGAAAACCATACCTAAATCTCGGAGAACAGTAGTAATAGTAGTAGTAGTAGTAGTGTCCTTCAGGAGGTGAGTGGGACCAACATGGTGCATCCCACCTTACCTGCTGGGAAGTCCAGTCCGTGGTAAAAGGGACCAACCTCCAGTGAACCAAACACACAGGGAGGTGAAATATTGAGTATTTTAAAAGAAGAAAAACGGACTTGTAGGTGCCAACATAGAGAGAATAAAAAGGCGTTACCAGGGATTAACATAGAAGACACCTGCCACTCTGATGAATTCTACTCCTCAACTGTATATATTTCATTTCTGCCATTTTGTAGTTTCACTTTTGATTTTGTAAACACCTTATTAGAGGAGAATAACACCTAATAAAAGTGTTTTTAATAAAAAGTATGTTTTTAAGTGTGGAGATTTTATTCCAGGTGAGATCAAATAGTGAAGGTTTTGAGGTATCTGCCTTCTCCCTACCCACTGAAACCTCTAATTGGTTTTCAAACTTTTTAAGGTAAAGTCTGAAGAGTAACGTAGGAATTCTGCAAAGCAGTGATTCATGTGTTTCTCCATAGCTGTAGCGCCCAAACTTATAATACTAATTGGATCTTCCAAAGAGGAAGTCCAGAGAGAGGGAAAGTGGATCTGCTTCTATGTCTCCTTCCTTAAATGACATGATGCCTCTGTGGTCCCGACCTACAGTTTAGGAACTACTGAAATAGGGCAAAACACAAAGTAGTGATGAATGAAGGCATACAGTACCAGCAGAGGCCGCTTCCAGCAGAGATGGAAGACCACAAGAGACACAACCTGTTCATAAAAGTACAGTTTGTACTTTTATGAACAGTAAACGTAAACATAGATCAATTCTTTATGCCATCAAAAAGTAGAAAGACTAGGGGACATGCAATGAAGCTACAGTATAGCCTATTTAAGACTAAGAAGAGAAAATATTTTTTTGCTCAACGCATAATCAAAGTCTGGAATTCGTTACCGGAAGATGTATAAAAGCTGGGTTTAAAAGGGGTTTGGACAGCAGAGTTGGGTATATGGGAGTCAGAGATATGCCAGAAATGTCAAGCGCAGCCAGACACATTCTGCCACGGATTTTTGGAGTGTCCAAAACTGGTGACACTCTGGCAGAAAGCCCTGAGTGGGATAGAAGATATAATTCAGAAACGCATTGAGTGGTCATAGGGGTTATTGATGTTGTGGGATCTCACACCAATGAACACTCTCAAAATGCGCAAAGTGGAATGCAAATTCATTCTATTGGGCATCTGGGGGATCAAAAAAAAGTTAGCATGCAGCAATGAGGGGGGACCGGCCGCCGACATTCAGACAGTGGGTCAATAACTTACATACTCTGGCGCAAACCGAACTTTATCAGTATAGGAATCAAAAAAAAAAGTGGCTACAATATAAGTGGCTCTGGAAGAAATTTCAAATTTTATTTATTTATTTTATTTTATTTATTATTTATTTATTTAGCTGTATTTATATACCGCTTTTCACCGGGTCAAAGCGGTGTTACATGGGGGTGGGGGAATTAAGTACAAGGGTGGGGCCATCACCGGGGAGGCAACATTGATGATTTTGACATAGGAAAGACTTTGGACATAGGACAAACGTTGATCATAGACAGGTTAGGGTAGCTTTGAGTTAGAGGTTCATTGTGGATGAGATCGGGGGTTTGTGGGTTTTTCGGTGGGGTTCGAGTTCCAAAGGCGGGGAAGGTAGGAATAGCAGGGGGAGGTGGTAATGGGGGGAGGGGAAAGAAAGAAAGAAGATGAGTGAAAACTCAGCATATGGAGCAGGACAATAGAATGATAAGCGTTGAACAGTTGTGGAATTGATGAGAAATGTTATTGGTTGGAAACAACGTTAGTATGTTGGGTATTACCCAGCTATGATGTATGTTGTAAAGCTTAATAAAGATGGTTAAAAGAAGAAAGGGTTTGGACAAGTTCCTGGAAGAAAAGTCCATAAACTATTATTAAAGAGGATGCAGGTAATCCATTGCTTGCCCTAGTACAAGCATAATGGAACCTGTGTGTCTTTTTGGGAAACTGCTAGGTACTTGTGCCCTGGATTGGCCACTGTTGGAAACAGGATACTGGGCTTGATGGACCTTGGTCTGACCCAGTATGGCATTTCTTATGTTCTTATGTTCCTGTATCAGAATACTCCATTTGAAAATGTATTACATCAAGATCTGAAATACCCATTCCCATTCAGGCCGTTGTCTTGCTTGACGCACAATCCGGACGCCGAGCAACAGCAGCAAGTTCGTTAATTAAATCCAGCCCAGGACTGCCCAAACCCTGTAGCGTCCCCCTTCTCCTTTCCCCCTGCAGGGTTTCTATAGTAACAGGAAGGGATGCGGCTCAGCCTGAACAGCCCCAGGCTGAATTTAGTTAGCGACGCGCTGCTGCAGCTCGGGAACTGGGCTGCACGGTAAGCAGGACAATGGGCAGAGTCGATTGGAGGGAGAGGAGATTTGTTGATCTCTTTTTTGCCTATGGGCGCCAACAAATTAAATCCGGCCCTGTTCCCAGTATGTAGACCATGTTTCAAAGTAACCTGATTCACAAGAATATAACCAATCACTTTCACCCATCAGTAGCATCCACCCTGCTACTCTGCGAGATACAGAAATAGGTTTACCCCTTCACAAAAAAGTTTTAGATCCATGCATTATAAGTCAGCCATCCATTCTGTAGCTACCTTTTTCTGGTCTTGCATCAATGGGCTCAGTGAAAACAAACTGGCAGGAACCAGATGGGGTTGACGAGGTGGAAATCAACCCAAGCCATCTGCTGTACTTGTTGCTATATTAGTAACAGGAGGTGGGGGAAGAAGGTAGCCGATGAGTGCTACCATGAACCCAAAGCTTCTGCTAAAGTTCTGATGGCTCTCAATGCCTTGGACTTTGAAATTACACTGCCACCTATAGTAAAGTCTTTATAAATATGAAGACAGAAAAAGAAAGCATGTCATTTAGCTTTTATGGGTTAGTTTGGAAGTCCTTGGCAAGATTAAGGCAAATGCTGTGTTCCAACTGAGATAGTAACTTGTACAAAGTCACACAGGATAGTAGAGAAGAGTTATGAACTCATGTTCCAGGACCTCTCTTGGCTTACAGACTGATCGTCTGATAACTAGAACCCTCCCCTTCCCTCTATATGGGATTTGTTTTGCACAGTGCTAAGCACACTGTCAATGCTACAGAGATATTACTGAAATTCTTGGGGGTAACCGCACCTGGAAGGGCAAACATAACGATCAAAGAAGCATGAGAAAGGACAGCATTTCCATGCCTCAAAGTAATGTCTCCAGAGTGTGAATCCCCACATTAGCAGTACAAGTTTGTAGGGAAACCCTTTCCTCTTTATCCATGCAATCCCAGACCTTAATCTGCAGTACAGTTCAATCCACATTAACTCCATTTTTTAAAGCAGATATCAAGCCCTTCTTGTGACCCCAGGCTATCATCACATGCGATAGTTTTTCTGTTGAATATCATACCCTGGAAATAACCCTTCGCCACCTCAAGTTGCCAATTTGCAAGCTTACTCATGAGTCATCCTGGAGGGAAACACGTTTTTGGGTCTCTCAGACCAGAAAAGAGAAGCTGAGCTCAGTTACTGTCTCTCACTTGTGCCTATGTGAGCAGGCGTCTAAAAAATATAAATGATAGTTACCACAGAGGAGCAGAACACACAGCCAGCAAGCACCGGGACATTACAGGAACAGAGCAGAGGCAACGACCAGTGACTACCAGGCAGAGGCGATGTTCAGCTACTGCCGGTTCTCCCTAAGTGACACCTGAAAGACTGGCTTAACCTTCACCGCACAAGCTGACTGGGCAGAGGCTGAATATCACCACCACTGCCCGATTAGCTTCCGCACTGCCCAGCTGACCCACATATTTAATGCTGGTGACCGGATACGGCCCCGGCAATGAAAAAACAGGTTTTAGGTTCAGCAGCGACAGGCCTTAAAGGATCAATTTCCAAAAGTCCATATTCAGATAACCGCAGATGCTATCTGCATAAAGAGTACAGAGAGATATTCAGCGGCCTTTTCTGGAGAGCGCCAGGGAGGTTCGTGGGCAGAGAAAAGACGATCTGGTCAATATTGGGATAAGGGTAGAAATTATCCAGACACTAGCGATTTTCATCCGCTATCGGGATAATTGAACTGACTACCTTGGGGTGCCAAAAAAGCTGGCCTAAATATCACGGATACCAGGCTGAAACTTGCCACCGTCTGCAAAACAGCGGTGATTAGCCAGATAGCGACCGCTCAGTCTGGATTTTCAGCAGCAGCTACTGTCCGGATACACTACTAAATACCCGAAGGATCTTTCAATATCTGATCTTCTGAATATTGAGCTCTAAATTACATAAACACCCTCACCCCAATTTGGAGAGAGTGGTGGCAGACAGAAAGAAAGCCGCTGATACAGTCGTGCAAAAGAGAACCGTTCTCCTGGTCCGTGCACACCAACCTCTCACTCCCTAGCGCATACAATTCCCTTGAATTTCTGCTTCCCAAGTGCATGACACTGACCTTCTTCACATTAAATCTTAACTGCCAAGCATTAGACCATTCATCCAGCTTTTGTAGATCTTTCCTCATGTTATCAACTCCCTCAGGGGAGTCCACTCTGTTGCAAATTTTCGTGTCATCTGCAAAAAGACAGACTTTTCCATTCATTCCTTCAGCAATATCACTCACAAATACATTAAATAGTTCCAGTCCCAGGATCGATCCCTGGGGCACGCCACAAATCATCTTCCTTTCATCCGAGTGAGTTCCGTTTACCATCACCTTCTGTCATCTGACAGTCAACCAATTTCGGATCCAGTTCACCACCTTGGGATCCATCCCTAGGCTGTTCAGTTTATTGATAAGCCTCCTATGAGGAACAGTATCAAAGGCTTTGCTGAAATCTAGATAAATCACATCCATTGCATGCCCTTGATCCAGTTCTCTGGTGACCCAGTCAAAGAACTCAATCAGATTTGTTTGGCATAATTGTCATTTGGTAAAACCATGTTGCCTTGGATCATGCAACCTATTGGTTTCGAGAAAGTCCACCATTCGCTCTTTCAGGAGCGCCTCCATTACTTTTCCCGCCACTGAGGTAAAGCTTACTGGCTGTAGTTTGTCACTTCTTTCTTATTACCACTTTTGTGAAGAGGTACAAAATCAGCCCTTCTCCAGTCCTGTGGAACATCTCCTGTCTCCAAGGATCTATTAAAAACATCCTTTAACAGCCCTGCAAGAACCTCTCTGAGCTCTTTCAGTATCCTGGGATGTATTCCATCCAGTCCCATGGCCTCGTCCACTTTCAGTTTTGCAAGCTGTTCAAACACATCATCTTCTGAGAATGGTGTGGTATCTACTCCATTCCCATCTGTATATTTGTCAATCACAGGTGGTGTGAGAGGTTGGTGTGCATGGACCAGGAGAAGGACCCCAGAATGATTGTTTCTGAGGATTTCAAGGTGGCAAAACAATGTGACAAGACAGTGGCCAAAGCCAGAAGGATGCTGAGTTGCATACAGAGAGGAATAACCAGCAGAAAGGAGGAGATATTAATGCCCTTGTACAAGTCATTGGTGAGGCTTCACTTGGAGTAATGTGTTCAGTTTTGGAGACCGTATCTCACAAAGGAAATAAAAAGACTTAAAATGGTTCGGAGGAAGGCGACCAAAATGATTTGGAGCTTGCATTGGAAGACGTATGAGAAGAGACTTGAAGATCTAACCCTGGAGAAGAGGAGGAACAGGAGAGATATGATACAAACATCTAAATACTTTAAGGGTATCAATGAACAAACAACCCTTTTTCAAAGAAGGAGAAGCTGTAAAATTAGAGGGCATAAAATAAAGCTGCAGGGAGGTAAAAGCTATGTCAGGAAATACTTTTTTCACTGAAAGGATGGTGGATGCTTGACATGACCTCCCAATGGAGATGGTGGGGGCAAATACATTGATGGAATTCAAAATGGCATGGGACAGACACAGTTGATCCCTTTATAGCAAGAGGATAAAATCAAAATAAATTTAGCTATTTCTTATACTTTAACAAATAGAGAGGGGTGACCTGCACAGAGCAGCGGGTACACCTACTCTAGCCACATTGCTAGGCAAACTGGATAGACCATACTGGTCATTATCTGCCATCAAATACTATGTTAAGAAATTGAGAAGTCTCTACAAAAGGTGAAAAAGCAAACACATCCAAAATGGATGACAGAAGACACTCTAAAAATTGTGGAGAAGCTAAAGTCAGAGGAGAAAGAGAGGCAATCACAGGACTCAACAGAGATTTCCAACATGCAGTAAAATGAGACAAGGAGAAGTACTACAATGATGCATGCAAGGAAATAGAAGCAGAAACTATTAGAGGAAGAACAAGATCAGCTTTTCCTAAAGCTGTGAGTTAAATTTCAGCCTCGAATTGAAATGCTGCAAGATGCTCAAGAATCCATGTTGAATGATGCTGAGAAGATCAAGAAAAGGTGGAAAGAATATACAGAGTCATTTTACCATAAAGATCAAGTGAATCAAGAGCTGTCTTAACCTGTAGCTTACGATCAGGAACCATTGGTGATGAAAGAAGAAGTTGAAACAGCATTGAAAGCCTTATCAAAGAACAAAGCACCAGGCATTGATGGCATTCCCATCGAAGTATTACAACAGTCAGATGAGGCTGTTACCATGCTTACAAGGCTTGCCAGGAAATTTGGAAGACAACATCATGGTCAACTGACTGGAAAAGATCTGTGTTTATGCCAATACTGAAGAAAGGTGAACAAAATAATTGTGTAAATTATCGCAAAATCGCTCTGATCCCACATGCCAGCAAGATTATACTCAAGATAATTCAGTAGAGACAACAACCATACCTGGAATGAGAACTGCCTGAAGTGCAAGCAGGGTTCAGGAAAGGGTGAGGAACAAGAAACATCATCACAGATGTGAAATGGATCATTTAAAAGACAAAAGAATACCAAAAGGATATCTACATGTGTTTTATTGAGGTTTTTGACTGTGTAAATTAAGAAAATGTGAGCTAAGAAAATGCACAGATTTTATCTTTATTGAAAACTTAATATACTGCTCATACAAAAAGCGTCAAAGTGGTTTACAATCATTAAAATAAGGTAGAACTGCTGTGAAAGGGAAAAAGAATGCTAATAAATGTAGACAGGAAAGAAAAGACAAGATTAGAGGAAAGAGCAGAGAGTAACTGCAGTACACCGGGGACAGGAGAGGAAGGGGCTTAACATCATCGGGGGGCTGGGGACAAAGGGGAGAGGGGTGGGGGGAGGTCAAAGGCAGAGCAGAAAAGGTGGGTTTTTAGTCTGGCCTTAAAGGTGTTAAAGGAAGGTTCCAGACGGAGAGCGGAGGAGAGCAAGTTCCAGAGCCGGGGACCCAGGAAAAAGAAGGCTGAAGAGTGAGTGGATTCTAGATGGGCCTGAAACGGGGAAGGAAGAGACATACGATTGGAATGAATGGATCTGAGGAAATGGTGAGGGGTGTGGAGGTGAACGGCAAGATAAAGGGGGGTACTGGTATGGATCGATTTATGGACGAAAATGAGGAATTTATACTGAATCTTGTAGGGAATTGGGAGCCAGCGCAGACATATGAGAAGGGGGGTGATGTGATTTAAATGGGAAGCGTGGGTCAGGATACGTGCTACTATATTTTGGACAAGTTGGAGTCTACGTAGTTGGGTTTGGGGAAGGCCTGCTAAGGAGACATTGCAATAGTCCAGACGAGACATAACAAGGGACAGGAGCAACGTGGTCAAGGAGGGGACAGAAAGAAAAGGGCGGACTATGTGGAGTTGTCTCAGAGTATGAAAGGAGCGCTGGACTACAGAAGAGATGTGATCTTTGAAGGAGAGGGACGCATCAAGGGTAACACCTAGGTAATGCAAGGACGTGACAACAGGAATGGGAGAGGAGGAAAGAAGAGGGACAAGAGGGAGAGCTGGGCTACTGGAGGTAAGGCAGAGGTTTTGGAGAGGTTAACGTATAGAAAGTTAGAGGCTAGCCAAGAGGCCACAGAGGATAAGCAAGCGTTAATGGGACTGATATCGTGGGAGGAGAAGTCTATGTGGTGAATGAAGTTAATATCATCTGCATAGTAGTAGGTGGAGCTACTATGTGTGCTACTATGTGTGCTACTAGGAGTGGAGGAGTGGCCTAGTGGAGGAGTGGAGGAGTGGCCTAGTGGTTGGGGCAAGGTACTTCAGGCCAGAAGGTCGTGGGTTCAAATCCCACTAGAGGACAGCAACCTTGGGCCAGAAGGACTCGGGGTTTCTAGTCCCACAGGTGCTCCTTGTGGTCTTGGGCAAGCCACTTAACCCTCCATAGCCCATGTTCCCTGAAAAATAGTTATCTCCAAGTTATAATGCCCTGTTCAATGTAATTTCAGTTTGTTCAATGTAAACCGCACTGATGCAGAATAGCGTGGTATATAAGAGAATATAAATAAATACTATGTTGCTGATCAGGAGTGTGAGAGGGACCAGGAAAATGTTGAACAGAAGTGGTGCTAGGACGGAACCCTGGAGGACATCACAGTGAAGGGAAGTAGGAGAAGAGGAAGCATACCCTGAGAGAACAGAGAAAGACCTGTTGGTGAGAAAAGAATGGAACCAGAAGAGAACTGAGCCAGAGAGGCCGATGCTGTGAAGACGTGCAAGAAGGGTGCAGTGATCAACAAGGTCAAAAGCGGCGGATAAATCAAGGGAGACAGCGATAGAAAAAGAGCCACAGCCATGAGCAGCATGCAGTTCGTCAAGGAGGGAGAAAAGAATGGATTCTGTGCTGTGGCCAGGATGAAAACCAGATTGCCGGGGGTGAAGGGCTAGAGAGGCTTCAAGATGGGAGGAAAGCTGAGCAAAGACCAGCTTTCCAGGAGCTTAGAGAAAAATGGTAGGTTAGAAATGGGATGCCAGTTGGCATTAGAGGAGGGGTCCAGGGAATCCTTCTTTAGGATGATGGATCGAGGCATGCTTCCAGAGGGAGGGGAAAGTACCCGATGAGAGGCTAGAGTTGAAGATGGAGAGGATCAGTGGAGAGAGGGCTAGGGAGGGGTCTAGTAGCCAGAAAGAGGGAATGGGGTCAGAAATGCAAGACGTTTTACGGATGGTAGCAAAGACCTTGGATAGTTCTGGGAGGGTGATGGGCTGAAATGAGGACCAGAGATGGGAAAAGGTGGGGGGGGGCAGAGGGAATGGAGGGAGAGAGGGGGGAAAAGGAGGAGGAGGGGACCACAGGAGGGGGGAGAGAGGGGGAGGACTAGCGGGGAAGAGAAGATGAAGAAAAAGGACCTTGAAGGCAAAATGTGAGGTAAATAGAGCAGGATATGGAATGATAGGGGATGGGATCGGAGAAGCAAAGGAGTGGGAGGTGGAGAGAGAACAGAGAACTGAATAGAGCTGATGTGAGGAGCTGGCTGAGGAGGAGATGAGCTTGGCAAAGTAGTCTGGTTTGGCAGAATGTAGGAGGGAGCGGTAGTGGCGGTGACAGTAGCAGAAATTGTCCAGGTTGGCAGGGGATGGATGCTTGTGCCAGCGGCGCTGAGCGCAACGAAGATAAGCACAATGGAGGAGGAGACCTGGGTGATACCAGCGGTAGCCATGATGGGTGTGGGAAGGGAAAAGAGGCTGAAGAAGGGCGGGCATGTCAAGGGCAGCTGTGAGCATTGAATTCCAGGACTGAGCCTGAACATCTACAGGGAGTAGATGGAAATCCGCGGGGAAAAGAGTATTTGATGAAGGGAACTGAATGAAGGTATTGGGAGTAATACGGCGGACCAGAGGGGTGGAGCAGGGGCAGAATTCTGGGAGGAAGAGGGGGAGAGGGAGGGAGAGGGTGCAGAAACAGAAAAGAATAAGCAGAAATTATTAGACCAAGGAAGGGACAGAGAGGAGAGGGAGATGGGGACAAATGGAGAGGCTGAATGAGAAATTACGAGGTCCAGGGAGTGACCGGCTGAGTGTGTGGGGAAATGAACAGACTGCTGGAGGGAAAGGTCAGAGAGGAGCGAGAGGAAGGCGGAGTCTTCCAGAAAAACCTGAAGACACACCTATTCCAGGACTACTTCAATACCACCATTCCACTGGATTGGGAGGAGTGGCCTAGTGGTTAGGACAAGGTACTTCAGGCCGGAGGGCCGGGGGTTCAAGTCCCACCTGGGGACAGCAATCTCAGGCCGGAGGGACTGGGATTTCTAGTCCTATAGGCACTCCTTGTGGTCTTGGGCAAGCCACTTAACCCTCCATTGCCCATGTTCCCTGTAAGTATTAGCGTATGTGTGTCATATCCCCTCGTGTTAAATGTATCTCCCAATTGACCGCTTTGACCCGGTGAAAAGCGGGATATAAATACAGCTAAATAAATAAATAAATTGGCAGCACAGCTATAACTCAGAGCAGCCCATTACACTGGTCAACAAATTTTTACAAAAGTCATGTTACTGAAATAAAAATAGTCATTTCTTATCAATTTTTATATGCTAAACACAAATATGACAGTGAAATTGCAAAGTTGGCTCTAGTTTTTTTGTAATCTACAAGAATTAATGTTTACATTACGAAATGCATGTCAGTAGTAAATATAATAGGCCTTTGGTAAATATAATAGGCCTTTGGTTAATACCTGTAAAAAACCTAGTCATAGACTACTTCTTAGATTTTTTCACCTGTCTCTTGTACAGCTGTTCAGGAGCTTCTCTGGGGAGTGTCCAGCAGTAGTCAGCCAGCATTGTAGTGGACCATTTTCCCTGGTATCTTTTCTCCATCGTTGTGATATCCTGGTGAAAACATTTGCCCTGTTCATCACTAACCATACCACAGTTGTCAGGAAAGAAATCGAGATAGGAATCAAGGAAATGGATCTTTAGAGACATATTGCAGCCAAGTTTCTGATACTGCATCAGCATGTCTTCTCCTAGTTCCTTGTAGTTTTCTGCCCTAACATTCCCGAGAAAGTTTGTTGACACTAGGCGAAAAGCATTCCATGCTTGTTTCGCATCACCCTGCAGCAAGTTGTTGAACCGGTCATCTTTGAAGAGCTCTTGAATCTGAGGACTGTGATAGGGCTGAAGCCAATGAAAGCAAAAACTTAGAAAAAAAGGCTGTTCCTTACAAAGCAGCTAACATGCAGAAGATGCAGTTCCCGTGCAGAGCAGCTAGAGGGAGCAGGCATGAACCTAGAGAGGCTGAGCTAACATACCCGGGTACTGATTGTGCAGGAGCTAATCAGCTCCACCTGAGTGGTAGCCCGGGAAACTCAAAAGTAAAAGGCCCTTATAAGCAGAGAGCCAGCTCAGAAGGAAGGAGAGAGGAAGGAACCTCAGAAGGGAGCTCAGGAGGGAGCTCAGAAAGGAGCTCAGAGGAGAGCTCAGAAAGAGAGAAAGGAGCAGACCCAAAAGAGCCGGAGTGAGAGAGAGACCTGGGAGAGACAGACTGGAAAGAGATCTGCTTGGAAGAAATCCCAAAGGCAGAGAGCTCAGAAGGAGAGGGCCCAGCCGGGAGAGAGGCCTCTGCTCACCAGGAGGGTCTGAAACAGGATTAAAAGTTACTGGAAGAAAAAGTCCTGACAGGAGATTTACTTATACTAAGAAGCCAGGAAGCCTGGAATCTTTACAGGGTCTTCCCAAGCGACAGAGAGGACAGACAGTACCCAGGAGGCTTCCAGAGGGAGTCTGAAAAGGAGACCATGGCCACAGAGAGGTGCCTGAGTGGGCAAGTAACAGACGCCCTGACTTCACGAAGCCAAGGTACGGTGACTATTTTTTCTCAAAGAAAGGCCCACTTGTGGACGACTGTAAAACCAGCCCAAAACCACGGGTTAGTGACAAACTTTCTATAACACAGAGGCAAGAGTTAGCCAGAGTGTTGGAGAACTTCAAGGATGTACTGACACCAGTCTCCGGAGAAACAAGCTTGGTTGCCCATGAGATAATTACACCGCCTGGGAGAATTATCAAACAGAGGCCCTATCGTTTGCTATAGGCAAAAAGGCAGGAAGTGATAACCCAAGTGCAGGAAATGCTAAAAATGGGCATTATAGAAGAATCGCGAAGTCCCTGGTGCAGCCCTATCGTATTGGTATCCAAACCAGACGGTACCATGAGATTCTGTATTGATTTTCGTCAGGTCAATGAAGTATCCACCTTTGATGCATATCCAATGCCCCGCATTGAAGAGCTGCTAGACAGATTAGGACAAGCAAGGTTTCTCACCACCCTAGACATGACCAAAGGGTATTGGCAGGTGCCCCTGACGAGAGAAGTGCGCCCAAAAACAGCCTTCAGTACTCCGCTTGGGCTGTTTCAATTTAGAAGAATGCCTTTTGGGCTGCACGGAGCGGCGGCAACCTGCCAACGATTAATGGATGTAGTTTTACGTCCTCATCAAGACTATGCCACAGCTTATATGGACGACATAGTCATCCACAGCGCTACCTGGGACCAACACCTGCTCCACGTAAGAGCAGTGTTACGAGCGATGAGACAAGCGGGTTTAACACTAAGTCCCGAAAAGTGTATGTTTGCGGCCCATGAGGTCAAATATTTAGGTCACCTTGTAGGCCGGGGTACGGTCCGTCCCTTATTAAACAAGGTTGAGAGTGTTAGGGATTTTCCCGTCCCCCAAAACAAGAAACAGCTACGGAGTTTCCTAGGGCTTATCGGTTATTATAGACGCTTTATCCCTCACTTTGCAGAGGAAAGTACGATATTTACCAATATGTTAAGAAAAAATGCCCCAAATAGGATACAGTGGTCCTCAGAAGCCGATGAAGCTTTCAAGAAGCTGAAAGGGAAGTTGTGCAAAGCACCGATATTACGAGGCGTGGATTTCCGCCAACCATTTCTGGTTCAGACAGATGCTTCAGAAACTGGCTTAGGCGCCGTCCTCTCACAAATGCATGAGGGTGCGGAACATCCAATCATGTTCCTGAGTCGAAAGTTATCTCAGGCCGAACAAAAGTACTCTACAATCGAACGAGAATGCTTGGCAATTAAATGGGCAGTTGAAGCCCTGAAATTTTATCTAACAGGGAGAAAATTCATTCTCATCACTGATTACGCCCCACTTAAATGGTAAAGCCACATGAGGAATAATAACAGTCGCCTATCTAGATGGTATATGGCATTGCAGCCCTATGAATATAAGGTCGAGCATAGAGCAGGAAAGATGCATTACAATGCCGATGCAATGTCACGAATTACGTGCTGTGGAAAAGATGAAAAGCCTGCCCGTAATATTTTAAGAAGTGGGATGTGTGATAGGGCTGAAACCAATGAAAGCAAAAACTTAGAAAAAAACGCTGTTCCTTACAAAGCAGCTAACGTGCAGAAGATGCAGTTCCCGTGCAGAGCAGCTAGAGGGAGCAGGCATGAACCTAGAGAGGCTGAGCTAACCTACCCGGGTACTGATTGTGCAGGAGCTAATCAGCTCCACCTGAGGGGTAGCCCGGGAAACTCAAAAGTAAAAGGCCTTTATAAGCAGAGAGCCAGCTCAGAAGGAAGGAGAGAGGAAGGAACCTCAGAAGGAAGCTCAGGAGGGAGCTCAGAAAGGAGCTCAGAGGAGAGCTCAGAAAGAGAGAAAGGAGCAGACCCAAAAGAGCCGGAGTGAGAGAGACCTGGGAGAGACAGACTGGAAAGAGATCTGCTTGGAAGAAATCCCAAAGGCAGAGAGCTCAGAAGGAGAGGGCCCAGCCGGGAGAGAGGCCTCTGGTCACCAGGAGGGTCTGAAACAGGATTAAAAGGTACTGGAAGAAAAAGTCCTGACAGGAGATTTACTTATACTAAGAAGCCAGGAAGCCTGGAATCTTTACAGGGTCTTCCCAAGCAACAGAGAGGACAGACAGTACCCAGGAGGCTTCCAGAGGGAGTCTGCAAAGGAGACCGTGGCCACAGAGAGGTGCCTGAGTGGGCAAGTAACAGATGCCCTGACTTCACGAAGCCAAGGTACGGTGACTATTTTTTCTCAAAGAAAGGCTCAGCTCCTAGAACATCTTTAAAACCAGATAATCAGCCTAAGAGAAAAGGAAGCTGTCAGGAATCCTTTAAGCCATCATGTAGGGGCATAGGGACAAACCCTGCTATTTACCTGAAAGCCCTAGAACAGCCTAGCTGGAAGCTAGGGAGAAGAAGTATGGACTTTCAAACCACAGCAGCCAGGGAAAGATCAAGTACAGAGGGAGGCACAAATGAACCAGAGCCCATGCAAGTGGAGCCTGTGGACTCAGTTACATTGTCCCAGGAAGAAGTAATGGACTGCTCAGTTTGTGTCGCAGGGAGCTTTGAGTCACTCCCCGAGCTGTAACTTATTTAGACAAGCTTTGATATTGTTTTTGTTCATGTTGAGCGAAAGAGAAAAAGCTCACTAATTTTACTTTGCTCCAAAGTTTGGAAAACCCTGTGTTGTTTTTGCAAGAAGCTGTGAAGTATGTAACAGTTCACTTGTTTAACTATGCTTTGGTAAAAACACTGACAAAGAAGGAGAACCCTTTATTTTCTGTTACCTAGCGAACCTCAGTGCTTGAAAGGGGAAATAAAAGCCTTATTTACCCTCCATTCTGGTCTACACAACTTATTCCTATAAGGAGGAGGACTACAAAGACCAGGGTGCACCTGGCCTCCAAAAGTCTCTTACCTCCACAAATAATAAATATGCTCAACCTGCCCTTGCCGCCAC
Organism: Ichthyophis bannanicus; assembly: GCA_033557465.1. Lineage (NCBI taxonomy): Eukaryota > Metazoa > Chordata > Amphibia > Gymnophiona > Ichthyophiidae > Ichthyophis > Ichthyophis bannanicus. The sequence goes on from CM066048.1 coordinate 127,972,931, forward strand.
TAGCCACCAGGGGGGTGTTGATGACAGGACCCACAAAAACTCCCTCTTTAATCTTTGCTTCACTGAGTCGAGGGAAGTTTTCATGCAGGTATCGGAAAGCTGGCGAAGTGCGGTCCATGGCTTTCACAAAGTTTTTCATCAAACCTAGTTTGATGTGAAGGGGTGGTAGCAGGATTTTGTGAGCCTCAACCAGAGCTGGGTGCTGGATATTCTTCTCTCCAACTGTTACATTTTGTCTGCGATTCCATTCCTTCCGCAAGTAGTGCCAATCCCATACTCGGCTATCCCACTCACATAAGAAACACATATATTTTATATATCCTTGCTGCAGTCCCAATCACTTTCAAATCACTACAGAGGTGCCAGCTGTACTTGTTATAGTTAATGGAAGTCAGTAGATGCTTTAAGTTATCGTATGTCTCTTTCATGTGGACGGCATGCGCTAGTAGAATAGATGGAAGACGGTTTCCATTGTTCAAAAGCACAGCCTATAAATAGTCTCCAGTCTTGTGGGTCATGAGTGATTTTTAAGGCATTCATGAGGATTTCAATATCGGAAGAGAATACCAGATTACTTTTCTTTCCGACTGCGTATAGTACACTGCTGACGTCAGATAGCTTCAGCAGCCGTCTGGCAGTAGTATTGCATTGCATCAGAAAATGATGCAATCAATTCTGGATGATGTGTGCATGCTGGTATTATGCAATGTGATGCAATATTACATCATTCAAGGCTTATTTGTGATGTTGTTGATGTCCTACTGGATAAATTTACACAGTGAAACGTCAAAAATGAACTACATGCAATATCTTCAAAACGAGAGCCAATAACATTTTTTTAAATGTAATATTTGTGTTCAGCTCACCAAGATACTACAGATTAGGGCCTTTTAAAGTCAGTAATGATTTCAATGTTGACCAGAGTTACCTAATTCCCCAACATGTTCCTTCTACCCGGTTCAGGATAAATGTAATTATAAGAACAATGTTCCATCACATATAATTAGTTACTGTATAAGTTAACCTTTGTTGAGCTCAGTGTAAAACAGTGTGTATAAGGGTACCCTGTATAAGTTTGTTTCTATGTAAACCACTTTGAATTGTAGAAAGGCAGTCAAAAAATTAATTAAAATAAACAAATAAACTATGAGAAATTGGCTCACATTAAGAAGCCTGGGTATTCCAGATAGTTCTCTTGCACAACCTTTACATTGAACAAGAACCAACAGTTCAAATGAAACAAAGAGAAACAAAATGGTTTAGAACCAGCGAAGAATACAATAAGACTGTTTAATTTATATGCAGAACAAATCAACAGAGAAACAGGACTGTATGAAGATAACCGAGATGTGAAGATTGATGGAAGACTCATCAACAACTTTCGCTATGCTGATGATACCACAATATTGGCTGAAAGTGAAGATGATCTGAAACATTAAGGAACATGGTCTTAAAAAGGACTTGCACCTTTATGTAAAAAAGACAAAGATCCTGACAACTGGCAAAATTACTAAATTAATTGTTGATGGAGAAGAAATCGAAATAGTTGAAAACTTTAATCTACTTGGATCAATAATCAATAAAGAAACAATAAGCAGTCAAGAAATCTGATGTCACATTGCTCTTGGCAGAATGACTATGAAGGACCTAGACAAGATTCTCAAGAGCAGAGATGTCTCTCTCCATTCAAAGATTCAACTTGTCCAAGCCATGGTATTTTCAATAATGTCATATGGATGCGAAAGTTAGACAGTGAAAAGATAGATAGGAAGAAAATGAATGCCTTTGAATTATGGTGCTGGCAAAGAATACTGTGTATATCATAGACTGCCCAAAGAACAAGTTAGTCAGTACTAGAGATCAAACCTAAGTTTTCTTTAGAAGCTCAGATGACAAGACTTCGACTTTCATACTTTGGACACATCATGTGAAGAGATAGATCGTTAAAGAAAGACATTATGCTTGGCAAGGTTGAAAGTCAAAGCAAAAGAGGAAAGCCAGAAATGAGATGGATCGATATCAGTCTGTCAACAATGAACTGCCTGACTGAAGACCAAACACAGTTTAGGACAGCTATCCAGAGGGTCGCCATGAGTTGACACTGACTCGACAGCACTTAACAACAACAAGAACATGTGGAATGAGCATCAGTCTATGTTCTTCGGTTCTACTAGCTGCATCTTCTCTTAATATCACTTAGAAAACCTCTGTAAAGCCTTCTTAGTACTTACTTGAAAGGCCATATTCAAAGTGATTTACATGGGTAAAAAGTGGTTTACCAATGCACGTTGTCTGAAAATCGCTTACTGTGAAAGTTGCTAAAAGTCTGGTTTTACCATATGAAGAAAAGTTGTTCTGGGAGGGCATGGTTAGTTTGATTGATTGATTGATTGATTGATTGATTGATTATCTCTCCCTCTTCCCTGGTCAAAGAAGTGTTGATTGAACTTTTAAATGTATATACACACTTTACCAGCAGAAAAAGCAAATGCAGGTGTCCGCATCTACTTTGTATTCCCAACAATTCTAGAAGAAAACTTCTTGCATACTTTCCCTTTGCAAATGGGTGCAGCGATCATCATTAAAAAGTATGTGCATCATTTACACTAATAAGGGCTTTCTGTAAATGACCCTATAGTGTTGTGGCGCTCCCTCACTTTAATGTGTTGAGAGTTTGTATAAAAGAAATTAAAAAGGTCTTTATAAAATCTGTAAGTGGCTGGAAAGACACTGGGGTTCTAACTTGAATAAAAAGGAGTAATATAAGCCTTCATGCACATTTAAGACAACCATACTTGGAATAAAATGTCTTCTTTCTTTCGCACTCATCCTGTGAAGACATTGATAAAATCAACAGAACTTAAACGAGAGTAGGAAGAATTTATAAGAGGACTGAAGAAGATCCAGAAAGAGTCAAAATGTTTATGATAGAAGAGCAAAACTAAAACAGAAGCACTTCCAAAAATAAAACCAGTAGGAAGAAAACCAGCAAACTAGATAGAAGTGATACTTTTGAACATATAATAAATGTTTAAGGATGCAGCTTTCAGGACTCCTAAGGGAAGGAAAAAACTTGCATCTCTTGATATTTATTAGTTTAATACAAATATAATCTCTTCCCAAAACATTGGTTAATTTTCTTCCAAAGAAACAAAGAACAGAACTGAAGTTTAAGAGCAATAGAGTATTTACTGTCTTCATGAATTCATCTAGCTCAACTTAAGAATAATTCAAGAGGAATCGCTCCAGGTTTGATATATGTCTTTTTAGGTATGATTTAGATACAGGATTTCGATTTATCACGTGTTTGAACAAAAATTCCTTTCCCCAGAAGACTCATCTGACACCGGTGCCCTAACTGTCCAATATATGGAAGATGTTGACATTATGGTCTCTTATTGCCAATGGGTAAGGAGTTTCCTGGGAATATTTCATTAGAATCAGGATATCTGCATTTTTAAGGTATAAGGAAGGTGCCACCTGCAATTCTACCATTGGTGACGGTGCAGCAAGGTCACAGTTTCAAGTATGTCCCCTGGTGTCCCATAGAACTTGCAGCCCTTCATGACTGAAGCCAAAATATTGCAACACCTGCTTCAATGGTAGGAACACAAGTGACTCTGTTCCCTTTGTTGCCTCCTACTCAACCAATTTATAGCCCAATCAGTAACTTTAGGGTCCATCCATTGGTTGTTCAGTTTGTTTATAAGTTGCCTGTGCGGAATGATGTCAAAGGCTTTGCTGAATCCAAATACACCACATCTATGGCTCTCTCTTGGTCCAACTCTCTGGTTACCCAGTCAAAGAAATCTATCAGATTTGTCTGACAAGACCTGCTTCTGGTGAATCCATGCTGCCTCAAATCCAGCAATCCATTGGTCTCCAGAAGCCTCACTATTCTCTCTTTTAGTAGCCTTTCCAAAAATAACCAGCCTGTAGATATAGAATTTCAAAAAGTCTTCTAAGGAAAATGGAGCGTACATGGAGAGCCTCTAAATCTCTTCAAGACAGATTAACATACATGAATGCCCTCCTTGCCAACCGTGACTTCATAAACAGCAAAAAGAAGGAATTTTACTCCAATATCCTCCTTAAATCCCTAAATCGCCCAGGGAGCTATTTGAAATAGTCAAATCCTTGACTAGTCCCCCAATTGATTGCTCCCAGTACCAACCTATAAACCCACAAATTCTAGCAAACTATTGTACTACTTTAAAAAATTGCAAGCCACCAACAGTCCACATCTGCCGTCCCAACTCATAATATGATCTGGTCTGATTTCCATCAAGTTTCCATTGATCACCTCAAGAATATCATAACATGCTTAAGCACTACAGCATCTGGTCTTGATCCCTGTCCTGTTAGTTGGATAAAGGCCACCCGTGAAATCACTGCACCAATCATCCTCAAGATAGCCAACATGTCTTAACTCAGGGCTATATACCCAAAGAGCTAAAGCAAGCTATCATATGTCCCATTCTAAAACACAAATCAATGGATAAATTATGCCCTAAATCATATAGATCAATATTCAGTCTCCCATTTCTTGCAAAAATAATAGAGAAGATTGTATATATTCAACTACAAGACCATATTGACCTTAACTCACCTCTTTTTTTATTTATTTATCATTTTTAACCAAAAACAGCAAGAAAATACATTCCTTACAGTGAATACAGCAAATCTGATAGATAACATTAACAAAGAAAACAAAAGAAAAATTTATAGATATAGTATAATCAGATGCTGTTATAATCCACAATGAGAAGGAGGAGGAGAAGAAGCTACCATACCAAGGCAGAGACATGGTAGGTAGACCATAATTAAGGTAGATCATAATTAAAAATCATTAATGATAAAGAAAAACCAAGATAAACAGCGGGCCCCCCGAAATACATACCTGGAGGATAAAGATGAACTTAACATCACTATTTACTCAGTTGGTAATACTACGGGAAGTCTAGTGTTAACAAAATTATTCAAATCACTAGGATCGGAAAAAATATATTTAACCCCCTCAAGAATCACCAAACATCTACAGGGAAAACGAAGAAAAAAGGTACCCCCAATACTTAACACCCCAGGTTTATACAAAAGAGATTGTTTTCTCCTCTTTTGAGTTTCTCTGACAAGATCTGGAAACATCGAGATTCTAAGACCTAAAAAGGTATCCAATCTTTTCTTAAAAAACATTTTCAACAACCAGTCTTTATCAGTGACTAAAGCACACTGAACCAAAAGAGTTGAAGGAATAGGAGACGAAACTTCAGTCCCAGTACCCTCAAGAAAACCGGTAACATCAAGAACATCAAATTTCATAGTAGATACAGACACAGAAGCCTCAGCTTTTTTTCCGAGAAGGCAGATAATAAACCTTGTTGAGAGGTGGAATCAATTCAGAAGGAACTTTCAAAATCTCCACGATATATTTTTTAAACATGTCCAAAGCCGACACCTCTGGTAGTCACGGGAAATTCAAAACCCGAAAGTTAACTGCTCTGGAAGCGTTTTCCAACATCTCCACTTTTTTACTTCAGCAAAGCATACTCCTTTACCAGGGAGGAGGACATGTCAGAAACAGTATCCAGCTGAGCACTAAGAGTTAAATTCTTCACCTTAATCTGTTCACAAGTAGACACAAGAGATTGAACACTTTCAACATTCTTCTGTATGCTAACAGCATTCTCCCGGATCCGGGAAGACAATAAAGCAGATTGGGAGTGTATTGAGGATGAAAGATTTGCAATTGCGTCCCAAATAGTTTCCAAGGTAAATACCTTAGGACGAGTCAAAGTAGGTAACTCCACAGGGAGAGATAAATCTTGTTGCGAAGGTAGACTCCCCACCGGAGTATCAGGCTCCAAACTGCTACCCGACGTCTCACCAAGACTATCAGGAGTCAAGGAGATCAAACGCACAGCGTGTGCCCTCTCTTCCGCCGATGCCCCCACCTCGGGAGACTTCGGCGTCACACAAACTGCGGCAGACTCCAAAGCAGTGGGGCATGGTGGTGGTTTCCTCACCGCAGGATTGAGAGACGTCTCCACATCCGACAGAAGCGACAAGTCCTCTGCAACCGACGCGACCAAGCCGGCTCAAATCTCCTGCACTTTCTCCAGAGGCACTTTTACAAAACGATCCGACCTTAACTCACCTCTTGATAAACACCAATATGGCTTCAGACCTCACCTTAGCATTGAAACGCTACTTATGACACTGTTTGACAACCTCATAAAAGGTACTGATAACTCCAAAACTGCATTCATACTCATCTTCTTAGATATCACTGCAGTCTTTGATTCCATTAACCATAGCATTCTCCTTAATCGTTTACAGCAAATTGGTATTTATGGTGCAACACTCCAATGGTTTAAATCCTATCTATCTGACAGATCCCAGCAAGTCAAAATTGAACAAACGACCTCAGACATCTACGACCAACAACAAGGTTTACCCCAAGGCTCAACCCTTTCCGCTTTACTATTTAATATATACATTCAGCCATTATGCTCAATCATAATAAATAAAAATAAAATAAATTTAGTAAGTTCCAAGTTAATTATGCCATATATGCTGGCGATATAATGTTCTACCTACCCTTTAACATAACAAATCCTAATTTTGAGCCCATTATATCCCGCTTCAATGAAATTACAAATTGGCTAAAACCCCAAAACCTCAGTATTAACTATAAAAAAAATGATGTTTATCTCAAAAAATCAGGATTTCAACCCTTCTCCTAAAATTAAGACGAAAGAAGCCATATTAGAAGTAAAAAATGAAGTTAAATATCTTAATTTCCCACATAAGTTTAACCACCAGAACCGTTTATAACAAAATAAGGTTAATGCAACAATTAAGACCTCTATTACCAGAACATGACTTTAGATCTGTCATGCAGGCAATGGTCCTACCACACATTGACTATTGTAACAGCATTCTACACGGTCTACCCAAACAAGCTCTACACAGTCTTCAGGTAGCTCAAGACATGGCTACATGTATTATACTTAAAGCTACAGTAACATTACTGAACATATAACCCCAATCCTATATAAACTCCATTGGCTCCCTATACACAACAGAATTAAATACAAACTAATAATGGCAACCTTCAAATTAATTAAAAATATTGTCCCTTCTTCTCTATCTAGTCTAATAAAAACAACCCCAAATGAACAACTCAGAAGAGGTTGCTCACAAAACACTGTGACTGTGCCTTCTGAGTTCCGCAAAACAACTGGTCATCGCTAGGAACAGAGCATTTTCTCTCGTAGCTCCAATCCTATGGAATAAATTTCCAGACAAACTAAGAGCGGCATCAGACCTATCTACATTCAGAAAAGAACTCAAAACATATCTCTTTGTGGACCATTTCGGAAATCCTGACCTGCATCAAATACTACCAACCTATCCATCATGTCCAAAAATCCGTTTTATACTCAACCTCTCCAAATTGACATATGCTTGTTTACACACCTTGTACATAGATTGTACATACGTTTAACAGCCTGAATGGTTATGGCTATTTGTTATCCTTTATTTATGCTTTTAGCAAGTTTTCTGTACAACCTCTATGTTAATTTGTATCTACCTCATGTTTTAATGTAAAATGTTGTTATATTGTAAACCTCTTTGATCTTCATAAAGGCGGTATAAAAAAAACCTTTGATTAAATAAATAAATAAATAACCAGGCATCTTTTCTGTGGTCTGTGACAATATTCAGCGGACCTATCCTGGTAGAACCACTGAATATCGGGATCGCCACATTTAAGCCAGTTAGTGGGTCCTGCTAACCAGCGAAAATGCTTTGAATATGCCCCCGTACTTTCTACAGTATTTTATTTAGAACTTAAAAGAAATCTCTGCACACATCATACAGAATGGCCCAAGTATTCATAGTAGGTCTATCATAAAATAATTCAGGGGAAAGCCATTTTATGGAATCCTGAGACTGGAAGTGATGTCATCACTTACTTCAGTATGTAACCTTAATTTTTGGTAGTATACAAGCATTCATTTACATAATAAAATAAAGAATATATACCAATAACATAATTGTGTTTGATATTTCTCCTTGTTCTACTAAACACTGTTGTTCAACATGACTTTGGTGCGGCACTATAGCACATAACTTACTATTGTTCTTCACCAGAAGATGGAAGACCACAAGCTCCAAATGGGATGACCCTTCAGGACAGCATACCCCCAGCAGTGTCATCTCACGACAATAAAGTACTAACAAACGTAGTTATGGGATACCAGTTTGTCATACATTGGCAGTCATAGCATGGTGCTTTTGACTCTTGGAAATATCCATAATTTACTATATATAGAAAAAGAAATCCCCCAGGGGAGACTGCATGATCAATAGTGTATAAGCTCTCCTACACATACGATCTCTTTCACACCAAGAGACCTATGTACTACTACAGATGATTTGTATAGCATGACAAGGTATACACAGTGCTGTACAGAGACATGTAAGAGATGGTCCCAACTCATCAGAGCTTACAATCTAGTCAAGACACACAACACAACAGCTGGGAACTAGGATATGTCTTTTTTTTAAGTGGCATCAAGTCAATGCAGACTCCTGGCGACCCAGCATCCCCTGGGTTTTCTTGGCAAGGTATGACCAGAAATAGATTGCAAGGCCTTTTCTTCCGAGGTAATGGAGGGCAAAGTGACTTGCCCAAAGTCACAAGGAGTGCCAGTGGGAATCAACCCCATATCTCTTGGGTGCTAAGCTGTTGCCATGAACTTCCCACCCTCCCCCAGTAAAGAGCACTATATAAACTGGTATATTAGGTGAACAAGGATAAAATAACTATCCCAAGTTTCAAAATGGATGGAGATATATAGAAAAAGTCTGCATCTCGGTCACAGCTTATGAGACAAGTCTGTGATTAGGTCAAAATCTTTGCGATAAGATTCATTTGCGTGGTGGTCTTTAGAGAAGTCAGTGAATAAATTGTTGGGTGGACAGACAGATGGATATTTAAAAAAATTGAAGGATGAACAGCTGGATGGACAGATATTTGGATGGATGGATGGATGCATGATAATACGTATAATTGCAGACAAAACCAATTGTCCTTCCCCTTCCACTTTGCCTAGTTATTCTGGTCATCCGATTTACTGAAAGAAGAAAATAAATAATTGTTTTTCTTCTGCTCTCTCTTTGTTTATCCTGTAATACCCTAGTCTGCTTTGTCTTTGGTTTTCCCCCTTCTTCTTCATCGTCCACTCCCATCTGCAGTGGCTGAGAAATTAGCAGGATGTGACCACAAACGAAAGTACCACTGACTAATGAGGGCACCAATTTGCCCCAAACAGAGGAAACAGGAAATGCTATTTCTTATTTGTTTGTTTTCACACCAGTGCCAATGGACCATGTGAGGAGACAGCCCAGGAGGCAGGTTGTGTATGCTAGTTACTGCTGCTTCCACACCAGCAGGACAGAATTCCAGCTGCCACTCACCCTGGAGATATCACCTGGGCATCAGAGACCTTCCTTATGATGAACGGAGATCCATCCGGTGAGTATTCCATTTTCTAATATTTGCATTCCAGCTGTTTTAATTGTTCTCAAACTAAAAAGCTGCCTATTGCAGAAAATAAGCATGTAAAATGAGAAAAATGAACAGAACCAGAGATAAGCACACTAATAGAGAGCAAATCAATGAATGCATTATAGATACACACATACACACACATATATAAAATAGTAACTAATAACTAAAAAGACTGATACGGAAGTATAGCTGGATGAATAAATTATACACACGCACACACACATACATTTAGACATATATCTATATATAATTTTTGAAGAGGGTTTAGCTCATGACTTTTAGTACGTCAAGATGAGTCGTATTCCAGTCCACTACGTATTTCCAAGTCCCAAGAGCACAAGTCTTTACCTCTAACACTAGAGGTTTAAGTGATCTGCCCAAGATCACAAGGAGTGTCAATGGAATTAGCCTCCCCAGTTCTATTTTATTACAGATTGAACAAATGATTAGATAGTATAATATAGGAAAATACTGGAGATCTGTAAATATTCTACATAGATAGATAGAAGAGTATTAATACCTCCTGACCACCAGAACTAGGAGCACTGCAGAGAGTGCTGGGGTACCTTTCGCTGGCCTCACACCTCAGCAAACTGTATCTAGAAAGAATCGGGGAAGATCCTAAACTGCAGAAGGTCATAAGCTACCACAGAACACATTTTGGAAAAGCGCAGGCAGGAGGGAATAGACTAGAGACTTACTATACACAAAACAAGTCCTGAGGTTATATCATAACAAGAGCCAGGGGAGAGAGCTATTCCCTGCTACTACAATCTACCTCTCCATAAAGATAGGAAAGAAGGGAAATGTCAGTACCTGGTTGAAGGCATCAAAATACTAAAATTAAGAATAGATTTCTTAATCTATGAGAGGGCAGGTTACAGGGCACTACCTCATTGCTTCATTTCACTAGCTGAAGCTGCAGGTACAGACCCTGCTGTCCCAAAACTAATAGCTCTACAGTATGTGCAGTCCCTTCTTCCCCTAAAACGCAGACTCTACCTACAGTCCCTGCCTCTCTATAGCACCAGCTGTACCTACAATCCCTGCCTCCCTATAGCAACAGCTGTACCTGCAGTCCCTGCTCTCCCTATAGCACTAGCTGTAACTACAGTCTCTGCTCTCCCTATAGCATCATCTGTACCTGCAGTCCCTGCTCTCCCTATAGCACTAGCTGTACCTACAGTCTCTGCTCTCCCTATAGCATCATCTGTACCTGCAGTCCCTGCTCTCCCTATAGCACTAGCTGTACCTGCAGTCCCTGCTCTCCCTATAGCACTAGCTGTACCTGCAGTCTCTGCTCTCCCTATAGCACTAGCGGTACCTGCAGTCTCTGCTCTCCCAATAGCATCATCTGTACCTGTAGTCCCTGCCTCCCTATAGCACCAGCTGTACCTGCAGTCCCTTCTGTCCCTATAGCACCAGCTGTACCTGCAGTGCCTGCTGTCCCTATAGCACCAGATGTTCCTGCAGTCCCTTCTGTCCCTATAGCACCAGCTGTACCTGCAGTCCCTGCTGTCCCTATAGCATCATCTATACCTGCAATCCCTGCTCCCCCTATAACACCATCTGTAAATGCAGTCCCTGCTGTCCCTATAGCACCAGCTGTACCTGCAGTCCCAGCTCTCCCTATAGCACCAGCTGTACCTGCACTCCCTGCTCTCCCTATAGCACTAACTGAACCTGCAGTCCCTCCCTCTCTATAGCATAATCTCTACCTGTAGTCCCTGCTCTCCCTATAGCATAATCTCTACCTGCAGTCCCTGCTCTCCCTATAGCACCATCTGTACCTGCACTCCCTGCTCTCCCTATAGCTCTAGCCGAACCTGCAGTCCCTTCCTCTCAAAAGCACCAACTGTACCTGCACTCCCTGCTCTCCCTATAGCATCATCTCTATCTGCAGTCCCTGCTCTCCCTGTAGCATCATCTGTACCTGCACTCCCTGCTCTCCCTATAGCACTAGCTGAACCTGCATTCCCTTCCTCCTTATAGCACCAGCTGTACCTGCAGACCCTGCTCTCCCTATAGCATCATCAGTACCTACAGTCCCAGCTCTTCCTACAGCACTAGCCTTACCTGCAGTCCCTGCTCTCCCTAAAGCACCAGCTGAACCTGCAATCCCTGCTCTCCCTATAGCACCATCTATACTTGCAGTCCCTGCTCTCCCTATAGCACCAGCTGTACCTGCAGTCCCTGCTCTCCCTATAAAACCATCTGTACCTGCAGTCCCTGTTCTCCCTATAGCACTAGCCGAACCTGCATTCCCTTCCTCCCTATAGCACCAGCTGTACCTGCAGTCCCTGCTCTCCCTATAGCACTAGCCAAACCTGCATTCCCTTCCTCCCTATAGCACCAGCTGTACCTGCAATCCCTGCCTCCCTATAGCACCAGCTGTACCTGCAGTCCCTGCTCTCCCTATAGCACTAGCCAAACCTGCATCCCCTTTCTCCCTATAGCACCAGCTGTACCTGCAATCCCAGCCTCCCTATAGCATCATCTGTACCTGTACTCCCTGCTCACCCTATAGCACTAGCCAAACCTGCATCCCCTTCCTCCCTATAGCACCAGCTGTACCTGCAGTCCCTGCTCTCCCTATAGCACCAGCTATACCTGCAGTCCCTGCTCTCCCTATAGCACTAGCCAAACCTGCATCCCCTTCCTCCCTATAGCACCAGCTGTACCTGCAGTCCCTGCTCTCCCTATAGCACCAGCTATACCTGCAGTCCCTGCTCTCCCTATAGCACCAGCTGTACCTGCAATCCCTGCCTCCCTATAGCACCAGCTGTACCTGCAGTCCCTGCTCTCCCTATAACACCATCTGTACCTGCAGTCCCTGTTCTCCCTATAGCACTAGCCGAACCTGCATTCCCTTCCTCTCTATTGCACCAGCTGTACCTGCAGTCCCTGATCTCCCTATAGCACTAGCTGAACCTGCAGTCCCTCCCTCTCTATAGCATAATCTCTACCTGTAGTCCCTGCTCTCCCTATAGCATAATCTCTACCTGCAGTCCCTGCTCTCCCTGTAGCATCATCTGTACCTGCACTCCCTGCTCTCCCTATAGCACTAGCTGAACCTGCATTCCCTTCCTCCTTATAGCACCAGCTGTACCTGCAGACCCTGCTCTCCCTATAGCATCATCAGTACCTACAGTCCCAGCTCTTCCTACAGCACTAGCCTTACCTGCAGTCCCTGCTCTCCCTAAAGCACCAGCTGAACCTGCAATCCCTGCTCTCCCTATAGCACCATCTATACTTGCAGTCCCTGCTCTCCCTATAGCACCAGCTGTACCTGCAGTCCCTGCTCTCCCTATAAAACCATCTGTACCTGCAGTCCCTGTTCTCCCTATAGCACTAGCCGAACCTGCATTCCCTTCCTCCCTATAGCACCAGCTGTACCTGCAGTCCCTGCTCTCCCTATAGCACTAGCCAAACCTGCATTCCCTTCCTCCCTATAGCACCAGCTGTACCTGCAATCCCTGCCTCCCTATAGCACCAGCTGTACCTGCAGTCCCTGCTCTCCCTATAGCACTAGCCAAACCTGCATCCCCTTTCTCCCTATAGCACCAGCTGTACCTGCAATCCCAGCCTCCCTATAGCATCATCTGTACCTGTACTCCCTGCTCACCCTATAGCACTAGCCAAACCTGCATCCCCTTCCTCCCTATAGCACCAGCTGTACCTGCAGTCCCTGCTCTCCCTATAGCACCAGCTATACCTGCAGTCCCTGCTCTCCCTATAGCACTAGCCAAACCTGCATCCCCTTCCTCCCTATAGCACCAGCTGTACCTGCAGTCCCTGCTCTCCCTATAGCACCAGCTATACCTGCAGTCCCTGCTCTCCCTATAGCACCAGCTGTACCTGCAGTCCCTTCCTCCCTATAGCACCAGCTGTACCTGCAATCCCTGCCTCCCTATAGCACCAGCTGTACCTGCAGTCCCTGCTCTCCCTATAACACCATCTGTACCTGCAGTCCCTGTTCTCCCTATAGCACTAGTCGAACCTGCATTCCCTTCCTCCCTATATCACCAGCTGAACCTGCACTCCCTTCTCTCCCTATAGCACTAGCCAAACCTGCATTCCCTTCCTCCCTATAGCACCAGCTGTACCTGCAATCCCTGCCTCCCTATAGCACCAGCTGTACCTGCAGTCCCTGCTCTCCCTATAGCACTAGCCAAACCTGCATCCCCTTTCTCCCTATAGCACCAGCTGTACCTGCAATCCCAGCCTCCCTATAGCATCATCTGTACCTGTACTCCCTGCTCACCCTATAGCACTAGCCAAACCTGCATCCCCTTCCTCCCTATAGCACCAGCTTTACCTGCAGTCCCTGCTCTCCCTATAGCACCAGCTATACCTGCAGTCCCTGCTCTCCCTATAGCACTAGCCAAACCTGCATCCCCTTCCTCCCTATAGCACCAGCTGTACCTGCAGTCCCTTCTCTCCCTATAGCACCAGCTATACCTGCAGTCCCTGCTCTCCCTATAGCACCAGCTGTACCTGCAGTCCCTTCCTCCCTATAGCACCAGCTGTACCTGCAATCCCTGCCTCCCTATAGCACCAGCTGTACCTGCAGTCCCTGCTCTCCCTATAACACCATCTGTACCTGCAGTCCCTGTTCTCCCTATAGCACTAGCCGAACCTGCATTCCCTTCCTCCCTATAGCACCAACTGTACCTGCAGTCCCTGCTCTCCCTATAGCACTAGCCAAACCTGCATCCCCTTTCTCCCTATAGCACCAGCTGTACCTGCAATCCCAGCCTCCCTATAGCATCATCTGTACCTGTACTCCCTGCTCACCCTATAGCACTAGCCAAACCTGCATCCCCTTCCTCCCTATAGCACCAGCTGTACCTGCAGTCCCTGCTCTCCCTATAGCACCAGCTATACCTGCATTCCCTTCCTCCCTATAGCACCAGCTGTACCTGCAATCCCTGCCTCCCTATAGCACCAGCTGTACCTGCAGTCCCTGCTCTCCCTATAGCACTAGCCAAACCTGCATCCCCTTTCTCCCTATAGCACCAGCTGTACCTGCAATCCCAGCCTCCCTATAGCATCATCTGTACCTGTACTCCCTGCTCACCCTATAGCACTAGCCAAACCTGCATCCCCTTCCTCCCAATAGCACCAGCTGAACCTGCACTCCCTGCTCTCCCTATAACACTAGCCAAACCTGCATTCCCTTCCTCCCTATAGCACCAGCTGTACCTGCACTCACTGCTCTCCCTATAGCACCAGCTGAACCTGCAGTCCCTGCTCTCCCTATAGCGCTAGCCAAACCTGCATCCCCTTCCTCCCTATAGCACCAGCTGTACCTGCAGTCCCTTCCTCCCTATAGCACCATCTGTACCTGTGGTCCCTGCCGTCCCTATAGCACCATCTGTACCTGCAGTCCCTGCTCTCCCTATAGCACTAGCCGAACCTGCAGTCCCTGCTCTCCCTATAGCACCAGCTGTACCTGCAGTCCCTGCTCTCCCTAAAGCAGCAGCTGAACCTGCAATCCCTGCTCTCCCTATAGCATAATCTGTACCTGTAGTCCCTGCTCTCCCTATAGCACTAGCCGAACCTGCAGTCCCTGCTCTCCCTATAGCATCATCTGTACCTGTACTCCCTGATCTCCCTATAGCACTAGCCAAACCTGCATTCCCTTCCTCCTATAGCACCAGCTGAATCTGCAGTCCCTGCTCTCCCTATAGCTCCAGCTGTACCTGCAGTCCCTGCTCTCCCTATAGCATCAGCTGTACCTGCAGTCCCTGCTCTCCCTATAGCACTAGCCAAACCTGCAGTCCCTGCTCTCCCTATAGCATCATCTGTACCTGTACTCCCTGATCTCCCTATAGCACTAGCCAAACCTGCATTCCCTTCCTCCCTATAGCACCAGCTGTACCTGCAGTCTCTCCTCTTCCTATAGCATCATCTCTACCTGCAGTCCCTGCTCTCCCTATAGCATCAGCTGTACCTGCATTCACTGCTCTCCCTATAGCATCATCTGTACCTGCAGTCCTTGCTCTCCCTATAGCACCAGCTGTACCTGCAGTCCCTGCTCTCCCTATAGCACCAGCTGAATCTGCAGTCCCTGCTCTCCCTATAGCACCAGCTGTACCTGCAATCCCTGCTCTCCCTATAGCATCATCTGTACCTGCAGTCCGTGCTCTCCCTATAGCACTAGCTGAAACTGCAGTCCCTGCTCTCCCTATAGCATAATCTGTACCTGCAGTCCCTGCTCTCCCTATAGCACTAGCCGAACCTGCAGTCCCTGCTCTCCCTATAGCATCATCTGTACCTGTACTCCCTGATCTCATTATAGCACTAGCCAAACCTGCATTCCCTTCCTCCCTATAGCACCAGCTGTACCTGCAGTCCCTGCTCTCCCTATAGCACAAGCTGTACCTGCAGTCCCTGCTCTCCCTATAGCATCAGCTGTACCTGCAGTCCCTGCTCTCCCTATAGCACAAGCTGTACCTGGAGCCTTTGCTCTCCCTATAGCACAAGCTGTACCTGCAGTCCCTGCTCTCCCTATAGCATCATCTGTACCTGCAGTTCCTGCTCTCCCTATAGCACCATCTGTACCTGCAGTCCCTGCTCTCCCTATAGCACCATCTGTACCTGCAGTCCCTGCTCTCCCTATAGCACTAGCCGAACCTGCAGTCCCTGCTCTCCCTATAGCACCAGCTGTACCTGCAGTCCCTGCTCTCCCTATAGCACCAGCTGTACCTGCAATCCCTGCTCTCCCTATAGCATCATCTGTACCTGCAGTCCCTGCTCTCCCTATAGCACCATCTGTACCTGCAGTCCCTGCTCTCCCTATAGCACTAGCCGAACCTGCAGTCCCTGCTCTCCCTATAGCACCAGCTGTACCTGCAGTCCCTGCTCTCCCTATAGCACCAGCTGAATCTGCATTCCCTTCCTCCCTATAGCACCATCTGTACCTGCAGTCCCTGCTCTCCCTATAGCATCATCTTTACCTGCAGCCCCTGCTCTCCCTATAGCTCTAGCTGAACCTGCATTCCCTTCCTCCCTATAGCACCAGCTGTACCTGCAGACCCTGCTCTCCCTATAGCATCATATGTACCTACAGTCCCAGCTCTTCCTACAGCACTAGCCTTACCTGCAGACCCTGCTCTCCCTATAGCATCATCTGTACCTGCAGTCACTGCTCTACCTATAGCACTAGCTGTACTCTCAGTAGTGCATGGAAGGATTAAGGTACATTGGAAGATCTGTGCAATTTTCAGTAGGGTACGAGCAGAGAAATTATTAGTGGGCCATTATGGAAGCTCCCTACCTAAGCCCAGTACATAAGTGACCAGGTTTCAATTCTGTCCCCATATCTTGCAGGTCCATGGCTACTTAATATCCACAAGCCAATATGACAAGTTTTTAAAGGGAACCCCCACTCCCCCTTTGAATTTATATGTTTATTTTTTTAAAATCTGCATAATACCATTATGAGTGCAAACGTCAATGTAAATCACAATGAAATAATATGAGAACTAAACAGGAAAATAAGCAATTTTAAAAGTATGAAGTGCAGACAAGGAAACCATGCTGTAGTGCAGTGGTTTATTGTGTTAGGTGCTTGATATACTGCCTTTTACTGTGTGTTTCAGAGTGATTTACAGATATATTCTAAAAGGCACCTTTTTATTCCCTCATCCCCGAAGGTCTCACTATCTAAGCATACCTGAGGCAATGGAGGGTTAAGTGGCTTAGCCATGGCCACAAGGAGTGGCCATGGGACTAGAGACCCCAGTCCCTCCGGCCTAAGGTTGCTTGTTTCTATGTGGGAATTGAACCTCTGGCCTGAGGTGACCTGTCCCAATCACTGAGTCACTCCTCCTTCCCTGGTTCTCAACCCAGTCCTCTGGGACCCTCAGGTGGGTCAGGTTTTTAGGATATCCACAATGAATATGCATGAGATAGATCTGCATGCACTGCTTCCATTGTATGTGGTTATCCTGAAAACCTGACTGGTCTGGGCGTCCCTGAGGTCTGGGTTGAGAACCACTGTTGTTGTGCAATAGAATTTCTAGGTACATCTCCAGATATTAGAAAGAGCTTGTTGAAACAGCCAAATTTTGACAGTTTTCTTAAATTTAGTCTCTGAAGTTTCATGCCTTATTTCATAAGGCAATGAATTCAACAGTCTTGAAGTTAAAAAGGAAAAATTGATCCTTCTTGTGACCTCAACCTAATCCTTGATGGGGAGAGAAGGACTAATAACTTTTCATGAAAGGATCTTAAAATTCTAACTGGGCTATAAGCGTAGTGGGGAAATAGTGAAGACATTTCACACAATAGACTTTAATGGTCAACATCAATATTTTGAAGTGAATTCTAGGGGGCAATTTCTCCAAATAGGTTAGCTTTGTGCATACCATGACAGAAATGAGCTCACTCCTAAATCAGGGTATGTGTATGATTTGAGTCTCTCAAATAAGATCATAAGAACATAATGACATAAGATATGCCATACTGGGTCAGACCAAGGTCCATCAAGCCCAGTATCCTGTTTCCAACAGTGGCCAATCTAGGGCATACGTACCTAGCAGTATCCCCAAAAGACACAGGTTCCACAATGCTTGTATTGGGTCAAGCATCGATATCCTGGGTCCCTTTTTAATAATGGTTTATGGACCTTTCCTCCAGGAGCTTGTCCAAACCTTTTTTAAACCCAGCTACACTAACAGCTAACATGGAGCCTAAAGGCAGCAATGCATTCTTCCTCTTAAGAGATACACAATGCATTTTATACTGTGCTAAGCTCTGATTCCTTTTGAAGTGAATTCTAGCAGTGACAGGAAGCCAGTCTTCTTGTTTCAGTAGTCGTGTTACATGGTCCTATCTTTTTTGCGGTAAGTGACTCAGATTTATAGCACTCAGTCCAGCAGAGATTAAGTTAGAGTCGTTAAGCCTATTTATCGGAAAGCATTTATGGATATCATCCAGGGATAAACATGTCTGCACTGATCATATTAACCTAAGAGAAAAAATTATGGCCAATTATTACTTCCAAAATGGTAACAAATTCCTTTGACTGAATATGGGTTCCATCACTAAATGAAGTAAACGGGGGTTGCCATAGACCTGCCTTGGAACCAAATAGCTGAGTGTGAAAGTACCGGCACAGCTTTCAGGACCAGTACCACCCCTTTTCTCCAAGAGGAAATGTACTTATGCTTTACCCTGCCAAACAAGAGGGCAATTTTTAGACGGCCCTTCTCCAGGGATAAACACCCACTGAGCAGTGGAGGATCCCTCTGAAATTTGCTGTCTAAATGGAAAGATGCTGCAGAGATGTGATGGGCAAGCTCTGCCTGGGCTTTCCATTATGAAACAGTAGGGGGCGCTGCAGGGCAGAAATTAGGTGCATTAAAAGAGATATGTAGGGTTCTCAATACTAAACTAGCATGGAGTGCTGTAGGTCAGGAAGAAGGCGCATTGGCAAAGTTGTGTGTGTAGATTTCAGGACTGGAATGGTAGACACTGTTACCAAGTCAGATTCTGATGTATTTTGCTAGGCCAGTCTCAGCCCTTTAAGGGAAGGGAGTCTCATCACACAACATGAACATCTGGTAGCCATACGGTGTCTGCATTACCAGGTCTTACCAAGGTGTTCTCACTCAAATGGTTGGGCTTGGGCTTGGGCTGTGTCAAACAATGTTCCCTGCAAGGTGCACTGGAGTCCAGCACCTGCATTCCTACTATGGAAGGTGATGCAACAATATCGCCTCCCACATACTCCAAGGGAATGTTGTTGGCAAGGTGAAACTACATAGACTTAAATCTCTAAGCAGTTGTAAATGCTTGTTTATTGTGCTCCAGTCTACGAAAAGCTGATTTCAACTGAGCTAGAAATCCAAAGGAAAGGGAGGAAACTGCAGGCCACAACGGACAGATTAGGACTCTG
Organism: Ichthyophis bannanicus; assembly: GCA_033557465.1. Lineage (NCBI taxonomy): Eukaryota > Metazoa > Chordata > Amphibia > Gymnophiona > Ichthyophiidae > Ichthyophis > Ichthyophis bannanicus. The sequence continues at coordinate 127,992,418 of CM066048.1, forward strand.
TGAAATGTTTTAATAATGAACCAGCAGAAGGTGTGGTAAATCATAACAGATAGGTTTGCCTGAGTGTTTTTGGGTGGGGATAAATTTTGGTGTAGCAATGTGTGCTACATGGCAGGATTGAGTTGCATTAACAACCCACTATGGAGGGTGGTGTCAGCACTAGAATAACCAACATTGCTACAGGTCAGGATTAAAGTTATAATAGTTCGGGAACTTGGAGAGGATCGTTCCAACACTGATGGGCCCTTGTGGTTTCCACAGTCTTCTAAGTGGGGCTCCCACTAGAGATGAATAAACAGAAAATGCCTCCTTGCACACACAATTCTGCTAAGTATTACAGCAATTATGTTGTCCTCCTGACTCTGGAGAACATTTGCATTTAGTGGCATTTACCAGTTCTCCCCTCTGCTAACTGGGGTCCCATTGTTTATCTTTCAGTTGAGAAAGCTTCCCCTTCTGTCTTCCCGCTGGTTCCCTGCGGCGGCACACTGGATTCCTCGAGCAAAGTGCACATCGGATGTTTGGTAAAGGGGTACTTCCCGATACCAGCCGACATCAAGTGGAATTCTGGGTCTATCACAGAAAATATCAAGAATTTTCCAGCAGTGCGGAGTGGGCAGAGCAGCCTCTATACCTCCAGCAGTCAGCTCACTGTCACAGCCTCAGAATGGAAATCCAAGATATTTGAATGTAATGTTGAACACAAGGCCACATCCACAAAAATAGACAAAAGAATAGGTAAGACATTCTTAGCTTTTCGAAATTCAAGAAACTTTCTTTGCCTGACAATTTGTCTGTGTGCTGCCAAATTAATACCATGTTAGCCTGAATACAAGACAATCCCCTTCTATTCAGGCCAATATGGTAGAAATTCTCATTTTTCCCACCATCCTGGTGGGTTGCCGCTCTCTCCTTCTTTATATCTTGCAAATATGAGATGAGGCAAGTTTTGGAAGCAAATTTTTACATAAAAAATCCCCCTATCTTCTAGTCAAGTCAATACAGTTTATAAAGGGTTAAATAAAAAGAATTACACTGTGCAAATGTGAAAGAAGAGTAGCATTTCCCTGGTTCTGGTGATATTATTTTCCTGGACTGATGGAAAGATAGAGCATATTTGGTTACTATTGTTCCTTCTTTCATTTTCCTTCATGGGTCATTTTTATAATTCTCTGAATTTTCAAGAATGCAGACGAAAAAACACCAAAGCCCTGAAGGTTAAAGTACGAGGGGAACCCCTCTATAGTTAGGGAACGGTGGTGAGAAGGGGGCAGAACGCAAGATGTTAAAAGGGTCCAAACAAACTCTTCTGGTGTCACAGTACTGAGGTTAGGGGGCAGAGGTTGGAGGGAGGCAGAGGTTAGGGGGCAGAGGTTGGAGGGAGAGGAGCTCTTCTGGTGCTACAGTATAGGTGTAAACTGGGAGCAGAGCCCAGGAAGTTACAGGGACCCAAATTTCTGTTTCTGTGTCCTTCAATGTTTACCAACCACTTGCAGTGCTAAAAATGGCGGAACTGCACTAATGCATGATCTGAATTCCAATGAAAGCGGCAGCCACATTATCCTCAACAATCTTTTATGCTGGTTCTAGTTCCAGAGCGTACAAAATTGCACAAGCCAAACGTGCAAGTCCTCCAATCATCCTGTGATGACAGGGATGGGAACGGTTCGATAGAGCTAGTCTGCCTGATCAATGACTATTCCCCGAGCAAAATCGAGGTGCAATGGCTCTTGAATGGGAAAGTAGCAGCTCTGTCGCCAATCACCTCTCCCGCCATTAAAGACTCAAAGGGCAAATTCACATCACGCAGCCAAGTCAACATCCCTAAGAATGACTGGAATAATGGGGACACCTACACCTGCCAGGTGGAACATCCAGCTACTACGGCAAGACCCACGGACAGTATCCGGAACTGCATCTCAGGTAATTACCTCAAGCATGGAAGCAGGCACCTGTGGTCATAGTCACCAAAGTGGCCTTGGTATTAGGGAGGAGGTGGGTTGGAACTAGTTGTGCTGATGGTGTTTAGCAGTTCAAATTCTGTTATATTTTGCTACTGTTTTTTATGGTACCATGTGACCACGCAAATCTGCACTGAACGTAATGCAAATATGATGAGTCAAACCAGCCACATTGATCATGTTTATGTTTATTTGAATTTGATATACCGCTCAGGCCGAAGCATTAGAGCGGTTTACAATAATATATCATTTGTGGAAATATGAAAGGAACGCCATTTGTAAGATAGGACAGAGTAGAGGACAGAATCAGACAAAAGGATAGGCAAAGAAAAGAAAGGGAACAGCAGGTTACCATAATATATTTCAGGACAAACACCATGGGCCAACGCCTAAGGGCCACGCCAAAGGGCCCTCTGGTGAGGCCCTCAGGCGCGGCCCCGCAAGGCGTGGGCACGCCGGTGGAATGGCGGTTTAAAAGCCAATGGAATGGGCAGGCTCTGTGGAGGGAGCTCTAAAGATAGTGAAGATTGATGAAGTCATAGTATAAGAGATGATGATGTTCACAAGGGCCACACCAGGAATATGATGATGACGTGATGCCTGCAATGATGCTAGCAGAGATAGAGAACTAATGATAAGAGCAGAAAATGATGATTGTGGCATACTTGCAGAAATCTCTACTGTGAAAGATAATGTTATTGAGCCTACTATTCCTGATAGGAGAATCATTAGCATACCTTTCAAGAGCATGGCCAACAAGATATCAACATCTAATATTCTTGCAGTGCATATAGACATCTTCACTATGTAATCTTCAGTGGCAGCAACACCAACAATCCTATCACCATCCTTGAATTCTCCTGCCCCTTAATATTCATCTGATGCACTTTTCAAACCGTGGAAAAAAGTGATTTATTATTACGAATATATTGTTTCATTAGAAGACATTTGACAATAAATTATTTTTTTTTATTTAAAAAGTGTCACCGTAAAATGGCTTTTTAGCTGTGGCAATGCACAAAATTTAAAGGTAGATGCCACACCAACCAACTGAGCAATTTTACAGGCTGAGCTAGCTCTTGCTGCATTAGAGCAATAATGATGGTGATACAGTCGCACATGACCGTCAGATGTTGCTGATGTCGAAAATGTTGATGATAAGCATCATGTGCCCAAAATTAATGCAAATCATAATAGTGATATCAATAGTGATTATAGTGATCATGACCTCAGTCACTCTGAAGATAACATTGATTTCACAGAGATAATGGTGATGATCCACATACAATAGTGACGATGATAGAGATATTGATAGTAACAACGTTACTGATGATAGTGACTGACAGTGTCATAAAAGAAAGAGATGATGCTGATAATGATAATAATGCTTAAGAAAAAGAAATTATTAATAATGGCAAAAATGGTTATAAAAATAATGATAAAAATCATGAGATTGATGATGATGGCCATTGTCTTAGATGCTACTAGCGATGGCAATGTACTCTAATAGTGTTAGTAAAGTCATTGCTCAGTATAACAAAAAAAACCTCTAACAGTGTTGATAATTTGATTATTTAATGGATTTTCTTTTTTTTTATTTGCAATTTTGAAATATACATTCCACTTAAACAAAGTAAACCATTCAATAAGAACTATAAAATAATCCACAACACATATGAGGTACATAAAATGGTAAAGGCCAAAAGCAAAGAAAGAAAAATAAAGGAAACTAATGCGAAACACACCAAATAAGGAGTAAAAATGTAACTAAGACCACCCCCCTCCCCCACAGCATCTTTACTTTCTCTATCAAGCAAAAATATTTGTAAGTGAGACAAATCCATAAATACGCAGGTTTGCCCTTGTAGGGAAATAACACATTTACAAGAAAATCTAAGGTAAAATGTGACTCCCAATCCCAAAACCCTGTTTCAACTCCACGAATTGCTTTCAGCAGTTAAATCCTGGCTGACTGTTGGGTGAAGAACATCAAAATTGCCTTCTCCCAAGTCAGTCAAGTGCTCCTTTATGGGACTATAGTAAGTCTGAATAATATCTATTGGGTCCTAAAGTTTCAGGAGCTCCACAAAATACTTTTTAAGCAAAAGATCGGGGCACAGCAGATAAGTATCAGGAAAGTTCAAAAATTGCAAATTTGTACTTCGGGAAGCATTCGAGAGCCTCTTATCTGGTGAGTCTTTAATATGGACAATATTAGAAACCACACGTCTGTACTTGAGAATGTACTCGAGCTATTGACTTATCCAACACTAACATCTCATTATCCACCTCAGTTAACTTCTCCACTGTCCCTTGTGTAAACTTACATAGAGATGTAACTGTTGGGGACAATTTACAAACTATATTACAAATTGTCCCTTAGAAGTCTTTTAAAGTAATCTCCCCCTCAGGGGTGGGAGCTACAGCATCCACCACATTAACCAGAGTCACAGGCTTAGGTGTCAGTACTAAAGAGCCACTTTCTACTGCCAAAACAAGAGACTCACTCTCAAGTATTGTAGATGGCAAAGGTAGCAATGGACACAACGGTGAAGTCAGATTGTCGGAGCTTAATGATGCTCCTTTGGGTGATGACGGCCTAGCTGATACAGAAACAAAATGTCTATCAAGGGGGCCAACTAATTTACCTGGTGTCACCAAAGCAGAGTCCACCTTGACAGCACCCTTATTTTTGCATTTCCCCATCATACACCACACCCCTGAAGACTAGTGTATCCGCTAAACGCTGCTGGTGCGCTGAAGGGGCACCATATGGGCATGTCCCTCCCCTTTGATCACACCCTTTTGGTTCACGACCTGTGGGCTGCAACACATGGCTATGTGTAATAAACATGGCTCTTTAAAAGGCAGAGGGACCTCTGCAAAGCAGGCAGGCCTCAACCCGCCTGTCAGACAATGCAAGAGCGAGACAGCGCTCATTGTAAGCCAGTCCAGAGGGGTGGATGGAAGCCCCTTTTGTATTCCTTCTCCACACACTGCCAGGCACAGCTCCCTGTTTAATGTATTTTCACATTTTTCAGCTATAAGGAATCCCTTTCCTGAAGAACTTACAGTTTAAATGGATGTTCAAGCTTATACCAGATAAAGTGACTTGCCTGAGGTTACAAGTGTCAATGACAGAAGGAGGCTTTTAATTTAATTTCATGTATTGATTTATATACCACATTTCTTATCCATTAGCCCCTAAATCACTCTTTCTTCCATGCCAGTGATGAGAATGAGGACAACAACAGCAGTACCAATGACGAATATGACATGATTTATAACAGACATGTTAATGGTAGTTATAATGATAGCAGGTAGGAGGTCATAATTGGTAGCTCTGAGATCATGGTACTCTCTGGAAAGATCGCCATCATGGTGTTGTTGACTTTGACTTCGTGAAATGCATACACACACCAGAAATGCCCAATTCATTCTGTTTTATGGTTAAGCGATGATTACTGATGCTTATCATTCCTTACTGATTTCAGAGCCGGGGATTCAACCCAAAGTGACTCTCATTGATCCTTCTATAAAAGATCGTTATGTTGAACGTCAACCCAAAATCACTTGCCTGGTCACAAAACTTGAGAGTCAAGACAGCTTAGTGATCACTTGGACCCTTTCAAGTGGACGAAGCAGCATTGGCACTACAACATCACCTGAATATCAGTATGATGGGACCATGAGCATATCCAGTTTCCTGACTGTGCCGTCTCAGGACTGGGAAAGAGGAGACCAAGTCAGCTGCACAGTTACCCACAATGATCTCTCCTCACCAGTTACAAAAAACATTTCCAAGAAGCCAGGTAAGGCCAATTTTAAACTCAGCCCAGCCAAATTTAACATGGCAGTGCCATACGCTTACGTAGTTTCCGCAACACTAATGTGAAGAACCCTGGTACTCCTCTCTTGCTGTTTAATTGGACCTTGCTCTAGGTCAGCTTGGCACCTGCCCTTACAAAAAAAGTCAGTGATATAGAGGACATTTTCTATGAAAAGAAGTATCTAGGCTGGCAAGAAAAAGCTAAAAAAAATGTGCTAACTCCCTGTAGCTTCAGCTGGAAAGTAATACTCTGTAACCAGATCTGTAAAGAGTTGGCCCTCCAAAGAAGGCATCTCCTAAGTAACCAGGTGACCGGGAATCCTCCAGAACTTGTCTCTTTCTCATGACTGAACTCATGATATTGACGCACCAGCACACAGGGTAGGAACACAGTGGAAGTACTTTAGAGGAAATGTTGCACTGAAGTATGTTTAGGGACCCTGAAGCTAACTAAATAAATAAATAGAAAGGAAAAGAATAATAATGAGGGTGAATCAACAGATACGGGCAAGGAAAACACAGACTGCTTTATAGATCATTCAGATACCAAGAATGAGAGTAAATACTGGGGTTAGGGATGGAACAAAGTTGATCACAATGGGATTAATTTAATAATTATCTAAAGGCGTATCCTATGTTCCCTGGGCAAATGATGACATCTCTTGGAAAGAGAATAGATTATATTCCTCTATTTCCTTCCACAGTTAATACTGATACTTATCATGTCTGTAGTGCTGCTAGACGCCGCAGGGCTTTTCTTTGGAATCTCTGTTTAAATTCATACCCCAAGCTTAGAAACACTTCCTGACAAAGGCCTAGAAAGGCATCCTTGCCGAAGACTGAATTTCTTTATTGTATATTAACCTAACTGACATGATATAACAAAAGGGCTTGTGTTCTCCTTTGTTTGTGATATAACAAAAAGGGCTTGTGTTCTCCTTTTTTTGTTTCACTGAAGATGATGAAAATGCTCCAGTTGTCTATGTCTTACCACCTGCCCAAGAAGAGCTCCGTTCATCTGAGACTGCAACCCTCACATGCCTAGTGACAGGCTTCCGCCTCTCAGACTGTTACATCCAATGGAAGCACAGGGGGACTGTGCTCAGCGAGGACACCTTTATCAACACCGAGCCCACCCATGATAAGATCAGAAATGATTTCTTCCGCTACAGCAAACTGATAATCCAGAGAACTGACTGGAACAACCATGACACCTACATCTGTGAAGTCTTCCACCCAGCCTTCTCCAACAGAAGCATAGAAAAATCCATTCAAAAGTCAATCGGTACTTGTCCCTGCTAATAATTTTTGGCCAAGCTTCAAAAGCATCTTGCTTGATCCTGCCAAACACCCAGATTTTCCCTTCCACAATGCCCAAAATTCTTCGCTACCTCCCTCTGGATATATATAATGACATAGTGCCCAAGCACAGCAACTGAAGGAAGTTATCCATTCAGTTCGGCCTTTGCCCAGTGGAATAGCCACTCCTCTAGTGAATGGCATTGGTCTTACTACTCATGTTTTGACCCACTCGTAGTTCTAAATTTATCTCACCAGGTTTGGGGTGTGGAACGCCAAGCTCTGTGTGAGCATGAGTGTGTATGTATATATTTCAATAGCATTCTCAAATAATTCATGTTTTACTACAATTTAAGAAACCCATCAATAAACTATTCCTTGCCCATCCCTGGGATTTTGAAACACTAATTGGAGGTCTCTGTCGTTCCTCTTTCATATGGCCTGGGGTGTTTTATCTAAGATTTACAATTGAAACAGGGCACTTGGTCTAAAGATAGGGAAAGGGAATATAAAACAACAGGCAACAAGAAGGCTAGAAGACTGCAGGGTAAAAATCATTTAAATCAGAGCAATTTGCTAAACCCTGCTTCTACTCTGAGAGCTGACTGCATTCATAGCCCCTGAGAGAGGCAGTTCCAACTATTGTTTAATGGTAACACCTTGTGTTCAACCATTATGGGCACTGGAGTTCTGGAGAGAAACACACAAATATGACGACAGAAAAAGACCACATGGCCTATCTAGTCTGTGGTCTATGATCCTTTGCCAAACCTTTCACTGCAATGGGTAGATTAGATGGAGAAAAAGATTATTAAACTGCAGAAGAGAACCCTGTCAATTTATGAAGGAAGGTTCTTGGTGCAAGAAGCCCAGTAGAGGCCAGTTCTCATTATCTTGAAACCCAAAGAGAGGCAATTTTTTTTCGCATGTAGAGGAAAAGAATATAACTTAACCTGCTGTTAAAACTAATTAGAGCGAACCAACAATTCATGTGGGGCAAGGCAGAAATATGCTGCGTCTTTCATCAAATAGAAAGAAACCGCTCTCCGAAATAGCCACCATCTTTTGACAGTACAATTTAGCCAAGAAAACTGTGAGTAGATCTGATAGGGGTGGGTCTATCACAGGCTTGAAATAGCTAAAGATGGAAAGACTATGAAGTCAAACTTAAAGAGAGATATAGGATTAAGGCAGATCATGTATGCTTCTTAGAGAGGAAATGAACTGAGGTTGGATAAAGCCTGGGTGAGTGCGACATGATAGATAAGAACTGGAGAAGACCAGTGTTGATTTACAATTTTACAGCCCTTTCGCCACTGGACTCCATCAGTCTTTCATTGTTACCAGTGATTATTAACCATTAGACTAAGTGTAAGTCACAGAACAAGTTCATATAGGCAATACAAATCCCTCCCATTTATAAAGCAACTTTCACCTCCCGAAGGCCTTCTTCCATGCATCAATGGTACCAAACATTTTGAAACATGAATACAGCTGACACCAGCAGACAAAAATCATTAGGATTTCACTTCTTTTTTTCTGATTTTCATCTCATTCCATAGATGAGGTGGAAGGGAGGTTCTTAAAGGATTTTGCTGCGTAGGTGCTCATTAGTGATATGAGTGTTCAGGAAACTAAGGAGTTGCTTTATCTATCTCTGAAAACAAACAAAGCAGCGATATCTTTCTAAGATGACCCAAGGCACTCAAGAGTTATCAGTCTAGGAGACAAAATTCAAAGCATCATATTCCAATAGAATCTCTTGGGCATCTTAACAACTGTCACACTAAGGAAACCTTTCGCTTGCCTGGCATGACTTAACACAGGTCATACTTGTCAAAGCTAAAAGCAACCTAGCAAGGTAGTTTGCTAGATGGCAGGGTTACCATGAGGGCTCCAGGTCCTCAGAGACAGACTTTGTTTTTCTCTTTTGCATCTATGAACTTGCCATTCTTTCTTCAGTTAAATAAACTGAAAAGAAAAGTTCATAAAGTATACTGGAGGGGTGGGGGGGGGAACACTGGACTGGTGTTCCCTTTAAGATGTGCCAGCATCTAAGGGACACTCACAGGACCTACCTGCTCTGTGCATTTAAATCACAAATATGTTTCAGGATGCCCAGTACTTAAAAAATGGACAGATCATTCCCCTGCAGTTTAGAGAGAACATTGTTTGTTCCTAACAACATGGAGCCACAAAACAGCCCTAGATTTGCTTCTGATAGTATTAAGATGATGAGAGGAATTGCCCATAGAATATTCCCTGACTGCAAAGATACCTAGCTCCTCATCTTCACCAGCAAAATCAACATATAAAATGGAACATTTCCTGTAAGAAGTTAAATATCCCTGCAATAATGATAAACAAAGGGCATTCTAATGGAAAACTCAACTTCCCCCCAACACGCCCTGATAAAACTTTGCTACAGCCCTAAAACAAGGCTCTTCCTCTGGAATTCCACTGTAAGAATAGTACATTGCTGCTAGACTCAAGGGGGAAAAGATTTAGGCGTCATCATGGATAATATGTCAAAACCCTCTGCCCAGTGTGCAGCGGCAGCCAAGAAAGCAAACAGAATGCTAGGAATTATAAGGAAAGGAATGGAGAATAAAACAAAGGATATTATAATGCCTCTGTATTGTTCCATGGTGTGACTGCACCTTGAATATTGTGTGCAATTCTGGTCACCATATCTTAAAAAGTATATAGCAGAATTAGAAAAGGTATAGAGAAGAGCCACCAAAACAGTAAAGGGGATAGAGGGATACCCCTATGAGGAGAGGCTTAAAAGGTTAGGGCTCTTCAACTTGGAAAGGAGACGACTGAGAGGGGATATGATAGAGGTCTATAAATCAATAAATTGAGTGGAACGGGTAAACATAGATTGGTTGTTTACGCCATCAAAAAGTAGAAAGACTAGAGGACACACATAATCAAACTCTAGAATTTGTTACTGGAGGATATAGTAGAAGCTGTTAGTGTAGCTGGGTTTAAAAAGGATTTGGACACGTTTCTGGAGGAAAGGTCCATAAGCCATTATTAAAGACGACCCAGGAAATCCACTGCTTACCCCGGGACAAGCACTGTAGACCTGTGTGCCTTTTTGGGAACCTGCCAGGTATTTGTGACCTGGATTGAGCACTGTGGGAAACAGGATACTGCGCTTGATGGACATTAGTCTGACCCAGTATGGCATTTCTTAAGTTCTTACGCATCAGTTCCAAGTCACTCACATGAAGTCTTCACACAAAAGGTTGTTTTTCTAATTCCAAAACAAAATTAACTTTACTGACACAATTCTCCAAAGCATTTGATGGAAAAATAAAACCCAATATAACTCCTAAGAACATAAGAATTGATCTACGTTTACCTGTTCCACTCTATTCATTAATTTATAGACCTCTATCATATCTCCCCTCAACGTCTCTTTTCCAGGTTGAAGAGCCCTAAACTTTTTTAGCCTCTCCTCAGAGCTGTATCCTTCCATCTCCTTTACCATTTTAGTGGCTCTTCTCTACACCTTTTCTAATTCCACTATATCCTTTTTAAGATACAGCGACCAGAACTTCAGACAATATTTGAAGTGCAGTCGCACCATGGAACGATATAGAGGCATTATAATATCCTTTGTTATATTCTCCATTACTTTCCTTATGATTCCTAGCATTCTATTCACTTTCTTGGCCCACACTAGGCGGGGAGTTTCAACGTGTTATCCATGATGATGCTTAAATCTTTTTTCTGGGTGGTGGTTCCTAATGTAGAACCTTGCTTCGTGGAACCATAGTTTGGGTTGTTCTTTCCTAGGTGCATAATTTTACATTTGTCCACATTAAATTTCAACTGCCATTTGGATATTGAGTCTTCCAATTTTAAGGGCCTTCTACAATTTTTCAAGATCCTCTTCGTTTTTAACCATAGAAACATAGAAACATGATGGCAGAAAAAGACCACATGTCCTATATAGTCTGCCCTTCCATATCAACCACTGCAACAGTCCCCTTTTTCCTTCAGAGATCCTCTGTGTTTGTCCCATGGTTTATTTTTAATTCAGATACTATCCTCATCTCTATCACCTCCACTGGGAGACTATTCCACAGATCCACCACTCTTTCCGTAAAGAAATATTTCCATATATTACTCCTGAGTCTATCCCCTTTCACCCTCATCCTATGTCCCCTTGTAGCAGAGCTTGCTTTCAAACAAAAGAGGCTCTCCACCCTGTACATTTATGCCACGGAGTTATTTAAACGTCTCTATCATATTGCCCCTATCCCGCCTTTCCTCTAAAGTATATATATTAAGCTCCTTAAGTCTGTCCTCATATGCTTCATAACAAAGACCACTAACCATTTTAGTAGCAACTCTCTGCACCGACTCCAACCTATTTATATCCTTTGAAGGTGCATTCTCCAGAATTGCACACAATACTCCAAATGAGGTCGCACCAAAGACTTATACAGAGGCACTATCACCTCCTTTTTTCTGCTAGCCATTCCTCTCCGTATGCACCCAAGCATCCTTCTAGCTTTTGCCTTTTCTACCTGTTTAGCTACTTTAAGATCATCAGACACAATCACACCTTGGTCCCGCTCTTCTTTTGTGGACAGAAGTACTTCACCCCCTATACTATATTGCTCCCTTGGATTGCTGCAGCCCAAATGCATGATCTTGCATTTTTTAACATCAACCACTTTGAATAATTTTGTATCATCTATAAATTTGACTACCTCACTTGTTGTTCCTATTTCTAGTCATTTACAAATATGTTAAAAAGCAGCAGACCCAGCACATATCCCTGGAATACTCCACTATTCACCTTTCTCCATTGGGAAAATTGGCCGTTCAGCCCTACCCTCTGCTTTCTATCTTTTAACCAACTCCTGATCCACAATACTACACTACCTCCTATCCCATGACTTTTTTACTTCGCCAAGAGTCTGTAATGAGGGACTTTGTCAAAGGCTTTCTGAAAATCCAGATATACTATATCGACTGACTCACCTTTGTCTACCTGTTTATTCACACCTTCAAAAAATATAACAGATTAGTAAGACAAGATCTTTCTTAGCTAAAACCATGTTGACTTTCTCCCATTAAACCATGACTATCTACATGTTCAGCAATTTTGTTCTTTATAATGGTTTCTACCATTTTGCCTGGTACTGATGTCAGTCTTACCGGCCTGTAGTTTCCCGGATCACCGCTGGAACCCTTTTTAAAAATTGGCGTTACACTGGCCATTCGCCAGTCTTCAAGTACTACAGATGATTATAATGATAGTTCACAGATTACTAATAGTAGATCTGCAAACTCATATTTCAGTTCTTTCAATACCCTCGAGTATATATCATCTGGTACAGGTGATTTGATACTGTTTAGTTTATCAATTAGTTGTAATATATATTCCAGGTTTATCAATATTTCTTTCAATTCTTCTGATGCATCACCTTTAAATACCATTTCAGTCATGGGTAACTTTCTTACATATTCTTCAATAAAGAACAAAGCAAAGAATTCATTCAGTCTCTCCACTATGGTCTTGTCCCCTCTTAGTGCCCCTTTTACCCCTCTATCATCTAAAGACACTTGAGAAATATTCCAATGGTTTGGAATTCCACAGGCTCACCTAGATCTCATTTCTTCTCCAAAGGCCTTACTAAGACAGCTCAGGAATCCTTTACTCCCACATAGACTAGGTCATACAGTACTTTGCTGGTGCAGAAGATTCCTGGATTGATCCTCTATCCCCTAGGTTGGGATGGTTCTCCTTCCTAGGTTGTCTATTTAAGTTCTATTCTTTGAACCTTCAAATCAACACTTTTTATTTATTTTATTCCTATTTACAAAATTCTTATATACCGCAATATGAACTACAATTCGATCAATGCAGTTCACAATATGAAAGGACAGATATCACAGTAGTCTATAGGAACATAGCTGAGAGATTGGGCAAAAAGCATGGGAGAGAGCTTGCATCAATTTAGGAAGAAATATTTTTCATACTCATCTATCCAAAGTGGTAGAGAACCAGCCACCCAACCACATTCTCTACACCAACCAGGTGAACTATTTACTGTTCTCATAATCTGGATCAAAATGGCACTTCCCTTCTCCTTGTAGCTCAGGGAAAGCCAGCAACGTGATGCCTTTCACATCTCTACTCACAACTCCTCTACTCCCCCTGGTAACTCCATGTACACCTCTACTGTTTAGAACAAAGACCATTCCCATGGGGATGGGCTATGCACACAATTGAACTCCTTGCCAGAAGCGTCCACTCTGCTAAGAGCCTGGTAGAACTCATGGGTATATTCTAATGTCAAGTAAGCCCCTTCCAGCCTAAGAGAATTGGAAACAAATTAGAAATATGTGCCCTGAAAAAGGAAAAGGCCAAGAACACAAAAAAAGATCAAAAATGGTTGACCAAGGAGTCAAGGAAATACTTTAAATTAACCAAAGTTAAATATAAAGAGCATAAATTGCATTAGCAAATCATGTAGTTGAGAAGCAGCAGTCACCAAGGATGGTGGAAAAATGGAGAAGTCAGGCCAGAAAGAATAAAATGTGAGAGGCATGTTAGTGGGTGGTGAAGAGAGTATGCAGACAAAAACTTAAAAAGCAACGCTTTTACTGAAAATACGGAGACTTGAAAGCAATAGAGTTTTTGAAAATTTTCATAATACTTGATTCATATAAAAACAGAAAAGAGAACATTATCCAAAGTTTTTGAGCTAGTCATGTCCATACATAGTTGAGGGTTCATTTCCAATGTGCTATATACCAAATACATCTAAATACACACACACGCTCCTACATAAATATACATACACAAACCTATTTCATTAAGAGACGCACAGGTTACATACATGGCCCTATACTGCATGCAAGTCTCTAATGTTACATTAGACTTAAATTACTAAAGCATCTAGGCCTCTACTTCCGAAACAAGCATGTCTTTAGCTTCAGATGTTGCACTGTGTTGTTGCTGCACCCAAAACCTGTACTATCTGTCACATACATGCAGATCCGTGAGTCCACGCACGTTACACCAATTTGGACATTTTTGCTTCAACCACAAATCTGTAAGAAATTTCAAAGAACTTGAATATAACAGAAAAGAAATGACTTTTAAAATTTGCTCTTGGCCATCTGAAAGCTATCTCCATATTTTAGTTTTGACTTCTAAAAACACGGTAATGACTTTCGAATGTAGAGTTACAGAATTGTGTTTCTCCAACACTAAAATGCCAAACTTTGACTTAAACCCCAGATAAAGGCCCAAACTGATGCCACAATGGAGTAAAAATAAGCTAACAAAAACTTCAGATGTAATGGGACAGTAACTGTCCATCAAACACAAATACTCTATCCTCCATTATACATTTTTAAAAAATCTGAGATTTAGAACATAATGAAAGAGAAAGAGGCTCTTAGATATTCCCAAGGTGTCCATGGAGACCACACACACCACTCTTTTTACCAGACATATTGTTGTAAGGAAGAAGGCCTGCAGGGTCTTGTGATTCAGCTAAACTTTCTCCAGATATCAAAAACTATAGACACTATCAGTGCTATAGCGTGTATGAATAATAGTCAGTATAATCCTACTATTGCAAAACAATCAAGCTCTGGAATTTGTTACCAGAAGATCTAGTAAAAGCTGTTAGTATAGCTGGATTTAAAAAAAGTTTGGACAAGTTTCTGGAGGAAAAGTCCATAAACCATTATTAAAGAGGACCCGGGAAATCAACTGCTTGCCCCAATACAAGCATTGTGGAACCTGTGTGTCTTTTTGGGAAACTGCTAGGTACTTGTGGCCTGGATTGGCCACTGTTGGAAACAAGATACTGGGCTTGATGTACCTTGTTCTGACCCAGTATGGTATATCTTATGTTCTTATGTTATGTTAATGCTATTCCGCACTTACGTGCATAAGATTATATGCTTGGAAAATGAAACATCTAAAAGATCAGGTTTCCAAGTGAGGTAACAGATTAGATACTCAACGTTTGGTTGTGTCCTCTACTTTAGACGTCTGATGGACGTTTCATGAGAGGTCATGGTTTAAAATTGACTCTTTTACAGATGTCTGAGCTTAGGCATCCTGCTAAGCCAAATGCTTAATCCATGTCATTAAAAAAATGATTAAATGTTTACTAGATCCCTTTGCAGATACCTATTCCTCTTTTTGATGACTAACTGCACACATTTGCAAAATGTATCATATTTGTATGGAGAGAGAGAGAACAAGAGAGAGAGAGAAACTGATAATGCCAATATATATTTGGTAAGAAGGAAACATTCATTGCTATTTTCTTGTTTCCTCTTGTCTGATTCTTTTGTCGCCATCTTGCATCCTGTTTCCTGTTTCCTGTGGAACTGACCTGTAGTATGGTACTATGAACTCACGTGTTCGAGTGAAGAAGATGGAGAGGAAGACTTTGACAATCTCTGGACCACAGCTGCCACCTTCATTGTCCTCTTCCTGTTGAGTGTCTTCTACAGTGCCATCATCACCCTGGTGAAGGTAAGGATGTAGAGGTGACAGACTTGAGCAACGCCAACATCAACCTGAGGAGGGTCAAATGAAGAGAATAGTTACTGATTACGGAGATTTAAAAGTCTCAGAAAAGCAGCTATGAGGGGAAGTAGAAGGAACGAGTTATGGCACATAAATTAGACGGCAAAGGCTTCTCGTTTAAACATAAAAAACCAGGACCGTCCATGTGTGCATGTATTATCATAATGCACAAAGAGGGTAATTTTATAAGGAGCTACCTGAATTTTAACACCATCAACAAGAGTATTTTACTGATTTACACACATAAATGCCCCTTTATACACATAACTGATGTGGTCACTATTCTGAAAATACAGTCAGCCCAATGATGCGTAATTTCATTGTGGATGTGCGTTATTTACACCAACTCTAGGACTGACATAAGCGATCCTGCCTTAGATTAATACACATATTCGGCCACTTATTCTGTAAAGAAAAGTAGGTGCCAGACTTGGTGCTGGTGTAAACTATTACATCGACCTTTTGCAAGTGCATCCGTAAATTATAGCATTCTATAACCTGCACACTCCACCCATGTGCACGCCCACAGTGAAAGTCCATCTGATGCAAACAACACACATACTTTACACTAGTTGATATTTTATAAGAGGTCATTTACATGCATAGGTGGCCACTTAGTTGGGTAAATGCCTAAAATACCAATATTTAGGTACATTGTTGATGCCTAAAAATAGTTGTCTTCTTATAAAATTATCTCCAAACCAGCATGCGTGTTATTGACATCCATACACTCAATGACATCATCAGTGGGATAATTTGTTCCCGTTCTTTCTTGAGAGACAAGGATGTAGTGGTCTTGTTATTTTTGTTCTGGAGGAAGGGAGATTCTAATTGGATTTGAAAGCCAGATGGCCTATTGCAAACACAGACAGGAAGCACTCCATTATATGAATTATTTAAGTCTGTGACACTTGAAATATTTGTCAGTCTCATAATTTCTTGCAATAATGTCTGACACCTCCTCCCCTCCCCCCACTCTACCCCTAGGTGAAGTGGTTTATCTCCAGAATCATGCAGTATGAGCAGGAGAATGACCAGTTTATAACTGTGCTGGACCAACAGAGTTAAGCATGCAATTCCTCGAGTGCATGCAAGAGAGCCATTGAACTGCACACCAGATATCATCAGCCTCAAAAGACTGAAGTGGCTGCATCCTGTATTCCTCTGAACCAAGTAGAATCCATCAGGGACGTTGCCCTATCCTGGTTTTCTCAGTTCTCCCACATCTCCAGCATTCTGGGATTTGTAGTTTTGTATTGAGCACGCAAGATGAGAAATCTACGAATTCCAACGGTATAACGGATGCTTTCCAGTGATGGGAGATAACTGTAGCAGCTGAGGAAAAGAATAGAGCTTAACCTACTGTAACATAACAAGAAGGGACTGATCTCTCCTTTAGAATGATTCTAGTATGGACATTTCCTCACAAAAACACCAGGTTGTGGATTTTGATTCCTGGTATTCTTAGGTTCCTTCTGTGTATGTCATAATTCATGAGATATCTATGAATAATTTCTTAGATTTGCTTGCGTGTTGGTGGTTTCACACTTGCTAAAGAGAAAAAGACTGTACGATGAGCACCCCTTCTAGAAGTGAGAGCTAGCAACTACAGCCAAGGAACTATATAACAGCTTAACTAACAGCATATGTAGAGCTCTATATATATTATAAATGCCCCTTTATTAAGGACTTATTTACTGGTATTAGCAATGTTTTCTGAATGTATTGATATCTTTCTAACTATGGAACGCTTATATCCAATCATGAACCTTTGGACTTATCACTGGCTCCAGTAACACCACTCAGAGTACGTACTGGGACCTGCCACATGCGCCTGTAGTCTTTTACATTTAGGTAGTTCTCCCGTCCTCCCTCCCCACCCAGGGTAGGGCATGCACTCGCATCCCACCACTGCCCGTATTTTACATATTAGGTGATGTAACTTTATAAGACCAGCAATGATTTTCAAAGCTATTTCCATAGGCAAAACTGTGCTTTACTCACAAAAAGGGGCTTTGGGAAAATCGCTCAGCCTGTGTGTGGGCAAAATTCTGTGTAAAGTACCATGATGCGAGTAATTTTACCTGCAGTACAGGCGTTCCTGATGCAGGATGGGGGTGGAGGGCTGGAAATTCATGTGCTTTTGAACTTTTAGACGTGCGCCTATACCCAGTCCTTTGGTGCACTCATCTCTCCCCCCTACGCCTCTCTACACCTGAAATCTCTCCGGTAATCCAGGCCCGGATCTCTGCCTGCCATTCTGACATTGCTGCTTGGATGTCTCACAGCTGCTTGAAATTGAACATGGCCAAAACTGAGCTGCTTATTTTCCCCTAAATCCTCCTCTCCTCTTCCTCCTTTCCCAGTCTCTGTAGATAACTCTCTACTTGTCTCTGTTTCCTCAGCTTGCAACCTTGGGGTTGTCTTTGACTCCTCTCTCTCCTTCTCCAGACACATCCAACTGATAGCTAAAACCTGAAGTTTCTTTCTCTGTAACATCAACAAAATCCACCCATTCCTTTCTGAACACACTACTAAGACACCTGCTATTAGTAATCTGTGAACTATCATTAAAATCATCTGTAATACCTGAAGATTGGAGGATGGCCAATGTAACAACAGTTTTTAAAAAGGGTTCCAGGGGTGACCGGTGAGCCTGACGTCAGTACCGTGGAAAATTGTAGAAACCATCATAAAGAACAAAATTGCTGAACATGTAGATAGTCATGGCTTAATGGGAGACAGCCAACATGGCTTTAGACAAGGAAGATCTTGTCTTACTAATCTGTTATTTTTTTGAAGGTGTGAATAAACAGGTAGACAAAGGTTTGTCAGTTGATATAGTATATCTGGACTTTCAGAAAGCCTTTGACAAGATCCCTCATCAGAGACTTTTGGCAAAACTAAAAAGTCATGGGATAGGAGGCAGTGTACTATTGTGGATCAGGAACTGGTTAAAAGATAGAAAGCAGAGGGTAGGGCTAAATGGCCAATATTCCCAATGGAGAAAGGTGAATAGTGGAGTACTGCAGGGATCTGTGCTGGGTCCGCTGCTTTTTGACATATTCATAAATGACCTGGAAAATGGAATAACGAGTGAGGTTATCAGATTTGCAGATGACACAAAACTATTTAAAGTTGTTAAAACCCAAGAGGATTGTGGGAAATTACAAGACGATCTTGATAAATTAGAACACTGGGCATCCAAATGGCAGATGAAATTTAATGTGGACAAGTGCAAAGTTATGCACCTAGGAAAGAACAACCCAAACTATGGTTACACGATGCAAGGTTCCACATTAGGAACCACCCCCAGGAAAAAGATTTAGGCGTCATTGTGGATAACATGTTAAAACCCTCGGCCCAGTGTGCAGCGGCAGCCAAGAGAGCAAATAGAATGCTAGGTATCATACGGAAAGGAATGGAAAATAAAATAAAGGATATTATAATGCCTGTGTATCGTTCCATGGGGCGACTGCACCTTGAATATTGTGTGCAATTCTGGTCGCCGTATCTTTAAAAGGATATAGCGTAATTAGAAAAGGTACAGAGAAGAGCCACCAAAATGGTAAAGGGGATGGAAGGATACCCCTATGAAAAAAGGCTAAAAAGGTTAGGGCTCTTCAACCTGGAAAAGAGACGACTGAGGGGAGATATGATAGAGGTCTATAAATTAATGAACGGAGTGGAACGGGTAAACGTAGATTGATTGTTTAAGTCATCAGAATATAAAAAGACTAGGGGACATGCAATGAAGCTACAGGGTAAACTATTTAAGTCAGACTAATAAGAGAAAATATTTTTTCACTCAACGTGTAATCAAACTCTGAAATTGGTTACCGGAGGATGTAGTAAAAGCTGTTAGTGTAGCTGTGTTTAAAAAAGGTTTGAACAAGTTCCTGGAGGAAAGGTCCATAAACCATTATTAAAAGGGACCCAGGATATCACTGCTTGACCCAATACAGGCATTGCGGAACCTGTGTCTTTGGGGAGACTGCTAGGTATTTATGACCTAGATTGGCCACTGTTGGAAACAGGATACTGTGCTTAATGGACCTTGGTCTGACCCAGTATGGAATATCTTATGTTCTTATGTCCTTATGACACTTATCCACTCCTTAATCACCTCCCGTCTAGACAAATTGTAACCTACTCCTTGCTGGTCTCCCTTTGAATCATCTCTCTCCCCTTCAATCTGTTCAGCACTCTGCTGAGCGGCTGATCTTCTGCCGGCCTCGTCATGCTCATATTACCCCTCTTCTCAAGTCACTTCACTAGCTCCCTATCCATTTCCACATTTAGTTCGAACTTCTCCTGCTGACTTATAAGGGCATTCACTCCCTATACTCCTCCTCGGGAACTCTGCTCTTCTAGCAAATTGCTTCTATCTGTGCCCTTCTCTTCTATTGCTAACTCCAGACTTCGCTCCTTTCACCTTGCTACTCATTATGCCTGGAACAAACTATCCAAGTCTGTACGTCAGGCATCTTCTCTGACCCTTTTCAAATCCAAGCTTAAAACTCACCTCTTCGCTGCCGCTTTCGGATCTTGACTCACCTGATCTCCTTTGTGTTCCTTTACCATCCCCCCTAGATGTATCCCATGTCTACAGCTACTGTGTTGTCTGTCTAGTCTAGATTGTAAGCTCTGATGAGCAGGGACCGTCTTTTACATGTGTCTGTGCAGCACTACATACATCTTGTAGTGCTATACAAATGTTCAGTAGACGTAGTACTACTATCATTTTTATTTGTACAAAAAAAGTAACCACATAAAATCAAGGTACAATGGGTGCATGGGGATTTTTTCCCTGGGCTATCTCCGGAGTCAGAGTCCACATGCATTTTTCCTTTGAAAATTGAAATAAAGTTCTCCAATCAAAATTCCCCGCAGACTTTGAAGATAAGTGAACAGTTTAACAATTGCCGCAGCTTGTATGGGTGCAGCAGTTTCTAAATGCATTATTGTGGCACGACTGAAAATTCCTTTTCTTGGATGTGGCTCAAAGTAGAGGCCGGTTCCATAGTAGTTGTGCTTTTAGCCAAACTGAGGAATTCTTTCCAGTGTGTGTGCATTTTTGTTTTTAAGTGGGCACATCCTGTTTTCCCTTTGCCACCTCCCTCACTAAAATAGCAGGTTCAAAGAATACAGGCACATTTAACGCACTTGCTATCTACTTGCTATTTTACGCCCCTTTGAAGCCCCTTCGGAGCGACAAGGAATAACTTGGGATTTCCATGGGAAAACGCAGGAAGAAGGTTTTCCCAACCCTGGGTACTAAGACCAACAAACTCGTGGGTCCTATGGATCGTCATGTACAACCTGTCCAGGTTGAGCAGGAAGAGCAGGACTTGACCTTGGGGTCTGTGAGTACTGTTTCCATTGCTTCTCTTAATGCGCTGGGGTCTGCCCTACCCGGTCAGGAAGTCATGTTTCAGGGGGTGTCACCTACCAGAGTGGATAAACCGGTTGGTGAGCCCCTATTGGCTGACTCGGAACTTCCTTCTGCATTGCCTGATATGGCTAAATTTGAACGGTCTCCTCTTCCGTCTGTGTTGGACTTTTCTGCTCCAGCTTCAAGTGTTACATTGATGATGTGAATGCTATAAAATTTTCATCTCTTTATTATGTTCCTATATTATCTTCCACGGAAGCTTCTTCTCCTATTGCCAGGGAACCAGATCATGTTTCTTTGGATGTTTCCGCCTTTTTGGAGTCTTCTACTGATGAGATTAGCCAACGTGCTACTTTGATTGTTTCCTTTGTATCACTTATGGATAAAAATTTAATTTTGAGGTTATATTTCTCTAAGAAAAGTTTGATGTTTTGTGGCAAAACTATTCAGATTTTTCCTGATGTCTGTAGACTCACACAACGGCGACAAAAAGCTTTTCTTTTGTTAAAGTCTCGCACCCTGGCAATAGATGCATCTTTCTTTCTAAAGTATCCGTGTGAGTGTATTTTGATTTATGAGCAGACTAAATATGTTTTTATGGCGTCTGACCAGTTGGAAGTTTTCTTGTCTAGTAATGAAAGTGATTCGTGTTTTTCTTCTCCCTTTCCATGTATCAGGGCTATTGTGTTTAATCACGGGCAGAACATTTTTTTTATTTTTTTGTATTGTAATTACTATGGTGTAAAGTATATTACTTCTTTTTTTTTCTCCTTTTAATCTTCCCCGTGATGTGGACTTGATTGTAATTCCTGTTTATATCTTAATAAAGATTTGAATAATTAAAAAAAAAACATTTCAGGCAGTTTCTGTTAGGCAATTTTCAGAAAAACATGAGAGTTAAGAGTGCCGGGTAGTTTGCTATGTGAGCTCTTCGAAAATTGCCCCATGGTGTATGAAGGGCCGATGATTATTTTTTAAGCATTGTCTCCCACAGTATGTGCATCTGTCTCGCTGTGCAATTTCTCTCTCTACAAATGGATCTGTACAATGTGTACTACTGTTCCTCCATTGAATAAAAGACACATGCACCCTCTTTGGATCTCTTTTGCTCATTCCCTCGTTTATTTTTGTCTTGCAATATTTTATTTCTTAATTTTTTAAATTTTTTTAATAAAATGTGTCTTTTTTTATTACCATGCTTCTGATTTTCCTAAGTCCATTATTTACCTATTTGTGCTTTAGATGAGTCACTGCAACACCTGCCTGGGGAGAAGGGTTCATGAAAATCAGCACAGCAGTGCCATACGGATGACATTATTTTGCTCCACCATACTACCTCACATCACCCGAATCTCTCTATGCTCAACAACTGCTTGCAACACATCTCCTCCTGGTTGACTTCCAGCTATCTGCATCTTAATCTGTCTAAGACTCTCGCGATCTGGTTCACTTTTGGTACCCCGTGTCCCACAGTTGCCCCAACTCTTGCTGGTTCTGCTATCCCCTTAGTCTACTCTATTCGTTATCTTGCCCTGACTCTTGACTCAGTGCTTAACTTTCAAGAACATATCTCGCTCCTTTCCCGTTGCTCCTTTTACCACCTCCAACAGATACGTGCTATCCGTCCCTTCCTTTCCCCACAGGCCTTGACTACACTGCTTTTGTCTTTAGTTACGTCACATATAGATTTTTGTAACTTGGCCTTTTCTGGTATTACTAAAACTCAACTTCATCGCTTGCAATTAACACAGAATACAGCTGCTCGGATTATAACCCATTCCTCCCGCCGTGATCAAATCACGCCAATTAAGAACATAAGAACATAAGATATGCCATACTGGGTCAGACCAAGGTCCATCAAGCCCAGTATTCTGTTTCCAACAGTGGCCAATCTAGGTCATATGTACCTAGCAGTTTCCCCAAGGGACACAGGTTCCACAATGCTTGTATTGGTTCAAGCATTGATATCCTGGGTCCCTTCTTAATAATGGCTTATGGACCTTTCCTCCAGGAACTTGTCCAAACCTTTTTTAAATCCAACTACACTAACAGCCTTTACTACATCCTCCGGTAACAAATTCCAGAGTTTGATTACACGTTGAGTGAAGAAATATTTTCTTTTATTAGTCTTAAATAGTTTACCCTGTAGCTTCATTGCATGTCCCCTAGTCTTTCTATATTCTGATAAGGTAATTCTAATTCAATTACACTGGCTTCCTGTAGCCTATTGCTTTCAATACAAAATTTTAACAATAACTCATCGTGTTATACATACTGGTATTCCCCAGTATTTGGTTGATTTATTGCAGTTCCAAACTCCCTCTCGCAGTCTTCGCTCTATCCATATTAACCGTCTGGTGCTCCCATCTCCCTCCCATGCACACCTCCAGTCCACCTGGCACTCTGCTTTCTTCTTTTTGGGACTCTCACCATGGAACTCTCTTCCCTCCACAATACGGAAGGAACCCGTTTTCACTAAATTCAAAGCCCTTCTGAAGACCCACCTCTTTGAAACCGCTTTCGACTTGCAGTCCACCATTACCTAACCTCTGCCCCCAGATTCTTATAGGCATCTTGTCTCTTCTCTTTCTGTTCTGCTTTCTATTTTCTCTTTCCTGTCATTTAATGGAGTTCCTTTCCTCTTCTAAGGCCTACGGCCATTGTGTTTGTTATTAATTGTAAACCGCCCTGGATTAATAAGGCGTGGTATATCAAGTATTCAATAAACACAAACATAAACATACCCAACTTACTGAGCTTTGTAAGAGAGAAAGCCACTGAACAAGAGAAGTTTTCATAAGATCATATGCATACCCTGATGTGACCTATAAATAAAGTAAAAATCCGAATACAAAGAGAGAAGGATCTTAATAATTTGATTTTAACTAAGAGTTGAGGTATCTATAAGAAAAGCCTGTCTATACTGCACCTTCAGCTGTGTGTAATAAATCTTGCTGTGCCCTGATTATGGAGGTTTGCTGACTCATTCGACAGGAAACATCTGCTTGAGGTTTTCTTGGTGTTGATTAGCAAGCAGTGGATGACCAAGAAAAAGAAGGGGGCGTATGTAGCCCCCTTCAAGACTCTCTGCACCGTTCATTCTCCATAGAATGGAGGCATTTCCTGTCCATCGCTTCCATGAAGCAAAAATCCTTCTCCTAGTGGTCAGTAGAGAAAGAACTCTTTTGGCCAATGTCCCATGAGCATTTTATCATGGCCTGGCTCTTCCTTCCCCTTTTGAAGATTGAAAAATATTTGTTACAATGTAAAGTTCTCTCTATTCCACTGATAGAGTATCAGTGTTATAGGGAAAGGGAAAGGAAAATGGAGTTAGCTCAGGCCTTTTCTCAGGAGTTCATGGTGAGTTACATTCAGGTACAGTAGGTATCTTCTGTCGCCAAAAGGCTTGCAATCTCAGTTTGCACCTGAGGCAATGGAGGGTTAAGGATTTGGACCCTGGCCTCACTGGTTCTAGCCTGCTGCTCTAATCATTAGACTACGCCTCCACTCCTCCAATTTTCTCCCTGTTATAGTGATGGAGTCTACCTGTCCCGAAAATGGATTATTCTATTAAGCCATAAATGGGGCAAAATTACATTTGATTGTACTATCAAATTTCCTTTTCTGATGATTAGCACAAGAAGTGCAAATAATGTGAACCCCGTCTTATCATAGCACATAAAACATCAAAAGTAGATCTTGAGGTATGGATGTCAGGCTCCTTAACACCCTCCTAAGTTACATTTCCGTGAGCACTAAAGAGCTTGAAGGCGATCAGAAGAAACCTCAACAAGAGCTAAGGTCCATGGCGTGTCACCACATGGACACCTGCAACCACCCAGCTTGTCTGCTGATGCCAACTAAGACTGGGAACACTTTATTTTTTCAAGCCCACAGAAGCCACAGACCAATAAACAAGAATGACATTATCAGTGACACAACAAGAGGACAGGAGAGCAATGCTTTCTGAAGATAATAGAGCCAGTCGGAGCTGATGACCACCCCAGACTCCACTGTCAGAAAAATAGAAGACAGTTATTCTTAATGGAATAGGCAATCAAGCTGAAACTTACAGTTTTGGAGTGGAGGATGGAAGCCATCTTGTTTCTACTGGAGTAGTAGAGGGACTATGGAACAATTACGTCTAGAGGTAAATACTTTTTTCAATTTTTGGCTCTGTGACTTGGCAGGTTAGCAGGGCAAACAGCACTGTAGAAGCAGGATAAGCTCAAGACATGCAGCATAACTGGATCTAAAAGGGATTTGGACAGGGTCCTAGATGAAAAAGCTAGAAACAATAATTAAACAGACTATTTCTATTTTATTTTTAATTTGTATGCAATTTCTTGATATACCTCCCAAGCTGAAGGGCATCAGAGCAGTTTACAATCACTACAAGCAGGTACTGGATACATTCCCTCGTCCCTGAAGGGCTCACAATCTATATGCGTACCTGAGGCAACAGAGGGTTAAGTGGCTTGCCCAAGGCCACAAGGAGCGCCTATAGAACTAGAAACTCCAGTCCCTCTGGCCTGAGAATGCTGTACCTAGACAGGAATTGAACTTGGGGAAATCTCATGCATATTTTGGGGAGTAAGCAACACTGAATGGATCTACTGATTGGAATTTGCCAGATACTTTCTTGTGCCCCAGGTTGGCTTTTATAGAGACAAAGCATTAATCCTTGTTCTTCCAAAGAAGGGCTTATTTGATTCTGTTTGCTTTCTTTTAAAACTCCAAACACATTTCAAATACAGTTTAAGACACCTAATTCCCTGTCTCGACTCCTCGAGATATTCTTCCTTGGAGATGCATAACTGCAGTAAGGTAACAGTTAAAGGAAGCCTACAACTACAATAGTCTTTTAACACAGCTAAATCTGAAAGGCAAACTCTTTTCCATTTCAAATCATTTTTAAAGACGTTCATAAAGCAATATGCAACAATAATACAAAATACATATGATAGAATTTCTCCCCCTCCACTCCCTCAATACATGCTGTAAGAGGGAGCTCCTATCAAAGGCATACTGCAGGGAGGATGGCCGGCAGGAGCACTGCAAGAGGGAGTCGTAAACACCATAGGTAGGAAGGATTTAGCAGTAATGGGCTAAAAGAGCAGAAACCACCACAGGAAGGATACAGCAGGAATGAGCTGGAAGAACAGGGAGCTCCACAGGCAGGAAGGATTCAGCAGGGATGAGCTGGAAGAAGAGGGAGCATCACAGGCAGGAAGGATACAGCAGGAATGAGCTCATAAAGCAGAGAACACCACAGGCGGGAAGGATACATCAGGAATGAGCTGAGAGAACAGGGAACACCACAGGCGGGAAGGATTCTGCAGGGATGGGCTGGGAGAACAGGGAGCATCACAGGCGGGAAGGATTCAGCAGGAATGGGCTGGGAGAACAGGGAGCATCACAGGCGGGAAGGATTCAGCAGGAATGGGCTGGGAGAACAGGGAGCATCACAGGCGGGAAGGATTCAGCAGGAATGGGCTGGGAGAACAGGGAGCATCACAGGCAGGAAGGATTCAGCAGGAATGGGCTGGGAGAACAGGGAGCATCACAGGCAGGAAGGATTCAGCAGGAATGGGATGGGAGAACAGGGAGCATCACAGGCAGGAAGGATTCAGCAGGGATGGGCTGAGAGAACAGGGAGCTCCACAGGCAGGAAGGATTCAGCAGGGAAGGGTTGAGAGAACAGGGAGCACCACAGGCAGGAAGGATTCAGCAGGGATGGGCTGAGAGAAAAGGGAGCTCCACAGGCAGGAAGGATTCAGCAGGGAAGGGTTGAGAGAACAGGGAGCACCACAGGCAGGAAGGATTCAGCAGGGATGGGCTGAGAGAACAGGGAGCTCCACAGGCAGGAAGGATTCAGCAGGGAAGGGTTGAGAGAACAAGGAGCACCACAGGCAGGAAGGATTCAGCAGGGATGAGCTGAGAGAACAGGGAGCATCACAGGCGGGAAGGATTCAGCAGGGATGGGCTGAGAGAACAGGGAGCACCACAGGCAGGAAGGATTCAGCAGAAATGTGCTGAGAGAACAGGGAGCATCACAGGCAGGAAGGATTCAGCAGGAATGGGCTGGGAGAACAGGGACCTCCACAGGCAGGAAGAATTCAGCAGGGATGAGCTGGAAGAAGAGGGAGCATCACAGGCAGGAAGGATTCAGCAGGAATGGGCTGGGAGAACAGGGAGCATCACAGGCGGGAAGGATTCAGCAGGAATGTGCTGAGAGAACAGGGAGCATCACAGGCGGGAAGGATTCAGCAGGAATGTGCAGGGAGAACAGGGAGCATCACAGGCGGGAAGGATTCAGCAGGAATGGGCTGGGAGAACAGGGAGCATCACAGGCAGGAAGGATTCAGCAGGAATGGGCTGGGAGAACAGGGAGCATCACAGGCAGGAAGGATTCAGCAGGAATGGGCTGGGAGAACAGGGAGCATCACAGGCAGGAAGGATTCAGCAGGAATGGGATGGGAGAACAGGGAGCATCACAGGCAGGAAGGATTCAGCAGGGATGGGCTGAGAGAACAGGGAGCTCCACAGGCAGGAAGGATTCAGCAGGGAAGGGTTGAGAGAACAGGGAGCACCACAGGCAGGAAGGATTCAGCAGGGATGGGCTGAGAGAACAGGGAGCTCCACAGGCAGGAAGGATTCAGCAGGGAAGGTTTGAGAGAACAGGGAGCACCACAGGCAGGAAGGATTCAGCAGGGATGAGCTGAGAGAACAGGGAGCATCACAGGCGGGAAGGATTCAGCAGGGATGGGCTGAGAGAACAGGGAGCACCACAGGCATGAAGGATTCAGCAGAAATGTGCTGAGAGAACAGGGAGCATCACAGGCAGGAAGGATTCAGCAGGAATGGGCTGGGAGAACAGGGAGCTCCACAGGCAGGAAGAATTCAGCAGGGATGAGCTGGAAGAAGAGTTAGCATCACAGGCAGGAAGGATTCAGCAGGAATGCGCTGGGAGAACAGGGAGCATCACAGGTGGGAAGGATTCAGCAGGAATGGGCTGAGAGAACAGGGAGCATCACAGGTAGAAGGGATTTAGCAGGGATGGGCTGGGAGAACAGGGAGCATCACAGGTAGAAGGGATTTAGCAGGGATGGGCTGGGAGAACAGGGAGCTCCACAGACAGGAAGGATTCAGCAGGAATGGGCTGGGAGAACAGGGAGCATCACAGGCAGGAAGGATTCAGCAGGGATGAGCTGAGAGAACAGGGAGCATCACAGGCAGGAAGGATTCAGCAGGAATGGGCTGGGAGAACAGGGAGCATCACAGGCAGGAAGGATTCAGCAGGGATGAGCTGAGAGAACAGGGAGCATCACAGGCGAGAAGGATTGAGCAGGAATGAGCTGAGAGAACAGGGAGCACCACAGGCGGGAAGGATTCAGCAGGAATGGGCTGAGAGAACAGGGAGCATCACAGGTAGAAGGGATTTAGCAGGGATGGGCTGGGAGAACAGGGAGCACCACAGGCAGGAAGGATTCAGCAGGGATGGTCTGAGAGAACAGGGAGCATCACAGGTAGAAGGGATTTAGCAGGGATGGGTTGGGAGAACAGGGAGCACCACAGGCAGGAAGGATTCAGCAGGGATGGTCTGAGAGAACAGGGAGCATCACAGGCAGGAAGGATTCAGCAGGAATGGGCTGGGAGAAAAGGGAGCATCACAGGCGAGAAGGATTGAGCAGGAATGAGCTGAGAGAACAGGGAGCACCACAGGCGGGAAGGATTCAGCAGGGATGGTCTGAGAGAACAGGGAGCATCACAGGTAGAAGGGATTTAGCAGGGATGGGTTGGGAGAACAGGGAGCACCACAGGCAGGAAGGATTCAGCAGGGATGGTCTGAGAGAACAGGGAGCATCACAGGCAGGAAGGATTCAGCAGGAATGGGCTGGGAGAACAGGGAGCATCACAGGCGAGAAGGATTGAGCAGGAATGAGCTGAGAGAACAGGGAGCACCACAGGTGGGAAGGATTCAGCAGGAATGGGCTGAGAGAACAGGGAGCATCACAGGTAGAAGGGATTTAGCAGGGATGGGCTGGGAGAACAGGGAGCACCACAGGCAGGAAGGATTCAGCAGGGATGGTCTGAGAGAACAGGGAGCATCACAGGTAGAAGGGATTTAGCAGGGATGGGTTGGGAGAACAGGGAGCACCACAGGCAGGAAGGATTCAGCAGGGATGGTCTGAGAGAACAGGGAGCATCACAGGCAGGAAGGATTCAGCAGGAATGGGCTGGGAGAACAGGGAGCATCACATATGGGAAGGATTCAGCAGGAATGGGCTGAGAGAACAGGGAGCATCACATGTGGGAAGGATTCAGCAGGGGTGGGCTGAGAGAACAGGGAGCACCACAGGCGGGAAGGATTGAGCAGGGAAGGGTTGAGAGAACAGGGAGCATCACATGTGGGAAGGATTCAGCAGGGATGGGCTGAGAGAACAGGGAGCACCACAGACAGGAAGGATTCAGCAGGGATGGGCTGAGAGAACAGGGAGCACCACAGGCAGGAGGGATTCAGCAGGGATGGGCTGAGAGAATAGGGAGCATCACAGTCAGAAAGGATTAAGCAGGAATGGGCTGAGAGAACAGGGAGCATCACATATGGGAAGGATTCAGCAGGAATGGGCTGAGAGAACAGGGAGCATCACATGTGGGAAGGATTCAGCAGGGATGGGCTGAGAGAACAGGGAGCACCACAGGCAGGAAGGATTCAGCAGGGATGGGCTGAGAGAACAGGGAGCTCCACAGGCAGGAAGGATTCAGCAGGAATGGGCTGGGAGAACAGGGAGCTCCACAGGTGGGAAGGATTCAGCAGGGATGAGCTGAGAGAACAGGGAGCATCACATGTGGGAAGGATTCAGCAGGAATGGGCTGGGAGAACAGGGAGCTCCACAGGTGGGAAGGATTCAGCAGGGATGAGCTGAGAGAACAGGGAGCACCACAGGCAGGAACAATGCAACATGTTAGCCATTTGGGGGAAGTTTTCTAATTTTGCCTCATCACAGCTACTGACGCCTTTTCTTAGAGAAATGGGAAACCACAAGTCTCATCTGTGCTCTGGGAATAATCGGCCTGTCCTTCTTGAAATGGAGCTTGGTGGCAGCTGAGTGAGTCATAGCAAGTCGCATGGTACAGGGCAGAATTCCCTCAGAACCTTGCAGAAAATTCAAAAAATAGAAGGGCTTTGGAGTGAAGGGGCTGAGTGATGAAATGTGGGCGAGGGATGTACAGACAGTTTTCAGACCCTGGGGATCTTCTGCTTTCTCCATTTTGGGAGCTGCTTGCCCTGACTCATTGGCTGAGCCTGGGGGCTTGTCCAATGGAAGCATTCAGCTGTAAATCCTTTCAGAGTGACTGAACATGGTGCCAGGGTTGGGGAGATGAAAGCATAGAAGGGCACCCAGATTAGGCTTCGGTGTCCCTGAACCCCAGAGGTGACTGTGTGCTTACAGTGAGCAATATTCTAATTGTAAAGCCCCTTTGGGGGAATGTTCTGTGTTCTCAAGAAAGGCATTAGATCTACGTAAACCTGAATTCAAATTTTCTTACATCTACCTCCTTCAGTCTCTCTCCCCTCCCTCCCTCCCTCCTATAGGGCCATGTTTTAGACTTTAGGAAAACTAACTTTTCCAAGATGGGACATTAGCGGGATGGGAACAGCTGGGGGATGTAGAAAAGCAATGGGCAAAACTGAAAGGGGTTATTTTAAGGACCACAAACCTTTTTGTTAGAAAGGTAAATAAATGTAAAAGGAAAAGGAGGCCGCTATGGTTCTCAAAAGAAGTAGCTGAAAAGGTGAGGAAAAAGAGGGAGGCCTTCATGAAATACAAGAGATCACAGAGAGAGGAAAACAGGCTTCTATATTTGGAGAAACTTAGAGAAGCTAGCAGCGTAGTCAGGAAAGCAAAAATACAAAAAGGAGAAAAAATAGCCAATGCAATAAAATGAGGGGATAAGACATTTTTCAGATATGTTAGTGAGAGGAGGAAGGGCAAAAGTGGTATTGTCAGGCTCAAGGGTGAAGGGGAGGAATATGTAGAAGCTGATGAGGATAAAGCGGACTTGCTTAACAAATATGTCTGTTCTGTGTTCACAGATGAAGGGCCAGGAGCAGGACCTCAGAAAACACCCACAAACAGGAACAAAACTGAAAGGAATCTTGAATGATTTATAGAAGACTGTGATAGTGAGGAACTAGCTAAACTAAAAGTAGACAAAGTGATGGGACCAGATGGGATACATCCGAGAATACTGAGGGAACCTGGGGACGTCTAGCTGCTCCACTGACTGACCTTTTCAATGTCTCTTTGGAGTCGGGAGTGGTGCCAGAGGACTGGAGAAAAGCTCATGTGGTCCCTTTACACTAAAGCAGACGTAAGATTGACATTGAGAACTACAGGCTGGTTAGTCTAACATCTGTGGTAAGTAAATTATGGAAACACTGCTGAAACAGAGGATAGTGAGGTTTCTGGAGTCTAATGGACTGCAGGATCCGAGGCAGCATGGATTCACCAGGGGCAGGCCTTGTCAGACAAATCTGATTGATTTCTTTGATTGAGTGACCAGGGAGTTGGACTGAGGGAGAGTCCTAGATGTGGTGTATTTAGATTTCAGTAAAGCCTTTGACACCGTTCCTCACAGGCAACTTATAAACAAACTGAACACCATAGAGAAGGACCCTAAAATTACTGATTGGATTAGAAATAGGTTGAGTGGGAGGCAACAAAGGTTGAGGAGAAGGAGGTTACCAGTGGCATGCCATAGGGATCTGTCCTTGGTCCAATTTTTTTTTAACATCTTTGTTAGTGATATTGCAGAAGCGCTCTCGGGTAAAGTTTGCTTGTTTTGGGATGCTACCAAAATCTACAATACAGTAGACACTCAGAAAGGAGTAGATAACATGAGGAGGGATCTAGCTAAGCTTGAAGAATGGTCTACAATTTGGCAGCTGAGATTTAATGCTAAAAAATGCAGGGTCATGCATTTGAGCTGCAAAATTCCAAAGAAGCAGTACAGTGTAGGGGGTGAGGTACTTCTGGCCACAAAAGAAGAGTGGGACTTGGGCATAATTGTGTCTGATTATCATTAAGCAGCTAAACAGGTAGAAAAGGCGACTGCAAAAGCCAGAAGGATGCTTGGGTGTATAGGGAGAGAAATGGCCAGCAGAAAAAAAGGAGGCAATAGTGCCTATGTATAAGTCTCTGGTGTGACCTCATTTGGAGTATAGTGTGCAATTCTGGAGACCACACCTTCAAAAGGATGTAAGCAGGTTGGAGTCAGTGCAGAGGGTGCTACTAAAATGGTTAGTGGGCTTCGTTATGAAGCATATGAGGACAGACTTAAAGATCTTAATATGTATAGTTTAGAGGAAAGGCAGGTAAGGGATGATATGATAGAGACATTTAAATACCTCCGTGGCATAAATGTAAAGGAGGGTCTCTCAGTTGCAAGCAAACTCTGCTACGAGGGGACATAGGATGAGGGTGAAAGGGGATTTTATTTTATTTTATTTAGACAGTTTTTGTATGCCGCCTTATCCTTCAATCAAAGCGGTCACAACACAATTGGGGGATACATTTAACACGTGGGGATATGAGACACATACACTAATACTTACAGGGAACATGGGCAGTGGAGGGTTAAACTCAGGCGTAATATGCGGAAATATTTCTTTACAGAAAGAGTGGTAGATGCATGGAATAGTCTCCCAGTGGAGGTGGTAGAGATGAGGACAGTATCTGAATTCATAAAAGCATGGGACCAACACAGAAGATCTCTAAAGGTAAAAGAGGACTATTGTAGTTGATATGGAAGGGCAGACTAGATGGGCCATGTGGTCTTTTTCTGCCGTCATGTTTCTATGTTTCTCTGTAGGGATCCAGATACAGGTCCTCTTTGGCTTCCGGAGCCCTAGGTGAACTTAGAACAGATTAAAGCATGGAGAAGAGATCCTGACCACCCTTCCAACATAGATTGATCAATGTGATTTAGAGTAAATAAACCAGCAAAAATAAAAATGCATAAAATGACAGATTAAGAAAATACATTATAAAATACATAGAAGAGGAAAAGAAGAAAAAAGAAAAGGCTGAGCTAAATCTAAAATCTCTCCCATCCCTCTGCTTCCCAAAGATGCCTGTCGATATCCATCATAATAATATGGAAAGCAAATTCAAACAACCAAGTTTTGAGCTGCTTTTTAAATTTAGAGAGGGAGTATTCCTGGTGTAGGTATAAGGACACTGAATTCCAGAGGGACGGAGTTAAGGAGGCAAATTCCGAACAGCGTGTAGTATCTAAACAAACACAGAAAGTGAGAGAATAGTTAGAAACTAAGCCTGGGCTGGCCTAAATTGCTAATCAGTCATGCACAGACAGAAAGGGGGAGAGAATGTAAAATACAGAAGCTGAAAAATGGGCAGAGACAGACAGAAATAGAGATTAAAAGACAGAGAGAGAGATGAAGAGGTGAAGGGGTGAAAAGAGATAATTATAAAGTGCGGAGGAGACTATTGGCCCCATAATTTTCAAAGCCAGGTAATTTGGTCTTTCTGAAAATGCCCTCATCAGAGCCACTAAAGCGGGTCCTATAGCATGCAGACTCTGAGCCCTGCTTTGGCATGTTTAGTTTGGGGGAGTACTTAGCAAGGTATGTGGCCACTTTTTACATACATGCTTCACCCTAGCTAATTTTCCAAGAGAAATGACCCAAATTGAAAATTGGCTGCTAAGGACACGCGGTGAAAATGCACACGCACGTTGCAAATCCAAGGGGCACTCAAAATTGCCCCCAATACGCCTCTGGCCTGGAGGCAACATCCCATAGATTTTGCTGCTCTAGCTGCCATTTCCCCTCATTCTCCAGGATTTCGCGGCTTTCCCGCTCTTTATTTTGAAGGAAATCCTGGATTTTCTCTCTGTTCTTCGGAGAATGTGCAGCTCTGCTTTCTTTGAGCTTTGCTCAGTGAGGAGAAAGTGTGTTTCTGCTTCTCTCTCTTACTCCTGTGTTGCACTGAATGCAGAGTCCAGCTTCTTAAGTTTCCAGTTCAGTCCTACTGCTAATTTATGGACTCTTATTCTGTATATGGTGAAGAGTTTAGACAAGTTCCTGGAGGGAAAGTCCATAAACGATTATTAGCCAAGTAAACTTGCAAAGGCCATCGCTTATCCCTCGGAGTTAGTAACAAGGAATTTGGTCTATCCATTGGGATCTATAGGAACCAATCAGCAGGACTGGTCACTACTGGGGACAGGATGGATCTTTCTTCTGGCCCAGCATGGCATTCTTAAGTTCTTATTAAGATTTATATTTTACATGTGTATTACTACTACTACTACTATGGAGCATTTGTATAGCGCTACAAGACGTACGCAGTGCTGTACTGACACATGTAATAGATGGTCCCTGCTCATCAGAGCTTACAATCTAGTCAAGACAGACAATACAGTAGTTGTAGACATGGGATACAGCTAGGGGGAATGGTAAGGAAACTCAAAGGAGATCAGGTGAATCAAAATCCGAATGCGACAGTAAAGAGGTGAGTTTTCAGCCTGGATTTGAAAAGCTCAGAGAAAACGCCTGATGTACAGACTCAGGTAGTTTGTTCCAGGCGTAAGGAGCAGCAAGGTGAAAGGAGCAGTCTGGAATTAGCAGTAGAAGAGAAGGGCACAGATAGAAGCAATTTGCCAGAAGAGCGGAGTTCCCGAGGAGGGGTATAGGGAGAGATAAGAGAGGAAAGATAGTGAGGAGCTGCAGACTGAATGCACTTATAGGTCAGCAGGAGAAGTTTTAACTGGATGCGAAAATGGAAAGGGAGGCAATGAAGTGACTTTAGAAGAGGGTAATATGAGCATGATGAGGCTGGCAGAAGATTAGCCGCGCAGCTGAGTGTTCAACAGATTGAAGGAGACAGAGATGATTCAGAGGGAGACCAGCAAGGAGTAGGTTACAATAATCTAGACAGGAGGTGACTAAGAAGTGGATAAGTGTTTTAGTAGTGTGTTCAGAAAAGAATGAGCAGATTTTGTTGATGCATAGAGAAAGAAACAGCAGGGTTTAGCTATCAGTTGGATGTGTGTGGAGAAGGAAACAGAGGAGTCAAAGACGACCCAAGGTTGCAAGCTGAGGAGACAGGGAGGAGTAGAGAGTTATCCACAGAGACTGAGAAAGGAGGAAGGAAAGACGAGGGTTTAGGGGGAAAAATAAGAAGCTCAGTTTTAGCCATGTTTAATTTCTAGCAGCGGTGAGACATCCAAGCAGCAATGTCAGAAAGGAAGGCAGAGATCCTGGCCTGAATTGCTGGAGAGATTTCAGATGTAGAGATATAGATCTGGGAGTCATCATCATAAAGATGGTACTGAGAGCCATGAGAGAAGATAAATGCACCAAGGGACTGGGTGTGTAGAGAGAAAAGGAGTGGGCCCAAGACAGATCCTTAAAGTACACCAACTGAGAGTGGGACAGCAGTAGAGGAGGATCCACCAGCACAAACACTGAAAGAGCAATGGGAGAGATAAGAAGAGAATCAGGATAGCAGAGAACCCTTAAAACCAAGCAAGGACAAGGTATCAAGAAGGTCGTGGTCAACAGTGTCAAAATTAATAGAAAGGTCAAGAAGAATGAGGATCGAGTAAAGACCTTGAATTTAGTCAGGAACAGGTCAATAGAGACTTTGGCAAGAGCCATTTCAGAAGAATGTAAAGGATGAAAGCCAGATTGTAAAGGATCCAGGAGGGCTTGAGAGGAGAGGTCGAGGCAATGGTGGTGAACCACACATTCAAGTAGTTTAGAAACAAAGGGGAGGAGGGAGATGGGTCGATAGTTAGAATGACAGGTAGGGCCTAGTGCGGGTCTATTGAGGAGAGATCTGACCACAGCATGTTTGAAGGCTGCAGGGATAATTGCTGTGGAGAGTGATAGGTTGAGAATATGAGAGATGGGAGGGACAACAGTGGAGGAGATGGAGCTTAGAAGGCGGATGGGAATAGGATGAGAGGAGTGGGTAGTGAGTTTAGAAGAGAAAAGAAGGTGTGTGGTTTCCTCCTCAGAGATCATAGAAAAGGAAGAAAGGGTAGCAGAGGTAGTGGGTGAAAGTGGAAAGTGAAGAGGGGGGAGGGGAAGTAGCTGGCATCATGGGAAATTGGAGTGTGATCTTGTGGATTTTGTCATGGAAAACGTCAGCCAAGATTTGGACAGAAAGGGAGGCGGGGTCAGAGACGGAGGCACCTTGAAGAGAGAGTTGAGAGTTGTAAAAAGACGGCAAGGGTCAGAGGCAAGAGAGTTAGTCAAATGGACATACGGCTGACTGGAAAAAGACAAGCATGAATTCGAAATGTAGAAAGTCCACAAGGGTGCAGGATTGAGCCAA
Organism: Ichthyophis bannanicus; assembly: GCA_033557465.1. Taxonomy (NCBI): domain Eukaryota; kingdom Metazoa; phylum Chordata; class Amphibia; order Gymnophiona; family Ichthyophiidae; genus Ichthyophis; species Ichthyophis bannanicus. The sequence continues at coordinate 128,028,860 of CM066048.1, forward strand.
GTATGCTCAGCAGAACTGGCACAGAAAAATAGAGAGCAGGTAGTGTTAAACGGCCAGGGCTGAGGTATAGTATACCTCACAAGACATGGCATGGCAGGAGGGAGAGCATCCAGAGGAGAGTGCAGCGTTATAGGAAGCTACGGCCTCATCAACAGACTCAGATGACATAGTGGAAGAAAGAGGTGATGAGACAGGAGGGGGGAGGAGGAGAGCCAAAGGGTCAGTAGCATGAATATTTATAAAGAGGTTGGAGGAGACAGGGTGAGGTTGAGGCGGCGAGTAATAAAGAGTGAAGCTTAGCAGGTGATGGTCAGATAAGGGAAGAACTGAGATACAGAAGTTTGAGGGTAAGCAATTAGAGAAGGATACAAGGTCGAGGCAGTGGCCGTGCTGGTGAGGGGGGCAGTAGAGCACAGCTGAAGTTCAAATGAGGAGGTAAGGGAAAGGAGCTTTAAACCATAAGGTCAGAGGGGTTATCAACATAAATGTTAAAGTTCCCGAGAATAATGGAGGGGGAAGATGAATCCAGAAAGGAGGAAAGCTACAAGTCAAAGTCAGTGAGAAAGGTAGAGGGGGACTTGTCAAGAGGTCAATAAATATCAGCTAACTGGAGAGGTAGTGGAGTAAAAAGGAGGATGGAGTGGACTTCAAAGGAGGGAAAGGAGTGAGACTGAGGCAGCAGGAGGGGTAGGAACTGGCAGGAAAAAGAGAGTAGAAGCCCAACACCACCACCACAGCCAGTGAGAAGAGGCACGTGGGAGAACAGATAGCCACCATGACAGAGAGCAGCGACTGACGCCGAGTTTTCTGGGTGGAGCCAGGTCTCAGTTAGAGCAAGAAGATGGAGAGCATTAGAGATAAAGAGATCATGAGTAAAGGCAAGTTTATTAGAGATGGAGTGTGCATTCCACAAGGCACGTGAGAAAGGGAGCGAAGAAGAGCAAAGGAAAGGGATATGAATAAGATTTGAGCTGCTGGGTGAAAATCTTTTCTGGGAGTGTGACGAAAGTCAAGAGGGTTCAGGGTTGAGGTTGATATCTCCAGAAGAGAGGAGAAGGAGTAGAAGAGTGTGGGGAAAAGAGGAGGCAGCACAAAAGTAGTCAGGGTGAGGTTGTTTTAGAGACAGAGGAGATGGCAAATGAGACAAAGAAAGTGGTGAAGTTCAAGAGCTGATGATAGGGTAGAGGACAAGATGGTTGGGGAAGTGAGGATGCTAAAGGAGAGATAAGGGGGGAGGGGGCTTGAAGGTGTTGGTAGGAGGGGAGACAATTAGGGAATATAGGAGTAGGAAGCGAAAGTGACGAGGAGCCATAAAGAGAGAGATGGAGAGGAGAACAGAAGGCAGAAGGAATAAGGACAGGTGGGGGAGAGATCACAGGGGATTAGGGGCACCTGTGAATAACAGTGGTAGTGAGCACAAGATGACTATAAGAGACTGAACATCACAGGATGGGGTAGAGGGCTGGGAAGGAGGAATAAAAGTTATGAGGATATGCAGAGACAGGTACAAATGGAGAAAGCTGAACAAACATGCAGATAAATAAATAGCACACTAACAATGATAAAATTAATATGATGTTTGACCAAGGTATGGGATTCTCCTAGCGTTTAGTCTCTGTGTTGGGGTCTGTCGCAGTCTAGCTTGGTCCCTTTGCTTAGTGGGAGGGGTACAATGTTCCAAGGCCAAGGATAATTTCTTTACCGCCTTTTCTTAGATAGGGTTGTTGCTGTGTGAATCCTAGCAATTAGTGATGTCATGGAGAGAAGCTAAAAGATGGAGAGAGAGAGACGAATGATGACAGAGGCAACAAGATAAACCATTTATGACATAGCAGAAATAATCTCTTTCTGTTTTTCCCTAGTTTTAAGTGCTCCACCTCAGGTCTTCCCCCTGTTGCCTTGTTGCAAGGACATACCTGCAGACACAGTCACTGTGGCATTTCTGGTGACTAGTTACTTCCCTGAGCCAGTGGTGGTTAAGTGGGGTGATGGTTCTAACACCTCCAATATAAAGACTTTTCCAGCCGTGCTGGGATCCAACAACAGCATCTACACCCTCAGCAGTGAGATCAGCATCCCAGTCTCAGAATGGAATACTAAGGCCTTGTCCTTTAACGTGGAGCACGCCATCACAAACACCAGCATCTCCAAGACCATAGGTAAGACACATGTGGCAAACTACGTGTGTGACATTGTGGTAAGAGCTAACCCATAGTGAAATGTATCAACACAGGATTAGCATATATAAAACAAAGAAAATAAATTATCCCACTCTAGTCTGCATGAGTTGGGCCCTTGTTGAAGGTGGCGTGTTCAGTTCTGGGGTCTGAGAAATCAAGAAAAGGAAAGCATGTGTGTCAAAGTCCACAGGGGAGCACCAAAAAGGATGATAAGTCTAGAAAACATGACTTTATTGTATTTGTTTGTTTTTTTTAAATTAAGGGGAAGACTAGAAGATCCTTTGGAGACATAGCACTTCAAAAAGGCTCTGAGGAAAGTGGAGGAAACTCTTCACATGTCTTGCATATGGTAACTCTAACTTCTTGTTCGTGGTTCGTCTAGGTCCAAACACATGCCCAGTCTGTTCAGAACCAGATATTAGACTGTTGCAGGAAAGCTGCCCCAAGCAAGACAGCAATAGCTTTGTAAGACTGGCCTGCTTGGTCTCCAAATTATGCTCCCGGGATGTGGAACTGAAATGGTACCAGAATAGTACTCCATTGCCTACACCTGTTAAATACCATCACACTGGAGATCAGGGCGACCACTTATTGATCACGACACAGGACGTGTCACAACATGACTGGAACCGCGGCGCCACATTCACCTGCCAAGTCAAAGATCTGAAGAATGTCACAACTCAGACCACCATCAGCAAATGTTCAGGTGAGATAATGTTCTTCATGTGTGCTCCCCTGGGCAACATTAGGGACAGACTCAGATAATGAAACATTCCCCATGCATAGACACTTAGCATTAGGGATGGCTCACAGACCGCAGTAACTTTCTCTGTTTTACTGCACTAACTCACAAGAGATTAATCAGTAACAATTTCCATAACTAGAGTTCACCTTAAATAATTACAGTCCTGTTAATTTATTTTATTTCATTTTTTTTCGTATTTATTTCATGCCTTTCCAATAGTAGTTCAAGGTGAGTTACAATCAAATGTTTTCCTATCCCTGGAGAGTTTACAGTCTACATTTGTACCTGTGATGGGGCCAAGTGTAATGTGATCATCATCTAAATCCTCCGTTGACCCACTGTGTGTCTGTCTGGGTAGACTAATTTGTAAGCTTCCAAAAGAACAGACTATCCATTGTTTCTCTGTACACTATCACAATTAGGCCTAACTAACTTTATCTGCTGTTTCATGATTCTCTCATTTGCATATCATTATTTGTCTTTAATTGTTATTTTAATTGAGATTGGACACAGCTTTGATATAACATCGAAAGGTGGTTAAGTAAATCAAAAAGGCACAAACCTATACACAATAATAACAATCCTACTCCACATACCCTGGCTTAGAAGTGAGGTTGATGACTGTCATAGTATGCGCAAAACTAACCCATTTGGTGAAACTGCCCCGAGAATAATAATCTTGTGTGCACACTTAAGGAGCTTTTGGGATCATCTCAGGTAAGGGAACTTTCCTCCCAAGTGAATACTTGAACAACCTGAAGGAGAGGTCCATTTCTCCTGTGTGGACAACTAGAGAATGGATTCCTTTCATCCAGTGACCACAAGGTGCACCATTGCTCCGTGGATGGCAAACTCTTCATCATTCAGCGATAGAGCTTTATCTCTTTCAGTAATTTAAATCCAAACTTACAAAATTCCCCTCATCTTTCCTTCCATCAGATGGTCAAGACTGCCTTGGCATTTCCGTCTTCTTGCTTCCCCCAACCCCTGAGGATCTGCTGATTCGCAAGAAGCCCAAACTGATGTGTTTGATCGCCAACCTGCCCAGCAGCAGTGGCTACAGCTTCAACTGGAACCCGCAGAAGGTAGAAGGGCAGATGCCTCAGACGGAAGACCCTGTGAAGCACAGCAATGGTTCTTACAGTGTTGCCAGCTTTTTAGATATATGCATCGAGGACTGGCAGTCCTATACAATCTTTACCTGCGCTGTGAACTACACAGGGCTCACAGCCCCCATTGTGAAGACCATCTCAAAGAACAAAGGTGAGTCCACTCCTAGGGAGACGTGGCACCCTTCTCCCTCCGTTCACTCTATCTCTTGCTTTCCAGTAAGGGTGTGCTGAACGTGTGACAAGTGTGAATGAGTTGTATTGAATGTGGAGTAGATGTACTAATAGGAAAGAAGTGTGCTAAATGTGGGAAGGTAAAGTGGGGCTGGCATACTAATCAACATCCTTCTAAACTGTGTGGAAGTCTACCACCAGCATTCCTATTGTCAGAGATAATGTTGCAGTTTCATAGTTTCAGTCGCAGAGGGCAGGCAGGTCCCCCAGGGGTCCAACTGGATCAAAATTGCAAGATTGTAGCACAAGCTTCAACAGTGAGAAAACCAGAGAGATCCCTTCTAAAATCCTCCACTCCTGATCTAGAGCAAACCCTGGCCTCTTGCCCATCCTGTCATGATTTCTCACTTACATTAATCATTTGTTCTCCTCTGAAGGTGAACTTCGAGCCCCAGTTGTCTCTGTGTACCCCCCTTCACCAGAAGTGCTTGCCCTAGAGGAGACGGTCTGCCTTTCCTGTCTAACCGACAACTTCTGGCCCAGTGAAATCTTTGTGTCGTGGACCCAAGGAGACATGCAGATGGACCCACTGTCTTATTCTACCACTCCAGCACAGTTTCAGGATATCAGTAAAGCTTACTATGCATACAGCAAGCTATGTATCCCATACTCTGACTGGAATAAAGGGGAATCCTATTCTTGTGTGATTGCCCACGAAGCCCTGCCCATGGATGTCACTCAGAAAAGTCTCGACAAGTCATCTGGTAAACCAACCTCTGTCAATTTGTCTGTCATGATATCTGATTACACCATGACCTGCCATTGAGGGTCTTCAGTACCCCCATTTGCCCCACTGTCTTTCATCTGTGATCCCCAGTCTCACATCCTTGGGGAAAAGAAATGTTTCTGCGTATGTTGATAAAGCCTATCTGCACCCTCACAACTATGAAATAAACTCAGATAAGAATTAAACCACGCTGCTTTGAAATTTCTGGAATGTATATGGGGTGTTGATGCAGAACACAGTGAGGATGGTAGAAGTGCATCTCTACGACAGAAAATCAGAATGAGAAAAGTACAGGCTTCAATCTCCATGGTTGATTGTGGAGGGGTGGGCTAATAAAGCTGGAGCAAAATAGGGTGACATTTACAGCCCCTCTGAACTGAATTTTCATAACATAAGTCCCACCACATACAGTTACAGTATTCATCACCAGAGGGAAGTAACATAGAAACATAGCAAAATGATGGCAGAAAAAGACCACATGGCCTATCTAATCTGTCCTTCCATATCAACAACTACAACAGTCCCCTTTTTTCCTTTAGAGATCCTCTGTGTTTGTCCCATGCTTTTTTGAATTCAGTTACTGTCCTCATTTCTACCACCTCCACTGGGAGACTATTCCACAGATCCACCACTCTTTCCGTAAACAAATATTTCCATGTGTTACTCCTGAATCTATCCCCTTTCACCCTCATACCATGTCCCCTCGTAGCAGTATTTCAATTCAATCGAAAGAGATTCTCACCCTGTGCATTTATGCCACAGAGGTATTTAAAACGTCTCAATCCTATCACCCCTATCCTGCCTTTCCTCTAAGGTGTACATATTAAGATCCTTAAGTCTGTCCTCATATGCTTTATAATGAAGACCACTAATCATTTTAGTAGCCACCCTCTGTACTGACTCCATCCTTTTTATATCCTTTTGAAGCTGCGGTCTCCAGAATTGCACACTATACTCCAAATGAGGCTGCACCAAAGACTTATACAGAGGCACTATCACCTCCTTTTTTCTGCTAACCATTCCTCTCCGTATGCACCCAAGCATCCTTCTAGCTTTTGACGTCGCCTTTTCTACCTGTTTAGCCACTTTAAGATCATCAGACACAATCATACCTAGGTCCCGCTCTTCTTTAGTGGACAAAAGTACTTCACACCCCCCCCCCCCCCCCAATACTATATTGCTCCCTTGGATTGCTGCAGCCCAAATGCATGACCTTGCATTTTTTAACATTAAATCCCAGCTGCCAAATTTTAGACCATTCTTCAAGATTAGCTAGATCCCTCCTCATGTTATGTACACCTTCCTGGGTGTCTACTCTATTGCAGATTTTGGTATCATCCGCAAAGAGGCAAACCTTACCCAACAGCCCTTCCGCTATATCACTAACAAATATGTTAAAAACAAATCGGACCAAGGATAGATCCCTGGGGCACACCACTGGTAACATCCTTCTCCTCAGAGTGATATGAGCTCCATTTACCTGTACTCTCTGTCGCCTCCCACCCAACCAATTTCTAACCCAAGCAGTCACTTTAGGGTCCATCCTTAGGGTGCTCAGTTTGTTTATAAGTCGCCTGAATGCTAAAATAAAAGTAGCTATTGTGCCTTACAAGTTTGCATGGAGATATTGGCTATATAAAGGACATTAGACTTTCAATGAAAAAAAATGGCCACCAGATGAAGACATTTCTGCAAGGATTATTAGGTAAATAAATACTAACTTCCAAGGCAGTTTTACCAAACTAAAGGGTTGCCAAAACAAAGAATGGCCGGTGCATGATGGAATAGAGTTTTGTCACACAGCTTTGCTGTTCTGGATCATAGAAAAAAAAAGAGGGATATCCAGAATATGATTTGCTACAGCACCTGCTCTTTCCTGATTGATAGAAACATCAAGACTCAACAAACAGAGATGGTCTCTTCACTTCCTAGTTCCCACCATCCTAGTGAAATTGGCTATTAATAGTTACCTAACTGTGATGCCCTCTTAGACTATTTATGGCTAAAATCAATGTGTAACACCGTTCAAGACGGCAGTAGTCAAAGCAGCAGCCCTCTTGTTCATCAGCCATGATCCTGTGAGTAATAAAGCCAGTTGTCAGGGGTTATAGCCCATGAATCACAAGCTCGTTCATTTAAATAGACTGCCACTCTATTTCAAGATTTAAGCCCACAGGTGCCACCGTATTCAGCTTATATATCCAATACTGCTCTCAGAAAATGAGCCAATAGTCCCGATCACTTCCCCGCCAATTCATCACACTCTTATCAATCACACGGCATCTTAAATCGGACACCTCATGATTTTTTTCAACCCATTGTTGAACAAGAGGAGCATTTTCTTTCTGTAGAAATCTGATTTTTATGTTCATTGAAACGCAATCTGATCTTTCTCTGTGTTCTTTGCGTATAGATCAGAGAGCAAGGACATATAATTATATAAACCACATAGTTGGAAGAACAGCCAATGATATTTAGTACTTTCACAATCTGACCATCCACCGGATTCTTCCAATCTGTACCTGTAATTGTAGATGAACACCAAGTACAGTATCCACATTGGTCATGACAGCCATCCAAAGATAACTGAACCATGGGGAATATTGATTTGGTCAACAATTCACCGATATTCTGTCCCCAATCATAGGCTATCAAAAGCCATTCTACAAACACTGAATATAGCAATAAAATATGCCAATTGGCAAAACTTGCCGCTGTCAATCTAGAGGTTACATCAAAATAGGGTAAACAGATCCCAGCCCATTCTCATGTTCGATCTGTCTAGTCCAAGAAAGTAATAAATGTTCACATTGGACATTTCCAGCCCACTTAAATGCTTGCTTAATAACTGGATCTGGATAGCCCCTTGCTATATATCAACATTGAAGGTCCTTTGCCTCAATAAAGAACGATTCCATAGTTGAACAAATCCATCAAGCTCGTAAGAATTGGCTATTGAAAAGACTCTGTTTAAGTCTCAATGGGTGGCCACTATGGCATCAGAGGACTGGCTTCCAGTAAACCGAAGTATGTAACTTAACATTCTCCAAAACAAAAAGATCAATTTATGAATACATAGGGCTATCTTATTAAAAATATACCCCTTACAGGAATTCAGTCTCAGTAGAATGAAACTTCAATGTAAATAGAAAATTTGAATTAAGTGAATAAAGCCATTGTGCAAAATCCCTCAATTGTGTAGCAGGGTTTTGAGCTATGAGCTGAGGATGGTCCCTTCTTGACCTTTAGGCTAAGGCTGAATTTAATTTAAATGTAATTTAATTTGGCCTCTATAGCCAATTTCCATTGATAAAGATTCAAAGTGGGTTACGTCAAGACAAAACAGAATTTCTTATGCATAATACTCCAAAATGCTTAATTAACATATTTAAAATAGGACCGTACCAAGCTAAAATGTGTCCTGTGCAACTAATGATTCAGCCACACTCTTTTTGAGCTTTCTGGGAGCCCAGTGATGATATCAGCGACCCATGTTTGTGCCCTGTGCGGCCACACCATTCATACAGCCCTTGGTACGGCTCTGATAAAACTCAGTATCACCAAGAAATAATAGACAATACTACAGAAGAATAATGATATATTCCACCCCTGAAATCTAACATAAATCCATCTCCATGAATTCTAGCCCTCCGATTAAAATCTCCCTCTAATTCTGAGCAAGAGAACAAGTTTGGATTCCCACCATAGCTAGTAAGCACCTTGCAGAATATGGGGGTGGGGAGGTTAAGACCCTGCCACTCAACCCATTGCAACATGCTGGGGTAATGACCATTGGTAAAGTACCAATCAGCTCCTGCTTAAAGCTCCTCTTTAAAAAAAAAAAAAAAAAAAAGTTAAGGTGCTATTACAATTTACTCTCAAGCACATAAAATTAGTTGCAGTTACTTTCTTCAGTCATAAAATTATTACAAGTTACACTTGCAAACATTAGTAACAGTTATAGGTTCATGTCACACATAAATATAATATTACCATGACTTTGAAAACAAACTACATTCTCTCAGATTTCCGGTCTGCTTAACTGAAAAGCCCCCACATAAAAATTACATCTGTAGGAAATAAAGAATTGCAGTCTGCCCTTTGTACACACGATGGCACTATTGCTCCTATCATCTGAGAACCTTTCGATTGGGGGGGGGGAAGAGAGGAATAATGGTGGGAAGAATTCATTTTTCCATAGAAAAACACAGGAAATTCATATCTACTCTGACCACTCCCCAAACAAGCAAATATTTTCCAGCCACTGTGGAAAAAAGCTAGGATAGTTAAAGAACACTCTTCTTTTCTAGCAAATCCCATGGGCTTGCACAAGTGCAGGCAGTTTGATTAGCCAGTCCTTACTGTATAGGGCATTAAGACCAGGGTCGTTTTTTGAGACAGGTAAAGAGTGGAGTAGCAGCCTAGTGGTTAGAGCAACAGTCTAGAATCCAAGAACATAGTGTTCAATTCCCACTGGTTCACCTTGGGCAAGTCACTTTACCCTCCATTGCCTTGGAAGAAAAGGTCTGGCAATCTACTTCTGGTTATACCATGCCAAGAAAACCCAGGGGCTGCTGGGTCACCAGGAGTCAGCATTGACTTTATGGCACCAAAACAAAAAGATCAATTTATGAATACATAGGGCTATCTTATTAAAAATATACCCCTTTATAGATAAAACAGCAAGCCATAATTCATTAATAAAACCCAGACAGAGAAAAATGAGAAACCAATCAAAGACAGAATCTGAGGACAGACGGGATTGTCAGGCATCTCTAGTCTCTGCCCTGTCGGGGTCCAATGCCACAGACCCTTACTGATCCCCTTCTCTCATTGCAGCTAGGGATCCTCTCTGTGCCCATCTCAGGCTTTACCTCTATCCCTCCCCCACCACTGAGGATGCTCTGTGCCTACCCCAGGCTTTATCCCTCACTCCCCACTACTGAGGATCCTCTATGCCTACCCCAGGTTTTCTTGAATTCTCTTACTGTTTTAATCTCTACCACCTCCCCAGAAAAGCCCATCCACTCACCCACCATCCTTTCCATGAACATAATTCCTGAAGCCTCATACTGTGACTCTTTCCTCGTCAATTTCCTTTCCATTGGAATTGTCTGTTTCTTCTCCGAGATATTTGAAAGCCTCTATCATGTCTTCTTGCCCGCAATGCGCATTTTGCCTCTCCTGTCCCCTAAGGTATACATATGTGTGTTCTTAGGTCTCTTTTCAGATTTTGGTGCAGTCGCTACATTATTTCTGTAGCCTTTGTCAGGACCACCTCTTCCCTCTCTATAGTAAGCCCTTTGATTAATTAAGGGAAGACAGCTCATTTTTTATGTATGTCATATACAGAGACGGCCGAGGTAACCAGCTACAATCACAAAAAGGTTGAGGCTGACCACAAGGGATCCTTTCACATTAGAGCCATGGATAACACAGAATTACATATGGGGTGGAGCATTTGCCTCAAGGGTCCCACATGAAGGTTCTTGCACACTGTGAGCATCACCTTATAAAGATGTTGAATATGCAATAAAATGTGTAAAACATTAAAAAAAAAATATATATATATATATATATATATATATATATCCAGTTGTGTCAAGAGCAGCTTGTAACTGAGGTTCTGTGCTTAATGCCTCTTCCTCTCCGCCCCCCCCCCCCAAAGATTTCCCGACTTGTGCCATAATGTACAGAGACCTGGAGGTGAACGAGAATGATGAGGAGAGAGACAGCCTGAGTGTAACAGCCGCCACCTTCATAGTGCTGTTCCTGCTAAGTCTCTTCTATAGTACTACCCTCACATTGTTCAAGGTAAGAGACAGACAGAGAGTCACAGAGAAAGCAAACGGGCAGAGAGAGAGAGTGGTAAAGAAAAAACATCACTGCAGCTTTGATAACAGAGCTGTCGGTTCCAAGCCATTATTCTATGAATCACATGGAGCGGGAGGAGATCCTGAAGGGCCTGGAAATGCAGCCAGAGACCAAGAAAATGTGGCAGAAAGATACGGAAATATTTTCCATCGTACTGGGAGCCACAGGCCTGATTAAGAGGAATTTCCAATCGCACCTTGATAAATTACCCACACATGTTACGTCTTAGGAACTCCAGCAGGAGGCGCTCTGTGGCACAATGCACACATTGCACCGAGCCTTAGCCGTAAATTTGAGTGACTACGATTATACTCCATATACCCCGGCTTAGGAATGAGGTTCATGACTATCGTGATATGTGCAAAACTAACCCGTTTGGAGAAATTGCCCCCCACAGAGAGAGAGACAGCCAGAGAGAACAAGAGAGATAGATGGAGAAAGATTGAAGTGCAGAGAGGAAGAGAGGGATCAACTCATAAAAAGACAGCGAAGGCGACAGACAGGATGTGAAGATGGGCTGAGGCACAGAGAGGTATCTGTGAGTGATAAGGGAGAGTCTGTGATGAGTAACCAGAAATGTTACCCAAATATGCCCCTCAAGCACCCAAATTTCCTCTTTTTATCCAGCCAGAACTGGGTAATAATTCAGGCTAATCCCCTCTCATTTGAAAGCTCCAGGAATGCGTTGTAGGGTGCACCTTAGAGCTGGTTGTAGGCTTGTATCAGATATGTCCTGATGTAAAGCCTACAAGGGAGGTGGGGTCCCCGTTTACATGAAAAGCACTACAGTTATATCGAAAATGCATTATTTTGTATTCCCATCCCCCTAACTTCTCTTCTTCCTCTCCTATAGGGTCACCTAGGAATCCAGATGAAGAGTCACAGGACAGAGGACTGCCCACACTCAACCCACCTACTGTCATGAGGGAGATGTTGAACCCTCCAAACGTCTTAAGGAATAAAGACTGCAGATCCCCCACGTTTCCAAAAACTGATCCTCTCTCTCTAAATTCCTCAAAGATATCTACACGCACACATTCTGCAGACAAAGACATATATACTTGGGTGTGCAGGCACAAAATCCATACAGACTTGTATGGACAGATGAACTCTTCTGCTGATGTGAGTCAGACATAAAGGACTAAAGGTCGCTACAGTGAAACTCATACTAAAAAATCTTTAGCTTCCATGTTGGTAAAAATATCTCCTAACATAGTAACGCAATAGATGGCGGGACAAGGAAACTGCTTCTATATGGTTGGTTCTGTTCACCGGTATATTTATTATAGTTTAAATGTAATGTAATCTATGTATTGTAGTTTCATGTTGTCGTTTTTCCTTGTCTGATGTTTTCCCAGTTTTCACTGCTTTTGATGTAATGATAAAGTGTTGCATGTATCCTTACCTTTGTATAACCTTTGTATTGTTTTGTAACCGCTTTGATTGAAGGAAAAGGCGGTATATAAAACTTGTCAAATAAATAAATAAAGACAAAAATAGCCCATACAGTCTTCCCAGTAAGGTGGTTAAAGTTGCAACTGCTGCTCCATGTAGTTTACACCCCAACCCCCCCGCCCCCCCCTCATGCATTTGTTAAGGGTTATGCCTGCCATAACTTTTACTAAGCTTGTTAAATTTTTGCTGCAAAGCCTGGCCACATTAATAGTGCACATGGTGACAAAATAAACAACGCCACACACTAGCTGTTGAAATCTCAAGCGAAAGGACAAACCCTCCAACCATGAGACCTCCTGCATCCCCCACACCGTCACCATCTCTGTCATCTAGCATAGAAGGAACCCCCATCACCGGGAAAGGCATCTGTCCAAAGACAGGCATTCCCCTCACTGCCAAGACAGAAAGCTTGTTAGAGCTCTCCTGCCCCACTAGGGGGCCCTTCACCATATATACAGTAGTGGCATACACTTTTCACCATATACTGTATGATGAAGCACCTCCCGTCACCATCATTCCACAGAGGCTCTGATGCAGGAAAGAGGAATTGGACCCAATGTTCCCTCTAAGATCCTGGGAATCCTGCACCCACCTTCCCTTCATGGGAGCTGGCGCATCACTATCAGAATTTCCATCACAAAGGCCAGTCAAGTTCTGTGGGTCTCCCAGGGGACCTGCCTGCAATCAAAACCATGATATTGATGCCCCAATCCCTATGGCAGGAACTCAGGCAGAGGACTCTGTGCACCTTAGAAAAAATGTTGCTCTGAAATTTCTCCTGCCCGTGAAGATCCTGCCCCTCCAGCCTGGTAGGAACCTGGTTCTACAGGGGTGGGTGGGTGGGATGTAGGTCATTCCAGCAACATCGAGGGATCTCCTTCTGGGGCAACGCCTCTCTCAGACAAGTTCCTGCAGAAAATGTGCACGAACCATTCTTAATGCAGATCTGAGGAAAGTCACAGCTTATCCCTGGGGTAGGTAGCATGGAATCTATCTACTTTTGGGGATTCTCTCCGACACTTGTGACCTGGATTGGCTACTGATGGAAGCAGGGAATTAGGCTTAATGGACACGTGGTCTTAGTTTCAGCAGTGAGGAGGTGGTCGTGCTCAGGTGGGGGTTGGGAACGTGCAGTTCAATAGGACTTTAGGGGTGGAAATCAGCATGGGGATTCAGACCACAGTGGACCCACTAAAAACGTAATACCTGATCCCTGCCAGATGTTAAATTTGGGGGTTTTACCAAATTCAAAGAAAATAGCAGGTATGGGGAGCATGTCACGCTATTTGCTTGGGCCCAGTAAAGCCTCATTTGCATCTGAGGCTCCCTCATCTAACTAGCAAGGGTGCACTAACTTTCTGAGTGATCCTCTTAATGCGAACATTAAGGTCTTCTGCATAATTCACTGTTTTTAATGTGCACAAGAGGCTCTTAATATGCCTAGAGTCGAGGAGTAACCTAATGGGTGGACCACTTGCTTGGGAACCAAGAGACCGAGGTTCGATTCCCACTAGCTCTCCTTGTGTCCTTGGACAAGTCACTTAACTCTCCATTGTCTCAGAAGAATTCAAGCTATTAATGTCCCTGTTTAATGTACATTACCAAGTTTAAGCTACAATGTAAATGACTGACTAAATGATAAAGCAGTATAAAAACATCTAATAAATAAATATCAAATTATATTGCATAGGCTGTTACGAATGAGTTCTAATCCCAGACCTATCAGGCAAGCTAATCTTTCCAGAGTCCATTTATGGGAGGGCAAGTAGCCACCATGAGGTCATCTCTGCACTCCAGAGCTATCGTTGCTCCTGTTTCTGGCATTTACAAAGTGCGGTCAAGCCCTGTTTGCACAAATGGTGCTATAAAGCCCTGCGGTTTCTCTCTCTAATCATGCATCAATGGTTCTTGCACCCCAGAGGTGGCTGCACCTGTCAGCGTGTCGGTGACTTTTTCAGCTTTTTATTGTCTCGTGTTCTCATGTCTGACTGTTCTTAAACAGATCTAAATATCAATAAAAGAACAGAGGCAGGCGGGGGAAAGGTCCCCCTAACCTGGAAACAAGGGGCAGAGGTATGAAGACACAAACACTCATCACATATAATTTATTTATTATTAACAAGATTTGTATAGCACATAGCAGGTGCATGGGGCACCAGAGAGACATATAAGTGGAAGTCCCCTGCTCCCCAGAGCTGACAGTCTTATCAAAACAGACAAGATGCACTACAAAGCAAGCACCTTGAACTAGGCAGCAAGACCAGTATTGAGAAGGATTTAAAGCAGACGGTTATGGGTGGGATTAAATTGCAGATATCAATTGAACAGTATCAAATATGGTGTTGGGAGTCATTATTTCAAGGGACTCTGGTTATGAATGTTTTAGCTTTTCAGCTTAACCAGTCCTGCTCTCCCTCTCACCCTCAAATATATGCCTCACTCACCCACTTGTTGTACATAGTTTTGTTATGAGGACCTCAACTATGTAACATAGCATGTTATGCTGTTATATATTCCTGTTCCTTGTAAAGCAGCCGTCCCCACACTGCTCTGTTGTGTTCTATGTACACCACCTTGAATTGTAAAAAGGCAGTGTATAAATAATTTTTAAAAAATAAATAAAATTAATGAATGTCGGGGTTCTCTACTGAGTCTCACATAGTTGGAGTCCCCGTAGACCCTGTTGAAACCATTGTTAAAAGCTATGAATCTAGGATTTGGGATTTTAGATTTGATTATTAGACATTTCAAACTCAGGTTTAAAATGAGTTCCAGTCAGGGACAACAGATAGTTGAACAAATTAGCAATAAACCCCAGCATAGTCTGGGTTCTCCTACTGCCCTTTCACTCAATGGCTAAAATGTAACAAAGGTCTCACCATCTTTGTATTAATCCACACCCCAAGAGGAGGGGATAAGGATTGGAATTCAACAGCCGTACAAACGAGCAACAAACAGGGGTGTTCATAGTTTCTAAGGTGTGTTCCTTAAAAAATGTTTTACGGAAAAAGAGCAAACAAGATTACTGGCTCAGGTCCCCTTTGAAAAACTGGTGGTGCACCGGTATAATGTAAAATTGGATCAAGACTCTAAAGAAGGGACAACACTCTAGAAAACGTCAAAGGCAAGTCTGGAGGGTGTGAAGAATTGTCTCCAGACTATAGTATGTATCGGTTAAGGCTACACATGCATCCCCCAGGGATATATGGAATTTGTAGACCTGCAACTTCAACGCTCCGATTTCTAGAGAATGCAGAAGGTGTTCATCGGAATTCCTGATGCTCCTCTAAGGGAAACTTGCTATAAATTTCTTTATGAAACTTACTAAACATCTTCCAGACTGCACCAAAGGGAACATCGTCTTCCACCCATGAGGGCAGGTGGAAATCCAGACTCTTTGGGAAAAGGCAGACGCTAGAACAAGCAGCTATGGAGCAGGCAAGTTTTCCACACAAACATTCAGGGTTTGTTGACTTGATCATTGGCCTAACGACTTCAGACATTCCTCTGAATTAAAGCCTAGCCCAGCCTTTGATCTCCGACCACAGATAAACCAAAATGGCTTCCTAAGAACTGTGTGAAGCTGCCTTACTACAGCACTTTCCAGACACCCCTTCTAGAGCCTCACTCTGTTCTCCTGTCATCTTCCACTAATAGCGTATCATGTATGTGACAGTCTCACTGCGTCCATCATGCTCTGGAGTATCACGTCCTAGACTACAGATCAGGAAGTCAGCAAATATATTTGCTTACACGTGTGTGTTCTTTTCCGTTGCATTTGCCGATCCTCCAGGAATTTCAGTACAAAGATTTGACATTCCTGCCCTGGGTTTTTTTAATGCTCCTGGTCTGAATGTCTAATAGATATGTGAATAAATTAACAGCTGTTTTTAAAAATGAGAAAGTGACGTGTGTGTGTACAGCGCTATGTACGCCTTGTAGCGTTATACAAATGATAAGAAGTAGTTGTAGTAGAAAGACAGAAATAGCCGAATAGATAGATAGACAGATGGAGGGTCACTTTTAGGTGCCTAGCTGAGGGTTATTTTAGTCATTAGTGTGTGTATGGCTGCAGATGTGCTTTAATAACTTCATATAAAATATTGACTCGCATAAAGGTATGCGCACTGCTTGACGGCATGTGTTTCACCAGTGAGCATACGCATGGGCGGAGTTTAGGAAGAGCGCACAAGTATGCATGCAGGTTATAAAATACTATAATTTCCATGCGCTTTCGCCAACATCTAGGGGCATGCATGTACACCAACCCTAGGGTGTGACTTCTGCCACTAAAGGTAGCATTTTAGAAAGACAAGTAGGCACCTCCGTGTTTTTATAAAATAGACTTAACATTTAACTTGGTGCCCCCTTAGAAAATGACCCTCACTGACTGTAGGAGAGCAGATTCCGAAGACTTCACAATCACCAAATATTCATTAGAAATGTTAAGTTGGGAACCAACCCAGTGGCTTAGTGGTAGCGTAGGGATGCTGCAATTCAGTCCCCTTATCAGGTCTTCCTCACCCCTGGGTTGGCTGGGCTGGGGATGCTACGGAGACAGAGTCCACAGCACCTGCGAAGGAGGGAATCAACGTCATTGTTAAGGGCGGCATCTTGCGGTCAAATGTAAATCCCACGATGGAGATTTTCGGTGGGAGCCCTGGTGCATGGCTCCCGGCCTTGGGTCTGCCACTATGCTGACCTGAGTAGGAAAATAAGATAAAGGATCTATTAAAATAGGTGGGGGGGGGGGGATACCCATGGATTTGCAAATAAAGGCTCATGGTGCCAGAATCCAGCCCTGGTTCTGACTAAGCTGGAAGAAAAGAGAAGGAAGGAGAGAACTGGCAGGCCAACATAACAAAAGAAGGAATGCTGATTTCATTAAAATTAGAAAGCAATTTAGGTGTTTTATGATCGAAGCTCTAAACCCATCATTACTAAGCTTAACCAGAACATGGAAACATATCATGGGCAGATAGAATGAATAAACATTAAGATGAGCTTTCTCCATACAATGTGTTCTCTTTTTCAGGAACTTCCTGCGCTGCTAGCACAGATAGGGTTCACGGGCCATTAATCTTGCATCTTTAATTTTGTTTGGGGAAACTCCAGACCTTGAGTATCAAAACAGATGCTTTTCATAACCAAAGGGAGAGGAGGTCTCAATTACTACACTACTTGTCAATAAAAATATAAATTAAAAAAATAATAAAAGTTCATATAGCCTGGGTCATGATTGTACCAGCAAACTGTGGGTCCTCCTGGAGGAGACAGACTTAAATTCAGGATTATTAGCAGATTTTCCTAAATTTAGGAGCAAACTGAAATAGATTGAATCATCCTTTGTTCACTTTACAATGAATTTGTGGGCTAACCTCTGGACAGTCACGTCCTACACATTCAGCAATGAAACGCTTTTCCTTCCCAGACAAAGTCCGCCAGGCAAAATAAAGGGCCCATACCACATCACAAAACGATATTAACCTTGACAAGCTTCAGACTATTTACAACGTAGAAAACAGAGAATGTGCACGTTACTTTAATTTAAATCACTGAGCAGGGAAAGAAAGTTTCAGGCAAACTACTCAGCTTTCGGGTTTTGAAGAAAGGATTTATTAGTGACTATTCTGTCAGACTGAAATAAAAAACAAAACCCATGAAATCCTGCCAGAATGATCTTGGGGTCAATAGTACTTGGGAGCAACAAGAGGTGTAAGAGAAATGACAGAAAATATATTGTAAGTAATATCTGATGCCTGATAAAATACATCATTACGTTCCTAAATGCTTCGGATCCGTGTTAGAGAAGATGGGGGTCATATTTGTGAAAATAAGCATGGGTTACGGAATTAGGCCCATGGCCCAGAAAAATATGTAAGGTGATAGCTTTTACTTCGGACTGGCCTACCACACCTATTGATCTGTTCTCAGGTGCTAACAATCCCCTCGACAGAACCAATCCCAGAAGCTATCATTAGTCCAGTAAAAATGCTGCCCTCTTATTTTATTTTTTGGTTTACTGACCTTTATTTGCACTTCATGTTTAATAGAAAACAGTGGCGTAGCGTGAGTTGTCAGCACCCGGGGCAAGGCAAGTAATTTGCGCCCCCTAACCCGTGGATTTTAGCCGCCGGGGAGCTTCTTTGCGCGGGGGAGCCGACCGTGATCCTACCCCGGGAGGGAGCGATCGTCAGCACTGACCTCGCTGAGCCGGAGTCCAGGGAAATGAACAGCACAGCAGCAAGAGCCCGACAAGCATGGTTAAACGCCCAACAGCAGGGAAGAGGAGGAGATCCGGAACCAGAAACTCGCGATGCCGCCCTGCAGCTCCGCCTTCTCGAGCGCACAGGGCGATCCGACCCCAACCCT
The DNA here is from genome assembly GCA_033557465.1 of Ichthyophis bannanicus. NCBI lineage: Eukaryota > Metazoa > Chordata > Amphibia > Gymnophiona > Ichthyophiidae > Ichthyophis > Ichthyophis bannanicus. The sequence goes on from CM066048.1 coordinate 128,047,556, forward strand.
AGCTTTACATTGAGATCGAGGGGCGACGACGCGATAAACAGTCCCCCTCCCACCCTGCCCCGGCAGCTTGTGTGAAATAGCTACCTAGAGGGGGTCAATCGCATCGCCTGCGCTTTGTTGCCGAGGGTTTGCCAAGAACAATGCGACTCCCAGGACTGCGGGCTCGAGGGCTATAGCGCAAACCTCTTTGCAGTGCCACCAGATGGCGTACGCGCCAACATGTATCATAGGGACCTGCCTTTCCCCCTCATCGGCAACAGAGAGCTGCGAATGCGAGCGCCCCCCCCCCCCCCATGTTGCGCCCGGTGCGGCCGGCCCCCCCTGCACCCCCCACGCTACACCTCTGATAGAAAAGTCCTAGAGTCAGGGCCGGATTTACCTTGAGTAAGGCCCTACGCCAACAAAAATTGTGGGCCCCCAGAAAAAATAAAAATGAGATCAACTTACCAAAACAGAAATGGCAATAGATGTATAGAATTGCCTGACATAAAGAGGCAATAGGGACAAAATCAGCATCGGAATTCAAGAAATACATTAAAAAAGACATATTCCAGTTAATAAATTCAAAATAAAAAGTATTTTTCTACCTTCTGTTAGGGCATTTTTTCAGTTGCAATTGCTCCAGTCACTTTCTTCTGGTTTCTTTGTGTCTTCTGCGAGCTATCCATTTGTCCTTTCTTCTCTTTTAGATGTTTTCCATTCTCTCTATTTCTGCTTTAACATACTGATTGTTTCCCTTTTGCTCTTTCCCCCAATTCTTTCCTTATTCCTTTATCATCCATTTAAATTTCACCCTTCCATTTTCAAGCCCCTCTTACTCTCCCAATACCCAGCCCATCATAGACTTTCTTCCACACAAAATATTTTTCCCCTCTCCATTCTCATTCCCCATCCATTCTAGTCCTCCCCCAAAATCAGTTCCCTTATAGTTCTAGACCCACCCAGCATCCACTCCCTTCTAATCCCATTCTCCCATGCCCCACATCAGCCCATTTCCAGTCCTATTCCAGCTCTTCATCAGCCCATTTCCAGTGCTAGCCTTCACATCACATGCCATTTCCAGTCCTAGCCCCCCCCATCGCAGCCTATTTCCAGTCTTAGCCCCCACCATCACATCCCATTTTCAGTCCGAGTCCCCCTGCACCATCACAGCCCATTTGCAGTCCTAGTTCCCCCCCCCCACCATCACAGCCCATTTGCAGTCCAAGTTACCGCCCCCCATAGCCTATTTCCAGTCCAGGTCCCCCTCCCCATCACAACCCATTTCCAGTCCATGTCCCCCCCCCCCCATAGCCCTTTTACAGTTCAGGTCCCCCCCCCCCATCACAGCCCATTTCTTTCCAGTCCAAGTCGTCCCCCCCCCCAAAGCCCTTTTCCGGTCCAGGTCCCCCCCCACATCACCACCCTTTTCCTTTCCCTGTCCCCCCCCCCCATAGCCCTTTTACAGTTCAGGTCCCCCCCCCCCATCACAGCCCATTTCTTTCCAGTCCAAGTCCCCCCCCCCACATAGCCCTTTTCCGGTCCAGGTCCCCTCCCCATCACAACCCATTTCCATTCCAATTCCCCCCCCCTTAGCCCTTTTACAGTTAATTTCCCCCCCCCCCCATCACAGCCCATTTCTTTCCAGTCCAAGTCCCCCCCCCCATAGCCCTTTTCCGGTCCAGGCCCCCCCCCCCTTCACAACCCATTTCCAATCCATGTCCCCCCCCATTGCCCTTTTACAGTTCAGGTCCCCCCCCCATCACAGCCCATTTCTTTCCAGTCCAAGTCCCCCCCCCATAGCCCTTTTCCAGTCCAGGTCCCCCTCCCCATCACAACCCATTTCCAGTCCATGTCCCCCCCCCCACCATAGCCCTTTTACAGTTCAGGTCCCCCCCCCCCCATCACAGCCCAATTCTTTCCAGTCCAAGTCCCCCCCCCCTAGCCCTTTTCCGGTCCAGGTCCCCCCCCCAATCACAGCCCATGCAGTCCTTGGCCCCCCCGACCAGCACCGCAGCTGTCTGAGAGGCATTGCCTTTAACCTTTCCCAGCAATCGCGGCTTTACAGATACAGCCACCAGCGTGAAGGAAAAGGCTCTTCACGCTGGCGGCTGTACAGAGGGAGCCGAGGCCTCGCGCGAGCTTACCCGGCTCCCTCTGAAGCCCTGCGGTGGGTGGGCCCTTGCCAGCTGTGGGCCCTACGCCATGGCGTACATGGCGTATAAGTAAATCCGGCCCTGCCTAGAGTGAAACCAATTTTCAAAGAAGACAATTAACTTTGTGATAGCCCTTTACTATTTTTCCCCCAAAGGACTTCATTCCCCCACTTCTACTGATCTTAGTACACAAAAAGCAGGCTTTGAGGATTCCCCTTTGCAAATCTGAAGGTGAGTTACTTGCAGGGACTTCCCTGTGCAAGGGAGCTTTCAATCTAAACTATACTTGAAGGCAACCAAGGTCAAAGTGACATGTCCAAAGTCGCAAGGAGCATCAGTGAGATGTGAACCCCCGACTTCCCTAGGCTACCCCCTCCCCCCCCCCCTGCTTTGGTTGTCCACCTAATGGCAGAACCTCACAGTTCTGTAGAGGTTCTACAGTAAAACATTTTCTTCATCAAAACACGATGATAGGTGATCTAGAGAATGCCATATAGCCCGTGGAAAATAGCAAGATTGAAGCCTTAGACAATACATCCTGCTCATTTATTGGTTATACAAAGGCGGTCAACCAACCTACAGAATTTTCAATATTTCATCAAAAAATCATTTTTCTGTCATTACACACAGACCATATGGACCATTATGGGTGTACACTAACCACGACTGGAGCCATCAGAGCAGATACAGGTAACGCCACCTCAATGGGTGGCATTAAGTGAACCCATGTGCCAGTTTGCATGGTGCCATGCTTTAGCAGGGGAACAGACACACAGACCTCTGTACTAGTTTCACGGCTTGACTTCACGCTAATAGCATGCCTTTTAGTAAACGTGAACTGGATAACGGCACATGGGGTCCCTTTACACAAAAGCGGACGTAAGGATGACATTGAGAACTACAGGCAGGTTAGTCTAACCTCTGTGGTTAATAAATTATTGGAAAGGCTACTAAAGGAGACAATAGTGAGGTTTCTGGAGTCCAGTGGATTGCAGGATCCGAGGCAACATGGATTCACCAGAGGCAGGTCTTGTCATATTTCTTTGATTGAGTGACCAGGGAGTTGGACCGAGGGAGAGCCCTAGATGTGGTGTATTCAGATTTCAGTAAAGCCTTTGACACCGTTCCTCACAGGCGACTTGAAACAAACTGAGAAGCCTAGGTATGGACTCTAAAATTACTGATTGAGTTAGACATAGGTTGAGTGGGAAGCAACAAAGGGTACAGGTAAATGGAGCTCACTCTGAGGAGAAGGATGTTACCAGTGGTGTGCCCCAAGGATCTGTCCTTGGTCCAATTCTTTTTAACATCTTTGTTAGTGATATAGTGGAAGGGCTGTCGGGTAAGGTTTGCCTCTTTATGGATGATACCAAAATCTGCAATAGAGTAGACACCCAGAAAGATGTAGATAATGAGGAGGGATCTAGCTAAGCTTGAAGAATGGTCTAGAATTTGGCAACTGAAATTTAATGCTAAGCAATATAGGGTCATGCATTTAGGCTGTAAAAATCCAACGGAGCTGTACATTGTAGGGAGTGAGGTACTTCTGGCCACAAAAGAAGAGTGGGACTTGGGCGTAATTGTGCCTGATGATCTTAAAGTAGCCAAACAGGTAGAAAAGGTGACTGTGAAAGCCGAAAGGATGCTTGGAGATATAGGGAGAGAAATGGCCAGCAGAAAAAAGGAGGTGATAGTGCCTCTGTATAAGTCTTTGGTGCGACCTCATTTGGAGTATTGTGTGCAATTCTGGAGACTGCACCTTCAGAAGGATATAGGCAGGTTGGAGTCAGTGCAGAGGGTGGCTACTAAAATGGTTAAAGGTCTTCGTTATGAAGCATATCAGGACACACTTAAAGAACTTAATATGCATACTTTAGAGGAAAGGTGGGATAGGAGCAATATGATAGAGACATTTAAACCTTTGTCGCATAAATGCACAGGAGGGTCTTGTTCAATTGAAGGCAAGCTCTGCTACAAGGGGACATAGGATGAGAGTGAAAGGGGATAGACTCAGGAGTAATATGCAGAAAGATTTCTTTATGGAAAGAGTGGTAGGTGCATGGAATAGTCTCCCAGTGGAGGTAGTGGACATGAGGACAGTATCTGAATTCAAAAAAGCATGGGACAAACACAGAAGATTTCTAAAGGTAAAAAGGGGATTATTGTAGTTGATATGGAAGGGCAGACTAGATAAGCCAAGTAGCCTTTCTCTGCCGTCATGTTTCTATAAACCTCTCGTCTCAAATTATCCTTCTCCTAATGAGGAAGATGTGAGGTTTTGATCAAATATTGAACATAACATGGGCAGATAGACTGGTTTTGATTGCCTTATTTTTGGACGTTATTTTTGCTAAATGTTGATTATTTATGCAAGAATAACATGTTCATTATTCATTAAATTAGTCCATATATGTAAAAGGGCCGGTAGATATTTTATATCTTAAACTTGTTGCCTCTTGAAGCAGAATGAAAGAGCGACCGGCTTATTTCTTTCATTATGAAGCATCTTATAATTGTCATCAGGTAATTCAATATTAACTTTTTAAAAAACAAGTCAAGGACTAAATCATCTGATCAGGTCTTCAGGAACTGCCAGAAACTGTGAGGGCTTGTTTGTTCCGAGAACGAGAGAAGGGGGGAAATCCCCTTACATAAAATTATCACCTCACCTTCGGCTGCTTTCTGTTTTGCGTCTTAATTTATAAATCATATTCAAATGGGGACCCCAGATGGCTGCAGCCCAAGCATGAAACAGGAAGCAAGTCAAAAGAGGCTTTAGCAACTTTGTCAAGAAACCTGCCACCGAGAAACAAAACAAGGGTCTGAACAAGCCTCACAGAAACAAACAAACACTGAAACATGCAAGCAGAAAACAGAAATATAGAGATACCACAGCGGCAAAAGATCCCCAGCCCCCAACTGTTCCCCTTCCCTGATGCACTATCACAGACCCTCATTGATTCCCACTTTACTCCTCACTCCCCCTCCATGCCCACCGCTGAGGATCCTCTGAGTCTGTCCCGGGCTTTACCCCTCACTCCCCACCGCTGAGGATCCTCTGTGTCTGTCCCAGGATTTACCCCTCACTCCCCACCGCTGAGGATCCTCTGTGCCTACCCCGGGCTTTACTCCTCACGCCCCCACCGCTGAGGATCCTCTGTGTCTGTCCCGGGCTTTACCCCTCACGCCCCACCGCGGAGGATCCTCTGTGTCTGTCCCAGGCTTTACCCCTCACGCCCCACCGCGGAGGATCCTCTGTGTCTGTCCCGGGCTTTACCCCTCACTCCCCACCGCTGAGGATCCTCTTTGTCTGTCCCAGGCTTTACCCCTCACTCCCCCACCACTGAGGATCCTCTGTGCCTGTCCCGGGCTTTACCCCTCACTCCCCACCGCTGAGGATCCTCTGTGTCTGTCCCGGGCTTTACCCCTCACTTCCCACCACTGAGGATCCTCTGTGCCTGTCCCAGGCTTTACCCCTCACTCCCCACTGCTGAGGATCCTCTGTGTCTGTCCCGGGCTTTACCCCTCACTCCCCACCGCTGAGGATCCTCTTTGTCTGTCCCAGGCTTTACCCCTCACTCCCCACCGCTGAGGATCCTCTTTGTCTGTCCCAGGCTTTACCCCTCACTCCCCACCGCTGAGGATCCTCTCAGCCTGTCCCAGGCTTTACCCCTCACTCCCCCACCACTGAGGATCCTCTGGGTCTGTCCCGGGCTTTACCCCTCACTCCCCACCACTGAGGATCCTCTGGGTCTGTCCCAGGCTTTACCCCTCACTCCCCCACCACTGAGGATCCTCTGGGTCTGTCCCAGGCTTTACCCCTCACTCACCCACCACTGAGGATCCTCTATGCCTGCCCAGGCTTTACCCCTCACTCCACCACTACTGAGGATCCTCTGGGTCTGTCCCAGGCTTTACCCCTCACTCCCCACCACTGAGGATCCTCTATGCCTGTCCCAGACTTTACCCCTCACTCCCCACCACTGAGTATCCTCTGTGCCTACCCCAGGCTTTACTCCTCACTCCCCCACCACTGAGGATCCTCTGTGCCTGTCCCAGGCTTTACCCCTCACTCCCTACCGCTGAGGATCTTCTGTGCCTGTCCCAGACTTTCCCTCTCACTCCCCTACTACTGAGGATCCTCTGTGTCTGTCCCAGGCTTTACTCCTCACTCCCCACCACTGAGGATCCTCTGGGTCTGTCCCAGGCTTTACCCCTCACTCCCCACCACTGAGGATCCTCTGGGTCTGTCCCAGGCTTTACCCCTCACTCCCCCACCACTGAGGATCCTCTGGGTCTGTCCCAGGCTTTCTTAAGATCCTTAGTATTAAATAATTTAGCTTTATAATGTGTTTCAAGGGCTCTGCCCGAAGATTCCTAGTTATGACTGATAAGACTATAAAATCAGCGAGAGACAGTGATGGGAGGGAACATCTTTTCTATCCCTTCTCTCCAGATGGGTTACATAGAAGGGATCCTATCTGAGACAGATCAGTAGTTTACAACATTTTAACTGAACTCTGGGGCATAAGTGCCCAAACAGGAGATTCTTCAATGGCCGAAGAAAGAATACTGAAATGGTCATGATAATAGATAATCAATCAATCAGTGTTCAACGCTTAAAGCACGTATGTCTAGCCATAAGGTCATCACCTCTTCAGCATGCCTGATTTATGAAATCAATCAGCAAAATAAAGATACACCTTTGTTGCCTGGGTAAAATCTATAGACAATTATCCTTAAACTGCCTTCCAGAGTATGACACAGCAAAAGCAGAGGGCTCAAACCACATTTACCGATCCTCACAAATCTTCATGATGACAAGGTTCAGAACACAGTTGAAAATTCTCTGCATTGATTACAGATCCTTCCGTCTTTCTGACCTGAAGGATTTAGTGGCCTATTTGACATCCTTTCCTCTGTCGAGAAATCTTAGCTTACGGTTGAATACGTTTCATCAGCTTAACAGGGGAACCAACTTTTGCTTATGGGACACCAGACATTTGGAATTAGATTCAGATTTCAGACAACGTATTCACGGTTCGACCTTTCAGAAGACGACCAAAACCTGGGGTAGCTTTTTTGCTGAACTCAGATGTCTCTTGCGCATTTGCGCTTATTTCTTTTTCTTTGCTTTGTTTTAGAATTTCATATCCCCCTCCCCCAATCTTTATGGCTTTTTGAAGAGTGAGCGTGTTCTTCTTTTTTTACTCCTATTTTCCTCCTTTCTCTCTTATCTGTCAGTTTATTTGACATGTTTTAACAGGTATTTTGATTTATGGATTTGCATTAGTTTTTTCTGCATGGGTGTGGTTGTTGTTGGTGTGTGTTTACATGTGTATATTTTAATTAAATAAAAAGTAAAAAAACAATGAAGGAAATAGTGGGGGAATGATCTGCATTTCTATACGTACATCTACCATACGGGGGTTTGAGGGGATCTCAAGGGATATGTGAATAGCTGGTGATATGAGAGGCTAAGATGGGTGGGTTATGATTTACAATTCTGTTTAAATTATTTTTGATTTGATGAGCAATTTTATTTTAAGTTCTGTGTTTTTATTTGCTATGCCCAAATTAAATGGTAGATACTAAATAATTACTCTTTCTTCCTTATATTCGCTCTGTCATAGAAGAAAAATCAGTTCTACATGATGAGGCCTTCACAGATTCAAGCTGGTTCATTTCTTAAGAGTCCTGTTGTTTTTGAGATGACTGGACATTTCTTGATAAATTGTCAAAGTACATTTGTCTGGGTATTGACTGATCCATAGTTCCCTAGGTCTTTCGTTTCCCCCATATTTAATATAGTTGGAAGAGGGAAGGGGGCAGAAAGGGACACCTTAGTTCCAGGTTTCAGCAACAAGGCCCAAAGGAGGGAAGAGGAGTCATTACCCTGCGCACCCCCCACCCCCCCACATCCATCCCACGATGGCAACAATACCACTTCCAAGCAGACAAATCAGGAGAGACCCAGAAACACTGATGCATTTCCTCTGTACTGTGCAAAATATAAAGATAATGGATGCCAATTCTAAGAACTGACACATTCAAATCACTAAATTGAAAATAATTTTTTTCAACCCCCTCTGTCTCCATTGATGGAATCCGGGACAGGAGGCTGCCAAACAAGGAGGAGTCGGCGACACAGCTCTGAAATCGGGGACATTCCCCCACAATCATGGACGTCTGGTAACCGTATATACAGGCCTATTGGACTACCCCATTCTCACTGATGATTGCCAATAAATACTGCACCTGGTCTGCTGCAATTCCACACTCACAATATCTGATATTTGCTGCCAGGGCCTTCGCTAAAGGTAGACAAGTGGTAGGCGCTTCTACTGTTTCCTGGTTCCTGTAAAGTTGCCTTTTGGATTGGCTCCTGCACGTCCGTCGGGCGTGGCAGAGAAAGGCTTTGAAGAACAGCCCCGCCGTGGTATGCAGCTGTGGGTGCGTGCCCGAAGGGGCGAGTCCAAAGGGGCAGGCGCTGCCCCTCTGAAGCACTAGTGGAGCTAAGTGAGGCATACTGTGTGATGGGAAAGTGAAAGAAGAGCGTGCTACAGAGTTTGGCTGCAAAGTCTGTTAAGGTCACAGGCCCTATGGATAATGTTAAAGTTTTATCCTCTTCATTGGAGCCTGTACCTTCGGTTATCATGGACTCTTCAACCATGAGTACCCCCTCCCTTGACTCCCCTTCAAATTTGGAGGGCGTTCAAATCCCACCCAAACAAAGCATGGCTGTAACAGCGAAACCTGGTCCTTCTGGACAGGAGTGGCGGACTCCCTCATTCTCGTCTCCGCAGCAGTCCCTCGTATCTATATTGCAGATATCATTAATGACACGTACAGGTCCACTGCCCAATCCTGTGGAGTTTACTTCTTTTCCCGGCAATTCTACTCCCCCATCTGACATTTCTTTAAGAGATATTTGAGATGCTATTGCACACACGGATCATTCTCTACAATCTTCTTTGAAGCAAATATCAGACTTTTCTATAGAAGCGGTGAAACCCGCCGAGCATGATCTGAAGTTTACCGGTTTTGCAAACTTTTCCCAGAGGGTGGACCCTCAGCTTGTTGAACTGCGTACTTTAGTATCATCAGTTACTTTAGACTCTGCTGCTATGTCTCGCCAGATGGAAGCATTGGATAATATCTCAAGATCAAAAAAGTTACGTTTCCTAAACCTTCCCCAAACCCATTTCCTTTCACCACAAATATTGTTTATTAAATACCTTGAAGAGATTCTGGAACACTCGGATGCGGATGCTGTTCGGATCTCAAAGATTTATTATGTCCCTAAGGGGAATGATAAGTTGGTAAAGGGAAGTGGGGAACTGGCTGAAGATCTGGACACTTTTACCGGTGGATAGCCTTGATTTATTTGCCTACTTGGAATTATCTACCGATGAAATTCCATCACGGATGACTTTATTAGCATCCTTTGTTTCTGAATTAGATAAAGTTCTTATTTTAAGATTATATTTCTCCAAATGCTGTGACAAGCTTTATGGGCATTCGATACAGATGTTTCCAGACGTTACTAGGAATATGCAGAAATGAAGAAAAGCATTTCTGGAATTGCAGCCTAGGGTTCTGGCTCTGGGTGCTTCCTTTACAATGCAATTTCCATGTAAAATGTCTCATTTTCTATCAGGGCAGCAGATATGTATCTGTCGAGGTTAATCAGTTGAAAGGTTTTTTTCACGGGGAAAGAGTTTGCAGTTTAGTTTATTCGCCTTTCATGTTCTCCTTTTTGATCTAGTATAATGGGTTTTTGTAATTTTATAGGGAGCCTTTTGTTTGTCTCAGTGTCCATCATCTTGTGGTCTAACTTAATACATTATGTATGATTTCTTTTGTTAATTTTAAATGCAAATAAAAATAAAAATAAATAAAAGGGTGAACAAGAAGGGCCACTGTCCTGGGCACCGCCATGTGGGTGTCTACATCACCCTTCTAAGTAAATAAAGCCTTGTTTCCAACAGTGGCCAGTCCAGATCACAACTGGCTGGCAGGATCCCAAGCAGCAATCCTTCCTTCAATCCTTACGCCCAGGGTGAAGCAGCAGCTTATCTAAGTCTACATGCCTTATGGAGTTTTCCTCCAGGAACTTCTCTAAACCCTTTTTAAATCAGATGTGTAGCTGCCTTGACCACACCTTCCAGCAACAAATTCTAGAGGGTAATTGTATGTTGAGTGAAAAAATACTTTCTCCAATTTGTTTTAAATATGCTGCCTATTGGTTCCATAGAGTGTCCCCTAGTCTTCGTACTATTGGAAAGGGTAAAACAACCATTCCCTCTTTACCCCCTCCACCCCACTCCTGATTTTATAGAGCTCTCTGATATCTTTTCTCAGCTCTCTCTTCTCCAAGCTGATGAGCCTTAACCCATCAGTTTCCACTTGGCCACATTCAATCTCATCTGGCATTTAGATGCCCAGTTCCCCAGTCAAGCAGGTTCTGCTGCAGTTCCTCTGAAAATTTGATCACCTCGTGCGTGGTTCCCATTTATAAATATGTTTAAAAGCAGTGAGCCCAGCACAGATCCCTGAGGTACTCCACTATTTGAGCATACTCTCTGTTTCCTGTCTCCTAATCCTCCACCCCTAACCCATGTCTTTTTCATTTCCTGACAAATTTCTCATGAGGAACATTGTCAATACATTTTGAAAACCCAGATACACTATGGGGCCCTTCCACTAACTCACTAGCTGGCTAGCATGAGTTTTAGCATACGCTTACTGTCCATGGTGACACCTAACGTATGGGCATGATAGCGAGTGATTGCCAAAATGCATGTCAATTGCCCATCACGCAATGAAGTAGGGAATGGGCAGGTTAGAGGTGGAGTTTGGATACTGAATACGCATTGAGGTTAGTGCAGATATCGTTAGTGTGAGCTCAGCATCAGTGTGGCAATAAGGATGGGTGGACCTCGCGCCTCTACGGGTATTGTTAGGTGCACCAATGTTAATTCTGACACACATTAATGTGCACATCTGTAGATTAAATGCCAGGATTTAGTAAAAAGCCTCTATATCAACTGGCTTACCTTTACCCACATGTTTCTTAACCCCTTCAAAAAAATCCAATTGATGGCTAAGGCCATACTTACCTTTGCTAAGTGCATGCAGTAGGCCATACAACCAAAATTTGTGTTTCTTTTGATTTTGACTAGGAAGACTGCCATTAGATACTTTTGCTCCAATAACTTGGAAACCTGGCCCTACTAATCATCTGTGTAGCGCTACAAGATGCTCACAGCACTGTACATATAGATGTAAGACACAGTCCCTGCTCACGAGAGCTTACAATCTAATCAAGATGAAAAAACATCACAAAACTGGGGATAGAGTATGGCAAGATACACAGAAGTAGTGGACAAGAGAATGAGGAGATCAGGATTCAAAAGCAGCCTCAAAAAGGTGGGTCTTCAGCCTGGACTTGAACAGGGCCAGAGAAGGAGCCCGACGCATCGACTCAGGTAGTTTGTTCCAGGCATATGGAGCAGCAAGGTGGGAGGGATGAATGAATTCTGGAGTTGGCAGTGGCAGAGAAGGGCACAGATTAAAGGAATCTGCCAGAGGAGCGGAGTTCCCTAGGAGAAGCGAAAGGGGAAAGATAGTGAGGAGCTGCAGAATGAACGCACTTGTAGGTACTAGGGGTTACATGAGCATAGCGACACTGCTGGAAGATTTGCCGTGCAGTGGAGTTTTGAACAGATTGAAGGGGAGAGAAATGGTTCAGGGGGAGACCTGCAAGGAGCAGGTTACAATAGTCAAGATGGGAGATGACTAGTGAGTGGACCAGGATCTTAGTAGTGTGTGTAGAAAGGAAGGGACAAATGTTGCTAAAATTATAGAGAAAGAAGTGGCAGGTTTTATCTGTTATAAGAAAAGCCAAGGCCTGGCGTTTACCTAAGCACTTCAACTGATTGTGGGTAAACTCTTTTTTCTCTATTTCAGTTTATTATTTGATTAATGGAGGGGTGAGGTTTTCATACACTATTACTAAGTAATTTTAAATTATGTTATATTGTGGCAACTTTATTTTTTTGTATCTGTAGTTCTTGTTTTTATGTGGTAATGCTTGTATTACCTATATTTTTGTTGTAATCTACCCTGGACTCTTGATAGGGCTTAGACATCACTTTAAAGAAAGAAAGAAGGTTTCTGACACTGTAAATTTCAACAAACTATTGATCTGCAGATAACCAGAGAGGGCTGCAAGCTTTAGCCAGGAGTGAGAGCCACAGTTACCGACAGCTGAGACTTGAGCGGCCAAAGGTGTGAAAAGTTGAAATGAGTCAACTTGTTTACTGGAGAGCAGAGGGTTGCTTCTTTCTAGGAAAAAGGAGAGGTAATATCCCCAGGGACACTCATCTCTGTTCCACCTGATCGCCAGCGAAAAAAAGAATGAGTGAATCCTGAAAAACGTGGCTTCCTGCGATTGGCAGCAGGCAAGGGTGGAAAGGTACCCAGAGACGCCCAAACACGTGGGGAGAGGTGTATAAGTGCCAGCTTATGCACTGCGCAACACAGCACACACACACACACACACACAAATCTACCTGCACCCACTCAGACACACATCCACATTCACACACACACACACACAAATCTACCTGCACCCACTCAGACACACATCCACATTCACACACACACACACACACACACAAATCTACCTGCACCCACTCAGACACACATCCACATTCACACACACACACACAAACCCGCCTGCACCTACTCGGACACAAAACAAACTCACCTGCACCCACTCAGTCACACACACACTTATACACACAGACACACACACACTTATACACACAGACACACACAATCTTACGTGCACTCAAACAAACACACACATACACTTTCTTACACACAGATGCACTTGCCTTCACACACACACACACACATGGATCCTCTGCAGGTTGAGACACATTATATTGGCCTAGCATAAGAATTATCCCGAGACTGTACAACAGTTTTCAAGACCAAGTGCAGCTCCCCCAGCCTAGTGATAGATAAGATTTGAAGAGATCTCTCTGGTCTCGGAAGCTTCTGCTGAACATTTCCACTGTAGAATTCTTCTGCTAGGCCCGTATAAGGCTTCACACCCGCGAAGGATCCAGTTTTATCCAGCACCCACCATAAATTATTAGAACTCGGCACATGCATGAACAGAAACCGGGAGAGGGCTCAGGAAATGGACACAGGCATCCTGTCATCTCTAGGACGAGAGGGTTCAGGGGATGGACACAGGGATACAGAGCCTGTCACCTCTAGATCACCAATTAATAACCACTGCTGTCCTAATCTAAGACCATTTGGTGACCTCTGTACAATGAATTGCTGGGGGGGTTCAGGCAACTGCTTTTCTAATAATCTAGTAGCTCAATTGGCATTAGCGGCACTCTTGTTGCCAGTCTTGGAAGAAAGGCCAAGGACTACCGGGAAGCAGGAGACCACCCCCCTTTACACCATCTGCATGTTGCCCCCAGAGCAGGTGTAAGGCACAACAGTGAGGGCAGCATGTGAGAGCATCCTTCCACCGCAGCCACCCTCATTGTACCTGGTCTGGGGGCAGCAGGGTGGACATCAGCTTCCTACCGCGTCAGTCCTGCACCTTTCACCGGCATTATAGCCACACCAGAAACCAACAGAACTGAAAAAAAGAAAAAACAGGCACATTATTAACCTTATTTGTACAAATCCATGTGCAATCTCTTCTTTTACTCTGGGTATTCTCTCGATTCTATTCTTTCCTTGAAAAATATAAAAACAGGTTGAGGGAAATCAGACGAGGAATGCCGATAATATCCAATGCAGGAATCGTATAACCTTGTTGGAGAATCTCCATTAGCCACAGAGGTGGTGCTGCTGTAATTGCTCTGTGTGTTTTATTCCAGTTCTGCTCCCTAACGACTTCTGTACTTTCTATTTCAGCTCAATCAGTTGCTCCTGCCGTCTTCCCACTGATTCCATGCTGCAGCTCCATGAGAAGCCAATCCAGTGTGACCGTGGGCTGCCTGGCAAAGGGATACCTCCCAGGTCCTGTGGCCTTCAAGTGGGATGGGGATTTTAGCAACATGAGCAAGACATTCCCAGAAATACTAAACACCAACGGCTTTTACACACGCAGCAATCAGCTGACCCTGGACAGCACACAGTGGAAGGGGAAAACCTACCGCTGCTCCGTCAATTATTATACTGAAACTGTACCGGCGAAGACCGTGGAGGTATCTGAGAAAGGTAAGGAACTGAAATCAGACAGTTGGGCTTCTGAAAGCCTATTTAGCAGGCCTAAAATAAATGCATTGCTTATCCAGATAGCTCTACCTGCCCTTTTCCCTCCCTCTACCCTTTCACTACACGGATAATGTCAGGCCACTTAGAGGGATTTTGGGCCCAACAGTAGACCTATAGCGATTGAAAATACATGCTTATACTTAATGACTTCACCAGTCCGTAAGGGTCTAAGGCCTGCTCACAATGACCCAACCAAACAAGTATGAGGTCTACTAGCATGGGACAGCAGTGTCCGATTTGTTTCTATGGTGGCGTTTTCTATAATGGAGACTTTGTGGGCTGCAGAGCAACCAGCTGGCTTCATGTCATTAGGGACAGATTGATTCAGGTGGGCCTGGTTTTGCTTTCTTCCATCCCCCTCCCCCCACTACATATATGGGACTTGTAGCCCTGCCATCCTTCAATAAACTAGAACTACAAGGTCCAACCTGCAGGCAAAAACCAGACCAGGACTCTGTTCCTGATTATCTGGAGCCCACTGCTGGTCCTAGATACAGGTGTCTGCCTCTATCCCACCTCTGAACTCCTCTGTCCTGTCCTCTCCCCACGTCATACAAAGACGAGATTCAAATCTATTTAAAAAATCCTAAAGAGATAGCAGGCATCAAACTAAAAGTGAGAAAGTTGCAGAATAATGTCATCATGAACATGAGAGACTTGCAATCTATGATAGCAGTGGCATGCCGAAATCTTTAGTATGGGTGTACGAAAAGCCTTAATGGAGTATTTTATTTGTGTTAAAAGAATAAAATGGGTCCAAATGAATGTATTCTTGTGATCCCAATTCATTTTAAAACAGGGAACTTGAAGGTTTAAGGGTGCAGCAGGGAATAAAGGAATAGACCAGGTCGCTACCGCCCCATCTCCATAGCATTGGTTGATGGATTTGTTCATGGGCGTCCTGCCGCTAGCAACAAATCATTCCGTTTTTAACTTTTAATTAGAAAAGGTCTAGAGAAGCAAAACAAAGCTTACTGAAATGAATCTGAAAGGAAAGGGTGGCAGAGCTGAAGCAGCGACATCAACCAGTGCTGGGACAGCAATACGAGACTCAGAAAGTATTTAAAAAATCCTGTCACACAGTCCCCAGGCAATGCTGCATCACTAGAAAAAGCAGGTTCAGGAGAACACACTAAAAGCACATTATAAGTAGTATTTGGAAGACGATATGTTCAGAAGCAAATAGGTCTATTCTCTGATTGCTATTAACACTTTTCTCTCTCTGTCTATCTTTGACTGTCTCACTTTTCTCTAGATCCCTCTTTCTCTCTCTCTCTCTCTCTCTGTCTGCTTCTCTCTCTTTCTCTCCGTCTCTCCCTGCCTTGACAGGGTGTTCCAGTTATTCA
Organism: Ichthyophis bannanicus; assembly: GCA_033557465.1. Classification (NCBI taxonomy): domain Eukaryota; kingdom Metazoa; phylum Chordata; class Amphibia; order Gymnophiona; family Ichthyophiidae; genus Ichthyophis; species Ichthyophis bannanicus. The sequence continues at coordinate 128,063,355 of CM066048.1, forward strand.
CTTCCTTTTCCTTTTCTTACACCTACGTTTACACTCTTTCGGCCTCAAATCCTGACCTTTCGTTCTAGAACGTCCTTTTCACTGGAAAACGGTTCTTGTGCATAATTTATATCTCTAAGGTGCTTGAATGTCTCTATCACATGTCCTGTGTTTCTCAATGTTCCCTCTAATGTATTCAGGAGTCATCTGCCCACATCCCTGCCATCAGGGTTGGTGCAACAATATCAGGGTTTCAGCGGTAAAGAGCGGGCAAGTTCTGCAGGCTTGCCACTGAAAGTGTGATATTGCTGTGCCAGCCTCAATGGTCAGCCTATGCACAAAAGACTCCTGCATATCTTACAGGGTTCATTGCTGTCTCTGCTCTCCTCTAGGATATACATATTTAGTTCCTAAGTCTTATCAGATAGGGATTTTGATGCAGACTCTGCAACACTTTGGAAGTCTTACTCTGGACGCTCTATATTCTTTGGGAAGTACAGTGCCAGAGAATATACAATATGCTAGGTGGTCAATGACCAGTCAAGAGATATTATCACCCCCTTCACCTTTATTCTGCTGGTAAATACCTCTCCCTGTGCATGCATCCTAGTTTCTTCCTCTCTTGTTCATACTCCCTGTTTCTCTCCATCTTGCCGCTTTTGTCTTTTTCTGCAGGTTGTGAATCGGCCCCCCCACCACCACCACCATCACCAACAACAACAACAACTCAGCCTGAACAGAGACCTCAAATTGAACTTCTTGCAAACATTCAACAGGATTGTGCCTTAAACCCGAAAAAAATGAGATTTGTCTGCTTCATCTCCAGTCTGAGCAAAGACGGGGTCAAAATCGTATGGTCCCTGGGGAACTCATCCCGAGACCTCAACCCCATTGAAGAGATGACATCCCTGAAAGATTCAACTTACTGCATCAATAGCAAGGTTGAGATCCCCTCATCAGACTGGAACTCCTACAAGTCTATCTCATGCAGACTTACTGGTCCTGGCACAGAAGGAGTAAAACCTGTCACAGCAACAAAATGCACAGGTACTCCAAGCTAGTGCATGTCCTGGCATGCATAGTGCTGCATAGATATACATTAAAGAAAATCCCTGCTTCCTTGAGCTTACAGTCTAGGCAAGACACACTCAGAGGAGAAATAGCAGATTTCAGAAACTACAGCAAATGCAGTCAATGTGTTAAAATATCAACAAGCTATGAATAAGAAGAGCTAGCATTTAAAATTTAGAAGCAACCCCAAAAACGTGGGGTTTTAGGTGCAATATAAATATGGCTAGTCAAAGGGGGTGTAATGTACCAATTCAGGGAGGTTGTTCCAGACATAGGTAGAAAACACCAAGCTGCAGGTGGCAAGGAAAGGGACTAGGAAGATGGGGATGTCTTTTGGCTACAGAAGAGACCACGAGAAGTCAGGTGCCTGACGCACCTTGCCAAACAGCCACATGACTTGTATTCATTGCAGTCAAATGCCCAGTATGTGGAGCATGAGCTTGGACTGTCTGGTGGGAAATCACTCCTCCGTCACCAGCCTTTTCTTACAAGCATCTGGCTGCAGATGTCTAATTATGCGTAGGCTTTTGGGAATCCGTCCAGCACCTGACGGGTCCCTTTGCACATCTCTGTCCCTGTGTCACTCATCTCTCCGTTAAATGAATTCAGCCTAGAAGTCCAAGATCTCCTCTTGATACCATAATTTAAGTATATGCCTCTGCTTTTAGCTTCAAGGACAAAGAGAGCACTGACGGTACCGAAACAATTTTTTGGCGCTGACAGCAACACAGAAACTCAGTCTGCAGGTGAGCTAAAGGCTCTCAGATGCTTGCTGCCATCTGGGTATTTCTCCTTCTTGTACTTACTCTGTGCTCCAAATTATCTTCTTTATCCTGCATGAACTAAGCTTCTTATAAGGATGTGGGGGAAACATGAATTTCTCCTTGTATTACCTCTGTAAAAATTCTTAATAATGGTCCCTTAAGATTATTATGCTGCCACAATCTGCAATCTAACCACAAGATGGCACCATTGCTTCAGAAATTCCAGGGAATTTCATTTTCAAGGGAAAAATAATCTTCCCTGATTTCAAGGGGCAGAGTTGGTCTCTGAGTTAACTACCTGATAATGTTTTGTAACATGACACTTTTCTCATAATACTATGAGTTAAATTTTGCACAAACTCTGCTTATTAACCAATTCTTCAATTCTCTCTCTTTCATACACTGTGTCTTTCGCTTTTACCTTCTCTACACTGTCTTATCAATCTTGGTCTCGCTGTCTCTCATCCCCACCTCCTACTCCACTACAGATCTGGACTCTCTGAAACCACCCCGCCTGCACCTCCTCCCTCCCTCTCTTGAGGAGATCACAAGTGATGACACCCTGACCCTGCTCTGCCTGGCCACGGACATCCTGCCCACAACAGGAGCACGGCTGACCTGGACCGAAGATGACACGGCGGTGTTGGAAGATCGTATAAATGAAACTCATTACTGCAAGGACCCCAGCCACCGCTGCACCATCCTCAGCTCCCTGCGTATCCCAAAAATCAACTGGCTGAAGGGAATCTCCTACACCTGTCTGCTGACCTCCTTCTCCATGGAAGGATCATTGACCAAGACCATCAGCCACACCCACTCCTCAACTTCGAAGCCTGGGGCTCAATGCCTCTGCCGTTGATGACAAAGAGTGTATATGTTCTGTGTGCATCTTTATCTGGATTCATTCAACAATAAAATGAATTTTGAAATAAATCTTTAATCTCCCAGTTCCTTCCCTATCATTTTTCATCTTTAAGGAGACTCACTGTAAGCAACACTGACTTGAGAGAACCTGAACTTGTTAGATCCCAGCAGGTAAGTAGGGTCAGCACTAGCTGGTACCTAGATGAGCACTACTAGGTCCTGTGAGCTGCAGGACACCATAGCAAACCTCTGTAGCATTCGACCAAGAAAAGTGGCAAAGGCATCAGATGAGGACCACAAGCACATAGCCAGAAATGGGTAGAAATAAATTAAGGCAAACAAGGAGACACAGTGAAACTAAAATTTCAAACGTTTGATAACTGATAAAGAGGAAACATAGAGGGACCCAATAAGACATCTGAAATATTCAGTAAGACATGTAAAGTCAGATATTTGTAAAAGTGGATTGGACCAGGCTGGTCCACCGCCATGCAAGAGACAGCAGCGAGATGGGGGCTTTCCAGTTTTTTGCATTGAGTGTCACATGTATGATTTTCTCCCAGTTGGTGAGAGGTCTTACGTGTGCACTAGGTGCAAGGAGCTCTATGCTCTCAGGGAACGAGTCCGTTCTCTAGAGGCTAGAGTAGCAGACTTGGAAAACATAAGAAAGACAGAGAGGTACATAGACGAGACCTACAGGGATATAGTCCTGAAGTCCCACCTCCAGTCTGGCAGCATCCCTATTGCCATGGAGGAGAGAGGTCACGTGACAGGAGAGCATCACTCTGGTTTGGCAGGAAGTGATTCTGTAACTAGGACCTGTCCTCGAGGTGATGTAAAACCCTCTCGCACCGAGGAAGTTTCTCCAGGGCCATGTACCCATGAGGGAGGGGTTAGGACAGCCATTATAGTTGGTGATTCGATCATTAGGCATGTAGATAGCTGGGTGGCTGGTGGACGTGAGAATCGTCTGGTAACATGCCTGCCTGGTGCGAAGGTAGCGGACCTCACGCGCCACCTAGATAAGGTCTTAGATAGTGCTGGGGAGGAGTCTGCTGTCTTGGTACATCTTTATCTTTATTTACATTTTATATACCGCTGTTGTCGAGACGTGAGAGTGGTTTACAATAAAATAATATAAAATAAAAGCGCCAGAAAGGAAAAGAAATCCAATAAAATAAAGAGAAAGACGGACCAAAGAGGTCACAAGACAAACAGTAGACAAAAACTAAGCAAAACTATAGGCAACCAAAGACAAACAAAACAAAATTAGACAGGACTGCTGGGAGGGAGCTCATATGCCTGTTGGAACAAATGTGTTGGTACATGTCGGTACTGTGGCAAGGAGGCCTATCTGGAGTCCGGGGGAGGACAAAGAGACAGGGAATTCACCCTAGTAAAGGGCCCCCTTTCACCGAGGCAGGGTAGGAAAGCCACAAACACCTCCAGGAATCAGAAAACTTCCACATGGCCCACATTTCATGCTCCCCCTAGTGGAATGAAGGGGAGAGGATACAGAGCCCAGAACCCCTTAGGCAGTGACTGCTCCAAGCTCTCAGGTGCCCGAAGTCAGGCTGATTGCCATTACCTGGGTAGAGAGGAGTTGGAGCTAGAGCCCTGGAGGTATAAACCTAGGCCAGAATATGAGAGAAAGAGGAGAAGAAGCAGGAAGCCAGATTGCCACGAGCCGAGGCACAGATGCAAGCAAGGGAAGCTTAACTGGTGCTGAGCTGAGCAGAGGAACTGAGCTTCCAAGAGAGGAGAGTGCTAATTGGCATATAGCACGTCTGCAGGAGAGTTTGGAGACAGGAACAGGAGAGACTCCAAGATTCCCTGGGAGGCTGGTAGCTGAGCACTGTCAGAGCCTTTGCAGCTGGGAGAGCCTGAGGTGAAGCTGAATGATGAGGACACTCCCATGGACTGTTCCTTTTACCAAGCTTTAAACCTGGGAACATAGAGAAAACAAGCCAGTCTTGAAAGAGAGTTTACCAGGAAAAGGTACCCGTAATCCATAAGCAGGGTGGCCGTGATTCCCTCGTGTTGGTAAAGGGGAAGGTCACGGGGACTAAGGAGCAAGCCCGGAAACTGTGATAAGCTTGTTAATCACCTGCTGCTGGAATCAGGACACTGGGGTAAGAAAGTAGCTATTAGAACAAAGCTTTCTTGTGCCCCTGAATTATATTTGTTGCTTGAAAGTTTTGAAGCTGAATAGAAGCTATACTATCGCGGACAGGGAATGTGATTTTGTTTTTGTGCTTTACCCAGCAAGGCTAAAAAGGGAATGCAATATCCTTGCTGTTAAAGACTGTGTATCCTGAGCTATGGAGAACCTTTAAACAATCATTTTTGGGTTTTGAGTTTGTTTTGGGACAATGCTCTACTTCACAGAGTCCTGAATAAATATCCTATACGTGGTATGAACGAACCATTGTGTATAAAATAAATTCTGTCATTTGCCTTACCTCTTTGAGCCTGACTACAGCTTTCTGCCTGATGTAAACATACAGCCACACAAAGACTACATTTCCCAGAAGGCACTGGGGGGAAATAGTTTGAAAAAGCTGAAAGAGCAGATAGCAGAAAGTCCCTCTAAAAACCACGCCCCTCTAAGCTAGAGATGAGTGGTGGTGGCGTGACAGTACCAATGACATAGGAAAATGTGGTAGGGAGGTTCTGGAGGCTAAATTTAGGCTTTTAGGTAGGAAGTTGAAATCCAGAACTTCCAGGGTAGCGTTCTCCGAAATGCTTCCCATTCCATGCGCAGGACCCAAAAAGCAGGCAGAGCTCCGGAGTCTCAACGCATGGATGAGACAATGGTGCAAGGATGAGGGTTTTGGATTTGTTAGGAACTGGGGAACATTCTGAGGAAAGGAGGGGCTCTTCCAAATGGATGGGCTTCACCTTAACCGGGATGGAACCAGGCTGCTGGCATTAACCTTTAAAAAGGAGATAGAGCAGCTTTTAAACTAGATAATAGGGGAAAGCCGACAGTCGCCCAAGAGCGGATGGTTCGGAAGAATGTATCCTTGAAGGATACTACCAAAAGCAGAGAGGTTCCAAAAAAGAGTAAAGTAGCCCAAATGCCCTCGAGTATGGAGCAGACAGAGCTTAAAGATCTCAAATTACCCATGTCTACCAATAGCCAAATTAATATGAATAAAATACAGTCTCTAAAATGATTATATGCAAATGCTAGAAGTCTAAAAAATAAGATGGGAGAGTTAGAATATATAGCACTAAATGAGAGGTTAGATATGATTGGAATATCAGAGACACGGTGGAAGGAGGACAACCAGTGGGACACGATACCTGGGTACAAACTATATCGTAATGACAGAGCAATCAAATTGGTTGCACTCTATGTTAGAGAGGGCATTGAGTCAGAAAGGATTAAAGTTTTGCAAGAAACAACATTTGCTGTAGAATCTCTATGGATTGAAATTCCATGTAAAAAGGGGAAGGCAATGGCAGTGGGGGTGTACTATCGACCGCCTGGCCAGAATGAAAAAATGGATGATGAAATGCTCAAAGAAATCAAGGAAGCTAACAAAAGTTACAGCGCAGTAATAATAATGGGTGATTTCAATTACCCCGGTATCGACTGGGTCAGTGTCACGTCAGGACATGCTAGGGAGATAAAGTTCCTAGATGAAATAAATGACTGCTTCTTGGAGCAACTGGTTCATGAACCGACCAGAGGGGAAGCCATATTAGACCTAGTCCTTAGTGGAACACCAGATCTAGTGCAAGAGATAAGGGTGTTGGGGCCAGTTGGCAATAGTGATCATAGCATGATTGCGTTTGATTTAATTAGTGGAGGAGGGATAGTAAGGAAATCCACAGTACTACCTTTTAACTTTCGAAAGGGAGACTATGATAAAATAAGGAAAATAGTTAAGAAAAAAAACTAAAAGGAGCAATTGCAAAGGTTAAATATTTACATCAAGCTTGGGTGTTGTTGAAAAATACTATCTTGGAAGCCCAGACCAGCAGTATTCCACGCTTTAAGAAAAGTGGAAGGAAGTCCAAAAAACTGCCAGCATGGTTTAAAGGTGAGGTCAGAGAGGCTGTTGTTGCCAAAAAAGAATCTTTCAGGAAATGGAAAAAATAGCCAAACGACGAATCCTGGAAATAGCACAAGCACTGGCATGTCAAATACAAGGCATTGATAAGGCAGGCAAAGGGAGAATTTGAGAAGAAGCTTGCTGCGGAAGCAAAAACGCAAAATAAAGACTTTTTCAAGTACATTCGTAGCAAAACTCCTGTGAGAGAGTCTGTTGGTCCATTAGATGATATAGAGGTTAAAGAGGCACTAAGAGGCGACAAGGCAATAGCGGAGAGACTGAATGAATTCTTTGCTTCGGTCTTTACTGAGGAAGATGTAGGGATGTTACCCATGACTGAAGTGGTATTTAAAGGTGCGGAAGAATTGAAGGAAATATCGATACATCAGGAAGATGTATTACAACTATTAGATAAACTGAAGAGTAGCAAATCACCTGGGCCGGATGGTATACATCCAAGGGTGTTGAAAGAACTGAAATATGAGATTGCAGACCTGCTATTAATAATCTGTGAACTATCATTAAAATCATCTGTAATACCTGAAGATTGGAGGATCGCCAATATAACACAAATTTTTAAAAAGGGTTCCAGGGTTGATCCGGGAAACTAGACTGGTGCGCCTGACGTCAGTACCGGGAAAAATGGTAGAAACCATCATAAAGAATAAAATTACTCAGCATGTAGATAGATAGTCATGGCCTAATGGGAGACAGCCAACATGGCTTTAGACAAGGAAGATTTTGTCTTACTAATCTGTTATGTTTTTTTGAAGGTGTGAATAAACAGGTGGACCAAGGTGAGTCAGTTGATATAGTGTATCTGGACTTTCAGAAAACCTTTGGCAAGGTCCCTCATCAGAGACTTTTGGCAAAACTAAAGAATCATGGGATAGGAGGCAGTGTACTACTGTGGATCAGGAACTGGTTAAAAGATAGAAAGCAGAGGGTAGGGCTAAATGGCCAATTTTCCCAATGGAGAAAGGTGAATAGTGGTGTACCCCAGGGATCTGTGCTGGGTCCGCTGCTTTTTGACATATTCATAAATGACCTGGAAAGTGGAATAACGAGTGAGGTTAGCAAATTTGCAGATGACACAAAACTATTTAAAGTTTTTAAAAACCAAAAGGATTGTGGAAAATTGCAAGAGGATCTTGATTGAATTGGAAGACTGGACATCAAAATGGCAGATGAAATTTAATGTGGACAAGTGCAAAGTTATGCACCTAGGGAAGAATAACCCAAACTATGGTTACACGATGCAAGGTTCCACCTTAGGAACCACCACCCAGGAAAAAGATTTAGGCGTCATTGTGGATAACATGTTAAAACCCTCGGCCAAGTGTGCAGCAGCAGCCAAGAGAGCAAATAGAATGCTAGGTATCATAAGGAAAGGCATGGAAAATAAAACAAAAGATATTATAATGCCTCTATATCATTCCATGGTGAGACCACACCTTGAATATTGTGTGCAATTCTGGTCGCCATATCTTAAAAAGGATATAGCATTATTAGAAAAGGTTCAGATAAGAAACACCAAAATGGTAAAGGGGATGGAAGGATACTCCTATGAAGAAAGGCTAAAAAGGTTAGGGCTCTTTAACCTGGAAAAGAGACGGCTGAGGGGAGATATGATAGAAGTCTATAAATTAATGAACGGAGTGGAACGGGTAAACGTAGATCGATTGTTTACCTTATCAGAATATAGAAAGACTAGGGGACATGCAATGAAGCTACAGGGTAAACTAATAAACAAAAATATTTTTTTCACTCAACGTGTAATCAAACTCTGGAATTTGTTACCAGAGGATGTAGTAAAGGCTGTTAGTGTAGCTGGGTTTAAAAAAGGTTTGGAAAAGTTCCTGGAGGAAAGGTCCATAAACCATTATTAAGAAGAGACCCAGGATATCAATGCTTAACCCAGTACAAGCATTGTGGAACCTGTGTCTTTTGGGGAAACTGCTAGGTACGTATGACCTAGATTGGCCACTGATGGAAACAGGATACTGGGCTTGATGGACCTTGGTCTGACCCAGTATGGCATATCTTATGTTTCTGATTTGCAGACTGCATCTTCAGGAGCAAAAGCAACACTCGTAGCCCTTGTGGAAGGGAAACATGACCAAATGGTTCCAGTTTAGCATGACAGGACGTGATGAAGGCAGACATCCCTGGTTTTACCCCCACTGCATGCATAGGCCTGCAGATGCAATTTGCCTTAGAACAGCTAGAATCCAAAGTTGAGGCACGTAATGGGGTTAAAAACCAGAGCTATCCCTTTCTGTTCTACGCAGACCTGGCCCTTCCTGTTCTACCCGGAGCTGCTGCTATATTGCAACCACTGCTCTGCACTTAGAGATGATCTTTCAGGAGTACGGAGCAGTGGCCACAATGAGAATGAACTTTGTTTTTCCCCTGGTGGAAAATGGAATATTTGAAACATGAATGTATGTTTTGGAATTTACGAATTAAGCAGAAGAATGGATTAACTAGATAAGTGATTGGACAATATGGGGCTTTTTTTTTTTTTAAAGAAACCGATGCACCAACAATTTTCCTAAAAGGGATATAAGAACGGATTGCCTGTATGCGACCTTCATTAATTTCCCTTTAATGATGGCACAATAATTAATTTAAAAATAATATATTTGATGTTTATAAATGAAATGAAAATATATGGAATTAACTGGATAAGGACGTATAAGATGAAATAATGTATAAGTTGCAGATAAATTCTATTTGAATCAGAATTAAAGGCATACAGTGAACTATAAACCATTTTTTTAGTTTGGATATGAGGGTGAGTTGTGTATATTTCATCCTCTTTAGGTCTCTGGTATTGTGGTCAGATCATGGAGTTTTCTTCAGTAAACATTTGCAAGAAAATCCTACCTCCACCTTCGCTGGCATAAGACTGGTGGCTTCCCAGAGCGCATTCTGAGGCATGCCCCCCCCCCCCCCCTTCCATCTTCTAAAATTTCAGGAGATTAAAACCTTGGCAAAAGATTCTTTGAGATATTTCAAAACCGTTCAAAGAATTAAAGCAAGCTTATTTTTTTCTGAGCCTGACTTTTAAATCTAGCCCCAGAATATTGTCCTGCATGCCTATATACCCCGAGTTGCCAAGTTACCCAGTACCAGGAGTGGGATTTTTTGCCAGCTGTGGTTTTAAGTTTGCCTCGTCTTGCATTATGGTATTTGTAGTCCCTGAATTTACCCATTGGAATCAGTGCTGCAGCTCCCATAATGCATCAGGATGCAATTGTCGGAAATCCAGGACTGGCTTAAAATGTCACTCCTGGAAATGGATAACTTGACAAACTCTATATACTTTATCTATTACCTAGACTATTCTTTCTAATCTCCTCATGGTGTATATAGTTTAGCTCCAGTTACGTATCTTTCGGAAGGAATGTTACTCCACAGATCCCGTCATTCTAGTTTTTGTTTCATTCTGCCTACAGTGAATAAACAACAAGCGTTTGATCACAGACTCTGTCATTGGTAGTCTCTTCAGCTCAGGGTAGACTGCTATTTAAATTATTATTTTTTTATTTTAAGCTTATTTTCTTTATATTGTAAATGTTATCTCAAACTCCACTTTGTTCTTGCGTTGCTTAGAACTGCAGAATAAGTAATTTAAGGTAAAGTGAAAGTCCCAGGTAAAGTGAAACTCCCTTACGTTCCAGCACATAGAAGGAGTCTTCAAATCATCCCCACCAAAGACAATTAATGTGCAGGGGAGGCACTGTCATAATTCATATAAAAAACAGGCAAAAAGAAAACAGATCAAACTTAGCAAAAGTCTCTAACTGCCCCATCTGTCAGGAGCTGAAAACAGGAAACAGATGGAGCCCTGGAAGGGGGGGGGGGGTGACACTGAGCTATTCTGAGAAGCAGAAAGGGGAACTGAGAGTTCCTAGGGAGCTGGACTGATTTGCATAAGAAAAGCTGAGGTGAACAGATGTCACCTGATCAAAGACCCAGGCCGGAGAATTCACTTTAATTGTGAATAATAAAACATTAAATAAATTCCGACAGCCAACCAACCAGCAAGCATCCAAATACCTGCCTCATTAATATGCAAATTACTCCTGCCTGCCTCCTGCTCTTCACGTATCACCCAGAATTCCCTTGGTCACAACCCAACCGTGACACTTTTGCTGCCTTACAGGGTGTGACAATGAAAAATGGCCTTCAAAAATCCTAATGCTGAATTTTTCCAAAAATAACCTCAAATGAACATGTGGTTTTAGGTCACCAGCAACAGAAGCACTAGAGGAGCTAAGCACAGCACTGCCTCTTACTAACTACTTATTATACCTGTGCCCCAAGGTTTCTCAAATCTCACCATTTCCATCACCTCTGTCCTTCCAATATCTCCCCAACAGGGCTGACCCAACCATTATGCAAATTAGGCAGTTGCCTAGGGTGCCATCTTCGGGGGGGGGGGGGGCAGTAAAGAGCATGCATTCAAAGCTAAACAATAGAGTCTGACAGCCAGGTGGGGGCATAAGGCTTTGACTAGGGCACCCACAACTTCAACCAAATCTTGGGCCGGCCCTGTTTCCCACGCTGATTCAGTCAGTGCCTAATAATATTGCAAAACGTCTAAGACTCCCAAACTGTCCCTCGCCCGGCTCTCCTCGTCCTTTGTAACATGAGCACACAAGAAATGCCCGAGGCCCATCAAGCCCAGTATCCGGTTTCCAACACTGGCCAATCTAAGTCACAAGTACCTGGCAGGTTCCCAGACAAACACAGGTTCCACAATGCTTGTCCCAGGGTAAGTAGTCGATTACCCAAGGTGTCCTTAATAATGGTTTATGAACTTTTACTTCAGTAACTTCTCCAAATCTTTTTTTTAAACCCAGCTACAGTAACAGCTTTTTCTACATCCTCCAGTAAAAATTCTAGAGTTTGATTACCCACTGAGTGAAAAAAATATTTTCTCTTATTAGTCTAAATGGGGTAGAATGTAGTAGCTTCATTGCGTGTTCCCTAGTCTTTCTACCTTTTGATGGAGAAAACAAGCAATTTACATTTATCCATTCCACTCTATTCATTAATTTATAGGCCTCTGTCATATCTCCCCTCAGCCATCTCTTTTCCAAGTTGAAGAGCCCTAACCAGTAAGCCTCTCCTCATAGGGATATCCTTCCATCCCCTTTACCATTTTGGTGGCTCTTCTCTGTACCAATAGCAATATTAGACCTAGTCCTTAGTGGAACACCAGATGTAGTGCAAGAGATAAGGGTGTTGGGGCCACTTGGCAATAGTGATCATAGCATGATCGCCTTTGATTTAATTAGTGGAGGAGGGATAGTGGAAATCCCCAGTACTACCCTTTAACTTTCGAAAGGGAGACTATGATAGAATGAGGAAAACATTTAAGAAAAAACTAAAAAGGACAGTTGCAAAGGTTAAAGACGTACATCAAGCTTTGGGTGTTGTTGAACAAATACTATCTTGGAAGCCCAGACCAGCTGATTCCACGCTTTAAGAAAAGTGGAAGGAAGGTCCAAAAAATTGCCAGCATGGTTTTAAAGCTGAGGTCAGAGAGGCTGTTGTTGCCAAAAAAAGCATCTTTCAAGAAATGGAAAAAAAAAAGAGCCAAATGATGAACCCCTGGAAACAGCACAATCAATGGCAAGTCAAATGCAAGGCATTGATAATGCACGCAAATGGAGATTTTTAGAAGAAACTTGCTGCTGAATCAAAAACTCGAAGTTAATACCTTTTCAAGTACATTCGTAGCAAAAAAACCCGTGAGAGCTTCAGTTGGTCCATTAGATGATAAAGGGGTTAAAGGAGCACTAAGAGGCGACCCCAAGGCGATAGCGGAGAGACTGAATGAATTCTTTGCTTCGGTCTTTACTGGGAAGATGTAGGGATGTTACCCACGACTGAAGTGGTATTTAAAGGTGTGTGGAAGAATTGAAGGAAATATCGATACATCGGAAGATTCCTACAACTATTAGATAAACTGAAGAGTAGCAAATCACCTGGGCCGGATGGTATACATCCAAGGTGTTGAAAGAACTGAAATTTGAGATTGCAGACCTGCTATCAGTAATCTGGTGAACTATCATTAAAATCATCTCTAATACCTGAGGATTGGAGGATCGCCAATGTAACACCAATTTTTAAAAGGTTCGAGGGTATCCGGGAAACTACAGACCGGTGAGCCTGACATCAGTACCGGAAAAAATGGTAGAAACCATCATAAAGAATAAATTACTCAGCATATAGATAGTCATGACCTAATTGGGGAGACAGCCAACCATGGCTTTAGACAAGGAAGATCTTGTCTTACTAATCTGTTATGTTTTTTTTGAAGGAGTGAAATAACAGGTGGACAAAGGTGAGTCGGTTGATATTGTGTATCTGGACCTTTCGAAAGCCTTTGACAAGGTCCCCTCATGAGAGACTTTTGGCAAAACTAAAGAGTCATGGGATAGGAGGCAGTGTACTACTGTGGATCAGGACTGTTTAAAAGATAGAAAGCAGAGGGTAGGACTAAATGGCCAATTTCCCAATGGAGAAAGGTGAATAGTGGTGTACCCCCAGGGATCTGTGCTGGGTCCGTTGCTTTTTGACATATTCATAAATGACCTGGAAAGTGGAATAACGAGTGAGGTTATCAAATTTGCTGATGACACAAAACTATTTAAAGTTGTTAAAAAACCCAGGAGGATTATGGAAAATTGCAAGAGGATCTTGATAAATTGGAAGACTGGGCATCAAAATGGCAGATGAAATTTAATGTGGAGAAGTGCAAGGTTATGCACCTAGGGAAGAACAACCCAACTATGGTTACACGATGCAAGGTTCCACATTAGGAACCACCACCCAAGAAAAAGATTTAGGGGCCTTGTGGGATACCATGTTTAAACCCTCGGCCCAGTGTGCAGCGGCGGCCAAGAGCGCACCATAGAATGCTAGGTATGATAAGGAAAGGAATGGAAAATAAAACAAAGATATTATAATGCCTCTATATCGTTCCATGGTGAGACCGCACCTTGAATATTGTGTGCAATTCTGGTCGCCATATCTTAAAAAGGATATAGCATTTTAGAAAGGTTCAGAGAAGAGCCACCAAACCGGTAAAGGGTCTGGAAGGCTACTCCTATGAAGAAAGGCTAAAAGGTTGGGGCTCTTTAACCTGGAAAAGAGACGGCTGAGGGGAGATATGATAGAAGTCTATAAATTAATGAACGGAGTGGAACGGGTAAACGTAGATCGATTGTTTACCTTATCAGAATATAGAAAGGACTAGGGGACATGCAATGAAGCTACAGGGTAAACTATTTAAGACTAATAAAAGAAAATATTTTTTCACTCAACGTGTAATCAAACTCTGGAATTTGTTACCGGAGGATGTAGTAAAGGCTGTTAGTGTAGCGGGTTTTAAAAAAGGTTTGGACAAGATACTGGAGGAAAGGTCCATAAACCATTATTAAGAAGGGACCCAGGATATCAAAGCTTGACACAATACAAGCATTGTGGAACCTGTGTCCCTTGGGGAAACTGCTAGGTACGTATGACCTAGATTGGCCACTGTTGGAAACAGAATACTGGGCTTGATGGACCTTGGTCTGACCCAGTATGGCATATCTTATGTTCTTATGTTCTTATAATTCTGCTATATCCCTTTAATATATGACAACCAGAACTGCACACAAAATATTCAAGCTGTGGTTGCACCATGGAACAATACAGAGGCATTATAATATCCTTGGTTTTATTCTCAGTTCCTTTCCTTATGATTCCTAGCATTTTATTTGCTCTCTTGGCCGCCTCTGTACACTGGGCAGAGAATCCACGATGACGCCTAAATCCTTTTCCTGGGTGGTGGTTCCTAATGTGGAACCTTGCATCATCCAGGTGATTTGCTACTCTTTAGTTTATCAATTAGCTGTATTACATCTTCTTGATCTATCGAGATTTGTTTCAATTCATCTGATATATCACCTTTAAATATCATTTCTGGTATGGGTAAGTTTCCTACATTTTCTTCAGTAAAGACTGAAGCAAAAAATTAATTGTGTTTCTAAGCCCAAAAGGAAAGCGCACACACCCACAGGAGACAGCAAAATAACAGGTGCACCAAACAGTGGAAGGTCTGACCAGCTTTATTAGGAAAAACAACCCCACGTGTTTTGGCTGAATGCCTTCTTCAGAGGGTACTGAGCTCAAATTAAAAAAAATCATTGAAAACATCAAATTAAAAATTACATAAATAAATAAATATGTAAAAGCAAAACCCAAAGCATGAAGCAATAAAAAACATATAAAACAGGAGGGCGGACAGCGCGCTATCTGGTGACGGAGAACGTTGCTTTTAGCTCAGTGAAATATGTATAGACTACAGCAAATACATGCACCGAAAAGATCATATGGAGGGATGAGAAGTACATACGCTGATATTAACTTAAAAAGACACCTAGGTTACTTAAATAGATATGCCAACATGAGTCCCTGCTGCCCTCTGTCTCTGGCTATTTCTTTTCGGGACGGGACTGGGAGTCCTACTCTGTATCTTCAATACAGCAACAATAGCCGGTCTGCCCTCTGCTGGCCTCTGTAGGAAATGGTGCATAAGCAACTCAAGTCTGCCCATAGGCAAGATGGCTGCTTCCTGCTTCACTGGATTGGATGCGTAAACGTGGGAGACACCATGACACGCCGTCCTCCCCAAAGCAAAGATGGTTGCCCTGCCTAGCCCTTCAACAAACAACTTACGCATGCGCACCCGAAAGCATTCCCCAGAACAAAGATGGCTGTTTCTACATTCAGAAATACCATGCGCGGGCGCGGAAGTGCCTCACGCGCCTGTTGCCGAGGCATCGCTGGACGTAAGCAGGCGCTCGTGACGTCACGCCAACCAAGATGGCGGCGTCCTGTGCTGTGCGCTGCTGCTGGCGGCGAATGGCTGCTGCGGTGCCCGGGCGCGGACGGGACCGGCGGATCCCAGCGCAGCCCGAGCTCTGCCCACGGCGCCAGGTAAAGGAGCTCGGAGTCGGAGAAACTCTTGAAACCTGATCTTACGCTCACATGTCCTTGGCTGTGGCTCCTCCTCCCCTTCCTTTATTTCCTAGTTGTTATTATCCTGCCCCGTCTGCTGTTACCTCTGGGCGTGACATCACAGGGTCGCTTTGCAGTCATGCGGCCTTCTGCTTATGGGCGTGTGACGTGAGCCGTGACGTCATCGTCAGTGATTTCTGTGGCATCACGAGTAGAAGGGTCATTGAGGATATTGTCACCTGGGTCAGTAATTCTGTTAATGTCTCTGTGGATCAAAGAATATCTGATGTTATCACTGAAGGACTACCAGACATCAGCGGCCGCTGTTTTTATGATGTCATCTACAGGCTTGGGCAACTGCTCTCACGTGACATTGTGATAGGCTGCTGATGGTGCTTCAGGAAAAGCGGCTGTGGTCCTGTCCATGTTAGGATGGAGACCGGATGCTTGGCTGCTTCTTTGACACCACTGTGCTCATGATAGGGGGCTGGCATCTCTGCAACCTGTGATATCACTTGAGAGGGGGAGACATGGTTTATGACATCAAAGAAAAGGGGGAAGTAGAATTTGTGATATCACAGGCTCTCCTTGTGACCATAAAGCACGCATGAGTTGACCCAGTGGAAGTTTCCCTTGTATGTCCCGATCCCAGGGTTCTTGTTGAAAAAGCAATGTGCTTCTACTACTAAATGTGCATACTAGAGCTGTAAGTGATAAACTCTCTTCATTGATGCTTGGCCCCCAAGTCTGTAATAAATTTAATGTGATCTTTTTGTTGAGATTCTGTTTACATTAATAAAACAGGTGACCTGCCGTCAGGTCAATGTCAACTCATGGCGACTCTCTGGATTGTTGTCCTGAACCATGTTCAGTCTTCAGTCAGGCACCCTTGCAGACTTTCTACACTTCAAATTCATGCTTGTCTCTTTCCAGTCAGCCATAGCTCTTGCCAAACAAGACTATTATGTCCTTCTGACTAGACTAACTCTCTTGCCTCTGATCCTCGCCGTCTCTTTACTACTCTCAGCTCTCTCCTCAAGTGCCTCCACCTCTGATCCCTCCCTCCCTTTCTGCCCAAACTCCCCCCCCCCCCCCCCCCGCTACCCTCTCTTCCTCTCTCATGCCCTCCTGGATTCTTTACAGTCTGGCTTTCATCCTTTACATTCTACTAAAATGGCTCTTGCCAAACCTGGCAAAATCCAAGGGCCTTTACTCTGTCCTCATCCTTCTTGACCTCTCTGCTGCTTTTGACACTGTTGACCACAACCTTCTCCTCGATACCCTGTCCTCACTTGGCTTTAAGGGCTCTGTACTATCCTAGTTCTCCTCCTATCTCTCCCATCGCTCTTTCAGTGTGTGTTCTGGTGGCTCCTCCTCCTCTGCTACCCCGCTCCCAGTTGGTGTACCCCAAGGATCTGTCTTGGGTCCGCTCCTTTTCTCTCTCTATACCCAGTCCCTTGGTGCGCTTATCTCTTCCCATGGCTTTCAGTACCATCTCTATGCTGATGACTCCCAGATCTACCTCTCTATGCCTGAAATCTCTCCGGCAATCCAGACCCGGATCTCTGCCTGCCTTTCTGACATTGCTGCCTGGATGTCTCACCGCTGCTTGAAATTGAACATGGCCAAGACTGAGCTGCTTATCTTTCCCCCTAAAACCTCCCCTCCTCTTCCTCCTTTCTCAGTCTCTGTGGATAGCTCTGTACTCCTTCCTGTTTCCTCGGCCCGCAATCTGGGGGTTGTCTTTGACTCCTCTCTCTCTTTCTCTACATACATACATCTCATAGCTAAGACCTGCCGTTTCTTTCTCTATAACATTAGCAAAATCTGCCCTTTCCTTTCTGAACACACTACTAAAACGCTTATCCACTCCTTAATCACCTCCCGTCTTGACTACTGTAACCTACTCCTTTCTGGTCTTCCTTTGAATCATCTCTCTCCCATTCAGTCTATTCAGCACTCTGCTGCACAGCTAATCTTCTGCCAGCCTCGTCATGCCCACATTACTCCTCTTCTCAAGTCACTTCACTGGCTTCCTATCCATTTCTGCATCCAGTTCAAACTTCTCATGCTGACCTATAAATGCATTCACTCTGCGGCTCCTCGCTACCTTTCTTCTCTTATCTCTCCTTACAACCCCCCTCGGGAACTCCGCTCTTCTGGCAAACTGCTTCTATCTGTGCCTTTCTCTTCTACTGCTAACTCCAAACTTTGCTCCTTTCACCTTGCTGCACCTTACGCCAGGCACAAACTACCTGAGTCTGTACGCCAGGCACCTTCTCTGACCCTCTTCAAATCCAGGCTGAAAACTCACCTCTTCGCTGCTGCTTTTGGATCTTGACTCACCTGATCTCCTTGTTTCTTTACCTTTCCCCTTGTTTTATCCCAGCCTACACCTTCTGTGGTGTCTCTCTTGACTAGATTGTAAGCTCTGATGAGCAGGGACCGTCTCTTACATGTCTGTGCAGTGCTGCGTACGACTTGTAGCGCTATACAAATGCTCAGTAGTAGTAGTAATTGTTGATAGAGTAGTAGCCATTGTTGCTGCTGTTATTCTATCAGTCCTTGCATTGCTGGCCTCTCTCTTTTCTACTGACCTTCTACTTTTCCAAGCATGATGTCTTTCTCTAATGATCTTTCTCTTTGCATGATGTAACCGAAGTATGAAAGTTAGGGTCTTGTCATTTGAACTTCTAAAGAAAGCTTAGATTTGATCTCCTCCTAGTACCAACTGATTTGTTCTCTGGGCAGTTCATGATATGGTGCTGGCAAAAAATATTGTGTATATTTTGAAGGCATTGAGTTTCTTCCTGTCTTTCTTCCTCACTGTCCGACTTTCACATCCACATGATGGTATTAAAAATATGGTTTGGACAAGTCGAATCTTTGTATACAGAGATACATCTCCGCACTTGAGAATCTTGTCTAGGGTCTTCATAGTTGTTCTGCCACGAGCAATGCCTCATCGGATGTCTTGACTGCTTGTCATTTTGTTTTTGCTGATTATTGATCCAAGCATTTTAAAGTTGTCTATTATTCCTATTCTCCATCAAAGATGAAATTTTTGAATTTGCCAGTTGTCAGAATCTTTTTCTTCTTCTTGCAGGGGCTTGACAATTCCCATGCGTCAGATCACCATGGCTATAGGAAATTTGCACCTGATGCCTGGGATTTTCTTCCCCCTCCTCTTTAAAAAATGTGATGGGGCAGAAGACCTCTTCTGTCTGCCCGTAGGGATCTGATCTCCTGTAGGCAGAATAGGAGAGGTAGGCGATCACAGCTTCGAGGCAGCTGGCTGCCTGCAGGGATTCCACCCCTCCATGGTTAGAATAAGAGAAGAGGGAC
Source organism: Ichthyophis bannanicus (assembly GCA_033557465.1). Taxonomy (NCBI): domain Eukaryota; kingdom Metazoa; phylum Chordata; class Amphibia; order Gymnophiona; family Ichthyophiidae; genus Ichthyophis; species Ichthyophis bannanicus. The sequence continues at coordinate 128,082,466 of CM066048.1, forward strand.
ATTATCGAGGCTACAGTCCCTTCTGTCTGCCCATGGGAGATTGGATCCCCACAGGCAGAACAGGAAGGGAAGGTCGGCCAGGAAACGAACAGGCATCCCCGCATGCACAGGACAGCATCAATGAGGCCTACAGATGGGAGGGGGGGGAAGTGAGACAGAAGACATTTAAAGGGGCAGTAGCTTAAACAAAAAAGGGGGAAGGAGGATGGGGGGGCATTGGAGGGTAGGAGATGGGAGTGCTAGAGAGTGGGAAGGGGTTGAAGGGAAGAGTTCAAGGGTTGGATGTTAATGAATCCATGGGGACAAAAGAACACAATCTGTATGTTTATTTATTTAACATTTCTTATATACCGTTTTTCTCCAATTCAAAACGGTTTACAGAGAACAAAAGTAACAGTGTGGGTACAGCTGTTTTACATATAACAAGAACAGAAGATGAACAATTGTTGAGCATATAATGATTTAAACTATATGCAAAAGGAATAAGTGTAAGTATGTATGTATGTGTGTGTGTATATATGTATATATAATTATTAAGTATATATCAAAAGGTGCATTCCCCCTACAGACACGCACACATAAACAGGCACCCCACCTCTGCACAACATATACACATGCAGGCACCCCAACTCCGCACTGCACCACACCACACAGACACACACGCACTGTACCTCCGCACCATCCACGTGGGTGCATATACACACAGACACTCCAACTCTGCACCACGCACAGAGAAGCACCTCACCGTCACACAACACCACACACGCACAGGGTCAGTGGGGATAGTGGGAGAGGGAGAAGGAGCAGTGGGGTCACTGGCTTCTGTTGGCACTGTGCAGTGGCCCATTAAGAGCCTGATATTAATTTTTCCCCATAGAAAATGGGAAAACAGCCTTAGTAAATCAGGCCCTAAAAAACAAAAAAAAAAAGAGAAGCTGCAGTATACCTTTTTGGGGGGCAGGGGCGGGCCCCATGACCTAGGTTTTGGCAGCCGTCTCACAGATTTTTAGGCTGCCTCCTAGATTACAAGAACATTTTTCAAGGCCTGCCTTCATGGTAAGGTGCAAACCTTTTTTAAGACTATGGTCCTTGATCAGATGTTTCAGATCTCTTCACTTTCAGCCAATAATACAGTATCTTCAGCATTGCAGAGGTTGTTGATGAGTCATCTTGAGTACCAATACTTTGCCATTCACAGTCTGTTAGCAAATACTTCTCCTTCACCACATTCACTTAGTGGGCATGACCGCTTCTCCTAGCTTCATGAATTGGGAGAAATCCTCATCATTAACTGAATATAGTGAAGGGGCAGGAGCTTGGGCTTGTTGGTCTAGGGTTATGATTCTCACTTAGAGTGTGAGAAATAATGGGGTTACTTACCTGTAACAGGAGTTCTCCATGGACAGCAGGATAAGTCAGCCACACCTGGTGACGTCCTCCGACGGCGCCGTACCCGGAAGTGCTCTCTAGAGCTCAGAGCCTTCTGAGCATGAGCCAGCTGCCCAACCCACTAGCCCGCCAGGGAGTCCCTAGCTCCATCCGTTGTGCTCCTGGCTAGAGGCGTGCCAAGGCCGACCTCGGCCCAGGGAGGTGGGCGGGATTGTGTGGCCGACTTGTCCTGCTGTTCACGGAGAACTCCCGTTACAGGTAAGTAACCCCGTTTTCTCCTTGGACAAGCAGGATTCGTCAGCCACACCTGGTGCCTCTCTAGCTGCACGATGGTGCAATATGTAGAGGTGGAGAGGGAGGCCGAGACTAGAGTTGTCAGTATGTGTTTATTGCACGTTAGAACTGAGTGGCCAACATGGCCGAACAGTGAGGCCAACATGGCCGTGTTCGCTAGAACATTAACTGAGTGGCCAACATGGCTGGATTGCTAAATAAGACTATACAGGTTTAAGTTAGCAGGTCAACCACTGTCCTCTTTCGGGCCTCTGGTGACCGTGGAGAGGATCACCTGCCCAAATGTGCAGCACGCTTGTATGTCCAAGTCCAAGCAATAGTGTTTCTGGAACAAATGGATTAAAGACCACGTGGCTGCTTTGCAGATGTCCGTCAGGGGAATCGAGCGCAGGTTCGCGATGGTAGCGGCCAGCGCCCAGAGTTGGTGTGGGCCCACGTTGGGCGCAGTTTGAGCGCCCGCTTGGTTGTGGCAGAAACTGATGCAGTCCGAGATCCATAGGGCCATGGTACGCTTAGTGACTGTGCGTCCTGGTCTGTTGGGATCGTAAGACACAAACAGTTGAGAGCCCTTCCGGAGTGGGCTTGTCTTTAGAATGTAGATCCGGAGGGCTCTGGTGCAGTCCAGAGTGTGGAGCCTCTGCTCCTCAGGGGAATGTGGCTCCAGGTAGAACATGGGCAGCTCGATGGCTTGGTTCAAGTGGAACTCAGAAGCAACCTTGGGGACAAATTTGGGGTGAGTCCACAGGGTGGCTCTGTCTTGGAGGAGCTGCATGTATGGGGGATGTGCCACCAGGGCCTGCAGCTCACTGATCCTGCGCGCAGACATGATGGCTATCAAGAAGAGCGTCTTCCATGTCAAATGTTTCATTGAAGCTGAGAGCATAGGCTCGATAGGATGTTGAGTCAGCTGTTGCAGGACAATGTTCAGATCCCAAGCTGGGGCGGGGGCTCTTATTGGAGGTCACAAGTTGTGAAGCCCTTTCATAAAGCTTGTCACTAGGGGTGAGGAGGAGATGGTTGCGTCACCCAAGCGGTCGTGGAAGGCCGCAATGGCGGATAAGAGGACTCGGATGGAAGTAGTCTTGAGCCCTTGCTCGGAGAGTGAGGTGAGGTACAGCAGGACACTTGGCAAGGGACAGGATGATGGGGCCAGACCTTTGGAAGCACACCATAGGCTGAATCGCTTCCACTTGAGGCTGTAAGATTTTCTGGTGGAGGGTCACCTGGCTGCAATGATGATATGCTGAACTTCTTCAGGGATGCTGAGTGAGGAGAGGTTCACCCGCTCAACCTCCATGCCGTCAACGCGAGGGCCTTCAAGTTGGGGTGTAGGGTGTGCCCATCGTTCTGAGTGAGCAGGGATGGTTGGAGGGGGAAGGTGGAGAGGCTGCTCCTGGGCGAGACGTAGAAGGGTTGGGAACCACATCTGCCTGGGCCAGTATGGGACCACTAGGATGATGTGGGCTTTGTCCTGGACCACCTTCTGCAGTATCTTGGAGATCAGGTGGGGGGAAGGCGTACACCAGAGACCACTCCCCCCAGGCATCCGAAGCTATGTTGCGGGCTGACGGGTGTTTGGAGCAGAACAGATTGCAACGGAGCAGAACAAGAAGTGCAAAGAGGTCGACGTGGGGTTGGCCCCAGCAGCGGAAGATGTCCTTGGTGATCTCGGGACTTAGGGTCCACTCGTGTGGGCTTAGCTGTCAGCTTAGCCTGTCTGCCAGGGAGTTCTGTTCGCCCGGTAGGTAGGAGGCTTGCAGCCAACAGTGGTTTGCTATGGCTAGCGCCCAGATGGCGAGCGCTGTAAAAAGGGGTTGTTATGAAGGTACCACCATCTTGGCAAGTATGCAGATTAACTGTCTTGCAAAGGACTGTGGTTATTGAAGTCCATTCACACAAAGTTTGCCTTTTTAAGATAATGAAAACTCTTGTAGTTAGTCGAGTGTAGACAGAATTAGAGTTTATTTATGGGGTGATTATCCCACACACAGATATGCTTGGTAACACCTTCCAGATAACTTCTCCAGGGTTTTATTCAACACAAAATAAGGCAACTGAAATATCTTATGCAAATAAGAATCAAAGTCCTTTATGGAACAGAAAGGCTTCTTTCAGCCACTGCTAATAAACTCCTTAGCAGTGCTGGGGAAAAACACATCAAAGAGGGAAACTTCTTTATTCAAAAACAATGCTCACTTTCTCCATAAAGAAAAGAACTTTTAAGCCCCACGTGTGCACGGCTTGTGCTGGGCTATCCTCCACCAACAGGTGACAATTAACTGCAATCAGTAGCTTGGTTTCAGCACACGTACAAAACCTTCCCAAAAGCTTTTTCATTCAACCAAACTTTATGGGAAGCAAATATTTAGAATGTTTCCTTTTGATGTTTGCTCTGATATTTAGGATTTTCCTAAAACAACAACTTAATTCAAAGAACAGTCCATATAATTATCCTCTGTATCAGATATTGAACCTTGCTTTTGAAATTGCATAGATTCTGTTTCTCCGTCTGACTCGGAGGGCTTTAGGAACTGACCTCTGCACGGAGAGAAACTGTTTCCCTGCTGTTTGCACTGCTCAAAGCTAGAGAAATGTTCACAGTTCTTACCTGAATCCAGGCAAGCGTCAGGCTGCTTCTTCTGGTATTCTGGCCAGTATGCAATAGAGCTTCTGTGTCCTGTCCTCCAGTTGGTATCTCTGGACCTCAGGATCTTTTCTCCAGACGTCCTCCAAGAGGTATTTGGACTCCTTTCCTCCTTAGCTGCAGCAGACTTCTTCCTAGGTGTTGCTTGAGGGCCCCTGGCTGTGGATCTACAGACCTCTGGCTTTTTCCAGTCCTCTGAAGGTTCTTTCCCCCCAGGTATCTCTCCAGGCATAGGCACTTCTCTGAGCTCCTCTCTTGGACCGTCTGCTTCCTTGTCCTTGTTCCTTGTTCCTTCAGGTTCCGGTTGTTCTTCCTTCTGTTCTCATTCTCCTTCTGATTCCCCTTCTCCTTCTGTCTTCCTGAAGATTCCCCTCTAGCTTTAAAGGCCTTAGATTGCAACCCCACCCTTGCATTCTTCAGGTGTTGTGGATGAAGCATTCTTCTAGGGGCTGTTTGATTAGAGATGACATAATGCCTTCTCTGATTAGACTCATGCTTTTCCACTCTAGCTCCCCTATGGACTTTCTGCATACAAGTGCATTCTGGATCATGTAGTCTTTTAGGGAAACAAGCTGTCTTAGTTCTGTAACCTGCCAGCACAGGTCCCTTGATCAAAGTAAATTCTCCTCTTTTGTCATTACTCTCTGAACTTTGATAAGCTTCCTTATCACAGCGCCTCCTTGCACAAGGGTCGTGAGTCCGTTCCTCCCTGCTTGTTGACGTAGAACATGGCTACCTGGTTGTCCGTCTGAATGAGGACGGACTTGTTCTTGATGTGCGGTTGAAACGTTTGTAGGGCATATCTGATGGCCCTGAGTTCCAGGAGGTTTATGTGTAGAGACGTCTCCGTTGCTGTCCAGGTTCCTTGTGTATGTAAGTGACTCATGTGCGCTCCCCAGCCAGACCTGGAAGCATCTGTAGTGATGGTGATTCGGTGACTGGGTTGCTGTAGATCCTTCCCCACTGTGAGATTTCACTTGGAGATCCACCATCGGAGGCTCCTCTTGGTACGTGCATCAAGGGTGATGTGCGTTGAGAGGGGCTGTGTGCACTGGTTCCAGCATGACCGCAGACGCCACTGGAGGGTGCGCATGTGCAGCCGCACTAGAGGCAGTACCTGCGTGGTGGCGGCCATGTGGCCCAGGAGTCGCAAGAGAGTCCGAGCTGTGGAGACTGGTCGAAGGGAGACTTCCATAGCTAGGGCAGTCAGTTTCTCCGCTCGCTGTGTTGGGAGAAACACTTTTGCTTTGATGGTGTCTATGTCGGCCCTGATGAATTCCAGCTGTTGAGTGGGGGTGAGGTGCAATTTCTGGTGGTTTACCAGGAACCCGAGGGAGGTAAGGAGGCGAAGAGTCTGTTTGACTGCCGTCTGCATTCCCTTTGATGATGGCGATGAGATAGCCAGTGGTCCAAGTATGGGAAGATGTGAATGCCCTGTTTTCGCAGGTGTGCCACAGCAACGGCCACACACTTTGTGAATATCCGTGGTGCGGGGGATAGGCCAAATGGAAGGACTTTGTATTGGTAATGACCGCCCAGGGCCTGAAAATGCAGGTATCTCCTGTCCTCTGGATGGATTGGGACGTGAGTGTAGGCGTCTTGTAGGTGGAGGGATGCAATCCAGTCTCCTTGTTGAAGGAGCGGGAGGATGGAAGCAAGTGAGTACATGCGGAACTTCTCCTTGTAGATAAACTTGTTCAAGTTCCTGAGGTCGAGGATCGGGCGCATCCCCTCCGACGTTTTGGGCACCAGGAAGAATCTGGAGTAGAAGCCCTGATTGATCTGGTCGGGGGGTACAGGCTCGATGGCTTGAGAAGCCAGAAAATGTATCAACTCCTGGTGCATCGGGGTGGAGGTTCTTCGTTCCAGTTGGCTTGTGCTGGGGTCGAGCGTTGATGAGGGGAAGACTGGAAGCAGAGGCGGTAGCCTTCCCGGATGATCTGTAGGACCCACGAGTCCGTAGAGATGAGTCGCCAGGAGTCCCAGAAGGCGGTCAATCGACCTCCCACCGGAAGCGTTGTCTGCTCTTCTCCCAGCTGATTGTCAAAAGGAAGGGGTGCTTTTCCTGGGCGGGAGCGGTTGCTTCTTTTGTTTTCTGTCCCTTTGATGCTTTTGCTGATGCAAGACTGCATATGAGGGTTGGTATGATGCCTGCCTGTAGCGTGGCTGCCATTTATGGTAGAAGTTGTATTTTTTGTGTGTGGAGGACTTGCGGTTGTAGTTTTCCTTGAAGTTGGAACTGTGTTCCAGGCCATCCTTTGCGAGGGTCTGTAGGGTGGTGCAATGGTCTTTCATGTCATTGACCGTGTGCTTGACTTTATCTCCGAAGAGGGACTCGCCATTGCAGGGGCATCCGCAATGCGCTCGTGGGTGTCAATGCGCAGGCCAGAAGCCCACAGCCATGCTAGCCTCCTGGTGGAGATTGCAGTGCCAGCTGTGCGAGTGGCTGTCTCAAAGGTATCGTACACTGTACTTATCAGGTGTTTTCCACATTCTTTGAGGTCCCCAATTGTGGATGTAGCTTTTGCTGCAGCCTCAGGAGGGAGAGCTGCAATGGTGTCCTTTAGTGTCGTCAGCAATGTGTCTTGGAAGCGTATATGCTGAAATTGATGTGCAGCAATCCTTGCGTTCAGCATGGCTCCTTGGAAGACTTTCTTCCCCACGTCGTCCAGCAGTTTGGGATCTCTCCCCGGAGGGGAGTTGGCGTGATTGCGTGATGATTTAATGCGTTTCAAGGCAGAGGAGACGACGATGGAGTGGTGAGGTAACTGACTCTTCCCGAAGCCCGGGGCCTGGCTGGCTTGGTACTTTGTGTCCAGTTTCCGGAGGCAAGCAAGCGAGGAGGCTGGGTTCTGCCAAAGCTTGGTCTGTGCGTCCAGCAGGCACTGGTGGACTGGAAGTGTGGCAGGTGGCCTCGGGGCATTGAGGTACATGAGGACCTCTGACCCGGCTTGATCCGTGGCTTCTGCGGGAACAAGAGCTAGTGTGGTTGCCACTTTACAAAGAAATTTGGGGTAGGTGAGGTCCTCGTGGAGTGGCGCTGTGGAGGGAGGGTCCGTGCTGGTAACTGCGGTCACCGTGGATCTGTTGTCGGAGTTGTTCGAGATGCCGGATGCCTTTTCTGGGGAAGCAGATCCCAGTGGAGCTGTTCCTTCTTCTCCCTCCTCCTCTCCAGAGCTAAGGAAGGACTGGAGCGTGGAGTCATCTGAGAGATCGGAGTGCTGTGCGTCGCTGCAATCGGTGGGGCGACTTTGCTCCTCCGGGTGCGCTGGGGTGGCCTTAAGGCCTTCCTGTAGGAGGTTAGTAAGGTTGGAGAGAAGCTGAAGTATGGCCCCTTGGTTTGGGAGGACTGACCTGCCAGAGTCTGTGTCGTTGGTGCAAGGGTTGCCTCCGCTGGTTGCTTCTGGTGGAGCAGGGCTGATCACTGTGTTGCACTGCCTGTGTCCACTCCCTCCCCCGGGATCTGGGGAGTTGTTGTGTGCCGTTTCTTATGCAGAGAGCTGCTGCCCTTTTCTGAGTGCCTGGGGCTGAGGGATCATCGGTGCCAATGTTTTTCTGGGGGTGCTTTTTTCCTTGGGATGGTTGTGGCCCCGATCTCTGTTGTCCTGGCGGCTTTGCTGAGTGCCGGACTGGCGGTCATCGTGGCGATTGCGGCTCTGCCCAGAATCGGGCTTTCAGTCCTTAGATCACTTTGGTGCTGAAGGGCGTCCCTAGTTCTGTGTGTCCCAGCCTCAGATCTGCGTTCTGCAGCCCGCTGCCAGCTCCAATGATGCTCCGGCGCCGAGGGGGAATCCCTGCTTCTTCTCGGAGAGGCTCTGGAGTCGGCTCTGCGAGTGGGAGGAGACTTGCGGTGACGTCGGGGGGGACCCGTTGAGCCGGCCAATAGGAGCAGAGTGGGCGGTTCCTGCTGGACTTTCAAGATGGCTGGCCCCAGGGAAAACATGGCCCGGCGATTCTCTGCGGGGTTCCAGATGTCCAGAAGGAGCCTGCGGGGTAGAGGAGGCCTCAGCAGCGGCGCGATCGGGTACGGAGGCCTTGGAAGGCGCGTCCCAGGATGCCATGTTCCTCGAAGCTGGAAGGGATGCCAGGAAGTCTTGGAGAGCGTGGTTTCTCACTTTTCTTGCTCGGGGGGACATCCGAGTGCAGTGTTTGTAGTCGGTGACTTGGTGCTTTGTTCCCAGGCAGCGAACGCAGAACTCATGTGAATCGGTGCAGCTCATGTTTCTTGAACATCGATTGCACTTCTTAAAGCCTGGTTTTGCTGGTTTAGGCATTTCGTGAGTATTCTAGTTTGCTGGCTCGAAGGAGAGAGCAGGATTCCGCGTGTGTACGGGACGCGGAAGAAAAAAGACTGGCTGGCTAGGGGCAGGCTAGTGGGTTGGGCAGCTGGCTCATGCTCAGAAGGCTCGGAGCTCTAGAGAGCACTTCCGGGTACAGCGCCATCGGAGGACGTCACCAGGTGTGGCTGACGAATCCTGCTTGTCCAAGGAGAAGCTGGGTTCAGCTCCCAGACGAACCCTTCCACCCTCCCCCCTTGCCTGCAGAGCAGTGTTGTGAGTTGGTAGTAGTCAAGGGGGTTTTTTGTTTTGTTTTTTTTTAAACCAGCACCATCGCAGCATCTGGAAGTGAATCACTGCGGTGTTGATCCCTGAAGCAGAGAGGGGAAACTGGATCTCTCAAAACATGAATTCATGTTGGATCTTATGACTATGAACTGAGAAGTTTTAATATTTTTCAGTAAATGTTCTATTTTAACAGTATTGTTTGGGGCACTGATGATGAAATTATTGGGCAATGTGATATGATCTTGAAGAAGTTATAGACCGATTCCCATGGTTCCCCTATTTTTATATACTATTTTGGACATAGCTATTGATGTAAGACGTAGCCTGAATACTTTTCAGTTTTTCACTTGTGCCCTGGTCTTTATCTGCTGTGTATTTGCTAACGGACTGAGAATGGGAAAGCGTTGCTACCCGAGATAAAGAACATCGGATGAAGGGCTGTGTTTTGTTGCAGCTGAGTGAAAAGTAAAGAAAGGACATTGATTGCAACAATTTGGCAATTGAATTTGGGGATATTGGATTTTCCCTATTGGGCTTTATAAGAAGTTTATGGCAGCCTTGGACTATAAACTTGATATAATCAGCTGCTAAAGAGCGGGTTGCAGTACACTGAAAAAGCTTTGTGGATTTTCACTGGTCTCTTTAGTATAAGTGTGGGTATGTGATATGAATATTTATATGTATACATTTGATTCAAGTATAGCAATTTGATAATAGGATATACATCATTTCATCTTTCGGAGTAAATTTTAAAAGAAAGTTTCTTGATATCATCTTTTTCGTAAATTTGATTATATTAGGTTTGCAGTGTGAGTTTTTAAGTGATTTTTTTTTTTTTTGTTCATCTACATCAGCAGTCAGGTGTCCCAAGGACTTTGATCCAACCACATCATAAGTGCCGGCTTTACTGTGAAGAGTCTTCGGCTCTTCCCCAGTAGACCTGGGGAGCTCATCTTCCAGCACTATATTGCGGTTTGTTTTGTTGCGACTATCCATTGGATAGAACATACTTAATACAAACAAGTTAACACGATCACACCAGACAGAAATCTATTATTCATTACCAGGAATTACAGAGAATAAACGTTATCTACTAGAACCCAAAAATCTCTCTCTTCGTATTTACAAATAAGGAAAACCTATTCCCACCACATATACATATCTATCTTAGTATGATCTTCCAATTATTGGGAATCAACTCAAGCTCTAAGGACAGCAAGAAGTCCTACAACTAGGTACAAGCTTAGGCACAAAAGGGGCAACTCACAAGGGGCAGCAGGTGTAACCTTTGTGTTCCTGGGCAGACTGGTGGGCCACACTGGTCTTTATCTGCCGTCTTTCACTGTGCTACTATTTTCCTTTTAACAACGCCAGGCAGAGCTAAAGATTTCAAACTTATAATTCCATAGGATCACTTCTTCTCTAGATTCCGTGTAACACACCTTCTCCCTTATTTGTTTCCAGTATCGGATTAAGTTAGAATTATAGCATATAGGACAAGTTCCTAATATCGCCTCAGCAAGACCAACATTCATTTGAGTTGTTACCAAGAAGTTTCACAAGTTTTACTATTTAATAAATAAAAACAAAACAAAGAAAAGTAGAATGTAAGGTGATATATTCTTTGACTAGCCTTTGAGAGTTAAAAACACCCCTTCCTCAGCTCAAAGCAGGAGAGTTTTACTAGCGCCCTGACTGCTTTATAGGCTATAGAGTATATTGACTGTGTTTGTAGTTGCTGCCACAGAGATACTTATGGATTTTGTCAAAAGTTGAAGTCAATCTACAGGGCTCAAGCTGAGAGTTAAGATCATTCTCTCAAACTTTTTTCAATACCTACATGCCCATAAAAATTAGACATTCCCTTTAGTACAATACAAATCTCTTCCAGTTTAAGACAATTAACAAGAGAAACTCATTCCACTATTTCGTATGGAGCGAGCTGCTTTAGCAACTTCCCTCTATTAAAAATGGCTTCAATCTGATTCCTCTCGTTTTTCTGAGTCATTTTTCAGGGTTCTTTTTTTAGATATAGTAATTGACCCAGTCTCCACGTATCTTTTAATATAAGCATCTTATCCAGTTTGTTGGGTGATTTAGCATTTTAAATAGGAGATTATACCACATAGCCATTCTCTTTGATTTAAACCACGGGGAGTTAATCCATTGTGCAGGGAGGCAGTTGTGGCTGGACTGTTTTTGTGTTAACCCTGGAAACTTGTATCACTGCAGTTAGATGGGGGGCATAATAAATGAAGGGTTCTCCGTCTATACAGTGACATCATTCACTGACCTCTGCATGGTTTGGACTGGGAGGTGCTAGCCTTGACTATGGTTTTTCCATTTTTTTTAATTCACTTCTTTTGGTTGCTTATCATTAAGATCTGTTTTGATGTCCGAAAATCACAGCAGCTCTGCTATAGATAAATATGAAATTTGAAAGCATCCACGCTTTGTTCATTGTGTGCTCTTTCTTCCCCTCCCGCAGTACCATCTCTTCTCTGGCCTCAGGAGAGGCCGACCCCAGACCCTTCTTTTAACGCAGGAGCCTCACCTCTTGAACCTTGGCGTGGTAGGACGGGCCCAGAGCACTGCGGTGACGACAGCGGCAGAGGTGAGAGTGCAGGTGGAGGGACTTAGGGCGCCTCAGTTTCACTGTAATGTTTTCACCCCCTCAACGAATTGCTCCTGCTTTTCTCTCTGTTGCAGGTCCATAATCCAGCACCGTCCTTACTCCCGCCGTCACCCCTCACTGATGTGACCCCACCCCTCATAGATGTGGCCCCAGCCCTGGCAGACACAGCAAGGGAACTGAGCCTGGCAGAACTGGGGTTAGCGGCTTCCACTCCTGTCGGTGTGGTCCAGAATGTCTTCGAAAGCCTACATGTGAGCCTGGGACTGCCCTGGTGGGGCGCCATTGTGACTGGTGAGAAGGGGCCTTAAAAACAAAAGAATAAGGAAGGGGTGCTCAATGAGTCTTGCAGGTCACAAGGGGACTGAGTGATAAGAATAGAAGTCTGATCCTTGTCTACGAGGATTTCTTGCTAGCGATGTGTTGGAGCAGCTCACCCAGTGGGATCCTGGATAATCTTTATGTTCTTTTACCCACCCCCCACCTGTGCAGGGACAGTCCTGGTGCGCTTTATGATCTTCCCACTCATCGTGAAAGGGCAGCGGGAGGCTGCCAAGCTTAACAACCATATGCCGGAAATCAATCGTCTCACTAGTCGCATGAACAACGCCAAGAAAAGCGGCAACAAGTTTGAGTGTAAGAGAAGGTTCTCAATCATTTAGACTCTGTCAGCCCGGGAAACATGAGCCATGATCAGACGAGGGCGGACTGGCCCAGTATGCCATTTCTTGTGTTCTTTTAGTTGTGTTTAAATACTTTTGAACATGTTTCTGGAGGACAGGTCCATTGCAAACTGGTCAAAGGGAATTAGAAACAAGGAACTGAATGCCTCGGTTTATTTATCAGTGCTTATTTACCGCTTTTTGTGAATCAAAGCGATTTACAGAGAACTCAAGGATTGAACATTACATTAAACAAAAAATATATGTAACATCTTAACAGGTAGTGAAAGGGGAAAAGGGACGAATTAACTTAAATCAATGGGGTTTGCTGGGTACTTCTGTGATACAGGTTCGCCACTGTCTGAGGCAGGATGCTCAGCTTGATGAATCACTGGTCTGATCCAACACAGCACACAGGAAGTTCTTACCGCTCAAAGCATTCAATATGAGGCCACAGCTCTTACCCCACCTATTGCTACATCATGGCACACCTCCCGCCGGGCAGGATTTTCCAGACATCTAGCTGTGAGGCATATGACTATGGTCAGGCATTTTTGGGCACTGCATCAAGCCTCTAAAAGGTTTTTCCTCCATGCAGGGTTGTGACAGGCTCTCGGGACTCGTACCTTCCTATAATAGCTCTGTGACTGTAAATTTGAGTGACATTCCCCTATTCCACTCATTTTATCTGTCTCTCTTACACCCTCTAGTCTCCAAGGCGTACACAGACCTGATGCTGTATCAGAAGAAACATGACGTAAATCCCATCCGGGGCTTCCTGGTGCCTTTAGTGCAGGTGAGGCTTCAACCCCCTCCCTGCTTTTTCTGATAGTCACCAAGGCACCAGCACATGTAACCCCAGCATGAGCAGCACTGGGCATTTCTGTGACTGTTCGTAGACTGCCCTAGTGGCGGCACATCCCAGGGGCTCGGGACACTGCTGCATCCTTCTGTTTATTGACCCTCTCTTCTTTCCTCTCCTCTCCTCTGAAAACATCAGGCTCCCATCTTCATCTCGTTCTTCATCGCACTGAGGAAGATGGCCTACTTGCCAGTTCCCAGCATGCAGACGGGCGGATTGTGGTGGTTCGCCGATCTGACCGCAGCTGACCCCTTCTACATCCTGCCTCTGACTGTCACGTGCACCATGTGGATTATACTGGAGGTGAGTCCCCAGTCTCCAACTCCCTTGTGACTCCGATGGTTTAAACCTTTCTCCTGCGTACCGCTCTCATCCTTGCCTGTGTGTGTGTGTGTGCTATCCTGTTCAATATTCTATATCTTTCCCAGTCTTGGTGAATCTTTCTTTTCTCCACAGCTGGGTGCGGAGTCAGGTGTGGATAATCCCAACCTACGAATTATGAAGACAGTCTTTCGAATCATGCCCTTAATTATTCTACCCCTCACCATCAACTTCCCCACCGTGAGTTATCCTGCCTAAGAGAGACACACACACATACTTTGTCATCCCACCACAGAAGGAGACACATGCATGAACCCACCTCATTATTCTGCCCCAGAGATGAATACACACTAAATCTCCTAATTCTTCCTCTCACCATCAACTTCCCCCTCTTGGATGTGTATAGATAGATCAGTGGTCTCAATCCAGTTCCCTGGGACCCGCAAGTCAGTCAGGTTTTCAGAATATCCACAATGAATCTTCATGAGAGAGATCGTCATGCACTGCTTCCATTGTATGCAGATCTATCTCATGAATATTCATTTTCATGGATATTCTGAAAGCCTGACTGGACTACGGGGTCCCAGAGGACTGGGTTGAGAACCACTGAGATAGATAAATATAGGTGTTGCAGAAACACAAACAAGTAATATTGTATTGTGTATTATTTGCAAATACCAGGGGAAAGCCTTATCCACATTGATAGCCCCATACTATAAACTGTGCATATAACTGTTGTGAGCTCACAGATATTGAAAACATTGATACAGACTGCAGATTGTGTACCATTTAAATTTCAAAAAGTAACCTTCAAAGCTGTAATCTGAACTTTGTCCACAAGATGGTGCCATTGCTTCACTGATGCTTGTGGTCACAGTCCACGTCTCATTCTGTTTTATATGTTCTTACACTGCACTGCAAGACCAGATATTATCGTTTCTTTCTTCCTTTTCTTCCTCCTTAGGCTATATTCACTTACTGGTTAACTTCTAATCTCGTCTCACTGGTCCAAGTGGGCTTCCTGCGTATCCCAGCCATTCGTAGAAAGCTCAGGATCCCAGAGATGGTCAAGCACGACCCCTCTGTCGTACCCCAGCAGGAAGGGTTCCTCAAGAGTCTGAAGTCTGGTGAGTTCTGTCCCCTCCAGAACTCCTGCTCTTGCCAGCCAGCCACAAGCATCCAATCTATAGCAGAGCCAAAGTGAAAGAACTTACAGTATTTGTGACCCTGATCCCTTCGGTACTAAAAGTGACAGGCTCTATCCCAGGGTTATTCTGCCCATATTTCCTGTTTTTTATGTTGTGCTTCTTGAAGTTAACGTCTCACGCCTGTGTGGCCTTTTTGTTCCAGGATGGAACAATGCACAAATAGCACATCAGGCGGAGGAGCGAGAGCGGCGGATAAAGTACCATCTGGAAAATGCTGCCAAGGGTCAGTGTCCCTCTTCCCCTCCCCTCCCCTGCTTCTCTTTGCTTGTCCTCTGTGCCTCACCCCCTATCTTTCCCTCGTCTCCTTGTAGGACCTCTGAGACAGACGTTCTCCCAGAATCCCTTGAAGCAGAAGGAACACTCTCCCATTGCTGCCGCTAGCAAACAGAAGGCCCGCCCATGGCAGGACACCATCGGATAACAGCCTCAGCTAGACTCCTGCAGCATCTGATCTATGTGTGGCCTGATCCCTGGAAATGAAGGGTGGAGCAACTCTTACAAACTGTATTCACCTTTGCGTGAACAAAATAGTCACTTCTGCAGAAGCTGGATTTGGGGCTGGGAACTGCTGTCCCCCGTCATCTTCCCACACTCGGCTAATAAAATCACTGGATTCTCGTCCTCTCCTTGCTTTTGTTTCATAAGTGTAATGATCAGCCTTTGGAATTTCGCCTTCCTCAGGATGACTGCTTGATGATGTCATCCATGCGTGGTAGGCCCTCCTTTCTCTGCACATGGTCCCTCTGGGATGCCTCTCAGCCCTCTTCCAGAGGATACTGCCTGTGTCTTCACCTGGGGTGAGATTGGTGGATGGGATCCCCCTTTAACGTGATTCTGTTGAATTACTTGACTCCTTCTCCCATTTCTAATTCATCACCGCACAGCTCTTGCTTCTGCCTGAACACCACCCCAATTGCTTTAGGGGTGATGTCTGTCTGTCCTTAGTAAAGCAGTTAATCCGGGGGTAATATGGAGAATAACGGAATGGTCCGCCTGCTTTATTTATAAAGAAGCTTGGGGGAAGGGATTATGGGACTAGGAGGATGAAGAAGAAGAGTTTCGCACAGAATTTCAGATACAGTGAGGGCTGACCCTATGGGCAGCAGTACAAGGAAAGCACTTTCAAGCCACTGTGAGTGGAGGCCTTTTAGCAGCTGTGTGTGCCCATGCTCAAAGCCCGTCATGTCCTACCTCCATGTCAGAGTGAGTGGGGTGAGGCAGGCCTTTAGCATGTGCTTCTATGAGCACGGACAGTGGCTTTAAAGCGCTCCCCAGTGCCGTCTTTGAGATGCTGGGCTGCCATACCCCTTCCCCAAAGACAGATTTCATGGGGGGGGGGAGGCCAGCAGTAGCAGGGGGAATGGCGGAGGGGGGTGAGAGAGGCGGGAAACCCTAGGGGTGGGGTGGGGGGAGTTACCTTTGGGCACACTGTGGCCATTACAGAGAATACAAACAAAATGTTAAAATAGAATTAGTGGAATCTTGTCTCTCTATGTTCCTGGTATTTGTTTAATTTTCCTAAAAAATATATTTTAATCTGTAACAAGATTTATGAAAGCTGTTCCTATTATTGAGACTCTAATTCAGGGTCCTGGTCATCAGCATATGGCTACAAATACAGCACTGACAGGTGGCGAGTAGATCTGCTTCAGAGTCCTACGCAAGCATCGTACTGCAACACTTGAAGCCTGAATCCGGCACCGATAGCTTTGGCCCTCTACTGAGAACCTTACAGCTACTCTCCATTTTACTGTCTGTTTGCTTTCAGATCCTGACTGTGGCAGCTAGGGCCTTCCACAGTCAGAAGCCAGATTATCCTTGGATTTTCCCATCCCTGCGGGGTGTTTTATTGCTGCAGGCTGTCAGTCTGCAGGACTGTGGCTTTTTGCTCTGCTAACCTTAAACGTTGGAATAATGTCCTAAAAAAATCCAGAGCGGCTGCTATTTGAGCACCGTGGCAGTTGGCCACAACATTTAAATATCCATCAGATAGTGATTTTCTCTGAAGATCCTGATTGTGAACCCATAATGCAGCTATTATCCAGATAATTTGTCTGTCTAGCAATTCGGGCCTGCTTTTCCACCAGCTTAGACTATGCTGGGAGTAGAGGAGTAGCCTAGTGGTTACAGCACAGGCTTAGTAATCAAGAGAGCAGGGTTCGATTTCCCACTGGCACTGCTTGAGGCCTTGGGTAAATCACTTAACCCTCCATTGGCCTGGGAAGAAAGGCCTGGCAATCTACTTCCAGTGACACTGCCAAGAAAACCCAGGAGCTGCTGGGTCACCAGGAGTCCACATTATAAGAACATAAGATATGCCATACTGGGTCCGATCCAAGGTCCATCAAGCCCAGTATCCTGTTTCCAACAGTGGCCAATCTAGGTCATAGGTACCTAGCAGTTTCCCCAAAAGACACAGGTTCCGCAATGCTTGTACTGGGTCAAGCATTGATATCCTGGGTCCCTTCTTAATAATGGTTTATGGACCTTTCCTCCAGGAACTTGTCCAAACCTTTTTTAAACCCAGCTACACTAACAGCCTCCGGTAGCAAATTCCAGAGTTTGATTACACGTTGAGTGAAGAAATATTTTCTTTTATTAGTCTTAAATAGTTTACCCTGTAGCTTCATTGCATGTCCCCTAGTCTTTCTATATTCTGATAATGTAAACAATCGATCTGTGTTTACCCGTTCCACTCCGTTCATTAATTTATAGACTTCTATCATATCTCCCCTCAGCCGTCTCTTTTCCAGGTTAAAGAGCCCTAACCTTTTTAGCCTTTCTTCATAGGAGTATCCTTCCATCCCCTTTACCATTTTGGTGGCTCTTCTCTGAACCTTTTCTAATAACTCTATATCCTTTTTAAGATACGGCGACCAGAATTGCACACAATATTCAAGGTGCGGTCTCACCATGGAACGATATAAAGGCATTATAATATCTTTTGTTATATTTTCCATTCCTTTCCTTATGATTCCTAGCATTCTATTTGCTCTCTTGGCCACCGCTGCACACTGGGCCGAGGGTTTTAACATGGTATCCGCAATGACGCCTAAATCTTTTTCCTGGGTGGTGGTTCCTAATGTGGAACCTTGCATCGTGTAACCATAGTTTGGGTTGTTCTTCCCTAGGTGCATAACTTTGCACTTGTCCACATTAAATTTCATCTGCCATTTTGATGCCCAGTCTTCCAATTTATCAAGATCCTCTTGCAATTTTCCACAATCCTCTTGGGTTTTAACAACTTTAAATAGTTTTGTGTCATCTGCAAGTTTGATAACCTCACTCGTTATTCCACTTTCCAGGTCATTTATGAATATGTCAAAAAGCAGCGGACCCAGCACAGATCCCTGGGGTACACCACTATTCACCTTTCTCCATTGGGAAAATTGTCCATTTAGCCCAACCCTCTGCTTTCTATCTCTTAACCAGTTCTTGATCCACAGTAGTACACTGCCTCCTATCCCATGACTCTTTAGTTTTGCCAAAAGTCTCTGATGAGGGACCTTGTCAAAGCCTTCTGAAAGTCCTTGACTCAGAGGCACACATTGCAAACTAATCGCTACTGAATTATCTCCACACAGAATGTGGACAGTGCCATTGAATCTCTCTCTCACCATGCTTATCCTGATAAGAGCTTTTAAATATAAAGCCTGGGGTTTCTAAATCATCTCCTGGCTTTCAGGAAGGCAGCGCGATCATTACTCTAGCAACCTGCCTGAACTAGAGGTGTATTTTAGGTTCTACTGGGCTTGGGTTTAAGATTAAGCTCTGTCTGATCCCACTGTGATTTTATTTACATGATAGGGAGGTCTTAGCCCTATTGGAGGGAGTTTCGCTGGGACAGGGGTTGATCGAATGGATGTAAAGCGGTTTGTGGTCATAGGGAGAGATACATTATCTAACTGACCAGCTGTGGACACCAGTGGCATGGTTTCTATCAAGTTATATTTTACTGCTAAATGTGATTATATCTGTTATACTTTAATGGCATTACTTAGTCATTCATCTTGAGAAAAAAATTTGCTTTCAGTTGATGCAAAATTCAAATCTCATCTGAGCCGCCTGCAGCCATCACCCTCGTACCCATAAAACATGAATACATCAGCAACAGACTTAGAATAACTCGTCATTGGAACCTCATTCATGCATTGTAATGATAGATGTAAAGCATGAATACAGATAGTGGTTGGGACTGAAAGAACTACAGTTGTATGCAAAAGGCCAAGCATCCTTACTCATACTGCATGTTTCAGTGAATCCTTCAAGCGGACACAACCCCCTAATGCTACAGGGTTAAACATGACATCATTCTGCAAATTTTAATGCATGATTTTTTTTAGTTGTGTTTTTTTTTTTCTGCAAATTCAAAGTAAGAACTCTTTGGACACCAAGTTGCTTTAGTACTACGTTTTTTTTTAAACTATGTTAATAAGGCCCAAAATCTTTAGCAGCATGTTATGCCTTCAGTTGGTCAGGTAAAGACAGTTATCTTAATCCTTCTCATCCCGTGATGGTTGTTTTTGTCAACTTTCAACAATGATGGGCTTCTTTGAGCATTTGAAAATAAAGATAATTCACTCTTACAAAGGAGAGGAAGGCAAAAAAAAATTCTAAACACATCGAGCTGGCATTTCCAACTGTCTGAAACACTGTTAAGAAAGAAACATTTTCTATGATCTCATCACAAAAGCCATCATGTAAAGTCATTTTTTTAAGTGCCATCAAGTCAATGCTGACTCCTAGTGACTCAGCAGCCCTGGGTTTTCTTGGCAAGCTATAACTGGAAGTAACATAGAAACATGACGGCAGAAAAAGACCACATGGCCTATCTAGTCTGCCCTTCCATATCGCCCACTACAAGGGTCCCCTTTTTTCCTTTAGAGACCCTCTGTGCTTGTCCCATGCTTTTTTTAAATTAGATACTGTCCTCATCTCTACCACCTCCACTGGGAGACTATTCCACATATCTACTACTCTTTCTGTAAAGAAATATTTCCACATAATACTACTGAATCTATTCCCTTTCACCCTCATCCTATGTCCCCTTGTAGCAGAGCTTGTTTTCAATCGAAAGAGGCTCTCCTCCTGTGCGTTTATGTCACAGAGGTATTTAAACATCTCTATCCCACCTTTTCTCTAAAGTATACATATGTCTGTCCTCATATGCTTTATAACGAAGACCATTAACCATTTTAGCAGGCATCCTCTACACTGACTCCATCCTGTTTATGTCTTTTTGGAGGTGCGGTCTCCAGAATTGCACACTATACTCCAAATGAGGTCACACCAGAGATCTATACAGAGGCACAGTCATCTTGTTTTTTCTGGTGGCCATTCCTCCCCCTATGTACCCAAGCATCCTTCTATCTTTCGCCATCGCCTTTTCTTCCAAGGCAATGGAGGGTAAAGTGACTTGCCCAAGTGCCAGTGGGAATGAGCTCTGATCTCTTGGGTACTAGGCTGTTATTCTACAACCACACAAGATATCTTCTTTCCTTGTAGTGCTATATAACTGATTCGTAGTAGTGGTGAAAGTAATGCCTTGCCAGCACTTAATCACAAGCATTGATCTATTACATTTTGGGGGGGTGTAGCACAAGAAATATTCTGCAGGTGAAAGGAAGAATGGATTCAACTAAATATCAACATATTTTATAACTTGTGTCCCACAGTCAGTGGAGAAATTGAAGCTGAAAAGGAAGTTGGATATTGCAAGATCCAAAACATCCCTCAGCATCATCCATGAAGGTTACGGAAAGGCCTTCATTGTTCCCTGACTGGAGTAGCATTGAAAATCTGTGGGGAGAGCTCAACCGTGCAGTGCACATAAGGAGACCGAAGTGTATTTCTGAGCCAGAAGAATTCTGCAAGGAAGAATGGGGACAAACTTCCTAAAGCAAAAATAAAAAAGACTTAGTCTGCCGCAGAAAGGATTTGGAAGCTGTTATTTCTGCAAAAAGTGTTGCTGCAAAGTAGTGATTAACAGGATGTCCAAACTTTTGCACCTATCATATTCAAAATATGAAAATGATGAATCTCTAAAAATAATTACTATTATTTATTTGTAGGTTTTTTATGTATCGCAATTTGCAGGAAGTCTTTGTTTCCATGTCGTCCCTCCAGTCTAGTCCAGTATATGTGAGTTTGTCTCCCTCCACCAAAAGCTGGAGACTGAGCATGTTGGAGTTGTGGTGTTACAGTAGAAGCGCCCCCTGTTAGGTTCCAGAAACCAATATCTCAATCTCCAGCAGCTGGATAGAGAGCTGCGGCATGGTTGGACTCCGCTGGATAGACATTTGGGCCTAGCACTTAAAAAAAGAAAAAGGCGTGCTTCCCAAACCGACAGGAGAGTATCTTACAGGGATTAATTGATGGTGTCATCAACCTATCCATTATAGTTCTCACTGAAGTGGAGATAGACATCCTCAATAAAGGGCTGTCCTTCGTCTCCTTTTGGGATCAGGACCCTTTTGAAGTTAGCGTAGATCTGATTTTCTAAGTGTACTGCATCCAATTATATCAACTATTTCTATGTTGCCCAAAATACATAAATCTCTTACTGACCCCCCCCCCCCCTAGTTGCCCAATCGTCTCAGCTATAGGCTCTCTTTTTGAGCCTATCTGTCAATTTCTTGATGAACCTTTGAGGCCTTTTGTGACAACCATCCCATCATATACAAAGGAGTCATCCCACATTATACAGATTTAGGGTGATTTTGAAGGATACCACGACTGCCTAATTTTGGTTACATTGGACATCAATTCTTTGTATACCAGTATCCCACAAGAGGGGATGATACAGATTATCACAGATGTTCTTGTTGACTGAACATGTATCAAAAAATATGTCAATACCCTCTTATGACAACTGGCAAGACTAGCTCTGCCAGAGAACTATTTTCAATTTTGGGGCTATTTTATAAACAAATTAAAGGAGTTGTAATGGGTCCATCAATGGCTCCAGATATAGCAAACTTATATGTGGCACATTTTGAATCTACTTTTCTTCAGAAACACCCTTTTGAGAATTATGTGACAAGGTGGAGATGCTACATTGATGATGTGCTTCTGATTTGGGATGGGGAAGTTGAGACCTTGAAGAGTTTCCTAGAGTGGTTGAAGTCCTTGGACGAGAACTTACAATTTCAGGCACAATACAGCGATAGAGAAATATTATATTTGGATATTTTGATTTGGAAAGAAGAAACTGACCTGTTTAGAAAACCTACTACCAGAACCACATGTTACATTACTCTAGTTTCCATAATTGCTCTCTGAAGGAGAACTTACCTATGAACCAGTTCCTTAGGATCAAACGGTTATCCTCACAGACTAACGACTTTGAGCAGAATGCACAAGATATGACTAAGAGATTCAAGGACAGAGGTTTTGGTGATTGTTGTATTAAGAAGTCCTATAGTAGAGCACAAGGGGCGGGCCATGCCTCTGTCCTTAATATTACTGATATAGGAAGCCAAGATAAGATAGTATGTCTGTTTTCTTTATTGATGGATATTTCACGGGATATAAGAGAAGAATGGCATCTGCTCCAGACTTTACCTGAAGTTTCATATCGGTCGGTGACTATATAGAAGAAATACTCATCTGAAAAACCTGTTGGTTCCGTCTGCCCTTCCATGCCTTCTTTGCAAACTGAAGGTCAAAGGGCACTTTATATGCAGACGGTGTTCCGCTTGCGATCATGCATTTGTGACAAAAGAATTTTTTAGTCATGCTTATAGTCAGAAGAAGTTTTATCTTTCTGGTTTCACCAACTGCAAACCGGAATATGTGGTTTACATTGTTGTCTGCCTGTGCCTTCTGGTGTATGTTGGGAAGACAACCAGAAGCATCAGGACCCGCATCACCGAGCACAAGAGTTGCATAAGCAGGGGCATAGAAGCCGGCCCCCTCGTTCCACACTGGCAGGAGAAGAAGCATCTCCTCTCTGATCTGAAGTTTCTGATCCTAAAAATGGTACAGCAACATTCAAGAGGAGGAGATCAAGGAAATGCCCTTTTGCATATGGAACAAAAATACAATTCTTGGATGCAATCTTTACACCCATCTGGCCATAATCAACTTTGATTTCTCCATGTTCCTTTTGAGTTTTTTAGCCTGCAGTTCTCTGTTTTGCTTGTTTTTAAACTAGTTTTGGGGAAAATTTTCTCTTCTCCCTTCCCTTCTCCCCCTACCTCCCCTCCCCCTTTCTCTCCTCCCCCTCCCCCTCCCCTTTCCTTTCTTCCCCCTCCTTTCCTTCCCTTCCCTCCCTTCCTTGTTTTTAACATTTTTATCTATCTTATTTTTTCAACATCCTTTTATTGATTTTAACATTTTATTATCTCTTCTTTTATCTCTTCTATATGTACTAATTTCTGATGTTTTTCAATTTTTACATATAGTTTTCTATATTGTTTATATCTTTTTATATGACATTGGGTTTTCTCCTTATTTTTCACTTTTTTATTTGGTTTTATGGTCCTATTTTTATTTTAGTTTGGTTAACACTGTTGCATTCTCAGAAGTTCTACCTGTTCTTGGTAAGGGGACAAAAAGGCTGCATCGCATTAACAGCTTTAATACATGGTTCCAGAACTGGTGCAAACAAGAGGATTCAGATTTATTGGCAACTGGGGCAACAGATGGACCAACAAGAGACTATACTGTGCTGATGGACTACATCTCTCGGTCGCAGGGAAAAGAATCCTAAGTGAAAAATTCAGGCAGTATGTGGATATGCATTTAAACTAGGAAAAGGGGGTGACGGATGTGGAAGGTCAACATCTGCATGCCACCCCCTGCAAAAGCAGAATAACATCAGAAACAGCCACACTTTTAAACCACACATCAAAAGCAAGTGGGCAGAACAAAATCAATGCAAAATACACACAAGCCAGGTAAATGCTGGAAAGCAATGAACACAAATGCTTGAAGTTTAGCCAACAAAATTCCAGACCTGGAATCCCTAATGGTGGAAATGAATTTGGACATTGTGGCCATTACAGAAACATGGTTTAATGAATCACATGATTGGGATATAGCCATAGCTGGCTATAATCTATTCAGAAGAGACAGAGAAAATGGAAAAGGAGGAGGAGGAGTAGCCTTGTATGTCAAAAGCAATATTAAAGCTACTGAAATGCAAGGGACATGGGGAAAAGAAGAAGCGCTCTGGATTGTGTTGGAAAGAGGAGATGCCACTGTCATCCATATTGCTGTAGTCTACAGACCTCTGACTCAAATTGAAGAGAGAGATAACAAATTGATTATAGATATTGCCAAGATAGCAATAAAGGGGGAAGTGATCATATTAGGTGACTTTAATCTACCTGATGTGGATTGGATTACTCCTTCTGCACATCTAGAAAGAAGAAAAAAAAATTGTGGATGCTCTCCAAGATGCATTACTTAGACAAATGGTGATGGAACCAACCAGGGAAAGCTCAACGCTGGATTTAGTGCTCACCAACGGTGATAGCATGTCGAATGTCTGCGTGAGTGCCCCTGTGAGCAACAGCGACCATCACACGGTGTGGTTTGAGATAAAAGCCATGGTACAGGCCAATCATAGCAAGCTCAAAGTCCTAAACTTCAAAAACACTGACTTCAATAAAATGGCCGAGTACTTAAAGGAGGAGATGATGGGGTGGATGGAGATAAGGGAAGTGGGGGAGTGGTATAGTGGTTAGGACAAGGTACTTCAGGCCGGAGGGCCAGGGGTTCAAGTCCCACCTGGGGACAGCAATCTCAGGCCGGAGGGACTGGGATTTCTAGTCCTATAGGCACCCCTTGTGGTCTTGGGCAAGCCACTTAACCCTCCATTGCCGATGTTCCCTGTAAGTATTAGCGTATGTATCTCATATCCCCTCATGTTAAATGTATCCCCCAATTGACCGCTTTGACCCAGTGAAAAGCAGGATATAAATACAGCAAAATAAATAAATAAAGTAGAATTGCAATGGGCTAAACTAAAGGTGGCAATAAAAGGGGCAACAGATAAATATGTAAGAAAAGTAAATAAAAACAAGAGGAGAAGGAAACCTATTTGGTTTTCCAAAGAGGTGGTTGCTCAGATAAAGGCAAAAAACACAGCTTTCGCAAAATTCAAAATCTTGCAAACAGAAGAACACAGAAATGAATACAGGATCAAGCTCAAAGAGTCTAAAAGAGAAATAAGGATAGCAAAATCAAAGGCAGAGGAAAAGATGGCTAAAGATGTTAAGGGTGGCAACAAAACTTTCTTCAGGTATATTTGGGAAAGGAAGAAGATCAGAGTTGGAATTGCAGGACTCAGAAGTGCTGGGAAAGGACTCGTGGAAAGTGACACTGAAAAAGCAAAATTGCTAAACAAATACTTCTGCTCTATTTTTATTAAAGAAGATCCTGGAGATGGACCAGCTGTGACTCCCAAATATAAAAATGGGAATGAAGTAGATACCACACCATTCACAGAAGATGAGGTGTTAGAACAACTTGCTAAACTGAAAGTGGATAAAGCCATGGGACTGGATGGGATACATCCCAGGATACTGAAAGAGCTCAGAGAGGTTCTTGCAGGACCGTTAAAGGATGTCTTCAACAGATCCTTGGAAACAGGAGAGGTTCCTCAGGACTGGAGAATGGCTGATGTTGTACTTCTACACAAAAGTGGTGATAGGGAAGAAGTGTCAAACTACAGGCCCGTGAGCCTTACCTCAGTGGGGGGAAAAGTAATGGAGGCGCTCCTGAAAGAGCGAATAGTGAACTTTCTCAAAACCAACGGGCTGCAAGATTCGAGGCAACAAGGTTTTATTGAAGGACGGTCTTGCCAAACAAATCTGATTGAGTTCTTTGACTGGGTGACCAGAGAACTAGATCAGGGGCATGCAATGGATGTCATCTACCTGGATTTCAGCAAAGCCTTTGATACTGTTCCTCATAGGAGGCTTGTCAATAAACTCAGTAGCTTGGGGATGGGTCCCAAGATGGTAAACTGGATTCTGATGGTACATGGAGCTCACTCGGATGAGAGGAAGGTGATTAGCAGGTTGCCCCAGGGTTCGGTCCTGGGCCCGGCACTGTTCTTTGTATTTGTGAGTGATATTGCTGAAGGACTGAATGGAAAAGTCTGTCTTTTTGCAGATGACAAAAATTTGCAACAGAGTGGACTCCCCCGAGGGAGTGGTTAACATGAGGAAAGATCTACAAAAGCTGGAAGACTGGTCTAATGCTTGGCAACTACGATTTAATGCGAAAAAGTGCAGTGTCATGCACTTGGGTAGCAAAATTCCAAGGGAAAAGCACATGATAGGGGGTGAGAGGTTAGTGTGCACGGTTCAGGAGAAAGACCTTGGTGTGATTATCTCTGATGATCTCAAGGTGGCAAAACAGTACGACAAGACGGTGGCAAAAGCCAGGAGGATATTGGGCTGCATACAGAGAGGGATTACCAGCAGAAAGAAAAAGGTACTTATGCCTCTGTACAAGTCACTGGTGAGGCCTCATTTGGAATACTGTGTTCAGTTTTGGAGACCATATCTTGCAAAAGATGTAAAAAGACTGGAAACTGTTCAGAGGAAGGCAACCAAAATGATTTGGCGCCTGCGTCAGAAGCCTTATGAGAAGAGACTTGAAGACCTAAATATGTACACTTTGGAGGAGAGGAGGGACAGGGGAGATATGATTCAGACCTTTAAATACTTAAAGAGAAATGATGAACAAACAAACCTCTTCCAAAGACGGAGAAGCTGCAAAACTAGAGGGCATAACATGAAGCTGCAAGGGGGTAAATTGAAAGGCAATGTCAGGAAATATATTTTCACTGAAAGGGTGGTGGGTGCTTGGAATGCCCTCACAATGGAAGTGGTGGGGGGCAAACATGGTGACGGAATTCAAAACGGCATGGGACAAATACAGTGGATCCCTTTACAGCAACAGGATAAAAACAAAATAAATGGTATCATCTAACGTCTCAAATAGGGGTGTCCTACATGGAGTGGTGGGTTCACTCCTAAACAAAGACATGGGGAGGGGTGGCCTGCACAGAGCGACAGGTGCACCTACTCTTGCCTTCTTGCTGGGCAGACTAGATGGCCCATGCTGGTCTTTATCTGCCGTCATTTACTATGTTACTATATTCTTATTTCGCATTTTATTTTTAGATTGGATATTTTATCTATGGTTTTGTGTTTGTGTTTGTATATGACTAGTCTACTAGCTGGTGTATCCTCTGTTTTTTTATTCCATTGCTGTTTTTTATTCCAGTGCTGTTTTTTATTCCAGTGCTGTTTTTATTCCATTGCTGGTTTTTATTCCAGTGCTGTTTTTTATTCCAGTGCTGGTTTTTATTCCATTGCTGTTTTTTATTCCAGTGCTGTTTTTTATTCCAGTGCTGTTTTTATTCCAGTGCTGTTTTTTACTCCAGTGCTGTTTTTTATTCCATTGCTGTTTTTATTCCATTGCTGTTTTTATTCCAGTGCTGTTTTTTATTCCAGTGCTGGTTTTCTTTACTTGTATTTCTTTGATCATCATCTCCTCGTTGTGGTTTCTAGTCAGGTGCCCATCTCAATCGTGGACCCTTATTTCTATCACATAGCTTTGTCAGACCCATGTTACCTAGGGTTAGTTCGGTTTCCCTGCATAGCATGACCACCTCGGATCCCCTCTTCCGTTGGTTTTAATTTTGTTGCATTTTCTTTCCATCCTATCTTGACATCAATTGTTTAACTGGACAAGTATATTGTGCAATGTGTACTGATCATGGTTACCCCAATGGGGTTCTGTGAGTCTCCCCTCTTAGTCTATTCCATCAGTTGTTGAATTAAAACTCAATAGCATACCTTTTAGTGGTTTTAAATGTTTCCATCATACTTCATGGTTGACATGGAACGTCTTCAAAGCAAGCTCAGGGCACAGCAGTAATATCACTGAGTTCCATCTTGAGGGGATTTTTATTATTTATTCATTGTCAGCCATTTGTGTAAGTTTTATTTTCATTTTCATTTTTACCATCCTTTACCTTGACGACGATATCCCGCCATGGAGTTTTTTATTATTTGTTTATAGGTTGCCCTGGCAAGGGGTTTCATTTTGGCGGGCTTTCCAGGTTTAAACGATGGTAGCAGACGGCATAGCTGTATTTGTCTGCTGTGTACAAATTTCAAGCCGCGTGAGTATTTTATTCTCAGGGTGGCATCTTTAAGTCTGTACTTTCATTTTTATTTTTAAGTTTATACTTGGCAGTTTTAATAGATCAGGGTTTTTACCTTTGTTCTTAATCTGACAGGTGCCAGTTTTGAGTATAACTGTGTCTGCGGATAGGCATAAGCACTTGGGAATTATCTGTTTTAACACCACAGTCCTTTTGGATCTGTGTAGACTCTTCCATGATAATTTTCCTAGTTCTTTATTTATGAATGGATCCTATGTGAGAGACCCACAGTTCTCTCTATATAATTCATGACGCAGGGGTGGGAGACCGTGAATTGCGTTTCATTGCATCCTTTCCACTGGTCATTGCTTTAATAAATCCAAGGGAATTAATGATGGAGCTCTCTTCATGATGAGTACCCCTTTCTGGTCATCCCCACACAATGAACTGTATATAGTTCTCCCCTAAGCTATTCTCCTGTTCTCTGTAAGCGCATTGTGTCGTTGTCGCATTGTTCTGTTCACTGTGAACCGCACTGATTTTTAATAGTGCGGTATATAAGAAATGCAAATAAAATAAATAAATAAATAAAATGCATACGTGGGGCTCTTCAGGTTTTACTTAAAATTTCTTCCCTGCCCTCCCTTCTTTTCTTTATAGAGTTTCTTCATACCGACTTGTTGTTGAGTGGCCTTGTGAAGTAAGCGCTCCCTCTTCATTCTGTTCATACATGAGATTGTATTTTATCTCATGTCCTGATAGCAATACCAGCTGCTTTCCTCATGCTATTGCATTTATTGGATTGCCCACTTGTATATCATATATTGTATATGTTGTTGTATGGTATTTTGTGTAACAGTTCCATTATATGGTTTTGAGATGTCTTTCACATTATTTAATGTTCTTTTAATATATTGTTTACGTGTATTCTTTTATTTTTAGATGTTATATACAATTCTTTTACCTGTATGTTTTTATTAAGGTCTCACTTACCCCTGCTGAAGGCTCCTACCAACCAAAACATGGCCCGTGTAGGGAGGGACTGTTGGATTTATCAATAAAAATGTTTCTACTCATGATCCTACTCCACAGTGTGATTCATCGACCTGCTCTCTGTACTCTACGTTGTCTGCTGCAGGTGTGGTTATTTGTTTTCTTTTTAGAGTGTAAGGGCTAGCAGCAGCAGGGTCTGCTATCAAGTCCCAAGACCCTCTGATGGGTCAGGTGCAGCCCTGGGGTTAATATACCTGGTGGAACAGGCTCCTTTGTCGTTGTCTCCCCCCCCCCCCCCCCAATACCTCCTGTTAAGGTTTGCCTAGCTTTCCTGTTTTTGATTATATAATTGGTACTGTATGGCGCCGTGCCTTTCAAAAAAAAAAGCTTCACAAAGTGAAAGGACTCCTGCAGTTTGCAACAGGACGGTCTCAGAGTGAATCAGATGTGTGGCAGTACTTTGTGTTGGTGATATTTGCTCAGCTGTCCGTCGGCTGTGGCGTAGGGGGCGAGTAGAACAGTTCATTCCATTCCCCGGGCCGTCTTGAGTGTTCTTTTCCTGCCGCAGTGTTTGCATGATTTCAGTCCCTTCAGCTTGTGCTGTCTGCAGGAAAAGCCACGGTGTTGTGTTTAAAGGGCTTTGCCATACCTGTGCACATCAGGGGAAGTTGGCAGAGTGCATTTTTTTATATCAGGGCCATGGAAAGTGAATAAGAGGCGTCCCTGCAGGATGTCTCCGAGGCGGCAGGTCCAGCGATTTTGGCAGCCATTTGCTCATTGGGGAAGGGGGAGCACCGTAAATCAAAGGAGAAGCATATTTCAGCACCAAGGACAGTGGAATTAGGTTTTTGTGAGGCAGCAGAAACAGTTTTTTCTCCCAATTTTGTTTTATTAATGCATAAGGCATATTGCATAAAGAAAAAACGGGGTAGTAGTATGGACACCCCAGCTATAAGAACTTCTCCATTGAAAAGCGCAGAGGAATCCCTGCAGGATGGAACCCCCAAGTAAAGGGCCCCCTCCCTCTAAAAGAAAGGTGCATGGAGGAGTCTTCCTGGGCAGAACAGGCTTCTCCTCAATCGCCTGTGTCAGAAGACCCTAGGAGGGTCCTTTGGATCTCTGGGGGAAACTGGGCAACCACCTTTAGAAGATTGGGGTCCTCTCCCTGTGGTGTCCCCCCATGTGGTTAGGGTTTTCCAGCATGAGGAGCATCCTTCTCTGATAAGCCACTCTTGTAGTATTCAACATCCTTCTCTTCTCTTCCACAGTGGAGGAGCCCTTAGAGGATCTGCTGTAGCAGGGCTTTAAAAACGCTCAAGCCTCCTTCCCCGTCCACAGAGTCATTAAGAAGATGATAGAGATGGAATGGGAGGTACCAGAAGCCGGCTTAAAGGGTGGAAGGGTCAAGGGTCGGTTGCACCCATTCCAGAGAAGGAAAAGGGCCTCCTGAAAATGCCTAAGGTGGATGCTTTGGTCTCAGCAGTGATCAAAAAGACCACTATTCCCATGGAGGGCAGAGCAGTTCTTTGGGATGTGCAAGACCGTAAGCCCGAGACCCTTTTGAAGCAAGCTTTTGATACCAGTGCACTGGTCCTACAGGCTTCAATCTGTGGGCCCTATGAGACCAGAGCTAAAGGCTCACCTCTTTCAAGCCGTTTTTGGATTTTAATCCTGTGCTCTCCTGTCTCAATACCCTTCCCTGCTGTACCCTTATTCTCATATACTGTACTGTCTGTCATGATTAGAGTGTAAACTCTGATGAGCAGGGACCATCTTTTATATATGTGTCTGTACAGTGCCGCATATACCTTGTAGCACTATACAAATGATTAATAGTAGTAGCTTCTATTT
This sequence comes from Ichthyophis bannanicus, assembly GCA_033557465.1. Taxonomy (NCBI): domain Eukaryota; kingdom Metazoa; phylum Chordata; class Amphibia; order Gymnophiona; family Ichthyophiidae; genus Ichthyophis; species Ichthyophis bannanicus. The sequence goes on from CM066048.1 coordinate 128,113,019, forward strand.
AATGGATACAGAATTTGCCAGAGACAGAATCTCGGGTGGAATCATCGGAAGCCGTTAAGCTTAAACCAGCCTTGGCCTGTCTAGCCGATGCCTTCTATGACCTGGTCCGAGCCTCAGCTAAGACTACGACCTCTGTTATCGTGGCTCAACATTTCCTGTGCTTACGGAACTGGTCGACCAATATAGCTTCCAAAACCAGCCTCAGTAAACTCCCCTTTAAGAGCAAACTACTCTTTGGAGAGACGCTGGATAGGTGCAGGTAGTGCTACTGGGGTCACATGCAGGGCTCTCCCTTAGCGGCACATCCGGATGTGGCTCATCTTCTCAGAGCAGCGAAGCAGTGCATCCTGCAATTTGGACCGTCGTTCTACCATGGGATCTCAATTTGGTACTTTTTGCTTTGACAGGCCAGCCCTTTGAACCTTTAGGTCAGGTGTCACCGAAGGACGTTATGCTGAAAACAGTATATTTGTGGCTATTTGCTCGGCTCAGCAAATTTTAAAGCTGCAAGCCTTGTTGTGTGGAGATCGCTTTCTGGTCATTTCCAAGGAAAGGGTGATTTTATGACCGTTTCCTTCCTTTCTGCCAAACGGTGACCCTCCTGTTTTTATCTCCTCCACAAGACTCCAATGGGGATCGTCAGCTGTAGCTATTGGATTTGTGTAGAGTCTTGCATTGCTATCTGAAGCACACAGAGATGTTTTATAGTTCGGATAGACTGTTTGTGTTATTCAAAGGTCTGCGTAAAGGAGAAGCAGCATCCAAGTTGTTGGCATGCCGGATTAACGAGATGATTATACAACATACTACAAACTATACAACACAAGTAGATCAACACTGCTGAGCCTAAAGACGTTTTGACCTTAATACTGCCTATAATTCTTACACTGTTGAACTTCTCCTACTATATCTATACATAGTTAATTGTACATAGTTCCAAAAAGTTTAAAAGTTAAAAGTTCAAATGTTAATTGCACATAGTTCATGTTATTGTTCAATGTAAAAACAGTAACGCCTACCTGTTTACTCAGTTGTTATATGTAAACCGCACCTGATCCTCGGAAGGTTGCGGTATATAAAAATTTGTTAAATAAATAAATAAATAAATGATTGCCTTGATTTATTTGCTGAAGTCTAGAGAAGTACCGCATGGGTCCTCCTTGCATACTTTCACGCATCATTACCACCTGGACATTCAAGCCGTTAGTGATGCACGTTTTGGAGCTTCGATGCTACGAGCCGGACTCGCAGGTCCCTCCCATGATTAGTTGCTGCTCTGGTACATCCCACACATACTGAACTGGACTGAAGGGACGACATGGAAGGTGAAATTAGACCTTACCTGCTATTGTCTTTCCTTGAAATCCCTTCAGTCCAGTCCAGCACCCTCCCTTGTTTGGTGAAGGTTTCCTTTCTCTGGTTTTTGAATATATATATCCTAAATCATTAATGTTGAGCCCTCGGTGATTCCCCCCCCCCCCTGTTATATGTCCCACCGCTTTGACCCGGTGAAAAGTGGGATATAAATACAGATAGATAAATAAATAAATAAATAAATAGAGCTGAGGACTTGTCCGGCTGTTCTCGGGAAGGTCTCATCTCAGACTCCTTCGCTAGAGGAGGCCCCCCCCCCCTTTCTTTCCAGTTGAGGGTTGGAGCTGAAATTGGCAAATATGAATCCCTGACGATGGCACAATTTCTCAGTCTGTACATAGTTCTGTATGTTTGTGATACTCAGTTCATGGATAAGATTTGTTCAGCTTTGTTTACAATGCAGGGATTCTTTCCCTGACTTAGTATATTGTGCTCTCTCGAAGTCTGCTTTGTCAATTGGATACTGGTTTCTGGGGCCTAACAGTGGAGCTTGTCTACTGTGACATCACAGTTTTGACATTCTCAATCTCCAGCTGCTGGTGGAGGGAGACAACAGACACCTACTGGATTGGACTGGAGGTACTCAAGGAAAGACAATTAGCAGGTAAGGTCTAATTTTGCCATTTAACTTCATAGCATTTAGAGGTCGTATCATCTTCTGTTCACATGGGAATTCATTAAAACATAAGATTGACGAGGAGTGTCTAAACCTTTGCACACAGCTTTAAAATCAAGCTCCATCCCTACACTCTAGGAAAACAAAGTGAGAAAATATATTTCAGTTCCAAAAAAATAAATAAATATGGAATGAAGAGAGATCACGTGAGCACATGAGCGAGTGAGGACGTGTCCTCATCGTGCTCCCGGGCCGTTCCCCTAAACCGGCAGGAAATCTGCATTAATCCCGGTGCAGGTGTGTGGGGAGATAAGGCTGAGTAACGAGAGTGCCCCGGAGAGCCTAGGAGAAGCGGCGGTAATGGCAACGGCATGCGTTCTGCAGCAAAGGAGAAGCTGCATGGGCCCCGCGAGTCAAAGATGGCGACCGCTCCGCGCCCCAGCACGAGTCCAGATTCCCCGGGCTCTGGAAATGGAGAGTTGGGGGCGGAGGAACTGGTGCACGAGGTGGCTAAGCTCCTGGAGCCTAAATTTGACTCCGTGTTGCAGAAATTGGAGGAAATGGCGGAGACGTATGCCGAAATTACCCGGAGAGTGGAGGAGGCTGAACAGCGTATTACAGTACTGGAGGAAAGCGAGGTGAAGCGGGAAGCCGATGCTAAAAGACACCAGAAAGAGATTGATGCGCTGCTTCTTAAAGTGGATGATTTGGAGAACAGATCCCGCAGGAATAATCTATGCTTGGTGGGAGTGCCGGAGACCTGGTCAGATCAACAGCTTGCTGGCTTGTTTGAAACTTGGCTGCCAAAGGAGTTGGGCCTGGTGGAGCTACAAGGACAAATCATAGTAGAGAGGGCGCACCGTCTGGGCCCGAAGAGGGGTCCCAATGAAAGACCGAGACCGGTGCTGGCCAGGCTGTTGAACTTTCAACACAAAACAGCGTTACTGCAGGCTTATCGTAAGCGGAGATCCTTGCAACTGGACAAGCATTTGATCCTTATGTTTCAGGACTACTCCGCAGCCTTGGCTGCAAAACAGAAGGAGTTTGCACCCCTTTGCAATGAGTTGGCGGGTGCGGGAATCCGCTTTGCGCTCATCTACCCAGCTTTGCTCAGAATTTTCCACGAAGGGATGACACACACTTTTGATCAATCCCGGGCTGCAAAACAATTTGTGGGTACCCTGCTTCCAGGCCAGACCGCAAATGAAGCCTTGGTCCATGGCATGGGACTGTGCGAACAGTGTGCATCTTCGGGCATGAGCATTGCCACTAGCGCCCAGACTGGTTTGCGGTGGCTGGGGCAGTATTGCTCATTGTTCCTCAGACTGGACTGGCTAATGTTGTTGAGTTTTAATGTCTACGGGGACAGCTCCTTGGTTTCATTCTATGTGGTTTATATACGCTTGGCCTCCCTCCCCCCCACCTTTTTTCTTTTCTGACAGTGCTGGGGGGAGCGGCCCGGACGTGTGGACAGTGAGCTATCCCATTGGGGGAGTATGGTGGAGGCTCTTAAGCTGAGAGGGGGGAGGGTAGGGTGGGCTGTGATGGGGGGAAGGGAAGAGGGGTGGGGAGGGGGGCTGGAGGGTAGGGGGGAGGGGGAGATGGGGTGGGGGAGGGTTTTGGACGGGGGCTTGAAACGGGGAGGGGAGGCACGGGACAAGGCTTGCGGGGAGATGTTCATTGGGGCCATGGGAGTGATGCTTGGGGGGCCGAGGCTGGGCGGTACCCTGAGCTGCCAAATCAGAAAACTCTTCGCAGAAAGCTCCTGGGGCGCACACAGCGATGACCCACATTGAGATTGTTTCCTGGAATGTGGGGGGGATAGGCTCCCCAATAAAACGTACCAAGATATTGCAAGCACTTAAGAGGAAGGGGGCGCAGATTGCGCTGCTGCAGGAGACCCATATGAGTGACATAGAACATGGGAAGTTAGCAAGGGATTGGGTGGCGTCCACCTACGGGGCTTCATCTGGGTCTAGAAAGGCGGGGGTGGTAGCGTTGGTTAAACGTGGTATACCTTGGAAGGTTGAGCGCTGTGAGGCTGACCCCCAAGGGCGATATGTCTTCTTGCGGGCGCGGCTGTATACACAAGAGCTATGGTTGGGGAATGTGTACGCCCCCAATGTGTATGACCACGGGTTTTTTAAGGAGTTGTTGAAATTTATTTTGAAAGCGGAGGGGAAGAAGCTGATCCTAGTCGGCGATTTTAACTGCCCGCATGATCCTGGGATGGACAAATCTGGGGGGTGTGCAACAGGGGGGTGGACTAAGAAGGGAATTGGCTATCTGTGTAGGATGGGGGAGATGGTAGACGTTTGGCGGGCACTCCACCCCGGGGTGCAGGAGTACACGCACTAGTCGAGAGCCCATGGGACATGGTCTCATATAGATTATATCTTGGTCAATGCAAGGAGCTTTAGCAATGTGTCCCAGGCAGAAATCGAACCGGTTATGATTTCGTATCATGGGATGGTTTGGATACATTGGGACGCGCACGCTCCGGGTAGGTTTGGATGGCGTTTCCCCACCTACTTATGGGAAGATGAGGATTTTAGAAAGTATTTGGTTGGGCAATGGGAGGCATACCTTGAGTTCAATGATACTCCACAGTGCTCCCCGCGTTTGCTGTAGGAAGCCAGTAAGGCGGTGATGAGGGGGGCTATCATTACCTACACGGCCCATAGACGCAAACACTTGGACAAAAGTCTGCTTGTTCTGGAACGTTCTCTTATGGCGCTGCAGAGAAAGCAGACTCGAACGTGAAACAAGGCCGCTCAGCAGGAGTATGTTAGGGTTCAGGAGGCCTTGAGTGAGCTGTTGCAGCAGCGAGCACACATGTCCCGACAATACTATAAACATCAGCTGTATCGGTTTGGGAACCGGTCGGGTCGCTTGCTGGCTAGGTTGGTTAGGGATGCTGGGGGTACGCGCTTTATCCCGGTGCTCAAGGCGGAAGGGGGGGCTCTGCAACATGAATCGCATCAGATTGCGTCTATTTTTAGAAACTTCTTTGCCACTTTGTACACGGAGGTGAGAGATTATGCGACAGCGCGGAAATTTCTCAGCGACCTTCACCTGCCCACCTTGGGAGATGAGGCAATGAGCGTTCTGAACGCCCCTCTTTCAGGGAAGGAAATACAGAGAGCTATTTGGAGAGGCAAACCGCATGATGCCCCGTGCCCCGATGGGTTTGGGGCGGAATATTATAAGATCTTGGAGAATAGGATTACCCCGGTCCTTTTGGTTATGTATGATACGGTTTTTACTGAGGGATGCTTCCCCAGGGACATGCGGTGTGCTGACATCACAGTTATACCTAAGGAAGGGAAGGACCCTACGGAACCGGCCTCCTATAGGCCAATATCTTTGATAAATTACGATGTAAAGCTTTTGGCTTCCATTTTGGCGGAGAGGTTGAACCCTATCCTGCCTTCCTTGATTCATCCGAGACAGGTGGGGTTTGTGCAAGGCAGAGAAGCTTCAGGGAATATAGCGAAGATTCTTGTGGGAATGGAATATTGCCTAAGAGAAAAACAGCCCCTGTTGCTGGCCAGTCTAGACTCAGAGAAGGCGTTTGATAGAGTGGCGTGGGAGTATTTGTGGGAGGCCCTGAGGAGATTTGGGTTTGGGGGGGTATTCTTGCAGTGGGTACAGATTTTATATTCAGTACCGCAGGCGAGAGTTGGAGTCAATGGAGTATTCTCAGCGCCCTTTACGCTTGAGCGGGGCATGCGGCAGGGCTGTCCTCTCTCACCTTTACTCTTTGTGCTTGCGTTAGAGTCGCTGTTGCAGGCTTTGCAGGAGGATTCTCAGATAGTGGGGGTAGGTGTGGGGGGGCAGGAGGAGATGAAATTGAGTGCCTTTGCGGATGATATGCTCTTGTGTCTCGGTACCCCGCAGACCTCCCTGACCAGGGCGCTTCAAATCATAACATACTTTGGTAGCTTCTCGGGTTTGAAAATTAACTCAACCAAATCTATGGCCCTTGATGTTGGTGGGAGGGTTCGGCAGGACTGGAGAGGCCCGTTCCTGTTGACATGGGCCTCGGGCGCGTTTCGATATTTGGGTATACAGTTGCCAGATGCTCCGGAGAGAGTCTATGAATGTAACATTCCGGGACTCTTGGAGCGGGCACGGAGAACGTTTCAGAGTTGGTTGGCTTTACCTCTGTCTTTGAGGGGTAGGGTGTCTTTATTTACTATGGTGGAGCTGCCCCGCTGGTTGTATGTTCTGCGGATGCTACTGATTTGGGTCTTGGGCAAAGACTGGCAGCGTTTTGAGCGTTACTTAAGTCATTTCCTGTGGAGGGGGAAGCGGGCGCGCATACCTTTAAAGGCCCTTATGCGGCGGAGGGAGGAGGGTGGTTTAGAGCTCCCTTCAGTGCGTAACTACAATCTGCGGTACCTGGCATGCCACTTGGCGGCTTTGGTAGGAATGGAAGGCGACGGTCCGCCTGTGCCCCAGGTACATTGGGCTGACAATCCTGGCCAGGGGTTGTATATCCTGCATGCCCTGGGACACAAACTTCCGCCAGATGTGAAGGGAGGGACCTATGTGGGCTCACTTCGGGCAGTGTGGAAGGCAATCTGTAGGAAACGGGGTTGGGACTGGCGCTGCTCGTTGCTGCTCCCTTTGGTGGGAAACCCCGAGTTTGCTCCAGGTTTAACTATACCGGTTTTCAGGACGTGGGCGCAGAAGGGCCTCGTCTCTGTTGGGGATCTGTGTGATGCTCCTGGAGGGCGGGTGGAGTGTTTTGCCACATTGGCAAGGAAGTTTTCTTTGCCTATTCATGAGTTTTACTGTTACCTGCTGTTATGATCTTGACCCTTCCAAGGATTACCAGAGGTATGGGGAGTCAGAACAGGAGGTGAAGGAGAGTTATTAGAGTTATTACCAGAACCCTGACTCCCTACCCCCCTTATCACCTGCAAGCCCGGCATTACGCCGGTAGCGTATTGGGAAGGATTATGGGAGTGGCCGCCCAGGCGGGTATTAAAGAGTGGTTGCAAGATGTGGCACAGGGGGGGAAGGGCACGGAGAGTAGGAGAGAGTTGGTGTGCCCTATCGGTGACCAGAGTTACTTGCAGAGGTTGAGCGAGCGGTGGCAGAAAGAGGGGTTGGTAGAGGCTACACCGGATCGTCTTAGATGGGCGTTCATGAAAATTCATTTCTGTGGACACTGGGTCTATCTTCAGGAAATGCACTATAAATTTTTATGGCGGGCGTATATTAGTGACCATTGGGCGTATAAAATGGGTATCCGGGAGAGTGATCAATGCAGATGGTGCGGGGAGGGGAGTGGAACCATAACGCATAAATTCTGGAGCTGCCCCAAAATCCGTTCCCTCTGGGAGAAAGTGGGGGATCAATTGGCGGGCATGTTGAGAAGACGGGCCCAGGGGGGTGCGGCCCTCTGCCTCTTTCATGATTGGGAACTAGAGGGGTAGTGGGTGGCTTCGGCGCAGCGCTCCTTGATGGAGAAGTGTTTCTTAATGGTAAAACGGGTCATTTTGAGGCATTGGTTGGACGGGCCTTCCCCTACTTTGGATACGTGGGAAAGGGCTGTGGTGGAGTTGGTGCAGATGGAAAGGTTAACAGCGAAGAGGCTTGGGGGAGCGCAGTGGGACAAATTCTTGAAGGTCTGGATGCCCCTAATTACCACTCTCCCCACACAGACTAGGAGTGCTTTGTTAAACCTCTAATTACTTCCATAGCCTCCTGTTTGTGTAAGTGCTGCAATATCTCACTCCCTTACTTCTTATGGTGCACCTTGAAAGTGCTACTTGGATTCCTCCCTATTTCTCGGGTCCTCTCAGTGTTGGACTGGGATTACAGTCCTGCGCTTTTCTGAATGGCTTACCGTGGTTATGTAGTTGCCCTTGTCTCCCGGAGTCTGATGGGGGGGGAGGGGGAGGGGGGAGAAGAGTAGGAGGGTAGGGGGGGGAGGGTGGTTACTGTAGATTGGGGGGGGGGCTGCGGAGGGTTAAGGGTTTGGGTTGTAGGTGGAGGGGTTGGGGCAAGCGCAAGGATCCTCTGGGCTGGGGGGCTTGGCAGAGGGGCTGTGTATTGTTGCCTTTATTTGTTTGCAGTGACCCTCTGGGTTTAGTCTTGGTGGGAGCTGTGCTAATGCTCTGTGATATTTGGTGGGTTCTGTCTGCTTGCTGGCGGCCAGTTCTCTATGCTCGCCTGTCAGATAGTGGGTTGGGGGGTGGTGGTGAGCAGGGGAGTTATTTGTGTGGGCTGTATTCTGCTGTTTCTTGCTGTTACTCTGGCTTCGCTACCGCTTGTTCAACTGTTTTGGTTTAGTGTGTGTGTATGTTTGGTGTAATTTAATAAAAAAGGAATTGAACATAAATATGGAATGAAGAGCCAGGGACCAGGAGCAATCATCAAGTTTCTTGGATTCAGAGAAACGGGTTTGAAATTTTATTTGACTTGTTATCTCATTGCTTTGGTGCCCAGCATTCTCAGAATAAAGGCCTACCCCCCCCCCCCCTTCCACTTTTTCTCCAAGGCACAGAGGCTACTTCTGCTCAAAGGGAGGGTTGGGGGAGGGAAGAGCAGTCTCACTCAGCGTCAGACTACTTCCACTAGCGAAACCTGGTTGGGGCGGCCTCTGGTTACCTGTTCCATCGACTCCCCTATAGTAGAACATGGAAATAATCTTCTTATAAGCATATCTCCAGCATCAAATATTGCATCCACCCTACCTCCCAGAAACAGAAAAATACATTCCTGAAACAAATAAAATAAAACTATTTTTAAAAAATACAGTAGGAAAACACAGAAAAATGAATAAATTATGGGCGGAGGAGTGCTCATGGCTAGCTCTTGCTAGCACTGGATACAGCTGGCTGGTTGCCATTGTGGCTCTGTCTGTCAGCTAGATTTGGCATCCTGTTTTTTGTCTCCATCCTCTTCCTCATCCATTTCTGTGATGACCGAATAGCAGATGATCTGGATAAAATGGGTGGCTGAGGCTGCAAGAGAGAGTAGAACATGGGTTTAATAAATGCAAGAACTAGTGGCTACCACATCTTGCTCTGAAATTTAAAGATAGACGAGAACTTTAGCCTCTAATCCCAGAAAGGGATTCGCCTGGGCTCCAAAAGAATTACCATCCTCCCTACCCACCGGGAGGAAGCTGGGGAAACAGTGGAACAGGATCTCCCCAAGAAGGCTGGGATATCTGTGGAAAACTTTGTCTCTTGGGTCTATGTAAGTAACAAAGTATCCACAATACAAAAGACACAGAGGTGCTCTCCAACAAGTAATTGAAAAGAGGGTGGTAAAGTTATAGCAAAAGGGGGCTCTATCTGTTTCCTGTCTCACCAATGGTTTTACGGATCCAACGGGGTTTCTTCCGCTCTGGTAATGCCACGGCTAGGAAGTAGACAGGCACTCCGGAAAGCGCAATGCCAATCCCGATGAGCGAATTGATGGTGTCACTGTAGAGGGGGATGGCCACCAAGAAGATGGTACAAAGGCAGAAGATAATAGGGAAAACAATGCTGAGCTGGGACGCAAGAGAGAGGAAGAAGAGGTTGTTAGGGTGTCGGATCAGGAAGACAGCATTCCCTCTCTCAGCACAAGATAAGAAAAAAGACACCAATTCCCTCCACCCCCACCCCTCGATAACCTAGAGTCTTTCCACAGCACCTCCATTCCTTTTTGTTCACCCTCTGTTCTGAAATCTTGATTCTGAATACTACAATTTCATCATTTTATAAATTCATCATGGGTTTGAGATTCCACCACTTCATCTCGGGTACTGTTTGATGGTGCTGACATTCTAGGCTGGTGTTCCCTGCCACCTACTCATTATGTTCTAGGTTATGCTACCATCGTGTTCTCTGTCCTGCAGTCCAGACCCTGAAGCTGTGTTTTTATGCATTATGTAGGATTTGTGGCAGAATGAGGCTCCCACGTACTGTGCTCCTCTTTCACCGTTCACACCTCCTCCCTCTGTGCTTATACCAAGCATAACTGAATTTTAGCACTGCTTTGGTTACCATCCCTTTGCCCTCTCTCTCCAGCTTCATATCATAACCCCTCGTTTCTCTCTCCACTCTACCTGTCCTCCTACTACATCTCCTTTCTGCCCAACTCAACCCACTTTCCCCTTTTGCTCTCCTGTCGCGCTTTTGCCTTACCTTCAAGGGCCGTGAGCGCTCAGGCTGCTTCCAGCGCAAATACAGTTGTCCCGCAATGGACAATCCCACAAAGAACCAGTAGCTGAAGCTGTAGTAATTGATGAGTTGAAAGATATCCTCCACACAGAGATAGATCAGCGCCATAGCCCCCTACCAAAAAAAGAACGAGTCACATTTTTCTAAGTGGCAGGATACTGGGAGGGGTTGAGACTGCTCTGGACCATCCAGGTTTTGGTCCCCATAAGAACCATCCCTGGAAAAAGCTGTATCCCTAGTTCCCCAGGCAAAGCTTCATCCTTTACAAAGAAAGTAGTACCCAAGTAGTGTTACTGTACCATGGCTGTGGGGAAGAGGCAGACACAGTCCTTCTTTCCCACCCACTGGTTGCTGGGAGTTCCTTAAGAAACAAATGTGTTGCAAATGTAAATAATGACCAGCTTGGCCTCTTCCCACAGATGCAGAGCTCTATGGTAATTCTAGTCCCAAGCAATAAGGCAAGTCTGCAGAACGCTGGCTCCTATGTGGAGAGGTTTAGGTTCCAGGAGATAAAGTGCAGTTCAAGGAGACCAGCGTCTTGGTACAAAGCCAAGTCCTCACCGCACTGCCCCCTGACTTGTCATAAGCGCCTCCCTTTGAGATTGCACCCTTAAAATATGCTCTTACGTACATTGAAAAGCAGGGCAGGTACAGGGGTGAACCTCTTGACATGAATCATGCAGATTGCATCGGGTAGGTGTCCTTCTCGGGATCCCACGAAGAAGAGGCTGAATACAGAAAGAACGGAAAGAAACCAGGATTGAGGTCATGTTGCACGCCCCCCTCCTCCCACAGCATGACAGGAGAAAGCCATTTCAATCTGGTGATAGACCCACCCAAGTTCTTACCGGGAAGCAGCTAAAATTGAGGCATTGAGACCTCCAAAACATGAGAGGGCCACAGCAAATGGGATAGTCCAGTTAAAGACACCAAAGATCTGATCAGCAAAAGTCTATAATCAAAAGATGACAAATGTCAGAACAGTTTAAAGGGCCCATCTACTCTCATATGTATTTCCTGAAGATTCCCCTTTCTGTATCTCACTTCCTACACCCCTGCCCTGTGTGTATTCCTCATCCTCTATCTCACATTCCTTGTACAGGATATTAACTGGGGTCTGTCCCACCCCTTTGATGTGACCAAATGGCTTAGTCTGGTGCATACCACAAAAGAAGTGAACTTCATTCATAAGCCAGGATATTATGGCTAAGATCTCAGATTTATTGCTGGTGCTCTTCTTAATACTTGCATTGTCCTACCCTACTGTGTATACCCCAAAGACGCCCCCTTTCAGATTCTCATCTTTCCCCACACATACATATTGTCTTAACAATGCCCACATTGTGCCCTGCACTGCTTCAGTCCCCTCTGCCTGTATTCCTTGAGGATTGCTCTCTTGGCCCTTCTAAAAGCATTATACAGGGAGTCTGAGGTCCACTACCAACACCAAATGTGTATTTCCTAGAGGAGATTTCCCTTTCCTGAATCTCTCAGTTCCTCTCTAGTAACGATGGCACAGGGAGTCCTTTCCTGTCCTGTCCCAGTTCGCATGTGCGTATTCCCTAAAGCTTTACCCTTCCTGTATCAGTATCAGTCACAAGAGGTTCCTGCGCTCGGGACCCCTCCCAACAGTGAGTATTCCCTGGAAATGTGCCTCCCTTAATCTCACAGCTCTCGCACTCAAAAGGAGGACTAGAAGCAGTTACCACAGCGACAGCATCACTGCCAAGGATAGCTCTTATATCCAGCACTGTGTAATATGCCACATTCGTCATGATGTAAATAACGGTCACAATTGGCATGGAAATCCCGATGGCTAAGGGTAGATTCCTGCAGGAACATCAAAGTGCAAGGGAAAAAGGAAGAAAAATCACACCCGGCAGCTGGAAAGAACAGTAATATCTCAAGTTGACCTCCATTCCCTGCTCTGTGTGATATAGCAAAAGAGGAGTACCTGGGGATGGTCTTTATTCTCTGCAGCGTCTGCTGCTACAATACCATAGATAGGTTAGAAATCTCACATTAATTTTATGCAGGCACATCTATAATACCTCATTTTATTTATTTGTACATTTTTCTATACTGCCCCTTCCAGAGATCAGGGGCAGTTTACATTGAACAGAACAATAATAATAATACAGTAATTATTATTATTATTTACAAAGAACAGTTTGGAAACATGCTAACTATCATGAAATGAAACTGGTAAATAATCAACAAAACGGAACAAAGTAATTACAGGAACTATTTACAGGCATATGTATTATTCTATGGCTTCAAGTTGTCTCTATGTGAATTACCTAGGGAGAAAGAACAGATAAATTTGAGGAAGAGTGCAGTAATTTTGTTTTAAGTATGAGTATTTTACGACAGGATGAGTATTTTACCACAGGATGGCGCCAAAGCTCCACTATTCACCTTCCAGTGACTACAAATCCTGTATATTTCTGCCTCAGGGTCTTTTGAACATTTCTAGAGCAGTTCTTTACCTTTCTGGGTTCTTAATCTCCTCTGTGACAAAGTTCAATGTGTCCCAGCCAGAGTAGGAGAAAAGTGCAGAGTACAGGGCCAGAGCAATGTCTCCTGGGTCATAGGAAGAGCCCTCAAAAGAATCCTCAAAGTGTTCAGACTGTCCTGGAACCAGAACAGAAACTGAGTTACCCTCAAATCCTCCTGTCCTCAATCCACCAACATACTGCAAACCCCAAACTACACCCACTGACCTCATCCTGTGTGCACCAGCACATGCTCTGTACCCAGCAGCCCCATCAATTCACCTGTTTCCCCACACTAATACTACTTATTTGTATAGTGCTATAAGGCGTACAAAGCGCTATACATATAGATGCAAGAGAGAATTCCTGCTCATCAGAGCTTACAATCTAATCAAGATAAACAACATCACAAAACTGGGGACTAGATTAGAGTACGATACACAGAAGTGATGAACTAAAGAGTGAGGGGCATCAAGATACAGCTTTGGAATTACAGAGCTTAAAAGGGAGAGAGGAGGCACTGTGGGTTAAACTAGAAAAAAGGATATACAGACCTCTCTCACAAGAGGAAGAGGTGGACAGAGAGCTAATTGAAGACATACGCAGCATTGCTAGTAATGGGGAAGTGCTACTGAAAGGGGATTTCAATATGCCAGATGTTGATTGGCACATCCCTGCTGCAGTATCATCTAGAAGTAAGGAGATCCTGGATTCTCTACAGGGAGAACTATTCAGGCAATTGGTAACAGACCCCACACGTGAAGGGGCCATACTGGACTTGGTGCTTACCAATGGTGAAAGTGTTTCTGATGTTGTAGTGGGAGATCATTTTGCATCCAGTGATCACCAGATGGTGTGGTTCAGTATTAGGACTAGGGCTGTTTGAATCCATTCAAAAGCGAAGGTCTTAGACTTTAGGAAAGCTAACTTTGCCAAGATGGGTCAATACCTCAGGAAGTCGTTAGCAGGATGGGAACAGCTGGGGAGTGTAGAAAAACAGTGGGCAAAACTGAAAAGGGATATTTTAAGGGCAACCAACCTTTTTGTTAAAATGATAAATAAAGGTAAAAGGAAAAGGAGACCGCTATGGTTTTTGAAAGAAATAGCTGAAAAAGTGAAGAAAAAGAGGGAGGCCTTCATAAAGTACAAGAGATCACAGAGAGAGGAAGATAGGCATCTGTATTTCAGAAAAAAGTAGAGAAGCTAGCAACGTAGTCAGGAAAGATTCAAAAAGAGGAGGAAATAGCCAATGCAATAAAATGGGGGGCTAAGACATTTTTCAGATATGTTAGTGAGAAGAGGAAGGGCAAAAATGGTATTGTCAGACTCAAGGGTGAAGGGGAGGAATATGTAGAAGCTGATGAGGATAAAGCGGAATTACTTAACAAATATTTCTGTTCTGTGTTCACAGATGAAGAACCAGGAGCAGGACCTCAGAAAACACCCACAAAAAGGAAAAAAGCGAGGGGCATCTTGAACAAATTTCAGAAGACTGTGTTCATGAGAAACTAGTTAAACTAAAAGTAAACAAAGCAATGGGACCGGATGGGATACACCCTGGAATACTGAGGGAACTTGGGGACGTTCTAGCAGCTCCACTGACTGACCTTTTCAATGCCTCGTTGGAGTTGGGAGTGGTACCAAAGGACTGGAGAGAGGCTCACGTGGTCCCTTTACACAAAAGCAGAAATAAAGATGTGGTTGAAAACTACAGGCCGGTTTGTTTAACTTCTGTGGTGAGTAAATTATTGGAAATGCTGCTGAAAGAAAAAATAGTGAGGTTTCTGGAGTCAAGCGGATTACAGGATCCGAGGCAGCATGGATTCACCAGAGGCAGGTCTTGTCAGACAAATCTGATTGATTTCTTTGACTGGGTGACCAAGGAGTTGGACTGAGGGAGAGTCCTAGATGTGGTGTATTTAGATTTCAGTAAAGCCTTTGACACCGTTCCTCACAGGCAACTTATAAACAAACTGAACACCCTAGGGATGGACCTTAAAGTTACTGCTTGGGTTAGAAAATTTTATTTTATTTATTTATTTTAAAGGATTTATATACCGCTTTGTCCTGAAATCAAAGCGGTTTACATTTCAAACAATCAATGATCAGTGTCCATAGGGGTAGGCATGCAGTGTTAACACGTGTGGGTATTTGTGTGAGTGACGGGAATAATTTTATGGTGTGCTATTTACAGGATGAGCTACGTACAAGGGGTTATATACAGGTTGAGCGGGAGGCGACAAAGGGTACAGGTAAATGGAACTCACTCTGAGGAGAAGGATGTTACCAGTGGTGTGCCCCAGGGATCTGTCCTTGGTCTGATTCTTTTTAACTTCTTTGTTAGTGATATAGCGGAAGGGCTGTCGGGTAAGGTTTGCCTCTTTGCAGATGATACCAAAATCTGCAAGAGTAGACACCCAGGAAGGTGTAGATAACATGAGGAGGGATCTAGCTAAGCTTGAAGAATGGTCTAGAATTTGGCAGATGGGATTTAATGTTAAAAAATGCAAGGTCATGCATTTGGGCTGCAGCAATCCAAGGGAGCAATAGAGTATAGGGGGTGAAGTACTTTTGTCCACTAAAGAAGAGCGGAACCTAGGCATGGTTGTGTCTGATGATCTTAAAGTAGCTAAACAGGTAGAAAAGGCGACTGCAAAAGCTAGAAGGATGCTTGGGTGCATATGGAGAGGAATGGCTAGCAGAAAAAAGGAGGTGATAATGCCTCTGTATGAGTCTTTGGTGCGACCTCATTTGGAGTATGGTGTGCAGTTCTGGAGATCGCACCTTCAAAGGATATAAACAGGATGGAAATAGTACAGAGGGTGGCTACTAAAATGGTTAGTGATCTTCACTGTAAAGCATATGAGGACAGACTTGAGGATCTTAATATGTACACTTTAGAGGAAAGGCAGGATAGAGGTGATATGATTGAGATGTTTAAATACCTCCGTGGCATAAATGTTCAGGGGGAGAGCCTCTTTCAATTGAAAGCAAGTTCTGTGACGAGGGGACATGGGATGAGGGTGAAAGAGGACAGATTCAGGAGTGATATGCGGAAATATTTCTTTACAGAAAGAGTAGTGGATCCATGGAATAGTCTCCCAGTGGAGGTGGTAGAGATGAGGACAGTAACTGAATTAAAAAAAGCATGGGACAAACACAGAGGATCTCTAAAGGTAAAAAGTGGACTGTTGTAGTTGATGATATGGAAGGACAGACTAGATAGGCCATGTGGTCTTTTTCTGTCATCATTTTTCTATGTTTCTATACAAAAGCAGCCCACCAACACACCTGATGTCCCCACACCCCACTCCATGTGCTGTCTTTTATTTCGTCTTGAGAAAATAATTTGCTCCCTTCCCAAAAGAACAACTTAAAAATACTCTGCAAACAATTTACGAATTCCCAAAGCGGGGCCTCTCCCCTCTCTTTCACTTTCCATTATGGCACAAGTTCTCCCCAAGGCCCAGGCCCAATGATGCTATCCACCCTATTCCCACCCCTTCCTTACCCCAATAGGTTCTCGCAAGACTCGGGGTTGCCGTCTACCTCCTCCCCCTTGTCCTTCGCCCCCTACTTACCCTGGCAGATTTTCACAATGCCTGCAATAATGACCGCGATGAGGGCCAGCACTTTGGCATAAGTGAAGATGTCCTGCACACGGGTCCCCCATTTCACGTAAGCACAGTTTACAAAGGTCAAGAGACCTGGTGAGAGGAAAGGGGGGAAAAGTGAAGGAGAAGTGAGTGGTCATTGCTATGTTTTCATACCCTTACTACTACTATTTATCTTTTCTATAACGCTACAAGGCATACTCAGTGCTGCATACATACTCCATCCCAAGCCTTGACACAGGGCTGCTGCAAGGATATTAGGCGTCCTAGGCGAAGCTTTCACCCTGCACTCCCCCACCCCCCCACCCCCACCCATTTTCTTTCATGCCGCTAGAGTGCCCCCTTTGATATTTTCAAAATTAAACTCAATCATTATTATCCAAACATTAGCCATCCCAGAGCAACCCTGTAAAAATGCATAGAATCAGGGGTGGCTAACTCCAGTCCTGGAGAGCCACAATCCAGCCTGGTTTTCAGGATGTCCCTAATGAATAGTAATGAGATATATTTGCACCTACTCTGCCTCCCATTATATGCACATATATCTCATGACTATTCATTAGGGACATCCTGAAAACCAGGTTGGTTTGTGGCTCTCCAGGACTGGACTTGGCCACCCCTAGCATAGATCAAAATCACAATTTTAAATATTAAAACTTTGTATGTTTTGTACGAGGTGTGTAATGAGGGCAATTTCCAAACACCACTTACTTAAATAAATGGCTATTTCCAAACTACCCCACTGGTAAAAGTCCATGCTGATTCTGTAGCTGCCAGAATCTATTTTTTGTGATTCATTTCAAGTTATATTCTGTCTATCTTGAAATCCCAGACCAAAAATCAACAAATCCCGGGCGCCAGTTCACCATGATGCCTACAACGTGCACCCTGGTACCCAGAATTTCAAGGCCCCGGAGCTGCGGCAAACGATGTTCCTGCTGACCAGCACAAACTTACTGTACCACAGGGCTCAAGCACTTTGCAGAGAGCCGATCGCGGTGGAGGACAGCAGCCTCAGCAGTTTTGATGCAGAACAGCAGGAACGGTGAAAGACCCAGGGTGATGGGGGGGGGGAGGGCTATGAGACACAGTGAGAGAGAGAGAGAGAATGGGTGATGGTTGGGGGATTTATGAGAAAGGAAGAGAGAGATTAGGTGAAAGCATAGTGCGGGGGCTATGGGAGTGTTTTTGGTTTTCTTCCTTCACATATTACCAGGCCATGGTGATATTCGAGGCAAAAAGGAAGTTACCTTAGGTGCAGCTATAAAGGGTCATAGGGCAGTTTCTTCAAATGGGTTAGTTTTGCTCGTACCATGACAGTCCTGAACCTCACTTCTAAGTCAGGGTATGTAGAGTATGATCTCAGTCTCTCAGATTTACTGCTAATGCTCGGCGTAGTACTGGTAAGCTGGGTAAGAGCAACAGGAGCCGCTGATGTCAGGAGGAGGGTGCTGTCACCAGCTGTGCCCCTCCCCCAATCATGATGACCTACGGAGCGCTGGCAGCCCAGAGAAGAGCCTGCCTGAAGGACCTGCTGCTCTGTGGGCAGGCTCTGCCCCTTGTACATACAAGGAGAGGAGGAGTCGACATGGGGGTGCACTGGAAGGTGGGGGGGATATGCTGGACGTCAATGGGAACAGGGAGACAGAAGGGAAATGCTGGACCCAGGGGGGAGAAAATAGGGCGGCAGAGGGAATAAGCTAGAGGTGGGGGCAAGGGAGATACTGGACATGGGACGAGGCATGGGGGAAGGGGCATGGGGAGAAGCAAGGAGGGGAGATGGAGTGGTGATGCTGGCCAGGGGGTTATAGGGAGATTATGGGAACATGCTGGACTTGGGGAGGGGGGGACAGAGGGGAGATGCTGGACATGAGGGTGAGAGAGGGGAGAAGATGGACATGGGGTAAACAGGTCAAGAAAGAGCAGGAGAGATGCTAGACGCAGGGGGATAGGGAGAGAGAGAGAGTGGAGATACTAGATGGCGGGAAAGAGAGAGAAACACTGGATGGGGGAGAGAGATGTTAGACATGGAGGGGGAGAGAGAGTGAGCAAAAGACGGGGGAATAATGGACCAAGGAAGAAGAGGTGAGGAGTGGGAGGACTGGGGTGAGGGTTGAAAAGTGGTAGGTAGATGGAGTAAAAAAAGAGCTGGATTGTAAGTAGGGGGTAGAGTAATCTGAGTGGACAGAAAGAGGGAAAAATAAATGGAAGAAAACTGAAAGGAAAAAAATCAATATCCAAGATGGAAGTAAGTGAAGAAAACAAAAGGCAGATGGACTATAGATCATAGAAAGAGAGCTAAGAGAAGATAGAGGAAAACAGAAGCCTCAGATCGGGACCAGCATGAGCAGAAAATAAAATGGTCAGACAACAAAGTAGAAAAAATAATTTTAATTTTCAATTTAGTGGTCTGACTTTGCACTATCTTTCTATTTTACCCAATAAGAGGAAATGCACCTCTTATTTCTCTGGTGTTGCTCTGCAGGCAGTCTTTCAACAATAAGATCCCTATTCATATACAACAGGTGAAAACATAACTTATATATGTGTCAGAGACACCATCATAAGGGGGGGGGGGGAGAATTAGCTCACCCCTCACAGTAGCGGCTCCTTTTACTTATTTATTTAGAAATTTATCTTTAAGTCAACTATCTTCACAAAGTGCTGAAAATTCAAGGAATCCACCAAACACAACGTGGACATTTCGGATCCATAAACTTAGGTCCTGCTTCAGGCTCGTACGATTCCAACAGAAATCACAATATTTTGCGCTAAGCAACCAAACTCAACCTTTAAACATTTTAAACGTATGGCGTCTGACGTCATATGAATGAGAAGAGATTGACCAGCACCCGCAAGGAAAACAATCCATCACAAGGAAAATCCTTTGCGCTATTATTGGTCAAGGTCATAGCCAACTAGATCGTCATAGGAGAATTCACAATATTATGGATTGATCAGAGTCACAGCAAACTAGACCACTGTAATTCCACATTAACTCCTAGAGATGTCATAGTCTGCAACTTAAAAATCCAACATTCACTTTTCTGAAGCTTATATGTACGGTTCCTCCTCGCGGATCCACAGGTATGTGGTCCAATACTCGCCATTGCAATTGATCAAATGAGTGGCCCAAGGATATACAATATTCCATCATAGGAGCTGATAATGTGGATGTTCATAAGCGGGACACACGTTCACTCAATTGGGTCTTTATCCGCTGTACCATCTGGCCAATGTAATATAGCTGACATGGACAAATAATAAGGCACACAAGATATGTAGATCAGCATGTAGTACGCCACCGTGAGGATAATTTATAATTACCTCTTGCATCATACCAGGAATCACCTTCTATAGTAAGAGAACAATAATGGCACCCACCACAAGCAAAGACCTGGATCATAATGGGAATACAAAGGTCTGTCTTTCAAAGCTGCAGAGTGTACAAGCTTATCACGAAGATTAGATTCTTGTGAATAACTCTGCATAAGAGCTTTCCTAAAACACAGATGCAGGCTTAGAATGGACCAATGTCGATGCAGCAGTGAGGTGACCATGTGAATAGTATTCATATATGGCAAAACGCCTACCAACCTATCTCCTCATTAGGAGCCAAGTCTTTACAACTGGACTTGACTCACACAAAAGCCATTCCCTATGTGTAAACCTAGCACGCTTAAAGGCTTTAGCAATGATGTCATACAGATATCCTCTAACAGTCAAACTTTCAACTCATTGGCATGTTCATAAAACTCTGTCATGGCAGAACAAATTCATCGTAAACATAGGAATTAGCCATAGGAAAGGCCCTTTTTTAGTGATAAATGTGGTAGTGTAAAAGTGTATTCTTTTGTACTGGCTTACGATACAATGAAGTATGGAAGCCATCAATTGTTAAGTTAATTGTGACATCCAAAAATTGAATGGAAGTGTTATCAATATGCGCTGTGAACTGAATATTTGGCTTGATGGAATTAAGCCAACTCAAAAATTCACCAAGTGCTTGATAAGTATCAGTCCAGATGAAAAAAATGTCATCCAGAAACTGATGCCAAAAGAGGATATGTCTAAACCCACCAGATGGAAAGATATATTGTTCTTCAAAAGTGGCCATGTAGATGGTAGCTGTAGCCATAGCACCCATTGCTATACCATAACATTGTCAATAATACTGGCCATCATAGATCAACACGAAGCTCTCCAGTCTCTTTTGACTTATCCATTAGATCCCCCATCACGCCTACCAAGGATGTTTTTATTGGAACTTTTGGAGGTGGTCTTAACTAAAAAAAAATTCTCTGTGATGGCCAATATTATTGACAATGTTATGGTATAGCAATGGGTGCTATGGTTGCTCCTTCTATAGCTACCATCTACAACATTGGAGTTTTAATTTGCAGACTGTGACACCTCTAGGACTTAATGCAGAATTAGAGTGGTCTAGTTTGCTGTGACTCCGATCAATCCATAATATTGTGAATTCTCCTATGATGATCTGGTTGGCTGTGACCTTGACCCAATTATAACGCAAGGGATTTTCCTTGTGATGGACTGTTTTCCTAGCAGGTATTGGTAAATCTCTTCTCCTCATTCATATGATGTCAGACACCAAAAGTTTAAAATGCTTACGGGTTGCGTTTAGTTACTTAGAGCAAAATGTTCTGATTTCTTTCCCCATAGAAAAATGGGAAAACAGTAAATCAAGCCCTTTAAAATGGAGCTGCAATATGCCTTTTTTGGTGGGGGGTGGGGCGCACTGTGACAAAGATCTCAGCGGCCATCTCCTAGATTCCCAGAAAATTTGTCAAGGCCTGCCCTAGACAGATTACCAAATCAATATTGACAATCATTTGGATAATCTAATATCCATTCATATCTTTTTTCCTCTCACCACAACTCAAACCATTCATAAGCCTTGTTTTTCGCAAATATGAAAACAGCCCCAGTATCGGCTCTCATTCATAATTTCCAATGTCCCCCATTTACCCCATCCTACCACTTAAATGTCTCCTAATCCAGTTATAATTCAGTCATCGTTTTGACTGTAGATGCTCCTTTCTGCTTCCTAGGCAACTGCCTTGGGTGCCTGATTGATAAGCCAGTCCTGCTTTGACACCCACAGAAAATATCAACCAAACCAACCCAATCCAATCCAACTCTAGTGAGGCCTTTCAGAGCACTGTGTCCAGTTTAGGATCTCAAACTTCAAGGAGGATGTAGAGACACTAGATCAGTGATGGCGAACCTATGGCACGCGTGCCAGCTGTGGCACGTGAAGGCCTTGCAGCTGGCACGCGGGAAGGTCCGCAATTAAGATATGCGGCGCGGCGGGAGGTGAGTGTGCTGGCAGGGCCGGCCCGTCCATTGAGCGAGAATGTTTTTTGCACAGGGCCCCGCATTTCAGGGGGCCCCGCGCAAAAAACATTCTTTTCTAAAAGTAAAATTGAAAAAAAAAAAAAACAACCTGTCTGCTGCCGCTGTCGGGGCCGCCGCGGCAGAATCGAGCGTGCCGCGGGGCCCCCCTGTACCCGGCAGAGCCTGCCCTCCCCGTAGCAGCTCTCTCTTTGGAGCTGCAGTCAGACGAGCCGGCTTGCAGAGCGCGAAGGGAAGAGTTTCCCTTTCGCGACTCTGTTAAGCCCGCGGGGGCTGATGGGAGTAGTGATGGGCTGGGCTGGGGGGGGTTTAGGAGTGGTGATGGGCACTGGGCTAGGGGGGTTAGGAGTGGTGATGGACACTGGGCTGGCTGGGGGGGGTTAGGAGTGGTGATGGGCACTGGGCTGGCTGGGGGGGTTAGGAGTGGTGATGGGCGCTGGGCTGGGGGGTTAGGAGTGGTGATGGGCGCTGGGGGGGTTAGGAGTGGTGATGGGCGCTGGGGGGGCTTAAACTAAAAATTGGGTGATGGGGGATTAGGACTGGAAATGGGCTGGTGGGATTAGGGCTGGAAGTGGGTTGATGGGGGGTTAGGACTGGTAATGGGCTATGGGAGGGCTTAAACTAAAAATTGAGTGATGGGGGATTAGGACTGGGAGTGGGCTGATGGGGAGGTTAGGACTGGTAATGGGCTATGGGGGGGCTTAAACTGAAAATTGGGTGATGGGGGATTAGGACTGGAAATGGGCTGGTGGGATTAGGACTGGGAGTGGGCTATGGGGGGCTAGGACTGGTAATGGGTTGGGGGGGTTGCTAGGACTGGAAATGGGCTGAGTGGAAGGGGGCCTGAACTGCAAATAGCTGTTGGGGATGGGGCTTGGAATGGAAATGGGCTGAGGGGAAGTGGGGGGCTTGAACTGCAAATAGCTGATGGGGACGGGGCTTGGAATGGAAATGGGCTGAGGGGAAGTGGGGGGCTTGAACTGCAAATAGCTAATGGGGAGGGGGACTTGGAATGGAAATGGGCTGAGTGGAAGGGGGCTTGAACTGCAAATAACTGATGGGAAGGGGGGCTTGGAATGGGCTCTTAGGGGAGGGAGCTAGGACAGGAACTGGGCTGATGGATGGGCTAGGATAGAACTGAGAATTGGGTGTTGGGGGGAGCTAAGATTGGAAATGGGCTGTGGTGGGGGCTTGGATTGAAATGGACTCATGGAGGGGCTAGAACTGGAAGTAGGCTCATGGGGGGCTTGGATTAGAAATGGGCTGAGTGGAGGGGAGCTAGGATTTAACATGGGCTGATGGTGGGGCTAGGAAAGGACTAGAAATGGGCTGATGGGAGGCTGGTATTGGAAATGAGCTGATGAAGGGACTCGGATAGGACTGGAAATGGATGGGGGAGCTAGAAATGGAAATGGACTGATGAGGGGACTAGAAGGGAGCGGATATTGGGTGGGGCTGGAACTAAAAGGGAGCTGATGTTGGGGGAGATTAGAAGGGGATGGGGCTGGGAGAATGAAATGGAGAGGGGAAAAATATTTTGTGTGGGAGGGAAGAAAAATGTACAATTGGCCGGGTATTGGGAGACTAAGTGGGGATTGAGGATGGAGGGATAAAATTTGAGTGGATGAAATAGGAATGAGGAAAGAGCAAAAGGAGAAAGATTATTATGTTAAAGCATATGTAGAGAGAGAATCAAATTGATTCTCCGACAATACAAAGATTCCAACCTTTACAAATGATGTTACATAGTTCAGGCAACTTTATAAAGAGTTTTTAGATACTAAAATCTTGTTGTTAAGGTTTAATTAACGTGCTGGCACTTTGAGGAAATTCTTTGGTTTTGTGCGGCAGTTTGGGCACTCGGGCTCAAAAAGGTTAGCCATCACTGCACTAGATATTCAAAGACTAAGAAAAAAGGAGAGGCCAGAATGATAGTGACCGAAAGAGAAAAGGTTGAAGGCACTAAGTATATTTAGCCCAGAGAAGGCATAGCTGAAACGTCACATCAGTATTTGTATAGAAAAATGTTTGTTTCTCTCTCTCTCTCCATTTCCACAGCAAACCTCTTCCTCACACAAGTTCTGTTTTGAGGCAGACTTCCTCCTTCAGACTCGCTACATACTGTATGTTCCTTCTTGGCTGGGGGGTGATTGGAAGGAGGATACTGATGAATCACTACAGGGTGACAGTGTGGTGAGATTCAATACAAATAATTACTTTACTTTTTTATAGACTCAGCAGTTCCCTCCAGCTCTTTTCAAATTACAGCTCATTTGAAACCGATTTCTACTGGGGCAAGAGCATTGTGAGACTTCAATCACATCTCCCTGCCTCCCTCCCCCCACAAGCAACAATCCCCAACCAGGGGCCACAGACGTCCGTCCGTTACTTCCACAGGAGTGAAGGAGTAGTGGAATGAGAATCAGAGAAGCCCACCGATGCTCCTTGTGATCTTGGCAAAGCGCTTAGCCCTCCGTTACATCAAGGAAATATTTACTGTACTGAGTGTAACTTGCCTTGAGCTATCAATGAACAGACCTGAGCAACATACAAATAAACAGTGATAATGCACATGTTTAATGTATTCTGTTGAGTTCTCTGTAAACTGCCTTTGATCTTTGGAAGGGGCGGTATATAAAAACTTTGCTTGCAAATAAATAAATAAAATGTGCACCATCGAGTGTTGTCACTAGATGTCACTATTCCATTAATGCCCAAGGCATCCTCTCTTTTGACACTTTGAATGCTGCCTCTGCTTTGCTGCAGTGCTTGCTAACCCATGGAGCAGAAGATGGATTCGGGAGTCAAACTCAAGGTGGTGCCTAAGATTACCACTGAGCCAACAGGCCAGTCCAAGCAGAATGATACCACCGAGATCCAGGGAAGTGAAGGACGATTTAAGAACTTTAGTGAAATTACACACAAAAATGCAATGGGGGTAAACCCCAGCCTGGACTTCGCAGGTCCTGACTTCAATCCTATATCCTCTTCTTCCTCTGGGTCACCAGGAACTGGTTTGGCCCCATGATGCCTCTACAGGACTTATCAATCTAATTTCTGTAAGAACGAAACCGTGAGTGCTAGCATGCCACTAGGAAAGACTCTGACCTGGATCTTTCTGGTGGCCCAAGTTCAGGTAAACACTGTCCTGAGTGGGAGGAAGGGCAAGGTTTAGCATTGGGACATGAATGTAAACAAGGCCATAAAAGATGGAGATAAGAGCGAAAGTGCAGGGTAAATTCCACCATCCCTCATTCCAGGTATTAAAAGAAATTTGGGAGGGGGAGGGGAGGGGAAATTATCACAATGCAGTTTACTTATTACAAAATAAAAAAGAATGCCGTCCAACATAAAACAGGAGGGAGGTTCTAGAAGATTTCTAAGTAGGAGACTGAAATCTAGAACGTCCAGGGTACCATTCACAGAACACAAGAAGTGTCCTACAGAATCAGACCAAGCCCAATGTCTTTTTTCCAACAGTGGTCGGTCCAGGTTATAGCTACCTAACATATCCCAAAAGTAGCCAGTTCCATGCCGCTTATACCCAGGGATATGCAGTGGCTTTTCTCTTGGACTTCCTTAATAACTGTTTATGGACTTTTCCTCCAGGAATTTGTCCAAATGTTTTTAAAGTCCAGCTACACTACCTGCTTTTACCACATCCTCCGGTAATAAGTTCCAAAGATTAATTATACATTGAGAGAAGATATCTTCTCATTTTAACATAGAAACATAATGACAGAAAAAGACCACATGGCCTATCTAGTCTGTCCTTCCATAACAACAACTACAACAGTCCACTTTTTACCTTTAGAGATCCTCTGTGTTGGTCCCATGCTTTTTTTAATTCAGTTACTGTCCTCATCTCTACCACCTCCACTGGGAGACTATTCCATGGATCCACTACTCTTTCTGTAAAGAAATATTTCCGCATATCACTCCTGAATCTATCTCCCTTCACCCTCATCCCATGTCCCCTCGTAGCAGAACTTGCTTTCAATTGAAAGAGGCTCTCTCCCTGAACATTTATGCCACAGAGGTATTTAAACATCTCAATCATATCACCTCTATCCCGCCTTTCCTCTAAGGTGTACATATTAAGATCCTTCAGTCTGTCCTCATATGCTTTATAATGAAGACCACTAATCATTTTAGTAGCAACCCTCTGCACTGACTCCATCCTGTTCACATCCTTTTGAAGGTGCGGTCTCCAGAACTGCACACCATACTCCAAATGAGGTCGCACCAAAGACTTATACAGAGGCATTATCACCTCCTTTTTTCTGCTAGCCATTCCTCTCCGTATGCACCCAAGCATCCTTCTAGCTTTTGCCGTTGCCTTTTCTACCTGTTTAGCTACTTTAAGATCATCAGACACAACCACGCCTAGGTCCCGCTCTTCTTTAGTGGACAAAAGTACTTCACCTCCTATACTGTATTGCTCCCTTGGATTGCTGCAGCCCAAATGCATGACCTTACATTTTTTAACATTAAATCCCAGCTGCCAAATTCTAGACCATTCTTCAAGCTTAGCTAGATCCCTCCTCATGTTATCTACACCTTCCTGGGTGTCTACTCTATTGCAGATTTTGGTATTATCTGCAAAGAGGCAAACCTTACCCGACAGCCCTTCCGCTATATCACTAACAAAGATGTTAAAAAGAATCGGACTAAGGACAGATCCCTGGGGCACACCACTGGTAACATCCTTCTCCTCAGAGTGAGCTCCATTTACTTGTACTCTTTGTCGCCTCCCACCCAACCAATTTCTAACCCAAGCAGTAACTTTAGGGTCCATCCCTAGGGTGCTCAGTTTGTTTATAAGTCGCCTGTGAGGAACAGTGTCAAAGGCTTTACTGAAATCTAAATACACCACATCTAGAGCTCTCCCTCGGTCCAACTCCCTGGTCACCCAGTCAAAGAAATCAATCAGATTTAATCAATCATGCTTTGTAGCTTCATGGCATGTAGAACAGAAATGCTCCCGGTTCAATGTGCAAGATCCCAGAGGCAGGCAGAGCTCCAGAGTCTCAGTGTGTGAATAAGACAGTAAGAATATAAGAAATGCCATATTGGGTCAGACCAAGGTCCAGTATCCTGCTTCCAACAGTGGCCAGTCCAGGTCACAAGTATCTGGCAGGTTCCCAAAAAGGCACACAGGTTCCACAATGCTTGTCCCAGGGCAAACAGTGGATTTCCTAGATCCTCTTTAATAATGGTTTATGAACCTTTCTTCCAGGAACTTGTCCAAACTTTTTTTAAACCCAACTACACTAACAGCTTTTACTAATTTATAGATCTCTATCATATCTCCCCTGAGCCATCTCTTTTCCAAGTTGAAAAGCTCCAACCTTTTAAGCCTCTCCTCATAGGGGTATCCTTCCATCCCCTTTACCATTTTGGTGGCTCTTCTCTGTACCTTTTCTAATTCTGCTATATCCCTTTTAAAAAATATGGCGACCCTCAGACTGCATGCCATAAGCTGGCCAAAATTTGGAATGTGGATTTAAGTACATCACTAACTGGAGAGACTATGTGAAAACTCATTGGTAAGATTCCACTGTTTATGGCTATGGTTTCCCTGCGGGATATGCAATATCGGATAATCAGATGAGCTTATCTTTTGCCGGGTCGTATGAGGGCAAAGGGCTATGATGGATGACTAGGACTGGAAATGGGCTGATGGGGGGGTTAGAACTGGAAATGGGCTGATCGGGAGGGGGGCTAGGACTGGTAATGGGCTATCGGGGGGGCTAGGACTGGAAATGGGTTGATGGGAGGTTAGAACTGGAAATGGCCTGATCGGGAGGGGGAGCTAGGTCTGCTAATTGGCTATTGGGGGGGGGACTAGGATTGCAAATGGGCTGATTGGGGGGCTAGGACTAGAAATGGGCAGATGGGGGGATAGCACTGGAAATTAGTTAGGACTGGGCTGATTGGGGGGCTACGATTGGAGTGGGCTGATTTAGGGGGATAGGACTGGAAATAGGTTGGGACTGGAAATGGGCTAATGGGGGAGGGGAGGAGAGTGCTGCTGGCCCTGGAAGAAAACTAGGGGCTAGGGCTAAAAATGGACTGATGCAGGGGGGTGGTAGAATAGGACTGGAAGGGAGCGGTTACTGAGAGGGTCTGCCAGGGGTAGGAGGGAGCTGGAAAGGAGCTGACACCTGGGATGTACTGAAGAGGGACTGGAAGGGAGCTGACACTTAGGGATGGGAGTGGTAGGTGGCTGGGTAATGGGGAGGAGGCTGGAAGGGAGATGGACAGAGGGTAGGGCGACTGGAAGGGAGTTGACTGGGGGTGGCACTGAGAATGGACCTGAGCTTATACCTGGGATGGTATTTGGACTAGAAGAGGCTGGACAGTGGGGAAGGAGGGGGAATGGAAGGGAATGGGCACCAGTAGTAGTCATGGGACTTCAAGGCGGTTGACCCATCTCTTCTGTCAAGCTTTTGATCTCTCCCCCACCACCGATGGCGCTCTGCCCCCAGCCGTGCCCCCCCCCCCCACCCTCCGTAGCTTTCCCGCAAGTATTTTTTGACTAGCCCTTCCTCGTCGTCTCTCCCGTCCCCTACCCTCCTTTCCACTTTATGGACCTCCTTTGTTCTCTATCTTCTCTCTGCCCCTCTCTGTCCTCCGTCCTGTTGTTATTGGCGTTCTTTTCCAACTTTATTTCTCAGCAGCCTTGCTTTTTTTGTATTGTACACCACCCTGACGCTATGGCTTTGGCAGTCTATCAAGCCTTACGAATAAAGATAAAGATAAAGACATTGGAAGGTACTGGGAGGGGAGGACTGGAAAGGGGGCTGATACTGGGGAGGGTTACTGGAACTGGAAATGGGCTGATGGAAGGAAGTGAAGAAAACAAAAGAAGAGATAAGAAATGGCAGATGGACCAGAGACCACAGAAAGAGAACTAAGAGAAGACAGGAAAGCTGAAGCCTCAGATTGGGACCAGCATGATCAGAGAATAAAATGGTCAGACAACAAAGGTAGAAAAAATAATTATATTTAATTTTAATGAGTGGACTTTGTGCTATTTTTATATTTTACACAATATTGGGGAACTGCATCTCTTATTTATCTGATGTTGCACTGCATGTGGACTCTGGCTTCTTGGGATTTCAGTTTAAATTTTGTCTACATATTTTTATTTTTACTTTAGATTATGGTTACTTATTCTGTACTTGGTGAGGGTCGATGTGCGTGTGTGACTGAGGTCAGGTGTTCTGTTAACATGCAGTTTGTATATAAAGATCTATACTGTACTGTAGTAATTTGACTTGTTCAGATTTTCAAATAGGTATATGGATGTTCCAGGGCCCACTGTAGTATTTACAGTGACGCTTTTTTTGGATGGGCTCCTTATGTAAGTTTTGGAAGTTTGTGTTGATATGGTATGGTAGGTTTGTTCTTTGTTGTAGGGTTTTGTATTAGTTCACAATATGCCTGGTACTGGAGAATAGTGGTGGTGGTTGTTGTTGTTAGTGAGATGATCAGAATCAGATTTTTTTTTTAAATATTGAGTTCTGTGGGTGAATGTTCTGGTTCTGCTCTGTACCCACTGTGGATGCAAAATATATTTTGAAAAAAAGAGCAAGAACCATAACACAGTTTATAACAACAAAATAAAAATGAGTTATAATTTAGTTTTACAAACTGTGCTGTTGGTTCTTGCTGTCTTTTAGTTCCTTGATGTGCAAACAGGACCGTACCTAGCCCTGTGCAAGCGGTGCAGCCGCACAGGGCGCAAAGGGTTGGGAGGCGCATTTCGGCTGTCTGCTGTTGCCCTGCTGCCGCTGGCAGGACAAAAGCAGGCAGCCGAAATGCGCTCCCCAAGCCTTTTCGCAGCACTTTAAGCAGGTTTGGTCCCTCCCTCCTCCGATGCGATGTCAGAGTAGGGAGGGACAGATCTTCTTAAAGTGCCGTGCCGTTCAGATCGGGTGCATGCCCCCTCCCCTCCCCATACCTCCGTCCAGCGCTGCCTGCTCTTTCCCTGCTGCCGGCGCCTCTGTGAAAAAAACCAGAGGGTGGCAGCAGCAGGGAAAGAGCAGGCAGCACTGGACGGAGGTATGGGGGAGAGGGGGGCGTGCACTCAAGCTGCAAGTCGCATAGGGCGCGATTGCAGCTCGATACGGCCCCGTGTACAAACATCTTACATTTCCTCCAAATAATTTAATCGGCTTTTTGGTTTGGTTCAGTCTCTGATTGGATTTCTGAAAAAGCCCCGCCCCCCTCTAAGGTGATGGGGGGGGGCGCCATCTCATTCTTCGCCTCAGGCAGCAGATTGCCTTGAGCCGCCAATGATTCATAAATATGTTAAAAAGCAGCGGGCCCAGTACAGATCCCTGGGATACTCCACTATTCACCTTTCTCCATTGGGAAAATTGGCCGTTTAGCCCTACCCTCTGCTTTTTATCTTTTGACCAATTCCTGATCCACAATAGTACACTGTCTGATTTTTTAATTTCCCCAAGAGTCTCTCATGAGGGACCCTGTCAAAGGCTTTCTGAAAATCCAGATACATGTCTTGGGACATGTTTGCTAAAGGTTTACATGAGTTAAGTGTCACTGTGCCTATAGAAATTAAAGGATTGCAGGCATTTAACACACATTAAGTTCAGTAGTGCATGTTAAATCCTTAAATAAACATGCTGCTTCGATTTTTTGGGAACTAGAGAACATTTTGGGGCCTGAAGAACCTATTCCAGCAGGATGGGCTCCACTTTAACCACAGTGAACTTAACTATACTGGTGCTGGCACTGAAAAATGAGATGCAGCAGGTTTTAAACTGGATCGTTAGGGAAAGCCAACTGTTGCTCGGTAGTGCATGGTTTGGAGTGAGGAAACTTATAAAGATACTGTAAAAACAGGGAAAACTAGAGAGTGTGTTGTGGTAAATGCTGAGGTAGCGTGGGTGGATTTAACTACAGTGTAGACAAATACAGGGAATTCCTAATGATCTGAATCTGAATATGTGAATATAAATAGAAAACATGTAAATGCCGGAAGTCTAAATAATAAGATTAGAGAGTTAGAATCTATGGCACTAAATGAAGATGTAAACATAATAGGCATCTAAGAAACCCGGTGTAAAGAGAATAACCAATAGAATACTAATTTCAGGCTCTAAACCATATAAATGGGACAGGAGACTACACTGGTGAAGGGGTGGCACTATATGTTAAAGATGGCATGAGTCACGTGATGTGGTGAGCGCGGGTGGATGCGTACCACTTGAGCTCTGGGGCCCCCCCTCTCTCCGCGCCGGTAAAACGACGATTTTTCAGCCGAACGGCTGCACGTAAGGAAGCCAGCTGAGGGGGAGCTGAGTTCGGCGAGCGGCAGCAGGGGGAATGGCAACGGTGGCGAGAGCGGGACGCCGAGAAAAAGAGCGGCCTGCTGGAACGCCAAAGATGGCGGAGACGCCGTTGCAGCCTCGATCCCTGGCCTCACCAGAGCTGGTTGAGGAAATCTCTTTGGCAGTGGTGGGGGCGCTCTCGACACAGTTTAAGGTCCCTCCATGGGAAGATGGACCTGCTACAGACCTCAGTGGGAGCCCTGGGCAGCCGACTGCAGGAGGCCGAGACCCAGATCGGGCACACTGAGGACAAGATGGAGGAGCTGCTGTACGAGGTAGGCCGCATGAAGACGGTGCTGCAAGCGCAAGCAAGCAAACTAGATGATTTGGAGAACAGGTCCCGGCGCAACAACTTGCAGTTTCTGGGTGTGCCGGAAAGTGTATTAGATCGGGAGTTGAAGTCTTATTTGGAGTCCCTGGTAACACAGCTGGTGGAAGGAGCTGAGGAGAGTGGCCAGATCCTAATAGAGAGGGCGCATAGAGTGGGACCTCGTCAATCAAAGGATGGAAGACCACGGGTGGTCCTGGCCAGGTTTCTGCGCTTTCCACAGAAGGAAGCGGTGCTCCGGGTGGCACGGAAGAAAGGAGCTGTTCTAAAGGACAACGTCAAGTTGAGAATCACGCAGGACTACTCGGCAGCACTGGGCCAGCGCAGACGGGCGTATGCCCCCCTATGCCAGAAATTGATCAAGGCCAGTGTTAAATTTCTGGTGCAGTATCCGGCCAAACTGGTGATCACTCACGAGGGAACAAGGCAGACTTTTGACTCTGCAGTGGAGGCCTTATGTGGAGGAGCTGGCACGTGGGGCAGCGGTGCCACCCGCAGAGAGTCCGAGCAGCCTGGAGGCGGTGGCATGAGCAGGGAGCACAAGAGGGACTGAGAAGCGGAGTGCTACTGGAGGAGCATGGACTTGAGTTCCTGTAGGGACATGGTGTGGCAAACACTTGGCCAGTGTGGAGTGATGCAAGGGTTGGCTACTCAAAGCTTTGGAGTATCGGAGTGGATTTGCAGCTGAGTGCGCCTGCCAGTATGGGAACCTGGACGTTATGTTGCATGTTTGTTTTGCTGATTAATTGCGAGGGGCTTGTCTGTAGAAGGGGAAGGTTGCAGGGGGAGGGGGGAGAGACATGACTGGGGTATTGCAGGTGGAGATAAGAGGGTTAATTGAATGATGACCAGGGGAGGGGAGGTAAGGTGGTCAGGGGGAGTGGAACCTCTTATGGATAAGGGCTGTGGAATAAGAGGGGGGGTAACCGCACACATCTTAAGTGACTCGGTGGGCGAGGAGGGTAAAGGAGACAGGATGAGGTCTGGGAGGAGATGGAGGAGGGAGGAGGGAGTGGGGGGGGAAGGGAGCGAGGGCGGGGGAAGGGAGCGAGGGGGAGGGGGCAGCCATCACAGAGTATCGGGGTCAGAGTGGGGGAGCATACTAGAGATCAAGGAGAGACCTCAGGCTGGGGAGGTCTATCCTTGTTCCAACCGGAGGGTCGAGAGGTTTGATGCTAACTGGTATTTTCCAACCTGAAGATTATTTCATGGAATGTATGTGGGATAGGTAACCCTATCAAGCGATATAAACTGTTGAAAGCCTTAGCCAGGCAAAACTGTGATATTGTGATGTTACAAGAAACCCACCAGACATCTGAGGAACATGCTAAATTACAGAGGGAGTGGGTGGGGCAAGGATGGGGAGCCCCGGCAAAGGGAAAAAAAGGTGGAGTGGTCATTTTGATAAATAAGAGGATTCGATTTGATTTGGAAAAGGCACATGAGGACCCGGGGGGTAGGTAGGTGTTGTTATATGGGATGTTAGAGGGGAAGCCAAATGTGTTGGGCAATTTGTATAGCCCTAACGTGCTGGACAGGGCATTGTATACCCGATTGGCTTCTGGGGTGGAGAATTGCCGGGTGCCCCCTGATCCTGGCCGGAGATTTTAATGGGGTGCTGGATATTGAGGTGGATACAACCCGAGGAGGGGGGGAGGGAGCACGAGTACATACCACTAGAGTGCTGCAAGGTTTGCGGCGCTGGTTGGGAACAGTAGATCCCTAGCACCTGCTGCACCCAACGGAGAAAGATTTCACCCACCAATCGCGTGCGCATGGTTCGAGCGCTAGGATTGACTATATCTTGTTGATATCAGAGAGGCTCTTTGCACAGATAGGAGATGCACAAATTGGTCCTACGGAGATATCCGATCATGCGCCGGTGTGGGTGGACTTAGCATGGGGGGATCTGGCCGCCCAGACTAAAATCTGGCAGTTCCCGGTGGAGTTGTACAGGGATACCGAGTTTCATAATCATCTTAAGCAGCGATGGCAGCGGTTTATGAATTATAATGAGCGACATAGAGAGGAACCCAAATTGCTGTGGGAGACTGCAAAGGTAGTTTTGCGCGGAGATATTATTGAGTATGTAGCGTGGAAGCGAAAATGGTTAGCAGCGCGGATTTGCAGTTAGAGAAGCAGGCAGTGAAGGACAGGAGACGATGTGCAAGTGACCCCAGTGTGGCAAATAAGAGGCGACTCTGGGAGACCCAGACGACTCTTAATGAACTGCTCCATCAGAGGGCGAAGAAAGCCCTCATGTATTACCGGTATCAATTATACCGGTTTGGGGATAAGCCCGGGAGGCTCTTGGCGCGCTGCCTTCAGGGTAGCCGTGGTGCTCTTCGGTAGCGGCGCTGCGGGATGAACACGGGCGATTGCACAAGGAAAACCGAGCGATAGCCCGAGTGTTTAGATCTTTCTACCAAAAGCTGTATGCGGGGAGGGAGGGGTCCTTTACTGATATGGAGAAGTATTTAAGCGAGGTGCGGCTACCAAAAGTAAGAGCAGAGCAGAAAGCACAATTAGGGGAGCCGGTGACTGTTGAGGAGGTGCACCGGGTTATTCAGAGGGCAAGCTATTATCGAGTGCCGGGCCCGGATGGATTTGGGGCAGAATTTTACAAGCTGCTGGGAGACCTGGTGCCCCCTGCCTTGGTGGCGGTGTTCCACAGAAGGGTGGAACAGGGAAGGTTTACATGGGGGGCAAATCACGCACATATTATATTACTACCTAAGCCAGGGAAAGATCTTACGCAGGCTGCCTCGTATAGGCCCATTTCTTTATTGAATTTTGATTTGAAAGTGCTGGCTAAGATATTGGCAGACCGACTAGCTTTGGTTCTAGGGGACTTGGTACATGAATCGCAAGTGGGCTTTGTGAAGGACGCTATGCAGTGCGTAATTTGCATAAAATTTTGGCATCGATAGAGTGGGTCCGGGAGCGGGACTTGCAGTCGATTTTGATTAGCTTTGATGCAGAAAAGGCATTTGATCAGGTTAACTGGAACTATTTGAAATTTCTCTTGCCCCAGTATGGCCTGGGAGACTCCTTTTGCAATATGGTAGAGCTGCTTTATACGGCTCCTACCGCTGGGGTGCTATGTAATGGTGTGCTTTCGGAGAAATTTGACCTGGAGAGGGGCACACGTCAGGGCTGCCCACTTTCCCCTCTGTTATTTGTGCTGACTTGGATCCTTTGGTGCGGAGTGCGAATTGGGTCACATGGGTTTAAGATGGCGGCCTTTGCTGATGATATGTTGGTGCACCTGCTGTCCCCCCAGCAGTCGTTGCCCAATCTGCTGGACGAATTTTCCCTATACGGAGGGTTCGCAGGGTTGCGCATCAACATGGATAAGTCCGAGGCATTAGACGTGGCGGGTACGTTCCGGGGGAACTGGCAGGGGACCTTTCCACTCCGATGGGCAGGTGAATCTTTCATCTACCTGGGCATATTGCTGACCAGAGACCCGAAGGCATTGTACAAAAAAAACTTTGAACGAGTTTTTCTGAAACTTCGGGTGCAGGTGCAGGCATGGACCCTCCTGCCACTGTCCCTTTTGGGTAGGGCAGCGGCCATTGGTATGGTAATTTTACCACAGGTGCTTTATTGGATGCAAACCCTACCAGCGTGGTTACTGCGACGGGACCTTAAGTGTATGGAAAGAGATCCGAGGGTTTCTCTGGAAAGGGGCAAGAGCGCGTATACATCTAAACCGATTGTGAGGAGGGTGGGGATCCGGAGGGATTGGAGTTCCAGACCTGTGGCTATATGCCCTGGCTTGTCAGGCGAGACATTTATTTAATTTATTTAACATTTCTTATATACCGCGCTCTTTGTCATCAGTGCGGTTTACATTGAAACAATATAACACTTGGTCAGTTAAATTAGACCATCGTCTACATTGAACAGGGATTTAACATGGAGGTAACTTGGGGGAAACTATTTACATTCTTAGTACAATACATTTAGATCTAAATGTATTGTACTAAGAATGTAGGGGATTGGCTAGGGAAGACAGAAGTCTATACCCCCAGAGCGTTAGAAGAAGCCTTCATGGCCCCGCAGGCATTGACGGCGGTCTTGCACTTAGAGCGATCGTCCCTGCCAGGACGAATGACGAGTAGCATCTTGGTGCTATCGGCACGGCGTACATGGCAACAACTGAATAAATACTGGAGTGGTTCCCCTGAGGTCTCGAGTTGGCTGCCTATACAGGGCAATGCTCGGTTTACTCCGGGATCGGACTCGGCTCTCTTTAGAAGGTGGGAATGGTTGGGGATACGGAACCTTGGGCATGTAGTCGATCAGGAGGGGAGATGTAAATCTTTGAAGACGCTATGTAAGGAATATGAGCTGAACATTGGGAATTCCTTCTTTGCGTATTTGCAACTCTCTCACTATGTTGTCTCTCTGCCACAACGGGAGCTAAAGGTTGAACGTTCGGCGCAGATCTTGGAATTCTTTGCCTTGGGGGCGGACGCTCAGCCCACTATAGCGGACTTGAAGAGAAGGCTCGACAGATATGGTACGCCCCCTGATTACTCGGCAGAGGAGGCACGATGGGCGATGGCGCTGGGTCGGGAGGTGGCCCCGGGCTCTGTTCGTAGTGCATTGGATCGGATTCCACGGTTGGTGGAAGGAGCTTGATGGCGTGAAATACAGTTTAAATGTATTACCCGAGCCTATTTCTCCCCGAGGCAAGCATTGTGCAGTTGCCTTACTTCAGATGGAGGATGCCCAAATTGCCCGTGTTCGTTGGCAGATTTGTGGCACATGTGGTGGGGGTGCCCGTATATTTACCAGTATTAGATGCGGATTGGGACCTATAATCTTACCGCTCCTTCAAAACTCAGCTCAAAACCCACCTTTTTAACCTAGCATTTGACCTTCCGTCCTTGTTTTCCCCCTCCCTCCCCGCCCCATGATGTTGTATCGGAACTGCTGCTTTATACTGCTTTCTCTTTTCTTTCCTTTCCTTTTCTTTCCTATTATTTTAATGGCGTTCCTTCTCCTTTCCCGCAGCCTCATTTTTAAATTGTTTTAGAGTTTTATTGTAAACCGCTCAGGTGCCTATGGTGTTGGGCGGTATAACACGTTTTTAATAAACATAAACATAAACATATGAGTAGCTTACTACAGCAGCGAGTCTGCTGGACGGGGCCTCTGGTTGTATTGGATCAACTTGGACCACTCCACCCGAAGGGGAGATGGGAGAGAATATTAGTGCGGAAGGCTTGTCTGGTGGGCAAGGGTCCTATACTTCATCGGTGGAGAGAGCCTATAGCCCCTACTTTCTGGGAGTGGCGTAATAGCTTACACCAACTCATGCTCCTGGAAAGGAGAGGTGTGAGAGGGAATGTCCAGAGATGGGCCTCCTTTCTGCTGGTTTGGACGTCCTACATTCAAAAACTGGGACCAAAAACCTGCAGTGAGGTGCTGAGTGTGGGTTAGCTTGGGGCTGGTATGAGGATAATGGGGGTTGGACAGAGGATAGGGGGTATGATTTAGTATGTGGTAGGTGAAGGGGTTGCTCCCAAGGGAGGCGGGTGAGTGTACAAGGCTGCGGGGGGGGGGGAGCGGGGGGGGGAGAGAGGAGGAGGGGAGAGGGGGGTAGGGGATGGGGCAGGAGGGGGAACAAAATATTGATTAAAACAATTTGTGCCATTTGCCTCAAACTGTGCTGTTGTTATGAAGCCCTAGGGTAGTGGACAAGACACAGCCCTGCCCGGGGCATTGTAAAATTGGTGTATTGTCATATGACATATTGCAGTGAATTAATAAACAGAGTTTAAAAAAAAAAGATGGCATAAGAGCCAAGCAACATAAAAATGTTCTGCAAGAAATAAACTGCATTCCAGAATCTTTATGGAAAATAAATCCATGTGTGGCATGGAATGGTATAACAGTGGGGGTACACTACTGTCCACCTGGTCCAACCTATTAAATAAATAAGATGAAGAAACAGACAGTGAAACACTTAGAGAGATTGGATAGATTAATAAATAATATGTCTCTTTAAAGGTAAAATTCCTAGATACTATAAAGAAACGCTTCATTGAGCAGCTGATCTTGGAACCAATAAGATGAAGAAATACTTTAGATCTTACTCTCAGTGGAATACAGCACCTGGTGCAAGGGTTAAAAGTGTTGAATTTGTTAATTGTAATCATATTAAATTTGACATAATCATAAGAGGGAAGATATTTAAAGTAATATTACTGCGTGGCAGCTAACTTTTAAAATGGAGACTATGACAAAATGAGGAAATGTTAAAAAAAAACACAAATATAAAGTATAAGGCATGGAGATGGTTTAAAAATGACATCTTGGATGCCCTGATAAAATGCATTCCACTTATTTAAAAGGCTGTAAAAAAACTGGTAGCACAGTTAAATGGTGAGGTGGAAGAAGCTACATAAAAACACACAAAAAATTTGAAAATCGAAGACGCATATGAAAGAACATAAGCACTGACAAGGTAGAGATTAAGAATGAATTAGAGATGAATTTTGCCAAAGAGGTAAAACTAATAAAATCTTTTTCAGAAACATCATAAGCAAGAAACTTGTGAAGGAGTCAGCTAGATAACTGGAGAGTGAAAAGAGTATTTGGCGAGGACAAAACCATGGCAGAAAAACTGTTTTGCTTCAGATTTTCTTGAATGAATATTTTGGAAGGATAAGAACATAAGATATGCCATACTGGGCCAGACCAAGGTCCATCAAGCCCAGTATCCTGTTTCAACAGTGGCCAATCTAGGTCACAAGTACCTAGCAGTTTCCCTAAAAGACACAGGTTCCACAATGCTTGTATTGGGGTAAGCAGTGAATATTCTGAGTCCACTTTAATAATGGTTTATGGACCTTTCCTCTCGGAACTTGTCCAAACCTTTTTTAAACCCAGCTACACTAACAGCTTTTACTACATCCTCCGGTAGCAAATTCCAGAGTTTGATTACACGTTGAATGAAAAACTATTTTCTCTTATTAGTCTTAAATAGTTTACCCTGTAGCTTTGTTGCATGTACCTAGTCTATCTATATTTTGATGGCCTAAACAATCGATCTACGTTTACCTGTTCCACTCCATTCATTAATTTATAGACCTCTATCATATTTCCCCTCAGCCGTCTCTTTTCCAGGTTGAAAAGCCCTAACCTTTTTAGCCTCCCTTCATAGGGGTATCCTTCCATCCTCTTTACCATTTTGGTGACTCTTCTCTGCGCCTTTTCTAATAATGTTATATTCTTTTTTAGATACGGCGACCAGAATTGCACACAATATTCAAGGTGTGGTTGCCCCATACCAGAAATGATCTTTGAAAGTGAGGATTCAAAAGAGCTGATGCAAATAAATGTGAAACTGGAAGGTGTAATATTTATTTATTTATTTATTTATTTATTTAACAGGTTTTCTATACCGCCTTTTCCTTAAATCAAAGCGGTTACCAGACACAAGAAGGGAGAACAGAGACAGGGGGGCATACACTGACTAAACTAAAGAGTGAAGGTAAAATTGGGATACGCAACATCAAGGAACCGTTACAGTAAAACAAGTTATAGAACAACTTGATATGCTAAGATTAACAACTCATCAGGACCAGATGGAATTAATAAATAAAATTAATGAACTGCAGACCTATTACTAATATGTGAAAAATAATTAAAATTAGATACAGTACCTGAGGACGGGAGGGCAAACAAAGGGATGACAATTTTTAAAAAGGGTTCCAGGAGTAATCCAGAACTATAGACTGGCGAGCCTGACTCTGTTACTGGGCAAAATGATAGAAAGCTAATCAGAAAAAAATACAATTATTAGGCATATGGGTAGTCATGATTTAACAGGGGGAAAGTCAACATAGATTTACCAAGGGGAGGTCTTGCCTTACTAATCCATTAGAATTTTTGGATGGTGTTAAAAAGAAATAGGTAAGTAAAGGTGAGCCAGTTGATACAGTAAATCTAGATTTACACCCCTCTTGAGAAATGCCTCAGGAAATTAAAAATTCTCAGAGACAATGCCCTACTGTCGGTTGGTTAAAAAAAGTTCTTCCAATGGACAGGGAATACTCTGGGGATTTGAACTGGGATCGGAGCAGTTTAACATGTTTATAAAGGATCTGGAAAAGGAGCAGTGAGTGAGACCAGGCCAGTATTTTAAAGAAACTTGATGATGATTAGGTTTTGTTGCTGAAATAAGGCAGATTAGGATGGAAAAGCTCATTCTTTTAACTGGGTGGGTTATTATATTGTTATATGTGTTATATATTGTTTTAATTGTGACTTATCTTGAGTTACAGTATTCTTATTTTTTTGTTGTTAAACCAAGTAATCAAATGGAAATAAATATTTCTAAGTCCATAGACCCAATAGGGGCAAAACCAGAGCTTGAAGTGGCTCGTCAGAGTTGACCTGGGTCATCGGATGGCAAACCCTCACCAGAGAGGGTCTGGGGTCTACATTGGGGATATACCTCTTGAGACCCCTCCCCAGTTACTGCACCACCTACATATACAGAAGGAGGTCTCTGGGGGTTATCCCCTGGAGTTTGCATAGAGGATAGACCTCTTGAGAACCCTCCTGAGTCACTATAGCTCCTATATGAACAGGTGAAGGGCCTGGGGGCTATGTTAACCAGTTTTCTTCAACAATAGCTGTATCTTTGGATACTGCCCCTTTCATTCCTCTGCCTCCATTCAGCAGTTCTGGAAGTTTCCAGGGCATGGCCCTCATAGACAGCTGTGAGAAGAATGAGGCTTGTCTGAACTTGTTCTGAAGCACATGATGAGAGTCTGTCGGACATGGGTCATTCAGGGTCAGACAGGATGGTTAAAAGGGATATAATTTCATCACTCAATTGAAGTGAAAGCAAACATTCAATAAAACAAATTTAAAATGGAAGTGACAGGCTACAGTGCCTCAGAGAAACATAAGCTATAACAGTAGATGACGATCAACAAGCCCCCTTAGTATCTGCTCTACTTCACTCATGATACACGCCACGCACCAAGTTAATCTCTGGCTTTACCCCTCATGCCCCCACCACTGAGGATCCTCTGTGTCTGTCCCAGGCTTTACCCCTCACTCCCCCACCACTGAGGATCCCTTTGTGTCTGTCCCAGGCTTTACCCCTCACTCTCCCACCACTGAGGATCCTCTGTGCCTGTCCCAGGCTTTACCCCTCACTCCCCCACCACTGAGGATCCTCTGTGCTTGTCCCAGGCTTTACCCCTCACTCCCCCACTACTGAGGATCCTCTGTGCCTACCCAGGCTTTACCCCTCACTCCCCACCGCTGAGGATCCTCTGTGTCTATCTCAGGCTTTACCCCTCACTCCCCTACCACTGTGGATCCTCTGTGTCAGTCCCAGGCTTTACCCATCACTCCCCCACCACTGAGGATCCTCTGTGCCTGTCCCAGGATTTACCCCCCTCACTCCCCCACCACTGAGGATCCTCTGTGTCTGTCCCAGGCTTTACCCCTCACTCCCCCACCACTGAGGATCCTCTGTGCCTGTCCCAGGCTTTACCCCTCACTCCCCACCGCTGAGGATCCTCTGTGTCTATCCCAGGCTTTACCCATCACTCCCCCACCACTGAGGATCCTCTGTGCCTGTCCCAGGATTTACCCCCCTCACTCCCCCACCACTGAGGGTCCTCTGTGTCAGTCCTAGGCTTTACCTTTCATTCCCCTTCCACTGAGGATCCTCTGTGCCTGTCCCAGGCTTTATGCCTCACTCCCCCACTACTGAGGATTCTCTGTGCCTTTCCCAGGCTTTACCCCTCACTCCCCCACTGCTGAGGATCCTCTGGGCCTGTCCCAGGTTTTCTTGACTTCTGTTATTGTTTCTGTCCTAGATAGCCTGTTCCACACATTCACCAGTCTTTCCATGATAAGATATTTTCTGATGTGGCTGCTAATTCTATCCTTTGCATCCTTGTACTGTGACATCTTGTGCTGAAATCTTTCTTCCTCTGAAAACAAGTCTGCTTCTCACACCTGATGTATACCTGTGAGGATTCAAACATCCCTATCATATCCCCCCCCACCCCCCTTTAACTCATCTGATAGAGAATTTGGTGCCGGCTCTGAACCATTTTGGTTTCCCTTCTCCTTTCCTCCAGATCACCTCCATCCTTTCCATATCCTTCCAGAGGTACAGCCTCCAGAACTGGACACAGTCTGCAGATGAGGTCTCACCATCCCCCTACAGTAAGGTTACCCGATGTCCCTGGTTTTGGGGGATTGTCCCGGATTTTAGAGTTGTGTCCCCGACTACCACCTGTTTGACAGTCTCCTGTTCCCAATTCCATCAATGGGGACAGAAGGGGTAGAAAAAAAAGGTTATTTTCAATTTAGTGATTTGAATATGTCGGCTTTCACAATTTCCATCCATTATCTTTACATTGTGCACAGTATGGGGGATGCATCACTGCTTCAATATCTCTGTGGATTTGTCTGCTTGGAGGTGATATTGTAGCTGTCATGGGATGGGGGGGAGGCGGGGGGGGGGGGTAATGATTCCTCTTCCCTCCTCCAAGCCTTGTTGCTCAAACCTGGAACTAAGGTGTCCCCTTCTTCACCCCCACATACTTCTAATAAGTGTCCCAGATTTGCCAGCAAACATTCCGAGTTCCTTTGTGCTATCAGTTCTACCTCTCCCTGTGCACCCCCTCCCCTCCCCCCTACACCCCGGCACCCTCTGGCTCTAGTCACAGCCTTAGATATTTGTCAGAGCACCTCGGAGTGATCCATGATATTGCTCAGACACGGTAAAACCCTGTACGGACTAGCTCGCTCTCTTTTTCCCATCATGACGGAGGAGGAGGGAGCTATTAGTTATTTAGTCTCCTCACAAGACAATCAGTGCAATCTTGCGGGGGGGGGGGGGTGGCGAGAAAGTGCTGAAGAAACCGTTTCAGCTATCAGCTGAGCCCTTCTTGCACACATCATGCCCTACTTCCTCCCCCTCCCTCCCGTGGCCAAGGCCAGGGACATGTGACTGACGGTGAAGAAAACAGGCACAAAGAATGGATGAGACACAATGCAGTTCCTAGACTAAGGCCCATGTTCCTGGGGCTTCCTCAAGCATTATCACAAGGCCTATGACATGTTTTGCATTTATGATCTGCCCTCATCTCCCCCGTGAAGCACCTCAGATCACTCATGGCCCCCCAGGGACTCCTGTTAGCCTTATAAAGGGGTCATCCCTAGTACAGATTTACTGCTGGCTTTCCTCAGGGGGATAAAGTGGGGTAAAGGTTCAGTTTAGCTAGATCATTTTCCTTCTACAGAAAATAGCATGGGAGACACATAGAGATGGACAGACAAGCCTAGAGACACAGGGAGACAGATGGCGACCAAAACAGATAGAGAGAAAAACAGGAAAGAGAAAGGAAAAAATAGTTTGGGGCAGAGGTAAAGATCTAAAGATGAGACAGACAGAGGGGTGGAAGCGAATGGGACTTCCCTCAGCACCTGCTCTGTCTGTCTCTCTGTCACAGTAAGTGAGGAGCTCTGTCTGTCTCTGTCTACTTTCTGTCCCTGCTCTAGAACCACAGACCTTCTTCGATACCCGGCTTTACCCCTTGCTTCCCCACCACCAAGGCTCCTTTGTACCCCTCCTAGACTTTACCCTCACTCCCCCACCATTGAGAATCCTCGTTCTTGAATCCTGTTACGTCTTTATCTCCATTCTCTTCCCATTAATTCATAGGATTGGTTGGGTCAAAGGGCAGATCCCTGTCATACTCACAGATGCAGGCAGCGGCAATCAGGCGGTTGGCAGCATACGGCGACTCGCAGCTGGGGAAGATGGGTTGCACCATGTAGTTGGCGAAGGTGATAGCAATGATGGCCTGGCTGGTGGGTTCGATGATGAGGAGAGATGTCCAGAGACGGATGAAGGCCACGAAGCCCCCAAAGGCCTCCAGGATGTAGGCATAGCTGGCTCCAGACTTCTTGATTGTGGTCCCTAGCTCAGCATAGCAGAGGGCCCCAAAGACTGAGAAAAGGCCTCCTACTGCCCAGATGACCAACGAGAGCCCATAGGAGGCGCTGTACATCAGCACGCCTTTGGGTGAGACAAAGATACCCGAACCAATCATGTTGCCCACGATGAGACAGATGCCGTTCAGCAGCGAGATCTCCTTCTTCAACTTCATGGAGCCAGCATCATCGGAAGGGGGGGCCTTGGTGGTTCCATTGGCACGGGTCTCTGATGGTGAGGGGACTGAGTCTTCAGTGGGGGCTGCCGTATATTTAACAGGGTTTGACATGGTGGAGAGGAGAAGAGGTCTGTGTTCAGGTCACCAGTAGAGCTGCATTGAGGCTGAAAGAGACGGGAAAGTTAAGTCAAAATGGGGGAGAGGGGGGGAACTTCAGCACAAGCAAGGAAAAGACTCCAGGAATAACCTCCAGACCCTGCCCCCTGTATATAAAGGTTCTTGCTTATGTGGGTCCCAGGCTATAAACCTCCAGAACCTGCCCCCTGTATATTAAGGTAATTGGACTGGGGAAAGGTCTCCAGGGGT
Source organism: Ichthyophis bannanicus (assembly GCA_033557465.1). Classification (NCBI taxonomy): domain Eukaryota; kingdom Metazoa; phylum Chordata; class Amphibia; order Gymnophiona; family Ichthyophiidae; genus Ichthyophis; species Ichthyophis bannanicus. The sequence continues at coordinate 128,156,909 of CM066048.1, forward strand.
GTTCTTTATATGGATCTCAAGGTTTAGACCCCAGACCCTGCCCCCTATATATAAAGGTGGTACAGCGTTGGGGAAGGGACCTGCAGGGATATCCTTCCTTATGTGGACCCCACCAGATAGACTCTTGGCACTGCTAAGACACTGTGGTTTCTCCCCTCGCCGACCTTTGAATTCTCCCTGATTACCCAGAACCATTAATATTTGCTGATGGACCTAATATCCAGCCCTGCAGCCCATTAGAGAAATTAATTATAAACCTGTGGAGAGGGAAGAATCCAAAGGTGCAGAATAGAGGGGCAACTTGTGTGACTCTTTACCTCAGGGGTTATTAAGGGAGTTCAGGCTGCTCAGTATTCAAGCAGAGGGGGGAGGGGTCTCTGTTCATCCTCAGTGAGAGGCAGAGGCAGGGCGATAAGGAAATGGGAGAGAGCGCAGGTGCCAGAGAGACAGGCAAGAGAGCAGGAAACAGTAGACAAAGTGAAAGTGGCAAGGATGAAGAGAGACAGGCAGAAAGTGACTGGGGAAGAACAGAGAGAGACAGACCAGAAACAGGGAAAAGAGGGAGGAGAGACGGGGGGGGGGGGGGAGAGAGAGAGAGAGAGACTTCTTATACTCACTTCTCTGGATGCAGCCCAAGTCTCCTTCTGGCGCCTGGGGAAAGAGTCTGTCAGCCTCTCTCCAGGGATAACCGTGCAAGAGGAAGATGAGACAGCCCGAGACAATTTAAGTGTCTCAAGGAGTAGTGTAGAAGGCGGGGAGGGGTTGGGTAATCTGAGAGTCCAAGGTACGCTGACCCTACCATTTCGAAAGAAGAGAAATATCTGATTCCTCGGCCCTGAAGGCTTCGCTCAGCAAGTTCCTGAATAAGACATTTTTATCAAAAGGAAGAGCGAGTAGAGCAGAACTGATCACCACAAACCTGGCACTGCCACCAGGGCACCTCCCCCCCAGCAGCGCCCCCACCATGGGATGCCAGCTCTGCCCACTTCCCCTCCCAGCAGCCCCCACACCAGGCGATGCCAGTTCTGCCCACTTCCCCTCCCAGCAGCCCCCACACCAGGCGATGCCAGTTCTGCCCACTTCCCCTCCCAGCAGCGCCCCCTCCAGGCGATGCCAGTTCTGCCCACTTCCCCTCCCAGCAGCACCCCCACCAGGAGATGCCAGTTCTGCCCACTTCCCCTCCCTGCAGCACCCCCACCAGGCGATGCCAGTTCTGCCCACTTCCCCTCCCAGCAGCGCCCCCACCAGGGGATGCCAGCTCTGCCCTCTTCCCCTCCCAGCAGCGCCCCCTCCAGGCGATGCCAGTTCTGCCCACGTCCCCTCCCAGCAGCGCCACCAGGAGATGCCAGCTCTGCCCACTTCCCCTCCCAGCAGTGCCCCCACCAGGGGATGCCAGCTCTGCCCACTCTCCTCCCAGCAGCGCCTCCACCAGGGGATGCCAGCTCTGCCTTCTTCCCCTCCCAGCAGTGCCCCCACCAGGGGATGCCAGCTCTGCCCACTCCCCTCCCAGCAGCGCCCCCACCAGGCGATGCCAGTTCTGCCCACTTCCCCTCCCAGCAGCGCCCCCACCAAGCGATGCCAGCTCTGCCCACTTCCCCTCCCAGCAGCGCCCCCTCCAGGCGATGCCAGCTCTGCCCACTTCCCCTCCCAGCAGCGCCCCCACCAGGGATGCCAGCTCTGCCCACTTCCCCTCCCAGCAGCGCCCCCACCAGGGATGCCAGCTCTATCCACTTCCCCTCCCAGCAGCGCCCCCACCAGGCGATGCCAGTTCTTCCCACTTCCCCTCCCAGCAGCGCCCCCACCAGGAGATGCCAGTTCTGCCCACTTCCCCTCCCAGCAGCACCCCCACCAGGGATGCCAGCTCTGCCCACTTCCCCTCCCAGCAGCGCCCCCACCAGGCGATGCCAGTTCTGCCCACTCTCCTCCCAGCAGCGCCCCCACCAGGGGATGCCAGCTCTGCCCTTTTCCCCTCCCAGCAGCGCCCCCACCAGGGGATGCCAGCTCTGCCCTCTTCCCCTCCCAGCAGCGCCCCCACCAGGGATGCCAGCTCTGCCCACTTCCCCTCCCAGCAGCGCCCCCTCCAGGCGATGCCAGCTCTGCCCACTTCCCCTCCCAGCAGCGCCCCCACCAGGCGATGCCAGCTCTGCCCACTTCCCCTCCCAGCAGCGCCCCCTCCAGGCGATGCCAGCTCTGCCCACTTCCCCTCCCAGCAGCGCCCCCACCAGGGGATGCCAGCTCTGCCCACTTCCCCTCCCAGCAGCGCCCCCACCAGGAGATGCCAGCTCTGCCCACTTCCCCTCCCAGCAGCGCCCCCACCAGGGATGCCAGCTCTGCCCACTTCCCCTCCCAGTAGCGCCCCCACCAGGGGATGCCAGCTCTGCCCTCTTCCCCTCCCAGCAGCGCCCCCACCAGGGATGCCAGCTCTGCCCACTTCCCCTCCCAGCAGCGCCCCCACCAGGGATGCCAGCTCTATCCACTTCCCCTCCCAGCAGCGCCCCCACCAGGCGATGCCAGTTCTGCCCACTTCCCCTCCCAGCTGCACCCCCACCAGGGATGCCAGCTCTGCCCACTTCCCCTCCCAGCAGCGCCCCCACCAGGCGATGCCAGTTCTGCCCACTCACCTCCCAGCAGCGCCCCCACCAGGGGATGCCAGCTCTGCCCTCCTCCCCTCCCAGCAGCGCCCCACCAGGGATGCCAGCTCTGCCCACTTCCCCTCCCAGCAGCGCCCCCACCAGGAGATGCCAGTTCTGTCCACTTCCCCTCCCAGCAGCGCTCCCACCAGGAGATGCCAGTTCTGCCCACTTCCCTTCCCAGCAGCGCCCCCACCAGGAGATGCCAGTTCTGTCCACTTCCCCTCCCAGCAGCGCCCCCACCAGGAGATGCCAGTTCTGCCCACTTCCCCTCCCAGCAGCGCCCCCACCAGGAGATGCCAGTTCTGCCAACTTCCCCTCCCAGCAGCGCCCCCACCAGGGATGCCAGCTCTGCCCACTTCCCCTCCCAGCAGCGCCCCCACCAGGCGATGCCAGTTCTGCCCACTCTCCTCCCAGCAGCGCCCCCACCAGGGGATGCCAGCTCTGCCCTCTTCCCCTCCCAGCAGCGCCCCCACCAGGAGATGCCAGCAGTGCTTCTGATCAGTGGTGCCCTCCCCCCCCCCCCCTCACCAGCGTGCCATAACACAGATAAGCAAACGTTGTCTCTGGATTAGCCAGAACTCTCTCTGGGAGTCCAGAATTCTCTGACTAATGGAAAATTCATTTCCACTGCTCTTCCAAATCCTAGCAAAATCCCCAGCAAAACCAGGGAAGAGGCAGATGTTACCAAAACAGTCTCAAGTCTAAGAAAACTAAAGGTTTAATCCTAAACGTTTATCCACAAAACTGGCAGAGTTACACGCACATTTTCAGAAAATAATTTTTCACCTGTCGCTTTGCTCCAAAGAAAGAGAAAAATTCCTATAGATACAGAGCTAAACACGTACAGGTTTTAGATGCAGACATTTCCTTTCTGGTTTTTCAGCTGAAAGAGAAACACAGCTACAGAAATAAAAATGCCCGCCCCCTCTCACCCCCCCCCCCCCCCCAGCCACTAATTTTAAACACCTCACCCAGAAATCTGATGTTTTAACCATCCTGGAGTCTAAGGTTGGGGACTGGGAGAAAATAATAAAAAAACTAAAAAAAAAAAAAAAAAATCCCCACAGAGAAAGAAAGAGGATAATATTCCATTTGGGATTATTCCTCATTTTTAAAGCGCTACTAGTACGAATAGACATGAGTCCCTTCTCCGTAGAGCTTATAATCTTGTCAGGGTTAAACCCAGGACCGGCCCAATCATTAGGCAAACTAGGCAGTTACCTAGGGCGGCAGCTTCTGGGGAGACGGCAAATAGCAGAGCATGAAAAGCTATACAACAGATTCTGACAGCCGGGGGGGGGGGGGGGGGAGCTATTTGCCTAAGGCTCCAACTCTGGGGCCAGCCCTGGTAAACCGCAGTCCCTGCTTTTCCTGCACTAATAATAGAGATTTATTTTGGGGGAAAAATGACTGTAATCAGGAGATTTCACTATATGGGGTGTGTTGGGGGGGATAGAAAATTTGAGGGAGAAACAGTAGGGGCCTGTCAAAGTCATTTAGGAACCGGATAATTCACATTTGCTGAAATGCAGGTTTCCTCTGATTCTCACCCATCTTAACTCTTACCTTTGAGTGCTGACTGTTAAGCGAGATTTTTGGCTCTGTTTTAAGGCTTCAGAAGTGTCTGGTAAACAAGCAGGGCTGCCCCAGCAGCTTTTCAGCACAACATCCGCTTCTTATAATTTAAAGGGCTGGAAGCGGCTGACCCTGGCCAACAAAGGGGAACAAACCTTCCCAACCCAGACGCTTGTTTTGCTGTATCCCAGGACTGGACTAGGACAGGTCTGTCCCTCCGCACCCCGCAGCCCTGTCTCCTTAGCAAAGATAAACGCAGGAAAGAAACACAACTGAGCCCTCACATGCAAGAATAAAGAAAAGCGGCTTTTTCCTTCTGGGTAAAGTTTTATAAACAAGTGGAACTTGAGAGAGCTAAAATGAATCTTTCAGTTTCTTCAGACCTCATAAAACTGGTTAGCTTGGGAGGACACCTCTTTTTTCCCCCCCCCCCCCCCCAAAAGACTAGTCCTTACCTGGGGGAAGTGGCTGTTTCTCTCTAAGGAGTAGCAAGAAAGTGTTTGTTGGGAAAAAAAGGTGTACGAGTGCAAATTAGCTGAGTATAGCAAACACAGAAGAGGGAGGAGGAAGATTATCTCCTGGTCCTTGAGGAACAGACTCAACTAGGTTTGGCTTTACCCCTCCTCCCCCTGCCATTGCATCTCAGGATCTGAGGATTCCCACTGTTCTAACTTAAAAGCGAGGACCACACTGGGGCTAAAACCAGACCTGGTGGTCCAGAGCCATCTGATCCTCTTGCAAATTACTCAGTTCCAGAAAGGAGACCTTTTTGGCCAGTCATTGTTTTGACTTTATATCCCAATCAGTGTGTTAGCAACGGCCTCAGCAGTGCAGGTCCCATAATGCAACGAATAGGTTAGTCAGACATCCAGGACTGGCCGATAATCTGGCCTAAAAGAGACGGCTGAGGGGAGATATGGTAGAGCTCTATAGAATAATGAATGGAGCGGAACGGGTAAATATAGATTGTTTGTTTACTCCTTCAAAAAGTAGAAAAACTAGTGGACACTCAATAAAGCAACAATGTAGCATATTTAAGATTAATCAGAGAAAATATTTTTTCACTGAACGCATAATCAAACTCTGGAATTCATTATCAGAGAATGGAGTAAAAGCTGTTAATGTAGCTGTGTTTAAGTGAGGTTTGCACAAGTTCCTGGAGGAAAAGTCCATAAACCATTATTAAAGTTGAGCGGGGAAATACCACTCTCCTGCCTGTTTCTTGTGTGTTCTTATTTCTGTTTGAGTCTCATTCTTACCCACTTTCCCCTGCCCTCTTGTGCAGAGTTGCCAAGTTATCCAGTTCCAGGAGTGAGATTTTAAGCCAGTCCTGGATTTCTGACAGGCTCACCTGGTGCATTATGGGATTGACAGCACTGATTCCAATGGGTAAAATCAGGAGCTGCAAGTACCACACTGCACTGCACGTTTAAAACCAGAACTGAAAAAACTCACTCCTGGAACTGGGTAACTTGGCGATCTGCAGCGCTGATTTCCAAGGGTAAAGTCAGGGACTGTTAATGCCACACACCCTTTACGATGTAAGTTCAAAACCGGGTCTGGCCAAAACATCTTCCTGGAACTGGGAATCATGGAACCCTCCTACCTCCCCCTAAATACAGGACAAGATGGCCAGGAACTAGAATGAAGAGCAATAGGCTTGTAGGGTTACCAGCTGGCTCCAGATTTGCCTGACAGATTCGGTCCATTCCTGAGTTTAGCCCATTGCATGCAGGGACCTGAAAAACAGCAAAACTTTAAGTCCTTGCATGCAACGAAGTAAACCTAAGACTGGATCATCTCTGTGGGGCAGGTCTGAAGTCAGGTGGAGGTGGAAAGGATCTTTGGGGGAGGAGGGGAAATATAGAGATGAACTGAATGCTGGAGGAAAACGGGAAGATAAACCAAGCAAAGTGAGGAGGAGATGGGGACGGGGAAAGAAATGGATGGAAACTTAAGGGGACAGCGATAGATGGAAAATATCCTTAAGGGAAAGACCTAGATACATTTAAGAAATGGAGATAGGCAGAGAGGAATTGGGAGTAAGCAGAGGGAAGAGGATTATGTGCCCCAGTATCTGCACCCAAACTTTCCAAAATAATACATCTGTCCATGTACAGTATCCAGTCAAAGGATATCACTCTTGCTCACACAGCATGTAGAATGATGTTTTTACAACTAAACCAACAGCAAAAGAAAGCGAAGACAGCCCTGTCCAAAGCCAGATGGAAGAAAGGATTACACAGGGGTGCCAATGATCAGAAAGAGCATCATAACTCTCTTATCTCTCCCTACACCCCTCCTCGGGAACTCCGCTCTTCTGGCAAAACACTTCTATCTGTGCCCTTCTCTTATACTGCTAATTCCAGACTTCACTCCTTTCACCTTGCTGCTCGTTATGCCTGGAACAAACTACCTGAGTCTGTACGTCAGGCGCCTTCTCTGGCCCTTTTCCAATCCAGGCTGAAACCTCACCTCTTCGCTGCCGCTTTCGGATCCTGACTCACCTGATCTCCTTTGTGTTCCTTTACCATTCCCCCTAGATGTAGCCCACGTCTACAGCTACTGTGTTGTCTGTCTTGACTAGATTGTAAGCTCTGATGAGCCGGGACCGTCTTTTACATGTGTCTGTGCAGTGCTGCGTACGTCTTGTAGCGCTATACAAATATTCAATCAGAGGAAGGGATTGCGTGAGGGCACCCATGGGGAATAGTTTGAGCAGGGTCAGGATTTACAACGCATATTTTGTAAAACATACTTGAACTTAATGGGCTGATGTCCACTCCTGAGCAGGTGAAAATATCTATCACGTCAATCTAGGTGTTTATTCACTCCTAGTACTTTATAGAGACCCATAATTGCTTATATATCTTTACAAAATAGGCATCGATGTGGCCCTCACGCAAAGATGAGCTGTAGTGAAATTACCTCTCACATTTTCAGGACATGTCAGAGGGTCTGCCACAAGGCCATTTTATTTGAGACTCCCAGGAGAGGAAGTGGGCTGAAACAATTTACTTTGAAGAAGAGAGCTTATTTTTCTGTAGCAGCAGGCTACTATTTCAGCTGCCACTAGGGAACATTTTCAAAGATGTGCGGTTGTGTGTCTTAGTGCAAATCCCAGCAAATGAGGAAAACACGTCAGACTGCCCAATAGCTGCCCTCCCACACACCAGGCAAACTAGGTGGTCACATAGAGCACCAAGATTCTGGGGGGTGGCAAAAAGGACTCTTATCCTAATAGTAGCCTAATGGTTAGCACAGTGGGCTAGAACCAGGGAAGCCAGGGTTTGAATCGCACTACTGTTCCTTGTGATCTTGTGCAAGACACATAGCCTCCATTACCTCATGTACAAACTTACATTGTAAGCCCTCTGGGGACCGGAAAAAGACCGACTGTACCTGAATGTAACTTGCCTTGAACTTCTGAGAAAATGTGTAAGCTAAATCCACTTCTCTTTCTCTAAGCGCATGCTTTGCTGGTGAAACTGGCACAGACTAGGGGCTGTAGGAAGTCAGGTTCCCATTACTGGAAGGGGAACTGCAATTCATGAGCCAGCTCAAGACATGCAGTGGGCTGGATGGATCAGGGACAGCACTGAACACATTAATTTCAGCCACATGCAACCCAAGCTGCACCTGCTAGCAGTGGGTGAGACATCGGTGGCACGATGCCTTTCAGGGGGGGAGGGGGGGTCAGCAGGAAGCGGGTCCTGCAGTGTCACATGATGGGCTGGATGTACCGGTGGAATGCGGTCCAGGGCCTTTGTCAGTCTCCCACTCTGTTCCGGCCTGACACAGCACTCGGGCTGGGACCAATGCAAACTCAGCAGCACGAGAGCCGCAGGCTGCTGCACGTTTGGTCTGATCACAGCACTGCTTCCTTTCTACCAGCCACAAAGGAGTTAGGGATAAAAGAGCCTAAAAGGCACAAAGCAGATAGGAAAAGCATTAAACTCTGGGTGGGGGAGGGGGCTGAGGAAAGTAGAAACTCACAGATTGGGGAGGGGAGAAAGCGAGGTTACTTACCTGTAACAGGGGTTCTCCGTGGACAGCAGGATAAATCAGCCACACCTGGTGACGTCCTCCATGCGGCGCCAAGGTCGGAAGTGCTCTCCAGAGCTCAGGTTTCAGAGTGTGCTCAGGACCACCCCTAGCCTGGCCAGTTGTTTTCCAAGCTAGGTTCTTCCCGGCTAGGGAGCGGTCCTTCATGCAGACCTTCTCCAGGGGAGGAGGGCGGGATTGTGTGGCTGACTTATCCTGCTGTCCACGGAGAACCCCCGTTACAGGTAAGTAACCTCGTTTTCTCCATGGACTGCAGGATTGCGTCAGCCACAACTGGTGACTCCCTAGCTGCGCGGAGCGCGCTGAGGTGGAGGAGGGAGGCGTGAACAGAAGGCTACGGAGGCATGATTTAGAAAATGCCTTTACTGGACAGAATACACGAGTGGGAATCAAAGTGCAATCACAGTGCAACAACAACATAGATGCAATCACAGTGCAAACATAGTGCAACAACAACAAACTCGCAATGCAATGTAGTGTCACAACAACACGTGACCCAGGACATGGGTGCACATCAAGGTGCAGTATGGTGCGATAAGAGCAGTCAAACAGTGCAGTAACAAGGTGCAATAACGGTAATTGGCAGCGTTTGACCAGTCCTGAGCTGGTGAAGCTGTTACTCACGGCATAGCCTGGTGACTCTCCAGCGCAGTGGCGAGGACAGCGTTGCCGAGCGCACAACTCTCCTGAGACCTGAGGTCGAGGCAGTAGTGCTTCTGGAACGTTTGCGGAGAGGACCACGTAGCTGCCTTACAGATGTCGGTTAGGGGAACCGCCCGTAGGTTGGCTATGGAGGTGGCCAACGCTCGTAGCTGGTGCGGCCCCACTTTGGGGGTCGGATGAATTCCGGTAGGGTCAAGGCAGTAGGAGACAAAGGAGGCGACCCAGTGGGAAAGTGTTCTCTTTGTGACCGGCTGCCCCGGCCTGTGTGGGTCGAAGGAGATAAACAGCTGCTCGCCTTTTCGGGTGGGAAGGGTTTTGGCGAGGTAGATCCAGAGGGCACGGAGACCATCTAAGGTGTGTAGACGGCGCTCCTCATCCGAGTGGTGTGGCTCCGGAAAAAAGGAGGGCAGCTCAATGGACTGGTTGAGATGGAAGGACGATGGTACTTTGGGAACGAACTTAGGGTTGGTCCGCAGGGAGGCCCGGTCGAGATGGAGCTGTGTGTACGGAGAGTGCGCGACCAGCGCTTGGAGCTCGCTGATTCTCCTGGCGGATGTGATGGCTACGAGGAATAACGTCTTCCAGGAGATGTATTTCATATCTGCAGCTTCCATGGGCTTGAAGGGGGCCTGGGTGAGGCGATGCAGGACAACGCTGAGATCCCAGGGCGGTACCGGTGGTCTGATCGGAGGTTTCAGGTTCGCTAGTCCTTTCATGAAGTGCGCCGTCAGGGGCAGCGTTGCGATGGAGTCAGCTCCGTCCACAGGGGCGTAGAGGGCCGCAATGGCGGAGAGGTAAACACGAATGGATTGTGTCTGGAGGCCACAGTCAGAGAGGGAGCTGAGGTACTGCAAGACACAGGGTACTGGGCACGAGGTAGGGTCCAGCCCTCGCACTCCGCACCAGATGCTGAACCTTTTCCATTTGAGACCATAGGACTTCCTGGTGGATGGTCTCCTGGCTGCAAGGACTATGTCCTGTACCTCCCTAGGAAGTTGGAGGGCAGAAAGGTTCATCCGCTCAACCTCCAGGCAGTGAGCAAGAGGGCCTTGAGGTTGGGGTGCCTCGTGTAGCCCGCGTTCTGCGTTAGGAGGTCTGACCGGAGTGGCAGGTGCACTGGGCCCTCTCGCGCCAGACGTTTCAGGAGCGTGAACCACATCTGCCGCGGCCATAGGGGGACTACCAGGATGACTTGTGCTTTGTCCTGGATGATGCGTTGCAGTGTCGCTGGGATATGGGGGGTTGGTGGGAAGGCGTACACCAGAGACCACTCCCCCCAATACACGTCAAATGCATCCCCCGCTATTCTCTTGTCCGACGGGTGCCTCGAGCAGAATTGGGGGCACTTGGCATTCTGCTCTGTGGCAAAGAGGTTGACCTCCGGGGTTCCCCACTTCCGGAAGAGGGCATTGGTGACCTCCGGCAGGAGAGCCCATTTGTGGGGCTGCAACTGTCTGCTCAGTTTGTCCGCTAGGATGTTCATGTCCCCGGGAAGGTAAGAGGGGCGCAGCCAGCACTTGTTTTGCAGGGCCAGTGTCCATATCGCCAGTGACTCCCTGCAGAGGGAGCGTGATCCGGTATCCCCTTGCTTGTTGACGTAGAACATGGCCACTTGATTGTCTGTCTGGATGAGGATGGACAAGCCCCGAAGGTGTGGCAGAAACGCCTTGAGGGCGTATCTGATTGCCCTCAGCTCCAAGAGGTAGATGTGCAGTTGCTGCTTTTTCGGGGACCAAGGAGCTTGTGTGCTGAACTGACGGAAGTGTGCTCCCCAACCGGAGTAGGACGCATCCGTGGTGAGGATCGCCTGGTGCCGTGGCTGGTGGATACTCCTGCCCAGGGAAAGGTTCGTCGGTAACGTCCACCAGCGAATCTGCGCCTGGACTTGGGGCGTCATCGGGATGCTGGAGGACAGAGACTGCGTATGTTGATTCCAGTGGGTCCGCAGGTGCCACTGTAGCTCGCGCATCTTCATTCGTACCACTGGGATGACCGAGGTCATGGCTGCCAGGTGTCCCAGTAGGCGGAGGACAGACCAAGCTGAGGAGCTCGAAGATGTCGCTAGGCGGTATGCCAGTGAGGTGATGGCTAACATCCTGCGCTGCAGAAGGTAGGCCTTTGAGGACTGCATATCGATGACAGCTCCGATAAACTCCAGCTGCTGGGAGGGGCGAAGCTGTGATTTGCTGTAATTGATTACGAATCCCAGGGAGGAAATGAGGGCAGTTGTTGTGTGTAGGGCGGCCAGTAGATCTTGAATTGAGGGGGCTGAGATCAGCCAGTCGTCCAGATAGGGAAAGATGGCAATGTCCTGTTTGCGTAGGCGAGCTGCTATGGTGGCCACACACTTCGTGAAGACGCGTGGGGCCGGAGATAGGCCGAAGGGAAGGACTCTGTATTGAAGTGATGTCCCAATACGTGGAACCGAAGGTATTTCCTGTGTGCTCTGTGGATGTGGAAGTGCGTATACGCCTCCTGCAGGTCCAGGGACGCTAACCAGTCGCCGGTCTGGACCAGGGAAAGGATAGAGTTGAGGGAGTACATCCTGAACTTCTCCTTGGTGATAAATCTATTCAATTTGCGCAGGTCCAAGATGGGGCACACTCCGCCCGATCTCTTTGGAATGAGGAAGTATCTTGAGTAAAAACCGGTGTTGATCGCTGATGGCGGAACCTCCTCTATTCCATGGGAAGACAGCAGGTGTATAAGCTCCGCCGCCATGGCACGCTGCAGGTGGGGAGGAATTTTGCTGATGGGTTTGTTGCATTGGTAGGGTGGCGCAAAGAATCGGATGCGGTACCCTTTGCAGATAATCCGTAAGACCCAGGAGTCCAACGTGATTCTCTCCCATTCCGACAGGAAGAACGAGAGGCCCCCCCCCCCGATCTGGGAGGGGGGTGCCCATAGTTGTCAAAAAGAGGGGCCACCTTTTGCGGGCTGCGTATTGCTTCCCTTCTTTGGTCTACGATCCCGCTGGGACTGGCGCTGGTGTGGGGGCCCTTGATAGGAGTTGGTCTTGTATCTTGGGGCCTGCGATTTCCTGTTTGAGGTATATTTGTTGTTGTAATTATAGTATGGTTTCCGCTGGTAGCTATACTTCTGAGAGCTACTGCCACGTTCCAGGCCATCCTCTGCCAGGGCCTGCAGGATAGTGCAGTCATCTTTCATGTTGTTCACAGTGTCTGTGACTTTTTCCCCAAACAGCGATTCACCCGTGCAGGGGGCATCCGCAATTTTGTCATGGGAGTCGTCTCTTGTCATGGGAGTCCGGACGCTCTCAGCCATGCCCACCTCCTAGCGGATATAGCTGAACCCGCTGTTCTTGCAGACGTATCAAAGGCGTCGAAGGCAGTACTTGCTAGGTGCTTGTTGCATTCATACATGTCCGCGAGGGTGGAGGAAAAAGCGGTTTGCGCCTCTTTCGGTAGAGAGGAGACGGCAGTCTTGATGGTTGCCATGCAGGCATCCTGGAACAGGACATGTTGGAACTGGTGGGCAGCGATCCTTGCGCTGAGCATGGCTCCTTGATAGACTTTCTTCCCGATGTTGTCAAGGAGCTTCTGGTCCCGTCCGGGCGGATTGTTGGCGTGGGTGCGTGAAGATTTAACTCTCTTCAGCGCGGAGGAAACGACTATCAACTGGTGCGGTAGCTGTGCCTTCCAGAACCCTGGAGTGGGTTGAAGTTGGTACTTGGAGTCTAGTCTCCTGGAGGTTGCGCGGCCAGATGCAGGGGTTGCCCAGAGTCTCAAGAGGCTGTCTTGTAGCTTTTGATGTAGAGGTAGCGCAAATGGGGTTTTTGGGACTGCCAGGTACTTCAGGACCTCCGGCTCTGCCTCCTCGGGGGCGTTGGGGGAGGACAGAGCTAGGGCCGTGGCCACTTTGCTGAGCAATTTGGGGTACGTCAAGTCCTCTTGGGGGGGCGGGGGCCCTTCAGGCTCGGGAGAATGTCTATTATCCGAAGCCGTTAGCTCCGCGGCCGCAGACCCCACGACCGCAGCTTCAATCTCTTGGTCCTCAGTGGTGCTGTCCGGGGAGGGGACGTCCGGAGACAACGGCGGTGGTCTGTGGTGCGCGTTTGGTTCTGTCACTCGTGCCGTTGGTAGCACCTCCACCTCTGCAGCGGTGGAGATATATGAAGGCGCTGCGGTAGTGGGGGGCGCTGTTTGCTGTACAAGCTGAGCCAGTAGTTGCAAAATGGCTGAAGAATTGGAAGGGTCAGAAGAAATGGAGGAGCAGGAGGGCTCACCAGAGGCGCCATCTTGATGTACAGCATGGTTGGGGAGCGCCGCATGGCCCGACGAGGAGAGGCAAGATACCACTGTTGCGCCCTCCACTGGAAGAGCCGTCATAGCAGCAGCAGGGAAAGGAGAAGTCCCGGAAGCAAGGCAGGAGGTGGAGGCCTTGCTAGGCACACCCCGGGCCTTGACGGCAGCAGCGGCAGCATTCTGACTGGAGAGATCGCTGAGGGCAGAGAGGTGATCTTTCAAGGCATGCCTTCTGGCCGTCCGTGCTCTCGGAGACATCCTGGAGCAGTGGGGGCAGTCCTCGACATTGTGTGTAGTGCCTAAGCAGCGTACACACAAATCGTGTAGATCAGCGCTGCTCATTTTCTTGCCGCAGGGGCACTTCTTGAAGCCCGGTTCGGGCATATCGGTGAGTGCCTTTAAGAATTATCTTCTGCAGTTGATTTGATGATGTTATTGAAGTATTAGTAGAGAAGAGCAGGGTTCCGTCTTGCAGGCAAGGCGGAAGGAAACGAACTGGCCAGGCTAGGGGCGGTCCAGGGAGGTGGGCTACCTGAGCACGCTCTGAAACCTGAGCTCTGGAGAGCACTTCCGACCTTGGCACTGCCCGGAGGACGTCACCAGGTGTGGCTGACGCAATCCTGCAGTCCATGGAGAAAGTGGGGATTCAGGGATTGGGTGGGGTAGAAAGCACACAGGGGAGGGGTGAAAGACTGAAGACTTGCCTAAGATGTCTTGTACCAGCCCTGGTGGCAACAGGGGTGAATTTAGGATGGGAAAAAATAGTTAGGCACTTAGCACTGATTCAGCACCAGGCACCTATATTAGGCTCATAAATCTGGGCTAATGAACAGCAGGCCTGAAATTAGCAGCATAACTTGCAAGATCCTACCTTTAGGTGAATGACTGAAACTACTTTATAGTTTATTAGTTAGTCTGATATACTGCCTGTCAGAAGTGTATCAGCCGTTGACATTCATTAAAATTAGATACAAAAATAAATTACATTAAAATAAAATAAAAAATTCTTGGGTAGAAATGAAGTGAGGAGAACAATGAAAAGGCGAGCAGTTTCTGTTAGGAGGGGACAGGGGAAGGGTATAGTGCAGCACTATCCAGTGCGGTGCTCTCCCCCCCCCCCCCCCCATGTTATCAGTCAAAGCACATTTGGACAGGTGAGTCTTTACGCCTTTTTTTACATTTCTAAAGAAGGGGGTAAAGAGTTCAATAGCGAGGGAGCCTGAGAGGGGGAGGGAATTGTCAATCGATATAGTGTTAAGTGACCATAACGTGCAGGTTGGGACATATCAGTTAATGCGGGGGGTAAGATATTGGGGGGTACCGGAGGAAAAGGCTTTGTGGACTAAGATCAGGATTTTGAATTTTACTCTATAAATGACTGGAAGCCAGGGATTGGCGATAAGGAAAAGGGTAATATCGTCAAACTTATTTGCGATCCATTAAAGTTTTATGTCTGTGTTTTGAATATTCTGAAGTCATATAATGTCATTTTGTGTACTTCCATTTTAAACAGTATTGCAGTAATCGAGGCGTGAAATGACCGTGACATAAATTATTGAGTGTAGAGCAGAGAGATTCAGAACTTAGGAGCCTAAATTTAGTAACTCAGCTTCTGGGTCAGAGTCTAGGCATCTAACTACAGTATTAAATCTTTCTCGTTCTCTGTCTGTTTCCTAGAGTTCTCGCTGCCGTATGTCTCTCCAGCCTAATCTACATCTCGCACTGACGGTTTATGCCGGTTTCCACAGCAACGGCGTACGACTAGGACGGAACATTCCAGACACCCTGTCACCGATCCCTCCATCAGAACAGGATGAGGATAGAGAAATCCCCCCCCCCCCCCAAAGCCACCTCCCTAAGGTCCCTACTAGCATGGGCCAACTGAAACATCTGCCTTTCAGCCATCTACCAAATAATTTTGGAACTAGTAGTCCTGAAACTTTCCCAGCCTCCCACTTTGTAGGTGCCTTAAGCTCTACCTGTGTTTGGGATGAAGAGTCTCAGAGAGGCAGGCTGAACTGGCCCCTAGACTCCACGACTATAGGGTCACCAAACGGCTCCAGGCCAGAGAAGGCAGTCCGAGCCAGGCCTGAGCTTGCCTCGTGGTATGCTGGGACTTGTAGTTCTGCTTGTCTTGCAGCAATTAGAATGATGAGTCCCATAGATGTCGTGGGGGCCAAACTAACCCTGCCTCTAACAGAATCGTCTGCTGCTTAGCAGCGAAAGGTGCACAGCCGACCATGGCTTCCAACTTACATAGTTCCGGGAAAATATTCCAGGCCAGTCCCGGGCTTCTCCCGGTCTTACCCTGATGCACTCTGGGACCTGCAGCACTGGTTTCAAGGAGTAGAACCAGGGACTACAACGCCACCGTGCATTGGGGACTTAAGTTCAAATCCAGGGCTGGCCTAAAATGTCCTTACTGGAAACTGATAAATTGGCAGTTATGAATATAAAGTGGACACAGCATAAGCGGAGCTAGTAGCAGTGAGCTGAGGCAATGGTGTGTTTGGCATTCTTGACCATTAGGTACTTCAGACGGGGGGGGGGGGGGGCACACATGAGAGAAGTGGTGAGCAGCAGTAATCTGCTGTCAGCTCGGGGCTGCATAGGGAGTCACACTGGAAAGGATGAGGGTCAAACAGCCCCGGCTGTCTCACGCCGAGATACAGAGGAAAGATGAGACTCAGGACCACAGCAAAAGGCTTTGAAGCAAGTTCAGGTGCTTTTCTCCTTTTTAGTGGGTTGGAGGGGACTGAGATGGCTTTGACTGGGGCTTGACTTGCCCCAGACTGCGATGGAGAAATAAAGGAACCCTGAATTCAATGCTGTGTGGCTGCAGCTCGGGGAATGGTGGGCTATGCGCCTGCTAGGGGAGACGGGCAGGAATTTGCAGTAGGTCAGGGGAAACCTGCCATCAGCCTAAGCAAGATGCAGTGACCATTTCTGTGAGGTATTTAAGACTCATTTACAGAGCTGGCTGTGAGTCAGGTTAGTGTAGGAGTTAGAAACTCAGGAGGGGGCATGTTTAAGAGGCAATCAAGTGTTCTTTCAGGCAGTACAACTTGGGTGACTTTCTGAAGGATCATTTGTGAGTCAGAGCTCAAAAGAAGAAAAACTAATAAACTCCACAGGTTTCTACTGAGAGAACGAGGCCTGAAGGCAGATTGTGTTTTAAGTGGATTTTCCAGATTAAAATTGATTTTAAGCAAAAGGAGCCATTTAGAGGAATTTGCTGTGAGAATCAGAAGTTATCAGCACACAAGACCAAAGCTGCCATTAGGGGAAGATTTTGGATGGTGTCACTGCTGCAGAAAACCCTGTCCTGCAATCTCCTGCTCCCCCCCCCCCCTTACCACTGCTGCCGCCTCTATGCCCTATTTACCAGCTCCAAAAGCGACAGCATATTCCAGCAGTGAACAAGCACAAGTACTCAACCCCTGTGTGCTGCGCTCTAAAACTGCAGCAGGTCCCGCCTTGACGCAGACAGGAAGCCTGCATCAGGGGAGCGAGACCATCTACACTCTCAGAGCGCAGTGCGCAGGGGTCGAGGCTTCCCTCCACGCGGCGCTCATGCTTGTTCATGCCGTATTACGCTTTCACGCTGGACCTAGTAAATATGGCAGTCAGGCGGTGGGTGGGAAGGACTGTTGTGTAGGGCAGCCGATGTCATTGCGCTGGCCCTATCCACACATGTCTACAGTACATGTAAAGGATTTTGGGAGCTGGCAAGGATGCCTGTAAAATCTAACAGACGGCATAGAGACAGGAAAATATTTGGGGGATTATGTGGCTTGGTTAGAAAGACCAGAAAACAATTCATTTTTTGTCTGGAATTATAAATGTGGACCAGGGACAATGTTTGAGAAGAAGTTTGGTATTATTTTAACTTTTTTTTTTTTAATATTTAAATATACAATTCAAGAAGAGGAGGCATGGCTTAGGGGTTGAAGCAGTGTGCAAGAAATCATGAAGACCAGAATTAAAATCCCCCCTACACTTTAATTTTCCTGGTGCCTGAGGTAACAGGGACTTATGGTAAGGACCCACCCAACCAATAGGCAAACTAGGCTATTGCCTAGGGCAGCAACCTCTAGTGGGCACAAAAGGCAGAGCATTCAAAGCTAAACAATACATTTTGACAGCCGGGGGAGAAAGCTTAAGGTCTGCCTAGACTAGTGTCAATACCTTGAACCAACTCTGGGGGTCAGTTATGGTACCTGAAAAACGTGGTGTAAACTGCCTGAAAAGGCAGTGTAGAACTACAATAATAAAATTAGAAATGTTTAATAAAGATGACAAATTTGACTGTTACAGAACTTTGAACAATTGGAAAGCAGCTTGTGGTAGGTACCATTAAGTATCCCAGTCAGCAGGATTACTGTGGCTTGGAGGTCTGCAAACTGCATTAATCCTTTTCAGTCAGTCAATAGTGCAGCGTCTTATTCCAGCACTGTCTAGAAGCCAACCATAGTGTTTTGTAAGAGGAACTAGGTGTCTGGGGTAGAGCCTCTGCAGGGCTGGTGAGGAGGAAGAGGACGCTGAATCGTTACTAAAATGCGCCACTCACCAGTACGAGCTAATGCCATTAATTTGAATTATTAGTAAATAGATTCTGGTGTATAAAATGGGACACGTAGTAAACAATGGGCTTTAATGCATATCAGCACCAGAAGCATCTTTTAGTAAATTGAACCCCTAAGTTGCAATTTAACTTAAGTTGATTTCAGATTGTTTTTATGTATGTATGTCTATATGTGTGTGTATATACATATATATGTGTATGTGTGTGTACACGTATTGAGTTGTGCATTCAGTGGAATGCTTTTGGGTTGTTTGGGTGCCTAAACATTTAATGAGTGTGCAGATTGCTTGCATGCACATATGTGTACAAATTAACAAATGTACAATTGACTGGCTGCATTTTTAAATTCTTGTGCGCATACCATGCACACCTAAAAAATGAATAGGTCATATGAACACAAATAAATACCCCAAAACTGAGAAAATTTCATTTAAAACAAGTATGAACCAAATTCTTTTGAACACGCACCTCCCCCCCCCTCTCTCTCTCACACACACACATATATATGGGTGTATACACTACTTCAGACTAGGAATTTTACACAAAGTCAAGAATAATCATAGGAATTTTGGGCATTAAGACAGGTGCTTTTACTGTTATTTACTGATGATATTATGCTAGGTTAACTAACCAGTGACGGGCTAATAGAGCATTATGTCAGGGGATCTACATGGACCTCTGAAGCAGGGTACAAAGCGTTGCAGCAAAGAACATGGATGACAGGACACGTCTTTATTGCCACTTTGCACAAAACAAAAAAAAAGCCACAATCAGAATCAAATAATTCCCATTTCAGGAAAAAGTGCTCTGACATAAATGTCTATCTGATCCTTAACCGGGAGAATTGTTATAACTAGTTATTTGGATTCAGCTGAAGGTGACTTAATTTGTACCATCAGTTGCACAGAATTTAATAGTGAACCCGAATCCTACAGTTTACAGCTACTTACCTGAACAAATCTAAGCTCTGCCAAGGAACCCTGACAAAGGGAAAGACTTCATAGAAGAAATGTTTTGTCTTGAATTGGGAGAATATGTCCAGGAGCCAGATCTTAAGCTAAACCACAGTGAAGTTCTATTAGGGAAAGAGTATTCTCTCTAGGAAACAATCAGGTATTATATTTAGTTTAAAGGTTACTTCCTTGCTCAGCAAATTACATTCTATAAAAACAGATCAGTGAATGGATTATTAACTTGGAGGTCAAACTTGATAATAGGAGAGGGAAAAAAGCTTCGTAAACACTTAGGGAGGTTTTTTTTTTACTAACAGGCGCTTAATTATTGCATGTACTGCACCAATACTATGGCACATACTGTAACATGCAACACCACTGCGTTAACTGTCAGGGCGTGGAAAGCATTCCCCCTGGCAGTTAACACAGAGCCTTGCCCTCTAGCGCATGGTGCATTAGCATGGGCGTACCTAACGACACCTAAACTCCCTAACCACTAGTGCAGGGTTTAATGTGTAGGAAATGTGCCGCCTTAAAGGTTAGTGCAGAGCCCCGTGTTAAAAATCCCATGCCAAAAGGTTAGCATGTGAATGGGCGCGTTGCGGGTGGACCATGAGCATAGCACAGGTGTGATGGGTGCATGCTAACCGCGATTGTTGCTGTTAGTGTGGATGCACAACACCGGCTCAGAGGATGGCATTAGCTGCATCCGCACGCCGGGCTCCATGTTGCCACATGTTAGCAACATGCCAACTGCAGGGGGACAAACACAGGCCTTCATGCTGATTTCATGGCCCAACCGCGTGCTGCCGTGGCACTTATTAGTAAACATGCCCCACTGGTAGTTAACTTCTTTTGTGCCAGCTAAAATAGAACGTGTTACGCTATCATTCGTGGATTTCTGTTGACCATGATCTTCTCCTTGACACTTTGTCCTCTCTTGGCTTTAGGGACTGTTCTCTCCTGGTTCTCCTCATATCTCTCCCATCGCTCCTTTAGTGTATGTTCTGGTGGCTCTTCCTCCTCTGTTACCCCGCTCTCGGTTGGTGTCCCCCAGGGGTTCTGTCTTGGGTCCCCTTCTTTTTTCTCTCTATACCCAGTCCCTTGGTGCGCTTATTTCCTCTCATGGTTTTCAGTACCATCTCTATGCTGATGACTCCCAGATCTATCTCTCTACTCCTGATCTTTCTTCTGCTTTCCAGCCCCGGATCTCTTGCTGTCTCTCTGCCATTGCTGCCTGGATGTTCCATTGTCGCCTGAAATTGAACATGGCCAAGACTGAACTTCTCGTTTTTTCTCCTAAAATTTCCCTTTCTCCTTCTTCTTTTTCAGTCTCTGTTGATGGCTCTGTTCTCCAAACTGTTTCATCTGCTCACAATTTGTGTGTTATTTTTGACTCTTCGCTCTCTTTCTCCTCTCATATCCAACTCATCGCTAAGACCTGTCGCTTCTTTCTCTTCAACATTGGCAAAATCCGCCCCTTTCTCTTTGAACTCACTACTAAAACCCTCATCCATTCCCTAATCACCTCCCGCCTTGATTATTGTAACCTCCTTCTTGCTGGTCTCCCTCAGTCTCATCTCTTCCCTCTTCAGTCTATTCAGCACTCCGCTGCCTGTTTGATTTTCCGTCAGCCTCATTTTGCCCACATCACTCCTCTCCTCAGATCTCTTCACTGGCTCCCTATCTGTTTCCATATTCACTTTAAGCTTCTCCTTCTGACCTATAAGTGCATTCACTCTGTGGCTCCTCAGTACCTTTCTTCTCTCGTTTCTCCCTATTTCCCCCCTCGTGTACTCCGTTCTTCTTCCCAGTTGCTTCTTGCTATGCCCTTCTCCTCTATTGCCAACTCCAGATTCCGCTCTTTTCACCTTGCTGCTCCCTACGCTTGGAATAAACGTCCTTTGTCTATACGTCAGGCATCTTCTTTGCCCCTCTTCAAACTCAAGTTAAAAGCTCATCTTTTCGCCTCTGCCTTTGGCTCTTGATTTTGCTGTTCTCCTTCCTTCCCCTCTTTTATTTAACCTTTCTTTCTTCCTCTTACACTTGTTCTTACCTCTTTCCTTTGTCCTGTCTCTCCTGCTCTTGTCTCTTTGCCCTTGTTCTTATCTTTTTTTCTACTCCTTTTCTTGCTTTGTCTTTTTAGATTGTAAGCTCTTTTGAGCAGGGACTGTCTTTTTGTGTTTTCATTGTACAGCGCTGCATGCGCCTGGTAGTGCTTTATAAATGCTTAGTAGTAATAGTAGTAGTAGTGGATTTCTTGGGTTGTGGAATATTAATGATTGAATGTGGGGTTTTTTTTTATTTACATTATCTTAACCTACCTGAGATAAGAATACTTTTATCAGTTGGCATCTCAACCTTTTCACGCTTCCTTTGGAGGACACATTGATGGATGTGACTTACTTATTTTGCTTTTTACACAACACAGTTGACAGACCCACTGCTACCTTCCGCAAAAATAGCATCTCTCTTCCTATTGCTGGAATCTGGGACAGGAGATCGCGAAAGATGTGAAAGCATCAGAAATTGGGGACATCTGGTAACTCTCACTGGGGATATCCTGAAAAGCTGACCTGCTGATGGTCCTCAAGGACTGTGAGTGAAGAACACTGCCATAGTCTGTTCTCTGTAGGCAGCCACACAGTGGAAGGATATGGATCTGAAGCCAGGCACAGGGCATCATTTGCAGCATCTGTGGTAGGAAGGACCTAAGGGTTTCTGGCATTCCAGGCAGGAGCCCCAGCTGTGCCCCCCCCCCCAATGTGCCGAAACCCCCTCCCCTCACTGAACCGTACTACCGTCCCCTGCTGCTGCCATCGCCACTACTTTTGTCTTCTGGGGGATGGCAGCGGCTTTGTGATGCCATGCTTGTGCCCACAGCAGGCCATTGCTTCGACACACATGACCTGCTGCTTCTGACTACCCCCCCCCCCCAAGTGTGTTGGAGGGTGCTCAGAAGTGGCAGGCCATGTGTGCCAAAGCACATGGCCTACCACGGGCACCAAAGCAGTGCACAAGGTCGCCATGCTGCCCATCAAAGTCTGTCACCATAGGCGACCGCCTAACCCACCAAGTGAACGGGCCAGCCCTGATCTGTGGACTTGTCATTTCGAAAAAAACAAGCAGAAACGTCAAGTCCTTGCATGCTGGGAGGATGGGGAGGAAAGAAGTCTAGACTTGATTCCTCTTGACCTTGGTGATCAGGGCCTGTGAAGGGGATTCTGGGCTTGACGAACCTTGGTCTGACCCAGTATGGCATATCTTATGTTCTTATGTCATGTTCTTAGTGAAAGCTTCAGCCATGTGTCTCCCTCAATTATCTTTCAGGCTCCCAGGTTCCCTCCCCCTTCTAGAAATTATGATAATTAACAATTATGATCAGCTCAAAAAAATCATGCAGCCATTGTCAAGAGAAACTATGACTGGTCATCATGCTTTTAAACTCTGTGCTGACCTTATAACCTGGAGAGGAGAGAAAGGGGATATGAGCCTAGCCTCAAGGCTTTTCTATACTTTGGTTTGGTTTGCTTTTGCCAAAGCTGTATACATAGCAATAGTCAAAACATGATGATTATGAAAGGGTGGTGGATGCTTGGATTGCCCTCCTGATGGAGGTGGTGGGAGGAAATATAGTGATGGAATTCAAAATGGCATGGGAAAGATGGGGTGAATCCCTTTATAGCAAGAGGATAAAATCAAAATAACCATTTTTATACTTCAAGAAATAGAGGGGGTGACCTGCATGGAGTGGCGGGTACACCTACTCTAGTCACCTTACTGGGCAGACTAGATGGACCATACTGGTTTTTATCTGCTGTCATATACTATGTAACTATGATCCTTGTAACCTGCAACTAGAGACCACAGCCTGTAAGCCTCTAGTTTGTGTGTGGGGGGGGGGGGGGGGGGGTCTGGGGCTGGTGATTACAGAGTTGCCAAGGTCCCTGAGATTTTAAGCCAGTCCTGGATTTCTGGCAATCTCATTCTATTGCATTATGGGATCTGAGGCACTGATTCCAATGGGGAACATCAGGGACTACAGATACCATACTGCACTGCAATGCAAATTTAAAACCAGAACTGGCAAAACATCTTGCTCCTGGAACTTGGCAACTCTGTGATTACAGAAGCTAAGCTCCTCTTCCACTTTAGATTTTTCCTGCAAAACTGGTAGTCAGTCATTAACTGTGCGCCGCCCTGAAAGCCTTCTTAGGGCATATGGTGTGATACAAATATTTGTAAATAAATAAATACCACACTTAGCTTCTTGCTTGTTTTAGTTCTATGTTATATGTTATTTAAACGCTCAGTTATTAAAAGGCTGCCTACAAGCTTTGCCTAAGGTGACAATCATGAAATATTTACATCCCACACGATTACTGGCTGTTCCCGATCACAAGGATCCCAGCACGGCGCTGATTGGCTTTCTCTCGCCGTGAGGCCCGCCTCCAAAATGGCAGCTCACGGCGTGTGCAACCCGTACAGAGCAGGCTGAGGCGGTCAGAGTGCCGCCATCTTGCGGAAAGGGAGGGGCGATCTCTACCGTATTACGTACCTCCAGGGAGAAAAGATGGCGGCTCCTATGGCTGCTCTCACGGGTAAGCAGCTCAGAGAGCTGTGGGCGGTGGACGTACCCACGGGTTGCTAGATAATAAAATATTGAAATAGATGAGCGAAGTGGTTAATATTTAACATCTCTGTGACCATGTGAGAGGACAGAATGCACCGGCACCGCGTTAACTTAATAGAAAAGCCGGCTGTAACTGCGTATAGTGACGTAATAACAGAGCAGCATCTTGAGCAAGGGTGCTTTATGATGTCACTGTGCAGTTGCAGTTCCTCTTGTCATCACACTGGACCTCTAGGAAACTCATCTATTAGGCGTCAGAATGTCCTGTGCAATTTCAGCAGGTTCAGGCATTGCCTCATGACGTTATAGTAATATCAGGCAAGTGTTTTAGTCACTGATTGTCTCTTTCACACCCCCCCCCCCCCCCCCCAGGTATACGGCTAACAGCAGGCAGCACAGTACGGAGCTTTTCCTGCAGCAGTCTTTATTGTGCTGGGAAGGACTGGAGAGTGAGGTGAGGATGAGCGCTAATGAAAGTTGGAGCTATAGATTAAGTCCAGCCTTAAACCCAACAGTGAGAGAGGCTGGTGGTGATTTAGACAAACAGATTTAGGGGCATGTTTACCAAAGTGCGTTACCAGTAGCGTGGGGTTTAGTATTCGGTTTGAGCACTGTGCTAAAATGTAGTACAGAGCTATGCACTAAGAACCTCACACCACATACTTGTCACCGCCGTGATGGATGAGACAGGGAGTTCCTGCAGCAGCGCAGTGAGCATGGGCAGTGTCCAGTGATGGAACAAAAAAAGTGGAGTCTGGACTGACAACAATTAGGTAAACCTTGTTTATTGCGCCCCGACGCGTTTCGGCTAACAGCCTTCTTCAGGGGGTCTTAAAGGAAGCACACCTCAAAAACAAATAACAATAATCATAGATAATAGTGATCATAAATATATATACATTAAATACAATTAAAACACGAATTTAATTATTATGTGATTAGAACAGGTTAAAAACATACAATGATAATCATAACTTAAAATGAGGACAATCAAATAGACATATAGACATATTATTAATTAAAACATCTAAACTTTTAAATAAGAATGTACCACTAGATAAAATAGAAGTTGAAAATAAAAACACCAAAAAGAGAGACGAGGAGGATCAAAAGGGGTTAATAAATACCTTAATTCTGTCAAGTAGAATGTTAAAACGTAGACCAAACATGTAAGACGCTAAAAGCTGACAATAAATAAATAAAAAAATAAATAAGTTTTCAAATATTGAGAAAATGACACATCTTAAAAACAAATATACATAACCAATATAATAACAGTAAAATGACAAGGCCATGCTAAATACAAAATCCATGTGAAACAAAAAAAAGCACATTTGAAAAAAATGCAGATTGATGTGGAGAACCACCTCTCCTAATCTATAACTCAAAATAAAACCATGACCGGTAGGTAGGAGCGCTCATGAAGATAAGAATGATAAATATATATGTAAAAAATATATATATAAAAGACACAAGACTATTAAATAGTAAAAGATGTTAAAACAGGTGAAAAAAAGATTAAAACAGATGAAAACTAGATATGTGGAGCAAACGCTCAACAATGCAAAGGACATTCAAAAAAGAAAGGAGGGCCCTCTCACAACCGAAGCTGAGAAATCAGTTTAAAAAATTGTGCCTTGTGCGTTGCATTGTGAACGCAGAAACGAACCATAAAATGCCACAAGTACCTATTGCACACAAAACCATAAGGAGCAATATTAAAAATAATTATAAGAAACCATATACTTGGTTGCCTCAAGGATAGCTATCAGACAATGAACAGCTGAAACTGCCGGTAAAACATGTGTAATGTAAAAAATAAATAAAGAAGGGGGGGGGGGAGGGGGAATGCAACCTTCAGAAGGGAATGGTATCAAATCTTATGAGTAAACTCTTGTGACAATAAAGGATGCATAAGCCCCAAAACAAAAAATGAAACCAGTGATAGCTTCTGACAGTGACATTTTTAAAAAAACTTTTGTTAAGAGACAGCACAGTCCCGCATATAAAACGAGGGATGGCTGGACCAACGGAGTAGCTCTAATTAAGAGATATTCTGAAATGCTGCCAGTAGGAAACATACTAAAACTCCATTTTGTTATATTTAGTACACGAAGACCTAAAACCAAAAGTATAGTGGTACAGCTCACATGATGCAGCTGATGTGCCCTAAGAAATGGAGCAGCACTCAGAGCATAAATGTCTGCATTTTCTTACATTATCACATTAGGGCCCGCAGAACCAAATGGCTCATTCTGTGAAAACCTTTTATTATAACTAGTGATATGAATAGTTAGCTAAGGAGTATATGCATTACCAAAAGAACGAATGATTATCAGACCCGCAATCGCGGCATGTGTCATATAGTAAAAAACACTGAAAGACGCTATACCTCAAGGTATAGCATGAAACTCCGTGGCATAGAGCATTTAATGCATGAACTTTAAAAGCAAATGAAGACTTACCGTAAACCGCGGTCTATACAGCTGCACTGCTCAAAATAACACAACGAAGTCAAATGCAGATGAACGCCTAAATAACGGCATTTTCCCGCCCTCATGGGTTAAGGGTCAACAGCTATACTGCTCGAAACAACGCGATGGTATTTTAATGCAAATGACCGGCTAAATGACGGCACATTCGCGCCTGTGTAAATCAAAGATCAGCCGAATACAGAAGCTGTGCAACTAAATAAAACCATCCCCAGCTTACTGAAAAGCATGAAAACCATACTGCAACTGCTATTATGTTGAATACAAAGCAGAATCAAAGGAAGGGGGGAAGAGGGGGGAGGGGAGAAGAGGGGAAGGGAGGGGGGAGGGAAAAAGGAGGGGAGAGAGGGGGAGGAGAGGGGGAAGGGGAGAGAGGGAGGGGGAGAGAGAGAGGGAAGGGGGGAGGGGAGGAAGAGGAAGGGGGGGAAGAAGGAGGGAAAGGGGAGGGGGGAGGGAGGAAGGGGAGAGGGGGAGGGGGGAGGGGCGCAATAAACAAGGTTTACCTAATTGTTGTCAGTCCAGGCTCTGCTTTTTTTGTTCCTTGTTGGTGTGCGAATCCTTCTGCTCTTTCTTTGGTACTGCAGTGTCCAGTGATGCCATCTCAATGTGTGGTGTTAGCTGCACCCACAACCGTTTTGACATGGTGACTGCAAGGAGACGGATGTATTCAGAGCCCATGCTCATGATGTAGCTCACGCTTTTTACTATTGCGGGGCTTAGTAAGCATGTTCC
The DNA here is from genome assembly GCA_033557465.1 of Ichthyophis bannanicus. Lineage (NCBI taxonomy): Eukaryota > Metazoa > Chordata > Amphibia > Gymnophiona > Ichthyophiidae > Ichthyophis > Ichthyophis bannanicus. Next base: position 128,183,505 of record CM066048.1, read on the forward strand.
TTAGGATTCTAGTCACTAAGGTGCTCTAACAACTCACATTAATTCACCATTAACACACATTATTAGTAACTAAGTCCCAATGAGAAACATGGGACCTACATTAAAGTAACATGCATTGTTAGCGTGCCTTAGGCACTAGACCCTATATTGCAGCGCTTTGACCCGGTGAAAAGCGGTTTATAAGCATTGCTAAATAAATAAATGGCTAAAGGTTCAAACTGTCAGATGCTGTTCAGAAGGTGGGAAAATAATAAAAACAAAAATGCTAATTGTCACATGTTTGCAAGCACCCACAGTTTAGTAGACATTCCTCTTAGTATTTGGATTGTTATTGGTTAGATTGTGTTTATTAATCTTAATTCATACTTGTTTATATTTTGATTGTCATTGTTATTTTATTTACATTTTTATCAATAATTTGTTGATTGGTGGGATTTGTACTTCATTATTTGTTCCATTATTATTATTTTATTTGTTTTATATTTTGTTTTGTGTATTGTTAATCTGCATTTACTTCGGCATGGAATGGTATGTACACCACTTTCATGTTTGGCTTGAGAGAAGCTGTATATCAAGTTTATCGAACATTAAATGTTAGTGTTACATAATTAGATAAAGCCGATGACTATATCTATATAGAAGGCTGAGGGGAGATATGATAGAGGTCTATAAATTAATGAATGGAGTGGAACGGGTAAACGTAGATCAATTGTTTACGCTATCAGAATATAGAAAGACTGGGGGACATGTAATGAAGCTACAGGGTAAACTATTTAAGACTAATAAAAGAAAATATTTTTTCACTCAACGTGTAATCAAACTCTGGAATTTGTTACCAGAGGATGTAGTAAGAGCTGTTAGTATAGCTGAGTTTAAAAAAGGTTTGGACAAGTTCCTGGAGGAAAGGTCCATAAGCCATTATTAAAAAGGGACCCAGGATATCAATGCTTGACCCAATACAAGCATTGTGGAACCTGTGTCTTTTGGGGAAACTGCTAGGTACGTATGACCTAGATTGGCCACTGTTGGAAACAGGATACTGGGCTTGATGGACCTTGGTCTGACCCAGTATGGCATATCTTATGTTCTTATCTTGGAGTTTATGCTGGCAGTTGCTGTAAAATGGACTGACATTAGCTGGAAATGTGTAACCCGGTTAGACTCTACATGTTGTCTCTATCAAAACTAGGAGAGGGTTACTGCAGACAGTAGTAATTATGTAGTGCATCTTCAGAAGAGGTGGAAGGAACTGGATGATTTCTTTATAACTATAAATGGTTGGTCTAACAACCAGAGTATATGCATGTGCAGATATTTCTGTTGCTGTGATGTTGCAAGTTTATGTAAAAATGTTAATAAAGAGATTTAAACACAAATATGAAAACATTTGCTGTCTCTCTTTCTTTCTTACTCTTACCCTCACCCCACCTCAGCCACGGATTTGCTCCAAGCGACACAGAGTACGGACCCCTCACGGATCTCCCTGACTGGTCCTTCGCAGGTATGTCCCCATTACATTCTTTTTGTATTTTGAGCTCTCAGACATCTCTCACTGCCATGGAGGTTCTGTTATAAATAAGGAGTTATGTTATGAGGCTGAAGTAACGGGGAGGTAGACTAGGAGTAATAATGTAAAGAAATATTTCTTCATGAAAGGAATAATGAAGACTCGGGCATATGCCGGTCTTTATTTACTGTTTATTTTTTGTGTCTGCCTCCATAGATACACATACCATTTCCCATTCCCCAGAACACACAATATCTGAAACCCTTTTCCAGAAGAGACCGTAGCTGATGTTCCTCACCTTGCTTTTGTAGATGGGAGACTCGGTAATCCCTGGAAGGGGCAGGTGCGAAGGCAGGAGCAGCGGGAGCAGTTTGCGGTGAGTGTTATCATACATACAGTCCCTCCCCAGTTTTATCGTAAAGGTATAGTCAAAATATCCCATCGTAAAAGAACTGGGCTTTATAGGCCTGTGGGTGCCGTTACGTAAGAGACGCTGTGAGAGCTGTAATTCTGGCACCATGATGGGATTTGCTGCAGCATTGTGAGAAATTCTTAGTTTCCTCTTCGTCTCTCCGGGCCAGTCCAGGTACAGTTGGGTAGTCAATCCCTTCTAGCAGCTGAGGACTGAATGCTGAAACTTTTGCTGGCAGTTGCTATAGCTCCCTCTAGTGCCTGAAAGCCAGTCTTCAGTCCTCAGCAGCTGGAGAGGACGTATCTCTGGCAGGCTCCCAGGAGAGACAAATTTGGATCGGCAGTGGATTAGATTAGGTTTTCTTTTGAATTAAAAAAGTAAAGGCAAAAGGGGACAGCTCAAACTTTCCAAAGGGAACCTTGCTCACTGGCTCTGGCAGGGCAACATAGCAGGAAGCGCTCCCTTATCCCTTCACAGGAGTGTAAGCACTTAACAATTCAGCGATCCTCGATTACTATGTTTTTGTTTTCTGACTACACCGGAGGCAGAGCCTGCTTCCGGAAGATCCGCTGTTCCTCGAGGGGGTTGTTAGGAGCTGGGAGCCCCAGTATCCTCTTCCCGCCGCTGTCCCTTCGTCTCTGTACCTTGCTAGCAGCGGGACATTTGAGACAAAACCTTGTGCTTCTGAGGTAAGCTGCGGTTTCTTTTTTGCTTCCTGGGTTTGGGCCTGAGGTGGCAGCTAGTTTTAGAGCAGGGTTTTCCGCAGATCAGTTGTATTCTTTGGCGGTTTGCGACCGGCGTGTTAGGCGGGAGCGCCATTTTGATTTCGCCGGTGTTTTACGCGGCGGTCTTCGTCGGTCTTTGCTGTTCATTTTTGTTTTTATTTCTAATTAGTTTCGTTTTGTTTTTTGGGCCCTTCATGGAAGCTACAGGACCTGGGGAGCTGTCTGGGGAACAGCTTCAGGCTCCGTTGCTTAAAACGGGGCCAGCAGCGTCGTTGCCCTTAGAGGCTGGGGATTCTCCCGCGCTTTTGCAGCGTGCAGGGAAGAGAAAGGCCAAATCCCATAAGACTTCTGCTAAGGCGGAAACAAGTGCTTCTTTGTCCCCTACAGCCCAGGAGTCGGTGGATTCCTTTTTGTCTCCGGCTTTTATTTTGGTTTTGCATAAAGCCTATATGTTGAAATTGTCTCAGCCAGTTGTCAGTCCGGCTGCTGTGCTTCAGGAGACTACTTTATTAAACGAGCCTGGGCAGTCTGATCCGGGGGAGGGCTCCTCAACTCGGCAGCAGGGTGCAGAGATCTCCTCAGAGGCACTGGATCCCGAGCTCTCTAGTCCTCTTATGCCTGAAGAGGGAGAGATTTGCTCTGAGGAGGGTCTGGAGTCCTGGCCTCTAGATTTAGAGGAAGGGGAACTCGGGCCTGGTGAGGATCCTAATATCTTCAAGGTCTTTCGTAAGGAAGAGCTCGGGGCTCTGATTGTTCAGTCCCTCGCTGCATTAAATATAGTTATGCCTGCACTGCAGCAGGAGCCCTTGGAGGATCCTTTATTGCAAGGTTTTAAGCCGGAACAACGGTGCTTTCCCATGCATAGGGTGATTAAAAAAAATGATAGAGTCTGAGTGGGAGTGCCCTGAGGCTAGTTTAAGGGGGGGGCGTGCCATTGCACGCCTTTAACCTGTTCCCCAGGAGGAGAAGGAGTTCTTAAGGATGCCGAAAGTGGACGCGCTGGTTTCGGCGGTCACTAAGAAGACAACGATTCCGATGGAGGGCGGGGCTGCCCTCAAGGATGTTCAGGATCGCAAGTTGGAAGTGTTGAAACAGGCTTTCGACGCTAATGCCCTAGCGTTGCAAGCGTCGGTTTGCGGGGCCTTTGTGTCCAGAGCTTCTATCCGATGGATTCAGGGGGAGCAGTCGGCTCTCAAGCAGGAGACTGCCTCCCGGGACGGAGCCAAGCTGGAGTCGGCAGCGGCCTACCTAGCGGACGCTTTCTATAATCTGATCAGAATTTCTGTTAAATCCATGGCGTCAGTCATTGTGGCTCGGCGTTTTCTTTGGCTGCGGAACTGGGCGGTGGACACGTCTTCCAAGTCACGCCTCAGTAAGCTTCCTTACAAGGGCAGGCTGCTTTTTGGGGAAGCGTTAGAGAAAATTGTTAAGGATTTAGGCGATTCTAAGGGGGGTCGTCTTCCGGAGGATCGACCTCGAGCGCCAAGGACAAGTCCGATGCAGAGGGTTCACAACAGGGAAGTTTGTAAGTTTCGAGGTTCTCGGTTTACCCCTTACCAGAGGGGTCATTTTCCTACGAGGGGGCAGTCCTTTCGTGGTGCCCGAGGATTTGGCAGGGGGTTCTTCAGCGCCCAGCAGTCATCCTCTAAAAAGCCGCAATGAAGGTGCGCTGGTCCAGGCGGAGATTCCTGTAGGAGGCCGTTTGCAGGGGTTTCTCTCCGTCTGGGCCATCATAACTTCCGATCTCTGGGTGTTAGAGATTATCCGCGAGGGTTATGCTCTGGAGTTCGCTACTCCTCTGGCGGATGCCTTCGTGTTTTCCCCCTGCGGTCCGCGCTCGAAGAGTCAAGCGGTTGAGGTAACGCTACATCGTTTGTTACAACTGCGGGCCGTGGAGCCGGTGCCGCTAGACCAGTACGTGTCAGGTCGATACTCGATTTACTTTGTGGTGCCCAAGAAGGAAGGGTCGTTTCGTCCAATTCTGGATCTCAAACATGTGAACTGTTGCTTACGGGTTCCACACTTTCGGATGGAGACCCTGAGGGCGGTGATTCGCGCAGTGAAGCCGGGAGAGTGGCTATCGTCCATAGATCTCACGGAGGCCTACCTGCACATCCCGATCCGGCCGGAACATCAGCGATTTCTGCGTTTTGCAGTGCCCATGGGGCATTTTCAGTTTCGGGCGTTGCCGTTCGGTCTGGCAACTGCGCCGCGCACATTCACAAAGGTGATGGTAGTGGTGGCGGCTGCTCTTCGCAAGGAAGGCATTCAGGTGCATCCTTATCTGGATGATTGGCTGATCCGCGCAGGCTCTCGGGCGGAGTCGGCTGCGGCGACAACTCGGGTCGTGCAGTTTCTGCAACGCCTTGGTTGGGTCATCAACCGAGCAAAGAGTTGAGTCCCGTACAACAGTTGCTGTACTTGGGAGCTCTTTTCGACACAAGCGGCGGAAGGGTTCGTCTGCCGCCGGTCAGGGTGCAAAAGCTGATAGCTCAGGTAAAGGCCTTCCTCCGTATACAGGCGCCAACAGCTTGGAAGTATCTACAGTTGTTGGGTTTGATGGCCGCGGCTTTGGATCTTGTTCCCTGGGCCAGAGCTCACATGCGTCCGCTGCAACATGCACTCCTCTCCCTATGGTCTCCTCAAAGGCATCCCCTGACTCGACGGCTGCGATGTCCGGAGGACGTCAGCGTCAGTCTCCGGTGGTGGCAGTTTCCAGCACACCTGAAGACGGGGGTTCCTCTGGAGGATCCAGAGTGGGTTCTAGTCACGACGGATGCCAGCCTCTCCGGTTGGGGGGCTCATTGTCTATCCCAGATAGCGCAGGGCAGTTGGTCGGTGGAGGAGAGTGCCTGGTCAATCAATCGCTTGGAGCTGCGGGTGGTTCGTCTTGCGCTCCGGCATTTCTCGGAGCTTCTCGAAGGGCAAGCGGTTCACGTGTTTTCCGACAATCTGGTGACTGTGGCCTACATCAACAAGCAGGGAGGCACGGGCAGTGCGCCTCTGCTACAAGAGAGTCAAAGTTTGTTTCAGTGGGCAGAGTTGCATCTTCAAGCACTGTCGGCCGCTCATGTGGCAGGAAAGGACATTGTGCAGGCCGATTTTCTCAGTCGGCATCGTCTGGATCCCGGAGAATGGGAGCTCAACTGGGCAATCTTTCACGAGATCACGTTGCGTTGGGGTCAGCCGGGGATGGACCTCATGGCGACTCTGGACAATGCCAAGGCGGTCCGCTTTTTCAGCAGGCGCAGGGAGTACATGTCGGAGGGCCTAGACGGGCTGGTCCAGCCCTGGCCGACGGATCAGCTTCTTTACGTGTTTCCTCCTTGGCCATTGTTGGGAGGGGTCATCAGGAGGATATCGCATCACGGAGGCAAGGTGATTCTCATTGCTCCGGATTGGCCCAGCAGGCGTCCCTGGTATGCCGATCTCGTGCGATTGCTGATCGTGCCTCCTTGGAGGTTGCCCTCACGAATCAATCTCTTGTTCCAAGGTCCGGTGCTGATTCCGCAGGTGGATCGATTCTTGCTTACGGCTTGGCTGTTGAAAGGAATCGGTTGCGGCGCAGAGGATACTCAGGATCCGTGATCGCTACTATGTTGCAGTCCCGGAGGCAATCGACATCCTTAGCGTATGTTCGCATTTGGCGCGTTTTTGAGGCTTGGGCTGGAGACAGAGGGGTGTCGCCCCGTGCCGCAGGTTTACCGGAGGTTCTAGCGTTTCTGCAGAGCGGTCTGGAGAGAGGTCTCGCCTTCAACACTCTCAAGGTGCACTTAGCCGCTCTTGCATGTTTTCAGGGTCGAGTGCAGGGTTGCTCGCTCTCGTCGCACCCGGATGTTCAGAGATTCCTTAGGGCGGCTAAGAATATCCGGCCGCCTCTCCGGATCGTGGTGCCTCCGTGGGACTTGAATTTAGTTCTTGAGGCTTTGACGGGACCGCCCTTTGAGGCCGGGCCTGCCGACGTTCTGCGGGAATTGTCTTGGAAGACAGCCTTCCTCGTGGCCTTGTGTTCGGCTCGGCGGATTTCCGATTTACAAGCGCTGTCCTGTAGGGAGCCGTATCTGTGTTTTTCGGAGGAGAAAGTGGTGCTGCGGCCCGTCCCTTCCTTTCTGCCGAAGGTGGTCTCGGAGTTTCACATGAACCAACCTGTTTCGCTGCCGACCTTTAGGTCGCAGAGCGGCAGTTCCTTGGACCGCACCTTGCGGGGATTGGACATGGGTTGCGTGTTGCGGAAGTATCTTCGATGAACAAAGCCATTTCGTAAGTCTGATCGATTGTTTGTTCTCTATGGAGGCCCTCGACTAGAGCACAAGCGGCTTCGTGGGCGGAGATGGCCTTAATTCTGCCAGCGGATATTTGTCGGGCAGCGACCTGGTCTTCTCTGCATACTTTCACAAAGCATTATAGGTTAGATGTCCAGGCGCGTTCAGATGCTAAAGTTGGGGCCTTGGCCATAATAGCGGGGCCCGCTGGACCCTCCCCAGTTTAGGTACTGCTTTGGTACTGCCCAACTGTACCTGGACTGGCCCGGAGAGACGAAGAGGAAGAAGAAATTAGACCTTACCTGCTAATTGTCTTTCCTTGAGTTCTCTCCGGGCCAGTCCAGGTCCCACCCCATTGGTCTGCGAGCAACAGTTCCATTTCATGAGAGTCAGAGGTTTTGATGCCTTAAGTTTGGTCTTCACTGCTGTCTGCGGTGAACAGTGCTGCTCAGGTGTATGGAAGAGGATATTGGAGAGTTCTAGCTAGGGGGACTCTTCATAGCATTGAAAAAGAAAAGAAAAAAAAAAGAAACATAACAGGAAAACAATGATTCAGATCAAAGACAAGTTCGGAGTGATTTTAAGGGAGGGTTCCGCTAGTGAGGGCGTGCATAAGGGTGCGTTTCTTGCAGCATAGAGCATGTTCTCATTTATTTGTGAGTTATGAGTTGTTCCCATAGGAAGAGGAGGTTTCGAGTTTGTTTTTCGTTCGCTGCTTTGACAATAGGTGACTGGCTTTCAGGCACTAGAGGGAGAACGGAGTTACTTACCTGTAACAGGAGTTCTCCGTGGACAGCAGGATAAGTCAGACACACTTGGTGACGTCATCCGACGGCGCCGAGACAGAAGTACTCTCCATAGCTCAGAAGGGCTTTTCGCCCTTCTGAGCATGGGCCAACTGGCCCCACCCCCTGCCCGCCCCTAGCTACCCAGTACGTCACTAGCTGAGCCTTTTGCCGCTAGGAGGCGGGCACCAGGGGAGGTGGGTGGGTATGTGTGGCTGACTTATCCTGCTGTCCACGGAGAACTCCTGTTACAGGTAAGTAACTCAGTTTTCTCCTAGGACAAGCAGGATGAGTCAGCCACACTTGGTGCCACCCAAGCTGCCATGAGCTGTGGTGGATGGGGGAAGGCCGAAGATCAGGTTAGATACTTCCCCAGGGCAAGCCTACGCCCATGTGGTACAGTGTGCCGCAATTCCAAGGTGCACCTGCGAGGTAACAGAAGTATGCAATTCTAAGATAACAGGGAAGCAGCCCCATAGAGCAGTAGTAGTAATGTAGTCACAGCGATCAAGAATGGACAGCGAATATTTGGTATGAGAGTGGTGATAATTCTGGGCACTAATGCAGCAACAGCAGTGAGCTGGTCGCTGCAGCGCGAATAGCATCAGTCTCAATAAGGGAGGTGCAGGATCGAGGCATTAATACAGCACCGTAGCAGATGTATATATAAATTTATTTATTTACTTTTTCTTTTTTTCTTTTTGTGTAGGCCAGCTTCGGAGTTTGCTACTGGAGGCTGCAGTAAAAACTGCAAGTGTAGCAGGGTAAAAGGGGTTTTGGGGACAGGGGCCTGGGTTCACTAACAGCATAGGGACCTGTGTCTGTTTGGGAGACTGCTAGGTCCTTAGGAACTAGATTAGCTCCCGCTGGGAGCAGAATACTGGGCAGATGGGCCTTGCTCTGAACCAGTATGGTATATTCTAAGTTGTTATGCCATCAGTGAGGTGATCAGTAGTAGTAGTACCAACTGCGCTACAAGAGTGGCGATATAGAGCCAAACACCTCTCCTGAAACAATTACACTGGCTCCCTATCCAAGCGAGAATTACCTTCAAGACCTTGCTTCTAGCATTCAAAGCTCAAAAAGGGCTTGCTCCTCCTTCACTTTCGGAGTTAATCCTACCAATTCCTTCCAACAGGAGTAGAAGAACCACTGAACTAAACATGCTAAGAGTTCCAAAAGAGTCCTTAAGATACAACTCCGCAACTGTAAACCGATCCTTCAGTTTATGTGCTCCAAAGCTATGGAACACCCTCCCACCACAAATTAGAACCATCACTGACCTCTTCCAGTTTAGAAAGGCCTTGAAGCATCACCTTTTCATCAAATATTTCCCAGAAAACACAATAACACAAGATCACTCAAATAGCACCATTTCCGTTCTTAACACGCCACCTCTGCTAACCCAATAACTTTTCACACCTCTCTCTCATACTATGAAAATTCTTTTAGGCTTTATTCCGTTCATATGTAAATAGCCAATGTGTTGTATTCATTGTAAATAATTGCCCCGGTTATCCAAGTTTTTGTTCCTTGTTCTATGTAAAAAACAGATAACATGTACCTTATCTGATGTTTTCTTGTTCTATGTAAACCGCGCTGATTGTAAATAGAGCGGTATATAAAAGATGTTAAATAAAATAAATAAATCCCGCAGTGGTCACTAGTCAATCCCAGGCCTGGCCGGGTGTGCTCAAGGTGGCAGTCATGGTTGTTGAGACTGCTTGGCTGGAGGATGCGCCGTGTTGGGAATGTGTTAGTCCCTGTGGAGAGGTCTAGGCGGCCCTGTAGGTGTATGGACAGGATGCTGGGGAAGACCGTTTGGGCCGGCATGCATCCTGCGCACACCCCTGACATGGCTTGGGCTCCTGCTTGTTCCAGTGGAAGTGCAGGCAGATGCAGGCGGAGTAACAGAGCCGGACATGGCTTGGGCTCCTGCTTGTTCCGGTGGAAATGCAGGCAGAGTAACAAAGGTGTAGTCCGCTGGGGCCGGGAGCGAGCCCTAGTTGCCTGCGCACTGTTCTGTGCATGTCATGTGCATATGGTTGCGTAGGGCCGTAACGTTATCCAGAGTTTTGGTCTCTGCTTGTCCCAGGAGGGGTCCTGCAGACCAGTGGCTCGGCTGGCTTGTGTTGCGGTAGCGCGGCGGGCAGTGTAGCATGGGTGCCACCTGGATTCGTAGTTTGAATGGTGTACGAAGCAACTTCCTGGGAATCCATTTCCGATCCACCTGCCATGGCTCGGAAGTGGGGTTGCCAAGTGCCGAGGAGTTCCTATCTTAGCCGGCCGGGGACTCTTGAGGGCAGCCATCCAGGATGCAGTGTTCGGGCTCAGAGTGGTGTGTTGCCTGTCAGCACTTTAGGGGATAAGACTGGCTACAGGGAAAAGGCGTCCAGGACTATGAGTGATGAGGAAGGCCTCGCGTTATCCCTTTTGACAGTTGCACTTGTGGGAGAGATCGATTTGTGGTTAGTCCCATCATCGATTCGTGGTCCGTCCCGGTTTGATGCCGAGTTGCTAAAGCAGGTTCGTTGGACAGTTGGTTCTGCCTCCCCGCACTGCTCGGGCAGTTGGTCCTGCCTCCCAGCAATGCCTGTGCTTGAAGGCTTGCTCCTCCTGGGGCAATGGTTACCCAACTGACTGCCCGGAAAGTCTGTTCCTTCACAGATAGAGTGCAGAGGCAGTGCGGCATTGTGTGATGCATAGTGGTTTCAGTGCCACAGAGCTTGCTAGGGGCCTGTCTAATGTGGAGTTCTTCCCGCAGGGTCGTTGGGACAAGGTTGGATTGAGAGAGCGACCCACATCTTGAAGATGACGAAGATGGTGTTTCTGCCTGTTATGGGGGAAATGCTACGAACACAGTAGTGTTGATGCCCATTCCAACGGCATCCAGTCGATGATCTAGAAGTGGAACATCAGATGTCCCCAGAGGGACAGGAAGGTATGGCTTGTTGAATAGCTGGACAGACCTCTCAAGATGGCGTGGTCAAAGCAGGCTCCTCTACGAGGTGTGGGGCGGCCGGTACCCTCTTCACAGAGGTGTGTTGCCAGCACATGCTCTTGAGGAGTACGCATGAGCCCAGTATTGCTGGCTATACTCTGATCGCCCAAAGAGGGATCCTGTAGGTTTGACCCCCCCCCCCCCCTGTTGGAACTCTGCAGGGTCTGTAGAGAGGGATATGTCCGCTGGGTCCGTGAAGTGGAACAATCAGTGCGCAATGAGAGACTTCCTCTGTACGTCCGTGCACCGTCTAGTAGGCCAGGAGGGCGTCGTCTGTGCCCAAGGAGTTGTGAATGCCATCTTTTACCTTTGTAGATGCTAGTTATGTCCCGCGGACAATGTGAACGGCTCCTGATTTTCGTGGTTGCGCAATCGGAGGAAGATTGCCAAGCCTTTACTCGGAGGCCACCAGCAGTGCATCTCATCCAATGTGAGAGGATCCTGATTTTCTTGGTCGTGCATTTCCTCCACATCTGTCGGATTGCCAATTATTCCTTCGGAGCCCCGAATAAGAGAATCGCATAGAAGTTGGGAGTTTATCAGTCTTCCCCCAGAGGCCCACAAGGATTGCTTCTCGTGCACATCTGGTGGAGAAATGACTTGCACAAGGTGTGCCCGTAGGAATTAAGTCTTAATTTCTGGGCACTAGGCAGTTGCTGTAACCACTAGGCTACTCATCCACCCATCTGCCAAGCCTTGCCTTGGGCCCACAGGGGGAGTATCTCATCCATGCCAGGTGGATTTGCAAGGATATACAGGTCTTCCTTTGAAGGCCTACCAGGGTGCTACTCCCTCGAGAGTCTTGCTAGGGAGGGAACCCCCTAGCCCTTGGATGGCTCTTATGACGCCTTGGGCCGGCACTCTAGACCAGACCGAGTGGCCTGTGCATTTTCCTTAGAGGACTGAGGTAACCTCTGCCCCTTTCCTTTTTTTTTTTTTTTTTCTTTTCTTTTTAACCTGAGTTTCAACTCCTGTGTGGACTCTGTGATGATGTGGTGTCATTATCACCATATAGGGGCTGACATGGGTAGAGCCGCCGCAGTTGTCGAGGCTGCGGAGAGCTGATGAGTATGTCTTTGAAGGGCATCGAGTCTGTGCTGGCTCCTGGTGACGCAGTGGTACTAGGATTTTTCTCAGCAGTGTAAATGGAAGATTTCCAGGCCGTTCTTGTTGAGGCTGTGGAGGGTTAAGGGGTGGTGCCCATTAAGTGACTTTGTCCAAGGTCATATTCCGAGAAGACTGTTGACGCACATGAGACTGGTAGACTTGTGGTTGCTGATTTTATTAATGGATGCCTGACCCGGCAGAACTCGCTCCAGGTCACAAGGAGTGTTCAAGCAGGACTTGAACCCATGTGTAAAGGCTCCCCGTCCCATCCTCCTCTGTACTTTTTTCCAACTATTCCCCTGACTCGTCTCCATTCGTCTTGTTAGGGAGCTACATGGTATAATTTAGCAGGTACAGACCGCTCCTGGGTTATCACAATATCAGATGCCCAGACTGCGCCCTGGGGCACTAGGCTGATCCTCAGACAGTATTCAAAGCCTCGGGTGCCCGGGAACGGAGAATGGAGCGCCCCGATGCTTCCTAGGTTGGTGCGAAGAACAAGGTTGCACCTCGCTACTGTTGGCTTTCCCGTCTTGATTTCATTTGGTTGCACGGAGAGAGAGAGAGAGAGATAAGGATTATGGAGCTCTAGATGATCGGCGTCCCAGGTACAGGGGCGTCAGGCGTCAGCCATTGATGGCAAGGGGAGCAAGAGCTCACAGTGCTGAGGCTGGATCCAGGCGCTCTAAGCTTTAAGTACTTGCTCTGTTTCAATACTGAGCTGGCTCTGACCCGCTCGGGGGGGGTTCTGGCTGCAGCCCTTAAGCTTTAAGTACTTGCTGTTTGGAGCCATGGTCCTCGGCGATGCCTGAAGATTGGAGAACAGCACCCCCATCCTCGGAAGACCTAAGAAGGGCTGTTCGGTGAGGGAGTTCGGAGCACCGTGATCAGCACCACACAGCCCACAGTCCCTGAGATGGGGAGGGCCTGTGTATCCACCTGTGCCTTGTGAGCCAGGGTAATCACGTTGGGAGGAGCAGAGCGAAGCCTGTGGGTCTGGGCAGGTGCTGAGGGAACTCAGAGCCTGGGGGTTGGAGCGACTGCTCTGTGAGGACTCGGGTGGAGCCTGCAGGTCGGAGTGACTGGTGGCTCGGGCAGTGCCGCCTCTGCCCCCTGCCGCATTCCCCCGATCCATGTGGTGCGGCGGCGGCTGCATGTCGAGTACCGGAGTCAGTTTATTGAAGACAGCGCCGGGTTTCAGGGCACCATCGTCCTCCTCCAACTCTTCGGCTCTAGCGGGACGCCTTCTTGCTTTCCCCCATCTGTTAGCTTCATGCACAGTACAAGCTTTCTTTCTTTCCCCCATCTGTTAGCTCCATGCACAGTACAAGCTGTCCTGTGGGGCGGGGCCTGGGGTCGGCGCCGGCGAAGCGCATCGATTTTTAACGGCGCAGGGCCTGGGGTCGGCGCCGGTGAAGCGCATCAATTTTATATCCGCCAATGGCACCGAGGGGAGTTTGGCTCGGCTCAGCCAATGGCGCCGAGGGGTGGGTTCCGCTTGGCTCGGCCAGGCCAATGGCGCCGAGGAATGGAGCCGTGGGGGCAGGGCTGGGGTTGCTGACCTCATCTCTGGGCAGGGTAGTGCTGGGCAAGATGGCCGCCCCCATAGTCCCCACGTGTGAGGGGAATGCAGAGCGGCAGCGGAGCAAGAAAAGGTTTGCCGGGGACAGAGGCCTTACTCGGCACATCCCGGGCGCCGTGAGGGCATCCGCTTGAGCCCACTAAGCCCATCCTCTGGATTCCTTTCCTTCCAAGGAGACGACCGGGATCCTACGCTTCTGGCAAGGAGCAGAGAGAGGGGTAAGGCTGGCTAGCCGGGGATGGAGGCCTAGTAGGCACATCCCAGACTGCCGCACAGGCAATTGCCGACTGGAAGCTTCCTCTTCCAGCCCGTTTCCCCGATTCGTTGTATCTCAGGAGCTCGGAGGATTTAACAGCAGGCTGTGCACCCTTGCTCAGAAGTCAGCGGCACCTGCAAGGCATCGGATGTTGAAGCCTGCCGCCTCCATCGTCGAAGCCTGCTGCTGGGGGTGGAGGCCCATAGGCACACCCCGAGCGGCGGCCGAAGCTGGCGGCGGTGCCCCTCGAAGGCACGTTTGTCGTGTGCCCCTATGCCCGTGGGCTGCAGCATCGATCGGCATTCCAAGTCTCAATTAAATCCACTGGAAGATCTGCAGAGGGATTTTTAATCCATGGATCTGCAGATAAGGAGTTTTTTTGTTTTTTTTTTATCTTCGTTTGAAAGGCAATCTGAAACAAGAAGCTGGACAAGCATCAATAGTAAGTTAAAACTGATATATATACATACATTCTACGATGAGATTTGTTCTAGTTGTTTTAAGAGATTAACTTTTGGTGCAGAGTAGAAAAGTCCGTCTTGCTGGCAAGGCGGAAAAACTGAAACTGGCTAGCTAGGGGCGGGCAGGGGGTGGGGCCAGTTGGCCCATGCTCAGAAGGGCGAAAAGCCCTTCGGAGCTATGGAGAGTACTTCCGTCTTGGCGCCGTCGGATGACGTCACCAAGTGTGGCTGACTCATCCTGCTTGTCCTAGGAGAACTATAGCAACTGCCAGCAAAGGTTTCAGCATTCAGTCCTCAGCTGCTAGAAGGGATTGACTGCCCAACTGTACCTGGACTGGCCCGGAGAGAACTCAAGGAAAGACAATTAGCAGGTAAGGTCTAATTTCTTCTTTATGGAAGGCATAGGAGAGGAAGGGTCATTTTTATAAGGCTGAACGCGTTACACCAGTTTTAGAAAGAGAATGTATGTCCATATTTGTCCTTCTAAAATTACCCCATGTGCCCATCTTTACTCCTGCTCCAAGGTGTGCAGAATTTCCTGGTTTAATTTACACACACATGTACATGTCTTATAAAATAATATGCATAAGTGCAGACCCTCCCTTAACCCTGCCCCTTCATGCTTCTGTTAAGCAGACTCATGGGATATGCACATGAATTCACACTCTTGTGCCCAAGACGCTTCCATAAACACATAGAAACATTATAACATTTGCTCCTTAATGGAAAAAAGTTGCATCCCTTGTAGTGGAACACAAAATCTCCTGCTTCACACGCCGAGAAGGGAGGGGGGGAGGTGTCTCGCAGGAATTTCTCCTTGGCAGACTGGTGACTGGGGAAAGGTAACTCGCATGGAAACTAAGTTAGTACAAAACACACAAGTAGCACGTGCTCTCAAGAAGACATAGGGTAGCCTGCGTGGAGCAGTGTTTGTATCTGGTCTTCAAAGAGGGCCTGGGGGATTTGCATGAAGGCACCCTGGGTAGCAGCTGTAAGTATGGTGGCCATAGGGATTATTGCCACAGGCATGGTTAGGGGGGCAGAAGTCCCCCTAATGTTGCAGGCACTAAAAGTGATCTGGTACCCCTGCCCCCACTGCCAATATGACATCTTTACCCTTTGCCCTCTCCCCCCCCCATAAAAGTAAGAAGGCAAACCATCCCAATGATTATTGCAGAATTTTATAGAGTATGGAAGGGAGCGAGGGCGTTGGGCTTATAGAAGGGTTGGAGAGGACAGATCCTAGGTAGCCTAATAGAAAATGGTGAAGGCAATCACTGTGGTGGATTTTGGGCATGCATGCAGTGGATGTAGAGGGCAGTGATGGGGGGGGCAGTAGGGAGGATTGGGTAGGTGAAGAGAAGCTGGTTTAGGATTACATATGGGAGTTTTTGTGCACATCTACGACAAGCTGATAAATCTCACCTGCACAGACTGGTTGTGCCATCATTTCCTGTGCTCCCATGTAACTATCATGTGCTGTGCTCCACTTTCTGCTATAGTAACATATCCTGTATTCTTTTTCTCTCGGTCGCACGCAGCGTCGTGTAGTCATGCTTAACAAGGAGATGGATCATGGAATAAGAGTCTGGGAAGAGGCCCAGGATCGGGCATCTCTGCAACGTGAAGAGAAAAGAAGGCAGTTCCTGAAAGCAAAAGGAGATCTGCTCCTTGTCAAAGACAAAGAAAAAAAAACCAACAATAAATAAATAAACCCGTTCTCATATCAGAGTCTGTGCTTTTCCTTCTGAAAATGTTTCCAGCCTCTCTCTCATTCTCTTCCATATCAGCTTGACCCTGTGCCCCGCTCCCACACTGGGCTGTGATCAGACACCTCCTATACTGAAAGAGAAAGAAGGCAATGAAAGGCCAAAGTCAGTTTATCCTCATTCTGTCAGGCATCTGACCCAGCTGGAGTGTAAAGGTGTGATTACACACAGGCCAGGTACCCAGTGCAGTATCCAAACAGAGCTTTCATTCTCCATGGACCAGCAGGATTGCGTCAGCCACACTTGGTGACGTCCGGGTGGCGCCATGCATACGGAAGTGCTCTCTAGAGCTCAGAAAGGAGAGCCTTTCTGAGCCCACCTAGGTAGCCCATCCTACCGGTCCGCCCCCTAGTCCGGTCAGTTTTTCGTTCTTCTGCCTTGCCAGCAAGACGGACCCTGCTCTGCTCTCCCTTTGTTTATTTCTTTGTTTTAAGTTTTACAGCTATGCCCAAGTATCTTTCAAAAAAATGCCCTTATTATGGCAACAGAAACAAGACTTCACATGGATGCACTTACTGTGGGGCAATGAAAGCGTAGTTACTCACCTGTAACAGGTGTTCTCCAGGAGCAGCAGGAATCAGTCCTCACATATGGGTGACGTCGGCGCCGACGGAGCCCTCGCGGAGCAATTTTCCCCAGCTTTCAAAGAAAGCCTTTGGGAATTGCAGCGCGCATGCGCGGTCCCCTTCCCGCCCAAGGGTGCCATCTTAGCCAGTCAGATGACATAGCTAAAAGACAGCATAAAAATTTGCAAAAAAACTAAAGCAGATAATTGCAACTCCAAGGGGAGGAGGGAGGGCTGTGAGGACTGATTCCTGCTGCTCCTGGAGAACACCTGTTACAGGTGAGTAACTACGCTTTCTCCAGGACCAAGCAGGAAGTCAGTCCTCACATATGGGACTCCCAAGCTTAAGGCTACCGGAGACCCTAAGCACAAAATGAGCTCCCTCTAGCTCAGCAGTACAAAAGGAAGGAATCTTCGCTGAATTATGACCCACCGGTAGCCCCCATCCGGGATGGAGGGTAGGAGTTGCTCAAACCTCGAAGAGATTTCGGAGGACTGCCTGTCCGAAAGCACTGTCCCTGCGGGACTCCCTCTCGAGGCAGTAATGGACCGCAAAAGTCTGGCTCGAAGACCAAGTAGCGGCCCGGCAGATGTCTGCCAATGGAACAGAGCGGAGGTAAGCCACTGACGTAGCCTTCGCCCGAACACAATGAGCCGTGACTCGACTTTCTAAGGAGAGTCCGGCTGCCGCATAAGCCCAAGCGATACAGTCAGCAACCCAGATGGACAGAGTACGCTTGGAGACCGGGAGCCCCAATTTATTGGGGTCAAAAGATACAAAAAGCTGAGCAGCTTTACGGTGCTCCCGCGTACGGTCAAGGTAGAAGTTCAATGCCCTTCTACAGTCCAGGGTATGCAGGACCATTTCAGCTCGGCTGGAGTGTGGCCTGGGAAAAAGGTCGGAAGTACCACCTCCTGATTGATGTGAAAAGGGGAGACCACTTTTGGAAGAAATTTTGGGTGAGTCCGTAGGACTACCCGATTTTTGTAGATCCGAGTGTAAGGGGGATCAGACACGAGGGCCTGCAATTCACTTACGCGTCTAGCGGAAGTGAGGGCTATCAGGAATAAGGTTTTCCAAGAAAGAAAACGTAGAGCACAGGTAGCCATAGGTTCAAAAGGCGGACAGGTGATCCGCTGTAAAACCACATTCAGATCCCAGTCAGGTGCTGGCGGGCGCAGAGGTGGTTTAAGTAGAAGGAGACCTCGGAGAAACCTCGCCACGAGAGGGTCGCTGGAAAGAGGTCTGCCGTTCACCGGCACATGATGTGCTGAGAGAGCACTGAGGTGAACTTTGACGGAGTTGGACTTAAGTCCCAGATTAGAGAGGTGGAGCAAGTACTGCAAGATCACCGACACCGAGCAGGAGAAGGGATCCTGAGACTGCTGGGCACACCAAGTGGAAAAGCGACGCCATTTAAGGGCGTAGCATTTGCGGGTAGAAGGTCGCCGGGAAGCTAGGACGACCTCTTCCACCTCTGCCGGCAATAGAAGGGGAGCAAGGACTACCCTTTCAGCAGCCAGGCCATCAGATGTAGAGATCTGAGGTTGGGGTGTAGCAGGGACCCCTGATCCTGTGTTAGGAGATCTGGTTGAAACCCCAGAGGGAACGGATCCTCCACCGCTAGTTGCAGCAGGAGTGGAAACCACGGTTGTCTGGGCCAGCGAGGAGCTATCAGGATCATGGAAGCTTTGTCTCGGAGAACCTTGAAAAGCGTTCGGGAGACTAGCGGTATTGGAGGAAAGGCATACAGAAGGCTTTCCGACCATGAGAGCAGAAAAGCATCCGCCGCTACTCGAAGGGGATGCGGCTGCCGAGAGCAGAAGCGAGGAAGTTGCCGGTTGAGAGGACTGGCAAAGAGATCCATCGTGGGGAGGCCCCACTTCAGAAAAAGTTTCTGAACCATCAAGGGATCCAGGCGCCACTCGTGCGGCTGGAGGATTCTGCTGAGTTTGTCCGCCAGGCAATTTTCTTGGCCTGGGAGATAAACCGCCTTGAGACGAATGCCGTGGCTGACGGCCCAAGAGCAGAGCCTCTGTGCTTCTCGACAGAGAAGGAAGGAGCCCGTGCCTCCCTGTTTGTTCACGTAGAACATGGCAACTTGATTGTCCGTCTGGACAAGGACGGACTGGTGAGAAGTCAGGTGGGAGAAAGCCTTGAGAGCCAGATGGATTGCTCTGAGCTCTAGGAAGTTGATCTGCTGCGCAGACTCCCACGTGGTCCAGAGACCTTGAGTACATGCCCCTTAGCAATGCACTCCCCATCCTAGGAGAGAAGCATCGGTCGTCAGCACTTGAGCCGGCGGAGGAGACTGAAAAGGCATTCCGAGCACCAGGTTCGGCCGATGAAGCCACCACTGTAGAGAAGAGGCCAGCGGGCCGGAGATGCGCACTAAGTCGGCTAGGCCGCCCGTGGCCTATTGCCACTGCTTGCGAAGGCACCACTGAGCAGGCCGCATATTCAGGCGGGCATTGGGGGTCACGTGGACGGTGGAAGCCATATGGCCGCGGAGACCAGGGACTGGCTGCGAAAGCGGCCGGCTAGGTCCATGAGCCGTTGAGCCCTGTCGAGAGGCAGGAAAGCTCGTGCCTGAAGAGTGTGCAATCTTGCGCCGATGAACTCGAGATCTTGCGAGGGGAGCAAAGTGGACTTTGCGAAGTTTATGACAAAGCCCAAGTACTGCAGAAGAGTCACAGTGCGGTGTGTGGCTTTTGTGACTTCTGGAGAGGACGATGCTCTGATGAGCCAGTCGTCTAGGTACGGAAAGACATAGAGGCCGTGAAGCCGGAGATAAGCCGCCACCACCGCGAGACATTTTGTGAAGACTCGTGGTGCGGAGGATAGGCCAAAGGGCAGTACTCTGTACTGGTAATGATTTCCCGCCACCACAAACCTTAGGTATTGGCGGTGGCTTGGGTGGATGAGGATGTGCGTGTAGGCATCCTTTAGATCCAAGGAGCATAGCCAATCTCCCTGCTGGAGGTAGGGCAGAAGGATTCCAAGGGTAAGCATCTTGAACTTCTCCCTGACGAGGAATTTGTTGAGGTTGCGCAAGTCCAGGATGGGTCTGAGGCCTCCTGTTCTTTTTGGTATCAGGAAATACCTGGAATAGAAGCCCTGACCCCTCAGGTGGTGGGGCACCGGTTCCACAGCCTGTTCCTGAAGAAGACTTGCTAACTCCTGAAGGAGTAAGTCCCTGTGCAGAGGGAGTTGTGGAGGCTCTCCCGGGAAATAGGAGGGAGGGACCTGGTGGAAGTGGAGAAGATAGCCTTCTCTCACCACCTGAAGCACCCAGGCATCTGAGGACCTGTGGGCAAAGTGAACCAGCCGGCCTCCTGTGCTGGGAGGAACCAGCTGAGGGGGAGAGGCTATGCTGATGAAGTCAAAAACCCCCACCCTGCTGTGCAGGGGCCGGTGGTGCAGGCTTGGGGGCTTGCTGCCTACGGGATCCGTTACCCCGTCCCTTGGCCTGCTGACCCTGTTGGGGAGCTGTGGAGGCCTGATATTGAGGGTAGTGTTTATAGGCAGCCGCCTTTCTCGCGTAAAAGGATTTCTTTCCCGAGCCCTTCTTCTTCTGGGAAGGGGCGGAGGTTTTCCTAGAAAGCCTAGTTCTGGTGAGAGTCTCCGTCTCGATTTGTGCAGCCTTTTCAGCCATGGGCTTGCCAAAGAGGTTCTCACCTCGGCAGGGGACATCGACCAACTTGTCCTGCACCCAAGGTTCAAGGTCAGACGACGGAAGCCAAGCCTGTCGGCGGGCACCGATGCCGGCTGCGGCCACTCGTGCCGATGCTTCAAAGCCATCATAAGCTGCTCGAGACATGAATTTGGAGCATTCCCGAATACCAGTTGTCAAGGCTAGAAACCTCCGCAAAGGTTCCTCGGACAGCCCAGCGGAGAATCCGGCTACCTCTTTAGCCAGGTCTCTGAGATACATGCCCATGTACAGCTGGTAGGTCTGGACCCGACAAGCAAGCATAGAGCCCTGGAAACACTTCTTACCGAGGCCATCCAGGTTGCGGGCCTCCCTGCCAGGAGGCACCGAGGAGTGCATCTTCTGGCTCTTAAGCCTATGCATGGCCGATTCCACCACCATGGAATGGTGCGGTAGCTGTGCTTTTTGGAAGCCAGGGCTCTTGCGGACTCGATAGATGGAATCGACCCGCTTGCTTAATACCGGCGACGATGCCGGACTCTCCCACATGCGGAAGAGTAGTCGTTCCAGCATGGGAGGAACCGGTACAGTAAAGTGCTCCCTGGCGGGAGAGTCGTACTGAAGGGCATCGAGCTCTTCGGCTCGGGGCTCCTCCTCGGGATCCACAGGGAAGGCCAAAGCCTTGGCCATATCCCTGACGAAGTCCGAGAACCGGGCGTCCTCCGGAGGGGACTGTTTCCGAGGTTCGGACTCAGGCGAGTCCGAGGGGACACACCGAGTCCGAAATGAATCAGGTGACTCTTCCTCTTCAGACTCCCAGGCCGACTCCGAGGAGGAATCGGGGTTGGTCCGGGCGGGCGGAGGCGTCGGCCGCCCCGGCGCCGAGGGAGTCGGCGTCGACGACCTCGGTCCCGAACGGGAGGCCGAGGGTGACCTCGACCGAGGATCGACTCGAGCCCGCATGGACTCGAGGATCGGCTCGGTCTCCGGGGTCGACTTAGACGTTGACGTCCCGGCGGTCGGGGCAGAGGCGCCAGCGAGGCTAGCGATCAGTGCCCGCTGCTGGTCCATGAAGGCAGAGAGTCTGCTCTCCAAGGCCGTCGACCTGAGTCCGACCTCAGGTGACCCAGCAGGCCCCGACGGCGTCAGGCCCGACGTCGGACCCCTCGGAGGCGAGTCCAGGAGGACTACAGGACTTACCCGAGCAGGCAACTCCGACTCCAGACGAGGTCGCTTCGGCAGATGCTCCTTCTCCAAAGACCCGGGACGGCTATCGGGGCTATGCGACCTGGCCCTCGCGGAACCAGGAGCGTCCACCGACGCCGCCCTCGCGGGTTTCACCTTCCGATGATGGTCCCCGGAGGGAGAACCCCTGTCGGAGGAACTCCGGCGATGGTCAGAGCTGGAACCTCTGGACACCGAGGCCTCCGACGAGGTCCGGGTACGGGCGGGATCAGCAAAGATTCGTTCCCGCTGATGCCGCCGACTCCTTAACGCTTTGGAGGACATCTTGCTGCAGGGCCCACAGATCAGTTCTTCGTGATCCGGGCCGAGGCAGCGGAGGCAATTATCATGTGTGTCAGTGAGTGACATATTTCTGTCACACTGAACACACCGTTTGAAACCACTGGCAGCCATCGGGGGAAAAAAAGGGCCCCTGCAAGGTCAAAGGACCGGGCTGCCAGCGAAAAACCGAAAACAAAACTGACAGAAAATCAGAAAAACCGAAAAAAAATAACAGAAGGACTCGCAACGGCGTCGCGAGTCCGGGCAGGAAAAGGACCGGCGTCGAAACCGACCGAGGAAAAAAGATATAAATCACGAAAAAATCAACTTTTCAGCGGGGACAAGACGGGCACGTCTGTAGGGCTCCGCGGAAAAAAGAAGACTGGCTAAGATGGCACCCTTGGGCGGGAAGGGGACCGCGCATGCGCGCTGCAATTCCCAAAGGCTTTCTTTGAAAGCTGGGGAAAATTGCTCCGCGAGGGCTCCGTCGGCGCCGACGTCACCCATATGTGAGGACTGACTTCCTGCTTGGTCCTGGAGAAGAAAGGATACCACGAAATGTGCCCAGCCTCCGACTCAGGCCCTCCACTGCCTGATCCTCCGCCGGCCCAGGATGTGCCTGAACGGGCCTCCATCCTTAGCTGAGCCTCTGTTGCTGCGGATAGTGCCTCTTCCCGGCGGGACGTGCCGTATGTGGCCTCCGTTCCTAGCCCGGTGCACCCGACTGACCCTCTCATGACTCCGGGACCAAGCACCGTCACCCGCGGTGGCGCGGAGGTAAGCCCTGCCCCTGCTGCTGCGGTCTCTCCAGTTTACATCCTTCTGGACTCCTCTCAACTCGCCCTGCAGTCAGCTTCCAGGCTCGAGTCCCCTGCTGCGCTCACCCACGCTGCCCAAGATGGCGACGCACTGCGGTCCTCCCAGTCTCTGCTGCGGTCCTCCAGCTCCGCCCACCTCGGGGGCGGGGCCTCTGTGCCCGCGAACCCTGATCAACGCCTTTGCGACGTCAGCTACCGGAACGCCCCCTCCAGCGTCACTTGGACCCAGCTTTGTTCAACGAATCCGGCAAGCCTAATTGCCGCGGGGGAAGCTGTCGGCGCCGGAGGGAAGCCTGCACGCAGCTGCGCTTCTACTCATGGAGCCACCGCACAGCAGCGCGCCCAGGGAATCCATCAGGGCCGAAGCCAGCGCACTGTTGCGCAATGCCAGCAGCCGCAGCAGGAGCACTTTGGACAGTAGAGATCACAGTAAGCGGACCAGAGTCAATGGGCACAGTAGCAGCAGCGACTCTAGCCACAGGGACCACTATCCCAAACGCCGCAGGCACTCCGACCGCCAGCGCCACCGGCATGATGACTCTCGAAGCGGCAACTATAGCCAGAGCCCTTCAAGCCGCAGCAGGGCTAGCAGATCCAGCCATAGTAATTCCTCGGCTATCATCAGCTTATTTTATTTATTTTTATTTATTTGCTTTTCTTATATACCGCGCTATTAAGATCAGTGCGGTTTACATTACAACTGAACAATGCAACAATGTTTTTTACATAACACAATGTGCTTACATGGAACAGGGGTACAGTCATAACGGGAGAATAACGGGGGAAACTATAAGATATATACACATAAAATTTACATAGAGTTATATACAACTGATATTTGGGCTCTTCATTTGGTTATAGCTAGTTATTAACCCAACTCGTGAAGCAGTCTGCCTCAACAGTACCCTCTGCTTCAACAATACCCGCGGCGCACCTGTCAACCCCGCATAGCACTGATCCAGTGCACAAAGCTCCGGAAGCAGCCCTCACCTCAACCCCAGAGAAGACCAGAGAAAACCCCCGAGGACCCTCAGACGATCCGGACCCGGAAAATCCATCCCCCCGACAGCACTGCCGACGATCACGACATCGAAGCTGCAGTGGTGGGGTCGGCATCCATGGAGCTTGCCAACTCAGAGAAGACAGCTGAGATAGAGGACCCTCCCCCTGCAGAGGATCTCACCTACCCCAAGTTCTTAACCAAACCTGCCTCTGCCCTCTCTCTAAACGTCACTGATGCGTCGGGAGAGGCTGTTCCAGAGGTTCTGAAATACCTCGCCACACCGAAGCCTGCTTTCGCACTCCCAGTTCATCAGAAACTACTGGAAAATCACTCGAAACTGTGGCAGACACCAGCGTCTGGACGGCCGTTTCCAAGGTGGCTTGACCAAGTATCAAGTGAGGCCTGTACCTGGATTTTCTCAGCCCCAGCTACCACACAACTCCATTGTCGTGTCTTCAGCGCTCAAGCGCACCAAGTCCTCACGCACTCACGCCAATAGCCCCCCGGGCCGAGACAACAAACTCTTGGATGACATCAGGAAGAAGGTGTTCCAAGGAGCTATGCTTAGCGCTAAAATCGCAGCACACCAATTCCAGCAAGTTCTATTCCTGGACACCTGCATGGCAACCTTGAAGACAACCGCTGCATCCCTCCCCAAGGACTCTCAAAATCAACTCGCCAGCGCCCTTACCGATATGTCAGAGTGCAGCAAACACCTGGCCAGCGCAACATTTGACTCTTCGACATGGCCTCACGTACCGCCGGTACGGCTATATCTGCGAGGCGATGGGCGTGGCTGAGAGCCTCCGGCCTTCGAGATGACACCCATGACAGCATTGCTAATGCCCCCTGCAGGGGGGAATCACGGGGGAATCACTCTTTGGGGACAAGGTTAAAGACACTGTCAACGACATGAAGGAACACTGTACTACTTTACAAACCCTGGCGGAGGACGGCTACGAGCGCCGCAGTGGAGCCCATAAGAACAACTTCCAGAGAAGGTCTTACTACTCCTCCAACAAGAAGTACCCCTCCAGCAGGAGATGGCAGTATAACAAATACAGGAACAACTCCTACAGCGGTCCCACTCACCAGCGTAACTCTCAGCGGGACCGCAAGCAGAAGAAGAAGAACAACAACCCACCCCCTGCGAAGAGTGGACCATCCTTTTGACACCTACCCTCCGGCGTCCACCCCAATTGAGGGTCGCCTGACCTACTTTCTAACCAAGTGGCAAGACATCTCCGACGACTCCTGGGTTCTCGACATCATTCGAGAGGGCTACCGGATGCGTTTCAGCTCAACGCCTCGCCAAAACACCCATCCCATCAGCGAAACTCCCCCACACCTGCGCCTAGCCATGGCCGAGGAACTGATACACCTGCTGTCCTCCGATGCTATAGAGCAAGTACCATCGGACGAGAAGCACTGGTTTCTACTCCAGATACTTCCTCATTCCCAAAAGGACAGGCGGAATCCGCCCCATCCTCGACCTCCGCAAACTCAACAAGTTCATCATCAAAGAGAAGTTCAGGATGTACTCTCTCAACTCCATCCTACCCTTGATTCAACCCGGCAACTGGATGGCATCCCTGGACCTGCAGGTTGCCTACACCCACATCCGCATCCACAAGTCACACAGACAATATCTTCGCTTTCATGTATTGGGCCAGCATTCCCAGTACAAAGTCCTCCCCTTCGGCCTATCGCCAGCTCCACGGGTATTCATGAAATGTGTGGCAGTACCCGCAGCACATCTCCGCAAACGGAACGTTTCCATCTTTCCCTACCTCGACGACTGGCTCATCACAGCACTGGAGCTTCAGGAGGCTCTAAAGATAACCGAGTCCCTGATCCTCCTCCTTGGGGTTCATCATCAACTACAACAAGTCCCAGCGCATCCCCTCGCAGAGGCTGGAATTCATCAGAGCCGAGATCAACACCAAGCACTTGAAGGCATACCTTCCCCAACGCAGGCTGCTCGCCCTGACCTCACTCGCGACCAGCTTGGCCTCTGCGGAATCCTCTTCAGCGAGATCCATCCTACGCCTTCTAGGCCACATGTCCGCCACCACGTCTGTGATCCACATCGCCAGGTTACGGATGCGGCCACTGCAGTGGCATCTACGTACACACGAACCAGCACTCGCAACCCCTCTCCACCCGCATCCCTATGTCCTCCAAGATCAAGACTCAACTACACTGGTGGACTGCTCCGGAGAACCTCTCGGGGGGGAAGGACATGCACCCACCCGAGCATCAAGTCACCTTGACCACGGACGCGTCCAGCGTGGGCTGGGGTGCTCACATTCTGCAGTTCAGCATGCAAGGGGCCTAGTCGCCGCAGGAGAGACTCCTACACATCAACCTCCTAGAGCTAAGGGCCATCAAGTACGCTCTCAAAGCCTTCCTAACACACATACGGAAGAAGGCCATCCTCATCCAGACGGACAATTAAGTGGCCATGTTCTACATCAACAAGCAAGGGGGCACGGCATCTCGTTCCCTCTGCAAGGAAGCCCTGCAGATCTGGTCCCTTGCCCTGACGCACGGGTGCAACCTCCGTGCCTCCTATCTGCCGGGCGACCAGAACACCTTAGCCGGCAAGCTCAGCAGGCAGCTGCAACCTTACGAGTGGACATTGCTCCCGGAAGTCACCGACAGCCTCTTCCGTCAGTTGGGGCGCCCGAGCATCGATCTATTCGCCACGGAACAGAATGCAAAATGCCCCCTGTTTTGCTCCAGGCACCCTTCCAACAAGAGACTGGCAGCGGATGCATTTGACGTGTGCTGGGGGGAGTGGTCTCTCGTGTATGCCTTCCCCCCGACCCCCCCTCATCCCTGCGACACTCCAGCGGTTGGTTCGCGACAAGGCTCGCGCCATCCTAGTGGTTCCCTACTGGCCCTGACAGATGTGGTTCGCGCTTCTCCAACGCCTAGCGCAAGGGGAACCGAAGCGCCTGCCACTCAGGCCGGACACGCAAAACGAGGCACCCCGACCTCAAAGCCCTGGCTCTCACTGCCTGGAGGTTGAGCGGATGAGCCTTTCTACGCTCAGGCTGCCGTCAGAGGTGCAGGACGTGGTCCTAGCAGCCAGGAGACCCTCTACCAGGAAATCCTATGGCCTCAAATGGAAGAGATTCAGCATCTGGTGCGCTACGCAAGGATTGGAGCCCACCACGTGTCCTTTTCCCGATGTCCTTAAGTACCTTGCTTCTCTATCTAACCTTGGCCTTAAGACTCAGTCCATCAGAGTGCACCTCTCGGCGATCACAGCGTTTCACGCCCAGCCTGAAGGGACATCTTCTATTGCAGCACTACCTTTGACAAACCGCTTCATGAAAGGTCTGGCAAATTTGAAACCCCCGATCAGGCACCCCGTTCCGTCATGGGACCTCAACGCTGTTCTTCGTCACCTGACCGAGGAACCTTTCGAGCCGCTGCAGTCGGCTGAGATGAAGTTCGTCTCCTGGAAAACCCTGTTTCTAGTAGCCATAACGTCTGCCAGGAGAATCAGCGAGTTGCAGGCACTAGTGTCCCACCCCCCTTATACACAGTTGCACCAGGATAGAGCATCCTTGAGAACCAACCCGAAGTTCGTGCCCAAGGTGGCATCCGCCTTCCACGTCAATCAATCCATTGAACTCCCGTCTTTCTTCCCAGAACCCCATGCCTCCGAAGAAGAAAGTCACCTGCACATGCTGGACTGTCTCTGGGCCCTCCGGATCTACCTGCTCCGAATTCAGCCCATTCGCAAAGGCGAACAACTGTTCGTATCCTTCGACCCTAGCCGGCCGGGCAGGCCGGTCAACAAGAGGACCCTTTCACACTGGGTCGCCTCCTGCGTCTCTCATTGCCTAGACCCCACAGGCACTCAGAATTTGCCAAGAGTGGGCCCTCACAAACTAAGAGCTCTGGCAACCACAATTGCCAACCTTCGTTCTGTTCCTCTGATGGACGTCTGCAGAGCGGCCACCTGGTCCTCCACTCACACGTTCCAAAAGCACTACTGCCTCGACCTCAGGGCCCAGGAAGACGGCGCCCTTGGGACTGCCGTCCTCTCCACTGCGACGGATGGGAGATAGGCTGCTTAAGCCCTGTAGTTCGGGGCGCCTGGACCTGCTTTCTCCTGTATCATGTCCATGTTGATTGCCCCGGCGCAACCACGGTGTCAGCACTGTTATTTGCACTGTTGCACAACCACTGTTGTTTCTTGCACTGTTAGCACTAGTTTGCACTATTGTACAACCACTGTTGTTTCTTGCACGACTTGCACGATCTTATGCACCTTCACCTATCACTGCAATAAAGATGTGCCATTTACCTGTTACGTCTCGGAGCCTCATTGAGTAACTAAGCTTCCTCCTCCACCTCAGCATGCTCTGCAGCTAGGGAGGCACCAAGTGTGGCTGACGCAATCCTGCTGGTCCATGGAGAAAACGAGGTTACTTACCTGTAACGGGAGTTCTCCGTGGACAGCAGGATAAGTCAGCCACACAATCCCACCCGCCTCCCCTGGAGGAGGTCAGCCTGCCGTATCCGCTCCCTGTCCGGGAACTAGCTAGCTAGGAACACACTGACCGGACTAGGGGGCGGACCGGTAGGATGGGCTACCTAGGTGGGCTCAGAAAGGCTCTCCTTTCTGAGCTCTAGAGAGCACTTCCGTATGCATGGTGCCGCCCGGAGGACGTCACCAAGTGTGGCTGACTTATCCTGCTGTCCACGGAGAACTCCTGTTACAGGTAAGTAACCTCGTATCCCATACCTTTTCTCTTGCATGGATTATCTGTCACTGTTGTAGCCTGAAGTTCCTGGAAGGTGCCAGCAGAGAGCAGCCTCGGACTAATATTCCACAGGTACTTTTGGTGCTGATCTAGTTTGGCAACAAATGTATAATTGTCATGCCAATAAAGTTATCTGAATAACTTTATTGCTATAAGAAATCTTGCTGGGAGTGAGCCAAGTGGCTCCTTCTAAGCTCTGTTTCCTTTCTGTTGAGCTGTCGCTTTCCTTTCCTTGCTTGGCCTGTTTATTAATTCGTTCTTTGGCATTGATTTCTCTTTATTTTACCATCTCTCAAATGTCTTCCACCCTATTCTCTTCCCCCTCGCTCCTGCCTGGCGTAGAGCTGACTCTGAAAATGTTATATATGGCTACATCTTTGAATGAATCTTATGCTGGTGGAAAAGGAGATTTCATGGTCTTCAAAGGATCCAGTTCTCTCAATCTTCCCCTCCCTCTATCCCATCCTCTCTGTATGTATCCCATCGCTGGCTCCCTTGCCCTCTTCTGCCTGATCCTCCCTATGTTTCCCAGGAGATGGCAGTAAGGAGCAACACCCCTCTCTCATCCCCACCCCTACCTCTTTCTCTTTTCTAATTGGATTGAGACCACGTAACCAGTTTGGAAGAGGGGGAGGTTAAAAAAAAAAGGGAGAGAGGGAGAATAAGCTAAAGTGAGGACAGGAGGGGAAGTGAGCACAAGGGACAGGCTGAATGTATTTCTGCCCACCCCCCACATTTAAGGGATTTGCAAGAAAGCAGAGACAAAGGGGAGAGGAGGAAGTTGGTGGTGGTGGGGAAAGATCAAGGAAAAAAAAGCAACATAAAAAGGACCTTTGAGAGGACCAAACAGGCAAAGAAAAAATGTTAAGTTTGCAGAAGCGTTTGAGGCCAGGTTTTAAGTGTTTCTGGAAGTGGCTCTCCCTCTGGACAATCTTTGCCACTGTTTTCAGCTCCTGCTTGGCCACCTTCAGCCCAGAGGTAAGAGCTGATCCTTTAACCTCTTTTTAAGGACCCTTCCAACCTTCCTCCCAACTTTGATCTCTTTTCGGAGGATAGATGCAAAATATTTTAAAGCAGAATTTCTATGTATTTTACTTGTGCATTGTTTGCATTTCAATCCAGATATTTGTATGCTTGTAAACTTTTTTTTTTGCAGTTTTTCATCATTGCAAAGCTCGTGTTATTGCTCTGTTTGTCTATCGACACCTATGTGTAGGTGTAAGGAGTGCCCCTTTCTGCAAACAGATTTTGCTGAATTTTGGTAGATGAGTCTCTCATTGAGGTGGAAGCGCTCTTGCCAGATTTCAGACAAATCAATGCATGGAAAAATTCTCCATATTGCCCCCAACCAATGTGGTAGGAGAGTGAGCAACAAGTGCCCTATTTACTACCGCTACGGGGTAAAACCATTATCATGCACTAAATGTTAGTAAATAAGGGCCTCTGTGGGGTACTCTTGGGGGCTAATGAACTGCAACTCAAGCAAAGCCACAGAAGTCTCCAGCCAATTGTATGTGGCACTCAGAAAGACAAACTGGGCATTGTAGGAAAATCTTTAGCCTTATGCCCCGTACTCCCCCTAAGATTTTGATAATTAAACTAAAAAAAAAGTCATGATCTTTGAAATACCACCCCTCCCACAACAATCCTGTAAAAATGCAGAATGGGGCATCACACATATTAAACTGTGCTTTGCATGAATGTGTTTGCCCACGCTCCCTGCAGGTAAAGGAATGTGCTTATGGCTGTTTGAACTCTGTGGCTATCAGGATCTATTGAGCAGGGGTTGTACATAAAAAAGTTAAATTGGGTCAGACCAAGGTCCATCAAGCCCAGTATCCTTTTTACAACAGTGACCAATCCAGGCCACAAGTACCTATCAGGTTCCCAAAAAGGTACACAGGTTCCACATTGTCCTGGGGTAAGCAATGGATTTCCCTGGTCCTCATTAATAATGGTTTATGGACTTTTCCTCCAGAAACTTGTCCAAACCTTTTTTAAACCCAACTACACTAACAGCTTTTACTACATCCTCCGGTAACGAATTCCAGAATTTGATTATGTTTTGAGTGAAAAAATATTTTCTTATTAGTCTTAAACGGGTTACACTGTAGCTTCATTGCATGTCCCTAAGTCTTTCTACTTTTTGATGGCGTCAACAATCGATCTAGGTTTACCCATTCCACTCCATTCATTAATTTATAGACCTCTATCCTATCGCCCCTCGGCCATCTCTTTTCCAGGTTGAAGAGCTCTCTCTGGTGCGTTTATGTATTTATAGACCTCGATCCTATCGCCCCTCAGCCGTCTCTCCGGTGTGTTTATGTATAGCGCTGTGTGCACCTCGCAGCGCTATACAAGTGATAAGTAGTACTAGTTTTACTTTGACTGTTGCTGCTGCTCCAGGCAACAGCCCAGTTCTGCCTAATGGTTGGGCTGGCCCTGCTTTGGCCTGGACAGTATTATGGCTACAGCATTCAGAAGGATTGGGCAAGGTGTGTGTGTGTGGAGGGGGGGGGGGCACTAGATCACCCATTGCATCAGCTTGCAAACCTGCAAATTTGAAAAAAAGTGGGTACCAAAAGAAACCCTGGCTCTGGGTGCCATTTTGCCCAGCAACTGCCTGGATCCCGGTCATGGGCTTCCCTTCTAGTCTTTAGGACATGACTGTGCACGCTGCCTTTACTCTTAATCCGACCTGGCATGTACCTCTTATTCCCATTACTCTTGATCCAACTCTGTATGGGCCCCTCAAAGCTTGGGCCCAGGAGACTGCTCTTTGATCCATCACTGCCATCTGCATTGGCCTCAGCCGACTGCCATCAACTCAACCAGTGCACTTCATGGATTTTAGGATAATGATATATTTTGTGAACTCTATTTGGGCCCGAGAAAGGGAGTCTTTAGGTTAGTCCAATAGAAAGGTATCACTTTATATTATTGTTGTTTGTGAAAATGTATTTCTATAAACACATGGAAAAAATCCTTCACTAAATGAGGCTCTAAAAGGCTAAAGAAAGATGCAAACTTTGTGTTTTCTGCTACTTGTTATTTTCTTTATATTTTATAAGGTTTTCCTATAAACTTTGCTTTTTATCATTTTCTCTCTCTCTCTCTGCCTGTTTCTTCCCCCCCCCCCCCCCCTCCCCATTTGTCTCTGCCTCTTTCTCCTCTCCCAGATCAATTTCCGTAGTAGGGCAAAGTTTTTCCTGAGTGTACAAAGTCCCATGCAGACTATGCTGATTGATGACCGCACAAACCTAAAAAAGAAAGAAATCCCAGTTCTGGGAACATGCTGATTCCCCTTCTTTCCTTGGTGTTCCCCTCACCAGATTCTGTAAGCTTTTGAAGCTTTTTGACTTTGGCTTGCACAAGGAAAAGTGAAAAAAAAAAAGATAGTTACAGAGTAGAAGTTCAAAATGGTTGCTTTCACGGACAGCTTTCTGCTGTACTCTCCATGATAACACTACTAATAAATCCGTTTTCTTTTCTTGGATCTGATTGCAGGCACTTTGCAAGTTAACAGGAAATGTAAAAACTAATCTGAGAGGCAGTAAACAAAGGGAGCGTTCAGCATTTCTGCCTGGAGGGCATCTTTTCTGGGTTAGAAATGGAGCAGAAATATTCTGCTGGGAAAGACTCAGTTGAGGCAGAGCTGTAACTTGACACGTATCGGGGAGGGGATCAGGCTGATAAATTCAGTTTATTGTCTTCTATTTGGGAGGTGGGCAGTGTGATTGGATTCTTCCTGCTCTTTCCCCTTTGTCCTTTATTTGGGTTTAGCGCATGCCTTTTCATTGGTAGTTCAAGGGGCATTACAAGAGGGATTGTACGAGTTTTGGCAATGGAGGATGAAGGGAAGGTGGAATGTATTTTCAGTGGGATTTGAACTCTGGTTTTCCTAGTGCTCAACTTGCAGCTGTAAGTATGGGGCTGCTCCCAGGGTGTGGGGGATCCCGACTCCTGAGAAGAGCGAGCCTGCGTCTTGCATTCCTTCCATCAGGAGTGGTGCAGATTATCACAGTTCCGCTTGAGAGAGGCAAGCAAGTTCTGTGGGACTTAGAGGAGACCTGTCTGCCCTTCAAGAGTGAAACTATGATATTGCTGCACCCGCCCTGATGATAGGACTTCTGCACACCTTAGAGGAGGTGTGCAGGGATTTCCCTAAATGTGTACCTTAGAGGAGATAGGGGAAGGAGGGCTTCTTAGTGCTGTACAAAATAGAGGATGTTATCATTGTCAAAGCAGGCAGTGTTGCAACCGTGACCTCACCCAGTTTCTGGGTTCCTGAGAAAAGAGTTTAGCACCTGGCTTTGAGCCCAGGTAGGGGAGGGAGTTAAGCATCATGCAGTGAATGCTGGTTGGCTCCTCAATCTCACGTGCTGCCCTGCTACAGAACAGGTATGATACAGGCAGCAGTAGTGCAATCACACACTGCAAATACTGCCTCACCCCAGAACGAGGGAGGAGTGGCTCAGTGGTTGGGACAGGTTACCTCAGGCCGGAGGTTCAATTCCCGCATGGGGACAAGTAACCTCAGGCCGAAGGGACTGAGGTCTCTAGTCCCATGGCTGCTCCTTGTGGCCTTGGGCAAGCCACTTAACCCTCCATTGCCTCAGGTACACATAGATTGTGAGCCCTTCGGGGACAAGGGGATAAAAAGTACCTGTTAGTATACACCTGTAAACCGCTCTGATGCATAAGTAAAGGGCGGTATATCAAATGCCTAAACCATAACCATAAACCAACATGTACAGCAAAGCTAGTGCAAGCTCCTTCCAGGAAGTAGGAACTACTCCTGGCCCCCACACCCTCCCCCATCAGTTAGACATAGGGAGCAAGGGTGGATTAATCCTAAGAAACACAATCAAAAGCAAACTCGGGGCTGGATGCAGCAAAGGGCACAGACAGTAGTGCAGCGTTCACAATTACAGAGTGCAGGAAGGGATCTTATAGCATAGCCGTTTGCGCAGAGATGATGTTAACAGCAGCGCAATTAAATCAATGATAATGAAGCAATTCGGTATGCAGACAGGTACGCAAAAGACTTTCTGGGATTTTAATGTGAGGTCTAAGGAGACCTTAAGGGTTAGCTCATAGGTCTGCGGTCAGTGCTGGTGACGAATTTATGCCTGTTGCTTGAACACACAGCCCCCACGACCTTTCTTCTGGCTTTGCTGGAGACAGTGCTAAGAAACGGCAGAGGAAGTGGGCAGGAAAAGTGTAATGCGCATGTGCTGGAATGCTGCATGGTATAGAAAGAGCAAGATCATACTGCACAGAATAATATTAGTGCTGACATGCGCCCGTGCTGGAATGCTATGTGGCATATAAACAGCAGTACTGCGCAGAATGTAAGCACCAGATAGCATTGCAGCACATGCACACGAAAGCCAAACTGTCTTTATGGTGCTGCTAATGCAGATCTCTGGGTGCATGCGCCTTGCTTGCTTTCCCCGGTCAGCACAGACCTTTTGCACACAGCGCGTTTGCAGGCAGTCTGCTTACAGCACCTCTGAACAAAACATCTGCGCTAAGCTTGCATTGGCAATGCAGCACTGGACTCTAGCGCAAGGTTTCCACGTCAAACCCTCAAGCGAAGTAAGTGATAGACTGACATGGAGAGACAGAGCTCTGTCATAGGCTTTTAAGCCTGCCCTTCTCTCCCTGTGATGTTGTAATTCCTTGAAGCTTGTAAACAGTCTGGAATCCATCTCCCCTTCTGCGTGTCAGCGTCAGAACCTGGCTGCATTTGGGATGACCAAGAAAATGGAAATGTACACCAGAAAACAAGATATAAACAAGAGAGCTAGATCACATTTAGAATGTGAAGTAACTTGTCAGAAGACACTGCCAAGTTTATTCTGAGATTAGGAGGACTGGAGGCATTGTCACATAACAAAAGCACCCCTTCCCCTCAGCTCAATGTACCCCATTCCAAATGCCTCGCAAAGGTTTCTCAACATTTGATACACATCACGGGAATGCTATTTTATTCTAATTTCCCTAATATTTCATAATAATAGAAACCTTGGAACTGGACTGTGTAGCAAAGGAATTACAGAATTAAGGGTTTCATGACACACAGTGAAAGTAGATAGCAACAGTGCAAGTGGAAACTGGGTCTGTGGGTCACACAATGAGTTAGTGTTTGGGGTAGGATTGGAAGTTGGGTCTGTGGGTCACACAATGAGTGGTGGGATCAGTGGTGTTGGAAACTGAATCGCTATGCTTCATAGTGAATTGGTGTTAGAGGCGGGATTGGAAGCCGATCTATCTAAAGTAGGGTGGAATTGGGTTTCCAGGTTACAGAGTGAGCTGGTGGCAGTGATGAGATCGGAAGATGGGTCTTGGGTCTCACAGTGAGTTAGTGGCAATAGAGATGGGTTTCTGGGTCTCACAGTTGGCAATAGAAGTGGGATTGGAAACTGGGCCTCTGTTTCATAGTGAATTGGTGGCAGTAGTAGGATGAAAGTTGGTACTCTGGGGGTTTCTATATGTATATGTGTAAGGAATCGCTGTTCAGTGTGTGTGTAGGGTAGGGGTTTCTGTGTTGCAGGGATGGCCCGCATTACTGGAGGTGGGCGTCTGATGTCTTGATTTTGGGTCCTAATAAGTGACCTCTTCTTTCAGGCACAAAGTAGGATAGCTATGTAGGCCATTCTGGAAGTGATTTTATAAAGCAATTTCCATGTCTAAAACATGTCTTACACATGGAAAATGGTTCTTATACAACTGCATAGCCAAACAATACAGTATGCTTGCCAACAAAATTGTGTCCTCATACACATGCACCTCGTGTAGGTGTCCCCGGGATGTAGTTAAAGCAGAGCTGGTGTAGAGTTGCAATGTACATGCATATTTTATAAAATATGTGCTTTTAAACCTTCTTCGGAACAGTTGTAACTGTGTGAATTTGTGTACTACTGGGGCTCATTCTTCAAGTCTATTTTATAAAGGTCCATAGGCACCTATGTTGCTTTTATAAAACAGATGCTTTTTTTGGACATTTCACGTAAGCACCCTGTTATGAAATAGTTTCCTCTGTCTCTCCCAGAACATCCAAACCTAATAATCTCAGCAAGTAAGGATGGGATGGCAGGTCATCCCTCCCAAGAGTCAAATTAGATAAAAGAAAACCAAGGAAGCCGTTGGGTAGATGCTTTCAGTTAGGCTGACAAATAATTGAACATAGGTGCTTTCAGAACAGCTGAGCTTCCTTGTGCTGGGAAGAGGACTAGTCAGAATTATAAATGCAGAGTGTATCACTACTCCTCAGCCTCTTGGCCAAGATCAAATGTAGTATCTGTTCTTATCTGGATGTAATTCCGTCCTCATCCCACTGACCTTCCCTACATGTACAGGTCACCCAGTATTTTGCCGGTGATACCACATAAGGCATGGTATTGAGTAGTCATTTTCTCCCATCCCCATCACCCCCAGTATCTAACCTGCTCATAACCCTCCCCATCAATGAGGCAACCTCTTCTGATGCTTGACTCTCTGTTTAATGACTTATCAAAATCTGAGCCCATGACCTCTTGTGGAGATGAAGAACAAGTGGTCCCCATTGGAAATCCTTCTGTCTGTGCAAAGACTTACTATTTCATTCATCATGCTTCTCTTTTCCTGGTTAAAAAAGTCCAGTTTTCCAATCTTTCTTCCAAGGTTGTATTCCAGGCCTTTCATAAATTTTTGTCTCTCTGCTGGCAAGGAAAGGGAACTGGATTTAGCACAGAGCTTTCTCAGAAGTTCAAAGTGAATTAATTCAGGTACAGTAGGTATTTTCCTGTCCCTGGAGGGTTTACAATCTAAGTTTGTACATCAGGCAATGGAGGGTTAAGTGACTTGCCCAAGATCACAAGGAGTGGAAGTGGCATTAAAATTTGACATCTCTGGATTTTAGCCCACTCCTCCACCCACTGGACTTTCCCCAGTTTCACCAGATACTTCTTAAAAGTGCAGACACTGCTTTACCGGGGTGAGGGCAGAATTACTTCCCCTGTTAATACATCCCAATATAGTGCTCCCTTTCCGAAAAGCAATAAACTATGCTGTCTCCAGTGTACAGGAAGCCCTGGGTCATTTTTAACAGCCCTCCTGCCTGGGCATCCATTCCTGTCCTCTGCATGCCTCCGATTTCTCCTTCCTAAGTACATTTCACTATGTTGGTTCTTGACCGCTTTTTTTTTTTTGAGAGAGATATACCGTGGTACGGAGTACCGGCACCTTTTCCATTGTCTGCTAGAATTGACCCATGGTCCTCCTGTATTAATAAAAGAGCCCTGCATATGAGTACCGGCACCTTTTTTCCCCAAAGTCAGGGTTTTGTTAAACTGTAATCTTGCCCTCTAGGGTACTTGCAGCTCCTCCCAATGGGGAAGCCTTGCCAAGGAATCCATAAACTCCCTCTTGTCCTCGCATTCCTCTCCTGCCGCCTCTCAGGTAACAGCTTGCTCCACCTCACAGAGGAGGGAGAAGCTGGCGAGAGGGGAAAAACAACATCAAAAACATTGCCTTCTACCCCCACGAAACCTTCACAGGTCTCAGCAGGCATGGCCTACATAGCATACACAGGCCAGCTTTTGATGCTCCCACAGGAAAAATGTAAGGAATTAACATTTCCTCTCTGTCCCCTAACCCCTCTTTCCAGGAAACAACAAGAGTCTTTCCTCATTCTTTCCTGGGACAATGATTCAGGCCTAAAACTTTTCCCAGGGCAAGTAGAGGACTATTAAGAGGGCACCACTAAGCCTGTACCGTTTTATTTTCACTCATAGAATGGGTGTAATGGAGTTTCCTTTGATAAAAGTCAGGTCTGAAGAGCTCATCTTTAATTTTGCGATGAATCTGGTCTTATTTGTTTCATTAGAAGGAGGTAGAGAGCAGACAGGAAGTGATGTCATTTAAGGAACGTAATGTTTCTTGAGGTTAAATAGTCTTTTCCAAGATTTCTCAATGTTCTTTTCGGAGAACATTTATTTTGCAACTTTCCTCCTAGTTTTGTTTAGATTTTCTCCCCTCGCTGGTCTCCTTTATTTTTGTTTTGGAATTTTCCCCCTTGTAAGGTTGCCAACTTTTTGAAAGAGAAAAACCTGCCACCTGTGGCTAGTCATTCTCCACCCATGCCCACCCCCGCTCCCCTGGCCCGCCCCCATCCCGTCTTGCCCCGCACTCTGTCCCCAAAAAATAAATTGCAGAGAGAGCAATGTGCAAACTGAACAAGCAAGATTGCTACACATTCTCAAACATAAATTCCATACTAACAGAATACACAGCATCGGTTGTACACACAATACAAACAGGTCTTCATCAATAAATGAGCACAAAATATAAAGAGAAATAGACAAAAATTAAATTGAAACCCCAAGAAGCCAGACTCTGCATGCAGTGCAATATCAGAAAAATAAGAGATGCAGTTCCCCATACTGTGTAAAATATAAAGGTGGAACAAAGTTCAATCATTAAATTGAAAATACAATTATTTTTTTCTGCCTTTGCTGCCTGACCATTTTATTCTCTGATCATGCTGGTTTGCTGGCTCCCATTTCCTTTCTTCTCTTAGCTCTCTTTCTATGGTCTATAGTCCATCTGCCATTTCTTGTCTCTTCTTTTGTTTTCTTCACTTCCATCCATCATCCTATTTCCAGTCCTAGTAACCCTCCCCAGTATCAGCCCCCTTTACAGTCCTCCCCTCCCAGTACCTTCCAATGTCAACCCCCTTGCATTCCCAGCACCACCACAGGTGTCTATTCCCTTCCAATCCCCCTCCTTTCCCCACTGTCCAGCCCCTTCTAGTCCACATATCATCCCAGGTATCAGCTCACTTCCACTCTCAGTGCCATCCCCATGTCAGCTCCCTTCCAGTCACCCTATCCTCTATCTATCCATCCCCATGTCAGCCCCCTTCCCGTGCCATCCCCACGTCTGTTCTCTTCCAATCCCAGTGCCCCATCTCCATTACCCAGCCACCTACCAGTCGCATCCCCAAGTGTCTGCTCACTTCCAGTCCCCCTCCAGTACCATCCCCAGATGTCAGCTCCCTTCCAGCCCCCACCTTCCCATGTCAGCTCCCTTCCAGCCACCTCCTTCCCCCCTCTTTCAGCTGCCTTCCTGCCTCCACCTTCCCCCCCATGTCAGTTCCTTTCTGCCACCTCCTTCCCTGGCAGCCATGGCTCCTGCTTCTTACAGAGCTGCAGCTTCAATAACGCTAATTTAAAAACAAAAGGAAACCGGTGCGGAGACCTCCGGCCTTATGGAACCCCTGCTGCAGCATACCGCCCCCTGTAGCATCGCTTCCTTTTGAGTGCAGGCGTTATTGCAGCCGCTGCCCTGTAAGAAGCGGGAGCCATGGCTGCAAGGGGAAAGAGGTGGCAGGAAGGGACTGACAGCAGAAGAGAAGGTGAGGCTGCACTGGTGGGAACAAGGATACCAGATGAAAAGCTGGTTTTCTGCTCTAGCCACTCCCGGTCTCAACCAGAGCAAAAAAAAAAGAAAAGTATTTTCAAGGGCCAGTCTTCAATCTCTGCTGGCAGCCAGCCTGGCCACGTGAAAACCGGCCGATTGGCAACCGTACCCCCTTGCCCTCCCACCTCAACCTGACCGTGGAACAAGGACCCTCAAGCAGGCAGAGATTCTAGGCTTCCCTCCTTGGTTTTCTACAGAGGCTTTCCCATTATTGCATGCTTATCAGCTGCTACATATTCGCCATAGCCTGCCACACCATTGCAAAC
Source organism: Ichthyophis bannanicus (assembly GCA_033557465.1). Classification (NCBI taxonomy): domain Eukaryota; kingdom Metazoa; phylum Chordata; class Amphibia; order Gymnophiona; family Ichthyophiidae; genus Ichthyophis; species Ichthyophis bannanicus. The sequence continues at coordinate 128,222,434 of CM066048.1, forward strand.
CCACAATACTCAATCCTCACTAATACGTAAATTAACAAAGCCGACACTAGCACAGACTGAGGAAGAAGGCTGCATTCTTCGCTTTACATTAGCACAGACTGAAGCAGGGCATTGTCTTTGTCACACACAAATACAGACTAAAAGGGTTCTTCTCTCTGCCTCAGGGTACAACTGCAAAGCTATATGCTTATTCTGCTGTTGACTAGGATCATGGTCATGGGTAGTTTGTGGTCAAGATTACGTCTTTTCTCGTACTTTGGGATGAGGTGATGTCATATCCTGTTATTGATTACAAAATAGAAGTCTTACTTCCTGTACCAAATGTAGAAGGAAGGAAGTCAGAAATGATTGTGCTTATGTCTGAGATTTCTATAGTGCCTATAGAAAATGCTTTCAGCCTGATCAGAGATGATTTTCAGTGAGGTAAAATTCAGGCCCATGGTTGGCCTTGATCCAAGATTTTATTCTGATCAATTCACTCTAAGAGTTTATTGTGCCTCCAGACAAATGGATTCAGTCTTTACATAAACATTTTTTTGACCCTAGATAAAAATCAGTAAAATTGTAGAATAGATGCCAGGCCCATTGTCGATTTCCCCGCTATCATCAAATCCCCCTCCCCCCAAGTCATCCTACTGACAGGCTAATTACTGTGCCTTCAAATGAACCGATGGAGAGATTTTACAACTAAATTACTGCTGAAGCAGAGAAATGCTCAAAAGCATTAATTTCCTGAAAATACGGGGGAAATGGTTTTCCAATTGTCCACAAAAAGACAAAACCCACAAGCATTTTTCACTTTTGAACTTCGCACCCAGGAACAGCACTCACACGCCCATGCACTCCCCATTGTGCCCACGCACTCCCCGCGCATTCCCCAATGTCCCCAAGCACTCCCCGCCCCTCCCCCAATGTGCCCACGTACTCCCCGCGCCTCCCCCAATGTGCCCACGCACTCCCCGCGCCTCCCCCAATGTGCCCACGCACTCCCCACCCCTCCCCAATGTGCCCACGCACTCCCCACCCCTCCCCAATGTCCCCACGCACTCCCCACGCCTTCCCCAATGTGCCCACGCACTCCCCACCCCTCCCCCAATGTGCCCCACAATCCCCACCCCTCCCCCCAGGTGCCACACACTCCCATGTGCCCACATACTCCCCGCCCCTTCCCCACTGTACCCACGCACTTCCGCCTTCCCCAATGTGCCCACGTACTACCCCCCCCATCCCCAATGTGCCCACGTACTCCCCGCCCCTTCCCCAATGTGCCCACGCACTCCCGCCTTCCCCAATGTCCCCACGCACTCCCCGCCCCTTCCCTTCCCTTCCCCAATGTGCCCACGCACTCCCGCCTTCCCCAATGTCCCCACGGACTGCCCCGCCCCTCCCCCAATGTGCCCACGCACTCCCCGCCTCTTCCCCAATGTGCCCTCTTACTCCCGCCTTCCCCAATGTGCCCACGTACTCCCCACCCCTCCCCCAATGTGCCCACGCACTCCCACGCCTCCCCCAATGTCCCCACCCCTCCCCTCCCCCAATGTCCCCACGCACTCCCCGCCCCTTTCCTAATGTGCCCACGTACTCCCCGCCCCTCCCCCAATGTCCCCACGCACTCCCCGCCCCTTCCCCAATGTGCCCACACCTCCCCAATGTGCCCACGCACTCCCCGCCCCTTCCCCAATGTCCCCACGCACTCCCCGCGCCTTCCCCAATGTGCCCACGCACTCCCCGCCCCGGCCCCAATGTGCCCACGCACTCCCTGCCCCTCCCCCAATGTGCCCACGCACTCCCGCCTTCCCCAATGTCCCCACGCACTCCCCGCCCCTGCCCCAATGTGCCCACGCACTCCCCGCCCCTCCCCCAATGTGCCCACGCACTCCCGCCTTCCCCACTGTCCCCACGTACTCCCCGCCCCTCCCCCAATGTGCCCACGCACTCCCCGCCCCTTCCCCAATGTGCCCACATACTCCCGCCTTTCCCAATATGCCCACGTACTCCCCCCCCCTTCCCGAATGTGCCCACGTACTCCGCCTCCCCCAATGTCCCCACGCACTCCGCCTCCCCCAATGTCCCCACGCACTCCCCACCCCTACCCCAATGTCCCCACGCACTCCCCCAATGTGCCCACGTACTCCCCACCCCTTCCCTAATGTGCCCACGTACTCCCAGCCCCTCCCCCAATGTGCCCACGCACTCCCCGCCCCTTCCCCAATGTGCCCACGCACTCCCCACGCCTTCCCCAATGTCCCCACACCTCCCCAATGTGCCCACGCACTCCCCGCACCTTCCCCAATGTGCCCACGCACTCCCCGCACCTTCCCCAATGTGCCCACGCACTCCTTAGGATGGTCAGTAGCAGCTCAGCCTGCACCCAGTGGCGAGAGCCACACAGGACAGGAGAGGGGAGGACAGGACAGAACAGGGCACCTGGAAAGGGGAGCTCATCAGTTGGCCACAGGTTAGCTTAAATGCATCTACCTGACTTGCATTAGGAAATGTGAATGTTGACATGATCGGACTGTAAAAGGTTAGTTAATATTTCACATTCCTAGTAATGATAGAGTGCTTCTTCACAAGGGCTGAGTGCTATTGCTTTCTCAGCTCCAGGGCGTGCATTCTGGACAAGGTAATTATTTCTCAGGAGCTAAGGGTGTGAGGAAAACACTCAGTCAGGGGAATCCCAGGCAGAGCATCAAGACGCACATATCTGTAGATGGATGCCTGGAAATGAATAAACAAAGAGACAGAATGAGATCGCAGGTTCTTTGGCACAGAAGGACTGGGAAGGGATTCTCTGCACCCCTCGAATGGACACTTGCGCTGGCCTTTGGAAGGACCTCTAACTACAGTTTTGTCTTCACCTTCCCTTTGGCTCATGGATCTCAGCTGGGATTAAGGAGAGACTGGGAAAGCTGCCCGCTTCTTCCAACTACTTAGCAAGGATTAGGGCTATAGGGTAGGGCTAAAATCCTTAGGCAGTCATCAGAGTTGTGATGTGAACCCTTTCCATCTGTCAGCTTTTTTGCATAGCATGATATTAAAGATAAAAAAGCCAGTCCTTTCACAGCTCTCCACAAGCAAGTTATACTATAAACTATATATTAAGATATAATGCCATCTCTCCTCGCTGTCTCCTATACATGGGTTATACCATATGATTTTAGATTAAGGATAAAACACCCCCTACCCTCATTCATAAGTTATACAATATAGCTTTATATTGAATGTAAAATTCCCCTTCCTTCACATATGAAGCAAATTTTCCAAGCATTTTATCCGTGTTAACTGACAGCCTGGAAATTGCTCTTCCTCAATGTGGCTGACTTTAATTGTCCAGAGAGTTAGTACTCCTTGAGTATACTTAGACGGGATTTTCGGATCTCCACCGATACTTTTCCAGCAAAATTCTATCCACAGGAAAAGCAGATGCAAGTGACGGCTCAATTTGTACCCACAGCAAGTCTCAAAACAAAAACATGTGCACATTTTCTCTTGAAGAGTTGTGCAAAACCCGCAGATGAAAAAATGTGTGTGATCTTTTTCCTAATGCAGATAGTTTGAAAAAAATCAATACTGTGTTTGCTTCTCTCACTGGCCTCATATAAAACTTTATGCTAAGGATAAAATGTCTACTTCCCTAATTGGCCCCTATACTGAAGTTACACTATGTAAGGATAAAACGCCAGCTCCATTCACTGTCCCACTTACACAACTTGTTCTGTATAATGTTACATTAAAGAAAAAGCTCCTGGTCCTGATGGCTTTCTCACTGTTTCTTCCTGCAGGCCTGGCTGCAGCAGTACGGTTACCTCCCTCCTGGGGACCTGCAGACCCACATGCAGCGTTCCCCAAGGCACCTTTCTGAGGCTATTTCAGATATGCAAAGCTTCTATGGGCTGAGAGTGACTGGCTCCATAAACCCTGAGACTGCCGAGTAAGAAATATGTGTGTGTGATTCTTTGCCTGTCTCTGGGACTGTGTTTCCAACTATTTTCTCATGTTTTGGTCTCTTTTTGTCTATATTTCTCTGTAACTGTCCTATTTTGTTTTCAGTCTTCCCTGTCTGTGACTGGAGTTTCCTTCTGTCTCTGTTTTATATTTGCATTGATTGGGATTACTCTCACAGCTGCTTTAGTTCCCAAATTTTTTTTAAAATTTCCTTTGGTAGGGTCTTACTTTGGGAGTGGAGGAGTAGCCTAGTGGTTAGAGCAACAGATCGAGGTTTGATTCCCACTGGCACTCCTTGTGATCTTGGGCAAGTCACTTTACCCTCCATTGCTTCAGAAGAAAAGGCCTGGCAATCTACTTCCTGTCATACTGCGTCAAGAAAACGCAGGGGCTGCTGGGTCACCAAGAGTCAGCATTGACTTGACGACACTTAAAAAAGGTGGGGGGAGGGGGCTTACATTTTATATGATGATGCATTTTTCTCCTTCCCTTTCCCTGACATGACACTTCTCCTCGTGTCGGCACAGAGCTATGAAGAAACCACGTTGTGGTGTTCCTGATAAGTATGGGACAAAAATCAAAGCCAATATGCGGAGAAAGCGGTATGCCATTCAGGGGATGAAGTGGAATCAGAGAGAGATCACTTTCTGGTAAGCAGCGAGACGTGTACAGTAGCTAAGGGGTGGCTCCCCGATCTGTCATTGCGCTGTTCTGAGTGGCGTATTGTTGGTTTTATCTCAGATTATACCACCGTCTCTTGCCTCGCATTCCAGCATGCTTTGTTCTGATTGGCGCATCACTATCTCTTGCCTCACATTCCAATATGCTTTGTTCTGCTTGGTGCTCTGTCCTCACACACAATTGACAATATCTCTGACCCTTTTTTGCTTAACTCCCCCAGCATTCAGAACTACACCCCAAAGGCTGGGGAATATGCAACTTATGAAGCCATCCGCAAGGCGTTTCAGATCTGGCAGAGTGTCACACCATTGCGCTTCCGCGAGGTGGCCTATCGTGACATCCAGGATGGCTATGAAAAGCATGCTGACATTATGCTCTTTTTTGCTGAGGGTTTCCATGGTGACAGCACACCTTTTGATGGCGAGGGCGGATTCCTCGCACATGCCTACTTCCCTGGCCCTGGTATCGGAGGGGACACCCATTTTGATGCCGCGGAGCCCTGGACCTCAAGGAACGATGATTTAAACGGTGAGAAAAAGCTGGGTGTCATAGCAAGTTGGTGGCAAGCAGTGGTGGAATTGGAAGCTGTTTTCCAAGCCTCACAAAGAATTGGTAGCCATGGAATTGGAAATCTGGCCTTCAGGCAATGGCTATGTTTCTCGGATAGGAGTGGATGGTGAATAAGAGTGTGTCCCACTTCTTGTTGAACAGGTAATGATATCTTTCTGGTGGCGGTACATGAGTTAGGTCACGCCCTGGGCCTGGAACATTCAAACGATCCCTCTGCTATCATGGCACCATTTTACCAGTGGATGGACACAGAGAACTTTGTCCTTCCTGATGATGATAGGAGAGGTATCCAGAAATTGTACAGCAGTGGTGAGTATGTATCTCTAATCCTACCCTCAACACTCTCTAACACTCTCTCGCGGTCTCAAACCCTAATGCCAACCCAGCCTTTCATCTTTATGTTTCTTGCTGCCTCTCTTTATCCCCAACCTAACCCTAAGCTCAGTTCTAATATTTGCTATCTCTCGCTTTTTCTAACCCTAACGACAGCTCTGACCTTAAACCCAACACCAGCTATCTCTAACTTTTACTTCAAACCTAAATCTTACCCGAATTTGACCAGATTGTTCTATGTCCCAGGTAATACGATGAGCCAGACCCTTGAATAAAAAGTGCATATACAGTATGAACTGGAATTACACGTCCATAAATGTCAGGGGATAAAATCTTAGGCTGGTGCAGTGTATCGCACAACTAAAATTCACCCTAATCCTCGCCTTAATCCAAATCTTAAAACTTCACTCTAACCACAGAAGCATTGTTAAACCTGTCGCTCTGACCTCATAACTAGCACCAGCATGTCTGATCCTTAAATTGATGATTTCCTTTTCTCTTTCCACCCAGAGCATGGAGGACATGTTCCCACCAGGCCACCAATAGCCACTACACCCGCTACCAAGCCCAGCATAGGAGACAAACCTGACGGCCCCACCTATGGCCCCAACATCTGCGAAGGCAACTTTGACACCATTGCTGTCCTGCGGGGGGAAATGTTTGTCTTCAAGGTGAGAGTTATCTGTTTTTGTGGAGAGTGTGGTGATTAGGGGAGGTGGGAGCGAGTAGCAGCAGATTTTTCAATCTGTATCTTCTGCAGCTTTCAGAGGCTACACCCAGACTTTACTGGTGGAGGTGGAGGGAAAGAGTGGGTTAGGGTTAGGAGCACCCAGCAATACTGCTTCACTTCCCTTCAGGAACTGCACCAAGAATCCATTCTAAAGGTAGCAGAAAGTCAGTTCAGGATCTTCTACCTTGATTTGGGGGAGGTGCTTTAGCTTTAATGATGTCAAATCTTTAGTTTGCTGGCTGTGAACTCACCACACTATAATTTGCTTCTTAGGAGCGCTGGTTCTGGCGGGTGCGGAATAATCGTGTCCTGGATGGCTATCCGCTCCCTATTGGCCAGTTCTGGCGAGGCCTCCCCAGTACGATAAATGCTGCTTATGAAAGGAAAGATGGAAAATTTGTCTTCTTCAAAGGCAAGTAGAATGAAGATATTCTGCATTGTTATGATCTCAGAGCACGGTGTGCACATGCTATGATATCACCAATCATCATTATTACCTCAGAGCACAAAGTTGATATGCTGTGATATCACAAACTCTGTCGGATACTGTGATGTCATCATCTTGCCGTCACTTGCACAGGGTCATATGATGTTTGTAGCCAATAAGATCAATTTCACTTTATTTATCCCTTGCACTCCTCCTCTGCTAATTCTTAATGCACGTTTTTGTCTTCTTATGCAGGAAATAAACACTGGGTGTTTGATGAGGCCTCACTGATACAAGGGTATCCAAAGCACCTGAAGGAAATGGGAAGAGGACTCCCCACGGATAGGATAGATGCTGCTCTCTACTGGCTCCCTAACGGCAAAACTTACTTCTTCCGGGGCAATAAGTAAGTTGACAGATCATTCTTAGTCTGGTGAGAGCGCCTCACGCTGGCATCAGGGAGACATATCCATTTTTGCTGTTCCTTTAAAGCTGACAAACCTAGCTCCTGAGAGTTAATTCCCAGCTGGCTTCCTTCCTCCTTCTCTACAGAGCTCTTTCATCTTTAAATCATAGGTTAGGAATGGCTTGCTCTCCACTCTATCATTGTGGGAGCGCTTACTTCCATCCTGCTTCTTCCTCCGCCTCCATCGCTGCTCCTGCCCCTCCCTCCTCCCCCGACTCAGACAAGCCTGGCTTTCTGTCCTTCCCACCAAGCCCAGCAGGCTCCATGATGTCAGCAGAGTCTTTGCACTAAATGGCTGCCGTGCTAGGTCATTCCAGGTGGAGAGACGCCAGAGGAGGGGAGCGAGAGAGACTGCTGCTATTGTGGGCTTGGGCAGGCTGCCAGGAGTTTAGTTGGAGCCCTGAATACATCAGATGGGGATGGGCATGCCAAGGACTACAACAAGATGCAAAGATGAAGGGAACTGAAAATGCCATAGAGAACTCCAGCAAAATGCCCAGAGCACCGGAGGAGACTCCAACAAATTGTAGAGAGCACAGGGGCTGAAAATACCGGGGGAGGCTCCAGCGAAACACAGATAATGTAAGAGCTGAAAATACAAGATCAGATAGTTGCCTGAAGTGAATGAGGAGGGGCAGAGGTATGATAAAACAGACTTATTCAAGAGCTAAGCCCTACAGAAAGGGACCATCTGCCCCTAAGCTAAGGAATCACATTGGTCCTAGTGTGCTCTAGGCTGTCACCAGGTGGCAGGGGTCACCACCTACAAGGCTGAATAAATAACGTGGGTTTTGACTCTTCTTCTCTCTCAGGTATTACCGCTTTAATGAAGAAACAAGATCTGTGGACAGCGAATACCCCAAAGACATCAGTGCGTGGGAGGGAATCCCAGAGTCTCCCAGAGCAGCATTCATGGGGAGTGACGGAGGTAAGAGACAGACAGAAGGAAGAGCAAACTGGAGACAGACAAGCAAACACAATGGGAGAGAGAAACATAGTCAAACATAGAGAGAGACAGAGACATATAAGACAAAGAGTGAAAGGAAGGGGGTGAAAGAATGGAAAAAAGAAGACAGATAGAAAAAAGGAGATAGAAGAGAGATAGGAAATAAGGGAGAAGAACGGCCAAGAGAAGAAAAAGAGAATGACCCAGATATGCAGAGAGAGAGATGGACAGAATCAAGAAAACCAGCTCTGTTTCCCCAAGTATTTTGACTTCTGTAATATTCTTTGTCTTCCTGCTTAGCCTTCACCTACTTCTACAAAGGCAACAAGTACTGGAAATTCAACAACCAGAATCTGAAAGTGGAGCCAGGGTACCCCAAGTCTGTTCTGCAGGACTGGATGGGTTGCACTGGGGGTGGGGTTGACAGGAAGGACGGCGGTGAGGGAGGGGAGGAAGAGGAGACTAAAGTCATTATTATCAAAGTGGATGAGACTGGGGGTGCAGTAAAAGCGGCCGCCATTGCCATCCCCGTTCTCCTGCTGCTCTGTGTGCTGTGCCTGGGCCTTGCGGTTTTCTTCTTCCGACGCTATGGGACACCCAAGAGACTTCTGTACTGCCAGCGTTCCCTGCTAGACAAAGTTTGAGGGGCTCACCACCCCAACCACCCCCTATGGACTGGATTTACACACACCCTTTTTGTGTCATGGTGCTGTGAGTGAGAGGAGGAGAGATACAGTCTCCCCTCCCCATCCCAAGAACCCTCTCTGAGATTATTTTCAGGTGTTGGGTGGGCAGGGGAGAAAGAAGAGGGTTGGGGGGGGTGCATACCTTAATATTTTATACCTGTTTTGTTTTCTCATGGGTTGGCGCTTCAGTTCTTCCTCTGCTCCTCCTATGACGCCAACCCTGATCCTGACTCTTTTCTCTTGTGATTTAACTCCATTCCACAGCTGAGCAAGTGAACCTTGACCCTTCTACAAAATCAGTCCTTAAACTGAAGGGGGAACTGGGGTGGAGAGGGGTACAACTTGTATTTATATTTTATTTATATTGGCGTTGTTATTGCAAATTGCGTAAAGGTACAATGAGTTCTTGCTCAAACAATATAAGAGAAGCCCAGTGTATAAATTGATAAATTGACTGTCCAGGGTCAAACACAGCAAGTTAGTGATAGAATTGGCAATTAGAACGGAGGAACAGGGAGATAAAGTGACTGTCCCAGGGATCCACAGAGAATTAGTGACAGAAATAAAGGAGATGATTGCCTTATAATTAGGGGTGGAGGATAGTTGAGTTGTAGGAGAGGTTGATGTACAATAAAGAAGGCTACTTAAAAGTTTGGGAGAGGTGACTTAATGATATCCTTAGAATGAGGGTATCACTGTGCAATAAGAGGAGCTGAAAGAGAAAGAAGAGTGGGTGTGAAAGAGTGCCTTATAAAGAGATCAGTGATAGTTGGCAAGAGTGAGAGAACAATGTCTTGAGTGGAAAGGGAGGGCAAGATTGAATTATTGGGAAGGCATTTCTGATGAGCAAGCAAAGATGTCCAAAGCCTCTTATCCAGGATGACTTCAGAGTTTCAGACCTTTAAGCACCAGATTTATCTAGAACCTCCCAGTTCATCCAGAGAAACAGTAATGCAATGGCCAAGATGGTATGATGTATAGACATCCCAGTTTTTGAAATGCCATATTCCCTTTAGCCAATGTCCTAAGACTATCTTACAAATTTGAGTTGACTTTCAGCTTCCTTCAGTACAGGGAAAGGCCTCTACACTTCCTGTATCCTAAAGCACTCTGGAAATTATAGTCTGATAGTACAGCACTACAGTTGATCAGATTACAATTGGGTGAAAGTTAGGTAGCCTTTCTTAACCCCATCCCTCTTTTCTCTCCAAGCTCAGAATACTACAATTACCTATGATTATCCTAATCCCAACATGCCTTGAGTTTCTGTTCTCTCTTGCTTAAGGAGTTGGGTCAAAGAGGATATGGAAGGCCGTGCAATCAGGCTTTAGCCATATGTAATGCATCTATGGGCCCTCTGTATTATTTTTTCTAATAAAATTGCAGCCAAAGTTCTTCATCGCTGGCCATCAATCTGAGGTCAAAGAATGTAACTCATACATTTATTTTTCCTAAGAATGAATGCATGAGTTGGTAAGGAGGAGAAGGTAAACAATGTGGGCACTTCTTTCCCAGTGAATGATGGGATTAAGAGCCTTTTCTTTCTTCACTGAAGGCATAACAGGACAAGATACAGAAAACACTAGGATGTGAGTTAGGAAACACACATACACATGCCCCTGTGGCATTGTGGGACATATTCCACTGCTCTTTCGGAGAAGCAGTGACTCCAAGAACCAGGACAGTCCAGGATTATGTATAATAAAAGCAGGATTTTGACCCAGACTGTCAGCCCCAGGGGCCCCCAGCTCTCAGTCTTTAGAATGCTTTAGAAACCCAGTCATAGTGTTGCAGGTTCCCCCAATGTATTGTGGGAAAAGCAGAAGAGGAAGTCATTGTAGATGAGTTCCTGTGTAGGAGCCATATTGGTTAACAGGTTAAGCTTTGGAGGTGGGGGCAGTTTTTGCTTTATTATAGAATTTTTAATGTTGAGGGAGCATCAACCATACATAAGCGTTGGAAGCTTCAGCCAATAGAAATTCTGAATTTAACTTGATATAGGCGCTAGCAGCCTTATCCAGTAACAGGAATAGGAGAGCAGCATTGGTAAGGACACTAGAAGCCTCAGCCAATAGGAACTTAACATTGATTTGGGGGCGCTAGAAGCCTCTTCCAGTAAAGAGATAGCTATTGCATTTTAATAGTTTTAAGTGTTTAGCGTTTAAAATCCAACAATAGCAGTGACCGTCAATCTTCCCCCATCCACCTCATGATAAAACTTCTTCCTCTCTCCTCTCCAGCTGTGTGTGGCTTGCAAAATACAGCCACCCAAGCATAAATGACCAAATGGGGAATTTCCAGTAGCTGTAGAGGTGGCAATAGTATTATTTTCCTCTTCACAGTCATTGAAGACAATCTTTTTATGCTCATGCTTGCAAAGTATTCATTTTTAAAATGATCTTAAAAGCCATTGAAGAACCTTCACATTCCAATGGCAGAATAAAAGTTTAATGGTTTGAGGAGGTTAAAATGCATCTTTGTCTGGATACAGAATTTTAGACCCCAGCAAGTTTTCTTGAATGTAAGGATCCCTCTGGTGCCAGGTAGCCATTTGTGGCAGCTCCTCTTATTCTCCATGACATCATCAGCTGTCTTATAGCCGTTAACAAAAAACAGTCCCCACACTGACACTGCAAGGATCTGCCTCACATTCAAGATTAAATTTACAGAGTGCCATACTGGGTCTTGAAACTTGTTGTTTAGTCAGGCAGGTAGGCAGGAGGCATTGGATGGCAAATTAGGAGTTTTATGGCGTTGGCCATAAAAAAATGGAATAATAGGTAGTCACTGACTAACTTCAGGCCATCATGAACAGGCTGGGCGAGGCCTAGTTTTGACCCGTTCTTAAAAAAGAATTAAGAACCATGGAGGTAGAACTAGGCCCGAGTCAGCTTCTGTTGACTTGGGCCATTTGGTCATCTTCCTACAGGGCCCTTTTGTCCTTTCCTGAGATTCAGGGTGTGCAGACTCTTCTTTCAGCCCCATGAGTTCAACCAATTAACATTGGTTTGGACGATTTCTTTTTGTTCTGTGGCCTCTGTTCTTAAAGTTCTCCAAACATCTCTACATAGCAGGGTACCAGAAATGGAGGGCAGAGAAGGAGAGCGAAAGGGAGGAAAGGGAAGGAAAGATTGAGATCATGCTGGCATCAAGTTTAAGAAGTATCTACATGTCTTGATGGGGTTTTCTTTTGTTATTTTTATCTATATTTTTTAATTGTTAATTATTATTATTATATATAGCAATTTGCTCAAGGGAACCCCAAGGAGTGGGGAAGAAAATCCAAGAGGGAGGTTCAGTCTACACAGATCCTGCAGGCCAGGAACCAAAAACAAATCTCTCCTTAAGTAGTTTTTGTTTAAAAAAATTGTAAAAAAATATATATAAAATAAAATAAAATAAAATTATGTGTTTGGGCTATTTTTTCATGTTTCTTTTGGGAGGGACAAAGGGTGGGAAGTGTGTCTCCCCCTTACCTCTCTGAAATTTTTTTAGTTTTGTTTGAAATGGAGGGGAAGATGGGTTTAATTGTCCATGTTCAGTTTTGTTTTGTTTTGTTTGTTCAGTGGGGCTGGGTTTTATAAAAAAAATAAAAATAAAAATTGAAATAAAATATGGGGGGGGGGGGGTAGTCGCAAAGAAAATGACAAGTGCACACACATTTTTGTACGTTTTTTGGAAAAATTAATAAAATTGGAAAAAAAAGGTGAAATGCACATTTTCCTGAGAATTTATTATTTAATTCTTGGTGGGTGACTTACTTTTCCAGTGTCTGATGTCGTTCTCCTTCTTCAGCTTGTCTCGCCTCCTCATTTTCTGTCTTTTCTTCCTTGGCATCACCAAGGAGGGAGGCAGAAATAGAGAGAAAGATACAGGGGACAAAAGGAGGAAAAGACAAAAAATGAAGAGAAACAAATGGAAAGGAACAAAAAACCTGAGACAGAGAAGGAGGGATGAAACAAGGGAGTGAGAGAGAGATGAACAAACTAGGTGCAGTCCCTTGGAGGAGAGGATTTGGTATTCTGTGTCCCCGCATTGGATTCTGAGCACATGAAATCTCTTGAGTTCCTGATGAAACATCTGAGTCAGAGTCATTGGGGGTGAATTAAATAGAAAATCTTCTAGCTCTGGAATATTCGCCTCCCCCACCATACATGCGGAACACTCTTTATATGGTTTGTACATACAGGTGCCACAAGAAAGGCTATGCACAACAATGCCATCTTGTAGGTTGTGTGCATAGCGCTATGAATGCCCAGTAGCACTATATAAATAATCAGGAGTAGCAGCAGGTCACCAGTTGGCTCAGGGTCATCAAGGACAACCTAAGTGAGTCCTGGTAGTATCCCTATTGCATCTATAGGAGCGGGAGTTCCCATGTCTCTAAGAAAAGCAGGAACTGTAAGTTCCTGCTTGTACTGGGGAAAAACACAACTGAGTCAGTCTGTCCTTGGTGACAAGGAGTCACTTGGTGTCTCTTTGAAAGGTTGTGGATGCATGGAACAACCCAACAGCAGCAGCAAGGAGACAAAATCAATGTCAGCCTTCACAAAGACCTGGGACAAACAGAGGGGAGGTTATGGGGAATTGAGGGCTAAAGTAAGAGATCTAGTAAGGGATAGGTAGAGAGGAAAGGATGGCCCAGATAGCGGTGGAGGTCATCCCTGTTTCTAGAGTACTTATGTTAATGGAACAGAACCATGCAGAATTGTGATGACATCACTGGGTTCCATATACTTCCATGCTCGGATCACGATTTCTCACAAAAAGGGTGGTGGATGCAAGAAAGTCTCCCAGCAGAGGTGATGGAATTGGAAGAATGCAGAATCTGTGATTGCTTGGGATAAACACAGATGATCCTTGCTGAAAGTCAAACATCATATGTTTCCTATGGCATTATAAAAGGGAACAAACTGGGCAGATTGAACAGGTTGTATGGCCTTTATCTACTGTCTTATTCTCTGTTTCTGTGATTTTGTGTCTTCTCCTTAACTGGATGGTCATCCGTCTAAGATGGTGCTTGCTAGCTGCAACCAAATGGTTCTGTCTGCAAAGCAAAACCATATATCCCAACATACAATGGGAGAGGGCCTTAACTCCAGAAACAGGACTACCTCATATGCTACCTGTAAAGAGCATGACCATCATGACAGAGCAGAAGGCCTGGGAGTCCCAAATGTGTGTTGTGTGCCATCAAGTCAACGCTGACTCCTGGCAATCCAGCCCCTGGGTGTTCTTGGCAAAGTACAACCAGAAGTAGATTGCTAGGCCTTTCTTCCGCTCAGTAAGTTTACACCACCTGGTATTCCAAGGTGGTCTCCCATCCATCTACTAGCCAGGCCCAACCTTGCTTAGCTTCAGAGTTCAGATGAGATCAGGCTCATTCAGGGTGGTGAATGTGATCCCATTATTATTTACAGAATTCCATAATATGCAGCTGGCAGACAATTCTTCACCTCATGAATCCAGATGTTTAAAAAAAAAACAATTTCCACACATCCCTTGGTTAGTATGTGAGAAGGGAAAATTCTGGACCCTCCCCATAGAAGCTAACTTTTCAGAACCATTGAGCGGGGGGGGGGGGAGAGGAAGGAGAGGAGAAACACAACACAAATTACCCCTCTCTGGGCACAGTGAAGGAGTTTGTTCAATACTGGGGGGGGGGGGGGGCAGGCTAAGCAACCACTGTAGGTAAAGAGCTGGCACCAGTGACCATCCCAAAAGTTCTTATGGTCTGCTTTCTTTTGTTCTTCACGGCTTCCATTTACGTTTTCTTTGTTTTGTTCATTCTCTCTCTGTCTCTCCCCCAGCCCTCTTTTTATTTTGGCTTTTGCAAAACTTGGCCATCAGCCAATGTTGGAGAAGTCTTGTGACTGAAGGAAACAATTCCAAGCACATTCTTAAAAAAATAACAATACTAACCCACAAGAAAATGTATCCCTGATGAGAGCCATGGGCACTATCCCAAGTCCTTCGAAATCCCAGTATGGAAAGACCCATGTCTCCTGAATCCTACCCCAGCCCCAAGCCTTGGCTCTTTTCTTCTTCCTCCCCCCAGCAACCCTGCTAAAAACTGCTGGCTCCAGATGTGTTTTCAGCAGATTCTCCTGGCTGTACCCTTCCTCTGTGACCCCCTCCCCCTACCTAATCAGTTCCAGATGTGAATAGCAAATTCAGCAAGCGAGGACACGCGATCACAATGGTCAGGAAGTTCTGAAGAACTGAAAAATTGCTTTCATTAGAAAAACAAGTTTACAAAAACGTCATGCACGGAGATGACTACACTGTAAAAAAAAAAAGTTACCTAAATTCACCTTTTACTTTGCATTCACTATGCTCTCCGTCCTTGGGACACCTCTTCCCCCTTGACAACCTGATGAGAGCACCTCCTACTGGTACCAGAGTGACATTTCCATTCTCTGCACTCTGGGTCCATGTCAGTATCTTCCTTCCCCCCCTCTCGTCTGATGCTTGGTGGAAACACATTCTCGTTTTCTCTCTCCTTCTTCTCCTCCTTCCTTTTCTAATGCAAATCTCATTTGTACTTTTCTAGTGGGCCCCTTAGGTCCATTTCTCTGTTTCTCATTGTCTCTAAGTACCTCTCTCTCCTTTGCCGTTTCTTTCTCTTTCCCTGTACCCTCTCCCAGCTGTCTGCCTTTCCTTCGGCTCCAGGCCAGCAGCTTGGATTTTCCAATTTCTCTCTCCCTGGGTTGGTGGAACAGAAATGTGTGGAATCAGCATGGGCAGGTCTCCCGGCTGTTTTTCTGCTGAGTCTTGCGGACGTGGTTAGACACCGGCAGGAGCTGACGAAGGGCAAAAATCCACTAAAAAGCTATCCTCATAGAAACAGAGAAAATTATGGCAGAAAAAAAGACCACATGGCCTATCGCCTGCCCTTCCATATCCACTACAACAGTCCCCTTTTATCCTTTAGAGACCTTCTGTGCTTGTCCCATGCTTTCTTGAATTCAGACACCGCTGGGAGACTATTCCATACATCTACCACTCTTTTCATAAAGAAACATTTCCACGTATTACTCCCGAGTCTATCCCCTTTCGCTCTCATCCTATGTCCCCTCATAGCAGAGCTTGCCTTCAGTTGAAAGAGGCTCTCCCCTTAGGTATTTATGCCACGGAGGTATTTAAACGTCTCAATCATATTCTCCTCCCTCCGCCTTCCATTTTTTTAAAAACCCTATTCTCTTTTTTTTCTCCTAGTAATGGTAAACCTCGAGGTGTGCTCTAAGAGCTATTTGTATATATGTGTAGACCTGGCTGGTTAAGCAGAACAATAGATTCTGACAGCCACAGAAACTCAAAGAGCCATCAGCACATTCTTGTACCTTCGGGGAGAGTGGGCACACACACACATACAAAGAAAAGTTGATTATATGATGTCTAACTACGCATTTTCACAGGTTTGTTATAGAGGAGGTGGTGTTTCAATGACCATGATTGTTGAATTTCATTATCAAAATCTCAGGGAGCAGGGTGATGGGTAAGCTTAAGGCTTGCCTAGGAACCAAATACTATTGCACCAGCCTGTGTGTGGCGGAGGAAAGGAACAAGAACGTGCATGTCTCTATACTGGAATAGCAGGCGGTGTTGTAGGGAAGGAGCGAGGTGCATATTAGCAGGGATGTGGGGGTGTCAGTACTGGAATAGCAGGGGGTTCTGTAGAGTCTCAGTGAAGCTATGTGTGTAAGATACATTTGGTTTTGATCCTACAAGTCTCTCTCTCCCTGGTGGGAAATATGTAGGATTTCCGTTGGCATCTCTCTCCCCACCCCCGGCCCACCTGGTAAGGTTTTACTTCCCATGTGTAACACAGAGAGATTGCCCACATTCACTTTTTCTGCTAATGACAGAGATTTATTTTTGGTCTCAAGCCTTGTTCAGCTTTTATGTTCCTCATATGACCTCATTTCCTGTGTGACCTCATTTCCCCTGTGACATCATTTCCCCTTTCCCTAAGAATGGCAGAGTGGCCAGCAGCCATTTTTACTTTGAGATTGTAGCTTCCCCAACCAAAAGATCCCTTCAGCGGAAATCTTACCATTCTTATATGAGGCAGAGCAAGTCACACTATCCCCCCCTCCCTCCCGTGTGTCATTTTCTAATTTATGGCTCTGTCACTCACTCTCTGTGTGCAACTCTAAGGGAGTCACTTTCTCTCCCTTCTGCCACTGACACTCTTTGACCGTAGGCTCTGTTGGCCAGGTGCATTCTCATCCCGTCACCATGGGACCTATACAAGGCTTCACTCAGCAATCTCACATGAGCAAAAATGGGAAGAAATGTCTTACTGACTGAAATTTGAATTTCTTCCAAATTTGCTCTGCGAGTGTTCCAGTTGGCATGACAGTCCTAGAGGAAACTGGATCCTTTACAGGCCATGGTGCCTCCTATTGGACTTTTTCAGATCTCTTTCCAGACTGAGAGGAGAGGCTTGGGGAAGTAGGGAAAGTTTCAAAAAGTTGGTCAAATCTATACGTGAAGCAACCATCCTTTCTTCCATCCTCAGTCCTGTACAAATCCTGGCCAGCAACCCCTTCTGCTCCTTTACCCACCCACCACCCTTCAAAAAACTGGACATGCCAAAGAGAAAAAGGGTTTTTTTGTTTTGTTTTTTTTTAATTCCAGTTCATGAGCTCATCGGCTATCGTATTTTTTCCACACTCTATTGGAAATGATCCCAGTCTGACCACCATTCCCCTCCCACATCAAATCTGCAAATTCTACAGTCAGCAAAGCGCTTCCTCCCCTTCCTCCACACGCCTCGGCTTCTCTCTCTCACTCTCCGCGCGCATCTTTTCCTTTATAGCTGTTAAATGAAGATGGGAATGTGCTGAGGAAAAAAGGGAACTATCTAACCACTCCAAATGCTATATATATATATTTAGACAGGTGCACGGAGATGGGAGAATGAAGTGAAAAAGGAGATTTTGATGGAAATATTCAAATATCTAGCAGGCTTCAATAAGATATCAGAATGAAGCATTTATGTAAGGAACTTAAGGGCAAAGGGTCCTTATAGAAAGCTGAAAAGAGGGACTGTGAGAGAATACTTCCTCACTGTGAGGGGGTGGACACCTGGAACAAATGTCCAGCAGAGGTTAGAGGCACCAAATACATGACAGAATTCAAACATGCTTGTGACAGACATGAAAAGACATCAGTAGCAAGTGGGGGGAAGGCATAGCAAAAGACACAAAACAAGCAAGACCTGTAACAGCACAGCAAAAGGCACAAGGGGCCAGAGTGGGCCTAGAGCCCCTTCCCCACCAGCCTCTCCTCCTATACATGCACTTATTCCAACAGACGGGAAGATAAATAGCGACCTTGAGTCAAACCACCTTTTATAAACCGAGAACCCAAACGATGCTGTCCTTTTTAAGAAAAATAAAATCCTACTATTTAAATGTTATGGTCAGGCCACCCTGAGTGTGCCTGGTCTCATCTGATCACGGCAGCTACGCAAGGCTGGGCCTGGCTGGTACTTGCATGGGAGACCACCTTGGAATACCAGGTGCTGTAGGCTCACTATGTGGAAGAAAGGCCTGGCAATCTTCTTTCGGTTGCACCTCACCAAGAAAACCTAAGGGATAGTCACAACATGGACAACTGTCCACAGATTTTCTGGGAGTTGATAAACTTGTGCATAAAAATGATTGTTAAGTGCTAATGACTGGTTTTATCATGGCAATAGGGCCTGTAGAAGTCACCTTAAATTGTGCAGAATTTCTGACTGCCTCTATAAACCTTACGAGAATAAATTTATGATTTGGGGGCAGGAGATTATTTTTATTCCAATTATTTCTTTCATGCTTCCCCCACCACCACATGCACCTTCCCCCACTTTTTTTCTCCCTCTTGTGATGTCAGTCACACACATCCTGGAAGTGGCTGAAATTGTCATAGCTACAACCTGGAGGGGAGGGGAGTTCCCCCACATCCCAGGATCTAAAACTCTAGACTTCGGCCTACTCAATATATGACTCAGGCAGGAAGCTGAAGAGTTTTAATTACCTTCCATCCTCTTGCAAGTTCTAAATTTACTTGCCCTGTCTACCTCGAAACAATTCAGTGTGTTTGTTATTTTTCTTAATGAAGGATTTATGTATAGGTTTTTCCAGAGGCCTCTCGCACAGTTTATAGTATCTCTATTCTAAGGTGCTTTGGGTAATATTTAAAATAGATCTCATTTGATTCGTTTGTTTTAATTTCCTAGACATAGCCCTATCATTTTGTTGTTCTTTTTCATTCTATATCAAGGATGCGCAAGTTTAGTCCTCAAGGGCTGCGAACAGCTCAGGTTTTCAGGATATCCCTAATGAATATAACAACATAGCATATGATGGCAGATAAAGACTAGTATGGTCCATCTAGTCTGCCCAGCAAGGCGGCAAGAGTAGGTGCACCTGCCACTCCGTGCAGTCACCCCTCCCCATGCCTTTGTTTAGGGGTGTACCCACCACTCCGTGTAGGTCACCCCTATGTACAAGACAGATCTGCAAGAAAATCTGAGCTGTTCCTGATCTCTATGGATCTTCTGATGCAGGCTCTTGTTTCTTTACTGAGGGAAGCCACTGCTATACCCCACTGAGTGTTTATTTAATTAACTGCATTTTTCAACCGCCTATCAGTACTAAAGAAAGGTGATCCAACTGACTGTGGAAATTATCGCACAATCGCTCTGATCCCACATGCCAGCAAGATTCTACTGAAGATTATTCAAAAGAGACTACAGCCATACCTAGAACAAGAACTACCTGAAGTGCAAGCAGGGTTCAGGAAAGGGCGAGGAACGAGAGACATCATTGCGGATGTGAGATGGATCCTTGAAAAGACTAAAGAATACCAAAAGGATATCTATTTGTGCTTTATCGACTATAGCAAGGCTTTTGACTGTGTAAACCATGAGAAACTCTGGGCCACATTAAGAAGCATGGGTATACCAGAACACCTGATCGTTCTCTTGCGTAATCTGTACATTGATCAAGAAGCAACAGTTTGAACGGAACAAGGAGAAACAGAATGGTTTTAAAATAAGCAAAGGTGTAAGACAAGGCTGCATACTTTCCCCCTACCTGTTTAATTTATATGCAGAACAAATCATCAGAGAAGCAGGACTGTATGAAGACAACAGAGGTGTGAAGATTGGTGGAAGACTCATCAACAACCTTCGCTATGCTGATGATACCACATTACTGGCTGAAAGCGAAGATGATCTGAAACATTTGCTTCTCACAATCAAAGAACATAGTCTCAAAATGGGCCTGCACCTTAATGTAAAGAAGACAAAGATCATGACAACTGGCATAATCAACAGGTTCATCGTTGAAGGAGAAGAAATTGAAATTGTGAACAACTTTAACCTACTTGGATCAACTATCAATAAAGAAGCAACAAGCAGTCAAGAAATCAGACGACGCATTGCTCTTGGCAGAATGGCTATGAAAGACCTAGATAAGATTCTCAAGAGCAGAGATGTGTCTCTCCATACAAAGATTCGACTTGTTCAAGCCATGGTATTTTCAATAACATCATATGGATGTGAAAGCTGGACAGTGAAAAAGACAGACAGGAAGAAAATTGATGCCTTTGAATTATGGTGCTGGCGGCGAATACTGTGTATACCATGGACTGCCCGAAGAACAAACCAGTCGGTACTAGAGGAGATCAAACCTAAGCTTTCTTTAGAAGCTCAGATGACAAGACTTCGACTTTCATACTTCGGACACATCATGCGAAGAGAGAGATCATTAGAAAAAGACATCATGCTTGGCAAGATAGAAGGTCAACGCAAAAGAGGAAGGCCAGCAATGAGATGGATCGCTACAATAACAGCAGCTACGGGTACCAGTCTGTCATCAATGAGCCGCCTGACTGAAGACCGAACACAATTTAGGATAGCTATCCAGAGGGTCGCCATGAGTCGACTCCGACTCGACGGCACTTAACAACAACATCAGTACATTCCTAAGCAGGGGCAGTACTGCATTAATGCGCAATGTAATGACTTGGTGTAGGGCATACGTAAAATGTGGCATTTTAGAAGGGATGTCTAGGATGGCTCTGGGACCACCACAGCAGAATGTCCAAAAATCCAGGGGAGTAGCAGCAGTGAATGAAGGCATATATAAGTGTCATCTGAAAAATGAATGTCCCAGTAACAGAGTCTGGAGATGGGCCCCACGCAGATAAGAAGGTTGGGTTGGTGCATGGATGTAGGCCATTTCACAAATGTGAACATCCCTGAATTGCATGGCTTCAGAACCAGGTTCTTAGGTGTCCCAGCCAGGGTAGTTCATAACGTAGACGTCCCCCTCCCCCTTCTGAACCTAGCACGTTTGGACCTGTCATTTCAGATACTCAGATGTGCGTTGGTCGGCCATCAATATGTTTGGAGAATGTATGGTTTCTTTGGCTAGGAAAAAAACTAACCGCTGTGATGTAGGCACATTATACTCTTAACCCTGGAAGCATTTTTGCACCTTATTCATGGTCAGGAACAGGTATAGGCATGGACAGCTCAATAACCAGGGTCTGAGGTGCTTATGCTGTTCTGAAATTCCACCATGACGTGCAACTTCCTCGCTCTGCCCAGGGCATGCCCGCGCCACGCCTCTGTGCCCGCGCCACACCTCCATGCCCGCGCTACACCTCTGTGCCTGCACCACGCCTCCGTGCCCGTGTCATGCCTGCGCCACGCCTCTGTGCCCGCACACCTGCGCCACGCCTCCATGCCCACACCACACCCGCGCCATGCCTCCGTGCCCGCGCCACGCCTCCGTGCCCGCGCCACGCCTCCGTGCTACATGGATGTTCTTGTGCCAGGGACATCTATAAACCCATATTTCTAGAATGGCTCTGGGGATGTCTCCATGATTTGCAAGTCTAAGTGCCCACTTTCAGATGTCCAACTGATGAATACGGTTTCTAGAATGACCTCCTTCATTTTTCTGAGAAATCGCACGTGTTCAGGAGGAGCCCCATAGCAGTAATTCATGCACAGAGGACTCTCAGGGTCCCGGCACCCCTTGCTTTATAGACTGGTTTGTCATCCACTCATGCTGCTGCTACTACTACATATCATTTGTATAACGCTGTAAATTCTGCTCAAGCAGCCCCCGCAATGCAGGGGGGGGGCCCAACACAGCAGAAGGCTTGCCATGCTGCCCCCGCTCTTTGCAGTTTGCAGCAGCTGTTACCTACCGGGTCAAAGTCTCACAAGAACAGCCATGTCCCAGGTAGGGAACAGCAGCAGGCCTGGTGCAAACATAAAAGAGTGGAGGCACAAAACTAAACCCATTAAAGTTTGCTGCGCCCATAATTGGGGGGGGGGGAGGGCGACCACCACAATGGGAGGCCCTCAGAAATCTTTTGCTTGGGGGCCCCTCATTAGAACTCATGTCACTGGTATATGTAATGCTACAAGACACACTCAGTGCTGTGCAAGAAATGTAAGAGACAGTCCTTGCTCATCAGAGCTTACAGTCCAATCAACATAGACAACAGGGGAGTAGGGTATATGATGGGGAATGGTAACGATACACATAGGAGGTGAACAGAGGACAAATGGGGATCACGATCCAAAAGCAGTCTTAAAAAGAGGTGAATTTTTAGCCTGGACTTGAATAGGGCCAGAGATGGAGCCTGACGTACCGAGTCAAGTAGTTTGTTCCAGGCATAAGGAGCAGCAAGGTGGAATGAACTCAGTCTGGAGTTGGCAGTGGCAGAGAAGGGCACAGATAAAAGGGATCTGCCAGAGGTGCAGAGTTCCCAAGGAGGGGTGCAGAGCGAGATAAGAGAGGAAAGGTAGTGAGGAGCTGTAGAATGAATGCACATAGGTAAGTAGGAGAAGTCTGAAGTGGATGCAGAAATGGATAGGGAGCCAGTGAAGTGGCTTGAGAAGAGGGGCTACATGAGCATAGCGACGCTGGCAGAAGATTAGCTGTGCAGCTGAATTTTGAAGTAGGGAGAGATGATTCAGAGGGAGATCAGCAAAGAACAGGTTGCAATAGTCTAGATGGGAGGGGACCAGAGAGTGGATAAGATCTTACTAGTGTGTTCAAGAAAAGAGGGGACAAATGTTAGTGATGCTATAGATAAAGAAACAACAGGTTTTAGCTATCTGTTGGAAGTGTGTTGAGAAGAATCAAAGATGACCAAAGTTTCAGCTGAAGAAACAGGAAGCAGTAGATTATTATCCACAGAAAGAGAGAAAGGGGTGAGTTTAGGGGGAAAGATCAGGAGTTTGATTTTGACCATGTTCAATTTCAGATAGTGGCAGGACATCCAGGCAACGGTGTCAGATAAGCAGACAGAGATCCAGGCCTGAATTCCTGGAGAGATTTCAGAGTCGTCAGCTAAAGATGCTCTTTAAACCACGAGAGATGAGTACACCAAGGGACTGGTGTAAAGAGAAGTCCCAAGCCACAGCCCTAAGGTACATCAGCTGATAGCGGGATGGCAGTAGAGGAGGATCCATCAGAACATACACTAAAAATGTGGTGGGAGAAATAAGAAGAAAACCAGGACAGAACAAAGCCCCTAAATCCAAGCGAGAACAGAGTGTGAAGGAGAAGAGCTGTGACGGACAATGTCAAAAGCAGCAGAAAGGTCAAGGAGGATGAGGATCGAGTAAATGTTCCTGGATTTGGCAAGGAACAAGTTAAACTGGCTTTCCTGCAATTCCTACACCAAATCATTATATGTTATCCACGCTCCTTCTCACTGCCTGTGTCCTGGCAGTCATAGAAGTCTCCGATGGCCCAATGTTAGATGAGAACTTTCCTGAAGTTTACCATGGGGAGTTTTGGGTTCTTGGAAATTGTACTTCAAGTGCAATGAGATTAAACATCAGAAAATTATCAAAATACCTTGTAGGCCTATAGCTAGAAATGAAGATATTCCTTCCTCATTATTCTTGTGCCAAAAGCAAACACAGAGTGACTATCATGCAAGGGTGTTCTTAATTATAACCTAAGCCTGTCCACCTCAAAGCAGGGGTAAGGGGATAAGGAAGGAAATAAGGGAGGGCGAGGGGGATAGGGAAAATACATACTTGATCACTCTGATGTGGTTTTTCCTTTTGACTCAAGGAAGCCACATCCTTGGTGAATAAGCAAAGGGTCAGTGGAAAGTCTCATCTGACGAGTCACCTGTAATAAGGAAGGAACTGGACTCGGTTACATTGCCTGGGGATTTTTACTGAAAGTTACTCACAGTTGCTGATGGTATCAATATCACACGAATAGGAAATTAAGGCTGCAGGGCTTAGGAGATAGGTGTCACCTCTAGGACTGGAGGGCTCAGGGGATGGGCGCAGGGTTACAGAGCTTGTCACTTGTAGGATTGAAGAACTTGGGGCTGGGCACAGAGCCTATGACCTCTGAGACTGAAGGGCTCAGGGGATGGACACAGGGATAGAGAGCCTGTCATCTCTCAGACTGGAGAGTTCGGGATTAAGAGAGGGATACAAAATGTATTACTTTGAAGTATCAGATGTTCTATTCACTTTAATGAAGTTGATGAAAAGTTTTGCATTAGAGTGATATGCTCGAGAAAGAGAAAATGAGTGGGAGAAACGGGGGGGAGAGAGGGTCAGAGAACCAGGGAAGCCAGGGTTCAAACCCCACTGACATTTCTTGGGCAAGTCACTTAACTCTGCACTGCCTCCGGTACAAACTAAGGGCTAGATTTACTAACCACAAATACCACTTTATGCAACGGGGCCTATTTACTTATAATTAAAAATGTTTACAAAAGGCGAGTGCACGCTAACGCAATGCGCATTAAACTCTGTCACAGCCCTTTTACTTCTATGTGCCACAGCAGCCCTTAACATGCTTTAACTTTCATTAGCATGCGTTAAGCTTTAATAAACATGCCTCAAGGTGCGTTAACAGCATCAGCGCATGTCGACATGGTAGCACACCTCAGTAAATCTAGCTCTTAGACTCAGCCCTCTGGGGGCAGGGAAGCACCTACTATCCTGAATGTAACTTGCCTTGACCTACTACTGGAAAGGCTTGAACTAAATCCTAATAAATACAAGGATTTGCATATTATTAGATTTCCTGCAAACCCCTTTCAGATCTGGATATAGTTACGAGAAACTCTCTCCCCCTGTCGTGTGTGGTTTCTCTATTTGTCTCTGTCTCTTCCTCAGTGTGTGTGTGTGTGTCTCGCTTTCCTTTGTCAGACTCAGATTTAGGACATTTTTTGACCAAAGTAATCTATTAAGTGTCACCCTACATCCCAGCTGCTAACAATGGACTTAAATATCGAAAGGATAAAGACAGAAAAAGAAGAAAATGAGATTAGAGAGAGAGAGAGAAGGAGAGAGAGAGAGACATGGTTCAGAGGCGCCCAACCGGGATTGTGGATTTTATGGCAACCAGATGTGAACATCATCTGGAGACCTGCAAGGGAAAGAATGTATGTTAAAAAAACAAAGGAAGAAAACAGGGTGAAGGACAAAGAGACAGAAAACCTTTGTCTAATCCTGGGAGGAAACAGACCACAGCAATGCATCTAGCACCCCTCCACCAGGCCCGGCTACCCGCAGTAGAACCACACCTGGGAATCGATTTTAGTATTTCTCTTTCTGCCTGTATGTCACTCTGTCTCTCTCCCTCAGTCCCTTGACTTTCTTACACCTTGAGATACTGCCCACACTCCCCTCCCCCCTTTATAATCACCAGTTTCTATAAACTCCCACACAGTCCTGTTGTTTAAACTCCAATTACAGGATTTAAGATGATGCGCAAACAGGGATCTTCTTTCTGTTTTGTTTTTATTTTAGAAAAACAACACAACCAAACATCCTTTTTGCAGAAAAAAAGAGATGTAGCAAAAAATTCAAACGTGGATCCAGCTGATGCAAGGGGGCACGGGACAGAATGACGAAAACAGAAAAGTTAATTTCTTTTTTTTTTTAAACCCTCAAAATGCTATTTAAGAGGAAACAAAGTGACACCCAGTGGCCAAAGAACAAACTGCATGGGAATAATGTCCAGCAGACAATAGGAGTTGGACCTTGAGCCCTGACTCCTATGAAGGTGGTAGAGTGACTGGGGGGGTTCCCAGACATCTATTCCCTATGGAGACCTCAGGCTATGTCTCCTATATATAAAGTTGGCGCAGTGACTGGGGAGGAGTTTCCAGAGATGTATTCCCTATGCAGACACGAGAAGTTAGTTCTCAACGTCTGTTTCCTGTATATAAATTTGGCATAGTGACTCAAGAGGGGTCCTTAAAGGTGAATTCCCTATGTAAACCCCAAACCCTGTCTTCTATATGCAAAGGCAGTACTGTGACTATGACGGGGTCTCCAGAGGTGCATTCTCTATGCAGACCCCAAACCCTACCCAAGTATTAGGCAAGACTAGGCAATGGCTTAGGACAGCAGCAGTCAGAGGAAACAATAGATCCTGACAGCCGCCAACCTCAAAGAGCCATTAGCACAGTCTTTAACCGCAGGGAGAGAGGGCACTCACACGCATACAAAGTTTCATATTATTTATCTTTACAGGATTGTGGGGGGAGAGGTGGTGTTGCCATGATCATGATTGTTGAGTTTAATTATCAAAATGCTGGGGGAGGGAGACGGAAAGATGAGGGCTAGCCAAGGGTGCCCATTATCTTGCACTGGCCCTGGGCCCTGGCTATAAAGGGAATGCACTGAATAGGAAGAAGTGTCATCCCTAGCAGATCACATGCAGGAAAGCCAGGTTGCCCAGTTCGAGGAGGGAGACTTTTTCACCAGTTCTTCTTTAAACTTACATCCCAAAGCAGTGGGGTATTAGTGGTCCTCAGGTCTACATCTCAAGGCAGGTCTACAGACGTCCCTGGCACAGGGACATTTGAGTAGGCAAAGGGTGTGATGGAAGCATGTCCAGGATAAAGCAACAGACGTAGACGCCCCTGCTCAAGCTCCGAAACACCACCGACATCTGCGACCTTGTCCAAGTTTAGACCTGCTCCAGGCATGAATAGGCACAGGGAACGTGTTTGTTTGGGCCGTAAAACATCCAGAGGGTATAGAGGAGTTGGCAGTCCACCATCCCCAATACTCTCCACAATCACAGTGATAATTTGGGTAATTGTGAAACTTGTTTTGTGTTTGAACCAGCGCTGAATGTCTCTGAGATGTTCCTAATATTGGATACTGTTCCAGGGATGTCTATATAAACAGTCCATGGTTGTGTTAAGTCACTCCTAGTGTATGTCCTCTCACAGAAGGTAACTATCAGCAAAACAATGAGTATATATCCCTCCAATAAATTTCTGGGCTATGCAATTCTAGTATTGCCCCTTCTCATTCCTGCAAGTGATTTCATTGCTATACCATATCGCAAAATTGCAGCACTGCCAATGAAATGGTTACAATTAATTCTGTTTGCATGCCTCTTATCAAAATAATTGGCAGTGCTGCAATTTTGGAATACGTTGAATGACTTGAGATAAAACTATATTGAGTGCTTGAGACATCTAATTCCCCCTGAAGAAACCCACGTCTGTGAAACGCACGAACGGAACTGGATGATGGCATCAGGGTATTTCAAGAGATAAGATAAGCACAAGAATTTAAATAACAGTAATGAGATTGTGTATATAGTTATATCGCAAGACAAGAAGGGATCAAACAATAGAGGTCGTTGATGCAAAAGGGTGCTGTGGCTAAGGACGAAGTCTGTTACAGCCAACACCGTGTCGAGTCTGAGACCTCAAAATTCCCGAAATCCCCTACGTTCTGCGATATGGTATAGCAATGAAATAACTTGCAGGAATGAGAAGGGGCAATACTAGAATTGCATAGCCCAGAAATTTATTGGAGGGATATATACTCATTGTTTTGCTGTATATAAATATAAATACAGCTAAATAAATATAAACAGTCCAGCAGATGCCTATATCGAGCACGTCCATATTTGTGAAATCGTGCCAGAACTTGGAAGTGCCTGCCTTTTTTTCTGACATGAATGTCTCAGCTTGAACTTGGACATCATTTCTAAAATATACTTTCACATTAAAAAAAAAAAAAAAGATTTAAATGATATCATATTGTTTTGTTTATAAGAGTTCAGATCCAAGGTGCAGCAGTCAGCTTATGAACTCTGACTTCTCTGATTCTCACTCTCAGTTACCAAGTTACCTGGTTCCAGGAATGAGATTTTAAGACAGTCCTGGATTTCTGACAATCTCATTCTGATGCATTATGGGAGCTGAAGCATTGATTCCAATGGGTAAAATCAGGGACTAGGAATACCATACTGCATTGCCATGCAAATTTAACTCCAGCACTGGCAAAAAATCTCACTCCTGGAACCGGGTAACTTGGCAACAATGCACTCTACTGTTACAACCATTAGGCAGTACTCTTCCATTCCAGACATCTAGGCTTGGCCCCAAATCCTCCACTTGGAACTGGGTAACTTGGCAGCCATGCACATGGGATAGGCACCAAACCCTGTCTCCTGTATGCTGAGCTGCCAACTGACCCAATTCCAGAAGAGTAACTTGGCAATCCTGGTTTTGAGCTTTATCACAAAGCAGTGCGGTATTTCAAGTCCCTAATTCTACTCATTGAAATCAGTGCTGCACGTCCCACAATGCATCAGGATAGGGTTGTCAGAAATCTAGGACGGACCTAAAATTTACAATACTTGGCATCTCTGGGAAAGCCATCAGCTGTCTCCTGTACAGTGATTGTGAGGTGTTTAAGTTGTTAATAAAATATAGGGGATCAACTGGTAATTAAGGGGATAATCATGCACTGGGGAGGGGGTAACATGGGATGGGCCTGCATGGATGAGACAGCATAGGCAATTAAAGGGTTGATTAGGAAGCAGAGTGAAGAGCATGTAGAGAATAAGGAGAGCTACTAAGGACTACAACACCCAGCATGCACTTGAATACAAGCAGACTCTATGCCAGGGGTTCTCGACCCAGTCCTCAGGACACGCTAGCCAATCAGGTTTTCAGGACAACCACTATGAATATGCAAGAGAGATTTGTATTCAATGGAGGCAGTGCATGCAAATCTCTCATATACATATTCATTGTAGTTATCCTGAAAATCTGACTGGCTAAGTATGTCCCGAGGACTGGGCTGGCCCAGAGAATTTACCTAGGTAACTGCAGAGTTACCAAGTTATCCAATTCCAAGAGGGAGATTTTAAGCCAGTCCTGGATTTCATGCAACCCTATCATGTTGCATTACAGGACCTGAAGCATTGATTTTAAGGAGCACAATCTGGGATTACAAATACCACAGTGCTTTGGGATATAAGTAAAGACGGGACAAAAGTCTGTCTCCTGGAACTAGGTAACTTGGCAGCTCTGTAACTGCTTAGTTACCCGGGCACGTTTTTGAAGATTGTCTCATACTACCTCCAGTCAAGCTTTATCCTGTCCAAGGCACCAAAAAGAGAGACATATCATTTTATATTGCTTCTTTCATTTGCAAGGTGGAGGAGTAACCTAGTGGTTAGATAAGCAACCTCAGATCTGAAAGACCAAGGTTCAAGTCCTACTGACACTTCTGGTGGCCTGGGGCAAGTTACTTAACCCTTCCTTACCTCAGGTACAGACTTACAGGCCAATGCAGAAAGCCGCGCGCTACTAGCCATGTACGCATTTTCGTAGTGTGTGGATAGCATAAAATTTCAGCACTGGTGAGGGACTTCCGGTATGGCAATGAGCTGACCAGACGTGTCTTGATCAGCTCCGGGTAATTACCCTACAAATCTGCAACAAATCTGGACCCACACTGATGATTGTTGTTTCTACTGCTGCCTACGTTTAATGTCTAGGTGAGAGCTTTGAGTTGGGCAGTTTTTGGACCGCAGAGAGGCTCTTAAAGAGCGCAAACCCTGATGGCAACGAAAGCTCTCAGGAGAGAGAAGCCACGTGCAACAGAGGCCAAAATGGCCGAAGGGGCACCCACTAGCCCGAAATCCGGCGACAACTCTGAGCTGGTGGTCGAGGTGAGCACAGCGGTGGTGCGCGCGCCGGAGGCTCGATTTCATGACCTAGCAGAGAGCTTGCAAAACCTTAACCAAAACTTTACTGAGTTTGCCGGACGAATGGAACAGGCAGAGGCTCGTATAGCAGACGTCGAGGATACCCAACAATCCCTCACAGCTAAAGTGACGGCCCTCGAATCCCTCGTTAAACAGCAGAGCGAAAAGCTAGATGATTTAGAAAATAGAGGGCGCCGCAAAAACCTACGGTTTGTGGAGATCCCTGAATCAGTGGGGGATGGAGCTCTCTTCGGATATCTGCAGTCTTGGCTCGATAAGCTGCTTGGAGGCACCGGGGAGAGTCAAGTGAAACTCGAGCGTGTGCATCGGCTGGGACCCCGGCGGGAGCAGACACAGAGACCCCGAGCGGTCATCGCCCGGTTTCAGGACTACCGGCAGAAGGAGGAAGTTCTGCGAATCGCCCGCAGTCGCAAGATACCAAAACAACCGACTGCTGAGCACATTCTCGTATTCCAAGATTATTCTGCACTAGTAAGCCAGCAGCGTCGTGCCTTCTCTTCTACTTGCGCTCAGCTGTTCGCTAAGGGGATACGGTTCTCGTTGTTGTACCCTGCCCGCTTGCGGGTAGAATATCAGGGCCGTCCAAAGTTCCTGGCGACACCGGCCGAAGCCGCTACCTTTTTGGACTCTCTTAATACCCCAAGCCAGGAATCTACCTGAGAGACACCTTGATATGTACAGCGGGACTTTAGTGGTAAGGCTGGTGAACTCAGGCTTACCGGCTGACCGCTATGGAAGCGGCTATAATTGCTGCCGTGGACCTGATCGCTTTTACAACCCCTCGAACTGACTGCAGGTTTTATTTATTTATTTATTTATTTTTAATCCTTTTGAATGGACAGCATGGCTATATTGAACTTCTTGGAACTGCCCACATGGTTACTTTGAATCTATTCGAATGGTCTGCATGGTTACTTTGTTTTTTTTGGAATGGCTGATATGTGAGACTGACGGTTTAGCCTGGTGAATGGTTGTTGTTTCATTTAGAGGTGGGGGTAAATGGATAGCTATAGTGTGTTCCTTCTTTCCCTTCCCCTTCCTCTCCTTTTTACTATCCTTTATTAGGGGCCATGCCCCCCCCCTTACGTTCTATGTGGTGCTGTTGGATCCGATACCCGGGGATTGGAGCTAGCTGCTTATTTGCTCAGCTGTGGATGACGGGGAGAGGGGGGGGGCCTAGGTTATGTGAATGACCACATAGCTCTATGTCAGGATTGGCTGGGGCTTCTGATGGGCGGGTCCCGTTCCTGGGGAGTGATCCACTTAATAGCCGTGCTTGATTAAGGCGGAAGGCCCGGCTTCAGCCGCGGTGTGGAGTCTGAGAGCCTCATTTTAGGAGATTAGTCTATCCTTCCTGACGACTGGGAAGAAGCATCTATTAGGGTTGGTCCTGCAGGTGCCCCACCAGGCCATCGGCATCACTTTCAGGTAACTGGGGATTGGAGAAGGGGGAGAGAATCTGGGGGCAGGGGGATAGGGCACGAGTTTACCTATACAGTGCGAATGCGGTAAGTTTGAATGAGACCACAGGCTCTACATTGTATTGTTCTGTGTGTGTATAATCTTGCTTTTGTTATTAGAGCCAAGTGGTTGTGGATCGGCGGTGTAGACTTATTGCTCATAGGGAGGGGGAGGGGGACAGACTGATCCGTAGATGCGTGGGGATAGGATGTGGTAAAAATTCCTTTATGCAGCTGGGCGGTGCCCTATGGACTCCATTACGGGGGTTCCCCTGGGGGCAGCTTCTAGACATACAGGCCCTAGGGGTTAGGGCCCAGTTAGAACCTTGTGGAAGGGGGAAGAATGGGGTAACACGGGCGCCACACGATCCGGCAGCCCTGGGGAGATTGAATTGGAGATGGGAGATGGTAGGGTGGGGGGTCTAAAGGGGAGCAAAGTGGAGGCAGTTGCCTTATCCACGCGACCAGAGATCTGGTAGGAAGGGGCAACAGTTAGAGATCAACCCCTCTGTGAGGGATCTCCTATAAGAATAGGGCTGTTACTAGGCTCCTGAGGGGGGGAGTGGATAGAGGGGACCTTTGGTCATAGTGGTTGGGTTAGGAGGAGCTTGGGGCGGGGTAATCCCGAATGCCAGTGGAAGTTGTCTGACCGGGTGGGTGGACCAGTGGGAGATGGGGGGGGAGTAAGGGGGGAGGTAAGGGGGAGGTGGGGGGTAAGGAGGGGGAGGGAGGGGGGAGAATGATTCGGCAACGTTTGTCTTATGGCTCTGTACCCTCCTAATTCCTGAGCGAGGGAGGTCCCAGGCTGGGAGGATCTCTCTCAAACAAGCAGAGTTTGACCATTGGTGGAACTTTGACACTGCCCCATGCCCCTGAAAATTGTCACTTGGAATGTGTGTGGGCTGGGGAACCTGATCAAGAGATATAAGGTATTGCAGGCCCTAGCCCGCCAACAGTGCGACATTGCCCTCTTGCAAGAAACTCACCAGACGGCCGAAGAGCATAATAAATTATGCCGTTCCTGGGTGGGGCAGGTTTGGGGCTCTCCTGCTAACGGGAGGAAAGGAGGTGTTGCTGTCTTGTTCCATAGGAGGGTCCGTTTCACGTTGGACTCAGTCATAGCTGATGATATGGGCAGGTATCTTCTCCTTTATGGCCATCTTGAAGGGAAGCCGGTGACAATCGGGAATCTCTATGGGCCGAACACGTTTGATCCCCACTTTTTTAGTGGCTTGGCGTCTCGAGTGGAGCAACTCCCAGACTGCCCCTTGCTCTTGGGGGAGACTTCGATGGCGTCCTTGATGTCGATTTGGATACCTCGAGAGAGGGGGTGGGGCGGGATAGAGTCCCCACGACCCGAAT
This sequence comes from Ichthyophis bannanicus, assembly GCA_033557465.1. Lineage (NCBI taxonomy): Eukaryota > Metazoa > Chordata > Amphibia > Gymnophiona > Ichthyophiidae > Ichthyophis > Ichthyophis bannanicus. The sequence goes on from CM066048.1 coordinate 128,255,099, forward strand.
GCTACAGGAGGTTTCGGAAGCAGTTGGATTTGGTCGACCCCTGGAGGATGCTTCACCCTCGCGAGAGGGATTATACCCATCAGTCCCGGGCACACGGCACTAGCGCCCGTATTGACTATATTTTGCTATCGGGGGGGCTTTTTGCCCGGACGGGGGAGACCCAGATTGGCCCCCTAGAAATTTCAGACCATGCATTGGTATGGTTGGAGCTACATTGGGGTGGGGGGGGGGAACAGTCCCCTCGGTCTCGGCTCTGGCGGTTTCCTTTAGACCTTTATCATGATGTCCAGTTCCACCATTTTATTCGCCGACGCTGGCAAGAATTTTTGAGCGATCACCAATGCCATGTGGGGGACCCGGAGTTGGTTTGGGAGACGGCGAAGGTGGTGCTACGGGGCGACATAATTGGTTTCGCGGCCCGGAAACGCCGGATGATTGCGGAACGTATCATACGCCTGGAGCGGCGGGTTCAGGGCTTGCGTCGGTTATGTGCTCGCGCCCCACTGGCTGTGAATAAAAAACGGTTATGGGAAGCTCAAGTAGATTTAAACGAACTGCTCCACCAACGGGAAAAGAAATCCTTCCTTTACTATCGATATCAGATGTATTGCCATGGGGATAAGGCGTGGAAATTACTAGCCCGGTGTTTGAGAGGACAGTGGGGCTCCCCCTTGGTAGCAGCTCTTCGAGACGATACGGGTAGACTGCACAGAGAGAGTGGGGGGATCACTCGAATTTTTCGGACATTTTTTCAATCTCTCTATGAGGCAGAACGTGTGCCGGGGGCAGAACTCGGCGATTATCTGGAGGGTTTAGATCTTCCCCAACTCACAGCAGACCAACGGGAGATCTTGGAACAACCCCTGACGGCACAGGAGCTACAGTCTGTCATTTCGGCGGCCTGTTGCTATAAATCGCCCGGCCCGGATGGTCTGGGCGCGGAGTTTTATAAGATCCTCGGGGAGACAGTGAGCCCAGTGTTACTAGCGGTTTTTGGAAGTCGTACTGAGTGGGGGGCTTTTCGTTGGGGGAATAACCACGCCCACATTGTGCTGATCCCCAAGCCAGGCAAAGATCCACTGTCGGCCGCCTCGTATCGTCCCATTTTGTTGCTTAATTTTGATATGAAACTGTTTGCAAAGATCTTGGCTACTCGGCTGGCGGATGTGTTGGAACATCTAGTACATGACTCGCAGGTGGGCTTCGTTAAGGGACGCTACGCTGTGCGGACTTTGAGGAAAATCTTGGCCTCCCTGGAGTGGGCACACTACCACCAGTTGCCTTCTCTGTTGGTCAGTTTTGATGCTGAGAAGGCCTTTGACCGGGTGAACTGGGAATATCTGTGGGGCCTCCTACCTAAATATGGCCTGGGCACCAACTTTTGTCGGATGGTAAGGAGTCTTTATGCCCAACCGACGGCTGGGGTCGTATGTAACGGAGTACTTTCGGAAGCCTTTGATTTAGGCCGTGGGACACGACAGGGCTGTCCTCTCTCCCCTCTTTTGTTTGTTCTCTCTCTCGACCCCCTGATACGGACTATTGAGGCCTCAAGAGCGATATCGGGGATACAAATCGGGACACAGGGATTCAAAATTTCCGCCTTCGCCGACGACCTACTAGTACACTTGTTCTCCCCGGAGCGGTCCCTATGGAGTCTGATGACAGAATTTGAGAGATTCGGGAGGACTGCGGGGCTGCGAATTAACAAGGAGAAATCTGAGGCCCTTGACGTCCTGGGTAACTTGCGAGCTACGTGGGATGGAGAGTTCCCGTTGAAATGGGCGACTGATGAGTTCATATATCTAGGTATTGTGTTGCCCAGCCACCCCGCTAGGCTATACGGCCGTAACCTCGACCACACTCTGCGGAGGTTGCAAACGCAGCTGAGGGCATGGGGGTCCCTTCCATTGTCACTCTCTGGAAGAGTGGCGGCGGTGCAGATGGTGGTGCTGCCTCGCCTCCTCTACTGGTTCCAGACTCTGCCAGTATGGTTGCTTCGCAAAGATCTGCGACGTATTGAGGCTTGCTTTCACTCCTTTCTTTGGAGGGGAGGTAGGGCACGCATTCCGTGGTCTCGGTTACTGGGGAAGTGGCGCGAGGGGGGGATGGGATTCCCGGACTTGAAGGCTTATGCCCTAGCTTGCCAGGCTCGACATGTTGGGGATTGGCTAGGTGAGACAGCCTTCTTCACACCCCGGGCCCTCGAGGAATGTTTTGTGGCCCCACTAACCCTGTTGGGTGTCCTGCACGGAGCAAATCCTGCCCTCCCCCGTTTATCTAGTGCAGAGTGTGCTGATAAACTCGGCTAAGCGGACCTGGCAATATCTTAATGCGCACTGGGACGCCCCATGGCAGATCTCTAGCTGGCTACCGCTGCGGGGAAACGTTTCATTCACCCCGGGCTCTGAATCGGTGCTTTTCCAAGACTGATACGACCGAGGTTTGAAGCTTCTTGGGCACCTGGTAGAGCCATCTGGAGAATGCAAATCTTTCCTGACGCTGAGTCGGGAATATGATTTGTCCTCCCGACACTGCTATGCGTATATTCAGGTGGCCCATTATGTATCTTCCCTACCACGAGATGCCCTACAGAGCGAGCGGCCCGAGCGGATTCTAGAATTCTTTGGACTGGGGGGCGTTGCCCTGGTGTCGATTTCCGCTTTTAAAGCTCGAGTGACAAAGCTTGTTCCCCCCCCAGATTATCGGGGGGTGGAGGAGGATTGGGCGGGTGAGTTGGGCAGCGAGGTGCCTCCAGGAACGGTATGCACCACCTTGCACCGTATAGTCAGCCTAACGCAGGGGATGCGTTGGAGAGAGGTACAATTCAAGTGTCTCACCAGGGCCTATTTTTCTCTGAGGCGGGCGCTACGGAGTCGATTGACGACTGATGGCCGCTGCCCTTGCTGTTTGGAGCCCTTGGCGACCCTGCTACATATGTGGTGGGGCTGCAAGTGTTTGGAGCCCTACTGGGCTAAGATTTGCTCCTTTCTCGGGGGGCTGCATCGGCGACGACTACAGTGGTCGGGCCCTCTTGTGGTGTTGGATTGCATACCTCCTCCTTGCCCAGCGAAGAAAGGGGAACGTTTACTGATTCGTAAAGTCTGTCTGGTGGGGAAGGCGCCGATCCTTCGCCTTTGGAGAGACCCCCAACCTCCTACCTTCGGGGAATGGAGGAATAGCTTCCATCAGATGATGCGGATGGAGCATTGGTGGGCACGGGGCAGTGTCAAACGTTGGACGGCCTTTATGGCAGTCTGGGAGCCTTATATCCTACAACTGGGGGCCCGGAGTCGAGATTTTGCAGGGGGGCAATTGACGAGACATTCTGAGTGGGGGCACGGAGTGGATAGGAGGGGAGGTGTGCAGGGTCGATTAATGTATCGGGGGGGGGGAGGGGGGACGGGGAGGGGGGTAATCTGCTGGGGGGAAAAATGTTATAATCCACCTTCTATGTATTTACATTGTTGTACCGGGGGGGGATCAGAGTACACCCCGCCCCCCGTGGAAATATGTATGTACTGTATTGTTCATGTGTTGGTGGTATATAAATAAAGTATTTAAAAAAAAAAAATTTCAGCACTGGTATGCAAAGGGTGTGCATGCAAATGAGCAAAGGGTGTGCATGCAAATGAGCTGTGCACAAAAATTCAGCTTAAAGTTAAAAGGAGGGGAGCCAACGCATGTGCAAACATCAAATGCTCACATTATGAGGATAGGACGTGCAGGTTCTTTTAGTGCTGAGAGAGAGAGAAAGAGAGTGCATATATAGAATTTACATAGTATGCCAATAACGTTTCCTGGACCCGAATATGTGTGAGACAGAATAGATGGGCAAATTGTTATGGCAATAAAGTTTCCCGAGAGAGAGAAAAACATATACAAAATGTTATGTCAATAAGGTTTTGTGAATCTGAGAAAGAACAAAAGTTGCATACCTGTAACGAGTGTTCTCCTTGGACAGCAGGATCCTACAGCCACACACATGGTGATGTCATCTATGATGGAGCCGGAGCGGTTCTTGCTTCTCAAGCAAGTAAAAATAAAATAAGCTTATCTGCTGTTGCGCAGGAACTCCCACGATCCCCTCAGTCTCTTTATCCATGTTGCAAATGGATGCGTTCTATGCTTCTCTCTCAGTCTACCATAACAACGTTGTTTACAGAATTTAACTTAGCGTCACTAGTCTTCACAATGCCAAAACTTGGTTTGAAAAGATGCCCAAAGTGTGCAAAGAAAATGTCACTTACAGACTCCACAGTGAGTGCCTCAGATGCATGGGGCCAGACCATAAGGTAGAAGACTGTCCCAGTTCTCCAAAGTGTCCTCCCAAGCTCTCATATTTTGGCAGTATAAATTAAGAGATTACCTTGTGTCTAATAGCAAAAAAAGGACTTGCACTCGCTGAAGAACAAAACCAAACCCGACCTCCGATGACTCTTTCAGTGCAGAGTGTGCGGAAAAGCCTCCAGAAAACATGCCATTAAAAGTACTAAAGCAGTACTGCATGGCTCCAAGGTTTCTGATGGCGCTGATCGATCCATCCACCAGGCTGCTTCATGCAATAGCACTCAACATCCCTTCCAAGACTCCACTTCGGCCAATGGCGCCAAAGGGAAAGCAGCTGAGAAGACTGATGGCTCCATCCAGGCTCCTAAAGCTGCCATCGCAAGATGAAGCCTGCTCACAATAACAGCAAAGCCAGCCACGGTGACGAAGGCCCCTTCAATAGCCCAGCTCTCGCGGCACCCAGAGACAGGTTCTCAAGGGATTTAAAGGGCTAGTATCACCACAAAAGATCACAATCTTCTTGCAGTTTTCCCCCTTCTACCAGAACGGAGCGCAACGGCAAGAAGTGCTGTAGAAAGAGATCTTATCTTTCTTCTGGCTCTGATGGCCACAATTCTCCACTTAAAGGGATAGCATCTCATTAAAAATCTACTTCAAGGATACTACGTTTTCCTATCATTGTCTTCCAGAAGATTAGCCTTGAATTCTCCACAAGTTCACTCCCCCTCTTCAATCCTTCCCTCACCCGATGTCCCCCTTTCTTCCTTTTCTGAAATCACTGAGGAGGAAACTTCAAATCTTCTCTCCTCCTCCAAACTGACTGCTTGCTCCTCTGCTCCCATCTTACCCATCTACTAAGCTCTCTCTCTTCTATCTATCATAAGCCCTTCCATCTGTCATATCCTTAACCTATCGCTTTCCACTGCAACTGTTCCTGTGGCCTTCAAACATGCTCTGGTCACATCTCTCCTCAAAAAAACATTCACCAGACCCTACCTGTCCTTCCAGCTATCAGCCTATCTCTCTCCTTCTCTTTGCTTCAAAACTACTTGAACGAATGATTCAACACCGCTGTTCTGACTTTCTTTCCTCTCAAGCCCTTCTGAATTCACTGCAGTCTGGCTTTCGTCATATATATCCCACAGAAACAGCTCTTGCCAAAGTCTCCATGACTTGTTCCTCACCAAATCCAAGGACCTTTACTCTATCCTCATTCTTCTTGACTTTTGCCTTTGACACTGTTGATCACCACCTTCTCTTCAACGCTCTGTTCTCGCTTGGATTTAGGGGCTTTGTTCTGTCCTGGTTTTTGTCTTCTCTCCCATCACACTTTCAGTGTATGTTCTGGTGTTTCCTCCTCTACCACTGCCCTGCTTTCAGTCAGTGTACCTCAGGGCTCTGTCTTGGGACCTCTCCTTTTCTCTCTCTACACTCAATCCCTTGGTGCACTTATTTCCTCCCATGGTTTTCAGTACCATCTTCATGCTGACGACTCTCAGATCTACATCTCTGCACCTGAAATCTCTCCAGGAATCCAGTCCCGGATCTCTGCCTACTTATCTAACATTGCTGCCTCAATGTCTCTCCGCCGTCTGAAATTGAACATGGCCAAAACTGAGCTCCTTATCTTTACCCCTAAACCCATTCCCCCCCCCCCCTCTTCCTTCCTTCCCTATTTCTGTGGATGACACTACGCTCCTCCCTGTTTCCTCAGCTCACAACCTTGGGGTTATCTTTGACTCTACTCTCTTTCTGTGCACACATCCAACAGATAAACCTGCCGCTTCTTTTTCTATAGCATCACCAAAATTCATCCCTTCCTTTCTACTCCCACTACAAAGACCCTTATCCACTCACTAGTCACCTCTCACCTTGACTACTGTAACCTGCTCCTCGTTGGTCTCCCTCTGAATCATCTCATTCCCGTTCAATATGTCCAAAACTCAGCTTTATAGCTTATCTTCTGCCAATGTCGCTATGCTCATGTAATGCCTCTTCTCAAGTCACTTCACTGGCTTTCTATCAGTTTCCACATCCAGATCAAACTTCTCCTACTTACCTACAAGTGCATTCATTCTGTGGCTCCTTGCTACCTTTCCTCTTATCTCATTCTATACTCCTCCGCGGGAACTCCGCTCCTCTGGCAGATCCCTTTCATCTGTGCCCTTCTCTGCCACTGCCAACTCATGTCATTCCATATGCCTGGAACAAACTACCTGAGTGTGTGTGTCAGGCTCCTTCTCTGGCCCCATTCAAGACTAGGCTGAAGACCCACCTTTTTGACTCTGCCTTTGGATTCTGATGCTCCTCACTCTCTTGTGCACTTCTTACATGTATCTTACCATACTCTAGTCCCCAGTTTTGTGATGTTTTTTGTCTTGGTTAAATATGTAAGCTCTCATGAGCATGGACTGTCTTACATCTATATATACAGCGCTGTGCATGCCTTGTAGCACTATACAAATGATTAGTAATAGTAGTAGAACCTTTCACACTCTCTGCCTTGCCTCTCTTCTCAGCCACGGACCTCCCGTTCTCTGTCACAACTGCACCCAGTTGCCAATGAATTATATTGCAAATTCTTAAGGGAATGGTATAGCACAGATAAATCTCACCAGCTGTCTCCAGTTGATAACCCAAAGCTGCCAAAGAGAAGTGCATCTCCTCTTGCCTCTCCATGGCTAGCATCTCCAAACTCGCCTGCTTTGACTTCTAGCTGCAGCCCCCTAAAGCAGCGTCAACGATTCTCATTCTCTTTGTTTGCATCGAACATTAGTTTGCTGGAATCATCCTCACAAAGAGGCTTTCCTGGGTTATCTTCAGACCCTTCACCTTTGCAACTCCAGAACACATCACCACCGAAGGATACATCCTACCCACGTTTCTTACAAAATTTATCAAAACACTTAAATCTGGTAACTCACGACAAGCCTGACCTGGGCGCAGCATGCCTAGAAGTCTTGAAATATTTGGATGTGCCTAAAGACATAAAGCCTGGTTTTAGTAGGCATTTACAAGGGTAACTGCCCTAGTTACCGTGTAAATGCCATATCCGAGATTTTCGAAGGGCACCTACATGGGTAGTGCTCTTCAAAAATCCCAGATAAGTCCCTAACATGCCCACCTGCTAAGCGGTTAGCATCAGGGCATGTTAGGAGCATTCCGGGGTGGAAGAAAGGGTAACCGGATAGCACCGATTTTCAGTGTTACCTGCTTAGCCCTCTGTGCCTTAAAGATAGGCAAGGTTTTTCCTCGCCTATCTTTCAGGCGCAGAGGCTAAACAGGTAGCATTGAAAATCTGTGCTACCTGACTAGCTCCTGTGGCTTCCGGGGTGTACAGCGAGACCCGAATTTTCAATGCTGGGGCCGCATATGACCCCGGCACTGAAAATCCAGGTTAGGCAGAAGGGGGGCAGGCTATGCACCGATGCAGTGCATAACACCACCTAGATGAAAATCGGGCCTATAGTATGTCTTTCAATACATGAAGTCTTAGTTGAACAACATTCGAAATCATGGCAGACACCCTTCACCACAAAACCCACATCAAAGACGGTGGAGACCAAGTACAAAGTACAGCCGGTGTGGGGGCATGATAAGCTGAAACACTCTCATCATTCAGTGGTAGTCAAATCAGCAATGAAATGTTGCAAGAGTTTGAGAACACACTCCAACACATCTCTGGGAAAGGAAGTTCGGTTCCTGGACACCTTAGATAAGAGTGTATCAAAATACAATGCTCAGTGTGATGATAGCTGTGCACCAGTTTCAGATGGCACAATGACTGTATGATATCGCTGAGAAGTTAGCGTTATGATCTATGGCCTCGTTGAAACGCTCCACTGAATCAGAACACAGCTCCTCATAGGATCTTCAGGAACGTATCAAATACTTAATACGATCAGCTTTTAACTCCTATGATACAGACATGAGAGGGGCAGCCATTGCCATCACAACCAGAAGACTGACTTGACTCAAAGCTTCAGGACTCAAGGCTGACATTGATGAGTGCATAATGAATGCGCCTTGCACTGGAGATAACCTTTTGGCGAAAAGCAGGGCTTAGTTCATGCCAGAACGGCATTCTGGCACTTCTTGAGGAGGCGGAAGTATAGATTCCATCATCTCACCTGGCTCCCGTGGCTGTGTTAATACGGCTGTGGCTACCTCCTCTCTTCCTCTGCCTTCTCTGTGCCACCGCGGCCGTATTAACACTTAACACGGCCGCACTTTTGTTTCTCCCGTGGCTGTGCTGTACTGAAGCAGCCACGGTATTTACAGTAAAGCAAAATCAACACTTCCTGCTTTACTAAAAGTGCTGCGGCCGGGCTGCTTCACAGCTGCGGGAGCAAACGAAAGTGCTGCTGCGGCTGTGTTAACTTAGAACAGGCTGGGAGAGGTAGAGAGGAGGTAGCTGGCTACAAGTGATGTGGGGGTAAGAGGTGGCTGTTGATCAGATCTGATGGGGGTGGGACACTGGAAATGGACTGATGGTGGTGGAGAGGCTGAGAATGAAAGAGGACCAGTGCTGCGAGGATGGGCTGTAACTGGAAATGGACCGATTCTGGGACCTGAAAATAGACTGATATGGGGCTGGGGGGAACTGAGACTGGAAACGGGCTGATATTGGAGCTGGGGGAGGGAATCAGAGTGGAAATGGGCTAATACTGGGGTTAGGGGATGACTGAGAATAGAAATTGGCTGATACTGGTGCTAGGGGTGGTGGAAATGGGCTGAAACTGGCCTGGGGGGGACTTGGACTTGAAATGGGCTGATACTGGGGACTCAGACTGGAAATGAGCTGATACTGAGGCTGGGCATAGAAATAGGCTTATGCTGGAGGGGGACTGGAGCTGGAAAGGTGCTAATTTTAGGGCTGGGGGGCCTGGTACTGAAAGGGGACTAGTGTTGACAAATGCTGTGGTCAGGGTGTGAAAAAGAAGATGATGGGGGAGTGAGAAGGGAGAGGACGACAGATATTGTAGAGGTTGGGAGAAGCAAAGTCATAACCAGGGGAAAGTTTAAGTTACAATGTAAACTGCTTTGATTGAAATGATAAAGCGGTATAAAAAAAAACTGTTAAATAAAATAAAAATAAGGTTGAGAGGGTGGGGTATAAGACTGGATGCTGGGGTAAGGAGGCAGAAAAGAAGAGTTAATACGTATTGCAGGAGGTGGTAGATGGGTGGGCACTGGGGTCATGATGGATGTGGGTGGGCACTGGGGTCATGGGGATGTGGGAGAGCAGGGACTTGGGCTTAGGTACATAATCTAAGACTAGGTGAGAAAACAGAAGAAAGAGAAAGATGAGATTGTGAGTGGGGACTCAGGGACTGCCTAGGGTGAAAAAGTGGGGACTTAGGTTGCCTGAGGGGATAGTGGGGGCTAAGAAATTGACCAGAGATTAGGAGGACAGTGGGGATAAGATGATTAGTGAGGAATATGAGTGAGGCCAAGTGCAGAAATATGCGGAGGGGTGAGGTTTGAAGGAGTGTTTGGGGAAGGATTGGGGGTGGTTGAAAAGGACAGGTCTTCCTTGAAGGTGGTGATAGAGAGTAGAAATGGGGGATGTAAAAATGGAAACCTGGATAGAGGTTAAGGCGTAAGAAAGGGCCTGTAAGTGGAGAGCGGATGTGCCAGGGAATGAGCTGGGGCTGATTAGGGGATGAGAGGCAGAAGGTGGTAGATGAGGCTGGGGAGGGGATGCATACAGAGGGTGGAATGGGCGACTAGAAAGCAGGTGAAAGATGGGGACATAGGAGCTGGCAGAACAAGACAGGAAGGACTAGGGAAGTAAGGTTAGGAAATGGAAAGCTGATAAGAAGGTGAAAGGAGAAAAGAGGACGACTGAAGATTGAAGGAGGGAAAGGGAGGAATGGACTGAATCTATAGTTAGGGTAAAAGGCAGATGAGAGAAATGGAGAAAAAGAGATAAAACAGAAGGATCAGTGTCAGAGAGAGATCTAGGAAAGGAAAGAACAGACAGTGTGAAAAAACAGAACATGGAAATAAGATCCTGGAAAAGGACTTAGAAGAGAACCAACAAGAGGAAGTAGAAAAGAGACCAACCAACTAGAAAAGTAAAATGATCAGGCAACAAAGGTACAAAAGAGTGGCAGTTTTTTAGAGAATTGAATGACAGTTTTGAAAATGTGCATTTCTTAGAGTTCAGTAGAGGAGGAAATGCATTCCTGTTTCTCTTTCTTCAGCGTCTGTTTTGGAGGTTTTCCATTCGAATTTTTGAGTATTTTTTTTCTGATTTGTAGTTTCTTATTATTTACTAGATAATGGACTGTTTTTCCCATGTGTAGCCGAGGTGAGGGATTCTGTTGACGTTAGTTCTCTTTTTCCAACTAGAGGTTACTGGTATTCTAGAATATTTGCAGTGCTGATTTTTCATAGGTAGGGTTGAGTTCTTAGATTTTGGTGCTGGTGTTGTGTCCATTTGCATGGTTTTGTGTTACGGCGCATGATATTTGACAGTAGAGGGAGTTGGTGGTATTGTCACCGGTTTGAGATCAGAATTTGAATGGAATCTTTTTTTGTATGTTGAGCTGTAAAATGAAAAGCCCTAACTGCACTCTGCATCCGTTGTTGGGAGAGTTTTATTGGTGAATCTGGAAGTGCTCTGTATGAATGGATAATTATACCCTTTCAGACAAATTAATAAATATGCCCCATTCAAAGGCAATTATATACAGATAATATCCAGCTAAATGGCCAGACATTATCTGTATATTTGTGGGCCAGGTTAGGGGAGGAGCAAGGGTAGGCCAAAACATTATCCAGAAAGTGACAATATTCAGTCACTATTGTCATGAGGTAGACAGCACTAAGCCAGAAATATTGAAGAGTAATGCAAAGGAAGAGCTTACCTGTCATGAGCTAGACAGCACTAAGCCGGAAAACTTAAAGAGTAACATAAAAGAAGAGCTTATCTGTCATGAGGTAGATAGTACAGACCCTGAAATATTAGAGAGTAATATAAAAGAAGAGCTTACCTTGCTCACAATGCAGAGAGGCAGGGAAAAGGGAAACAAACTTTCCTCATGGCTTTAGTGACGCAGTAAGAATTCAGGGTTCCAATCAGGCTCACCTGGAGCCAGACTCACGTTCTACGTTTGATGAGCAGAGAGATAAAAACAGGTGGGAAAGCCCACAGAGTAGGCTGGAAATTGAGCGAGAGCTCAAGCTGGAACTTGAGAGCGACGGAGAACTCAAGCAGGAGCCTGGACTAGGGCTGAAGCAGGAGTTTGAATTTGAGGAGAAAAGCAGAGACCAAAGGAAGTCTGACTGCAGTTCCAGGCAGGATTGGAGAGCTAGGACTGAAGTGCAGCCCAGGAGTTTGAGAGGTCAGTCTCAGAGAGAAGGTGAGACAAGAACTCCAAAGCAGTTACAGAAAGACACGTTGCCTTGGAGAACCAGGGCTGAAGAAAGGCAGGCTGATAAACCCGGGAGAGCTAAGAGAGACAGTGACAAAGTCTTCCCAGCCAGAGGGGTCCTCGTACCGAGGCAAACAGCCAAGCCAACAGAGAGCAAAGGTCACATCCAGGGAAGCTCACTGAAGGCAGGAAGTGAGTTTTATTCAGCTAAACACAGTAACCGATGTTCACAGAGGAAAGCAGTGTGCAAGGCAGAGAGGAAGCCTTGGCTGGAAGCAGAAGGGCTTGAAACCATCTTCTCAATGGAAAGAGATAAGTACCCTGTCTTTGGTAAAGGGAGAGAGAAGTGGGTCCCCGGGGGAGAAGCCAGGCTTACAACAGGCTAGAGAATCCTTACTGGCAGAAGACGTGGGAGGCAATCCCCAGCACAACCCCTGCTATCTGTGACACCCAAAAGCAGCTCCAACTCACAGCAGCTGAAGTTTCCCAAGGGCAAGGCTCGGAGAGCAGCTTCACAGGGGCTCAGTGCCCATACACAGGACCAGGTCCTGGCCCTATGCAGTGGGAAAGCTATAGCCCAGAAAACATCCCTGAGCCCATGGAATGTGCTTTAGGTATAGCTGATGACAGAGTCTCTCTGTTAAGAAAGGAGAAAGAAAAGAATTGTGTTTTACACATTTTGAATGTGATGGACTTTATTTGCTGGAAAGAAGCATAATTATTATTTGTTAAGAATCCTTTGCACCGGTGAAGCAACCGTTTCTTTTGTGTTGTCCTTATTTGAAGACATCCTCAAGGGAAAGGGAATAAAACCCAACCTTAATTTTCACTCTGGACACGACTGCAGTGTCTTTATTTCCACAACTTCAGGCTATGCCCAGGTCTAGGCAACTGCCTAAGACCGGCATAGTCTCACACTATTCAGGTAAGTTACATATTTAGTTTAGGCCTGCCAAACAGAAGGCCTAGCCTAAGCAGATAGTTTATTCACCAATGCTGTAAACAAAAGTATGCAAACACTGCCGACCCTGCCACAGTTCCACTTTTTTTTTGGTCCACAAATTAAGCCCTGGAGAAAAGGTTTAAGAAACAGTGGCCAGCATAAAGGAGGATGACTCCATCATCAAAACTCGTTTCTCTAGATCTCAAGGATGCGCCTATACCCAAGATTGACCCAAGGATTTCTGCCACACAGCCCCCCCCGATTCTGTCAGCAGGGTTGGCGTAGAGGGGAAGGCTTGGTGCAGCGGCAGCAGCTCCCGCTAGCCATGTGCTTTGGCACACATGGCCTGCCAAAGGCACCATGCTGTGCTGCCCACAGAGGTCTGCTGCCCTAGGTGGCCACCTAGGCCCTCTAGTGGACGGACCAGCCCTACATATACCCACATTCCAATTCACCCGAGCCACAGAAAATATCTCCAGTTTCAGTTTTCTAAAGTCTTACTATAAGTATTGTGTACTTCCTTCCCTGTGGCCTCTCATCAGTGCCATGGGTGTTCATAAAATGCATGGCAATAGGAGCAGTTCGCCTATGCGAAAAGGACAGTAACACATATACAAAGGGTTACTCAGAAAGTAAATGTCCCACATGTTTTTTCTCAGTCCAGAATGAAGATAGAGGTGTGAAATTAAAAGGGTAGTAACTTGGAACTTCAAAGTGTGTGTAATTTTACAGTCGTCCGACAAATAGCGAGGTGGTAGTGATCCTTCAAATGGCATCTGTGAGTGACACACGGTACAAACAAGCAGCTGTAATTTAATTCTTGGTGGAGGAGAAAGAAAGTGCGAGAAACATTCACAAACGATTGTGTGCTGTGTATGGGAAGTTCTGTGGTAGATAGGAGAACCGTTGGACGATGGGTGAAGAGAGTAAAGGCGTCAGGAAGTGGTAAAATGGAACTGGAAGATCAGCCGCGGTCTGGGAGTCCTGCCTCAGCCACCAGTCCAGCGTGCTGATGACATTATTCGTGCGGATCAGCACATCACGAGTCGGGAATTGCCCATACAGCTTTCCGTCAGTAGAGGTAGTGCAATGGCAATTATTGACTCTTTGGGATAGTCAAAGGTGTGTGCAAGATAGGTTCCGTGAAGTCTCAAAACCGAACACAAACGCCAAAGGAAAGACATCTGCTCTGATTTGTTGGAGCGTTTTGAAGCTGAGGGGGAGGCTTTTTTGTCCCAGATAGTCACAGGTGACGGAACCTGGGCTCACCACTATGAACCAGAGACTAAAAAACAGCACACAAACCGTTTGTGAATGTTTCTCACACTTTCTTTTCTCCTCCACCAAGAATTCAATTACAGCTCGTTGTTTGTACCATGCGTCACTCACAGACGCCATTTGAAGGATCACTACCGCCTTGCTATTTGTCAGATGACTGTAAAATTACACACGCGTCCTTTGAAGTTCCAAGTTACTACTCTTTCAATTTCACACCTCTATCTTCATTCTGGACTGAGAAAAAACCATTTGGGGCATTACTTTCTGAGCAACCCTTGTACAAAGTGTTACACTAATAAAGATTCCTGAGAGAGAAACACATATACAGAGATGCTAAGGGTGACTTGTCCCAGAGAGTGAGGCTTTGTCTGATGGTGCATCTGGGATATAAACCTATAAAGACTTAAACATAGTATTGCTTTGTAAATGAAAAACGCATTTTCTCTGGAGCCTCTGAAAGGATACAGACATAGTGGATGCAATATGCGTAAATTTGCTGGGCTGAAATTTTCTCTACTCAGTGGCCGCCTAAGTGCCTAGGAGGGTGAGAGTGCTAAAGCCTGCAGATGAACGTGACACACTCATAGGATTAGCAGATTTTTGGAGAGCACCCGGGCAGGGCAGGGCAGGGCAGGGCAGGGGTCGGGTCCTCCCTCCTCGGGCCTCTGTTTCCACATCGTTCTAAATGACCAGTAGCATTCAGGGATTTCAAAAGTTACAAAAAAGGCGGCAGCAGCTCTTCCTGAGTTATAGACAAATACATTAAACGTTTCTAACATCTTCCTCTGTTTGTACATCTTCTCCTACCGGCCTCAAGGAGAAGCAACGTCCTCTGCCTCCGTCCCCACTGAAATCAAGGGCTATAGTCCAGGGGAGTCTGGGAAATGAGGGAAATCCCCCCCCAAACGAAGAACATCCGCTAACGTTAGACTCCAAGTCCTAGCAAGAGACGGGGCCACTGCTTCCCTATAGGAGAGAGAAACATACCTACGGCTTGTCAATACCAATAAAGTTTCCTAACTTTGAACGGCAAGGAGAGATATGATTGGCTAATCGGGCTGGGCGTGGCCAGTCCAGAGCCAGGAAGGGAAGCGTGTGTCAGTGACATCACAGGTCATGTGACGGAGGAGGAAGTGAAGGGTGGAAAAAAGTTCTGAGTGAAGAGTAAGGAAGTGACAGAGAAAAGGAGGGAGAGGGGGAGTAAAAGCAGAAATGTGAGAGGAGGGGGAAGGGATCCCGAAGGGAAAGAGGAAAGGCGGAGAGGGCAGTCAGCTAAAGAGAGCGAGAAATGTTACCCTGCGCTACAAGGAAGTGAGACGGAGCCGGGGTGGGGAGGTGACAGACAAGGCCTCGTCTCCTGTCCAGCTGCTTTCCTGCTATGGAGGGGTGACACGTTTCCCCTGCCCTTCCTCAGCATCATCTTCGGTACCCTCATGAAAGCTGGGGAGGAAGTGGGGTGACTTTTGATTTTTGCCCCTTATTCCAGCAGGATTCACAGGGCCAGAGGGCACCCACGGTGGTGGGAGGCTGTTCCCTCCCTATCCGATTGGAAAGCTCTGGCAGGGGTGGAGGAATATGGGACAGCTGAGGGAAGGACGAAAAAGGATCCTTGGCACCTCAGAAACCTATTGAGGCAAATGACATTGCCACACTGCGCCATGCCTCTCCGCACAGCGTCCTGCATGGTGCTGCTCCTTGTTCTCTGTGGTAAGTCTCATGTGGGCTCAGTGGACCCTGAAAATTAATTCTTTTCTGACTCCTTGCACCAGAAAAACTATTGTAATTCACTGGCAGCATTGATGGGACTGCGCCATAGCCTCAGTCTTTCTCGTGGCAATCTCAGGAACATCTATTTTGTTGCCTCTTCTGCAAAGAAGCAAACTCCCCCTCCACCTCCTTCGCAATATCGCTGAGGTAGATCCTGAACAAAACCATCCCCAAGACCGATTCCTGAGACACCCCAGTCCATTGTCAGAGTGAGCTTCATTTTCCACAACCTTCTGTCACTTAGCTGGTTTCTAATCCAGTCCATGACCTTGAGATCTTCCCTAGCTCTCTTGGTTTATTTGTAAATCTCCTGTGTGGGGTAGCATCAGATGTTTTGCTGAAATCGGGTATTACCACCTCCAACATTGGCTTTTAAATCACACATTCATCCAGGATACTTTAGAACAAACTACAGACAAGTTCAACAATCTTCTGCTTCAGACAGCTTACAAGGGGTACAATGAGGAATGTGGGATTAGAACCAGATCTCCTGATTCCCAAATCACTGGGCAACCCACCCTCTCATAAATATACTAGCAATGTAGGGTGTGTCTTTGAGTCAATGCTAACTCCTGGAGGCCCAGCAGCTCCTGGGTTTTCTTGGCAATGTAACTGTAAGTAGATTGCCAGGCCTTTCTTCCAAGGCAATGGAAGATTAAGTGACTTGCTAATATACTAGCATCCAGTCTAAATAATATAGGTGAAAAGGAACACAAATAAGACATCTAAAATAATCAAGGGAGTTTAAAATATTTTAAGCAAAATTCGTAAGTGTACATAATACAGCCTTGTGGTTAGAGCAGTAGACTGAAAGCCAAGGTTCAAATCCTGCTGATGTTCCTTGTGACCTTGGACAAGTCGCTTTATCCTCTGTTGCTTCAGGTATAGATCTAGATTGTGAACCCTCAGGAGGCAAGGAAATACCTGCTGTACCTGAATGTGACTTACCTAAAGCTACCAATGAAAATGTGTGAGCTATAGCTAATAAAAAGATGGCCATATCAATGTGGTAGGGTGCATGGTGGTAGGTGCACCAATCTAGGATGCAGTTATATATCTTCCCAAGACCACCTCCTTTAGTGTTGAGCACTATTGCCTCAGAGGGAGGCTAAAAGCACCTCCCCCTTCCCCATAAACATCTCACCATAGAATCTTCCCCAGATGGAGAGATGGGGAGGGGTTTGAAATGTACTTTCCTAGGAATGAGTGTGGACAAATTAGAGTGGCGGGAGACTGGAATAATGGGGAAAAATTCCATTGAGTTCTGATATTGTATCGTTTTCCTTTTAAGTGACTTTAACTTGATTTACCCTTTGGAGATCATGGGGCCATGTCTGAAACAGGGAAAAGTAATGAGGAAGGAGATTAGAGTGGATTAAGCAGTATCTGTTGCTTCTCTATCACTCGGTTTTGACTTCTTCTGTTCTCTTTTTGTCTCCCTCAGGCTCTCCTGAATCAGCTAAGACAGACTTTATCCTTAGTGATGGTGAGTGTACAAGTTTCAGTGGGGACAGAGGTGTGGTAGAGTTTTAATAGGAGCTATTCCCCCAGCTCTCCCTCACTCCCTGTTATCCCCCAGCTCTCCCTCACTCCCTGTTATCCCAGTCCTGCTTTTCATAGCATCCTAGGAACCTAGTGACCTCATAGTCAGGACACTTTCTTCAGATTCTGAAAAATATTCCTTTTATGTAGGCAGTGTTCGTTGTGTGGGAGTCCACTATTCGAGTTCCTACCATCGGATACGGTGAAGAAAGATTACATTTCCAATTGCAAGGAGTAGGCAAGTTCTGCAGGAATCTCAGGAGACCTGCGTGCCCTTTCCATTGAAACTGCAATCAACACAAGAGTTAAAGTGATCCCAAATATAATCCCGAAGGAAGATAGATGGCAGGATCCTCTTAAACCTGCCAAATGTTGTATGATAGATCAAAGGGAGGGAAAGGAGGCCTCAGGGTCTGGCAGCACCTGTAAGCTCAGAGGGTTGGGACTTACAGACAGTGAAAGCTAAATTGTTTTTCAAGCCTTTTAAATGCATTTAAAAATTGTAAAGACACACCCAGAAGCCTATGAATGAGAATAAGGGGTGGAACAGAGGGGTGTTGTAGCTGTGAATTCTAACTGCAAGTGCAGCCCCCTGCCCTGTCACTGAGGCCTCCTTTCCCCTCCCTTTTAGTTAATGGTTTGATGGTAGTAAGAGGATCCAGCCATCTATCTTCCTTCAGGGTTACATTTGGGATCACTTTAACTCTTATGTTGATTGCCGTATCAGTTGTGAGGGTTATTCAGAGCTGTGTGTAGTTGGTAGGGCCTTCCATTCAAACTGCAATTTTTCAGCACTACCCCAATGGCAGGAAAGTAGGTGCTGGACTCTCATGCATCTTAGAGGGGAGGTTGCAGTCATTTACCACAGGAAGATGAGATTTTGGAAATCTGATCCTTTATTTTTTTTTAACATAGAGCTATGACAATGGGAACATGTTTAGCCACTGGGATGTCACTTCAGGAAATTCATTGCTGAAGCAGTGTGGCCAGCAAGATTTTCAGTGTCTCAGAAGGCCATTAAAAATGTCTGAACACCAAGGACTCATTTATAAAAGAGGTCATTTCCAAGATCCCATCTCCTGCAACAGAGGTGTCAGGATGATGTTCCTGTTGGGGGGATGGACAAGCTCTGCCCCCTGAACTTGATGAGGCTGCGATCGCTGGCCTCCCCCACCCCCCATCTGCCCATGGGGACCTGATTTCCTGTGGGCAGACAGGAGCGGTCTTTGCCATGATCCCATCCCCTGCCAGCAGAAGACCCCTCCTGTCTGCCCACAGGAGATTGGTCGGGAAGGCTGGCGATCGCAGTAGTGAGGCTTTGGTGGGGCCACGGCCCATGTGGCCCCACCCCGTTGCGACACCTCTGTCCTGCAATAAGAGAGGTGTTTCTTAACCAGGAAAACAGTTTTGGAAGCCATATGAGGGAAATACTTGAGAATGTCACTTTTAACTCTTGGCAGATAATGTTGAAGCTACTTTAGACGATCAATAAAAGGGTAGAACTAACTTGCTTGTGAAAGTTAAAAATACTAATCTGTGGAATCTTACCTTCATCAATAGAGGCCTGGAAAGGGATCCCAGAGGTCCTGACAGACACGCAGGGATACATCAGGAGCCCTCCAAACAACCCTGGCCTTCGCTTCCGCAGGGGCTACACTTGGATCATTCAGGCCACAATTGAAGAGATGGTGTCCATCAGGTA
This sequence comes from Ichthyophis bannanicus, assembly GCA_033557465.1. Lineage (NCBI taxonomy): Eukaryota > Metazoa > Chordata > Amphibia > Gymnophiona > Ichthyophiidae > Ichthyophis > Ichthyophis bannanicus. The sequence goes on from CM066048.1 coordinate 128,274,000, forward strand.
GGAATACTTGACCTTTCAGAAGATTCCATGCAGACTCCTGCCAGAGCCTTGCTGCTAGTCCTCTACCATAGCCAGTGTTCCCTCTAAGATGCTCAGAAGTGTGCTACCTGTGTTTTGTTATCGGGGTTAGTTCAGCAATATCATAGATTCAGACACGAGGGGAAGACTGGTCCCTGGGAGTCCCCTGCTGCTGTAGGGATCTCCAGCCCTCTGCCGGAGTCCCAGCTGCTTCAGGGAAGCTTGGCACTTTGACAGAGCCTCCATTACTCTGGGGATTGCTCATCCTCTGGCAGAGACCCAGCTGCCTTAAGAATACTTGGTTCAGGACCCCCAGTGACACCTGCGACTGATACAGTCGGAGTGAGCGGCTCCTCGACTATCTCACTCAGAGTGGCAAATAGCAGGCCCAAAGGTGAAAACCTTTCCCTCGGATTGAGAACTGACAACTGAAACCACGGGTGTAAGTATGACAGTGACAGGACACAAGATGGCAGATATTAGGGAGTTTGCGTGCCTGGGGCAACAAACTGAGCAGAAGGAAGGCATGGAAATGGCTGCCGCAGCAACGGAGGAAGTGCATGTGGAAGAGAGGCCCTGAACAGAGGAACGGGAAGTGGTGAGAGAAACCACACTGCAAATTAGTAAGGAGGAACTGTGCTTGTGATTCAATGAGGTTAAGTAGGACATTGCTGGCATGCGAGCTGAATTTGAAGGGATGCGGGCTGACATCGGGGAACTCGGAAGGCACATGGAGGAGAATGAACAGCAGGTGGAGGCAGCACAAGAACACGTCGGTGCACTGGAAAATGCTATAAAAGATATTTATGGCAGTCTAATGAGACGTTAGCGCTGAAACTTGGAAGATCTGGAAAACAGATCGCAACAGTGCAATCTTCGCATTAAAGGGGTCCCAGAAGACTGCTTTGAGGTGGCTCAGGCGGTGCAAGGCACTGCTGGCCACAGAGGGTGGAGACATGGTAGAGGCGGACATTAAACCGGACTGAGCGCACAGAGCCCTGGCGCCGACAAGGGGGGGGAGCGACCCCAGGACATCGTGATTTGTTTTCATGATTACACTGTAAAGGAGAGAATAGTAGCCCGGATGCTGGCGGCAGGGTCACAGAGTGGCTCTATTTGCAGACTTAGCCACCGCCACTTTACAACGTCAGAAGGCCTGGAGCGCATTTATAATGAAGTTGAGAGAAAAAAATTGCTGACACAAGTGGCTCTATCCGGTGGGATTAGCCTTTATGGCCAACGATGTGGGCCGTAGCATTGCAGGAGTTGGGGAACGCAGTGCATGAAGCAGGCATTCGGGATATCCCCTCAACCATTGAGAATCACAAGGATAGTGTGGTGGTCAGTTCTCAGTGGACAAAAAGGAAAGAAGAAGCAGAAGTCTGACCTGAGGGCAGCGAGAGACAGATGAACTGTAAACCTATAAATGTAAAAGGCATATGTGTCTTTAGGGGCTTTTGCTGCATAGGGAATGCTCCAACGGGATAGTTGTTTGAGTGAATGGTGAGAGGAGAGATGTTGGGAGCGGTGGAGTGTGTATACGGTAAAAAGAAAGAGGGGGATGGGAGGTTTAGGGGTCTAACAGGGTGTAGAAGGTGGGTGCACGGAGTGCATGGCGACACCGGTGGTCTGGAGAGAGAGCAGCACAAGCTCTGAGACTGGAGGTAAGGGCGGGGGAGGAAAGACAGGTGAAAGGGGGGTAGGGACGAAGGAGGGACGAGTTCAGAAACCCAGGAGGGGATTAACGTAAGTGGGGGGGGGGACTAATCACTGTGAGAAGGTCAACTGGAGGGTTAAAGATAGCGTCCATTAATGTAAGAGGCCTTAACACCTGGCAGAAATGCAGGACACTGCAAAGTGAGGGGGCTCGCCTCAAATCTGACGTTATCCTCTTCCAGGAGACCCATGTGAAGCAGTCAGAGGGAGGGTTAGTGGGAGGCAAGTATGGCCTGGCCTAATTGGCATCCTGTAAGGACCAGGCCATAAAGGGAGGGGTGGGAATAATGTTTGCAAAGGAGCTTGTGGTGGAAGAATAGGAGCTTGTCTGAGATCCATATGGGAGGGTAAGGTGGATCATCTTTGGGTGGTGTTGGGGAGCATATATGCATCGAATGACCACCAAAGGGAGTTCTTTGAGGCACTGCGGGCCCAACTACTGGGCATGTCAAGGGCAATATCGTTTTAGGTGGGGACTTTAATACGGTCTTCAACCCTAGGGTGGATACTTTCAAGAGCGATTGGAGGTGCAAGTAAGGCAGCGTGAACTCAAATGCAGAGTCTGATGGGATAATTAGGGGTAAAAGACATCTAATGGGGAATAAACGAGAATACACTTTTTACTTGCATCCCCATGACTCCTGCAGTTATATAGACACGGTGTGGATGGGGGCATTGATGTTAGTTTGAGAGCGGTAGAAATAGGACCTATTGCATGGACTGACCATGCCCCAATGCTAAGCACAATAGATATAGGTTCAGGACCAGCTGGATTAAAAATTTGGAGGTTAAATTATTTGCTGCTAGGGAGTGGAGAAAGTGTGGCAGGGGGCTAGGGAGGTACTCGAGGAATATTTATATTTGAATAAAAGGGATGATGTTAAACCCAGGGTGGTTTGGGATGGGCTAAAATTTATCCTCCGGGGGCACCTTGTTTCGGCCGAGGCCAGAAAGAAGCAGGAGAAAGTGGAACGGGAAAGTAAACTAAGAGAGGAAATCTGGAACTTAGCTGTCCAAAATTCACAGAAGAGGGGGTAAACAGTTATTGAGAAGGATCGGGGACCTAAGGGGTGAATTAGAGAAGCTATGGGTGGAAGAATGGACTTGGGCCCTGCAGAGGTTGCGACATAAGCAATTTTTGGTAGCGAACAAGTCAGGGAAATACCTGGCCAGGAAATTGCAGGAAAGGGTAGCCCAAAATCAAATTAACCAAATCAAGAAAGCATCAGAAGAATGGGCGTTTGGTACAGTGGAAATACAGAAAGTTTTTAGGGAGTTCTGTCACAAACTTTACTTCAGAATACTGTGGGGGAGTCCAACAAATTAGAACTTATCTGAATGATATTGATTTGCCGAGGCTGAGGGGGTAGGAACCGAATGGTTGGACAGGGACTTTAAGGGGGAAGAGATCCTGCAAGCAATAAAGGATGGAAAGCCCACTGGGTTGGATGGAATGGCTGCGATGTTTCATAAAAAAATAGCATCTGAGTGGTCCAGGAACTGGTTGACCTCTTTAATGGTCTCCTGAGAGGGAAGGACTGTCTGGGGTCTATGGGTCTGGTCGGAATAACCGTCTTACCTAAACCAGGAAAAAACGTTGGGGTTTGTGGATCATATCAGCCAATATCAGTAATTTACTCGGATGCAAAAATCTTCGCCAAGGTTTTGGCAAACAGGGTACAACGCTTCCTGCCAGACTTAGTGGGAGAGGACCAATCAGGATTTGTCCCAGAGCGCCAAGCCACTGATAATACCCATAAAATACTGAATCTGGTGTGGAAGGCCCTATGACAGAAAACCCCTTCCCTGCTGATGGCAGTAGACGCTGAAAAAGCGTTTGATAGGGTAGAGTGGAGATTTATGTTTGAAGTACTGGAATATATGAGATTCAAGATGAAATTGGAGTGGAGGAGTAGCCTAGTGGTTAGATCATTGATTTGGGAACCAAGAGACCAGGGTTTGATTCCCACTAGAATGCCTTGTGGCCTTTGGCAAGTCACTTAACCCTCCATTGCCTCAGCAAAATCCAAGTTATCAATGTCCCTGTTTAATGTACATCACCAAGTTTAAGTTACAATGTAAACCACTTTGACTGAAATGATAAAGCGTTATAAAAAACCTGTTAAATCAATTCCAAACCTGGCTTAAGGCCTTGTATAAACAACCGAAGGCACAGATTAGGGTAAATGGGGCCTATTCAGAGGTCTTTGCATTGGAGTGGAGCACACAGCAGGAGTACCTGTTATCCCCGCCCCTTTTTGTACTGGTTATAGAGTCTCTTGCAGCAAAGATACAACAGCATGGAGCAATACATGGAATAACGGTGGGGGCCCAGGAGTATAAGATATCACTTTTCGATGATGTGATCTATTGGATTAGCCAGCCCCTAGTGTCATTGCCTAGTCTCATCGCAGCGACCCAGGAATACAGTACGGTGTCCAGATACAAAATGAATATGGGGAAAATGAAATTTTTAAAAATCTTTATGGATCAAGGATTGGAAGAGAGGTTAAGAGTGGTATTTCCATTCCAGTGGGCTGAAGAATATATAGAATACCTTGGGGTTCGAGTGGGGAGTGACTGAGAGATTTGGGCAAATATAATTATGACCCCCTAGTGAGGAAAGGTGCTTGATGACCTGAATAGATGGGACAAATCCTGGTTTACATGGTGAGGCTGGTCGGCAATAGTTAAAATGAACATCCTTCCTAGGCTGTTATTTCTTTTTATGTCCTTGCCCACTGAAATACCGAAATGCAGGCTGCGCCTGTTGCAGCGATGTATATTCTCCTATATTTGGAGGCGCAGGCCCTCTAGGGTACGGGAGAGGGTACTCTGTAGACGTAAGGATGAGGGGGGCACCACAGTGCCTGACTTAGAGAGGCACTATAAGGCAGTATAATTGCGGGCACTGTGGGGCTGGAGAGAGGGGAAGCTAGGATCAGTGTGGGGGATGATTGAACAGGAGATGGGGGCTAGGGACGGGGATGGGAGGGTGAATCGACTCAACTGGCTGTGGGTGACAGGAGGAAAGAGGAGGGTAGAAGAGGTAGGGAACCCATTTGTGCACCCGACACTGCGGAAATGAAACCAGTTGAGGCATGAACTGGAGGATTGGGGAGGGGGATTGGACTGCAGTGGATAATTGCAGGGGTGGGCTCCTTGAAGGGAGGTAGTCAGCAACACTTTTAGGGATGAGCAGAGAAGGGGAGATTAGGAGCTTTGAGGCGCTAAAACAGGAATTTGACCTGGGGGGAAGGGGATTGGATGGGTTAGCATCAGATAGTACATGTGTTTCAGCAAGAGATTAGATCGAGTGAGGCAAGTAGATCGGAGATGCCAGGAAGAGGGAGAGGTATGATTTCTCAGCTGTATTGCAGTCTAGAGGTGTGGCTATTCCAGAAGGTTTTAAAAGGGCGTAGGAGGAGGATCTGGCTGGGAATTGGGATGAGGAACTATGGCGGTGCATCAATTAGCGGTGCGGCTGCCCTTAGTGTCCGCGGTCATACAAGAGCAAGGCTGTAAGATGATATACTGCATGTATATTAACCCAAAACAGCTGTGCCAAATTAGGTGATATGGGGAGAGTGGTGGGGCTGCCAAGTTATCCACCCCATTTGGGAGTGGATGGAAGAAAGATTCAGGGAAATGGTGGGGTTGGTAGAACCCTTTCAACCCGAAGGGGTGGTGTTGAATGAATAGCCAGTACTGGTGGGACAAGGGAGAAGTTCTTGTGACTGCTGTATGTAGGGAAATAACGAGGTACCCCCATTGACACACTGAGGGTCTTGTCGAGGCTGGACTTTATATATATGCGATGAGGAAAATTACTGCAGCCCAAAGGCAGACATCCAGCTCCTGTCAGTGTCTTTGGGAGCCCTGTGTGAGGTGGCATCAGAACCAAAGCCAAGGAGAGACGAAGCTGCAGTAGAATTAGTGAATGCGGTCCCTGAACTCGAGGGGAGGGGGGGTTACGTGAGGTGGGAATGGGGGAGGGGCGGAGGGGACTATGCTTTTATGTTGTAAGATTTGTTGTTTGTGGCGTTAGGCAGCTCTGTAAAGATGTACAACTTTCAAAGCTGTCTTAGCTTATACAAGTTCAGAAGTCTTGCTGCGTAAAGACGTTTGAAATGCACAGAGGGCTAGATGCTATACCTTGACCAGTGAAAATCTGCGTGGGGACGCAAAGCCTTAACCCACACAAAGACGCAAAAGGGTGGCATTGAAAAGGAAGATGGCGCAAGAGTCTGAGTCCACCACACAGAGCCCCAACATGAGGGAGCCTATGAACATTGCAAGGCGACAACGGTAGTGCATGGACTGGCCAGAGGGGGAGTGATGAGGGTTTAATGTTATATAACGGAAATATGGAGTCTCTTGCTATCAAGGTTGGAAAATACAGGGACAAGGTGGGTGTGTATGTTTATGTTGAAAGTTATAATAAATTAATAAAATTAAAAAAAAATAATACTTGGTTCTGCCTGGATCTCCAGTGGAATCCCTATTGCCTTGGGAAGCCTCACCCCTCTGGAGGACTACTTTGGGGATGTCTAGCCCTTCAGCAGAGACTTTGCTCCCTTGAGGATATCTGGCCCTCTAGAGCCCTTGCTGTGTCAGGGATATCTAGCTCTCCAAAGCTCCCAATATGTCAGGGTCGCCTACCCCTCTAGTGGAGCCCCCTCTGTGTTCAGGGCACTAACCTCTAACCCAGTACCATACCTAGCGATGCAGCCACAAGGCGTAAAGGCTTAGAGGGTGCAGCTCGGCTGCTTGCTGTTGCCCTGTCGCCGCCACTTTTTCTTCTTTCAGCGGCGGCAGGGCAACAGCAGGCAGCCGAAACGTGTCCTCTAAGCCTTTTCTTGGTACTTTAAGCAGTTCGGTCCCTCCCTCCTCTGATGCGGCGTCACAGCAGGGAGGGACAGACCTGCTTAAAGTGCCGGCGACTTGCACATCGGGCGCGCGCCCTCCCCTGCACCTCCATCCAGCCACTTTCTGCTCTTTCCCTGCTGTTGGCACCGTCGTGATAAAAACAGAGGGCGGCAGCAGCAGGGCAAGGGCAGGCAGCGGCTGGACGGAGGTATGGGGGGGGGGGACGCGCACCCGATGTGCAAGTTGCACAAGGCGCGATTCTTGCTCTGCTGCACCCTGTCAGGAGCGCCTGGCTCTCCAGTGTGCTGAGGACTCCTTACTGTCTGAGGGACAAGTAACTTTCTGGCTGTTTTAACTCTTGTCTCTCTGTGATACCTGTCCTTTGTCTCTGTCTCTGCTCCAGGTTTGACAGGTTCTTTATTCCGTGTGTCACGGAGAAGCTGATCATTCAAGCAACAGAGCGCACACCATTTATACTGTGTGGCATGCAGAGGCCCAAACCTATGCAGCTGCCAGGGGGCAATATCACGCTTATGTATTTTCTGAGCCCGAATGCCAGCGGAGGCTTCCATCTCTTCTACTTGAAACGTATGATGGAGGGGAGGGGGAGCAGTAGTGAGGGAGAAGGGAGGTGGGCATCGGCAGGGGAAAGAGAAGCTAAGAGACGGGTAGAAGAGAAGGCAGATCAGAGACAGTGTTCCCTGTAACGTGTACAGGAGTCCTCCGATCATGTCCTTACCATCAGGAGTAGTGCATCAGTATCATGGCTTCAATTCTGAAGTGCACGCAAGTTCTGTGGGACTCCCAGGGGACCTGCCTGTTCCTTGCAGTCGAAGCCACAATATCAATGCAGCCTCCTCCCCCGATAGCAGGAAGACAGGAAGAGGATTCCTACGCACCTTAGAGGAGCAGTTGATCAGAGAGAGGATTATGAGGTTGATGAGGAAGGGAGGGCTGCCATGGGACAGAGAGAGGGAAGAGGAAGAGCAGAGGAAAAAGGTCTTTTGAAGGAGAAAGAGACAGAAATGGTGAAGGGGAGACGAGCAGGGATGGGAGTTGAGGAAAGATGGAGAAGGAGGGGGGAAGGGGAGACTTAGGAACCAGGAGAAGAACATAAATATTTACACTGTGTGTGAAAACTCTAAGACTTGAATTCTTTCCCTCCAGATCTGTCGGATTGCAGTTCCTACCAATTTCAATGTTGGAACGGCAACTGTGTGCCAACATTGTGGCTCTGTAATGGCATCGATGACTGCAGGGATGGCTCCGATGAGGTGGACTGTCCCCCCGACACATCTGCCTTTCCTCCTCCTACCCTACCAGCTTGTAACAGGACTCTGGATACCTTCTATGGTGTCTTCTCTTCGCCAGGTTTCAGTAACGACTTCTCGGCACTGCGTAGTGGCTATGAGTGCTGGTGGTTCCTTGATCCCCATGACAGTCGCCACCTGGTCCTACAGTTTGTCGCCCTGGAGCTGGGTTACTCTGATGTCTTACGAGTGTACGATGGGGCCCCTGCGGGCCAGCTCCTGCGCAGCTTAGACTTCCTCAGCAGTGGCCGGCAAGTCACCGTGGAGTCCTTCAGTAATAAGATGGCCGTTTTCTACCGTGCTGGTGGGAGCAGTAGCCGTGGCTTCAACGCTACCTACCACATACGTGGTTATTGCCTGCCATGGGACACACCATGTGGGGGTGGCGAGGACGGCTGTTTCACAGATGCACAGCGCTGTGATAATATCTGGGATTGCGAGACAGGCCAAGATGAGAGAGGATGCGGTGGCTGCCCCAGTGACCACTACCCCTGTGGCAGTGGCCACGGTGGAGGGAACTCCTGCTACACACTGGCAGACCGCTGCAACTATCAAGCTTTCTGCACAGATGGCACTGATGAGAGACTGTGCCAGACCTGCCAGCCAGGGAACTTCCACTGCGAGGATGATCGTTGTATCTATGAGACTTGGGTGTGCGATGGTCAGGCAGACTGCGCTGACGGCAGTGATGAGAGGAACTGCGGCTACCAGCCACCCCGCAAGGTGGTGACTGCAGCTGTGGTGGGCAGCCTGGTGTGTGGACTTCTGCTGGTGGTGGCCCTCGGTTGCACCTGCAAACTATATGCAATCCGGACCCAAGAATACAGGTATATATTCTGCCCTTAGGCAGTGGCGGGGAGAGAAGTGGGTGGGTTGATGTGCATGTAGTGTGAGATGGATTTTAGTCCAGAGATTTTGGAAGGTCTGAGGCGGTGTCTGTTTCATGGCTACACTGACACAGAGCATGTAAAACACACATGATGGTACAGACACGTTCATAGTGTATCTCTCTCTCCCCCTCCACTACAGCATCTTTTCCCCACTCTCCCGATCTGACGCAGAGTTCATCCAGCGGCAGGCACCACCCTCCTATGGTCAGCTCATCGCACAGGGTGTCATTCCAGCTGTGGAGGACTTCCCCACCGAGAACCCTAATGATGTGAGTGTGTCTCCTCGCAGGGCGAGACGTACACAGAAATCTAGCCTACCATTGCACCCAATCAGCTTCCAAATTCACTTCTGTTATTTTTCCCCTGGGGAAACAACATTCCTGGCTTTGGACAGAGTGAGAAATTGATTTCCAGAATAAAATACTACTTATAACATTTCTGTAACACCATATTTTCTCTATAAAGAGATTACTTATCTAAAGGGAATCAAAAAAATATATATCACCACTGTCAAATGTGCCAAAACAAAAAATATCAAAAAATGTTCAGTTGGGACTTACAGAAACATTTCATGAATTTAAAATTTTATTTTAAATAAAAAATGTATTATCAAATTATATGAAAAATTATATTAAAAATACTGATAAATTCTCTTTAAAACTTTCATATATTAGAGGATCTCGATCTCATGCAGGGATAATAGTCTTCACCACAAATATATTATAAACATTTTACTGGGACCTCAAGATAATTGAACTGGTCAATGAAGCTAACATTGACCCTGGCTGCTGGTTTTACCATCTAAAAACAGCTTTTTCAAAGCCAACACCATTTATGTTAACTAAAACAAACAAACACAAAATATCAAATACACTTTGTTACCTATCAATAATTAATTTACTACTAAGCACTTTAAAAAGCATTTAAATATATAAACTTAATCAGCCCATGACAGCTCACAAACTCTTACCCAGTGCTGGTGCCGAAAACAGCTCGGCATCCCCCATTTAAAAAAAAAAAAAAAAAAAAGTTCATCCAATCAGTAAAACCCACGTCACTTATTCATACCACCCAAACCGATCACAATCTTGCTGTTCCAGTTCATCCTGCTAGACCAGTCCAGACTAGGGGGTTAAGTCCTCCTGCCTGCAGCTGATGGAGACAAAGAACCAATCAGAAGCTTCGGCTACGCCCCTCACTGGCTGTAACCCGCCACCCCCTAGGGGTCAACTTCAGTTTTTCTCTGTCTCCAGCAGTTGATGGACATCAGACTTGCCTCCTGACAGGCCCTTAGGGGATTTGCTCAGTGCAGGCTTTGCTTGTGTTACTTACCGGACGTCTCCGGGACACACTAGAGGTGTGTTTTTCCTGGAATCAGCTGAGAGACTCCTGATCAAGAGGATCAGTTCAGTACCTCAGTAGACAGGATATTCATACCACTCAAACCGATCACAACCTTGCTGCTATCCTTCAGTTCACACATTTAATCCTATACACTCGATCTCCTAATTTAAAAAACTCCTCTATCAAGGAAACACACCATAGTACTAATCCAAACCACGCTACCACCTACTTGTGTATTCATTCTAACAGGTATACTTTATCCCCATGATGGTCTTTATATCAAATTTCAAGGCTAAATTATTCCCTCATACATCCCACTAGAATTCTCCTTAAATATGCCGCTTGGGATCCCTCCTGTATGCACTCATAGACCCAATCAATGTTATAATGAATTAATTCTAAATCCTAATAAAACCATTGCTACTCTATCGAAGTGTTGAGACCACTAGGTATAATTGTCCACCAACAATATATTAATGTTTGCTCATATTGTAAAAGTCTTAATGAAAAATCCCCTCCTCCCACCACTATGATCTGGTCTAACATGCAGCATTTAAATCCACCAACTGGTGATCTTGTGCACGCCATTGTTCAACTAAGGATGCTGTCGTAAAGCAAATAAGTGTTCAATTATTCTTGTCTTAAATTTTCATATAGTCTGGCCAATATAAAGGTTATTGCAAAGACACTGTACCACATACACCACGTCTTCAGAATTACAGGACATAGTCAAACGTAGTCAACCAGGGAGTTGGACCGAGGGAGAGCTCTAGATGTGGTGTATTTAGATTTCAGTAAAGCCTTTGACACTGTTCCTCACAGGCGACTTATAAACAAACTGAGCACCCTAGGGATGGACCCTAAAGTTACTGCTTGGGTTAGAAATTGGTTGGGTGGGAGGCGACAAAGAGTACAAGTAAATGGAGCTCACTCTGAGGAGAAGGATGTTACCAGTGGTGTGCCCCAGGGATGTGTCCTTGGTCCGATTCTTTTTAACATCTTTGTTAGTGATATAGCGGAAGGGCTGTCGGGTAAGGTTTGCCTCTTTGCGGATGATACCAAAATCTGCAATCGAGTAGACACCCAGGAAGGTGTAGATAACATGAGGAGGGATATAGCTAAGCTTGAAGAATGGTCTAGAATTTGGCAGCTGGGATTTAATGTTAAAAAATGTAAGGTCATGCATTTGGGCTGCAGCAATCCAAGGGAGCAATATAGTATAGGGGGTGAAGTACTTTTGTCCACTAAAGAAGAGCAGGACCTAGGCATAGTTGTGTCTGATGATCTTAAAGTAGCTAAACAGGTAGAAAAGGCGACGGCAAAAGCTAGAAGGATGCTTGGGTGCATACGGAGAGGAATGGCTAGCAGAAAAAAGGAGGTGATAATGCCTCTGTATAAGTCTTTGGTGCGACCTCATTTGGAGTATAGTGTGCAATTCTGGAGACCGCACCTTCAAAAGGATGTGAACAGGATGGAGTCGGTGCAGAGGCTGGCTACTAAAATGATTAGTGGTCTTCATTACAAAAGCATATGAGGACAGACTGAAGGATCTTAATATGTACACCTTAGAGGAAAGGTGGGATAGAGGTGATATGATTGAGATGTTTAAATACCTCCGTGGCATAAATGTTCATGGAGAGAGCCTCTTTCAATTGAAAGCAAGTTCTGCTACGAGGGGACATGGGATGAGGGTGAAGGGAGAGAGATTCAGGAGTGATATGCGGAAATATTTCTTTACGGAAAGAGTAGTGGATCCATGGAATAGTCTCCCAGTGGAGGTGGTAGAGATGAGGACAGTAACTGAATTCAAAAAAGCATGGGACAAACACAGAGGATCTCTAAAGGTAAAAAGGGGACTGTTGTAGTTGTTGATATGGAAGGAGAGACTAGATAGGCCATGTGGTCTTTTTCTGTCATCATATTTCTATGTTTCTATGTAATTTGTAAGGACGTCTAAGGAAGCCTAAATTTTGCGATATTCATAGTATGTAGGCATGTTACACAGTGACCACAACTATGATACCCTCTCCCGGTTCTCTACTCTGAAAACGGGGACATGTAATCCCTAGTTGTTCCGTAGATTGCATGATCTACTTTTTATTTTATTTATTTATTTAGCCTTATATCCGGGTCAAGGCAGTTTACATAGAACAAATGCAATTAGATTGTAACAGTGGTATGAAACTATATACAACGTGCGATCCAGACCCAGAAGGGTTCGTAACTAAACGCAAAACGTAACCCATGGTGAAATACCGAATGTACTTTTAACAAATGCCAATATTTACAGATTGTCTCTTTAATCTGAAACCCCTACAGAGAATATGGCCATACACATACGCGACCCTGAAATGGGGCTTCCACAGCACGTGAAAAAAGGAGCGCCTGATTCACACACTTAGCTCTTGTGGAGGCCCTCTTAATAACACGTCCAGGGTATTGTCTGTAGCTAAATCATTGATATAAAAACCACACCTTCTTCCAAAAATCCTGTTTGGAAAAATACATGTGTCTGTCTCTCAAAAATTGGCCCTTGGGAATATTATCACGGAGGTGGCGTAGATGGAAACTGGAGTAATTTAATAGACTATTACGATCCGTTGGCTTTCGATAGTGTAATCTGTAATACTCCATCTCCAAAATGTATAATTTCCACATCCAGAAAATGGATCCGTGTATATGAGTACTCCAGTGTAAACTTTAAATTCTCATTTGAATCGTTAAGCCACTCCAAAAACTCACCTAATCCCCTTTCTGTACTACGCTAAATGAAAAAGATGTCGTCAATAAATCGCGTCCATTAAATAGCATCCAAGCAAAATTCAGAGTGATGAATTACCTCTTCCTAAAAAGCTCGCACAAACAAACATGCCCCGGAAGGGAGCTCCTTTTTTCACATGCTGTGGAAGCCCCCTTTCAGGGTCAGGTATGTGTATTTCCATATTCTTCAGAGGTGTTCCAGATTAAACATAATCCATAAATATTGGCATTTGTTAAAAGTACATTCCTCCAGTCCAGTCCCCTACAAGCAGGTTGTCTCCCCCTGCCAGCAACTGGAGGCTCAACATGCTCAAACCTTTGGCGATGTCACCCTACATAAGGCCCAGTACCACCACCAAGGCCAGTATTTATTTATTTATTTATTTATAGCTCTTCTATACCGCGCTCTTTTTCATCTTAGCTCTCAGCAGCTGGAGTAGGGTCTGCCCAGTGCAAGTCTGCACGGGCGGGACAGTAAGGGGCAGAATTTCCTTTCCCATTATTGAAAGCGCCAGACCGCCTCAGCTAATGGTGTCACAATTGTAAAACCTTTTATCTTAAGTAGACTGGTCTGGGCCAATCCCTTTGATTGGTGGCTATCAGACCCAAGCAGTGCTGAGAGCAGTCCGGGAGGCCTGGGAAGTCTCCCGATGGGCTGGGTTCAGTCGGCCTGGTTCTGTTTGGGGGAGAGCTGTCTGCGGGAGTCAGGCAGAGCTCTCTGCAGTACAGCAAAATTCAGCACCACTTGTGAAGCGGCTCATGACGGAGATTCAGGCAATGGGCCGGCACCCGGGGTGCCTTCGGTAGAGGGAGATTAGTGTGGTCATTTCCATTCTCGTTCCAGGGGGATAGCTGGTGCGTGTTACTAGCGCCGTTCTCTCAGCACGGTTTCCTGGATATGCTGTCCTGAAGCTTGCATGTGCTGTGTGTAGGACGCGCTGCAGTAGCCTCTCTGCTGCTGGGGATTGCAGGAGTTGCAAAAGGGAGACTCAATCGGTGGAAAAAAGATGGAGGAGCTCTTAGTGAGTCGGTGACTCGGGAGAGAGCAGAATGCAAGATTCCCATGCAGATTTAGCTCAGGCAGGGCCTTCTCAGCCCGCAGTTTTGGTGGGAAGGGAGGCCATTTTCTCTAGTAGGGCTTCCAGCAAGAAAATAGTGGGCAGGCAAGCACCCATTCTCCTGGAACCCGCTGGTGAGGATATGGAGGAAGACTGGAGGGATTCTTGCCTTTTTCTCCAGATTTTGTTTTATTGTTACATCAGGCGTATTGTCTGTGACAGAGCGGGAATACAGGGGACTCCCCAGGATGCAGTAGGCATCCACGCTGGCGGAGGGGAGACGGTGAGCAAACGGCCTCTGTTGGAGTCGCAGGCATGGGAGGATGCTGAGGCAGTAGTGTCAGAAATGTCAGAGGACCCTGTGAAGGGTATATCTGACATGTTTGAGGAGGGTGGTCCTGCCCTAGAGCCAGAGGATAGTGAGCTATCGCCGGGAGAGGACCCACATTTAGTGAGGGTGTTTTGAAGGGAAGAACTTCCAGCATTGATTACTCATCCCCTGGCAGCCCTCAACATACCTCAGAATTCTTTCTTGGGGGAGGAACCTTTGGGGAACTGCATCTTGCAGTCATGCAGACAGTCGCAGACAGTCTTCCCAGTACATTGTGTCATTCATCAGATGATAGAGACAGAATGGAAGGCGCCGGAGGTGGGGCTGCGTGGCAGCCGAGCAATGTTGCACCTCTACCCATTGCCAGAACAGGATAAGGAAAGGCTGTGGGCCTCACAGGTGGATGTGGCTGTGTCCACGGTAATGAAGACCACAAGTCCGGTGGAAGGCAGAGTGGTGTTGAAAGATCCGCAGGACAAGAAACTGGAGGCATTGCTGAAGCAAACCTTTGATGTAACACACTTGTTCTCCAGACGGCCCTATGCAGGGCCTATGTTTCAAGTGTGTGTTTTTGCTGAGCTCAGGCACAGCTGGGAGCAGAAAGCTCCGCCGGGCCTAGTGCTATGGAGGCAACTCGCATGGAGTCTGGGGCTGCCTTCCTGGCAGATGCCTTCTATGATCTGATTTGCGCCATGGCCAAGGGTATGGCCATGGCCTCTGTTGTAATGGCAAGGCAGCTCCTGTGACTTCAAAACTGGGCGGCAGACATCTTATCAAAGACAAGATTGAGCCAGCTCCCCTTCAAGGGCAAATTGCTCTTTGGCAAAGCTCTCAAGAAACTAGTGAAGGAGCTTAGTGATTCTAAGGGGGGCAAGCTCCCTGAGGACAGGCCAAAGCAAGTAAAGGTGTGGTGCTGAAAAGTGGCCAGTCTAGAGACTTTTGGCATTTTCAGGCAGCAAGGTTTCCAGAGTTTCAGCAAGTACATTACCCCAGCAGAGGTACTCCCTTTTGGGGGAATTCGGGAGTGGGCAGCGGATATTACTCTGCTGCCTTTGCGGCACCTAAAAAGACCTTTATGAAGCAAGGGTGACCCAGGGTCGAACAGAACCAATAGGAGGGCCGTTGCGGTGGTTCCTGTCCGCCTGGGTCCAAATCACGTCTGACCAGTGGATGCCGAAGGTGATTCGAGAAGGTTACGCGTTGGACTTCACTCGTCCGCTCTTCAAGGCCTTTGTAGCATTCCCTTGCCGGTTGCGAAGGAAGACCGGCGACCAGTGTGATGCGGGGGATGTTCCAAAGGCTTCTACTCCTAGAGACATGGTTCTGGTTCCTGTAGAACAGGTGGGAACAGGATGTTCCATTTATTTTGTAGTCCCCAAAAAAGAGGGAACTTACTCTTTAAATTGAGGATTGGACGGTGTCAGCTGGGCTCTGAGAGTTCTACACTTTCGTATGGAAATGCTGTGGTCCGTCATAGTAGCGGTGTGGTGTGGTAAGTTCCTGACGGCCCTAGATCTAATGGAGGCCTATCTGCATATTCCCATGCGCGTAGAGCACGAGTGTTTTATGAGATTCGCCATCCCAATGGGGCATTTTCAATTTCGAGCCTTGCCATTTGGCATGGCACCAGCTCCTCACATATTCACTAATGTGATGGTGGTCATAGCAGCTGCATTGTGAAGGAAGGGAGTTTTGGTGCATCCTTACCCTAGACATTTGGCTGACTTGGGCGAAGTCATTCCAAGAAAGTCAGCAGGCAACAAGGCAAGTCATTTGGCTGCTCCAGCAGCTAGGATGGGTAATCAATTTTGCCAACAGTCATCTGTCTCCCTCGCAAGATCTCGTCCAGCTAGGGGCATTTTTTTCAAATGGCTGAGGGCCGTGTGTCCCTGCCGTTGCAGTGGGTACAAAATATACAGGCTTAGATGTGGCATGTCCGCTGTTTGGCAGCCCCCTCAGCAGGGCTGTACATGCAGCTCTTGGTGTCAGTGGTGGCCATGCTGGACTTGGTGCCCTGGGCGAGAGCGCATATGCGGCCATTGCAAATGGCATTGCTGGGGAGAAGGTCCCCACAGAGGCATCTGCTTGACCTGGAAGCTGACCTGCCCGATGATCATCCAGATATTATCATTGTAGTGGTGACTGGTACCGGAGAACTTACTGGCGGGAATGTTTTTGGAAGCACCTGAGTGGCTGCCTCTGACAACTGATGCCAGCCTGGTCGACTGGGGAGCTCATTGTCAATATCAAGTGACTGAGAGACGATGGACGGAAGAGCAGAAGGGATGGCCAATCAGCCTTTTGGAGATGAGGGTGCTCCTGGCCCTACAGTTCTTCTGACCGCTGGTATACGGCAGGACTGTTAGGGTATTCTTGGGCAACCGTGGCCTACCTGAATCATCAGGGCAGCACCAGCAGCAGGGCGCTAGAGGATGAAGTAGCGCCGATTCTGTTGTGGGCAGATGCAAATCTGCTCGCTCTGTCGTCGGCTCATGTGGCCAGCAAAGACAACATACAAATGGATTACCTGAGTCGGATGCGTTTTGGATCCGGGCGAATGGACCCTAGATCAGGTTGTCTTCGGGCAACTGGTTCTAAGATGGAGACCATCAGTGATGGATCTCATGGTGACCTTCGACAATGCAAAAGCATCGAGGTTCTTCAGTCGTTGCCGAGAGCGCATGTCCGAGGGGCTTAACATGTTAACACAGCCTTGGCTGACACACATTGCTATATGTATTTCTACTATAGGCCCTGATCGGGTGGTTATTACAGCTCATCGAGGGACACAAGGGGCTAGTAATTCTTATCACCACAGATTGGCCGAGACAGCTGTGGTATGCAGCCGTGGATGATCCCTGGCGGTTACCGACGAAATGCAATCTCTTGATGCAGGATCCGATCCCAATGCTGCAAGATTCTCACTTACAGCCTGGTTCTTGAGAGGGCTTGGCCGAGGAAGCAAGGTTAATCTCCACAAGTCATTGCCATGTTGTTGGCAGGCTAGAAGGCGCTCGACCTCCTTGTCCTATGTGCAAGTGTGGCGTTTGAGAATTGGTGTGGCTCCAGTGGGATCACACCATTGGTGGTTCCCTTATCGGCAATTCTGGCCTTCCTGCAAGTGGGGTTGGATAAGGGCCTGGCGTTAGGCTCGTTGTGTGTGCAGGTGGTGGCTCTGACGTTCTAAGGGGTCAGCTGCAGGGCAAATCACTGGCTATGCATCCAGATGTGGTGCGCTTCCTGCAGGCTCGCCTGCCACAACAGCAGCTTGTCGCAGCCTGGGACTTGAATTTGGCTCTTTCTGCATTGACAGGTTCGCCCTTTAAGCTCTTGCGAAGGGTGATGTCAAAGGATATTATTCTGAAGGTCATCTTCCTGGTGGCCATTTGTTCCACAAGAAAGATTTCGGAACTCCGAACATTGTCTTGTTGGGAGCCCTTTTTGCCAGTTTCCCAGGAAAAGGTGGTGCATCGCCTGGTGTCATCCTTTCTTACGAAGGTGGTGTTAGCTTTTCATGCGAATCAATCTGTTACTCTTCCCATGTTTGCGAGGTGAGAGAGGAGGAGAGGCGGTTGCATTTGCTAGACATTCGAAGGGTTCTAAATCTTTCTTTGAAGCACACGGTTCCGTTTCGGAAGTCTGATCACTTGTTTGTGCTCTTTTTGGGGGACCCAGACGTGGTGAAGGGGCCTCCAAAGTGGCAGTGGCGCGATGGATCAAAGCGGAGGCAGCCACCACAGGCTCTTAAGGTGTATTCTACTCAAACGTAGGTGACTTCTTGAGTGGAATGTACACTTGTGCTGCCAATTGAAATTTTGCCAGGCAGCAATGTGGTCCATATGGACATTCAAGCAGCTTGGGATGCGCAGTTCGGGGGTTCTGTAGTACAGGGCGGGCTTGTGTGTCCCTCCCAGTGTTAGGATAGCTTTGGTACATCCCGCTGGTACAGGACTGGATGGGAGGAATGAGAAGGAAGGTGAAATTAGACATGCCTGCTAATTTGCTTTCCTTGAATGACTCCAGTCCAGTCCCTAGATCCTGCCCAGTTGGTGTCAATTTGGCAAGGTGAGCCCGTAGGGGTACATATCTCTCGTTTCGGTTTAAGTGAAGAATGTTATTAGCTCGTGGGGACCTCAGGGCGGTTCTGGGAATATTCTGTACTGTAAGTTTGACTCTGGCATTACTTGTTTGCAAGCCATATGTCTTACAATAGAAAGGAAAAAACAAAAAGATATTTTATTTTATTTATTTATTTATTTACATTCTCTTATATACCGTGCTATTCTGCATCAGTGCGGTTTACATTGAACAAACTGAAATTACATTGAACAGGGCATTATAACTTGGAGATAACTATTTTACAGGGAACATGGGCTATGGAGGGTTAAGTGGCTTGCCCAAGACCACAAGGAGCACCTGTGGGACTAGAAACCCCAGTCCTTCCGGCCCAAGGTTGCTGTCCTCTAGTGGGATTTGAACCACCGACCTTCCGGCCTGAAGTACCTTGCCCCAACCACTAGGCCACATATAAGTTGCCATTCCAGTTGTTTACCTTGTTGGGAGAGGCATGTTCTCGCAGTTTGTGGTGTGAGATATAGTCTGCCTAGTTTTTACCTAGTTTGCATGGCAGCTGGGAACACATTTCTTGAGTTGCAAAAACAAAAAAGAGCTGTTTGGCTTTGGTTTGTTTGGCCTTATTAGGACTGTAGCGTGGGCAATAGGATATTGGCTTTGGTGGGTGGTACTGTGCCCTTATATAGGTTGACATAACCAACGGTTTGAGAATGATCAGCCTCCAGCTGCTGGCAGGGGGAGACAACTCGCTGGTACAGGACTGGACTGGAATCCTTCAAGGAAAGCAAATTAGTAGGTAAGTCTAATTTCACCTTGGGTGTTTGACCATGGGTTATGTTTTGCGTTTAGTAGAGCACGTAATTTGGGAAACAACTAGTGATTACATGCCCCCATTTTCAGAGTAGAGGACAGGAAGGGGATATCATAGTTGTAGTCACTGTCTAATATGTCCACATACTATGAATATTGTGGAATTTAGGCATCCATCAATAGAGCGTCCTTACAAATTTCAGTCGACTATGTCCTGTAATTCTGAAGACGTGTATGTGGTACAGTGTCCTTGCAATAAGCTTTATATTTGCCAGACTACATAACAATTTAAGATGAGAATAATTGAACACTTATCTGCTTTACGACGAGGGATATTGACAGCACTCCTAGTTGACCGCTGTTGTGCCCAAGATCACCAGTTGGTGGATTTAAATGCTGCATGTTAGACCAGATCATAGTAGTGGGAGAAGGGGATTTATCATTAAGACTTTTACAATTATACCTGGAAAATTATACCTGGTGGACTCAACATCTTGATAGAGTGGCAATGGTTCTGCTAGGTTTTTTATTACAATTAAAACCAACTCATTTTAACATTGATTGAGTCTGAGTGCATACAGGAGGGATCCAAGCGGCATATTTAAGGAGAATTCTAGTGGGATGTATGAGGGACTAATTTTAGCCTTGAAATTTGATATAAAGACTATCAAGAGGATAAAGTATACCTGTTAGAATGAATACATAAGTAGGTGGTAGCGTGGTTTGGATTAGTACTAATGATGTGTTTCCTTGATAGAGGAGATAGTGTAGAGGATTAAATGTGTGAACTGAAGGATAACAGCAAGGTTGTGATCGGTTTGAGTGGTATGAATATCCTGTCTACTGAGGTACTCAACTGATCCTCTTGATCAGGTGATTCCAGGAAAAAAACACTTCTAGTGTGTCCCGGAGACGTCTGGTAAGTAAGACAAGCAAAGCCCTGGACTAAGAGAACCCCCTCTAAGGGCCTGTCAGGAGGTACATTTTGATGTCCATCAACTGCTGGAGACAGAGAAAAACTGAAGTTGACGCCTAGGGGGTGGCGGGTTACAGCCAGTGAGGGGCGTAGCCGAAGCTTCTGATTGGTTCTTTGTCTCCATCAGCTGCAGGCAGGGGGACTTAACCCGCTAGTCTGGACTGGTCTAGCAGGATGAACTGGAACAGCAAGGTTGTGATTGGTTTGAGTGGTATGAATAAGTGATGTGGGGTTTAACTAATTGAATGAACGTTGTTTGTTTTTTTTTAAATGGGGGATGCCGGGCTGTTTTTGGCACCAGCTCTGGGTAAGAGTTTGTGAGCTGTCACGGGCTGATGAAGTTTATATTTAAATGCTTTTTAAAGTGCTTAGTAGTAAATGTAATTATTTTTGTTGATAAGTAACAAACTTAAAAGTGTAATTGATATTTTGTGTTTATTTTAGTTAATATAAACCGGTGGTGTTGGCGGTACAAACCCTTTTAAAAAGCTGTTTTTAGACAGTGAAACCAGCGGCCAGGGTAATGTTAATTGAACCGGCCAATGAAGTTATCTTGAGGTCCCAGTGAAATGTTTATAATATGTTTGTGGTGAAGACTATTATCCCTGCATGAGATTGAGATCTTCTAATATATGAAAGATTTTAAGAAAATTTATCAGTGTTTTTGATATAATTTTTGATGCAATTTATTTATTTATTTATTTTATTTATTTAACAGTTCTTCTATACCGCTCTATTTTAGATCAGAGCGGTTTACATTTAACATCAACTATACAACACAAGGAACTTTGAGTTGTATTTACAATAAACAGGGAGATCAACTTGGAAGTAACTGGGGGAAACTATGTACAATTCTTAACTCTATACATTGTATCACACTGGTACCTGATTTCAGGCAGAACATATCTACATCTTATTTACACTGGAGTACATTCTGAGCGATCAGTTGATTATCCTTTTTCATGCTGAGTCTGATTGTTTACTTGTAATGAGAGATTGTCTGGGGGGCCATATGTATGGTTACTAAGGCTAGATTCAGGGTAGTATGTAGTGAACAGGTGCTGCTTTATTGCCTTCCTGAAGTGGGTTAGGTAAGTGATATTTCGAATATAGGTAGGGAGAGCATTCCATGCTCTGGGAGCGTAAATCGTAAAGGCCCTATTTGTTGTTGTTCTTGTGCATTTTGTCATTACTTTTGGGACCTCTAGGGTGTTTTGCATCATGGTTCTTCTGTTTCTGTTCTGTGGTACTTTATGTATCATCTTGCTGAGGGCTGTGGGGGTCAGAGTGTTTGAGGCTTTGAAAGTTAAGGTTAGAACTTTGTGGAGGGTTCTTGCTTGAACCGGTAACCAATGGAGGTTCATCAGTACTGGCGTTATGTGCTCTCTCCGTGAAGCCCCTGTTAGTACTCTTGCAGCAGTGTTCATTGCAAGCTGGAGAGGAGCTAACGTTGCTTGAGGGAGACCGTGTAGAATTACGTTGGCATAGTCGAAATGAGGTAATATTAATGCCTGATAGATCGATCGGTAGTCGCTGAAGTCGAGTAGCGGTCGGAGATGTTTTAAGGTCTTTATTTTCATGTATACTGTTTTTACTGTGTTTTTTATGTGAGTTTTCAGATCCAGGTGTTGATCCAGTGTAACGCCAAGGTAGCGGATTGTGGGTTTGGTTTTCAGTTCTGTGTTGCCGATTTTTAAAGAGAGTGGAGGGGTGAAGTCCTGGTTCCTTGAGATGAAAAGGACATCTGTTTTACTGTAGTTGATTCTCATGTTTTGTGTGCTGAACCATTCTGCTACTGCCTCAAAACATCTTGTTAGAGGGGAGAGGTCCGGTTGGTTAGTCCTGAATGGGATGTATAGGAGGATGTCATCTGCGTAGGCTAAACAGTTGACCTTGAATGAACGTGCTAGGGCACATATGGGCTGCATGTAGATGTTAAACATCAATGCAGATAGTGACGAGCCCTGTGGCACACCTTGGTTTTGTAAAAATGGTTCGGAGGTTGTGGAGCCTGACCTTACATGTTGCCATCTATTAGTCAGGTATGACTTGCACCACTTTAGGGCTGTTCCCTGAATTCCTTTCTCGCTGAGGCGTTGTATGAGTATCTTGTGACTCACCGAGTCGAAAGCCGCCGCAATGTCGAGGAATATGAGGGCGAATCCTTGATGAATTTTGTCGGTTCCAGAGACTAGATGGTCAAATAGGTTGGTGAGGAGGGTTTCAACCCCATGTGCTTCTCTGAACCCATGCTGGGAGGGATCCAGTGGGGCTTCAGTATCAATATGCTGTTGGATTTGGCGCTGTACTAACTTTTCGATTATTTTGGCAAGCATGGGGATACTTGAAATTGGTCTGTATGATTCCACTTTCGATGGGTCCAGCTTGTTATTTTTTAGTAGTGGTCTGATGGATGTTTGTTTCAGACTTGGTGGAAACGATCCGGTTGTAAGAGATTGGTTTATTAATTCACTCAGATATTGGCTTAAGTCACATCGTAACTCCTTTATCCATAATGCAGGGCATGGGTCATTGGGTGCGGTAGTAGGGTTGATTGCAGCGATAGTGTCTTCAATCTCTCTGCGTGATATTTTTTCAAATTTGTATAGTGGTGATGGTTGGGGCAAGGTATGCTGAGAGCTGTTTTCCGCGGAGTTCGAGGTTGTACCAGCCTGGGTCACTTCAGGTTGAAGGTAGTTGGTTGCAGATGTAGTAGTCTGGACCATTTTTGACTGTAAATAGTTGGAGTATGCCTGGGGGTGTGGCATCTGTGACTGGTCTGCAGGAGGTTCTCTTATGAGAGATTTCACTATATTGAAGAGGTCGTGGGGCTTGTTTAGTGACCGCTTCAAGATGTCGGAATGATATTGTTTCCGCTTTTTTGTTAATTCATCACGGTGTACTCTTAGATGAGCGATGTAAGTATCTTGTGCAACCGTAGAGTGAGACCGACGCCATCTTCTCTCTAGCCTGCGCAGGCACTTGAGTGAGTCTCGGAGGTCTTTGGTATACCATGGTGCATGCTCTCGTTTCTTTGTTGTTGTTTTATTTGTGGCTGGTATGCATGCAATGGTCTTGAGGCTCTCGTCCCAGGTGGACACCAATGCATCTAGGTCGTGTGGTATGTTGTTGAGGAGTGGGAGGATCTTCTCTCTAAGCTCTTCTTTATTAAAGGGGCGGAAGCGCTTCAAGGAGGGTTCGTGGGCAGTGTTGGTTTTGTTGGAGTTTTTATTGTGTGTGTTAATAGGTATCTGGAATTGGATCAGGCTGTGGTCGGACCATGGCACAGGAGTTATGGTAGGTGGTATTAGTGGGGTGGTATCCTTATCCGTCTGCGGGGCAAAGATCAGGTCAAGTTTGTTTCCCTTGACGTGGGTGGGATTAATGACTAGTTGCTCATATCCTAGATCTTGTAACGCTTCTAGGAAAGCAGAGGCTTGAGATTCATGTAGCGTAGGCAGGTTGAAATCACCTAGGATCCAGTTCTGGGATCGTGGTCTGTTTGAGTTGCAGGCGAGGCCCATTATCGTTGCAAGATCCTCTGAGGATGGTGTTGGTGCTCGGTACAGTAGGTTGATCGTGCAGGTGTTATTTGTTATGGTGAGGGAGTCCAGGTGGGCTGTGCTGGTTGAGTTGCACATCTGGAAGCCTAGGCAGGTTTTGACAAGAATGAGTGTTCCTCCTCCTCTCTGATTGGTTCTATGGCATGTGTGGACTGAAAAACCTGTGGGTAACATCTGGTTGATGATTGCGTTGTCAGATTCTGATAGCCAAGTTTCTGTGATCATGATGATATCAAGATTATGGTTGTGACCAGATCGGTAATTATTGGCCATTTTGTACGTATTGACCTTGCGTTGATGAGTGCACACTTCAGGGCTTGATGGTGTTGCTGACGGTCCAAATGTGACTTCTTGAGATGTTGAAGTGGGATGTGTAATAAATGTGAGTAAGGCGTGTCGTTGGGTTCTCTTGGGAGGTGTTGGTGATAAACATTTATTTTAAACAATTTATTTAAATTCATGAAATGCTTTACTTAAAGGGAAACGATAGTGAAAAAGATCCTATTTAGGCAGACCGTGGGCTGGTTTGGATTTTTCTGTTGATCCCTCCTGATGGACCATGAGCCTGGAGCACATGCCATATAAGCAACTTTTAAACACGGCACATGGATGTAAAATCGGTGGGTGCTTTATACCCAAAGATTGTACATCAGTTATCCAAGGGAAAAGTTTCTCTCTGAAAACTGAAGTGGGAAATGTATATTATGCGCACAGATTTACAGTTACTGATTGTGTTGGTACTTTTTCCTATGTAAATATATGCAAAATGAAGTGTGTGGGTGCACTTTCTGGCCCATCCACCCCACTGGGAACAGCCTCTCAATATACACACACACACCTACCTAGGAATAGATACGTGTTGGATAATTTTTAAAGTCCCATTTCTACGCATACAATTGTTTTGTCCATGGAAATGTCTTTTAAAATTGCCCTCGCCAAGTCTGGTCGTGAGGTGCTTCATAGCCGAGTCGCCCTCACTACCTGACTCCCATAAAGCACTAGCAGTATCTCGGTCTTGGCTCACACAGAAAGAAGAAGCTGGGTCTGGCAATTGTAATTGGACTTGGAGAAACATTGGGCCAATCCATAGTTTTGTTTCTTTGAGCTCTCTCTGTCCCCCTTTTCATGCCTATACAAGAGGTACTGAGTGCTCTCTTGTGTTTCTCTGCAGAATTCAGTGCTGGGGAATCTGCGCTCCCTACTACAAATCCTGCGACAAGACCAGGCCCGAGGAATCCCTCATCGGCGGCGACACCGGAACCGCCATCTGCGCCGCTTCATGCGCCGCCTCCGAAGATGGGGCCTGCTGCCTGCAACAGCAACAGTAGTGACGGTTTCTGGTTCTACACAAGACGGGGGAACTTGCGGTGGTGGCGGCAGTACGGGCCAGGAGCCCACAGCGGCCTCCGTAGAATCTGAGGGAGTTGACGATGGTGAGGGGGCTACAGGTGGTGTAGAGTCAGCTGGTGCTTCTGAGGCTCCGCCCCTTCCACAAAAAGTGCCACTCACATCATCTGATCCCAGGCTTCAAGCTGGCAGTAATACTAATGTCATGCCAAGAATAGAAGTGGCAAGCCCATTGTCCTCTGGAAATGAATTTGCACCGGCCTCCTTTGGGTCAGTCTTATCTGGTGTGGTGCAGAGCTTGCGGGGCCGGTTCTTATCACACCATCAGGAGTGGAGGCCCCATAGTGATACAGAAACACTCTCTCAGTCCCGCTCGAGGGAGGAAGAGGAGGATGATGATGACGAAGTACTGTTACTACCACTGGCAGAAGGCTGGGCAGAGATGCTTCCAGAAATGCCAGGCACAACAGTAGTAGGAGATGATGTCATGCTTCTTCCTTGTTAACATTTCCCTCTTCCCTTATTTTATCCCTTTCTCTTTTCTAGAAATTTCTAGCTAAATTTCCCCACATCTCTCCTTTTTTAAAATCTTATATGAACAATTTAAACAAGATCAAAAATCCGCATCACTGCACCCTCTTAAGTCCTTGCCAAAGAATCTAATCCTGCACAGTGTAGAAAATATTAGGGCAACAAGTTGTGATGTCATACACGTGACAATTTGTTCTAACGCAATATCAACTATTGCACTTTTGTTGCGAATTGTGTGGGGGAAGGTCTTTGAGAGGAGGGCTGCAACTCCTGTACTTTATTAATTGGGACTTACATGGCTCATTATCCACCTGGTAAGGACCTTAATGATCACCGTAAGAGTTGCCTTAGCAAACTGCTTTGAAGATAAAACAATTTTATTTTTAGCTTTTTTTTAAAAACATTTAGATCCCTTTTTAGCTCAACTGAAGGTTTTATAGTAAGAATAATTGTACCCAGGATAAGCCATTTCCTTGCTGTTAATGCCTCTGAACACACATCCTGTGTGAGTTGTTATATAAATAGCTGACCCTATGGAAAATTCCTGTGGCCCCAGTGACTTAACATGTAAGTGCTGGGGTTTAGGTCATTCTGGACAAGCAAGGACATTTGCTGGTGACATCCTCCAGACAGATCCTGTGTGCGGTGCTATCCTCTAGCTCAGATATTCTTTTTATGGAATCGCTGAGTATGCTTTCTATGCTTGCTGACCCTCCCCCTCCTCTCTGTCAATATTTTTCCATCAGAACCTACAGCATGTGGTACTTTCACTCCTGACAATCCCAAAATAAAAAAAAATAAAAACAAACTTTCCAACGTCACTTCCTGGCTGTTCTTATCTGTGTTACCAAGCCCCCTTCCTCAACCAGACAATTAACACCAGCTTCCTTATGCCATCATCTAATTCTTCAGACCCCCCGGGTTCCTTATGTGGTCCCCCATCACATCCACACACACACAGGCCACATCAGCATACCCTACCCAGGACTGGGATTGAGCACCGGAGGAGGAGTATAATCGTCAGTAACATAAGCACTCTGCCGACTGGATTTGGTAAACATACTGGCAGCAGATGACACTTTGGGAGCTAGCAGCCTATCCGTTATCTGAGGCAGCACATAGCAAGAAGTGGGAAAAGATAACAGTCCGCCTGACAGAAGAACTAAGGAGGATCCAGTTCTGACAAAGAAGTGCCGATGAATTCCCCTATTCCTGACAGCAGTGGCTTTGTGTCCCCCCCCCCACTCCCATCTGCAAACACTACTGAAGCAAACCATGCCACGCCAGTCTTGCTCCCACATCATTCACTATCAACCTCTGTGTCTTCCTAGCACACCTGTTTCTGATGAAGACCCGTCTCCACTTCTGCATACTCCAGCAGCCATAAGGCTTCCTGCAGACCAGATCAGCCATCAGGACGGCTGTTACCTACTGGAACCAGCAACAGGCCTCATGGTCTCGGCTGGAGCCCCAACCCCATGGTCCTCTACCAAGTATCACGTTTTTCAAGATGACTCCATTTCTGCCAATGAGCTCTCCCTACCCCATGATTCAGAGGATGAATCGTCCCAGCAGCTACATGGCCCCTCTAGACCAGCACTGACCTATTAGCAACCTAGGCAGGAGCATGCAGAGGACGACTCTTGCCCAAAATTCCTACTAAAATTATCCAGATCGCTCTGGCAGCCACACAGGCCCCCACCTCCAGGAAAGATTTTCAGCCTACACAAGTCTATGAACACACCAAGAAAAATCTTAGCTCTCCCCTTCATGATGTCGTCTGGGACCTACAGCTTGGTGCATTGTAATCTCCTCTCTGTGTCAGAGCAGCCCTGCAGCGACTAGAGACCAATAGAAATGCACTGTGGGTTCTGGCCACCTACAGTCCCAGTTACCTCGCTACTCCATGATCTCTGAGGCTGCCCTAAAAAGATCGAAGGCAGCAAAGTCAATGAGCCATGCCTTGCCGGGACGTGATCACAAGATCCTTAATGTGATTGGCAAGAAGATGTACCAGAACCCCATGCTTACTTTGAAAATTCATGTGCATCAGCTACAGATGCTGAACTACTACCGTTCGCTCATGGAACAGGCCACATTGCCCGATCTGCCCCCAGAGACTCTTGAGTAGGTCCACCTTCCTTTCAGGAGTGCGCTTACCGTTTCCTTTAGGCAGCTTATGATGTGTACAACATTACCTCAAGAGCTGCAGCTGTGACTGTTGGTGCCCACAGAGTAGCATGGCTCCACGCATCAGGACTTCATCTCGCAGATACCTTCTTAAGAGATAAAGTTTAGGACATATTTACGCAGATGAAATCCAACTGCTCCATGATCTAGGAGTTCTCTACTCCATTGCAGGAGCAGTCTTCCCAATAGTAGTCACCAGAACAGCGCAGGGAGGACATGGCCACACCTCTTAAAAACAAGGAAACATTTTATTTTGTAAAACATTCAAAGGTACAGATCCGACTTGGCCAAGTTTCGGCTCTCAGCCTGCATCAGGAGTCAAAAAACAAAACACATGAATATTAAAAAATACATTAGAAATATAATAATAATCTCCAAACTGTACAGTAAAGAACAAACAAAAATAAAATGAAAAAGAAACATACAGTACTGATTAAGATTCAATTGCATATATACTCCAATGGCAGTCAGGAAATTGTAACAAAAACCTATAAATATGTTTTGTGTTTTATTTTTGTTTGTTCTTTATGTACAGTTTGGAGAATATTATTGTATTTCTAATGTACTTTTAATATTCATGTGTTTTGTTTTTTGACCCCTGATGCAGGCTGACAGCTGAACTTGGCCAAGTCGGGTCTGTACCTTTTTGAAGGTTTACAAAATAAAAGGTTCCTTTGTTTTTAAGAGGTATGGCTGTGTCCTCCCTGCGCTGTTCTGGCGACTCCTGTGATTTCTGCGGAAGGTTCTTCTTCTTCTTTCCCTGGTGTTCTCTGCAGTCTTCCCAGTACTGAAGAGACCAGCAACCCTTCTTCAAGAGGCAGTTTTTCCAACATTTCTATCCTGATGACGATATTGGCCGTATGCAAGACCCTCCACCCTTCATCAGATTCATCAATCTTATCAGCAGCACTGGTGCCCTTGGAAAGGAAGCAGCAGTATCCGTGCTCAAGCCCAACTCCTCCTTTTGACTGTTTGCCAGTAAGGGGCTAAATACGTTTTTTTCAGGGAAGACCATCAGGCCATCGCTACTGACCGCTGCGTTGTGGAGCAGGGTTATCTGCCGTTTGCTTCACCCCTCTGGCCACATTCCTGTGCCATTTCTGCTGCATCCCAGTGCAACATCTTCCAAGCAAAACTCAAAGCCCTGCTGGAAGCAGCTTCTGTGGAACTTCTACCTTCATGGCAACAGGGTCAGGATTTTTCTAGGAAGTCGTTCCTCATTCCCAACTTCAATGTCTACATCAAACAACAGAAATTCAAGTTGGAATGACTGGACCTCAAAGATGCTTACAGACAGAGATCCCCATCCCACATCTTACCACTGCTTTATCTTCCAGGGCCAGCATTTTCAGTACAAGAGTTCAACCCTTTGGTCTGTCCTCTGCTCAAAGGGTATTCCCTGAGTGTCCAGTAGTGGTGGCAGCACACTTCCGCAAAGCTGGCTGCTTTGTTTATCCTTACTTGGGGTACTGGCTGATCTTAGGCAAGGATTTGGCAACAGTCCTAGCCAACCTAACCAATGCCAGTTGATGACCAGATCATTTTAACCCATGGCACAGGCCTCCCTCAAGCACATCGCTTGAAAGATTCTGTTCTTGATCGCAAGAACATTTGCATGCCACATCAATGAACGTCAGGGGATCATCCAAAATTTCTTCCCAAAGTAATATCTGCATTCAACATAAACTAGTCTATTGTCCTTCCTTTCCTCTTCCCAAAATCTCGCACCACATTGACTCTGCACTCCTCTGACTATAGGAAGGCACTCCTATATTACCTGCACCCCACATGGACTTTTTGGTGGGTGTCGCAACCCATCATATTCAATCCAAACAACTGGGGCTGCCACCAGCCAAATGCACCCTAGCTACCTGGGTCTCCGACTGATTGACTTTTGCTACTCAGCAGCTGGGCTATCATCCCCTGGAAGAATTGTTCCCCATAATCTCAGAACCATGGCCAAAATGATGGCTCACCTGTGCCCCTCAGCGTGGTCAACAATCCATACCTTCGAATGGTATTATTGCCTGGATATTTCCAAGGACGTTGCAGTTGGTCAGTCCATCCATCCTTCACAACCCGTTTGCCTTATAAACTTCACCATCACTATGCATCTTTAAGTCGCCAATACACTATAAATATCCATCCACCGGCAATCCATAGCTCTGGAATCAACAGCACATGTGCCTGCATTTTCCAAGCTTGCCCACAGAAAAAGCAGAGTTACTTACCTGTAACAAAGGTTTTCTGTGGACAGTGGGGAAATGCAGCCACATTTTCCCTCCTGTCCACCATTTACTACATATTACACTTCGTACTTCTGGACCTACCGAGAGAAGAGGAGGAGTGTCAGCAAGCGCAGGAACAGAGTCTAAAAAAAAGAAATTCTGAGCTAAAGGACAGCACCGCACATAGGATCCATAGAGAAAGTTGCCAGCAAATGTCCACAGAGAACACCCATTACAGGTTAGCAAATCCGCTGTCCCCTCAAAGGATTTCTTACAAACACACATCGGCTGCTCCCCAGCTCCAACTTCTAATTAATGGGGTACATCGTAAATGTAGGCTGTAACAGTACTTTTCTATATCTTCTAAAACTGAGGAAGATGACCCATTTTTTAAACTGTAAATATTAACTTGGTTCATAAATGTTTTTGTACATATGGAAGAAATGTTTTAACAGATCAGACCCATTCTGTCTCTAACACAAGGGGGAAGAAGATATTCTATTTTGACGCTTCCTCATCCCTCAGTGATAACTTTATCTCTCAGCCATAATAAAAGAATAAAAAAAAAAGAAAATAATACATCTAAAGTGTCTCTTGTAGACCACAAGATGGCAACATTGTAAAAGAAAAGACACCTTTAAGTTACTATTAGCTTTTTCAACTTCCTGTGTAGTTGATACATCACTTCCTGTGTGTAGAAACTTCTCTAGCGCTATCTGGCCCTTTTTGCTAGGGTTAACCCGACGGGTAACACGTCACTGATCTATATTTGATTGTTTTGCAGTGTAGATGATACCTTTAATGTTTGTCTTTTCTTAAATGCAGTATATATTTTTATATGCTTTAATGATGGGAGTGGTGAGGTAGAAGCCTGTTTTTATTGACTCTTAGCATTCCATGCAGTGATAAACCTTCCTCGATATTTCGTGGCGTTGAATTATATAGAAACAATCCGATCCTGTCTTAAACACATGGAATTTGCTGCCGTGGCAGCGAAAGATTAATTAGAAGAGTTAATAAACAGGAATATATTTTGTAAGAAATTAAAAGGGAATAGACCATTGTGAATTTTTTGTAATTTCAGCAAATTGTTCTAGAAATTGCCACTACTCTTTCAAGAAATTTTGGAAAAGCAGGAACACTGGGGATAAAGGGAGGGTGAGGTTTGAAAAATTAATGAAACAAGCAAAAGAATCTGGAAAAATATTGCGCAGTTAACTTTTTTTTTTTTTAAATCTTTTTAAATAGGGTGGCTAGTTGTGAAAGCAGTTGTGATAAGACAGAAGCTTGGGCAGATGGTGATAACTAGCGTGGGATAATCCTCTGTCCCGGGATTCACCTGTAGTGAAAACCCAAAAATGCAATAGCACTGCAGTCAAAAGATCACTCTTAAATGGAATGGCTGAATGTAGCACGTTACCGCTTAAAGTAGCAGCAAACACTGTAATTAAAGAATTTAATTTTAGTTTGTGTTTTTCTAATAGATATTTGCACATATATACCTTAAATATTGAATTCAACTGGTGGTGTTTTTATAAATTCCTAAAGCTGAACATTATTTGCTGGGTTATGAGAAAACCACACCCTCTGCATTGGGCAGCCATCTTTGCAAGTATTGGGCATCACACCAGAAATGCTGGAAGAGGGCCACACTCGGGGTTATGCAAGCGGAGCAGCCACACAGGGTGCGAGTAAGGAAGGGGCACTGTCGTCATCACTGGGCTTCCAAGAAGCCCAACAAGAGCGAGTTCCTGCATGTGGCGGCGGGGGACAGTTACTAGGTTCACAGGTTACCCAGGGTACATTGCTAACTTGGTACTGTGCATGATGCCCTTTATGTACCAGTTTAACCCTCGTCTGGTTGAGATCCTTTGAGATAGTGGCTTCCAAACAAGACTGCTGCCTGAAGGGGTGGGTGGGCTTCAAAAGAATTGTAGAGGTGGAGGAAATTCAAGCAGGCTGGCCTGGCAGTAACAGTTCTGCTAGTGTCTTCTCTCTGCTTGGTTGTATGCAGAAGGTATGGCTTACGTAAAAAGGAAGACTATACGTTCTTGTAGCTGACACTGATCTGCTGTTGGGATATCTTCTCTTAGGACGTTTTAATGGGTTTTGGTTGATATGAATTGTTTTTCTATTTTTATAGATGTACTGGGAAAATTGGATATATATATATATATATATATAATCAATCATCTGTCTGTATTTACAAAGGAATCTTAATGTGGTGTTTTTATTGAGCTTTGCCTACCTCGTCCTCACTTGCCTAAAACACACATGTGCTTTTTCTATTATACAAAATCAGGGCAACAGAAAGCTCCGGCTGGCTTGGAGTCAAGAGGCTGGAGCTCTGTCCTTGCTGAGGATGCTGAAAGACAAACCTTGCAATCCCACCCCTTAGAGCTTCTTGATGGGTGCTAGAATGGTGGGAAGGTGTCCTGGCATTTTGAGGGCTAAGAGGCCATGCTCTGAAAACACAGGAGACCTGTAAAATCTTCAACCTAGAAGTCAGTGTGTTTGTTTCTGCAAAGGCAAAGTGTTGAAGTATAATCTGACCTGGACCAAATTTGGACTGTGAGCATTGTATTTGAATCTACGTGGTTTGAACCTAAACCATCTTTTTGTCCCTAAAGGAAAGGAATCTGTTGTCTGTTTAAATTCTGCAACATGTATGCCAGGACATGCTTATTTTTCTGTTAAGTGCCTACTTGAATAAAGACCAGCTTCCGTTTCCAAACAGAGTGTGGTTTATACTTAAGACAGCATTAAGGAGTAAAACATTGACGTATGAGCATAGGATTTGAGTACCTTTAGGAATACATTGCATAGGAGTCCAATGACTACCATAAAATCCATCAAATCTCTGCCCAGTTTCATTCCTGGTCTAATGCCATAGATCTCGGTTGTTCCCTGACTTTTCTTTCACTCCTTCATGAATGTGGACACTAAGAGCAGACCTGGGGTAAAAGGCCGAATAGCAATAGCGTGAATAGCCTCAGACTGGAATAGAGCGTACCATGTACGAGTCGATGTACAGTCACAGTAAAATCATTATGAGAGTGCTATTAGTCTGAAAAGTTATTAGGTAAGGCTTTCAGTCAGAAAAGAGTACACTTTGGACATGTGATACCGGCGTAGCGCTTAGTAAACATTTGTGGGCTGTGTTACCAACGCAGGGTCATTGCTAACTGCATGGGGATATGTACATCTGTTCCTCTGCAGTTAGTGCAGACAAGCCACTCGGTACCACAGAGACCAGGCCTTGGTTGCAAGAACACCATCCATTGAGGTGATGTTAGTTGCACCTGCACTATCGGCATCTGGCACGGTTAGCATGGGCCATTAAGGCCTATGCTAGCCACGATGTGCCAGAAACATCCCTGTCATCCTACCCAGCATAGCGCAGGGGCTTTAGTGCAGGAGCCCCACACCACATTTTAGCATGATGCCAAAATGGTGCAGTAACCCGTGCTACCCTGGTAGCGTGGTTTATTAAACATGCCCCTTTGAGTAGTGACAGAATAAAATGTGAGCAGCAACATTTATTAAATTCCTACAGGGTACAGCCAGAGCAGAAGAAACTTTTAGTAATGACTAGAGTAGAGGTTGAGTAAGAGAGAACTACTCCTCCTTCAGAAGTAACAGGAGGATTCCGGAGTAGCCACAGTATAGTTTGAGTAAGAGGAGAATACATTTTGGGGTATATTTGCTAAGCTGCACTAGCTGTTAACACGGGCATGAGTGCATACTAATAGCCTGTGTTAACAGCATGCAAGCTAAGCAGACAGCACAGGGTTAATTCTGCACTATTTGCACAGCGCATGACAGGGAGGGAAATGAGGGGGGCAGGGGCATGTTGGCATAATGCAGCGTGGGCATTGACTGCGTGCATTCACCATCATTGTTGCAGATGGCACAGGTGCACTTAACACCACCTCCATGGGTGCCGTTACCAGCCTCTGTAATGCTGTCAGTACACGTTAGGGTCCAAATCAGTGAGGTATCTGCGGGAGCACTGGCAGGTCAAATGCAAGGCATTGATAAAGCAGGCAAAGGGAGAATTTGAGAAGAAGCTTGCTGCGGAAGCAAAAACGTGAAATAACGATTTTTTTCAAGTACATTCTTAGCAAAAAACCTGTGAGAGAGTCAGTTGGTCTATTAGATGATAGAGGAGTTAAAGGGGCACTAAGAGGCGACAAGGCGATAGCGGAGAGACTGAATGAATTCTTTGCTTCGGTCTTTACTGAGGAAGATGTAGGGATGTTACCCATGACTGAAGTGGTATTTAAAGGTGCGGAAGAATTGAAGGAAATATCGATACATCGGGAAGATGTATTACAACTATTAGATAAACTGAAAAGTAGCAAATCACCTGGGCCGGATGGTATACATCCAAGGGTGTTGAAAGAACTGAAATATGAGATAGCAGGTCTGCTATTAGTAATCTGTGAATTTTCATTAAAATCATCTGTAATACCTGAAGATTGGAGGATCGCCAATGTAACACCAATTTTTAAAAAGGGTTCCAGGGGTGATCCGGGAAACTACAGACCGGTGAGCCTCACGTCAGTACCGGGAAAAATGGTAGAAACCATCATAAAGAATAAAATTACTCAGCATGTAGATAGTCATGGCCTAATGGGAGACAGCCAACATGGTTTTAGACAAGGAAGATCTTGTCTTACTAATCTATTATGTTTTTTTGAAAGTGTGAATAAACAGGTGGATGAAGGTGAGTCGGTTGATATTGTGTATCTGGACTTTCAGAAAGCCTTTGACAAGGTCCCTCATCAGAGACTTTTGGCAAAACTAAAGAGTCATGGGATAGGAGGCAGTGTACTACTGTGGATCAAGAACTGGTTAAAAGATAGAAAGCAGAGGGTTGGGCTAAATGGCCAATTTTCCCAATGGAGAAAAGTGAATAGTGGTGTACCCCAGGGATCTGTGCTGGGTCCGCTGCTTTTTGCCATATTCATAAATGATCTGGAAAGTGGAATAACGAGTGAGGTTATCAAATTTGCAGATGACACAAAACTATTTAAAGTTGTTAAAACCCAAGAGGATCGTGGAAAATTGCAAGAGGATCTTGATAAACTGGAAGACTGGGCATCAAAATGGCAGATGAAATTTAATGTTGACAAGTGCAAAGTTATGCACCTAGGGAAGAACAACCCAAACTATGGTTACACGATGCAAGGTTCCACATTAGGAACCACCACCCAGGAAAAAGATTTAGGCGTCATTGTGGATAACATGTTAAAACCCTCGGCCCAGTGTGCAGCCGCAGCCAAGAGAGCAAATAGAATGCTAGGTATCATAAGGAAAGTAATGGAAAATAAAACAAAAGATATTATAATGCCTCTATATAGTTCCATGGTGAGACTGCACCTTGAATATTGTGTGCAATTCTGGTTGCCGTATCTTAAAAAGGATATAGCGTTATTAGAAAAGGTTCTAGAGAAGAGCCACCAAAATGGTAAAAGGGATGGAAGGATATTCCTATGAAGAAAGGCTAAAAAGGTTAGGGCTCTTTAACCTGGAAAAGAGACGGATGAGGGGAGATCTGATAGAAGTCTATAATTTAATGAACGGAGTGGAACGGGTAAACGTAGATCGATTGTTTACCTTATCAGAATATAGAAAGACTAGGGGACATGCAATGAAGCTACAGGGTAAACTATTTAAAACTAATAAAAGAAAATATTTCTTCACTTAACGTGTAATCAAACTCTGGAATTTGTTACCGGAGGATGTAGTAAAGGCTGTTAGTGTAGCTGGGTTTAAAAAAGGTTTGGACAAGTTCCTGGAGGAAAGGTCCATAAACCATTATTAAGAAGGGACCCAGGATATCAATGCTTGACCCAGTACAAGCATTGTGGAACCTGTGTCTTTTGGGGAAACTGCTAGGTACGTATGACCTAGATTGGCCACTGTTGGAAACAGGATACTGGGCTTGATGGACCTTGGTCTGACCCAGTATGGCATATCTTATGTTCTTAAGTACATGTTCCCAACAGGTAGCTCACAATTTGCACATACCATATGCTACCTGCAAAACCCTAATGCACTTCAGTAGAAATGAGACAAGCGGCGTAGCAAGCAGAACAGATTTTGAGCTGGGAGAGTAGAAAACAAGTACACAGAGAGAGTAGTCTGAGGTAGAAAATACATATTAACATATCAGTTTTCATCCTATCTCTGCTTTCTGTCTTTTTGCTCCTGTATGTCTCTTCCTCTTTCAGTCTCCCTCCTAATTTCTCTGTAAATATACTCCTTAATCCCAGTTCTAAAAAAAACCAAGTTTTCTTTTTCTTTAAGCATTCCCCACCTCCCCCTTACAGATACAAAATTGTTTTCTCCTAAGCCACTAATTAATGCCCTTCTCTGCTAATTAGATAATTTTCTTCTCTTCTTCCTAAGTGGTACTAGCAGCTCCCTGCTTGCCGCCTGCTAATCACTGTAAGGTGCTAACAGCAGAGCACATCAGCCAGCTGTTAAAGAGACCTTCCAGCTGTGCTTCCCTGTGGCATGGAGTAGGAGTTTGCACAGTGCTTATTTGCATGCTCCCACATCTGCATAAGGTGCACCACCCCACCACCTTCTCTATCCCACCCATCTCCCTCGCTTCTTTGGTTTGTGTAGATTGCATGTAGGGTTGCCAATTGGCTCCAGATGTACCTGGTAGTCTTGATCCAGTCCTGGATTTACCCCAGTGCATGCAGGGACATGTAGTTCTGATATCTGCATTGCACGTCATAAGAAAAGCAAGATTACAAGGCCCTGCATGCGGGGGGGGGGGGGGGGTAAATTCAGAACTGGATCAAGCCTTTCAGGTGCATCTGGAGCCGGTTGGCAACCCTAATTGCACGGAACAAAGGCAGATTTTTCAAAAAGCAGCAGATCAGATTCAGGAAACTTTCTTGGCCTGATAATTGTACATGTGTTGCCAAAGTAATGAGACGTTATTTGCAATGTATTTAAAGAAATATCTCTTTATGAAGAGGGTGGTAGATGCATGGAACAACCTCCCAGTACAGGTGGTGGAGATGGTGATGGTATTTGAATTCAAGAAAGCATAAGCAACGCACAGAGGATCCCTGAGATCAAGGAAGGGATTGCAGAGCTCAATGTAGTTATTGCGAATGGGCAGACTGGATAGGACCTACAGTCTTCATCTGCCATCATTTTCTGTTTCCAGGTTGCTTTTATTTTATCCATATACATTACATCAAACGTTCAAATCTTTTTGGAAATTAAGAGCCAGAAACTAGACATATGCCAGGAAGTTCAAATTCTGCTTGGGGGCCCCATAGGGCAGGCGTGGCCAAACCCTTAGGCAAACTAGGTGATTACCAACGGCAGCTTCTGGAAGCAGCAAATAGGGAATTCAAAGCTAAACAATAGATTCTGGCAGCCGGGGGGGAGCATAAGGCTTAAGGTTTCCCTAGGGTGCCAACACCTAGCCTAATGGTTAAGAGCACTGGCTTGGGAACCCAGAGACCAGGGTTTGATTCCCACTAGCTCTCCTTGTGGCCTTGGGCAAGTCACTTAACCCTCCATTGCCTCAGAAAAATCCAAGTTATCAATGTCCCTGTTTAATGTACATTACCAAGTCTAAGTTTCAATGTAAACCGCTTTGATTGAAATGATAAAGCAGTATAAAAACCTGTTAAATACAATAAATAAACACCTTGAACCAACTCTGCAGCCAGCCAGCCCTGCCATAGGGTCAGGCAACTTCCCCCTCCCCCTTCTGCCTGCCCAATAAAACTTTAAGCCTCTATTGAGACTAGCAGGAGGGAAAAACGACAAACTCTAAACTTACTCTACAAGTGTTGCCAGGATTTATTTGTTTTATTTATTTATTTAATGGCTCTTCTATACTGCGCTATTCATAGCAGCGTGGCATACATTTAACAGAACCTTATACAATGCAGTCGGGGCTGCATTGTATTTGCAGTAAACAGGAACTATAACTTGGACATAACTGGGGTAACTCTCTACAAATTATTTACACTAATAAATGTACTGTACATACTGAAATTTACACGGAGTTGCACTGTATCATATTATTGCTTTACTATACTGCCTAGTACCCAGATCAAGGGTTCAGCTTCCACTGGCACTCCTTGTGACCTTGATCAAGTCACTTTACCCTCCATCGCCTCAGAAGAAGAAAAGGATGTTTCCTGAATGCATTTATTTATTTATAGGATTAAACACCTTTCTCAAAGATTCACCTAAGGCCATATACAACAGGTATTTTTTTTTTTTTTAAGTGCCATCAAGTCAGTGTTGACTCATAGCAACCCAGCTACCTCTGGGTTTTCTTGGCAATGTATCACCGGAAGTAGATTGCCAGCCTTTTCTTCCAAGGCAATGGAGGGTAAAGTGACTTGCCCAAAGTCACAAGGAGTGCCAGTGGGAATCAAACCCTTGATCTTCTGGGTATGAGGCAGTTGCGGTAACCACTAGGCTACTCCTTCACTCCACAACAGGTATAGCTTAACAAAAATAGCTTACCCTGTAGAAACAACATAGCCATAGTGAAAAGACTAAATGTCAGTGTAATACGCAGAATAGTGAAGTAAACTTGGACATAGCCAAAGAAAATTATTATTATTTTTCAGTGCCATTGTGTCACTACTGACTCCTGGTGACGCAGCTGCCTCTGGGCTTTCTTGGCAATGCATCACCGGAAGTAGATTGCCAGCCTCTTCTTCTGAGGCGATGGAGGGTAAAGTGACTTGATCATGGTCACAAGGAGCGCGAGTGGAAGCTGAACCCTTGATCTGGGTACTAGGCAGTATAGTAAAGCAATAATATGCTTCAGTGTCAATAATGTGCACATTAAAAT
Source organism: Ichthyophis bannanicus (assembly GCA_033557465.1). Taxonomy (NCBI): domain Eukaryota; kingdom Metazoa; phylum Chordata; class Amphibia; order Gymnophiona; family Ichthyophiidae; genus Ichthyophis; species Ichthyophis bannanicus. The sequence goes on from CM066048.1 coordinate 128,312,869, forward strand.
AGCACCGTAGCACATCAATATAACAGAAATATGTACAATGTCAGAAGAATATACATGAAACACCATAACATTCATACTGCATACTTGCCTTCAGGCTAGTCACCCAATGTCTTCTTACCCATCTTTTCTGTTTGTATGTCCCAATTGCACTTGTCCCCTCTGCTGCCTATTTTAGAAGTTACTGTGCTGACATTGTGAACATTCATATAGCAAACATATGGTACTCGCAATACAAATGAAATATATTCATGTTCTTCTGTGCTGCTGATTAAAGTAACACTATATTTATTTATTGTTTTACTCTCCATTTTAATAGAAGCAGAGTCCCAAACAGAACCATATTAAAAGGACACACACTGCGGAAGTCTGGGCCTAGTTTTAGTCCAGCAGAAGAGGAAAAGTTTCTGCCAAAGGCTTTTTACTGGGGTAAATATCTTTGAAATGTGTTCTCAAAATGGTTAAAAATTATAAATTGGGCTTCTGGTTTAGCCAGCATGGAGAGCATACGTGCCTGAGCGAGCTCCCCAGGTCCACACTCTAGAGAACCCGATCTTACCGTCTCCCCGGGGTGGAATCACCCAAAATGCAACTGGAATGCCTAAAACTCTCAAACAAAAGACTGCCCCGATGATATGGGATCTGTACCTGCTAAGGCCAGAGAAAGTAATGACCCGATGGGGAGCGCACAAGCCCCAACATCTCCTTTGTTGTCAACAGGGAGCAAGGATGCAGAAACATGATCAGTTTCCCAGATCTCAGAACCATCCTAGGGACTCAAAGAAAGAAATTGTGGATAAAGTCTGGGCAAAAAATGAAGAGATGTTCACGGCGGTGGGGATCCGGTTGGAGGAAGCTGAGGCCTGAATCGGCAAGACAGAAGACATTCAATCACACATGAAAAGATCCCTGGCCTCACTTCAGCAGCAAGTCGGCTGGCTCCAGTCCAAAACAGAGGAACTGGAAAATAGAGAGCGCCACTCTAATCTGCAGGTATTTGGGATACCGGAGGGGGCGGAAGACTGAGACGCCAAACAATTTATTTGCGCCTTTTTAGAGGAGTGCTTTCCCAGCTGCCCTTCTCCTAGTCTGTATGAAATAGAAGATGCCCACAGGGACCTGAGAGCGCGGCCAGAAGCTCCAGCACAACCCCAGGCCTTTATAATTAAAATGCTATGGTTTCAGGACCTGGAATTTATTATCCGAAATGCATGCAAAACTGGGTATGTCACATATAAAAACTGGAAAGTATTTGTCTACCCAGATATTGTGGAACGCAGAAGAAAAGAACTTTTAAAAATTAAGAACAACTTGGCACAGCAAGGAATACAGATGGCTGTTTGGTATCCTGCCAAGCTAACCATGGTGGTCAATGGGACATGTCCGCTTCTTCTCCTCCCTGGAGACCATGGACAAATTCATGAAATCAGCAAGGGCAAAGGACCTGCAGCGACAGCGGGTAGACAGGCAGCAGTGGCTGAAAAACACCAATGCCTCTCGGGCGCAGTCAGAGGCGGGAGACTGCAGAGAAGAAAATGGCGGGAAAAGCACCCGCCCTCGCAAAGGGGGATTGCAGAAAGACACGCAGGACAGCCCAGATCTAACATCTGTCGAGGACAGTATGGAGGAAGGAGGGGTCTCACCAGCGGGAACAACATCCAGCACCTCCTAAGAAACAGCTAATTGGCACACCGGTGAACAGAGTGGTTTTTGCTGTTACAGGCGTCCTGATGTATAGGGGCAGGTGGGAGCAGAACGGAATTCTATACAGTACCACCCACCCCTATAGGCCCCTCCAGAGAGACTAGTCACAGTGAATGGACAGAGCCCCGTGTAAAGGGACAATGGGGGAGAGGGATGAATGGATTGTGTCGACCAAGATAAAGGGGGAGTGACTGAAAGGGGGGGGGTATGGAAACCAATAACCAACAAAGAAGTGAAAGGCTGAGTGAAAGGTTTGAATGTGGGACAACTGTTTTTTTAACAATTGTTAGTTTATCTGTTGTGTTTTGTGGCGGCATCGTGGGGGGCGGGAGACAGGGTCAGGGGGATGATGGGGGGACAGCAGAGCATAATGGGGATGGAAGGGCATTAAGGTGGCTTCGTTGAATGTATGGGGGAGGGGGTCAATAGCCCAATCAAAAGATAGAGAATTTTGGCCTGTTTTGCCAGGGCCCGAGTGGGTGTGGTTCTTTTGCAGGAGTCTCACCTCAACCAAGAGGAGCATGAGAAGCTGAAAGGACACGATTATTCCCTCATGTTCAGCTCCCCATATGACTCAGAAAAACAGAGGGTGGCGATACTCGTGCATAAGAGAGTGCCCTTCATAGTATATATGACAGGAGGGGACAGCACTGGGAGAGTGGTGTGGGTTATGGGGAGAGTGGACCAGGATGAGATACCCATACTAAACATGTATGTCCCGAACAGGAGCAAAGGCACCTTCTTTCAAACCTGGATGAAAGAATTTTAGAAAGTAGCCAAAGGGGATTGGATTGTCACAGGGGATCTCAACTGCGCATTGGGGGAGGAGGACTGCTCCAACTATCAAGCCCAGAAACACAGACGGGAGGGCCTAAAGCTGCAGCAAAAATGGGACCTGGTAGCTATCTGATGAAAGGAGAATATGGGCTCCTGGGAATATACCTGTTTCTCAGCACGAGGGGGTACATATTCTAGAATTGACTATTTTTTGGGGCGCAGGAATCAAATAGGAATTTTCCACAATGTACAAATCCACCCCATTTTGATATTGGACCATGGCATGATAATTGGCTAGTGGTTGCCCCAGTAGAAGCCCAGCCCAAGGGAGAGAATCTGGAGAGCAAATATTTCCCTGATTGAGTGAGAAGGGACTAGCCAAACTCCGGCAAACATGGTGAGAATATTTGCAGAACAATGACACAGGGGAGGTGGCGGATGGGATGTAGGGAAAGGGTACATGAGGGGCATAATGATACAACTGGGGGTTCAACACAAGGAGGAGAGGGAGAGGGAACACCAACAACTCCAGAAGGAATGGTCTGCCAAGCCATCATCATACCGATACTGGACTACTGTAACCAAATTTACCTGGGTCTCCCAAAACACACACTCCGACCCTTACAGTTGGCACAAAACACAGCCGCACGAATAATAACAGGATCCACAAGACAAGACCACATCACCCCCATTATGAACCTCCTACATTGGCTGCCAATAGAGTCCTGCGTTCGATACAAAACAATACTGAACCTTTTCAAAATCAAACAGGACATCTCAATGGACAGTCTGCAGGCTATCATCAGCTTTGACTCCAGTCTCAGACCCAGAAGAAAAGGTACCACGAACACCATCACAACCCCTAAAGAATTTACCAAAATGAGACAAACCACTTGAAAGAGAGCTATATCCCTGGCAGCTCCCGTCATCTGGAACTCCCTCCCTGACAGCTTGAGATCAACGATTGACATTAAGGACTTCCGAAAATCACTCAAAACAATGCTCTACACAGAACATTATGGAGAAATCACGTGACTCTAAAATCTTTACCTATTATACCCCCCACCCAACAACTCCCCTCCCCCCTCTTGTACATAGCCCACTGTAAATAGCTCACCCCTGTATATATAGCACCCCAAATTAAGATGTACCTACCCACACACCCAAGAACACTACCTACATCACCACTGCATGCCGACACCCCTGCCTCACCCCAACTGATTGGTTTGCAGTGTAAAACCGCTTTGATTAAAGGATAAAGCGGGATATAAATACTTATAAATAAAATAAACCCAGATCCATACCAGAGTCAAAAAGATTTATCAGCGCCTGATTCAGATTAGGGCAAGGCTAAACTCACTAGACACTGCATATACTGGGTTTTTAATGAGGACTACTAAAATACATTACATGGAAAGTGGCAATAAAGCCAGAAAACGTCTAGCCTGGCAGTTGTGAAAGAAACGGAAGACTCGGTTAGTGGCGGAAATTAGCACCCAAGAGGGGCAAAGGGCAGTTAGCAATGAGGAAATAGCAGGGGCTTTCCAAGCTTTCTATGAACAACTCCATCATTCTGAAGGCACAAGCTTCTCTGAGCTGATATCCACCTATTTAGATAGCATAGAACTCCCTAAGGTAGATCAGATAGAGGAAACAGCACTCAGGGGTCCCATTGGCACTGATGAAGGCAGACCGCCGGATCAGTGCAGAAGTTACAGTCTGATCACCCTTATTAACAGTGATGCAAAGCTATATGCCAAGGTGTTAGCATCACGCCTTGAGAGAGTTCTCCCACAGTTGATCCACCCAGACCAAACGGGATTCACCGGGTCACCTCATCTCAGATAATGTTTGAAGAGTGGTGAATCTCATTAAGGCTAGGAAAGATCCTACACTCTGTATGGCTTTAGACGCTGAAAAAGCCTTTGACAGGGGGGAATGTGCTTTTTTGTTTCTGACAATGAGAAGAATGATATTGGGGGAGCACTTCACCCAAGGGATCAAGGCCCTGTATGCGCTCCCAAAAGTCTGCATACTTGTTAATGGGCAACAATCTGCGGAATTTGTGCTAGAGCGAGGGACCCGTCAGGGGTGCCCTCTCTCCCCAATGCTATTTGCAATTGTTATTGAGGCGTTTGTGGCCTGAATTTGGCAAAACGCAGGAATTAGCCCGGTGCAGTGGGCAATCCCAGCATAAGGTACTACTCTATGCAAATGATACATTACTTTTTATGTCTCACTCAAGGGAATACTTTCCGGCTCTGCTGCTGAAAATCGACGAATTTGCTGAAGTATCCAGTTTTAAAGTCAGTCTGACAAAAACTGAGGTGCTGGCACTGGGGAGACTCCAACGCAGTGAGTTGCCACAATTCCCCTTCCAGTGGACCAACAAAACCCTTAAATACCTGGGGGGTCAGGCTATCCGCAGATCCAGCGGAGTTGTATTGTAGCAGCAAAGCGCAGACAAACCAATGATACCAGGAGTCTGTTCAGAAGGTCCAAATCATTTATTTGTGCACAAGTCTCGAACCAGTCAATTTCAAAATGGCTGAGCAAAGTTTTCAAGCATTACAACAACTTTTATAGACTTCTGTTCCATTCTAGGTATAGAAAAACATTTCATTGGTCCCGGTAACCTCCCGTACCTCCCGTACCTCTTCCATTGGTCCCGGTACTGATAAGTTTATCCAATTATGTCCCTTCTGTGGGCATGACACCTGCCTGCCCCCCTTCTAGTCCCAATTACAATGGTCAGTTCATCAACTTGTTACTTTCACACTCTCAAGGCCATAGAACCAATTTGTGCGTGCAGAGGAGCAGGGTTCTGCAACTCATCTGTCAGCACTCTCAATTATTTCTCTGCAGATGTACTTTTTCTTATCAGTAACTTTTAAACATGTCTTTTCTGTATTTTTCCATCTTTCAGTTCTACAGTTCTGCCTACCTAAACTAATTCAATACTTCTACTGAGTTCTATCTTACAATAGCAGCATATTGGGGGATGTGCAATCCTATATGCCTCTCCACAGGCCTCATTTACAGGTCAAGCTAGCCATGCTGGCCTGCTTATGTTCAGACACCGTGGGTCACAGGCCTGCACCTGCCACATTCCCCCCTTTGATTAATCTCACCCTATTACTCAATAAGGTGTGAGAATTAAATCACTTTTAGAAGAATCACATCATGATTGAAGGATTTCTACTAGGACTAGCTTTGTATAAAGCCATTATTTTAGTTGCGGTCTTCCGCTCTACTGTGTTATCAATAGCACTATGAATGGAACGCATACAACATGGGATTAAACATGGTAATAAGAGGATAACAGCAACAAGGATTAGTACTAAAACAATGAAAGTTTTAAATCCTCCCAGCCAAGAGAAAAGGTTAGCAAACCAGTTAGGAAATTTCAATGAGTGCCAAGTCTGTACTGGCACATAAGCATGTCTTTGCATATCTTTAGCAATTTCTTCAACTACTTGACCCTTATCATCTATTTTCAAACAGCAATTAGTTAAATTCAGCTTACCACATACTCCTCATTCAGCTGCTAACAAATAATCAAGTGCTAAGCGGTTCTGGTATATAGCAGTGCGCATCTGAGTACTTTGTCTAGCTAAGAGCGTAAGAGCATGACTAGTTTCATTGGTTATTATTTCAACTACTGCTTGTAAGCGAATAATACGATTAATCATATAGATTGGAGTACGATAACCATACATTCCATCATCATTCCAAGTGGCAGGTCCATAATACTCAATAATTCTTTCTGGTGGCCAATCATCACCTTGCCACTTCTCCCACTTGCCTATCTGTAAGGCTTCTCTCTTCTGTCTTAGTGCTCGTTTGTGTCGGTGGGTAGTGTATACAGGGTATCCTAATTGTTCTCCATGTTCAGTGTTTAACAGAAAGAAGGAAGGTCTGATGGTTCCTAAGACACATGCTCCTCCCCAGTGTGGCGGGAGTTGTGCATATGCTCGGTTTCCACAGATCCAATATAGGCCAGGTGGGGCTTGCCAGGCTTGGACTTTGGCAAGGTTAGTCCATAGACCAGCAAGTTCAGGAAATCTGGCTAATGGGTTAGGAGGTTCAGGATGTCTGATTCCTGACCACCATGCTGTCTTTTTGGTCGTGGCATTATAGTACTTCTGGCTAAGACAGACCAGCTGTCCTACCTTTTGGGTGAACTGGGGTCCAGTTCTGGCATAGCAAAGACGTCCAACGATTGAGTGCGCTAACACCCATTCACTGGTAGTCTTGTGTAATTCAGTCTGATTGTAAATCATGGAATAATTCAATTCTTGGGCTTCCCATGGCCATTGGTCTCCCATTTGGGTTCCGCCACAGAAATAACAATCTGTGATCTTAAGACTAGATACCACTGCTCCGGCTAATTCTAAAAATAAATTCTGTGAGGGGTGAGGGATCTCAAACTTATTTACATGCATGGCTTCATAAAAAGTATTATGAATATGATATTTAGATGACTTGTGGGCTTGGGTATTCAATCTGATATACACAATGGTCCCTGGATCTATTGCTCCTCCAGCAATACGTAGACCAAACTTATATCCTTGTTTCCATGCATGGGGATTGTGTATACGTAAGTGTAAGGGGTTACAAGCATCTTTCTGACATTTATCATTTGTGGTTGGCTTGGTTAGAGTAGCCATCCGTTTATCTATTTTCTCATCAGTTATACCAGTGTTCCAGGTAGCATAAAAAACACATCCCCAATACGGGCAATAGTAATCTGCCGCTGTAGCAGTACTGTAGCCTGATCCCGTTTTACCTGTACACTTCCACCAATTTGTGGCACCTTCTGGACACATATACTTATGGTCATTTCGATACGCTTTCTCCCATGTACCACAGGTGGACTGACTATCTCTATTAATGGCATTACATGCATCAAAATTCAAAACAGCAGGTTTAGTAATGTCTTTAAGTGGTGGTGTAGCAGCTAGTATAGGTCCATCTGCATCCTTCCATCTTATTTCCAACGTGTAATAGGATGGATTCTGATGCGGATTATAGCATGCTTTGATTTTGCCATGAGTGCAAACATTTAGTTCAGTGGTGTTATAGATACACCGAGTTACTGTTCCCTTGCAGGTATAGTAAGAATGATAAAGCAAAGTCTGAGTTACTTTCAGTCCAGTTCTAGTAGAAGTAATGCAAGCAGTGCATGGAGGTAAAGCATAAGTCAGTTCAAAACCTCCAAAGAAGGCAACCAAGGCAAAGCAAAAACAAAGATACATGTTGATGTTGATTGGAGTTCTTCTGAATCCTCAGCTTGCTGATCTTGATCACGACGGTCTTTTATTCTTCGTCCCGTTTGCTAATGAAGCAATTTAACGGGTGCTGAGTGTTGATTGAAGATCCTCAGGTAGTCCAGTACACATTAACCAACTTTTTAGCAATTTCAGTTGGCTTGTGAAGTCTGGCTTAGTCAATGTAGTCTCAAAGTAGTGTGTCAAATCACACACAAATTGGGTTCGTTGAAACAAAACTGTTGCTGCATGGAAAACAGCAATCCTCTTCGAAAGACTTGGCTACTGCAAAGCACTTGTGATGAAGTGTCTAAGCTGCTGGTTGCCGTCTCAGAGTAACTCGCAAGGGTACATCAGGATGCTGTTCTGCTGTCCACTGCTCTGGTTCAGGATCGGCGGCGGGCTTGACTCTGCTGTGGTGGATCCAGGCGTCGATCTCGGCTACCTTTACTGCAGTTGGGGTAGACAGGATGACGGTGTACGGTCCCTTCCAATGGGGTTCCAACGGTGTCTTCTTCCAATCTTTGATCCACACCGAAGTACCAGGCTGATAGGGATGCAAGGGTTCCGTCAAGTTGATAGGCAACTGGTCTTGGATCCACGTATGGAGAGTCTGCAGAACAAAACTAAGAGCTAGGAGTTCTTGTCTGGTTACTTCTGAACCAATCTGGGCTAAACTTCCTTTGACTCCCTGCACTATTGGTGGGGGTTTACCATACAAAACTTCAAAAGGGGAAAATCCTGTTGACTTTACAGGAGCTGAGCGTATTCTGAGTAAGGCTATGGGGAGCACTTGGGGCCATTTCAAGTGTGTCTCCTGACAAAGCTTGGACATTTGGGCTTTCAAGGTACGATTCATTCGCTCAACTTTCCCTGAACTCTGGGGTCTGTATGCAGTGTGGAGTTTCCATTGTATCTGCAACGCTTTTGCTAACTGCTGAGTAACTTGGGAGACAAATGAGGGTCCATTGTCTGACCCTATTACTGCTGGGATTCCAAATCTGGGGACAATCTCTCTCATTAAGACTTTGGTAACTTCTCGGGCTTTCTCAGTTCTGGTTGGGAATGCTTCTACCCACCCAGAGAAAGTACAAACTAATACTAATAGGTAATGGTATCCATTGGCTTTTGGCATTTCGGTAAAATCAACTTGGAGGTTGTGCATGGGGGTGACACCTCCTGACTGAACTCGGGGTGCCGTTATAAGGCCTTGCTTGGCATTATTTTTGGCACAGGTTAGACATTGACGTGCTACTGAGGCTGATATGGTTGTCATCAGAGGGATGTAGAAATGTGGTCTGAGTGCTTTTTCCATAGCACTCTTCCCATAGTGGGTAGCTTCGTGGAAAGCTTTGACAAATGATGGTCCTAACAGTTCAGGAATTACTATTCGTCCCGGAGGTTGACTGCCCTCTTCTGGTGGCAGCTCAATCCATCCATCTTTCAGTATTCCATCTTCTCTGTTACAATAGTAATCCAATTCTTTGGTGGTATATCGTGGGGTCCATAGATTCAAAGGTACTGGAAACAATGCTGCTTGCATTGGCATAGCTTGTGGGGCAATCTGTCCTGTCATAGCTGCTTGTCGTGCTGAGGCATCTGCAAATCTATTTCCTCGGGCAACTTCTCCTTTTCCTGCTTGATGTCCTCTGCAATGCATGACAGCTACACGTGTTGGGGCCCAAACTGCATCAAGTAACATCAATATCTCGGGACCATACTTGACTGATTTTCCTCCGGATGTGATGAGTCCTCTTTCTTTATAGAGAGCTCCATGGGCATGCAAGGTAGTGAAGGCATATTTGGAATCTGTATATACATTTAGCACAAGTTTTTCTCCTAACAACAATGCTCTAGTGAGTGCTATCAATTCGGCTTTCTGGGCTGATGTGCCTGAGGCTAGAGCTGATGATTCAACTACTTCGTGTTGAGTGACGACTGCATATCCGGCACAGCGTCGTCCATCAAGGATGAGACTGCTCCCATCAACATAATAGATCTGGTCAGGATTGTCTATGGGCACATCTGTCAAGTCAGGTCGACTGGAGAACACAGTCTCCATGACTTCGATACAGTCATGTTCTGGGAGTTCTTCACTGATGGGTATCAAGGTGGCTGGATTCAAGGCATGGCTCACTTCAAGTTGTATTTGTGGGTTTTCACATAACATGCTCTGGTACTTCAACATTCGGGAATTGGTGAGCCAATAATTTGCTTTTTGTTCCATAAGGGCAAGGACTGCATGTGGCACAGTGACTCGTATGTTCTGTCCTAGTGTGAGCTTGTCTGCTTCACTCACTAGTAGCGCTGTAGCTGCAACTGCTCTCAAGCAAGGTGGCCATCCTTTGGCCACAGGGTCCAATTGTTTCGATAGGTATGCTACAGGTCGCTCCCAATTTCCTAATTTCTGAGTCAACATGCCCAAGGCATTTCCCTGTGCTTCATGTACAAACAAGTGGAAAGGTTTGTGGACATCTGGTAGTCCAAGTGCTGGTGATGACATCAATTCTTCTTTTAACTTCCGGAAGGCTGTATCCTGCTCAAGTCCCCACTCCAGTGGTGACTTTTCTTCTCCTTTGGTGGCTTCATACAGTGGTTTGGAAATTTGGGCAAAGTTAGGTATCCAGATTCGGCAATATCCTGCCGCTCCCAGAAAGGCTCTGACTTGCTTTCTGGTTGTTGGAGTTGGAATTCTGCATACTGCTTCTTTTCTCTCTCTGCCTAATCTTCTGCTTCCTTGGGTAATACGAAAACCCAAGTATTTCACTTCTTTTTGGCATAGCTGTGCTTTGGCTCTGGAAACTTTGTATCCAGCTTCATCTAGTAACTGCAAGAGGTCTTTGGTGGCTAGTATGCATTCACTTTCTGATATGGCAGCTATCAACAGATCATCCACGTATTGGAGAAGCACTCTCTTCCCCGGGGCTACTGGATAGCTTGAAAGGTCTTGATTTAGTGCAGCACTAAAGATGGTAGGTGAATTCTTGAATCCTTGGGGTAATCTTGTCCAGGTGAGTTGGCCCCCTCTTCCAGAGATGAGGTCCTGCCATTCAAATGCAAACAATATTTGGCTTACAGGGGCTAATCTTATACAAAAGAATGCATCTTTCAAATCCAGTACAGTGAAATGGGTAGCTTCAGCAGGTATCAGTCCTAGAAGAGTGTAAGGATTGGGTACAACTGGATGTATAGTTTCAACTGCATCATTTACTCTTCTTAAGTCTTGCACTGGGCGATAATCATCTGTCCCAGGTTTCTTTACTGGCAAAAGTGGAGTGTTCCATGGGGATTGACATACTTTTAGTAGGCCATACTCGAGCAATCTTTGTAGGTGGCGATGAATGCCTTCAATTGCGGCTCTTGGGAGAGGGTACTGTTTGACGTGCACTGGTGTAGCACTAGGCTTGAGGGTTACAATCACTGGAGCTATATGCTTGGCTAGGCCTGGGGGACTGCCTTCTGCCCATACTCCAGGTGGTGCATCGATGTTCTTTAAAGTTTGTTCAAAATAGGTATCTTGGATGGAGTCATCAACGTAATACCTCCATTCTTCTTCTCGGGGCACTGTCAGCAGCATTACTCCTGCTGGTTTGGCTTGGGAATTTACTGTCATTTGCATTTCTCCTTGTTCAGAGAAAGATATCTGTGCTTGAAGTTTGGCTAGCATATCTCGTCCCAGTAATGGCACTGGACATTCGGGCATGTACAGGAATTGATGAGTTACTTGCTGTCCTCCTAGACTGCATATTCGGTTTTGAAGAAAAGACTTTGTGGCTTTGGCACCAGTTGCTCCTATAATGGTGACTGCTTTTGTAGTAAATGGGGCTATCTTTTTGTCTATTACTGAATGCTGTGCTCCAGTATCAACCATAAAGTTCATAATTTGGTCTCCTATTTGTATTCCGACCATAGGCTCCTGGAGACCTAAAGCAAACTTGGAGCCCGGTCTGTCCTAATCCACGTCATCCTCATCATGGGCTGGTGTGGCCAATGCTTGAATGGCTCCTCCTCTCTCTCGCTGGTATTGTTCTCGATTGGCTCCTCCGCGATTTCGGGGACGGCCTCGTCTTTCTTCTCGCCACTGATGATCGTTGTCGTCATCTTGCTGGGCGTCTTCGAGTTGCGGGCACGTATCTCTCCAATGTCCTTCCTCTCTGCAATAGGCGCATTGGTTCACGCCTAGTCTCTGGGTCCGGCCTCCGCCTTGACCCCGCCCTCTTCCTCTGCTCCTTCGACTAGGGACACCTCCCCTTTTCTTTTCAACTATGGCCGCAGCCAAAAAATCAGCTTTCTTCTTCATCTTTCTATCACATTCTCTCTGTCTTTCAGTATCACGATTCACATACACTTTATGAGCGACTTCCACTAACTGTGTTGCATTCATGCCCGCAAACCCTTCTAATTTCTGTAATTTACGTCTAATGTCTGGTTGAGACTGGTTTACAAAAGCAGAATTCACCATGCACAAACTTCCTGGTGCCTCGGGATCATAGGGAGTATACATTCTGTATGCTTCAGTTAATCTCTCATAAAAATCTGCTGGGCTCTCATCTATCCCTTGGATAACTCCTGCAACTTTGGAAAGGTTCATAGCTTTTTGGCCCCCCCTTCTCAGGCCTTGTAAAAAACCTTGGCGAAAACGGGCTAGGGCTGTGGATCCTTCATCTGTATTTGGATCCCATTGGGGGTCTTCATTCGGGAATTCTCTCTGGGCTGCTTCTCGACGGTCTATTATATTCTGCCCCTGTCCTGGAGCTACAGGGTTATCTGCCATCCACTCAATAGCTGCTTTTCTAATTCTTGCTCGTTCTTCTGTAGTGAATAGGGTGGTCAGGAGCTGACGGCAATCTGGCCAAGTGGGTTGGTGAGTTTCCATAATACTAGTTACTAATTCTGTCAGCTCCTGGGGCTTACTAGTATAGGAGGCATAATGCGACCTCCAATTTAATAAATCAGTTGTAGAGAAAGGGATATACACATAAGTTAGGGGTCCCGCTACCACTTCATCATTATCATTCTTTACGGGTACTCCCGGGACTTGCCGTAGGGGAAACATTTTGGCTGTCGTAGGTGTCTTTTGGGATCTAAGGGTAATCGTTGTGATTGCCTTTGAAGGAGTCACTTTCTTTTTCTCAACAGGTTTTGCTTTGGGTTTCTCTTTTACTGGCGTGCTAGTGCTAGCGCTAGTGCTGGCTTTCTCGATTACTTGTACACTGTCCTCCTCATCTGGGGGATTCTCTCTTTCTCCTTCTTCTGGCTCACTTTTTATGTCCTCCTCCTCTTCTCTTTCCACTAATTCCTCGTCTTCCTCCCCTCCGGGAGGTGGGTCAGGGGTTGGGTCCCGCTCCGGCCGTCGCTGGGGTGCTGGGGCAGGACGCCGGGCTACTCTTATTGGACCTGGGGTTCGGGGCTGCCTGTGAATTACTTCTGGGGAATCAGGATCTACCAGGATGGGCTTCTTTCTGGCTTTCTTATCCTGCTCTTTCATTTTGGGATGTTCTGTTTTCTGACTAGAATCTGTTTTAGCTAACATTATTCTGCACTGTTCCTCATAACAGTGCTGCGCCCAGGGGGGCGGATCTTCACAAATACTTAACCAGGAATCTATATAGGGGTACTGATCGGGGTGCGCTACCCGCACTCTACGGTGTATTGACTGAATAATCTCTACATTGAACGTTCCCTCTCGGGGCCAGATGGGGTCTAGATCGGGCCACTCCCTAGTACACAAAATCTGCAAACGGGCTGCTGTCATTTTAATACCATAATCTCCTGAATATCCCTCTTTAAAATGTGCGATCATACATTCTAATTGAGTGTTTCTAGTAGACCCCGCCCCTCCCATTTCGATGTGTGCGCGCAACAACAGACAGAAGGGAAAAGGAGGGCGGACCGTGGGTAAGGGGTCCTCACGGCCCTGGAAACGTATAAGGAATACAAATAACAAGACAAGACGACAATCGCTTCCCCCTTTTCGCGACCTGAACGCGGTCGCCCGGTCAGGAAATGCGCTACTCAGGGGTCCGCCTTCACTTGGTCCGTGCTGCCAGACCTCTCATTCACACTTCGTTCACACAATCATGCTAGCAACGTATCCCAGAATGCATTCGTTTCTATCTGTTCTGACTAGTCTTTTTCCCAATTACAAAAAGGATGAGGGTTTCACCCGGCGAATTCCCATGCGGGGTTACTCGGCTCTTCCTTGAGAGTTGATCATGCTCTCTTACCAATTCCCAATATCTCGAGATTACAAATTCCAAATTCCAAGTTCCAATGGCAGTACTGCTCTTTCTATTTCTGTCTAGACCCAAAATCAAAACTATACTCACCGGATCCGGTCCTCAAACTTCCCAAGCAGGCGCATGAGTTGGACCTCGGACTCCCCTCACTCGGGTTCGAGGCATTGGCTCCAACCGGGCACGGCACCCGCCGAGGTCCGACCAGCTCCCTCCGATACAAGGGACCGGTGGCGCCAGGGAGCAGCCCTCGTCGGAAGGGCGCGATCCCGGCAGGACCAAGCCTATAGAGGCGGAAAGTCGTGGTATATTGCCCTATATACACTTTGATTCCACAACTTCCCGGCCAACGCACCAAGAATATGTAGCAGCAAAGCGCAGACAAACCAATGATACCAGGAGTCTGTTCAGAAGGTCCAAATCATTTATTTGTGCACAAGTCTCGAACCAGTCAATTTCAAAATGGCTGAGCAAAGTTTTCAAGCATTACAACAACTTTTATAGACTTCTGTTCCATTCTAGGTATAGAAAAACATTTCATTGGTCCCGGTAACCTCCCGTACCTCCCGTACCTCTTCCATTGGTCCCGGTACTGATAAGTTTATCCAATTATGTCCCTTCTGTGGGCATGACACCTGCCTGCCCCCCTTCTAGTCCCAATTACAATGGTCAGTTCATCAACTTGTTACTTTCACACTCTCAAGGCCATAGAACCAATTTGTGCGTGCAGAGGAGCAGGGTTCTGCAACTCATCTGTCAGCACTCTCAATTATTTCTCTGCAGATGTACTTTTTCTTATCAGTAACTTTTAAACATGTCTTTTCTGTATTTTTCCATCTTTCAGTTCTACAGTTCTGCCTACCTAAGCTAATTCAATACTTCTACTGAGTTCTATCTTACAATAGCAGCATATTGGGGGGTGTGCAATCCTATATGCCTCTCCACAGGCCTCATTTACAGGTCAAGCTAGCCATGCTGGCCTGCTTATGTTCAGACACCGTGGGTCACAGGCCTGCACCTGCCACAGTATGACCTGAATTATAACCCCCTGATCTCCAAACTAACCAAAGATATGGACTCCTGGTCTAAGCTGCACCTTAGATGGATTGGTATATCAGCAGCCTTAAAGATGAATATCCTTCCCAGGTTTCTCCTCCTGTTTGCACAGTTAACTATAACCATACCCCTTCGCTCTAAAAAAATGAGAAAAGAGGCTAGCAAGATCTGTCTGAGGTAAAAGATGGGCTAGACTTCATTTCAATAAACTATATTGCTCAAAAGAACAAGGAGGGATCCAGTTCCCAGCCTTAAAATGGTATTATAGAGTGGCTATACTCCGGGCACCCAGAGCACATTACCTGCATTTGCCAGAGGTACTCTGGATAGAGATAGAGCAATCTTTGCTGTCTCCCCGGTCTATATTTGAGTGATGGGAGTGGGGGTGGGGGTGAGGGGGAACTGCTGGGGCATCACCCTTTTCTATGACCGCTCCGGCAGATAGACTCCTAGGCTAAAAAAAATTGGGTGGTTCCCAGATTTCAAGTCAAAATGGACAAAGATAGCCGACTACTGTTCCTTTTCTAGCTGAGAATTTACAGAGTTAATGACCTGTTGCAAGGATTGTGGCCTGATCAGGTTCTCAGATCTAATAACAGAGGGGGCCATGCTATCCATGAAAGAATTAGAGGAGAAAATTGGCAGTAGAATTTCTTTCTACCAATACTTTCAGAGATGACGTTTTATCCTCCTTAAAGAACATAGCTGCAACTGGAAGAGAAAGAGTACCCCTAAGGAGCTAGCTCTATACAAAGGAATGGGGATGAAGGTCATACTCGCTAAACTAAATGAGGTACAGCTAGAAGAGGAAAACAACAGGTCGTTGCCCCATAGGGTAGGGTGGCAGCAATGATTGAAGGTAGGCTATCAAGATGAACACTGGAAATGGATACACCAGGCTGTCTACAAATACATGTGGGTTACCTCCTGGAGACAAACACATCTTCAGATCTTTCCTAGAATGTACAACACCCCACTCCAGATGTTCAAAGCGAAAACACGGAACGCCGGGCGATGCTGGAGGGCAGTACCCAGGACGGATCATTCTACCACATGTGGCGGGAATGCCTGGTAATTCAACAGCTCTGGCTCGAGATCTGTTGCAGCTTGCCCGGGGGGTGGGGGGGAGGAGAAGAGAACAGGAACATATTCAATCCCACAGGTATGTTTTCTGAGGTTTTTCCCCAGTACCTCCTCTATGAAGAGTGGAGGACTTGCTCCAGGGAAAGCTGCTGCTTCTTGCGAGAGTGGCTATTGCTTGGTAATGGAGATCTAATCGAGGACCTACCCTTGCAGATTGGTATCAAAAAGCGGGGGAGGCAATGAAATTGATAAACTAACCTATGAGTTCCAGGGGAGGGGTTGGTTGTTTTGGAAAATTTGGGCCCTGTTCCTCTCAGAGAAAAGCAGCACATAGCTGCTGGGGTGGCCCCCTTTCCCCTCCCCCACCCGGCCACTGACCCCCAAGAGAACAGTATAAAGTAAGGATTGGAAGATGCTCCCCCCCCCCCACTCCCCAGTTGCTGCCACAAGTTTAATGGGTTTAAGGGTTTAACTTTAAATGTGTTGTAATCATTGATCTTTTGAGGGAGTAGTGCAACCTAAACTGGTCGATGTACACGCACTAGATGGAGGGATGGCATCATATTGTAAAAGCCATAAGAAAGTGCGGTGAGGTGGAGACGTTCATCTTGCCTTGGGGTACCCTAGGGTCTACAAGAAACTAATTACAGACTAGTGGGGGTTGGGGAGTAGCCTGGCTGAAAGTAGAGGGACTCTGTATATAGTACATGCATGTGAATTGTGGGCTGTCATGTACATGGTTGCACAGTTGATGAGATTGTTGTTAAATATTGGAATTTGACTTTCACTCTCAATGAAGATATTTGGGGGGGGGGGGAGAAACATAAATTACAGGTATCTAAGAAGTCCCAGAAATGGAGGATTTGATTCTGTGCTGTATAATCTACAAAGACCCCTCACAGGAAGCAGAGGCTAACATAACCATAGATCCCTGTTCCAGGTTTCCCTTAGTAAGCTATGAGCCCAACATTCAAAAAAAAATCATCATACTGAAATCGTTTTCTTTTCTGCACCTTTTAAGATTTCTCCGTTGCAGGTAAATTGAAAGACCTTCTCCCTGAAAATGTAACATTATTGTAAAGGAACAGATGATCAACACCAGATAAGTTTGGGGACTGATGAACTGGGGGGGGGGGGGCACACATTTTCCAAGAGATAGTAAGAATGATGCTTTTGGGAGATGCCTGAGTGCGTCTGCTTACATGTTTTTAGTTTACGGTAGCTTTTAAGCATCGATAACGATGTTGCCTTCCTCTCTAGGTCACGTACTGGACAGAAATGGGACTAGAGAGCTCGGGGAAAGGGGGAGTGAGCTACAGAGAGGGAATCCCAATGACATCACTCCCTGATTAGCATATGTGATGGCAGCTGAGAGACAGCAAGGCTCCCCCCACTTTCCCTGCCTTCTGTTTAAATAGTTGGGGGGTGTGGGCAGGAGCTACAGACTGTGGCGGGGGGGTTCAGCATGTGAGGGGAGCTAGGCAGAGAAAAACGAAAGAATAAACAGGTCGAGAGAACAAGAGAGAAAGGGAACAGAAGAAAAATAGGAGACAGAGGGGTCGGATTCCAGACTGTTTCTGCATCCTTCCAGAAGAGAGACTGCTTTCCTCCACGGGCAAGGAGAGAAGAGACCGCCTCCCCCCACCTAAAGAGAGCAGAGACTTCCCTCGGCAAGAAGAGCCCGCTTGGAGCTGTCAGCCTCATCCCCTAACCCAGGTGAGTGTTGACGATGCTTTTCATTCGGACGGCAGGGGAGAGACAGCTCAGCCCCTGGGAAACTAGTTTACACCCACTCCCCAAGCAAACAGATCTTCACTATCATGGATGAAAAACAGAAATGCCAGGCTTTGCAACCTGTCTAACATCTAGGTCCAGGATCTACCCAAGTATCTGATGAACTACAATATGTCTTCCTCCAATATCCGTCCACATACCCACCTAGAGTAACTACAACATTATAATTGTCTTTTAATATTTACTCCTCCGAGTATTCCTCTATTAACAACTAGCCATCTCTCCCAACTGGTCAAATTATATCAATATCTGTCTTATCTATATGCTTATATAATTGGGTTAAAAGAAGATTGGATCAATGAGGCCAACGCTCTGTCTTGTTCTGAGTACATAGCAGGTGATATTATTACAGGGGTAATAGACTGAGACACCCCACGAAGTGTTTCTATATAGGTGATATTAACAAAGGGGTACTGCATAGTGCAGGAGTGTGTTTATAAGAAGTAATATTCATGCAGGGAAAAATAGAGACATGGTACAGGTCATGCATTTCATGGATGACGTTAATATAGCAGTGATATACTGACGGATACTGCAGCCGATTTAGTGCATGGGGTGATAAACTGAGAGATACTGTTTGCAGAAGTTACATAATGGGTGATGATATTAATATGGTAATTATATAGAGAGAGATACCACATGGAATGTGCATATAATGTTTGACTGATATATACAGAAAGATGTCAGGGGCAATATGGATATGATCACGGTTATGAATGGTTGGCTGATAGAGTTCTTGCAGACATTGTGTATGTAAGAGGTGCTATTCCTGCTTGACTTATATACAGAGAGCTGCTGCAACACAGCATGTAACATGAAAGTAACCTAGTAGTTAGAGAAGTGGACAAAAAAGAGGCTTCAAATCCCACTTTTACTACTGATGCTGCTTGTGACCTTGGGCAAATCACTTCATCTTTCATTGTGTTAGATACAAAAACTTAGGTTGTAAACCCTTAAGAGCAGTGAAATACCTACCATGGCTGGATTTAAGCCACCTCATGCTTGTGGAAGGAAAATCAGGCAAATATGTTAGGGAATGCTGGGGCTGGGAGCGGGAGACATATGTGGACTCCACTCAAGATTTTTCCTTCTAGCTAACTCTTCAGACATCCTTAATCCCCTGGATATTAATCTGTCTGCATCAATTATTTACAGCTGGAGAGAGGAGATTTCCATGACCTGTCCAGCAAATCCTTGTTGCCCTGAAAGAGAGCTAATCTCACTTAACACCAATATAGTAAATAGAGGAGAGGTTGCCGAGGACATCCTAAAAGAAAATAGTTTCATTTTGACTTTAAGATTTTAATTTCCTTAGAGGATATTCATCTAAAGAAAAGAGGTAGGGCCTTCTCTTTCTCATCTCACACACCTACAGTGTGGCCCAAACAAAAGTGAGAACATCTCGTAGCATATAAGTTATTTAAAAATTCAAAAAGACAGATGTAAACAATTGACAAATTTAAAAAAAAATGACGACCGGAAATTGTCGAAATAAAGACGTTATATAGCTAAAAAGGGTAAATAAGTAAACTATTTAAGCTTTTAATTTACGAGATTTTCTCACTTTTTTTGGGCCACCCTGTATATAGAGGTTAGTGATCTCTTTATGCCAAGGGAAGTAGGGTGCAGTGTAGATTGCCTGAGGTCAGAGAATTAGCAGACGAGATTGAATCCAGTACTGCCCATTCCTGCCTTTCCTCCAAAGTATATAGTTTGAGATTTCATGATGACAGCCATAGTCCACTTAATAGCAGCTGCTCACTGGGCTGGCTCCATCCTGTTTATATCCTTTTGAAGGTGCGGTCTCTGGAATTGCACACAATTCTCCAAATGAGGTTGCACCAGAGACTTCTATAGAGGCATTACCACCTCCTCCTTCCTCTCCCTATGCATCCAAGCATCCTTCAGGCTTTTGGCCATTTTAAGGGGATTGAGATTTAACTCGCACCTTTTCTCAGGAGTTCGAGGTGAGCTACCTTCAGGTGTAGTAGGTATTTTCGTGTCCGCAACGGGCTTACAATCTAACTGAAGCAACTGAGGGTTAACGGACTTGCCCAAGATCACAAGGGAGCATCGGTACGAGTAATAGCATTCAAAATCTTCCTTCTCCGGTTCTAGCCCATTGCTCTGGTCATTAGGCTCTTCCTCCACCCCTGGATCCTACTCTTCTTGTGTGTATTGAAATACTTCAACCCCTGCACTGTATTGCTCCCTTGCGATTTTGCAGTCCAAGTGCATAACCCTTGAACACTAGACACATTCTCAGAAGCACAAATTGTGTTTCCAATTGGACACCTTAAATAAAAATACTTACCTTTATAGTGCTACTGAACAGACACAGCACTGTCTAGTGCTGCTAAGGATTCTGGTACAATATTTCTCTATCCCAAAGAGCTCACAGTCTAAATGGGAATGTGTGGGGATGACCTGCCATGGCACTGTGGGTACAGCATCTGTATTTAGCCATCTCAGAACGCAGAATCAAAGAATATAACAGAAGTGGCAGTGTCATGGATCCTAGTTTCCCCCTGGCTTTACCCTCACTCCCCCACTACTGAGGATCCTCTGTGCCTGTCCCAGGCTTTACCCCTCACTCCCCCACCACTGAGGATCCTCTGTGCCTGTCCCAGGCTTTACCCCTCACTCCCCCACCACTGAGGATCCTCTGTGCCTGTCCCAGGCTTTACCCCTCACTCCCCCACCACTGAGGATCCTCTGTGCCTGCCCAGGCTTTACCCCTCACTCCCCCACCACTGAGGATCCTCTGTGCCTGCCCTGGCTTTACCCCTCACTCCCCCACCACTGAGGATCCTCTGTGCCTGCCCAGGCTTTACCCCTCACTCCCCCACCACTGAGGATCCTCTGTGCCTGTCCCAGGCTTTACCCCTCACTCCCCCACTACTGAGGATCCTCTGTGCCTGTCCCAGGCTTTACCCCTCACTCCCCCACTACTGAGGATCCTCTGTGCCTGCCCAGGCGTTACCCCACACACCCCCACCACTGAGGATCCTCTGTGCCTGTCCCAGGCTTTACCCCTCACTCCCCCACTACTGAGGATCCTCTGTGCCTGCCCAGGCTTTACCCCTCACTCCCCCACCACTGAGGATCCTCTGTGTCTGTCCCAGGCTTTACCCCTCACTCCCCAACCACTGAGGATCCTCTGTGTTTGTCCCAGGCTTTACCCCTCACTCCCCACTATTGAGGATCCTCTGTGCCTACCCCAGGCTTTACCCCCTCCCATCACTGAGGATCCTCTATGCCTGCCCAGGCTTTACCCCTCACTCCCCCACTACTGAGGATCCTCTCTGCCTGCCCCAGGCTTTACCCCCTCCCATCACTGAGGATCCTCTATGCCTGCCCAGGCTTTACCCCCTCCCATCACTGAGGATCCTCTATGCCTGCCCAGGCTTTACCCCTCACTCCCCCACCACTGAAGATCCTCTCTGCCTGCCCCAGGCTTTACCCCTCACTCCTACACTACTGAGGATCCTCTGTGCCGGCCCCAGGCTTTACTCCTCACTCCCCCACTACCAAGGATCCTCTGTGCCTGCCCCAGGCTTTGCCCCTCTCTCCGCCACCACTAAGGATCCTCTGTGTCTGTCCCAGGCTTTACCCCCTCACTCCCCCATCACTGAGGATCCTCTGTGCCTGCCCCAGGCTTTGCCCCTCTCTCCTCCTCAACTGAGGATCCTTGTGCCTGTCCCCGATATTTTCCCTCACTCCCCCACCACTGAGGATCCTCTGTGCCTCTCCCAGGCTTTGCCCCTCACTCCCCCACATCTGAGGATCCTCTGTGTCTGTCCCAGGATTTACTCCTCACTCACACACCACTGAGGATCCTCTGTGCCTGTCCCAGACATTACCCCTCACTCCCCACCACTGAGGATCCTCTGTGCCTGCCCAGGCTTTACCCCTCACTCCTACACTACTGAGGCTCTTCTGTGCCTGCCCCAGGCTTTGCCCCTCTTTCCCCCACAACTGAGGATCCTTGTGCCTGTCCCCAATTTTATCCCTCACTCCCCCACTGCTAAGGATCCTCTGTGCCTCTCCCAGGCTTTGCCCCTCACTCCCCCACCTCTGAGGATCCTCTGTGTCTGTCCCAGGCTTTGCCCCTCATTCCCCACCACTGAGGATCCTCTATGCCTGTCCCAGGATTTACTCCTCACTCACACACCACTGAGGATCCTCTGTGCCTGTCCCAGACATTACCCCTCACTCCCCACTACTGATGATCCTCTGTGCCTGTTCCAGACTTTACCCCTTGCTTCCCCAGCACTGAGGATCCTCTGTGTCTGTCCCGGGCTTTACCCCTCACTCCCCACCACTAAGGATCCTCTGTGCCTGCCCAGGCTTTACTCCTCACTCCCCCACCACTATGCATCTCCCAGGCTTTACCCCTCTCTCCCCCACAACTGAGGATCCTTGTGCCTGACCCCGATTTTTTCCCTCACTCCCCCACCACTGAGGATCCTCTGTGCCTCTCCCAGGCTTTGCCCCTCACTCCCCCACCTCTGAAGATCCTCTGTGTCTGTCCCAGGCTTTGCCCCTCATTCCCCACCACTGAGGATCCTCTATGCCTGTCCCAGGATTTACTCCTCACTCACACACCACTGAGGATCCTCTGTGCTTGTCCCAGATATTACCCCTCACTCCCCACCACTGAGGATCCTCTGTGCCTGCCCAGGCTTTACCCCTCACTCCTACACTACTGAGGCTCTTCTGTGCCTGCCCCAGGCTTTGCACCTCTTTCCCCCACAACTGAGGATCCTTGTGCCTGTCCCCAATTTTATCCCTCACTCCCCCACCGCTAAGGATCCTCTGTGCCTCTCCCAGGCATTGCCCCTCAATCCCCCCCCCCCCCCCCCCGAGGATCGTCTGTGCCTGTCCCAGGCTTTACTCCTCAGTCCCCACCACTGAGGATCCTCTATGCCTGTCCCAGGCTTTACTCCTCAGTCCCCACCACTGAGGATCCTCTATGCCTGTCCCAGGCTTTACCCCTCACTCCTACACTACTGAGAATCCTGTGTGCCTGTCCCAGGCTTTACCCCTCACTCCTACACTACTGAGGATCCTCTGTGCCTGTCCCAGACTTTACCCCTTGCTTCCCCAGCACTGAGGATCCTCTATGCCTGTCCCAGGCTTTACTCCTCAGTCCCCAGCACTGAGGATCCTCTATGCCTGTCCCAGGCTTTACCCCTCACTCCTACACTACTGAGAATCCTGTGTGCCTGTCCCAGGCTTTACCCCTCACTCCTACACTATTGAGGATCCTCTATGCCTGTCCCAGGCTTTGCCCCTCACTCCCCCACCACTGAGGATCCTCTGTGCCTGCCCCAGGCTTTACCCCTCACTCCTACACTACTGAGAATCCTGTGTGCCTGTCCCAGGCTTTACCCCTCACTCCCCCACCACTGAGAATCCTCTGTGTCTGTCCCAGGCTTTACCCCTCCCTCCCCCACCACTGAGAATCCTGTGTGCCTGTCCCAGCTTTTCTTGAATTCCATTACTGGTTTTGTCTCCCTCCCCTCGCTTGGGAAGTCCGTTCCACACATCTACCATATTTTCTCCTGTATCGTACCCCACTTGGAGCTTTATACCATGACCACTTGCTTAGGGCTTCCTTTCCCCTGATAGAAGGTTTACATTTTGTACCCGATTTATACTTTTTAGGCATCTGAAAGTCTCTATCACATACTGCCTTTCTTCTCCTACATACTTAGGATCTTAAATCTCATTTGACAATGATTTGCGTGCGGAAATGATGCGTATTTCCAGTCACTTCAGAAAATGCTGAATTACTGCGTATTGACAATGGCATCTACGACTTGAAGTAATCAGCTTGTATTGCTCTCTGTAGTTATTCCAGACTCGGCATGACTCTGAACAAGAAGGAAACACTGGGAGGGTTCCCGCAGCTGCACCGAGGAAGCCTCCCGCTCTCTGCAGATTCACACCGGCGTGGCAGCATGCCTGTCCCTTACAAACACCAGCTGTTAAGGGGCCAGGCCGTGGATGAGCTGGAGTGGCCCCCGAAAGCCCGTGGAGCAGGGAGCATCCACTCTGGCTCCTCAGACTCTGTCATTTCCTCTGAGAGCGTCCCAGGCGGAGTTGGGGACCTTGGAGTCATCAGGGTGGTGCTTCTTGGGGAGAGCGGCGTGGGTAAGACGGCGCTGGCAGAGATCTTCGGAGGCCTGGAGAACAGCTTCCCGCATGAGCTGAGAGACTCAGGTAGCACTCAGTGAATTGATCAGAGGGAAAAGTGCCGATGTCGTTTTATGTCGTCTTGTCCTTGAGTTTTAATACCCTGCTCTAACACTGATTCCGTATTCTGCAGCCCAACACATTGCCTTCAACATTAAATCAGCAGGGAAGATCTTCAGTCTGCCTCTTTGTCACACTTGCTCTTGTGTAAAAATTATTCTTTCGGTTTCTGCCCAAATGTACTGCCGTGCAATGCCACCTTGGGTCTACCCATACTAGTGACTGAAAATTTGCAGCCTTCCTTTTCTGTTTGATATCCAAGTTACTGAAGAGGGCCAGTGGACTACAAAACTGCGAATGTATTCTTGACACACAGCTGATAGTAAAGCATCTTCAACTGACAATATCTGATAAACTGTCTGACAACATCAGCACCAATTGAAAGACAGGCTGATCTGTTCATACTATTGTCATTTTGCAGAAGCTAAATGGATGACAGAATGGCTAATTAGTTATTTACAGAGCTATGCGGAGGAAACGCACATAAAGTTACATACATACAGCAAGCACAGACATAACTTTACTTAGACTGAACACAGGGTGCCCAATCATTAGGCAAACTCGGTGGCAACTTCAGGGGGTTAGCAACGAGCAGGGCTTTCCAAGCTAAACAATAGAGTTTGACAACCAAGGGGATGTAGAACTTGCAGTTTGCCTACGGTGCCAACACCTTCGGTGAACTCTGGAGCCGGCCCTGGTTGAGTAAAGATATTTCCAGGGTGGGGTTAAGAATGGGTTTGCAGTACAGATTTAAAAAAAAAAATGTGGCAATACATGAACAAATGAACACAGAAATGTTGTACGTGCTAAAGCATATGTGGAAACGTGAATGTATAAATTCTCTGGGATAATTCCAAAGCAAAAGTGGGCGAATACGTTTATTTTGAAAATTTGTAAAAGCCCACACAAGAAAAAGTATGCATATGATGTGTGAAGTGATAAAATTATCACTCCCTTTGCCTTAGTCAAGCTGGATAAATAAGACATGAGAATGCGATCACTTTAACTGCATGCATGATTATCTTCACTGTCCCTTCTTTCCAGAGGATGCGTATGAGAGAAAGATTCTTGTAGACGGCGAGGAGGCGGCGCTTGTGGTGTATGACGTTTGGGAACAGGTACGTGGGGGAAAATCCTGCCTATATCATGGAAGTTTATTAAGGATGAATGAAAAAATAATATTAAGGGGATTAATGGCTGTATACACAGTATCACTACTACTACTACTACTGAACATTTGTATAGCGCTACGAAGCCTACAAAGTGCTGCACAAACACAAGTAAAAGACTGTCCCTGCTTATCGGAGCTTACAATCTAGTCGGGACAGACAACACAGTAGCTGTAGACATGGGCTACATCTAGGGGGAATGGTAAAGGAACACAAAGGAGATCAGGTGAGTCAAGATCCAAAAGCAGCAGCAAAGAGGTGAGTTTTCAGCCTGGATTTGAAAAGGGTCAGAGAAGGCGCCAGACGAACAGACTCGGGCGGTTTTTTCCAGGCATAAGGAGCAGCAAGGCGAAAGGAGCAAAGTCTGAAGTTGGCAGTAGAAGGGCACAGATAGGAGCGATTTGCCGGAAGAGCGAAGTTCCTGAGTAGGAGTGTAGGGAGAGATCGAGGAGAGGTAGTGAGGAGCTGCAGAGTAAATGTACTTATAGGTCAGCAGGAAAAGTTTGAACTGGATACGGAAACAGATAGGAAGCCAATGATGAGACTTGAGGAGAAGGGCAGTATGAGTATGACGAAGCTGGTGGACAATAGCCGCACAGCAGAATGTTGAACAGATTGAAGGGGAGAGAGATGACTCAGAGAGAGACCAGCAAGGAGCAGGTTATAATAGTCTAAACAGGTGGTGACTAAGGAGTGGATAAGTGTCTTAGTAGTGTGTTCAGAAAGGAATGGGCAAATTTTGTTGATGTTTTACAGAAAGAAACGGCAGGTTTTTAGCTATCAGTTAGATGTGTGTGGAGAAGGAGAGAGAGGAATCAAAGATGACCTCAAGGTTGTGAGCTGAGGAGACAGGGAGGAGTAGAGAGTTATCCACAGAGACTGAGAAAGGAGGAAGGGGAAAGGAGGGTTTAGGGGGAAAAATAAAAAGCTCAGATTTGCCCATGTTCAATTTCAAGCAGTGGTGAGACATCCAAGAAGAAATGTCAGAAAGCCAGCAGAGATCCGGGCCTGGATTGCCGGAGAGATTTCAGGTGTAGAGAGGTAGATCTGGGAGTCATCAGCATAAAGATGGTACTGAAAGCCATGGGAAGAAATGAGTGTACCAAGAGACTGGGTGGAGAGAGAAAAGGAGTGGACCTAAGACTGATCTTTGGGGTACACCAGCTGAGAGTGGGATAGCAGTAGAGGAGGATCCACCAGAACAAACATAGAAAGAGCAATGGAAGAGATAATAAGAGAACCAGGATAGCACAAAGTCCTTAAAACCAAGTGAGGACAAGGTATCAAGGAGAAGGTTGTGTTCAACAGTGTCAAAAGCAGCAGAAAGGTCAAGAAGGATGAGAATCGAGTAAAGGTCCTTGGATTTTGCCAAGAACAGGTCACTGGAGACTATGGCAAGAACTGTTTCAGTAGAATATAAAGAACAAAAGCCAGATTGTAGAGGATCCAGAAGGGCTTGAGAGGAGAGAAAGTCGAGGCAACAGTGGTGAACTGCACATTCAAGTAGTTTAGAAATGAAGGGGAGGAGGGAGATAGGTCAATAGTGAGAAGAACAGGTAGAGTCTAGTGAGGGTTTCTTGAGGAGAGGAGTGACCACAGCATACTTGAAGGCTGTAGGGAAAGTTGCAGTGGAGAGTGATAGGTTGAGAATATGAGATATGGAAGGGACTACAGGGGAGGATATGGAGCTTAGGAGCTGGGTGAGAATAGGATCAGAGGAGCAGGTAGTGAGTTTGCATGAGGAAAGAAGGTGAGTGGTTTCCCCCTCAGCGATCATAGAAAAGGAAGAAAGGGTAGCAGAGGTGGGGAGGGGGGGAGGTTGGGAGTGAAGAGGGGGAGGAGGGAGAGTAGCTGACCTTGTGGGAAATTGGAATGTGATCTTGTGGATTTTGTCATGGAAGAATTCAGCCAGGGTTTGGGCAGAAAGGGAGGGAGGGGTTGGAGGCGGAGGCACCTTGAGGAGAGAGTTGAGAGATGTAAAGAGACGGTGAGGGTCAAAGGCAAGAGAATTAGTCAGATGGACATAAGTGTTTGGCAAGTGTTATGGCTGACTGCAAAGAAACAAGCATGAGTTTGAAGTGTAGAAAGTCCACAAGGGTGAGAGATTTGATCCAAGCACTCTTAGCTGAGCGGGCACAGGAACGTAGATAGCGAGTAATGGAAGAAAGCCAGGGTTGGGGTACAGTATATGGCATGGGTGGAGCGAGAGCATCCAGAGCAGTGTTATAGGAAGCTACTGCCTCATCAACAGATTCAGATGACATACTGGAGGAAAGAGGTGACTTACAATTATCTTCTACATTAAACTGTGCATTATAAAAAAAAACAATTGTCTAAGTTCCAAGTATCAGCAGGGAAAGTAGCTCCATATTCTCTGTAAATAACCCTCCAACACCCACCCCCATATGTACACACATCCCACGCTTCTTAATGATTTAGCCGTAAGATAAAACAAATCATATTTGGTCTACATTTCTATGAACAAAGTAGTAAACAAATAGAAAATCTGATGTTCTCTATAGCCTCAATTCAACCCCCCCCCCTCTCCCCACTCAATCCATCTTTTCTAAAGTTGACATCTTGTTCCCAACCCTCTGTCCCCCAACATCACGCTCCAACTTTAAAAAGTGGAAAAGCCCGATGCCCCTCCCCAGGTCCTACCTCTACACAAAATGCAACCAGGTCTAGTTATTCCAGTTATTTGTAGGTAGAGGGGGCAGCAGGGGACACTCACACAGAAACACAAACTGCAGAGTTGCCAAGTTTCCCAGTTCCAGGAGCGATAATTTAAGCCAGTTCTGGATTTCTCATCCTGGTGCATTATGGAACCTACAGCACTGATGCCAATGGGTAAAATCAGGGACAACATATATCATACCGCATTGCAATGCAAATTTAAAACTAGAACTGGCAAAAAATCTCCCTCCTAAAAGTGGGTAACTTGGCAACTCCGAAACTGCATCACACACAGACATTCAGTACGATCTCGTAAGCCTCTCTGTTCCATTGAACCGAAGCTTAAAGAGATTAAAGGGAAATCTTCCTTAACACAGAACTGCAATAGACACTGAGAGAAACATAATTAGACTGAGAGATGGTGAGAATGACAGAAACCGAGATAAGAGTCAGGCAAAGCTTATCATTCATAAACAAGAGTTCTGAGAGCTGGAGTCAAGTTTGTTGAGTAGGACTGACATAGGCTGCATATGATCTCTTGAGATTTTCTTTAGATCATTTTTAATTGCTTCAATAAAAGATGGCACAATTTTCAGAGGACCCAGGCTGCTTAAAGACAGAAAATCTGAGCAGCTATTGAGAGGCTTGGGGGAAACAAATATTTGAGAAATGTCAATACAATCAGACTTCAAGTGGAAATCAGAACACAGAGCTGAACAAAAAAAAAAAAAAAGAAAACGGAAAGGAGAATTTTATCGTTGAAACAGGAGACCAAATGCTTGGGCAGACTGTAGCATCTTAGCAACCATCTGCTGCCATTCCTTGGCATGAAGCTGTCCTATTGCTTGAGTTTCAGGACATTGTGTTGCTTCTCTGTTTGGGGACATACAACTAGCATATGTAACCATAATTAAGAATCTTAGGTACAAGGACAGCCAGAAACAGAACCTACTTGGGCTATAAACCATCCGCTGGTGGAGCGCTGGCTACACAGAGGCATTGAAAGATGGGCAGGAACAACCTCAGGAGAGGCACAAGGTCATCTAGTCTGAGAAGAGGGATGGGAGGGATCTCAGGATATCCTAGAAGAAGGGTTGATAGGGGCCTCAGGAGCTCATCTAGAGTCTGAGAACAGTTGGACTGAGATGGACCTTAGGCGATCCTCTAGAATAGATGAGTTGGAGAGGACTTCAATAGGATACCTAGAAGGAACATAAGACTCATCTAAACTGCCCAATCTCAATCCTGGTGCAGTGCCATAAATCTTAGTTGACTACTGACTCCCCTCCTCCTGCTTTTTTTTTTTTTTTTTGTAACTAAGGGTCTTTTGCACCTGTCAGACTTTCTTGAACTCCATTTGTTTGCACTTCTCCCACTGGTAGGGTGTTCCACACATTCACCAATCTTACTGTGAAAAAAATCTCTGACCCATTGTATCTAAGGCTAAAACAGCACAGACAGAAGCTTGTTAAACCTGCTCTTTAAAATCTCCAGTGGGTTCAAAGAAGATTTTTCTCTTTTTGGAGCATTTGGCACCAAATTCTGGTTTCCATGCCTCGCCAAGGTCAGATTTTACATGCTATAGGATGAGCAGAATTTTAGAGTAAGTTTTGAACTGCTGTGTGACGGTTATTGATGTACAGAGATATATGGACTGTTACCTTTATTTATTTATTTAGACGGATTTGTATACCACCTTATCCTACAATCAAAGTGGTCACATCACAATTGGAGGGTTACATTTAACATGAGGGTACTTAACGACATTATACATTGTACATTATACACTATACATTATGCATTGTACATTATACACTGTACACTATACATTATACACGAGGGTACTTAACCACATTATTCATTGAACTTATATGTTTAGTTGGGGTGGGTATTGAGATGATGGAGGTAGTTGCGTTGAGGTATTTGCATTACTGTTCGGGTGGAGTTTGTTGGTTGTCTGTTTGTAGTTTTCTGTGATGAGCAGGGTTTTGAGGGCCTTGTGGAAGTCTTTGGAATCATTCATGGCCCTCAGACCCATCAGGAGGGAGTTCCAGAGCGTAGACACCAGTAGCGAAGGAGCTCTTCTTGAGGTTGCTTGTTTAGCCTTGTGATATCCTGCAGGTGTGTCAATCCTGTTGTCATTATTGGTTCTTCTTGGTCTGTTGCTGATATCCTTTGTTATGATATCTTGGAGTGCATCTGACGATTGATGGTGAATGATGTTAAAGATGATCATGATTGTTTTGTATTTTGCCCTGGCCATCATTGGGAGACAGCGCAGCTGCTGTAAGATGGGGGTGATGTGCTCAGTTCTTGCAGTGTCCGTAATAATGTGTGCTGTAGTGTTTTGTACCATTTGGAGTGGGTGTAGGGTCTGCTGGGGGAGGCCTTAATATAACGAGTTTCCATAATCAAGCAGAGGTGTGATGAGTGCTTGGCACGCTGGGTGGAAGTGGTCTTGTCGGAGTATTGGTTTGAGCTTTCTGATGGTCCTCAAACGTAGACAGGCCTTGTTTGCGATTTTGGCTATGTGAGATTTCAGGTTCAGGGCTCTGTCCATTGTGATACCCAGGTACTTAACTTCATCCTTGACCACTATTGGTTTGTCTAGAATGTTGATGGTTTGTGGTGGAATAAGAGGGATTCATTGTACCTGATGGAGTTACATGCTACTTTATTTTGCAAAATTAAATAAAATGTTATTAAAATAGGGATCAACAAATCTTGAAAATTGTACCATGTCACTGGGATTTTTCCCCCCTTTTTTGCTGAATAGGGGTTTTCTGGCAGTCTGCATCATGTGGCTTTCAGTCAATTTGAGTCATGTGATGCTAAATTCCCTACTGGTCTTGGAATCTCAAATCTGGATGGCGATAAGGGTGGTGTTGAGGATATGAGAAAGACTAATGGGAACCCAGACCATGGTGATAGGTGAGGCACAGCTACGGGGAGGCTGCTGGCTTCAGCTAGCAATGTGCAGGAGCACAATAAAAGCTTGATTTATTAAGATTTATTTTCCCATAGACATGGAAGGGGAAAATCCGGTTTCTAAACGAGCTGTGCCAGAGCTGGAGGGGTCACATCACTTCTCCACTCCTTCTTGAACTTCGTTATGGACAACAGGGCAAGAAAGTACAAGAGAAGTCTTCATCAAAGCTCGAATTTAAACCTTCAATGAAGGAGTTTCTACCACCTACCTAAGTAACTCATTCTAACCCTTAGCTACCAAGTCCTCCCTCATGTTTAACCTAAATCCTTCCTTTTAACTTTAGCCAGAGAAGCTAAAACACACATACTGTAATCTCTACCATGAAGTCCTCATATGTTTTCTTTCCCTGTATTGCTTTATTTATTTATTTACATTCTCTTATATACCGAGCTATTCTGCATCAGTGCGGTTTACATTGAACAAACTGAAAATACATTGAACAGGGCATTATAACTTGGAGATAACTATTTTACAGGGAACATGGGCTATGGAGGGTTAAGTGGCTTGCCCAAGACCACAAGGAGCACCTGTGGGACTAGAAACCCCAGTCCTTCCGGCCTAAGGTTGCTGTCCTCTAGTGGGATTTGAACCCCTGACCTTCTGGCCTGAAGTACCTTGCCCCAACCACTAGGCCACTCTATTATTGTCATGCC
This sequence comes from Ichthyophis bannanicus, assembly GCA_033557465.1. Classification (NCBI taxonomy): domain Eukaryota; kingdom Metazoa; phylum Chordata; class Amphibia; order Gymnophiona; family Ichthyophiidae; genus Ichthyophis; species Ichthyophis bannanicus. The sequence goes on from CM066048.1 coordinate 128,344,534, forward strand.
TGTGGTACATGGGAACAAAAGAGTTTCAGAACAGGGTTCATGACATGAGGGTGAAGGGAAATAGTTTCAGGAGTAATGTAATGAAATATTCTCTGGGAACCAGCAGGAAGTCAGCCCTCATATATGGGTGACGTCTGCACCTATGGAGCCCACATGGTAATGTCTCCCCAGCTTTCTTTGAAAGCCTTTGGGAGATAACCACGCATGCGAGGTCAACTTCCCGCCCAAGAGAGTCATTTTCCCTCAGTCTTTGTTTTTCCACGGAGCCCAACAGATGTATCATCTGCACCCCAGAAAAAGTTGGCCTTTCTTGCGGTGAATTCCTGATGTTTTCTCACTCTTTTCCTTGGTTGTGTACCGTCACCTTCTTGTGGTCCTGGAATTGTTGCTACTTTGGCGTCGCATTTTTTTTTCTCTGGTACCTATTTTTTCTTTTTTCTCTCTTGGTGTGTGGGATTTTTCTCTCGTGTCCTACTAATCAGGACGTTGGAGTTTGACCTCGCAGGGGCCATCTTTCCTGCTATGTCCTCAATTAGTGGTTTTAAGAAGTGCACCAATTGTAGCAAGACCATGTCCATCACAGACTGCCACAATTTCAGCTTTCAATGCCTCAGGGCTGATCACGACACCTCCTCTTGCCAGATTTGTCTTCAGATGACGAGCAAGAGGCATAAGAATTGTAAAAAGCAGAAGGAGACACTGTTTAGCCTCAAGTCCTTATCCTCGGTTCTGTCATCGGCTTCAGAATCAGCACCTTCAGGGGCGGCCACGGAGGACTTGGACCAAGGCAGCTGCCGAGCTCACTTGGAGTCGCAAGGATGTGGAGCATCGGATTGGCAGTCCTCTGTGGAGGACTGTCCCTGGAAGGAACAGACTTTGATTAAGTCCTTGGGGGCAATGTCAGTACCATGGGTAAGACCCACGTGCACCAGCACCGCAGTCCTCAATGGGACTCATATGGTGAGGGCTGGGAGTGGCCCCCAAAGCTGCCCCAGCAAGAAGCAGTTCCCACCCCTTTGGAGGATTGTCCTTGGGCTGCTGAGGCGATCGCCATTGGTGAGTTCCTATCAAGTGAACTGGCGTCAGGACAGATACCCTCGGTACCCATGCTAGTAGCTGTGGAGCCCTCGGGCCTTGAGGCCAGAATGGCATCCCTGGAGCACTGGTCAGCCAGAAGACCCAGGTTCTGGTTACCTCTGGTTCCTCCACTGTGAGGACCTCACTGGAGGAGATCCAGCCTGTCCTGGAACGGCATGCCCTGTAGGCTGATTCTGATGACCGATCCCAGTCTCGATCCAAGCCTAGGGCTTCTCCACTGAGTGCTTCAGCATCGGACTGCCAGGAGTCTCGGCTGCTGTCCTTGCCCCCAATTGCACACTGGTGCGATTCCTGCCGACACTTTGAGCTCCCTTCCAATTCCAATTTGGAATGGGAGACGGACATGTCCTCTGATACCGAATGGCATTGGGACATTCTGAGACCCCTCTCCTCCTCAGGAGCGTTGGAGGTCCCAGCCGAAGGACCTATCCTTCCTGGACTTCGTCTGGGACATGGGCAAGGCCCTCTCTTTCACCATCGAGGCAGAGGAGGAGCCTCGGGCAGAGGACCTGGATATACTTAAGTATGACTCTCCTCCCAAGGAGGCCATAGTGCCTCCCATTTTGGAATGCCTCCTTTTTCAGGATGTGGAAGCCCCGGTTATGGTTCCCATTGTGAACAAGCGACTCGATTCCATGTATGGAGTCCGCAAGAGTCCTGGCTTTGAAAAAACTCAACTACCACCCAACTTCATGGTGATGGAGTTGGCCATGCGCCAGATCAAAAGCCAGAAGATGCACTCCTTGGTGCCCCAGGTCAGGAGGCCTGTACCATGGATGGGTTTGGTAAGAAGTGTTTCCAGGCTTACCAGCTGTACATGGGCATGTACCTGAGAAACCTGGTGAAGGAGCTCACAGAGTTCTCAGCTGGGCTGTCCGATGAACACCTCTAGCGCTTCAGGAGCCTGGTGATCATCAAGGAATGCTCCAAGTATGTGACTTGATCGGCCTATGACAGCTTAAAGTCTGTGGCTAGAGTGGCTGCAGTAGGCATTAGTGCCTGCTGCCTAGCATGGCTACAGTCTGAAGAGAGCCTGCTTCTGGTCATCAGCTTGGTCTCCAAGTTGGCAGCCTTGTCCATCATGGGCTTGCCAAAGAGATTATTTCCCTGGCAGGGGACATCAACCGATTTGTTCTGAACCCATTGCTCCAAATCTGATGGGTTCAGAACAAATTGGTTGATGTCCCCTGCCAGGGAAAGAATCTCTTTGGCAAGCCCATGATGGACAAGACTGCCAACTTGGAGACCAAGCTAATGACCAGAATCAGGCTCTCTTGGAAGACCGCTGATCCTTCCAGACAGAAGGCTTCAGGGAAAAAGTCCTTCTACCTGAAGAAGAAGGCCTATGGAACATACCCACAACATCAGACCTATCAAGCTCTCCCCGCAGGGCCATTCAGCCAAAGGCTAGGGTCAGGGCCCCCATAGGCCTAAAGCCCCCAAACCCCAAACAGTACCTGTGCCGCAACCTGGGGGGGGGTTGACTCCCAAGGCATAGCCCCTCTTCACATGGAAGGTCAGGAGCCGCAGAACATAGGGGAATATTTCATGTTCTTTGCCCACTGGTGGCCCAGCATTACCACAGACACCGAGGCACTTCAGGTGATAAAGGAGGGCTACCTCCTTCACTTCCACCAGACGCCCCCCTCGTTCTTCTCAGGGTAACTTCCTCTGGATCCCACCCATCAGGATCTCTTTCAAAGGGAGCTTACAGCTCTTCTCTCTGACAAGGTGGTGGAGCTCATCCCGTTGCTTCAAAGAGGCACAGGGTTATACTCCCACTACTTCCTGGTTCCCAAGAAGGGTTACGACCCACTCTCGACCTCTGGGATCTCAACCACTTCTTATTGAAGAAGTTCAAGATGGTATCCCTTGGAACATTGCTGCCTTACCTTCACCAGGGAGACTGACTATGCTCCTTGGATCTCAAAGATGCCTATACCCACATCTTGATCCACCCCTTGCACCAGCAGTACCTCTGCTTTGTCATTGGTGGGTGTCACGACCAGTACGGCATCCATCCACAGAGTATTCACAAAGTGCCTGGTGCTGGTCACCACCTTTCTGCGGTTTCAGAGCATGTTCATCTTCCCTTACTTGGATGACTGGCTGATAAAAGGAAGGTCCCCACATGAGGTCCATCAGGCCCTACATTGCATCATCCTGCTCCTGGAGACCTTGGGTCTCGTAGTAAACTATCCTAAGTCTCACCTACAGCCCATTCAGCGCCTGGAGTTCATCAGAGCCTTCCTCAATACCACTTGGGCCCAAGCATTTATTTCACCTGACAGGGCTCAGCACCTCTGTCTTGGCAGGAAAGATTCAATCCTATCCGATGGTCTCAGCTTAACGGATGCTTCGCCTCCTGGGGCATATGTCCTCGATGGTTCATGTCACACCCTCAGCCCATCTCCTCATGTGTTGGGCCCAGTGGACTCTCTGCACTCAGTGGAAGCAGGCAACAGGGTGCCTGTCAAACAGAGTATGGGTCACCATGCCCTCTCCCGCTCCCTTGCCTGGTGGCGATTGTCGTGCAATCTTCTGGAAGGACTCCCTTTTTAGGATCTCCTGCATCAACAGATATTCATCATGGATGCCTTCAAGCTCGGCTGGGGAGCCCATTAGAATGGGTTTCAGTCCCAGGGTCTCTGTTTGCAGGAGGAGAGCCAGCTCCAAATCAACTTCCTCAAACTATGAGCGGTCACAAATGCCCTGCAGGTCTTCCAGCACTATCTGATGAATCAGGTTGTCATTGATTGAACAATCAGGTAGCAATGTTCTATATTAACAAACAGGGTGGCATGGGGTCCTCCCTCCTCTGCTGGGAGCGATCAGACTCTGGAATTTCACAATCCGGCAGGGTATGCTCCTCTGGGCCTCTACCTCCTGGGGCAGGAAAATGTCCTGGTGGACCAGCTCAGCAGGATACTGCAGCCTCACAAGTGGCCCCTCAGCCTGCCAGTGGCATGGGATATCTTCTAGAAGTGGGGCATCAAGGCGGTGGACCTTTTCACCAGCCCTCACAACACTCAGCTGCCACTGTTCTGCTCCAGGATTCCTTGCCAGAATTGTTTTGTGGCCAATGCATTTCTTCGCCATTGGGGCCTGCTATATGCTTACCTGCCCATGCCCTGGTGGCTAAGGCCCTCTTCAAGGTCCCGATGGACAGGGCCGAAGTGATCCTCATCACCCAGCACTGGCCCCTGGCAGCCGTGGTACCCACTACTGCTCCGACTTTCTCAGCTGCCACCCTTTCCCCTAGGTTTTGCACCAAATCTGATCTCTCAGAATGATGGGACCCTCCTGCATTCCAATCTCGAGTCATTAACTCTGACAGCGTGGATGCTGAAAAGATAGTCCTCACTTACCTAGGAACATTGAGGACGCCCTCCTCGCATCCTCAAGGATTTCACCAGACGAGCATATGCCTTCAAATAGCACAGGTTCTTGGTCTGGTGTGCGCATAGAGGTTTCAACCCATTCTCCTGTCCGGTGTGGGTGGTCCTGCAGTACCTTCTGAACCTCTCCCGGGCTGGATTAAATTCCATTTCTGTCAAAGTGCATCTGAATGCCCTGAAAGCCTACCACCTTGTGATTGATGGGTGTTCCCTGTCAATTCATCCCCTCATTGGTGGCTTCATGTGGGGTATCTTGCTCTCACAGCCTCCTAGTCACCCACCAGGAGAGGCGTAGAACCTGAACTTGGTTCTGTGTAAACTCATTGACCCTCCTTTTGGACCACTGGCCTCTTGCCATCTCAAGTACCTTTCGTGGAAGGTCATCTTCCTAGTGACTCTCACTTCAGCATGCAGGGTTAGTGAGCTGCAAGTGCTGGTGGCTCGCATCCCTTGCACTAGGTTTCATAGGAATATGGTGGTTCTTCGCACACACCCTAAGTTTCTTCCTAAGGTAGATTCTCCCTTCCACCTCAACCAGGAGGTGGTTCTTCCCACCTTCTTTCCCAGGCTGCACTCGAACAGGGCGGAAGCCTCTCTTCATACCTTTTGATTTTAAATGGGCTTTGGCTTTTTACCTTGTTTGGATGAAGGCTCATCACCGCTCTTCTCAACTGTTTGTTTCTTATGACCCCCAACAAAGTTGGCGCAGCAGTCTCTAAGCTCACCCTTTCCACCTGGGTGGCTGACTGCATTTCCTTCAACTATGGACAGGCTGGCCTTTCTCTGGAGTGTCATGTGACAGCCCATGTTCAAGCTATGATGGCCTCTGTGACTAACCTATGCTGTGTCTCCCTGCTGGAGATTTGTTGAGTGGCCACCTGATCCTCGGTCCATACCTTTGCGGCTCACTACTGTCTCGAGGAGGCCTCCCAGCATGATGGCACTTTCAGTTAGGCAGTTCTTTCACATCTGTTTGGGAACTGATGCAACTTCTTCCCTTCGACCCTTCTGTTGTCTAAGCTACTGAAGAGTCTATTCCTTTGCAGATGCTTGGGGTGCATACTGATGCTTGGGGCTCTTCAGCATCCTTCAGCTGCCATTTTTGGGTCACCTGTGGCTATTTACAGGGTTTTTTTAGTAGCCTGTAGCTGGGGAGAGCCATATGTGAGGACTGATGTCCTGCTTGTTTCTAGAAAACGCATAGCTACTCACCTGTAGTGGGTGTTCTCTGGAAACAGCAGGAATCAGTCCTCACTACCCTTCCTCCTCCTCCCCATGGAGTTGTTTTTCTTTTTGGGCTTGATTAAGCTACTGAGGGAAAATGGCTCCCTTGGGTGGGAAGGTGACCATGCATACGTGGTTGATCTCCCAAAGGTTTTCTTTGGAAGCTGGGGAGAGAGTACCACATGAGCTCTGTTGGTGCCAATGTCACCCATAAGTGAGGACTGATTCCTACTGTTCCCGAAGAACACCCACTATAGGTGAGTAACTACGCTTTTCTTATGTGGAGCAGCCTCCCAGTGAAAATGGTGCAAAAAAAATTAAGAAAGGGTGAGATAAGAGTAAAAATAGTAGCAAAGTTGAAATAACATTGAAAGATCTCTACTTTTGATGATGGGGAGGAGAAATGATCAGAGATTCCATGGCCTTGGAGATCTATCAGTATTTGATCGTTTAAAAGACTATATAGATTATGAATAATCCATACTTGGTATGGTTGAGCTATTCTTGATTCTTCTGTAAATCTGCATTCCTCAAGACTGATTCCTGCATCTGGATGCAAGAGAACTGTCTACAAATGGGGAATGTGTACCTCATCATCTTCTCGCTGACAGACCGTCGAAGCTTCAGTAAAGTCACTGAGCTGCTTCTTCGACTCCGGACCTCACGTCCAAACGAGGACCTTCCCATTATTCTCGTGGGCAACAAGAGTGACCTGGTACGCTCGCGGGAGGTCTCCGTGGAAGGTAAAGATTTGGAGATATTAATTAATTAATTTATTTTGTGTTTAGTTCAAACAAGTTACATTCAGGTACAGCAGATATTCATTGTAGAGAAGCCAGCCTTTGTTGAAGAGAAAGTTATACATTGCTCCATCAAAGAGTGAATGTTGACCCTAACCATATTCTGGAAAGACCTCTATGCATGGTTTCAGAAAGGAGAACAATATCCTGTTTTGGAGAGACTTCTCCATGCACCACTTCAGCAATGGAGACCCACTTCCTTCCTGGAGAGGTCACCTCCATATATCCTTCCACAATGCTAATATATAAGGTTGGAGAAGCCTATACACACAGCACCAACAAATCTCACCCTGGAGGTGGTGTAGTGATGGGGCCAACTACTGCATAGAGGAGGAGAAGGATCGCTGCCTTCTGTTGGTACTGTGTAATGACACATGATAGGCCTGATTTATTAAGATTTCTTTTCCCATAGAAAATGGGAAAACAGTAAATCAGGCCCTAAAGGATGTATGATACAGCTTTTTTTTCTTAGGATGGTGGGGGGGGGGGGGGGGGGAAGAGAGCACTGTGACTTAGAACTCAGTTGTTGGCTCCTAAAATTTTAAGCTGGCTCCTAGGTATTAAGACAATTTGTCAAGGCCTGAACTACAATCAGATCAAGGTCTCCTTTGAAAATTTTCATCCATTTGTGGTCCCATAAATGTACCATCCAGTTCTCCATATCCCAGAATTAGGCAATGAAATCTGTTGCTGGAGGATGTGGTCAAGGCACCTAACATAGCAGATTAGAAAGAGGTTTGGGCAAGTTCTTAGAAGATCCACAAAAAATGTAGGTAGGTAGACTTGGGAAAGTCTTTGCTTATCCCTGGCAATTTGTTGTTATAAACTGGATCTACGTTTTGGGATCTGTCAGGTAATTGTGACCCAGAGTGGACACGGTCAGAGACAGGATGCTGGGCTCAATGAAACTTGGTCTGACTCAGCATTATTTTCGTATGTTTTATGACATATGTTGCATGGATATGGTCCCATGACCTGTGTGAGCAATTCCTGTTCCTGAAAGCACATAGTCTTCACAAATGGATGTTACTATATTTTATCTTTGTTTTCCAGAGGGTAGAGGTGTGGCCGTGATGCTGAACTGCAAATACGTAGAGACCTCTGCAGCGCTACACCACAATACCCGAGAACTCTTTGAAGGAGTGGTGCGCCAGATCCGCCTGCGCCAGCAGGACAGGCGGAACAACAGAGATGAACAGGGTGGGAAAAGGGGAGAAGGGTCCTCCGCCCGTGAGGGCCGGCGTGAAAGCATCACCAAGAGAGCCCGACGCTTCCTGCATGGCCTGGTGGCCAAGAACAGCAAGTTCTTCAAGCAGCGCTCCAAATCCTGCCATGACCTTTCCGTGCTGTGAAGGCAAGTTGGTGGGTGCTGAGGGGCAGGTCCTGGAAAAGATCCAACATTGGACGCGAATGGCTTCAAGAGGTTTTGGAGGAAGAGGAGAGCAGAGACAGAGGGTTGACTTACATCTGTGTCTTTTTCCCTATGTTGGTCTGTCTCTCACTCCTTTTCCGCCTCTTTATCCGTTTATTCATCTCCGAAAAGATTTGAATTCAAACATTATAATTTTCTCCTGCAGGTTGGGCCAGGGTGCGGAGGGCAACTTACACTGTGCCTTCCTTGGATGTACATGAAAAAGATGAAGCACTGTACAGAGGAGACAACGCAATGCTCCATTTATTTATTGGTTAATAATGACCCACATCTTCACTGTTTCCTCTCTAGAGAAAAATTAATTATCGTTGCCCAATAAGTGGAGATAGCACAGCATGAGAATTCCATGTTTTACCTTTTCTCTGTGATTTGTTTTAAATTAATAGATTTCAATGCATGTGCAGCATGAGGCGGCAGTCTAATTGCTGCTATTTTTCATGAAAACAATTTTAATTTTTTCACCACTACTACTTATTGTGCTTCGCATGGCGCTTTTCAGGAAAACGCGGAACTTTTCAGAACACTGACACATGTAAAAAAGATTTTTTTAAAGTATTTTTTCCAGTTTTTATTTACATTTTATGCCACTTAGCTCATTCCCCCTTGAATGGGGAACAGAATTTATCTTGGATACCCCTCATTGTTTCTCTGGAAACTTGAAAACATACAGCTGCATTGCAAAAAAAGTGCCCTTTGGATGTAAACAGAGCTCCAGCAGGGACAGTTTTGGGAGCAGACAATGATTACTTTATTCAGTAAGACAGTGAATCCTGTTCCCTATCACCCAGTTCTGACTTTTTTGAGGCTTATGGAAGATATGGTATCATCACTACTGTGAATTACCAACAGCTATCATGACATCACTACTGTGAATTACTAACTGTTAGGACTTCCTGACTGCTACAATATCATTATTGTGCATTACCAAGCAGTAACTGTGACATCACTACTGTGAATTATTGACTGCTTTGACATCACTGCTGTGAATTATTATCTGCTATGACATCATTGTTGTCAATTACCAGCAGCCATCATGACATCACTGCTGCGTATTATACTGGTGATTTTATCACTTCTCCTGGCCTGCAAGGAACAAAGCTAGGGCCAGGTATAAGGTATGGCAAGAGTTCTTTGTGGTGGTTTGCTACAGGGCTAAAAGGAATCTGTAAATAAATGTATAAATAAGGCATGTATGCCAAATCCAGATGCTTTAATAAAACCTTTTCTATGCGGAACTGGGTACAGGTGTTGCTGAACCCAAGTGGCCAACCCCCCCCCCCTCCCCCCCAACAGAACAGCTTGGTGCCAGCAGAAAGCAGCAGCTGAATTCTAATCGCTTCTGTTAAGTCCCACCTCTAGTCTCGGTATTAGTCTGTGCTTTCAATGGTGCCTATCCTCACAGTTCTCCTTCCTACCCTTAAGTCTTGCTTTCAGCCCTCTGAAGAAGGGTGAATAGTACAAAAATGGTATCCACCTCAACATTCAGAAATCAGCAGACTAAGCAGCCTGAAGGGAGGGGAGAAAGGAGAAGAACGCAGGCATAATGGGAAGAAAAGAGCAACATTAATTATTCCAAAGTGGAGCATGTCTCTCTCTCCATTTTGCTCTGCACGCCAGACCTTGCAGCTGTCAGTCTGATCTCTACACACCTATACAATATCTCTAAAGCTGTCGTCGGTAGGAGGGGTGGGGGGTAAGAGCATACAGAGAGACTAGCTAACTCCAGAGTTAATCCCCAGGGTCACAGCTATAGGTTCATATCTTGCATTATGCCAGTTTTGGCCTTAGGCACTGAGCACCACACCCTCGCCTACAACACAATGTGTGTTTACCAATTGCGTGGGGCTAATGAGTCTCCAGGAATACACATTTGCAGACGGATAGCTCAGAAACATATGTTACGCCCACGTCAATACAAGAAGAAACTAGGAAGGGGCTATAATGAAGAAGAGTTGAGTGTGGGGTTTAGTGATGGGAGCAAAGGATTGCAGGGCTAGACTGAGGAACATTGGGTGAACGGGGGTAGGGAGGGGAATCTCAGGAACTGTGACTCAGGACTGAGGTGGGGGAATCAATACCCTAGCCCAAGGTGCTGTAGGACAAGTGTGAAGTGTATTGACAGGGGAGGGAGATGTCTCAGTACTAGAATATCAGAGGGTGTGTGTGGGAGTTTGTCTTAGTACTGGAACAGAGGGGGATGGCTCAGCATCACCTGTTTAAAGAGCAGACCTGCATTTCCATTTTGCAAGCTTTACTTGGGGAGTTTGGTAGCTGACAGTCTCATTTCAAAAAGGTTTGGATTTAAACACAACTGCCTAGGAACCCCAGATACCTGGGCAGAAGAGGAAGTTATTCCTGCTTCATTTAAGATCCCATGTTGGCACCGTTTCAAATTAGCAAGTCAGTATGAGGGAGAGAAGAGAGGTTATAGGAAAACGGTGCTAGTACTTCTGCTTCAAGCCTCCTGCCCCTTTTGGCCTCTGATTTTTTATCTTTCCCCCTCCCCCAGCTCTTTTTTTTCTATGATTAATAATCTCACGTGAGCAATCAATCAATCACAGCACATTAAAAATCAGAAAAATCTAACACAACTTCCATAAAAGGGGAAGAAATCTCCGAGCAAGTCTTTATTAGCTGAAAAATGCAAGTGTTGCTGTAGCAACCAGAGACATCTTTACCCCCCCTTCAATCTCCCCCCATCCCTCTCTCTCCCTGATAGCCCAATTGTCACCCATCTCTGAAAGACATTTCCATGGAAACAGAAAAAATAAAGGCTAAATGGAAAAGTTGCAGCTCCTCGACACAAGGAGAGATGTAGAGACCAGGCGCAGCTAAGAAAAATTAGAGTAGTTGGGTCCGTCTGGCAGATGGCTACAAGTTCTATTGTTAACCAGCAGTCTTAATGGAAATGCAGGTGGCTCATGTAGCTAGGTCTGTCGGGCAGGCTATACAAATCACTGAGGAGACCATGAGTTTCGACAACAGTCACACTCATATTACTGTTTATTGACAGCAGCGCTCCTTAACCCTCTCCTGGAGGCAGGCCTGTACTTAGCCCTGTGCGAGCGGTGCGGCCGCACAGGGCGCAAAGGCTTAAGGGGTGCATTTTAGCTGTCTTCTGTTGCCTGCCGCCGCCACTTTTTCTTCTCTCAGCAGCGGCAGGCAATGGCAGGAGAGCTAAAATGCGCCCCTTAAGCCTTCTGCCGGCATGCTAAGCAGATCTTTCCCTCCCTGCTCTTGCATGACATCGGGCATGCCTCTTCTCTCCTGCCACGGGTGGGGGGGGGGGGGGGGGGAGGGGGCATGCACCCAATGTGCAAGTTGCACAGGGCGCGATCTTCCCTTGGTACGGCCCTGCCTGGAGGCATATCTGGGCAGTTGGATTTTCAGAATTACCTCTAGGAATATACAAGAGATAAAACCAGTCATTACTAGAGGAGATCAAATCTAAGCTTTCTTTAAAAGCTCAGATGACAAGACTTCAACTTTCATACTTTGGACACATCATGCAAAGACAGCGATCATTAGGGAAAGACATCATGCTTGGCAAGGTAGAAGGTCAACACAAAAGAGGAAGGTCAGCAATGAGATGGATCAATACAATAACAGCAGCTACGGGTGCCAGTCTGTCAACAATGAACTGTATGATTGAAGACCGAACACAATTTAGGACAACTGTCCAGAGGGTTGCCATGAGTCGACAGCACTTAACAACAAGCTGCATACAATGGGTTTCCAACCTGTGCAAATGTATCTGATGCATATTCATTAGGATAATCTTGAAAACCCAATTAGGTTTGCTTCCAGGAGAGGATTGAAAAACACTGCTTTAGATCATCACAATCTTGTGGTTAGGCATGGGAAAGCGGGTGTGGCAGGAAACTATAAAGGGATCTCGTATGCTCATAGTAACATATTAAATGATGGCAGATAAAGAGCATGGCCCATCCATTCTGCCCAGCAAGGTGTTTAGGGTTGTAACTACCATCCAATCAAGATGATAGAATACAAAGATGAAGACATAAAACATCTCACTGGTGATTGCATTTTGTGGCCAAGTGCTTAGATGTATCATTAGTAATGTGGACAGAACTGGGCAGGCTTGATGGGCCATTTGGTCTTTTTTTTTTTTTTTTTTTTTTTTTTAGTGCCATCAGGTCAGTGTTGACTCATAGTGACCCAACTACCTCTGGGTTTTCTTGGCAATGTATCACTGGAAGTAGATTGCCAGCCTTTTCTTCTGAGGCAATGGAGGGTAAAGTGACTTGCCCAAAGTCACAAGGAGTGCCAGTGGGAAATGAACCCTTGATCTTCTGGGTACTAGGCAGTTGCTCTAACCACTAGGCTACTCCTCCACTGCTATGGCCTCATTTATATTGCTAAATGCACCTTGATCATCTCTTATGGTTCTCCAGAAGTAAAGGAAGAAGTGGGGCGGTGAAGAAAAGAGACCGGTCCTGTGGTGGAGGAAATTTCCTCCTGCGGGCCTCCACAATTATCTGCCATAAACACAGGGTGTTAAAAAAGCTGGGGGGAGGGAGATAAATAAAAAGTATAGAAACCAAGCCAGCTAGAACATTCATTCCCCTCATTAGAGGTAATTTTATGAAGCAAGTCCTGTGTATAAATGACCTCATAAAATAGCGACCAGTGTTAACTGTATATGCTTTGGTATCAAGGCACAGGCTTTACTGGTAGGCAGCCAAATGAGCAGAGTCTGGGAAGTGCATGGGCAAATCCTGCATGCACCTGAAAAACACAGGCACTTGTTAGGCCAGTATTTTATAAAGATACTGTAGGTAGGCACCTACTTGCTTTATAAAACAGGTGTAACACAGGCGCCATAAACTACACCAACTAGGTACCCCCTTATGAAATAGCCCTCATTGTGCCCTATCAGAGTTTCATCCTATCATTTTATATCAAAGATTATTTTAAAAAACCTGTATCCCTTGCTATCCTCCATACATAAGTTGCACCATATATCTTTACATTGAGAAAAACATAGTATTCAAGATATGCCATCTCCTTCTATTTTATTTATTTATTTGTATTTATTTATTTGTTTTCATTTTTATACCGCTACTTCCAGCGATCAGCAGCGGTTTACTTTACACAACAAAATTGGTTATAAATGATAGGAATCAGTAATATTTACATTTTGATTACGGGATAGGTGTCTACATATATACAATTTTACATAGTATGAGACACGTACTCTAGCGCTTTATAGTTGGAAGTACATCTATAGTTGGAACAATGCGGTTTTTCAGATTCCTGTTCATTGCTTATACTATTGTCCTTGATATATATTTCCTTTCTATTCTTGTTATTTTATCAATCTGAACTATGCTGTAAATAATAATTGTTACCAACTTTCTGGTGTTATCTTACTATAAGCAGGGATCCCTCTCATTAAGCAGAGTTGCTTCCCTGTAACAGAGTTCGCTGTCTTGAATTTCTCCTTTCTGGATGTACAAATTGAGGCTCCCCATGCCTAAGATGGACCTGAAGACTCACAATTTTTGGATGATGATGAAAAACGTGGAGTACAATCCCTAGTCTTGCTTGTGTGATGGGACCTCCTTGATTACTTGATTCCATAGGAGGAATGGTCATCTCTTCTGCCAGGATAGTCACGTGCTGATATGATGGTTCTTACATGTCCTATGATAAATATGTCCAAATTATGCAATAATTTTAGCTGATTATTTTGAGAACCCAACACACTCCATGGTGATCTAATGCTATGCTGTCTTGAAATGCCAAATCCTGTCTTCCACTGTTAGTCAAAAACTAGGGTTGGCTTCATGGCAGGTCTTCTGCTGTTTGTATAATCATTGTTGAATGTAATTTTGGGGCATTGGGTAGTGGTGCTAGGGTAGGGTTCGAGGTGTCTCCTCAGATAGAATTGTTGGAAATACCCCTGCTTTCATTATGGTTGGTGCAGTTTTCATTCCCACCCTCTACATGAGACAGGACAGCCTTGTGGGGAGTTGAGCTTCGTTCATCTTCAATCCAGTCTGTTGAGTGACTGAGAGGGACTATTCAAGCAGAGGAGGAAGGAATGCTTTTCTTTGCAGCCTATGGCTAGATGGGAAAAAGAGTCAACCACTATGTTCAGAGGAGTAAGGGTGGAGCAATGAAACTGGTGCTGGGGACCTTTTGCTCTTTTTGTTCCTGCTACTGGCCACATGACTGAGGTTAAGGCTATTACGTATCTGTTCCTCTACTAGAGCTTATATTGAGGGCACCCCAGTCATGAGATAAGAGGTGCAGTACTTCAGTCCCACCATCTCAGCAGTGGAAGCTTAAGAACATAAGATATTCCATATTAGATCATACCAAGGGTCCATCAAGCCTAGTATCCTGTTTCCAACAGTGGTCAATCCAGTTCACAAGCACCTGTCAGGTTCCAAAAAAGGTGCACAGGTTCCATGCTGCTTATCCCAGAAAAGGGGGGGGGGGGAGAGGGGTGTGGTATGGACATTTTCCTCCTAGAACTTGTCTAAACCTTTTTTAAACCCAGCTACACTAACAGCTGCTTCTTCTTCTTATTATTTTTTGAATTATTATCTTGTGTGTCCATCACTGGTGATTCTCAGGCTGATTTGGGGAAAAGTTTGAGGTTGGTAGCTATCTGTTCATGGTTTGGGGGAAGAGGAGGAGAGATGTGTCTGCACCTGTCTGCAGATGTCAAAGACTAGTCAGGAGAAGACGTCCTAGCTCTGAAAAGCTTAAAAAGGCTTTTCTGAGCTGGGAGAGAGCCCAGAGGCATTGGTTCAGCCAGTGATGTCACCATGAAGTATGTCTGCATCTCCCTGTTTGGCTGCAGCGAACAGTTGACTGGAGAGCATTGACTAAGAAAAGGTGGAGGCTGGTCTGTGTGTGGGTGATGGGGAACTGAAGGAAAAGTGGAAGATCCAAGGTGGATGGAAGCCTGCTGGGTAGGAAGGGGAGGAGCTGTAGGGTGGAAAATGTTATTTATGTACAGCAGTGTAAACCACCTTTCTGATGAAATCATCAATCAAAAGGATTAACAAACAAACAAAGCAAGCATCTTCATCAGAATGGGTTGTAGGGGGTGAAGAGTTGTAAGAATTAGGGAAGGAATGCTGGATGTAGCGGTGGACGCTGTAGGGAACATGCAGGGGCACAGGAGGGATGAAAACTGTTGAACATGGTGAAGTACTGGTTGCTGGGGAGAGAAAGTGTGGAACTGTCAAGAATGCTAAAGAAAAGAGGGGGTAAAGCCTTAGGGAGAAATACTAGCAGGGTTAGCTTTTCTTTGAGGTGTTCAACATGTGTAAAGGCTGATTATGAAAAAGCGGCATTGCATACCTGTAACAGGGATTCTCTGTAGACAGCAGGGAAATATAATCAGGGACATTCTGAGGGGGATGTTGGGCCATGTGCAAAGATTGACTGTGGGGGCCTCATCTGCATAAGTTAATAGGGACTGAAAAACAGGGTTAAAAAAACAGGGCCATGTGCAAAAAACTGTAATTGCTCAATGGTAGGGCTGGCTCTGATTATAGTTTGTTTGTTTTTTTAGTGCAGTCAAGTCAGTGCTGACTCCTGGCAACCCAGCTGCCTCTGGGTTTTCTTGGTAATGTACCACCAGAAGTAGATTGCCAGGCCTTTTCTTCCGAGGCGATGGAGTGCCTAAGGCCACAAAGAGTGACAGTGGGAATCGAACCCATAATCTTCTAGGTACTAGACAGTTGTTCTAACCACTAGGCTACTTCTCCACCTGAATATAGTTATACATGGTGGTAATATCATCCGATAGTACCAGATCTGGACCATCCTTAGCTCTCCAGCCCAGGAAACTTTGAAGGCTTTCCTGAGCACGAACCGGGGTTCTTAGCCCTCACACTGCCTCCTCCTCCTAAGTTAGTTGCCTTCAAACCAAAGAGGAGGAGGAGGATGGGAAGGTATGGCTGCATTCCCCTGCTTTCTATGGAAGTATCCTCATTACAGGTAAGCAACTCCACTTTTTCTCCTGACAAGCAGGGGGAATGTAGGCACACCTGAAGTTGACTTCCAAGCTGAGCATTGCCCCCAGAAAATAATGATGTATATGGCAACCTAGGGAATACAGTCCCAAGAAACTGGTGTTGAAAACAAATGGACGATTAAGCAAAAATGGTTTTGAAGTACAGATTGTCCAAAAGCACTGCCCTGACTAGATGGCGAATCCAGAGGGTACTGTTTAATGAAAGCACAGACCAAGGACGTTGTCTATTATGGAGATTGCTTGCAAGCTGATAATAGAAGTCACCTCTGCTTACAGAGAACTACAGTGCACAAAATTAGCATGTCTATTCTGTAGACCCAATTAGAGAGGGAGAACTTAGCTACTAGTAGATCAGGATTACTAGAATAAAACAAATTGAATAACTGGAAGCATTTCTAAGGTCCTTGGTATGCTAAAGGTCACACCAGCAGTTCAAAGTGTAAAACCCTTTTTTCTCCATTGCAAAATAAGTGTGAGGTTTTTGAAGAAATACTGGTAGAATGACATTTTTGGTTGAGATTGGACTCAAATACCTAAAGTTTCCCCTGAAATTGTAAGTGTAAAGCACTACCCCATTTGGAAAGACTTGAATGTACAAAGGGAATGAATGAGAACCTGTAGTTCATTGATTCTTCTGACAGAGGTGATGGTGATCAAGAAAATGGTTTCTACAGGAAAGGTACGAGTGATGCTTATACCCATGGTTTGCAGGGAGCTTCTATGAGCTAGATGTGTTTAGGTCACACGACAGGGGCCGTTTTCATCAGTCCTTTCATGAACCTAAGAGGATGTACTGGCACTGGTATGTTGTAGATGTAGTCTTGATTGGCCATATTAAATTAAAGTGGTATTTCAGAAGGGAAGTCTGCAAAGAACCTTAGACATCTAGAGAATAACATCCAAAATTCCAAGGAAGTGGTAGCAATGAAGGGAGGCACACAAGTGTCCTCTGAATTGTTTTCTCTGAAGAATGAACATCCCAGTAACCGATTCTTGTGCTGGGCGGCATACAGATAGCAAAACAGGATATTTGCACAGTTGTAGGCCATTTCACAAATATGGACATCCACAAATTGCATGCCTGCAGAACTGGGAAATTGAACATCTCAGTTGCAGTGTTTCAGAAAAGGGACAACTATGTTATGAGATGAGCATGTCCTGGATGGCCATTTCAGAAAATCAGATGTGTGGCAGCAGGCCAGTAATATGTTTGGAGTATGTATTTGCATGCAGGTTTCTTTGGTCAGGAAATATTAACTGTAGTGATGAAAGCATATTTTGCTCTGTTCCCTAGAAGCATTGCAGCCATGAAACAAAGCATTTCTTTGCACGTTATTTGTGGTCAGGAGCAGGTATAGGCATGGATCTCTCAGCATCTAGGGCCCACTTGTGCATTCTGAAATTGCAGCATGATGTGCATCTCTTGCTCTGCTGAGGACACACTTCCACTATTCTCCCATGCTATGTTGTCATTAAGTGCCGTCGACTCATGGCGACCCTCTGGATAGTTGTCCTAAATTGTGTTCGGTCTTCAGTCAGGTGGCTCATTGTTGACAGACTTTCACCTGTAGCTGCTGTTATTGTATTGATCCATCTCATTGCTGGCCTTCCTCTTTTGTGTTGACCTATCTTGCCAAGCATGATGTCTTTCTCTAATGATCTCTCTTCGCATAATGTGTCCCATGCTATATAGACATATTTGTGCTGGGGACATCCATTCACCACACTTTGTAAAATGGATCAGGGGATGACACTATGATTTGAATACCTGAATGCTTGTTTTTAGACATCCTACGCATGAAGAAGGCTTTTAAAATGACCCCCTTAAGCTGTAAGTCATTTCTGGATAGTTATGAGACATAGATTACCAAGTTAGAGATTGAGCATTCAGAGGGTCATAATGGTTTGGCTTTGCAGCTGTGTGGAAAACAAATCCAATCTCTGGGATTCATTAACGGAGGATGTAGTAAAAGCTGTTCGTGTAAATAGGTTTAAAAAAAGGTTTGGACAAGTTCATGGAGGAAAGGTCCATAATCCATTATTATAGAGGACCCAGGCAATCCACTGCTTACCTCAGGACAAGCATTATGGAACCTGTGTACCTTTTTGGGAACCTGACAGGTACTTATGACCTGGGTTGGCTACTGTTTGAAACAGGATACTGGGCTTGATGGAACTTGGTCAGACCCAGTATGATGACATTTCTTATTTCCTTGTGGAAGCCTTTCTTGAGGCTATGGGAATATTCTGGATAGCATTATTGGGAGATGGGAAAATTATTTGTCTTGCAACATGCACATTGTTGGCATAAGAGACTCAAGATTGACATATAGAAGTCAACCTCCTTATTGGGTCAGGGCGTAGGGTTGGATTCCCAGGATGAATAGCCAATCTATCACAAGTAAGAGGAACCACAGAAACACAATTTGTCTTGGGCAGTAGAATTACATGAGCCTTGTCCTGAACGATTTTCTGAGCAACAGGGGAATGAACAGGAATGCAAAGCGTAGTTACTCACCTGGAACAGCAGGAATTTAGTCTTTACATATGGGTGACATCGATACCAACTGAGCCCATGCAGGCATGCTCCCCAGCATCCACTAGGAAAGCCTTTGGGAGCATCCCACTGCACCTGCGTTCCCCCCTTTCCAGGTCTCCCTTCTCAGTTGAGTTTGTAGCGGAGATAAAAGGAGAGAAAGAAAAAGAAGACCAACAATGCCGGGGGGGGGGGGGGGGGGTGTGAGGACTAAATTATGCTGTTCCCGGAGATCACCTGTTACAGGTGAGTAACTGCACTAGCTCCAGGAACAAGCAGGAATGTAGTTTTCACATATAGGACTCCCTAGCTAGAAGATGCCTGAGAGATGACCTCAGAATCAGCAGTGGTTTGCCTCAGGTACACCTAAAGAGGTCATGTATCCTCCAAGGATGTCTGGTATAGAAGTCGGGTATGGAGGGTAGAAGTTGCTTTAAGTCTGAAAGAGATGCTAGAGAATAGCCTGGCCAAACATGGCATCACGGCAGGAGTCCTTGCCAGACAGTAGGGAGCAGCAAAAGTATGGATCGAAGACCAAGTTGCTGCTTTGCAGATTTCATCAATAGCTACAGATCGTAGATTGGCATCGAGGTAGCCATAGCTCAAACATTATGGATAGTAACATGACCCTCGAAGGAAAGTCCTACCTTCTTATAAGCAAAAATCATGCAGTCTGCTATCCACTTGGAGGGAGTACGTTTGGATACTGGCAACCCGAGGTGACTAGAGTCAAAGGAGATGAATAGCTGAGAAGCCTTCCAGTACTCTCAAGTCCTCTGAAGATAACAAGCTAAGGCACGTTTACAATCCAGAGTGTGGGGGGTTGCTTCTGCCCTAGATGAATGTGATCTAGGGAAAAAACACAGGAAGATAGACAGACTGGTTCAAATGGAAGGGAGAGACCACCTTGAGGATGAGTCCTAAGGACTACCGTATCACGGTGGAACCATGTATAAGTTGGGTCAGCCACCAAGGCCTGGAGCTCATGCACCTTGCTGAAGTAAGGGCAGTGAGGAAGATGACCTTCCATATGAGAAACGTAAGTGACACAGTGGCTAGAGGTTCAAAGAGTGGCTTGAGAAGCTGCCCTAGAACAACACAGAGGTCCCATACCACTGGTGGTGGTTTAATGGGAGGCTTCATTAATAGAAGACCCCTCATGAATTGTGATACGAGCGGCTGAGAGGAGATGGGTTGGCCATCTACATGAGAGGCTGCAATTGCACTTAGATCTACACTTATCAATTTGGTTTTGAGTCCAGAAGATGACAGGTGGAGGAGATACTCAAACAATGCCTCCACCAGCACAGAGGGATTAAGATTTTTCTGAGAACACCAGATAGTCCTATGCTTTCAAGTGGCATAGGTTTTCTATCTGGTGGATAGCTTTCTAGAAGATAAAAAGATGTCCTTAAGCTCCTGGGAAAGGTTAATATCTTGGAAGGCTATGCCTTCAGCAGCCATGCTGTGAGATGGAGAGACTGCAGATTGGGATGGAGCAGCATTCCCTTCTCCTGAGAGAGGAGATCTGGAGCAGACATGTAGATAGTTTCCCCTGTTATCCAAGTTTACTGCTCCTGTTCATTGTAATGACCTGACTCTTGTTTATTGTCGGATATTGTTTGTTCTATGTAAACCGCGCTGATCGCAAATAGTGCGGTATATAAGAGATGTAAATAATAAATAAAATAAATCTATGGGTTGAGTCTGAGACAGACATAGCAGGAGAGGGTACCACAGCTGATGTGGCCAGAATGGGGCTATAAGAATCATAAAGCCTCTGCTTGGAGTTTGAAAAGAATCTTGGGAACTAGACGAATGGAAGGGAGGGCATACAGGAAGCAGTGTCCCCAGTAGAGGTGAAAAGCATCCACCTGTGGGCTGTCTGACGCAGGGGTTCTGGTACAGAAGCAAGGGAGCTTGGCATTCCAAAGACTTGCAAAAAGGTCTATTGCTGGAGTGCCCCAGATCTGAAAAATGTAGGAGATTGTGTCTACATGAAGAGACCACATGTGGGGAGAAGGATTCAACTTAATCTGTCCACTAAGACATTATGCTTGCCCAGGAGATACCAATAATAGAGAAATGTGCATGAATCAAAACTGGCGTGTATGTGATAATGTCGGAAGAACAGCCTTGAGGTTTTGACCACCTCTTGAAGCTAAACTTCCATTTTGCTCAAATCTTATTATTGAGCCCCCAAAGGAGCTATATAATTCAAGGTGAAACACCACAAATAAGTACCACCAATGTAAAACCTACTAATGTGTAATTTAAAAATCCAATAAGGTATTCTCAGAAACTCAATCCAGAAGCACAAGAGAACTCGGGGTTAAACTTATCTGAAACGTCCTGTAACACTCTTCCGCACGATCCACTTCAATGGTATATCGGGCTTCAACAAAATGCTCCTTCAAAACAATTTGCAGTTATAAACCAGGTACACAGCACTGCGTTTCGGGCCAACACCAAATTTTTCGCCCTGTCTCAACGCTCCATGTAACTGCAATGTGAAACTGTCTTCCAGCTGATCAAAAACACCAGCGCATGCTCAATAGCAATCTGAACCCCGCAGCAGGATTCACTCATAAAATACCAAGATGCAACCAATCAATGCTCAACATACAATCTTCAGCTAAAAAACAGAAAAATGGCAATGAAATTTATCCAAATCAAACTATGAAAATTCTAAATTTAAAGAATGCTAGCCCAATCTAATTCTTTATTAAGACCAGAGGGTTCTACTGTGGACCAACAAAAAATCCAATGCTGTTCCAACACCTGAAGTCGTTGTTCACGATCACCCCCCCTAAGAAAGTCACTTTTGATTCCTTTGAGATTTCTTCTGATGAATCGGATCATGGGGTTCGTGTTGGAGGAGCTACAGTTTCAAGCCATCGGCAAGAGCAGGTTTTTCGGCAGGGCCTCCCTCGGGGTCAGGGGCGAGGCCGAGTGTGGAGACCCAGAGAGCCTCCCCAATACAATCGGTCATGGACACCACAAGAGACCTATCTACAGGACAATTCACAAGGGCCAATGACAAGGAATCGGTCCAAACAACAGTAGTTAACATCTCATCCTTCCCCTTGACTTCGGAACGGCAATCCTTATTAGACCTGGGACTTTCTTTTGTACCTGTAGCTCATTATGATCCTTTTCGGATGCGAATTGCTTTGCACCGTTTTTTTAGAAAACCTTTGGTGACTCAGTTTTGTGCAACACATACTATGGGAACTGATATTTCTATTGTTAAAGCACCATCTCGATGGATACCTTTGGAGGCACCTGATTCCCTGGTTCAGGTGTACCAACAGTTAGTACTTCATGATGTAGCGGATTTTGAACATTTTATTTTGCGGACTCGTTACCACAATTTATCTGCTAACCAATGGACGGCGGTCAAGCAACTTCGTGATAATAGTGCTTTAGTAATACGTCGAGCTGACAAAAGGTGGGGCTACTGTAGTACAATCTTATTCTCAATATAGAACCCATCTTTTGGATCAATTAAGCAATACAGCTCATTATGTTAAGTTGTCTATTTAGGGCTTTACAATCTGAGATTCATGCAATTATGAAACAGGCATTATCTAATAATTGGATCACTAAGAGAATTTGCATTCTTGGTTTTGAAACATCCAAAGGTTCTGTTTATTTACACTGTTCCTAAAATACACAGATCTCTTACAGCACCTCCAGGCAGACCTATAGTGTCTTGTCGAGAATCTGCACTGGAGCCTTTGTCCAAATTTTGCGATAAATTTTTACAACCCTGTGCTCAACTTGTCCCGTCCTTTTTGAAGGATACTACTCATTTTGTCACCAGGCTTCAACAAATTGGAGAAGACATAAGTTCTTGGTGGCTTGTTTCTTTGGATGTTACAGCAATGTACACTAATATTAACCAAGATCAAGCTTTATTGGTGATTTCCCAATTAGATTTATCTTTGCTTGACCGAATTCCTCATTCATTTTTTATGGAGCTGCTCACATTGGTTCTTACAAAAAATTATTTTGTTTGAAAAACAAATTTACCATCAGGTTCAAGGTATTGCCATGGGTGCCACAGTTGCTCCGTCTGTGGCGACCCTTTATATGGCTGAATTTGAATAGTTCATGTTTACTCTTCATTTTGGTTTAAGGATGTAGTATTATGGGTGCGTTTTTTTGGACGATATTTTTTTCTTATGGAAAGGAACAGAGGTTGATTGAATTCTTCAGCCGAATTTATCTTTTACTATGCAACATCATTTTCCTCAACTTGAATTTTTGGATGTCATGATCCTTAAGGGCCCAGATTCCTTTCAGACTACTTTATACAGAAAGCCTGTGCAGAGGAATACTTTGTTATCCTATACGAGTTTCCTTCCTGGATCTTTAAAGAGAGGTCTCCCGTATGGACAATTTCTTCGTCTGCGCCGTATATGTTCTAATTTTGAGGATTTTCTTCAACATGCACATGATTTGTCGGTTCGCCTTAGTCAGCGGGGCTACCCTAAATGGGTTGTCAAAAAAGCATTTTTAAGAGCTAAATATACTCACCGCGAATGGCTATTTCTTTCGCAGTCTTTAGATTCCAAGGATACTTCAGATGTTTTTGTGGGTGTATTACCATATATGTTTCATACGCATCAGATAAAGATTTTAACCAGACATTGGCACATTTTACAATTGCACCCTTGTTTCCAAAAAACTTTGCAGATTCCCGTGGTCCTAACCTGCGAGATATTGTGGGGGCCACTTCTTCCCCTTTGGATAGGGTAGTTGATAGACCAGTTGATATTGGTCATTACGCTTGTGCCTCTTGTTCTCACGGTCAGCGGACTATTTTGGGCGTAGAATGGAGGGTCCCTAATTCAACTTTCATTCATACAGCTCATTGGCATACGACTTGTTCTACAACATTTGCTGTGTATGTATTGATTTGCCCATGCCAACTTTTGTACATTGGTCGGACGATTCGCCCAGTAAAGGTCCGTTTAAATGAGCATGCCTCCAGGATTAGAAATTCTGTGACATCTGCCCCGTTAGTTCAACATTGTTTGGATTTACATCATGTTTTTGAGGACTTTCAATGGCACATTTTGGACTTGGTCCCTGAACACCCCAGGGGGGGTGATCGTGAACAACAACTTCAGGTGTTGGAACAGCATTGGATTTTTCATTGGTCCACAGTAGAACCCTCTGGTCTTAACAAAGAATTAGATTGGGCTAGCATTGAAGGACTAGAAAGGGGGGCTGTTACTTCTGGAGAGAAATCTGAAATTGTGAGTATATACTTCTGGGAATTTTTCTGAAAGGAATTTTTTTTCTTTTAAAGCTAATTAATCTGTGAACCCACTATTTTTTTGTTAAATCAGTCAGGGCCTAGTAGCAACAGTTTAAGATTCAATTTAAAACACAGAAGAGAACTTTCTGGTTACCTTTCATACCCAGTAGACAGCTGTAGTTTAAATTTCATAGTCACTCAGGGCCTAGCATCAGCAAAGTACTTTTAGTTTCAAATTAAAACACAGAAGAAAGCTTTCTGGTTAAATTTAGAATCCAGCAGAGAGCTTGTAGTTTAAATTTCTTAATAGGTTAGAGCCTAGTAGCAGCAAAGAGCTATAATTTAAATCAAATCAGAATATAGCTTACCTCAGCGGCACAGGACAAGGTACTGTGTAGCAGCCCTTTTTTAATAAGTGTTATATCCCTCCCTCCCTCCCAACACCCACCCTCCCCTGGGATAATCACAGCTTTATAGGTACTTGCACAACTTAAAAGACAGGAGGTGCTCTCAGGTGAAGCTCATTACCCAAATCAGTCATACACTAAGGACCTGAGATTAATTAAGCTTCAGGTGAACAAGGTATATTAAACTTCTTAGGTACAGTTTTAGTGGTATAAATATCCATAGCACCCTTTAGTACATAAAGAACTTAAAGATCTAAACACAAACTTAAAACTAAGATGCAAACAGCAGTCCAGCAGCGGGATGTGGGCTTTCCAGTCTTTTGCATTGAGTGCCACATGTATGATTTTCTCCCAGCTAGTGAGAGGTCTTACGTGTGCACTAGGTGCAAGGAGCTCTCTGCTCTCAGGGAACGAGTCCGTTCTCTAGAGGCTAGAGTAGCAGACTTGGAAAACATAAGACAGACAGAGAGGTACATAGACGAGACCTACAGGGATATAGTCCTGAAGTCCCACCTCCAGTCTGGCAGCATCCCTGTTGCCAGGGAGGAGAGAGGTCACGTGACAGGAGAGCATCACCCTGGTGTGGCAGGAAGTGATCCTGTAACTAGGACCTGTCCTCCAGGTGATGTAAACCCCTCTCGCACCGAGGAGGTTTCTCCAGGGCCAAGTGCCCATGAGGGAAGGGTTAGGACAGCAGTTATAGTTGGTGATTCGATCATTAGGCATGTAGATAGCTGGGTGGCTGGTGGACGTGAGGATCGCCTGGTAACATGCCTGCCTGGTGCGAAGGTAGCGGACCTCACACGCCACCTAGATAAGGTCTTAGATAGTGCTGGGGAGGAGTCTGCTGTCTTGGTACATGTCGGTACTAATGACATAGGAAAATGTGGTAGGGAGGTTCTGGAAGCTAAATTTAGGCTTTTAGGTAGGAAGTTGAAATCCAGAACTTCCAGGGTAGCGTTCTCCGAAATGCTTCCCGTTCCACACGCAGGACCCAAAAGGCAGGCAGAGCTCCAGAGTCTCAATGCGTGGATGAGACAATGGTGCAGAGATGAGGGGTTCGGATTTGTTAGGAACTGGGGAACATTCTGGGGAAAGGAGGGGCTCTTCCGAAGGGATGGGCTTCACCTTAACCGGGATGGAACCAGGCTGCTGGCATTAACCTTTAAAAAGGAGATAGAGCAGCTTTTAAACTAGATAATAGGGGAAAGCCGACAGTCGCCCAAGAGCGCATGGTTCGGAAGAATGTATCCTTGAAGGATACTACAAAAAGCAGAGAGGTTCCAAAAAAGAGTAAAGTAGCCCAAATGCCCTCGAGTATGGAGCAGACAGAACTTAAAGATCCCAAATTACCCATGTCTACCAATAGCCAAATTAATATGAATAAAATACAGTCTCTAAAATGCTTGTATGCAAATGCTAGAAGTCTACAAAACAAGATGGGAGAGTTAGAATATATAGCACTAAACGAGAGGTTAGATATGATTGGAATATCAGAGACATGGTGTAAAGAGGACAACCAGTGAGACACTGTGATACCTGGGTACAAACTATATCGTAATGATAGAGCTGACCAAATTGGTGGAGGGGTTGCGCTCTATGTTAGAGAGGGCATTGAGTCAGAAAGGATTAAAGTTTTGCAAGAAACAAAATTTGCTGTAGAATCTCTATGGATTGAAATTCCATGTAAAAAGGGGAAGGCGATGGCAGTGGGGGTGTACTATCGTCCGCCTAGCCAGAATGAACAAATGGATGATGAAATGCTCAAAGAAATCAAGGAAGCTAGCAAAAGTTACAGTGCAGTAATAATAATGGGTGATTTCAATTACCCCGGCATCGACTGGGTCAGTGTCACAACAGGACATGCTAGGGAGATAAAGTTCCTAGATGAAATAAATGACTGCTTCTTGGAGCAGCTGGTTCATGAACCAACCAGAGGGGAAGCAATATTAGACCTAGTCCTTAGTGGAACACCAGATGTAGTGCAAGAGATAAGGGTGTTGGGGCCACTTGGCAATAGTGATCATAGCATGATCACCTTTGATTTAATTAGTGGAGGAGGGATAGTAAGGAAATCCACAGTACTACCCTTTAACTTGCGAAAGGGAGACTATGATAAAATGAGGAAAACAGTTAAGAAAAAACTAAAAGGAGCAGTTGCAAAGGTTAAAGACGTACATCAAGCTTGGGTGTTGTTGAAAAATACTATCTTGGAAGCCCAGACCAGCTGTATTCCACGCTTTAGGAAAAGTGGAAGGAAGTCCAAAAAACTGCCAGCATGGTTTAAAGGTGAGGTCAGAGAGGCTGTTGTTGCCAAAAAAGCATCTTTCAGGAAATGGAAAAAAGAGCCAAACGATGAAACCTGGAAACAGCACAAGCACTGGCAAGTCAAATGCAAGGCATTGATAAGGCAGGCAAAGAGAGAATTTGAGAAGAAGCTTGCTGCGGAAGCAAAAACGCGAAATAAAGACCTTTTCAAGTACATTCGTAGCAAAAAACCTGTGAGAGAGTCAGTTGGACCATTAGATGATAAAGGGGTTAAAGGAGCACTAAGAGGCGACAAGGCGATAGCAGAGAGACTGAATGAATTCTTTGCTTCGGTCTTTACTGAGGAAGATGTAGGGATGTTACCCATGACTGAAGTGGTATTTAAAGGTGTGGAAGAATTGAAGGAAATATCGATACATCGGGAAGATGTCTTACAACTATTAGATAAACTGAAGAGTAGCAAATCACCTGGGCCGGATGGTATACATCCAAGGGTGTTGAAAGAACTGAAATTTGAGATTGCAGACCTGCTATCAGTAATCTGTGAACTATCATTAAAATCATCTCTAATACCTGAGGATTGGAGGATCGCCAATGTAACACCAATTTTTAAAAAGGGTTCGAGGGGTGATCCGGGAAAGCGTAGTTACTCACCTGTAACAGGTGTTCTCCAGGAGCAGCAGGAATCAGTCCTCACATATGGGTGACGTCGGCGCCGACGGAGCCCTCGCGGAGCAATTTTCCCCAGCTTTCACAGAAAGCCTTTGGGAATTGCAGCGCGCATGCGCGGTCGCCTTCCCGCCCAAGGGTGCCATCTTAGCCAGTCTGATGACATAGCTAAAAGACAGCATAAAAATTTGCAAAAAAACTAAAGCAGATGATTGCAACTCCACGGGGAGGAGGGAGGATTGTGAGGACTGATTCCTGCTGCTCCTGGAGAACACCTGTTACAGGTGAGTAACTACGCTTTCTCCATGACCAAGCAGGAAGTCAGTCCTCACATATGGGACTACCAAGCTTAAGGCTACCGGAGACCCTAAGCACAAAAATGAGCTCCCTCTAGCTCGGCAGTACAGAAGGAAGGAATCTTCGCTGAATTATTACCCACCGGTAGCCCCCATCCGGGATGGAGGGTAGGAGTTGCTCAAACCTCGAAGAGATTTCGGAGGACTGCCTGTCCGAAAGCACTGTCCCTGCGGGACTCCCTCTCGAGACAGTAATGGACCGCAAAAGTCTGGCTCGAAGACCAAGTAGCGGCCCGGCAGATGTCTGCCAGCGGAACAGAGCGGAGGTAAGCCACTGACGTAGCCTTCGCCCGAACACAATGAGCCGTGACTCGACTTTCTAAGGAGAGTCCGGCTGCCCCATAAGCCCAAGCGATACAGTCAGCAACCCAGATGGACAGGGTACACTTGGAGACCGGGAGCCCCAATTTATCGGGGTCAAAAGACACAAAAAGCTGAGCAGCTTTACGGTGCTCCCGCGTACGGTCAAGGTAGAAGTTCAATGCCCTTCTACAGTCCAGGGTATGCAGGACTCGTTCAGCTCGGCTGGAGTGAGGCCTGGGAAAGAAGGTTGGAAGTACCACCTCCTGATTGATGTGAAAAGGGGAGACAACCTTTGGAAGAAATTTTGGGTGAGTCCGTAGGACTACCCTATTTTTGTAGAACCGAGTGAATGGAGGATCAGACACGAGGGCCTGCAATTCACTTACGCGTCTAGCGGAAGTGAGGGCTATCAGGAATAAGGTTTTCCACGAAAGAAAACGCAGAGAACAGGTAGCCATCGGTTCAAAAGGCGGACAGGTGATCCGCTGTAAAACCACATTCAGATCCCAGTCAGGTGCTGGCGGGCGCAGAGGTGGTTTTAGTAGAAGGAGACCTCGGAGAAACCGTGCTACAAGAGGGTCGCTGGAAAGAGGTCTGCCGTCCACCGGCACATGGTGTGCTGAAAGAGCACTGAGGTGGACTTTGACGGAGTTGGACTTAAGTCCCAGATTAGAGAGGTAGAGCAGGTACTGCAAGATCACCGACACCGGGCAGGAGAAGGGATCCTGAGACTGCTGTACACACCAAACGGAAAAGCGACGCCATTTTAGGGCGTAGCATTTGCGGGTAGAAGGTCGCCGAGAAGCTAGGACGACCTCTTCCACCTCTGCCGGCAGGAGAAGGGGAGCAAGGACTACCCTTTCAGCCGCCAGGCCATTAGGTTGAGCGATCGGAGGTTGGGGTGGAGCAGAGACCCCTGATCCTGTGTTAGGAGATCCGGTTGAGACCCCAGAGGGAACGGATCCTCTACCGCTAATTGCAACAGGAGTGGAAACCAAGGCTGTCTGGGCCAGCGAGGAGCCACCAGGATCATGGACGCTTTGTCCCGGAGAACCTTGAACAGAGTTCGGGAGATTAGCGGGATGGGAGGAAAAGCATAGAGAAGGCTTTCCGACCATGAGAGCAGAAATGCATCTGCCGCTACCCGAAGGGGATGTGGCTGACGCGAGCAGAAGCGAGGAAGTTGCCGGTTGAGAGGACTGGCAAAGAGATCCATCGTGGGGAGGCCCCACTTCAGAAAGAGTTTCTGGACTACCAAGGGATCCAGACGCCACTCGTGCGGCTGGAGTATCCTGCTGAGTTTGTCGGCCAGGCAATTCTCCTGGCCTGGGAGATAAACTGCTTTGAGAAAAATGCCGTGACTGACGGCCCAAGAGCAGAGCTTCTGAGCTTCTCGGCAGAGAAGGAAGGAGCCCGTGCCGCCCTACTTGTTCACGTAGAACATGGCAACTTGATTGTCCGTCTGGACAAGGACGGACTGGTGAGAAGTCAGGTGGGAGAAAGCCTTGAGCGCCAGACGAATAGCTCTGAGCTCCAGGAAGTTGATCTGTTGAGCAGATTCCCACGCGGTCCAGAGACCTTGAGTACACGCCCCCTGGCAATGAGCTCCCCAGCCCAGGAGGGAAGCATCGGTCGTCAGCACTTGAGTCGGCTGAGGCGACTGAAAAGGCATTCCGAGCACCAGGTTCGGCCGATGAAGCCACCACTGTAGGGAAGAGGCCAGCGGTCTGGAGAGGCGCACTAAGTCGGCTAGCCCGCCGGTGGCTTGTTGCCACTGCTTGCGAAGGCACCATTGAGCCGGCCGCATATTCAGGCGAGCATTGGGGGTCACGTGGACGGTGGAAGCCATATGGCCGAGTAGTCTCAGGAAGCGCCTGGCGGAGACCAGGGACTGGCTGCGAAAACGGCCGGCTAAGTCCATGAGCCGTTGAGCCCTGTCGAGAGGCAGGAAAGCTCGAGCCTGAGGAGTGTGCAGTCTTGCGCCGATGAACTCGAGATCCTGTGATGGGAGCGAAGTTTATGACAAAGCCCAAGTACTGCAGAAGAGTCACCGTGCGGTGTGTGGCATTGGTGACTGCCGGGGGGGACGACGCTCTGATGAGCCAGTCGTCGAGGTACGGGAAGACAGAGGCCGTGAAGCCTGAGATAGGCCGCCACCACCGCGAGACATTTTGTGAAGACTCGCGGTGCGGAGGACAGGCCAAAGGGCAGTACTCTGTACTGGTAGTGATTTCCGGCCACCACAAACCTTAGGTATTGGCGGTGGCTTGGGTGGATGAGGATGTGCGTGTAGGCATCCTATAGATCCAAGGAGCATAGCCAATCTCCCTGCTGGAGGTAGGGCAGAAGGATTCCAAGGGTAAGCATCTTGAACTTTTCCCGCACAAGGAACTTGTTGAGGTTGCGCAAGTCCAGGATGGGTCTTAGGCCTCCTGTCCTTTTTGGTATTAGGAAATACCTGGAATAAAAGCCTTGACCTCTCAGGTGGTGGGGCACCGGTTCCACAGCCTGGTCCTGAAGAAGACTTGCTAACTCCTGAAGGAGTAAGTCCCTGTGCAGAGGGAGTCGCGGAGGTTCCCCCGGAAAATAAGAGGGAGGGACCTGATGGAAGTGGAGAAGATATCCTTCTCGCACGACTTGAAGCACCCAGGCATCTGAAGTGATGTTGGACCACCTGTGGGCGAAGTGAACCAGCCGGCCTCAGGTGCTGGGAGGAACCAGCTGAGGGGGAGAGGCTATGCTGAGGAAGTCAAAAACCCCCACCCTGCTGAGCAGGGGCTGGTGGTGCAGGCTTGGGGGCTTGCTGCCTACGGGACCCGTTACCCCGTCCCTTGGCCTGCTGACCCTGTTGGGGAGCTGGAGGGGCCTGATATTGGGGGTAGTGTTTGTAGGCAGCCGCCTTTCTCGGGTAAAAGGACTTTTTTCCCGAGCCCTTCTTTTTCTGGGAAGGGGCAGAGGTCTTCCTAGAAAGCCTGGTCCTGGTGAGAGTCTCCGTCTCGATTTGTGCAGCCTTTTCAGCCATGGGCTTGCCAAAGAGGTTCTCACCTCTGCAGGGGACATCGACCAACTTGTCCTGCACCCAAGGCTCAAGGTCAGACGACTGAAGCCAAGCCTGTCGGCGGGCACCGATGCCGGCTGCGGCCACACGAGCCGATGCTTCAAAGCCATCATAGGCTGCTCGGGACATGAATTTGGAGCATTCCCGAATACCAGATGTTAAGGCTAGGAACCTCCGCAAAGGTTCCTCGGACAGTCCAGCAGAGAATCCGGCTAGCTCTTTAGCCAGGTCTCGGAGATACATGCCCATGTATAGCTGGTAGGTCTGGACACGACAAGCCAGCATAGAGCCCTGGAAACACTTCTTACCAAGGCCATCCAGGTTACGGGCCTCCCTGCCAGGGGGCACCGAGGAGTGCATTTTCTGGCTCTTCAGCCTATGCATGGCCGATTCCACTACCATGGAATGGTGTGGTAGCTGTGCTTTTTGGAAGCCAGGACTCTTGCGGACTCGATAGATGGAATCGACCCGCTTGCTCAATACCGGCGACGAGGCCGGACTCTCCCACATGCGGAAGAGTAGTCGTTCCAGCATGGGAGGCACCGGTACAGTAAAGTGCTCCTGGGCGGGAGAGTCGTACTGAAGGGCGTCGAGCTCTTCGGCTCGAGGCTCCTCCTCGGGATCCGCCGGGAAGGCCAAAGCCTTGGCCATATCCCTGACGAAGTCCGAGAACCGGGCATCCTCCGGAGGGGACTGTTTCCGAGGTTCGGACTCAGGTGAGTCCGAGGGGACACACCGAGTCCGAAAGGAATCAGGTGACTCCTCCTCTTCAGACTCCCAGACCGACTCCGAGGAGGAATCAGTGGGGTCGGCTCGGGCAGGCAGAGGCGTCGGCCGCCCCGACGCCAAGGGAGTCGGCGGCGACGACCTCGGTCCCGAACGGGAGGCCGAGGGTGACCTCGACCGAGGATCGACTCGAGTTCGCATGGACTCGAGGATCGGCTCGGTCTCCGGGGTCGACTTAGACGTCGACGTCCCGGCGGTCGGGGCAGCGGCGCCAGCGAGGCTAGCGATCAGTGCCCGCTGCTGGTCCATGAAGGCAGATAGTCTGCTCTCCAAGGCCGTCAACCTGAGTCCGACCTCAGGTGACCCAGCAGTCCCCGACTCGGGCCCCGACGGCGTCGGGCCCGACGTCGGACCTCTCGGAGGCGAGTCCAGAAGGACCACAGGACTTACCCGAGCAGGCAACTCCGACTCCAGGCGAGGTCGCTTCGGGAGGTGCTCCTTCTCCAAAGACCCGGGACGGCTGTCGGGGCTATGCGACCTGGCCCTCACGGAGCCAGGAGCGTCCACCGACGCCGCCCTCGCGGGTTTTGTCTTCCGTCGATGGTCTCCGGAGGGAGAACCCCTGTCGGAGGAGCTTCGGCGATGTTCAGAGCTGGAGCCTCTGGATGCCGAGGCCTCCGACGAGGTCCGGGTACAGCTGGGGTCAGCGAAGATTCTATCCCGCTGATGCCGCCGACTCCTCAACGCTTTGGAGGACATTTTGCCACAGGCTCCACAGATCATTTCTTCATGATCCGGGCCCAGGCAGCGGAGGCAATTATCGTGTGTGTCAGTGAGTGACATATTTCTGTCACACTGACCACACCGCTTGAAACCACTGGCAGCCATCGGGGGAAAAAGGGCCCCTGCAAGGTCAAAGGACCGGGCTGCCAGTGAAAAACCGAAAACGAAACTGACCAAAAATCAGAAAAACCGAAAAATAAGGGAAGGACTCGCAACGGCGTCGCGAGTCCGGGCAGGAAAACGACCGGCGTCGAACCGAATTGAAAAACGAGTAAAACTCACGAAAATCAACTTTTTTAGCGGGGACACGACGGGTACGTCTGTAGGGCTCCGCGGAAAAAAGAAGACTGGCTAAGATGGCACCCTTGGGCGGGAAGGCGACCGCGCATGCGCGCTGCAATTCCCAAAGGCTTTCTGTGAAAGCTGGGGAAAATTGCTCCGCGAGGGCTCCGTCGGCGCTGACGTCACCCATATGTGAGGACTGACTTCCTGCTTGGTCCTGGAGAAACTACAGACCAGTGAGCTTGACATCAGTACCGGGAAAAATGGTAGAAACCATCATAAAGAATAAAATTACTCAGCATGTAGATAGTCACGACCTAATGGGAGACAGCCAACATGGCTTTAGACAAGGAAGATCTTGTCTTACTAATCTGTTATGTTTTTTTGAAGGAGTGAATAAACAGGTGGACAAAGGTGAGTCGGTTGATATTGTGTATCTGGACTTTCAGAAAGCCTTTGACAAAGTCCCTCATGAGAGACTTTTGGCAAAACTAAAGAGTCATGGGATAGGAGGCAGTGTACTACTGTGGATCAGGAACTGGTTAAAAGATAGAAAGCAGAGGGTAGGGCTAAATGGCCAATTTTCACAATGGAGAAAGGTGAATAGTGGTGTACCCCAGGGATCTGTGCTGGGTCCGCTGCTTTTTGACATATTCATAAATGACCTGGAAAGTGGAACAACAAGTGAGGTTATCAAATTTGCAGATGACACAAAACTATTTAAAGTTGTTAAAACCCAGGAGAATTGTGGAAAATTGCAAGAGGATCTTGATAAATTGGAAGACTGGGCATCAAAATGGCAGATGAAATTTAATGTGGAGAAGTGCAAGGTTATGCACCTAGGGAAGAACAACCCAAACTATGGTTACACGATGCAAGGTTCCACATTAGGAACCACCACCAGGAAAAAGATTTAGGCGTCATTGTGGATACCTTGTTAAAACCCTCGGCCCAGTGTGCAGCGGCGGCCAAGAGAGCAAATAGAATGCTAGGTATGATAAGGAAAGGAATGGAAAATAAAACAAAAGATATTATAATGCCTCTATATCGTTCCATGGTGAGACCGCACCTTGAATATTGTGTGCAATTCTGGTCACCGTATCTTAAAAAGGATATAGCGATTTTAGAAAAGGTTCAGAGAAGAGCCACCAAAATGGTAAAGGGGATGGAAGGCTACTCCTATGAAGAAAGGCTAAAAAGGTTGGGGCTCTTTAGCCTGGAGAAGAGACGGCTGAGGGGAGATATGATAGAAGTCTATAAATTAATGAACGGAGTGGAACGGGTAAACGTAGATCGATTGTTTACCTTATCAGAATATGGAAAGACTAGGGGACATGCAATGAAGCTACAGGGTAAACTATTTAAGACTAATAAAAGAAAATATTTTTTCACTCAACGTGTAATCAAACTCTGGAATTTGTTACCGGAGGATGTAGTAAAGGCTGTTAGTGTAGCTGGGTTTAAAAAAGGTTTGGACAAGTTCCTGGAGGAAAGGTCCATAAACCATTATTAAGAAGGGACCCAGGATATCAATGCTTGAACCAGTACAAGCATTGTGGAACCTGTGTCCCTTGGGGAAACTGCTAGGTACGTATGACCTAGATTGGCCACTGTTGGAAACAGAATGCTGGGCTTGATGGACCTTGGTCTGACCCAGTATGGCATATCTTATGTTATGTTCTTATTCTTTAAATTTAGAATTCTTTAAATTTAGAATTTTCATAGTTTGATTTGGATAAATTTCATTGCCATTTTTCTGTTTTTTAGCTGAAGATTGTATGTTGAGCATTGATTGGTTGCATCTTGGTATTTTATGAGTGAATCCTGCTGCGGGGTTCAGATTGCTATTGAGCATGCGCTGGCGTTTTTGATCAGCTGGAAGACAGTTTCACATTGCAGTTACATGGAGCGTTGAGACAGGGCGAAAAATTTGGTGTTGGCCCGAAACGCAGTGCTGTGTACCTGGTTTATAACTGCAAATTGTTTTGAAGGAGCATTTTGTTGAAGCCCGATATACCATTGAAGTGGATCGTGCGGAAGAGTGTTACGGGACGTTTCAGATAAGTTTAACCCCGAGTTCTCTTGTGCTTCTGGATTGGGCTTCTGGGAATACCTTATTGGATTTTTAAATTACTACACATTAGTAGGTTTTACATTGGTGGCACTTATTTGTGGTGTTTCACCTTGAATTATATAGCTCCTTTGGGGGCTCAATAATAAGATTTGAGCAAAATGGAAGTTTAGCTTCAAGAGGCGGTCAAAACCTCAAGGCTGTTCTTCCGACATTATCACATACACGCCAGTTTTGATTCATGCACATTTCTCTATTATTGTTTGGGGTTTATAGTGTAGAGTAATAGTTAGTTTGTTTTTTGGATTGCCCAGGAGATACAGCACTTGGAAGTGAATGTGATGATGTATGGCAAAGGACCAGAGATATAGAGCCTCACTGCAGAGGGTCCAAGAACCTGTTCCACCCTGCTTGTTCACATAGAACATTGCTACTTGAATGTTGATTTGGACTAGGACTCTGCAGCAACAAATATGGTCCTGGGAACACAGAGCGGGCTCTAGTAGATTTATGTGGAGTTCTGACTCCTGCTGAGACCAGAGGCCTTGAGTGGAGAGAGATCCCAGATGGGCTCCCTAGCCCAGTTTGGATGCATCCGTCATCAGGGTACATTGACGTGCAGGCATCTGAAAAGGTGATCCTACAAGGAGATTTTCTAAGGAACACCACCACTGGAGAGACAAGACCAGAAGGGTAGAGATTTATCTTGTCCCCGAGGCAACCTGAGGCTTGAGACCCCTAGGATGCCAGTGTCCATTGGGCTGTGTGTATGTGTAGACAGGCATATGGAACTACATGCACCGTTGATGCCATATGACCCAGGAAGTTGTAGCATTTCTCAAGCAGTAAGATTTATTTATTTAAACAGATTTGTATACCACCTTATCCTTCAATCAAAGTGGTCACATCACAATTGGAGGGTTACATTTAACATGAGGGTACTTAACATTTAGACAGCACAATCGGTGTTATATTTAGCATTGTACATTGAACTCGTATGTCTAGTTGGTGTGAGTAAGTATCAAGTTGGCGGAGATAGCATCAGGGGCATGTCTCAAGAATTAACTGATTGAGACAAACGCAGTGGAGTTGGGGCAGAAATGCCCTTGACTGCTGAGTATTTAAGAGGGTCCCTATGAACTCTAAGAGTCTGAGAGGGGATGAGTTGGGACTTTGGAAGATTTAAGACAAATCCCAAGTATTGTAACACCTGCATGGTGCATGAGAGGAACAGACTGGCCTCTTGAGAGGTGTTTGCTCTTATGAGCCAGTCGTCTAAGTAAGGGAAGACAAATATCCCTAGAGTCCTTAGAAACGCAGCTACTACTGCCATGCATTTTGTGAAGACTCTTCGGGTAGAGATGAGGCCAAAAGGTAGGACTCTGTATTGATAGTGTCTTCCCTGAAACATGAAGCACAGGAATTTTGTGTTCCAGATGGATAAGAATAGGCATGTACACTTCCTTTAGATCTAGAGAACAGAGCCAGTCCTGACTCTGGAGGTAGGGAAGAAGGGTCCCCAGGGAGACCATCTTGAACTTCTCCCGTACAAGATACTTGTTTAGGTCCCTGAGGTCCAGAATAGGCCTGTATCCCCTCGTTTTCTTTGGAATAAGAAAGTAGGGAGAATAGAAGCCAATTCCCTGCTGGAATGTTGGAACCTCCTCTATTGCACACTGCAGTAGAAGGGAGGTGACCTCCTATAGTAACAGAGCAGTAAGAGGGGGCTGAGAATGGAACGCTCTTGGAGAAACAGGGGGGGAGAGGGTTAGGCTTCATAGATGAAGTCTGTATCCCTCCCGTACTATTGTTAATGTCCACTGCCAGACAGATTGATTGTTTACACCATCAAAATATAGAAAGACTAGGGGACATGCAATGAAGCTACAGGGTAACCTATTTAAGACTAATAAGAGAAAATATTTTTTTTCACTCAATGTGTAATCAAACTCTGGAATTTGTTACCAGAGGATGTAGTAAAAGCTGTTAGTAGAGCCAGGTTTAAAAAAGGTTTGGACAAGTTCGTGGAGGAAAGATCCATAAACCATTATTAAAGGGGACCCAGGATATCCACTGCTTGCCCTAATACAAGCATTGTGGAACCTGTGTCTTTTGGGGAAACTGCTAGGTACTTGTGACCTAGATTGGCCACTGTTGGAAACAGGATACTGGGCTTGATGGACCTTGGTCTGACCCAGTATGTCATATCTTATGTTCTTATGCTGCTGCCTTCTTATTAGCTGGGTTGGTAGATCTAGAGGAGCCTTTTGAGGGTAGTGCTCTCAGACTCCAACTGAGAGGCCTTGTCTTGCCAATCTTTGCAAAAAAAGATTTTTGCTGGTGTAGTTCTACTGAAGCACTCAAAGCAATCAAAAGTTGCTCTACTGAAAAATTGAGACATTCTGAGCATGCTTTACAAGGGTGAGAAAATCTGCCCTCTTGTCACTGGGGAGAAGAGGAGCCATTAACTCCAAATCCTTAGTCACCTCTTTGAGGAACATACCCATATTGAGTATGTAGGAACTGATTCTGGCAGAAAGCATGGAGGTCTGAAAGCAACGTCGACCAAAAGCATCGAGGGTTCTCTATTTCCTACTTGGAGAGTTAGAGGAATGTGGGGTTTTTTTGTTTTTTTTTTAAATTATTTATTTCTAAATTTTCAGAATTACATCAAGCAATAATACATATTTGAAAGAAACTGAAAGATGCAAATTACAGAAATTGTCACAGAGAAAAAAATACAATAATTCCAAATTCCAAATTGCACCCGACACTTCAGCCCAAAATTTAGGGGAGAGAGGATCCTAGTAAAGAGGCTATAATGATAAATCAAAAACTTAAAAGGAAACAATTCCCTAGGAAAAAGCAACTGCAGGATGCATTAAAAAATCTAGCGTTCCAAGATGAGTTGATCTAATTAGGCTCTACTGGTACCAGGACCGGTTCAGGAACAGCTCTAGCTTCCAAAAACATATGTGAATGTTTTGGATCATAGAAAATAAATCTAGATGAAGCAGACTTAGTTATACATTTACATGGAGATCTTAAAACAAAGGAATAACCCAGTGAGATTACCTCAGGGCAGAGAGAAATAATTTCTTTTTTCCTGAGTTACATAGGAAACGTACAGGAAAACCCAGACTTTCTGATCAAAAAAAAAAGTTTATCAGAATTCCTAAAAAACATTTTTAAGGTCCAAACTTTATCAGGTTCCAAAACAACCACCACCATAAGAGTAGCTCTCCTCGTAATTTCCTCCGTAGAGGATTCCAGTACCTGAGAAAGATTCAGGATGTCAAAACTCTCTCTCTGAACACCCAACCCATTTAATCAATAGAACTAGAATGTTTCTTCATAGGCAAATAATAAACCTTGGAAGTAGGTGGGAGGGCAGCTACTGGCATCCCTAAAACCTCTAACAAGTACTTTTTGAATAGCTCAACAGGAGAAACACCAGGAGATACAGGAAAATTAATACGTAAATTTAACCTTTTGGAAAAGTTGGAGAACTTTTCCAATTTAGCATGAAGAACAGTGCTGTCCTTAATAAAGGTAGAGCACTGTGTATGCACATTAGTCATTTGAGAAGACAAATTCTGAAGTGTGAGTAGAATCCTTACTAGCTTGTTTCTGTTGATCCAGTCTCATCTGTGAGTCCTGAGAAATCTGTTCCACGATATTCAAACGATTGGAAACAGAGCGCTCTAATGAAACAATCGCAGTCCAAATGGAATCCAAAGTCACCACCGCTGGCTTCACTAAGGCACTGTGAATGGCTGTAGCTCCAGGTCCCCCTGTGGCCCCCAAAATTGAAGTTCCCGTCACACCCAACGCCAAGGGAATCAAGGCTCCTGCACAAGAAGCAGAAGCACTCAGGGTGGATCCCCAGGTTCCTCCAGCAACATCCAACAGCAGACCCGTGATCG
The DNA here is from genome assembly GCA_033557465.1 of Ichthyophis bannanicus. Lineage (NCBI taxonomy): Eukaryota > Metazoa > Chordata > Amphibia > Gymnophiona > Ichthyophiidae > Ichthyophis > Ichthyophis bannanicus. The sequence continues at coordinate 128,383,160 of CM066048.1, forward strand.
GCGATGCCCCCGAAGACGGAAATCCAACAGCTACCTCATTAAGGTACGGCTGCAGCCGGCAAGCCAGGCCAACGGAAAGCAAAAGAGGCTCATCAGGCGGGACACGCTGCTCGGGGCTCAGACTCACATCTGAGGTCGAAAGGACCACCTTCAAGTCAGCTCCGATGCTAACCCCAGCAGACTCCTGCGTTGCTCCGACGGTAACAAAGTTGGTTATGGGCTGCTGCTTAGGTGGAAGATTCGCTTCAGGGTATGTAACCTTCCCCTTCCTTTTCCCCATCATAAACAGGAAATTCACACAGCAAGAAATAAGGATTAAGAGGACAGCGTCCAAAATCACCCGCTGACCGCCGGAGCGCATCCTTACACAGTGGCCATCTTGGATCCGCCTCTAGAGGAATGTGTTTTCACGCTCTTGATGCAACGCATTGTCAATTCCACTACCATGGAATGGTGCAGCAATTGTCTCTTTTGAAAACCAGGACACTCTGGTACCCAGTGCATGGTAGCGAGCCAGCGTATATGGGGAGAAATAGTAAGAGGTGTCTCCCACATATGAAGCATGAAGTTGTGAAGTATCTGATGGATAGGAAGTGTAGCTGTTGGGTATTGAAGAATTTCAAATTCTTCAGCTCTAGGCTCTTTCTCCAATGTTACTGTTATGGACAAGCTCCTGGAAACATTGCAAATAAAGTCTTGGAAAGACATGTCCTTTGGTGGGGACATGCGGTGTTGTGGAGATGGAAATGGGTCTTCCGGTAGAGTTTGCATGTCTTGAGTATCGGCCGATTCATCTTCTGAGAAATCGGAAATGGAATCAGAAGACTCAAAGTATTGACAGGCAGGGTTGTTCCCGCTCCGTATAAACTCTGTACCAATCAAAGACGGTACCTGGAATTTGTGTAGTTGGAACCTTTGTACAAGAAACAGATTTGAGGGCCGGCATAGGCAGTAGTGTGGAAAGCGGCAAGAAAGTCAATGCAGTCAGTATTGGTACAGACATCTGCGGAACAGACTGTAAGGGTTTCACTGGAACAGAGTCCGCCAGTAAGGGCACTAAGCTCTGCTCGATTGCAAGGATACATTGATCCATGGAGTTTATCAATGCTTGGGTATCGGTACCGAAATTGCAGGCCACAATCCCTGAGCATGGCACCAGGAGCTCTCCAGAGGTGGAGGCCTCGGGAGCATCCTGGGACCCCACTAAGGCTTTGGAGGGAAGGTCCTCCCACCAGGTTTGTTTGGCCAGTGAGTCCCCTCCAGGGCAACACTTGAGGCATCTCGATGCTTAGGAGATCTACCCTGGGGGGGGGGGGGGGGGCAGCCAGTCTTCGATGAAGACTTAGGTTTTGATACCTGAGATCCGTGGGAGGAAGATGAAGCTCTCGATGACATCAATGCTAAAGAGACAGCATCAGAGGAGAAGAGGGTGCCCAGCTTTGCAACTCGATTCTGTAGGCCTCTCCTTCATCATCTTTCTGCAGAGAGGACATTCTGACTGTTGGTAATCAAGCCTTAAGCATTTTAGACACCAGTCATGGGTGACTGTGGCCGAGATAGTACTGCCACACTTGGAACACTTCTTAAAACCCCTGGATGTTTTTTCCATTGTGTCAGAGACAAATGGAAGCCCTAGGCCTAAGATGGCATTGATGCGCTTGAAGAAAGTGGAACTTTCTTCTTCAGGTTTTTTTTTTTTTTTTTTAAAGAAGAAAGTACCGATAGAAGTCAGTACCAGCGTCGACGGGAAGGCAGATGTGAACCACAAAATTATGAAAAATAGGAATTTTCTGTGGTGACAAGTGTGGCAAAGTCAACCATTTTGAGCATGGGGGAGGTGAACAGCATAAGGAATTCACCTTAATCAAGGGGCCTCCGTTAGGTGTGCAGGGTCAAAGGGCCAGAGCCACAGTTCAAAGGCAGAAAAAAACCAGCTGGAACAAGTTCCAGGAAATGCTTGACAGTGTAAGAGGGATAGATTGCAAGCACGAGGACAAAAACCCTCACTCTAACAACTGCACTAATTATCCTAATGTTAGAAGGCAGGGGGATTACAAACACCTGGGAGAGAAAGAGGTGGGGTTGGATCCCAGTGAGTATAAACCTTGGTTAAATTATGGAGAGGGGAGTAGTTGGAGTAGTAGTTGGAGAAGGAGCAGAGGAAGCAGCAGAGGACAGACTTCAGAGCAGCAAGGACGATGGAATGCTGGAGAAGCCAGAGCAGGTGCTAACTTCTGGAGACAGGCTGAGCTACCCATTGCTGAGAAAGGTGATTTCCCTGAATCACATTTGCAACAAAGGTGGGAGCCAGGAAGTAGAGAAGCTTTCAGACCACCAGAGAGGTTGTCAGCAGGGCACTCTGATCAAGTGGGTGAGTCAGAACCTATGCAATTGGGAGAACCAGTGTCAGAGCTAGGGGAAGAAGATGATATGTTGATGGATTGTTCTTTATGCCAAGCTCTAGACTTGAAGTGTCTGAAGAAAGGCCAGCCTGGAAAGAACTGTTCCTCTTGCTGAAGTAACCTCAGAGCTAAGCAGTGAGAAAGTAAATTCCTGTGTTTTTTGAAAGGAGGAATTTACTGCAGCATAAGCTAGTGAAGTAAGGCTGTTATTCATGCTTCTGTGTCAGCTGTGTTGAAACTCCACAACGGAGAGAAAGTTAATTGGCTGCTATAAGAGTTTGTGCTTTGCTCCTGTCTTACATGAAAAAGCCTGCTATAAGAGTTTGTGCTTTGCTCCTGTTTATAAGAAAAGCCTGCTATAAGAGTCTTGAGGACACTTTGAATGCTTATTTCATAACCTAAGTTTGGTTCTTCACCTGGAAGTGCAGCCTATGGCTGAGTGAAGATAAATTTGCCATAGAAGTTTGTTTTTTCTATTGCTCTGATTGACAAAGGACAATAAGAAAAGTGGCATCTTGTTATATGTGAAAAGGCTAAGCTTCTGCAGTGAAGAGGACTTTAAAGCCAATGTTGAGTTCTGTTTGTTTTGCCACCAACTTGCTGAACCTTAAGCAAAAATCCTATAATTTAAAATTCTGTAAATGGTACCTGGAACCTGATCTGTTCAAAAATAAACTCTCTTTTTCTGTCATAAGCCTTACCCTTAGTTTAACACGACTATAATCCTTCTACTTAAAGCATAAATATAACAGCTGACAGAAGAAGGTTCTCAACCACCACGCCCTCAACAACTAGAAAACTAGTGGTTTTGGCATTGTGCTTGTGACACAAGATTTGCTTCCTGTCAGCTCCACAGAAAATGAAGAACTGAGGAGGGAGAACTGGAAAGGCGGGAAAGCAGCTACGCAGGTGCAGTGGGATGCTCACAAAGGCTTTCCTATTGTATGCTGGGGAACATTCCCACACAGGCTCCGTCGGTACCGACATCATCCATATGCAAAGACTGTTTTATCTCTAGGAGCAAGCAGAAATGCAAACTGCAGTGTCACAGGATGGAAAAAAAGCATCATGCGCATTGAAGGCCTTCCAAAACAGAATAGCTGACTTTTGTTTTACAGAGTTGCACATAGGCCTATATCGGGAAGACCACACCAGTTGAATGCCACATGTGACCAAATGTTGAAGAACCATTCATGAGGGTCCAGCTTACAGCTCAATTTGTCTACTATCTGTTTGAGGTTAGCCAGAAGATAAATTACTTGCAGAAGTTTTTTTATGGAGATCACATTTCATATCCTTAGTGCTGATTAGCATAGCTTGTAGAATTTGAAGCCACCTTGTTTGTAAATGTAGAACTTTGCAATCCCTGGTTGTCACTTCAAATGAAGATGATCTTTCCTAAGATCCATTGTCTGAAAGGCATAATAAATTGTGCAAAGTTTGAGTTGATTAATATGGAGACCTCCCTTTGTGCATTCGCAGGCCACAAGGGTGAAGCATATTAGATGTGCACAACCACCTGATATTGATGCATCTCTGGAAAGGTTGTCTGAATTTGCATCCTTTGTGTAGCTTGGAGGGCACTTGCCACCAAAGCAATGAGCATCTTATATATTGGGTAACAAAGTCATTTTCCTGGAGACCAATTGGAGATCTTGATTTCACTGGAATTTTAGCTGATATTGTGGAGGGTTCATGTGTAACCTTGCAAAGGGAACGACATGGACGATGACTGGTAAGCAAGCTAGAAACCTGAGAATGGCTTCTGCAGCGCTATAGGCATATAGCATGGCACATGGGAAGAATGTCCTGCCCTACTAGGCCGCAAGGCACACTCTTATGAAGTTTAACTATCCAAATAGGAATCCAGGTAGATGTTTGACTATTGATCAAAAAACCTAGATCTGGGAGCATTTGCAATATGGGCTCATAGAAATGGTTAGGCATCCTATGGCGACTGTATCAATAGTCTGCATTATCTGTATTTGTTATATTGTTCCTGTTTAGCTATGCACCTGAAGTACACACCACCTTATTGTTAACAAATAATACAAATAAATATCAGCCAGTCATCAAAGTAAGGAAAGGCAAAGATCCCCCCCATTTTTGATAGTGGTAACATCAAGGCATTCTGTGAAAAATCTGGGTAGTGATAAGAGAACAAGAGAGTAACAGCAGGACCGTACCTCACTAGCAATGGGTCCTGTGCAACTCAAACCAGGTGGCCCCCAACTTCCATCTTATCAGGTTTACTGGAAGCCCAGTGATGGCACTAGTGCCCCTTCTGTACTTGCACTCTGGGTGGTTACAGTAAACGCATAGCCCAGGGATAGTACACGGTCCTACTAAAGTCATAGGAGCAAATTAAGGCCAAACAAATCTGGTGGTGACGAGGATAATGTGGGACAAGCAAAGAATCTCACTGCAGAAGGGACTGTAGCCAGGAACGATTGAGGCAGAGTGGAAAGGCCATATTATCCCCATGTGCCATCATTGTCTCTGTTTCTGTATTCATCAGTGGACAAGACCGAAGCATGCTGGACAAGATGTGCAGAAATATGCAAGGGGGGGAGCGGGGAAGTCAGATACCAGAGCCAGCATTTGAGCAGTTCTGGAACAGCATGAATTAGCACCAGGATGCAGCTTCATCTGTGAAAAGAGTCCAAAGTCTATACACAGCAAAGCACATTCTGAAAGACAGTCATTGCCATGGAGACTACTGCAGTAAAAATGAACAATATCTTACCCCCATGAGCAATAAATAACAGCAATAGGAGGAGAGAAAAAAAACAGCTTCCAAGGACCATTTTGCTGATTATGAAAATAAATAGCTAAGAGCAGTCTATTAAGAGACATTTAATAAAATAGTTGTCGTTTTGTATATACTTGGAAAAGGTGAAGCACCAGCTGCCCTGAAACAAGGCAGCAGAACCAGTAAACAGGTACGTCTATTGTAATTTCTTCCTAAACAGCTTACAGCTGTAGAAACCTTATGCAGATAGCAGAAAAGGAAAGTTGACTGTGTAAACAAATGTGGTTTCTAACCCCTAAATTCTACTGTTATTATCCCTACAATTTCCAGGTCTTGGTTTTGCTGGTCTCTCCCATACATGCAATGTCCAGTTTATATCTAGTCTTTTCTCTGTATTTAACTCAGGTTAACAAAGCTGCAGAAATCATTTGCAATAAAAACTGGCAAAGTCCTCAGAGGCAAATTAACTGAGGTAGCCACTTAACACCAAGTGTTGGGGATTTTACAAGGTTGGAAAAAGCACAGTTACTTACCTGTAACAGGTGATCTCTAGGAACAGCAGGAATAAGTCTTCACATATGGGTAGCGTCGGTACCGACAGAGCCTGCACGGGAACGCTCCCCAGCGTCCAGTAAGAAAGCTTTTGGGAGCATCCCACAGCGCCTGCGCGCTGCCTTCCCACCTTTCCCAACTGCCTCTCTCCAGTTCGAGTTTTAAAGCTGAGACAAAGAGAGAGAGAGAGAGGAAAGGAAAGATAGATAGAGAGATACAACTCCTAGGGGAGGTGGGTGGGTTGTGAAGACTTATTCTTGCTGTTCCCAGAGATCACCTGTTACAGGTAAGTAACTGTGCTATCTCCAGGAACAAGCAGGAATGAGTCTTCACATATGGGGACTCCCTAGCTACAGATGCCAGGGAGAGACCCCATGGTTGTGTGCCCTTGCAGAGGGCTCCACTTCCCCCCATGGATCTCTGGCATCCGACCAGGGTAGGTGGGTAGGAGTTGATTAGGAATGGAACAGGTGTTTGAGAACAGCCTGACAAAACGAGGCATCCCGGCAGGAGTCCTTGTCCAAACAGTAATGGGCTGTGAAAAGTATGAACCAAGGCCCAGGTGGCCGCTCGACAGATTTGGTCGATGAACACAGAGTTTAGATGAGCCATTGAGGCTGCCATGGCTCTCACATTGTGAGCTGTGACATGGCCCTCCAGAGAAATGTTCCTACTCTGGTAGGCGAAAGAAATACACTGAGCAATCCAGTTGGACAGTGTTCTCTTAGAGACTGGAAGTCCTAAATGAGAAGGATCAAAAGCAACAAAGAGTTGAGAAGACTTTCTATGTTGCTGTGTTCTTTGTAAGTAGAAAGCGAGAGCTCTCTTACAATCCAAGGTATGAAGATTCCTCTCTGCATTTGATGCATGAAATCCTGGAAAAAAGACAGGTAAATATACCTCCTGGTTCAGATGAAAAGGCGAGACCACTTTAGGCATAAAGTGTGGATTGGTCCTGAGGACTACCTTATCATGATGGAACCTTGTATAAGGTGAATTAGCCACCAAAGCTTGCAACTCACTGATGCGGTGTGCTGAAGTGACTGCAATGAGAAAAACAACTTTCCAAGAAAGAAATTTCAAGGAGGTGGTGGCTAAAGGTTCAAAGGGTGGCTTCATAAGCTGGCCAAGAACCAGGTTTAAGTCCCATGCCACTGGAGGTGGTCTAATGGGAGGTTTAGTTAAAAGAAGGCCTCTCATGAATCTTGCTATAAGAGGGTGAGAAGAAATAGGTTGTCCATTAAGAGGCTTGAGGGACGCTGCAATAGCACTCAAATGGACTCTTACTGAATTCGTCTTCAGGCCTGCATGGGATAGATGCAGGAGATACTCCAGTAGAGAATTCAGAGGTATTGCAAAAGGTTTTAGACCCTTCTCTGAACACCAAATGGTAAATCTTTTCCATTTGAAAGCATAGGAACGCCTAGTAGAAGGCTTTCTAGAGGCATGAATAACATCTCTGACTTGCTGAGAGAGATGAAAATTGTGAAGGTCTAGGCCCTCAGCAACCAAGCCCTGAGATGGAGCGACTGGGGGTTTGGGTGCCACAATGTTCCCCCTTCCTGGGACAGAAGGTCTGGTGCAGAGCCCAAGTCCAGGGAAGGAGCTTGAGAGAGATGCAGAAGTAGAGGGTACCACACTTGGCGTGGCCAATGTGGAGCTATGAGGATCATGGTCCCTCAATCTCTCTGAAGCTTGAATAGTGTTTTGGGAATTAGGGGAATTGGTGGAAAGGCATAAAGGAAGTCTTGACCCCAGTGAAGGAGGAAGGCATCCTTGGCCTGAACTCCCTGACACGGAATTCTGGAACAGAACTGGGGAAGTTTGGCATTCCACGGACTTGCAAAGAGGTCTATGTCCGGGGTTCCCCAAATTCAAAAAATCCTGGCTACCTGGTCCATGTGGAGGGACCACTCGTGTGGGAGCAGAACTCGACTGAGTCTGTCTGCCCAAGAGTTTTGAATGCCTGGAAGATATACTGCCAGAAGATGGATGTGATGCTCTCTGGCGAAGGCCCACAGTTGCAAAGCTTCGTTGCAAAGCGACAGAGAGCCAGTCCCTCCCTGCTTGTTTACATAGAACATGGCTACTTGGTTGTCCGTATGGATGAGGACTGTCCTGTAGCTGAGCAGGGAATGGAACACTCTGAGAGCTAAGAATATTGCTCTGAGTTCCAAGAGATTGATATGCAGAGAGGTCTCCTGTGGAGACCAGATGCCCTGGGTGGAGAGATCCTGCAAATGAGCTCCCCAACCCATTGGAGAAGCATCTGTTGTCAGAGTTGCTTGGGGTAGCGACTGCTGAAAAGGGGACCCCAGCAACAGATTTGGAGGGGACTTCCACCACTGGAGAGACCAAAATAGGCGACTGGAGTTTGCTATTTTGTCTGACAGGCAACCTGATGCCTGAGTCCATTGGGTGGACAAAGTCCATTGAGCTGCCCTCATGTGAAGGCGAGCATATGGGACCACATGCAAGGTGGATGCCATGTGGCCTAATAGTTTTAACATCTCTCGAGCAGTTAAATGGGACTTTAACTGTATCTGGGAGGCTAACTGCACTAAGCGTAGGCAACAGGCCTGAGGAAGATAGGCCCTTGCAGTTGTGGTATCCAGCAGGGCCCCTATAAACTCCAGGGACTGAGTAGGGGTGAGATGGGATTTTGGGATGTTTATTACCAGCCCCAAATACTGAAGGATACGCATTGTGCAGGTTAGACAAATCTGGACCTCTGACTGGGATGGAGCTTGAATGAGCCAGTCATCCAGATATGGGAAAACGAATATTCCTAGAGTGCGCAGAAATGCAGCTACTACTGCCATGCATTTTGTGAACACCCTTGGTGCAGAGGCCAGACCGAAAGGAAGCACCCTGTATTGGTAGTGCTTTCCTTGAAAAAGGAACCGAAGGAACCTTCTGTGTGTTGGATGGATGAGGACTTGGGTGTACGCATCATTGAGATCTAGAGAACAAAGCCAATCCTGATTCTGAAGGTATGGCAGCAGAGTACCGAGAGAAATCATCTTGAATTTCTCTTTGAATAGAACTTGTTCAATTCTTTGAGATCTAAAATGGGTCTGTAGCCCCCTGAGCCCTGTTGAAGAAAGGGTACTTCTTCTATTGCCCCTTGGGCAAGAAGGGTAGCAATCTCCTGACCCAGAAGGTTGAGGAGAGATGTTGGAGAATTGGACTGTTTCACCATGGTATGGGGAGGAAGGTTTACGAAATGAAGCTTGTACCCTTCCTTTATAATGGAGAGGGTCCATTGCTCTGCTGTGATTTGCTCCCATCTGGGAGCAAAGTAAGCTAACCTTCCTGGAATGGTGAGGGGCTCTGGTTCTTCCAGAGCCAGAAAGGCTAAGTTCTCTAGTTGCAAGTCAAAGGCCCTGAGGAGGCTGAGGCTGCTGGGCCATGGGAGGCCTGGCAGCCTTTGACTTGGCCTGTTTAGGTGGTTGCTGACGCTTTGCAGCAAAACGACCTACAGCAGAGGCCTGCTGACCATAAGTAGGATAGTATCTTCCCTTTTTAGAAAAAGGTGTCTTTTTGAACAATCTTTTCTTAGCAGGAGCAGAGGTAGACCTTGAAAGTCGATCCAAAGCAGAGTTCTCAGCATCCATCTGAGTGGCCTTTGCTTGCCAATCCCTGCCAAAAAAGGTTTTCACCTGTACAAGGAAGATTTCCCAGTTCATCTTGGACCCAGAGTTCCAAATCAGATGCTTGTAACCAAGCAATTCTGCGTGCACACTCAAAAGAGTCAAAGGCTGCACGGTTGGAAAATTTGGAAACATCTTGGGCATGTTTAAGCCAAGTGAGGAATTCCTGCCCTTTATCTTCTGAAATGAAAGGGGCTAAAGTCTGCAGATGATATGTGACTTCCTTTAGAAACATCCCCATATAGAGACTATAGGAGTTGATTCTGGCAGCAAGTATATTAGCTTGGAAACCCTTCTGCCAAAAGCATCAAGGGTTCTGCATTCACGTCCTGGAGGATTAGAGGAGTGTCTCTTTGCACTCCTTATGGCAGACTCTACCACAATAGAGTGGTGAGGAAGCTGAGACTTATGAAAGCCAGGACAAGGAGGGACACGGTACATGGTGTCTAACCTACGAGAATGAGGAGAGGTAGTAAGAGGAGTCTCCCACATGCTCAACATGAGATCATAGAGAATCTCATGAATAGGTAAGGTGACTGCTTCCTTAGGAGCCTTAGGATATTGCAAAATATCTAATTGCTTAGCTCTAGGCTCTGACTCAGGGGCCACTGTAATAGAGAGGCCCCTAGCCAACTCCCTAATGAAGTCTTGAAAAGACAAGTCTTCTGGAGGAGACATTCTTCGTTTTGGAGAATCAGACTCCTGAGGAAGAAGTACCAGTGCCTCGACAGAAGCCTCCGACTCAGAGTCTTCGGAGGAATCGAAGTATCGCCTGTCTGGATGCTCCTGTAAAGCCAGATACGCGTACCGAGTGGGATCGACATCGGGAGTAAGCGGTACCGGTTCGGTACCGATGGGCATCATAGGACAGGGTACCGTTGCAGTCGACACCGAAACCGATGTCTATGCAATCGGTACCGGCACTGGAAACAATGCCGGTGCCGGAGTCGGTACCGGCAACGGAGATTGTTGTGGTACCAAAGGCATCGAAGCCTGTATAAACGCCGTTAGGGTGCGCTGCATGGACAGAATCTTCTAATCCATCGATGCCACCATAGTCTGGATGTCGGTACCGGTGGCCACCGGTACCCCAGAACACGGCAACAGGTGATCGGTCGAGGCCGAGCCATCGATGTCAACCTGTGACCCCATAGATAATGCTTTGGAAGCCGGAACTTCCCGCCGGGGTAATTTTGCCGGTGCGGATTCCTCGAGGACAAGCCCGGAGGCATCTCGATGCTTAGAGGGAGATTTGCCCTTCGAGGACCGGCTAGATTTATGTTTGGTTACCTGAGATCCATGGGAGGAAGAAGCAGCCCTGGAAGACGTCGATGCCACCGAGGCTGCATCAGAGGGAAACAGGGTACTGAGCTTAGCTGCTCGGTTCTGCCGACCTCTTTTAGACATCATGGTACAGGACACACAATCCGTGATGGAATGGTCAGGACCCAAACATTTTAGACACCAGTCATGGGTGTCGGTGACAGAAATAGTACCGCCACACTTCGTGCACTTTTCAAACCCGGAAGCGGGCTTCTCCATGAGGAGAAAAATGTTCAGGCCTAAGGCCCAAACTGCAAATGCACAGTTGAAGAAGTAAAGTTTTTTGTTTTGTTTTTTTAAGAAAGAAAAGAAAAGACCGGCGGTACCGGTCTGACGTCGAAGAAGGCAGACGCGACACAGAAAAATAAAGAAAAAAATAAAGAATTCTTCTGCGGTGACAGGAACATGACCTGCTGGCTCTGCGGAAAAGAACTGGAGAGAGGCGGTTGGGAAAGGCGGGAAGGCAGCGCGCAGGCGCTGTGGGATGCTCCCAAAAGCTTTCTTATTGGATGCTGGGGAGCGTTCCCGCGCAGGCTCCGTCGGTACTGACGATACCCATATGTGAAGACTCATTCCTGCTTGTTCCTGGAGATTAAACACAAGACAGCAGGTTGGTGGCACATGGTACAGAGAGAAGATGCATAAGGCACAGAGTACAAAGCTAGCTAAGAGGCCTTCAACTACCCCTTTCTCTAGTACAACCTCTCCTTTTAATCCAGGAAGTTAGCATGCAGTCTCTACCTCCCTACATCATAGAAGGCACTCTCCATGGCTTCCTACTTAGAATGTATGGTAGTAAAGAAAGAGTCAGATATAATCTGCATCTCAAAGTCCTAGTGAAAGGAGGGCAAACAATGGGACACTAAGACCAGGACACAAATTATAGCAGGATAAGCAAAGTGGTGGAAAGGTAGCACTATATGTTATGGATAACATAGAATCAAACAGTATTAAAGTTCAACAGGAAACAAAATGCAATATTGAATCTTCATGGACAGGAATTGTATGGCGAGGAGTATAGTGGTAGAGGTATACTACCATCCCCCAGGAGAGTATGAAAAAATAAACTGTGAAATTCTAACAAAAGTAGAAGGGCTAGTAAATTAAGTAAGGAGATTTTAGTTGTCTCAATAATGATTAGGATAAGGTTGCTAAGGAGGTAATGTTTCCAGATACCATAACGCAGGGCATCATAAATCCCAGAAATTGCACTCTGAAATTGCACTCTGGTGATCAGGATTTCATATTCCCGGTTTAGAATTTGAGCTATGCTAGAATAAGTAAACACTGGGCTGCCCTCTCCACCACAATCTACTGTCTGCAATCACTTGAGCTGTACTGCAGCAGAAGTTTTGAATAATCTCCAAAGTTCAGTCTCACGAGACTTGAAATGCCAAGGTGAACCTGAACTTCCTCCACCACAAGACAAGCTGTTTACAGAGAAAAGATTGCAGTGCAGAGTTTTTGCTGTATCTCAAAACTTGCACAGGAACGGTATGTGAGATACTGGTAAAGTTCGCAGGGGGAGGGGGCTCAGAGTGAGTGTTAGAGGCTGGATGATAGCTGACTGGCTTCGGGAGGGGGGGTTAGGAGGTAGCTGGGGGATGCAGTTGGTTGCATGGAGAGGGTGGGGAGCTTGAGCAAGTGATTACCCTCACTGCCTAAGGGGCTAAAACTAGGAGAATGGTTAACTGAGTGGAGGAGTGGCCTAGTGGTTGGGGCAAGGTACCTCGGGCCAAGTGGTACCGGCAAGGTACCTCAGGCCGAGTGGAGGAGTGGCCTAGTGGTTGGGGCAAGGTACCTCAGGCCGGAAGGTCAGGGGTTCAAATCCCACTAGAGGTCCTCTTGTAATTTTTAACAATCCTCTTGCCTTTTAATAACCTTGAATAATTTTGTGATGTGTAAATTTGATCCCTCAATCGTCATTCCCATTTCCAGGTCATTTATGAATATGTTATAAGCAGCAGATCCCTTGGGTACTACATCTTTCTCTATTGAGAAAATTAGCCATTTTATATGGACATTATTTAGCATGCACATTTTGGAAGCATAGATAGGCTATAGCCTATATATTAGAAAGATCAAAAGAAAAAGCTGGCCATCCTTTGTTTAAGAGGGAAGAGGAGGCGGCAGTGAAAAACAGACATGGAACAGACATTAATGAAGAAAATAGGGATGGAAACAAAGCACTTGCAAGTTACATATAAAGCAGTTATGAAACAAGCATAGAGATTTTGAAAATAATCTTGACGTACAGGTAAGAACTAATGCTAAATGTACATCTGAAGCAAAAAAGCCCCATGGGGAGTCAGATGAACCACTAGACAACTGAGGAATTAAAAGCAGTGCTAAAGGAAAAAGATAAGGTTTCTGGTGGGGGTATGACCCTCTTTGATAGCAGTAACACAGTAATCTGTTACAAGTGAGCAACTACGCTTTCTCCAGGAACAATCAGGAAGTCAGTCCTCACATATGGGACTCCCAGCTACAGGCTACTGAAAAACCTGTAATAAGCCACAGGTAACCAGAAAGTTGCTGCTTCTCACGGCTCACCCTGCATCGAGAGACAATCAACCCACAAGTAGCCCAAGTGTTCAGTGAGGAACCAGTCCTCCAGTAACCTGAACACACCGAAGTACTGGAGTTAATTTATTTATTTTATTTATTTAACAGGTCTTCTATACCGTCCCATCTTACATTCAAGGCAGTTTACATTACAACAGTGGGCGGACGGGTGGCTTAAAGAGTAGTAGGCCACGCAAGATTCAAATTACGAGGGGCTGGGCAGAGGGGCTTGCCTTCGACCAGACGATGGTGCGCTGAAAGCACATAGAGGTGAACACTGAAGGAGTTGGACTTCAGCCCTACCTGGGACAGGTGGAGCAGGTACTGGAGTACCAGCTGGACTGAACAGAAGAAGGGGTAAACCTGCCTCTACACACAACAGACTGAGAATCTATGCCACAAAGGCATAGGGCCTGGCAGGTGGAAGATTTGCATGACGCCAAAAGAAGTACTTTCACCTCTTTGGAGAGACCAAGTTGGGCCAAGGCTATCCTTTCAGCAGCCAAGCTGTCAGAGATAGGAATCCCAAGTTGAGGTGTGGAAGGGAGCTGTCCTCCTGCGATAGCAGGCCTGGGATGTACCCCAGAGGGACAGGGGGCACCTGGGACAGGCAAAGGAGCAGTGGGAACCACGGCTGCAGGGCTCACCAAGGAGCCACCAGTATCAATATGGCCCTGTCGAGCTGGACCTTGAACAGGTCTTGGTGATCAGTGGAGTGCGAGGGAGGGCATAGAAGAGGCCCTCTGTCCACAGGATGAGGAACGCATCTGCTGCTACCCACGAGGGGTGCGGCTGCCTGGAGCAAAAGCAGGGCAGCTGGGCATTGGTTGGGCTGGTGAAGAGGTCCATCTGCAGGAGCCCCCAGAGATGGAAGTTGACTAGCCACTTTGGGGTCCAGCCACCATGCTTGCAGTTGAAGGACTCTGCTGAGCCGGTCTGCCAAGACATTGTCCTGGCCCAGGAGGTAGACTGCCCGCAGGAGCATCCTGCTGCTGCCAGTGAAGGAGCAGAGGCTCACTGCCTCCTGGCACAGGGGGAACAACCCCATCCCTCCCTGCTTGTTGAAGTAAAACATCGCCACCTGGTTGTCAGTCTGGATTAAGACTGCTTGGTATTGAAGGTGGTGTTGGAGAGCCCGGAAGACGAGCACTATTGCTCTGTTCTAGGAGGTTGATCTGCTAGGAGGACCAGCTCCCCTGAGGGTGGAGGTTGTTACAATGGGCTCCCCAACCCAGTTTGGGGGCATCCATGTGAGAATCTCTCTGAGGGAGAGGGGTCTGGAAGGGCATTCTGGCCTGCAGGTGCTGGAGCTGCTGCCACTAGCTGAGGGAGTCAGCCAGAGGGCAGGTCATGACCACCTGTCCTGTAGGTGCCCAGTTGCTTGTGACCTCTTAGAGCTGACTGCCCACTGGGCCAGCCACATGTGCAGGCTGGCATCCAGGGTGACATGCACCGTGGACACTATGTGGCCCAGAAGGCAAAGCATGAGGGCAGGCAGAGGCCGAGGGTTGACCTTGGACATGCCCTGCGAGTGCCTTGAGGCACTGGGACCTGTCCAGAAGAAGGAAGGCCTTGGCTTGGATAGTGTCCAGCACTGCCCCTATGAACTCTGGTAGTTTATGACAAACCCCAGGTGTTCCAGAATGATGGTGCAGGCTGTCGCCTGATAGGCTTCTACAGCGATGTTGCCCTTTATTTTTATTATTTAAGCTTTTGCAAATACAAACTCAAAATATAAAACCAAAGACATGCTGTATAATAACACATCATAACACATAATAGAAAACATCATAAGCATTACTTATGTATGCATATTACAGTCATAGTCCACATCATGGGAAAAGAAACTTAAGAAGCAGAATAAAGCAGTAATGGCAGTGTAAAGTGTAAAGATCATTTTTTCTGTGGGCAGAAGTTGAACGTGTTCCCAGACATCTTGTGGAACACTCAACTTCGCAGGAAGCAATTCCTGGCCCTTAAATCTAGGGTTCTTGGGATTGGTGTCGTTTTACTTACGATTCCCATGCAAATGTGCAATAACATGGCATGCATATACGTTTGTTTAATCTTCTCATTTGAAAGTATTTCTGCAAGACAAGTCATCTGTGTGGGGTCCAAGTAATAGCCTATTTTGATATTAAGCTTCTTTCAAGCCTTTAAATGGACAACCTATTTCTTCTCATCCTCTCATAGCGAGATTTATGAGGGGCCTTCTTCTAACTAGGCCTCCCATTAGGCCACCACCAGTGGCATGGGATCTAAATCTGGTTCTTGGACAGCCCATGAAGCCGCCTTTTGAACCTCTAGCTACTACCTCTTTGAAATTCCTTTCCTGGAAGGTTGTCTTTCTCATTGCAATCACATCAGCACGTCGCATTTGTGAGTTGCAAGCATTAGTGGCTGATCCTCCTTATACGAGGTTCCATCATGATAAGGTAGTCCTTAGGACTCATCCACACTTTATACCAAAGGTGGTCTCACCTTTTCATTTAAACCAAGCAGTTTACCTTCCTGTATTTTTTCCAAGGCCTCATGCTTCAAATGCAGAAAGGAATCTTCATACTTTGGACTGTAAAAGAGCACTTGCTTTTTACTTACAAAGGACACAGCAACATAGAAAGTCCTCTCAACTCTTTGTTGCTTTTGATCCTTCTCATTTGGGACTTCCAGTCTCCAAGAGAACATTGTCCAATTGGATTGCACAGTGTATTTCTTTTACCTATCAGAGTAAGAACCTTTCTCTGGAAGGCCATGTCACAGCTCACAATGTGAGAGCCATGGCAGCCTCAATGGCTCATTTACACTCTTGTCTATTGACGACATCTGTCGAGCAGCTACTTGGGCCTCAGTTCATACCTTCACAGCCCATTACTGCTTAGACAAGGACTCCTGCCGGGATGCCTTGTTTGGTCAGGCTGTTCTACAACACCTGTTCCATACTTAATCAACTCCTACCCACCATTCCCGGTAGGATGCCAGAGATCCATGGGGGGGGGAAGTGGAGCCCTTTCACAGGGACACACAACTTCTGGGGTCTCTCCCTGGCATCTGTAGCTAGGGAGTCCCCATATGTGAAGACTACATTCCTGCTTGTTCCTGGAGATAGCATAGTTACTCACCTGTAACAGGTGATCTTTGGGAACATCAGGAATTTAGTCTTCACAACCCACCCACCTCCCCTAGGAGTTGTATCTCTCTCTTCTTTCCCTCTCTCTCTCTTTGTCTCAGCTTTAAAATTCAACTGGAGAGAGACAGTTGGGAAAGGCGGGAAGGCAGCACGCAGGCACTGTGGGATGCTCTCAAAAGCTTTCTAATTGGATGTTGGGGAGCGTCCCTGTGCAGGCTCCGTCGGTACCAACGATACCCATATGTGAAGACTAAATTCCTGCTGTTCCCGGAGATCACCTGTTACAGGTGAGTAACTATGCTTCCCCCCCCCCTTGGGTAATGGTATCTCCCCCCCTCACTTGTTCAATGTACTCTCCACATGTTGGGTGTATAAATATGGATAGATAAATAAAATATCTTTTTTTCAATTATATTATGATCAAATAACAGAGATCACCAGACTAGTGCCCCCTTAGATTCTTAAGCTGCCTTCATCCAAATTCCTCAGACTCATGATGTACTTATCCTGATAAACACAGTATATATTGTTTCCCCAATACTTAAGTTGTACTGTATATAGTTCACCCATTACTCACAATGTATATAGTTCACCCAAGTATGACACAAGTTGACTCCCCTATCTAACCTACAAATTGTTATCTTATTAACAGCTGATATTGCTGTTTGTTTTAAACTTGTTCTATGTAATTACTGTTTCTCTGGGAACAAGCAGGAATGAAGTCCTCACACATGGGTTATGTTGGCGCCGACGGAGCCCATGCAGAGCAAATCCCCAGCTTTCAAAGAAAGCGTTTGGGAGTTGCCTCCACGCATGCGTGGTCCGCTTCCTGTCCAAAGGAGCCATCTTGCTCAGTCTTCTTTTTTTCCACGGAGCCCTTCAGATGTAGTCCGTCTTCTGTCCCGGGGAAAATTTTTTTTTTTTCTTCTTGCCTTTTGGCTGTTTTTTTTTCTTCCAGCTAGCACTGGTACCCTTTCTACCTGCCCCCAGTATCGGGTCAACTCTTTTTCTTCGTTGGTTTTACTTTTCGTTTTCGGGTGTTCCCGCCCGTTTTTCCCTCGCTGGCAGCCTGGAAGGTCGTTGATCATGCTGGGGCCCTTTTTCCCCCCCCCATGGCTACCAGCGGGTTCAAAAAGTGCGACAGGTGTGGAAAAATTATGTCCTTCACCGATACGCACGACTGCTGCCTCCGGTGCCTCGGCCTGGACCACGACCCGGCTGTTTGTGGCCTTTGCAAACTTATGTCTTCGAAGGCCTTGAAAATCCACCAGCAGCAGCAAGGAAAAATTTTCCCTGATTTCCTCTATGCCTCCGAAAGCCAGGACCTCGTCTGAGGCCTCCATGCCTTGGGAGGAGTGTTCTGAACCCGAGCATCGGGGGACCTCGGAGAGGGGGTCCCCCTCGAGGGAACTGAAAAGGAGAAAATTCTTGACGGCTGTGTCTGGTCCCTCGCAGGGCCGGTCACGTAGCCCTGAGCGTCAGCCCAAGGTGTCGGGGAAGGAGTGTCTGATCAAGCCCTCCCAGAAGGATCCGGCCTCAGACCGGCCCTGGCCAATGCATCCTATCCTAGTCTAGGACTCCCCTCCGGGGGAACCGGCGTCGGGCCCGATTCCATCAGTGCCTGAGCCCGGATGCTGTGGAACCTCCTGAGCTCATGTCCAGAATGGATTCCTTGGAATGCAGGATCTCTGCCTTCCTGAAGTAGCAAAGGGCACTAGTATCTGGTACGTCCAGTTCCTCTGCCCTGACCACCGGAGGCTAGTCGACCTCGGAGGCCGTGCCGATCCTCGAAGCCCTACGGGCTCGAGTAGATCTTTGGCCAAGGTCCCGTTTGATCTCCTGTTCTTCCAGATAGTCACTGGCAAACCAACAAGCGCCAAAGCGGCCTGACCCCTCAGGGCCCAAGGAATGCCACCTATCCTCGAATGCCTCCATCTGGGAGTCGGAAGACTAGGTGTCTCGACACTCGCCTCCACCGGGATGTTCCATCCGATTCCCCAGTATTGGTGCCTCAGAGGAGATCTCCCATCTGAGGACATGGCCTTTTGAGACTTCATTAAAGAAATGTCCAAAACTTTGGCTTTTCCAACAGAGTCTGAAAAGGATCCTCAAGCAGGGAGGAGTGGCCTAGTGGTTGGGGGCAAGTTACCTCGGGCTTCAAGGTCCGTTGGTGGACAGGGCGGTGGAGCCTGTGCCTCCCCACTTGCAAGGTCACGGATTCTACTCCAGGTATTTCCTTGTGCCCAAAAGAACCGGTGGCCTTCGACCCATTCTGGACCTCAGGAACCGCAACAAGTTCCTAGAGAAAGAAAAGTTCAAGATGCTTACTCTTGGAACACTTCTGCCCTACCTCCAGCAGGGAGATTGGCTATGCTCCTTAGATCTAAAGGATGCATATACCCACATCCTCATTCATCAAGACCACAGAAAGTACCTCAGGTTCATTGTGGGAGGAAACCATTATCAGTACAGAGTACTGCCTTTTGGCCTCACCTCTGCTCCCAGGGTCTTTACCAAATGCCTGGCAGTGGTAGCGACCTACCTGAGAAATCAGGGAATCTTTTTCTTCCCCTATCTGGACGACTGGCTCATCAGGGGTCAGACGTGCCAGGAGACCAGACAAGCCACCCTCAGAACTATTGCTCTTCTTCAAAGCCTGGGGTTTGTAATAAACTTTGCAAAGTCCACTTTGCTCCCCTCCCAGAACTTGGAGTTCATAGGAGCAAGGTTGGAGCAAAGGCTTTCTTGCCAGCAGACAGAGCCCAAAGACTGATAAACTTAGCAAGCCAGTTTCTCAGCAGGTCACTGGTCTCCGCCAGACTCTGCCTGAGGCTGCTTGGCCACATGGCTTCGACAGTGCATGTGACCCCCAATGCCAGGCTCCATATGAGGCCTGCACAGTGGTGCCTTCGGACTCAGTGGTAACAAGCCACAGGCAACCTCAGACAGGATAAGGGTGTCCAGACAATTTCTGAACTCCCTCAACTGGTGGCTGCACCCACCCAATCTACTAAAGGGGGTGCCTTTTCAGATTCCAGAGTACACGGTGGTACTGACCACGCACGCCTCCCTGCAGGGCTGGGGAGCTCATTGTCTAGGCAAGTGCACCCAGGGCCTGTGGTCTCCTTGGGAAGCTGCACAGCAGATCAATCTCCTAGAACTCGGAGCTATTCGATTAGCACTCAAAGCTTTCTCTCCTACCCTGGCTCATCAATCTGTCCTGGTTCAGACAGACAACCAGGTAGCCATGTTTTATGTGAACAAACAGGGCAGGACTGGGTCCATCATCCTTTGTCGGGAGGCTCAGGACCTTTGTTCGTTTGCCCTCACGCACAACATGCTCCTCAAGGCTGTGTACCTTCCAGGCCAGGACAACTACCTGGCCGACAGATTAAGCAGGATTCTGCAGCCCCACAAATGGCAGCTGCATCCTTCAGTAGTTCAGAGGATCTTCCTAAAATGTGGTCTCCCTTTGGTAGATCTCTTCGCCAGCCCAATGAACGAGCAACTGCCAAAGTTCTGCTCTAGGCAACCGCATCCTCTGAGAATAGCAGCAGATGCTTTTCTGATTCCATGGTCTCAGGGCCTCCTGTATGCGTTTCCTCCTACGCCCTTGGTGGCCCGAATTCTCTTCAAAATTCTTCAGGAAAGGCCTCGGTCCTGCTGGTGGCTCCCAGGTGGCCGAGACAGCCTTGGTTTCCTCTTCTGCTTCAACTGGCGGTGGATCCCCCACTGCCTCTGGGGTTGCAACCCGACCTTCTCTCACAGGAGCAGGGTTCCCTTCTGCACCCTAATCTCAAAGCTCTCAATTTGATGGCCTGGAGGCTGCAAGGGTAGTCTTGGCTCCCTGGGGCCTACCTCAGGAAGTTGAGGAGGTTGTCCTAGCCTCTAGGAAACAGTCCACTAGGAAAACCTATGCTCTCAAATGGAAAAGGTTTTCTGTGTGGTGTCAGCTACGTACAGAGGATCCTTTCTCCTGTACGGTGCCAGTAGTGCTTCAGTACTTACTGCACTTATCAAATCAGGGACTTAAGTCCAATTCTGTTCGGGTCCACCTCTCAGCTCTAGCAGCTCACCACTCACTGGTGGAGGGACATTCTCTGTCAGGTCACTCCTTGGTGTCCCGCTTTCTCAGAGGCTTGCTTTTGCTCAAGCCTCCAATCCGTCATCCTGCCCCTGAGTGGGAGCTGAATGTGGTCTTGCAGCAACTGACTTGCCCACCTTTTGAGCCGATGGCTACTTGTCCACTACGCTTCCTTTCCTGGAAGACTCTTCCTGATAGCCCTTACCTCGGCTAGGCGAGTGAGTGAGCTTCAGGTCCTGGTCTGTGATAGGCCTTACACCAGGATTTATAGGAATAGGGTAGTCCTTAGGACTCATCCAAAGTTCCTCCCCAAGGTTGTCTCCTCTTTCCACCTCAATCAGGAGGTGGTTCTTCCAACATTCTTCCCTAGGCCTCATGCAAGCCAGGCGGAAGCAGTCCTGCATACCCTGGACTGTAGGAGGGCCTTATCCTTCTACCTTGACCGTACGCAGGGGCATAGAAGGGCTACTCAGCTCTTCGTATCCTTTGACCCCAATAAGTTGGGGTTGGCTGTGTCCAAGCGTACCTTGTCCATCTGGGTGGCTGACTGTATCATCTGGGCTTACAAGACGGTTGACCTTCCTTTGCAGGCTAGGGTCACGGCCCATCGTGTCAGGGCAATGGCTGCCTCAGTGGCTCATCTCTGCTCTGTGCCCTTGGTAGACATCTGCAGGGTTGCAGCTTGGTCTTCCAGCCAGACCTTTGCGGCCCATTACTGTCTGGAGAGGGAGTCCCATAGGGACAGTGCTTTTGGCCAGGCAGTACTCCGGAATCTCTTTGAGGTTTAGGCAACTCCTGCCCTCTGTTGGGCTACTGGAGGTTGTGTCCTTGAAAAGCCTTTCTTTGCTGCTGAGACTAGAGGGAATACTCTAGTTCAGCCCGGGTTCCTCGGTAGCCCAGAGCTAGGGAGTCACCCATATGTGAGGACTGACTTCCTGCTTGGTCCTGGAGAAAGAGTAGTTACTCACCTGTAACAGGTGTTCTCCAGGAGCAGCAGTAATCAGTCCTCACAACCCTCCCTCCTCCCCTTGGAGTTGCAGTTGTACATAGTTTATTTTTTCATTTTTGTGTGCTGTTCTTAGCTATGTCATTTGACTGAGGTAAGATGGCACCTTTAGGTGGGAAGGGAACCGCCCATGCGTGCCTGCATTCCCAAAGGCTTTCATGGAAAGCTGGGGAAATGCTCTGCTGGGGCTTCATCGGTGCCGATGACACCCATATGTGAGGACTGATTCCTGCTGCTCCTGGAGAACACCTGTTACAGGTGAGTAACTACTCTTTCTCAGGCTTCAGGGGATTTTTGTCTTTCCCTACCTCGATGACTGGCTCATCAGTGACATCACGGCCCCCAAGGTGCAGCAGGCCATGGCACACACCATCCAGGTCCTTCAGCACTTGGGCTTCATAATCAACTACCCCAAGTCCAGCCTGCGTCCGGTTCAAGAGCTGGAATTTATCGGGGCAAGGATTGATACTCTTCCAGCCAAGGCTTTCCTACCTACGGACAGATTCAACAGGCTGATGGCATTGGCCAAAAAGGTACAGTGCCACCCTTTGTTGATGGCACGACTCCTGTTGCGCCTCCACAGGCACATGGCCTCCACGGTCCATGTCACTCCAGATGCCCGCCTACACATACAAATTACGCAGTGGTGCCTCAGGGACAAAGTCGTCCCAGGCAATGGGGCGCTTCCAGGATAGTCAGTCACCGGGTGCCTGGCATGGTCCCTGAATTGGTGGCAGTCCCTCCACCACCTGCAAGCAGGGATGCTTTTCAGCCCCCTCAGCACTCAAGGGTCATCATCACAGATTCCTCCCTGCTGGGCTGGGGAGCCCACTGCCAGGGGTTTTGCACCCAGGGCGTCTGGTCTCTAGACGAGTGGCCAACAGATCAACCTGTTGGAGCTGCGCGTGATCCGCCTTGCCCTAAGGGTGTTTCGGGGATCCCTGAGCCACAGCTCCATCCTAGTCCAGACCAAAACCAGGTTGCCATGTTCTACATGAACAAACAAGGTGGCGGGAGGCTATGGACCTGTGCTCATTCGCAGTCCGACAGGGCATTCTCCTCAAAGCAGTATACCTGCCCAGCCACAGCAATTGGCTAGCCGACAGGCTCAGTAGACTGCTCCAGCCCCATGAATGGCAGCTGGGCCCAAAGGTGGCCTGCAGGCTCTTTCAGATCTGGGGGTACCTGAGGCTGGACCTGTGTTCTGTTCCTGGCAACCACATCCTGCCAGGGTGGCCACCGACGCCTTTCTGATCTTGTGGTCCGGGGGGGCTCCTGTATACGTTTCCCACGACACCTCTGATCACCAAGACCCTGTTCAAGATTCTTCGCAACAGAGCCTCGTTCATTCTGATAGCCCCACAATGGCCTCGGCAACTGCGGTTCCTGCTCCTTCTACAGCTAGTGGTGGAGACTCCCATCCCTCGGGGGACAGACCCATGACTTTTCTCCCAGGAGAGGGGGGGCTCTCTCCACCCCAACCCCAGCTTCCTGTCGCTGACAGCGTGTCTGCTGAGAGGTCTCACTTAGCTCTGCTCCTACTTCCAAGAGAAGTGGAGGACGTCCTGCTGGCCTCCCGCAGAACATCTTACCAGATGGGCTTACGCCTTTAAGCGGTGCAGGATTGTGCTTTGGTGTGCAGCTCAGGGAATCGACCCCTTTCTCCTGCCTGGTGGCCATGGTACTACAATACCTTCTCCACCTCTCTGATTTGGGGCTCAAATCCAACTCCGTCAGAGTACATCGCAGTGCCCTCGCGCCAGCCACCGTTTGATGAACGGGAAGCCACTCTTGGAGCACCTAACAGTATCTCTGTTCCTCAAGGACCTTCTCCTGTCTAAACCCCCCCCCCCAGTCCGCCCTCCAGCGCCCAAATGGGATCTCAATGTAGTGTTGGGGTGGCTCACCCTTCTGCCTTTCGAACTGATGGCTACGTGTCATCTCTGCTATCTCATGGAAGGTGGTGTTCCTCGTCACCCAGGTTCTACAAGAATAGGGTAGTGCTTTGCACACACCCCAAGTTTCTTCCGAAGGTGGTGTCCTCTCCACCTCAAGAGGTGGTCCTCCCTACCTTCTTTCCCAGACTGCACGTCAGTCATGCTGAGGCCATCCTCCATACCCTAGACTGTAGGAGGGCCTTATCTTTCTACATTCAGCATACTCAAGACCACCGGAAAGCATCGCAGCTTTTCGCTTCCTACGATCCCAGCAAACTGGGGCAGGTGGTAACCAAGCGCATGCTGTCCATATGAGTGGCGAACTGTATCGCCTGGGCCTTGAGGAAGCGAAACTTCCATTGGAGGGCCGTGTCATGGCTCACAAAGTCAGGGCCATGGCAACCTCCGTAGCTCATCTGTGCTCCATTCCTCTGGCAGACATCTGCCAGGCTGCCACTTGGTCTTCGGTTCATACCTTCGCAGCTCATTACTGCCTGGATAGGGAGCCTTTGGCCTGGATGTAATCCATTACCTTTTTGAGGTCTAAGCAACTCCTGCCCTCCGCTTCTGTGTTCAGCTACCGTAGTGCTAATTCCTTTATCAGTTGAGTTTTCTACTGCAGCTGCTCGTGGCTCTCGGTGAGGGAGCCTTTTTTGGCTATGGGTTCCTGGTAGCCTGTAGCTGGGGAGTCCCATATGTGAAGACTGACTTCCTGCTTGTTCCCAGAGAAAGTGTAGTTACTCACCTATAACGGGTGTTCTCTGGAGACAGCAGGAATCGGTCCTCACAACCCTCCCTCCTCCCCTTGGAGTTGCTGTCCTCTTGTATTTGCTGTTTTTTGTTCTTTTGCCGTCTTTAGCTATGTCATTTGACTGAGCAAGATGGCTTCTTTGGGCAGGAAGCAGACCATTCATGCGTGGAAGCAACTCCCAAACGCTTTCTTTGAAAGTTGGGGATTTGCTCTGCGTGGGCTCTGTTGGCGCCGACATAACCCATACTGGAGCCTGACAACTTCCGATCTTTCAAGCACTGGTAACCCCCCACTTCAACTATGCCAATGCCATTCTACATGGACTCCCTAAGAGCACACTGAATCCACTACAACTAACAATGAACACCACTGTCCGCATCTTGCATGGAGCCTCCAGAAGAGATCACACCTGGCAGACACACCGCAAGGAGATGAATCTGATGCTCTCTGGCGAGGGCCCATAGTCGCAAAGCTTCGTTGCAAAGCG
This sequence comes from Ichthyophis bannanicus, assembly GCA_033557465.1. Lineage (NCBI taxonomy): Eukaryota > Metazoa > Chordata > Amphibia > Gymnophiona > Ichthyophiidae > Ichthyophis > Ichthyophis bannanicus. Next base: position 128,407,799 of record CM066048.1, read on the forward strand.
ACAGAGAGCCTGTTCCTCCCTGCTTGTTCAGATAGAACATAGTTACTTGATAGTCCTAATTCAGACAGTCTTGTAGCTCAGCTGGGTGTGGAACACTCAAAGAGAAAGGAAGATGGCTCTGAGTTTTGAGAGACTGATGTGTAGATGGGTCTCCTGTGGCATCCAGGTGCCTTGGGTAGAGAGATCTTGCAGGTGAGCTCCCCAATCCACCTGTGGGGCGTCTGTTAGAGTGACCTGGGGTGGGGGTTGTTGGAAAGGGGACCCCACCAACAGTTTTTGGGTTGACTGCCACCACTGTAGGGACAAAATAAGGCGACTTGAGTTTTCAATTTTGTCTGATAGGCAGCCTGATGTCTGAGTGGATAAAGTCTATTGGGCTGCTCTCATATGGAGGTGAGCATAGGGACCACATGCACAGTAGATGCCATGTGGCCTAGCAATTGTAACATTTCCTGAGCAGAGAGATGAGTTTTTAACACTGCTTAGGAAGCTAACTGCACAATGCGAAGGCAGCGGGGCTGTGGAAGATAGGCCCTTGCTTTCCCGGTATCCAGCATAGCTCCTATAAACTCTAGAGATTGAGTGGGAGTTAGGTTGGATTTTGGGATGTTTATGACCAGGCCCAAATACTGAAGGATACGCATTGTGCAAGATAGGGAAATTCTGGCCTCTGACTCTGATGGGGATCGAATCAGCCAGTCGTCTTAAGTAGGGGAAGACGAATATTCCTGGCGTGCAAAGAAATGCTGCCATTACAGCCATGCATTTCGTAAACACCCTTGGTGCTGAGGCCAGGCCAAAAGGAAGAACCCTGTACTGGTAGTGCTTCCCCTGACACAGAAACCGAAGGAATCTTCGGTGAGTTGGATGGATGAGAACATGGGTGTACACATCCTTGAGATCTAGAGAACAAAGCCAATCCTGACTCTGAAGGTATGGCAGAAGAGTTCCTAGAGAAATCATCTTGAACTTCTTGAACAGGAATTTGTTCAATTCTCTGAGGTCTAAAATGGGTCTGTGTCCCCGTTTTCTTTGGAATAAGGAAATAGGGGGAGTAAAACCCTATACCCTGTTGGGAAATGGGTACATCTTCTATTGCCCCATGGGCAAGAAGTAAACTGACCTCTTGACTCAACTGATTTTCGAGTGAAGTCTGAGAATTGAACCATCGTCTTACAACTGTAGGAGGGGGCATGTTGAGGAAAGCGTAGTTACTCACCTGTAACAGGTGTTCTCCAGGAGCAGCAGGAATCAGTCCTCACTTATGGGTGACGTCGGCGCCGACGGAGCCCTCGCGGAGCAATTTTCCCCAGCTTTCAAAGAAAGCCTTTGGGAATTGCAGCGCGCGCATGCGCGGTCGTCTTCCCGCCCGAGGGTGCCATCTTAGCCAGTCAGATGACATAGCTAAAAAAGACAGCATAAAAATTTGCAAAAAGAACATAAGCAGACGATTGCAACTCCAAGGGGAGGAGGGAGGGTAGTGAGGACTGATTCCTGCTGCTCCTGGAGAACACCTGTTACAGGTGAGTAACTACGCTTTCTCCAGGACCAAGCAGGAAGTCAGTCCTCACTTATGGGACTCCCAAGCTCAAGGCTACCGGAGACCCTAAGCACAAAAATGAGCTCCCTCTAGCTCAGCAGCACAGAAGGATAGAATCTTCGCTGAATTATCACCCACCGGTAGCCCACATCCGGGATGGAGGGTAGGAGTTGCTCAGACCTCAAAGAGATTACGGAGGACTGCCTGTCCGAAAGCACTGTCCCTACGGGACTCCCTCTCGAGACAGTAATGGACCGCAAAAGTCTGGCTCGAAGACCAAGTAGCGGCCCGGCAGATGTCTGCCAGCGGAACAGAGCGGAGGTAAGCCACTGACGTGGCCTTCGCCCGAACGCAATGAGCCGTGACTCGACTTTCTAAGGAGAGTCCGGCTGCCCCATAAGCCCAAGAGATACAGTCCGCCACCCAGATGGACAGAGTACGCTTGGAGACCGGGAGCCCCAATCTATTGGGGTCAAAAGACACAAAAAGCTGAGCAGCTTTACGGTGCTCCCGCGTACGGTCAAGGTAGAAGTTCAGAGCCCTTCTACAGTCCAGGGTATGGAGGACCGTCTCAGCTCGGCTGGAGTGTGGTCTGGGAAAGAAGGTTGGAAGTACCACCTCCTGATTGATGTGAAAAGGGGAGACCACTTTAGGCAGAAATTTCAGATGAGTCCGTAGGACCACCCTATTCTTGTAGAACCTAGTGTAAGGGGGATCAGACACGAGGGCCTGCAATTCACTTACGCGTCTAGCGGAAGTGAGGGCTATCAAGAACAGAGTTTTCCAAGACAGAAAACGGAGAGAACAGGTAGCCATAGGTTCAAAAGGCGGACAGGTGATCCGCTGCAAAACCACATTCAGGTCCCAGTCAGGCGCTGGCGGGCGCAGAGGTGGTTTAAGTAGAAGGAGACCTCGGAGAAACCTCGCTACGAGAGGGTCATTGGAGAGAGGTCTGCCGTCCACCGGCACATGATGTGCTGAAAGAGCACTGAGGTGAACTTTGACGGAGTTGGACTTAAGTCCCAGATTAGAGAGGTGCAGCAAGTACTGCAAGATCACCGACACCGGGCAGGAGAAGGGATCCTGAGATGTTGGGTACACCAGACTGCAAAGCGACGCCATTTAAGGGCGTAGCATTTGCGGGTAGAAGGCCGTCGCGAAGCCAAGACGACCTCCTCCACCTCTGTCGGCAGGAGAAGGGGAGCAAGGACTACCCTCTCAGCAGCCAGGCCATGAGGTTGAGAGACCTGAGGTTGGGGTGCAGGAGGGACCCCTGATCCTGAGTGAGGAGATCCGGTTGTACCCCCAGAGGGATTGGATCCTCCACCGCCAGTTGCAGCAGGAGCGGAAACCACAGCTGCCTGGGCCAGCGAGGGGCCACCAGGATCATGAAGGCTGTGTCTCGGAGAACCTTGAAAAGAGTCCGAGAGACTAGCGGGATGGGAGGGAAAGCGTACAGAAGGCTCCCCGACCACGAGATCAGAAAGGCGTCCGCCGCAACCCGAAGGGGGTGTGGCTGACGAGAGCAGAAGCGAGGAAGCTGCCGGTTGTGAGGACTGGCAAAGAGATCCACCGTGGGGAGACCCCACTTGAGGAAGAGCTTCTGAACTACCAAGGGATCCAGACGCCACTCGTGCGGCTGGAGGACCCTGCTGAGCTTGTCTGCAAGGCAATTTTCCGGGAGATAAACTGCCTTGAGGAGAATGCCGTGACTGACGGCCCAAGAGCAGAGCTTCTGTGCCTCCCGGCAGAGGAGGAAGGAGCCCGTGCCCCCCTGCTTGTTCACGTAGAACATGGCAACTTGATTGTCCGTCTGGACAAGGACGGACTGTTGGGAAGTCAGGTGGGAGAAGGCCTTGAGAGCTAGGCGGATCGCCCTGAGCTCCAGGAAGTTGATCTGCTGAGCCGACTCCCACGTGGTCCAGAGGCCCTGAGTACGTGCCACTTGGCAATGTGCTCCCCAGCCCAGGAGGGATGCATCGGTGGTCAGCACCCGGGTCGGCTGAGGTGACTGGAAAGGCATTCCGAATGTCAGGTTCGGCTGCCGGAGCCACCACCGGAGAGACGAGACCAGCGGCTCGGAAACGCGCACTAGGTCTGCTAGGCCGCCCGTGGCTTGACGCCACTGCTGGCGGAGACACCATTGAGCAGACCGCATATTCAGGCGGGCATTGGGGGGTCACATGGACGGTGGAAGCCATATGGCCGAGCAGTCTCAGGAAGGAAGCGCCTGGCGGAGACCAGGGGCTGGCTGCGAAAGCGGTCGGCTAGGTCCATGAGCCGTTGAGCCCTGTCGAGCGGTAGGTACGCTCGCGCCTGCGGAGTGTGCAGCCTTGCGCCGATGAACTCGAGATCCTGTGAGGGGAGCAAAGTTGACTTTGCGAAGTTTATAACAAAGCCCAAGTGCTGCAGCAGAGTCACCGTGCGGAACGTGGCGTTGGTGACCTCCTGAGCGGACGCTGCTCTGATGAGCCAGTCGTCGAGGTACGGAAAGACAGAGGCCGTGAAGCCGGAGATGGGCCGCCACGACCGCGAGACATTTTGTGAAGACTCGCGGTGCGGATGACAGGCCAAAGGGCAGTACTCTGTACTGGTAATGATTTCCTGCCACCACAAACCTTAGGTATTGGCGGTGGCTTGGGTGGATGAGGATGTGCGTGTAGGCATCCTTTAGATCCAAGGAGCATAGCCAATCTCCCTGCTGGAGGTAGGGCAGAAGGATTCCAAGGGTAAGCATTTTGAACTTCTCCCGCACAAGGAACTTGTTGAGGTTGCGCAAGTCCAGGATGGGTCTGAGGCCCCCTGTTCTCTTTGGTATCAGAAAATACCTTGAATAAAAGCCTTGACCTCTCAGGTGGTGTGGCACCGGTTCCACCGCCTGTTCCTGCAGAAGACCTGCTAACTCCTGAAGGAGCAACTCCCTGTGCAGAGGGGGGCGCGGAGGTTCTCCCGGAAAATAGGAGGGAGGGACCTGATGGAAGTGGAGAAGGTAGCCTTCCCGCACGACCTGAAGCACCCAGGCATCTGCGGTGATGCTGGACCACCTGTGGGCGAAGTGAACCAGCCGGCCTCCGGTGCTGGGAGGAACCAGCGGGGGGGGAGAGGCTATGCTGAGCGAGTCAAAAACCCCCACCCTGCTGAGCAGGGGCTGGTGGTGCAGGCTTGGGGGCTTGCTGCCTACGGGACCCGTTACCCCGTCCCTTGGCCTGCTGGCCCTGTTGGGGAGCTGCAGGGGCCTGATAATGGGGGTATGTTTGTAGGCAGCCGCCTTCCTCGGGTAAAAGGACTTTTTCCCCGAGCCCTTCTTTTTCTGGGAAGGGGCGGAGGTCTTCCTAGAAAGCCTGGTCCTGGTGAGAGTCTCAGTCTCAATTTGTGCAGCCTTTTCCGCCATGGGCTTGCCAAAGAGGTTTTCGCCTCGGCAGGGGACATCGACCAACTTGTCCTGTACCCAGGGCTCAAGGTCTGACGACTGAAGCCAAGCCTGTCGGCGGGCACCGATGCCGGCTGCGGCCACACGAGCCGAGGCTTCAAAGCCATCATAGGCTGCTCGGGACATGAACTTTGAGCATTCCCGAATGCCCGTGGACAAGGCTAGGAACCTCCGCAAGGGCTCCTCGGAGAGACCAGCGGAGAATCCGGCGAGCTCTTTAGCCAGATCCCGGAGATACATGCCCATGTATAGCTGGTAAGTCTGGACACGACATGCGAGCATAGAGCCCTGGAAGCACTTCTTGCCCAGGCCATCCAGGTTACGGGCCTCCCTTCCAGGAGGCACCGAGGAGTGCATCTTCTGGCTCTTAAGACGATGCATGGCCGATTCCACTACCATGGAATGGTGTGGCAGCTGTGCCTTTTGAAAGCCAGGGCTCTTGCGGACCCGATAGATAGAATCGACCCGCTTGCTCAGGACCGGCGAGGAGGCCGGACTCTCCCACATGCGGAAGAGTAGTCATTCCAGCATAGGAGGAACCGGCACAGTAAAGTGTTCCCTCGCGGGAGAGTCATACTGGAGGGCGTCGAGCTCTTCGGCTCGAGGCTCCTCCTCGGGATCCGCAGGGAAGGCCAAAGCCTTGGCCATATCCCTAACGAAGTCCGAGAACCGGGCATCCTCCGGGGGGGACTGCTTCCGAGGCTCGGACTCCGGTGAGTCCGATGGGACACACCGAGTCCGGAAAGAATCAGGTGACTCTTCCTCCTCAGACTCCCAGACCGACTCCGACGAGGACTCGGTGGGGTCGGCCCGGGCAGGGCGCGGCGCCAGCCGCCCCGACGCCGAGGGAGTCGGCGTCGGCGACCTCGGTCCCGAACGGGAGGCCGAGGGTGACCTCGACCGAGGATCGACTCGAGTTCTCATCGACTCGAGGATCGGCTCGGTCTCCGGGGTCGACTTGGACGTCGACGTCCCGGCGGTCGGGGCAGCGGCGCCAGCGAGGCCAGCGAGCAGTGCCCGCTGCTGGTCCATGAAGGCAGACAGTCTGCTCTCCAAGGCCGTCAACCTGAGTCCGAGCTCAGGTGACCCAGCAGCCCCTGACTCGGGCCCCGACGGCGTCGGGCCCGACGTCGGCTGTCGCGGAGGCGAGTCCAGAAGGACCACAGGACGTACCTGGGCAGGCATCTCCGACTCCAGGCGAGGTCGCTTCGGGATGTGTTCCTTCTCCAAGGACCCGGGGCGGCTGTCGGGGCTATGCGACCTGGCCCTCGCGGAACCAGGAGCGTCCACCGACGCCGCCCTCGCGGGTTTTTCCTTCCGACGATGGTCCCCGGAGGGAGAACCCCGGTCGGAGGAGCTCCGGCGACGGTCCGAGCTGGAGCCTTTCGACACGGAGGCCTCGACGAGGTCCGGGTACGGCTGGGGTCAGCGAAGATTCTCTCACGCTGATGCCGCCGACTTCTCAACGCCTTTGAGGACAGTTTGCTGCAGGGCCCACAGATCAGTTCCTCATGATCCGGGCCCTGGCAGCGGAGGCAAAAGTCGTGTGTGTCGGTCAGTGACATATTTCGGTCACACCGACCACACCGCTTAAACCCACTGGCAGCCATCGGGGGAAAAAGGGCCCCTGCGAGGTCAAAGGACCGGGCTGCCAGGGAAACCGAAAACGAAAGCTGACTAAGTCAGAAAAAACCGAAAAAAGTAAGAGGACTCGAGACCGGCGTCGCGAGTCTGGGCGGGAAAAACGATCGGCGTCGAACCGAAAGAAAAAAGGATAAAATAAAGAAGAAAATCAACTTTTTCGCGGGGACAAGACGGGGACGTCTGTAGGGCTCCGCGGAAAAAAGAAGACTGGCTAAGATGGCACCCTCGGGCGGGAAGACGACCGCGCATGCGCGCTGCAATTCCCAAAGGCTTTCTTTGAAAGCTGGGGAAAATTGCTCCGCGAGGGCTCCGTCGGCGCCGACGTCACCCATAAGTGAGGACTGACTTCCTGCTTGGTCCTGGAGAAATGAAGCTTGTACCCCTCTTTTACAATGGAGAGAGTCCATTCTTCTGCTGTTATTTGCTCCCATCTGGGGACAAAATGACAGCCTTCCTGGAATGGTGGAGGGCTCTGGCCCGTTGAGGGCCAGGAAGGCTAAGTTCACTAGATGGAAGTCAAAGTCCCTGTGAAGGCTGAGTCTGTTGGGCTGGTTGAGGCTTAGCAGACTTTGTTTTGGTGGCTGCTGTCCCTTTCGGACAGACTGACCTGCAGAATGTCCCTGCTGGGTATAGGAGGGGTAAAACCTCTCCTTTTTAGAGAAGAATGATTTCTTGTAGGATTTTCTCCTTGCAGGATCAGCTATAGCCTTGGATAGACTATCCAAAGTGGTGTTATCAGCATCCAGCTCATTAGCTTTCTCTTGCCAATTTTTGCCAAAGAGATTTTTGCCTGTGCAAGTGATATTCCCGAGTTTGTCCTGTACCCAGAGTTCTAAGTCAGATGCCTGGAGCCAGGCAATCCTACGAGCACCTATAGCAATGGCAGAGGTTCTGCTTATGCACTCAAAGCTGTCAAAAGCTGCACGATTAACTTGGAAACATCTTGGGCATGTTTGACAAGTGTAAGATAATCTTGCCTCTTATCAGGAAGGAGGGGGCTCATAAGCTCTAGATCGCCTGTAACCTCCTTAGGGAACATTCCCATGTATAAAATGTAGGAACTAATCCTGGCAGAAAGCATAGAGGCCTGGAAGGTTTGACACCCAAAGGCATCAAGAGTCCTACATTCACATCCTGGGGGATTAGATGCATGTCTTTTTGCACTCTTGATCCTTCTCATAGCTGATTCCACTACCATGGAGTGGTGTGGTAACTGAGATTTTTGAAATCCAGGACAAGGAGATACTCGATACATGGTATCAAGCCTACGAGAATGAGGAGAGGTGGTAAGAGGCGTTTACCACATTCTTAGCATGAGATTATGCAAGATCTCATGAATAGGCAAAGTAGCTGCCTCCTTGGGAGCTTTAGGATATTGTAAAATCTCCAATTCCTTTTCTCTGGGCTCTGTTTCAGGAGCCACTGTGATGGAAAGACCTCTAGCCACCTCCCAGATGAAATCCTGAAAGGATATATCCTCTGGAGGAGATATCCTACGTTTAGGAAAGCTCCTCAGAGAGAAGTACTCCGGTACTGACAGAGCTGTCAGAATCCTCAGACTCAGAGGATTCAAAATATCTCCTGTCCGGGTGCTCTTGCAAAGCACGGTACCGGTACCGATCAAAGTTGGTACCGGAGGGGTCCAGTACCGACCTGTCGATACCAGAGGAACTAGCATGACTCGGTATCGGTAACACAGTCACCGATGTCGATGCTGTCGGAACCGGTACCGGTGCCGACCAGATGAACTGTCTGAAGCGGTCCCGAAGGCACCGAAGCCGCAAGGAGAGCCGCCAGACTGCATTCAATAGCCAAGAATCTCTGGTCAATTGACGCTGCCGATGCCTGGGTATCGGTACCGGACAAAGCGGCCGGTACCCAAGCATGGCACCAGTAGTTCTGCTGAGGTTGAGGCCTCGAGAACATCCTGGAGCCCCGATAGTGCTTTGGAAGCCGAAGCCTCTCGCCGGGGCAATTTTGCCAGTACAAGTCCCTCAAGAGCAACGCCAGAGGCATCTTGATGCTGGAAGGAGCTCTACCCTTTGAGGACTGGTCAGATTTATGTTTAGTTACCTGAGATCCATGGGAGGAAGACGAAGCCCTGGAAGACGTCGATGCCACGGATGCTGCATCGGAGGGAAAAAGGGTGCTAAGCTTAGCAGCTCGGTTTTGCCAACCCCTCTTCGACATCATCCCACAGGCAACACACTCCGAGATGGTCAGGACATTTGAGGCACCACTCATGAGTGTCGGTGACGGAGATGGTACCACCACACTTGGAACACTTTTTAAAACCCGAAGCGGGTTTTTCCATTCTGAATGGTACCCGAAAGAAAAAAAGGCTGGAAAGTCCAGAAAGAGATTACAATTTTTATTTTTATTTTTTTAAGAAAGAAAGAACCGACGGTACCGGTATAGCGTCGAGGAAGGCAGACACTACCACAAAAAAGAATGAAAAAGATGGAATAATTTCTGCGGTGACAGGAAAAACGACCTGCTGGCTCCGCGAAAAACAAAGAACTGGAGAGAGGCAGTTGGGAAAGGCGGGAAGACAGCACGCATGCGCTGTGGGATGCTCCCAAAAGCTTTCTAATTGGACGCTGGGGAGCGTTCCCGCGCAGGCTCCGTCGGTACCGACGATACCCATATGTGAAGACTACATTCCTGCTTGTTCCTGGAAATTAGCATATTTACAATGGTATGTTATTTACATTCTTTGACATTACTGTCCTTCTCTGCAATCACATTTGTATTTCAGTACTATTTACATTTCAGGTTCACTCTGTTATCTCAGCCTGTTTTGTGTAGCTTTGTTCTGTGTTGTCCCAAGATGCTCCCTGAAGAGGAGAGTTTATCTGCTTTCTAAATGAAGGAAGATCCTTGTTGTGGATTAGGTTTGGGAGGGCGTTCCATAGTGAGCGTGCATAAAGGTCGAATGCACAGTTACAGGTTTGAGTATTAAATTGTATTCTGTCATGAGAAACAACAAGAGTATTGTTTGGAGGTCTGCCAAGCAGGCCTTCCCGAGTTCATCCGGGATAGCAGGGTTTCCAGGTAAGATGACAGCTGTTGGTGGATTGTTTTATGTATGAGGGCCAGTGCTTTATATTTTATGCATGCTTCTAGTGGAAGTATGTGCAGATCTCTTAGGACAAGTGGTTGTGCTCGTGTTTCTTTGTCCTTTGTATGATCCGTGCTGTGGTGTTAAGGGAAGTCCGTAGTGGATTGATGGTGGCGGTGGTGAGTCCTTGGTATATTGTATTGCAATAGTCTAAGTGAGGTAGTGTCATTGCCTGCATAACTGTACGGAAGTCTTTTGGGTCGATGAGCGTTCTGAGTCTCTGTACTATTTTTGCTTTGAAGTAGACTGCTCTTGTGGTTTTTGCAACCTGCTGTTTAAATGATAGTGTCTTGTCAGGGATGATTCCTAGATATTTTACGTGTGTCTTTAGAATGTATTTTACGATGTGTCTTTAGAACCTTTTGGAAGGTAGCCAGGTCAGAAATTGCATGGATTGGGGGGGGGGGGGGAGGGAGTTCCAGCAAGGTGGTGCAAATAGGTGGTATTTGCCATAGCAGACCTTCTATTCTCCAGTATCCATTGTAAGATCTCGAGGGCAATTGCAGAGAGATTGTGTAGTATTTTGAATGTCATTATGAGAGCCTTGTACTTGGGACTGCTAACAATGTGAAGCTAATGTAGTTGTCTCAGGATAGGGGTTGTATGTTCATATCTTGATGCTCCAACCAGAATTTGTGCTGCAGTATTCATAGCCAAATGCAGGGGGTGGTGAATTGCACAGTCTGGAGACCATGAAGAATGTGTCAAAGGGCCCACCTGATAATTGCCCAGGGAGGAAAGAGGTACAGGAGGGCCACAGTTGGCCAGGGCTGAACCAGTGCAACCATCCCCCGAGCTCCAGGCTCCTTCCTTTGACTGAAGATCAGGGCCTTGGCATTGGCTGTGGTTGCCATCAGATCGATCTCCGGCCAACCCCACTGCTGAACTAGCCATTGGAACGCCCATGGGGCAAGCTCCCATTCCCCAGGATCCAAGGCATATCTGCTGAAAGTCGGCCTGCATGTTGTCTATGCCCACGATATGCTGAGCTGACACCATCAGTATGTCTTCTCTACCCAGGCAAATAGGCAAGTCCATCTCCTTCGCAACTCCAAGACACTTGGTGCCCCGTGCCCCCCACCCGTCCCTCCCCCTCCCTCCGTTTGCTGAGGTAGGACACTGTCGTGGCATTGTCCGAGAAGATCTGTACTGCTCTGTGACAGATGTATGGCAGAAAGTGCAGAATGGCCAGGCACACAGCCCTGCCTTTCAGGCGACTGGTGGGCCAGGATGCCTCCTGAGGGTTCCAGACACCCCGTGTAATGCGACTGCAACAATGCACCCCACAGCTAGAAAGATTGGCATCAGTAGTCACAACTATCCATTGTGGTGCCTCTAAGGGGACCCCCTAGAGCAGGTTCCCCGGATAGAGCCACTACCAAAGACTGAGGCAAAGAAGGTGGAAGGGATAAGTTTGAAGTCCCCGGGGATGGGCGACCAACAGGAGGAGCAGCGATCCCTGAAGAGGCAGCATATGCACTTGCACCCAGGGGACAATGTCGATGGTAGCTGCCATGGCCCCAAGCACCTAAAAATAGTCCCAGGCTCGTGACCACGCTTTCTGCTGTATAGTTGATGTGTCCTATATACTGGACATGTCTAATAGTTATGCAAATAAGTAGTAAACATTATTTCTGTTGCATAGTATAAGTGGGGAGCACTAGTTTACTCCCTAGTAGAGTGAAACAAGTTAGCTTTTATTATGTCTCGGTTTCCTGTTGTTCTTGTGTCTGCTCTCTTCTACCCAAGTCTCATTACGGGAACTATCATCCGAATATGCACGATTGGCTGGGTTAACTCCACAGGTAGGGTATATAGCTATCAAGAAATACCCCCACCTTTCCCAGAAGGAAAGGATCTGGTCATCCTGAGTTTGTTCCGTACAGGACAAGCCAGTGTTCTATTCATTAAACACCACTCAAGTACAGTGGGCACCACCAGTTTCCACTTCTCTAGAAAGGACACAAGAATTTAGGACACCTCCAGAACATTACTTTCTAGGTCCCCCTGCCTTGATTTTGTACAATATTTCCTGTCAGGACAAAGAATGTTTCTTTTTCAGTTGCTCCCAGAATGCATGACACCCGCCTTCCTAAGAACACGTTGTTGTACAGTTCAGACAATACCTGGTGCAGTCATACACCACTGGTCTCCATCACCATTAACGGAACAATTTATTCCACACTGCTGGTTACCAATGACTCTATGACTTGGCATGGGAGAAGAGACACTACATAAACTGCTCAACTTTACAGAACTCCATGCCTATACAGAGAAACACAAAATATCCTTCTCTTCCTATTCATCAGATACTTCTTGCTATGAGGCTCTGACACACACTAGTCCTTACACCCCCCCCCTTCTCTCTCCTCTCTTGCTATTCATCAGACACCCCGCCCTTCTCTCTCCTCTTTTCTTATTTCATTGGACACTCCTTACACCCACTTCTCCTTACCCCCCCCCCCCTTTTGTTCTCTCTCTCTCCATTCATGGGACACTTCTTACTATAAGGCTGACACACACTTCTTGCCCCCCCCCCCCCCCGCTCTCTCTCTCACATACACATGCACCCACACACAGTCTCATTGATATACATGGAAACAGCTCTGTAACAACATTATATCTGTTATGTACCTTTGTAATAAGCCTATTTCTATATAAAACCTTTTTTCCAAGCCACACCAGTTTTGGTTGTCTTATTGTGCTACTTACCCTACTGTCTCTGTGAAATGAACCCAGGACCAAACAGAGAGTAGATACAAAAGATTACACACGCTGTCTATAGAAAACTGCAGAGCTGATCAGTAAACCAGTGAGAAACTGTTCCTCTGTGAGGTAAACGCTGCCTTGCTGGGTATCGAAGTGAACTCTGAGAAATTCAAGAGATTGCGTGGGGTGAGGGAACTTTGGGTGTGGTTCACTACCTAGCCCAGGTCTTCCAAAACTTGGATGACGTGACGAACTGCCTGCAGAGCCTCATGGTAAGACTTTGCCTGTATGAGTCAGTCATCGAGACAGGGGTGCACCCGCACCCCCTTGCATCTCAATGCTGCGACAGGAACGATCATGATCTTGCAGAAGGTGCGGGGCAGTGCCCAAAACTGAGTGTTTGAGGACAAACTGCAGGAACCACGTGGATAGGAATGTGGAGGTAAGCGTCGGCAAGACCCAGGGATGCCAAATACGCCCCCTGTCTGACTGCTTGAATAACCAACCAGAGTTTCCACCGAAACCAGGGAACCCAGAGCAAGCAAATGACTTCCTGGAGGTTCAAAATAGGACACCATGACCTGTCCTTTGAGTACAACAAAATAGATGGAATAGCGTCCAGATCCTCGTTTGGGGGCTGGGAGGGGACAGATGGCCTGGAGATCCAGCAGGTGCTGCAGAGTTGCACGCCCAGCTGGATGTTTTCAAGCCATGCAAGGGGAGATTATAAAGGTGTCCTGGATGGGTTGGGCGCACTTGAGGTCACAGCCATGCTGAATGATGCCTAAGAGCCTCTGATCTGTGGTCATGAGGCCCACTTATGGGAGAAAAGGTATAGGCACCCTCCCACTGGTGGCATCCTGGAGTAGGGCCCAAGGGAGTCAGCAGGACTGCCAGCAGGAGCCAGGGAACTTGGCTGAAGAGGTAGAGAAGGAATCCTTTGCTCTATGAAACATCCGAAAGGGTTGACCTGCAGGCCGACAACACCAAGGAGGATCTGCCAGGGTGGTTGCTCCTGAAACGAGATCATGATGCTATAAGGAGCTGCGGATCCACCAGCCCCCCTATGCAAGGAAGATCAGGGTCTATCCTTGGGTAAATGTTGAGGTTTCACCTCATCAAGGTCCTTGATCAATTGCTCCAGATCCTCAACGAGAAGCTTGCCCTTCAAAGGTAACCTGGCGAGGCAGGCAGGCGCAGAATTGGCTGACCAATGCTGGAACTAGAGCCAGCGGTGTGCTACCGTTACAGCTGCGATAGACCGGGCTGCTAGCCTAATGAGCAGGCAAGAGTTGAACCCAAAGCAAGAGGGCGCGCGCCGCCAGGCCACTACAGGCAGAAGCCTGCAAGGCAAGCAAGGAGGAGGAGAAGGCCGTCTTCAACAAGCCTTCCACCTCACAATCATTCTGATTGCAGAGTGCCACTCCTTCCACTGGAATGGTGGTGTGCTTGGTCACAGCTATGACCAAGGCATCCACTGTGGGGAAGCAAAGCCAGCTGTCGAGGTTATCTAGTAACCAAAGTTTCCCTAACTGTCGCGCTGACTGGAGCGCTGCAACCGGGGCTTACCATTCCAGGGAGACCATCTGTTGGAGCTCCAGTGGAAACAGGAAGGCCTTAGCTGGCTTTCGAATGCCTGCCAAAATAGGATCGGCCTGCGATGAGGTTGCCCCAAGGCCATCTGAAATATGAAGAGCCTTTATAATTTGTGCAATAAGTGCTGCCAGCTCGTGTCTGTGAAACAGCCTGACGTTTTGGGAGTCACGAGTGTCTTCGTCTGGATCTTCTGACATGGACCATTCACCGGCCTCACGATCTGAGACAGAATGCTGGCTGCCAGCCTCCGAGAGATGATCCAAGTCAATTTGAGGAGGCAAGCAGCCATCCCCGGTCACCCAAGAGACTCTTAGGTGTACGGAATGGGACTTCCGTTCCCTGAGCATCCAAGGTGCTTTTCCTGATGGAATGTTGGCGTGAAGTAGATGAAGTTGGCAATGGCATTGAAGAACCCTGTGAGAGGGGCGGTGCACCGCACCAGGCATCCCATGCCTTTCTAAAAAAAAGAGTCATGAAACTGTCGGATTCAAGGTCCATGTCTGCAGGCAAGAGGTCTGGAGTTGCCGACCTGGATCTTTGGGGGAGCAGCTATGTGGTCTGTCGCCAGAGAGGGCTGTGTCCTGCCTTCCTGGACTCCCGGTGGTGATATGGACGCAGAGGCCTCACCAGGGTGGATAGAGCAGGTGGCACAAATACAGTCTATTAATTGCCAGCGTTACACCCACAAGCAAGGCACTACCACAAAAGTGCAGGTATAGCAATACTGCGTTGTCTCCTCCAGTGTCAAGTTAATGTGGCAGGCCCTTTTGCAGTTGTGGAAGACTGAAAAATAGAATCTCCTGCTGAGTTACTGGCTCTGGAGTGCTGCCTGCAGTCTCTGGGGAGCAAATGGCTGCCACCGCATGCTGTAGGTGTGAAAACCAGTGCTTTAAAATGGCTGTCGCGAAGGCAGGAAGATGCAGGGCTCGTGGCATTAGAAGCAACAGCGTTTAGAGATGAGTGCTGTCTGTGGGAGAGGGGAAAAAAACCCAGTCACTCACAGATTCATCGATGCTTGCAAGAGCCGATCTGACAAACTGTCTGGGAGCTGAGCATTAGATGGCCATGATTCTGTAAGTGGAATCCCAATACAAAAACAAAATCGCTGAACAGCGGTGGCTGTACTAAGGTAGGCAGCTCAGGATCTGATGGCACTGCTCAGCTCTCTCTAGACAGGCTATACAGGCCCCTGTGGCCTGGACCATGATCCTTTCTGATCCTCGTGATCAGTGGCTACTACCCAGGACTGGCTTCAAGAATGTGGGGAACCCTGTGGGGACACCTCCAGTGTTCCCTAGAGACCTCCACAGTTCAGAGTTGACTGAATTAGTCCTGGTCTAGCAGGAGATTTGGCAGTTACCTTTTTTTTTTATTAAAAAAAAAAAGTAACCAACCAAATCAAACAAAGCACCCCCAGAGAGAATGTTCCACAAAACTCAATTAGTCTTTGTGACCAGAAGATTTGTCCCCAAAGACGATGACCGTCCAGATGGGTATTTTAACTACATGCTAGAGTCCCAAATAACAGAGCTCAACTGACAGGCGCCAAGACTATCCTAGCAGGAGAATCTGGAAAATATTGTACGACAGTGTTAAAGTTGTTTAACTTTATTTAAAATATTAGATAGGTGCTCAAATGCACCAAATAAATTTCCAAGCTGCGCAATCTACTAGATTTGACAAAAAAGCACTACTATCTCAAGAACAATGGCAGTCGATTCAAGGACTAATCTGAAAATAAAGCAACCAGGAGAAACACAAAAAAGGCAGACAGGGTAGGGCTTACCTTAGTTTATTTTAACTTTTTGGTTTAAGTCAAAAAATCATTTTACAAACCATTTCTGTAAATAGAAATTTGTTGGGTTTTTTTTTTTGGCTTTTCTGCTTTTCCTATGAAAAAGTGTGTACCATGAAGGTAAAACAAAAGCAGGTGAACACCCTCCCTCAACATAGACACAACATGGTTAATAGCAGCTCCTGATCTTAAAAGAGGGAGTTTACAGAAAACAGGTCAGAGTTCATAAAACTGAGAAATGTCATTAGCAAAATCCTCAATGTCAGTTCATGAGTGGGAGGACAACATCTCATTTACCAAGACTCCTTCTTGACTGCTGGGCCCTCTATTGTTTTACTATGTTAAAGCCTGCCACAAAACAAGGTGGCGGTTTAAAAGTCACTGCTAGCAATCCTGATGTCTTCTTGTTTACCGTAGGTCACCCTGCAGGTTTCAAGTGATGCAGCAGGCATTTTTAGGGCAGATCTGTGGATTCCCCCAATGGGGTAATTTGGCACATGGCCAGAAAAAAATGCTGATTATGATTTACAGTAAATGGCAGTAGGGAAGGGTCAGAAAACAATTCCATCCCTACCCCAAAGATTTAACAGTCAGGGATTAGGACAACTTGTTTGTGTTCTTTAGCATTTTTAATTAAAATCCTTTGCTTCCTCTTGAGGCAGTACACTAAAAAAAATGTTCTTTCCAGTCTATGGCGAGAATCACCTGCAGACAGCCTCATGAGCTCAAAGGAAGACACAGATGATCACACAATAATTCAAAACCAAAGTATATACATGTATATTTACATATAAGCAAACATCCACCCTCTCAGCCAGCAGAAAGGGAGAGCAAAAAGATGTTGCAGCAGGCTCAGAGGCAGCTGGTCTGAGGTCTTCCCACCTGATGTTAAAGACCAGTTCTTACGAGGGGCTCCTACCCCATTACCTCTGGGTGGCAGCAATAAACTGGCTGATGATGGAATTTGAAAATATTCAAGAATCTGTACAAATGCATTTGAACTGGTCTTGAGTCCATTACCTAAAGCAGGAGAAAGGGCAGGAGAGAGAGGAAACAGAAGCGGTAGTCAGTCAAGACAGAAAATAAAATTGGTTCAAATATATTGTCCTATGAACTTCAGGACTCCACGACTATGCTAGCATTAGCCAGAATGAACACATACGTATGTTATTTGATAAACAAGAGCAGCCAAAGCTCGGCACCTGATCACACACACTGAGGGGAGGAGCTGATGCTTTTATACATCTCTGCTGTATACTCTAAAGCAAAGTCTGAACTAAGGCAGAATCAAGCATTTTATTTTCTTAATGAGCCACAAACTCAAAATGTGACAATGGTTCTGTGTGTTCATCCTCAAAATATCACCAAGTACAAAGAGGATAACAGCAAATAGAAATGGTTGTGTACTTTAGAAGTCCTCAGATCATTTGATTACAGTATATTGCAAAATGAAAGAAAACATGCCAATGTCTCTCCTTGGGCCTGCCAGCTTTTGAACTGTCTTTCAATGAATCCAAATGTAGTAGCATGAACTGTAAAGGGCTGATGTTATGCAACTGGCAGGCCTCACCATCATTTCAGCTTCCAGAAAACCAGCGACAACGCTCATACTGACAGAAATGGGCATGCTTTACACATTGGGCCATGGCACACCAACTTAACCCGGTGTCCTGCACGGTCAACCAGATCCTAGCATACTTGCTGCACCTGTCCCAGTCACATCTCCAGACCAATTTCATAAGATCATACTTAGTCAGGAGATGCTCATCTAATGTCACACCTGTCACATCTTGGTCACCTTCCAGGCTTCCAATGAGACAGATTGGGATGCAGCGGTTAGCCATCATGCTGTATGGGAAAGGAGTCATTACCCAGCAGGAGGTGCAGCTCCTCTGTCAAAGTGAGGAGGTGGAGAAACCAGATTTGCATGGGCCAGTGAGGTGGCCCCGTCTTCCCTTCATAGCCCCAATCTTGAGTGGGATCCATGTTAGGAGTGGGAAAGGCATAGACACGCTTGCAACTCCAGATCACAAAGGCACCGTGAGCACAGCAATGCAGGCTCGACCGGATGAAACAGAAGAGTGGGAGCTTTACATCCTTGGCAGAGGCGATGAGATTCATTTCTGGGGTGCCCCACCTGCTGAAGATATACTGTATGACAAGATGGCTGAAGGGTCACTTCTGCAGTTCCAGATTCTGACAGAGCATCTGCCAGTTGGTTGTGTTGCAGGTTGCTCGTAGCATGGTATCCAGTGACCAAACAGCCTAAGTCAAGCGACTTCCCAGCATAGTCAAAGAGAGCCCAATCTCTCCTGTTTGTTGATGTAGAACATGGTGATTTGACAGGTCATCCTAGTGCAGACTGACAACCAACGGGCCCATTGCTGAAATGCCATGAGCCCACAGACTACTACTTAGAGTTCCAGAACACTTATGTGCAGGGCATGTGCCCAGGCCGACCACGTTCCTTGAGTGCTGAATTATAAACAGGTGTGCTCCCTATCAGTGGGCGGATGCATCCATGGTGAGGGCAAGTCAAGGTGGAGGGTCTTTAAAGGGCACCAATCTTTGAGATTTGATGGTTTGGCCCACCAGAGAAACAGTCTTATAAAACAAATTCCACAGCGTAGCCTCCTTAAAAGGCTTGAAAGGTTTCTGCAGGCTGCGCAAGACCAGAGAGAAGTCCCATGGAGGAATCATAGGGCGCAGACAGGCGCAATAATCCGACATTGACATGTGCCGCCACCGAATGGCCTGTGATGGACCCTCTAAAGCAAGTGAGAGCAGCCACATGGACCTTCAAAGAGTTCAGCGCATGTCCCTTGTCATAGCCATCCAGTAAGAAAGTGAGGATGTCAGGGATCTGTATACACCAGGGCAAAAAACTCTGTGGCGTGCGCACCAATCCTTGAAGAGGTGCCAGACTTGTGCATAAGCCAGAGGCAGACAACCGACAAGCCTGAAGCAGGGTCGCAACGACCCGCTGCAAATAACGTTTGCGCTCTAGGTGGTGCCTTTCAAGAGCCAGGCTTTAAGAGAGTTAAGGAGTTGGATCGTCTATCTATACGGGTCCCTATCAGAGCAGTCCGCAGCGAGACCCCAGCAGGAGGGACTGCCCCACGGTGAGGTGAACGAGGTCAACGAACCATGGGCGGCATAGCCAGTTGGGAGGCCCACCAGAATCACTAGTTCAATGAGCTTCAATGTGTCAAAGGGCCCACCTGATCATCCCCCAGGGAGGAAAGAGGTACAGGAGGGCCGCCGTCGGCCAGGGCTGAACCAGTGCATCCACACTGCTCCCCTCCCCCCACCCAGCTCTGGGCCCCCTCCTTTGACTGAAAATCGGGGCGTTGGCATTGGTTGCAGTTGCCATCAGATCAATCTCTGGCCGACCCCACTGCTGAACTATCCATTGGAAAGCCCATGGGGCAAGCTCCCATTCCCCAGGATTCAAGGCATGTCAGCTGAGAAAGTTGGCCTACATGTTGTCTATGCCTGCCACTATCAGTATATATCTCTCCACCCAGATGAATAGGCGAGCCATCTCCTTCATGACTCCAAGACACTTGGTGCCCCCATTTGCTGAGGTAGGACACCGTCGTGGCATTGTCCAAGATCCATACCGCTCTGACAGATGTACAGCAGAAAGTGCAGCAAGGCCAAGCATGCAGCCCTGGCTTCCAGGCAATTGATGGGCCAGGATGCCTCCTGAGGGTTCCAGACACCCTGTGTGGTGCAGATGCAACAATGCGCCCCCTAGCCGGAGAGACTGGCATTGGCAGTCACAGCTATCCATTGTGGTGCCTCTAGGGGGACCACCTAGAGCAGGTTCCCCAGATGGAGACACCACCGAAGGCTGAGGCAAAGAAGTGGAAGGGATAAGTGAAGGTTGAAGTCCCCAGAGACCCTGCCTTGTTGGGTATCTATAAGCAGGCTCTGAGAAATTTGAGAGACTGCGTGGGGGCAAGAGAACTCTTGGCGTGGTTCACTTCCCAGCCCTAGTCTTTCAAAACTTGGACGATGTGACGAAAGGACTGTAGAGCCTTGTGGTAAGACTTTGCCCAGATGAGTCAGTTGTCAAGATAGGGGTGCACCCACATCCCCTCACATCTCAGTACTGTAGCAGCCACGATCATGACCTTGCAGAAGGTGCGGGGCACCGTTGCTAGGCTGAAAGGCAGCGCTAGAAACCGAGTGTTGTCAGAGGATGACAAACTGCAGAAACCGTTGATGGTCCACGTGGATGGTAAGCCTCGGCAAGATCCAGGGATGCTAAGTACTCCCTCTGTCTGACCGCTTGAATAACCAGACTTTCCATCTGTAACCGGGGAACCTGGAGTGAGCAATTGACTCCCTTTAGGTTCAAAATAGGGCACCATGAACCGTCTTTTTTGGGTACGACAAAATAGATGTAATAGCGTCCAGACCCTTGGTCGGGGATTAGGACGGGACAGGTGGCCTGGAGATCTTGCAGGTGCTGCAGAGTTGTGCACACAGCCGGCTGTTTTTGAGCCGTGCAGAGGGAGATTAAAAAGGCATCCCAGATAGGTCAGGCGCACTTGAGTGCTTAACCATGCTGAATGATGTGGGCCCACTCGTGGAAGAAAAGATAATAGGTGCCCTCCCACCGGCAGCACCCCAGAGTAGGGCCTGGGGAAGTCAGTGAGACTGCCGGCGGGAGCCAGGGAACTTGGCTGTAAAAACAGAGAAGGAATCCTTTTGCTCTGCAAAACACCCGAAAGGGCTGAGAGTTGGGCGCTGACCTGTGGGTCGACGACACCGAGAAGGATCTTCCGGGGCAGTAGCAGTGGCTGCTCCTGAAGAGAGCTTGTGATGCTGAAGGAGGTGAAGATAAACCGTCCCCCCCCTACGTGAGGAAGATTGGGGTCTGTCCTCGGGTAAGACCAATCGCTCCAGATCCTCAAAGAGGAGCTTGCCCTTAAAGG
Source organism: Ichthyophis bannanicus (assembly GCA_033557465.1). Lineage (NCBI taxonomy): Eukaryota > Metazoa > Chordata > Amphibia > Gymnophiona > Ichthyophiidae > Ichthyophis > Ichthyophis bannanicus. The sequence goes on from CM066048.1 coordinate 128,428,580, forward strand.
GCAACCTGGCGAGGCAGGCCTTAGATGCGGAATCGGCTGACCAATGCTGGAGCCAGAGGCGCACTACCATTATGGCCGTAATGGACCAGGACCCGCTAGCCTAATGAGATCATAGAGAGCATCTGCCATGAACTCGACAGCAGACTCCATGTGCACTGAGGTGAAGTCCTCAGGCAAGAGTTGAACCCAATTCACGAGCCACCAGGCCACCGCAGGTGAAAGCCTGCAAGGCGAGGAGGAGGAGGAAAAGGCCGTCTTCCACCTCGGTCATTATGATCGCAGAGCACCTCTCCTTCCACTGGAATGGTGGTGTGCTTGGTCACGGCTGTGACCACAGCATCCACTGTGGGAAAGCAAAACCAGCTGTCAAAGTCAGCTAGCGACCACACAAAAGTTTTCCTGTCGCACTGACTGAAGTGCTGCCTCCAGGGCTTGCCATTCCAGGAGACCATCTGTTGCAGCTCCAGCTGAAACAGGAAGGCATTAGCTGGCTTTCGGATGCCTGCCAGAATGGGATCAGCCTGCGACGAGGTTTGAGCCGGCGTTGCCTTAGGGCTGTCTGAAATATGAAGAGCCTCTACAATTTGTGCAATAAGCGCTGCCAGCTTGTCTGTGAAATAGTCTGACGTCTTGAGAGTCCTCGTCTGGATCTTCTGACGGGGACCATTCGCCATCCTCACGATTTGAGACAGAATGCTGGCTGCCAGTCTTGGAGAGATGATCCAAGTCAATTTGAGGAGGCTAGTCGCCGACCCTAGCCATTCACGAGACTGTCTTGGGTGCGCGGAATGGGACCTCTTTGGCACGTTTCCTGGTGGAATATTGGTGCAAAGTAGATGAAGTCTGCAACAGTGTTGAAGAACCCTGTGAGGGGTGGTGCACTGTGCCAGGCATCCCATGGCCTTTCTAAAAGACATGAAACTTCTGGATTTGAGGTCCATGTCTGCAGGCAAGAGGTCTGGAGTTCCCACCCTGGATCTCTGGGGAACAGCCGGGGGGGGGGGGGGGGGGGAGGAGGAGAAGAGGTCCTTCCTCTGGAGCGGTGCCAGGGGAAGCAGCTGCATGGTCTGTCCCTGGAGGGGGCTGCATCCTGCCTTCCTGGGCTCCCAGTGGCGATGTTGATGCTGAGACCTCACCAGAGTGGGCAGAGCAGGTGGCACAAATATGGTCTATTAATTGCCTGCATTTACGCCCAGCGGCAAAGCACTGCGACAGACGCAGGGGCATAGCAACACTGCATTGTCTCCCCCAGTGCCAAGTTAATGTGGTGGCCCTTTTGCAGTCATGTAAGGCTGAAAAATCTCTCCTGCTGAGTTACTGGTTCTGGAGTGCTGCCTGAAGTCTCTGGGGAGCAAATGGCCGCCGCATGCAGCAGGCGCGAAAACCAGCACTTTAAAATGGCCACCACGAAAGTGGGAAGATAAAGGCCAGCAGGCTGAAGCAGACACGCTGAAAACGTTGTTGAGCAGCCAGATACCACGTGGCTGAAGGAGGAATCAGAGGCGGAGGAGGACAGCAAAACAGAGGTGGAGTCTGAGCCTCGGTGAAAAGGTGGCTGTAAGAACGTGGTTGGCAGTGACTCGCAGGAGCAGTCAGCAGCAGTAGTGCAGGAGCAGAACTGTGGCAGTAGAGGGCCTCACAGTGTCAGAAGCGGAGGCAGCACGGCAGTGTAGAGAGAGTGCAGTCAGCAGGAGAGGAGGGGGGAAGACCCATCACGCACAGTTTCAGACACTGCAAGAGCCGATCCGACAAGCTGTCTGGGAGCTGAGCAGTAGATGGCCATGATTCTGTAAGTGGAATCCCAGTACAAAATCGCTGAATAGCGGTAGCTGTACTATGGCAGGCAGCTCAGGCTCCGATTGCAGTGCTCAGCTCTCTCCAGACAGGCTACACAGGCCCTCATGGCCTGGAGCATGATCAGTGGCTACTGCCCAGGACTGGCTTCAGGAATGTGGGGAACTCTGTGGGGACACCTCCAGTGTTCCCTAGTGACCTCCACAGTTCAGAGTTGAAATTAGTCCTGAAATAAAACTATTTGAGGAGCAAGGCAAGTAACAACCAGCATCTGCTGGAGACAAAAAAAATACTGAAGGCGACACCTAGGGGAGGCACATAGGTGCTAGAGCAGGCTCAGTGAGGCATTTGGTATTATATCTGTCTCCAACATCTGCTGGCAGGGGAATATAACCCACTTTTAAGGGCTGGTCTAGCAGGAGATTTGGAAGGGACTGATTCTGCCTCCCACTGCAGGGTAATGAAAAGATAGGATTGGCCTTGGTCGGAGGAGTAGGAGTGCTGCTTCCCCTCCTAGGGTCATTGGTTTTAGGTGGGTTCAGATATGATATAACAGAGGATGGAGTATGGCTGAAACTTACTGCAGGAGTAGAACTGTAGGAAGTACTGGTAATGGTATGCCCTGAGAAATTGGGAAGGCTGCCCTCGATGGGGTTGCGATATGGATTTGGCAGATGAGTTCCCTCATAGTGGAAGGGCGGTCTAAGTTCAGAGATGGCTTCCTGCACCTTGGAGCCAAACAAGCTTTCCTCCTGGCAGGGCATGTCTGCCAGTTGATCATAAAGGTATTCTCAGAGGCCAGATACCCAGAGTCAGGGATTGCCAGGCATTGCATCTAGCTGAGATGGCTATGGATCAGGCGACAGTTGTATGAATTCTAAGTGGCACGGATGATGAGATACAAAAACTCATGTAGGTTGTCCTGAAGCTGTGTGTAGTCTGACTACAGAATGGGGATCATTGAGCTGTAATTTTAAGATCATTGTGATCGCACAGGATCTGAAGTTGATGCACCAGGACTCACATGGCCAGAAGGGAGCTCTGGTGGGTTTTCCTGCCAGTGGCACCTAGAGTTCTCGGCTTTTTGCTACATGGTGTTTGCATTACTGATTTCACAATCTTGCATTTCTTTAGGACAACTTCCAAGACCACTGACTGATGTGGCAATTGATGGTGATCGAAACCTGAAAACCTACTTCTTTGAACTAGCTTATATGTAGCCAGGAAACCTAGGCTTAGCAACATCAACTTCATGTCATACTTTCTTTGGTTTGCAGTAACAAATAAAATTCTTACTGAATAAGCACTTACGATTATTCCCTTACTCCTGGTGCTTTCCCCTACCCTTCATGTTTTGATTTAATATGTATCAGATTGTATTTTATTGATTTTTTTTCACATTTTAATGGAATTTAACTTTGTAAGCCACTCAGATACTGTGTAATGGGTGTAATCATATGCAGTATCATATGCCAAATAATTTATAACTTGTACCTAAGGCTGAGACGCTTGGAAGTGGCATGGGGTTCTCCCACATGGAGGCTTAGAGGTCCTGTAGGAGCAGAGGTACAGGAAGGGCCAAGACTTCCTTGGGGGCACTGTAGAATCAGAGGATAATGGGAGCAAGAAGGCTGTCTCCTAGGATTAGGGGCAGAAAGTGCTGTGCAGAATATGCATCTTCCTTGAGAGGCAGCCATGGCTGCCAGTCAATTAGGGAGAATCCTAAACACTAAACCCCCTGAAATCAATCTAACAGCCCAAAAACAAAAGATCTCAGAACAAAACAAAACACCCCCTCAAAACAAAGCAATTGTGCAAAATACTTTTTTTGTCAGAATATGGCAACAAAGTACAGGGAATTCAGTCCAGGTACCACTGTGGCATTTCCTTTTATTAAAGATATGGATAAAAAATTTCAAAATCCAAAACTTAGCTTATGTATAGTGCTGCTCTCCGCACTGCAATAATATGCCAGCAAAACACAATAACGACGTGGCTCCATGTTTCGGGTGTAACATCAGATGTGAAAACCTTGAACCACCCTGCTTCAGGCCCATCCAAACTGGCAAAAATTGGCAAAAATTCAAAGCTTGAAGATTCAAGCTTTGAATTTTTGCCAGTTTGGATGGGCCTGAAGCAGGGTGTTCAAGGTTTTCACATCTGATATTACACCCGAAACGTGGAGCCACGTCGTTATTGTGTTTTGCTGGCATATTATTGCAGTGCGGAGAGCAGCACTATACATAAGCTAAGTTTTGGATTTTGAAATTTTTTATCCATATCTTTAATAAAAGGAAATGCCACAGTGGTACCTGGACTGAATTCCCTGTACTTTGTTGCCATATTCCGACAAAAAAAGTATTTTGCACAATTGCTTTGTTTTGAGGGGGTGTTTTGTTTTTTTCTGAGATCTTTTGTTTTTAGTCAATTAGGGAGAGCAAAGCTGGGAGGAGGGTCCCCTCGAGGATGTGCATTGTGTAGGATGGTGGCACTGTCCTAAATAAACCTGAGCAGGGTGATGAGGCTGGAATTTGGGCCAAGGACACAAATGAGTGATGAGGGGCGATTCTTCCAGAAAAAGAGCAAGCAAGCATGGAGGTATCAAGGCTTTTCTTGTCTGCTTGGGGAATACCCCACTTTGTGGGGATCCTCCGGTCTAAGTCACTTAAGAATACTGCCAGCCTTACCTGAGGTGGAGGCAGAGTTGCCTGTGAGAGACTGGAAAACAGCCTTAGTGTGCTTACTTCTCCGTGCTCTGCTTCTGCCCCCTGGTCAGAGATGGTGGAGAGAGGGTGGATCGGGGGGGGGGGGGGGGAGGGAGGAGAATAGAGCTGTCCCTAAGTGAGCCAGCACTGGGAGAGTGTGTCTTTGGTGGCACGAGGGCATGTCCTGTAATTGTGCCATCTGAGCCTGATGGGGGTGGAGCTGGAGAATGCTGGCCACTCGGCCAGGCTGTAAGTGCAATCTGGAAAAGATGGTGCAGTTGTTCCCTGCTTGTTAGTCTCCCTTTCTGCTTTACTTTTCCTTTTGTTTTTTGGGGGTCTTTTTAAATTTAACTATTAATTCAGCAGCAAGGGTCCCAAAGTGATGCTGCCTAGACCCATTTTCTTTCCTTTTTTCTCCTTATTTGTTTATTTATTTGCATTTCTTATATACCGCACTATTTGCGATCAGCGCGGTTTACATAAAACAAAATGGTATCCGACAATAAATCCTTGTATAAATGGCAGCGATCAACTGTAGAGCAGAAGGTGAAATTAGACCTTACCTGCTAATTTTCTTTCCTTTAGTCCCTCCAGTCCAGTCTACCGGGTGTTCTTCACATTCCAGAATCACAGGCTTTGGTGATATCACCCTACAAAGGAGCCAGGACTCCTCCCACCAAGCCAGCATATGAATAACCAAGCAGAAACCAATACATTTTCTGCTAACCTAAGTACTAAACTAAACAAATATTACATAGAAGGAACCACAAATGCTGTCTCCCTTGGGAACACAAATGCCATCAAATTGGTGGAGGGGTTGCTCTCTATGTTAGAGAGGGCATTGAGTCAGAAAGGATTAAAGTTTTGCAGGAAATAAAATCTGCTGTAGAATCTATATGGATTGAAATTCCATGTAAAAGGGGGAAGGCAATGGCAGTGGGGGTGTACTATCGAGCGCCTGGCCAGAATGACCAAATAGATGATGAAATGCTCAAAGAAATCAAGGAAGCTAACAAAAGTTACAGCACAGTAATAATAATGGGTGATTTCAACTACCCCAGTATCAACTGGGTCAGTGTCACGGCAGGACATGCTAGGGAGATAAAGTTCCTAGATGAAATAAATGACTGCTTCTTGGAACAGCTGGTTCATGAACCGACCAGAGGGGAAGCCATATTAGACCTAATCCTTAGTGGAACGCCAGATCTAGTGCAAGAGATAAGGTTGTTGGGGCCACTTGGCAATAGTGATCATAGCATGATCGCCTTTGATTTAATTAGTGGAGGAGGGATAGTAAGGAAATACACAGTACTACATTTTAACTTTCGAAAGGGAGACTATGATAAAATGAGGAAAACAGTTAAGAAAAAACTAAAAGGAGCAGTTGCAAAGGTTAAAGACGTACATCAGGCTTGGCTGTTGTTGAAAAATACTATCTTGGAAGCCCAGACCAGCTGTATTCCACGCATTAAGAAAAGTGGAAGGAAGTCCAAAAAACTGCCAGCATGGTTTAAAGGTGAGGTCAGAGAGGCTGTTGTCAAAAAGCATCTTTCAGGAAATGGAAAAAAGAGCCAAACGACGAAACCTGGAAACAGCACAAGCACTGGCAAGTCAAATGCAAGGCATTGATAAGGCAGGCAAAGGGAGAATTTGAGAAGAAGCTTGCTGCGGAAGCAAAAACGCGAAGTAAAGACCTTTTCAAGTACATTCGTAGCAAAAAACCTGTGAGAGAGTCAGTTGGTCCATTAGATGATAAAGGGGTTAAAGGAGCACTAAGAGGCGACAAGGCGATAGCGGACTGAATGAATTCTTTGCTTCAGTCTTTACTGAGGAAGACGTAGGGATGTTACCCATGACTGAAGTGGTATTTAAAGGTGCGGAAGAATTGAAGGAAATATCGATACATCGGGAAGATGTATTACAACTATTAGATAAACTGAAGAGTAGCAAATCACCTGGGCCGGATGGTATACATCCAAGGGTGTTGAAAGAACTGAAATACGAGATTGCAGACCTGCTATTAGTAATCTGTGAACTATCATTAAAATCATCTCTAATACCTGAAGATTGGAGGATCGCCAATGTAACACCAATTTTTAAAAAAGGTTCCAGGGGTGATCCGGGAAACTACAGACCGGTGAGCCTGACATCAGTACCAGGAAAAATGGTAGAAACCATCATAAAGAATAAAATTACTCAGCATGTAGATAGTCATGACCTAATGGGAGACAGCCAACATGGCTTTAGACAAGGAAGATCTTGTCTTACTAATCTGTTATGTTTTTTTGAAGGAGTGAATAATCAGATGGACAAAGGTGAGTCGGTTGATATTGTGTATCTGGACTTTCAGAAAACCTTTGACAAGGTCCCTCATGAGAGACTTTTGGCAAAACTAAAGTGTCATGGGATAGGAGGCAGTGTACTATTGTGGATCAGGAACTGGTTAAAAGATAGAAAGCAGAGGGTAGGGCTAAATGGCAAATTTTCCCAATGGAGAAAGGTGAATAGTGGTGTACCACAGGGATCTGTGCTGGGTCCACTGCTTTTTGACATATTCATAAATGACCTGGAAAGTGGAATAACGAGTGAGGTGATCAAATCTGCAGATGACAAAACTATTTAAAGTTGTTAAAACCCAAGAGGATTGTGGAAAATTGCAAGAGGATCTTGATAAATTGGAAGACTGGGCATCAAAATGGCAGATGAAATTTAATGTGCACAAGTGCAAGGTTATGCACCTAGGGAAGAACAACCCAAACTATGGTTACACGATGCAAGGTTCCACATTAGGAACCACCACCCAGGAAAAAGATTTAGGCGTCATCGTGGATACCATGTTAAAACCCTCGGCCCAGTGTGCAGCGGCGGCCAAGAGAGCAAATAGAATGCTAGGTATGATAAGGGAAGGAATGGAAAATAAAACAAAAGATATTATAATGCCTCTATATCGTTCCATGGTGAGACCGCACCTTGAATATTGTGTGCAATTCTGGTCGCCGTATCTTAAAAAGGATATAGCGATTTTAGGAAAGGTTCAGAGAAGAGCCACCAAAATGGTAAAGGGGATGGAAGGATACTCCTATGAAGAAAGGCTAAGAAGGTTAGGGCTCTTTAACCTGGAAAAGATGGCTGAGGGGACATATGATAGAAGTCTATAAATTAATGAATGGAGTGGAACGGGTAAACGTAGATCGATTGTTTACCTTATCAGAATATAGGAAGACTAGGGGACATGCAATGAAGCTACAGGGTAAACTATTTAAGACTAATAAAAGAAAATATTTTTTCACTCAACGTGCAATCAAACTCTGGAATTTGTTACCAGAGGATGTAGTAAAGACTGTTAATGTAGCTGGGTTTAAAAAAGGTTTGGACAAGTTCCTGGAGGAAAGGTCCATAAACCATTATTAAGAAGGGACCCAGGATATCAATGCTTGAACCAATATAAGCATTGTGGAACCTGTGTCCCTTGGGGAAACTGCTAGGTACATATGACCTAGATTGGCCACTGTTGGAAACAGAATACTGGGCTTGATGGACCTTGGTCTGACCCAGTATGGCATATCTTATGTTCTTATCCCTTCCCCTGGCAGCGGCCACAGAAGCAGAGGTCAATCACTATCCCTCACCACGGGCTTGCCGAATAAAGCTGCAGTAGTAGGATCTGGACTGGATTGGAGGGACTAAAGGAAAGAAAACTAGCAAGGTAGGTCTAGTTTCACCTTCCATAGCATCCCTCCAATCCAGTCCAGACTACCAGGATATACCAGAGCAGTACTCACATGTGGGCGGGTCCCGCAAGCCTGGCCTCCAAAATCCTAGCCCCAAATCAGTCATCCGAACGGGCCTGCACGTTCAACCTAATGCTTCACAAAGGTATGGAGCAACCCCCAAGTCACCGCCCTGCAAATATCCACCGGAGGCATGAGACGGGACTCCACCCAGGACACCACTTGTGCCCTGGTAGAATGTGCACAGAACCCCACCGACATAACATGATGCTGCAAGAGATAAGCCGATGCAACAACTTCCTTGATCCATTGCGCAATGGTGGCTTTTGACATCACCTCCTCTTTACGGGGGCCTCCAAATAGGACAAACGCAGGCTCGGCCTTCCGGAATGGCTGTGTGCACTTCAGGTAGCACCGGAGCACCCAGCGCATATCCAACTGACAGTTCTCAACACTCCCCTCCGGGAAACCGGGCAGCATGACCGACTGATTCAAGTGAAAGGGGATCTTTGGCAGGAAAGGCAGCACCTGATGCAACCCCACCTGTTCTTTAAAGATATCAGGAAGGCTCCTGGCAGGACTAGGCCTGGAGCTCAGAAATTCTCCTGGTTGAGGAAATGACCACTAGAAACACTACCTTCAAAGTCAGATCCTTCAAGGTGGCCATTCCCTACGACTCAAACTGTGCTGCTGTCAAAGATGAAAGAACCAAATTAAGATCCCAGCTTGGAACCGGATTACGTACCGGTGGGCAAATCTGCCACATAGCTCGAAGAAATCGGACCATATTGGGATGCGATGCCAGTGCCTGTCCTTTGATCTTACTTCTGAAACACGCCAACGCTGCCACTTGAACCTGAATTGAATTGCCAAACCTTTGTCTGTGCCTACCTGTTGGAAAGCCACATGGCCAGCAAGACCTCTGCTCCCCTCTCGGCACACCAGAGCTTGAATAAATCACCACACTCGCACGCAGGCCAACGAGGTTGACTGCTTTCATGCTCAGTTAGAAGTCACTGCCAGCAAATAATCGTGGCACCTCTGCTGTACCCTTTCAAGAGACAAGCCATAAGAGAGAACCAAGCCACCTGAGGCATGTGCAGAAGTCCCGAGACAGCAGGCCCCTCTGTGCCAGCAATCGCCATGCAGTGGCTACGAAGTGACGAGATCTGCATACCACGGCCTCCTGGGCCAATCCGGCACTACCAGGACAACCAGTCCCCATTGTGCCTCTACTCTCTGAACCACTCGACCAATCAGGGGCCAATCAGGAAATAATGAGAGCCCCAAGAGAATGAGCAATGAGCCGGCCAAGCTCCTCCCTCTTGAATACCCAGTGACCCCGGAGGCCTCACCAGAAGGAACCTTGTCCTCATATTCATTTATTTGATTGACCGCCCTTCATGGATAGGCAGAGCGGTTTACAATAAAATATAGAGTGGCGCAAGCCAGAAAATTGTAAAGGAAGTTACAATTGAAATAGAGAAAGAGACAGAGACATGAATAAGTAGGGCAGAGGGAGGGACGGTGAGTCAGGGCTAGGGAGGGGGGAGGTCGAAAGCAAGGGAGAATAGATAAGTTTTAAGTGAGCGTTTGAAGGTAGGGTAGTGGGATTCGAGCCGAAGGGGGGGGGGGGGGAAGAGAGTTCCAAAGTGCAGGGGCTACAAAGAAGAAAGCTGAGGAGCGTGTGGTCTGAAGGTGTGCATGAGAGAGGGAAGGCAGAGCTAGTCGGTTGAGGTGGAAAGAGCGAGGGGTGTGACGAGGAGTGTGGAAGTGGAGCAGATCGGCCAGATATTGGGGGGTAGAGGTGTGTAGCGCCTTGTGAGCTAACGTGAGGAGCTTGAATCGAATGCGAAAGGAAACAGGGAGCCAGTGAAGTCGGAAAAGAAGAGGGGTGACGTGGTCCCTGACAGAAAAATGGGTAACAAGACGGGCGGCAGTGTTCTGAATACGTTGTAAGCGGGAGAGCTGTAGTTTGGAAATACCAGACAGAATGGCGTTAGAAAAATCAACACGAGAGATAACAAGGGTGAGTAGCAGAGTGGTTAAAGCTGAGGAGGAGAGGAAGGGGCGAATAGCGCGAATCTGTCGTAAGTGGAAGGAGAGTTTAGAAATGTGGGAGACATGTGCTGAGAAGGAGAGATCTGAGTCGAAGAGGACCCCAAGATAGCGAAAAGTAGTAACCAGTGGGACAGGTGCATTAGAGAAAGATGGAGCCAGAGAGGGGGGCTGGTGACCGGGAGAGAACCAGATGGCAATGGTTTTTGAGAGGTTAAGATGCAAGCAGTTTTGAATTAACCAGTCAGAAACAGCAGCTAAGCAGGCATTCAGGGGGGCTAGGTCAGGGGAGACAGGAGAGGTGTGGTGGAGGAGAAGGATGTCATCGGCGTAGTAAAAGGCTGTAATCCCAAACTGTTGGACAAGCAATGTGAGAGGAGTGAGAAAGATGTTGAAAAGAAGGGGAGCTAACACAGAACCTTGAGGAACCCCACAGACTAGGGGGAAGGAGTCGGAAGGGGAGTGGGAGGAAGATGAGGGGAGAACAGTAACAGAGCGAGAATAGAGGAAAGAATGAAACCAATGCAAGACAGTGCTACGAAGGCCGATATCATGCAAGCGAGAGAGGAGGAGTGAATGGTCAACTAGGTCAAAGGCGGCGGAGAGATCGAGTGCTACCACCACTGAGATATCACCTCGGTCATGAGCAGCATGCAGGGAGTTGGTGAAAGCTAGAAGAATAGTCTCAACGCTGTGCCCAGAGCGGAAACCAGATTGACGAGGGTGAAGAAGATTGGTGGAGGGAACGCCTCACTACCCAGTCCAGGGTCTTCCATTCCATCTGAATATAGAGACCTGATATGGGCTCCTATCTGGGACACCTGAGGAACCCCCCTGCTACAAGCTAACCACTGGCATGCCAGATCCCCCCCTCCCAAAACTGAAGGAACCCCAATTCTCGTAATACCCTGTCCAGTACCCTGGTCCCTCTTAAGTAAATAGGTTTCCAGTCAGAGGGCTCTAAAATGGGAGGTCTTACTGCCGTAGGAGACTCATTGTTCTGAACACTGTCATGAGGATCCCACAGTTGCTCACTAGCCTTGAGGTCCCCCTTCACGCACGGCTGGCAAAGCTCAAAGGCAAAGAGCCTGCCCCGACACAGGCCGTAGCCTGTGCAAATTGCTTTTGAGGATGACATGGGCTTGTTTGATGAAAATACAGTGGGAAGGCTACATGTGCGACTGATGAGACCCGCCTAAAAGTCAGCACAAACATCAGCATCTGCAGAGGTACCCCCCCCCCCCAATCGAAGGAGCTTACCTGTTGCTGCTAACAAGCCCCCCACAACTCTGCAAGAAACCGGAACGGATCTGCATGCGCAACCGCTGCCTTGCATACAAAGAGGCTGAACAAGGACCAGGAAATGACAACCTCCCCTCTGTACAGCAACTGAAGACTGCACTAGCAGAGGGATTTAAGGCAAGGTGCTTGTTTCCGGCAAGGACCAGACTTCCCAGGTGTGTTGAGAGCATTAATTATTCACCTGTAACAGGTGTTCTCCAGGGACAGCAGGAATCAGTCTTCACATATGGGTGACGGTACCGACGGAGCCCATGCGGAGCATTTCCCCAGCTTTCAAAGAAAGCCTTTGGAAATGTCACCACGCATGCATGGTCCCCTTTCCGCACAAAAGGTGCCATCTTACTCAGTTAGGGGCCATAACTATAGCCCCTACAAGAAGATGGCAAAAATATACAGCAACTCCAAGGGGAAGAGGGAGGATTGTGAGGACTGATTCCTGCTGTCCCTGGAGAACACCTGTTACAGGTGAGTAACTACGCATTCTACAGAAACAAGCAGGAAGTCAGTCCTCACATATGGGACTCCCTAGCTACAGGCTACCGAGGACCCATAGGAAAAAGCACAGTAACGCCGTGAGCAGTCGCCAGTGAAAGTCGAAGGCAGCCCGAGGACACTGGGTCCACTGATGGCCACACTCCTGGTAGCTAGCACAAGAAGGGTCGGAGGGCAGGAGTTGCTTAAACCCCGAATAGATTATGGAGTACGGCCTGGCCGAAGACGGCACCCTGATGGGACGACTCCTAGGTAGTGGCCCGGCAGATGTCTGCCAGTGGCACAGAGCTCAGGCTGGCAACCGATTTAGCCATCGCTCAGACATTGTGAGCTGTAACTTGACGGTCGAGGGGAAACCCAGCTCGGGCCTAGGCAAAGGCGATGCAGCCCGCCACTGATGGACAAGGTACACTTGGTGACCACCAGCCGCAGACGGCTGGGATTGAAGGAGACAAAGAGCTGCCCAGATCTGCGGTGGTCCTGAGTCCACTGCAGGTAGAGAGAGAGCCCTCTTGCAAGCCAAGGAGTGGAGAATCGCCAACGCCCAGTCGGCGTGGGGCTTCAGGAAGAAAGTGGGCAGCACTCTCTTGATTGAGATGAAAATCCAAGACAACCTTAGGAAGGGGTGAGTCTGCAGGACCACTCTGTTCCTATAGAACCTCGTGTACGGCGCCTCAGCCGTCAGCACCTGGAGTTCGCTGACTCTCCAGGCAGAGGTGAGAGCCATCAGGAAGGCCACCTTCCACGACAGATGCCTCAATGGGCAGGTAGCCATGGGCTCAAAGGGTGGCTTGATCAGCTGCATGAGGAGCACATTGAGGTCTCATTCCAACAGAGGAGGGTGGGTAGGGGGCCTGAAAAGGAGCAGGCCTCGCATGAAACGAACTCTGCTGAGCCAGTCTGCCAATGCATTGTTTTGGCCCAGGAGGTAAGTGGACCAGATCATCATGTCCTGGCTCACTGCAAAGTAGCACAGGGCTGTTGCCTCCAAACAGAGGCTGTAGGAACCGGTACCTCCTTGTTTGTTCACATAGAATATCGTGACTAGGTTGTCCGTCTGGACCAGCACTGCTCGGTGCTGCAGGCGGTCTGAGAGCCTCGAGTGCAAGGCGGTTGGCCCAGAGCTCCAGCAGGTTGATCTGCTGCTGGCACTCCAAGGGACCAGGTCCCTCGAGTATGCTGCCCCTCGCAGTGGGCTCCCCAGCACACTGGAGTTTGGAAGGGCATACCTCGACGCAGGTTCCAAGACTCCTGCCACGAAGCGAGAGACTCCACCGCGCTGGGAGAGACCGAGATAGGGTCTCTGAGGCAGCTGGTCAACAGCGCCCACTGCGCTCAAAGGTACCACTGCGCTGCTCGCATGTTGAGACGGACGAGAAGGCAAAGCATTGTCCGGGCCAAGGCAGCGCTGCAGCACCACACTTCAGACGCCAAGGACACGGAGGTGGTCTGCTCTGTCCTGAGGAAGGAAAGCTATGGCCCACAGGGGTGTCCAAGCGAGCCCCGATGAACTCCAGGGACTGAAATGGTGAGGTGGGACTTTGGGTAATTGATCACGAATCCCAGATGCTCCAGGAGGTGAATGGTGCGATATGTGGCCTGCCGGGCTTCGGAGGCCATGCCTCCTGTTATGAGCCAGTCATCTAGATATGGATAGACTGTGCCCTGAAGCTGGAGGTGGGCCGCAGCCAAGGCCAGGCATTCTGAAGACCCATGGGGCGGATGCACCCTGTACTAATAATGGTTTCCCTGAACCGGAAGTACTTTCTGTGCTTGGGATGGACGAGAATGTGGGCGTAAGGATCCTTTAAATCCAAGGAGCATAGCCAATCGTCCTGCTGGAGGTAGGACAGTAATGTTCCAAGGGAGAGCATCCTGAACTTCTCCTGCACCAGGAACTTGTTTAGGTTCCATAGGTCGAGGATGGGCCGAATGCCCCCTGTTCACTTTGGGACAAGGAAATATCAGGATTAAAACTCCCATCCTTGGAAGTGCGGTGGGACTGGTTCTATTGTCCCATCCTCGAGGCGGCTTACGAGCTCCTGACTCAGGAGGGCCTGGTGCTGAGGAAATTGACTTAGCTCCCCAGGGAAGTACGGAGGAGGGAGCTGGTCCAGATGGACGAGATAGCCCTCCCAAACGACCTGGAGGACCCAGGTGTCGGTGGACTCCCACCTCTGGGAGAAGTGGACCAGATACCCCCTGCCAGACAGCTGCCGACAGGGACAGAGGCTGGGGTCTCCCACATGCAGAGGAGGAGTTGATTCAGAATGGGAGGACTCTGTGGCAAGTGCTAGAGCCTGCACCATATCCCATACAAACTAGAGAAAGAAGGTGTCCTTGGGAGGTGACTGCCGCCTCTGGGTCAGCAGAGAGGGGTCCGAGGGGAGGTCTCGGAGGGACAGCGTTTCCAGGGAGGTTTCCCCATCAGACTCTCACTCTTGAGTAGTCTGTGGAGGACTCGAGGCCAGGCGACTCAAGATGGGTTGGTGACCTACGCCGGGTTTTCCGAGGCCAAAGCCTGCCCACAGCTGAAAGTCCTTGCCCAAGAAGATCTTGCATCTGAGGACCGGGACAGAAATAAAGACCCGCGCCGAGGATCCTCATGAGGCTTCTGGCTCTCAGGGGGTCACTGCGGCAGCCCAGGGAGTCCGAGGTCGAGGTCCCTGTGGTCTCGAGGCACGTGCTGGTGAGGCCGGACACCAGTGCCTGCTGGGCAGCAAGGAATGCAGAAACGCTGTGCTCCAAGGCCAGCATCCGGGCCTCCCACTCGAGAGTGGGGGAACTGCGACATTGACGCCAGGGTGACTGGGTTGTGTGTCAAGGAGGAGAGGGGGTCCTCGCCAGGGCAACCCTCGGGAGACCAGGCACCTTCGCCGGAGGTCTCTATCAGTTTGAGGTACCTTACTGGGCCACTCCCTCTCCGACTCCAAAGTTTGCCGAGGGAGGCTGAGAGACTGGGCAGTGTGAACTCTCATGCTTGTCTGGTGCCCCCAACAGAGTCCTCATGGCCTCTTTCTTCCGCTTGCATTTGGGTGACCCCTGGTCAGAGTGCCGCCGGGCCCAAGAAGGAGCCTTGGGAGACTCTAGGGGTGGCGGGCTGAAGAGTAGGCGGCTACCGGGGATACCGGGGCTGCCTTGCGGAAGAGATCCAGCTTCTGTTTACGATTCTGAATGGCCTTGGAGAACATCTTACAGAGAGAGCACAGCTCCGGGTCATGGTCAGCTCCTAGATACCTGAGATAACAGTCATGGGTGTCTGTGAGAGACATGTTTTTTTGAACACCTGTCACATTTCTTAAAACCGGAGGCCATTGGGGGGGAAAAAGGACCCCTGCAAGGTCAAAAGATCCTCAATGCAGCCAGAGGTTAAAAAGAGGAGAAAGCGCGATAACACACCAAAAAGGCAAAAAGGGATAAAACCCGAGACCAAGGCCGAAGCAGAGGTGCTCGAGAGGTGGGAAGAGGACCGTCAAAGGCCAATTAGCCAAAACCAGTTGGAAAACAGAAAACAGTTACTCACCTGTAACAGGTGTTCTCCGGGGACAGCAGGAATCAGTCCTCACATATGGTTAACGTAGATGCCAACGGAGACCGCGTGGAGCAAATCCCCAGCTTTCAAAGAAAGCCTTTGGGAGTTGCTACCATGAATGCGTTTGTCCCCTTCCCACCCAAGGGTGCCATCTTGCTCAGTCAAATGACTATTTATTTACATTCTCTTATATACCTCGCTATTCTGCATCAGTGCGGTTTACATTGAACAAACTGAAATTTCATTGAACAGGGCATTATAACTTGGAGATAACTATTTTACAGGGAACATGGGCTATAGAGGGTTAAGTGGCTTGCCCAAGACCACAAGGAGCACCTGTGGGACTAGAAACCCCAGTCCTTCCGGCCCAAGGTTGCTGTCCTCTAGTGGGATTTGAACCCCCGACCTTACATAGCTAAGAGAAGGCAAACAAATGAAGAAAAAAATAATTGGACTGCAACTCCAAGGGGAGGAGGGAGGGTTGTGAGGACCGATTCCTGTTGTCCCCAGAGAACACCTGTTACAGTTGAGTAACTACGCTTTCTCCGGGAACAAGCAGGAAGTCAGTCCTCACATATGGGATTCCCCAGCTACAGGCTACCTTGAACCTATAGCCCAAAACAAAAAGGGTCCCTCAGCGAGAGGCGCAAGCAGCCGCCAGCCGCAATGAAACCCTAACCAGGGAAGCAGCACTCCGATAGCCTGAATACAGAGGGGTCGGAGGGCAGGAGTTGCCTAGATCTCAAACAGGTTACGGTGCACAGCCTGGCTGAAGGCACTGTTCCGTCGAGACTCCCCTATCCAGGCAGTAATGAGCCACGAAGGTCTGACCCGAAGACCAGGTGGTGGCCCGGCAGATGCCGGCCAAAGGAACAGAGCACAGGTGAGCTACTGATGCCATCACGGCCCTCCAGAAGAAAGTCTGCTGCCTCATAAGTCCGGGCAATGCATAAGTCCGGGCAATGCAGTCCACCACCCTGGATTAATGTATACTTTGTCACCGCCTTCCCCAGCTTACTGGGGTCATAGGAAACGAAAAGCTGAGCAGTTTTCTGGTGAGTTTGTGTACGCTGGATGTAGAAGGACAATGTGCTCTTACAGTCCAGGGTATGGAGGACTGCCTTTGCCCAACTGGCATGCGGCCTGGGAAAGAAGGTAGTAACGAGGAGACCACCTTCGGAAAGAACTTGGGGTGGGTGCAAAGCACCACCCTATTCTTGTAGAACCTGGTATAAGGTCTCTCCACCACGAGAGCCTGGAGCTCACTCACTCTCCAGGCAGAAGTGAGCTCAACCAAGAATACCACTTTCCAGGAGAGGTACCAGAGGTGGCACGTGGCCATTGGCTCAAAGGGCGGCCGGGTAAACTGCCCCAACACGACATTAAGGTCCCATTCGGTCACTGGGGGACAGACCGGGTGTTTCAACAGGAGCAGGCCCTTTAGAAACCGGGATATCATTAGGTGAGCAGAGAGGCTTCTCGTTCACGGGAAAGTGGTTTGCTGCTAGGGCACTGAGGTGCACTCTGACAGAGTTGGACTTAAGTCCCATCTCGGAAAGATGGAGAAGGTATTGCAAGACCACAATCACTGGGCAAGAAAAGGGGTCCACCTTTTGCCCAGCACACCAGAAAGCAAATCTGCGCCACTTAAAGGCGTACCTCTGTCTAGTAGACTGTGTACGTGAAGCCAGCAAGACCTCAACATCCTCTGGAAGGAGGAGCGGGGGCAAGAGTCACCCTCTTAAGCAGCCACGCCATCAACAAAAGGGAGCAGAGGTTGGGATGCAGGAGAGCGCCCCCCTCTTCAGAGAGGAGCCGTGGGGACGAACCCAGGGGAATGGGGGTCTCCACCACTAGCTGCAGGAGAAGCGGGAACCACGGTTGCCAGGGCCAACGTGGAGCTATGAGGATGACAAAAGCTCTGTCCTAAAGGATCTTGAACAGAGTCTTGGCGACCGGAGGCAACAGGGGAAAAGCATACAGAAGACCCACCGACCATGAGACTAGGAAGGCATCGGCGGCCACCCTGGCTGGATGCAGCTACCTTGAGCAGAAATGGGGAAGCTGGCGATTGTCCGGGCTTGTGAACAAGTCCATCACCGGTTCCCCCCAGGTCTGGAAAAGCCTGTTGGCCACCGCCTGGTCCAGCTGCCACTTGTGTGGCTGGAGGATCCTGCTGAGTCCGTCGGCCAGCCAGTTGTCCTGGTCCGGCAGGTATACTGCTTTGAGGAGAATCTCCTGCTGGGTTGCAAAAAAGCATAAGTCCAGGGCCTCCTGACAGAGGGTGCATGATCCCATACCCCCCCCCCCCCGTTTGTTCACATAGAACATGGCCACTTGGTTTGACCTGTGGTCCAGATACGGCCTGAAAACCCTCAGGGCAAGACGGGTGGCCTGGAGCTCCAACAAGATGATCTGTTGGGCACTCTTCTGAGGACCACACCCCTTGCGTGCGGTACTCCTGACAATGGGCTCCCCAGCCTAGCAAGGAGGCATCTGTGGTGAGGACCCTCGAGTGGGGAAGGGTTTGAAAGGGCATACCTGCCTTCAAGTGCTGGGGCGAGAGCCACCAGGCCAGGGACTGTACCAGGCGCCTGGTCACTTTGATCCTGTCTTGGATGTGTCCCGTGGCCTGGGACCATTAATCTCTGGGGCACCACTGTGCAGTTCACACGTGGAGGCAGGCATCTGGAGTGACATGGATCGTGGAGTCCATGTGCCTGAGAAGGCGCAGCAGTTGCCTCGCTGGCACTGAGGAGCTGTGGCTCACTTTCCCTGCAATGGCTATAAGCCTGCTTGCCCTGTCTGCAGGCAGGCAGGCAAATTCCTTTGCCAGGTTTCTCAGAAACATGCCCATGTACAACTGGTACGCCTGCATCCGACAATTCAGCATCACGCCCTGAAAACATTTGCTGAGGGCCTCCCTCCCAGGGGGCACTGAGGAGTGTCTCTTCTGGCTCTTAAGCCAACACATGGCCGATTCCACAACCATGGAGTTGTGCAGCAGCTGCAATTTCTGGAACCCAGGGCTCCAGTGGACTTGATACATCGAGTCGAGCCGTTTGCTGATCAGCAGTGTCGACGCCGGTGTCTCCCACATGCGGAGCATAAGTCGTTCCAGGATTGGAGGAACAGGTACCGTGAACGTATCCTAAAGAAAAGCCTCATATTGGAGGATCTCGAGCTCGTCGGCACGAGGCTCCTCCTCAGATTCTGTGGGGAAAGCCAAAGCCTTGGACATGTCCCACAAGAAGTCCAAACACCCCCATATCCTCCAGTGGTGATCTTCTCCAAGGCTCAGATACCGGGGAATCTGAAGGGACATCCCTATGCCTTCGGGTATCCAGGGACTGCTTGTCTTTCATCTCCCAAGCCGAGGCCTCCTCAGGCATCGAGGGCCCCAGTGCGGTCCATCCTGATGCCAGCAGATTCAGCGACGATGACATCGGTACCGAATGGGAGGCCGAGTGCAACCATGGCTGAGGATCAGCTCGGCCTCCGGGTCGACTTTGATGTCGAGGGCCTGGTGGTTGGGGCAGAGGAATCTGACATGCCAGACATCAGCGCCAGACATCAGCTGCTGTTCAATGAAGTCCTGACTCTCGGAGGCACGGGGGATTCAGCAAAAATCTTGTAATGCTGCTGCTGGCAGCTCCTCAGGGCCTTGGACGACATTCTCTTACAGAGAGTGCAGACCGTCAGGTCATGATCTGGCCAGAGGCAGCAGTCGTGCGTATCGATGAGGGACATAATTTTCCCACACCGATCGCATTTCTTGAAACCGCTGGAAGCCATCGGGGGGAAAAAGGACCCCGGCTAGGTCGAAGACCCTTCGGGCTGCCAGCAAAGGAGAAAAAGGGAAAAAGAGCGTGAAGACGCCTCAAAAGGAAAAAAAATAATAAAAATCTAACAGATAAAAAGACCAACTCGATACCAGAGTACTGAGGCCGGAGGCGGGTATCGACCGGTCGGGCCAAAAAGGCACACAGAAAAATCAACTTTTTCCAGGACATGAGGGACAACGTCCGATGGGCTCTGCGGAAAAAAGGAGAATGAGCAAGATGGCACCCTTGGGCGGGAAGGGGACCATGCATGCATGGTAGCAACTCCCAAAGGCTCTCTTTGAAAGCTGGGGATTTGCTCCGCGCGGGCTCCGTTGGCGTCATCACCCATATGCGAGGACTGACTTCCTGCTTGTTCCCGGATAAAATAGTTTCTGGGGATGAGATGCATGTCCGAAGGGCTCCGCAGAAAAAGGGAGACTGAGTAAGATGGCACCTTTGGGCGGGAAGGGGGCCACGCATGTGTGGTGGCATTCCCAAAGGCTTTCTTTGAAAGCTGGGGAAATGCTCCGCTTGGGCTGACGACTGACTTTCTGCTTGTTCCTGGAGAATTCCCCCCCCCCCCCCCACCCCCGATTAAACTAGCTCGGCGTGAATCACCACGTGCGTCCTCCTATGCAGCTCTGAGGTAGGCAGGTCCCAAATTCCTAAGTCATCTAAACTACAGCTTAGTCTGTTCTTATCCTTTCAAGTTTTCTTTCTTTTGTTTTGTTTTAAACTAAACCATCTCAATCCAGTATAGACCAAGCTACACGGAACTACTCCCCATCTGCTGGAGATTGAAGATACTGGCTTGGTGGGTGGAGTCGTGGCTCCTATGTAGGGTGACATCACCAAATACCAGAAAGATGGCAGCTGC
Organism: Ichthyophis bannanicus; assembly: GCA_033557465.1. Classification (NCBI taxonomy): domain Eukaryota; kingdom Metazoa; phylum Chordata; class Amphibia; order Gymnophiona; family Ichthyophiidae; genus Ichthyophis; species Ichthyophis bannanicus. Next base: position 128,448,895 of record CM066048.1, read on the forward strand.
CTTGGCTCTTTAAACAGGTGCGACATTGCTTTACGTTCCCATGCTCCCCTGCCACCATATGGAAGCAGAGAGTATAACCCATGTGTCTGGACTGGTCTGGTTATGATGAAGAGGAAAGACAGACATCTTCCTAGGAGTTTATCACTAACCGTTTCTGAAGATCTTTACATTCAGTGGTGAAATTAAATATGCTGACAAAAGGAAACCATGACCTATACCTATGCCTCTCTGAATAGATGATAAAAAAAAAAGCAAACTCATCACTGGAAGTAATACAAAATACATCATACCCACAATTATCCTATCTTAATCTAATCTTCCCACCTCTGCAGAATGAGACAGCTTTCTTTAGATTACCAGGGAGATCAAGCACTAGGAGGCAGATTGATTACATCCCTGCAGTTCACTGCCCTCCCCCCCTCCTCCATATTGCTCCGAAGTACTGCAGTACTTACATGGTCTGAGTGGTGAACTGAAAGGACTGGGTTGTGAAGCTCTGACCAGGCAGGCTGAGAGCAGGGTTGAGTACTGCAGAACAGAAAGGAAATGGATGGTTACATTTTCCCTTGGACTGTCAGAGCAGCACGTGCATATTGTGTTGGACAGAGAAGGACGACTCACCTGAAAAGCTGGGGTTCAGGGCTACCAGTGGGATAGCACCATTCAACTGCAAGGCTGCCTGCACCGCTAGTGGAAGCTGCATCCCTGTCCCTATGATTAAAAAGGGAAACACCCCCCACACAAATGTTAGTACACCTTCTGCTGCTCAGAAATACATGATCAGGGATAGAAGAATCATCACCCACCCCTGTAATATGCTACAAACACGTGTACATCATGCCTCGTTTTATGAACAGCAGTAAGCTACATCTAATCACTAAAACAAGACATAACCTGGAACCAGACACTGTTCATAGCTATTCTTACCTTCTGCCAGCTTGGCCATGAGCTGAAGACGACCAGTAGCCCCCAAATCGATACCACTGCGCTCCATATCATCACTGTCTAGGGCAGTGATGATGTCACCACCACCATCAGACCGTTCTGTCACATTGCCCACTTTCAGAGGCCGGCCTGCAAGTTCAAAGCCATTTAGCTTCTCCTGTGCTATGCGAGCACTCTCTGCATCTGAGAACTGCCAGAGAAAGAGAATTAGCGCCAGTCATCTCTCTTAACTATTTGGTTAAGTAGGATGACAAAATTCACCCGCTCCCTGGAAAACTTACGCAGTGGCCTACACCAAAATAGAGTACATATGGTGAATTTTTACTTACTGTTAATTTCCTTTCCTGGAGTCCTGCTAGAGTAGTCCAGATTTCAAGATAGAAAAAAGTCAGAAGAGTCAAACCAAGCTGTTCCATCACTGGCATAAGCCCCAGGCACAGCTAGGGGAGAAGGGGGTCTCTCAGTATCGCTCTTAGAAAGCAATGGAGACAGAAAGACCATTTCAGAGACCCTGGCTCAAGAATGTAGCAACTAAACTATATACAAATCGGAACTATTAAAGATGCCTTGAAATGCTATGAGCACAATGCACACAGACTGTGGGGGTGGGAGTTGGACTAGTCCAGCAGGTCTCCAGAAAAGGAAGTTAACAGTAAAGCATATTTACTCACCTGTAACCACTGTTCCCTCTAAGCTGTGCGCATGTGCGCGCGCACACACCTCGCTGAGTGAGCGCACATACTTTACAACAGAGCGCACAAAAATTACGGTTCTGATTCTGATAGAAAACACAGACGTTCTTAAAATTGAAACGTTGTTGTGTATTTATGGTTTTCACAAGTTCTACAATATTTTCTAGTGCAATCAATGTGGTGTACACACTATTCTGACGTGTAGTCAAATTTTAAAGTATATAACTCTGAGTGTCGTTATGTGGCGCACAAAAATTTAACCTTCCTTCAAAAGCTGCACAGCTGATATTTTATGCGCACACAACCTACAGAAAATTAGAGGGAACATTGCCTGTAACAGGTGTTCTCCGGGGACAGCAGGAATCAGTCCTCACATAAGGGTGATGTTGACGGAGCCAATCCCCAGCTTTCAAAGAAAGCCTCTGGGAGTTGCCACCATGCATGTGTGATCCCCTTCCTGCCCAAGGGTGCCATCTTGCTCAGTCAAATGACCTAGCTAATAGACGGCAAACAAATGAAGAAAAAAATAATTGGACTGTAACTCCAAGGGGAGGAGGGAGGATTGTGAGGACTGATTCCTGCTGTTCCCGGAGAACACCTGTTACAGGTGAGAAAGAGTAGTTACTCACCTGTAACAAGTGTTCTCCAGGAGCAGCAGGAATCAGTCCTCACATATGGGTGTCATCGACTCCGATGAAGCCCCAGCGGAGCATTTTCCCAGCTTTCTATGAAAGCCTTTGGGAATGCAGGCACACATGCGCGGTTCCCTTCCCGCCTAAAGGTGCCTTCTTACCTCAGTCAAATGACATAGCTAAGAACAGCACACAAAAAAATGTAAAAAACAAACTATGTACAACTGCAACTCCCAGGGGAGGAGGGAGGGTTGTGAGGACTGATTCCTGCTGCTCCTGGAGAACACCTGTTACAGGTGAGTAACTACTCTTTCTCCAGGACCAAGCAGGAAGTCAGTCCTCACATGGGTGACTCCCTAACTCTGGGCTACCGAGTAACCCAGGCTGAACAAGAGAACTCCCTCTAGTCCCAGCAGCAAAGAGGCTTTTCACTGACACACCCTCCACCGGTAGACCAACAGAGGGCAGGAGGGCAGGAGTTGCCTAAACCTCAAAGAGATTCTGGAGTACTGCTTGGCCAAAAGCACTGTCCCTACGGGACTCTCTCCAGACAGTAATGGGCCGCAAAAGTCTGGCTTGAAGACCAAGTTGCAGCCCTGCAGATGTCTACCAAGGGTACAGAGCGGAGATGAGCCACTGAGGCAGCCATTGCCCTGACACGGTGGGCCGTGACCCCACCCTGCAAAGGAAGGTCAGCCTCCTTGTAAGCCCAGGTGATACAGTCAGCCACCCAGATAGACAAGGTACGCTTGGACACAGCCAACCCCAACTTATTAGGGTCAAAGGATACGAAGAGCTGAGTAGCCCTTCTATGTCTTTGCGTACGGTCAAGGTAGAAGGATAAGGCCCTCCTACAGTCCAGGGTATGCAGAACTGCTTCAGCCTGGCTTGCATGAGGCCTAGGGAAGAATGTTGGAAGAACCACCTCTTGGTTAAGGTGGAAGGAGGAGACAACCTTTGGGAGGAACTTTGGATGAGTCCTAAGGACTACCCTGTTCCTATAGAAGCGAGTGTAAGGCCTATCACAGACCAGGGCCTGAAGCTCACTCACTCGCCTAGCCGAGGTAAGGGCTATCAAGAAGAGCGTCTTCCAGGACAGGAAGTGTAGAGGGCAAGTAGCCATCGGCTCAAAGGGTGGGCGAGTCAGCTGCTGCAAGACCACATTCAACTCCCACTCAGAAGCAAGAGGACGGATTGGAGGCTTGAGCAAAAGAAAGCCCCTGAGAAAACGGGACACCAAGGGGTGAACCGACAGAGAATGTCCTTTCCACTAGTGAGTGGTGAGCTGCTAGGGCTGAGAGGTGGACCCGAACAGAATTGGACTTAAGTCCCTGATTGGACAAGTGCAGTAAGTACTGCAGCACCACTGGTACAGTACAGGAGAAAGGATCCTCTGTACGTAGCTGACGCCACACAGAAAACCTTTTCCACTTGAGAGCATAGGTTTTCCTAGTGGACTGTTTCCTAGAGGCTAGGACAACCTCCTCAACTTCCTGAGGTAGGCCCCAGGGAGCCAAAACTACCCTTGCAGCCTCCAGGCCATCAAATTGAGAGCTTTGAGATTGGGGTGCAGAAGGGAACCCTGCTCCTGAGAGAGAAGGTCGGGTTGCAACCCCAGAGGCAGTGGGGGATCCACCGCCAGCTGAAGCAGAAGTGGAAACCAAGGCTGTCTCGGCCACCTGGGAGCCACCAGCAGGACCGAGGCCTTGTCCTGAAGAATCTTGAACAGAGTTCAGGCCACCAAGGGCGTGGGAGGAAATGCATACAGGAGGTCCTGAGACTAGGGAATCAGAAAAGCATCTGCTGCTATCCGCAGAGGATGCGGTTGCCTGGAGCAGATCTTTGGCAGTTGCTTATTCAGTGGACTGGCAAACAGATCTATCAAAGGAAGACCCCATTTTAGGAAGATCTTCTGAACCACCAAATTCTGCTCAACCTGTCGGCCAGGTAGTTGACCTGGCCGGGAAGATACACAGCCTTGAGGAGCATGTTGTGCTTGAGGGCAAATGAGCAAAGGTCCTCCCGACAAAGGAGTCTGGGCCCAGTCCCGCCTTGTTTGTTCACATAAAACATGGCTACCTGGTTGTCTGTCTGAACCAAGACAGATTGATGAGCTAGGGCAGGAGAGAAAGCTTTGAGTGCTAATCGAATAGCCCTGAGTTCTAGGAGATTGATCTGCTGTGCAGCCTCCCAAGGAGACCACAGGCCCTGGGTGCACTTGTTCAGACAATGAGCCCCCCAGCCCTGCAGGGAGGCGTCTGTGGTCAGTACCACTGTGTACCCGGGAATTCGAAAGGGCACCCCTTTCAGTAGATTGGATGGGTGCAGCCACCAACTGAGGGAGTCCAGAAAAGGTCTGGACACCCTTATTCTGTCTCTGAGGCTGCCTGTGGCCTGTGACCACTGACTCCGAAGGCACCACTGTGCAGGCCGCATATGGAGCCTGGCATTGGGGGTTATATGAACTGTCGAAGCCATGTGGCCAAGCAGCCTCAGGCTGAGACCACTGACCCACTGAGAAACTGACTTGCTAAGTCCATCAGTCTTTGGGCCCTGTTTGCTGGCAAGTATGCCTTTGCCAGGACAGAGTCTAGCCTTGCCCCTATGAACTCCAAATTCTGGGAGGGGAGCAAAGTGGACTTTGCAAAGTTTATTACAAATCCCAAGCCTTGAAGAAGAGCAATAGTTCTGAGAGTGGCCTGTCGGGCCTCCTGGCACGTCTGACCTCTGATGAGCTAGTCGTCCAGATAGGGGAAGACAAAGAAGCCTTGATTTCTCAGGTAGGCCGCCACCACTGCCAGGCATTTGGTGAAGACTCTGGGAGAAGAGGTTAGGCCAAAAGGCAGTACTCTGTACTGATAATGGTTTCCTCCCACAATGAACCTGAGGTACTTGCTGTGGTCTGGATGAATGAGGATTGAGTGTACGCATCCTTTAGATCTAAGGAGCATAGCCAATCTCCCTGCTGGAGGTAGGGCAGAAGTGTTTCAAGAGTAAGCATCTTGAACTTTTCTCTTTCTCTAGGAACTTGTTTAGGTTCCTGAGATCCAGAATAGGTCGAAGGCCACCGGTTCTTTTGGGTACCAGGAAATACCTGGAGTAGAACCCTCGACCTTGCAAGTGGGGAGGCACAGGCTCCACCACCCTGTCCACCAACAGACCTTGGAGCTCTTGGAGAAGATCTGTGTGCAGGGGAGGCCTTGGAGGCTCCCCTGGAAAGTATGGTGGAGGCAGTTGGTGAAAATGTAGTGCATAGCCCCTGTGGACTATGTTCAACACCCAACTGTCCCCAGTTATGTGGGGCCACTGGTGGGCAAAGAGGGCGAGGCAACCTCCTGTGCAGGGTTGGGAGAGCAGGGACTGAGAGGCTAAGCTCAAGGAGTCAAAAACCCCCACCCTGCTGAGTGGGGGCAGGGGCCGGAGACTTGGGGGTCCTCTGCCTACGGGGCCCATTAACCTGCCCCTTGGCTTGCTGACCCTGGGGTGCAGCTTGGGCAGCCTGATACTGAGGGTACTGTTTGTAGGCAGTGCCCTTCCTCAGGTAAAAGTTTCTTACCCGGGGCCGCCTTCTTGTGAGAAGGGGCAGAGGTCTTTCTAGACAGCCTTGTCCTTGTAAGGTGCTCAGTCTCGAGCTGTGCGGCCTTCTCGGCCATGGGCTTGCCAAAAAGGTTCTCACCTCGGCAAGGGACATCGACCAACTTGTCCTGAACCCATGGCTCGAGGTCCGATGACTGCAGCCATGCCTGGCGTCGAGCCGCGATGCCGGCTGCCGCAACTTGGGCCGAAGCCTCGAAGCCATCGTAGGCATCGCGGGACAAACTTCGAGCAGTCCTGAATCTCCAAGGACAAGGACTTGAAACTCTGCAAGGGCTCCCCGGAGAGACCAGCGGATAACCCGGCCAGCTCCTTGGCCAGGTCTCGCAAGTACATGCCCATGTACAGCTGGTAAGACTGGACACGGCAAGCACGCATCGAGTCCTGGAAGCACTTTCTACCCACACCATCGAGGTTCTGGGCCTCCCTGCCGGGGGGCACTGTGGAGTGCATCTTCTGACTTTTCAGGCGATGCATGGCTGATTCCACCACCATGGAATGGTGTGGTAGCTGCGCCTTTTGAAAGCCAGGGCTCTTCCGGAGTCGATAAATCGAATCGACCCGCTTGCTTAGAACCGGAGCCGTTCCAGCATCAGAGGAACAGGGACAGTAAAGGCCTCCTTCGGAGAAGAGTCGTACTGCAGGGCCTCGAGCTCTTCGGCTCGAGGCTCTTTCTCGGGGTCTGCCGGGATAGCCAACGTGGTGGCCATATCCCGGAAAAACTCAGAGAACCGGGTATCCTCTGGAGGGGATCTTCTCCGGGGCTCAGACTGTGGTGAGTCCGACGGGATGCACAGAGTCTTGAATGTGTCGGGGGACTCCTCATCCTCCGTCTCCCAGGCGGACTCGTCCGACGAGGAGTCAGGATCCGACCCCGCGGGGTCCTGGAGCACCCGCCCCGATGCTGGAGGCACCGGTGTCGATGCCCTCGGTCCCGAACGGGAGGTCGAGGGAGACCGCGACCAAGGTAGACCTCGAGCCATCATGGACTCGCGTATCGGCTCGGTCTTCGATGTCCCGGTGGTCGGGGCTGATGCGCCAGACAGGCTGGCCATCAGTGCCCGCTGCTGCTCCATGAAGGCAGACAGTCTGCACTCCAAGGCTGTCATCCTGAGACTCAGCTCGGGAGACGCAGCAGCCACCGACTCGGGCCCCGGCGGCACCAGGCCCGACGTCGGCTCTCTGGGAGGAGAGTCCGAGGACCACAGGGCTTGTGTGTCCAGCAGACTCCGGCTCCACGCGAGGAACTCTGGCAGGCTTCTCTTGTTCCACGGGCCCGGGGCGACAGTCGGGGGTCTTAGACCTGGCCCTCGAGGAGCCAGGGACCTCCTCCGACGACACCCTCACGAGCCGCTTCTTCCTCTTGCGTTCCCGATCGGGGGACCCCCTGTCCGAGGAGCCCCGACGGCGCTCGGGATCCGAATCCCGAGATGTCGAGGCCTCAGACGAGGTCTGGGCCCGGCTGGAGGCTGAGTCCGAGAAAAGCCTTTCTTTCTGCTGCTGGCGACTTCGCAGTGCCTTGGACGACATCTTCCCACATGGTCCACACGTCTTAGGGTCATGATCAGGACCGAGGCACCGAAGGCAGCAGTCGTGTGTCGGTGAGAGACATCAACTTCTTACACCGATCACACTTTTTAAAACCACTGGAAGCCATCGGGGAAAAAAAAAAATCCCCGCGAGGTCAAAGGACCGGCCTTCCAGGGAAAAGCAAAAAAAGGGCGTGAACGCCAGCCACGAAGGGCAAAAACCGAAAAAGAAGAATCAGGCTCAATACCGGTGTACAGAACCCGGCAGGAGGGGAACCGGCGTCGAACCAGGAAGAAAAAAATAGCGAGAATTGCCGAAAAAAAATCAAACTTTTATCCGGGATGACAGGACACACGTCCAGTGTGCTTCTCGGAAAAAGAGAGACTGAGGTAAGATGGCACCTTTAGGCGGGAAGGGAACTGCGCATGCGTGCCTGCATTCCCAAAGGCTTTCATAGAAAGCTGGGGAAATGCTCTGCTGGGGCTTCATCGGCGTCGATGACACCCATATGCGAGGACTGACTTCCTGCTTGGTCCTGGAGAAACTACACTTTCTCCAGGAACAAGCAGGAAGTCAGTCACTCTGCTCACCCAATGGTATCATGGTTTCTGAAGGGCATGCTCCTGTTGAAACCCCGGTCCGTCCCCCAGCGGCCGAATGGGACCTTAATGTCATAATGGGGCAGCTTACTCATACACCCTTTGAGCCGATAGCCACGTGCCACCTCTGGTACCTCTCCTGGAAAGTGGTATTCTTGGTTGTGCTCACTTCTGCCAGAGAGTGAGTGAACTCTAGGCTCTCGTGGTGGAGAGACCTTATACCAGGTTCTACAAGAATAGGGTTGTGCTTCGCACATACCCCAAATTCCTTCCGAAGCTGTTCTCTTTTCACCTCAACCAGGCCGTGGTTCTTCCTACCTTCTTTCCCAGGCTGCATGCCAGCCGGGCAGAGGCGGTCCTCCATACCCTGGACTGTAAGAGGACCCTGTCCTACATCCAGCGTACGCAAACTCAGACAGCCTCTCAGCTTTTTGTTTCCTATGATCCCAGTAAGCTGGGGAAGGCAGTGACAAAGCGTACGTTGTACGCTTGGATGGCGGACTGTATTGCCCGGACTTATTTATTTTATTAACATTTCTTATATACCGCACTATTTGCCATCAGCGCGGTTTAAATAGAACAGAAACATCCGACAGTTTACATATGTCTGGTCATTACATTTAACAGGAAATGGAACTTGGAGAACAGGGTAAACTATGTACATAGGAGGTGTAATGAGAGTGGATACTGTTTGGTGTTTTACATTGTTGGGAACGCCTGTTGTGAGGGCTTGTCTAGTTGACTACTACTAATATTGAGTTGCTTACTATTTTAGTGTTACTGGGGTTCGGAGTTGTCAGAGAGATATTTGATGAAGAGGAAATGTTTAAGGGCCTTCCTGAACTGGCTCAAGTTGGGGATTGCTCTGATATGAGGTGGTAATGTATTCCATAGACTTGGGGCGCAGAGTCAGAAGGCTCTGTTAGCTGTTGATTTGGTGCAGCTTGTCATTTCTTTAGGTATTGCAAGCATGTTGGACTCTGCGGTTCTTCTTGGTCTATTAGGTGCAAGTGGTTGGATGAGGTCAGATAGAGAGGAGGAGGAGAGCCCCTTGTCAGCTTTGAATGTCATCAGCAAGGTCTTAAAACTGATCCTGGCTTGAATGGGGAGCCAGTGTAACTGTTTCAGGAGGGGTGTCACATGGTCTCTCCTGGATGCTCCAAAGAGTACCTGTGCTGCGCTGTTCATAGCAAGTTGCAGGGGGTTTAGGGTAGATTGGGGAGTCCTTGCAGTATGGAGTTTGAATAATCGAAATGTGGAATGATCAGGGCTTGGTAAATGGTGCGGAAATCATCTGGTTCGAGTAACGGGCATAGGTGTCTGAGGGATCTGATTTTAAAGTAGATCGCTCTTACACAGTGGCGTAGCGTGAGTTGTCAGCACCCGGGGCAAGGCAAGTAATTTGCACCCCCTAACCCGTGGATTTTAGCACTCGAGTCTCTTCCACTAGATTAGTTAAAGAAACCCTTACCCCCTAAGCACATGTATTGTTTGTTATGAAAATACTGATGTAATTAAAGTAAAAGGCATCTAAATACAAGTTTATTTTCAAACACTTTATTGAGTGCGAACATGCATTACACATTCTCCACATTTTCTTGTTTCACCAAACGGCTTCATTGGGGGCCAGCAATCTGCATTCACCTCAAAGGGATTACCCTGCTTTTGTTTTAGGTGTGGTTTGAGCGACTGGCCGATTGCAGCGTCTGTGCCTTCGGACCGATTCGCACAGCCAGCACTGCAGAGAGCTGCGAGTGCGAACGCGCCCCCCCCATGTTGCGCCCGGTGCGGCCGGCCCCCCCTGCACCCCCCACGCTATGCCTCTGCTCTTACAGTATTGGCTATGTGTTTCTTCATGTCGAGATTTTGGTTCAACGTAACCCCAAGGTAACGTATAGCAGGTTTCACTTGTAGTTCGGCGTCATTTACCTTCACACAGCTGGGTGGTATGAAATTTGGATTTCTCGAGATGAAAAGGACCTCCGTCTTCTTGTGTTGGATTCGCAGATTTTGTGATAGGAGCCACTCAGATATGGTGTTGAAGCAATTAGTCAGGGGGGCAAGGTCTAGTCGATCTAATGATACTGGCATGTATAACAGCACGTCGTCCGCATATATCATGCAACATTGAAGGATCTAATGATGTTACAGATGGGTTGAATGTATATATTAAACATCAAGGATGATAGGGAAGATCCTTGAGGCACTCCTTGACTTTGTTGAAATGGTTCCGATGTAGCCCCGTCTGCTCGAACATGCTGCCATCTTCCAGACAGGTAGGATCTGCACCATTCGAGCACTGTTCCGCTGATACCTTTTTCTCGTAGCCGGCATAGGAGAATCTCATGGCATACAGAGTTGAAAGCTGCTGCTATATCTAAAAAGATGAGTGCGAAGCCATGTCGTATGTTGTCGACGCCTGAAATTATATTGTCGAAAAGAGCTGTGAGTAGTGTTTCCATTCCATGTGACTCTCTGAATCCATGTTGGGATGGATCTAGTGGGGCAGTCGTGTCGATATGATCCTGTAATTGCCTATACACTATCTTTTCAATGATTTTTGCGAGCATAGGTATACTAGATATGGGCCTATACGACTCCACCTTTTGGGGGTCTAGCTTGGAGCTTTTTTAAAAGAGGTCTGACGGAGAGTAGAGGGGAAGGACCAAGTGTTAAAGGATTGGTTTATGATGTTGGCTATAACTGGAGCGAGGTCACATCGCAGATCTTTTATCCAGAATGCCGGACAAGGATCTGTGTGTGCGGTGGTAGTGTTTAGGGCTGAGATGGTATCTTCGATAATTTTTTTTGACAGTGTGGACAAGGATGTTAGCGAGGCTGGGTACTCTTGCCCGTCAGGGGGTCAGGTATTACTATTTTGTCAGTCTTGCACATTTTGGATTGCATGAATACCGCATAGTCCTGTGGGTGTATATCACCAAGGTGCTCGGGGGTTGGTTCTTTGGCAAGAGTTTTAAGTAAGTTAAACAGGTCATAGGGCTTGTTCAATGACCGTCTCAGGGTGTCTGTATGGTATTGTCTCATCTTGTCTGTGATGGCTTTGCAATGTGCAGTTAGATGTTGGCTGTATGCTGCTTGGTCACTGCTGGTGCGTGACTTCCTCCAGCACTTTTCCAGCCTCCGAAGAAGGGTTAGTGATGCCTTTAGGGGCATCTGCTGGAGGGCCGTGTTATGGTTCATAGGGTCAGGGCCACGGTGGCATCAGTAGCTCACCTGCGCTCTTTGGCAGACATCTCCCGGGCCGCCACCTGGTCTTCGGGGCATTCATTTGCGGCTACCTACTGCCTGGATAGGGAGTCCCGAAGGGACAGTGCCCTCCTTTGGCCAGGCTGTGCTCTGTAACCTGTTTAAGTTCTAGGCAACTCCTGCCATCCGACCCTTCTGTGTTCAGGCTACCGGAGTGCTACTTCCCTAGTTAGGGTTTCATTGTGGCTGCTTGTGGTTCTCGCTGAGGGAGTCTTTGTTTTGGGCTATAGGTTCAAGGTAGCCTGTAGCTGGGGGAATCTGAGGGACATCATTTTCCCACACCGATCGCATTTCTTAAAACCGCTGGTAGCCATTGGGGGGAAAAAGGACCCCGGTTAGGTCGAAGACCCGTTGGGCTGCCAGCGAAGGAGAAAAAGGGCACAAAGAAGCCTTAAAAGGAAAAAAAAAATATTAAAAGACTGACCCGATACCAGTGTACAGAGGCCGGAGCCCGGAAGGATACTGGTATCGACCGGTCGGGCCAAAAAGGCACAGAAAAAAAAAAAATCAACTTTTTCTGAGACACAAGGAACAACGTCCGATGGGCTCTGCGGAAAAAAGGAGATTGAGCAAGATGGCACCCTTGGGTGGCAACTCCCAAAGGCTTTCTTTGAAAGCTGTGGATTTGCTCCGCGCAGGCTCCGTCGGCATCACCCTTATGTGAGGACTGACTTCCTGCTTGTTCCCAGAGAAGGAAAATTTCACCTTCCAGATCATCCAGCTAGATCAGTCCAGACAAGTGGGATGTACAAGACTACTCCCCCTCTGGGCGGGACAAATGTGTAGCTTGATAGCACCTGTGACCCAAACAGAGCAGCCACCTGTGCCTGGACATCAACACGGTAGCATTGTGCAAAGGTAGACCAGGACGTCAAGGTTGCCGCTCAACAGATGTCCAAGGGAGTTGCCCAGGCAGACTCTGCCAATGATGCTGCTTGTGTGTGGGTTGAATGGGATTCGAGACCCAGGGGAATAAGCTGGTGGGAGAGCACATAGGCAGAGATCACGGTGTCACAAATTCATCAGCAAGCATCTCCTTGGACGCTATATGACCCTTTCAGGGTCCTGAAAAAGGGATAGTCAGAAACGCAGAAGAATTCATCACTTTCGAATTGTGCAGGAGAACACACTGGACATCCATGTACTGGAGCGCCTTGTCCATGTCCATACACTGCTTGTGAGAGAAAATCAGGAGGGAGAGGACTTTATTAATATGGAATGCAGAGAGCACCTTCAGCAAAAACAGGGGGGGGGGGGGTAGGAAGAGATGGTCCACAGTAACCCTTTCAGGTAAAAAGGAGATGTAGGGGTCACGGCAAGACGGGGCTTGCAATTCTGAAATGCGCCTTGCGGAGACAATGGTGATCAGAAAAGTTGTCTTGAGGGTAAGGTCCTTCAGCATAGTCCACTTGAGGGGCTCAAGGGGGTGAATATGATGGTGTGGAGGATGAGACAGATGTCCCATGACAGAACCAGACATATGGGAGGCCGTAAGGCCCGAGCCCATCGAAGGAAGCACTGGACCTAGTAATGGGCAACCAGAGACCGGCCCACTATAGGTCCATGAAAAGAAAACCATGCCGCCACCTGCAAGAGTAAGGAATTCCAGGAGAGGCCCTTGTCAAGGTCTGCCTGAAGAAAGGCTAGAATGGACGGCCCCCTGGCTCGCCATGGGGAAAGGTTATGCTGTCTGAATCACATGACAAAGAGGAGCCATATGTGGATGTAAGCCAAGGAGGTCGAAGTCTGGTGGGTCTTGAGCAAGGTAGCAATCACTGCTGCAGAATAGCCACGCCGTTCTAGGTGTCTCCTCAAGGGCCATGCCATAAGCAAGAAGGGAGCGGGGTCCTCCATGAGGACAGGACCCTGATGTACCCCGTCGAGTCCCCAGGCATAGCAGTGTTCTAGTCAGCAGCCACTGTAAGTCTGTGTATGAAGTGAGAGGAGGCCAATTGGGACCCACCAGAAAGCGTCGTTACTCACTTGTAACAGGTGTTCTCCAGGGACAGCAGGAATCGGTCCTCATTTATGGGTGACGGCACCAATGGAGCCTGCATGGAGAAATTCCCCAGCTTTCAAAGAAAGCCTTTGGGATTGCTGCCAAGCATGCGTGGTTCTCTCCCCGCCCAAAAGGTGCCTTCTTGCTCAGTCAAGTCCCTTAGCTCGAGCCCTACCAAGCAGATGGCAAGGGAAGGATAAAAAGCCAGCAACTCATCAGGAGAGGTAGGAGGGTAGCAAGGACTGATTCCTGCTGTCCCTGAAGACGACCCGTTACAGGTGAGTAACTATGCTTTCTCCAGGAACAAGCAGGAAGTCAGTCCTCACTTATGGGACTCCTCAGCTATAGGCTACTGGCCGGTAACACAAAAACACCTCCGCAAGGCCGTGAGCAGAAGTCGATGACGAAGGAGCCCAAGTCTTCGGGTCACCAGGTCGAAGCTCTCAGTAGCCGAAGAAGGGCTGGAGAGCAGGAGTTGCTTATACCCCGAACAGATTACGGAGTACAGCCTGGCCGAAGGCACTGTCCCGGCAGGACTCCCTCTCCAGACAGTAGTGGACAGCGAAGGTGTTCGCTGAAGACCAGGTCGCAGCCCAGCAGATGTCAGAGGCACTGAGCGCAGCGAAGCCACCGACACTGCCTTGGCTCAGATTCCGTGCACGGTGATCCGCCAATCCAGTGGGACGCCCGCCTTTGCTTGGGCGAAGGCAATACAGTCTGCCACGCAGACAGAGATGGCGAGCTTGGTGCCCGCCTGCCCCAGGCGATTGGGGTCACAGGCGACAAAGACGGTCGGACTTGCGATGATCCTGGGTATGCTGCAGGTAGAAGGCAAGAGCCCTCTTGCAGTCGAGTGTATGCAATACCGCCGATGCCTGGTCGGCATGCGGTCTTAGGATAAAGGTTGGAAGAACTTTCTCCTGGTTGAGGTGAAAGTCTGAGACCACCTTCGGTAGGGAACTTGGGATGGGTGTGTAGGACCACCCTATTCCCATAGAACCTGGTGTATGAGGTCTCAGCCATGAGGGCCTGAAGCATGCCGATTTGGCAAGCCGAAGTCAAAGTCACCAGGAAGACCACCTTCCAGGAGAAATGCCAAAGCGAGCATGTCGCCATCGGCTCGAAGGGTGCTCGCATGAACTGCATCAGCACCATGCTGAGGTCCCACTCCGCAGGAGGCGGCTGGATGGGGGCTTGGAAAGTAATAGACCTTGCATGAAGCGAGAGACCAAGGGCTGCCCCGAGAGGGGTTTCCCCTCAAAGGGAAGGTGATTTGCAGAAATGGCACTCAGGTGTACCTTGACCGAATTGGATTTCAACCCTGCCTTTGAAAGGTGAAGGAGGTACTGGCAGATCCAATGGGTAGAGCAGGAGAATGGGTCGATCTGGAGCTCGGAGCACTAGAGCGAGAACCGTTGCCACTTAAAAGCGTACGCCCGCCTCATCGAGTCCTCTCTCGACGTGAGGATCTCAGACATCCCCCGGGAGATGCAGCGTAACTAAGGCGACCCGTTCAGCCACCAGGCTGCAAGGGACAGTGAGGCCAGGTTCGGGTGGAACACCCGACCCTCCTCCTGTGTCAACAGGCCCGGGAGCGCAGCCCAAGGGGAATGAGGGCTCGGACGCCAGTTGGAGCAGAAGAACCAAGGCTGTCGAGGCCATGAGGGCCCAAGACGGGACCAGGCTTTGCAATGAGAGGAGTAGGAGGGAACGTATAAAGGCAACCAGAGGTCCAACTCAAGAGGCACGCATCTGGAGCCGCATGATCCTGTCCCCCCCTCCTTGTTGATGTAAAAACATGGCTACCCTGTCTGTCTGCACGAGCACCGACTTTCCCCTTGGGTAGCCCTCGAAGGCCCTCAGGGCCCATCGGATCGCCCAAAGCTCCAGCAGGTTGATCTGCTGCCAAGACGCCTCAGGCGACCACTGCCCCAGGTGCACAATGCGCCACAGTGGGCTCCCCACGCCAGCAGCGAAGCATCCGTCGTTAGGATGAGCTCATGCTGCAGGGTCTTGAAGGGCATTCCCCAAAGAAGGCTTCGGGGGTCCTGCCACAAAAATCAGTGAGATGTGGAGGCTTCAGGAGACCCAGATAGGGTCCCTGAGATGGCCAAAGGCTTGGCTCCATTGTGCCCCGAGGCACCACTGTGCTGTCTGCATGTGCATATGGGCGTGGGGAACCACATGGACAGTGGAAGCCATGTGCCCGAGGAGGCGCATCGCCCGTGCCGTAACCCAAGTCCTGCTTTGAACGTGGAATGCCACGGCCTGAAGGCAGTTTACTCAGTCCGTGGGAAGGAAGGCAGTCGCCCAGACCGTGTCGAGGTGTGCGCCGATGAACTCCAGCGTCTGCACCGGTTCGAGGTGGGACTTGGAATAGTTGACCAGGAAGCCGAGGCACTCGAGTAGACGGATCGTGCACGAAGACGCTAGGCGGGCTTTGCCGATTGAGGAACCCGTGACGAGCCAGTCGTCGAGGTCAGGGGAAGATGGGTATGCCCTGCCGCCTGAGGCAGGCGGCGACCGCCACGGAGAGGCACTTTATGAAAACCCACGGTGCGGACGCAAGCCCGAAGGGGAGCACTCTGTACTGGTAGTGTTCCCCCTGCACCTTAGGGGTGAACTAGGATGTGGGCATAAGCGTCCTTGAGGTCCAAGGAGCATAGCCAATCGCCCTGCTGAAGGAAGGGCAGCAGGATGCCATGTGGTAACATTTTGAACTTCTCCCGCACCAGGAACTTGTGTTCTTCCATGGACAAGCACTATGAGTCAGCCACACATAGGTGTGTCACCCTCTGGGACCAGAGTAGCTCTCCAATAGCTCAGAGGAATTCAAATTCTTAATTTTGTTTTTTTTTTAAATTCCTCCAAGCTTCCTGTCCTTCCCCTTCCTGCCGGGTCCCAGCTGTTTCTTGCTCAGTTTTTTTCTTCCGCCCTACGGGACAGATGGACAAACCAAAGTTCTCCAAAACAAAAAAAAAAGGAAAATTAAGAAGAGAAAGCCGAATAACAAATCTCAGGCAAGATAGGCCAAGCCAGGAAGTGCAGCATCTGCAAAAGGAAATTCTCCCCCAGCACTGCCCAGGATCAGTGCCCCAAATGCCTCAATCCACATGTGCTCAGGAAACAGCAAGGAAGCAGTAAAGAGCACAGGGCCTCAGCCGCTCCTGCAGACATCCGGAGGAGCAAGCAGGTTGACTGCACTGCCGGGGAGCAGTCAGAGCCCCCCCGAGATCCCTTCCACGTGCTCTGGAGGCCCCGAGGTAAGCCTCTTCGGCTCTCTCCCCTTACCCCAGCCCCTGCACGCTTCCGATACTGCCTCCTCCCGCAGCGCCTCCGTCGACGTCCCTAGCACTGCAATCTCTCTCTCCTGGGATCCTCGGAGCCCCCTATCCTGCATCGTGCCTCTCTTCAGGCCTCTGGCCAGGCTTCCCCACCACACCGATGCCGCTGCAGCTCCAGCCCCTCCCAGACTAGCAGGCATAGTTCTTCTGGCTCCCACCGCCACAGCCGCCACCATAGGAGCAGGCACAACCACTGGTGCAGTCTCTCCAGACGCCGGCACTCCTCCTCTGCACGCCAACGCTCCAAGAGTCATCACCGGCATCCCCACACCAGCAGTTCCTCTGCTGCCCCCTCTGGCTGGGA
The DNA here is from genome assembly GCA_033557465.1 of Ichthyophis bannanicus. NCBI lineage: Eukaryota > Metazoa > Chordata > Amphibia > Gymnophiona > Ichthyophiidae > Ichthyophis > Ichthyophis bannanicus. The sequence continues at coordinate 128,465,801 of CM066048.1, forward strand.
GGCATATCTTCAGAATTTCAACCCTGCTACGAATGCAACCCTCCCATGCCATCTACTGTCCGCCACCAGAACTCACCCTCCTTCAGCTCAAGGACTGAACAACAATCGTGAGCCCAAAGCCACCATGCAACACACCAAACTAATGGAATTGTGGGGCAGATTCATGGCACGGCAACTCTTGAAGAGGACAAGGTGCCTTGAACCCCGGAGCACCACCTCTTCAACCCCAAGTCTCCCGGTCCCCCTCCCCCACTCGCCCTCCCCTGGAGGACCCCCTGCTGGGGGAAGAGGGCGAGATCCTCTGGGAATCAGAAGGCGAAGACCCTCACACTTTTCCGCCTTCTCCTAGACACCCCCTATGCCTCCCTCCACCCTGGCCTCTCCCCTGGAAGACCTGACATACCCTAAGTTCCCTTCAGAAAATCACGGCACACCTGGGGCTACCGCCGGAAGACACTCTCCTGGAGGCGCCCAAGGCCCTGGTGGCAGTCCCCATCCATCAGGTACTCCTGGACTGCAGGGAGCGCCTCTGGCAGACTCCCGTGGCCTCCCCTGCTACCACCAAGCGCCTTGACCTGAAGTACCAGGTCTGACCAGCTCCTGGTTTTGACAAGCCTCAGCTTCTGCATCAGTCCATTGTGGTGGAGTCTGCCCTGAAGCGCAACAAGAATTCACGCTCCCAAGCCAACGCACCGCCGGGGAAAGATTCCTGCACCCTCGATGGGGTTGGAAAAAGACTACCAGGGTGTCAAGCTCAACGCTAGAATCGCTGCCCATCAATTCCAGATAATATACCATGACTCCATCCTCTCTAAAGCCAGGGACGCAATCGCCTCCCTATTGCTGGACACCCATGACACCCTCGGCCCTTTTCTACAAGACATCGGGAACTGCGGGAAGCACCTCATTAGATCAGCCTTTGATGCCTTCGAAACTACCACCAGGACTGCAGGGATAGCCGCTTGGCAGGTGGCATGGCTAAGCCTCCGACCTCCGCGAGGACACGCATGAGTGTATATGAATGCCCCCTGCTCGATTGACAGCCTTTTTGGCAACAAGGTCAAGGACGGCCTAAAAGAAGATTGCACAACCCTATCTAATGAGGGCCTGTAGGGCTGGTACCCCTGCAAGTCTACACCTGCAGTTCTCCGGCCTGCTCAGCAGCTCAGGCCTGAACCAAGCTGAACAGACAAGATGGATACCTCACTACACTTTTGCTGTGTTCAGCTACAGACTTGACCTCTCAGCATGACATCTTACTATGGATCTTTTGTCTGCAAGAAGATGCCCATCATCTACCTCCTGATTCGCCGAGAACATCTCGGACTGTCTTGTGCCAACCAATCACCGGACCTTTGATGGAGAATCCTCACAAAGAATAATAGTCTGCACAGGAAAACTTACACAGATTTTTCACTGTTTGTGCCCTGCTTACCTGTTTTCTGCTACCTGATCTGTCTGCAAGACAGCCACACAACGCGTGGGCAAGGCCATTCTCCTAATGTCTGAGAAGACTTTCACAGATACCTCCGGTTCTGTGTTCTACCGCGGCTCGCCTCCGAAAAGGACTGTAGCCTGCGTTGAGTCTCCGGACATCAGCCCCGAGTGACAGACGAAGCTAATGTACTGACTTATCTCCTCCTCCGGATGGGCAAGGGTTAGCTAAAAAACTTATTCCATAACTTCTCTCAGTGCAGAGCGAATCAGTGACGTCTGGTTACTAATTAGTAATTTATTACTTTGTCCAATTGTAATTGTGTCGTAACAAATTTCTACCTCATGTTTCTAATTATATATTATATATATATATATATATATTTTTTGTATATTTTCCTACCTGGCTGTCCATAATAAAATCTAATATATATATATATATATATATCTACAAACCAGACTTCTTTTGTGGCTCATTGCCAGAATAACTCACAGAACTTTGGGCTGGGTATCAGTAGCCAATTTCCTCTAGACATAACAGAGCCAACCTAACTCATCTTTTTGTGCTACTATTCCCTACAGGTCTCACCCACCAGCGCCTGAGAAAACAACTCATAAAAACAATACTACTCTGTTCGTAAATATAACTCCTATCGCAATCACAATGGCTACCAGAGAAACCAGCGCTACCAAATATCCTACCCAAACAAAACATAACAAAGGGACAGAAAGCAGCAGAAGGCTCAACCTTCCTCCGCTTCCAAAACCAACCCTGGCTTTTGACCATTCCAAAGCAGGGACCACTGCAGTGGGGGGCAGGCTTACCCACTTTGCGCAGGGCGAACATTTCCACCGATCACTGGGTGCTCGATATCATCTGCAAGGGGCTTATCCGCTTCCAAAAGCGCCCTCCATCAGCTCCACCCAGGAAGGTGACACCAGGACAGCACCTCCCGCACCTTAAGGAGACTCAGCACCTCCTCCTACTAAAAGCCATAGAGCCGGTCCCTACCCCCCAGCGCAACCAAGGTTTTTACTCGCGATATTTCCTCGTACCAAAAAAAAAAAAATCAGGGGGCTGGCGCCCCATCCTCAACCTCAGACTTCTCAACAAATAGGTCCCGAGAGAGAAATTCCGCATGCACTCCCTTGGAACCATCCTCCCTCTCATCCAGAAAAAGGACTGGCTCACATCCCTGGACCTCCAGGATGCCTATACCCAAATTCAACCCTCACAGAAGCAGTTCCTCTGCTTCATGGTGGGTGACCGGCACTACCAATATAAGGCACTCCCTTTCAGCCTCTGTTCCACACCCAGATTCTTCACAAAGTGTGTAGTGGTGGCTGCCGCACATATCTGCAAGATCGACATCCGTGTCTTCCCCTACCTAGATGACTGGCTAATTGCAGCACGCTCACAAAGGGAAGCACGGGAAGACCTTCAGACCACGGCAAATCTTCTCCAGTCCTTGGGCTTCATCAACCACAGGAAGTTGCAGTTAGAACCCACGCAAGTGCTGGAATTCATAGGTGCACAGATCCAAACCATGCAAGCCAAGGCCCTCCTCCCCACTCAGCGTAGACAAAGTAATCATGCTGGCAACATGTATGGCAGGAACAAGTACTACCTCAGCATGTGCCCTCCTACGCCTGCTCGGACACATGGCAGCAGCAGTCCACGTCATTACCCATGCCAAGCTTCACATGCGTCAACTTAAGTGGCACCTCTGCTGCCACTGGGACCAGCACACTATATAGATGGTCTTTGTCTAGAGTGTGAAACAACTAATTATAAAAGATACACTCCACCCACTAACCAATTGCAGTTATGAAACCACTCATATCAAACTTTCACAGAAATTGTAGATAACTTTCTTACGTTCCCCAAAGGTCTCAGACTTAAAAACAGAGCGTAATGGTTAAGCTCATGTTACCGCCTAACACTAGATGTATATAAAATGATTTTAGCACCACTGTAAATAGCCCACATTGTACATAGCTCACACCAATCTAGCACACAAGACAACACACACCCAACGAACTTTCCACCCTCACTGCATGTATCAACACTCACACTACCAGATTGTTTGCTGTGATACCACCTTGATTATTATGATAAGGCGGTTTAGAAATACTGTTAAATAAATAAAATAATAAATAAATAAATAGCATCAATGACCTTCTTTTAATCCCAATAAGGGACTACTTAAGCTTCTACTTATTAAAACGAAAAAGAATTGCTTATCTGTAACTTGTATTTGTTACACTCGTTCTTGTCCCCTGTATTTAAATCTTTCAAAAAGACTTATTTTATCTTGAAAGAAGCCCAACGCCGTCATAAAGCTTTGCTTTCGCGTTTCACAAAATCGTTTCATCAGGGGTTTGCACTTGAATATCTGGGACTGATGATTCAAGCTGATAACTTTTTCACTGAGAGAAAAAAAACATGGCTTATCTAAAATAGATGTAAAAATCTTTCAGTAATCCATGATATGACTCGCCAACAGTGCTGCCTAAACCGTTTTTTTAGTTTTAACTATATCCTAAAATACCGACCTTGCAATATTAACAACATTCAACAAAAGTGCTGCCCACGTTCCATGATAAAGACAGTTCCTCTTCTTCAGGATCAAACTAGAAACACCGCACAGGCGGACTTGTGCTAAAGTGCCTCCTTTATAGGAAAATGTGGGGCCCTCCAATCAGAAGCTCCCACGTCATGGTGAACTTCTCCTTATTAAATTACTGAGAGGACTACATTTAAGGCAACAAGTCAGCTATAACTCTTCGCAATCAAGCTGATCCATATGTACGATCGAACTGATTCATTGATTTGTTTTAAAAAAACAAATTGTTGCCATCTGTTTTTTTAAAACAAATCAATGAATCAGTTCGATCGTACATATGGATCAGCTTGATTGCGAAGAGTTATAGCTGACTTGTTGCCTTAAATGTAGTCCTCTCAGTAATTTAATAAGGAGAAGTTCACCATGACGTGGGAGCTTCTGATTGGAGGGCCCCACGTTTTCCTATAAAGGAGGCACTTTAGCACAAGTCTGCATGCGCGGCGTTTCTAGTTGTTTGATCCTGAAGAAGAGGAACTGTCTTTTTATCATGGACCGTGGGCAGCACTTTTGTTGAATGTTATTAATATTGCAAGGTCGGTATTTTAGGATATAGTTAAAACTAAAAAAACGGTTTAGGCAGCACTGTTGGCAAGTCATATCATGGATTACTGAAAAAGGTTTATTTTTACATCTATTTTAGATAACTTTCACTGAGAAAGAAAAAAACGCGGCTTATCAGCTTGAATCATCATCAGTCAAAGATATTCAAGTGCAAACCCCTGATGAAACGATTTTGTGAAACGCGAAAGCAAAGCTTTATGACGGCGTTGGGCTTCTTTCAAGATAAAATGAAGTCTTTTTGAAAGATTTAAATACAGGGGACAAGAACGAGTGTAACAAATACAAGTTACAGATAAGCTTCTACTTATTAAAACGAAAAAGAGTTGCTTAAGTAGTCCCTTATTGGTGATTAAAAGAAGGTCATTATAAACACATGAGCTTAACCATTACGCTCTGTGTTTTTAAGTCTGAGACCTTCGGGGAACGTAAGAAAGTTATCTACAATTTCTATGAAAGTTTGATATGAGTGGTTTCATAACTGCAATTGGTTAGTGGGTGGAGTGTATCTTTTATAATTACTGGGACCAGCACAGGCAAACCCCGAGACACAGGATTCCTGTGGACAGCCACACCAGAAGGACCCTCCCTCTGGTGGCCGATGAGGCAAAACCTAACCTAGGGGTGACTACTGCGACCCCCTCAAACACACATCACCCTCACCACTGATGCATCAAAGGAGGGATTGGGGGGGGCACACCTCGATCTCTGCACCAAGGGAACCTGGTCCCCCACCAAATTGCACCTCCACATCAATCTACTGGAACTCAGAGCCATCGGGAACACCCTCCAGACCTTCCAAGACTGAATTCGGAACAGAGCTATACTGGTTCAAACAGATAACCAGGTGGCGATATTCTATATCAACAAGCAAGGAAGCACGGGCTCATGCTCCCTGTGTGCAGGGAAGCCTACAAGATATGGATTTTTGCCATCTCCCTAGGGGCAAACCTCCAAGCCTCCTACCTGCCCGGAGACAACACCACACTAGCAGACAACCTCAGCCGACAGCTTGCGCCTTACGAATGGTCTCTGAATCCCTCCATCACGTCGCACCTCTTCCGCCTCTGGGGGCCCCCCCAACTATGGGCCTTTTCACCAGCGAGGACAACTCCAAGTGTCCCTTCTGTTCCAGGCAGCCGTCCAAATGCAGGGCAGCAGCGGATGCCTTCTCAGTCAACTGGGGATCGCAAACCTGCTATGCCTACCCGCCAACTCCGCTCATCGCCAGAGCGCTCCAGATCTTGCAGGACAAGGCAAAGGTCATCTTCGTGGCTCCCTTCTGGCCCAGGCAACCATGGTTCCCACTCCTCCTACAATTATCCACTGGATACCTGCGGCTGCCAACGCGCCCAGACCTAATCACCCAGGACGAAGGGCAGACACTTCACCCCAACCTGGTCTTTAGTGCTCACTGCCTGGATATTGAACGGGCATCCCTAAGACCTCACCAATTAACACAGGTCGTGGAGGTCCTCCTGGCAATCAGGCGCCCTGCAACCCAGAGGTCCCACACTGCCAAATGGGACAGATTCAGCACATGGTGTGAGGCTGAGCAGCAAAACCCATTCTCCTACCCCATCCTGGTGCTCCTGCGATACCTCCTCTCCCAAGGGGGGCTAAAGCTGTCCTCAGTCAGGACCCACCTACGCATCATGGCAGCCTACCATGACAAAGTTGACGACAAACCCATCTCGGACCACCCGCTAGTAACCCGCTTTAGGCATGGCCTCAACCACCTATATCCTCCAGTGAAACCTCCGACGCCGGGATGGACCTCAATATCGTCCTGCAGCAACTTACGTGACACCAGTTCGAGCCCCTGGAGCAGGCAACCCTCTCTTTCTGTTAGCCATCACCTCAGCATGACAAATCAGCGAGCTGCAGAACCTGGTGGACTACCCACCCTACACGCAGTTCCACCATGACCGGGCCATCCTCCATACCCACCCTAAGTTCCTACCCAAGGTGAGAGTTTGGCCTTCCACATTAACCAGGCCACCATTCTACACAGCTTCCACCCGAAAGGGATGCCGCCTCCACACGCTGGACTGCGTGCGTGCCTCAAAATTTACCTCAACAGAACAAAAGGTTCCCGCAAGGCATCGCAACTGTTCGTTGCCTACGACCCCCAAAAGACCAGGAGTAGCAGTAACGAAACGCACCCTCTCCAGGTGGCTCTCCGACTGCACTGCGTATACCATATCCTCCCGGATACTTCCCTGGGGGAAAAATGTGCACACACCCCAACTGTGGGCAGTGGCAGCCTCCTTAGCACACCTTCATGCCGCCATACCTATAGACATCTGCAACGTGGCCACTTGGGCCTCCATCCATACTTTCACCAGACACTACAGCACAGTTGCTTACCTGTAACAGGTGATCTCTGGGAACAGCAGGAATAAGTCTTCACATATGGGTATTGTCGGTACCGACGGAGCCTGTGCGGGAACGCTCCCCAGCATCCAAAAGGAAAGCTTATGGGAGCATCCCACAGCGCCTGTGCGCTGCCTTCCCGCCTTTCCCAACCGCCTCTCTCCAGTTCGAGTTTTAAACCGAGACAAAGAGAGAGAGAAAGAAAGGAAAGGAAAGATAGAGAGATACAACTCCTAGGGGAGGTGGGTGGGTTGTGAAGACTTATTCCTGCTGTTCCCAGAGATCACCTGTTACAGGTAAGTAACTGTGCTATCTCCAGGAACAAGCAGGAATGAGTCTTCACATATGGGGACTCCCCAGCTAGAGATGCCAGGGAGATCCCAAAGGTTGTGAGTCCCTGATAAGGGCTCCACCTCACCCCCATGGATCTCAGGCATCCAACCAGGGATGGGGGGTAGGAGTTGATTAGGTATGGAACAGGTGTTTGAGAACAGCCTGACCAAACAAGGCATCCCGGCGGGAGTCCTTGTCCAAGCAGTAATGGGCTGTAAAGGTATGAACCGAGGCCCAGGTGGCCGCTTGACAGATTTGGTCGATGGACACAGAGTTTAGATGAGCCATAGAGGCTGCCATGGCCCTCACATTGTAAGCTGTGACATGGCCTTCCAGAGAAAGGTTCTTACTCTGGTAGGCGAAGGAAATACACTGAGCAATCCAATTGGACAGAGTTCTCTTAGAGACTGGAAGTTCTAAATGAGAGGGATCAAAAGCAACAAATAATTGAGAGGACTTTCTATGTTGCTGTGTCCTTTGTAAGTAAAAAGCAAGTGCTCTCTTACAATCCAGGGTATGAAGATTCCTCTCTGCAGTTGATGCATGAGGTCCTGGAAAAAAAAAAGGTAAATACACCTCCTGGTTCAGATGAAAAGGTGAGACCACTTTAGGCATAAAGTGTGGATTATTCCTGAGGACTACCTTGTCATGATGGAACCTTGTATAAGGAGGATTAGCCACCAAGATATGGCGAGCTGAGGTGACTGCAATGAGAAAAATAACCTTCCAGGAAAGGAATTTCAAGGAGACAGTGGCTAAGGGTTCAAAGGGTGGCTTTATAAGCTGGCCAAGAACCAAATTCAAATCCCATGCCACTGGAGGTGGTCTAATGGGAGGTTTAGTTAAAAGAAGGCCTCTCATGAATCTTGCAATAAGAGAATGAGAGGAAATAGGCTGTCCATTGAGAGGCTTAAGGGATGCTGCAATAGCACTCAAATGGACTCTTACTGAATTAGTTTTAAGGCCTGCATGGGATAAATGCAGCAAATACTCTAGTAAAGAATTTAGAGGTATTGCAAGAGGGTTAAGACCCTTCTCTGCACACCAAATGGTAAATCTTTTCCATTTAAAAGCATAGGAACGTCTAGTGGAAGGCTTTCTGGAAGCATGAAGGATATCCTTCACTTGCTGAGAAAGATGCAAATCTTGAAGGTCTAGGCCTTCAGCAACCAGGCTCTGAGATGGAGACTGGGGATTTGGGTGCCACAACATTCCCTCCTCCTGGGACAGGAGGTCTGGAGCAGATCCCAAGTCCAGGGAAGGAGCTTGAGAGAGATGAAGTAGTAGAGGGTACCACACTTGGCGTGGCCAAAGTGGTGCTATGAGGATCATAGACCCCTTGTCTCTCTGAAGTTTGAAGAGTGTCTTGGGAATTAGGGGAATGGGTGGAAAGGCATAGAGGAAGTCGTGCCCCCAATGAAGGAGGAAGGCATCCCTGGCCTGAACTCCCTGACACGGAATCCTGGAACAGAACCGGGGAAGTTTGGCATTCCACGGACTTGCAAAGAGGTCTATGTCCGGGGTTCCCCAAATTCGGAAGATCCTGGCTATCTAGTCCCCATGGAGGGACCATTCGTGTGGAAGCAGAACTCGACTGAGTTTGTCTGCCCAAGAGCTTTGAACCCCTGGAAGATACACTGCCATGAGATGAATTTGATGCTCTCTGGCGAAGGCCCACAATCTCAGAGCTTCGTTGCAAAGCGACAGAGAGCCAGTCCCGCCCTGCTTGTTCACGTAGAACATGGCTACTTGGTTGTCCGTGTGGATGAGGACTGTCTTGTAGCTGAGCAGGGTGTGGAAGACAGAGCTAGAAAAATTGCTCTGAGCTCTTAAGAGGTTGATATGTAGAGATGTCTCCTGTAAAGACCAAATGCCTTGGGTGGAGAGATCTTGAAGATGAGCTCCCCAACCTCTTGGAGAGGCATCTGTTGTAAGGGCTGCTTGGGGTAACACCTGTTGAAAGGGGGACCCCAGCAACAGTTTTTGAGTGGACTTCCACCACTGGAGGGACCAAAAGAGGCGACTGGAGGTTGCTATTTTGTCTGACAGGCAACCTGATGCCTGGGTCCATTGGGTGGACAGAGTCCACTGAGCTGCCCTCATGTGAAGGCGAGCATAAGGAACAACATGCACAGTGGATGCCATGTGGCCTAACAGTTGTAACATCTCTCGAGCAGTTAAATGGGATTTTAACTGAAATTGTGAGGCTAACTGCACCAAGCGTAGGCAACGGGCCTGGGGAAGATAGGCCCTTGCAGTTGTGGTATCCAGCAAGGCCCCTATGAACTCTAGAGACTGAGTAGGGGTGAGATGGGATTTTGGAAAGTTTATTACAAGTCCCAGATACTGAAGGATACGCATTGTGCAGGTTAGTGAAGTCTGGGCCTCTGACTGGGATGGAGCTCGGATGAGCCAGTCGTCCAGATATGGGAATACGAATATCCCTAGAGTGCGTAGAAATGCAGCTACTACTGCCATGCATTTTGTGAACACCCTTGGTGCAGAGGCCAGGCCGAAAGGAAGCACTCTGTATTGGTAGTGCTTCCCTTGATAAAGGAACCGAAGGAACCTTCTGTGTGTTGGATGGATGAGGACATGGGTGTATGCATCCTTGAGGTCTAGAGAGCAAAGCCAATCCTGACTCTGAAGGTATGGAAGGAGAGTACCGAGAGAAATCATCTTGAATTTCTCCTTGCATAGAAACTTGTTCAATTCTCTGAGATCTAATATGGGTCTGTAGCCCCGTGTTTTCTTTGGGATAAGAAAGTAGGGGGAGTAGAACCCTGAGCCCTGTTGAAGAAGGGGTACTTCTTCTATTGCCCCTTGGGCAAGAAGGGTAGCAATCTCCTGACCCAGAAGGTCGAGGAGAGATGTCTGAGAATTGAACTGTCTCACCATGGTGTGAGGAGGAAGGTTTAAGAAATGAAGCTTGTACCCCTCCCTTATGATGGAGAGGGTCCATTGCTCTGCTGTGATTTGTTCCCACCTGGGAGCAAAGTAAGCCAACCTTCCTGGAATGTTGAGAGGCTCTGGATGTTCTACAGCCAGAAAGGCAAAGCTCTCTAGTTGTAAGTCAAAGGCCCTGAGGAGGCTGAAGCTGTTGGGCCGTAGCAGTCCTAGCAGCCTTAGGCTTGGCCCGTTTCGGTTGTTGCTGTCTCTTTGTGCAAAACGACCTGCAGAAGATGACTGCTGACCATAAGCAGAATAATATTTCCCTTTTTTGGGAAAAACACCCTTTTTGAACAACCTTTTCTTAAAAGGAGCTGAAGTAGACTTTGAAAGTCTATCTAAAGCAGAATTTTCAGCATCCATTTGGGTGGCCTTTGCTTGCCAATCTTTGCCAAAAAGGTTTTCACCTGTACAAGGAAGGTCTCCTAGTCCCTCTTGAACCCAGGGTTCCAAATCAGAAGCTTGTAACCAAGCAACTCTGCGTGCACCTATGGCAATGGCCGAGGCTCTGCTGGCACCTTCAAAAGAGTCAAAGGCTGCACGGTTGGAAAACTTGGAAATATCCTGGGCATGTTTGAGCCAGGTGAGGAACTCTTCCCTTTTATCTTCTGAAATAAAAGGAGATAAAGTTTGCAGGTGATCTGTAACTTCTTTTAGAAACATCCCCATATAGAGACTATAGGAGTTGATTCTGGCAACAAGCATACTGGCCTGGAAAATTCTCCTGCCAAAGGCATCTAAGGTTCTGCATTCTCTTCCTGGAGGAGCAGAAGAGTGCCTTTTTGTACTCTATCTTCTTCATAGCAGACTCCACCACAATGGAGTGGTGAGGACGCTGAGTCTTATGGAAGCCAGGACAAGGAGGAGCACGATACACGGTGTCCAACCTGCGAGAATGAGGTGAAGTGGTGAGAGGAGTCTCCCATATGCCCAACATGTGATCATAAAGAATCTCCTGTATTGGTAAAGTGGCTGCCTCTTTAGGAGCCTTAGAATATTGTAAAATATCTAATTTTTTGGCTCTAGGCTTTGTCTCAGGGGCCACTGAGATGGATAGGCCCCTGGCCACTTCCCTAATGAAGTCTTGAAAAGACAAGTCTTCTGAAGACGACATTCTCCTTTTTGGAGAAGAGGGCTCCCGAGGATGGATCACCGATGCTTCGACAGAGACCTCTGATTCATCAGAGTCTTCAGAGGAATCGAAGTATCGCCTGTCTAGATGCTCCTGCAGAGCCTGATACGCGTACCGGGTGGTATCGACATCGGGAGTATTCGGTACTGATGGGCATCACAGAACAGTGTACCGCTGCAGTCGACACCGAAGCGGATGTCGATGCAATCGGTACCGGCACCAGAACCGATGTCGGTACCGGTGCCGGAGTCGGTACCGGCAACGGAGTTTGTTGCGGTACCGAAGGTGTCGCAGCTTGTATAAATGCCGTGATGGCACACTGCATGGTCAGGATATTCTGATCCATCGACGCAACCAATGTCTGGATGTCGGTACCAGTGGGAACCACCGGTACCCCAGAACATGGCAACAGGTGATTGGTCGAGGCCGAGCCATCGATGTCAACCTGTGACCCCATAGATAAAGCTTTGGAAGCCGGAGCCTCCCGCCGGGGTAATTTTGCCGGTGCGGATTCCTCAAGGGCAAGCCCGGAGTCATCTCGATACTTAGAGGGAGATTTACCCTTCGAGGACCGGCTGGATTTAAGTTTGGTTACCTGAGATCCATGTGAGGAAGAAGCAGCCCTGGAAGACGTCGATTCAACCGAAGCAGCATCTGAGGGAAACAGGGTACTGACCTTACCTGCTCGATTCTGTAGACCTCTTTTAGACATCATGGAGCAGGACTCACAATCCGCAATGGAGTGGTCAGGACCTAAACATTTTAGATACCATTCATGGGTGTCGGTGACAGAAATAGTGCTGCTGCACTTTGTGCATTTTTTAAACCCAGAGGCGGGCTTTTCCATGAGGAAAAATTTCCTAGGCCTAAGGCCAAAGAAGAAAATGCACGGAAGTGAGAAAAACAGTAGTTTTTTTTTTTTTTTTAAGAAGAAAGAAAAGACCGGCGGTACCGGTCCAGCGTCGAGAAGGCAGACACGCGACCAAAGAAATAAAATAAAGAAATTCTTCAGCGGTGACAGGAACACGACCTGCTAGCTCCGCGGAAAAGAAGAACTGGAGAGAGGCGGTTGGGAAAGGCAGGAAGGCAGCGTGCAGGCGCTGTGGGATGCTCCCAAAAGCTTTCCTTTTGTACGCTGGGGAGCGTTCCCGCGCAGGCTCCGTCGGTACCGACGATACCCATATGTGAAGACTCATTCCTGCTTGTTCCTGGAGATTGCCTTGATGGCCCCTTGGGATCCTCCACAACCTTTGGATAGGCGGTCCTGCGCACAGCGGAATGCCAAACAGTTACCTCAGATGTCAAACCCTGACGCCTCGCTGCCGTCGTGGACTGTACATCGTTGATTTGCACTATTGTTTACTGCACTAATGCCGATTTGCACTATTGCGAACTTGCTCTAAGACTGACTTGCAGTACCCTTGCCTGTTTTTTTTTTCTGCTCCCTTAATTACCAGAGCTGTTGTCTATCTTTGCTAATCCACACTGTTGCCACTATTGCTGTTCTCGTGGTCTCCCTAGTTTTGCCTTTGTTGCACTGTTTTTATTACCTTGTTGCACTTATTGCCTGTTTTGTTGCACAGTTATGTTCTTCAATAAATACCCTGATGGGTGTTCCTTTCTGGGTGGCACAGTTTTCAGCCTCTGACTGTTTCTGGACCCTCAGGCCTCCTTTTGGCAGGCTCTCCTCCACAGCATCCTCGGGTGCGGTGGGGTACCACTTCTCAGAGCAACACACTTCTTTGCTTCCCCTGGCTCGGGAGTCACCTATGCATGGCTTATAGTGCTTGCCCATGGAGAAAGTGAGGTTACTTACCATAAAAGGGGTTCTCTGTGGACAGCAGTATGAGTCAGCCACACCATCCCGCTCTCCTCCCCTGGATCGAGCCTGCTCAGCTGGGAAACCACTGAGGAAGGAAGGGCTGGGACCCGGCAGGAAGGGGGAAGGACAGGAAGCTCAAGAGAAATTTTAACGATTAAGAATTTGAATTCCTCTGAGCTATTGGAGAGCAACTGCCTAGTACCCAGAAGATCAAGGGTTTGATTCCCACTGGCACTTCTTGTGACTGTATTATACAAACTATATAAAGGTCACTTTTTTGAGCGCATATAACAATATAACGTATCCTTAATTTTTCAGCTCAATCATAACATAGGAGTTTTGTGCGATATTCGGTAATGCACTGCCTAAACTTAGAAACCATTTATCTGGATGCCCCAAGGTCTCAGACTTATATGAGGCTTAAATCAGCCAGACTTGCTGGAATGAAAAAATGCCTTCTTTCGCATCTGAGACCTTGGGGCATCCAGATAAATGGTTTCTAAGTTTAGGCAGTGCATTACCGAATATCGCACAAAACTTCTTGTGACTGGGCAAGTCACTTTACCCTCCATTGCCTCGGAAGAAAAGGCTGGCAATCTACTTCTGGTGATACATTGCCAAGAAAACCCAGAGGTAGCTGGGTCGCTATGAGTCAATACTGACTTGATGGCACTGAAAAAAATAAAATAAAATTGGAGCGCTACTCTGGTCCCAGAGGGTGACACCCCAGAAGACGACATCCTATGCATGGCTAACTCATACTGCTGTCCAAGGAGAACCCGTTACGGTAAGTAACCTGTTTCTGAGGTCGAGGAAGGGGTGCAGGCCCCCCCCCCCCCGTCTTTTTGGGAACGAGAAAGCGGAAGTAGAGGTTGGACAGTTCTTGCTGCAAGAAGGTCTGGTGTGCAAGGAGCCGAGCAAGCTCCTCTGGGGAGAAGGGAGGAGCAGGCGGAGACTGCATCTGTCTCGAATTACCTGGAGGACCCAGGTGTCTGATGTGATTGATACACACTCCGGGGTGAACCGGGACAGGCATCCCCCCACCGGCGGGAGAGCTGCCGGGCGGCGATAGGCTATGTCGACGGCATCAAAACCCCTGAGTAGGCTGGGGTGGCGAACTTAGTTTCTATCTCAGCGGTCTTAGCCTCCATAGGTTTGCCGAACAACTGTTCGCAAAGGCAAGGGCACTACTCCAGGTCCAAAGACTGGAGCCACGCCTGGCCCCGATGCCAGCCGCTGCCACCCAGGCGGAGGACTGAAACACACATGCGGCACGGGAGAGGTACTTCGAACACTCCACAATGGATTTGAGGGGGAGGGGTCTGGAACCTTAGGAGAGGTTCGCCCCCAAGGCCTGCGGCGAAACCACCGGAGCTCCTTGGCAAAGTCCCACAGGAACATGCCCATATAGAGCTGGTTTGCTTGGATACAGCAAGCGAGCATGGAACCCTGAAAGGTCTTACGTCCCAGGGCATCGAGGGCTCTCGACTCCCTATTTGGGTGGACCGAATAATGAGAATTGGGGCTCTTTTGCTTCCGCATTGCTGACTCCACAACCATGGAGGTGTGTGGGAGCTGGGTCTTTCAGAACCCTGGGCCACGCTGAACTCTATACATGGTGTCTAGGCGCTTGCTCACAATGGGGATCGAAGCAGATATCTCCCACATGCAGAGGAGCAGCCTTGACAATATGGGTAGAACCAGGACAGTAAGAGATTCCAGAGGTGGGGGACTCTTACAGCGTAGTTACTCACCTGTAACAGGTGTTCTCCAGGGACAGCAGGAATCAGTCAGTCCTCACATATGGGTGATGTCGGCACTGATGGAGCCCTCGTGTGGAGCAATTCCCCAGCTTTCAAAGAAAGCCTTTGGGATTGCATGCGTGATCCCCTTCCCGCCCAAGGGTGCCATCTTGCTCAGTCAAATGACAGCTAAAAAGACAAAATGAATAAAAATTAATAGGACTGCAACTCCAGGGGAGGAGGGAGGGTTGTGAGGACTGATTCCTGCTGTCTCTGGAGAACACCTGTTACAGGTGAGTAACTACGCTTTCTCCAGGAACAAGCAGGAAGTCAGTCCTCACATATGGGACTCACTAGCTATAAGCTACCAAGAAACCCTAGCTGAAAAATGGCTCCCTCTAGAAGAGCCGCAGCAGCTGTCATAGGAATTCAGCGGAGACACAACACCCCCTGTAGCCTGACACCAGAGGGCAGGAGTTGCCTAAACCTCAAATAAGTTACGGAGTACCGCCTGGCTGAAAGCACTGTCCCGTCAGGACTCTCCATCCAAGCAGTAATGGGCTGCAAAAGTCAGGCTTGAAGACCAGGTTGCGGCCCGGCAGATGTCTGCCAGCGAAACAGAGCAGAAGTGAGCCACTGATGCAGCCTTAGCCCTGACACAGTGGGCCGTGACTCGACCCTGCAACGGGAGGTCAGTCGCCCTGTACGCCCAGGCAATGCAGTCTGCTACCCAGGTGGACAACGTGCGCTTGGAGACAGGTAGCCCCAGTTTACTGGGGTCATAAGAGACAGAGCTGAGTAGCCTTTTGATGTCCCCGTGTACGTTCAAGGGTATGCAGAACTGCTTCTGTCCGGCTAGAATGCGGTCTGGGAAAGAATGGCAGAAGAACCACCTCGATCGAACCATTATCGATCCGGTAATGCTTGACAAAAGAATGCAACGACGACCAGGTCGCCGCCTTACAAATTTCAGCCGCAGGCACCAAATTGTACTCCGCCGAGGAAGCCGCTTGCGCTCTAGTCGAATGAGCTCGCAATCCAGCCGGCACAGCCCTGCCTTTGAGAATATACGCCGACGAAATCGCCTCCTTAATCCATCTAGCAATTGACGCCTTGGACACAGACTCTCCCTGCCTTGGTCCGCCAAATAAAACAAGCAATCTATCCGTTTTACGGAAAACCGCCGTTCTCTGCAAATATATCCGCAAAACTCGACTCACATCTAACCGATGCAACCTCGTTCCAGTCCGGACCGCCACAGAAATGGTTTGATTCATATGAAAAACAGACACCACTTTTGGCAAAAAGGAGGGCACTGTGCATAAAACCACCTTCTTGTCATGGAAGATCAAAAACGACTCTGCACGACAACGCTTGCAACTCCGAGATTCTGCGCGCAGAAGAAATGGCCACCAAGAACACTGCCTTCAACGTGAGATCCTTCAAAGTCGACTTAGACAAAGGCTCAAAAGGCCCACGCACCAACGCCTCCAACACCAAGTTGAGATCCCAAGTCGGCACCTGAGCCCGGAAGGGCGGACGCAACAGGGAAGTCGCCCTCAAAAAACACTCCACGTCCGGGTTAGCTGCGAGCGCGACACCTTGCACCTTTCCCCTATAACAAGAAAGGGCTGCCAACTGAACCTTCAAGGACGCGGCCGCTAGCCCCTTGTCAAAAAACTGTCCTGCAAAAAAGTCAAGAATCTGCGGAATAGAGGCCCGCAGCGCCCTAATCTTCCGCAGGTCGCACCAAGACTCAAGAAGTTGCCATACCCGGATATAAGCCAACGAAGTAGAGCGACGCCGGGACCTCAGCAAAGTGGCTACCACCGCTGCCGAATAACCCCTGGCCGTCAACCATGCCCTTTCAATAGCCAAGCCGTAAGAGAGAACCGATCCACCTGAGGCATTAATAAGGGACCATGCCCCAACAGATCCTCCCTGCATGGCAGTCGCCACGGTGCCTCCACTAGAAGCCGCACCAGGTCGGCATACCACGGGCGTCTTGGCCAATCCGGCACTACTAGAATCACGAGCCCTCTGTGCGTCTATCTTCTGAACCAAGCGACCTATCAAGGCCCAAGGAGGGAAGACGTAAAGGAGCTGTTCCGTCGGCCACCTCTGCAAAAGTGCATCTAAGCCCTCGGACATCCTCTCTCGCCGCCTGCTGTAGAACCGCTCCACCTTCACCGAAGCAAAGGTGGCCATGAGATCCATCACAGGGAGACCCCGGAGTTCCACGATCATCTCGAAGACCTCTCGATTGAGGACCCACTCCCCCGGATCCACTGCATTCCGACTCAAATAATCGGTGGTCACGTTGTCCACCCCGGCCACATGCCCCACCGTTAATGCTTCGAGATGTCCTTCGGCCCACGCGAGAAGCTCCTCCGCCTCTGCCTCCAGCGCTACACTGCTGGCTCCCCCTTGCCGGTTGACAAAAGCTACCGCTGTGGCGTTGTCTGACAGGACTCGAATCGCCCCGCCCTATACCTGGGGCTGGAAGGCCCTTAACGCAAGGTAGACTGCTCGGAGCTCCAACCGGTTGATGGACCATTGCCTTTCCTGATCCGACCACTGTCCCTGGGCAAACTGCCGCTCGAAGTGCGCCCCCCAGCCGTAAAGACTGGCATGTCGTCAGGGGCTTCCAGTCCGGCAACTCTAAGGGCATTCCCCTCTCTAGATTCCTGGGATTCAGCCACCATTGAAGAGCGAACTTCACCGGCTCCGGACAAGTCAACTGTCGAGACAAGGGATCGGACTGATTGGACCAGCGCCGGAGCAGCGCCACCTGCAACGGCCGCATGTGAGCCCTGGCCCAAGGCACGAGGTCCAACGAGGCCGCCATTGTCCTCAAAAGCTGTAGATAATGCCACGCGGAAGGCGCCTTTCTCCGCAGGAACGCTCGAACGAGCCGGCGCAGACCCTGGGCTCTGGCTAGTGGAAGAAACACTCTGCCCGTCCTTGTGTCGAACCGAGCTCCTAGATACTCCAGCTCCTGGGTCGGAGTCAACTTGCTTTTTGCCACGTTGACGACCCACCCTAAGCTTTGAAGAAAGCGAACCACTCGACCAGTGGCCTCCTCGCTCTCGCCCTGGGACTTTGCTCGAATCAACCAATCGTCGAGGTACGGGTGAACCAACACCCCTTCCCTGCGCAACGCCGCCGCTACCACCATCACCTTGGTAAAAATCCGCAGAGCCGTCGCTAAGCTAACGGTAACGCCTGGAACTGAAAATGACCCATGGGAACCGCAAACCGCAGGTACTGCTGATGCTCCAAGCGAATGGGAATGTGCAGATACGCTTCTGAGAGGTCCAGAGAGGTGAGAAACTCCCCCTGCCGGACGGCCACAATGACTGACCGCAGGGTCTCCATGCGAAAATGAGAAACCCGGAGGCACTTGTTGACTCCTTTGAGGTCTAGAATTGGCCGCCAAGAACCCTCTTTTTTGGGTACCACAAAATATATCGAGTACCGACCGCAACCGTACTGGGCGGTAGGAACCGGCACCACCGCTTTTAAAGCTTTCAACCTTTGTAAAGTCTCCTGCACCGCCCGACGCTTGGGCTATGTTCGGCAAGGAGACTGGACAAAGGACTCCTTAATGGGTCGACGAAGTTCTAGGGCATACCCTTCCCTTATTACCTCCAGAACCCAATGATCCGATGTGATTTGGACCCAGGCAGGGTAAAACTGCGGCAGTCGCCCTCCCACGGCCACTACCTCTGCCCGGGTCCCCCTTGTTTCATTGCGGCTTTTTGAGGGCCGAGGAGGAGGAGGCTCCAAAACCTCTCCCCGCAATCCTCGAAAATTCTGGGACCGATAAGGAAAACGACCTCTCTGAAACTGACCAAACCGGGGCGCTCGAAATCTGCGAAACTCCCTCTGCTGCCTCCTGGAAGGCGCGAGCGGCCTATTAGGCTTCTGCTTGTCCTCCGGCAGGCGACCCCCTTTAGACTCCCCGAGGTCCTTCACCAACTTGTCTAAATCCTCTCCAAAACGAAGCTTGCCCCGAAAAGGAAGCTTTCCCAGCCTAGCCTTGGAGGCACCGTCTACCGCCCAATTTCGCAACCAGAGATACCTCCACGCCACCACCACAGACGCCATACTCTTAGCCAGACCGCGAAGAAGGTCATACTGAACATCTGCTAGATAGGCCGCTCCCGACTCCAGCCGGGACGCCTCTTCCGCCATCTCGTCTTCCCGACCCAGCGAAATCCGCTGAGCCCATCGCAAACATCCTCTAGCTACCCAAGCCCCACAAATAGCAGCTTGCAAGGATATGGCGTTGACATCAAACACCTGCTTTAACAGAGTATCCAGCCGACGGTCCTGCGCATCCTTAAGGGCCGCACTGCCTTCCACTGGGATCGTGGTCTTCTTGGTAACCGCCGAAACCGTTGCATCCACTTTAGGTGATTTAAAAAGTTCCCTATCTTGTTCTTGCAAGGGATACAACCGAGCCATCACCCTGGAACCCTTAAGACCAGCCTCCGGCGAGTCCCATTGCTCCTGAATCATTTCCTTAAAAATCCTATGCAGCGGAAACACTTTTTGGGACTGCCGTGTTGCCTGAAGCAACGGGTCCTCTAAGGACAAATCCGGCAAACTCTCCGCCACCGGCATATTAAGAGCCTTCAGAGTCTCAGAAATCAGAGCTGCCAGTTCTTCCCGGAAGACCCTAACCACCCTAGCCTGGTCGTCCTGCTCTGCAATCTCGCCCTCTTCCAGCTCCAGATCCACGTCCGAATCCGGACCGTCAGACCTCCTCCGAAACTACCGCAGCTAATTTAGCTCTCTTATAAGGAGTGCCTTCCTTGCCCTCGACTAGGGAGGTTCCTGGCTGCTTTAGACCACTCCCCACCTCCGCAGCAGCCTGCTTACCCCCTAGGGCTTGCTGCAGTAAGGAGAGAAAATCCTGGGAGAAAATTTGCGCCAGCCCCCCCTGCAAGCCCAAAAGGGACGTGGAGGGCTCGGCTGACAAGGGAGGCCCCTGGGAGGGCCTTAACGAAGGTCCTGCTGGAGAGAGCAGTTCAGGAGAGCCTGACGTCCCCTCCCCCGGATCCGCTCTATCCATCTCTACATCCTTTGACTCCGCTTCCAACGTGCAGCCCTTACAGATCCCCAGCTCTCCCCAGTCGGGGGATTGAGCCTCAAGCGGCAGGAGGAGCAGCGGGAACATCCTCGCCCAATCGGGGCTTGCTGCAGGACCTTTAAAAGTTCGCGCCATCGGGCGGGCCCGCGCCTGAGGGCCCTTTGGCGTGGACCGAGAGGAAGGCCGGAACCCCGCACCACATAAGAAAACCAGTCTGTTATAATTATCTGAGCTCACACGGGAAAGGTACTAAATAGCATAGCCCTACGATCTGTTACTGTTTTGCCTTTCAAGATACAATGTAACCTGTTGGGATCCTATCCCATTACTGCTATCTCATTTCTGCTAGTATCCTCTCTCGTTACTGCATCATCCCAGTATTGCACCATATCATTATGTATCTCCTTGACATGATTGAAATGTATTCAATATCGTAGGTATGTAATCTATACTCTGAGGCCTCGTTCTACGACAGACCCCTCTACTGTTCCATTTAAATTACTCCTCTTTCCTACAGTGACTCATTACTATATTTTGTCTCACTACTATATTGTGCCTCATTGCTACACTGTACTGTCACATTACTGCACCCGACTGCATCATATCTACAGTGTCTCACACACAACCTCAACTCTCAATATGGCCCTCCAGTTCGCCTCCCTCTTTAGCTTTTACCTCCTTACTCACTGGCTTGGAACCACCCAGGCCCTCTATACATCTCACAGCAATATTCCTGTCCTGAATAGCCATGGAAAAAGATGGTTTGGACCCCCATACTCCCACCCAGGAAGTGACGCCTACACGCGCTGCTCCCACCTTATACATGTTGCACTTTAGTTATCCAAAACACCCAGCCAGGAAAAACCTCTGAGCTGCCGACCACTAAAATGTGCCATCATTAACGTGCGTTCTATTCGCAAAAAATGGCGTGTTGTCCTAGACACAATCTCACTTTATGACCTAGAGATACTTATGATCACGGAAACCTGGTTAACATCGGAGGACAACGTTCTCCTCAACCAACTCCTACCCCCCAATTTCTCCATACACACGAGACAGAGAAAACAAAAAAGGAGGTGGGGTGCTCATAATCACCAGATCAGACCTTGACTTCCACATATCAGATTCCTCTAGCACAAACAGTCTAGACATTCTCTCTATTGCAAACCAGCATTGCTCCCTCAACCTGTTATACAGAACGTCGTCTGCTTGTCCAGATGACCTCCCAACCATTATTGACCTTGCGGCCAACACCCTCAGTCCCAATAAACCAAATTGGATAATGGGTGATTTCAATCTCCCATCGTTACCTCAAAACCATGCAAATGCCTTCCTTGGTGCCATGGAAGAACTAGCACTTAAGCAAATCATCAATGAACCCACACATATAAAGGGGAATGTTCTTGATATGGTATTTGCTCCTCAGCCAGTCATCGATAAAAACCACAATCTACCAATATCAGTCATTGATGTACCTTGGTCAGACCACAAATTGATTATTATCCAGATACCCATCAACAATGAGCAGCTGCACAGAAGCCGAAACCCGAACAGCACATCACGAACATCCACAAGAAGCTTTCGCCCATTTAACAGGGAACACATCCTATCTGAGACCCAATCTCTCCTCAACAAAACCACGCCTGACCTTGAAGAACTGATCTCATCCTGGAACTCCAACTTAAATGCCATCTCACAACGCCCGAACTCCAACAACACAGCAAGGATGAAGAGAAGCTCTGCCCCGTGGTTTTCTCCTGAGCTGCGATCTTCTCTTACTCAACTACGCATACTCGAGTGCCGATGGCGCCGATCGCTCTCTACTGAAGATCAGACCGCCTACCGAACCCACCTCTCAATACATCGTGAAGCAATCACAACCAAAATGAAATAATATCACACCGACACCCTAAAGAGATCACTGAATAAACCATGTGACCTCTTCAACTTGGTCAAATCCCTCTCGAAGGAACCATCTCCCGAACATCACAGTGTGATTCACCCACAAGAATTCGCTAACTACCTGCAATCCAAGATCGTACAAACTAACAAGGTTTCAGCAATCCCGTACTAAGAACCAACGGGCCTAACCCCACTTGACAAATTTTCCACACCATCCACTAAATGCATTGAAGATACCACAGCATCCCTCAATACCTCCACTGCGCAGACTGATCCATGCCCAGCTTTTTGGATTAAGGAGCTACGTGGTGTGTTCAGTCCTTTCATCACAAATCTAATGAACCTCTCCTTCACAACAGGATACTTCCCCACAACACTCAAGCAGACATCCATTAGTCCACTATTAAAAAACCCCAAGCTTGACACGCAAAAGGTCGATTCTTATAGGCCAATAGCTAGTATTCCCCTCCTAGCTAAGATAACGGAGAAAGAGGTACAACGGCAAATTCAAGATCACATAGACTCCGCAGCTCCCCTAGATCACTGCCAACATGGGTTCAGAGAATATCATGGAGTCGAGACCCTACTCACTAGTCTATTCAACGATATCATCACAGGCATTGACAACGTCCGACAAGGTTTTGTGCTCATCTTCTTAGACATCGCCGCTGCGTTCGACTCGGTGCGTCACGAAATTCTCCTCGGTAGACTGAAAGAGAAGGGCATCTGCAACATTGCGCTAGGATGGTGTAAATCCTATCTGAAAGGAAGATGGCAATACGTGAAGTCTGGATCAGAAGAGTAAACATTTCCATCAAAAACAAGGTGTACCTCAAGGCTCCTCGCTGTCCTCCCTATTATTCAATATTTACATGCAGCCCATCTGCAACATCATAAGATCATTCAACGTGAGCTGTTTGATATATGCAGATGACATTCTTTTATACATGCCGTTCTCTACAGCCCAAATGGACCTAGCACCGATGATAGACTGTTTCAACGCGGTCTCAGCGTGGCTCCAATCACAGAACCTACGCATTCAACATAAAAAGACGGAGGTGCTTTTCATCACCAGAGACCCCAACTTTACTCCTCCTTCCCATGTCAGTGTCAAGGAAGCAGACTTACAAACCAAAGAAACAATAAGATACCTTGGAGTTACATTGGACCAACGTCTGGATATGAAACACCACATAAGCAACATAGTCAAAGCTGTATACTTCAAAATCCGCACGCTCAGGCATCTGCGCTCCCTGTTGGACCCAGACGACTTCCGGCCCATATACCAAGCGCTAATCCTGCCTCACTTCGACTTTGCAAATGCCATCTTACAAGGTCTCCCTCAATCCACACTGGCCCCATTACAGCTGGCTATGAATGCCGCAGCAAGGGTCCTATACGGAGCCTCCAGAAGTGACCACGTGACTCCCATTCTTAAACAGCTTCACTGGTTACCCATCCATGGGAGGATCATCTTTAAAGCCCTACTCCTATCATTCAAGGCAATCAAGGGTATTTCATCCTCCTCCCTCACAGAACTTATTCACATGGTGCCCCCCAACAGATCCAGAAGATCAATAGCCGTAAACCTACTAATAACACCAAAGGCATTGACGAAGTGCAACATATCAACCACAAACAGGGCGTTCAGTTTCTATGTACCTAAATGCTGGAATGCTCTACCCTCTTACATTAGGGCTATTGCCGACCTATCGCAGTTCAGGAAGGCACTCAAATACCACCTTTTCCTCCAACACTACCCAACCAGCAATGGCACCTAGGCTTTCCCTCTGAAGAAATGACCCACTTGGAAACGACCCTTACTTTCATTATGATATTGTTATTCAATTCTAGCTGTGTAAATCTCATGTTTATAGTTTACCCCTGTTATCCAAGTTTGTATCCCTGTTCGATGTAAAACCAAACAGCTTGTTATGGTCGTTGTGTTATAATGTGAACCGTGCTGATGCCGAATAGTGCGGTATATAAGAAATTGTAATAAATAAATAAAATAATAAAATCCCCATCTCCGAAAGCGATCCCCTTTTTGCTCCACACATGACACACTGGGGGCCTGGAAGGCATACCGGAAAGCCTTCCCACAGCCGCCCCCGCTATAGCACAAAGAGGCCTGCCTTTCTTATGAGGAGCGTGACTGTTTCTGTCTACCTGCCTTTCTCTTTTTTTTTTTGTTTTGTCGTGCCCCTCTGGAGCTCAAAAAACTAACTATGCAGGCTAAGAAGAGGGGAGCTGCCGACAGAGCTATGAGCCCGCTACGGCCCGCCAACAACCTGCCCCAGCCCCCACAGCGCTTCCTGCCGAAAACGCTGCGTGTGTACGGCCTGCGCACCACTCAAGACAGCAGCCAAAATTTGCCACGCTTTGTCCCGCTAGGCCTGCAACGCCCCGAGGCTGCTAACAACTGCCCGAGCACGGCGATCCACTCACCGCGCGTACAGCAGCCTGCCGCCCTTCTGACAGCGCCGCAGACCAGTGATCCTTCGGCTCCAAAAACACCGCCGCAGTAGCTGAAGCAGCCGGCGTCGCAGTGAGCTCTCCCTCAACGCCTCCTCACCCGCTCTACAGGTTCGGGAGACGGAGGCCCCAACAACCACTCCCACACTCCCCCCTGAACACAGTACCTCCAGGGAGGGGGGGAGAGAGGGGGAGCAAATTTGGTGAGATCGTTATTCGTCCTCCAGCCGGCCCAAGGCTGTGGCTAGGAAATTGAAATGGCAGGATCACTGAAGTGCTGTGTCCATCCCCTGTTTCCTAAGGTTGATTTTGATTGAAGTAAATGAACAAAAAAGGCTACAAAAACCCTAACTGATTCCTCTAGTGAGCCCCCTTAGGCTCACACCTCCTTCAGCTGCCTTGGAGACTGAGCTTACTGGAGCAAGGAGGCGGTCCCACAGCTACTTATACTGGTGTCAAAGACAGTGGCGGGCTCAGTCTCCAAGGCTGCGGGGAGGAGGTGCTTATACCCCAGATGTCCGGGACTAGACTAGAGGGACGACAAGGAACGAAACATCTTTTCCTCGAGGGACGAGGACATGCATCCGAAGGGCTCTGTGGAAAAAGGGAGACTGAGCAGGATGGCACCTTTGGGTGGGAAGAGGACCATGCATGCATAGCAGCAATCCCAGAGGCATTCTTTGAAAGCTGCAGAATTGCTCTGCGCGGGCTCTGTCGGTGCCAACATCACCCATAAGTGAGGACTGACTTCTTGCTTGTTCATGGAAAATAGAGATTTTAGGAGTAGAGTGAAGGTGATGAGACTGGTCGGTCCATTGCATGGGATAGGTTTTTAGTGAGGGGGGGGCTGGTAGGGATTGGGAGGGTGGGGGTAACATTAGATCCAAGGTGTTGCCTTTGTTGTGAATGGGGGATGTCACTATTTGGGTGAGGTCTACTGATTCTCTGGCTGTGAGAAACGTGTCTGCTGCTGTGGTAGGTAGGGAGGGGAGGTTGAAGTCTGAGGATGAGAACGTCGTTCTTGGTTTTGGTGTGTTCAATGATGTTTTCAATTATGGCAGATAGGTCATTTGATCAGAGTAGGTGTTCGGTAGCTGAGGATGATGATTAAATAGCTGTTTGTGATGGTGACCGAGTTGATTTCACCTGTGCTTATATAGTTGAGAGGACGAAAATGTAGGTGTGATTTGGTTAGTTACAATACCCCTCCTCCTCCTCTCCTATTGTTTTGAGTTGATTGATGACATTGGCTGTGTCTGTGTGTGAGCCATGTCTCAGTTATACATAGTGGGCCCAATTCTGATCCCGATGTACAAAGGAGATTGCGATTCTGATCCCATGGGGCACGTCTAGCCCTGCGGGATCAGAATCGCGAACAGGCCTATATGTGCAGGCCGGGACTACAATTCAGTTCTGGCCTTCATGTACAGCCATAGCCTGGCTTACTCAGCCAGCACTTTTAAATGGAGCCGCAGCACCATGGCGTCCTGTTGCCATGGCACCGTGACTCCATTTAAAAAACACGATGCTGGCCGCTGCTAAAAGAGTTCATTCCCCACAGACCGACCCCCAATCTGGCCTCCTAAGGCCAGGATCGGGCTGCAGGGACTTAACTCTGCCCCCTGACCCATTCCGTGCCCTGGGCCTCTTAAAAGAACACGACCAGGAGAGTTACTACACCCTATACGTCCCGGGCCAGCGACCACCCACTCTCGGCTCATTAGCCATCCTCTAAGCAACAAGCAGCATTCAGT
This sequence comes from Ichthyophis bannanicus, assembly GCA_033557465.1. Classification (NCBI taxonomy): domain Eukaryota; kingdom Metazoa; phylum Chordata; class Amphibia; order Gymnophiona; family Ichthyophiidae; genus Ichthyophis; species Ichthyophis bannanicus. Next base: position 128,492,003 of record CM066048.1, read on the forward strand.
AAGCATGCACCAGATTTCAAGATCTATGCTCCCACATCCTTTAACTCCCTCCCACGTGCCACAAGCTCTTCAAAACCCACCTGTTCACCCTGCAATTTGCCTCCCCCCCCAAAACACAGCACTTTGTGAACAGTCTTTGGCAATATGCCTCTGCATAACCTTATTGCGAAAGTTACTGTTCCTTATACTTCCTATAAATAGTTGTAAACATTTGCTGTAAAAACGTTGTTTAACCTGTCCAAAATTGTATGTACATAGTTTTGAACATTGTGAAAGACTATAAAAGTTTAGCCAAATAATCCATTTCCAAAACAGAGCTGCATCATTTTCCATTCACCATTTTCTGGGAGACAAACAGTAAAGTATGCCACCACTAGCTGTACCAAGTAGCCAGATGGTATCACTAGAAGTTTCTAGTTTTTTCTGTCTCCACCTCTGCTGGTAGGGGGACACAACCCACATGTCTGGACTGGTCTAGCAGACAAACTTGAAAAAGTAGGTTTGATATGTTTGTTTTTTGGCTTTCAGACCTTTCCAAGTCAAAAGACTGACGTATCTAGCTGTATCACAATGTAACTCGCTTTGCACTACTACTGAAAATACATAACCTAAATCTAGAAAGTATCACTCATGTCAGCAAGCGTGTTCCCGAAGTCAGACACTTATCAGCTGTTCAGCTATCATTGACCTCTTAGTAAATCAGAAATCATTACTTACTGTGATGAAGCCAAAGCCTTTGGAGCGCCCAGACTCTGGCTCCTTCATCAGCTGAATGTTCTCGATCTGAGGTGGGAGAACAAGAAGAAAACATTTGCACTTGGCAGCATAAAAAGATGCTTCGTCCAAAGTTGGAGCTACTTTATGAACGTGTATAAAATACTATAATATTGTTCATACGTTCAATATTAACCTTTTGTAATAGCGTTGAATAAATAGATGATCTTGTTATCTTTAAAACAGAATACACAATGGTTTCATCAAAAAATATCTTCTTTATTTATTAAACTTCTCTTCAAAAAAATTGATTATCCAAACTTATAAATCACAAACTTCCAGAAACATCTTCTTAATAATTCACCATTTCTTCGTGAAAAAATTCTTTAAATTTATCAAGCTTATTTAGCACTAATAGAAGTGATTCCCGACGCTCTACTGCAGCGTCTCAAAAGCGTTTCAGTTTCGCACTTTCTTCAGGAGATTCTTCTTAGTGTTATAGTGGTTGCTGCCCACGTCTCATCGTTGCGCGGCGCCTCTTTCATTCAGAACTAACAACGATGAGACGTGGGCAGCAACAACTATAACACTAAGAAGAATCTCCTGAAGAAAGTGCGAAACTGAAACGCTTTTGAGACGCTGCAGTAGAGCGTCGGGAATCACTTTTAGTGCTAAATAAGCTTGATAAAATTTAAAGAATTTTTTCACGAAGAAATGGTGAATTATTAAGAAGATGTTTCTGGAAGTTTGTGATTTATAAGTTTGGATAATCAATTTTTTTGAAGAGAAGTTTAATAAATAAAGAAGATATTTTTTGATGAAACCATTGTGTATTCTGTTTTAAAGATAACAAGATCATCTATTTATTCAACGCTATTACAAAAGGTTAATATTGAACGTATGAACAATATTATAGCATAAAAAGATGGACAGCAGTAAAAACAGTAACAAAGCTGACCTTTCCAAAGGGCTCAAATATACCCCGCAACATGTCCTCTGTGATGTTGTAGTGCAGCGAGCCTACATAAAGCCTCATTGGGCCAGAGCTTCCCCGCTGTAGGTTGTTTGCCATGGCAGCCAGCCGGTTCTTCTCTGCCTGTATAGGAAAGAGAAGAGTAAATTAGACTTACCTGCTAATTGTTGTTCCTTAAGGAACTCTAGTCCAGTCCCGGAAACGTAGAGTTGTCAACCTCCAGCAGCAGCTTTGGAGACTGAATGATGTCATCGTCTTGATGTCACTGGTACAAATAGGCTAGATCCGCCCCCTTTCACCAGTACCTATTGACAAAGCAGACTCAGCAGAGCAACAAATAAGTAGCTATCTCAAAAAACTATAATGAACAGCATATACAGATAGAAAAGAACTGTAAGGAACAAGACAGGGCCGCCCTGAAAGAACGGGCCATGGCCCCAAAGGACTGGGAACTGAAGCACCAGAGCCCCGGCGCTCCCCAGCCCCTGCCGCATGCTGCAAACACCACAGAGACCCCCGCTGAAAGCGCTTCTCATCCCTGCGCCTCCCCGAGAGCCCGGACACTAAGAAAATAGATTCTGGTATTTTTTTTTTTTACAGGTTCAGCAGCTGTCCAATCTCACATCTCGCGCGGCTAAAAAACTTCAGGCTGTTCCACACCCACAGAACGGGAGGGATCCGGGACTGGACTAGAGTTCCTTAAGGAACAACAATTAGCAGGTAAGTCTAATTTACTCTTCCTTTGCGTCCCTCTAGTCTAGTCCCGGAAACGTAGAGGATGTAACAGAGCAGTACATATCAACGGGAGGGCCCTGAAACTCCAGCCTGAAGGACGGCTGACCCAAAACGACCATCCCCGCGCGCCTGCACATCCCAACGATAATGCCGAGCAAAAGAATGCAACGAGGACCAGGTCGCCGCCCTACAAATATCCGCCGCCGGAACGAGGCTGACTTCCGCCCACGACACCGCCTGAGCTCTCGTAGAATGCGCCCGCAAACCGACCGGCACCTCTTTGCCTCTCAAAATGTAGGCAGAACCAATCGCCTCCTTCAGCCATCTAGAAATGGAAGGACTTCGCCGCCGCCTCGCCCTTCCGTGGACCCCCGAAGGCGACAAAAAGCCTGTCCGACTTCCGGAATGACGCCGTACGACGGAGATACTTCTTGAGCACCCTCCGCACATCCAACCGGTGCAAGCGTCCACCCGCCTGAGCTCTCTGCTCTGCGGAAAACACCGGCAGCGACACCACTTGATTAACATGGAAAGCGGACACCACCTTCGGCAAAAAGGCAGGCACCGTCCGTAACACCACCTTATCCGTAGAAAAAGTCAAAAAAGGTTCCTGGCAAGACAGCGCCTGTAGCTCCGAAATCCTCCTGGCGGAACAAATCGCCACTAGGAAAACAGTCTTGAGCGTCAAATCCTTAAGCAACGCTCTACCCAAGGGCTCAAACGGTTGCCCGATCAGGGCGTCCAAGACCACATTGAGATCCACGGAGGAATAACCGAACGCCTCGGCGGTCGCAAGAGCAAAACCGCTCGCAAGAAACGTCGAATGTCAACATGCGCCGCTATCACCTGACCCTGAATCTTGCCGCAAAAACAGGAGAGAGCCGCCAATTGTACTCATAAGGAACTGGCCGAGAGTCCCTTCTCCATTCCCGCTTGCAAAAAGGAGAGGACGTTGGACACGGAAGCTCGCAAGGGGTTGATAGACCTATCGGAACACCAGGCCTCAAAAACACGCCAAACGCGTATATATGCCAGAGAAGTCGACCTCCGGCGCGATCGCAGCAGAGTGGCTGGCTACCACCGACGCCGAGTATCCCCGGGCTGTTAACCGCGCCCGCTCAAGAGCCAAGCCGTAAGCGAGAATCGACCCACCTGAGGCATCCGCAAGGGCCCTTGAAGCAACAGGTCCTCCCGAAGCGGAAGCCGCCACGGGACGTCGGCCACCAGTCGAACCAAATCCGCATACCACGGCCTCATCGGCCAATCCGGTGCCACCAGCACCACCTGACCCTTGTGCCGCTCGATGCGTTGTATCACCTTGCCGATGAGCGCCCAGGGAGGGAACACATACAGAAGACCCTCCGCGGGCCACGGTTGCGCCAGAGCATCCAGGACCTCTGCCATCCGCTCTTTCCGTCGGCTGAAGAAACGCTCTACCTTCGCCGTCCGGAAGGTCGCCATGAGATCCATCACCGGAATCCCCCACCGGCGCACAATCATCGCGAAGACGTCCGGGTGCAGTGCCCACTCCCCCGGATCCACTCGGCAGCGGCTCAGATAATCCGCTTCGACATTGTCGACTCCTGCGACGTGCTGAGCTGACAGGGCCTGCAAGTTCTGTTCCGCCCAGGTCAGCAGGACACTCGCCTCCTCCTCCAGAGACGCACTGCCCGTACCGCCTTGCCGATTTATATACGCCACCGTGGTCGCGTTGTCCGACAGCACGCACACCACTGCATGCCCCAGCACTTGCCGAAACGCTAGCAGGGCCTGAAACACCGCTCGCATTTCCAACCGGTTGATGGACCATAGCCACTCCTCCGGCGACCAAGTCCCCTGCGCAAACGAGCCCTCGAGATGAGCCCCCCATCCTGCTAGACTCGCATCGGTCGTGAGCAACCGCCAGCACGGAGGCTCCAGAGGCATGCCCTGCGTCAGGCTGTCGGGAAGCAGCCACCATTGCAGGCTGTCCACCACCATTGGGCAGGGCAGGCACTGGGACAACGCATCCCTCTGAGACCACCGCCGGAGAAGAGCACTCTGCAACGGCCGTAAGTGAGCCCTGGCCCACAACACCAAGTCTATCGTAGCCACCATGGTGCCCAGCAATTGCAGATACTGCCACGCCGTCGGCGCCCGAAGCCCCAGAAACCAACGCACCAGATCTCTCAAGGCCCGCGCCCTTGCGCTGGGAAGAAAGACCCGGCCTGGCCGAGTCTCGAAGCGTGCCCCCAAGTACTCCAGAGTCTGAGAGGGAGTCAGCTGACTCTTTGCCCCGTTGACTACCCAACCAAGGCTTTCCAAGAATTCCACCACCCGGGCGGTGGCTACCACGCTTTCCTCCCTCGACTTCACCCGGATCAACCAATCGTCCAGGTAAGGGTGTACCAGTATCCCCTCTCTGCGAAGAGCGGCCGCCACAACAACCATAACCTTTGTGAACGTCCAGGGAGCGGTCGCCAGACCGAAAGGCAGCGCCCGGAACTGAAAGTGTCCCATCGGTACCGCAAAACGCAGGAAGCGCTGATGCTCCCTCCGCACGGGGATATGAAGATAAGCCTCCGTCAGATCTAAGGACGTCAGAAATTCCCCCGCGCGAACTGCCGCAATGACGGACTGCAAGGTTTCCATGCGGAAGTGGGACACTCGAAGGCAACGATTTACCCTCTTGAGATCGAGAATCGGACGAAACGTACCCTCTTTCTTGGGAACCACGAAATAAATGGAGTATCGACTGGCGCCGAACTGGTCGACCGGGACGGGCACTATCGCCCGGAGCTGCTGGAGCCGCCTTAAGGTGTCGCCAACCGCTCGCAGCTTCCGAGGAGCCCTGCAGGGGGAAAGAACAAAGGAATCGCCTACGGGATGCTGAAACTCTAGGGCATATCCTTCCCGAATAACCTCTAAGACCCACCGGTCCGAGGTAATCTGGACCCAGGCAGGGTAAAACTCCCGTAACCTGCCTCCCACGGGCACCTCGCCCACCTGGGCCCGCCTCATCTCATTGGCACCGGAGGACTGGAAGGTACCAAAGCCCCTGCCCGCTCCGCGAAACCCTCGAAAGGACTGACCACGCGACGGAAACCTGCTCTGCTGCGATTGCTGAAAACGAGGAGTGCGAAACCTACGAAAATCTCTCTAGAGGCCTCTAGACCCAGAAGCCCCTCGAGTCTGCTTCGGCCTATCCTCCGGGAGCCGTCCCCCTTTGGATTCTCCGAGGTCCTTAACCAACTTTTCCAGATCTTCTCCAAAGAGAAGCTTACCCCGGAACGGAAGTTTACTGAGCCGGGACTTGGAAGAACTATCTGCCGACCAGTTACGGAGCCACAAATAACGGCGAGCCGCTACTACCGAAGCCATACATTTCGCCATACCACGAATAAGATCATAGTGAACATCGGACAGGTAAGCCGTGCCGGACTCCAGACGAGACACATCCGCCAACTGGTCCTCCGAGAGGGAGCTCTGGAGACGTTGAGACCAGCGCAAACAGCCTCTCGCCACCCATGCCCCCGCTATGGAGGCCTGCAGGGAAAGGGCACTCATATCAAATACCTGCTTCAGCAAAGTATCCAACTTCCTATCCTGCCCATCCTTCAAGGCTGCCGCCCCCTCCACCGGAATGGTAGTCTTTTTTGTGACCGCCGCCACCGCGGCATCCACCTTTGGAGAACGAAAAATCAGCTTATCCTGCTCAGAGAGCGGGTATAACCTGTCCAATGCCCTGGTTCCTCGCAACGCTGACTCCGGAGAGTCCCATTCCTCCTGAATCATATCCCGAAAGACTCTGTGTATAGGGAACACTCGCTGCGATGTGCGCACGGCCTGCAGCAGCGGATCCTCCAACGCCTCCTCGGAGGACGTGGCCCCCGCGGGCATATTCAACACCTTTAGCGTCTCGGAAATCAGAGCAGGCAGTTCTTCCCGCCGAAACACGCGGACCACCCTGCTCTGCTGCTCCTCCAACAATTCCCCGTCTTCCAAGTCCTCATCCGAGACATCTTCCTCCAGATCTGGCATTCCCAGGTCCTCTTCCAAAGGAGCTGGCGACGCCTGATCCAAATCGTCCCGTCGACTTTTAGGCAGCGCCACGTCCCCTTCGAGGAGATTGGACGACCGCCTCCTCTTTCCCCTCGGAGGACTGGGGGACTGAACCACCCGGTCCGGCTGCAGCAAGGCAAACGCCTTCTGCATCAAGGAGAAAAATTCGGAAGGGAACCCGGGCAACCTAGCCCCCTGAGACCCTTCCGGCAACAAAGGAACGCTGCCAGCGGAGGACGGGCCCGCAACCGGCTCCGAAGCAGTCAAGGAAGGGGGTCCGGACCCCCTGCCCTCCAGAGAAGCCTCTCCCTGACCTTGAGAGCCTTCCCCCAGGGACTTTTCCATGCCCATGGCCTCTAAAGAACACGCCTTGCACACCCCCGTGTCCAAAAGCTCTCCGCGCCTCATCCCACACACGAGGCAGCGGGGCTTGGCAGGCATGATCTATGAACAGCGCTGTAGTGGTGCAGATGAAGCCTTGTATAGCCCAAGGAGCAGCTCTATTTAAACGCGCTTTTTTTTTTTTTTTGCGTAGATCCACTAAGCCAGCTCTAACTAGCTGCCCCCTGACAACCGTTTGCCAAAACGAAGCTTCTAACCCCGAAAAAACGAAATCCAAAATGGCCGCCACAACGTTCACGGCGCCAAAAATCACACGGCCAGGCCTCCTGCACTCCCGTGGAGCTGTCAAAGCCCTGCTCCGAGCTAGCGATCACTCCCCCAAGGGACCCTAAGGTCTGAATTACTCACCGGAATCCCCAAGCACCGGGAGGAGAGTGAGGAAGGGCAGCGCTGAACCCCTCAGAAGCACAGCCTTGAAATCGGCATCAGCTCCTGGAGAGACTGCAGTTCACCGTGGCTCTAAGTCCTGCCTGCTGCTAGCAGTCTCAACCGTCCTCAACCTGCTCCTCACCCTTCCAAGTGGGTTCGGGAGCAGGTAGCAAAGGGCAGGCACACTCTTGTGCACTTGCAATGCTCGTTTAAATGCTGGGGCACTAAGGCAGAGGAAGGGGGGGGGGGGGAGGAGGAGAGGAGAGAGCAGGAACAGAGAAGAGAGAAACAGCCCCAGCAGCACAGAATCTCTGTCAGCAGCAGCAGGCACCTAAAAAAAAACCAAGGGAAAAATGAAATCCTAAGTTCAATCAAAGAATTAAAGCTCTGCTTATTTGTTCCTCTGAGCCCAGCCCCGGGCTCAGAACCTCCAAGCTGCTTGGAGACTGAAAGTACTGGTGAAAGGGGGCGGATCTAGCCTATTTGTACCAGTGACATCAAGACGATGACATCATTCAGTCTCCAAAGCTGCTGGTGGAGGTTGACAACTCTACGTTTCCGGGACTGGACTAGAGGGACGCAAAGGAATATAGCTATTTTCCACAAGACGCTTTCTACCCTCTCAACTAAACAAGCATCTCATTGTAGGAAGCAGGTCAAAAAGTAGTACTGCCTAAAACAGGACACTTTCCTCCCTCACCTGAGACACCTGGACAATGATAGGGACACCAAGCAGCCTCTGTCCAGTCAGTCCAATGGCCAGTGGCACAGACTGGATGTCACAGAACTCCACGTAAGCAATGCCCTTGGATCGGCGTGAGTTCCTGTCAGAGATAATTCTCACATCACGCACCTGTGAAAACAAAGGCAGATGGTTAGCAGCTGTGACACCACTTAGTGCACCTCTCCCTGCCAGCCAGGGCCAAATACCTTTCCAACAGCAGAGAAGAAGTCTTCCAGGTCTCGAGGGCGGATGCGAGCAGCCAGCTGCATGCAAAACACTGTGCGGGCATCCCGTTCCTCTGGGGAGAGATTATCAATAGGCTCCCTGAGAAAAAAGAAAAGCCCACGCATTGTTATTAACACTTCTCGCTTCATGAGATACAAGCCTCAAACCTATTGCTCTTGCCTCCATACCTTACAATGATATACAAACCAGGCCCCACAAAGAAAGGTTGCTTACCTGTAATGATGGTTCTCTACGGACAGCAGGATAAATCAGCCACACAGATGGGTAATGTCATCCCTCCTGACATCAGGCTGGACTTGCTCAAGACATACATACACGCTCCTAAGTGGATATGACACCACGCACAGAGACCGATACAGAATGGGTGGGTTCTGGACTGAACTACAGGAAAGAAAATTAGCAGGTAAGGTCTAATTTCACCTTCCAGGGCATCCCTCCAGTCCTGTCCTGTCCAGACAAATAGTACTGCTCTGCTACGTCCCAACGACATGTGGGACCAGAGAATCCCTACGCGCAGCAGTCACCCCAAAATGCACATCTTGTCTGGACTGTAAATCCAGATAATGCCAAGTGAAGGAATGAAAAGATAACCAGGTGGCTGCCCTACAAATGTCCAGAGGAGGAACCCTCCCTCTATCTCAGCCCAGGAAGCAGCCTGCGCCCTAGTGGAATGGGCTCGTAAACCCCTCGACAGCATGGTGATGCACTGCGATGGCGCTTAGGTGTACTCTGACCAAGCTGGACTTCAGTCCCACCAGCAATAGGTGGAGCAGGTATTGGAGCACCGCGTGTACCAAGCAGGAGAATGGGTTTGTCCATTTTTCTGTGCATCAGTGAGAAACATTGCTACCTGAAGGTGTATGCCCTTCTAGTGGAGGCCTTCCGAGAGGCTAGGAGAATATCTTCCACGTCCTGTGGAAGGTTGAGGAGGACTAGTGCTACCCTTTCAGCAGCCAAGCCATGAGCGAGAGGGACTCAAAGTCGGGAAATAGGAGTGTGTCCTGCTCCTGCGAGAACAGTCCTGTGGATCAGCCCAGGGGAAAAACGGCAGTTCAGTTGATAAAAGGAGCAGTAGGAACCAGGGCTGTCTGGACCACCAAGGGCTATCGGCACTAGCGATACACTGTCATGTTGAGCCTTGAACAGGGTCTTGGCTATCAGCGGTGTTGGGGGGAAGGCATAAAGGAGGCTTTCCGACCACAGGATGAGGAATGCATCTGCCGCTACGTGAGACGGGTGTGCGGTTGGCAGAAGCAGAAACAGGACAGCTGCGCACTGTCCAGACTGCCAAACAGGTTCATCACTGAGACGCCCCAGAGCCGTAACAGTCTTGAGGCCACTGCTGGGTCCAGGCACCACTCGTGTGGCTGGAGTACCCTGCTCAGCTTGTCTGCCAAGATATTCTCCTGGCCCAGGATATTCCTGGACAGCTCTCAGGAGCATTCCGCTGCATGTGGCATAAGAGCAGAGGGCTACCGCCTCCTGGCAGAGGGGGGTACGACTCAGTTCCCCCATTTGTTCATGTAGAATACTGCAACCTGATTGTCAGTCTGGATCAGCACCGCGTTGTGCTTAGCTGGTGGCAGAAGGCCTTGAGGGTCAGGAACTTTTTTTATTTTTTTTAGTGCCATCAAGTCAGTGTTGACTCATAGCGACCCAGCTACCTCTGGGTTTTCTTGGCAATGTATCACCGGAAAGAGATTACCCTCCATTGCCTCAGAAGAAAAGGCTGGCAAAGTGACTTGCCCAAAGTCACAAGGAGTGCCAGTGGGAATCAAACCCTTGATCTTCTGGGTACTAGGCAGTTGCTCTAACCACTAGGCTACTCCTCCACTCCCAGAGCAGTAGGAACCAGGGCTGTCTGAACCACCAAGGGCTATCAGCACTAGCGATACACTGTCACACTGAGCCTTGTGTCTGGAGGCGGTCGCAATACTCCTCCCATCCCATTAGGGAGGAGTCAGTGGTGAGGACTTTCTGGAGAGTGGGTGCCTTGAAGGGCATCCTGGCCTGAAGGTGACTTGGATTCTGCCACCATCCGAGGGAGCCCGCCAGCTCCATCCCTGAGCCTGTGCTTTGTTGCACCTCTCTGATTATGCGCTCCTGCTTGTCTCCGGAAGTCGGGTCATACCAGAGCAAAGGAAAGAGTTGAAATGTTTTTTGGTATAGTCTGTTGACATTATGGTATTATAATGACGGAGGCAGCATGCTCTGTTCTAGTATGAACTGACTTCTGGAGACAAGCAGGCAAGCATGCTCAGGGAGGCTCCCTGCTGTCTACAAAGAACCCCTGTTACAGGTAAGCAACTGAGCTTTCTCCGTGGACGAGCAGGCTATAATTAGCCACGCAGATGGGTGACAATCCCTGATGGCACCAGGCTGGACTTGCCCTCCCAGAGCCCAGAAGTCTAGAAAACTCTGAGCATGTCTGAGTGAACCCTCAGTACATGTTGCTCCTCCCTCTACCTCATCCACTGCCAAGCACAGACATGGCTCATCCTTACTGGATGCATCTTGCCACCAGGCCTGGAGCACTCCCTCCCCAGCAGGAAAAGGCAGCAGCAGCTGGATACCTGTCAGGCAAAAGGTCTTCCTCAGGATAGGTCAACACACCTCAGGGAACTAGCTGCAGAGGTGCAATGGCACAGGGCAGCACTACCGACCGGCTTCTCCTTCACTCGTTATTCTCTTTTCCAGGTCATTTATGAATATGTCAAAAAGCAGCAGACCCAGCACAGATCCCTGGGGTACACCACTATTCACCTTTCTCCATTGGGAAAATTGGCCATTTAGCCCTACCCTCTGCTTTCTATCTTTTAACCAGTTCCTGATCCACAATAGTAGTACACTGCCTCCTATCCCATGACTCTTTAGTTTTGCCAAAAGTCTCTGATGAGGGACCTTGTCAAAGGCTTTCTGAAAGTCCAGATACACTATATCAACCAACTCACCTTTGACCACCTGTTTATTCATATCTTCAAAAAAACAATAGATTAGTAAGACAAGATCTTCCCTGTCTAAAGCCATGTTGGCTGTCTCCCATTAGGCCATGACTATCTACATGCTGAGTTAATTTTGTTCTTTATGATGGTTTCTACCATTTTTCCCGGTACTGACGTCAGGCTCACTGGTCTGTATTTTCTAGGATCATCCCTGGACCCCTTTTTAAAAATTGGTGTTACACTGGCGATTCTCCAATCTTCAGGTATTACAGATGATTTTAATGAAAATTCACAGATTACTAATAGCAGGTCTACAATCTCATATTTCAGTTCTTTCAACACCCTTGGATATATACCATCCGGCCCAGGTGAATTGCTACTCTTCAGTTTATCTAATAGTTTTAATACATCTTCCCGATGTATCGTTATTTCCTTCAATTCTTCCACACCTTTAAATACCACTTCAGTCATGGGTAACACTCCTACATCTTCCTCAGTAAAGACTGAAGCAAAGAAGTCAGTCTCTCCACTATCGCCTTGTTGCCTCCTAGTGCCTCTTTAACTCCTCTATCATCTAATGGACCAACTGACTCACAGATTTTTTGCTACGAATGTACTTGAAAAAGTCTTTATTTCACGTTTTTGCTTCCGCAGCAAGCTTCTTCTCAAATTCTCCCTTTGTCTGCCTTATCAATGCCTTGCATTTGACTTGCCAGTGCTTGTGCTGTTTCCAGGTTTCGTCGTTTGGCTCTTTTTTCCATTTCCATTTTTCTTGCAGAGGTGATGACTACTAGAAGGCAGTTTTCCAGGCGAGGTGCTTAAGCAATGGACATTAAGGGTTAATAAAAGGATGTCCGCATGAATTCCGAGGATCACATTGAATATCCCAGGCTGGTGTGGGTGGTCGAATGGGCAGCTTAAGTGTTTATGAGACCCTTCATGAATCTAGAGACTACTGGATGCATGGAGATGAGTTACTCAATGAGAGGGATGTGCGAAGCGGCAACTGCCGGCAAGTGGTAGTGGACAGATGTAGTTTGAAGGCCCGAGTTGGACAGATGAAGAAAGTAGGAGAGTATATAGCTCACAAATAGTGGATGGGATTCCTTTCCATTGGAGGTTGCCCATCTTGAGAAAACAAGACCACTTGCGTTGGTGTCGCTGGTTGTCTGGATGCAGAAAGAATAGCAAGGACTAAGTGAATTAATTAGCTCATAATACCCTGAAGGCACCATGCTGTGAGGGAGAGGCTCGGCAGGTTGAAATGCAGCAGGCCGCCATGACTGGATGAGGAGGACCAACTGAGTTCCCAGAGGTATGGGAAGTTCCTGTAGGAGCACCAGGAGGTGAGGAAACCAGAGTTGCCGAGGCTACTTCAGCAGTATCAAGATTATCAAAGCTCTGTCTTGTCTGACCTGCAGGACCCCCATGATGAGTGAGTGAGAAAGAATGAAAGGCATAAAGGAGGCCACGGTACCAGTTCACGGCAAAGGCATCAGGACCCCAGTGCCATGGGCATAGTCAGATGGCACGAAATACTGGGCATTTGGTGCTGTTGGCAGAGATGAAGAGATCCACATCTAGCACGCCCCCTATACTGAAGACATTTTGAAGGGCTGTGGGACCACGTGTGTGGCGGCTGAGTTTGTCAGCAATCTGATTCAAAGCTTCAGGCAGGTATGTTGCACGCAGGGTTGTTCTGATGGAGGGGGTAAAGGTCCAGAGGCATGAGGCCTCACAGCAGAGCTGAAGGGAACTGGGCCTCTTTACTTGTTGATGTAGAACATGGACACTAGACACTTGTCTGTGCAGATGAGGATAAACTTGTGGCTTAGTCAGTGGGAAAACAGTGAGGGCATAGTAGACTCCCTTGAGTTGCAGAATTCTGATGTGTAGTGCTCTCTCCTGTGGGATCACGTGCCCTGTGTTGGTTCATCAATGCAGGTGTGCTCCCCAACTGTGTGTGGAGGCATCAATAGTCAAAGTGATGAGGCGGTGCCTGGAAGGGGCAGCCTACTGCAAGGTTGGACAGGGAGGTCCACCATCAGAGACTGTTGAGTAGGGTAACTCAATGTGGTCCTCTCTGATATCTGGGTGCGTAGAGACTGGTAGCACTGGCACCAATTGAACTGTAGATGCCATTGCAGGGGGCACATATGCAGCCATGCCAGCAGTACTGTGTGGACACAGGCAGCCATGCATCCCAGTAGTCTGGAGGGGCGTACGGGCTGCTGCTGCTACGTGACAGGCAGCAAGCACAGTTACTTACCTGTAACAGGTGATCTCAGGGAACAGCAGGAATTAGTCTTCACACGTGGGTATGTCGGCGCCGACGGAGCCCGCACGGGAATGCTCCCCAGCATCCAATCAGAAAGCTTTTGGGAGCATCCCTCGCGCCTGCGCGGTGACTTCCCGCCTTTCCCACTGCCTCTCCCCAGTTGAGTTTCATAGCTGAGACAGAAGGAGAGGAAGAGGAAAGGAAATAGATAGATACAACTCCTAGGGGAGGTGGGAGGGTTGTGAAGACTAATTCCTGCTGTTCCCTGAGATCACCTGTTACAGGTAAGTAACTGTGCTATCTCCAGGAACAAGCAGGAATGAGTCTTCACATGTGGGGACTCCCTAGCTGCGGGTGCCACGGGAGATCCCATAAAATGCGTATCCTTGGACAGGACGGCATTTTCCCAACCTGGATCCCCGGCATCCCCTGAGGGATGGGGGGTAGGAGTTGAGGAGAGAAGAGTTGCAGAGGAACAACAAAAAACTAAAGACCACAGGGGAGATGAGTCTTTAGAATGCATGTCAGGTATCATTAAAGCATTTAATGAACTAGTACCATATAGAGCTTACCTACTGGATTGTAGGAAGTAGAACTGTGATGGAAAGGTACTGTAGACGCAGTAGCGGAATCTTCAAGGGAACTCCACAGCAGTGAGGATGAAGTTCCAAATCTGGAATGGGCAGGTGACCCAGGTGTCAACTGGAGCAGGAGAAGAACGGCAGGTCTTCAATGGACAGCTTTATGTGAAAAAGCTGAGAACTCTTTTAGGCACAGAGTTATTAACTGAGGATTAAAAGAAGACTGACCGATCTGGAATTAGCCCAGTCCGGAAGGGAAGAGAGGGTATGGAGAAAACCCCTTTTCCCAGGGAAAACAGGAGGGTACTCTGGAACACTGAAGATGTACACTGTCTTTCCTAGCCAATACGAAATAGGAAGACATTGAAATTTGATACCTCACAGATAAGGAGGTGTATAACAAAAATAGAAGGTGTTGACGCCACAGCAATAACGGTGAGTACAACCGGACCCAGTTACCGAGCCGTATGATAATAGGCAAGCGGACTGTCTGGACCCCTCAGAAAGTAAAAAAACTTTAGTACCGACAGTTAGGGAGATAGTGGGTAATACACAGGGTGCTATGACCATCTCCCAAAATACATACATGAAAACAATACTGCCCGCAACTGAGCCACAGAAGAAACATCCACATGGGAATGTGATGCGAAACTTCATCTAATCGTAGGGGGCGAAAACCACCCGAAGAGTATAGAGAATCTATTTCTGTGGTACAGGGATCAGTGGAATAAGCAGATAATAATGCAGATAATAAAGCAGATAATAAGCAGATAATAATGCAGATCAGTGGAATAAGCAGTATAGTTGCGTGAAGAACAGAGGACAATATCAGTCTGGGGAGAGCACGTCAGGAGCACTTTAGGCTGCTGATGCGCCCCAAAGACAGAAAACGCATATACCAAGATACCAGGATGACCCAGCCAAGGGACTCAGGGGTATCAAGTACAGTAAAAGAGTATGCATTGTCCAAGAGGAGCAGAAACATAATGCCAAGCTGCAAGGAAAAAAGGGGGAATTCCTGCCAGATTGGGAGCTCCTTGGACATTCACGCAGAACAAACTTGTCTTCTGCCTCACAACGGAAGACAAGAGGGTATAATTATCTAGACAGCCATGGAATGACTATATAAGCCTCTTCTATTATATGGAAGACCCTCAGAGACAAAGTCCAATGCTCTATGGCAAGAGCCCATAATGGGAAGCCTCTCTGACGATTGCAGAGAGCATCGTGCAGGAGATGGGACCGACAGAAGTCGACAGGTTGCCACATCCTCGATAAGGACATGGCCAGAAGACAACCTGCAGTGAGTGAGTGTCAGCACACAGATGGTTGAGAGCAGCGTGCCGAAGCATTAAAGTACGCACTGGAACTCCTGCACGCACAGCAACTGAACAAAATAGCAGAGGAGATTCTCCCGTATGAAACAGGGAGAAGACAGACCAAGGGAGCGGGGGTAATCCGGCCCTGTCTGAGGAGTTGTCCCGAACATGCGTTGAAGGATAACAGGAAGTCTACACTGGAAAGAAAGAGAGAGAGAGAGAGAGACGTTCCAGTATGGTACCGACTCAAGCAGGGGAAACCCTGGAAGAGAGGGGTTGACGGTGACGTACCATATGGTAAGTCAGCAGAAGGAAAGAATGTCCATGTGGGGACAGAAGCTATCATGGGATAGCGGTGATCTCCCTTTATAACAATAAGAAAGGGAGAATACTGTGACCCATGGACAAAAGCCTACTGAAAAGAAAACACAGTGTAGAGTTGGAAGAAAAACTTCTGGTAAGACGAAGTTAATTGTAGACTGCAGCATACAGGAGCCTATGGCTGCCGGTTATGATTATCCTGGTGAGAGCCTGGGAACTTCAGACCAGGATGATGATATGTCCCTTGCTTGGGGACATCTGGAGGATGGGCAGAAGGAGGATGAAACTTTCTTTTCTTAGGGAAAGAAGGTTTGGTAGGACATTTCCTACATCCTGGGGAACAAGAAGGCTTAGGATGGTTTCCAGAACCAGGAAAGTCAGTGGAGCACTGAGCAACCCGACGTAAAGCCTCGATATTGAAAAGATTTTCTCCAGTACACGGAGAATTACCCAGTGTATGTTGTGCCCATCTGCTCAGGTCTGAAGCCTGCAGCCAGGCTGCACGACGTGCTCCAATAGCAATAGCAGAGGACCTGCTAACAGACTCAAAAGAGTCCAGAGAAGCACGAGAAAGAAACCAAGAGATATTCCTGCTATGGTTAAGAAGCAAGGAATAGTCCAAGGCCTTAGGTTCGGACAAAAAAGGAGACAAAAGAGATAATTTCTCTGTGACCTCCCGAAGTGTCAGACTCATATAAAAGATATATGAAATAATTCTGGAAGCCAACATGGAAGTTCGGAAGGTTTGACGCCCAAAGGCATCAAGTGCCTTAGATGCACAACCTGGAGGAGAAGAAGAATGCTTCTTCTTGCTTCTGACCTTCCTCATTGCCGATTCCACTACAATGGAATGATGCGGAAGTTGGTTCTTCTGAAACCCCAGAGAGGGGGGCACCTGATACACAACATGCATGGCTGTAGAAGGTGCAGGAACCTTTAAAAGCGACTGCCAAATCCCCAGAAGAAGGTCCTGCAAAGAAGGATATAAAGGAAGCATCATGGTTGCTTTATCTGCAGGACCTCGGTTAAGAGTAGGGCCAGGAATAGGAATGGCAAGAAAGTCTGCCATGTCAAGGAGAAATTCCTGAAAAGAAGGAACTCCCAGAGGAACTATTCCTGGGTAGGCTGAGGTTGAATGATCAGCTTGAACACCAGAAGACCTATCGGACTGGTGCACCAAAGAAATCCTGCTAGATGGAGAATGATACCGACAGTTCCGATTCGAGGCAGTTAGTACTGCATTGTCGGTTCCCGGTATCGATTCCAAGCTAGGCATCGAAAGGATCGAAGGCACCGATGGAACTACAGGAGTCGACATCGGTACCGTACTGCGTAGCCGGAAGGGGCAAGGATCGGTTCCGAAAACCGTCGGAACCAAGTCATCTAGACTGGATATCGATTCTAGACTGGGCATCGAACCGAGCGAGGTTATCGACGCCCGTCTAGAGGGCACCAACGTTGGTGGTGTCGTCGGCGATGCCGATCCCGGAAAGTTAATTGGAATCGCATCGGCGAGGACGCCTGAAGACGCCGTTCGGGGAAGAGAGGAACACTTGACACTGGCGCCGATGTCGGGGTATAGGTACCGCCCGAAGTCAGTGCCCCCTCCAAGCATGGCGTAGCAAGAGGAAAAACCATCTGGGGCGTATCGCTCGGCCCCGAGGCCCAGGATACCAGACGCCGAGCCCCGGTGGAGAGTGGAACACTCGACACCGACGCCGACGCAGGGGCATCGGCGCCGCTCGAAGCCGGAACCAACCTCGCGGCTGGCTGGGACAGAGGAAAGTCAGTCTGGGTCGTATCGATCGAAGGCACCGAGGACCCCAGATGACGATCCCTAGTGACAAACGGAGCACTCGACACCGGCGTCGATGCCGGGGAATCGGCCCCGTCCGAAGCCGGATGGGATGCAGGAAGGCCAGTCTGGGTCAAATCGATCAGTCCCGAAGGCACCGAGGACACCAGTTGACGATCCTTGGCAAAGAGTGGAACACTCGACGCCGGCGCCGATGCCAGGGAATAGGCACCGCTCGAAGCGGATACCTCCCCCGAGCATGGCTCAGGTATGTTCTGTGAGGAACGAACCCCAGGAACAACCTGAAACCCCGTGAATGCTTTGGAGCCCGAAGACGCCCGCCGAGGTTTTATTGCCAAAGGGGTCTTGAGGGGAAGGCCGGAGCTGTCATGCTGGGCATGAGACTTACCCCTCAAGAATTGGCTAGTCTTAACAGACTGTTTGCGGGTTACCTGATCCTGGGGAGAAGAAGAAATCGATGTCCTCACCTCAGAAGGAAAAACAGCATCGAGGGATACCCGAAAAAGAGAGGGTCTTCTCCCAACCCTAAAGCCCGATGGACCGGGGGAAAAAGGGTCAGGACCCAAACAGGATATACACCAAGTGGTGGAGTCTAAAAGGAAGACTAAGTCTCCACAGTGGAGGCACTTCTTAGGGGAAGGCGGCTCCATGCTGGAAAGGCCTCAGAAGGGACTTGAGGAGAAAAAGACCTTGAAGTGGTTAAAAGAAAAAAAACAAAGCACCGGCGGTGCCAGTATCGGCGGGAAAAACGGCCGCGACCACAAGAAAACAAAAAATAAGGATTTAAGAGAAAAGGTTTCTGTGGTGACAGGAAGTACGTCCTGCCGGCTCCGCGGAAAAACGAAAACTGGGGAGAGGCAGTGGGAAAGGCGGGAAGTCACCGCGCAGGCGCGAGGGATGCTCCCAAAACCTTTCTGATTGGATGCTGGGGAGCATTCCGTGCGGGCTCCGTCGGCGCCAACGTACCCACATGTGAAGACTCATTCCTGCTTGTTCCTGGAGATAGAGTGCTTCTGAGGATTCATAAGGCCTGGACCCACTGTTTGGATAGGAAGGTTTGGCCTGTAAAGTGTATGTGTGCATCGATGAATTCCAGATACTTCTGAGGAATGGGCTCAGACCTCTGGGTATTCAAGAAGCAGAGAGCCTGGAGAGTGGCAAAGATGGCCTCCCAAGTTGCAACAGAGATGAGTCAGTTGTTGAGATAGGGGTATACGGAGTGGTCCGGTCGCCAGAGGTGTGCAGCTACCAATGCTATGCACTTTCTGAATACCAGGGGGGGGGGGTGGACAAGAGACAAACAGGACTTTATACTAATAATGATGGGATGACAGAGTTCAAGGCCTCTGGACTTTTGGGGATTAAAAAAAAAAAAATAGTGAGTAGAATCAGACTCCTTTTGTCAAGCAGGACCAGCTCTATAGCAGTGTTGAGGAGCAGCTGGGTGATCTCTTGCACCAGTATGGGCACGTGATCGTGACCATGGGAGCAGACCGGGAAAGTGGAGGCAAAGAAAAATGAAGTCTAACCAGACAGGACAATGGACAGTATCCAGGAGTTTGTGACAACAGATTGCCATACGTCCGAAGTGAAGGATGCATCCACCTACCAGCAGGTAGTCAAAAAGT
Source organism: Ichthyophis bannanicus (assembly GCA_033557465.1). NCBI lineage: Eukaryota > Metazoa > Chordata > Amphibia > Gymnophiona > Ichthyophiidae > Ichthyophis > Ichthyophis bannanicus. The sequence continues at coordinate 128,511,092 of CM066048.1, forward strand.
AGAAGCAAGTTTGGGAAGGGTAGTTTTAAGGAAGAGGTTTTGTCTTCCGCTCCCCACTGGCTACTACTTTGGGTATTACAGAGTATATGGCCAATTTGGACAACGTTGCTTAAGCGACTACAGGCAGGGCTGGTATTTATAACATGGGTAAAATTGCTGAAAATACTGGTAGTGGTATAGATGCCAATAAGATGATATTGCAGGGCGATGCGCTGATGAAGTAGGTTCTGCTGGTTGAGCTGCAAGTTCCCAGACAGCAGAGGAATGATATTTTACCTCAGACGGCTTCCTACACCTTTGATCCAAAGCAGCTATTGCCTTAGAACATAAGATATGCCATACTGGGTCAGACCAAGGTCCATCAAGCCCAGTATTCTGTTTCCAACAGTGGCCAATCTAGGTCATATGTACCTAGCAGTTTCCCCAAGGGACACAGGTTCCACAATGCTTGTAGTGATTCAAGCATTGATATCCTGGGTCCCTTCTTAATAATGGTTTATGGACCTTTCCTCCAGGAACTTGTCCAAACCTTTTTTAAACCCAGCTACACTAACAGCCTTTACTACATCCTCCGGTAACAAATTCCAGAGTTTGATTACACGTTGAGTGAAAAAATATTTTCTTTTATTAGTTTTAAATAGTTTACCCTGTAGCTTCATTGCATGTCCCCTAGTCTTTCTATATTCTGATAAGGTAAACAATCGATCTACGTTTACCCGTTCCACTCCGTTCATTAATTTATAGACTTCTATCATATCTCCCCTCAGCCGTCTCTTTTCCAGGTTAAAGAGCCCTAACCTTTTTAGCCTTTCTTCATAGGAGTATCCTTCCATCCCCTTTACCATTTTGGTGGCTCTTCTCTGAACCTTTTCTAAAATCGCTATATCCTTTTTAAGATACGGCGACCAGAATTGCACACAATATTCAAGGTGCGGTCTCACCATGGAACGATATAGAGGCATTATAATATCTTTTGTTTTATTTTCCATTCCTTTCCTTATCATACCTAGCATTCTATTTGCTCTCTTGGCTCCTGCTGCACACTGGGCCGAGGGTTTTAACATGGTATCCACAATGACGCCTAAATCATTTTCCTGGGTGGTAGTTCCTAATGTGGAACCTTGCATCGTGTAACCATAGTTTGGATTGATCTTCCCTAGGTGCATAACCTTGCACTTGTCCACATTAAATTTCATCTGCCATTTTGATGCCCAGTCTTCCAATTTATCAAGATCCTATTGCACCTTTCCACAAGCCTCTTGGGTTTTAACAACTTTAAATAGTTTTGTCTCATCTGCAAATTTGATAACCTCACTCGCTATTCCACTTTCCAGGTCATTTATGAATATGTCAAAAAGCAGCGGACCCAGCACAGATCCCTGGGGTACACCACTATTCACCTTTCTCCATTGGGAAAATTGGCCATTTAGCCCTACCCTCTGCTTTCTATCTTTTAACCAGTTCCTGATCCACAATAGTACACTGCCTCCTATCCCATGACTCTTTAGTTTTGCCAAAAGCCTCTCATGAGGGACCTTGTCAAAGGCTTTCTGAAAGTCCAGATACACAATATCAACCGACTCAATATCAACCCATGGCAATATCAACTCAATATCAACCCTTGGCAAGGGTATTACTTAGTTGATTGTTAAATCTTCCCTGAGTCCAGGCACACTGAGCCAGGATGTCCTTTTGGCCGAGATAGTGGTGGCTGCAGAGTGCACCACTGAATCGTAGATGTCATATGCGGCATGGATGATATGGTAAAGGGACTCATGGAGGTCGGTGACTAATTAGGTCCTCTATGACAGGGTCATCCAATTGGAGGAGGTGGCTGTGATAATGCAGCATCTGCAGTTGATGGGCGAGGAACCAAACGTCATCTACAGTCTTCTCAATCTTCTGAATCTTCTGCTCCTTCACAGAGGTGTTGGGGGGGGGGGGAGGAGGAGGCAGTTAAGTATTTTGGACTTTTTCAGGACAGCCTCACAGACCACTGACTGGCAGGGCAAATGCAAGTGCTCAAAGCCAGGACTGGGAGAACTATGTACTTCAAGTCCAGCTGATGAGAGATAGCGCTTCCAGAGGATGAGGTTTTCCAGATGGAGGCTTGGAGATCTTGCAGGACTTAGGGTGCAAGAATCTCTTTGTGGGTTATGCAGGCCTTGAAGATTAAGTGAAAGGGGCAGTGGAAAATATATTTGACCAGGTGAGGTTACTGCCATTGTCGGTAGCCATTCGGGAGAACTGGTATAAGGTGGTTATGAGATGGTACTACACACCCACGTGTCTGCATAGGATGTTCCCAAGAGCGTCCAACAAGTGTTGGAGAGAGTGCGGGGAGGTGGGAACCTTTTTCCACATATGGTGGACTTGCCCTAAGATACAGAGGTACTGGGGGACAATCCGGGAGTGGATGAGGGAAGTGGTGGGGGGGGGGGGGGAGTGACGCTGGACCCCAGTGGGCATTTGATGGGGTGGTGGAGTGTAGGGGGGCCAGAGCAAGACAAGTGGAAAATAATGGCATGCCTGAACGTGGCTCGATGTGAGTTGGCATATAGATGGAAACAACGGGATGCCCCAAGGGTGGAGCATTGTGTAGAAAGACTCCGGCAGGTCTATTTAATGGAAAAACTGACTGCTGTGCGACGGCAAAGGGTAGATTGATTTGAGAAGCAATGGGCTAAGGTGCTGGCGTATCTCCGGGAAGATACTCTGAGATAGAGGGGTAGAGAGGAGGGGTGGGGAGAGTTGCTGGGGAGGTGATGGGGGAGGGAGGGGCCCCTGGGGAAGGGAGGGACGGGGGTGGGGGGGTAGGTCTGAGGGTAACAGGAATACAGATGAGCAAAAAGAAAGGGGTGTATGTGAAGCAAGTAGTGTATAATTTGGAATACGGCATAGAATACAAATACGGACAACTCAGTATGTAGTATATGTGATTTTTTCTAGCTTCACAGAGTCACAATTTACTAACCTGGAAGTTATGTAAATGTGCGTTAAATGCAGGCTGGTGTATTGAAAAGGTTGGATTTGGTGTATGGAACATAAACATTTTAACTATGGGAGTATAAAGAAGGGGGGTATAATAAAAACACTAGCAACTTGTGGGTAATGGGGTATATACTGGCAGCTTCGATTTGGGATATGATTTGTAATGCGGATAACTTTTGGAATCATACAAAAGAATGCAGCCAAGGTATGCTTAGATTGTTTATTATGGAAAAGCAGTTGGCGGTTAACATAAGGACTGCTGGCTAACACAATTCCTGGAGCGCCTTGATGTATCGAAATCGTGGATGCTAGCTACCCAATGTATAGATGATGGAATGCTATGGATACTTGTATATGGTTATGTTACTTGCATATGGTTATGTTAAGGAATTGTTGACAATAAAAAAAGTTAAATACAAAAAAAGAAAAAAAGATTAATTGAAAATCTTGTTTATTCGTGGAGGTCTGAGAATCACCGAGGACGAGCGCCAGAGATTTTCTGTAGAAATTTAGTGTAGGCTAGGTCATCTACTGGTTTGTCTTGCAGGTTCTGGTCAGGGGAAATGGGAGGGTAATCTTCAATGATGGAATCACAGGGTTCCCAAGGTTGGTAAGCTCGAAGAGATCCCGCCTCCTCGTTGAGGGGTGGTGGGGGCCACCAGTCTATGTGGGAAGGGAGACACTGATCAGTAGAGGCGTGAAGCTCCTCGGATAGACCGTCACATCTGTTGGCTGTGCAGGATTAGAGGCGGCAGCCTGTAAAATAGCTGAGCTCTCCTGGACAAAACCGCCACAGGAGGATCAGGTGGGAGAATAAGGGCTTGCTGGACCCCTGGAGAGGAGGTAGTTTACTCGAAGTTCCTAAGGAGGAGGAGGAGTGGCTTTTGCTTTCCTTTTGCTTTTTAGCCTGACGATGAAGCTGTCTACTCAACAGGAGCAAGGTTTGAAGTGCGCTCCGGTGGAGGAGGGGTGGAACCGGTCAGCAGTGCTAGCTGAAGGGAACCCCCTGAACAAGCCACCATAGCTGGGGGAGGCACCTTCAGTGCTGTGGCTATCCTCTGTAAGCCCAATTGGGCCTGTGCTGGGCCTGATGTGAGGAGGGAGGATGAGTGCTCAGCCATAGAGGGAGGGCTCTGCAGAGGCCCAGTTGGCCTTTCTATATATTTTTTCCTTAAGTATTGTGCTGCTGCCTATAGCTAGATTTTAGCTTGTTTTTTAAAATTTCCACACCTGATGGGAAGTGTTAGAGAGAGCAAGCGAGAGAAACCGTGGCGATTCAGACACTGACCTCTGGAGGCAAGCAGGCGGAAAGCAAGCACACATGGTTAGGGAGGCCTAACAAAGCTTTACTGAGCTGAGAGAGATCTGAGCACACAAAGCTCAGTCAGGACTTCACCTTGGAGTGTGCCTGCATTCCCACTGCTCGTTTCCAAAGAAATCCTACCCCCCCCCTCCCCGGGTTAAGGGTAGTTACTCACCTGTAACAGGTGTTCTCCGGGGACAGCAGGAATCAGTCCTCACATATGGGTGATGGCGCCAACAGAGCCCTCGCGGAGCAAATCCCCAGCTTTCAAAGAAAGCCCTTGGGATTGCTACCATGCATGTGTGGTCCCCTTCCCGCCCAAGGGTGCCATCTTGCTCAAATGACATAGCTAAAAGACGGCAAACACAAATAAAGATGACAGCAACTCCAAGGGGAGGAGGGAGGGTTGTGATGACTGATTTCTGCTGTCCCTGGAGAGCACCTGTTACAGGTGAGTAAATAGAAATTACACTTACCTGGTAATTGTAGTTCCTGGAGGGTCCAGTTTAGTCCGGAAAGGAAACACAAAGGAGCAAGATACGAAGATGTGGATGTTGGTAGAGCCTTTAATGGTGATGGTCAGAGACCCCGACGCGTTTCGGCGTGGGACGCCTTCTTCAGGGGGTACAAAGCTTAAAAACAGGGGAATAGCACATATTGTTAAATTAAAAATATATAAATAATTAGTGAAATGAATAATACAACAAACAATACATGGAAAACATAAACATATGTTTTCCATGTATTGTTTGTTGTATTATTCATTTCACTAATTATTTATATATTTTTAATTTAACAATATGTGCTATTCCCCTGTTTTTAAGCTTTGTACCCCCTGAAGAAGGCGTCCCACGCCGAAACGCGTCGGGGTCTCTGACCATCACCATTAAAGGCTCTACTAACATCCACATCTTCGTATCTTGCTCCTTTGTGTTTCCTAGCTGGTAGCGCAAGACACTCTGCTCCTTCTTGTGTTTTTCCTGGGGTCCAGTTTAGTCCTCCACATCAGGTAGTGCACCTCCTCCTGCAGCTAGGAGACTGGACCAATCAAATTCTTCCCTGTGAGGATGTATACTGCTGGAGCTCCCATCAGCCCCCCAGTGAACTGTCAACAAGCAGACTTAAAAGAGTAATAGATAGAACAGCAAGGATACCCCTCCCCAAACTAACTCGACTCCTTCCCCAAACGAGGGAGCCGTAACTGTGCACATCGCGTCCACCTGGACCACTGAGCAAAAAGGCGGCACTGCCACCCCAGCAAAGAAAAAGAACGAACGAGCAAAGAGAGCGGAGGACCTCGGACTCGAGGGACCCCAGGCAAAAAGCTGAAGCAGCTCTCTCTCACCCTGTAGCAGCACGCCGAACGGAAAGAAAGAATCTCTCGGGAGGGAATGAGGACTAAACTGGACCCTCCAGGAACTACAATTACCAGGTAAGTGTAATTTCTATTTCCGGAGCGGTCCTCCAGTTTAGTCCTCCACATAGGGATGTAACAGAGCAGTAATCATCGGGAGGGACCAACCCAACCGGCACGCAGAACCGCAGAACCAAAGCAGGAATCCCAGGATGCCAGAACATCCAGCCGGTAGTGCTTACTAAAGGCATGGAGCGACGACCAAGTAGCCGCTCTACAAATGTCCACTGGCGGAACCAAACTGTGCTCCGCCCACGACGTCGCCTACGCCCGAGTGGAATGGGCCCGCAAACCCAGCGGCACCACCCTGCCATGCAAAATGTATGCCGACGCAATCGCTTCCTTAATCCATCTAGCAATGGAAGACTTTGACGCCGCCTCCCCCTTTTGTTAACCACCGAACAGGACGAACAAGCGGTCCATCTTACGAACCGACTCGGTAACCCTGAGATATCGGCGGAGCACCCTCCGAACGTCCAGACGATGCAGCCCGCCAGACGCGTCCGTAGCCGGGGAGTCAAAGACCAGGAGAAAAACGGCCCGATTCAAATGAAAAGGAAAAACCACTTTAGGAAGAAAAGGAGGAACAGGTCGCAAGACCACTCTGTCCCTAGAGAACGATAAGAATGGCTCCCGACACGAAAGCGCCTGCAACTCCGAGATACGCTGAGCCGAACAGATGGCCACCAAAAACAGTCTTCAATGTGAGATCCTTGAGAGACGCAAGGCGAAGGGGCTCAAAAGGCTTCTGAACCAAAGCTTGCAACACCAAATTCAAATCCCATGGGGGAATGGTTACCCTGCATGAAAGACGCAGTCGAAGCACGGCCCTCAGAAAACGTTGCACATCCGCGTGAACCCCCAGGGGAACCCCCAAGACCTTACCTCTAACACGCTAGGGCCGCCAATTGCACTTTCAGAGAGCTAGCAGCAAGACCCTTGTCAAAGCCGTCTTGCAAAAAACTGAGAATGGCCGGAACTGAAGCCGTCGCGGCCCGGAGATCGTGCCGCGAACACCAATCTTCAAAAACGTGCCAGATGCGTACATACGCGAGCGACGTAGAAGGCTTCCGCGCACGAAGAAGAGTTGCAATAACGGCCGCAGAATAGCCTTTCCGTCTCAACCGAGCCCTTTCAATGGCCATACCGTGAGAATCGATCCACCTGCGGCATCCGCAGCGGCCCCTGAATCAAGAGGCCCTGCAAGAGCGGCAACCGCCACGGGACCCCGTCGAAAAGCCGAATCAGATCCGCGTACCATGGACGTCGGGGCCAATCTGGAGCCACCAGAAGGACCTTTCCCGGATGCGCCTCTATGCGTTGAATCACCCTTCCGATCAACGCCCACGGAGAAAAGATGTAGAGGAGCCCGGAAGTCGGCCACGGGCGAATGAGAGCGTCTATGCCCTCGGACATGGGTTCCCTTCGCCTGCTGAAGAACCGATATGTTTTGGCCGACTGAAAGGTCGCCATGAGATCCATGATCGGCGGCCCCCATCTGCGGACTATTTGAGCGTACACTTGCGGGTGGAGTTCCCACTCTCCGGCATCCACCCGCACCCTGCTGAGGAAATCCGCCATCACATTCTCCTTCCCGGCGATATGCACAGCTGAAACGGCTAGCAGCCGAGGTTCTACCCACTGGAACAACCTGTCGGACTCTTCTTCCATTGCTCTGCTGCCTGTGCCGCCCTGACGGTTGAGGTATGCAACAGTCGCCGAGTTGTCTGAGAGAATCCGTACAGCTCGGCCTATCACTGAAGGTTCGAACGTCTGAAGGGCCCGCAACACTGCGCGCAGCTCGAGGCGGTTGATCGACCAAGACGCTTCCAGAGCCGACCACGCTCCCTGCGCGAAGCGACTGTCGCAATGAGCTCCCCAACCCATCAGACTCGCATCTGTTATTACCGGCATCCATACCGGCTGCTCTAGAGGAACCCCCACCTGCAACGTTTTTGAGCTCAGCCACCATCGTAACGACTGCCGCACTCGCCTCGGGCAAGGCAACCGCCTGCTCATCAAATCCGTTTGATTCTACCAACGCCGCAAAAGGGCTCGTTGCAGCGGACGCATATGAAACCTGGCCCAGGGGACTACATCTAGAGTCACCGCCATCATTCCCAAGACACGAAGGTACCACCAAGCTGACGGGGCCGGAAACGCTAAAAACTTGCGAACCAGAAGGCGCAAAGCTTGAGCTCGGCGATCCGGTAGAAAAACTAACCCTTTCGCCGTATCGAAGCGAACTCAGAGATATTCGAGGAACTGAGTCGGTACTAAATGGCTCTTTTTCTGGTTGACCACCCAACCGAGACTCTGCAGCAGAGCTATCACTCTGCCCGTGGATTGCAAGCTCTCCCTCTCGGTCTTTGCTCGAATTAACCAATCGTCGAGATAAGGGTGAACCAAAACACCTTCCTTCCGCAACGCCGCTGCGACTACCACCATGACCTTGGTAAAAACACAGGGTGCCGTGGCCAGGCCGAAGGGCAGCGCCTGAAACTGGTAATGACCCCACGGAAGGGCAAACCGCAGGAACTTTTGATGAGCCGCCCTGATCGGAATATGCAAGTAGGCCTCCGAAAGATCGAGAGACGTAAGGAACTCTCCCTGACGCACCGCAACTAAGATGGATCTGAGAGTTTCCATGCGAAAATGAGGCACCCGAAGGCAACGATTCACCCCCTTGAGATCCAGGATAGGACGAAGGGACCCGTCCTTTTTTGGCACCACGAAATAGAGTACCGACCCGTACCGAGATCGGAAGCTGGAACAGGCACCACCGCCCCCAAGTCTAGCAGGCGGTCCAACGATACGCGGACGGCGGACACTTTCTGAGGACTCTTGCAGGGCGACAGAACGAAGACATCCCGGAGAGGACAAGCCAATTCCAGAGCGTACCCCTCCCGGATGAGCGAGGACCCACTGGTCTGAAGTTATCTGGACCCAGGAAGAAAGAAAATGACAAAGACCCCCGATCACCTGACTTCCCTCCGGGGTCCGCCTCGCTTCATTGCGGCTTGCGATTAAAGGAAGAGGACGACGAAGGAGAGGCAGTCAAGAACCCTCTTCCTGCTCCTCGAAACCCTGAGGATCGAGATGCCAGGCGTCCGCGCTGGAAACCCCCAAGTCTGGAAGACCAGAATCTGCGAAAGTCTCGAAACTGACCTCTAGCTGAAGACACACCTCTATTCTGGCGGGGCTTATCCTCCGGTAGCCTCCCGCCCTTAGATTCTCCGAGGTCCTTGACCAGATTATCCAGGTCGTCTCCGAACAACAGCTTGCCTTTAAAGGGAAGCTTGCTGAGATGCGCTTTAGAGGATCCATCAGCAGCCCAATTACGAAGCCAGATAGATCTGCGCGCCGCCACGACGGAAGCCATGCTGTTAGCCAAAGTCCGGATCAAATCATAGTGAACATCCGCCAAATACGCGGATCCCGATTCTAAGCGGGTAACTTCCATCAACCCTTGTTGGTCCAGACGGGAGTCCTGATGCAAATGCTGAGCCCATCGCAAACAAGCCCGGGAAACCCAGGCCCCACAAATAGAGGCCTGTAAGGCCAAAGCATTAGTCTCAAAGGCCTGCTTCAAACCATCCACCTTTCTATCCTGGGTGTCCTTCAAGGCCGCACTGCTCTCAACCGGAATTGTAGTCTTCTTAGTTACCGCCGACACCGCAGCGTCAATCCATGGCGAACGAAATTTCTCCTTGTCCTTGTCCGCAAGAGGGTAGAGACGATTCATCGTTCTGATACCTTTCAAGCCGGAATCAGGGTGATCCCACTCAGCCTGAATCATCTGATCAACCACTCTATGAACCGGGAACACTGTTTGAGAATCTCGGACAGCTTGAACGAGAGGATCCTCCAAAACCTCTTCTTCCCCGTGGTGCCCGACCGTCAGATTCAGGGCTTGCAAAGATTCGGTAATCAAGGGAATCAGTTCTTCTCTGCGAAAAACGCAGATGATCTGAGCCTGTTCCTCCGGTTCCGGAATCTCTCCTTCCTCCAAGTCTTCGATTCTGTCTTCAGGTTCCACATCAGACCATTCTGGCTCTTGCCATGGCATATCAGAGAGTTCAATTTCGGAAACTCGGAGCCGCTTGGCTACCTTAGGGGTGTCCACCCTCGGCCCCTCTGCCTGGAGAGACGGCGGAGCCGATGGGGCCGCGCACGGCTCAGATCCTTTCCCCAAGCAGCCCCTCTGAAAAGCTTGATGCATAAGAAGTACGAACTCAGGAGAGAAATCCCCCCAGGAAACCTCACTAGGTCCCCCTGCCGGCGCACTCCCGGACGCAGAGGGAGTAGGCAGAAGGGAAAGAACGAGAGCCCCTGGAGTCAGCTCTTCCCCACTGTAGTACTGGGGGACTGCAGGCGCAGCCCTTGCAGACCCCCGTGTCAGAGACCGAGCCTTTGCGGAACCCACAAATCACGCACTGCGGCCGTCGGGACATGGAGAGAAAACCGCAAGAGTGCAGAGTTGTTGCAAGAAAAAGGCAGGCCCAACTACAAACAGAATTGCAGAACACCCACAGCCCGTCCTGCAACTAAACGTTTTGGGGGTTTTTTTTAATCGTTTTAGAGGCACCGCGGCTCACTGCTCACACCATAAGATAAAATTAACATGGTCCCTTCTGAGCCAGGACGCACAGCTCAGAACACGCCGCAGCACGGCCCCCGAATAAGAAACGGGAGCCGAAAACAAAATGGCCGCCGGCACTACGAGGAGATGAAAAAAAGGCGCGAAAAGCTAAAGAAAAGTAAAATGAAATAAACCAAACCAAACCGCAGCGATCTCGCTGACCCGAAGGACTGTGGACACTGCAAAACCGGCCAAGATGACACCGGCCAAGGTGTACAGCAGGGGTCTCAAACACGCGGCCCGCGAGAGCATTTTCTGCGGCCCGCGACGCCACGGAGTATTGTCCTGCTTTACGTTGCATTTTTGTCCTCCTGCTGTTTCTATATTCTTTTTACCTCGCGTGATTCCCGGGGCTGCATGGTGTTTCTCACGTCCGCGTCACACGCCTGCCCTCCACCAATGAGCGACAGGCAGGAGGAGGAGAAAAAGGAGGAGGGAGGGGGGCCCGGGCCCAGAAGCAGTCTGAATAGCCACGAGGTACCAGCGCCTTGAAGAATCGCCTGCTTGGATCGCTTGGAGGATCGCCAGGGTGCACAGCTCTCCACGGCAGGTAAGGAAGCAGTCTGCCCAGCCCTGCCTCCCTCAGTCCCTCTCCTCTTCGGCTTTCAGAGCCGCGAAGGGAGAGCTTCTCCCTCGCGACTCTGTTAAGCTCGAGGGGGCAGAGGGGAAATTTCCCATAAGCCTCAGCCGGCTTAAAAGAGTCGCGAGGGAGGAACTCTCCCTTCGCGGTTCTAAGCCAAAGAGGAGAGGGACTGAGGAGAGGGAGGGAGGGGGGGGGCCTGCCTGCCTGCCTGTGATTTTTGCCAGGGAGGGACCTGTGATTTTTGCCAGGGAGGGAGGGGGGGGGGGGGAGCCTGTGATTTTTGCGAGGGGGGGAGGGGGGGAGGAGGGGAGCCTGTGATTTTTGCCAGGGAGGGACCTGTGATTTTTGCCAGGCAGGGAGGGAGGGAGGGGGGGGGCCTGTGATTTTTGCCAGGGAGGGAGGGGGGGGGAGCCTGTGATTTTTGCCAAGGAGGGAGGGAGGGGGGAGCCGGTGATTTCTGCCAAGGAGGGAGGGGGGGGGGGAGCAGTTGATATTTGCCAAGGAGGTCTGGAGGGGTGAGACTGAGATTTCTCGCAAGTAGGGAGGGGGGGGGAGCCTGTGATTTTTGCCAAGGAGGGAGAGAGGGGGGAGCCTGTGATTTTTGCCAAGGAGGGAGGGAGGGGGGGGGGGGAGCCTGTGATTTTTGCCAAGGAGGGAGGGAGGGAGGGAGGGGGGGGCTGTGGGCTGGGGGGGTTAGAGCTGGTAATGTGCTGTGGGCTGGGGGGGGGTCAGAACCATTACCTGTTCTGACCCCCCCCCCAGCCCACAGCACATTACCAGTTCTAAACCCCCCAGCACATTACCAGTGTGCTGTGGGCTGGGGGGTTTAGAGCTGGTAATGTGCTGTGGGCTGGGGGGTTTAGAGCTGGTAATGTGCTGTGGGCTGGGGGGTCAGAACTGGTAATGTGCTGTGGGCTGGGGGGGGGGGTCAGAACCATTACCATTAATTTATAGTTTTATTTCTACAGTGCTGAGGTATTCTGTGTAATTCCTATTTGACATTGCTACTTGTTCTCTTTTCCCAGTAGGTCATGTATTCTCTGAAATGTATTTTTGCAGTGTTGCCTTTTGATAGGTAGGGTCTGGTGCTTTGTGAGTCCTGGTAGTGCTGTTATGATACGGGGGGTTTGCTATGGGTTCTAAATGGGCAGTGTTAGTAGTAGTTCCTAATGTGCCTGGCGGTTGGCACTGGATTATAGTAATATAGAAATTTTCTAGTCTTTCTTTATCCATGCACTCATTATGCAACATTATGCAAATATTTATGCAAATGAGGCCCCCTTATGCAAATGAGCCCCGTGTCTTATGCGGCCCCCGGGTTACTTTAGAAGTCCTCATTCGGCCCTCAAAGCAATTTGAGTTTGAGACCCCTGGTGTACAGCAACGGAGCTTACCCAGATGAGGAGCAAGCTGCAATGGCCCCACGGTGTGAGGGAACACCGACCGGGGCACTAAGCTAACTGGGATCCTCCGGGTCGTGGCATCACCTGGAACATTGCCCCCAAACTAGGAGATGGTGATGATGGCCAGAGTCCTCCTCCGAGCTTTCCTGGAGGAGAGATCACAGGCAACTAAACCGCAGCCGACGTGCCGTAGCTGAGCAGTAGGCAGACGGGCAGTGCAAGCTCGGCTCCCTCCTACAACGGCATTTAAAGGTACAGACCCCTAAAGTGTAAAACAAAAAAGGTACTACAAGGAGCAACACGAATGAAAATAAAACAAAACTATGAGGACCTAAAAACCTAAAGTGAGCCCATAGTAGGCTCACACCGCCTCCTGCTGCAAGGAGACTGGACACACTGGGGGGCTGATGGGAGCTCCAGCAGTATACATCCTCACAGGGAAGAATTTGATTGGTCCAGTCTCCTAGCTGCAGGAGGAGGTGCACTACCCGATGTGGAGGACTAAACTGGAGGACCACTCAGGAACTATGCTTTCTCCGGGAACAAGCAGGCAGTCAGTCCTCACAGGTGGGACGCCCCAGCTACACGCTACCAAATACCCACAGCAAAAATAAGGCTCCCTCATGGAGAGTCACAAGAAGCAGCAATAAGTCTGTATAAACAGACCAAACAGGACCCTTGTGTCCGATGAAACCAGCACTCCGGTAGCCTGACACAGAAGGGTCGGAGAGTAGGAGTTGCCTAGACCCCAAGAAGGTGACGGAGCAAAGCCTGGCTGAAGGCACTGTCCCGTCAGGACTCTCTATCCAGGCAGTAATGAGATGCAAAGGTATGAAATGAAACCAGGTGGTGGCCCGGCAAATGTCTGCTAGCGGGACCGAATGCAGGTTGGCTACTAAGGTCACCATAGCCCTGACCCGGCCTTCCAACAGAGGCCTCGCCTCCTCATAGGCCTGAGCAATATAGTTTGCCACCCATGTGTACGCTAGCTTACTGGGGGTCATAGGAAATGAAAAGCTGAGACCTTTTGGTGGCCTTGAGTGCGTTGGATATAGAAGAACAAGGCCCTCTTACAGCACAAGGTATGGAAGACCGTCTCTGCCCTACTGGCGTGCGGTCTGGGAAAGAAGTTAGGGAGGACCACCTCCTGGTTGAGGTGGAAAGAGGACATCTTCAGAAGGAATTTGGGATGTGTGCGAAGCACCACCCTAGTCTTGTAAAACCTGGTTTAAGGCGCCTCAGCCATGAGAGCCTGGAGCCTGCTTACCCTATGGGCAAAAGTGAGCGTGACTAGGAAAACCACCTTCCAGGAGAGATAGCAAAGGTGACAAGTAGCCAGGGGCTCGAATGGTGGCAGGGTGAGCTGCCCCAACATCACACTGAGATACCATTCAGTCGTTATAGGGGGGGGGGGGGGGGCGCGAACTGGGGGCTTAGACAGGAGTAGGCCCCGTAGGAAGTAGGACACCACTGGATGGGCCGAGGGGCTTCCTGTCCACCTGATGGCGGTTTGCTGCTAAGCCACTGAGGTGTACCCTAACAGAGTTTGACTTGAGCCCGCATGAGAGATGTAAAGGGAAAAATAAGTATACTGTTGTACAGAGGCACCACAAGGAAAAATGGAAAGTTTGTACATACCTAGATATGGAAAGGAATGTGTTGTTCTAAGGCAAATTGATTGATCTTCACAGAGACGAGTACCATTTGTATGGTTGCTGATAAGCAGTGGTGGGCTGCGGGGATGGGTTGATGACGTATGTATATGTTTTTGTTACTGTATAAAAGATAGACTGCTCTTCTAACGTGTGGAATAAACTTGCACACTGTCCCTCTGTGTGTGGTGTGAGTTCATTCCCCTGGATGCCAGACAGCCAGAGCAGCATACCGCAGATGATGGTTCGGGACTTCCCTGGCCTGGAGTGACCAACAAGGAACAGACCAGTTACAAGAGAAGTGGAGCAGGTATTGCAACACCGTGACCACTGAGCAAGAGAAGAGGGTCGGCCACCCGCTCAGTACACCAAAGTGCGAATCTACACCACTTAAAGGCGTAGGTCCATCTGGTAGACGCATTTTATTTATTTATTTTATACCACGTTCTTTAGAATCAGTGCAGTTTACATGTATACCATCAAGTACTTTTTATTCCCTTGTCCCCGAAGAGCTCACAATCTAAGTGCACCTGAGGCAATGGAGGGTTAAGTGGCTTGCCCAAGGCCACAAGGAGTAGCCATGGGACTAGAGACCCCAGTCCCTCCGGCCTGAGGTTGCTTGTCCCCATGTGGGAATTGAACCCCTGGCCTTCTGGCCTGAGGTAACCTGTCCCAACCACTAAGCCACTTCTCCCCTGGTCGCATTGCGTGAAGCTAGCAGAACATCCTCCACCTTTCTAGGGAGGTGGAACGGGGCTAAAGTCACCCTCTCAGCCGCCATGCCGGCGAGAGGGAGCCGAGGTTGGGGGATGCAGGACAGCAGCCCCCCCTTCTGGGAAAGGAGTCAGGGGGCGGACCCCAGGGGTATGGGGTCCTCCACCGCCAGTTTCAGCAGCAGTGGAAACCACGGTTGCCTGGGTCACCTTGGAGCTACCAAGATGATCGAGGCCCTGTCATGGAGAGTCTTGAATAGAGTCCTGACAATCAGTGGTGTCAGAGGGAAAGCATACATAAGTCCCTCTGACCATGAGACCAGGAAGGCCTTGCCGGCCACCCTGGCGGGGTAAGGCTGCCGGGAGCAGAAGTGGAGTAACTTGTTTGCAAGTCTGGACAATCACCAGTCTATCACCGGTTCCCCCCAGGTCTGGAAATGTCTGCTGGCTACTCCTGGGTCCAGCTGCCACTCATGCAGCTGGAGAATCCTGCTGAGTCTGTCGGCCAGCAAGTTGTCTTGGCCCAGCAGGTATACTGCTCTGAGGAGGATGCCCTGTTGGACTGCATAAAAGCACAGATCCAGGGCTTCCTGGCAGAGGGCATGGGACCCCGTGCCTTCCTGCTTGTTAAAGAATATGTCCACCTGGTTGTTTGTCCGAACTAGGACCGACTAGTGGCCTAGATAACGAAAGGCCTTCAGTGCGAGATGAATGGCTCGCAGCTCCAGGAGATTGATCTGCTGAGTGCAGTAGCCCTCGAAAAGGGATCCCCAGCCCAGCAGGGAGGCATCTGTGGTGAGGACCCTCTAGTGATTGGGGGTCTGGAAAGGCATACCTGCCTCCAAGTGCTGGGGCAACAGCCACCAGATCGGGGACTTTACCAGCTGGCAGGTGGTCCGTGGACTGGGACCATTGGTCCCTGAGGCACCACTGACCTGTTCACATGTGGAGGCGGGCATCTGGAGTGACATGCACCGTGGAGGCCATATGCCCGAGAAGGTGCAGAAGATACTCGGCTAGCACCAAGAGACTTTGCTGCATATCCCTGGCTAGCACCATCAGTCTGGCTGCTCTGTCTGCAGGCAGGAAGGCCTTCAACTAAAGGGTGTCAATTCTTGCCCCAATGAATTCCAGCCTTTGCTTTGGGCAAAGGTTTGACTTGGCGTAGTTCATAACAAAACCCAAGTGTTGCAGGACCTGGGTGGTGCGCGTCGTGGCCTGCTGCACCTTGGGGGCTGTAGTGCCCTTGATGAGCCAGTCGTCGAGATAGGGGAAGACAAATATACCCTGGAGCCTGAGAAAGGCAGCGACCACTGCCAGACACTTTGTGAATACCCTGGGGGCAGAGGCTAGGCCGACTATTCCTGTATTGGAAAAGATTGCCTCCCACCACAAAGTGTAGGTATTGCCTATGGTTTGGATGGAGTCTCCCTGGCGGAGGTAAGGCAGCAATGTTCAAAGGGAGAGCATCTTTAACTTCTCCCTCACTGGGAATTTGTGCAGGTCGAGGATGGGCCCTGCCCTCTTTGGTACGAGGAAGTACCTGCAGTAGAGCCCCTTGCCCTTGAGGTGGTGGGGCACCAGTTCCACCGCTTGGTCCTCGAGAAGACCTGCCAACTCCTTCAGAAGAAGTTCCTGGTGGAGGGGAGACCTGAGGGGCTCTCCTGGGAAGTAGTGTGGAGGTACTTGGCTCAGATTGAGGTGGTAACCCTCCCTGACCACCTTTAATGCCCAGGAGTTGGTAAGAGTTGGTAATTATAGCTCCCTACCTGTAGGCTGCTGATCTCCGTGTGGGAGACTGACTCCAAAAGCATAGCCTAAAACTCCCTCCTGGCTGTGCCAGAGCTGGAGCTTGGGAGCCTTCCGCTTACACGGGCCATGCCCTTGTCCCTTGGCCTGCTGTCCTTGCTGGGGAGACAGGGAGGCCTGGTAAGGTGGGTAGTTTTGGTAAGTAGTGGACTTCCTCAGGTAAAAGGGCTTTTTACCTGAGCCTTTCCGTCAGGGAGGGGCATTTGTCTTCTTGGAGAGCCTAGTCCTCGTCATGAAATCAGTCTCCAGCTCTGCGGCATTGTCGGTCATGGACTTGCCGAAGAGGTTCTCCCCCTGACATGGGACATTGACCAACTTGTCCTATACCCATTGCTCCAGGTTGGACGACTGGAGCCAAGCTTGGCGGCGTGCACCGATGCCCACCGCAGCTTCCCGGGCCACTGACTCAAAACCATCATAGGCTGCCCGAGACAAATTTGGAGCACTCACAGATGGCTCTGGACAGGCTCTTGAAGCGCCGCAAAGGTTCCTCAGAGAGACTAGCCGAGTACCCAGCAAGTTCCTTCGCCATGTCCCCCAGGTACATGCCCACGTACAACTGGTAAGCCTAGATCCAGCAATTCAGCATCAAGCCCTGGTAGAACTTTCTACTGAGGGCATTAAAGGTGCGAGCCTCCCTGCCAGGGGGCATCAAGGAGTGCGTCTGACTTTTCAGTCGACGCATGGCCGACTCCACAACCATGGAGTTATGCAGAAGCTGTAACTTCTGAAACCAGGGCTCCGGCGGACTCGATACATCGAGTTGAGCCGCTTGCTGACCACCGGCATCGATGCCGGTGTCTCCCACATGTGGAACATAACCCGCTCCAGGATGGGAGGAATGGGCACCGTGAGCAATTCCTGGGGAGGAGCCTTGTATTGGAGGATCTCGAGCTCAGCGGCCTGAGGATCCTCCTCGGAAGGAAAGGCCAAAGCCTTGGACATGTCTTTAATGAAGTCAAAAGAAGCCCATATCTCTGGTGGGGACCTTCTCCGAGGTTCAGAGACCAGGGAATCGGAAGGAACATCTTGGTGCCAATGGGTGTCCGGGGATTCCTCGTCCTCAATCTCCCAATTGGAATACTCTGAGGAGGACTTGTGGTGTTCCTCGGTCCTCAAGGGCCCCAGCACCGTATGCCCCGGGCCTGGGAGACTCGTTGGCGACGAAGATCTCAGCCCAGCCCACATGGCCTCAAGGATCAACTCGGCCTCCAGGAACATCTTCGAAGTCAAACGCCCGGTGGCCGGGGCAGAGGAACCAAATGTGCCAGACATCAGTGCCCACTGCTGGTCCAAGAAGGCAGTCACACAGCGCTCCAAGGCTGCCATCCTGGACGCCAGTCCCGAAGGTTCTGCAGCATTCAGTGCGGGCAACGAGGGACTCGAGCCCGATGCCAGCTCCCAGGAAGGAGAATTCCAGGAAGGGGCCGGTCCGCCACAGAATCCTTCCAAGGGATTTTAGCCAACCGCTCCCTCTGACTCCTCGAGAGGATGTCCAGGGCTCCACAACCAGGCCTGGGAGGATCCTGGCCAGAGCCATCCAAGGATGCCGCCTGCGAGGGCTGCTTCTTCCTCTTCGGTTCTCTCGAGGGAGACCCCTCTTCGAGGACCCACGACGACGCTCGGGTTCAGAGTGCTCCTACTGAGGTGTCGAGGCTTCAGATGGGGTCCTGGCTCTCGGAGGTGTTGGGGAGTCGGGAAAAATTTCATCATGCTGCTGCTGGCGGCTCAAGGCCTTGGAAGACACAGACTGCCGGGTCGTGGTCCGGGCCGAGGCACCAGTCATGTGTGTCAGCTAGGGACAAAAACTTACACCAATCACACTTTTTGAAGCTGCTGGTAGCCATGGGGGGGAAAATAATCCCAGCAAGGTCTACGACCCTTCGGGCTGCCAGCGGAAAAAAAAAGTGCACAAAAACGCCAAAAGAAAATAAAACTTAAGAGTAAAAAGAATCAACCCCGATACTGAGGCACCAAGGTCGGGGTGGGAAAGGTACCAGTGAAAGACTGTAGATGAGTAAAACACTCGAAAAAAAAAAAAAAAAAACTTTTCCGGGGGGGGGGGGGGGGGGGGTGGAAATTGGGGAGAAAGACGATGTCTGGTGGGCTTTGCGGAAAAAAGGAGACTGAGCAAAATGGCACCCTTGGGCGGGAAAGGGACCACACATGTGTGGTAGCAATCCCAAAGGCTTTCTTTGAAAACTGGGGATATGCTCCGCATGGGTGACTGCGCCAATGGAGCCCATATGTGAGGATTGATTCCTGCTGGTTTCCGGAGAATAGTCCATACAACTACATCATATTAAAAAGGTAAGCGGAGACATTGGAGACTTGGCTTGCCTGGGGTTGAGCTGGTTAGTGGCGTTTGATCATCAGCTGTGCTGCCAGTACGTCCCTGCTCCTCACCCCAGTGATTGGTTTTGATAACCAGCTGTTTTCCACAGGACTCAGACGCGTCCTAAGGGGCGTGTACCAAGGGGCTTGTTTGGCTCCTTAGGAGCAGTGAGGAGCATTGAGGGAACCAAGGGGTTTTGGCCTCCCTATTTGGTTAGTATGGGGAAGCATAAAGCGAAAGTTAAATATCAATGGATTCTGTGGCTGTTCAAGGACCGATGGATAAGCATATCGTGAGTACTGCTACAGGTATACCTTCTGCTTTGTTTGAGGAAGGTCTTTCATCATCGGAAGCCTCTATTAGTTTGGGGATGTGTACCCCTCCCCCTCAACCCACTCCCAAGACTGTTCAGAATGTTGCTAAATCTGGTTGTTTGGTGACAGAGTTCCCTGCCATACCTCCTTGTGCTTCTACTCCTCTCTCCAACAGGATTCAGATGGATTTTGTTTGTCCCTCCTGACTCGTCTCCATTCCTGCTTCGGCGGCATTGGCCTCGGGGGGGAGGGGGGGGGGAGGGGGTGGATATTTACTTAAAAAATGCTTGGTTAATTGTATCCCGGATGGAAGTTTTGAAGGGGACATTAAATCAATTGTGTACCTTCTCACAAGTGTTACAGCAAGTGGAAAGCTGAGACTCAAATTTGGAAGGTAAAGCAATCAAACTGGAGAGCACAGTGGTGGGTGTTCAGTCAGTCAGTATGTAATACTTTTGTTAAAGATAATCTTCTTATGCAATAAACTGAATATTTGGAGAATGCTAGAGCTAAAAATTTGAGATTTTAAAAAGTTCCTGTTGTCCGCCTGCTCGCCCCCCTTAAGCTTTTGAAGAAGTATATGAGGGGTATCTTGCATTTTTCCGCTTTTTAAGAATCTATGATAGTTTCTTATATTATGTCCCTTAGACTTCTTTTCAGCTCTTTGGAGGGTGAGGCAGAGGAACAAAATGTTGATGATCTGGAGCCGATTCAGTTTTTAGAGTCATCTCTGGAGAAGGTCCACAAAAGGGCAACTCTTGTAGTCACTTAAGACAGAAGCAGATAAGTCAGCCATATTAAATTTGTATTTTCTAAGGCGGCTGTCCATTTTTTGTGAAAATCCTTTAAATATTTTTCCTGATGTGGCTCGATCTACTCAGCTTCGCAGGAAAGCTTTTTTTGCAATTAAAACCTAAAGTTCTGGCCATTGGAGAGACTTTCTTTTTGAAGTTTCCTTGTAAATAAACATAAGAACACATAAGATATGCCATACTAGGTCAGACCAAGGTCCATCAAGCCCAGTATTCTGTTTCCAACAGTGGCCAATCTAGGTCATAAGTACCTAGCAGTCTCCCCAAAAGACACAGGTTCCTCAATGCTTGTATTGGTTCAAGCAGTGATATCCTGGGTCCCTTTTAATAATGGTTTATGGATCTTTTCTCCAGGAACTTGTCCAAACCTTTTTTAAACACAGCTACATTAACAGCTTTTACTACATCCTCCAGAGCAAATTCCAGAGTTTGATTACAGGTTGAGTGAAAAAAATATTTTCTCTTAGTCTTAAATAGTTTACCCTGTAGCTTCATTGCATGTCCCCTACTCTGTTTACATTATCAGAATGTAGAAAATCGCTCTATGTTTACTCGTTCCACTCCATTCATTAATTTATAGACCTCTATCATATCTCCCCTCAGCCGTCTCTTTTCCAGGTTGAAGAGCCTTAACCTTTTTAGCCTGTCTTCATAGGGATATCCTTCCATCTCCATTTACCATTTTGGTTGCTCTTCTCTGCACCTTTTCTAATAACGCTATATCCTTTTTAAGATACGGCGACCAGAATTGCACACAATATTCAAGATGCGGTCGTACCATGGAACGATACAGAGGTATTATAATACCCTTTGTTTTATTTTCCATTCTTTTCCTAAAGGCTTTCTGCGTTTTCCTAAACGCCTGCAACAAAAGGGTCCTCTAATTCTGAATCCTCCTCTGGCTCCAACACTGGCATATGGTGAAATTAGACTTACCTGCTAATTGTTATTCCTTAAGAAACTCTAGTCCAGTCCCGGAACCATAGAGTTTAGTACGTCCTCCAGCAGCTTTGGAGACTGAAAGATGTCATCGTTCTGATGTCACCGGTATAAGTAGGCAAGTACCGCCCCCTTCCACCAGTACCTATTGACAAAGCAGACTCAGTAGAGCAACAAATAAGTAGTTGCCTATTTCATTAATTTATTATAGTTAAGTCGGAACCACCATCCTTAATCCCATAAAAACACAAAGCCACTAGGCCAACATGTTTTATACTGATTCTTATTTCTTCAAAGCTAACGAAGCACTGCTGCCACAAGAAAAGGTCCTCCCATGCTCGCACTGTGCACCCCCCTCGGAACCTCTCCCAACGTCCAACCCCCCTGCACTTCAGGCTGAACGACGCCCTTAACAGAGGGGGAGGGATCCGGGACTGGACTAGAGTTCCTTAAGGAACAACAATTAGCAGGTAAGTCTATTTTCACCTTCCTTTGCGTCCCTCTAGTCCAGTCCCAGAACCATAGAGGATGTAACAGAGCAGTGAATCTCAACGGGAGGGACCCGCAAGCCCAGCCTGAAGAACCGCCGAGCCAAAACGTCCATCTCCCGCTTCCTGCGCATCTAGCCGATAGTGCTTGGCAAAGGAATGTAAAGACGACCAGGTCGCCGCCCTACAAATGTCACCGACCGGGACCAAACTGACCTCTGCCCAAGACGCCGCATGCGCCCTAGTGGAATGCGCCCGGAGACCTTCCGGCACCGTCCTTCCCTTGAGGTGGTACGCCGACGCGATCGCCTCTTTCAGCCAACGAGAAATAGAAGACTTTGCCGCCGCCTCGCCTTTACGCGGACCCCCAAAGGATACAATCTGTCCGACTTCCGGAAAGGCGCGGTACTGCGGAGATAGCTCTTAAGCACACGACGCACATCCAGAAAATGCATCCTGCCCCCGGAGGCATCCTTCTGTTCCTGCGAAAAACACCGGAAGCGACACCACCTGGTTGACATGAAAAACCGAAACTACCTTAGGCAAAAAGGCTGGCACCGTACGCAATACTACTTTGTGATTGAAGAACAAATACGGCTCCTTACAGGACCAAGCTTGTAACTCCGAAACTCTTCTAGCTGAGCAAATAGCCACCAGAAACACAGCCTTCAAGGTCAGATCCTTCAGCGAAGAAGTGCCCAAGGGCTCAAACGGCGCTCTCACCAGCGCCTCCAAGACTAAATTCAAATCCCATGCAGGCACAGGACTCTGCTTCGGAGGCCGCATAAGTAAAACCGCCGAACATCGCCATGAGCCCCCAACAGCTGACCCCTAACTTTACCACGGTAACAGGATATGGCTGCCAACTGCACCCGCAAGGAGCTAGCTGCTAGACCCTTTTCCACACCATCCTGCAAAAAGGAAAGGATCTGCGGCACCGAGGCCCCCGCTCAGAACACCAGGCTTCAAAAATCCGCCACACTCGGATGTATGCCAACGAAGTGGAGCGCCAACGCACCTTCAGCAAAGTAGAAATGACCGCTGCCGAGTAATCCTTGGCAGTCATCTTAGCCCGCTCAAGAGCCATGCCGTAAGCCAGAACCGAGCCACCTGAGGCATGCATAACTGGCCCTGTAGCAAGAGGTCCTCCTGAAGAGGAAGCCTCCATGGCCTGTCCACCAGCAGCTGCACCAAGTCCGCATACCAAGGTCTTCTGGGCCAATCGGGCGCTATTAGAACTACCTGGCCGCGGTGCCTTTCTTAATGCTGCACCACTCGGCCTATGAGAGTCCACGGCGGAAACACAGAGCAGCCCCTCTTCCGGGCACCGCTGAGCCAACGCGTCGAGTCCCTCTGACATTCGTTCGCGCCTCCGGCTGAAGCAGGACACCTTTGCCGACTCGAATCTTGCCATTAGATCCATTAGAGGAAGCCCCCATCGCCGCACCAACAACCGAAAAACGTCCGGGTGAAGTTCCCACTCCCCCGGGTCCACCTTGCGGCGACTGAGAAAATCCACTACAATATTGTCTACTCCGGCCACATGCTGAGCCGAAAGAGCCACCAAGTTTTGCTCGGCCCACTGCAAAAGCTGGCTTGCCTCCGCTTCCAGTGTCACACTGCCGGTGCCCCCTTGACGAATGATGTAAGCCACAGTCATCGCATTGTCGGACAGCACCCGCACCGCCGTCTGCCACACCGACGCCTGAAACTCCTGAAGAGCCAAAAACACCGCCCTCATCTCTAGACTGTTGATGGACTATTCCTGTTCCTCCAGCGACCAGTGCCCCTGAGCAAACCTGTCTTCGAAATGCGCACCCCACCCTACGAGGCTGGCATCCGTCATTAACAACCTCCAAGACGGAGGCTCCAGAGGCACGCCCGCCTCCAGGTTTTCCATCCGTAGCCACCAGAGAAGCTCCCGACGCACCTCTAGGGGACAAATTAGTCGCTGAGACAATGCATCGTTCTGATGAGACCACCGCCGGAGCAGTGCGCTCTGCAACGGCCACATATGAGCCCTGGTCCACGGCACCACTTAGATCGTAGCCGGCATTGTTCCTAGCACCTGCAGATACTGCGACACCGTCGGCGCCCGCCATGCCAGAAACCTGACCACGAGCCCTCGCAACCCCTGCGCTCTGTGGATCGGGAGAAACACCGCTGCTTTCGTGTCGAAATGCGCTCCCAAATATTCTAGAGACTGCGAGGGAACCAATCTGCTCTTCGCAAAATTGACCACCCAGCCTAGGCTTTCCAACAATTGTACTACCCGAGCGGTGGCCGCTATACTCTCCTCTCGACTTTGCCCGAATCAACCAATCGCCCAAATAAGGAAGAACCAGCACTCCTTCCTTGGAGCGCCGCTGCCGCCACGACCACCATGATCTTGGTGAATGTCCGAGGCGCTGTCGCCAACCTGAAAGGCATTGCCTGAAACTGAAAATGCCCCATAGCTACCGCAAACCTTAGAAACCTCTGATGCTCCTGCCGAACTGGGATATGGAGATAAGCCTCCGTGAGATCCGACGTTAGGAATTCGCCCGCCCTGACCACCGCAATGACCGAGCGTAGAGTTTCCATCCAAAAGTGGGTAACCCGAAGACAGCGATTCACCCTCTTTAAATCCAGAATAAGCCGAAACATGCCCTCCTTCTTTGGAACCACAAAATATATGGAGTAGCGACTGCAGCCACACTGCTCTGAGCTGCAGCAAGCACTGCAGCGTTTCTGCGACCACTTGCACCTTCTGCGGAGCTCTGCAAGGAGATTGGGACAAAGGAATCTAACACGGGTCGATGGAGCTCTAGAGAATACCCTTCTCGAATAACTTCCAAGACCCACTGATCTGAGGTAATTTGGACCCAGGCAGGGTAAAACTCCCGCAACCGTCCTCCCACGGGCACCACCTCCGCCTGAGCCCGCCTCATCTCATTGGTTCTTCTTAATGTTTGAGGATTGGAAAGGCGCAAAACCTCTGCCCGCTCCTCGAAACCCTCGCCCCCTAACGGGAAACCTCGCTCGCTGGGGCTGTCCAAAACGAGAGGGCCAAAACCTATGAAATTCTCTTGAAGACTCTCGGGAGCTCGAAGCCCCCCGGCCCTGCTTTGGCTTATCTTCCAGCAATCGCCCTCCCTTGGACTCCCCGAGATCCTTAACCAAACTTCTCCAACTCCTCGCCAAACAAAAGCCTACCCCTAAACGGGAGTTTGCTGAGACGAGCCTTAGACGAAACATCCGCCGACCAGTTTCGCAACCAAAGATACCGGCGTGCAGCCACCAACGCCATACTCTTAGCCAGGCCCCAGATAAGGTCATAATGAATGTCCACCAAATACGCGGTGCCCGACTCCAGCCGCGTTACCTCATCTAAGTGCCCCCCCCCCCATCTTATCCCCCTGCAACCTTTGGGACCAGCACAAGCATCCTCTCGCCACCCACGCCCCCGCTATCGCGGCCTGCAATGAAAGGGCACCAATATCAAACACTTGCTTCAGCAAAGTATCCAACTTCCTATCTTGCACATCCTTCAATGCCACAGCTCCTTCTACCGGAATCTTAGTCTTCTTGGTCACTGCGGACACCGCGGCATCTACCTTTGGAGAGCAGAAAAGCTCCCTATCCTGGTCAGAAAGCGGGTAAAGTTGCGCCAAGGCTCGCGAACCACATAGAGCCGACTCGACAGTCCCACTCCTCCTGAATCATACTTCTAAAAACCCTATGAACAGGAAACACTCTCTGGGACGTCCGAACCGCTTGCAAAAGCGGATCCTCCAAAGTTTCCTCCACTACTGCCCCCCCCGAGGGCATGTTTAACGTCTTGAGTCTCGGCAATCAAGGCCGGCAACTCCTCCCTTCGAAACACTCTGACTACTCTGTTGCTCCAAATCAGGCAATTCTCCCTCTTCCAACTCGCCCTCCGAGACCTCGTCTCCCTCTTCCAACTCCTCCTCGAGCCAAGAGGGCAAACCATCTTCCACTGCCGCCTTCTTGTGCTTGGCCAGAAATGCCTCCTCTTCAGGCAGGCCCTCCG
This sequence comes from Ichthyophis bannanicus, assembly GCA_033557465.1. Lineage (NCBI taxonomy): Eukaryota > Metazoa > Chordata > Amphibia > Gymnophiona > Ichthyophiidae > Ichthyophis > Ichthyophis bannanicus. The sequence goes on from CM066048.1 coordinate 128,536,523, forward strand.
ACCCGGCCCGCTTCTGTCCCCTAGGACTCTGGGACTGAGCCCCCAACATAGGCTGCAGCAAGGCAAAGGCCTGATTCATGAGAGAGAAAAAAAAATCAGGGGGTATCCCAGGAGCCCCCCCTGCCTGGCTCAAACTCATTGGTAGCAAAGTGACATCCACCGAAGAGGGCCTGGCCACCGGCTGTGCCGGACTCAAGGATGGAGGCAGGGATTCACCCGACTCCCCGGGAACTACGACCTGCTCCCCAGGGGAACCCCCTAACGCCTTATCCATAACCTCTGCTTCCAAAATGCAGGCTCTACACACGCCCAAGTCAAACACCTCGCCGCGTCTGGTACCACAGACCAAACAACGCGGCTTAGCAGGCATCTTATCAAAGGTCCGGGAACCTCCTCTTGTTTGTTTCCCCCCCCCCTCCAAACTGCTGTGCACCCACAGGACCACAGCCGCAAAAATGCCCAGACAGCGCAGTCTGACAATGAGCCTTTGGGCCAAAGGTTCTATTTAACTTTTTTTTTTTTTTTTTTAAACCACACAGAAACCTGCACCCTCTGGAAAATAGCTAGTACTAACACACAATCTACTCAAACGAGACCTAACCGAGGCCTAACACACGCTCAACAAAAGAGAAGTGCCAAAAGTTTAAAACCGCGGCAGCCCAAAATGGCCACCACGAGGCTTCCCGCTCCGATTCACGCTGTCTGCCCCTCCGAGCGCCGGCTAAGCGCACGCCCTAAGGCTGCCTTTGAAAACCACCCCCCTTTAAAACTCTCCTTGCTGCCCTACCGCGAAAACCGCGGCTCGCCGCCTCCCGACTTACCTCCCGCTGAGTAATGAGAAGGGAGCCACCTGAACGTCGGCGCTCAGTCGTACTGCGGCTTCGATGGGCCTGCACCAATCACCCCTGCAAGACTCCTGCTTGCCACGTGGTGCGCCGCCGCTGCCGACTCGGCCTTCCACCTGCTCCTCACCCTTTGCTGCGGGTTTGGGAGCAGGGAGGCACAACTGCTGCCGTAACTCGGCCGTTGCTCGTTTCCTCGATAGGGAAGAAACCCTGAGGGGGGAGGGGGAGTGAGGGAGGCTCAGCAGCACAAACAGGAGCTCTGTCAGCAGCAGCAGTCCTACAAATTAAAAAGAAAACCAAAAACCAATTAGGTAAACCTAAAAATTAACCTAGAACCCCAACTTTAAAACAGAAAAAAACGTAAAAAGGAAATCTAAAGGGAATTTAGCTCTGCTTATTTGCGCCTCCTGAGCCCAGTCCCAGGCTCAGACGTCTCGCCAGCTGCTTGGAGACAAAGTACAGGTGGAAGGGGGGCGGTACTTGCCTACTTATACCGGTGACATCAGAACGATGACATCTTTCAGTCTCCAAAGCTGCTGGAGGACATACTAAACTCTATGGTTCCGGGACTGGACTAGAGGGACGCAAAGGAAAGAGTAGTTACTCACCTGTAACAGGTGTTCTCCAGGAGCAGCAGGAATCAGTCCTCACATATGGGTGTCATCGGCGCCGATGAAGCCCCAGCGGAGCATTTCCCCAGCTTTCTATGAAAGCCTTTAGGAATGCAGGCATGCATGCGCGGTTCCCTTCCCACCTAAAGGTGCCATCTTATCTCAGTCAAATGATATAACTAAGAACAGCACACAAAAATGAAAAAATAAACTATGTACAACTGCAATTCCAAGGGGAGGAGGGAGGGTTGAGAGGACTGATTCCTGCTGCTCCTGGAGAACACCTGTTACAGGTGAGTAACTACTCTTTCTCCAGGACCAAGCAGGAAGTCAGTCCTCACATATGGGTGACTCCCTAGCTCTGGGCTACCGAGGAACCCAGGCTGAACAAGAGTACTCCCTCTAGTCTCAGCAGCAAAGAAAGGCTTATCAAGGACACAACCTCCACCGGTAGCCCAACAGAGGGCAGGAGTTGCCTAAACCTCAAAGAGATTCCGGAGTACTGCCTGGCCAAAAGCACTATCCCTATGGGACTCCCTCTCCAGACAGTATTGGGCCGCAAAAGTCTGGCTTGAAGACCAAGTTGCAGCCCTGCAGATGTCTACCAAGGGCACAGAGCGGAGATGAGCCACTGAGGCAGCCACTGCCCTGACACGATGGGCCGCGACCCAACCCTGCAAAGGTCAGCCGCCTTGTAAGCCCAGGTGATACAGTCAGCCACCCAGATGGACAAGTACGCTTGGACACAGCCAACCCCAACTTATTAGGGTCAAAGGATACGAAGAGCTGAGTAGCCCTCCTATGCCCCTGCGTACAGTCAAGGTAGAAGGATAAGGCCCTCCTACAGTCCAGGGTATGCAGGACTGCTTCAGCCCGGCTTGCATGAGGCCTAGGGAAGAATGTTGGAAGAACCACCTCCTGATTGAGGTGGAAAGAGGAGACAACCTTTGGGAGGAACTTTGGGTGAGTCCTAAGGACTACCCTGTTCCTATAAATCCTGGTGTAAGGCCTATCACAGACCAGGGCCTGAAGCTCACTCACTCGCCTAGCCGAGGTAAGGGCTATCAGGAAGAGTGTCTTCAAGGATAGGAAGTGTAGTGGACAAGTAAGTAGCCATCGGCTCAAAAGGTGGGCGAGTCAGTTGCTGCAAGACCACATTCAACCCCTAGAGGCCACGTCACTCCCCTTCTTTTCTGTCTTCACTGGCTTCCCACATCCTTCCGTATTCAGTTCAAACTTCTGACACTTGTTCACAAGGCGCTTCATACCACTACCCCACAATATCTGGCCGACTTAATTCACTTTCATACCCCTAGGCATACCCCCCCGCTCCTTCCATCTCAACCGCCTCGCACTCCCCCCTCCCTCACATGCTCACCTTCAATCCACCCGTTCCTCAGCCTTCTTCATAGGTCCTGCTCTCTGGAACTCCCTCCCCTCCGCTCTCCGCCTTGAGCCTCATCACCCCACCTTTAAACATGCCCTGAAGACCTACCTCTTTTCCCTTGCTTTCGACCCTCCCCCCTCCTAGCCCCAACCTCTTCCCCGTGTTTGCTGTCCTCTTCTCGCTGTCTTCTCTCTATCCTTTGTTGAATTGTAATTTCTTTTTCATTTTCCGGCCTCGTGCCATCCTGTTCTGAAGACTTTATTGTAAACCGCTCTGCTTATCACTGAAGTGTTGTCAAGCAAATAAACAAACAAACTCCCACTCAGGGGCAGGACGACGGATTGGAGGCTTGAGCAAAAGCAAGCCCCTGAGAAAGCGGGACACCAAGGGGTGACCTGACAGAGAATGTCCCTCCACCAGTGAGTGGTGAGCTGCTAGAGCTGAGAGGTGGACCCGAACAGAATAGGACTTAAATCCCTGATTTGATAAGTGCAGTAAGTACTGAAGCACTACTGGCACCGTACAGGAGAAAGGATCCTCTGTACGTAGCTAACACCACACAGAAAACCTTTTCCATTTGAGAGCATAGGTTTTCCTAGAGGCTAGAACAACCTCCTCAACTTCTTGAGGTAGGCCCCAGGGAGCCAAAACTACCCTTGCAGCCTCCAGGCCATCAAATTAAGAGCTTTGAGATTGGGGTGCAGAAGGGAACCCTGCTCCTGTGAGAGAAGGTCGGGTTGTAACCCCAGAGGCAGTGGGGGATCCACTGCCAGTTGAAGCAGAAGAGGAAACCAAGGCTGTCTCGGCCACCTGGGAGCCACCAGCAGGACCGAGGCGTCCTGAAGAATTCTGAAGAGAGTTCGGGCCACCAAGGGCGTGGGATGAAACGCATACAGGAGGCCCTGAGACCATGGAATCAGAAAAGCATCTGCTGCTATTCTCAGAGGATGCGGTTGCCTGGAGCAGAACTTTGGCAGTTGCTTATTCATTGGACTGGCAAAGAGATCTACCAAAGGGAGACCCCATTTTAGGAAGATCTTCTGAACTACTGAAGGATGCAGCTGCCACTCGTGGGGCTGCAGAATTCTGCTTAATCTGTCGGCCAGGTAGTTGTCCTGGCCTGGAAGGTACACAGCCTTGAGGAGCATGTTGTGCTTGAGGGCAAACGAACAAAGGTCCTGAGCCTCCCGACAAAGGATGCTGGACCCAGTCCCGCCCTTGATGAGCCAGGGTAGGAGAGAAAGCTTTGAGTGCTAATCGAATAGCTCCGAGTTCTAGGAGATTGATCTGCTGTGCAGCTTCCCAAGGAGACCACAGGCCCTGGGTGCACTTGCCTAGACAATGAGCTCCCCAGCCCTGCAGGGAGGCGTCTGTGGTCAGTACCACCGTGTACTCTGGAATCTGAAAAAGTACCCCCTTTAGTAGATTGGGTGGGTGTAGCCACCAGTTGAGGGAGTTCAGGGCTGCCTGTGGCTTGTGACCACTGAGTCCGAAGGCACCACTGTGCAGGCCTCATATGGAGCCTGGCATTGGGGGTCACATGCACTGTCGAAGCCATGTGGCCAAGCAGCCTCAGGCAGAGTCTGGCGGAGACCAGTGACCTGCTGAGAAACTGGTTTACTAAGTTTCAGTCTTTGGGCTCTGTCTGCTGGCAAGAAAGCCTTTGCTCCAACCTTGCTCCTATGAACTCCAAGTTCTGGGAGGGGAGCAAAGTGGACTTTGCAAAGTTTATTACAAACCCCAGGCTTTGAAGAAGAGCAATAGTTCTGAGGGTGGCTTGTCTGGCCCTCCTGGCACGTCTGACCCCTGATGAGCCAGTCATCCAGATAGGGGAAGACAAAGATTCCCTGATTTCTCAGGTAGTCCGCTACCACTGCCAGGCATTTGGTAAAGACCCTGGGCCAAAAGGCAGTACACTCTGTACTGATAATGGTTTCCTCCCACAATGAACCCGAGGTACTATCTGTGGTCTGGATGAATGAGGATGTGGGTAAACGCATCCTTTAGATCTAAGGAGCATAGCCAATCTCCCTGCTCGAGGTAGGGCAGAAGTGTTCCAAGAGTAAGCATCTTGAACTTTTCTTTCTTTAGGAACTTGAGGTTCCCGAGGTCCAGAATGGGTCGAAGGCCACCGGTTCTTTTGGGCACCAGGAAATACCTGGAGTAGAATCCGTGACCTTGCAAGTGGGGAGGCACAGGCTCCACCGCCCTGTCCACCAACAGACCTTGAAGCTCTTGAAGGAGAAGGTCTGTGTGCAGGGGAGGCCTTGGAGGCTCCCCTGGAAAGTATGGAGGCGGCAATTGGTGAAAATGCAGTGCATAGCCCCTGTGGACTATGTCCAACACCCAACTGTCCCCAGTGATGAGGGGCCACTGGTGGGCAAAGAGGGCAAGGCGACCTCCTGTGCAGGGTTGGGATAGCAGGGATGAAGAGGCTACGCTCAAGGAGTCAAACAACCCCACCCTGCTGAGTGGGAGCAGGGGCCGGAGGCTCCTTGGCTTGCTGACCCTGGGGTGCAGCTTGGGTAGCCTGATATTGAGGGTACTGTTTGTAGGCACTTTTTACCTGGGCCCTGGTCTTCCTAGACAGCCTTGTCCGTGTAAGGTGCTCTGTTTCGAGCTGGGCGGCCTTCTCGGTCATGGGCTTGTCAAAAAGGTTTTCACCTCGGCAAGGGACATCGACCAACTTGTCCTGAACCCATGGCTCGAGGTCCGATGACTGCAACCATGCCTGGCGTCGAGCCGCGATGCCGGTTGCCGCAACTCGGGCCGAAGCCTCAAAGCCATCGTAGGCGGTGCAGGACATGAACTTCGAGCAGTCCCGAATCCCCGAGGACAAGGACTTGAATCTCTGCAAGGGTTCCCCGGAGAGTCCAGCAGAGAACCCGGCCAACTCCTTGGCCAAGTCCCGCAAGTACATGCCCATGTACAGCTGGTGTAAGACTGGACACGGCAAGCAAGCATCGAGCCCTGAAAGCACTTTCTACTGACGCCATCGAGGTTCCGGGCCTCCTTGCCGGGGGGCACCGTGGAGTGCATCTTCTGGCTCTTCAGACGATGCATGGCCGATTCCACAACCATGGAATGGTGTGGTAGCTGTGCCTTTTGAAAGCCAGGGCTCTTCCTGAGTCGATAGATCGAGTCGACTCGCTTGCTTAGAACCGGTGCCGAAGCTGATGCCTCCCACATCCTGAAGAGGAGCTGTTCCAGCATTGGAGGAACCGGGACAGTAAAGGCCTCCTTCGGAGGAGAGTCATACTGCAGGGCCTCGAGCTCTTCAGCTCAAGGCTCTTCTTCAGGGTCCGCCGGAATAGCCAAGGCAGTGGCCATATCCCGGACGAACTCCGAGAACAGAGTATCCTCCGGAGGGGATCTACTCCGGGGCTCAGACTGCGGTGAGTCCGACGGGAAGCACCGAGTCTTGAATGTATCGGGGGACTCCTCATCCTCCGTCTCCCAGGTGGACTCGTCCGACGAGGAGTCAGGGTCCAACCCTGCGGGGCCCTGCAGGACCCGCCCTGACGCCCTCGGCACCGGCCTCGACGCCCTCGGTCCCGAGCGGGAGGTCGAGGGAGACCGCGACCGAAGTCGACTTCGAGCCATGATGGACGAGTATCAGCTCGGTCTCCGGGGTCGACTTCGAAGTCTATGTCCCGGTGGTCGGGGCAGATGCGCCAGACAGGCTGGCCATCAGTGCCCGCTGCTGTGCCATGAAGGCAGACAATCTGCTCTCCAAGGCTGTCATCCTGAGACTCAGCTCGGGAGACGCAGCAGCCACCGACTCGGGCCCCGGCAGCACCAGGCCCGACGTCGGCTCTCTGGGAGGAGAGTCCGAGGACTATGGGGCTTACGTGTCCAGCAGACTCCGGCTCCACACGAGGAACTTTGTTCCACGGGCCCGGGGTGACGGTCGGGGGTCTTAGACCTGGCCCTCGAGGAGCCAGGGGACCTCCTCCGATGACGCCCTCGCGAGCCGCTTCTTCCTCTTGCGTTACTGGTCAGGGGAGCGCTCGGGATCCGAATCCCGAGATGTCGAGGCCTCAGACGAGGTCCGGGCCCAGCCGGAGGCTGAGTCCGAGAAAAGCCTTTCTTTCTGCTGCTGGCGACTTCGGAGTGCCTTGGAAGACATCTTCCCACATGGTCCACATGACTTAGGGTCGTGATCAGGACCGAGGCACCGAAGGCAGCAGTCGTGTGTGTCTGTGAGAGACATTAAATTTCTTACACCGATCACACTTCTTGAAACCGCTGGAAGCCATCAGGGAAAAAAAAAAGAGACCCCGTGAGGTCAAAGGATCGGCCTTCCAGGGAAAAAGCAAAAAAGGGCGCAAACGCCAGCCACGAAGGGCAAAAACCGAAAAAGGAGAAATCGGGCTCAATACCGGTGTACTGAACCCGGCGGGAGGGGAACCGGCGTCGAACCAGGAGAAAAAACAGCGAGGATCGCCAAAGAAAAATCAACTTTTATCCGGGATGACAGGACACACGTCCGGTGGGCTTCTCGGGAAAAAAGAGACCGAGGTAAGATGGCACCTTTAGGCGGGAAGGGAACCGCGCATGCGTGCCTGCATTCCCAAAGGCTTTCATAGAAAGCTGGGGAAATGCTCCGTTGGGTCTTCATCGGCGCCGATGACACCCATATGTGAGGACTGACTTCCTGCTTGGTCCTGGGGAATCAATGTTTTAAGAGTTTCCATAATTAATGCTGGTAACTCTCTTCCCTACGAAAAACACGTACTATCCTAGACTGATCCTCCTGCTCTACAAGTTCTCCCTCTTCTAATTCTTCCTCAACCTCTACATCTAAATCTGAACGGATTTCTTCAGATGCTATCGACAAGTCCTTTGAATCCTTTCCTATCCTAGTCTTCTTACCAGGTAGCGGAGTCTCATCAATTTTCAAAGGAACAGCCAAACGCTTCCTTCCAAGATCAGATACAAGAGGTGCAGATACTCTTTGATCATCCTTAAAAGTTTGTTGAAGTAGAGAAACAAACTCCTTTGAAAATAATGCTGCTAAACCTGAAGAAAAAGTTGAAGGTATCATTGGCACATCCGGAATAGAAGGAGGACCTGGAACAGGTTCAGGTAAGAGTTGAGGAGGAGAATCAACCTCTCTTAATGGTGAAGAAGCCTGCTTAACACCCTCCGCAGTGGCTGCCAAAACGTTTTGCAGAACTGCATTTTCCAGAACACAAGACCTGCAAACTCCTGAGTCCAAACATATGCCCCTTCTAGAACCACACATCAAACATTGTGGTTTAGATGGCATTTTGTAGTAAAGTGCCAAAGATATAAATACTATCCCTTAATTTAGTATCTTAATTTAAAAGTAAATACTACCAAATAGTCTTAGCAACACTTTTCTAAGAAGAAAACTTAAGAAAAAGTATAAGAATTACTCACAGCCATGCGTTTACTGTGCCTTCGTTGTTTACCGTTGCCCCATGCACGCGCATAAACGGCACGGCCTCCAAAGAATCTAAACCGCCAGTTTAATTGCGCAGCAATCAAATTACCTTAGCTGCAGCGTTTCCAAGGAAAAATGTTTTAAGTTGCTTTTCTCCACCCCCAGGTCTCTGATGCTAAACCTGTATGCACTTCGGATAAACCCGGAAGTGCCACATCAAAAACAAATCAGCCGGAATGAGACCGGCGAATCACTTCTCCGCAGAGACAGAAATTTGTTTTCAAAAGGCAAGACTTTACACCTTCGACGAAAAAACAAAGTAAAAGTCACCTTACTCCTTCTAAGTACTCCTCTCCTAACCAAAGTAGGATCGGGAGACTTGACGAAGCCTCAAACATCGCGGCTTCCAAAAACGGCAGAGTAAACGCCTCCAGAGAGAGAAAGAGGGCATCTGTTAGCTCTTAAACCTACAGTAAGCATTTAATCTGCACTTTTTTTTTAAACCAAATAAAAGATTAATTAATTAAAAGAAATACACACTTAATTGTCCCTCTATAGAGCCCAGAGTCTCTAGGCTCTACAACCTCCAGCTGCTTGGAGACTGAACAAACTGAAGCAAGGGGGCGGTCCCTCAGGAGGTTATACTGGTGACAACAGAAGTGTGTCATTGTTCAGTCTCCAAGCTGCAGGATGAACCTGTATCCCAGAAATTCCGGGACTGGACTGGACATAAAGGAACTAGCATTTTATTTGTGCTCTGCTGCCGCTGCAAACTGGGTGGAGGGTTTCAACATGTTATCCATAATGACGCCTAAATCATTTTCCTGGGTAGTGGTTCGCAATGTGGAACCTTGCATTGTGTAACCATAATTTAGGCTGTTCTTTCCTAGGTGCATAACTTTGCACTTGTCCACATTAAATTTCATCTGCCATTTGAATGCCCAGTCTTCCAATTTATCAAGATCCTCTTGCAATTTTCCACAATCCTCTTGGGTTTTAACAGCTTTAAATAGTTTTGTCTCATCTGCAAACTTGATAACCTCACTCGTTATTCCCTTTTCCGGGTCATTTATGAATATGTCAAAAAGCAGCAGACCCAGCACAGATCTCTGGGGTACTCCACTATTCACCTTTTTCCATTGGGAATATTGGCCATTTAGCCCTACCCTCTGCTTTCTATCTTTTAACCTGTTCTTGATCCACAATAGTACACTGCCTCCTATCCCATGACTCTTTAGTTTTGCCAAAAGTCTCTGATGAGGGACCTTGTCAAAGGCTTTCTGAAAGTCCAAATACACTATATCAAATCGACTCACCTTTGTCTACCTGTTTATTCATACCTTCAAAAAAACATAGAAGATTAGTAAGACAAGATCTTCCTTGTCTAAAGCCATGTTGGCTGTCTCCCATTAGGCCATGACTATCTACATGCTGAGTAATTTTGTTCTTTATGATGGTTTCTACCATTTTTCCCGGTACCGACGTCACGCTCACCAGTCTGTAGTTTCCTGGATCACCCCCGGAACCCTTTTTAAAATTTGTCATTACATTGACGATCCTCCAATCTTCAGGTATTGCAGATAATTTTAATGATAGTTCACAGATTACTAATAGCAGGTCTACAATCTCATATTTCAGTTCTTTCAACACCATTGTATGTATACCATCCGATCCAGGTGATTTGCTACTGTTTAGTTTATCAAATAGTTGTAAATACATCTTCCCGGTGTATCGATATTTCTTTTAATTCTTCTGCAGTGTCATCTTTAAATATCACTTCAATCATGGGTAAGAAGTAATTAGATCTTACCTGCTAATTAGTGTTCCTGAAGGAACGACAGTCCAGTCCCTTTACTTCTGGGTTATGCAACCCTTCCAGCAGCTTGGAGGCTGAGCCCAACCTTTTTGGAGGTGGAGCGGTATAAATACCACTGAGACCACCCACCAACTCCAGTATTCGAATGAAAAAGCAGACTAAACAAATTTCTATGAACAATCAAACTAAAAACCTAACTCCCCTAGGGGATACTTAAACAACCAAACCCCCTTTTTTTTTTTGGAAAAGGGAAATAGGAGTAAAAAAAGGGAGGAAAGGCAACGGAGGGAGGTGGTATGCCTGATACTGCCAGAGGCGACTTTCTCCTGCCCTCCTTCACCCAGACCTGGTTCCACGCTCGGTCCGCAGCTCCGCCCTTGTCTGATAGGCCTTCAAGTCCGACCAAGCCGGGTGGGATCAGGGACTGGACTGTCGTTCCTTCAGGAACACTAATTAGCAGGTAAGATCTAATTACTTCTTCCTTATCGTCACTCCAGTCCAGTCCCTTTACTTCTGGGATGTATCAGAGCAGTTCAACTCTGGGTGGGATCCGGCAAACCGGACTGAAGAACCGCCAGACCAAACCGAGCGTCCGCTGAACTCTGTACGTCCAGCCTGTATTTTGTGAAGGTATGCAGAGAGGACCAATTCGCCGCTCTACAAATATCCAACGGGGGGACTAGGCTGAACTCTGCCCACGAGGTGGCCTGAGCCCGGGTGGAGTGCACCCGTAGTCCCACTGGAACCTGCTTACCTTTTAGGATGTAGGCGCAGGCAATCGCTTCTCTGATCCACCTGGAGATGGAGGCCTTGGCCGCCGCCTCCCCTTTGTGCGGGCCTCCGAACTGGACGAACAGTCTGTCGGATTTCCGGAAAGGAGCTGTGCGGGAGAGGTATCGCTTCAAGATCCTCTGGACGTCTAGCAGTCGCAGCTTGCTATCCCTACCTTCAGGTCCCTCGACCGGACAGGCCGGGAGGGTAACTGTCTGGTTCAAGTGAAAGGGAGAGATGACCTTGGGCAGGAAGGAAGGTACTGTTCGTAGGACCACCTTGTCCCTGAGAAAGGATAGGAAAGGAGGTTGGGAGGACAGCGCTTGCAATTCGGAGACCCGCCTGGCCGAGCAGATAGCGACCAGAAAGACTGTCTTGAGGGTTAAATCCTTCAGGGAAGCCTTCTTAACCGGTTCAAAGGGTTCCCCGACCAATGCATTTAGTACAAAATTGAGATCCCAAGGGGGGGATCACCGACCTCCGTTGTGGACGCAGACGTCTAACCGCCCTTAGGAACCTGGAGACGTCTGCGTGGGCTCCTAGGGGCTTGCCGCGGACCTTACCTCTATAGCAAGCGATGGCAGCTAGTTGGACTCGTAAGGAACTGTGCGCCAGGCCCTTGTCAAAACCCGCTTGTAAGAATTCCAGAACCTCAGGGACTGAGGCCGAAAGGGGTTTCCTTCCGTGTTCCGCACACCACGCTTCGAAGATGCGCCAGACCCTTACATAGGAAAGACAGGTCGAGCGTTTCTTCGCATTCAACAGCATTGAGATTACCACTCCTGAATAACCTCACTTCAAGAGACGCGCCCTTTCACTAGCCAGGCCGTAAGCGAGAATCGCTCCACGTGAGGCATCAGCACCGGGCCTTGCCTGAGCAGGCCCCTTTTGCAAGGGAGCCGCCAAGGCTGGTCGGCTAGTAACCTCACCAGATCCGCATACCAGGGGCGACGCGGCCAATCCGGGGCAATGAGGATCACAAGTCCCTGGTGAGAGACTCCACCCGCTGGAGAACCTTTCCGATCAGAACCCAAGGGGGGAACACGTAGAGCAGACCCTCCACCGGCCATTTCTGAGACAGGGCATCCAGGCCTTCGGACATTCTTTACTTCCGCCGACTGAAGAACCGGTCCACCTTGGCTGACGAGAAACTTGCCATGAGATCCATGACTGGGAGCCCCCAGCGGGCCACTATCTGGTCGAAGGTCTCCTTCTCCAGCTCCCACTCTCCGTGGTCTATCCTGTGCCTGCTGAGGTAATCGGCCGTGAGATTGTCCGTGCCTGCCACGTGCTGTGCCGAAAGCGCTTCCAGGCGGATCTCCGCCTACTGGAAGAGAACATCTGCCTCCTTCTCCAAGGCGGGGCTGCTGATGCCGCCCTGGTGGTTGATGTAAGCTTCCGTGGTGACGTTGTCGGAGAGAACGCGAATTGCTCTTCTTAGCACTAGGAACTCGAGAGCTCTGAGCGCTAGGGTGACGGCCCGTAATTCCAGTCTGTTGATGGGCCATGAGTCCAGCGGCCCTGGACGAACTGGTCCTCGCAGTGAGCCCCCCAGCCTGTCAGGCTGGCATCCGTTGTCAACAGTACCCAAAGATGAGGCTTGAGGGGCATCCCACGCTCCAGATTCCTTGGGCACTGCCACCAGCGAAGGGCTCGTTTGGTCCGCGGAGCACACGGTAACTGTGTTGATAGGAGATGGTGCTGTGGGGACCACCGACGCAATAGGGCGCGCTGTAACGGACGCATGTGGGCCCTGGCCCAAGGCACTACCTCTATCGCTGCCGCCATTGTGCCCAGCACCTGAAGATAATGCCATGCTGAGGGGTTTCGTCTGCTCAGAAACTGCGCGACTAGCAGTCTTAGGTCCCTTGATCGCGTTCGAGACAGGAACACTCTGCCCCTTCCGGTGTCGAATCTTGCTCCGAGATATTCGAGGTTCTGGGAGGGAGTCATCCTGCTCTTTGCTCGGTTGATGACCCACCCCAACTCCTCTAGAACCTGAATCACTCTGTCCGTCGCAGAGCGACTTTCTTCTTCCGACTTTGCCCGGATCAGCCAATCGTCTAGGTACGGGTGTACTAGTATTCCCTCCTTCCGGAGGAAGGCCGCCACTACCACCATCACCTTGGTGAATGTCCGTGGCGCCGTAGCTAGGCCGAAGGCGAGGGCCTGGAATTGAAAGTGGCCCCCCGGCACAGCGAATCTTAGGAACTGTTGATGGGACTTCCTGACTGGAATATGCAGGTAGGCTTCTGTCAAGTCGAGGGACGTCAGGAACTCTCCGCCCCTTACAGCTGCGATGACTGATCGTAGGGTCTCCATGCGGAAATGTGGTACCCTGAGACAGCGGTTGACCTGTTTTAAATCCAGGATTGGCCAAAAGGACCCTTCCTTCTTTGGCACTACGAAGTAAATCGAGTATCGACCCGATCCGAACTGGTCTGGTGGTACTGGGACCACTGCCCCGAGTGCAATTAGCCGTGCGAGGGTTGTCTCTATCGCCGACCTCTTTGCAGGAGATCCGCTGGGAGATTGAATAAATGCTGGAGGTATTTGCTTTGCGAATTCGAGAGCGTAGCCCTCTCTGATCACCTCCAGTACCCATTGACCCGAAGTGACCCGGGACCAGGCGGGAAGAAACTGCCTTAAGCGACCTCCCACTGGCCGCTCTTCCTCCTGGACCCCCGTCGCTTCATTGGTGTTTTCTAGGGGCCGTGGAGAAGGAGGAGGCCCCAAAGCCGCGACCTGCTCCCCAAAACCCCCGGAAACCTTGACCCCTGGAGGGGAAGCGTCCCCTGGAAGGGGGGTTGGATCTGGCTGGGCGAAACCTCCGACTGTCCCTAGTCTGGGTACGAGCCGGGGGCAGAGGACGACCTTGTTTCGGTCTGTCTTCCGGGAGCCTGCCTCCCTTGGACTCGCCATGGTCCTTTACCAGCTTCTCTAAATCCTCACCAAACAGCAGCTTCCCCTTAAAGGGGAGTCGACTCAGGCATGCCTTCGAGGAGGCATCCGCTGCCCAATTCTGTAACCACAAATAACGCCTGGCTGCAACCACCGAGGCCATGTTCTTGGCCAGACTTCTGATGAGGTCATACTGACTATCCACCAAGTATGCTGCTCCGGATTCCAACCTAGCGGCGTTGGGCCGAGCGTCGCCCGCGGGGGCCTCCGCTGCCTGAAGTTGCTGTGACCACCTTAAGCAGGCCCGAGCTACCCAAGCTCCTGAGACGGAGGCCTGTAAGGCGAGAGCGCTCACGTCAAATGCTTGTTTCAGGAGGGTATCCAATTTTCTGTCCTGAGAATCTCTTAAGGCCGTGCTGCCCTCAACTGGGATAGTAGTCTTCTTAGTGACTGCTGATACCGCTACATCCACTCTGGGGGACTTCAGTAGCTCTTTGTCTAACTCTGGGAGAGGATATAGGCGCAGCATGGACCGGACTCCCCTTAGGCTAGATTCCGGCTGGTCCCATTCTTCCTGGATCATCTGACGCACCACTCTGTGGACCGGAAAGACTTTCTGGGATCTCCTAATGGCCTGGATCAATGGGTCCTCCAACGCCTCCTCTTCAGCTGGCGTATCTGAGGCCACATTGAGCACTTTTAAGGACTCATTAATTAATGCTGGGAGCTCCTCCCGACGAAAGACTAATAATCCTGGATTGGTCTTCCTCTGGGATCTCTCCTTCTTCCAGCTCCTCTTCCTCTTCGTCCAAGTCCCTGTCCGAGTAAGCCTCCTCCGGAGTACCCTGTGAGAGGGCCGCTAGGGGCTCCTCCTCACTCAGCCGGGGGCGCTTAGGTGGTATGCCGGATTCTGGATTGCTTGCTCCCAAGAGCCTGTCTGATTTGTTTTCTCTCGACAGTCCGGCCTCTCCTGCCCCTAAGCCCTGCTTCCGCAAGCAACAGGCCTTGTGAAGTAAGAGGATGAAGTCCGGGGAGAAAAAATCCCCAGACCCTCCTTCCCCCGCAGGGAGGGGGGAGGGGGGCAGGGAAGGAGAGGGTACGTCCGAGGACATAGAAGGAGGGACCTGTGACCCTCCCTCCCCTCCTAGGAGATCTCCTGACCCCTGAGGAGGGAGAGCTACGGTCAAATTAATTTCATGCTCAACTGAGGCAGCCACTGCGGCGCAGCTCCTGCAGATTCCTGCCTCTGCGGAGGTGCCCCTGCGTGTTCCACAGGAAGGACAGCGGGACTTGGTCGCCATGACCTAGGTCTGGGGACTTCCCACTGTGAGTACAGAAATTCAATATATTTCAATATATTTCCTCCAACGGAGGTACTTGCGTTTTAAAGGCTGTAACTGAATCCTGGGCCCGACTCAAGCGATCCTAGCCCGTAGGCTCTACACGTGGTAGGCCTCAACACGTGGAGCCTGGACGGGGGACCGCGAGTCTATTCTCCGGGCCGAGCTGTACTCCGGTGTGAGTCTCCCGCGCTGAAGTCGCTGCTTTCCTGCAACCGCCGATTTAATCTCTCCCCCGCAGGTAAGACCGGGAGTAGCGAGTCTCGCCTGCACGCCCTTCCGCTTTGGGACGGGTCCGGCGGGAAAACGCTGCCTAGCGGCACAGCTTCCAGCGCTCAGCCACCAAAAGGGCTTCGGCGCGAGGCAGGTCCGATCTGGTGAAGGATGAAGGAGAAAGTGCAGGAGCTGGCGTCCCAGCAGTTGGGCAGGACAGAAATTGTCTTCGAAGCTGCGAGGAGAGAAGCACCTCCGAGGCCCGTTCCGGGGGAGGGAGGGGGGGGGAGAGAGCAGGCAGGAATTAAAGGAGCAGGACCCCAGAAAATCAAACGGAAGGGAGTTCAATAAGGTAAAGAACGAGATAAGGCAAAATAAAGGCAAAATTAAATGAAATAGATAACAAGTAGGACTCCAGTAAGCCCTAGGCTTATGGAACCCTCCAGCTGCTTGGAGGCTGAGAATACTGGAGTTGGTGGGTGGTCTCAGTGGTATTTATACCGCTCCACCTCCAAAAAGGTTGGGTTCAGCCTCCAAGCTGCTGGAAGGGTTGCGTAACCCAGAAGTAAAGGGACTGGACTGGAGTGACGATAAGGAACATCCCTACATCTTCCTCAGTAAAGACCGAAGCAACGAATTCATTCAGTCACTCCGCTATAGCCTTGTCCCCTCTTAGTGCCCCTTTTACCCCTCTATCATTTAATGGTCCAACTGACACTCAGGGTTTTTGTTACGAATGTACTTTAAAAAAGTCTTTACTACGCGTCTTTGCTTCCACAGCAAGTTTCTTCTCAAATTCTCTCTTATCAATGCTTTGCATTTAACTTGCGAGTGCTTGTGCTGTTTCCAGTTTGTCATTTGGCTCTTTTTTCCATTTCCTGAAAGATGCTTTTTGGCAACAGCCTCTCTGACCTCACCTTTAAACCATGCTGGCAGTTTTCTGGACTTCCTTCCACTTTTCTTAAAGCGTGGAATACAGCTGGTCTGGGCTTCCAAGATAATATTTTTAACCACCACCTAAGCTTGATGTAAGTCTTTAACCTTTGCAACTACTCCTTTTAGTTTTTTCCTTAACTATTTTCCTCATGTTATCATAGTCTCCCTTTTGAAAGTTAAAAGGTAGTATTGTGAATTTCCTTACCATCCCTCCTCCATTAATTAAATCAAACACGATCTTATCTCTTGCACCAGATCTGGTGTTCCACTAAGGACTAAGTCCAAAATGGCTTCCCCTCTGGTCAGTTCATGAACCAGCTGCTCCAAGTAGTAGTCATTTATTTCATCTAGAAACTATCTCCCTAGCATGTCCTGCCGTGACACTGACCCAGTCAATACCGGGGTATAACTTTTATTAGCTTCCCTGATTTCTTTGAGCATTTCATCATCCATTTGTTCGTTCTGGCCAGACGGTCGATAGTACAACCCCACTGCCATCGCCTTCCCCTTTTTACATGGAATTTCAATCCATAGAGACTCTATAGAAAATGTTGTTTCCTGCAAAACTTTAATCCTGTGTGTGTGATATTGTGTTCTGGTTTGAAATATGTGCTTACAGATGTATCTCATTTAGAGACCTTTCTTCTAGATAAGTGTTAGGTAGTGAGTTGGGGTAGTTAAAAGGGGTTTTGGTTTACTTTCCGGGTTAACTCAGGCCTCTGATGTTCTCCTTGATGTGGACTTTAGCATCCTAGCAGGTTTAATTTCTAATTTTTTGTTCTTTTTGAATGAGTTTCTTGTTCTCTTGATTGTACTGTAAGATGCTGTTCCTTTCTTTTTTCTTGTGTCTGTATACAAGTAAATGCATAACAAAAAAATAAAACAAAAACAAAAAATAAAATAAATGACAAGCAAGCATGCCTCTGGCCTGCATGCCACCTAGCAACAGCAATACCACCCCTGGAACTACCATGATATACCTGACAGGGCTTTTCTCTCGTCGACGAGGACTTCGGCTCCTGCTGTAAGCATAATGATGCCTGCAACATAATAAGAGTTATGTAGAGCATCATCAAGGTAAGAATACATCTTAAATACTCTACCCAAACCAGGATCCTGGCAGGTTCCAGATCTCACAGAAGCAAACATCACAAGATGCCCCTCAAACAAAAAAATACTTTGAATTTCTGAAGTATTCACTCTTACAGATCTTAACTAAAAGACTTGTGCATAACTGCATAATCATTCACAAAAAATGATAAAAATACATCAGGGAAGAAATACCATTGAGCAGTAAGCTGCACTGTGCCATTCTCCCCCTTGCGCAGTTAATCATTCGCCACTGCTTACCCAGGGCTCCGGTAGCGGACACGTTCATCCCTCCTACGGTCCCGTGGGCTGTGCCTCTGATCCCGGCTCCTACTACGATAATGCCGGTCACGGCTGCGGTGCTGGTCCCGGTCCCGGTCCCTACTATGGCTGCTTCTGTATCGGTACCTATCCCGGCTGTAAAACAAAAAGGAATGGAAAATATTTAAAAATTCAACATACCATTTTACAGATTATCAATTCTTACATCCATAAGGAGAAAACACATAGCT
Source organism: Ichthyophis bannanicus (assembly GCA_033557465.1). Taxonomy (NCBI): domain Eukaryota; kingdom Metazoa; phylum Chordata; class Amphibia; order Gymnophiona; family Ichthyophiidae; genus Ichthyophis; species Ichthyophis bannanicus. The sequence continues at coordinate 128,554,354 of CM066048.1, forward strand.
ATTCACCTGTACCAGATGTTCTCTGGGGACAGCAGGAATCAGTCCTCACATATGGGCGACGTCGGCACCAATGGAGCCCTCACAGAAGCATCCCCCCAGCTTTCAAAGAAAGCCTTTGGGAGATGCCACTACGCATGCACGGTCCCCTTCCCGCCCAAGGGTGCCATCTTACTCAGATGACATAGCTAAAAGAAGGCAAAAAATAAAAGATGGTAAAGGAGCAACTCCAAGGGGAGGAGGGAGGGTTGCGAGGACAGATTCTTGCTACCCCTGGAAAACATCCGTTACAGGTGAGTAACTACGCTTTCTCCAGGAACAAGCAGGAAGTCAGTCCTCAAAAATGGGACTCCACAGCCACAGGTTACTGAACGCTCATAGTGAAAATAGGGGCGCCCTCATGGAAAGCCACAAGCAGCAGCAGCAACTAGCCCGTGTACAGAGACCACAGTAAGACCCCTCTGTTCGATGAACCAGTACTCTGGTAGCCTGAACACAGAAGGGTCTGAGGGTAGAAGTTGCCTAAACCCCAAACAGGTTACAGAGCACAGCCTGGCTGAAGGCACTGTCCCATTGGAACTATTTTCAGGCAGCAATGTGCTGCAAAGGTATGGACTGTAAGACCAGGTGGCGGCCCGGCAGATGTCCACCATCAGAACAGAGTGCAAGTTTGTCACAGAGGCCGCTATGGCCCTGACATGGTGTGCTGTGACGCAGCCTTACAGCAGGAGCCTCACCTGCTCATAACGAAGGGCGATGCAGTCTACCCCCCCATATGGACAGCATATGCTTGGTCACCACCTCCCCCAGCCTACTGGGGTCGTAGGAGATCAAAAGCTGAAAAGCCTTGCAGTGGCCCCCCGAGTGCGTTGGATATAATAGGACAAGGCCCTCTTACAGTCCAAGGTGTGAAGGACCATCTCCACCCGACTGGAGTGAGGTCTTGGAAAGAAGGTACGAAGCACTACTTCCTGGTTGAGATGGAAGGGCGACACTACCTTCGGCAGGAATTTGAGGTGCGTGCGAAGCACCATTCTATTCTTGTAGAACCTAGTATAAAGGCACCTCTACCACTAGGGCCTGGAGCTCGCTAACTCTGAGCGGAGGTAAGTGCAACCAGGAAAGCCACCTTCCAAGAAAGGTAATGAAGGTGACAGGTAGCCAGAGGCTTGAAGGGCACGCGAATGAACTGCGCCATCACTACATTGAGGTCCCATTTGGTTGCCAGCGGGTGGACCAGGGGCTTTGATAAGAGCAGGCCTCGAAAGAAACTGGTCACCAACAGCTGGACAGAGAGAGACTTACCATCCACCACCAAATGGTGGTATACCGCCAGGGCACTGAGGTGCACTTGGACGGAGTTAGATTTGAGCCTGGACAGAGATGAAGAAGGTACTGTAACACCAGAGCCACCGGGCAGAAAAGGATCAGCTTCAGGTTTGGCGCACCAAGCAGAGAACCTGTGCCATTAGAGGGTGTAAGCCTTTCTAGTAGAGGCCTTGTGAGAGGCTAGCAGAATGTCCTCCACCTCAATCAGAAGATTGAAAGACGCCAGAGTCACCCTCTCAAAAGCCATGCTGTCAGCGACAGGGATCCCAGGTTGGGGTGAAGGAGAGCACCCCTCTCCTGAGATAGGAGTCCCGGGGCGGTCCCCAAGGGGATGGGGGCCTCCACAGTCAACTGTAGAAGCAGAGGGAAACACAGCTGCCTGGGCCACCGAGGAGCTATCAGGATGAGCGAGGCCCAATCGCAGAGTCCTGTAACAAGGTCTTGGCGATCAGCAGTGTCAGAGGGAAGGCGTACATGAGGCTTTCCGACCATGAGACTAGGAATGCATCTACTGCCACACTGGCGGGGTGAGCTTGCCTGGAGCAGAAAACGGGGCAACAGAAAGTTGTCTGGACTGGTGAACAGCTAACCGGCTACCCTGGGGTCCAGCTGCCACTCGTGCGGCTGAAGAACTCTGCTGAGTCTGTCAGCCAGCAGGGTATCTAGGCCTGAACATAAGATATGCCATACTGGGTAAAACCATGGTCCATCAAGCCCAGTATCCTGTTTCCAACCGTGGCCAATCTAGGTCATACATACCTAGCAGTTTCCCCAAAAGACAGGTTCCACAATGCTTGTATTGGGTCAAGCATTGACATCCTGGGTCCCTTCTTAATGATGGTTTATGGACCTTTCCTCCAGGAACTTGCCCAAACCTTTTTTAAACCCAGCTACACTAACAGCCTTTACTACATCCTCCGGTAACAAATTACAGAGTTTGATTACATGTTGAGTGAAAAAAAATATTTTCTTTTATTAGTCTTAAATAGTTTACCCTGTAGCTTCAGTGCATGTCCCCTAGTCTTTCTATATTCTGATAACGTAAACAATCCATCTACGTTTACCCGTTCCACTCCGTTCATTAATTTATAGACTTCTATCATATCTCCCCTCAGCCGTCTCTTTTCCAGGTTAAAGAGCCCTAACCTTTTTAGCCTTTCTTCATAGGAGTATCCTTCCATCCCCTTTACCATTTTAGTGGCTCTTCTCTGAACCTTTTCTAATAACGCTATATCCTTTTTTAAGATACGGCGACCAGAACTGCACACAATATTCAAGGTGCGGTCTCACCATGGAACGATAAAGGCATTATAATATCTTTTGTTTTATTTTCCATTCCTTTCCTTATGATACCTAGCATTCTATTTGCTCTCTTGGCTGCCGCTGCACACTGGGCCGAGGGTTTTAACGTTATCCACAATGACGCCTAAATCTTTTTCCTGGGTGGTGGTTCCTAATGTGGAACCTTGCATTGTGTAACCATAGTTTGGGTTGTTCTTCCCTAGGTGCATAACTTTGCACTTGTCCACATTATATTTCATCTGCCATTTTGATGCCCAGTCTTCCAATTTATCAAGATCCTCTTGCAATTTCCTACAATCCTCTTGGGTTTTAACAACTTTAAATAGTTTTGTCTCATCTGCAAATTTGATAAACCTCACTCGTTATTCCACTTTCCAGGTCATTTATGAATATGTCAAAAAGCAGCGGACCCAGCACAGTTCCCTGGGGTACACCACTATTCACCTTTCTCCATTGGGAAAATTGGCCATTTAGCCCAACCCTCTGCTTTCTATCTTTTAACCAGTTCCTGATCCACAGTAGTACACTGCCTCCTATCCCATGACTCTTTAGTTTTGCCAAAAGTCTCTGATGAGGGACCTTGTCAAAGGCTTTCTGAAAGTCCAGATACACTATATCAATCGACACACCTTTGTCCACCTGTTTATTCACACTTTCAAAAAAAACATAACAGATTAGTAAGACAAGATCTTCCTTGTCTAAAGCCATGTTGGCTGTCTCCCATTAGGCCATGACTATCTACATGCTAAGTAATTTTATTCTTTATGATGGTTTCTACCATTTTTCCCGGTACTGACCTGAGGCTAACTGGTCTGTAGTTTCCCGGATCACCCCTGGAACCCTTTTTAAAAATTGGAGTTACATTGGCGATCCTCCAATCTTCCTCAGTAAAGACCGAAGCAAAGAATTCATTCAGTCTCTCCGCTATCGCCTTGTCGCCTCTTAGTGCCCCTTTAACTCCTCTATCATCTAATGGACCAACTGACTCTCGCGCAGGTTTTTTGCTACGAATGTACTTGAAAAAAAACTCTTTATTTCGAGTTTTTGCTTCCGCAGCAAGCTTCTTCTCAAATTCTCCCTTTGCCTGCTTTATCAATGCCTTGCATTTGACTTGCCAGTGCTTGTGCTGTTTCCAGATTTTGTGATTTGGCTCTTTTTTCCATTTCCTGAAAGATGTTTTTTTGGCAACAGCCTCTCTGACCTCACCTTTAAACCATACTGGCAGTTTTTTGGACTTCCTTCCACTTTTCTTAAAGCATGAAATATAGCTGGTCTAGGCTTCCAAGATAGTATTTTTCAACACCACCCAAGCTTGATGTAAGTCTTTAACCTTTGCAACTGCTTTTAGTTTTTTCTTAACTATTTTCCTCTTTTTATCATAGTTTGCCTTTCAAAAGTTAAAAGGTAGTACTGTGGATTTCCGTACTATCCCTCCTCCACTATTTAAATCAAAGGCGATCAAGCTATGATCACTATTGCCAAGTGGCCCCAACACCCTTATCTCTTGCACTAGATCTTGTGTTCCACTAAGGACTAGGTATAATATGGCTTCCCCTCTGGTTGGTTCATGAACCAGTTGCTCCAAGAAGCAGTCATTTATGTCATCTGGGAACTTTATCTCCCTAGCATGTCCTGCCGTGACACTGACCCAGTCGATACCGGGGTAATTGAAATCACCCATTATTATTACTGCTCTGTAATGTTTGTTAGCTTTCTTGATTTCTTTGAGCATTTCATCATCCATTTGTTCATTCTGGCCAGGCGGTCGATAGCACACCCCCACTGCCATCGCCTTCCCAAGCAAGGAGATGTCTGGTGGGGACCCTTGATGGGCTTTCAGTCTGAAAAAGCATGCCCACCTCGAGATGCTGGGTGACTGCCACCAGACCAGTCCACCAACTAGTGGGTCACTGTCTTGGAGATACCAATGCGCCGCCCTCATATAGAGGCAAGCATCTGGGGTGACGTGGACCATGGAAGCGCAGAAGCAGCCGGGCAGGCACCAAGGGACGGTGCTATACGTCCCGAGCTAGAGACCCGAGACTATCAACTCGGTCCCTGTGCAAGAAAGCCTTCGACTGAAGAGTGTCTATCTTTGCCCCAATGAATTCCAGACATTGTGACGGGAGGTGCTGAGACTTGGGGTAGTTTATGACAAAGCCCAAGTGTTGCAGAACCCGGATGGTACGTGCGGTGGCCTGCTGCACCTCGGAGGCCATGCCTCCCTTTAACAATTTTTCTATACTGCTTTCCTTAAATTCAAAGCGGTTTACATTCAACAATAAACAAGGAAACTTTACATAGAACAGTCGTCCAGGTAGGGAAAGACGAAAACCCCTTGAAGCCAGTGGAAAGCAGCCACGACTGCCAGGCATTTTGTGAAGACTCTTAAGCCAGAAGCGAGGCCGAAGGGAGCACCCTGTATTGGAAATGTCTGCCCCCTATCATGAACCTCAGGTACTGCCTTTGGTTGGGGTGGATGAGGATGTGAGTATAACATCCTTGAGGACTAAGGAGCATAGCCAGTCTCCCTGCTGAAGGTATGGCAGCAATGTTACAAGGGAGAGCATCTTGAACTTCTCCCTCACCAGGTTGCACAGGTCGAGGATGGGTCTTAGGACCCCCCCCCCCCCCTCGTCCTCTTTGGCACAAGGAAATACCTGGAGTAGAACCCTTTGTCCTCGAGGTGGTGGGGCACCGCTTTGTCCTCAAGAAGACCTGCCAACTCCTTCAGAAGGTGGTCTTAGTGGAGGGGAGACCTGAGTGACTCTCCAGGGAAATAAGGGGGAGGTGTCTGAGTCAGGTGGAGGAGGTACCCCTCCCTGACTACCCATAGTGTCCAGGAGTCGGTGGTGATGGTCACCCACCTCTGGGCATAAAGGTCAAAACGTCCCCCTGTGGGCGGCTGATCTCCTTGGGGTAGAGAGGCTATGCTCAAAGACTCAAAAACTCCCCCCTGGCTGGGCCAGAGCCTGGTGTTTTCGAATCTTCTGCTTACGTGGGCCATATCCGTGTCCCTTGGCCTACTGACACTGTTGGGGAGGCCTGATAAGGTGGGTAGTTTCTGTTAAGCAGCACCCTTCCTCGAGTAGAAGGGCTTTTTAACCAAGCTCTTCTGTCAGGGAGGGGCAGCTGTCTTTTTTGAGAGCCTGGTCGTCATGAACTCAGTCTCCAGCTCAGCAGCCTTGTTGGCCATGGGTTTGCTAAAGAGGTTCTCTGCATAGCAGAGGACATAAACCAGTTTATCCTGACCCCTCTGCTTGAGGTTGGATGGAGGAGTGTAGCCAAGCTTGGTGGTGTGCAACTGATGCCAGCCGCTGCTACTCGAGCCGCCGACTTGAACGCATCAAAGGCCGCCTGAGACATGAATCTGGAGCAAGGACTGCTTTGGCCAGGTTCTTGAACCGCTGCAAAGGTTCCTTGGAGAGAACAGCCAAGAAGCCAGCGAGTTATTTCGCCAGCTCTCTCAAATACATGCCCATGTACAGCTGGTAAGCCTGGATGTAGCTGATGAAGATTGAGCCCTGGTAACACTTTCTGCCGAGGGTGTCTAGGGTGTGGGCCTCCCTGCTGGGGGGCATTAAGGAGTGAGTCTTCTAGTTTTTCAGCCGACGCATGGCCAACTCCACCACCATGGAGTTATGCAGCAGCTGTGACTTTTGGAAGCCCGGGCTCTGGCAGACTCGATACATTGAGTCGAGCCGTTTGCTCACCACCGCTACCGAAGCCGGTGTCTCCCACATTCGGGGCATCAGCCATTCCAGGATGGGAGGGATGGACACCGTAAGAGATTCCCACAGAGGAGCCTCGTAGTGGAGAATTTCCAACTCATCCACCCGAGGATCCTCTTCAGACTGTTGGGAATGCCAGGGCCTTGAACATGTCCTTGACAAAATCAAGGAAGCCCATATCCTCAGGAGGAAACCTCCTTTGAGGCTCCGAGAGGGGAGAGTCAGATGGGAAGTCGTGGTGGCGACAGGTATCAGAGGACTCCTCATTGTCTCCCACTTGGAGTAGTCTGTCAAGGACTTGTAGGAGGGCTCCGCAGGATTCGGTGCTCCCGATGCCCCGCGGCAGGTACCCAGCAGACTTGCCAGGGATCACCGCGGTCCCATTGAATGGGACTCAGAACACGACCTCGGCCGAGGATCAATGGCTCAGCCTCTGGGTACGTCAAATGCCCGATGGTCAGAGTAGATGAACCGATCATGCTGGACAACAGCGCCCGTTGCTGGTTCATGAAGGCAAACTGTGCTCCAGGGCCGCCATTCTGGACACCAGGCTAGAAGGCTCCGCAGCATTTGGTGTGGGCACAGAGGGACTCAAGCCTGACGCCGGCTCCCCCGAAGGGGAATCCTAGACAAAGATAGTGTCTGGGGACAGAGGTCTATCCACAGTCGGATCCTTCTGGGGGACCTTCGCAGGCTGCTCCTTCTCTGACACCTCAAACTGCAGGACCAGGCCCGGGGAACTCCCGGCCGGTCGGAACCATCCAAGGACGCTGCCTTCAAGGGTTCCTTTTTCTTCCTGGGTTTCCTCGAGGGAGACCCCCTTTCTGAGGACCCCCGACGAGGCTCGGGTTCGGAGCGTTCCGCCCGAGATGACGGGGCTTCAGATGAGGCCCTGGCCTTCAGAGGCACTGGGGACTCTGGGGGGGGGGGGGGGGGGGGAAATCATGCTGCTGCTGGCAGATGGCTTTACTGGACATTCTCTTGCAGAGACTGCAGGCTGCAAGGTCATGATCAGTCCCTAGGCAGCGGGGACAGCAGTCGTGTATGTCGGTCAAGGACATAATTTTGTAGCACCAATAATACTTCTTAAAGCCACTGGTAGCCATGGGGAGAAAACGTATCCCTGCGAGGTCGAAGACTCTCCGGGATGCCAGTGGGGAAAAAAATAGCGTGAAGATGCCGGGGGGGGGGGGGAGGGGGGGGGGAAGCACACTACAAAAATGAACTGAACTCAGCGCCGAGACAGGCAGACAGAGTACCAGTATGATACCGGAAACAAGTAAAAAACTCAGAGGAAAAAAAAATCAAATTTTTCCGGGGACAATGCAGACGTCTGAAGGGCTCTGCACAAAAAGGGAGACTGAGCAAAATGGCACCCTTGGGCGGGAAGGGGACCACACATGCGTGGTGGCATCTCCCAAAGGCTTTCTTTGAAAGCTGGGAGGGGATGCTTCTGCAAGGGCTCTGTCGGTGCCGACGTCACCCATATGTGAGGACTGACTTCCTGCTTGTTCCCAGAGAAAATATTGTTTATCAAAATCATGTCTAACACAACAAAAAAGAGATGTTAGCCATAGATCAAGATACATCTTGATCTATGGCTAACATCTTTGTTTTCTATTAGACACGATTTAGGTAAACAATAGTGAGTGGTGGAGTAACTTAATGGTTAGAGCACTGGCTTGGGAACCAAGAGACCAGGGTTCAATTCCCAGAAGCACCCCCTGTGGCCTTGGGCAAGTCACGTAACCCTCCTGAAAAATCTAAAAGTTATCAATGTCCCTTTTTAATGTACATTACCAAGTTTAAGCTACAATGTAACCCACTTTGACTGAAATAAAGCGGTATAAAAAAAACAAAACAAACCTGTTAAACATCTATGGAAGAAAATGCCTAAAGGAAAAACACTTCCTTGAAGGAGCACACACCTCAAGTCAACTCAAATAAAAGGTGATACTCAAACTTCTAGAATTCATGCACACTTGAGATAAAAGTAATCAGAGCAAGTGAGTATTAACAGATTAAATGAGAGGAATCTGGCAGATCTCCATCTGAAGGTCCTGGAACACCTGATGAACTGGGAGGACTAATATGCTGCTTTGGAGCCTTGATCTACTCCAATGTGGAGATGGTGGTGAGATTTTTTTACTTATCTCCTTTCCTGGAGTCCTGCTAGAGCAGTCCAGATAAGTGGTTTGTGTTCTCCTAATCAGTGAGGGTGGAGACAAAACTAGAAATTCGGTGGCATTACCACTGCTACTAAATGACAATGCAGGTAGAGGCACATTAGTATTTATATTAGTATTTATACCCAAGAATATGGTCAAGAACCCCTGACCGCAGATAACCTATTAAAAGATAACGAATAAAGAATATAGAAATATGTACATGTCCAAACAGTCAAAAAAGAATCTCTTCCAAGAACGATATAGAAAGCAATAGGTCATACAAGGCCAAATGGAACTGTTATGCCCTTCCATGTCTTCTTTAAGGGAGCTAGACCTAAATCATCCAAGGCCCAATGGACCTGGTAGCAGATAGAACATCTTCCAAGATGGTCATAAGCCATGCAAGAACTGCTTCAGAAACAGCTGCGTACAAGGGCGAGTCCTGGACTAGTCTAGCAGGACACTAGGAAATGAGATTGATTGATTAATTAAATTTATTAAACTTCACCTTCCAGATAATCCTGCTAGACCAGTCCAGACAAGTAGGATGTACCTAAGCTATTACTCTGCTGGGCAGAAGACACGACTGCTTTCAAAACTTGTGTCAAAGGCTGCATCTGACCTATTGTGTGCATTAAAGTGATAATGCTAGACAAGCTAAAGAGGGATGGCCACGTCATTGCCCTACAGTTATCAAAGGGCGCCACATAACTGCACTCAGCCAAGGATGATGCCTGCGCCCTGGTGGAATATATCAAGGATATTATAAATAGAAATTACACTTACCTGGTAATTGTAGTTCCTTGAGTGACGACAGTTTAGTCCTCCACCTATGGGTAGTGCACCTCCTCCTGCAGCTTGGAGACTGGACCAATCAGAATTCTGCCATCACTGGATGCAGCCTGCAGGCATTCCCCATAAGCCCCAGTGTGTCCAGTCTCCATGCAGCAGGAGGACCTAGTGAGCCCAGGTGCTGGACTCACTGACAGAACGGTTAAGACTAGATAGTTTTTGTTTATTTCACTATTTTGCTTTTGGGTTAATTTACTTCTTTTGTTTTGTTTCTCGTTTTCAGAGCTGTTTTCAAAAAAAAAATAAATAAAATAAAAAAAAAAAAATAGACAGATTCTAGCCAAACGGGAGCCCCATTTGCCGGGTTCTGGGCAATCAAGCCTTTTAGGCTTTAAATTTGGTGGTCTTTCCTTTTAGGTTCTCTGCCCCTGGACAGGACGGGGCAGAGCTCCTTTCCCAGCACGAGTCCCGTGGGCCGCGGTGCCAGAAGCAGCGGTTTCGGGGACAGCTTTAGCAGTCTGCCAAGGTTTGCTCGAGGACCTGCTTCAAGGTAGTGAATAGTTTTTAGCTGTCAACTGCTTTTCAATTTCCTTTGAATTTCTTTTCAATTCCGTTCAGGTGCTGCCTGTTTATTGAGCCGGTGCGGCCCCGCATTAAAAAAAAAAAAGAACAACGAATATAAAAGAAAAGAAGCAGGAGAAATTGGTTGAAGACTTAGCTACTTTGCTTCTGTGCCGGTACCTTCCTACCTTTGCTCGGTAGGAGGGCTGTCAGCTTCTCTTCCTGGTCTCTCTCCCTGGACGGGGCAAGAGAGCCCTGAGGCGCGAACACAGCACCACTTAGCTGTCCCTCCAGAGCGGGGTTTTTGCTCCGGGGTGGGGACGCAAAGACCAGCAGTTCTCCGGTCACTGTTCTGCCTTAAACAGTGCCACAGAATAGACTCCGTTGGAAAATCCCGCAGAGCAGTAAGTTTTTCAGCTAGGGGCTCCGTTTTATTTTTGGGGGCTGCAGTCTTGTTTGGTGCCCGGGCAGCGTTGGGGCAGTTGCTGGGCGCCTTTCCAGTGTTGCATTTGGCACTTTCCGGGTGCGCGCTGGTGGCGTCGGCCATTTTGCGGCTCAAGTGGGCATCGTTTATAGAGCCCCGGAACGCGTTTGAAGGCCGAATTTTTTCAGGGCAGTAGCGTGTTGAGTTAATTTACTTTAATTTCATTTCATTTGCTTTGCTTTGACGTCCTTGGGGGTGTGCGCATGAGCCGGGACCGTTTAGAGGTGCCTTGTAAAAAAAAAAAAAAAAAAAGCGACAAGAAGGGTCATTGTTGCCCACGAGCTAGGCTGGGGGAGGCTCGTGGATAGCTGCCGTACCGGCAGCGCCGCTGCGGACAGCAGGGTCTGTAAACACGGGACTTCCACTTCTATCGCCCGCGGCAGGCAGCTCCGAAGATCTGCGGCTTATAGAGCTTTCTCCTTCATCAAGTTTCCCGTGTTTTGCTGCTACAGCATGTGGCGGGAACAGGTCCCTTGAGGCTCCAGTTTCAAGAGCGGCAATCTGATTTCATTAAAAAAAACAAAACAAAAAAAAACACACACAAACCGAAAAGGCATCCGTGGTTTCTCTGTAAGGCTCGACAGCCTGGCTTGTGGTGCCAGGGGTAGGTTTGGTCCTTGGTAGCGTTCAGGTGGCCTTTGAACGCCGGGAAGTCCTCAGTCCTCAGGGGGCTAAAAGAATCCCAGTGTTGGGATGCGTTTCATAGCTAGCATGCTAGAATTCTGTTTTGGGTCTTTAGGTCCAGGTGGTATCTACATGTGCATTTAGAGGAGGCAAGCTCGGTGGTTAGGGGCTGCAGGTTGTCCTGCTGGCCTCTTCAGCGGTTTTTCTGCAAGGCCCGCGTATGCTTGTAAGTAATGTTTGGCAGAGTTAATGTTTCTATCTGATGGTAGCAACTTTTCCACGGGGCTTGAACATTACCAATGTTGGTATGAGTTTCATCGCTGGAATTCTAGGCTCTGTGTTGAGCCTTCTCTTCCAGATGGTATCTGTATGGAACATGTAGATGAGTACAACGTTGTTAGCCGCTGATAGGACTGGCAGGTTCTACAGGTGCCCTGTTCAGCAGTCCTACAAGTCTCGCGTAGGGGTTTACAAACTGCCTCGAAGTGTTACTGTTTCTATATTTTGGTAGCAGCCTTTCAAAGGGGTGCTGCGACTGAAGGTAGTTTCCCCTATCCCTGCAGTGCTCGGCGACTATTGAGTATAGTCTTTGCACCTCTCATTCCTTGATCGGTGTTCTCAGTTCAATTTGATGAAGTTATTTTTGGTCATAATGGTTTGCCCCCATTTCAGAGGGTCTTCAATTGAAGTGTAAGTTGCTAAGGGAACAGGAGGACACGTTTTGAGTTACACGTCCGAGGGCCATCTGAGTGATGCTGCCAGGACACGTGCATAACAAGCAGGTCCGCTCAACTTCAAGCCGGCTTCTTAAAGGTGGCCATGGGCAGTGTCTTTCATCTCACTCAGATTAGTCTTTGTTTTTTACGAGGTCCGACAACCTGATGGTTAGAGTGGGAGCTTGAGGCCAGGAGGACCAAGGTTCTTATCCTTATTACTCATTTGAACTGAAGTTCATCCTAGCCCCTTCCTGGGGTCCGTCTGGATCGGGAGCAGGCCTACGAGTGGGCAGGTTTGTATTCATCCCCACCGTGTGGGGATGAAAGCAAACACTCCTGGGCCTGGTTCGTTATCTTCAGGGACCCCTCTGCTTCAGACACGTCCCTTACCGGTTTCTTGAGGGAACATATACCGGGCATTTACTGTGACGAATTTTAATTTGCTTTTACCTTTGCCTTTCCTTTTAATTCAGTTACCTTTGGTCTATTGACAATCAGGAATTACTTCCCTTTAGTAGTTAGGAGCTAATTTCCTTTATTTTTCGGTTTATTCTTAGTTTTATTATTCATTTTCTGTGCCAGCAGTTTTAGCATTGCTCTGATGCCACATGTTCTCTCCCTCCTAAGAACATAAGATATGCCATACTGAGTCAGACCAAAGTCCATCAAGCCCAGTATCCTGCTTCTGACAGTGGCCAATCTAGGTCACAAGTACCTAGCAGTATCTCCAAAAGACACAAGTTCCTCAATGCTTGTATTGGGTCAAGCAGTGATATCCTGGGTCCCTTTTAATAATGGTTTATGGACATTTCCTCCAGGAACTTGTCCAAACATTTTTTAAACCCAGCTAAACTAACAGCTTTTACTAAATCCTCCGGTAATAAATTTCAGAGTTTGATTACACGTTGAGTGAAAAAATATTTTCATTAGTCTTAAATAAGTTACCCTGTAGCTTCATTGCATGTTCCCTAGTCTTTTTATATTCTGACGACGTAAAACAATCAATCTACATTTACCCATTCCACTCCATTCATTAATTTATAGACCTCTATCATATCTCCCCTCAGCCGTCTTTTCCAGGTTGAAGAGCCCTAACATTTTTAGCCTATCTTCATAGGAGTATCCTTTCATCCCCTTTACCATTTTGGTGGCTCTTCTCTGTACCTTTTCTAATAACACTATATCCTTTTTAAGATACAGTGACCAGAATTGCACACAATATTCAAGGTGCGGTCGCACCATGGAACAATAAAACAAAGGATATTATAATGCTTCTGTATTTTCCATTTCTTTCCTTGATACCTAGCATGCTATTTGCTCTTGGCTGCTGCTGCACACTGGGCGGAGGGTTTTAACATGTTATCCACGATGACACCTAAATCTTTTTCCTGGGTGGTGGTTCCTAATGTGGAACCTTGCATTGTGTAACCATAGTTTGGGTTGTTCTTTCCTAGGTGCATAACTTTGCACTTGTCCACATTAAATTTCATCTGCCATTTGGATGCAGTCTTCCAATTTATCAAAATCCATTTGGGTTTTAACAACTTTAGTTTTGTGTCATCTGCAAATTTGATAACCTAACTCGTTATTCTCTTTCCAGGTCATTTATGAATATGTCAAAAAGCAGCGAACCCAGCACAGATCCCTGGGAACTCCACTGGGAAAATTGGCCATTTAGCCCTACCCTCTGCTGTCTATCTTTTAACCAGTTCCTGATCCACAATAGTACACTGCCTCCTATTCCATGACTTTTTAGTTTTGCCAAATGTCTCTGATGAGGGACCTTGTCAAAGGCTTTCTGAAAGTCCAGATACACTATATCAATTGACTCACCTTTGTCTACCTGTTTATTCATACCTTCAAAAAACATAACAGATTAGTAGGCCAAGATCTTCCTTATCTAAAGCCATGTTGGCTGTCTCCCATTAAGCCATGACTATCTACATGTTGAGTAATTTTGTTCTTTATGATGGTTTCTACCATTTTCCCGGTACAGATGTCAGGCTCACCGGTCTGTAGTTTCCCAGAACACCCCTGGAACCCTTTTTAAAAATTGGTGTTACACTGGCCATCCTCCAATCTTCAGGTATTACAGATTTTAATGAAAGTTCACAGATTACTAATAGCAGGTCTGCAAATCTCATATTTCAGTTCTTTCAACACCCTTGGATGTATACCATCTAGTCCAGGTGATTTGCTGCTCTTCAATTTATCAAATAGTTGTAATACATCTTCCCGGTGTATCGATATTTCTTTCAATTCTTCTGCAGTATCACCTTTAAATACCACTTCAGTCATGGATAACATCCCTACATCTTCCTCAGTAAAGAATTCAGTCTCTCCGCTATAGCCTTGTCCCCTCTTAGTGCTCCTTTTACCCCTCTATCATCTAATGGTCCAACTGACTCTCTCAGGTTTTTTGCTATTAATGTACTTGAAAAAAATTACTACGCATTTTTGCTTCCACAGCAAGTTTCTTCTCAAATTCTCTTTGCCTGCCTTATGCCTTGCATTAACTTGCCAGTGCTTGTGCTGTTTCCAGTTTGTGCCATTTGGCTCTTTTTTCCATTTCCTGAAAGATGCTTTTTTGGCAACAGCTGCCTCTCTGACCTCATCTTTAAACCATGCTGGCAGTTTTTTGGACTTCCTTTCACTTTTCTTAAAGCATGGAATACAGCTGGTCTGGGCTTCCAAGATAGTATTTTTAAACACCCAAGCTTGATGTAAATCTTTAAACTTTGCAACTGCTCCTTTTAGTTTTTTTCTTAACTATTTTCCTCATTTTATCATAGTCTCCCTTTCAAAAGTTAAAAGGTAGTACGGTGGATTTCCTTACCATCCTTCCTCCATTAATTATTTCAAACACAATCATACTATGATCACTACTGCCAAGTGGCCCCAACACCCTTCTCTTGCACCAGATCTGGTGTTCCAATAAGAATTAGGTCCAAAATGGCTTCCCCTCTCGTCGGTTCATGAACCAGTTGCTCCAAGAAGCAGTCATTTATTTCATCTAGAAACTTTATCTCCCTAGCATGTCCTGCCATGACAATGACCCAGTCAATACCAGGGTAATTGAAATCACCCATTATTATTACTGTTCTGCAACTTTTGTTACCTTCCCCGATTTCTTTGAGCATTTCATCATCCATTTGTTCATTCTGGCCAGGTGGTCGATAGTACAACCACACTGCCATTGCCTTCCCCCTTTTAACATGGAATTTCAATCCATAGAGATTTTACAGCGAATTTTGTTTCCTGTAAAACTTTAATCCTTTGTGACTCAATGCTATCTCTAACAGAGCACAACCCCCTCCACCAATTTGATCAGCTCTATCATTACGATACAGTTTGTACCCAGGTATCAGTGTCCCACTGGTTGTCCTCCTTCCACCATGTCTCCGAGATACCAATCATATCTAACTTCTCATCATGTCTCAGCAGCACCTTTTTAGGCAAGCTGTCAGCTTTTAGGGGCATGAGCAGAGTCCTAACTTGTAGTTGCAGGGAGGGACAGGCTGGAAGTGTGCTAGAGACAGTAAGTCTTGTTGGGATTCACAACTGCCTGTGGTTTTCACAGGGACGGGTTTAGGAAACCTTAGAATATAAAAAAATACATAAATTTTTGTATATAATCATATTTATAGTTAAACTGTCACCCAAACGGTGCCGGCGATACAGTCTAGGGCCTCCAGAGGGCGACCAGTACACTCATTAGTGCGTTTCTGTGACCATGTGTATGCAGCCATCTTCAGATTGATCTCTGCAAGTCAGGGACATACTAACCGCAGGGCCTCCTCATGGGCTTTCAGGGGTTCATGGCTGAACAAGCCACTGTCATGTTCTGTAAATCAAGCTTTTAGCACCCTGGTGTCCTAAAGGCCGCTGGATGGCAGCGCTGCTCATGGCTCACATAGTATTCAGGGTCCCCATCCCTGGGGAGGTTTGGAACATGCAAAATCGTCCTTTTTTGTCAGGTTCACGCAGGCAACAACCTCTAGGACATCCACTTGCAAGTTGGCCGGTGTTTTCCACTACTATTTCTCTGACTGCAGGAAGGCCAGAGGGGTGCTCCTCTTCTCCTGCCCTTCCCAGGAAATCCTCATCTATTTCTAGGGCCTGCACTGGCGGAGAGGGGTTTTAGCGCTTAGCAGGGGTGCTGTCCCATCGCCGCCATCTTGTTACGGGGCCCGTGTTGGGAGGACGTCGTCTAGGTAGCACAGTCTGGGACCTAGTGCTCCAGGGCACTGGCAGGTTTCTTGGAGGACGTCAATACTCTGTGTATGTTCCCTGCATTCAGCCTATGTCCCAGTACACTCTGCACGGTGTTTGGGAGCCAGGTACTGAGTCTCCCATATAAGCAAATGTGTTTTTTGTATGCACTCACAATGGTTTATTGTTAGATGCACTCTTTGCAGAGTGAGACTGCATTTTTTTTTTTTTTTTTGCTCAGACGGTATTGTCCGGCTAAGGTAATTTCTCCAGTTAAGGGGGACTTCCGTTTGTAAGGGAGGGCCGGAGGTCCTCATGGTGTTGCATGAGGTTTGGTGATGCAGTTGGGGGATCTGCTGTGGAGTGGGCCGTCCAGGCGAGCGCCAATGTCGGTCACCAGTTCCTTTTTCTCTTTGGGTGTTGCTCCTGGATCCTTCAAATACGGAAACGGTCAACTTCGCTGGTCTCTGTTCGCGTTTGGCGAGTCTTTGAGGACTGGTGTTCCAGTCATCAGGTCCGTGCTTCCACGGCATCGATATCAGGGCTACTGAATTTTGCAGAATGCATTTGATAAAGAGCTGGCTGCCGGTTCTTTGAGAGTGCAGTTCGCTTTCATAGCCTGTTACTGAGGTAAGGTACGAGGTGTAGCTCTTGGGACGCGCAGTGATGTCGTGTGTTTTCTTCGAGCAGTTACCTGATTGCATTCGGTGAGTGTTTTCTGTTCTGCCGTTGGATCTTGACTTGGTGTTCAGGGGCTAGGGGGGACAGCTCTGCTTCAGCCCTTACGCCAAGTTTCGGTCACGACTTGTCTCACAGATGCGTTTTTCATGGCGGTTTGTTCGGTGCGGCGCATCTCAGAGCTGCAGGCGCTGTCGTGTAGGGAGTTTCTTTTTCCCCTTTCTGTCCAAAGTGGTGCTTTGGCCGGTTCCGGCCTTTCTGCCTGAGGTGTCTTCACCTTTTCATGGGAATCAAGCGGTGTCTCTCCCGGTCTTCCAGGCGGGAGGAGAGCATGTTTCTGAACGGTGCCTGGGTCGCTGGGATGTATGGAGAGTTCTGCGTCGTTATGTAGCAGTCACAGGCTCCTTTCGTACGTGGGAGTGTTTGTTTGGGAGTCCCAGGAAGGGTGCGGCTGCGGCGAAGGTCTTCATTTCAGGTGGCACCACAGAGACCTTCGTCCTGGTTTACATGTTGCAAGGGAGGCCACCTCCTGTTGGGTGGAGGGCACTCTGCTGGGCCACGAGCAGCTTCCCGAGCGGAACATAGTCTAGTTCCGCCGGTGGAATTTTGCAAAGTTCAACTTGGTCGTTGCTACTTACTTTCAACGAGCATTACCGGCTGGCTGGACTGGCGGAGGGAGATTCTAGTTTCAGATCAGTGGTTTTGCGTGCCGGCTAGCAGGGTCCCTCCTGTTAGTACTGCTTTGTTACATCCCATAGGTGGAGGACTAAACTGGAGGAACGATAAGGAAATAGAAATTAGACTTACCTGGTAATTGTAGTTCCTTGAGTGACGACAGTTTAGTCCTCATTCCTGCCCTCACTTTAGAGTAAAGACGTCCGGGTGGAGACTCTATTCCCCCAGATCCACCCTGCGGCGACTCAAAAAATCTGCCTCGACATTGTCCACCCCGGCTACGTGCTGCACCGACAATGCCGTCAAATTTCACTCGGCCCAATACAACAGCTGACACGCTTGCGCCTCCAGCATCGCACTGCCCGTGCCCCCTTGGCGATTGACATAGGTCACCATCGTCGCATTGTCAGAAAGTACCCGTACCGCAGAGTGACCCAGGTACTCCTGAAACTCCTGAAGAGCCAGAAACACCGCTCGCATCTCCAATCTGTTGATGGACCATGTCTGTTCCTCCACTGACCACGGTCCCTGGACAAACCTTTCTTCGCAGTGCGCTCCCCACCCTAGGAGACTTCCGTCCGTCGTAACCAGTCTCCAGGATGGAGGTTCTAGAGGTACGCCCACTTCCAGGTTTTCGGTCCGCAACCACCACCGAAGCTCCTGCCGCACCTCCAGGGGACAAACTAGACGTTGAAATAACGCATCCCTCTGATGAGACCAACACCTGAGGAGAGCACTCTGCAATAGCCTCATATGCGACCGAGCCCATTGGACCACATCGATCGTGGCTGCCATGGTGCCCAGCAATTGCAGGTACTGCCAGGCTGACGGCACCCTGCGAGCTAGAAACCGCCGTATGAGCTGCCGCAAGCCCTGCGCCCTCTGATCCGGAAGAAACACCAGTCCGAGCTTTGTCTCGAAGCACGCCCCCAAGTTTTCCAGAGATTGTGAGGGAACCAATCTGCTCTTTGCATAGTTGACCACCCAGCCGAGGCCCTCTAACAACCGCACCACTCGGGCGGTGGCTGCTGCGCTCTCCTCCCGTGACTTTGCTCGAATCAACCAATTGTCCAAGTAAGGGTGCACCAGTATCCCTTCCTTGCGGAGTGCCGCCACTACCACTACCATGACCTTAGTGAAAGTACAAGGCACCGTTGCCAACCCGAAGGGTAGAGCCTGGAATTGAAAATGCCCCATTGGCACTGTAAAGCGCAAAAACCTCTGATGCTCGTGCCGCACCGGGATATGGAGATACGCTTCCGTAAGGTCCAGAGACGTCAGAAATTCCCCCGTTCTGACCGCCGCAATAACGGAGCGCAATGTCTCCATCCGGAAATGGGTCACCCGAAGACACCGATTCACCCTTTTTAAATCCAGAATCGGGCAAAAAGCCTTCCTTCTTTGGAACCACAAAGTAGATGGGGTACCAAACACACCCGTATTGCGCCGCCGGAACCGGCACCACCGCTTTGAGTTGAAGCAGCCGCTGGAGCGTTCCTGCGACCGCCTGAAACTTTTGCGGTGCTCTGCAGGGGGACTGGACAAAGGAATCTAACAAGGCCTGCAATTCTGATACCCGCCGAGCTGAGGTAATTGCTACTAGAAAGGCTGTCTTTAAAGAGAGATCGAGCATCGATGTTTTGTGAAGTGGTTCCAAAGGTGCTTCTGTAAGCACCCTTAGGACCAAGGAAAGATTCCAAGGAGGAACCACAGGACGGAAAGGAGGTCGGACCACCTTTGCTCCCTTAAAACGTGCCACGTCGGCGTGTGATGCAAGGGAACAGTCATCTATTGGGCCCCTAAATCAGATAAGGGACGAAACGTGGACTTGGAGATCCAAGCGCCAATCCCTTGTCAAGCCCTTCTTGTCAAGTACAGAATAAGTGATTCCTTTGTGTCCCTCTAGTCCAGTCCCGGAACCATAGAGTTTAGAACGTCCTCCAGCAGCTTTGGAGACTGAAAGATGTCATCGCTCTGATGTCACTGGTATAAGTAGGCAAGTACCGCCCCCTTCCACCAATACCTATTGACAAAGCAGACTCAGCAGAGCAACAAATAAGTAGCTATAAATAATGAAATAGGCAGTCGGAACCACCATCCTTAAACCCTGTAAAAACACGAAGCCACTAGGGCAAACATGCTTTATACTTAGCTTTAAAAAAAAAAAAAAAACACGAACGACGAAGCACTGCTGCCACAAAAACGTTCCTCCCGCGCTCGCACTGTGCACCCCCCTTGGAACCTCTCTAAAGTCCAACTCCCCTACACTTCAGGCTGAACGACGCCCTTAACAAAATACTGGGAGGGATCCGGGACTGGACTAGAGTTCCTTAAGGAACAATTAGCAGGTAAGTCTAATTTCACCTTCCTTTGCGTCCCTCTAGTCCAGTCCCGGAACCATAGAGGATGTAACAGAGCAGTGATTCTCAACGGGAGGGACCTGCAAGCCCAGCCTGAAGAACCACTGAACCAAAACGCCCATCCCCTGCCTCCTGCACATCTAGCCGATAGTGCTTGGCAAAGGAATGTAAAGACGACCAGGTCACCGCCCTACAAATGTCTACGACCGGGACCAAACTGACCTCCGCCCAAGATGCCACATGTGCCCTAATGGAATAAGCCTGGAGACCTTCCGGCACCGTCCTTCCCTTTAGGAGGTACGCCGATGCGATCGCCTCTTTCAGCCAACGAGAAATAGGACTTTGCCACTGCCTTGCCTTTACGCGGACCCCCAAAGGATACAAACAATCTGTCCGATTTCCAGAAAGGCGCGGTCCTTCGGAGATAGCTCTTAAGCACACGACACATATCCAGAAGATGCAACCTGCCGCCTGAGTTATCCTTCTGTTCTCGCAAAAACACCGGAAGCGACACCACCTGGTTGACATGAAAAACCAAAAACTACCTTCAGCAAAAACGCTGGCACTGTACGCAATACGACTTTGTGATTGAAGAAGGACAAATACGGCTCCTTACAGGACAAAGCTTGCAACTCCGAAATTCTTCTAGCTGAGCAAATAGCCACCAGAAACACAGCCTTCAATGTCAGATCCTTCAGCGAAGACGTGCCCAAGGGCTCAAACGGCGCTCTCACCAGCGCCTCCAATACTAAATTCAGATCCCACGCCGGCACGGGACTCCGCTTCGGAGGTCGCATAAGTAATACAGCCGGCAAAAACCGTCGAATATCGCCATGAGCCCCCAACAGCTGACCCCCAACTTTACCATGGTAACAGGAGATGGCTGCCAACTGCACCCGCAAGGAGCTAGCTGTTAGACCCTTTTCTACTCCATCCTGCAAAAAGGAAAGGATCTGTGGCATCGAGGCCCCTAAGGGCCTCAGCTTCCGCTCAGAACACCAGGCTTCAAAAATCCACCACACCCGGATGTACACCAACGAAGTGGAGCGCCTACGCGCTTTCAGCAAGGTAGAAATGACCGCTGCCGAGTAACCCTTGGCAGTCATCCTAGCCCATTCAAGAGCCATGCCGTAAGCGAGAATAGAGCCACCTGGGGCATGCGTAACGGGCCCTGTAGCAAGAGGTCCTCCCGAAGCAGAAGCCTCCATGGCCTGTCCAACAGCAGCCACACCAAGTCCGCATACCAAGGTCTTCTGGGCCAATCGGGCGCTATTAGAACCACCTGGCTGCGGTGCCTTTCTATGTGCTGCACTACTCGGCCTATGAGAGTCCACGGCAGAAACAGAGTAGCCCCTCTTCCGGCCACCTCTGAGCCAACGCGTCGAGACCCTCTGACATTCGTTCACGCCTCCGGCTGAAGAAGCGGGACACCTTCGCCGACTCGAAGCTTGCCATTAGATCCATTAGAGGCAGCCCCCTCACCGCACCAACAACCGAAAAACGTCCGGTGGAAGCTCCCACTCCCCCAGGTCCACCCTGCGGCGACTTAGAAAATCCGCTACAACACTGTCTACTCCGGCCACATGCTGAGCTGAAAGAGCCACCAAATTTCACTCGGCCCACTTCAAAAGCTGGCTCGCCTCCGCTTCCAGCACCACACTGCCGGTGCCCCCTTGACGACTGATGTAAGCCACTGTTGTCGCATTGCCAGACAGCACCCGTACCGCCGTCTGCCACACCGACTCCTGAAACTCCTGAAGAGTCAAAAACACCACCCTCATCTCCAGACGGTTATTTATTTATTTTATTTATCTAACAAGATTTATATACTGTCTTTCTACAAGTCAAGACGGTTTACATAGAACATTTGGCAGCATGTTTCAACTGTTTACAAGGAACAGGTATACAATGAATATGAACGAGAACTAAATTACAATGGACAGTTATTAACTATTTACATAGGAATTTACAAGGAAAAACAATAGGCTGTAAAATAGGATTTGAGAGGCCAAATGTAGGGAGGAGAGTGTATAGGGGTTAGTTACTAAGGTGGAAGGGAGAAATGTTCAAGGAAGAGAAAGGTTTTTAACTTCTTTCTGA
Organism: Ichthyophis bannanicus; assembly: GCA_033557465.1. Taxonomy (NCBI): domain Eukaryota; kingdom Metazoa; phylum Chordata; class Amphibia; order Gymnophiona; family Ichthyophiidae; genus Ichthyophis; species Ichthyophis bannanicus. Next base: position 128,576,083 of record CM066048.1, read on the forward strand.
ACTCAGAGTGGTTGGAACAGTTCCGCAGGTCGTGGGGAAGGGTACTCCATAAGGATGGGGCATAGAGTGAGAAAGCCCTGTTATTAGTAATTTGCTTGCAATATCTTTTAGATGAAGGGATGGTGAGAAGATTTTTAGTAATAGAGCGGCATGTTCTTGTGTTTGTGGAGGGGGAAAGGAGAGAAGAGAGGCATGGAGCTGATTCATTGGTTATGATTTTATGAATAAGAGTTAATACCTTGAATTTAACTCTATATTGAACAGGGAGCCAGTGGAGATCGTAGAGAACTGGAGTAATGTGGGGTTGTTGGTTATAAGCCGTGCTAGCGTATTTTGGGCTAGTTGAAGAGGCTGGATAGTATTCTTGGGGAGGCCATGATAAATAAGGTTGCAGTAATCGAGAGAAGGGATAGAGGGGGCCTGACAGACAGTACGGAAAGAGTCAGGGTTTAAGAGGCTTGAGGTTCCTGAGGATACGTAGCTTAGCATATATTGTAGTGGTGGTTTTCTTTATTTGTTCAGTGAAGGAGAGGGACTGATCAAGGATAATGCCAAGATATTTCACTTGGTTTTTTTATGGAGAGTATGAGATCACCAATAGTGAGGGTGGGAGGTGGACTGTATGCGGAGTTAGAGAATACCTGAAGAACCTCGGTTTTGGATGGATTATGAGGTTGTGTTGGGAGAGCCAAGATTTAAGACTGGTTAGGCATTCATTTAGTTTAGAAAAGTTAGGGTTTGAGAGGTTAAATGGGGTGAAGCACATCATGTCATCAGTATATAGCTGGTATTGAATGCCATGGTTTTGGAAAATCTTGCAGACAAGCCGAAGGAAGATATTAAAAAGAAGAGCGGATAGACTGGATCCTTGTGGGACACCCTGTTTTAGGGTGAAAGGGAGGGAGGTATCGTTTCCAATACAAACTTGTTGGGTTCTATCCTGCAAATAAGAACGGAACCAGTTTAGAGTTGTGCCTCTCAGTCCGATATCATAGAGTCTGTTTAGGAGTTGGTGGTGGGGAAGGGAGTCAAAGGCGGCAGATAAGTCAAGGAATATGAGGAGACATCCTTGGGAAGGGTTCTGGGTGTAGAGGTATAATGAATCTAGTAGGGAGATAAGGAGGGTTTCAACACCATGGTTTTTTTTGAAACCATGTTGGAATAAGTCAAGGGGGGAGTGATCATCGATAAAGTTCTGAAGTTGAGTTTGGACTACTTTTCAGTAATTTTTGCCAAGAAAGGGATACTAGAGATGGGTCTGTAGGAGACAGGAGAAGTTGGGTCTAGTTTTGACCCTTTTATGATAGGACGAATAGTGGCACAATTAAGTAGAGAAGGCACTGAACCAGTCTGGAGGGATGATTGTACAATATGTAGAATGTAAGGGCTGAGATGTTCCTCCAGCGACCACTGCCCCTAAGCAAACCTGCCTTCGAAATGCAAGGCTGGCATCCGTCGTTAACAACCTCCATGACGGAGGCTTCAGAGGCACACCCGCCTCCAGGTTTTCCATCCGCAACCACCAGAGAAGCTCCCGACGTACCCTTAGGGGACAAATTAGCCGCTGAGACAACGCATCATTCTGATGAGACCACCGCTGGAGCAGCGCGCTCTGCAACGGCCGCATATGAGCCCTGGCCCACGGCACCACATAGATCGTGGCCGCCATTGCTCCTAGCACCTGCAGATACTGCCACACCGTCGGCACCCGCCTTGCCAGAAACCTGACCACGAGCCCTCCAACCCCTGCGCTCTGTGGGTCGGGAGAAAAACCGCTGCTTTCCCTGTGTCGAAATGCGCCCCAAATATTCCAGGGACTGCGAGGGAACCAAATCTGCTCTTTGCAAAATTGACCACCCAGCCTAGGCTTTCCAACATTTGTACTACCCGAGCGGTGGCCGCTATGCTCTCCTCTCTTGACTTTGCCCGAATCAACCAATCATCCAAATAAGGATGCACCAGTACTCCTTCCTTGCGGAGTGCTGCTGCCACCACCACCATGATCTTGGTGAACGTCCGAGGCGCTGTCGCCAACCCGAAGGGCATCGCCTGAAACTGAAAATGCCCCATAGGTACCGAGAACCGTAGAAACCTCTGATGCTCCTGCCAAACCGGAATATGGAGATAAGCTTCCGTGAGATCCGACGACGTTAGGAATTCGCCTGCCCTGACTGCCGCAATGACCAAGCGCAGCGTTTCCATCCGAAAGTGGGTAACCCGAAGACAGCGATTCACCCTCTTGAAATCCAGAATAGGCCGAAACGTGCCCTCCTTCTTTGGAACCACAAAATAGATGGAGTAGCGACCGCAGCTGCACTGGTCCGAAGGAACGGGTACCACTGCTCTGAGCTGCAGCAAGCGCTGCAGCATTTCCGCGACCACTTGCACCTTCTGCGGAGCTCTGCAAGGAGATTGGACAAAGGAATCTAACACGGGTCGATGGAGCTCTAGAGAATAGCCTTCTCGAATAACTTCCAAGACCCACTGATCTGAGGTGATTGGGACCCAGGCAGGGTAAAACTCCCGCAACCGTCCTCCCACGGGCACTACCTCCGCCTGAGCCCGCCTCATCTCATTGGGACTTCTTAATGTTTGAGGATTGGAAAGGCGCAAAACCCCTGCCCGCCCCTCGAAATCCCTGCCCCCGTACGGGAAATCTCCCCCGCTGGGGCTGTCCAAAACGAGAGGCCCGAAATCTACAAAACTCTTGAAGGTCCTCGGGAGCTTGAAGCCCCCCGGCCCTGCTTCGGCTTATCTTCCGGCAATCGACCTCCCTTGGACTCCCCGAGATCCTTGACCAACCTCTCCAACTCCTCGCCAAACAAAAGCTTATCCCTAAATGGGAGCTTGCTGAGACGAGTCTTAGACAAAATGTCTGCCGACCAGTGTGCTGCCACCACGGACCCCACACTCTTAGCCAGGCCCCGGAAAAGGTCGTAATGAATGTCCGCCAAATAAGCAGTGCCCGCCTCCAGCCGCATTACCTCATATAAGTGCCCTTCCAACTGATCCCCCTGCAACCTTTGGGACCAGCGCAAGCAGCCTCTCGCCACCCACGCCCCCGCTATCGTGGCCTGCAATGAAAGGGCACCAATATCAAACACTTGTTTTAGCAAAGTATCTAACTTCCAATCTTGCACATCCTTCAATGCCGCGGCTCCTTCTACCGGAATCGTAGTCTTCTTTGTCACAGCATCTACCTTTGGGGAGCGGAAAAGCTCCCTATTTTGGTCAGAAAGCGGGTAAAGTCGAGCCAAGACTCTCGAACCACATAGAGCCAACTCCGGACAGTCCCACTCCTCCTGAATTATGCTTCTAAAAACCCTATGAACAGGAAACACTCTGGGACGTCCGAACCGCTCGCAAAAGCGGATCCTCCAAAGTTTCCTCCGCTACTGTCCCCTCCGAGGGCATGTTTAACGTCTTGAGAGTCTCGGCAATCAAGGCCGGAAACGCCTCTCTTCGAAACACTCCGACTACTCTACTCTGTTACTCCAAATCAGGCAATTCTCCCTCTTCCAACTCGCCCTCCGAGGCCTCGTCTACTTCCTCGTCCGCTCCTTCCAACTCCTCCTCAAGCCGAGACGGCAAACTATCTTCTACAGATGCTTTCCTGTGCTTGGCCGGAACAGTCTCCTCTTCAGGCAGGCCCCCCAACCCGGCCCGCTTCTGTCCCCTAGGACCGAGCCCCCAACATAGGCTGCAGCAAGGCAAAAGCCCGATTCATGAGAGAGAAAAAAAAATCAGGGGGTATCCCTGGAGCACCCCCTGCCTGGCTCAAACTCATTGGTAGCAAAGTGACGTCCGCCGAAGAGGGCCCGGCCACCGGCTGCGCTGGACTCAAGAATGGAGGCAGGGATTCACCCGACTCCCCAAGAACTACTACCTGCTCCCCAAGAGAACCCCCTAACGCCTTATCCATAACCTCTGCTTCCAAAGTGCAGGCTCTACACACCCCTGAGTCCAACACCTCGCCGCGTCTGGTGCCACATACCAAACAACGCAGCTTAGCAGGCATCCTATCAAAGGCCTGGGGACCACCGTCTTATGTCCCCCCCCCCTCAACTGCTGCACACCCACAGGACCACTTCTGCAAAGATGCCCAGACAGCGCAGCCTTACAATAAGCCCTTTGGACAAAGTTTCTCTTTTTTTTTTTTTTTTTGTAATCACACAGAAACCTACACCCTCTGGTAACTAGCTGGTACTGACTAACAACTTACTAAAACGAGGCATAAAACGCGCTTTCAAAAGATAAATGCAAAAAGGTTAAACCGCGGCAGCATAAAATGGCTGCCGTCAAGCTTCCCGCTCAGCTACACGCGTTCTGCCCCGCCGAGCGCCAGCCAAGCGCGTGCCCTAAGGCTGCCTTTTTAAAACTCTTTTTAAACTCTCCTTGCTGCCCTACCGTGAAAACCGCAGCTAGCCGCCTCCCGACTTACCTCTCGCAGAGAAATGTGAAGGGAGACACCTGAGCGTCGGAGCTCAGCCGTACTGCGGCTTCGGCGGCCTGAACTAATCACCCCTGCAAGACTCCTGCTTGCCACGTGGTTCCCCGCCGCTGCTGACTCGGCCTTCCACCTGCTCCTCACCCTTCGCTGCGTGTTCGGGAGCAGGGAGGCACAACTGCTGCCGGAACTCGGCAACTGCTCGTTTCCTCAATTGGGAAAGAAACCCTGAGGGGGGGGGGGGGTGTGAGGGAGGCTCAGCAGCACAGGCAGGAGCTCTATCAGCAGCAGAACTCCTGCAAAGCAAAAAGAAAGCCAAAAACCAATTAGGTAAACCTAAAAACTAAACTGAAAACCCCAACTTTAAACAGATAAATTTAAAAAGGAAATCTAAAGGGAATCTAGCTCTGCTTATTTGTGCCACCTGAGCCCAGTTCCAGGCTCAGACGTCTCTCCAGCTGCTTGGAGACTGAAAGTATTGGTGGAAGGGGGCGGTACTTGCCTACTTATACCGGTGACATCAGAGTGATGACATCTTTCAGTCGCCAAAGCTGCTGGAGGACATTCTAAACTCTATAGTTCCGGGACTGGACTAGAGGGACGCAAAGGAATGTTTTTTGTTGTTAGTGAGATGATCAGAATCAGATTTTTTTTGTTTTAAGATGTTGAGTTCTGTGGGCGAATGTCCTGGTTCTGCTCTGCAACCACTGTTGAAGGGGGTTCTGTGGATGCAAAATATATGTTTAAAAAGAAAAGGTAATAACCATAACGCAGTTTATAACCACCAAATAAAAAGTTATAAATTTAGTTTTATGAACTGTGCTGTGGTTCTCGCTCTTTTAGTTCCTTGGTGTGCAAACATTTTGCATTTCCTACATATAATCTAATCAGCTTTTTGGTTTGGTTCAGTCCCTGATTGGAGTTTTGAAAAAGCCTCGCCTCCCTCTACAGGGGACAGGGGTGCGCCATCTCATCCTTCGCCTCAAGCAATAGATTGCCTTGAGCCGCCCCCGCCTGAAACCTCCAGTCAAGGAATATTAAAGAAAGTAGGAGCAAATTAATTAAAAGGAAAAAAGTCTCAGGAAGAAAAAACACCATCATCTGCTGAGACAGAGAAAAATGCTGAAGGTGACCCCTAGGGGTATGCCTATATAGGTACCAGGTCCTAACCAATCAGAGTCTGGTACAGTTTTTTTCTCTCTGTCTCCAACATCTGCTGGCAGGGGGACACAACTCGCTTGTCTGGACTGGTCTAGCAGGATGACTTGGAACGGGAATATAACATGGTCAGATCATGCACCAGTGTGGCTGGAAATTGGGGGAAGGACAAAGGAAGGGAGGAATCCGCTTCTGGAGGTTAAATGAGAGCCTTCTGAAAAAGGAAGACGTGGCTAGGGATGTAAAGTGTCTCCAAGAGTATTGGCAGATAAATGATAATGGGGGAGGTGCATAAAAAAAATGTAGGGGTGTGGGAGGGGATGAAGGTGGTAGTTAGAGAGCAATTGATTATGTGGGCGGCCCGGTTTAAGATAATGTAAGAGAAGAAGCTACATAAAGAAATTAAAATTGCTACGAAGCTATATGGTAAGCAGGGGGAGGGTGGGGCAATTAAAACATTTGAATGCATTGTAGTTGGAGCTGAATTAACTACAGTTGGAGTCTATTGCCTTCCAGTTAGATAGGGTGAAGCAGAAATATTATGAGTGGGGAGATAGGGCGAAGAAATTGTTGGCCCGTAAGCTGAGGAAGCGGGAGGTGGTCAATGCAATAGTGGCAATTAAGGGCCGGGGAGGGGAAATATTAAGAACCGAAAAACAAATTGGGGACCGGTTTTGTCAATTTTATTCTGAATTATATATGCAAGAGAGAGAGGGGAGTGAAGCAAAGCGTCTTAGAGAATTTTTGGGATAGAGCTACCGATAGTGGGAAAGGAGTTGGGGGCAAGGCTTGAGGGGCGTATACATTGGGAAGAAATTGAGAGAGTGATCAAAGAATTGCCAGGGGGTAAAGCCCCTGGGTTAGACGGGTCGGCAAATTCCTTTTATAAGACTTTTAAGGAAAAAAATAAATAAAAAAAGGAGGGAAGGGGAAGAAAATATAACGGGACCAGGAGAGAGCAAAAGGAAAAGGAGGTGAAAGCCCAGGGCCGCCCACTATGGGCTAGCCCGATAACAGTTTACCTGACAATGCCCTACGAAACAAGGAGACATTTATTATTTCACAAAGTGCTATCCATTTCACGTTCAAAACAGAGAAAGAGAAAACAACTGCACACAACACCGTAATAACACCATCATATTAATGATAATATAATAAGAATAATAATAAAAAAAACATAAGGAGAGTAATAATAATAGTACAATAAAAAGTACTATAAGGGGTACTTCAAGGGGTATCCAGGGGCCCCAAATATTTTAACAATTCTAAACAGGTTATCCGGAGCCCCCCTCGGAGAAAACACTATGACCAACTGGCATAGTTAAAGACAGAAAGCTTAAAGTCCGGGCCAAATAAAAATGCCCTCCCCAAGTACCCCAGTGAGATAGAGCCTAGCGCCAACAAGGTCCCACAGGCTGATGGAGCTCTATCCATGCCCGGTCCTTTAGGCCTCAGCCCCATAAGAAACCTGACCATTCACTGACGGCCCATCTCCGCATGTTCAGCCGAGGCCATTGCAAAAGTCCATGGCCTCCTGCGGCGAAGAGAAGATCCGGCGGCCGCTCTCAGCGTCTACCCTCAACGTGGCCGGGTAGGCCAACGTAAAGCAAACTCCTCTCTCCAGAGAGTTGATGGGGTTTTTAGAAAGGATGTTTAATGGTATTACAGAGGGAGGGGAGCAATTTTCCCAGGAAATGTTAACGGCAGGGATTACGGTGTTGCCCAAGGGGGGGGAGGGGGAAGGGATCCCTTATGTTATGGTTCCTATTGTCCAATTTCTTTACTCAATACAGATGTGAAGGTTTTGGCAAATAGGCTAGCGACAGGGTTACCTACCTTAAATCGATATAAACCGAACGGGATTTATATGTGGGAGACAGGCGTCCGACAATATTAAAAGGGCATTAGAGGTGATTTGGGAAGCTGGCAATAGGAAGATAGCACCATAATATTTATCTATAGATGATGAAAAAGCATTCGATAGAGTGAATTGGGCCTTCTTGTTTGGGGTAATGCAGAGGATAGGATTCGGTCCTAAGTATATAGCTTGGGTGCAGACATTGTACCATAGACCTCAAGCAAGGGTACAAATTAACGGCAAGTATTCAGAGGTGTTTGGATTGGAAGAGAGGTACAAGACAGGGATGCCCACTCTCTCCATTGCTGTTTGCAGTGGCAGTGGAGCCTTTGGCACAGACGACACTAAGGAAGGAGGGAGTCTGTGGTATAGAGGTCAACATCATAAGATTTCCTTATTTGCAGATATTCTCTTAATGTTAACTGGGCCAGAAAGGACGTTAACAAGGGTGCTGGCAATAATTGAGAGGTATGGTGAGGTGTCAGGTTTCAAGATGAATATGGATGTTTAATGTTTACTGTCTAATTACATTTGATATACCGCTCAGGCCAAAGCATCAGTGGTTTACAATACAACATAAATATTACAGAAAATACGAAAAGAATGCCATTTATGAGATAGGACAGAGTAAGAGACACAGTGATAGTTAAAAGAAAAGAAAAGGAAGGAAGGAAAACAGCTTCTACCGGTGGCAAAGTCTCGAGTGGGCCTCCCGCCCCGTCAGCGGGAAGGCCCCGCGGTTCCAGAGAACCTTCCAGAGTTAGAGTAGGAGTCCGAGCCTTTCCAGGCCCCCCGAAAGGACTGCGATCCCTGCCCATAACGATTGGACGGCAGTGCCAGCTGGGAGGACTTGAAGGAATGAAACCTCTGGGAGTCCCTATTCCTGGAATACCGCCTAAACGTCTGTGACTGATTCGATCGGCGAGAAGACGCCTTTGGCCTATCCTCCGGCAATCGCTGGGGCTTAACCTCCCCAAACTCCTTTACCAGCTTGTCGAGCTCTTCCCCGAAAAGAAGCCTTCCTTTAAAAGGCAACTTGAATAGTCTGGCCTTGGAAACTACATCCGCCGCCCATTGACAGAGCCACAGCCAACGCCTGGCCACCGTCACAGCAGCAAGCGAGCGAGCCAAAAGGCGCAGCAAGTCATAGAAGGTATCCGCTAGAAATGCTGTAGTCGATTCCAGGCGGCTGAGAGACGAATCTTCTGGCAACCGTTGAATCCAGCGTAGCAAGGCACGAGCAGTCAGTCCTCCGCATACCGTTGCCTGCAGGGACAGCGAGGACGAGGAGAAAGCCGTCTTTAGCAGGTTCTCCACCTTACGATCTTGCGGATCCTTGAGCGCTGCTCCGCCTTCCACCGGAATGGTGGTGTGCTTAGTAACGACAGTGACTAAAGCATCAACTTTAGGATACGCCAGCCATTGTTCCAGAACCTCTAGCAACCAGACATACAACTGACCGAGGCGACGAGCGTTGCGTAGCGGGATGTCCAGAGAATCCCATGCTCGGAACACCATCTGCTGCAACTCTGGATTTCGAGGGCTTACGAATGCCCTGCAAGAAGGGATCCGCCTGAGACAGAGTCTGTGGATTCTGCGGCTCAGCCAGATTCGAAAGACGAAGTGCCTCTGACACCTGCCCAATCAGGGCGGATAACTCCTCCTTCCGAACAGCCGAATGTCTTGGGAATCCTCTTGCGCTAGAACAGAAGAATCTGAAGAATACTCCACATCCTCACGATCCGAAGACTCCACAGAGCCACCAGACAACCTGTCATCTTCAGGAATTAAATCATCATCCTGCAGGAACTGTAACTCCTTCGGAGGACGGGATCCCTTAAGGCCAACGGAGGTCTTGGTCCGCTTGCAGGCTGGAAGCGCAGATGTGGGCTCCTGTGCCACCGGCAAATGCGCTGCCGCAGTAGCTGAAGATTCTGCAAGCCACAGAGTCCACGCCACAGAGTCCATGCTTGATTTCCTGAGTGCAGCTGAGGCCTGCATAAAAGGCTCCAGTGCCTTGCCCTGTTGAGGCTTTCCTATCCAGGGCTCTACAGATCAACAAACAGTAAGGATTTGAGGGTTTGTTTGTTTGTTTTTATTATATTACATTGCTAGCTCTCTGACTGGGAGCTCTTAAAAGGGTTTTTTGTATATTTTTTAAAGCAAGGTTACTTTCTTTTTGGTGCTTTAGGGGAACTTTCCTTGAGCACAATAGGTTGCTGAACTCTAGTTACCTCCTCAGGCTTAGAAACTGCTAACACCTAATCAGCTGTTAGTTCCCTCCCTACCCACCCCGACTCCCACCCACCCCTAGTGAGCAGTCTTGCTTTATAGGGCACCTCCCCCTTTAACAAATCACAGAGAATTGGACCAGCACATTTTGAATATAATTAAAGAGATTTAACTGCTTTTTCTCTGAAAGGACAGCTGTGAAACCAGCTGGTACTTGGTAGATCTCTCTCTTTGGCTTTAACAGATACCTAAGCTCCACGAACAGAACAATGGGCTGGGAAAAATCGTATTGCTAAAGCTGTTGCCCCTGTTACAGCTTCTGCCTCGGTCCAGACAGAGGTCCTAATGCCAGTTGAAGGACCGGTTCCATGTGCAGGGTGCCTGCATGCTGAAGCTCTGAGGAAACAAGTGGAGGAACTCAGAGAGGAGGTGGCGAGGCTGAGGAGCATTCAAGACAGTGAGAAGTACATTGATGAGATGCTTCTTGCAGCAACCAAGCTCTCCAGCACAGGAGAAGATGGGTGTCAACAGAATGTTGATGGTTGGACACAAGTCACCAGGGCCTGCAAAATAACCAATCCAACTTCTCCAGCCCTGGAATTGAAGAACCATTATGCAGCCCTGGAAGTGGAGGTGGTGAAAGCATCCCTGGAAAGGGAAGAACCAGAGTTCAAGTACCCCAAAGTTGCAGAATCAGTGACCAGAAGGAAACGAAGGGTAGTGGTGGTTGGAGACTCTCTTCTGAGGGGTACTGAGGAGTCCATCTGCCGACCAGACTTGATGTCCAGAGAGGTATGCTGTCTGCCTGGTGCCAAAATCCAAGATGTTACGGAGAGTTTGCCGAGACTCATCAAGCCCACTGACTATTACCCAATGTTGCTAATCCATTTTGGTACAAATGATACTGCCAGGTATACCTCGGAACGTATCAAAAGTGACTTCATGGCTCTGGGACAGAGGGTGAAGCAGTTAGGTGCACAGGTGGTGTTCTCTTCAAACCTCCCTGTTGAGGGTAAAGGCCAAGGCAGAGAGGCTCGCATCCTGGAGATGAATGCATGGTTGCGTGGATGGTGTCATCGAGAGCGTTTTTGGTTTCCTAGACCATAGGATGCTGTTCCAAGGGTTGCAGAGTAGAGATGGCATCCATCTGTCCAAGAAAGGTCAACGCATCTTCGGTAGTAGACTGGCTAATCTACTGAAGAAGGCTTTAAACTAGATTCGTTGGGGATAGGTGAAGAAAGCCCCCAGGTAAGTGAAAGCCCCCAGGTAGGTGATACATTAAATACCTTTATGGAAATGGGTAACAGGGGTAACATATGGAAAGCAGTGTGTATTAATGCCCGTAGCATGGGAAATAAGATCCCTGAAGATGAAGCTTTGGTGGGAGTGGCTGACTTGGATTTAGTGGCAGTTACAGAAACATGGTTCACAGAAAACCATGACTGGGATGTAACTATACCTGGCTATACTTTATTCAAAAAGGACAGGGGAGGAAGAAGGGGAGGAGGAGTGGCACTATATGTAAAAACTACTATTAAAGCTTTGGAATTACAGAGCTTAAAAAGGGAGAGGAGGAGGCATTGTGGGTTAAACTAGAAAGAGGGAAAGAGAAATCTATTTGCATTGGTGTGATATACAGACCTCCCTCACAAGAGGAAGAGGTGGACAGAGTTAATTGAAGACATACGCAGCATTGCTAGGAAAGGGGAAGTGCTACTGATAGGAGATTTCAATATGCCAGATGTTGATTGGCACATTCCTGCTGCAGTATCATCTAGAAGTAAGGAGATCCTGGATTCTCTACAGGGAGAACTATTCAGGCAATTGGTAACAGACCCCACACGTGAAGGGACCATACTAGACTTGGTGCTTACCAATGGTGGAAGTGTTTCTGATGTTGTAGTGGGAGATCATTTTGCATCCAATGATCACCAGATGGTGTGGTTCAGTATTAGGACTTCGGTTGTTAGAATCCATTCCAAGGTGAGGATCTTCAACTTTAGGAAGACTAACTTTGCGAAGATGAGCCAATACCTCAGGGAGTCGTTAGTGGGATGGGAACAGCTGGGGGATGTAGAAAAACAGTGGGCAAAACTGAAAGGGGATATTTTAAGGGCAACCAACCTTTTTGTTAAAATGGTAAATAAAGGCAAAAGGAAAAGGAGACCGCTATGGTTTTCGAAGGAAGTAGCTGAAAAAGTGAAGAAAAAGAGGGAGGCCTTCATGAAATACAAGAGATCACAGAGAGAGAAAGACAGGCATCTGTATTTGGAAAAACTTAGAGAAGCTAGCAAAGTAGTCAAGAAGGCAAAGATTCAAAAGGAGGAGGAAATAGCCAATGCAATAAAATGGGGGGATAAGACATTTTTCAGATATATTAGTGAGAAGAGGAAGGGCAAGAGTGGTATTGTCAGACTCAAGGGTGCAGGTGGGGAATATGTAGAAGCTGATAAGGATAAAGCGGAATTGCTTAACAAATATTTTTGTTCTGTGTTCACAGATGAAGAACCAGGAGCAGGACCTCAGAAAACACCCACAAATAGGAAAAGAAGCGAGGGACATCTTGAACAAATTTTCAGAAGACTGTTCGTGAGAAACTAGCTCAACTTAAAGTAGACAAAGCGATGGGACCGGATGGGATACACCCTAGAATACTGAGGGAACTTGGGGACGTTCTAGCAACTCCACTGACTGACCTTTTCAATGCCTCGGAGTCGGGAGTGGTGCCAAAGGACTGGAGAGAAGCTCATGTGGTGCCTTTACACAAAAGTGGAAGTAACTACAGGCCGGTTAGTTTAACTTCAGTGGTGAGTAACTTATTGGAAGCGCTGCTGAAAGAGAAAATAGTGAGGTTTCTGGAGTCCAGCGGATTACAGGATCCGAGGCAGCATGGATTCACTAGAGGCAGGTCTTGTCAGACAACTCTGATTGATTTCTTTGACTGGGTGACCAGGGAGTTGGACCGAGGGAGAGCTCTAGATGTGGTGTATTTAGATTTCAGTAAAGCCTTTGACACTGTTCCTCACAGGCAACTTATAAACAAACTGAGCACCCTAGGGATGGACCCTAAAGTTACTGCTTGGGTTAGAAATTGGTTGGGTGGGAGGCGACAAAGTACAAGTAAATGTAGCTCACTCTGAGAAGGATGTTACCAGTGGTGTGCCCCAGGGATCTGTCCTTGGTCCGATTCTTTTTAACATCTTTGTTAGTGATATAGCGGAAGGGCTGTCGGGTAAGGTATGCCTCTCTGCAGATGATACCAAAATCTGCAATAGAGTAGACACCCAGGAAGGTGTAGATAACATGAGGAGGGATCTAGCTAAGCTTGAAGAATGATGGTCTAGAATTTGGCAGCTGGGATTTAATGTTAAAAAATGTAAGGTCATGCATTTGGGCTGCAGCAATACAGTATAAGAGGTGAAGTACTTTTGTCCACTAAAGAAGAGCGGGACCTAGGCGTGGTTGTGTCTGATGATCTTAAAGTAGCTAAACAGGTAGAAAAGGCGATGGCAAAAGCTAGAAGGATGCTTGGGTGCATACAGAGAGGAATGGCTAGCAGAAAAAAGGAGATAATGCTTCTGTATAAGTCTTTGGTGCGACCTCATTTGGAGTATAGTGTGCAATTCTGGAGACCGCACCTTCAAAAGGATGTGAACAGGATGGTGTCTGTGCAGAGGGTGGCTACTAAAATGATTAGTGGGCTTCATTATAAAGCATATGAGGACAGACTTAAGGATCTTAATATGTACACTGTAGGGCTGGTACCCCTGCAATTCTACATGCAAATCTCCGGCCTGCTCAGCAACTCAGGCCTGAACCAAACTGCACAGACAAGATGGATTCTTCACTTCACTTTTGCTGTGTTCAGCTACAAACGACCTAAGCAACTGCTGGATCAGCGTTTCTAAGTGTGCATACAGAAGCTATTGTCCGTGGCTGGCCTTGGACACTTGTACATGCCCAGAAGTTACATACTGTTGCTTCTGCCTGACTTTTACCATGGCTCCTTTGTTTGCAAGAAGCTGCTCATCATCTACCTCCTGATTCGCTGAGAACACCTCAGACTGCCTGGTGCCAACCAATCATCGGACTTATGACGGAGGATTCTCACACAGAATAATGCATTCTGCGCTGAAAACTGTAGTAGTGAGACAGAGAGAGTTGGGGGCTTTTCCCACCTGTTCATACAGACTCCTGCACTGGTTCCTCTCTGCTGTGCACTGCGTACCCGATTCCTGCGACCTGATCCTTCCGCAGGACGGCCACTAAGTGTGGGCTAGGCCGTCTTCCACAGGTCTGAGATAAGACTTTCACAGATACCTCCGGTTCGGACTTACTGCGGCTCGCCTGACGAGGCTAGAGCCCACATTAGCTAGGAGCTGTCTTCTTGGACTGTATTGTTCCTGAGAGCCTGACGGAACTAAGGTACTGACTTCTCTCCTCCTCCGTATGGGAAAGGGGTTAGCAATATATTTCTTACTTTTCCTCAGTGCAGAGCGAATCAGTGACGTCTGATTACTAATCAGTGATTTATTACGTTGTCCAAGTGTACATCTGTACTATAACAAATTTCTACCTCATGTTTCTAATTAGCTATATATGTGTGTGTATATTTTTCCACCAGGTTGCCTATAATAAAGTCTAATATATATCTGCAGACCAGACTTCTTTCGTGGCTCATTGCCAGAATAACTCACCGAACTTTGGGCTGTATATTAGTAGCTATCTCCCCTAGACAACAACAGAGTCTAACTTATTCTTGTGCTACGAATATACCCTACAACACCTTAGAGGAAAGACGGGATAGAGGTGATATGATTGAGATGTTTAAATACCTCCGTGGCATAAATGTTCAGGGAGAGAGCCTCTTTCAATTGAAAGCAAGTTCTGCTACGAGGGGACATGGAATGAGGGTGAAGGGAGATAGATTCAGGAGTGATATGCGGAAATATTTCTTTACGGAAAGAGTAGTGGATCTGTGGAATAGTCTCCCAGTGGAGGTGGTAGAGATGAGGACAGTAACTGAATTCAAAAAAGCATGGGACCAACACAGAGGATCTCTAAAGGTAAAAAGTGGACTGTTGTAGTTGTTGATATGGAAGGACAGACTAGATAGGCCATGTGGTCTTTTTCTGTCATCATGTTTCTATGAATAGTGCCAGGAGGTGCTCCTCAGATGGCATAACAGACTGTGAGGGCGTTAACGGAGCCTGAAGAGTCATTGGAAAGGTTCCCTGCGCCTCTGCTGATGACAACGAAGGTAGCGGGCCATCTAAGACAGGCAGAACAGAAACTGAGGGATCTGGATTTGACAAGGCTGACGTGGATTCACCCGGATGGGCAAAGCAAGATGTGCAGTCGATTCCTGGAGCTCCTGCTTTTTATGACATACTATGCACCTCTACACTGAAGAAGGCATGTTGAAAATAAAGGGGTTTTTTTTGTTTTGTTTTTTTAAATAAGAGGAGAGACCATCTGACCCCCAGTCAACAATCGTTTGAAGAAACGAGCATCAGGAGAGCTGTCAGGCCCCAAAAAGGCAGAGAAGAGAAAACTGTGCTTCCTGCCAAAAAACAGAGCTCCGCGGCGATTCAAAATGGCCGCCGGCAAACTGAAAATACTAAAAAGGCGAACACAAAACAAGAAACTAGTGAAAACTGGAGGGAGGAACGGTGCAGCAATGACAAGGATGTCCAAAAATTCAAAAGCCGAACATGCTGCCACGGAGCTGCAGGAGCCGGGAAGAGAGAAGGAAAGACTGTACTCACAGTACCGGCAGTGCAGAGAAGCCAAGGACCGCTGCTTATAATGTTGTCAGATGCCAGACCACTAAAATCATGACCATAAAGGTGAAATTAGACTTACCTAATTGTTGCTCCTTTAGGAACTCTAGTCCAGTCCCAGAACCATAGAGTTGTGAACCTCCACCAGCAGCTTTGGAGACTGAAAGATGTCATCGCTTTGATGTCACTGGTATAAATAGGCAAGGACCGCCCCCCTTCCACCAGCACCTACTGACAAAGCAGACTGAGCAGAGCAACAAATAAATAGTTAAACCAGAAAAGAGTAAACTGGAAAATAGGCAAATTACTATGCCGCAGCAAAACTTGTTTTGTTTTTATACCTTTTAAAAACAGAAGTAACTGCCCCTACCAGGAGAATGCTCTCCCTCGATCAAACGGAGTCCTGCTGCAAAAAAAAAGGCCCCCACTGCGTCTCCCCCTAGTGACCACCCAGGAGCCCTGACACACCCCCCTTCTCCCAACCTTCAGGCTAAACAACCGCTTAGCAACCTGGGAGGGATCCGGGACTGGACTAGAGTTCCTAAAGGAACAATTAGCAGGTAAGTCTAATTTCACCTTCCTTTACGTCCCTCTAGTCCAGTCCCGGAACCATAGAGGATGTAACAGAGCAGTGAATCTCAACGGGAGGGACCCGCTAGCCCAGCTTGAAGCACCACCGAGCCAAAACACCCATCCCCCGCTTCCTGCACATCCAGCCTATAGTGCTTAGCAAAAGAATGCAACGACGACCAAGTCGCCGCCCTACAAATGTCCACTACTGGAACCAAGCTAAGCTCTGCCCAAGACGCCGCCTGCACCCGAGTCGAATTAGCTCGGAGACCCTCCGGAATCGCTTTACCCTTTAGAAGATACGCAGCCTCTATGGCCTCCTTCAACCATCATGAGATGGACGCCTTAGCTGCCGCTTCTCCCTTCCGAGGACCCCCAAAGGTCACAAACAACCGCTCCGACTTTCTGAAAGGAGCAGTCTCGCAGAGATATCTCTTCAGCGTGCGACGAACATCCAGAAGGTGCAATCTGCCCCCCGAGTTATCTGTCTGCTCCTTGGAAAACACCGGTAACGACACCACCTGGTTAAGATGAAACATGGAGACCACCTTCGGCAAGAACGCCGGCACAGTCCGCAAAACCACCTTGTGATTGACAAATACGGTTCCTTACAGGATAAAGTCTGCAACTCGGAAATCCGTCTCGCGGAGCAAATCGCCACCAGAAAAACTGTCTTTAACGTCAAATCCTTTGACGCCTTGCCCAGCGGCTCAAAGAGCGCTCTGATCAAGGCCTCCAACACCAAGTTCAGATCCCACGGAGGCACCGACCTGCGTCTCGGCGGCTGCATGATAAAAACGGCCTGCAGAAACTTTTTAACATCGCTGTGCGCCCCTAACAACTGTCCCTGTATCCTACCGCGATAACAAGAAAGCGCTGCCAACTGCACCCGCAAGGAACTAGCAGAGAGCCCCTTTTCCACACCATCCTGCAAAAAGGAAAGGACTTGCGACACCGACGCCACCAACGGCCGCAGGCTCCGCTCCACACACCAGGCTTCAAAAATGCGCCACACTCTAATGTACGCCAACAAAGTAGAGCGTCGTCGCGCCCTCAGCAAGGTAGAAATAACTGCTGCGGAGTATCCCTTGGCCGTCATCCTAGCCTTCTCAAGAGCCATGCCGTAAGCAATAATCGATGTACCTGGGGCATACGTACTGGGCCCTGCCGCAACACGTCCTCCCGACGTCCACCAACAGCCATACTAAATCCACATACCACGGCCTTCTGGGCCAGTCGGGCGCAATCAGAACCACTAGGCCCCGGTACCGCTCTATACGCTGGACTACCCGGCCTATGAGAGCCCACAGCAGAAACACAGAGAAGATCCCCTTCCGGCCACCTCTGTGCCAGTGCATCGAGACCCGACAACCGTTCTTCGCCTGCTGAAAAACCGTTCCACCAGGGACGACTCGAAGGTTGCCATCAGATCCATGAGAGGAATGCCCCAACGCCAAACTAGAAGCGCAAAGACGTCCGGATGAAGCATCCACTCCCTCGGATCCACTCTGCGGCGACTGAGAAAATCTGCTTCGACATTGTCCACTCCGGCCACATGCTGTGCCAACAGACCCGTCAGATTCCATTCGGCCCAAGTCAAGAGTAGACCGGCTTCCGCTTCCAGCGCCACACTTCCTGTGCCGTCTTGCCGCATTGTCGGATAACACTCGTACCACCACCTGCCGCAGACTCTTCCGAAAGTGCCGCAGGGCCAACAACACCGCTCTCATTTCCAACCTGTTGATGGCCCGGGCTTTCTCCTCAAGGGACCATCGCCCCTGTGCAAAGTTTCTTTCGCAATGCGCCCCCCAGCCTAGCAGACTTGCATCCATCGTCAACAGTCGCCAGGAAGGAGGCTCCAGCGGGACCCCCGCTGCCAAATTCTCAACCACCAGTGGCGCTCCCGACACACCTCCAGCGGACAAACTAGACGCTGAGACAGCGCATCCCTCTGATGAGACCAGTGGAGCAGAGAGCTCTGTGACGGTCGCATATGCACCCTGGCCCATGGCACCACCTTGATCGTGGCCGCCATAGTCCCGAGTACCTGCAAGTACTGCCACGCTATCGGCGCTGGCCGTGACAGAAACTTCCTCACGAGCGCCTGCAACTTTTGAGCTCGGAGAACTGGGAGAAACACCGCTGCTTGATCCGTTTCAAACCACGCCCCCAAATATTCCAGGGACTGCGAAGGCACTAACCAGCTCTTTGCAAAGTTGATCACCCAACCAAGGCTTTCCAAAACCTGCACTACCCGGGTGGTGGCCGAGGCACTCTCTTCCCGAGACTTTGCTCGAATCAACCAATCGTCCAAGTACGGATGCACCAACCCTCCCTCTTTGTGGAGAGCTGCCGCCATGACTACCATGATCTTGGTGAACGTTCGCAGCGCTGTCGCGAGCCCGAAGGGCATAGCCTGAAACTGAAAATGTCCCATGGGAACCACAAACCTCAGAAATCGCTGATGCTCATGCCGAACGAGGATATGGAGATAAGCCTCCGTGAGGTCCAACGACGTCAAGAATTCCCCCACTCGGACCACCGCAATCACAGAACGCAACGTCTCCATTCGAAAGTGGGTTATCCGAAGACACCGATTTACCCTCTTTAAATCTAGAATTGGACGAAAGGAGCCTTCCTTCTTTGGCACCACGAAATAAATGGAGTATCGACCGCACCCGCACTGTTCCGACAGGACGGGCACCACTGCCTCGAGTTGCAGTAGACGCTGCAACGTCTCCGCGGCCGCCTGCACCTTGAGCAGGGACCGGCAAGGCGACTGGACAAAGGAATCTGATACGGGTCGGAGGAACTCTAGGGCATAACCTTCTCGCACGACCTCCAACACCCACTGGTCTGAGGTAATCTGGACCCAGGCAGGGTAAAAGTCCCGCAACCGTCCTCCCACGGGCACCACCGCTACCTGAGTCCGCCTCATCTCATTGGGACTTCTTAGCGTTCAAGGACTGGAAGGGTGCAAAACCTCTGCCTGCCCCCCGGAACCCTCGAAACCCCTGACCACGTGCAGGAAACCTCCCCCGCTGCAGTTGACCGAAACGAGAAGACCGAAACCTACGAAACTCTCTCGAAGTCCTCCGGGATGTCGCGGAACCACGGCCCTGCTTCGGCTTATCCTCCGGCAGATGGCCGCCCTTGGACTCCCCAAGGTCCTTAACTAACTTTTCCAAATCTTCCCCAAACAAAAGCTTCCCCCTAAAAGGAAGCTTGCTGAGACGAGCCTTGGAAGATCCGTCCGCCGCCCAGTTACGCAACCAAAGGTACCGCTGCGCCGCCACCACTGACGCCATGCTCTTAGCCAGGCCCCGGATGAGGTCATAATGAATGTCCGCCAAATAAGCGGTGCCGGATTCAAGTCGCGCTATGTCCGCCACTTGTCCCTGCACCTGCTCCGTTTGCAGCCTCTGAGACCAAACGCAAACAGCCTCTCGCCACCCACACCCCCGCTATCGAGGCTTGCTTGCAACGAGAGGGCAGACACATCTAACACTTGCTTCAGCAAAGAATCTAGTTTCCTGTCCTGCATATCCTTCAACGCGGCGGCCCCCTCCACCGGTATCGTAGTCTTCTTAGTAACCGCCGAATCTACCTTCGGAGAGCGAAAAAGCTCCCTGTCCTGGTCAGAAAGGGGATAGAGCCGAGCCAAAGCTCTCGAACCCCTAAGGGCCGCCTCTGGCAAGTCCCATACCTCCTGAATCATATTCTTAAAGACCCTATGAACCGGGAAGACCTTTTGGGATGTCCACAACGCCTGCAACAGCGGATCTTCCAACGCTTCCTCCGCTAGAGGCTCCACTGAGGGCATATTCAGCGTCTTTAGAGTCTCGGAAATTAAAGCTGGGAGCTCTTCCTGCTGGAACACTCCGACCACTCTATTCTGCTGCTCAGAGTCCGGCAATCCTCCATCTTCTAACTCATCTTCCGAGAACACCTCATCCAGATCCCCGTGTCATCTCCCAACAGAGAAGGCGGACTGTCTGCTACCAGCCCTTTGCCCCTCTTAGCCGTAGCTGTCTCCTCTCCTCCGAGAGACCCAGGGCCTCGTCCTCTTCCGCCCCTGCGGACCCTGCAGAGGAGCTGCTAACGGCTGCAGCAAGGCAAAAGCCCGCTGCATAAAGGTGAAGAAATCCGGCGGAATCCCGGAAGCGCAGGATCCCTGGCCCGTACCCAGCTGCCGGCCAGGATCCTCTGCCGAGGACGGTCCTGCAACCGGTTCCGCCGGAGCCAGGACCGGAGACAGGCCCTCTTCCACCTACGGAGGATCGCCCTCGGCCTCTCCATGACCTCTGCCCCTAAAGTGCAGGCTCTGCACACCCCCGAGTCCAACACTTCCCCGCGCTTAGTACCGCACACCAAGCAGCGCGGTTTTGCAGGCATCCTACCTCAAGGCCGGAGCACTGAGCTTCCCACTCAGCCCTCAAGCCTGTCACCTCCCGGTAGCTCCTTACCGTTTCTTGCCTTATCTGATTTCTTTTTTGTTTTTAAAACTGCAAAAGAGTGAAACCTCCCCAGAGCAATTACACTCCAATGCCACTTTATTTTTTTTTTAACAAAAACTTGATCCCCTTAGGCTACCTATCCCCTAGCTACTAAAGAAATCGCAAAACAAAGCTTAGAAGCGCCGCAAACTAAAGGCTAAAAAAGAAAGAACTCTGGCTGCACAAAATGGCCACTGGCCCCACGCTTCCCGCCCAGACACACGCAGCCCAACCAAAAACTCGCCGACCTGTATGCCGCCCCAAGGGGAGTCCCAATTTGGTCGTCCAACTGCCCCCTAGCCAAAAAAACACTCACCTCCTAAAGGTGTAAGGGGAGGCACCGGTGCCAGAGCTCAGCCGTGCCGCGGCTTCGGCAATTATTTACACCAGCTGACTCAGCTGTGTCCCCACCGCGTTTAAGCGAACAGTACAAAAGATGTAGGCAGGTATAGGTTCTCACCAAAGCTTTATTGTTCCATATATGAAAAAAAGGGAGACCTGACCCGACACAGGCCGTGTTCCGATAAAATCTTTTTCAGGGGTTGGCTCACCTTATACTAAAAAAACACATTATAAATAAATAAACGTTATAAATAAAATAAAACACAAATCAAATAAAACATTTAAACACAATTAAACCAATTACATTGCATGTGACATCATGAGGAACGCGGTAAATTAAATAAGCTTAAAAAAGTAAAACAAATAATATTCTTATGCTTATAAATGTGAATCAAAAGACTAAAAAATCACACTCAAACACATTCCTTAGCGTCCCTCTAGTCCAGTCCCGGAACAATACATTAAAAACCATAAAATGAAACTAAAAAAACTTAATTGAAAATTAAAATCAAAAAGCTCCCTCTAAAAACTGAAATATACATAATGCATGTGAAACATTAATGACAAACGGAAATCAATTATATGTTAATCATAATATAATATAAAACAAATGAAACACAGTTAATATTATCTGCACCACATGAATAAAATCTATAAAACGTTTGTTGTTGTTAAGTGCCGTCGAGTTGGAGTCGACTCATGGCGACCCTCTGGATAGCTATCCTAAATTGTGTTCGGTCTTCAGTCAGGCGGCTTATTGTTGACAGACTGGTACCCGTAGCTGCTGTTATTGTATCGATCCATCTCATTGCTGGCCTTCCTCTTTTGCGTTGACCTATCTTGCCAAGCATGATGTCTTTCTCTAATGATCTCTCTCTCCGCATGATGTGTCCAAAGTATGAAAGTCGAAGTCTTGTCATCTGAGCTTCTAAAGAAAGCTTAGGTTTGATCTCCTCTAGTACAGACTGGTTTGTTCTTCGGGCAGTCCATGGTATACACAATATTCGCCGACAGCACCATAATTCAAAGGCATCAATTTTCTTCCTATCTTTTTCACTGTCCAGCTTTCACATCCATATGATGTTATTGAAAATACCATGGCTTGAACAAGTCGAATTTTTGTATGGAGAGAGACATCTCTGCTCTTGAGAATCTTATCTAGGTCTTTCATAGCCATTCTGCCAAGAGCAATGCGTCGTCTGATTTCTTGACTGCTTGTTGCTTCTTTATTGATAGTTGATCCAAGTAGGTTAAAGTTATTCAGAATTTCAATTTCTTCTCCTTCGATGATGAACCTGTTGATTATGCCAGTTGTCATGATCTTTGTCTTCTTTACATTAAGGTGCAGTCCCATTTTGAGACTATGTTCTTTGATTGTGAGAAGCAAATGTTTCAGATCATCTTCACTTTCCGCCAGTAATATGGTATCAGCATAGCGAAGGTTGTTGAGTCTTCCACCAATCTTCACACCTCTTGTTGTCTTCATACAATCCTGCTTCTCTGATGATTTGTTCTGCATATAAATTAAGCAGGTAGGGGGAAAGTATGCAACCTTGTCTTACACCTTTGCTTATTTTAAACCATTCTGTTTCTCCTTGTTCTGTTCGAACTGTTGCTTCTTGATCAATGTACAGATTGTGCAAGAGAACGATCAGGTGTTCTGGTATACCCATGCTTCTTAATGTGGCTCAGAGTTTCTCATGGTTTACACAGTCAAAAGCTTTGCTATAGTCGATAAAGCACAAATAGATATCCTTTTGGTATTCTTTAGTCTTTTCAAGGATCCATCTCAAATCCGCAATGTCGTCTCTCGTTCCTCGCCCTTTTCTGAACCCTGCTTGCACTTCAGGTAGTTCTTGTTCCAGGTATGATTGTGGTCTCTTTTGAATAATCTTCAGTAGAATCTTGCTGGCATGTGGGATCAGAGCGATTGTGCGATAATTTCCAGTCAGTTGGATCATCTTTCTTTAGTATTGGTATAAACACAGATCTTTTCCAGTCAGTTGGCCATGATGCTGTCTTCCATGTTTCTTGGCAGAGCGTTGTAAGTATGGTAACAGCTGCATCAGATTGCTGTAATACTTCTATGGGAATGCAATCAATGCCTGGTGCTTTGTTCTTTGATAAGGCTTTCAATGCTGCTTCAACTTCTTCTTTCATCACCAATGGTTCCAGATCATAAGGTACAGGTTGAAACGGCTGTTGGTCCACTTGATCTTTATCATATAAAAACTCTGTATATTCCTTCCATCTTTTCTTGATCTTCTCAGCATCATTCAACATAGAACCTTGAGCATCTTGTAACATTCCAATTCGAGGCTGGAACTTTTTCTTTAACTCTCGTAGCTTTAGGAAAGCTGATCTTGTTCTTCCTCTAATAGTTTATTTCCTTGCATGCGTCATTGTAGTACTTTTCCTTGTCCTGTCTTGCTGCACGTTGGAAATCTCTGTTGAGTTCTGTGATTGTCTTTCTTTCTCCTCTGGCTTTAGCTTCTCTGCGTTTCTTCCGTCATCCATTTTGGCCATTTTTTCTTTTTTACCTTTTGTAGAGACTTCTCGCTTTCTTCCAACACAATCTTCTTGATGTCATTCCATAACTCTTCTGGAACTTTATCATTTGTATCTAAAGCAGCAAATCGATTTTGCAGGCAGTTTTTAAATTCCAGTGGTATATTCTCAAGGTCATATTTTTCTGCATTCATGAGTGGTTTGCTCTTTTTCAGCTTTAGCTTGAGTTTGCATACTAGTAGTTGATGATCTGTACCACAGTCAGCTCCAGGTTTTGTCTTTGTTGATGTTATAGAGCTTTTCCATCGTTGACTTCCACAGATGTAGTCAATTTGATTTTTATACAATCCATTGGGTGAAGTCCATGTGTACAGTCGCCGCTTGTGTTGCTGGAAGAAGGTGTTTGAGATGAATAGATCGTTGATCTTGCAGAATTCTATCAGTCTTTCTCCAGCTTCATTTCTGTTGCCAAGTCCATATTTTCCAACTACTTTGTCTTCTTTGTTGCCAACCTTTGCGTTCCAATCACCCATGACTATCAGGATATCCTGTTTGCATGTTCTGTCAATTTCAGCTTGTACTTGTTCATAGAACTCTTCAATTTCATTCTCTTCTGCAGCTGTTGTTGGGGCATATACTTGAATTATAGTTGTGTTGATAGGCATTCCTCGTAGACTAACAGAGATTAAGCGTTCGCTGACTGCATTGTATTTCATTACAGTTCTTGCAAGTTTCTTCTTTATTATAAATGCAACACCATTTCTTCTTTGTCTTTCATTTCCAGCATAGTAGACCATGTGATCATCTGATGCAAAGTGCCCGATGCCAGTCCATTTCAGTTCGCTGACACCCAACAGATCAAGTTGTACACGTTCCATTTCATTCTTGACCACCTCCAACTTCCCTTGGTTCATGCTTCGTACGTTCCATGTTCCAATGTGTAAGACATCTTTACAGCTTCTGACTCATTTCATGCGCAGCTACATCAGCAGTCAGACGTCCCGAGGGCTTTGATCCAACCACATCATAAATGCTGGCTTTACATGTCAATATAAAACAGAGAAATAAAACATGGAGAAAAATAGGAGAAACCGGCCAGGAGAAACTCGAGGAGGAGGACAAAAAAGGAGCAGGAGTGAAATGAATTTACCTGACCACCTTTATAAGGAGTATATCATTGCGTATAATGTATGCACTGGGATTGAAACCACACTTGTAAACTGCAAAGGGGATAAAGAAGATTTTTTAAAAAAGGAAAAATTGTCCGATGGATTTATTATTTTCTTCAAACCCTTAGAGCCTATTGAGCTTTAAAAATACCATTACCTCTTAGTATTCCTATGTTCATAAACTAGGTACTCTTTTAAAAAGATATGACCAATGAGACACCATGATCATAAATAGATTTATAAATCATAATTTGTATAAACTAAGGGATTTTTTGAAAAAACTGTCCATCACCCAGAGAACACCATGCTCCCATAGAAACATTGGATGCCTCGTGAGTTAGCGTTTCAATTATACGAATCATCCTGTGCAAAAAAAAACCCAACCAATTAATAAACTAAAATTGTCAACGTACATGCTGATCAACAAATGAACCAACTTTCACTGTAGCAAGTTCTTCTATAATATAAAACCCGCACTTGCGGGATCTTCACCTAGGAACTTCTCTAGATTGTGAACCGTGCCTTTCACTACCATAAAAGGAATATAGTGCTCGAAAAAAAGGAGAAGAAACCCTGTATAAAAACATTTAAAACTGATCAGCATGTACGTTGACAATTTTAGTTTATTAATTGGTTGTTAGTTTTTTTTTGCACAGGATGATTCGTATAATTGAGATGCTAACTCACGAGGCATCCAATGTTTCTATGGGAGCATGGTGTTCTCTGGGTGATGGACAGTTTTTTCAAAATATCTCTTGGTTTATACAAATTATGATGGTTTATAAATTTAGTTATGATCATGGTGTCTCATTGGTCATATATCTTTTTAAAAGAGTACCTAGTTTATAGAACATAGGAATACTTAGAGGTAATGGTATTTTTAAAGCTCAATAGGCTCTTAAGGGTTTGAAGAAAATAAATCCTTCGGACAATTTTTCCTTTTTTAAAAAATCTTCTTTATCCGTTTTGCAGTTTACAAGTGTGGTTTCAATCCCAGTGCATACATTATACGCAATGATATACCCCTTATAAAGGTGGTCAGGTAAATTCATTTCACTCCTGCTCCTTTTTTGTCCTCCTCCTCCTTGAGTTTCTCCTGGCCGGTTTCTCCTATTTTTCTCCATGTTTTATATTGACATGTTTAAACGTTTTATAGATTTTATTCATGTGGTGCAGATAATATTAACTATGTTTCATTTGTTTTATTTTATATTATGATTAACATATAATTGATTTCCGTTTGTCATTAATGTTTCACATGCATTATGTATATTTCAGTTTTTAGAGGGAGCTTTTTGATTTTAATTTTCAATGAAGTTTTTAGTTTCATTTTATGGTTTTTAATGTATTGTTCCGGGACTGGACTAGAGGGACGCTAAGGAATGTATTTGAGTGTGATTTTTTAGTCTTTTGATTCACATTTATAAGCTTAAGATTATTTGTTTTACTTTAAGCTTATTTAATGATTCTATTATTTATTACCTTTTTACCGCGTTCCTCATGTCGTCACATGCAAGGTAATTGGTTTGTGTTTAAATGTTTTATTTGATTTGTGTTTCATTTTATTTATAACGTTTATTTAATTTATAATGTGTTTTTAGTATAAAGGTAAGCCATCCCCTGAAGATGATTTTATCGAAACACGGCCTGTGTCGGGTCAGGTCTCCCTTTTTTTCATATAGGGAACAATAAAGCTTTGGTGAGAACCTATACCTGCCTACGTCTTTTGTACTGTTTGCTGTTGCCTGCATGGCAGCGTGCTGTTTGTTGGTGCCCACCGCGTTTAAGCGGCACTGCTGCTGCTGTCTACGCCTTCCACCTGTTCCTCACCCTTCTTTTGCGGGTTCGGGAACAGGTAGGCCACGAGAGTTGCCGGCTGCCCTGCTGCTCGTTTTCTCAACGGGGGAAAAAAAATAAAATAAAGGACCCGGGGGTGGGGGGAGGGGAGAGGAAAGAGTTCAGCAGGAGACGGCAGGACCCCTTCCTGCAGCAGCACTCCAGCTAGAACAGAAAAAAAACAAAGACCAGGGTTAATCTAAAATTAAAAGATACATTGATAAGCTCTACTTATTTGCGCTGAGCCCAGTCCCAGGCTCAGAACCTCACTCCAGCTGCTTGGAGACTGAAAGTACTGGTGGAAGGGGGCGGTCCTTGCCTATTTATACCAGTGACATCAAAGCGATGACATCTTTCAGTCTCCAAAACTGCTGGTGGAGGTTCACAACTCTATGGTTCCGGGACTGGACTAGAGGGACGTAAAGGAACATGATTTTAGGGGGCCCTTCGTCCAGCTAACAAGCCCTCATGGCCAGATGCTGGGGATTCTTCCTGTCAGCGAGCTCTACTGTGTCAGAAAACAGGAGCTCAGCTGAAGACACCCTGGTGCACAGTGAACTATACTGGCAACAACAGGTAAGTTGAAATATTATTTCCCAAAGGGATTCTAAAGGAATTTAAACGATTTTGAGGGAAAAAACAACAAAAGCAACCAGATCTGCTGGAGACAGAAATACTGAGGGAGACCCCCAGGGGTAGGACTATGTCACCAGACTCCAACCTATCAGAGCTCTGATAGAATTCTCCGTCTCCGGGATCTGCTGGCAGGGGGACACAACCCGTTTGTCTGGACTGGTCTAGCAGTATGACTTGGAACAGTGGTTTACAATACAACATAAATATTACAGAAAATACAAAAAGAACGCCATTTATGAGATAGGACAGAGTAAGAGACACAGTGATAGTTAAAATAGAAAAGGAAGGAAAACAGCAGGTTACAACCATGATATAGCAGCATGACAGTTAAGCCCAAAGATTAAATTTTACTCACACGCCACGGACCCACGTCTAAGGGCCACGCCAAAGGGCCCTCTGGTGAGGGCGCGCCTCAGAAGCGGCAGTTTTGAGCCGTTGGAAGGGCTGCTGATTGGCAGGCAATGGAGGTGAGGAGCAGCTCCCGCTCACTCCCTCCGATGACATCCGCTGCTCACCCCAATCTATTGTGCGCCTCAGCGGCAGATAAGATGGAGGCGCTTTATATAAATATGAGAGAAGAAGAGTGCGATTTAAAGGGAAGTACCCATTTAAATGGACACGGGGCAATAAAATATTTGGGGGCGCTTATACCAGCTAAATTTGGAGATTTGTATGGGGCAAACTACCTTCCATTATGGAAAGCAGTGGAGCAGGATTTGAGTGACTGGATGGATATGAAAATGTCTTGGCTGGGCCGAATAGCAGCAGTCAAGATGAATATACTCTCCAGCCCAGTAGGACAAATGAGGAAACTCCAGGGTAAAGTATTTCATTTTATCTGGCGGAAGCGATCGCCGCGAGCGGCGAGCAATTTTGTATAGGGCCTGGGAGGAGGGGGAGGTTCCAGATTTGTTGGCTTACTACTGGGATGCCCAGAATTAGGCATGTGATGGATTGGAGGGAGGTGAATGGGAAACTTTTGTGAAGCTGGAGGAAAGTGGCTTAAGAGGGCCGAAACTTGAAGCAATTCCGTGGTTAGGGAGGAGGGAGAGGGGTTCTAAGGACGGGAATCTGTATGTGGGGCATGTTCTTGAAATTTGAGATAGAGTAAGAAAAATGGGTAGCGATGGGGGAGGGGGGGGATTTTACATTTTCTGTGATGGAAACTGTTATACAGAGGATTTCAAACCAGGAAAGGAAGGGGGGGGGGATCTTTAAGGTATGGGAGTGGAAAGGTCTTAGGTGGTTTTATCAATTCTTGGATGGAGGAGAATGTGTTGCATATGAAGATCTTCAAGAGGATTATCAGTTAGGGATGGGGGGACTCTTTCGCTATAGACAGGTGTTACACTACATGCACAAAAAGCTGTGTAAGGGGTTATGAGGGACTGTACGGGATTGGAGACGATATGGTATGGGAAAAAGCCGTCTAGGGGGTTGATATCAGGGCTTTATAAAATGGTGAGGGGGGACAACAAAAAGAGAAGTAGGACATATGAAGGCCTGGGAGAGGGAGATGCAATTGGATTCCCTACAGCGGAAGGCCATTATGGGACAGGTTAAGCAAATGCCCATCTCCATTGCAATTAAGGAAAATTGGTATAAAGTGGTAATGCGATGGTATTATACGCCAGTGAGGATGAATAAAATGTACCCGATGGCATCAAAGGGGTGTTGAAGGAATTGTGGGGAAGAGGGAAGTATGTACCATGTGTGGTGGACATGTCCACAGATCCAACTATTTTGGCAAGATGTTCAACGGTGGATAAATCAGGTGGTGGGGGTAGACGTAGAAAGGGACCCTTTCATTTTTCTGTTCGGGTGGTGGAGAGCTGGACGACCCCGGGAAGGTAGAAAACAAAATTATGGCATGCTTGAGTGCGGCCGGGTGTGAGGTGTGCGTGTGTATATATATATTTTTTTTATTTTTTTTTTTGCACATTGGTATATATTTTTTTTTTTTTTTGCAAATTGGTATATACATACATACATACATACACACATATAAAGGCAATTTGCAAAAAGAGAACAAAGTTTGAAAAAGAATGGCAGAATATGTTGGTGTACTTACAGGGGAAAGGGAGGGGGAGGGACAGGGAAAGGGGGGAGGGAACAGGGCTTGGGGGTTGTTTACTGAAAAAATTGAAAAAGGAAGTAAACGCTATGTGTTTAAACCACTCAAAAAAAAAAACAAAAAAAAACTTAATTTGTTTTTACAAAATATATGTAGAAAAATGTAGAAATATATAGGATGCTATTTGCTTGCCACAATATATTGGCTCACATGCTAAACTTTCTTATTCTGCACCTAATAAAAACATTTTCTTTTGGCCTTGCAAATCTTAGGTTTCCCCCATACACCCCCCTCTCCCTTAGCTTCTAGACTATAGCACATAAGTAACAATAAGTAGAATTAGAAGCTCAAGGACAGAAGGAACACCGAGTCATGTTGATAAAAGTTTGCTAGACTTGGAGAATGAGAAGAAAGAAACTTCATTTTCATGTTCCTTTAATTTTTCTTAAAACCCTGGGCAGTGGGGAAGGGGAGGAGATTTCTGAGAAAACATGTGACCAGTTATACAACCATAAAAGGAATAAGGTAAATAAGGCAAGGGGGGTAAAAGGGGCAGGAATTAGGAGAAGTAAACAGAGGCGGAGATTCACATGACCTGAATAAAGATCACTAATAAATAGGAGATTAGTAGTACCTGCACCAATAGCGGAGGAATTTATAGGAGAAATGGACGTAATAAATACGGAACTGTTTGTGTCAAGTGTGCTCACTTATCAAGAAAAACAATATTTGGCCACCCGTCTTGCAAGATTGAAAAATAAATTTTAAAAAAAACCAACCCTTTAGTTTCAATGAGGTTTCTGTTATTGTGACAAAAATTATTGTTTACATAGAGAGGCCAGGTCTCGCTGAAAAAGCTACAACAGCAGCGAGGGCCCGACCCCCTTCTCGTGCTGGGACTACACCCCCAATGGCAGCAAAGAGGCTGGAAGCCTTGGGATGGCCCCCTTCGGGGCCTCTGCTTCCTCCTGCATGGAGCACCTTGCTGTGTGCGCCGCCACAGCACACCCACGGCAAACCCCTTCCATGGTGAGTGTGCTCCTACGCACCCCACAGGTTACACACTGGGATTTCCCCAGCATAACTCCCCTTGCTACAAAAAGGAAAACCGCCTAAGGGCTGCCTATTGCTCTCTCTCCTGCTCCTCTATACTTGCTGACGTCTTTAAACTTCCCCCCCCCAAGCAAAAAAAAAAAACCCCACCCCAGCAGATAGCAAGTAGGTCTGCTGGAAATCCAACCTAAAAACAAAAGTAAAGCCATTGACGAACCCTGCAAGTTTCCCGCCTTAAAAAATGGCACATCTGCCTGCTGCACTGCACCCCGGCCCCCTGCCATGCGGTCAGCAGGCCTCCTTTAAATAGCAGCCAAAGACGCACCATTTAAAAAAAACAAAATCCCCCAGCTAATGTCCTCGGGCTACTCACCCCCGCAGAGCATGGGCAGTAGCACTGATCTCGCTGTCCCTCAGTGCTCAGTCGATTCATGGCTTTGGCACCGAGGCGGCAGCAGAAAGGAGAGATGCCTGCTAGTGTATCGATCTCCCAACTGGCCTGTCCCCGTCCCCCTCCTGCTCGACTGCTGAAACTGGGTTTGGGAGCCGAAGCTGCTGCCAAACAAATCAATCTCTGGCAGCTTTGACCTCTTTGAGACCAGTCAGAAGACGTGGAGGATTAAAAACATGTGCCATAGGCACTAGTCTGTGTGGGAATATAAATTACTACATAATATACTCAAACAAAGATTAAAGAGCAAAAATTATACATTAAAAGATAAAAATTAAAAAATTAATGAATTTTTTTAGACAGAGTACTGCTGCACGGTATCTGGTAGGCAATTTTTTATGTGATGGTGATCACTACGTTTGTGCACAAGGAGAGTTTTATTTACCCCCACAATTGCCTAGTTAGGTATATTTTATTATTTCAAAAGGTTCTCTTTTAAGTGCAATATATTTCACAGCGGTATGATAAGCAGCACACTTTTCTCTTTTTTATGTTGAAAAGTCTATCCACGAGTTGCTTTTGTTTCAACACCGCGGTTCATTTTTTCTGAGCTAGTGCTACTTGGACATGCCCTTTCCTATCTCATGAAGGTATTATCCCTGGAGATAATTGGGCAAGCACGATTAGTCTGGAGAATGGTCATATTTATTTTATTCATTTGTTCATTTATTTATTTATATAGTTTACATTACATCACGCATTAGAGGCAGGTGGTTTTCACGCTTCTGCCAATCAAGGAGAGGTTTGTTTCATGTTGGCTGGCAATAGTGGTAGGTTTTCAATTTATAGATTCTAATGGTTTTAAGATGTTTTTGTCGATTCACTCCTGAAACCTCCTTTATTTCCTCCCTCCTTCTTTTAATTAATTCATTAATTTTTTAATTTATCTTTTAATGTATAATTTTTGCTCTTTAATCTTTGAGTATATTATGTAGTAATTTATATTCCCACACAAAAAGACTAGTGCCTATGGCACATGTTTTTAATCCTCCTCATCTTTTTTTTCCTTTTTTGTTCATAATTTTATCTGTGTTTTGAATGTCTCATATATATACACACACATTTGTGGTATGAATATTTTAAGTTTAGTTTCTTTATTTTCATAATGATGCATTTATTATTGTGATCCGCTTTTTATTAAACTTTTATTGTAATATAAGTTTTTTTATCAATGAGTTATCACATTATAATTATTTATGTATTTATTGTTTTATTTGGTGTAGATGGTACATATTTCATTATTTATGTTTGTTTGATGTATTAATACAAATGGTTTACTTGCTGTTTTTTTAACATGTATATGAACGTTTTTAACATGTATATGAATGTTTTATAGTGAGCCCTTAACCCCTGAGGAAGTGGTATACGAAACACGGCCTGTGTTGGGTTTGGCACACCTAATCTGTGGAACAATAAAGGCAACTTTAGAACCTCCTGCCACGTCTTCTGACTGGTCTCTTGTTGCCCACGTGGCAGTTTGCTGCTCTCTGGTGGAGCTTTGACCTCTTTTCCTTTTTTTTTTTTTTTTTTTTTTTTTTGAGAAATGAAGAAAAAACACTTGTCAGCCCAGCGAGGGGACCTCAGGAGCTGCCCCCATTAGATCAGCCCCCAGCCAGGAGAGGAGGCACCAATGAAGCAGAGAAAAAGAAAACCCCTAAAAAGCCTAATCGGCTTCCTAGTTGTCCCTGCAAGCGAGTCCAACCTCTGGGATCACCAGCTCCAGCTGCTTGGAGACCAGGTTTACTGGGGGGCAGATAGGTGGTGCTAGCTGCTAAGTAGCCTGATGTCAAAGCTGTGACATGCTCAGTCTCTAAGCTGCTGGAAGAGGTGCACTATCCTAAGGTGCAGGACACTGTTTCCTCTAAGCTGTGCGCGTGTGCGCGCGCACAAAAATTACGGTTCTGATTCTGATAGAAAACACCACAGACGTTCTTAAAATTGAAAAGTTGTTGTGTATTTATGGTTTTCACAAGTTCTACAATATTTTCTAGTGTAATGTGGTGTACATACTGTATTCTGACGTGTAGTCAAATTTTAAAGTATATAACTTTGAGTGTCATTATGTGGCGCACAAAAATTTGACCTTCCTTCAAAAGCTGCACAGCTGATATTTTATGCGCACACAGCCTACAGAAAATTAGAGGGAACATTGGTGCAGGACTGGACTGGAGGGACGATAAATAAGAATCCTAAGACCTGATTTCATTTACCTGTGCCTGCGGTCCCTGCTACGGCTCCTCTTCTTCCTGTAAGAAATAAAAGGAAGGTAAGCACTAGTAATAAGGCTGCTCATCTGCACAAAGAACCTGCTGCTCCCCCTACCTACCAGCTTACTCCTATTGATCCCCTCCCCCAAGCCAAATGCTCACCTGCTGCTTTCTCCATCTCTTCTTTCTTCCTTGCGCTGACCTTCATCCTAGGCAGGTCGACAGAACATTATCACAATGATGTGAGCAGTGGTAATGTGGAGGAGAGCGAGCAGAGTTTACAAAAGATGGGAAAAAGATAGGGGAAGACATAGTAAAAAAGGGGAAAGGGAAAAAAAAAGGGACAAAAAACATGCCATTAGGAAATAAGGATACAGGATATTTCTATTGGCAATATGAACTTATCTTTTACAAAGTAGTGTGTGGTATGAAGGAAAGGGATTGGATTGGGGAGGACAACGCTGAGCCCTAAATCTGCGACCCTCCAGTTGTTAAAATACCACAAACTCTTATACTGAAAATCTGGACCCTGCAACTCAAAAGCAGTACACATTGTTCCCATGAGGTTTACACAATGATTTTAAAAAAAAAAAGAGATTTTGCCTTCTTTGGACATGGGATTCCATCATCCCATACCAGTACAAACTTTATACCACCTCACCATGGGGAGGGGACTAAGGACGAATACCAGAAGGCAGCTTATATTCCCCACTTTATCCCAGCCCCTTCTATCAGCATCGGCTCAGCGCTTTCCTCCTGCTATTTGCAGCCCCTACTGGGAGTGGCTTGTATCTAATGAAAGCAGGGGAGAGGGGTGTCAGCAGATGAAGGAATGGAAAGAACAGAAAGGGTTTGTTTGTTTTTCTTTAAAAACTTTGCATGTGCAAGACATAAGATCTCAAAGGAGAATTTTCTCCTCTGCCCCACCACCACCCCCCAGCGCCTGGAAGCGCAACGGAGACCACACATAGTTGTGGCTGCAACACGCTGTCTCCCCCATTCCTCAGGGCATCTTTAGCAATTCCAATTTCTCTGATCTGTGTCTAGCTGCTTTGTACTTTACCTGCGCTCCTCAGGCTGAGGGGAGTTTTATTGTGTTTTCCAGGGAAAGCTTCTGTCCACCTCGTCCTGGACCAAACACAGTGCATTTATCTCTTAGTATGTATAACCAGTTAAGAGATGATACACACAGCACGTAACTCCGTGGCTTAAGAGTAATGTTCTCACTCTTCACCAGCAACACGGATCCCACAGTAACCAGGAACACCCCCACACAAAATAGGTCCTGCTTTTTGTCTTAAATAGGCCTCTGGTGGCCTCCTCAGGGCAAATGGGAGCAAGTGGCCAGTGGGAGGATTATCCCCCCCCCTCCAGTGCTGGGGCTATTTCGCTGTCTTCTTTTAAGACTAGGGTATTTTGAACTTCACTCTAAAATCTATGGATACCAAAAGGTAACAAGCCTACTTTATGCCATGACAAAATGTATTGTGCTACTTAGAATGCTCAAGACACAAATAAATCCTATTGTAAGCTTCTACAAAAAAGGTTTTTCTTAATTTCTCTTTTCTATACTCCAACTTTAAAACGGTCTTTGCTCTCCGGTCATCCAATGAGCCAGAACTTCACAACAATAAAAAAGTGTGGCATACTCAATTTTCAGCCCTACTCCCCTGAACAGACAAAGGATGGGCCTACACAACCTCTCTCTTGATGTTCAATACCTCTGCACAAGATTTCGGTGAGAGACTCAAACAATTTTCAACTTTTTTTTTCCCTTTTTAAATATTGGTGCATTCAGAAAATATTGATATAGGCTCAATAAGAAACTTAAAATTGAAAGCTCAGCTCTGGCACTCAGGGGTGACAAGGTCTACAGAGAATTTCCTGCACTTGCTTCATGGCTTTACCTAGCCATGGTTCAGCATCAAGTCTTTAATGAAAGACCAACACAAACAACTGCAGTAACTCTCCATGAAAACTAGGCAGTGACCCTGTATCCACTTCTTTGCTCGGTTCACCAAAGAAGTCCTGAAACAAACAGCTACTTTATCCTACAGCAAGATTCACTACCACCACCAGGACCTTCCACAGCAACAGGACAAGTTCCCCAGTGTACAGTTTTACCATATCACCGATTACCTTTTGTTTAAAGGGACCTTCTCCCACCCTGTGATCTGACTCACACCCCCACCCCCAAAACTCCACCTCCTCATTAATTGAAATGCAGCAAGATGACAACAGCTGTTATGTACAGATGAGGTTTACTACCTTATCAACCAGTGT
Source organism: Ichthyophis bannanicus (assembly GCA_033557465.1). Lineage (NCBI taxonomy): Eukaryota > Metazoa > Chordata > Amphibia > Gymnophiona > Ichthyophiidae > Ichthyophis > Ichthyophis bannanicus. The sequence goes on from CM066048.1 coordinate 128,611,186, forward strand.
TCAAAGGAGCTGGGCAAGAGAGATCTTTAGGGTTCTATAAAAAGAAAGGGTGCAAATCCATTATCCACTGGGTAGACAGGGTTAAATTACAGAGCAACACTCAAGCACTCATACAGACATACATACATATTCTATCAGGAGACCAAGAGTTCATAGGCCAAGAGGAGGGGTTATACTTGACCTCAGAACCCCTCCTCCACTGCCTGACATGGTCTTGCCTTCCCCTTTCCTTGGGTGGATGTTGTCCTGTTGTCTATTTCCGCACATGATGGGACACCGGCCACATCCTAGACCTGCGTAAACGGTGCATCTGAAAGAAGGGTGGAACAGGGAACCTGTTCGCCTGGAAGTGGGAGGGGGGTGGGGGAGCGAAAAGGAAGATCACTAGACAGCACCCAGCACCCCCCTCCCACCGCACCACAGACGGACGCGGGGGGGGAGGAGGAGGAGGGGAAAAGATTCAGACCTAGGCTTTTTACCTCTTTGTTCTTGTAAGGTGCTTCCAGCATGGCCTCGATCACAATGTCGAAATCGTCCGACGCCATGGTCTTAAGGTCTTCCGGGTAGAACGTGAACAAATGAAAAAATAAAACAGTCAGATATAAATAATCAAAGTCTCTCCCAATTAAGAGACCAAACAGAAAGAGGAAGACATGCAACAGCCAGACATGCCAGGGAAAGGCCGCTGCCACAGCCCCAACACGTCACAAAGAGCCGCAACAACCATCCAGCCCCCACCCATTTCTATTACGTCATCACAACCTCTCCTCGGCGACTAGCGTCACGTGCCAATAAAAGAGCTCCGCTGCGGCCGCCAATACGTGACGCATTAGAAAAAGAAATGACACCACGAAGATCACGCAACGGTCGAACAAAGGAAACACTCGCGCAACCGCCATTATCGTCACTCCTGCGGTATAAATAGGACACCCACTCCAGAACAAATAATCTCTTTCACCCAGCTTTGAACGAGAAACCTAAAAATCAGATACTATAACTATCCCTCTCTGGTTTTTTGCTTACCTCCTGTTTTCAGCTTCTTTGCACGCGCGCTATATTTCTTCCTCTATCACGGCACAAAATGGCGGTATCGGTTGTGTTACCTTCCAGAACCTACTAGTCAGTCTAGAATGTCGGAGCTCGCCGCCTCCCTCACAGCGGATTGGTTGAGGCAGCGCAGGAGCTTAGTGTTGATTGGCTAGACAGGTCGCCCTTCGTTTGCCCTCCGCCTTCCTTGGCGACGGTTCAGATAGCGCTGGTTGGCTGAACAAGGAAAGGAAGGCGGAACAGAGGCTGAACAGCGAATGTAAGAGATCTGGGCGCGGATTGGTTCCGGGATGTCACGGGGAGACTCGAATGGCTGGATGATGAAGATGGGAAGGTGGCCTTTTGAAACATTGCGCACGCGCGTAGATATAGAGGCAAAGCAGCCGAGGTGGGCTAAACGACAGAGGGGAGGATTTTACAGGGGTTGCCATTTTTTCGCTCATCGTCAATCTTCAATGCAGGTTAATGACTTTTGACTTTGTCTTGTGCTTTTACACCCCCCACCCCATTTTACATTGACAGTACGTTTTGTAACTGCAAAAAATATAGTCATTTTCTCCAGTTTTCTGTCAAAAATACCCATTATTTTTTTTGTTTGAATATTTTTTTTGATCGGGTAGGTTCTTTCTATTCCTGTGAGTAGCCGGGCCAGGGCCTTAACGTTTTTGTGCCTATAGGCATAAGCACATATTGACTGGGATGCAGTGGCATGGGCTTTCGTTCAAAGACTACCTGCTTTGGTAGTTCACTCATTCCCAGTCCACTAAGTTTAGTGACTACCACTCAAACTAAAGGACAGATATTTAAATAGATCAAAACATAAACCGTTTCCACTTTTTTTGGGCGGACTCAGCACTTTGCATGATAGACTCTAGTTAAATTAGCGTTTAAAGCTCGCTTTTGCCTTTGTCGGATAATGAGATTCTTAAACACCAACATTCCCAGTTCCCAAGGTAGCAAAACGTCTAAAGGATGCTAAGTTGCATACAGAGAGGAATAATTAGTAAAAAGCCTTGTAAGCACTAACGCCGATTTGAAATTGAACATGGTCAGGACTGAACTCCTTGTCTTTCCCCCCAACTCCTCCTCTTCCCCCTGTCTCGGTCCTTGTGGACGGAGCTACTATCCTTCCTGTTCCCTCGGCCCGCAACCTAGGGGTTAGCTTTGACACCTCTCTCTCCTTCTCCGCTCATATCTAGCTTGTAGCCAAGACCTGCCCCTTCTTCCTCTACAACATTGGCAAAATCCGCACCTTCCTCTCTGAACACACCACCAAGACACTTGTCCACTCCTTGGTCTCCTCTCGTCTCGATTATTGCAACCTATCCTTATTGGTCTCCCTGTCAGCCACCTCCTTCCCCTTCAATCCATACAAAATCACGCTGCTCAACTAATCCTCCACCAGCCTCGCCATGCCCACATTACGCCTCAAGTCACTTCACTGGCTCCCTGTCCAGTTCCGCATCCAGTTCAAACTTCTACTGACCTACAAATGCTTTCACTCCACGGCCCCTCAATACCTCTCATCTCTTATCTCTCCCTACATTCCATCTCGGAACCTGCGCTCCGCTAGCAAATTACTTTTATTTATGCCTTTTACCCGTACCACTAACTCTCGACTTCGGTCGTTTCACCTTGCTGCATCTCACGCCTGGAACAATCTGCCTCTGTCTGTACACCAGGCACCCTCCCTGGCCCTCTTCAAATCCAGATTGAAGACCCACCTCTTCATCGCTTTCAGATCCTGACTTCTATCCTTATTTTATCTTAAACCCCCGTCAACTCTCATGACTAGGAAAAATAAAACATTATACATATATTTACCATTATGTTTTAATTACTTAATTCACTTGTTTGAATGAAGTGGTATCATTCACTTTTTTCCTTTAATGAAACAAACTTGCTTGACTCTTAACTTGACAAGCAATTTAACTTTTTTTTTTTTTTTTGCAGTTAAGTAACTAACTTCTATCTTTCCTTTAAACACTTATTTTCTTAACCTTTGTCACATCACACAAATCCATACAATTTATCAAATATCTAAATACATCAAAGCATGGAAGATCTTCCCATTCATTCACATCCAGTATAACTAAAAATACAATTTGGAGAATATAATATCAATCATTTTTTTCCCCAGAGTATCCGGAGATATCAGAAGCACCGAGGAGTACTGTTTCTAATAATACTTTTCAGCATTTGCATTATTACACATAGAATGGAATCAGTAGATAAATTCTCATAACCAAAATAAGTTCAGATCCATGACCTAGAAAACAAAACTTATTTACTGTACATACACAAGCAAAAGAATGGTTAATCACATTTGGAGGGTTTTTTTTCTTTCAGTTAACTTCCCCAATAAGGCTTATGGTTAGTCTAACAAAAAAAATGTTACCACGGTTGCTCAAGACTTTCTTCCTGCTAAAAATATACAGTCATGCCAAGCTGTTATCTGTGCCGGAAACCTCCAAATTGTTACTGCAGTGTACTGCACAGCACACTCCCCTAACCACCAAACTAGAGAATCCACTTCATACTACAGTTATGACACGAAAATTAGTCCTTCAAAACCTTGCTTGATTAATTCTATTTTGTCATAGAGCAATGATTTGTTTTTCCCTGTAAGTTTTAGTTTCTTTTATACTTACACTATCCTTCCAACCACTCAAACTAATTACTAATCAAAATCTTCAATCTCCGCCTTAGCTGATATTGTGCACAGGTTTCCATTTGCTTCACCTCAGTCTCCAGCCTTTCACCTAAAAATGTATCTGATAAATCTGGACGTGACGGTGACCATTCCCCCTGAGAGGCACTCCTTTCCAGTGAAGTGACTCTAAGCTTTATTTGGAATCATCCATCTTTAATCTTTCTGCCTAGGAGTGCTTTCCTTCATGGGGAACAGCTCCTTTTCCTAAATTTGTACAGTGGAAGTACAACGCTCTTGATGTGATGCTGAGTCAGCAGCACTACTAGCAGCAGGGCTCGCTAAGGATACCTCTAAAGCATTGAAATCCTCATAGACTGGAGGAGCAAAAAGGACATTACAGGGTTCACAATTCTTTGGAGGAGAATTACTAGCATTGATTTCAGTTTCTGGCGGAGGCACGGGTTCTATTGCCTTTGCTGCGAGGAGAAACCAAATTTCTGCTGTCATGGCTGGGAGTAATTGTGCCGGTGCTTTCACTGGACAGTATGGAGGAGGGTTTGAAAAGCTGATTTGATATCCTTTGGCTATAATATCCAGGACTCGCTTGTCAGTTGTAATGCTTTTCCAGGTGTTGAAGGCGGAGAGGCGGCCTCCCACAGGGGAGCTGGACTCTTGCATGCAGTCAAAAGGAAAGAGTGCTCTTGCTTGATGAGGGGGCAGCCTGCCTTTGCTGTTTGTGGTCTCTCTGACATGGCTTGTAGTTTTGGTAAGTGGAGTTGTAGACCATCTGAGGTTTAAAACGCTGTGATGGCCATCAGTGGTGGGAGCTGTAGTGTTTGGAGGGGTAGTACAGCAACTTTCTGCAACTTTCGGCCACTGGAACTGTGCTCCAGGCCATCTGCAGCGAGAGTCTGGAGAGTGGTGCAGTAGTCTTTGAGGTAGTTGACGGTGTCTTTGGCCTTGTCTCCAAAAAGGTTGTTGCTGCTGCAGGGAGCATATGTGATGTGGTTATGCATGTTGTTTCTTAGGCCGGAAGCTAAGCCATGCATCTGGCAGTGCAGGCTGCGGAGTCAAAGGCATTGAAGGCTGACTGTATCAGGTGTTTCCCACTTTCGCTCAGGTCGGCGAGGTCGACAGAGATGGTTGCTTTCAAATCTGGGGAAAGCGTCTTGACACAACATCTAGCAGGGCATCCTGGAAGAGGACCTGCTGGAATTGATATGTTTGTGATCTTCATGTTTAGCATAGCACTTTGGAAGGTTCTTTGCCCAAAGTCGTCAATGAGTTTGTAGTCCTTGCCAGGCAGAGTATTGCAGTGTGTTTGTGATGCCTTGGTGTGGTTGCGTGCTGATTCAACCACTATCAACTGGTGAGGCAGCTGGCTTTTCTTGAAAACCAGAGCCAATTGTACCTGGTATTTGGTCTCAAGTTTTTTGGAGCAGGTGGGCCTGGATGAAGGGGTCTGCCAAATCTTCAGAAGGTGTTCTTGGAGGAGCTTGTAGACCAGGAGGCTGACCATCATTTTGGGTACATCTGGGTATTTGAGTACCCCCAGGACACCAGCGGAAGCACTTACCAGGCTGCCTCATGCTGGACAGCAGGAAGGAAGAGGAAGTGGCTGCCCAGGACTCGCCAGAGGAAACACTCAAGTCACTGGCACCATTGGGCACCCCATCAGAGACCTCATTGCCTGTCATGCAACCACTCTCGCCCCCAGAGGACCTCAGTACCCAAAATAACTCCACAGCTGGTGTCGCCGCTTTCCATTACCCCAGCAAACACCCCATGAGGCAGTCTGATGAGAGTGCAGTGACAGGGTGTGAGGGTCCCATGCTGGGAGGTGCTCTGGGCTAGGGGTTGATCATGGTATTTCCGCTGGCATCTGCGGGACATGCTGCTAGGGTAATCAGATGGGCTCGCAGCTCCCCGAATTGCCACTGTAGACAATATAGAAGACCAAGCAGACTTTGCTCCTCTTTTTGCTTGGTTTCTTGCTCTACAACATCAACAAAATACACCCATTCTTTTCTGAACATGCTTCTAAGACACTTATCTATACCTTAGTCACGTCCTGTCTAGGCTATTGTAACCTACTACTTGCTGGTCTCCCTCTGAATTATCTCTCTCCGCTTCAATCTGTTCATCACTCTGCTGTGCAGCTAATCTTCCGCCAGCCTCGTCATGCCCATATTGCCCCTCTCCTCAAGTCACTTCATTGGCTCCTTATCTGTTTCCTTATCCAGTTCAAACCTTTCCTGCTTACCTATAAGTGCATTCGCTCTGCAGCTCTTCACTAACTTTTCTCTTCTCTCTCCCTACACCCCTTCTCGGGAACTCTGCTTTTCTGGCAAATCGCTTCTAACTAGAGCTTTTGCTCCTTTCACCTTGCTGCTCCTTATGCCTGGAACAAACTACCTGAGTCTGTATGTCAGATGCCTTCTCTGATCCTTTTCAAATCCAGGTTGAAAACCATCTCTTTGCTGCCGCTTTTGAATCGTGACACCTCTGATCTCCTTCATGTTTGCTTACCATTCCCCCTAGATGTATACTATGTCTACAGCTACTGTGTTGTCTGTTTTGACTAGACTGTAAGCCCTGATGAGAGCAGGGCAGTCTTTTACATGTGTCTGTGCAGTGTTGCGTTGCGTAGGTCTTGTAGTGCTATACAAATGTTCAGTAGTAGTAGTTATCCTATCAAACCAAGTGGAAGTGTTTCGCAGAATGGGCAGCCAAACATCAGGATCTATTTTCTTGTCTGACAAGTCATATCCTCTCCTACCTTTTCCATCTTTCTGATTCAGGACTCGTGACTTCTGTGAAGGTCCACTTAGCAACAACTGCTGCCTACCATGACCAAGTATGAGGGAAAACCTTTATCCACTGATCCCTTGGGTATCTGCCATGCTGTACAATTTGAATGGTTGTATATTAAATAATTTTAAATACCTCTAGATGCATGAGGTGCTGCCTGAATATGAAGCCCCCCACCAAGCCTGAGATCCAATGTTCTTGCCAAACTCATGGAAAGCCCTTTGAACCTTTTAAGCCTTGTCTCACTGAAACATCTAACATGAAAAACAATTTTTCTTGTGGTCATCACTTCTGTAAGAATAATCACTGAACACATGCTTGTGCACTACCTCCCTATATGGAGTTTTTCCACAACAGCGTTCTCCGAACGCATCTTAAATTTCTCCCAAACATTGTGTGTGATTTTCACACCAGTCTATTGTCTTGCTAATGTTTTATACCAGTTCAAATATGGAAAATTTATAGTCTACGGCTACGCTATATACCTTAAAACTGCAATGTACGCTATTATACTACCTGCAAGCAACCAAAGAACCTAGGAAAACTTCTCAATTTTGTTATTTACAGCTCAAATAATCTGGGTAGACCATCCTCCAAAAAGATACTATCAATCATTGTGTCAATTCCTGCTATCACCAAGCAAATTTGTAGCACACAGGGAAAATGGGGCTGCATCGACTTGGACTACAGCAAGGCTACCACAGTGGTGAACTTAAGGGCAAAACCTTGCAGGAGATATACAAAGCTGCCTCATGGAAGTCTGTCCACATGTTTGCTAAACATTGTCTGGACCAAGCTTCCCATCAGGATGCTGCTTGCTATTTAATACGATACCACCCACAGAACAACTGAGCGGTAAAAAAAAACTGAAATAATGAGTATGGCCCGGAACTTTGGATTCATTGGAGAGTGTGGATAGATTAGTCCTGACAGTGAAGAAAGCAAAGTTGTTTACCTATAAAAGAGGAGAGGGGCATTCCATAGACAGAAAGATAATGCATCAATACTCACTTGCCCATCTTTTCCCCTCTAAAAAGAAAAACAACTTTTGGTATTGCATCAATGCCATGAATAGAATGAATGCTAATTGGGTCACCACGGGAAGAGCAGATGTCAGATCACACATGCGTATAAGAAGTCCTTTAGACTTCCTCTTAGCTGGAGGAGAGAGCACAGTTACTTACATGTAACAGGTGATCTCTGGGAACAGCAGGAATAAGTCTTCACATATGGGTATCGTCGGTACCGATGGAGCCTGTGCGGGAACGCTCCCCAGCGTCCAGTAAGAAAGCTTTTGGGAGCATCCCACAGTGCCTGCGCGCTGCCTTCCCGCCTTTCCCAACCGCCTCTCTCCAGTTCGAGTTTTAAAACTGAGACAAAGAGAGAGAGAGGAAAGGAAAGATAGATAGATACAACTCTTAGGGGAGGTGGGTGGGTTGTGAAGACTTATTCCTGCTGTTCCCAGAGATCACCTGTTACAGGTAAGTAACTGTGCTATCTCCAGGAACAAGCAGGAATGAGTCTTCACATATGGGGACTCCCTAGCTGCAGATGCCAGGGGAAGACACCAGGTTGTGTGTCCTTGAAAAGGACTCTACCTCCCCCCATGGATCTCTGGCATCCAACCAGGGTAGGTGGGTAGGAGTTGATTAGGAATGGAACAGGTGTTTGAGAACAGCCTGACCAAACGAGACATCCCGGCGGGAGTCCTTGTCCAAACAGTAATGGGCTGTGAAGGTATGAACCGAGGCCCAGGTGGCCGCTCGACAGATTTGGTCGATGGACACAGAATTTAGATGAGCCATTGAGGCTGCCATGGCTCTCATATTGTGAGCTGTGACATGGCCCTCCAGAGAAAGGTTCCTACTCTGGTAGGCAAAAGAAATACACTGAGCAATCCAGTTGGACAGTGTTCTCTTAGAAACTGGAAGTCCTAAATGAGAAGGATTAAAAGCAACAAAGAGTTGAGAAGACTTTCTTTGTTGCTGTGTTCTTTGTAAGTAAAAAAGCAAGAGCTCTCTTACAATCCAAGGTATGAAGATTCCTCTCTGCACTTGATGCATGAGGTCCTGGAAAAAAGACAGGTAAATATACCTCTTGGTTTAGATGAAAAGGCGAGACCACTTTGGGCAGAAAGTGTGGATTGGTCCTGAGGACTATCTTATCATGATGGAACCTTTAAGGTGGCTAATCCACAGCTTGCAATTCACTGATGCGGCGTGCTGAGGTGACTGCAATGAGAAAAACAACTTTCCAAGAAAGAAATATCAAGGAGGTGGTGGCTAAAGGTTCAAAGGGTGGCTTCATAAGCTGGCCAAGTACCAGGTTTAAGTCCCATGCCACTGGAGGTGGTCTAATGGGAGGTTTAGTTAGAAGAAGGCCTCTCATGAATCTTGTTATAAGAGGATGAGAGGAAATAGGCTGTCCATTGAGAGGCTTGAGGGACGCTGCAATAGCACTCAAATGAACTCTTACTGAATTTGTTTTAAGACCTGCATGGGATAAATGCAGGAGATACTCTAGTAAAGAATTCAAAGGTATTGCAAGAGGGTTAAGACCCTTCTCTGAACACCAAATGGTAAATCTTTTCCATTTGAAAGCATAGGAACGTCTAGTAGAAGGCTTTCTAGAGGCATGAATAATATCTCTGACTTGCTGAGAGAGATGAAAACCTTGAAGGTCTAGGCCTTCAGCAACCAAGCCCTGAGATGAAGAGACTGGGGGTTTGGGTGCCACAACGTTCCCTCCTCCTGGGATAGAAGGTCTGGTGCAGAGCCCAAGTCCAGGGAAGGAGCTTGAGAGAGATGCAGAAGTAGAGGATACCACACTTGGCGTGGCCAATGTGGTGCTATGAGGATCATGATCCCTCGATCTCTCTGAAGCTTGAATAGTGTTTTGGGAATTAGGGGAATGGGTGGAAAGGCATAAAGGAAGTCTTGACCCCAGTGAAGGAGGAAGGCATCCTTGGCCTGAACTCCCTGATACGGAATTCTGGAACAGAACCGGGGAAGTTTGGCATTCCACGGACTTGCAAAGAGGTCTATGTCTGGGGTTCCCCAAATTCGAAAAATCCTGGCTACCTGGTCCATGTGGAAGCAGAACTCGACTGAGTCTGTCTGCCCAAGAGTTTTGAACGCCTGGAAGATATACTGCCAGAAGATGAATGTGATGCTCTCTGGCGAAGGCCCACAGTCGCAGAGCTTTGTTGCAAAGCGACAGAGAGCCAGTCCCGCCCTGCTTGTTTACATAGAACAAGGCTACTTGGTTTTCCGTATGGATGAGGACTGTCCTGTAGCTGAGCAGGGAATGGAACACTCTGAGAGCTAAGAATATTGCTCTGAGTTCCAAGAGATTGATATGTAGAGAAGTCTCCTGTGGAGACCAGATGCCCTGGGTGGAGAGATCCTGCAGATGAGCTCCCCAACCCATTGGAGAAGCATCTGTTGTAAGAGTTGCTTGGGGTAGCGACTGCTGAAAAGGGGACCCCAGCAACAGATTTGGAGAGGACTTCCACCACTGGAGAGACCAAAAAAGGCGACTGGAGTTTGCTATTTTGTCTGACAGGCAACCTGATGCCTGAGTCCATTGGGTGGACAAAGTCCATTGAGCTGCCCTCATGTGAAGGCGAGCATATGGAACCACGTGCACGGTGGATGCCATGAGGCCTAAGAGTTGTAACATCTCTCGAGCAGTTAAATGGGACTTTAACTGTATCTGGGAGGCTAACTGCACCAAGCGTAGGCAACGGGCCTGAGGAAGATAGGCCCTTGCAGTTGTGGTATCCAGCAAGGCCCCTTTAAACTCCAGAGACTGAGGTAGGGGTGAGATTTGATTTTGGGATGTTTATTACCAGTCCCAAATACTGAAGAACACGCATTGTGCAGATTAGACAATTCTGGGCCTCTGGCTGGGATGGAGCTCGAATGAGCCAGTCGTCCAGGTATGGAAAAACGAATATTCCTAGAGTGTGTAGAAATGCAGCTACTACTGCCATGCATTTCGTGAACACCCTTGGTGCAGAGGCCAGACCGAAAGGAAGCACCCTGTATTGGTAGTGCTTTCCTTGAAAAAGGAACCAAAGGAACCTTCTGTGTGTTGGATGGATGAGGACATGGGTGTACGCATCCTTGAGATCTAGAGAACAAAGCCAGTCCTGACTCTGAAGGTATGGAAGCAGAGCACCGAGAGAAATCATCTTAAATTTCTCTTTGAATAGAAACTTGTTCAATTCTCTGAGATCTAATATGGGTCTGTAGCCCCCTGTTTTCTTTGGTATAAGAAAATAAGGGGAGTAGACCCCTGAGCCCTGTTGAAGAAGAGGTACTTCTTCTATTGCCCCTTGGGCAAGAAGGGTGGCAATCTCCTGACCCAGAAGGTTGAGGAGAGATGTTGGAGAATTGAACTGTTTCACCATGGTGCGAGGAGGAAGGCTTGAGAAATGAAGCTTGTACCCTTCCCTTATGATGGAGAGGGTCCATTGCTCTGCTGTGATTTGTTCCCATCTGGGAGCAAAGTAAGCCAACCTTCCTGGAATGGTGAGGGGCTCTGGTTCTTCCAGAGCTAGAAAGGCTAAGTTCTCTAGTTGCAAGTCAAAGGCCCTGAGGAGGCTGAGGCTGCTGGGCCGTGGAAGGCCTAGCAGCCTTTGACTTGGCCTGTTTAGGTGGTTGCTGACGTTTTGCAGCAAAACGACCTGCAGAAGATGCCTGCTGACCATAAGCAGGATAATATCTTCCCTTTTTAGAAAAAGATGTCTTTTTGAACAATCTTTTCTTAGCAGGAGCAGAGAGGTGGACTTTGAAAGTCGATTCAAAGCGGAGTTCTCAGCATCCATCTGAGTGGCCTTTGCTTGCCAATTCTTGCCAAAAAGGTTTTCACCTGTACAAGGAAGATTCCCTATTCATCTTGGACCCAGCGTTCCAAATCAGAAGCTTGTAGCCAAGCAATTCTGCGTGCACCTATGGCAATAGCCGAGGCTCTGATTACACACTCAAAAGAGTCAAAGGCTGCACGATTGGAACATTTGGAAACATCCTGGGCATGTTTGAGCCAAGTGAGAAACTCCTGCCTTTTATCTTCTGAAATAAAAGGGGTTAAAGTCTGCAGATGATCTGTGACTTCTTTTAGAAACATCCCTATATAGAGACTATAGGAGTTGATTCTGGCAGCTAGCATAGAAGCTTGAAAAACCCTACGGCCAAAAGCATCTAGGGTCCTGCATTCACGTCCTGGAGGATTAGAGGAGTGTCTTTTTGCACTCTTTATCTTTCTCATGGCAGACTCTACCATAATAGAGTGGTGAGGAAGCTGAGTCTTATGAGCCAGGACAAGGAGGGACACGATACATGGTGTCTAACCTGTGAGAATGAGGAGAAGTGGTAAGAGGTGTCTCTCACATGCTCAACATGAGATCATACAAAATCTCATGAATAGGTAAAGTAGCTGCCTCTTTAGGAGCTTTAGGATATTGTAAAATATCCAGCTGCTTGGCTCTAGGCTCTGACTCAGGGGCCACTGTGATGGAGAGGCCCCTAGCCACTTCCCTAATGAAGTCTTGAAAAGACAAGTCTTCTGGAGGAGACATTCAAGAAGACTCCTGAGAAAGAAGTATCGATGCCTCGACAGATCCTTCAGACTCCTCAGTCTTCGGAGGAATCAAAGTATCGCCTGTCTGGATGCTCCTGTAAAGCCCGATATGCGTACCGAGTGGGATCGACATCGGGAGTAACCGGTACCGGTGGGCATCATAGGACAGGGTACCGTTGCAGTCGACACCAAAGCCGATGTCGATGCAATCGGTACCAGCACCGGGAATGATGCCGGTGCTGGAGCCGGTACCGGCAACGGGGATTGTTGCGGTACCGGAGGCGTCACAGCCTGCATGAATGCCGTCAGGGTGCGCTGCATGGTCAGAATCTTCTGATCCATCGACGCCACCAAAGTCTGGATGTCTGTACCAGTGGGAGCCACCGGTACCCCAGAACACAGCAACAGGTGATCGGTCGAGGCCGAGCCATCAATGTCAACCTGTGACCCCATAGACAATGCTTTGGAAGCCGGAACTTCCCGCCGGGGTAATTTTGCCGGTGCGGAGTCCTCGAGGACAAGCCCGGAGGCATCTCTATGCTTAGAGGGAGATTTGCCCTTCGAGGACCGGCCAGATTTATGCTTGGTTACCTGAGATCCATGGGAGGAAGAAGAAGCCCTGGAAGACGTCGATGCCACCGAAGCTGCATCAGAGGGAAACAGGGTACTGAGCTTGGCTGCTCGGTTCTGCCGACCTCTTTTAGACATCATGGTACAGGACATACAATCCGTGATGGAATGGTCAGGACCCAAACATTTTAAACACCACTCATGGGTGTCGGTGACAGAAATAGTACCGCCACATTTTGTGCACTTTTTAAACCCGGAGGCGGGCTTCTCCATGAGGAGAAAATTTTTAGGCCTAAGGCCCAAAAACTGAAAATGCACAGTGAAGAAAGTATTTTTTTTTTTTTTTTTTTTAAAGAAAGAAAAGACTGGCAGTACCGGTCTGACGTCGAAGAAGGCAGACGCGACACAAAAGAATAAAGAAAAAATAAAGAACTTCTTCTGCGGTGACAGGAACACGACCTGCTGGCTCCTCGGAAAAGAAGAACTGGAGAGAGGCGGTTGGGAAAGGCGAGAAGGCAGTGCGCAGGCGCTGTGGGATGCTCCCAAAAGCTTTCTTACTGGACGCTGGGGAGCGTTCCCACGCAGGCTCCGTCGGTACCGACGATACCCATATGTGAAGACTCATTCCTGCTTGTTCCTGGAGATCTCTACTTACACTGGCTCCATCGAAGAACGTCAGCAGAGAGTGAATGCATTATCCTGTGTCGCTCTGTTCCCATTCTGCTGCTGAATGATCCTAACAGTCTGTTTTGTTTTTCTATGGTTGCGCTATCCCCTCCTTCACTTTTTCTTCACACTAATAAAAACTAAACACACAAATATGAATTCAAACAGGAAGTTGCTTATCAAAACCTTTCTCCTAATCAACGGTGATTGGGGAAAAAGCGTCTCTTCTGACAGCACCACCAATTTTTACAATGCCTGAGGGGGAAAAGTCTCTCAAACCTACTCTGACACTTAGTACCCTGCTAGTACCTGTTCTGGCACAGGCAGGGGATTCCAATGATAATGCAGCCTCTGTCGTACTGACAGCAGCAGCTTCCCTGCTGTCATCAGCACTGTCAAAAGAACACAAGGCTCTCCAGCAAAAGGGACCAGTGCTCCAATTATGCTTCTCTAGTTTCTACAATGTGGAAAATCTCCTCTAAATCAAAGGAACATAAGGAAACTTCCCATACTTGTTCAATACCTTCTGAAACTTACATTAAAAAAATAACATAAATTCAAGACAGCAGAGCTGGGGGAAAGTAATCTTTCCAACAAAGGCAAGGTTCCTCACATTTCCTCTCATTCAGGAGAGGAGAGACCTTGCTAGAAGTCACCAGACCCTTCAAGACAGGACCGCAAAAATCCCAAACCTTCACAGATCAGGACATGTCGCAGCTGTCCACCTGAACCCTAAGATCACGATTATAGAGCCTGCTCTATCCAGTTCCTGTCAAAATTTGTATGAAATGTTGCAGCTTTATTTCAGAATCCTGTCAGTATGACAGTTCAGGTACCCACATCACAGGTCTTTCAAAATTATCTTAGCTGATAGAACTTTCCTAGATGGTCCTACTAATCCCATGGAGATTGGTATTCCAGATGTTTACCATAAACCATCTTTTAATGAGGGTTATCACTCACCTGAGAACATAACACTCCCACAGTTGGGCATTTGACCAAGAAGTAATAATCAATAATTGTGGTACCTCATCCTCCTCAGTCAGAGGACATCTCACCACAGGAGCTGAATGAGGAATTTTTGTATCATAAATTTCTACAAAAAATATCCAAGGCTCTATCCCTAAGTTAAACACCAACTCCAGCCAAAAAAAAAAGACTTCAATCCTTACAATTCGACAGGTACCTCTAGAGGTCCTAGCATTGCCAGTTGCTCAGGTGCTCCAAGATCTCCAGTTGGAGGATAGTCTTCTGTCCCACTAACGTCCAGATGCCGAAGTAGAGAATCACTTCAGCATCAGGTCATGATCTCTCACTCCAGTCCATGGTTTCAGAAAAACAAAACTATTAAAAGTGGTAGGAAATTTTGTTTTTCTTTTATTTGTGTGAAACCTCTAGTAACCTTTCAGCTGTGTTTTTTGTTTGGGCCGTAGCTACAGCTACCTTTTAATTAACAAAATTGCACTGAAATGAAAATTTTAAAAAAATTGCAAAACAAAATGAAAATGTATTAAAACAAAATTAAACAAATATTTATTGCCTGCACACCTCTGTCCTATGCTGCTTCTATCTATCATACCTGTATTGTTGTCTCACTCTATCTACTTCTTTTTCCATTAAAATTGACATTCCTTTCTGAATTTTTTTAAAATTTGAGTTGTAACCGCTTTGTATGTTCCCCACAAAGGGCGGTATATTAAAAGCAATAAACTATTACTATTGTTTAGTGCCTCCACGTCTACAACCAAGGACCACAACAGGAATTTCTGCTGTATTTACCATAGCTAGGGGGAGAGATGTGTCCCACTGCAGTGCCTTGAATCTTGCCCGATATGTACCATCTTCAGGGATGCAGCAGTTTCTGCTGGGACTTGGAAGCAGCGAAGCTAATCCTTATCAAAGTATCAGGGATAAGGGCAGGAGAGATGATGACTGCAGGGGGAGGGGAGGAGAAGAGAGAGGAAGTAGAATAAAATAATTGTGAGAGAGGATCGGAGAAAATAAACAGAACATATTTGTATGGGGAGGGGGAGATTTCAGGGACTGGGGAAATGGCAAAATGGTGCCAGGCAGTGAGAGGAAATGGTAGAATTATATCAGAGAGGGGGCAGTATTGATAGTCCAAGTTCATGAATGAACATGGGTGTAATTTGCTTCATTTAGGGGGAGTAAAGGGTGTAGTGACATTTCTTAATTGTTCCTCCAGGACAGTCCAGGTACGCATGGGTTGTCACCATTCATCAGCAGCTAAGAACTGAGCATGTCCAAACTCTTCAGTAACAGAATAAGAGCTCCCCTTTCAGCTCCAGATTCGTCTCTCATTTCTCAGCAGCTGAGTGAACAGCTTGTGCGTAGTGGACTCCCTGATTAGGCTTACTAACGTAAGATATATTTGACAAAAAAAAAAGATTTATAATCGAGAGGAGGATAGGAGAGAGACTACGGAGCTTGCTGGGGTTAGCATCCCTACTTCTGGGGTAGGAGAGTGATGGCGGGCAATGGGGCAGGGCCTGCCCTCTTCTTGATTGAGCCTGGCCTAAGGCAAAATACCCGGAAGCCCCAGGTCCTTTCCCCTCTCCCCTGGGAACCGCAAGCACCTGCTAGCAGCAGGCTGCTGGGGATTCCCTTTACTTCCAGAGAAGGAGAGATGCTGTGCTTCGGAGTCAGTGGGTGGTGAGTGACAGATCGCTGAAAGTTGGGGCTACCGGATAGTGCCCTTTTCTCTTGGTTGGCATTTGGAGGAGGAATTGTGGCTCTTCCTGCAATGTTTTTAGCGGCTCTCCAGCAGCATGCCAACTCGCAGGCCTCAGTGGTAGCCTTCCTTCTGTGTGGCAAAACATGCATGCTGCCGACTCTACCAGTGTGTGTGCAGTGTGCGTGAATGTGAGGTGTAACTCGGGTGGGTGGGGGGTCCTTATCTCTCCAGTCCAGTCCTGCACCTCGGGGTAGTGTACCTCTTCCAGCAGCTTGGAGACAGCATGAACATAAGGTATGCCATACTGGGTCAGACCAAGGTCCAGCAAGCTCAGTTTCCAGTTCATACTGCTAGACCAGTCCAGACAAGCGGGTTATGTCCCCCTGCCAGCAGATGTTGGAGACGGAGAAAAACACTCCAGAACTGTGATTGCAGCTTCATTTCATGTCCTCTAGTTCTACAGTACTGCAGGGATCTGTGCTGGGTCTGCTGCTTTTTGACATATCCATAAATGACCTGGAAAAAGGAATAACGAGTGAGGTTATCAAATTTGCAGATGACACAAAACTATTTAGTTGTTAAAAACCCAAGAGAATTGTGGAAAATTGCAAAAGGATCTTGATAAATTAGAAGACGGCATCCAAATGGCAGATTAAATTTAATGCGGACAAGTGCAAAGTTATGTACCTAGGAAAGAAAAACCCAAACTATGGTTACACAATGCAAGGTTCCACATTGGGAACCACTACCCAGGAAAAAGATTTAGACATCATCGTGGTTAACATGTTAAAACCCTCCGCCCAGTGTGCAGCGGCAGCCAAGAGAGCAAATAGAATGCTAGGTATCATAAGGAAAGGAATGGAAAATAAAACAAAGGATATTATAAAGCCTCTGTATCGTTCCATGGTGCGACCGCACCTTGAATATTGTGTGCAATTCTGGTTGCCATATCTTAAAAAGGATATAGCGTTACTAGAAAGGGTACAGAGAAGAGCCACCAAAATGGTAAAGGGGACAGAAGGATACTCCTATGAAGAAAAGGTTAGGGCTCTTCAACCTGGAAAAGAGACGGCTGAGGGGAGATATGATAGAGATCTATAAATTAATTAATGGAGTGGAATGGGTAAACGTAGATCGTTTGTTTACGTCATCAGAATATAAAAAGACTAGGGGATGTGCAACGAAGCTACAAGAAAATATTTTTTCGCTCAACGTGTAATCAAACTCTGGAATTTGTTACCAGAGGATGTAGTAAAAGCTGTTAGTGTTGCTGGGTTTAAAAAAGGTTTAGACAAGTTTCTGGAGGAAAGGTCCATAAACCATTATTAAAAGGGACCCAGGATATCACTGCTTGACCCAATACAAACATTGAGGAACCTGTGTCTTTTGGGGAGACTGCTAGGTACTTATGACCTAGATTGGCCACTGTTGGAAACGGGATACTGGGCTTGATGGACCTTGGTCTGACCCAGTATGGATATCTTATGTTATCTTTGAAAAGGGTTAGTTTGTTCATTGATATAGATGTTTAAATACTTAGAAGGGTATCATACCTGTATATAGTCCCTGTTCATAGTTCACAATGTATATAGCTCACCAGTTAATCACACTACTCACCCACACTACACAAGTCGATGTATCCCTGCATGTATTCACCCTCCCACTCTTGATTGTTTGATGTGTTAACCGCTTTGATTTAAAGATAAAGTGGTATATTAAATCCTTTTAAATAAAAGAAATAATAAATCATATCTCCCCTCTCCTTCCTCTTCTCTAGGGTATACATATTCAGGTCTTCATATCTCTTCTCGTGTGTCTTCTGGTGCAGCCTCCGAATCATTTTGGTTACCTTCCTCTAAACTGTTTCAAATTTACTATCCTTTGTAAGGTACGGACTCCAGAACTGAACACAATACTCCAAGTGAGGCCTCACCAAAGACTTAAACAAGGGCATTAATACCACTTTTTTTCTGCTGGTTATTCCTCTCTGTGTGCAGCTTAGCATCCTTGTCTTTGGCCACTGCCTTGTTACATTGTTTTGCCACCCTGAGATCCCTCTCCTGGTCCTTGCACACCAGCCTCTTGCCCACTTATCACATCCTGCTCCTTTGGATTTCTGAATCCCAAATGCATCACTTTGTACTTTGCATTAAAAAATTATTAATGAACATTAGACTGTTCTTTTAATTTTTGTAGATCATTTTTCATGTTGTCTACACCTTCTGAGGTGTACATTCTGCAAATGTTCACGCCATCTGCAAAAAGGCAAACTTATTTTCAATCCTTTGGCAATATCATTCACAAAACATTTAATAGTACCAATCTGAAGACTGATCCCTGCTGCATTCCATTTACCACCACCTTCTGTCATCTATCAGTCAACCAATTTCTAATCCAGCTCACCACTTTGTGACCCATCTCTAAGTTGTTCAGTTTATTCATAAACAGTATTAAAGGTTTTGATGAAGTCTAAGTAAATCACGTGCCTTCAAATTAGTTCCCTGGTCACCCAGTCAAAGAAATCAATCAGATTTGTTTGGCATGATTGTCCTTTGGTAAAACCATGGTGCCTTGGATCGTGCAACCCATTTGATTCAAGAAAGTCTACTATTCTTTCTTTCAGCAGCAACTCAATTACTTTTTTTTGACACCATAGAGGTAAGGCTTACCAGCCTATAGTTTGCCACCTCTATTACTACTTTTGTGAAGGCTAACCACAAATCCAGCATAACCTCTACCATCTCGAAGAATCTATTTAACACATTCTTTAAAGGTTCCCCTAGAACCTCTCTGAGTTCTTTCAGTATCCTGGGATGGATCCTATCCAGTCCCATGGCCTTGTCCACTTCCAGTATTAGGACTGGTGCAGCTAGTGGCACTAAACAGTATTTACCCAATAATTTTGATATATTTGTTGGATTTAACATGAAAAACCAAGCTCCAATCTCCAAAACCCCAATAACCTAGGACCCCGAAGGAAGCAGCTTTAGAAAACTATAAAGCCCTCCTACTATGCTCAACTTTCCTACTCTGCACAGAGACCACAATGTGTGACCAACGAAGAAATCAAGACAGGCAGCCTTGGATTTCCCCCAAACGTTCCGGAATTGGTCTAGCAGGATTCCAGGAAAGGAAGTTATTAGGTGAGTAAAAAACGTCCTTCCTTATCTTGCTAGACCAATCCAAACAGGAAGTACCCAAGCTTTACCTAAACCAGGTGAGAGGAAGATACTGCTGTCTTAAGAACCTCCGCCCTAAAAGCAGAATCCACCTTGGCCTGCACATCTAGGTGATAATGCTTCACAAAGGAATTCAGAGAACACCAATTGACCACCTTGCAAATGTCCTCCAGTGCCACATCCCTGGACTCTGCCCAGGAAGAGAGTAGAGCTCTCGTAAAATGTGCATGCATGCCCTCTGGAATCAGCTTCCCTCACTATAGATTTAGGAATCCCCCAAGAACAAAGATCCTGACTGATTTATGAAAAGGATTTATCATCTTCAACAAGTGGAGAAACACCCTCCAAACATAATCAAAATGGAGATCCTTATCCCTGCCCTGACATGCTTCTGTAGTAAATGCCAGAAAGGAGGCTACCTGATTAATATGAGGAGACACCACTTTGGACAAAAAAAAGGCACCAATTTGCTTTATCAGTGGAGCCCTTAGCTGTAAGATTAGGGGTAGGAGAGAATACAAGGGGTATAGTAGTTAAGGGATAGGAACATAGCCTTTTTTATGGATTAACATCTTGTATAAAGGGCATACAAAATTGATGTTGCTTGTGGTGGCGAAGAGGTTTCAGTATTTTGAAAGAGTGGTGGGATTCAAGGTGAATATGGATGTAAATGTTAGGGAAGAAGAGGTTAAGCAGTTTAGGGGGGTGCTTTCTCTTAAGTATGGAAAGGGGTGATTAGCTATTTGGGGATTCAGTTGAGGACTGACCTTGGAGGCTTTAGGAGTATAATCGCACTAAAGCATTGAGAAAGATTTAGAAACATTTAGATGATAGTATGGGGGATATCTATCCTGGTGGGGAAGAATAGCTGTAGTTTAATATTTTTTGTCACGGTGGTGGCATTTCTATGAAATGCTTCCCGTTCCACACGCAGGACCCAAAAGGCAGGCAGAGCTCCGGAGTCTCAATGCGTGGATGAGACGATGGTGCATG
Source organism: Ichthyophis bannanicus (assembly GCA_033557465.1). Classification (NCBI taxonomy): domain Eukaryota; kingdom Metazoa; phylum Chordata; class Amphibia; order Gymnophiona; family Ichthyophiidae; genus Ichthyophis; species Ichthyophis bannanicus. The sequence continues at coordinate 128,631,383 of CM066048.1, forward strand.
GAAGAGGGTTTTGGATTTTTTAGGAACTGGGGAAAGGAGGGGCTTTTCCAAAGGGATGGGCTCCACCTTAACCGGGATGGAACCAGGCTGCTGGCATTAACCTTTAAAAAAGAGACAGAGCAACCTTTAAACTAGATAATAGGGGAAAGACGACAGATGCCGCAAGAGCGCATGGTTCGGAACAATCCATCCTTGAAGGATACCAGCAAAAGATTGAAGTTAGGGCATATCGACAAAAAGGTTCCAATAAAGACAAAAGTAACACAAATGCCCTTGAGTACAGAGCAGACGGAGCTTAAAGATTCCAAATTACCCCTGCCTATTGATAACCAGATTAATATGAATGTTTATGTTTATTGATTTGATTGACCGCCCTTCAAAATAGCAGAGCGGTTTACAGTGATAATAAAATATTACAGTAACAGCAAGGCACAAGGCCGGAAAAGTAGAAAGAAAGTTACAATTACTTTGTAGAGAGAAAATGGGAGAGCAGGTTGATATCAAAGGGTATAGGAAAAAGGTTAGGGGTGAGAGGAGGGAGGGCCAAAGGCAAGGGAGAAAAGGTGAGTCTTTAGATCCAGCTTGAAGGTAGGGTGATGATGTTCCAGGCGGAGGGCGGTGGGAAGGGAGTTCCAGAGGGCAGGGCCTAGAAAAAAAAAAAGCTGAGGAACGGGTAGAGTGCAGGTGGGCTAGGGAGGGAGGGGGTAGTGTGAGACGGTTGAGATGAAAGGAACGGGGAGTGTGTCTGGGAGTGTGAAAGTGGATGAGTGAATAAGATATAGCCTCTGAAATGCTTGTATGCAAATGCTAGAAGTCTAAAAAATTAGATGGGAGAGTTAGAATATATAGCACTAAATAAAAGGTTAGATATGATTGGTATGTCAGAGACATGGTAGAGGGACAACCAGTGGGACAATGTGATACCTGGGTACAAATTATACCATAATGATAGAGCAGATCAAATTAGTGAAGGGGTTGCAATCTGTTAGAAAGGCCATTGAGTCACAAAGGATTAAAGTTTTAAAGGAAACAAAATATGCTGTGGAATCTCTATGGATTGAAATTCCATTTAGAAGGGGAAGGTGATGGCAGTAGGGGTGTACTACTGACCACCTGGCTGGAATGAACAAATGGATGATGAAATGCTCAAAGAAATCAGGAAAGCTAACAAAAGTTACAGCACAGTAATAATAATGGGTGATTTCAATTACCCCATGTATTGCCAAATTTTACGCTTTTCTTTAACCCTGTCACTCACTAGCTCACAGACTAGGCATAGACACTTTGGTAAATACAATATGCTTTTATTAAATTAAGTCCTTTTAGAATAATAAGTAAAAGTTAAGCATTAATACTTCACCGGATATTATAGCTCACTCCAGGTCGGGGGACATTTCAGCGATCACTTAGAGGAAATCCGGGAGACCACAAGAACTACGTCTGTCTCGCATGTCAGTTGAAGTCCCCAAGTCTTGCTGAAAAATCCTCCTCCTAAGTACTCTTAATCAGACTCGTGCCTGCTGCATGCTCTGGTAATTCATAGGTTAACATGCTGCATGCTCAAATCAGGATTGGCTAGGGTTAATGCTGTACCCGTGGTCTTGTATAATAGGGTGTCAGCTATCTATGAGTCATTCATTCAGTTCTGACCAGCCAAAATCGCCTGCCTGCTCAGAGATTTTGACCTAAAGTAACCCCAAGCTTTGGTCTCTGGGCTAGCAGGCCAATTCAGCATGATGTGGAGTGGAGGAGTGGCCTAGTGGTTGGGGCAAGGTACTTCAGGCTGGAAGGTCGGCGGTTCAAATCCCACTAGAGGACAGCAACCTTGGTCCGGAAGGACTGGGGTTTCTAGTCCCACAGGTGCTCCTTGTGGTCTTGGGCAAGCCACTTAACCCTCCATAGCCCATGTTCCCTGTAATATAGTTATCTCCAAGTTATAATGCCCTGTTCAATGTAATTTCAGTTTGTTCAATGTAAACCGCACTGATGCAGAATAGCGCGGTATATAAGAGAATGTAAATAAATAAATAATACATTTCTCACATACAGAATGGCTCAAGAGTTCAATTTCTTTGCAAAGTACAATATTCTTTGCTGATCCAAAAATCTAAATAAATCTTTAATTAGTAATACATTCCACCCGTGGATCAACAAGGATATTGTACGTAAGCAATGGCTGAATCGCCTTTGTAATTCATTTAGAAATACAGTAATAATAACAACATGGGCTAAAACATAGTGGATAGCATTAAGGTAAATGCTTGAGGGGACAAGAAGTCTCAGTGTAAATTAGGTGATATTTTCCCATTCCCACCGGCATTACAATTGCCAAAGCCAAATGGCTTGTAGGTCTCAGCTACCTTTATCAGTTCCCCATGCAGTGGGGGACTCATTTCACCTGCACATTCAGAACCTTTTCCACTGTACATCTGCCCCATGGACTTCAATCTACCAATGATATATTGAGGGTAGTGGAGCAAGTGGTGAGGGACTAACAACCTCAATCATATTACAACTACTTCTCCCTCCACCAGCTATGAATCTGGTCTTTCATATTTTACATTATTGACCACCCGTGGGTTCAAAGAGCAGTATGAGCAGGAGAAAGAGAAACCACAGCAATAACTAAGATCTGGGGAACAAGTGACATAAGCAATTGGGCACATGATGTTCAGCAAAAGAAATCTGAGATACTAGAATTACAGTTACTTTCCAAGGAAACAATAACAATACATAAGACAAAAAAAAAAATCATTCACAAAAGTCAACTTTCAGATAATTTGGGCCTGCTTCTCAGCAGTTCTTCAGGACTTCGTAGTGTATTTCACCTTTCTCTGAAGTTCAAGCTTGGCCTCTCTCAAAAGTTGAACCTCTCATTCTCATAGGTGGACATCTTGGCCCTTCTTTCAATGTGACACACTGATGCAGATAGGGACTCCCTCACACATTTCTGCGGTGTGTAGTTTGGATTTCTCGGGATGGTCTGCTCCATCTGGACTCTGGCCAATTTTCTCTGCTGGACTCTCTGGATTGTAATTGGTGAAATGGCTCCAGGCCTCATTCAGAAGAGAAGCACCAATATTAAATGAAAAGATTAAATATTCTAGATTAGATTTCACAATAAGATAAACTTAATTTCATCTATATTTACTAAGATCATATCCTATAAATAATAAGTATTGCTTTATAAACTTTCAGCGGTCTACCAGTAACTTATCTCGTATGGTGTCAATCTTATCTCACAGTTTGATTAACTCCTTGTCTCTCTATCACTGGAAATTCATTTGCTTGTAGGAAATATTCCATTATGCCCTTGACTGACCTTTACATGTTTACAGATCAGACAAGTTGCACACACGTGTTCTGCAATTTTGGCAAGTTTTAGAATTATACCCAATTGTGTGAGAATTTGTCATCAAATCATCCCCCTTTGCCTCTGCATGCCTGGCCAGGACATACAGAGGAAAAGTGAGGCAAAAAGTATCCGGACATACCACATGGCCAGTGTGGGTTTTCCAAAGCTCATCAGGGTGCAAGGTGCACCTAGCCTGTCTCCAAGTATCTATTTCCAATTGTTGAGTATGACTTCCTGAATTGAAGCTTCTGGAGACGGCATAGTTGAATAACGTGCTCATAATTTTTTGTTTACATATTCATTGGGCAGATATGTCATTTCAAATTACCTTCATCAGTTTATTGTCTATCACAGTTTCTCCTTTAATATTCCACTTCATCCCTCGCAACACTTTTTCACAACACTTTTTCATCACCTGCATCATTCCACCAACTACATACATAGGTCCTTTTCCTGTTTTTTATACCATACTAATGTATCCTTATTTGGCAAGGCTGCTAAGAATATCAAACAATTGTTAATAACTTAATATTGCTGTAAACAAATGGTAGGTAGAAAATATAAATTTAGATTCTTCTCAATAAGATAACAGTATGAGTAAACAGTGTCCCTTTCCCATCAACCTAATTGGTCCAATGCTAAGTGGACATATGCTCATTCTTAATAGGATCAATTTGGGTAAAATCCTTACAATATAAAACTATTATTTTGCAGCATTTTATCCTAACATGACAGTCATGTATCTCTCACGTATAACTAGAATCTATCGTATATACTGTTCTCAGTGAGAGTGCTGTTGGACTGATTTTAAAATTGCAGTGTTCACAAGGATTTGTGTAAGCTACTCATTAATTATGGTGTCAAAAAGAGATCCTTTTGAGGTGAGAGATCTAAGAGGGTACAAGGCATTGGTGGTTGGGCCTCATGGCAATACGTCTTCAGGTTCTTCTTGGATTGCAAGGCATTTGTGGCTGGGCCTCATGACGATCCTCGGGTTCTTCTCGGCCTATTCCCCCCTGCCTATTCATGTCTCTTCAGAGGCATAAATATGCAAGGTTCCTGTTCTTCAGGCCTTGTGGGTCCTCGAGGAGTCTTAGAGCAGTCAGAATTCTGGTAGCCCAGATCGTCACACTGGAAGCAGCACATTTATTGTCTTTTCTTAGCCTAGGCCGTGGCCTCACCTTTCTGCCTCTCTCTCTCTCTCTTATTCTTTTTCTCAAACCTCTCCTGGATCATTGCTGACAAGCAAGATTTGGTTTTATCCAATCAACTCAAGTTCTCATTATTTTCTGGGAACTCAGTTCCATCTTTAATCTATATTTGCTCTATATGCTTGGGAACAAAGCAATTTCATATCAGCCTCTGTCCAAAATTTCAGCAAACTTATTAATATTTTACTCATCTTGTAATTGCTGTGTGTGTACTGGACCTCTGCATAATGTACTACTACAACAAGTGTATTTGGTAACATAAGTGCAAGTGTATAAACTAAAGAAAATTAGTATCTCACAGTGCTGCCACATATATCTGTTTTCTCTGCAACATATATCTATTTTCTCAGGAACTGTACTGAAACTGAAATAAAAACTTTTAGAACAAAGTACACTTTCTCTGGACACTAACACGTAAAATTCAAATACAGAAAAACAGGTGAATTTATCCTAAAATCCAGTATTGTAACAAATAAAACTGTGATGTATCTTGAATCTTACAGTTCAGGAAACAGGCATTCTCAAATGACATGAAACTGCAAAGAGGTGAATTCAAAATCGTGCTTTGTCACATTTAAATTAACCTGAAACTGGTATCAAACTGATCTGAGATGTTATCTTCAACACAGACAGTAGAACAAACAATAGGTCTTGTGTCCTTCAGGCAAATGCAGATTACTATGTAGCTTGAACAATTAACCTATAGTTATAGCTGTTTATGGTTCTGTAGAATATAAACAATAACTATGCCCTCTGAGGTGCTTGCATAAAATCCCCCTTTAACTTTTAAGTTTGCTTGATAGCATATACAGTGTCAGACGGCCGCCTGGGTGAGAATCTTCACAGTCTTGGCAAGTGCATATCTCTATATGATTTGCAAGGGTTTGTGGGCAATGTAGTTCATTCACACCAGACACTGCTGACAATAATTTAGTTGTGCTCTTGGGTAAAGCCAATAAGATATTTATTTATGGGGTTATTTCTCCCAACACAGATATGCCTGGTAGCAGATAAATCAGGTAACTTGCTTTCAGTGTTAACTTGGAAAAACAAAGTCAAAATCAGGAAAACAACAAATGAAAAGCCACAAAGCAAGAAACAAACTGTTTTTTTCAGGTTAACTTCTGATTACTTCCCACATAGATTCAGAAGTGATTCTCTCCTAGCTCACAAGCAATTAGGTAAGGCTTAATTGCTAGCAGTTATCCAGCTGAAACCCCTTAGCTGGCTTGCTTTCTACTGTGTGGGTCAAATCCTGCTTCAGGAGCTTTTCTGAGTAGATTAAAGAACAAATTTGTATTTCTTTGTGATGGTTGCTGTACTTTGTAACAGAAAGTTACCAAATGAGTTTGGACAGAGAACAGTCCATGTAAACAGAATCCTCATCTGCTATTATTCCCCCTTGTTCAACAAGCATGGGTTCAATATCATGGATTGGCACAGATGAATCTCTCAATGGAGCATTTTCAGGAGAATACTTGTTTCCCTGCTGTCTTTCAAGGTTATAGCTAGGGCATAGATCAGTGTTCATACCTGAGCTTCCATTGTTGCTAGAGTTCCTCTCTATATAGCCTGGCCAGTATGTAGTCCAGTTCTTATGTCCAGCCTTCCAATCCAGATCCCTGGACACTGGATCTCTCTTCACATACCTTCTGGCACAGGTCTTAGGGTCCCTTCCACGTGCAGCCGTCTCCCTCACAGGTAGCCTCTGGTGATTCCTAGCTCTGCAGCACCATTCCTCTGGCTTTCCCCAGTCCAATGGTGTATGCTGGCCCTTGGAATACCTCCCAGTATACGTACTGCTTTGGACTCTTCTAGACCTCTCAAAGGCTTTTCTCCTCTTTCTTCCAGAGGGTTTCCTTGCCTCTCTGTCTGTCCGGTTTGGCTTCTGCTTCTGATGATCCTTCAGATGAAACTGATGATCAAACTCAAGCTGATTCTCAGGATACTGAGGACAATTCTCTGGATATCCAAGGTGATCATGAAGATGGTCATCTGTAGAATAAACTCTACTCTTATTCTGCTTAGATGAGTGATCCTCCCTAACACAGCGCAGCTGTGCTGAATCAGGCCCTGCCCTTTTGAGATGAGTGCTTAGGGATTACCTCATAGCCCTCCTGATTGAACACACGTTTCCCCACTTCAGCTCCTCTAATGGCTGTTGGAAACCTGGTGCATTCTGGGACTGGTAGTCTTTTATGGGAAAATTCTGTTTTCTTATTTCTACCAGAACTGACAGGTTGCTTGTTCAGAGTCACTTCACCTTTTCTATAGCTCCTTCCTGAGCTATGATAAGCTTCCTTATCACAACAGTCAAAGACAAAGAATAGATGCATAACATATTAATGATAAAGATTACCTTCTTATTTACTCAGGATTTAAATCATTTGCAAACTGGCTCAGGATGCCCCATTGTCCTGTCAGGGCTCTCAAGCTCTACTTTGGAGGTCAAAGAAAAACAAAAACAGTTTCCTTAGTTTCATGCCTTGTTTGTTTGATCTAGTCACTTCAGCATTCAGGGACCATAAAATCTACTGGAGTAGCCAGTAATGAAAAAAAACAGTTTTTACTACAAACAAACATTTGAACACAGAACAAATCAAAGCTTACAAGTGCTTTATACCTATCTGGTCAGAGTTTCTCTTAACCAGGGACCTTAAAAAAAAACAAGTAACAATTAATACTAACTCTACAGGATAGGCATCTAATTGATCTGTCAAACGGGTCTGGCATTGTAACATTGTAATCTAATTTGCTGGATTTTGTCTGATGCATCTTACGATATGCAAGCAACAAAAGCATTTCAACAGGTATTTTTTGCAAGCATGTAAGGACATCCACTTTTAAAACAAACACCCAATTTTCACTTAATCCTGACCCGCAGGACTATTCTCTAGCTAACATTTCATAAAACACCTGATGCCAGCCTTGAATATTTACAATATTCACATTTTTACACTATTTGCATTCTTCACTCTTCTTTTTCAACATTATCTTTTCTCGAACCTCACTCCTGGTACCAAATGTCTTATTACATCAAAGGCTAACACACCTTGTTAATGAAGACGTGCAGTTTATCCACAAACAAAGCAAGAATACTTATTCAGAAAAGCAAGTAATTCTCTTAGATACACATGAGTAGTTAGAAAAGATAATTAGAAAGCAATTAGAATAATAACTAAACACACTTAATTACAAAAGAATAATACTTCACTGAAAGAGTTATGAGATAGTGCAGCTATTTACAAAGAATATTTCACCAAACTGGCATCATGCAGTCCCTCAACATCAGCTGGGAGAACTCAGCGGAGGCTGCAGAAGTCTGTGATTCTTCATGCCTGGCCAAGCAGATCTACTCTCTCTCTGTCCTAGATTTACTTCACCAAACTTATCATCATACAGCCCCGAAAGCTGCAGAAGTCTGGGATTCCTCATGCCTGGCCAAGCAGATGTACTCTGTTAACAACACCCAGGTCTGTCGTCCTAGGGTCCGGAGCCCGCAGAGTACTCTTTCCACATCGGCGGGGGTTGCTTCCTTAAGCTTATTATCCCAGGACTCTGCTAACCCATTATGTAATAATTTAGGCCATCCCACCCTCGTCGCCATTTATGTATTGCCAAATTTTACGCTTTTCTTTAACCCTGTCACTCACTAGCTCACAGACTAGGCATAGACACTTTGGTAAATACAATATGCTTTTATTAAATTAAGTCCTTTTAGAATAATAAGTAAAAGTTAAGCATTAATACTTCACCGGATATTATAGCTCACTCCAGGTCGGGGGACATTTCAGCGATCACTTAGAGGAAATCCGGGAGACCACAAGAACTACGTCTGTCTCGCATGTCAGTTGAAGTCCCCAAGTCTTGCTGAAAAATCCCCCTCCTAAGTACTCTTAATCAGACTCGTGCCTGCTGCATGCTCTGGTAATTCATAGGTTAACATGCTACATGCTCAAATCAGGATTGGCTAGGGTTAATGCTGTACCCGTGGTCTTGTATAATAGGGTGTCAGCTATCTATGAGTCATTCATTCAGTTCTGACCAGCCAAAACCGCCTGCCTGCTCAGAGATTTTGACCTAAAGTAACCCCAAGCTTTGGTCTCTGGGCTAGCAGGCCGATTCAGCATGATTTCTCACATACAGAATGGCTCAAGAGTTCAATTTCTTTGCAAAGTACAATATTGTTTGCTGATCCAAAAATCCAAATAAATCTTTAATTAGTAATACACCCCAGTATAGACTGGGTTAGTGTTACAGCAGGACATGATAGGGAGATAAAGTTTCTAGATGAAATAAATGACTACTTCTTGGAGCAGCTGGTTCATGAACTGACCAGCGGGGAAGCCATTTTGTACGGCCCTGTTTCGTACAAAAATGAACCACAACCTAATTATTATTATTATTATTACCTGAAATGATCAGATCCAAAAAGTCAGTACAGGTTGTGATAAGGAAGCTTATCATAGCTCAGGTAGGAGCTATAGAAAAGATGATGTGACTCTGAACAAGCAACCTGTCAGTGCTGGTAAAAGTAAGAAAACAGAGTTTTCACATAAAAGACTACCAGTCCCAGAATGCACCAGGTTTCCAGCAGCCATGAGAGGGGCTGAAGTGAGAAAACGTGTGTGCAATCAAGAGAGCTATGAGGTAATCCCTAAGCACTCATCTCAAAGGGCAGGGCCTGATTCAACACAGCTGCGCTGTGTTAGGGAGGAGCACACATTAGGACAGAATAAGAATAGAGCTTATTCTTCAGATAACAGCTACAGAAAGAGCTTCAGGAAAGGAGACAGCAACAACTTCAAGCTCAACCACCAGTATCACCTGGAGAAACAGAAGCCAAGCCAAGCGGATAGAGAAAGAAGGAAACTCTCTGGAAGGAAGAGAAGAAAGCCCATTGGATGGTCTGGGAGAGTCCAAGGCAGTACCTATACTGGGAGGTATTCCAAATGCCAGCAGAGTCCATTGGACTGGAGTCAGCCAGAGGAATGGAATGGCAGAGATAGGAATCACCAGTGGCTACCTGGAAGAGAGAAGACTGCACGTGGAAGGGACTTTCAGACCAAGGCCAGAAGGTATGTGAGAGGAGATCCAGTGTCCAGGGATCAAGATTGGAAGGCTGGACATCAGAATTGGATTACATACTGGCCAGGATATACAGAGAGGAATTATGATAGCAGGAGAGGCTCAGATATGAACACTGATCCAGACCCTATCTATAATAGTGAATGGCAGCAAGGGAATAAGCATTCTCATGATAGTGCCTTATGGAAAGACTCGTCTGTGCCAATGTATGATAGTGACCCTATGCTGATTGATGAAGGGGGAGATACAGCAGATGAAACTATTCATTACATGGACTGTTCTCTATCTAAATGCTATTGCTAGCTTTCTGTGAGCAAACACCTCAGCCATCACAAAGAAACCTAACTTTGTTCTTTATTTCCACTGCAAACAGCTCTTAAAGCAGGATTTGGGTTCACACAGTAGCAGCCAGCCAGCTAAAGGGTTTCAGCTGGTCAATTGATAGTAATTAAAGCTGCACCTGATTGTGTGTGTGAGCAAGGGAGAATCACTGCTGGGATCTGCGTGGAAAATAAGCAGAAGTTAACCTAACAAGCAAAGTATTCATTTCTTTGTGCCTTTTTATTTGGTAATTATTTGCTAAGAAAACATTAGCTAATTGCCTGACAAGCTGAAGGTTGTTTTCTGGTTTGCTTTGTGACTTTATGTTATCCATTTAAACACTGCAAGCAAGTATCCTCATTTATATTGCTACCAAGCATATTTGTGCTGGGTGAATTAAACCCCATCAATAAAAGAAGTATTTTATTGGCCTTACCACTGGTATCACAACTCAATTATTGTCTTCAGCTGTGTTTGGGAGTGAAAGAACTACATTACCCACAATACCTTGCAAGAATCATATGAATATATGCATCGTCAAGATTGTGTAAGTTCTCACCCTAGGCAGCCGTTTGACAAGGTGCAATCAGAGTCTCTGTTTATTAGATAACTGATGACCAAATACAGGTAGATAGGGGAAGAGAGTTCTATCGGGCACTAGGCACCTCAAGAATGCAACTCTCCCCCCACTTGAATATGAAAAGCATGTTACATTTATACCTTTTTTCCTTCCGTGTTTCTGTATGCAGTCCCAGAGCTATCCCTCTGTGTTCTCTCCCCCTCCCCTCCCCATTTCCTATCGTTGCCTTTTTGCTCCCCTTAGTTCCTGTTGCAAAATCCCTCCTGGCCCCCCCTCCTCTCATACTCACCATGACCTGGCTAGTTGCTTTCTTCAGAGCCGGGCCTAGCATATATGTTAGTAGCTTTGTGGTTTCCTGTGTATGCATTTCTTTGCACCTTACTTCTGCAAACCTTTATCTGATATCCCCTTGTAGGTCAAAGTCTAGACTCTTCAGCCCAAACTGGCACCTTACAAGGCATGATATCTCCTTATATGGTTGCTGGATCTCTTCTTGAAAAGGCCTGAATGCTGGCTCACATGTTATAGCAGCATAGCTATTGGTCTTATTTTTTGTGAGATTCAGGGCAGCCAGTAAGTGATTATGAATCAGGAACATTATTAATCCTTAGCACTTAAAAATTAGAAGCAAATCTATCATACTAAACCCCAAATCTATCATACTTAACCTCTACCTCTACAAGTACTTAAACCCTACAGGAAGGAAAAATGCATAATAAGGACTTTTTCAAGTACATTTGTAGCAAAAAAAAAAACCTGTGAGAGAGCCAGTTGGACCATTAGATGATAGAGGGGTAAAAAGGGGCACTAAGAGGGGACAAGGCCATAGTGGAGAGACTGAATTAATTCTTTGCTTCGGTCTTTACTGAAGAAAATGTAGGGAAGCTACCTGTACTTGAAATGGTATTTAAAGATGATATTTTGAAAGAAATATCGATACCAGGAAGATAAATTACAACTATTTGATAAACTGAAGAGTAGCAAATCAGCTAGACGGGATGGTATACATCCAAGGATGTTGAAATAGGAGATTGCAGACCTAGTAATCTGTGAACTATCAATAAATCATCTGTAATACCTGAAGACTGGAGGATGGCCAATGTAACACCAATTTTTAAAAAGGGTTTCAGGGTGATCCGGAGAAGTACAAACATGACATCCATACCAGGAAAAATGGTGTAAACCATTAAAAAGAACAAAATTACTGAACATGTACTGTAGATAGACATGGCCTAATGGGAGACAGCCAACATGGCTTTAGTCAAGGAAGGTCTTGTCTTCCTAATCTGTTATGTTTCTTTGAAAGTGTGAATAAACAGGTAGACAAAGGTTAGTCGGATGATATAGTGTATCTGGATTTTCAGAAAGCCTTTGACAAGATCCCTCATGAGAGACGCTTGGCGAAATTAAAAAGTCATGGGATAAGAGGACATGTACTATTGTGGATCAGGAACTGATTAAAAGATAGAAAGCAGAGGGTAGGGCTAAATGGCCAATATTCCCAATGGAAAAAGGTGAATAGTGGAGTACCCCAGGGATCTGTGCTGGGTCTGCTGCTTTTTAGATTGTTCATAAATGACCTTGAAATGGGAATAACGAGTGAGGTAATCAAATTTGCAGATGACACAAAGTTCTTAAAACCTAAGAGGATTGTGAAAAATTGCAAGAGGACCTTGATAAATTGGAAGACTGGGCATCCAAATGGCAGATGAAATTTAACGTGGACAAGTGCAAAGTTATGCACCTATGAAAGAACAACCCAAACTACGGTTACACAATGCAAGGTTCCACATTAGGAACCACCACCCAGGAAAATGTTTTAGGCGTCGTCATGGATAACATGTTGAAACACTCCACCCAGTGTGCAGCAGCAGCCAAGAAAGCAAATAGAATGCTAGGGATCATAAGGAAAGGAATGGAGAATAAAACAAAGGATATTATAACGCTTCTGTATCGTTCCATGGTACGACCGCACCTTGAATATTGTGTGCAGTTCTGGTCGCCATATCTTAAAAAGGATATAGTATTAGAAAAGGTACAGAGAAGAGCCACAAAAATGGTAAAGGGTATGGAAGGATACCCTATGAAGAGAGACTAAAATGTTTAGGGCTCTTCAACCTGGAAAAAACACCGTTGAGGGGAGATATGACAGAGGTCTATAAATTAATGAATGGAGTGGAACGAGTAAGCATTGTCAGACGGCTGCCTAGGGTGAGAACTTACACAATCTTGACGATGCATATATTCATATGATTCTTGCAAGGTATTGTGGGTATTGTAGTTCATTCACTCCCAAACACAGCTGATGACAATAATTAAGTTGTGAAACCAAGTGGTAAGGTCAATAAAATACTTCTTTTATTGATGGGGTTTAATTCACCCAGCACAAGTATGCTTGTTAGCAATATAAATGAGGTTACTTGCTTGCAGTGTTTAAATGTATAACAAAAAGTCACAAAGTAAACCAGAAAACAACCTTCAGCTTGTCAGGCAATTAGCTAATGTTTTCTTAGCAAATAATTACCAAATACAAAGGCACAAAGAAAAGAATAAACTTTGCTGGTTAGGTTAACTTCTGCTTATTTTTCACTCAGATCCAGCAGTGATTTTCCCTTGCTCACACACACAATCCGGTGCAGCTCTAATTACTATCAATTGACCAGCTGTAAGCCTTTAGCTGGCTGGCTGCTACTTTGTGAACCCAAATCCTGCTTTAAGAGCTGTTTGCAGTGGAAATAAAGAACAAAGTTAGGTTTCTTTGTGATGGCTGATGTGTTTGCTCACAGAAAGCTAGCAATAGCATTTAGATAGAGAACAGTCCATGTAAATTGTACTTTCATCTGCTGTATCTCCCCCTTCATCAATCAGCATAGGGTCACTATCATACATTGGCACAGACGAGTCTTTCATTAAGGCACTATCATGAGAATGCTTATTCCCTTGCTGCCATTCTCTATTATAGATAGGGTCTGGATCAGTGTTCATACCTGAGCCTCTCCTGCCATCATAATTCCTCTCTGTATAGCCTGGCCAGTATGTAATCCAATTCTGATGTCCAGCCTTCCAATCTTGATCCCTGGACACTGGATCTCCTCTCACATACCTTCTGGCCTTGGTCTGAAAGTCCCTTCCACGTGCAGTCTTCTCTCTTCCAGGTAGCCACTGGTGATTCCTATCTCTGCCAATCCATTCCTCTGGCTGAATCCAGTCCAATGGACTCTGCTGGCACTTGGAATACCTCCCAGTATGGGTACTGCCTTGGACTCTCCCAGACCATCCAATGGGCTTTCTTCTCTTCCTTCCAGAGAGTTTCCTTCTCTCTCTATCCGCTTGGCTTGGCTTCTGTTTCTCCAGGTGATACTGGTGCTTGAGCTTGTAGCCGTTGCTGTCTCTGTCTCTGTATCTCTTCCTGAAGCTGTTCTTGAAGCTGTTGCTGAAACTGTTATCTGAAGAATAAGCTCTATTCTTATTCTTTCCTAATGTGTGTTCCTCCCTAACACGCAGCTGTGTTGAATCAGGTCCTGCCCTTTGAGATGAGTGCTTAGGGATTACCTCATAGCTCTCTTGATTGCACACACATTTTCTCACTTCAGCCCCTCTCATGGCTGCTGGAAACCTGGTGCATTCTGGGACTGGTAGTCTTTTATGTGAAAACTCTGTTTTCTTGCTTCTACCAGAACTGACAGGTTGCTTGTTCAGAGTCACATCATCTTTTCTATAGCTCCTACCTGAGCTATGATAAGCTTCCTTATCACAGCATATATCGATTGTTTACACCATCAAAATATAGAAAGACTAGGGGACATGCAATGAAGCTATAGTGTAACCTATTTAAGACTAATAAGAGGAAATATTTTTTCATCAACGCGTAATCAAACTCTGGAATTCGTTACCGGAAGATGTAGTAAAAGTTGTTAGTGTAGCTGGGTTTAAAAAAGGTTTGGACAAATTCCTTGAGGAAAGGTTCATAAACCATTATTAAAGAGGACCCAGGAAATCCACTGCCTGCCCATTACAAGTATTTTGGAACCTATGTCTTTTGGGGAAACTGCTAGGTACTTGTGACCTGGATTGGCCACTGTTGGAAACACGATGCTGGGCTTGATGGACCTTGGTCTGACTCAGTATGCCATATCTTATGTTCTTTTTTCAGTCTTTTCTAATGGGGGGTCCCAAGAGAGCAACTGAATTCTTTATAGAAGGATAAATGGTGGTATGGGTAGTTCTATACAGGAAAAAAGGGGAGGGGAACAGGCGTTGCTTAATTGTAGAACATTATTTGGCTACCCAATTAAAACATATTTTGGATTGGGAATTAGCAAAGACAATTAATTGTTGGGGGTGGAACAGGCTCGGGTAGTAGGGGGAAACTGAAGTACTCGTCATGGCTGTCGGGAGAGATGAGAAGAAATTTATAATCTTTTTAAGTAGGCATTTGTTGGGGATTTGGAGGGAAGTTAAGGGTATGAGGAGGACTAAAAAGGGAAGATTGAATTGGGTGACAAGTAGATATGAGCAGAGATTTGCTAAAGGGAAGGAATAGGACATTTTTAAGAGATGGGAGGAAGGTGAAATTTTACTCACCGTTAATTTCCTTTCCTGGAATCCTGCTAGACCTTAACTCCTCTTGCCAGCAGATGACAGACAGAAAAAACACCAGAAATGTCAGTGACATCGGCACTGGTACTTACACTTGTGCATGAGGTCGCCTTCAGTATTTTCTCTGTCTCCAGCAGATGGTGGATCTCTGTCTTAGTTTTGCTATTGGTAGCCATTTTGTGGGTGCCTGCCACTAGCTCTACTTTGTGGAGGTCTCCAGGGCATACATGAGGTACCCTATTGGAGTTGCCTGAAGAAGGTAGGCTCTGTTCACGAGGATCAGTGCAGCCCAGAGGGTTGTCCTACCATAGCTTGCCTTATGAAGAGGTCTACAACCAAGCCAGTTTAATGCTCCTTTTTTTAAATTTATATTTTATTGGATTTTTCCAAAACATTGTATACAATTGCAAACCAAAACATACATAACACTTATTAACAGCATTTCTGATAACAATAGCAACCAGCTTTCTCCTTCCTTCCTTTCTCCCCTACCGCCTTTGAAAGGTACCTGATTTTCCTCACCCAGTCCCATGTGATTCCTTCCTCTTCCCCCACTTTGGAAGGCTGTATCTACTTTCTTACTGTCCCTCTTTTCCCTTACTGCCTGAACCATGCAGCATGGTTTCCTGTTACAAGATGGAACTCTTTTCTTCTTTGCAGGCATTAAACTTGCAGATCAAGCAATTCTGCAAAGTTATGTACCATATAGCAGAGTTATTGTTTATGATGACATGCAAGAGAACTTGCTCTGAGGCCAGAGACTGTGCTACTGGTCCTAGCATTTGCAACAATGTATGAACCTGTATGCCAGCATCTTTTCCTTACCATGGACCTTTGTTTGGAGAAGGACAACCTAACAACTGTTACACGATTCACTGAAGATGACACACAGGATCTGAGACCGTCCAATCACCATGCCCTGAGGAGGAAGTTAGAATGAAGAATTATATGCTGGATATAGAGGGACAAGGAGCACTCTTGGACACACTTTTCTTCTGATTTTTTGGGAACGTTTTAGCTCCCTGGTACTGGCAATTTGCTTTCTGCAGTCCCTAGCCCTGTTGTTGTTAAGTGCCGTTGAGTCGGAGTCGACTCATGGCGACCCTCTGGATAGCTATCCTAAATTGTGTTCGGTCTTTCAGGCGGCTCACTTGACAGACTGGTACCCGTAGCTGCTGTTATTGATTGATCCATCTCATTGCTGGCCCTCCTCTTTTGCGTTGACCTTTTGCCAAGCATGATGTCTTTCTCTAATGATCTCTCTCTTCGCATGATGTGTCCAAAGTATGGAAGTCGAAGTTTTGTCATCTGAGCTTCTAAAGAAAGCTTAGGTTTGATCTCCTCTAGCACCGACTGGTTTGTTCTTCGGGCAGTCCATGGTATACACAGTATTCGCCGCCAGCACCATAATTCAAAGGCATCAATTTTCTTCCTGTCTTTCTTTTTCACTGTCCAGCTTTCACATCCATATGATGTTATTGAAAATACCATGGCTTGAACAAGTCGAATCTTTGTATGGAGAGAGACATCTCTGCTCTTGAGAATCTTATCTAGGTCTTTCATAGCCATTCTGCCAAGAGCAATGCGTTGTCTGATTTCTTGACTGCTTGTTGCTTCTTTATTGATAGTTGATCCAAGTAGGTTAAAGTTGTTCACGATTTCAACTTCTTCTCCTTCGACGATGAACCTGTTGATTATGCCAGTTGTCATGATCTTTGTCTTCTTTACATTAAGGTGCAAGCCAGTTTGAGACTGTTCTTTGATTGTGAGAAGCAAATGTTTCAGATCATCTTCACTTTCAGCCAGTAATGTGGTATCATCAGTCTTCCACCAATCTTCACACCTCTGTTGTATTCATACAATCTTTCTCTGATGATTTGTTCTGCATGTAAATTAAACAGGTAGGGGGGAAGTATGCAGCCTTGTCTTACACCTTTGCTTATTTTAAACCATTCTGTTTCTCCTTGTTCCGTTCGAACTGTTGCTTCTTGATCAATGTACAGATTGTGCAAGAGTACGATCAGGTGTTCTGGTATACCCATGCTTCTTAATGTGGCCCAGAGTTTCTCATGGTTTACACAGTCAAAAGCCTTGCTATAGTCGATAAAGCACAAATAGATATCCTTTTGGCATTCTTTAGTCTTTTCAAGGATCCATCTCACATCCGCAATGATGTCTCTCGTTCCTCGCCCTTTCCTGAACCCTGCTTGCACGTCAGGTAGTTCTTGTTCCAGGTATGGTTGTAGTCTCTTTTGAATAATCTTCAGTAGAATCTTGCTGGCATGTGGGATCAGAGCAATTGTGCGATAATTTCCACAGTCAGTTGGATCACCTTTCTTTAGTATTGGTATAAACACAGATCTTTTCCAGTCAGTTGGCCATGATGTTGTCTTTCATATTTCTTGGCAGAGCCTTGTAAGTACGGTAACAGCTGCATCAGATTGCTGTAATACTTCTATGGAATGCTATCAATGCCTGGTTCTTTGTTCTTTGATAAGGCTTTCAATGCTGCTTCAACTTCTTCTTTCATCACCAATGGTTCCCGATCATAAGGTACATGTTGAAACGGGTGTTGGTCCACTTGATCTTTATCATATAAAAACTCTGTATATTCCTTCCACCTTTTCTTGATCTTCTCAGCATCATTCAACATAAAACCTTGAGCATCTTGTAACATTCCAATTTGAGGCTGGACATTTTTCTTTAACTCTCATAGCTTTAGGAAAGCCGATCTTGTTCTTCCTCTAATAGTTTCTGCTTCTATTTCCTTGCATGTGTCATTGTAGTACTTTTCCTTGTCCTGTCTTGCTGCACGTTGGAAATCTGTTGAGTTCTGTGATTATCTGTCTTTCTCCTCTGGCTTTAGCTTCTCTGCGTTTCTGGGCAATTTTCAGAGTTTCTTCCGTCATCCATTTTGGCCGTTTTTTCTTTTTCACCTTTTGTAGAGACTTCTCGCTTTCTTCCAACACAACCTTCTTGATGTCATTCCATACCTCTTCTGGAGCTCTGTCATTTGTATCTAAAGCAGCAAATCAATTTTGCAGGCAGTCTTTAAATTCCAGTGGTATATTCTCAAGGTCATATTTTTCTGCATTCATGAGTGGTTTGCTCTTTTTCAACTTTAGCTTGAGTTTGCCTACTAGTAGTTGATGATCTGTACCACAGTCAGCTCCAGGTTTTGTCTTTGTTGATGTTATAGAGCTTTTCCATCGTTGACTTCCACAGATGTAGTCAATTTGATTTTTATATAATCCATTCGGTGACGTCCATGTGTACAGTCACCGCTTGTGTTGATGGAAGAAGGTGTTTGAGTTGAATAGATCGTTGGTCTTGCAGAATTCTATCGGTCTTTCTCCAGCTTCATTTCTGTTGCCAAGTCCATATTTTCCAACTACTTTGCCTTCTTCTTTGTTGCCAACTTTTGCGTTCAAGTCACCCATGACTATCAGGATATCCTGTTTGCATGTTCTGTCAATTTCAGCTTGTACTTGTTCATAGAACTCTTCAATTTCATTCTCTTCTACTATCTGCTTGTCTCCAGCTGAAAAATCAGATAGTGGGCAAGGGCAAGGACTAACCTTGGGAAGGAGTGAATCTCCTACAGACCTGAAGCTCTGTGCTATCACGTGGCTTGCCTGGACCGACTGCAGCCTGCATTGGACCACTGCCATTCTTTGGATTTTGTGTTGTTCAGACCCAGACACAATCGCCCTGGCAAAAGCTAAAGTACTGGTCTGAATTCCCCGGGGATTGGGCCTAGACAGACCGAAAGCTAATTTTGAGTGCAGAGAAAATCAATTATGTTTGTTGCTAAACCAGTGATTTATTATCTTGGTAACTAATCATAGGGCTATAAAACTTGCTACCTCAGAAAACCAATTTATTCTAAATCTGCACTATTTTTCTATCAGCAATAAAGTCTAATTTATATACAAACATAGGGTTGGTTCCCTTTATCTCACGTGGTTCATTTGTCAGATCTGTAGAATCTTGGGAAAAGAGGGAAGTAACAGTTACCCCTGGACTTATTGAGTATTTATATATATTAATTTCCTACTGACAATAGCTCTCTCAGATTTGTGGGCGTCATCCAGAATGAGTATGAGTTTTTATGCAAGACTGGGGGAGAGATTTAAGGGTTGAATGGATGGAAAGGCTGTGGAAAACAATTTTTGAGGAAGGAGGAAAAGCGTCCATTAGCATTACTGATAAAAGAGAATGCTTATAAAATTAATATAGGTAGTGTCTTACCCCTGACAGAATTAAGGCAATATTTCCAGACCCATCTAATAGATGCTGGAGGAGGTGTGATGAGGTGGGTCTTGCCCTAAATTAAGGGAGTTTTAGAAGGGAGTAAGGAATTGGAGGAGATTGTGGGGATTAGGGTGCTTCGAAACCCTAAGGTTCTTACAGTGAATGGTCTCAATGTATGCTTAAAGGGAATAGAAGATTCTTGAAGATGGGGATCGTAGTGGCACAATGTGAAATAATGTTCATTAGAAGCAGTGGTTGGCTCCCAACTTGTTGAGGTAGAAGGTCCGACTGAGTCTTGTTAGCCTTTTTGAGAAGCTTACAGATATGAAGAGCAGCATATATCAGAAGGAAAGCGGGGAATGGGAGAAATTCTTTGATACCTGAAAAATCCTGGGATTTATGAGTTCTGTACTAGCTCTGCAAGGGCTTGGGGGCTCTTGAGCTTTGTGGGGATGGAGGGTAGAAAGGTGGTGTTCTGGCTGGTGGGAGAGAGGTCTTTCGGGTGTCTCATGGAGAAGGGGTAGGGAATTATGGTTGGATGCTATTGGGTTTAATGTTTTGTGAAAAGTTAAAAACAAATACCCCCCCCTTCCCCTAAAAAAACCAAAACACCACAACAAAGGCACTGGATGAAAGGCCACCATAAACCTTGATAAACGGCCTATACATGTTACATCTCAGAGGCTGCTCTCTTTGCACAAGGCATTAGCAGTAAGTTTGAGAGACTGAAATCGTATTTCATATACCATGGCTTAGGAGCGAGGTTCATGCCATGGTATGTGCAAAACTAACCCATTTGAAGAAATTGCCCCAGATCAGTAGGGATCCCTAGAAGACAGGGCACACTGAACCGATAGCTACTAAAAAGAATGCCTTCAAAATCACATCTTCCAAAGGGGCCCGCTTCAAGGGCTCAAAGCATCAGCCTAAGGTCTCACGATAGAACCAGAAATTGGAAAGGAGGACGAAGATGCTTATCACAGTACAGAAACCATCATTATCTCAATCCTTGATCAAGGTAAGTTTGTCCTGACCATTTCACTAGACCTAACCTCAGCCTTTGATTTAATTGACCTCCTTTCTCAAACTATAGAAGGGGACATTTTTCTCCTGGTTATTCTCCTTCCTCTCTGAACTGACCTACTAAGTACCTACTGATCACTCAATGTCTACTGCTTACCCTCTGCGCTATGGGGTACCGCAGAGCTCGACCTTGTCTTTTCTTTTATTCAATATTTTTCTCAGTCCTTTGGCAAATCTCATTCCATTGACAGGAGCCTCATTCTGTATGTATGCTGATGATATCCTTCTTGTTAACCAAAACTGACAGTCTGTGCCCAGACCTCTCCTTGATTATTAACTGCCTAGAGAAAATAGCTTCATGCAAATGCACTGAACTCAACCCTCAGGTACTGCAGCCATTCCCTCTGTGGCCTCTTCCCTTGACTCCATCCCAATCCTTGTAAAGTCATGCTTTAAATATCTAGGCATTTATATTGACTCTGAACTTTCATTCAATACCCAAAATTGGTCAACTTTTCAAATCTTCTTTCTTAGCACGTCACTATTTCCGTGCACTGGTCCCCCCTGTGCAAACATTGATCCTTCTCAGTACTATGATAACATTGCAATAGTCAAGACGTGCTATCTATTTTGGCTTACCCAATCAACTAAAAAAACTCCAATCCATGCAAAATACAGCCGTACAGCTCTTTTAAGAAATTTGATCATGTGACTACTCTGTTTATTCAGCACCATTGGCTCCCATTGCTTCATCACATTTGCCACAAGATTCTTTCTTCACTCAAAAGGCTCTCCATGACAATGCCCTTCAGTATCTCTCAGGACTCCTTGTTCTTTATTCTCCCCCACACTGCTTATGCTCCCCTTCTAGAGTTAAATACATGACTACTGCTTGCCTCTTCCCATTTGCCTGGAACCTACATTTTAAAAATTCCAAGTCTCTCCTAAAGACTTATCTGTTTGAGCAGGCTTTTGGGGCTGGGCCGGGCCTGGAAGGTTGATGAGGTACCTCCTGGCAATTTTCTAACTCTCGTCTTGTTTCTGTCCTTGTCTTATCTAGTCACATTTTATTTTAAGATTGGCATTCTTTTCCCTATTTTAGACTTGACATTGAAACCACCCTGTTCCCCTACAAAGGGAAGTATATCAAAACCAATTAACTAGAACTTAATCCCCCTTGAGGAAGCAAGAAACACCCAGATGTAAGGCTAGAAGGTTACCCTAAACAGGAGAGCACTGCTACTTTGACCTTCAATGAAATGAGGGCCAAATCCTTTGAGACACCCTTGAAGAAAACACAACATTGAAAGGATACCACCCTGCCATGGAGACACTTTCTGAAGTTATGCCAGACCCTCAACATAGACCACAGATGTGGAATTGCACCACAACCTCAAAGTAGAAATCACTGCTGGGGAATAGCCGTTTCAGTGCAACTGGCTCACTTCAAGAGCAGCTAAGCTGTTTTCCGCAGGGATCAGTGCCCCTGAGCCATCTGATCTCGATAATGAGCACCCTAGCACATAAGGCTAGTATTTTATGTCATGACCCACTAAGGGGACTCCAACTCTACCTCTCTCAGCAAATTCATGTGAAGGGTCCACCACTGCAAACTCTGTGACACCACCGGAGTCAAAGGCAGACAAAGCCTGAAATCCTGACATTGGAACAACAGGACAGAAGAGAATGCTGAAGTGGTTGCATATGTGCCCTGACCCAGGGCACCAGATCCAACATGGTTACCATGCATCAATAACACCTGCAGATAATTCCAGACTCAGGGTGCCCAGAGTAGAGAAATCTGGGAGATAATTTTTGCTTTCTGGGATCTTCCCCATACAAGTGTCAGAGCCCTCAAATACTTAATGGACTGGGAAGGGACCAAATGGCGTTTAGGCATTGTTCATAGTTAGAGACTCCAGAAGCTGTACTACAGTGGTTCTCAATCCAGTCCTCTAGGATCCCAGCTTTTCTGGATTTCCACAATGAATATGCATGTGATGCTTCCATTGTATGCAGATCTATCACATGCTTATTCATTGTGGATATCCTGAAAACCTGACTGTTGTACTACCTGGGCCAAGGCCTGAAGATTATCCGCTGTGACCTGGTGCAAATGAGTCAGTCATCAAGGTAAGGGTGAATGCAAATACCCTCCTGCCACAAGGCCACCACCCTCACTGTTATCATCATCTGGGAAGAGGTGTTGGGAGCGGTGGTAAGGCAAAAAGGCATTGTGCATAATTAGAAATGCCTTCCCAGGATCACAAAGTGCAAGACCCTCTGATGGTCTTCCCTGATAGGAATATGAAGATATGCTTTGGTCAGGTCCAAAAAGGTGAAGAACTCCCCTTTTTGTAAGGCCAGGATGACCAACCTCAGGGTCTCTATCCAAAACAGGAGATCCTGAGACACTGGTTGATGTCCTTGTCATTGAAAACTGGATGAAATGATCGCTCTTTGGCACCATGAAATTGATGGAGTACTTCCCCTGGTCCATTTCAGTCCATGGTAAGAACATAAGATATGCCATACTGGGTCAGACCAAGATCCATCAAGCCCAGTATCCTTTTTCCAACAGTAGCCAATCTAGGTCATAAGTACCTAGCAGTCGCCCCAAAAGACACAGGTTCCTCAATGCTTGTATTGGGTCAAACAGTGATATCCAGAGTCCCTTTTAATAATGGCTTATGGACCTTTCCTCCAGGAACTTGTCCAAACCTTTTTTAAACCCGGCTATACTAACAGCTTTTACTACATCCTCCGGTAACAAATTCCAGAGTTTGATTACACGTTGAGTGAAAAAATATTTTCTCTTATTAGTCTTAAATAGGTTACCCTGGGAGAGGAAATGACGTCACAGAAAGAGACGGCAGCCTGAAAACGGAGCTCCGTCGGAGGGGGACTAAATACTTGTTTTAAAAAAGTGTCCTGAGCCTGGCCAACGTTGTAAACCGGAGGGAGTAGTAGCTGGGCGCCCTGGAGAATGGCAGGGGCAAAAAAGAGTGCCGCGGACTTGAAGACTTTCGCCTTTAAGGCAACTCCAGGAGGGCCTGCGGGGAAGACCAAAATGGCGGCGCCATGTGCGAGCCCGGCGAATACATTGCTTGAAGGAGGGAATATGCTGGCAGAGGCAGCCCAGCCTAGTGAAATCGCAGGCCTGAAAAGGGAGCTACAGGAGTGGTTTTCCTCGCTCCGACAAGACCTGGCCCACTTCAAAACCGAGGCACAGATGTAAGTGGAAGAACAGGAGAATGTGCTCAAAGAGGTACAAGCGAAATATGGAGAGTTTGAGGGGGAGCAGGAGGAGATGTGGCGAAAAATCGAGGATATAGAGAATAGATCGAGAAGATCCAACCTGCGCATCCGGGGGGTACCGGAGAGCACTGGCAAGGAGGATTGTGCAAAAATAGTGGAGCAGGTGGGCAGGCGGATCCTGGGCCAGGCCGGAGTGGAGAGTGCTGGTTTGGGTTGGAACATCGATAGGGCCCATAGAGCACTGGGCCCACAGAGAGAGGGGCGCCCGTGGGACATTATAGCCTGTTTCCATGAGTACGTCACAAAATCTGAGATAATGAATGCTGCAAGGAAAGCAGAGGAGATCACATGGGAAAATCGTAAAATTGAGATTTATGCTGATCTCTCTGCCATCACAATGCGGAAAAGGAGGGAGATGGCTAGCTTGACTAAAAGGCTGAGGGAAGAGCAAATCAAGTACCGCTGGACCTACCCGTTTGGATTACAATTTACCAGGGAAGGGGTTGCCTCTTACATTCGGACTGTTAAAGAAGCACAACAATTTATGAAGCAGGCCGGCTGGTCAGTAGGAACAGTAGCTGGTCAGAGCAAGCTTAGTCAATCCTCGTCAGTGGAGGAGAGATGGCGGCGGGCACCTGTGGGAGAGAAGCATCTCAGGAGGCAGAGGAAGCCAGGAACACAATCGGAGGAGAAGGGCTGACGTTGAGGACATTAATGGCCTGATGTGGATGCTTTACTCATATTGTTCTGGTGGCCGCTGGGCCGGGACACTGAGAGGGATGAATGCTAATATTGTTAAATGGTTTAACAAGTATTGTAATTGTGTGAAGAAAGGGGGGAGCTGTCTGGTCTGTCATGCCTTACTATTCAGGGCAGACGGGGGAGGTGGTGTCTGAGGAGGGGTGGGGGGAGGGGAGGTGGGGGGGGAGGTTGGGGATAGGGGGAATCCATCCTGCTACAAGTCTGATAGCTATCTTTCACCCAGATAGTTCTGAATATGGCTAAGTTACGGGTACTAACCTTAAATGTTAGGGGTTTGAACTCCCCGGTTAAACGGCAGCGGATGTTTAAAGAATGTGTTCGGCTTAGAGGGGATGTTATATTTCTCCAGGAAACTCACTTCAAAAGGGGGGATGAATGGAGGATACACCATCAACAGTTCCCAAGCCACTGGTTTGCTTCCAATAAAGTGGAACTAAAAAAAGGGGGGGTGGGGATCCTGCTTAATGAGCACCTACAATACACGTTGGGGGAGGTCCTTCGGGACAGAGAGGGGCATTTTCTGCTTATTAATCTTCAGATTCGAGATAAGTGGTTCACCCTGGTAAATGTTTATGGCCCTAACACCGCCCAGGGTAAGTTCTATGAAAGTTTAACCACTTTGGTGGAAAAGTTTGCTGTGGGGGAAGTGATTATGGGGGGGGATTTCAATTTGACTGTTAACCCTCAGCTGGACAACTCAGAGGGGGGTGGGGGGGTAATGCAAAGGATAGGAGACGGCTCAAGGTAATGAGTAGGTCCCTGGGGATTAAGGACACTTGGCGAGAGCTGCGGGGTCAAAAGAGGGTATGCACATTTTTCTCTCCCGTACATAACTCTTTCTCTAGGCTGGATATGATCTGGGCATCCGATACTTTGCTGGCTGATGTGTTAGATTGTGAAATTGGAGAGAGGACGTGGACGGACCACGCAACAGTATGGATAGATGTGAGAGTGGGCCAGGAACAGAGGGTGCAGCGTAACTGGCTGTTGAATGAGGCCCTCTTAGAGAACCCGGAGATCCGACAGAAAGTTTCGGCTGCCATAGCCACATATTTAGCTGATAATGACAAGGAGAATTGTGCGGTAGAGACCCTTTGGGAGTGCTTGAAAGTGGTGGTGCGAGGCGAGTTGATTTCACTAGGAACGTATGTGAAAAAGATTAAAGAGGAGCGGAAACTTGCCTTGAGGCAAAGGATTCGGGAGGGGGAAGAACGCCACCAAAGGGGAGAGATTGATGTCCAGGGGCTATGTGACCTGCGGGAAGCGAAGAGGGAATTAGGGGAAATTGAATTGGGTGAGCTTAAATTTGCGCAAGATCAATTGAGGCAAACTTTCTTTGAGTTTGGTAATAAGCCCTCTAGGTGGTTGGCACATCAATTGAAAAGGCATCAGAAGCGGAATTTTATAACCAAAATCCGTGATGCAGTGGGGAGAGAAATTAGAGATGGGGAACAGATCCGAGAGCAATTTGTACAGTTCTACCAACAGTTATATAGGGCGGAGGAGTCTGGGTCCCAAGCGGACCGCGCTCACTACTTACAAATGCAGCTGCCCAAGCTATCACCAGCTGATGCTGAAGTATTGGCGAGGCCAATTACAGCGGCTGAAGTAGCTGCGGTGATCCGATCCCTACCTGCGCATAAAGCACCAGGGATGGATGGCTACACTAATAAATGTTATAAAACATTTAGAGAGGAACTGAGTGGTATTCTGGCCCGTCTGTTTAATTCCTTCCGAGAGGGGGGCAGGCTACCAGATACCCTCCGAACAGCCGGGGTTACACTGCTGCCCAAGGAGGGGAAAGACTCCACTTTATGTGGCTCCTATAGACCTATCTCGCTGTTGGGCTCCGATTTTAAAATATTCACCAAAGTCTTGGCTAACAGATTGTTACCCTTCATGCCCCGTTTAGTACATAAGAATCAGGGGGGGTTTGTACCAGGTAGACAAACCGTTGATAACATCCGGAAAGTGTTAAACTCGATTTGGCGGGGAAAGACGGCAGGAACACAAATGGTCTTACTGACCATCGATGCCGAAAAAGCATTTGACCGGGTGTCCTGGCCTTACTTGATGCAGGTATTGGACTTAATGGGTCTGGGAGAGGGATACTTAAGCTGGGTGAAAGCCATCTACTCCAGTCCACTAGCACGGATCCGGGTAAATGGGGCTTATTCCGACGCCTTTGCATTAGGGAGAGGGACGCGCCAAGGCTGTCTGTTATCACCTCTGCTTTTTGTGCTATCAATGGAACCTCTGGCTCAGCGGGTAAGAGAATGCCCAGATGTGAAGGGGATCAAGGGGAGGACATGGGAAAGCAAAATCTCCTTATTTGCTGATGATCTGCTTTTTCTGGTGACGGAGCCCCTGCAGTCCATGGAAGTGCTGTATCAGCTTTTGTTAGACTTTGGCAAAATTTCCGGCTTTAAAATAAATGCTACAAAATCAGAGATTTTGAATATATCTACTGATGCCCACACCCAGCATGTACTGCAGCAGAGGCTACCGTTTAAATGGGCAAAAAAACGGGTGAAATATCTGGGGATATATTTAATGGCCAATGAACGGGATTTAGGCAGAGTGAACTTTGGGGAGATGGAACAGAAAATGCGACGGACACTGGAGTTCTGGGAATGTAAAAAATTGTCCTGGATGGGGCGGATTTCGGCCATTAAGATGGTGATCTTGCCCCAGTGGTTATACTTATTTCGAGCGCTGCCGGTGGGAATGCCTAGGTCCTACCTGGGGAAGATACAGCGGCTGATTATGCGGTTTATTGGGGGGGGGGAAAAGCAACCGCGTTGCATGGTCTTTGCTTACTAAGAGCAGACGTAACGGGGGAATGGCCATTCCGGATATGAACCGGTATATGGAAGCAGCCCAATTAAGTGCAATAGTGGCCTGGGGGGCAGAGGAGGGTAAAGAGTGGGTACGTATGGAGGCGGACGACTTACGGGTTTGTGAAATTATCTGAGTGGCTCTGGTTGCCCCGAGCGAGGCACGTGGGGGTGCGAGAGTGCAACCCCTATGTTCAGAGAACGTTACACCTCTGGCATAGATGGCGACGAAAATGGTTGGGCAATGAGGAGGTGTCTCGCTTAATACCTATAGTTGATAATCCTGATTTCCCACCCGCAGTGGGGCGTAGTGTGTTTTTGAATTGGGCACAAAAGGGGTTGACCCACATTGGACAA
The DNA here is from genome assembly GCA_033557465.1 of Ichthyophis bannanicus. Lineage (NCBI taxonomy): Eukaryota > Metazoa > Chordata > Amphibia > Gymnophiona > Ichthyophiidae > Ichthyophis > Ichthyophis bannanicus. The sequence goes on from CM066048.1 coordinate 128,659,028, forward strand.
CTTCTGCAGGGTTCGGAGATTAAGGCTTTCTCGACCCTGCAGCAGCAATTTGGCTTAGTGGCCACTGATCGTTTTCCCTATCACCAGATATGTCACTACCTGAAACATAAGATCTTACCGGAGCTCTGACGGATATCGAGACATTATTCTTGATGGGGCAAACGAAGAAACTATTAACTACTGTGGTACTGCAGAGCCTATTCAAACAGGAAAAAAGGTTTTAAATCCAGAAAAAAGATTTCAACACCAGATGCGACATTACGAGGAGCCAGATAGGGGGAGCAAGAGAGACCTTCCAGGGCCTAGAGAACCGCACCCCAGAGCTGGTGATGTTATGCCGACCAACAGCCAATCCAGGAAAGGGGGAGTTCCTTCTAAGAAAGGCTGGGAAGTTGAAAAGGAGGAAGTAGGACAAGCAGCAGAGGCAGAAGCCGAGGAAGAAAAGGAGTCTTGGCAAAGAGACCAGAGAGGAAGGAGTTCCTGGCAAGAAGACACAGTGAGTCCGGTGCAGCAGAATACCAGGAGTTCTTGGCAAAGAGACACTGGAAAGAAAGGTACCAGGAGAGAGACAAAGGTCAGAGTTTTATATGAGGAACCGGTACCAGCAGATACAGGACACTGTGGAAGTTACCAGAGAGATGATGAAGTCATTGCCATAAGAGGTAACACTCTTCATTTAAGGAGCAAAAGGTGTGGGTGTGAAAGAGTGGTAACTCCACCCGAAGGCCAGCTGAACAGTGGGAAGCCTACTACGCGAGTAAGGCGGAATTGCAGCAGGACTAGGCCTCAAGCCTCAGCTAACTGGGATAGGCCCAGAGAACAAGGTAAACCACATTTTTTTTTTCTAATAAGCGTTATAACTTGCTGACACAGGGAGCACAAGGAACAGAGGTGTGCACTCCTTACCAAGCTGTCTGTAAGACAAGACACAAGCCTTTATCAAAAGAAAGACTGTTTAATACAAGGCACCAAGACAAAGGAAGATACTTCCATAGCAAGCATTCACATGACCAAAGCCCAGACCTAGGCCCAGAACACTGGAGGCTAGTGCAAGCGGTATATGAGAAGCCTCAACGTATTCCACAAGAATATACTGATACAGAGTCACAGTTATCAGACCCACAGCCTATGCAGGTGGAATTCAATGAGGACCCTCCTGAGATAGCCATGGATTGCAGCTACTGTCAGGCAGGAAGCCTAGAGTCTCTGCCTGATGTGTAAAGCAGGGCTCAGTAGCAAAGCCTGTGTGTTTTATTTGTATAAGGTCCTGTGAAGTAACAGTAGACAAAGCAATATCTGAATATGTTTTCTTTTCTACCTGAAGCAAGGTTTTCTTTATGTTGATGTAGACTCCACTATTTGAACCATTGTACATTAGGGGAAATAAAAAGCCTTTCTTTCCCTACACTCGGACTTTGTGTTCACTTGAAGTTTTGGTACACGGTAGGTCCTGGGAACAGATACCCAGACCCCGCATACAAGGACCAAACTCAAAATAGAAAAAATAACTCATGTCCACCCGACCTGCCTTAACCACCTTTGACCACTAGGGCGGCGGTGCGACACTACATTCTATAATATGATGGAGGGGGAAAGGGGCCGCAGCCCATTCCAACAGGTCTGGGAGCAAGACCTGGGAATAACATGGGAGGAGGAGGAGTGGTCCGCCCTTTTTCAGACTAAATATAAGGGGATGCTTGCAGCTAGTTTTATAGAGAATAATTACACAGGTACACTACCAAAAAACTGCCTCCAGTTTTGCAACTGATTCCTATAGATTTTGGGGTGCTGAATCCAGGAAAAATAGCCAAAATGTTCCATCATGTCACGTTTTCTTGCAAAATTAGATTTCTTACCCATATAAGGAATGTTCACATAATTTCTTTTTAGCCGACTGCAGTTTATTTTCTTGGCCCAAAATAGAGGTTGTAATGGTTAACTAACTAGAAACACTCCCTCATGATATTTTAGAGTGTTTTGTATTCATTTTATACATTAACAGGACAATTGGGAGGCGGGGGGCTAAATCCAGTACTCGCGCTGGCGCATGTTCTTTCCTGTTCGCCTCGCCTCGTTCGCTCGCTCAAACACGGTGGTTGCGACATGAACGTTCCTGTCAAATTTCAGTTTCTTGCAATTTCATTATTACCTTTTGTTTGCTCAGTCGTAATCCAGCTTTATTCCAAAGTGGTTCACTACAGTTGTAGTTTGCAGTGCTGTGTATTTGTGATGGCTCACAGAGCCAGAGGTTGCGTCAACTCTCCGGACAGTTTTTGTTTTATTTGTGGGGAATATACCGTGAAAAAGCAGCAGAGGAACATTTCTGCATTTATTAAAAAAGTATATTTCGCCTATTTCGGTTTGAAGTTAGGCGATCAAGACAAACCGTGGGCTCCTCACAAAGTGTGCAAGACATGTGAGGAAGATCTACGCTTATGGATGAAAGTAAAAAACAAGCATTTCGTTTCGGAATACCTATGATGTGGCGTGAACAAAGAGACCACAGCAGTGACTGCTATTTTTGCTCTTGCATTGTGAAGGGATACAACTTAAAAAATAAGAACGTAATAAGTTTCCCCAACCTTTCCTCAGCAATTAGGCCTATGCCTCATAGCAACGAAGTACCTGTGCCTGAACCACCAAAATCTTTGGATCATATTTGTGTGGACGGTTCTGATCATGATGAGACACATCAGATGCCTTTTCCCGATGAGTCCAGTACTTCCGAGTTTGAAACTGAACCAGATCCGAAACCTGAACTTTTCTCTCAAGCTGAATTGAATGATTTAGTCTGGGATTTAGGACTCCCAAAAGATGCTGCCCAACTGCTAGGTTCTCGGCTTAAACAGAAAAATCTATTGTCACCAGGAACAACTTTTTATTGGTACCGCAACCGCGAGACACAATTTTTGAAGTATTTCAGCAAAGAGGAAGATTTGGTATTTTGCAACGATATATACAGAGTGATGGAAAAGTTTAAACTCAAATATGATCCTGCTGAATGGTGGCTGTTCATTGATTCGTCAAAAGACAGCATAAAAGGTGTTCTTCTTCATAATGGCAACACATTCGCTTCAGTTCCTATTGCTCACTCTGTTATTCTCCAAGAAAAATACGAGAATTTGGCCCTGATTCTTCAGAAGATTCGTTATGATGAGCATAAGTGGATGATTTGTGGAGACTTTAAAATTCTATCCATGCTATTAGGGCAGCAATCCTGTTTCACCAAATATCCCTGCTTCCTTTGCTTGTGGGATAGCCGGGCCCGCGACCTACACTGGGGGGAAAAAGACTGGCCAATTCGGGAGTATTTGAGACCCGGTGAGAAAAATGTTCTTCATGAGAGCTTGGTACCTCGTGATAAAATTCTATTACCACCTCTCCACATTAAGTTGGGTCTCATTAAGCAATTCATCAAGTCCCTTCCAAAAGATGGTGAGTGCTTTCGGTACCTTTGCTCAAAGTTCCCCCGACTTTCTGAAGCAAAGCTAAAGGAAGGAGTGTTTGTTGGCCCTGATATAAGGAAACTCATTTCAGATGGAGCATTCGCTGAAACGATGTCTGAGAAGGAAAAAGAAGCCTGGGATTCCTTCAAGGATGTTGTTCTCAAATTCTTGAGGAACAGGCGGGATGAGAACTATAAGGATATTGTTGCCAGGATGCTCAATGCCTTCAAAGAACAAGGCTGTAACATGAGCCTGAAAGTCCATTTCTTGCACTCCCATGTGAACTACTTTCCCGAAAACTTGGGGGCGTACAGTGAAGAACAAGGTGAAAGGTTTCACCAGGACATCAAGGACGCAGAGAGAAGGTACCAAGGAAGATGGAACACCACTATGATGGCTGATTTCTGCTGGTTGCTGCTGCGGGAAACCCCAGATGAAAAATACGCCAAGCAGTGCACCAAGAGAAGCATTCGGGGGAAGAAGAAACGGGCCCACCAGGAGATTGATTGACCCAAGAATGACTTTAAAATCTAAACTGTGTTGACAAATATCGTGTTTTTACTAAACTTTGAAATAAAAATTTGCTAGTTATTACCACAGTGTCAGATCTCATTTATTAGAATTTTATTTTCACACCATCGGGTGTTTGTCTTCATGTATTGCAATGGTGCGGTTTGCGTTTTCTATTCTTACATACATACCTGTACAACATTTTTTGCACATTTCTTTGCTTTGCTTTGTGTCTAACCTCGCTCTTATATGCTTAATGTTTGTGCACATGTATGTGGCTGTTTTAAGTGCAGACAATTTTGCTACCATCACAGTGTGTTTTGTTGACATTACTCTATTCTTATGTGCTGCCTTGTTACAATTTTCTTTATTCTTATTTGAATAACTACTAAACAATTAGTATAAAGAATTCATCCAAGAAACTTTTATCTCGATCGCACTCAATCTGAAACGTTCACCTCAAACTGCTAACCCAATGTAGCAAAAAATCTGTACGTGATGGAGCAAATTGGTTACCAGATTTGGATTCAGCGCACCAAAAAACGTAAAAATCAATCGAAACACTAGAGGCAGTTTAAAAAAAAATTTTTTTAGTGTACCTGTATTATAAATTAATGTATAGATGGCACCTCACACCTGAGAAGCTACATGTAATGTTTGTAGGCCACTCTGATAAGTGTTGGCGGGACTGTGGGGAAACGGGGACATACATGCATGTTTGGTGGTCATGCCCCAGTGTGAAGGAGCGGTGGGGAGAGGTGTTTGGGCTGTTAGGGGCTATACTGGGGACACTGATTGAGCCGGACCCGGCTGTGGCTTTGTTGGGGCTCCGACCAGCAAATTTCACCACAGCGGAGAGTTTCTTTGTTCATATGGGGTGTGTGACATTTCGGATATTGGTCGCGAGGCGGTGGCGCCAAGTTTCCCCACCTTCGCTGCGGGAATGGCTGTCCTCCCTCGATTCCAATTACTTGCTTAGTAAGGCCACTGCCCTAAGGAATAAGGGTTCCAAAAAGTTCTCAAAAATCTGGGAAAAATACTTGTGTTGGAGAGGTACTGGCTTGCCATGAATCTTGAGTGATTGTAATAGTCGCAGGTTGGAGGGGGGGGGGGTTAATCATGGCTGTATAGTTGATATGTTTGCATTTTTACTTTTGTATGGTGTGATACAATTTCAATAAAAATTTAAATAATAAAAAAAAAAAATAGGTTACCCTGTAGCTTCATTGCATGCCCCCTAGTCTTTCTATAGTTTGATGGTGTAAACAATCGATCTATGTTTACCCATTCCACTCCATTCATTAAATTTATAGACCTCTATCATATCTCCCCTCAGCCATCTCTTTTCCAAGATGAAGAGCCCTAACCTTTTTAGCCTCTCTTCAGAAGGATATCCTTCCAGCCCCTTTACCATTTTGGTGGCTCCTTTCTAATAACGCTATATCCTTTTTAAGATATGGTCACCAGAACTGCATACAATATTCAAGGTGGGGTTGCATCATGGAACGATACAGAAGCATTATAATATCCTTTGTTTTATTCTCCATTCCTTTCCTTATGTACCTAGCATTCTATTTGCTCTCTTGGCCGCCGCTGCACACTGTGTGGAGGTTTTTAACGTTATCCACAATGACACCTAAATCTTTTTCCTGGGTGGTGGTTCCTAATGTGGAACTTTGCATCGTGTAACCATAGTTTGGGTTTTTCTTTCCTAGGTGCATAACTTTGCACTTGTCCACATTACATTTCATCTGCTTTTTGGAAGCCCAGTCTTCAGTCTTCCAATTTATCAAGATCCTCTTGCAATTTTCCACAATCTTCATGGGTTTTAACAACTTTATATAGTTTTGTGTCATCTGCAAATTTGATAACCTCACTCGTTATTCCCATTTCCAGGTCATTTATGAATATATTAAAAAGCAGCAGACCCAGCACAGATCCCTGGGGTACTCCATTATTCACCTTTCTCCATTGGGAAAATTGGCCATTTAGCTCTACCCCCTGCTTTCTATCTTTTAACCAGTTCCTGATCCACAATAGTACACTGCCTTCTATCCCAAGGATTTTTAATTTTGCCAAAAATCTCTCATAAGGGACCTTGTCAAAGGCTTTCTGAAAGTCTAGATACACTATATCAACAGACTCACCTTTGTCCACCTGTTTATTCACACCTTCAAAAAACATAACATTAGTAAGACAAGACCTTCCTTGGCTAAAGCCATGTTGGCTGTCTCCCATTAAACCATGACTACATGTTCAGTAATTTTATTCTTTATGATGGTTTCTACCAGTTTTCCCAGTACAGACGTCAGGCTCACTGGTCTGTAGTTTCCCGGCTCATCCCTGTAACCCTTTTTAAAAATTGGCGTTAAATTGGCCATCCTCTAATCTTCAGATATTACAGATTATTTTAATGATATTACAGATTATTTTAATGATAGTTCAGAGATTACTAATAGTAAGTCTGGAACAATGGGCCACAACTAGAACAGTCTTTCCAAAATGGCTTCGCTGGACCTCTGATTCAGCAGAGACGCACACAGAAACACTACAAAATGCACTCATGACAGGACAAGCACATTCCTCTTCGTCTCTCCGGGCCAGTCCAGGTACAGTTGGGTAGTCAATCCCTTCTAGCAGCTGAGGACTGAATGCTGAAACTTTTGCTGGCAGATGCTATAGCTCCCTCTAGTGCCTGAAAGCCAGTCTTCAGTCCTCAGCAGCTGGAGAGGACGTATCTCTGGCAGGCTCCCAGGAGAGACGAATTTGGATCGGCAGTGGATTAGATTAGGTTTTCTTTTGAATTAAAAAAAGTAAAGGCAAAAGGGGACAGCTCAAACTTTCCAAAGGGAACCTTGCTCACTGGCTCTGGCAGGGCAACATAGCAGGGAGCGCTCCCTTATCCCTTCAAAGGAGTGTAAGCACTTAACAATTCAGCGATCCTCGATTACTGTGTTTTTGTTTTCTGACTACACCGGAGGCAGAGCCTGCTTCCGGAGGATCCGCTGTTCCTCAAGGGGGTTGTTAGGAGCTGGGAGCCCCAGTATCCTCTTCCCGCCGCTGTCCCTTTGTCTCTGTACCTTGCTAGCAGCGGGACATTTGAGACAAGACCTTGTGCTTCTGAGGTAAGCTGCGGTTTCTTTTTTGCTTCCTGGGTTTGGGCCTGAGGTGGCAGCTAGTTTTAGAGCAGGGGTTTCCGCAGATCAGTTGTATTCTTTGGCGGTTTGCGTCCGGTGGGTTAGGCGGGAGCGCCATTTTGATTTCGCCGGTGTTTTACGCGGCGATCTTCGTCGGTCTTTGCTGTTCATTTTTGTTTTTAATTTCTAATTAGTTTCGTTTTGGTTTTTTGGGCCCTTAATGGAAGCTACAGGACCTGGGGAGCTGTCTGGGGAACGGCTTCAGGCTCCTTTGCTTAAAACGGGGTCGGCAGCGTCGTTGCCCTCAGAGGCTGGGGATTCTCCCGCACTTTTGCAGCGTGCAGGGAAGAGAGAGGCCAAATCCCATAAGACGTCTGCTAAGGCGGAAACAAGTGCTTCCTTGTCCCCTACAGCCCAGGAGTCGGTGGATTCCTTTTTTTCTCCGGCTTTTATTTTGGCTTTGCATAAAGCCTACATGTTGAAATTGTCTCAGCCAGTTGTCAGTCCGGCTGCTGTGCTTCAGGAGACTACTTTATTAAACGAGCCTGGGCAGTCTGATCCGGGGGAGGGCTCCTCAACTCGGCAGCAGGGTGCAGAGATCTCCTCAGAGGCCATGGATCCTGAGCTCTCTAGTCCTCTTATGCCTGAAAAGGGAGAGATTTGCTCTGAGGAGGGTCTGGAGTCCTGGCCTCTAGACTTAGAGGAAGGGGAACTCGGGCCTGGTGAGGATCCTAATATCTTCACGGTCTTTCGTAAGGAAGAGCTCGGGGCTCTGATTGTTCAGTCCCTTGCTGCAGTAAATATAGTTATGCCTGCACTGCAGCAGGAGCCCTTGGAGGATCCTTTATTGCAAGGTTTTAAGCCGGAACAACGGTGCTTTCCCATGCATAGGGTGATTAAAAAAATGATAGAGTCCGAGTGGGAGTGCCCTGAGGCTAGTTTAAGGGGGGGCGTGCCATTGCACGCCTTTACCCTGTTCCCCAAGAGGAGAAGGAGTTCTTACGGATGCCGAAAGTGGACGCGCTGGTTTCGGCGGTCACTAAGAAGACAACGATTCCGGTGGAGGGCGGGGCTGCCCTCAAGGATGTTCAGGATCGCAAGTTGGAGGTGTTGTTGAAACAGGCTTTCAACGCTAATGCCCTAGCGTTGCAAGCGTCGGTTTGCGGGGCTTTTGTGTCCAGAGCTTCTATCCGATGGATTCAGGGGGAGCAGTCAGCTCTCAAGCAGGAGACTGCCTCCCCGGACGGAGCCAAGCTGGAGTCGGCGGCGGCCTACCTAGCGGACACTTTCTATGATCTGATCAGAATTTCTGCTAAATCCATGGCGTCAGTCATTGCGGCTCGGTGTTTTCTTTGGCTGCAGAACTGGGCGGCGGACACGTCTTCCAAGTCGCGTCTCAGTAAGCTTCCTTACAAGGGCAAGCTGCTTTTTGGGGAAGCGTTAGAGAAAATTGTTAAGGATTTAGGCGATTCTAAGGGGGGTCGTCTTCCGGAGGATCGACCTTGAGCGCCAAAGACAAGTCTGATGCAGAGGGGTCACAACAGGGAAGTTCGTAAGTTTCGAGGTTCTCGGTTTACTCCTTACCAGAGGGGTCATTTTTCTGCCAGGGGGCAGTCCTTTCGTGGTGCCCGAGGATTTGGCAGGGGGTTCTTCAGCGCCCAGGAGTCATCCTCTAAAAAAACGCAATGAAGGTGCGCTGGTCCAGGCGGAGATTCCTGTAGGAGGCCGTTTGCAGGGGTTTCTCTCCGTCTGGGCCACCATAACTTCCGATCTCTGGGTGTTAGAGATTATCCGCGAGGGTTATGCTCTGGAGTTCGCTACTCCTCTGGCGGATGCCTTCGGGTTTTCCCCCTGCGGTCCGCGCTCGAAGCGTCAAGCAGTCGAGGTAACGCTGCATCGTTTGTTACAACTGCGGGCCGTGGAGCCGGTGTCGCTAGACCAGTACGGGTTAGGTTGATACTCGATTTACTTTGTGGTGCCCAAGAAGGAAGGGTTTGTGTTACTAATTCAAGATTTATTTGGATTTTTGGATCAGCAAAGATATTGCAAGAAATTGAACTCATGAGCCATTCTAACTCATGAGCCATTCTGCCTGTGGAATCATGCTGAGCCAACTTGCTAGCTCAGAGACCACAGCTGTATTTACAGTCTGACAGGATAAGAATTCATCAATTATAATGTAGAAGCTTTGAGCTGCTTCTAAAACCATGGGGGGTGTCTCCCTTGACAGGAAGATGCTGGAAGATTAAGGAGGAGTCCTTCTGGCAAACAAATTGAAACCCATTAATGATGACAAAAGAACACTTCATCTAGCCTTGGAATGTAGACCATGGGGGATGTGTCCTTTGAGCATTCTCAGATGTCTGACCACAAGGGGGGTGTTCAGAAGCCTGCCAGGAAACCAAAGCAAAAAAGGTGGATGGGGTGGAGAGAAGTTCATGTGAGAGTCTGACCAGCAAAGAATGTTGTAGGTCAAAATTCTCTAAGCAGGCAATAAGTTTGGCCGGACAAAACTAGATGAGTGACTCATACAGTGACTCAGCAGCCAACATTCTTTCCAGCTGCTGGTCACGAGCACACTAACCATGTGCACAAAATTAGCTCTAGCCAATCCTGATCTGAGCATGCTGCAGGCCAACCAATGAATTGTAATAGCATGCAACAGGCACGATCTTAGTTAGAGGTACTTTAGGGGGACTCTCAGAAGGAAAGATGGGACTGCAACTGATGTACGAGGCAGGCGTGTCTCTGTAGTTTTTTTCCCGGATTTTCCTCCTGAGAGTGAGCACTGAACAGTCCCCCACCTGGAGTGATGAGCTATAATATCCGGTAAAGTATTAATGCTTAACTTTGTGCTTAATTATTCTAAAGGACTCAATCTAATAAAAGAATATTGTATTTGCTACAGTGTCTGTGCCTAGTCTGTGAACTAGATGACAGGGTTAACTCATATTATATTTGATGCCTAGTCTGTGAGCTAAGTGAGTGACAGGGTCAAAGGAAAAGCGTAGAATTTGGCAATACAGGGTTGTTTCGTCCAATTCTGGATCTCAAACATGTGAACCGTTGCTTACGGGTTCCACACTTTCGGATGGAGACCCTGAGGGCGGTGATTCGAGCAGTGAAGCCGGGAGAGTAGCTATCCTCCATAGATCTCACGGAGGCCTACCTGCACATCCCGATCCGGCCGGAACATCAGCGATTTCTGCATTTTGCAGTGCCCATGGGGCATTTTCAGTTTCGGGCGTTGCCGTTCGGTCTGGCAACCGCGCCGCGCACATTCACAAAGGTAATGGTAGTGGTGGTGGCTGCTCTTTGCAAGGAAGTCATTCAGGTGCATCCTTATCTGGACGATTGGCTGATCCGCGCAGGCTCTCAGCTGGAGTCGGCTGCGGTGACGGCTCGGGTCGTGCAGTTTCTGCAACGCCTTGGTTGGGTCATCAACCGAGCAAAGAGTCAGTTGAGTCCCGTACAACAGTTGCTGTACTTGGGAGCTCTGTTCGACACAAGCGGCGGAAGGGTTCGTCTGCCGCCGGTCAGGGTGCAAAAGCTGATAGCTCAGGTAAAGGCCTTCCTCCTTATACAGGCTCCAACAGCTTGGAAGTATCTAAAGTTGTTGGGTTTGATGGCCGCGGCTTTGGATCTGGTTCCCTGGGCCAGAGCTCACATGCGTCCGTTGCAACATGCACTCCTCTCCCGATGGTCTCCTCAAAGGCATCCCCTGACTCGATGGCTGCGATGTCCGGAGGACGTCCGCGTCAGTCTCCGGTGGTGGCAGTTTCCAGCACCTGCAGTCGGGGGTTCCTCTGGAGGATCCGGAGTGGGTTCTAGTCACGATGGATGCCAGCCTCTCCGGTTGGGGGGCTCATTGTCTATCCCAGATAGCGCAGGGCAGTTGGTCGGTGGAGGAGAGCGCCTGGTCAATCAATCGCTTGGAGCTGCGGGCGGTTCGTCTTGCACTCCGGCATTTCTTGGAGCTTCTCAAAGGGCAAGCGGTTCGTGTGTTTTCCGACAATCTAGTAACTGTGGCCTACATCAACAAGCAGGGAGGCACGGGCAGTGCGCCTCTGCTACAAGAGAGTCAAAGTCTGTTTCAGTGGGCAGAGTTGCATCTTCAAGCGCTGTCGGCCGCTCATGTGGCAGGAAAGGACAATGTGCAGGCCGATTTTCTCAGTCGGCATCGTCTGGATCCCGGAGAATGGGAGCTCAACTGGGCAATCTTTCACGAGATCACGTTGCGTTGGGGTCAGCCGGGGATGGACCTCATGGTGACTCTGGACAGTGCCAAGGTGGTCCGCTTTTTCAGCAGGCGCAGGGAGCACATGTCGGAGGGCCTAGACGGGCTGGTCCAGCCCTGGCCGACGGATCAGCTTCTTTACATGTTTCCTCCTTGGCCATTGTTGGGAAGGGTCATCAGGAGGATATCGCGTCATGGAGGCAAGGTGATTCTCATTGCTCCGGATTGGCCCAGGCGTCCCTGGTATGCCGATCTTGTGCGATTGCTGATCGCGCCTCCTTGGAGGTTGCCCTCCCGAATCAATCTCTTGTTCCAAGGTCCGGTGCTGATGCCGCAGGTGGATCGATTCTTGCTTACGGCTTGGCTGTTGAAAGGAATCGGTTGCGGCGCAGAGGATACTCGGGGTCCGTGATCGCTACTATGTTACAGTCCCGGAGGCAATCGACATCCTTAGCGTATGTTCGCATTTGGTGCGTTTTTGAGGCTTGGGCTGGAGACAGAGGGGTGTCGCCCCGTGCCACAGGTTTACCGGAGGTTCTAGCGTTTCTGCAGAGCGGTCTGGAGAGAAGTCTAGCCTTCAACACTCTCAAGGTGCACTTAGCCGCTCTTGCATGTTTTCGGGGTCAAGTGCAGGGTTGCTCGCTCTCGTCGCACCCGGATGTTCAGAGATTCCTTCAGGCGGCTAAGAATATCCGGCCACCTCTCCGGATTGTGGTGCCTCCGTGGGACTTGAATTTAGTTCTTGAGGCTCTGACGGGACCGCCCTTTGAGGCCGGGCCTGCCGACGTTCTGCGGGAATTGTCTTGGAAGACAGCCTTCCTCGTGGCCTTGTGTTCGGCTCGGCGGATTTCCGATTTAAAAGCGCTGTCCTGTAGGGAGCCGTATCTGTGTTTTTCGGAGGAGAAAGTGGTGCTATGGCCCGTCCCTTCCTTTCTGCCGAAGGTGGTCTCGGAGTTTCACATGAACCAACCTGTTTCGCTGCCGACCGTTCGGTTGCAGAGCAGCAGTTCCTTGGACCGCACCTTGCGGGGGTTGGACACGGGTCGCGTGTTGCGGAAGTATCTTCGACGAACGAAGCCGTTTCGTAAGTCTGATCGATTGTTTGTTCTCTGTGGAGGCCCTCGCAAGGGGCAAGCGGCTACCAAGGCTTCCATCGCTCGTTGGGTGAAGAGAGCGATAGCGGGAGCTTATGAGGCAAAGGGTAGGATGCCTCCGCGCAAGCTCAGGGCGCATTCGACTAGAGCACAAGCGGCTTCGTGGACGGAGATGGCCTTAATTCCGCCAGCGGATATTTGTTGGGCAGCGACCTGGTCTTCTCTGCATACCTTCACGAAGCATTATAGGTTAGATGTCCAGGTGCGTTCAGATGCTAAAGTTGGGGCCTCGGCCATAGTAGCAGGGCTCGCTGGACCCTACCCAGTTTAGGTACTGCCCAACTGTACCTGGACTGGCCCGGAGAGACGAAGAGGAAGAAGAAATTAGACCTTACCTGCTAATTGTCTTTCCTTGAGTTCTCTCCGGGCCAGTCCAGGTCCCACCCCATTGGTCTGTGAGCAACAGTTCATTTCATGAGAGTCAGAGGTTTTGATGCCTGGAGTTTGGTCTTCACTGCTGTCTGCGGTGAACAGTGCTGCCCGGGTGTATGGAAGAGGATATTGGAGAGTTCTAGCTAGGGGGACTCTTTATAGCATTGAAAGAAAAAAAAAGGGGGAAACATAACAGGAAAACAATGATACAGCTCAAAGACAAGTTTGGAATGATTTTAAGGGAAGGTTCCGCTAGTGAGGGCGTGCATAAGGGGGCGTTTCTTGCAGCATAGAGCATGTTCTCATTTGTTTGTGAGTTATGAGTTGTTCCCATAGGGAGACGAGGTTTCGAGTTTGTTTTTCATTCGCTGCTTTGACAATAGGTGACTGGCTTTCAGGCACTAGAGGGAGCTATAGCATCTGCCAGCAAAAGTTTCAGCATTCAGTCCTCAGCTGCTAGAAGGGATTGACTACCCAACTGTACCTGGACTGGCCCGGAGAGAACTCAAGGAAAGACAATTAGCAGGTAAGGTCTAATTTCTTCTTCTAGAGCATAGCCATGCTGGATGATGATCAGGAGCCACTGGTCCAATTTGAGCTAGATCCATTCAAGGTAAAACAGCTGAATTAGTGAATAGTTGTCCTTTTTTTTTTGTTGGTGCTTTTTGAATGGGAATGGTTGGAGGGTAAGCATGGTCGCATACCTCTGTTGTCTATAGAGAATTCCCCCCCCCCCTCCCCATTACAGATCAGCAAATTTGCTTTCTCTGCATATGAGTGGGGAGATGCAGGCACACTTTAATGGTGAATACAGAGCTGAGGGCCATGTTTGATGCAGTGTTTGTTTTGTGGCCTAGGCAGTTAGTGAGCGGTGGTACACAGAATTCCTGGTTACAAAGCAAATAGGCTCTGCAGGGCTGCTTGACCCTTTGGTAAAGAGTGGTTTAAGTAGTAGTGCTTGGCAAATGTATGTACAGAGGTCCAAATGGCCACCTTACTTACATATGTCTAATATGGAGACAGCATTGAAATTAGCCACTGCCATGGCTTTGGCATAGAGCTGAGGTGCACATATGCAGCCTGGAGGTTGTATATCTGCCTATTACAGAGGATACAATTAGAGAGCCAAGAGGAAATAGAACGCTTGGATGCAGGCTTTCCCAGGTTGTTTGGATTATATGTGATAAACGGCTAGGAGGAGTTTCCTATATCCTTGATAGACGGCAGGAGATTGCACTTCTGCTACCTACAAGCTAATGTATAGAGGGATTACTCTGGTGCAGAGGAGTGTGGCTATGGAAATGGGTAGCACAATGAATTGATTCAGATTAAATTCTGTGAGAGCTTTAGGAAGGAATTTGGAATATTTTCAGAAAACAATGCTATTATGAAAAAAGGGGGTATAAGGAGGATAATGGACTAGTGCTTGCAGTTCACTTATTCTCTTTCTTGAGGTTATAGCTACCAGAAAGACAGCTTTCCATATTTGATGCTTAAGCAAAGCCAGATCCACTGGCTCAAAGGATTGTTTCATTTGGCCCACCAAGACAACACTGAGATCCCAGACTGTGGGTGGCTTTGTATTCATTGAACTTTTCAAGAGTTTGGACTCCAGAGGATGCACTCATGTTGATTTACTGGCTATGTAGTAATGGTACACAGCAATTGCTACCTGATATATTACTGAGGGAATCTAGAATGCAGTAAGTGTAAAAGATAATCCATAACATGGTTAATTGAGCAGGAAAATGGATCTTGCTTACCTATTGGGTGAAACATGACCACTTTCACTGGTAAGATTTGCTTGCTGTGGGCCTTCCCAGCAGCTAAAATGACTGCTTTCACTTCCTCTGATACAGTTAAGTTCTGCATTATGTGCTCTTCAAATTCCGGGCAGCGAGGGGAAGGCTCTTCAGATTGGGATGTAGCAACTGCCCGTGCTTTTGCATGAGAAGCACTAACCATTTCAAAAAGAAACCAGAGGTTCTATTGTTAGAGCAAGATGTGAAAACCCAAATTGCCCTTGCGTAAAGCACAGTTACTTACCTGTAACAGGTGATCTCTGGGAACAGCAGGAATAAGTCTTCACATATGGGTACGTCGGTACCGACCGAGCCTGTGCGGGAACGCTCCCCAGCATCCCAAAAAAGGAAAGCTTTTGGGAGCATCCCACAGCGCCTGCGCGCTGCCTTCCCGCCTTTCCTAACCGCCTCTCTCCAGTTCGAGTTTTAAAGCTGAGACAAAGAGAGAGAGAGGAAAGGAAAGATAGATATAGAGATACAACTCCTAGGGGAGGTGGGTGGGTTGTGAAGACTTATTCCTGCTGTTCCCAGAGATCACCTGTTACAGGTAAGTAACTGTGCTATCTCTAGGAACAAGCAGGAATAAGTCTTCACATATGGGTACGTCGGTACCGACCGAGCCTGTGCGGGAACGCTCCCCAGCATCCCAAAAAAGGAAAGCTTTTGGGAGCATCCCACAGCGCTGCCTTCCCGCCTTTCCTAACCGCCTCTCTCCAGTTCGAGTTTTAAAGCTGAGACAAAGAGAGAGAGAGGAAAGGAAAGATAGATATAGAGATACAACTCCTAGGGGAGGTGGGTGGGTTGTGAAGACTTATTCCTGCTGTTCCCAGAGATCACCTGTTACAGGTAAGTAACTGTGCTATCTCTAGGAACAAGCAGGAATGAGTCTTCACATATGGGGACTCCCCAGCTAGAGATGCCTGGGAGATCCCCAAGCTGTGAGACCCTGAGAAGGGCTCTACCTCCTCCCATGGATCTCAGGCATCCAACCAGGGATGGGGGGTAGGAGTTGATTAAGTATGGAACAAGTGTTTGAGAACAGCCTGACCAAACAAGGCATCCCGGTGGGAGTCCTTGTCCAAGCAGTAATGGGCTGTGAAGGTATGAACCGAGGCCCAGGTGGCCGCTCGACAGATCTGGTCAATGGACACAGAATTTAGATGAGCCATAGAGGTTGCTGTAAGGGTATCTGTTCTTTCCTTTCCCAGCACTTACCCTTGGGACGTCCTCTAATTCTCTGGGTCGAGGAATTACCTTATTTTCTCTGTCTGGGATCCCAGGGGAACAAACACACACACACTTACATAAGTAGCATGTAAGTTTATTCCGTACGTTAGAAGTGCAGTCTATCTTTTATACAGTATCAAAAACATATATACGTCATAAACCCATCCCAGCAGCATCGCCCTGCACCTGCTATTGCTAGTTAGCAATCGTACAAACTGGTACCTGTCTCTGTGAAGATCACTGAATCTTGTCTTAGCACAACACATTCCTTTCTATCTAGGTATTCACAGATGGGCCTCATGGTCCCTTTGTATAACAAGAAACTGATTTCCCCTTACAATTCCCCCCTTTGGGCCTGTATAGGCCCACTAGAAGAACAGCCTAACAATCTACTACAAAATAACTAAACAGGCATTATTAACAGAATATCTGTACGCGGCAGCTCAGGTACATCAGCCGCCGTAAAAGCAGGAGTATAAGAGTACATAAAAGTGGTGGAGCTCTGTAGGGCCTTCCGACAGAAGCCAAGAACAAATGAAAATATACAACAGAAAAGAACAAGAAATTAAACCGCTCCATAGGGCAATAATCAGCCCTTTGAGACCAACCCAAAGGAAGATACATCAGAGAGTAAGCATGAGAAACTGCTGTAGTTGAAGAACAGTATAGAGCAGTATTAGACAGGCTAAAAGCAGAAACAATAAAACAATCTGTAGCATTAAAACTAGAGACAGTTTACAATGGGCAAGGGACCTAGTCATATCCCAAAGAGGGGCGAGTAACACCAATGTTATACAAGGAAGTAGAAAAAGAAACATGGGGCTGGGTGCAGTTCAAATTGTCAAGTACAGTAAACCTCTGCATTTCACACAGATTAGAAGGTACAGTAATGAGACATGTTGAGAGAAAAGCTCCAGCTTGTAGCGAGCTGCGCACACAAAAGGTAAGGCAGTCTGGGCAGGTAGTATTGCCGTATTAACAGTTCCAGAGATGGGCTGAAGGAAGCACCACATGAGTGGTAGGAGGAGTCAACACAGTCTTGTGCGTGATGGTCAGGAGGCTGGAGGGCGGTCTGGAACCGAAGATGATGTCAGTGGAGACTATACACACTTGATTCTTGACGCATGGATCCACGAAGGGCAGGAGTCCCACAGGATGGCTGTCCATATGATGGCAATCATTGTAGTTGGAGGTCCGTAGGGCGGGTCTAGGGTACTGTGCTTGTGAAGTGCTCTGACCTGTACCTGGTCACCAACCTTGAAGGGATATGTTGGTTCGGTACCTCTAGGCTGAAAGCTGCTTTTCTTCAGGAGTCTTCTCCTCTCCAGTTGCTAGGGCCTTGGCTGCCCTGGCGTCAGCTACTTCTCATCCTGGTCCTGAAGCCAAATCTATAGATGGAGAATGTTTCCAGCAAGGGCAATGGCTTCAGGATCTTTTAGCTGCCACCTTCACTGTAATCGGTGTTATCAGAAGAACTTGGAACGGTCCCATACTGGAAAAGGGGCTTGTACTGTGTGCTGGTGGTACATCTTTACCAAAATCCAGTCTCTGGATTGAAAGAAAAGAGCTGAGTCATCCAGCAGAAAGGACTGGACCTGCTGAGCATACCTGTGGAGGGAAGAGAGTTGCCTCTGTTGCTAGGAAATACAAGAGATCAAATGTGAGGCTCAGGAGTATAAAAAGTAAGCAGTCTTCCATATAACAGTTCAAAGGGAGAAAAATTTCAGTCTACTCCCTTAGGGCAATTTGTTTGGTTGTTTTTGTTTGTTTGTTGAACAGAGTCAAAGGCAAGACAGTTTAGTGTCTTTACAAAGTTTTTTAAGGTTTCGGAGGTTCCCCCCTTCGTGGGTTGCTGTTTGCATACAACAGCCAAATCCTAAGCAACTCAATTTAACTACTACATTTTTGACAAGATGCCCACACTTCCTCACTTTTTTCCACAATTTTTAGAATTATACCAATTTGTAAAATTTTGTGTAGGTAACTTTCCTCCCTTACCTTCATGTGTCAGGCCAGGACACATAGAGGCAAAAAGGGATAAAAGCATCTGAAAAGCACCACATGGCCAGTGTGGGTCTCCCCAAAGCTCATTAGGATGAAAAGTGCACTCAGCCTATCTCCAAGTGTCTATTTCCAATTATTGGGTATATCTCTGGGCTAGATGACTTCCAAAATTGGAGTTAATGGGGATGGCATAATCAAATATTGTAGAGTATTCATTGTCAGTTTTCTTTCTAGGTGGATACATCAGTTCACCCTCACCATTTTATAATGTTAATCTGAGTTCTCCTTTCCAACATGAATATTCCATCACACTCCTCAACACCACTTTTTTTTTCACTTACATCATTCCATCAAACTACATGCATAAGTCCTTCTGTCTTTTTTATACCATACTAGTGTATCCTTTTTTTGGCAAGGCTGCTAAGAACATCAAACAATTGTTAAAAACTTAGTATTTTTATAAACAAAGGGTATATATAAAATATAAATGTAGATCCTTTTTCAATAAGCATAACAATATGAGTAAACAGTGCTCATTCTAATTAGCAACTGCCTAAACAAAATATAGGTAAAGTCCTTACAATATAGACTAGTGCTTCATGGCATTTTATAACATCAATCCCAATAGGAAGGAGTATGGCTTCTAACAGAACGGCCACATAATCTCTCAGGTGTGACTAAAATCTATCTTATACCCGGTTCCCAGTGAGAGTGCTGTGGAAACTTAAAAATATTTGAGGACCGATCTTATAATTGCAGTGCCCACAAGGATCTGTGCAAGTTACTCACTAATCATGGTGTTTAAGAGATCCTTTTGAGGTGAGAGGCCTAAGAAGGTTCAAGGCATTTGTGGTTGGGCCTCATGATGATATTTCCTCGGGTTCTTCTTGGCCTACCTTCCCCTGCCTATTCATGTCTCTGCCGAGGCATAAATATACAAGGTTCATGTTCTTCAGGCCTTGGGGGTCCTCGAGGAGTCTTAAAGCAGTCAGAATTCCGGTGGCCCAGATCATCACACTCGGAGCAGCACGTTTATTGCCTTTCCCAAGGCTGTAGCCTCACCTTCTGTCTCTCTCTCTCACTCTCTGCTTCTCTTTTTTTTTTCTTTTTTCAAACCGCCCCTGGATCATTGCTGACAAGTAAGATCTTGGTTTGGGTTGTTTTTTTTTTTTCTTCAATGAACTCACGTTAATGTTATTGTTTTATTTGTCTACTAACTTTACAAATATTCTCATATTTCCTGGGAACTAAGCTTCATCTTTCCACTAAATGAGATCTATGTGCTTGGGAACAAAGCAATTTCAGATCAGCCTCTTTCCAAAATTCTATAATTTGTGTATACTGAACCTCTACATAATGTACTGCTACAAGTATTTTGGTAACAAAGTGCAAGTGTGTAAACTAAAGAAAATTCGTATGTCATAGTGCTACAATATACTGTATTCCTAAAACTGAAATATTAAAAACTTTCAAAACAAAGTACAATTTTTTTTCTCTGGACCCCAACACATAAAATTCAAATACAGGAAAACAGATGAATTTATCCTAAAATCCAATATTGTAAAATTAAACTGGAAAGGTCAATATAGCCAGCACTCATGGTGCTACTGTCCTGTTCATCAGCACCAAGCTAAACAATGCAAAGTAATTAACTTAAATCTTACAGTTCAGGAAACAGACATTCAAATAACATGAAACTGCAAAAAGGTGAATTCAGAATCATACTTTGTCACATTTAAATTAAAACCTTATACATAATACTTGAGACTGGTATCAAACTGATCTGAAACAATGAAATTATGTTAAAGCAATTTGCTTAGAGTAACAGTTCAACCTTGATGTTATCTCAAACACAAATAGCAAAGTAAACAGCAGGTCTCTCTTGTGTCCAGATTCCTTCAGGCAAATGCAGATTACTATATAGTTGAACAAGAGAGAGAAAAGTCCTAAATATTAAGAGTTTAAAAATAAAAAGTTGCGTTGCTTGAGAATTGTCACTAGTTGTGATTACTATTAAATTCCTATCGTTACACAGCTGGAGAAAAAAGTCTGAAATTTCTCACACGTTGGCATACACCCAGCCAAGCAGATATCAGCTCTCTTAGTTTTAGGCAAAGGTAACTCCACAATACCCTTTATTCTCTCCGGATTTATTTTCCTCTTTCCTTCACTTATGAGGTGTCCCAAATACTTAACCTCAAATACTTAACCTCCCTCTTCACAGATTGTAATTTTTTTTTATTATTTTTTATTTATTTTTTTTTTTTTCTGAACTTAGCAGGCCCAAAACACATACCTCAAATCTACTACACTGAACCATGTGTGATCATGCAGAATTTTGCTCACCAAGTTATATAAGGGTATGGGACCACAGGATGCTGGGTCTAGACAAGCTTATTCAAATTCCTTAAATGCTGCCCCATCCACTAAAACATATGACAGAGGTTTTTAATTTAAACAGAAGACAAGTCAAAGCTTACAAGTGCTTTCTTAAGAAATTTCACCCTGCATAATGAACTAGACCCTCGGGGTATTTGGAACCCACCCCTCTCCCTTGATTTTCTCCACTTCAGACTTACCAGTCACATAAAGGGTTAACACCTAACAAATCTAAGCAACCAAAACAGCAGGAGGAGGGATACTTTCCTTTGTGCAAAGGAAACAACAGTATTTCATCATTAGCATCTTACAGTTCTTATCATTCTCCCCCTTTTCCTTACCGCGGTCTGTGCACAGAATTACTCAATTGCTGCAGTGCTTGCTTTTAAAGCAACTGGTTCACAACACCTCTGCGTTTTTTTTTTTTCCAACTCCGGGACCATCACCAGCTAACAGACAGACCTCTCCGCAGAGGAGGAGGTGAGACTGTTGAAATCAACAGGACGCGTCTTCGCACCTCCACTCAGCAGGAGTCACTCTACTGTGGGAAAATCCCGGCGAGCCCCAGCTGTTATTTACACCTTTACCTGTGGCCAATTCACCTTTGGCCAACCTGGCCAATGAGACTCAGAGAGGAATATTGTGAAGCAGGTTAAGAGCTCTTTTAGTATTGTTATTATTCAGTACATTGCTATAGCAATGGGTGTCTAAATACAGACACAACCTTTTACATATTTCAGTGACAGTTATACCGTTGTTGAGTACAAAAGTAATTTTTTTTTGGTTTGTTTTTTTTTTCTATTTAGCTTGTCTTCTTACAATATGGCAATAAATAGACACTCTGCAAATAAATAATAATTTACATTTTAGTATACCGTTTAACTTTAAGTTTCTGTTCTGTCTGCCTGTCCGTAGCCTTTGAACACAAAGAACAGGAAGGGAGGGGGAGGGAAGAGCGGAGCATGTGTCGCCCAGGCTGTACTATCTCCAGATGCAGCAAGTTACAGCACACATCGAAAAGCATCTAAAAGAATTACTTGTACTTAATTTCAGTATTTATAAAAACAACAAAGTAAACTGCTAAAAAACTAACAACTCCCTCAGTGATTAGGAGATTCGGAATCTACGGGGAGGGGCCCCGGGGGGTACAGGAGTACAACTGGAATACAAAGTCTGCTTAACAAGAGATTTAAACCTAATGAAAACCGGGCTGGTCCCCTTTACCCAGGAACCCCCCCCCCCCTTTTTTTAGCTAAAGAAGATAGGAAAGGCATGGAAGAATAGAGAGACAAACACCGCTTGTCACTTGCAGTCCAGGGACTCTGAGTCATCAGTGTTACCTTCGCCAGAGACTGGGGGGGGGGGGGGGGGGTCGTATAGGCACAGAGATAAACTAAACACAGTAAACATGCTAACAGACTTCTTCAGCAGAATTAGCAAATGTCCTGTAACCTATACCAAATCAAAAAAACCCACTCTATTAAAACAAACATCATGTCCTTGATTTAAACACCACGATTATTTCTTGTTTAACAAACCAACATGTAAGTGTAACATACACCGACAGCATATGTAAGATGCCTGTTTTA
The DNA here is from genome assembly GCA_033557465.1 of Ichthyophis bannanicus. Lineage (NCBI taxonomy): Eukaryota > Metazoa > Chordata > Amphibia > Gymnophiona > Ichthyophiidae > Ichthyophis > Ichthyophis bannanicus. Next base: position 128,680,885 of record CM066048.1, read on the forward strand.
ACTGCAGTTTTAAACCTTATCACAACATGTAGCTGCACACGCACTCCCGCGGATTTTGAAGAGGCCCCCTTACCTTGGGACCCCCCCATCCTCTAATGAATTCACAACAAACGCACGTCTGGCCACTTGCTTTCTGCACAGTACCCGTCACTAGCGCTATTGCTTCGGAGTACGGCAGGGGCGTTTTGCCAAACTCACACAGGCACACAAGCACACAGAGAAGGAGAAGGATATTACCACAGACCCAGCAGGACGTCCCTGTTATTCACTGCGCTACCCAAGCGCATATTCCCAGCGCTACCCAAGCGCATTTTTCCAGCGCTACCCAAGCGCATTTTTCCAAGACGAGCTACCAAAGTAACGTCAATTTAAAAAATCCTTGTGCAGCTACCAAAGCTGCTTCAATTTAGAAAGTGCATTGGGGAAATCCAAACTTCTGACACCAAATTGTAAGGGTATCTGTTCTTTCCTTTCCCAGCACTTACCCTTGGGACGTCCTCTAATTCTCTGGGTCGAGGAATTACCTTATTTTCTCTGTCTGGGATCCCAGGGGAACAAACACCCACACACTTACATAAGTAGCATGTAAATTTATTCCGTATGTTAGAAGTGCAGTCTATCTTTTATACAGTATCAAAAACATATATACGTCATAAACCCATCCCAGCAGCATAGCCCTGCACCTGCTATTGCTAGTTAGCAATCGTACAAACTGGTACCTGTCTCTGTGAAGATCACTGAATCTTGTCTTAGCACAACACATTCCTTTCTATCTAGATATTCACAGATGGGCCTCATGGTCCCTTTGTATAACAAGAAACTGATTTCCCCTTACAGTTGCCATGGCCCTCACGTTGTGAGCTGTGACATGGCCCTCCAGAGAAAGGTTCTTACTCTGGTGGGTGAAGGAAATACACTGAGCAATCCAATTGGACAGTGTTCTCTTAGAGACTGGAAGTCCTAAATGAGAAGGATCAAAAGCAACAAAGAGTTGAGAAGACTTTCTATGTTGCTGTGTCCTTTGTAAGTAAAAGGCAAGAGCTCTTTTACAATCCAGGGTATGAAGATTCCTCTCTGCACTTGATGCATGAGGACCTGGAGAAAAGACAGGTAAATACACCTCTTGGTTCAAATGAAAAGGTGAGACCACTTTAGGCATAAAGTGTAGATTGGTCCTGAGGACTACCTTATCATGATGGAACCTTGTATAAGGTGGATTAGCCACTAAGGCCTGCAGTTCACTGATGCGGCAAGCTGAGGTGACTGCAATAAGAAAAATAACCTTCCAGGAAAGACATTTCAAGGAGCTAGTGGCTAAAGGTTCAAAGGGAGGCTTCATGAGCTGACCATGAACCAGATTCAAGTCCCATGCCACTGGAGGTGGTCTAATGGGAGGTTTAGTTAAAAGAAGGCCTCTCATGAATCTTGCAATAAGAGGATGAGAGGAAATAGGTTGTCCATTGAGAGGCTTGAGAGATGCTGCAATAGCACTCAAATGGACCCTTAATGAATTCGTTTTGAGGCCTGCATGGGAAAGATGCAGGAGATACTCTAGTAAAGAATTCAAAGGTATTGCTAGAGGGTTAAAACCCTTCTCAGCACACCAAATGGTAAACCTTTTCCATTTAAAAGCATAGGAACGCCTAGTAGAAGGCTTTCTGGAAGCATGAAGGATATCCCTTACTTGCTGAGACAGATGCCAATCTTGAAGGTTGTGATAAGGAAGCTTATCATAGCTCAGGAAGGAGCTATAGAAAAGGTGAAGTGACTCTGAACAAGCAACCTGTCAGTTCTGGTAGAAATAAGAAAACAGAATTTTCCCATAAAAGACTACCAGTCCCAGAATGCACCAGGTTTCCAACAGCCATTAGAGGAGCTGAAGTGGGGAAACTTGTGTTCAATCAGGAGGGCTATGAGGTAATCCCTAAGCACTCATCTCAAAGGGCAGGGCCTGATTCAGCACAGCTGCGCTGTGTTAGGGAGGAGCACTCATCTAGGCAGAATAAAGGTAGAGTTTATTCTACAGAGAATCAGCTTGAGCTTGATCATCTTCATCATCTAGAGGATCATCAGAAGCAGAAGCCAAGCCGGACGGACAGAGAGGGAAAGAAACCCTTTGGAAGAAAGAGGAGAAAAGCCTTTGAGAAGTCTAGAAGAGTCCAGAGCAGTACGTATACTGGGAGGCATTCCAAGGGCCAGCATACACCATTGGACTGGGGAAAGCCAGAGGAATGGTGCTGCAGAGCTAGGAATCTCCAGATGTTACCTGTGAGGGAGACGGCTGCACGTGGAAGGGACCCTGAGACCCGTGCCAGAAGGTATGTGAAGAGAGATCCAGTGTCCAGGGATCTGGATTGGAAGACTGGACATAAGAACTGGACTACATACTGGCCAGGCTATATAGAGAGGAACTCTAACAGCAATGGAAGCTCAGGTATGAACACTGATCTATGCCCTAGCTATAACCTTGAAAGACAGCAGGGAAACAAGTATTCTCCTGAAAGTGCTCCATTGGGAGATTTATCTGTGCCAATCCATGATATTGAACCCATGATTGTTGAAGAAGAGGGGGTGATAGCAGATGAAGAATCTGTTTACATGGACTGCTCTCTATCTAAACTCCTTTGGTGATTTTCTGTTATAAAGTACAGCAACCATCACAAAGAAATACAAACTTGTTCTTTAATCTACTCAGAAAAGCTCCTGAGTAGGGTTCTTAGCCACGCAGTAGAAAGCAAGCCAGCTAAGGGGTTTCAGCTGGGTAACTGCTAGCAATTGAGCCTTACCTAATTGCTTGTGTGCTCTGAGAGAATCACTTCTGAATCTATGTGGGAAGATATAAGAAGTTTACCTGAAAAGAACAGTTTTTTTCTTTCTTTGTGGCTTTTGGTTTGTTTGATACATTGCTAAGAGAATATTAGCTAAAGCCTACAGAAAAGACCAGTTTGTTGCCAACCAGGTCTTATTTCTTTTGCTTTGATTGCCTGACAAGTTCAAATGTTGTTTCCTGATTTTGTTTTTCCAAGTTTAACACTGAAAGCAAGTAACCTGATTTATGTGCTACCAAGCATATCTGTGTTGGGAGAAATAACCCCATAAATAAATATCTTATTGGCTTTACCCAAAAGCACAACTAATTATTGTGAGCAGCTGTGTCTGGTGTGAATGAACTGCATTGCCCACAATCCCTTGCAAATCATATAGATATATGCACTTGCCAAGACTGTGAAGATTCTCACCCAGGCAGCCGTCTGACAAGGTCTAAGCCTTCAGCAACCAAGCCCTGAGATGGAGAGATTGGGGGTTTGGGTGCCACAATGTTCCTCCCTCCTGAGACAGGAGATCTGGAGCAGATCCCAAGTCCAGGGAAGGAGCTTGAGAGAGATGCAGGAGTAGAGGGTACCACACTTGGCGTGGCCATCGTGGAGCTATGAGGATCATAGTCCCTCGATCTCTCTGAAGCTTGAACAGGGTCTTGGGAATGGGTGGAAAGGTGTATAGGAAGTCTTGACCCCAATGAAGGAGGAAGGCATCCTTGGCCTGAACTCCCTGACACGGAATTCTGGAACAGAATCGGGGAAGTTTGGCATTCCACGGACTTGCAAAGAGGTCTATGTCCGGGGTTCCCCAAATTTGAAAGATTCTGACTATCTGGTCCATATGAAGGGACCATTCGTGTGGAAGCAGAACTCGACTGAGTCTGTCTGCCCAAGAGTTTTGAACTCCTGGGAGGTATACTGCCAGAAGATTAATTTGATGCTCTCTGGCGAAGGCCCACAATCTCAGAGCTTCGTTGCAAAGCGACAGAGAGCCAGTCCCTCCCTGCTTGTTCACATAGAACATGGCTACTTGGTTGTCCGTGTGAATGAGGACTGTCTTGTAGCTGAGCAGGGTATGGAAGACTCTGAGAGCCAGGAAGATTGCTCTGAGCTCTAAGATGTTGATATGTAGAGAGGTCTCCTGTGGGGACCAAATGCCCTGGGTGGAGAGGTCGTGAAGATGAGCTCCCCAACCCTTTGGAGAGGCATCTGTTGTAAGGGTTGCTTGGGGTAACAACAGATTTTGAGTGGACTTCCACCACTGCAGAGACCAAAAGAGGCGCCTGGAGGTTGCTATTTTGTCTGACAGACCCCCTGATGCCTGGGTCCATTGGGTGGACAAAGTCCATTGAGCTGCCCTCATGTGAAGGCGAGCATAAGGGACCACATGCACAGTGGATGCCATGTGGCCTAGCAATTGTAACATCTCTCAGGCAGTTAAATGGGTTTTTAACTGAATCTGGGAGGCTAACTGCACTAAGCGTAGGCAACGGGCCTGGGGAAGATAGGCCCTTGCAGTTGTGGTATCCAGCAAGGCCCCTATGAACTCTAGAGTTGGGACTTTGGAATGTTTATCACCAGTCCCAGACACTGTAGAACACGCATTGTGCAGGTTAGTGAAGTCTGGGCCTCTGACTGGGATGGAGCTCGGACGAGCCAGTCGTCCAGATATGGGAATACGAATATTCCTAGAGTGCGTAGGAATGCAGCTACTACTGCCATGCATTTTGTGAACACTCTTGGAGCAGAGGCCAGACCAAAAGGAAGTACCCTGTATTGGTAGTGCTTCCCTTGATAAAGGAACCGAAGGAACCTTCTGTGTGTTGGATGGATGAGTATATGGGTGTACGCATCCTTGAGATCTAGAGAACAAAGCCAATCCTGACTCTGAAGGTATGGAAGAAGAGTACCTAGAGAAATCATCTTGAATTTCTCCTTGCATAGAAACTTGTTCAATTCTCTGAGATCTAATATGGGTCTGTAGCCCCCTGTTTTCTTTGGAATAAGAAAGTAGGGGGAGTAGAACCCTGAGCCCTGTTGACGAAGGGGTACTTCTTCTATTGACCCTTGGGCAAGAAGGGTAGTAATCTCTTGACCCAGAAGGTCGAGGAGAGATGTCTGAGAATTGAACTGTCTCACCATGGTGTGAGGAGGAAGGCTTGAGAAATGAAGTTTGTACCCTTCCCTTATGATGGAGAGGGTCCATTGCTCTGCTGTGATTTGTTCCCATCTGGGAGCAAAGTGAGCTAACCTTCCTGGAATGGTGAGAGGTTCTGGTTCTGCTAGAGCCAGAAAGGCTAAGTCCTCTAGATGCAAGTCAAAGGCCCTGAGGAGGCTGAGGCTGTTGGGCTACAGGAGTCCTTGCAGCCTTAGGCTTGACCTGTTTAGGTTGTTGACGCTTTGCAGCAAAACGACCTGCAGAGGATGTCTATTGACTATAAACAGGATAATATCTTACTTTCTTGGGAAAATATGGCTATTTGAACAACCTCTTCTTGACAGGATTAGAGGTAGACTTTGAAAGCCTGTCCAAAGCAGAATTTTCTGCATCCATCTGTGTGGCCTTTGCTTGCCAATCCTTGCCAAAAAGGTTTTCACCTGTACAAGGAAGATTTCCCAATCCATCTTGGACCCAAGGTTCCAGATCAGAAGCTTGTAACCAAGCAATTCTGCGTGCACCTATGGCAATAGCCGAAGCTCTGCTGGCACCCTCAAAAGAGTCAAAGGCTGCACGATTGGAAAATTTTGAAACATCTTGGGCATGCTTAAGCCAAGTGAGAAACTCTTCCCTCTTATCTTCTGGAAGAAAAGGGAGGAAAGTTTGCAGATGATCTGTAACTTCTTTTAGAAACATCCCCATATAGAGACTATAGGAGTTGATTCTGGCAACAAGCATACTGGCTTGAAAGATCTTTCTGCCAAAAGCATCTAAGGTTCTACATTCTCTCCCTGGAGGAGTAGAGGAGTGCCTTTTTGCACTCTTTAACTTTTTCATGGCAGACTCCACCACAATAGAGTGGTGAGGAAGCTGAGTCTTATGAAACCCAGGATAAGGAGGGACACGGTACATGGTGTCCAACCTACGAGAATGAGAAGAGATAGTGAGAGGGGTCTCCCATATGCCCAACATGTGATCATAAAGGATCTCATGAACTGGCAAAGTGGCTGCCTCTTTAGGAGCCTTGGGATACTGCAAAATATCCAACTTTTTGGCTCTAGGCTCTGACTCAGGGGCCACTGAGATAGAGAGCCCCTTGGCGACTTCTCTTATAAAGTCCTGAAAAGACAAGTCCTCTGGAGGAGACATTCTTCTTTTTGGAGAAGAAGGCTCTTGAGGAAGGAGTACCGATGCTTCGACAGAAGCCTCCGATGCATCCGAGTCTTCGAAGGAATCGAAGTATCGCCTGTCTGGATACTCCTGTAGGGCCCGATACGCGTACCGAGTGGTATCGACATCGGGAATGATCGGTACCGATTCGGTACCAATGGGCATCATCGGACAGGGTACCAGTGCAGTCGACACTGAAGCCAATGTCGATGCAATCGGTACTGGCACCGGAACCGAAATCGGTGCCGGTGCCGGAGCTGGTACCAGCAACGGAGCTTGTTGCGGTACCAGCGGCGTCGCAGCTCAAATAAATGCTGTGATGGCCTGCTGCATGGTCAGAATATTCTGATCCATCGACGCCATCAATATCTGGAAGTCGGTACCGGCAGATTCCACCGGTACCCCAGAACATTGTAACAGGTGATCGGTCTAGGCCGTGCCATCGATGTCAACCTGTGACCCCATAGGAGGAGCTTTGGAAGCCGGAGCTTCCCGCCAGGGTACTTTTGCCGGTGCAGGATCCTCGAGGGCAAGCCCGGAGGCATCTCGATGCTTAGAGGGAGATCTACCCTTTGAGAACCGGCTGGATTTATGTTTGGTTACCTGAGATCCATAGGAGGAAGAAGAAGCCCTGGACGACGTCGATGCCACCGAAGCTGCATCAGAGGGAAACAGGGTATTGAGCTTAGCTGCTCGGTTCTGTAAACCTCTCTTAGACATCATGGAACAGGACGCACAATCCGTGATGGAATGGTCAGGACCCAAACATTTAAGACACCAGTCATGGGTGTCGGTAACAGAAATGGTACCGCTGCACTTAGTGCATTTTTAAACCCGGAGGCGGGCTTTTCCATGAGGAAAAATTTCCGTTAGGCCTAAGGCCCAAGGAGACCAAAAAAATACACTAAAGTGGAACGGTATTTTTTTTTATTTTTTTATTTTTAAGAAAAGAAAGAAGAGACCGGCGGTACCGGTCCGACGTCCAAGAAGGCAGACGCGCGACCAAAGAAATAAAATAAAACAAAGAACTTCTGCAGCGGTGACAGGAACACGACCTGCTGGCTCCGCGGAAAAGAAGAACTGGAGAGAGGCGGTTAGGAAAGGCGGGAAGGCAGTGCGCAGGCACTGTGGGATGCTCCCAAAAGCTTTCCTTTTTTGGGACGCTGGGGAGCGTTCCCGCGCAGGCTCCATCGGTACCGACGTACCCATATGTGAAGACTCATTCCTGCTTGTTCCTGGAGATTGTTAGCAATACTCGTGATCGGAGGGAACGCATAAAGGAAATGTTGATGGCATGAGATTTCAATGCATTATACACATACAGTTTTTTGTGCAAATGAAACAGAAGAGAGGGCATTTTTATTTTTTTGAAGATTTATTTAGTTGCATTTATATACCACCTTTCACTGGGTTAAGACTGTTTACATCGAACAATAAAAAAAATATATTATAACAAAAGATCTGTAACTGGACTGCACCAAAGGTTGAAGATCTGTTGAAGAACTGTGTGATCCAACGAATACCCATGTGGTCTCTCTGCTGAGAGAATCTGCCAACTGGTTTTGAAAGCCTGGTAGATTTGTGGCCTGTAGTTTTCTCCCTATCTGGTAAGTGACATGCCATAGTCTGATGGTTTCTACTCCGAGACAATGGGAACCGAATCTTGCCTCCCGCACAGCTAGCAAACAAACATATGTAAAGACAACCACGTCATCACCCGACAAATGTCCAACGGAGGAGGTACCAGGGTGCACTTTGCTCATAAGGCCACCTGTGCTCTAGTTGAATGTGCTCAATCCTTGCGGCAACTGCTTCTGTCTCAATAGGAAAGCAGAGGCAATCGCCTCCTTGATCCAAGATGCCACCGATGCTTTGGAAGCTGCCTCGCCCCTACATGGCCCTCCAAACAGATAGTCCGACTTACAAATTGGCTCCATGCACTTCAGGTATAGGCAGAGGATACAACACACATCCAAAAGATGCAGCTGCCTGTCCTCCTCCAAGTCACCATTTGACCACAAAAACCAGCAACGTGAGCAGCTGGTTAAGATGAAAAGCTGAAACAACCTTTGGCAAAAAGGATGGGACTAACCCCAGAACCACCTTTTCCTTGGAAAGCAACAGGAACAGCTAGCAAAAGGACAAAGCCTGAAGTTCCGCTATCTGCCTAGCTGAACAGATTGTCTTTTTGGTGACAATTTTCAACATGAGATTCTTAAGTGTAGCCACCCTCAAAGGCTTGAAAGGCCCCTCAATTTTGGCTGAAAGGACAAAAATGAGATCCCAAGACGGCACCAGAGGGCGTTGGAAGCCACACCTGCTTCACTGCCCTGAGAAAACACACATCTGGGTGGGTCACCAGGACACACCCTGGACCTGCCCCCCAATAGTGCACCAGCTGCTTGAGGAGACCCACGAAGAAAGACGAGGATCCCTGACAATGGAGCCGCCAGAGCTCTGAAACAGTCTTCCCCACACGCCAACTCTCAAAAACCCTCCAAACCCACACATTGGACAAGGAGGTTAAGCAGTTTCAGGCTTGCAACAGTGTTGGTATCACCTGAGGCGAGTAGCCCCTCTTTTGCAGCCTAGCCCCTTCAAGAGCCATGCCGTAAGTGAGAATTAATCCACTTGCGGCATGAGAATGGGAACTTATGACAGCAGGTTGGGTATCTCGGCAGCCACCATAGTTGTCCACCAACCGCTGTGCCAGATCCGTGTACCAAGGCTGGCGTGGCCAGTCTGGGGATATGAGAATCACTAGGCTTGTATCCTCAATGTGCTGCAGCAGACATCTGATTAGTGCCCACAGCAGGAACACAGAGGAGCCAGTCCTGCAGCCAGAGCTGCATCAACGTATCCAGGCCTTCGGCCATCCATTCTCGCCTTAGACTGAAAAAATACAATGAGATCCATAATGGTTTAACCCCACCTTCTGGTCATTTTGTCAAAAATGCCCAGATCAAGTGCCCACTTGCCTGGATCCAGGTAATGTCGACTGAGAAAATAGGCCTGCATGTTTTCTTTTCCTGCACGTGGGCCACAGAGAGTGCCAGTAGGTTTGCCGCCGCCCAGGCCAAGATCAGAGAGACTTAGTCTTCCAACACCACACTGCCTGCTGGTTCCGATACACCACTGTGGCCAAACTCTGGAATTTGTTACCGGAGGATGTAGTAAAAGCTGTTAGTGTAGCTGGGTTTAAAAAAAGGTTTGGACAAGTTCCTGGAGGAAAAGGTCCATAAACCATTATTAAAAGGGACACGGGATATCACTGCTTGACCCAATACAAGCATTGAGGAACCTGTGTCTTTTGGGGAAACTGCTAGGTACGTAGGACCTAGATTAGCCACTGTTGGAAACAGGATACTGGGCTTGATGGACCTTGGTCTGACCCAGTATGGCATATGGTTAAATTAGACTTACCTGCTAATTGTTGTTCCTGGAGTGGAACCAGTCTAGTCCCGAAACCTCTGTGTTTTTCTTTTTCGTCGGCGTGTTGATTTTGGTTGCCCATCTCATCTAGCAGCTTGGAGACTGAGAAACTCCTCTTTTTTGTGACATCACTGGTATATCCCTCCGGGATCCGCCTCCTGCCACCAGTACCCTATTGACAAAGCAGACTCACCGGAGCAACAAGTAAGAAAATTTATCCTCCAACAGTAAGGAAACAAAACTACTTGACAATTTAAAGAACTCACTAGAAGCACCATTCCCTATCTATACTGCGACTTGAAAAACTCGAACGGACCACCCTCTCACCCAAAGGAAAGGAAGGTCAGGTGCAAAACAGAGAATCAAACTATAGAATCTTCCTCGTTCTGATCTTTGTGGGGGGGTTTTTGTTGGTTTTTTTTGCTGTGGAACTGCATAGTATTACAATAAAGAGCTCTTACCTGTGACCTACGGAGACCCTTCAGGCCGCTGTTTGCCAACATACACAGGGAGGGAAGCGGGACTAGACTGGTTCCACTTCAGGAACAACAATTAGCAGGTAAGTCTAATTTAACCTTCCTGATCGTGTCCCCAGTCTAGTCCCGAAACCTCTAGGTCAGTACCAGAGCAGTGAATCATGTTAAACACGGGAGGGACCTGGCAAACCCACCTGAAGCACTGCAGACCCAAACGAGGTCTCCTCCGCCCTCTGCACATCCAGGCGATAGTGTCGCACAAAAGCATTTAGAGACGACCAGGTCACCGCCCTACAAATCTCCACCAGAGAGACCAGTCTAACCTCTGCCCAGGAGGTGGACTGCGCCCTGGTAGAATGGGCCCGTAGACCTTCCGGCACCATTCTACCATGCAACACATAAGCTGAAGCAATGGCCTCCTTAATCCAACGCGCAATGGAGGCCTTTGACGCTGCTTCGCCCTTTCTTGGCCCCGCAAACAGCACAAAAAGCCTGTTCGACCGCCAAAAAGACGCCGTCCTACTGAAATACTTCTTTAACGCTCTGCAAACATCCAGAAGGTGCCGCTGACCTGACGAGGGGCCTTCCCCGACTTTAGCGAACACTGGCAGAGAGATCTCCTGATTCACATGAAAGGCAGAGACTACCTTCGGAAGGAAGGCCGGCACCGGCCGTAACACGACCTTTGATGCAAAAAACAAGAGATAGGGCTCCCTACAGGAGAGAGCCTGCAACTCTGATACCCGTCTAGCTGAGCAGACTGCCACCAAGAACACCACTTTCAGCGTGAGATCCTTGAGCGATGCTCGAGCTAACGGTTCAAAGGGTTCCCGCTCTAGGACGTCCAAGACGAAGGGCAACTGCCACCTAGGAAATACCTGCCTAACCGGCAGTCTTACCAGTGAAACCGCCTTCAGAAAACGCTTCACATCCCGTTGGGACCCTTTTGACTGACCAGCCATCTGTAGCAGGCCAACGCTGCCACCTGCACGCGTAAGGTCGCGGCTGCTAGCCCTTTATCGAAGCCATCTTGTAAGAAGTCTAAGAGCTGTGGAATAGAAGCCTTAAGAGCCTCAGACTTTCTATCTCTGCACCAAGCTTCGAAAATCCTCCAGACACGAACATACGCTAGCGAAGTAGAGCGCTTCCTGGATCTCAACAAAGTGTCTATGACTGCCGCCGAATACCCCCGGGATCTTAAACGCGCCTGCTCAAGAGCCAAGCCGTAAGCGAGAACTGATCCACGTGGGGCATGCACAGGGGCACCTGAACCAGCAGGTCCGGCCGGCACGGCAGGCGCCAGGGTTTTGCCACCAACAGCCTCACTAGGTCCTCGTACCACGGACGACGAGGCCAATCCGGTGCTACCAGAATTACCTGACCCCTGTGTCGCTTTATTCACTGCAGAACTCTGCCTATCAGAACCCACGGAGGAAAAACATACAGCAGCTGCCCCTCCGGCCAGTCCTGTAGAAGAGCGTCCAAGCCTTCCATCATTCTTTTATTTATTTAGCTGCATTTATATCCCGCTTTTCACCGGGTCAAAGCGGTTGGGGGATACATTTAACACGAGGGGATATGAGACACATACACTAATACTTTCAGGGAACATGGGCATTGGAGGGTTAAGTGGCTTGCCCAAGACCACAAGGAGCACCTGCGGGACTAGAAACTCCAGTCCTTCCGGCCCGAGGTTGCTGTCCTCTAGTGGGATTTGAACCACCGACCTTCTGGCCTGTAGTACCTTGCCCCAACCACTAGGCCACTCCTCCTCCATTCTTTCTCGGCGTCTGCTGAAGAAACGATTGGCCTTCACCGAATCGAAGGTCACCATGAGGTCCATAACTGGTGACCCCCACCTGCGAACCACCATCTCGAAGACCTCTGAGTTGAGGACCCATTCTCCTGGATCCACCTTCACCCGACTGAGGAAGTCGGCCTCTACATTGTCCACTCCTGCTACATGTGCCGCCGACAGGTCCAGGAGATGTGTTTCCGCCCAGAGACACAGAACTGTGGCATCAGCTTCGAGGGCAACGCTGCCCCCTTGCTTGTTGACGTAGGCTACCGCCATCGCGTTGTCGGACAACACCCGGACCGCCTTCCCCCTGAGCAATGTCTGAAACTCCTGGAGAGCAAGGACTATCGCTCTTAATTCCAATCGATTGATCGACCAACTCCTCTCTTGAGGGCTCCACTCGCCTTGTGCGAATCTGCCCTGACAATGCGCACCCCAGCCTTGCAAACTGGCGTCCGTCATCACAGCCACCCAGTCCGGCGCCTCCAAAGGCTTCCCCCGAACCAGCAAGTCTGGATTCAACCACCAAAGCAGAGCCAGCCGGGTTTCTTGCGGGCAGGGTAGCTTCCTGGACAAGGGATCTAGCTGGTGCGACCATCTGCGAAGCAACGCTCCCTGCAAGGGTCTCATGTGAGCTCTGGCCCACAGGCACTGTTTCTATCGTCGCCGCCATGGTACCTAACAACTGCAGGTAGTACCAAGCTGAGGGAGCCTTGAATCTTAAGAAACTCCGCACCAACATCCGCAGACCCTGCGCTCGATGCTGCATTAGAAACACTCTTCCGGCTCGGGTATCGAACCGAGCTCCCAGATACTCCAAGGTCTGCGAAGGCACCAGGTGACTCTTTGCCACATTGACTACCCAACCAAGACTTTCCAAGAAAGCTACTACCCGGGCCGTAACAGTCTCGCTCTCGGCACGCGACTTCGCCCGGATTAACCAATCGTCTAGGTAGGGATGAACTAGGATGCCCTCCTTGCGCAGTGCCGCTGCTACCACCACCATCACCTTCGTGAAGATTCTTGGGGCCGTTGCTAGCCCAAACGGCAACGCTTGGAACTGATAATGACCGAACGGCACCGCAAACCTGAGGAATTTGTAATGTTCCGGTCTGATGGGAATATGTAAATAAGCTTCGGACAAGTCCAACGAGGTGAGGAACTCTCCTTTCTGCACTGCCACTATCACAGATCGCAGGGTTTCCATGTGAAAATGCGACACCCGAAGACGATGATTTACCCCTTTGAGGTCCAGAATCGGCCGAACCCCTCCGTCTTTCTTCGGAACGACGAAATAGATGGAGTACCGACCGCAGCCGCACTGGTCTGAAGGAACTGGAGCAATGGCCTTGAGGGATAGCAACCTTTGCACCGTCTCCCGCAGAGCCGCACACTTTGCTGCCGATCTGCCGGGGGACCGTACGAAGGCGTGCCGCACTGGACGAAGAAATTCCAGTGCGTAGCCCTCCCGGATGACCTCCAGTACCCATTGGTCTGACGTAATCTGGACCCAGGCAGGATAAAACTCCTGCAGACGCCCCCCTACTGGAACCAGGGGTGACTGGGTCCCCCTCATTTCATTGAGGCTTTTTGAAATTAGACGAGGAGGAGGAAGCAGATCCAAACCCCCTCCCGGCTCCTCGGAAGCCCCGAAACCCCTGGTTTCTGTTAGGGAAACGGCCCTTCTGCCCTGAAATGAACCTTTGGGACCGGAAACAGCGAAAATCCCAAAACTGCCCTCTACCCCCCCGGGGCCCCTCGGGTCGGCTTAGGTTTATCCTCCGGAAGCCTACCTCCTTTGGACTCCCCCAGGTCCTTAACTAACTTCCTCACCGAAGAACAGACGACCCTTAAAGGGTAGCTTACTTAATCTGGCCTTAGAAGAGCTATCCGCAGCCCAGTTGTGTAGCCACAGATAATGCCAAGCCGCTACCGCTGACGCCATACTTTTGGATAGCCCTCACATAAGATCATAATGGATATCCGCCAAGTACGCTGCCCCGGACTCTAGTTGGGAAGCCTCCCCCGCCAAGAGACTGGGCTGACCCTCCTGCACTTGCTGAGCCCAGCGAAGGCAGGCTCTGGCCACCCACGCTCTGCAAACCGCTGCCTGGAGCGATAACGCGATGACGTCAAACACTTGCCGTAACAAGACATCTAGCTTTCTGTCCTGAACATCCTTGAGAGCTGCACTACCCTCCACCGGAATTGTGGTCTTTTTGGTCACCGCCGAGACGGCTGCGTCCACTTTGGGCGACTTGAAAACCTCTTTATCCTGGTCCAACAAGGGGAAAGACGAGCCATGACCCTGGATCCCCTCAGCGGAGCCTCCGGAATGTTCCACTCCTCCTGGATCATCTCCTGAAACACCCTGTGGACCGGGAACGCCTTCTGACTCTTCCGGAAAACCTGTAGCAACGGATCTTCAAGAGACTCATCCTCTGCCGACCCCGGGACCGGCATATTGAGTGCCTTTAGTGTCTCTACAATGAGTGCTGGCAACTCCTCCCTCCTGAAGACGCGCACCACTCTCGCCTGATCCTCTTTCTCGGAAAGCTCATCTTCCTCCAGTTCATCATCCAGGCCCAAACTACGGCTCTCCTCATCCGACTGCGCACCCTCTGAGGTCCCAGGCTCTTCCCCCTCACCACGGCGTCTTTTGCTACCGCTCAGAGGGTCGCCACTCGCGGGGGCGCCGGGCATTTCCTTGCGCCGCCCGCCTCCGCGGCGTCGCTCTGTTGAGGAAAATTGACAATGGCTGGGAAAAATCATATTGCTAAAACTGTTGCCCCCATTACAGCTTCTGCCTCGGTCCAGACAGAGGTCCTAATGCCAGTTGAAGGACCGGTTCCATGTGCAGGGTGCCTGCATGCTGAAGCTCTGAGGAAACAAGTGGAGGAACTCAGAGAGGAGGTGGCGAGGCTGAGGAGCATTCAAGACAGTGAGAAGTACATTGATGAGATGCTTCTTGCAGCAACCAAGCTCTCCAGCACAGGAGAAGATGGGTACCAACAGAATGTTGATGGTTGGACACAAGTCACCAGGGCCTGCAAAATCACCAATCCAACTTCTCCAGCCCTTGAATTGAAGAACCATTATGCAGCCCTGGAAGTGGAGGAGGTGAAAGCAGCTCTGGAAAGGGAAGAACCAGAGTTCAAGTACCCCAAAGTTGCAGAATCAGTGACCAGAAGGAAACGAAGGGTAGTGGTGGTTGGAGACTCTCTTCTGAGGGGTACTGAGGCGTTCATCTGCCGACCAGACTTGATGTCCAGAGAGGTATGCTGTCTGCCTGGTGCCAAAATCCAAGATGTTACGGAGAGTTTGCCGAGACTCATCAAGCCCACTGACTATTACCCAATGTTGCTAATCCATTTTGGAACAAATGATACTGCCAGGTATACCTCGGAACGTATCAAAAGTGACTTCATGGATCTGGGACAGAGGGTGAAGCAGTTAGGTGCACAGGTGGTGTTCTCTTCAATCCTCCCTGTTGAGGGTAAAGGCCAAGGCAGAGAGGCTCGCATCCTGGAGATGAATGCATGGCTGCGTGGATGGTGTCATTGAGAGCGTTTTGGTTTCCTAGACCATGGGATGCTATTCCAAGGGTTGCAGAGCAGAGATGGCATCAATCTGTCCAAGAAAGGTCAACGCATCTTCGGAAGTAGACTGGCTAATCTACTGAAGAGGGCTTTAAACTAGATTCGTTGGGGATGGGTGAAGAAAGCCCCCAGGTAAGTGAAAGCCCCCAGGTAGGTGATACATTAAATACCTTTATGGAAATGGATAACAGGGGTAACATATGGAAAGCAGTGTGTATTAATGCCCGTAGCATGGGAAATAAGATCCCTGAAGTTGAAGCTTTGGTGGGAGTGGCTGACTTGGATTTAGTGGCAGTTACAGAAACATGGTTCACAGAAAAACCATGACTGGGATGTAACTATACCTGGCTATACTTTATTCAGAAAGGACAGGGGAGGAAGAAGGGGAGGAGGAGTGGCACTATATGTAAAAACTACTATTAAAGCTTTGGAATTACAGAGCTTAAAAGGGAGAGAGGAGGCATTGTGGGTTAAACTAGAAAGAGGGAAAGAGAAATCTATTTGCATTGGTGTGATATACAGACCTCCCTCACAAGAGGAAGAGGTGGACAGAGAGTTAATTGAAGACATACGCAGCATTGCTAAGAAAGGGGAAGTGCTACTAATAGGAGATTTCAATATGCCAGATATTGATTGGCACATTCCTGCTGCAGTATCATCTAGAAGTAAGGAGATCCTGGATTCTCTACAGGGAGAACTATTCAGACAATTGGTAACAGACCCCACACGTGAAGGGGCCATACTGGACTTGGTGCTTACCAATGGTGAAAGTGTTTCTGATGTTGTAGTGGGAGATCATTTTGCATCCAGTGATCACCAGATGGTGTGGTTCAGTATTAGGACTAGGGCTGTTAGAATCCATTCCAAGGTGAGGATCTTAGACTTTAGGAAGACTAACTTTGCGAAGATGGGCCAATACCTCAGGGAGTCGTTAGTGGGATGGGAACAGCTGGGGGATGTAGAAAAACAGTGGGCAAAACTGAAAGGGGGTATTTTAAGGGCAACCAACCTTTTTGTTAAAATGGTAAATAAAGGCAAAAGGAAAAGGAGACCGCTATGGTTTTCGAAGGAAGTAGCTGAAAAAGTGAAGAAAAAGAGGGAGGCCTTCATGAAATACAAGAGATCACAGAGAGAGGAAGACAGGCATCTGTATTTGGAAATACTTAGAGAAGCTAGCAAAGTAGTCAAGAAGGCAAAGATTCAAAAGGAGGAGGAAATAGCCAATGCAATAAAATGGGGGGATAAGACATTTTTCAGATATATTAGTGAGAAGAGAAAGGGCAAAAGTGGTATTGTCAGACTCAAGGGTGCAGGGGGGGAATATGTAGAAGCTGATAAGGATAAAGCGGAATTGCTTAACAAATATTTTTGTTCTGTGTTCACAGATGAAGAACCAGGAGCAGGACCTCAGAAAACACCCACAAATAAGAACAGAAGCGAGGGACATCTTGAACAATTTTCAGAAGACTGTGTTTGTGAGAAACTAGCTCAACTTAAAGTAGACAAAGCGATGGGACAGGATGGGATACACCCTAGAATACTGAGGGAACTTGGGGACGTTCTAGCAACTCCACTGACTGACCTTTTCAATGCCTCGTTGGAGTCAGGAGTGGTGCCAAAGGACTGGAGAGAGGCTCATGTGGTGCCTTTACACAAAAGCGGAAGTAAGGATGTGGTTGAAAACTACAGGTCGGTTAGTAAGAACATAAGACATGCCATACTGGGTCAGACCGAGGTCCATCAAGCCCAGTATCCTGTTTCCAACAGTGGCCAATCTAGGTCATACGTACCTAGCAATATCCCCAAAAGACACAGGTTCCACAATGCTTGTACTGGGTCAAGCATTGATATCCTGGGTCCCTTTTTAATAGTGGTTTATGGACCTTTCCTCCAGGAACTTGTCCAAACCTTTTTTAAACCCAGCTATACTAACAGCCCTTACTACATCCTCCGGTAACAGATTCCAGAGTTTGATTAAACGTTGAGTGAAAAAATATTTTCTCTTATTTGTCTTAAATAGTTTACCCTGTAGCTTCATTACATGTCCCCTAGTCTTTCTATACTCTGATAGCGTAAACAATTGATCCACGTTTATCCGTTCCACTCCATTCATTAATTTATAGACCTCTATCATATCTCCCCAGCCGTCTCTTCTCCAGGCTAAAGAGCCCTAACCTTCTTAGCCTCTCTTCATAGGAGTAGCCTTCCATCCCCTTCACCAATTTGGTGGCTCTTCTCTGTACTTTTTCTAATAACGCTATGTCCTTTAACTTCGGTGGTGAGTAAATTATTGGAAACGCTGCTGAAAGAGAAGATAGTGAGGTTTCTGGAGTCCAGCGGATTACAGGATCCGAGGCAGCATGGATTCACCAGAGGCAGGTCTTGTCAGACAAATCTGATTGATTTCTTTGACTGGGTGACCAGGTAATTGGACCGAGGGAGAGCTCTAGATGTGGTGTATTTAGATTTCAGTAAAGCCTTTGACACTGTTTCTCACAGGCGACTTATAAACAAACTGAGCACCCTAGGGATGGACCCTAAAGTTACTGCTTGGGTTAGAAATTGGTTGGGTGGGAGGCGACAAAGAGTACAAGTAAATGGAGCTCACTCTGAGGAGAAGGATGTTACCAGTGGTGTGCCCCAGGGATCTGTCCTTGGTCCGATTCTTTTTAACATCTTTGTTAGTGATATAGCGGAAGGGCTGTCGGGTAAGGTTTGCCTCTTTGCAGATGATACCAAAATCTGCAATAGAGTAGATACCCAGGAAGGTGTAGATAACATGAGGAGGGATCTAGCTAAGCTTGAAGAATGGTCTAGAATTTGGCAGCTGAGATTTAATGTTAAAAAATGTAAGGTCATGCATTTGGGCTGCAGCAATCCAAGGGAGCAATACAGTATAGGAGGTGAAGTACTTTTGTCCACTAAAGAAGAGCGGGACCTAGGCATGGTTGTGTCTGATGATCTTAAAGTAGCTAAACAGGTAGAAAAGGCGACGGCAAAAGCTAGAAGGATGCTTGGGTGCATACGGAGAGGAATGGCTAGCAGAAAAAAAGGAGGTGATAATGCCTCTGTATAAGTCTTTGGTGCAACCTCATTTGGAGTATGGTGTGCAATTCTGGAGACCGCACCTTCAAAAGGATGTGAACAGGATGGAGTCGGTGCAGAGGGTGGCTACTAAAATAATTAGTGGGCTTCATTATAAAGCATATGAGGACAGACTGAAGGATCTTAATATGTACACCTTAGAGGAAAGGCGGGATAGAGGTGATATGATTGAGATGTTTAAATACCTCCGTGGCATAAATGTTCAGGGAGAGAGCCTCTTTCAATTGAAAGCAAGTTCTGCTACGAGGGGACATGGGATGAGGGTGAAGGGAGATAGATTCAGGAGTGATATGCGGAAATATTTCTTTACAGAAAGAGTAGTGGATCCATGGAATAGTCTCCCAGTGGAGGTGGTAGGGATGAGGACAGTAACTGAATTCAAAAAGGCATGGGACCAACACAGAGGATCTCTAAAGGTAAAAAGTGGACTGTTGTAGTTGTTGTTACGGAAGGACAGACTAGATAGGCCATGTGATCTTTTTCTGTCATCATGTTTCTATGTTTCTAAAATTGCCCAACATTGCCTGTTGCAGTAAAGACACAAACTGCTGCGAAAAAATAGAAGTTAACTCCTTAGGGAAAAGTGCCTGTGCACTGTAAGTGCTTGAGAGGGAAGAGGGCCCTGCCACAGGCTCTTCCTGGGCAGATTCAGGGACTGGGGAGGGCAAGGGTGCTGACCCTCCCCCCGCTGCCCCAGAATGTTGTTCCCCCATGGATTCTAGGGCCACAGACTCCCCTACACAGGATTTGCAGACCCCTGTGCTGGCGCTCTTCCGAGCCCCACAAACCATGCACTGGGGCTTGGAAGGCATTGCTAAACAAGTAAGACGAACAACTACAGAAATGCAGGAAGAACTCTCAGATGCAGGCTAAAATACTCCCCTTAGCCAGACCGCAGCACCGGGATAGGAGACACAGCCCAAGCCTGAAATACCCAGCTAATACACGTTAAGAGAAGAAAACATGAGAGATATATATTTTTTTTTTTTTTTTTAAGCGCCCAAGAGGCTCCAGAATGACCAGAGACGCTGGGCCTGCAGGCTGAACACGCCGCTGCCACGCGGCAGGGCCAAGAACTGCTTCGCACCAAAATCAACGCGCCGACGAAAAAGAAAAACACAGAGGTTTCGGGACTAGACTGGGGACATGATCAGGAACTTATGTTCTTATGTACAAGAGCATACAAACCTCTCCTCCCCCCCCCTCCCTGAAGGTGCAGGCAAAAGAACCGCAGTGCTAAGAAAACCGCTCTTATCTCCAACCTGTTGATGGGTCAACCGCTTTCCTCGTGGGTCCATCAACCCTGTGTGACTGGGTCCTGGCAGTGTGCTCCCCAACCTCACAGACTGGCATCCGTGGTCAGGGGAATCCAAATCGGGTACCTCCAAACACATCCCTAATGAGAGTTTCGCCAGCACCAACCACCACCAGAGTGGCATCTGAGTAATCGGGACACACTAGTCTCGTAGATAAGCTTTGCCTCTGCAGAGACTGGCATGCTAGGAGTGACTGCATGTGTGCCCATGCCCAAGGGACCAACTCCAGAGTGACAGCCATCGATTCCAACAATTACAGGTAGTACCATGCTGAAGGTTCTGGTAACCGCAGAAAGTGGCGGACCTGGAACCGTATCTTCTGCACCCGATCCTGGGGTAAAAGATGCAGCTCCAAATTGACCAGATCCTGTGCAGGCTCCAAGTGGCTCTTGGCCAAGTTCATCACCCAACACAGCTGCTGAAAGCATGAGATCACACGCTGCGTGGCCTTCTAGCTCTCCTAATATGACTTTGCTCGTATCAGCCAATCAATCATCGAGGTAGGGCATCCCTCCCTGATACAGTACCGCTGCCACGATTACCATGACCTTGGTGAACGTCAGAGATGCTGTGGCTAGCTAGAATGGCAATGCCTGAAACTGAAAGTGCCCCCCCCCCCCCAAACCACAAAGCGGAGAAAATGCTGAGTGTAGTGGGATGTGTAGATAGGCCTCCATGAAGAATCCTCCTTCGCACACCGCAATGATGAATGAGTGAAGTGTTTCCATGCAAACATTTGAGACCCCTAAGGCCCTGTTTATATGCTTGAGGTCCAGTAGGTCTGAATGATCCCTCCTTTTTGGGGACCACACAATAGATTGAGTAACAACCGCGTCCGTATTGATCTCTGGGAACTGGAACCACCACTTCGATCTGCAGTAGCTGTTGAAGCATCTTCTTGACCATTACAACCTTTCCCAGCATCCTGCATGATATAACATGAAGGAGTCCGGCAACAGGCATGCAAACTCCAACACACACCCCTCTCAGATCACCTCCAATACCCATTGGTCAGAGGTGATCAAGGCCCAGGTGGATAGTAACCACTGAAGGCGCCACCCCCCACCTGTTTCACCCTGTCCTGGGCCCTCCTCACGTCATTGCGACTTCTTGGGGACCGAGGAAGCAGCAGAGTAATAGCCCTGCCCACTCCTCAGCCACCCCAAACGGGTGGGCCTCTGTTCGGATAATGCACCCTCTGAAAGGGAGCAAAGCGGGCTGCCTGGAAACATCAAAAGTCTCTTGGCTGGCGTTTGGCCGGTTTTGGCTTATTTACCAGGAATTTGCCGCCCTTGGACTCCCCCCCCATGCCTTCACCAACTTATCTAAGTCCTCCCCAAACAGAAGCTTTCCTTTAAAGAGGAGCTGACTGAGGAGTGTCTTGGAAGAGACATCTGCTGCCCAGTTGCACAGCCACAAGAGACACTGTGCCACAATGGCATGCCATACTCTTGGACGAAGCCCTGATCAGATCCAGAAAGGCAACGCCCGACTCCAACCGGGCTGCCTCCACTGAGGTTTGCTGCAAATGACTGTCAGCCTCTGAAAGGACCTGAGCCCAAAGTAGACATGCTAGGGAAACATAGGCCCCACAGATGGATGTCTGCAATGTCATGGCATTGATGTCTTATCTTTATATCTTTATCTTTATTAAAACATTTGATAAACCGCCCAGGCCGAAGCATCAGGGCGGTGTACAATCGTAAAAAGGTGACAGCTGCTAAGAAAGGAAGGAAAGAAAAGAACGCCAAATGATAATAGGACAGCAAAAGAAATAGCAGAGAGTAAAGAGGGGCAACAGAAAACAGCAGAGCAACAAAATTTAAAACAATAATAATAATAATATAAACTTAAAAACAATAAGAAATTAAAGGAGTGGGGAGAGGAGAGGGAGACTCGAACCAGATATAGGTGGAGCGAGAGGCGAGACTAGGGGAACATGACACCAGCGGTGAGGGGAAAATAGGAAAATAAGAGGGAGGGAGGGAGGGAATAAAGGGCTAGGTGGGAAAGACATCATCAGTGGGGGGAGGGAGATTGAATGCTTGACAGAAAAGATGAGTCTTGAGAAGGGCTTTAAAACGAGTGTAGGAGGGTTCTAAACGGAGAGGTAAAGGAAGAGAATTCCAGAGGGCGGGGCATAGAAAGAAGAAGGCAGAGTGTCGGGTGGATTCGAGACGGGCCTGAGTGGGTGAGGGAAGAAAGAGACGATTACCATGGGCAGACCGGAGAAGGCGGGGAGAGGGCTGAAGACGGATAATATTGGCTAGATATTGGGGGGAGTCAGAGAAAAGGGCCTTGTGTGCAAGGATGAGTAGTTTAAACACAAACCGAAACTTGATAGGGAGCCAGTGTAAAGAAGAGAGACAGGGGGAAACATGGGAGCGGAGAGGGGATAGAGTAATAAGACGGGCGGTGGCATTTTGAACGATTTGAAGGTGGTGAAGTTGGTGAGAGGGAAGACCGGCATAAACAACGTTGCAATAATCAAGTCGCGAAATAACTAGAGATAAGACCAAAGTGATAATAGAAGAGTGTGAAAAGTAAGAACGGACAGCTTTGATGCGACGTAGGTGAAAGAAGGAGGAGCGGGCAACAGAGGAGATATGGTCATGAAAAGAAAGAGATGAGTCTAGAGTAACACCCAGATAGCGAAGAGTGGAGGTGGAAGGGATAGAATGGGGACCCATGACAGGAAGCACTGAGGGAGAAGGACGACCAAAAGTAACCCAAAGAGCAGCAGATTTGGTGGGATTAACATGCATGAAGTTTGACTCAAACCAGGATGTGATGGAGGAGAGACAGAAGTTAAGTGGAGTGAGATCAGGGGCAGAGGGAGAGGTATGTCAAATGCCTGTCTGAGCAGAGCTTCCATCTTCTTGTCCTGGGGGTCCTGCAAGGCTGCATTACCTTTCATCAGAGTAGTAGTCTCCTTTGTGACAACAGATACTACTGTATCCACCTTAGAGGACTGCAGCTGCTCCTCCTTCTGATCTGGCAACAGATATAATTAGCCATGGCATGCCTACCGTGCAGCTCTGCCTCTGGCACCAAACCACTCTGTCATAGTTCAACCAGCCAATTCAGTCCAATGTCTGTCAAGCACTGTAAACGCTGTCTCTCCTCTGCCCTATGACTCCTGCTACAGCTTCCAACTCAATGCATCAAGTGGCTGTCCCAGAGAGGCTTCACACCATCCCCTCCCAAGCACTGCACTGTGGGCTCATCCTCAAACCGCTTAGAAATTCAATATTTACTCACCAAATCCAGCAACCCAAACAAGCAGGCAAGTGCCGGTAAACTCCAATAGAGAAGGGACCCAAACCAAGGTCCATCAAGCCCAGTATCCCGTTTCCAACAGTGGCCAATTTAGGTCATAAGTACCTAGCAGTTTCCCCAAAAGACACAGGTTCCAGAATGCTTGTATTGGGTCAAGCAGTGATATCCTGAGTCCCTTTTAATAATTGTTTATGGACCTTTCCTCCAGAAACGTGTCCAAACCTTTATTAAACCCAGCTACACTAACAGCTTTTACTATATCCTCCAGTAACAAATTCCAGAGTTTGATTACACATTGAGTGAAAAAAATATTTTCTCTTATTAGTCTTAAATAGGTTATCCTGTAGCTTCATTGCATGTCCCCTAGTCTTTCTATATTCTGATAACGTAAACAACCGATCTACGTTTACCCGTTCCACTTCATTCATTAAATTTATAGACCTCTATCATATCTCCCTCTCAGCCATCTCTTTTCCAGGTTAAAGAGCCCTAACCATTTTAGCCTCTCTTCATAGGGGTATCCTTCCATCCCTTTACCATTTTGGTGGCTCTTCTCTGTACCTTTTCTAATAACACTATATCCTTTTTGAGATACAGCAACCAGAATTGCACACAATAGTCAAGGCACAGTCGCACCATGGAACGATACAGAGGCATTATAATATCCTTAGTTTTATTTTCCATTCCTTTCCTTATGATACCTAGCATTCTATTTGCTCTCTTGGCTGCCACTGCACACTGGGCAGAGGGTTTTAACATATTATCCATGATACCACCTAAATTTTTTTTCCTGGGTGGTGGTTCCTAATGTGGAACCATGCATCGTGTAAGCATAGTTTGGGTTGTTCTTTCCTAGGTGCATAACTTTGCACTTGTCCACATTAAATTTCATCTGCCATTTCCTTATCGTCCCTCCAGTCCAGTCCCATCCTACACCTTTGGGTAGTGCATCTCGGAGACTGAGCATGTCATCTTTTTGATGACACTAGTGTACCACCAGCCCCAGTAAGCTCAGTCTCCAAGCAGCTGGAGGAGGCTGTGAGCCAGGGTGCTAGACTCACTGTAGAGACAACTAAGGAGATAGGTTTTAGTTAGAGTTTGCTTTTACTTCCCCTGTTAAGGTACAGGTTTCTTTGTTTTTAAAGGCAGAAGTAAAACAAAAAATCAGAAGGAACAGAGAGAACCCAGGGGACAACAGGGCTGAGGGGAGGATATTCCTTCTTCCCCCTCTCCTGGGGGGGGGAGGGGTTTGGAGTTCTGTGGGTGCCTTCCTCAGTCCAAGACTTCTGGCTGCTCCCGAACCCGTTATCAGGTGAGGAGCTGCTGCAGGGGCTGCAGTTGCTTGACAGGAGTGAAAGCTGGCAGCCCCGAGTCACCCCCCTTAGCGTCAAAGCCGGGTAGGAAGGCTGAGCGCGAGGGGTAGAAAAGCCATGTGGCAAAGAGGCTCCAAGGTAAGAGTAGCGGGGGGGGGGGGGGGGGAGGACAGCAGGAACCCCTAGCAACCGCCAGAACACAAGGAGACAAAGAGCGGCCTGAAGCCACATGTTTGGGAGCCTGCAGCGGTGTAGGAAACTCCCCCTGCTGCATTTAGGTGCGATTTCTTCTCATTCAGGCCCACATGTGTTTAACCCGCTGCTGTGCTTTGGGTGCCCGGGAGAGGCAGCCACCGGAGAATAAAGCAGGACAGAGCAGCCTCTTCTTAGGGGGCCATTTGCAGTTTCTTTTTAATTTCAGCTTCAGTTAATTCGATTTTGGTTTGGTTTTATTTTATTTTAGTTCAAGTACTCTAGTGCTGTGTGCCTGAGCCTGTGGGGGTGCACTGTGCTGGGGATCCTTTTACCTACCCGGCTACAGATTGGGGGCATTCCTGGGGTGTGCTCCCAGCCCTTCCCACCATGCCGGCCAGACCACAGTGCCTGGTATAGGGTGGTATCAAGGGGCGTGAATCCCACTTATTTATTTATTTAACTGTATGTTTATGTTTATTAAAATTCTTTCTATACCGCCCCATACCAATGGCGTCTAGGCGGTTTACAAGTTAAAAGAATAAAATACAATACAGGCCGTCAGAAAATGAAAAAGAACGCCAATTAAAATCATTAAAAGGACAGAAAAGAAACAGAGGACAGCAAGCACAGCAAAAGAAAACATCAACAAGAGGAGGGAGAGGGAGACAAAGACGGGGAAGGGAGGTCAAACGCCAGACAAAACAAATGGGTTTTTAGTTGTTGTTTGAAAGCTTGGTATGAATGCTCTGCACGAAGGGGGGGGGGGGGGGAAGCGAGTTCCAAAGCCTAGGACCCAGAAAATAGAAAGCCGAAGAGCGTGTTGACTCCAGGTGAGCTTGAGAAGGAGAAGGAAAAGGAAGGGCCAATCGATTAACGTGGATAGAACGGAGCAGGCAATGAGGAGTGCGGAAATGAAGAAGATCAGCAAGGTAAAGAGGGGTACCTGCGTGAGTCACCCTGTGCACAAACGTGAGAACCTTATACTGTACCCGAAAGGAAACCAGTAACCAATGATGGTGCAAAAGTAGGGGAGTGACGTGTATTTATATCCCGCTTTTCACCGGGATTAAGCACAAGGAATGCTTAATCCTTAAGCATTCCTTGTGTTATACAGCTCAAAACTGATTCAATGCACAATGACTTGATGTAGACATGTGGGAAAGGCCTAATCAGATAGGCCATTGTTTGTTGCTGGGCGGATTTTCAGAGGGCTGTTGTGCTAGGTCAGGTGATGTAACTGACAATTGGTTGAGACATTGTTACTTTAATAGTAATACTGTAATCAATGTAATATATTCCATTGCCGTTGTTTTACTATGGATAGCCAGTTACCTCATTGTATTATTGAGTTGCAATTTAATAGTTGAATGTTTACTTTTATAAATTTGTTCTATGTAAAAACCTGTTCTATGTAAAATAGTTCTAAACCTGTTCTATGTAAATTAGTTTCTAAACCTGTTCTATGTAAAATAATAGCATTCTATTATTAAACTTTGTTTACTTGTAAACCGCCACTGATCGCTGGAAGTGGCGGTATAGAAGAGATGTATAAATAAATAAATAAATAAATAGGTACATCAGATAAAAAGTCAGAGACAGAAATAAACATAAGTGTAAAAAAAAAAAAAGGTGCTGTATATATAGGTTTGTAGCAGCTACAGTTCTGTGGAAAACAGGAAGTACCTGCATACAAGAAATGTATGTAATTTGAAAGATAGTCAGTCAGTGGATTGGACGCAAATGAAATCCTTCCATCTGTCTATGGTCAGTGAGTAACCTGAAATGATCATCTCTTGTCTTTTAGCCCAGATTATGTACCTATTAAATCTGTAATATTGCTTGTAAGGGAAGATGTACTCCCTTATAGCCATTTGTAGTATTAGAATAACAATGTAAACTTTACTTGGAGAACGTGTCAGTTTGATTGGATCAGGGCAAGGTCCATTTCATATCTTTAAGATACAACACTGCAGCGCATTCTAAAAATCCTGAAGATATGCAGTCTTTGATGTGGTGTGGTCTCGGAGGTAGGCGTCTGCCTAAACTGCATGCAAGAGGCTGTCATGGGAGCGGGACCTGCAGAATGAGATGAGGCAGGAGAGTCCCTCCTGGTTGCAAGAGACCCTGGGGGGGGGGGGGGGGGCGCCATGTTACCTTCAATGGATCTGGCCCCTGGTGCCTGGACCATCCACCCCTTGAGCCCAGGGTTCAGTAGGGCTCCTGAGCGAGTTCTTACCAGAGTTTTTCTTACTTTTGCAGAAGGCGTTTTGCCTACCAAGTGGCTCCTCAGCCCTGTAACACAGTGCTAAGAGGATATCAGATGCATGAGTCAGGAGCAGTGGTGTCTAAGCAGGCTAGAGACTTAGAGGAATGGCAGCAATTGCCGTTGTCGGAGGGGCTGGATGGGGAAGACCTTGACACGGAGCAAGATCTGCAGAAGAAGGAGAGATCCCAGAACAGGAGGATCAGGCCCAGACTGTTTGGGTTTTCCGCTGGAAGGAGCTACCAGTGCTCATCTTTATGATTATATTTATGCAGTTTCTCGATATACTACCCAGGCCGATGGCCATTAGGGCGGTTTACAATCACTACAAGCGGGTATTGATACAATTCTTCGTCCCCAGAAGGGCTCACATTCTGTGTACCTTGGAGACCCTGAAGGCCCTGAATATGCCTGCTAACCTCTCGGCAGAAGAAGAGGCGCTATAGGATCCACTGTTCCAGGCGGTACGGAAATCGCAGAAAGTCTTACCAGTATATGGAGTAGTAGGACAGATGATCCAGGATGAGTGGGATCTGCCGGAGGTTGGCCTTAAAGGGGTGAAATCCATGACGCCCCTATACACGCTGCCAGAGCAAGAACGAGCTCCTTTGATCACCCAAAGTGGACGCAGCGGGGTTGGCAGCAGTCAAAGAGACCTTGACTTGTTTCCTGCAGCTGAGAGCCGTGGAACTGGTTCCGTGAGACCAGTACATCTGCAGTCAATGCTTCATGTATTTTGTGGTGCCCAAATGGAAGGTTCCTTTCGCCCAATTCTCGACATCGAGGGCATGAACTATGGTCTCCGGGTACCGCATTTTCACAGTAATAATGGCGGTAGGAAGCGGAGATTTTGGGCGACTCTCGATCTCGCAGAGGCTTATCTGCACGTTCCCATCCATCACATCAGCAGTTTCTCCGCTTTGCAGTGCCAAGGGGCCATTTTCAGTTTCAAGAATTGCCCTTCGGCCTGGCGACCACCCCCCATACCTTCACCAAGGTCATGGTGGTGGTGGCGGCAGCAGCAGCTCCCCACAAGGAAGGGATTCTTGTCCACCCATATCTAGACGATTGGCTGGTCCAGGCGAAGTCCAGGGACGATAGTGAAAAGAGCAACAACACGGGTGGGAGAGTTCCTTCAAAGTCTTGCTTGGGGTCAACCTGGCCACAAGTCAGTTACGGCCGGCACAGGAGCTAGAGTATTTGAGAGCGTGCTTTGATACCTGCGTGGGCAGGATTTTCCTGCCGGTTCACCGCGTGCAGAAGCTACGACAGCGCATACGGCAGGTCCTGAAGATGGTAAGACCATCACAGTGGCGGCATCTGCAGGTTCTGGGAACCATGGAGGCCACTCTCGAGCTAGTCCCATGGGCAAGGGCGCACATGCAACTGCTGCAGAGGGCTCTGCTAAGTCGATAGTCCCATCAGAGTCAACCCCTGTCCCAAGTACTCCCCTGCTCGCGGAGCACCAGGAGAACCCTCAGTTGATGGCTGCATGTGGGGAGCCTGGAAGGAGTCCCCGGTGTGGGTTCCTCTGATGACCGATGCCAGCCTGTCAGGTTGGAGATCCCATTGCGAAGGACACTTTGTTCAGGGACAAAAGTCCGCAGGAGGCCCTGTGGTCGATCAACAGGATCAAGATGTGAGCAGTGACCTTGGTGCTAGAAGGTTTCGAGCCATGGTTGCAGGGGAAGGTGGTCCAAGTCCTCTCGGACAATGTGACCATGGTGGCTTACATCAATCGGCAAGGAGGCACTGGCAGTGCAGCCCTGGAGGAGGCAGTCAAAGCTATTTAGATGGGCAACGATTCTTCTCCAGGAATTATCGGTGGCGCACGTAGGTGTTGACAGTGTTACGGCAGCCTACCTCAGCTTGGACCCTGGAGAGTGGCAGCTCAATCAGGTGGTGTTCGAGCAGGTGGTCCGCCGAAGGGGCACACCGGTCATGGACCTAATGGCAATGTTTGAGTTGGCCAAGGCCTGCCAGTTTTTCAGCAGAAGAAGAGAGGAAGTCCAAGGGGCCTGGATGCTCTAATTCAGCAGTAGCTCGAAGAGGGTCTTCTCTGTTTTTCCCCGTGGGTGCTCATAGGCTGGTTAGTGCAATGGCTAGAGGTGCACCGGGGATTTGTAATTCTGGTGGCACCACACTGGCCAAGGTGCCAGTGGTATGCTGACCTGATTCGTATACTGGCGAATTGACTGTGGGTGGTTGGCTTCTGGTTGTAAGGACCTTTTGACGCAGGAGCCACTTTGTATGCCGCAGGTGGATCAATTATCACTTACAGCAAGGCTCTTGAAAGGGTGAAGTTGAAGAAGAAAGGATAATCAGGCTCAGGGTTAGTGGCCTTGCTACAGGCCCAGAGGTGGTCTACGAACCTGGCGTGCATCTCCGTAGGGCGCATCTTTGAATCATGGTGCGGAGAGAGGTAGGCATGCCCTTCCACTGCCTCCGTCCCAGATATCTTGGCGTTATTGCAATCTGGTTTTGATAAAGATCTAGTTGCCAGTTCCTTGAGGGTGCAATTGGCGGCGATTTCCAGTTATTGTGGGAAAGTCCATGGGGTGTCGTTGGGTACACACCCAGACAGGCTGAGCTTTCTAAGAGCAGTGACCCACCTCCATCTGCCAAAGAGGGTAGTGGTACCGCCTTGGACTCTCAATCTGGTGCTGATGGTGCTGTCTGGGGAACCCTTTGAGCCAAGCTTTCCTGAAGGATTTGACTCTGAAAATGGTATTCCTGGTGGCGATTTGCTCGGCCCGCAGGATTTTGGAACTTCGGACCCGGTCATGCCAGGATCCATTCCTTTCCTTCTCCAAGGAGAAAGTGGTCCTGCGCCCGGTACCTTCATTTTTGCCCAAGGTGGTGTAAGCATTTCATGTAAATCAGGCCGTTTCCTTACCAGCTCTGGCGAGCACGGATGTGGGCAAGAGCAGATATGGGCTCTGCCACTCCACAGCTGTGCCACTTGGATGCGAAGGTATGTGAAAAGGGTATCGTCCTTTTAGAGATCGGACCATCTGTTGATTGTTTGGCGGGTCGCGCAAAAGTGAGGCAGCAGCTAAGCCTCCATTTCCAGATGGATCAGTGAGGCAATCATGCATGTATACCTCTTGAAGGGTAGAGCAGTGCCGGTGGGGTTGCAGACGCATTCCACGAGGACTCAGGCAGCCTCGTGAGCAGAGTATAGTTTAGTTCCGCCGGTGGAGATCTGTAGGGTGGCATAATTTATCTGAACATTTTCACTTGGATGTCCAGGCGGCGGGGTACACTCATTTTGGATCAGCCGTGCTTCAGGCTGGTTGTGCGGGTCCCTCCCTTTAGTTTAACTGCTCTGATACATCCCAGAGGTGCGGGACTGGACTGAAGGGACGATAAGGAAAGAGAAATTAGATTTCCCTGCTAATTGTTGTTCCTTGAGGAACAGTAGAAGGTAGCGGAGGACAAAGACCACGGCCAAACACAAGGAGAAATCCAAAATACTTTATTGTAGACCCAACTTAACAAGTTTCGGCCCCAAGCCTTCATCAGGGGTCTAAGGACAAACACATGAACACAAAATTAAAATATGAATAATCATATAACAGACAAACGAAAAATAAAAATAATTAAAATACATAAAAAAGTGTATAATACATTACCAAAGAGAACAAAATGAAACATCTAAGGGGTGGACCAAGCCACCTTCATGGAGCTTCATCTTTGTAATGCAATTTAGTCTGTGTACATTTGCTCTCTCTTTTCATTTACACCACAAAGAGAAGGTTCTGTTCATCCACCTTGTTTAAGTGTATTGAATTATGTTTTTAGACGTTGTCACGCCCATAGCCCCTTACATGTGTATGGAGGGGCGTGCTTGTTAGATAGAGTTACCCAATTAAGCAATGTTCCAGACTGGCTATCTTGCAAAGGATTATGGTACTGGTAGTCTAGTCATGCGGTGCTTGCCTTTGAGGTAAATAAAGACAATGTAGTTGGCTCGAGTGTAAGGCAGTAACAGAATATTTATTTATGAGGTAAATCCAGATGCACACAGATTCTACTTGGTAACACCTTAGGATGTATTCTCCAGGATTTTATATTCAAAATAATAATACAACTGAAAGGTAAAGCAAGTAGCTTGTAAAGTCCATTAACAATAGAAAGTCTCTCTCTCAGCCACTGCCGACAAAGCTGCTCAGCCGTGCTGCCTTAAAGGAAACCAACAAAAGTAAAAGCTTCTTCACAAAACAAAAACAGCTTTTCTTTTCCCATGCAAAGCACTTTGTATCCAACATGTGCATAGCCTGAGCTGTGTGCTGCTCTGATACCAGCTGGCTAACAAGCTCCAATCAACAGCTCTTTTCCTTCTCTACATAAGTATTTACACAAACTTCTAGTGCCGGTTATTAGAAGATTTCCCTTTTGATGTTTGATCCCACTTTCAGGATTTCTCTGTGCTAGCAACCTTGCATAAAGAACAGTCCATGAGATTATCGTCCTCCTCTGTAAGTATAGCTTGTTCTTCTATTTGCATAGGTTCTATATCAGGAGCTGGATCAGAGGGCTTTACTAACTGACCTTCATTAGGACAGAAACTGTGTCTAAACACTTTGCCTTGCTTTAGGTTAGACAAACGTTCATAGTTCATACCTGGGTTAAAGCTGGCATTAGGCTGTCCTCTCAAATATTCTGGCCAGTATGCATTGGAGCTTTTATATCCTGTCCTCCAGTCTATATTCCTGGACCTCAGGGCATTTGCTCCATACCTCTTCTTAGGGTTCCCAGCTGAAGTTCTCCAAGCCTTTGGATTTCCCCAATCCCTTGAAGCTGGCTTCTCCCAGGAATCTCTCCAAGAACCTGAACCTCTCAGAGCTCCTCTTTCCTTGCTCTCACGCTTGCCTTCAAGCCTCCTCTCAGGATTGCCTCCTCGCTCTCCTCATCTTCCAGGCTTAAGCTTCCCTCGTCTTCTCCTCTCTGCATATCCTGTGCTAGTTTTAAAGTTACCAGTTTCCAACCCCTCCCTTGCACTCCCCAGGTGTTGGTGATCAAAGTCTCTCCTGGCAGCTGAGTAATTAGTAGTGACGTAAGGGTTTCTCAATCTGGGCTTATACTACTGCACCTCATCTCCGCTAGAGGCTCTCTGCAGCCTGGAATAACCTGTCTTTTAGGTAAATATGCAGTTTTACTCCTGTGACCTGCCAAAAACAGGTCCCTTGATTAGGGTAAATTCCCTTCCTTTATCACTATGCTCTGGGCAGCTTCCTCATCACAACATTTGACCTTGTATTCTGTTTTTTCTAGTGTTCATTTATTATGCATATTTGTTCTGTATGGCAAGTCAAACACGAACTCCAGTCCAGTCCCGGAACCCTCCCTGAGTGCTTTCTGTGATAATCTATGCACACCCCGGTCCTGAAGCTGGTTCCCTTGGTGGAGGAAGTGGCCAGGGGGAGTCGGGGAGGGGTGTGTAATCAGTGTTTCAGGGAGGGGTGGACCAGAAGAGCTGTCGGTTGCTTGCTTCCCGCTGGTTGGGGTTGCTCAGGCGCTCAACAGGTAAGGCCTCCCCATCCTGGAGGGGGGACAGGGTATCCTTTCCAGGGGATGGAGGGGGTGCTAGTTTATTTATACATAGAAGTGTTTGTTGAATGTTTAACTACTTATTTGTTGCTCCTCTGAGTCCGCTTTGTCAATAGGTACTGGGGCTGGTGGGCGGTGCCAGCTGCATATGTACACTGCAATGCAATGTGTGCCTTCGAGTCAGTACTGACTCCTGGCGACCCAGAAGCTCCTGGGTTTTCTTGGCAGTGTCACCGGAAGTAGATTGCCAGGCTTTTCTTCCGAGGCAATGGAAGGTTAAGTGACTTGCCCAAGGCCACAAGGAGTGCTAGTGGGAATCGAACCCTGGTTGCTTGGTTACCAAGCCAGTGTTCTAACCACTAGGCTACTCCTCCACTCCATATGTACACTAGTGTCATCAAAAAGATGACATGCTCAGTCTCCAAACTGCTGGAGGAGGTGCGGGACTGGACTGAAGTTCCTCAAGGAACAACAATTAGCAGGTAAGTCTAATTTTTCTTTAGATGTCCAGTCTTCCAATTTATCAAGATCCTCCTCTTGCAATTTTCCAAAATCCTCATGGGTTTTAACAACTTAATAGTTTTGTGTCATCTGCAAAATCTGATAACCTCACTCGTTATTCCCATTTCCAGGTCATTTATGAATATGTTAAAAAGCAGCAGAACCAGCACAGATCCCTGGGGTACGCCACTATTCACCTTTTTCCATTGGGAACATTGGCCATTTAGCCCTACCCTCTGATTTCTATCTTTTAACCAGTTCCTGATCCACAATAGTACACTGCCTCCTATCCCATGACTTTTTAGCTTTGCCAAAATTCTCTGATGAGGGACCTTGTCAAAGGCTTTCTGAAAGTCCAGATACACTCTAATCAACCGACTCACCTTTGTCTTCCTGTTTATTCACACCTTCAAAAAAACATAACAGATTAGTAAGACAAGATCTTCTAAAGCCATGTTGGCTGTCTCCCATTAAGCCATGACTATCTACATGATGAATAATTGTGTTCTTTATGATGGTTTCTACCATTTTTCCTGTTACTGATGTCAGGGCTCACTGGTCTGTAGTTTCTCGGATCACTCCTAGAACCCTTTTCAAAAATTGGCGTTACATTGGCCATCCTCCAGTCTCCAGGTATTACAGATAATTTTAATGATAGTTCACAGATTACTAATAGCAGGTCTGCAATCTCATATTTCAATTCTTTCAACACCCTTGGATGTATACCATCCTGCCCAGGTGATTTGCTACTCTTCAATTTATCAAATAGTTGTAATACATCTTCCCGATGTATCAATATTTCTTTTAATATATCATCTTTAAATACCATTTCAAGTAGGGGCAGCTTCCCTACATCTTCTTCAGTAAAGACCAAAGCAAAGAATTCATTCAGTCTCTCCGCTATGGCCTTGTCCCCTTAGTGCCCCATTTATCCCTCTATCATCTAATGGTCAAACTGACTGTCTCACAGGGGTTTTTTTGCTATGAATGTACTTGAAAAAATCTTTAATTATGCATTTTTGCTTCCATAGCAAGCCTCTTCTCGAATTCTCTCTTTGCCTGCCTTATCAATGCCCTGCATCTAACTTGCCAGTGCTTGTGTTTCCAGTTTTCGTCATTTGGCTTTTTTTCCCATTTCTTGAAAGATGCTTTTTTGGCAGCAACAGCCTCTCTGACCTCATCTTTAAACCATGCTGGCAGTTTTTTGGACTTCCACTTTTCTTAAAGCATGGAATACAGCTATTCTGGGCTTCCAAGTTAGTATTTTAAACAACCCCCAAGCTTGATGTAAGTCTTTAACCTTTGCAACTGCTCCTTTTATACAAGCATTGTGGAACCTGTGTCTTTTGGGGAAACTGCTAGATACGTATGACCTAGATTAGCCACTGTTGTAGGATACTGGGCTTGATGAACCTTGGTCTGACCCAGTATGGCATATCTTATGTTTTTAGTTTTTTTTTTAACTATTTTCCTTGTTTTATCATAGTCTCTCTTTCGTGAGTTAAAAGGTAGTACTGTGGATTTCCTTATCATCCCATCTCCATTAATTAAATCAAATGCGATCAATTTCCTTACCATCCCTCCTTATGTAGACGCATCGCAAACTCCTCCTGCTCCCTGCACCGAAGGCAATCAGGCCCCTACAGGACTGCATAAAATCAAACCCCCCCCAAAGGGCAGGCCTGTGCCTGAGGGCCTCGCCAGAGGGCCCTTTGGCGTGGACCTTAGGCCAATCAAGCTTTCCCAGCACAACCCAACTAGCAATCAGATAATCAGCAAACAATACCAAAAGCAACCAGATGCAAAAGATCAAAGCAAGGGAATGCTAATCGAGCCTAGACAGCAACCTCCACAACCCCCAAGCCTGAAAAAAACCAAACAATAAGAGTTTTGACTCCAGCCGCCTCCCTCAGCAGCATTGGAGGAGGTGGAAGACAACAGGGAGTAAGTATTGCACTCTAAACTGGTTGCATTCTCTCACAAGAAACCACAAGGCTACATCAGAGATGCACAGTCCCATAGCAAAGCAACATATCCTGGTCCTCCTCATCATAAACTATGGTCTACTATGCAGACCCACCAGAGCTACATATATCTACACTATATCCGTAGTATCCCTGCAACCACATCCTCTTCTCATACTACCCCACCAACCAAGTTGGCAAGCCACATTCAAGCAATCATGCAGGAGAACCCCTAGATTAATAAGAATTCAAACATCTCCTGACACTATATTACATCACCCAGAAGCCACCACTACCTCCCTATCAACATAGGGCTGATCAATGCTCACTCCATTCACAATAAGATAAACACAAAGACCACATTCAGTACCAACAATCTGACATCTTATGCATCACTGAATCATGGCTTAAGAGCACAGACCAATTTCTTGTAAACCAAATCACTCCATACACACACATATCATATAACTCCCCACACTCACAAAAGAGGAGGAGAAGTACTTATCCTAGCCCGAACAGACCTCAAATTTAAGACTACCAGCTCCTCAAGCTCCAAGAACTGTGAGATAATCAACATCGAAAACAATCATACAGCCATCTGCCTAACATACAGACCCCCCAATGCAGGTGCTGTAGCTACATCAATAATACTGGAATCACTATGTGCAGCCAAGTCTCCCTGCAAACCTATGCTATTACTAGGAGATTTAAACCTCATCTCAGCATCCAGCAAAGATGAAACAGCCTTCCACCAAGCCATGAAATCCTTGCAACTCTACCAACTACCAACCCAACCTACGCACCGCTCAGGATCCATCCCAGAACTTGTATTTGCAACCAAGAGCCTCTTATAAGAGGACAGCATAAGTGCTCCCATAGTAACACCCGTACCCTGGTCAGACCACCTTGCTATAGAATTTAAGATCCAGCTCCCATCCACACCCGAACCACAGAAAACACCCATCTTGACAAGAAGATTTAAGGGTTGACAGAGACAAATTTCTCAGCGACATCCTCCATAACCTCCCCCAAGACTACACTGATCTAGACAAGGCTATAGACATATGGAATACCACCATAAGCACAGCTGCAAGAGCACCCGAACGAGACAGAGCTAATCTTAGGGGTACAAGAAGAAACCTTGCCCCCTGGTACTCCGAGATTATCAGAACAGCTAAAAGAAAGCTATGCCAGAAGGAGCGACAATGGAGGCGAGACCACTCAGATAGCACATTAAAGGGATACCAAATAATGCAACAGGACTACAACAACCTTATCAACAGTAAAAAAAAAGAGCAATACCACACCAATCTCATCTTAAAAGCAAGCAACAAACCTAGAGAGCTTTTTGAGATGGTCTTTTGTAAGGGATCACACTATCACAAGAAGACAAGATACACCCACAAACATTTGCAGATTTTCTCCTTGCCAAGAACAGACACCCCGTGAGCACCCAAAACCCCACTAACACTCCCCCGTCTATACTAAGCACAAGACCAAACATAACAAGCAAGTGGAGTGATTTTTACATCCCTACAATTGAACAAGTTACCCACACAATAACCCAGCTAAACTCAAGCACAGCTCCATCTGATCCTTGCCCAGTAGCACAAATAAAATCAATGAAGAATTGGTCAAAGTCATCCACAGTTTAATAGGTACCTCCCTAGCTCAAGGCTACATGCCCACCGCACTCAAAGAAGCCACTATCCGTCCAATCCAAAAGACAACAACACCGGACCCCACAGACACTGTTACATTTAGACCAATTTCCAGCCTCCCTTTTTTGGCCAAAATTATTGAGAAAACAGTGCAAGGACAGTTCCAGGATCACCTAGACACACATGCTCCACTAGACCCACATCAACACGGCTTCCGCCCTAACCACAGTGTTGAGACTCTACTCATCCATCTATTTGACACCCTGCTCAGAGGAATAGACAACAGCAAGGCTGGTTTCCTGCTAGTGTTCATCAACATTTCCTCAGCTTTTGATACAGTATCCCACAACATCCTCCTAAACAGACTAACGGACATTGGCCTATGCAACACTACCCACAAGTGGTTTCAATCATACCTTAGCACCTGAAGACAGAAGGTCAAGGTAGGATCACACACATCTGCTGCTTTTCAAACACAAGGGGTACCTCAAGGATCTTCTCTGTCGGCCCTGCTCTTTAACATTTACATACAGCCAGTATGCAATATTTTCAAGAAGCACAGGCTAGAATATGCTATCTATGCTGACAACAACATGGCATACACCTCAAATCAACCTAGACTCTCCAGATTACTCTTCCATCATAAAATGTCTCCAAGAAATATCCATCTGGCTTTCCAACAATAACCTAAACATAAATATGAAAAAGACTGAAACACTAATCATCACTCAGAATACTTCGCACATCCTACCCACTTCAATAACAGTAGCAAACTCTATCATCCCAATTAAGGACGAAATCTGATACCTTGGAGTAACAACTGATCGCCAGCTAAACCTACAACCACACATCAACAGAATCACTAAGAATGCATTATACAAGCTTGCCACCATTTGGAGACTCAAGCCACTCCTCAACCAGGACCATTTCCGATCAGTTTGTCAAACAATTATAATCTTTATCCTAGACTATTGCAATGCCATTTATCAAGGTCTACCAAAGCAACTAGTACAAAACACAGCCGCTACAGTCAACACTGGTGCAAATAAACAAGAACATATAACCCCCCTCCTACATCAACTCCACTGGCTTCCTATGACCGAACATGCTAGATACAAATCTGCCCTGACCGTATTCAAGATAAGAAATCACATGACAGCAGTAGCTCTAGAGGAGATGTTCTACACCAGAGACAATAATAGACCTAGGAGACAGAGTACAATTGACACTATCCCTACACCCTCTGAATACAAAAGAGCAAAGGAATCAACGACAAAGACAGCATTCTCGCAGCACTGGCCATATGGAACTCTTTCCCTGGAAAACTAAGGTCCACTGCTGCTGACATGAAGGACTTTAGAAAACAACTAAAAACATTCCTTTTTACTGATCATTTCCATGCAACCACTTATCTCTTATCCAGTTGAACTGCACCCACTCACTGTATGTACATATGTTCTTTGTAAATAAGTTATGCATCAGTTCATCTGCGGCATGCCCCCCCCTTCATAACAAGTTCCTTGTAAATCCTGTGAGTTATATAAGAACTGTTAAATAAATAAATCTGTGGTGAAGAATAATTGATGAAGGACAAATTTCACTTACTATTAATTTTCCTTTCTTGTATCCCTGTTATACCAGTCCAGACAAATGGGTTGTTTCCCCCTGTCAGCAGATGATGAGACAGAGAAAATTCCAGAAGCTGAGTGACATCACTCTTGATAGATAAACCTGTACCCCTTCAGTATACCGTGAAAAGCTGAGTGGCCTGGATTTGTGATTGAGAAAACAATTATAAGACGAAACTATCTACACGGCGAAAGCCAACATATGTACAAGGAGAGACTAGTCAGACTGTCAGCTAAGCTGGAGAACTCTTAGGCACCAACACGGCCAAGTCAATCAGAAAAACAGCATAGCGGGGAGGGGTCTGGACTGGTCTAGCAGGGATACAGAAAAGGAAAATTAACGGCAACTGAAATTTCTCCTTCCAGTTAAACCTGCTAGACCAGTCCAGACAAATGGGGAGTACTAAAGCTAGATCACCCCTGGGTGGGAAGCAATTGCGGTAGCCAGCACGCTGGCACCAAAGCAAGCCGCCTCCTGAGCGCAGAGATTCAGGCGAGAGTGCTTGACAAAAGATAAAGAGAGAGGACCAGGTAGCAGCTTTGCAGATCTCTAGTGGGGCGACCCATACTCTCTCTGTCCACGTCCCAGCCTGTGCCCTAGTGGAATGGCACTGGCTCGTTCTGGAGAATGTAAGCCGACTCAATGGCCTGCTTGATCCAGCGTGTAATGGTAGTTTTAGAAGCAGCCGCCCCCTTACGGAGGTCTCCGAATAGCACAAAGAGGTGATCAGAGAGACAAAAGCTATTAGTAGCCTTGAGGTAGCAGCACAACAACCTGTTGACATCTAGTGAATGAAGGCTGTGAATGTCCTCGGATGACCATCTCAGGAAAGAGGGAAGGATGACTGATTGATTGATATGGAAAGCAGACAATACTTTTGGAAAGGAGGGGACTGGATGAATTGTGACCCCCTCTGGGGGAAAAACGAGAAAAGGGTCTTGACAAGAGAGTGCCTGAAACTCTTAAATACGCCTAGCGGAAGTGACTGCTACTAAGAAGACTGTTTTAAGTGTCAAATCCTTAAGTGACGCCTGATGGAGAGGCTCAAAGGGAACTTTCGTAAGGGCTTTAAAAACCAAAGGAAGGTCCCATGGTGGGACTATCGAGCAGGGTGGGGGGGGGGGGGATGGGACGTAAAGTCCACACCCCCCCCCACAAGAAACGAACCAGATCAGGATGTGAGGCAAGCAAGCAACCTCGAAGATGTCCCCTAAAACATGTGAGGGCCGCTATCTGAATCTTTAAGGAACCGAGGGCCAGCCCTTGATCGAAGCAGTCCTGAAGGAAAGCGAGAATGTCAGGAATCTGCGCCTTCCAGGGGGATAACGTGCATAGAGGGCACCAGGTGGTAAAGCACTGCCAAACCCTAGCGTAGGTCCACGAAGTGGAGGGCTGCCATGCCTTCAGGAGAGTGGCTAACACTCTGAAGCAAATAGCCCTTCCAAGTCAAGCAGCTTCGCTCAATAGCCAAGCCGTAAGCAAGTAAGGAGCCAGGTCGTCCATGATGATCGGACCTTGCCAGAGGAGACCCTTGTGGGTGCCGAGAGGTAGCAGCTCTGTTAGGGAGAGACAGATGAGGTCGGCATACCAGGGCTGCCGTGGCCAGTCTGGTTTCACTATGACAACTCTCCCGGAGTGAATCTCGATTCGCCTGAGAATCCTGCCTATCAGTGGACATGGCGGAAAGACATATAACAGCCGCTCCGGAGGCCAGAGTTGGACCAGGGCCTCGGGTCCCTAAGAGCTCAGTTCCTTGCGGCGGCTGTAGAAGAATGTTGCTTTGGCATTGGAGGCTGTGGCCATCAGATCCACTGCTGGCCAGCCCAGCAATTCACAATCTTTTGGAAGGCTCCCGGAGAGAGTTCCCACTCGCTGGGGTCCAGGAGATACCAACTGAGAAAATCCATGTGCAGATTTCTCCACCCCACAATGTGTTGTGCGGAGAGGGCTAGTAGATTGTCCTCCGCCCATGGGAACAAGAGGGCCATTTCCCGCACCACTCCCAGGCACTTCGTGCCCCCTTGCCGATTAAAGTAGGCAACCGTGGTGGCATTGTCAATGTATGCGTACCGCTTTCTTGTGAAGCAGGGGTCAGAAAGCAAGAAGTGCCAGCCAGACTGCCCGAGCTTAGAGACAATTGATTGGCCAGGAGGCTTCCTGCGGCGACCATGAGCCCTGTGCTGTGCTGCCCAGAGAGTGAGCCTCCCAACCGACTAGACTGGTGTCGGTGCTGAGGGGCACCCATTGCAGGGTTTCCAACAGAATCCCCCGCCAGAGATTGTGATGACATAACCACCACCTGAGGCTGCGGCACACTGCTAAGGGAAGAGGCAGTCAAATTTGATAATCCTGGGAGCAGGGAGACCAGAGGGATGAGAGAGCCTGTTGGAGAGGACGCAAATGAGCCTGTGCCCAAGGAATCACATACAGGGTGGCCACCATGGTGCCAAGGACCTGCAGGTAGTCCCAGGCAGCAGAAGCCAGAACTTGAAGGAAGTCCTGGAGTTGCAAAATCAGCTTCTCGCCTCTGTCCCGCGTAAGGAAGACACAGCCCATCCAAGTGTCAAATCGAGCCCTAGAAACTCAGACCGGAAGGAGCTCTTGGCTTGATTGATTACCCATCCGAGGTGCCCCAAGAAGGCGACCACCTGTTCTACTGCTAAGTCCGCCTCTTTGCAAGATTTTGCGTGGATGAGCCAGTTGTCCAGATAAGGATGGACCACGATGCCTCGGCGATGGAGGGCAGCCGCCGCTGCCACCATGACTTGGTGAAGGTGCAAGGAGCTATGGCTAAGCTGAATAGAAGAGCTCTGAATTGAAAATGACTGCCCAGAATCACAAAGCGCGGGAATTGCTGATGCGTTGAACGAATGGGAATGTGAAAGTAAGCCTCAGTGAGGTCCAGAGATGCCAGAAATTCGCCTGGCCTGACTCTGAATGACCGAGCGGAGTGTGTCCATTCGAAAATGGGACACACTTAGGCACTTGTTGACGTTCTTGAGGTCCAGAATGGGCCGGAAGGAGCCATCCTTCTTGGGGACAACGAAGTAGATTGAATAATGCCCAGAACCATACTTGGCCGGGGGGACTGGGAAAACTGCCAACAGCTGTAGAAGGCGTTGCAGCATCGCATGGACAGCTATCTGTTTAGTCAGTACCCGGCGTGGGGAAACTAGGAATGCGGGTGGGACAGGCCTTGCCAACTCAAGGGCATATCCCTGAGTGACAAACTCGAGAACCCACTTGTCCGAGTTGATTCGGGCCCATTCACAGGAGTAGAACTGTAGTCAGTTGCTTATAGGAGGTCCTGCGGAATGGACCCCGAGCCAGTCAGCGGGAGGACCTGGCAGCAGCTGCAAATTTATCGGATGCGGAGAAATTATCCCTGTGACAGACCCCCTGAAAAGACTGTGGCTTGAGACCTTGTCTTAGTCGAGTAGGGGTTGGGAGCGGCCCAGGTGGTAGCAGCACAACTCCTTGTCACGCGATCTGTAAGCGGATGAAGATCCCTGTGTGGCCTGGGGACAGCAAGATCCTGACTTGAGCTTATCCTTTGGTAAACACTGGTGTTTAACCTCACCCAGGTCCTTTACCAGCTTGTCGAAATCTTCTCCAAACAAAAGCTTGCCCTTAAAGGGCAGCTTGGCCAGGTGGGCTTTGGAGGCAGCATCTGCATTCCAATGACGGAGCCAAAGCCACCACTGAGCAACAGTAGATGCAGCGATGGACCGGGCCGATAAACGCCGCAGGTCATAGAAAGCATCCGCCATGAATGCTGTGACGGATTTCAAGCAGGCTAGCGCAGGGTCTTCCGGGAGCTGCTGAATCCAACGCAGCAATGCCCGTGCCACCAAACTGCCACACACGGAGGACTGGAGCACCAGGGAAGAAGAAGAAAAGGTTGTCTTTAGAAGGCCTTCGACCTTTGCCACCCTCGACAGGAATGGTGGTATGCTTGGTGGAAGAAGTCACTAAGGCATCCACCTTTGGAAAGCGCAACCATCTGTCAAGCTCGTCAGGGCTCCAAAGATACGTGCGACCCAGATGACGACCAGAGCGTAAGGAGGTTTCTGGAGAATCCCATTCGATGTTGACCATCTGTTGTAACTCAGGAGGGAAGGGAAAAGCCTTTGCCGGTTTCCTGATACCAAGAATGATGGGATCCACTTGACGATGATCCTGGTCCGGTGCCTGAGGCTGTTGCGGGCCTGAAAGGTGAAGAGCCTCCGTAATCTGCGATAAGGGCCGGCACGCTCTTCCTTGCGAAATAGGTGTATGTCCTGCCCTTCCTCTCATCTCCGGCTTATCCTTCGGGGGAGAGATCTCACCCTCCTCTCTATCCAAAGCTGAGTCAGGAGAGCGGGCATCAGAGAGGCATTCAATGTCTTCCCCAAAAGGGTGCCAGTCCCCTGAGGATGCGGGAGTCGCCTTGGGCACAGCCACATTCTGAGGAGGAAGCATTGAGCCCCCTGGGGGTGTAGGATCCCTCGGATTCACTGTGGCCCCAGAACACCAGAAGTCACAGGCAGACTTGAAGAATTCCATGAAATGCAGATCAGAGAGGGCTGTAGGAGGCGGCGGTAGGTGCATTAGCTGAGGGCTGATGGCCTGTTGCAGCAGAGGCTGCTGAAGGAAGGGTGCCTGTGGTAGGGGGACTGCAAGGATAGCTGAGGACCTGTGGCCTGAGCTTGCAAAGGAGTAGGGAGTTGGATCCTCAGGCAGGAGTATGGGCGGAATGAATTCAGGTTGCAGAGACCCGAGGTGGGCAGAACCGGAGGGGCCGGTAAGGGCATGTTTGTAGCCGAAGGTTTGGGTGCAGACAGGGCCGCTGTGCCTGCCAACGTTCCTCCCTGATCCGCCATGCAAACAAAACAGAGACTCCCCGTCAAAAAAAGTACATTTCCTG
Source organism: Ichthyophis bannanicus (assembly GCA_033557465.1). NCBI lineage: Eukaryota > Metazoa > Chordata > Amphibia > Gymnophiona > Ichthyophiidae > Ichthyophis > Ichthyophis bannanicus. The sequence continues at coordinate 128,724,022 of CM066048.1, forward strand.
CCGCACACGAGACAGCACCGGCCCAATGAAGGCATCCCACATTCTACTGTGGCAAAGAAAATGGACCCTACCGAGGAGATTAAAAAAACGAAACAAAAAAAAACACCCCAACCCTCAGCAGAAAATGGCGGCCGCAGTTTTGGTAGGAAGAAATGAGGCCTGCAAGGAGCTTCGAACCACCAAGAACTGAGAGGCAGAATCGCAGGACTAGCAGTTCAGCAAAAAGAAGAGCGGCAGCTCAGCATGGAAAAGTGACCTCTAGCTGGGAAGCGCAGCCCAAAGATAATGGTAGGAGTGGTGGTAGCCCGAGATGAGAGAGGCAGAGTAGCTGCTTTGCTCATGTGACAGGTACTCACTACTGGCTGCATAAGAGGGAGGGAGGGCCCGTTAGGCTGCCGCCGGCGCAGAAGAAAGGTGAAATGACCAAAGACAGGACAGAGTGGTTGACTCAGCTTGCACCAACCTTGCCCCCTGTGCTGCCATTGTACCTTACCTCATCTGCTTTTTTTTTTTTTTAAATCTTAAACACACAGCAGTGGCAGAAATTCTGAAGCTGAAGCCTGTCTGTCAGGCAGCGAAGGGCTACACTGCTCCTCCTGAGCAGGAGCCCTGCACCTCAGAGGTGATCCACTGACCCTCCTGGAATCGACAAGGGGAATGCCCAAACACAGAAGATCCCAGAATGTGAGGAAGGGAGTCCTGAAGGTACTACGCTGGTAACCAGACCAAGGAGGAGAGCACCATCTGCTGAGACAGAGAAAAATACTGAAGCTGACCCTTAGGGGTACAGGTTTATCTATCAAGTGTGATGTCACTAAGCTTCTAGAAGTTTCTCCGTCTCATCTGCTGACAGGGCTCACAATCCATTTGTCTGGACTGGTCTAGCAGGCTGAACTGGAAATTGTATTTTAAATGGACAGTCTATTGAGAGATTGTATTTAGTGCCCCACTATCATTCAAAGTGGTATAGAAAGTGGGAGTTGCTTTTGATTGGACTGCCGATGCTGGTTCCGGTGCAACTTGAGGTGCCACTGCAAGGGTCACGTGTATGGCCTTGCTAGTGGAATGACATGGACCAATGCTGCTATATGTAGTAATAGTCTGAGGACAGTGTGGGCCGACACTTTTGTGAGCCTGGCATAGTTTGGAGCTGAATGCAGTGATTGTTTGGGCTCTCATCTGGTAGATAAGCCCTTGTAGAATTGGTGATGATTTGTGCTCCTATAAACTATATCCCCTGGATAGGAACTAGTTCAGATGGTTTTGTGCAGAGTGCTTGGAAGCAGTGGAGATAAGCCAGTCCAGGTATGGATATACACAGTGAAAATCACGGTACAAGAGGACTGCAACGATAGCAAGGCACTTGGTGAAAACCCTGGGTGCTGACGAGACCAAAAGGGTGAGCTTTTTACTGAAAATGTTGATTCGGAAAGATGAAAAATAGGGAATCATCAATTGTGCAGATAGCTGAGAATGAGAGTACAGATGCCCTTCAGGCCCAGAGAAGCTAGCCAATCATTCTGCAGTAAGAATGGAAAGATTGTGGCCAAGGAATTCATTTTAAAACTTCTCTTTCTTGAGACACAAATTGAGATTGTTGAGGTCTAGGATGGATCAGACTGCTTTTTTTTCAGGCATGGGTGGGGGGGGGGGGGGGGTGAAAAAATAACCAGATTTTGTATCATCTGCAAAGAGGCAAATTGATATTACAATAGATACCCAGGAAAGAGTAGATAACATGAGGAGAGATCTAGCTAAGCTTAAAGAATGGTCAAGAATTTGGCAGCTGAGATTTAATGCTAAAATAAATGCAGGGTCATGCATTTAGGCTGCAAAAATCCAAGGGAGCGGTACAGTATATGGAGTGAAGTACTTCTGTCCATGAAAGAAGAGCAGGACCTAGGCATGATGATTTCTGATGATTTTAAGGTTGCTAAACAGGTAAAGAAGGATGCTTGGGTGCATAGGGAGAGGAATGGTCAGCAGGAAGGAGAAGGTAATAAGTGTCTCTGTATAAATCTTTGGTGAGACCTCATTTAGAGTACTGTGTGCAGTTCTGGAGACCATACCTTCACAAGGATGAAGTCTGTCAGAGGGTGGCTACCAAAATGGTCAGTGAGCTTCTGGCTGTAGACAAAAAAAAAAAAAAAAGATGACTGCTGTGGGAGAGGGGCTACAGGGACAGGGGAACGAACATAGGTACAGACTCAGAGAAATCAAATAGATTTTTCTCAGCTGGTCAATAGCACCGCATACTAGCTCAGTCGATGTCCCACTCAAAGTTTGCTGCATCACCCTGCTTGTCTGCAGAGGAAACCAACTACAGTCAGCATCTTGTGGCCAGGAAGCACACATGGAGCCTATACTTTTCTGACAAATGGAGAATGCAGCACATGGAGGCAATTGCTCTCCATCCCATGTGTGCTACTAACTAGAAACTTCATAGGATGAGAGTTACTTTATTCCCTCACCAGCCTATCACTGTCTGACCTGGCTTTCCCTACTGCTAATCACTGCTGCTAGCCATCTTTCCTTCACTTTTGGTGCTGCTTGCTTGAGCCTTCCCTGCCAAAATCACCAATTGCCGTCCTGGGTCTTCTTCCCTTCGAACACCCACCTCTCGAAGATCATCCTGAACTCATTAAGAGGAGAGAGTCTGAAGCAGCCCCGTTAGTGATCTGTTCGAAAGTAACATAAAATTTCACCCTTAGCGCAATACATCCAATACCATAGAAACTGCTTGCATTAAGCGTAACTATTAAAAAACAAAAAAAACAACCCCTACTGATAACCATGTTTTATTATAAAAAGTCACTAACCCACCTATGTCGCCACTATAATACTCCTATGAAAAAAGGCACATATAGACCCCTCATACAAACATTTCTAGTTTCCTTAATTGAAACGGACAGAGTCAATACACTGTGTTAATTTTTTTTGTCGGATCGCCTGTCATGATGATGAAAAATCACTCTTGAAACGGGCCCTCCATTTTAATCAATTTTCAAAAAACGGCCACCTGGCCCAATTGCATGAGGTTATGTTCCCCTGAACAAACCACCAAATAATTCATAAAATGCTTTCTTTAAAAAGCTATTTATAATGCACAATCTTATTTAATGTGCCTAAATGCGTAGTGCAATCGCATCCATAGCATTTGTTATACTCATCTGGACCGCATCCAAAGCAAAATGCACAGACAATGTATCACTCTAGGAATACTATCCTTCGCATGTGGAAACTCAGTCCAATTATTTCCCCGCTGGGTCCCCGGCTTGTCGTGCTATTGAATGCTAGAAGGAGCTGTCTTCAAGCTGTTGGGCACTGCGACACAACCATTGTGTTTCAAGCCTGTTTATCCTATGGCTCTTTATCAAGCTATGTTAACCAAACTTCCTGCTCTGCTGAAAGCGTAATGATGTCATCGGAAATAACTTGTTGTCATCAGGTCATGATAAACGTCAAGGCACTTTAAACTCCAAGCTCAATGCAAAGACCACCATTCTACTTCGGTATTTAAACCACCAGGAGAAGTGCACTTAAGCATATATATCCAACGTTGTTCTTTATAACGAAGTTGGCCTTGCTGGTCTCCCCCTCTTATCTGTGGAGGAACCATATCCAATACAAGCCATTTTAAGTGACCAAAAGAGTAATCATACTGTATACAGTGCTGCACCAAAGGTGCTGCCAAAACTCTAGTGTTGATCTGAGAACGATGTTCACGTAAGCGATTTTTCACTGCGCGTGTTGTCATTCCAACGTAAGTTTTTTCACAAGGGCATATTATTAGGTAAACTACAAAAGACGAGTTGCAATTGGTAGCATAACGTAACCTGTATCTATGTTGTGATTGTGGGTCACACAATTCAGTACCTTCCACAGCAGTGGAACAAAACTCACAGGAGCCACAGGCATGATGTCCTCCTTCAGCTCGTTGAGCATCCTGTGAAAAAGAACTAGTATGAACCACTCGATCTGCTATATTGGCGCTCCAGCGATAAGCTAACATGAGAGGAAGCTGAAAACATTCATTCAAGGCTAAAATATGCCAATGGGATTTCAAAATATTTGAAATTGTTGCTGTATGAGGCATATAAGGAAGCACACCCAAAAAATGTGCTTCTTCCTCCTCTGGATGACACTCTCTGTTATCCCACCATTCCGGGTGGGTATATAAGGCGTGCTTATATGCCCGGTTTATCAGCTGTAAAGGATATCCCCGTGTTGATAACCGCAATTTTAAAATGCCTGCATGCTTCTGAAATTCAGAAATTGTTGAACACAGGCGTCGTATGTGCAAAAATTGCCCCACCGGTAATGCTCTCCTGAGGGGGCCAGGATGATAGCTAGAAAATTGCAACAAGGTGTTTCATTGTACCAGCTTCCTATATAAAAGTAGACAATATATGTTGTTCTTTATATAATAGCATATCCAAAAATTCAATCTGTGAGATGTGGAACTTAGCTTCAAATTGAATATGGTTATGCAGTGTATTAATCCAATACGTAAGAACTGCTGCAACCCAGCAAGGGAACCAGTCCAAACGAAAAAATATGTCATCTAAAAACAGTTTCCAAAAATAAATTTGCCTAAAACCAGCTGATCCATAAAGATAGATAGGTATTTTCAAAATGGTACATGTATAGAGCCGCTACTGAGGGTGCAACAGTAGCACCCATTGCTACCCCAAATCATTGGTGGTAATACTGATGGTCATACATGAAAAAGTTTTTTTCTAAAATCCAGGTAAGCAACTGTAGCACAAAGTTCTTTGGCAATCTCGGTGGAAGCGAAAATCGTAATGCCTCCTGTTGATGAATATTGGTGTACAACGCTACGACATCTAGTGTCACTAAGATATGATGATCTTGCACTAGAACCTCCTGCAATAATGACAAAAGAATTATAGGAATCACGTATATGATGTAATATGTAATGTCAAAGGCTGAAAAAATTTGTCACAGAATATCGAAAGTGGTTCAAGGAGCGGCAGGAAACAATCGGACGTCCCAGCAGATCAATTAAGGATTTGTGGACCTTAGGGACCATATAAAGAACTGGCGTTTTGGGGAATTTTGGATTCAAAAAGTCAAATTCTTTAGTAGTGATCCATCCTTGTTGTAAAGCTTGTGTAGTATAGGCTTTGATTTCCAACTGTAATTCCGGTCCAGGATCATCCCCAAGTACTCAATAGTATTTAGGGTTTTGTAAATGGGCCAGGACAGTGGCATGATACCGAATGGTGTCCTGAATAACCACTGCTCCCCCTTTGTCTGCCCTCCTAATCGTAAGATGTGAGTCTTTACTTAGATCATTTAAAGCTCGATGTGAGCAAGTGGAGAGGTTGGAGAATGGTCTTAAAGGGACCGATTTTTCCAATTTATCTAAATCTCTAAGCACTAGATGTTGAAAAGTAGCCAAAAATGCATCTGCACTAATAGGAGGTTGCCAGGTGCAGGGGTTGTAACAAATAGAGCATCCACCAGGATGCATAATTCTATCTTGGAAAAACAAAGCCATATGTAGCTTCCTAAAAAATCGGTGTAAAGCCACTTTCATCTTGAAAGATTCATAGACAGGAGAGGGGACATATGAAAGCCTCAACTCCAGTACTTGAGACTGTTCTAACGTCAAATCTGTGGCAGATAAGTTGATGACTGTTGCTTTGCTAACGATCTTGTTGTTGGGCCCGACCAATTGTCTCTGGGGGGATAGCGATATGGCCGGCGATTGCGTGACCGGCCTCTATGAAAATCCTGTGATACAGACTGTGCCCCACCCCTCGCGGAAGAACCCCAGGGCTCAGTGGAAGAGTCAGAACTCCTATCTTCAGAGGAAGTGTCAAATGTAACTCGTTTCGTGGACACTACTTGGTCAGGGCCCTGCTGCCGCCAAGTGTAAACCTGGTCCTTCGTATAGTCATCAGTATCCCGCTAAAACTTCTTAATTTTAGTATTACACAATGTCTCAGTAAATTGTTGCAGCTGAACACCTATAATTGTCCAATTGTTTCTTGAGTAAGTCCTCAGCAGTTTCCCCTTTTAATTCCTGCTCCATCTTTTGCACCTGTTCTGTCATTGAGATCTCTTCTTCTTCTGAGAGTCTTTCCACCAAAAGGGCGATTAAATCAAGCCCACATTTGTTAAGAATGCTGTTCCAAGTGCCTAAAAATTTTGTCATCAGTAAACATGTGTGGGGGCTTTAAGACTCGGCCACACGGGATCATTTTCTGCTTTAGATACTGTGTCATGGTAGCAGCATGCATTTCAATCCTTATTCATTTACGTTTTTAATTTTTTAAATACAGTCCACAACCCCGTTGCTGGAACCTCAGGTACAGTCTCAGAGTCTAATAAGGACAGATGTGCCATTGTGAAAAAAAACATACGTTGGAATGACAACACGCGCAGTGAAAAATCGCTTCCGTGAACATCATTCTTGGATCAACACTAGAGTTTTGGCAGCATCTTTGGTGCAGCACTGTATACAGTACGATCACTCTTTTGGTCACTTAAAATGGCTTGTATTGGATATGGTTCCTCCACAGATAAGAGGGGGAGACCAGCAAGGCCAACTTCGTTATAAAGAACAACGTTGGATATATATGCTTAAGTGCACTTCTCCCGGTGGTTTAAATACCAAAGTAGAATGGTGGTCTTTGCATTGGGCTTGGAGTTTAAAGTGCCTTGACGTTTATCATGGCTCGATGACAAGTAGTTTCCAATGACGTCGTTACACTTTCAGTGGAGCAGGAAGTTGGGTTAACGTAGCTTGATAAAGAGGCGTGGGATGAACAGGGCTTGAAACAATGGTTGTGTCGCGGTGCCCAACAACTTGAAGACAGCTCCTTATAGCATTCAACAGCACAACAAGCCAGGGAGCCAGCGGGGAAATTATTGGACTGAATTTCCACATGCGAAGGATAGTATTCCTAGAGTGATACATTGTCTATGCATTTTGCTTTGGATGCGGTCCAGATGAGTATAAACGAATGCTATGGATGTGATTGCACTATGCATTTAGACACATTAAAAAGCTATTTATAATTCACAATCTTATTTAAAGAAAGCATTTTATGAATTATTCGGTGGTTTGTTCGGGGGAACATAACTTTACGCAATTGGGCCAGGTGGCCGTTTTTTGAAAATTGATTAAAAATGGAGGGCCTGTTTCAAGATAGTGATTTTTCATCCTCATGACAGGCGATCAGACAAAAAAATTTAACACAGTGTATTGACTCTGTCCATTTCAATTAAGGAAACTAGAAATGTTTGTATGAGGGGTCTATATGCGCCTTTTTTCATAGGATAACCATGTTTTGGCGCGGGCGGGCGGGCGGGCTGGCTGGCTGTCATCTCTTACTGACGAATCTTCTGGAAGAGGGTGGTCTTCGCACTAAGTGGAAGAAAAGGATTGTTTTCTAAAAGGTTTTGCATGTGCTCCTATGCTGGCACCATGCTGAGGGGCTTTTGCAGAAGAACTAGAGCTTTTGCATGGAGAAGAAAGCTCTAAAGCAGGGGAGTCGGAGCCAGCAGGAGGAGAAAGGGGTTGCTTCTGACTCTCTCCTCTTACTGAGTTCCACACTGAGGAGCTTTGGCAGAAGAACTAGGGCTTTTGCATGGAGAAGAAAGATCTAAAAGCAGGGGAGTCGGAGAATGAGAGTATAAAGGCAGATTTAAGCTGAACAATGGGAGGTTTTCCCTTCATGCAACAAAGCCAATAAGCCTAGTGCAAACTTTCTAAAAACAAGTGTGTGACCCAGCCACACAAAACCACTGCAGTTTAGACAAAATTTGTTTTAATTACTTTTTCATTCATTATAGAACACACATTAAGTTTCCTACATTATCTCTGTCATCATCAGGAGAACAAAAGACATTTTACAGCAGAGAAGCCTAGGAATGTTGCTCTGCCAGTGACTGGAGGCCTACACATTCTTTTCATCTTTTCTCGTTGTTGCCCAGTGAAAGACAAAAGAATTGGGTATGGGTAGACATGTTTACAGAGTTGGTGAAGAGATGTGCCTCATCCTTCTAAATTGGTATAATTATGGATTGGAATGATGGGGACATGTGTCTCCAAGAGGCTTTGCCCTTGGCCCCGTTCCCCAGCCTTCTATTTCCAGCATTGGAATCTTGTCAATATTAGTCTAGTGGGAACGCACAAGATTTTCCCAGGGTAGAGGATTCCACATTGGAATGGGAGTTTCAACCCCCCCCCATCTCTTTATACAGAAAAGGCAACAGATGAACCTGGCTCACAAATTTGCAGAATGTTTTCTGTCTATGGGGTGGTGCTGTTGTTCCACTAACAGACTTGTTTGAAGAAGCAGGCTTCATGTCAGCTCCAAGTGACCAAGGTGCTCTCTCAGCAAGAGAGGAGCCCTCCCCAGGGCTTGGGTCCTGCAGACAGGACAGTAGAGTACTTATAGGCCGATGGTATATGAACGGCCGGTGGGGTTGTGGATGGCAGAACAGACAGGAGAAGTGACTGCCCACTCGTACCAGACCTTCTTTCCATTGTTGCAGCGCCAAAAGCGAACGCCGACTGTATCATGTTCTCTCAGAGTGATCGGTTGCTGCAGGGTAAAACAAGATTGGTGAAGAAAGGCACATAACCCTACAACCATGCTCATTCCAAACCCATATTCCATACCATCCTGCTAGACCAATCCAGACAAGTGGGTTGTGTTCCCCCATCAGCAGACTGGTGGAGACAAAGAACCAATGAACAGCCCATGTTTCAATGACATCACTCCTGTGCCTCTATCCACCTCAGCCACCAGAGGTCCCTTCAGTATTTCTTTGTCTCCAGCATATAGTGGATGGATTTTCTCCTCTGTAGAAAATCTAAAGATTGAGTGTAAGACTGATTAAACGCTTATGAACAACCACCTCAAGCCCTAAAGAGGTGACACTCTCTCAGTTTCGAGTGACGTGGGAGGCTTCACTAGACTGCGGTCTTTTCAGTAGCCATAGGAGGAGGGAAAATTGTTTCAGTTCTATGCCCTTATCATGGTAAGGGCCTGTTCAGCAGCCACGATTTGGAAGAGTACAGCAGCCTCACACAACCTCAACACCCCCCTGCACTCTCTCAAAGATTGCAGAAAGCTCTCAGAGGATCTGCCTGCCAGCCACCTTTCACAAAGTGCTGTTAAAATAAACCCAACCAGTGAAGGAGTTTCAGGGGGAGTAGAGCTGAGACTGGCATGGATCCTATGACCAGGACTCTCAGGGGGCGAGTACCAAGGCTTGACCTTGTCATTGTCTTTGGGCCCTCCAGGTTCCATCTGAGGGATGCAATTCGGGGTGGACTGCTAGCAACTGTTGGCGTTGTGTGGGGGTTTCCTGCTGTTTTCTGCATGGGTTAGTAATGTTTTTGCCTACTGTGCGCCTGGGGGTCACATGACCCTATCATATGGTGCTAACGCACATTCCGCCTAAGTAGCTCCAACACACACTTCTGCTCTAGCACCTTTAACACGCATTAAGTAAAAACGCAGTTCCAGAGCGCTAATGCTAGACCAGTCTAGATCATAGGGTTGTCTCCCCCAACCAGCAGATGTGAGACAGAAAAAATACCAGAAGAATGTGATAACATCATCCCTGGCACATCTGCTAGGGCACTCTTCAGGTTTTTTTTCTCTGTCTCAGCAAATGCTGGTTGACTTCTAGTACAGTTCTTCATTGGACTGCTACTTTGGCTACAAGGGCCTGGGTGGTTCAGTCTTCAAGTCCCTTGGAGTGTAAGAGACACTCTCAGATGGGAACTGTGTCTGTGGGGCAGCTAGTTTCTTGAAACGGTAGTCAAGGGAGTGCGCCTGGCTCTTAACATTGCTGGGCTTTTTACTGTCTTGATAGGGGAGCCAAGAACAGCAAGACAAGGTTAGAAGTGGAGACAAAGGAACTAACCGGATTAGTGGTTAATTCGGTGGGGGGGAACAGTGCAGCTGCAGGCTTTGGACCAGCAGGCAATTCTTTCCCTCACCTCTCCACACAACTCGAGGTCGGGGCAGTGCATGGTGGCAGCCAGCGCCAGTGATCTTCCCTGTAAGTTTTCTTTGGGCACAAGTTGCGAAGTTTCCAGGGAAAAGATTGAGCTTCCCCGAGCATGTTAAGAGTGGGTGTGGTGGCAACCTTCACTTAGTCAGGTCTGCGCACACCGCATGGTGAGGGATGCGCTGAGGCAATACGCTCTGCCAGCCTCGGGCCTACTTCCTGCTCGATTTGCATCAGTGCCGCTTCCTGCTCACTCCAGGCAGGTTCACGATCAGGAGTGCTGGGAACCATAGAGGCGGTAGCAGCATGCGCTACAAAGATAGGGATGGCCAACAAAGCACTGCATTGCCTGGGCTGTGGCAGGCGACGCAGGGTGTTTGTGGCTCAGATGTGTGCCGCTTGCGCCGTGGATCCAGGCCAGGCCTCTGGAACCAGCTCAATACTGCTACAACCAGCTCAAAGTCGTCCTTCACCACCAATGCTCTCAGCCCAGGCAATAGATAGTATGGCAGATAAGCCTCCAGACACATGCAACTTGCCACCGACAGTGAGCAGGAGGACAACGCGGAGTTTGCCGTGTGTTTCTGCTAGACCTGGAGCCTTTGGAAAGAGCATAGAGCTGCAGGCACGCAATCTTTCCATAAGGTGGGGGTGGAGCTGCTGCAGAGCCCAGGAGTCGCAGACAAGCAGTCTGGCCCTGTTAATGAGCCTCACTGAGGTAAGCACCAATGCAAGGTGTTGCTCTGGGTACTTGAAGACCTCAATTTCCCTGAGGAGTGGGGGGGGGGGGGTGGAGGATCAGGGCATAGAGGACTCTCTGTCTTCGATCTTCAGTCTCAAGGAAGGGGAGTATGTGCAGTTGGACGAGGAGTCCTTGTCCTGGGTCATTCACCTGTTCCGTAAAGAGGAATGGGCAGCCCTTGTTAGCCAAGTCACTGCAGAACTGCAGATTCAGGAAGTTGCAGGCACCACGGGATCAGTCAGCTTCAGATGCTATTTTATGGGGGATCCGGGTACCAGCAAAGGCTTTCTCCTTTCCCCCAGAATTACAGCAGCTGGTCTCTGAGGGGTGGCAGTTGCCAGAAGCCTCCCTCAAGTTGGCTCGATGCCTTGGGAACATTTATGTCTGTGATCCCAAGACGACCTTCAGTGCTGGCTCATAACGCAGTAAACACACGCTTGTGGGCCGATGCATCCTTAGGGTAAGTATCACAAGAGTGCGCACTGTCTGTGTCTTCTAACAGGAAATATTGTTTGGAAAAAGATTTAGGCGTCATTGTGGATACCATGTTAAAACCCTCGGCCCAGTGTGCAGCAGCGACCAAGAGAGCAAATAGAATGCTAGGTATGATAAGGAAAGGAATGGAAAATAAAACAAAAGATATTATAATGCCTCTATATCATTCCATGGTAAGACCGCACCTTGAATATTGTGTGCAATTCTGGTCGCCGTATCTTAAAAAGGATATAGCGATTTTAGAAAAGGTTCAGAGAAGAGCCACCAAAATGGTAAAGGGGATGGAAGGATACTCCTATGAAGAAAGGCTAAAAAGGTTGGGGCTCTTTAACCTGGAAAAGAGACAGCTGAGGGGAGATATGATAGAAGTCTATAAATTAATGAATGGAGTGGAACGGGTAAATGTAGATCGATTGTTTACCTTATCAGAATATAGAAAGACAAGGGGACATGCACTGAAGCTACAGGGTAAACTAAGATTAATAAAAGAAAATATTTTTTCACTCAACGTGTAATCAAACTCTGGAATTTGTTACCGGAGGATGTAGTAAAGGCTGTTAGTGTAGCTGGGTTTAAAAAAGGTTTGGACAAGTTCCTGGAGGAAAGGTCCATAAACCATTATTAAGAAGGGACCCAGGATATCAATGCTTGAACCAATACAAGCATTGTGGAACCTGTGTCCCTTGGGGAAACTGCTAGGTACGTATGACCTAGATTGGCCACTGTTGGAAACAGAATACTGGGCTTGATGGACCTTGGTCTGACCCAATATGGCATATCTTATGTTCTTATGACTTGTGGCAGGAGAGGAGCCTCATTCTTAAATTCTGGACCCTACCTTTCCTGTATTGCAGCTTCTGAGTTAACCCTGGAGAGCATGCTCTCCCCTCTCTTAGCTGGGAGATAGTATTAGTTTGCCCTTACCTGCCTCGGGCAGGAGGTGCAGAATGGTGCTAAGGATAAGGATGCTCAGCTGGCTGGAAATTCCAGCAACCATGCTGTAAGCCACTTCATCCTCTAGGGGGTCTGTGGCAGCAATACCTCTGGTTTTGGGGAGTCTTTTCCGAAAGGAGAGCTTCTAGCGTGTGGATTGTCCTTCCCGGAATTCCTTTTCTTTTTGCAACAGGCCTGGTCCTTCTGGCATGGAAAATTCAGACCCTGCAGCTTCTAGGTGCCTCCTGATGCAGTCTCCTGCTGGACAGGCCAAAAGCAGAAGCCCTGTTCAATTACCTTTGGCTAAGAGTCCCCAGCATGGGACACTCCCCGAAGATAACAGTTGGGAGCTATCTGAGATGTTAACTATGCCTTGGCCCCAGATGAATCGGTATTGGGCTATGATGTGGATGAGGACTTACTCTTACCTTCAGAAGACTATGCAGAGGCCAGCACAATCTGCCTGTATTGGAAGAAGCAGCTGACGGTATTAATTTCTAGGGTCCCATCCACCTTGAATTTGACAGATGCTTTTGGCACGGAGCAGGAGCCAAAAGTATACCTGCTTCTTCAAGCGGCGCAAAAATCCACTATTATTTTCCTGTCACCCAACTCCCTGCCTAAAGGGTTAAGGTTCGCCAAGAAGATCTACGCTCTCCTTGAGGAAGGAGCACAGTGGTTACCAGACAGACCACCATTCCCATGAAAAGCAGATTGGCCTTAAAGAATGTTCTGGACTGCAAGGTTGATTCCTTGCTGAACAGCCAGTTTGCCATGGCGCTGTTCTACAGCTGGCTGTGTATACCAGCTTGATGTCTTCAGCCCTGCTCCAATGGATTCAGACTCTTCCACCTAATGATGCTACTTCTCTCGGAGCTGGCTATAACCTTCCTTTCTGATGCCATGTATGACCTGGTGCCTTGATGATGGTATTGCAGCATTTGGATTTGGCTCTGTCACTGGGTGGTGGACACATTCTTTAAAGCCTGTTAAAGCTGAGCCCAAGGTGCTGATGGGAAACAGGATTTCCTGTTTCCCATCAGTGCTGTGGGCTCAGCTTTAACAGAGCCGCGTTAAGGGAAACACTGTCCCTTCACCGTGGCTCTGCAAAGCAGAGCCGGGGAAACCAGCAGGCTCTCCGGGGGGGGGGGGGGGGGGCGGGCAGCCCCAGGGCTCCTCATTCTGCTGCCACTAGAGGAGCAGCAGCAGCAGCTGCTTCTTACGCCGGAGTTTTGGGTTTTTTTTCTATTTCCCTGGGTTGGGGGGGAGGGGTCTAGGACTGGAACTGGGCTAATGCCGGGGGGGGGGTAGGACAGGAACTGAACTGATTGGGAGGTTTAGAACTGGAAATGGGCTGATCAGGAGGGGGGCTAGGACTGATAATGGGCTGATCAGGAGGGGGGCTAATGGGCTATCGGGGGGGTTTAGAAATGGAAATGGGCTGATGGGGGGGTTAGTACTGGAAATGGGCTGATCGGGAGGGGGGCTAGGACCGTTAATGGGCTATGGGGGGGGTTAGAACTGGAAATCGACTGATGGGGGTTTAGAACTGGTAATGGGCTATGTAGGGAGACTAGGACAGGAAATGGGCTGATTGGGGTGCTAGGACTGAAAATGGACTTACTGGAGGGTTACGACTAGTAATGGGCTGATAAAGGGAATAGGACTAGAAATGGGCTGGGACAGGAAATGGGCTAATAAGGGAGGGGAGGAGAGTGCTGCTGGCCCTGGAAGAAAACTAGGGGCTAGGGCTACAAATGGGCTGATGTGGGGGGGGGGGTGGTAGAATAGGACTGGAAGGGAGCAGATACTGAGAGGGTCTGCCAGGGGAAGGATGGGGCAGGAAGGGAAGGAGGGGGCTGGAACGGAGCTGGACACCTGGAATGTACCGAAGGGGGACTGGAAGAGAGCTGACACTTGGGGATGGGAGTGGTAGGTAGCTGGGTAATAGGGAGGAGGCTGGAAGGGAGCTGACATGTGAATGGCACTGGATGAGAGATGGACAGAGGGTAGGGTGGCTGGAGGGGAGCTGACTGGGGGGTGGCACAGAGTGAACCTGAGCTGATACCTGGACTAGAAGTGGCTGGACAGTGGGAAAGGAGGGAGGACTGGAAGGGAATGGACACAAGTGTCAGTCATGGGAATGCAAGGTGGTTGACATTGGAAGGTACTGGGAGGGGAGGACTGGAAAGGGGACTGATACTGGAAATGGGCTGATGGAAGGAAGTGAAGAAAACAAAAGAAGAGATAAGAAATGGCAGATGGACCATAGACAACAGAAAGAGAGCTAAGAAGACAGGAAAGCAGAAGCCTCAGATCGGGACCAGCATGATCAGAGAATAAAATGGTCAGACAACAAAGGTAAAAAAAATAAATTTTATTTAATTTTGGTGATTGGACTTTGTGCTATTTTTATATTTTACACAGTATTGGGGAACAGCATCTCTTATTTATCTGATGTTGCACTGCATGTGGACTCTGGCTTCTTGGGGGTTTCAGTTTAAATTTTGTCTACATATTTTTATTTTTACTTTAGATTGTGGTTACTTATTCTGTACTTGGTGAAGGTCGATGTTGTGCGTGTGTGACTGAGGTCAGGTGTTCTGTTAACATGCAGTTTGTATATAAAGATCTATACTATACTGGAGTAATTTGACTTGTTCAGCTTTTCAAATAGGTGTATGGATGTTCAGTGATGCTTACATGATGATTTACAGTGATGCTTTTTTTGGATGGGCTCCTTATGTGACTTTTGGAAGTTTGTGCTAATATGGTATGGTATGGTAGGTTTGCTTTTTGTTGTAAGGTTTATTAGTTCACAATATGCCTGGTACTGGAGAATAGTGGTTGTTGTTGGTGAGATAATCAGAATCAGATTTTATTTTTTTAATATTGAGTTCCGTGGGTGAATATCCTGGTTCTGCTCTGCACCTACTGTGGATGCAAAATATAACTTGAAAAAGAAAAAGGGAGAACCATACCGCAGTTTATAACAAAATAAAAATGGGTTATAATTTAGTTTTATAAACTGTGCTATTGATTCTTGCTGTCTTTTAGTTCCTTGGTGTGCAAAGAGGACCGTACCTAGCCCTGTGCTAGCAGTGCAGCCGCACAGGGCGCAAAGGCTTGGGGGGCACATTTCGGCTCTCTGCTGTTGCCCTGCTGCCGCTGGCAGGACAATAGCAGGCAGTTGAAATGCGCCCAAAGCCTTTCGCAGCACTTTAAGCAGGTCTGGTCCCTCCCTCCTCCGACACGATATCAGAGCAGGGAGGGACAGATCTGCTTAGAGTGCCGGCACCTTTCAGATTGGGTGCATGCCCTCCCTCCTCCTCCCCATACCTCAGTCCAGTGCTGCCTGCTCTTTCCCTGCTGCCGGCACCACTGTGAAAAAAAAAACAGAAGGCGGCGGCAGCAGCAGGGAAAGAGCAGGCAGCACTGGATGGAGGTATGGGGGGGAGAGGGGGGTGTGCGCCCGAGTTGCAAGTCTCATAAGGTGCGATTGCAGTTCGATACGGCCCTGTGTGCAAATATCTTGCATTTCCTCCATATAATCTAATCTGCTTTTTGATTTGGTTCAGTCTCAGATTGGATTTCTGAAAAAGCCCCGCCCCCTCTAAGGTGATGGGGGGGCGGCACCATCTCATTCTTCGCCTCAGGCAGCAGACTGCCTTGAGCCGCCCCTGCTGGCAATGTTCTGTGCACAGCAAGCCTCCAGAGTCTGCAGCTCCTTGGATTGATGGCCCCGTGGGCGCATGATCACATGCAGCCGCTCCAGCAGTCCTTGTTAATTCGATGGTCCCCAAGTTATCAGGAGTTTGAGCACAGGCTTCTGCTCGCATTGAGGGCGAGGTCCAGGAGAACCAGGAGCAGGACCTCAGAAAACACCCACAAATAAGAACAGAAGCGAGGGACATCTTGAACAATTTTCAGAAGACTGTTTGTGAGAAACTAGCTCAACTTAAAGTAGACAAAGCGATGGGACAGGATGGGATACACCCTAGAATACTGAGGGAACTTGGGGACGTTCTAGCAACTCCACTAACTGACCTTTTCAATGCCTCGTTGGAGTCGGGAGTGGTGCCAAAGGACTGGAGAGAGGCTCATGTGGTGCCTTTACACAAAAGCGGAAGTAAGGATGTGGTTGAAAACTACAGGCCGGTTAGTTTAACTTCGGTGGTGAGTAAATTATTGGAAACGCTGCTGAAAGAGAAAATAGTGAGGTTTCTGGAGTCCAGCGGATTACAGGATCCGAGGCAGCATGGATTCACCAGAGGCAGGTCTTGTCAGACAAATCTGATTTATTTCTTTGACTGGGTGACCAGGGAGTTGGACCGAGGGAGAGCTCTAGATGTGGTGTATTTAGATTTCAGTAAAGCCTTTGACACTGTTCCTCACAGGCGACTTATAAACAAACTGAGCACCCTAGGGATGGACCCTAAAGTTACTGCTTGGGTTAGAAATTTGTTGGGTGGGAGGCGACAAGAGTACAAGTAAATGGAGCTCACTCTGAGGAGAAGGATGTTACCAGTGGTGTGCCCCAGGGATCTGTCCTTGGTCCGATTCTTTTTAACATCTTTGTTAGTGATATAGCGGAAGGGCTGTCGGGTAAGGTTTGCCTCTTTGCGGATGATACCAAAATCTGCAATAGAGTAGACACCCAGGAAGGTGTAGATAACATGAGGAAGGATCTAGCTAAGCTTGAAGAATGGTCTAGAATTTGGCAGCTGGGATTTAATGTTAGGTCATGCATTTGGGCTGCAGCAATCCAAGGGAGCAATACAGTATAGGAGGTGAAGTACTTTTGTTCACTAAAGAAGAGCGGGACCTAGGCGTGGTTGTGTCTGATGATCTTAAAGTAGCTAAATAGGTAGAAAAGGCGACGGCAAAAGCTAGAAGGATGCTTGGGTGCATACGGAGAGGAATGGCTAGCAGAAAAAAAGGAGGTGATAATGCCTCTAAATCTTTGTTGCAACCTCATTTGGAGTATAGTGTACAATTCTGGAGACCGCACCTTCAAAAGGATGTGAACAGGATGGAGTCGGTGCAGAGGGTGGCTACTAAAATGATTAGTGGGCTTCATTATAAAAGCATATGAGGACAGACTTAAGGATCTTAATATGTACACCTTAGAGGAAAGGCGGGATAGAGGTGATATGATTGAGATGTTTAAATACCTCAGTGGCATAACTGTTCAGGGAGAGAGCCTCTTTCAATTGAAAGCAAGTTCTGCTACGAGGGGACATGGGATGAGGGTGAAGGGAGAGAGATTCAGGAGTGATATGCGGAAATATCTTTTTACGGAAAGAGTAGTGGATCCATGGAATAGTCTCCCAGTGGAGTTGGTAGAGATGAGGACAGTAACTGAATTCAAAAAAGCATGGGACCAACACAGAGGATCTCTAAAGGTAAAAAGTGGACTGTTGTAGTTGTTATGGAAGGACAGACTAGATAGGCCATGTGGTCTTTTTCTGTCATCATGTTTCTATGTTTCTTGGCCTTGCACCAGGGATGTTTAATGTTTTCTCAAAGTAGTTCAACATCTACATCCTCTTTGGTCTGTGATCCCTCCCTGGGATCCGTCTCTAGTGCTCAGGGCCCTGATGGTGGCCACCTTTGAGCCACTGAAACACAATACCTTGAAGGATTTGATGTTCAAGACTGTCTTCTTGGTCACAATTTGTTCTGCAAGGCAGATCTTTGAGCTGCAGTCTATCTTGCCAAGATCTTTATCTGTTCTTTTCAAATGAGGCCATTTCCATTCAGCCTGTGCCTTCCTTCTTACCTAAAGTGTGGTCTCCCTTTCACATAAACCAGATGATTTGCCTGCCCTCCTTCTCTAAGGAGCAGTATCAGGTGAAGGATAAAGATTTTTGACTTGTGGCTGTCCAGAGGGTGCTTCCCTGGTATATGGAGGTTATGAATTCTTTCCGTAAAACAGACCTTTTCTCTGTGAACAAACAGGAAGTTTGTTCTCATGTATGGGTGACATCACCAACGGAGCCCTGCATGGAATGCTCCCCAGCTTTGGGAGGTACACTGCACATGTGTGCCTGCCTTCCCACCTGCCGTGGCACCATCTTCTCCAGTCTTTTTTTCCCCACAGAGCCCCTAGGATGTGTTCCTGCAGTCCAGAAAAAAAGTTCTCTTCTGGCCTTCGTGGACCTTTTTTTTCTGCGTTTTCCTTTCTGCCTATCATCAGTTAATGGATCAGTGTGGATCAGTTAACAGGTGATCCACACGACACAGTCCCGCGTTTCAGGTTTCCATTTTTCAACACCCTGCTTCAGGTTAGCTTGTCATCACCCAACAAAACACCACCACCTGTTCCAGCATTTTTTGCCAAAAACTGCAGTTAAGTAAAAGGTGCTCTGACCAGATGAATTTCTGGCAGTTATGGGTTCTTACTGTTTTTTGATTAAAAAGGACTCTTCTCCCCTTTACCATAGTTTTCACTGATGGTAGCTTCGGTGTGGGGATTATAGGTCCGACAAAAAATATTTATGAGGGACATGACCTATTTTGGAGTTCACTTATAGGTGTTCTTAGAGGCATTATTTTTTCGGCATGTCTAAGCCAGCCAGTGGCTTTAAAAAATGCACCACCAAGTGTGGTAAGACCATCTCTGCTACCAACCACTACAATTGGTACTTGCAACGCCTTGAACCCAATCACCAGCTGGTGTCCTGCCAAGGTCTAAATAGTCGGGAAAAACAGAAGTCCCTCTTTGGCTCATCAGATTCAGCATCCTCATCCCCAACCCCCTCGTCCATGCCTGTAAAAAGGTTCTGAGGCGTTTAAGGGTAAGGAGCTTTGTGCCCAGTCAGAGCAGCGGGGCCCCGAGCAGCAAGAAGAGATTCTCTGATGAGACCAGTCAATGTCAAAGGATGAGCACTGGGAGAAATTGTGTGTGCAGCGTCTTCACAGCCCTTCAATGCAATGAGGAAAGCAATGGCCAGGAGTGACCAACTAAGCTTTCCTGGTGGGAGGACTTGAACTGAACAATGTTGTCTATTCCCATTGCCCAGGAGGGCTGCTGAATGTCTCCTGATGCACCTGTCATCGTGGAGTCAACACCAGTGTCCGCGGCTTCAGCCCCCTCAAAGCTCACTTGGCGGCAGTGGAAGCCCTGCAGGTTTTCTGGTGCAGACAACATAGTTACTGCACTCCGTCCAGCCTATCCTGGAGACCCATGCTCTGCCCGTCGAGGTGGGGATATTGGGTGGGAGACTGGAATAATCTCCCTCTCCAGTGTGTTGGAGTCAAAGGCCCAGGGAAAGGGCCGGTGGGCAAGAGTTGATATTAAAAACCAAAGAGGTGCAGGAGCATTACTTGGCCAAAATTGCTATCCCGTTGGGAATCCCCATCCAGAAAGTAATGAGCTGCGAAGGTATGAACCAAGGACCACGTAGCAGCCCTGCAGATTCTCTCTGTGGAGACAGAGCGGAAGCTGGCCACTGATGCATGGCCTTTGTGAGCCCCATGATATGATCTTCAAGGCTCAACTCAGCATGGGAATATGCGTTAACGATGCAGTCCGCTAGCCAGAGGGATAGCATGTGCTTCAAGAACACAGCGCCCAGCCTACAGGGCTCAAAGGAAACAAACAGCTAGGTGGACTGGCAGTGTGCCTTTGTACATTCCAGGTAGAAGGCTAGAGCTAGTTTGCAGTCTGGTATGCAACCTGGTTGAGGTGAGGCAAGGGAAAGAAAGTTGGCAAGACTATCGATTAGATGAGGTGGAACGCCAAGACCATCTTTGAGAAAAAGCAGGGATGCGCACAGAGCACACCCGGTTCTGATGAAGCTTGGTGTACGGACCGGACCAGACCAGAGCTTGGTACTCACTGATACGTTGCACAGAGTCACTGCCACCAGGAAAAGGATCTTCCAGGTCAGGAATTTCAGAGGGAACGAGCCCAGTGGCTAGTACCAAGGTGAGATCCCAAGCAACCGTCGGAGGCTTGAGTGGGGATTTCAAGATGAGCAGGCCCCTCATGAAGTGGGCCACAAGAGACTAGGCAGAGATGGGCTTCCCCTCAGAGCTCTGATGATATGCCCCTATTGTGCTGAGGTGGACTCCCACAGAGAGTTTCCATCCGAAAACGTGGGATGTGAAGGGAGCGACTGACGCCCCTGAGATCGAGAATCAGCTGGAAGGACCCATCCTTCTTTGGAATAACAAAGTAGATGGAGTAACATCCCAAGCCTCTTTCGGACTGAGGGAGTGGAACAATGGCCTGTAAATGTAAGAGGCGCTGAAGAGTGGCTCACACCGCAGCCGGCTTGGTTGCAGATTCATAAGGGGAAACCAGAAAGGTGTCTCAAATGGGAGCAGCACAGTCAAGGATGTAGCTGTGGCAAACATCGAGCACCACCAGTCTGTAGTAATCTTGGCCCATGCTCTGGAGAAAAGGGATAGTTGCCTGCTTACCGGTGGCACCCCGGAGAGGGCTACAGGCTGTCAGCAAGGAGTGTGCCCGGTGCCAGAGAATTTCATCGAGGCAGAGTATGTGTCCTTGTTAAGCTAGTAGGCTTGAAAAGGCTGGGACTTAACCATTTTTTATACCGCTTTATCATTTCAATCAAAGCGGTTTTACATTGTAACTTAAACTTGATAAACGTACATTAAACAGGGACATTGATAACTTGGATTTTTCTGAGCAACGGAGGGTTAAGTGACTTGCCCAAGGCCACAAAGAGTGCTAGTGGGAATCAAACCCTGGTCTCTTGGTTCCTAAGCCAGTGCTCTAACCACTAGGCTACTCCTCCACTCCAACTCCTGGTCTGGCCAAGGCCACGGACTTAGTCGACCTGCCTGACCGATAATGCAGGGCATCACAAATCCAAGCCCTGGGATTTGAGGCAGGAGTCCCCAAGGCAGAGCAGTGAAATGCAGCCTGGGGCCTGTCCTCTGGAAGGTGTTGGGGGGTAACTTCCCCCAAATCTTTTACGAGCTTCTTGAGGTCATCACCAAAAAGAAATTTGCCCTTGAAGAGAAGCCTGGCTAGTTGAGCCTTTTGAGGTCACGTTGGTCAACCAATGGCACTGCCACAGCCAGCGCCAAGTTGACTGTTACCACTGCAATGGAGCAGGACACCAGGCAAAGGAAATCATAATAGGCATCCGCCAAGAAGGCTGCAACAAACTCCAGCTGTGCAGCTGCTAGGTCCTCCGGTAGAAGCTGAATCCAGTGGTGAAGGGCCCGAGCAGCCAGTCCCCCACAAGAAAACACCTAAAGAGCTAAGGAGGAAGGCAAAAATGCTGTCTTCAAAAGTCCTTCAACCTTTCGGTCGCAGAGAGCCGCTCCTCCCTCAACCAGGATGATAGTATGCTTGACAATCACTGCAATTATGGCATCTTCCTTGGGATACTGGAGCCACTTATCAAGGTCATCCGGAAACCAACTTCTGTATATTGCCAACTCAGCCGCTTAGCAGTGTGCAATGAGTTATCCAGGGAATTCCACGCAAAGGATACCATCTGTTCCAATGGAAAAGATCTTGATGGCTTGCGAATGTCCACCAGGATGGGGGGGTCTGGCTGGGAGTGATTGTCACCTGCGCCGGCTGATTAGGGGTTGGGGAGAGTCATAAGGCTTCCACCACTTGTGTGATGAGAGAAGAAAGCTCCACCTTGTGAAAAAGCCAGATGTCTTGAGTCTGTTCGTACTCTTCTGCAGGGTTCTCCTCCTCCTCCAGAGGGGAGCATTCCCCATCCTCACAGGCCAAGGCGCTCTCCGCTGAGGATAACCGTTT
Organism: Ichthyophis bannanicus; assembly: GCA_033557465.1. NCBI lineage: Eukaryota > Metazoa > Chordata > Amphibia > Gymnophiona > Ichthyophiidae > Ichthyophis > Ichthyophis bannanicus. The sequence goes on from CM066048.1 coordinate 128,745,948, forward strand.
GCCCTCCTCCAGGAGAGATGGAAGGGAGTACCCAGAGGCCCAGGACCTCCCAGAAAGGGGCACAGTGTCACGCACCCGCTTTGTGGGAGGGCGTCGACACTCGAATGCCAGGAGCGCGGGCTTATTGAAAAAGCTTCATAAAGGCGTCCGTCTGCTGATCAAAGACCTCTGGTTGCTGAGAGGCCTGCTGAGGGAGCAGGGGGGAAGAGACTTCCTCCTGGCGCAAAGAGGGGATAAGCTCTTTTTCTGGGCCTGAAGGAACCTCAGTCACCGCCACCCCCTGCAGAGCCCCAGCCCTGATGGAGCCAGAGACCTCCTGCTCTATCCTAGATGACTGTCCTGGGTCCTCAAAGCATGCGGTGCAAAGCCAGTCTACTAAAATACTGGTGTTTGTCGTCACATGTGATGCAGCGCAGAAGAGTAGAAGGCATCACAATTAGCTAAGTGCCGTAGACGAGGTTCCTGCCTTTAGGATGTCTGAGCAGAGACCTGAATATTACCCCCCTACTCCTCTGAAAGATCGCAGCTCCCTACAATCCTTCAGAGAAGAGCCAGTAAGCCTATCAGTACGGCGCTGTCTGTCATTACTGATATGAGAAAATAAAGAAGTGCTGTTTCCTGTAGAAGAGTACTGACGGCCTCCTGTGCAGGAATCTGTACCCTGGTTAGCTGCAGATAGCTCTACTCACCCCCGTGATCAGGAGAAAAATTCTGCATAGTGTAGATGGAATTAGACAACACCTCTTGTGTAAGCTGAAGTTAAAACAAAGGAATAGGAGACTAGTGGAATTGCTGACAGGGAACCCTCTTGGTGCTTGTCAGGAGCCATAAAAATGCATCCACATCTGCTGGAGACAGAAAATACAGAAGGCGACACCTAGGGTAGAGCTACAGTATATGTCCCAGGGGGTGTTCCCAGAAGCCTTTGGTACCTTCTCTGTCTCCACCATCTGTTGGCAGGGGAACATAACCCACTTATGTGGACTGGTCTAGCAGGATGAGATGGAATGTCCTTTCCTCAAATCCTGGTAGACTAGTCCAGGGCCTGCCTCTGAACCGGGCCGACGCCATGCGGTTTTCCTGCCCCTTAAGTCCCCGTGTCCAGAAAAGAAGGCCTACTGACCAAAAACACACCCTCCGGCCCGCTTACAGTCAATGCACTCGGCAAAATCATTGACAGCCCGCTGTGCTCAGCCGAGCCATGGCTTCGGCACTGTGGGGGAGCGAGAAAGCTTCTAGGAGCAAACAGCAGGCAAGAGGTTATCCCTTTCAGGAAAAGCCCCTGCTCCACACCTGCAGAACAGGTTCAGGAGCAGGGTCTGCCTCCCAGTTCAATGTCCAGCAGATCCTCGGCCCTCTGTGCTCTTCAAATTTTTTTCTCTCTCTTTTCGGCAGGTAAACTAGTCAAAGCCTTTTCATATTTTATTTTATTTATTTATTTAATACTCTTATATACTGCGCTATTCGACATCAGTGCGGTTTACATGGAACATCAAGAAGTTTTACGGTGGTGTTACACCGTAAATTACAGAAAACAGGGAGATTAACTTGGATAACATGTTAACTATTTACACAAAAGGCATAAGATGAAAACCCTATGTACATCACATTGTGGAATGGTTACCGGGTGATTAAGGATCTGTGTTGCGTGCAGGGCGCTTTGGGCGCATATGACGAGGGGAGGAGGCCAACCACACAAGCAAAAAATAAAAAGGACTCTATGGCCTAAACAAAAAAAAGAGACAATCCTCTTAGTTGTCCCTTCAGTGAGTCCTGACACAGGGATCACCTGCTCCAGCTGCTTGGAGACTGAGCTTACTGGGGGGTGCCAGCTAAGTACCCCGAGGTCATCAAAACTGCAACATGCTCAGTCTCCAAGCTGCTGGAAGAGGTGCACTACCCTGAGGCGAGGGGCTGGACTGGACGATAAGGAAACTATATTTGCTCTGTTCTTCTGCTGCTGTACCCTTGGATCTGCCATGATCCTATGGTTGGCTCTGCAGACTCATCTTCTACTGACAGCCTTCTATTTCTACCTTCCCATACATAGTTCTCTACTGTTAATTAATTGTTGTCCACATTGAGGTTGTGCGAGGCTTGCTGTGTATCTCTCACATACTTTGGAATGAATACTGGTGGCCGAGGTGGATAGAGGCAAACAGTGATGTCACAAACCTGGGCTTTTCATTGGTTCTTTGTCTTCACCAATCTGCTGGTAGGGGAACACAACCCATTTGTCTGGACTGGTCTAGCAGGACTCAAATAAAAATGTTACCTTACCACAGTACAAATTAGGCAGGGAGGAGGCTCTTACCTTGAGGGGGAAGAGGATGGGAAACCATGAAAACATGCCTGGGGAATGAGTCTCTGGTCGGATACCTGGAGAAGAGAAAAAAAGGCCAGGCTAAGAGGAAAGGTGGGGGGTGCACTAGGTGTTTCCCCATAACTGGGTGAGGTGACACTTACTGAGGGTGATGTCTTTGTAGAGCACAGTTTCAAAGTAACCAGCAAAACCATGAAGAACGGTGTTCAGCCCCACCATGTACTCCAAAGACTTGTAACGATTATTGTCAATGACTCCATCTGTGCATAAAGAAAGAGCAGACTGTATGAACCAGAGACAAGGGAGAGACGCAACACACCAGAGAAATGAGATACAGACAGACACACTGCATTAGAGAGAGACAGCATGAGCTAGAGAGATTCAACTGCTATATAATCACACCCTCATCGCTTAATAAATGCTTGCTTCATTTCTGCTTAACGATGCTCATGTAGAATGTGGTTTTACCTTGCATTTTTTGGGTGTTAATATGTGCTGTCAGTGGCATCTCTTACCCTAGAGTACATGAGCAATTGGTACTTCTGTCCGAGAGGGGGCTACTCCTTACCTTGGGTGGGGTGACTGAAGGTGAAGCAGGGCAGGGGTTCGGCCAGCTGGTGGAAGTTGTGCAGTCTCACCACGTAGGGCATCTCAAACTGTGCCTGTGGGGCGAGAGCGAAGCCCCGTCTCCAGCAGTTTACGTACAACACCAGGGGAGAGGAAAGGGCTCAGACCCCAGACACCTCTCCTTCCCCTCCCCACCCCATCCCACCCATATCAGAAACCTCCTCACCTCAGGGTCACGATCTTTTTCACGGCAAGCCCGCACCTCATTGTAGAGTTTTGAGGAAGAGATGGGTGCCAGGAAGGAGGTGTACTCACAGGGGATGCTCACACCATCCTCTATAAAGAGAGAAGAGCTGCTTACTTTCTCTCCCCATCCTACAGGGGCTCACCACCCTCTTCTCCTGGGACAAGAGGAGAGGGATAGTCACAAATACACTGGCACATGCAGACACCTCTCTTCACCCTGCCTACCTTTTAGGAAGTGCTGAGCCCCCTCCAGGCACTCTGGAGACAGCTCATTGTCACCAAAGGACCCCAGCAGTTCACTCACAATGATATCAGCTTTCTCTGGAGCCACCCACTCCCGCATGTCAGAGGACACTACTGTCACTTGATTTCCCCACTCTTCGTATCTCCAGTTTTCTAGCCTGAGGACAAAAGAGAGATGTGCTGGCAACGTGAAATGAGAGGAACATGCTGGCAACATGAGATAGGAGGGATACTCACGTGACGACAGCATTGGGATTTTTCTCCACGGCGTAAATTTTGATCTTGCGCTCAGCCTGCTTGGCAGCTCGGAGTGAGGCATTCACCAAGGGACCACGGCCTGCCCCTAATACCATGAGAACCCTACAGAGACAGAAAGAGAAAGCATGAAGTTTGGGCTTTCTTTAAGTAACCACCATGAGCAGAGCTTGTTTCGGAGCAGAATCTTCCCTTAGTCCTAGCTCCAATGCTTGACTGAGAGGGGCCAGAGATGAGTCCCACAGCCTCTGCCCTGTTATGAATCCTCAAGTGAAACAAGGGATCCATTTTTTGATCTTCTGCAAGTGGGATGGCAAAAAGCTGCTGAATGAGGGGGTGGGATAAGCCTTTATCTTACTCCAAAATGCTCCTCTTGTAGCACAGTAGGGAACAGATCCCACCTCTCACCCTCCACCCACAAGAGAGGAAAAGACATGGCAAGGGTTAAACTCACTGTACAGTGCTGTCCTTCTCCTCCTCCGGGACACGATCCAGGAGGCATTTATACACTGCCTGTGAGAGAAGAGAGAAAATGAGAGATAGAGACACTGGGATGAGGTGGGAAGTGTGAACAAGTTTGAATCCTCACAGTGAAAAGAAATCCAGGCTTAACGAACTGTGCGACTCACCTGCTGATACTGGGAATATTTCACTGGATCTTTCTCAAACACTTCATATGTCTGTGATTCTAAGTTGTCCATCAGTGGCTGGAGAGCAAAGAGACAGTGAGAGAAATGTACACATATTGAGCAATATAGGAAGAGAGGGCAAACATTCTGAGGATCCAGGGAGAAGGAATCCCAGCCATCATTGAAAGTGTAAATGTGGGTGAGAGTAGCGTCATGGCTTCATGTCAGACGTCTGAATAACTGGTGTGTCACCTCATAGCAAGTATCTCAGAGTCTGACCTGAAGGGGAGACTGCAAATAATCCTCATAGCCCCTGGCGAACACTTCATAGGCGTTGGGAGGAGGTCGATTCTGGCTCAGGTACTGCAAGTACTGAAGGTAGCAGCAGAAATCTTTGTCTGAATGGCGGTTCACCCCAGCAATGATGAATTGCACATCCAGCTGTTAAACAAAATGAACAGTGTAGCCAGAATTAGAATAGAGGCCAAGCTTTATCTAGCAGTGCTATTCTGCAGGATGAACGTGAAACCCAAGTATCTCCAGGAACAAGCAGGAATGAGTCTTCACATATGGGTATTGTCGGTACGGACGGAGCCTGCGCGGGAACGCTCCCCAGCGTCCAGTAAGAAAGCTTTTGGGAGCATCCCACAGCGCCTGCGTGCTGCCTTCCCGCCTTTCCCAACCGCCTCTCTCCAGTTCTTTTCCGCAGAGCCAGCAGGTCGTGTTCCTGTCACTGCAGAAGTTCTTTTTTTTTTTTTTTTTATTTATTTTTCTGTGTCGCGTCTGCCTTCTTTGACGTCAGACCGGTAACACCGGTCTTTTCTTTTCTGTCTTAAAAAAAACAAAAAAAAACCTTTTTTCTTCAACTGTGCATTTTCAGTTTGGGCCTTAGGCCTGAACATTTTTCTCCTCATGGAGAAGCTCGCTTCTGGGTTCAAAAACTGCACGAAATGTGGCGTACTATTTCTGTCACCGACACCCATGATTGGTGTCTAAAATGTTTGGGTCCTGACCATTCCATCACGGATTGTGTGTCCTGTACCATGATGTCTAAAAGAGGTCGGCAGAACCGAGCAGCCAAGCTCATTCCCCCTTTTCCCTCTGATGCAGCCTCGGTGGCATAGACGTCTTCCAGGGCTTCTTCTTCCTCCCATGGATCTCAGGTAACCAAACATAAATCTAGCTGGTCCTCGAAGGGCAAATCTCCCTCTAAGCATCGAGATGCCTCCGGGCTTGTCCTCGAGGATTCCGCACCGGCAAAATTACCCCGACGGGAAGTTCCGGCTTCCAAAGCATTATCTATGGGGTCACAGGTTGACATCGATGGCTCGGCCTCGACCGATCACCTGTTGCCGTGTTCTGGGGTACCGGTGGCCTCCACTGGTACCGACATCCAGACTCTGCTGGCATCGATGGATCAGAAGATTCTGTCCATGCAGCACACCCTAACGGCGTTTATGCAGGCTTTGACGCCTCCGGTACCGCAACAATCTCCGTTGCCGGTACCGATTGCATCGACATCGGCTTCGGTGTCGACTGCAACGGTACCCTGTCCTATGATGCCCATCGGTACCGAACCGGTACCGCTTACTCCCAATGTCGATCCCACTCGGTACGCGTATCGGGCTTTACAGGAGCATCCAGACAGGCGATACTTTGATTCCTCCGAAGACTCTGATGAGTCGGAGGCTTCTGTCGAGGCACCGGTACTTCTTCCTCAGGAGTCTGCTTCTCCAAAACGAAGAATATCTCCTCCAGAAGACTTGTCTTTTCAAGACTTCATTAGGGAAGTGGCTAGGGGCCTCTCCATTACAGTGGCCCCTGAGTCAGAGCCTAGAGCCAAGCAATTAGATATTTTGCAATATCCTAAGGTTCCTAAAGAAGCAGCTACCTTACCTATTCATGAGATTCTCTATGATCTCATGTTGAGCATGTGGGAGACTCCTCTTACCACCTCTCCTCATTCTCGTAGGTTAGACACCATGTACCATGTCCCTCCTTGTACTGGCTTTCATAAGTCTCAGCTTTCTCACCACTCTATTGTGGTAGAGTCTGCCATGAGGAAAATAAAGAGTGCAAAGAGACACTCATCTAATCCTCCAGGACGTGAATGCAAGACCCTTGATGCTTTTGGCCGAAGGGTTTTCCAAGCCAATATGCTTGCTGCCAGAATCAACTCCTATAGTCTCTATATGGGGATGTTTCTAAAAGAAGTCACAGATCATCTGCAGACTTCAGCCCCTTTTATTTCAGAAGATAAAAGGCAGGAATTTCTCACTTGGCTTAAACATGCCCAAGATATTTCCAAATTTTCCAATCGTGCAGCCTTTGACTCTTTTGAGTGTGTAAGCAGAGCCTCGGCTATTGCCATAGGTGCACGCAGAATTGCTTGGTTACAAGCATCTGATTTGGAACTCTGGGTCCAAGATGAACTGGGAAATCTTCCTTGTACAGGTGAAAACCTTTTTTGGCAGGGATTGGCAAGCAAAGGCCACTCAGATGGATGCTGAGAACTCTGCTTTGGATCAACTTTCAAAAAGTCTACCTCTGCTCCTGTTAAGAAAGGATTGTTCAAAAAGACACCTTTTTCTAAAAAGGGAAGATATTATCCTGCTTATGGTCAGCAGGCATCTTCTGCAGGTTGTTTTGCTGCAAAGCGTCAGCAACCACCTAAACAGGCCAAGTCAAAGGCTGCCAGGCCTCCCACGGCCCAGTAGCCTCAGCCTCCTCAGGGCCTTTGACTTGCATCTAGAGAACTTAGCCTTTCTAGCTCTGGAAGAACCAGAGCCCCTCACCATTCCAGGAAGGTTGGCTTACTTTGCTCCCAGATGGGAGCAAATCACAGCAGAGCAATGGACCCTCTCCATTATAAAGGAAGGGTACAAGCTTCATTTCTTAAACCTTCCTCCCCACACCATGGTGAAACAGTTCAATTCTCCAACATCTCTCCTCAACCTTCTGGGTCAGGAGATTGCTATCCTTCTTGCCCAAGGGGCAATAGAAGTACCACCTCTTCTTCAACAGGGCTCAGGGTTCTACTCCCCTTATTTTCTTATTCCAAAGAAAACAAGGGGCTACAGATCCATATTAGATCTCAGAGAATTGAAAAAGTTTCTATTCAAAGAGAAATTCAAGATGATTTCTCTCGGTACTCTGCTGCCATACCTTCAGAGTCAGGACTGGCTTTGTTCTCTAGATCTCAAAGATGCGTACACCCATGTCCTCATCCATCCAACACACAGAAGGTTTCTTCGGTTCCTTTTTCAAGGAAAGCACTACCAATACAGGGTGCTTCCTTTCGGTCTGGTCTCTGCACCAAGGGTGTTCACGAAATGCATGGCAGTAGTAGCTGCATTTCTACGCACTCTAGGAATATTCGTTTTCCCATATCGGGACGACTGGCTCATTCGAGCTCCATCCCAGTCAGAGGCCCAGATCTGTCTAACCTGCACAATGCATGTCCTTCAGTATTTGGGACTGGTAATAAATATCCCAAAATCCCATCTCACCCCTACTCAGTCTCTGGAGTTTATAGGGGCCTTGCTGGATACCACAACTGTAAGGGCCTATCTTCCTCAGGCCCGTTGCCTACGCTTGGTGCAGTTAGCCTCCCAGATACAGTTAAAGTCCCATTTAACTGCTCGAGAAACGTTACAACTATTAGGCCACATGGCATCCACCGTGCATGTGGTTCCATATGCTTGCCTTCACATGAGGGCAGCTCAATGGACTTTGTCCACCCAATGGACTCAGGCATCAGGTTGCCTGTCAGACAAAATAGCAAACTCCAATCGCCTATTTTGGTCTCTCCAGTGGTGGAAGTCCCCTCCAAATCTGTTCCTGGGGTCCCCTTTTCAGCAGTCGCTACCCCAAGCAACTCTTACAACAGATGCTTCTCCAATGGGTTGGGGAGCTCATCTGCAGGATCTCTCCACCCAGGGCATCTGGTCTCCACAGGAGACTTCTCTGCCTATCAATCTCTTGGAACTCAGAGCAATATTCTTAGCTCTCAGAGTGTTCCATTCCCTGCTCAGCTACAGGACAGTCCTCATCCATACGGACAACCAAGTAGCCATGTTCTATGTAAACAAGCAGGGCGGGACTGGCTCTGTCGCTTTGCAACGAAGCTTTGCGACTGTGGGCCTTTGCCAGAGAGCATCACATCCATCTTCTGGCAGTATATCTTCCAGGCATTCAAAACTCTTGGGCGGACAGACTCAGTCGAGTTCTGCTTCCACACGAGTGGTCCCTCCACATGGACCAGGTAGCCAGGATTTTTCGAATTTGGGGAACCCCGGACATAGACCTCTTTGCAAGTCCGTGGAATGCCAAACTTCCCCGGTTCTGTTCCAGAATTCCGTGTCAGGGAGTTCAGGCCAAGGATGCCTTCCTCCTTCACTGGGGTCAAGACTTCCTTTATGCCTTTCCACCAATTCCCCTAATTCCCAAAACACTATTCAAGCTTCAGAGAGATCGAGGGACAATGATCCTCATAGCGCCACATTGGCCACACCAAGTGTGGTACCCTCTACTTCTGCATCTCTCTCAAGCTCCTTCCCTAGACTTGGGCTCTGCACCAGACCTTCTGTCCCAGGAAGAGGGAACGTTGTGGCACCCAAACCCCCAGTCGCTCCATCTCAGGCACTGTTCCCTCTAAGCTGTGCGCGTGCACACACCTCGCCGAGCGAGCACACATACTTTACAACAGAGCGCACAAAAATTACAGCTCTGATTCTGATAGAAAACACAGACGTCTTAAAATTTAAAAGTTATGAATGTAATTACTAGAAATTTCCCGCTTCATTTAGTAATCGTCTATTTTCATTTAATTTGATTAAAATCAATGTGGTGTACATACTGTATTCTGACGTGTAGTCAAATTTTAAAGTGTATAACTCCAAGTGTCATTATGTGGCGCACAAAAATTTAACCGTCCTTCAAAAGCTGCACACAGCTGATATTTTATGCGCACACAGCCTACAGAAAATTAGAGGGAACATTGATCTCAGGGCTTGGTTGCTGAGGGCCTAGACCAGTGATGGCTAACCTTTTTGAGCCCGAGTGCCCAAACTGCCGCACAAAACCAAAGAATTTCCTCAAAGTGCCAGCACGTCAATTAAAGCCTCATTTGCATAAGGTGCCTCATTTGCATAAATATTTGCATAATGTTACCATACACTAACTTTTAGTAAACATGCCTCTTAATGAGTATATGGATAAAGAAAGACTAAAAGGTTTCTACATTACTATAATCCAGTACCAACCGCCAGGCACATTAGGAACTACTACAAACGCTGCCCATTTAGAACCCATAGCAAACCCGCCGTATCCTAACAGCACTACCAGGACTCACAAAGCACCATACCCTAACTATCAAAAGGCAACACTGCAAATATTAAACCAATACATTTCAGAGAACAACAATACATGACCTACTGGGGAAAGAACAAGTGGCAATGTCAAATAGGAATTATATAAACAGAATACCTCAGCTCAGTTACACATGCAGAACAGACCATCACCAAACAAGGAATCACAATTTAGAAACAGGAAGACAATAATTAAACTGGGAACCCCAAAAGCCAAACTTGGAATATACAACAAACACTGTAGAAATAAAACTATAAATTAATTTCCTCTTGTACTAAACAAAGCGCAAAAATTAATGATGCACATTTCCCAGAGCTGACATATTCCAGTTAATAAATTCAAAATAAAGAGATATTTTTCTACCTTTTGTGCATTTTTTTTCAGTTGCAATTGTTCCAGCCACTTTCTTCTGGTTTCTTCGTGTCTTCTGCTAACTCTCCATCTGCTGTCCATTTGTCCTTTCTTCTGTCTTGTTTTTTTTTTTTCCATTCTCTCTCTACATCTGCTTTAACATACTAATCTTTCTCCTTTTGCTCTTTCCTCATTCCTATTTCATCTACTCAAAATTTACCCCTCCATCCTCAATCCCCACGTATTCTCCCAATAACCGGCCAATTGTAGATTTTTATCCCTCCCACACAAAATATTTTTCCCCTCTCCATTTTACTCTCCCAGCCCCATCCCATTCTAATCCTCCCCCAACACCAGCTCCCTTCTAGTTCCAGCCTCACCCAGCATCCATTCCCTTCTAGTCCCTGCATCAGCCCATTTCCAGTCCTAGCCCCCCCATCAGCCCATTTCCAGTCCTAGCCCCCCCCCATCAACCCACTTCCAGTCCTAAACCCCCATCACCCCATTTTCAGTTTAAGCCCCCCCCTATAACCCATTACCAGTCCTAACCCCCATCACCCCATTTCCAGACAGCCCCCATCAGCCCACAGCCCATTAGCAGTCCTACCCCCCCCGCCCGCCCGCCCATTAGCAGTCCTAACCCCCCCAGCCCATTAGCAGTCCTACCCCCCCCGCCCGCCCACCCATTAGCAGTCCTAACCCCCCCAGCCCATTAGCAGTCCTACCCCCCCCCCTCCCTCCCTGCCCATTAGCAGTCCTAACCCCCCCTCCCTCCCTCCCTGCCCATTATTTATTTATTTATTTATTTAACAGCTTTTATATACCGCACTATTTGTTATCAGTGCGGTTTACATACAACAAGGGTGCACAGTCAGAAAACTGTTCTGTGCTTACATTGTAACAGGAGTTTAAACTTGGACAATACATTGTAACAGGAGCATAAACTTGGAGTAACAGAGAAACTATAAACATATGTACAAAATATAATTAGATTTGGTTTGTATATACAGTAAGTCTAAAGCGGGCTCAAGATACTTGTGACAGGATGCAGTTTGTAGACATTGGTGGGTGGGTGGGTAGAGGTGGGGCAGATGCTTGAGCAAAGTGAAGTAGGAAAATGTGGTGTTTGATTGCCTTACGGAACTGCATAAGGCCTTTGATGGATCTAATTTCAGGTGGAAGTTCGTTCCAACATTTTGGGGCATAGAAGGCGAATGTTCTTTTCTTGGTCGTCTGTGTGCACTTGATGGATTCTTTGGGGATGATCAAGGTATTGTCGGTTACTGATCTTCTGAGTCTGTTTTTCGGGGTGAGGGTGATAAGGTCACTGAGTGTTGTGGGGGCTAGGTTGTTAATGATCTTGAAGGTGATGAGAAGGATTTTGTATGTTAACCTGCAGTGAATTGGAAGCCAGTGGAGTTCCTTGAGTATCGGAGTAATATGGTCTGATCTTGTTAAACCACATAGAACACGCGCAGCCGCATTCATGGCGAGTTGCAGCGGATTAAGGGTGTTCTTGGGGAGTCCATAAAGGGCCACATTTGCGTAATCAAAATGTGGAAGAATGAGGGCCTGGAAGATGGTCCTGAAGTCATTGTGGGGTAACATGGGCCTGAGGTGCCTTAGTGTTCTAATTTTGTTGTAAACAGCTCTGGTGGTGTTTCGTATGTGCTCCTTAAAGTCGAAATGCTGGTCAAGAGTAATCCCTAAGTAGCGAATGGAAGGTTTACTAGGGAGTTCAGCATCTCTTACTTTTAAGGAGGATGGAGGTGAGAAATCTTTGTTCCTTGAAATGAAGAGAACTTCCGTCTTCTTGAAATTTATGCGGAGATTTTGGGATAGTAACCAGTCAGTAATGGCGTTGAAACAATTGATAAGGATGGAGAAGTCTGGTTGTTTGATTTTGAATGGTGTAAATAGCAGGACGTCGTCTGCATAGATTAGAGTGGAGATATTGAAGGAGCGAATGATGTCACATATCGGCTGCATGTAGACATTGAACAGCAGTGCGGACAGGGAGGAGCCCTGCGGAACACCTTGGAGTTGGCGAAAAGGCGTGGAAGTGGTGGAACCAACCCTGACATGCTGCCAACGATCTGATAGATAAGACCTACACCATTCCCAGGCGAGGCCACGGATGCCCTTCTCCTGGAGACGAGTGAGAAGTTGATTGTGGTTAACGGAGTCAAAGGCAGCGGAGATATCTAGGAAAATGAGAGCGAATCCATTTTCAACCTTGTCTAGTCCTCTGTTCAAGGTGTTGGTTAGGGTGGTGAGGAGAGTTTCTACACCGTGAGACTCCCTGAATCCGTGTTGAGAGGAGTCGAGAGGTGCCACCTCATCGATGTGGTGTTGAATCTGCTGCTGAACAACCTTCTCTATTATCTTGGACAGTATAGGTATACTGGAGATTGGTCGGTAGGAGTCAGTTTTTAGTGGGTCAAGTCTGTTATTCTTCAGAAGTGGTCTTATTGATGTTTGAGGAAAGTGGGGAAACAGCCTGTTTTAAATGAGAGTTTAATGATGTTGATTAGAATTGAGCTAAGTTCAACTCGCAGAGTTCTGATCCAGTATGCTGGGCAGGGATCACTTGGAGCTGTAGAAGTGTTGATGATGGCGATGAGGTCTTGGATGTTTTTCTCTGTTGGAGTTGTGAACATTGTGATAGGTGGAATTGAGGAGAGTGTATAGCTGGGAGTGGTTGCTGAGTGTGTCATTAGCAGTCCTAACCCCCCCCCTCCCCGCCCATTAGCAGTCCTAACCCCCCCTCCCCTCCCCTCCCTCCCTCCCTGCCCGCCCATTAGCAGTCCTAACCCCCCCTCCCTCCCTCCCTCCCCATTAGCAGTCCTAACCCCCCCCTCCCTGCCCATTAGCAGTCCTAACCCCCCCCTCCCTCCCTCCCTCCCTGCCCATTAGCAGTCCTAACCCCCCCCTCCCTGCCCATTCGCAGTCCTAACCCCCCCTCCCTCCCTGCCCATTAGCAGTCCTTACCCCCCCCTCCCTCGCTTGTTGGCGTTGAGCTGTGTTAACCCCCGCGCCCTACCTCCCTGCCCATTAGCAGTCCTAACCCCCCCTCCCTCCCTGCCCATTAGCAGTCCTAACCCCCCCTCCCTGCCTCCCTCCCTCCCTGCCCATTAGCAGTCCTAACCCCCCCCCCCCCTGCCCATTAGCAGTCCTAACCCCCCCCCTCCCTCCCTCCCTCCCTGCCCATTAGCAGTCCTAACCCCCCCTTGCAAATTTAAAAAAAAAAAAAAACAGGCTCTGGCTGCTGCCGCGGCAGTTTGCAAGGTCCCGCGGGGCCCCCTCCGCCTGCTAAGCCCCTCTGCAAGGGCTTTCAGATTCGCGAGGGAGAGCATCTCCCTCGCGTCTCTGTTAAGCCCGCAGGGGCTAATGGGAAATTTCCCATCAGTCCCTCGCGTCTAAAGGGGCTGATGGGAAATTTCCCATTAGCCCCTGCGGGCTTAACAGAGACGCGAGGGAGACGCTCTCCCTCGCGAATCTGAAAGCTCTTGCAGAGGGGCTTAGCGGGCGGAGGGGGCCCCGCGGGACGCTGCATTCTGCCCTTGCCGCGTCCGCAGCAGCAGTCAGAGCCAGCTTTTTCTTTTTTTGCGGACCTTCCCGCGTGCCAGCTGCAAGGCCTTCGCGTGCCACAGCTGGCACGCGTGCCATAGGTTCGCCATCGCTGGCCTAGACCTTCAAGATTTTCAGCTCTCTCAGCAAGTCAGAGATGTTATTCATGCCTCTAGAAAGCCTTCTACTAGACGTTCCTATGCTTTCAAATGGAAAAGATTTACCATTTGGTGTTCAGGAAGGGTCTAAACCCTCTTGCAATACCTCTGAATTCTTTACTAGAGTATCTCCTGCATTTATCCCATGCAGGTCTGAAAACGAATTCAGTAAGAGTCCATTTGAGTGCTATTGCAGCGTCCCTCAAGCCTCTCAATGGACAACCTATTTCCTCTCATCCTCTTATAGCAAGATTCATGAGAGGCCTTCTTTTAACTAAACCTCCCATTAGACCACCTCCAGTGGCATGGGACTTAAACCTGGTTCTTGGCCAGCTTATGAAGCCACCCTTTGAACCTTTAGCCACCACCTCCTTGAAATTTCTTTCTTGGAAAGTTGTTTCTCTCATTGCAGTCACCTCAGCACGCCGCATCAGTGAGTTGCAAGCTTTGGTGGCTAATCCACCTTATACAAGGTTCCATCATGATAAGGTAGTCCTCAGGACCAATCCACACTTTATGCCTAAAGTGGTCTCGCCTTTTCATCTGAACCAAGAGGTATATTTACCTGTCTTTTTTCCAGGACCTCATGCATGAAGTGCAGAAAGGAATCTTCATACCTTGGATTGTAAGAGAGCTCTCGCTTTTTACTTACAAAGAACACAGCAACATAGGAAGTCTTCTCAACTCTTTGTTGCTTTTGATCCTTCTCATTTAGGACTTCCAGTCTCTAAGAGAACACTGTCCAACGGGATTGCTCAGTGTATTTCTTTCGCCTACCAGAGTAGGAACATTTTTCTGGAGGGCCATGTCACAGCTCACAATGTGAGAGCCATGGCAGCCTCAATGGCTCATCTAAACTCTGTGTCCATCGACCAAATCTGTCGAGTGGCCATCTGGGCCTCGGTTCATACCTTCACAGCCCATTACTGTTTGGACAAGGACTCCCGCCGGGATGCCTCGTTTGGTCAGGCTGTTCTCAAACACCTGTTCCATTCCTAATCAACTCCTACCCACCTACCCTGGTCGGATGCCAGAGATCCATGGGAGGAGGTAGAGTCCTTTTCAAGGACACACAACCTGGGGTTTCTCCCTGGCATCTACAGCTAGGGAGTCCCCATATGTGAAGATTCATTCCTGCTTGTTCCTGAAGATAGCATAGTTACTTACCTGTAACAGGTGATCTCTGGGAACAGCAGGAATAAGTCTTCACAACCCACCCACCTCCCCTAGGAGTTGTATCTCTCTATCTATCTTTCCTTTCCTCTCTCTTTGTCTCAGCTTTAAAACTCCAACTGGAGAGAGGCGGTTGGGAAAGGCGGGAAGGCAGCGCGCAGGTGCTGTGGGATGCTCCCAAAAACCTTCTTACTGGACGCTGGGGAGCGTTCCCGCGCAGGCTCCGTCGGTACCGACGATACCCATATGTGAAGACTTATTCCTGCTGTTCCCAGAGATCACCTGTTACAGGTAAGTAACTGTGCTTTACCTTTAGCAGCCGAAAGATGAGGCGCTGATGGAGTTTAGAGAGTACTGGGAATCCTTTCTTATTAGTCAGGAAGATACTGGTAGGCACCACAGCAGCTTTGATTGGCTCCCCCAGCCAGCGGTCTATAACCGCGTCGGATGGTAAGTCAGTGCTGACCTCAATCGCTGGAGAAAGATGAAGGAGAACAAGTCAATTGGGAATCCAACAGCAACCTGAGCTTGCTCACGCTATTGCCCTGTCCTCCCCCTTTCCCTGCTTCTGAAGACATACCAAGTGCCACCCTCTTATTGTAATCACAGAGAGTCCGGAAATTATGCCACCTGCAGAGAAAGGGAGCAAATAAGATTAAGCAGGACATGCTGCCCTCCACCATTCCCAAAGGAAAATGTGCCCTCCCTTAATTACAGCCTTACCACATCCAGGTGCGTTCTTCCTCCTGCCTGTCCTCACAATGGGTGGGGGCCTCATTCTCGACGATATCATCACGCATGTCGTCAGCAGCTATGAGTGGTACACGCATCCAGAACTGTGACCAAAAACACAGCGACAGAATATTTTATATTCTATAATACTTACTCAAGTACCTCCTATACACTGAGAGAGACTCACAAAAGTTGTATTAAAGCACCTCCCTCGTACCCCCTGCTACGCCACTCAACAGCTCTGCTCTGCACTTCAGTCCTGCTCTGCAGCACCCCATGTTAATTTTAGTACTAAAACCAAACAACTGTGGCCACCGATGGCTTTTCTTGAGGCCCTTTGCCAGTTCCTCAGTTACTTTCTCTCTCTCTCCCCTAGAGCTCCCCATGTATCTGCTAACACCATTTGTGGCATAGCTCTGTGAGTTTAAGCCACATAGGGCTTACAAATCTTAGTTTATACCCAAGGTTACGTGACCTGCCCAAGATCACAAGGAACAGCAGTGGGATTAGAACCCGGCGCTACTGGTTCTCAGCTCACTGCTGTAACCTTTAAGCTATTATTCCATTCCAAACATTGTGCAGAGTCCATACCGTGCAGGAGTGGTGTCCCACATGAATGTGGTTGATGAGAATTCGAGCTAAATTTGTGTTGTCTTCCTGACTGAGGGGGATCAGAAAAGCTGGTAGCCCGAGATAGGCTGCGAAGCTGAGCTCCTGTAGTAAGGCCTGGCAAGAATGGGGGAAGAATGCAAAGCTAATTTCAGCAAAAGATATAGTGCCTTCAGCAACAGACCTCAACAGTCTTTTAATTTCTCCCTCCCTCCCTCCCTATGCTACTCAAGGATCCCAGCCATTGCACAATACTCACAGCTTCAGAGTTTCGACGAATCTCTTCTGCTCTGGAGTCAGGCTGGATCCACTGGGACAGCTTTCCAACAATCAATGCATTCCAGTCTAAAGGAAAGACAAAATATTTGATATAGCATCTCTCTCTGAAACGGAGTGTACTTGGCAAGCTCCCACCCATCCCTCCACCTCTATTCTTACCTCTTCCTGATAAAAGAAGATCGGACCTGGTCTGGGCTCCTGGACGAGACTTTGCTGGCTCTTGGCTAAATTCCCGCTTGAGTCGAGGGTGGAAGATAGGCATACAGAGAAAGTCAAATCTAGGAAAACACAGAAGATGTGAAACTCAACTTGAGCTCACTGCACTCATCTCATTACTGGATACCCAGCTTCCAGTCCTATTTTACCATCAGTTCACTTGATAACAGCAGACCCACCTTCCTAATGCAGCACTGTTACTAATTTACTAGAACACCTTTTAGTCTCACCTCTACTATGACGATGGGAGGGGAGGGAAGGGAAGTGGATGTAGCTCCCGATTTTTATCAGAAGTTCAAGACGAGTTACATTCGGGTACAGTAGGTACAATGTTATGCTGTGGCAGGTGCAGGCCTGTGATCCACGGTGTCTGACATAAGCAGGCCAGCATAGCTAGCTTGACCTGTAAATGAAGCCTGTGGAGAGGCTCATAGGAATTGCACATCCCCCAATATGCTGCTATTGTAGGATAGAACTCTGTAAGAGAACTAAACTAACTTAGGTAAGCAAAACTGAGAGATGGAAAAATACAGAAAAATATGTTTAAAAGTTACTGATAAGAAAAAGTACATCTGCAAGGAATATAATTGGGAGTGCTGACAGATGAGTTGCAGAGTCCTGCTCCCCTGCATGCACAAATTGGCTCTATGGCCTTGAGAGTGTGAAAGTAACAAGTTGATGAACTGGCCATTGTAATTGGGACTAGAAGGGGGGTATGCAGGTGCCATGCCCACTGAAGGAACATAATTGGATAATCTTATCAGTACAGGGACCAATGGAAGAGGTACGGGAGAGTACCGGGACCAATGAAATGTTTTTCTATACCTAGAATGAAACAGAAGTCTATAAAAGTTGTTGTAATGCTTGAAAACTTTGCTCAGCCATTTTGAAATTGACTTGCTTGAGACTTGTGCACAAATAAATGATTTGGACCTTCTGAACAGACTCCTGGTATCATTGGTTTGTCTGCGCTTTGCTGCTACAATGCTTAGATACCCATCTTCCAAGCCCACTGCCAGCATCAACTCACTAGAACGCTTAGAGACCCAATTCCCAGGTTCATTCCTTCCACTATCAAAACTCTTATTTCTGGGGCACCTACTCTTGCCACCTTGCTGGGCAAACTAGATGGACCATACTGGTCTGCCGTCATTTACTAGGTTACTATGTTACTCTTAAGAAAAAGTCCTGCGAGTAGGCGACAACAAAGCTGATGGTCGTCATCATTACGTAAATGTAATCGAAACTAATATATCTACGTAACAAAGTACTATTAAACTAATGTAACAATTGTAGCAGATACACAATAACGTCATAAAGAGGCAACGTGATGTCAGGGTTCTCTATAATTCTCTGGTCTGCTGACCACGTGACACCAGCACGCGCTGCTCTCTCTCTCTCTCAGCATCTTTACATGACCCTACAGGGGAGCAGGCTGAAATGCTCGCTATTGCGTTCGCTCACCCTTGCTTGGTCACTGCAGACAGCGTGTCCGACACCTCCGAGACGCAGCTCAGATCCCGGCCACTAGATACCCGACCGGAGCCGGAATGCACCACCGCCGCCATCTTTCCCGGTCGAGGTCCGCCCGCTATCCCAGAGCCGAACCAATCACAGAGCCGCACTGCGCCATGACAACATTCCGCCAATCCCCGTGAACCTTTCTTTCCAGCGGTCCACCTCTGCCTCTCTCAAGCCCGCAACCAATTATGGCGCTACTGTCGCCTATTTTTTGCCATGGGCAACTCTAGAGTGATCATCCAGACGATTTCCTCCCATCGATGCCTTTTCTCAATCAATCGGAAAAACAGTTGTCGCATATATTTTCGATAATAACTCTGTTACTAAACTACATTTCCCATGAGCCCACAACAAAATTATAAGGGGTTATATAGTTGGTGAATGACGTTGTGAATGACGATTTTATAATCGTCTCTGGGAAAATAGACTTCCAGTCAGAGGGCCAGTGGCGCAATGGATAACGCGTCTGACTACGGATCAGAAGATTCTAGGTTCGACTCCTGGCTGGCTCGGTGATGACTTCCGTTTTTAGCATAAAAATTAATTAAATCATTTTTTATTATACAGGTCTTAAAATCATTCGAACTATTTAGCTTCTCTTTACCTGGATTTGTTTGTTTTGTTTATTATTTACATTATTTGAAATTACTTATGCTGAAAATGTGTTTGGTCATGATAGAGCAATGGAAGAAGCATTTTGATGGATTGTTCAAATAGATAAAATGTAATTGTTGACTGCAATCTAATGAAATGCTCAAAATAATAGGCCATCAATTTATGCAAATCAAAGCTGCATTTGTTTTAAAATGGTTAAAATGAAGGATCAGAAACATTTGCTTCTCACAGTCAAAGAACATAGTCTCAAAATGGGCCTGCACCTTAATGTAAAGAAGACAAAGATCATGACAACTGGCATAATCAACAGGTTCATCGTTGAAGGAGAAGAAATTGAAATTGTGAACAACTTTCATCTACTTGGATCAACTATCAATAAAGAAGCAACAAGCAGTCAAGAAATCAGACAACGCATTGCTCTTGGCAGAATGGCTATGAAAGACCTAGACAAGATTCTCAAGAGCAGAGATGTCTCTCTCCATACAAAGATTCTGTAGCAGATAAACGAGTGAAGAAAGAAACACCCAAGGAGTCTTAGAAGGAAACAACGTTTAATGTGCACAGGCCCAGAGAAAATAGTTTTTGCAAATTCTGGGCCCCTACCAGAGGGCTCAGAGAGCTTATATAGACCTCATCAGATTATTACAGCATTTCTTCACGATTGGTCACTTTATTACAGTATAGTCCCGATTGGAGAAAGTCTACTATACTCTTATCTCTAGCAAAGCAGAGGGAGAGTAGTTATCTCTAGCAAGCAGAGAGAGAGCAGCAGGACAAAGGAATAGGGGCGGAACAAGCGTATACCAGGGTATGACGTCACCAAGAGGGGTGTATCCTTTTTACTTAACCCTTCCAGCTCTCAGCCCTGCCTGGATTTCTACCTCATTCCCCCCTTTTTTTTTTTTTTTTTTATTATTTAAATTTTTTATTAACAACCATAGCATATACATTTCAATCTGACCCACAGCGACAATCCGCCAAGTCCGCCGCAGGCTACACAACAGCTAACAAATATATTATGCACACTACCAAATATATAAAACTAGTACTGGTTGCCTCTTCCACCCTGTCCCCCCTCCCCCCCCCCCCGTGTGCTCAAGCAAAACTGTATAAATGAAGTTGGGCATGCCCCACAGTGAATCACCAAGATGACCACCATAACATTAATGATAAATCACATTAACAAGTCATTCTCAACCCGACATTCCCCCCCCAATTATTCAGAACACCCTCCCTATTTCCAGCCCTCGTCACGCAACCACTTCCAGACCCCTGCCCACCGCTTCCCCACTTGCTCCCCTCTCCCCCCCCTCTCCCCCGTCAATTTATACATGGCATAAAGATGCGACACTCTGCGTGCGAAACTCACTATGGATGGCAAAATCGGCCTATTCCAATACCATGCAATTTCGCACCGTGCCGCTGTTACACAATACCAGATGATTCTCCAATCCCCCTCCCACCGCCCGTCTGGTCTGTGCAGGAGACACATCTCAGGTCCAAGCACGATATGCATACCCACTATTTTGTTAATATTCTCCGCTATTATACACCAGTATTCCCTAACAACTGGACACATCCACCACATATGCATCCAGGATCCTCTTTCTCCACACCCTCTCCAACATTCATCCGTCTGCAGCACCCCAGCCTTACACAATCGCTCCGGTGTGAGATACCAACGACTCAGCACCTTAAAGCCATTCTCTCGCAAAGACGTGGCAATTGAAAATCTAGCGATGCCTATTGCAACGGCCTCCCACTCCTCCACCGCCCACTGCACCCCTAAATCCTTTTCCCACGCTTCCATATATTTCAACTTACCTTCCCCCCTTGCAGTCAGACCTCTGTAGATCCTAGAAAGCATCCCCTGACGTCCCATGGATCCTAGACACGCCCCTTCAAACCCCTCCCCTCCCCCCCTGCCCCCCTGCTCCCTCCCCTTTTGACGCACCACCGAGCAAATCTGCCTATAGGCAAACCTATCCGACTCCCCCAGCCGGTAGAGGTCTCGCACTCCCTCAAAGCCCCTACACTGTGTCCCCACCACTATCTGTGACACCTGAGTCAAGCCGTGCTCCGCCCACTTACGAAGCACTGGCGCCCCGGGTCCCGTACTCTCCGCACAACAGGCCTGCAGGGACATGGTAGTCGACCACCGTTTATCGCCCACCAACCGCTTCCTATACTGTTGCCACACCTGCAATGTATGCCCCACTAGGGGATTCCTCCCCTTCTCCCCCTTCCCCTCCCAAATGATGCGTTCTAATTCGCCCAACCTATAGCCGTCCACCTCCATCTGCACCCACTGCTTATGTGGCTCCCGCAGCCACGCGTACACCGCTCTCAGCTGCGCTGCCGCATAATACAAACGAAAGTTCGGGACCCCCATCCCCCTCCCCTACCGACACTTGCATCGTTCTTGCCGCCACCCGTGGCCTCCTCCCCCCCCCAGACGAAACGCTCCACCTGCTGCTGGATCCAACTCAGCACTCTCCGGGGGACCTGGACAGGCAATACTTGAAAAAGGAACAGAAACTGGGGAAGCAGCATCATTTCACCGACGCCATTCGCCCAAACCACGAATAATACCCCCTGCTCCAGCCCTGTAAACGTCCCTCTACCTGCCCCACTAATTTCTTATAATTTAAAGCATACAAGTCCTCCAAGGTTCTCCCCAGTTGCACCCCTAGATAGCGAAGCGAGGTCTTCGCCCATTTGAAGGGAAAAGTCTGCTGCCAGTCCCGAGACTCGTCTTTCTCCCCCACTATACTCAAGATCTCCGATTTCCCCCAATTAATCCGAAAGCCCGCCCTCTCGCCATATTCTTGGATCTCCCCCATCACTGCTTTCAGGGACTCTCTAGGTTTTGTGATGGTCAAGAGTATGTCGTCCGCAAAAAGGGACACTTTACATTCCTGACGTCCCACCCTGACCCCTGCAATGTCTAAGCTACTCCGCACCCTTGCCGCTAAAGGTTCGAGGGAGAGCGCAAATAATAATGGGGAAAGGGGACACCCCTGCCTAGTCCCTCGTTCCAGCGGAAAAAACTCCGAGTATCCCCCATTCACTCGGACACATGCAGTCAGCCTGGCATATAACGCCCTTATCCACTGCACAAAACCAGGCCCAAACCCTTGGAGGTCCAGTACCGAATACAAAAATGTCCAGGACACTTGGTCAAAGGCCTTCTCGGCATCCAATGAGACCAACAAGGTCTCTGTCCCCTTCTGTTGTGCCGTCCACATCACATTTAGCACTTTCCGGATGTGGTCTGCCACTTGCCGGCCCGGCACAAACCCCGCTTGATCTGCATGCACCAATCTCCCTAGCAGTCTGTTGAGCCGCGTCGCTAATACCTTTGCTAATAACTTTGCATCAATATTCAACAACGAGATTGGTCGATAGGACGCACACTCTTGAGGGTCCTTCCCGTCTTTATGAATGAGAGTGATGCCTGCCCAGCCCATCGTCTCTGGCAGGGGGTCCCCACGTCTTGGCCCATTAAAAACCCTGGTCAGCGGGTTCAGCAGGAGGCCCCCAAATTGTTTATAAAATTTTGCCGTTAGGCCATCGAGCCCCGGGGCCTTGCCGGCCTTCAAAGCCTTAATGGCCTGTGAGACCTCTTCAGTTTGTATGTCCTTATCCAGTCCCTCCTGCTCCTCCCCCATCAAGGTCGGGATCCCCGCTCCCCGCACATACTCCCGAATATCCTCCCCTGTCCTCGCTTCGCGTGCCGCATACAAGGAGCTATAGAAGGACACAAATTCTTCCCTGATGCGCTGATCCTCCCGCACCACCACCCCCTTACTCTTAATCTGTGAAATCCGATTCCACTCCTTCCGCTTTTTCAACTGTCTCGCTAGGTATTTCCCGGCTTTGTTCCCCCTTCAAAGAACCTCTGTTTCAGTAACTGCAGACGGAACTGTATCTTCTCCGCCTCCAGGGCATTCACCTTGGCCCGTAGTTCCAAGACCGCCCCCCGAAGCTGGCCACTGCCCCCCTGCCCATCCCTTTCCTCCATCTCCCGCAGTTGCCGGCGCAACTTCTCCTCCCGTTCGGCCCGTTCCCGTTTTATCCATGCACCCCACTTTATGAGCACCCCCGAACGACAGCCTTAAATGTATCCCATACTACTCCCTCCGTTACCTCCCCGCCACCGTTCTGTTCGAAGTACTCCGGAATTAAGCATTCAATCTCTTTCACCACCCTGTCATCTTCCAGCAAACTCTCATTCAATTTCCAAAATTGCCGTCCCTTATCCTCCCTGGCCACACACACTCGTACCACCACTGGAGCATGATCTGACCATGTGATTGGTTTGATCTCGCCCCCCTTGACCCTCCCTGCTATCTCCTTCCCCACCCATATTGCATCTAAGCGGGAGTAGGTGCCATGGGCCGCAGAATAATAAGAAAACTGCCGCCGTCCCGGGTTTAATAACCACCACGCGTCAATCAGGCCATTCTCCTGCACAAACCTATGATAGCCCTGCCTATCCTTTCTCCTCCCCTCCTTCCATCCCGTCGTGTCTCTCCCCACCTCCCAGACCATATTGAAGTCCCCGCCACAAATCATCACGCCCTCCCCCATCACCGCCACCTGCTCACTCAGGTCCCTCCAGAACTCAGTTTGTGTGCCCGTAGGTGCATACACATTTACCACACAAAACCACTCCTCCCCCTGCTTCACCCTCAGCAAGAGATACCTACCCCCCTTATCCCGGGAGATCACTTGAACTTCCGTTGGTGCTTCCCCTCTAATGAATACCACCACCCCGCCTTTCTTTTTCTCTTTAAGATTAGAGGCAAACACACGATGTTTATACCTATGGGGTTGCACCAATGCCTCGTGCTTTTTCTGTAGATGCGTCTCCTGCAGCATTACAATATCCGCTTTATGCCTAGCTAATTCCTTGTACAATTTCTGTCTTTTTATTGGTGAATTTAAACCTTTAACATTCAACGTTAAAATTTTCAACTCCCCTCCTTCCCCCAGGCCCCCTCCTCGCACCTTTAAACCCAGCCTCCCGCCCCTCCCTCCCTGACCACCCCCTCCCCCTTCCCCCCTCCCCCCTCTCCCCCCGTCATGACTCTCTTTTGCAGAGAACCGACTTCCATTTCAGTGACCCTCACCTCCTCCCCACCTGTTCTACCCCCTCAGCCCCCCTACCCCTCCACTTCCCCACCTAAACCCCATTCCCGCCAAGACCCTCTTCACCCCTTACCCCCGCCTCACCACTCCCCGCATTGTATCTCTTCCCTCCTTCCACAACCCCCCCTCTCCTCTCCCCCTATTTCCCCCCAATCTATTATGCAGCCCGGCCCCCCAACCCGCTAAGAATACTCATTCAACAATACCAGTCCTTTAATGAGCTACCATCACTCAGCCAGTCGCTGGTTCTGACACTGGACTCTGGTGATTGTCCTTGGCCGTCCTGGCCAATCTCCGACCGCTCGCTCTCTGCCATTTCAGGTTCTCCGATCTTCCGGGCCTGGAGTCTTGGCTCTGTGTAGCAGGCGTGTCGTCTGCCATCGCCGGAAGTTGCTCCGCGCCAAGTTCCCGCAAAACTTTCCAAGCCTCCGCACTGGATCTCGCCACTCTTGATCGACCTTTCACTGTGATAAGTAATCCAAATGGGAAAAGCCACTTGTATCTTAGCTCGGCTCTTCGGAGATACGCTGTAACTTCTCGGATCTCTCTCCTACGCTGCAGCATTCCCTGGGACAGGTCTTGGTATAATTCCACCTTGTGCCCCTCCCAGTGGAAGCTTTTCAATTTGCGATTAGCCCCCAGCAGGAGTTCCTTGCTTTTAAAGGAGCTGAGGCATACGACTATATCTCTTGGCTTGTTATCTCGAATGGGCCCCAGACCTCTGTGCGCCCGCTCTATTCCAGGGCGAGGACAGTCACCGACCGCCCCCTGGCCCGCCGCCACCAGGAGATCTCTGAAGACCTTCTGGACCACCTCCTCACAGTCCTTATACTTAGGTTCTTCCGGCACCCCTCGCACCCGGAGGTTGCATCTTCGTGAGCGGTCTTCCAGGTCTTCTGTTTTGGCCTTGAGCACCTCCTGCGCCAACTGTAGCTCTTCCCAGCCTTTCTGAACCTGCATCAGGGACATTCCTTGGCTGTCCAACTTGGCTTCCGCCTCTTCAACTCGGTCCCCCAGATCCACTATATCCTGACGCATGGTCTGCACTGCCTCCATGATCTCCTTTTTTACCCCGCACATCTCCATCTTTAACTCCTCCTTCAACTCGAGGAGCCATTGTTTAATTTGCTCCGCTGCTGTTAGGCACTCTTCTCCGCCGTCACTCCCTGCCGGGTCTGCGGGCCCTCTGGGACCGCCTTGCTTGCTTTCTCCCCTTCTTTCCCGCCTTTGGAGGCTGCATACGGGGAGCGAAACTCGGCCAGCTTCTTTTTCACCAAGCTTTCTCTTTTACTGGCTTTCTCCATTGCGAGTCAGTGCCCCCCCTCTGCTGCTGGGGATATGACCCTGCACTCCGGGCTCACCGCCCCCTCTCCTCTTCACAGCCTTTACACTAAATAGGCCGCACTCCCAGGCTCTCTCCACCTCTATTCCAGCCCTTGGTAAGGCTTGGGCCTTAGCGACTCACTGCTGTCGTCTGTGTTCCCGTCGTTCCCCGCCCTCTGTTGCAGGCGCGGGAAGGTGATATGCCTGTCTTAGTGCTGCACCAGCCACGTGTTGGGCCTATCGCGGTCCCCGCTTCTGCCAGTCACAGCGTGCCTCAGAGCGCCTCTTTTTGCAGCCGCGCTGTGCTTTTAATGTGTCCGCGCTTGATCGTGCTGCTTGTGGGCCCGCTCCGTCCACTCCCGCCCTGGCCAACAGCTGTCCTGGAAGCACCACGTGCTCACCTCCTTCTCCCCGCCGCCGCTGGTGTAGGAGCGCCCGGGTGACTGGGCGGCTGTGCCCGCTCGCTTCTTGCCGCTGCGCTTCACCTCTCCACCTCCACTGACCTCCGCTGGGGTAAGTTGGGGTCCCCCCTGCTCGTACTCATGCTCCTCACTGCTCCTTCAATGCCCGTAGGGGCTATTTCACCATGAATTAGTCTGCTGGTGGCGGAGCTCCCACACTACGCCGCCATTCGGGTGGGTGACGTCCATTCCCCCCTTTTTAAGGGGAAAAATTTGCCTTGTAGTGAAGGAGGCCAATTTTCCTCATAACAGTTGATCTGACTGTGGAAGGGATTTGTATTTGCATACTGCCATCACATGGGTGGCAGTTTTCCGCTCCACCATGGTCTCAATGGTGGAGGTAATAAATCGGATAAGGATAGGGATACAGCATGGCAGGATGACACATAGCAGGAGAATAAGGAGAACCCCTACCACTAGGGTTTTAAGTCCACCTAACCAATTGAGCAGCCTAGTGGTTAGAACACTGGCTTGGTAACCAAGCAACCAGGGTTCATTTCCCACTAGCACTCCTTGTGGCCTTGGGCAAGTCACTTAACCCTCCATTGCCTCGGAAGAAAGGCCTGGCAATCTACTTCTGGTGACACTGCCAAGAAAACCCAGGAGCTTCTGGGTTGCCAGGAGTCAGGACTGACTCAAAGGCACACATTGCATTTGCAACCAATTGAATTCCATTCCACAAACCACCCAGCACCTATAGAAGGGGTGGTGATATGATTAGCTAGATCACATAGGTCTTGAATAGAGCATTCAATGGAAACACTCTCATCTGTAAGATTAAAACAACACATACCCTCAAATTCCTCACAGCCATGATTTAACCGTAGGAGCAGAAAATCAATGGTCATCCTATTCTGCAGAATTGCAGACCGGACATCTCATGATTTATAGTGGCTGGGATGGTTGAAGTGAGATTAATGGATTTGGTCAAGGAACAAGCAATACAGCTTACTTCCATAGCATGGGGTGTATCCTTTTTACTTAACCCTTCCAGCTCTCAGCCCTGCCTGGATTTCTACCTCAATTCGATTTGTTCAAGCCATGGTATTTTCAATAACATCATATGAATGTGAAAGCTGAACAGTGAAAAAGACAGGGAGAAAATTGATGTCTCTTAAATTATGGTGCTGGCGGCGAATACTGTGTATACCATGGACTGCCCGAAGAACAAACCAGTTGGTACTAGAGGAGATCAAACCTAAGCTTTCTTTAGAAGCTCAGTTGACAAGACTTCGACTTTCATACTTTGGACACATCATGCGAGGAGAGAGATCATTAGAGAAAGACATCATGCTTGACAAGATAGAAGGTCAACGCAAAAGAGGAAGGCCAGCAATGAGATGGATCGATACAATAACAGCAGCTACGAGTACCAGTCTGTCAACAATGAGCCATCTGACTGAAGACCGAACATCCAGAGGGTCGCCAAGAGTCGACTCCGACTCGACGGCACTTAACAACAACAACAACAGCACAAACGAATGTGTGGTAAGTGCAGAGGTTATACCTAACTGTTAGAAGCATGGCTAGCATCCCCTGCAGTTATTGCACAAATTCTTTACTGCACTTTAAGTTCATTCACAATTAGTGCCAAAGGGGCAATGAGGTAGAAATCCAGGCAGGGTTGAGAGCTGGAAGGGTTAAGTGAAAAGGATACACCCCTCTTGGTGAAGTCATACCCTGGTACATGCTTTTCCCTCCCCTATTCTTTTGTCTTGCTGCTCTCTCTGCTTGCTAGAGATATCTTCTCTCCCTCTGCTTCCCTAGAGATAAGAGTACAGTAGACTTTCTCCAATCGGGACTATACTGTAATAAAGTGACCAATCTTGAAGAAATGCTGTAATAATCTGATAAGAAGTCTATATAGTCTCTCTGTGTCCTTTAGTGAGGGCCCAGAATTTGGAAAAACTATTTTCTCTGGGTCTGTGCACATTAAACCGGTTTCCTTCTAAGACTCCTTGGGTGTTTCTTTCTTCACTCGTTTATCTGCTACAGCAGCAGGCGCTTACTATGCTAACTGCAAAGTGTGGTCCATGCCCAGTCTCTGCCCATAACCCACCCAATCCCCACCTCCTCATGGGCTGAACAGTTAGGGGCTTATGTTACAGAGGGCGCACAGGACGGTATGCACTCACGCATGCACATTAGTCAGGCACTATTCTCTAAGAGCAAGTAGAAGTCTCTATGCACCTGCCTTCAGTTGGGGTGTGCACATAGGCGGAGCTTGGAGGAGCCTAGATCTATGCGTCTCTAGAGCAGACGTAACCAGAGTGCCTAGGTTAAGGCACATTCACACACGCTATTCTATAATGTAACATCTGTATGTGCTTTACTTTATAGCAGGCATGTCCAACAGGCAGATCACGATCTACCTGTAGATCGCAGAGGGGTCAGAGGTAGATCGCCAACCCCACTTGGCTCCATCTCTCCAGCAGCTCACCCTGTCGCTAGGAGAGAGCTTGAGGCAGCAGGTTGTCTGCCGAGGGCTTGCCACCGCTGCTGATCCTTTGCCTGTCTTTTTTCCCTGCCTGCGGGAATCTTGCCTGTGGGTGTATTGGGGGCGCTTGTTGTTTTCATGCCAATAGTTTGTTGGTACCCCAGGGGGCCGCCGCCCACGCCCTGTGACGAGACACCACAGGCCTAGCGACATACCTGGTCTCCTGCCTCTCAGAATCACCCATTCCTGCCCCCGCCCCAACACCCCTTAGAAGGGTGTTATATACCGGGTGATATCCATTTGCCCGGGCTTTACCTGAATACACTTATCATATTAGTTGTGTCATGTGCTGGTCATTGGTCACTTTATAGTTCACTTTCATTAAACGTTTTCGGGCAGACACAACAAAGTGTCAAGAATTTGGTGATTTTGGCGGGCTTTTCCAATTTTGTTCTAACTTGCCTATGTCTTGCCTTTGAATTGGTTCAAACCACTGTGACTTTTGCTTACCTCTGCAATTTTATTTTGCCTTGCCTTTGCGTTGATTCTACACTGTGTGCAGAATTTATTAAATCGCGTGTGGTGGTATTTGAACTTGTTTGGCGGTATAGCACAGTTACTTATCTGTAACAGGTGATCTCTGGGAACAGCAGGAATAAGTCTTCACATATGGGTACGTCGGTACCGACGGAGCCTGCGCGGGAACGCTCCCCAGCGTCCAATCAGAAAGCTTTTGGGAGCATCCCACAGCGCCTGCGTGCTGCCTTCCCGCCTTTCCAACTGTCTCTCTTCAGTTGAGTTTTATAGCTGAGACAAAGAGGGAGAGAGAGGGAAAGGAAGAGAGAGAGAGAGAGACAACTCCAAGGGGATGTGGGTGGGTTGTGAAGACTTATTCCTGCTGTTCCCAGAGATCACCTGTTACAGGTAAGTAACTGTGCTATCTCCAGGAACAAGCAGGAATGAGTCTTCACATATGGGGACTCCCTAGCTTTTGATGCCAGGGAGAGCGCCCAGAAGTTGTGTGACCCTGGGACAGGGCTGCACTTCCTCACCTGGATCTCTTGCATCCCCTGAGGGATGGTGGGTAGGAGTTGATTAGGTATGGAACAGGTGTTTGAGAACAGCCTGACCAAACAAGGCATCCCGGCGGGAGTCCTTGTCTAAGCAGTAATGGGCTGTGAAGGTATGAACCAAGGCCCAAGTGGCTGCTCGAAGATGTCGTCGATAGACACAGAGTTCAGATGAGCCATTGAGGTTGCCATGGCTCTCACATTGTGAGCTGTGACATGGCCCTCCAGAGAAATGTTCTTGATCTGATAGGCAAAAGAAATACATTGGGCAATCCAGTTGGAAAGAGTTCTCTTGGAGACTGGTTGTCCCAAATGAGAAGGATCAAAAGCAACAAAGAGTTGGGAAGACTTTCTATGTTGCTGTGTCCTCTGTAAGTAAAAAGCCAGAGCTCTTTTACAGTCCAGGGTATGAAGATTCCTCTCTGCAGGTGATGCATGAGGCCCTGGAAAAAAGACAGGTAGGTAGACCTCTTGGTTGAGGTGAAAAGGCGAGACCACCTTAGGCATAAAATGTGGATTAGTCCTAAGGACCACCTTGTCATGATGGAATCTTGTATAAGGTGGATTAGCTACTAGTGCTTGTAATTCACTGATGCGGCGTGCTGATGTGATTGCAATGAGAAAGATAACCTTCCAAGAAAGCTATTTCAAGGAGGTAGTAGCTAAAGGTTCAAAAGGCGGCTTCATAAGCTGACCAAGAACCAAATTTAAGTCCCATGCCACCGGAGGTGGTCTAATGGGAGGCTTTGTTAAAAGGAGGCCTCTCATGAACCTTTCTACAAGGGGATGAGATGAAACAGGTTGTCCATTTAGAGGCTTGAGTGAAGCTGCAATAGCACTCAGATGGACTCTTTCTGAATTTGTCTTAAGGCCTGCATTAGACAGATGCAGGAGATACTCCAGCAACGATTCCAGAGGTATGGCACGGGGGTTAAGACCCTTTTCAGAACACTAGATGGTAAACCTTTTCCACTTGAAGGCGTAAGAATGTCTAGTGGAAGGTTTTCTGGAAGCTTGAAGAACATCTTTCGCTTGCTGAGAAAGAGGAAGATCTTGGAGATCTAGGCCTTCAGCAACCAAGCCCTGAGATGCAGAGACTGGGGATTGGGATGCCACAACTTTCCGTCCTCCTGAGAGAGGAGGTCTGGAGCAGACCCTAATGCTAGGGAGGGAGCTTGAGAGAGATGTAGAAGCAGAGGGTACCACACTTGCTGTGGCCAATGTGGAGCTATGAGAATCATGTGGCCTCTGTCTCTCTGAAGCTTGAACAGGGTTTTGGGAATTAGGGGAATGGGTGGAAAGGCATACAGGAAGTCTTGACCCCAGTGAAGGAGGAAAGCATCCCTTCCTGAGCCCCCTGAGCCGGAGTTCTGGAACAGAACCGGGGAAGTTTGGCATTCCACGGACTTGCAAAGAGGTCTATGTCCAGGGTTCCCCAAATTTGAAAAATTTGGACACCTGGTCCATATGTAGGGACCACTCGTGTGGAAGCAGAACTCGACTGAGTCTGTCTGCCCAAGAGTTTTGAACCCCTGGAAGATAGACTGCCAGAAGATGAATGTGATGCTCTCTGGCAAGGGCCCACAGTTGCAGAGCTTCGTTGCAAAGCGACAGAGAGCCAGTTCCTCCCTGCTTGTTAATGTAGAACATGGCCACCTGATTGTCCGTGTGGATAAGGACTGTCTTGTGGCTGAGCAGGGTGTGGAAAACTCGTAGAGCAAGGAAGATTGCTCTGAGTTCCAAGAGGTTGATGTGGAGACAAGTCTCCTGTGGGGACCAGATGCCCTGGGTGGAGAGGTCCTGAAGATGAGCTCCCCAGCCCATTGGAGAAGCATCTGTTGTAAGAGTTGCCTGGGGTAGAGGCTGTTGGAAAGGACACCCAGCAAGAGGTTCTGAGGGGACTTCCACCACTGGAGGGACAAAATGAGGCGACTTGTGTTTGCTATTTTGTCTGACAGGCGGCCTAATGCCTGGGTCCATTGGGTGGATAAAGTCCACTGAGCTGCTCTCATGTGAAGGCGAGCATATGGTACCACATGAATGGTGGAAGCCATGTGGCCTAGCAACTGCAACATCTCTCGGGCAGTGAGTAGGGGTTTTAACTCTGCTTGAGAAGCTAACTGCATCAAGCAAAGGCAACGGGTTTGGGGAAGAAAGGCTCTTGCCTTTGTGGTATCCAGCAGTGCCCCTATGAATTCCAGGGACTGAGTAGGGATCAAATTGGATTTTGGGATGTTTATTACAGCCCTAAGTATTGAAGGATACGCATTGTGCAGGTTAGAGCAGTCCAAGCCTCTGATTGAGTGGGAGCTCGAATGAGCCAGTCGTCCAGGTAGGGGAAGACAAATATTCCCAGGGTGCGCAGAAAAGCAGCAACCACTGCCATGCATTTCGTGAGCACCCCTGGTGCAGAGGCCAGGCCAAAGGGGAGCACTCTGTATTGATAGTGCTTCTCCTGGAAAAGGAACCGAAGGAACCTTCTGTGAGTTGGATGGATGAAAACATGAGTGTACGCATCCTTGAGATCTAGAGAACAAAGCCAATCCTGACTCTGAAGGTATGGCAGCAGAGTTCCCAGAGAAACCATCTTGAATTTTTCTTTGACTAGGAATCTGTTCAATTCTCTGAGATCTAAAATGGGTCTGAAGCCCCCTGTTTTCTTTGGGATAAGAAAATAGGGGGAGTAGAACCCTGTGCCCTGTTGTTGAGAAGGCACTTCCTCTACTGCCCCTTGGGCTAGAAGAGTGGCAATCTCCTGCTCTAATAGGCTGAGGAGGGAGGTTGGAGAATTGAACTGGTGCACTCTTGTGAGAGGGGGCAAGCTGGAAAAATGAAGTTTGTACCCCTCTCTTATGATGGAGAGTGTCCACTGCTCTGCTGTGATTTGCCCCCATCTGGGAGCAAAGTGACATAGCCTTCCTGGAATGGTGGAGGGCTCTGGTCCTTCTAGAGCCAGAAAGGCTAAGTTCTCTAGCAGAAAGTCAAAGGCCCTGAGGTGGCTGAGACTGCTGGGCTGGAGCAGGCCTTGCAGCCTTTGCCTTGGTCTGTTTGGAGGATTGCTGATGTTTGGAAGGGAACTGAGCTGCAGAAGATGCTCTCTGACTATAAGCAGGATAGGATCTTCCCTTCTTTGAAAAAGGTGTTTTCTTGAACAACCTTTTCTTAGCAGGATCAGCTGTAGATTTGGATAGTCTATCCAAAGCAGAAGTTTCAGCATCCATCTGATTGGCCTTTGCTTGCCAATCTTTACCAAACAGATTTTCACCTGTACAAGGGATATTTCCCAATTCATCTTGGACCCAGGTCTCCAAATCAGATGCTTGAAGCCAAGCAACCCTACGTGCTGCTATAGCTATAGCTGAGGCTCTGCTTACGCATTCAAAGGAATCGAAAGCTGCACAGTTGGAGAATTTGGAGACATCCTGGGCATGTTTGAGCGCAGAGATGAATTCTTGCCTTTTATTGTCAGACATAAAAGGACTTAAAGTCTGCAAATGGTCAGTGACCTCTTTTAAGAACATGCCCATGTAGAGACTATAAGAATTAATTCTTGCAGCAAGCATGGAAGCTTGGAAGATTCTTCTACCAAAAGCATCCAGGGTTCTACATTCACGTCCTGGAGGATTAGAGGCATGTCTCTTGGCACTTCTAATCTTTTTCATTGCAGACTCAACCACAATAGAGTGGTGAGGAAGCTGAGTCTTATGGAAACCAGGACAAGGAGGGACATGATACATGGTGTCCAACCTGCGAGAATGAGGAGAGGTGGTTAGAGGTGCTTCCCACATCCTTAACATGAGATCATACAGAATCTCATGAATAGGCAAGGTAGCTGCCTCTTTAGGAGTTTTGGGATATTGTAAAATATCTAACTCCTTAGCTCTAGGCTCTGACTCTGGGGCTACTGTAATAGAGAGACCCCGAGCCACCTCTCTGATAAAGTCTTGAAAAGACAAGTCCTCTGGAGGAGACATCCTTCGTTTAGGAGAGGACTCCTCCTGTGAAAGAAGCATCGCTGCATTGACAGACTGTTCAGAATCCTCAGAGTCATCAGAGGAATCTAAGTATCGTCTGTCGGGATGCTCTTGCAAAACCCGATACCCTTACCGACCGGGGTCGGTATCGGGAATCATCGGTACCGGGGTATCGGTACCAGAGGGCAGGGTACCGGCATGGCTGACACCGATGCCGATGTCGATGCCACCGGTACCGGGATCGGTACCGATGGCGATACCGGAGCCAGTACCTGCAGAGTAGTCTGATGCGGTACCACGGGCGTCGATGCCACAAGGAAAGCTGCCAGACTGCGTTCCATGGACAGAATCCTCTGATCCATGGACGCTGCCAATGCCTGGAAGTCGGTACCGGTGGAGGCCACCGGTACCCCAGAGCATGGCACCAGGAGATCGGTTGAGGCCACGCCATCTAGATCATCCTGGAACTCCGATGATGATGCTTTAGAAGTTGAAGCCTCCCGCTGGGGTAATTTCGCCGGTGCAGAATCCTCGAGGGCAAGGCCAGAGGCATCTCGATGCTTAGAAGGAGATTTGCCCTTCGAGGATCGGCTGGATTTATGTTTAGTTACCTGAGATCCATGTGAGGAAGAAGAAGCCCTGGAAGATGTCGATGCCACCGAAGCTGCATCAGAGGGAAACAGGGTACTGAGCTTGGCAGCTCGGTTCTGTCGACCTCTCTTAGACATCATGGAACAGGACATACAATCTTTGATGGAATGGTCAGGGCCTAAACATTTGAGACACCAGTCATGGGTGTCGGTGACAGATATAGTACCGCCACATTTTGTGCACTTCTTAAAATCTGAGGCAGGTTTTTCCATATTTGAGGAAAAAGGTTTTGGGCCTAAGGCCCAAAACTGAAGTACATCTGAAGAAAAAATAGAAGGTCTTTTTTTTTTTTTTTTTAAGAAAAGAATAAGAACCGGTGCTACCGGTATAGCGTCGAGGAAGGCAGACGCGACAGAAAAGAAATAAAGAAAAAAATAAGGAAATTCTTCTGCGGTGACAGGAACATGACCTGCTGGCTCCGCGGAAAAAGAACAACTGAGGAGAGACAGTTGGAAAGGCGGGAAGGCAGCACGCAGGCGCTGTGGGATGCTCCCAAAAGCTTTCTGATTGGACGCTGAGGAGCGTTCCCGCGCAGGCTCCGTCGGTACCGACATACCCATATGTGAAGACTCATTCCTGCTTGTTCCTGGAGATTTGATTTTATCTGGTTTGCTGGACAGGTGTTTGAGTTTTTTTAATGATTGTTTGGTGGTATTTGATTATTGGTGCCAGTATTGTTTGGTGCTATTTGATTATTGGTGCCAGTATGATGAATTCTTATTTTTACTTTTAGAACTGCACGTGTGGTTTTGGTATCTCCAGTCCTTGTATTGCACATCATCCAGAGGTCTTCAGTTCTTGTTGATCTTTAATACTTTGGGACAGTGACAGTTTTGGACCAGATTCAGCCAGCGTTTATACTAACTTAGCAGATTTGGCCTTCTTACATCCAGCCACCCCAGTATAACGAAGATGAGTGTTCCAAAGAAGAGAAAAACCTACCACTTTTATGATGAATGGTAAATGGACTACTTCTTCATCATGGTGAAAGACAAGTGGTGTTGTCTAATTTGTAACGCCCCAGTATCCTTGCCCAAAAAGGGTAATCTGGAATGTCATTATAAGGATCTGCATAGCAATAAGTTTGATGTTGATTTTACTACTACTACTACTATTTAGCACTTATAAAGCGCCACGCACACAGCGCTGCACAGCTAACCTACAAGAGGTAGCCAACATACAAGAGACAGTCCCTGCCCGTTAGAGTCATGCTCATCGGAGCTTACAATCTAATTAGAACAGTACAGAGCATTATTCAGTTCTGCGGAAGGTACGGTGTGGTACAGTTTGGTTTATAGTTTGGTCATAAACGTTGATGGGGTTAGGATAAGATGAGAATGGAAGTCAGGATCTGAATGCAATGGTGAAGAGGTGGTTCCCCTCCCCATCAGCTATTTGTAGTTCAAGCCCCTCTTCCACTCAGCCCATTTCCATTCCAAGCCCCCGTCCCCATCAGCTATTTGCAGTTCAAGCCCCCCTTCCACTCAGCCCATTTCCAGTCCTAGCCCCCCCCCCCATAGCCCATTACCAGTCCTACCCCCCCCCCCCATTGGCACATTTTCAGTCCTAGTTCCCTCCCCTCACAGCCCATTTCCATTCCAAGCCCCGTCCCCATCAGCTATTTGCAGTTCAAGCCCCCCTGCCACTCAGCCTATTTCCATTCCAAGCCCCGCCCCCATCCGCTATTTGCAGTTCAAGCCCCTTTCCACTCAGCCCATTTCCAGTCCTAGCAACCCCCCCCCCAGCCTATTACCAGTCCTAGCCCCCCATAGCCCATTACCAGACCTAAGCCCCCCCATAACCCATTACCAGTCCTGTCTCCCATCAGCCTACTTCCAGTCCTAACCCCCCATCAGCGCATTTCCAGTCTTAGCACCTCCATAGCCCATTACCAGTCTTAACCCCCCATCAGCTCACTTCCAGTCCTAACCCCCCCATCAACCCATTACCAGTCCTACCCCATCAGCGCATTTCCAGTCCTAGCCCCCCATAGCCCATTACTATTCCTACCCCATCATCCCATTTCCATTCTTAGCTCCCCCATAGCCCATTACCAGTCCTAGCCCCCCACAGCCCATTACTAGTCCTACCCCCTCCATCAGCCCATTTCCAGTCTTAGCACCCCCACAGCCCATTACTGGTCCTAACCCCCCCATCAGCCCATTTCCAGTCTTAGTCCCCCCATAGCCCATTACCAGTCCTGTCTCCCATCAGCCCACTTCCAGCCCTAACCCCCCATCAGCCTACTTCCAGTCCTAACCCCCCCATCAGCCCATTTCCAGTCCTACCCCCCATCAGCACATTTCCAGTCTTAGCACCCCCATAGCCCATTACCAGTCCTAACCCCCCCCCCCAATCAGCCCATTTCCAGTCTTAGTCCCCCCATAGCCCATTACCAGTCCTAACCCCCTCCATCAGCCCATTTCCAGTCTTAGCAGCCCCACAGCCCATTACTGGTCCTAACCCCCCCATCAGCCAATTTCCAGTCTTAGTCCCCCCATAGCCCATTACCAGTCCTGTCTCCCATCAGCCCACTTCCATCCCTAACCCCCCATCAGCCTACTTCCAGTCCTAACCCCCCCATCAGCCCATTTCCAGTCCTACCCCCCCATCAGCACATTTCCAGTCTTAGCACCCCCATAGCCCATTACCAGTCCTAACCCCCCCCCATCAGCCCATTTCCAGTCTTAGTCCCCCCATAGCCCATTACCAGTCCTAACCCCCCCATTAGCCCATTTCCAGTCCTAGCCCCCCCCACAGCTCATTACTATTCCTACCCCCATCATCCCATTTCCATTCTTAGCCCCCCCATAGCCCATTACCAGTCCTAGCCCCCCCCACAGCCCATTACTAGTCCTACCCCCTCCATCAGCCCATTTCGTCTTAGCACCCCCACAGCCCATTACCAGTCCTAACCCCCCATCAGCTCACTTCCAGTCCTAACTCCCCCATCAACCCATTACCAGTCCTACCCCCCCCATCAGCGCATTTCCAGTCTTAGCACCCCCATAGCCCATTACTGGTCCTACCCCCCCCCCCCATTAGCCCATTTCCAGTCCTAGCCCCCCCCCCACAGCTCATTACTATTCCTACCCCCATCATCCCATTTCCATTCTTAGCCCCCCCACAGCCCATTACTAGTCCTACCCCCTCCATCAAACCATTTCCAGTCCTAACCCCCTCCATCAGCCCATTTCCAGTCCTAGCCCCCCCCCCCCCATAGCCCATTAATAGTCCTAACTTTTATTCCCATCTGCAATCTTACTAGACATTTGCAGGTCTTCCAAACGTGGAGTCATAAAGCCCTTCAACTTTTTTTTTTTATTGTTAAAGTCCGATGCCCGTCACCGCTACAAACACAGGAAAAGCAGCAGTGGGAGGCAGTTAATGGCTAGAAAGGAGATGCTGGCTGTGGGAAGGGTTAGTGGCTAGAAAGAAATGCTGGCTGCCGGGGTGGGGAGGGGGAGTGTTAATGGCTGGATGGGAGATGCTGGATACAAAGGGGGAATTATTGTTTGGTTGCAGGGGGTGTGGCTACTGTGAAGAAATGGTTATATTTAGCAGCTTTTCTATACCGCTATATAGGGGTGGAGCCATGGACAATCACCCACCCCTAAAGTTGGCCAAGTATGTGCATATTGACACCCTTTTTTGTCATTTTACAAAAAGAAGCACTGCTTTGGAGTAAGTCTCTTGAGTAGGAGTCAATAGATTTTGAAGGCAAACAATCCTGTAAGAGTTTTCCTATGTAGCTCAAGACCAGAAAAACTAAAGGATAGTCAGGAAACAGCAACCTAGTTTGCCTAAAGGTTGGGCCGGCCCTAGACACGGCCTCTTGGAACCCTTGGCTTCGTAAAGAAACAGCTGCCTGCTCTGCTATCAAAATGGCATGCGCCAAAACATCTATCACAGAAGAGATCATACCCTTAGAAATTAAAAAGTAATCCATACAGGGGTGAGATTGCAGATGGGAATAAAAACTGTATGCGCTCCTAGTAAGATGTAAAGGTTGCCAGGGATCTAGCAATCTCAGTCCAATAAACAGCATAATAGAGCTAAGGAACCTAGGTGTCTGGCTCCTAGCCTCAGACTGCTTGTCTAAAATGAGATCCAAGGTGCCCCTCTGCTAAGAGAAGAGTTTGAACATGATGAATAAAAGCATGTTTATTGACATTAGGTGTATAAATATTCCTGAGGGCACTCTAGGAGTTTATCTTTAATGTTACGTTAATCCACCTTCCCTCTGAATCAGAAAGTTGGGTAAAAATATTAGCATTTATGTGCTGATGTAACAGTATAGCTACTCCTTTCTATGGATTACCAGAGAAAAGAAACAGCATTTTATTCACTTGTGCTACAGTTTCAGGATTTTTTTTATGAGACAAGTATGTTTCTTGCAAGAAGTATATATTTGCATTGAATTTCTTAACATGATATGATCTAACATTTCCTTATAGGATGGTTTAGACCGTGAGCATTCACTGAAGCAACATGAAAATATGCCATACTCTGAGTCTCCACTAGTTACCTCTATCCCTCCGTCTCCTACTGCTATCTCTTCTTTACTCTTTCTATAAAAGTGCTATCACTATCCTTCATACAATGGAGTTCTTTTCCTTTCCCTGACCTACGGCCACCATACTTTATTTTGTTTTGTAAACCACCCTGGTGTTATGAAGGAACAGTATATCAAGAAAATTAATAAACAAACAGCATACATCATATATAAGGATCGCAGATTGACTCTCATACGAGTATTCAACACTTCTATGCTTAGTAACACCCTCTTATCTTCATGTACACCATAGACATACCCCACACAAATCAAAGAACTCTAATATTCCACCCTCACCCCGTCCACTAGCAGTCCAGCCAATAACAGACAACAATATATTGCTAAAAGACAATAATAGAAATAGGCCATGTGGTCTTTTTCTGTCGCCATATCTAGTCTGTTCTTCCATATCAACAACTACAACAGTCCCCTTTTTTCCTTTAGAGATCCTCTGTGTTTGTCCCATGCTTTTTTGAATTCACTGTCCTCATCTCTACCACCTCCAACTGGGAGACTATTCCACGGATCCACCACTCTTTCCGTAAAGAAATATTTCCACATATCACTCCTAAATCTAGACCCCTTCATCCTCATCCCATGTCCCCTCGTAGCAGAACTTGCTTTCAATTGAAAAAGAGGCTCTCTCCCTGAACATTTATGCCACGGAGGTATTTAAACATCTCAATCATATCACCTCTTTCCCGCCCTTCCTCTAAGGTGTACATATTAAGATCCTTAAGTCTGTCCTCATATGCTTTATAATGAAGACCACTAACCATTTTAGTAGCCACCCTCTGCACCAACTCCATCCTGTTCACATCCTTTTGAAGGTGCGGTCTCCTGAATTGCACACTATACTCCAAATAAGGTCGCACCAAAGACTTATACAGAAGCACTATCACCTCTTTTTTTCTGCTAGCCATTCCTCTCCGTATGCACCCAAGCATCCTTCTAGCTTTTGCTGTTGCCTTTTCTACCTGTTTAGCTACTTTAAAGATCATCAGACACAACCACGCCTAGGTCTCGCTCTTCTTTAGTGGACAAAAGTACTTCACCCCCTATACTATATTGCTCCCTTGGATTGCTGCAGCCAAAATGCACGATCTTACATTTTTGAACATTAAATCCCAGCTGCCAGATTCTAGACCATTCTTCAAGCTTAGCTAGATCCCTCCTCATATTATCTACACTTTTGTGGGTGTCTACTCTATTGCAGATTTTGGTATCATCTGCAAAAAAGCAAACCTTACTCGACAGCCCTTCCGCTATATCACTAACAAAGATGTTAAAAAGAATCAGACCAAGGACAGATCCCTGGGGCATACCACTGGTAACATCCTTCTCCTCAGAGTGAGCTCCATTTACCAGTACTCTTTGTCGCCTCCCACCCAACCAATTTCTAACCCAAGTAGTAACTTTAGGGTCCATCCCTAGGGTGCTCAGTTCGTTTATAAGTCGCCTGTGAGGAACAGTATCAAAAGCTTCACTGAAATCTAAATACACCACATCTAGGGCTCTCCCTTGGTCCAACTCCCTGGTCACCCAGTCAAAGAAATCAAACAGATTTGTCTGACAAGACCTGCCTCTGGTGAATCCATGCTGCCTTGGATCCTGCAATCTGCTGGACTCCAGAAACGTCACTATTTTCTGTATCAGCAGCGTTTCCAATAATTTACTCACCACCGAAGTTAAACTAATCGGCCTGTAGTTTTCAACCACATTCTTACTTCCGCTTTTGTGTAAAGGCACCACATGAGCCTCTCTCCAGTCCTTTGGCAGCACTCCTGACTCTAACAAGGCATTGAAAAGGTCAGTCAGTGGAGCTGCTAGAATGTCCCCAAGTTCCCTCAGTATTCTACTAGGGTGTATCCCATCCGGTCCCATCGCTTTGTCTACTTTAAGTTGGGCTAGTTTCTCACAAACACAGTCTTCTGAAAATTGTTCAAGATGTCCCTCTCTTCTGTTCCTGTTTGTGGGTGTTTTCTGAGGTCCTGCTCCTGGTTCTTCATCTGTGAACACAGAACAGCTTCTACATATTCCTCCCCTTCACCCTTGAGTCTGACAATACCACTTTTGCCCTTCCTCCTCTCACTAGCATCTGAAAAATGTCTTATCCCATTTTATTGCATTGGCTATTTCCTCCTCTTTTTGAATCTTTGCTTTCCTGACTACTTTGCTAGCTTCTCTTTTTCCAAATATAGATGCCTGTCTTTCTCTCTCTGTGATCTCTTGTATTTCATGAAGGCCTCCCTCTTTTTCTTCACTTTTCAGCTACCTCTTTCGAAAGCCAAAACGGTCTCCTTTTCCTTTATTTACCATTTTAACAAAAAGGTTGGTTGCCCTTAAAATATCCCTTCAGTTTTGCCCACTGTTTTTCTACATCCCCCAGCTGTTCCCATCCCACTAACAACTCCCTGAGGTATTGGCCCATCTTGGCAAAGTTAGTCTTCCTAATGTCTAAGACCCTTACCTTTGAATGGATTCTAACAGCCCTAGTCCTAATACTGAACCACACCATCTGGTGATCACTGGATGCAAAATGATCTCCCACTATAACAGAAACACTTTCACCATTGGTAAAAGCACCAAGTCCAGTATGGCCCCTTCATGTGTGGGGTCTGTTACCTGTTTGTGTACTCTGCACCTCCCCTCACCGATAACAGCACCTGAGTTCTTGGGTAACAGATTTCCACTTCCAGAGCAATGAGAAGGAGCAAGTATGGGTAATAATACAAAAGACAATAGACACTTGTATTATAAAAACCACCAAAGCTTTGGGAGGGAGATCACAGCTTACAACATGTCTCTCTCCCATCACAGAGGTTAGCTATTTTATTTATAGGTCAAAATTCCATTACACAGCATAATTTTCACCTTATTGTTCTACGTCAAGCATCGCGTATATTCATAATGTGCATCTCTATGTCATAGGTCAGATCTTATTAGCATAGGTCATCATGAGGAGACATACATGTATTTCCAGACATAACTTCTTAAACAATAATTCTAACACTAGTAGTTTTGATATCTCTGATGAGAGACTGAAGAGACAGCTTCTCCCTGCACTATCTTTTTCATAACAAACCTAGTGTCTTTGTTTTAGGAAAGTTCAGCCTGGTTATTTCAGTAGAGTCTTTCAAGGTTGTTGCTGAGTAATAAGCCCTGGAATGTCTGAGTTACTGAATCTGTGGTGTTAACTCTTTCAGAGGGCTTTCAGTAATATAATGTTATTTAGTACCCTCACTGTGTGCACAGCCCTGTACAGACAAGCTTCCTTTCAGTCCCCCCTCTGATTCTGGACAGAATCACTACAAATAAATGATAGCCCAAGCATATCCAAGTCCAAAATAAATCTTCTGCCATAGTAGAGAACATCTTTCTCTTCACGTACTTCAGTCCTAAGCACTATATCTGGTTCACAGGCAAACTTCATCTTGTTGGTTGGAAGAAGTCTTTATACATATGCTCCATTTGACAATATAGAAAGGATTACAAGCATCCTCCAAATTAACCAAAATTATATGACACTGTTTGCCCTTGCTAGGTCTCAGTAAGAATGTGTATAGAGAGTAAGGTTCTACCAATTAGTCTTACAAGCAAAATATCTGACAGTAGCCAACTGTGCTTCATAGATCTTCCAGTAGTTCGAGGTTTATGCTCACAACATCACGACACTAGTCACAACTGTAATTCTCCAGCAGCATTCTCTTTTTCACTTTGGGCTGCACTATGCACATCTTGGACAGTTTCAGTGATGTCTACCCAGCTTCTTGGCTGCATATAAATCTTTCTATAGCAGTGCAGGAACCACTGATCCTTGTTTCTATTCGGCTTTCAGCAGACTTCCTTCCATTCACAGTAGTCGCCATCTTCAGCCCATAGGACTCAATGCATGTAATATATTTGCAGAACCAAAACTCACCACTATGACACTCCTCTGATTTCTCACAATTGCAAATAAGCACCACTGCTAATGGCAATATAGAACTGAACAGAATTATCTTATCTAATCTAATGTTAATTACAATACATCTACTACTAGCACTAAATGATTACAACTTATTTGAATATATCTATACCAAGTTAGCTTGCAACATACTTTTACTGACAGTTTATGGCAAATAAATTAAACTCATTTCAATTGGTTTACCAAAAAGGAAAGCTTTCTTATCTCAGGTAATGGTTTGACTCTACCCTGAACATTGTCTGATTGACATAGCTATCTCAGCTCACAAAGGACGGACATCAGGACATAAAACAAAAGGATTAAATACATATAGGTCATTACATAGAAGTCCAAGGATTATGTTCCACAAAAGGTAATGTGTTCATAATCACAAAACATTCAAAACAGAAGTTAAACCAGTTCGAAATTCAGTTGTCATTGTTTACAACTTCTCTTTGTTAACACTTTATTCAAGACCAATTAATTTCTTGCACAGGGAAATTTACTTACAACTTGAATTTACCTCAGTCGATGATACTAATTCAGTACCTATTCCACTAGCAACGAAACATCAGTTCTGCAGGGGTCGTTTCAGAATTACAAAACTGAAACACACATTATAAGAATTTAAAGTCCAGTAGACTCTTGTAGGTGGCTCATAATAGACCAGGACATTGCTACTCTAATCTCGACACACAGAATAAAATCAGCAGACACATTTTCTTAACTAGGAAACAAAAAACGTACACATCATGGATTAAACATGTTTGCTGCACACAAATAAAGAAATGGTTAACGTTCTTCCTTCCTCCTCTATCACACTTGTGAAATCCAGATAATCTTAAACATCATAAAATTACAGAATTTGCAACATTCAGGCTGTACTTTAACTATAAACTATATGTTTAAATGAAACTTCTCTAACAAAACTTGCAGTCAAGGTCTTCTCGCCAGATAACTGCACACAGTATCTTTCACTAAAGAGCTATTGTAAACACACAAAACGCTGCCAGGCTTGTTATCTGTACTGTCTGCTTCTAAGGTTCTTACTTCAGTGTAAAATACATTCCAATCCCAATCCATCGTCTCAGAAAATCCATTCCATACTACAGTACAACTCATACAGATAGAAAAAAACC
Source organism: Ichthyophis bannanicus (assembly GCA_033557465.1). NCBI lineage: Eukaryota > Metazoa > Chordata > Amphibia > Gymnophiona > Ichthyophiidae > Ichthyophis > Ichthyophis bannanicus. Next base: position 128,789,515 of record CM066048.1, read on the forward strand.
CCACTAGCTGTTCAAATATATTAACACTGCAAAATCCATCATAAATCTCATCTCCTTTCCATATTCAAAGCAACACATCCCATCACATCAGACTACCCTAATCCATTTACTATAAAAAAATCCTTCTATCACTATTAATTACTCCAAAAATAAATGTTCTGAGAAAAATTAAAACACAACTATCCTTCTTAGTACTATGAAGATAAACACTATAACTATAACCACCCCAACTCCCAATCTCTTCACGAAGTAGAGGTTAAGTGCCAAAAGGTCATTGCTTATATATCAGCAAAGCACTAACTCAAACTAATTTTATCAACCTAATCAGCAGTATAGATGCTGGAAAAGGTCTCTTACATACAGTAATTAGTTCATTCAAAAAGCACTTAATCATGATAGGACAACAGTAATATTACAGAAAAGACTAAGTCTGAATGAGTCTCTGCATTGCAACAACAGAAGACACCTCTCTTGATTCACAGATGCAGGGAACCGCCTTCTGGATCCTGTGAAGGAGCCTTTTTACACTGTGTAAGATGTATCCAACGAAATTGTCCTTCCACTGTACAAGCTGAGTATCCCACCAGGAGCACACAGAATGGACCTAGGAACTCGGGAGCCAAAAGTGTCTTTGGATGCAAGTTCTTAATCAGGACCCAATCTCCTGGCTTCAGTTCTGGATGTGATGACTCTGAAAGAGTATCTTGCTGAGGATTCACCTGCAATAAAGGGGAAACAGACAAGACTGAGTGCAAATCGTGAGCAATAAGTCAAGATATCGCTGTGCAACAGTTGAGGATCTGGGATTACTGTCAATTCATGTGGAGAAGTAGCTGGACATCCAGTAACTATTTCATACGGTGTCAGGCCTCCTCGAGCACGCTGGGGGAAACTACCCACTGCCATAAGGGTAAAAGGAAGGGCTTCTATCCAATCTGTAGCCCAATCCTGTGTCAAAGTGCGTAATTGACCTTTGAGTGTCCTATTCATCCGTTCCACTTGGCCAGAGCTTTGCGGATGATAAGGAGTGTGCAGTTATCTTTTAATACCAAACCATTGTTCAATACCCTCCCAGACACTCGCAACAAAGGCTGGACCCTGATCAGAAGAAAGAACAAAAGGTACACCCCAAACAGGAATAAACTGAGTGAGCAGTAATTTGATAGAGACACTGGTAGGGGATAAGCTTCTACCCATCTGGAGAAAAGAAAAGTGATCAATAACAAATACCGTTTCCCCCCTCTGGCACAGGACAGGTCTGTAAAATCAAGCTGCAAAATCAAAAAGAATCCGGATCCTTATAAATGACCCTAAGCTGACCACCGTGAAACAGTGCAGACAAGCTGTGCCACAGAAAACAAAACTTCACGTGATACCGGAGAACCGAAAAGGCATGATTCATAGCCATAGTGGACAGGTGAAGCTTATGATGCAGGAACAGGGCAAGTGGAAACAGAGGGCAAGTGAGCAGATGATCCTTTTTCCAGTAGCCCTGTGCATCATAGGTCACACCCCACAAAGTCCACAGAGTCTGAGTTTCAAAGGGAGTATCTTGATAGTGCTGTAAGAGAGATGAAAGGGAAAACAAAGTCATGTTAGATGGTGTTGAGTACAATAATGTTGGTGACACTGATGCTCGGAGGGCAGCTTGCTGTGCTTCTTGGTCTGCAAAATGGTTTGAAAACAATCATGAAACCCATCATCCTCTACAAGATCTGTCAATGGAGCTAGAAGTGTTGAATGGTTGCATATTGATGTAGTATATACTGTAACATGAGGCTGAGAAATTGTTAATTCCAGAGTCAACAAACATGTGGAGGACAAAGGCTGAGTCTTGGTTAAATGAAGCAACCTGGAAACTGAATGTGATACATACACTTCAAGAGGGTGCTGTAAAACTAGAAAATCAGTAATTTTAATTGCAAAAGCCAGTGCTACCAAACTACCTAGACATGGTGGGAGTCCTAGTCACTGAATCAAATCGCTTTGAGAAATAGCCTACTGGCTTGCAACCAGTCAGGAAAGCTTGTAAAAGCACACAAGTAGCAGAGGAATCAGAAATAGCCACATACAGTTTGAATGGCAGAGAATAATCTGGCAAAGATAAACATTGCACATTTTCCAGGGCAGACTTTATATTCAAAAAGGCTTCCCACTGTGGTAATGTAGGTATAATGAGACCTTCGGGTCCTTCTTTCCCAATGAGAGCATAAAGTGGAGCAGTAAGGTCTGAGAAATTTGCTAGCCATTGTTTACAAAAGATTAACAGACCCAGGAATCTGCGCAGTAATACTGGTGTTGCTGGGAAAGACAATGGAAGAATAGGTTTCAATCTAGCAGAGGTAACTGCACCACCAGATGGTGTTAGGGCAACACCCAGGAAAGTAACATTTTGAGATATAAATTGCAGTTTTGACAAATTGACTTTCAATCCTAAATCAGCACGTGAGACAATAAAGACAAGGAATCTGACAAACAAATCTCATAATTTGGTGAACATAAAAACAAATCATCAACATTTTGAACTAAAGAGGAATGGTCTAGCCTTACATCAAGCAGTGCAGTTCTTAGGGCCTGCGCAAAATACGTAGGACTATCAGTGTACCCTTGACACAAAGTGGTCCAAGTATATTGTTTATTGTCAAATTGGAAAGCAAATAAAAATTGATTTTCTTTGCTAATTCTCACTGAAAATTAAGCAGAACGCAAAACCACAACAGAGAACCAGGTAGCTCTGGAGGTATGTGTGTCCAGATATTATGTGGATTAGGTACCAAGGGAAAAATTGGCAAAATCACATTTATTGCTCGCAGGTCTTGCACAAATCTATAAGTCTTACTGTCAGCCTTTAGCACAGGAAGAATTGGAGTATTACATGGTGAAGTTGTAGGATAGATGACACCTTGTTTCTGAAGATCTTCAATCACAGGACGAATTCCATCGATGGCAGCTGCTAGTAGCGGATACTGCTTGAGTCTGGGAAGCTGGGCTCCAGGTTACACGCTGATTTTCACAGGTGGAATAGAAAGGAATCCGACATTGGATCCTGGCACTGCCCAAAGGGTAGAAGGATGTTCTCCAAGAGCAGGATGAATGGTACTGGCATCTGCAGGGGACGGCATTTCAGAGAGAGAATGCAGCTGAAAAAACAACTTTCCACTCATCCAGGATAGAGTAGCAAGGTGTGAAGCTAAAAAGTCCCGACCTAAAAGATTTACTGGTAAAGTGTCTCCCACAAGAAAGGTAGTAGGATACACAGTCTCTCCAATCTGCAAAGGTAAAATGCAAGCTTGCGATGAGGAATTATCATACCTTCAATGTCTTCACAGTGCACTATTGGTGCTTGGGCTAGCTGAGCGTGATAAATGGCAGGCAAATCTTGTAAACGCAGTGCTGAAATAGTAGACCCAGTATCAATAATAAACTTCAAATTAGATCCTTCCAGTTTAGCTTCTAACTCACCCTGAGGGGTTATATTTAAATTCAACAATAGTCATGCATCCCATGTATCTCCTCCAAAATCTTCTGGGCTAGACTAACATTGATATGCAGGAGTGAATTCAGCTTTTACTGGAGCGAAATCAGCTTTCTGGACATCAAGATTCTGACTCTGGGGGCAGTCACGCTGTAAATGTCCAATCTCACAAGCATGCATTCCTTTTGACTGTCCACATCCTCGCTGAGGATTCACATAACCTCCTCTCCCTCTGGCTTTAGTCCTACCCCTGCCCATGGGTGGCTGCATAGAAGCAATCTGTAAATTGAGCAGTTTAGTCTTTTTCACATCTATCTTGGTTTGCTCTTCTTGCTGTTCCTTGATAAATTTCAATTCACTGTATCGAGCACCTTTCAGAATTGCATCTGCTGTTCTAGCTGGCCAATCTATTATTGAAGTCTCCAAAATTTATTTTATTCTCAGATGCAAGACGTTTAGAAAAATATTAGGGAATTCTGAAAGTGTTTCTTCTGCCTTACCAGAATAGTCCTTAAAAGCTAGCATACACTTAGTGTGAAAATCTGTAACCCTTTCACCCCTATCCTGCCTTAAAGATGTTAGCCTCGACCAATCCAGGCTTACATACTACTTTAATGGACTCTTAACAATTTTTCTCTACTCAAAACAAAATTCTCTCTCTGAGTCTTCTCTTGAACATTGTAAACGGGGGCGCTGGTCGTGAATGTCCACAGTCTTGGCAAAGGCAAAATATATTATGACTTGCAAAGGATTGTGGGGAATGTAGTTCACTTATACCAGAATCAGCCGTTCACAAAATAATGAGTTGTGATGCTCGAGTGTAAGCAAAGAAAAACAGATTTTATTCATGGGGTTTATTCTCCCACACAGATTTACTTAGTAACACAAAAGGACACTTGCTTCCAGTATTGTACTCAGGAAAAACAACACATGTTATAAGGTAACTGGACTTCTTAAGCAATAAATCAATAAAGACCTTGATGGGAAACAGAAAAGGTCTTTTTGATGGCACCTGCTAATGACATTCTTAGCAGTGCTTCAAAAGGCAAAAACAAAACCCAAAAGTAACAAAAAACCTGTTCTTTATCAAGGATAACTTTCTTCTATTCACACACACAAAAAAAAGAAAAGTTTCCTTCCAGAGCTCACGTACACTTGTGCCTGTACCCTAAAGCTTTCTTGCAGACTTTTCTGGGTAGATAAAAGAACAAGTTACAGTTCCTTTTGGTGGTTGTTGTATTAGTGAGAAAGTACTTTAAAACAGCAGCCTAGACAGAGAGCAATCCATGTATTCATTCTGATCATTTGATATATCTCCTTCTTCCTCAAATATCATGGAATCAATATCATGGTCTGGCTCAGAGGAATTCCTTAATTTATCACTCTCAGGATAATATTTGTTTCCCTGCTGTCTTCCTGGAGAAGAGCTAGGGCATAGATCAAAGTTCATACCTGAGCTTCCTTTGCTGTTAGGTTTCCTCTCCAGGTATCCTGGCCAGTAAGTAATCCAGCTTTTATGTCCAGCCTTCCAATCAAGATCCCTGGACACTGGGTCTCTCTTCACATACCTTCTTGCACCAGTCTTAGGGCCCCTTCCAAATGCAGCCGTCTCCCTCAAAGGTGCCGTCTGGGAATTCCTGGCTTATAACCCCACTCCTCTGGCTTCCTCCAGTCCAATGGAGTATGCTTGCCTCTGGAATGACTCCCAACACACGTACTGCTGTGGGCTCCTTCTTTAGACCTCCAAGATGTCTTTCTCTTCTTCCTTCCACGTTGCTGCTGCTGGTTCTGTGTGCTCTCACGGTTCTGTCTGCTCTCCTGCTTCTGCTGGCTCCCCCTGCTCTGTCTTTGTGTAGAAAATCTATTACTTTTAACGTGCTTAGAGGGACACTCCACCCTAGCACAGCCCAGGTGTGCTGAATCAAGCCCTGCCCTTGGAGGTGAGTGATTGGGGATTACCTCATAGCTCTCCTGATTGAACACATGTTTCCCCACTTCAGCTCTTCTAGAGGCTGTTTGAAACCTGGTGCATTCTGGGACTGGTAGTCTTTTATGAAAACATTCTGTTTTATTATTTCTACCAGCAAAGACAGGTTGCTTGTTCAAAGCCAATTCACCTCTTTTATAGCTCCCTCCTGAGCTATGATAAGCTTCCTTATCACAACATCTATCACAGGGTCTGTGAGTGGCCACTGCCAGTTATCCACATGGACTGGATGAAAATAAACTGGATTAAAAAACACAGCCCTAAACAAATTATCTAGATCTGCCCAAGTTAATTATTTGAGACCATAAGGACACAAATCTACAAGGGTTATCCCTGTAATTAGGAAAAGTTTTAGCCAAATCAAACACTTCCTTAGGGCTCCAATTTGCAGGCACAGTCATAGAACCTGTCAAGCCCGCTGGGTACAAACGGAAAGGATAAGTAAGCACAATTTCATTTCCCTCAGCTGTTTCAGATTTAACTGTGCTAGAACGTGAGTTATTTTGCTGGTGCATAGCTTCTGAATAGAGTCTAGAGCATGATATAATCAGTCATGCTCCTCTTTATAGGTTTCATAATGTCTGTCCAAATCTCTCTCAATTCAGTCAATAAGTTCATCAGTAACTCTTAATTCTTTAGCAACAGTAACACTGTGACCTATTGCCACTCTTAAGGTCCCTATTACATGTACAACACTCCCTATTTCTCTGTTCACACATGCTCTCAATTCTTTGAGGTGGGAGACATTACAAATATCCAAAATACACAGTTCTACTCCCCCTAACTTCTATTTCTCTTTAAGTATTTCTTCTCTTAGTTCTGCTGCATGAGTGACCCGCACTTGCTCAGCTGGTCATTAGTTACATTTCCTAACACAAACAACTTTTGTTTCAAATCTTGAACTTCATTCCTATGTTTATCTTCTTGTGCCATCCGTTCCCACCATGTAAGCACAATCCATTCATTACTATTGCACGGTTTACCTTTAACCACCAACTCATATCTCAGGTAACGAATCTTATCTACAGAGAAAGTTCCCTCCAAAGGAAACTGCAAATTTTCATTACCTCTAGTCACTGAATCCCAATGTGCTACGGAATCAATGGCTACATTACTATGCTTCTCATACATACAATAGAAGCATACAATAAGAAGGGCTACCTTTCTTAAACGCTAAAGCCCTAGCTCTGTCATGCCATATACACATCTGAGACAGAGCCCATCTGCCTAACAGATTACCCATCACTGGTAATACTCACAAATCTTCTGGTACCTTCTGCCCTTGCCCTGAATGCAGAGATCCGTATCCGAGTCACGTCAAAAACTGTTTGTGTACTCTGCACCTCCCCTCACCGATAACAGCACCTGGGTTGTTGGGTAACAGATGTCCACTTCCAGAGCAATGAGAAGGAACAAGTACGGGTAATAATACAAAAGACAATAGACACTTGTATTATAAAAAACACCAAAGCTTTGGGAGGGAGATAACAGCTTACATGTCTCCCTCCCATCAAGCGTATATTCATAATGTGCATCTCTATGTCTCTATGTCATAGGTCAGATCTTATTAGCATAGGTCATCATGAGAAGACATACATGTATTCCCAGACATAACTTCTTAAACAATAATTCTAACACTAGTAGTTTTGATATCTCTGATTCGAGACTGAGAGACTGAAGAGACAGCTTCTCCCTGCACTATCTTTTTCATAACAAACCTAGTGTCTTTGATTTAGGAAAGTTCAGCCTGGTTATTTCAGTAGAGTCTTTCAAGGTTGTTGCTGAGTAATAAGCCCTGGAATGTCTGAGTTACTGAATCTGTGGTGTTAATTCTTTCTGAGGGCTTTCAGTAATATAATGTTATTTAGTACCCTCACTGTGTACACAGTCCTGTGCAGACAAGCTTCCTTTCATTACCAAAAGTGCCTGAATAGTTCTCACCGTGGAGAATCCAGGATCTCTTTACTTCTAGATGATATTGCAGCAGGAATGTGCCAATCAACATCTGGCATATTGAAATCCCCTATCAGTAGCACTTCCCCTTTCCTAGCAATGCTGCATATGTCTCCAATTAACCCTCTGTACACTTTTTCCTCTTGTGAGGTAGGTCTGTATATCACGCCAATGCAAATAGATTTCTCTTTCCCTCGTTCTATTTTATCCCACAATGCCTCCTCTCTCCCTTTTAAGCTCTGTAATTCCAAAGCTTTAATAGTATTTTTTTACATATAGTGCCACTCCTCCTCCCCTTCTTCCTACCCTGTCCTTTCTGAATAAAGTATAGCCAGGTATAGTTACATCCCAGTCATGGTTTTCTGTGAACCATGTTTCTATAACTGCCACTAAATCCAAGTCGGCCACTCCCACCAAAGCTTCAACATCAGGGATCTTATTTCCCATGCTACGGGCATTTATACACACTGCTTTCCATATGTTACCCCTGTTACATTAAATACCTTTATGGAAATGGGTATCACTTACGTGGGGGCTTCCTTCACCCATCCCCAACGAATCTAGTTTAAAGCCCTCTTCAGTAGATTAGCCAGTCTACTACTGAAGACGCGTTGACCTTTCTTGGATAGATGGATGCCATCTCTGCTCTGCAACCCTTGGAATAGCATCCCGTGGTCTAGAATTCACCCCCAGTTATCCCTCAGAAATCATACCAGGCACTTTCTAAATTCCTAGGAGACCACACACACTCTCTTATGCATCCCAATGTAACACAACTAGCAAACAATCCAATAACAGCATATAGCAACATCCCACATGCTAGAAAACACAGTCTTCCATAAGGCCATTCTCCAGCTTGGCACTGTCTTTCACCTGGGATTGGACTCGTGACAGAAGGAAGTTAACATGATGTTACAACTCCAGAAACTGTGCATCACAATGCTGTCTCCATAGATATATTATACTGCCATCCACAATGCTTGTTTCCACAAAATCCAACATGCAGAGCAAAACATCAACATGTAAGATATGCCATACTGGGTCAGACCAAGGGTCCATCAAGCCCAGTATCCTGTTTCTAACAGTGGCCAATCCAGATCAGAAGTACCTGTCAGGATCCCAAAAAGGTACACCGATTCCTTGCTGTTTATCCCAGGGGTAAGCAGTGGATTTCCCTGGTCCTCTTTAATAATGCTTTATGGACTTTTCCTCCAGGAACTTGTCCAAACCTCTTTTAAACCTAGCTACACTAACAGCTTTACTACATTCTCTGGTAATGAATTCCAGAGTTTGATTACATGTTGAGTGAAAAGATATGTTCTCCAATTAGTCTTAAATTTATTTCATTCCGTGTCCTCTAGGCTTTCTACTTTTTGAAGGAGTAAACAACCAATCTCTGTTTACTCATTCAACTACATTCATTATTTTATAGACCTCTATCATATCTTCCCTCAGCTGTATTTTTTTTCCATTGAAAAGCTCTAGGCTTTTAAGTCTCACCTCATAAGGTATCCTATCTCAGTGTTTGATCCAGCAATCCTTTTGTCATGGAGGAAGTGCTTCAGATCCACAAGGTCTGAGAAATTGCATATAGTATTGTTCTGTGTGATTGGCATAATAGCAGAAACCAGGACATGGGTGAGCCCCTGGGAGTGAAAGAGTAGCCTATTGGTTAGAGCAAGAGCCAAGCACCCAAGTGATCTGGGTTTGGATTCCCACTGGCATTTCTTGTGACTTTGGCAAAGTCACTTTGCCCTCTATTGCCTCGGAAGAAAAGGCCTAGCAATCTAGTTCCTGTCATACTTTGCCAAGAAAATCCAGGGGCTGCTGGGTCGCCAGGAGTCAGCATTGACTTGACAGTACTTAAAATAAAAAGTGGGCCCCTAACTCTTTTCTTTGGAGCTGCAGTGCAAACAGTTGCTTCCTCCCACAGGCTGTTGCTTTGGCTAGGTCAAGGACAATACAAAGTTGATGACCATTCCATGTCACTGTGGTAATGTTCCGTGCCTTCTTTAGAATTGCTATTACTTAAGGATATTTCAGTAATTTCAGTATAAAGGACCTGGGTTGGCTCTGCTTAAAAGTTGGCCCAGTAAGAATCCAATGTGCCCTTTCAATCTCAAATGGTCTTTTGAATTATGTTCAAGTAGTTTGGGAAGAAACTCTTCCATAAACATTACTGGGTTGGCCCTTCAACCCCTTCCAGCAGATTTAGGGATTTGCAGATTAGTTTGGTGGCTTCTGTTAATGGCATCCTCTATCTCACATTCCAGCTCTCAAAGACTCTTGCTCTTTCTTTGCAATCTAAGAATATTGTCCTTAGCCATAGTCAGCTTGTCGGACAGCATTCCTGTTGGACCACTTGAATTTACTCTGCAAATCTAGTCAAACATTGCACTACCATATTGTTACCCTGAAGCATTTCTTTCAAAATTGCCAGCTCAGCCATGATAGGGGTAGTGACATAAGGTATTTCTCCTGCAGATGCCATCTCAACTATTGGGCAAACTAGTCAGTCACCTTGCATGACAGCTTCTGGGAGGTGGCAAAGAGCAGGGCATCCAAAGTTAAACAACTGCATGGACAGACCTACATCTCGATGAGTTTAGTAATTCTTGATTTGTTCATTTCACATTTGCATTTACACTAAAAGTTGCCTTGATTTTATACTGCTCGTTACCGGACATCTTCATTAAGTTTAGGCTGTACGTCCAAGACATGATCAGTCATGGGACCTAGCATCCAGGGGGGTTAGGTTCTGTAGAGTTGGCTGGGGAAAACAGACTATATGGGACTTGGCTCTGTCCCTTTTCTAATTCCACTACATTTTTTTTGAGATATAACGGAAATGCATCACACCATGGCGTGATGCAAAGACAGTATAGTATTATTAGTTTTATTCTCTATTCTTTTCCTATTAATTCCTAAAATTCTATTTGTTTTGGCAGCACTACTCACTGAGCAGATTTCCATGTACTGTCCACATTGACACTTAGATCCTTTTCCTGAGTGGTGATTCCTAATGTGGAGCCTCGTATCACGTAAGTGTCATTTGGGTTTGTACTTCCCTATGTGTATAACTTTGCACTTGTCCACATTCAATTTCTTCTGCCATTTGGATGCCCAGTCTCCCAGTTTTGTAAGCCCCTCCTGCAAACGTTCACAACCCGTATGCAGTTTAATAACCCTGAATACTTTGGTGTCACCTGTAATTTTAATGACCTCACTCATTTTTCCCATTTTTTGGATCATTTATAAATATATCAAAGTACCAGTCCCAGTACAGATTTCTAGGGGTACTCCACTCAACCAAAATTCTCAATGGAAAAAATGTGATATTTAACCCTGCTCTTAATAAGAACTCTCGACAATTCACTGGGCAGACTAGATGGACCATAGAGGTCTGTATCTGCCATCATTGACTATGTAGTAAGGGAAGTTCTACTGAATCTCTTGGACTGAGGATATGGAGAGTTAAGTGTATTAGAACATGAACTGGGGAGACTTAACAATTGTGGGTTAGAGAATGTGTCTGGAGGTATGACTACCTTTACTCTCACGTTTTCCTTGCAGGAAAAGCATAGTTACTTACCTGTAACAGGTGATCTCTGGGAACAGCAGGAATTAGTCCTCACAAATGGGTACGTCGGAACCGACGGAGCCTGCGCAGGAAAGCTCCCCAGCTTCCCAGAAAGGAAGCTTTTGGGGCCTCCCACAGCACATGCACGCTGCCTTCCTGACCAACTCTCTTCAGTTCGAGTTTAAAGCTGAGACAATAGAGAGAGGAAAGGAAAGAGAGAGAGAGATACAACTCCTAGGGGAGGTGGGTGGGTTGTGAGGATTAATTCCTGCTGTTCCCAGAGATCACCTGTTACAGGTAAGTAACTGTGCTATCTCCAGGAACAAGCAGGAATGAGTCCTCACATATGGGGACTCCCTAGCTAAGATGCCGGGGAGATCCCCCCCCCCCCCCGAAGGGTTCCTCATCTTCCTATGGATCTCAGGCATCCATTCAGGGAAGGTGGGCAGGAGTTGTTTAAGAATGGAACAGGTGTCTGAGGACAGCCTGACCAAACAAGGCATCCCGGCAGGAGTCCTTGTCCAAGCAGTAATGGGCTGTGAAGGTATGAACCGAGGCCCAGGTGGCTGCTCGACAGATCTGATCAATGGATACAGAATGAAGATGAGCCATAGATGTGGCCATGGCTCTCACATTGTGAGCTGTGACATGGCCTTCCAGAGAAAGGTTCTTACTCTGGTAAGCAAAAGAAATACACTGAGCAATCCAACTGGACAGTGTTCTTTTTGAGACTGGAAGTCCTAAATGAGAAGGATCAAAAGCAACAAAAAGTTGAGAAGACTTTCGATGTTGCTGTGTCCTGTGGAGGTAAAAGGCAAGAGCTCTTTTACAGTCTAGAGTATGAAGGTTCCGCTCTGCATTGGATGCATGAGGAGCTGGAAAAAAGACAGGTAAATATACCTCTTGATTAAGATGAAAAGGTGAGACCACTTTAGGTATAAAGTGGGGATTTGTCCTAAGGACTACCTTATCATGATGGAACCTTGTATAAGGTGGATTAGCCACTAAAGCCTGCAGTTCACTGATGCGGCGAGCAGAAGTGATTGCAATAAGGAAAATGACTTTCCAGGAAAGGAATTTCAAGGAGGTAGTGGCTAAGGGTTCAAAGGGTGGCTTCATAAGCTGACCAAGAACCACGTTTAAGTCCCATGCCACCGGAGGAGGCCGAATGGGAGGCTTAGTTAAAGTTAGACCTCTCATGAATCTTGCAATAAGAGGATGAGAGGAAACAGATTGTCCATTGATAGGCTGAAGAGATACTGCAATAGCACTCAAATGGACCCTTACAGAATTGGTTTTAAGTCCTGCATTGGAAAGATGCAGGAGATATTCGAGTAAAGAATTTAAAGGTAGTGCTAGAGGGTTAAGACCCTTTTCAGCACACCAGATGGAAAATCTTTTCCATTTAAAAGCATAAGAACGCCTGGTGGAAGGTTTCCGAGATGCATGGAGGATATCCTGCACTTGTTGAGAAAGATTGAAGTCTTGAAGGTCTAGGCCTTCAGTAACCAAGCTCTGAGGTGAAGGGATTTGGGGTTTGGGTGCCACAAAGTCCCCTCCTCTTGAGACAGAAGGTCTGGAGCAGCTCCCAGATCCAGGGAGGGTGCCTGGGAGATATGCAGAAGTAGAGGGTACCACACTTGGCGTGGCCAGCGTGGAGCTATGAGGATCATAGATCCTTGATCCCTCTGAAGTTTGAATAGAGTCTTGGGAATCAAGGGAAGGGGTGGAAAGGCATATAGGAAGGCCTGACCCCAATGAAGGAGGAAGGCATCCTTGGCCTGAGCTCCCTGACACGGAATCCTGGAACAGAACCGGGGAAGTTTGGCATTGTACGGACTTGCAAAGAGGTCTATGTCCGGGGTTCCCCATTCCTGAAAGATTCTGAGTACCTGATCCATGTGCAGGGACCATTCGTGTGGAAGCAGAACTCGACTGAGTCTGTCTGCCCAAGAGTTTTGGATTCCTGGGAGGTACACTGCCAGGAGATGGATTTGATGCTCTCTGGCGAAGGCCCACAATTTTAGAGCTTCTTGCAAAGTGACAGAGAGCCAGTCCCTCCTTGTTTGTTTATGTAGAACATGGCTACTTGATTGTCGGTATGAACAAGGACTGTCATGTTGATGAGGAGGGTATGAAAGACCTTGAGAGCAAGGAAAATTGCTCGCAGCTCCAAAAGGTTGATATGAGGGGTGGTCTCCTGTGGAGACCAAGTGCCCTGAGTGGAGAGGTCTTGGAGATGAGCTCCCCAACCTGTTTGGGAGGCATCTGTAGTGAGAGTTGCTTGGGGTAACAAAGGTTGGAAGGGGGCCCCCAACAACAGATTTTGAGTGGATATCCACCATTGGAGAGACCAAAAAAAGATGTTTTGAGGTTGCTATTTGGTCTGAGAGAGCTCCTGATGCTTGTGTCCACTGGGAGGACAGAGTCCATTGAGCTGCTCTCATATGTAGGCGTGCATAAGGCACCACATGAACTGTGGATGCCATGTGGCCTAGCAGTTGTAGCATCTCCCTGGCCGTCAAGTGGCTTTTGGACTGAACTTGAGAGGCCAAGTGCACTAGACGGTGGAAACGGGCCTGAGGAAGATAGGCCCTTGCAGTGGTGGTATCTAGCCAGGCCCCTATGAATTCTAGGGACTGAGTAGGGGTGAGTTGAGACTTTGGCAGATTGATGACAAGTCCCAGATACTGCAGTATGCGTCTGGTGTGGTCCAGGGAAGTCTGAACCTCGGACTGAGATGGAGCTCGAATGAGCCAGTCGTCCAGGTATGGGAAGACAAAGATTCCCAGAGTGCGTAGAAATGCAGCTACTATTGCCATGCATTTGGTAAATACCCTTGGAGCAGAGGCTAGACCGAAGGGAAGGACTCTGTATTGGAAATGTTTTCCCTGGAACAGAAACCGTAGGAATTTTCTGTGGGATGGATGGATGAGTATATGTGTGTACGCATCCTTGAGATCTAGAGAACAAAGCCAGTCCTGACTCTGTAGGTATGGAAGGAGAGTGCCTAGAGAAAGCATCTTGAATTTCTCCTTGTATAGGAATTTGTTCAATTCTCTGAGATCCAGAATGGGTCTGTACCCCCCTGTTTTCTTGGGAATGAGAAAATAAGGGGAGTAAAAACCTGACCCTTGTTGAGGAAGAGGAACCTCTTCTATTGCCTTTTGGGCTAGAAGAGTGGTCACCTCCTGGCCCAACAGGTACAGGAGAGAAGGGGGAGAATTGAATTGTCTCACCATGAAATGGGGAGGAAGGTTGGAGAAATGTAGTTTGTAGCCCTCTTTGATGATAGAGAGGGTCCACGGTTCTGATGTGATTTGTGCCCATCTGGGAGCAAAATGAGTTAACCTTCCTGGAATGGTGAGAGGTTCTGGTTGTTGCAGAGCCAGAAAGGTTAAGTTCTCTAGAATCAAGTCAAAAACCCTGAGAGGGTTGGGACTGGCTGGATTGTAGCAGCCCCTATAGACTTTGTTCTGGCCTGTTTAGTTTGCTGACGCTTAGGAGCAAAGCGAACTTGGGAAGATTGCTGGCCAGTATTTGTGGAAAATCTGGTCTTTTTATAGAAAGGTTTCTTAAAAAGTTTTTTCTTGGCAGGGGTAGAGGTAGACTTAGAAAGTCTATCTAAAGCAGCATTCTCTGCATCTATTTGAGTGGCTTTGATTTGCCACTCCTTGCCAAACAGATTTTCACCTGTACAGGGCAGATTGCCCAAGCCTTCTTGTACCCAGGGTTCCAAATCAGAGGCCTGGAGCCAAGCCAATCTGCGAGCAGCTATGGCTATGCCAGAGGCTCTGCTTGCCCCCTCAAAAGAGTCAAAGGTTGCTCTGTTGGAGAACTTTGAAACATCTTGAGTTTGCTTTAGCAAAAGAAGGAACTCCTCTTGCTTATCCTCTGGGATAAAGGGGAGAAACTGACGTATTTTGAATGCAATCTCTTTCAAAAACATGCCCATATAGAGGCTGTATGAATTGATTCTGGCAATAAGCATGCTAGCTTGGAAGATTTTTCTCCCAAAAGCATCCAGAGTCCTACATTCTCTTCCTGGAGGGGTAGAAGAGTGCCTTTTGGTACTCTTTATCTTTTTCATAGCAGACTTCACCACAATAGAGTGGTGAGGAAGCTGAGTCTTTTGAAAACCAGGAGAAGGAGGAACCCGATACATGGTGTCCAAACGTCGAGAATGTGGAGATGGACTTGTGGGAGGCTCCTCTCACCCTATCATGTGTTCTTGAAGAATTTCATGTATGGGTAAGGTGGCTGCCTCTTTGGGAACCTTAGAGTATCCTAAAATATCCAATTTTTTTGCTCTAGGTTCCTTTTCAGAGGATACAGATATGGAAAGTCCTTTAGCTATTTCAATGATGAAGTTTTGAAAGGACAAATCCTCTGGAGGAGACATTCTCCTTTTTGGAGAAGAGGGCTCCTCAGGGAGAATAAAAGAGACGTCAGCAGAATCATCTGATGTATCAGAATCTTCAGAGGATTCAAAGTATCGCCTATTTGCTTCCAGAGATCGATACGCGTACCGACCGGTATCGACATTGGGCGTACCGGGAATCGGAGCAGTATCGAGGAAATCTCCGGAACCGGAGACCGGAACCGGCATGCTACTGGAAGTAGATGCTCTGGGTACTGGTATCGGTTGCGGTACCGGAATCGGAACCGATTGTCGCGGTACCGATGGCGTTGCAGCATTAATGAAAGCCAGTAAGGCCTGCTGCATGGATTGTACCGTAGTACCCATAGTCACCACAACTGCCTGGATGTCGGTACCGGTGTTAGCCGGTACCCCAGAGCAGTCTAACAGGAGATCGGTCGAGGCCGTGCCATCGATGTCTACCTGTAACCCCATAGGAGGAGCTTTGGAAGCCGGAGCTTCCCGCCGGGGTTGTTTGGCTGGGGCAGGGTCCTCAGGGTCAAATGCAAGGGCCTCTCGCTGCTTAGAGGGAGATTTGCCTTTTGAGGACTTGCCTGAAGAATGTTTGGTTACCTGAGATCCATCAGGAGAAGACCTGGAGGATGTTGATGCTGGAGTATCGGTAGAAAACAGCATATGAAACTTAGCTGCTCTGTTTTGTAAGCCCCTTTTGGACATCAGAGAGCAGGATGGACAATCCGGAATGGAATGGTCAGGCCCCAAACATTTAAGACACCACTCATGGGTATCTGTGACTGAAATAGTACCGGTACACTTGGTGCATTTTTAAAAACCAGAAGCTGTTTTTTCCATGAGGGAGGCCAGAGAAGGCCTAGAGGCCTCACAGAAAAAATACACCAAGTGAAGAAAAAGTAATTATATATATATATATATTTTTTTTTAAATAAACGAAAAAAGACCGGCGGTACCGGTCCGGAATCGGGGAAGGCAGACACACGGTCAAAGAAACAAATTAAAATAACAATTTCTTCAGCGGTGACAGGAACACGACCTGCTGGCTCCGCGGAAAAAGAACTGAAGAGAGTTGGTCAGGAAGGCGGGAAGGCAGCGCGCATGCGCTGTGGGAGGCCCCAAAAGCTTCCTTTCTGGGAAGCTGGGGAGCTTTCCCGCGCAGGCTCCGTCGGTTACGACGTACCCATATGTGAGGACTCATTCCTGCTTGTTCCTGGAGATACATTACATTACGTTAGCTGTAGAGGTGCCTACAAATTCAGCCCAAAGATTTGTTTCATTTAGAGAAGTTGAAAATATTGTGAAGCATAGATCTGCCAACCTAACTCTTTTTATATGCTGATTTTTAGGTTAAAGTCGTGTCAGGAAATCTGGTATTGATAACATAGGCACTTGCATCAAAGTGAACCTTCAGTCTTACATCTCCTTCCCCTGAGATTTTGACAATTAAATTCAACAATCATAATCAGTACTATTGTAAAAATAATGGGGTACTTTAGGCAAAACGTCAGCCTTATGCCTCCAACTCCCCCCTCACACAATATTTTGATAATTAACATCAGCAATCATGATCATCCCAACACCACCCCTCCCACAATAATCCTGTAAAAATGCATTAATTGGACATCATACTTTTAAATAGCAAATTTACTTTGTGTTGTGTGCGCGCACCCCCTCTCCCTTCGGGTAAAAGAGGGAGCCGATGGCTCTGAGTTTGCAGATCTGTCGAGATCTATTGTTTTGCTTTGACTGCTCCTGCTCTTTGCCATCTCTCAGTAGCTACTGCCCTAGGTGACTGCCTAGTCTTGTTAACAGTCGAGATGGTAGTGATGCACATGCCTTCTTCACACTACTAAGACTAACAACTCCAGCATGATGGCAAAATTGGCTGCAGCTTTATTCAACTACCATTACCATATATTCTAAACCTATACTTGTCTCCTGTTGGGTTTTTTCTGGGCTTCCCCTATGATTATTTGGGGAATTTTCTCTTTTTTGTTTGGCTGCTTGTGTTCAACCCCTATATATATATATATATATATATGACCCACTTTAAACAAATTACTCATGCCACCGTAAGAGCATGGAAACATTTTATTTATTTTGCCAGGTCTGTAACATCACAAGCTTCGTTTTTAAAATAAGGTACAAATTTCAATATCAATCCATAGCATCAATATACTTCTATAACAAGCAAAGCACCTGACTTAAGTGTAAAGGGTCCTGGGGACAGAGACAGCATCACTCCAGTGAGATCAGCTAATGTCTGTCTGCCTATCAGATTTTCTCCTCTATATTTATATTCATTTTTAGGCTCAATTGCTGATAGGCAGATTTCCTTTCTTTTCTTATTCTCTATTCTTTCAAGCAAATCTGCTCCTTAAACTTTTACCCTCTGTTTTTCCTTGTGGCATCCTGTCTCTCCATTCTCATGGTAGTCCTCATCGCCATGTGCTGGCTCTGTTTCCTGCAGATTAAGTTCTTCGTTTTGTTCCCCTTTGTTCATTCAAGGAGCCCAGGTGGTAGTTTTTCACTAGCTGTGTAGCTTTCAGAGCCTCTCACTGTATCAGCTCTGGGTCAAGATATTAGCTCATTTCATAGCTCAATCTTGCTGATTCTGCAATTTCAGTGTCAAAAGGGTCAGCAGGCTGTTTCTTTCTTAGGCCTGAGCTATAGACATTAGCACAAGATGGATTCAACCTGTAACAAAGGTACCTGAAGGGGGATTCATTTTCCCCTTCACGCCCCCATTATCTTCCAAATTGCCTCACCCCCCACCCCCTTGCTGTACATTTCCCCATGCCCCATTTCCACAATCACATTCTCGGCTAGTCAGTGCTTATCTAACCATATAGTAAGCTCCATTAAGAACCCTATGGAAAATCCACCCATCGTACCCTCTCACCCCACATAGCCTGCACTGACACCAGGCCATGCCCCCATAACTTACAGTAGTGTCACTCGCAAGCATACGAGCCTCTCTCCACTTCACTCTGTTCAATCTTGTTAACATTCATCTCTGGCCAATTCTAGAAGAGCAAGCCCCACAATCCTTCCCACCAACTGTAACCAGGAACCCAGATCCAACCACCCCAGTGCTCCCCTAGCTTCCTTGCTCAAATTCCAAGGGGATAGGAGGGAAGGAAAAAGCACACACCCCCTCGTAACCTCCTTTGCCAGCCCACCTCACCAAACTTGTTCCCAGAATATAAATTCCCTTCACAACAACAGTCGCTGCATTCCCAAATAGGGAGTAGCCTAATTGTTAGAGCAGTGGGCTAGAACCAGAGAAGTCAGGGTTTGAATCCTGCTACCACTCCTTGTGATCTTGGGCAAGTCACTTAACCCTCCATTGCCTCATGTACCAGGTTAAATTGTAAGCCCTCTGTGGACAGGAAGATACCTACTATACCTGAATGTAACTTGCCTTCAACTTCAGAGAAAAGGTGGAGCTAAATCCACTTCTCTCATCCTTAGCCAACATTCCTACCATCCTGATCACTGCTCCTCCGGAATGGACTTGGCCATTGCTGCCTTTTAGCTATGGCATAAGTTCAAATTAAGAGCCTCCAACCGACACAGAAAGGTGATGGCAGATGAAGACCATATGGCCTATCCAATCTGCCCATCTACACCAATTACTAAGTTCTACAGTCCCTTCTTCTCCCTCAAGATCTTCTGTGCTTGTCTCATGCTTTTGTGAATGCAGAAGTCATTCTTATTTCCACCGCCTTCAGTGTAAGGCTGTTCCATGCATCCACTACTCTTTCTGTAAAGAACAGTTCCTTAGATCACTTCTGAGATTAACTCCTTTCACCTGCATTCTATGACCCTTTGTTACAGAACTTCTTTTTAATTGAAAGAGATCTGCCTCCTGTGCATTTATACATTAGAGGAATTGAAACATCTTCATTATTATCACCTCATCCCACCTTTCTTTCAAAATATACATATTGAGATTTTTTTTATCTCTTACCATTTTTATGACAAAGACCATGGTGAAATAAGGAAAGAAAATTAATAGGTGACATCTAAAGTCCAGTCACGTGGGATTATGCCTTCCTAACAAAACATGGAGACTGAGAACCACTGGCTTGATAATGTCACCCTATAAGAGTCCTGTGCAGCCAAACTTTCATCAGTATTTCTTTAACAAAACAGACTATAAAGAATGACTCTGAATTAATGTTAGATGAATATATTAAATCAGTTAATAAATGAAGAACAATACTTGCTCCATGAAAAAGCCAGAACCCCAAACCTACCACATTGTCCTCCACACCTAAAAAATTATCTACCACAATACAACAGACTGCACAGCAAAGTAGCAACCGTGCAGAAGCCCAGTACCAATTTGAGAAAAGTCCTTCGGCCATGCCAATTTGGCATATTCTTCTTGTCACCTTGCTCAACAAGACAGGTCCTGGAGTGGAATGGAGGGAATCAAGGAAAGAAAATTAACAGGCAAGCTCTAATTGCACCTTCCTCTTAGTCCTCCAGTACAGTCCAGAGGCATAGGACATACCAAAGCAGTACATAATGAAGGGGGAGACAGAAGGAGCTGGCCTGCAACACCCTCGCTCTAAACTAAGCATCTTCTTGTACTTGAACATCAAGACGTTAAGGTCGTGCGAAGGAATGGAGGACCACATCGTTCCTTTACAAATCTTGAGGGGTAACACCAACCCAGACTACGCCCACGAGGAGCTCTAGTGGAATGGGCTACTGGGACCACCCATTGTTTAAACAGGTAGGTAGAGGCAATATCCTCCTTCAATCAATCAACTAACTTATCAATACCTTAGCGGCCACCTCACACTTAAAACGGCCCTCCAAACAGTACAAAGATTATTTGACCGCCAAAATACCTTCATTCTCTTCAAATACTGGTGTAGAAAGCACAGTTACTCACCTGTAAACAGGTGTTCTCCGGGGACAGCAGGAATCAGTCCTCACATATGGGTGACTGCAGTGCCACTGAAGCTCCCACAGAAGCATGTCCACAGCTTTCAAAGAAAGTCTTTGGGAGATGCACCACACATGCATGGTCCCCTTCCCACCCACAGGTGCCATCTTGCCTCAGTCTAATGACAAAGCTAAGACGGCAAAAATTAAAATACGGTAAAGAAACAACTCTTAAGGGGAGGAGGGAGGGCTGTGAGGACTGATTCCTGCTGTCCTCAGAAAACACCTGTTACAAGTGAGTAACTATACTTTCTCCGGAAACAAGCAGGAAGTCAGTCCTCACTTATGGGACTTCCAAGCTACAGGCTACCAAGAACCTGCAAAAACACCACAGCGGCCTGCAAAGGGTGAGCCATGAGCAGCAACAGATGAATCCCTACTGAGAGACTCTCGCAAGCCCCAAGTATCAAGCGGGAAACCAGCATTCCAGTAGCCTGAACACAGAAGAAAGGGTCAGGGGGAAGGAGTTGCCTACACCCCAAAGAGATTACAGAGTGCAGCCTGGCCAAAGGTGCTGTCCCATCGGGACTCCCTCTCCAGGCAGTAGTGAGCTGCAAAGGTATGGACCACAGAACAGGTGGAGGCCTGGCAGATTTTTGTCAAGGGGACTGAATGCAGATTTGTCACAGAACTAACTATGGCCCTGACACAGTACACCATGACCCTCTGGTTCAGTGACATCCCCACCTTCTCATAGGCGAGAGTAATGCAGTCCACCACCCAAGCAGACAGAGTTTGCTTAGTCACTGGGAGCCCCAGACGACTAGTGTCATAGGATACACAAAGCTGAGGTGCTTTGCGGTAGCAAGTAGAAGGACAGGGCCTTTTTACAATCCAAAAGAAGGAAGAATGGTCTCTGCCCTGTCAGGGTGAGGCTTCAGAAAGAAGATGGGGAGCACCACCTCTTGCTTGAGGTGGAATAGGGACACTACCGTCAGCAGAAACGGGTCTATACAGAGCATCACCTTGTTCTTATAGAATCTTGTGTAGGAGTGCTCAGCAAGCTCTAGGGTCTGATGGCAGACTCCACGAACTGATGTGAGTGCCATAAGAAAGACCTTACAGGAGAGGTACCTCAGATGGCAGGTGGCCTGGGGCTCAAGCAGCAGCTTAGTGAGCTACAAGAGCACCACACTGAGATCCCACTCTGCTGCTGGAGGGTGGACAGGTAGGTTTGGATAGCATGAGGCCCCGCAGGAACCGAGATGCAAAGGGGCTGAGGCGAGAGGGGCTTGCCTTCAATGACATGGTGGTGCACTGCGATAGCATTCATGTGCACTCAGAGAGTTGGACTTTAATCCCACCTGTGACAGATGGGGGCAGGTACTGAAGTACCACCTGTACCGAGCAGAACAGGTTTGCCAGTCTTGTAGTGCACACAGAGTCGGCACCATTTGAAGGCATATGCCCTTCTTGTGGAAGCCTTATGAGGCCAGAAGAATCTCCTCCACATCCTGTGGGAGGTTGAAGGGATCTAACACTACCCTTTCAGCAGTCAAGCTGTGAGTGACAGGAACCCCAGGTTGGGGTGTAGGAGAAAGCCCTGCTCTTGTCTTGGGGCTCAGTCCAGGGGAAAATCGGCAATGCTGCTGACAGGGAGAGAAGCAGTGGGAGCCAGGGTTGCCTGGGCCACCAGGGAGCTATCAGAATTAGTGATGCCCTGTTGTGCTGGACCTCAAAGAGGGTCTTGGCAACCAGTGGTGTTGGCAGGAAGGCATAAAAGAGGCCTTCCATCCATGGAATGAGAATGTGCCCACTGTCATCTGTGGTGGGTGTGGCTGGTGGGAGCAGAAGTGGGGCAATTGCATGTTGTCTGGACTGGTGAACAGGTCCACCAGGGGAAAGCCCCCGAGTTGAAACAGCCAGGAGGTCACTTCGGGATCCAGGTGCCACTCGTAGGGCTGGAGGACTCTGCTCAGCTTGTCTGCCAGGACATCGTCTTGGCTCAGGAGGTAGACCATTCTTAGGCGCATCCCTCTGCGTGCCGCATAGAGGCAGAGGGCTACCGCCTCCTGGCAGAGGAAGTATGATCCCGTACCCCATTGTTTGCTCATGTAGAATATTGTGACTTGGTGGTCAGTCTGGATCAGCACCAACCAGTGCTGCAGCCAGTGGCGGAAAGCTCAGCAAGCCAGAAATATTTCCTGGAGCTCCAGCAGATGGATTTGCATCTGGGATTCTGTCTGGGACCAGCTGCCTTGCATCTGGAGGCCCTCGCAATGTGCTCCCCAGCCCAGCAAGGAGGTATCCGTTTTGAGGACCCTCTGGGGGATGGGTGCCTGGAAGGGCATTCTGGCCTGAAGGTGACAAGGGACCTGCCATCATCCAAGGGAGTCTGCCAGTTGGCAAGTCACTCACTTTGTCCCAGAGCCTGCCCATGGCTTGTGTCCACCGAGAGCAGAGGAACCACTCAGCTGCTCTCATGTGCATTCAGGCATATGGGGTCACGTGAACTATGGAGGCTATGTGGCACAGCATGCGGAGGAGAAGTCCGGCAGATAGTGACCAGTGTCACTGTACCTCTGCAGCTAGACCCCCTGAGGCATCCTGACCTCTTCCAAGGGAGGAAGGCCTTGGCCTAGAGTGTCTAGCTGAGCCCCTATAAACTCCAGGCATTGAGCCAGAGAGAGGTGGGACTTGGGGTAGTTTATGACAAACCCCAGATGCCCCTGAGCCCTTTCAAGAGCCAAGGCATAAGCAAAAATTGAAGAATTGGACTCTGAAATATCAGAGAGTCCGCCAGGGATGCCAAGCTGCACATCATAGTTTCTGGGGCCAATAGAACCACCAGGCCGAGATGAGCATTCTGCAAAAAATGCCCCCTTTCTTGGGCACCACAAAGTAAATGGAGTACCTCCCTAGGCCTCATTCTTCCAGAAGGGCTCAAACTACTGCCTCAAGCTGGAGCAACTGATCCAAGGTCTCTGCCACCACACACCCCTTTTCTGGCACCCAGCACAGCCGGCCACGGCTCTCTCTCACTCCTCTTACTCGCACAATTTTTTTCTTAGCTTCTTTATTTTTACTTTCAGTTTTGTTTCACCACTGGGGTATTGAACTAGAAAGACCCCAGAGTATTTCTCAGCAGCTTCCTGCCATCGTGGTCTCCACTGTTGCTTTCTCACAAAAAAAAAAAAAAAGCAACAGCAAAGAGCAGCAGCACCGGGGAGAAGGAACCAACAGACCCTCTCTTGCCTGCAGTGATTGTATTAAAAAACCCCAAAAGATAAAGCATAGCACAGAATTTCTATAGGTGCAGTGAGAACCTAACTGCCTAAATCCTTTGAGCCCTAGCAGCTGCTCTCTCTCCATTTCATGGCAACTCCTGCTTCATCACCTGCCCCTGTCCCATTGGGCCCAGACATGGCATGATCGGGACCGGATGGGGCTGCTGTGCAGCTGAAGGCAGATCTCCTACCAGCACCGGTATCTAAGAAGACAGCCTCTTTCAAAAGCAGGCCAGAGGCCCTACACCATTACCATCTAACCCGACCTCTATACCACTGTCTCCAAAGGCCATAAACTCAAGTAGGTGGCAAACATTGATCTAAATCAAAACATTTCTGCAAGGATTTATTAATCAGGCTTGATTAACCGCCCTTTATGACATCAGGGCAGTGTACAGAGTTGCAAATACACAATGGCTGGAGCCAGAAACAGAAAACTACAATATAGGAAAGAACACAGTCACACACAGGAAAGGAGAAGTATAGAGAAGCAAGATAAATCTCTCCAAAAGTAAAACTGAGCTCCCAGGACCGCCACCTACACAAACGGAAGTCTGATGGAGACTCGTTTGGGACTTCCTCTCATAGGTCCAAAAGGGCTAAACAGCATATGGCCCATGCACAGACCTTGCCTCTTTTGGCTCACCTGAAAACAGATAAGGCTCTCTCTAGCAATTCCCTTCTGCAACTGTTGCGCCATTTCATCCAGGACACTGCAGCCCTACTAGAAACTGCTCCTCCTAGTGAGCAGTTGTCACCTGCGGAGGCCCCCTTCACCAGCCTCCTCTAGTTACAGTGCAGGAACCCTCTTCTCTTCTGGAATGGGGAGTACCTGTAACCTAAGAAGTAGGCGTTTCTCCAGCAAGTCCCCCTTACTCCTAACAGTGGAATCTGGAGTCCTCCCATTTGGGAGAGATTGAGCCAGCAACCTCCTCGAACACCCACTGAGGGAAGACCCTCCTGAGGATTTCTCCTACCCAGAGTTTCTCCAGAAGGTTTCCAAAGCACTTGCACTTCGTGATACTCAGAGTCCGACTGACAAAAAAGATTTTCAGTCTATTCTGCGGGCCTGTACCACCCCCAAGGAGGTCCTGGCTATTCCGATTCCCAAAGTTCTGCAGTATCTCCTTCTATCAGTTTGGAAGGCACCAGTATCAGTCCTTGCCACCACTCGCCATCTAGACCTTAAGTACAGAGTGCTTACTGCAGCTGGTTTCCAGCATCAGCAGCTGCCTCACCAGTCAGTAGTCTCTGAAGCTGTCCTTAAGCCCAAAGTCTTTCAAGTCTCATATTCAGACACCCCCAGGAAAAGACCAGTGTACATTGGATTCAGTAGGTAGAAAGACTTTTCAAAAGTGGAGTTCTAGCCATGAAGATCCTGGCCCATCAACTCCACTACTTCAATATCATCATGATTTACTCTTGCACATGCCAAATCCTACTAGCATTCCAACATTAGAGGTCCATACTCTTCAGGATAATTTACAAAAGTCCCTCTATCATATCATTTGGGCTACCTATGATGCCTTTGATTCAGTCGCCTGATCCACAGTCTCTGGCCTACAAGAAGATCTCCATGACCGCCTCAAGGATGCTTTCTGCCAGGAAGACAGCCTTTTTGGTCCCAAGGTTCAGGAGGCAGTCTCAGATGTCGAGGACCATTCTTCTACAGTATGGGAACTTACAGCTCAGCCTCAGGAAGCAAGTCACCAGTCTCATCACCCACAATACCCTGTGATAAGGAAGCTTATCAGAGCCCAGCGAATAGTGACAAAGGAAAGGAATTTACCCTAATCAAGGGACCTGTTTTGTCAAGTCAGAGGAATAAAACTGCATGTTTTCCTAAAAGACAGATTATTCCAGGCTGCAATGGCCTGCAGAAAGCCCCTAGTGGAGATGAGGAGTATAAGCCCAGATTGAGAAACCCTTACGTCACTCCTAATTACTCAGCTGCCAGGAGGGAATTTGACCACCAACACCTGAGGAGTGAAAGGGAGGGGTTGGAAACTGGGAACTTTAAAACTAGAACAGAATATTCAGAAAGGGGGAGAAGGAGAGAGAGGAGCTCAGAGAGATTCGTGTTCTTGGAGAGATTCCTGTGAGAAGCCAGTTTCAAGGGATTGGAGAAATCCAGGGGTTTGGAGAACTTCAGTTAGGAACCCTAAAGCAGCCAGTAAGAGGACAGAAGCAGCTGAAGGGAGAAGGAACACGCATACCTTTTGGAAGAGGTATGGAGCAGATGCCCTGAGGTCCAGAAATACAGACTGGAGGACAGGTCATAAAAGCTCAAATGCATACTGGCCAGAGTATCTAAGAGGACAGCCTAATGCCAGCTTTAACTCAGGCATGAACTTTGGACGTTTGTCTAACCTAGAGCAATGCAAAGTGCTTAGAAACAGTTCCTGTCCTAATGAAGGTCAGTCAGTAAAACCCTTTGAGCCAGACCCTGATATAGAACCCATGCAGATAGAAGAACAAGATATAATTCCAGAGGAAGATGATTCTTTCATGGACTGTTCTTTATGCAAAGTTGCTAGCACAAAGAAATCCTGAAAGTGGATCAAACATAAAAGGAAATGTTCTAGTAACTGCACACCAGAAAGTTTGTGTGGAAAGAGAGAAGGTTTTGGGAGAAGTGAAATACTTGTGCAGAGAAGGTGAAAAGGTGTTGATTGAAGCTTGTTACCCAGCTGATATCAAGGCAGAGCACAGCTTAGGCTGTGCACACTTTGGATATAAAAAGTTCTTTGAATGTGGAAAAGAAAAGCTGTTTTGTGAAGAAGCTTTTACTTTAGATTTGCTATACGTCAGCAGTGGCTGAGAGAAAGACTTTCCGTTGTTTAATGGACTTTACAAGTTACTTGCATAAGCTTTCAGTTGTATTGTTATTTTGAATATAAATCCTAAGGTGTTACCAAGTGAATCTGTGTGCATTTTGATTTACCTCATAAATAAATTCTGTCATTGCCTTAACACTCGAGCCAACTACCATAGTCTTCATTTACCTCAAAGGCAAGCACCACATGACTGGACTACCATTACCATAATCCTTTGCAAGATAGTCAGTCTGGAACATTGCCAAAGTGGTGAATCCTATATAACAAGCACACCCCTCCATACATATGTAAGGGGCTATGGGCGTGACAACCCTCAGTATTGGAGGGCATACCACTACCAGTATTTCCAACAATTTTAACCTCATAGATATTTTCACCTCTATCCTCGTCCTCTGCCACAGCATCAGTCTGCACCTGTGTATATTCAGTGTTCCAGGCAAAGGGATAGGAAATAACCAGCAGCCACTTCAGCCCAGCCATCTAATGCAGCTCCTAGTTTGACCATCTAACAGTAGGAGGTCATGTCCAGCATTTCCAGGAGGCCTAGCAGTCCATCATAACAGATCATTGGGTCCTCAGCATTGTTGCATCCGGTTAAACTCTATTTCACGGTTGCCCCCCACCCCTCAAAACCCACCCAAGCCCAGCAAGGATCTTCCTTCACATCTTCCCCTCCTAGCAGAGGAAATCGCAAAACTGCTCAAAAACCATGCAATTGAGCCTGTGATGCAGCAAGAAATTAACCAGGGGGGTTCTACTCCCCAATGAACTTGGCCATAGCTAATATGCACATAAATTGATTATAAATATGTTACCTGTATATAATTAACATGTATATTTTAGCTTCTTGTTGTTATGTTACACATCATTTCATGTTATAATGTAAATTCTCTGTTCATTGTAAACCTCTCTTGATCTTTGGAAGGGGCGGTATAGAAAAGTTTTTTAATAAATATAATAAATAAATACTCGCAGTTCTTCCTTATTCTCAAGAAGACAGGAGGCCTTTAACCTCTGGGAACACAATCTCTACATCAAGAGAGAAAAGTTCAAAATTACTTCTCTAGCCACCATTCTTCCCCTGTTGAGACAGGAAGACTGACTCACCTCTCTGGATCTCAAGGATGCCTACACCCATATCCCCCATCCATCCTTGTCAATGGAGATACCTCCAGTTTTGCTTCAAGACAGAACACTATCAATGCAGAGTGCTACCCTTTGGACTCTCTTTGGCACCAAGGGTGCTCACAAAGTGTCTGGTGGTAGCTTCAGCACACCTGTGCGTTTATCCGTATCTAGAGGATTGACATCTCAGGGTCCGACAAGACCTCAACCCAGCTATCAGTCAGCAGGATGTCCCTACTTCTGCAACAGCTCAGCTTCATTATCAACTGCCAAAAATCAGAGTGCGAACCTCGTCAAATTCTAGACTTCAGCAGGGCTCATCTCAACACCACAGTGACTTGAGCTTTTCTGCCATCACAGTTTCCATCCTTCAACAACTCAGTGCCCAATTACTCACTCTATACAAAGTGCCTCAGCTTGCACCTTTTTGCAACTCTTAGGTCACATGGCAGCCTCAGTACACATGGTCCTGTTTGCACATCTATACATGTGGCTGCTTCAGTGGCATCTCAAACTCAACTGGAATCAGCATTCTCAATCCCTACCTCGTCCTCCACCTATTACACTAGTCTCTTCATTGGTGGACACTTCCATCCAGCCTCACCGGACAGGAGGCCCTTCCTAGAACAACTGCATCAGCTCATTCTGACAACAGATGCCTCTCATATGGGCTGGGGAACCCATCTCTTGCACTTCATGACTCAAGAACATTGGACCAACAGGGAGGCCTCTCTACATATCAACCTCTTGGAAATGCATGGTTTACTATGCTCTCCACAAATCAATTCTGGTGCAGACCGACAATCAGGTCACCATGTTCTACATCAACAAACAGGGTGGCTCACCTACCTTGAAGTGTGCCTGCATCACCCTTTGCTTGAATACAGAGAAAGCATGATTGCTTACTTGTAATGAGGGGTCTCCATTTTCAGCAGGGGTATGCAGCCACTCACCCACCCACCATCCCTGCAAAAAGAATGGATCAAGTCACTGCCAATGTAAAGAACATACAGAAATATACCCAACAATCAATCTGCAGTTCCAACAGCCCAGAGTTTTTCACCTGCATACCCAGCTCTACCAGTTCCCTCCTGGCATCCATAGTCCCTGCTATTTTATCTACTTCTGTGTGCTCATCAACTGCCTTCAGCGCTGCACTTACCTACTATGACATGACATTGACTAGAGAGGATGCCAGTCATGCAGTTGGGCAGGAAGGTGCATGCGTGCATGCTCAGAGAAGTCCAGACAGCACCTTGGAGTGTCTGCCTACCCCTGCTGATTATGGAGAACCCCCATTACAGGTAAGCAACAATGCTTTCTTCCTATACTCCAGAAAGCAAGGAAGATATTCTGCTCTACGTTTCAGTGTTCTTGGTGGATCTCTAGGCTCCTTCTGTTGGATTCCCACCAGGAATACAGCTTAAGGCCTTTAATAAAGTGAGTAAGGTGAGAGATTCAGAGAGTATGGGATCTTAGGACAGAGGGACGAGGAGGTCCTTTCAAGGGCTGAAATAATATGAGCTTAATAAGGAATTTTTTTTGTCTCTTAACTTGCTTGTCTCAAGATTGCATAAGCATCTTTCTGACCAATGTTAGTATATAAGGAAGCGACTTCTAATGTCACCAACATACTGTCCATCGGAATCTTCCCCAACTGAAATAATTTGATCAAAAACCAAATGGTATCCTAAATATATGATCAAATTATCTCAGTTGGAGGAGATCCCAAGGAACAGTATGTTGGTGACACTAGATGTCACTTCCTTATATACTAACATTGATCAGAAATATGCTTGAGACCTTGAGACAAGCAGACTTGGACTTCCTGTACAACTAACTCACAACTTTTTCTTTTCTTTGTTGCGGTTGGTTTGTTTCATAACTACTTTTGATATGATCAGGTCTTTTACCATCAAGTGTTTGGAGTGACCATGAGTGCCCTCGGTAGCACCTTAGATTGGTTTGAGCGGATATTTGTTTATTCTGCTCCTAATTTTCAACATGTTGGGTTGGTGTCATTTTCTGGATATTTTCTTTATTTGGACTGACAAGATTTCTGTATTGGAGGACTTCATATTTTACTTAAACATGTGCATGCCTAATATTTCTTTTACGCTGTTGTATCATCTGCAATGGATCCAATTTCTAGATGTTGAGAGAAGATAGGAAAATGGCATATTGAGTAATTTGGTTTTTCGTAAACTGGTTGAACAAAATAACTTACTCAGATATCAGTCATCTTCCTAGCCTCAAACAGGGCCTTCCCATAAGCCAGTTTTTACATATTTGGTGCATCTGTTCCTCTTTACATGAGTTTCTGATACAGGCCACAGCAGGGCCATCTCCTGGGCTTATAAAGCGTGCCTATTGGGCCCATCGTGATTGGCAACTTTTACCATCAGTACCCTCTTCAAATGATTAAGAGTGTGTGCATACTACCATTTATGGATTATACTTATCAAGTAGTGGCTTTAATCAAGAAATTTTGGCATGTTTCATCAGTTCATAAATATTTTTGCATGAGGCTGCTGCTATCCTATTCTGGGGAGTGGAATATCAAAGATTTGGTGATACATAACATGTTGATGCCAGTGCCCCAATTCGACAAGGCTGGGGGACATTTTCAATGTCCCGGAAGGAGGAGTGGCCTAGTGGTTGGGGCAAGGTACTTCAGGCCGGAAGGTAGGGGGTTCAAATCCCACTAGAGGACAGCAACCTTGGGCCGGAAGGACTGGGGTTTCTAGTCCCACAGGTGCTCCTTGTGGTCTTGGGCAAGCCACTTAACCCTCCATAGCCCATGTTCCCTGTAAAATAGTTATCTCCAAGTTATAATGCCCTGTTCAGTGTAATTTCAGTTTGTTCAATGTAAACCACACTGATGCAGAATAGCACGGTATATAAGAGAATATAAATAAAAATAAAATAAATGTGGTCAGTGTGACTTTTGTGATTGCACTTTGGAAGGGGATGAATGGTGTTATACCGATCGGCTTGCCACTACTTGTTTGAGTACATTTTTAGTTTATTTGATTTTTGTGCCCATGTGGGCTAATTTAAGAATGCTGGACCAATCATATTTTAAAAATCCGGCTTGGTAAATTAAAAACCAAGAATGTGTCAACTCCTATGGTCCAGCATAATAATATTGACTACAATCATACCTCTCGTCAACTAAGATGGTGGGTTATTGATCATGTACCTCCCTCTATTCAGAGTGGAGATCATGACAGACTACTGAATTACAAAGAACAATCGTAGATCTTCAGGCTCCAAATGGTGCAGCCTGCAGGCTTGACCTTGGAGGTGGAGTGGTTTTCTCTAATCTAAGTGGGTCTTTAATTTACACTTGTCTTGAATGATAATTTGGATGGCCAGACTTAAGAACATAAGATATGCCATACTGGGTCAGACCAAGGTCCATCAAGCCCAGTATCCTGTTTCCAACAGTGGCCAATCTAGGTCATACGTACCTAGCAGTTTCCCCAAAAGACACAGGTTCTGCAATGCTTGTACTGGGTCAAGCATTGATATCCTGGGTCCCTTCTTAATAATGATTTATGGACCTTTCCTCCAGGAACTTGTCCAAACCTTTTGTAAACCCAGCTACACTAACAGCCTTTACTACATCCTCTGGTAACAAATTCCAGAGTTTGATTAATAAAAGAAAATAATTTTTCACTCAACATGTAGTCTTAAATAGTTTACCCTGTAGCTTCATTGCATGTCCCCTAGTCTTTCTATATTCTGATTATTTATTTACATTTTCTTACATACCGCACTATTCGGCATCAGTGCCGTTTACATAGAACAGAAAATCAGACAGGAAAAACATGTGTCTGAGTTTACAATTAACCAGATATCAAACTTGGATAACAAGGGTAACTATTTACACCTTAGAGTTAAAAAAAAAATAATGAAATAAATGAAACATGAAATTCAATGGTCAAGGACACCTTGCTAAGTGTGTTCTCCTTGCTCACTAGGTGTGTTGTAATTGTCACAGCTATTAGGGTGGGGATGCGATTCAGTGTTCTCTGGGAAGTATTTGAGGAATAGGTAATGTTTAACGTTAATCGATCTACGTTTACCCGTTCCACTCGGTTCATTAATTTATAGACTTCTATCATACCTCCCCTCAGCCGTCTCTTTTCCAGGTTAAAGAGCCCTCACCTTTTTAGCCTTTCTTCATAGGAGTATCCTTCCATCCCCTTTACCATTTTGGTGGCTCTTCTCTGAACCTTTTCTAATAACGCTATATCCTTTTTAAGATATGGCGACCAGAATTGCACACAATATTCAAGGTGCGGTCTCACCATGGAGCGGTATAGAGGCATTATGGAGGAGGAGTGGCCTAGTGGTTGGGGCAAGGTACTTCAGGCCAGAAGTTCAAATCCCACTAGAGGACAGCAAACTTGGGCCGGAAGGACAGGGGTTTCTAGTCCCACAGGTGCTCCTTGTGGTCTTGGGCAAGCCACTTAACCCTCCATAGCCCATGTTCCCTGTAAAATAGTTATCTCCAAGTTATAATGCCCTGTTCAATGTAATTTCAGTTTGTTCAATGTAAACCGCACTGATGCAGAATAGCGCAGTATATAAGAGAATGTAAATAAATAAATAAATTATAATATCTTGTTTTATTTTCCATTCCTTTCCTTATGATACCTAGCATTCTATTTGCTCTCTTGGCTGCCGCTGCACACTGGCCGAGGGTTTTAACATGTTATCCACAATGACACCGAAATCTTTTTCCTGGGCGGTGGTTCCTAATGTGGAACCTTGCATCGTGTAACCATAGTTTGGGTTGTTCTTCCCTAGGTGCATAACTTTGCACTTGTCCACATTAAATTTCATCTGCCATTTTGATGCCCAGTCTTCCAATTTATCAAGATCCTCTTGCAATTTTCCACAATCCGCTTGGGTTTTAACAACTTTAAATAGTTTTGTCTCATCTGCAAATTTGACACAATTTGATTTAAAAACAATACTTTGAGCGAAAGATCTTTTAAGGATGCTCGAGACAATGGTTCAAATGGTTCTCTTACCAGAGCCTCCAAAACTAAATGGAGATTCCAAGCTGGAATTCGATGTCTACATGGTGGTCTTAATAATGTAACTGCTCTCAAAATCGTTTTACATCTGGGTGTGTCCCAATTGACTCTCCCTTTATCTTACCTCTATAGCAAGCTAAACTTGCCAGCTGTACTTTTAAAGACGATGGAGCTAATCCTTTATCAAATCCTTCCTGCAAAAAAGAAAGAATTTGAGAAATGGAAGCTCTTAATGCTTCAATCGACTTGTCCTCACACCACTCTTCAAATATTCTCCATGTGCGAATATACGCTAAAGAAGATGATCTCTTTCTCGATTTTAACAAGGTGGAAATAACTGCTGAAGAGTAACCTCTGTTTCTTAATCTCACCCTTTCAAGAGCCAAGCCGTAAGCGAGAATCGATCCACATGAGGCATGTGTAAAGGCCCTTGACTCAATAGATCCTCCCTTAGCAGCAAACGCCAAGGACAGTTTATTAATAATCTCATGAGATCCGCATACCATGGGCGTCTCGGCCAATCTGGAGCTATTAATATCACTATTCCTTTGTGACATTCCACTCGTTGAAGAACTCAACTTATCAACACTCACGGAGGAAACACATACAACAGCTGTCCTTCCGGCCAATTCTGAACTAGTGCATCCAGACCTTCTGACATCCTTTCCCGTCTTCAACTGAAAAAACGATCGCCCTTTGCAGACAGGAATGTTGCCATGAGATCCATTACCAGACTTCCCCATTGTTCTACTATTGACTGAAACACGTGGGGATGCAGACTCCACTCTCCTGGATCTACCTTCACTCGACTCAACAAATCGGCCTGCATATTGGTTATCCCTGCAACATGGCTTGCCGACAACGCCTCCAAGTTTTCCTCAGCCCAGAGGAATAAGCTTTCCGCCTCCTTCTTCCAGAGCCACACTGCCTGTGCCTCCTTGACAATTGATGTAAGCCACCGTAGTCACGTTGTCTGATAGGACACGAACAGCTTACCTCTGAATGAGACTCTGAAACGCCTGAAGCGCTAAAGTCACCGCTCTCAACTCTAATCTGTTTATTGACCACGCTCTCTCTTGTTTGGTCCACTGACCTTGAACAAACAACTGTCTTTCGCAATGAGCTCCCCAGCCCTTTAGACTGGCATCTGTCGTAAGCTGAATCCAAACTGGAGACTTCAACTGCATTCCTATCTGCAATACTTCCGGTTTTAACCACCAATGCAGAGCTTGACGGGTTTCCGGAAGACAGGGTAATATCTCTGACATCGGACTCTTTTGATGCGACCACCTCCTTAATAAAGCTCTCTGTAATGGACGCATATGAGCCCTCGCCCATGGTACTAGTTCCAAGGTTGCTGCCATGGTCCCTAGCAACTGGAGATAATGCCATGCTGTGGGATCTTTTTTGGTCAAAAACTGTTGTACTAGATCTATGAGTGCTATCATAAGAGTGGGGCAGGAAAACTCTGCCTGTCTTTGTATCGAATTGAGCGCCCAAATGGAGAAATTAGACCTTACCTGCTAATTGTCTTTCCTTGAGTTCTCTCCGGGCCACTCCAGGTACAGTTGGGTAGTCAATCCCTTCTAGCAGCTGAGGACTGAATGCTGAAACTTTTGCTGACAGATGTAATAACTGGCTTGCTAACACCAGAGGGAGCTATCTATTGACAAAGCAGAACAGAAACAACCCGTTCCTATATAAGGAAACAAACCTAAATCTTAAAACAGAAACAAGAAAAAAACAATGGGCATCCAAACCAATGATGCACCGAAGCGCGCCGCCTTATCAACCGTAGCAGGAACTCTCTAGAACCCTGAAGTAGAAAGGGTCCCCCCCCCCCCCCCGGGAGCGAGAACCCTCCAATATCCTTTTCCAATGGCGCTCGAGATCCGCAAGCGCAGACGTGCGCAAAAAACCTTACTGAAAAAAACTCGACCGCACTAAGAGACCCCCCCCCACCACGAACCACAGCTCGCAAAATACTTGGGTGGGACCTGGACTGGCCCGGAGAGAACTCAAGGAAAGACAATTAGCAGGTAAGGTCTAATTTCTCCTTCCTCTTCGTCTCTCCGGGCCAGTCCAGGTACTGTCAGTACCAAAGCAGTACCTAAACTGGGGAGGGTCCCGCGAGCCCCGCCAAAATGGTCGAGGCCCCCACCGTAGCATCCGCACGGGCCTGCACATCCAACCGATAATGCTTTGTGAAGGTGTGCAGAGAGGACCAGGCAGCCGCCCGACAGATATCTGCCGGCAGAATCAAACTCATTTCCGCCCAAGAAGTCGCTTGAGCCCTTGTCGAATGTGCTCTGAGTTCCTGCGGAGGCGACCTACCCCTTGCCGCATAAGCTCTAGCGATCGCTTGCTTTACCCATCAGGCGATAGAAGCCTTGGTCGCCGCCAAACCCTTACAAGGACCGCCAAACACAAACAACCGATCAGACCTTCGAAACAGCTTTGTAAGCCGAAGATACTTTCGTAGAACGCGCCCCAAATCCAACTGTCGCAGCGCCCCGTCTAGCGTACTACCCTGAGACCGAAAGGTAGGTAGCGAAACTGTCTGATTCATATGAAACACGGAAACCACCTTCGGCAGAAACGAGGGAACGGGCCGCAGAACCACTTTCTCCTTCGAGAAATGAAGGTACGGTTCCCTGCAAAACAGCGCTTGCAAATCCGAAACCCTCCTAGCTGAGCAGAGGGCCACCAGAAGAGCTGTTTTCCAAGAAAACTCCTGCAGGTTGCCGTCCAATTCCAACTCAAAAGGCGGACCCGTCAAGGCTTCGAGCACTAAGTTCAAATCCCAAGGAGGCACCACCAGACGAGGCGGACGAATATGCCTAGCCGCCCGAAGAAAACGCTGCACATCTGGATGCGACGCCAGAGACCAGCCTTGCACTCGGCCCCGGAAACACGCCACAGCTACCAAGTGCACCTTGAGAGTGTTAAGAGCTAAGCCCTTGTCCAGACCACCCTGAAGAAACGCTAAGACATCCGGCAAGCCGGCGGAACGGGGAGAGACCCCCCTTCTCTTTAGCCCATGCTTCAAAAATGCACCACACCCGGATGTACGACAAAGTTGTCGAGCGCCGTCTGGACTGTAACATAGTAGAGATTACAGACTCCGAGTACCTTCTACGCCGCAAACGCTGCCGCTCAAGAGCCAAGCCGTAAGCAGGAATCGATCCACCTGAGGCATGAGAACTGGACCCTGACTCAAGAGATTGACTCGAGAGGGTAACCTCCAAGGAGGAGCTACGAGCAACCGCACCAGATCCGCATACCAAGGCCGTCGGGGCCAATCCGGCGCAATGAGAATCACCGTGCCCCTGTGAATTGAAGTTCTCCGAATGACACGCCCGATCAATGGCCAAGGGGGAAAGACGTACAGGAGCTTGTCCTCTGGCCAGGGCTGGACCAACCCGTCGAGACCCTCCGACATGTGTTCCCTGCGCCTGCTGTAAAACCGAAATGCCTTGGCATTGGACAGGCTCACCATAAGATCCATAACCGGATGACCCCAACGAAGGGAGATCTTGTGGAAGACCGCCGAATTCAGCTCCCATTCTCCGCGGTCTAGGCGATGCCGACTGAGAAAATCGGCCTGAACATTGTCCTTCCCTGCTACATGAGCCGCCGAAAGCGAAGACAGGTGCAACTCTGCCCACTGCAGCAGAACCCGGCTCTCCTGTAGTAATGGAGCACTGCCAGTACCGCCCTGCTTGTTGATGTAGGACACCGTTACGAGATTGTCTGTCTGAAAACACGTGAACCGCCCGCACCGCGATGAGATCCGAGAAATGCAGAAGCGCCAACCGAACCGCTCGAAGCTCGAGACGATTGATAGACCACCCGCTCTCCGTCACTGACCAAACTCCCTGCGCTACCTGGGCCCGACAATGAGCTCCCCAGCCCGACAGACTGGCATCGGTTGTGACCAAAATCCACTCTGGCTCCCGCAGCGGCACTCCGGCATGAAGATGAGCCGGAAGCCGCCACCAATGAAGACTGAGGCGGACGTCCACCGAATAGGGCAGCTGTTGAGAGAGCGGATGAAGTTGCAGAGACCATCTGGAGAGCAAGGCGTGCTGTAGAGGCCGCATGTGCGCCCTGGCCCAAGGCACCAGATCCAAGGCTGCGGCCATCGACCCCAACAGTTGGAGATACCTCCACGCAGTTGGGGCCCGAAGCTGAAGAAAAGCGTTCACTTGAGATATCAGCTTCTTTCCTCTGTCCCGCGGCAGGAGGACCAAGCCTCTCTTTGTGTCGAATACAGCCCCGAGGTACACCAAGCGTTGCACGGGAAGCAGATGACTGCTTGATTGATGACCCAACCGAGGTGTTCCAGGAACTGCACCACTCAAGCCGTTGCCGCGACTGACTCGTCTCGAGAACTCGCCCGAATTAGCCAATCGTCCAGATAGGGATGGACTTGAATTCCCTCTTTGCGAAGAGCTGCCGCCACCACTACCATAACCTTGGTGAAGGTACGCGGAGCAGTTGCTAGACCAAACGGCAACACCCGAAACTGAAAATGCCCCATGGGGACTGCAAACCGTAGAAAACGCTGATGCTCCGGGCGAATCGGAATGTGGAGGTAAGCTTCCGTGAGATCTATGGAAGAGAGCCACTCTCCCGGCCTCACCGCTCGAATAACGGACCGCAAGGTCTCCATGCGAAAATGCGGCACCCGCAAGCATCGGTTCACGTGTTTGAGATCTAAAATCGGACGAAAAGAACCCTCCTTTTTGGGTACTACAAAGTAAATCGAGTATCGACCTGCACCGCACTGGTCTGGAGGAACCGGAACAACCGCCCGAAGATCCAACAATCACTGAAGTGTGTCCGCGACCGCTTGGCACTTTGCCCGAGTGCTGCAGGGAGAGCGCACAAATGCATCCGCCACCGGAGCAGCGAACTCCAGAGCATAGCCGTCGCGGATGATCTCTAAAACCCAGAGATCGGAGGTGATGGCGGTCCAGGCGGAGAGAAACTCCTGCAAACGACCTCCCACCGGGATCTCCGCCTGGACCAGCCTCCCTTCATTGAGGTTTTTTAGAAGAGGTTTGCTGAGAGTTGAAGAACCCTCTGCCAAACCCCCGTGCTCCTCGAAAGGACTGACCCCTAGAGGGAAAACGCCCCGTTGGTAAGGCACAAAACGAGATCCGCGAAATCGATGAACCTCCCTACCGTGCCCCCGCAGCATAGAAGAGGTCTTAGCCCCCCCCCGAGGCTTATCTTCTGGCAGACGACCCCCCTTTGAGTCGCCCAAATCTTTCACAATCTTCTCCAACGCCTCACCAAATAGTAAGCTTCCGTATAAGGGCAAGTTACTAAGACAGGATTTAGAGGACGTGTCCGCCGCCCATTAAAGGGTCCAACAAAGGGCACAACACCACGTGCAAAAGCAGTCCAACAAAGAAACGTGGATAGCAACGAAGGACGTGTGAAAATCTTTATTGGTCAAATCAGCCAAAGGCCCGACACAGGCCGTGTTTCGGAATTCCCTTCTTCAGGGGCTAAATGGCTAAAGACAAATACACAAATTAAAATAAACAACAAAAATAGTTATTTAAAAACAAAATCAAACTGGCTAAAACCACGGACATCAATGAATGCATACTAAAACAGTTTTAAATATAAAAATAATAACAAATTAAAAACATTTTTCTAATAAACGGATGTATCAATATAAATATATAAATAAATAAATATAAATATAAATGGTGGAACAAATAAGTACGGCTAACAACAGAACGACACAAAAATGCACCTAAACAGTACAATTGAAAATGAATGAAAGTATATAAATATATATAAGAAAATATAAATTTGATAAACATAAATTTGTAAATAAATAAATAATAAATGTTTCAACAGACAATAAACATTTCATAATATAATCAAAAAATTATTATTGTATTTAAAAAAACACATATATATAGAGATATGTAATTTATATGTGTTTTTTTAAATACAATAATAATAATTTTTTGATTATATTATGAAATGTTTGTCTGTTGAAACATTTATTATTTATTTACAAATTTATGTTTATCAAATTTATATTTTCTTATATATATTTATATACTTTCATTCATTTTCAATTGTACTGTTTAGGTGCATTTTTGTGTCGTTCTGTTGTTAGCCGTACTTATTTGTTCCACCATTTATATTTATATATTTATATTGATACATCCGTTTATTAGAAAAATGTTTTTAATTTGTTATTATTTTTATATTTAAAACTGTTTTAGTATGCATTCATTGATGTCCGTGGTTTTAGCCAGTTTGATTTTGTTTTTAAATAACTATTTTTGTTGTTTATTTTAATTTGTGTATTTGTCTTTAGCCATTTAGCCCCTGAAGAAGGGAATTCCGAAACACGGCCTGTGTCGGGCCTTTGGCTGATTTGACCAATAAAGATTTTCACACGTCCTTCGTTGCTATCCACGTTTCTTTGTTGCGCCGCCCATTAAAGAAACCTCCGAGCCGCTATGACCGAAGCCATGGACTTCGCCAAAATGCGGATCAAATCATAAAAGGCATCCGCAAGATACGCCGCAGCAGACTCCAGCTTAGCGCCTTCCGGAGTCCTCCTGTTTCAAAACAGTCACCTCTCCCTGAATCCAGCGAATAGCAGCCCGGGACACAAACGCCCTGCAAACGGACGCTTGTAAGGCTAGGGCATTAGCATCAAAAGCCTGTTTCAAAAACGTTTCTAGCTTCCGATCCTGCACGTCCTTCAGGGCAGCACCTCCTTCTACCGGAATTGTGGTTTTCTTCGTAACTGCGGACACAAGAGCGTCGACCTTGGGCATCCGCAACAACTCCCTCTCATCTTGAGGAACAGGGTAAAGGCAGGCAATGGAACGCCCCCCTCGCAAGCTAGCCTCCGGGCACTCCCACTCAGACTCTATCATTTGCTTAATCACCCTGTGCATAGGGAAGCAGCGCTGCTCTGCCGTAAAACCTTGCAACAAGGGATCTTCCAGAGGCTCTTGTTGTGAGGAAGGAGGCACAATATTTAACGCAGAGAGAGACTGGACAATGAGCGCACCCAGCTCTTCCTTCCGGAATACCCCAAAACACATTAGGGTCCTCTCCCGGCCCCAGTTCCCCGTCTTCCAACTCCTGAGGCCAAGAGTCTAGCCCTACTTCAGAGGAGATCTCCCCCTCCTCAGGCAGGAGCGATCCAGGAGAGTGAGGACCCCGCTCCTCCTGAGAAACCTCCCTACAGGGTAAACTAGAAGAGGAGCCCTCACCGGGATCGGCTAGTCCCGAATCCTTTTGCAGGGAAGACCCCTGAGCCCCTGCAGCTGCACCCACCATCGGGTGAGACAATTTGAGAAAATAGGCCTTATGCATGGCCAATATAAAATCCGGGGAGAAAAAGGAGGGCAGAGCCTCCTGAGAACCGGAAAGCAAAGGTTTACTATTGTCCCCTACTGCCAGCTCCTTGTGAGACTTGGATTTACGTTTCCCTGAGCGCTGCAAAAGCGCGGGAACAGGAGCGGCATCTGAAGGAAGCGTGGCTGCCGCTGCCAGCTTCTTCCCTTGAGGCTTTTCCCCCGACAGCTCACCCGAGCCGGTACTATCCATCGGGAATACCCTAGCAACAATCCAGGACCCACTAACCGAAGTCCCGCAGTACCCCAAAAACGCTGCGAACCAAAGATACAGAAGAACGCGGAAGTCAGCAAAATGGCGCCGAAACTTCCCGCCGACAGCAGAAATCTCACCGGCCTGAAAAAAAAACCCACGATCAGCCACCAAGCTAAACCGGCATCGCTGCTTACCTCAGAAAACAGCCAGCCAGAAATAAACAGCCAGGCACGATCTCCAATGTTCCGCTGCTAGCGAAAGAGACACGAAGGGCACCGGCACGGGAAAAGGATACTGGGGCTCCCATCTCCGTTCAAGCTCACAAGAAATTCAGCGGATCCCTGGAAGCAGGCTCTGCCTCCGAAGTTACATGAAAATAAAAAAGCACATTTAAAAATAGGACCGCTGAATTTTTCGTGCCTCTGATTCAAAGGAACGAGGGGGAATCGCTTGCTATAATGCCCTGCTAGGGCCAGTGAGCAAGGTTGCTGTTTGAAACAAAAATTAAAAGAAGAATTGCTCCTGAATCCTCTTAATGGCAATCAACAGCCCTTTTTTTTTTGTTTTGTTTTATAGCGGTTTAAGGAAGTGGCCTGCAAAGTCTAAAGAACGTCGTCTCTCCTGGGAGCCTGCCAGAGATACGTCCACTCTAGCTGCTGAGGACTGAAGACTGGCTTGCTAACACCAGAGGGAGCTATTACATGTCAGCAAAAGTTTCAGCATTCAGTCCTCAGCTACTAGAAGGGATTGACTACCCAACTGTACCTGGACTGGCCCGGAGAGACGAAGAGGAAGTTCTAGATTTTGAGATGGTACCAACTTGCTTTTTCTCATATTCACCACCCAACCTAGGCTCTGTAAAAATTCCACCACTCTCTTTGTTGCTAACCTGCTTTCCTCCTCTGACTTTGCCCGTATCAACCAATCATCTAGATAAGGATGAACTAGTATTCCTTCTTTTCTCAATGCTGCTGCTACCACTATCATTACCTTGGTAAATGTTCTTGGAGCTGTTGCCAACCCGAACGGTAACGCCTGAAATTGGAAATGGCCCATTGGAACCACAAGTCTTAAATACCTTTGATGTTCTTGACGAATTGGAATATGAAGATAGGCCTCTGTCAAATCCAGACACATAAGAAATTCCCCTTTTCTTACCGCCATTATCACTGATTTTAACGTTTCCATACGAAAATGAGCTACTCGAAGATAACGATTTACTCCTCGAAGATCCAATACCGGTCGGAAGGAACCCTCCTTTTTTGGAACTAGAAAATATATTGAGTATCGACCGTAACCTTGTTGATTTAACGGCACCGGTACAATTGCTTCCAATTCCAAAAGTTTCTGCAAGGTCTCGCGTATCGCAGCACGCTTGACGCGCACCCTGCAAGGAGATTGAACAAACAAATTGACTAGCGGACG
Source organism: Ichthyophis bannanicus (assembly GCA_033557465.1). NCBI lineage: Eukaryota > Metazoa > Chordata > Amphibia > Gymnophiona > Ichthyophiidae > Ichthyophis > Ichthyophis bannanicus. The sequence goes on from CM066048.1 coordinate 128,831,138, forward strand.
CTGAAATTCCAGAGCATATCCTTTTTCTATTATCTCCAACACCCATTGATCTGATGTGACTTGAACCCAGCGGGAATAAAATTTGCGGAGTCTGCCTGCTACGGGAACAAAATCCACCTGGGTATTCCTCATCTCATTGTGCTTTTCTTGGGTTAGCACTGGAAGAAGGGGCTATAAAACCTCTTCCTGCGCCACAAAAACCTTGAAACCCCTGACTCCTATAATACTGACGTCCTCTCTGCATTTGACCAAAACGAAGAGAACGGAAACGATGAAAGTCCCTATACTGACCTCTATAGGTTTGAACCGTGCATCCTAGCCTTTGTCTATCTTCAGGGAGCTTGCCACCCTTAAAATCTCCCAAATCCTTTACTAATTTTTCCAAATCTTCTCCAAAGAGAAGCTTACCCCTAAATGGAAGCTTAGAAAGCCTTGCTTTTGAAGAAGTATCCACAGCCCAGGTACGCAGCCACACATGTCTTCTAGCTGCGACCACCGAGCCCATACCCTTTGACAATGCTCTGATAAGATCATAATGAATGCCAGCTAAATATGCCGCTCCAGTCTCTAATTTAGATGCGTCCTCCGAAGAGGTCCCCTCTATGTCAGTATGTAGTCCTTGTGACCATCACAAACATGCTCTAGCCACCCATGCTCCACAAATTGATGCCTGAACAGACAATGCATTTATATCAAATATTTGTTTCAACAGCATGTCTAATTTCCTATCGTAACTATCTTTCAAGGCTGCACCGCTCTCTATTGGAATAGTAGTCCTCTTAGTAACTGCCGAAACCGCTGCATCAATTTTAGGTGGAATAAATAATTTGCAATCCTCCTCTTGTAAAGGATATAAACGAGCCATAATTCTAGATCCTCTTAATGCAGCCTCAGGAACATTCCACTCCTGCTGAATCATTTCCTTTACCACTCTATGGACTGGAAAGGCTTTCTGCGTTTTCCTGAACGCTTGTAACAAAGGATCTTCTAAATCTAAGTTTTCCTCAGGCTCTGACACTGATATATTCAAAGTTTTAAGAGTTTCCGCAATTAATGCAGGTAACTCTTCTCTACGAAAAACAGGTACAGTTCTGGACTGGTCTTCTTGATCTACCAGTTCTCCCTCTTCTTCAATATCATCATCCAGATCTGAATGTATTTCTTGAGATGATATTGAAAAATTCTTTGCTACCCTAGATCTTTTACCAGGTAACGTAGCTTCATCCATTTTGAAAGGATCAGCCAAACACTTTTCTCCCAGATTAGATTCCAGAGGCAATTCAGGAAGCTTATGATCATCCCTAAAAGTTTTCTGAAGTAGCGAAACAAACTCCTTTGAAAATAATGCTGCTATAGCTGCAGAAAGGGCTACAGGCACGTCTGGTCTGGAAGAAGGACCTGGAACAGGCTCAGGTAAAAGCTGCAGGGGAGACTCAACATCTCCCTCTGATGAAGAAAAGTGCTTACCTCCCTCCGCAGTGGCATCTAAAGCATTCTGAAGAACTGCATTCTCCTGGACACAAGACTTGCAAACTCCAGATTCCATAGATATGCCTTTCCTAGAACCACACACTAAACATTGTGGTTTTGTAGGCATTTTGCAATAAAGTTGTACAGATATAAAAACTATTTCCTGACTACTCTCCTTTTACTTTTTTTTATTTTTAAACAAATAAATACTAATAAATCGGCTTAGCCAGAACCTATAATTATAAAAATTAATAAAAACGCTAAAGAAAACACTTTATATCAGCCCTTTTCTATGCCCTCGTTTTACTGTCTCATGCATGCGCCTTAACAACATGGTTTGAAAACTCTAAACTGCCACTTTAAACTTCGCAGCACTCAAATCTTTATAATTGCAGCGTCTTAAACCAAAAAATGTTTAAATTGCTTCTTCTGCACCTCCGGGGCTCCGATAATAAGTTAGAGTAGTTACTCACCTGTAACAGGTGTTCTCCAGGAGCAGCAGGAATCAGTCCTCACATATGGGTGACGTCTGCGCCGACGGAGCCCTCGCAGAGCAATTTCCCCAGCTTTCAAAGAAAGCCTTTGGGAATTGCAGCGCGCATGCGCGGTCCCCTTCCCACCCAAGGGTGCCATCTTGCTCAGTCTGACGACATAGCTAAAAGACAGCAAAAAAATTAGCAAAAACGAAATGATAGGACTGCAACTCCAAGGGGAGGAGGGAGGGTTGTGAGGACTGATTCCTGCTGCTCCTAGAGAACACCTGTTACAGGTGAGTAACTACCCTTTCTCCAGGACCAAGCAGGAAGTCAGTCCTCACATATGGGACTCCCTAGCTTAAGGCTACCGGAGACCTCAAGCGGAAAAATGAGCTCCCTCTAGCTCAGTAGCACAGAAGGAAGAAATCTTCTCTGAAAACACCCCCGACCGGTAGTCCAACACCAGGGCCGGAGGGTTGGAGTTGCCTAAACCTCAAAGAGATTATGGAGAACTGCCTGTCCGAAAGCACTGTCCCTGCGGGACTCCCTCTCCAGGCAGTAATGGGCCGCAAAGTTCTGGCTTGAAGACCAAGTAGCGGCCCGGCAGATGTCTGCCAACGGAACAGAGCGGAGATGAGCCAATGATGCAGCCTTCGCCCTAACACGATGAGCCGTGACTCGACTCTCCAACGAGAGGCCGGCCGCCCCATAAGCCCAAGCGATACAGTCAGCAACCCATATGGACAAAGTACGCTTGGAGACAGGGAGCCCCAACTTATTGGGGTCAAAAGAAACGAAAAGCTGAACAGCCTTCCGATGCTCCCGCGTACGGTCAAGGTAGAAGGACAACGCCCTCCTACAGTCCAGGGTATGCAAGACCATCTCAGCCCGGTTGGCATGCGGCCTGGGAAAGAAGGTCGGAAGAACCACCTCCTGATTGAGGTGAAAAGGTGAGACAACCTTAGGAAGAAACTTAGGATGAGTCCGTAAGACTACCCTATTCCTGTAGAACCTAGTGTAAGGAGGATCAGACACTAGGGCCTGCAGTTCACTAACGCGCCTAGCAGAGGTAAGGGCTACCAAGAACAAGGTTTTCCACGAAAGAAAACGAAGAGGGCAGGTAGCCATAGGTTCAAAGGGCGGACAGGTAATCCGCTGCAATACCACATTCAGATCCCATTCAGGGGCTGGTGGGCGCAAAGGAGGCTTAAGGCGAAGGAGGCCTTGGAGAAAACGAGCCACCAAAGGGTGGTTGGAAAGAGGCCTGCCATCCACCAGTGCGTGATGCGCAGAGAGAGCACTGAGGTGGACCCTGACAGAGTTGGACTTAAGGCCCAAATCGGAGAGGTAAAGCAAATATTGCAAGACCACTGCCACCAAGCAGGAGAAGGGATTCTCAGACTGCTGAGCACACCACATGGAGAACCGACGCCACTTAAGAGCGTAGGACTTCTGGGTGGAGGGCCGCCTGGAGGCCAAGACGACCTCTTCCACCTCCCGAGGCAGCAGGAGGGGAGCAAGGACTACCCTTTCAGCAGCCAGGCCATCAGATGAAGGGACCGGAGGTTGGTGTGTAGGAGAGTCCCCTGATCCTGTGACAGGAGATCGGGTTGAAACCCCAGAGGAAGAGGAGTGTCCACCGCCAGCTGCATTAGAAGCGGGAACCAGGGTTGTCTCGGCCACCGGGGAGCCACTAGGATCATCGAGGCTCTGTCTCTGAGAACTTTGAAGAGCGTCCGAGACACCAATGGCATGGGAGGAAAGGCATACAAGAGGCCTGTGGACCATGGAATCAGAAAAGCATCCGCCGCTACTCTGAGAGGATGCGGTTGTCGAGAGCAGAATCTGGGAAGCTGCCGGTTCAGGGGACTGGCAAAGAGATCCATGGTGGGGAGGCCCCACTTGAGAAAGATCTGCTGAACCACCAACAGATCCAATCTCCACTCGTGTGGTTGGAGGATCCTGCTCAGCTTGTCTGCCCGGTAATTTTCTTGACCTGGGAGATAGACAGCTTTGAGGAGGATGCCATGAAGGACGGCCCAAGAGCACAGTTTTTGTGCCTCCTGACAGAGAAGGAAGGAGCCTGTGCCTCCTTGTTTGTTCACGTAGAACATTGCAACTTGATTGTCCGTCTGGACCAGCACAGACTGGTGAGAAGTGAGATGGCTCTCAGAGCTAGGCGGATGGCTCTGAGCTCCAGGAAGTTTATCTGCTGAGCAGACTCCCGAGGAGTCCAGAGGCCTTGAGTACATGTCCCTTGGCAATGTGCTCCCCAACCCAGGAGAGAAGCATCGGTTGTCAGCACCTGAGAAGGTGGAGGAGATTGAAAATCCACTCCCAGCACCAGGTTTGGCAGATGAAGCCACCACCGCAGAGAAGAGACCAGTAGGTCGGATACCTGTACTGAGTCCGCCAGGCTCCCCGTGGCCTGATGCCATTGAGTGCGAAGGCACCACTGAGCAGGTCGCATGTTCAGGCGGGCATTGGGGGTCACATGGACCGTGGAAGCCATATGGCCGAGCAGTCTCAGAAATTGCCTGGCAGAGACCAGGGAATTGCTGTGAAAGTGGCTGGCGAGATCCATGAGCCTGTGTGCCCTGTCTAGAGGCAGGAAGGCCCGCGCCTGAAGTGTGTTCAACCTTGCGCCTATGAATTCGAGATTTTGAGAGGGGAGCAAAGTGGACTTTGCGAAGTTTATGACAAATCCCAAGTGCTGGAGCAGAGTCACAGTGCGATGAGTGGCCTCTTGGGAAGACTGGGCTCTGATGAGCCAGTCGTCCAGGTATGGAAATACAAAAAGGCCTTGAAGTCTTAGATAGGCCGCCACCACTGCTAGGCATTTGGTGAACACGCTGGGGGCGGAGGATAGGCCAAAGGGCAGTACTCTGTACTGGTAATGATTTCCTCCCACAACAAACCTGAGATATTGTCTGTGATCTGGATGAATAAGATGTGAGTATAGGCATCCTTTAGATCTAAGGAGCATAGCCAGTCTCCCTGCTGGAGGTAGGGCAGCAGGATTCCAAGGGTAAGCATCTTGAACTTTTCCCTTGCCAGGAACTTGTTGAGGTTTCGCAAGTCCAGGATGGGTCTGAGGCCTCCTGTTCTTTTTGGTATCAGAAAGTACATGGAATAAAAGCCGTAACCTCTCAGGTGGTGGGGCACCGGTTCCACAGCCTGTTCCTGAAGAAGACTTGCTAACTCCTGAAGGAGTAAGTCCCTGTGCAGAGGGAGTCTTGGAGGCTCCCCTGGAAAGTAGGAGGGAGGTACCTGGTGAAAGTGTAGAAGATAGCCTTTCTGAACTATATGAAGCACCCAGGTATCTGATGTGATGGCTGACCACCTGTGGGCAAAGTGGACCAGCCGGCCTCCTGTGCTGAGAGAAACCAGCGGAGGGGAAGAGGCTATGCTGATGGAGTCAAAAACCCCCACCCTGCTGAGCAGGGGCTGGTGTTGTGGGCTTGGGGGCCTGCTGCCTACAGGACCAGTTACCCCGTCCCTTGGCCTGCTGACCCTGTTGGGGAGCTGCTGAGGACTGATAATGAGGGTAGTGTTTATAGGCAGCCGCCTTCCTTGGGTAAAAAGAAGGGGCAGAGGTTTTTCTGGACAGCCGAGTCCTGGTCAGAGTCTCGGTCTCGATCTGTGCAGCCTTTTCAGCCATGGGCTTGCCAAAGAGGTTTTCACCTCTGCAGGGGACATCGACCAACTTGTCCTGTACCCATGGCTCGAGGTCGGATGACTGAAGCCAAGCCTGTCGGCGGGCACCGATGCCGGCTCTGGCTACTCGAGCCGATGCTTCGAAGCCATCGTAGGCTGCTCGAGAGATAAACTTCGAGCACTCTCGAATACCAGTGGACAAGGCTTGGAACCTCTGCAAAAGGTTCCTCGCAGAGACCCAGGCAATTTCTTTTGCCAGGTCTCGGAGATACATGCCCATATAGAGCTGGTAGGTCTGGACTCGACAAGCAAGCATAGAGCCCTGGAAGCACTTCCTACCGAGGGCATCCAGGTTCTGGGCCTCCTGGCCGGGAGGCACCAAGGAGTGCATCTTCTGACTCTTGAGTCGATGCATGGCCGATTCCACCACCATGGAATGGTGCGGTAGTTGTGCCTTTTGGAACCCGGGGCTCTTGCGGACTCGATAAATGGAATCGACCCGCTTGCTTAACACCGGCACCAACGCCGGGCTCTCCCACATGTGGAAGAGAAGTCGCTCCAGCATCGGAGGAACCGGTACAGTAAAGGCCTCCTTCGGGGGAGAGTCATACTGGAGGGCATCGAGCTCTTCGGCTCCTCCTCGGGATCCGTGGGGAATGCCAAGGCCTTGGCCATATCCCGCACGAAGTCCGAGAACCGGGTGTCCTCCGGGGCGGACAGTCTCCGAGGTTCGGACTCGGGCGAGTCCGATGGGACGCACAGAGTCCGAAAAGTACCGGGTGACTCTTCGTCCTCCGTCTCCCAGGCTGACTCCTCAGAGGAGGAATCGAGCGGCTCCGGTCGGGCGGCCACCGATGCCCTCCGCCCCGACGCCGAGGGTGTCGGCGTTGACGACCTCGGTCCCGAACAGGAGGCAGAGGGAGACCGTGACCGAGGATCGACTCGAGCTCGCATGGACTCGAGGATCGGCTCGGTCTCCGGGGTCGACTTGGACGTCGACGTCCCGGTGGTCGGGGCAGATGCACCGGCGAGGCCAGCGATCAATGCCCATTGCTGGTCCATGAAGGCAGCCAAACTGCTCTCCAAGGCCGTCAACCTGAGTCCGAGCTCAGGAGACCCAGTAGCCCCCGACTCGGGCCCCGACGGTGTCAGGCCCGACGTCGGCTCCTTTGGAGGCGAGTCCACGAGGACTACAGTACTCACGTGTCCAGGAGACTCCATCTCGAGACGAGGATGTTTCAAAGGCCTCTCCGACGCCGAGGACCCGGGATGGCTATCGGGGCTATGCGACCTGGCCCTCGAGGAACCAGGAGCGTCCACCGATGCCGCCCTCGCGGGTTTCTTCTTCCTATGATGTTCCCGGGCAGGAGACCCCCGCTCAGAGGAACTCCGACGATGCTCAGGACCGGAGTCCCGGGACATTGAAGCCTCTGACGAGGTCCGGGCCCGGCCAGACGCGGAGTCAGAGAAGATTCGTTCTCTTTGATGCTGTCGACTCCTCAACGCTTTTGAGGACATCTTGCCACACGGACCACAGATCATCGGGTCATGATCGGGTCCGAGGCAGCGGAGGCAGCAGTCGTGTGTGTCGGTAAGAGACATAAGTTTCTTACACCGATCACACTTTTTAAACCCGCTGGCAGCCATCGGGGGAAAAAGGGCCCCTGCGAGGTCAAAAGACAGGGCTGCCAGTGAAAAAGAAAAATGGCGTGAACGCTAGTCACGAAGGACAAAAAACGAAAAATAAAGAACGGACCCGATACCGGCGTAGCGGGTCCGGGCGGGAAAAGGATCCGGCGTCGAATTCGAGAAAAGAATAGTAAATAAAATCAACTTTTTCTGCGGCGATCACAAACAGCGTCTGTAGGGCTCCGCGGAAAAAAGAAGACTGAGCAAGATGGCACCCTTGGGCGGGAAGGGGACCGCGCATGCGCGCTGCAATTCCCAAAGGCTTTCTTTGAAAGCTGGGGAAATTGCTCCGCGAGGGCTCCGTCGGCACCGACGTCACCCATATGTGAGGACTGACTTCCTGCTTGGTCCTGGAGAATAAAGCAAATCTGAAAAGTCCCGGAAGCACGTTTAACAAAATAAAAACGGCGGTTTAAAATGTTCTCCGTAGAGAGCGAAATTCTTCAAAAGGCAAAACTTTACCTCTTAAACGTGTTACCAGTAAAGACATCTTATCTCCTTCTAACGCTCCTCTCCTAATGAAAGTAGGATCGGGAGCCTTAAAATATCATCTCAGATACCGCGATTTCTACAGCGGTCGAGTAAACTCCTATCAAAGGAGAGAGAGAGGGAGGGCATGAGTTAGCTCTTAAAGCTACAGTACAATTTCAATTGTATTTTCTTTTTGAGAAAACTAAAATTAATATTAAAGAAATAAAAGACTTAATTGTCCCTCTATTTAGAGCCCGGATCTAGGCTCTTATTACCTCCTGCTGCTTGGAGACTGAATAAACTGAAGTCAGGAGGTGGTCCCTCAGGAGGTTATAGTGGTGACATCACAACTGTGTCATTATTCAGTCTCCAAGCTGCAGGAGAACCTGTAATCCCAGAAATTCCGGGACTGGACTGGAGTGACATAAAGTAACTATCAATGTATTGTGGTAGGCTATGGTCTAGAATAGCCTATAAATGTATGTAAGCATATGAGAGGCCTGTAAGCTAGGCCTGAGTCCCAGCCCCCACCTAAGAATAAGAATGCTGAGAAAGACCAAAGTCAGTATAAGTTAGAGAAACTGCTTTAAACTGCTTTTTGATAAGGTTGTATAAATCCTTTGTTGAATATTCTATGCTGATGACAGGCATGTACCAGTGCTCTGTATTCACACATTTTCTAAGCTAAGCAGTGACCTCGTAAGAGAAAAGTATCAAAGTTTAGAACTGTGCCTTTGTTAGAGAGTTCTGAGCAAGGGGAACAGAGCACTGGGCCCACAGAAAGATCCCAATTGGATGGGTGCAGGGGTCAGTGGGACCAATAGAAAGTTTGCCTGTATTAAACTGAAGAAGAAAGGTATAAAAGGTGTTGTTTACTGGACTCCATTGCTCAGACCATTTTGAATGTGGCATTTGCCTGAGACTTGTGCACAATAAATTGGCTTGGATCTTCGAACTGACTCCTGGTTTTATTCATTGCGTGCACTTCGCTGCAACATATTCTTGGTGCGTTGGCCGGGAATGTGTGGTATGTGAATGGTGCGCAAGTGAATATACCACATATTACCGCCTCCAGGTTTGGTCCGGTCGGGACCACGGCCGACCGACAGCGGAGAGGACCCCAGGCGCCGCTGGTCCCCTTGTATCGGAGAGGGTTCTGCCCTGCCTCAGCAGCCTGCCGAGTCCGATCGTCCAACACCTCGAACCCGAGGGGAGTCCAGGATTCAACCCAAGGAGGGACTGGTTGCGCAGCACATTAGTGGCCGGATCCGGTGAGTAGCAATTTGTCTGGTTTCTAGTCAGCTAGCTATGGGAAAGTCTCGCATGCACGAGACTAATATGGTTTAAGGTAATGGTACAAGGTAACGAAAGCCTGATCACCTCTCAGGGTGTGGCCGAGTACTCTTTGCATGAGAGTGTGCAAGGACGAAACCCCAGCCCTCATGAATAAGTAAGGTAGGCCTTTATGGAATTTTGGGAACTCGGTGGCATGCCTGTCTGTTTGAATGAATGAGAGGTCTTGCAATACAGACCAAGTGAAAGCAGACTCCTAAGTAGCGCAGTTCCTGGCCGGGTGACCGCGCCCAGGTCACGAAAAGGAGGAAGCGATTGGTGTTTGTCTTCCTTATTGTTCCGTGGGCTGTACGGACCCCTTACCTGCAGCCATACTACCCGCCCTCTTTGTCTGTTGTTTTGTGCGTCATCATGGGAGGGACGGGGTCTGTGCAAACTCCACTGAACTATATGATCACGAATTTTAAAAAGGGATTTAGCAGTGATTACGGGATGAAAATGTCACCGTCCCGGTTAGTAAAATTATATGGTAGGGAGTGGCTGGTGCTGGACACCATGTGGCCACCAGAGGGTACTTTTGAAGTTAGAGTTGTATCCCGAGTGCATGGGATAGTGCGTAGGAATTACCCCGACCAGTTTCCCTATATAAGACTCTTGGTTAGAAATCTGTGAAAGGCAACCCTCTTGGATGAAGCGTTGCTGTGAGGAACAGTGCAGGATCAGGTTAGCAACTACAAAGGGGGTCCTGGGTGCCAAGGGAGAAAAGCCCCCCCATTTATTCAGCCCCAGAACCTGCAGAAATCTTAAACTATCCACCCCAATTCCTGTAAAAGCCAGTCCCGTCAGCTCCACCATTACCCCGAGCAGAGCCTGAGGAAGAGAGAGCCCCTCCAGCTGACATGACTCCACCCCATCAGTCACCTCCATCGCCCAAAAGAGAGCAGCCCCCTTCCCGAAGCAGGGGTCCCAGTCCCAAACAAAGTTCTCAAAGTTCCCCGACAGGGCTGCCATCACCTGAAGGAACAGCCAGCGGGGGATCAACTGCCAGTCCAGGGTCACCCGTTTGTCCAGGCTCCAGCAGAAGGGTCTCCGCTGGAGCCGCAAATTTGCGCTGTGCCCTCCGAAGTAGAGAAATGGGCCCGAAAGAAGTTCACCAGATGCCATTGCGCCAAGTCCCAGGATTGCCTATTAGATGATGGGGGTCAGGTTGTGGTCGGGCCAACTAGTCTCGTTTATGTGCTCTTTTCTACCACAGATTTATTAAACTGGAAAGCGTACTATGCCTCCTATACTGAAAAACCCCAAGATTTGACAGAGTTAATGTCTAGTATCATGCAAACCCACCAGCCTACCTGGTCTGATTGTCACCAGCTCTTGGCTACTCTCTTTACTACTGAAGAGTGGGCACGAATAGTGCAAGCAACTATTCGATGGCTGGAAGAGAACCCTGTAGACAGGAGAGATCTAAATCCCCAACAGGCAGCAGCCGTAGATTTCCCGAATGAAGACCCAAGATGGGATCCGAATAGTGCAGAAGGAGAGAGAGCCCTCACCCGTTTCCGCCAGGCTCTACTGCAGGGCCTGAGGAGGGGAGGCCAGAAAGCCATGAATGTTGGGAAGGTAGCAGACGTTCTTCAGCGCCCAGATGAAAGTCCGGCTGCCTTCTATGAACGATTAACTGAAGCTTATAGACTCTATACCCCATATGATCCAGCAGCCCAGGAGAATTCGTGTATGGTAAATGCTGCTTTTGTGAGTCAGTCCCAGGGAGACATAAAACGAAAATTACAGAAACTGGATGAATTTGCGGGCATGAATACAGCACAGCTAATGGAAGTTGCCCAGAAGGTATTTGTGAATCGTGATCAAGAATGTAAAAGGAAAAGTGAAAGAAAGATGACGAAGAAAGCCGATCTGCTTGCTGCAGCTCTAGTTGAAGGACGTGGAGGATATCCAAACAGAAGGACTCGAGGATGGGGAAGGGGCCGAGGGAGTGCTCGGTCCCCCTTAGGTGCAAATCAGTGTGCTTATTGTAAGGAAGGAGGACATTGGAAGAATGAATGCCCGAATGTTGGCTCCACCCCCTGGAGAGGGAGGGGGGAGCACCAGGAGAGGAGGGGGCCGGTTCCAGCAATGGGGAGGAATGTAGCACGCACAGTTTCAGCAGGAAGAAGCCACCGTAGAGGGAGTGGCAACTACTGAGGACTACTACGTGGATGAGGACTAGGCCAGACCGGGCTCCAAGTTTTCCCTGGGTCCCCAGGAGCCTATGGTCAACTTAAAGATTGGGGCCAGTACATGGACTTCATGGTGGATACGGAGGCCGAACATTCAGTAGTGGCTCCGGCAGTGGCTCCTTTGTCTTCCCGATCTGTCACCATTGTTGGCGCCACTGGAACTAGAACCACAAGACCTTTTCTGCAGAACCGTGCCTGTGAATTGGGGGGACGGAAGATAACACATCAGTTTCTTTACATACCCGAGTGCCCAGTTCCCCTTTTGGGCCGAGACATGCTTGCTAAGCTCCAGGCGCAGATATCCTTTGTTGAAGGAGGAAAAATGGAGATGACTATGAACTCTGAATCTGCTGGCCTGATGGTGCCAACTGTCCCCCGAGAAGAAGAATGGCGGTTCTATAGTCTACTTTCATCCAAAGCAGCTAGCCACCGTATACCCATTAACATCTTAGCTCCGCCTGGAGTGTGGGCGGAGGATAATCCACCTGGCCTAGCCAAGAATATAGCTCCTGTGCTCGTCACCCTTAAACCAGGAGCGGAACCAGTACATGTGCGACAATATCCTCTCCCACAACCAGCAATTGAAGGCATTCATTGTCACCTCAAGAAATTACTACAGTATGGACTCCTGAGAGAATGCCAAATGCCCTGGAACACCCCCCTCCTCCCAGTCAAGAAGCCTGGGACAGGTGACTACCGCCCAGTGCAGGATTTGCGACGAGTGAACAGTGCAGTTGAAACCATACATCCAGTAGTACCAAATCCTTACACCCTCCTGGGACTGATTCCATCAGAAGCTGCTCATTTCACCGTTCTGGATTTAAAAGATGCCTTTTTCTGTATCTGCCTGGCATCTGCCAGCCAACTCTTGTTTGCATTTGAATGGGAGAACCCCACTACAGGAAGACGAGGCCAACTCACTTGGACTCGCTTGCCTCAAGGATTCAAGAATTCACCCACTATCTTCAGTGCAGCTCTCAACCAAGATCTTTCAAACTACTCTGTAACTCCAGGAAGAAGAATCTTACTTCAGTATGTAGATGATTTGCTTATAGCCACCAACTCCAAGTCTGAATGTGTGCAAGCCACCAGTGATCTCCTACACCTCTTAAATGAAGCCGGATACAAAGTCTCAAGAGCCAAAGCGCAATTGTGCCAAACTAAAGTGAAATACCTGGGATTCCATCTATCCAAAGGAATCCGGAAATTGGGACTCGAGCGGAAGGAAGCAGTATGCCGCATCCCAACCCCCACCACCAGAAAGCAGGTGCGGGCTTTCTTGGGAGCTGCAGGTTACTGTCGAATATGGATACCCAATTTTGCACACTTGGCAAAACCCTTGTACCAAGCCACGAAGGGGGTGGAACGATCACCCATGGAATGGGGCCCAGAACAGGATAAAGCGTTCAAATCACTGAAAAACAGCATTAATGTCATCACCAGCCTTGGGCCTACCAGATATGCAGAAACCATTTCATCTCTATGTCCATGAGTCATGTGGAAATGCGTTGGGAGTTTTGACTCAGCCCCTTGGATCCTGTAAACGACCTGTAGCCTATCTGTCAAAACAATTGGACTCTGTTGCCAAAGGATGGCCACCTTGCCTAAGAGCCGTAGCAGCCACAGCCCTCTTGGTGAGCGAAGCAGACAAGCTCACTTTGGGGCAGAATCTTCAAGTCACTGTACCACATTCTGTTTTAACCTTAATGGAACACAAAGGAAACTACTGGTTCACCAACGCGCGGATGTTGAAATATCAAAGTATGCTGTGTGAAAATCCCTGGCTACAATTGAGTGTCAGCCAAACCTTGAACCCTGCTACTCTACTGCCGACTGGTCCAGGCCCTCCTGACCATGATTGTCTAGAAGTAATGGACACTGTATACTCAAGTTGCCCAGACTTAACGGATATCCCTTTGAACAACCCAGAAAGGACTTTCTTCGTGGATGGAAGCAGTCTTGTAATTAATGGACAACAATGTGCCGGTTATGCAGTGGTGACCCTGGACATGGTAATAGAATCATCAGCTTTGACCCCAGGAACTTCAGCACAGAAGGCCGAATTAATAGCCCTCACGCGAGCACTGAAACTGGGGACTGGGATCCGTCTGAATGTATACACAGATTCCAAGTATGCCTTTACAACATTACATGCCCATGGAGCCTTGTACAAAGAACACGGATTGATAACCTCGGGAAGCAAGTCCATCAAGTATGGCCCAGAAATATTGACTTTATTGGAAGCAGTATGGGCCCCCAAACAAGTTGCTGTAATGCACTGCCGAGGCCACCAGACTGGAGATGGAGAAGTGTCCCGAGGGAAAAGATTAGCCGATGCCTCAGCCCGAGAAGCAGCAATCAAAGGAGAAATTTCTACCCCCAATATTGCAGTTCAAGCAGCCATATTTCCAGTACCTCCTAGTGCTTGGACACCACAATACACCTCAAATGAGCTGGACTACTACTGTCAGAATGAGGGGGGGGCAGTTATCCGAGACTGGATGGATAGTGTTACCACCGCCCGAAGGAGGCTCACCTCCTGGTATGACTGTGATCCCTGAAGCCCTGGGTCCAGCCTTTGTTCATGCCTTTCATCAAGCCACACACTATGGAAAAACTGCAATGGAAAAAGCCCTGAAACCGTATTTCTGTATCTCATTATTGGGACCCTTAACTGCCTCAATAGCCCAAAAATGTGTAGTCTGTGCAAAGAATAATGCTCGACAGGGTCCTGTCCTACCTCCAAGAGTTCAATCAGTGGGAGTAACCCCCATGGGAAATATCCAAATAGACTTTGCAGAAATGCCACGAGCGAATGGATATCACTACCTACTGGTTCTAGTTTGTACTTTCTCTGGGTGGGTGGAGGCTTTCCCCACCAGGACTGAAAAGGCCAGAGAAGTCACTAAGGCTCTGCTCCATGAAATCATTCCTCGGTTTGGAATACCTTTGACCATAGGGTCAGACAATGGGCCCTCCTTTGTGTCACAAGTAACTCAGCAGCTAGCCCGTGCTTTACAAATACAGTGGAAGTTACATACAGCTTATAGACCCCAAAGTTCAGGGAAAGTAGAAAGAACGAACTGAACCCTGAAATCTCAATTGTCCAAGCTCTGTCAGGAAGCTCACCTGAAATGGCCTCAAGCTCTCCCTATAGCCCTTCTCAGAGTACGATCAGCCCCCACCAAGTCATTAGGAGTTTCCCCACTTGAGGTTTTGTATGGAAGACCCCCGCTCATAGTACAGGGAATAAGGGGGGATATGAGTCAGATTGGATCAGAAATCACTAGACAAGAATTGTTGGCTCTAAGTTCTGTCTTGCAGGACCTCCATACCTGGGTGCAAGACCAGTTGCCTATCACTCTGACAGAGCCATTGCATCCTTTCAAGCCTAGAGCCTCGGTGTGGGTCAAAGAGTGGAAGAAGACACCGTTGGCACCTCATTGGAAGGGACCGTATGTTGTTCTACTGTCAACACCCACAGTGGTTAAAGTAGCGGAGATCGATTCCTGGATTCATCACAGTCGAGTCAAACCAGCAGCAGTTTCTGAGAGTCGACCTTGGACTTCGATCACTAATCCTGCAGCACCATTACGACTCACACTATGAAGAGAATAACCAACCTTCAACATCTCAGTTATCTATTATCAAAGACTAAGAGACTATGATCATGATGATTGCTTATTACTGTTTCATCTTTGCGGTAGCCCTGGGCCCCCTGGAAACAACTCTTGCCCTGCCTCCTTATGCAGCTTGTATAACTACTACTCGAACTGGGATGAGATCACCCAGACTTTACTTTATCACTCTTACTACACTTGCACTGACTGGTAAAGTCAGTCAGTGCATGTATCATGGTACAGAACTGAATGTCTGCACAAATGGAAAGACTCGTACCTGTTTTAGACCACGAGAATCCTTCTTACTATGTCTTGGAACTACGATGGAATGATGAAGATTGAGCCCTCATAAATGCTACAACTCAACTCTCTGATCCCACCAAACCTGCATCCCTGTATTTTGATGCTTGTGACCTGATAAACAGAAATGATTATTACAGGTGTGGATCATGAGAACAAGCTTACTACTATGATGACAAGTGCATGTATCCCGAAGGTGCATACAGATGAGGAATATGCACTGGGGTACATACATGTCGGTACCAATGACATAGGAAAATGTGGTAGGGAGGTTCTGGAGGCTAAATTTAGGCTTTTAGGTAGGAAGTTGAAATCCAGAACTTCCAGGGTAGCATTCTCAGAAATGCTTCCTGTTCCACACGCAGGACCCAAAAGGCAGGCAGAGCTCCGGAGTCTCAATAAGTGGATGAGACAATGGTGCAGAGATGAGGGTTTTGGATTGGTTAGGAACTGGGGAACATGCTGGGGAAAGAAGCTCTTCCGAAGGGATGGGCTTCACCTTACCGGGATGGAACCAGGCTGCTGGCATTAACCTTTAAAAAGGAGATAGAGCAGCTTTTGAACTAGATAATAGGGGAAAGCCAACAGTCGCCCAATAGCGGATGGTTCGGAAGAATGTATCTTTGAAGGATACTACCAAAAGCAGAGAGGTTCCACAAAAGAGTAAAGTAGCCCAAATGCCTTCAAGTATGGAACAGACTGAGCTTAAAGATCCCAAATTACCCATGTCTAACAATAGCCAAATTAATATGAGTAAAATACATTCCCTAAAATGCTTGTATGCAAATGCTAGAAGTCTAAAAAATAAGATGGGAGAGTTAGAATATATAACACTAAATGAAAGGTTAGATATGATTGGAATATCAGAGACATGGTGGAAGGAGGACAACCAGTGGGACACTGTGATACCTGGGTACAAACTATATCGTAATGATAGAGCTGATCAAATTGGTGGAGGGGTTGCGCTCTATGTTAGAGAGAGCATTGAGTCAGAAAGGATTAAAGTTTTGCAGGAAACAAAATCTGCTGTAGAATCTATATGGATTGAAATTCCATGTAAGAGGGGGAAGGCAATGGCAGTGGGGGTGTACTATCGAGCGCCTTGCCAGAATGACCAAATGGATGATGAAATGCTCAAAGAAATCAAGGAAGCTAACAAAAGTTACAGTGCAGTAATAATAATGGGTGATTTCAACTACCCCGGTATCGACTGGGTAAGAGTCACGTCAGGACATGCTGGGGAGATAAAGTTCCTAGATGAAATAAATGACTGCTTCTTGGAGCAGCTGGTTCATGAACCGACCAGAGGGAAAGCCATATTAGACCTAGTCCTTAGTGGAACACCAGATCTAGTGCAAGAGATAAGGTTGTTGGGGCCACTTGGCAATAGTGATCATAGCATGATCGCCTTTGATTTAATTAGTGGAGGAGGGATAGTAAGGAAATCCACAGTACTACCTTTTAACTTTCGAAAGGGAGACTATGATAAAACGAGGAAAACAGTTAAGAAAAAACTAAAAGGAGCAGTTGCAAAGGTTAGAGACGTACATCAGGCTTGGCTGTTGTTGAAAAATACTATCTTGGAAGCCCAGACCAGCTGTATTCCATGCTTTAAGAAAAGTGGAAGGAAGTCCAAAAAACTGCCAGCATGGTTTAAAGGCGAGGTCAGAGAGGCTGTTGTTGCCAAAAAAGCATCTTTCAGGAAATGGAAAAAAGAGCCAAACGACAAAACCTGGAAACAGCACAAGCACTGGCAAGTCAAATGCAAGGCAGGCAAAGGGAGAATTTGAGAAGAATCTTGCTGCGGAAGCAAAAACGCAAAGTAAAGACCTTTTCAAGTACATTCGTAGCAAAAAACCTGTGAGAGAGTCAGTTGGTCCATTAGATGATAAAGGGGTTAAAGGAGCACTAAGAGGCGACAAGGCGATAGCGGACAGATTGAATGAATTTTTTGCTTCAGTCTTTACTGAGGAAGATGTAGGGATGTTACACATGACTGAAGTGGTATTTAAAGGTGCGGAAGAATTGAAGGAAATATCGATACATCGGGAAGATGTATTACAACTATTAGATAAACTGAAGAGTAGCAAATCACCTGGGCCGGATGGTATACATCCAAGGGTGTTGAAAGAACTGAAATATGAGATTGCAGACCTGCTATTAGTAATCTGTGAACTATCATTAAAATCATCTCTAATACCTGAAGATTGGAGGATCGCCAATGTAACACCAATTTTTAAAAAGGGTTCCAGGGGTGATCCAGGAAACTACAAACCGGTGAGCCTGACATCAATACTGGGAAAAATGGTAGAAACCATCATAAAGAATAAAATTACTCAGCAAGTAGATAGTCATGACCTAATGGGAGACAGCCAACATGGCTTTAGACAAGGAAGATCTTGTCTTACTAATATGTTATGTTTTTTTGAAGGAGTGAATAATCAGGTGGACAAAAGGTGAGTCGGTTGATATTGTGTATCTGGACTTTCAGAAAGCCTTTGACAAGGTCCCTCATCAGAGACTTTTGGCAAAACTAAAGAGTCATGGGATAGAAGGCAGTGTACTATTGTGGATCAGAAACTGGTTAAAAGATAGAAAGCAGAGGGTAGGGCTAAATGGCCAATTTTCCCAATGGAGAAAGGTGAATAGTGGTGTACCCCATGGATCTGTGCTGGGTCCGCTGCTTTTTGACATTCATAAATGATCTGGAAAGTGGAATAACGAGTGAGGTTATCAAATTTGCAGATGACACAAAACTAAAGTTGTTAAAACCCAAGAGGATTGTGGAAAATTGCAAGAGGATCTTGATAAATTGGAAGACTGGGCATCAAAATGGCAGATGAAATTTAATGTGGACAAGTGCAAGGTTATGCACCTAGGGAAGAACAACCCAAACTATGGTTACATGATGCAAGGTTCCACATTAGGAACCACCACCCAGGAAAAAGATTTAGGCATCATTGTGGATACCATGTTAAAACCCTTGGCCCAGCGTGAGGCGGCAGCCAAGAGAGCAAATAGAATGCTAGGTATGATATGGAAAGGAATGGAAAATAAAACAAAAGATATTATAATGCCTCCATATCGTTCCATGGTGAGACCGCACCTTGAATAGTGTGCACAATTCTGGTCGCCGTATCTTAAAAAGGATATAGCGATTTTAGAAAAGGTTCAGAGAAGAGCCACCAAAATGGTAAAGGGGATGGAAGGATACTCCTATGAAGAAAGGCTAAAAAGGTTGGGGCTCTTTAACCTGGAAAAGAGATGGCTGAGGGGAGATATAATAGAAGTCTATAAATTAATGAATGGAGTGGAACGGGTAAACGTAGATCGATTGTTTACGTTATCAGAATATAGAAAGACTAGGGGACATGCACTGAAGCTACAGCGTAAACTATTTAAGACTAATAAAAGAAAATATTTTTTCACTCAACATGTAATCAAACTCTGTAATTTGTTACCAGAGGATGTAGTAAAGGCTGTTAGTGTAGCTGGGTTTAAAAAAGGTTTGGACAAGTTCCTGGAGGAAAGGTCCATAAACCATTATTAAGAAGGGACCCAGGATATCAATGCTTGAACCAATACAAGCATTGTGGAACCTGTGTCCCTTGGGGAAACTGCTAGGTACGTATGACCTAGATTGGCCACTGTTGGAAACAGAATACTGGGCTTGATGGACCTTGGTCTGACCCAGTATGGCATATCTTATGTTCTTATAGTCCAACTACTTATGGAAAACCATCAAAAGATGACTATTTCTGCCCAAAATGGGGCTGCGTGTACTATGCTACCTGGTCTGGTAGCCCTACTGGACAAACTGGAGATAATCGCAAGGCTAAGCTAGAAAGATTACCCCTACTGGAACCCAAGAAGTGCAAGAAAAGTGCTTGTAATCCCCTACGGCTTCTCATCCTCAACCCAAGCCAGTGGAAGCAAGGATTCCGATTTTGCCTACGTATTACAAGAAGTGGAACTGACCCTGGAACTATTGTATATATCCAGCTCAACACCAAAACTCATGTCTCTTCACCTTACCCAATACATCATACCTTTTATGAGGCCATGAAGGCAGAGTTTGTAATTCCCCACGCTTCCCGAAATCTGTTTATTGAACTAGCTGGAGCGGTAGCATCCAGCCTTCATATCTCTGATTGTCTTTTCTGTGGAGGAACTCAGATGGGAGACCAGTGGCCCTGGGAAGCACAAGAACTGAACTATTCTGTACCATACAACCAAACAGATCTACATAAAGCTACCAGTGAATGGGTCCTAGCTAACCCCATTGTTGGTAACCTATGTTTTGCTCGAGCTGGACCACAATTGACTATGCTGGTGGGGCAGTTTGTCTGTTTGAACCAGAAGTACTATAATGCTACTACCAAAAAGACCAATGCCCCGGAACCCTCCAATCCTCTGATCATCTTCCCTAACCTTGCCAGGTTATGGACAAATCTCGCTTCTCACAATAATTGGCAAGCGCCACCTGGACTATATTGGATCTGCGCAACTCGAGCATATGCTAGACTCCCTGCCAACTGAGGAGGTGCGTGTGTTTTGGGGACAATAAGACCTTCTTTCTTTCTTCTGCCCATTTCCCATGGAGAACGACTAGGTTTTCCTGTATACAAGAGTCGACAAAAACGAGAGGCCTTGAAGATAGGCCAATGGGACAAATGGGATGCAACATTTGAAGAATGGCCATCGGAGAGAATCGTTTCCTACTATGGACCTGCCACCTGGGCACAAGATGGCTCTTGGGGTTACCGCACCCCTGTGTATATGTTAAATCGTATTATACATTTGCAAGCTGTTGTAGAAATAATAACAAATGAAACTAGTAGAGCACTAACCCCGTTAGCTAAACCAGCCATGCAGATGCGTACAGCCATTTATCAGAATCGCTTAGCATTAGATTATTTACTTGCTGCTGAAGGAGGAGTATGTGGAAAGCTGAATTTAACTAACTGTTGTTTGCAAATCGATAATGAAGGACAAGTTGTAGAAGATATAGCCAATCATATGAGAAAACAAACATATGTACCAGTTCAGACATGGCATGGTTTGCAACTCGATGGATGGTTTGGTTCTCTGTTTTCAGGAATGGGCAGCCTGAAAACACTTGTATTCATTGTCCTATTCATATTGGCTATTTGCTTGTTTCTTCCATGTTTCCTACCCTTATGCTTACGCATGTTGAACTCAACCATTGATAGTATTGTTGAACGTAAGGCAGCTACAAAAGGTATTAGCTATGTGGCAATATTCCCTTGTACCCCAACATGATGCTGAGGACCCTGTGTAATGTGTGATTTGATTCTCACCCTGTCTCACTTACGGGTGAGAATAATCAAAGAGGGGAATGTGGTAGGCTATGGCCTAGAATAGCCTATAAATGTATGTAAGCGTATGAGTGGCCTGTAAGCTAGGCCTGAGTCCCAGCCCCCACCTAAGAATAAGAATGCTGAGAAAGACCAAAGTCAGTATAAGTTAGAGAAATTGCTTTAAACCACTTTTTGATAAGGTTGTATAAATCCTTTGTTGAATATTCTATGCTGATGACAGACATGTACCAGTACTCTGTATTCACACATTTTCTAAGCTAAGCAGTGACCTTGTAAGAGAAAAGTATCAAAGTCTTAGAACGGTGCCTTTGTTAGAGAGTTCTGAGCAGGGGAAACAGAGCACTGGGCCCACAGAAAGATGCCAATTGGATGGGTGCAGGGGTCAGTGGGACCAATAGAAAGTTTGCCTGTATTAAACTGAAGAAGAAAGGTATAAAAAGGTGTTGTTTACTGGACACCATTGCTCACACCATTTTGAATGTGACATTTGCCTGAGACTTGTGCACAATAAATTGGCTTGGATCTTCAAAATGACTCCTGGTTTTATTCACTGCATGCACTTCGCTGCAACAGTATAACAGTTCGAAACACAGGCTCTGTGTTAGCAGGTGCTTATGTCGGGAGAATTAATTTTATTAAGTATGTTTTTCTAAGAAATTAAAATGGACTATGCTTGTTGAGTCAAAACTGGATTGGATGACCAATAGTATTTATAGTCTGACAAAAAATTTGACACGTAAACTTTGGGGATTTTCATTGCTTTGGTGTATTTGTTAATGCCTGTGTAAACTGTTTGAGTATTGTATTGTAAATGGAGCTAAACTATGCAGCATTTAGAAAAAAGTATTTTCCAACAATATTTTAAATATTTAATCTTTAGTTGAGTTTATCAGGTGGTAATATTTGCTAAAAAGCTCCTGGGATCTTAAGCCTTTGCTTACATTTTCTAGTCAACTTATTTCTAGGAGTAGCAAACTTTTGCATGAAATATAAGAAGTGCGATACTGGGCCAGGCCAAAAGGTCCAGTATCCCCTTTCCAACAGTGGCCAATCCAGGTCATAAAGAGCTGTCAGGATCCCCAAAAGGTAGCTAGATGGCATGCTGCTAATCCACAGGGAATCCAATGAGTTAGTACATAGGCCTCAAAGGTTAATAGGATGGACTTGTTTCAAGAGTTATTACAGCAGCAGACAATAGCTTATCCGAGCCAACAAAATCAACATACTTTATTTTTCTTACAGCTGTTAGTCTTTAAATAAAAACTTTACATTCCTCATCTGTTGTGCGACTATAAAGTAGCCAGTTTTAGCCAGGACCAATGCAGCTACTTGACACCTGTACACAGAATTACCTTTAATATCTGAAGGTGTTTCCTAGTCCATGATCCCTAGTTTTAATAAATGAGCAACTCTACCAATCCTATGCCAGATACACAAGTTCGGTGTCCTCCTAACACACACTGTTCTAAATCCTCTTACAAAAAGAACTTTACAACAGCAACTCTTCTGGCATAGAAATCTTGTTGTGCCACCTCCGTTTCAGAAAGCATAGTTGCTTACCTGTAACAGGGGCTCTCTGTATACAGCAGGGGTATGCAGCCACTCTCTAGCTGCTATCCGCCGACAGCACCTATGCCCGGCTCGCCCCAAGCTCATAGAAGTCCTTTGGACTTTGAGCATTTGCGCTGCTTTCCATCTTGCCATGCCGCTCTGTTCCCTCAATCAAATTCTAAAGCAAGCAAGTTCAGCATTTGAGCACTCAGGGCAGGTAAAAAGAACAGATACAGGTAATGACTATGAAGGCAAGCAAGGCAGCTAGATTCCATCAGATGCTGTAGGTTTCATGAAGTGGTGAGCAGGATGCAAGACGACCAATGGTAACAGTTTCAGATGTTGGGAGAAGATAGTAGTAATTTGTGAGGGGATGGCAGGAGAATGAGTATGGCTGCATACCCCTGCTGTATACAGAGAACCCACGTTAAAGGTCAGAAACTGTGCTTTCTCCGTTTACAAGCAAAGGGATGCAGGCACACCCTAGGTGAGATCAGAGCTGAGGGACACTCAAAAAGTCCATTGATACACGCAGCCTGGGTAAAAAGTGGCAGGCGGAGTCCTTAGGCAAAGAGGTTACACTGAACAGCCTGGTCAAAGGCAAGGTCCGTGGCTAAAGAGCAATCTAAGCTGTAGTGCTTTGTGAAAATATGTACAGATGTCCACGTAGCGGCCTTGCAGATCTCTTGAGGAGGAACGGCAGCCAACTTAGCAATGATAGATGCTGTAGCACAAAGACAATGGGGTCCTACTTGTCTGGGTGGAGCTTGACCTGCTTGAACTCAACAAAAAAGAAATACAGTCCACAATCCAGGAGGATATGGTCTATTTAAATGCAGGTCTGCCTGGGTTGGTAGGGTTAAAGGTGACAAAGAACTGGGAAAACTGGCAAAACTGTTTGGTAGCTTGTAAATAGTAAACTAAAGCTAGTCTGCAAGCCAAAGAACATAATGCTTTTTCAGGTGAATCCAGCTGTGCTGCTGGAAAGAAGGCAGGACACACGATAGACCAATTGAGGTGAAAACTGGAGACAACCTTTGGAAGGTACTTAGGATGGGTACATAATAGAACTTTATCATGAAGGAACAGAGTATATGGAGAATAATTAACTAGAGCCTGGAGTTCACTAACACATCTGGCAGAGGTAATAATGACTAGAAAGATAGTTTTCCAAGTGAGATGCTTTAATTAAGCAGCCCCCAGGTGTTCAAAAAAGGGCTACATGAGTACTGAGGGAATCACATTGAGATCCCACACTGGGGCAGGCGGCTTAGTGTTCAAACCCTTCATGAAGAGGGAAACTAAAGGATGCATGGAGATCGGCTTACCATCACATGCAGATGGGTTGCAGCTATGGCAGAGAGATGATAATGAACTAAGTCTGTAGTCCAGAGTTAGAAAGGTGAAGGAGATAAGTGAGAGTATGACCGAGGGGACTGGAAACATGGTCCAAAGCCTGTGATTAAGTCCAGCAAGAGAAACTAGTCCATTTAGAATTATATGAATGCTGCATTGAGGGGAATCGAGATGCCTGGAGCACAGCTTGCACATCAGTTGGCATGGAGTAGACAATCAGGTAGCCCTTCAACTTCCAAGCGGTTAGAGCAAGTGATTGGAAGTTGGGGTGGAGGAGATGTCCTTCCTGTTGCGTTAGTAGGAAGGGATGAAGTGGAAAAGACCAGGGACCGTGTTGAGCCATGTCTAGGCCATGTGGGTACCACATTTGTCTAGGCCGATGAGGATTAGAGTCGTTTTGTCCACACAAACTTTGAACGGTGTTCAAGGAATGAGTAGGAAGGGCAGAAAAGCATAGAGAAAGCGATCTGTCAAAGAGATAAGGAAGGCATCTGCCACCTATCTGAGCTGGGATGAAGGTAAAGCCAAAACTTGGCACTGTCATCTGATGCGAAGAGATACACTTCGGGCATCCTCCAGGCCTGGAAAATTGGGGAAAGAACCTTAGGATCAAGGGATCACGCATGATTATCAGGGATTAACTGGGGGGAGTCCACCAACTGGTTTTGGACTCCAGGGAGATAAACTGCAGTGAGAGACTGATGAATTGGGCATAGAGCCATAAGCGGATGACTTCATGGCAAAGCCAGAGGGAACTGCAGTCGTCCTGTTCGTTGATGTAGAACATAGTGACTTGATTGTCGATTTGTACCAGGAGTGATCTGTTGCAGACCCAAAGTTGGAAACCTAAAGGGCATAGTGGACTGCACACATCTCCAGTAGGTTGATGTGCAGAGAAGACTCTTTGCTGGACCAATGACCTTGAATCGTGAGATACAGCAGATGAGCACCCCAGCCCATATGGGAGGCATCTGTGGTGAGAGTAAGTTGATGGAATTGCTCCAGAAAAGGACTTCCCTCTGAGGTTGGATGGGAGCATCCACCACTGAAGGGAATGGCACAATTGGTGATTGGGTCCGGACAGAGGAACTTGGCAGCAAAGGGACAGAGTATGCTGATTCCAATTGAGCATGACGTGTCAGTGGAGGGGTCGTATGTAGAGGCAAGCAAACAGAACTACATGTAGCGAGGCTTCCATGTGTCCCAACAGGGCAAGGTAGTGCATACTGAAGGCCTTCAAGAGGCCAGGAGTTGGGTAGTAAGCTGTTGCAGGATGGCAAATCTGCTGGAGGGTAGGCAAGCTCATGCTATGGTTGTGTCCAATGTTCCCTCTAATTTTCTGTAGGCTGTGTGCGCATAAAATATCAGCTGTGTGCAGCTTTTGAAGGAAGATTAAATTTTTGTGCGCCACATAACACTCGGAGTTATATACTTTAAAATTTGACTACACGTCAGAATACAGTATGTACACCACATTAATTTTAATCAAATTAAATTAAAATAGACGATTACTAAATGAAGCGGGAAATTTCTAGTAATTACAATCATAACTTTTAAATTTTAAGACGTCTGTGTTGTTTTCTATCAGAATCAGAGCCGTAATTTTTGTGCGCTCGCTCGGTGAGGTGTGTGCGCACGCACACGCGCACAGCTTAGAGGGAACAGTGGTTGTGTCTAAGCAAGCTCCTATGAACACCAGAAGCTGACAAGGTTTGCACTCTGACTTTTGGAAGTTGATGATGAAGCAGAGTTGCTGGAGGAGCCAAGGCTGTTATGTGTGCTGATGTTTGAGTCGAGGTCTTGTCTGGACCTAAAGTGAGCCAGTCATCCAGGTAGGGGTAAACACAGAGGCCCTGTTTGTGTAGGTGTGCTGCAGCAACTAACAGGCACTTCATGAAGACTCTTGGAGCTGAAGAGAGCCCAAAGGGTAGAACTCTGTACTGGTAGTGTTTGTCTTTAAGCGGAATCTGAGGTACTTCCAGTGATGGGGTGAATGGGAATATGGGTGTAGGCATCCTTGAGATCCAGGAGGCGAGTCAGTCATTCTGTTGCAACAGAGGAAGTATAGTGGCAGGGACACCATCTTCAATTTTTATTTTTTGATATAGAAGTTGAGGTCCTGGAGATCAAGGGTGGCATGAAGGCCTCTGGATTTTTTGGGGGTATCAGGAAGAACCTAGAGTATAAGCCCTAGTTGTGTTCCAATTCCAGTACAGCCTTGATGGCACAACCATGGAGCAACATGAAGATCTCTTCTTTGAGAATAGTTAGGTGAAAAGAGGTGGGGGAGGAGGGTATTGCTTGGTGGAGGTAATGTCTGAGGAGAGATGGCCATGAAATTGAGTATGTAGCCAGATAGAATGCTGAGAACTCGCCGGTCCCTGGTGATGGAACACCAGGCTTCCTGGAAGTGTTGGACTCACCCTCTGACAGGTAGATAGTCAAAAACTGGGGCTCAGTTAGCAGGTTGCATTGACGCAACCATAGGTTGGTTCCTGTCTCTGTCTGGAACCCTGCAGATAAACATGGGCAGGCTGACGATGAGGTGGAGGCCAAGAATAAAAGGCTAATAACACCGTCGAGGGTAATACTGCTGGAGGTACTGGTGGTGGTATGCTCTTGTACTGTGTATGGAGGATGGTAGGACTGTTGGGATTTCCCCAGAGGTTGAGCTGAAAGTTCTCACACCATGGAAGAATGTTTTTTCACTTCTGGAACAGCCTCTTCAGCACTAAAGTCCAGGAGGCTATCTCCCTGACAGGGGGCATCTGCCAACTGGTCCATGCAGCTCTTCCCTGAGACAAGAAACCCAGAGCCAACCTGTGCATTGAGCAAAAATAGATGTAGCTATGGTTTGGGCAGCTGAATCAAAGGCATCGTAGGTGGTGCGAGTAATACGATAAAGAAACTCTTCCAGATTTTCCTGAATACTATGATGCTCTGGTCCTGGGATGGAAGCAGAGTCCAGCCACTGTGAGATCACATCGTGAAGATATTGAAGCATCTGAAGTCGGTGTGCTAAAGTTCTCATGGTGAGCATACCACTCTGAAAAGGTTTTCCACCCAATGAATCCAAAGGCCGTTGATCTTTCCCTGGCAGAGTTTGGACAGGCATTTTGGAGGATTTAGCTTTCTAAGAACTACCTCAGAGACTATGAACTGATGAGGGAGTTGATGTTAGAAACCCAGTGTGGGCAGTACTTTATATTTAAGGTCAAGACCACAAAGCATGGCATGCCCCGACGCCGAGGTGCTCCAGGCTGACACAAGGAGATCCTGCAATACTTGCAAGACTGGCATGGCCAAGATTCTTTGGAGTCTACAAGCTTTTAAAATGGACTGAGTCTTTATTAGTAGGTATCTGGGAGTCCCCGAGGGCCAGTGCTTTGGATAAATTTTGGAGAAATTGGGGTAGGAGAGATCTTTGGGAGGCCTGTGATCCATAGCTGGAGAAGGTGTCACTTCGATATCTCCCAAGGGGGGCGCTGCATCCCATTGCTGGGAGAGGCACACTTTCTGCGGAATAGGTATAGTCATCCAAGGATTCATAATCACAATAATCCAGAAAGGTGGGGGGGGGGGGGGGGGGGACCCTTGCTGGTAAGAGGGACTCTCTGGGGATAGTGGTCGTTCAACAGGCAGGGCAGCTGACAGGAAGGCTGCAGAGTCCTGGATGAACTGGTGTAGCAACTGCAGAAGGGGGCCCCTGAAGGTGTCGTTGTCAGGTGGAGGAACTACAGGCGATGAAGACTGAGGCAGCATTCAGACCCTGCCCTCTTTCTTGGATGTAAGGGAGGAGATTTCTGATGAATCACCCCCTGACTTACGCTTATGGGGTCATGACTCCTTGGAGCTGTGAGTGCTGGCAAGGTCGCTTTTGTGAGTATGTTTTGACTTAGACATATGTTTGTGACTTCCAGCCTCAGGAACTGTCTATCAGAGGTCAGGTTAGGAGGAGATAGAGTCAGGCCTCTGGCCTGATTCTCAAGGCTTTGGGCCATTGTATTAGACGCTGGTAGAACTGCCTCCGAGCACTTAAGGTTCCAATTGTGCCTTGTCTAGACCCAATGGGTTCAGGTTTGAAGTAGGAGCTGATGTCATCTGGGGCGTTTTGAAATCGTAGCAGATAATCCCCCTCCTTACTGCTTTTTTTTCCTTCTGACAGCACTGGTCAGTGACTGCCAGAGGCTTTTCTCCTCTTCAGGATTTGTCAACAAGAAAGAAATATGGAGTTCTACAAGATGTTCTCTGTTTGTTTTCTACCCCAAAAAATATTACAGCAGCAGCAAGAGCCACAATGTTTTTTTTTTTTTATACTAGATCAAGAGGGGAGGGATGCAAGACTGGCATGGCCAAGATTTCCTTTAGAGTCTACAAGCTTTTAAAATAGGAGTGTAAAGAAAGTGAAACTAAAGAAAACAAATGAAAAACAATGAAGGCGGCACACAAACCTGATGAACAGAGGGGAGAGTCATCTGCATACTAAAGTGGAAGACAAACTGAGGGAACAGAGCAAGGCCGGAAACAGCACACATGCTCAGAGAAGTTCAAAGGACTTCTGTACTTGGGAAGAGCCAGGCACAGTCAGCAGACAGCACCTAAAATGTGTCTGCATCCCCCTGTTGTAAACTGAGAACTCTCTCTTATGTAAATGCCTCTTTTTACCTAGAGAAATGGGAGAAGCAGCTTGGTGCCTGGGCTCTACCAAAGGAGGGAAGAGTGGTGGTGGTGGTGGTCACAGAAAATGACTGTAGTCTCTTAGTTATGAGGAAGACTTGTTCAGCTCTTCCAGGGCCCACTTGTTGTACTGGAGCTCCTGCTTCAAGCGGGTGTACTCTTCCACCAGCACCTCAAACTCTGGCCCCAGAATCTCATAGGTGTTCAGGATTTGCCGGCAGCTCTGCACATCCTGTTCCAGTGCTTGGATGTCTCGCTGTAGGCCATCCCTATGAGAGAGGAGATATCAAAGTCTATAGAACACAGAAAGCATGAGAGAAAGATTGAAAGAACACAACAGTAGATCTGAGAGACTTCCCTCAACATGCTATAGCTCCCAGGTGACTGAGCTTTATTCCCATCATAGGTTATGTTGAGCCACTGCTCCGGGAACAGATAAAATTAGACCTTAACTGCTAATTTTCTTTCCTGGAGGCCCCTCTAGTCCAGTCCAGACGAGTGGGCTACGCTCATCGACCAAACTTCAAACATACTGTAAGAAGCCTGTGCCCCTTAACAGCAACCAGTATGAACCTCAAAAAGCAGAGAACAGAGCCCCAAACTCCAGTTCCCCACCAGGCATGCCCATTGCAAGGCACTGAGACTTAAAGAAACTGCTTCCAACAGCAGTAAAGTTGCATGTACCTGTCCTTGGCTTTACTTATTGTTTTATTTCTCTTTTTATTTTTTTTTTAAGCACACTAACAAAGAACGTGAAGGTCCCCTTCGAGCGGAAACAGAAGAAATACAAACAGTACGACCTATCCTAACCTCACTTGATCAAAGCAATACTCTTCTAGAACAAAGCAAGAAAGCACCGTTGAGAGCAAAAGTCCCGGGAGGGTCTTGGACTGGACTGAAAGGACTCCATGAAAGAAAATTAGTAGGTAAGGTCTAATTTCATCTTCCTCACTGTCCTTCCAGTCCAGATAAGTGGGATGCAGCAAAGCAGTACTAATGATGGGTGGGAAAACAAAACACCAGCCTGAAGCACCCACACTCCAAAAGCGGCATCCTGCCTGGCCTGTACATCCAGGCAATAAATACCACACAAAGGAATGAAGAGACGATCATGTAGCTGCCTTACAAATATCCTGGGGCAAAACCAGATGAACCTCCACCCAAAATGACACCTGGACCCTCAAAGAATGAGCCCTCAAACCTGTGGGAACCAAGCGACCCTTCAGCAAATAAGCAGTCATGATAGCTTCCCTAATCCTGCGGGTAACAGAAGCCTTAGAAGCCACCTTACCCTTCTGAGAACCAAACAAAAGAGCCTCTCTGAGCGCCTAAAGTCCTAAGTCACCTTCAAGTATCACTTGAGACTCCTACAGCCACCCAAGCTCGTGGAGGAGACTAGCCTCCACTGAATCCTGCATACCAAGAAAAACCTGCAACGAAACCACTTGATTGAGATGTAAAAAAACCCAGACACTACCTTCAGCAAAAGGGAAGGGAATGGGCGAAGAACTACTTTTTCCTTGGAAAGCACCAAATAAGCCTGAAGTTCAGAAATCCGGCAGGCTGAACAAATCACCACCAGAATCACCACTTTCAACGTGAGATCTTTCACAGAAGCCCTCCTTAAAGAGACTTGAAAGGAGGCACCCCTAGAGCTGAGAACACCAAATTAAGATCCCAAGAGGGAACCACCAACTGACCTGGCAGCCGCAGATGTTTAACTCCTCTAAGGAAACGTATCATTCTTATGAGAGGACAGGGCATGACCCTGAACACAAACTCTGAAACATGCCAAAGCTGCCACTCGAGCCCTCAATGAGCCCAGGGCCAAGCCTTCTCCAGCCCAGCTTGCAGAAATGCCAGAATATCCAGAAGTGAGGCTTCAAGGAGTCAAACTCTATGCTCTCCACCTTAAGCTTCAAAAATGCACCAGACCCAAACATAGGCCAATAGCAAGCCTACAATAACATATCAATCACTTAGGGAGAGTAGCTCCTGTGCCTCTCAAGCGCCAAGTCATAAGTGAGAACAGACCCACATCCGGTTTCCACACCAGGCCCCGAGTAAGAAGGTACACATCTGCCGGCAAGGGCTCTTCCACCAGCAGACAAACCAGATCTGCATACCATGAATGCCAAGGCCAAGGCCAAATCTGGTGCCACTAACATTACTTGTCCCCGGTGAGACGCCATCCACTGAAGGACCCAACCTATCAAGGACCAAGAAGGAAATGCATAAAAAAGACCAGCGCTTGGCCAGGGTTGAAGCAACACATCAAGCCCCTTGGACATGTGTGTTCCGAGACGATGGAAGAACCAGTTGACCCTGGCATTTGAGAGACACCATCAGGTCCATTATGGGAACTCCCCAATGCTCCACGATCTGCTGGAACACAGACTCTGGAGAGTGGAGACTCAGAAAATCTACCTACAGTTTCTTTCCCAGCTACATGAGCCACCAAAAATGCTAGCAAGTGGACCTCTGCCCACTGCAACAATGGCATCACTTCTGCTGCCACCAATAAACTCAGAATGCCACCCTGCTGACTGATATAGGCCACCATTGTGGCACTCCAACAGAACTCTCGCCTTGCCTCGCACCAGGGGAAGAAAAACCTCCAGAGCCTGACACTGCCCATGTCTCCAAATGATTGATTGACCATTCATTCTCCTGAGCCCATCTTTCCTGAGCCACCCACCCCACCTGATCCAGACAATGTCTTCTCTAAACAGATAGACTGGTATCTGTGGTCACCACTATCCAGTCCGGAGATGAGAGACATGCCTGCCGCGACCCGCCAAGATTCACATCTACCACCATAAGCTCTCTGCCTTGTCCTGAAATGGCAGCCCAACTTCCATGGACTGCAGTGAGAGGACAAACATGACAACAGGTTCGCTTGGAGGGTCGCATGTGCAACCTGGCCCAGGGCACCAACTCCAGGTGGCTACCACAGAGTGCAGAAGTTAAAGATAATCCACACTCGAGGGCAGGGGACCCTGCACAATGCCTGAACTTGGACTCACAATTTTATGATCCTGCCCTCTGAAAGAAACACTATAAGCCTTGCTGGTGTCGAACCAAGTACCCAGATATATTTCAAGGACTGGGAGGGCTCCAACCAGCTCTTTGTGAAGTTGACCATCCCCCCTAATATCTGAAGATATCAGAGTTGTTGCCTCTCAGCTCTCCTGAAAGGACATCGCCAAAATGAGCCGATTGTCCAGGTACGGGTGGACTAAAAAACTCCCTGCTTCAGCATTACTGGTTACAGTTCTATGTAATTCACTAAATTACTGTTCCATGTAAGCCACATAGGCCAAGTTGTTATATGTAAACCGCTTAGACTCTTAGATTAACAGTGTATAAACACAGTTAAACAAACACTACAACCATCACCTTAGTAACCTCCCAAGGAGCCATGGTCAAACCGAAAGGCTGGGTCTGAAACTGAAAATGCCTCCTCAGAACTGCAAAATGAAGAAAATGCAGATGATCATGGTGGATAGGAACGTGCAGGTAAGCCTTGGTCAGATCCAGAGAGATCAGAAACTCTGTCAGACAGCCACAATGATGGAACGCAGTCTCCATCCAGAAAGGGATGCCACGGGAACCACAAAGTAACTTGAGTGCTGACCAAGTCCACAGTCTTCCCATGGCATTGGCACAATCGTCTCTAACTACAACAGGCTCTCGAGAGTCTCCTGTACCACCTGTGACTCATCAGGCACATGGCACAGAGACACCATAAAAGCAACCGATGGCACGGAGACACCATAAAAGCAACAGAGGAGGGTCAGGTGAACTCAAACACATACTTGTCCCAGATAACCTCTAAGATCTAGGCGTCTAATGTGACCTGGGCCCAGGTGGAGAAGAACCATCATAGACGACCGCCAATGGGCTGAATCCCCACCAGGGCCCCCAAACCCTCATTGAGAGAATTTAGCGGCCACAGAAGCCCCACCTCGGCCCCCCACCTGAAAAAGGACAGGCCCCACTGCATAAACAGGGATCTCTGCGGACTAGCCCCCTGGGCTGGACAACACTTATGAGAGTCTTGTCCATGACCCCTCGAGGGAATCCTCTGCCAACCTCTTTGGGTTTATCCTCCAGGAGCCTAGGCACTTTGGAATCCCCCAAATCCTTCACCAGCTTCTCCAAATCTTTGCAAAAACAGCAACTTCCCAGCAAAAAGGAAGCTTAGACATCTTAGAAGCCACATCCAAAGACCAATTATGCAACTACAAGAGCCACCACACCAACACCACAAATATCCATACCCTTCACTAAGCCCAGAGAAAATTATAGAGCAGATCCACCAAGAAGGCCCAACCAGACTCCAGCCTAGCTGCCTCTGGCCTGTGGGGTCTGCCAAGAGAGTCTTTGGAACCAAGACAAGCCCTAGCCACATAAGTGCCACAAATGGCTCCCTACCAAGCCAGAGCAGACACTTCAAAGGCCTGCTTAAAAGCAAGGCCTCAATCCTACGGTCCTATGGCATGGCAGCTCCACCAGCATGAGTGACTGCTGCCACTAGGGCATCCACCCACGGCAGATGCAACTTCTACTCCTTGGGAGGAATCTGATAAAGCTTCACCATCCTCCAACCCACGTGCAAGCCCATATCCAGAGAGTTCCACTCCTCCACAATCATCACTTTCAAATACCCTGGGGATGGGGCCTTGTGGATACCCTCCATGAGTAGGTCCTTCGCACACTCCAAGGGCTCCAGGCTAGGTTCTTCTACTATGCACAATGCCACAAAAGACTGCGAGTTAAGGAAGGGAAGCTCATCTCCCTCATCTCTGTGAAAAGATCCACTCTGCTGGATCCTCACCTACTGAGAGCTCCCCCTCCTCCAACTCCTGAGACTGCTCCTCCAGGAAGTCCGTAGGCCCCTCCAAAGCATCCAAAGAATCCACCAAGGATGCATCCACATCCTCCTCCAGCCACTCCCCTAAGAGGGTGCTTAAGGGCTGTGGGAACCCCCTGCCCCCAAGGCAGGGGAGGCTTAACAAGGGCTGGAGACCTTTCACTCAGCCCGTTTCAAGCAGAAGGCGTGGTGAAAACAAGAGAAATTCAGGAGAAAAGCAAATACTCTTTCCTCCTAAACCCCCCTCCAGGCAGCTCCATTGGGTCCCAAGGTACAAACTGCCTATAGGTTGCAACACCAGAGGAACAGAGCCTTTGCAACACAAAGGACTTGCTGCAGACAAAATGGCAGCATTTCCCACCAAAACCATGGGCCTCCAGCCTCTATGAGCACCTGATCTGGCTCCAGAGAAACTGCTGCACCTAATTCAGATGCCCAAGCTGTCCCCAAGATGATCGGCAGCAGCTACACTTTTTTCATGCATCCATGACATAGCCCAACTTCTGAGAGCTGTGTTCGATGGCTGCCTCATGATGCGTATTGGCCATATCTGCCATGGCCCTGACCAACTCAGCACCAATTCCTCTTTAGGCCATTGACCCCACCGACACCAATTGCGGATTTACCCGGCTGCCGCCCCCAAAGGCTGCTGAGTTGCTACTGCTCATCCGTGTCCACCCTTCACAGTTCCTCAGTTTTGTTTTTTTAAGGATCCTTAAAGGCACAAGAGCCAGCTCAACTCAGGCCCCCCCCCCCCCAAGGCTGAGAAGGAGGAACGAGAGCGCCTACTAAGGGGCAGCTAGGGGAGAAGGGGAGGGACCCGGATAGCATAGTTGCTTACCTGTAACAGATGTTCACTGTAGACAGGAGTATGCAGTCACAAAGTATAAGTGACGTCCTTGGACTTCTGAGCATGTGCACCTATTCCTGCCTTCTGCTGCTGCCCTGTAAGAGCAACTTGCCCCCCCCCCCCCCCTCTAATAGGACACAGACATGAGACAGGCGGTCAGCCTGTTAGTGCATGGAGCTGCTACGGGTACCAAAGCTGGATTGCAGCGTTTTCCCTTTTACAACTTCTTTCTTCTGGTAGACAACAATTCCAAAAAGCTGTGGTAGTTAGCGTAGTGGGCTAAACAATGTGAAGTGTTTCTGAGAGAGAAGGGGAAAGACATGCAGCATGGTGGCTCAGCCAAAATAAAACAAGTATTACAGAGCAGCAGCAGAAGGCAGGAATAGGCCCACATGCTCAAAGACATCCAAAAGATTTCTCTTAGCTAGGGGAGAGTCAGGCATACCAGGCTCCATCGACAACGTCACCTATACAGGATGCTTGTATCCCCCTGCTTGTCTCCGGAGGACCACTGGGATCTGCTGCCTGAGCAAAGCAAAGTTCAGCTGTGCAGGCTGTGCTCATTCACCTGCTGGAGACTGAGAAAATACTGGTTGCTGTTAGGTAGCACAGGCTTCTTATAGTAGTTTTCAAGTTTAGTGTTCTCAGACTCCACCTGCTGGTAGATTAGCATAACCCACTCGTCTGAATTGGACTGGAGAGACAGTGACGAAGCAGAGTAAGAGACAAATAGACCAGAAGACTGCCCATCCTTACCAATTATTAAGCTCTACAGTCCCTTGTAAGATCCTCTGTGTTTGTCTCATGCTTCACACCCCCACCCCTCCCCAATTCAGATATTGTTCTGGTCTCTATCACCTCTACTCAGAGGCTATTCCATGCATCCTTTTCATAAAGAAATATTTCTTTAGATTACTCCTGAGGCTATCCCCTTTTAACTTCATCCTATTACCCCCCTTGTTTCAGAGCTTCCTTTTAATTGAAAGGGGCCATCCTGTGCATTTATCCTACTGAGGTATTTAAACATTTCTATCATATTGCCCCTCTCCTGCTTTTCTTCCAAGTATACATATTAAGATCTTTAAGTCTGTCCCCATATGTCTTATGACCACCACAGTGAAATTAGGACTTACCTGCTAACTGGCTTTCCTTGAGTACCCAGCAGTCCAGTCCCAACCTGTGGGGTAGTCACACCCCACCAGCAGCTTGGAGACTGAGCATGTCAATACTGATGACATCACCCCTCAAAGGCACTTACCACCCCAGTATACTACTGCCAAAGCAGACTCGCATGAGCAAAACCCAAGGAACAAAAACTGTGTCATAACTTTGACAAATTCTAACTCCCTCTAAGGCAGATAACTCCCCTGTCCATGGAGAACAAGAGCACCATCTGAAAAGGTCAGGTCATTCAACTACAATACTCTCACTACGCCGAGAAGTGGCTTAAAACGCACGCTTCCCCCTTACATTCTTAGTTTAAACAGAGGTAACACTCAGGTGACAAAGACTGTCACTCACAGCCTGGCCCCCCTGCACCAGGCCTGTCCCACTGACCCAGACCAACACGCAGATGACCTTTACTCTGCCTGGGATCGCTAGTCACACATATTGAATCCTGGGAATGTCCGAGACTGGACTCGAGGGGACTAAAAGGAAAGCCAATTAGCAGGTAAGTCAATTTCACCTTCCTTATCATCCCTCCATTCCAGCCCAACCTCTAGGATGTAACATAGCAGTGCTAACCCTGGGAGGGACCTGCAAGCCCGGCTCGCATCACTGCTGCACCAAATCTTGCATCCCCTGCTGCCTGTACATCCAGACAATAGTGTTGCACAAATGTAGTTGCCCTGCAGATGCCCTCCAGCCCGACAAGGCTAGCCTCTGCCCACAAGGCTGCTTGCGCCCTGGTAGAATGAGCCCGCAACCCCTTAGGCAAAGCGCTTCGTCACAAAAGATACACCGAGAATATAGCCTG
The DNA here is from genome assembly GCA_033557465.1 of Ichthyophis bannanicus. NCBI lineage: Eukaryota > Metazoa > Chordata > Amphibia > Gymnophiona > Ichthyophiidae > Ichthyophis > Ichthyophis bannanicus. The sequence continues at coordinate 128,866,981 of CM066048.1, forward strand.
CTACACCTACCTGGAAAGAGATACCTTTAGAAACACAGAAACATGATGGCATAAAAAGACCACATGGCCTATCAACTACTACAATAGTCCCTTTTTTCCTTGAGATCCTGTGTTTGCCTATTTTTTTTGCATTCAGATACGGTCCTCATCTCTTATCACCTCCACTGGGAGACTATTCCATGCATCTATCACTCTTTCCATAAAGAAATATTTCTGCATATTACTCCCAAGTCTATCCCCTTTCATCCTCATTTTATGTCCCCTCTAGATTGTGAGCCCTTCGGGGGAAGAGGGAACAAAAAGGGCCCATAAGAATATATCTGTAAACTGCTCTGATACACATAGTAAAGGGCAGTATATCAAGGGCCTAAACCATAACCACACAAACAAGCAGTCAGACTTTTGAAACACAGCTGTGAGCTTAAGAATGCTTGAGCGCCTGGAGAAAGTCCAGAAGATGGCGTTGAGGGTCCTCCACCCTGCCTGTGAAAATACCAGTAACGACATCGGCTAGTTAAAGTGGAAAGTTGAGACTACCTTAGGTAAAAAGGAGGGCGTCGGCCATAAAACCACATTCTCTTTGGATATAGTAAGAAAAGGCTCGTGACATGACAGTGCTTATAGCTCTGAAATTCTGCAAGCAGAACAGATTGCCACCAAAAAGACACAGTCTTCGAGGTCAAATCCTTCAAGGAGCAACTGCCGATTGGCTCGAAGGGAGCATCTATCAATGCCAACAAGAGATTGACATCCTACAGGGGCACCACTGCTCTTACTGGGAGCTGGAGTTGCTTCATTGCCCATTTGAGCTGCTAATGAGATCCCCTGTACCTTTCTACAGTAGCAGGTAAGGGCTGGGACCTGTACCTCTAGTGAACTGCAGGCAAGCCCCTTTTCAAATCCAGTCTGCAGGAATGCCAGCACTTCTGAAACAGATGCAGTCAGAGCCCAGCATTCTCGTTCTTCACACCAGCTCTGGAATATGCATAACACATGAATTTACAAAAGACTGGTGGACTGTTTCCTGGCTCTCAATAAGGTACCAATTACCAGGCTATAGGCAAGAGCCACTCCACTTGAGGCATCTGGACCAGGCCTTATGTCAGAAGATCGTGGCCCGGAAGGCGCCATGATGGATTCATTGCCAGGTGAATCAGCTCAGCATACCATGGCCAGCTCAGCCAGTTGGGAGCAACGAGAATCACCAGACCCAATATGCTTCTATCCGCTGTACTACCTTAGCCTAAAAAGCACCCACGGGGCAGGGGGAGGAACATATACAATAACCCCTCCTGGGGCCAATGCTGTACTAAGGCATCAAGACCTTCTGACTTGCGCTCTCTCCTTCTGAAGAACTGTACCGCCTTTGCGGAATCAAACGTGGCCATCAGTCCATGATCAGTTCACCCCAATGCTAAACCAGGTGAGCAAACACATCCGCATTGAGAGTCCATTCACTTGGATCAACGTGAACCCTGCTGAGATAAATCTACTGCCACGTTCTCCTTCCTGGCCATGTGCACTGCCAAAAGCGCCTGCAGGTTGCTCTCTGCCAGTCCAGTAGCAGAGTCACTTCGGTTTACAGCTAGGCACTGTTGGTGCCTCCCTGTCGATTTATGTAAGCTACCGTAGTGGCATTATCAGAAGAGACTAATTGGTTTTCCTTGCAGAAACTGCGAAACTCCTGTCGTGCCAGAAACACCGCTCACATCTCCAACCAGTTGATGGGCCGAGTGTTCCTCTGCTGACCAACATCCCTGCACTATCCACGCCTCAATGTGCTCCCCAGCCGGCCAGACTGGCATCAGTTGTTAACGCTAGAGGTGGTATCCCCGCCGAGAGCTTGTCCCACCAAAGCCACCACTGTAGAGCTGTATCTTAATGGCTCTCTGGTAGGGGAGAAGAAACAGAGGGTGGCGCTGCGCCGACCACCAGCAGAGAAGAGCTCTCTGCAGTAGTCTCATGTGCACTCAGGCCCACAGCACAGGCTCGAATGCCACCATGGAACCTAGCAGTTGTAGATAGTGCCATGCATCAGCATCCACATGCCGAGAAGCTGCTGTACCTGCCACTGAATGGTGTGAATCCTGTCCATTGGCAGACACACGGTTCTCAGCTTTTCTGAACCGGGGTCCCAAGTATATCAAATCTTGCGATGGCCACAACTGGCTCTTGGTGAAGTTGACAACCCATCCAAGGCTTTGCAGGACAGCTATGACTTTCCCTTTGGCTTTTTTGCTTTCTTCATGGGATTCTGCTCTGAACAACCAATCATCCAAGTAGGGATGCACAAGGACCCCCTGCTGATGCAGCATAGCTGCTACCACAACCATGACCTTTGTGAAAGTTTGTGGAGCTGTGGCCAGGCCGAAGGGCAAACTTTGAAACTGAAAGTGCCCCACAGGCACTGTGGACCTTAGGAACTGTCTCCAAAATTCCTTGCCCCCATTGCAAGCATGTGGGTGCTACAAATGCACCATACACGGATGCCTGCAAGGACAATGCATTAATATCAAACAACTGCTTGAGCAGGGTCTCCAACCTCCAATCCTGAACATCTTTGAGCGCGGTACTGCTCTCCACTGGGATCACAGTCTTCTTTGTAACTGCTGAGACAGGCTGCATCCATCTTGGGAGAGCAGAGAAGAGAAGCTCCTTTTCTGCATTTGGTAAGCCTAAGTGCGGCCTCAGGCACTTCCCACTCATCCTGAATCATCTGCTTAATGATGCGATGGAGAGGGAACACCATGAGTAGCTTTAGGACAATCTGGAACAATGGGTCCTCTAGAGGTTCATCTTCTGATGGTGCTTTTGCCTTAATTGCCCATTCACTTAAGGCCCTTAACACTGCTAACTCCTCCTGCCGGAAGACTGGCATAATTCTTGCTTTTGTCTGCCTGCAGGATCTTTTCTCTCCCTGCAGGATCTTTTCTCTCAAGCTCAGAGGCTTCCTCAGTCATCTCCACTCCTACCTCAGACTCCTCTTCCTCTGAGTGAAATGACCCCTTGTCCTCCCGAAGGTCCTCATCCAAATATCTCCAGCTAGAACTGGATTCTCCCTCTGTTCTTTGTTTTTGGCAGCCTCCAAAGGTTTCCCTCTTTCTGGCCTTCCGAGAAGGCTAGCGGGTCCTTATCTCCTCACTTTCTCATGCCAAAGGCCTTATGCATGAACAAAGCAAACTATGGGGTAAAACTGCTTTGGCCCAATTCCTCCGCCGCATTCCTGGATGTGGATGGCCTGGGAGACTTGACCCACTATGCCCCTCAAAACAGGCTGGGTGGGGTTTCCACTCTCTGGCAGTCGCACACCTGACCTCTGTCGCAGAAGAGTGCTCTCCCAGCCCCTGAGAAGGGCCCTCAGAGCCTCCTGAGGGTCCACCCTTCCCAGTCTTTTCTGCCTGCCCCTCCATAAGAACATAAGATATGCCATACTGGGTCAGACCAAGGTCCATCAAGCACAGTATCCTGTTTCCAACAGTGGCCAATCTAGGTCACAAGTACCTAGCAGTTTCCCCAAGACACAGGTTCCACAATGCTTGTATTGGGTCAAGCAGTGGATATTTTGGGATCCCTTTAATAATGGTTTATGGACCTTTCCCTCCAGGAACTTCTCCAAACCTTTTTAAACCTGATTCTTCTAACAGCTTCTACTATATCCTCCGGTAGCAAATTCCAGAGTTTGATTACACGTTGAGTGAAAAAAATGTTTTATTAGTCTTAAATATGTTACCCTGTAGCTTCATTGCATGCCCGCTAGTGTTTGTATATTTTGATAGCATAAAACAATCGATCTACGTTTATCCGTTCTTTAATTTATAGACTTCTATCATATCTCCCCTCAGCCGTCTCCTTTCCAGGTTGAAGAGCCCTAACCTTTTTAGCTTCTCTTCATAAAAATAAAATTAAAAAAAAGGCATAAAAAGGAACCCTTCATCCAATCCTGTCAAAATGTTTTTAGTTGAAACAGTGTAGAAAATGGTGCCTTTCCCCCACTAAACTCAATCTGCTGCCCTGTGTGCCATATGATCCCCTCCATACAACCGTGTTCATGGAAAAGCTCCCCCTCAAATGAAAGAAACCAAATAAACAGCTGCAGAGACTTAACAGATTCTGCTGATCAGTCTGGGATCCCGACACACCCCCAGCCTCAATCTACTGGCTTCCGCAGTGTCGGGAGTCCCCTGTGGGCATGAATACTGGCCTTGTACTTGAGCGGCTCCTTACCCTCTGCCAGATTTGGGAGACGCTGCAGACAGGTGCTCACTGCCCCAACCGCTCCAGAGGGCAGCTCTTATTCCACTCCCTATCCTAAGTGTCTGCTGCTCCTATCTGGGCTCTTTCTTTCATTTATTTTTTTCAATAAACTCTTATCCAGGCAGCTCTACTTACTGGATCAGCACCCGGCAGTACTACATTAGGGAACTGCACTACTGCTCAAAGGTTACCCCTCAGTGAGTCCATAGTGGGGAGTCACACCTCTCCAGCTGCATGGAGACTGACAATACTGGGGTGGCTAAGGTGGCAAGTGCCTATGAGGGGTGATGTCATCAGCACTGACATGCTTGGTCTTCAAGCTGCTGGTGGGGTGCAACTATCCCACAGGTCAGGGCTGGAGTGGAGGGATGATAAGGAATGATCATTTTAGTAGCAGCCCTTATGTTTACTCCATCTCATTTACATCATTTTAAAAAGTACCAGCTCCATAACTGCACACAGTATTTCAAATGAGGTCTCAGCAAAGATCTAAAAAAACAGGACTAGCAATCACTTTTCCTGCTGGACATTCCTCTCCATATGTACATTGCTGTTGCCTTTCCTGTCTGGCCACCTTAACATCAGATATGACCACCCCCAGGTCCCACTCATGTACAAAAGTATTTCACCTCTTATACCTTACCGCTCTCCTGGGGGTTTTGCAGCAAAAGTGCACAACCCTGCATTTTATAACATTAAATCTTAGCTGCCAAATTCTAGACCATACTTCAAGCAGGACTAGATCCCTCTTCATGTTAGGTATCTACACATTCCAGGATGTTTATCCTGTTGCAGATTTTGGTATTAGCCACAAAGAGGCAAACCTTACCAGACAATCTTTTCCCCACTATCGCTTACAAAAATGTTAATTGGATCAAGAACCAATCCCTGAGGCACACCACTGATAATTTCCTTATCCTCAGTGGACTCCATTTACCGCTACCCTTTACTGCCTCACACTCAAATGGTTTCTAATTGTCAGTCACTTAGAGTCCATCCCAAGGGCACTCACTATATTTATGCTGCCTATGTGGAATCATATCAAAGGCTTTGCTTAAATTTAAACACAACCACATCTAATGCTCTCCTTCAATCCAATCTCCAATCACCCAATCAAAGAAATTATGATGAGTTCATTGGCATGTTAATCTGGATTTCAAAAGCCAGATTAATTTTGGGTGACATATCCACTCTGCCAGAGCCCAGAAGCGTTTGAAAAAAAACAAATGCATACTGCAACATTTACTAAACTCCAGTACCCAGTTACTGTAGTTTAATAAAAACCAGGATAGTTAAAGTGCACCTAAAACCTAACTAACGTGGAGCCTGGGGGTTTGGAAAGGCATGTAAATAAATCCAAATTAAAAATATGCGTTACATTTTTAATAAGCCTTCTTAAATTAGGCCTCATAGTTTGATGTGTTTTATGTAGGCAGTGATAAAACCTTTGAATAAATGTGACCAGCAAAAGTACGTATGACTACAAACTATTCCTAAATCAAATGAAGACGACACTGGTGGGTGTAGGTACGTTATAGGGGAAATATGAGTTGCTTACCTGTAATGAGGGCTCTCCATAGACAGCAGGGGTATGCAGCCACACTTGATAATGTTAGTGTTGCTGACATTGCCTAAGAACATAAGAAATGCCATACTGGGTCAGACCAAAGGTCCATCAAGCCCTGTATCCTGTTTCCAACAGCAGCCAATCCAGGTCACAAGTACCTAGCAATTTCCCAAAAAGACACCTGGGTCCTCTAATAATGATGGTTTATGGACCTTTCCTCCAGGAACTTGTCCAAACCTTTTTGAAACTCAGCTACACTACATCCTCTGGTAACGAATTCCAGAGTTTGATTACGTGTTGAATGAAAAAATATTCTCTTGTTAGTCTTAAAACAGGTTACTGTAGCTTCATTGCATGTCCCCTAGTCTCTACTTTTTGATGGCGTAAACAAATCGAGCTACATTTACCCGTTGCACTCCATTCATTAATTTATAGATCTTTATCATATCTCCCCTCGGTTGTCTCTTTTCCAGGTTGAAAAGCCCTAACCTTTAAGCCTCTCCTCACAGAGGTATCCTTCCATCCCCTTTACCATTTTGGTGGCTCTTCTCTGTACCTTTTCTAATTCTGTTATGGAGACATTTTACTTACCGTTAATTTCCTTTCCTGGAATCCTGCTAGACCAATCCAGGTGAGTGGATTATTTCCCTCTGCCAGCAGATGGGAGACAGAAAAGAAAGTAAAACTAAGCTGTGACATCACCACTGGCATAAAACCTAGCACAGCTAGAGGGAGCCCTCAACGTAACAAGCAATGAAAGGTAGTCAAAATCCTCCCAAGGAACCCCCTCAACAAGGATAACTAAATACAATCTCTGCATGGTCGGAAGGGACAAATATACAGAAGGTTGCAGTCCAAGGCACAAGGCTGAACGGGGCAGGTCTAGCAGGATTCTAGGAAAGGAAATTAAACGTCAAGTCTAATTTCTCCTTCCAGACCAGTCCAGACGAGTGGGATGTACCAAAGCTACTCCATCCCAGGTCGGGAAGAAAGTGAAGTAGAAAAACCACTTGACCCTAACTGCGTGGCCACTTGGACATTTAGCTGCATTTATATCCCGCTTTTCACCAGGTCAAAAGCGGTTTAGCACAAAAAAAGGGGGGGGGATACAATAATCATCTTGACAGAGGGGAAGGGTCCAGCACCATAGGGGGGGGGGGAGGGTTCAACATTGAAGATTTAGACAGAGTGTAACAGTACTAGACTTTAAACGCGAGTCTCTCAGTTGGGAGGCTGATAGAAATTAGGTAGTTAGTGAGAGGTGTCCATCCCAGGCCCAAAGTATTCATGAAACAGGATGGTTTTTAGCTGTTTCCTGAATGTGGGGAGATCTGTTGATTCGGATCTGGTTGGGGAGGGAGTTCCAGAGGGAGGGCGCATATAGTTCAAATGCCCTGTTGCAGGCTTGCTGATTGAACTTTGTTCGTTCATGAGGGATGGTGAGAGTGTTATTGGTGGTCTGGCGTGTTGGTCTGTTGTGGGTAGGCTGAGGGAGTAGAGTCCGGAGCTGAGAGGTCTGCACTTGGAGGGCTCTGTGGATAAGTAACAGAGATTTGTATTTAATCCTTGCTTCCAAAGGCAGAATGTGAAGCTCTCTCAAGACTGGGGTCTTGCGATCGTGTTTCTTGATCCGTTGGATGATTCTTACGGTGGTGTTGAGGGTAGTTCGTAGAGGGTTTGTGTGGGTGGTCGGGAGTCCATGATAGATTGCATTGCAGTAGTCCAGGTGGGGGGGGGGAGCGTCATGGCCTGCATGACTGTTCTGAAATCTTGTGGGTCAATGAGTGGTCTTAGTCGTTGTACCATCTTTGCTTTGAGGTATATTGTTCTGGCTGTTTTTTCAATCTGTTGCTTAAATGTAAGCGCTTGATCAATGATGATTCCCAAGTATTTTATGTAGGGTTGAACTTATATTTGGGTGGTACCTAAGGTGAGGTGTGGTGGTGGAATGAAGATTTGGTCCTTGGTCACAAAGAGGGCTTTGGTTTTTCTAAGGTTGAGTGACAGGTTGTTCTTTTGGAATCAGTTGGTGACATCAGTGAAGAGGTAGATAGGTGTGTGTTTGTTGGGTTTGTGGTCGTAATGGGTCCATAAAGCATAATGTCATCCGCGTAGATATGGTAGTTGATGTTGACAGCGTAGAGCCTTGGGGTACTCCTTGATGCTGACGAAGGGGGGGGGGGGGAGGTTGCAATACTGGTGCGGATCAGTTGTCTGTTGGCTAGGTAGGAGTGGAACCATTGTAACACAATGTCCTTGATGCCAATTTCTTGTAGTCTGCATAGGAGGATGCTGTGGGAGATGGTATCAAAGGCTGCAGATATATCCAGGAAGACCATAGAATATCCAGACTGTCTGGCCTGTGTTCCTTTGATCAGGGTGTTTGGTAGGGATATCATGAGGGTCTCGACCCCATGACCTGGGCAGAATCCATGTTGTTGTGGTCCAGCGATTTGTTTGTCCAGATGGTCTTGGAGCTGCTGTTGAACTCTTTTTGATGATTTTGGCAGTGAATGGGAGACTTGCTATTGGCCTGAAGGATGCAGGGTCAAGAGGGTCCAGATTACGTTTCTTGAGGGTAGGGCGAATGATGCAGGTTTTGAGGCTGTCTGGCATGTGTCCTTGCTTGAGGGATTAGTTTGCTATGTGGACTAGGGCAGTGCTTATGTCCAGTTTGGTTTTCTTTATCCACGCCACAGGACAGGAGTCTAATGGGGAGGTTGCGGTGTTTAGGAGATGTTGGACTATCTTTTCTTTGGCGATTGTCTCGAATGTCCTCCATTCCGTATCCTGAGCAGCATGATAGGTTATTATGCTTGTTTACGCAGGTGAGCTGAGTGGTTGTTGGAGCTGTTTATATTGTTGAGCCAGCTGTTCTGGTGGAATGTCCGGGAGTTGGTCAGAGTGGTTCGGTCGCTGTCAGCTTCTTAATCTCAAAGAGTTCATGTGGTCTGTTGGAGGTATTTATGATTTTTGAGTGGTAGGCCCTTTTTGCATTATCTGTTTCTGTGCGGTAGGTATTTAGTTCATTCATGTATCTTGCTTTGTCTGTTTCATTTTTATAGTCTCTCTCCATTTCCTCTCGGGCCTTCTGAGCTGGGTCTTTAGTCTTCGCAGGTTGGGGGTGAACCAGAAGGCTCTGGTTGTGCTAGCTCTGGTTTTAGTGTTTTTTGTTGTTGTGTACATGCCGCAGAGGTGACTGTAGTATTCCAGTTGTTGATTAGGTAGTACTTGGGCTAGGGAAGTCCTCTGTTATATTTATTTATTTATCTGTATTTATAGCCCGCTTTTCACCGGGTCAAAGCAGTCAATTGGGAGATACATTTAACACGAGGGGATATGACACACATACGCTAATACTTACAGGGAACATGGGCAATGGAGGGTTAAGTGGCTTGCCCAAGACCACAAGGAGTGCCTATAGGACTAGAAATCCCAGTCCCTCCGGCCTGAGATTGCTGCCCCCAGGTGGGACTTGAACCCCCGGCCCTCCGGCCTGAAGTACCTTGTCCTAACCACTAGGCCACTCCTCCCTATATGGTTATATGGTTTGAATCTTCGTGCAAGTTATAGAAACATAGAAACATGACAGAAAAAGACCACAAGGCCCATCTAGTCTGTCCTTCCATAACTACAACAGTCCACTTTTTACCTTTAGAGATCCTCTGTGTTGGTCCCATGCTTTTTTGAATTCAGTTACTGTCCTCATCTCTACCACCTCCACTGGGAGACTATTCCACGGATCCACTACTCTTTCTGTAAAGAAATATTTCCGCATATCACTCCTGAATCTATCTCCCTTCACCCTCATCCCATGTCCCCTCGTCGCAGAACTTGCTTTCAATTGAAAGAGGCTCTCTCCCTGAACATTTATGCCACGGAGGTATTTAAACATCTCAATCATATCACCTCTATCCCGCCTTTCCTCTAAGGTATACATATTAAGATCCTTAAGTCTGTCCTCATATGCTTTATAATGAAGACCACTAATCATCTTAGTAGCAACCCTCTGCACCGACTCCATCCTGTTCACATCCTTTTGAAGGTGCGGTCTCCAGAATTGCACACCATACTCCAAATGAGGTCGCACCAAAGACTTATACAGAGGCATTATCACCTCCTTTTTTCTGCTAGCCATTCCTCTCCGTATGCACCCAAGCATCCTTCTAGCTTTTGCCGTCACCTTTTCTACCTGTTTAGCTACTTTAAGATCATCGGGCACAACTACGCCTAGGTCCCGCTCTTCTTTAGTGGACAAAAGTACTTCACCTCCTATACTGTATTGCTCCCTTGGGTTGCTGCAGCCCAAATGCATGACCTTACATTTTTTAACATTAAATCCCAGTTGCCAAATTCTAGACCATTCTTCAAGCTTAGCTAGATCCCTCCTCATGTTATCTACACCTTCCTGGGTGTCTACTTTATTGCAGATTTTGGTATCGTCCGCAAAGAGGCAAACCTTACCCGACAGCCCTTCCGCTATTTATTTATTTATTTAGACAGTTTTGTATACCACCTTATCCTTCAATCAAAGTGGTCACAACACAATTGGGGGATACATTTAACACGAGGGGATATGAGACACATACACTAATACTTTACAGGGAACATGGGCAGTGGAGGGTTAAGTGGCTTGCCCAAGACCACAAGGAGCACCTGTGGGACTAGAAACCCCAGTCCTTCCGGCCCAAGATTGCTGTCCTCTAGTGGGATTTGAACCACCGACCTTCCGGCCTGTGGTACCTTGCCCCAACCACTAGGCCACTTCTCCCTCCCTAGCTATATCACTAACAAAGATGTTAAAAAGAATCGGACCAAGGACAGATCCCTGGGGCACACCACTGGTAACATCCTTCTCCTCAGAGTGAGCTCCATTTACTTGTACTCTTTGTCGCCTCCCACCCAACCAATTTCTAACCCAAGCAGTAACGTTAGGGTCCATCCCTAGGGTGCTCAGTTTGTTTATAAGTCGCCTGTGAGGAACAGTACCAAATACACCACATCTAGAGCTCTCCCTCGGTCCAACTCCCTGGTCACCCAGTCAAAGAAATCAGATTTTTCTGACAAGACCTGCCTCTGGTGAATCCATGCTGCCTCGGATCCTGTAATCCGCTGGACTCCAGAAACCTCACTATTTTCTCTTTCAACAGCGTTTCCATTAATTTACTCACCACTGAAGTTAAACTAACCGGCCTGTAGTTTTCAACCACATCCTTACTTCCGCTTTTGTGTAAAGGCACCACATGAGCCTCTCTCCAGTCCTTTGGCACCACTCCCGACTCCAACGAGGCATTGAAAAGGTCAGTCAGTGGAGTTGCTAGAACGTCCCCAAGTTCCCTCAGTATTCTAGTTGACTGTTCTTTGGTGTGGGTATGCTGGTATGTGCAGGTGACGTTGATGAGATGGTGGTCAGACCATGGTACATTTGTGATCCTGGGATTCTTGCAGGAGGTGGCGCTTTGGGAGTTGAGGAATATTAGATCCAGGGTGCACATGCACGTCTAGCCAGTAGTGCCACATGAAGGAGCCAAGGAGGACAAAGTTGCCACCCTGCAATTGTTCAAGGGTGACGCACGAGATGACTCCACCCAGGAAGCTGCCTGGGCCCGAGTCAAATGAGCCTTGAGGCCTGTGGAAACAGGCCTATACTGGGGAAACAGGCCTACCCTGCACCAGGTGGGCTGAGGCAATAGTGTTCTGATGAAGTGACCTAGGGTCACTATGGATGCCACTTTCCCTTCAAGTGTCTGGCAAAAAGGACAAAAGTGATTGGAAAGACGAAAGTGATTCATCACTTTCAAGTACCACAGGAGTGCACGATGCAAGTCCACAAAAACACCAGACAAGGGCTTGTTTGGTGCATTGATCTGGCAAAAAGGCCAGCAAGAACAGCACCCAACTGATGTGAAAGGGAGAGCACATTTTAGGCAACAAGGGGGAAACCAGACGACAGGTCACCCCTTCAGTTGAGAATGTCAATAAAGGGTTGCGGCTGGAAAGCACTTGCAATTCCGAAATCCGCTGCATTGAAGTGATGGCTACTAAGAACACCATTTTCAGGGACAGATCCTTAATGGTAGCCTGCCTGAGCGGCTCAACGAGCGGACACACGAGTGCTCTGAGAATGAGTGTTAAGTTCCACTGCAGGACTATGGGTGTCTACTAGTTGACAAAGGGTCCGAATCCAATGGAGAAAACAGCTCACATCCCAGTGCACTGCCAGCACATGGCCTGCCACCGGACCACAAAAACAGAAAAGTGCCGCTACCTGCACCTTGATAGAGCTCGACACCCTTTTCAACTTCTTGAAAGAAGGCTAGAATTGAGGGTATCAAGACCCCCCCCCCATGGGGAAAGGCAACATCGACTACACCAGTTCGCGAAGAGATACCAGACCCCGGCATAAGACAATGAGATGGAGAGCTGCCTGGTCTTCAACAGGGAATAGCCCTTACGCTTTAGGCTACCCTGCCGTAGTAAGCCCCTCCTGTCCCCGAGGCAGAGGGGTTTGGAGGCAAGGAGACAGACTATGTCCGTGTACCACAGCCGATGAGGCCAGTCTGGTGGACAAGGATCACCAGACTCAGGTGACCCTCGATGCTCCAAAGGACTCTGGGTATCATGGCCCATGGGGTGAGACACAGAGCAGGTGATCTGGGGGGCAGGGCTGGAAAGTACGTCCACTCTCTTGGGCTCCGAACACTGTCTGAAGGAGGAGACCTTGACATTGGCTGCCATTGCCATATAGTCCATCCCTGGGAGGCCCCATTGATCTACTATCTGGTTGAATGCCCATGAGGTAAGTTCCCATTCACTGGGATAGAGGAGGTGACAGCTCAGGAAATCTACTTCCCGACTGTCCTCGCTTGTGATGTGCTGGATTATATTACTACTACTACGCTTGGAGGTGCAGTTCCACACAAGGGAACAGTAGACACATTTCCCAAGCTAAACCCAGGCACTTTGTTCTGCCCCGACTATTGACATAACCCACTGTGGTTGCTTTGCTTGAGATGACTCACAGCACTCTTGTGGAGTAGCTTGCTTAAGCGCAGCAATGCCAGACAGATGGTCCTGGCCTCTAGGCAATAGATGGCCCATTTTGCTTCCACTGGAGACCACTGACCCTATGCAATCTGGTCAAGACAATGAACTCCACAACTGGAAAGACAACGGTGGTGAGGAACACCTGGGCTGGAGTTGAGAGGCATATCCCTCAACATGTTGTCAGGGGAGGCCCACCAGAGGAGCCTGCCTCAATACGAGGAAACAGGAATTGGACTATAGTCCCGCAAACACAGGAACCAGCCAGTCAGCACAGCCCGCTGTGGAGGACGCATGTGTGCTTGTGCAGAGGACATCAGCTCTAGGGCTGCAGCCATAGCTCCCAAAAAGAGAAAGTAGCCCCAAGTCGTAGGAGTGGAACGCCCAAAGAAGTCCAGAGGTTGGTGGTGGAACTTGGCCCTGCACTCCCCATAAGGAAGATTTTACCTATGCAGGTGTCGAAACGAGCCTCAAGATTAGATTCCAAGATAGCATCAGATAGCCCTCACTGCTGTTGATGACCCAGCTGAGCCACTCAAGGAGTTGGATTACACAATGCAGTGCACAAATGGCTTCCAGCTGATACCTGGCCCGGATAAGCCAATTATCCAGGTAGGGGTGTACACAGACACCCTCGTGCCTCGGTCTTGCCACAACTACCACCATCCCCTTGAGAATGTCCAAAGGGCAGTGGCCAGGCTGAAGAGCATCGCACAAAATTGGTAGTGAAAGACCAAAATTGTAAACTGGAGAAAGCACTGAACACAGGCCTCTGCAAGGACTCATTCTTCTGGACCACCTGGATAACAGACCACAGCATTCCATGTGGAACCATGGAACTCCAACTGCAGTTGACCCTTTTGAGCACAATCTAAAACATATCCCTGTCTTATGTTGAGCACCCAGTGATCATTCGTCAGATGGGCCCATTCACGATAAAATTGTTACAGTTCTCCAATTTGCAGGAGGTAGAAATGGGCTGCAGAACAGTCAGCGAGAGACATGAGAGGAAGAGGGCTTTCCCGCAATGGAAGTCTGCAAATAGGCCCGATGTCCTCCTTGAAAGGACAGACTTTGATCCTGTTCCATAAGAGGAGGTCTGCCTATTCTGCTGATGCCGACGAGAATCGCAGAACTTTGGCAACGAAGATGACTCCCCCGATGAAGAATCAGAGTGCTTGGAGGAATACTTGGGTTTATCCTCTTGCAGCCGCTGGGGCTTGACCTCCAAGGTCCTTGACTAACTTTCCCAAGAGCTTGCCAAATAGGAGCCTGTCCCTAAAAGGCAATTTGGCTAAGCACCTCTTAGATCTAACATCTGCCAATTTCTGAGTCATAGCCCTTGGCGAGCCATTGTCGCTGCTGCAACTCCCCATACAGAAAAGCATAAGAGATCTTTCTTATTTTTATCATAAAAGACATCCACCAAGACCGCCAAATATTCAAGACAGGCTGAATACTCATCTTCAGGAAGGAGCTGAACCCAGTGGAGGACGACATGTGCACAGATACCACACCACATTGTCACCTGAAGGGCTACAGAGGAGGAAGAAAAGACCATCTGAAGGAGTCCTTCCACCTTTCGGCCCTGCAGGTCCTGAAGGGTATCTCCACTTCTATGGAAACTGTGGTATGCTGATGTCCGTTGTCATCAAGACGTCGATCCTGGGAAAATGCAACCACTTTCCAAGACTGTCAGTGAACAGGCATAAATGCAACCCAATCGTTGGGCCTTCTTAAGAGGTACATCAGGAGAAGCTCCAGCAGGAAAGGAAAGACTCTGGAAAGATCCATGATGCCAAGATCATAAGTGGAGGGGGCCGGGAGCCAGACCGGAGAGCTCCGGAATTTACATTTCAGTGGCAATCTAGACAATTAAGGGGGGGGGGGGAGATCTCCACTTGGCAACAAAGACACCACGTGAGTTGCTATGGTCCTCCTCTTAAAAGCGTTCCCCCTCCTCCACATTGGCGGCAGCTCAACCAGAGTCATCATGGGAAACGCCATCACCGAAAAATTCTACCTCACGCCAATAAGTGACTTTGGAGGGGGCTGTGGACCCTCCCGGAGTTCTGCCCTCTCGATCATTTGCAGGAACTGTGCACAAGGACTATTGAAGAAGCGGTGGAAGATGGGCCTGGCCGATAGGGAACAAGGCCTTGACCCCCCCCCCCCCTCCATAGCCCACAAACATGTTGGAAGATGGGTGAAAAGCCTGCCGCTGTGGCTTAAACACTTGTTTTTAATTTATTCAGCTTACATTTATATACCGTGCTTTCCCAAGTATCAAGCACAGTTTACAAGGAACAACGATGTGAATTGTACAGAACATGTACTTATTCACTTACATTAAAACTGTTGTAAATAGTTCCAATACATGAACCAAAAAACAAACTTGGAACAAAAATAAAAGGAGAACTATTTACAGTGGTTATATAGTATATGCGTACATGATGAGGTGCAATCAGGCTAAAGAGGAGATTAACTGCTCCGGCTGACTGATGTGAGATTGTGATATCTTGTTTTCTGTTCTTGTGTGTGAGGGAGTTTGTGGGCTATAGTGTAGTGTAAATAGGTGCATTTTTAGTTTTTTGCGGAATGTTTTGAATTCATTGACCTCTCCAAGTTCGACAGGTAGCGCGTTCCAGAGAGTCTGTGCAAAGTGCGAGAATGTTTTGCTGTTAGATACTTTTTTGCCTTTTCTAAATTCCTTTGGAAATGCAAGTTTGTTATTTTTACTCCTTTGATTTTTCCATTGTGGACTGCTGTGGCTGGGAGCACTGCGACTGTGGAAACAGAGGGAGAAAGGACTCCCCGTCAGCCACAGGAGCCGGTTCCATGGTGGAGTTCAGTATTGTGGGAAAAGCAGGTCCACTTAAAGAAGAGCGCTGATAATCCATGATGTGGAAGGTGGCAACAAAGCCTCAACTGCATTGGGAACCAGAACCGCCAACAAGGACGCTGAATTGGTAGAAGTCTCCCCTGGATCGGCTGTGCAGGTGGTGCAGAGACAATCAACAAGGGAACCATAGCCACTTACTGCAGCCAAGGCATCAGGGCAATGAGGTAGGCACCGATCCTAATGCAACAGTTACACTGGCTCTCATAGCCAGAAACTCGCCCCAGGAAGGAGAAAACCACCAGAGGGGGGTGTCTCATACTATTGTGAATCAGGAACTGGTTAAAAGATAGAAAGCAGAGTGTAGGGCTAAACGGTCAATTTTCCCAATGGAAAAAGGTGAATAGTGGAGTACTGCAGAGATCTGTGCTGGGTCCGCTGCTTTTTAACATTCATAAATGGCCTGGAAATGGGAATAAACGAGCGAGGTTATCAAATTTTGCAGATGACAAAACTATTTAAAGTTGTTAAAAACCTATGAGGATTGTGGAAAATTGCAAGAGGTCTTGATAAATTGGAAGACTGGGCATCCAAATGGCAGATGAAATTTAATGTGGAGAAGTGCAAAGTTATGCACCTAGGAAAGAACAACCCAAACTATGGTTACATGATGCAAGGTTCCACATTAGGAACCACCATCCAGGAAAAAGATTTAGGCGTCATCGTGGATAACATGTTAAAACCCTCCGCCCAGTGTGCAGCAGCAGCCAAGAGAGCAAATAGAATGCTAGGTATCATAAGAAAAGGAATGGAAAATAAAACAAAGGATATTATAATGCATCTGTATAGTTCCATATTGCGACCTCACCTTGAATATTGTGTGCAATTCTGGTTGCTGCATCTTAAAAAGGATATAGCATTATTAGAAAAGGTACAGAGAAGAGCCACCAAAATGGTAAAGGGGATGGAAGAATACCCCTATGAAGAAAGGCTAAAAAGGTTAAGGCTCTTTAACCTGGAAAGAGACGGCTGAGGGGAGATATGATAGAAGTCTATAAATTAATGAACGGAGTGGAACGGGTAAACGTAGATCGATTGTTTAAGTTATCAGAATATAGAAAGACTAGGGGACATGCAATGAAGCTTTAGGGTAAACTAAGACTAATAAACGAAAATATTTTTTCACTCAACCTGTAATCAAACTCTGGAATTTGTTACTGGAGGATGTAGTAAAGGCTGTTAGTGTAGCTGGGTTTAAAAAAGGTTTGGACAAGTTCCTGGAGGAAAGGTCCATAAACCATTATTAAGAAGGGACCCAGGATATCAATGCCTGACCCAGTACAAGCATTGAGGAACCTGTGTCTTTTGGGGAAACTGCTAGGTACATATGACCTAAATTGGCCATTGTTGGAAACCGGATACTGGGCTTGATGGACCTTGGTCTGACCCAGTATGGCATCTCTTATGTACTTGCACTGAGAAATAAAAGGCGCAACTTATGGAAAGGGGAGAGCCGCACTTGCTCCTGGTCAGAGAAAAAAACTGAAGTAGTGAGGCAATGGCAGGGCAATAAGAACACATGCGAATGCTCAGAGGTAAAGAGACGTCTGAGCTAGGGAGAGCCCGGCACGATAAGCAACATTATCAAGTGCAGTTGCATCCCTGTTTGTTTGTGTAGAAAAGGTCATACTGTGATTCTGAGCCTCTCTGGAGTGGGAAAGGGTTGTTAAATACAACAGACATACAGCCTTTGTTCACTGTTTGGTAAGGGCCCCTGGTCTTCCACCAAAACCAACTCTGGAACTTTAACAATTTTGAGAATGTAAACGGTGTAAAAACACCCGCTAGGCTGGGCCCTCACCTGATCATACCATGAACCTCCACCTTCTCACTGGTGTATGTTTCAGTGAGGACCTGCAATTCCTCCATCCTAGAGAAGAAAGAAAAAAACCACAAAGGAATAAAGAGATTAAACTTCCCTAGGTCTATGGTCTTCCACAGCAGCAATTTCCCTGTAGGGGCAGCTAGACTGCTCTCCCTGCTTTGCTATTTCACCTCAGAAAGTGCACCCTATGCTTCTGATCCAACAATGGGAAGAGAGCATTCCCACCTACCTAATTTTCAGGACGAGAGCAGTACACTTAGTCTCCAGATACTGAGCATTGCTCCTGTCGATCTCCGATTGAGACTGCAGCCGGAACTGCACTGCAAGGGTCCGCAGAAGGTCAAGACAGCGCAGGACAACCTGAAAAGCAGACAAACTGAACCTTCAGCAAACAGGGCACACAGGAGAATCCAAGTACTAGAGAAGGCAAAAACGATCTAAGTAGCAAACTAAGAATGGAGGAATTATGGCATAGGAGCATCAAGAGATGCTGTAAGAAGAGACAATCAAGCAGATCTGAGATATAAACCTTTTGCACACCTCAGTGCAAACACTGCAGGTCCACAGAGAGAGGTTCCCTACACTCTAGATTAACTACCTGTGGGTATGCACTCCTCTGCTTCTCCAGCAGTCCCATCATCTCCATGCGTTTCTCCTTCTCACTACGCAGCCGTCGCTTCTCATCTTCTAGTGTTGCTGCCAGCCGTGAGGCCTTGGCCGCCTTCAGTACCTCGCTGTCACCATCTGCAGTAAGAAAGGGGTATTATAAAAAGATGGCAGGGAGCTGCTTGAGCTGTCTTTCACCGAGTTTGCCAGCCCCATAACTTACTGGCCTCAGGCTGGTGGAAGCAGAGTAGGGAAAAACACTTGCGCTTTAGTCGCTCCTCAATCTCCCGCTGCAGGCGATCTCTCATCCGCAATAAATCCTGTGCAAAAGGTGAGAGAAGAAAGAGATAAAATATTCTCTATGATCTGTAACCTCTGAGTAACTAATGTTCGACCCTCTATTCAAATCGTAGACCAGGGGAACAGACGGGCTCGGATTTAAGATTGTCACCATAGGCAAAACCAGAGAGCAGGTACCAGAGATTGGACAACCAAAAGAGGAGCAAAGGAAAGCTCCAGTACCACATTCAGAGTTGTCAAATTACCCATTTCCAGATTGAGATTTTATGCCAGTCCTGAACTTTTAACCGTCCTGATGCATTATGGGACATGCAGCACTGATTTCAATTGGAAGAATTAGGGACTACATAAGTGACATTTTACTTACCAAATAATGTCCGTTCCTCGGGTCCTGCAATACCAGTCCAGACAAGTGGGTTGTGTTCCCCTACCAGCAGATTGGTGGAGACAAAGAACCAATGAAAAGCCCAAGTTTCAATGCAATCACTCCCATGCCTCTATCCGGCTAAACCACCTGAAGTCCCTTCACTATTCATCCCAAAGCATATGGAAAATACAGAGCAAGCCTCATACAACCTCAAATGTGGGCAACAATGAGAAATCAAAAGTTGCAGACTATGTAAAGGAAAGTAGAAACAGAAGGCTGTCAATAAAGATGGACCTGTAGAGTCAAGTTTAAAATCAAGGGTACTGCAGCATAAAACACAATGCAATGCAGTTTCAGAGGCAGTCCCTGAACTGGTCTAGCAGGACTCAAAGAAGGGACATTATCTAGTCAGTAAAATATCACCTTCCATATCATCCTGCTAGACCAGTCCAGATAAGTAGGATGTACCAAAGCTACACCACCACTGGGCGAGAAGAGATAGCTCGCAAAACACTCAAGCCAAAGGCCATGTCCACCTGCGCATGGACATCCAAGCAGAAATGCTTGGCAAAAGTGAAAAAAAAAATGCCCATTTTGCTGCCCGACAAATATCTGCAGGGGCCACCGAGCTCCACTCCGCCTATGAGGATGCTTGTGCTCGGGTAGAATGGGCCAGTTCTGTAAAATATAAGCTAAGACAATAGCCTCCTTCATCCAGCACCCCAAGGTCAACTTGGCCACCTCCCCACCCATGCATGGGCCAGAACACACAAAAAGATGGTCTGACTTACAAAAAAAAATTTGTAACCTCCAAGTACCGGAGAAGCACCCTCTGGATATCACATGGTGAACATCCTTATTCTTCTCCCAGCACTGCTCCTTAGAGAAGGAGATCAAGCAAACCACCTGGTTCACATGAAAAAAGAGACAGCACTTTAGGCAAGAAGGCAAGTACAGGTCAAATGGAAATGGCCTCAGCTGATAAAGGACAGATAAGGATCTCAGCAAGACAGAACCTGCAGCTTGGAGATTTGTCTTGCACAACAAACCACAACTAAGGTGAGTCTTGAGTAAAGATAGTGCGCTTCAATGGCTCAAAAAAGGGGGCACAATCAAGGCCCTGAGCACCAAAGACAGATCCCAGGAAGGGATCACAGACTGAAGAGGGGGAAGGCAGAAGTTGAACCCCTTGGAGAAAATGGGAGACATCTGGGTGCAAAGCCAAAAGACTTGCTCGCCACCAGACCACAAAAATAGGCCAAAGCTGCCACCTGAACCTTCAGGGAGCTGAGAAAGAGGCCTTTGTCTAGGCCATCCAGCAGAAAGGCCAACAGGGAGGACACCATGGCCACCTCAGGAGTCAAGTGCTGCACACCGCATCAGCGCACGAAGAGGCACCATATCCATACATATGCTAGCTTGGTAGATCTCCTCCGGGCACCAAGTATAGTAGATATTATTGCTGAAGAGTAGCCCTTACACACTAGCAGTCTCCTTTCAAGAGCCATGCTGTAAGCGAGAAGGGAGACGGGTCCTCCAGGATGAATGGTCCCTGCTACAATAGTTCCCGAGATGGAGGCAGCTGAAGAGGAGGCGCTTGAAGGAGCCTCATCAGGTCTCTAAATCACGCTCTGTGGCCAATCTGGTAACACCAGGACAATTCTGCCCAGGTGGCACTTTATACACCGATCACACACCCCACCAGGGGCCACGGAGGAAACATGTACAGCAGCCATTGACTGGGCTAAGGCTGGGTCAGGGCATTGACGCCATTGAACTCTTACCTCCATGTAGAGACCGAACAGCACACTTTGGCACTGGAGCAGGTCGCTATCAGATCCATTTCAGGGTGACCCCACTGGTGCAGAATCAATTGAAATGCTGCGACTCAACTTCCGTTCGCTGGGATTCAGCGAGCATCTGCTGAGGAAGTTCGCTTCCACTGTTCACTCCAGCAATGTGCTAAGCTGACAAGGCTAGGAGGTTCTTCTCCATCCAGGTAAACAGGAGTTCCATTTCCAGGGCCACTCTGGCATTTCTTGTGCTGCTCTGCCATGGCATTGTCTGAGACACAAACCACTCAGTCCATGACCAGGGAACGGAAACGCAGATGAGCCAACCTGATGGCCCTCACCTCAAGGTGGTTGATGGACCACACTTCTTCCCTGCCGTTCCAATGGCCCTGGGCTGTACGGACTAGGCAATGGGTTCCCCAAGCTTGATCCAGGAGAAATTGTCCAGCAGTATGCCCTTCCTCAGATGACAGGGCTGCTGCCGCCTCCACCCGACTGGACTTCACCAACAGGAGCAAGAGCCTGCATGTGAACTGAACTCAGGGAGCATAGAGTTAACAAGGATTGCTGTAGCAGCTGCATGTAAGCACGCACTCATGAGACACTCTCTATGGGCACTGCCATCAATCCAAGGAGATGAAGATAATCCCAAACTCTGGGGGCCTGCAGCACACAGATCACCACCAGGCAATTCAATTGTCTTCTGACTTTCTCCTCTGGCAGGAAAACCATGCCTACTCAAGTGTTGAAATGTGCTCCCAGAAATTCCAAGAACTGGGAAGGCAAAAGCTGGCTCTTTTTGAGCCTGATCACCCAGCCAAGGGTTTCCAAAAAGGAAGGACACCTCTTGGGACGTCACCCAAGACACTTCTGACAGGAAACGGACTTGGATGAGCCAGTCATCCAGATAGGGATGGACACAGATCCCTTTGCACCACAGCTGCTACGAGCATGACCTAGGAGAATGTCCTTGGAGTGGTGGAGAGCCCGAAAGGAAAGGTTGTGAACTGACAGTGAGAGCCAAGCACAGATACCTCTGCTGATCCACCCAGATCAGGATATGAAAATATACCCCAGCCAGATCCAGAGAAGCCAAGAATTCTCCTCGGTGCACTGCTTGAATCACGAAGCACAAGGTTTCCATACAAAAGTGCAGGATTTACAAGTTCTTGTTGACCCCTTTGAGGTCCAGGATGGACTGGAAGGAACTGTCCTCCTTTAGCACCAAAGGTAGATGGACTATATACCCTTGTCCTGCTCGTCTGGGGGGGGGGGATGGGCACCACTGCCTTTAAGCAAAGCAACTTGGTCCAAGGTGGTCCGCATCACGGCACATTTGATTGCAGATCCACAGAGGGAGATGGAGGCATCGGGAACTGGCTCCTTGCATTCCAGACATACCTGAATTGAATGTGTCCAACACCCATTCCTGAAAGAAAAGGCAAAGCCTTCCATCTACTGGCAGTACCAAGGAATGGGCCCACAAACCTTCATTGTGTATCCTGAGATGGTCCTCCTCTGGAGGGGGTCGCTTCCCTGGTCCACGTGCTCCACAAAAGGACTGAGAACGAGCCCGAGGCCCTGAAGCAGAGAGGAAGAAAGACTTTCCAGGTTGGTAATGATGATAGTTTAAAGACCCCCTGGGAATCCAGCCAGTACAGCCTTGCTGGTCGGGCAGAGACTGATAAAGGGACACTCGCCCAGTTCATGGGCCCCCTGGGCCTTTCTTCTGGGAAGTGGTAAGATTGGCATCTTGTCTAGGTCCTTCACCAGTTTCTCCAAATCTGTTCTAAACAGGAGCTTCCTCTTAAAGGCTAGTTGAATCAACCGGGCTTTGGAGGATGTGTCTACTGCCTAGTAATTCAGCCAAATTAAACACTGACAGTAGTCAGGACACCACCCCTGGCTGCCATGTTCACCAGGGTCATACATAGAGTCAGAAAGGAAGGCCGTAGCAGACTCCAAAAGAGTAGTGGTATCAACGGTGGAAGAGATTGAATCCCTGGAGCAGGGCTCAAGATGGTGCATACCCCCAGCTGTAGAATAGCCGCTGACATGGCAAACTGTCTCTTCAGCAACAAATAAACCTTGCAGTCCAGAACCACCTTTAAGACCAATCCGCCTTCCACAGGAATGGTGGTCAATCTGGTAACAGCCATAACCTGTGCATCCACCTTGGGAATGTCAAACCACTCACCACACACTCCTCCTCCAAGAGAGTACAGATCCTCTTATAGATACTTAACCCTTTAGGCAGGGAGTCTGACAAGTCCTACTCGGACCGGATCATATTTGATCACCTCCGGGAACGGGACGACAACAGTGGATTTCCATACCCCTTGAGGAAACAGGTGTATTTTCGGTTCCTGCTCCGTGCCAAAAGCTTCTGCCAAATTCAAGGTGGATAAGACCCTGGAAATCAATACCGCCAGTTCCTCCTTCTGTAATGGGCAGATCATGACAGCCTCTTCATAGTCTTCTGAAGGTGGTAGGTCATCCTCCACATCAAAGCCCAATACCGATTCATCTGGGTCTAAGGCATAGTCATGGGACAAACACAGAAGATCTCTAAAAGGAAAAGCAGGGACTTTTAGCATTTGATATAGAAGGGAAGACTAGATAAGCCATGTATTTTTTTCCTGCCCTCACATTTAACATCTCAGACAGCTTCCAAGTGGTTTCTCATTTTCAGGGAGTGTCCCGTGCTTATCCAAAACGAGACTGCAACTGGGGGCATCCAGAGGCCGAAGGGTCTGAATTTCAGTGCCAGAAGGACCAGGTCTGTTGCAAAAAAAGGAAAAGAACTCCAGGAAGGACAATCTGGACTCCGGAAACTCATCTCAGAAAAGGTTCCCTGACACCAGGGGGCATAGCTGCCACAGACCCCCTAGAGGATGAAGAATAGCTCACAGCATGATCGCTGAAGCCCTCGGCCGGCTGAGCATCCTTATCCTTAGCACCATCCTACCTCTCCTGCTCTGAGGCAGGTAAAGGTGGACTAACTTTATCCCCTGAGAGAAGGTGAAAGCATGCCCTCCAGGGGTGACTTGGAAGCTGCCATACAGGAATGGCAGAGTTCAGAATCCAAGGATAAGGCTCCTCATTTGCCGCAAGTTTAAGCAACATTCCCTGGAAGACGACAGAGAGAGTATAAGTATCACCAGAGCACACCTTAAAGCTCTGTCGACCTGCAAGCACATATTAACTTGCGCTTTTACAGAACACACGTCAAAGGTGCTAGGAAGGAGCACATGGTTGAGTCGCTTGAGCAGAATGTGTTAGGCCTGCACAACTCCCCATGCATACAATAAGCAAAACTGTTACTAACGTGTGTAGAAAATGGTGGGAAAGCCCCACACAGCACCAACAGTTGCTAGCAGTCCACTCTGAATTGCATCCTTCAGAGACAGAACCAGGAGCCCCCAAACAAGGGCAATGACAAGGTCAAGCTTTGGTACTCACCATCTGAGAGCCCTAGGTGTAGGATCTGTGTCAGGCTTAGCTCTACTCCTCTAAAACTGCTTCACTGGCTGGGTTTATTTTTCCGCAGCACTGTGTGAAAAGTGGCTGGCAGGCAGATCCCTCAGAGCCTTATGCAATCTTCAGAATGCAGTGGGCACAGAGGTTGTGTGAGGCTGCTGTACTCTTCGAGATTCTTCCAATTTGCGGCTGCTCAACAGGCTCTTACCATAAGGACATGGAGCTTTACCATTTTTCCCCCCTTCTATAGGGGCTACCAAAAAGACCAGTCTAGTGGAGTCTCTGACATGCTCAAGTGATAGAGAGTCACCCCTTTAGGGCTTGAGGTGGCTGTTTACAAGCATTTAATCAATCTCTTTTCCTCTCAATCATTAGCTTTTCTACAGAAGAGAAAATCCATCCATCTGCTGGAGACAAAAATACTGAAGGAACCTCTGGTGGCTGAGCCAGATAGAGGCATGGGAGTGATGTCATTGAAACCTGGGCTTTTCATTGGTTCTTTGTCTCCACCAATCTGATGGTAGGGGAACACAACCCACTTGTCTGGACTGCTCTAGCAGGACAATATGGAAGGTGACATTAGGCCTTACCTGCTAATTGGCTTTCCTTGAATTCCTCCAGTCCAGTCCTGACCTATGTTGTCACCTCTCACTAACTGCTTGGAGACAGAGCGTGTCATCTTTGATGACATCAGTGTATATAGGCAGCTGGTACTACACACCAGCCCCAGTAAACTATTGGCAAAGCATACTCACAGGAGAAAGATATAAGACTATGAGATATGCTTTTTGACATATTCATAAATGACCTGGAAAAGGGAATAATGAGCGAGGTTATCAAATTTGCAGATGAGACAAAACTATTTAAAGTTGTTAAAAACCATGAGGGTTGTGGAAAATTGCAAGAGGATCTTGATAAAATTGGAAGACTGGGCATCAAAATGGCAGATGAAATTTAATGTGGAAAAGTACAAAGTTATGCACCTAGGGAACAACCCAAACTATGGTTACACGATGTAAGGTTCCACATTAGGAACCACCACCCAGGAAAAAGATTTAGGCACCAGTGGACAACATGTTAAAACCCTCCACCCAGTGTGCAGCGGCAGCCAAGAGAGCAAATAGAATGCTAGGTATCATAAGGAAAGGAATGAAAAATAAAACAAAGGATATTATAATGCCTCTGTATCGTTCCATGATGCTACCACACCTTGAATAGTGTGTGCAATTCTGGTCGCCGTATCTTAAAAAGGATATAGCATTATTAGAAAAGGTACAGAGAAAAGCCACCAATATGGTAAAGGGGATGGAAGGCTAAAAAGGTTAGGGCTCTAAACTGGAAAAGAGACGGCTGAGGGGAGATATGTTAGAAGTCTATAAATTAATGAACGGCGTGGAACGGGTAAACTTAGATCCGTTGTTTACATTATCAGAATATAGAAAGACTAGGGAGACATGCAATGAAGCTACAGGGTAAACTATTTAAGACAAATAAGAGAAAATATTTTTTCACTCAACATGTAATCAAACTCAAATTTGTTACCGGAGGATGTAGTAAAGGCTGTTAGTGTAGCTGGGTTTAAAAAAAAAAAAAAGGGTTGGATCTCTCCCTGCTGCTATGCAACGTTTTGCTGCCTTTTCTCAGGTCTCGGGGTTCCAGATCAACTACACTAAATCTGAGATTCTAAATGTTGGGGTCCCCGACGAGGTCTGCACGCACCTGAGGGCCACATATCCCTTTCGCTGGGTCACCAGTACCTTACGCTATTTGGGAGTGAACTTAACGGTTGACCGTACAGCTCTCTATAAGGAAAATCATCATCCACTCCTACAGCAGGTTAGACAGGACCTTGAGTCTTGGGCTGGGCTGATGTTGTCCCGGTTTGGGCGCATCACGGTGGTTAAGATAGAGGTATAGGAACCTCGGAAGAACCACTTTCAGGTACTTCCTATCCCACTCCTGCGAGTTTTGGCTACTTGGCAGGCAATGCTGATGAAGTTTATATGGCGATTCCGTCGACCCCGCATAGCACGTCGAACTCTATATATGCAGACCCGCTGTGGAGGTATGGGGATGCCCAACCTCCAATGGTACTACATGGCAGCGCAATGTCATGTGGGAGTGGAGTGGATGGACACTAACAGTCCCAAGCGCTGGGTTCAGTTGGAGCACTGTCTTTCGTGAGGGGCGGGACTGGGAGATAGGCTGTGGCTCGGCACTGGATTGCGAGGAAGCCCGCGTTCAAATAACCTATATCCTGCACACTCTCCAATGCTGGGACAGGTCTTTTCGGTCTCAGAGGACGGAATTGACTCCCCTAGCGCCCATTGCCGATAACATTTTGTTTCCCCCAGGGATGAGTGATCAGGTATTTCGAGTGTGGGGCATCGGGGTCTTAGCCGAGTTGGACACCTGTTTGATGAGGGACGGCTGCGCTCTTTTCGGGCCCTTCAGGAAGATTTTGAGCTGCCTGATTGTCATATCTTCCAGTATACGCAAGCGGTTCATTGGGTACGGGCCCGGGTGTTCGCTCACAGGTTGCTCGTGCCTTATCAGACGTTGAGCGCTTGTGTGAAAGGAGCACCACCACAAAAGGTCTTATTGCTGCCTTGTATGCTCACCTACAAGAGCGGCATTCGGGACTCGGGAAGCATAGAGAGCAGTGGAACCGCGACCTGACTCTTAATTATTCGGAGCAACACTGGGAACAGGTTGAGGGTAGATTGTGGAAAAGCTCGGTGGCGGTTAATGCTCGCGAAACAAATTATAAAATTCTCTACCGATGGTATTTGACACCTGAGTGGATTGCGCGTGCATATCCTGGGGCTTCCGCCCTGTGCTGGCGGAACTGTGGACTGAAGGGCACCTTGGCACACGTCTGGTGGTTCTGTCCTCGTATTCGCACCTTCTGGAGGGGGATCCAGTATCGCTTAAAACAGTTGGTTGGGCTGCACATTCCCTGGGATCCGGGTATCTCTTTTTTTGGTATGAATGTTCCGGGAGCCAGAGCCCCCCAGTTAGCCCTGATTCGACATGCTCTGAATGCGGCTCGGCTGCTACTGGCGGCTGCATGGAAGCAGACCCTGGCACCCTCTTTTTCTAATTGGTTGGAGCGGATGTGGGACACATGCCATGGAGCATGGGGTGGCGACTGGAAAATTGCACCTGCCTCAGTTTGAACGAGTGTGGGAAGCTTTTATTTTGAAGTACAGTTCTTGAATGCCCCAGAGCCGACTACGCTCCCTGGCTATGCTGACTATGCGCAATCTTGAGAGGTGATGTCTTTGGGCATCTTTCCCATTCCGCATGACCTAATATAGTA
This sequence comes from Ichthyophis bannanicus, assembly GCA_033557465.1. NCBI lineage: Eukaryota > Metazoa > Chordata > Amphibia > Gymnophiona > Ichthyophiidae > Ichthyophis > Ichthyophis bannanicus. The sequence continues at coordinate 128,894,438 of CM066048.1, forward strand.
TTGCTCTCACCAATCTTATTAAGCATGGAGAGTTTTAGCACAAGGCAGGGGGTGGAGGGGCGAGGGTGAGTAGGGTGGTTGGGGACTGTTACAGAGCAATAAGCGGGGAGTAGGGGATTTAAAAAATAAAAAAGGGGGGCTAGGCATTTTGCTTGTGAGTTTTCAATTGTTTTGCTTGCAACTCATGACCTTACTGTTTCTCTGTAATTTTGTGTTGCCTTTAAATTAAAAAAAAAAAATAAAAAAAAAAAAAAAGGGTTGGATAAGTTTCTAGAGGAAAAAGGTCCATAAACCATTATTAAAAAGGGACCCAAGATATCAATGCTTGACCCAATACAAACACTGTGGAATCTGTGTCTTTTGGGGAAACTGCTAGGTACATATGACCTAGATTGGTCACTGTTGGAAACAAGATACTGGGCTCGATAGACCTTGGTCTGACCCAGTATGGCATATCTTATGTTCTTATATAAAAACGTACATTATAATCCTCCCCCCCCAAAAAACGGGCAAGGCCACCCTCCCCAAAGGAAGAAGCGGCTTACCCACTGACACCTTGGAGCAAACAAATCTACTCCAAGGATGTGACTTTTTTGCCAAGTGCTAGCTAAGAAACTACACTACCACCATTACCTTGACCTCTATTTCCAAAATGTATCCCCTTGGAGAAAAACACACCAAGGAAGATGAAGAATAAGGTGATGGCTCCCCAGGGAGCTTCAACACTGACTGCTATCCTCCAAAGATCACCAGTCTAGAAGATACACTTCTTCAGGCCCAGGATCACTACCACTGAAGAACTAGGAAGGGTCCTGGTCTGGACTCAAGGTACTCAAGGAAAGCCAATTAGCAGATAAGGCCTAATTTCACCTTCCTTATCGTTCCCTCCAGTCTGGTTCTGACCTCTGGGATGTACCATAGCAGTACCAACCTCGGGGAGGGACCTGTGAACCTGGCCCGATTTATTGCCAAACCAAACTTAGTGTCTCCCACCACCTGTACATTCAGACGGTAAAGCTTCACAGAAGGTATGCAGAGATGCCCAGGTGGCTGCTCTGCAGATATCTACCAGTGGAACCAGGCCAGCCTGTGCCCTCGTCCAATGAGCCCTTAATCCTTGTGTTAACTGCCTGCATCATAGCAGATAAGCCGAAGAAATGGCTCCTCTTTCACCCATCTAGAGATGGAGGCCTTGGAAGCAGCCTCTCCCTTATGTGGTCCTCTAACAGGACAAACAGACTGATTTCCGAAAAGATTGTCCTCTTCAAGTAACGCTGCAAGGCCTGTCGCACATCTATAAGGCACAGCACTGGGTCCTCCTGTGCCTCGCTCATCCCCGAGAAGACCGGCAGAGGGACTGGCTGAGTCACAAGAAAAGCTGAGAGCACCTTGTGTAGAAAGGAGGGTACTGGTCTTAGCACCACCTTCTCCTTGGAAATGGAAAGGAAAGGTTCCAGACATGACCGTGCTTGCAGCTCGGAAATCCTCTTGGTGGAACAAATAGCCATTAGAAATACAGTCTTCAAAGTCAAATCCTTCAGCATACAAGCACCCAATGGCTCAAAAGGCTTTGCTGCCAGTGACAATAAAACCAGGTTAAGGTCCCAAGGACAGACTACCGACTGTACGGGAAGACACACCTGCTTCACAGCTCTAAGAAAACAAATGACAAACCAAATGGGCCTCAAAGGAGACTCCTTAGATCCTACCACGGTATCAGTTTATTGCTGCCACCTGTACCAGCAACAAACAGCAGGCCAAGCCCTTTTCCCAGATCTGCCTGTAGAAAAGCCAGCATCTCCGGCACAAACGCTGATAGAGAACAAACACTTATTCCCCATGCACCAGGCCTTCAATATCCTCCAAACTGACATAAGAAAACGAGGTGGACCGCTTGTGGGTCTTCAACAATGTTGATACCAACGGGGAAGAATAGCCTCTCTTTCTCAACCGTGCCCTTTCAAGAGTCAAGTTGTAAGCGAGAATCGATCAACTGACCCCTGCGACAGGAGTTCAGACCAGAGAGGCAGATGCCATGGATGGTCCACTGTCAGTCTCAGCAAATCTGTGTACCACAGTCTCCATGGCCAATAGGGAGCAACGAGAATAACTAGGCCTTGGTGTGCCTTATGAGTGTCCATGGGGGAAAGATGTAAAGGAAGTCAGCACTGTACCTTCCAACATTCATTCTCTTCTTCTGCTGAACAAACAAGTCGCCTTGGCGGACATGAAGGTCGCCATCAGATTCATGATTAGGAGACCGCACTACTTCATCACCTGTGCAAACACCGCCTTGCTGAGAGATCACTCCCTGGGGTCCATGGGATACTGGCTGAGATAGGCGGCCATTACGTTCTCTGTTCCTCTGACATGAACTGCTGAGAGCATTTGAAGATTGTTCTCTGCCCATTCCAACAGGCCTATCTTGAGCTGCATGCTGCTTGGGCCTTCCTACCGGTTGATGTAAACCATGGAGAAATTAGACTTTACCTGTTAATTTTATTTCAGAGTTCCTCAAGTCCAGTCCAGACAAATGGGTTCTGCCAGTCCACCAGCAGCTGGAGACTGAATATTTATTTTATTTATTTGGTTTTATATACCACACTATTCATAATCAGCATGGTTTACAATAGAACTTATTACATGGAACAGTTTACATTAAATCATGTTCAAACACAATTAACAAAATTTACATTAAATAAGTGAACAAAGCTTGACATAATATGCAAAGCTTTGCTGATATCACCCTATAATAGCCAAGGGAACTCCCCCCCTCATCAGTATTTGAATGCCACAGCTAACCTGAACCTAATCATAAACCTTCACCTCTAGACAAAAGGCAAGGCCACAAAACAATGGAACCAACCAAGGGACTAGCAGAAACTGAACTCCCGCTTTTAAGGATATTTTCAACCATCACATCATTCAATTAGTTCATTTATTTTTTTGAGAACCCGCCAGCAGAGACCTTTCCTCCACTAGCAGACAGTCCTGACCAAGTCTCTGAAGACCTGTCACTTGATTACACCATCAAGAACCGGGCTCGCTACTACAAACCAGACTGGAGGATTCTGGACTGGCCTTGAATTCTATAAAAATTAGCAGGTAAGGTCTAATTTCTCTTTCATTTTTGTCCCTCAAGTCCAGTCCAGACAAATGGAATGTACCACAGCAGTACCTAAACTTGGGAGGGACCCACGAGCCCCACCCTAACCACCGTCTCCAAAGCAGGCTTCCTAATCTACCTGTATATCAAGTTGGTAATGCTTGGAAAAGTGTATGCAAAGACCAGGTGGCTGCTCAAATGTCCACCAGCAGAACAAGACTAAATTCCACCCAGGATGCTGCCTGTGCTCTCGCAGAATGCACACACACACACACAAACCCCACTGGCACCGGCTTGCTCTTCAACAGGTACGCAGAGGTGATCGCTTCCTTTACTCCCGAGATAGGGGCCTTCCGCTTCTCCTTTACAGGGTCCCCCAAACAGGATAAACAAGCACTCTGATTTCCTGAAAGCTTGGGTACACTGAAGTTAACTCCACAAAGCCCTGCGGACATCCAACTTGCGCAGTCAGTTGTCTAGTGCACTCTGTCGCCCCAGAAACTGGAAGCGTAACCACCAGATTGATATCAAACAGGGAGACCACCTTGGGTAAGGATGGAACCGGGCATAAACTCACACGTTCTCTGGAAATCACCAGAAATGGTTCTCCACAGGACAGGGCTTGTAGTTCCAAGATCAGTCGAGCAGAACAAATAGCCACTAAGAACACCACTTTTAAAGTGAAGTCCTTCCTCAATGGCTCAAAGGGAGGCACCAACAGCACTGATAATACCAGATTCAGAGTAGAACCACCTACACCAGTGGCCTCACCTCTTTCACTGCTCTGAGAAACTACACGATGTCCGGGTGGCTTGCCAGCAATGACCCCTGTATTTTGCCCCAGTAGAATGACATGCCTTGCTCAAATCCATGCATGGGGACATCATGAACTCATCGGATAGTGAATGCTGGAACTTTAACAAGTATCCATTGCGAATGATCACCAGCACCCACCAGTCTGATGTAACCCAGGTCCAGGAGTGGTAAAAATGCTGAAGTCGCCCACCAATCAGCTGGACTTCCTCCTGGACCCTTCTCGCTTCATTGGACCTTCTTGTTTGGAATGGGGCTGCCACGAGTAATAGCCCCAGGACACACCTCTGCCCCGAAAAAGATCGACCCCTGTGAGATTGCTAAGTGCACCACCCGAAAGTGGCGGAAGTCTTGTGTGCCTCCATGGGGCTGCTGAGGATGTCCCCTGCCACGAGGTCTGTCCTCTGGCAGCTGGACATTTTTAGACTCCCCTAAATCTTTCACCAGTTCCTTCAGTGCTTCACCAAACAGGAGCTCCCCTCTAAAGGGTAACTTGCTCTAACGAATCTTGATAGACATCAGCTGCCCAATTGTGCAACCACAGGAAGCGCCAACAGGCACCACACTCTTGGAGAGCACACAAAGTTATAGCATGCATCCGACAGGTACACCAAGGCAGACTCTAACCTAGCAATCTCAGGCGGTTCTGCCCCTGGCTCGCATAAGAGATCCAGTAGAGCCTGCACCCATTGCATACAAGCCCTTGCCACATATACCCCATTTTTAGAGGCTTGCAAGGAGAAGGCATGGACCTCAAAGGCCTGTTTCAAGAGAGCCTCCAACCTCCTATCCTGTGGATCCTTCAATGCTGCCCTCTCCTTCCACCGGTATGTTCGTCTTCTTGGTCACAAATGTAACCAGAGCATCCACCTTTTAAATAGCTCCTTTTCCGTGGGCAGTATGGGGTACAACTGGCCCATAGCCCTACTGCCCTGCAGACTCACCTCCAGTACCTCCCATGTGGCCTTAATCATCTGCATGATGGCCTTGTGGACCGGAAAGGTGTTTTGCGGCAACCGCATCCCTTGTGGAAGTGATCCTCTAGACGACTCCTCCACTACCTGAAAGAGAATGTTCAGGGCAGCCAAGGAATGGAAAAATTACCAGCAAAAGCTCCTCTTTTCAAACTGAAGAAATGTATAGTGAATTGATTGTTGATATTGCAAAGATAGCCATGAAGGGGGAAGTGATCATATTGGGTGACTAATCTACCCGATGTGGTTTGGAGTGTTCTTTCTGCAAATCTGGAAAGTAGTAAAAATAAATTGTGGCTCAAATCCGTTAATCGGATTTGATGAACTGGATGTTTTTCCTTTTTGGATCTTGGTTTTATGTTTACTGCTTATTTTCTTTGTATTTTTGTATTTAGAAAGCATTAAATATAAAAAAAAAAAAAAAGAAAAAAAAAAAAAGTTGTGGATGCCTTCCAAGATGTGTTACTTAACAAATGGTGATGAACCGACCAGGGAGAGCTCTGTGCTGGATTTAGTGCTCACCAATGGAGATAGCATGTTGAATATCCAGGTGGGTGCTCATGTGAGCAGCAGCGATCATCACACGGTGTGGTTTGAGATAAAAGCCAAGGTGGAATCCAATCACAGCAAACTAAATCTTAGACTTCAAAAGTGCTGACTTCAGTAAAATGAAGGAGTTGGTAGGGTGGGAAGGGATAAGGGAAGTAGAATTGCAATGGGCTAAACTAAAGAAAGCAATAAAAAGGTGCAACAGATACCTATGTAAAGTAAAAAAAAAAAAAAAAAAAAAAAAAAAAAAAAAAGGGAGGAGGAGGAAAAAGAAGTATTTGGTTCTCCAAAAAAGGCTGCACAAATAAAAGCAAAAATACAGCTTTCACAAAATTCAGAAGCTCAGAGGAACATAAAAGAATACATGAGCAAACTAAAAGACAAAAAGAGAAATAAGGATAGCAAAATCAAAGGCAGAAGAAAAGATGGCTAAAGATGTGAAGTGTGGCGACGACTTTTTTTCAGGTATATTTGGGAGAGGAGGAAAATCAGAGGTGGAATTGCAGGACTCAAAAGTGCTGGGAACGGATTCGTGGAAAGTGACATGGAAAAAAGGACAATGCTAAATTACTACTATTAAAAACACTTATATAGTGCCACGCAGGCTGCGCTGTACAGACGTATGTACAAGACAGTCCCTGCTCGTCTGAGCTTACAATCCAGTCAAGACAGTACAAAACATTAATAAATTTGATGGGTTTTACAGTTCGGTCATGAAAATGATGGGATTAGGTTAAGATGAAGGATAGAAGTCAGGATCTGAATGCAACAGTGAAGAGATGGGTTTTTAACCTGGATTTGAAGAGGGCCAGGGAGGGTGCCTGCCGTATAGACACAGGTAAGCTGTTCCAGGCATAGGGTGCAACAAGGTGAAAGGAGCGAAATTGGGAGTTAGCGGTATGAGTGAAAGGCCTAGAAAGAAGTAATTTGTTAGCGGAGCAAAGTTCCCGAGCTGGGATGTGGGGAGAGATAAGAGATGAGAGGTATTGAGGGGCTGCAGAGTGAATGCATTTATAGGTGAGTATGAGAAGTTTGAATTGGTTGCGGAATTGGATGGGGAGCCAATGAAGTGACTTGAGAAGAGGAGTAATGTGGGCATGGCGGGATTGGTAGAAGATTAGTTGAGCAGCATAATTTTGTATGGATTGAAGGGCACCACCAGCACCACGAGGCCCCGATGACGCTCTATGCGCTGCACTACCTGGCCTATCAGCGCCCAAGGTGGGAAGACAGAGCAACACCTCCTGCGGCCAGGGCTGCGAGCCCTTCCAACATCTGTTCTCGCCGTCTGCTGAAAAAGCGATCCACCTGAGCCGATTGGAAGGTCGCCATGAGATCCATTAGGGGAATCCCCCAGCGCCCGACCAGAAGCGCGAAGACCTCGGGGTGAAGGACCCACTTCTCCCGGGTCCACCCTTCGGCGACTCAGAAAATCGGCCGCTATGTTCTCTACGCCTGCCACGTGCTGTGCCGACAGACACTGCAGATGCGACTCGGCCCAAGCTAGCAACTGAGCCGCCTCCTGCTCCAACGCCACGCTGCCGGTGCCGCCCTGCCGATTGATGTAAGCGACTGTGGTCGCATTGTCCGAGAGAACCCAAGCCGCCTGCCGTGCCAGAGTCTCCCGAAACGCCTGCAGAGCCAGAAACACCGCTCGCATCTCCAACCGATTGATGGACCATTCCTTCTCCACCATCGACCTAAGACCCTGGGCATACATGTCCCCGCAGCACGCCCCCCACCCCAGAAGGCTGGCATCCGTGATCAGCAGCTTCCAGGACGGGGGCTCCAAGGGCATGCCCGCGGCAAGATTCTCCGGGCGCAACCACCACCGAAGATCCCGATGGACCACCAGGGGACAGATCAAACGCCAAGACAACGCATCGCGCTGATGAGACCTACGCCGGAGGAGCGCGCTCTGAAGTTTCCGCATATGCACTCTGGCCCAGGGCACTACCTCAATTGTCGCTGCCATCGTGCCGAGCAACTGGAGATACTGCCACGCCGTGGGCGCAGGCTGCCGGAGAAAACGCCACACCAGCGCCCGCAACGCTCGCGCCCGCTGATCCGGCAAGAACACTCTCGCTCGGAGCGTCTCGAAGCGCGCCCCCAGGTATTCCAACGACTGCGAGGGAGTCAACCTGCTCTTTGCAAAGTTGACCACCCAGCCAAGACTCTGTAGCAACCAAACCACCTTGGCGGTGGCCTCCGCACTCTCCGCCCGAGACTTTGCCCGAATTAACCAATCGTCTAGATAGGGATGCACAAGCACCCCCTCTTTGCGAAGAGCCGCCACCACCACGACCATGACCTTCGTGAACGTGCGCGGCGCCGTCGCCAGACCGAAAGGCAACGCCTGAAACTGAAAATGCCCCATGGGAACCGCAAAGCGCAGGTAGCGCTGGTGCTCCTTCCGAACCGGAATATGCAGGTAGGCCTCCGTGAGGTCGAGCGAAGTCAGAAACTCCCCCTGCCGGACGGCCGCTATGACAGATCGAAGGGTCTCCATGCGAAAGTGAGTTACCCGGAGGCACCGATTTACCCTTTTTAAATCGAGGATAGGCCGAAAGGACCCCTCCTTTTTCGGCACCACGAAATAGATAGAGTACCGACCGGAACCGTACTGGTCCTCCGGCACCGGAACGACGGCCCTGAGGTGCAGCAATCGCTGCAATGTTTCGCAGACGGCCCTCCGCTTGAGCGGAGCACTGCAGGGCGAAAGAACAAAGGAATCTAAGACGGGACAATGGAGCTCGAGAGCGTAGCCCTCCCGAATTACCTCTAGAACCCACTGATCTGACGTAAGGTGGACCCAGGCAGGGTAGAACTCCCGCAACCGCCCTCCTATGGGAACTACCGCCACCTGAGCCCGCCTCATCTCATTGGGGCTTTTTACCAGAGGCGGAAGGAAAGGTGGAGAAGCCTCTGCCGGCTCCTCTGAAGCCACGAAACCCGTGGTTTCGAGTCGGGAACCGACCCCGCTGGGGCAGACCAAAACGAGCCGCCCGAAAACGGCGAAAATCCCTAGGGGCAGCTCGAGAGCCAGAGGCAGCCCTGACCAGCTTTGGTTTATCCTCCGGAAGCCGGCCTCCCTTAAACTCACCGAGATCCTTAACCAGCTTTTCCAAATCCTCAAACAACTTCCCCCGAAAGGGAAGTTTACTAAGACGAGCTTTGGAGGAACTATCGGCCGCCCAATTGCGCAACCATAAATACCGGTGCGCCGCCACCACAGAGGCCATTGACTTAGCCCCACTACGGATGAGATCATAATGAATGTCCGACAAATAGGCGGCTCCCGACTCCAAACGCGCCGCATCCTCTACCTGCACTGTCCCGACATCGCCCTGCAATCGCTGGGACCAGCGCAAGCAACCTCAGCCCCCGCCACGGCGGCTTGCATAGAGAGGGCACATACATCAAACACCTGCTTCAACAGGGTATCCAACTTCCTATCCTGCACATCTTTCAAGGCCGCGGCGCCCTCAACCGGTATCGTAGTCTTCTTAGTGACTGCTGATACCGCCGCATCCACCATGGGAGACCGAAAAAGCTCCCTATCCTGATCCAACGGATAAAGGCGTGACAAGGCCCGAGAGCCCCGTAGCGCCGATTCGGGCGAGTCCCACTCCTCCTGAATCATCCCTCTAAAGACTCTATGCAGAGGAAAGACCCGCTGAGACTTTCGCACCGCCTGGAGCAGAGGATCCTCCAGAGCATCCTCCGACGCCGTCGCCTCCGCCGGCATATTCAACGTTTTGAGAGTCTCGGCAATCAAGGCCGGAAGCTCTTCCCTCCGAAACACCCTGACGAGCCGACTATGCTGCTCCGCGTCAGGTAACTCTCCCTCCTCGAGCTCCCCACCGGAGGAGTCATCCAGATCCCCATCCTCCGCCCCGAGGATGTCCCCCAAGGGAGACGGAGACCCCTCCTCCGCGGACCCCCTGGCCAGTTTCACAGGAGGAGCGCCGTCCTCCGTCCGAGGCAGGAGCCCCGTACGTTTAAGCCCCTCCGGAGCACGAGCCGAAGAGACTAAGCCAGGTTGCAGGAGCGCAAAGGCTTGTTGCATGAGAGAAAAAATCTGGCGGAATCCCCGGGGCAAGGGCCACCGAAGTCTGACCCTGCGAAGCTGAGGACCCCTCCCCCCAGGGGAAGACTCCGACCCCTGAAAATCCAGAGTCGGAGGTAAAACTGGCATTTCCCCTAGCGGAACCTCCTCTCCTGCGATAGCCGGAGAAGGAGCCGCAGCTTCCATAACATTGGAAGCCAGAGTGCAGGACCCACACACGCTGGACCCTGTCAGCAAACCTCGCTTAGCCCCACAAACCACACAGCGGGGCTTCGCAGGCATACTCAGAGGGAAGCTCTCCTGCCACCCCCTGCCCGTGGGTCCGCAGCACAGCCCAGCAAAAAGAAAGCTTGTGAGGCTGAAGCCAGGAAAACCCCCGTTTAAAAGTAACGGGTTTTTTTGTTTTTTAATTCTTCAAACTATGATGCTAAGACACCCCCCAGCCAAACCCAGGTGGTCTGCAGCCAAAACGAGGGTTAGAAAGCCCAGAAAAAGCAAATTAAAAGCAAAAATTAAAATCGGGATTTATTCAAAATGGCCACCGCTGCCGATTCCCGCCGAAAAAAAACACGCGACAGGCCACCCCGAGAGGACTAAAAGGCAAACCCTGGCACCCCCCCCCCCTGCTAACCCCAAAGGGGGACCCCATAAAATAGAGAAATAACCCCTTCTACTCACCACAGCAAGAAGAGGTGAAGGAGAGAGGGAGAGATGCAGCAGCCTCGCTGGAGCTCAGCCTGCCTGTGGCTTCAGCTCCAACACTAGCAGCAATCTGTCAGCTGCCCTGCCCACTCGGGGCCACTGCTGTTAGCCTGCAACCTGCTCCTCACCCTTCCAAGCGGGTTCGGGAGCAGGGAGGCACAGAAATATCCTGGTGCTCGTTTAAAACAATGGGGCAAATAAAGAAAAATGTAAAGTCAGAGGAAAAGTAAGAGGAGGGAGGGGGGAAAGGAGGGGGGACAAATGGAGCCAGAGGAAGAAATCTCCTGCACCAGTCACACAGCGCCTGCAATAACAAACCCAAAAGGGCAAATCAATAAAAATAAAGTCAAAGTGAAAAAGGTAAATGTATTCTATTTAGCTCTGCCTATATCCCTAACTGAGCCCAGAAGCAGGCTCAGAATCTCCTTCAGCTGCTTGGAGACTGAAAGTACTGGTGAGAGGGGGCGGTCCTTGCCTACTTATACTGGTGCCAGCAAAGCGATGATGTATTTCAGTCTCCAAAGCTGCTAGAGGTTGACAACTCTATGGTTCCGGGACTGGACTAGAGGGACGCTAAGGAACATGGTTTTACCAAAGGACGATCTTGCCAAACAAATCCAATCGAGTTCTTTGACTGGGTGACCAGAGAACTAGATCAAGGGCATGTGATCTATCTAGATTTCAGCAAAGCCTTTGATACTGTTCCTCATAGGAGGCTTATCAATAACAGCTTGGAGATGGGTCCCAAGACTGTGAACTGGATCAGAAACTGGTTGACTGACAGACAACAGTGGGTGACAGTAAATGGAACTCACTCGGATGAAAGGAAGGTGATTAGTGGTGTGCCCCAGGGTTCGGTCTTGGGACCGGTACTGTTCAATATATTCATGAGTGATATTGCCAAAGGGCTGAATAGAGAAGTCTGCCTTTTTGCAGATGACACCACAATTTGCAATAGAGTAGACTCCCCTCAGGGAGTGGGGAACATGAGGCAGAGAGAGGAAGAAAAAAGGAAGGTAAAAAGACAGAAATTTGGAAAAAATAAAGTTTGAGTTAACAAAGATTTGGTGAAGGTTAAATCAAGATGCACTTTGTGCTTAATAGAATTATTTCTCACAATCAAATGTTTTGGTGCAAAACGTAGTCAAGTTATTTTCTACTAGCTGTTGCTTTGCTTGAAGCATAAAAAAAAACAAAGTCACAAAAGCACCCTCTATACTGGGAATGGCCATAGCTCTGCTTCATCTGTTCCCAGTGTACCTGATTCCCAGGCAAGTATCGCTGCAGATCCTGCTTCTCAAGTCCCAGCAGAGGGGGTCTGTCCTGCCCCGTAATGGGACCAGGAGTTTGCAGCATCCGGGAACACTCTGCCACCTGCAAACACTGCTCCAGTGACTCATAGAACTAGCAAGTGAGAGAAATAAAGAAAAAACAGGTAAGCTGAAGACTTTCAGGCTGTTTTACTGTTATTTTAGCTTTTATTTTATGTTTTTTTTATGAAACTGTAAACAATCTTGATGGCCTTGGTCGAATAGTAGTCCAGCAAGTATAAATAAACTAAGCTGAATAAACCAGAGGTAACTGTAAGACTGCCATTCTACAACAGTTTGAGCCACCCCAGCTTTTGCTACAAGTTAATTGGCCTGCAATTGAGCAGAAAAGATGGAACCAGATTCCAGGATGATTTCAGACATGTAAAGCCTGACCGAGTCTTGGTGCTAACACCTGTATGAGGCATCAAATGAGTCACGTGGTCCCATAGCTAACATGTCATGTACACAACACATCACTCTAATCCTGCTCAGGTTTACAAATGTCTAACTTTGTGTGTTTAAATGCTGTCAACTATTTAACGTGCCTTGGAGAATGCAGCACATGCCTGGCAGGTCCCTTAATGCATCAATATTCATGTTACACCTCTCACTGCCATGCCATACATGTCTTTTGGGACCCTTATCCTTTTACATGGACATAGTGTAATCTTTAGATTCACAAGGGAAAAGCTTGATATAAAATGATTGAACCTGAGAGGAGTGGCTTTTCCTCCTGACATTACTTTTTGGTCCTCAGGGCTGAGTCCTGGCTCCCGCAGCTTCACCCGGTACTCTAGCAGCATCTCACGGATAAGACGATTGACAACCTCTGATCTCAACCAGGCCTTCTTCTGCAGCCTCAACTCCTTCTCTGCCTGAGTTGGGGGACAAAAGGGGTGAAGACCAACATTGGCCTTGTCTTACTTTTGGTGCCCCACTGTATCAACCCTTTTCCTTCCAAGGCAGAGCATGATTACCTCATTGAGTTCTTTCCTTAGCAAGACACTTAGCCCACTTTCATCCATATGCTGTGAGACCTCAAGCAACAGTTTGGTGAACTGAGGATTCTGGGATAGATCCTCCTCTGTCACCTGGCATTGAGGCAGCCGGCTGCAGACTGCAAGGGCCAGGGGATGGGTGAAGAAGGGGCAAAAGGGAAAGAAGAAACACATAACTGAAAAAACCCTCTGTTAAGAGTCACTGCATCTGGATTATTTTATTTTATGTTGACAACTTCACTGCAGGGACTATAATGATATCCCTATGACTTCATGCTAAGTCAGGCCAATTGGGCAGCCTCTGGAGGCTGATGCCACAAAACGGATGAAACAGTCACTCCTTTCTGAGGGGACTGTTATGTGGGTAATTTAAAGAAGCAATTGTAGTTTGACAACAGATTCTGTGTTTCAGTTACCAAGGACATAAGCACAGAAATGAAATGTTGAGTTAGCATTTAAAAATGCAACTAGTCCAACTGTAGAAAAGATATAGCACTGGCAGAAATTTCTATGACTGTCTGCAATTATAACTGTGTAGGTTTGGGGATTGCAATATATGCTAGTCAAAGTTAATGAATTATACGGGTTTTTACAATAATTATTACCAGGGCATCTTCTTTAAAATGTTATCTAATTCGCTGTGAGCATAATTATGGGTAGTGTGAAGAATTTATTAAATTAAATGACACCATGTGTCAAAGTATGCCATTTTCTTTTTCTAGAAGTAGAGAAAATCCTCCGTATAGGATTTGTCATACCTTGCAGAAGGGTGTCAGAGTACTCAGAAGAAGCAGATACCAGCAATGTTGCAGCCATCCAGCCTCCTACTTTGGAGATACCGTCACTGAACTAGGAATCAAACTGAAAGAAACAATTCTTTAATAAAACCACATTTAAACTGTTTTTTTTTTCACCCAGCCCCCTTCAAAATAAAAATCTCCACACATGTATATATGTATACATAAAGAGATTAACAAACATAAAATGTGATGTTGTCACTGGTGCCCGCCAATGATTTTATCATCTTGTCGGCTTGGGCAATACAAGACACACAGCGCTGTACAGGCACATGTAAAAGATGGCCCCTGCTCATAACAGCTTACAATCTAGTTAAGACAGACAACACAACAACCGAGGACAAGGGTATATCTAGGGGAACGGTAAGGAGACCAAGCAGAACAAGATCCAAAAGCAGCCTGGAAGAGGTGCGTTTATAGCATGGCTTTGATCAAGCCTGCCGTACAGACGTCAGTAGTTTGTTCCGGGCATAAGGAGCAGCAAGGTTAAAGGATTGAAGTCTGGAGTTGGCAGTAGAAGAGAAGGGCACAGATAGAAGGGATCTGCCAGAGGAGAGTTCCCGAGGAGGGGTGCAGGCAGAGAGAAGAGAGAAAAGGCAGCGAAGAGCTGCAAAGCGAATGCACTTAGAGGTCAGCAGAAGTTTGACTTGGATATGGAAACAGATAGGGAGCCAGGAACCAATGAAGCGACTTGATAAGAGGGGTAGGCTAGCAGAAGATTCGTTTTGAACAGAAGGGGAAAGATGATGGAGACCAGCAATGAGAGGGAATAGTATAATGGACATTATACTATACTACTAAGGGGTTGCAATAGGCCAGACAGGAAGCGACTAAGGAGCGGATAAGTGTCTTAGTAGCGTGTTCAGAAAGGAATGGGAGAATTTTGGTGTCACAGAGAAAGAAATGTATTTGTTGCATAATTAAGAAAACACAGAGATGAACGAGAGTCTTCTTCCGACAGGGAAAGGGAAGAAACGGAGGGGGAGCGGGGGCGTTAAGGCGGCTATGACGTCACCGCACGTCTTCTGTCATGTTTTTTCGACGGTCAACCTACCGATTCCTAAATCGACAAGTTGTTAACGAACAAAGAACAACCGCTCCAGAGCAGCAACCCCGTGCGGCCTATTTTTCAGCCCTTTCAAAACAGGCGCGCCAAGGGAACGGGAAGAGGAAGACGAGGGGCGGTCTTTCAGGCAGCGCCTCCGTTCACGCGCCGCTGACGTCATTAACGGCCGGAGGAGGGAGCGCGCGCTGCGGGCGTTTTCCCACGTCTCTTGACGGCTAGGGCGGGCTCGGTCTCCTTCAGGTAACTTCATTTACTCCAGACACACATACGCGTCAAAAGCGTATAATGATGGAGCTGATATGCTAGGAAAACTTTCTGTCTGGGGACATGGGGAGAAGGCACGTTGGGAAATGTAGTTCTGGGGACGGGCCCATGGAGAAGGCAGGATGGGATATGTAGTTCTTGGGGTCATGCTGGGGGAGGGCTTACTGGGAAATCTGTAGCTCTGTTCAGAAATTTAGTTTTATTTGCTTATTTAGCAGGTTTTATATACCGCTTTATCAATTCAGTCAAAGCAGTTTACATTGTAACTTAAACTTGGGAATATACATTAAACAGGGACATTGATAACTTGGATTTTAATGAGGCAATGGAGGGTTAAGTGACTTGCCGAAGGCCACAAGGAGAGCTAGTGCAATCACACCCTGGTTTCTTGGTTCTCAAGCTAGTGCTCTAACCAAATGTAGAAATGTAGCTGGTGGGAGCAGGCTTGGCCTTAGTAACCTGCTAGCTGTCAGAATATATTATTTAGCTTTCAATGCCCTGCCTCTTGGAAGCTGCTTCTCTAGGTGGCTGCCTAGTTTGCCTTTTGGTGTTCCCAGCGGGGAGGGAAGAGCACCATGAGAAACGTCTGTAAAGCCATGGTATTCTCTTTTGGTCCTTGAGAGCTGCAAATGGGTCAGGTTTTCACCCTGTCACTAATGATTTGCATACAATGGACTTAACATCTCTCGCTAATCATTAGGGGATCTTGAAAAACAGGGCTGCTTTTGACTTTCAAGAACTCATCAGTCAATATCACCGGTACAGGGAGAGGATATGATGGAAAATTTGATTTTAGTGAGGCATGATGAGAAATTTAGTTCCAAAGGGGCATGGAGAGGATTTGATGGGAAATGCTATTCTCTGGAGGTGTAGCTATGCCTCTTTGGGTATGATGGGAAATGTAGTTTGTAGGGAACATGGGACACAGGCATAATGGGACTTGTAGTTCCTGGGGGAAATAGTAATTGCATGGTAGGAAATATTTCTCTATTATTGATCTCCTGTGATGAAGCATAATGGTCAGTTCAATGCTGATTATTCAGAATGCAGGATAGAAAAGAGTTGCTGTGTCAACGATTCAGAAAGCATTCTGTAAAGCAGGAAGTTTCTTATCCTCTGGCCTTGTATTTTCTTGGGATATGCAGGCCAAAAATATGTTTCATTTCGTTATGTATTTTTCATTTTCTTTCGTCTTTATATCATTTTTGCAGTAGTGCGCACTGTCATGCAATAGGAAGCACTATTGCTGCTTACATTTGAAAACAAAAGCACATCCCTAGTATTTTCATGTTTAATTGAAGGATGCATAAAGGCTCCTGATTGATTTGTGTCTATCTAGAGGTAAGAGGGGAATTCAGTTTTTGCCTTTGGTTCTTGATCTTCTTCATTACCTTTACACCACAGAGCCTCTTCACCCTCCCTGTCTCTCTCCATTTCAATCAATTTACCACAAAATAAAGGTACTACACAACCTACAATCCATTCTAACGTCAGAATTCCGCTCTGTGCTCCAAGCACTCATATTCCCCATACTGGAATTCTGCAACAGCATATATCCAGGACTCCCCAAGCATGCTCTCCACAAGCTACAGTTGGCCCAAAACACTGCAGCAAGCAACCTTGCAAATACAAGACGGAGTGATTGCATCACACCAATTTTGATAAACCTATACTGGCTACCTGTACACAATAGAGTCAAATACAAGTCCTCCATGATCATCTTCAAAGCATTACACAATCAATCCAAAACATACCTAGAATCCCTCATCAGCACATCAACCCCCAACAGAACAAGGCGGAAGTGTAACGCTAACCTGCTCGACCTACCAGCAGAAATAACTCGCAATAGAGCCTTTCCCACTTACCCACCCAACCTGTGGAATGAACTCTCCACCAGTCTCAGAAATGTAGGACCTAAAAAACCTTTGCAAAGACCTCAAAATTCTTCTTTTTAAGGAACACTTTAACACCTGAGCACTGCTGTCCTCTGTTCATTACTCTCCCTACAACAGCCTATTGGACACTCTTACATGTCCTCTCCCTAAAATCCTCTCACCCCCCCCCCCTTTCTTCTGTACATAAGTTCAACTGTTGACACATTTCTGCTGTTAATTAACTAAATTTTCGATGTAAACCACCTTGATTTCCCAGATAAGGAGGTATAGAAAAAGAGTTAAATAAATAAATAAAATTCCCATTAAGACTGCAAGATTCACTGTGCACAAATGATATATGTCCTTTTCTAGGGGCTTAATGACATTGACTGAAGGATTTACCCACCCCCGTGCACTATCCAGGCTAGTGCAGCCAGCTATATTTGAAGGGAAATTTTGATTTTGATTAACATTTCAATGGGAAAACATTGTTTCCACACACTCTGTTATAAAAAATAATTTAATCCAATGCAGACTCTTCTCGCCACCCGTTTTCCAAAATGTTTCTCAAATTTACATCTGAAAGTTACCTCTCTGCCCTGATTAAGTCTTCAGATCTGTTCTTGAGGGCAATTGTAGTAGCTGCAGAAAACATTGCAGGTTACCTCTCGATTGTGCTCTGTGACATCACCACACAGTTGGCATACATTTTATAGCTACATTTTACTTTGGGCCTGCAGTACCAGTGAGATTTCACATATAGTGCTTAATAGTGTGATCCAATTTCCAAAGAGAAATGGCATTTCCACAGAACTTCAGTCTTGCTTTTTTCTTTACAGATGCTTGTTTTATTGGGTATAACATGTCAAATACAGTGCTGCAGGGCTGCCAAGCTACCTAGTTCCAGGAGGGAGACATTGGACCAGTTCTGGATTTTGGACAACCCTATTTTGATGCATTAGGAGAGCTGCAGCACTGATTTCAATGGGTAGAATCGGGAGCTACAAAATACCACACTTTTGGGATGTAAGTTCAAAATCAGGATTGGATCAAAAGTCTCCTTCCTGGAAATGGATAATTTGGAAGCTCTGGTCCAGTGGGAAACAGGACGCAGGATGATAAAAACCCTGGAGGCTAGTACTTAGTGCACCCCCAAACAAACCCCTTTCACTCTTTTCAAAACAAAAATCTACCAGTCTGCTGCCAACTAAAAAAACACAACTGTTTAATAATTAAAGCAATCAAATTACAAAAGAATAATTAAAAAGAGATATTTCAACATATAAAAAGAAGATTGGAAACCACTGTTACAGACTGATTGAAATCTGCCTCAAATATGCAGACAGATCAAGTTTTCAGGGTCATCAAAAAGTGCAATAAACCCAGTCACTGGACTACAAAAACAAGGAAAGAAAACAGTATGACCTGGCTATTCAGTGTGAAGATGCATAATCTCCAGCAAGATCCAAACAGAATGCAGTGTTAGACTGTGGTTTTTCAAATCCATTCTCCGAAAAGGCCTTCTGCCCTCGTTCCTCAGTAGGTCTTGCTACTTGGGCTACCCACAATGAATGTTCATTCAGGTTTATTTGTATATGTTTTGTCTATGAGCCAGGCGCACGTGCTATCAGGGGCTAGGTGGAGAAGAGGATGATGGAGTCTTTAAGAACCAAATTTGAAAGCTGGCATAAGATAGTGTTTTCCAGCCTTTTCAAGCCCAAAGCACATCTACATTAACAAATATTGTGTGGCCAATCAACGTTTGTGGTAGAGGAGATGTGGACATGGAGAAGACACATACGCCTAAAGATTAGGAGGCTGAAATTAATCCAAACAGGAGATGGGAGAAAGAAATTGCAGCATATGCGCCCAGCTATCTATACCTTGCATGGCATGCTGCCCTTTAATTCTCCTACTCTGGGGCACATGCTGTAACTAGGCAGGAAAAGGCATGTGTGATTGTGTTCTCTGAAAGGAGCTTGTGCATGTTTAAAAGCCATTGCTTATGTCTCTTGTTGCTGTGAGCAGAGCCCAGAGCATCAGGCACTCCTGACTCTTCTATGGCTCACTTGATGGGGTATGAAGGCACACCAGTGTGTCATTGCATACTGGTTAGGAAACACTGGCATAAGGAACACAAAATGGAGGGAGCTAAAAGATGTGCAAGACCTGGGTTGTCCAGAAGTCCATCATAGTATTTGAAAAAATTTTTGGAGCTTCTAAATATGAGTAATAGGCCGGGGCGGGCCCCCTTCCAAGCTAGTTTCACCCACCTGCACTACGTTTCTAGGCAGTGAAAGGAAAGGTGAGAATAAAAAAAATTAATTTGTAATTTGTCCAGTGTCCACAAGGTGGTGCATTTGTTCTTTAAATAGCAGGCCAGGAGATCCTGCCATCCTGGAAGACAGCAGATCTGGAAAGGGAGGGCAGTTCTCCCATTTCCATTTTTAATTGGTTTTAACCATAGCGATTTGCACTGGATCCATCTCCTTCATGGAAATAATGTCCTTGGCACACGGGATCCACACAAGGGCAAGGACATGAAGGCTGTCACTTGTAGCTTAGAGGAGACTTGGGGGAAGTGCGTCGCTTAATGTGGCAGGAGTAGCACAGGAGGTGTCCATCCAGGGGGAAGCAACAGAAACCTTCCTTATCACTGAGCTGCAGGCCACAGTCCTGAGGGGAAGAGAGAGGAACATTAAATGAAGATCCTTTTCATAGTCCATGCACCTCCCTGGTCAATGTACCAGCTTTATGTGTGAGAGGCAGGGCAGGAATCCACTTTGGGAGACCCCCTTCCTAGTCACTGTACAGTTTCTGCATACAAAAGGTGGGTAATCTGAGGATGCTGGCTCCCACAGTAGTTAGGGAGATCACTGACATTGGCCATGAAGTTTCAGATTATCCACACCCAGGTCAATTCCCTTCTTTAAGCAAAGCATCCCTTAAATATGATGTAAACAGGATGCAAAAAAGATAAATATAAGATTTGTCATCGCTTCTGTGGGTTTGGGAGGAAGAAATTCCATGGTGCGTGGTTATGCTTCTCAAAAACATTTGCTGCTACTGAGACATACAATTCTGCAGTTTGATATAGAGAGGCTACAGATCCTGGTGTGCACTGGGAGTATATTAGTTCCCACCCTTGGTGATGGGTGAGAGGAAAGAACTAATGTTAGCCTGTCCCACGTACGAGCTTGGTTTAGGTAAGGATTTGAGGCACTGGCTCCACTCACCTCACAGTGGTAACACTCAAAGTGATATTCGTTGTCCATGGATATCACCCGCACAATATTCTCAGAGCCCTGGCACAAAAAAGTGAGGGTTAGACAGCTGCATGTATGTAACCTGATACTACAATCCTGGATCACAGACTTACTGCCACGGAGCAGAAACATCTTCAATACTAGGGGTGTGCACAGCCAAAGAAACAAATATTCTCATTTAAGACAAACTTTTCCCAATTTTTGTCCACTTCTTTATATTTGTTTCACCAATTCATTTTTTAGGCACATGCTGCATGCAGGAACTTTTTTAAGCAGCAATCAATTGTATGCACATTAATTCAGAGGCATATGTGCATACAAGCATCAAAATGAACCAAATACACACCCCTATCCTGGGTCTCTCGCTTGCTGCCACTGTACAAAGCCCTCCTAGAGCATCATGAATCCCACTGGGGCTAACTCTGCAAGGGATACAGGACCAGTGTCAAACTAGCCTGACTCGGGCTTTTCACCATTGTTTAATGCTGGGGGCTTCACCAGATATTTTTGATTTGAATCACATGGATTCAATAGATTCTGCACGCTTACTGAGTTCTGAGCAGTCTAGACCACAAGATGGCTGGAGAAGTGCCAAGCAGTGGTGCACCCCTGTGCAAGTTAGTGGGAGAATTGCTTGCCAGGATGTGGAAACACAGTGCCCAGGCACTCTCTTCAGTTCATCATACTCAGACCATCTCTGGGACTCATACTCCTTGCCTGCACCCCAAATGCTTGGAGACCCAAGGATTATGTAACCTTTCAATATGAATTGTAACCTTAAGATCTGCTCACCTCTGATGGTAAAATAGGCTGCCCACATGCAGTGCACTTCGGAGCAAAGATTCTGGAAAAGGAAAGAAAACCATTTAGGAGAATGGGGAGGATAATAATTCTAGAGATGTAGCAGCAAGGTCGGTTCTGTGGGGTAATAAAAACAAAAGGCAGTTACGATAAGGTGTCCTTACTTGTGGTAATCTGTGACACAGTACACCTGGTGTGCAAGATCCACTGTGAATGGGATCCCATCCAGACTCTTGTTGCACACCACACAGCGGAAGCAGCCTGGGTGATACATCTTCCCCAGAGCCTGCAGAATCTGCCAAGAGAAACACAATACTTGGGGTAAAGAGCATATCACCCCCTGCTACCTATTTGAGAACTGAGATCGCGCTGTATTTGTGACTCTCTGGGCACCTTCAAATCCTGTTCAAACCTCTGCTATACTCCAACTTAAGAGCCCACATGCAGCTCTGCCAGTGCACCTTGCTCCTGTCCTGGAGCACTCCATGCTACTTCAGTACTAAGAGCCCTACCCACTGCTTTGCCAGTGTTCCCCTTCAGCATCTTGTGCTATTCCGGCTCTGCATTTGCACAATTGCTGTTACCTTTTCTAGGATCAGATGACCACACACACAGCATTTTTCTGCTGCTTCTTGGAATCCTGAAAACTAGGAGTTCAAAGAAAGGAGAGAAAAACAAAAAAAGTTGTGAGCCTTCAGATAAAAGTGAATCAAAAAGCTGATATTTAAAGCTGCAGGAGGTGATGAGTCAGAGCTGAACTTGCATGGGCACTCACCATGTAATCTTCCTGACAGTACACTGACCCATTCACATTGTAGAATGCCTTTCCCCGTAATGTCCGTCCTGAAAAAGAGAAAGAATCAATTTAAGTCACTGCAGATGGCACAGAGTAAGTCAGTACACCACCGTGGACCAAAGAAAACCAGCAAAGTGCTTGTAAGCCAGTGACCCTCTTGGCTTAATGTGAGGATTCAGATGCAGGCATATGGATCTATTCAGGTAGCTGCTGATGTTCCGGGAAGCTTCAAAGCACCTACTTTACCTGACTGCAAACACCCAAGAACACAATTTCAAAATATAAGAGCCAGGGAGACACAAGCAAGACAGGGCTGCTGGGTATGAGAGAGGCGATTTTATTGAGCAGAAGCTCCTAAAAAGATGCTTAGACTCATGAGTTCAATTCCCAGTCTTTTCACTTTGTATGCGACCCTGGAGGCATCCAATTTCCCAGGCCTCGGTTCTAAACCTTGGCTCTATCACTGATTCTCTGTATGTAAACCTAGGGGAATGGCTTTATCTCCCTGTGCCTGAGTTCTAATCCCTGGAAGTAAGTGGGTGATAATGCTCTTCTCCTAGGACAAGCAGGATGAAGTCAGCCACACCTGGTGACGTCATCTGACGGCGCCGAGGACAGAAGTACTCTCTCTCTAGCCCAGAAGGGGTTTTCCCTTCTGGGCAGAACCCCCCCCTCCCCCTGGCCCTACCCCTGGGACCGCCCCTAGCCAGCCACTTTTACCTCTTCCACCTTGCCAACAAGACGGATCTTCTACTCTCCTTTTTTATTTTTAAAATCAAGACATCTACAAGCATTCAAAAACTACAAGCACCATGCCCAAACCTGGGTTTAAGAAATGCCCACGATGCTCACGAAAGATGAACTCCACGGACTCTTATTCCTGCTGCATCCGCTATCTGGGCATTTCACACAAGGTAGAAGAGTGTATCCATTGTGTTAAAATGTCCCCGAGAGCGAGGAAATGCCAAAAAAATATGCTCAGCGAGCTTTTTCCTCCGACGCCGCTCTCCCCTGCTCCGCTGCTTCTGAAGACTGTCGGGACCCGGTTATGCTCGCCGCGGCCCCCCTGCCTGCTCTGATGACCCCTCCTGCTCCAGGTGTGCCTCCTATGGCCTCCACCCATAGCCGCAATGCTCCAGAGCCGTCCTCTCCTGCGGTGGATCCTGCCGGGGTGATCCTGCTGCCTCACGGACCGCCGGGAGCTCCCTCACACGTGGATTCCATGGGGGCAGCCATCTTGAATGATGTCACGTCTGGCCCCGGCTCCTCCTTCCATGGCGCTAAGGATTAGCGCCGAAGTCATCATCGCCGGAGGAGGGGCAGTTCGTCGCACCGATGTCCCCAGCATGGGCGCAGATCCCATTCGGTGTGGAGGCGCCGATCTGGCCCGTGCCGTCATTCTGGGCACAACAAAAGACTCAGCAGCAGCGTCAGCAGCCACAAGCATTGCCGCCGCTTCGGCAGGAGCCGGCACCGTCATCGCAGATGGACCAGCTCCTCTTCTGCTTCCAGCTGGAATTCAGGCTCCCAGGCAGACAGGTATGCTTCCCCCTCTGGACTTCAGCACCTCCTGAACCTCGATCCTTCTCCCCCCCGTATCACCGATGGCCCCCCCCCAAGGGCAGCCAGGGCACTAAGGGCATGATGCACTTTCGGACCGCGCCACGCTTGCTCTTCCGGGGCCACGAGTTGAGGGTTTCCAAGACAATTGCAGTTTTCTCACCTTCCTCTCCACCCTCTTCCAGCAATGGACCCAAGCTTCCTCCACATCTGTGCCAGGTGCCATCGCTCCCAACCTTTTCCCCCAAACCTGCGCATGTCTCCCATCACCAGATCCCCCCCCCCCCCCCGGAGCACCATAACTGATTCCATGCCCGCCCCCGGCGGAACAGGCTGCAACGGGGAAGAAGAGGCGGCGTCAAATTCTGGACTCTGGAGAATGCCCCCTTTCTGCTGCCCCTGAGACCTCCGCCCCAGCAGCAGACCTGGAAACCTTAGCCCCGGTGACAGACCCACCGTCGTCCAGCCCTGAGGATCTCACCTGCCCTAAGTTCCTCTGGAAAGTTGCCAGCGCATTGAACTTGCCTAGCACCTGCGACACATCTGACCAATGCCCGGAGACACAAGCAGCGCGCAAGTTCCTTGAAGCACCTAGAACTGTGACAACCATCCCAGTGTACCCTCTGCTGCACGAGAACCTTCTCGACCTTTGGAAAAATCCCACCTCTGGGCTCCCGGTATCTCGGAAGCTGGATACTAAGTACCAAGTTCAAGCCTCTCCGGGGTTCGACAAATCCCAGCTTCCCCACCACTCCATCATGGTGGAGTCCGCACTGAAACGGTCAAAGTCCACGCATACTCACGCCAACTTTCCCCCAGGAAAAGAACTGAAACTCCTTGATGATATGGGCAGAAAGGTTTTTCAAGGGGCCATGCTGTGTACCAGAGAGTCTTCCCACCAGCTGCAGCAAGCCCTCTACCAAGACGTCCTCTTGGAGAAACTAAAGGCAGCCGTCACCACCCTCAACCAGGAGACGCAGGCGGCCTCTTCCCCCACCATCCTAGATTTGCAGGAGTGCACAAAGCACCAAGTGTGGGCAGCCTTCGACGCTTTCAATGCAGTGGCTTGCACGGCAGCATCCTCCATCTCCGCCCGCCGTCTGGCATGGCTTAGGGCCCCAGGGCTAGAGGAAGACACTCATGACCGCATCGCCGATGCTGCCAGGGGAATCCCTCTTCGGGGACAAGGTTAACGACACCGTCAACGCACTGAAAGACCACTGCACAACACTGAAAACCCTAGCGGACGAGGGCCTAGAACATTCCAGTCACAAGGGCACTTACCACTAAAAGCCCTACTCCTTTTCCTCCTCCAGATGTCAATATGGCTCCTACCAAAAATGGCAGCAACCTTGATACAAGACGCAGCCGTCGCAACCCTCCTACCGGCAAAAACCTCGCCAAAGGGATAGGAAACAACAGAAGCCTCCCCATCCCGGGACGGGGAAAGCCAGCCAAGCCTTTTGACGTTAGGCCCACGGCCAACCCCCCCACAAGGGGACGTTTGGCCATGTTCTTACCAGCCTGGCAGTCTATCACTACGGACAAGTGGGTGCTAGCGATTATCAAGGACGGGTACCGTATAAAGTTCCTCTCAACCCCAGTGCAATATGGACACACACCCCCCCCCTGCAAGGCATCAGAGACTCCCCTTCCTGCCCTTGCGAAGGAGATCCAATCCCTTCTGTCCTCCAACGCCATTGAGCCCGTTCCAACAGGAGAACAAAACTCTGGCTTCTACTCCAGATACTTCCTAGTCCCCAAAAAATCTGGAGGCATGCGCCCCATCCTCGACCTCCGGATGCTCAACAAATTCATTGCCAAAGAGAAGTTCAGGATGCACTCCCTCGGATCCATCCTCCCTCTTATCCAACCCAAGGAATGGCTGACATCCCTGGATCTACTGGAAGTGTACACACATGTTCCGATACACCCGGACCACAGGCAGGACCTGCGATTTCAGGCCACGGGGAACCACTTCCAGTACAAGGTCCTCCCGTTTGGCCTGTCCCCGGCTCCACGGGTATTCACAAAGTGTGTCGCCGCTGCAGCGGCGCACCTCCGCAAACAGGGAATCTGCCTCTTCCCCTACCTCGACGATTGGCTTATCTCAGCCCCATGAGAGTGACCCACACGACTATCGCCCTGCAGTCGGCACTGGGTTTTCTGGTGAACTACCAAAAGTCACACCTGCGCCCCTCGCAACGGCTGGAGTTCATCGGGGCACTCATAGACACCACCAACTCAAAGGCCTTCCTCCCCCAGCAACGGAAGAAAACCATCATGGAGCTGGTACACCCAGGGCCGGCCCGTCCATTGAGCAAGAATGTTTTTTGCACAGGGCCCCGCGTTTCAGGGGGCCCCGCGCAAAGAACATTCTGCTTTAAAAATAAATTAAGTTTTAAAAAAAGCTGGCTGCCGCCGCGGCAGCATCAGAATCGACTGTCCCGCGGGGCCCCCCCCCCCGCCCGACTGAGCCCTCCCTGCCTGGCTGAGCCTCTCTGCGATGGCTTTCAGATCCGTGAAGGGAGAGTGTCTCCTCGCGGCTCTGTTAAGCCTGCAGGGGCTGATGGGAAATTTCCCATCAGCCCCTGCGGGCTTAACAGCCGCGAGGGAGACCGTGAGACACTCTCCCTTCACGGATCTGAAAGCCGTCGTGGAGAGGCTCAGCCGGGCAGGGAGAGCTCAGCCGGGCGGGGGGAGCCCCACGGGACAGTCGATTCTGCTGCTGCTGCGGTGGCAGCGGCAGTAGCCAGCTTTTTTTTTTTTTTAAATTTTCCCTGGGCCGATGGGGGGGAAGGGGGGCTTAGGACTGGTAATGGGCTGGTAATGGGCTGTGGGCTGATCGGGGGGGTTAGGACTGGAGATGGGCTGTGCGCTGATGGGGGGTTAGGACTGGTAATGGGCTATGGGGGGTTAGGACGAAGTAGGTTGATGGGGGGCTAGGACTGGTAATGGGTTGGGGGGTTGCTAGGACTGGAAATGGGCTGAGTGGAAGGGGAGGTTTGAACTGCAAATAGCTGATGGGGAGGGGGACTTGGAATGGAAATGGGCTGTGAGGGGAGGGAGCTAGGACAGGAAATGGGCTGATGGAGCTGCTAGGATAGGACTGGAAATGGGCTGTTGGGGGAGCTAAGATTGGAAATGGGCTGTGGTGGGGGCTTGGATTGAAATGGACTCATGTAGGGGCTAGAACTGGAAGTAGGCTCATGGGGGGCTTGGATTGGAATTGGGCTGAGTGGAGGGGAGCTAGGATTTGACATGGGCTGATGGTGGGGCTAGGAAAGGACTAGAAATGGGCTGATGGGGGCTGGGATTGGAAATGAGCTGATGGAGGGACTCAGATAGGACTGGAAATGGATGGGGAGCTAGGACTGGAAATGGGCTGATGCAGGGACTAGAAGGGAGCGGATGTTGGGGGAGGATTAGAATGGGATGGGGCTGGGAGAGTGAAATGGAGAGGGGAAAAATATTTTGTGTGGGAGGGATGAAAAATCTACAATTGGCCAGGTATTGGGAGAGTAAGTGGGGATTGAGGATGGAGGGGTAAAATTTGAGTGGATGAAATAGGAATGAGGAAAGAGCAAAAGGAGAAAGATTAGTATGTTAAAGCAGATGTAGAGAGAGAGAATGGAAAAAAACTAGAAGAGAGAAGAAAGGACAAATGGACAGCAGACGATGGAGAGTTAGCAGAAGACACGAAGAAACCAGAAGAAAGTGGCTGGAGCAATTGCAACTGAAAAAAAAATGCACAAAAGGTAGAAAAATATCTCTTTATTTTGAATTTATTAACTGGAATATGTCAGCTCGGGGAAATGTAAATCATTTACGTCTGCGCTTTGTTTAGTACAAGAGGAAATTAATTTATAGTTTTATTTCTACAGTGTTGTTGTACATTCCAAGTTTGGCTTTTGGGGTTCCCAGTTTAATTATTGTCTTCCTGTTTCTAAATTGTGATTCCTTGTTTGGTGATGATCTATGTTCTGCAGGTGTAACTGAGCTGAGGTATTCTGTTTATGTAATTCCTATTTGACATTGCCACTTGTTCTGTTTCCCCAGTAGGTCATGTATTGTTGTTCTCTAAAATATATTTGTTTAATATTTGCAGGTAGGGTCTGGTGCTTTGTGAGTCCTGGTAGTGCTGTTACGATACAGCGGGTTTGCTATGGGTTTTAAATGGGCAGTGTTTGTAGTAGTTCCTAATGTGCCTGGCAGTTGGCACTGGATTATAGTAATGTAGAAATCTTTTAGTCTTTCTTTATCCATACATTCATTAAGAGACGTGTTTACTAAAGGTTAGTGTATGGTAACACTATGCAAATATTTATACAAATAAGGCCACTTATGCAAATGAGACCCCACACCGAGACTCCGCACATGGCCCCGCACCCCCCTTGGGCCGCCCCTGGGTACACCATGTACAAGCAGGGAAGACCTCCACCGCTTGGAGACTCCTCTGCCTCCTGGGTCACATGGCAGCTGCCACACAGACGGTTCCTCTAGCAAAGCTCCATATGCATCACCTCCAGTGGCACCTGCGAGCGCATTGGTCCCAACACTCGCAGTCCTTGCACACTACCATCCCATTGATCGAAGCTGTCATCACTTCCATCCGGTGGTGGGCTTACGAAGGGAACCTCTCACGTGGGAGACCCCTCGCCCAGCCAGTGCACCAACTAACCATCACTACCGATGCCTCCCCTGTAGGCTGGGGGGCACATTGCCTACATCTACGGACACAAGGAGCCTGGACAGAACAGGAACAGCAATGCCACATCAACTTGCTCGAGCTCAGAGCCATACACTATGCCCTGGAGGCCTTCCAGAACCTAATCAGCAGGAACGTCACCCTAATCCAAACAGACAACCAGGTGGCCATGTTCTACGTCAACAAGCAGGGCGGGACGGGATCCCGAGCCCTCTGCAGAGAGGCCCTTCAGATTTGGGCCTTCGCAGTCTCCAAGCGCTGCCTCCTCCGGGCCTCTTACCTGCCCGGATCGGAGAACGAGCTAGTGGACAGGCTCAGCCAGCATCTCAATCCCCACAAATGGTCCCTCAAGCTGCAAATCGCTCGTTCACTCTTCCCAACAAGGCCTGCAGCCACAATCCATCCGGGTACACCTGGCGGCTATTACAGCCCTCCACGACCGCTCCGGAAGCAGCTCTGTTGCACAACTGCCCATCATAGCCCACTTCATGAAGGGCTTGGCGAATCTCCATCCTCCAGTCAGGCAACCTGTACCGCACTGGGACCTCACACTGTCCTCAATCAGCTTACGTTGCCTCCCTTCAAACCCATGCAGTCGGTGGACACGAAGTTCGTCTCCTGGAAGACTTTGTTCCTTATAGCCATCAATTCGGCCAGGCGGATCAGTGAGCTCCAAGCACTGGTGGCACACCCACTGTACACGCAGCTCTCCAATGATCACGCCTCCCTCCGGACTCATCCGAAATTCGTTCCGAAGGTAGCCTCGGCCTTCCATATCAACCAGGCCATTGAGCTCCCCACCTTCTACCCAGAACCCCACTCCTCACCAGAAGAGGAGCAGCTCCACACGCTGGATTGCGTCAGGGCGCTACGCCTCTACCTCCTCAGGACCGCAGGCCAGAGGCGCGGCACACAACTCTTCGTCTCCTACGACCAGAACAAACCCGGACGCCCTGTCGCCAAGCGCACCTTGTCCCTCTGGATCTCCTCATGCATCGCTTTCTGCCTGGACCAAAGTGGCACAGAGTGCTCACCAGCTGAGGGCACTGGCTGCCACCATTGCCAACCTGCACTCGGTACCGGTAGCTGACATCTGTAAGGTGGCTACTTGGTCCTCCCTACAGACCTTCCAAAAACACTACTGCCTCGACCTGCAGTCTAGCCAAGCCTTCGGCCAAACAGTCCTAACGATGGCCCATGGACCAGCGCCTAGTTTTTGACTGTAACGGCCAAACGCTGTAAGACACTCGTACCCTGCCCCTAGGGCGCGTACTGCCTTCTTGCACATGGGATTATGGTTATTGATGCATATTGTTATTGTTATTGACCTTGCACATGCTTTGTTGACCTTACACACGCTATGGACATGTTCTGCACCTGTTTCACTCATGTTGCTGATGTTGTCTTCTGCACCCTTCTTTTGCACATGCTATTGTCTGCACATTTTATTACCATTGCGCATGTTCTGCACATGCCTGTATCCATGCCACTGTGATCTCGCATTGTGCCACTTTACGAACATAATAAAATTCTTGTTACTGCACCATGTGTCCTCCTATGTACAGACAGGGCCCCTTCCACCTCAGCCCTTTGCAGCTAGGGAGGCACCAGGTGTGGCTGACTTCATCCTGCTTGTCCTAGGAGAAATCAAGGTTACTTGCCTGTAACAGGAGTTCTCCATTGACAGCAGGATAAGTCAGCCACACACTCCCACCCTACCTTCCCTGCAAGGGGCCCATCTCCTGGCCTACCTACGCCCCTAGCACCTGCTGGCTCAGCTTGGGACATAGTGGCTGGCTAGGGGCGGTCCCAGGGGTAGGGCCAAGGGGAGGGGGGATTCCGCCCAGAAGGGAAAACCTTTTCTGGGCTAGAGAGAGAATACTTCCATCCTCGGCGCCGTCGGATGACGTCACCAGGTGTGGCTGACTTATCCTGCTGTCCATGGAGAACTCCCGTTACAGGTAAGTAACCTTGATTTCTATCTTCTCTCTGGACACCGCCAAATTGATCCAGCACCAAACTGGAAGTGACACTTTGTGCCAGAGGGGTGTCAGGATGCTTTTTCTCAAAAGTAATCAGTAAAATGCATTTGAAATCATGTTTTCATAAACCATGCTCTATAAATCCAAACCTCTTGTGATTAGGCATGAGGAAAGTGAAAGGAAGGCAGAAAAGGGCTGAAAGGGAATTCTCAGCATTCTTGGCCTCTGATGTCAGGAGCCCAGCTCCTTGGGGCGGCCTCCTCTCTGCAGACAGAAGATAGACTGGAATAAAGCTAAGCTCCCTCCCCTTCCACATTCCTGCCTTTCAGATCTACCCCTAGCAACTTACCAACTGCCTAGGCCTTGCAGCAGTACCTGTAAGCTACAGATTCCAAACAAGAGACAAAGGGAAATACACAAGCAGTGCAAGCTTCCCTCACACATATGCACGCACACACACACACCACACTCACCTTCCCAGCACAAAACAGCTACAGGATGGGCAGCAGCAACACAAACTGCAGCCCCCTGCCTCACCACAGAACTGGTACAGGACAAGCAGCAGCAATGAAAACTTTACACACAAAACGCATAGCTCCTACTACAGAACAAGTATAGCACAGGCAGAGACGTGCAAGCTGTATGCACACACACACTCTCTCGCTCTCTCTTTCTTACATTTACAGCAGTGCTCACCAGGCCAACTCACCACAGGAGCAGCAGACAAAGCAGTGAGTATGGAAGAGGCATTCCAGAGCTTGACAGGCGTTGCTCTGTCCATAAATTCCTTTGTTGCACTTTATGCAAGTCCCTATCACAGAAGAAAAATCACACTACTTTATCCAAGAAATATTCAGTCATTTGATGTATAGATTCATCCCAATCTTTATCATGTTCTTATCTTGACTCTGTCACTGGGTCTATGTGTGTGATGTTGGGAGAGTCATTTTATCTTCTCTGTGCCTCAGTTCTAATCCCCGGCTTTGTCGTCTGATCCTCGGGAAGTCACTTTATCTCCCTGTGTTTCAGTTCTAATCCTCAGCTTTGTAACTGACTCTTTGTGACCCTAGGAGAGCTACATTTTTCCTCATCCTTAGCTTTAATCTCCAGCTCCAGTGATATGAATTCCATACAAGCAGCCCAAGAAGGGCCCACTTTACAGTTGCTCTCCATATCTTCGGAGGCGGATCCACTATGTTTTGGGGGTCCTTTCTGATATTTTGCTTGGGAGCCCTTAATTTGAACTTCCGCCACTTGGTGCTGTCACAGAATCTCTGTTTGGACTCTTTGGAGGGGGAGGGGCGTTTCTATGCTTCTGCGTTATCTCTATGAGCTTCCGTTCTTGTTTCCCATCTCTCTCATGGAATCTCCATGTGAACTTTGGGGGACTCTCTCATGTTCTCTCCCCATGCTTCAGTTTTCCCTTTCTAGCAGAGATTCTCCACTTAGCCAGTCAGGATAATCAGAGTGAATATGCATGAGGTAGAGATCTGCATACAGACAAAGGCAGTGCATGCAAATCTCTATTATGCATATTCATTGTGATTATCCTGAAAACCAGACTAGCTAGGTGTGTCTTGAGGAATGGGATGAGAACCCCTGGTTTAAAGGCTCATGATCTATGGATGAAGTGTGGAGTACATGTCTGGGCTTATTAACAGTGACAGCTACCTCACAAAAAGCATCTATCTCCTCTTGCGGTAGGCCAACAAGCTTGAACATGACATAATAGGCATAGCAGTGGCTCTTCCAGCACAAATGTGAAAATTCAATTGTGGATGAATGTTAGCTGTGGAGGAGCTGTAGGAAACTGGGGAGGCGTGCTGGGTTTTGGGGGAGTTGTAGGTAATGGTGGAGGAGCGCTCACTGTGGGGGAGGTGTAGGGAAGTGTTAGGGCTGGTGCAAGGATATTGGGCACCCTAGGCAAACCTTCATCTTGCATCCCTCTCAATTAACTATCAAGACCCTAGCAACATTTCCTCTAAAGTGCATGGGAATCCACCGACCTTCTTACTGTCTGGGGATGGTGCAGCAATCCTGTAACTTCAGTTGTACAGGCTCCCCAGAAGTCTCTTTGCCTTACTTGATTGAAACCGTTAGATTGCTGCATCACCTCGACAGTAAGAAAGTGGATGGCAGACTGCCACACACCTTAGAGGGCATATTGAATCCTACTGTGAGAAACTAGCTCAACTTAAAGAAGACAAAGTGATGGGACCAGATGGGATACACCCTAGAATACTGAGGGAACTTGGGGATGTTCTAGCAGCTCCACTGACTGACCTTTTCAATGCCTCGTTGGAGTCAGGAGTGGTGCCAAAGGACTGGAGAGAGGCACATGTGGTCCCTTTACACAAAAGCGGAAGTAAGAATGTGGTTGAAAACTACAGGCTGGTTAGTTTAACTTCGGTGGTACGTAAATTATTGGAAGCGCTGCTGAAAGAGAAAATAGTGAAGTTTCTGGAGTCCAGCGGATTACAGGATCAGAGGCAGGTCTTGTCAGATAAATCAGATTGATTTCTTTAACTGGGTGACCAGGAAATTGGACCGAGGAAGAGCACTAGATGTGGTGTATTTAGATTTCAGTAAAGCCTTTGACACTGTTCCGCACAGGCGACTTATAAACAAACTGAGCACTCTAGGGATGGACCCTAAAGTTACTGCTTGGGTTAGAAATTGGTTGAGTGGAAGGCGACAAAGGGTACAGGTAAATGGAGCTCACTCTGAGGAGAAGGAGGTTACCAGTGGTGTGCCCCAAGGATCTGTCCTTGGTCCGATTCTTTTTAACATCTTTGTTAGTGGTATAGCGGAAGGGCTGTCAGGTAAGGTTTGCCTCTTTGCGGATGATACCAAAATCTGCAATAGAGTAGACACCCAGGAAGGTGTAGATAACATGAGGAGGGATCTAGCTAAGCTTGAAGAATTGTCTAGAATTTGGCAGCTGAGATTTAATGTTAAAGAATGCAAGGTCATACATTTGGGCTGCAGCAATTCAAGGGAGCAATATAGTATAGGAGGTGAAGTACTTTTGTCCACTAAAGAAAAGCAGGACCTAGGTGTGATTGTGTCTGATGATCTTAAAGTAGCTAAACAGGTAGAAAAGGTGATGGCAAAAGCTAGAAGGATGCTTCGGTGCATAGGGGGAGGAATGGCCAGCAGAAGAAAGGAGGTGTTGGTGCCTTTGTATAAGTCTTTGGTACGACCTCATTTGGAGTATTGTGTGCAATTCTGGAGGCCGCACCTTCAAAAGGATATAAACAGGCTGGAGTCCATACAGAGGGTGGCTACTAAAATGGTTAGTGGTCTTCATTATAAAGCATATGAGGACAGACAAGGATCTTAATATGTACACCTTAGAGGAAAGGCGGGATAGAGGTGATATGATTGAGACGTTTAAATACCTACGTGGCATAAATGCACAGGAGGAGACCCTCTTTCGATTGAAAGCAAGTTCTGCTACGAGGGGACATGGGATGAGGGTGAAGGGGATAGATTCAGGAGTGATATGTGGAAATATTTCTTTACGGAAAGAGTGGTGGATCTGTGGAATAGTCTCCCAGTGGAGGTGGTAGAGATGAGAACAGTATCTGAATTCAAAGAAGCATGGGACAAACACAGAGGATCTCTGAAGGAAAAAAAGGGAACGTTGTAGTGGTTGATATGGAAGGACAGACTAGATAGGCCATGTGATCTTTTTTTGTCATCAAGTTTCTATGCTTCTCTATTGCCCACTACATCCTTCAAGACTTTGGTAATTAAACTCAACAATTTTAGTTCCACTCTATAAACTGCTTTGATATCAATGGAGAGTGGTATAGCAACAAATGAAAATAAATAAACAATCATAATCACCCCAATGCTATCCCTCCCAGAATGAAACTGTAAATTTACATAATCTGAAATCCTATTAAACTTTGATTCATAATAATGTCAGTTTACAAAATGTGTTTATCTTGGTAAATTAGTTCTTTGAGACTTGCCCACCCTATCTGCAGATAACAGTACATGCCGATGGTCCTTTGAGTTTGTCTGGCTACTAGAACCTGTTGCTTTGCTTTGACTGCAGCTGCTCTATTCCGCCCCCAGAAGTTGCCACTCTAGGTGGCTGCCTAGTCTGCCTAATGGGTACAGTACAAGGGTCAGATCTGTAGGGCAGCATCTTTGATCTCTTTTCTTCCTTTTCTTTATTCTCCTTTTACTAACTGCAATTCCTTTTGCATTTTTTTTAATGTAACATTTTGATTGTAATCCACTTTGCTGTTACTCAAGAAACAGTATATTAAATACCAATAAACCATAAATCATGGTTAAGTCAGCCCTGGGAATGGTGAATCTATAGGGAATGGGAGAGGAAGGATGGTTGGGGAGGGGTACTCACGTTGAGGGAACTGTAGAAGATGTGGAAGGAGGGGCTCCTTGGGGTCTGGATCTTGGAGGAATGTTAAGACCCTTCCCTTCCTGTGTGGCACTTCAGGTGAGACAGGAGCCTGCTTGCTGCTCCTCTCTCATCCATCACATTCCCTGAATTCCTGTGGTAGGGAGCGCGAGGCGTGCATTCCACAGGGCATGTGTGAGCAGGACCAGAAACACCTTATGGGAAGAGGGCTGGGTAAGAGAGAGGCAGCAACAAGAAAAGGGCTGTGCGGCAGCACTCCCTCCACACACTCTTCAGTTCCCTCCACAGCCAGCGCTCCTCCACCATTCTCTAAAGCTTCCCCCACCATTCCTGCAATCCCCCCAACCAGCACTCCCCCACCATTCCCTGAAGCTAACCCCCACACCACTGCTAGCACCCATCCATCATTCCCTAGAATGCCCCCATCCTCATCTCAACTTCCAGCAGCCAGCCAGCCAGCACTACTCTACCATCCCCTTCAGGTCCTCCATGCAAAGGAGCTGTCCCAAGGATAATTTTCCAGCTCAGGAAAAGGGAAATACAGTATATCTGAGATAGAAAAGGCAGAATTAAAAAAGCATATTAATTGGTCCAATAAAATGTTATCAAGCAGAAGTTGTTCAATGGTCTCTGGCATACTCACCAAAATAATCCTCTCTGTTCTCAGGCTCCTGTCCCCTGGCCCGGGATGTCTTGGGCATCGGAGTGACCCACTTATCCCATCCAGACTTCTCTTCCTCGGCCACACCAGCTGCCACCAGCTCCGGATTTGAGTCCTCCTTGAAGCCCACCCCAACGGACTCTTGCAGCTCTGGATCCCTGGGGACCAGCTCTGCATAGCCTGTGACAGAGTGGCGAATGGGCTGGTGAACCTGAAGGCTACTGAACGCTGGCGGGTAGGAGTGACGGCTGTCCTGCTGCCAGAGCAAGTGCAGGGGCTCATGCAATTCTGGGACAGGGCTGGCATGCCGCTGGTCATAGCTAAGGCTAATGCCACTGGTACGGTTGCTGTAGCCACAGTCCAGGGCCAAGCTAGTAGATGATCGCTTGCTGCTGTCGCTGGCAGTGCTGGCAAAGCTGGAGCGTGAGCTTGCTGCCCCCGTGGGTTGCCGTGCTGGCGGGTTGAGACGGAGCCCTAGCTCACCACTCAAATCCCCAGCACTATAACGTTGTGATGCCCGTGGCCTCTCCTCCCACTCCCCGGAGCTGTATCGGTGCAAGTCCAGGGAGAGCCGATGACTTCCTTCCTTTATGCCCACTGCTACTTCCCGTGGGGAGTCAGAGTCCCTGAGTCTCACGCGTCTCTCCACTACTCCTGCTGCCATGGAGCTTGGGCCAGGGGTGCTAATTCGGCGGCGGGAACAGCGCAGGAACTTATCTCTGAACGGACCAATGCTTGTGTCTGCAGCCTCCGCTGCTGCTTCATTCTTCTTCTTGCTGGACCTGGTGCTGCCTGAATCAGACAGTTTCAGTTTTTCTAGTATCTTACTGACTTCCTCGCCAATGCGATCCATCCTGTGTCCAAGACTATATATAGTTATTCAATTAGGAAGTACCAAATAAGCCCTCTAAAAGTGATACCCTGCGCCCATCCACGGCTGTCTTGTTGTAGTGTCCCAGGTAATATCACTCCTCTGCCACTATGAAAGCACAATATCCTGAGTGTTCACTCTTTTGCCAGTGTATCAGCCTAGTGTCTCAAGTGACTGCGTCTTCACAGCTGTAACAGCCTAGTATTCAAAGTAATTGTGTTCATCTATTGCTGTCCCAGTGTGGCATCCCAAATGGCTGTGCTTTCCCACAGCGATCGTGGCATGGTATCCCGAGTGATCACACTCTCTCAGTGCCAGCACAGCGTCCTGAATTATCTCACTATCCAGCTGCTCTCCCCGCGTGGTAGCGCCAGTGATCTTGCTCTCTGGCTTCTCTCCCATGTGGTATCACCTGTGATCTCAAGCTTCGGCTGCTCTCCCATGTGGTATCTCAAGAGAATGCCGTCCTGTACAACTTCTTTCTCTCCCTCCTCATGGAGGATAAGGTTATCCACAACTTCCTGGGTCCTGTATCCAATCCTGGCAAGGGAAGGGGAAGAATCACAAAGAAATCGTGTGCTGGTCCTCTTTAAAGTCTTTGCACATATATCTCCCTGGATCTGTGTCTTTCTGCCACTGTGATTGCTAGCACAGAGTCTGGATACACATATCCTGCGAGAGTCTGAGCAGAGTCTGGTCTCCTCCAGCTGCAGAAGGCGAGGAGGAGGAGCAGACAAAAAGTTAATGCATTTTCTTCTGGTTTTTTTTGTTGTTGTTTCTGCCTGCCAGGGCCGGATCTTTCTTTCCCTTCCCTGCCTTTCCCAGGCGGGATATCCTGGGTTCTCCTGTCCTTACAGGGCCGAGGGCTTCTGGGTTTCAGTTCAGTTCTTCTCTGGAAGAATTTGGGATGGAGAGGGGGGTGGGGTGCTGGTGGCAGAGATGGTTCAGGAAAAGGAAAGCACAGGGAAACTTTGGTTTAGAGCTGGAATGTGGTGGAGGGGGCTGGGGGAGGTGCTGGGACTGGAGCTTCATGTTAAACACTGAGGGACTTTGTTCCCTGGCTAGAGGGAGGGAGGGAGGGAAGAAGAGAGACAGGGATAAAAAGAGGATAGATACAGGAGAGGGAGGGAGGGAGAGAGAGAGAGACAAGAGAAAGATGCACACATTGAAGAAGGATAAATGAAGAGAGGGATATAGAAACAACTTTTATCTAAAAAGTCATGAATCAGGGCACAGCCTTGACCACGGACCAGCAACTTGTTTTTGAGTGAAAACTCTGCCATCAGTGCCAGCAATAGTGAGAAAGGGGACCTCATGAAAAAATGCATCCAGAAGGAATTCCCTGCACCTTCTCACTACACCTCCTCAGTGATACAATCTAGCCAACATTTTTTACAAGTAATTTGCTATCAAAAATGGTGGTAGGAGTGCCAGCCATCACCAGCCTCTGCCTTAAACTATGTAAACCTTGACCTAACACCAAGTGCCAGGTGTACCAAGTATTTTTTCTAGAGACACAAAGGTGCAGCAAGGAAACATTAGATTAGTTTCAGTACCTCAATAAAACTAATATTAAAATTATTGGATAACATCATTCATCGCATTTCAAAAGAGATATAGCAGAAGTAGAGAAGATACAGAGAAGTACAAGAAAACTGATAAAGGGGATAGAATGATTCCCTTCTTTATCGCCCCTCCTGTCCAGTCCCCAACATCTGGGTTGTCACTTCTCACCACTGCTGGACTGTCGGGACTGGACTGGAGGTCCTCAAGGAAAGCCAATTAGCAGGTAAGGTCTAATTTCACCTTATGAAGAAAGGCTAAGCTGTTTAGGACTCTTTAGCTTAAAGAAGAAACAGTTGAGAGAGGGGATATGATAGAGGTTTATGAAATCATGAGTGGGGTGGAGTGTATAAGAGCACTCAGTTGATTTATCACCAGACAAAATAAGAGTGGTGACAGGGAATTTCCCTATAATATTCCTTGCTGGATTTTGATAATAGAAATTACAAAATTCCCATCCTCATAATTCAGATGGAGTATAGTTTGACACATTTTCATGGTGAACTTGAAATATTCAAGTCAATCCAAGGTTTATTTTGTACATTTCAAGGCTATATATAATCAAAGAGTGTGTGTGGGATGCTATGAAATGATTTCTTATAATAAATCCAGGCTAAACCAGTGATTTTGGAGTTTCTTACCGGCCATGATGACTTTATATAGCTGCAACTGGTGTTTGGTTCTATGTGATCCCTTTTTATTGCTTCTGCTTTGTCTCCATGATGTTAGGCTTCAGTTGATATCATCATATATTCTAATGACATCTATTGCACAGAACAATTTGTAAATTATGAGTATACAAGTTCTTGGGCGATTTTTGTGAACGTTACATGGGTCTCCTTTCAGAAGTGTTTTACATATTATTAGCCATTGTGGTAAATCTGGCTGCCTGATTCACAGAATTTTACAAGGTCTTTGTGGAGTTTTAATTGTTTAAGCCAAACATTGGGCACTACATCCTGGCTAAGGCTCTTCCAGTTTAAGGTTCTGCTTCTTAATCTGTCTTCTAATTCCTTTGTGGTTACTTCAGCCATTCCATTGTTTTGAAGTTCACCTTGGTAAGTTGCTTATATACATGACATCCTTTGAACTCCAGAAGGAAGCTCTTTTTTGCATGCCATAAGTACTACAATAAGCCTTAGCAGTAAATTTGAGAGATTGAGATCATACTCCATATGCCCTGTCTTAGAAGTGAAGTTCCTGAGCGGTCCTCCAGTTTAGTCCTCCACATCCGGGTAGTGTACCTCCTGCTGCAGCACGGAGACTGGACCAATCAGAATCTTGCTCTCATGATGTATGCTGCTGGAGCTCCTATCAGCCCCCCAGTGTGTCCAATTTTCATGCAGCAGGAGGACCTGTGAGCCTGGCACTGGGCTCACTTAGAGACGTGGAGGAAACACTAGTTAGCAACATTTGGGGTTTCCTTTCTTAGTTTCATTGGTATTTTTCTTTTATTTTATTTAGATAGCTGTCTCTTTAAATAAAAAATAACAGAAAATAAAGGGGGGCCGATCAAGGAGCCGAGCCTGCACAGACTTTCTGACCCAGTCACTGGCAGAGGTGCTGAAGGCAGTGTGCTATTGTAGATCTCTCCTCCTAGACAGTACGGGGGAGAGATCTTTCATAGTCAGCCCCGTTCCTGGCTTGAAACGCCAGCTGTGTTCGTCACGGCTCTGGCGTGCTGCCGCTTCTGGAGAGTTTCTCTCACGCTTGTCGGGGCTGTACCGCAGTCATCGCATGAAGTCAGCGGCTATCTGGCTTTCAACTCTTTGGAGTCAAGGGGTGAGTTAGGCAGTGCCGCGGCACTGCATACGTGCATTTTTATTTCTTTATTTATTATTTTGAGCGGGCTGCTTATCGCGCTGTCTTCTTTGTTTTCCCGCCGTTTTTTTGCCTTCAGCCGCCGGTGCCGGCGGCCATTTTAAAGTGCCGGTGTTTCTTTATTTTTCCCGCTCTTTTCCTCCTTGCGGGCTGCTGCGTTTTCTAGGCATTTAGGTCAGTCCCGGGGTGGCCTTTCTTCAGCCTCGCGGTCCTTACCTCCACGGGCATTATATATAAAAAAAAAAAAAAAGCTTTTTGCTCAATTTTTCATTGCTGGCTCCTTGGTCCTTCTAGGACTGGTGGCTCTTTTCCTCAATGGCTGCAAGACCACAGTGTTTGGTGTGTGGGTCTCGCAGAGGGGCTGTATCGGAGTCAGGGATTTGCAAGGGCTGCACGTCGGTCTCTTCTGACATAGAGCATCAAATGGAAGGCAAGGCTCTATTGGACCCCGTCAGTCCTGCCCGGCAGACTGACAGGGAGTCGTCTCCAGTTCCTCAAGCTCCAGTTTCTCCTGTGGCGCCTAAGGGGCAAGGGGTTCCCTTGCCCGGGGATACGTCAGAACCTTCCTCGATGGATTTTTCGCCAGATTTTGTTCTTCTGATGCATCAGGCGTTTCGCTTGGGCCATTTGGGCAAGCTGCCAGACGCCGGGTCTTCTCCGTTGTCCCTCCCCTCCCGTTCTGGTGAGGAGGGTCAGCGGAATGTCCCAAAGCCAGCTAAGCGCTCTCGGTTCTCATTTGAGAGTGAGGACGTCGACTGGCAAGAGCCTGAGTTGCCAGTGGAGGCCGAGGACATCAGTGAGGAACTGAAGGAG
Organism: Ichthyophis bannanicus; assembly: GCA_033557465.1. Lineage (NCBI taxonomy): Eukaryota > Metazoa > Chordata > Amphibia > Gymnophiona > Ichthyophiidae > Ichthyophis > Ichthyophis bannanicus. The sequence continues at coordinate 128,934,201 of CM066048.1, forward strand.
GGGGAGATCCCGGAGCCTGAGGATCAGGCCCGGATCATTCGTGTCTTTCGAAGAGAGGAGTTGGTTCCGTTGATTACAGAGTCTCTTCAAACGCTCAATCTTGCCTCAGCGCCTTCGGTTAAGGAGGAAGGCTTGGAAGATCCCCTCATTCAAGCGGTACGGGACTCTCAGGTAGTTTTTCCAGTACACCGAGTGGTGGATCAGATGATTCAAACTGAATGGGATCAGCCCGAATCCGGTCTAAAGGGCATTCGCACAATGAACCGGTTATATCCACTAGCGGACAAGGACAAGTTTAAATCGCCGCGAGTTGACGCACTAATTTCGGCCGTCACCAAGAAGACCACGATTCCAGTCGAAGGCAGTGCGGCTTTGAAGGACACGCAAGACAGGAAAGTAGACGGGTTGTTAAAACAGGCCTTTGAAACCAATGCTTTGTCTCTGCAGGCCTCTATTTGTGGAGCCTGGGTGGCTAGAGCGTGTTTGAGATGGGCTCAACGTTTGGGATAAGACTCCAACTTGGACCAGCAGAAATTGTTAGAGGTGGCTCGCTTGGAATCTGGGTCTGCTTACTTGGCGGATGTTCATTATGATTTGATTAGAACATTGGCTAATAGTATGGCTTCCTTGGTTGCGGCGAGGAGGTCTATTTGGTTGAGAAATTGGGCTGCTGATGGCTCCTCTAAGTCGCGACTCAGTAAACTTCCCTTTAAAGGAAAATTGTTGTTTGGGGAAGATCTTGATAAGTTGGTAAAAGATTTAGGAGACTCTAAAGGTGGTAGACTTCCGGAGGATAAGCCTAAACTCAGCAGAAATTTGTCGGTCACGCGAGGTCCGTTTCGGGACTTTCGCAGATTTCGGTCTTCCCGTTTGTGGAGTTCCCAGCGTGGTAGATTTGGGTCCCGATCTCAAGGGTTTTGCGGCTTCCGAGGAGCGGGCAGGGGGTTTGCCCCTGCCGTCTCTTCGTCTTCCTATTCCTTTACACGCAAGCCGCAATGAAGCGAGGCGGGCCCTGGAGGGAAGTCCGGTTATCGGGGGTCGCCTTCGGAGCTTCCTTCCTTCCTGGGCCCGGATAACGTCAGATCAGTGTGTGCTAGAGGTCATCCGAGAAGGATATGCACTGGAGTTTGCCTGTCCCCTTCGAGAATCCTTTGTTCTGTCTCCCAGCAAAGGCCAGCACAAGGAACTAGCAATTCAGTTAACGTTAGATCGCCTCATAGCTTTGGGGGCGGTAGTTCCTGTTCCGTCTGCCGAGCGCGGTCTGGGTCGTTACTCCATTTATTTCGTGGTGCCAAAGAAAGACGGGTCGCTCTGTCCTATTCTAGATCTCAAGGGAGTCAATCGTTGTCTCTGGGTACCTCATTTCCGTAAGGAAACCCTGAGGTCCGTCATCGTGGCGTTGCGTCAAGGGGAGTTCCTGACTTCTCTATATCTTTCCGAGGCATATTTGCACATTCCTATCTGCTCGGTACATCAGCGTTTCCTACGGTTTGCGTTCCTGTGGGGACACTTTCAATTTCAAGCTCTACCCTTCGGGTTAGCGACAGCGCCGCTTACCTTCACCAAGATCATGGTGGTGGTGGCGGCGGCTTTGCGACAAGAAGGTGTCTTGGTCCACCCTTATCTAGACGATTGGTTGATTCGGGCGAAGTCCGAAGGGGAGAGCTTGCAGGCTACGGGGAGAGTAGTGGCTCTACTGCAATCTCTCGGCTGGGTGATCAATACAAAGAAAAGTCAGTTAGTGCCGATGCAGTCCCTCGAGTATCTCGGAGTTCAGTTCGACACGGCGAGAGGTTTGGTTTGCTTACCGGCTCGGCGTGTTCAGGCCTTGCAAAGTCTAGTGCGCACTTTCCTCGGGATGCCCGCTCCTTCCGCTTGGTGGTACCTGCGGTTGTTGGGAACGATGGCGGCGACTCTAGAGGTGGTTCCCTGGGCCAGGTTTCACATGCATCCACTTCAGAGAGCCCTATTGCGTCGTTGGTCAAACCAGACGGATTCGTTGAACAAGCGGTTACCTTGTCCGAGCCGCGTTTGGCGGGCTCTGTAGTGGTGGATGTGCTCACGGACATTGCGAGAGGGTCTGCCTCTGGAGCAGCCTCTTTGGGTTCCGTTAATAATGGATGCAAGTCTGATGGGTTGGGGAGCCCACTGTGAGGGTTGTTACGCGCAGGGGACATGGTCAACCCAGGAAGCCTCCTGGTCGATCAACCGGCTCAAGCTTCGTGCGGTGCGAAGAGCGCTGGAGGCCTTCGAGTCGGCACTGAGGGGGCGAGCGGTCCGAGTACTCTCGGACAATTCAGCAACGGTGGCGTACATCAACCGTCAGGGCGGCACAGGCAGCGTGGCCTTGGAGGACGAGGCAGAAGCGTTATTCCAGTGGGTCAAGCTCCGTCTGCCAGCTATTTCGGCAGCGCATATCGCGGGAAAAGACAATGTCATGGCAGATTTTCTCAGCAGGGTGCAGTTGGATCCCGGGGAGTGGGAACTGCACCCGCAGGTATTCGCACAGATAGTTCGCCGGTGGGATCCTCCAATTATGGACCTCATGGCAACTTTTCAGTCGGCCAAGACAGGTCGATTCTTCAGCAGGTGGAGAGAACGTATGTCCGAAGGGATCAACGCCCTGATTCAGCCATGGCCGGAGGACGGGCTCCTCTATGTCTTCCTGCCATGGGCGTTGATCGGCAGGGTGATCCAGCGCATCGAGGCGCATCGCGGACAGGTGCTGCTTGTGGCTACGGATTGGCCCAGGCGTCCCTGGTATGCGGATCTGGTGCAGTTGATCAATGGGGTGCCGTGGAGGCTCCCGGCCCTGCCGGATCTGCTGATTCAGGGACCTCTGCGGCTGCCTCAGGTGGCTCGATTCTCGCTTACGGTTTGGCCATTGAGAGGGCTCGCTTGAAGAAAAAGGGCTATTCATCAGCGGTTATTGCCACTCTGCTGCGGGCTTGCAAATCATCCACCTCCCTCGCATACGTGCGGGTGTGGCGCATTTTTGAAGACTGGTGTTCGCGCCGTAAGATTCGAGCGGCGACGGCCCCTATTTCCATGGTCCTCAGTTTTTTGCAGGACGGCTTTGACAAAGGGCTAGCCGCCAATTCCTTAAAAGTTCAGCTGGCGGCTCTCGCATGCTACAGGGGCAAGGTGCTAGGGGTTCCTCTGGGGATGCACGCTGACGTACGACATTTTCTCAAGGCAGTTTTCCGGCTGAGACCGTCACGCAGAGTTGCTATTCCCCCTTGGGATTTGAATCTGGTACTGCAAGTGTTGGCTCGACAGCCCTTTGAACCTCTACGGCAAGCGTCCGTGAAAGATCTGACCCTAAAGACAGTTTTTCTAGTGGCCATCTGTTCGGCATGGCGCATTTCGGAGCTACAGGCGCTTTCGTGCCGGGAACCGTTCTTATCTTTTTCTAGGGATCAAGTGGTTTTGAGACCAGTCCCTTCCTTTCTTCCTAAGGTGGTTTCTCCCTTTCATTTGAATCAGTCCGTTTTCCTACCGGTGTTTCACTCTGACGCGGCAGGTGACTCGGAGGCCGGATTGCATCGCTTAGATGTCCGACGGGTGTTGCATCATTACTTAAAGGTCTCAGGGGCGTTCCGCAAGATGGATCGATTGTTTGTGCTTTTTGGTGGAGTGCGGAAAGGTGAAGCAGCGGCGAAGTCGTCTATTTCTAGGTGGATTAAGGAAGCGATTGCTTCGGCGTATGTTGTGCAAGGGCGTGCGGTCCCGTTGGGGTTACGAGCCCACTCTACTAGAGCGCAAGCGACTTCGTGGGCGGAGCATAGTCTGGTTCCACCAGTGGAGATTTGCAAAGCGGCTACTTGGTCGTCTCTCCATGCTTTCAGCAAGCACTACCAGTTGGACGTGCTGGCCGCTCGGGATTCTTGTTTTGGTTCGGCGGTATTGCGCGCCGGTTGGCAAGGTCCCGCCCATTCCTAACTGCTCTGCTACATCCCGGATGTGGAGGACTAAACTGGAGGACCGCTCAGGAAATAGAAATTACACTTACCTGGTAATTGTAGTTCCTGGAGGGTCCAGTTTAGTCCTCCTTCCCTCCCTTCAGTCAATTTTTTTCAGTCCGGCGCGCTTACTGCGGGGAGAAGGAGAGTCCTATAAGACATTTCATGGGGAACCCTTGTGATAGGGGTTTCTAGGTCTTTTCTCTTCTTTCTGTGGAAGGTCAGTTCTTTCTTTTACTATCTGTAGCTGCCAGTTGTGTCAGGTAAGCGGCAGAGGCAATGTGCAGTGTTTTGGCTTCCTCGTTTGGGGAGGGGGTTCATCTTAACTGTAAAGGGGTTTAGTTATGATAAGGTTTAACATTTTTACTTCTTTAATATGTTGCTTCTTTAAGTCTGCTTTGAGCCAGCCCGCCCCCAGCAACACTCCTGCCCAATCGGGGCAGTGGGAGACCCGACCGGGCAGCTCAAGCCACCTTAAAAGCGGCGTCCCTGCACCGAGGGAGCCGCTTTGAGCCAGCCCGCCCCCAGAAACACTCCTGCCCAATCGGGGCAGTGGGAGACCCGACCGGGCAGCTCAAGCCACCTTAAAAGCGGCGTCCCTGCACCGAGGGAGCCGCTTTGAGCCAGCCCGCCCCCAGCAACACTCCTGCCCAATCGGGGCAGTGGGAGACCCGACTGGGCAGCTCAAGCCACCTTAAAAGCGGTGTCCCTGCACCGAGGGAGCCGCTTTGAGCCTGCCCGCCCCCAGCAACACTCCTGCCCAATCGGGGCAGTGGGAGACCCGACCGGGCAGCTCAAGCCACCTTAAAAGCGGCGTCCCTGCACCGAGGGAGCCGCTTTGAGCCAGCCCACCCCCAGCAACACTCCTGCCCAATTGGGGCAGTGGGAGACCCGACTGGGCAGCTCAAGCCACCTTAAAAGCGGCGTCCCTGCAGGCCGCGCCCGCGCCTGGCGGGCCCGCGCCAGAGGGCCCTTTGGCGTGGCCCTTAGGCGCGGCACAGAGGCGCAAACAGCTCCACTAAAGCAACACGAACGCCGGAGCAAAAACAGTGAAAAGAACAACAAGAAACAGGAAATCCACTACATCAGCATTCCACTACAGCAGCGATTCATTACAGCACCGAAGACACAGCAACGACAACCAACGCCTTCACCAATCAACACCGAAGCCCAGCCTGGTCCCCAAACACCAGGTACCCTCACCGATCATGTCACCTTTCGTAGCCCCCATCTACCTTCTCACCCCCCTCTTGACCCTCTGCCCCCCCCCCCCCCAATGCACTCAACAACCCACTCTGGCCCACTCAATCCACTCAACCCACACTCTCACACAAACCAAAACAAACTCACTCACAGGCTCAGCACACAGCCACTCACATCACCAACCCTCCACCCCATCTCCACATCACCATCTCTCTAATCAATGCACGCTCTGTCAGAAATAAATACCACATGCTCCATGACCTAATCACAACTGAGCAGATAGACATCCTATGCATAACAGAAACCTGGCTGACCGACACCGACACAGTACTAATGAACCAACTAGCCCCAGAAGGATACACCCTCCATCACTGCTCCCGAGAGCACACCAAAGGAGGGGGTGTCGCCATCATAGCAAGAACCGACCTCCACCTCAGGACCCATTCCTTGGAAACCACCACTGAAGCCGATCTCCTCACCCTCACCAACAAACACCTCTCAATATGTCTAATCTACTGTGCACCCACCGCAACCACTGACCTACCAAGATTACTATAACACATATCAGAAAGCACCAGCTCGACTAAGGAACAAATCATCCTAGGAGACTTCAACCTCCCATCACTTCAAGAAGAACATGCAACAACCTTCCGCACCGCTATGACTGCAATGGATCTGGTACAGATCATACAGGAACCCACCCACGAAAAAGGCAACACACTAGACCTCATCTTCCTCAACTCCACAACCACCGCCTCAGCAAAGAACCCACGGATCTCGCCAGTACCTTGGTCTGACCACCACCTCATCACCTTATCCTACACATACCAACATAAGACCAACAAGGACGATAGACACCACATAAGACGATTTAAACCATTTAACAAAAAGGACTTCATAGAACAAATTCTACCCAAACTACAAACAAACTCCAACGACATCAATGACCTCATAAACAACTGGAATACTACGATCTCCACAGCGTCCGAAGCTTCAACAAATATAACCGTCACCAGACCCCCTTCCACAAAGGCCAGATGGTATACTCCTAGTCTTCGAAAGCTAAAAACAAAACTCAGGAGAACTGAAAGAAAATGGAGAAAAACCCAACAACGCAAATGACAAAACAAAATACCTATACGAACTCAACGCATATCACTATGAGACTGACAAAGCAAAGAAAATCTACCACATGAAAATCATCAATACCTCCATAAACAAACCTTGTGAGCTCTTCCAGATAATCAAAAAGCTGACAAAAACACCACACAACTCTGACCAACTACCGCAGATTCCACCAGAACTACTGGCCCGTCAATACAAACAACTACAACAACCACAAAACCTGCAAATAACCTCACGGTCAACTACAGAGAACCTCCACCCCAACTTGCACAGTGACTGGACCACCTTCAAAGAAACATCAACAGAAGAAATTTCAATCACTATCACCTGCCTCCACACCACCACCTCACCGCTGGACCCATGCCCCACTGACTGGATAAAGAAATCAAAAAACGAACTGAGCACACCATTAACCCATATCGTCAACGAATCCTTCTCCAGAGGACACATGCCAGACGCACTCAAAACCACGATCATCCGACCTTCCTTGAAAAAGCAAAACCCGGATCCTCTCGACCCTGCATCCTACAGACCCATAGCAAGTCTACCTTTCACAGCCAAAATAATCGAGAAGATCGTCCAGCAGCAGCTTCAGGAACACCTGGATGTTAACAACATACTGGACCCTCAACAACACGGTTTCTGCCCGCTACATGGAGTCGAGACCCTCATGACCACGCTGATGAACACCCTCCTCACAGGAATTCAAGGAAGACACTCCGGATACGCCATGATCTTCCTCGATATATCTGCAGCCTTTGACACCATCTCCCACAACATCCTCATTCACAGACTACAGACTATTGGGATCAAGGACACCGTGCTGAAGTGGTTTCAATCCTACCTAACTAACAGACAACAACTAATCCGCACCAGCGCCTCAACCTCCCCCCCCCCATTCCAACAACACCAGGGAGTGCCCCAAGGATCCACACTATCAGCCATGCTCTTCAATATTTACCTCCAGCCACTTTGCACAGTCATACGCTCCCACAACGTCAGCTTCCACATCTATGCTGACGATATCATGCTCTACGCCCCCATTACAACCACAAACCCAACAAACACCCACCTATCAGCATGCTTCACCGCAGTATCTGACTGGTTACAAACAAACAACCTATCCATCAACATAAAGAAAACTGAAGCCCTCATAGTGACAAAGGACCCAGACTTCACCACCCACACACCTCAACATAGGAACTACAAGCATCCAAATACAACCTCAGATAAGATACCTGGGCATTATTATTGACCAAGCCCTCACCTTAAAGCAACAGATCACTAAAACCTCCGGAACTATATTTCATAAGGCAGACCCCTCCTGGAACATCAAGACTTCCGAACAGTGATGCAAGCCATGACACTCCCACATCTGGACTACTGCAACATAATCTACCATGGCCTTCCAGCCACACACACCAACCCCCTCCAAACTGCATTAAACACCACTGCGAGAATCATCCAGAGCGCAAAGAAAACCGACCATATCACCCCAATTCTGAAAGAACTACACATTCTCCCCCTTGAAGCACGGACAAAATACAAAAGCCATCCTACTCACCCACAAAGCTATCCATCAAACACAGGACACCCAGCTTCGCACCCTACTGGCTCGTCCAGCCCACGGCAGATCTACTAGACAAGCCTCCAGCATTTCCCTCACCGTCCCTCACAAAAGAACCAAATGCTCGCAATGGACCTGCAATCGAGCCTTTGAACTTTATGCTCCATCCTTATGGAACTCTCTACCGAGCTATCTCAGAAACAATGCCGACCTACTATCTTTCAGAAAACAGCTAAAAACCATCCTTTTCCAGGAATACTTCAACTCGAATCCCACCGAAAAAACCCACAAACCCCTGATCTCACCCACAATGAACCTCTAACTCCATGGAGCCTCCAGGTACGACCACGTTACGCCCCTGCTGATACAGTTGCATTGGCTTCCTATTCAAGCTAGAATAGTTTTCAAGACCTTGATAATTACTTTTAAAGCTGTCAATAATCTCACATCGGCATCCTTATCCTCACTCATCCATAGCACATCTCCAAATAGAGCAAGGAGATCCATGGCTATAAACTCCCTCAAAATCCCGAAGGAACTTACTATTTGCACTAAATCGACAGCCAACAGAGCCTTCAGTCTCAGTGCCCCAATATGCTGGAATGCACTACCCCCTGATATCCGGGCTATTAGGAGCCTGACACAGTTTAGGAAAGCCCTCAAATGCCACCTCTTCAACAAATACCTTATAGAACCCAATGGCGTCACCTAGAGCCCAATAACACCCACTGATACCAGTCCCAGATAAATCTAGGGTATATCAACAACTCACCAAGTGTGATATTCATTCCTATAGTGGGCTGGTTTTTCTATGTATCTTCTGTGTATATGATTCCATGTAGTATGTTTTGTAAATAGTTACCCCGGTTATCCAAGTTATTTATACCCTGTTACCTGTAAACTCATACGTGTTAAATGTACTGAGCATTTTGTTCCATGTGAACCGCGCTGATGATGAATAGTGCGGTATATAAGAGACTGTAAATAAATAAATAAAATAAATAACTCAAAGCTACTCTAACCTGTCTATGTCCAAAGTCTGTCCTATGTCAAAATCATCAATGTTGCCTCCCCGGTGATGGCCCCGCCCTTGTACTTAATTCCCCCACCCCCTATGTAACACCGCTTTGACCCGGTGAAAAGCGGTATATAAATACAGCTAAATAAATAAAATAAATAAATAATAGTTCACTGGGGGGCTGATAGGAGCTCCAGCAGCATACATCATGAGAGCAAGATTCTGATTGGTCCAGTCTCCGTGCTGCAGGAGGAGGTACACTACCCGGATGTGGAGGACTAAACTGGACCCTCCAGGAACTACAATTACCAGGTAAGTGTAATTTCTATTTCATTACTGTCAGAGTATGCACAAAATTAACCCATTTGGAGACATTACTTCTGCTGTGTCTCGGGGGCAAAGAAGATACAGAGAAGGATAACAGAATGATAAAGGGGATGGAATGAGTTCCCTTATAAAGATAAGCTAAACAGTTTAGGGTTCTTCAGTTTGGAAAAGAGGTTTCTGAAATCATGACGGGTGGAACAGATAAAAAGGGAAAGGTGTAGGAAGACCAGGAGATAGTCCATGAAATTAATATTGCAGAATTGGTCAACGCACAATCAAACTGTGAAAGTTGTTGTTGAAAGATGTGTGGTCAAGGTGTATTTATTTTATTTACTTAAAGTACCCATCTAGCATAAGTGAGTTGGATAAGTTTCGGGAAGAGAGCTGCATTAAAAATGATTAGCCAGCTAGGCTTAGGGTTCGCTGCTTCTTGTGTCTGGGAATAAGCACCAGGGAAGGGATCTTACTGTTAGGATCTGCCATTGGAGACACTGCTGGACTGGATAAACCATTGGTCTGACTTAAATAACACTTCATATGTTCTTACATTCTGTTCTTCTAAATTGGATTGAAGTCTGAGGTATGTCATTAAACCAAAATCATACAGAACCTAAGTACTTTGTAGAAATTAATAAAAGGGGCAACATCTGGAAAGCAGTGTGTATAAATGCTCGTAGCATGGTAAATAAACTCCCAGATGTTGAGGGTTTAATGGAAGAGGCTGACTTGGATTTAGTGGCAGTTACGGAGACATAGTTCATGGACAACCATGACTGGGATGTCATTATACTGGGCTATACTTTATTCAGGAAGGACAGGGTAGGAAGAAAGGGAGGAGAAGTGGCACTATATGTAAAAAATAATATTAAAACTATAGAATTACAGGCTTAAAGGGGAGCGAGGAGGCACTGTGGGTTAAACTATAGAGGGAAAGGGAAATCCATTTGCATTGGTGTGATATACAGATCTCCCTCACAGGTAGAAGTGGACAAGGATTTAATAGAAGATATACACTGTATTGCCATGAAAAGAGAAGTGCTTCTGATAGGTGATTTCAATATGCGGGATGTTGAGTGGCACATCCCTGCTGCAGTGTCATCTAGAAGTAAGAAGATCATAGATTCTTCACAGGGAGAACTATTCCAGAAACTGGTTACAGAACTCACACGTGAAGGGGCCATACTGGACTTGGTGCATACCCAATGGGGAAAGTTTCTGATGTTATAGTGGGAGATCATCTCGCATCCAGTGATCACCAGATGGTGTGGTTCAGTATTACAACTAAGACTGATATAAGATCCATTCAAAAGCAAAGGTCTTAGACTTTAGGAAAACTAAACAAAATCAAGGAGTGATTAACGGGATGGGAACAGCTGGGGGATGTAGAAAAACAATGGGGAAACCTGAAAGGGGATACTTTAAGGGCAACAAACATTTTTGTTAGAAAGGTAAATAAATGTAAAAAGAAAAAGAGGTTTGCAGCTTGTCGTGCTGTGAGGGCTTGTGTGCATCAGTGATGCTGAGAGCTAAACTATCGGTAGTTTAACTACTGGCAGGGTCTCCCAAGATGGAAAGGTCTCAGCTGAGGTGCCAGACCAAGACAAACCCTCCATCTGGGCAGCAGCAGAATGGGATAGTGTTGATGGCGGAGGATCACATTTCTGTGACAACAGCAACAACACCAAACTTAAACTGCGCGGAAGAAAGGCCCAGCAATCTACTTCTGTATCTTGCCATGAAAACCCAATGGATAGTTACAACAAAACAAATTGTGCTATAGTGCTGGAAGATGAGACCCCCAGGTCGGAAGGCACTCAACTAGCTACTGGGGAAGAGCTGAAGACTTTTCAGAGTAAAGCCAGCATTTATGATGTGGTTGGATCAAAGCCCTCGGGACATCTGACTGCTGATGTAGCTGCGCATGAAATGAGAGTCAGAAGCTGTAAAGATGTCTTACGCATTGGAACATGGAATGTACGAAGCATAAACCAAGGGAAGTTGGAGGTGGTCAAGAATGAAATGGAACGTGTACGACTTGATCTGTTGGGTGTCAGTGAACTGAAATGGACTGGCATCGGGCACTTTGCATCAGATAATCACATGCTGGAAATGAAAGACAAAGAAGAAATGGTGTTGCATTTATAATAAAGAAGAAACTTGTAAGAACTGTAATGAAATACAATGCAGTCAGCAAACGCTTAATCTCTATTCGTCTACGAGAAATGCCTATCAGCACAACTATAATTCAAGTATATGCCCCAACAACAGCTGCAGAAGAGAATGAAATTGAAGAGTTCTATGAGCAAGTACAAGCTGAAATTGACAGAACATACAAACAGGATATCCTGATAGTCATGGGTGAGTGGAACGCAAAAGTTGGCAACAATGAAGAAGGCAAAGTAGTTGGAAAATATGGACTTGGCAACAGAAATGAAGCTGGAGAAAGACTGATAGACTTCTGCAAGACCAACAATCTATTCATCTCAAACACCTTCTTCCATCAACACAAGCAGCGACTGTACACATGGACTTCACCCAATGGATTGTATAAAAATCAAATTGACTACATCTGTGGAAGTCAACGATGGAAAAGTTCTATAACATCAACAAAGATAAAACCAGGAGCTGACTGTGGTACAGATCATCAGCTACTAGTATGCAAACTCAAGCTAAAGTTGAAAAAGAGCAAACCACTCATGAATGCAGCAAAATATGACCTTGAGAATATACCACTGGAACTTAAAGACTGCCTGCAAAATCGATTTGCTGCTTTAGATACAAATGACAGAGCTCCAGAAGAATTATGGAATGACATCAAGGTTGTGTTGGAAGAAAGCGAGAAGTCTCTACAAAAGGTGAAAAAGCAAAAACGGCCAAAATGGATGACGGAAGAAACTCTGAAAATTGCCCAGAAACACAGAGAAGCTAAAGCCAGAGGAGAAAGAAAGACAATAACAGAACTCAACAGAGATTTCCAACATGCAGCAAGACAGGACAAGGAAAAGTACTACAACGACACATGCAAGGAAATAGAAGCAGAAACTATTAGAGGAAGAACAAGATCGGCTTTCCTAAAGCTACGAGACGAGAGTTAAAGAAAAAGTTCCAGCCTTGAATTGGAATGTTACAAGATGCTCAAGGTTCTATGTTGAATGATGCTGAGAGATCAAGAAAAGGTGGAAGGAATATACAGAGTTTTTATATGATAAAGATCAAGTGGACCAACAGCCGTTTCAACCTGTACCTTATGATCGGGAACCATTGGTGATGAAAGAAGAAGTTGAAGCAGCATTGAAAGCCTTATCAAAGAACAAAGCACCAGGCATTGATAGCATTCCCATAGAGGTATTACAGCAATCTGATGCAGCTGTTACCATACTGACAAGGCTCTGCCAAGAAATATGGAAGACAATATCATGGCCAACTGACTGGAAAAGATCTGTGTTTATACCAATACTAAAGAAAGATGATCCAACTGACTGTGGAAATTATCGCACAATCGCTCTGATCCCACATGCCAGCAAGATTCTACTGATGATTATTCAAAAGAGACTACAACCATACCTGGAACAAGAACTACCTGAAGTGCAAGCAGGGTTCAGGAAAGGGTGAGGAACAAGAGACATCATTGCGGATGTGAGATGGATTCTTGAAAAGACTAAAGAATACCAAAAGGATATCTATTTGTGCTTTATCGACTATAGCAAGGCTTTTGACTGTGTAAACCATGAGAAACTCTGGGCCACATTAAGAAGCATGGGTATACCAGAACACCTGATCGTACTCTGGCACAATCTGTACACTGATCAAGAAGCAACAGTTCGAACGGAACAAGGAGAAACAGAATGGTTTAAAATAAGCAAAGGTGTAAGACAAGGCTGCATACTTTCCCCCTACCTGTTTAATTTATATGCAGAACAAATATCAGAGAAGCAGGATTGTATGAAGACAACAGAGGTGTGAAGATTGGTGGAAGACTCATCAACAACCTTCGCTATGCTGATGATACCACATTACTGGCTGAAAGTGAAGATGATCTGAAACATTTGCTTCTCACAATCAAAGAACATAGCCTCAAAATGGGCCTGCACCTTAATGTAAAGAAGACAAAGATCATGACAACTGGCATAATCAACAGGTTCATCGTTGAAGGAGAAGAAATTGAAATCGTGAACAACTTTAACCTACTTGGATCAACTATCAATAAAGAAGCAACAAGCAGTCAAGAAATCGGACGACGCATTGCTCTTGGCAGAATGGCTATGAAAGACCTAGATAAGATTCTCAAGAGCAGAGATGTCTCTCTCCATACAAAGATTCGACTTGTTCAAGCCATGGTATTTTCAATAACATCATATGGATGTGAAAGCTGGACAGTGAAAAAGATAGACAGAAAGAAAATTAATGCCTTTGAATTATGGTGCTGGCGGCGAATACTGTGTATACCATGGACTGCCCGAAGAACAAACCAGTCGGTACTAGAGGAGATCAAACCTAAGCTTTCTTTAGAAGCTCAGATGACAAGACTTTGACTTTCATACTTTGGACACATCATGCGAAGAGAGAGATCATTAGAGAAGGACATCATGCTTGGCAAGATAGAAGGTCAACGCAAAAGAGGAAGGCCAGCAATTAGATGGATCGATACAATAGCAGCAGCTACGGGTACCAGTCTGTCAACAATGAGCCGCCTGACTCAAGACCAAAAACAATTTAGGATAGCTATCCAGAGGGTCGCCATGAGTCGACGGCACTTAACAACAACAACATGGTTCTCAAAAGAAGTAGCTGAAAAGATGAAGAAAAAGAGGACGGCCTTCATAAAATACAAGAGATCACAGAGAGATGAAGACATGCATCTAGAAACATAGAAATATGATGACAGAAAAAGGCCACATGGCCTATCTAGTCTTTCCTTCCATAACAACTACAACAATCCCCTTTTTACCTTTAGAGATCCTCTGTGTTTGTCCCATGCTTTTTTGAATTCAGTTACTGTCCTCATCTCTACCACCTCCACTGGGAGACTATTCCACGGATTCACTACTCTTTCCGTAAATAAATATTTCTGCATATCACTCCTGAATCTATCTCCCTTCACCCTCATCCCATGTCCCCTCGTAGCAGAACTTGCTTTCAATTGAAAGAGGCTCTCTCCCTGAACATTTATGCCACGGAGGTATGTAAACATCTCAATCATATCACCTCTATCCCGCCTTTCCTCTCAGGTGTACATATTAAGATCCTTCAGTCTGTCCTCATATGCTTTATAATGAAGACCACTAATCATTTTAGTAGCCACCCTCTGCACCGACTCCATCCTGTTCACATCCTTTTGAAGGTGCGGTCTCCAGAATTGCACACTATACTCCAAATGAGGTCGCACCAAAGACTTATAGAGAGGCATTATCACCTCCTTTTTTCTGCTAGCCATTCCTCTCCGTATGCACCCAAGCATCCTTCTAGCTTTTCCCGTCGCCTTTTCTACCTGTTTAGCTACTTTAAGATCATCAGACACAACCATGCCTAGGTCCCGCTCTTCTTTAGTGGACAAAAATACTTCACCTCCTATACTGTATTGCTCCCTTGGATTGCTGCAGCCCAAATGCATGACCTTACATTTTTTAACATCAAATCCCAGCTGCCAAATTCTACACCATTCTTCAAGCTTAGCTAGATCCCTCCTCATGTTATCTACCCCTTCCTGGTTGTCTACTGTATTGCAGATTTTGGTATCATCCGCAAAGAGGCAAACCTTACCTGAAAGCCCTTCCGCTATATCACTAACAAAGATGTTAAGAAGAATCGGACCAAGGACAGATCCCTGGGGCACACCATTGATAACATCCTTCTCCTCAGAGTGAGCTCCATTTACTTGTACCTTTTGTCGCCTCCCACCCAACCAATTTCTAACCCAAGCAGTAACTTTAGGGTCCATCACTAGGGTGCTCAGTTTGTTTGGAAACACCTGATCGTACTCTTGGAAAAACTTAGAGAAGCTAGCAAAGTAGTCAGGAAAGCAAAAATACAAAAAGAAGAGGAAATAGCCAATGCAATAAAATGGGGAGATACGACATTTTTCAGATATGTTAGTGAGAGAAGGAAGGGCAAAAGTGGTATTGTCAGACTCAAGGGTGAAGAGGAGTAATATGTAGAAGCTGATGAGGGTAAAGCATAATTGCTTAACAAATATTTCTATTCTGTGATTACAGATGGAGAGCCAAGAGCAGGCCCTAAGAAAATACCTACAAATAGGAAAAGAAGTGACAGGGATCATGAATAATTTTCGGAAAACTGTATTCGTGAGGAACCAGCTAAACTAAAAGTAGACAAAGCAATGGGACAAGTTACATCTGAAAATATTAAAGGAACTTGGGGACATTCTAGTGGCTCCACTGACTGAACTTCTCAATGCTTTTTTTTAGAGTTGGGAGTGGTCCCAGAGGACTGGAGAAAGGCACATGTGGTCCCTTTACACAAAAACAGAAGTAAGGATGAGGTTGCAAACTACAGGCTGGTTAGTCTAACCTCTTTGGTGAGTAAATTATTGGAAACACTGCTAAAACAGAGAATAGTGAGGTTTCTGGAGTCATAGTAACATAGTAAATGGCGGCATATAAAGACCAGTATGGTCCATCTAGTCTGCCCAGTAAGATGGCAAGAGTAGGTGTACCTGCCGCTCCGTGCAGGCCACCCCTTCCCATGTCTTTGTTTAGGAGCGAACCTACCACTCCATGTAGGACGCCCCTGTTTGTTGAGAATTTAGATAGTTAAGTTTATTTGATTTTATCCTGTTGCTGTAAAGGGATCCACTGTGTCTGTCCCATGGCATTTTGAATTCTGTCACTGTATTTGCCCCCACCACTTCCTTCGGGAGGGCATTCCAAGCATCCACCACCCTTTCAGTGAAAAAGTATTTCCTGACATTGCCTTTCAGTTTACCCCCTTGCAGCTTCATGTTATGCCCTCTAGTTTTACAGCTTGCCCGTCTTTGGAAGAGGTTTGTTTGTTCATTATTTCTCTTTAAGTATTTAAAGGTCTGAATCATATCTCCCCTATCCCTCCTCTCCTCCAAAGTGTACATATTTAGGTCCTCAAGCCTCTTCTCATAAGGCTTCTAATGCAGGCGCCAAATCATTTTGGCCGCCTTCCTCTGAACAGTTTCCAGTCTTTTTATATCCTTTGCAAGATATGGTCTCCAAAACTGAACACAGATTCAAAGTGAGGCCTCACCAGTGACTTATACAGTGGCATTAGTACCTCTTCCTTTCTGCTGGTAATTCCTCTTTGTATGCAACCCAACATCCTCCTGGCTTTTGCCACTGCCTTGTCGCACTGTTTTGCCATCTTGAGATCCTCAGAAATAATCACACCAAGGTCCTGCTCCTGGTCTGTGCACAACAACTTCTCGCCCCCTATCACGTACATTTCCCTTGGATTTCTGCTTGGATCCTGCAATCCTCCAATGGATTGCAGGATCCAAGGCAACATGGACTGCAGGATCCAAAGCAGGCCTTGTCAGATAAATCTGATTGCTTGATTTATTTGATTGGGTGACCAAAGAGTTTGACTGAGGAAGAGCCCTAGATGTGGTGTACAAGATTTCAGTAAAGCCTTTGATACCATTATGCAAAGCGATTTATAAACAAACTGAGCACCTTATGGATGTACCCTAAAGTGACTGACTGGGTTAGAAATTGGTTGAGTGGGAGGCAACATAGGTAAATGGAGCTCACTCTGAGGAGAAGGTTACCAGTTTTGTGCCACAGAGATCTGTCCTTTGGTCCAATTCTTTTTAACATCTTTGTTAGTGATATTGCGGAAGGGCTGTCGGGTAAGATTTCTGTCTTTGCGGATGATAACAAAATCTGCAATAGAGTAGACACCCAGGAAGGAGTAGATAATATGAGGAGAGATCTAGCTAAACTTGAAGAATAGTCAAGAATTTGGCAGCTGAGATCTAATGATAAAAAAATACAGGTTCATGCATTTGGGCTGCAAAAATTGAAGGGAGTGGTACAGTGTAGGGGGCGAAGTATATCTGTCAACGAAAGAAGTGTGAGACCTGGGCGTGATTGTTTGTTTCTGATGATCTTAAAATGGCTACACAGGTAGAAAAGGCAACGGTGAAAGCCAGAAGGATGCTTGGGTGCAAAAGGGGGGGAATGGCTGTATAAGCCTCCGGTGCGACCTCATTTGGAATATTGTGTGCAATTCTGGAGACCACACCTTCAAAAGGATATAAACAGGATGGAGTCAGTGCAGAGGGTGGCTATCAAAAGGGTTAGTGGTCTCCATTATAAAGCATATGAGGACAGACTTAAAGATCTTAATATGTATACATTAGAGGAAATGCGGGATAGAGGAGATATGATAGAGTTGTTTAAATACTTCCGTTACATAAATGTACAAAAGGAGAGATTTTTTCAATTGAAATTAAGCTCTGCGATGAGGGGACCTAGGATAAGAGTGAAAGGGGATAGACTCAGGAGTAATATGTGGAGAAATTTCTTTGGAGGTAATAGAGACAAGGACAATATATGAATTCAAGAAAGCATGGGACAAACACAGGAGAATCTGTAAAAGAAAAAAGGGGACTATAGAAGTTGACAGGGCCAGCCCACCTGCTAGGCGGTCACCTAGGGCAGCAGATCTTTGTGGGCGGCAGGCCATGTGCTTCGGCACACATGGTCTGCCGCCGTCCTGTGCACTGAGCCGTGCTGCCTTTCCTCCCCCCCATGCTGAGCCACTGATTCCGGTAGCGGGGGGAATGGCTCAGGTCAGCTCAGCAGCAGACCATGTGCTTTGGCTCACATGGCCGCTGCTTCTGAAACCCTGAAGTTATGTCGGAGGGGGGTCAGAAGCGGCAGGCCATGTGTGCTAAAGCACAAGGCCTGCCACTGAGCCATGCCCCCCCCCCCCTTGACCCTTCTGCCGGAATCAGCGGTAGCGTGGCTCAGCTCAGGGGGTGCTACGGTTCAGGGATGGGGGGTGGCAGAAACCCTTGGGCTGGTCCTGGTAGGTGATATGGAAGGGCAAACTAGATAGGCCACATGGTCTTTTTCTGATGTCATGTTTCTATGTTTTAATTTAAAGCAGACATGCTCATGGCATGCTGCTCCTGCCCCTCCATAAGAACATAAGAAATGCCATACTGGGTCAGACCAAAGTCCGTCAGGCCCAGTATCCCATTTCCAAGAGTCGCCAATCCAGATCACAGGACCTGTCAGATTTCCAAAAAGATACACAGATTCCATAATGCTTATCCCGGGTAAGCAGTGGACTTGCCTCGGTCCTCTTTAATAATGCTTTATGGACATTTCCTCCAGGAACATTTCCAAACTTTTTTAAACCCAGCTACACTAACACCTTTTGTACTACATCCTCTGGTAACAAATTCCAGAATTTGATTACCTGTTGAGTGAAAAAATATTTTCTTTTATTAGTCCTAAATGGGCTACACTATAGCACATTGAGTGTCCCCTAGTATTTCTACTTTTTGAAAGAGTAAACAAGCGATTTATGTTTATCTGCTCCATTCCATTCATTAATTTATAGACCTCTGTCATATCTCCCCTCAGCCATCTCTTTTCCAAGTTGAAGAGCCCTAACCTTTTAAGCCTCTTCTCATAGGAGTATCCTTCCATCCCCTTTACCATTTTGGTGACTCTTCTCTGTATCTTTTCTAATTCTGCTATATCCTTTTTAAGATATGGCGACCAGAATTGTACACGATATTCAAGGTGCAGTCGCACCATGGAGCGATACAGAGGCATTAATAATATCCTTTGTTTTATTTTCCATTCCTTTCCTTATGATTCCTAGCATTCTGTTTGCTTTCTTGGCCGCCGCTGTACACTGGGCAGAGGGTTTCAATGTGTTATCCATGATGATGCCTAATAAATCCTTTTCCTGGGTGGTGGTTCCTAATGTGGTACCTTGCATCTTGTAACCATAGCTTGGGTTGTTTTTCCCTATGTGCATAACTTTGCACTTGTCCACATCAAATTTAATCTGCCATTTGGATGTCCAGTCTTCCAGTTTATCAATGTCCTCTTGCAATTTTTCACAATCCTCTTATATTTTAATAACTTTTGAATAATTTTGTTTCATCTGCAAATTTGATCAGCTCGCTCATTATTCCCATTTCCAGGTCATTTATGAATATGTTAAAAAGCAGCAGGCTCAGCACAGATCCCTGGGGTAGTCCACTATTCACTTTGATTCATTGAGAAAATTGCCCATTTATCCCTACTCTCTGCTTTCTGTCTTTTAACCAGTTCCGAACTTCGGAGGGGCACAGGAGTGGCATGCCAAGACTACACACCTGTGCGCCATTGCTTTAAGGCCCCCCATAGTACTGAAGCAGCGGTTATGCCGTGCTTGGAATGAGGGAGGGAGGGATTGGCTGGCATGCCGCCCACCAGGGTCAATCGCCCTAAACGACCTCCTAGTTTGGCTAGTGGACGGCTTGGCCTTGGCTAGAGCAGCAAAATCTGGGGATCTTGAGTCAGAAAGATAACATGGACAGAGGCACAATAGACCAGCACCAATATCTAGAAGTAGCCTAATGGTTAGAACAGAGTGCACCGAGAAGCAGGGAACCAGGTTCCAATCCTACTAAAGCAAGTCATTTAACCCTTCATTGCCTCAGGCACAAACTTAGATTATAAACCTTCTGGAGATAGGAAAAATACCCACTGTACCTGAATGTAGTTTGCCTTAGATGTCTGAGGAAAGGTGTGAGCTATATCCAGTTTCCCTTCCCCTTCTAGTTGCCCCTAACCCCAGGGTGATTGCTAATACTGAGTAGCTGCTGCGAGACAGATGAGTTGTGATGTGTTGTTTTCCTGAAATATTGTGATTTTTGTTTGTTAACTGGCCTTGTAAAAGAGGTGATGGGGAAGGCAGAAAAGGAGAGAAGAGTGGAGGACAGGTTTAGAGAAGTAGGGGGAAAGGGCCCAGTGGAGGGGGGGCAAGGGGCTAAGCCTTCAGCGTGTCCAGGACAGGAGAAGTGGGAATGGCAGTGAAGGGCTGGGAAGAAGTGGCTTGAACACCTTGTCCTTACTGGTCCCATGCTCATTTTTTAGTTCCATGGGGGTTCTGACATTGGGTCCACCACTTTCTAGAGAGGAGGATTTGGGCCATTCATGGCTTTGTGACACACCCTCCTTTCCAGGTGCATTCTGGTATCTGTAGTGCCAGTTATAACCCTTTAGCTTCCCCCCACAACTCGTTCTCTTCAGATCTTTCACATCCTTTCTTTACCTGACATCCTCTTTACATGTTCCTAAAGTTGCCTACTATCTCTGTTCAGGAAAGTTTGACCCAAGCCTGATTTTACCTTCTAGCACACATGGATCTGTCAATCTTATTTCCCCTAAGAAAACCAGCAACTACAAGTCCATAGATGCAGTAGGTAAAACCAAAGTTATACTGAAAAAAACAGGCAGCTAGCAATCCCACCTTCTCCCTCCCTCGCTTTCCTCCACTTAGACTCCCTGTTTCCATCTCTCTAACCCTTTAATCTGCTTTGTCTCTCTCCCCTTCAAAATGCCCCCTCCTTTACTTTCCTGTTCCACTCCATCTTTTATAAAATAACATGTTATGCAAGCTGAGAAAAGCATGGCCTGAGGGTTAGCATGGTGCAGGCAGCAGCCAGATGCACACGCCAAGACATGAAAGGGAAGCTGGGAAGGGCTGAGCCAGGCCTAACATGCTCAGCCACCTCCCAGGTCCACTCCTCCTCTCTTCCCTCACCTTTATACTTCCGCTTGGTTATGCTCTGATCTTTTGCCTCTCATTCCTTTAGTCACTGATATTTCACTCTTGATCTCCTGCCCCTTCTTTCTTGTCTCTCTTCTTCTTCACTCTCCTCTAGTCTCTGCTGCTTCTCTTCCTTCCATCCTCCCATTTGTCCTCCTTCACATTCCTTCTGTCATGTTCTCTGTCCCTATCCCCTCTCCTTTATTCCCTCACTCCTCTCTTCTATCCCCTCACTTTCCCTTCTCTCCATTTAACCCCTTATTTATCATCTATCCCCTCTCATGTTCCTTTGTCCCTCACTCCCCCTCTTCTCTCCCCCTTATCTCCTCATACATCCCCTGTCATTCTGTTCAGCTCCTTATGTACCTTTTATGCCCTCTGTTGGCCATGATTAAAATATTCCTGCTCCGACTTAAGCAAGCCAAACTGCAGCCCATTTTGTGCACATTCCAATGTGCTTCATTTCTAGGACTTTTTTTTTTGCTGTGTAGGTTTTTGTTTTGCTCCCATTTCATGCCTCGGGCAAATTCTGCACCATTTGAGATGCATCATGGTACAAGTCTGATAGTCTGCCTCAGCGCCTGTGTGCCTCAGATGCGTGGCCAGAAATCTCTCCTCTCTCACCTCCATCACTCCCCAATCACAACCTCCTGGCAATCAAAGAGAATAATTAATAAAAACAAGGTAAACTTTTAATCTTTTAAGAGAATTTCCAACTGCAAAATGAAACCCTTTGAACAAAGTTTAGTTGTTGTTTTATATGGGGGGAAAATCCAAGACAGTGGTATCCAGAAAGGGACCACAGTCGGCATTTCCAGCACACCACATCATCCGGTATGGGAAAAGGAGTTTGGTGTCTGTCTTGTCTGTTAGCTCTGATATGTGGGTGGTAAAATCAGACCTTGCAGATGCTACTTAACAAAGACTGACACCAAGGACACAGAGTGTCCATAGTGGCTTCTCAACCTGTTATCAGGGTGATAGGGTCCATCTCATATATCTTAGAGTTAGCCAGATGGAAAAAAAAAATCTGGAATGGTACTGTGGAAAAACACATCATCCCACCCTCGCCCAGGATACTCAGTTCCAGTCCAGCTGGGATAACCCAGAGCACAGTTCGGAAACCAACCTTCCGAATTTCACTCTGATGTGTGGGTCCCTGCATCTCTCTGAGTACAAGTAGTGGCCAAAGTAAGCCATGCGTTTTCTGTCATCTATGTGCAGTTCCTTGCTGCTGCTGCTTCACTCATCCTTCTCTACCTTGACCTCAATAAAAGAGTTCATTCCTGGGCAAAAGGCTTTAAGTCCCTGCGTATAGCGAGGGTCTTGTTCCACTGACCCTTCCTCCTCCTCCTCCTCCTCTTCCTCCTCCTCCTCCTGAAAGTTGGGGTTGTAGACATGGAGGGGCAAGAGCTGGGCTTCAGCAGAGGGTAGACGATCAGAGGGGGGCCCATAGACCCGGTTGGCCTTGGTGCCATGCTTGGAGTTGGCATCAATGTGGTAGCAGAGCTCAGTCAGTTCACGCGAGCGGAAGCGAGGTGGCCGTGCCACCCACACGCCAGGCTCATTCAGGCTGTCCTCTTCATCTGACATCAACTCCTCCGTCACATCTTTCCACAGGCGCTGCTGCTCTGGTGGGAAGTGATGGATGACTGAAGACCGGTTGGCAAAGAGCTGAGAAGACACAGTTAAAAGATCATTGATCTCCTTCTGAAAAATAGGGGTTATACTAGTATCAGTGCGAGGTACAAACTAATAGTGAGGCAAACCAAGATTTTCTTGGTAAGAGCAGAGTATAAATGCCAAATTAAACTAAGGCCTAAGGCTCCCTGTTCACAGAATAGGTACAGCACAAACGGCAGCAGCTGCATGCTTCATACACACACACACACACGCGCATATGTCTATATCTATATATAGATATACACACTGTCTCACTAGTGATCAGGGCTTGTGCAAAGGTATTGGGTATCCTAGGTGAACCTTCAGCCTTACACCCGCCCCCTCCCCCCTCTCAAAAATAATTACAATACCACCATTTCCATGACAGCCCTATAAAAATGCATAATTGGACATCACACTTGTAAATATTAAACTGTGCTTCCTTATCATTCCTCCAGGCCAGTCCAGTTACGAATGGGTTTTCAGCCCCCTCCAGCAGCTGAAACTGAGCATGACAGAGTCTTGATGAATCAGTACAAGAGCTCCCTCTACAGCTCCAGACTCCAGTCTCTCAGTCCTCAGCAGCTGGGTAAAGAGCTCCTATGTGGTGGATTCCCTGAAAGGAGGATTTGGATAGCTTCAAAAGATGAGAAAATAAAAATAAAGGAGATTAGGATTCCTCTAAGAGAGCTTCAGCAGTTCCAGAGAGGTTTGCAGAGAAGGCTGGGAGCACCCCCTCCTAAAATCAGTAGGGGAGTCAGGACGGGCAGTAGGGGCAGGGCCTGCCCCAGGACCAGAATCTCCAGGGACCAGGATCTGCCCGGGAGTGTACTACCTGGGAGCCCCAGGTCTCTCCCCCTCCTTTCCAGCAGGATAGTCAGTGGCCCGTTAGCTTCAAGATCTCTGGCTATCCTCAGGCCGGCAAGTAGAACTGTGTTAAAGAAAAAAATAAAAAGACAAACGAAAATCAAGCAGAAAGATAGGGAAACAGCAGTCGCAGGGCTCTTCTCTTCTTAGTCAAGCGGAATTCTTCCTCTCGTTCGCTCAGAGGCAGAGGGGGTTCCAGTCATGGCAGGGATCGCAGTGGCGCTCGGATCTTGGCTTTCTCCTTCTTGTTAAAGCATGCTCCTTCTCTGCCACAGGTGCATGCCCTTGACCCTCTCAGCTTGTGTGCAGTGTAGGAGCAGCCATGGCTTGTCTCCTGTTGGTTTTTGTCACACGTGTGTTAGGCTGGGACGTTGGCTGCAGCGGTCTTTTATTGCCGCTCATATGGAGGCCAACATAACAGTGTTTGGGGGCGGGGGGAATTTCTCAGAGTGGCGATTCCCACAGTTTTGGCGGGAACCATGGCCATGTTTCAGGCAGTGGCCATTTCCCCCACACAACAAGGAAAACGGAGGAAGAGCAAAACTAACAATAAAATCCCGGTGGGAACAGATTCAGCACATCAGACAGCTGCACCAGGGTCTGAGGAGGTACCTGAGCCCGTTTTTTCCCCCTGATTTCATACTGTCTCTGCATAAAGCTTACTGCCTTAAGAGGAAACAGGCAGATTTCCTAGATCCTCCCTGCAAAGTTCCTGTTCTCTCAGCTGGGGATGCCATGCTAGAGGGAAACCCCGGAGAGAGATCATCCCAGGTGGGAAAAGGGGGGATTTGAGATAGATGCCTGGTTGGGTCAGGACTCCCTGCGGATGCATACTTTAGAAGAGTTGGGGGGAAGGCATTTCCGATCTCTGGTGCAATCCGGTGGCTTCGGATTTGGAGGAGGGAGAGATTTTCTCAGGGGAGAATTCCACGAGTTCCACAGAGAAGAAATTGTGGCGCTCGATGGACGTTCACTTATAGCTCTGAATATTGTACAGTCACCGATCCTGGTGGAGGAGCCTCTGGAGGATCCCCTGCTTCAGGGGTTCAAGTTGGCACAGGTGTGCTTCCCAGTTCATAGAGTGATCAAGAAGAGGAGTAAGTCAGAAAGTGAATTTCTGGAGGCTACCTTGAGAGGTAGCCGGACCATGGGGCGCCTCTACCCTATCCCGCAGGAAGAGTGGGAGCTCCTGAGGATGCCAAAAATGGATGCCTTGTTCTCGGCAGTGACTAAGAAGACTACGATCCTTGTGGAAGGTGGGGCAGTCCTTAAGGATCTGCAAGATAGAAAGCTGGAGTCTCTCCTTAAGCAGGCCTGATTCTAGTGCCTTGGCCCTGCAGGCCTCCATTTGTGGGGCCTATGTGTCCAGGGCTTCCATTCGCTGGCACCAGAGCTTTGCTCCCCCCAAATTGGAGGGCCAGGTGGCTTTGGAAGGGGCAAAGCTGGAGTTGGCCGCTGTTTACATGGCAGATGCCTTCTATGATTCGGTTCGGGTGTTCTTGAGGACTACGGCCTCAATCATTGTGGTCCAGCGTTTCTCTGGCTTCGTAGCGGAGCAGCAGACACTTCATCCAAATCTCGGCTCTGTAAGCTCCCCTTCAAGGGCAAGTTGAAGTTCGGTGCGGCACTGGACAAGATTGTAAGGGACTTGGGTGACTCTAAATGGGGGCATCTACTGGATGATCGCTCTAAGGGACCGAAACCGGGGGGGGGGGGGGGGGGCTGTAAAAGGGACAGTGCATGGATTTCCAGAGGTTCCAGGCGACTCATTTCATGCCCTTTCAGCGGGGTCGCTGTAGAGCAAGGGGGCAACCCTTTCGGGGTGCCCGGGGCTCTGGTTGGGGTTATTACTCTGCCCTAATAGTCTCAGCTAAGAAACCCCAATTAAGCCATAGAGGCCCAGATGGAAGTGGCGATTTGGAGGTCGGTTACAAACGTTTTATTACGTCTGAGCCACCTTGACATCTGACCAGTGGATCTTGGAGATAATCCACAAAGGGTATGCGCTGGAGTTCGCCAGGCCCCTGTCTGATGCTTTTGTTGCCTCACCCTGCAGGGCTCTGGAGAAGATGGAAGTGGTCTGCTCCACGCTTCGCTTGTTGCAACTGAAGGCGTGGAACTGGTGCCAATATGACTCCAGTCGATACTCCATGTATTTCATGGTGTCCAAGAAGGAAGGGTCTTTTCAACCAATCCTCGATCTCAAGCATGTAATCTGGACCTTGAGAGTGCCTCACTTCCGAATGGAGACATTGCGTTTGGTCATTTTAGTGGTGAAGCAGGGCGAGTTTCTGTCCATGCTGGATCTTACAGAGGCCTATCTGCATATTTCCATTAGGCTGGATCACCAGACGTTCCTACAGTTTGCCTTGCCCATGGGACACTTTCCATTCTGTGCATTGCCCTTTGGCCTGGCCACTGCACTGCACACATTTACAAAGGTCATGTTGATGGTGGCGGTGACATTGTGACAGGAGAGGATTCTGGTTCACCCCTGTCTCGACGGTTGGCTTTTCAAAAACGGTCAGAGGCAGAGGCCACTTCCGCTATGCCGCAGGTTTTGACATTTTTGCAAAAGTTGGGCTGGGTGGTCAACCTCACCAAGAGCTGGCTTCAGCCCATCCAACATCTGATTTGTCTCAGGGCCCAGTTCGATACAAGGACGGGGGTTGTATCCCTCCCTGAAGAAAGGATGCAGAAGATATTGGCGCAGGTACAGAGATTTCTGCACATGGAGTTGACAGCTTGGTACTACCTTCAACTGTTGGGCTCAATAGCAATGACGCTGGACCTTGGGCTGTGGGCCATGGTGCATATGCAGCCATTGCAGCAAGTGCTCCTCTCGCATTGGTCTCCTCAGTTGCAGTCATTGTCTCAGAGATTCCAGTGCTCAAAGAGCATAAGAGCAAGCCTGGAATGGTGGCTGAAGCCCATTCACTTCAGCCTTCTCACTTGTCATTAGTATCCATTGCGGCTGCTCCAGGAGCAACTGCAATGAATAATAATGACCACGGATGCCAGCCTCACAGGGTGGGGAGTGCATCATCTCTTTCAGGTGACACAGGGCTGCAGGTCCCCGGAAGAAAGCTCTTGGTCAGTCAACCGACTCGAGATGAGAGAAGTGTTCTTGGCCCCGCAGAGTTTCTACCCATTGATAATGGGGAAGGCCATCCGCCCCTTCTCCGACAATGCAACAACTGTGGCCTACATCAACCAAAAAAGGGGCACGGGCAGTGAGACCTTGGTTGAGGAGAGTCAATCCCTCCTGCTGTGGGCGGAGGAGCATTTGATGGCCTTGTCAGCAGCTCATGTCGCTGGGAGGGACAGTGTTCAAGCAAACTATCTAAGCCACCACAGGTTGGATCCCAAAGAGTGGGAACTCAGTGCAACGGTGTTCCACGACATCACCATGCTATGGGGGGAACCAATCATGGACTTCATGGTCACCCTGACCAATGCTAAGGCGGTCTGGTCTTTAACAGGCGTAAAGAACACACGTCCAAGGGGCTCAACGCCCGAGCCTGAGCTTGAATGGCAGAGTGGCTCCTATATGTCTTTCTACCATGGGCACTCATTGGAAACTTTCTGCAGCAGAGAGAGACTCACTACGGTCTGGTGATCCTCATCGTGCCAGATTGGCCTTGGAGGCCATCCTCTGATCACTCGCCCTTGGCAGTTGCCCGACATGGTCAACCTGTTGTCTCAGGGGCCAGTTCTGATACCGCAGGCTCTTGAAAGGGCGTGGTTGCGTCACTAGGGCTTCTCCCCGGCAGTCATTTCTACCATGCTGAAGTCCAGAAAGTGTTTGACCATGTTAGCCTATATCAGAGTCTGGCGCATATTCGAGGATTGGTGTTCTTCCAGGGACGTGAGCCCTTTTGCTTGCTCGTTTCCTGACATTTTGATGTTCCTTCAACATGGTCTTGAGAAGGGCTTGACTCAGTTCCTTGAAAGTGCAGGTGGCGGCCTTGGCCTGCTATCGGGGGCGAGTGCAGGGTCGTTCCCTGGTGGCGCATCTGAACGTGGTCCAGTTCCTCAGAGCAGTAAAGCTTGTCTGTCTTCCTTTGCGACCCATGATTCCACCGTGGGACCTGAATCTGGTGCTGGCAGCCCTGGCAGGGCCATCTTTTGAGCCTTTCTCTAGGGCATCCAAAAGAGATCTCACCCTGAAAACGGCATTGTTGGTGGCACTCTGTTCTGCTCTTTGAGTCTCCAACCTGCAAGCTCTCTCATATAGAGAGCCCTTTCTGCAGTTTACCTAGGAAAAGGTGGTGTTGCGGCCCGTACTGTTCTTTCTTCCTAAGGTGGTGTCTCAGTTTCAGTCCATTTCCCTGCCTTTCTTTCCTGCCCTCAGAAGCTCCGAGGAGGATCATCAGCTTCACCTGCTGGATCTCTGCAGGGTGCTGCAAAGATATCTCAAGGGGACAGATGCCTTTCGTAAGTCGGACCGGTTGTTTGTTTTATTTGGGGGCCCTCGTTAGGGCAGAGCGGCCTCCAAAGCCTCAATTGCCTGATGGGTGAAGCAGCCATCTGCGTAGCTTACATGGCATGTGGGAAGATCCCGCCGTTGAGTCTCTGGGCTCATTCGACAGAAGCCCAGGCAACGTCTTGAGCAGAGCTCTGTCTGGTACCCCCAGCGGACATTTGCAGGGCGGCAACCTGATCACTGCTGCATACCTTCTTGAGGTAATATCGTCTGGATGTGCACACAGTGGGGGATGTGGTGGTGGGGCCTCACTGCTTCAAGCCTGACTCTCGGGTCCCTCCCATGTTTGAGTACTGCTCTGGTATATCTCGTTTGTAAATGGACTGGCCCGGAGGGATGGAAGGTGAAATTAGATCTTACCTGCTAATTGTCTTTCCTTGAGATTTTTCCAGGCCAGTCCAGAATCCTTCTTGGTTCTTTGCTTCTCTTTTACGGTACACATATGCGAGTGAAGTGCATCCGGCTCATGTGACAGGATTCAGTTCTCCGTGAAGACACACAGCTCTGCAGGAGGGGTGCATCCCCAAGTGAAAAGGCCGGCTGGGCAAGCATGGCCCTGCTCACCTGCCTTCTCCTTACTGTGTCCATACTGTAAATTGTCTATTAGGAGAATTAGGATGGGAGAGTGCTCTCCATACCTTCTCCTAGTCCCTCTTGTCTGAGCTGATGCTTTCACAGGGAGAAGGGGAATGGGTTAAGTGTTTTGTTAGATGTTTTCGAATTACTATTTGCTTTGTCAGTAGGAGAGTGGAGTCTGGAGCTGTAGATGGAGCTCTTGTACTGATTCATCAAGACTCTGTCATACTCAGTTCTCAGCTGCTGGAGGGGGCTGACTACCCATTCGTAACTGGACTGGCCTGGAGGGAACTCAAGGAAAGACAATTAGCAGTAAGGTCTAATTTTGCCTTTTTATATATGTGTGTACCCACACATGCTGTAGGTAAAAGAATGCGCTTATGGCTCTTCTGAGTTTTTGTAGCTGCCAGGATCTGTTGTTTGGTTGCTCTTGCTCTTTGCTAGTCCCCGGAAGCTCCTTCTCTAGATGACCACTTAATCTTGCTTAATGGTTGAGTCGGCCCTGCCAATGATATTGGTGACCTTCAACCCCTCACCCTGTATCTACGGCTTCTGAGCTTCTTTTCCTCTTTTTCCTTTAGGCTCTTGAAGGGGTTCATGGAATTGCGATATTCCCGCCTCTTTGTGAGGAAGTAGGCCACACAGGCACCTGCAACACCCAGAGACAGGAAAAGAAGCAGATTGGAGAGATTTTATTAGCACTTGTGTGAGTTTGGGTTTTTGTGTCCATGTAGATATCAGAATATTTTGTCTCTATATACAAATGCACAAATGTGAATGTGTATTGTGTATCTATACATATGTGAATTTATGTATATCTCTGTATGTTTGTATGGAGTGGAGGAGTGGCCTAGTGGTTGGGGCAAGGTACTTCAGGCCGGAAGGTCGGGGGTTCAAATCCCACTAGAGGACAGCAACCTTGGGCCGGAAGGACTGGGGTTTCTAGTCCCACAGGTGCTCCTTGTGGTCTTGGGCAAGCCACTTAACCCTCCATAGCCCATGTTCCCTGTAAATTAGTTATCTCCAAGTTATAATGCCCTGTTCAATGTAATTTCAGTTTGTTCAATGTAAACCGCACTGATGCAGAATAGCGCGGTATATAAGAGAATATAAAATAAATAAATAAATAAATGTTTGTCTGTGGGCGCATGAGCCATGTGCACGTACACTGTCTTTACACCCTTATACATTTTTCACATTCTGCTGTCTAAAAAAATACAATTCAAAATACATGCATGTAGTTTGTTTCACTGGTTTATTTAAAGACATTTAATTTGCTGCCTGCAGAACTAGTATGTGTTTAAAAATAATCACCCAGAACCAGCCCCAACAGTGCGCAAATGCCCATGCACAAATTTACATAGGCATTGAGGTGTGTTTGTGCGTACTCTACATGTGCATTGGCATAGTTTATAAAATGCATGCCTCCAGGGC
This sequence comes from Ichthyophis bannanicus, assembly GCA_033557465.1. NCBI lineage: Eukaryota > Metazoa > Chordata > Amphibia > Gymnophiona > Ichthyophiidae > Ichthyophis > Ichthyophis bannanicus. The sequence continues at coordinate 128,964,194 of CM066048.1, forward strand.
AGCTCTGTCTCCTCTCTGTCCAAATTGCTTCCCTATGTATAGATCTTTTTGTATTTAAAAAAAAATCTTATATACCACAGATCTTATTCACCCTCTGTGGTTTACATAAAACATAAGAAATAAAACATAATATTATAACATTAAAACATTGCCCAAAAAACAAGCAATATATAAACAATACAGCTAATTAAAATATTTACCAAAATGATCTGAAATATAAGTCAAATATTACCCTACTTTACCTTTTCAGTAACAGTAGGCACACTCTTTCCAAGCACCTACTTTTTCCAGGTGTATGCAGTTGCACAGTTTTGTAAAGCCCTTATCTGCTTTACACCTGGAAAAAGCTTTATGAAATTAAACATAGAAGCACAGAAACATAACAGCAGTAAAGACCATACAGGCTGTCCAGTCTGCCCTTCCATTCCAACTACTATTCCTTACGATCCCTTTTTTTTCCTTTAGAGATCCTCTGTATTTGTCCTATGCTTTCTTGAATTCAAATAAAGTCCTTGTCTCCACTTCCTCCACTGGGAGACTATTCCATGCATCTACCACTCTTTCTGTAAAGAAATATTTCTGCAAATTACTCCTGAATCTCTCCCCTTTCACCATCATCTTATGATCTCTTGTTGCAGAGCTTTCTTTCAATTTAAAGAGGCTCTCCCCCTGTGCATTTATGCCATGGAGTTATTTAAACGTCTCTCATATCTCCCCTTTCGTACCTTTCTTCCAAAGTATAAATATTGAGATCTTTAAATCTGTTCCTATATGCTTTATGACGAAGCACACTGACCATTTTGGTAGCCACCCTCTGCACCAATTCCAGCCTGTTCATATCCTTTTGAAGGTGCTGTCTCCAGAATTTCACACATTTTGCCAAATGAGATCTCATTAAATATTTATACAGAAGCACTATCACCTATCAAATGGCTTTTCATTAGCAGTGCATTCCTTGCCACCTCCCATATAGGCCATGTTCAAATTATTGAAAGGTCAGCGTTTACCCCAGTCCCAGCCTGAAACCTTTATAGTTCTTTTAAAGTGATCTCAAGCCTCCTCATGGTGACCTTCTCCAGAAGTTTCCTTAACCCATTGCTACTGACCTTGGGGGGGGGAGGGGGAGACTGTCTGCTTGAGGCAATGTCTTGATGGTGCCAAACTATTTCAACTTTACAATGATGGACCTGGTGATGCCCCAAGGGGTTTCAAATACACTGTCATTTCCCCATTCTGTAGCTTTGAATTACTTTATCTCAGAGGTTTTTTGGCAGCAGTGTCTTTGGCATGTTTATACTTTTACTTCACATTCACTTTATACAACAGAATCAGCTGGATTCTTCTACTACCGTGAGTGAACACAGATGGGGCTTGAAGAAAATTTTGGGAAATGGAAATGAGGCTAAATTGTGTTTGTATGACAAAGGGTATAAAAATTAATGTAATCAAGAATTTTTGGTTGCTCACCCTGAGATAAGCATTGTGGAACCTGTGAACCTTTTTGGGAATCTGACAGGTACTTCATGACCTGGATTGGCCACTGTTGGAAACAGGATACTGGGCTTGATGGACCTTGGTCTGACCCAGTATGGCATTTCTTATGTTCTTATTTTTGAATATTTCTATAATTGTTCTTTCCTATTGAAAGTGCGGAGTGCGTTGTGTAGACTTGTGAAACAAACTCCTACTTTTAAGCATGTTGAAATGTAGTTCTTAGACAGCAGAATATGAATAAGGTACAAGGGTGTGAAGATTTATTCAAAGCATTTTATGTGAGTGAGGGTTCAAGTCCGTCCTCCAGTGTAGCATTGGGGGTCATCCCATGAGTTTCTTCTAGTCTCAGAATGGTATAGCATATTTTAAATCAATCAATCAATTGATCATTCATTCATTACAAGATGATAAAGAAGTCCTGGTCACAGTTTATTCATATGTTTGGCCCAATCTCAATAAAGAAGCAGCAACAGGACTCAACAAATCCCAGGCACCAGGTCACCATGGCACTATAAATTGCAGTTGACACCCACGATTTGATTGCCTCCCTCCTCCAGCCATCACCCAGTTTCTCACTGTTCCATTTTTCACTCTTCCACCACAATTGGCTCTGCATGTTTAGTGAGCCGTGTGTTGGAGGAAGTTTGCTGATCTTGTGAGACTTGAAAACAGTGAAATTAGCAAGCTTCCTCAAACTACATGAAGAGCCAATCGCGGTGGAAGAATGAAGAACAACAGTGAGACATTGGGTGATGGCTGGGGGGGGGGGAGTTCAATAAAGAGAGAGAGTGAGACATTGGGTGATGATTGGAAGGCAATGAGAGAGAGACACTGGGCGATGAGAGGGGGGGAGGAAGGCAGGGTGCGGGGGTTATATGAGATTTTCTTTTTGGTTCACATTTTACCAGACCATGGTAATATGTGGAGTAAAAAAGGATGTTGTCTCAGATGCAACTATAAAGGGTCACCAGTATCCTACTGGCAACATACTCATTAGGGGTGGTGGGAGGGAGAGGAGAAGGGTCACTGCCTTTTGTAGGCACTGTGTAATGACTCGTTAAGGTCCTGATTTATTAAACTTTCTTTTCCCATATAAAATGGGAAACTAACAAACTGGCCTTTACTAGCTCCTAAATGTTTTATCTAGTTCCTAGATTCCAAGAAAATTTGTCAAGGCCTGGATTAGACTATCCCCTCCTCTCACATTCCGCACCTTTCAGCTCTTTGTCTGTGTAGTGGTGGATGCTGGACACCAGTTCCTGCTTCAGTTTCTCCACCAGAAACTTCACCACTGAGATATTCCAGGAAGACTTGATACTGAAACACACACACAAAAAAAGAAAGGGACTGAGAGAGCCAGAGCAAAGGGGAGAAAGAGCGAGGTGTAAAATGCAAGTGAGACAGGTCACAGGGGAAGAGAGAAAAAGAGACAGTGAGACCAGAGTTAGGAAAGTGAAGAAAAGAGAGCCAAGTTGATGTAAAGAGCAGAGGTGAGGGGACAGATGCAGGCAGAGGAAAGACAGATATAGTGCAAAAAGAGACAGATTTATAGGATGGGGAGTGGGGAAAAGACAGACATAAAATGCAGTGAAGAGAGATGCATTGCAAAGAAGAGAAAGAGACAGATGAATTCTTCATCGTGTCATTCCTATTTCTCAATGCAAGTTTGCTTGGCCTTGGCCTGAAGTCTCTCTGTGACACTAATTAGTCTTGGCTTGAGGTTCCTAAGGCAACACAAGTTTCCAGTGCCTCATGATATCATAGCTACATGTAATCATGGGGTGGGAGGACCTCTACCTCTCCGAACCATTGAAGCGTTTGCTGTTGGAGATGTGGTTGTGTACACTGTGTACCAGTTTCTGGAGAGAGAGAGAGAGAGGGAGGAAACAGTCACTCATCAAGTATTAATTACGCTCGGCTCTGGAACTCCCAGCTGCCATAACACATCTTCTAGTCATTTACCGGAGCATGGAGAACAAGAGTCTGTGAAATCCACCTAGTGATACTAGTTTTTCTGTCCTGTCCACTACCAACCTGGCCAAAGGCACCAGGGTCAGGCTGAGCTGGGCCTTGCTTTGACCAAACTGCATCTGTGGAATTTTGTACTTCCTGCTTTTGTTAGAGACACTGAGACTGAAAGATAATAGCTTTCAAGGTTTTATTAGTTCCTTAGGATGGTTAGATGATTGTTAGATTAGTGTTAGGCTGATTAGATGATCATTGGCTTTAGTTTTGTTTTGGTCTTTGGATATTTTTTGATTAAGATGATGCCATTAATATTGTGATTATTATTATATGCTTGATTTTATTGTTTATATGTGTACTGTTATGACTACTGATTTCAATTTCTTTTGTGTATGGTACTTGTGACCTGGATTGGCCACTGTTGGAAACAAGTTACTGGGCTTGATGGACCCTTGGTCTGACCCATATGACATATCTTATGTTCTTTATTTTCGCCTGGCCAAGAAGCAAATTATAAATGTGAACAAATAAATAAAGTGCCAGGCCATAGATGCAAACAGGATCTAAGAAAGGATTACACCTATCTACATGTCACTGACAGAATGAGGAGTAAAAGGCTCTACAGATGCAGAATGGCTAAATCCAAACCCTGGGCAATTATGGTTCAAATCCAACTCCAATCAGCCTCTTCTCCCCTGCTGCTATTTTCCCTTTTCTCCCACTGCTGTCTCCTTCAGAGAAGAGAACATCTGCCTCATCTGAACACACTTGTAGATGTTAGGGGAGGGCACTCACTGATAACACCAGGTCCCTCTTCCTGCGGGAGTTCTTCTGCCCACTACCCCTGGCCTTGCAGGAGGAACCTGTGTAGAGGAGCAGGGGGGGTGGCAGAGGCAGAGACAGCGGTGGCGGTGGAGAGGAAGAGGACCTGCGGTCGCTGCAGCTGGCAGATGCTTCCCCACTGCTGTCTATGACCATGGCACTAGGACTAAGGGATTCCTCCCGCTGCAGCTGTTGCTTCACTCCTGATTGGAATCCACTTTCCACACTGCTGCCTTCTACTGTAGCCCTGTGTATGGCAAGAGGTGTAGTTGCAGAATGCTGCTTGGCAAACGGCACAAGCAGGCGCTGGAGGGATCCATCAGAGGTGATATATTCATCTGTAACCTGCAGTCACATCAGGAAGGGGAAGAAGTAAAGGCCTGGTGTCAATAGTGCATTCAAGGACTGCTTGTTAGAGGCAACGTTTTGAGGATATGGGAAAGGAAGGCACAGAGAGAAGGCCAAAAGAGAAGAGAAAGGGAGATCAAGGGAAGAATGAGACAGCAGCCAACAGATATAGAAATGCAAAGCCAGTCAATAAAACAAGAAAAAGAGGGAACAGCAATTTAAAGGGAATGTGTCTGGACAATATGAGAAAAAAATGAGGGAGTTGGAGAGAAGCACAACAAAAAGAAGGAAGAGAGAGAAAAACATGGGAAGAGAGAAGAGGTGAAAAATGAGAAGCAAAGACAAAACAAAACAGAAGAAAAGCAGGAGTGAAAAGATGAGATGAAAAATGAGAAAGAAGAAACATGAGAGAAATAAAGAGATAAGAAAAATAGTGAGGCAATTAACAAGAGACATAAAAGAACAAGAGAAACATGAATTTCTCCAGAGAGCTGGAGAAAAAAAAAACAAAGACAGAAAAAGAGATGGGAAAGCAAAGAATAAAAGCAAAATAGACAAAGGAACGAAAATAAAAAAAGATCAAAACACTAAAGAGAACTAGAGAATGACATGGGAGAAAAGGAAAAACTGAGAGGAGGGAAGAAAAGTGTGGGAAAAGCTGGAGATCAACTGGGGTCTGTGATACGGTACCAGGAAGAAATTAGGGGTGGATGTTACAGTTCTTTTTTTTCTGGCATAATTTCTAATTCTATTAAAAGAGAAAAGCAAAAAAGGGGCAGGAGGGCAATCAGAGATTGAAAGAAAAGAGGACAACCCAGATAAGGGAAGGGAACAGAAAAACAAAATGTGAAAATATAAAGAAAGAACCCAGGACCCAAATGAAAGAAGGGAAGAGAAGAATATGTGAAACAGAACAAAAGAAAGAGAAAAGAGGAAAATAAAGAGTAGGAAAAGAATGATGAAAGCTCAGAAATACGTAGTGAGGGAGACAGAGAAAGAAAATTAGGAAGGAGGCTGATTCAAACTTGGAGAAATGACAGAGCTGATAAAAGGAAACAGAAACAGGGATTAGGAGAAAAATTATAAGCAAAAATGAGTTAGAGCCAAAGTGACATATGGACAAAGATGTACTGGAGAGACTGTCAGACAAAGAATAAGAGTTAAGAAAGAGGTGTGTGGAGTTGGAGATAAACGGGCACAGCTGGTACACAGACAGCCAGAGAGAGGTACTGAGGTATGAGACAGCTGGAGTAATAGTCAATACTAAAGAGACATAATGTCTCTCTTAAAGATGGCTTGGAAGAGAGGTTCATTGCTGTCATGATATGCACAAAACTAACCCATTTGGAGAAATTGCTCCCTAGAGACATGCCAAGATGGAGAGAGGGGATGGCAGTAAGCCCACCTGTAAGACAGAAACCTGTATTTGTCCAAACTACTGGCAAGAGAAAGGCTGTGGGAGCCATGCCCAAAGACAAAGCAGAGAGAACATTTTCCCTGGCCAGAATATTACGAATAAATTATTTGAGTGAAAGGAAGAAGGGTGAAGGATTTACTAGCAGCCTCTGCACCTGGTAAGTTGAGGGGCTGAAGAAAATTCATTGTAATGTTTTATGTATCTATTTCTGTTCTGCAAAGGAGTCCATGGCTTCTCCTATGTTGGGGCCAGCTAGAATTAGGAGGGAAGAGGGCAGGGTGTGTTTGAACATAGCTTGGAGGAAGGGATCTTGACAAAGGTTCTTTTGCAGAAGGGATTGTTAGGGTTCCCTGTTCTGGACTTGGCCTATTATTTTCTCAAATCTGTCCTTGGAATATGAGAAATATGTATGTATTACAATGCAGGGGATGCAAGCTTTGTATATCTATAAATGGGTAAGATACATAAACACACTCACAAATATGCTGGAAGTACCAGCTTGTGTGTGGATATACACAGACATGCACAGTAAACTCCAAGTCTAGATATGCTTATGTATATATCATACAGACACACATGCATTAGCACTTGTCGCTAAAATGAGCTTGACAGTTCATAGACAGTGTCGTTCCTTGAATGCTGAGGGCAGATATGGCCTTAGTGGCTCAAATTCACTTTATCGGTGTATATTAAGAAACTTTTAAACCTGGAAATTAGTGATCTCTGTTTACCAGCATATAACACCTTGAATTCTATCCCTCCTGCTGCTAGGCTGGTGAGTGACATCACGTGCGCACAGCCTTCTGATTGGCCATTAACATAGTGCGTGATATAACCTACAGAAAAGCATGTGACATTTCTGTAGCTAAGACCAGTAGGATTGCAGCACATGATGATACTGGAAGGGGATGAGAGGGAGATGGAGAATCTTAAAAATAACCTCTTAAGAATTTTCTAAACATAGAGCTTAAAAATATATATACCGGGTTCAAGAGCGGTGGTAGCTCACTAGGTACAGGGCAGCCAGGCAGCCTTATCTCTCTAGGCACTCTTTCTGTTGGATATGCCAGATGTGGTGGCACTGATGTGGCTGCAGCTGCTGCACCCAGTTGTCGCAGTTCCTCAATCACAACCTGCACACTGCCAAGCCCCTCAGGCTCCTCTTCTGCTACCCTGCACACCTCAGACACCAGCTTCACCTGCCCAGCCACCATGGCGTTCTCTGTTGGAAGTGGTTGTGGCGGTGGCACCGCCTCTACGTCCTCACCATGATGCTTCCATTTCCTCAGCTCACCCACATCATCCTGTAGCCGTGTCAGCAGCTCACAGTTAGATTTGGCCACCCCCAATGCGGCTTCAGCCAGGCTGACTGCCTTCTCCACACGCTGGTAGATGAGGTGCAGCATCTGCTCTGAGTTCTGTACTGCCAGACCCTGTCCAGACACAGTGATGGGGGTGGGGACTGCTGGGCCTATACCCACCCCACCTGAAAGTGTTTCATTATTCTCACTCTTGCAGGTGCACCCACAACACTTTGTGTCACTGCTCCCGGTGGGCGGTGAAAATAGGATTGTAGCACTAAAGGACATGGTACTTCACGTCCAAAGAGGTAAAAATGTAATGTTTTTGTATACTAATATTTAATTTTTGATTCTGAATGTCACTTAGCATTAAATGGAAATCCTAGAAGACTAAGCTTGATGGTGATACACCACAGTTGAACATAAAGTCCTCATGGTATAAGGTCCCACTGAGTAATTATTGCCCCAGAATTGACATACCGGGCTTTCTTGCCCTTAGTAACTTTGCTTTGCTCCTCACCATTCTGCATTCCAGCATCTTATTAATCTAGAACTGAAAAATCTTTCTGTCAGGCTATGAATGCATTAGGAAGGAAGGAAGGTGTCCTTTTGTGTGTGCCACCAGTCCCTGTGGCATGTAATGTTATGCCGATAGTAATAAATATTTGTTTCCAAAAACGAGAGTTAACGGTAGATATCCAATTAACTTTTTGTTTGTTGGTTTTCTTCTGTGTTTTACGTGAGGTTTATTTTGTTTTGTCCTTGTCAATCCTTATTTCTGCAGATCTGAGTTCAGAAAGCTTAGGTTAAGGAAAACAAGCATCAAAATAAGGGCTGGCCTTAGGCCATTTTAACCTAGTTATTTATTTAACAGGTTTTTATACTGCTTTATCATTTCAATCAAAGCTGTTTACATTGTAACTTAAACTTGGTAACATACATTAAACAGGGACATTGATAACTTGGATTTTTCTGAGGTAATGGAGGGTTAAGTAACTTGCCCAAGACCACAAGGAGTGTTAGTGGGAATCAAACCCAACCTTCTCTAGGGTTCCCAAGCCAGTGTTCTAACCATTAGGCTACTCTTCCACTCCATTTGACCCATTGGAGCCCTACATTAGGCATGTGAGAATTACTGGATTTTGAATTTGCAGAACAGAAAGCAAGAAAGATTACTTTGTAAGAATAATTTTGTTTGAAACATGTTTTATGTCAAAATATAAGCTAATACATAAAGATTTTATTTATTTATTTATATTCTCTTATATACCGCGCTATTCTGCATCAGTGCGGTTTACATTGAACAAACTGAAATTACATTGAACAGGGCATTATAACTTGCAGATAACTATTTTACAGGGAACATAAAGATATTGTTTTGTTTTTAATATAATGTATTAAGTCCCAGAGGACCCAGCAAAATGGTCCAAATTGGGCCCTTCAATTGTTAAGGAAGCCCTAATCACACTATTGAATATTTAAGATTTTTTTTTTCATTGGCTTTAAAATCAACTTTTTTTAAGTTGCTCTCCTGTGAGCACCATTTTTGGAGGCGTGCCAGAAATTGTATCATAGGTAATATGAGTCAATCAGACTGCCACATTGTCCTTTTGAGTCAGTCTGCGAGTTTACAAACAGATGGGCCCAAAAGGAAAGGAGCAGGGCCAGCGCTACCCGGTAAGCCAGGTAAGCACGGCAGGGGGGGTGCCAGGGTTAAGGGGCGTCAAAGCTAGTGGTGTTGTGTGCCCATAGGACAAGCTGCTCCCGCTGGCCAAAGAGGGGAGAGTCTGCAGTCATGGCCAGAGATATGAGTGCTTGTGCCCACAGAAGCACTGCTGGCTGCGGTTGCAGCTATAGCTTTGGTGTCCCTTAACATCATTGCTCACAGCCTCTTTCTCCCACAGGCCGAAGAGGAGAGAAATGCTCATACAGCGAACACAGCCTCCTTTTGAATGGCAGGCATTCTGCATGTATGGCCCTGCGTGTTTCACACAACTGGTGACTGATCCACGCAGGGCTCAGCACATTATGCATTGAGCGCTGCACAGTTCAGTCATCAGTTGTTTGAACCACGCAGGGCTCCATAATATATGCTGTGCTGAGGGTTCAAACAGTGGCCAAAAAGGAAAGGAGCGGCCTGTCTAGAGATGAGAAATCTCCAGGCCCTCCCAGCCATAAAAGAGAGGAATAAGGCAGTATTGATTAAACAAATGAACATGAGATGGGTGGGTGACAGCTGGTTGAGGGGATACTGAAACTATGCAGGGGATGGGGGTTTCTAGTAACCAAAGGGGGCGCTGAGGTTGGAGTGAGAAATGGATATTAAGATCATAAGGGGAAAAGAAGATAAGGAGGACAGGAGGAGGTTCTGCTGAGGGGAGGGGGATGATGTTGAAGCAAAAGGGAGGATGCATAGGAGTGCCGTGGAAGATGAGAGATATTTGGGGGAGAGGGGCAGAGTAGGAAAGGGGAGAAATGACTGGAGAGTGAGTGGGACAAGAGAGAGGATTGGGTATTAAAAAAACATGTGCATATACATGCTTTTCAATACTCATTCCTCTCTTTGTCTTTCTTTATTCAGTCTTCAGTCATTTATCCTCTCTTCTGCTCTTTCTTTCTCTCCCAATTCTCCTCAGTCTCTATCATGCAACTTTTCAAACTTGTTTTCATATGTGATTAAAGGTTACAATTAAAACAAAAAAAAAACCAAATAAAGCTATTTGTTGTATTGCTCCTTTCATTTGCAAAGCAATACAATGATTATAATTCTCCAAAGTTATACACCAGTCACACCACCAGAAAAATCTCTATTTGGGAGTGGCCACCTTTAACATTTCTAGAAAGTAGGGTCTCAGGCATTGGTTGAGGGAGAACAAATGAAGGATGAGACTTGAGGAGCGGAGGCTGAAAACTAGGAAATAGCAGAGACTTGGAGATTGGTGGAAAGTGAGTGCTCTCGGATTAGGGATGAATGCGGACCCCATGTTTGTGGGAGAACGGCTAAAGAGTGGTGATGCTGACTTTGGGAGGTAGTGGGGGCATAAAGACTGAGTTTATGTTTATTAAAAACGTGATACACGGTTTACAATAAAAATCAAACACTGCTAGAAAGGAAGAAAGGAAAAGGAACGCCATTAAAATATTAAACAGGACAGAGGGAGAAAGATAAGAATAGAAAAGGGAGAAAAGACATAGGGACAGCAGGGTATCAAGCAGGACAGAGAATGAGTGTGATGGTAAGGGGTAGGGCAAGGTGGACATCAGTGGGGGGGGGGGAGAGGGGCAACGGAAGGGGGTAGGTCGTAGGCTAAACAAAAAGGTGGGTTTTTAGTCTCGCTTTAAACACAGAGAGGGACGGTTCCAGACGGAGGGCAGAGGGGAGCGAGTCCCAGAGCCTTGGGCCAAGGAAGTAGAAAGCTGAGGAGCGGGTGGATCCTAAATGAGCCTGGGAAGGGGATGGAAGTGACATGCGACTGGAGTGAATGGAACAGAGGAGGCATTGAGGAGTGTGGAGACAGACCTGGTCAGCAAGATAAAGAGGAATACCTGTGTGAATTGATTTGTGAACAAAGATAAGGAACTTGAATTTAATTTGAAAAGAAACAGGGAGCCAGTGCAGGTGGAGAAGAAGGGGAGTGATATGATCAGTACGGGAAGCATGAGTGAGGATGCGGGTGGCGGTATTCTGGATGCGCTAAAGGCGAGAGAGCTGGGACTGAGGAGAGCTGGGCGTTACATTGCAGTAGTCAAGACAAGACATGACGAGGGAAAGAAGAAGTGTGGCCAGTGAGGAAGAGGAAAGAAAAGGGTGAACCGCACGAAGTTGCTTCAGGGTGAAGCACAATGGAGGAAATGTATTCTTTGAAAGAAAGAGTCAAGGGTGACGCCGAGGTAACGAAGAAACAATAGGGATAGGAGAAGCGGAGAGTAGAGGAGTGAGAGGAAGAGTAGGGGAATTCCTAAAAGGATACCAGATAGCAGAGGATTTTGCAAGGTTGACGTGGAGAAAATTAGAAGAAACCACAGAGGAGAGACAAGAGTTAAGGAGGGTAATGTCGGGAGCAGAAGAGTCAGTATGATGGAGGAGAAAGATATCGTCGGCATAATATTACGCTGAGATACCGTGCTGTTGGACCAGAAGAGTGAGGGGGGGGGATTTGGGAGAATGGTGGGAACGTGGCAGCTGAATAGGTATGAGTGTCAGATGGGTTGGGGATACGAGTTAAGGTATGAGATAGTAAGAGAAGGCGGGAAAGGATTGAGAAGCGGTGTGGATGACATGAAGCACTAGAAAGAGAGAGAGTGCCGTGGAGAGTGAGAAAGAAAGGATCATGGGGACTCAACCAGGGAAAGCTTGGGGGGAATGACAGGAAGAGCAGGAACTCAGAGAGAAGGAAGAGAGTAAGATGTATTGAAGGAAAGTGTTGGGGAAGGGGGATCAACTGGGAATTAAAGAATTGAGTGGGAAATCAGAGAAAGAGGGGAGCAGATGCTGGGGTTTGAGTGGGAGAGTGGGAAAGGGAGAATGGGTTTTGATGATTGGGTGAATAGGGAGAAGACTGATAGGTAGTGACAAAAAAGTGTACCAGTGCTGTTGGAAAAATAAAACATCCAGACAACAAAGGTTGAAAAAGGGCTTTACTTTTCAGTTTTGTGATTGGAATATGTCAAGTTTGAAATGCGGTGTGTATTCCTTATGTACTGGCCATTTTGCACAGTACAAGACCAAATGTTCTGTTTCTCAGCTGTTGCACTGTAGACAGAGTCTAGCTTCTTAGGGTCTCAATTTCAGTTCTTGTTTATTCATTTTCTTAATTGTGGTCCTTATTCTAAATTTAGTAAGATTCTTTCTGTGTTCAGTGTTCAGGATCAGCTTGAGAAATTCTGCTAGTGTATAGGTTTGGTATAGGAATCCAGTAGATTTATTTATGTTCTAGCATGGGGGTAGACTATTCTGGTCTTCGAGTGCTACAGGGCATTCGGGTTTTAAGATATCCACACCAAATATGCATGAAATGTATTGGCATACACGTCATCCACCATATGCAAATTACTTTCACATTAATTGTGTTTGTTTCAATCACATTAAGCCTTTTCTATCACAATCTGTTCATACGATGTATGATTGAAACTGTGATATTGATGCACCACTGCCTATAGAAGCAGTGTGTATATATCTGACAAACTTTTGAGCCCTGCTGTATAATTTCTTTACAGCATTCCATTGGGTTGGAAAGAAAAATTGTAAGTTATCTAGCCATTAGATGTCACTGTCAACAGATTCTGAAGCTGCTGCAATTTCCTCTTCCCTACAAAAATACTGTGACAATTTTTTTGAGGGAACTTTTTCTTTGCGACCCCTAGTTCAGTCCTGAACACACTATGGCTTTTCCCTAGTTCTGCTTCATAAGCACACTAAATTTGGGCCCCATTTCAGTTTTCATGGAATTATTATTTGCCCACAGATAGTCTTGAGGTCCTATGTAACTATATGTAATTTATTTACAACATTCTGTTGGGTGAGAAAAAATTTAAGTGGCTTAATATCAAAAGTGCACTATATAACCAGGAAATTTACTTTGTCAGAGCGAAAACCTAAAAACCTTTGCTTATTAGATCTGCTGGTATTAATTTTATATTTTACAAATTGACTGTTCTATTAAAAAAGAAAGGGGGGAAAGACCTCAGAAACATATTGAGTGTGCTTCAAATATGAACAAGGATTTTCTTTGTAAATATTGAAAGAGACATATTTTAAAAGAATTTAACATTAAAATTTGAAGAGAGGAGTTTTAGAGGACTGTTGCAAACCTAAACGTTCAGCAGAGCTTTAAAGGAATTTATGTTTCTAAGATCCTTTTTAATTGCTGTTGATGTCAACTGTTTGCAACCCTGTGAATAGTTGTACTTATCTACTCTTTTCTTGGCAAGATGTGACCAAAAGTAGATTGCCAGACCTTTCTTCATTTTTTTAGTAGAATATTAAATGTGAGTGAGTGTGTGTGCCATGAAGTCAACACGGACTCCTGTAAATAAAAAGGTAAAATTTCATACTAGCAGGTTTAGGGGCATAATTACTAAATGATGCTGATAGCGTGGAGCCCCACACTAGCAGGTTAGCACAGGAATGGACGTAATGTATGTTTGACAATGCATCATGCTTAAGAGTGGCCATGACAGGCATGTGCTTAACCATGATTGTTGCTATTGACGTAGGTGCATGTAATGACCCATCAGTGGGGGCGTTAGGTACACCCATGCGCTGTTAAAGGTGTGAACTGTAGTGGAACAGACACATAGACCCCCTGAAGGTGGTGCAGGCCTCCGCTTTGCTTTTGTGGTACGATTACATGCTAATAGTATGCTTTTTAATAAACATGACCCTTAATAAGTAAAGATGCAAGTGCAAAGTTATGCACCTAGGAAAGAACAACCCTAACTTTGGTTACACGATGCAAGGTACCACCTTATAAACCACCATCCAGGAAAAAGATTTAGGTATCATCGCTGATAACACGTTGAAACCCTCCATCCAGTGTGCAGCGGTGGCCAAGAAAGCAAACGGAATGCTAGGAATCATAAGGAAAGGAATGGAGAATAAAACCAAGGATATTATAATGCCTCTGTATCGTTCCATGGTGGGACTGCACCTTGAATATTGTTTGCAATTCTATTTGCTGTATCTTAAAAAGGATATTGTAAGAATTAGAAAAAGTACAGAGCAGAGCAACAATGGTAAAGGGGATGAAAGGACACTCCTCTGAGGAGAGGTTTAAAAGATTAGGGCTCTTCAACTGGGAAAAGAGATGGCTGAGGGGAGATATGATAGAGGTCCTATGAATGAATGAATGAATGAATGGAGTGGAACGGGTAAAAATAGATTGGTTGTTTACGCCATCAAAAAGTAGAAAGACTAGAGGACACACAATGAAGCTACAATGTAACCCATTAAAGAGTAGTATGAGAAAATATTTTTTCACTCAACGAGTAATCAAACTCTGGAATTCGTTACCAGAGGATGTAATAAAAGCTGTTAGTGTAGCTGGGTTTAAAAAAGGTTTGGACAAGTTCTCGGAGGAAAGGTCCATAAACCATTATTAAAGACCTAGGAAATCCACTGCTTACCCTGGGATGAGCACAGTGGAACCTGCGTGCTTTTTTGGTAACCTGACAGGTACTCTGTTGGAAACAGGATACTGGGCGTGATGGACCTTGATCTCACCCAGTATGGCATTTCTTATGTTCTTAAAGATGGTTTGGGATCTGTTAAAGTCAAAGTTACCATGGCAAAAGATTAGGCATGGGTCACAATCTTAAACCACCTACCCCATTATTAAGCAATAAACTAAATAATCTTGAATTTCACTTCAGCTATCTCAAACTTGTTTTTTTCCGTTACCAGCAAGGCCCCTGGTCTCTCATGATTTTGTTGAAAAGGCTGCAGAATATAGTCCTTGCTATGGAATTAATCAGATTTGAGTGGATAGTATGAAAACCTAAAATGGTCCACTGAGCCCAGCATCTTGTAGTCAATCCAGATTACTAGATCTCTTCTTGCAGCTATTTCTCAGGGATAAGCAGTGTTTTGTCCCCATTTATTTGGTTAATAATTGTTGATGGACTTTTCCTCCAAGAACTTTGCCAACCCTTTTATAAATTGTATGTTCTTATATATATATCCAGCTATGCTAGATGCCTGCAACAAATTCCAGAGATGGATTGTGCAGCCTAAATACCTCCTCCAACTTGTTTTAAATTTACTGTTACTTTCACAGAGCATCCCATAGTGCTGAGCTATAAACCATCAGGACCATCAGTCCTCGAGAGTTGCAGTGGGACAGGTTTTCCAGATATTCCCAGTAAACGGGTATGAGAGATTTGCATATTAGAGTTTGTAAGTATGCATATCTCTCATGCATGTTCATTAGATATTCTAAAAATCGGACTCATAGGAGATCCTTGAGGACTGGAGTGAATTTTCCAGTAGAAAAAGGTGACTAGTAGAGTACCGCAGGGATCTGTGCTGGGTCCGCTACTTTTTGACATATTCATAAATGACCTGGAAAAGGGAATAATGAGTGAGGTTATCAGATTTGCAGGTGAGACAAAACTATTTAAAGTTGTTAAAACCCATGAGGATTGTGGAAAATTGTAAGAGGATCTTGATAAATTGGAAGATTGGGCATCCAAATGGCAGATGAAATTTAATGTGGACAAGTGCAAAGTTATGCACCTAGGAAAGAACAACCCAAACTATGGTTACACGATGCAATGTTCCACATTGGGAACCCCACCACCCAGGAAAAAGATTTAGGCGTCATCGTGGATAACATGTTAAAACCCTCCGCCCAGTGTGCAGCGGCAGCCAAGAGAGCAAATAGAATGCTAGGTATCATAAGAAAAGGAATGGAAAATAAAACAAAGGATATTATAATGCATCTGTATCGTTCCATGGTGTGATTACACCTTGAATATTGTGTGCAATTCTGGTTGCCGTATCTTAAAAAGGATATAGCGGAATTAGAAAAGGTATAGAGAAGAGCCACCAAAATGGTAAAGGGGGTGGAAGGATACTCCTATGAAGAGAGGCTACAAAGGTTAGGGCTCTTCAACCTGGAAAAGAGATGGCTGAGGGGAGATATGATAGAGGTCTATTAGATAGAAATATGATGACAGAAAAAGACCACATGGCCTATCTAGTCTGCCCTTCCATTTCAACAACTACAACAGTCCCCTTTTTATAGAAACATGAACCCATGACCCCCTGGCTTGGGAGATATTGTACTAACCAGTAGGCTACACCTCCAAGGCAAAATTAATGAACAGAATGAAACGGGTAAATGTAGATCGATTGTTTACGTCATCAGAATATAAAAAGATTAGGGGACATGCAATGAAACTACAGTGTGACCTATTTAAGACTAATAAGAGAAAATATTTTTTTCACTCAACGTGTAATCAAACTCTGGAATTTGTTACCAGAGGATGTAGTAAAAGCTGTTAATGTAGCTGGGTTTAAAAAAGGTTTGGACAAGTATCACTGCTTGACCCAGTACAAGTATCACTGCTTGACCCAGTACAAGCATTGAGGAACCTGTCTTTTGGGGAAACTGCTAGGTAAGTATGACCTAGATTGGCCACTGTTGGAAACAGGATACTGGGCTTGATGGACCTTGGTCTGACCCAGTATGGCATTTCTTATGTTCTTAATACTAAGGCCCAAGTCCTATTTGAAAGAGCGGTTATACTCTATAAAGTTGTTTCACCCTTCATGATTTTATATCATATCCCTTCTCGGCTGTCTCTTCTCCACGCTGTAGAGACCTAACCTATTGAGCTTTTCTTCATAAGAGACCTGTTCCATCTTCTTTATCTTTTTGGTCTCCCTTACTGTACCTTATGTAGTTCAGCTGTATCTTTTTTTGCCATGCAGTGACCAGAACTGCACACAGTACTTAAGCAATGGAGACACTACTGACCTATATAGAGGCATTATAACATTCTCTAGTTTCCAGTCATAAGATTTAATTTGCCTTTTTGAATACCACTGCACCTGGAGCTGAGGATTCCAATGCATTAAGAACATAAGAATTGCCATACTGGGTCAGAGCAAGGTCCATGAAGCCCAGTATCCTATTTCCAATAGTGCCCAATCCAGGTCACAAGTACCTAGCAGTTTCCCCATTGCCTATAATGACACCAGAAAGGTTCCTTTTCTTGGCTGGTGACGCTTAATAAAGAACACAGCATTTTATTTGTATTTACCTCATGCCTTTCCAGTAAGTAGTTCAGGACAAATTACACTCAGGTATGTAACAGAAGCCGTTTTAGTTATTAACCTTTTCTTTTCATGTTATATCCCAACAGTAACGATTACTTCTCCCTATTTGCATTACTTTGCCTTTGTCTAGGTTACATTTCATCTGCTATTAGACGGCCAGTTCCGTAGTGTGTCTGGGTTATACAGCAGTTTGTTAGCTTGCTCATGTTTTAACTACTTTGACTATTTCTATATCATCTGCATATTTGATTAAATTAACTCCTTGCTTCCTTTTGCAGATCGTTAATTAATTATTAAAAGCAACTAAACATATCAACTCTCTAAATGGAATGCAAGGGTCTGCACGCTACGAAGCCGCGGTGCGCGTGCCACACTTCTAATGCACATGACGCAACCGTGCGCGCCGAGAGAACAGACGGGGGGGGGGGGGGAATAAAAGGTCGGCACGGGCTCTCGTGTACAAAGCTCACGCGGTTTACTGGCCTATCGCTCCTCCTCCATACCTGATGTCTTTTCCTGACTAGACAGCAGGGCGGACCGTAGGAGGGGGATGTCGGCTGTGATTGGTGAAAGAGGATGTCCTTCATGTAGACCATCAGGATTAGAAGAGGGGAAAGGGCGGGGTATGCACCCGGAAGAGAAGGGGGGATTGCGACTACCGCTTGTTTGAGGTTGTTTTCGCAGCACGGCGGACATCTTGGATAGTGTATTCTTAAACGCTGAGTTGTAATGAGGCTGTGCTAATATAGCACAGCACATTAGAGAGCAACTTTTAGTAGGAAGAAAATAATTTCTCTTGTATCTTACCGAATAGTCAGTAAGTCCCCTTAAAACATCCCAGCCTTACCTTGGGTAGCCTTTTGTTTTTTTTTTAGTTAAAATTACAATCGGGAGGAGACGGAATTTAAGTATTTCTCTTAACTATAATTTATGGTTTGTTTTTAAGTGGCTTAGTCACCCTCTGTGGGATAGAGACATATTTCTAATTTTGGGCCAAAATCAATAAGCACATGCCTTCCTTAAAACTATAGCCTTCTAAAGCATGGCCGAGGGATTAATTAATCGTTGCACCCTTTCTTTTGCCCCGATCGTCCAAGATTTTCGGAAATGGGTCTTTTTGTATTAAATATTTCTGGCCTAGTAGTTTCCCCCTGTGCTTTTTGGTTTTGCTGATTTGGAACTAAATCTGGAAACTGTGCTTTTGTTTGCATTAAACAGGGCTTTTATTTCCATTATTTCATATCCCACCCCCTCACCAGTTTCTGTCCAGGGCCTGCTACATATTTTGTTTATTTAACTATTTTATACCGCTATATCTACAAGTTAAAGCGGTTTACAAAGAACTAGAGAATAACAAAAACAGGCATTTAGGAATCAAACATTGGTCCTGTCACAGGCTTGAACCTACAGTTAGGACCTGGTTCATGTATTTGTGACTGGCACATATGCGACAAAGCAAATCTGGCAAAGTGATTGGATGATTTTGGTCCTTTTCCATCATACTGGCCTAATCTCTGTCAAAGACTTCATTAACGATAACTGAATTGGACTATAACAGTTTAATGACACATTCAAAGTAGATAGTCAAAGCTTGACCTTTGGGGGATGGGGCAATTTCATCATGGATCAAAGGCATGGTGCAGATAATTTTTATAGTTTACGTTTAAATTGGTACTCAAAACAGGGATGAAGCATTTCCTTTATCCCGATGAAATACCTCAATAATGAGGGATAAGAGTTTGTAGAAATGCCGCAGAATAGGATGCATTAATCTTGTCTCTGGGGCAACCTCCTCATCCCTCCCCCACCCCAGGAAAAAGTCTCTTTGTTTTAGAATGACGTGGTAAAGGCTTCACATATGAGAACTACAAAGATACAAAATCTACAAGTTAAAGGAAATCCTACTTACCGCTCTGCGCCTGATGGGATCTCAACACGATATCCACAAGCACATGGGACAAAACAGACTTTTAAGAAGAGAAGGCACAAACCTCACCTTACAAGGCCCCAATGCTGAATAGGCCTCCAGAAATGCAATATTTTCACACAGCAACTTAAGTATTGATAGAGGAACTCGGGATTGGGGTATAGCGCAAAACAAACAAACAACAAAGTTATTTGTCCAGAGGCAGGAAAAAAATAACAAACTAGAAAAAGTAATTTCCAGTGTGTATTTCTGCACTTGCTGATCATGCAGTCAGATACAGTCATCTCCACTGATACGTGGAAAATCTTGCTATAAATGTAGAGGTTAACGATTATGGAAGGACTATGTTAACCATGTAAAACTTTGATACTTATACCTTGGTGGTTCCCCATTCCTCCCAGAATTTGTTATGTTAACAAGATCCTTCAGGTCTCTTTTATTAATGAGTGCCCTATCTGGTTCCCTCATTTGCAGGTGCTTCCTTTCAACTTAAGGGCCACAAAATGGCTTCCAACCTTCACTGAAAGCACAAGAAATATCTCTTACACCCACAGGATCCCATTAATGTAAAAGAGGTGACTAGGCCAGGGCCTCTCAAGTTGGGAGGACAAAAGCCATCCTTCATGACCTTCCCCAGTCCTGGATGCTTGTCCCATATTCAAGCCCCACAGCCACTCCTAGAACCGCAGCACATACCCCTTTAACACACTATGTTTTCCCATGCCTCTCAGCTTTTCCCAGTCTCTTCTCTTCCTCCTTCCCTAGTCTTATTAATTGTAACTTTTGATTTTCAAACATCTACAGAATGGAGGAATAAATAAAAAGAGAGATAAAGTGGAAAAGAAAGTGATCAGATGAGAAATCAGTGTCTATAACTCAATCTCTTCCTGGGAAAAAAAAGCCTGGAAAGGATACGACAAGGACGTATTCTCTTTGTATTCTTGTGTGTTCTCTGTGTGTGCAGGGCTGGGTGCACTTGGGGAAGAAGATGAGCCCCGCCTTCTCTCGGTGCTGATTGGGCGCAGGAGAGCAGACAGGGCTCAGGCGGCTGGGCACAGCACTGAGCAAGGATTCCAACCGAGGGGGCCTTTAGGGGATGGAGAGGGAAGCTTTTAACACTTTTTTTTCTTTTGACTTTGCTCCCTCCAGACACACACAAGCACTGAGATTCTAATCCTGCCCTGCAGCACAGTCTACTAGGCCAGGACTGAGACCATGGGTTTCAGCACCAGAAAAGCAGGAGGTGCTGCAGGCCAGGTCTGATGTATACTGGCAAGAGCTGTATGTGATGGGTCTCAGTACCGGCAGCTACAAAGCAAGGGTTTACATTACAATACTTTGTTTCCTATTTGACAAGCTGTAAATTTCAGCACCAGAATAGCAGGGTGGGTGTGTGGGTGTCTCTACTGGAATAGCAGAGCATGCATAGGACAGGACGGAGGTACATTGGCAAAGCTGTGTGTGAAGGGATGTCTCATTACTAGACTAGCAGGAGTGGGCAGGCATGTGTGCGTGTGTGTAATTTCCTTTACTGCTGTTTCCCTGACAGCCACTATGATAATAAAACATGACATAAGAATGAAGATAGATGAGACTAGAGGGAACGTAATAAGTCATCTTTTATTTGTCCCTTGAAGGGCTGCAGGTTTTTGTTATTCCACTTTCTTTAGCTTTTATCCCTGTTAACACATCAGGAGAGAGCTGCTGTAGTGTGGCTTGTGTAACGTACATATTGTGTGTAATATTGTATCTGTGCATAGGGTACAGATATATGCTGTGTGTATATAATGCATGTAGGCCTTTGGATAGCCTTCAAACCTGGCTGACCACTGTCTTCTTCATAGTGGCTAAAATTACCAGCTATGCGTGTTGGTTTTCACAGCACACACATGTATACTGTAGCCACTATAAAATGGGGTGTTGAAGTCAGGGGAGTAAAACAGCCACATAGTTTTGCCTCTGAGCAGACACAGAATAAAAGCAACAAAAGTAGGACCTTCTTAGTTTCCCTTTGAAAATTACTGACAAGGTGCACATATGTACCTGGCCTCAATGTTGTTTAAAGTGTGTTTTGTATAGTTCTCCATAGGCAAGCAGCGCTAATGCTGCCACTCTATGGTGACATCCTCAATGGGGCCTTTGCGTGCAGAACCCTCATCCAGCTAAAGGAAGTCTTAATACTTCTTTGCGTCTGCGTGTCCTGTTCCCACTTTCCACTAACATCCAGTAAAGAACCAGTTTTTATTCATCCGCGGCACAGTACAAAGAAGTCCTCCTCTTTCTTCACATCATCTCAGTGAAAAACACTTCAGAATCAGCAATATTGCAGTGTATTTTCACCAAGATAAAAAGCAAACATTGATAACACATGCAACCAAATTTCAGCATGAAAAAGCAGCTTTGCCAGCCATCAGGACCCTGCTGACTCCATACAGGCTCCACCAGGGGATCACAACACTATTTCAGCCACTGCGGTGCTCGCAGAAGCAGTTTTCCTTCTGACATCAGCACCTCCTCAGTAGCTGCAGGCTGACCAGAACCAAGACCTGTTGCTCAAGCCCCCTCCCGATCCTTCAGTCACTCTGATGGTTTTGCTGCCCAGTCCAGTGAAGGGAAGGGAAGGGAAAATGACTTCAACAAAGACAGCTTCCCAGGGGAACTCCTCTGGTAAATCTAACACTGATCCCCTGATCCCTTTACACAAAAGAGGAAGTAAGGATGTGGTTGAAAACTACAGGCCGGTTAGTTGATCTTTGGTGGTGAATAAATTATTGGAAGCACTGCTAAAAAAGAAAATAGTGAGGTTTCTGGAGTCCAACGGCTTACTAGGTCTGAGGCAGCATGGATTCACCAGAGGCAGGTCTTGTCAGATAAATCTGATTGATTTCTTTAACTGGGTGACCAGGGAGTTGGACCGAGGGAGAGCCTTAGATGTGGTGTATTTAGATTTCAGTAAAGCCTTTGACACTGTTCCACACAGGTGACTTATAAATAAACTGAGCACCCTAGCGATGGACCCTACAGTTACTGCTTGGGTTAGAAACTGGTTGAGTGGGAGGCGACAAAGGGTACAGGTAAATGGAGCTCACTCTGAGGAGAAGGAAGTTACAGGTGGTGTGCCCTAGGGATCTGTCTTTAGTCCGATGCTTTTTAACATCTTTGTTAGTAATATTGCGGAAGGGTTGTCTGGTAAGGTATGCTTCTTTGCGGATCATACACAAATCTGCAATAGAGTAGACACCCAGGAAAGGTTAGATAACAAGAGGAAGGATCTAGCTAAGCTTGAAGAATGGTCTAGAATTTGGCAGCTGAGATTTAATGTTAAAAAATGCAAGGAAATGCATTTAGGCTGCAGCAATCCAAGGGAGCGATATAGTATATGGGGTGAAGTACTTCTGTCCACAAAAGAAGAGCGGGACCTAGGTGTGATTGTGTCTGATGATCTTAAAATAGCTAAAAAGGTAGAAAAGGCGACTGAAAGCTAGAAAGATGCTTTGGTGCATAAGAAGAGGAATGGCTAGCAGAAGAAAGGAGGTGATAGTGCCTCTGCATAGGTCTTTGGTGCGACCTCATTTGGAGTATTGTGTGCAATTCTGGAAACCGCACCTTCAAAAGGATATAAACAGGTTGAAGTTGGTACAGAGGGTGGCTACTAAATTGGTTAGTGGTCTTCATTATAATGCCTTTGACAAGGTCCCTCATCAGAGACTTTTGGCAAAACTAGAATCATGGGATAGGAGGTAGTGTACTATTGTGGATCAGGAACTGGTTAAAAGAAAGCAGAGGGTAGGGCTAAATGGCCAGTTTTCCCAATGGAGAAAGGTGAATAGTGGTGTACTCCAGGGATCTGTGCTGGGTCTGCTGCTTTTTGACATATTCATAAATGACCTGGAAAAGGGAATAACGAGTGAGGTTATCAAATTTGCAAATGACACAAAACTATTTAAAGTTGTTAAAACCCAAGAGGATTGTGGAAAATTGCAAGAGGATCTTAATAAATTGGAAAACTGGGCATCAAAATGGCAGATGAAATTTAATGTGGACAAGTGCAAAGTTATGCACCTAGGGAAGAACAACTCAAACTATGGTTACACGATGCAGGGTTCCACATTAGGAACCACCACCCAGGAAAAAGATTTAGGCGTCATTGTGGATAACATGTTAAAACCCTCCTCCCAGTGTGCAGCGGCAGCCAAGAGAGCAAATAGAATGCTAGGTATCATAAGGAAAGGAATGGAAAATAAAACAAAGGAGATTATAATACCTTTGTATCGTTCCATGGTGCAACCACATCTTGAATATTGTGTGAAATTCTGGTTGCCATATCTTAAAAAGGATATAGCATTATTAGAAAAGGTTCAGAGAAAAGCCACCAAAATGGTAAGAGGGATGGAAGTATATCCGTATGAAGAAAGGCTAAAAAGGTTGGGGCTCTTTAACCTGGAAAAGAGACGGCTGAGGGGAGATATGATAGAAGTCTATAAATTAATGAACGGAGTGGAACAGGTAAACATTGATTGTTTATGTCATCAGAATATAGAAAGACTAGGGGACATGCAATGAAGCTACAGTGTAAACTATTCAAGACAAATAAGAGAAAATATTTTTTCACTCAACGTGTAATCAAACTCTGGAATTTGTTACAGGAGGATGTAGTAAAAGCTGTTAGTGTAACTGGGTTTAAAAAAGGTTTGGACAAGTTCCTGGAGGAAAGGGACCTGCGATATCACTGCTTGACCCAGTACAAGCATTGCGGAACTTGTGTCTTTTGGGGAAAGTTCTAGATACTTATGACCTAGGTGGTCACTGTTGGAAACAGGATACTAGACTTGATGAACCTTGGTCTGACCGAGTATGGCATATCTTATGTTCATATGAGGACAGACATAAGGATCTTAATATGTATACTTTTAGAGGAAAGGCGGGATAGAGATGATATGATTGAGACGTTTAAATACCTCCTTGGCATAAATGCACAGGGGGAGAGCCTCTTTTGATTGAAAGCAATTTCTGCTACGAGAGGACATGGGATGAGAGTGAAAGGGGATAGACTCGGGAAATATTTCTTGACTTTACGGAAAAAGTAGTAGATGCGTGGAATAGGTTCCCAGTGGAGGTGGTAGAGATGAGGACAGTATCTGAATTTAAAAAGGCATGGGACAAACAGAAGATCTCTAAAGGGAAAAAGGGAACTATTGTAGTGGTTGATGTGGAAGGGCAGACTAGATAGGCCATGAGGTCTTTTTCTGCTGCCATGTTTCTTTGTTTCTAAAACCATAAAATGTCTCTTCCCAGACTACCCAGCCATCAGATACCAGGTCAGCCAGCAAGCATAAACATAAAAGAAAACATTTGGAGATGCCTTACTCTTCTGAGGCAAAGCACCTCATAAACTACTACTACTAATTTTAGAGCACTACAAGTTGTACACAGCACTGTACATAAGAACATAAGATATGCCATCCTGGGTCAGACCAAGGTTCATCAAGCCCAGTATCCTGTTTCCAAAAGTGGCCAATCGAGGCCATACATACCTAGCAGTTTCCCCAAAAGACACAGGTTCCACAATGCTTGTACTAGGTCAAGCATCGATATCCTGGGTCCCTTCTTAATAATAGTTTATGGACCTTTCCTCCAGGAACTTGTCCAAACCTTTTTTAAACCCAGCTACACCAACAGCCTTTACTACATCCTCCGGTAACAAATTCCAGAGTTTGATAACACGTTGAGTGAAAAAATATTTTCTTTTATTAGTCTTAAATAGTTTATACCCTGTAGCTTCATTGCATGTCCCCTAGTCTTTCTATATTCTGATAACGTAAACAATCGATCTACATTTACCCGTTCCACTCCGTTCATTAATTTATAGACTTCTATCATATCTCCCCTCAGCCGTCTCTTTTCCAGATTAAAGAGCCCTAACCTTTTTAGCCTTTCTTCATAGGAGTATCCTTCCATCCCCTTTACCATTTTGGTGGCTCTTCTCTATACCTTTTCTAATAACGCTATATCCTTTTAAAGGTAGCGGACCTCACGCACCACCTAGATAAGGTCTTAGATAGTGCTGGGGAGGAGTCTGCTGTCTTGGTACATGTCGGTACCAATGACATAGGAAAATGTGGTAGGGAGGTTCTGGAGGCTAAATTTAGGCTTTTAGGTAGGAAGTTGAAATCCAGAACTTCCAGGGTAGCATTCTCCGAAATGCTTCCTGTTCCACGCGCAGGACCCAAAAGGCAGGCAGAGCTCCGGAGTCTCAATGCGTGGATGAGACAATGGTGCAGAGATGAGGGTTTTGGATTTGTTAGGAACAGGGGAACATTTTGGGGAAAGGAGGGGCTCTTCCGAAGGGATGGGCTTCACCTTAAACTGGGATGGAACCAGGCTGCTGGCATTAACCTTTAAAAAGGAGATAGAGCAGCTTTTAAACTAGATATTAGGGGAAAGCCGACAGTCGCCCAAGAGCGGATGGTTCGGAAGAATGTATCTTTGAAGGATACTACCAAAAGCAGAGAGGTTCCACAAAAGAGTAAAGTAGCCCAAATGCTCTCAAGTATGGAGCAGACAGAGCTTAAAGATCCCAAATTACCCATGTCTAACAATAGCCAAATTAATATGAATAAAATACATTCTCTAAAATGCTTGTATGCAAATGCTAGAAGTCTAAAAAATAAGATGGGAGAATTAGAATATAAAGCACTAAATGAAAGGTTAGATATGATTGGAATATCAGAGACATGGTGGAAGGAGGACAACCAGTGGGACACTGTGATACCTGGGTACAAACTATATCGAAATGATAGAGCTGATCAAATTGGTGGAGGGGTTGTGCTCTATGTTAGAGAGGGCATTGAGTCAGAAAGGATTAAAGTTTTGCAGGAAACAAAATCTGCTGTAGAATCTATATGGACTGAAATTCCATGTAAAAGGGGGAAGGCAATGGCAGTGGGGGTGTACTATCGAGCGCCTGGCCAGAATGACCACATGGATGATGAAATGCTCAAAGAAATCAAGGAAGCTAACAAAAGTTACAGCGCAGTAATAAGAATGGGTGATTTAAACTACCCCGGTATCGACTGGGTCAGTGTCACGTCAGGACATGCTAGGGAGATAAAGTTCCTAGATGAAATAAATGACTGCTTCTTGGAGCAGCTGGTTCATGAACCAACCAGAGGAGAAGCCATATTAGACCTAGTCCTTAGTGGAACACCAGATCTAGTAGAAGAGATAAGGTTGTTGGGGCCACTTGGCAATAGTGATCATAGCATGATCGCCTTTGATTTAATTAGTGGAGGAGGGATAGTAAGGAAATCCACAGTACTACCTTTTAACTTTCGAAAGGGAGACTATGATAAAATGAGAAAAACAGTTAAGAAAAAACTAAAAGGAGCAGTTGCAAAGGTTAAAGAGGCGACAAGGCGATAGCAGAGAGACTGAATGAATTCTTTGCTTCGGTCTTTACTGAGGAAGATGTAGGGATGTTACCCATGACTGAAGTGGTATTTAAAGGTGCGGAAGAATTGAAGGAAATATCGATACATCGGGAAGATGTATTACAACTATTAGATAAACTGAAGAGTAGCAAATCACCTGGGCTGGATGGTATACATCCAAGGGTGTTGAAAGAACTGAAATATGAGATTGCAGACCTGCTATTAGTAATCTGTGAACTATCATTAAAATCATCTCTAATACCTGAAGATTGGAGGATCGCCAATGTAACACCAATTTTTAAAAAGGGTTCCAGGGGTGATCTGGGAAACTACAGACCGGTGAGCCTGACATCAGTACCGGGAGAAATGGTAGAAACCATCATAAAGAATAAAATTACTCAGCATGTAGATAGTCATGTCCTAATGGGAGACAGCCAACATGGCTTTAGACAAGGGAGATCTTGTCTTACTAATATGTTATGTTTTTTTGAAGGAGTGAATAATCAGGTGGACAAAGGTGAGTCGGTTGATATTGTGTATCTGGACTTTCAGAAAGCCTTTGGCAAGGTCCCTCATCAGAGACCTTTGGCAAAACTAAAGAATCATGGGATAGGAGGCAGTGTACTATTGTGGATCAGGAACTGGTTAAAAAATAGAAAGCAGAGGGTAGGGCTAAATGGCCAATTTTCCCAATGGAGAAAGGTGAATAGTGGTGTACCCCAGGGATCTGTGCTGGGTCCGCTGCTTTTTGACATATTCATAAATGACCTGGAAAGTGGAATAACGAGTGAGGTTATCAAATTTGCAGATGACAC
The DNA here is from genome assembly GCA_033557465.1 of Ichthyophis bannanicus. Classification (NCBI taxonomy): domain Eukaryota; kingdom Metazoa; phylum Chordata; class Amphibia; order Gymnophiona; family Ichthyophiidae; genus Ichthyophis; species Ichthyophis bannanicus. Next base: position 128,991,494 of record CM066048.1, read on the forward strand.
AAAACTATTTAAAGTTAAAACCCAAGAGGATTGTGGAAAATTGCAAGAGGATCTTGATAAATTGGAAGACTGGGCATCAAAATGGCAGATGAAATTTAATGTGGAGAAGTGCAAGGTTATGCACCTAGGGAAGAACAACCCAAACTATGGTTACACGATGCAAGGTTCCACATTAGGAACCGCCACCCAGGAAAAAGATTTAGGCGTCATTTTGGATACCATGTTAAAACCCTCGGCCCATTGTGCAGCAGCGGCCAAGAGAGCAAATAGAATGCTAGGTATGATAAGGAAAGGAATGGAAAATAAAACAAAAGATATTATAATGCCTCTATATCGTTCCATGGTGAGACCGCACCTTGAATATTGTGTGCAATTCTGGTCGCCGTATCTTAAAAAGGATATAGCGATTTTAGAAAAGGTTCAGAGAAGAGCCACCAAAATGGTAAAGGGGATGGAAGGATACTCCTATGAAGAAAGGCTGAAAAGGTTAGGGCTCTTTAACCTGGAAAAGAGACGGCTGAGGGGAGATATGATAGAAGTCTATAAATTAATGAACGGAGTGGAACGGGTAGACGTAGATCGATTGTTTACCTTATCAGAATATAGAAAGACTGGGGGACCTAGATTGGCCACTGTTGGAAACAGAATACTGGGCTTGATGGACCTTGGTCTGACCCAGTATGGCATATCTTATGTTCTTATACGGCGACCAGAATTGCACACAATATTCAAGGTGCGGTCTCACCATGGAACGATACAGAGGCATTATAATATCTTTTGTTTTATTTTCTGTAAGGGGAAATCAGTTTCTTGTACAAAGGGACCATGAGGCCCATCTGTGAATGGGTATAAGATAGACTTTAGTCACACCTGAGAGATTATGTGGCCGTTCTGTTAGAAGCCATACTCCTTCCTATTGGGATTGATGTTATAAAATGCCGTGAAGCACTAGTCTATATTGTAAGGACTTTACCTATATTTTGTTTAGTAGGCAGTTGCTAATTAGAATGAGCACTGTTTACTCATATTGTTATGCTTATTGAAAAGGATCTACATTTATATTTTATATATACCTTTTGTTTACAGATTAACATTATAAAATGGTGAGGGTGAATTGAAATGTGAAATGATGTATCCGATGTATCCACCTAGAAAGAAAACTGACAATGAATACTCTACAATATTTGATTATGCCATCCCCATTAACTCCAATTTTGGAAGTTATCTAGCCCAGAGATATACCCAATAATTGGAAATAGACACTTGGAGATAGGCTGAGTGCACTTTTCATCCTAATGAGCTTTGGGGAGACCCACACTGGCCATGTGGTGCTTTTCAGATGCTTTTATCCCTTTTTGCCTCTATGTGTCCTGGCCCAACACATGAAGGTAAGGGAGGAAAGTTACCTACACAAATTTTTACAAATTGGTATAATTCTAAAATTGTGGAAGTGTGGGCATCTTGTCAAAATGTAGTAGTTAAATTGAGTTGCTTAGGATTTGGCTGTTGTATGCAAACAGCAACCCACGAAGGGGGGAACCTCCGAAACCTTAAAAAAAAAAAAAAACTTTGTAAAGACACTAAACTGTCTTGCCTTTGACTCTGTTCAATAAAAAACAAAAAAAAACAAAACAAAAAAAAACAAATTGCCCTAAGGGAGTAGACTGAAATTTTTCTCCCTTTGAACTGTTATATGGAAGACTGCTTACTTTTTATACTCTTGAGCCTCACATTTGATCTCTTGTATTTCCTAGCAGCAGAGGCAACTCTCTTCCCTCCACAGGTATGCTCAGCAGGTCCAGTCCTTTCTGCTGGATGACTCAGCTCTTTTCTTTCAATCCGGAGACTGGATTTTGGTAAAGACATACCACCAGCACACAGTACAAGCCCCTTTTCCAGTATGGGACCGTTCCAAGTTCTTCTGATAACACCGATTACAGTGAAGGTGGCGGCTAAAAGATCCTGAAGCCATTGCCCTCGCTGGAAACATTCTCCATCTATAGATCTGGCTTCAGGACCAGGATGAGAAGTAGCTGACGCCGGGGCAGTCAAGGCCCTAGCAACTGGAGAGGAGAGGAGAAGACTCCTGAAGAAAAGCAGCTTTCGGCCTAGAGGTACCAAAACAACATATCCCTTCAAGGTTGGTGACCAGGTACAGGTCAGAGCACCTCACAAGCACAGTACCCTAGACCCGCCCTACGGACCTCCAACTACAGTGATCGCCATCACATGGACAGCCATCCTGTGGGACTCCTGCCCTTCGTGGATCCATTTATTTATTTAACAGTATTTCTAAACCGCCTTATCTTAATAATCAAGGTGGTATCACAGCAAACAATCGAGTAAAGTGAGTGTGTTATACATGCAGTGAGGGTGAAGTTGAGTGTGTGTTGTATTGTGTGCTGGATTGGTATGAGCTATGTACAGAGTGGGCTATATACAGTGGTGCAAAAAACATATTCCATACATACATTGTTTAGGCGGTATCGTGTGCTGTTATACATTTTCTGAGGTTATGTGATGTGTCCATAGTGTTCTATGAACAGCATGGTTTTCAGCTGTTTTCTAAAGTCCTTGAGGTCTGTAGTAGCCCTCAGATCGTCTGGTAGTTTGTTCCATATTGTTGGAGCGGCCATGGAGAGTGCTCTGTCTGTTGTGTCCTTGCGTGTGTGTTTGTATTCACTTGGGGTGCTGACTCGGTTGTGTGTATGTTTTCTTCTGGGACGTGTGCTGGTGTCTGGTTGTATGAGGGTGTGCAGGCTGTTGGCTGATGTGTGCTGTTTTATCTTAAATAGGTTTATGATTGTTTTGTATCTGATGCGTGCACGGATTGGAAGCCAGTGTAAGTCCTTTAAGGTGGGTGTGATGTGCTTCTGTCGTGCGGTTCCTGATATGATTCGTGCTGCAGTGTTTTGTGCCAGTTGGAGTGGTTTGAGGGCTTGTTTCGGTAGTCCAAGGTATATCGGATTGCAGAAGTCCAGTAGTGGGGTTATCAGTGCTTGACAGACGGTACGGAAGTGTTCTGGGGCGAGGAACGGTTTCAGTCTCCTGATGATTCGCATCTTGTAGTAGGCTTTTTGGATTGTTTTGTTTATGTGTGGCTTGAGATTGAGTTTATTGTCCAGAGTAACTCCGAGGTATCTCACTTCTGATCTTATTGGTATAGTAGTGCTTTGTATCTTTATATTTGGTGGGTGTATGAAGCTTTGGTTCCGCGTGATGATTAAAGCTTCGGTCTTTGTAGTTTATTGCGAGGTTGTTGTTTTGACACCAACTCGCCATTTGGGTGAGGCAGTCTGTTATCTTGGAGAAGTCCGGGTTGTCGATTGATATCGGGGTGTATATCATGATGTCGTCTGCATATATTGTGTATTGAATGTTGTTCTCTTTCATGATGTTGCATATTGGTTGGATGTAGATGTTAAATAGGAGTGCTGAGAGTGCGGATCCTTGAGGTACTCCTTGTTGGACGTTTATGGGTCGGGAGGTGTTGTGTCCCAACTTGACCTGTAGTTGTCTTTCGGTTAGGTATGAGTGGAACCATTTCAATGTGATACCGTGTATACCAGTGTTCTTTAGTCTTTCCAGGAGCGTGTTGTGGTCTACTGTGTCGAAGGCTGAGGAGATGTCAATGAAGATCATTATGATTCCATTCCTGGTGTTGTCAATTATTCTTAGGATGCTGTCGAAGAGGTAGATCAGTAGCGTTTCGACTCCATGGTTGGGCTGAAATCCATGTTGGTTGTCATCGAGTGTTTCGTGTTTGTCGATGTGTTCCTGAAGTTGTAGTTGAACCGTTTTTTTCGATGATTTTAGCGAGGAAGGGTATGCTGGAGATTGGTCGGTATGCTGCTGGATCTTTTTTGTCGAGAGTTGTTTTCTTTGCGATTGGTCTTACTGAGGCAAGCTTTAGTTGCTTTGGCATGATTCCTTGAGTGAGCGAGTTGTGTACCATTTTATGTATGGTGGGGATGAGGCTGGATTTGGTGGCTTTGACCCATGACACTGGGCACGGGTCTGTAGGAGCAGTGCTTGTATTGATTGTAGAAATGATGTGGGATATCTGTTCTGTTGAGGGTGAGTAGAATGTGCCCCAGGTTCTGGGGTGTACGTCCGTCCTGGTGGTCCCACTAGGTGTTGTTCGCTTTGTGGAGTGAAATTTGTTTTTGATGTGGTCGGCGAATTCCTGTGGATCAACTTGTACTTCTCCTTCTGTTGTTTGCTCTTTTGTGAGGATCTTTACTATTTCGAAAAGCTCTCTGGGTTTGTTGATGGAAGTATTTATCATGTTTGTGTGGAATTCCCTCTTTGATTGGTTGATGTGTTCGTTGTATTGTTTTTGCTTTGTTAGGTAAAGATGTTGGTCGGCAGTTGCTTTGTTTTTTCTCCATCTCCGTTCAATCTTCCTGAGCTCCCTCTTTTCCTGTCGTATTTTTGCTGAGTACCATGGTTTGTTTTGTCTCTTGTTGTGGTGTTGTTTCTCGGTCCCGCCGCCAGATGGTTTGGCGGCGTTAGCTAAAATGCTGTTCCAGCTGGAAACTTGTTCCTCCAGGTCGTCTGTAGTAATGTTCAAGTGTTGTATTGTGTCTTGTATGAATTCGTCCCTATCGAAATGCTTGAATCGTCTTTGTGTGTGTGAGATGCTAGCTCTTTCGTTTGTCTGGTCCTCTTGAGATTGCAGCTTTGTCTCGATTAAGTAATGGTCAGACCATAGCACTGGGGTAATGGTGGGTGGCGAAATTAGGTCTCTTGATGTTAGGTAATTGGATGCGAAGATGAGGTCTGGGGATGATCCATGTCTGTGCGTTGGAGCATTGACTATCTGTGTGAATTGAAGTGAGTTCATTGCTTGCAGGAAGGCCTCTGCGTCTTTGGCATTGGTGGACTTGAGGTTGAAGTCTCCAATCAGTAGCGCTGGTTTGTTGTTTGTTGTTATGGCACAGGCTTCTTCGAGTGTGAGGGCTAGTTCGTCGGGTGGAGCTCTGGGTGCTCTGTAGGTTAGGCAGATTGCAATGTTCTTGTTCTTGATGCTAATTGTGTTACATTGCTGTGTATCGGTGAAGCTCAGTGTCTTGAACTTTAGTTTTGTTTTCGCTATTATCAGGACTCCTCCTCCACGCTTGTGGGTGCGTGGGCAGTTGTACGCTGAGTAGTTGTCCGGTACTAGTTGGTTGAGTAGTACGTTGTCGGTAGGGTTGAGCCATGTCTCTGTGATGCATATTATGTCGGGCTGGCGCTCTTCTATGTGGTCTACAATAGTGTGTATCTTGTTGCAGACGGATCTGGCGTTTATGAGCTCAATCGTTGTTGTCCTTGTTGATGAGGTTGCTGTTACATGTGCTTCCTTTGTGCAGGTGTGGGGGTTTGGCTTGTGTCTGTTTGGTCGCTTTGCCTGGTGAGTTCTGAGTGTCTCTTTGTGTGTGCTGTGGTTCTAGATATGGCAATGCAGTTGGAGGGTGCCATGTTGTGTTTGCTTGTGGGTAGTGGAGGTGTGTGGTTGGTGGTAGGAGTTGTGTGACGAGTAGGTAGAGTGGTAGGAAGTATGTGGCGTGCATGTTGGGTTTTTTTTGTGATGTTCTGTTAGGGTGATGTCTGTTTTCTTGAGTCTTCGGCTGTTGTCCGCCTGGGGAGAGCTGAACTTGGTGCGTGAGTCTGTCCCGTGGAGGGAGCCTGTCCCTTGGAGGGGGAGCCGGATCTGCGTAGGGTGTCTTGGTGCGGGAGCCTGTCCCGTGGAGGGAGAGCCGGATCTGCGTAGGGTGTCTTGGTGCGGGAGCCTGTCCCGTGGAGGGAGAGCCGGATCTGCGTAGGGTGCCTTGGTGCGGGAGCCTGTCCCGTGGAGGGAGAGCCGGATCTGCGTAGGGTGCCTTGGTGAGGGAGCCTGTCCCGTGGAGGGAGAGCCGGATCTGCGTAGGGTGCCTTGGTGCGGGAGCCTGTCCCGTGGAGGGAGAGCCGGATCTATTAGGGTGTGGGTAGTGGAAGTGAGAGTTTGGTGGTGGGAAATGTATGATGTTCTGTGAGAATTTTACTTGCGGTTCTGACGTCCTTCGCCTCGATCTGCTCCTTGTTGGGTTCTGCGGTGATGCTGTCGGCGTTGCTGTTTCTTTTGTTGTTTCCTTCTGCTCGCCTTCGTGCCGCGCCTAAGGGCCACGCCAAAGGGCCCTCTGGCGAGGCCCGCCAGGCACGGGCGCGCCCTGCAGGGGCGCCGCTTTTATCCTCCTCTGCCGGCGGCTGGAACGGGCTCCCACTGCCCCGATAGGGCAGGAGCTGGAACGTGCTCCCACTGCCCCGATAGGGCAGGAGCAGGGGAGGGGAGGTGTTGATGGCCCGGCAGCGGCGCTCCTACTGCAGGGGCGCCGCTTTTATCTTTCTCTGCCGGCGGCTGGAACGGGCTCCCACTGCCCCAATAGGGCAGGAGCTGGAACGTGCTCCCACTGCCCCGATAGGGCAGGAGCAGGGGAGGGGAGGTGTTGATGGCCCGGCAGCAGCGCTCCTACTGCAGGGGCGCCGCATTTATCCTCCTCTGCCGGCGGCTGGAACGGGCTCCCACTGCCCCGATAGGGCAGGAGCAGGGGAGGGGAGGTGTTGATGGCCCGGCAGCGGCGCTCCTACTGCAGGGGCCATCAACATGCGTCAAGAATCAAGCGTGTATCGTCTCCACTGACATCATCTTCGGTTCCAGACCGCCCTCCAGCCTCCTGACCATCACGCACAAGACTGTGTTGACTCCTCCTACCACTCATGTGGTGCCTCCTTCAGCCCATCTCTGGAACTGTTAATACGGCAATACTACTTGCCCAGACTGCCTTACCTTTTGTGTGCGCAGCTCGCTACAAGCTGGAGCCTTTCTCTCAACATGTCTCATTACTGTACCTTCTAATCTGTGTGAAATGCAGAGGTTTACTGTACTTGACAATTTAAACTGCACCCAGCCCCATGTTTCTTTTTCTACTTCCTTGTATAACATTGGTGTTACTCGCCCCTCTTTGGGATATGACTAGGTCCCTTGCCCATTGTAAACTGTCTCTAGTTTTAATGCTACAGATTGTTTTATTGTTTCTGCTTTTAGCCTGTCTAATACTGCTCTATACTGTTCTTCAACTACAGCAGTTTCTCATGCTTACTCTCTGATGTATCTTCCTTTGGGCTGGTCTCAAAGGGCTGATTATTGCCCTATGGAGCGGTTTTATAATCCTTGTTCTTTTCTGTTGTATATTTTCATTTGTTCTTGGCTGCTGTCGGAAGGCCCTTCAGAGCTCCACCACTTTTATGTACTCTTTATACACCTGTTTCCACGGTGGCTGATGTACCTGAGCTACTGCGTACAGATATTCAGTTAATAATGCCTGTTTAGTTATTTTGTAGTAGATTGTTAGGCTGTTCTTCTAGTGGGCCTATACAGGCCCAAAGGGGGGAATTGTAAGGGGAAATCAGTTTCTTGTTATACAAAGGGACCATGAGGCCCATCTGTGAATACCTAGATAGAAAGGAATGTGTTGTGCTAAGACAAGATTCAGTGATCTTCACAGAGACAGGTACCAGTTTGTACGATTGCTAATTAGCAATATCAGGTGCAGGGCTATGCTGCTGGAATAGGTTTATGACGTATATATGTTTTTGCTACTGTATAAAAGTTAGACTGCTCTTCTAACGTTGGAATAAACTTGCACACCTTTCCTTCTGTGTCGGTTGTGAGTTTTATTCCCCTGGATTCCAGCCAGCTGAAGCAGCACACCGCAGATGAGGGGTCGGGACTTCCCTGGCCTGGAGTGACCAACAAGGAGCAGACCCGTTACATTTTCCATTCCTTTCCTTATGATACCTAGCATTCTATTTTCTCTCTTGGCCGCCGCTGCACAATGGGCCGAGGGTTTTAACATGTTATCCACAATGACGCCTAAATCTTTTTCCTGGGTGGTGGTTCCTAATGTGGAACCTTGCATCATGTATTTATATTACTGTATATAGCATTAAGTTAATCTGTACATAGTTCCCCCGGTTGTCCTCTGTTAAATTTCCCTGTTCATTGTAAACTCAATGTTACTTGTATGCATTGTAGTATGTTCTTGTTCAATGTACACCGCACTGATTGTAATAGCGCGGTATAAAATAAATGTTAAATAAATAAATAAATAAATGTAACCATAGTGGTTGTTCTCCCTAGGTACATAACTTTGTACTTGTCCACATTAAATTTCATCTGCCATTTTGATGCCCTGTTTTCCAATTTATCAAGATCCTCTTGCAATTTTCCACAATCCTCTTGGGTTTTAACAACTTTAAATAGTTTTGTGTCATCTGCAAATTTGATAACCTCACTCGTTATTCCACTTTCCAGGTCATTTATGAATATGTCAAAAAGCAGCGGACCCAGCACCGATCCCTGGGGTACACCACTATTCACCTTTCTCCATTGGGAAAATTGGCCATTTAGCCCTACCCTCTGCTTTCTATCTTTTAACCAGTTCCTGATCCACAATAGTACACTGCCTCCTATCCCATGACTCTTTAGTTTTGCCAAACGTCTCTGATGAGGGACCTTGTCAAAGGCTTTCTGAAAGTCCAGATACACAATATCAACCGACTCACCTTTGTCCACCTGTTTATTCACTCCTTCAAAAAAACATAACAGATTAGTAAGACAAGATCTTCCTTGTCTAAAGCCATGTTGGCTGTCTCCCATTAAGCCATGACTATCTACCTGCTGAGTAATTTTGTTCTTTATGATCATTTCTACCATTTTTCCAGGTACTGACGTCAGGCTCACCGGTCTGTAGTGTCCTGGATCACCCCTGGAACCCTTTTTAAAAATTGGTGTTACATTGGCAATCCTCCAATCTTCAGGTATTAGAGATGATTTTAATGATAGTTCACAGATTACTAATAGCAAGTCTGCAATCTCATATTTGAGTTCTTTCAACACCCTTGGATGTATACCATTCGGCCCAGGTGATTTGCTACTCTTCAGTTTATCTAATAGTTGTAATACATCTTCCCGATGTATCGATATTTCCTTCAATTCTTCCGCACCTTTAAATACCATAGAAACATAGAAAAATGATGACAGAAAAAGACCACATGACCTATCTAGTCTGTCCTTCCATATCAACAACTACAACAGTCCCCTTTTTACCTTTAGAGATCCTCTGTGTTTGTCCCATGCTTTTTTGAATTCAGTTACTGTCTTCATCTCTACCACCTCCATTGGGAGACTATTCCATGGATCCACTACTCTTTCCGTAAAGAAATATTTCCGCATATCACTCCTGAATCTATCTCCCTTCACCCTCATCCCATGTCCCCTCGTAGCAGAACTTGCTTTCAATTGAAAGAGGCGCTCTCCCTGAACATTTATGCCATGGGGTATTTAAACATCTCAGTCATATCACCTCTATCCTGCCTTTCCTCTAAGGTGTACATATTAAGATCCTTAAGTTTGTCCTCATATGCTTTATAAAGAAGACCATTAATCATTTTAGTAGCCACCCTCTGCACCGACTCCATCCTGTTCACATCCTTTTGAAGGTGCGGTCTCCAGAATTGCACACTATACTCCAAATGAGGTCGCACCAAAGACTTATAGAGAGGCATTATCACTTCCTTTTTTCTGCTAGCAATTCCTCTCCGTATGCACCCAAGCATCCTTCTAGCTTTTGCCGTCGCCTTTTCTACCTGTTTAGCTACTTTAAGATCATCAGACACAACCACGCCTAGGTCCCGCTCTTCTTTAGTGGACAAAAGTACTTCACCCCCTATACTATATTGCTCCCTTGGATTGCTGCAGCCCAAATGCATGATCTTACATTTTTTAACATTAAATCCCAGCTGCCAAATTTTAGACCATTCTTCAAGTTTAGCTAGATCCCTCCTTATGTTATCTACACCTTCCTGGGTGTCTACTCTATTGCAGATTTTGGTATCATCCTCAAAGAGGCAAACCTTACCTGACAGCCCTTCCGCTATATCACTAACAAAGATGTTAAAAAGAATCGGACCAAGGACAGATCCATGGGGCACACCACTGGTAACATCCTTCTCAGAGTGAGCTCCATTTACTTGTACTCTTTGTCGCCTCCCACCCAACCAATTTCTAACCCAAGCAGTAACTTTAGGGTCCATCTCTAGGGTGCTCAGTTTGTTTATAAGTCGCCTGTGAGGAACAGTGTCAGAGGGTTTACTGAAATCTAAATACACCACATCTAGAGCTCTCCCTCAGTCCAACCCCCTCATCACCCAGTCAAAGAAATCAATCAGATTTGTCTGACAAGACCTGCCTCTGGTGAATCCATGCTGCCTCGGATCCTGTAATCTGCTGGACTCCAGAAACCTCACTATTTTCTCTTTCATCAGCGTTTCCAATAATTTACTCACCACCGAAGTTAAACTAACCGGCCTGTAGTTTTCAACCACATCCTTACTTCCGCTTTTGTGTAAAGGCACCACATGAGCCTCTCTCCAGTCCTTCGGCACCACTCCTGTCTCTAACGAGGCATTGAAAAGGTCAGTCAGTGGAGTTGCTAGAACGTCCCCAAGTTCCCTCAGTATTCTAGGGTGTATCCCATCCGGTCCCATCGCTTTGTCTACTTTAAGTTGAGCTAGTTTCTCATGAACACAGTCTTCTGAAAATTGTTCAAGATGTCCCTCGCTTCTGTTCCTATTTGTGAGTGTTTTCTGAGGTCCTGCTCCTGGTTCTTCATCTGTGAACACAGAACAAAAATATTTGTTAAGCAATTCCGCTTTATCCTTATCAGCTTCTACATATTCCTCCTCTGTACCCTTGAGTCTGACAATACCACTTTTGCCCTTCCTCTTCTCACTAATATATCTGAAAAATGTCTTATCCTCCCATTTTATTGCATTGGCTATTTCCTCCTCCTTTTGAATCTTTGTCTTCTTGACTACTTTGCTAGCTTCTCTAAGTTTTTCCAAATACAGATGCCTGTCTTCCTCTCTCTGTGATCTCTTGTATTTCATGAAGGCCTCCCTCTTTTTCTTCACTTTTTCAGCTACTTCTTTCGAAAACCATAGCGGTCTCCTTTTCCTTTTACCTGTATTTACCATTTTAACAAAAAGGTTGGTTGCCCTTAAAATATCCCCTTTAAGTTTTGCCCACTGTTTTTCTACATCCCCCAGTTGTTCCCATCCCACTAATGACTCCCTGAGGTATTGGCCCATCTTCGCAAAGTTAGTCTTCCTAAAGTCTAAGATCCTCACCTTTGAATGGATTTTAACAGCCCTAGTCCTAATACTGAACCACACCATCTGGTGATCACTGGATGCAAAATAATCTCCTACTACAACATCAGAAACACTTTCACCATTGGTAAGCACCAAGTCCAGTATGGCCCCTTCACGTGTGGGGTCTGTTACCAATTGCCTGAATAGTTCTCCCTGTAGAGAATCCAGGATCTCCTTACTTCTAGATGATACTGCAGCAGGAATGTGCCAATCAACATCTGGCATATTGAAATCTCCTATCAGTAGCATTTCTCCTTTCCTAGCAATGCTGCGTATGTCTTCAATGAACTCTCTGTCACCTCTTCCTCTTGTGAGGGAGGTCTGTATATCACACCAATGCAAATAGATTTCTCTTTCCCTCTTTCTAGTTTAACCCACAATGCCTCCTCTCTCCCTTTTAAGCTCTGTAATTCCAAAGCTTTAATATTATTTTTCACATAGTGCCACTCCTCCTCCCCTTCTTCCTACCGTCCTTTCTGAATAAAGTATAGCCAGGTATAGTTACATCCCAATCATGGTTTTCTGTGAACCATGTTTCTGTAACTGCCACTAAATCCAAGTAAGCCACTCCCACCAAAGCTTCAACATCAGGGATCTTATTTCCCATACCACTTCAGTCATGGGTAACATCCCTACATCTTGAAGGACTAGAAAGGGGGACTGTTACTTCTGGAGAGAAATCTGCATCTGTGAGTATATACTTATGGTAATTTTCTAAAACAGAATTCTTTGTATTAAAGCTACTTAATCTGTGAACCCACTGTTTTTTGTTGAATCAGTTAGGGCCTAGTAGCAGCAATTAAAATTTGAATTTAAAACACAGAGGAGAACTTTCTGGTTACAATTCATACCCAGCAGAAAGCTTGTAGTTTAAATTTAATAGTCACTCAGGGCCAAGTAACAGCAAAGTACTTTTAGTTTAAATTTAACACACAGAAGAGAGCTTTCTGGTTACATTTGGAACCCAGCAGAGAGCTTGTAGTGTACATTTAATAGTCACTCAGGGCCTAGCATTAGAAAAGTACTTTTAGTTTTAACACACAGAAGAGAGCTTTCTGTTTAAATTTACAACCCAGCAGAGAGCTTGTAGTTTAAATTTCATAAGAAGTTAGAGCCTAGCAGCAGCTAAGAGCTATAATATAAATCAAATCAGAATTTATCTTACCTCAGCAGCACAAGACAGGGTACTGTGTAGCAGCCCTCTTTTAATCAGTGTTATTTCCCTCCCTCCCTCCCCACACCCACCCACCCCTGGGATATTCATAGCTTTATAGGTACTTACACATCTTAAAAGACAGGAGGTGCTTTCAGGTGAAGCTCATTACCCAAATCAGTCATACACTAAGGACCTGAGATTAATTAAGCTTCACGTGAACAAGGTATATTAAACGTATTAGGTACAGTTTTATTGGTATAAATACCCTTAGCAACCCCTAGTAAGTAAGAACTTAAAGATCTAGACACAAACTTAAAACTAAGATGCAGACAGCAGTCCAGCAGCGGGATGGGGGCTTTCCAGTCTTTTGCATTGAGTGTCACATGTATGATTTTCTCCCAGTTGGTGAGAGGTCTTACGTGTGCACTAGGTGCAAGGAGCTCTTTGCTCTCAGGGAACAAGTCCGTTCTCTAGAGGCTAAAGTAGCAGACTTGGAAAACATAAGACAGACAGAGAGGTACATAGACGAGACCTACAGGGATATAGTCCTGAAGTCCCACCTCCAGTCTGGCAGTATCCCTGTTGCCATGGAGGAGAGAGGTCTCATGACAGGAGAGCAGCACCCTGGGGTGGCAGGAAGTGATCCTGTAACTACGACCTGTCCTGGTGATGTAAAATCCTCTCGCACCGAGGAAGTTTCTCCAGGGCCATGTGCCCATGAGGGAAGGGTTAGGACAGCCGTTATAGTTGGTGATTCGATCATTAGGCATGTAGATAGCTGGGTGGCTGGTAGACGCGAGGATCGCCTGGTAACATGCCTGCCTGGTGCGAAGGTAGCGGACCTCACACGCCACCTAGATAAGGTCATAGATAGTGCTTGGGAGGAGTCTGCTGTCTTGGTACATGTCGGTACCAATGACATAGGAAAATGTGGTAGGGAGGTTCTGGAGGCAAAATTTAGACTTTTAGGTAGGAAGTTGAAATCCAGAACTTCCATGGTAGCGTTCTCCGAAATGCTTCCTGTTCCAAGCGCAGGACCCAAAAGGCAGGCAGAGCTCCGGAGTCTCAATGCGTGGATGAGACAATGGTGCAGAGATGAGGGTTTTGGATTTGTTAGGAACTGGGGAACATTCTGGGGAAAGGAGGGGCTCTTCCGAAGGGATGGGCTTCACCTTAACCGGGATGGAACCAGGCTGCTGGCATTAACCTTTAAAAAGGAGATAGAGCAGCTTTTAAACTAGATATTAGGGGAAAGCCAACAGTCGCCCAAGAGCGGATGGTTCGGAAGAATGTATCCTTGAAGGATACTACCAAAAGCAGAGAGGTTCCACAAAAGAGTAAAGTAGCCCAAATGCCCTCAAGTATGGAGCAGACAGAGCTTAAAGATCCCAATTTACCCATGTCTAACAATAGCCAAATTAACATGAATAAAATACATTCTCTAAAATGCTTGTATGCAAATGCTAGAAGTCTAAAGAATAAGATGGGAGAGTTAGAATATATAGCACTAAATGAAAGGTTAGATATGATTGGAATATCAGAGACATGGTGGAAGGAGGACAACCAGTGGGACACTGTGATACCTGGGTACAAACTATATCGTAATGATAGAGCTGATCAAATTGGTGGAGGGGTTGCGCTCTATGTTAGAGAGGGCATTGACTCAGAAAGGATTAAAGTTTTGCAGGAAACAAAATCTGCTGTAGAATCTATATGGATTGAAATTCCATATAAAAGGGGGAAGGCAATGGCAGTGGGGGTGTACTATCGAGCACCTGGCCAGAATGACCAAATGGATGATAAAATGCTCAAAGAAATCAAGGAAGCTAACAAAGGTTACAGCGCAGTAATAATAATGGGTGATTTCAATTACCCCGGTATCGACTGGGTCAGTGTCACGTCAGGACATGCTAGGGAGATAAAGTTCCTAGATGAAATAAATGACTGCTTCTTGGAGCAGCTGGTTCATGAACCAACCAGAGGGGAAGCCATATTAGACCTAGTCCTTAGTGGAACACCAGATCTAGTGCAAGAGATAAGGGTGTTGGGGCCACTTGGCAATAGTGATCATAGCATGATCGCCTTTGATTTAATTAGTGGAGGAGGGATAGTAAGGAAATCCACAGTACTACCTTTTAACTTTCAAAAGGGAGACTATGATAAAATGAGGAAAACAGTTAAGAAAAAACTAAAAGGTGCAGTTGGAAAGGTTAAAACTTGGGTGTTGTTGAAAAATACTATCTTGGAAGCCCAGACCAGCTGTATTCCACGCTTTAAGAAAAGTGGAAGGAAGTCCAAAAAACTGCCAGCATGGTTTAAAGGTGAGGTCAGAGAGGCTGTTGTTGCCAAAAAAGCATCTTTCAGGAAATGGAAAAAAGAGCCAAACGACGAAACCTGTAAACAGCACAAGCACTGGCAAGTCAAATGCAAGGCATTGATAAGGCAGGCAAAGAGAGAATTTGAGAAGAAGCTTGCTGCGGAAGCAAAAACGCGAAATAAAGACCTTTTCAAGTACATTTGTAGCAAAAAAACTGTGAGAGAGTCAGTTGGTCCATTAGATGATAAAGGGGTTAAAGGAGCACTAAGAGGCGACAAGGCGATAGCGGAGAGACTGAATGAATTCTTTGCTTCGGTCTTTACTGAGGAAGATGTAGGGATGTTACCCATGACTGAAGTGGTATTTAAAGGTGCGGAAGAATTGAAGGAAATATTGATACATCGGGAAGATGTCTTACAACTATTAGATAAACTGAAGAGTAGCAAATCACCTGGGCCGGATGGTATACATCCAAGGGTGTTGAAAGAACTGAAATATGAGATTGCAGACCTGCTATCAGTAATCTGTGAACTATCATTAAAATCATCTCTAATACCTGAAGATTGGAGGATCGCCAATGTAACACCAATTTTTAAAAAGGGTTCCAGGGGTGATCCGGGAAACTACAGACCGGTGAGCCTGACGTCAGTACCAGGAAAAATGGTAGAAACCATCATAAAGAATAAAATTACTCAGCATGTAGATAGTCACAACCTAATGGGAGACAGCCAACATGGCTTTAGACAAGGAAGATCTTGTCTTACTAATCTGTTATGTTTTTTTGAAGGAGTGAATAAACAGGTGGACAAAGGTGAGTCGGTTGATATTGTGTATCTGGACTTTCAGAAAGCCTTTGACAAGGTCCCTCATCAGAGACCTTTGGCAAAACTAAAGAGTCATGGGATAGGAGGCAGTGTACTATTGTGGATCAGGAACTGGTTAAAAGATAGAAAGCAGAGGGTAGGGCTAAATGGCCAATTTTCCCAATGGAGAAAGGTGAATAGTGGTGTACCCCAGGGATCTGTGCTGGGTCCGCTGCTTTTTGACATATTCATAAATGACCTGGAAAGTGGAATAACGAGTGAGGTTATCAAATTTGCAGATGACACAAAACTATTTAAAGTTGTTAAAACCCAAGAGGATTGTGAAAAATTGCAAGAGGATCTTGATAGATTGGAAGACTGGGCATCAAAATGGCAGATGAAATTTAATGTGGACAAGTGCAAGGTTATGCACCCAGGGAAGAACAACCCAAACTATGGTTACACGATGCAAGGTTCCACAATAGGAACCACCACCCAGGAAAAAGATTTAGGCGTCATTGTGGATACCATGTTAAAACCCTCGGCCCAGTGTGCAGCGGCGGCCAAGAGAGCAAATAGAATGCTAGGTATGATAAGGAAAGGAATGGAAAATAAAACAAAAGATATTATAATGCCTCTATATCGTTCCATGGTGAGACCGCACCTTGACTATTGTGTGCAATTCTGGTCGCCGTATCTTAAAAAGGATATAGCGATTTTAGAAAAGGTTCAGAGAAGAGCCACCAAAATGGTAAAGGGGATGGAAGGATACTCCTATGAAGAAAGGCTAAAAAGGTTAGGGCTCTTTTGTTGAGTGGAGATATGATAGAAGTCTATAAATTAATGAACGGAGTGGAACGGGTAAACGTAGATCGATTGTTTACGTTATCAGAATATTGAAAGACTAGGGGACATGCAATGAAGCTACAGGGTAAACTATTTAAGACTAATAAAAGAAAATATTTTTTCACTCAACGTGTAATCAAACTCTGGAATTTGTTACCGGAGGATGTAGTAAAGGCTGTTAGTGTAGCTGTGTTTAAAAAAGGTTTGGACAAGTTCCTGGAGGAAAGGTCCATAAACCGTTATTAAGAAGTGACTAAAGATATCAATGCTTGACCCAGTACAAGCATTGTGGAACTTGTGTCTCTTGGGGAAACTGCTAGGTACATATGACCTAGATTGGCCACTGTTGGAAACAGAATACTGGGCTTGATGGACTTTGGTCTGACCCAGTATGGCATATCTTATGTTCTTATGTTCCTCAGTAAAGACCGAAGCAAAGAATTAATTCAGTCTCTCCGCTAGCTCCTTGTTGCCTCTTAGTGCCCCTTTAACCCCTCTATCATCTAATGGACCAACTGACTCTCTCACAGTTTTTTTGCTACGAATGTACTTGAAAAAGTCTTTATTTCACGTTTTTGTTTCCACAACAAGCTTCTTCTCAAATTCTCCCTTATCAATGCCTTGCATTTGACTTGCCAGTGCTTGTGCTGTTTTCAGGTTTCATATAGATGTAAGACACAGTCCCTACTAATTTGAGCTTTTTTATGTCTATTATGGAATCACAGGGTTGCTATTGTACATATCACAAAACAATGGAGCAATTCTTTGAAACAATAACAGAAAAAAGAGGCTACAGCCCTTGAAGCATCCACACAGTAGAGTGCATCACTGTCCCCCAGGCCACGTGTCCCCTGTGCATAGAAAGGTTCCTTTTTTAAATTTTCCTTTATCCCACCCTCCCCTTCCCCACCTTGTTTGTTTCCCTACCGTCCCCCTGCACTCTTCTTGCTCAGGGTGCATTACTAGTGTGCCTCATAGTCCATCAGGGAAGATTTCCCAAAGAGCCCCATACTAATGCTAAGCCTTTGGGGATGAGGCCATCTGTTCCCATTCCCTTATTTCTCTCACGCAGTTGAGATAGTGTTTTCCCTCAAGGTGGGGGGGGGGGGGGGGGGGAGAGTGCTATCCAATGTGCCAAAATAGTTTTCCAGGCAACCATAAAGGTGACCCTGGCAAACCTCCTTTGCTCCACCCACAAACAATTCATCTGCCAACAGGAGTACAGTGTATGTCCACTCTATTTTGGGCACCAATGACCCTGTGAATGTGTTTCAGCACTATCTGCAAGTATCTGCTCAAACTGTTGCATCCCAGAAAGGCATGCATCAGTGTATCCCTTTGATTTTTACAGTGTATGCACTCTTGCCCCCCTTTCTCTGATGATGTATGCCCTGTGTAGAATCTTATATTGGGTTTCATGTAGTGTTGCACTGGGTTTTAATGTAAATATATCTCTGAAACACCAAAATAGCAGGGGTTGGTCCACTGGTTCTCCCAACGCTTTCATCCAGGTTTCCGCTACCCCAGTCCGTTGTCCCCCCCCCCCTAATCTATACCAGTAGGAAGTTGGTTCCGTGGGGGTGTAGCTCCCAAGAAACATATGTCCAGTGATGTGAATCCCTCTAGGTCTCCCTCTCCCCTATATGAACTGCATATGGAAGGAGGAGTGGCCTAGTGGTTGTGGCAAGTTACCTCAGGCTGGGGGTTCATATCCCACCAGAGGACAGCAACCTTGGGCCGGAAGGACTGGGGTTTCTAATCCCACAGGTTCTCCTTGTGGTCTTGGGCAAGCCACTTAACCCTCCATTGCCCATTTACCCTGTAAAATAGTTATTTCCAAGTTATAATGCCCTGTTCAATGTAATTTCAGTTTGTTCAATGTAAATCGCCTTGATATCATGAAAGGCGATATATAAGAAATGTTAAATAAATAAATAAAATATGTAGTGACAGCATTGTAAGCCCAGAGGTGTTTGTTCAAGATCTCCCATTTTGCTTTAAATTTTGGA
Organism: Ichthyophis bannanicus; assembly: GCA_033557465.1. Lineage (NCBI taxonomy): Eukaryota > Metazoa > Chordata > Amphibia > Gymnophiona > Ichthyophiidae > Ichthyophis > Ichthyophis bannanicus. The sequence continues at coordinate 129,009,860 of CM066048.1, forward strand.
AGGTCAGAAACCTTGTTTCTCTAGTTCTATATGTTGTCCGACCTATAGGCAACCTCTGGACACCCAGTGGTCAAAGATCACTTACCTACCCCTGGTGCAAATTCTAGGTTTCCCACTAGCGTCCCAAAGGGGGATCTACCCTTGCCCCCCCCCCCCATTTTCTTCTTTCACTACCGCCATGCTTTCCACAGCCCCTTACACCTTTCCCCAGGTACCTGCAGTAAACTGAAAAGCATATACAGGCGGCAGCTGTCATCCATGAGACCCCACAGTGTATAGCGTTCTCCACCAGCATGTAATTCATGAATCTACTGCATTAATGTTGCTACATTATAGAGGCGTAAATCTGGGAGTCCCACTCACCCTTGTCCCTCTCCCTTCCTAGTTTAGCATAGCTGATCCATGCCCCCTTCCCCTGCCACAGGAAAGAGCGCATCAGGCTTTTATATTTCCATTTTTCCTGGTTCTCAACCCAGAAAGATAACATCTTTAGTGGGTATAAGAGGCGGGAGATGCCACCATCTTAATGAGGAACACTCTGCCTAGTAGGGACAAAGGTAGTTCCTTCCAGTGTTCGTATATTTCCCTCATGCTCGTCACCTTGCCCCAAATATTCCTCGTGTAGTCTCTCCTTGGGTTCGCTCCCAAGTATATCCCTAGGTATTTAAGATAATCGGTTGCCCATGTCAGCGGGAAATCTGTTTATCCCCTATTTCTGCAAATTTGCGATGCTGCTATGGCTTCGGATTTGCTCTAGTTAATTTTCCGGCCCAAGAGCACTCCGAAATTAAGAAAATAAGATATGCCATACTGGGTCAGACTAAGGTCCATCAAGCCCAGTATCCTGTTTCCAAAAGTGGCCAATCTAGTCATAAGTACCTATCAGTTTCCCCAAAAGACACAGGTTCCACAATGCTTGTATTGGGTCAAGCAGTGATATCCTTGGTCCCTTTTAATAATGGTTTATGGACCTTTCCTCCAGGAACTTGTCCAAACCTTTTTTAAATCCAGCTACACTAACAGCTCTTACTACATCCTCCGGTAACAAATTCCAGAGTTTGATTACACAATGAGTGAAAAAATATTTTCTCTTATTAGTCTTAAATAGGATACCCTGTAGCTTCATTGCATGTCCCCTAATGTTTCTATATTCTGATGACGTAAACAATCGATCTACGTTTACCCATTCCACTCCATTCATTAATTTATAGACCTCTATCATATTTCCCCTCAGCTGTCTCTTTTTCAGGTTGAAGAGCCTAAACCTTTTTAGCCTCTCTTCATAGGGGTATCCTTCCACCCCCTCTAGTATTTTGGTGGCTTTTCTCTGAACCTTTTCTAATAACACTATATCCTTTTTAAGATATGGCAACCAGAATTGCACACAGTATTCAAGGTGCAGTTGCACCATGGAACTATACAGAGGTATTATAATATTCTTTGTTTTATTTTCCATTCTTTTCCTTATGATACCTAGCATTCTATTTGCTCTCTTGGCTGCCACTGCACATTGGGCAGGGGGATTTATGGTATTTGGCACTTGATATACCGCCCTTTACTGTGTTATCCACAATGACGCCTAAATCTTTTTCCTGGGTGGTGGTTCCTAATGTGGAACCTTGCATCATGTAACCTTAGTTTGGGTTGTTCTTCCTTAGGTGCACAACTTTGCACTTGTCCACATTAAATTTCATCTGCCATTTGGATGCCCTGTCTTCCAGTTTATCAAGATTCTCTTGCAATTTTCCACAATCCTCATGGGTTTTAACAACTTTAAATAGTTTTGTGTCATTTTTGATAACCTCACTCGTTATTCCCTTTTCCAGGTCATTTATGAATATGTCAAAAAGCAGCAGACCCAGCAGAGATCCCCGGGGTACTCCACTATTGACCTTTCTACATTGGGAAATGGCCATTTAGCCCTATCCACTGCTTTCTGACTTTTTTTTTTTTTTTTTTTGTCATTTCAGGCACTTTATTGGTGAATGTGTGTATCCTATCCAGTGATGGTGTGGGGGCAGTCACCTCAGAAACTGTCTCATATCAACCTATTCCAGCCTCTGTGCCATCACCATCTGCTGCCTCTGCAGCCTCCCACTCCTCCACAACCTCAAGCTTTGAGTATGCAGCATGATGTAAATATCAGGCATACACGCTCCAGGCTATAGAGATGTTCCCCGCCACTCCTGTCGAGGCACTGGAAGCGGTTCTTCAGCATCCCTATTGCTTCATAAGATCATAAGATATGCCATACTGAGTCAGACCAAGGTCCATCAAGCCCAGTATCCTGTTTCCAACAGTGGCCAATCTAAATCATAAGTACCTAGCAGTTTCCTCAAAAGACACAGGTTCCACAATGCTTGTATGGGGTCAAGCAGTGATATCCTGGGTCCCTTTTAATAATGGTTTATGGACATTTTCTCCAGGAACTTGTCCAAACCTTTTTTTTTTTTTTATTTTTTTTTTTTATTACATCTTTTTATAACTTTACATCAACAACAGTCATAGTATAACCAATACACTATAACCGAAACCATAAACACACACCAAACATCCCAAAAGACCATTAAACCACCCACCCCGTACCTTGCAAACCTCTCTGATTGCACGAAGTTAACTGGCTGCAGCGTCTGCAAAACGGTCCAAAGCGACCCATTTATTGGGAATAACTCTGCTCCCTCTTAAGATAAGAGCTTTATCCTGATTCTTTTCGTATCTGCTGAAAAGACAGACTTGGTTCCACCAAAGAAGCCAAGTTAGCTTAGAAGCGTCTTTCCAGCAAAATAATATTGTTTTGATGGCGATGACTATCATAAAGTTCAGGATAAAGAAATGTTCTTTATCTAATTGAGGGATGTCTGCCAACGATCTTAACGCAACAATGCGCCACGTTAACGGAGCAGAGTAACCCAGTACCTTCTGAATCCTGTCCCACACTGATATCCAGAATCCCTGAACTAAAGTGCAGTCAAAAAACATGTGCCTCATGGTGCCCTCAGTTTGCTGACAAGACCAGCACAGGGAGGATTTAGTTGGAGACCACTTAGCCAGCTTCACAGGAGTGATGAATGCCCTATGGGCAAAGAAAAACATCGATTGGGTAAGTGCCGCCGATCTTGAGGCGCGCATAACCGGCCCCCAGAACAAACTCCATGACTTTGGCGTCCAAGGTAAGTCTACTTCGTCTTCCCAGAGCTTGCTTAAACCCTGTAGGTGGTTCCGTCCCTGCGCACGAAAGAGCGCATAAATAGTGGTAACTCCACCTTTCTTAGAGGACAAGTCCAGCATAATCTTCTCTAGTCCCCAACTAGGGGCACATTCTCCAGGTTGTATACCCGACTGCATGAAACAATGCCTTAGTTGAAGCCACTGGAAATAGCACTTGGAAGGCAGTCCAAATTCTGTGTGTAAAGCTGCAAACTCTTTCCATTGTCCACCATCTAGCAGTTGCCCCACTGTCCAAATGCCACAGCTCTGCCATGTAGACCATGCGAAAGGGGACGATTGAATCTTGAGCCCCGGATTGTACCAGATAGGCAAAGTGAGAGAAGGTGGATTCTCTGCTGCAATGACCGGGAGAAAGGATTGAATTGCACTTTGCGTCGATACAACTACACTCCCCCTTTTACAAGACTCTGGAAATTTCATTCCCATAACGAGCCGCATCGGATATGGGTAGCAGAGCCGCTCTTCTAATTCTAGCCAAGTAGGCTTATAAGCAAGCGATTCAGCCGACGCCCAAAGGCTGCCTTGCTTAAGTATCGCCGCCAAATGATACCAGCGGAAATCAGGGAAGTGGACCCCTCCCTTCTCTTTTCCCGCTTTCAGTTTCCTTAAGGCTATTCTAGGAGTCTTCCCGTTCCAAAGAAAGGCACTTAAAGTACGTTCGATTTCCTTATAGACGTAGACCGGGAGCATCATAGGTATCATACCCAAAATATAGTTGATCTTTGGCATAAGCACCATCTTGATGGATTCCAGCCGTCCCCACCACGTTAAATGGAGTGGGGACCATTGTAATGTAAAAGCTCGAGCTATCTCTTTTACGCGATCCGCATTAATTCGCACAGTTTCCTCCAATGGAGCAACGTAGTGAGCTCCTAAATATTTTATAGGTCCTGCTGCCCATTGAAAGGAAAACTCCTGCACGAGGCTGCTATGAGCTCTGGTGTTGAGAGGGAAGGCCACTGACTTCGACCAGTTCACCTTATAGCCGGAATGTTGCGCATACTTGTCAATCAGCTTAAGTAAGGGAGATATGGAGAGTGGTTGCAGAAAAAACAATAAGTCATCGGCATAAGCTGAGAGCTTTATGTGGAGGTCAGCAACCTTGATGCCTCGAATTTCGCTGGATTGTCGCACCAGCAGCGCCAAAGGTTCCAATGCCAGGTTAAATAAAAGGGGCGACATTGGACATCCTTGACGTGTACCTCTACACAGGCTGAAGGACCTGGACAACTCCTGATTAGCTAGGATTCGTGCAGAAGGGTGAGCATACAGCACCTGTATCATATTGATATATTTCCTAGGTAATCCAAACCATTCCAACACGCGGTAAAGAAAAGGCCATTCCAGTCTGTCAAAAGCCTTTTCAGCGTCCAGCGACAGGCCTATGAAAGGCGAGTCACTGTGTTCTGCCACATCCAGGAGGGAACATAGGAGCCTTGAATTGTCCGCCGTAGATCTTCCCACCACAAAACCACATTGATCCGGATGGACAAGCGTGTGGAGCACTCTGTTAAGACGTCTAGCCAGTATGGCCGAGTAAAGCTTATAATCAGCGTTCAATAAAGAAATGGGCCGGTAGTTACCCACTAGAGTCGAGTCCCTTCCAGGCTTTGCAAGTACCACTATCGTGGCCTCCGCAAATGCTCCTATATCCGGGGCTTGTTCTTGTAGCAATTGAAAATATGTCATTAAACGGGGAGACATTTCGGAAGCAAATGTTCGATAAAACTCACACGGGATACCATCAGGGCCCGCAGCCTTACCGCTTTTCATTTCAGCCATTGCTTCCTGAAGTTCCTCTTGCGCTATATCTCTACCAAGCAAGGCAGCCTGAGCCTCATCCACTGTTGGATGTGATATCCCTTCCAAAAGATATTCAACATCTAAGACATCCCCACCGCCTTCAGAAGAGTACAGTTTCAAGTAGAACTGCCTGAAAATTTCCATAATCTGGAGATTGCCTTCCTGGGAATTTCCATGTTCATCTTGTAGAGATACTATATGCGATTTCTCTTTACGGGGCTTCAAATGAGCGGCCAATAGCTTGCCGGCCTTGTTCATTTCTGTGTGATAACTCGCATTCTGCTCAAAGATCTTCTGTTCCACCTCAGTACTTAGTAACATATTATATCGATATCGCAAGCGCTGAAGCCTAGTGAGGACCGCAGAACAGTGTTGGCGTTGTAACAGCCTCTCACCTGCCTGATCTGAGAATCCAAATCCGCAAGCTCTCTTTTCGTCTTCCGTTTATGTGCTATGACATAGCTGGAGATTCTGGCTCTAATGGACGCCTTAAAAGCCTCCCACCACGCCCAGATGGAAGTATCCTCAGGTGAATTTATGACGAAGTATTCTTCAATGGCTTGTTTGACATATTGACGAAAGGGTTCCTCGGCCAGCAGCGATCTAGGGAAAAACCAGCCGCCACCTTTGATTGACTCCACTGGCGGCCCCAGTTCCAGCATTATTGCAGCGTGATCTGAAATATGTGTACTTAGGATCTCTGCACACTTTATGTCAGTAGCCACCGACCGTGACACCAGGAAAAAATCAATCCGCGAGTGCGATCCATGCGGAGTCGAGTAAAAAGTATAATCTCTTTCCTGGGGGTGACAAATCCGCCAGATATCAATCATCCCCATGTCCTCCATCATAGAAAGAAGGACCTCAGCGGCTTTACTTCGTCGGGAGACTCGGCTAGGCTGACAATCCAGTAAAGGATCCAGGACTAAATTGAAATCGCCTCCAAAAATGGCAGGAAGAAAAGAGAACTCCATCAACGCCTCTGCCAGATTGGAAAAGAAATTAGGGTTGTCACAATTAGGTGCATATACATTAACTATTAACATTTGACGGTTATCAAGTTTGATTTGTACACAAGACCATCTTCCCTCTGGATCAGCTCTGGCCGATAACATCTGAATTGCACTGGAGCGTTTGACAAGTATCGCCACCCCATTTTTCTTCCCCAAAGCAGCAGCATATGATAAGAGAGAGTAATGCTTCCCTGTCAATTTCAAAGACTCTTTGTTGGTAAGATGCGTTTCCTGAAGAAGCACCAATTCGGCCCCCTGCTTTTGACAATAAGTTAGAATCTTGGTTCTCTTAATAGGATTCTTAATGCCCTTTACGTTAAGGGATAATATTTTAATTGAGGACATAATGGATTAGGCTGGGAAAATACTCACGTCCGCCTGAGGACCACTCCAGCATCGCTGCAACGTCCCCGTGCCACATCCAATTATTGAGAGGTTTGCAAGGTCCCAACATCCCCCCCTCACTACAGGGGTAAACCCTGGGTGAGCCAGTAGAGTACCAAGAAAACCACCCGTTGCCCCCCTTAATAAAGATCATTAACCCACTATAACCAGCAATGATTTATCGCATTTACCACCTTATACCTTTCTTTACATTCCGTCACATTCCCTCATCTTCTGTAATACTACTAAGGTATTAAACAAAGTGTTAAAACAAAGTATTAAACAGAGCCCCAAAGAGCTTAATCATCAGCCCAGATCCACCATTCATAAAAATGCATACAGGGAAAATAAAGGGAAAGAAAAATAAGAAAGCAGAAAATTTATGACACCCACATCTTTACCACCCACTGCAAGAGTAGGGTCGATCCCACTCCCCTCCCCCTATGCCACCCCCATACAACAATGTTCCCATAGTTATAGAAACAATGAAACAAGAAGCCATAATACTTGACAAAACCCACTCAGCCTTCTACACCTCAAAAACCCATCAGCCACAACAACCCACAGTCCTTCATCTTGCAAAGGATCCTCCTTAGCAGCAGGTACCGGATTATTGCATCCTGAGGCCTTCTTGTTCTTCCAAAAATTGTAAAACCTCCCTTGGGTCATCATAGGTCTTGGTAACGTTGTGGTAGGTGACTCGGAGCCGTGCAGGGTACAGGAGGCCATAGCGGGCTTGAAGCTGTTGTAATCGTGGCCTCAGCGCCAAAAATCGCCGCCGCTTATCCACCGTGGTCTTGCACAGGTCCGGAAAGAAAGATATGGGCTTTCCCTCATAAGACACAGAGTCCTGAGCTTTAGCCGCTGCAAGTATCTGCATGGCCTGCTGATGCTTTAACAAACAGAAGATCACCGGCCGAGGGCCCTTCGCATGAAGACTGATTTGCGCCGGTACTCTATGCGCCCTCTCAAACTCGAGCGCCCCCGAAAAATTAAGGTTCAGCGCCGAGGGGATCAATTTGCCAAGAAACGTGAAGAGATCCGTCCCTTCAGCGCCCTCCGGTAGGCCTACTAACCGCACGTTATTTCTCCTTCCCCGGTTATTCAGGTCCTCCAGCTGTTGCTCTAAGCTCTCCACTTTCTTGGCGGTTTTATGAAGGCAGGCCAGTTGAGCGGAGTGCGTGGTTACTTCTGCGTCTACTTTATCAATACGCTCAGAGAGCTCCCGGATCTGTGCTCTCATTTCGGACACCTCAGCTTGCACCCTTGCAATGGCGTCTCCGTTTGCAACTACTAATCCCTTTACCGCTCTAATTTCTCCGAGCACTTCTTTCAGTGAGTCCTCCGATTCACGAGGAGAGGCCATCTTGTGGGGCGAGAGAGGGTCTGATTTCGGCCTTTTGGATCCGGAGTTTGTGGGAGTAGTAAAATCCAATTTCGCAGGTTTAATATTCGACATCTTATCCCCGTTGATTAAAGATAAACCCGCAATAGATAATGGCCAAAATTGGGTTAGCGATACAACGGTATTTGCAGGAATCTCGACCGGGGGCCTCGGAGCAAAGCTTTTATGCGGCCATCTTGAATCTCAGCTGGCTCCGCCTCCTGCTTTCTGACTTTTAACCAATTCCTGATCCACAATAGTACACTGCTTCCTATCCCATGACTTTTTAGTTTTGCCAAACGTCTCTGATGAGGGACCTTGTTAAAGGGTTTCTGAAAGTCCAGATACACTATATCAACCGACTCACCTTTTTCTACCTGTTTATTCACACCTTCAAAAAAACATAACAGATTAGTAAGACAAGATCTTCCTTGTCTAAAGCCATGTTCGCTGTCTCCCATTAAGCCATGACTATCTACATGTTCAGTAATTTTTTCTTTATGATGGTTTCTACCATTTTTCCCAGTACTGACATCAGGCTCAACAGTCTGTAGTTTCCTAAATCACCCCTGGAAACCTTTTTAAAAATTGGCATTACATTGACCATCCTCCAATCTTCAGGTACTACAGATGATTTTAATGATAGTTCACAGATTACTAATAGTAGGTCTGCAGTCTCATATTTCAGTTCTTTTACCACCCTTGGGTGTATACCATCCAATCCAGGTGATTTGCTACTTTTCAGTTTATCAAATCGTTGTAATACATCTTCCCGGTGTATTGATATTTCTTTCAATACTTCCGCAGTATCACCTTTAAATACCACTTCAGTCATGGGTAACCTCCCTACATCTTCCTCAGTAAAGACTGAAGCAAAGAATTCATTCAGTCTCTCCGTTATGGCCTTGTCCCCTCTTAGTGCCCCTTTATCATCTAATGGTCCAACTGACTCACAGGTTTTTTGCTACGAATATACTTGAAAAATTCTTTATTATGCGTTTTTGCTTCCACAGCAAGCTTCTTCTCAAATTCTCTTTGCCTGCCTTATCAGTGCCTTGCATTTAACTTGCCAGTGCTTGTGCCGTTTCCAGTTTATCATTTGGCTCTTTTATCCATTTCCTGAAAGATGCTTTTTTGGCAACAGCAGCCTCTCTGACCTCACCTTTAAACCATGCTGGCAGTTTTTTGGACTTCCTTCCACTTTTCTTTAAGTGTGGAATACAGCTAGTCTCGGCTTTCAAGATAGTATTTTTATACAACACCCAAGCTTGATGTAAGTCTTTAACCTTTGCAACTGCTCCTTTTAGTTTTTTCTTAACTATTTTCCTCATTTTATCATAGCCTCCCTTTCAAAAGTTAAAAGGCAGTACTGTGGATTTCCTTATCATCCCTCCTCCATTAATTAAATCAAATCAAATGCGAGCATGCTATGATCACTATTGCCAAGTGGCCCCAACATCCTTATCTCTTGCACCAGATCTGGTGTTCCACTAAGGACTAGGTCCAAAATGGCTTCCCCTCTGGTCGGTTCATGAACCAGCTGCTCCACGAAGCAGTCATTTATTTCATCTAGAAACTTTATCGCCCTAGCATGTCCTGCTGTGACAGTGACCCAGTCAATAACGGGATAATTGAATTCACCCATTATTACTACTGTGCTGTAACTTTTGTTAGCTTCCCTGATTTCTTTGAGCATTTCATTATCCATTTGGTCATTCTGGCCAGGCGGTCGATAGTACACACCCACTGGCATCGCCTTCCCCTTTTTACATGGAATTTCAATCCATAGAGATTCTAAAGCAAATTTTGTTTCCTGCAAAACTTTAATCCTTTCTGACTCAATGCCCTCTCTAACATAGAGCGCAACCCCTCCACCAATTTGATCAGCTCTATCATTACGATATAGTTTGTACCCAGGTATCACTGGTTGTCCTCCTTCCACCATGTCTCTGATATTCCAATCATATCTAACCTCTCATTTAGTGCTATATATTCTGACTCTCCCATCTTATTTTTCCAGACTTCTAGCATTTGCATATAAGCATTTTAGAGACTGTATTTTATTCATATTAATCTGGCTGTTGGTAGACATGGGTAATTTGGGATCTTTAGGCTCTGTCTGCTCCATACTCGAGGGCATTTGGGCTACTTTACTCTTTTTTGGAACCTCTCTGCTTTTGGTAGTATTCTTCAAGGATACATTCTTCTGAACCATGCGCTCTTGGGAGACTGTTGGCTTTCCCCTATTATCTAGTTTAAAAGCTGTTCTATCTCCTTTTTAAAGGTTAATGCCAGCAGCCTGGTTCCATCCCGATTAAGGTGAAGCCCATCCCTTCGGAAGAGCCCCTCCTTTCCCCAGAATATTCCCCAGTTCCTAACAAATCCAAAACCTTCATCTCTGCACCATTGTCTCTTCCACGCATTGAGACTCCGGAGCTCTGCATGCCTTTTGGGTCCTGCGTGTGGAACAGGAAGAATTTCGGAGAACGCTACCCTGGAAGTTCTGGATTTCAACTTCCTACCTAAAAACCTAAATTTAGCCTCCAGAATCTCCCTACCACATTTTCCTATGTCATTAGTACCGACATGTACCAAGACAGAAGATTCCTTCCCAGCACTATCTAAGACCTTATCTAGGTGGCGCGTGAGGTCTGCTACCTTTGCACCAGGCAGGCATGTTACCAGGCGATCCTCACATCCACCAGCCACTCAGCTATCTACATGCCTAATGATCGAATCACCAACTATAACAGCTGTCCTAACCCTTCCCTCATGGGCACATGGCCCTGGAGAAACTTCCTCGGTGCGAGAGGATTTTACATCACCAGGACAGGTCGTAGTTACAGGATCACTTCCTGCCACCCCAGGGTGCTGCTCTCCTGTCATGAGACCTCTCTCCTCCATGGCAACAGGGATACTGCCAGACTGGAGGTGGGACCAGGACTATATCCCTGTAGGTCTCGTCTATGTACCTCTCTGTCTTTCTTATGTTTTCCAAGTCTGCTACTCTAGCCTCTAGAGAACAGACTCGTTCCCTGAGAGCAAAGAGCTCCTTGCACCTAGTACACATGTAAGACCTCTCACCAACTGGGAGCGAGTCATACATGTGACACTCAATGCAAAAGACTGGAAAGCCCCCATCTCGCTGCTGGACTGCTGTCTGCATCTTAGTTTTAAGTTTGTGTTTAGATCTTTTAAGTTCTTTACTTACTAATGGTTGCTATGGATTTTTATACTAATAAAACTGTACCTAATACGTTTAATATACCTTGTTCACGTGAAGCTTAATTAATCTCAGGTCCTTAGTGTATGACTGATTTGGATAAGGAGCTTCACCTGAGAGCACCTCCTTTCCTTTAAGATGTGTTAAGTACCTACAAAGCTACGATTATCCCAGGGATGGGTGGAGGGCTGTTACACAGTACCCTGTCCTGTGCTTCTGCGTTAAGCTGTGACCAACTTCCTGGGTGATTAACAGTCCTTGCTTGGATAGGAGTCTTTCAAAATGGCCTTTTGACCTGCCACCTGGTGTTAACACCTATTGAAAACGTTTCACATGTCTCTTGCCCCCTAGATAGAAGGCCTCTTTGTAAAGGTCTCTAGAAGACTTTATTTGTTGCTCCCAGAGTACTGACCCTGTTTTGCCTTTTATGCTAAGTTATATTCTGATTTGATTTAAATTACAGCTCTTTGCTGCTGCTAGGCTCTGACTTATTATGAAATTTAAACTACAAGCTCTCTACTGGGTTCCAAGTTTAACCAGAAATCTCTCTTCTGTGTTTTAAATTTAAACTAAAAGTACTTTGCTGATACTAGGCCCTGAGTGACTATTAAGTTTAAATCCCTGGTGGTCCAACAGCCTGGATCCCCCCTCCCAAATAAAAATAAACCTGGTGGCCCCAAACTCTCCACCTGCCCATCCAAAAATAACCCTTGTGGTCCTGAAACCCCCCCCCCCCCTTAACAAACGAGCAGAAACACTGTCCACATGCTCATGCGCCGCCATCTTGAAAAATGGCAGTGCTCCCGCTCCTTTTAAAGGTACCGGGAGGGGGGTTTGGGGCTGCCATGTTTATTTATAGTTGTGAGGGGGTATTCAGGGCCACAAGATTTATGTTTAGTTTGGGGGGGGGGGGGTGGAGGAATCAGGGCCACTGGGATTCACTTTCTGTCAGAGGTACCAGCCCCCAATAGTATTTTGACGACATTGGGGGCTTTCGCGGATGCCTGGATCATCTGAGGGGAGTTTGACATTTCCGCTCTGATGATCCAGACTTTGAGAGAGCCCCTGATGCCATCAAAATACCATCCAGGCTCATGTGGTGCCCCTCTTCTCTGGGAGAGCATGCCAAACTTGCGCCAACTTCTGTGTGCATGTGTTTGGCTTGCTCTCCCAGTTTAACACTGCCATTTGTACAGTTTAATGAATGACTAACGTGTGGCTGATCTGCATATGAATCCCTTCCTGCATGCAAGCGTTAAAGTCGCACGCTATTGGTGTGCTGCAAATAGACATAAAAAATTGATAGTGTGTGACTTCAGTGCCAGCTTTCTGCATGGGGAGCATATTCAAAGCAGCACTAAAGTGATTAGTGCTGCTGAATATCACCTCCTACCCAGTTTAAACACCCCAATGCTAACTGCTTAGTATAGGAGCGTTCCTGGAGTGGTGACATGTTTACTGGTCAGCAGAGATATTCAGTTGCTAACTGGCTAAAGTTAGGAAGAAAAAGGTCTGTCCTAACTTTAGCTGGTTTAGCCATACAGCCAGCAGCTGAATGTTGCCTTTGACCAGTGGTTCTTAACTCAGTCCTCTGATACCCCCAAGGCCAGTCAGATTTCCAGGATATCCACAATGAACATGTATGAGATAGATCTGCATGCACTGCTTCCATTGTGTGCATGTCTATCTTATGCATATTCATTATGGATATCCTGAAAACCGGATTGGCCTGGGGGTACCAGAGGACTAGGCTGAGAACCACTGTGTTAGCTAAATGAACACTGGGTAATCCAGATTGGATATAGCCCTGGCATTGAATATCCAGGCATTATTTAAAGTGGTGATGGCTAGGTGCTTTAACAACACTGACTGCCTCAATTGAATATGCCCTTCTACACCATTACAGGACATCTGCAAAGCTGCTAAACATTACTTTCTGGACCAGGCTTCCCAGCAAGATGCTGCTTTTGGCCAGGCAGTCCTCAAAAACCTTTTTGCTAGTAAACTTCATATTGCAACATAAAATAACACCCCCTTAACTAGGGTTGCCAACTGGCTCCAGATGCGCCCGACAGGCTTGCTCCAGTCCTGGGTTTACCCTGTTGCATGCAGTTACTTGTAGTTTTCCTTTTCTTATGGAGTGCAATGGAGAAATCAGAACTACATATCCCTGAATGCAATGAGGTAAAACCAGGACTGCAGCAAGCCTGTCGGGCGCATCTGGAGCCAGTTGGCAACCCTACCCTTAACTAACTCTGGGCCATGAAGGACAAAAGTTATGAACATGTCTCGAAGCTCTGGATTTACCATAGAGCATGGCTGCCCTGCTTGTATATGGAGAAAATTAAATTTCTTACCTGTAATGGATTTCTCCATATACAGCAGGGAAATGCAGGCGCACGCGCACACACACTTTCCACCCCTCCCCCCCAAGAAAAAACCCTTTGCTAGTGCATCTCTGCTAATGGATTGGCTCTCCACTGGCTGTCGGGGGAAAGCGGGAACATGATACACAGAAGCAAAAAGGTTTTAAGACTTCCTTTAGCTGGAGGGGGGTTCTGTACTCAATAGCTCTGTTGCAGATGGCACCAGCGAGTGTGGCTGCATTTCCTTGCTGTCTATAGAGAACCCATTACAGGTAGGCAACTTCACCTCAAGCATACAGCTTGTGAAATATAAAGGCAATATTCAAAGCCATTTTCATAGGCAAAAGGTGACACTCTACTTACCAGTTAATGCCCTTTCCTTGAGTCCTGCTAGACCAGTCCAGACAAGTGGGTTGTGTTTCCCTAACAGCAGATCAGTGGAGATAAAGAACCAATGATAAGCTCAGGTTTCAACATCACTCCCATGCCTTTATTTGCCTTAGTCACCAGAAATCCTTTCAGTATTTGTCCCAAAGCAAATGGGAGGAACATGGCAAGCCTCACACAACTTCAATTGTGGGCAACAGTAGAGAACTACGTACAAGAAAGCATAAACAAAACGCTATCCATAGAAGATGAACCTACAGAGCCAAGTATAAAAATCATAGCAGACCCAAGAGAACCGCAGCAGAACAAAGCAAATACAGTTTCAGGGGTGGGCTTTGGACTGGTCTAGCAGGACTCAAAGGAAGGACATTAACTGGTAAGTAAAATATCACCTTCCATATCATCCTGCTAGACCAGTCTAGACAAGTGGGATGTACCAACACTACAATTCTACTGGGCGGGAAGAAGACACAGCAGCTCGCAAAACCTCAGAGCCAAAGGCTGTGTCTGCCCATGCTGATTTGTAAATAGTACCTTGTAATATTGTTTGATATGTTCTATGTTTTTGTAAACAAGTTCTGTTCATTGTAAACCGCCCCTGATCACTGGAAGGGGTGGTATATAAAAACATTTAAATAAAGAAAAATGGACATTCAAACAGTAATGCTTGACAAAAGAGGAAAGTCATGCCCACCCTGCTGCCCGAGAAATGCCTGCAGGGGTTACCAAGCTCTGCTCCACCTAGGATGGCGATTGTGCTTGGGTAGAATGGACACACAAATCCTCTGGAACTCTCAGATTCCACAACTAGGGTTGCCAACTGACTCCAGATGCGCCCGACAGGTTCGATCTAGTCCTGGGTTTACCTCATTGCATGCAGGGATATGTAGTTCTGATTTCTCCATTGCACTCCATAAGAAAAGAAAAACTACAAGTCACTGCATACAATAGGGTAAACCCAGGACTGGATCAAGCCTGTCAGGCGCATCTGGAGCCAGTTGGCAACCCTATCCACAACAGATATGCTGAGGCAATGGCTTCCTTAATCTAGTGCCCTAAAGCCACCTTGCCCACCGTGTTACCCTTGCATGGGCCAGCAAACAGCACAAAAAGATGGTCTGACTTATAAAGGAAATTCATAACCTCCAGGTACTAGAGAAGCACCCGAGTCTAGACATCTACAAGATGAAGAGCCTTATCTTTCCCCCAACACTGCTCCTTAGCAAAGGAAGGCCAGCAGACCAGCTGCTTCACATGAAAGGGAGAAATCACTTTAGGCAAGAAGGAAGGCACAGGCAGAATAGAAACAGCCTCCTTAGAAAAGGCAGATAAGGATCTCAGCAACACAGAGCCTGCAGCTTGGAAATCCACCTTGCAGCACAAATAGCAACCTAGAAGACAGACAGACTTGAGCATCAAATCCTGAAAGTAGCATACTTCAATGGCTCAAAGGACACTGCCATCAGGGCCCTGAGCATCAGACACAGATCCCAGAAAGAGATCACAGACCGGGAGGGCAGATGCCAAACACCCTGGAGAAAACCAGGTTAATGGCTAGACTTACCAGCCACCAAACCTTGGAAACAGGCCATAGCTGCCACCTGAAGATTCAGGGAGCTAAAGAAAGGGCCCTTCTCAAGGCCGTCCTGTGAAAAGGTCAAGAGGGAAGGCACCTTGGTCACCTCAGGAGCCAACTGCCGAGCGCCACCACATCGCTCAAAGAGGCACCAGATCCATATGTATGTTAGCTTGGTAGAACTCCCCTCCAGGCTCCCAGCAGAGTAGAGACCACCGCTGGACAGTAACCCTTATGCACTAGCCATCTCCTTTCAAGAGCCAATCCCTAAACAAGAAGTGAACTGGGTCCTCCAAGATGATTGGTTCCTGCCGCAATAGGGTCTGAGGCGGAGGCAACCGAAAAAGAGGCACCTGCAGGAGCCACATCAGGTGTCTGAACAATGCTCCCCTCGGCCAACATGGCACCACCAGAACAATCTTGTCCAGGTGGCGTTTTATATGCCGAAACACATGCACAACCAGGGGTCACAGAGGAAACACACACAGCAGATGCTGACTCAGCAAGGCTGGGCCAGGACATCGACACCCTTGAACCCCATCTCTGTGCGATGACTGAAGAAGCAGCAAAAATTGACGGGTCGCCATCTGATCCATTTCGGGGCAACCCCAGCGATGCAGAATCAACTGAAATACCTTCTGACTCAACTCCCACTTTCTGGCTGAGGACGTCCGCTTCCACATTGTCCACCCTGGCAATGTGCTAAGCTGACAAGGCTAGAAGGTTCTTCTCCGCCTAGGCAAACAGGAGAGTCATCTCCAGAGCTACACCAGCACTCCTCGTGCTGCCTTACCTATTGACATAAGCCACTGCTGAGGCGTTGTCTGAAAACACTTGAACAAGCCTGCCCTCAAGCAGGGGCCAAAAACACAGAAGAGCCAACCTGATGGCCCTCGCCTCAAGGCAATTGATGGACCACCTGCTTCCCTGTGGTTCCAGTGGCCCTGGGCCATAAAGTCTTGGCAATGAGCTCCCTGGCCCGAGAGATTGGCATCTGTTGTCAGGAGAATCCAGGAGACATCGTCCAGCAGCACATCCTTCCTCAGATGACAGGGCTGCTACCACCATCGCAGACTGGACTTCACCATCAACAGGAGCCTGCACTCAAACTCCTGAGAACTTGGGGATCACCAAGCTAGCAAGGACTGCTGGAGCGGTTGCATGTGAGGACATGCCCGTGGCACCTACAGTTTCTACCATCAATCTGAGGAGCTGAATAGAATCCCAGACTCTAGGAGCCCACTGCGCAAAGAATAGTGCCAGGCAATCCAACAGTCTTTGACTTTCTCCTTTGGCAGGAAAATTGTGCCCACTCGAGGCTGAAACATGTTCCTAAAAACTCAAGGGACTGAGAAGGCAACAGCTGTCTCTTCCCTGATTACCCAGCCGAGCCTTTCCAAAAAAGGACACCACTCAGGACGCCCTCCGAAAGTGAACAGACCCAGATAAGCCAGTCGTCCAGATAGTGACAGATACAGTTCCCTTGGCGCTGCACCACCATGATGCTGGTGAATGTCCTTGAGGTGGTGGATAGCCCAACAGGGAGGGCGGCAAACTTATTGTAAGGAGCCAAGCATGGTAAAACCCAGATACTTTGCTGATCCATCCAGATCAGGATATGAAAATATGCCTTGACCAGATCCAGAGAAGCCAAGAACTCCCCTTGCCAGACTGCTTGAATCATGGAGCACAAGGTGTCCATCCGAAAGCGCAGGATGCGCAAATGCTCGTTGACCCCCCTTGAGGTCCAGATGGGCTAGAAGGAATAGTATTTTTTTGGCACCACAAAATAGATGGAATATCTGCCCTTGCCTGCTCTTTCAGTGGGGCAGGTACTATCACCTTTAGGCACAGCAACTTGTGCAAAGTGGTCTGCACAGTGGCACTTTCAATCGCAGACCCACAGGGGAGATGATGACGGCATTCGAATCGGCTCCTTGCATCCCAGGACATAGCCGAAGTGAACAGTGTCCAGACCCCAGCGATCCTTGGCAATCCGAGCCCATTACAGAAGGAAAAGGCAACATCTGCCTGAAACTGGAGGAACCAGGGTAAGGGCTCTCAAACCTTCATTGTGCAGCCAGGGAGTGTCCTCCTCTGGGTGGGACAGAGCCCCTAGGCCCACGTACTCCATGAAAAGACTGAGAATGAGCTCAAAGCCCAGAAACAGAGGGGAAGAAAGGGTTTGGTGTTTTTTTCAGATTGGTAACAAAAAGAGTCGAGACCTCTGGGGATCCAGCCAGTGCGTCCTTGGTTGACAGGCAGAGGCTGACGAGAGAGGGGCACCAGCCCGCTTCACAGGTCCCTTGGACCTGTCTTCCAGAAGGCAGTAAGATTTTGTCTTGCCCATGTCCTTCACAGCTTCTCCAAATCAGCTCCAAAAGAAGCTTCTCCTTAAAAGCCAGGAAGGCCAACTGGGTTTTAGATGTATCTGTTGCCATATGCCAAAGCCAAATCCAGTGCCGTGACTCCATCGTCAGGACAGTGTCCCTGACTGCCAAAAGTACCAGTCATACATGTCATCAGAAAGGAAGGCTACGGCTGATGCTGTAAGAGGGGCAGAAACATCCGGCAGAAGAGATGTTAGGCGTGCACATACCACAACTTAAGAATAGCAGCTGCTGCAGCAAACTGGTTCAACTCAAAGCCACCTTTTGGTCCAGAGTATCCTTTAAGGCCAGTCTGCCTTCCACAGGAATGGTGATCTGTCTAGTAGCCGCTGTTAACTGCGTATCCACCTTGGAAAAATACATCCTTAGCCGCTCATACAAGAGTTGGGGTAATCTTTTCCTTTTAATATGATTTTATTGTTTTATTGTACACCGCTCTGTTATGAAGGGCGGTAAAGAAAGTTTAATAAACCACAAACCACTCCGGCCAGAACAGGTCCTTAAGCACTTCTGGGAAGACAGTAGTGAATTTCCAAACCCCTTGCAGGAGCAGATGCCTCTTCAGTTCTTGCTGCATGACTGGAGCCTCTGCCAAGCTCAAAGGGATAAGACCCTGGGATCAACACTTCTAGTTCCTACTCCTGAAACAGGCAAATAACTTCAGCCTCCTCACAATCCTCTGAAGGCACGGTACTTCCTCATCCACATCAGACATCTCAATCATCTCAGCGGGTGGGATGCTCCTTTGCCATCAATCAATGAGGGCTTCCACTCTCATCCTCTCCTAAGACTGCATGTGGGGGAAACAAAAGGCTGCTGGGTCTGCTGGAAAGGGACCAGGCCTGCTGGAAAGGGAAAGAATTCCGGGAGGACAATCTGGACTCCATAAGCTCTCCTCACGGAAATGACCCCCCTACACTCAGGAACATAGCCACCATCGATCCCCAAGAGGACGGGGAGAGGCCCACAGCACAGATGCCGGATTCTTCGGCTAGCTGAATATCCTTACCCATAGCACCATCCGCTACTTCCTGCCATGAGGCAGGCAAGGTTACTGTGTAATTGCTAGATATCTGTTGTGCTCTGTCTTTCAGGATCTCCGGTGCCTGTACCTGCTCTTCCTCTGGGTCAAAGCCTGAGCCCGCCTCCCGGAAGTGACATGACCGCAGGCCTTTCCAGGTAGCCCCTGCCTACTTAAAGACCACTCCTACGGTGTCTTGCGCCGAAGGAGCACGACCAAGGAGCAGGTCCTGCTCCTTGGACATGCTCCTTGCCACATCGTTAGTCTGTTGTTTCTGGATTCACCTCTGTTGGGGTGCCCTTGGTTATTTACGGCTACCTTGCCTCGTAACTTTACTTCTCCCTCGGCTGTTACTCTGGTGCCTTGTAGGTAAGTCTTGGCTTGGACCACGTAGGGTATCAAAATTTTTCATTTGCTTTTTTATCCTACGCCGTAACTTTATGTCTCTTATTCCAGTTCATTGGGGTCATCGCCCACTACCAATCCAGAAAACCAAATTGTCTTTCCTGGGCCGTCACTTGTCCAACCTGGTGTTTTGCAAACACACGTCAGCCCCTTCTCGTCGATGGCCAACCCGCTCTTGTGCGTTCTCCATCGCTTCCACCTTGACACTAAGCTTAGCTCTACTTAATTGTCGCTCACTTCGGTCAAAATCTTTATTGGTTCAGAATCTTATTCAACAACATTCCTACGACCTCTGTTTTCTTACTGAAACATGGCTGAAGGAAGGTGATTGTCCTATATTGTCTAGCTCACTTCCCTCGGGCTACTCGGCTGTTTCATCACCACGGTTGGGTAGATCCGGGGGGGGGGGGGGGGAAGGTGGCTCTTCTCTTTCGTTCCTGTTACCCTATTGCTGAGGTAACATCCTCTACTGTTCATGTTCCAGACTCTCTGTTTCTTCACCTACGTTCTACTCCACCACTCCACTTTCTTTTAATCTACCTTCCTTCAACTATCCATACTTATCACTGGGATGCTCTTTTATTAACCCTCTCAGAGACAATGCTTCAGTATCCTGATACTATTGTCCTGGGTGACTTCAATATTCATGTAGATGCTCCCTCTAGGCTTAAAGATAGGTCATGAATAAGATTCAAAAAAGTCCTATTGTTGTACCAATACGTGTCTGGACCCACTCACTCTATGGGCCATACTTTAGATCTAGTTCTCTCCTCTGCTAGTAAGACTATCTCCCCCAAAGTCCTGTAGCATTCCATGGTCAGACCACTTTTGTGTCTCCTTCTCAGTCTCTCTCCCAATCTCAGAGAATAATAGCTTTTCCGCTACTCAGCCTTTACCCCGTTTATGTTGTCAGATTACCCCTTCTACTTTAGCTGCTTTTCCTTCAGCTCACTCTCTGTTCCCATCAGACTTTCCTTCTCTTCCTATTGATTCTCAGGTTCACCTTTGGAATACTGCCCTCACTAATGCCTTAGACAACCTAGCTCCACTTCGTCCGTCCACCAGATCTTCCTTTTCCAATCACGCCCCATGGTTCCATCCTGGTTTGCGCTTACAACGCACTCAACTCCGCCAAGCTGATCGCCGCTGGCGGAAATCTCCTACACCTGCTGCTATGTCACGTTTCAAGCAACTGTATTCTGAATATTGTTCTTCCGTTCAGTTGGCTAAACGCTCCTATTTTACCACAAAAATATCTGGAGCAGCTAGTTCTTCTAGACAACTCTTTTCTATTTTACGTCAACTTTCCACTACCACCCCTGAGTCTACCCCCAACACGCAATCCCAACTCCCTCTGCTTTAGCGACTTTCTTTTCTGAGAAAATTCATAAATTACGGTCGCCTTTTACTGTAGTGCTGCCTTTACCCCTCTCCCCTTCTTGTTCCCCCTCATCAGCTCCCGCTACCCTACCCTTAGTGGGGGACTCAGTTTCTTCTGAGCCTTCCTCCTCCTCCCCCCTATTGGTAAATAGAGCTCTGGCCCATACCTGGTCTACATTTCATCCCATCTCTTCCTCTGAATTGTTGTTGGCCTTAACTAAGTCCAGGAAAACCACTTGCCAGCTTGACCCTATTCCTTCTGGATGGTTGCTGGAGCCTTCACTGCAGTTAGCACCTATTATAACAACTATCCTCAATTCTAGTCTATCCTCAGGATGCTGCCCTTTATCTTGGAAATCAGCTATTGTTCACCCCCTGTTGAAACAACCTTCACTTGATCCTTCCGTTCTATCTAATTGGCGTCCTGTATCAAATCTCTCCTTTCTAGCCAAAGTCCTGGAACGATTTGTTTTTCTGCAACTGGCTTCTCATGTAGAGGCTACCAATACTCTCCACCCGCGACAAGCGGGATTCAGGTCTGGACATAGCGTGGAGACAGTCCTTTTAGCCCTGTTGAATGAAACCCACGTGGCACACAATCGTGGAGATATTACCCTTGTGGTCTCGTTAGATTTATCAGCTGCATTTGATTTAATCAACCACCAATCTCTTCTCTCTCGGCCCTTTGACATCGGGCTGCGGGGTACAGTATTTGAATGGTTCCGTTCTTTTCTCACTTCTCGTTTCTTCACTGTCTGTGCCAATCATCAATCTTCCCTTCCTGTTCCTTTAATCTGCGGTGTCCCCCAGGGCTCGGTTCTTTCCCCGTTGCTTTTCAATATTTTTCTCACCCCCTTACCCTTGGTGATCCAACAGTTTCCTGTCTCAGTTAATATTTATGCCGATGACATTGTGCTCCTTTCATACCTCTCCAGTTCAAATTGATTTAACGCAGTTAAACAGTTGTCTCTCCCACATCGCCTCTTGGCTGTCTGATAATTTTCTCCATTTGAATCCAGCAAAATCAACAGCCTTGTGGGTTTCTTTGAGAAATTCTTGCCCAACAATTGCACCTCAAATTAATACTACCTCTATTCCTCTCACTTCTTTCTGGTATCTAGGCATAGTTCTGGATTCCTCACTCTCTTTTCATGACCATGTCTCAAACCTCTCTCGCCGTTCTTTTCATGCTCTACGTCAAATTAGAGCGGTCCGCTCTGTCTTCTCTTCACTGTTCCCTCTAAGCTGTGCGCGTGTGCGCGCGCACACACCTCGCCGAGTGAGCGCACATACTTTACAACAGAGCGCACAAAAATTACGGTTCTGATTCTGATAGAAAACAACACAGACGTTCTTAAAATTGAAAAGTTGTTGTGTATTTATGGTTTTCACAAGTTCTACAATATTTTCTAGTGCAATCAATGTGGTGTACATACTGTATTCTGACGTGTAGTCAAATTTTAAAGTATATAACTCTGAGTGTCGTTATGTGGCGCACAAAAATTTAACCTTCCTTCAAAAGCTGCACAGCTGATATTTTATGCGCACACAGCCTATAGAAAATTAGAGGGAACATTGCTTCTCTTCTCTCTCATTACCCCCTTGTTAGCTTTGGTTATGTCCAGATTAGACTATTGTAATGTTATTCTTACTAATTTACCATCTTATCAACTCCAACGTCTCCTATTAATTCAGAACACTGCTGCTCGACTGGTTACCAATGCTCGGAAATCGGACCATGTAACACCTGTTCTCCTACATCTTCACTGGCTGCCGCTTCATTATAGATTCAAATATAAGCTTCTCATTCTAACGCACAAGGTCATTTAGACATCAAACCTGTTTTATTTATCCAATTTTATTTCTCTTCACACTCCCTACCGACAATTGCGCTCGTTACATGCAAACTGGTTATCTCTACCATCGCAAGCTCATTTGGAACAAACACGTCATGCTGCCTTCTTTTTTCTGGAACTGTGGAACGCCTTACCTTCTTCCCTCCGGTTGGAATCCTCATATCAACACTTCAAGGCATTGTTAAAGACACACTTATTCCTCCAGGCTTTTGACCTCCCCTCCCTTAGCCCCACCTGATTGGTTGTTTTCAGACTGTTCTTAAGTCCTTCTGGGTATTCTTTTCTTTCCTGTCACAAATTTGAGTTCTTTTCTTTTTCCTCAGCGTCAGCATATTTTAGTTTATTGTAAACCGCTCTCAGGCTTCGTCAAGGGCGGTATATAAAGTGTGAAATAAAGATAAAGATTCACTGGCTGAGAAAGGGGGAGTAGGCCCTCCAGGGACAGAAGCCGAATCCAGAAGCCAAATGTCACATGGAAAAAGACATAAGAGTTAAGGCAAGTGTCATAACAGTGTGCGCTAAGGCTGCTACAGCCCAAAGGGCACACGTTAACTATGTTTTTACTACAGCGTATGTTTCAAGCACTAGGGTAGGAGTGCACATTGGAGCCGCTTGGACAGAATACGCTCAAGAACTGCATGACCAACAGGCGCACAATAGAGAAAATGCTATTAATGCATGCACAGTGCCAGCGGGCTACCCTGAATTGCATCCCCCAGACAGAATCGGGACAATGATGAGGTCATAAGATATGCCATACTGGGTCAGACCGAGGTCCATCAAGCCCAGTATCCTGTTTCCAACAGTGACCAATCAAGGTCACAAGTACCTAGCAGTTTCCCAAAAAGAGACAGATTCCACAATGCTTTTATTGGGGCAAGCAGTGAATTTCCTGGGGCCTCTTTAAAAATGATTTATGGACCTTTCCTCCAGGAACTTGTCCAAACCTTTTTTAAACCCAGCTACACTAACAGTTTTTACTACATTCTCTGGTAATGAATTTCAGAGTTTGATTATGCATTGAGTGAAAAAAATATTTTCTCTTATTAGTCTTTGACGGGTTACATTGTAGTTTCATTGCATGTCCCCCTTGTCTTTCTACTTTTTGATGACATAAAAACTGATCTATGTTTACCCGTTCCACTCCATTCATTAATTTATGGACCTCTATCATAACTACCCTCAGCCATCTCTTTTCTAAGTTGAAGAGCCCTAACCTTTTAAGCCTTTACCATTTTGGTGGTTCTTCTCTTCAAGACTTAGGGGCTTGTTTACAAAGCCGCGGTAGCGGTTTCTGCCTGATATCGGAGCCGCGGCCCTATTGAATTCAATGGGGCCGCGGCTCCGATATCGGGCGGAAGCCGCTACCGCAGCTTTGTAAACAAGCCCCTTAGTACTCACTCCTTGAGAGCCCCAGACAGAGTTTATGCCAGGCTCAGCTCTACTCTCCTGGAACTATTTGGCTGGCTTTGCAGTACTGTGTGTAAGGTAGCTGATGGGCAGATCCCTCTGAGAGCCTTCTGCAGTCTTCGGAAGAGAGCATGGGGGAACAGAGGAGTGAAGGGGCATTGATGTTGTGTGAGGCAGTTGTACTCTTCCAAATCCTTCCAGTTTCTGGCTGTTCAACAGGCCCTCATCCAGGGTGAGAGTGTGGAGCTGAACCAATTTTCCCTCCTCCTATGGCTACCAAAAAGACTAGTGTCTAGTGGAGCCTCCCACATCACACTCTAGTGTTTTAAATCAATCTTTTCCTCTCTAATTCTTAGACTTTTCTTCAGAGAGGAGAAAATCCATCCACCATCTACTGGAGACAAAGAAATATTGAAGGGACCTCTGGTGATGAGGCAAAGAGAGGCATGGGACTGATGGCTTTGAAATCTGGGTGTTTCATTGGTTCTTTGTCTCCACCAATCTGCTGGTAGGGGAACACAACCCACTTGTCTGGACTGGTCTAACAAGATGATATGGAATGACATTTTATCCATAGAAAATCAGCGTTCTGAAAATTGTCTAACCTAAATGTAGGTGAAAATATACATCGGACAGCTATATGTGGGTGTACCCACAGGTGGGGTTAGGTCAGGAAAACATCTATGGGTATTGTTTTATGGAAAAGTTCAACACATTGTATGGAATCAGAAAGTGGAATTTTGTAAAGAAATGTAGCAAAGTAGTAGCCCACTCTAACCTGAAAAGAGTCCAGCTTTTATTTAAAGAGGAGAGTTGAAGCAAAAAGTGTGCAGAGGGCTGAAGCTGAAGATCAGGGCAACAAACATCTTAGTACCACTCCGACAAAATCTGCTGAGGAAATAGGAAATTGAGCTGGGCTGGGTCCCCTTCTGTCCAAAAAAAGGGAATATATTTGTTTTGTTTCATATAGATCTAGAAACATGAAACAGAAGAGGGAGGTTCACTCCCTAGAATATAGATTTTGTTAAAACTGAACTGTGGAAATAAGTGAAGTAGCTTTTTATATATCTCCTAGGCTACAGTCTGTGTACAATGATGCTGGCAAGAAGTGGATCCCAGCAGACAGACTCCAAACCCTCAGCCAAGTTTAAATCCTGTTACCAACTCCTTACTGGCCGCAAGCTACAGCAGGACTAACAGGTTATCAAACTGTTCCATCCCAAAAGGCCTCAAGTATAACTAGGCCATATTCAACATCCATCAGTGGCGTGATGCTCAGCAGGTCTGGGAGCTGAACTTTAGCAATATAAAGGATGACACTTTTTGCCATTGGTATCATAGAGACACTGGATATGCTGCAGATGGGTCCCATAGCATGCTGGCCAGTCCAAAATGGACCATCCTTGCAGGAGCTGGAGGAGGAGCAGCAGCAGGAATGAGAGTGTAGGGTATAGAAAGCATGTCTACCAGGGCCCCCAAATTAATCTGCAGTAAAAGCAAAGCAACAATTGGATTTTCTTTCCTTCCGTAAGCAGTTGAAGACTGCTTTGTTTACCAAAGCTTATTTATTATAAATGATTATCGTGTATGGTAAAATTAGACCATGCCTGCTAATTTACTTTCATGGAGTCCCTCCAGTCCAGTCCAGACAGACAGGTTGTGCTCATGCACCAGCAGCTGGAGATTGAATTATGCAAATTTATTCCATGTCATCAGCTCAGAAGCTTCCTGCTCTCTTCAGGATACTTCTTACAAAGCAGCTAACTCCAAGTCTATCGATAAGGGCAAAAATTATCTCAACAAAAAACATATGGAACTAGCAGAAACTGTCCTCTTCTGGCCCTGGACCAGAAACAAACAAACAAAAAAAAACCCCAACTTGAACAGGACTGGTGCAGGACTCCCAGAAGCACACATCACTTAGGCCAGTATCCTTCAGCCTTTTTTATTATTGTGCTTATTGTTTTAACAGCTTTTATATATTAGCAATCTCTGAACTCCACGGTCCATGAAGGGGGGGGGGGGGGGGAGAGAACAAACTGATCAACAGGAACCTTATCCTACTCAATCCAAGAGTGTCTACCGGACTGTATTGCACAGACAGACACGGAAAAACAGGTGGGTTCTGGACTGGAGGGACTTCAGGAAAGTAAATTAGCAGGTAAGGTCTAATTTCACCTTCATCCATGTCCCTCCAGTCTAATCCAGACAGACAGGATGTACCACAGCAGTATCCTAGAGCCGTAAGGGGCACGTGAGCCCCACTTGCAATACCTGAGCTCCAAAATACACCTCTTGACCAGCCTGGACATTCAACTGGTAATGCTTCACAAAAGTATGCAATGAAGACCATGTCACCACCCGACAGATGTCCACTGGAGGCACTAGACTAACTTCAGCCCATGAAGCCACCTGGGCTCTTGTGGAATGCGCTCTTAGTCCTTCTGGGTCCGGCCTACACTTGAGAAGATATGCCGATGCAATCACCTCCTTCATCCATCTCGATATGGATTCTGTGGAGGCCACCTCCCCATTTTGAGTTCCTCCACATAAAACAAACAGCTGGTCTGATTTCCAAAAAGACTGCATGTACCTGAGATAACACAGTCGTGTCCTCCGCACATCCAACTTGTGCAAGTGGCGGTTCTCCAGCTCCACACTTGCCACAATAACCAGCAGCATCACCACCTGATTGAGATGAAATGCTGAGACGACCTTGGGCAGAAAAGATGCTACTGGTCGCAAGACCACTATCTCCTTAGAAATAATAAAAAACGGTTCCTGACAGGATAAGGCCTGCAGCTCTGTGATGCGCCGAGCCGAACAAATTGCTACTAAGAATACCACCCTCAGTGTGGGGTCCTTGGCTCAAACCGAGGGGCAGTGAGAACTGATACGACAAGGTTGAGATCCCACGAAGGGACCACCGTCCTGAATGGAGGCCTGACCTGCTTAACTGCTCTTAGAAACCTGGCCATGTCGGGATGACCTGCTTTGGATATCCCTTGCACCTTGCCTTGGTAACACGCCAGAGCTGCTACCTGAACCTTCAGCGAGGTCAAAGCCAGGCCCTTGTCCAAGCCATCTTGCAAGAATGAGAGGATGTCCCCAATTGATACCATCAAGAGACAGGCCTCGTGGATCACACCACTCTTCAAAAATGCACCAGACCCGAACATAGGACAAGGAAGTAGACCTTTTCCTTGCCTTTAATATTGTGGAAACCAAGGGCGGGGCATAGTCTCTCTTTAACCTTTCCCACTCAAGAGCCAAGCCATAAGTGAGAAGCGATCCATTTGGGGCATCAAGACAGGACCCTATGACAGGAGGTTTTGCGTGTTCGGCAGCCGCCAAGGCCAGTCCACTGTCAACCTACCATGCTGGTCTTTATCTGCCATCATTTACTATGTTACTATGTAACCTGACCAGATCTGCATACCAGGGTCTCCGAGGCCAATTGGAAGCCACCAAGATCACTCGATCCCTGTGCCGAGCTATTCTTTGCAATAGCTGCTCGATCAGAGCCCACGGCGGAAAGACGTATAGCAGTCCTTCCCGCAGCCAGGGTTGCGCGAGAGCATCAATACCCTCAGACATTCGCTCTCTCCATCGGCTGAAGAACCGACTCGCCTTGACATTGTCCATTCAGGCCATCAGATCCATCACCAGCTGCCCCCATCAACCCACTATCTGGTGGAACACTGCATCCTGCAAGGACCACTCTCCTGCAGCGAACCGATGGCAGCTGAGATAGTCGGCCTGAATGTTGTCCTTTCCAGCTACATGAGCCGTCAAGAGAACCTGCAGATGTTGCTCTGTCCAACAGAGGACTGGCGCAACCTCTTTGGCTAGGGCTATACTGCCCGTGTCCCCTTGTCTGTTCACATATGCTACTGCTGACATGTCCGAGAAAACACAGACCACCTTGTTCTCCAACAATGGCTCGAACACCAGACCAATCACTCTGATCTTTAGGCGATTGATGGGCCAGTTGCTCTCCTCCTCTGACCATTGTCCCTGAGCCACCTGGGCACAACAGTGCGCTCTCTAGCCGTACAGGCTGGCATCCATTGTTACAAGCACCCAATCTGGCCTCTTCAAGGACACTCCCTTGGTCAAGTTGTTCCTGTTCAGGTACCATGCTCAGGCAACCTTCGTGTCCCCATCACTGAAGTCGGCGAGACAGAGTGTAGCTGAGATGACCACCAAGAGAGAAGTGCATGCTGAAGTGGATGCATATGTACTCTGGCTCATGGCACCAATTCCAATGCTACCACCATCAGCCCAAATACCTGCAGGTAATACCAGGCCGAGGGCTTCACCATTCAGAGGAACTGCTGCAACACGTTTTGCAACCTGTTGATGCACTCTTCTAGCAATAACACTTTACCAACCTCCATGTCGAAGAGCTCCCCCAAATACGCCAATTGCTGTGATGGGTGTAACTTGCTCTTTGCTGAGTTGCTCACCCAACCCAGCTCTTGCAGGAAGGAAATCACCTGCTGAGTCACATTTGCACTTTCTTCTCTCGACTTTGCCCATATTAAACTAGTCGTCAATGTAAGAGTGCACCAGGATGTCCTGCTTGCACAGTGCTGCGGCCGCCATTACCATCATCTTGGTGAACGTTCTGGGGGCTGTTGCCAAGCCAAATGGCAGAGCCCGGAACTGAAAATGTCCCATGGGCACTGCAAAGCACAAGAACTTCAGATGTTCTTCCCGAATTGAGATATGGAGATAGGCCTCAGAAAAGTCTAGCAGCGTGAGGAATTCTCCGCTTTGTACCACTACCATGACAAAGAGTCTCCATGTGAAAATGCAGGACCCACAGCACCCTGTTAACACCCTTGAGGTTGAGAATGGGCCAAAAGAAGCCCTCATTTTCAGCACTACAAAATAGATTGAGTATCGACCTTAGCTGCACTTGGCAGTAGGCACAGACACCACCGCTTCCAATTTTAGAAGATGGTCCAGAGTCGCACTTACTGACCGAGCCTTTGCTAGACCCCACAGGGGGATACCATAAACTCATCGGACAGGGGATGCTCTAGGGCGTAACCATAGTAGATGATTTCCAGGACCCACTGATCCAAGGTAATCCTGACTCAGGAGTGGTAGAAACACTGGAGACGCCCTCCTATGCATTCTCCGACCTCCTAGGTCTGCCTTGCTTCATTGACGCTTCCGGGCATAGTATCTGTAGCCCGGTCCTCACCCTCAAAAAGACTGTACAGGAACCTTCCTTGCTGCAAAGATGCAAAACGTGCCATCTTAAAATGCCATCTCTAGGTTTGTCCTCCGGCAATTTGCCACCCTTGGAGTCACCCAAGTCCTTGATCAGCTCCTTAAGGGCCTTGCCAAACAACATCTTCCCTTTGAAAGAAAGTTTACTCAATTGAATCTTGGAGGACACATCTGCTGCCCAGTTATACAGCCATAAGAGACATTGCGAATCTTCCATCAAGGCCATAGCCTTGTATGAAGTCCTTACCAAATCATAACAAAAATCTGACAAGTAATCCGACTCCGTGGCCTTTTCATGACTGCTATCCAGCAATGCCTGTACCCAGCACATACAGGCTCAAGTGACATATGCCCCATAAACGGAGTCCTGCAGTGATTGAACTTAACACCCTAACGCCTGCTTTAAAAGTGACTCCAGACAATAATCCTGCAGATCCTTAAGGGCAGTGCCCCCTCCACAGGAATGGTGGTCTTCTTGGTCACCACAGTGACTAACACATCTACCTTAGGTGTACAAAGGAGGTCTTTTTCTGCTGTTGGTAGCGGATACAGATGGGCCATTGCCTGTCCTCCCCTCAAGCCTGCTTCAGGCAGTTCCCATTCCACCTCTGTCATCTGCATAATAGCCTTATGCACTGGGAATGAATTTTGGGAGCTCACATGCCCTGTAGGAGATGATCCTTTAATGGGAAGTCCGCTTCTGCAGTCCAAAACAGGATATTTAATGCCGCTAAGGAACAAGAAATAAGTTATCAGTTCCTCCTTATGGAAGACACACACAATGGAAAGGTTCTCTCCCAGGGGCAGGGCCCCTCTTCGAAGCCAAGGCCCTCTAGGTCCTCTCCAGATCCCAAGGGTCCCTTCCCCTGGATCCTCCATGTCCCCTGAGGCTTCTGATCCAGGATCTGCTTCATATATGCCCTCTTTTGAGACCTTGATACGTTTGGTCACATTCCCTTCCAGCACCCTGGATGAGGGATGCTTTAAATTTGCTGCCCTCGTGGAAGACAAGCCCCTATCAGGCCCCTGCTCCCTTTCTAATTGGTACACACGGTTTAGCAGTAAAATAAACTCTAGAGAAAAGAGAGAATTACCCTGCAAAGCATTATCCCATAGAGGCCCTGAAGGCTGAAACTCTACACTGTCCAGCACCACTCCACGGGAACAGTTGCCGCCGGCCGCAGGACAAAATAGCTGCCAGAGATGAAGCACAGGAAGTTTCCCGCCTCACCAGATGTCGACTCCTGCTCTGATTTGTCCGTTGTCCGTTTTTGCAACCCCCCCCCCCCCCCCCCGGGTAGCGGACTTGCCTCGGTGCTGCTCCAACTATCTACTCTCTCTTTCATAGGTCTTGCAACAGCCAGCCTAATAGAGAGAGCTGCGTCATGCACCGCACACACCTCTTTTGAGGAAGGCATGCTCTGCTTTCATTCCCTGATCGCACTAACTGCAATGACTCACCTACCACAGAAGGGATAATAAGATGGTGGCTAGACACCCAGGCTCCCCGCAGGGCTGCTCGTTCTGTCAAGAGACACCGATGCCGATTCAATGGCTCCCAGTGCTCCCAGAGGCTTACTCCCACCCATCTGTCTCAGGGAGGCTCGGCCTCAGAGGTGCAGCAGGCCACCACACACACCATCCAGGTTTTGTAACACTTTGTCATAAACTACCCCAAGTCCCAGCTCCTCACGAAACAGTGTCTGGAGTTCATTGGGGCAAAGATCGATACTCTCCAGTCGAGGGCTTTCTTGCCCAGGGACCAAACTGATTGTCTCAGGACTAACTCGGGACTTACAGCACCGTCCCTCTGTGCTGAAGGGAAAAAATGAATCCCCTCCAGGTACCTTTGTTACAGGTTGAATCCATCTTGTACTAACGTCTATAGCTCAGGCCTAAGAAACAGCTTGCTCTGACTTTTTCACACTGAAACTGCAAATCAGCAAGATTGAGCAATGAAATGAACTAATATCCTGTCCCAGAGAGCTGACACAATGAGAGGCTCTGAACCTATACAGCTAATGAAAAGGCTGTCACCTGGGCCTCTGGAATGAACAAAGGGGAATGTAAACAAGGAAGACGAACATCAGTTTCTACAATTAATCTACAGGAAACAGAATCAACACACAGTGACAAGGCAAGTGAGAATGGAGAGACAGGATGCCACAGAGAAAACAAAGGGTTAAAGATTAAGAAGCAGATTTGCTTAAGATAATGGAGAATAAGAAACAAAGGAAATCTATATCTCCAGGAACAAGCAGGAATGAGTCTTCACATATGGGTACGTCGGTACCGACGGAGCCTGCACGGGAATGCTCCCCAGCATCCAATCAGAAAGCTTTTGGGAGCATCCCTCGCGCCTGCGCACTGCCTTCCCGCCTTTTCCACTGCCTCTCCTCAGTTTTCGTTTTTCCGTGGAGCCGGCAGGACGTCCTCCTGTCACCGCAGAAACTTTTTTCTTTAAATTCTTTATTTTTTGTTTTCTTGTGGTCGCGGCTGTGTCTCCCGCCGCCACCGGTACCGCTGGTGGATTTTTCTTTTCTTTTTCTAAAACTCAGAGAGATTTTTCTCTCTGTTTCTGTCTTAACTTTTTTGGGCCTACAAGGCCTCTCCATCATGGAGTCTTCTTCTCCTAAGAAGTGCCTTCACTGTGGAAACACAGTCTTCTTTTTAGACTCCAATTCCTGGTGTCTAACCTGTTTGGGGCCTGACCCTTTTTCCCCTGAACATTCAGGCTGCAAAACTGTGAGAAGAACTTCCTTGTTTCGAGTTTCCCTCGATACCGTTTTCCCTCCCGGAGTGAGGGCACCGGCTTTTTCTTCTCTTCAGGATCAGGTAACCCACAAACAGTCTGTTAAGACTAGCCAATCCTTGAGTGGTAAGTCTCATGCCAAGCATGACGACGGTTCCGGCCTTGCCCTCAAGACCCAATTGGCATCAAAACCCCGGCGGGAGTCTTCGGGCTCCAAAGCATTTCAGGGGTTTCAGGTTGTTCCTGGGGCTCACCCCTCACAGAACATACCTGAGCCATGCTTGGTGGTGGCATCCGCTTCGAGCGGTACCGATACCCCGGCATTGGCACCGGTGTTGAGTGATCCACTCTTTACCAGGGATCGTCATCTGGCGTCCTCGGTACCTTCGGGACCGATCGATACGTTCCAGATTGACTTTCCTGTATCTGAGCCATGCTCGGTGGTGGCATCCGCTTCGAGCGGTACCGATACCCCGGCATCGGCATCGGTGTTGAGTGCTCCACTCTTCACCAGGGATCGTCATCTGGCGTCCTCGGTGCCTTCGGGACCGATCGATACGACCCAGATTCACTTTCCGGTGTCGACAACATCGCCGATACCACCACCGACGTCGGTACCCTCTAGACATGCATCGATAGACTCGCTCCCTTCGATGCCGAGTCTGGAATCGATATCTAGTCTAGATGACTGGGTACCGACGCGTCTCGGAACCGATCCTTATCGTGTCCGGATACGCAGTACCGAGGATATTCACCAAGCGTTTCTGGTCACCTCGGTACCGCTTGCGCAGCCTCCGATGACTGCTTCGATGGCGTTACCGTCTCCGATTCCGACTCAGCTACCGGTATCGGTATCGATGTCGGTTCCTACAGTTACATCGGTACCATCGATCCTCTCTATGCCTAGTTTGGAATCGATACCTGGCATGGACGATGCAGTACTGACTGCCCCAAATCGTGACTGCCAGTACCACTATCCATCTAGTGGGGTTCTTTTTGAGCACCAGACCACTACATCCTCTGGTGCTCAGGCTGCCCTTTCAACCTTAGCCTACCCAGGGATAGTTCCCATGGGAGATCCTTCTTTTCAGAAATTTCTCCTTGACATGGCAACCTTTCTTGCTATTCCTATCCCTGAATGTGATCATACTCGAGGCTCTCCTGCAGAAAAGGAAAATATAATGCTTCCTTTACATCATTCTTTGCAGGATCTTCTTCTGAGAATTTGGGAATCACCTTTAAGGGTTCCCTCTCCTTCTACAGCAACTGATGTGCTGTATCAGGTGCCCCCCTCTCCAGGGTTTCAAAAGACTCAACTTCCCCATCATTCCATTGTAGTGGAATCAGCAATGAGGAAGGTAAAAAGCAAGAAGAAGCATTCTTCTTATCCGCCAGGTCGTGCATCTAAAACTCTAGATGCCTTTGGACGTCAAACCTTCCAAACATCTATGCTGGCATCAAGGATTATCTCTTATATTTTTTATATGAGTCTATCTCTCTAGGAGGTTACAAAGAAATTCTCTCTTTTGACTCCTTTTCTATCAGAACCTAAGGCTGCAGACTATTCCTTGCTTCTTAGTCATAGCCAAAATATCTCTTGGTTTCTTTCTCGTGCTTCTCTAGACTCTTTTGAGTCTGTTAGCAGATCCTCTGCTATTGCCATAGGAGCACGTCATAGAGCCTGGCTCCAAGCTTCAGACTTGAGCAGATGGGCACAACACACACTGGGAAATTCTCCTTGTACTGGAGAAAATCTCTTCAATAAAGAGGCTTTACGTCAGGTTGCTCATTGCTCCACTGACTTCCCTAGTTCTAGGGACCATCCTAAGCCTTCTTCTTCCCCAGGAGGTAGGAAATGTCCTACCAAACCTTCTTTCCCTAAGAAAAGAAGGTTTCACTCTTCTCCTGCCCATCATCCAGATATACCCAAGCAGGGGACACCTCGTCCTGGTCTGAAGAATCCAAACTCTAGCTAGTCTCAGCATACCCACCAACCATAGGTTCTTCAAGGTTACCACCTACAGTAAACTTCTTCTTCACAGAAGTTTGTTCACTGTTTTTTTATTTAAAACTCTTCATCAGCTGTCCTTTCTCAGGATATGCTAAGCTGTCAGGATATTTTTGTCCATGGGTTACAGATCTCTCCTCTTCTTCCTACCAAGAAGAGGAGTTAACAACTATCCCATGATAGTTTCTGTCCCACCATGAACATTTTTTCCTTCCACTGACTCACCATATGGTAAGTCACCCCTCAATTATATTCTATCCTCTCCTCCAGGGTTTTCCCTGAATAAATTCTCTGGACAGCTGTCAGACAGGGACAGGAATTCCTCTCCCTTTGTCTGTTCTCTCTGTTTTACACAGAAATATTCTCTCTGCTGTCTCTTTCAGCTGCTGTTCATGCAGGAGTTCTAGTGAATGAACTACTGGTACTTCCCACAAGTTTCCAATCTGTCTTCCACTACTTTTGTCTAGCCTTAGTAGTGATTCCAAGGCAGTCCTCTTCTATCTTGGATAACTCTACTCACTTCAGGCTTCTCTCATTACCTTCTTTCTGGCCATCTCCATTCCTTGGATGTGGCAACACAGCTGACTTACTGTCAGTTTTATCTCCTAATTCTCCTACATAATGCTCTCTGCAATTTCAGAGAAGCTTTCTACTATGGGCCCTTGCTAGAGAGCATGGAACTTTGTCTCTGATGGCTATTCTATATAGTAGAAAAGGCTTATCAGTCATTGTCCATGACTGTGAGGGTTCTCCACACCCTCTTCTCTCCTGTCTATAATGCAGGATATAAGCTTTTTCTGCGTGAATGTCCAAGGACTTTCCCAATCCTGTAGGAATATGTTCTTTTCCTTACAGCTTGACCTCATGCTATCCTATTTCTCATGGACAGCACATTTTCTACTAGTAACGCATGATACCCCTGTGTCCCCCCAATGGGTCATCCTGGTATCTCCTTCTATGCGTTTCCTGTCCATTTACCATGTCAGAGTTCTACAGAACTCACCACTTGTTCTCCACAGACTGATATTATCCTCTGTTTTTTCACGCAACCATCCTGGTTATTTTACTGGATAGCATTCCTGCACCCTCTTAGCCCGAAAGAATAGATTTTCTATATATCTTTTCAAGTAGGTTCTACCTTCTTGTTATTGGATGAATCTTTCTCCTTCACATCTCTCATGTGAATGTTCTTATGGGGCTTAGTTGCAGACATGTACCTTCAGACTTCAATATTCATGTATGTCTATATCCCTGTATATTTCTATACATACAGATGTCTGTAAGCTGTGTGTGCATTGGTTATGCCCCTATATATATATATCTCTGTTGTGATGCTTTTTATGGGTCGATATGTATTACATACTCTCTCCATAACTGTCTATGCTATAAAGGTTTTTACCTTCTTAAAGGTTCCAGAAAGTGGACCAGCATATCTTCATACTGTCCCTTGGTATGTGGGGGCTGTTATGCACACAACCACCACTGTGGTACTAACAGCTTCCACTTTACTCTAGGTCTCGTTATCCCTGAAGCATCATGCTTCAATATCTTTCCTATCTCTCACCAGCTAGGAAAGACTGTGTAGATCTTCAGTAGTTCTGAGGTTTCAGCCCTTCACACATCTGTCCTCCTTGGGAAGGCGGGTTCTTTTTCCATACCCCTTCTTCCCTCCAGGACTGGGCTACTTGTCCAAATCGGTCGGTCTTCCTTTTTAACTCCTCAATGTTAATACCTCTATAGCCAAAGGAGTTTTCAGCTTTTTCCATAAAGCTTTCCACTGAAGACCTGCCATTCTTCTACTACCCCAGTTGACACCTGGGTCACCTGCCAACCTCAGATTTGGACCTTCACCCTCACTACTGTGAGGTCACCTTGAGGATCCTCTACTGCTTCTCCAGTAGACTCCATCACGCTCTCTACTTCCTACAATTCAGTAGGTAAGATCCATTTTGTGATTGTTCATTAAATATTTTAATGATACTTATCATACATACCAAGGACTCCTCCCCTGTAGTCCTTAGCTTTGCTGTTTTTTCCTTACAGCTACCTCTTCTTTCAACTCCTACCCTCCATCCCTCATGGGATGCTGGAGATCCATGTGTGGAAAGTGCAGTCCTGATCCAGGGGCATGCATTTTATGGGATCTCTCCCTGGCATCTATAGCTAGGGAGTCCCCATATGTGAAGACTCATTCCTGCTTGTTCCTGGAGATAGTACAGTTACTTACCTGTAACAGGTGATCTCTGGGAACAGCAGGAATAAGTCTTCACAACCCACCCACCTCCCCTAGGAGTTGTATCTATCTGTCTATCTCCTTTCCTCTTTCTCTCCTTTTGTCTCAGCTATGAAACTCAACTGAGGAGAGGCAGTGGAAAAGGCGGGAAGGCAGTGCGCAGGCACGAGGGATGCTCCCAAAAGCTTTCTGATTGGATACTGGGGAGCATTCCTGTGCAGGCTCCGTCGGTACCGACGTACCCATATGTGAAGACTTATTCCTGCTGTTCCCAGAGATCACCTGTTACAGGTAAGTAACTGTGCTTTATCAGCAATTTGAGCCTGAAAATTAATATAAATATAGAGAAGAAATTCTGATAGACAGAAATTAGCTGATCTCATTGGAGTAAGGCTCTTTCTGTCTCCAGGACCTTTTTTAAGTCAGGTGCTTTGCTCGTTATAGATGTATTGATGCTATGAATTGATATTGAAATTTGTACCTTATAAATCAAAAGTAAAGCTTGAGATGTTACAGACCTGGCAAGATAAATAAAAAATTTTCCATGCTCTTACAGTGGCACGAGCAATTTGTTTAGGTCCTGTATATACATTTTATGGATGTTGGGGCAGACACAAGCAGTCAAACAAAACTAGAAAATTCCCCAAATAATCGTAGCGGGAAGTCCAAAAAAACCCCAACAGTGCCCGCCTGACTTCTGTGCCTCCTCAGTCACATGGCCTCCACGGTCCATGTCACCCCAGATGCTCACCTCCACATGTGGTCTCAGACCACAGGCCGCCTCCGAGAGTTTCTGTGACCCGCAATTGGTGGACTCCCTGGTCTGGTGGCAGTCGCCCCAGCATCTCAAGGCAGGCATGCCTTTTCAGGCCCCATCCCCCTCAAGGGTCCTCTTCACAGACACCTCCCTGCTCGGCTGGGGAAGCCTACTACGACGATCTCCATACCCAAGGCAGCTGGTCACAAGACGAGAGCACCCAGCAGATCAACCTCCTGGAGCTCCAGGCCATACACCTAGCCCTGAGGGGCTTCTGTCAGCACCTGCATCACCAGTCGGTGCTAGTCCAGACGGACAACCAGGTGGCGATGTTCTACATGAACAAATGGGGGGGGGGGAGGGACATGGGGTCTCGTACCCTTTGCCAGGAGGCACTGGTCCTCTGCTCATATGCAGTCCAACAGGGTATCCTCCTGCGAGAAGTGTAGCTGCCAGGCCAGGACATTCTGCTGGCCAACACGCTCAGCAGAGTTCTCCAGCCGCACGAATGGCAGCTGGACCCCAGGGTAGGTAGTCTGTTTTTCCGGTTTCTGGGGGGAACCCGTGCTGGACCTGTTCGCCAGCCGGACAACTTTCAGTTGCCCCGCTTCTGCTCCCAACAGGCCCACCCATCCAGGGTGGCAGCGGATGCGTTCCTGGTCTCATAGAAAAATGACGACAAAAAAAGACCACATGGCCTATCTAGTCTATTCTTCCCTATCAACCATTACAACAGTCCCCTTATTTTCCTTTAGAGATCTTCTGTGTTTGTCCCATGCTTTTTTGAATTCAGATACCATCCTCATCTCTACCTCCTCCACTGGGAGACTATTCCACGGATCCACCACTCTTTCCGTAAAGAAATATTTCTGCATATCACTGCTGAATCTATCCCCTTTCACCCTCATCCCATGTCTCCTCAGAACTTGCTTTCAATCGAAAGAGGCTCTCCCTCTGTGCATTTATGTCACGGAGGAATGTCTCAATCATATCACCTCTATTCCGCCTTTCCTCTAAGGTGTACATATTAAGATCCTTAAGTCTGTCTTAATATGCTTTATAATGAAGACCACTAACCATTTTAGTAACCACCCTCTGTACTGACTCCATCCTGTTTATATCCTTTTGAAGGTGCGGTCTCCAGAATTGCACACAATACTCCAAATGAGGTTGCAGCAAAGACTTATACAGAGGCACTATCACCTTCTTTTTTCTGCTAGCCATTCCTCTCCCTATGCACCCAAGCATCCTTCTAGCTTTTGCAGTCATCTTTTCTATCTATCTGTTTAGCTACTTTAAGATCAGACAAAACCACACCAAGGTCCCGCTCTTCTTTAGTGGACAAAAGTACTTCACCCCCTATACTATATTGCTCCCTTGGATTGCTGCAGCCCAAATGCATTACCTTGCATTTTTTAACATTAAATCCCAGCTGCCAAATTCTAGACCATTCTTCAAGCTTAGCTAGATCCCGCCTCATGTTATCTACACCTTCTTGGGTGTCTACTCTATTGCAGATTTTGGTATCATCCGCAAAGAGGCAAACCTTACCTGACAGCCCTTCCGCTATATCACTAACAAAGATGTTATAAAGAATCGGACCAAAGACAGATCCCTGGGGCACATCACTAGTAACTTCCTTCTCCTCAGAGTGAGCTCCATTTACCTGTACTCTTTGTCGCCTCTCACTCAACCAATTTCTAACCCAAGCAGTAACTTTAGGGTCCATCCCTAGGAGTGCTCAGTTTGTTCATAAGTCACCTGTGAGGAACAGTGTCAAAGGCTTTATTGAAATCTAACTACACCACATCTAGGGCTCTCTCTCAGTCCAACTCCCTGGTCACCCAGTCAAAGTCCGATTTGTCTGACAAGACCTGCCTCTGGTGAATCCATGCTGCCTCAGATCCTGTAAGCCGCTGGACTCCAGAAACCTCACCATTTTCTTTCAGCAGTGTTTCCAATAATTTATTCACCACTGAAGTTAAACCAACCGGCCTGTAGTTTTCAACCACATCCTTACTTCCGCTTTTGTGTAAAGGCACCACATGAGCCTCTCTCCAGTCCTTTGGCACCACTCCCGACTCCAACGAGGCATTGAAAAGGTCAGTCAATGGAGCTGCTAGAATGTCCCCAAGTTCCCTCAGTATTCTAGGGTGTATCCCATCCGGTCCCATCACTTTGTCTACTTTAAGTTTAGCTAGTTTCTCCCGAACACAGTCTTCTGAAAATTCTTCAAGATGCCCCTCACTTTTGTTCCTGTTTGTGGGTGTTTTCCGAGGTCCTGTTCCTGGTTCTTCATCTGTGAACACAGAACAAATATTTGTTAAGCAATTCCACTTCATCCTCATCAGCTTCTACATATTCCTCCCCCTCACCCTTGAGTCTGATAATATGGTCGGAAGGCCTCATGTACGCCTTCCCTCCTATGCCGCTGATCGCCAAGACCTTATTCAGGACCCTCCACGACGGGGCCTTGCTCATCCTGATAGCTCCTTGGTGGCCCAGGCGACTGTGGATCCTGCTGCTTCTACAGTTGACTGTGGCGCCCCCATCCCCTTGGGGACCTCTATATCAGAAGGGGGACTTTCTCCTGCACCCCAACCTAGGATCCCTGTCGCTGACAGCCTGGCTGCTGAGAGGGTTACTCTAGCCCTTTTCAACCTCACAGTTGAGGTGGAAGACAGACATTCAGGGCTGACCCTTTCTCTTGCCTGATGGCTCTGGTGTTGCAGTACCCGTTCCACTTCTCCCAGTCTGGGCTCTTCTAACTCTGTATGAGTGCACCTTAATGCTGTGGGGGCACACCACCAACCAGTGGATGGTAAGCCCCTCTTGGCCCAACTGCTGGTGACCCGTTTCCTCCGGGGCCTGCTCTTATCGAAGGCCCCAGTTCGCCCTCTGGCTACTGAATGGGACCTCAACATGGTGCTGGGGCAGCTCACTTGCCCGCCCTTCAAATCGCTGGCTACTTGCCACCTCCGCTACCTCTCTGGGAAGGTGGCTTTCCTGGTTGTGCTTACCTCCGCTCGCAGAGTCAGCGAGCTTCAGGCCCTCGTAGCAGAGGCACCCTATACCAGGTTCTACAAGAGCAGAGTGGTGCTCCGCGCACACCCCAAATTCCTGCCAAAGGTTGCGTCGCCCTTCTATCTCAACCAGGAAATGGTGCTCCCTACCTTCTTTCCAAGACCTCACTCCAGAAGGCTGCATCATATTGCACAGTGTCAGGGCCATGGCGGCCGCGGTGGCAAACTTGCACTCTGTTCCGATGATGGACATCTGCTGGGCCATCACCTGGCCTTCAGTCCATACCTTTGCAGCCCATTACTGCCTGGAAAGAGTCCTGACGGGACAGTGCCTTCAGCCAGGCTGTGCTCGTAACCTTTTTGGGGTTTAGGCAACTCCTACCCTCTGACCCTTCTGTGTTCAGGATACCGGAGTGCTGGTTCATCAGACACAAGGGTCTTACTGTTGTCTCTGTACATGGGCTAATTGCTGTTGCTTGTGACTCCCCATGATGGAGCCCCTATTTTCGCTATGGGCTTTCGGTAACCTGCAGCTGTGGAGTCCCATATGTGAGGACTGATTTCCTGCTTGTTCCCGGAGAAAGCGTAGTTACTCACCTGTAATAGGTGTTCTCCGGGGACAGCAAGAATCAGTCCTCACAACCCTGTCTCCTCCCTTTGGAGTTGCTCCTTTACCATCTTTTATTTTTTGCTGTCTTTTAGCTATGTCATCTGACTGAGCAAGATGGCACCCTTGGGCAGGAAAGGGACCGCACATGCTTGGTGGCATCTTCCTAAGGTTTTCTTTGAAAGCTGGGGGGATGCTTCCACGAGGGCTCCGTCAGTACTGACGTCACCCATACATGAGGACTGATTTCTGCTGTCTCCGAAGAACAGCTGTTACAGATGAGTAACTATGCTCTCTTTCTGGTATACTTTAGTAACCAAATATTTAGAAAAGTAAAAAAAGAAAAAAAATAAACAATGAGAAAAACCATCCGAAGCTGATCAAATTGGATTTCCTTGCTGTTATACTGTGGCTACACTGCTATCACTATCAACCAAGAGACGGTCATAAGTTAGACGAAATGTCCTTCAGCCCAGTATCCTCTTTCCAACAGTGGCCAATTCAGATCACAAGTAACTGGCAGTATCAAAGAAATTCCATGCTGCTGTCCCCAGATCTACATCTTAGTAAACAATTTATGGACTTTTTCCTCCAGAAACCTGTCCAAAACCGTTTAAAATGCAGCTTCATTGTTTTTTTTTACCATTTCTTCTGACTACACATTCCAAAGTTTTTTTTCACGCAATACACAATTGTTTTTTCCAATCTGGTTTAAGTGCACTATTTACTAGTTTCAAAGACAATAGCTAGGGGAACACTCCATGGAAGAGGAAACAAATTCATGTTAACCCTATCTATTGTTGTACAAGCTAGCCTCATTGACGTGCAAAGTATCTATTGTTGTACAAGAAAGCTAGGTTAACAATAGTGGCTATCTCCCATACAAGCAATTATTGCTGCCCCAATACTGTCAACCTAGCTATCTCCTATACCAGCACCCAATGGTGCCCCACAATTCAATATGGCCATATCCATCCTAACCCTAACCAGCTTGTACCTCCTTAGCAACGCACTCATCGCCCCCCCCCCCCCCACTTCAGCCTCCAACTACAACCCCATTCCATCCCTTCAAGGCCGAGGAAAAAGATATCAAGGCAGCACACGTTGTAAACCATCAGAATTACATCAAGACTCACACCCACACTTAATCTACATACCAATCCAACACTCCGCAAAATCCAAAGTGACACAGCCCCAAAGCCAGTGAAACCTGAAAGGTGCCCTCATAAATGAACGTTCAGTCCGCAGGAAATGGCCAGCCATCACCAACCTTATAACCCACCTTGAACTAGACATCCTACTGGTCACTGAATCATGGCCCACCAACTCAGACTCAGTCCTTATTAACCAACTCATCCCCCCCAACTTCTCAAGCCACACTTGCCACAGACCTAACCACAGAGGTGGCGGCACATTCATCCTATCAAAAACAGAGCTCCAATATCAACTGATCAAATCCAGCAGCACAACACACCTCAATACACTCACCATAACCAATAGCCACAGCACCATCAACCTAATCTACAGATCACCATCCTCCTCCCCTGACGACCTTGCAACCATAATTGACCTTGCCTGTAACCCCAAGAACACTCACAGGCCTAACTAGATATTGGGAGACTTTAACCTTCCAGCTCTCCAAGATACCCACTCCAAAGCCTTCCCTGAAGCACTCAACGTACTTGGCTACGAACAGATAGCCGAAACACCCACCCACCGGAAAGGAAATATACTAGATCTCGTATTCATCCCACGACCTGACATAAGCCCGAACTACAACTTTGATCTAGATATCACCTCAGTCCCATGGTCCGACCACAACCTAAAAAAATTCCAGATACCCATGCTTCTAGCCAAGATTATTGAGAAGGTAGTTCAATGGTAAATCCAAGAACACATCGACTCCACTGCCCCCCTCGATCCATGCAAACATGGCTTCAGGGAATCACATGACATCAAAACACTTCTTGCCACGCTTTTTAACACATTAATCACAGGGATTAACAACAACAGACGAGGATATGCACTGATCTTCTTGGACATCTCTGCAGCTTTCGACTCAGTCAACCACAAGCAGCTCCTAATACATCTCCAGGAAAAGGGAATCCAGGGCTCAGCCTAGAGCTGGTGCAAATCATACCTAACAGATAGATGGCAGCAGATATGGACAGGCTCTACGACATCCGAGCCTTTTCAACAAAAACATGAAGTTCCCCAGGATCCCTCGCTATCTGCCCTATTATATATATATATATATATATTAGGGCAGCCCATATGTGCAATCATCCACTCCTTCAACATCTCCTGCCTGATTTATGCAGACGACATACTACTCTTCACCCCATTCACTATCGATCAACCAGACTTCTCTTCACTGGTAAAATGCTTTGACACCGTCACTGACTGGCTTCACTCACAGAGTCTCAAGATAAACTTCAGCAAGACAGAAGTGCTGTTCATCACGGGAAATCAAACCTTCTCCCCACCGGCAACAAAGACAAGAGACGCCGAGCTCCCGAGTAGTCCCACCATCTGCTACCTAGGAGTCACACTGGACCAGCACCTCGACCTGAAAGCGCACATAGGCAACACTGTCAAGAAAGTCATAACATAAGAACATAAGATATGCCATACTGGGTCAGACCAAGGTCCATCAAGCCCAGTATCCTGTTTCCAACAGTGGCCAATCCAGGTCACAAGTACCTAGCAGTTTCCCCAAAAGACACAGGTTCCACAATGCTTGTACTGGTTCATTGCATGTCCCCTAGTCTTTCTATATTCTGATAAGGTAAACAATCGATCTACGTTTACCCGTTCCACTCCGTTCATTAATTTATAGACTTCTATCATATCTCCCCTCAGCCGTCTCTGTTCCAGGTTAAAGAGCCCTAACCTTTTTAGCCTTTTTTCATAGGAGTATCCTTCCATCCCCTTTACCATTTTTGTGGCTCTTCTCTGAACCTTTTCTAAAATCGCTATATCCTTTTTAAGATACGGCGACCAGAATTGCACACAATATTCAAGGTGCAGTCTCACCATGGAACGATATAGAGGCATTATAATATCTTTTGTTTTATTTTCCATTCCTTTCCTTATCATACCTAGCATTCTATTTGCTCTCTTGGCCGCCGCTGCACACTGGGCCAAGGGTTTTAACATGGTATCCACAATGACGCCTAAATCATTTTCCTGGGTGGTGGTTCCTAATGTGGAACCTTGCATCGTATAACCATAGTTTGGGTTGTTCTTCCCTAGGTGCCTAAACTTGCACTTGTCCACATTAAATTTCATCTGCCATTTTGATGCCCAGTCTTCCAATTTATCAAGATCCTCTTGCAATTTTCCACAATCCTCTTGGGTTTTAACAACTTTAAATAGTTTTGTGTCATCTGCAAATTTGATAACCTCACTCATTCCACTTTCCAGGTCATTTATGAATATGTCAAAAAGCAGCGGACCCAGCACAGATCCCTGGGGCACACCACTATTCACCTTTCTCCATTGGGAAAATTGGCCATTTAGCCCTACCCTCTGCTTTCTATCTTGTAACCAGTTCCTGATCCACAATAGTACACTGCCTCCTATCCCATGACTCTTTAGTTTTGCCAAAAGTCTCTGATGAGGGACCTTGTCAAAGGCTTTCTGAAAGTCTAGATACACAATATCAACCGACTCACCTTTGTCCACCTGTTTATTCACTCCTTCAAAAAAACATAACAGATTAGTAAGACAAGATCTTTCTTGTCTAAAGCCATGTTGGCTGGCTCCCATTGCAAATTGCAATGTTGTTCATGACTATCTACATGCTGAGTAATTTTATTCTTTATAATGGTTTCTACCATTTTTCCCAGTAGTGATGTCAGGCTCACCGGTCTGTAGTTTCCCAGATCACCCCTGGAACCCTTTTTAAAAATTGGTGTTACATTGGCGATCCTCCAATCTTCAGGTATTAGAGATGATTTTAATGATAGTTCACAGATTACTAATAGCAGGTCTGCAATCTCATATTTCAGTTCTTTCAACACCCTTGGATGTATACCATCCGGCCCAGGTGATTTGCTACTGTTCAGTTTAGCTAATAGTTGTA
Source organism: Ichthyophis bannanicus (assembly GCA_033557465.1). Lineage (NCBI taxonomy): Eukaryota > Metazoa > Chordata > Amphibia > Gymnophiona > Ichthyophiidae > Ichthyophis > Ichthyophis bannanicus. The sequence continues at coordinate 129,054,397 of CM066048.1, forward strand.
AGACATCTTCCCGATGTATCGATATTTCCTTCAATTCTTCCGCACCTTTAAATACCACTTCAGTCATGGGTAACATCCCTACATCTTCCTCAGTAAAGATCGAAGCAAAGAATTCATTCAGTTTCTCTGCTATCGCCTTGTCGCATCTCAGTGCTCCTTTAACCCCTTTATCATCTAATGGACCAACTGACTCTCTCACAGGTTTTTTGCTATGAATGTACTTGAAAAGGTCTTTATTTCGTGTTTTTGCTTCCGCAGCAAGCTTCCTCTCAAATTCTCCCTTTGCCTGCCTTATCAATGCCTTGCATTTGACTTGCCAGTGCTTGTGCTGTTTCCAGGTTTTGTCGTTTGGCTCTTTTTTCCATTTCCTGAAAGATGCTTTTTTGGCAACAGCAGCCTCTCTGACCTCGCCTTTAAACCATGCTGGCAGTTTTTTGGACTTCCTTCCACTTTTCTTAAAGCGTGGAATACAGCTGGTCTTGGCTTCCAAAATAGTATTTTTCAACAACACCCAAGCTTGATGTACGTCTTTAACCTTTGCAACTGCTCCTTTTAGTTTTTTCTTAACTGTTTTCCTCATTTTATCATAGTCTCCCTTTCAAAAGTAAAAAGGTAGTACTGTGGATTTCCTTACTATCCCTCCTCCACTAATTAAATCAAAGGCGATCATGCTATGATCACTATTGCCAAGTGGCCCCAACACCCTTATCTCTTGCACTAGATCTGGTGTTCCACTAAGGACTAGGTCTAATATGGCTTTCCCTCTGGTCGGTTCATGAACCAGCTGCTCCAAGAAGCAGTCATTTAAGTCTACCATAAGATGAGGACAATTCGACATCTTCGACCCTTGTTGCAACCAGAGGACTTCCGAACAGTTTTCTAGGCACTAGTACCCCCCCCCCCCCCACCCACTTTGACTACGCCAATGTGATCCTTCATGGACTCCCTAAGAACACACTTAACCCACTACAGTTAGCAAAGAACCCTGCTGACCGATTCCTACAAGGGGCCTCTAGAAGGGAGCATATCACTCCAATCCTAAAGGACCTGCACTGGCTACCAATTTACTGCCAGCTCATCTACAAAGTTGCACTCTTAACTTTCAAGGCCATTAACAAAAGAATCTCCAGCTCCTTGACAAACCTTATCCACCCCACACCCGCATCCAGAGCAAGAAGGTCCTTCGCCACCAACACACTAATAACCCCCCGTGAAGTAACAAAATGCACCCAGGCAACAAAAGACAGAGCATTCATGTTCTACGCACCTACCTGCTGGAACGAGCTCCCAGTGACCATCCGCATGATCACTGACCTTGCCCAATTTAAAAAGGCACTAAAGCATTACCTTTTTCTCCTACACACTATGCCCAGGCCAACAACACATCCTCACCTGATACAGCCCTACGACCTAACCATAAAGAACAGTCAACCCAATAGATAATTTACATCCCTGTACATAGCTCTCAGGGCAAGCCATGTTGCTATAGCTGCATAGCGACTTCCCGCCCACATTGTATATAGTCTGTATATACTTTCCCCTGTTATTAATCAAAGTTGTATTACCTGTTCAATGTAAGTGCAAAGCAGGCTCTTCTTACTCTGCACAAAATGTTATCTGTAAACTGCACTGATTTTAAAAAGCGCGGTATATAAAAGCATTAAATAAAATAAATAACCCCCTTCCACTCTTCAGGATTTTATAGACCTCTCTCATATCTCCCGCTCAATTGTCTCTTCTCCAAGTTAAAGAGTCCTAATCTTAACCTTTCCTCAGATGAGAATCATTCCACCCCCTTATCATTTTTATCACTTTTCTTTCTCCCTTTTCTAGTTATGCAGCAACCAGGATTGCACACAGTACTCAAGGTGCAAACACACCATACAGTGATAGAAAATATCATACCACTTCTGTATTTCTTTCAAGATACTGTCTATTGTGACTACTATGTACTTTTCTAGGGTGTAAAGCGTAGTTACTCACCTATAACAAGTGATCTCCAGGAACAGCAGGAACTTAGAATTCTCCCCCCTGTCCAATAGGAAAAGCTTTTGGGAGCATCCCACTGTGCCTGCGTAGCTGCCTTCCCAGCTCTCCCTCCTCATTTGAGTTTATAGCTGAGATAAATGGAGAGGAGGAGAAGACGACGACAACCTGCAACTCCTTGGGGAGGAGAGTGGGTTGTGAAGACTAAATTCCTGCTGTTCTCGGAGATCACCTGTTACAGGTGAGTAACTACACTATCTCCAGGAACAAGCAGGAATATAGTCTTCACATATGGGACTCCCTAGCTAAGAGATGCCAGAGAGATTACCTCAGAGTCAGCTCTGGAATCACAGGTATAACTAAGGAGGTCATGTATCCTCCAAGGATGTCTGGTATCAAAACCTGGGACAGAGGGTAGGAGTTGATCTAAGTCTGAAAGAGATGCTGCAGAACAGCTTGGCCAAACAAGGCAGCCCGGCGGGAGTCCTTGCCCAGGCAATAATGAGCAGCAAAAGTGTGGACAGAAGACCAAGTTGCTGCTTTGCATATCTCATCAATCGCTACAGAGCATAGATTTGCCATAGAGGCAGCCATGGCCCGAACATTATGTGCAGAGACGTGACCCTCGAGAGAGAGTTGTGCCTTTTCATAAGCAAAGGAGATGCAGTCCGCTATCCACTTGGAAAGAATTTGTTTGGATACTGGCAACCCCAGGTGACTCGAGTCAAAGGAGATGAAATGTTGGGAAGCTTTTCTGTGCTCTCGAGTTCTCTGGAGATAAAAAGCCAAGGCACGTTTGCAATCCAGAATGTGAAAGGTTGCCTCTGCCCTAGAGGAATGAGGTCTAGGGAAAAAGACAGGAAGGTAGACTGACTGGTTTAAATGGAAGGACGAGACCACCTTTGGCATAAAGTGAGGATGAGTCTTAAGGACTACCTTATCATGGTAGAATCGTGTATAAGGAAGGTCAGCCACCAAAGCCTGGAGCTCACTAATGTGTCTTGCTGAAGTGAGAGCAATAAGGAAGGTAACCTTCCACATGAGAAACTTCAGTGAGGTAGTGGCTAGAGGTTCAAAGGATGGCTTGAGAAGCTGTCCGAAAACAACATTAAAATCCATTGCCACTGGAGGGGGCTTAATGGGAGGTTTGGTTAATAGAAGACCCCCCATGAAGCTTGCTACTAGCAGCTGAGAAGAGATGGGTTGGCCATCTAAGGGCATGTGAGAGGCCACAATTGCACTTGGGTGTACTCTTACCAAATTGGTTTTGAGTCCAGAAGATAGGTGGAGGAGATACTCAAGTAATGCCTCCACCAGAGCTGAGGAGGACACCAGACAGCGAATCTATACCACGAAGGCATAGGAGCACCTGGTGGGCGGCTTCCTAGAAGCCAAGAGGATTCCTTAACCTCCTGGGAAAGGTTAACATCCTGGAAGGCCATGCCTTCAGCAGCCCTGCAGCGAGATGGAGGGACTGTGGATTAGGATGGAGCAACATCCCCTCCTCCTGAGAGAGGAGATCTGGAGCAGACCCCAGATCTATGGGTTGAGCCTAAGACAGACGTTGAAGGAGTGGATACCACGGCTGTCGTGACCAGTGTGGGGCTGTGAGTATCATGTAGCCCCTGTCTCTCTGGAGTTTGAAGAGTGTCTTGGGAATGAGGGGAATGGGAGGGCAGGCATATAGGAAGCCGTGATCCCAGAGGTGAAAAGCATCCACCTGCTGGCTGTCCGGTGCAGGAGTCTTGGAGCAGAAGCGAGGAAGCTTGGCATTCTGAGGACTTGCAAACAGGTCTATCTCTGGGGTTCCCCAGATCTGAAAAATGTGAGCGACTGTCTGCATGGAAAGACAACTCGACTCAGTTTGTCCACCAAGACATTGTGTTTGCCCAGAAGATACACCGCATGCAGGTGAATGTGATGTTGTATGGCAAAAGACCCCAGATGCAGGGCCTCACTGCAGAGTCCAAAAGCCTGTTCTGCACCCTGCTTGTTCAAGTAGAACATGGCTATTTGATTGTCCGTCTGGACTAGAACTGTGCAGAATTGAAGATGTTCCTGGAACACTTTAAGAGCATTGTGAATGGCTCTGAGCTCCAGCAGATGTATGTGGAGTTGTGACTCCTGATGAGACCAGAGCCCCCGCGTGGAGTGTCCAGATGAGCTCCCCAGCACAATTTGGACGCATCCGTCATCAGGGTACATTGATGTGCTGGCATCTGAAAAGGTGACCCTACCAGGAGGTTTTCTGGGTATTGCCACCACTTGAGAGACAAGATTAGGTGGGTAGAGATCATTATTTTATCTCCCAGGCAGCCCGATGCCTGAGACCACTGGGAAGCCAGTGTCCACTGAGCTGCGCGCATATGTAGACAAGCATATGGAACAACATGCACTGTTGATGCCATATGACCCAGAAGTTGTAGCATCTCTCGAGCAGTGAGAAAGTTCTTGAGGCATGCCTAAGATGCTGATTGAGCAGAGCACAGCGGAGTTGGGGCAGAAATGTCTTTGATGCTGAGTGTCTAGGAGAACCCCTATAAACTCTAGTTTGAGAGGGGAGGAGTTGGGACTTTGGAAGATTTATTACAACTCCTGAGTGTTGCAGCACCTGCATGGTACGCGAGAGAGAGAAAGGCTGGCCTCTAGAGAGGTGTTTGCTCGAATGAGCCAGTCATCTATTTTATTTATTTTTTATTTAACAGGTTCTAAGTAAGGGAAGACAGATATCCTGAAAGTCCTTAGGAACGCGGCTACTACCGCCATGCATTTTGTGAAGACTCTTGGGGCAGAGGCAAGGCTGAAAGGCAGGACTCTGTATTGATAATGTCTCCCTTGGAACATGAAGCACGGGAACTTTCTGTGCTGTGAGTGAATAAGTATATGAATATATGCTTCCTTAAGATCTAGAGAACAGAGCCAATCCCGACTCTGGAGATACGGGAGAAGGGCCCCTAGGGAGATTATTTTAAACTTCTCCCGTAGTAGATACTTGTTTAGTTCTCCGAGGTCCAGAATAGGCCTGTATCCTCCTGTTTTCTTTGGAATGAGAAAGTATGGAGAATAAAAACTCATTCCTTGCTGGGATGGAGGAACCTCCTCTATTGTGCCCTGTAAGAGAAGGGAGGTGACCTCTTGTAGCAACAGAGCAGCAAGAGGGGGCTGAGAGCAGAACTCTCTTGGAGGAGTCCAGGGGGGTAGACTTCGTAGATGAAGCTTGTACCCCTCCCGAACTATGGACAGTATTCACTGCTCTGATGTGATAAGGATGCCACCTGTGAACTAGTGACAGAGTCTGCCGGGGATGTAGACAGGATCTGGAATCTCCAGAGGTAGAACGGCTATGTTCTCTAGAAAGGAGTCAAAGACCCTGAGGAGGCTGGGTCTGCTGAGGTGGCTGTGACTTAGGAGTCTGAGCCTTCTTTTGCTGCTTTGATGATTGCTGCCCCTTCTGAGACGCATAGTGTTGACACTGTACGGCAGGAGTGTAAGGAGGATAGTACTTATTATTGGAAAAAAAGATTTCTTTGCTGCTTTTTTCCTAGCTGGGTTGGCAGTAGATATAGATAACCTATAACTGATTCTAACTGAGAGGCCTTGTCCTGCCAATCCTTGCCAAAAAGGTTACCCAGCTTATCTTGAACCCATTGTTCAAGATCCGATGTTTGGAGCCAAGCAATCCTGCGTGCACCAATGCATATAGCTGAAGATCTGCTGATGCACTCAAAACAGTCAAACGTTGCCCTGTTAAAAACTTTGAAACATTCTGAGCATGCTTTACAAGGGTGAGATAAATCTGCTCTTTTGTCATCATGGAGAAGAGAAGCCGTTTAAGGAAGTGGCTAAGGATTTGGAGTTAACGGCTCCTCTTCTCCCTGATGACATACCCATATAGAGTATGTAGGAACTGATCCTGGCCGATAACATGGAGGCCTGAACACAACGTCGACCAAAAGCATTGAGGGTGCTTAATTCCCTACCTGGAGGGTTCAAGGAATGCATCTTAGCACTCTTGACGCATTGCCGACTCCACCACCATGGAATGGTACGGCAATTGCATCTTTTGAAAACTGAGACACTCCGGTACCCGGTACATGGTATCAAGATGTTGGGTAAGGTGTGTCTCCCACATCCAAAGCATAAGGTCATGACGTATGCGATGGATAGGGAGCATAGCAGCCTCCTTGGGGGCTGTAGGGTACTGAATTTCAAGTTCTTCGGCCCTAGGCTCTTTCTCTGATGTCACTGTTATGGACAGACCCCAAGCAACATCGCGAATAAAGTCTTGAAAAGACATTTCCTCTGGAGGAGACATGCGACATGGTGGAGATGGAGATGGGTCTTCCGGGATAGTTCTCATGTCCCGGGTATCGGCAGATTCATCATCTGATGAATTGGAATCCGAAGACTCAAAGTACTGATGGGCAGGGTGTTTCCGCTCTGCACATACTCGGTACCGATCAAGCCCAATAACTGAGGCTTGCGGTACCGGAAACAGATTCGCGGGCCGGCATGGGTGGTAGCGTGGTAAGTGGCAAAAAAGTCAATGCAGGTTGTGTCGGTACCGGAGCCAGTACCAATGTCTGCGGAATCAACTGTAGAGGTTTTACTGGTATCAAGGCCGCCAGTAAGGCCGTATGCTCCGCTTACTGGCCAGGATACGCTGATCCATGGAGCTTGCTGATGCTTGGGTATCTGTACCAGAATTGCAGGCCACGATCCCTGATCATGGCCTCGGGAGCATCCTGGGACCCAACTAAGGCTTTGGAGGAAAGGTCCTCCCGCTGGGGTTGTTTGGCCGGTGTGTCCACCTCCAGGGCAACGCCCGAGGCACCTCGATGCTTAGGAGATCTACCCTCGGAGGACCAGCCAGTCTTCGATGAAGACTTAGGTTTCGATACCTGAGATCTTTGGAAGGAAGATGAAGTTCTCGATGACGTTGATGCTAAAGATACTGCATCGGAGGCAAAGAGGATGCCCAGCTTTGCAGCTCAATTCTGTAGACCTCTCTTTGTCATCTTCTTACAAAGAGGACATTCTAACAGTTGATGATCCGGTCCTAAACATTTTAGACACCAGTCATGGGAGTCTATGGCCGAAATGGTACTGCCACATTTGGAACACTTTTTAAAACCACTGGTTTTTCCATTTTGTCAGTGACAAAAGGGGAGGCCTAAGCTTAAGATGATGTTGATGCGCCTGAAGGACAGAAATAATTCTTTCCCTCACAGAAGATTTTTTTTTAGAAAGAAAGAAAGCATCGATGGGAAGGCAGACGCGACCACAAAAAAATAAGAAAAAGGACGAATTTTCTATGGTGACAGGAATTGCTTTTTGTCGGCTCCGCAGAAAATGAAGAACTGAGGAGGGAAAGCTGGAAAGGAGGGAAAGCTGGGGAGGGCAGCTAAGCAGGCACAGTGGGATGCTCCCAAAAGCTTTCCTATTGGACACTGGGGAGCGTTCCTGCACGGGCTCCGTCGGTACCGACGTCACTCATATGTGAAGACTACATTCCTGCTTGTTCCTGGAGATCTATTGTGTATATCATGGACTATCTAAAGAACAAACCACTCAGTACTAGAGATCAAACCAAAGCTTTCTTTTGAAGCTCAGATAACAAGACTTTTGACTTTCATAGTTTGGACACATCATGCGAAGAGAGAGATCGTTAGAGAAAGACATCATGCTTGGCAAGATTGAAGGTCAATGCAAAAGAGGAAGGCCAGCAATGAGATGGATCGATGCACCAGCAGCAGCTATGGATGCCACGCCATCAACAATGAGCTGCCTGACTGAAGACCGAACACAGTTTAGGACAGCTATCCAGAGGGTTGCAATAAGTCGACACAGTCTCAACAGCAGTCAACAACTATTACTACTACTACAGCAGGCCTTGACAAATTTTCCTTTCTTAGAATATAGGAGCTGACTGCCGAAACCTAGGTCACAGTGCATGCCTTACCCCCTAAAAAGGTGTATCACAGATACTTTAAGTTTTTAGGGCCTGATTTACTAGGACTGTGTTCCCATTTTCTATGAAAAAATCTTAATAAAATCAGACTCTTAATGGGCTACTGTACAGTGCCAACAGAGGGAGTGGCTCCACTCCTCCCTCCTATACCACCATCCACACTGACCCTTTAAGCTACACCTGTATGGTGCGGAGGTGGGGTGCACCTTTTGCACGCACACATTGTGCCTTTACTTCCCATGCATTCATTTATTTATCCAGATTTGTATACCACTTTTTCCTTCAATCAAAGTGGTGATTACACAAAATGGGTCTCTTTACCCTCCAACTCACTGCACTAACCCCTGACCTCCATTTCCGCACCAAGTGCTGCAAAAGGCCATGACTGTTTACTGTAAACCACTTTTGATCCACTGGAAAAATGCGGTATAGAAATGTATAATAAATAAATAAAATAAATAATCCCATCTCCCATATTCATAAGAGCTGCAAAAGGCTGCAATAGTAGGCTAGGGCAAATGGCACCAGTCCTGGCTGCAGTCGTGCAGGCCCTTTGCACCACTTCTGCACACAGCATCGGTTGAGCCCCAGGCACCAAGTCCAATTATTTTAGTCACCATGGCAACCTGGCACCCGCGGTTTGTCGAGTTGTGTACTACAGTTTGTATTTTTCACTGCAACAACTAATTCAGAATAAATACTTCAGGATATATCCCTTTTACAATAGCTAAGAATGTAAAATAAGTCCCCAAAACACAATGATATGTAACAAATAAACTGAACATTTCCTAACTTGGAGGCCCACAGCCATGAGACATCACCCAATGGGATCTTTTTTTTATACAGCAGCTTTTATAACTGAAGGCAGGCTTTGATATCACCCAAGAACACATTATGAATTTTCTCTTCCATTGCTGTCCTGCTATGGCTGAAAACACGATGAAGGAAAACACAAATGCCGACATAACATTTTTGTGTCTTTATGCTGTAAGCAATAGCTTAACAAAGAATACTCTCCCTCCCCCTCCAAAAAAAAAAAAATGAAATCTGTTGACAGGCATCATCAGACCCTTTCTCATTTCCTTGCTCTGCATATGCCTCAGCTTCCCTCTTCTTTGTACTTGGAGTGGAGGTCTGCTACATCATTCTGGGAGACCCGCACCCAGCCGTCCTCACGCACATGGTAGAGGCTGACCACACCACCAGAGTAGGCATCCCTGTATGTAGCTTGATAGATAGCTCTCTGTGCCAGCTCCAGGGCAGCATCCGGTTCCATTTCTTCCACATACCCCCGATCCAGTACACCATAGGCATACATGGAACCTGAGCCCACTGAGAAGAGCGAGCCAGAGATGCGGTTCCCTTCACTGTCCACATAGTACAGACCTGCCAAGGGAAAAGAAGCAGAATCAGCAATAGAGCAGTCAACCAAACCCAGCCACAAGTCAACCATACTCAGCGCCTGCCATGCAATCCCAACACCAGTCACAAGTTAAACAAACCCAGCGCCAACCACACAATCTCAGAATCAGTCACCCAGCCATAGGTCAACCAAACCCAATGCCAGTTGCCTGGCAACAGACACCTTGGTCACATGACTCAACAAAAGGCTAACAGCAACGCCACAAAGCCCAGATTCTGGGAAAATTAGCCTGCGCTATCTATTTATCGGGGAGCTATCATGCTTGGACTCCCTCTCATTGTGCACGATCTCCAGTATTGCCCTTTACCTCCTCTATGGCCAAGTCCTGCACCACCTCTGCTCCCAGGAGCTGCATAAATACGCTCAACCGTTTAGTGCTTTGCAACATTTTCAGAGCTAGCCTGGGTGCTGACATCCATTAAATCAGAGAACTACATTGCAATGCTTAGCTTGCACCAGTTATGCAACATTAATTATACCACCTGGAAGAATCCTCTCTCATCACAACTAACCAGAGGCAGCACAGCTAGTACTGGAGCTCTGTTTTTCCTAACCTTTGCAACACACACAGCCTCAGAATCCTCAAGGACTCACCAGGGCCCCTCTTGTCCCAACCACAGATCATGGTGCCCATAGATAGACCCATGCCCTTGTACTGATACACCATGTTGGCGAGAAGTTTGGAGGCAGCAGCCACAGAGATCCGCTCCTTGTTGCGCAGTTCATAGATACGACACTGCCGTGCCAACAGCCGTTCCCAGAAACTGCAGTCTGCAGCACCTCCTGCCATAGTGCCTAGTAGGTAGGGGTTGATCTCGATCACCTTCTTCACTGTCTGGGAAGCAATGTAACAGCCTGCTGTGGCCCTTGAATCCACTGCCACAATTACGCCATGTAGGAACTGAGTAAATAAAAATCAAGAGAGAGATAAGTCGGGGGGGGGGGGGGGGAGGGAGGGAAGACCCCCAAAGAGGAACCTTTTACACTATGGTGGATGGGGTATAATAGTCATAGTACATTGTATAGCTGACCTTTAAGGCCAAGCTGATAAACCCATGCATGACTTTTACTGAACTATAAGATATAAACGTGTGTATACATATACACACATACACACAAATAGTAAACGTTGCCATATACAGTTGTTATAAATGATCTGCACATACATATAGTATTAATACATGCACACACAAATCCCCACCTTATCTATCAACAGATGTATGTATGAGATTACTACATAGGTATTTAAGGTCATACACATAATGTGTTAGGACTATTATGCATATATAGATAGCTACACATTTATATATAAAAGAGAGATTTATAGATTATACCACTACTTTTACTTATCTCGCATTATAACGTTCTACAAAGGATATCTATACTTCTCCCTGTATCACCTAACCATAAAACTATAGAGACCCCATGTAGCAATTCTATGTAGCTCTCTCTCTATATTACCGCTTAAATATGTAAACAACCATATTGTGTATATGGAAGACTGGAGATTTATTTTAATTTTTGTATACGTATGGATCTATGTATGTAAGTTAAGTTGGGTTGTAAACTGATGCTGCATATATACATACATATACACACAGTGTCTGTATAATACATACAGTACATTACCTTGAAGGCCAGGGTGGTGGTCCCATGTAGAAACTCGATGCCGGGCTCCTCGCTCCATCCCTCTGCCACTGGCACCGCGAAATTCAGCCGCTCGACATCGAAAGCCAACCCCACCGGCTCTCGCACTTCCTCCTGCCGGTATCGGTCCCCGAAACCGGCGAGATTCGACCGCACAACACTTGCCAGCGCCATGTCAATTGTGGGCAACACATACACAGCCTCAAACCCTATGTCTTATATAACTTTCGGCGGCCATCTTAACTTGGGGCAAATGACTCACCCTTGTAGCCCCATCTATTCGCGAACCATTTTAGTTACGGGCAAACGAGGGAAGACAGGAACGCCTCATGTCCTACGGTCTTTTTTTTTAATGTGGAAAACAGATGGGAAGTGCAATATTAATTTCAGCCTTCAACCAAGATATCCATTATCGCGAGCCCTCGCCATCTTGAATATGGGCAAAGCAGCGTGTGCCCCGGATAATGTAAGTGAAATAAGACCTTTTGGTTTCCTTTTTTAAGATCATCAAAAGCCACCATTTTGGAAAAGGGCAAGGAAACCCTGAGTCATGGTTACTGTTGCTAAGAGTACTGCTCTTCCTGTAGAGGCCTAGGCATTGGTAACTGCCAAATCGTTATAATGAAGGGAAGATTCTTAATAGTATAGTAGAAAATTTTGCTTCCCATTGTTTCACGGAGCCATTGAAGAAACAAGCATTTGGGGTAAATAAGTATTTCTATTTTTTATTTTTGTTCAGACCAGTAAAAAATTAAATTATCAGATTTTCAGTGGCTGAAGGTGTGCATGCATATCTCTGCCCTTCTCAGGCGAAATTCAGCAGAAATACCAAGACAGTGATGTGGTATAGGGAGCGCTAAATATGCCAAGTGTGGGCTGCCACAAAGAATGAGATTTTTCAGACATCTTTGTAATTTAGAAAGACCTGCATGTTCTATTACTTTGCAAATTACTACTACTATTAATCATTTATATAGCGCTACAAGGTGTACACAGCGCTGTACAAACATATAAAGAAGACAGTCCCTACTTATAGAGCTTACAATCTAATCAAGACAGACAGAGCAATACAAAACAAGCAACATAAAATTATATTCAGCTTTCTTTGGTGCTTGACAGTATATACAGAGAGCAAGGGCAAGCTGAGAACAATGTTCAAAGTAATTTTGAAGTATAAAAGATATTTATGTAAATTTGTTTTGATTCTATCCTCTTGCAATATAGGGATCCTCTAGGTCTATCCCATGTCTTTTTGAATGCTGTCACTGTTTTTGTTCCTATCACCTCCATTGGGAGGGCATTCCAGCAGGGCCAGCGCTACCATTAGGTGAATTAAGTGGTCGCCAGAGCACTAGCCCTCTGGGGGTGACCATTGCCTCCCCTCCCCTGGAGGTGCAGCAATGGCAATGCTTTTAAAATGGCACTGAAGCACCTGAATTACCTTCAGCTCCGGTGCTGCAGTGCCATTCTTGCTTCTGCCCCCATGCAAACAAGAAGTGAAATCGGAAGGGAGCAGAAGCAAGAATGGCACTGCAGCACCGGACCTGAAGATAACTCCGACGCTTCAATGCCATTTTAGAAGCATTGCCGCTGCTGCATATCTTGGTGAGGGGTGACGGCAGCGGCAGCAATCAGAGCTGGGGCTGGAGCACAGGGAGCGCAAGGGATGAGTTGCCTAGGGCACCTTAAACCCTGCACCTGCCCTACACTCCAGGCATTCCCCACTCTTTCAGAGATGCCAAGTCTCACTCAGGCATTTGTCACTCTCATTTAAAGGCTTTCTCACTCTCATACTCTTTGAGTCCCTTCGCTCATTAGAGCCTCAGAGTCATTGCATTGATCCTGATCAGTGATCCGACAACAAAAATCAAGTGGTCTAGCCAGTAGGAAGAAATCTGAGCACACTTTTCTATTTACTGCCTTCTCCTGCACCTTCCCTTTTTCCTGTATCTACAAGTACAAATGCTGTGAGTCCTACATACACACTTTTTATCCACTGAGTGGAAAACAATTTTTAACCCAGAGAATTTACCCATATTGCCTCTTCTAACTCTATATAGGCTCCAAAGAAAAACAAATATTCAGCTTAGCCAATAGTTGGATGATCATGACTGTTTACATTCATCACAGCTTGGTTTTCAGAAAGGTCATAATGCAGAATTATTGCTGGGTGTTCTTTCAGAGATTAATAATGCCTTGATAAAGGGGCAGGCAGTATGTTCTACTGCAGTTTGATTCAAGTGCAGCATTTGATGTACCCAATCATGGGATGATATTGGCTATTTTGTCCTGTTTTGAAGTGATTTTAGTTTTTTTTTGCGGCTTCGTGTGTATTGTGTTAAACAGAATGCTGAATGATCAAGGTCCTGGAGGTCAGATTGTGGGGTACTTCTGAGATCACCGTTGTCTCCAATATTGTTTAATGTGTTGATGGTGTGGTTAGGTTGGATTTCGGCTGGTGCGGATTTATACATATGATATTTTGGTTTTGGTTTAATTTTCTAGCATTGTTTGGATTATTTTTCTGTTGAATGAGGTTTTATTGTTGATGCATAGATGGGCAGAATGTTTTCATCTTCAGCTAAATGTAGCTAAGACTGAAAGGCTTGATTTTGATTTTGACGTGGCGCATAGCCTTCCTTCTGACCCCCTTAACCCAGATTTTCACTTCTGCGGAGATAGAAGTGAAAATCCGGGTTATGCTGAATGTGCTGGCAGCCGCTGAGGCTAAGCGGGTAGAAGCGATTTTCAATGCTACCTGCTTAGCCCCTGTGCCTTAAAGATAGGCAAGGAAAAACCTTGTCTATCTTTAAGGCGCAGAGGGCTAAGCGGGCAGCATCAAAAATCACTTCTACACACTTAGCCCTTTCCTCCGCCCTCACTCTATCCCGGAATGCTCCAAACATGCCTGATGCTAACCACATAGCATCTGGGCGCATTAGGGACTTAACTGGGATTTTTGAAAGTGCCTTTCGAAAATCCCAGATAAGGCATTTACACATGTAACTGTGGCAGTTACAGTGTAAATGCTTTTGAAAATGCTGCCCAAAGTACTTTGTTTTCATAATGGTAATACTGTTCCAGGTTTGTTGTTGACTGCTATTACTCAATTAAATTTGCTTGGGGGGCCGGTGTTGCGGATGTTGGATGAGGAGTTATCGTGGACTGCACATGTTAGCTCAGTCATCTCCTGTTCCTTTTTTCAAATGTGACATCTTAGATGGCTTTGACCACATTTTGCAGTAGAGTTTTTTCGAGTGTTGGTATAGAGTACAGTTTTAGCATTTCTGGATTATAGTAATTTGGTATTGATTAATTGTACAAAACAGCAGTTTGGGAGGCTGCAAGTATGTCAAAATATGGCTGCTAGGCTGATTTTTGGTGTTTCTTCTGTTTCTCTGTTATTTCAGACACTTCATTGGCTTAGGATTTCTGAGAGGGTACAATTTAAGTTTTATGTGTTACTGTATAGGTTCTTTAATGATTATGTCCCAGTTTGTTTTGCGGATTTATTTGTACCTTTGATAGGAGTTCGGTCTAAACGTCTCCAAGAGGCACAGACTTTGTTGTTTCCATCAAGTAGGGGGGTGGTTAGTAAGAAAGGAGAAATTAGACCTTACCTGCTAATTGTCTTTCCTTGAGATCTCTCCGGGCCAGTCCAGGAACATTAGGGTAGTCAATCTCCTCCAGCAGCTGAGGACTGAATTCTGAAGTTTTGCTGACAGCCTATCCTGCTCCCCCTGGTGTCAGAGAACTCAGTCTACCACTGTCAAAGCAGTCTGATAAATTATCGCCTTCCATGATCCAACCTATTGCAACCAACACTCATCCAAAACAAACCATAAACTACGCCAACTGTAGCAACTTTTTCATTTTTTCATGTTTTTTACCTGAATTGCATTCCCATATCCTAGAATGGCCAATATAGCTTAACCCCCCGCCACCACCAGGGAGCCCCATAGCCCACGCCGCTCCGTTCCTCCTGGGTGTAAGACCAAGAACAATACTGCTCAATTCCCCTCCCATCAACTTTGATGTCAATACGCTCCTTTGAGAATGGCCAACAGGAGTACTAGACAACACTGTACAACTTCTCCCAATGCAATCCGCAAAATGACTAGGGTGGGCCCTGGACTGGCCCGGAGAGATCTCAAGGAAAGACAATTAGCAGGTAAGGTCTAATTTCTCCTTCTTCTTTGTCTCTCTGGGCCAGTCCAGGAACATTAGGGAAGTACCAAAGCAGTACCTAACCTTGGGAGGGTCCAGCTAGGCCCGCTATGATGGCCGAGGCCCCCACATTTGCGTCCCCTCAGGCTTGAACATCCAATCTATAGTGCTTTGCAAAAGTGTGAAGGGAAACACCTTTGCTCCGCTTTAAAACCCTGTAGTAGGGGATCCTCGAGAGGCTCCTCTTGAGCTGCCGGCAGGGCAATATTTAGGGCCGTCAGGGAATGGGCAATAAGCACACCCAAGTCTTCCTTTCTAAAGACCCTGAAAACACTGGGATCGTCGCCAGGCCCAAGTTCACCATCCTCCAGCTCAGCTGTCCACTGCTCCAGCCCTGAGTCTGAGAGGATCTCTCCCTCCTCAGCACACTGAGGAGCTGAGATGCTCTGACCGAAGCTATCGGTGCTCGCCTCACCCCCCAAGCCTAATTTGGAGGGTCCCTCTCCTGGATCCATAAGGAAGCCATCCCCTCTCTGCGTTCCTGAAAGAATAGGAGAAGACCCCTTGCTCTGAACCTGCTCCAACTTCAGGCAATAAGCCTTGTGCAGTGACAGAATGAAATCTGCTGAAAAAAGAGACTCTAAGCCTTCCTGCCCCGAGGACAATGGCTTCTGAAGGAACATCCTCCACTGAACAATCTTTTTAGACTTAGTCTTTCTCTTCCCGGGCTTTTCTTGAACTGCTGCAGGAACAGGCGCCCTGTCTAAAATGGCTGCCGTTCCCACCTTTTCTGCCACGCTGTGATGTCCCTCTAACGGCTCTAAAGCTTCAGGCCTGCCTTCCATGCTGCCTCCGAACAACCGCTGTATCGTGCTGCCGCTTCTGACACAAAACTGGCAGAGTCCCGCTTCGGAGAGCCCCCGCCGGTTGTTACACTGCGAGCACACTGCCGCGCCCGGCAGCATGCACTGAGACCCACAAAAGCCGAAACGTGATTATTTTCTTCTTAATACTAATGTTTTTTTTTAGTCTTTGTTTTTATTTGAAATACTTCAAATCACACCGATCCGACTTGTTTGGGAGTGATGTGGTATAGAAATCGGTTAAATAAATAAATAAACAAACTAATATAATTTTATGCTGCTTGTTTTCATTTGCAGAGCAATACTACATTTAAATCTTTTTAGATTTATATTATGGATGCATTATCTAAAAAATCTCACTCTTTGGGCTTCAATATCTCTCTCTGGGGCAGTAAATCTCACTCTTTGGGATGGTTCACCCTTGGCATCTCAGCCTTTTCAATGAAAAAGTATTTCCATGCCAAACCAGTCCAGGTTGTGTCCCCCTACTAGCAGATTGGTGGAGACAAAGAACCAATGAAAAGTCCAGGTTTCAATTAAATCACTCTGATGCCTCTATTTGTCTCAGCCACCAGAGGTCCCTCAGTATTTCTTTGTCTCCACCAGATGATAAATGGATTTTCTCCTTTCTGAAGAAAATTCTGAGGATTTGAGAGGAAAAGATTGATTTAAAATACTCGTGAATAACAACTGCGGGTTGATTTCTCACTACAACGTGACGTGGGAAGTGCCACTAGACTGCGATCTTTTCAGTATCCATAGGAGGAGGGAAAATTGGTTCAGCTCCACGCTCTTATCCTGGATAAGAGCCTGTTGAGCAGCCAAAAATTGGAAGGATCTGGAAGCGTATGACTGCCTCACACAACCTCAACCCCCCTCCTCTTCTGTCCCCCCTGCTCTCTCCCGAAGATTGACAAAGACTCTCAGAGGGATCTGCCTTCCAGCCACTTTACATGCAGTGCTGCAAAGCCAGCCAGACAATTCCAGGGGAGTAGAGCTGAGCTTGGCATGGATTCTCTGCCAAGGCTTGACCTTGTCATTGTCCTTGTTGGGGGCTCCTGATTCTGTGGGGGATGCAATTCGGGGTAGACTGCTGGTGACCATTGGTGCTTGGTGGGGGTTTCCTGACGTTTTCTGCACGTGTTAATAGCATTTTCTCTATTTTGTACCTGGTGGTCACGATGTCCTTGCTCGTGTTCCGCCCAAGTAGTTCCAACACACACTCCTACCCTAGCATCTGTAACATGCACTGTAGTAAAAGCACAGTTAATGCACGCCCTTCGGGCCACCGTTTCTTTAGCGCACACTTTTGTGACACTTGTCTTAGCTCTAATGTCTTCTTCCAGGTGATATTGTTTGGACTGTGGCAAGCTTGGTGCCTCATCTCTGGCTTCTGGATTCTGTTTCTGAGTCATCCCTGGAGGGCCTACTCCCCCTTTCTAAGCCGGGGAATGCTATTAGCCTGACCTTGCCTGCCTTAGGACAGGAAGTTGCGGATATCACCAAGGCTGTCTATCTGAAAATCCGCTCCCTCCGTCACCTTAGGCCACTACTTGAACCTACTGACTTCCGATCTATCTTCCAAGCTCTCATTATGCTGCACTTTGACTACGCTAATATTATTCTGCATGGCCTTCCCTGCCCACGCACTCCATCCATTACAAATGGCCATGAATACAGCTGCACGAACCATTCTTCAGTTGTAGTATGTGCAGGTCTGATGTCTCGAGTCCTGTTCCAGTCGATTCAGTCTCTTCTGCCGGATGTTTCTACCCCTCTTTTGGATTCAGCTGTGGCCTTCTTTTTTGATGCCATGTATGACCTGGTACTTTTGGCAGCCAGGAATGGTGCCCTTATTTCTCTGGGAACAAGCAGGAAGTCAGTCCTTACATATGGGTGACGGCACCGACGGAGCCCTCACGGAAGCATCCCCCCAGCTTTCAAAGAAAGCCTTTGGGAGATGCACCATGCATGTGTGGTCCCCTTCCCGCCCAAGGGTACCATCTTGCTCAGTCTCCTTTTTTCCACGGAGCCCTTCAGATGCTGTCTGACTTTCCCCTGGAAAAAGTTGGGGTTTTTTTATGCCTGAGTTTCAAATCTATTCTGGTCTTGCACTGTTACTCTTCCCGCCTGCCGTCCTCGGTGTCTTGGCGTCAAGTTCAGTCCATTTTTCTAGTCTTCGTTCTTTTTATTTTCTGGCACCTTCGTGCCTTTTTTCCCCGCTGGCAGCCCAGAGAGTCTTCGACCTCGCAGGGGTACTTTTTTCCCCCATGACTACCCGTGGCTTTAAAAAGTGTGATTGGTACTCTAAAATAATGTCCTTAACCGACACACATGACTGCTGCCTCCGTTGCTTCGGGCTGGACCACGACCCGGCAGCCTGCGGTCTCTGCAAAAGGATGTCCAGCAAGGCCCTGAAGAACTGCCAGTAGCAGCACGATAAGTTCTTCCCTGAATCCCCGATGCCTCCAAAGGCCAGGGCCTCGTCTGAGGCCCCGACATCTCGGGAGGAGCTTTCCGAATCTAAGAATCATCGTGGGTCCTCGGAAAGGAGTCCCCCCTTAAGGGAACACAGGAAGAAGAAGAAGAAACCCTTGAAGGCGGCATCCTTGGATGGTTCTGACCGGCCAGGAACCTCTCGGGCATGGTCCCGCAATCTGAGGTGCTCGTCCGAGGCGTTGGAAAAGGATAGACCTGCCAAGGTCCTCCAGAAGGACCCGGCCGTGGTCTGACCTCTGTCTCCAGACACTATCCTCATTGAGGATTCCCCTTCGGGAGAGCTGGTGTCGGGTTTGTGGTAGGGGGCAAACACTTTCAATACCGGGTTAGAACATAAGAACATAAGATATGCCATACTGGGTCAGACCAAGGTCCATCAAGCCAGTATCCTGTTTCCAACAGTGGCCAATCTAGGTCATACGTACCTAGCAGTTTCCCCAAAAG
This sequence comes from Ichthyophis bannanicus, assembly GCA_033557465.1. Lineage (NCBI taxonomy): Eukaryota > Metazoa > Chordata > Amphibia > Gymnophiona > Ichthyophiidae > Ichthyophis > Ichthyophis bannanicus. The sequence continues at coordinate 129,073,397 of CM066048.1, forward strand.
ACACAGGTTCCACAATGCTTGTACTGGGTCAAGCATTGATATCCTGGGTCCCTTCTTAATAATGGTTTATGGACCTTTCCTCCAGGAACTTGTCCAAACCTTTTTTAAACCCAGCTACACTAACAGCTTTTACTACATCCTCCGGTAACAAATTCCAGAGTTTGATTACACATTGAGTGAAAAAATATTTTCTTTTATTAGTCTTAAATAGTTTACCCTGTAGCTTCATTGCATGTCCCCTAGTCTTTCTATATTATGATAACGTAAACAATCAATCTATGCTTACCCGTTCCACTCCGTTCATTAATTTATAGACTTCTATCATATCTCCCCTCAGCCGTCTCTTTTCCAGGTTAAAGAGCCCTAACCTTTCTAGCCTTTCTTCATAGGAGTATCCTTCCATCCCCTTTACCATTTTGGTGGCTCTTCTCTGAACCTTTTCTAATAACGCTATATCCTTTTTAAAATACGGCGACCAGAATTGCACACAATATTCAAGGTGCGGTCTCACCATGGAACGATATAGAGGCATTATAATATCTTTTGTTTTATTTTCCATTCCTTTCCTTATGATACTTAGCATTCTATTTGCTCTCTTGGCTGCCGCTGCACACTGGGCCGAGGGTTTTAACATGTTATCCACAATGACGCCTAAATCTTTTTCCTGGGTGGTGGTTCCTGATGTGGAACCTTGCATCGTGTAACCATAGTTTGGGTTGTTCTTCCCTAGGTGCATAACTTTGCACTTGTCCACATTAAATTTCATCTGCCATTTTGATGCCCAGTCTTCCAATTTATCAAGATCCTCTTGCAATTTTCCACAATCCACTTGGGTTTTAACAACTTTAAATAGTTTTGTGTCATCTGCAAATTTGATAACCTCACTCATTATTCCACTTTCCAGGTCATTTATGAATATGTCAAAAAGCAGCAGACCCAGCACAGATCCATGGGGTACACCACTATTCACCTTTCTCCATTGGGAAAATTGGCCATTTAGCCCTACCCTCTGCTTTCTATCTTTTAACCAGTTCCTGATCCACAGTAGTACACTGCCTCCTATCCCATGACTCTTTAGTTTTGCCAAAGGTCTCTGATGAGGGACCTTGTCAAAGGCTTTTTGAAAGGGTTCTTCCCTTTGGCCTAGCCTCTGTCCCTAGGGTCTTCACGAAATGCCTGGCGGTTGAGGCCACCTTCCTCAGGCTTCAAGGGGTCTTCGTGTTTCCCTACCTGGACAACTGGCTCATAAGGGGAGGCACAGCCTCCGAGGTGCAGCAGGCCACTGCACGCACCATCCAGGTTCTGCAACACTTGGGCTTCGTCATAAATTACCCCAAGTCTCATCTCCTCCCGGCACAATGCCTGGAGTTCATCGGGGCAAAGCGCGACACCCTCCAGGCCAAGGCCTTCCTGTCCAAGGACCGGGCCGATTATCTCAGATCTCTGGCTCGAGACATACAACACCATCCCTCGGTGCCTGCCTGGCACCTTCTGCGTCTCCTCGGGCACATGGCCTCCACAGTCCATGTCATCCCAGATGCTCGCCTCCATATGAGGGCGGCGCAGTGGTGTTTCCGGGACCAGTGATCTCAGGCCACAAGCCGCCTCTGGGACAGGGTTGCGGTGACCTGCCAGTTGGCAGATTCCCTGGTCTGGTGGCAGTCGCCCCAACACCTAGAAGTGGCATGCCCTTCCAAACTCCCAGCCACTCGAGGGTCCTCACCACGGACGCTTCCCTGCTCAGCTGGGGAACCCACTGCGGAGCTCTCTGCACTCAGGGCACCTGGTCGCCAGACAAGAGTGCCCAACAGATCAACCTGCTGGAGCTCCGAACAATACATCTTGCTCTGAGAGTTTTCTGTCACCACCTGTGCCTCCAGCCGGTCCTAGTCGAGACGAACAGCCAGGTGGCAATGTTCTGTGTGAACAAAGGGGCGGGTCCCATGTCCTTTGCCAGGAGGCACTGGGTCTCTGTTCGTATGCAATCCAACAGAGTATCCTCCTGAGGGAAGTGTACCTGCCAGGCCAGGACAACCTGCTGGCCAACAGACTCAGCAGGGTTCTCCAGCCGCACGAGTGGCAGCTGGACCCCAGGATACCCAGTCAGCTTTTCCGGCTCTGGGGGGAACCCGTGATGGACTTGTTCGCCAGTCCGGACAAATTTCAGTTGCCCCGCTTCTGCTTCCGGCAGGCCCACCCCTCCAGGGTGGCAGTGGATGCGTTTCTAGTCTCATCGGAAGGCCTCATGTATGCCTTCCCTCCGACGCAGCTAATCACCAAGACCTTGTTCAGGACCCTTCGTAACAGGGCCTTGCTTATCCTGATGGCTCCCAGGTGGCCCAGGCAGCCGTGGTTCTCGCTGCGTCTGCAATTGGCAGTGGAGACCCCATTCCCCTTGGGCACTGCCCCGGTACTCTTATCTCAGGAGGGGGGCTCTCTTCTGCACCCCAACCTGGGTTCCCTCTCGTTGACAGCGTGGTGGCTGAGAGGGTGACTCTCGCCTTCCTCAACCTTCCGGTTGAAGTTGAAGACATTCTGCTGGCCTCCCGCAAGGCCTCTACTAGGAAGGTGTATGCCCTCAAATGGCGCAGGTCCTCTGTTTGGTGCGCCGATCATGGGGCTGATCCCTTCTCCTGCGTGGTGGCTTTGATGTCGCAGTACCTTCTCCACCTCTCCCAATCTGGGCTCAAGTCTAACTCTGTCCGAATGCACCTTTGTGCCCTTGCGGCGTACCACCACCCGATGGATGGTAAGCCCCTTTCAGTTCAACCTTTGGTGACCCGCTTCCTTCGGGGCTTGCTCCTGTCAAAACCCCCAGTTCGTGCTCTGGTGACCGAATGGGACCTCAGCGTGGTGTTGGGGCAGCTCACTCATCCCCCTTCGAGCCTTTGGCGACTTGCCACCTTCTTTACCTCTCTTGGAAGGTGGTTTTCCTGGTTGCGGTCACCTCCGCTCGCAGAGTTAGCGAGCTTCAGGTCTTCGTGGCAGAGGCGCCCTACACCAGGATCTACAAGAACAGGATGGTGCTTCGCATGCACTCTAAGTTCCTGCTGAAGGTAGTGTCGCCCTTCCACCTCAATCAGGAAGTGGTGCTTCTTACCTTCTTCCCAAGACCTCACTCCATTTGGGTGGAGACAGTCCTTCACTCATTGGACTGTAAGAGGGCCTTATCCTTCCACATCCAATGCACCCTGGGTCACTGCAAAGTTTCTTGGCTTTTTATCTCCTGTGACCCCAGTAGGCTGGGGGAGGCGGTGCCCAAGCGTACACTGTCCACTTGGGTGGTGGTCTGTATCGCCTTTGCTTATGGGTAGGCGAGGCTTCCACTGGAAGGCCGCGTCACAGCACACCATGTCCGGGCCATGGCGGCTTCGGTGGCAAACTTGCGTTCTGTTCCGATGGTGGACATCTGCCGGGCCACCACCTGGTCTTCAGTCCATACTTTTGCAGCTCATTACTGCCTGGAGAGAGCGTCCCGACGGCACAGTGCCTTCGACCAGGCTGTGCTCCATAACCTTTTCAGAGTCTAGGCAATTCCTACCCTCCAACCCTTCAGTATTCAGGCTACCGGAGTGCTGGTTTCATCGGACACAGGGGTCCTACTGCGGTCTGTGTGCATGGACTAAAGTTGCTGCTGCTTGCGGCTCCCCTCGTGGGAGCCCTGTTTTTGCTATTGGTTTTCGGTAGCCTGTAGCTGGGGACTCCCATATGTGAGGACTGACTTCCTGCTTGTTCCCAGAGAAATCATAGTTATTCACCTGTAACAGGTGTTCTCTGGGAACAGCAGGAATCAGTCCTCACAACCCTCCCTCCTCCCCTTGGAGTTGCCACTGTACCATCCTTTATTTTTGCCGTCTTTTAGCTATGTCATCTGACTGAGCAAGATGACACCCTTAGGCAGGAAGGGGACCGTGCATGAGTGGTGGCATCTCCCAAAGGCTTTCTTTGAAAGCTGGGGGGATGCTTCCACGAGGGCTCCATCGGTGCTGACGTCACCCATATATGAGGACTGATTCCTGCCGTTCCCAGAGAACACCTGTTATAGGTGAGTAACTACGCTGTGTCACGGCATTGGATTTGATTCCAGCACTGAGCAGCAGCTACATCTTCCAAAGCCAGGTTGGCTCACCTGGCTTTTAAGGGGAAGCTTCTTTTGGAGCCAATTTAGAGAAGCTGGTGAAGGACCTTGGTGAGACAAAATCTTCCTTCCTTGTGGAAGACAGGTCCAAGGAACCTGTGAAGTGGGCTGGTGCCCCTCTCTTGTCAGACTCTGCCTGTCAACCAAGAGCATGCTGACCAGATCCCCAGAGATCTCAGGACTCTTGTCGTTACCAACCTGAACCCCCCCCCCCCCCCAAACTCTTTCTTCCCCTCTGTTTCTGAGCTTTGGGCTCATTTTCAGTCCTCTCATGGAGTGTGTGGGCCTAGGGACTCGGTTTCACGCAGAGGAGGATCCTCCCAGGCTGTGCAGTGAAGGTTTGGAGGCTCTTTTCCCGGTTTCTCCAGTTCGAGGCAGGATTTGCCTTTTCTTTCAGGAAATGGCCCAGGTTTCCAAGGATTGCTGTGTGCTAAACACCTTTCACTTCGATTATGTCCTGGGATGCAAGGAGCCAATCCCGGATGCCTTCATCATCTCCCCTTGTGGGTCTGTGATCGAAAATGCCGTTGTGCAGACCACCTTGGACAAGGAGCTGTACCTAAAGGCAGTGGTGCCCGTTCTGCTGGATGAGCCGGGGCAAGGGTAGATACTTCATCTATTTTATGGTGCCCCCAAAAAAAGACTGTTCCAGCCCATTCTGGACCTCAAGGGGGTCAACGAGCACTTATGTGTCTTGCGCTTTTGGATGGACACCTTGCTCTCCATGATTCAAGCAGTGTGCTGAGGGGAGTTCTTGGTTTCTCTGGATCTGGTCGAGGCGTATTTTCATATCCTGATCCGGGTGGATCAGCAAAGTATCTGGATTTTGCTGTGCTTGGTTCTCATTATCAGTTTTCCCTGTTGTGCTATCTGCTGCCTTGAGGACATTCTTCAAGGTCATGGTAGTGACAGCTGCGGAGCTGTGGTGTCGAGGAATCAGTGTCCTTCCCCATTCTGGATAACTGGCGTATCCGGGTCTGTTCCCTTTCAGAGGGGCCTTGGGTGGCATCCTGAGTGGCGTCCTCTTTGAAAATCCTTGGCTGGGTGATCAGTCTTAGGAAGAGCCAGCTGTTGCTATCCCAGTCCCTGGAAACATGTTTTGGCTTAAATGGGCAGAGTTTTCCTGTTAGAGGAGAAAGTCAAAGACTGTTGGATTGCCTGGCGCTGTTCTTTGCACAACGGGCTCCCAGAATCTGGGATTGTCTTCAGTTCCTCAAGTTGATGGCAGTGACCATAGAGATGTTGCCATGGACATGTCCTCACAATGATCACTTCAAGAGTCCTTGCTGGCTCGGTGGTCTACAAGATCTCAGGAGTTCAAGTGCAGGCTCCCGCTCCCATTGATAGTGAAGTCCAGCCTGTGGTGGTGGCCACAGCCCTGTCATCTGAGGAAGGGCGTGTCCCTGGACAATTTCTCCTGGATCCTCCTGACGATGGAGCCAGTATCTTGGGCTGGGGAGCCCATTGCCAAGACCGAAGAGCCCAGGGCCATTGGAACTGCATCGAAGCGGTGTGGTCCATCAACTGCCTCGAGGCGAGAGCCATGAGGTTGGCTCTTCTGGATTTTCGGCCCCAGCATGAGGGCCGGGTGGTTCAAGTGTTTTCAGACAATGCCACAGCAGCAGCTCATGTAAATCAGTAAGGTGGCACTCCGGAGATGGCTCTCCTATTTGCCTGGGAGGTTCTGGAGGTCAAATTTAGGCTTTTAGGTAGGAAGTTGAAATCTAGAACTTCCAGGTTAGCATTCTCAGAAATGCTTCCCGTTTCACGCGCTGGACCCAAAAGGCAGGCAGAGCTCCGGAGTCTCCAGTGCATGAATGAGACAAAGATGCAAAGAAGAGGGTTTTGGATTTGTTAAGAAATGGGAAACATTCTGGAGAAAGGAGGGGCTTTTCCGAAGGGATGGGCTCCACCTAAACTGGGATGGAACCAGGCTGCTGGTATTAACCCTTTAAAAAGAGAGAGAGCAGCTTTTAAACTAGATAACATGGAAAAGCCAACAGTCACCCAAGAGCACATGGTTCAGAAGGATGTATCCATGAAGGATACTAGCAAAAGACTGAAGTTAGGACATATTGGCAGAGAAGTTCCAATAAAAAAATAACCCAATTGTCCTTAAATATAGAGCAGACAGAGCTTAAAGATTCCAAGTTACTCCTGCCTACCGATAACCAGATTAAAATGAATACAATATGACCTCTAAAATGTTTGTATGTAAATGCTAGAAGTCTAAAAAATAAGATGGGAGAGTTAGAATATATAGTACTAAATGAGAGGTTAGATATGATTGGTATCTCAGAGATCTGGTGGAAGGGGGACAACCAGTGGGACGCTATGATACCTGGGTACAAATTATAGCGCAATGATAGAGTAGATCAAATTGGTGGAGGGGTTGTACTCTTTGTTAGAGAGGGCATTGAGTCACAAAGGATTAAAGTGTTGCAGAAAACAAACTACACGGTAGAATCTCTATAGATTGAAATTCCATGTAAAAAGGGTAAGGCGATGGCAGTGGGGGCCTGGCCAAAATGAACAAATGGATGATGAAGTGCACAAAGAAATCAGGGAAGCTAACAAAAGTTGCAATACAGTATTAATAACGTGTGATTTCAATTAGCCCGATATCGACTGGTTCATTGTCACGGCAGGACATGCTAGTTTTCTAGATGAAATAAATGACTGCTTCTTGGAGCAGCTGGTTCATGAACTAACCAGAGGGAAAGCCATTTTGGACCTAGTCCTTAGTGGTACACAAGATCTGGTGCAAGAGATAAGGGTTTTGGGGCCACAGCAATAATGATCATAGCATGATCGCGTTTGATTTCATAAATGGAGGAAGGAAAGCCACAGTACTGCCTTTTCCCTTTCAAAGGGAGACTATAATAAAATGAGGAAAAAGGTTTAAAAAAACTAAACGGAGCAGCTGCAAAGATTAAAGATTTACATCAAGCATGGGTGTTGTTTAAAAATAATATCTTGGAAGCCCAGACCAGTTATATTCCATGCTTTAAGAAAGGTGGAAGGAAGTCCAAAAAACTGCCAGCATGGTTTAAAGGCGAGGTCAGAGAGGCTGTTGCCAAAAAGCATCTTTCAGGAAATGGAAAAAGGAGCCAAATGACAACAACTGGAAACAACATAAGTGCTGGCAAGTTAGATGCAAGGTATTGCTAAGGCAGGCAAAGAGATAATTTGAGAAGAAGCTTCCTTTGGAAGAAAAAAGGCATAATAAAGACTTTGTCAAGTACATTTGTAACAAATAACCTGTGAGAGTCAGTTGGACCATTAAATGATAGAGGGGTAAAAGGGGTACCAAGAGGGGACAAGGCCATAGCGGAGAAACTGAATGAATTCTTTGCTTTGGTCTTTACTGAGGAAGATGCAGGGATGTTACCCATGACTGAAGTGGTATTTAAAGGTGATAACTGTGGAAGAATTGAAAGAAATATTGATACACTGGGAAGATGTATTTCAACTATTTGATAAACTGAAGAGTAGCAAATCACCTGAACCGGATAGTATACACCCAAGGGTGTTGAAAGAACTGAAATATGAGATTGCAGACCTACTATTAGTAATCTGTGAACTATAATTAAAATCATCTGTAGTTACCTGAAGATTGGTGAATGGCCAATGTAATGCCAATTTTTAAAAAGGTTTCGAGGGCTGATCTGGGAAACTAGAAGCTGGTGAGCCCGACATCAGTACCAGGCAGAATGGAAGAAACCATTATAAAGAACAAAATTACTGAACGTGTAGACAGTCATGTTTTAATGGGAGAAAGCCAACATGGCTTTAGCCAAGAAAGGTCTTGTTTATTAATCTCTTATATTTTTTTGAAGATGTGAATAAACAGGTACACTATAATCAACTGGCTCACCTTTGTCTATCTGGATTTTCAGAAAGCCTTTCACAAGGTCCCTGATGAGAGACTCTTGGCAAAGTTAAAAAGTCATGGGATAGGAGGCAGTGTACTATTGTGGATCAGGAATTGGTTAAAAGAAAACACAGGGTAGGGATGAATGGCCAATTTTCCCATTGGAGTACCCCAGGGATCTGTGCAGGGTCCACTGCTTTTTAACATATTCGTTAATGACCTGGAAATGAGAATAACAAGTGAGGTAGTCAGATTTGCAGATGACACAAAATTATTTAAAGTTGTTAAAACCCAAGAGGATTGTGAAAAATTACAAGAGTACTTTGATAAATTAGAAGACTGGACGTTCAAATGGCAGATAAAATTTAATGTGGACAAGTGCAAAGTTATGCATCTAGGAAAGAAAAACCCAAACTATGGTTACACGATGCAAGGTTCCACATTAGGAACCACCACCCAGGAAAAAGATTTAAATCTTCTCCAGGACCAAGCAGGAAGTCAGTCCTCACATATGGGTGACATCGGCGCCGATGGAGCCCCCATGCGGAGCATTTCCCCAGCTTTCAAAGAAAGCCTTTGGGAATGCAGCGAGCATGCGCGGTCCACTTCCCCCTCAAGGGTGCCATCTTGCTTAGTCTTCTTTTTTCCACTGAGCCCAACGGACGTGTTTCATTTTCACCAGAGGGAAAAGTTAATTTTTCGGCTTGGATCCGTGTTTTCTTCAGTTCGACGCCGTTTTCCCTTTCCCGCCTGGGCCCAGTACATCGGTATCGAGCCCGGACTTCATTTTTCGGTTTCTGTCCTTAGTGACTAGCGTATGCACCTTTTTTCTATTTTTTCACTGGTAGCCCTATCTTTTGACCTCGCAGGGGCACTTTTTCCCCCAATGGCTGCCAGCGGGTTTAAAAAGTGTGATCGGTGTAAGAAACTTATGTCTCTCACCGACACACATGACTGCTGCCTCCGCTGCCTCGGGCCCGATCATGACCCGATGATCTGTGGCCTGTGTGGGAAAATGTCCTCGAAGGCACTGAGGAGTTGGCAGCACCAAAAAGAAAGAATCTTCTCTGACTCCGCGTCCGGCCGGGCCTGGACTTCGTCAGAGCTCTCGACGTCTCGGGACTCTGATCCCGAACATCGCCGGGGTTCCTCTGAGAGGGGGTCTCCCTCACGGGAGCATCGCAGGAAGAAGAAACCCGTGAGGGCGGCGTCGGTGGATGCACTTGGTTCCTCCAGGGCCAGGTCGCATAGCCCCGAGCGCCGTCCCGGGTCTTCGGAGTCGGAGCGGCCTGCTAAACAACCTCATGTAGAGACGGAGAACCCTGGGTCATGTGAGTACTGTAGTCCTCGTGGACTGTCCTCCGGGGGAGCCGATGTCAGGCCCGACACCTTCGGAGCCCGAGTCGGGGGCTGCTGAGTCTCCTGAGCTCGGACTCAGGTTGACGGCCTTGGAGAGCAGCTTGACTGCCTTCATGGAACAGCAGCGGGCACTGATCGCTGGTCTTACCGGTGCATCTGCCCCGACCACTGGGACATCGACGTCCAAGTCGACCCCGGAGGCCGAGCTGATCCTCGAGTCCATGCGCTCTCGAGTCGATCCTCGGCCGAGGTCTCCCTCGGCCTCCCGTTCGGGACCGAGGTCGTCGATGCCGGTACTCTCAGCGTCGGGGCGGATTGCATCGGTGCCTGCCCGACCGGAGCCGCTCGATTCCTCCTCCGAGGGATCGGGCTGGGAAACAGAGGACAAGGAGTCCCTGGGCACATTTCGGACTTGGTGTGTCCCTTTGGACTCACCGGAGTCCGAGCCTTGGAGACGGTCCCTCCCGGAGGACACCCGATTCTCGGACTTCGTGCAGGATATGGCCAAGGTCTTGGCCTTCCCCGCGGATCCAGAGGAGGAGCCGAGGAGCTCGAGGCCCTGCAGTATGACTCTCTCCCCAAGGAGGCCTTTACTGTACCGGTTCCTCCGATGCTGGAACGGTTGCTCTTCCGCATGTGGGAGGCGCCGGCCTCGACGCTGGTTCTGAGCAAGCAGGTCGATTCCATCTATCGAGTCCGCAAGAGCCCCAGGTTCCAAAAGGCACAGCTACCGCACCACTCCATGGTTGTAGAATCGGCTGGAGGCCTGGAACCTGGATGGCCTGGAACCTGGATGGCCTCGGTAGAAAGTGCTTCCAGGGCTCAATGCTTGCTTGCCGTGTCCAGACCTACCTGCTGTACATGGGCATGTACCTTCGAGACCTGGCAAAGGAGATTGCTGGGTTCTCTGCTGGTCTCTCCGAGGAACCTTTGCAGAGGTTCCAGGCCCTGTCATCGGGGATCCGGGAGTGCTCGAAGTTTATCTCTCGAGCAGCCTATGATGGCTTTGAGGCTTCGGCCCGAGTAGCCGCGGCCGGCATCGGTGCACGCCGTCAGGCCTGGCTACAGTCATCGTACCTCGAGCCGTGGGTTCAGGACAAGTTGGTCGATGTCCCCTGCCGAGGTGAAAACCTCTTTGGCAAGCCCATGGCTGAAAAGGCTGCAGAACTTGAGTCCGAGACTCTCACCCGGACAAGGCTGTCCAGGAAAACCTCTGCCCCTTCTCAGAAGAAAGGCTCGGGGAAAAAAGACCTTTTACCCGAGGAAGTCATCTGCCTACAAATCATACCCTCAGTTTCAGGCCTCTGTAGCTCCCCAACAGGGTCAGCTGGCCAAGGGGCAGGGACATTGGCCCCGTAGGCAGAAAACCCCCAAGCCACCAGCTCCGGCTCCTGCACAGCAGGGAGCAGGGTTTTGACTCCAGTGGCATAGCCTCTCCTCCTCAGCTGGCCCCTCTCAGCACAGGAGGCCGGCTGACCCTGTATGCCCACAGGTTGTCAGCCATTACAAGGGATACCTGGGTGCTAAGCATAGTCCAGAGAGGCTATCTCCTCCACTTCCACCAGGTACCTCCCTTCTACTTTCCAGGGGAGCCTCCAAGACTCCCTCTGCACAGGGACTTACTCCTGCAGGAGTTAGCAGGTCTTCTAAAGGAGCAGGCGGTGGAACCAGTGCCCCACCACCTGAGAGGTCAAGGCTTCTATTCCAGGTACTTTCTGGTACCAAAAAGAACAGGAGGCCTCAGGCCCATCCTAGACTTGCTCAATCTCAACAAGTTCCTGGAGAGGGAAAAGTTCAAGATGCTTACCCTTGGAATCCTGCTGCCCTACCTCCAGCAGGGATATTGGCTATGCTCCTTATACCTAAAGGATGCTTATACTCACATCCTTATTCATCCAGACCACAGACAATATCTCTGATTTGTAGTGGGAGGAAACCATTACCAGTATAGGGTACTCCCTTTTGGCCTAACCTCCGCCCCCAGGGTTTTCACCAAGTGCCTGGCGGTGGTGACGGCCTATCTCAGAGTTCAAGGACTCTTTGTCTTCCCATACCTGGACGACTGGCTCATCAGGGGTCAGTCTCCACAGGAAACCAATCAAGCCACCCTCCGTACTGTGTCTCTCTTCTCCAGCTTCTGGGATTTGTCATAAACTTTGCAAAGTCCGCTTTGCGCCCCTCACAAAACATGGAGTTCATATGAGCAAGACTAGACACCCTTCAAGCGAAGGCCTTCTTACCCGTGGACAGGGCCCACAGACTAATGGATCTGGCCAGACAGTTCCACAGCAATTCTCTAGTCTCCGCCAGACAATTCCTAAGGCTCTTAGGCCACATGGCATCTACGGTCCATGTAACTCCAAATGCCCGTCTGCACATGAGGCCCACTCAGTGGGGCCTAAGGACTCAGTGGCTGCAGGCCACAGGAAACCTGATGGATAAAGTGAGGGTGTCCAATCTACTGGCAGATTCTCTGCAGTGGTGGCTTCATCTCCCGAATCTGCTGCAAGGGGTGCCTTTTCAAGCACCTCCACACTCATGTGCTGACAACCGATGCTTCTCTTCAAGGTTGGGGTGCACATTGCCAAGGAGCATGCACTCAAGGCCTGTGGTCTCCTTGGGAGGCCACACAGCAAATCAATTTCCCAGAGTTCAGAGCGATCCGCTTAGCCCTGCGGACTTTCTCTCATGTCCTATGTCCTCTCTCAGCAGTCCGTCTTAATCCAGACGGACAATCAAGTTGCTATGTTCTATGTGAACAAGCAAGGGGGCACAGGCTCCCGACCTCTTTGTCAGGAAGCACAGGACCTGTGCTCCTGGGCAGTCAAGCATGGCATACTTCTCAAGGCGGTCTATCTCCCGGGACAGGAGAATTACCTGGCAGACAAGATGAGCAGGATCCTACAGCCACACGAATGGCAGTTGAATCCTCTGGTAGTTCAACAGATCTTCCTCAGATGGGGTCTTCCCACCATTGATCTGTTTGCCAGTCCACTGAACCGTCAACTTCCCAGGTTCTGCTCCAGACAACCGCATCCTCTCAGAGTAGCAGTGGATGCATTTCTCATACCATGGTCTACAGGCCTCCTATATGCGTTTTCTCCAACGCCTCTAGTGCCCAAAACACTGTTCAAAGTGATCCGGGATAAGGCCTCGGTGATCCTGGTGGCCCCCAGATGGCCAAGGCAACCGTGGTTCCCACTTCTTTTACAACTAGCGGTGGATGCTCCTCTTCCTCTGGGGATGCAACACGATCTCCTGTCTCAGGAGCAGGGATCTCTCTTACACCCCAATCTCCAGTCCCTCAATCTGATGGTCTGGCTGCTGAAAGGGTAGTTCTAGCACCCTTACTGCTGCCTAGAGAAGTGGAGGATGTGGTCTTGGCCTCTAGGAGGCAGTCTACTCGGAAGTCATATGCTCTTAAGTGGCGTAGGTTCTCCACCTGGTGTGCCCAGCACAAAGAGGATCCTTTCTCATGCCTGGTACCGGTGGTGCTGCAGTATTTGCTGCACCTGTCCAATCTAGGCCTTAAATCCAACTCTGTTCGGGTCCACCTCAGTGCTCTCTCAGTGCACCACTCACCGGTGGAGGGTCAGTCTCTCTCAAGCCACCCTTTGGTAGCTCGCTTCCTCAGAGGCCTGCTTTTGCTTAAGCCTCCAGTTCGTCCACCTGCCCCTGAGTGTGATTTGAATGTGGTCTTGCAACAACTTACTTGCCCATCATTTGAGCCTATGGCTACTTGTCCTTTGCGCTTTCTTTCCTGGAAAGCATTATTTTTGGTAGCTCTTACCTCAGCAAGGCGAGTAAGTGAGCTTCAAGCCCTGGTGTCAGAGGCACCATACACTAGGTTCTATAGGAACAGAGTAGTCTTACAGACTCACCCTAAGTTCCTTCCAAAGGTTGTCTCCTCCTTCCACCTCAATCTGGAGATGGTTCTTCCAACTTTCTTTCCCAGGCCACATGCCAGCCGGGCTGAGATGGTCTTGCATACCCTGGACTGTAGGAGGGCGTTGTCCTTCTACCTTGACCGTACGCAGGGACACCGAAGGGCTGTGCAGCTCTTCGTCTCTTTTGACCCTAATAAGCTGGGGTTACCTGTCTCCAAGTGTACCCTGTCCATTTGGATAGCAGACTGTATCGCCTGGGCGTACAGGGCAGCCGGCCTCTCCTTGCAGGGTCGAGTCACGGCTCACTGTGTCAGGGCGAAGGCTGCGTCAGTAGCTCATCTCCGCTCTGTTCCGTTGGCAGACATCTGCCGGGCTGCTACTTGGTCTTCAAGCCAGACTTTTGCGGCCCACTACTGCCTCGAGAGGGAGTCCCGCAGGGACAGTGCTTTCGGACAGGCGGTACTCCGTAATCTCTTTGAGGTATAAGCAACTCCTACCCTCCGGCCCTGGTGTTGGGCTACCATTCGGGGGGCGTTCTCAGAGAAGAATCTTTTCACACATGCTGAGGCTCTATAGGGAGCTCATTTTTTCAGCTTTGGGTCCCCGGTAGCCTTAAGCTGGGGAGTCCCATATGTGAGGACTGACTTCCTGCTTGGTCCTGGAGAAAGCATAGTACTCTCCTGCTGCTCCTGGAGAACACCTGTTACAGGTATCAGTCCTCACAACCCTCCCTCCTCCCCTTGGAGTTGCAGTCATATAATTTATTTGTTTTTTGCTGTCTTTTAGCTATGTCATCAGACTGAGCAAGGTGGCACCCTTGGGTGGGAAGGGGACCACACATGCGCGCTGCATTCCCAAAGGCTTTCTTTGAAAGCTGGGGAAATGCTCCGCATGGGGGCTCCGTCGGCGCTGACGTCACCCATATGTGAGGACTGATTCCTGCTGCTCCTGGAGAACACCTGTTACAGGTGAGTAACTACGCTTTATCTCGGATAACTTGTTGAAACATGCTCAGTGTGCAGCGGCTGCCAAGAAGACAAATAAAATGCTAGGAATCATAAGGAAATGGAAAGGAAAGGAATAAGAACATAAGATATGCCATACTGGATCAGACCAAGGTCCATCAGGCCCAGTATCCTGTTTCCAACCGTGGCCAATCTAGGTCATACGTACCTAGCAGTTTCCCCAAAAGACACAGGTTCCACAATGCTTGTATTGGGTCAAGCATTGATATCCTGGGTCCCTTCTTAATAATGGTTTATGGACCTTTCCTCCAGGAACTTGTCCAAACCTTTAAACCCAGCTACATTAACAGCCTTTACTACATCCTCCGGTAACAAATTCCAGAGTTTGATTACACGTTGAGTGAAAAAATATTTTCTTTTATTAGTCTTAAATAATTTACCCTGCACCTTCATTGCATGTCCCCTAGTCTTTCTATATTCTGATAACGTAAACAATCGATCTATGTTTACCCGTTCCACTCCATTCATTAATTTATAGACTTCTATCATATCTCCCCTCAGCCGTCTCTTTTCCAGGTTAAAGAGCCCTAACCTTTCTATCCTTTCTTCATAGGCGTATCCTTCCATCCCCTTTACCATTCTGGTGGCTCTTCTGTGAACCTTTTCTAATATCGCTGTAACATTTTTAAGATATGGCGACCAGAATTGCACATAATATTCAAGGGGCGGTCTCACCATGGAACGATATAGAGGCATTCCTTAGCGTCTCTCCAGGCTAGTCCTGAACCTTTGGGGTCTTGCTCCTCCTCCAGCAGCTTGGAGACTGAGAAAACGTCACTTTTGTTGATGTCACCGGTATAAATATTCCAGATCCGCTTCCAGACATCAGTATTCTCAGTCTTCAAGCAGCTGGAGGGTTGTAAGCCCGAAGACAGGGCTCACTTAGAGGAACAATTAAGCTGTGTAAAATAGCTGATAGACTTTGAAAAGATTTAGTGTGCTGGGGGAGAGAGATTATGGTCAGCTGTAGTGCTGAGCTGCTTATTTCTGTCTTTTGTTTTCACTATCCTCCCTCCTCCCCCCTCCTCCCAACGCCCCCCTCCTCCCCCCTCTTGCCTGTGCTCTTTTGGGGGAGACTGCCTGGTGATGCCTTCGGGGGCACTGTACTGACCTCCGGTTCCCGATCCCGCAAAGGAATTGGGTGAGGAACCGGCTGCTGAGCATCAAGCAAAGTTAGTGTACTGCTCTGCAGATCTACCGCCGAAGTCTGTTGTCGGCGAGACCTGACAGGCTGTGCAGTCAATGGCAGGCTGTTCTTCGCCTCGGGCGCTGAAGCCGCGATCACGGCTGAGCGCAGAGAGGCTGTTTCCCGCAGATGGCAGTGCCTATGACGAGGTAAGGGGCTGGGGTCATCGAATCTTTCCTTTCCGGCCTTGTCGGGGTTCTCGGGTTGTGTGTGCAGGCGGTGGTAGGCCGCGCCTTGGGGGAAAAGCGCGCAGGCGGGAATTTCCTTTCTTCGCTGACGCCGGCCTGCTTGCAGGCTTCGTTTTGCCCGAGAGAGGCCTCGTTCTTCGGGTTTCTTTTTAGGAGCGAGGTGTAGGCAGTCCGGGGGGGTTTCTCTCCTCCTCTCACCTTGCATTTGTAAAAACAAAAAAAAAAAAAGAGAGGATGGTTCTTGTGTGAGCTGGGGCTGTTTTGGTCAGGCCTGGAAATTGTGTTCTCTGAGTTCCTAGAAACGGTATGCCGTCCAAACCTCTCTGTCTGCTTTGTGGTTCCAAGAGGGGGGCTGTTTCCGAAACAGGGGTCTGCCGTACCTGTTTTAGGGATGCGGCATCCATGGAGCAGGGGCTTGGAGAGGATGTGGAGGACCCAAGGGAGGGCGCTTCGGGCCTCTCTGAGCCTCCCGCTTCAAGTGAGCCTGTTTTGGAGCCAGTAGCGGAGCCATCATCCCTACAGGGGGGTAGGGTGTCACAGGAGCAGCTCCCTGGTGGCTTCCCCTCAGTTTGTCGCTCTGCTACAGCAGGCATTCGTCAGAGTGCAGGGTCAGCCCGCCTCCAGCTCAGCTGAGAGAGGCTTGGGAGACAAGCGTCCGGGAACTCCTTTAAGCACAGGGGGGTCAGGACTTCCCGCGAAGAGACTACGATCCGGGAACGCAACGTCCGGTCAGTCCGTGTGTTCAGAGGGCGTTGAGCTAGAGGACCTGGGACAGGATTTAGAGTTTGAGGATGATTTGGAAGAAGGGGAGATTATCGAGCAGGAGGATCAGGCACGGGTGGTTCGCATTTTTAGAAAAGATGAGCTGCCGGCGCTCATATCCGAAACGCTTAGGGCGCTTAATATGCCATCAGTGGGTCAGCCAGAGGAAGCGGAGTTGGAGGACCCATTGTTACAAGCTTTTTGTAAGTCTCAGAAAGTTTTCTCTGTGCACAGGGTGGTTAAAGAGATGATACAAGGTGAATGGGATATGCCGGAGGCTGGATTAAAAGGGTCCAGAGTGATGTCTCGACTGTATCCTTTAGCAGAGCAGGATCGAGAATTGTTGAAGTCTCCTAAGGTGGACGCCTCGGTTTCGGTGGTTACTAAGAAAACCACGATTCCGGTGGAAGGGAGTGCTGCGCTGAAAGATGCGCAGGATAGGAAATTAGACACCTTGTTGAAACAGGTTTTTGACGTTAATGCCCTGTCCCTGCAAGCTTCCATTTGTGGAGCTTGGGTGGCCAGGGCTTGCCTGCGTTGGGCTCAAAATCTTCAGTCTGAAAGGGTGGAGTCGGCGGCTGAAGCAGCCAGGATAGAGACGGGGGCAGCTTATCTAGCCGACATTCACTATGATCTGGTTCGGGGGTTGTCCAATAGCATGGCATCGGCGGTGGCGGCCAGGAGGTATCTGTGGTTACGGAATTGGGTGGCGGATACTTCTTCCAAATCCAGGCTTAGTAAGCTTCCGTTTAAAGGGACGCTCTTGTTTGGCGAGGATTTGGAAAAGTTTGTGAAGGATTTGGGGGAGTCCAAGGGGGGGTAGACTCCCAGAGGATAGGCAGAAGCAAGGCCGCTTGGGGCCGCCAGCTAGGGGGCAACAAAAGGAGTTTCGGCGTTTTCGTTCCCCTAAGTTTGGCCAGGTGCAAAGGGGCCGTTTTCCCTATCGTAGTCAGGGATTTTGAGGCTTCAGGGGAGCAAGTAGAGGTTTTGCGGCCTCTTCTTCCTCCAATCTCCGTAAGTCACAATGAAGCTAGGGAGGTCCAGGCGGGGCAGGAGCCGATAGGGGGTCACCTGCAGAGGTTTTATCCTGCCTGGACCCAAATCACATCCGATCAGTGGGTGCTGGAAGTTATCCAAGAGGGTTATGCCTTGGAACTACAGCGTCCAGTGACCGAGTCTTTCGTGCAATCCCCGTGCAAGGCGCGGTTCAAGACCGCGGCGGTAAAGCAGACCCTAGACCATCTACTCTCACTCCAGGCGGTGGTGCCCATTCCACCAGACCAATGCGGTTGCGGTCGGTACTCCATTTATTTCGTGGTGCCCAAAAAGGAAGGGTCCTTCCGGCCTATTTTGGATCTCAAACGCGTCAATTGCTGTCTAAGAATGTCTGTCTCATTTTCGGATGGAGACGCTGCGATCGGTCATAGTGGCTGTACGCGAGGGAGAGTTTCTTACGTCTCTCGATTTGTCGGAGGCTTATCTGCACATTCCCATACGGCGGGAGCATCAGAAGTTTTTGAGGTTCGCAGTTCCGATGGGGCATTTTCAGTTTCAGGCATTGCCGTTTGGCCTAGCGACGGCGCCGCGAGTCTTCACCAAAGTGATGGTGATGGTGGCCGCGGCGTTGAGAAAGGAAGGGCTTCTGGTGCATCCTTATCTGGACAATTGGTTGATTCGGGCGAAGTCCAGAGGGGAGAGCGAGGCGACCACAGCCAAAGTGGTGGCGTTCTTGCAGAGCCTCGGTTGGGTAGTCAATTGGACCAAGAGCAGTTTGACTCCATCTCAGTCCCTGGAGTATCTGGGAGTGCGGTTCAATGCGAGGGTTGGAAAGGTATTTCTGCTGCGGAGCCGGGCGCAGCGTTTGCGGGGACTGATCCGCAAGTTTCTTCGCACCAGGTGTCCTACGGCCTGGCAATATCTGCAGGTGCTGGGAACAATGGCAGCGATGCTCAAGGTGGTGCCCTGGGCGAGGGCGCACATGCGGCCGCTGCAAAGAGCGTTGCCAAGACGGTGGTCCCACCAGAACGACGATCTCTCCCGACCTGTCCCTGTCAGCCGGAAACGCGTCTATCCCTTCTTTGGTGGTTGAGGGCGGAGAGTTTGGAGAAAGGAATGCCGCTGGAGGTGCCGGACTGGATTCCCCTGACGACGGATGCCAGCCTTTCAGGTTGGGGAGCGCATGTCCTGGGGAGATACACACAGGGGATGTGGTCTGCCCAGGAAAAGTCCTGGTCGATCAACAGGTTGGAGTTGCGAGCGGTAGTTCTGGCACTGCAAAAGTTTCAGGGGTGCCTTCGTGGGAGAGCTGTGAGGGTATTCTCCGACAATGCAACAGCGGTGGCCTATATCAACCGACAAGGGGGCACCAGCAGTGTCGCGCTGGAAGCCGAGGCCGATCGATTGTTCGACTGGGCCGAGCAGCATCTGGTAGCGGTGACAGCGGCACATGTCGCGGGGGTGGAAAATGTAGAGGCCGATTTCCTGAGTCGGGTAAGAGTGGATCCGGGGGAGTGGTCTCTCCACCCTCAGGTGTTCGAGAGGCTGGTGCAACGGTGGGGCCCTCCGGTCATGGATCTCATGGCGACTTTTCAAAACTCAAAGGCCAGTCGGTTCTTCAGCAGAAGAAGAGAAAGGATGTCGGAAGGTCTGGATGCCTTAATTCAACCATGGCCGGAGGGTCGTTTGCTCTATGTGTTCCCGCCGTGGGTGTTACTCGGCCATGTGCTGCAGCGAATACAACTTCACAGAGGGCCGGTGATTGTAATTGCTCCGGATTGGCCAAGGCGACCATGGTATGCAGATCTAGTCCGGCTGCTGGGGGACAGGCCTTGGAAGCTGCCGGTTCGGAGGGACCTGTTAATGCAGGGACCTCTGTTGATACCTCAGGTGGATCGGTTCTCGCTTATGGCTTGGCTATTGAAAGGGCGAGGTTGACGGCGAGAGGTTATTCGACGGTGGTGGTGAACACGTTGCTGAGAGCTCAGAAGAGATTGACTTCTTTAGCATATATTCGTGTTTGGCGAGTGTTTGAAGCCTGGTGTGTGCGTCACAAGGTTACGGCTTTGAGAGCTTCGATTCCTCAGGTACTGGCGTTTTTTCAGGAAGGCTATGAAAAGGGGTTAGCGGCTGCTACTCTGAAGGTGCAGTTGGTGGCTCTTTCCTGCTACCGGGGTAAGATAAGAGGACAGTGTAAACGGGGGCGCTGGCCGTGAATGTCCACAGTCTTGGCAAAGGCAAAATATTATTATGACTTGCAAAGGATTGTGGGGGATGTAGTTCATTCATACCAGAATCAGCCGTTCACAAAATAATGAGTTGTGATGCTCGAGTGTAAGCAAAGAAAAACAGATTTTATTCATGGGGTTAATTCTCCCACACAGATTTACTTGGTAACACAAAAGAACACTTGCTTCAAGTATTGTACTCAGGAAAAACAAAACATGATATAAGGTAACTGAACTTCTTAAGCAATAAATCAATAAAGACCTTGATGGGAAACAGAAAAGGTCTTTTTGATGGCTCCTGCTAATGACCTTCTTAGCAGTGCTCCAAAAGGCAAAAACAAAACCCAAAAGTAACAAAAAAACTGTTCTTTATCAAGGATAACTTTCTTCTATTTACACACACAAAAAAAAGAAGTTTCCTTCCAGAGCTCACATGCACTTGTGCCTGGCTCAATTACCAATAATTAGCCAGCTGTAAACCCCTTTGCTGGTTCACTCTCTTTACGTGGCTCAATCCTACCCTAAAGCTTTCTTGCAGAGACTTTTCTGGGTAGATAAAAGAACAAGTTACAGTTCCTTTTGGTGGTTTTTGTATTAGTGAGAAAGTACTTTAAAACAGCAGCCTAGACAGAGAGCAATCCATGTATTCATTCTGATCATTTGATATATTTCCTTCTTCCTCAAATATCATGGAATCAATATCATGGTCTGGCTCAGAGGAATTCCTTAATTGATCATTCTCAGGATAATATTTGTTTCCCTGCTGTCTTCCTGGAGAAGAGCTAGGGCATAAATCAAAGTTCATACCTGAGCTTCCTTTGCTGTTAGGTTTCCTCTCCAGGTATCCTGGCCAGTAAGTCCAGCTTTTATGTCCAACCTTCCAATCAAGATCCCTGGACACTGGGTCTCTCTTCACATACCTTCTTGTACCGGTCTTAGGGCCCCTTCCAAATGCAGCCGTCTCCTTCAAAGGTGCCGTCTGGGAATTCCTGGCTCTATAACCCCACTCCTCTGGCTTCCTCCAGTCCAATGGAGTATGCTTGCCTCTGGAATCACTCCTAACACACGTACTGCTGTGGGCTCCTTCTTTAGACCTCCAAGATGTCTTTCTCTTCTTCCTTCCACGTTGCTTCTGCTGTTGTAGTCCTCTCTCTTCTTTCTCCAATGGCTTCTGCTTCTGTCTCTCCTTGTTCTCCTGGTTCTGTCTGCTCTGTCTCTGTGTAGAATATCCTTTATTTTTAACGTGCTTAGAGGGACACTCCACCCTAGCACAGCCCAGGTGTGCTGAATCAAGCCCTGCCCCTGGAGATGAGTGATTGGGGATTACCTCATAGCTCTCCTGATTGAACACATGTTTCCCCACTTCAGCCCTCCTAGAGGCTGTTTGAAACCTGGTGCATTCTGGGACTGGTAGTCTTTTATGAAAACTTTCTGTTTAAGTATTTCTACCATTAAAGACAGGTTGCTTGTTCAAAACCAATTCACCTCTTTTATAGCTCCCTCCTGAACTATGATAAGCTTCCTTATCACAACAGGTTCTAGGGGGACATCCGGATGTCAAGCGTTTTTTGCGAGCGGTTGTGTTGTTACGTCCTCCATGTAGGCACCTAGTTCCTAAGTGGGACTTGCATTTGGTGCTGGAAGCTTTAGTGCAGGCGCCCTTTGAGCCTTTGGTGAGGGCGTCGTTGAAGGACCTTACCCTGAAGGTCGTCTTTTTGGTGGCTATTTCGTCCGCCAGGAGAATTTCGGAGTTACAGGCGTTATCCTGTAGGGAACCCTTTCTGGTGTTTAGTGATTCCAAGGTGGTATTAAGGCCGGTACCTTCTTTTTTGCCCAAGGTGGTATCGCCGTTTCATGTGAATCAGGTGGTGTCCCTGCCGGTCTTTAGGGTCGACAGGGAAGCTCCCACTGATAAGCGGTTACATAGATTGGACATTCGGAGAGCGTTGCGGAGGTATTTGAAGGGTACAGCTTTGTTCCGTCGTTCAGATAGACTGTATTGTTTGGGGGCCCGAACAAGGGTCAGGCTGCGTTGAAAGCATCCATTGCTAGGTGGCTTAAAGAGGCTATTGCGTCCGCATATCTTTCCGGATGGTTTGCGGGCTCATTCGACTAGAGCACAGGCTACCTCTTGGGCGAAGAGGAGTTTGGTGCCGGCAGTGGAGATTTGTAGGGCAGCTACTTGGTCTTCCTTGCATTCTTTTACCAGACATTACCGGCTGGATTTGCAGGTGGAACGTGATGCCTGTTTTGGATCGGCGGTGCTTCAGGCGGGGATAGCGGGTCCCTCCCGTTGATTCTTGGCACTGCTCTGTTACATCCCCAAAGGTTCAGGACTAGCCTGGAGAGACGCTAAGGAAGGTGAAATTAGACTTACCTGCTAATTGTTGTTCCTTTAGGAACTCCAGGCTAGTCCTGTATCCCTCCCGAATCAGAAGTGGACTGTGGCCTGAAGCTGCGGAGAGGTAACAGGTAAGCTTCTTTTTTTTTTTCTGGTACCCAGGGTATCAGCCTATGTCTTTCCTGTCAGAAAATTGGGATCTCAGCACGTTATGTGATAGTTGGATCGGACACAAAGATTTTTACATAGAGTTCGTTCCCTTTAGTTCTCTTATCTGTTAAGTTCAAGATAAATTGTTAGTAGGTCTACGACTTAATTGTTGCTCTGGAGAGTTTGCTTTGTCATTAGGTTACTGATGTCTGGAGGCGGATCCGGAGTATTTATACCAGTGACATCAACAAAAGTGACGTTTTCTCAGTCTCCAAGCTGCTGGAGGAGGAGCAAGACCCCAAAGGTTCAGGACTAGCCTAGAGTTCCTAAAGGAACAACAGTTAGCAGGTAAGTCTAATTTCACCTTATAATATCCTTTGTGTTATTTTCCATTCCTTTCCTTATGATACCTAGCATTTTATTTGCTCTCTTGGCCGCCGCTGCACACTGAACCGAGGGTTTTAACATGTTATCCACAATGATGCCTAAATCTTTTTCCTGGGTGGTGGTTCCTAATGTGGAACCTTGCATCGTGTAACCATAGATTGGGTTGTTCTTCCCTAGGTGCATAACTTTGCACTTGTCCACATTAAATTTCATCTGCCATTTTGATGCCCAGTCTTCCAATTTATCAAGATCCTCTTGCAATTTTCCACAATCCTCTTGGGTTTTAACAACTTTAAATAGTTTTGTGTCATCTGCAAATTTGATAACCTCACTCGTTATTCCACTTTCCAGGTCATTTATGAATATGTCAAAAAGCAGCGGACCCAGCATAGATCCCTGGGGTACACCACTATTCACCTTTCTCCATTGGGAAAATTGGCCATTTAGCCCTACCCTCTGCTTTCTATCTTTTAACCAGTTCCTGATCCACAATAGTACACTGCCTCCTATCCCATGACTCTTGAGAATCTTATCTAGGTCTTTCATAGCCATTCTGCCAAGAGCAATGCGTCGTCTGATTTCTTGACTGCTTGTTGCTTCTTTATTGATAGTTGATCCAAGTAGGTTAAAGTTGTTCACAATTTCAATTTCTTCTCCTTCAATGATGAACCTGTTGATTATGCCAGTTGTCATGATCTTTGTCTTCTTTACATTAAGGTGCAGGCCCATTTTGAGACTATGTTCTTTGATTGTGAGAAGCAAATGCTTCAGATCATCTTCACTTTCAGCCAGTAATGTGGTATCATCAGCATAGCGAAGGTTGTTGATGAGTCTTCCACCAATCTTCACACCTCTGTTGTCTTCATACAATCCTGCTTCTCTGATGATTTGTTCTGCATATAAATTAAACAGGTAGGGGGAAAGTATGCAGCCTTGTCTTACACCTTTGCTTATTTTAAACCATTCTGTTTCTCCTTGTTCCGTTCGAACTGTTGCTTCTTGATCAATGTACAGATTGCGCAAGAGAACGATCAGGTGTTCTGGTATACTCATGCTTCTTAATGTGGCCCAGAGTTTCTCATGGTTTACACAGTCAAAAGCCTTGCTATAGTCGATAAAGCACAAATAGATATCCTTTTGGTATTCTTTAGTCTTTTCAAGGATCCATCTCACATCCGCAATGATGTCTCTCGTTCCTCGCCCTTTCCTTGAACCCTGCTTGCACTTCAGGTAGTTCTTGTTCCAGGTATGGTTGTAGTCTCTTTTGAATAATCTTCAGTAGAATCTTGCTTGCATGTGGGTTCAGAGCGATTGTGCGATAATTTCCACAGTCAGTTGAATCACCTTTCTTTAGTATTGGTATAAACACAGATCTTTTCCAGTCAGTTGGCCATGATGTTGTCTTCCATATTTCTTGGCAGAGCCTTGTGAGTACGGTAACAGCTGCATCAGATTGCTACTATACTTCTATGGGAATGCTGTCAATGCCTGGTGCTTTGTTCTTTGATAAGGCTTTCAATGCTGCTTCAACTTCTTCTTTCATCACCAATGGTTCCCGATCATAAGGTACAGGTTGAAACCGCTGTTGGTCCACTTGATCTTTATCATATAAAAACTCTGTAAATTCCTTCCACCTTTTCTTGATCTTCTCAGCATCATTCAACATAGAACCTTGAGCATCTTGTAACATTCCAATTCGAGGCTGGAACTTTTTCTTTAACTCTCGTAGTTTTAGGAAAGCCGAACTTGTTCTTCCTATAATAGTTTCTGCTTCTATTTCCTAGCAAGTGTCATTGTAGTACTTTTCCTTGTCCTGTCTTGCTGCACGTTGGAAATCTCTGTTGAGTTCTGCGACTGTCTTTCTTTCTCCTCTGGCTTTAGCTTCTCTGCGTTTCTGGGCAATTTTCAGTGTTGTTTCCGTCATCCATTTTGGCCGTTTTTGCTTTTTCACCTTTTGTAGAGACTTCTCGCTTTCTTCCAACACAACCTTCTTGATGTCATTCCATAACTCTTCTGGAGCTCTGTCATTTGTATCTAAAGCAGCAAATCGATTTTGCAGGCAGTCTTTAAATTCCAGTGGTATATTCTCAAGGTCATATTTTGCTGCATTCATAAGTGGTTTGCTCTTTTTCAACTTTAGCTTGAGTTTGCATACTAGTAGTTGATGATCTGTACCACAGTCAGCTCCAGGTTTTGTCTTTGTTGATGTTACAGAGCTTTTCCATCGTTGACTTCCACAGATGTAGTCAATTTGATTTTTATACAATCCATTGGGTGAAGTCCATGTGTACAGTCACCGCTTGTGTTGCTGGAAGAAGGTGTTTGAGATGAATAGATCATTGGTCTTGCAGAATTCTATCAGTCTTTCTCCAGCTTCATTTCTGTTGCCAAGTCCATATTTTCCAACTACTTTGCCTTCTTCTTTGTTGCCATCTTTTGCATTCCAGTCACCCATGACTATCAGGATATCCTGTTTGCATGTTCTGTCAATTTCAGCTTGTATTGGTTCATAGAACTCTTCAATTTCATTCTCTTCAGCAGCTGTTGTTGGGGCATATACTTGAATTATAGTTGTGTTGATAGGCAATCCTCGTAGACGAATAGAGATTAAGCGTTCACTGACTGCATTGTATTTCATTACAGTTCTTGCAAGTTTCTTCTTTATTATAAATGCAACACCATTTCTTCTTTGTCTTTCATTTCCAGCATAGTAGACCATGTGATCATTTGATGCAAAGTGCCCCATGCCAGTCCATTTCAGTTCGCTGACACCCAACAGATCAAGTTGTACACGTTCCATTTCATTCTTGACCACCTCCAACTTCCCTTGGTTCATGCTTCGTGCGTTCCATGTTCCAACATGTAAGACATCTTTACAGCTTCTGACTCTCATTTCATGCGCAGCTACATCAGCAGTCAGACTTCCCGAGGGCTTTGATCCAACCACATCATAAATGCTGGCTTTACTCTGAAAAGTCTTCAGCTCTTCCCCAGTAGCTAGTTGAGTGCCTTCCGACCTGGGGGTCTCATTTTCCAGCACCATAGCACAATTTGTTTTGTTGTAACTATCCATTGGGTTTTCATGGCAAGATACAGAAGTAGATTGCCGGGCCTTTCTTCCGCGCAGTTTAAGTTTGGTATTGTTGCCGTTGTCACAAAAATGTGATCCTCCGCCGTCAACACTGTCCCATTCTGCTGCTGCCCAGATGGGTGGTTTGTCTTGTTCTGGCACCTCAGCTGAGACCTGTCCATCTTGGGAGACCCTGCCAGTAGTTAAACTACCGATAGTTTAGCTCTCAGCATCACTGATGCACGCAAGCCCTCACAGCACGACAAGCTGCAAACCAAGTGAGAGCATTTTTTTTTTTTTCAAAAAAGTGTTTATTGAAAGCACGTAATATGGTACAAAACAGCAAAGAAAAAGTTGCTTCAGTTTTTCAATATACAGTCATAAAACAAATACCGACATACCCCGGGCAGGGCTGTATCTTGTCCTCCGCCCTAGGGTGTTACAACGGTACAAAACAAATTTTTCCTTCTACCAAACCCCTCCCTTCCCCCCTCCCTCCCCCCACCCACCCCTCCCTCCCGGGATCTGGGGGACCTATCGGGCCATCTCTCCTCAGTTGGCTATAAACCTCCGCAATGCCTATCCTAAACACAAAATTTCACTACGAATTTTGGGCCCCAGTATTTGAATATATGGTATCCACACCATAAGAAAGGAAGCCCAGCTCTGGGGGTGTCTTTGTGCACTCCTCCTCTCCAGAAGCATAAACTGATGGAACCCATTGCGCCACTCCCAAAAGGAGGGGGCCGCGGGCTCCAGCCACCGCCGCAGCACAGGACTTTTCCCCACCAGACATGCCTTCCGTATCAACAGTTTCTGCCATCTACCCTTCGGGTGGAGTGGTCCCAATTGATCCAGCGCCACGAGCCGCCCTGTCCAGGAGACCTGCTGTTGCAGTAGGCCGCTTAAAAAATTTGGTATCTTTAACCAATAGCGGCGAATATGCGGGCAGCCCCACCACATATGACCCAAGTCTGATAACGGACGAGCACATTTCGGGCATCCCCCATAGTCCGTAAGATGACTACGCAGTGCCCGCCTCGGAGAGAAATGGGCTCGTACAATACTCTTACATTGGATTTCCCGCCATCTAACTTCCTCCACCAGCCGGGCTACCCGGCACAACGCAGCACAAATAGAGCCCGGAGCCACCTCACAACTCAGTTCCCGCGCCCAGGAAGCCTCCTCTGCTGAGTAGTCTACCGGCGTCCCGTAGGGTTCCAATGCTTTTTGAAAGTATGTAATAGTAAGTGCGGTCCCCACCTCAAGGGCAAAGAATTCTAAGATCCGCGCGGAATGGTCACTCTTCAGTTCTCGTCCCGCAACTGAACCCACATAGTGAGATAACTGCAGGTATGGAAACAAAGAAGCTTTAGGGCACAAATCATATTCCCGACACAACGCTGCCAAGGATTTACACCGCCCGTCCAAATCAACTACATGCCTCAGCAACCGTATCCCGACCTGCGCCCATTGACCGAAGGGGGCCGACTCCGATCCCGGTGGAAATTGGGCATTGCCTTGTAACGGCAACCAGCTCGAAATCTCCGGTGAACTCCCCCACAATTTATTAAGCCTCTGCCAGGTACGCCGCGCCGCCTATATCAGCACACTATTCACTACGCGACTCGGCAAAACCGCACGCGGTAGGTGTAAAACCGCCAGCAACGAGTGCGGTGCTACGAGGGCCTCCTCCAGCTCCCTCAGAGTATACACCTCAGTATTACCAAACCAGTCCCCCAGGTGTCTAGCCTGGCAGGCCAAGGCATAGGCCCAGAGATCGGGCACACCAATTCCCCGGATCTCCATCCCCCCCTCAAACGGCGCATTGGTATACGCGCTGTGGCTCCCCTCCAAAGAAACCCACGAAACTCCCGTTCGATACGCAGAAGGTCACGACGTAGCAGCCACACCGGTAAAGTTTGTAGCCAGTAAAGGATCCGTGGCAGTATCACCATCCCCAAAACTGCCGCCCTACCTAGTAAGGACAAGGGGAGAGGGGTCCAGGCCTGGAGCTGCGAGCGAACCCTGGACCAGATACGCTCAAAGATCCGCTTATACAGCACCGACGTATCTTTAGTGAGCTCGATCCCCAAATAAATAAAGGAGGCACCGGCCCATCGCAATGGGAAGCTCCCTCCCCAATGCCCCTGGAGCCGACCCCCAACATCCAAGGCTTCCGATTTGTCTCGATTAATCCGCAGCCCCGCAAAGTCACCATAACGAGAAAATTCGGCAAGTAAACACGGCAACGAGCGTTGCGGGTCGCACAAATGGACTAGAATGTCATCCGCGAAAGCGGCCACTTTAAAACCACAGGGCCCAACACGGACACCTCGAATCTCGTTAGAGTCCGCTATACTCCACAACAACGGATCCAGTGTCAGCACAAACAATAACGGGGAGAGTGGACAGCCCTGGCGAGTGCCCCGTTCGAGGTTGAAGGATTCAGACAGCGCCCCATTACACAAAATGCTGGCTGTAGGCTTTGCATATAGTAACTCCACCATCCTAATAAAGGGGTCGCCCAGCCCATACCGGGGCAAGAGAAACTTCATGTAGTCCCAATTGACCCGGTCGAACGCCTTCTCCGCGTCAAAACTGATCAATAAGGACTGCACCTCTCGCGCACGCACCCATTCCATAGAGGCTAGGATCTTCCGCAAGTTCCGCACAGCATGCCGCCCTTGTACAAAACCCACCTGCGAATCATGTAACAAGCCCCCCAGGACAGCAGCCAAACGGTCAGCTAGGACCTTCGCTAGCACTTTCAAATCGAAATTCAATAAAGAGATGGGCCGATAGGAGGCAGCCAGCATAGGGTCCTTACCGGGCTTAGGTATGAAAGTGATAAACGCATGATTCATTCCCCAACCAAACCGCCCCTGCTCCACCCTCCGGCGGTACACCTCGGTCAGAACTGGGGCAACCCGGCTAACTAGCAACTTATAGAACTCCGCCCCAAAACCGTCCAGGCCTGGCGATTTGTAGCGGCTAGCCCCCAGGATTACTTTATGGACCTCCTCTTCAGTCACCGGCGCACCCAGTACCGAATGCTGCTCCGCGGTCAACTTAGGGAGTCGCAACCCCTGGAAGTAGCTTTCCATTGATGCCATAGACCCTGTGCTTCCCTGATATAACTTCCGAAAGAAAGTACGAAACACTTGGGCTATCGCCTGGCTATTTTTATGCAACTGGCCCTGATCGTCACGCAACGCCACTATGGAGCGGGTCCCTCTACTGCCTCGTAGGCAGCGCGCCAAACGTTTCCCCGGTTTGTTCCCAAAACGTTGAAGCTGATACCTGTAATACAACAAAGATTTCTTCGCTCTCTGATGAAGTAACTCATTGAGAGACGACTGCAGCTCCCAAAGCAATCGTTTGTTAACCGCTGTAGGATTCCCCGCGTACCTTCAACGGGCCTTTATGACCTGTCTTTCCATTTGAACTATTCTTGACGCAATTAATTTCCGCTTCCACGCCCCATAGGCAATAATATCGCCACGCAGGACCACCTTTGCTGTTTCCCACAGTAGCTCTGGCTCATCTCTATGCTGCATATGGTTGTCCATAAATTCCCCCCATCGCTGTTCCAGATAGTTATGAAATTCAGCATCAACGTACAGCCCCAGGGGGAACCGTCAAATTCTCTGCACGGGAGCAGGGTCCCCCCACTGCAATTCTACCCATACTGGCGCATGGTCCGATATCACACTAGGGCCAATCTCCGCTTCCCCGACCTGTGCAAACATCCGTTCCGAAAGCAGGACATAATCAATCCGCGCGCTTGAATCATGGGCTCGCGACTGATGTGTAAAATCCCGTTCCAGAGGATGGAGTAAACGCCATGGATCCACCAACCCCAAACGGCACCGTAGGTCCTGGAGTGCCCTGGTAGTCGGGACCCGCCAACCCTCCCGCCCGCCTCCTGATGTGTCTAAGTCGATGTCCAAGACCCCATTGCAATCTCCCGCCATAATCAGAGGGGCATCCGGTAGCTGTTCAACCTGTGAGGCCAAACAGGCATACAAAGATTTCTCCAAGATGTTTGGGGCATACAGGTTACCCAGCACCATCCGCCTCCCCTCCAGGTTACCATATAACAAGATATATCTACCCTTGGGATCTACATATTGCTGCTCGAGTTCAAAGCGCACTCTTTTATGAATCAGCAGGACCACTCCACCTTTTTTCCCAAGCGCTGGGGCGCCCCAACTTTGCCCTACCCAAGCCCTCTGCAATTTCGCATGCTCATCAGCAGTCTGGTGAGTTTCCTGCAGGAAAGCAATATCGAACTGCAACCTGGCCAAAGCCTGCAACACCTTATATCGTTTAACAGGGTTGCCTACCCCACAGACATTCCAAGAAACAATCTTCAGCTTAAGGCGGAGTATGCCACCACAAGTAGGCCAATGTGCTAACCTTCTCTGAATGAACCCCCCCAGCCTGGGGTCCACCCCTAGTCACTCCCAAATTCTCAGTTTTCCCAACCCGTGAGGTCCCGTGATCCCATCTCACCCCCCGCCCCTCTCTCCCCCTGATCCCCCCCAGCTCCCCCTCCCTTCCCTGGCCTACGCCCACTTCTCTCATCAACCACCCCCTCCCCCATGTCCTTTACCCAACCCCATCTCCCCCGTTCTACTCCTCTAATCCCTGGGCCCTCTCCACCTTCTCACTCTAGAGAAGCCCGACCGAGGCCCCTCTGAGTGCGCCCGGCCCCCCAGCGCCCACTAGATGGTAAATTATTGATCCCGCGATCAGACTCGACCGCCTCCCAGTTTACCGCTAGCATGTACAGAATTCCCTGGCTACCCAGGCAACCCAACTCCCATAGGGCCCAGAGCCCCCCAGGACCCCCCCGTGGAGGGGCATAGAAACAGCCTGCAGCCAAGCCCCATATATTTCCAGGCCTGGAAAATAAAACATAGGCCTTAACAGGGGACGGGTCTCGCTGCAGTCTCTGAAATAACACAGTGCAGGTAGCAATACACAAAGAACCAATCAACCTCTTAGCAACAGCAGAAAACAAAACAGAGAACATTAAGGCCATTAATGACAAGTGGATATGGCTCACCCAACAAACCTCCCGATGCAATAAAGCATATAAGATTGCCTTCTGGGTGTGCAGTCTGCTACGCTAACTTCTAGCAGCCATATTTCTCCGATCCCACCGAGAATAAAAAAGGAAGAGAAAAAAAGAAAGACCCAGACTACCAAGATCAGGCCCCAGGACCCCTCCCCCAAGGCACGGGGCCCGGAGGTCCATGCCCCCTACAAGGCCCCTCACCCCGGCTCTCCCTGCACTGCACATAGAAAGCAAGGGGGGGGGGTAGCCCGCTCCCAGCTGCCCACCCAGAAGGCATCACGGCATAGCGATATAACACCGCGCCCAGCGCGGCCATTTATTAGAACACCCAGCAAGGGACAAGCACTCCCCCCATCCGTAATCGCAGGGTGTCTTAGGGCCAGCCTGCTCGCAAAACCGGCATTCCTAGGACAGAGTTAAAACTATATTAATAATAAAAAGGAAAGGAAAAAAGAAAAACTCCATGCCGCTGATGGCCTCCAACTTCTAAGCATAACTATACTTAATATAAGACTCGCCAAAGGAAAGGAAAGAGACAAGGGCAGGGCAAGATGTGAGACACAATCAGTAAGATACATTTCTAAGTAGACCATCAGAATCTGAAACAATGTTGCAGGATCGCAATAAGGCAAGTTTGTAGCTGGAGGGGAAGTTCAAATTGCACAAAGTAACACGGCCAGTGTTCACTTATATTGGCCTAGCGGGTACTGAGGCCTTCCTCACACCAAGCTGCCATATTCTTCACTCCCGAAAGGGAGCCAGGCCACCGCCAAACAATCAGCACCCTAGAATGTCAATGTGGCGACGCCGAGGCTGCCTGCCCCCTGGCATTAAGTTGATTCACATAACCCTCTGCCTCTGCAGCCGCTGTAAAGACCTGATGGGATCCTTCATTCATCACATGCAATTTGGCAGGGTATTGTACAGAGAACCGGATCCCCGCACCAATACGTTTTTCACAGAGGGGGGCATACTCTCGGCGTTTCCGACTCAGTACAGCTGAATAATCCTGTGCAACATGGATTTTAGAGCTGTTATATATGACTTCCCCCTTCTGTCGGGCCGCTCTTAAGATCCTTTCTTTTTGCAGGAAATATAAAAACTTTACTAACACGATTCTAAAACGGATGTCCCGTGTCTGTTTGTTGCCAACACGATGCGCTCGCTCAATTCGGAGCTGGTCACCAAGCTCAACACCATCTAGGATCTGCATAAGGAGCGCTTCCAAATAGCCCCGTAAGTCCTTATCTGAAATGGCCTCTGGGATACCCATAAACCGTAAGTTGTTGCGCCGTGACCGGTTCTCCAGGTCATCCAGCTTAGCCTCGTGCAATCCGAGTTGGTTTCTTAGGCCAGTCACCTCCGTCTCCAACACCTCTATTTTGTCTTCCGCCTGCCCCAGACGGTCTTCAGCCTCACGAAGTCGATTCCCTAGGCTATCGACAGAGGCACGCAGCCCGTCCATCTTCTCGTGGAGCGCATCGAATTGCGGCGAGAGGGCCGTGGCTACAGCCGCCGACATCGCATCCAGTGAGGTGGGGGATCTAGGCGAGCTGGGCGCCAGGGCTGGGTCCGCCATCTTGCTCGTGCCGGCCACCCACTCCCGGTCTCTCCTGGTCGCTTTAGGTGCTGCCGCCATGCTGTCCGTCCGCAATAGCCGCACTATATGATTCTGCAGGCGCTCCAACACACTCTGGGCACCCTCTCGTCTATTTGCCGCGGGGTTGCACGGTTCTATATCGCCGGCTTGGGCAAAGGGGTACGGAGCGCACTCAGGATGCGACCACTACCCTGCCCGCATCACGTGACCTCTCAAGTGAGAGCATTTTATCATAGTCTCCCTTTAAAAATTTAAAAGGTAGTACTGTGGATTTCCTTACCATCCCTCTTCCATTAATTAGGTTATGCGATCATGCTATGATCACTATTGCCAAGTGGCCCGAATAACCTTATCTCTTGCACCAGATCTGGTGTTCCACTAAGGACTAGGTCCAATATGGCTTCCCCTCTGGTCGCTTCATGAACCATCTGCTCCAAGAAGCAGTCATTTATTTCATCTAGGAACTTTATCTCCCTAGCATGTCCTGCCTTGACACTGACCCAGTCAATACCGGGTAATTGAAATCACCCATTATTATTACTGTGCTGTAACTTTTGTTAGCTTCCTTGATTTCTTTGAGCATTTCATCATCCATTTGTTCATTCTGGCCAGGCGGTCGATAGTACACCCCCACCGCCATCTCCTTCCTCTTTTTACATGGAATTTCAATCCATAGAGATTCTACAGCAAATTTTTTTTCCTGCAAAACTTTAATCCTTTCTGACTCAATGCCCTCTCTAACATAGAGCGCAACCCCTCCACCAATTTGATCAGCTCTATCATTACGATATAGTTTGTACCCAGGTATCACAGTGCCCCACTGGTTGTCCTCCTTCCACCATGTCTCTGAGATTCCAATCATATCTAACCTCTCATTTAGTGCTATATATTCTAATTCTCCCATCTTATTTTTTTAGACTTTTAGCATTTGCATACAAGCATTTTAGAGACTTTATTTTATTCATATTAATTTGGCTATTGGTAGGCATGGGTAATTTGGGATCTTTAAGCTCTGTCTGCTCCATACTTGAGGGCATTTGGGCTACTTTACTCTTTTTTTTTGGAACCTCTCTGCTTTTGGTGGTCTCCTTCAAGGATACATTCTTCCGAACCATGCGCTCTTGTGCGGCTGTTGGCTTTCCCCTATTAACTAGTTTAAAAGCTGCTCTATCTCCTTTTTAAAGGTTAATGCCAACAGCCTGGTTCCATCCCGGTTAAGGTGAAGCCCATCTCTTCGGAAGAGCCCCTCCTTTCCCCAGAATGTTCCCCAGTTCATAACAAATCAAAAACCTTCATCTCTGCACCATTGTCTCATCCACGCATTGAGATTCCAGAGCTCTGCCTGCCTTTTGTGTCCTGCACATGGAACGGGAAACATTTTGGAGAACGCTACCCTGAAAGTTCTGGATTTCAACTTCCTACCTAAAAGCCTAAATTTAGCCTCCAGAACCTCCCTACCACATTTTGCTATGTCATTGGTACCAACATGTACCAAGACAGCAGACTCCTCACCAGCACTATCTAAGACCTTATCTAGGTGGCGCGTGAGATCCGCTACCTTCGCACCAGGCAGGCATGTTACCAGGCGATCCTCACGTCCACCAGCCACCCAGCTATCCACATGCATAATGATCGAATCACCAACTATAACGGCTGTCCTAACCCTTCCCTCATGGGCACATGGCCCTGGAGAAACTTCCTCGGTGCGAGAGGGTTTTACATCACCTGGAGGACAGGTCCTAGTTACAGGATCACTTCCTGCCACACCAGGGTGATGCTCTCCTGTCACGTGACCTCTCTCCTCCATGGCAATAGGGATGCTGCCAAACTGGATGTGGGACTTCAGGACTATATCCCTGTAGGTCTCGTCTATGTAACTTTCTGTCTTTCTTATGTCTTCCAAGTCTGCTTTTCTAGCCTGTAGATAACGGACTCATTCCCTGAGAGCAAAGAGCTCCTTGTACCTAGTGCACACGTAAGACCTCTTACCAACTGGGAGAAAATCATACATGTCATGCAAAAGACTGGAAAGCCCCCATCTTGCTGCTGGACTGCTGTCTGCATCTTAGTTTTAAGCTTGTGTTTAGATCTTTAAGTTCTTTACTTACTAAGGGTTGCTATGGATACTTATACTAATAAAATTGTACCTAATACATTTAATATACCTTGTTCACCTGAAGCTTAATTAATCTCAGGTCCTTAGTGTATGACTGATTTGGATAACGAGCTGCACCTGAGAGCACCTCCTTTCCTTTAAGTTGTGTAAGTACCTATAAAGCTACAATTATCCCAGGGGTGGATGGGTGTTGGGGAGGGAGGGAAATAACACTTATTAAAAGAGGGCTGCTACACAGTACCCTGTTCTGTGCTTCTGAGCTAAGCTGTGACCAACTTCCTGGGTGATTAACAGTTCTTGCTTGGATAGGAGGAGTCTTTGAAAATGGCCTCTTTGTAAAGGTCTTTGTTGCTCAAAGAATACTGACCCTGTTTTGCCTTTTATGCTGTTATATTCTGATTAGATTTAAATTAAAGCTCTTTGCTGCTGCTAGGCTCTGACTTATTATGAAATTTAAACTACAAGCTCTCTGCTGGGTTCTAAATTTAACCAGATAGCTCTCTTCTGTGTTTTAAATTTAAACTTAAACTGCTGCTACTAGGCCCTGACTGATTTAACAAATACACTGGGTTCACAGATTAATCAGCTTTAATCCAAAGAAGTCCCTTCAGAAAAATTCCCAGAAGTATATACTCACAATTGCAGATCTCTCTCCAGAAGTAGCAGTCCCCTTTTCTAGTCCTGCAAGACTAGAATGGAGAATGAAACAAAGGATGTTTTATTGCCTCTGTATCGTTCCATTATGCGACCGCACCTTGAATATTGTGTGCATTTCTGGTCTCCGTATCTTAAAAAGGATATTGCAGAATTAGAAAAGGTACAGAGAAGAGCCACCAATATGGTAAAGGGGATGGAAAAACACCTCTATGAGGAGAGGCTTAAAAGATTAGGGCTTTTCAACCTGGAAAAGAGACGGCTGAGGGGAGATATGATGGAGGTATATAAATTAATGAATGGAGTGGAACGGGTAAAGGTAGATCGATTCTTTACGACATCAAAAAGTAGAAAGACTATGGGATATGCAATGAAGCTACAGTGTAACCCCTTTAAGACCAATGTTGTTAAGTGCCGTTGAGTCAGAGTCGACTCATGGCGACCCTCTGGATAGGTATCCTAAATTGTGTTCGGTCTTGAGTCAGGCAGCTCATTGTTGATAGACTGGTACTCGTAGCTGCTGTTATTATATTGATCCATCTCATTGCTGGCCTTCCATTGTGGCTCAGTTAGCTAATGATCGAGGAATAAAGATAAGTGCCAGATCCGTCCGATGACAGCTTGTAGATGAATTCAAACTCATGGCCAGAAGACCTGCCAAGAAGCCTATGATGACCAGGAAACAAATTGCTGCCAGCATACAGTTTTGTAGCAAGATGAAAGACAAATCTGCTGAATGGTGGGAGAGGGTAATGTTCACAGATGAAAGTACATTTCAACAAGTACGTGGGAGTGGTTACAACTACATCTGTTGACCAGCAGGCAAGAGACTAGATCTGAAGTACACGTTCAAGACTGTTAAACACCCACCATCGGTCATGGTATGGGGTGGTATCTCGGCAAATGGACGATGTGGCCTGCGCATTTTTGAGAAAGGTGAAAGAGTAAATGCTGCAAAATACATATCCGTGCTGAATGGTAAAGTTAAAATACACAGGAATGTTTCTGGCACAACTATATTTCAGCAGGACTCGGCATCGTGCCACACTGCAAAAAATGGTTCGTGGACAAAAAGATCGAACTGCTACCAAGTTGGCCATCAAACTCTATGGATCTCAATGTAATTGAAAACTGTTGGAATCTTATGAAGAAAAAGGTGGCAGCACACCGTCCAACTTCAGAAGCAGATTTAAAGGACATACTCAAGCATGTATGGGTCAACGCAATCACTCCGGCATACTGTAAAACGCTAGTTAACAGTATGTCTATAAGAATCCAGGCTGTGCTGAAAAATCATGGACACCCTATCAAATATGGACACATATATTGTTTCCTGAATAAAACTTTGAAAATTACATATATATCTTTGGTTCTTAAAGCTTTTGACCACGAAAGTGACAATAACACGTACTTTTCTAATAAAATTCTGATATTTTGGACTCTGCCTTAATTTTTTGGCCACTACTGTAAGCTTTCAGCATTGTATCTTTTGCCTGTCTTGTTGTTTGTTGTTGCTGCTGATGATATAAAATTTAACTGTTGGTTTTACATTCACTTTTGGGAATATTCTGACTGCCTACATTCCTTGTGTAGCCCTTAAATCAGATATCTAAGTGTGCTCTCAGTTTATGTAAGGCCTACTGGCCAAGGACACTTAGGTTCCCACCCACCCTACCCTCACCCCACCTACCCCAGGGCTGCATTGCCTATATAGCAGTCACATACGTTGACATCTATCCTCTTAATTTGGTGTTACGTCCGCCTTCTCTTCTTCTCCTTCTAGGACCAAGCATGTCTTGGATTCAGTACAATAACTGTGGTGCCTTCATTCTGAGAAGAATCATCTGTAACCTAAGAACTTGCCCTATATGCCTCAAGTTAGCAGCCATGCATAAAGAATTGACACTATTAAGGGAAGAAGTAGCCGCAATGAAACGCACCTCTTCTAGGATACAAACCAAACAAAGTCCACCACTGCTCCCATAAAGAATCAAACATCCCAGAAACAAATGGATCACAGTGGGCTCTGGTAGATTGCAACCTGTAACGCAGAAACACTGCATAATGCCTTCTTTGCTTGGTTAATGAGATATCACTGCATAATGCCTTCTTTGCTTTGGTTAATGAGGATGCCCATTCTATGGAAACTGAAGGGCCCTTAAATGAGACAGTCAATGCCCAATCTCCTGATAAAGCTTCAAATATGAAGAAAAATTCAAGGAACAGAAAACTACTACTACTTGGTGATTCCATCATCAGAGGCACCAACTTGGGAACACAGTTCAAAGGAGAGAAGTTAGTCAAATGCCTCACATGCTCTTCAGCTAGCAGGAATACAAACCAAATTGTTGATGTACTTAGCGCTGAAAGTGAGCACTCCAAAATTGATGTTCCTTATCGTTCCTCCAGTTCAGTCCTCTACTCCTGGGGTTGTCAACCTCCTCCTGCAGCCTGGAGACTGGTATGTCAGAATGATGACATCACTGTATATAGCCTGCTGCTCTCCACCTTCCCTTCCAGTGTTACCAGTCTCCATGCAGCAGGAGGACTTTGTGAGCCCGGGAGAGGGCTCACTGGAGTAACGGATAAGGAGAGATTAGGTTTAGTCTAGTGTAGTTGGGTTGTTTGGCTAATTGAATTGATAGTGGTTTTTATTTTATTTTGGGGGAATGTTCTTTTAAAAAAAAAAAAAAGTAAGAAGCGTAGACCCGGAGTGCCTAATTGCTTGGCTTGCTTTCTCCCTGCCTGTTACCAGGTTTCCAATAGGTGGTAGCAGGGGTAGGACTTGGCAGCAAGAGAATCTCTCCCCCCGGACTATACGGGGAGAGCTCTCTCTCCCCACGCTGTACTCTGCCGGACAGACGAGGCTGCTGATTGCGGTTTCACGCGTCTCGGCAGCTGCAGGCAGGTAAAACTTGATTTGCTACAGCGTTCAGGGCTGCACAGCAGCTCCGGGGCGTGGACGGGAGCTCCGCAGACCTGCCCGGTCAGCTTTTCACCGGCGGCAGGCTACAGTGGTAGCAGGGCAGTCCCGGGCAGTGAAAGCGCGCCGGAAAGGCTGGCTTTGGCGCCCTTTTCATTTCAGGCTCTCGGCGGCCATTTTAAGCAGCACGGGAGACCGCGTGGCTGCTCAGCGTCGCAAACAGCAGGTAGGCGTTCTCTGGGTTTACTTTGGGGCCTTCTTTCGGAGATGCGATTTTCCCTACGTGCAGTTATTTCGTGTGCGGTTTGATTTTCCTGTGCTTTGTCTTTTGATTTCCTTTGCTTTCTTTTCATTTCAGGCTCGAGGCCGGCTGCTGAGGGAGGGGGGGGACTCTTCCTCATGGCTGCAGCAGCCCGGCCTCTTAGTCCGGTGTAGGAACAGTGTGATTACTAGTTTGTCCTGTCTTCTCAGATTGCTGTGCCCTCAATTAAAAAAAAAAAAAAAAACCAGAAAAATCTGAAAGGGACTGCTGATAGCTCTGAACGGTTGAGATGGTCACCTTTATGGCGGGGCGCCCCCAGTGTGTGATCTGTGGGGTCCGAAGAGGCACTGTGGCAGAGTCGGGGGTGTACCGCGGCTGTGCCTCCCTTTCGTCCACAGTGGAGCAGCAGATGGACCTTAAAGAGGCTGTGGAGATACCGGGGGGACAGGTAGGGGCCCAGGCTGAGTTGCCTCATGCTCCACTGCAGGAGGGTCTCGTGGAAGAGCTCGCGGGGTCCTCTACGGTGCTTCCAGGTGTGCGGCCGGAGGTTTCCGCGGACTTTTGTCTGGAATTCATACTAATGCTTCAGAAGGCGTTCTGCTTACGACGCCAAGGGAAGACGACGGAGGATTCCACCCTCGCTGGGTCGACGGTACAATTCGTGGCCTCTGCTGATGCCGGTGAGGGTCCCTCGGCCCCTAAGAAGCTTAGAGTCAAGGCCTCTCCAGCGGTGGAGTCTGAATGGCCAGATGTCGAGGATTCTGACTGTGAAAATGAGGTGGAGCTGCAGGATCTCGAGGAAGAGGAGATTCTGGAGCCTGAGGAGCAGTCTAAGATCATCAGGGTCTTCCGTAGAGAGGAGCTTCCGGCGTTGATTACAGAGTCAATGCAAATGTTGAAGCTGGCAGCTCAGCCATCCCAGGAAGATGATGTTGCAGATCCCATCATTCAGGCGGTCCGGCAGACCCAGGTGGTGTTTCCAGTCCATAAGGTGGTGGATAAGATGGTTCAGGAAGAATGGGACCAGCCGGAGACGGGGCTCCGAGGCGTCCGCACATTGAATAGGCTGTACCCGCTGGCCGATAAGGACAAGGAGCGGTTTCGGACGCCCCGGGTGGACGCGGTGGTGTCGGCAGTTACCAAGAAGACGACCATTCCAGTAGAGGGCAGCGCAGCGCTGAAAGATACCCAGGACTGTAAGGTTGATGATCTCAGGCAGACCTTTGAGGCTGACTCTCTTTCGTTGCAGATAGCTATTTGTGGTGCCTGAGTGGCTCGGGCGTGTTTGCGCTGGATGCTACGGTTACGCCTTTCCCCTCATTTGGAGTTAGAGGAGCTCAAGGAGTTGGGACGTCTCGAGTCCGGAGCGGCTTATTTGGCGGATGTGCACTATGATTTGATCAGGACGCTCACGAATAACACGGCGTCCGTAGTTGCCGCCCGCAGATCAGTGTGGTTACGTAATTGGGCGGCGGACGGTTCTTCTAAGTCCAGGCTTAGTAAACTTCCGTTCAAAGATAGGCTGCTGTTCGGAGAAGATCTGTATAAGTTGGTAAAAGACCTCGGGGAGACAAAGGTGGGGAGACTCCCAGAGGACAAACCAAAGCAGGGGAAGTCCGGTCAAGGTTTTTGAAGCCAGTTTCGGGACTTTCGCAGGTTTCGCTCACCGCGCTACGGGTCCTTTCAGAGGGGTAGATTTGCTTCCCGAGCACAGGGTTTTCAGGGGTTTCGAGGAGCTAGTAGAGGTTTCTCCTCCAGCTCCGCCCCAGTAGCTCGCAAGCCACAATGAGATGAGGCGGGTCCCGGCAGAGGAAGCTTCCATAGGTGGGAGGCTCCGGGAGTTTCTGCCTGCCTGGACCCTTATCACGTCCGATCAGTGGGTTCTCAAGGTGATTCGTCGGGGCTATGCGCTGGAGTTCGCGCGGCCCGTACGGGATTCTTTCATCATGTCTCCTTGCCGGCGTCGAAGGAAGTCCGTGGTAGTCCGCGGCACTTTGCAACGACTGCTGCAGTTAGGGGTAGTCGTGGAAGTTCCGAAGGCGGAATACAGTTTGGGTCGGTATTCCATTTATTTCGTGGTGCCAAAGAAAGGTGGAGCGCTGTGGCCTATCTTAGATCTCAAGAATGTGAATCGCTGTCTCCGGGTCCCTCACTTCCGTATGGAAACGTTACAGTCGGTGATCGTGGCTGTGCGTCAAGGGGAGTACTTGACGTCGTTGGACCTGACGGAGGCTTACTTGCACATTCCCATCCGAGAGGCACATCAGCGGTGGTTAAGGTTCGCGTTGCCCTGGGGTCATTATCAGTTCCAAGCGTTACCCTTCGGTCTCGCGACGGCTCCGTGCACATTTACCAAGATCATGGTGGTAGTGGCGGCGGCATTGTGCAAAGAAGGTATCTTGGTGCACCCTTACCTGGACGATTGGTTGATTCGGGCAAAGTCCGAGGCGGAAAGTCGTCAGGTAAACGGCAGGGTAGTAGAGTTTTTGCAGAGTCTCGGTTGGGTAGTCAATCCGACCAAAAGCCGTCTCCAGCCTTCCCAAGTGCTAGAGTATCTAGGCGTGCAGTTCGACACCCTCAAAGGACAGGTGTTTTTGCCGGTCAGGAGGGCTCAGGCTCTCCGCAGTCTGGTGCGCAGCTTCAGAGCGACTCCTGCCCTGACGGCGTGGATGTACCTTCGCGTCCTCGGGACGATGGCGGCGACGCTGGAGGCGGTGCCGTGGGCCAAGGTGCATATGCGGCCCTTACAGAGGGCCTTACTCCGCCGCTGGTCGCATCAGCGGGACCCCTTGAGCAAGCGACTTCCGTGCCCGTTCAAAGTGCGGCAGTCGCTCAGGTGGTGGCTGCTTCCGGCCTCGTTAGCGGCTGGAATGCCCCTGGAACAGCCGGAGTGGATCCCTTTGATGACGGATGCCAGTCTGGTGGGATGGGGGGCTCACTGCGAGGGCCGCTTCTCGCAGGGACATTGGTCCCCTCTGTAAAAGGCGTGGTCGATAAATCATCTGGAATTGCGAGCGGTAGTCAGAGCCCTGCAGGCCTTCGAGGACTTGGTGTTCGGGCGTCCAGTTCGAGTGCTATCCGACAATTCCGCCATGGTCGCCTACATAAATCGTCAAGGCGGCACAGGGAGTGCAGCAATGGAGGAGGAGTCGGATGTGCTGTTCGCCTGGGTGGAGAGTCGGTTGACAGCGATTTCAGCAGCACACATTGCAGGGAAGGACAATGTGATGGCGGACTTTCTCAGCAGAGTTCAAGTGGATGCCGGGGAGTGGGAGTTGCACCCCAAGGTGTTTGCACAGTTGCTGCTCCGCTGGGAACTGCCTGTCATTGACTTGATGGCGTCGTTTCGGTCAGCAAAGGTCACGCGGTTCTTCAGCAGGAGGCGAGAAAGAATGTCAGAGGGCATCGATGCACTCTTACAGGTCTCCTGTACGTTTTCCCGCCGTGGGCGTTGATCGGTCGGGTCATCCAACGGATAGAGAAGCACCAGGGCAGAGTGCTTCTGATTGCGCCCGACTGGCCCAGACGGCCGTGGTACGCGGATCTGGTGCGCCTTCTCGACGGACGGCCTTGGAGGCTTCCCGTACGACCAGACCTGTTGCAGCAGGGTCCCCTCTTCATGCCCCAAGTGGATCGGTTTTCGCTTATGGCATGGCCATTGAAAGGGCTCGGTTGAAGAAGAAGGGCTATTCCACGTCAGTTATTTCTACGCTCCTGAGAGCGCGCAAGCGTTCTACGTCGTTAGCTTACGTGCGCATCTGGCGTATTTTTGAAGATTGGTGCTTGCTCAAGCAGATTCGGGCGGCAACGGTCTCCGTGCCTTCGGTCCTCAACTTCCTGCAAGAGGGGTTTGGAAAGGGCTTGGCAGCTAGCTCTTTGCGAGTGCAGTTAGTGGCACTGTCATGTTATCGCGGCAGAGTTCAGGGCATTGCGCTGGGGGCTCATACGGATGTGGTGCATTTTCTGAGAGCGGTGGCTAAGATGCGCCCCTCGCGCAGAGTTACAGTTCCGTCTTGGGATCTTAATCTGGTTTTGTCAGCTTTGGTTGAGCCTCCTTTTGAGCCCTTACAACATTCGTTGTTGAAGGATTTAACTTTGAAAACGGTGTTTCTGGTGGCGATTTGCTCAGCGCGGCGTATTTCAGAGTTGCAAGCTTTGTTTGCTAGGGAACCGTTTTTGTTTTTTTCAAAAGAAAAGGTGGTTCTACAGCCAGTTCCGTCGTTTTTGCCCAAGGTGGTTTCTCCCTTTCACTTGCAGCAGTCAGTGTGCCTGCCGGTTCTGGGGTCCTCGGAGGGCCCTGCGGGGGACCGCAGCCTGCGGCGGCTAGATGTCAAGAGAACGCTCCGTCCGGTATTTGAAAGCTACGGAACCTTTTCGCAAGTCGGATCAGCTGTTTCTGTTGTTCGGTGGTCAGCGCAAGGGGGAGGCAGCGTCTAAGGCGTCCATTGCGAGGTGGATTCGGGAAGCGATCTCGTCCGACTATTTGCTTCGAGGTCGTGCAGCGCCGGTGGGTTTGCGGGCTCATTCCACCAGAGCGGCAGGTCTTAGCTACGAGATGGATATGTGTGGAGAGAGAGGAGTCAAAAACAACCCCCAGATTGCAGGCCGAGGAAACAGGAAGGAGTACAGAAGTACCCAGAGACTGAGAAAGGAGGAGGAAGGGAGGTTTTAGGGGGAAAGATAAGAAGTTCAGTCTTGGCCATGTTCAATTTCAAGTGGTGGTGAGACATCCAGGCAGCAATGTCAGAAAGGCAGGCAGAGATCCGGGTCTGGACTGCCGGAGAGAGTTCCGGCGTAGAGAGGTAGATCTAGGAGTCATAGGCATACAGATGGTACTGAAAGCCATGGGAAGAGATAAGCGCACCAAGGGAC
Organism: Ichthyophis bannanicus; assembly: GCA_033557465.1. Lineage (NCBI taxonomy): Eukaryota > Metazoa > Chordata > Amphibia > Gymnophiona > Ichthyophiidae > Ichthyophis > Ichthyophis bannanicus. The sequence continues at coordinate 129,116,501 of CM066048.1, forward strand.
TGGGTATAGAGAGAGAAAAGGAGTGGACCCAAGACAGATCCTTGGGGTACACCAACTGGGAGCAGGGTAGCTTTCGCAAAATTCAAAAGCTTGCAAACAGAGGAATGCAGAAATGAATACAGGATCAAACTCAAAGAGACAAAAAGAGAAAGCAAAATCAAAGGCAGAGGAAAAGATGGCTAAAGATGTGAAGTGTGGCGACAAAACTTTCTTCAGGTTATATACGGGAAAGGAAGAAGATCAGAGGTGGAATTGCAGGACTCAAAAGTGCTGGGAACGGACTCGTGGAAAGTGACATTGAAAAAGCGAAATTGCTAAACAAATATGTCTGCTCTGTTTTTACTAAAGAGAATCCTGGAGAAGGACCACCTGTGACTCCCAAATATAAAAATGGGAATGAAGTAGATACCACACCATTCACAGAAGATGATGTGTTAGAACAACTTGCAAAACTGAAAGTGGACAAAGCCATGGGACCGGATGGGATACTTCCCAGGATACTGAAAGAGCTCAGAGAGGTTCTTGCAGGGCCATTAAAGGATGTTTTCAACAGATCCTTGGAAACGGGAGAAGTTCCTCAGGACTGGAGAATGGCTGATATGGTACCTCTTCACAAAAGTGGTGACAGGGAAGAAGTGACAAACTACAGGCCCATGAGCCTTACCTCGGTGGCGGGAAAAGTAATGGAGGTGCTCCTGAAAGAGGTTGCAAGATCCGAGGCAACATGGTTTTACCGAAGGACGATCTTGCCAAACAAATCTAATTGAGTTCTTTGACTGGGTGACCAGAGAACTAGATCAGGAGCATGCGATGGATGTTATCTACCTGGATTTCAGCAAAGCCTTTGATACTGTTCCTCATAGGAGGCTTATCAATAAACTCAGTAGTTTGGGGATGGGTCCCAAGGTGGTAAACTGGATCAGAAATTGGTTGACTGACAGACAGCAGAAGGTGATGTTAAATGGAGCTCACTCAGATGAAAGGAAGGTGATTAGTGGGGTGCCCCAGGGTTCGGTCCTGGGCCCGGCACTGTTCTTTGTATTTGTGAGTGATATTGCTGAAGGACTGAATGGAAAAGTCTGTCTTTTTGCAGATGACACAAAAATTTGCAACATAGTGGACTCCCCCAACGGAGTGGTTAACATGAGGAAAGATCTACAAAAGCTGGAAGAATGGTCTAATGCTTGGCAATTAAGATTTAATGCAAAGAAGTGCAGTGTCATGCACTTGGGTAGCAGAAATCCAAGGGAAATGTACGCGATAGAGGGCAAGAGATTGGTGTGCACGGATCAGGAGAAAGACCTTGGTGTGATTATTTCTGAAGATCTCAAGGTGGCAAAACAGTGTGACAAGGCGGTGGCAAAAGTCAGGAGGATGTTGGGCTGCATGCAAAGAGGAATTACCAGCAGAAAGGAAGAGGTACTTATGCCACTGTACAAGTCACTGGTGAGGCCTCACTTGGAATACTGTGTTCAGTTTTGGAGACCATATCTTGCAAAGGATGTAAAAAGACTGGAAACTGTTCAGAGGAAGGCGGCCAAAATGATTTGGAGCCTGCGTCAGAAGCCTTATGAGAAGAGACTTGAGGACCTAAATATGTACACTTTGGAGGAGAGGAGGGACAGGGGAGATATGATTCAGACCTTTAAATACTTAAAGAGAAATAAGAAACAAGCAAACCTCTTCCAAAGACGGGCAAGCTGTAAAACTAGAGGGCATAACATGAAGCTGCAAGGTGGTAAATTGAAAGGCAATGTCAGGAAATACTTTTTCACTGAAAGGGTTGTGGATTGTTGGAATGCCCTCCCGATGGAAGTGGTGGGGGCAAACACAGTGACGGAATTCAAAATGGCATGGGACAGACACAGTGGATCCCTTTACAGAAACAGGATAAAATCAAAATAAACTGAACCATCTAATTTCTCAACAAATAGGGGTGTCCTACATGGAGCAGTGGGTTCACCCCTAAACAAAGACATGGGGAGGGGTGGCCTGCACAGAGCAGCAGGTGCAGCTACTCTTGCCATCTTACTGGGCAGACTAGATGGACCATACTGGTCTTTATCTGCCATCATTTACTATGTTACTGTTTTCTACAAACAGCTTTCTGTTTATGCTTTCCTGTACATAGTTCTCTACTGTTGCTTACTCCTTGTTGCCCATGATTGAGGTTGTGTGAGGCTTGCCATGTTTCTTCCATATACTTTGGGACGCATATTGAAGGGACCTCTGGTGGCTGAGGCAATTAGAGACATGGGAATGATGCCATTGAAACCTGGGCTTTTCATTGGTTCTTTGTCTCCACTAATCTGCTGGTAAGGGAACACAACCCATTTGTCTGACTTGTCTATTAGTACTCAGGAAAGGACATTAACTGGTAGGTAAAATGTCATCATGTTGTCTCCTTCTCTAAATTCACTACCTGCTCTTCTGATCTCATTCTCACCCATCTACTGAGCTATAACTTTCCTGCTGTTGTCCCCTCCTTTTGTCACATCCTCAACCTATCACTTTCCACAGCATCTGTTCCTTCCACCTTCTAACATGCTGTGGTTACACCTCTCCTCAAAAAACCTTCACTGGACCCTGCCTGTCCTTCCAATTACTGACCCATCTCCCTTCTTTTTTTGTATCCAAATTACTCGAACATGCGGTTCACAGCTGCTGTCTTGATTTTCTCTCCTGCAATTCTAGATCCACTGCAATCTCTGATTCCAGATCATACTGCTAGACCAGTCCAGACAAGCGGGTTATGTTTCCCTGCCAGCAGATGTTGGAGACAGAGAAAAAACTCCAGAGCTGGGATTGGTCAGACTCTGGGTGATATAGGTGCACCCCTAGGGGTCCTATTCAATATTTTCTCTGATGAAGGTGTTAGACAAGCTTGTCCTAGTTTAGCTTATTTCTCTTTCTTTCTGAGGCTCCTAGATGCACCCAGAACACAAGAGGTGATGTTCTGGGTTTCCCAGGCCCTGTCTAAGTTTAAAACAGCAGTCTTTGCCATTACAACCATAGGTGAGCTCCTGATACGTGAATCAGTAGAGGTCCCAGTTTCAATCGGCCCACAGTCTCTGCCACGAGGGCCTAGACGGCTGGAGGAGGATCAGATGTCAGTTTGAAGTTTCTTCAAGACTGTAAGTAGTTAACTTTCACTTGCCTGACAGTTTTTAAGATGCCTCAGTTTTGTTTCGGTGGCTCTGCATTTGTACCGGGAGTGACAGCCTGATTCTCCTTCACTTCCATTTTCGCCGGTATTCAGCTTGTCGAGTTTATTAAGTCCTCTAGCAGCCGGCAGCACTGCTATCCATCCTCTGGGCAAAATTGCTGCGTTTTACAGCTCCTTTTGAAGCGGGAAATCTACTTTCTTCGGCTTCTTGAGTGCCGGCAGCCATTTTGGAAACCGCAGGATCGCAATTTCTTCTTTATTTTTGGCGAGAGCAGCGTATGGCAGACATTTTAACTGCCTTTTCAAGTCTGAGCAGACCCGGAGCAGGGCAGAAACGTTGGGTTAATGTGACCCTAGTTTCCTAGTTCTACAGCAAGTTCTGATATTAAAAACAAAAAAAAAATCAGACCATGCCTGTTTCTCAGCACAAGTGTGTAGTCTGCAACAAAAAACAGAAAGATTTGAGTAATCGCCTGTTTTCAGCTTGTAGATCACATCCGGGAGAATTGTCTACTTCTGTTTTTACTGCTCTGTCTTCTATGGATGTCAGCTCCCTGCCTCCTTCTTCGCTGGAAGCCTTGCAGAGTTCTTTGCCTGCAGAGAGCTCGCAGCCGGCTCCCACATTCCTCCCACAGTCTCTAGAGGCTGCGACGGATAAACAGTTCCTTGCGCTGTTTCGTCAGGCTTGGAGCTTGTGGCGTTTGGAATTTGCAGGTCTGCCCCCTGTATCTGCTTCAACATCAGATAAGCAGGTTTCTGGGGCCCGTAAACAAACCCATAAAACAGCAGGCCGTAAGAGTGTACTTCCTCCTAGAGAAGGGTCAGGGGAGGACACTGTGGAGATACCGGAGAACCTTAAATCTTCAGAGGTGAGTCTTGATTCATTGGAGCGTGAAGACAGAGAGTATTCTCCCTCAGATTCGTCATTGACAGCACGTGAGGACTCTCAAGATATCAGGCTCTTTCGGAAGGAGGGGTTGCTGGTGCTCATTGCTCAAGTGGTGGCGGCTCTGCGCCTTTCTGATAAACCTGACCCACAGAGTCTGCAAACGCAATTTCAGCCGGATCCTATTTTGCAGGGCAAGCGTAAGCCTTCAAGGGCCTTTCCCTTTCCAGCCGAATTGCAACAAATGGTGCAATCCGGACTCCTCTCTACGTACTGTTCGCCGTATAGGGCAGTTATACCTTTGGACCCCCGCTGACCTAGACCGGTGGCTGACATACCCAAAGGTGGACACGTTGGTGACCGGCGTTACTAAGCATACTACCATCCCAGTTGAAGGAGGAGTGGTGCTCCGGGACCAACAGGACCGTAAGGTCAAAGGTCTCCTTAAGACAGCATTCTCGTCTTCTGCTCTTTCTCTTCAGGCAACGGTTTGCGGAGGTCTGGCGGCTAGAGCCTCCCTTCGATGGGTTCAGCAGCTCCCTGACGATTTCCCAGAAATCGGCCGCCTGGAATCTGTTGCAGTGTTCTTAGCGAATGCCTTTTATGACCTCTTACGTCTTTCAGCTTGATCGCTAGCAGTGGTGATAGTGGCTAGAAGATGGCTCTGACTGCACCAATGGGCAGCGGACGTGGCCTCTAAGATGCGCCTGTCTAAACTTCCCTTTAAGGGGAGGCTCCTCTTTGGCGAAAATCTGGATAAGCTGGTGAAAGATCTGGGAGAGGTGAAGCCTCAGCGCTTACCAGAAGATAGACCAAAAGGGTCTCGCTGCGGGTCCCTAAACCTCAGACGATTTCCTAGTTCCTGCGACTCTCGAAGATACTGGACCTTCAAACCAAGTTACTCCCGCTACATCGACCACTTGCTTCGGTCAGAGGTTGCAGTCCTTTCGAGGAGCCCACAAAGGATCTGAGTCCTATTCAGGTTCAGGAAAGTTCACCGGACCCTCTCTCCCGTCCCGCTGACGAGACGTAACGTCCACTCGAGATGCTTCCGCCAATAGGGGTCGCTTGGCCCACTTTTCTCGTTAGTGGGCATTAATAACGACAGATCGGTGGGTCCTCGACATCATTTCTCTCGGTTACGCCCTTGAATGTTGGCGACCTATTCCAGACGCCTTTCTAATCTCTCCGGGGCGATCGCCGGGGAAAAAGTTAGCCATCCTCTCCACAGTGCAGAGACTTCTTCTCTTAGAGGCTATTTGTCCGGTTCCAGCGCTGGAAAAAGGACTAGGCCGCTACTCTATCTATTTCGTGGTGCCCAAGAAGGATGGCTCCTTTCGTCCTATTCTGGATCTCAAAGGTGTCAACTGCAACTTACAGGTACCGCACTTCCGAATGGAGACCCTGCGGTCTGTCATCCAAGCAGTGTGCAAGGGAGAATTTCTAGCTTCCTTAGATCTAGCGGAAGCCTATTTTCTTGTTCCCATTCGGGAGGATCATCAGCGCTTCCTACACTTCGCCGTCCTCGGTCAACATTTTTTTTTTTTTTTAATTGAAATTTTTACAAACTTACAAAGCAAGCGTAAAGAAACATACTGATGATCCATTAAGAAAAATAAAATACAAAAAAACAAAAGAATATACAAAATAACCACTCATCATACCTAATCCACAATATGGGGAGAATATAATAACCATAATAACAATCAAAAAGGAAGAAACCAAGAGTCATAACTCCTGAGTTTCTAGACAGCTAAATTAACAAAACCACCTATCCCAGTCCCTTTGTGCCAAGCCCCTCTTTATCACAAAGAAATGATTCAAGTTGAATAGGATCAAGGAAAACAAACCTAGATCCCTGAAAGGTTAACAAGCACTTACAAGGATAACGAAGAAAAAAGGTGACTGGCAGGGCAATCACTCTAGGTTTAAGGGCCAAAAAACCCTGTCTCCTAGTTTGAGTCGCCCTGCAGACGTCCGGAAATATTTGCACTTTCGCACCACAAAAAGGTACAGACATATTCTTGAAATAACTACGGAATACAAGGGCTCTATCCTGATCAGAAAGAAATGAAACCACTAAGGTGGCTCTAGAAGAAATATTATCTTGTGAGTCCTCCAGGAATTTGGTGAGATCAAGGTCAACCCCATCTTGAACCTCATCAAACCCCCCTGGGGAACCCCGAGACAGAACTCTACCAGTCAAATAATAAAATTTAGAGAGACAAATGGAATCAGCCGAAGCCAATCCCAAAATCTCTCTAAAATACTTTCGCAAAAGTATTTCAGCTGAAAGTAACCGACAATAAGGAAAATTCAACATCCTAACATTCTTTGCACGAAACAAATTATCATACTGTTCCATTTTGTGGTGTAAGACTAAACTGTCTTTTATATGAGAAGCATTCACAGCTTTAAGAGCCTGACACTGATTTTCACAATTAGTAATCTGCGTAGAAACAATCTCCACCTTATTATCCACTTCAGACAACTTAGCAGTAATCTCTGAAGAGAAACTGCAAAGTTGCACAACAGTAGGCACTAAAGAACTCTCAATACGGGTAACCACCTTCCAAATGTCAGCCAGAGTTACCTGCTCATCAGGCACTAAACTGGCTTCCTTTGGAACGGGTACCCATACCACCGGCTTCAGTTTTTCCCCCGTTCCCACCGGGGTACTCTGCTGAAACTGCATACCCTCTGAAATGGACAAAGGAGGAGATACATAGACTGGGGGAGAAGGTGGTGTCCGGTCCGGAGAGCTCAAGGACACCGGAGAGGGCCGGAGCACAAGAAAGTCAGGGTCAAGCGTTGCATCCACACCAGACAGTACCTTAACATGCTTGTCCATAGGGCCCACTGCAGGCTCAGCTGCCGCAGCTGGCTCAATCTTCTTCGTACGTTTTCCCATCACAATCCCCACAACCAGAGGGCGACGACCCAGGCTCTTTGCTCCTTCGTTGCTCCAAGGGGCTCCCAAGGGGCGTGAAATGCCCCTTGTATCAAGCCCTTTCTATCACTGCCCCGACTAGCGCCTCCGGCTGCGCCAACCCAGGGAACCTTTCTCCGGGGCGATCGCCGGGGAAAAAGTTAGCCATCCTCTCCACAGTGCAGAGACTTCTTCTCTTAGAGGCTATTCGTCCGGTTCCAGCACTGGAAAAAGGACTAGGCCGCTACTCTATCTATTTTGTGGTGCCCAAGAAGGATGGCTCCTTTCGTCCTATTCTGGATCTCAAAGGTGTCAACTGCAACTTACAGGTACCGCACTTCCGAATGGAGACCCTGCGGTCCGTCATCCAAGCAGTGTGCAAGGGAGAATTTCTAGCTTCCTTAGATCTAGCGGAAGCCTATTTTCATGTTCCCATTCGGGAGGATCATCAGCGCTTCCTACACTTCGCCGTCCTCGGTCAACATTTTTAATTTTGGGCAATGCCCTTCGGCCTAGCCTTGGCGCCTCTGACCTTTTCCAAGGTGATGGTGGTAGTGGCAGCGGCCTTACGCAGACGGGGCATCAGAGTTCATCCCTATTTGGATGACTGGCCCATTCGCGCAGACACTCTCCGAGAAGCTTGCAGCACGGTCTCGCTGGTAGTTGTTTCTTGAACAGCTCGGTTGGGTGATCAATCGGACCCAAGAGTTGCCTTCAACCATCCCAGGAGATCGACTTTCTCGGAGCACGATTCGATACCTCTCTAGGTTGGGTATTCCTGATGGAAGCTCGGTTCCACAAGTTAACTTCTCAGATTCAAAGTTTTCTGGTTCAAAGTTCACTCCGGGCGTGGGGTTACCTTCAAGTCCTGGGGTCCATGGCAGCCACCATAGACCTCGTGCCTTGGGCCAGAGTGCAAAGGCGTTGTCTACAGAAGGCTCTCCTGTCAAGATGGTCGCCAGTGTCTGAAGATTACAGTCTTCATCTTCCACTACAGACGGAGGTCAGTCGCAGTCTACGGTGGTGGCTCTCTTCTGACAATCTCCTCAAGGGGGAATCTTTGGAGACTCCATGCTGGATCTTAGTAACCACGGACGCCAGTCTCTCCAGCTGGGGCGCTCACTGTCAAACTCACACTGCGCAGGGAACTTGGATGGCACGCAAATCCCGGTGGACGATCAACCAACTCGAAGCACGAGCAGTCCACCTCACCTTACTAAGGTTTCAGTCTCTTCTGCGCAGGCAAGTGGTGCAGATACTGTGATAACGCGACCACAGTGTCTTATCTCAACCGCCAAGGAGGAACCAAGTGCGCCGGAGTGTCAAAGGAAATGTCCTTGATATTTCCCTGGGCAGAATGAAACCTACAAGTCCTCTCAGCCCAGCACATTGCTGGGACCAACAATGTGAAGGCGGACTTTCTGAGCCACAATACTCTCGACCCCAGCGAGTGGGAACTAGCCCCAGCGGCCTTCCAAAGCATAGTTCAGAAGTGGGGAAGACCAGCGATAGACTTAATGGCGTCAGTGTCAAATGCCAAAGGTCCCATGTTCTTCAGTCGGTGGAAGGTTCACGGAACCCACGGCATTGATGCGTTGACTCAATCTTGGCCGCAACACATTCTGCTTTATGTGTTCCCGCCTTAGGCAATGATCGGGAGGGTCATTCAGTGGATCCGAGAACACCAGGGCCCAGTTGTCCTAGTGGCCCCAGACTGGCCCAGAAGACCTTGGTATGCCGATCTCATAAGACTATCTCAAGGCTTCCTCTTACGACTGACAGCTCCCTTCGGGCTCCTCAGGCAGGGACCAGTCTCTATGGACGATCCAGCTCCTCACTCGCTTATGGCTTGGCTCTTGAACACCGCAGGCTAACCCATAAGGGTTATTCCTCCAAAGTAGTGGCTACACTTCTTAGCATGTGACGTCCTTCAACGTCGGCGGTGTATGCTAGAATGTGGCGAGTTTTTGAGTCGTGGTGTTGGCGGAGTCATCTTTCTCCCTGGCATACAGAAGCTCCTGAGATCCTCGCCTTTCTACAAGATGGCCATGATAAGGATTTAGCGCTTGGAACTTTATGGGTGCAAATTTCCGCCTTAACGTGCTACCGGGGGCCAGTGCACAGTCGATCCCTGGCGTCGCACCCTGATGTGTCGCATTTTCTCAAGGGAGTCAAGCTTCTTCGTCCTCCCATCCGTCCGGTAGTACGTCCCTGGGATCTAGTCCTGGTTCTCAAGGCGCTGATATCTCTGCCTTTTGAGCCTCTCAAGGAAGTTTCGCTTAGAGATTTGATACTTAAGACTGTGTTCTTGGTAGCAATAACCTTGGCTTGTAGGATTTCGGAGCTACAGGCCCTTTCTTGCAGGGATCCCTATTTGTCATTCTCGGAAGAGGGAGTATCTCTTCGTACTGTTCCTTCCTTCTTACCAAAGATAGTTACTCCTTTTCATGTCAATCAGCCCCTTTTGTTGCCTGCCTTCTCCAGAGAACAGTGTTCGGGTCGACACAAGAATCTTTGATCGGTGGACCTCAAGAGAGTTCTCCTCTGCTATTTGAAAGTTACCAATTCCTTTCGCAAGACTGACCATCTTTTTGTTCTCTATACGGGACCGCGCAGAGGTTTGGCGGCTTCCAAGTCGTCTATCGCCAGGTTGCTACGTCGGGCTATTGAATCAGCATACATTGTTCAAGGCAAGCTGGTCCCTGGAGGGCTTCAAGCGCATTCTACTTGAGCTCAATCCATGTCGTGGGCCGAACATTCTCACGTGGCTCCTCTTGATATTTGTCGAGCGGCCACTTGGTCTTCCTTGTTCACATTCGTTCAGCACTATCGGCTGGATGTTCAGGCCCGAGAGGACACTCGTTTTGGAGTTGGAGTGCTGTCGGTGGCTCTCTCTGCCCACCCTGAGGGTCATTAGCTTGGGTATTACCTGCTTGTCTGGACTGGTCTAGCAGTATGATCTGGAAGGAGAGATTTCACTTACCATTAATTTCCTTTCCTGGAATACTGCTAGACCAGTCCAGAACCCACCCAGGTTGTCAGGTACAACGGTACTCGTGCAGAGCAGCCGACATTCAAAATTTACTCTTCGGGCACGTCTAAGTTTAATATCCCTGGAATAAGTCAAGGCAATTAATTTGGGCTTATTCTCTTAGGGATATGGAATGATCCTCCTCCGTTTATGGTTCGAGTTCAGAGGTTGAGTTAGTTGGTTTTTAGCCGTACATGTTTCTATTTTGTTCAAGGGTTTTTTTGACCTACATTTTTGCCTTGTCAAGTTAATCCTGAATAGGACACCTAAGGGTGCACCTATATCACCCAGAGCCTGACCAACCACAGCTCTGGAGTTTTTTCTCTGTCTCCAACATCTGCTGGCAGGGGAACATAACCCGTTTGTCTGGACTGGTCTAGCAGTATTCCAGGAAAGGAAATTAACGGTAAGTGAAATTTCTCCTTTTCATCCATACTAATATAGTAACATAGTGAATGATGACAGATAAAGACCAGCATGGTCCATCTGATCTGCCCAGTAGGGTGGCTAGAGTTGTAGAGTTACAGCTGCTGCTCTATGCAGGTTACCTCCCCTCTATGCCTTTGCATAAAGTTGTTCCTGATGCTCCAGGCAGGTCACCCCTCTCTATTTACTAAGTTATTTAAGTTTGCTTTGATTGTATCTTCTTGCTCTGTGTTGATCCTCTGCATCTCTTCAATGCCTTTTTGAATTCCGTCACTATGTTTGCTCCAACCACCTTCTTCGGGAGGGCATTCCTGGCGTTCACCACCCTTTCTGTGAAAAAGTATTTCCCGATGCTGCTTTTAAGTTTACCTCCTTGCAGTTTCATTTCACGTCCTCTAGTTCTACAGCTTTCCCATTTTTGAAAAAGGTTACTTAATTCATTAATACCCTTTCCTCATTGTCCCTCCATTCCAATCCAGTATGTGTGGGGGTTACCATCATCCTCCAGCAGCTGGGAACTAAGCATGTTGGATTTCTGCCTCACCTGCACACCTAGATGATAATGTAACGTAAAGGAATGCAAGGCTTGATTTCTTTGACAGTGTGACCAGCGAATTGGACCAAGAGAGAGCCCTAGATGTGGTGTATTCAGATTTCAGTAAAGCCTTTGACACCGTTCCGTACAGGCAACTTATAAATAAACTGAGCACCCTAGGGATGGACCCTAAAGTTATTGCTTGGGTTAGAAATTGGTTGAGTGGGAAGCGACAAAGGATACAGGTAAATGGAGCTCATGCTGAGGAGAAGGAGGTTATCAGTGGTGCGCCCCAGGGGTCGTTCCGATTCTTTTAAATATCTTTGTTGGTGATATTGCAGAAGAGCTGTCAGGTAAGGTTTGCCTCTTTGTGGATGATACCAAAATCTGCAATAGAGTAGACACCCAGGAAGGCATAGATAACATGAGGAGGGATTTCGCTAAGCTTGAAGAATGATCTAGAATTTGGCAACTGAGATTTAATGTTAAAAAATGCAAAGTCATGCATTTGGGCTGCAGCAGTCCAAGGGAACGATATAGTATAAGAGGTGAAGTACTTCTGTCCACAAAAGAAGAGCGGGATCTAGGCATGATTGTGTCTGATGATCTTAAAGTAGTTAAACAGGTAGAAAAGGCAACGGCGAAAGCTAGAAGCATGCTTGGGTGCATAGGGAGAGGAATGGCCAGCAGAAGAAAGGAGGTGATAGTGCCTCTGTGTAAATCTTTGATGCGACCTGATTTGTAGTATTGTGTACAATTCTGGAGGCTGCACCTTCAAAAGAATATAAACAGGTTGGAGTCAATACAGAGGGTGGCCACTAAAATGGTTAGTTGTCTTCATCATTATAAAGCATATGAGGACAGACTTAAGGATCTTAATATGTATACTTTAGAGGAAAGGCAGGATAGAGGAGGTATGTTACAGATGTTTAAATACCTCCGTGGCATAAATGCACAGGAGAGCCTCTTTTGATGGAAAGCAAGCTCTGCTATGAGGGGACATAGGATGAGGGTGAAAGGGATAGACTCAGGAGTAATATGCGGAAATATTTCTTTATGGAAAGAGTGGTAGATGTGTGAAATAATCTTCTAGTGGAGGTGGTAGAGATGAGGACAGTATCTGAATTCAAAAAAGCATGGGACAAATACAGAGAATCTCTAAAGGAAAAAAGGGGACTGTTGTAGTGATTGATATAGAAGGGCAGACTAGGTAGGCCATTTGGTCTTTTTCTGCAGTCATGTTTGTATGTTTCTAAGGATGACCAGGTAGCTGCCCTACAGATCTCCGCTGGTGGCACTATCATGTGGTCTGCCCAGAACGAAGCCTGTGCCCTGGTGGAATGTGCGTGCAGACCCTCCGTAACGGCCTTTCCTTTCACCCCATAGGCCGAGGCAATAGCCTTTCTCACACAGCAGGCAAGCAAGGCCTTTGAAGCCGCCTCACCCGTCTGGGAACCATCAAATTGTCTGTCTTTCAAAAAGACCCTGTACGCTTTAGATAGCGCCATAGCATTCTGCACACATCCAGCAAATGCAAGTGCTTGTCCTTTTCCGAGGACTTTGAATGTGGAAAAACCAGAAGAGATTTAGATGGAACTGAGACACCACCTTCAGCAAAAAGGAAGGAACCAGCTGTACACGACTGTCTGCTTGGTAAACACCAAAAAGGATTCCTTGCACGAAGATGCCTACATCTTTGATATACACCTTGCCGAACAGATGGCTACCAAAAAAAACATTTTTAAAGTAAGGTCCTTCAGCGTCTGTCTTGCCGAAGATTTAAAGGGAGCCTTCTTCAAGGGCAAGAGAACCAAATTTAGATTCCAAGGTGTTACCATGACCTGCAGGGGCAGTCTGATCTGCTTTACTGCTCTAAGGAACTGTGAAACATCCAGATGCACTGACCAAGGTGCTCCCGAGCACCTGACCTCTGTAACATGACAGTGCTGCCACTTGCACTTTCAAGGAATTCAAGGCCAGACCCTTCTCCAGCCTGGACTGTAGAAAGGCCAAGTTCTCAGGAACAGAAGCTGAAAAGGGTCGCAGGCCTTTATTGGCACACCAACCTTCGAAAATCCGCCAAATCCTGACTGAGATAGAATGCCGTTAAGCTATCAACAGTATTGACACTACCGCGGAAGAATGGCCTCTGTGACTCAACCTCGCCCACTCGAGCCAAAGCGTAAGCAAGAAACGATCCAACTGGGGCATGAGAATGGGTTCCTGTGAGAGCAGATTCATCCTGTTCGGAAGCCGCCAAGGATGGGCTATCAACAACCATACAAGATTCGCATACCATGGTCTGTGAGGCCAATCTGGCGCAATAAGAATAACCTTCCCTTGGTGCACCTCTATCTACTGCAGCAGACACCCGATGAGCATCCAGGAGGAAACACGTACAGTAGTCCTTCGCTGGGCCACCTTTGTTCCAGGGCATCCAGCCCTTCGGACATGCGCTCTCTGCACCTGCTGAAGAACTTGTATGCCTTGACATTGTCCAGGATCACCATCAAATCCATGATGGGCATGCCCCATTGAACTGTGTTCTTGTGTAACACCGCTGCGTTCAGCTCCCACTCGCCCGGGTCCAACCGGTGCTGACTGAGAGAGTCTACCTGAACATTGTCCTTGCCTGCTACGTGAGTGCAGAGAGCGCCAGCAGATTGGCTTCTGCCATCTCTCTGCTGACAGCAGTGCACTGTCCATGCCCCCCTGGTGATTGATGTAAGCCACAGTGGTTGCATTGTCTGAGCAAACGTGCACCACCCAGTGGGTCAGATGCGACTGGAAGGCCTGGAGTGCCAGGACCACTGTCTGCATCTCCAGGCAATTGATAAACCATGCTCTTTCCTCTGGTTCCCACACACCTTGCGCTCCCACCCCGTGAGGCTGGCATCAGTCGTTGGCACTACCCAATCCAGCGGCTCTAGAGGCATCCCCACAGCCAAGTGCTCCAGCTGCAACCACCACACAAGCTGCTCTTTTACCTCAGGCGGGCAGACCAGCTTCCTAGAGAGCAGATGGTGCTGGGGCGTCCATCGGGAAAGCAGAATCTGCTGCAGAGGCCTCATGTGAGCCTGTGCCCAAGGCACCAGATCCAATGGCGCCACCATGGACCCTAAGATCTGCATGTAACACCAAACCAAAAGCGCCGTCATGCTGAAGAACTTGGGCAGCTGATGTTGAAGCTTCTGCATCCTTTTGACCGACAGGTAGACCTGACCGGTGCTGGTGTCAAACAGTGCCCCGAGGTAGACCAGTCTCTAAAGCGGCTGTAGGTGTCTCTTGGCCACATTGATCATCCAACCAAAACTCTGCAACACCTGCATCCAGTAGTGGGATTAGGCCTTTTCAGCCTGGTTCCTGCCACAGGTCGCATACGCCGAACCAGGCAGAAAACGGTGTCCTAATGCCGGCACTGCACTGGCAGGGATCCCCACACACACCAGTGGTTTGCCGGCATTGGCGGATTGCGGGAAGCCTCTGATGCCATCAAAGCACTGGTGGCTGGGGGGATCGGACTGCTGGGCCAACAGGGAGTTGGTGCCCTGCGGTTGCCGCTAGTGGGCTGAGCGTGTGGCGCCAGCAATGCAAATGCATGCTGTGCTGCCATCCACTTGATTGGCTGTGGCGGGATCAATCCAAACTGGTTCCTGTTCAGATGGAATCCTGCACTGCCGCATCACTTTATCTGTAGCGGCCTTGCTCTCCTCCTCGGACTTTGCCTTGATAAGCCAATCATCCAGATACCGGTGCACTGGAACACCTTCTTTTCAAAGAACCGCCATACCACTACCATCACCTTGGTAAAGGTTTGCAGAGTGGAAGCCAGTCCGAAGGGCATCGCCATGAACTGGAAATACCCCATGGGCACAGCAAAGTGTAAAAACTTCTGATGTTCGGCCGAACTGGAATATGCAGGTATGCCTTGGTAAGATCCAAAGCTGTCAGATACTCACCTTGCTTTACTGTCATTATGACTGAACGCAAGGTCTCCATTCGAAAATGAGGCACTCTCAAGGCCCGGTTGATGTGTTTGAGGACCGAGATGGGCTGGAAGACCTCTCCTTTTTGGGGACCACAAAGTAGATAGAGTAACGGCCTAGGCCATATTGGTCTAATGGAACCGACACGACTGTGTCAAAATCCAAGAGACATTGAAGGGTGTCTTGGACTGCCTTCTTTTTCAGTGGCACTTGACGAGGAGATTGGACAAAGGGGTCAGAGAGGGGACACGCAAATTTGAGCGCATACCCTTCTCTAACAATCTCCAACACCTACTGGTCTGTGGTGATACTGGCCCAGGTGGTGTAAAACTGTTGTAACCAACCCCCCCCCCCCCCCCACAGGAGGCAACTCCCTCTGGGCCCTCCTGGCTTCATTGGGCTTTCTTCGTGGGAGCCGCTGGAGCAGAGTAGTAACCCCTGTTGGCTCCCCAGTAGCCTTAAAAGGACTGACCTCTCTGAGGGAAGCGGCCGCACTTGTAAGGGCACAAACCAAGCCCCCTGGAACCTTCTGAAGTCCCTGGATTGCCCTTGAACTGAACTTCCTTGCTTCAGCCCTTTCGGCTTATCTTCTGGCAGCCAAGCCCCTTTAGTCTCCTCAAGGTCCTTGGCCAATTTATCTAATGCCTCTCCAAACAGCAGTAAGGTAAAGGGAAGTTTGCTGAGTCTCGTTTTGGAGGAGACATCCACCAACCAATTACGCAGCCACAAATCTTACATGCCACTATAATGGAAGCCATATTCTTGAAGATGCTCAAACCAGATCATAAAAGGCGTCTGCTAGGTAAGTGGATGCCGATTCCAGCTTAGTTACCTCCGGCTGCTCCTGGGGAGCGATACCTTCCACTTGAGACAACCCCTGGAGCCAGTGGATGAACACCCTGGTCACGTAAGCCCCGCAGATCGAGGCTTGCAAGGTCAGAGTGCTGGTGTCAAAGGCCTATTTCAGGAGTGACTCCATCTCCAACTTGTGGTCCTGTAAATCCTTCAATGCTGCCCCTCCTTCCACTGGAATGGTGGTTTTCTTTGTTACTGCTCCTCAGGCCTGCTTCTAGAACTTCCCATTCCATTTCAATTTTAATCACTCTGGCACTGGGAAACATGCCTGAAAACCCTTTGAGCTCTGCAACAGTGGGTCCTCTAAGGGTTCCTCCGCCACAGCCAGCGTAAGCACTACCAAAGAATGAGTAATAAGAGCTAGAAGTTCCTCTCTATGGAATACTCAAAAGCCCCTGGGATCTTCCCCCTGAGGGATCTCACACTCCTCCAGCTCCTGTCCAGTAGACTCTCCCCAGAGATCTGAAGGGCCTTCTCCCATCTCCTCAGAATCTGGAGAATCAGGGGAAACCTGGTTCCCCCCCAAATATCATCCAGCACGGCCTGCTTTCTCTTGGAAGCTTCCTCTGCTCTCGGATTACCCTCTATGTCTCATGCAGAAAGGGCCCCAGCCTGGCTGCTTACCAAAACAAGGAACATCACACCACATTACTTACTAGAGCCCTTAATAGGTCAAGAGAGTTATTTAATATAGTCAAATCCCTAACAAAAACACACATTCCTGAGGGAGAACAAACACTAATCAATTCACAAACATTAGCCAATCACTATATAGAAAAACGTACCCCTGTTATCTATGATGAAACAACTCCTAAACCACTCAGTCCATACTCAAAGAATCCCAGTCTTCATAACAGCGAGCTTTGGACCACATTTCACACTATAGACATGAAACACCTTAAAAATATAATCACTAATATCAATTGTGACAGAGACGCCCGTCTTGAACCCAGGAGAATAGAAAAGGATATGGAATTGGACTTAGGGGACAGCCCCGTTGTGTATTTCAAGGATAACCTGAATCCTGCGTACACTGATACCCACGAAATCCCTGCCTGGCCTGGATCTCAGGCCCCGCGAAGGGAGAGAAAGAAGAGAGAGAGAAAGCCCAGGGTGCCACACCCAGACTCCTATGAGGTCCCTGCAGGCATGAGAAGAGATTATTATCACCTGGGAAGGGCCAGAAGGGAGGAGGAGGGGCTGGAACCCTGGAGGTGGAAATATAAACCCCTGCTAAGGCAAAGAGAAGGGAGGCTGGAGAAACAAGGGAAGCTGGAGAAACAAGAGGCTCAGGAGAAACAAGAGAAGCTGGAGACGCAGCAGAGCTATAGAGGAGAGCCCTGGGAGGAGCTGAACCACAGGGAAAACAGCTGAGGAGACGGGCCGAAGGCTGAAGGTACTGACCGGCTGTCTCGGGTAGAGCTGGGAACAGGAGTGATTCTAGGACCCAAGGGGGAGCTGTTTACTGAGCACTGCTTTGAGAACTCAGAATGGGACACTGCTCCAGCAATTGAAGATATGCAAGTCGATACTGTTGAGGATGACTTGAGGGCTATGGATATTCCTATGGACTGTACTTTATGCCAAGTCAAGTGCGTTGAACCGTTATGCTGAGGGCTAACACTTTCTGAGAAGGTCTCCTAAAGTTGGAAATAACAAGACCCAGAGAACCGACAGGAGGCCGGGGATACTTTTGCTAGCACCCAGAGGTTTGTGACGCAGCCAGGAAAACTTGCAGGGAAGCTAAAAAGCTTGGTGAATATTTGCTGCCCTTGTCTCCCATATTTTGGTTTAAACTTAATCCGGGAAGGGAGTTAAAAAGAAGCTTTTGTTCCAGTGGGACTAAGTTTTATTGTTGCCATTAATTGTTTTACAAGGCAAGGCTAAAAAGAGGCATTTTTACCCTTGCTAAAGAAGTGCTGTTTTTCAGGGCTGAGAAACGTTTGAAGCAGCTGTGTGTGTTTGAAGCTGGTGAAGCAGTTATGCTGTTCTAGTGCTGTATTACCAATAATCCTGCATAAGAAGGAGTCCCTTGAACGTTTGCGTAAGAAATAAAATTCTGTCACTTTGCCTTACCTCCGGACCATGACTACAACCTCTTGAAGCCATTTTTGAAGGCAAACTACATATCCCAAGATACGCCTGGGGAAAGTTAGTTTGCCCAAGCCAATCGAGAGAAGTTCCTCCGATACCATGCCCCTCTAGGCTAGAGGCGGGTGGTAAGGGCGTGACACAATACAACTACATCCTCCTCTAACCCTTGCTCGGTCAGTTGGCTTAAAGCTGCAAAAGATGAGCTCTCCCCAACTATCTTGAACATAGTAAACCAATCTTTAAAACAAGGCCATTTGCCAAATGAGTTAAAATGAGCTAAAATGAGCCATAATCCATCCAATTCTAAAATCAAACTCCTCTGGCAAAAATCATCCCAGCTCTTACAGACCTATATCTCGTCTGCCCTTCCTAGCCAAGGTCATCGAAAAAGTTGCACAACTCCAACTATAAGATCTCATCGAGCTAAATGCACCATTTGATGAACAACATCATGGCTTCAGACCTTTTCATAGTGTGGAGACCCTTATGCTCACATTTTTGGACAGGCTCATATGAGGCTTGAATGACAGCAAACAGGCCTTCATTCTAATATTTCTAGACATAGCCTCGACTTTTGACAGCATAGAAACATAGAAACATGATGACAGAAAAAGACCACATGGCCTATCTAGTCTGTCCCTCCACATCAACAACTACAACAGTCCCCTTTTTTCCTTTAGAGATCCTCTGTGTTTATCCCATGCTTTTTTGAATTCAGATACTGTCCTCATCTCTACCAACTCCACTGGGAGACTATTCCACGGATCCACCACTCTTTCCGTAAAGAAATATTTCCGCATATCACGCCTGAATCTATCCCCCTTCACCCTCATCCCATGTCCCCTCGTAGCAGAACTTGCTTTCAATTGAAAGAGGCTCTCCCCCTGTACATTTATGCCACGGAGGTATTTAAACATCTCAATTATATCACCTCTATCCCACCTTTCCTCTGAGGTGTACATATTAAGATCCTTAAGTCTGTCCTCATATGCTTTATAATGAAGACCACTAACCATTTTAGTAGCCACCTTCTGTACTGACTCCATCCTGTTTATATCCTTTTGAAAGTGCAGTCTCCAGATAGAAACATAGAAACGTACTCATATCAAGATTACCACAGATCGGTCTAAAAGGTACTGTAATACAATGGTTCACTTCATACATAACCAACCAAACACAACAGGTACGTATAGGCGCAGCTTTATCAACAACCTTCAGACAAGAACAAGGGATCCTACAAGGCTCATCACTTTCTGCCCTTTTATTTAACTTATATATACTGCCAATATGCAGCATCTTCAAAAAACACAAGATGAATTATCACCTCTATGCAGATGATATAATGATGTATCATCCCATAGATATCACAAACCCTGCCTGCCTACAAGTACAGTCATACCTAAATGAAATAATTGATTGGCTACAAAATCACAATTTAAAAATTAACTTAAAAAAATGGAAGTGTTCCTGAGCGGTTATCCAGTTTAGTCCTCCACATCCGGGTAGTGCACCTCCTCCTGCAGCTTGGAGATTGGACCAATCAGAATCTTCCTCTGCCAGGATGCATGCTGCTGGAGCTCCCATCAGCCCCCAGTGTGTCCAGTCTCCTTGCAGCTGGAGGACGTGTGTGCCTGGGGTTAGGCTCACTTAGGAACAGTTGGAGGCAACACTAGAGAGAGTTGTTTGTTGGAGGTTTTTTTCTTTTGCACTGCTATTTTTTTTCTTTGCTTTATTTATTAGGTAGCTGTCGCTTTAAAAAAAAAAAAAAAAAAAATCAAAGAGCATTGCCGGCCGCGATTGAGAGGCCGGGTCTGCACTGCGCTGCTGACTTTACTGCGGCAGAGTCTTTTGCAGTCCAAGGCTAGCTCCTTCCTCCTAGACTGTCCGGAGGAGAGCTCTGCCTTGCCAGCCATCTGTCTGCATCTGGGAGCCTTCTGAACGGTTTGCTGGCTTCCCTCTCGCGATCCGAGCTGCACTTGTTAGTTTGACTGGCAGCCCAGTGGTGTAGCGTGCTCCCGCTCAGGATTCGAGCGGCGTGTCTACTAAGGCGCTCTGGTACATGTGCGGTGAGTTTCGGACGTTTTTTCAGTGCTGCAGATTGCCCCTTTTGCTTTCTTTTGATTTATTTGATTTCTTTGATTGCTTTTCGCGCTGTTTTTTTCTAGCCAGCTGCAATGTGCCGGTGGCCATTTTATAGTTCCGGTTTTTCCCGCCCGGCATGAAGGGCTCTGCAGCGCGTTTCTGATTCACTTAGCGCATTTTTGGCCTAGCGTTTTTGCTGGGGGGGGCATCTCAGTTCCCAGTTGCTAGTTCTTTAAAAAAAAAAAAATAATAAAATAAAATAAGACGGGTTCTTTTCAGTCATTTTCACTTTCCCTTTGGGGCTGCTGTCACTGCATGGCTACCAGGCCGCAGTGTGTTATCTGCGGGTCACGCAGAGGGGCAGTGGATGAGTCTGGGGTCTGCAGGGGCTGCGCCTCATTTTCCACAAGTTTAGAACAACAAATGGAGCATAAGGAGCTCTCGGGCCCAGGAAGCCCGGCTGTTCAGGCGGACGGAGATCCCTCTCCTGGCTCTCTTGCGTCTGGTTCTTCGGCCCCTCCTAAAGGACAGGGGGGCGCGTGGCCGATTGCAGCAGCAGAGTCTTCCTTCACGGATTTTTCCCCCGATTTTGTTCTTCTTATGCACCAGGCTTTTCGCTTGGCGCGCTCCGGCAAGTTCCCAGACGCTTGGCCGTCGCCCCTGTCGTCTCTCCAAGCTGGGGAGCCCAGGCAGGAGGGCCCGCCTTCAGCCAAGCGCCTTCGGGCTATGGACCTTGAACACGACGACTTGGGCTGGCAAGATCCTGATGCCGAAGTGGATCCGGATGGTGCTGTTGAGGAGTTGGAAGACGGTGAAATCCCAGAGCCCGAGGATCAGGCCCGCATTATTCGGGTGTTCCGTAAAGAAGAGCTGGTGCCGTTGATAACAGAATCTCTCCATGCTCTCAATCTTGCTGCACCTCGTCCTGTTGAGGAGGACGGGTTGGAGGATCCGCTCATTCAAGCGGTGCGGGAATCTCAGGTGGTGTTTCCGGTGCACCGTGTGGTGGAGCAGATGATTCAAACTGAGTGGGATCAACCCGAATCCGGACTTAAGGGAATTCGGACTATGAACCGCCTGTATCCGTTAGCGGATAAAGACAAGGAGCGGTTTAAGTCGCCGCGAGTGGACGCCGCGGTGTCGGCGGTTACCAAGAAAACCACCATTCCTGTTGAAGGCAGTGCTGCTTTAAAGGACGCACAAGACAAAAAAGGTGGATGGTTTGTTGAAACAGACTTTTGAGACCAATGCGTTATCTTTGCAGGCCTCCATTTCTGGGGCTTGGGTGGCTAGGGCCTGTTTACGATGGGCTCAGCATTTGAGGCAAGCTTCCGGCTTGGATCAGCAGGGCTTGCTAGAGGTGACTCGGCTTGAGTCTGGTTCGGCGTATTTGGCGGATGTGCATTATGATTTGATTAGAACCTTGGCGAATAGCATGGCTTCTTTGGTGGCGGCGCGCCGGTCTTTATGGTTGCGGAATTGGGCGACCGATGGCTCTTCTAAGTCCCGACTCAGTAAGCTTCCCTTTAAGGGCAAATTGTTGTTCGTAGACGATCTGGATAAATTGGTAAAAGACCTCGGGGAGTCCAAGAGCGGTAGGCTGTCAGAAGATAAGCCTAAGCTAGGTAGAAACCTGCCACCGGGACGGGGTCAGTTTCGTGACTTTCGCAGATTTCATTCTTCCCGCCTTGGGGCTCCCAGCGCGGCCGGTATAGTTCCAGAGGCCAAGGTTTTCGAGGTTTTCAAGGAGCGGGCAGAGGATTCGCAGCGGCGTCCTCCTCTGCGTCCTCTTCCTTTGGTCGGAAGTCTCAATGAAGCGAGGCGGGCTCCGGAGGGAAGGCAAGTCATCGGGGGTCGTCTGCGGGACTTTCTTCCTTCCTGGGCCCAAATAACATCGGATCAGTGGGTGCTCGAGATCATCAGAGAGGGTTATGCGCTGGAGTTTGCTTGTCCGATTCCAGACGCCTTTGTCCTTTCCCCCTGCAAAGGGGAGCAGAAGGCGCAGGCCATTCGGGTGGCGTTGCGTCGACTCATCGATTTGGGAGCGGTTGTTCCCGTCCCTCCCTCCGAGCGCGGCGTCGGTCGCTACTCCATTTATTTTGTGGTGCCAAAGAAAGACGATTCGCTTCGCCCGATTCTGGATCTCAAGGGAGTGAATCGTTTTCTCCGGGTGCCGCATTTCCGGATGGAGACCTTGCGGTCCGTCATCGTGGCGGTTCGTCAAGGGGAGTTTGACCGCCCTCGATCTCTCGGAGGCCTATTTGCACATTCCCATCCGGGCAGTCCATCAAAAGTTCCTGAGGTTCGCGTTCCCGTGGGGTCACTTTCAGTTTCGAGCTATGCCGTTCGGTCTAGCCACAGCCCCACGCACCTTCGCAAAGGTAATGGTGGTGGTTGCGGCAGCCTTACGAAAGGAAGGGATCTTAGTCCACCCTTACCTCGATGATTGGTTGATTCGTGCGAAGTCCAAAGAAGAGAGTGTGCAGGCGATGGACAGAGTAGTGGCTTTGCTACGGTCTCTTGGCTGAGTGGTCAACGAGAAAAAGAGTCATTTAGTGCCAACACAATCCCTCGAATACCTCGGGGTTCGTTTCGACACGGCGAGAGGTTTGGTGTGCTTACCGGAGCGCCGCATCCAGGCGTTGCAGGGGCTCGTGCGCTCCTTTTTGAGGATTCCCGCTCCGTCAGCGTGGTGGTACCTGCGGCTGTTAGGCACTATGGCAACGACATTGGAGGTAGTTCCGTGGGCCAGGTTTCATATGCGGCCACTTCAAAGAGCCCTGTTACGTCGCTGGTCGAACCAGTTGGATTCGTTGAACAAGCGCTTGCCTTGCCCGAAATCGGTTCGTCTGTCTCTTCGGTGGTGGTTGTGCTCGGGGAACCTACGGATGGGTCTTCCTCTGGAGCAGCCCTCTTGGATCCCGTTCATCACGGATGCGAGTCTGTTGGGCTGGGGAGCCCACTGCGAGGGGCGGTACGTGCAGAGGACGTGGTCCCCTCTCGAGACTACTTGGTCGATCAACCGACTCGCGCTGCAAGCCCTGGAGACGTTGGTGAGGGGGCAGGCAGTGCGAGTTCTCTCGGACAACTCGGCAGCGGTGGCCTACATCAATCGCCAGGGAGGCACCGGCAGTGTGGCCATGGAAAGCGAGGCAGAGGCCTTGTTCAATTGGGTGGAGACCCGTCTGCCTGCTCTTTCGGCGGCACATATCGCGGGAAAAGACAATGTAATGGCAGATTTTCTCAGCAGGGTGCAGGTCGACCCCGGGGAGTGGGAACTGCACCCGTAGGTATTCGCACAGATAGTTCACAGATGGGGGCCTCCGATTATGGATCTCATGGCGACTTTTCAGTCTGCGAAGATGGGGCGGTTCTTCAGCAGGCGGAGAGAACGCATGTCCGAGGGTATCGATGCGCTAATTCAGCCGTGGCCGGAGGACGGCCTTCTTTATGTCTTCCCTCCTTGGGCGTTGATCGGTCACGTCGTTCAGCGCATCGAAGCACACCGGGGGCGGGTTTTACTAGTGGCTCCGGATTGGCCCAGAAGGCCGTGGTATGCCGATCTGGTTCGTTTGCGCAACGGGGTGTCGTGGAGACTGCCTCCGCTTCCGGATCTGCTATGTCAGAGTCCGCTGCAGATGTCTCAAGTGGATCGATTCTCGCTTACGGTTTGGCCCTTGAAAGGGCTCGGTTGAGGAAGAAAGATTATTCTCCTGAGGTTATTGCCACGCTCCTTCGGGCGCGGAAGCCTTCCACCTCGCTAGCGTATGTGCGGGTGTGGAGGTTTTTTGAGGATTGGTGTTCGCGGCGTGGGGTTCGCGCGGCTACGGCTTCGGTGTTGGTGGTTCTCAGTTTTTTGCAGGACGGTTTTGACAAAGGTTTAGCAGCCAGTTCTCTGAAGGTACAGTTGGCTGCGCTAGCGTGCTACCGGGGCAAGGTTCTGGGGATTCCCCTAGGGGCGCATTCGGATGTACAACGTTTTCTTAAGGCAGTCTTCAGGTTGAGGCCTTCGCGCAGGGTCTCAGTTCCCTCGTGGGATTTGAATCTCGTTTTGCGAGCTTTGGTTCGCGCACCCTTTGAGCCCATACGGCAAGCGTCGCTTAAGGATCTTACTCTGAAGACAGTTTTTCTGGTGGCGATCTGTTCGGCGAGGCGCATTTCCGAGTTGCAAGCGCTTTCGTGAAGAGAACCGTTCTTGTCTATCTCCAGGGATCGGGTGCTTCTTCGACCAGTGCCCTCATTTTTGCCTAAGGTGGTTTCGCCTTTTCATTTGAATCAGCCTGTTTTTCTTCCGGTACTTAATTCGGAAGCGGCAGATCCCACGGATGAGGGGTTACATTGCCTGGATGTGCGGCGAGTCCTTCGTCGCTACTTAAAGGTGTCGGAGACGTTCCGTAAGACCAATCGGTTGTTCGTGCTTTTTGGTGGGGCCCGCAAAGGTGAAGCAGCGGCGAAGGCGTCCATCGCTCGGTGGATTAAGGAGGCGATTGCATCGGCTTACATTTTACAGAATCGGCCGGTGCCGGTCGGTTTGAGGGCCCACTCTACCAGAGCACAGGCGACGTCCTGGGCAGAGCATAGTCTTGTTCTGCCTGTGGAAATTTGTAGGGCGGCTACTTGGTCGTCTCTTCATGCCTTCAGTAAGCACTACCGGTTGGATGTGCTCGCCGCTCAGGATTCTTGTTTTGGTTCGGCTGTGTTGCGTGCCGGTTGGCAAGGTCTCGCCCGGTGTTGACTGCTCTGGTACATTCCGGATGTGGAGGACTAAACTGGATAACCGCTCAGGAAATAGAAATTACATTTACCTGGTAATTGTAGTTCCTGGAGGATCCAGTTTAGTTCTCCTTCCCTCCCATATGTCAGGTTTGTTTGGAGCGGCGCGCTTACTGTGAACGGCTCTGAATTGTCTCAGCATATTTCTTCGGATTTTCGTATCTGGGGCTCGCTTCTTTTTTCTTTTTGCCAGCCATTCGGTTCATGTGGCTGGGTTATGACTGCTTCTGTCTTCGGGTGGAGTCAGAGGCGCTGTGCAGAGTTTTGGCTTCCTCGTTTGGGAAGGGGGTCGATTAACATTTACGGGGACTAAATTCTATTTTTGTTTGATAGTTATACTTATCTCATGTGTTGCTTCTTTGAGTCTGCTTTGTTAATAGTTCACTGGGGGCTGATGGGAGCTCCAGCAGCATGCATCCTGGCAGAGGAAGATTCTGATTGGTCCAGTCTCCAAGCTGCAGGAGGAGGTGCACTACCCGGATGTGGAGGACTAAACTGGATCCTCCAGGAACTACAATTACCAGGTAAATGTAATTTCTATTTATGTGTATCTAGAAATCAAAACTTCACTCCTATTGGGATTTTTCTATGCTTCAGTACTGTATACCATCCCAGTATCAGACCTCGGTCGCTCCTTACAATTTGTGTATAAATTTGTAAGACAGGACAACTTATGAGTAAAAAACAATCTAATTTATTGAACTCAAATACACAGGTCTGCAGCACGTATAACACTGTATTGTTATCCTGTGAGGCAGAGAGTGATGCTACTCAGTACAGAGCTTCAGACACTCTCTGCCCCCATTATATGTTTTAAATCACTCATTTATATATTCCTTTAAACACATTTGTTGCTTTTCATTTGGTTATTTATTACATAGGAACACATTCCTTTCTTTGCTTCTCACACTCCTCCATCAACATTCTGCATAAATAACTATGATCTTTCAGTAAAAACAAAGTTAAATATCTAGGAATCATACTAGATCAGCCACTAAATTTGGTCTCTCATATAAAAGCCATCACAAAAACCATATACTTTAAATTACGAATGGTGCAACACCTCAGACCCTTACTAGACAGCTTAGACTTCAGAACAGTCTTACAGGCTCTCATTATGCCCCACTTAGATTACTGCAATAGCATACTAAAAGGTCTGCCCAAGAAAAACATCCAACAACTGCAGGTAGCGCAAAATCTAGCAGCGCGCATAATTCATAAGGCTCACTATTTCAACCATATCACACCTTTACTCCACAGCTTACACCGGTTGCCAATTACAGCCAGAATAAAATATAAATTCATAATGATAGTGTTTAAATTACACAACAAAATATCTCCATCACACCTTAATTCCTTCATCAGTCTATCCGAAAATACGAGAACCAGAAGAAACCACTCACAGCATACATACATTATACCTACCCACATTCGAAACACCAATCCCACCACCAGCACTAGAGCCTTTACATACATTGCTCCAACACTCTGGAATGAGCTCCCAGAAAACTTAAGAGTAATAAAGGACTTACAATCATTCCAAAAAGAACTCAAAACACATCTATTCATCGAATATTATGGTGCCTCCTCTGACGGTCAACAGCAGCACATAACCTAACAACCAAACAACCATTCCCATCTTTTATAACACGTAGATAATCAAGACCCTTCCCCCTCCTATCCCACCCCTCCCCCCAGCTCACCAAAGCTGTGTACATAGTTAATGTATTATAGTTGTTATAAACTCTGTTACTTAGGTTACAAACTCTGTTACTTATGTAAGTTGATCATTGTTCAATGTAAAGTTCATTGTTATATGTAAACCGCCACTGATCTCTGGAAGAGGCGGTATATAAAAGCTTTTAAATAAATAAATACATAAATAAATAGCAGACTGCTGTAACTTGAGGCAATAGGCTCTGTGCATGGATAAGATAAAGTCTGGCAAAAACAGGGCCTCCAGAGCACTGGCCGGGTCTAAAGGAGCCCTCCCTGGCCCTACAACATGCTTGGACTTACATTTGGACTTTTTTGACCGAGCAGGTCCTGAAATGGCCACATTTCCCACCAAAACTGCGGCTTCAGCAACAGCGGTTTGCTCCAGTTCTGTTTGACCCAATGTGTACTCCACTCTAGCACAGATTAAAACTGCCTCCACTACTTTTCCCTGTCTGAGGCAGCTCCTGCATATACCGTTATCTGACAGCCCATGGCTCCCGGCACATACTACACAGTGGGGCGCCAAACCTAGCATAAACTGCCCAACACAGTTTCTCATCATGAATTAACCGCGGGGAGACCAGCACGGCAACAATGGCACTCGCCCGATGCAGAGGAATCTGTTTCAAATTGAGACACGGTCACACAGCTGTATGTCTGTGGCCTGCGCCCGATCGGTAGCAGTAAATAAATGAAAAAACATCAGGTAGACTAGAACTCTTCGCGATGTAACTTTCTTTTTTTTTTAAATTGGAGCAGCGTTGTGTGCCGCAGTCAGAGGGGAGTTCTAAGACTAGCACTGCTAATGTTAGGCTTCCCGGCTGGGGGGAGGGGGGGGAGGGAAGCCCTGGACCACCAGGAAACCTAGACCCCGGGCTTCATCTGGCCCATTCAAGGATTCTGGTGAGGAAGGCTTGTCTCTGTAGACTGTATTTATTTATTTATTTTCTTTCTTTATTGAACAGTTTTTCTATACGGCTGTATCTCCATGTCTAAGCAGTTTACATGAGAACAAAAATGGCCAACAGGGCTTTACATAGAATCTTCTAATAATTATAATATTATAAGATTGTTATGGTTAGTGAGCTAACAGAAGAAAATTGTAACATTGAACTATAATACATTCTGTAAGCCCACAACTGCCCTCACATGGCAAGTGCTATACCCAGCCTTTACATGCAGGCAATTCAACAGCCTCAAAGAGAATGTAATGCTGCCTTAGCCTTCTCTTTTTTTTTTTGGTTAGATAGCTAGACCTAATCCCTCACGTGGAGTCCACCATGCAAAGGCACTTCTCCAGCTGCTGGGAACTGAGATACTGGTTTCCTGGAGCTGAAGTCAGAAATCTGACATGCTCAATTCCCAGTTGCTGGAGGACAGTGATAACCCCAACACGGACTGGACTGGAGGAACTCAAGGAAAGACAATTAGCAGGTAAGAACTGCTTTCACCATAAGTATTTAAAGGTCTGTATCATATCCCCCCGTTTCTCCTAGGGTATACATATTTAGGTCTTTAAGTCTTTTCCTTATCGTTCCTCCAGTTCAGTCCTTCACCTCTGGGTAGTGTACCTCCTCCTGCAGCATGGAGACTGGGCATGTCAAAACTGTGACATTACTGGATGTACCCTGCTGGTCTCTCACATCAGCCCCAGTGTGTCCATTCTCCATGCAGCAGGAGGACGTAGTGAGCCTAGGTGCTGGGTTCACTAGAGGAACAGATAAGAGCACATTTTAGGATAGATTTAAGAGTTTCTTTATTCCCTATCACTTATTTGATTTTCGAGCTGTCCCTTTAAAAAAAAAAAGATATATTGAAGGAATTGATCCAGCCTGGGGTCTCTTCTCTTCCTTTCTCACCTTTCAAACCGGCTCCGGTGACTTCAGCTGCTCTCCCCTCCTGGTTTGAATAGAAGGAAGTTCTGCAGTGTTGAGATTGTTCTGCCCATCAGCTCCGGATCGCCGCGGGGTGTCTGGGCGGGCAATCGAGGCCGGGAAAAGCCCTCTCCGCGGTCATTGCTCACTTCGTCAGTGAGCGGCATCACGGATTGTAAGGCTGCTGATTGGGCCAGCACAGCAGAGAAAATTGTTTTGGGGGCACTTTGAGGTCAGCAGCGCAGGTGAGTGTTCGAGAGCCGTGCAAACTGATAGGAAGGCTTTGGGGCCCGTTTCGGGCTTCTCGGAACCAAAAAAGGCCACTGTATTCACGGCCGTTTCTTCCCACGCTTTTAAGCCGCGAGGCAGCTGCAGCTTTGCTAGTCGCGCAGGTGGGGAAAGGAAGACAGGTTCATTGTAGGATGAATGCAGTTACTTTAATTTAACTTAATTTAGTTTAAGGTGAGTCAGTTTAGTTTGGTTTGTTTGGTGATTCATTTGGTTTTTTGACCCTTGGGCCTTGAAGGAGGTAAACCCCCCCCCCCCCAAAAAAAAAAAAAACAGAATAGTAAAAGAAGAGCAGATCTATTTATTTTCAGTTGGATTTTTCTTTACTGAAAGAGAATTTATTGGAGCCAATAGCTAATGCCTTCACGTCCACAGTGTTTGGTGTGTAGCACACGCAGAGGCACAGTCTCGGACGCCGGGGTCTGCCGAGGCTGCGCTGCGGCATCAACCAGTATGGAACAGGAGATTCAAGATAAAGCTGGTGAGGGGACTCAGAGTCAGTCAGCAAGGGCCGAAGGTGAGCCGCTGCTGGAGGTTCCGTCTGTACCCCTTCTGGAAAGCCAAGCGGGGCCAGCTAGTTCTGTAGCGCCGACAGGATCTGGGGTGACTCTGGGAGGTTTTTCCCCAGATTTTGTGCTGTTAATGCATCAAGCGTATTGCTTGCGACAGCAGGGGACGGTGACAGATACAATGCCCGCTTGCTGCTACGATACAGCAATCCGGACCAGAAATGGTTGGTAGCAGTCTGGTGAGGCCTCTTAAGAGGGCACGACCTCTCGAGGATCAACCCTTGGATTCGGAGTAGCCCGATGCAGAAGATGTAGAGTTGGAACCTGAGTCAGGAATGGAAGAACTTGAGGAAGGGGAGATTCTGGAGCCTGAGGATCAGGTGAGAATCATTCAAGTATTACGAAAGGAAAAGCTTATGACGCTCATTATGGAGTCCCTTCAGGCGCTCAACCTTGCTTCGATCCAACCTTCGGAGGAAGAGGGTCTGGAGGATCCTCTCATTCAGGCAGTGCGGTAAACTCAGGCGGTGTTCCCTGTTCACCGAGTAATTGACTGGATGATCCAAGATGAATGGGATTTGCCAGAAGCTGGACTATGAGGCGTTAGAGCTATGAATAGACTCTACCCCTTAGCAGACAAGGAAAAGGAGAGGTTTTGTTCTCTGCGTATAGATGCAGCGGTGTCAGCGGTCACAAAAAAGCCAAATATTCCGGTGGAAGGCAGCGCTGCCTTGAAGGATGCGCAAGACAGGAAGGTGGACGGATTGTTGAAGCAAGCCGTTGAGGTTAATGCTCTTTCCTTGCAGGCTTCCATTTGCGGGGCTTGGGTGGCGAGAGCTTGCTTCCGATGGTCCCAACGCTTACAGCAGCCCGCTCAGCAGACACAGGAGCACTTAATGTATGTGACACGGCTGGAATCAGGTTCGGCATATTTAGCAGATGTCCACTATGATTTGATTAGGGCATTGACGAATAGTATGGCTTCCTTGGTAGCCGCATGCCGTTATCTGTGGTTAAGAAATTGGGCGGCGGATGGTTCTTCTAAGTCGCATCTCAGTAAGCTTCCTTTTAAAAGAAAGCTGTTGTTTGGTGAAGATCTGGACAAGTTGGTTAAGGATTTGGGAGAGTCCAAAGGCGGAAGGCTGCCAGAAGATAAGCCTAAGCAGGGAAGGTCCCTCCCAGCCTCGCGAGGCCAGTTTAGAGACTTCAGGAAGTTTCATACCTCTCGATTGGGAGGTTTCCAAAGAGGAAGATTTACTTCAAGAGCCCAAGGGTTTCATGGGTTCCAAGGAGCAGGTAGAGGTTTCGCAGCTCCCTCGGGCGCGTCGGTACGAAAGCCACAATGAAGCGAGGCAGGCCCTGGTAGGAATTCAACCGATTGGAGGACGACTTCGGGAATTTCTTCCTGCCTGGGTCCAAATAACATCCGATCAATGGGTGTTGGAGATAATACGCAAAGGTTATGCTCTCGAATTTGCTCATCCAGTACTAGATTCATTTGTGCTTTTGCCTTGCAAAGGGCGGCAGAGAACGCTTGCAGTACAACAAACATTTAGGAGCTGTAGTGCCGGTTCCGCAGGAGTGTTACGGCGTCGGTCGTTACTCTATTTATTTCGTAGTACCAAAGAAAGACGGATTGCTCCGGCCAATACTGGATCTAAAAGGGATGAATCACTGTCTTCGAGTGCCTCATTTTCGAATGGAAACATTACGTTCGGTAATAATGGCGGTTCGACAGGGAGAGTTCTGGACTTCACTCGATCTTACCGAGGCGTATTTGCACATCCCTATCAGATCAGTTCATCAGAAGTTCCTAAGGTTCGCTCTTCCTTGAGGTCATTTCCAGTTTCAAGCATTGCCCTTCGGTCTAGCGACGACTCCGCGCACCTTCACCAAGGTTATGGTGGTGATAGCGGTGGCACTGCAAAAGGAAGGTATTTTAGTTCATCCTTATCTTGACGATTGGTTAATTCGGGCAAAATACCAGGTCGAGTGGGTGCAGGTTACAAAGTAGTGAAGTTCCTTCAGGGTCTTGGCTGGGTAGTCAATGCTGCCAAGAGCCGTTTGGTTCCGTCTCAGGTTCTAGAGTACTTGGGAGTGCGCTTCGACACGTGAGTGGGAGCAGTGTTTCTGCCGGATCGGCGAGCTCAAGCTCTTTGGCGACTAGTGTGCAAGTTCATGTTGACTCCAGCTCCATCGGCATGGAGCTATCTTCGCGTGCTAGGAACAATGGCGGCAACCCTGGAGGTAGTACCATGGGCCAGAGCTCACATGCGGCCATTGCAGAGGTCGTTACTCTGGCGTTGGTCGCACCAGAACGATTCCTTGAACAAACGTCTCCTCTGTCCTCTGCGAGTCAGGCGGTCCCTTCAGTGGTGGCTTTGCCCAGGAAATCTGGCGGCAGGCTTGCCACTGGAGCAGCCGCAATGGCTTCCGGTGTTGACAGATGTGAGTCTCACAGGTTGGGGAGCACATTGCAGGGATCTCTTCGCACAAGGAACTTGGAACTACCAGGAGGTGTTCAGTGGTCAATCAACAGTCTCGAACTGCGAGCAGTGGTTCTAGCACTTCAGGCATTCGAAACCGCGGTGAAAGATCCAGCGGTGCGAGTGCTTTCGGACAATTCTGCAACGGTGGCTTACCTCAGTCGGCAGGGCAGAACGGGAAGCGCTGCCATGGAAGAAGAAGCAGAGGCGCTGTTCGCCTGGGTGGAGCCTCGACTACAGGCGATCTCGGCGGCACACATTGCGGGAACGGACAATGTAATGGCAGATTTTCTCAGCAGAGTCCGGGTGTATGCTGGGGAATGGGAGCTTCATCCGGAAGTCTTTGCTCAGATAGTCCGCAGATGGGGTCCTCTGAGTATGGATCTCATGGTGACTTTTCGTTCGGCCAAGGGGAGTCGTTTTTACAGCAGAAGATGAGAAAGGATGTCGGAGGGGATCGATGCCCTGATGCAACAATGGCCATCACCCGGTCTTCTCTATGTCTTCCCCCCGTGTGCGCTCATAGGACGAGTGGTTCAGCGCATCAAGGCTCATCGGGGGAGAGTAGTGTTAGTGGCACCAGATTGGCTGAGACGTCCGTGGTATGCCGATCTAGTCCGACTTCTCGACGGGGATCCTTGGAGATTACCAGCAACAGAGAATCTTTTGATCCAGGGTCCACTTCAAATGCCTCAGGTGGATCGGTTCTCACTTACAGCTTGGCCATTGAAAGGGCAAGGTTAAGGAAAAATAGGTTATTCTGGAGCGGTAATTGCGACCTTACTTCGGGCCAGAAAGAGGTCCACATCCCTAACATATGTGCGAATATGGTGTATATTTGAGGACTGGTGCTCTCAGCGGCAGGTCCGTTCTTCCATGGTTTCCATGCCTATGGTATTAAGATTCTTACAGGACGGTTTTGATAAGGGTCTGGCAGCCAGCTCCTTAAGGGTCCAGCTGGCAGCTCTTTTTTGCTATAGAGGTAAAGTCCAGGGGGTGGCCTTGGGTTCTCACGTCAACGTGGTTTGTTTTCTAAAAGCGGTATCTAGGCTGCGCCCTTCTCGCAGAATGATGGTGCCTCCGTGGGATCTCAACTTGGTTCTGGGAGCGTTGAACTTTCGAGCCCTTGCACCAAGCTTCAATACAAGAGATCACAGAGAGAGGAAGACAGGCATCTGTATTTGGAAAAACTTAGAGAAGCTAGCAAAGTAGTCAAGAAGGCAAAGATTCAAAAGGAGGAGGAAATAGCCAATGCAATAAAATGGGGGGATAAGACATTTTTCAGATATATTAGTGAGAAGAGGAAGGGCAAAAGTGGTATTGTCAGACTCAAGGGTGCAGGGGGGGAATATATAGAAGCTGATAAGGATAAAGCGGAATTGCTTAACAAATATTTTTGTTCTGTGTTCACAGATGAAGAACCAGGAGCAGGACCTCAGAAAACACCCACAAATAAGAACAGAAGCGAGGGACATCTTGAACTATTTTCAGAAGACTGTGTTCGTGAGAAACTAACTCAACTTAAAGTAGACAAAGCGATGGGACCGGATGGGATACACCCTAGAATACTGAGGGAACTTGGGGACGTTCTAGCAACTCCACTGACTAACCTTTTCAATGCCTCGTTGGAGTCGGGAGTGGTGCCAAATGACTGGAGAGAGGCTCATGTGGTGCCTTTACACAAAAGCGGAAGTAAGGATGTGGTTGAAAACTACAGGCCGGTTAGTTTAACTTCGGTGGTGAGTAAATTATTGGAAACGCTGCTGAAAGAGAAAATAGTGAGGTTTCTGGAGTCCAGCGGATTACAGGATCCGAGGCAGCATGGATTCACCAGAGGCAGGTCTTGTCAGACAAATCTGATTGATTTCTTTGACTGGGTGACCAGGGAGTTGGACCGAGAGAGAGCTCTAGATGTGGTGTATTTAGATTTCTGTAAAGCCTTTGACACTGTTCCTCACAGGCGACTTATAAACAAACTGAGCACCCTAGGGATGGACCCTAAAGTTACTGCTTGGGTTAGAAATTGGTTGGGTGGGAGGCGACAAAGAGTACAAGTAAATGGAGCTCACTCTGAGGAGAAGGATGTTACCAGTGGTGTGCCCCAGGGATCTGTCCTTGGTCCGATTCTTTTTAACATCTTTGTTAGTGATATAGCGGAAGGGCTGTCGGGTAAGGTTTGCCTCTTTGCAGATGATACCAAAATCTGCAATCGAGTAGACACCCAGGAAGGGATAGATAACATGAGGAGGGATCTAGCTAAGCTTGAAGAATGGTCTAGAATTTGGCAGCTGGGATTTAATGTTAAAAAATGTAAGGTCATGCATTGGACTGCAGCAATCCAAGGGAGCAATACAGTATAGGAGGTGAAGTACTTTTGTCCACCAAAGAAGAGCGGGACCTAGGCGTGGTTGTGTCTGATGATCTTAAAGTAGCTAAACAGGTAGAAAAGGCGACGGCAAAAGCTAGAAGGATGCTTGGGTGCATACGGAGAGGAATGGCTAGCAGAAAAAAGGAGGTGATAATGCCTCTGTATAAGTCTTTGGTGCGACCTCATTTGGAGTATGGTGTGCAATTCTGGAGACCGCACCTTCAAAAGGATGTGAACAGGATGGAGTCGGTGCAGAGGGTTGCTACTAAAATAATTAATGGGCTTCATTATAAAGCATATGAGGACAGACTTAAGGATCTTAATATGTACACCTTAGAGGAAAGGCGGGATAGAGGTGATATGATTGAGATGTTTAAATACCTCCATGGCATAAATGTTCAGGGAGAGAGTCTCTTTCAATTGAAAGCAAGTTCTGCTACGAGGGGACATGGGATGAGGGTGAAGGGAGATAGATTCAGGAGTGATATGCAGAAATATTTCTTTACGGAAAGAGTAGTGGATCCATGGAATAGTCTCCCAGTGGAGGTGGTAGAGATGAGGACAGTAACTGAATTCAAAAAAGCATGGGACCAACACAGAGGATCTCTAAAGGTAAAAAGTGGACTGTTGTCGTTATGGAAGGACAGACTAGATAGGCCATGTGGTCTTTTTCTGTCATCATGTTTCTATGTTTCTATCAAAGATTTAATCTTAAAGACAGTGTTTTTAGTGGCCATTTGTTCGGCACGACGGGTTTCGGAATTGCAGGCCTTGTCCTGTCGAGAGTCATTTTTGTCTTTTTCTCTGGTAAAGGTGGTGATGCGTCCAGTACCGTCTTTTCTGCCCAAGGTAGTTTTTCCTTTTCACACAAACCAATCGGTTTCGTTACCAGTATTAGGGTCTACAGAGGAGAACGCCTTGGACCGTAGTCTGCGTCGCTTGGACATAAAGAGAATTCTGCGTCTGTACTTGAAGGTTTCAGAAACTTTTCATAAGTCTCAATGCCTTTTCGTTCTGTTTGGAGGTCCCCGTAAAGGGGAAGCATCAGCCAAAGCTTCAATCTCCAGATGGGTCCGGGAAGCAATAGCGTCCGCATATATTTTGCAAGGTCATCAGGTGCCCGTGGGGTTACGGGCTCACTCTACTAGAGCGCAAGCAACTTCTTGGGCGGAGCACAGTTTGGTTCTGCCAGTGAAGATTTTCAGAGCGGCCACTTGGTCGTCTCTCCATACCTTCAGTAAACACTATCGCCTGGATGTTCAGGCGGCGAACGATGCCTGTTTCGGGTCGGTGGTGATTACTGCTCTGTTACATCCCAGAGGTGAAGGACTGAACTGGAGGAACTATAAGGAAAAAGAAATTAGACTTACCTGCTAATTGTTACTTGAGGAACTCCAGTTCAGTCCTGATTCCTGACTGGGGGATGATTAGTTCAGAGGTCAGTTCGGTCTGGGGGGAGTACCAGTCACAAAGGGTGTAAAAACCTTTAATAGTCTAGGGATCGCTGTGGTTCTTTTACTCTAGCTTTTCTTTCGTTGTTTCTTTCTTATTTGATTCATCGAGGAAAGAGAAAGTGAGAGAAGAAATTTCCTTCTTAATAAAGGGGATTTTAGTTTAAAAGTTAAAAGTTGAATTTAATGCTATAGCTACTTATTTGTTGCTCCTTTGAGTCTGCTTTGTCAATAGTTCACTGGGGCTGATGGGAGAGACCAGCAGGGTACATCCAGTGATGTCACAGTTTTGACATGCCCAGTCTCCATGCTGCAGAGGAGGTACACTATCCAGAGGTGAAGGACTGAACTGGAGTTCCTCAAGGAACAACAATTAGCAGGTAAGTCTAATTTCTCTTTTTTATATGCCTTCTGGTGTAGGCCCCCTATCATCTTGGTCTCCTTTCTCTGAACCATTTCAAGCTTTTTTATATCTTTCGTAAGGTATGGTGTCCAAGACTGAACACAATGCTCCAAGTGAGGTCTCACCAATGACCTGTACAGAGATACTGCCTTCTTCCTGCTGGTTATTTCTCTTTGTATGCAGCCTAACATCCTTCTGTCTTTATTTTATTTATTTATTTACATTCTTTTATATACCGCGCTATTCTGCATCAGTGCAGTTTACATTGAACAAACTGAAATTACATTGAACAGGGCATTATAACTTGGAGATAACTATTTTACAGGGAACATGGGCCACTGCCTTGTCATACTGCTTTGCCACATTGAGATCCTCAAACACTATTACTCCGAAGTCCCTGTCTTGGTCCATACATACTAGCTTTTCATCCCCTATCGTGTACAGCTCCTTTGGGTCTCGGTATCCCAAATGCATCACTCTACACTTCTTTGCCGTCGTTTACATTCTACTGAAATGGTCCTTGTCAAAGTCTCCAGTGACCTCTTCTTGGCCAAATCCAAGGGCCTTTTTACTCGATCCTCATCCTTCTTGATCTAACCATTGCTTTTTACATTGTTAATCACCTCAATACCTTGTTTTCACTTGGCTTTAGGGGCTCTGTTCTGTCTTGGTTTTGCTCTTTTCTCTCTCATTGCACTTTTCTCTCTCATTGCACTTTTAGTGTATGCTGTGGTGGATCTTCCTCCACTGTTATGCCGCTTTCAGTAGGTATACCTCATGGAAATGTTTTCAGACTTCTCTTCTCGCTCCATACTCATTTTCTTAGTGCTCTAATCTCTCATGGTTTTCAGTATCATCTTTATGCTGTTGACTCTCAGATTTACCTCTCTGCACTTGAATTCTCTTCAGGAATCCAGGCCCGTATCTCAGCCTGCTGTCTGATGTCGCTGCCTGGATGTCTCGCCATTGTCTAAAACTAAGATGGAGCTCATTTTCTTTGCTCCTAAACCCACCTCCCTTTTTCTTTTCTTGGTTTTAGTGGATACCACTCTAATCCTCTCTATTTCCTTGGCTTGCAACCTTGGGGTCATCTTTGACTTTTCTCTCTCTTTCTCCTCACACATCCATTAGCTAGCTAAAACCTGTCATTTCTTTCTCTGTAACTTCAGCAAAATTCATCCTTCCTTTCTGAACACACTAACAAGATCCTTATCCACTCTCTAGTTACTTCCCGTTTAGACTGTCTGGTCTCCCCCTGAATTTTCTCTCTCCTCTTCAGTCCATTCAGAACTCAGCCGCAAGGCTAATCCTCCGCCAGAGTCACTATGCTCACGTAACTCGCTCCTCAAGTCATTTCATTGGCTTCCTATCTGTTTCTGCAGCCAATTCAAACTTCTCCTAC
The DNA here is from genome assembly GCA_033557465.1 of Ichthyophis bannanicus. Taxonomy (NCBI): domain Eukaryota; kingdom Metazoa; phylum Chordata; class Amphibia; order Gymnophiona; family Ichthyophiidae; genus Ichthyophis; species Ichthyophis bannanicus. The sequence continues at coordinate 129,153,764 of CM066048.1, forward strand.
TGACTTAAAAGTGCATTCATTCTACTGCTCCTCTTTACCTTCCTCTTTTATCTCTTCCTACACCCTTGGAGGTGTGGATTCGAATCTCACTCCTGATAAGCCTGACCTCTTCCCTTTCTGCTGATGAGAACATGGAAGGGCCAAGCTATTTAAAATAGCCTTATGCATTAACCAAGTTCCCATTGTAGCAGGGAGATACCCTATTGTTCAGCAGTGCTTCCATGACAGGTCCCATGCTAGAAAGAACTGCCAACTTGCCAAGTTGCAGAATAATTCATTGACCAAAATGATAAAGGGAATGGGAGGATACCCCTATGAAGAAAGGCTTAAAAGGTTTAGGGCTCTTCAGCTTGGAAAAGAGACGGGGATAGAGGTCTATAAAATAATGAGTGAAATGGAAAGGGTAAACGTAGATTAGTTGTTTACTCCTTCAAGAAGTAGAAAAACTAGGGGACACGCAATGAAGCTACAATGTAGCACATTTAAGACTAATCGGAGAAAATATTTTTTCACCTAGCACATAATCAAACTCTGTAATTCGTTGCCGGAGGATGTAGTAAAAGCTGTTAGTGTAGAAGGGTTTAAAAGCGTTTTGGACAAGTTCCTAGAGGAAGAGTACATAAACCATTAAGTGGACTGGGGAAATCCCTGCTTACTCCTGGAATAAGTAACATGGAATATGTGCACCTTTTGGGAACCTGACAGGTACTTGTGATCTAGATTGACCACCGTTGGAAACAGGATACTGAGCTTGATGGAACTTATGTTCTTATCTACCCCTCCTCGGGATCTCCACTTATCAGGTAAATCCCTTCTATCTCTTCTTTTCCACTGCTAACTCCTGACCGTGTTCCTTCTATGTTGCCATACCGTATGCCTATAACAGACTACCTGAATTAGTGCATCAGGCCTATTCAGATATAGGCTAAAAACCACCTCTTCAAGGCTGCTTTTGGATCCTGACTCTTTATTCTCCTGTTTATCACCCACATGTGTCAAGACCATCTCTAGTCCCCTCTTTGTTGTGTTTCTGTCTTGCATAGATTGTAAGCTCTATTGAGAAGGGACTGTCTCCCATATTTACTACTACTGCTACTATTGATCGTTTGTATAGCACCACAAGCCATACGTAGCGCTGTACAGAGACATGTGAGAGAAGGTCCCTGCTCATCAGGGCTTACAATCTAGTCAAGACAGACAACACAACAGCTGGGAACTGGGATATGTCTAGGGGAATGGTAAGAAAATGCATAGTTGAAGAGCAAGAGACAACATGGATGAGGATCCAAATGCAGCCTCAAAGAGGTGAGTTTTTAGCCTGTATCTCGTTAGCACTGCATATGCCTTGTAGCGCTGTACATATGATAAGTAGTAGTAGTAGTAGTGGCTAAGAGTGGGCATACAAGTTTCAAAGCACCTGTACTACTGTAGGGGATGGCAAAGCAGGTAGGCAGGAAGTTGTGCTCAGATTTCTTACTTCTACTGGAATTGCCTGTCATTGCTTGAATTTATGTTTATTGCAAAATATGCTATACCACCTGTACCTGGCATCAAGGTGGTATGCAATAAAAGATAAAACACATAAAAAGAAAGACAAAATAATAATATAAAAATGACAGTACAAACAATACACATAAAAGCAAGAAAAAAAGGAAAGCAGTTAATATAATGGCATTTACCTAACCAGAGGGACAGCAAAGAAAGAATAAGAGCCATAACAGTCTAGTAGGAGTTACTTACTAAGATAATTTCCAATCTGAGTACAAACTAAATTATTAAGCTTCCTGGAAAGCAGCAATAAAATAAAAAGTTTTAAGAACTATTTTAAATTTGGCAGGAGGAGTCAAGGCAGATTTGTAATGGTAGATTATTCCACAAATAAGGGGCTAAGAAGTAAAATGCAGCATGGTGAGTGGACTCAACTCTTGCCTGACTCGGTCTGGGTAAAACAAGAAAATTCTGGTCCTGTGATCTCAAAACACGCGAGGGCACATACTGAAGAAGTAGATTGGACAGGCATTAGGACTGACCGGAGCATAATGCCTTGAAAGTTAGCAACAAAACCTTAAATTTAATTCCTTATCGTCCCTCCAGTCCAGTCCCGCACCTCTGGGTAATCAACCCCCACCAGCAGTTTGGAGACTGAGCATGTCATATTTTGATAACATCAGTATACATAGGCAGCCGCGCAGCCTACCATCTCTAGTAAGCTCAGTCTCCCAAGCAGCTGGAGCGGGTGATCCCAGAGACTAGACTTACTGAAGGGACAACTGAGAAGCCCTTTCCAGCCTTCTCGAAGGAGAAGGTGGTGCTGCAGCCGGTGTCCTCCTTTTTGCCAAAGGTTGTATCAGTCTTCCACTTGAATCAGCCGATCACTTTGCCAGTGCTGTCGGGGGTGGCCAATGAGTTGGCAGATCCACAGTTGTGCTTCCTCAACGTCCGGTGGGCGCTGAAGCGGTATTTGAAGAGGACAGCTTCTTTTCAGAGGTTGGATTGACTCTTTGTTCTGTTTGGGGGGCCGCGTAAGGGGGAGTCAGTGGCGAAAGCCTCCATTTCTCCATGGATTAAGGAAGCAATTGTGTCAGCATATGTTTTGCATGGGAAAGTAGTTACGCCGGGCCTGCGGGCACATTCAATAAGAACACAGGCCGCTTTGTGAGCAGAGTGTGGTTTAGTCCCGCAGGGAGATATCTGTAGGGCAGCCACTTGGTCGTACCTTCATATCTTTGTGATGCATTTTCACCTGGATGTGCAGGCAGCAGGAGATGCAAGGTTCATTACATCTGTTATTCAGGCCGGGCTCGCGGATCCCTCCCATCGTTAATACTACTCTGTTACATCCCAGAGGTGCAGGACTGTACTAGAGGGACACTAAGGAAGGTGAAATTAGGCCTTACCTGCTAATTGGCTTTCCTTGAGGAACTCCAGTCCAGTCCCAGGACCCTCCGGACCTGAAGAATGTCAGCTTATTTATAAGGTCCACTGGGCTACAGTGGAGGCATGAGAGCCTCTGGCAGAGAATTGTGTATTCATGCCTATACTTATTGGAGCTTATCCTAGCTTTTTGTGTTGGGGTGATGTTTTGCACAGGCAAGCTTCTATGCTATGGGTGAAGCGCCCCTGTTTGTGGGGGGGCTTGATTATCCTGGGGTTTGCCTTTGGGGGGGACCTTGTTTAGTTTGTTATTGAATGTTAACTTCTTATTTGTTGGTCCCGTGAGTCTGCTTTGTCAGTAGGTTACTGGGGATAGTAGGTGGCGCCGGCTGCCTATGTATACTGATGTCATCAAAATATGGCATGCTCAGTCTCCAAGCTGCTAGTGGGGGTTGACTACTGAGAGGTGCAGGACTGGACTAGAGTTCCTCAAGAAAAACCAATTAGCAGGTAAAACCTAATTTCACCTTCTAAAGGTGAGGGGCAACCAGTGCTCTTCCATAAGTAGGGGTGTCACACGATCACGGCCACTTAGTCTTGCTTCCAATGAAAGCAGTGATCAGGATCAGTGCACTGAGGCTCTGATGAGTGAAAGAAGGGTCTCTCAACAAGTGTGAAAGCCTTCAAATAAGTGTGATATACTTAGTGAGACAGCATCTCTGGAGCTCCTGGGGACTTGGGGGAGCATTATTGCTATTATTATTCGATAGACATGCAAACATTTAAATAAGAAATTAATAGCAATCACTATGCTAAGTTTGAGCCCTCCATTTGAGATGCATCTTATTGCTGACCGAGTGCATGGTAGAAGATTCTTGTCCTGGTGGAACTTATGGCTCATGACATTCTCCTATCCTTGGAGTGGGCATTGTGGTCTGTGCTACACTTGGCATGGCAAATCAGCTTCTCAGATGTCTTTGGTGGCATGATCACACTTGGGCGGGGTACAACTTAAATTTATTGCTGTATTGCCATCTGTTGATTTAAAATAAATCATGATGTGCATTTTGTGGAGAGGAGCCCTTGTGATTAGATCCTTATACACTGTTAGTCCATTTTTTTCGGAAAGAACTGATATTACATTATGTAAATCACACAGTTGTAACCACTGTGTGTGATATATAAATGTAATACAAATTAATAAAATTCCTAGAAGGAATGTTAGATCTGCTCAGGTGTTATTCCTTCACTACCTGTCAAAAAAAGTTATAATTACTGGCATGAGTAATTCAGCATTTTCTAGGCCACATCAAGAGCTTGGTTTCTGAAAACAGTGAGGGTCACTGAAAACTAGTTAGTGTTTCAGAAAAGATTACTTCTTTGACCTTGCTTTCAATGTCTTAGATCCATACTAAGGAAAAACAAGTTCAGAATCTGTTGTGACGCTATGAGAACTTGTCATGGCTGAGTTTTAAATGAGGTAACTGATGTTAAGTTGTGACTTATGTTTATTCTAATTAAAGGTGGAAAGAATATACACAGTTATTAATTGATAAAGATCAAGTGGACCAACAGCTGTTTCAACCTGTACCTTATGATCAGGAACCATTGGTGATGAAAGAAGAAGTCGCAGCAGCATTGAAAGCATTATAAAAGAACAAAGCACCAGGCATTGATGGCTTATTCCCAATGAAGTATTACAGCAATCTGATGCAGCTGTTACCATACTTACAAGGCTCTGCCAGAAAATTCGGAAGACAACATCAAGGCCAACTGACTGGAAAAGATCTGTGTTTATACCATTACTAAAGAAAGGTGATCCAACTGACTGTGGAAATTATCGCACAATTGCTCTGATCCCACATGCCAGCAAGATTATACTGAAGATTATTCAGCAGAGACCACAACCATACCTGGAACGAGAACTGTCTGAAGTACAAGCAGGGTTCAGGAAAGGGCGAGGAAAGACAGACATCGCCACGGATGTGAGATGGATCCTTGAAAAGACTAAACAGTACCAAAAGGATATCCATGTGTGTTTTATTGACCACAGGAAGGCTTTTGACTGTGCAAACCATGAGAAACTTTGGGCCACATTAAGAAGTATGGGGTATACCAGAACATCTGATCATTCTCTTGCACAACCTTTACATTGATCAAGAAGCAACAGTTTGAATGGAAGAAGTAGAAACAGAATGGTTTAAAATCAGCAAAGGTGTATGTCAAGGCTGCATACTTTCCCCCTACCTATTTAATTTATATGCAGAACATATCTTCAGAGAAGCAGGACAGTATGAAGGCAACAGAGGTATAAAGATTGGCGGGAGACTCATCAATAACCTTCACTATGCTGATGATACCACATTACTGGCTGAAAGTGAAGACGATCTGAAATATTTACTTCTCAAGATCAAGGAACATAGTCTTAAAATAGGCCTGCACCTTAATGTAAAGAAGGCAAAGATCCTAACAACTGGCAAAATCAATAAGTTCATAGTTGATGGAGAAGAAATTGAAATAGTGGACAACTTTAACCTACTTGGATCAACAATCAATAAAGAAACAACAAGCAGTCAAGAAATCAGACTATGCATTGAAGGACCTAGACAAGATTCTCAAGAGCAGAGATGTCTATCTCCATACAAAGATTTGACGCGTTCAAGCCATGGTATTTTCAATAACGTCATATGGATGCAAAAGTTGGACAGTGAAAGAGAAAGGAAGAAAATAATGCCTTTAAATTATGGTACTGACAACGAATACTGTGTATACCATGGACTGCCTGAAGAACAAACCAGCCAGTACTAAAGGAGATCAAACTTTCTTTAGAAGCTCAGATGACAAGACTTTGACTTTCATACTTTGGACACATCATGCAAAGAAAGAGATCTTTAGAGAAAGACATCATGCTTGGCAAAGTAGATGGTTGATGCAAAAGAGGAAGGCCAGCTATGAGATGGATCGATAAAATAACAGCAGCTATGGGGGCCACTCTGTCAACATTAAGTCGCCTAACTGAAGACTGAACACAATTTAGGACAACTATCCAGAGGGTCGCTGTGTGTCAACACTGACTCAAAGGCACTTAACAACAACAATTATGAAGTTTTGTCTTGGGGGCAGTGTCTCCAAATGGGTTAGTTTTGAGCATAAATTATACTGTAATACTGCACTAAGGGATTCAACAATTAAATCACAACCACACCCTTAGCCTCATAAATATATTAACTATAGATAATATGTCTCACTTCACCACACCTGTAGCCTCATAAATATATTAACTACAGTTAAATATGTTAGTTTTGAGCATACCATGACAGCAATGAATCTCACACGTTAGCCAGGGTATGTGGATTACGATCTCAGTCTCTCAAATTTACTGTTAAATTTTCTCTATTATATGGTTGTTACGCTTTATATTGATTTTATATTAGAAATGATGATTTATGTAATAATTCATTGTAAATCTCTTCAAGCAGTAATTTGAAGAAAAGGTCTAAAAAATACATTCATAAATAAAGAGGATCCTGAGTTCTGATGGGTCTACCCCATATAAACCAAGTTTCTTCAAGATCACCTAGTTCATCATCCATGCTCCTCAGATGGCATTCATTCAATTTGACGCTGTGATGCACACATGTACACACAGGCCACTATTTCTGTCCCTTCTCCTTTCTCGCACCCTGTACCTTCCCCTGTGCTTGAAAGAGGAGACATGGGCTGGAGCTCAGAGCACAGAAGAGCAGACATAAGAGCAGTTCTAGTCCCCAGCTCTGTTACTGACTCTATGTATGACTCTGAGGGACTTGTTTTATCTCCCCATGTCTCAATTCTAATTTGCGGCTCATTAAGACTCTGTGTGTGACTTTAGGAAAATCACTTTATCTCCCTGTACTTCAGTTCTAAACTCCAGTTTTGTCACTGACTCGACACGTATCCCTTGAGGAGTCACTTTATTATTTTGTTCCTCAGTTTAGTTTTATATGAATAGCTAAGCATTGATATCCAGTGGTACATAGCACCAAGTAAGTCCTCTCCATTTACTGTGCATATCCCCTCCATCCGTCCGTCTGTCCTTACAGAGTTTGTGTGAAGCATCTCCTTCCCTGGTGTCAGTCTGTGGGGTGCTTGGAAGAGAAGGGAATTCTCTATGATACACACTTGCAGGCCGATGCAGAAACCTTGCACTACAGTCCAGTGCTTAAAGCTCTAGCGCAGGGTTTCAAAACACAAGTTCCTTAGCGTCCCTCCAGGTCTAGTCCCGAAAGATAGAAGTTGTGTTCATCCTCTGCAGCTTGGAGACTGAGCATGATCCAAATCTTGATGACCTCAGCATATATAATCCAGGGACCGCCTCCATTCCTCAGTTCTCAGTCTCCAAGCAGCGTTAGGAGGTGTGAGCCCAGGGACTAGAGACTCACTTCAGGAATGATTAAGTAGTTTTTTGGTTAGTGCTAGGTATTTTGGTAGGATTCTTGTTTTACAAAAAACAAAACAAAAAAAAAAAAAGGGGGTGTTACTGTCCCTTTAAATTCGGCGAGTGTTTCCCCGACTCAGTTTCTCTCTTGTGCTGGACAGCCATCTTACCCCCCTTCTCCCCCCTCTCTGGAACGGTGGCAGTACGGAGTGAGTGTGGGAGTTGCAGCTGGGGCCTCTGACAGCAGATCCCCCCGAGGCGGGTGAGATGCCGTCGAGGGTTTGCCGCGCAGTTGGAGCGCTGGAACGATACGCTGCAGGGTGCCAAGGCGGTGAGGCAGTGCGGCGGTGCGAAAGCGGAGAGTCTGCTCGATCCGGAGGACAGGTACTGGGGTGGGCGGCTCAGCGGGCTGGCAGGGCAGCGGTAAGCAGGAGAGAGTTCAGTGTTGCATTTCTGTGCAGGGGCAGCTTATTTCCGGCTCGGCGGTCCCGACGGCCATTTTGGGTGCCGCGTGGTAGTTTGCGCGGGAACGGGACACGCGTAGGGGATCATTTTTCTTCGGTATTGCCTTGCTGGGGAGCCTCTCTGATGTGCGTTGATTAAAAAAAAAAGGCACACTTCTTGGCAGTGCTGGTACGCATGAGCCCCGGCTGGATTTGAGCTGGTTTGGTGTAAGCTTTTAGCGGAGAGGGGGGGCTCGGCCTGACTGGCTTGAATGCCGGCTCGGTCTCGCTGTCTTTTGTGCGGGATCCGCAGGGTGACGGTTTCTGAGGCAGGAGTGTGCAAGGCCTGTGCACAAGAGGCTGCGCTGGCCAGTCTGGAAGAAAAGAGCACGACGGAGATGGCGAAGGAAGGCTTGGGATCTGGTAGCCCTCCCAGCCCTCCGTTGTTGCCCCCGGAACCCCTGCCGGGGCCTTCCTCGGCGCCGCAGGTCTCCTTGTCCCCGCCTTTGCTGCAGGGAGGCTTGGGGGCCATTTTCTCTCAGTAATTCTTGGTGTTGCTGCAGCAAACCCTGGGCGGAGCTGGGGGGAAGGAGCCGGGTGCCAGCGAGGAGCGTGCCCCGGGGGCTAAGAGGCAGGGGGCACCTCTGGATGCTGAGGACAGGCCAGTTAAGCGGGCCAGATGGTTGGAGAGCATGGATTTGGATTTGGACCTGGATGTGGGGTCGGCAGTGGTAGACGACTCCGAGGAGGAGCCGGAGTTAGAGGAAGGAGAGTTGCAGGACCAAGACGACCAGGCCAGAATTCTTAGAGTGTTTCGGAGAGAGGAACTGGCGGCACTCATAGGGGAGACTATGGGTGCTCTGAATATCCCTACGTCAGAGCAGGGGGTTGATGCTTCCTTGGAGGACCCTTTGCTGCAGGCAGTCAGGAAGTCGCAGAGGGCGTTCCCGCTCCACAGAGTTTTTAAGGAGATGATCCAGGAGGAGTGGGATACGCCGGATGCGGGAATCAAGGGCTCCAGAGTGTTGAACCGCTTGTACCCGTTGCAGGAAGTAGATAAGGAACTTTTCAAGCCTCCCAAAGTTGATGCGGCCGTTTCCTCGGTTACGAAGAAGACCACCATCCCGGTGGAGGGTAGTGCGGCCCTTAAAGATATGCAAGATCGGCGGTTAGACACGTTGTTGAGGCAGGTGTTTGAGGTTAATGCTCTGTCCATGCAGGCTTCGATTTGTGGGGCTTGGGTGGCGAGAGCGTGCTTGCGCTGGGCCCAGCGGTTAAAAGGGTTGCAGATGGCCGAGGCCGTTGAGGAAGCGGCTCGGTTGGAGTCGGGGGCCGCATATTTAGCGGATAGTCAGTATGATCTTATCAGAGGAGTGGCGAAGAGTATGGCGTCGGTGGTAGCGGACCGGCGGTCCTTGTGGCTCCGAAACTGGGCGGCGGATGCCACCTCTAAGGCCAGACTGGGGAAGCTCCCTTTTCGAGGTAAACTGCTCTTTGGTGAGGACCTGGAGAAGGTTGGTGAAAGATTTAGGTGACTCCAGAGGTGGTAGATTGCCAGAGGACAAGCAGAAGCAAGGGCGTCAGGGGGCGCCTTCTCGGAGTCAGCAACGGGAGTTTCGTAGGTTTCGGCCAGCGCGCTTTGGTCAGGTGCAGAGAGGCCGCTTTCCATACAGGTCCTCGGGCTTTCGGAGCTTTCGAGAGGCAGGCAGAGGTTTCGGTGTCCCCGCCTCCGCCTCAGGTGTTAAAAAGGCCCAATGATGCGAGGGGGGTCCAGGCTGGCGTGATCCCGGTAGGAGGTCGTCTGCGGGAGTTTCTGCCGGCCTGGACCCGAATTACCTCAGATCAGTGGGTGTTGGAGGTCGTGCGCAGAGGTTATGCGCTCGAGCTTCAGCGGCCAGTGACGGAGGCGTTTGTGCGCTCTCCCTGTCGGACAAAGGCAAAGCTGTTGGGGGTCAGGGAGACATTGCAAAACCTATTAGCGTTGAAGGCGGTGGTACCTGTTCCGACGGACCAATGCGGGTATGGTCGGTACTCCATATACTTCGTGGTGCCAAAGAAAGAGGGCACGCTACGACCCATTCTAGATCTAAAACGGGTAAACAGATGTCTAAAGGTGTCGCACTTTCGCATGGAAACGTTGCGGTCCGTGATAATGACGGTGCGTCAGGGAAAGTTCCTTACGGCTTTGGATCTCTCGGAGGCGTATTTGCATATTCCGATCAGGGCGGACCACCAGAGGTTTCTCCGTTTTGCGGTGCCCCTGGGGCATTTTCAGTTTCAGGCGATGCCGTTTGGCCTGGCGACCGCCCCGAGAACTTTCACCAAAGTCATGGTGGTCATGGCGACAGTGTTGTGGAAGGAGGGGGTGTTGGTGCATCCCTATCTCGACGACTGGTTGATCAGAGCGAAATCGCAGGAAGAGAGTGTAAAGGCAACAGAGAGAGTGGTGCAGTTTTTGCAGTCGCTGGGCTGGGTAGTGAACTTCGCAAAGAGCAAATTGCAGGCATCGCAGCATCTGGAGTATCTGGGGGTACGGTTCGACACCAGGTTGGGCAGGGTGTTTCTGCCCCACGCCAGAATAGAGAAGTTAAGGCAGCTGTTCCGGACTTTTCTGGGCAGACCAGCGCCTTCGGCGTGGCAGTACCTGCAAGTCTTGGGTATGATGGCAGCTGCGCTGGAAGTAGTACAGTGGGCCAGGGCTCACATGCGGCCGTTACAGAGGGCGTTGCTGCGGAGGTGGTCGCATCAGTCCGATCCGTTGTCCAAGAGATTGGTGTGTCCTCCGGAGGCGCGGCTGTCGCTGCAATGGTGGTTGGTTCCAGGAAAGCTCGAAAGAGGCATGCCTCTGGAGAGCCCGGTTTGGAGAGCGCTGACGACTGATGCCAGCCTGTTCGGCTGGGGAGCGCATTTCGAGGGACAGTATGCGCAGGGCCAGTGGACGGATCAGGAAAGGTCGTGGTCGATCAACAGGTTAGAGTTGCGGGCCGTTCGGCTGGCGTTGCGGGCCCTTCTACACTTGGTAGAAGGGACGGCGGTCAGGGTCTTGTCGGACAATGCCGCGGCGGTGGCTTATATCAATCGCCAGGGTGGCACCGGCAGTGTGGCGCTCGAGGAGGAGGCGAAGGTGCTCCTCGAGTGGGCCGAGTCTCATCTGGACGCATTATCAGCAGCGCACGTGGCCGGGGTGGACAATGTGACCGCCGATTTTCTCAGTCGGATGAAGGTGGATCCGGGGGAGTGGGTTCTCCATCTGGAGGTGTTCCAGTTGATAGTGCGACGCTGGGGAGTGCCAGTGATGGACCTTATGGCGACCTGGGAGTCCGCAAAGGTAGAAAGTTTTTTCAGCAGGTGGAGAGAACGGATGTCGGAAGAACTCAATGCTTTGATTCAACGGTGGCCGGAGGGACATCTCCTTTATGTGTTTCCTCCGTGGGTCTTGATAGGAAGAGTTCTGCAAAGGATAGAGAAATACAAAGGACGAGTAGTGCTGGTAGCGCCGGATTGGCCAAGGCGGCCGTGGTATGCGAATCTCATGCGGCTCTTGTTGGAGCCTCCGTGGCGACTTCCCTTGCGGGCGGATCTGCTGACTCAAGGCCCGCTGGTGATGCCGCAGGTGGATCGGTTTTCGCTTACGGCTTGGCTCTTGAAGGGGCAAGGTTAAGGGCCAAGGGATTTTCGAAAGCGGTGATTAACACGTTGCTTCGGTCCCGAAGGCACTCCACTTCGCTAGCGTACGTTCGGGTCTGGTGCATTTTTGAGGCATGGTGTGGTGAGAGACAGCTGAGGGCGCTGGAGGCTTCGGTGCCGCAGGTGTTGGCATTTCTGCAGGATGGTTTGGAGAAGGGGTTAGCGGCTGCCTCTCTCAGGGTGCAGTTGGCAGCGCTTTCTTGTTTTCGAGGACGGATACAGGGGAAGCAGCTGGGTGGTCACCCGGAGGTGAAGAGGTTTTTGCGAGCGGCGGCGCTCTTGAGGCCTCCGCGCAGGGATCCCGTTCCAGCCTGGGATCTAAATTTGGTTTTGCAGGCGCTAACCAGAGAACCGTTTGAGCCCTTAGCGAGGGCGACGGTCAAGGATCTCACGCTAAAGGTGGTGTTCTTGGTGGCGATCTCCTCGGCTCGCCGCATCTCTGAGCTGCAGACACTGTCCTGTAGGGAGCCCTTTTTGGTGTTTCAGGTCAACAAAGTGGTGTTGAGAACGGTTCCTTCCTTCTTACCGAAAGTAGTGTCTGCGTTTCATGTGAATCAGGTGGTCTCCTTGCCGGTGTTTGAGAGGGCAAGGTCTGGTGAGAAGGGCGGTCGTCTGCACAAGCTAGATGTGGGTAGAGCCTTGAGGATGTATGTGCAGAAGACGGCTTTGTTCCGAAGGACGGATAGATTGTTTGTGCTGTTTGGGGCATCGAAGCGCGGGGAGCAGGCGTCGAAACCGTCTATCGCTCGCTGGATTAAGGAAACCATTGAGTCGGCTTATCTGTTAAAGGGCAGAATAGTGCCAAAGGGCTTGAAGGCGCTTTCCACTCGGGCTCAGGCGGCGTCCTGGGCGGAGTCGTGTTTGGTTCCAGCGGTGGATATCTGTAAGGCGGCGACGTGGTCTACTTTGCATATGTTTGTCAAGCATTACAGGATTGATGTGATGGCGGAAGGAGATTCGCAGTTTGGGGCATCGGTGCTTCAGGCTGGTCTAGCAGGGCCCTCCCGTTGAGGTGTTACTGCTCTGTTACATCTTCTATCTTTCGGGACTAGACTGGAGGGACACTAAGGAAGGTGAAATTAGACTTACCTGCTAATTGTTGTTCCTTTAGGACCTCCAGTCTAGTCCCGTATCCCGCCCGGTTTGATTCTGCTGACGGCGCCCTGAAGCTAAGAGTTCCTTTTGAGGGTTGCTACTCTCGTGCGGCAGCTACTGTTCCAGGTAGGTGGTGGAGAACGGGGGTGGTCTTGCCTCTGTTCTACGAAGCTGTTTGCCTGTGGCTTGTTCAGCAAATCACGCTGTTTACAGTGTACTACAGTTAAATGTTCTCAGTTTCAGATTAGCTGTTTATACTATGTTGTCGTTACTTAATTCTTGCTCTGGTGAGTCTGCTTTGTCAATAGAGTACTGAGGAATGGAGGCGGTCCCTGGATTATATATGCTGAGGTCATCAAGATTTGGATCATGCTCAGTCTCCAAGCTGCAGAGGATGAACACAACTTCTATCTTTCGGGACTAGACTGGAGGTCCTAAAGGAACAACAATTAGCAGGTAAGTCTAATTTCACCTTTAACTTTAACGTTTTGCGCTGGGATGCAATATGAAAATTAACCAGTGCAGAAAAAAATCAGTGATAAACTGGGAAAGCAAGCCAAACACATGCACACGGAAGATGGCGCAAGTTTGGAATGCTGTCCCGGACAAATAAGGTCATCTGAGGTGAAGATTGACACTTCACCTCAGATGATCCATGCATCGGGGCAACCCCCAATGCCATCATCACACCATTGAGGGGTTGCCCTCCCAGACACCAACTCCACCCTCAACAGAAACAAAATACATGGTGGCCCAGAGGCCCTGATTTCCTCCTTCCCCTAACAGAAGCAAAACCCCTGGTGGCCCAGTAGCCCCGAACCCCTCCATCCCCTCAGTATCCTTAAATGTTGGGGCAGGAGCACTGCCTACATGCTTCCACCCTGTGCCACCATCTTGTAAAATGGCAGCACCTGCTCCTGCACATCTTTACAGCTTCTGACTCTCATTTCATGCGCATGAAATGAGAGTCAGAAGCTGTAAAGATGTCTTACACATTGGAACATGGAACGTACGAAGCATGAACCAAGGGAAGTTGGAGGTGGTCAAGAATGAAATGGAACGTGTACAACTTGATCTGTTGGGTGTCAGCGAACTGAAATGGACTGGCATGGGGCACTTTGCATCAGATGATCACATGGTCTACTATGCTGGAAATGAAAGACAAAGAAGAAATGGTGTTGCATTTATAATAAAGAAGAAACTTGCAAGAACTGCAAGTTTCTTCTTTATTATACAACGGCTATAAACTCCCTAAAAGTCCCGAAGACACTTACTGCCTGCACCAAATCAACAGCCAACAGGGCCTTCAGTCTCAGTGCCCCAAGATACTGGAATGCGTTACCCCATGACATCCGGGCTATTAAGAACCTACCACAGTTTAGGAAAGCCCTCAAAACCCACCTCTTCAACAAGTACCTTATAGAGCCTGACTGCATCCCCTAGAACCTCAGGACACCCCCGATACCATTCTCAGTCAAATTTACAATATCACAATCAACTCACCATGTGGATACTCAAACCTATGAAGTGAATTGTATTTTCTATGCAACTTCTTTGATTATGACTCCATGTAATAAGTTTTGTAAATAGTTACCCCTGTTATCCAAGTTTCTGTCCCCTGTTATATGTAAACTCATACATGTTAACTGTAATGAGCATCTTGTTCCATGTAAACCGCGCTGATGCTGAATAGTGCAGTATATAAGAGACTGTAAATAAATAAATAAATAAACTGTAATGAAATACAATGCAGTCAGCGAACGCTTAATCTCTATTCGTCTACGAGGATTGCCTATCAACACAACTATAATTCAAGTATATGCCCCAACAACAGCTGCTGAAGAGAATGAAATTGAAGAGTTCTATGAACAAGTACAAGCTGAAATTGACAGAACATGCAAACAGGATATCCTGATAGTCATGGGTGACTGGAACGCAAAGGATGGCAACAAAGAAGAAGGCAAAGTAGTTGGAAAATATGGACTTGGCAACAGAAATGAAGCTGGAGAAAGACTGATAGAATTCTGCAAGACCAATGATCTATTCATCTCAAACACCTTCTTCCAGCAACACAAGCGGCGACTGTACACATGGACTTCACCGAATGGATTATATAAAAATCAAATTGACTACATCTGTGGAAGTCAATGATGGAAAAGCTCTGTAACATCAACAAAGACAAAACCTGGAGCTGACTGTGGTACAGATCATCAACTACTAGTATGCAAACTCAAGCTAAAGTTGAAAAAGAGCAAACCACTCATGAATGCAGCAAAATATGACCTTGAGAATATACCACTGGAATTTAAAGACTGCCTGCAAAATCGATTTGCTGCTTTAGATACAAATGACAGAGCTCCGGAAGAGTTATGGAATGACATCAAGAAGGTTGTGTTGGAAGAAAGCGAGAAGTTTCTACAAAAGGTGAAAAAGCAAAAATGGCCAAAATGGATGACGGAAGAAACTCTGAAAATTGCCCAGAAACGCAGAGAAGCTAAAGCCAGAGGAGAAAGAAAGACAATCGCAGAACTCAACAGAGATTTCCAACATGCAGCAAGACAGGACAAGGAAAAGTACTACAATGACACTTGCAAGGAAATAGAAGCAGAAACTATTAGAAGAAGAACAAGATCGGCCTCGAATTGGAATGTTACAAGATGCTCAAGGTTCTATGTTGAATGATGCTGAGAAGGTGGAAGGAATATACAGAGTTTTTATATGATAAAGATCAAGTGGACCAACAGCCGTTTCAACCTGTACCTTATGATCGGGAACCATTGGTGATGAAAGAAGAAGTTGAAGCAGCATTGAAAGCCTTATCAAAGAACAAAGCACCAAGCATTGATAGCATTCCCATAGAAGTATTGCAGCAATCTGATGCAGCTGTTACCGTACTCACAAGGCTCTGCCAAGAAATATGGAAGACAACATCATGGCCAACTGACTGGAAAAGATCTGTGTTTATACCAATACTAAAGAAAGATGATCCAACTGACTGTGGAAATTATCGCACAATCGCTCTGATCCCACATGCCAGCAAGATTCTACTGAAGATTATTCAAAAGAGACTACAGCCATACCTGGAACAAGAACTACCTGAAGTGCAGGCAGGGTTCAGGAAAGGGCGAGGAACGAGAGACATCATTGCAGATGTGAGATGGATCCTTGAAAAGACTAAAGAATACCAAAAGGATATCTATTTGTGCTTTATCGACTATAGCAAGGCTTTTGACTGTGTAAACCATGAGAAACTCTGGGCCACATTAAGAAGCATGGGTATACCAGAATACCTGATCGTTCTCTTGCGCAATCTGTACATTGATCAAGAAGCAACAGTTCGAACGGAACAAGGAGAAACAGAATGGTTTAAAATAAGCAAAGGTGTAAGACAAGGCTGCATACTTTCCCCCTACCTGTTTAATTTATATGCAGAACAAATCATCAGAGAAGCAGGATTGTATGAAGACAACAGAGTTGTGAAGATTGGTGGAAGACTCATCAACAACCTTCGCTATGCTGATGATACCACATTACTGGCTGAAAGTGAAGATGATCTGAAACATTTGCTTCTCACAATCAAAGAACATAGCCTCAAAATGGGCCTGCACCTTAATGTAAAGAAGACAAAGATCATGACAACTGGCATAATCAACAGGTTCATCGTTGAAGGAGAAGAAATTGAAATTGTGAACAACTTTAACCTACTTGGATCAACTATCAATAAAGAAGCAACAAGCAGTCAAGAAATCAGACGACGCATTACTCTTGGCAGAATGGCTATGAAAGACCTAGATAAGATTCTCAAGAGCAGAGATGTCTCTCTCCATACAAAGATTCGACTTGTTCAAGCCATGGTATTTTCAATAACATCATATGGATGTGAAAGCTGGACAGTGAAAAAGATAGACAGAAAGAAAATTGATGCCTTTGAATTATGGTGCTGGCGGCGAATACTGTGTATACCATGGACTGCCCGAAGAACAAACCAGTCGGTACTAGAGGAGATCAAACCTAAGCTTTCTTTAGAAGCTCAGATGACAAGACTTCGACTTTCATACTTTGGACACATCATGCGAAGAGAGAGATCATTAGAGAAAGACATTATGCTTGGCAAGATAGAAGGTCAACGGAAAAGAGGAAGGCCAGCAATGAGATGGATCGATACAATAACAGCAGCTACGGGTACCAGTCTGTCAACAATGAGCCGCCTGACTGAAGACCGAACACAGTTTAGGATAGCTATCCAGAGGGTCGCCATGAGTCGACTCCGACTCGACGGCACTTAACAACAACAGCTCCTGCACAGTGCATCCTGGGATGCACCAGGCAGGGTCAGACTGCCATATAAGGCAAAAAATGTTTTATATGGCAGAATGACCCCCGTATTGTATCCTGGGATGCATGAGCAGTCTGACTCCGCCCATTATATTCCAGGATGCACTGCATGGGATCAGGCACTGCCATTTTACAAGATGGTGGCATGGCGGCGGGAGCGTGTTGGCAACTCTCCTGTCCCATCATTTAAGGTACTGGGGGGAAGGGGGCCACCAGAGTTTAGTTTCTGTTGGGTGGAGGGGGATCGGGACCATTGAGCCATCAGGTCTTTTAGTTTCTGTCAGGGGTTTGATGTCCAGGGCGGCCCTGGGCCCTAACATAAGAACATAAAATACGCCATACTGGGTCAGACCGAGGTCCATCAAGCCCAATATCCTGTTTCCAACAGTGGCCAATCTAGGTCATACGTACCTAGCAGTATCCCCAAAAGACACAGGTTCCACAATGCTTGTACTGGGTCAAACATTAATTATCCTGGGTCCCTTGTTAATAATGGTTTATGGACCTTTCCTCCAGGAACTTGTCCAAACCTTTTTTAAACCCAGCTACACTAACAGCTCTTACTACATCCTCCGGTAACAAATTCCAGAGTTTGATTACACGTTGAGTGAAAAAATATTTTCTCTTATTTGTCTTAAATAGTTTACCCTGTAGCTTCATTACATGTCCCCTAGTCTTTCTATATTCTGATAGCGTAAACAATCGATCTACGTTTACCCGTTCCACTCCATTCATTAATTTATAGACCTCTATCATATCTCCCCTCAGCCGTCTCTTTTCCAGGTTGAAGAGCCCTAACCTTTGTAGCCTCTCTTCATAGGAGTAGCCTTCCATCCCCTTTACCATTTTGGTGGCTCTTCTCTGTACTTTTTCTAATAACGCTATATCCTTTTTAAGATACGGTGACCAGAATTGCACATAATATTCAAGGTACGGTCATACCATGGAACGATACAGAGGCATTATAATATCCTTTGTTTTGTTCTCCATTCCTTTCCTTATGATACCTAGCATTCTATTTGCTTTCTTGGCCGCCGCTGCACACTGGGCGGAGGGTTTTAACATGATATCCACAATGACTCCTAAATCTTTTTCCTGGGTGGTGGTTCCCAATGTGGAACCTTGCATCGTGTAACCATAGTGTGGGTTGTTCTTTCCTAGGTGTATAACTTTGCACTTGTCCACATTAAATTTCTTCTGCCATTTGGATGCCCAGTCTTCCAATTTATCCAGAACCTCCTGCAGTTTTCCACAGTTCTCTTGGGTTTTAACAACTTTAAACAGTTTTGTATCGTCTTCAAATTTGATAACCTCACTAGTTATTTCCTTTTCTAGATAATTTATGAATATGTCAAAAAGTAGCGGACCCAGTCAATGTTCCCTCTAATTTTCTGTAGGCTGTGTGCGCATAAAATATCAGCTGTGCAGCTTTTGAAGGAAGGTTAAATTTTTGTGCGCCACATAACGACACTCGGAGTTATATACTTCAAAATTTGACTACACGTCAGAATACATTGTACACCATATTGATTGCACTAGAAAATATTGTAGAACTTGTGAAAACCATAAATACACAACTTTTAAATTTTAAGATGAATGTGTTGTTTCTATCAGAATCAGAACCAGAATTTTTGTGCGCTCTGTTGTAAAGTATGTGCGCTCGCTCAGCGAGGTGTGTGCGCGCGCACACGCGCACAGCTTAGAGGGAACAGTGGACCCAGTACAGATCCCTGGGGTACTCCACTATTCACCTTTTTACATTGGGAATATTGGCCATTTAGCCCTACCCTCTGCTTTTTATCTTTTAACCAGTTTCCGATCCACAATAGTATACTGCCTCCTATCCCATGATTTTTTAGTTTTGCCAAAAGTCTCTGATGAGGGACCTTGTCAAAGGCTTCTGAAAGTCCAGATACACTATATCAACCGACTCACCTTTGTCTACCTGTTTATTCACACCTTCAAAAAAACATATCAGATTAGTAAGACAAGATCTTCCTTGTCTAAAGCCATGTTGGCCGTCTCCCATTAGTCCATGACTATCTACATGCTCTGTAATTTTGTTCTATATGATGGTTTCTACCATTTTCCCCGGTACTGACGTCAGGCTCACCGGTCTGTAATTTCCCGGGTCACCCCTGGAACCCTTTTTAAAAATTGGCGTTACATTGGCGACCCTCCAATCTTCAGGTATTACAGATGATTTTAATGAAAATTCACAGATTACCAATAGTAGGTCTGCAATCTCATATTTCAGTTCTCTTGGATGTATACCATCCGGTCCAGGTGATTTGCTACTATTCAGTTTATCAAATAGTTGTAATACATCTTCCTGGTGTAGTGATATTTCTCTCAATTCCTCTGCAGTATCACCTTTAAATACCACTTCAGTCTTGGGTAACATCCCTACATCTTCCTCAGTAAAGACCGAAGCAAATAATTCATTCAGTCTCTCCGCTATAGCCTTGTCTCCTCTTACTGCCCCTTTTACCCCTCTATCATCTAACAGTCCATTTGACACTCTCACAGGCCTTTTGCTATGAATGTACTTGGAAAAAGTATTTATTTAGTGTTTTTGCTTCCGTAGCAAGTTCCTTCTCAAATTCTCGCTTTGCCTGCCTTATCAATGCTTTGCATTTAACTTGCCAGTGCTTGTGCTGTTTCCAATTTTCATTGTTTGGCTCTTTTTTCCATTTCCTGAAAGATGCTTTTTTGGCAGCAACAGCCTCTCTGACCTCACCTTTAAACCATGCTGGCAGTTTTTTGGACTTTCTTCCACTTTTTTTAATGCATGGAATACAGCTGATCTGGGCTTCGAGGATAGTATTTTTAAATAACACCCAAGCTTGCTGTAAGTCTTTAACCTTTGCAACCGCTCCTTTTAGTTTTTTCTTAACTATATTCCTCATTTTATCATAGTCTCCCTTTCGAAAGTTAAAAGGTAGTACTGTGGATTTCTTTACTATCCCTCCTCCACTAATTAAATCAAACACGATCATGCTATGATCACTATTGCCAAGTGGTCCCAACACCCTTATTTCTTGCACCAGATCTGGTGTTCCACTAAGGACTAGGCCCAGTATGGCTTCCCCTCTGGTTGGTTCATGAACCAGCTGCTCCAAGAAGCAGTCATTTATTTCATCTAGAAACTTTATCTCCCTAGCATGTCCTGCCGTGACACTGACCCAGTCGATACCGGGGTAATAGACAGTTTGCCGATGGCATGGGGGGTTTTCTGTGATGCCTGGATCATCTGAAGTGAAGTGTCAAACTTCACCTCAGATGATATTTTTGCTTCCAGATGGATCTTTACACTTGCCTTAAGCTGGTGTGACGATCCACTTTAAAAATGGTGTAAAAAAATGTGCTAAGTTTCAGCACAGTTTTTTACATCGGGTGCAATTAAGTATGCAGTGATTTGCATGCCTAGTGTGCTGCAATTTAGCACAGCTGTTTTTTGGCATTTTTCTGGCACTAGCTTGCTTTTTGCATCAGAGAGCAAGCCTAGCGTGGGAAAAACTCTAGAAAAATGTTGCACTCATAGGCAGCGGAATGGGGTGGGCCACAGGGGCCATGGCCCCCCCAGTATTTTGCTCATCACAGCACCATCAATTAGTAGAGCTTGAGGGTAGGGCTGGAGATTGGTTTGTTCAGTTCCTCCAACCAAAAAGCTTTCCTGTTGCCCCTAGCTGCACTAATGTTTTCTGCATCATCCCCTTGATGTGTAAGTTTTGAGTTCATCCAAGCTGCGTCCTCAAGCAGAGAATGCAGTGAAGGAGAACGGAGATAGGGGAGGTGTTATTATAGCTTTTCAGGTGTTTGAATCACAGAGAAAATACTTTTTTCCATCCACAAGCCCAGAAATCCATCTTTTGGAGACCAGTCAGACAAAGCTTGTCTCCTTCTTTCATTAGGAGCTATGTAAGGTGAGAGGGGGAAATGCAGAGAGAAGCAGGGTGCAGGAGTCTGATGACAGCAAGTTATAGAAAGCATTGGTGAAAGAGAGATGGATGATGGAACTGCAGAGAGCTGTCTGTAAGAGACAGATTAAAATAAAGAGAAAGGTATATAGACCAAGAAAATATATTGGAGACAAAGATACACATAGAAAAAGGGAGTAAAGCGGAGCTCTGGAGAGAAACAGAGATGGCTAAGGTTACAGAGAGCCATTGAAGCATGGTCAGATGTTTTTTAAAGTACTGTAGCATCTGAGAGCTTCCAAATGCAACCATCCACAGCATCTTAGACGCTTCCAGGCTAGCATCAGCCCTTGGGGGGTGGTGATTAGCGTGGAGGTAGGGAAGATTCATCATATAAACCCTTCTGTTTCTTTTTGGCTTCACTCCTTTCCCAGTGGCAGACAAAGAGCTATGGCCCTGGAGCAGGTTTGCGGTTTTGACTTTGCGTTGAAACAACATTATGGAGAGCCTCTATCTTTTGGTGATTTCAGCACAGTGACAATGGCACCTGGCCAGGACCCAGAGATCTTCATGGCCGAGCTATGCCGTGGTGAAAGTAGTGTGGCTTCCTTGAAACTAGCACATGGCACTACTACTCTGGCTTTCAAGTTTCAAGGTGGTATAATTGCAGCTGCGGACACCCGCTCCTCCTGTGGCTCATACATCTCCAGCCCTGATTCACAGAAGGTTATTCCTATCCACAGTCACCTCCTGGGTACCACCTCTGGCACAGCTGCAGACTGTGCCACCTGGGAGCGCCTGCTGGCACGGGAGGTTCGGCTCTACCAATTGCGCCATGGTCGAAAATTGAGCATAGCAGGGGCTGCCAAGCTCCTCTCCACAGTGCTGTACCACTGCAAGGGTCTGGGTCTGTGTGTGGCAACGCTTCTCTGTGGCTGGGACCAGACTGGCCCTTCTCTGTTCTATGTGTACAGTGATGGAACACGACTGGCTGGGGATATCTTCTCGGTGGGCTCTGGCTCACCATACGCCTACAGTGTGCTGGATATGGGCTATCGGTATGAGATGGGAACAACAGAGGCTTATGAGTTGGCATGCCGTGCCATCTGCCATGCTACCCACCGTGATGCCTACTCCGGAGGCCATGTGGACCTCTTCCATGTGCAAGAGAGTGGCTGGAGTCAGGTGTCACGGAAGGATGTTTTTCCGTTCTATTATGGCCTTCACATAAGACAAAAGAAGGTAGAGGAGAGCAAGGAAGGAGCTAGCATGCCCTAATGTGCAAACCTTAGGGTCAGAGGGAAAGGTAGAAAACCTTTGTAATCCTGATATGTTAATACTTAATGCAGATCCCTCCTCTCTTTCCTCTCCCCCCCCCCCCCACTTGGTGTGAGCAATGGAATCTGAACCCACCCCCCATTTAGAGACTAGAAGATGAACAGCCTATCAAAGTATGGCTGTGTTGTCCCAGACCCTTTTCTCCTGTGTAAAAATGTTGCCCTCCACAGCCAAGGTCAGCCCCAGAGTTGGTTCAAGGTGTTGGTGCCCTAGGCAAAGCTTAAGATTTACACCTTCCCTGGCTGTTAAAATCTATTGTTTATCTTTAAATACCCTGCTCTTTGCTGCCCACCTCTAGCCAGCAGGCACTTTCTTTGACTCTGGGTTGCTGCACTCCACACACTGTCTTGTGGCTAGCATTTCTGGAACATCACTTGAGATCCTGTGCAACCAAACCCTGTGGATTCAGGACACTGTCATTGGTACTCTGTTATCTGTGCTATAGAGGACTATATAAATGGGACACATGATGAGAACTTAGTTCTGTGACTATATTTGCTGTCTGTCAAGAAGAGCATGACAGTTTGTGGGTGGGGGCACAGAACAATGTTTATACAAGGTATCCTATGAAAAAACTTTTATACTAAAGATAAAATGCCAACTCAGCTCAACTTACTGTCCCCTATATGTGAGCTACAGAACATATCTTTATATTCAGGATTTTTAATTGAAGTATACAATGGGTGTATGTTTTGCTGTGTTTCTATAGACTCATATAAGTATGTATAAATCAATATTTCCTAAGACACCTTGAGATACATTTTGTCGTGCAAATATTCTTCAGGAGCTGTCAGCGGTTGTCCCTTTGGTATCTCTCTCTCTCTGTCTTTTTCCATTAACATTCAGAGAAAATCTCTACAGGCACTTAAGGGAAAGTGTCTGTTATTGGAGACGCAATCACAGGGAAAGCAAACCTTATCAGAGAAGTGCTGCCTGTCAACTCTCTTCTCTTACCACTCCAGAACAAAGTCTCCCATCACTAGTGCTCTAACACCAAAATTCCCTCCATTTCCACACCACCAAAGCCGACACTTCTCCACTCACCCCTCCACATCTGGTGCTCCCCAACACAATCAGCTCTCCTCCTTCATCCCCTACAGCTGCTCCTCCACTATTCCGTACAGCTCTCCCCACCATAGCCAGCACTAACCCCACTCATAGTCAGCTCTCCCCCTTACTGCCAGCACTCTTCCACCATCCCCTATAGCTCTCCCACAGCCATGTTTCTTCCATCATCCTCTACAGTTCTCCTCCCCACAGCAGCATTCCTCAGACTCACAATTAGCACGCTCTCATTATTCCCTGCAGCTGCCCATTACCCATAATATACAGATCTCCACCCTAGTGCCATCATTCCTCCACCTACAGTCAGCACTCCTCCATCATCCTCTACAGCTTTCCCTACTTACAGCTAGTGCTCCTTCATCATCCCCTACAACGTCACCTCTAGCCAGCACTCCTCCACCATTCCCTTCATCTCTCCCCAAAGCCCAGCACTCCTCCACCATTCCCTACAACTCACCTATAGTCAGCACTCTTCTACCACCCCCTACCGCCCACCTCAGCCAGGACCTCTTCACTGTCACCTACAGCTCTCCTCCCCACAGCCAGCACTCCTGAGACCTACAATCAACACTTCCATCATTCCCTGCAACTGCCCTTCATCCATAACCAATACTCTTCCACATATCCTAAAGTTCTCTCCCCAACTGCCAACATTCCCGTACCTACAGTAAGCACTTCTCCATCATCCTCCACCCACAGCGAGTGCTCCCATCACCCATGATCAGCTCATCCCCTATAGTTGTCCCACTCCTTTGCCATCCCCTACATCTTCCTTTACAGACAGCACTCCTTCACTATTCCCTACAGCTCCCTCCAACAGCTAGTGTTCCTTCACCATTTCTTACAGCTCCCCCACATTGACTGGGGAAACTACTTTATAAAATATTTCCATTCATATTTCACCAGCTGCACTGGGATGAAACTGTTATTAAAAGGATAGTAAATGGACCTCCCCTACCATTCCACTAGCCCTGAACAGGAGAGATAACCCTTCAGTATTAATAATTAGGGCAGGCACCGAGAGACTGAAAGAACAGAGAGACAGATTAAAAAATAGAGTGAATTTAAAAAAAAGCAAGATGGAGCGAAAATGGCTCTGAGTCCTGTGCCATGGGACTTGGAAGTGACAGGATTTCAGAATTATAAAATGCTTCTTTCCTCCCCCTCATTTAAACTGTGTCTTTCTCCTTCCATTCTCTTCATTTTTCTCTCCCTCTCCCCCTACTCTTTATTTCTCTTCAGTTTGTTTATTCCTGGTGCTCTGGATGACAAGGGATCTGATCTTTGCCAAAGAGGTGCTCTGCATTTACAATAGTACTCACTGTCTCCTGTCCTCCTCATCACCCTTTATGTCCCTGATGCCTGATAATCTCTAAGGGGCTGGAAGGTGGGGGCATAGCCCTCTCAGCTAGATGTTCCTGTACCCCACATATTCCCCCTTCACCCATATCTGAGCAGTGTTAGCTAAGGGCCATATGTAGTAAAGGGTTTTCTACATGTTGTGCGTATGAGAGTAAGTACCCTCTGGCCATGAATTCTTTCTACTACTACTATTTACTACTATTTAACACTTATATAGCGCTACACACACAGCGCTGTACAGACATGAATACAAGAGACAATCCCTGCTCGTCAGAGCTTACAATCTAGTCGAGACAGTACACAATACAATTTCTGAGACTGATTCTTGCATTGTGTTTGTGTGTGTGGGGGGAGGTCTGATTCTCTTACCTAGTTCTTCTGCAATGTTGCTTATAACAATATTGAATAGATATGGTCCTAAGGTTACTAGATTTTTGCAATCAAATCTGAAACACTTATCCAAAGTGTTCTGGGAGGAAGGGGGGAGGGGCATCTTGGTTCCAGGTTTGAGCAACAAGGTGTGGAGGAGGGAAGAAGAGTCATTACTTTGCCCTCCCCCATCCATTCCATGACAGCAACAATTTCATTTCCAAGCAGACAAATCCACAGAAAAATAGAAACAGTGATGCATTTCCACCGTACTGTGCAAAATATAAACATAATGGATGCCAATTCTAAAAATTGACATATTGAAATCACTAATAGTAAATACGTTTTTTTTCTAACCCATCTGTCCCCATTGCTGGAATCGGGGTCAAGAGGCTGCCATACAGGTGGGAGTTGGGGACACAGCTCTAAAATCGGGGACAGTCTCTAAAAATCAGGAACATCTGGTAACCTTACATGGTCCTAGGATCACTTCCTGTGGGACCTGACTAGCTGCTCTCTTCTTTGCAGTACTTCCCTGGCCATGTAATTGAATCAGTGGCTAACTGACCCAGTTTAGGGTCCCATGTCTTCTCAGGCAGACACAAGTGTCCTTACTGAAGCCTAAAGACCCCCTATCTGGTACTGGTCTTAGCCCTGGCCCTGCTACCTTAGAGTGTTTCTCCATTCCTAGTCCTTTAATCAGAGATTAACACTGAAAAATTGTTTGTCCTAACCTGCAGGGAGAAGCCACTCTCTGTAGCAGGTAGAAGATAAGAAAATGAAGACATACTTAAGCTAGGGTGACAGCTAGTCCTGGGGTTTAGATTTGGTTTACTACAATAAAGATTGTTGAGCTGTCTTCTTGTACTACCTAGAGATCACAAGACATTCTCCAGGTCTTTTCTTTACTCTTGTCTTCTCTTCTTTGAGACTTATTACCCAGCTCCTTTCTATTTCTGTCCCAGTTGGTTTCACTTCTTATTTATGCACAGTCTTGTGCAGTAAAAGCTGTGCACCTTTTATATTATTGGCATTCACCGTTCTGTCCCCTCTAGGGCTACCAGAGTTTTGGAGAGCAAATCTGGGACATGTGGGCAGGGCTGAGGTGGGTTGGGAGAGACAGGGACCCTTCCTCCTTGGGCATCTTTTACCCATTTGTTTCAAAATGACCAGTCTAAGTAGCAATCACTAATTTCAAAAGTTTGAAAAAGACAGTAGCAGCCCTACTTGAGTTATATGTGTGCATACTTTCATGTATGTTTAATCTTTACTTTATACATATAAATATGTAGAATATTTATTTATAAAATGCCAACTTTTTTTTTTTTTTAGAAAATACATTCATTTTACATCTTTTCCTAACAGGAATCAGAAGACTGCATTAAAAATTGTGCAGGAGAAGCAGTGTTCTTTGCCTCTTTCCCCACTGAAATTGAGGACAGGTGGTGGTTATAGTCCATGGAATCTGGGACAATCCCTGAAAATCAGGGACATCTGGTACCCCTACGTCCCTCTGAGCCGGATTTAAGATACTGGCGTTCATAGAAAAAAACAGAGCTGTGGGGAGTCGAGGTTTCTCTCCCAGAGATCATAGAGCATGGTCCTAAATCAAGAGGAATCGGGTTTCTTTTTGGCACTCTAGGAAGTTGCCTATGCCTAAATATGGGCCTGTTGCCTCCCCCGTTCTTAAGCATCTGCATTTTCAGGTCCCACTTGTCATCTGTATTCATGCTTTGTATGTACCAGCGTGACACCTCCATGGCACTGTGATGAACATCTGCCTTTAGCTGTCCGTACTGTATTCATGCTTTAGGTGTATCAGAGTGATGCCTGCATGGGGCTCTGATGAAGATCTGCTTTTCAGCAGTTTGTGCTGTATTCATGTTTCAGAGTGATGCCTACATGGACTTCTGATGAGGATCGTTCTTCAGCTGCTATACTGTTAATATGCTATATCTATGCTAACAGTTTGGGAAGGACAAAGATTGACAGTAAGAAAGAAAGTGACAGGAGATCAGATAGATAAAACAGAGGAAGCAGGAGGGAGATAGAGAGAGAGAGACAGACAGCGTTATTGAGGGAACGAGACAGATGCAAGCCATAGGGAAAGAAAAACATTATAAATAGATTTACTGAAGGAATGCTGCAGGAGATTGCCAGAGAGGTGCCCTCTGTACAACCCTTCCCTCTTCCTCTCTTATCTCAGCACACACTTGTCTCCTCTGCCTTTCCCGCCATACCCCCTGAGTGATGGCTGTGCCACCTTCCCTGCGCTGGCCAATCAGAGACCAGGCGGCCTCATTACAGAGATAATCATCACCTGTGCAGAGAGGACCCCAGGGAAAGCTTGCCTCTCTGTTTCTATCTGCCTCTCTCCATATATCTCTGTTCCTCTCTCTCCCTTTTTCTGCCTCTTTTTCTCTCCCTCCTATTCAGTCTCATCTCTCACTTCTACCTTCCTTCTCTTTCCCCCTCCATCTCCCTCTCTCTTTTTGTTTTTCTCTCTCTGATGAGCAGAGTATAGATGCCTGGAGCCTTCAGAAAAGTTGGGCAAGAAAGCAACCCCCTTAGGGTGCCAAGGCAGTTGGGGAAAGGAAGTGGCGTACCATGCTTTTGATTCAGTCTGCGTGGGAGTATGACACCAAAAGTAACCCTTGTTTGGGCAGCACAGTGCCGTTTTGTTCTGTGGCTTCCCTGAGGACACCTATCCTTCTGCTGTCCCTTAGCATCATGCTAAATTTAGAAAGGAATGATGATCGTTTGAGAGGAGATCAGACAACCATAGCTATATGCTGTAGTTATTTTGTGGGTGGGGAGGGCTTCCTTTCTGTGAACATTCAGAATATTGAAACATGTATTCTGACCCTCTTCTCATCATTTTTCCTCAGCCCCATAAGAACATAAGATATGCCATACTGGGTCAGACCAAGGTCCATCAAGCCCAGTATCCTGTTTCCAACAGTGGCCAATCTAGGTCATAAGTACTTAGCAGTTTCCCCAAAAGACACAGGTTCCACAATGCTTGTATTGGGTCAAGCAGTGATATCCCAGGTCCCTTTTAATAATGGTTTATGGACCTTTTCTCCAGGAACTTGTCCAAACCTTTTTTAAACCCAGCTACACTAACAGCTTTTACTACATCCTCTGGTAACATATTCCAGAGTTTGATTACACGATGAGTGAAAACATATTTTCTCTTATTAGTCTTAGTTTACCCTGTAGCTTCATTGCATGTCCCCTAGTCTTTCTATATTCTGATGACATAAACACTCGATCTACGTTTACCCGTTCCACTCCATTCATTAATTTATAGACCTCTATAATATCTCCCCTCAGCCATCTCTTTTCCAGGTTGAAGAGCTCTAACCTTTTTAACCTCTCTTCATAGGGGTATCCTTCCATCCCCTTTACCATTTTGGTGGCTCTTCTCTGTACCTTTTCTAATAGCGCTATATGCTTTTTAAGATACAGCAACCAGAATTGCACATAATACTCAAGGTGCACTCGCACCATGGAACGATATAGATGCATTATAATATCCTTTGTTTTATTTTCCATTCCTTTCCTTATGATTGCTAGCATTCTGTTTGCTCTCTTGGCCACCACTGCACACTGGGCGGAGGGTTTTAACATGTTATCCATGATGACACCTAAATCTTTTTCCTGGGTGGTGGTTCCTAATGTGGAACTTTGCATCGTGTAACCATAGTTTGGGTTTTTCTTTCCTAGGTGCATAACTTTGCACTTGTCCACATTAAATTTCATCTGCCATTTGGATGCCCAGTCTTGTCGGACAAATCTGATTGATTTCTTTGACTGGGTGAGCATGGAGTTGGACTGAGGGAGAGCCCTAGATGTTCTGTATTTAGATTTCAGTAAAGTCTTTGACACTGTTCCTCACAGACAACTTATAAACAAACTGAGCACCCTAGGGATGGACCCTAAAGTTACTGCTTGGGTTAGAAATTGGTTGAGTGGGAGGTGACAAAGAGTACAGGTAAATGGAGCTCACTCTGAGGAGAATGAAGTTACCAGTGGGGTGTCCCAGGGATCTGTCCTTCGTCCGATTCTTTTTAACATCTTTGTTAGTAATATAGCAGAAGGGCTGTCGGGTAAGGTTTGCCTCTTTATGTATGATACCAAAATCTGAAATAGAGTAGACACCCAGGAAGATGTAGATAACATGAGGAGGAATCTAGCTAAGCTTGAAGAATTTTCTAGAATTTGGCAGCTGGGATTTAATGTTAAAAAATGCAAGGTCATGCTTTTGGGCTGCAGCAATCCAAGGGAGCAATATAGTATAGGGGGTGAAGTACTTTTATCCACTAAAGAAGAACGGGACCTCGGTGTGGTTGTGTCTGATGATCTTAAAGTAGCTAAACAGGTAGAAAAGGTGACAGCAAAAGCTAGAAGGATGCTTGGGTGCATAGGGAGAGGAATGGCTAGCAGAAAAAAGGAGGTAATAGTGCCTCTGAATAATTCTTTAATGCAACCTCATTTGGAGTATTGTGTGCAATAGACTGCACCTTCAAAAGGATATAAACAAGATGGAATCAGTACAGAGGGTGGCTACTAAAATGGCTAGTGGTCTTCATTATAAAGCATATGAGGACAGACTTAAGGATCTTAATATATACACCTTAGAGGAAAGGCGGAATAGAGGTGATATGATTGGGACGTTTAAATACCACCGTGGCATAAATGCACAGAGGGAGAGCCTCTTTTGATTGACAGCAAGTTCTGCTATGAGGGGACATGGGATGAGGGTGAAAAGAGAGAGATTCAGGAGTGATATGCGGAAATATTTCTTTACGGAAAGAGTGGTGGATCCGTGGTATAGTCTCCCAGTTGAGGTGGTAGAAATGAGGACAGCATCTAAATTAAAAAAAGCATGGTACAAACACAGAGGATCTCTAAAAGAAAAAAAAGGGGACTGTTGTAGTTGTTGATATGGAAGGACAGACTAGATAGGCCATATGGTCTTTTTCTGTTGTCATTTTTCTGTGTTTCTATGTCTTCCAATTTATCAAGATCCTTTTGCAATTTTCCACAATCCTCATGGGTTTTAACAACTTTAAATAGTTTTGTGTCATCTGCAAATTTGATAACCTCACTCTTTATTCCCTTTTCCAGGTCATTTATGAATATATCAAAAAGCAGCGGACCCAGCACAGATCTCTGGGGTACTCCACTATTCACCTTTCTCCATTGTGAAAATTGGCCATTTAGCCCTACCCTCTGTTTTCTATCTTTTAACTAGTTCCTGATCCACAATAGTACACTGCCTCCTATCCCATGACGTTTTAGTTTTGCCAAAAGTCTCTGATGAGAGACCTTGTCAAAGGCTTTCTGAAAGTCCAGATACACTATATCAACTGACTCACCTTTGTCTACCTGTTTATTCACACCTTAAAAAAAACATAACAGATTGGTAAGACAAGATCTTCCTTGTCTAAAGCCATGTTGGCCGTCTCCCATTAAGCCATGACTATCTACATGTTCAGTAATTTTGTTCTTTATTATGGTTTCTACCATTTTTCCCGGTACTGATGTCAAGCTCCACCGGTCTGTAGTTTCCTGGATCACCCCTGGAATCCTTTTTCAAAATTGGCGTTACGTTGGCCATCCTCCAATCTTCAGGTATTACAGATGATTTTAATGATAGTTCACAGATTACTAATAGTAGGTCTGCAATCTCATAATTCACTTCTTTCAACACCCTTGGATGTATACCATCTGGTCCAGGTGATTTGCTACTCTTCAGTTTATCAAATAGTTGTAATACATCTTCCTTGTGTATCAATATTTCTTTCAAGATTCCGTAGTATCACTTTTAAATACCACTTCCGTCATGGGTAATATCCCTATATATTCCTCAGTAAAGACGGAAGCAAGAATTCATTCAGTCTTTCCACTATGGCCTTGTCCCCTCTTAGTGCCTCTTTTACCCCTCTATCATCTAATGGTCCAACTTTATTTATTTATTTATTTATTTTTCTTATATACCGCGCTATTAAAATCAGTGCGGTTTACATTATAACTGAACAATGCATTAAATAACACAATGTGCTTACATAGAACAGGGGGACAATCATGAAGGGGAGAGAACGGGGGAAACTATTTATAAGATATATACATAATATTTACATAGAGCTATATACAACTAATACTTAAACTGATTCTTTCACAGGTTTTATGCTATGAATGAAATTGAAAAAAGTCTTTATTATGCGTTTTTGCTTCCACAGCAAGCTTCTTCTCAAATTCTCTTTGCCTGCCTTATCAATGCCTTGCATTTAACTTGCCAGTGCTTGCGCTGTTTCCAGTTTTCGTCACGTGTCTCTTTTTTCCATTTCCCGAAAGATGCTTTTTTGGCAACAACATCCTCTCTGACCTCTCCTTTAAACCATGCTGGCAGTTTTTTGGACTTCCTTCCACTTTTCTTAAAGCGTGGAATACAGCTGGTCTGGGCTTCCAAGATAGTATTTTTAAACAACATCCAAGCTTGATGTAAGTCTTACATCAAGAGATAAGGGTGTTGGGGCCACTTGGCAATAGTGATCATAGCATGATCGCGTTTGATTTAATTAATGGAGGAGGGATGGTAAGGAAATCCACAGTACTACCTTTTAACTTTCGAAAGGGAGACTATGATAAAATTAGGAAAATAATTAAGAAAAAACTAACAGGAGCCGTTGCAGAGGTTAAAGTCTTGATCACTATTGCCAAGTGGCCCCAACACCCGTATCTCTTGAACTAGATCTGGTGTTCTACTAAGGATTAGGCCCAAAATGGTTTCCCCTCTGGTCGGTTCATGGACCAGCTGCTCCAAGAAGCAGTCATTTAATCTCCCTAGCATGTCCTGCTGTGACACTGACTCAGTCAATACCAGGGTAATTGAAATCACCCATTATTATTACTGTGCTGTAACTTTTGTTAGCTTCCCTGATTTCTTTGAGCATTTCATCATCCATTTGTTCATTCTGGCCAGGCGGTTGATAGTACACCCCCACTGCCATCGCCTTCCCCTTTTTACATGGAATTTCAATCCATAGAGATTCTATAGCAAATTTTGTTTCCTGCAAAATTTTAATCCTTTGTGACTCAATGCTCTCTCTAACATAGAGCGCAACCCCTCCACCAATTTGATGAGTTCTGTCATTGCGATATAGTTTGTACGCAGGTATCGCAGTGTCCCACTGGTTGTCCTTCCTCTGAGATACCAGTCATATCTAACCTCTCATTTAGTACTATATATTCTAATTCTCCCATCTTATTTTTTAGACTTCTAGTATTTGAATACAAGCATTTTAGAGACTGTATTTTATTCATAGTAATCTGTCTATGGGTAGGTAGGGGTAATTTGGAATCTTTAAGCTCTGTCTGCTCCATACTCAAGGGCATTTGGGCTGCTTTTGTCTTTATTGGAACCTCTCTGCTGAAAAGTCCTAACTTTATTCTTTGGGTAGTATTTTTCAAGGATACATTGCTCCAAACCATGCGCTCTTGGGAGACTTTCGGCTGCCCCTATTATCTAATTTAAAAGCTGCTCTATCTCCTTTTTAAAGGTTAATGCCAGCAGCCTGGTTCCATCCCGGTTAAGGTGAAGCCCATCCCTTCAGAAGAGCCCCTCCTTTCCCCAGAATGTTCTCCAGTTCCTAACAAATCCAAAACCCTCATCCTTGCACCATCTTTCTCATCCACGCCTTGAGACTCTGGAGCTCTGCCTGCCTTTTGGTCCTGCCCCACCCTCAGCACTATTCATTTTCTTTTTGTCCGTAGTTTAGTAGCTTTCTCTTGATCCTTTGGTTTTCCAGCTGAATCAGAACCAGCTTCTGCTCTGGGATGTGGCATCATTTGCAGTGAGGTGGGAATTTCCCCCATTTCCCCCTTCCTGCTTAGTCCAGCTGTTATCCTGACAACCTCTGGCAAATTCACTCTGGAACACGATTTTACCAGTAGACTTTGCAGTCAAGTGATGACAGATATCCTCTTCCAAGTCTTAGAAGCTGGGTTCGTGAAATGACACCAGATTTTTTGCATGGCAGCACTGCTCCAGACCATAGGCCAACCCACCAAATAGATATACTAGAGGATGGGCAAAGGAACTAGAGGGATCAGAGGGAGAGCACAGGGATACAGGACTTGTCACCTCTAGGACTGGAGGGCTCAGGGTATGGGTACAGGGATACAGAGCCTGTCCTCTGTCACTAGAAAGCTCAGGGACAGGTATGGGGATTAAGAATCTGTCACCTCTAGGACTGAGGGGTTTAGGAGATGAGCACAGGGATACAGAGCCTTCCCATCTCTAGGATTGGAGGGATTAAAGGGATAGGCAGAGGCAGGGCCGGCACTATCTTTAGGCAAAATAGGCAGTTGCCTAGAGCACTGGCCTTCTGGTGATGCCTGCTTCTGCCCATTGCCACCACTGCGCCCCTCTCCTCTTCTACCCCTTTCTGGTATATCCAAATCCAGAAGTCATCATCAGAGGGGGGTGGAAGTGGTAGATTTTGCAAGAGAGAAACTGTGACGCAGCCCTGGAGAGGGTGGTTAAGTACTGTGTTGTGGTTTCAGGGCCATTGTCACTATTGCTGGCCCAGAGAGGGGCAGTAGCAGCGGCAGTGGGTGTGGAGGGAATAGCAGGGGTGGTATGACAGAGCGCCTATTAGAGTGCCTACAGTCAGGGGATGGACACAGGGATATGGAGCCTATCACCTTTATATTAATAATACGTATTTTATTTATTTAACATTTATTATATAGCACTTTTCATTTTATCAAAGTTCTTTACATTGAACTCAACATTTTAGGTATATGCTGAAACAATAACAAATGATAGTATATAACAATGAGTGGTGAGGCAAGAAGTTCTATAACTTATATACAGAAATGCTTAGCATATTATGAGGAAATAGATTACATTATTGGGGGAGGAGGACTTGTGGTGGTTTGGGGTGACGTGCCAGGTATTATGTATCGGATCCGAAAAATTCTCAGGATAGGTCTTTAGTTTTTTACGGTAGTTGCCATTGTCTTCATTGGTTCACAGGGTACTTGGGAGTGAGTTCCATAGTGATGGTCCATAGATTGAGAATGATATCTAGTATGTTGCTTGCAAACATTTTGCCTTATATGTTGGAATGTTGAGTAGGTTCTGATCTTGTTCTGGTGTTTGAGGGCTTATGTATGACCGTGTGTAGTCAGTCAGCAGCTTGATTATTTTATTTTTATTTTATTTATTTAAACTTATTTTTATACTACTTTTCTATTATTCAAAGCGGTGTACAGTTAAACAACAGGTTAACACATACCGGGAGGTACGGTGTTTCACAGAGAACAGGAACAGTATAACAAAAATGACAGTCTAACTACGTAATATTTGTTTTTTTCAAAGTTAGAACTATTTACAGTGTTTTGTGGTTGTCTTACTGGGTTATTATAATAATGTTTGTTTCTATTGGGTTGGGTTGTGAATTTTCACAGTAAGAGTTTTTGGTGGGTGAGTCTTTAGGTCTGAGTATAAGTTATATTCCTCCTTGAATATGTGGGTTTTTAGTTTCTTTCTGACATCCGACAAGTCTGAGAGTCCTCGTAGTGATGCTGGTAGTTTATTCTATAAGGCTGGGGCGAAGGGAGTGAATGTTCTGTTGTAAGTGGATTGCTTGCTTTTTGTCCTTTGCTGTGGAATGGCGAGCAGGTTGAGTGTGGAGTTTCTTCGAGGTCTTTCGTTCTTTGTATGTGATATAAGATGTTGGAGGCATGTGGCTGAGTTGTTGTGGAGTATTTTGAATATTGTGATGAAGATTTTGTAGCAGATTCTGGCTGAAATGGGGAGCCAGTGGAGTTGTATCAACATGGGGTGATGTGTGAACGGTAATGTGCACCAGCAATAATTCAGGCTGCAGTATTTTGTGCCATTTGTAGAGGGTGGAGTGTTTGTTTAGATAGACCGTGGTAGATGATTTTACAGAAATCTAGTACAGGTGTGATCATTGCTTGGCATACAGTTTGGAAGAGGTCTGGGGTGAGTAATGGGCGGAGGTGCCTCATGATTCTCAGTTTATAGTAAACTGATGTGGTTGTTCTTTTTATGTGAGGTTGGAAGGGCAGTTGCTGATCCAATATTATGCAGAAGTATTTTGTCTCTGAGTTAACCTCGATGATTATGTCACCAAGTACAGTCGTGGATGGTGGGGCAAAGGATGGGTTATTTGTTATGTAGAGAGCTTCAGTTTTCTCTTGATTGATGAGGAGGTTGTCTTTGCCAAGCCAACCTTTTACTTCTGTGAAGCACTTCTGTCGGTTGTTAAGGTCTGGAGAGAGGAGATTAATGAATGTGAAGAACATTATGTCATCTGCATAGATTTGGTATAGTATTTTGTGTGTCTTAAAGATCTGACATAAGGGCTGGATTTAAATATTGAAGAGTAGGGCAGATAGACTGGATCCTTGGGGTACACCTGAATTCTGTGGGAATGGGTTTGAAGCTGAAATTCCAATACGTACTTGTTGCTTCCTGGAAGAGAGGTAGGGGCGGAACCAGTTGAAGGTGGTGTCTTGGAGTCAGATTTCAGAGAGTCATAGTAGTAGTTGGTGGTGCAAGAGGGAGTTGAAGGCAGCGGAGATGTCAAGGAAAATTAACAAATCCGTTCATGGTATATTGTAGGCAGGTTGTAAGGGTGTTTAGGAGGGAGGTGATGAGTGTTTCTGCTCCATGAAATGGTCTGAAGCCATGTTGGTGGGGGTCTGGGGGTGCATGCTTGTCAAGGTGGTCTTGAAGTTGTCTTAGCACAATTTTTCTGTTATTTTTGCGACTAGTGGTATGCTAGATATTGGTCTGTAGGACTTAGGGGAGGTTGGGTCAAGTTTTGTACTTTTGAGGAGAGGTCGGATGGAGGTTTGTTTCAGCGCTATAGGCATAAGACCTTGAGAGAGTGAAGTATGTATTTTGGTTTTGAGATGTGTGCTCAGGTGTGATCTGGTCAACTTTACCCAGGTTATGGAACATGGGTCTAATGGGAGAGGTTGTTGTGTTGAGGCTTTGTATTGTGTCCTCTGTTTTTGATTGATGGTAGTTCGAATTGAGGCCAAATCTTATGTGGGTTGGTTGTAAGCCTGCTTGACAATGTGGTTGGATCCACTTGAAGTATTTGTAGTTGTTTGGAGAGAAGGTAGGAGGCGATCTTCTGGGGGGATATCTTATCTAGTGTGCTGTCATTGTGGGGTTCTTTTGTGAGTGTCTTAACTATTGAGAATAATTCTCGTGGTTTGTTTATTGCTGAGTTGACTAGATTAGCGTAGTATTCCCTTTTTCTATCTAGGATTTCTTTGTTGTACAGTTTAAGTTGTTCAATGTAGATGTCTTGGAGAAGGAGGTCTCTAGAGTTTCTCCATTTTCGCTCTAGGTGGCATAAGATGCTTTTTTGCTTCTGTAGAGATGTGGAGAACCAAGGGGCACCATTGCGGTGTTTTGGTACTATTTTTCCTTAAGGGGATAAGTAATGCTGCTGATAGGGCATCATTCCAGATGGATATCATTTTGTCAAGGTCTGTATTTGTTGAATTGATGAGGTCCAGCTGTGGGATAACTGTCTCAATGAATAATTCATTGTTGAAGTTTTTGAATATCCGGGTTGTGAGCAGTGTGTTTTCCTGCTTACTTTGTTGTGATGTGGTATATTCTCCAGGACCAAGCAGGAAGTCAGTCCTCACATATGGGTGACGTCAGCGCCGACGGAGCCCCCATGCGGAGCATTTCCCCAGCTTTCAAAGAAAACCTTTGGGAATGCAGCCACGCATGCGTGGTCCCCTTCCCACCCAAAGGTGCCATCTTGCTCAGTCTTCTTTTTTTCGCGGAGCCCTGCGGACGTGTGTCCTTGTCACCCGTGGAAAAAGTCGATTTTCCTGTGTTGAGTCGTGTTTTTTCTTCGGTTCGACGTCGGTTCCCTTTCCCGCCTGGACTCGGTACACCGGTGCCGAGCCCAGATCTCTTTTTTCGGTTTTTGTCCTTAGAGACTGCATTCACGCCAATTTTTCTTTTCCCTGGCAGCCCGATTTTTTGATCTTGCAGGGGCCCTTTTTCCCCCGATGGCTGCCAGTGGCTTTAAGAAGTGTGATCGGTGCAAGAAACTGATGTCTCTCACCGACACACATGACTGCTGCCTCCGGTGACTGGGGCCGGACCATGATCCTAAGGTCTATAGCCCTTGTGACAAAATGTCCTCGAAGGCATTGAGGAGCTGTCAGCACCAGCGTGAGAGGATCTTCTCCGACTCTGCGTCTGGACGGGTCTGGACTTCGTCAGAGGCCTCAATGTCTCAGGAGTCTGACCCCGAGCATCGTCGGGGCTCCTCTGAGAGGGAGTCCCCCTCGAGGGAGCACCGAAGGAAGAAGAAACCCGCCCCGATCGCAATCCCAGGTCTTCGGAGTCAGAGAGGCCTGCAAAGCATCCTCGTGTAGAGTCGGAGGCCCCGAGTCACGTGAGTGCTGTAGTCCTCATGGACTCTCCTCCGGGGGAGCCGACGTCGGGGCCCGAGTCGGAGGCTGCTGGGTCTCCTGAGCTTGGAGTCAGGTTGACGGCCTTGGAGAGCAAACTGTCTACCTTCATGGAGCAGCAGCGGGTGCTGATCACCGGTCTCACTGGCGCATCTGCCCCGACCACCGGGACATCGACGTCCAAGTCGACCCTGGAGGCCGAGCCGATCCTCAAGACCATGCGATCTCGAGTCAATCCTCGGCCTCCCGTTCGGGACCAAGGTCATCGACGCCGGTACCCTCGGCATCGGGGTGGATGGCGTTGGGGCCTGCCCACTCGGAGCCACTCGATTCCTCCTCGGAGGAATCGGCGTTGGAAACTGAGGAAGAGGAGTCCCCGGAGACCTTCTGGACTCGGTGTGTCCCTTCGGACTCACCGGGATCCGAGCCTCGGACAAGGTCCCCCCCTCCCAGAGGATACCCGGTTCTCGGATTTCATACGGGACATGGCCACAGCCTTGGCCTTCCCTGCGGACCCCGAGGAGGAGCCTCGAGCCGAGGAGCTCGAGGCCCTGCAGTATGACTCTCCTCCCAAGGAGGCCTTTACTGTACCGGTTCCTCCGATGCTGGAGAAGTTGCTCTTCTGCATGTGGGAGGCACCGGCCTCGATGCCGGTTCTAAGCAAGCGGGTCGATTCCATCTATCGAGTCCGCAAGAGCCCCAGGTTCCAAAAGGCACAGCTACCGCACCACTCCATGGTTGTGGAATCGGCCATGCATCGCCTGAAGAGTCAGAAGATGCACTCCTTGGTGCCTCCCGGCAGGGAGGCCCAGAACCTGGACGCCCTCGGTAGAAAGTGCTTCCAGGGCTCTATGCTTGCTTGCCGCGTCCAGACCTACCAGCTGTACATGGGCATGTACCTTCGAGACCTGGCAAAGGAGATTGCCGGGTTCTCTGCTGGTCTGTCCGGGGAACCTTTGCAGAGGTTCAAGGCCTTGTCTTCTGGTATTCGAGAGTGCTCGAAGTTTATCTCTTGAGCAGACTATGATGGATTCGAGTAGCAACAAATAGACCCAGTCTAGTGAACTGAAAAACCACATCAACAAACAAAAGTTCACCAGAAGTTAAAGACACCTATTTTTGTCGAAGCAGGCCGGAGGAGAGTCAGTATTGAAACTCGACCCACACCAGACGGCAAGCTACTTTTTATTCAATTAAGGTTCACCACCCCAAAAGAACACTTTAAATTCATTTATCTTCCAGTTAAAACACCATAGTGCTCTCAAAAGATCATCATCATATATGTTGCTCCCAAAAGGTCATCTCTGCACGACGTGCACGTTTCGGGCAACAGCCCTATTTCAAGTGCTTCTCATCTATTCAGAAATACGGCAACTGTGCTGAAAACGCCGTCACCGCAGCTCAAATCAAACATTCACTCAGGCTGAATGGGTACATTTAAATGGGGAACCAACCAATAGAAACAGGAGAGTCCCCACCACCAGGGGAATCCCTGCCCCAATTGGTTATCCAGACACGATAGCGTTACCACATCAGAGTAAACCTCCATGTGGTTTGATGTACATTGGCAGGACTATTCGTCCGATTAAGAAGAGGTTAGCGGAGCATGCCTCACGCTTACGGCAGCGTTTGAATTCAGCGCCGATGGTGGCCCATTGTATTATACATAATCATTCTTTTGAAGATCTTCGGTGGACTATTATTGATCATGTGCCTCTGAACCCGTGAGGTGGGGATAGGGAGAGAAGACTTCAGTGGCTTGAACAAAAATGGATTTTTTCATTGGATATGGTTGAACCCCACGGACCTATTTATTTATTTAACAGTTTTTATATACCGACTTTCTACAATTCAAGTCGGTTTACAGGTAACATAACAGACAGTATATTTCAACTGAGTACATTGTAACAATAATATCAATCAACTAAGTACATTGTAACAAAGAAGATCAAAGTATAATAAGATTAACAAGCAAGCTACCCTTTGTGAAGGTTTAAAACTATTTACATGGAGGCTTAACATGTTATTTACATGGAGGAGTATATAGGGGGGAAAAGTGTTCCTGGAAGAGATGGGTTTTCAGTTTCTTCCTGAATTCAGGGTGATTGGTGCAGTTCCTTAATTTGTGTGGTAAGGCATTCCAGATGGAGGGGGCGTAAAGGGAGAATGCACGATTGTAGGCGGATTGGTTACAGGTTATCTTGGATGAAGGGATGGATAGAAGGTTTTTGGTGATGGTGCGGCGTGTTCTTTTGTTGTTGGAATTGGATAAGAGTGATGAGAGGCAGGGGGCTGACTGATTAGAGATGATTTTGTGGATGAGGGTGATTGCTTTGAATTTGGCTCTGGCTTGTATGGGTAGCCAATGTAGGTCATAGAGGATTGGCGTTATGTGTGATCGTCTAGGGTTATTTGTACTGAGTCGAGCTATTGTGTTTTGTGCCATTTGGATGGGGTGTAGGCTGTCCTTGGGGAGGCCGTGGTAAATGAGGTTGCAGTAGTCAAGGGTAGGAATGGTGAGGGCCTGGCAGACAGTGCGAAAGGAGTCGGGGTTTAGGAGAGGTTGGAGGTTCCTAAGGGTGCGTAGTTTTGTATATATTGTGCTAGAAGTTTTCTTTATCTGCTCATGGAATGTGAGGTTCTGGTCAAGGATGAGACCGAGATATTTCACTTGATTTTTAATGGTGAGGGTGAAATCTCCAAGTGTAAGTGTTGTAGGTGGAGTGTAGGAGGCGTTGGTAAATACTTGGAGGGCTTCAGTTTTAGACTGGTTAATTAAAAGGTTGTGATTTGAAAGCCAGGTCTTCAGGTTTGCGATGCATTCAATAAGGTTTGAGAAATTGGGGTTTGTTAAGTTGAAAGGGGTGAAGCACATAATGTCATCTGCGTATAATTGGTAATGAATTCCATATTTTTGAAAGATCTTGCAGACTGGTTGAAGGAATATGTTAAAAAGGAGCGCAGATAAGCTGGATCCTTGGGGGACTCCCTGTTTTAGGGTGAATGGGAGGGATATATTGTTCCCTATACGAACCTGTTGGGTCCTGTTTTCTAGGTAGGAGTGGAACCATTTTAGTGTTGTATCCCTCAGTCCTATTTCATAGAGCCTGTCTAGAAGTTGGTGGTGCGGAAGGGAATCAAAAGCGGCAGATAAGTCTAGAAATATAAGGAGGCATCCTTGGGTGGGATTCTGGGTAAGCAGGTAGAGTGAATCCAAGAGAGAGGCTAGGAGGGTTTCTACTCCATGATTCTTTTTGAAGCCATGTTGGAGTGGGTCGAGGGGGGAGTGCTCATCTATGAAATTCTGAAGTTGGTTTTGGACTAATTTTTCGGTTATTTTAGCAAGGAAGGGGATACTGGAAATAGGTCTATAGGAGGTGGGGGAGGTAGGGTCAAGTTTGGATCCTTTTAGGATGGGGCGGATAGAAGCATGTTTTAGGGGTGCTGGAACTAAGCCAGTATGGAGGGAAGACTGTACAATGTGGAGTATGTAGGAGCTAATGGTACTATGGGTGGTCTTAAGCCAGGAAACAGGGCAAGGGTCCAAGGCAGAGGTTGAAGTATTTAGTTCTTTAATGGTGTTGGATATGTCTTTTGAGGTGAGGGGTTCAAAGTCATTCCAGGTAATTAGGGGGGTGAATGTGTGCGGTCGGACATTGATGTCATGTATGAGTTGGGGGCTAATTGTAGAGGAGGGTGGGGGGAATTTTGAGGTAAGGTGGTTGGCTATAGTTTGGGCAGTTATCTTGGGAGTTAGGTCCTGATGTTGGGGTTCAGTTAAGGATTTAGCAATGGAGAAGAGTTCTCTTGGTTTATTAAGGAAACGTTGGATTAAATTTTCATTGTATTCTCTTTTCTGTTTTAGGGTTTCGGAACAGTAAGATTGGAGTTTGCTTTTGTAGATCTCATGGGTGTTGGGGTCAGAAGAGCGTCTTGACTGACGTTCTAGGCGTCTGAGTTCTCTTTTTAGGTCTCTAAGTTTTGTGGAGTACCAGGGGGCTCTTCTGCGCTGGCTCTGGCGGGGTTGTTTAGGTGGTAAGAGGGCAGCAGAGGAGAGGACTTAATCGGGAGATTGATTGGCAGAGTGTGCTATGATGTGGTAACGCTGTCGTGTCTGGATAACCAATTGGGGCAGGGATTCCCCTGGTGGTGGGGACTCTCCTGTTTCTATTGGCTGGTTCCCCATTTAAATGTACCCATTCAGCCTGAGTGAATGTTTGACCTGAGCCGCGGTGACGGCGTTTTCAGCACAGTTGCCGTATTTCTGAATAGATGAGAAGCACTTGAAACAGGGCTGTTGCCTGAAACGTGCACGTCGTGCAGAGATGACCTTTTGGGAGCAACATATGTGATGATGATCTTTTGAGAGCACTATGTTTTTTTAACTGGAAGATAAGTGAATTTAAAGAGTTTTGTTAGGGTGGTGAACCTTAATTGAATAAAAAGTAGCTTGCCGTCTGGTGTGGGTTGAGTTTCAATACTGACCCTCCTCTGGCCTGCTTTGACAAAAATAGGTGTCTTTAACTTATGGTGAACTTTTGTTTGTTGATATAATGGATTTGAGTCTTCGGCCCGAGTAGCAGGGGCCGGCATCGGTGCACGCCGCCAGGCCTGGCTACAATCCTCGGACCTCGAGCCATGGGTACAGGACAAGTTGGTCAATGTCCCTTGTCGGGGTGAGAACCTCTTTGGCAAGCCCATGGCTGACAAGGCTGCACAACTCGAGTTGGAGACTCTCACCAGGACCAGGCTGTCCAGGAAAACCTCTGTCCCTTCTCAGAAGAAGAAGGGCTTGGGGGAAAAAGGCCTTTTACCCGAGGAAGACCACTGCCTACAAAACCTAACCTCACTACCAGGCCTCTGCAGCTCCCCAAAAGGGCCAGCAGGCCAAGGGGCAGGGTCATGGGCCCCGTAGGCAGAAGGCCCCCAAGCCTCCTACTCCGGCTCCTGCTCAGCAGGGAGGGGGTTTTTGCCTATGCCAGCATAGCCTCTCCTCCTCTCCAGGGCACAGGAAGTC
Source organism: Ichthyophis bannanicus (assembly GCA_033557465.1). Classification (NCBI taxonomy): domain Eukaryota; kingdom Metazoa; phylum Chordata; class Amphibia; order Gymnophiona; family Ichthyophiidae; genus Ichthyophis; species Ichthyophis bannanicus. Next base: position 129,196,181 of record CM066048.1, read on the forward strand.
AACTGACCCTGTACACAGACAGGTGGCCAGCCATTAAAGGGGATACTTGGGTGTTAAGCATCATCGAGAGGGGCTATCTGCTCCACTTCACCCAGATACCCCCCTCCTACTTTCCAGGGAAGCCTCCAAGACCCCCTCTGCACAGAAACTTACTCCTTCAGGAGTTGAAAGGTCTGCTGCAGGACCAGGTGGTGGAACCAGTGCCTCACCACCTCGAAGGGCAAGGCTTCTACTCAAGGTATTTCCTGGTACCAAAGAGAACAGGAGGCCTCAGACCCATCCTAGACCTGAGAAATCTGAACAAGTTTCTGGAGAGGGAAAAGTTCAAGATACTTACCCTTGGAATCTTACTGCCTTACTTCCAGCAGGGAGATTGGCTATGCTCCTTAGACCTGAAGGATGCTTAAACTCACATCCTCATCCATCCAAGTCACAGGCAATACCTCAGATTTGTGGTGGGAGGGAACCACTTCCAGTACAGAGTGCTTCCCTTTGGCCTCACTTCCGCCCCCAGGGTTTTTACAAAATGCCTGGCGTTGGTTGCGGCCTACCTCAGGAACCAGGGATCTTTGTGTTCCCTTACCTAGACGACTGGCTTATCAGGGGCCAGTCTCCACAAGAGGCCAGGCAGGCCACCTTCCGAACCATGTCCCTGCTTCAGCACCTGGGGGTTCGTTATAAACTTCCCAAAGTCCACTTTGGTCCCCTCACAGGACGTGGAGTTCATAGGGGCGAGGTTGGATACCATCCATGCAAAGGCCTATTTGCCTGTGGACAGAACTCACAGGCTGATGAAGTTGGCCGGCCATTTTCAGGCGAACTCCCTGGCTCCTGCCAGACACTTCCTCCAGCTCTTAGGTCACATGGCTTCCACAGTGCATGTCACCCCAAATGCCCGTCTGCACATGAGGCCGGATCAGTGGTGCCTCCAGGCACAGTGGGTACAGTCCACAGGGAAGTTGTCAGACAGGATAAAGGTGTCCAAACTCTTGGTGGACTCCTTACGCTGGTGGAGGCATCTCCCAAACCTGGTCGGGGGAGTTCCTTTTCGGGCCTCCCCGCACACGCAGGTACTGACAACTGATGCTTCCCTGCAAGACTGGGGGGCACATTGCCAGGGGACCTGCACCCAAGGCCTCTGGTCTCCGTGGGAGGCCGCCCAGCAGATCAACCTGTTGGAATTGAGAGCCATTCGACTAGCCTTACGGACTTTCTCTCGGGTCCTCTCTCACCAGTCTGTCCTAATTCAGACGGACAACCAGGTGGCTATGTTCTACGTGAACAAGCAAGGAGGCACAGGATCCCGACTCCTGTGCCTGGAAGCACAAGCTCTCTGCTCCTGGGCAATCAATCAGGGCATGACCCTCAGGGCCGTCTACCTCCCAGGCCAGGAAAACTACCTGGCGGACAGGCAAAGCAGGCTCCTGCAGCCTCACGAGTGGCAGTTGGATCCTCGGGTAGTCCAACAGATCTTTCTGAAGTGGGGACTTCCAACCATGGATCTTTTTGCCAGTCCGCTGAACAGGCAACTATCCAAGTTCTGTTCCAGACAACCGCATCCTCTGAGGGCAGCGGCAGATGCATTCCTGATCCCTTGGTCAGAAGGCCTGCTGTATGCATTTCCTTCCACACCTCTGGTGGCCCGGACCCTATTCAAAATCCAGCAGGACCGAGCCACGGTGATTCTGATAAGCCCCCAGATGGCCCAGGCAGCCGTGGTTCCCTCTTCTTCTGCAGTTGGCAGTGGATGCTCCACTTCCTCTGGGGCTGCAACCCGACCTTCTGACTCAGGATCAGGGGTCCCTCTTGCATCCCAATCTCAAATCCCTCAATTTGATGGCCTGGCTGCTGAAAGGGTAGTCCTTGCTCCCTTGCTCCTACCAAAGGAGGTTGAAGAGGTAGTGTTGGCCTCCAGGAAGCATTCCACTCGGAAAGCCTATGCTCTGAAGTGGCGTAGGTTTTCCACTTGGTGTTCTCAACAGCAGGAGGATCCCTTCTCCTGCTCGGTCCCGGTGGTACTGTAATACCTGCTCCACCTGTCCAACCTGGGACTTCAGTCCAATTCTGTCCACGTCCACCTCAGTGCCCTCTCAGCTCACCACTCGCCGGTGGATGGACAATCCCTCTCGGGCCACCCTCTGGTGTCTCGCTTCCTCAGAGGCCTGCTTCTGCTCAAGCCTCCTATTCGTCCACCGGCCACTGAGTGGGATCTCAATGTGGTCTTGCAGCAACTGACTCGTCCACCATTTGAGGCAATGGCTACCTGCCACTTACGTTTCCTATCCTGGAAGGTGTTGTTTCTCGTGGCACTCACCTCAGATAGGCGTGTGAGTGAGCTTCAGGCCCTGGTCTCAGATAGGCCGTATACCAGGTTTTATAAGAACAGGGTAGTCTTGAGGACTCATCCTAAGTTCCTTCCAAAGGTAGTATCCTTCTTCCACCTCAACCAGGAGGTGGTACTTCCGACGTTCTTTCCCAGGCCGCATGCCAGTAGGGCCGAAACCGTCTTGCATACCCTGGATTGTAGAAGGGCGCTGTCCTTTTACCTAGAACATACGCAGGGGCATAGAAGGGCTTCTCGGCTCTTCATTTCCTTTGACCCTAATAAATTGGGGTTGCCTGTCACTAAGCATACGTTGTCCATCTGGGTGGCAGACTGTATCGCCTTGGCGTAGAGGGCAGCCGGCCTCTCCTTGGAGGGCCAAGTCACAGCCCACCGGGTCAGGGCTAAGGCTGCATCAGTAGCTCACCTCCACTCTGTTCCATTGGCAGACATCTGCCGGGCCGTTACTTGGTCTTCAAGCCAGACATTTGCGGATCACTACTGCCTCGAGAGGGAGTCCCCTAGGGACAGTGCTTTCGGGCAAGAGGTACTCCGTAATCTCTTTGAGGTTTAGGCAACTCCTACCCTCCGGCCCTGGTGTTGGGCTACCGTTCAGGTGTGGTCTCAGAGAAGATTCTCTCACTGTTGCTGAGGCTCTAGAGGGAGCTCTATTTTTCAGCCTGGGTTCCTGGTAGCCCAGAGCTAGGGAGTCACCCATATGTGAGGACTGACTTCCTGCTTGGTCCTGGAGAAAGAGTAGTTACTCACCTGTAACAGGTGTTCTCCAGGAGCAGCAGGAATCAGTCCTCACGACCCTCCCTCCTCCCCTTGGAGTTGCAGTTGTATATAGTTCATTTTCTTTTTTCGTGCTGTCTTTTAGCTATGTCATTTGACTGAGCAGGATGGCACCTTTGGGCGGGAAGGGAACTGCGCATGCATGGCTGCATTCCCAAAGGCTTTCTTTGAAAGCTGGGGAAATGCTCCGTATGGGGGCTCCATCAGCGCCGACATCACCCATATGTGAGGACTGATTCCTGCTGCTCCTGGAGAACACCTGTTGCAGGTGAGTAACTTCTCTTATTGGGAAGAGAATAGCAGCGTGGCATACCAAAGGACAGGGAGGATTGTGCAGAGGGATTGTTGGGGGTTGGAGAGTAGATCTGAAGGTATGAAGGTTAGGTCCAGCACATTTCCTTTTTTGTGGTTTGCTTCTGTGATGATTTGCATGTATCCAAGCTTGTTTATGGCTTCCAGGAAGGTTGCTGCTTGTGAAGTGTGGGTGGATGCTAGTTTAAGCTCTCACAGAATTATCAGAGGTTTGTGACTGTGTGGGCTTGAAGGTGATCATAATGGTTTTATATTTGATACGTGCTTGTATAGGGAGCCAGGGTAGATTTTTGAGCACCGGGGTGATGTGTTCATGCCTTGGTGTTCCCGTGATCAGTTGAGCTGCAGTGTTTTGAGCTAATTGAAGGGGGTGGAGGACGTGTTCTGGTAGGCCATGGAGAACAGAGTTGCAGTAGTCAAGTTGTGGGGTGATTATGGCTTGGCATGTGGTACGGAAATGGTTGAGGTCCAGTAGTGGGCGGAGGTTGTGTAGAATCTTCATTTTATAGTATGCAGTGGTTGTAATATTCTTGATATGTGCTTGCATGTTCAGCTGTTGGTCTAAGGTGACTTTGAGGTGTTTAACTTTTGGTTTAACCAGGAGGGTGATATTGATCTTGATTGTTTTTGGGGGTGAGTAGGATGGATCTCTGGATATGAACATGACAGGACAGCAACCTTGGGCCGGAAGGACTAGGGTTTCTAGTCCCACAGGTGCTCCTTGTGGTCTTGGGCAAGCCACTTAACCCTCCATAGCCCATGTTCCCTGTAAAATAGTTATCTCCAAGTTATAATGCCCTGTTCAATGTAATTTCAGTTTGTTCAATATAAACCGCACTGATGCAGAATAGCGCGGTATATAAGAGAATGTAAATAAATAAATAAATGACTTCTGTCTTATTATAATTGATTGAAAGGTTGTGGTCGTTTAGCCATTCTATCACTGCATTGAAGCACAATTGTATAGGGGCATATTCTGGATTTTTTGTGGAAACGGGGGCATATACCATTAGGTCATCTGCATATATGTGGTACATTATTTTATGTTTTGGAAGATTTTGCAGATTGGTTGAAGGTATAAGTTGAAAAATATGGCCGAGAGGAAGGAGCTTTGGGTATTCCTCATTGTTGTTTGAAAGGGTTTGATGTTTTGACCTTTATCTTGATTTGCTGTGAGCGTTCTGTCAGGTAGGAAAAGAATCAGGTCACATAGTTTGAATAGTGTTATTCTAGTTAATGTTCAAAACATGTTCAATGTAACTAAACGTGTACATAGTTAACACAAGTTCCATGTAAAATATACAGAAGTATATTGATTTTTGTTCGATGTGAACCGCCCCTGATCTCTGGAAGGGGCGGTATATAAGAAACTGTTAAATAAATAAATAAATAAATAAATAAATAAAGGAGTGTTGCTTATGCCTAGGTCTGTCCATCAGGCATTCTATAAATTTAGTATGGCTTATGGAATCGAAGTCGGCCGATATGTCAAGGAATATAAGAATGAATCCTTGCTTGGTCTATTCAATTCCCTTGAGTAGGGTATTTATAAGTGAGGTGAGCAGTGTTTCGACACTTTAATTAGAAACATAGAAACATGATGATGGCAGAAGATCACCACATGGCCTATCTAGTCTGCCCTTCCATATCTACCACTACAACAGTCCCCTTTTTTTCTTTAGAGATCCTCTGTGTTTGTCCCATGCTTTTTTGAATTCAAATACTGATTAGGTCTGAACCCACATTGTTGTGGGTCGAGAGGGGCAAATGTGTTTACAAAGTCCTGGAACTGGAGTTGTACCACCTTTTCTATTATTTTGGCCAGGAGGGGGATGCTGGAGATGAGCCTGTATGAGGTCGGTGGATTAATGTTGGCTGCAGGACTTTTTAAGGTGGGTCTGATTGAGGTGGTTTTTAAGTTAGCAAGCATGTGCCCTTGGGTGAGGAATAAGTTTATTATTTTGAGTAGAATGGGTAAGAGTTCATTTCTGGCCATCTTTATCCATGAGGTGGGACATTGGTCAAGAGGGGAGGTGATGGTGTTGATCATGGCTGTTTATTTATTATTTATTTAGTTGCATTTATATCCCGCTTTTTCACTGGGTCAAAGCGGTTGGGGGATACATTTTAACACGAGGGGATATGAGACACATACACTAATACTTACAGGGAACATGGGCAATGGAGGGTTAAGTGGCTTGCCCAAGACCACAAGGAGCACCTGTGGGACTAGAAACCCCAGTCCTTCCGGCCCAAGGTTGCTGTCCTGTAATGGGATTTGAACCACTGACCTTCTGGCCTGTGGTACCTTGCCCCAACCACTAGGCCACTCCTCCCAATATATTCACTTGAGATTGGGTCAAAGGAGGTCCATCTCTGCGGGCTTCCCGTGGTGTTGAGGGTTGGCTGTTTTGTTATTGTGGTGTCGCAACAGGTTGAGAGTTTATTCTGCAGATAAGTGGCAAATTCATGTGGCTGTAACGTGGAGTCTATTTGTATAGATGGGTCCCTTGTGAATTATCTGGCTATTTCGAGCAATTCTCTGGGCCGGTTTAATGAGCTGAGAATCAGGTTTGTGTGATACTTTCTTTTTTGCTTTAGGATAAGCTTGTATTCTTCTTGTTTGACTGAGTATTCATTGTAGTGTTGTGGGTCTCTGGTTTGTCTCCATTTTTGTTCTATCTGTCTTAGTTTGAGTTTGGCTTCTTTTATTTGCAGGGCGAACCATGGTGCTTTAATTTTCCATGAGGTAGTCCTCCTTCTACACCGAGATACTTATATACACTGTCCTTGATGTCACAGCCTTCAGCCAGGGAGATGTTTTCTGTTGCCTCCTATGAGGGGCTTGCACATATGCTGCTAAGGTGTTGTTCCAGTTGTGAGGTCAGATGAGTATAAATCTAGTCTTGGTATGATGTGGTCCAGTAGAGCCTGCTTGTTGAACTCTTTGAATCTGCGAGGTCTTTGAAGCTATCTTGGGTTTGTGCTGTTGCAGTGGAATAAGAGTAGGTCAAAAGTGCCCATATGGTGATCCGACCAAAGGATGGCAGTGACCTGGGTAGAGACATGAGGGGTGCCTGTTTAAAGCTTCCTAGGTTCAAATAGGAGATCAAGTGTATTACCCCCCTTGTGTGTGGGAACAGTTTTGATTTGAGTGAGATTCAATGCATCCATTGCTTCTAAGAAGGAGGTGACTTGGTTTGTTGGAGCTGAGTTGAGGTCACCTAATATGATGAATGGTTTATCTTTAGCCGAGTGGGATCATGTGACTTCTAGAAGCATTAATAGATCATCTGTGTTTAGGCTTGGTGATCTGTTTGTTAGAGAGATGATTACATATTTATTTTCTATTACTAGTATGTTTGAAGTGTCGGTGGCAGTGATTGTGGCGACATTTAAGTTGAGGTGTTTAATGGATAAGATGAATATCCCTCCACCCCACCTAGTAAGTCTTGGGCAGTTGTGGAGGACCAGATCTGTGGTGATAAGTTCATTTATAAGGACATTATCCATTTGAGAAAACTCTGATTCGTTGACAAACATGATATCAATATTGTGGTCACTGATGTAGTCTGATATGGTATGGATTGTAGTATGAGCAGAACGAGCATTGACTAGGCCACATTTAATGTACTGTATGAGTGTCTGCTGGGGCATTGTAAGTGTGCTTATGTTAATATTTATGAGCCTGTGCTGTCTTCTGTGGAGTTGTGCGTATGGTGGGCTCCAAGTGTAGAGGTCTCTCTGTCTATATAAGATTGGGATCAAGCCATTGCTGATAGTGGAGAGTCTCGTTAGGATGAGAGAGAGTAACAGAATTACTCCAATGGCTATCCACATCATTTTCTTTTGCCTGATGGTGTCTTGTTTATTCAGAGAAACTTGGATAAGAACATAAGATATGCTATACTGGGTCAGACCAAGGTCCATGAAGCCCAGTATCCTGTTTCCAACAGTGGCCAATATTCATGATACTAGCTGCTTGTTTGTGGGTGGGAGGAATGTTTGCATTTAGATTGATTGGTGAGCTAATGTGGCTAGTTGATTGTTTTACCTTGTTAGTGGTTTTGTTTATGTTGGTTGCTTTAAGAGTATGCTTAATAGCCCTGGAACAGAACGCAGTCGTGCTTAACTGGGAACTCGGATTTGGAACTTTGGTTTATGCAGCCAAAGTGTGGGAGCTTACCTCTTCTTTGTTTGCGCTGGATTCTTGTCGACAGTTTTACAAGGCAGTGCGTGTGACTTCCTAGTGAAAGTGTAGCTTTCCTGGTTCCTGCGCATTGGTAGCTGTTTCAGTGGTCCACATGCAAGGGCCACACCTAAGAGCCCTTAGGCACAGGCGCACCTGAAGTGCTGGATATTTAGTATCATTGATTTTTATTAACCATATAAATAAACAGCATTAAGTCTCACAGCAACAAGAACAATAGCATTTTCCCCACAACATGCCCAGAAAGTAATGGGGATGAGTTAAGCAAACAGCAAATATAATCCAGTCGCTGCAGGAAGAGCATAAGACTTGTAAGTACAAATCAAAACAGCAGTCCCACCACCCTATCTCCACTCCCAAACCCCCTCTTGACCTAGCTCTTCCTAGTAACCGCTCGTGGGGTAGGCATACAAAATACATAACCGAACAAGCAAATATACAACAAGCACCTGTGGGCACAACTCTTAACACAACTGACCATGCCCTCCCCTCCCCCAAAGAAAACTCTCTCTCCCGCTCCCAACCCAGCCCCTCATTTCCCCCCCCCCCATCCTCTTCTAGCAAACCCCACAATCACACACATAAGCTCAGGTCCCTTCTTCACTACTTCGTCACACACCACGACACTCAATCCACTAACACCCCTCTTTAACCCCATATCATTCCTTCATTCCTATTCTACGCTACAACCGCCACCTACCCACATACCTTCCACTACCAGCCCTTTAACATTGCATCTGTCAAACATTAAGTACCACACCCCTCAGGGCTGGGGATAGACCATCTATGACAGGCATCCGTAGTGCAAGAAAACGATTGTGCATGGCTGACCTCTGGGACTTGGCTGTCCATTGCTCCATTTCCATCAAGTCACAAAGAGCCATCTCATAGAATCATAGAAACATGTCAGCAGAAAAAGACCACATGGCCTATCCAGTCTGCCCTGCCCAAATTGCCAAGCATTTGACCATTTTTCTAATTTTTGTAGATCTTTGTCTACTCCCTCTGAAGCGTCCACTGTTGCAAATCTTCATATCATCTGCAAAAAGGTAAACTTTTCTTTTTAACTCTTCAGCAATATCACCCACAAAGACAATGAACAGTAGCAGTGCCAGGACCGAACCCCTGAGGCACTCCACAACTCACCCGCCTTTCTTCAGCGTGAGTTCCATTCGCCACTATCCTCTGTACTCTCTCAACCAGTTTACCACCTTAGGATCCATCCCAGGTGGTTCAGTCTATTGACAAGCCTCCTATAAGAAACAGTATCAAAGGCTTTGCTGAAATCTAAATAGACCACATCCATTGCATGCCCTTGATCTAGTTCTCTGGGCATCCAGTCACAGAAATCATATTTTTTTTAGCACAATCTTCCCTTGGTAAACTCATGTTGCCTCTGATCTCACAACTCGTTGGCTTCCAGAAAAACCACTATCCTTCCTTTCAGCAGCATCACTATTACCTTTCCATTACCCTACATGCTAGGGAGATAAAGTTCCTAGATGAGATAAAGTTCCTAGATGAGATAAAGTTCCTAGATGACATAAAGTTCCTAGATGACATAAATCTCACAAGATCTCACATAGTATATGTATGCAACAGTGTAAAACTAACATCTGTACCAGAACAGACTAGCCAGGAGAGTCTTGTTCACCAAGATTTCATGAAACGTGAGGTATGTAATTTATACCCTGCTATACCCATACCTAAGAGAGGAAATTTCCAAATTGCACCTTGCATGACACCGGTTGCCTGATTACATAATATCCTGGCCAGGATTCCCTCCAATTCACCCCCTGACACAAACCCCCTGTTTCACAGAGTTGGCCCAGAAGAGTCAGAATGGAACACATTATCATCACATTACTGAGCCTATACCTTCTCCTCATAATTTTGGACATCCAGCTCACTAGCTCTAAATATATCACACAATCACATCCCTATCTTACCAACTGGTGGGAGAAAATGGTCAGGTGATTTCTACTACAATTCACACAGGGTTAACTACCAACACCACCACCACTTACTACACATCCCACTTCAACACACTGCGAAGGCCAGACAAGGAAAAAACCCTTGCAGCCTAAAGTGTGCACTCATAAATGCTCGCTCACTTCACAAAAAGTGGCCAGTAATCACAGACATAATAACATCCCATAACCTAGATATCATCATGGTCACTGAAACGTGGCTTTCATCAGAAGACAATACCATCATTAACCAGCTACTCCCATCTAATTTTGTTGCTTTCACCAGCCATAGGCAAAATAAAAGAGGAGGAGGAGTACTCATCATCACTAGAACGGATCTCCAGTTCAAAATGGATGACTTCAACAGTGTACCCTTTTTCCAAGTTGCATTTCCTGTTTAATGTAATGACCAGACATATTTAAGTTGTTGGATGTTTCTGTTCCATGTGAACCGCGCTGATTGCAAATAGTGCGGTATATAAAAAATATAAATAAATAAATAAATGACTGCTTCTTGGAGCAGCTGGTCCATGAACCGACGAGAGGGGAAGCCATATTAGACCTAGTCCTTAGTGGAACACCAGATCTAGTGCAAGAGATAAGGGTGTTGGGGCCACTTGGCAATAGTGATCATAGCATGATCGCCTTTGATTTAATTAGTGGAGGAGGGATAGTAAGGAAATCCACAGTACTACCTTTTAACTTTCGAAAGGGAGACTATGATAAAATGCGGAAAATAGTTAAGAAAAAACTAAAAGGAGCAGTTGCAAAGGTTAAAGCTTGGGTGTTGTTGAAAAATACCATCTTGGAAGCCCAGACCAGCTGTATTCCACGCTTTAAGAAAAGTGGAAGGAAGTCCAAAAAACTGCCAGCATGGTTTAAAGGTGAGGTCAGAGAGGCTGTTGTTGCCAAGAAAGCATCTTTCAGGAAATGGAAAAAAGAGCCAAACGATGAAACCTGGAAACAGCACAAGCACTGGCAGGTCAAATGCTAGGCATTGATAAAGAAGGCAAAGAGAGAATTTGAGAAGAAACTTGCTGCGGAAGCAAAAACGCGAAATAAAGATTTTTTCAAGTACATTTGTAGCAAAAAACCTGTGAGAGAGTCAGTTGGACCATTAGATGATAGAGGAGTTAAAGGGGCACTCAGAGGCGACAAGGCGATAGCGGAGAGACTGAATTAATTCTTTGCTTCGGTCTTTACTGAGGAAGATGTAGGGATGTTACCCATGACTGAAGTGGTATTTAAAGGTGCGGAAGAATTGAAGGAAATATCGATACATCGGGAAGATGTATTACAACTATTAGATAAACTGAAGAGTAGCAAATCATCTGGGCCGGATGGTATACATCCAAGGGTGTTGAAAGAACTGAAATATGAGATTGCAGACCTGCTATTAGTAATCTGTGAACTATCATTAAAATCATCTCTAATACCTGAAAATTGGCGAATCGCCAATGTAACACCAATTTTTAAAAAGGGTTCGAGGGGTGATACGGGAGACTACAGACCGGTGAGCCTCACGTCAGTACCGGGAAAAATGGTAGAAACCATCATAAGGAATAAAATTACTCAGCATGTAGATAGTCATGGCCTAATGGGAGACAGCCAACATGTCTTTAGACAAGTAAGATCTTGTCTTACTAATCTGTTATGTTTTTTTGAAAGTGTGAATAAACAGGTGGACAAAGGTGAGTCGGTTGATATAGTGTATCTGGACTTTCAGAAAGCCTTTGACAAGGTCCCTCATCAGAGACTTTTGGCAAAACTAAAGAGTCATGGGATAGGAGGCAGTGTACTACTGTGGATCAGGAACTGGTTAAAAGATAGAAAACAGAGGGTTGGGCTAAATGGCCAGTTTTCCAAATGGAGAAAGGTGAATAGTGGTGTACCCCAGGGATCTGTGCTGGGTCCGCTGCTTTTTGACATATTCATAAATGACCTGGAAAGTGGAATAACGAGTGAGGTTATCAAATTTGCAGATGACACAAAACTATTTAAAGTTGTTAAAACCCAAGAGGATTGTGGAAAAGTGCAAGAGGATCTTGATAAATTGGAAGACTGGGCATCAAAATGGCAGATGAAATTTAATGTGGACAAGTGCAAAGTTATGCACCTAGGGAAGAACAACCCAAACTATGGTTACATGATGCAAGGTTCCACATTAGGAACCACCACCCAGGAAAAAGATTTAGGCGTCATTGTGGATAACATGTTAAAACCCTCGGCCCAGTGTGCAGCGGCAGCCAAGAGAGCAAATAGAATGCTAGGTATCATAAGGAAAGGAATGGAAAATAAAACAAAAGATATTATAATGCCTCTATACCATTTCATGGTAAGTCCGCACCTTGAATATTGTGTGCAATTCTGGTCGCCGTATCTTAAAAAGGATATAGCGTTATTAGAAAAGGTTCAGAGAAGAGTCACCAAAATGGTAAAGGGGATGGAAGGATACTCCTATGAAGAAAGGCTAAAAAGGTTAGGGCTCTTTAACCTGGAAAAGAGACGGCTGAGGGGAGATATGATAGAAGTCTATAAATTAATGAACGGAGTGGAACGAGTAAACGTAGATCGACTGTTTACGTTATCAGAATATAGGAAGACTAGGGGACATGCAATGAAGCTACAGGGTAAACTATTTAAGACTAATAAAAGAAAATATTTTTTCACTCAACGTGTAATCAAACTCTGGAATTTGTTACCGGAGGATGTAGTAAAGGCTGTTAGTGTAGCTGGGTTTAAAAAAGGTTTGGACAAGTTCCTGGAGGAAAGGTCCATAAACCATTATTAAGAAGGGACCCAGGATATCAATGCTTGACCTAGTACAAGCATTGCAGAACCTGTGTCTTTTGGGGGAACTGCTAGGTACGTATGACCTAGATTGGCCACTGTTGGAAACAGGATACTAGGCTTGATGGACCTTGGTCTGACCCAGTATGGCATATCTTATGTTCTTATGTTCTTATCTTATGTTCTTATGTTTTCCTCACTGAGGTAAGGCTTACCGGCCTGCAATTTGATACCTTTTCTCTTTTGCCACTTTTGTGAAGATGGGCCACATCAGCCCTTTTCCAATCCCGTAGTACCTCCCCAGACTCCAGGGATCTATTAATACACCTTTTAAAGGTCCTGCCATGAGCTCCTTCACTATTCTGGAATGTATCTGATCCAGGCCCATGGCCTTGCCACTTTCAGGTTTGCAAGCTATTCATAAACATTTTCTGTAAATAGTGTTACACCTACTCTGTTCCCCTTGTTATCTTTGTCAGTTACGCGTGGTCCTTCTCCAGGATTTTCTTTCATGAACATGGAACAAACAACTTGCTACCTGCTGGTGGCAGACAAATACTGGCTTCTCTTAGTATATCAATTGGTGCAGCCCTGGGGCAACATCCATCAGCCACAGCTGCAGAATAGCCTTTTTCCCCTAGGAAGAATCCCCTTTCACATAATCGCCTCTGTATACTCATAAGGCACCACTCCAAGGGGAATTTACCAAATAAACAAGTCTCCACCGTGGGGGGTACAGCTCGACCCACAAGGGTCTCCAACCCAGCACATATTTGTTTCCAAAATTGTTGTATCTGTAGGCAGAGCCAAAATCTATGAGCAAAGGTCCTGGTGTCCCTTCCACACACCTGACAATAAGCCAATGCCGTGAGTCCAGCTTTATAGGCCCATATGTCATGTACATAGGCTCTCCACAAAAATTTGTACTGACGTTCTTGTAAGTAGACACTTTCAAATAGGGAGGCGCATCGGAAAAATGCCCAATGTAGAAGTGTTGAAGTAATCTCCTTCAACCCTCTGCCAACATGCCTCCAAACTATCTAAGTATCCCATGTCTAAAGCAGAACATAGTGTCCACAAAGAGAACAGCGCTAGCCACTCAAAAGAGCAGAAACAAAAAACAGGAAGCGGTAGATTCAACACCCAATACCTTTATTAGTACCAATTAAGTGGCCTAAGCCCAACACAGGACCGTGTTTCGTATGTCACTTCATCAGGGGCTATCAGGGCACACTGAGGGTGTGATGTACATAGACTTCACCAGGCTCGACAGAGACAATGGAAGTCACTCTAATCTAAAAAGCTTACATGATGGCAATAGCTTACAGGTACTAACCGAAAGGGGAAAAAGTACCTGTAAGCTATTGCCATCGTGTAAGCTTTTTAGATTAGAGTGACTTCCATTGTCTCTGTCGAGCCTGGTGAAGTCTATGTACATCACACCCTCAGTGTGCCCTGATAGCCCCTGATGAAGTGACATACGAAACACGGTCTTGTGTTGGGCTTAGGCCACTTAATTGGTACTAATAAAGGTATTGGGTGTTGAATCTGCCGCTTCCTGTTTTTTGTTAAAGCAGAACATAGTGCCTTTCGGAGATCTCTCAAGCAAGTCTGTTCTGCTATAAGAGTAAAAAAGGTCACAAAGTGTCCCTATTGGTAGAGACCCGGTTCAAATCTGCACAGCCTTTGGATATAATGGCATATTTGGAGATAACAATAACAATCCCAATGTTCTAGCCTGAATTTACCCTGTAGATTCAAAAACTAATTCAGCTCCTCCCCACCCTCCATTTTGAAGTCACCAACCCAAGCCAGTCCTTTACCTGTCCAATATCGTGACACAATATCATGCACTTCCAGAGGAAAATCTAAGATCTCCAGGAACAAGCAGGAATAAGTCCTCACATATGGGGTACGTCGGTACCGACGGAGCCCGTGCGGGAAAGCTCCCCAGCTTCTTAGAATAGAAGCTTTTGGGACCTCCCACTGCACATGCGCACTGCCTTCCCGCCTTCCTGAACAGCTCTCCTCAGTTTCTCTTTTTCCGCGGAGCCAGCAGGTCGTGTTCCTGTCACCGCTGAAGAAATTGTTATTTTATTTGTTTCTTTAGACCGCGTACCTGCCTTCCCCATACTGATACCGGTATCGCCGGTCTTTTCTTTCTTTCTTTAAAAAATTATAATTCTTTTTTCTTAATTTTTAGCTTTTTGGTCACTTCAGAGAGGCCTCTCGGCCTACTCAATTTCTCCTCATGGAGAAGCCAGCCCCTGGATTTAAGAAGTGTACCAAATGTAATGCTGTTATTTCAGTCACAGACACCCATGACTGGTGTCTGAAATGTTTGGGGCCTGACCATTCCATACCGGACTGCCCATCTTGCTCCCACATGTCTAAACGTGGGCTGCAGAACCGGGCCAACAAATTCCATGTGCTGTTTGCTTCAGAGAATACAGCATCACAGTCATCCAGGTCTTCTTCTCCGGATGGATCTCAGGTAACCAAACCTTCTGTGGGCAAGTCCTCAAAGAGCAAATCTCCTTCAAAGCATCGAGAGGCTCTTAGCTTAGAACTTGAGGACCCTGCCCCAGCCAAACAACCCCGGCGGGAAGTCCAACTTCCAAAAACGCCAATTCAGGGGTCTCAGGTTGATATCGATGCTACGGCCTCGACAGATCACCTGTTAGCCTGCTCTGGGGTACCGGGTCACTCCGGTACCGACATCCAGGCAGCTATGGCGTCCATGGGCGATACTGTACAGTCCATGCAGCAGGCCGTCATGGCTTTCATTAAAGCTGCAACGCCATCGGTTCCGCTTTCAGCGGTTCCGGACCCGATACCGGTATCGTCCGCCATGCCGGTATCGAGGCCGTCCACCTCTAAACGCAAGTCGGTACCGTATGGGCTTTCGCTCCATACCGGTTCCATACCCGATACGCCCGATATCGATACCGATCGGTACGCGTATCGTGCGTTAGAGGAAAGCACCGATTCCTCTGAGGATTTTCACTCCTCTGATGATTCTGCTGAGTTTTCACTCAACTTACCTGAGGAGCCCTCTTCTCCTAAAAGGAGAATGTCCCCTCCAGAGGATTTGTCCTTCCAGGACTTTGTTTTAGATATGGCTACAGCCCTTTCTATTACCACATCCTCTGAAAAGGAACCCAGATCCAAAAAACTGGATATTTTGGGATACTCAAAGGCCCCTAAGGAGGCAGTTACCCTGCCTATCCATGAAATCCTTCAAGAACAACTGATGGATTTCTGGGAAAATCCTTTGACTTTGTCTCCTTATTCCCGTAGGTTGGACACCATGTATAGGGTCCCTCCTTCTCCTGGTTTCCAAAAGACTCAATTGCCCCACCACTCTATTGTGGTGAAGTCTGCAATGAAGAAGATTAGGAGTACCAAAAGGCACTCTTCCACCCCTCCAGGACGGGAATGTAAGACTTTGGACTCTTTTGGTAGGAAAATTTTCCAGGCTAGTATGCTTATAGCCAGGATTAATTCCTACAGTCTCTATATGGGCATGTTCCTGGAGGAACTTGCCAAAAAGGTGCGGCATTTTGCCCCCTTTATCCCTGAGGATAAAAAGCAGGGATTCCTTTCCCTAGTGAAACAACTCTTAGAGGTTTCTAAGTTCTCTAATAGGGCAGCATATGATTCCTTTGAGGGAGCCAGTAGGGCTTCGGGCATTGCTATTGCAGCCCGACGTCTTGCTTGGCTCCAGGCCTCTGATCTGGAACCTTGGGTTCTAGATGGCTTACGGAATCTGCCCTGTACAGGTGAGAACTTATTTGGGGAAGAGTGGCAAATCAAAGCCACCCAGATGGATGCTGAAAATGCCACCTTGGAAAGACTTTCAAAGTCCACTTCAATCCCTACTAAGAAAAAGTCTTTTAAAAGGCCTTACTATAAGAAGGCCAGAGTTGCTTCAAATACTGGCCAGCAGTCTTCTCAACCTCGCTATACTGCTAAGCGTCAGCAATCCAAACAAGCACGAGCTAAGCCTGCAGCAGCTACTGTAGCTCAGCAGGCTCCAACCCCTCAGGGGTTTTGACTTGCTCCTAGGGAACTTGCCACTTCTGGTTCTAACACAACCAGAACCTCTCACCATACCCGGAAGGTTGGTTCACTTTGCTCCCAGATGGGAACAAATCACAACAGAACAATGGACCCTCTCTATCATTCGAGAGGGTTACAAACTTCATTTCTCCAGCCTTCCTCCCCATCATATGGTGAGACCATTCAATTCTCCCCCATCTCTCCTAACCCTGTTGGGTCAAGAGGTTTCCTCTCTTCTTGCCCAAGGGGCCATAGAAGAGGTTCCTCTTCCTCAACAAGGGTCCGGTTTCTACTCCCCTTATTTTCTCATTCCAAAGAAGACAGGGGGATTCAGACCAATCCTAGATCTGAGAGAATTGAACAAATTTCTCTTCAAGGAGAAATTCAAAATGCTGTCTCTCGGCATTCTCCTTCCTTACCTCCAGGGTCAGGACTGGCTTTGTTCTCTAGACCTACAGGATGCGTATACACATATACTCATCCATCCATCCCACAGAAAGTATCTTCGCTTTCTGTTTCAGGGAAAACATTTCCAATACAGAGTACTCCCCTTCGGTCTAGCCTCTGCTCCAAGAGTATTCACAAAATGCATGGCAGTCGTAGCCGCATTTCTAAGAGGCATGGGAATCTTTGTCTTCCCATATCTGGACGACTGGCTCATCCGAGCTCCAACTCAGTCACAGGCCCAGATTTCCCTGGACCACACAAGGAGCCTTTTGCAGTATCTGGGACTGGTAGTAAACCTTCCCAAGTCCCAACTCATCCCTACTCAATCTCTAGAATTCATAGGGGCCCAGTTGGACACCATCACTGCAAGGGCCTACCTTCCACATGTTCGAGGCCAGCGCCTCCTGAGTTTGGCCTCCCAAGCTCAGTCCAGCACTCACTTGACAGCCAGGGAAATGCTACGCCTACTGGGTCATATGGCCTCCACAGTGCATGTGGTGCCCTATGCTCGTCTTCATATGAGAGCAGCTCAATGGACCCTGGCCACTCAGTGGACTCAGGCGTCAGGAGCGCTCTCAGACCAAATACAAACCTCCGATCGTCTGTTTTGGTCCCTCCACTGGTGGACTTCCACCAAGAATCTGTTGTTGGGGGCTCCATTTCAACCATTGCTACCCCAAGCAACCCTCACAACAGATGCCTCCCAAACAGGGTGGGGAGCCCATCTGCAAACTCTCTCCACTCAGGGCACTTGGTCTCTACAGGAGACCACCCTTCATATCAATCTTCTGGAACTGCGAGCAATTTACCTTGCCCTCAAGGTCTTCCACTCCCTCCTAGCCAACCTCACTGTCCTAGTTCAGACGGACAATCAGGTGGCCATGTTTTACATAAACAAACAAGGAGGGACGGGCTCTCTGTCGCTTTGCAACGAAGCTCTAAGACTATGGGCCTTCGCCAGAGAGCATCAGATTCACCTGCTAGCAGTGTATCTCCCAGGAGTTCAAAACTCTCGGGCAGACAGGCTCAGTCGAGTTCTGCTGCCACACGAATGGTCCCTACATTTGGACCAAATAAACCGAATCTTTCAGGAATGGGGGACCCCGGACATAGACCTCTTTGCAAGTCCGTGGAATGCCAAACTTCCCCGGTTCTGTTCCAGAACTCCGTGTCAGGGAGCTCAGGCTACGGACGCCTTTCTCCTGAATTGGAATCAGGCATTCCTATATGCCTTTCCACCCATTCCTTTGATTCCCAAGACTCTGTTCAAACTCCAGAGGGATCATGGAACTATGATCCTCATAGCTCCACGCTGGCCACGCCAAGTGTGGTTCCCTCTACTTCTACAGCTCTCCCAGGGATCCTACCTGGATCTGGGAGCTGCGCCAGACCTCCTGTCTCAGGAGGAGGGGACTTTGTGGCACCCAAACCCCAAATCCCTTCACCTCAGTGCTTGGTTACTGAAGGCTTAAGCCTTCAAGACTTTCATCTTTCCCAACCAGTGAAAGATATCCTTTCTGCCTCTAGGAAACCCTCTACCAGGCGTTCCTATGCTTTCAAATGGAAACGTTTTTCCATTTGGTGTGCTCAGCAGGGTCTTGACCCTCTGGCACTTCCTTTGAATTCTCTTCTTGATTATCTCCTGCATCTATCCAATGCAGGCCTCAAGACGAATTCGGTAAGAGTCCATTTAAGTGCTATTGCAGCATCCTTGAAACATATAAATGGACAACCTATCTCCTCTCATCCTCTTGTTGCAAGATTCATGAGAGGCCTGACTCTCACTAAACCTCCCATCAGACCACCCCCGGTCGCATGGGATTTGAATCTAGTGCTCGGTCAACTTATGAAGCCACCTTTTGAGCCAATGTTTTCCACCTCCTTGAAATTTCTTTCCTGGAAGGTCATCTTCCTCATTGCAGTCACTTCGGCTCGCCGCATCAGTGAGCTGCAGGCTTTAGTGGCTAATCCACCTTACACAAGATTTCATCATGATAAGGTGGTCCTTAGGACGAATCCCCACTTTATGCCTAAAGTGGTCTCGCCTTTTCATCTTAATCAAGAGGTATATCTACCTGTCTTTTTTCCAGCTCCTCATGCATCCAATGCAGAGAGGAACCTTCATACTCTGGATTGTAAAAGAGCTCTCGCTTTTTACCTTAATAGGACTCAGCCACATCGAAAGTCTTCTCAACTTTTTGTGGCCTTTGATCCTTCCCATTTGGGACTTCCAGTCTCCAAGCGTACACTTTCCAATTGGATTGCTCAGTGTATTTCTTTTGCTTACCAGAGCAAAAACATTTCTCTGGAAGGCCATGTCACTGCTCACAATGTGAGGGCCATGGCAACTTCTATGGCTCATCTGCACTCTGTTTCCATAGATCAGATCTGTCGAGCCGCTACCTGGGCCTCGGTTCATACCTTCACAGCCCATTACTGCTTGGACAAGGACTCCCGCCGGGATGCCTTGTTTGGCCAGGCTGTCCTCAAGCACCTGTTCCATTCCTAAACAACTCCTGCCCACCTTCCCAGAATGGATGCCTGAGATCCATACGAAGATGGCGAACCTTTACAGGGGATCCCATGCATCTAAGCTAGGGAGTCCCCATATGTGAGGACTTATTCCTGCTTGTTCCTGGAGATAGCACAGTTACTTACCTGTAACAGGTGATCTCTGGGAACAGCAGGAATTAGTCCTCACAACCCACCCACCTCCCCTAGGAGTTGTATCTTTTATCTATCTATCTTCCTGTCCTCTCTCTGTTGACTCAGCTATAAACTCGAAACTGAGGAGAGCTGTTCAGGAAGGCGGGAAGGCAGTGCGCATGTGCAGTGGGAGGTCCCAAAAGCTTCTATTCTAAGAAGCTGGGGAGCTTTCCCGCACGGGCTCCGTCGGTACCGACGTACCCCATATGTGAGGACTAATTCCTGCTGTTCCCAGAGATCACCTGTTACAGGTAAGTAACTGTGCTTTACCAAATATAGGTAAGAGGTCAGTGCGCTGCCAGCAACAACCACGTCGCACCCACAGATAGAAGCTCTTATTTCAACCCACTGGCACCTTATGTGCCTTAGCATGCAGAATATAGACCTATGGCAGGGAGCCAGTAGCCAGTCCAAAAGGCAGGCCAGCGCACTGACCTCTGTGCCATGCACGATGTCATTCATAAGCCGCAGCATGCACACTAAGTTATAGATCCTCAAACATGGCAAATCTATACCCCCTTCTTCCATCCCCTTCATCAACACCCTAAGAGAGATCCGTGGATGCCCGCCCCTCCACAGGAACTAATCAAGGTCTCTATCCAACACTATCCAGTCTTTTCTAGTTACTCTCAGAGGGAGATGTCACATCAGATAGAGTCAGCAGGGCAACTCCATCATTTTAAAGAGAGCCATCCTCCCCTTTAAAGAAATAGGTAAGTTTCCCCATTTACGTAAATGCTCCAATGTCTGCTCAAGGAGAGGCCGAACATTACACTCATATAGTTTAGCAGGGTCAGTATGCAACTGGACACCAAAATATCAAAACTGAGACTCTGCCCAAACTAAGGAAAATTTCTTTGCCAACTACCCCTCCCTCTCCCCGCCGCCCCCCCCCCCCCATCCAATGCCACAGACTTACTCCAATTAACTTTTAAATCCAAAAACTGCTCAAAAGACTCAATAAGGTGACGGGCCACTGGAAGAGACTCAGCCGGATCCTGCAAACACAACAACATATCATCTGTGAAGGCACTGAACTTTATTTCATCTCCCCCCAGAGAGAGACCCCACACATGTTCTGCCTCCACTAGCACCACCAGTAGAGGCTCCAACAAGAGCACAAATAGGAGTGGGAAGAGGGGGCACCCCTGCCGTGTACCCCGTTACAGTGTGAAAGAATCAGACAGCATTCTCCACAGCGAAATAACAGCCTATGGCTCATTATAAAGTACTTCGACCTAGCAGAGGAATGCCCCCGAAAAAACAAACTTTACCAATGTTGTAAGTAAATAGGGCCAGGAGACCCTACAAATGCTTTTTCGGCATCAAAGCTGGCAAGCAGAGGGGAAGGTGGTATAGCATGACATATTCCATTGCTAGCACCAGCCTTGTAATGTTCAGAGAAGCCCCTTGCCCTTGAACAAAGCCCACTTGATTGTGTCCTTTAAGACGTGGCAAGATGTTCTTCTGACAGCCCGCAAGAATGGCTGCCAAGACTTTGATGTCACAGTTAAGCAGGGTAATGGGCTGATAGGAGGCAGGTTCCAAAGAGTCTTTACCAGATTTAGGAATAACAGTGATCACAGCCCTACGCATACCCCTTAGAAAAATTCCTTCCTCCAACACCACAGCATACATCTCTACCATAGCCAGTACCAGCTGCACATTAGGAATTTTATAGAATTCAGCGCCGTACCCATCAGGCACTGGGGTCTTATGTGCAGCCCCTGCCTTTATGACACTTTGCACTTCCTTACAAGATATGGGACCATTCAGCAGCAACTTCTCCGCCTCAATTAAGTTGTGACGCTGTAAACGCTCAAGAAAGAGGGCTCCAGGGTTCATGACCTCTAGATCCATTGTATATAATGTCTGATAAAATTTACAAAAAACCTCCGTAATACAACAAGGCTCATTACATAACCAACCCCCTTCATCCTTGACTACCAAGACAAACCTAGGGTCCTCCTAATCACTTACCACCCGGGCCAGCAAGTGGCCCAAGTGGTTGTCATATCTATAAAAGCGGTGTTTATAGTACTGCATAGAACATAGGACTCATTGGTGTAGTAATGAATTTAGGGCCTCTTGAGTGGAGAGGTAGGCCTGCCATGTTACCCCTCCAGGGTGCTTCACCACGTCTTTTCTGTCTGCAGGAGCCCCTCTGACTGTATAATGGCCCTATTCAAATGCTTTGCCAGGCCATAAAAATGATAATATTCCCCCTCAAAATGGCCTTACTGTCCTCCCAAAACAATATAGGAGTATCTTTATGGGCCTCATCAAAGTGCACAAATTCTTCCCATTGTTGTCGGAGAAAACAACGGAACTCCTCATCATCCCAGACATAAGTCAGGAACCTCCAACCCCATTGTTCCTCCCTCTCCCCCCTTCCAGTTGATCTATACCATCCCATGATCTGAAAGACAATAGGCTCAATTTCAGTACATAGGACTCACTCAAACCCTCCTGCCGAAACTAGGATATAATCCAAGTGAGACCATGTCCCATGTGCCCGAGAGAGATGGGTATAATCTTGCATCCTGGGTGCAGGGCCCGCCATACGTCAATCAAACCTCCCAACCAGCATAGATATCCTATCCTTTTAGTAGTCCAGCCACCACCCCAAACCTCCCCCCCCCCCCCGCCCCTCCCCGAGTGGTCCTGCTCTGGGTCATGTGGGCAATTAAAATCTCCCGCCAAAGTCACTTGGCGCTGTGATGCCAGCGTGACCCTTTGTAATATGGACTTAAAGAAAGCATGATCATAGTCATTTGGGGCGTACACATTCCCTATTAAAAGGTCTTCATTGTAAAATTTTGCCCAGAGAAAAATCAAAGCTTCCACTTTGGTCCGCCTTGCAATCAGTTACTTCAAGAGAGACCCCGCATTTCACTAAAATTACCATCCCCCCTTACGAGAACCAGATGATGCACCATTTATTGTGGAGATTCAATCCTGGGGTAGTTTAGCATGCTCCACCGCACTAAGGTGGGTCGCCTACAAAAGTGCCACCTGCGTCCCCTTTGGTTTCAGTGCCTGGAGGACTTTCATATGCTTTAAAGGGGAGTTTATACCTCCAAAATTCCAGGTTATTATTTGGATGCTAGATGGCATCACCCCCATCATACACAGCCCTTATAAAAGGCAAACATAAATAGTCTCCCACGGGTTGCCCAGGTTCGAACCCCAGGAGCCAGCCAATGCACTTGCACACACCACAAGGGATGCCTAAGCCAAAGCCAGTCCCACCGTCCACTCTGCATGCTTTCTACAGGAAACCCCTCTTACCCCTCCTTCTGCTCCCCCATCACCCGATACCCTCCCTCAACAAGACTTCCATGCATACCCCTACCCATCCCCCCCAGCCAAAACCCCAACTTACACCATCCATACTCCCACACAAACACACAACTCCCCACCACCAATATTAGCATTCTCAGCAACAAACTCCTCCTCACAAAACAATCCCCATGAAATCCTCTGCCTCACAAAACGAGGCCCATCACATCTCTAATGCAGCAGGGTTGCCCCAGTCCCATCACCTCAGATGATCATACCACACCAGTCCTCTTGCGAAGTGGGCCTGTGGGAGCCAGACACCCCAAAGCAAGCCACCCTACACACATGCAGAGGGTGGTGCCATAGCGTGGGATTAAGTAGCGGGAAGGCACAGTTCATATATAGACTCACAGAGGTCCATTTCTTCCTCCAAACCATCAAAGAGAGTCACTGTCCAGTAGAGAGCGATGCACCATCCAGTTGGGCCAAGTACTTGCATGTTGCATCCACCTAATCAAAAGTATGGGCCGTGCCCTCATAATGGTCATGTAAGACAGCCAGGTATGGAAGAGTAAAGCGAATCTGGTCCTTAAAGAGTGCACTGAAAGTCGAAGCAAACTCTTTGTGCTTAGCTGCTACTGAAGCCGAATAATCCTGAAACAATAAAAGGTGTTGATTATCAAGATGCTGATTGCCTTTTCTGCGAAACGCTTGCAACAGCTGCATTTTATGCTGAAAGTTGAGGATGCGAGCAATCATGACGCGTGGTTGAGTGCGGCCTTCCCCCTGAGGCCCAATCCTATGCACTCGTTCCACATGCATCTGGCCCACCAGAGAATCCAGGCCAAGTTCCTTGGGGAAAACCAAACAAAAAAAAGCGAGCTATGAGTAATAGTAGTCACGGGTGCTTTATGCACAAACCCCTACGTGTTTCAGCAAATGCATTCCTCAAGCAGAATGAGCTTACATGCCTCAGAGCCACCAAATCAGATTCATTTGTGTTTGTGCACATAGTGGTGCTTCGTAAGCTCATTCCCCCTGAGGAAGGCGTTTGCTGAAACGCGTAGGGGTTTGTGAATAAAGCACCTGTGACCACTTTTACTCGTATCTCACTTTTTATGTTTGTTTTTCCCTTTGTAACCTCTACTTGGAACCATCAAGTTCCTTGGGGAGCCAGTCCGCTATTAGAGAAGACAAGAAATGGTCTGCCCATGTTTTCGGGATTCTGACCAGTTGTACAGTTCTGATGAGAGTGGTTTTGGAGGTCATCAACCTTCAGCAATAAAGTGGCCAATTGCTACTGTTGCACCTGCAGTTCCTACTCACAGCACCCCTCGGAATCCTCCAACGTGGAGATCCGTTGCTCCACCTCCTCGACCCGTCTACTGAACTCTTGTCATGGCCTTACCCATATTCTCCAGCTTTTTAGCACTTGGTCAAATTTGGGATCAAGCAACTTCACCACCTCACGTGCCAAGTCCTCATGTAATATCCATACTATCAACACTGGGGCCAAGGAGGCAGCCGCCATCTTGCCGTCTTTGCCCGCCTTCTCCTGGTCTTTCTTCAACACGGCAGGCATCATGCTACAGCTATTAGCCGCTAACTGCACCTCTCCAGAGCAATTGGGTGCTGATCCACTGCGGACCCACCCTCAAACACAGAGAAATTTCGCAGACAACAGTCCGTTTACAGGAGGCAGCCCCGAAGTGAGCAGAGAAACGTCCTCACTTGCTCATGCTGCCATGTGACCCCCGTGCTGAAGATTTAAATGCCCCAAGTGGCCGGCAGTGACATCATTGGGAGGCAGGGATAGGCGCTGCATACAGCAGGCTTACCTTCCCATTAAGCTGCCGATTTATGGCCCGATGTTACTGCTGCACTTGGGTTCCCTTTCCCTTGGGCCCCCGATGAAACCGGTAGAGAAAAGGCTTTGGCGCCTGAAGCGCTGGAATTGAACAGACCAAGCAAGGCGTCATAAATAAATAAATAATAAACCATACATATATATGCTCATAGTATTTATTTTATTTTTTTTAGAAAATAAAATGTTTTTGAATAATAAATTATATTATGAGCTCCCCCTCCCCCAGTCTTGGTATGAAGGAAATGTTAAGTTTTCCCCAAATAGGGTTCTGATGAATGCAGGCTGCTTCATTAAGTATCCTGACCTTCATTGCTAAAGTTCACCGTGCAAAGAATGAACTTATCTGGAAATCTTTTTGGTACCACCTCTTCCAAGCAGGTCAGTTTATCACTCAGAAATGGTCTAGATATTTCAGCCCTGCAGTGCAAGAATAGATGACAAAGTTGGGGATGTGTTTCTTTGTGGCCAGCTTCTTTAGGAGCTTTGCACAGCATGTTAACTTCAGCCGCTCTTCCAGCTAATGTCAGTGCAGGGAATAATCAGAGCCTTAACTTTCTGTGTGAGTATCTGTGTGCCGAAGAAACAGATGGCATCTCCCATCACGTGAACCAGGCCAAGCAGGAGCAGGCAAGCATTACCCAGATTGTATTTACAGTGTGGGACTGTGGATATTTCAGTAAAAACAGATCAAATGCCCTCCACTTGGTCTGCTTTAATCAGAAATCTGAACATATCTTAAAACCTCTTCAGTGCAAGAGGAGTATTATTTTTTTCTCCTTTGACTATTTAGAGGACAGTTAAAAACAGCAAGGGAAAATCTGTTTTTATTGAGATTTCTTAGCTGATATAAGTATTCATAAAGCTTTAGGTAAACAACTCCTGCTTTGCTTAGTTTCTCCTGGCATTATGAATGTAGATAAAACATGGAACTACTCTTCTGACTTTCATCGGAACCCCACACAAGCATCTCACTGCTACACAAAGCATGAATATAGCATAGACAACTAAAGAGCAGATCTTCCTTAAAGGTGAATTTAGGCATTACACTGAGACAGGTTAAGCATACAGCACAGATGGCAGAAGAACCAATCTTCATCAGCGCTCTGTGCAAGTGTCACACTGATACACATAAAACACAAAGTCAGCACGGACAGCTGAAAGGTGGGACTCAAGAGAAAGAGATTTGTAAAAATCTGGGTACATGCACATCTTTTATTCCCCAATTGTCAGACAGTGTCATAAATGTGAGGGAGGAATGGACACATGAAAGGGACTGGCCAGTACTCCAGCTCTGAAAGTGCCTTGTCTTTATCTTAGTGATGGCAGTGAATTATCCTTGCTAGTTCTCAGAAGGGCACCACCGTGCCTTCCCTTCCTCCTGGTGTCCGAAACAGTGCTGCAGCCACCCTGTCTCTGGCTGGTTGGTTGGAGTCGAAATAATGAGATGCTGAGATGGTTTCCCATGCATATATTACCTGGGAACAAAGAAATAGAATTATACAAAAGAGATGGAGGAACTTGCCCTCTCAAAGAGATTTCCATCCAACAAACATACACATTCTACCTTAGTAATGGGATTCAATTCTACCCCTGAGAGACTCCCTTCACACAACCACACACACACTTCAAGCAATGGGAACAAACCTTACCCCAGAGAGATTCCTCCCTCCCTCCATGCATACTCTGCTCTGACAATGGGATCCAGTCCTACCTGAGAGAGACACACACAGTTCAGCACTACCTCAGAAAGATCTTTCATCCTTACACACACATTCCATTTTTGCAATAGGATCCAGCCTTACCTGAGACACACGCTATTACTGTTTCAACCAAGTAGACTCAGCTCTACTCCAGAAAGACCCTCACAGACACACACATACACTGTTCCAGGAAAGGGTATCAGTACTACCCCAGAAGATCCTCCCTCGCACACACACTCTTCCAGTCAGGAGACCCACAAGAGCATCTGCATCCCTGCAGATATAGAGACTGTCTCATGCATTACCTATTACCTTTTCTGTTTGTTCGATGTAGTTTCTGTTGTGTTTCTCTGTTGCATCATATGGGGAGGAGATGGAAGCACTGATTCTTTATGAAAAATAAGAGAGAGACATACACCCCTACTGTATCCAAAACAAAACACAAAACCAAACCCCAGAAAAATAATCACCAAATTCCTGCTGGTCTGTGAATTAAGAGCGGGCACCTTCTTGCTAAAGTCATCATTACTCCCCTTCCATGGGTGGTAAATTTAGTCTTCCATTTCACTCCAGAATATTTTGTGTACATTTTAGGTATTTGTAGGGTTTCCTCATTTTCTATAGTTGTGTTCCTTTTCTTGGACAGTGAAGAGGTCCTATAATGGGGGCTGATTACCCCCATACATGTCAGCTAGGGTCCGGAAGCGTGGTCCCCATCCCTTCAAGTACTCATAACTTCCAGCATCTGACTCACCAGCACTGGATTCTAAGGAACTGAGGGAGCCCACTGATGACCCCTGACCTTCATAGCCATAGATCTGGATAGAGTCATAAGGTGGCACAGTGGGGTCTTCATCCACCTCACTCAGTCGCAGAGCTAGGAACTGCTCTACCTCCAAGGCGCTGTTGCCAGCAGAGGAGAAAGAGGCAGCCATCTTTTGCCGCCGTGATGCTAATGTCTTACGTTTTGGAAGCACATCCCGGCGAGTGGCTAGGAAGAAACCCCCTGCCATGCCAGGTCCTGTAGCAGTGGCAGAAGCATTAGGGTTCTGGAGTGCAGCAATGTCAAAGGCCTCTGTGTCCTCCTCACCTCCACCTTCATCATCATAGGTAATGATGTTCTCCCGCACATCCTCTTCCTCGTAGATGATCAAGGATTCTTTCTTCTGCTTCCTCAGGGCTACAAAGAGGACTACGATAGCTGAAGTCACGGATGGGAGAGATTAGAGAGAACAGATAGTCACAATGAAGGGCACTTCAAAGGTTAATTGGTTCATTACAAGAGAGAGAGAGAGAGAGAAAGATAAAAAGACAGACCAGTCAGTCACAGGAGACATGATGGTAACCGGAGAGAGAGAAAGAGATAGAATAGTCCTAGGAGATATAGGAAACAGGCTGGCCATTCCCCAAGGGACAGAGAGAGGAGATACTGGTCAGTTACAGGAAAGAGAGGAGACATGATGGACAGTCCCAGGAAAGAGAAAGGAGACATGCTAGTGAATCACAGGAAGGAGAGGAAACATGCATGCTCTCTGCTCATTCCTTCTCTTCAGACTGTTTCTTCTTTTTTTTTACATTCTTGACACTTTTGCCTTCATTCTGTCTCTCCTTTCACTTTGTCATTTTAATTCTCCTGCTCAAACCTCTCTCTTTCTCTTTTGTCTGTTATTATGGAACCTCCATGCATGACCTTCAATATTTTCTGTTTTTTAATCCCACTTTCCCAGTGAATATTGTAGTGGAAACTGGATCTCTGAGTTTCACAGTCAGTTGATATCAGCAGTGTGATTAGAAATTGGATCTCACAGTGAGTTGCTGGCAGTGGTGAGTGGTGAATGGGTCTCATGGTGAGTTATTGGTGGTGATGAGACTGGATGTTGGGTCTGGGTTTTAGAGTGAGTTGGTGACAGAGGTAAGGTTGGTGAGTGGGTCTCTGCATTTCATAGTAAGGTGGTGGCAGAGGTCAGACTGGATGGTGAGTGTTTGGGTCTCAGGGTGACTTGGTGGCAGAGATAAGAATGATGATGACTGGGTCTCTGGGCGGTGATTTGCTGGTAGTGATGAGATTGGATGATGGGTCTCTGGGTCTTATAGTGAGTTGCTGGAGCTAGTGGAATTGGAAGTTCTGTTGTGTTTCTCAGTGATTTGATGTTAGTGGTGGGATTGAACCCCCAAGTCTCTGGTCTTTACTTTTCCCACTTTCATCCACTAGGCTACTTTTTAGGTGAGAAGAAGAGTAGGAAGGAGCTTACCTAGGAGGGTGATAATGCAGGTGAGGATAGCCACTAGGGCTCCTGTGCTGAGCCCCGCTGGAGAGAAGTAGGCCTCCATGTTGCAGGACTGTATAGTGCCATCCAGCCTGCAGCGGCATATACTGATTGTCAAGGTATTGGTGCTACTGAGAGGGGGCTGCCCACTATCCGTAATCTCAATGGGCACGAGATAAACATCCCTTTTACCCTGAGCAAAGTGGTTCTGCAGTAACAGGACACTGGCGCTGCTGTCTGCAAAGGAAAGGGGAGGGCATGAGCAAGCATAAGAAAGAAACTGAAGAAAGGCAAGACAGACAGCAAGGAGAATGTGAAAAAGGTGGTGAAGACAGGACAGAGACACTGAAAAAATAGCTTGAACGAGAGGGAGCATGTACAGTATGAGCAAGAGTGGGAACAAGGATGGGACTGAGAGATACAGACTAATGGTCTGAAGCAGGGAGACAGAGAGAGAGGAATTCAAAAAGACAAAGTGAGGTTAGAAAGAAAAGTGACAAAACAAGGAGGTGAATATGAGGGAGAAGAAAAGCAACAGAGAAAGTGAATGCCAAGGGGAGGGAGTGAAAGCACAGAGATTATCTCCAGGAACAAGCAGGAATAAGTCCTCACATATGGGTACGTCGGTACCGACGGAGCCTGAGCGGGAAAGCTCCCCAGCTTCCCAGAAGGAAAGCTTTTGGGGCCTTCCACTGCGCATGCGCGCTGCCTTCCCGCCCTCCTGACCAACTCTCCTCAGTTCTTCTTTTTCCGCGGAGCCAGCAGGTCGTGTTCCTGTCACCGCTGAAGAAGTTGTTATTTTAATTTATTTCTTTGGCCGCATGTCTGCCTTCCCCGATTCCAGACCGGTACCGCCGGTCTTTTTTTCCTTTATTTAAAAAAAAAAATAAAAAATCTTCTTTTTTTCCCTCACTTGGTGTGTTAGTTTTGTGAGGCCTTTTGGCCTTCACTAATTCTCCCCCATGGAGAAACAAGCCTCTGGGTTTAAAAAATGCACCAAGTGCAGCGGTACTATTTCAGTCACAGACACCCATGAATGGTGTCTTAAATGTTTGGGGCCTGACCATTCCATTCCAGATTGCCCAACCTGTTCTTTGATGTCTAAACGTGGCTTACAGAACCGGGCAGCCAAGTTTCACATGCTGTTTTCTACAGATACTCCAGCATCGACATCTTCCAGGTCTTCCTCTCCTGATGGATCTCAGGTAACCAAACATTCCTCTGGCAGGTCCTCAAAGGGCAAATCTCCCTCTAAGTATCGAGATACCCCTGGGCTTGACCCTGAGGACCCTGCCCCAGCCAAACAACCCCGGCGGGAAGCTCCGGCTTCCAAAGCTCCTCCTATGGGGTTACAGGTTGACATCGATGGCACGGCCTCGACCGATCACCTGTTAGACTGTTCTGGGGTACCGTCTCAATCATCCGGTACCGACATCCAGACAGTCGTGGCGTCCATGGATCATACAGTTCAATCCATGCAGCAGGCCATTTTGGCTTTTATTAAGGCTGCGACGCCCTCGGTACCGCACCCTGCGGTACCGACTCCGGTTCCGGTACCACAACCGATACCGGTACCCATGCCTTCCACATCGACCAGGATACCGATTCCGGTTCCCGGTTCCGGGGTTTTTCCCGATACCGATCCGGTTCCGGGTACCCCCGATGTCGATACCGGTCGATACGCTTATCGATCCCTGGAAGCAAACAGACGATACTTTGAGTCTTCTGATGATTCTGATTCATCAGATGACTCTGCTGAAGTATCCCTTACTCTACCTGAGGAGCCCTCTTCTCCAAAGAGGAGAATGTCTCCTCCAGAGGATTTATCCTTTCAAGACTTCATCATTGAAGTAGCTAAAGGTCTTTCTATTTCTGTATCCTCTGAAAAAGAACCTAGAGCAAAAAAGTTAGACATTTTAGGATACTCTAAGGTTCCCAAAGAGGCAGTCACCTTGCCCATCCATGAAATTCTTCAAGATCACATGATGGACTTATGGGAGACTCCTCTCACCCTATCTCCACATTCTCGTCGTCTGGACACCATGTATCGTGTCCCCCCTTCTCCTGGGTTTCAAAAAACTCAGCTCCCGCACCACTCCATCGTGGTGCAGTCAGCTATGAAAAGGATCAAGAGTACTAAAAGACACTCTTCTACTCCCCCAGGAAGAGAATGTAGGACTCTGGATGCTTTTGGAAGAAAAATCTTCCAAGCAAGTATGCTTATTGCCAGAATCAACTCATACAGCCTCTATATGGGCATGTTTCTGAAGGAAATTGCATTAAAAATACGCCATTTTCTCCCCTTTATCCCAGAGGATAGAAAGGAGGAGTTCCTTCTTCCGCTGAAGCATACCCAAGATATTTCAAAGTTCTCCAACAGAGCAGCCTTTGACTCCTTTGAGGGTGCTAGCAGAGCCTCAGGTATTGCCATAGTGGCTCGCAGAATTGCTTGGCTCCAGGCCTCTAACCTTGAACCCTGGGTCCAGGATGGGTTGGGAAATTTGCCCTGTACAGGTGAGAATCTGTTTGGTAAGGAGTGGCAAATCAAAGCCACTCAAATGGATGCAGAAAATGCTGCTTTAGATAGACTTTCTAAGTCTACCTCTACCCCTGTCAAGAAGAAATCTTTCAAAAAGCCTTTCTACAAGAAGGCCAGATTTGCCACAAATACTGGCCAACAATCTTCTGCAGCTCGCTTTGCTCCTAAGCGTCAGCAGCCTAAACAGGCCAGGGCAAATCCTGCAGGGGCTGCTACAGCCCAACAGTCCCAACCCCCTCAGGGTTTTTGACTTAAAACTAGAGAGCTTAACCTTTCTGGCTCTAAAGCATCCAGAACCTCTCACCATTCCAGGAAGGTTAACTCATTTTGCTCCCAGATGGGAGCAAATCACATCAGAGCAATGGACCCTCTCTATCATCAGAGAGGGCTACAAACTACATTTCTCCAACCTTCCTCCCCATACCATGGTGAGAAGTTTCAATTCTCCCCCATCTCTCCTAGACCTGTTGGGTCAGGAGGTGACCACTCTTCTCGCCCAAAAGGCAATAGAAGAGGTTCCTCTTCCTCAACAAGGGTCAGGTTTTTACTCCCCTTATTTTCTCATTCCCAAGAAAACAGGGGGGTACAGACCCATTCTGGATCTCAGAGAATTGAACAAATTTCTATACAGGGAGAAATTCAAGATGCTTTCTCTAGGCACTCTCCTTCCATACCTACAGAGTCAGGACTGGCTTTGTTCTCTAGATCTCAAAGATGCGTACACACATATACTCATCCATCCATCCCACAGAAAATTCCTACGGTTTCTGTTCCAGGGAAAACATTTCCAATACAGAGTACTTCCCTTCGGTCTAGCCTCTGCTCCAAGGGTATTTACCAAATGCATGGCAATAGTAGCTGCATTCCTACGCGCCCTGGGAATTTTGTGTCTTCCCATACCTGGACGACTGGCTCATCCGGGCTCCGTCTCAGTCCGAGGCTCAGACTTCCCTGGATCGCACCAGGCGAATTCTACAGTATCTGGGACTTGTGATCAATCTGCCAAAGTCCCAACTCACCCCTACTCAATCCCTAGAATTCATAGGGGCCTGGTTGGATACCACCACCGCAAGGGCCTATCTACCTCAGGCCCGTTGCCAACGTCTAGTGCACTTAGCCTCTCAGACTCAGTCCAGAAGCCACTCGACTGCCAGAGAGATGCTACAACTATTAGGCCACATGGCCTCCACAGTGCATGTGGTGCCTTATGCTCGCCTGCATATGAGAGCAGCTCAATGGACTTTATCCACCCAGTGGACTCAAGCATCAGGAGCTCTCTCAGACCAAATAGCAAACTCCAATCGTCTCTTTTGGTCTCTCCAGTGGTGGATATCCACTCAAAATCTGTTGTTGGGGGCCCCCTTTCAACCATT
Source organism: Ichthyophis bannanicus (assembly GCA_033557465.1). NCBI lineage: Eukaryota > Metazoa > Chordata > Amphibia > Gymnophiona > Ichthyophiidae > Ichthyophis > Ichthyophis bannanicus. Next base: position 129,228,824 of record CM066048.1, read on the forward strand.
GTTGCCCCAAGCAACCCTCACAACAGATGCCTCCCAAACAGGTTGGGGGGCTCATCTCCAAGATCTCTCCACTCAGGGCACTTGGTCTCCACAGGAGACCACCCTTCATATCAACCACTTGGAACTTCGAGCAATCTTTCTAGCTCTCAAAGTTTTTCATACCCTCCTCAGCAACATGACAGTCCTTATTCACACGGACAATCAAGTAGCCATGTTTTACATAAACAAACAAGGAGGGACTGGCTCTCTGTCGCTTTGCAACGAAGCTCTAAGATTATGGGCCTTCGCCAGAGAGCATCAAATCCATCTCCTGGCAGTATATCTTCCAGGAATCCAAAACTCTTGGGCAGACAGACTCAGTCGAGTTCTGCTTCCACACGAATGGTCCCTGCACATGGATCAGGTACTCAGAATCTTCCAGAAATGGGGAACCCCGGACATAGACCTCTTTGCAAGTCCGTGGAATGCCAAACTTCCCGGTTCTGTTCCAGAATTCCGTGTCAGGGAGTTCAGACCAAGGATGCCTTCCTCCTACATTGGGGTCAGGGTTTCCTGTATGCCTTTCCACCCATTCCTTTGATTCCCAAGACTCTGTTCAAACTTCAAAGGGATCAAGGGTCCATGATCCTCATAGCTCCACGCTGGCCACGCCAAGTGTGGTACCCTCTACTTCTGCATCTCTCCCAAGCCCCCTCCCTGGACTTGGGAGCGGCTCCAGACCTTCTGTCTCAAGAGGAGGGGACTTTGTGGCACCCAAACCCCAAGTCCCTTCACCTCAGAGCTTGGTTACTGAAGGCCTAGACCTTCAACACTTCAATCTTTCGCAGCAAGTGAAGGATATCCTACATGCCTCTAGGAAACCTTCCACTAGGCGTTCTTACGCTTTTAAATGGAAAAGATTTTCCATTTGGTGTGCTCAAAAGGGTCTTAACCCTCTGGCACTCCCATTGAATTCTCTTTTGGAATATCTCCTGCATCTCTCCAATGCAGGACTCAAAACGAATTCAGTAAGAGTCCATTTGAGTGCTATTGCGGCATCACTTAAGCCCATCAACCTGTTTCCTCTCATCCTCTTATTGCAAGATTCATGAGAGGCTTAACTTTAACTAAACCTCCCATTCGACCTCCTCCGGTGGCATGGGACTTAAACTTGGTTCTTGGTCAGCTTATGAAGCCACCTTTTGAACCCTTAGCCACTACCTCCTTGAAATTTCTTTCCTGGAAGGTTATTTTCCTCATTGCAGTCACTTCAGCTCGCCGCATCAGTGAAACTGCAGGCCTTAGTGGCTAATCCACCTTATACAAGGTTCCATCATGATAAGGTAGTCCTTAGGACAAATCCTCACTTTATGCCTAAAGTGGTCTCACCTTTTCATCTTAATCAAGAGGTATATTTACCTGTCTTTTTTCCAGCTCCTCATGCATCCAATGCAGAGAGGAACCTTCATACTCTAGACTGTAAAAGAGCTCTTGCCTTTTACCTCCACAGGACACAGCAACATCGAAAGTCTTCTCAGCTTTTTGTTGCTTTTGATCCTTCTCATTTAGGACTTCCAGTCTCCAAAAGAACACTCTCCAATTGGATTGCTCAGTGTATCTCTTTTGCTTACCAGAGTAAGAACCTTTCTCTGGAGGGCCATGTCACTGCTCACAACGTGAGGGCCATGGCCACCTCTATGGCTCATCTAAACTCTGTGTCCATTGACCAGATCTGTCGAGCAGCCACCTGGGCCTCGGTTCATACCTTTACAGCCCATTACTGTTTGGACAAGGACTCCCGCCGGGATGCCTTGTTTGGTCAGGCTGTCCTCAGACACCTGTTCCATTCTTGAACAACTCCAGCCCACCTTCCCTGAATGGATGCCTGAGATCCATAGGAAGATGAAGAACCTTTCAGGGTCTCATACCCTTCAGGGGATCTCCCGGGCATCTTAGCTAGGGAGTCCCCATATGTGAGGACTTATTCCTGCTTGTTCCTGGAGATAGCACAGTTACTTACCTGTAACAGGTGATCTCTGGGAACAGCAGGAATTAGTCCTCACAACCCGCCCACCTCCCCTAGGAGTTGTATCTCTCTCTCTCTTCCTTTCTTCTCTCTATATTGTCTCAGCTATAAACTCGAACTGAGGAGAGTTGGTCAGGAGGGCGGGAAGGCAGCGCGCATGCGCAGTGGGAGGCCTCAAAAGCTTTCCTTCTGGGAAGCTGGGGAGCTTTCCCGCTCAGGCTCCGTCGGTACCGACGTACCCATATGTGAGGACTAATTCCTGCTGTTCCCAGAGATCACCTGTTACAGGTAAGTAACTGTGCTTTACAGTAGAAGGACATACAGAGGAATGGTGAGAGAAAGAGCCTGTAATAATAAAGCAGGTAAGGATGATGATGAGAGAAAGTAAAGATGGGAGGGAGTGCATTAGAGGGAGCTTGGGAGGGAAGTGTGAAGATGGTGAGAGATAGCAAGAGAATGGGAAGGAATGCATAAGGATGGTGATGAGAAAGTTATTGGTGAAAGTGATAGAATAAACATGTTCACTGCTTTCTGAGGTGTTGGTATCTACCTTTATTATCTCTGATTGTGAAGTTTCGATCAATGGTGAGGCCTGCAGGGGCTCGAAAGAAAAAGCGACTAGCATTGGTATGGTCATCGTGGTCCACAGCTCGGATTGTTTGAATTAACTGTAAAGACACAAATTGTCATCAAAACAATGTAAATCTGTAGGGTAGACATGGGTTATGAAGTATGGCTGAAAATGTACAGATGGATGAATGTCAGATAGATGGACAGAGAATTGTGAGAATATATCGCTAGGTGCATAGTGGTAAGGCTAAGTGAATGGGTGGGTCAATAGTAGAGTGACAGATTTATGGAAAGATATATAATCATGAGACTGAATGGTTGGATTGAGAGGTGACAAGTGGCAAGACTGTAAAGAGTGGTGAGACTGGACAGATGGATGGAGAGGTGTGACTTGCCAACGTTCCTTCTAAGGTGCGTGGGAGTCTGCCACCCACATTTTCACAATTGGAGGGTGATACTGCAATATCATGGTTCAGTTGTATGGGGCAGGCAAGTTCTGCAGGACTCCCAAGGGATTGGCCAACCCCTCACAATGCAGGGATATGGCTGCACCACCCCTGATAGTAGGAATTTATTTATTTACATTCTCTCTTATATACCGCACTATTCTACATCAGTGCGGTTTACATTGAACTGAAATTACATTGAACAGGGCATTATAACTTGGAGATAACTATTTTACAGGGAACATGGGCTATGGAGGGTTAAGTGGCTTGCCCAAGACCACAAGGAGCACCTGTGGGACTAGAAACCCCAGTTCTTCCGGCCCAAGGTTGCTGTCCTCTAGTGGAATTTGAACCCCCGACCTTCCGGCCTGAAGTACCTTGCCCCAACCACTAGGCCACTCCTCCACTCATGTAGGTGGTCGACTCCCATGCACTGTAGGGTGAACATTGGAAGCGGGGAACCTGTATAGGTGAGAGGAGAAGTTCAATGTGGTGAGAATGGATGGGTGAATGGAGAGGAATAGTATGGTAAGACTAGATTAAGAGTTATAGAGTGATGAACTGGATAGGTAGACAAAAAGGTGACGAGTGATAGGATAGGAGGATGGAGAAATATAAATAGGATCACTGACTAGATAGATGGAGTGATGATACTGGATGGATAGATGGGGCAGTGTAGAGTGGTGGGCAGACAGAGAAGTAAAGAATAGTAAGATTGGATATGAGGTTGGTTAAGTGTAGAATGGAGACATTGAATGTTGGATAGACAAATGTATAATAGAGGTAGAATAAGTAGATGGGGAGGTGTAGAGTGGTGAGGATAGATGGGTGGAGGGAAACAATGTAGAATGGTGAGACTGGATGGATGGGTGGGAAGGTGTAGGATTGGCAGGCTTGATGAAGAGGAATAGCTGGGTGAGACCGCATGGAAGGGAAGGGAAATCAGTGCTGGTGCAAGGGTATTAGGCACCCTTGGCGAAACCTCAGCCTTACGCCCCCTTTCAATTGGCTTTTAGACTCCTAGCACTGCCCTCCCTCCAAGATTTTGCTTATTAAACAAAATTGTAATCATCTCGGCACCATCCCTCTCAGAACAATTCTATAAAAATGCATAACTGGACATCACCCATTTAAATATTAAGCTTTTCTTTGTAAATATATGGATAATGAGAGAGATTTCAAAAAGCCACTTACAAGGGTAAATTGGCTATTTGCATATTGCCCATTCTTCCTGTAGGTAAAAGTACACATGATGCTGAGTTTATATAGCTTTCAGGACCCATTGATTTGCTTTGGCTGAAGCTGATCTTTGCTGGTGCCTCCCTCCCAAAAAGCTGGTGCCCTAGGTGACTGCCTAGTTTTCCTAGTGGTGGTCCGGCCCTGGGGGAAATGTAGAGTGACAAAACTGGGATTTTCAGCATGTTAATATTTGTTTTAGTTCACTCTAGGGTTTGTTTGTTTTTTGCTCCTGTGAAATTTCCTTTCCTATAATGAGTTTAAGCTAACCAGAAGGTGGCAGCATTACAGTGCAGAATTCTTCAGCCACTGGCTATAGGAACTGAAGGAGCTGATCTGCCACTCTAAACCCTGTCTCTGTTTTGTTTTCCCCTTCATATTATAATGCCTCTGTATCATTCCATCGTGCGACCGCACCTTGAATATTGTGTGCAATTCTGGTCACTGTATCTTAAAAAGGATATAGCAGAATTAGAAAAGGTGCAGAGAAGAGCCATCAAAATGGTAAAGGGGACTGAAGGATACTCCTAAAAGGTTAGGGCTCTTCAACTTGGAAAAGAGACGGCTGTGAGGAGATATGATAGAGGTCTACAAATTAATGGATAGAGTGGAACGAGTAAACGTAGATCAGAAAGACTACCGGACATGCAATGAAGCTATAGTGTGACCCATTTAAGACTAATAAGAGAAAATATTTTTTCACTCAACGCATAATCACGCTCTGGAATTCGTTACCAGAGGGTATAGTAAAAGCCGTTATTGTAACTGTGTTTGGACAAGTTCCTGGAGAAAAGGTCCATAAACCATTATTAAAAAGGACCTGGGAAATCCACTGCTTACCCCAGGACAAGCATTGTGGAATCTGTGTGCCGTTTTGGGAACCTGCCAGGTACTTGTGACTTGGATTGGTCACTGTTGGAAACAGGATACTGGGCTTGATGGACCTTGGTCCGACCCAGTATGGCTTTTCTTATGTTCATGTGTCCTGTCTCATCCTTTTCCCCCTGTTATCCTATTTTATATCTTATTTGGTTTTGTTCTTACTGTGCACCGCCTAGTTGCACTGCTATAGGCGGTATATCAAGCCAAATAACTTGTAAACTGTAACTGTAGTGACGTTTCACTAACAGTTACAGTTACAGCTGAGAGTGAAAGTGACTTAACAGCAGAGAAATAATCTGACCTATGTAAACCTCACTGCTTTGTAATTAGGAAGAAAAATAGTTTTCAGAGTCTCAGCTGATTTTATGAAATCACTCCAGAAAGGCGACTGTGATTCTCTGTGGACAAGCAGGATAAGTGATCACATATGAGTGATGTCACCAGTGGAGCCTGTGTAGGAATCTCTTGCAGCTCCTTCTAGATGCTTTTACTGTGACTCTATCATGCCTGCTGTTGCCTCATCTTATCTGTTCAGTCTTTATTCATCTGCGGTTCAGCCTCAAAGAGTATAGGTGAACCAGTACTCTCAGAGGTAGAAGAGGAAAGATTCATCCTCATCTTTTAAGACATCAAGGGATAGAGATATTGAGCAGAGACTGAAGTGCAGCAGCGTCAAAGCTCTTTGGAGCACAATGTCAGGAGCATCGAGATATCAGATGAAGCCCACTCCTCAAAGTGCCAGTCTCCACGAAACTGGGACCAGCCAGATTCCACAGACATCGACTGTATATGCTGAGGCCTCCGCATCTTTGTCGATGACAGCCATCAAAGAGAGACTCATGAAAGGCCTTGAGGAGAGGATGACAATGTTCTTTGCCCTTTGCAAGGCCACTGCTTTGGTGGTATCATTGATGGCACATTTATTTATTTAGCAACTTTTTTATACCGCTGTATCTACTGGTCACAGCAGTGTACAGAGAACAGATAGAACAAGTAACTTTACATAGAACGTAAGTAACAATTATTAAACAATTAATAAATAACACATAACAGGGTGAAGGTAGCTATTTACAAAGTGCATTATAGAGGTTGAATGTGGTCACAGTCTTGATGGGCTGGCTGGATATTTAAGCGTCAGGTTCAAAGTGTTCCAGGAAGAGAAGGGTTTTTAGATTGTGACAGAATTCAACTAGGCCTGTGAGTGCTCATATTTCAGGGGAGAGGGAGTTCCAGATGGTGGGGGCATAGAAGGAAAAGGCTCTGCTGGTAGTGGTAGAGTTGGAGTGGATGAAAGCGCTTGGAATTGAAAGGAGGTTGTGATTGGTTGATCTACTTGTTCTCTTGTTGGGGGGTTGTTGCAAAAGAGGGCACATTATGTCCATTGAGAGATGATGGATGGTTTTGAATATGGTTATGGAGACTTTGTATTTTATCCTCATGTGGATGGGGAGCCAGTGTAGCTGTTTTAGAGTGGGGGGGGGGGGGCGGTGATATGTTCTCGTGGTCCAGTGCCTGTTTTTATTCTGGCTGCTGTGTTTGGGGCAAGCTGCATGGGGAGTAAAGTTGATTTTGGGAGCCCCTGGTATATTAATTTTGCGTAGTCCAGAATGGGAATGAAGAGGGCCTGGCAGATGCCTCTGGTGATCCAGTAGAGGGCGGAGGTGTCGTAGTGTTCTCATTTTGAAGTACGCAGCCTTAATAACTTCTTTAATGTGGTGGTGGAAGCTCAGGTGTTGGTCCAGAGTTATTCCCAGATAATGTTCTTGTTGTTTAACTTGTAGGTTTAAGTTGGCCAAGTTGACTGTGATTGGAGGGGTGAAGGTGGGGTGTTTGATTATTTATTTATTTATTTAACTTTCTTATATACCGCGCTCTTCTGCATCAGTGCGGTTTACATTAAAACACAACTGTCCAGGGCAGAAGGTCTGCACTGGACTTACAATAGAACGTGGGGATTTGTAACTGGGTACAAATAAACAGGGTAACTATATACATATATATACAGGAGTATTACATCACAGGTTCAAATATAACTCGGTTGCGTCCTATTGGCTCATATATGTAAAGGCTAATATTTAGTGAAGGTGTTGCTACTTGTTGGGTGGATCCGGGTCCGGCGGGTTAGATTTCGATCTTACGTGGTCATTACTAGTGGGTCGATTATGTGGGTCACTGGGCATTACTTGCTGTGGAGGGTGGGCTTGATCATTGTAATACAGAATGAAAAGATGATGTTTAAGTGCCTTTCTAAATTGGGAAATAACTGAGATAGCCCTGATAGCGGGGGGGGGTAGGTTATTCCAGAGGGTAGGTGCATAGAGCGAAAAAGCTCTGGCCCTAGCTGCTTGTGAGCATTTAGTGATCTGCCTTGGTAAGGTCAAAGTATTTATAGCAGCTGATCTTCTCGCTCTGTTAGGGGGTGTCTTCTGAATGAGATTTATGATTGATGAAGCGGAACAATTGTTAACGGCTTTGAACGTCATAGTCAGCACCTTAAAAGTTATCCTGCTTATGTGAAGGATTTCTGTTTTGTTGGGGTTAATGTGCATTTTGTGGTTGTTGAGGAATTGGGGAAACTGGTAGGTATGTATGACCTAGATTGGCCACTGTTGGAAACAGGATACCGGGCTTGATGGACCTTGGTCTGACCCAGTATGGCATATCTTATGTTCTTATGGATGGTAGATTCTAGGCAATGGCTGATAGTGGAATAGTCAGGGTTGGTGGTGGAAAACGAAGCGTAGATTACATTGCAACATCAAATCAATCCTTGAGAACCTTCAACTGCCTGTGAGAGAGGAATTAACATTGGAACCTGGAAGGGCCTTGACATTAATGCTTGCCGGGCCTCAAAGAATATCAATGCACCAGCACTCCTGGAGGAGCTTGATTTCTGAGTGGATACAGTGCCAGTCTAGGTGGAGACTCAAATGTCCTTTGAGTAGCTCTCTGAGTCTGCATCTGAGCACTCCTAGAACACTGAGTACAAGTTGGAGTATTTCTCAGAGGTTTCGTGAGCTGCCATCAGATTCCATACCTCTTCACAAGTGACATAAGTCTCCTTCCAAAAGAGCTGTGATTTCATAATTTTGTTACAGTTATGGCTAAGTCCATACCAATTCAGTTGAAGACAGAGGGGGAGCCCAGGGCAGAAAAATCGGAGATCTTCCGATATTCTGATTTCCCCAAGGAAAGCAGTGACAGTGTCTGGGCACTACATTTTTTAGAGACTGAAAATGAGAATGTAGGAAGCCCTCCTTTCTGTGCCTCCAGTCAGTAGGAAGGTCAACTCTATATACAAAATTCAAAAGGCTCCTGGATTTGAAAAGCTCCAGCTGCTGCACCATTTCATGGTCATTGAATCTGCTCTCAAAAAAACCCAAAAGCTCCAAGTTTCATCCTTCAGTGCCCCGAGAACGAGAGGCTAGGACATTGGATTCTTTTGGGATAAATTATCAGAATTCTATGCTCACTTCCCACATAGTGTCCTACCAGCAAGTCATGAGTATGCATTTGTGGAACATCATGTACATTCTTGTTGAGTTTGCAAACTCTCTCACTCCAGAGAAAGCCGCACATCTCAAGTCCCTAATGAGCCATGGGAAAGAGTACAGAAAATATGTTGTTCATGAAACATGATATTTTTGATATGGCATCGAGAGCCTCCTCAATGAGTATTGGCGCCCGAAGATTTTCATGACTCTGGACCTCAGACTTACAACCCAGTGTACAGGAGAAGCTTGCTGCTTTGCTGTGTCATGAAGAAAATCTCTTTGGAGATGAAAATCTCTTTGGAGAACACTCTACCTGCAAACATTTGTGCAATAAACAGCCTCTCCCAGTTCAGGAGAGAGCTGAAACACCACCTGTTTCTTCAGTACTTCTCCAACACAGATGACATTACATAACCAACCACACGTCATAATGCCTTCCTCCTCCCCTGTTAATCCCCCTCCCTGCTGTCTCAGGCTATTGTTGAGCTATCTCCTAGCCTACAACATGCAAATGTGTATACTAGCTATTTCTCACGTTGTGTTCTTTATGAATAAAGCCTAGTTAGGTGCTGCACCTACTGTTAACAATCTGTATATAGTTTACCTGTTCACCAAGTTATTCTCCCTGTTTTAATGTAAGTGCAATGTGGCTCTTCCTCATTGCACAATTTTTGTTTCTTGTGAACCGCGCTGATGGTAAATAGTGCGGTACAGAAAAACTATAAATAAATAAATATAGAAATAAGGTGCAAGAAACCACTACCATAATCAAGCAGTACAGTGCCACTATTCAGGCTCACTCCTGACCCAACCTCCTTAGCGTCTAAGAGGTACAACAGCAGAGGGCACAGGAAGACTCATTACTCTCAAAAGCATAGGTACTCTCCTCCTTCCCATTTATCTCAGGTCAAGTAGAGTTTTCACTCTTGCCCCTAGCAGCAGAGTGTTCAGAAAACCCAACTGGAATCCAGGCAAAACTGACAACAGGGTTTTGACTGACAACCTAGGGAACATAGCCAAGACTCCAGTCCTGGTCCTGTACAACCTTCTGGTCAGAGGAAGGCCAATGCGGTCATGCCTGTTCTGCTGGGGCAAGAAGGGCAGGAATTTTACTCAAGGTACTTCCTGGTCACCAAAAGAATAGGGGGACTCCATCCCATCTTAGATGTGAAGAATCTGAACAAATACCTATTTCAAGAGAAGTTAAGAATGGTTTCCCTTGGCACCCTTCTCCCCTTTCTTCAAAAGGGAGATTGGTTGTGTTCTCTAGACCTCAAGGATGCATACATCCACATTCAGATATGTCCTGGTCACAGGAAGCATATTGATTCATCATAAGGGAACACCACTGCCAATGCTGCGTTCTGCCTTTTGGCCTTGATGTCTTTACAAAATGCCTCGTTGTAGTTGCAGTGCATATATTCAAACTGGACATGCATATATTCTTCTACTTGGACAACTGGCTGATCAAAAGCACTACTCAGGAATGGGTACAGGCAGGGCCGGATTTACCTATACGCCAACTACGCCGTGGCGTAGGGCCCACAGCTGACAAGGGCCCACAAAAATTGAAAAAATTGTTAGCCTTCTTAAAATTAAATTAAAAAAAAAACGCTGGCTGCCGCCGCGGCAGCATGAACTGTCCCGCGGGGCCCCCTCTGCTGCCGCGGCAGCATGGACTGTCCCGCGGGGCCCCCTCTGCCCGGCTGAATCCGTCCGTCCGTCCGTCCCTCCCTCCCTCCGTGCCGGCTTTGAGAGGCGCGAAGGGAGAGTGTCTCCCTCGCGTCTCTCAAAGCCTGCACGGAGGGGCTCAGCCGTCGCGGAGGGAGGGAGGGATTCAGCCAGGCAGAGGGGGCCCCGCGGGTCAGTCCATGCTGCCGCGGCAGCAGCGGTAGCAGCCAGCGTTTTATTTTTTTTATTAAATTTTACTTTAGGCCGATGGGGGGGTAGGACTGGTAATGGGCTATTGGGGGGGCTGGGACTGGAAATGGGCTGGGGGGGTTAAGACTGGAGGTGGGCTGATGGGGTTAGGACTGATAATGGGCTGTGGGCTGTGGGCTGTTGGGGGGGGTTAGAACTGGTAATGGGCTATGGGGGGGTTAAGACTGGTAATGGGCTGTGGGCTGATGGGGGCTGTCTGGTAATGGGCTATGGGGGGGCTAGGACTGGAAATGTGCTGGGGGGTTAAGACTGGAGGTGGGCTGATGGGGTTAGGACTGGTAATGGGCTGTGGGCTGTTGAGGGGGGGGGTTAGAACTGGTAATGGGCTATGGGGGGGTTAAGACTGGTAATGGGCTGTGGGCTGATGGGGGGGTTAGAACTGGTAATGGGCTATGGGGGGCTGACTGGAAATGGGTTGATGGGGTTAGGACTGCAAGTGGGCTGTGGGCTGATGGGGGGGTTAGGATTGGCAATGGGCTATGGGGGGCTGACTGGAAATGGGTTGATGGGGTAGGACTGGAAGTGGGCTGATGGGGGGTTAGGACTGGTAATGGGTTATAGGGGGGGCTTAAACTGAAAATGGGGTGATGGGGGGTTAGGACTGTAAGTGGGTTGATGGGGGGGCTAGGACTGGTATTGGGTTGGGGGGTTGCTAGGACTGGAAATGGGCTGATGGGTGGCTAGGACTGGAAATGGGCTGATGCAGGGACTAGAAGGGAATGGATGCTGGGTGAGGCTGGAACTAGAAGGGAGCTGATGTTGGGGGAGGATTAGAATGGGATGGGGCTGGAAGAGTAAAATGGAGAAGGGAAAAATATTTTGTGTGGGAGGGATAAAAAATCTACAATTGGCCGGGTATTTGGAGAGTAAGTGGGGATTGAGGATGGAGGGGTAAAATTTGAGTGGATGAAATAGGAATGAGGAAAGAGCAAAGGAGAAAGATTAGTATGTTTAAAGCAGATGTAGAGAGAGAATGGAAAAAAACTAGAAGAGAGAAGAAAGGACAAATGGACAGCAGATGATGGAGAGTTAGCAGAAGACACGAAGAAACCAGAAGAAAGTAGCTGGAGCAATTGCAGCTGAAAAAAATGCACAAAAGGTAGAAAAATATCTCTTTATTTTGAATTTAGTAATTGGAATATGTCAGCTCTGGTAAATGTGCATCATTAACGTCTGCGCTTTGTTTAGTACAAGAGCAAATTAATGTATAGTTTTATTTCTACAGTGTTGTACATTCCAAGTTTGGCTTTTGGGATTCCCAGTTTAATTATTGTCTTCCTGTTTCTAAATTGTGATTACTTGTTTGGTGATGGTCTATGTTCTGCATGTGTAACTGAGCTGAGGTGTTCTGTTTATATAATTCCTGTTTGACATTGCCACTTGTTCTCTTTCCCCAGTAGGTCATGTATTGTTGTTCTCTGAAATGTATTGGTTTAATATTTGCAGTGTTGCCTTTTGATTGGTAGAGTATGGTGCTTTGTGAGTCCTGGTAGTGCTGTTAGGATACGGTGGGTTTGCTATGGGTTCTAAATGGGCAGTGTTTGTAGTAGTTCCTAATGTGCCTGGCGGTTGGCACTGGATTATAGTAATGTAGAAATCTTTTAATCTTTCTTTATCCATACACTCATTAAGAGGCACGTTTACTAAAAGTTAGTATATGGTAACATTATGCAAATATTTATGCAAATGAGGCCCCTTATGCAAATGAGGCCCCGCACCCCCCTTGGGCCGCCCCTGCTGGGGGCCCACAATTTTTGTTGGCGTAGGGCCTCACTCAAGGTAAATCCGGCCCTGGGTACAGGAATCCGTATGCATTACCATGCGGGTGTCAGAGTTACTAAAATTCAGCATCAACTATCCATCAAAAAATTGCCATCATCAAAAACTCAACATACAAATCTTCTCTCAGTTAGTATCATGGTGTCTAAATATTCAGTCATTACTAACACAACTGAATGTTGCTTTTATCCTCATACCTATCATCTGGAAAAATTCACAACAGTTTATGGTTGAGAAACCTGGAGACTTAACATAATGCAAAACTCTACAGGCCTGATATTCTAAAGGCATTTATGGTTTACTGACCTGTAAACCATGTAAATGCTGCTGAATGGGATATTCAATGGCACTAACATGGTTAGTGCTGCTGAATATCCCCAACTAACGCCGCTATATGCCCCAATGCTAACCGCTTAGCATCAGGGTGTGTCGTGGATGTTCTAGGGTGTGTTGTGGGCAGCGACAATCGTTAACCAGGTAGTGGCGATACTGCACTGCTACCTGGTTAGCAACTTGCGGGTAAAACTAGGTGAAGCAAAAGCTGGCCTAGTTTTTACCCGCAAGAGCTAACTAGGTAGTGGTGCAATATTGCCACTACCCAGTTAGCTTCTGCGGCATCGGAGGCTGTGCGGTGACCCCAGACATTCTTTGCTCGGGCCACATATGACCCCGGCATTGAATATCTCGGGTTAGAAGTCGGCAAAAACGGCTATGCGCTGTAGTGGCGCATAGCCGTCCTAATTGAATATCGGGCCCTACATGTCTCCATCACATAGAATTCAAGAAAACCTTTTGTATCAGATTAATGGAGCTCAACATAGAATCAAATATGATAAAATTGATAGTTGGAATCTCCAACACCACTTCAATATCGATCACACAACTGAATAGACAGAGCGAGGCAGTGGCAGGTGGGAACTTGTACACAGATGTGGTAGATCCACTCTAAAAGCTTCAAGGAGCTGAGAGAGGTTCCTGCATGGCTTCCATTGGTGACCTCACCCATATGTGAGCACTTATCCTGCCCATTGGTGACCTCACCCATATGTGAGTACTTATCCTGCTGTCCAGGTTACAGGTAAGTAACTTTCCAGCAGGGTACAATTCAACCCTTATTGTAGAAAAGTGCAGTAGCTAGCTCTGCAGACAATTCAAATTAATTGTGCTAGTTAATGTTACTGTGAAAATATCTTTTCCTTTCCCCTGTCTGTTGTGTGAAATTTTTAGTGTTCTTATGTTCACTATTCCATGTTTTTTAATAATAGACTTTTTGGAGATCGGTATTCAAAAAAATTGTGTGAGTAACTTTGAGAGCTAGCTAGCCAAATCTTGGCATTCTAAATTCCCATCTACTGACTGCCAGATAAGAGAAGGCAGTGTTCCAGGGTCATGGGTTAGAGTTTAGCCCTATAGCACTGACTGTCCAAATAAATTCAGATGGGTAAGTCAGGCTGCCAAAGTAGCACGCCGAGAGTTATCCGCAAAAGGCTATCCAGATAACTTTACCAGTTATATTCTGAGGTACACTTAATCGATGGGTGCCACTGACTATCTGATTAACATTATCCATATAACTTTAGCACTTGGCAGCTTGCTAAATACTGGCCCCTTTAATTTATTAGCTCTGCATTTGTGACCAAGGTGAGATTCTTGGAAATATATGATGCCATGTTTTTCTGGAGTTGCTGTGTCTCCAGAAACATCATGGAATAGATTATGGGCAGGCTACTTGCCCAGAGGCAAGAGGAACCCAGTTGAGGGCTGATAGATAACCAACACAAGAGCACTTACTTGCACAGGTGCAGGCAAGGCTTGTTCGTGCTTTTTGGAGTTTTCAAGTGACCAAGGATTTTACATGCGCAAGAGTTAATGGTGTAAGAATAGTTAACACAGATGAGAAATAAGTGACTGTGAGAAGGAAGGAATGCTGAGGGTAAGGCAATAGAACTCTGTAACTGCCTCCTTCGCCCCTCCCCGCTTCAGGTCACCTGTCCAGGCTGCGCATTATCACACACAAATGCATCGTAGACCTCTGCAAACTGAGGGGTGTTATCATTGATATCCAGCGTCTGGATCGCCACCTGCACACGTGAGGCCTGGGAGGGGCTGTCTGAAACAACAAAGCAAATATGCAACCACGCAGACACAAACATAGGATCACATGCATGCATGTGACTATGGAACACACACACACCAGGATCAAACACAAATGTAACTTCTAGGACAAAAACTTTACATCACATGCAAAAATAACCATAGAGACATGAATTTAAGTTCACATTCAGACATACAACCACAGGGGTGCAAATGTGTAACCTCATGGCTACAAGCAAGGGATCATATGCACACACACAGACAGAAAACCAGGATCATGTAGACATGAATCTAGGGCGATACATGCATACTCGGAGAATATGCATGCAGATAACTGTGCAAACACAAATGTAATAACACACATCTACATGGCTACCAACATAGGACCACATAAAACTATAATTATGTGAGAACGAACACAGAGCCACATGCATGATGTAGTCACAAGTATCTGGGAATAGACAGACATTATGGATTTTAGCTCAAACATTATTATTAAATATCCTAGTCTATTGCTATATGTTACATGTGGAATGAAAAGGATGGTGGTTGAAAAAGCTGTAGATTGCGCAAAATGCAATCACTAGGTTTTTGTTGGGAGGGAGGAGATACGAGAGTGTTCGTCTCGTTAAGGAGATTACATTGGCTGTCTGTTTAAGAAAGGCATAATTTTAAATTGCTGTTATTTATATATAAGGTGATGAGAACTGGAAAGCCCTTTTATTTAAAAAAAAATAATTACAAAGTTCCGTCCCTAGGAAACATTTGCAATCTACTCATGGTAATATTTTAGATGTTTTCAGGGTTGCAACCATTTGCAAGATGTTATGGTGAGCTAAAGCATTTAGCATGGCTGGGTCAGAGTGAGGGAATGGTCTATCGATAAATTTGAGAGAGGAGATTAATTTGTTAAGATTTAGAAAGGGGTTAAATATTCTTATTCCCTGTGGAAGATTATGTGATGTGGAGAGACGATTATGGGATCTAATCTGGCTGAAGGTTTAATGATGCTTAAGGAGAAGGGATGGGGGAATTGTAGGATTTTATTATATTAATGTGCTTTGCGTTGTATACCCACTTTTCTATCTGTAATTGTATTTATTTGCTTTATAAACCATTTTGAAGGATGTTTTTCACTAAGATGGTATACAATTTTTTAAAAATAAATACATATAGTAAATGATCATATCCAAATATGGACACAAATGTGATCGGACGCATATAGGAAAGGGAAAGAGGAGATGTTGTGTTCCTTATCATCCCTCCAGTCCAGTCCCGCACCTCTGGGTAGCGTACCTCTTCCAGCAGCTTGGAGACTGAACATGTCATCTTTTTGATGACACTAGTGTATATATGCAGCTGGCACCGCCTACCAGCCCCAGTATGCTCAGTCTCCAAGCAGCTGGAGGAGGTTGTGAGCCAGAGTGCTCGACTCGCAGAAGGGACAACTAAGGAGATAGGTTTAGTTAGAGTTTGCTTTTATTTCCCCTGTTAAGGTGCAGGTTTATTGTTTTTAAAGGCAGAAATAAAAAAAAAAATCTGAGAGAACCCGGGGGAAAACAGGGCTGAGGGGAGGATATTCCTTCTTCCCCCTCTTCCCCCAGGATTTTGGGGGGGGGGGTTCTGTTGGGGCCTTCCTCAGTCCGAGACTTCTGGCTGCTCCCGTTATCGGGTGAGGAGCCACTGCAGGGGCTGCAGTTGCTTGTCAGGAGTGAAAGCTGGCAGCCCCGAGTCACCTCCCTCAGTGTTGAAGCCGGGAAGGAAGGCTGAGCGTGAGGGGTAGAAAAGCCATGCGGCAAAGAGGCTCCAAGGTAAGAGTGGTGGGGGGGATGACAGCAGAAACCTCTAGCAACCGCCAGAACATGAGGAGACAAAGAGCAGCATGCATCGGTGTGGGAAACTCCCCCCGCTGCATTTAGGCGTGATTTCTTCTTATTCAGGCCCGCATGGGTTTAACCCCCTGCTGTGCTTTGGGTGTCCTGGAGAAGCAGCCACCGGAGAATAAAGCAGGAAAAAGCAGCCTCTTCCTAGGGGGCCATTTGCAATTTCTTTTTAATTTCAGTTTCAGTTAATTTGATTTTGGTTTGGTTTTATTTTATTTTATTTTAGTTCAAGTACTCTAGTGCTCTGTGCCTGAGCCCATGGCGGTGCACTGTGCTGGGGATCCTTTTACCTACCTGGGTACAGATTGAGAGTGTTCCTGGGGAGTGCCCCCAGCCCTTCCCACCATGCCAGCCAGACTGCAGTGCCTGGTATAGGATGGTATCAAGGGACATGAACCCCACTTAATCCTTAAGCATTCCTTGTGTTATACAGCTCAAAACCTATTCAGTGCACAATGACTTGATGCAGACCTGTGGGAAAAGCCTAATCAGATATGCCATTGTCGTTACTGGGTGGATTTCAGAGTGTTGTTGTGCCTGGTCAAGTGATGTAAGTGAGAGTTGGTTGAGACATTGTTACTTTCTCCTGAGAAGGGTCAGATAAAAAGTCAGAGACAGAAATAAAGATAAGTGTAAAAAAAAAAAAAAAAGGGCTGCATATAGGTTTGTAGAAGTTACAGCTCTGTGGAAAACAGGAAGTACCTGCATACAAGAAATGTATGTAATTTGAAAGATAGTCAGAAGATAGGAAGCAAATTAAATCTTTCCATCTGTCTATGGTCAGTGAGTAACCTGACATGATCATCTCTTGTCTCTTAGCCCAGATTATGTACCTATTAAATCTGTAATATTGCTTGTAAGGGAAGCTGTACTCCCTTATAGCCATTTGTAGTATTAGAATAAAAACGTAAACCTTACTCGGAGAACGTGTCAGTTTGATTGGATCAGGGCAAGGTCCATTTCAAATCTTTAAGATACAACACTGCAGCGCAATCTAAAAATCCTCAAGATATGCGGTCCCCGATGTGGTGTGGTGTGGTCTCGGAGACAGGCGTCTGCCTAAACTACACGCAAGAGGCTGTCATGGGAGCAGGGCTTTCAGGTTGAGATGAGGCAGGAGAGTCCCTCCTGGTTGCAAGAGACCCTGGGGGCAGAGGGGCGCCATGTTACCTTCAATGGATCTGTCCCCCGGACCCTGCACGATATCTGGACCATCCACCCCTAAAGCCCAGGGAGTGATAGTGCTCCCAAGGGAGTTCTCACCGGAGTTTGTCTTACTTTTGCATAAGGCGTTTTGCCTACCAAGTGGCTCCTTAGCCCCGGAACACAGGGCTAAGAGGGTGTCAGACGCAAAAGAGCACGAGTCAGGAGCAGTGGCTAGAGGCTTAGAGGAGTGGCAGCAGTCGCCATTGTCGGAGGGGCTGGATGGGGAAGACCTTGATACGGAGCTAGATCTGCAGGAGTTGGAAGAAGGAGAGAGCCCAGAACAGGAAGATCAGGCCCGGATTGTTCAGGTTTTCTGCTGGGAGGATCTATCAGCGCTCATCTTTATGCTTATGTTTATGCAATTTCTTGATATACCGCCCAGGCCGAAGGGCATCAGGGCGATTTACAATCACTACAAGCAGGTACTGTTACAATTCCTTGTCCCCAAAGGGCTCACATTCTGTGTGTACCTTGGAGACCCTCAAGGCCCTGAATATGCCTGCTAACCTCCTGGCAGAGGAAGAGGCGCTGTAGAATCCGCTGTTCCAGGTGGTATGGAAATCGCAGAAAGTCTTACCAGTACATGGAGTAGTAGGACAAATGATCCAGGATGAGTGGGATCTGCCGGAGGTTGGCCTTAAAGGGGTGCAATCCATGACATGCCTATACCCGCTGCCGGAGCAAGAACGAGCTCCTTTGATTGCCCAAAGTGGGTGCAGCGGTGTTGGCAGCAGTAGAAGAGACCTTGACTTGCCTCCTGCAGCTGAGAGCCGTGGAACTGGTTCCGCAAGACCAGTACGTCTGTGGTCGATGTTTCATATATTTCGTGGTGCCCAAAAGGAAGGTTCCTTTCGCCCAATTCTCGACTTCGAGGGCATGAATTATGGTCTCCAGGTACTGTTGTTGTTGTTAAGTGCCGTCGAGTCGGAGTCGACTCATGGCGACCCTCTGGATAGCTATCCTAAATTGTGTTCGGTCTTCAGTCAGGCGGCTCATTGTTGACAGACTGGTACCCATAGCTGCTGTTATTGTATCGATCCATCTCATTGCTGGCCTTCCTCTTTTGCGTTGACCTTCTATCTTGCCAAGCATAATGTCTTTCTCTAATGATCTCTCTCTTCGCATGATGTGTCCAAAGTATGAAAGTCTAAGTCTTGTCATCTGAGCTTCTAAAGAAAGCTTAGGTTTGATCTCCTCTAGTACCGACTGTATACCAGGTACTGTATTTTCACAGTAATAGTGGCAGTAGGAAGCGGAGATTTTTGGCATCTCTCAATCTCACATTCCCATCCATCCAGAACATCAGCAGTTCCTTATCGTCTCTCCAGTTCAGTCCCTCACCTCTGGGTAGTGCACCTCCTCTTGCAGCATGGAGACTGGGCATGTCAAACTTGTGAAATCACTGGATATATCCCGCTAGCCTCCCCACCAGCCCCCAGTGTGCCCAGTCTCCATGCAGCTGGAGGTAGTCAGCCTAGGTGCTGGGCTCACTGAGGAGCGGATAAGGAGCCTTTGTTTAGGACAAATAGATCTGTTTGGGTGTTTTTATTTCTAGTTGGTTTGATATTATTTGGGGAACGTCGTGCATTTAAGTATTCAAAAAAAAAAATAATAATGAGATTCAAGCAGGGAAATGGAAGATTGCAGGAGGATATCTTCTTTCTCCCCCAAAGGTGTCTTTCTCTTCTGCCCACTCTTCCCTCCTAGATTGCATGGAGGGGAGCTGTTTTGGGGTTATACTGAGTCTGATCTGACGTCTGCAAGCATTAATGATATTGAAACGCTGTGCAGATCACCGCGGAGCTTCAGCTCTGTGGCAGCAGGAAACAGCTCTCAAGGTGATCGCAGCTATCTGCCGGGTAGGGCTGCCGTTGCTGCAATCAGGAAGCAGGCAATAGTGTTTTAAGACTTCAGGACGGAGGTGAGTCGCCTGGTAATGTTTTTGGCAGCATGGGGCAAATTTCAGGCCTGCTACCGCATGTACAGCACATTAGCAGTAGTTGGGTGCTGACGAGAATCGCGGGCCGTTTTGCCTTCCCACATTTTTTCTGCCGGGCTCAAAACTCATTTTTAGGATCAGAGTTCTTTGAGCATTTATTTTGTGAGTTTCAGAAACTTTATTTAATTTAATTTAATTTTAATTTAGTTTAAGTTCATTTATTTTTACTGTTGCATCTGAGTCATGATTTCTTCCCTTAAAGGGACCACTACCAAAAAAAAAAAAAAGGGGAAGAGTAGAAGAACAGTGTTGCTTGGTGGTACTTGCTGTGGTCTTTGTATTTCATTGGAACTCTCCAACGGCCTTACTCTGATGCCATCGCGCCCACAGTGTCTGGTGTGTGGGTCACGTAGGGGCGCAGTCTCGGATGCCAGGGTCTGTCGCGGCTGCACAACTGAAGCGCTCAATATGGAGCAGGAGCTACACGGAAAAACTATGGAAGGAATTCAGGGGGTCCCCAGTGTGGGGCAAGGGGGGTCTCTCCTGGAGTCCTCAGCTACTCCTTTGGCAGACAGTCCGGCTGTGCTCGGTCCTTCTACTACGCCATCGGCAGCTGGAGCAGGTCTTGGAGGTTTTTCCCCAGATTTTGTGCTGGTTATGCATCAAGCGTATTGCTTGCGCAATCAGGTGGTGGTTGCAGATCTTCCACTGTTGGGACTGACAGGGAATCAAACGGTGATGGACAAGTTTGGAACTGGTTTAACTAGGGCGGCTAAAAGGGCCCGCTCGCTGGAGGATCAACCACTTGATTCAGATTGGCCGGAAGGGGAAGACCTCGAGATGGAGCCTGAATCCAGAGTGGAAGAGGGCGAAATTCAGGAGCCTGAGGACCAGGCAAGGATCATCAGAGTATTTCGGAGAGAGGAGTTCACAGCGCTTATTACTGAATTGCTTCAGGCTCTCAATCTGGCTTCGGTGCAGCCAGCCGAAGATGAGGGCCTAGAGGATCCTCTCATTCAAGTGGTGCATAATACGCAGACTGTGTTTCCCGTTCACCGAGTGGTTAAGCAGATGATACAGGATGAATGGGATTTGCCAGAGGCAGGATTGTGGGGCGTTCGATCTATGAATCAGCTTTATCCCTTGGCAGATCAAGAGAGATACATGTTTTGCTCTCCGCGTATAGATGTAGCAGTGTCAGCAGTCACAAAAAAGACGACTATCCCGGTGGAAGGCAGTGCGGCTTTGAAAGACGCACAGGATAGAAAGGTGGGCACCTTATTAAAACAATCTTTTGAGGTTAATGCTCTCTCGCTTCAAGCGTCAATTTATGGGGCTTGGGAAGTGAGAGCTTGCCTTCGGTGGTCGCAGCGCTTACAGCAGCCTCCAACAAGCGCAGGACCCCCTTAGCGGATGTGAAAAGGATCGAGTCAGGGGCTGCTTATTTGGCGGATGTCCATTATGATCTAATTAGATCATTGGCGAATAATATGGCTTCCTTGGTGGCCGCACGTCTGTATCTTTGGTTGAGAAACTGGGCGGCGGATGGTTCTTCCAAGTCGCGTCTCAGTAAACTGCCTTTTAAAGGGAAGTTGTTGTTTGGAGAGGATCTGAACAAGCTGGTCAAGGATTTGGGTGAATCTAAAGGTGGTCACTTGCTGGAGGATAAGCCGAAACAAGGGCGGACCTCGGGATCTTTGCGAGGTCAGTTTCGGGACTTCAGGCGTTTTTGTACCTCCACTTTGGGAAGTTTTCAAAGAGGACGATTCCCTTCGCGAGGGCAACGTTTCCACGGGTTTTGAGGGGCAGGTAGAGATTTTTCCAGCCCCTTGTCAGCAGCACTCAGGAAGCCCCAATGAAACAAGGTGGGCTCAGGCAGGATTGCAGCCGGTAGGGGGTCAGCTTCGAGAATTTCTTCCTGCCTGGGCCCAAATAACATACGATTAGTGGGTGTTAGAGGTCATTCACGAAGGTTATGCTCTCGAATTTGCTCGTCCGGTGCTCGAATCCTTTGTCCTGTCTCCTTGCAGAGGGCAGGTAAGGACGGCGGCGGTACGGGAAACCCTTGCTCGTCTGTTGCAGCTGGGTGCAGTGGTTCCGGTTCCACGAGAGCTTTACAGTATTGGTCGATACTCTATTTATTTCATGGTTCCAAAGAAAGATGGAGCCTTTCGTCCAATTCTAGACCTCAAGGGAGTAAATCATTGTCTGCGAGTGCCTCATTTTCGAATGGAGACCTTACAGTCCGTCATAGTGGCAGTTCGTCAGGGGGAATTTTTGATGTCGCTCGATCTGACAGAAGCATATTTCCACATTCCTATCAGGCCAGGACATCAGAGGTTTCTAAGATTTCTGCTACCGTGGGGGCATTTTCAATTCCAGGCATTACCCTTCGGGTTAGCGACAGCTCCGTGAACTTTCACCAAGATTATGGTGGTGGTAGCGGCAGCTCTGCGAAAGGAAGGAATATTAGTCCATCCGTATCTCGATGACTGGTTGATATGGGCGAAGTCGGAGGCCGAGAGTGTCCACGTTACAGCCAGAGTGGTACAGCTTCTTCAGAATCTCGGTTGGATAGTCAATGCAGCCAAAAGCCGTTTGGACCCATCATAGGTTCTGGAGTATTTAAGAGTACGGTTTGATACTCAGGTGGGAGCGGTATTTCTACTGGATCTCCGAGCCCAAACACTGCTGCTCCTGGTATGCAAATTTCTGAGGACTCCAGCACCATCAGCCTGGAACTATCTTCGGGTTCTGGGGACAATGGCGGTGACACTGCAGGTGGTGCCGTGGGCCAGGGCGCACATGCTGTGGCAAGGAGGCCTATCCGGAGTCTGGGGGAGGACAAAGAGACAGGGAATTCACCCTAGTAAAGGGCCCCCTTTCACCGAGGCAGGGTAGGAAAGCCATAAACACTTCCAGGGATCAGGAAACTTCCACGTGGCCCACATTTCATGCTCCCCCTAGTGGAATGAAGGGGAGAGGATACAAGGCTCAGAACCCTTTAGGCAGTGAATGCTTCAAGCACTCAGGTGCCCAGAGTCAGGCTGATTGCCGTCACCTGAGTAGGTTGGGGTTGGAGCTAGAGCCCTGGATGTATAAACCCAGAGCAGAGTATGATTTAGAGGAAAGGAGGAGAGGAGAAGCAAGAAGCCAGGCTGAGCAGAGCAGAGGAACGGAACTTCCAGCTGGAGAGAGTGCTATTTGGCATGTAGCATGGCTGCAGGAGAGTTTGGAGCCAGGAACAAGAGAGACTTCAAAATCCCCCGGGAGGCGGTTAGCTGAGCATGCTGAGCAGGATGGGGAGTCAGAGCCTATGCAGCTGGGAGAGCCCGAGGTGAAGCTGATTGAGGAGGACACTCCCATGGACTGTTCCTTGTGCCAAGCTATAAACCTGGGGAACGTAGAGAAAGCAAGCCAGTCCTGAAAGAAGGTCTTCCAAGAGAAAAGGTACCCTTATACCACAAGCAGGGTGGCTGAGATCCCATGTGTTTATAAAGGGGAAGTTTACCACAGACTTTAAATGTGTTTTTTGTTTGGTGCTTTAGCCAGCAAAGCTAAGAAGGGAATACAATAGGCTTGCTGGTAAAGACTGTGTATCCTGCAATAGAGAGAACCTTTAAAACTGCATTTTGTGGTTGGATATGTTTTGGACAATTTTTGCTTCCAAGAGTCCTGAACCAACAATCCTAGTTGTGGTATGATCGAACCATTGTGTATATAAAAATAATAAATTTCTGTCATTTGCCTTACCTACTTGAGCCTGACTACAGCTTTCTGCATGGTGCACTCATACAGCTGAATAAGGACTATATTTCCCACAGGGCATTGCAGGGAAAATAGTTAAAAAAAAAAGCTGAAAAATCATACAGCAGAAAGTTCCTTCAAAAATCCACACTCCTTTAACCTAGAGGTGAGTGGTGGTGGCGTGACAATGCATCCGTTACAGAGATCTCTGCTTTGGCGTTGGTCGCACCAGAGCGATTCTCTGTGCAAATGGCTCCCGTGCCCTTTACAGGTCAGGAGATCGCTTCAGTGGTGTCTGTGCCCTCAAAACCTTACGGCGGGCATCCCTCTCGAGCAACCGCAGTGGCTTCCGCTGTTGACAGATGCCAGTCTCACAGGCTGGGAAGCTCATTGCGGGGATCGGTTTGTGCAAGGAACTTGGACGGAACAGGAGGCAAAATGGTCAATCAACCGGTTAGAGTTGCGAGCAGTAATGCGAGTGCTTCGGGTATTCGAGACCTCGGTGAGGGGTCGAGCGATTCAAGTGCTGTCAGACAATGCCGTTACAGTGGTGTATCTCAACCGACAAGGGGGCATGGGAAGTTCCGCGTTGGAAGAGGAGGCGGAAAGCTTGTTCACCTGGATGGAGCCTCGTCCTCAAGTAATATCGGCAGCGCACATTGCAGGAACGGAGAATGTGACAGTGGATTTTCTCAGCAGAATACAAGTGGGTGCCAGAGAGTGGAAGCTCCATCCGGAAGTTTTTGCTCAGATAGTCGCCAGGTGGGGTCTGCCGATTATGGATCTTATGGCGACCTTTCGGTCGGCCAAAGCAGTTCGTTTTTACAGCAGGAGAAGAGAAAGGATGTCAGAAGGTCTGGATGCCTTGCTGCAACCATGGCCCATGCACGGCCTGCTCTACGTCTTCCCTCCTTGGGCGCTCATAGGTCGAGTAGTTCAGCGCATCAAAGCTCATCAGGGGAAAGTAGTGTTAGTGGCTCCGGATTGGCCAAGACGCCCGTGGTATGCCGATCTGGTGCGTCTTCTCGACAGGAAGCCATGGCAAATGCCCTCAAGGTCGGATCTTCTGAGCCAAGGTCCTCTGCGAATGCCTCAGGTGGATCGGTTCTCTCTTATGGCTTGGCCATTGAAAGGGCTAGGTTGAGAAAGAAAGGTTACTCTGCGGCAGTAATTGCGACCTTGCTGTTGGCCAGAAAAAGGTCGACATCGCTAGCATATGTCCGCGTTTGGTGTATCTTTGAGGACTGGTGTGCGCAGTGCCAGGTCTGTCCAAATTCGGTATCTGTTCCTATGGTATTGAATTTCTTGCAGGACGGTTTCGATCAGGGATTGGCGGCCAGTTCCTTAACGGTCCAGCTGGCAGCTATTTCTTGTTATCGAGGCAAAGTTCAGGGAGTTTCCTTGGGTTCCCATTCCGATGTCATACGATTTTTGAAGGCGGTTTCCCGTTTATGGCCTGCTCGCAGGATTGTGTCTTCCCCGTGGGATCTCAACTTGGTGCTAGGAGCATTGACGAAGGAGCCGTTTGAGCCCTTGCATTTGGCTTCACTAAAGGATTTGACTTTGAAAACAGTGTTTTTGTTAGTCATTTGTTCGGCACGTCGAATTTCAGAATTATAGGCGTTGATCTGTCGAGAGCCTTTTCTGTCTTTTTCTAGGAAAAAGTGGTGTTGCATCCAGTACCGTCTTTTTTGCAAAAGGTGGTTTTGCCCTTTGATATAAATCAATCTGTCTCCTTGCCAGTATTGGGTGTTTCAGGGGAGGACGCGTCGGACTATAGTTTGCGTCTTTTGGACATAAAGAGGGTTCTGCGGCATTACTTGAAGGTCTCAGAATCCTTCCGCAAATTGGAGCGTTTATTCGTCCTCTTTGGTGGTCCGCGTAAAGGGGAAGCGGCGGCCAAAGCTTCGATTTCCAGATGAGTCCGGGAAGCAATAGCATCGGCGTACATTTTGCAGGGGCATCAGGTGTCCGTGGGGCTGCAGGCGCATTCTACTAGAGCGCAAACGACTTCATGGGCAGAATTTAGCTTGGTTCCGCTGGTAGAAATTTGTCGAGCAGCCACTTGGTCTTCGCTGCATATGTTCAGTAAGCACTGTCACCTAGATGTTCAGATGACACAGGATGCCTGTTTTAGGGCTGCGGTCTTGCGGTCAGGGTGGACAGGTCCCTCCCAATAATGACTGCTCTGTTACATCCCAGAGGTGAGGGACTGAACTGAAGAGACGATAAGGAAAGAGAAATTAGACTTACCTGCTAATTGTTGTTCCTTGAGGAACCAGTTCAGTCCCGATTCCCTCCCGGAGATTTGTTCACGTTCCACAGGTATGTTTCGGTGAGAGGAGTGTGAACAGCTGAGCTGAGAGTGGATCAAGAGAAGTATTGCGCTCGTTCTGTGCTAACACTATGTTTTCTCTCTTTTCTGTCTTCTCTCCCCTTTCTGTACTGTTTCTTAAAAGGGGTGAGAGTCGGAGTTATCCTCTTGGTTAACGGGGATTTAGTGCAGTTTAAAAGTTAAATGCTTTGATTTGATGTTATAGCTACTTATTTGTTGCTCTGTTGAGTCTGCTTTGTCAATAGGTCACTGGGGGCTGGTGGGAGAGGCCAGCGGGATATATCCAGTGATGTCACAAGTTTGACATGCCCAGTCTCCATGCTGCAGGAGGAGGTGCACTACCTAGAGGTGAGGGACTGAACTGGAGTTCCTCAAGGAACAGCAATTAGCAGGTAAGTCTAATTTCTCTTTTCTCCGCTTTGTGGTGCCAAGGGGCCATTTCCAGTTTCGAGCATTGCCCTTCAGTCTGGCGACCCCCCCCCCCCCCACGTACCCTCACCAAAGTCATGGTGGTGGTGGCGGCGGCAAATCTCCACAAGGAAGGCGTTATCGTCCACCCATACTTAGACGATTGGCTGAGCCAGGTGAAGTCCAAGGACGATAGCAAAAAGAGCAATAGCGTGGGTGGGAGAGTTCCTTCAAACTCTCGGCTGGGGGTCAACCTGGCCAAGAGTCAGTTACGGCCGGCCCAGGAGCTAGAGTATTTGAGAGCGTGCTTTGATACCTGCGTGGGCAGGATTTTCCTGCCTGTTCGCCGGGCGCAGGAGCTATGAGAGTGGATATGGCAGGTCCTGAAGATGGCAAGACCATCAGCGTGGCATTATCTGTCGGTTCTGGGGACTATGGCGGCCACTCTCGAGCTAGTCCCATGGGCAAGGGCGCACATGCAACCGCTGCAGAGGGCTCTGCTCCGTCGATGGCCCATCAGAATCAACTCCTGTCCCAAGTACTCCCCTGCCCACAAAGTGCCAGGAAAGCCTTCAGTTGGTGGCTGCATGTGGGGAGCCTGGAAGGAGTCCCCGGTGTGGGTTCCTCTGATGACCGATGCCAGCCTGTCAGGTTGGAGATCCCATTGCGAAGGACGCTTTGTTCAGGGACAGGAGTCCGCAGGAGGCCCTGTGGTCGATCGACAGGCTCAAGATGTGAGTGGTGATCTTGGCGCTAGAACGTTTCGAGCCATGGTTGCAGGGGAAGGTGGTCCAAATCCTCTTGGACAATGTGACCATGGTGGCTTACATCAACTGGCAAGGAGGCATGGGCAGTGCAGCCCTGGAGGAGGAGGAGGCCGAAAGGCTGTTTGGATGGGCAGCGATTCGTCTCCAGGCATTATCAGCGGCGCACGTAACAGGAGTTGACAGTGTGATTGCAGACTACCTCAGCTGAGTGCGCATGGACCCTGGAGAGTGGCAGCTCAATCAGGAGGTGTTTGAGCAGGTGGTCTGCCGATGGGGCACACCAATCATGGACCTAATGGCAATGTTCGAGTCAGCCAAGGCCTGCTGGTTTTTCAGCAGAAGAAAAGAGGAAGTCCAAGGGCTTGGATGCTCTCATTCAGCAGTGGCTCGAAGAAGGTCTTCTCTGTTTTTTCCCATGGGTGCTCATAGGCCGGTTAGTGCAATGGATAGAGGCGCACCGGGGATGTGTAATTCTGGTGGCATAAGAATGGCAGAGGTGCCCGTGATATGCTGACCTGATTTGGATACTGGCGGATTGACTGTGGTGGCTTCTGGTTTGGAAGGACCTCTTGACATAGGAGCCACTTCGCATGCCCCAGATGGATCAATTCTTGCTTACGGCATGGCTCTTGAAAGGGCGAAGTTGAAGAAGAAAGGATAATCAGGCTCAGGGATAGCAACCTTGTTACAGGCCCAGAGGTGGTCTACGAACCTGGCGTGCATCTGCATAGGTCGCATCTTTGAATCATGGTGCGGAGAGAGGTAGGCGTGCCCTTCCACTGCCTCCATCCCGGACATCTTGGCGTTCTGGCAATCCGGTTTTGATAAGGGTCTAGCTGCTAGTTCCTTGAGGGTGCAACTGGCAGCAATTTCCTGTTATCGCAGGAAAGTCCACGGGGTGCCGTTGGGTACACACCCAGACATGCTGAGCTTTCTAGGGGCGGTGACCCACCTCCGTCTGCCAAAGGGTGACCCACCTCCGTCTGCCAAAGATGGCAGTGGTACCGCCTTGGAATCTCAATCTGGTGCTGACTGTGCTGTCTAGGGAACCCTTTGAGCCATTGAGTCGAGCTTTCCTGAAGGATTTGACTTTGAAAATGGTATCCCTGGTGGCGATTTGCTCGGCATGCAGGATTTCGGAGCTTTGGACCCTGTCATGCCAGGAGCCATTCCTTTCCTTCTCCAAAGAGAAAGTGGTCCTGCACCCGGTACCTTCATTTTTGCCCAAGGTGGTGTCAGCATTTCATGTAAATCAGGCTGTTTCCTTACTGGCTCTGGCAAGCGTGGATGTGGGCGAGAGCGGATATGGGCCCTGCCACTCCACAGCTATGTCACCTGGATGGTAAGAGAGTCCTGCAAAGGTATGTGAAAAGGGCATTGTTCTTTTGTAGATCTGTTGGTTCTGTTTGGCGGGTCGCGCAAAAGTGAGGCGGCACCTAAGCCTCCATTTCCAGATAGATCAGTGAGGCAATCGCGTCTGCATACATCTTGAAGGGTAGAGCAGTGCTGGCGGGGTTGCAAACGCATTCCATGAGGGCTCAGGCAGCCTCATGGGCAGAGCATAGTTTAGTTCCGCCGGTGGAGATCTGTAGGGTGGCAAACTTTCTCTGAACACTTTCGCCTGGATGTCCAGGCGGTGGGGGACGCTCGTTTCGGATCGGCAGTGCTTCAGGCTGGTTGTGCGGGTTAGTTTAACTGCTCTGATACATCCCAGAGGTGCGGGACTGGTCTGGAGGGATGATAAGGAAAGAGAAATTAGACTTACCTGCTAATTGTTGTTCCTTGAGAAACTCCAGTCCAGTCCTGGAACCCTCCCTGAGTGCTTTCTGTGATAATCTGTGCACACCCCGGTCCTGAAGCTGGTTCCCTTGGTGGAGGAAGTAGCCAGGGGGAGCCAGGGAGGAGTTTGGAATCAGCGTTTGGGGGAGAGGCGGACTAGAAGAGCTGTCGGTTGCTCACGCCCCGCTGGTTGGAGTTGCTCAGGCGTTCTACAGGTAGGTCTCCCCATCCTGGAGGGGGGGGGACAGGGTATCCTTCCCAGGGGATGGAGGGGGTACTAGTTTATTTAGACGTAGAAGTGTTTGTTGCATGTTTAACTACTTATTTGTTGCTCCTCTGAGTCTGCTTTGTCAATAGGTACTGGGGCTGGTAGGTGGTGCCAGGTGCATATGTACACTAGTGTCATCAAAGAGATGACATGCTCAGTTTCCAAGCTGCTGGAAGAGGTACACTACCCAGAGGTGCGGGACTGGACTGGAGTTCCTCAAGGAACAATTAGCAGGTAAGTCTAATTTCTCTTTTTGTATTAAATCAAAGAGATGCCCAACAAACAAGTCCTCCATAAATACCAGTCACCAGTCTCTCTCTTTGTAATACAAATAACCCTCTACATCTCTGCAGCCGAGACATTTTCCAGACCTCAAAAAAGGATGTTCAGTACAAACTACAATTTCAAATCATCTTATTACTGAAAACTCATAATTCTTTGCCAGCCCCTGGAATTCACAGCTCAGGAGCCCTTTGTCTTATGCTCTCAACTTTCCAGTCAGCTGCAGTCTCGCAGTTCCAGAAGTCTGGGTTCCCTCCTCAAGGACGACCATGTCTATGCAAAATGTATCAAGGAGGAGGCATTTGCATTGACCAGTGGGGCTGCCCCTTTTATTGAATTTTCATACATGCAGACAGTCATATGATTCTGTATAAACACGCAACTGTGCAGACTCAACCACAACCAGATTTGAAAGCATTAACTACACATAAATAACTACATGGACACAAAATTGCTTGCAAACCTGAAACCAGGCAGACCATTGCTTGATCACACCCAAATATATAATCACACAGACATGAACAGGTGATCATTTGCAAAGCATGACCAGGCAACCATGAATCCATTCATAACCATGTAACTGCACGATGGATGTACTTACAAAAGTGGAAGGTCTGAACTACTGCTGAGCCAGCTGTGCACCCATATATACGTTTGGGGGCCATTAACTGTATTATGTATTACATTAACTGTATTATGTATTACATAAAATGTGCTATCATATGTCTGCACCATGTCTAACAAGTATCCAAGTCCATATTTTTTGAAAAATCAAAACTAACATTAAGCTATTTTGTAACATTTCTCTTGGAAGTCTCCTCAAATGGTGATTCTAATCTTTTGTACCTCTCTTTAAGGTCAATCAGGTTTTGGTCGGGACCAACATTCCTTCTAAGATGCATGGGAGTTTATCACTCTTGTTCCTATCATTGAGAATGGTACAGCAATTGCAATTGCAAGCAAGGTAATACTATGTGGCTTTTAAATACAAACTCTCTGCCTGAAAGCTCTCAAAGGGGTTTTGGTTTTCAGTTTTAAAAACTAATTCTTTTTCTATACTGCAAAGGGGGAAATTTTTTGTGGTGTTAGGCAAAGCTCTGTTAGTTAGAGTTCATTGTTTTTTGTTCCAGCTACCCACTCACAGCTATGAGCTCTTTGAAGCCACTAACCTCATCAGGTGTTAGATCCCTCCCACCCACCCCACGTGAGCATTCTTGCTTTATAGGGCAACTCCCCAATTAGCTACACACAGGGACATAGAACAGCGCTGTTAGAACACACTTAAAAAAGATCAACTGTTTTATCTCTTAAAGGACAGCTGAGGAACAGGTAGGGACTTTGGTAGGTCTTTCTCTTTTACTTCAACAGGTACCAAAGCTCCACCAACTGAACAATAGCTGGGAAAAATCATATTGTCAAAGCTGTTGCCCCCATTACAGCTTCTGCCTCAGTCCAGACAGAGATCCCAATGCAGTTGAAGGACCTTTTCCATGTGCAGGATGCCTGCATGCTGAAGCTCTCAGGAAACAAGTGGAGGAGCTCAGAGAAGAGGTGGTGAGACTGAGAAGCATTTGAGACAGTGAGAAGTACATTGATGAGATGCTTCTTGAAACATCCAAGCTCTCCGACAGAGGTGAAGATGGGAGGATACAGAATGAAGAAAGTCACCAGAGCCTGCAGAATCAGTACTCCAACTCATCCAGCCCTTGAATTGAAGAACCAATATACAGCCCTGGAAGTGGAGGAGGTGAAAGCATCGCAGGAAAGGAAGAACCAGAGCTTGAGCACCCCAAAGTTGTAGAATCAGTGACTACCCTTCGCTTCCTTGTGGTGGTTGATGACTCTCTTCTGAGGGGTACTGAAGCATCCATCTGCCAACCAGACTTGATGTTCAGAGAGGTGTTTTGTCTGCCAGGCAGGGCCAGCCCGTCCATTGAGCGAGAATGTTTTTGGCACAGGGCACCGCGTTTCAAGGGGCCCCGCGCAAAAAACATTCTGATCTAAAAGTAAAATTTAAAATTTAAAAAAAAACTGTCTGCTGCCGGGGCCGCGGCGGCAGAATCAAGTGTGCCGCGGGGCCCCTCCTGCCCTGCATCAGCTCCCTCTTTGCAGCTGCAGTCACACATGCCGGCTTTCAGAGCGCGAGGGGAGAGTTTCTCCCTTGCAGCTCTGTTAAGCCCGCGGGGGCTGATGGGAAGTTCCCATCAGCCCCCGCGGGCTTAACAGAGCCGCGAAAGGGAAACTCTCCCCTCGCGCCCTGAAAGCCGGCGTGTGTGACTGCAGCTGCAAAGAGGGAGCTGATGCAGGGGAGGGCAGGCTCTGCCGGGCAGGGGGGGCCCCGCGGCACACTCGATTCTGCCGCGGCTCCGGCCCCGGCAGAGGCAGCAGACAGTTTTTTTTATTTTAAATTTTCCCTGGGCTGGGGGGTGAGGGGTTAGGAGTGGTGATGGGCTATGGGGGAGCTAAGTCTTGATATGGGCTGATGGGATTAGGACTGGTAATGAGCTATGGGGGGCTTCAACTGAAAATTGGGTGATGGGGGTTAGGACTAGAAATGTGCTGATGGGGAGGTTAGGACTGGTAATAGGCTATGGGGGGCTAGGACTGGTAATGGGTTGGGGGGGTTGCTAGGACTGGAAATGGGCTGAGTGGAAGGGAAGGCTTGAATTGCAAATAGCTGATGGGGAGGGGGGCTTGGAATGGAAATGGGCTGAGTGGAAGGGGGCTTGAACTGTAAATAGCTGATGGGGACGGGGCTTGGAATGGAAATGGGCTGAGGGGAAGTGGGGGGCTTGAACTGCAAATAGCTGATGGGGTGGGGGGCTTGGAATGGAAATGGGCTGAGTGGAAGGGGGCTTGAACTGCAAATAGCCGATGAGAAGGGGGACTTGGAATGGGCTCTTATGGGAGGGAGCTAGGACAGGAAATGGGCTGATGGAGGGGCTAGGATAGGACTGGGAATTGGGTGTTGGGGGAGCTAAGATTGGAAATGGTCTGTGGTGGGGCTTGGATTGAAATGGACTCATGGAGGGGCTAGAACTGGAAGTAGGCACATGGGGGGCTTGGATTGGAAATGGGCTGAGTGGAGGGGAGCTAGGATTTGACATGGGCTGATGGTGGGGCTAGGAAAGGACTAGAAATGGGCTGATGGGAGGCTGGTATTGGAAATGAGCTGATGAAGGGACTCGTATAGGACTGGAAATGGATGGGGGAGCTAGGACTGGAAATGGGCTGATGGGGGGACTAGAAGGGAGCGGATACTGGGTGGGGCTGGAACTAGAAGGGAGCTGATGTTGGGGGAGATTAGAAGGGGATGGGGCTGGGAGAGTGAAATGGAGAGGGGAAAAATATTTTGTGTGGGAGGGAAGAAAAATCTACAATTGGCCGGGTGTTGGGAGAGTAAGTGGGGATTGAGGATGGAGGGGTAAAATTTGAGTGGATGAAATAGGAATGAGGAAAGAGCAAAAGGAGAAAGATTAGTATGTTAAAACAGATGTAGAGGTAGAATGGAAAAAAACTAGAAGAGTGAAGAAAGGACAAATGGACAGCAGACGATGGAGAGTTAGCAGAAGACACAAATAAACCAGAAGAAAGTGGCTGGAACAATTGCAACTGAAAAAAAAAATGCACAAAAGGTACAAAGATATCTCTTTATTTTGAATTTATTAACTGGACTATGTCAGCTCTGGGAAATGTGCATCATTAACATCGGTGCTTTGTTTAGTACAAGAGGAAATTAATTTATAGTTTTATTTCTACAGTGTTGTACATTCCAAGTTTGGCTTTTGGGGTTCCCAGTTATTGTCTTCCTGTTTCTAAATTGTGATTCCTTGTTTGGTGATGGTCTATGTTCTGCATGTGTAACTGAGCTGAGGTATTCTGTTTATGTAATTCCTATTTGACATTGCCACTTGTTCTCTTTCCCCAGTAGGTCATGTATTGTTATTCTCTGAAATGTATTGGTTTAATATTTGCAGTGTTGCCTTTTGATAGGTATGGTATGATGTTTTATGAGTCCTTGTAGTGCTGTTAGGATACGGCAGGTTTGCTATGGGTTTAAATGGGCAGTGTTTGTAGTAGTTCCTAATGTGCCTGGCAGTTGGCACTGTATTATAGTAATGTAGAAATCTTTTAGTCTTTCTTTATCCATACACTCATGAAGAAGCATGTTTACTAAAAGTTAGTGTATGGTAACATTATGCAAATATTTATTCAAATGAGGCTCCTTATGCAAATGAGGCCCCGCACCAAGTCTCCGCACATGGCCCCGCACCCCCCTTGGGCCGCCCCTGCTGCCAGGTACCAAAATCCGCAATGTTATGGAGAGTTTGCAGAGACTCATCAAGCCTACTGACTATTATCCGATGTTGCTCATCCATGTCGGCATAAATGATATTTTTTTATTTATTATTTTTATATATACAGCGCTCTTAAAAATCAGCACGGTTCACAGACAACAATTTGTGCAGAACAGGTACTCCATTAAGCACTTACATTGAACTGGAGATTGAACTTGGGTTTCAACTAGGGTAACTATATAGAACTATCTACAGTTATCTACAGTATGTATATGAGTTGTCTGTCATTCAAGAGTTCTTGGTAGTGTGTGAGATGGATGAGGTTGAGAGTTACTGGGCTGATAGTAGTGCAAGAGAAAGAGGTGATGCTTTAGTGCCTTTCTGAATTGGATAAGGTCTGTTATGGTCCTAATGGAAGCTGGGAGTGCATTCCAACATATGGGGGCATAGAATTTGAAGGCCCGGTTTTTTGTTGCCTGGGTGCATTTTGTTATCTCTATTGGGATTTTTAAAGTATTGGCGGCGAATGATCAGGTCCATCAAGCCCAGTATTCTGTTTCCAACAGTGGCCAAACTAGGTCATATGTACCTAGCAGTTTCCCCAAGAGACACAAGTTCCACAATGCTTGTACTGGGTCAAGCATTGATATCTTCGGTCACTTCTTAATAATGGTTTATGGACCTTTCCTCCAGGAACTTGTCCAAACCCTTTTTTAAACCCAGCTACACTAACAGCCTTTACTACATCCTCTGGTAACAAATTCCAGAGTTTGATTACACGTTGAGTGAAAAAATATTTTCTTTTATTGGTCTTAAATAGTTTACCCTGTAGCTTCATTGCATGTCCCCTAGTCTTTCTATATTCTGATAACGTAAACAATCGATTACGTTTACCCGTTCCATTCCGTTCATTAATTTAAAGACTTCTATCATATCTCCCCTCAGCCGTCTCTTTTCCAGTTTAAAGAGCCCTAACCTTTTTAGCCTTTCTTCATAGGAGTATCCTTCCATCCCCTTTACCATTTTGGTGGCTCTTCTCTTAACCTTTTCTAAAATCGCTATATCCTTTTTAAGATACGGCGACCAGAATTGCACACAATATTCAAGGTGCGGTCTCACCATCGAACGATATAGAGGCATTATAATATCTTTTGTTTTATTTTCCATTCCTTTCCTTATCATACCTAGCATTCTATTTGCTCTCTTGGCCACCGCTGCACATTGGGCCGAGGGTTTTAACATGGTATCCACAATGACGCCTAAATCTTTTTCCTGGGTGGTGGTTCCTAATGTGGAATCTTGCATCGTGTAACCATAGTTTGGGTTGTTCTTCCCTAGGTGCATAACCTTGCACTTGTCCACATTAAATTTCATCTGCCATTTTGATGCCCAGTCTTCCAATTTATCAAGATCCTCTTGCAATTTTTCACAATCCTCTTCGGTTTTAACAACTTTAAATAGTTTTGTGTCATCTGCAAATTTGATAACCTCACTCGTTATTCCACTTTCCAGGTCATTTATGAATATGTCAAAAAGCAGCGGACCCAGCACAGATCCCTGGGGTACACCACTATTCACCTTTCTCCATTGGGAAAATTGGCCATTTAGCCCTACCCTCTGCTTTCTATCTTTTAACCAGTTCCTGATCCACAATAGTACACTGCCTCCTATCCCATGACTCTTTAGTTTTGCCAAAAGTCTCTGATGAGGGACCTTGTCAAAGGCTTTCTGAAAGTCCAGATACACAATATCAACCGACTCACCTTTGTCCACCTGTTTATTCACTCCTTCAAAAAAACATAACAGATTAGTAAGACAAGATCTTCCTTGTCTAAAGCCATGTTGGCTGTCTCCCATTAGGTTGTGACTATCTACATGCTGAGTAATTTTATTCTTTATGATGGTTTCTACCATTTTTCCCGGTACTGACGTCAGACTCACTGGTCTGTAGTTTCCCAGATCACCCCTGGAACCCTTTTTAAAAATTGGTGTTACATTGGCGATCCTCCAATCTTCAGGTATTAGAGATGATTTTAATGATAGTTCACAGATTACTGATAGCAGGTCTGCAATCTCATATTTCAGTTCTTTCAACACCCTTGGATGAATTGCTTAACAAATATTTCTGTGTTCACAGATGAAGGGCCAGGAGCAAGACCTCAGAAAACACCCACAAATAGGAACAGAAGTGATGAGGAGCTTGAACAATTTTCAGAAGACTGTGTTCATGAGGAACTAGCTAAACTAAAAGTAGATAAAGTGACAGGTCTGGATGGGATGCATCCGAGAATATTGAAGGAACTTGAGAACGTTGCCGCCTTGCCGTCCTGCTCTTTTCCCTCAGTTTCTGTCTTCTGCTTCAGTGTGCAGATGGCTTTCCCCTCCGTTTGTTGGGTTTACATGCCCTTTTCATTATTTTCTTTAGTTTCACTTTCTCTACAGTCCCGCGGCATCCTTCCCCTTTCGAAAACCTCCGTTTAAAAAACAAAATTGCATTGGGGCTCTGGCTGCTGCTGCAGAATTTCTCTGAGGTGGCTAACAAAGAGCTTTCTCATCGGGAAGAGGAGAAAAGCCTCTGGCAGTCACTGAACAGTACTGTCAAAGAGGAAAAAAATCCTGAAGAGGAGTAAAGCCTCTGGCAGTCCTTGACTAGTGCTGTCAGAGAAGAACAAAAAAAAAACCCCCAGAAGAAACAGATGACTTCAGCTCCTGCTTCAACCCCTATCCCATTTGGCTCAGACAAAGCATGATTGGGACCTGAAGGGGCCGCTGAGGGCTCGGAGGCAGTTCTCTTATCAGTGCCAAAGTCAAAGTCATTGGCCCAGAGCTTTAAGAATCAGGCTAGAGGCTCGACTCCATCTTCTCCTAACTCGGCCTCCGATATACAATCCACGAAGCCGGAAATGCCAGTAAGTCACAAACATATATCTAAGAGCATACCCGCAAAAGCGACCCTGCCAGCACTCACAGCTCCAAGGAATCGTGACCCCATTAGTGTAAGGGGGCATTTCAACAAAATCCTCCTCCCTTACGTCCAAGAAAACAAGGCAGCATTCAGACCCTGTCCCATCCTTGTCGCATGTAGTCCCTCCGCCTGATGACACCTTCTTCAGAGACCCTCTTCTGCAGTTGTTATGCTGGTTCGTCCAGGACTCTGCAGCCCTTCTGTCAGCTGCCCTGTCTGTTGAATCTTACCAGCAAGCCTCCCCGAAGAGTATCCCTGTCCTTCTGGATCGTTGTGATTATGAATCCCTGGGTAACGATGCCTATTCAGCAGAAAGTGCCTCTTACTCCCATCAGTGGGATATAGCGCCCCCCCCTCTTGGCAGATGTCAAAGTGACACCATCTTCAACTATGGATCATGAGCCTCTCGAATATCTCTCCTACCCCACATTTCTCCCAAAATTATCCAAGGCACTGGCCCCTCAGTGACTCCCAGACCTCTACTAATAAAAAAGACCTTCAGTCCATTTTAAAAGCTTGTAGTACCCCGAAGGAGATCTTGGCCATGCCAGTCCCACAAGTCTTGCAGGATCTCCCTGTGTCGGCCTGGAGCACCCCAGCTTCAGGCACGCCATGGTTCGTCGCCTCAACCTTAAATATAAAGTATTGCCCACACTGGGTTTCCAACATCAACAACTCCCTCATCAGTCCATCATTTCTGAGTCAGTTCTTAAGAAAGCTAAGTCCTCCAAAACGCCTGTCCAGACTCTGCCAGGGAAAGTTCAATGGACTTTGGATTCAGTGGGCAGAAAAACCTTTCAGAGTGTTATGCTCACCATGAGAATTTTAATACACCAACTTCAGATGCTTCAATACCTTCACGATCTGATCTCACAATGGCTGGACTCGGCTCCCATCCCAGGACCGGAGTATCACAGCCTTCAGGAAAATCTGAAAAAGTGTCTTTATCATATCATTCGCATCACCTACGATGCCTTTGATTCAGCTGCCTGAACCACAGCTACATCTATTTTTGCTCGACGCACAGCTTGGCTCTGGGTTTCTGGTCTCATGGATGATCTTCATGACCAGTTGGCAGATGCCCCCTGTCAGAAAGATAGCCTCTTCGGCGCTAAGGTCCAGAAGGCTGTTTCAGAAATGAAAGAACATTCCTCCATGGTGCGAGAACTTTCAGCTCAACCTCTGGAGCAATCCCAACAGTCCTGCCATCCTCCATACTCTCAATACAAGAGAGCATACCACCACCAGTACTTCCAGAAGTCTAACCCTCGACGTCGTTATCAGCCTTTTTCTCGGCCTTCACCTCAATGTCAGTCTACTTCTGCTTATCCTCAGCATTCCAGACAAAGAGATAGGAAGCAACCTGTGGCTGCCTTAATGCAACCGCCAGGCCGACTCCCAGTTTTTGACTATCTACCTGTCGGAGGGCGAATCCAGCACTTCCATTACTACAGACCGGTGGGTTCTCAGCATCATTCTATCTGGCTATAAACTCAGTTTCACTGCCATCCCTCCTCAGACATTACCTCCACCAAGCAAGACCTCCCCCCCTTCATCTAACTATTCTCGAAGAAGAGATCTCCACGTTGCTCCACAACCATGCCATCGAGCCTGTACTGGAATCAGAATGCAACTGGAGCTTTTACTCCAGGTTCTTTCTGTTACCCAAAAAATCGGGAGGCCTTCACCCCATCCTCGATCTCCAGGACCTGAATCTCTGTATCAAAAAAGAAAAGTTCAAGATAGCATCCCTAGCCACTTTACTTCCTCTCCTGCGACAGAACGACTGGCTCGCCTTTCTGGATCTCAAAGACGCCTACACTCATATTCTCATTCACCCTCGTCAATGGAAATACCTCAGGTTCCGCTTCAAGACGGAACACTACCAGTACAGAGTTCTACCTTTCGGGCTCTCTTAGCTCCAAGAGTCTTCACAAAGTGTCTGACGGTCACTGCAGCACATCTACCCAAATAGGGCCTCTGTATTTACCCCTACCCTGGATGACTGGCTCATTTCAGGTCCAGACAAGACTTTGACTCAAACATCAGTACACATAACAGCGTTGCTCCTCCAGAGACTTGGCTTCATCATCAACTTCCAAAAGTCCGAGTGCGAACTTCTTCAGTTTCTGGAGTTCATAGAAGCTCATTTAAACACAACCAAAGCGCAAACTTACTTACCATCCAGAAGAATCTCCATCCTGCAACAGCACACTACCCAACTCCTGGCCTCTCGAAGGGCTTCAGCACACACTATCTTGTGCCTGTTGGGACACATGGCAGCCTCAGTACACGTGATTCTGTTCACATGCCTCTACATGCGACCCTCCAGTGGCACTTCAAGCTCAATTGGAATCAGCATACTCGGTCCCTTCGATGCCAAGTTCCTCTGTCCAGACCCAATCACCAATTGCGACATTCCCTTTGGTGGTGGATGCTCCCATCCAGCCTCACGGAGGGAAGTCCTTTTCTGCAGCAGTCCCATCAGCTTACTCTCACCACAGATGTCTCTCATATGGACTGGGGTGCTCATCTGCTGCATCTTATGACTCAAGGTCATTGGTCCAGCAAAGAGTCTTCTCTGCAAATCAACCTACTGGAGATGCGTGCAGTATACTATGCCCTTCAGGCCTTCCAACTTTGGGTCTGCAACAAACCATTCCTGGTAGAAACCGACAATCAAGTCACTATGTTCTACATCAACAAACAGGGTGGCTTTGTGCCCAATTCATCAGAGTCTTCAATACCGCAGTTTATCTTCCCGGGGTCCACAACCAGTTGACGGACTCCCTCAGTCGCTGCCTCAAGCCTCACGAGTGGTCCCTTGATCCCAAGGTTCTTCCCCCATCTTCCAAGCCTGGGGGACACCCGATGAGGATCTCTTCACATCAGACGACAACACCAAGTGTCCGCTCTGCTGTTCCCTTTGTCCCAGCTCGGACAGATGGGTGGCAGATGCCTTCCTCATCTCTTGGACAGATCGCCTTCTCTATGCTTTTCCGCCCTTCCCACTCATTCCTTGAGCACTGCTCAAAGTTTGTGTGGACAGAGCGACTATAATCCTCATTCCCCCTTGATGGCCCAGACAAATGTGGTATCCATATGTCCTCGATATGACTCAACACGGTCCCTAGCCTCTTCCGCTTCATCCCTTCCTGCTAACACAGCAGAAAGACTATCTCCTCCACCCCAACCTCCAATCGCTCGCTCTAACCGCTTGGAAGTTGAAGGGCTAACTGATCCTGTCTACTCCATACAAACTGTACTCCAGGCATCTCAACGCCCATCAACGCAGCGTTCATATAATTCTAAATGGACTTGTTTCTCTCACTGGACTTCGGCATGAGCTTTGGACCCCATTACCTGTCCCCTCAATCATATCCTCACTTATCTCCTTCACCTATCTAACTCTGGACTAGAGACTTCGTCAATTTGTTATCATCTCTCTGCCAGAGCTGCGACCCATTGGCATGCGAAATGGCAAGCCGATCTTCATGCGTCCTTTAGTCTCCCACTTCATGAAGGGTCTGATGAACACTAAGCCTCCTCTGAAGCCTCCTGCCCCAGCGTGGGATCTCAGTGTGGTTCTCTCAGTATTCATGCAGCCACCTTTTGAACCCCTGGGATCTGCTGCATTAAAGCATCTCACTCGGGAAAACTATCTTTCTAGTCACTATTACCTCTGCCAGACATGTTAGCGAACTCCAGGCTCTAGTCCATTATTCTCCATATACTCAGTTCCTTCATGATAAAGTTCTATTAGGTACTCATCCTAAGTTCCTTCCAAAGGTGGTTTCCAGTTTTCACCTCAATCAATCTATTGTTTTTTCTGCCTTCTTTCCAGCAGCACAGCCGGATTCACTTGAACAAGCACTACATTCTTTGTACTGCAGATGAGCTTTGCTGTACTATCTACAAGCTACCAAACAGCTTTGCCAGTCTTCCCAGCTTTTTGTCACCTTTAACCCTAACAACCCAGGCCAGACCCACATCTAAACAGACCATCTTCTCCTGGATTGTGGACTGTATTTCTTTTTGTTATGTTCAAGCAGGTCATGCTTCACCCAGACGAGAAGATCCACTGTCTTCGTGGACATCTGTACATACTTTCACAAAGCACTACAGCTTAGATCGTTCTTCATCCACGGACCTTGCCTTTGGCCAGGCTGTTCTGCATAGCCTCTTTGCCTAAGGACTCCGCCTCCCAATTTTTACCCAGGCTATGTGTATTAATGGACTTTTTGGCGGCCCTCAGCTCTGAACTCACCTAAAGTGTGCCTGATTGAAAACAGAGAAAGTGTAGTTGCTACCTGTAATGGGATATGCAGCCACACTTACCCACCTGCTGTCCCCTCACATAAGATTACTATCCTACCCCAACATCTGCAACTGCTACCACTGGTTGTCTTACATCCTGCTGACCACTTCATGTAACCTACAGCATCTGATGGAATCCAACTGTCTTGCTTGTCTTCACAATCATTACCTGTATCTGTTCTTCTTACCTGCTCTGAGTGCTCAAACATTGCACTCGCTTGCTTTGGAAATTTACTGAGGGAACAGAGCGGGACAGCAATGCGGGAAGCAGCACGCATGCTCAGAGAAGTCAGTGGACAGCACCTAGAGTGTGGCTGTATACCCCTGCTGTATACGAGAACCCCCATACAGGTAAGCAACTACGCTTTCTCTTTGAGCACCGTGAAGGGTCTTACACCGTGCTCCGAGACCAAACATACAAAACATCAATTGGTATGTCTCCATCTTTCCAAAAGCAACCTCCCTATTTATCCCCCCCTCACACCCTTCTCTACACATTCTGCAGACAGATCTGTGGAATCATCAAAATCACCCTGGGTCTTAACCATTGGGATTAATCGAACATTCAGATGGTCATCTATCCATCCCCCCGGCTTTTCCTCTGTTCTATCAGGTCCGCCGCTATAGTGTCAATAATTCATTTCGAGCTTCCGATGTCAATGTGTCAATGTACCTGCCCACAATACCAGGAAATTCCCCCATTTTTTGGCATTTCCTTTGGATGCCATGCATTCCATCAACATCAGGTGGTGAAATCCATTCTGCCATTCCCAATATGATGGAGCTGTGCCCTTTCTTCAATGTCACAGCAGGGGTTGTTTCCCTATCATGCACACTTTCTACACCAGCAACCGAGTGCAATATCCCTTGGGTCGGGAGGGAGTTAGTTAGTCTAACACTTTTAGCGTGCCTGTCCATTTCACAGGTTGTCTTAACAGCGTCTCCACATAACTCTGGATCTGGTGCAAGTATTGCTGTATCCTCCTATATTTCAACCACATATGACCTAAATCGGCCATTACTCCACACCGGGGACAGCTACTGCTCTGGGCCACTCCACTGCGGCCGGTTTCATCTGGGAGAAAATTGTGCCCGACTGAGTGCTCAAAATTGAAGCTCTTGCAGTTACGCCCCCTTCAGCACATTTGGGATACGCGCTATAGCTCGTCTCACTGCTCCCGGCTCTACCTTGATGCCCAGTTCTTTCGTCCAACACCTCTCTACTACAGAGAAGTCCCGCACTGGAGACCAAGTTTGCAGTTTACAGAAGAAGTGTGAGACTGACATATGCTCCTGATCTCCAAGCTCAAAAAATTGTAATCCTTGGGCCAAAGTCTCCACTGCCAGACTCTCCAGGGGGAGATACCTGGTGTAATGGCTTAACTGTAAGTATGCA
This sequence comes from Ichthyophis bannanicus, assembly GCA_033557465.1. Classification (NCBI taxonomy): domain Eukaryota; kingdom Metazoa; phylum Chordata; class Amphibia; order Gymnophiona; family Ichthyophiidae; genus Ichthyophis; species Ichthyophis bannanicus. The sequence continues at coordinate 129,270,861 of CM066048.1, forward strand.
AATACATTGGTTTCCTTCAAATTAAACTGCATGGGGTGCAGAAAACGTTTTGACATGTCCCTCAAGGTCTGCCACATGCCCGAGCTATACAGCCCAAGACTTTACCAATCACGAAACACCTGACTCTGTGCCCAGTGTAAATTGAGGGTTCTCTCTGATCGATAGAAAACTAGTACTAGTCAGGGAGATATGCCATTGTGAGCATAAATACTTCCATATTCCTTGTACTAGGTGGCATAGTAAAGCCGTACAATTCATGTGATATAATCGGGGGTCACTGGATAGTTGAATTCCTAAATACCGGAAAGCATGATACACCCATCAGAGCAGAAACCCTGTCCCCTACTGAGCTTGTAATTGCCCTGAAACATCCAATGCTTCTGATTTAGCTATATTCAACTGTAGCCCCGAAATCTGACCAAAATGAGTGAATTCTGATAGCAGTTTCGGTAGGGAAGTGCATGGCTGAGTTATGTGAACTAAAAGGTCATCTGTGACAGCCGATATCTTGAATTCAGAGTACCTGATCCGCACCCCAGCCACTCCCCACCACTGTACAACCATTCACTGGAAGGGATCCAGGGTTAAGACAAACAGGAGGGGAGACAGAGGGAGTGTTCCTCATTCCAATTCAAAGGCCTCTGAGGTAAAACCATTAATCATCACCACAGCGGTCGACCTTGTATAAAGCAGATGAACCATTTGAATGAAGGAGTTTTCTAGGCCCTATAGAGGCAAAAGATGAAAAAGATTCTCTCATCCCACTCTATAAAATGCCCTCTCGGTGTCAAAGCTGATTAATAGTGATAGAATCTGATTCTCATGCACCCACTCTAGGGAAGCTACTATCTTCCGCATATTGCTAGCGGCATAATGTCCCCTTACGAAACCTACTTAGGAGATCTGCACCAGGTTCAGAAGAAGTGGCGGTAACCTATCTGCCAGGATTTTTGCCCAGAGTTTCAAACTGAAATTAATTAATGATATTGGGCGGTACAATCTTTCCTTCAGAGGGTCTTTGTCAGGGTAGATATTAATGTTATGTATGCTCGATTATCACCCCACAAGAAACCTGTCATATGAATACGGTCACAGTACATTACTGCCAGGGGACCAACCACCTGTTCTTGCAAAAGTTTGTAAAATTTGACTGTAAATCCATCAGGGCCAGGTGCTTTACAACATTGTGACCAACTAATTGCTAAGGACACCACCTCTGCAATGGTGGGAGCCCCTAGTGAGGCCATCTGCTGCTCTGTGAGGCGAGGCAGAGGAAGATCTTGAAGGTACTCTGTTACCCTAGTGGGAGAAACCAGATTCCCCTTGTAAAGGGTCTGATAGTAGGCCCGGAAGAGGCGTGCTATTGTTAGGGTATCTCTGCACAATCGACCTGTTTCGTCTCTTGGTGCTTGAACCGTCTGCATTCCTCTGGGGCCTCACAGGCAAGCAGTTTCCAGGTTTTGTCCCTGTACTGAAAGAGCTGGAATTTATAATACATTAAAGATTTTTTTGCTCTTTGATGGAGGACCTCGTTTAGAGCGGCCTGGGTCTCCAGAAGATAGTCTCGTTTCTGAGCCTGTCTGCCTTGTATTTTATCATCTAACAGCTACAACTTGGCGTTCTAAGCATACCACCCAAGCATCGAGGAGCTGTCATCGCGGGGCAGTATATGCCAAGATGTCTCCCTGAAGCACCACCTTCGCTGCCTCCCAAAATAACTGGGGTGTCTCCTGATGTTGCTCATTATGAGTCTGATATGATTGCCATTGATCGCTAATATAAGTTTGAAACTGTTCATCTTTATATAACTCGAGAGGAAAGCACCATGTCTACCCAGATAGGGGCATGATCAGAGATTTCAGCCGGGCCTATTTTTGCATTCTCTATGTGAGAAAACAGACACTGAGGTAAGAAGGTAGTCAATACGAGTGCTAGTTCCATGTGCTCGAGATAGGTGAGTATAATCTCTATCACAAGGCTGAAGAAGCTGCCACGGGTCCACTAAATCTATATGAAGCCAGAAAAGCTGCAATATACAAGTGGTCCTGTTACGAGTGCCAAAATCCCTATAAGATGTGTCCATCAGGGGTCCAATACCCGTGAGATCTCCTCCTACTACCAACTTGTCCTTAGGGATTTGGTTCCAGAATGGAGGCCAGCTGAGCGTAAAAAGAGCATCTGGGTTGCCTGGGCCATATATGTTACAGAAAACCAAGGGATAGCCCTCCAGTTTCTCTTGTAGTATAACATACTGTCCTTGTGGATGCTGCGTAGTCTCTGATACATACGAACCTAACCCATTTGTGTATCAAAATCACTACCCCACATTTTCAGCCCTGAACTGGCGTGCCATATACTTGGCCGACCCACTCTCTATGGTGTTTAGCACGCTTTGCAGCTGACTGGTGTCGTGAAGTACAGGGTTCAGAACCAAGGGAGGCAGAGGATTCACTGCAAAGTGAAACCAGAACTGTCAGTGCTGAAACAAGCATGGAGGGTTGGCATGGAAACCCTAAACAAAGAACGTCACAGAGTGTTAGGGAACGCCCATCCCCTGAGCTAGCTCCTGCCTCATCAGGGAAGTGGGAACACCTGGTGGGAGGTGTGGCTCAGCACAACGGAGAAAGAAACTTAGCTAAAAAGCCTTTAGTTAAATATAGGACAGAGAAGGGGAAGGAGAAAGAGACGGACATAGTCTCAGATACGGAGACAGAAGGAAAAGGCAGCACAGCAAGCGTGGAGAAAGCTGAAAGAAGGAGAAAACCAGAGAAAGATAGATACTCCGAGGGCAGCCAAGGTCTGGGGCTGAGAGAAGGAAAAAGGGAAAGAAATCCCAATTCCACTCGGAGGAACTTCTCAGAGGAAGAGAGCTGGGGAAGATATTCAAGTCCAGTTCCCAGGGAGCAGTGCTCAACTACAAAAAGCACTGGGGATTTTTACTATCCAAAAAGCAGAGACGTTTATTCTGGGAACCAGAAAAGACAACCACGCTGTGCTCCCAACAGACAGCCTGCAGGTAAAGCTTATTTCCCTGATACCAAGCTTTTATCAAAGGGGAGAGAAAAGTTTTACCAACCTTTTTGTAGCCAAGGGAGATTCCTGGGAGAAAGCAATTCTAAAGGCAGACACAGAATTCCCTGTAGCCAAACAGAAGAGGGAAACGTATATCCTTTTAATTACAGAGGGCTGTGTGCACAGGAAGCCAAACACCCAGACTCACAGAGCAGGTTGGGGGAAGGGAACCCTGTAATTGGAACGGAGAGGTTTGCGTGGCAGGCAGAAGAACCCTCTCTAAGAGACCATAAGGAAGAAGGTGATCTTATGCAGTGGGACCCTTATCAACCCCCTGAGTCCGAAGTGTTTATGGACTGCTCTTATATGGTGGCAGACAATGTGCAGTCCCTTTGTTAATAATACTGGATTTTGCTGAAGGAAGAAAAACAGCCAAAAGAAGTATTTTGGAGGGAAACTGTTTTATTCTTTTTGATTCCGTAACAGCTGAAGATAAGCATTATTTAAGTTGCCTATTTTTGTTCACATCAGGAGTATGGTTTCTTTGTAAATATATTCTTTGTTCATGGTCATCAACATCCAACCCCGGGAGGGGCAATAAATCCTAATTTAACCTGAACCACTCGTGCACAACTTGGACTCATTCTTACTACTGTAGGACTACATTACCCAGGAGGCCTTTCCAAACCTCCATTTAAAGTTCACAGTATAAGAAACACAACTACCCACTTGCCTTGCCCACGCTAAATGCCTCTGGGAGGGTGAGTGGTGACACTGGTGCATTTCCTGGAGAAAGGCCACATCACATCTATGGCATGCTAATGCTCGTATTATTTTGGAACGTTTCATCGGAGTGCCGAGACTGCAGATGTTCCAGTAGAGGACTCTCAGCCCTTTTCTGGATCAGTCCTGCCCAGAGCAAAGATATGATAGGGAAACCCCCCCAGCCTAGGGACTCCCCCCCTCCAAGGTTGTATAATATATTATCTAATCTGTCTTCAGAACTTGTCTTCCCTGTGCTAACCTCCCTCCCTCTGCCACCCCCCACCACCTCCCCAAGCCCTATCCCATCCCTACCATCCACTCTCCACTCAGGAGTTCTCCACAGGGACTCATCACACGTAGGGGCTCCACCAGAAGCCAAGATATACAGACACCAAGCTATCCCCCCACTCCAGACATTCACCACATTCAATACCCACAACATTCACATCTAACACAACTCCACTTATTCATAGATCACTACCCTCTGTTCAACCAGTCCTTCCCCCTGAACTTGAAGATTCCAAGCAAGAAAACACGTTATAGTGTTCCCTTGGTGGGAGCAACCTCCTGCCGCGATAAGAAGGGTACCAAGGATGGTGGGGGACACTGTTCCCTCTAAGCTGTGCGCGTGTGCGCGCGCGCGCGCACGCACACACCTCGCTGAGTGAGCGCACATACTTTACAACAGAGCGCACAAAAATTACAGTTCTGATTCTGATAGAAAACACAGACGTTCTTAAAATTGAAAAGTTGTTGTGTATTTATGGTTTTCACAAGTCCTACAATATTTTCTCATGCAATCAATGTGGTGTACATACTGTATTCTGATGTGTAGTCAAATTTTAAAGTATATAACTCCGAGTGTTGTTATGTGGCGCACAAAAATTTAACCTTCCTTCAAAAGCTGCACAGCTGATATTTTATGCGCACACAGCCTACAGAAAATTAGAGGGAACATTGGTGGGGGAGTCCTCAATTACTAAAATCCATCCCAGACAAACATATCCCTCCCATATCCCGGTCTCCCCTCAGCATCCTCACCCTGGCTTCTCTGATGTATTTTACCACCCCTCTCCCCATCCATATTACCTTCCCATCCTCTCCTGTTCCATGGTGTCATTCCTTCCCCTATCCCAATAGCGTATCCACTCATTCATCATCCTAGAACACCTGCTATTCACCCATCCGTACCCCATTCGTCCTACTTATCAGCTACACATCCGTCATCCTGCTGTGGGAAGGGATGTCCCAGACACCAGGTTTCCACCAGTAACCATCCCAAAGAAATCACATCACCAGTACCCTCCCATACAGGACAAGCAGAGATGTTCAACTGAGTTCCCTTTAGAACAAATGGGCAAACCTGAGCATCAGGGTGAAAGATATACTGGGAGGTGGGGGGTGTCCAGTGATATAATAAAATTAAGAAAAAAAGAAAAAAGGGAAAACAAAACATATGGAATGCATAAAATTCAAGGAGAGACAGTCTCCAAAAATAAAGAAAGGTCTAGTCTAATACTAAAACAAAATGCAAAAGAATAATATAATATGAGCAGACAAAACGGGAAGTTTAAAATAGGAAGAAATAAATTTAAAATAAATTAAGAAGGGAGAGGTATATATTGTACATGTTACAGACCACATAGAGTATATTTAGCCAATATAAAGATCCTGCGATTCTGAGGTTAGGGCTGTCCAAATAGCCTTTACCGTCTGATAGGCCCACCAGTCAATGCACCATAGGACTTGTCAAGCCGGGGAAGTCTCAATGGCACACATTAAGTTTTGGGGAAGAAAATCCAACTCCCCTGCTTTTATACACTATGCTGTCAAGTAGGTGTATTCCTCAGGGTCCAGACATTGCTACCTGCAGTGGGAGGCCTCCTGGGCTTCTGAGTCTTTCACCAGCCACTCGGAAGAGAGTCACTCCGACAAACCCTCCAGAAAGGAGAGAGGCTCCGTAGATGTGGCAAAATGGAGCTGCTGGCATTGATGTTCCACCCGGAGCTTCACTGGGTATTATAGCGAAAACTGGATCCCCTTAGCATCAAATTGACCACAGGTGGCAGTAAATTCCTTCCTCCTCTCACTTACTAGGAAGAACAGTCTTGAAAAATCAGGAGGTCTGCTGAAGATTTAGAGGTGATCCGTTGTGCTCGTGCCACCCAGAGCACTGCCTCCTTCTGGGTATAACTGTGGAAGCGTGCAATGACCACTCTTGGCCGTTTGGAGCCTTTTTGCCATGGGCCCAGTCTATGCGCTCTTTCTATTAAGATTTTCTCGTCTGGTCTCCTAGGCGCAAGTTTGCAGAGAGCCATGTTTCCAGGAAACCCCGCAACTCTCCATCCGCGACGGATTCGGCCACTACGACAAAATGCAGGTTTTTCCGATGGCCTTGATTTTTGAGGTCATCCAATTTGTCAGTATGTTGGTTTGAAAGAGCTTCCAATCGTTGAAGGATCTGGGCATGAGATTGTTTTAAGTTCTCTGCAATGGAGATCCAATTCTCCACCTGTGCCATCCGGCCTCCAAAATCTGAGACAGCCTGGGTGACCTGTGAAATTTGGTCTGAGAGGCCGACAGAACCCCTGGGAAAGGTAGGGTCTGCGATTTTGGAGTCAGGGCTGTGACTCTTCTCTTGGCGGGCCTTTTTAGCAGCCATCCGAGGGGTCAAACATCACTGTACCTCCTCTCAAGGCAACCAACAGCAATACAGAGCCAGTGATATCGTAAGGCGAGTGTCTGGGGGATTAAGGACTTAAGTTAGTATTAATTCCAAGCGGATTATCCCGGAGCCGAGAAGAAAGACGTCTCCTTGGTTCACCACATCACATGATCCCCCCAATCCAATTCTTTTCAATATCTTTGTTAGTTATATTGCAGAAGGGCTATCAGTTAAGGTTTGCCTGTTTGTGGATGATACCAAAATCTGCAATGGAGTAGACACCCAGGAAGGAGTAGATAACATGAGGAGGGATCTACCTGAGCTTGAAGAATGCTTTAGAAATTGGCAAAAATGCAATGTGTGCCTTCGAGTCAGTCCTGACTCCTGGTGACCCAGAAGCTCCTGGGTTTTCTTGGCAGTGTCACTGGAAGTAGATTGCCAGGCCTTTCTTCCGAGGCAATGGAGGGTTAAGTGACTTGCCCAAGGCAGCTGAGATTTATTGCTAAAAAATGCAGGGTCATGCATTTAAGCTGCAAAACTCCAAGTGTAGGGGGTGAAATACTTCTGTCCACAAAAGAAGAGCGGGACCTGGGCATGATTGTGTTTGATGTCTTAAAGTAGCTAAACAGGTAGAAAAGGTGACAGTGAAAGCCAGAAGGATGCTTGAGTGCACAGGGAGAGTAATGGCCAGCAGAAAAAAGGAGGTGATAGTGCCTTTGTATAAGTCTTTGGTGCAACCTCATTTGGAGTATTGTGTGCAATTCTGAAGACCAAACCTTCAAAAGGATATAAACAGATTGAGGTCGGTGCAGAGGGTGGCTACTAAAATGGTTAGTAGTTTTTGTTATAAAGCATATGAGGACAGACTTAAAGAGCCCAATTTTCGAAAGGCGTTTACAGCCCAGAAAACCGTGTAAATGCCTTAAATGGGGATATTTAACTGCACATAGACGGTTAGTGCTGTTGAATATCCCTTACTAAGTCCCCTACGCGCCCCAAATGCTATCCAGTTAGTATCGGGGCGTGTTGGGGGCTTTCTGGAGTGGAGCAGAAGCAGAGTCTGTCGCTAACCAGGCAGCAGCAATATTGCATGCTACCCGGTTAGCAACTTGCGAAAGGCGAGGAAAACCCATCCAATATCGCTGCTGCACGGTTAGTCTTGGCAGCTTCCTGTGTCTGCAGAGATCATCGGATATTCAGTGCTGTCACCATGGCATTGAATATCCGGATTAGAGGTCAGCAGGGAGGGCTATGCGCTAACACCTTGCCGAGCAAGCGCACATACTTTACAACAGAGCGCACAAAAATTATGTTTCTGATTCTGATAGAAAACAACACAGACGTCTTAAAATTTAAAAGTTATGATTTTAATTACTAGAGATTTTCCGCTTCATTTAGTAATCGTCTATTTTCATTTAATTTGATTAAAATCAATGTGGTGTACATACTGTATTCTGACGTGTAGTCAAATTTTAAAGTATATAACTCCGAGTGTCATTATGTGGCGCACAAAAATTGAACCTTCCTTCAAAAGCTGCACAGCTGATACTTTATGCGCACACAGCCTACAGAAAATTAGAGGGAACATTACGCACAGCCCTTCCCAAGTGTGTCTGACTCAATATCAGGCCCAAAGATCTTAATATGTGTACATTAGAGGAAAGGCAAGATAGAGGAAATATGATAGAGATGTTTAAATACCTCCGTGGCATAAATGCACAGGAGGAGAGTCTCTTTCGATTGAAAGCAAGTGTTGCTATGAAGGGACATTGGAGGAGGGTGAAAGGGGATAGACTCAGGAGTAATATGCAGAGATATTTCTTTATAGAAAGAGTGGTAGATGCATGGAATAGTCTCCCAGTGATTGTGGTAGAGATGAGGACAGTATCTGAATTCAAAAAAGCATGGGACAAACACAGAGGATCTCTAAAGGTAAAAAGGGGACTATTGTAGTTGATGTGATTGGGCAGACTAGATAGGCCATGTGATCTTTTTCTGCTGTCATGTTTCTATGTTTCTAATATCACGATTTCAAATTGCAAGGGTCAGGCAAATGCTGAAATTCCCAAGAGGACCTGCCTGTCCCTTGCGAATGAAACTGGTTTTGCTGCATCACTTCCGATGGTAGGTAAACAGATGTGAATTCCTGTGCACCTTAGAATGAACTTTGGTTGGGATATTTTTGTTTCAAATTTTCTTGAAAACACTATAGGACATTAAGTAGGTGGTTATAATAATGGGTATAGACCTAAATTATGCATTTCACACTATAATATACAGCATCAATTAATGGTTCCCTAAAGATCAATGTGATCCTATGTGTTTGTGAGTGAAAATATCTTTGTAGAATGAAAAAATGACTCTTGTAATTAATTACCATGTGACAGGACTGATATTGGGGGGGGGGGGGGGGGGGTGGAGGAGACAACAGGGGCCATTGCTTGGGAGTTCAGTGTCACAAGGAGCACTCTTGGATACATTTAGGAAACTTGGCACTGTCTGAGACCTGCTCCTTATTTCTGTCTTTGGGCCTTCCATCACCTGCTCTACATGGATCCAGGTATACGATCCCATGAAAACACATAATCACATTGATATGCAGCCATGACCCGTCACAAAAATGCAGCCACATGGTGAAATGGCAAAATTATATGAACACATGCAAAGAAAGGGGAGCTCTATAGACACATGCACATTATATACGCACATGTGACATTGCACTGAGAAATATACACAAACATTGTGACACACATGCACCCACCCAAAATTAGAAAACTGTTCAGAAACATATTAACAACTATGTTCTTTCTCTTCATCCTTTATTTTTGGATGCATGTCACAGCTCCCTAGCAGAGATTCCCCTCACAAGCTTCTTATGTATATGCAGAGGTGATAAATCTCTCTCCTCTCCCTGCAGGGAACCCGTCCCTCCTCCTGACAGTCAGAGACCCCTGAGTGTGAGCCTGCTGCTGGCCTACCCAGCTCCCACTTGATTTATGCCCTTCTAACAGCTCTTGCAAAGAATCAAAGCCACTTTAGAAAGAATGCTGACTTTCCTTATTTCAGCTTTACTGCTGCTCCCAAGCTCCATAGGGATCAATAAACATTAAAGAGCAAGCCAGGGTAAATACAGAAGAATAGAATGGTGCCCCCCTCCCAATGAGTTTTGAATCCCAGTGGGGAAGCTAGGGAGAAGTTTCCATTCTCTGCACTCCCAATCCTGGGCACTTGTCTCCCCCTATGCTGTCATTGACTTTGCAGTTCAGAGAGAATGCCTCCTGCTGGTATGAAGGAGGTGTTTCTATTATCCTCTTACCGAGTTCAGTGGCTACAACTGTGAGGTTGTGCCAGAGAGCAGTCTCACGATCCAAGAGCATGGCAGTGGAGATGGTGCCATCCTGGGGATTGATGGAGAAATATCTCTCAGGATCTGTGTGCTGGTCGATGGAATATCTGCACAACAAAAACGCAAGATATAATATAAACTATTTTATGCCCTCTTGGACAGCAGTAACTGTGATGTGCTTGTCATATAAATCATTACTGGTAGCCCTCTGATAGGCTAGAAATAGGGAACCATGTAGAGAGGTCTGCCTTCAGTGCTGGGTAGATCATTGCCTTTCAAAAGAATCCTCAAGGGACCTAGGGCCCTCCAGTGAGTCATTCTCAGTTTTTATTCTGTATTTCCTGGAAATGTATCAGTGAGGAAAAATAACTGCATGTAGAGTTTATATAGTCCAAGAATCATTGACAGGACTAAATGAACATTTAAATTACTTTTTTCCTCAGCATCTTCTCTCTTTCCCCAATACTTTTCCTTTTCCTTTCCTTGTCTGGCCTGCCACTTTCCTGCTTCTTTTCACTTGTTTCCTTTTCTCTCCAGCACTCTCCTTTTCCTTTCCTACTCCCCTATCATCTCCTCTATGTCCGGCATTTCTCTTCTCCCTCAGCATCTCCCTTCATCCAGTATCTTACTACTTCCTTCCCCCTCCTCCCAGTATCTCCCGTTTTTCCTCCCTCACATAATCCTGTTCTTCTTCCCTCCTTCTGACAGGACACAGTTTGAAGTAGCTCCCTTCTTGGTGGCTGCTGCAGTGGAAGTTCTGGTCTCACTTCCATGCATGTCTCTTACTTTTTGTTGCATGTACCATCAGAGCCAAATTCCCCACGCATCATCTTCTGGGGTTCCTTACCATTCCCCTAGATATATCCTAATCCCCTCTGTCTGTCTTGACTTTTGTGTTATCTGTCTTGTCTAGACAGTAAGCTCTTACGAGCAAGGACCGTCTCTTACATGTCTCTGTACAGCACTGCATATGCCTTGTTTTTTTTTGGGTTTTTTTTTAAGAGTCTTCAAGTCAATGCTGAATCCTGGTGACCCAGCAGCCCCTGGGTTTTCTTAGCAAGGTATGACAGGAAGTAGATTGCCAGGCCTTTTCTTCCGAGGCAATAGTGACTTGCCCAAAGCCGCAAGGAGTGCCAGTGGGAATCGAACCCAGATCTCCTGAGTAGTAGGCTGTTGATAAGTAGTAGTAAGAGGAGGTGCAGAAGATGCAAAGTCTGCAGCTATGATTTTGAAATTATGCAAAATGTAGTTGATTTCCACCCGGGGTAGTTTCTACAAATGGGTTATTCCTTATCGGTCCTCCAGTTCAGTCATCCACCACTGGGTAGTGCACTTCCTCCTGCAGCATGGAGACTGGACCAATCAGCTTCTTGCCAGCACTGGGTACCTCCTGTTGGAAATCCCATCATCCCCAGTGTGTCCAGTCTCCAGGCAGCAGGTGGACGTAGTGAGCCTAGGTCTGGGCTCACTGTAGGAACACATAAGGAGCACTTAGTTAGGCTGTAGTTGTTTCCATTTTATTTGGTCCCTTTAACTTTTCTTTCTTTTTTTCCTTAAGGTGGCCTGTATCTTTAAAAAAAAAAAAAAGAAACCCGCCCGCGCTGCTTCCTCACTCTCTCTTCAAACCGTCAGTGTTGTAGATCTCTCCCCCAGGATCATACGGGGGAGAGCTCTGGTGTGGCATCTCTGCTCCAAGCTGGGGGGTCTAGCTGGCTCCGATCACTCGGCGCGCCACAAAAAGCAGCCGGTCGTCAGTGCAGCCCTCGCGGCGAACGCAGCTCTCGGCAGTGCAGAGCAGCATCGCGGCTAGAAGGGCACCGCTTCAAAGGTAGAAGATGTTTTGCAGCAGGCCAGACAAGTCCCTTCGAGAGGCAGTCCCTGATTAGAATTACCGTCGGTCCGCGGAGGCTGTCACACTCTTAGCGCCGAATGGGTTTATGGCAGCCATTTTTACAGTTTCCTGCTCTGCCTGAGCCGCGTGGCGTAGCAAGCAGAAGTGGTTTCCACGGGGCTTTGATTTTTCCGGCTCAGCACAGGCCCGGATCGTGGTTGTTCTTCGTCCCCTTAGGTTTTTGAGCCTTTTAAGGGGGAAGGGTACCTTTTATTGGTTTCGTTGGTAGTGTTTTTAAAAAAAAAACAACCCCCCCCTTTATTTTTATGTTTTGTTCTATTCTGCCACTGCACTATTCGAGGGTGGAGTAGTCCATGTCCTCGCACCCTCAGTGCGTGATCTGCGGCACTCACAGGGGCATGGTGTCAGATACAGGGATTTACCGTGGCTGCGCTATGGCTTCCACCAGCGTGGAGCTACAAATGGAAGGCAAAATGTGTCAGGAGTCCCCGGAACCCCTCTCAGGTGCTGAGAGAGAACCTCTGATGGGGGCTCCATTAGGGTCTCCACTAGATTCCCCTCCAGGACCTTCAGGAGGGCCTTCAGCGCCGGGGGCCGAGCCATCTCTGGGGTATTTTTCGCCAGACTTTGTGCTCATTATGCATCAGGCCTTCCGGTTAGGGCGTCTGGGAAAGATTCCGGACTCTGTTCCATGGGCAGCGTCCGTGTGTCCGTCAAAGGTGGAAGCAGTGACTAGCACCCCCACGAAACCGGCAAAGAGGGAGCGGTGTGCGGACTCGGAGCCTATAGAGCTGCAGTGGCAGGAGGTGGGTGAAGTGGACTTCGATCTTGAGTCTGGTATGGAGGAGCTGGAAAAAGGAGAGATACCGGAACCGGAGGATCAAGCAAAAATCATATGGGTATTTCGCAAAGAAGAGTTGATGGCGCTCATTACCGAATCTCTCCAGACCCTCAATCCCGCTACGGCTCAGCCGACGGAAGAAGAAGGGTTAGAGGATCACCTTAATCAGGCGGTCAGAGAGTCTCAGACAGTGTTCCCGGTTCACCGAGTGGTGGAACGCATGATCTAAAATGATTGGGATCAGCCCGAAGCAGGATTAAAAGGAGTCAGAACAATGAACAGACTTTACCCATTAGCTGAGAAGGATAAGGAGAAGTTTTGCTCTCCTAAAATTGACGCGGCAGTGTCGGCGGTTACGAAGAAGACGACCATACCAGTTGAAGGGAGTGCGGCCTTAAAAGATGCACAGGATAGGAAAGTGGATGCATTATTGAAGCAGGCTTTTGAGGCTAGTGGTCTGTCACTGCAGGCCTCCATATGTGGGGCCTGGGTGGCGAGAGCATGCCTTTGATGGTCTTAACATTTATGACAAGCAGAGCATATGGATCAGCAGAGCTTGTTGGAAGTGACACGGCTAGAATCTGGTTCAGCATATTTAGCGGACGTTCATTATGATTTGATCTGGGCGTTAGCCAATAATATGGCCTCTTTGGTAGTGGCATGTAGGTCCATCTGGTTGAGAAATTGGGCGGCCGATGGTTCTTCTAAGTCGAGGCTCAGTAAACTTCCCTTTAAAGGTAAGTTGTTGTTTGGGGAAGATCTAGACAAATTGGTAAAGGACTTGGGAGAGTCCAAGGGCGGAAGGCTGCTGGAAGACAAGCCTAAACAAGGAAGGTCATTGCCGGCCACCCGTGGTCAATTTAGAGATTTCCGCAGGTTTCGCACGTTACGCTTGGGGGGATTTTAGCGTGGGCGATTTACCTCCAGAGCTCAGGGATTTCAGGGGGCCGGCAGAGGTTTTGCGGCAGCCTTGGGCACTTCTAACCGGAAACCCCAATGAAACGAGGCGGACCCCGGTGGGAAGCCAACCGATTAGGGGGCGGCTTCGGGAGTTCCTTCCTGCCTGGGTCCGAATCACGTCCAATCAATGGGTGTTAGAGATTATTTGTGGGATGGGAAGGAACAAGATGGCGGACACGCGTTAGCTGCTGTCGGCTCATATTTGCTTTCTTCTAATTTTTCTATAATTTACCTCTGACCAGATGCCTTGAAAGCGGAAGGCTAAGCATTGGGAGCTTCCCAAGCACACGACGTCGACAGTGTCTACGGGGCCAATCGATTTTTTCGTAAGGCCCATTGGTGCTGTTTTACATCCGGAACGGAGTTCGTTGGGGGCGATGGAGGCGGAAGGTGGCCTTTCATGCCCCTTTGAACTGCAGGTCACTCTTAGCCCGGATGCCCGAAAACCGCCAGAGCAGCCTGCAGCGCCAGGCGTGGGGTCAGCAGAGGCTGAGTCTCAGAGAGTAGAGAGACTCGCTGCCGTCGCGTCGGCATTGGTGGGGTTCTCAGCGGAGGCGTCTGTTTCCTCTGCTGAGCCTGCTGACATGGAGTCTGTTTCAGCTGCTATTGGGGAGCATACATCGGCTGAGGACATGGTGACTGGATTGGGTGCTCGTTTAAAGGTACCGGTTCAATCTGTTCTTGTTCGCCCTGTTACTGTGACATTGGACTCCTTATGGGAAGGTCTTAGGGCATTGGAAACCTCCTTTACCTCCCAGTTTGCTGCTTTGTATGAGGTTTTTCCTTTTTTGGCTGAATCTGTTACCCAGCAGACGCAGGAGTTGGCTGATATTTCTTCTAAAGTGGCCCAGTTGGAAGTAAAACTTGAGGATGCTGCTACTATACCAGGTACTGTTATGAAAGATTTATCTGCAATCCATGGGAAAATAGAGATGCTAGAGAATTCAGCCCGCAAGAGGAACCTGCGCTTGTTGAATTTTCCCCGTGTCTCTGTCACCTCGCCGAAGGATTTGTTCCATACTTATGCTACTTCCATTTTGAAAATCCCAGTGGAATCTGTCCTCCCTTTGGCTAGGGTTTTTTATTTGCCATCAGCTAAGCATAAGACCCATGGTGTTTCCTCACCTGCACATTCTCCTCCAATTTATTTTTTATTTTATTTATTTACATTCTCTTGTATTCTGCATCAGTGCGGTTTACATTGAACAAACTGAAATTACATTGAACAGGGTATTATAACTTGGAGATAACTATTTTACATGGAACATGGGCTATGGAGGGTTAAGTGGCTTGCCCAAGACCACAAGGAGCACCTGTGGGACTAGAAACCTCAGTCCTTCCGGCCCAAGGTTGCTGTCCTCTGATGGGATTTGAACCCCCGACCTTCTGGCCTGAAGTACCTTGCCCCAACCACTAGGCTACTCCTCCACTCCAATGGTTTCACTCGATCTGACTGGGTTTTTGGAAACCACCGATCCTGGATATGTTCCAAGAGCAACCCTGCTTTTGACTGTTGCGTTTGATTCGGATCGTGACTTTCTTCTGAAGTTATATTTCAAAGCCAGGAATGAGTCATTTATGGGGGGTATAGTTAGGATGTTTCCTGATGTCTCTAAATCCACCCAGAAACGTTGACAGCAGTTTTTATTGTTTCGCCCCCAGGTTTTACAGCTCGGTGGGCTTTTTTTTCTTAGATATACGTGTAGATGTCTAGTTAAATATCAGGGTGTTAGTTACACCTTTTTTGAGCCTTCCCATCTAACCCAGTTCATAGTCGGTAGGAGTGCTCTTCCATCTTAGCAATGATTCGGGAATAATTATAAAGCACCATTATGTGTCTTATTTCCTAAAATGTTTCTTTGGATTTGTGTCTTGTTCGCCCCCTATGTTTGTGGGCTAATGAATGTTATTTCTTTATTAATTGTATAGGATAAGGGACTTTCTCTTATGTTGTACGGGTGTTCCTTTTTTCTGTACATTCTTTACTGTAGCAACTGTGTATCTTGTGAATTATTTTGAAATTGCATAAATTTAAAAAAAATAGAGATTATTCGCGAAGGGTATGCACTGGAGTTGGCTTGTCCGGTGCGAGATTCATTTGTGATGTCTCCCTGCAAAGGACAGCGAAAGACTGCGGCAATTCGTCTCACCTTGAACCGTCTTTGGCAGCTGGGGGCAGTTGTGCCCGTTCCGGTATCAGAATACGGGGAAGGTCGCTACTCCATTTATTTCATGGTGCCAAAGAAAGGCGGTTCCCTGCGGCCTATCCTGGATCTAAAGGGGCTGAATCGTTGTCTCCGGGTTCCACATTTCTGGATGGAAACCTTAAGGTCCATCATTGGAGCAGTCCGTCAAGGAGAGTTTTTGACTTCCCTCGAACTCACGGAAGCTTATCTCCACATACCTATCAGGGCAGCTCATCAAAGGTTCCTGAGGTTCACTTTTCTCTGGGGGCATTACCAATTCCAAGCGTTGCCCTTCGGGTTGGCGACAGCTCCGCGCACGTTCACCAAGATCATGGTGGTGGTGGTGGTGGCGGCGTCGGCATTACAGAAGGACGGTATTCTGGTCCATCCTTACCTCGACGACTGGTTGATTCGGGCGAAATCTGAACACGAGAGCGTACAGGTGACAGGCCAGGTCGTGAAGCTGCTTCAGAGTCTCGGCTGGGTGGTCAACTCGGACAAAAGCCACTTGGTCCCGTCCCAAGTCCTCGAATATCTGGGAGTTCATTTCGATACGTCGAGAGGAGCAGTGTTTCTTCCGGATCGTTGAGCGCGACTCCTGCGCCAGTTAGTATGCAGATTCCTGTGCACTCCAGCCCTGTCAGCATGGTGGTACCTGCGGTTGCTGGGGACAATGGCGGTGACCCAGGAGGTGGTGCCGTGGGCCAGATTTCATATGCGTCCCTTGCAGGGAGCGTTGTTACCTTGGTGGTCTCACCAGAGAGACTCCTTGAACAAACCTCTTCATGTTCGACGAGCGCTGCAATGGTGGCTGTCCCCAGGATCCCTGGAGGCGGGAATACCCCTGCAACAGCCAGTCTGGCTCCCCCTGATGACAGACGCCTATTTGCGCAGGGGGTATGGTCTGACCAGGAGGGGGCTTAGTCAATCAACTGCCTCGAGCTGCGAGCAGTCTTCCTGGCGCTTCAGGCATTTGAGAGCACGGTGAAAGGACAGGCAGTGCGAATACTGTCGGACAATGTGGCGACGGTGGCCTACATCAATTGGCAAGGCGGAACGGGAAGTGTAGCCATGGAAGAAGAGGCGGAAGCGCTCTTCACCTGGGTAGAGCCATGACTGCAAGCCATCTTGGCAGCGCATATCGCAGGAAAGGACAATGTGATGGCAGATTTCCTCAGCAGAGTGGATGCCGGGGCATGGGAGCTGCACCCGGCAGTTTTCGATCAGATTGTCCACAGATGGGGGCCACTGATAATGGATCTCATGGTGATGTTCCAGTCAGCGAAGACAGATCGTTTTTTCAGCAGAAGACGGGAAAGGATGTCAGAAGGCATCGATGCTCTCATTCAGCCTTGGCCATTGTCGGGTCTCCTATATGTTTTTCCCCTTTCGGCCCTCATAAGATGAGTGGTACAGCGCGCATAGAAGTGCATCCCGGAAGGGTATTATTAGTGGCACCGGACTGGCCGAGGTGTCCGTGGTATGCCGATCTGGTTCGTCTGCTCGACGGGGAGCTGTGGAGAGTCCCGATATCGGAAGATCTGTTGGTGCAAGGGCCACTTCGAATGCCTCAAGTGGATTGATTCTCGCTTACGGTCTGGCCATTTAAAGGGCAAGGTTGAGGAAAAAAAGGATATTCTGCGGCAGTCATCTCCACGCTGCTTAGAGCAAGAAAACAATCTACCGCCCTTGCCTATGTCCGCATTTGGTGTATCTTTGAGGACTGGTGTTCCCGGCGTCAGGTGGGGGCCGCGACAGTGTCGGTTCCTTTGATATTAGGTTTTCTGCAAGATGGATTTGATAAAGGTCTGGCTGCCAGCTCCTTGAGGGTCCAGTTGGCGGCTCTGTCCTGCTATAGAGGAAAAGTCCAAGGAGTGACTCTCGGCTCTCATGTAGATGTGCAGCATTTCCTTAAAGCGGTATATTGGCTCCGGCCCTCGCACAGAATTGTGGTTCCGCCATGGGATCTCAACCTGGTTCTAGGGGCTTTAATCAGGAAGCCTTTTGAGCCTTTGAACCAGGCGTTGGTTAAGGATGTAACTTTAAAGACAGTGTTTTTGGTTGCCATTTGCTCAGCAAGACATATCTCGGAGTTGCAGGCATTGTCATGTAGAGAGCCCTTTCTGGCTTTTTCTAAGGAAAAGGTGGTGTTGAGACCGGTTCCATCTTTTATGCCAAAAGTGGTGTCTCCATTTCATTTAAACCAGTCAGTTTCCCTGCCAGCATTCTCTGTATCAGAGGGGGATGCAGAGGGCAATAGCCTACACCGCCTAGACATAAAGAGGGTCTTGAGGCGGTATTTAAAGGTCATGGATAATTTCCGCAAATCGGACCGTCTGTTCGTGCTGTTTGGAGGTCCCCGGAAGGGAGAAGCGGTGTCGAAAGCGTCCATTTCCAGATGGATTAGAGAAGCGATTGCGTCGGCTTATCTCTTACAAGGAAGGGCAGTGCTGGTGGGATTGCGAGCTCACTCTACTAGAGCACAGGCGACGTCCTGGGCGGAGCACAGCTTAATCCCGCCAGCGGAAATTTCTAGAGCTGCTACCTGGTCATCTCTTCATATACTTTCAGCAAGCACTACCGGCTGGACGTCATGGCGGTGAACGATGCCTGTTTTGGCTCAGCGGTATTGTGTTCTGGCTGCAAAGGTCCCTCCCAATGATTACTGCTCTGCTACATCCCAGTGGTGGAGGACTGAACTGGAGGACCAATAAGGAAATGGAAATTACGCTTACCTGGTAATTGATGTTCCTGGAGGGACTCCAGTTCAGTCCTCGTTCCCACCCAGGGGTGTCTGTTTCAGACGTAGTTATTTCTTTGCAGGGGGGATGGTTGTGTCTCTGAAGAATACAGTATATCTATCTATCTATTTATCTATCTATCTATATATATGTATATCTTGAGGCCTTCCTTACCATTGCCGGTTCTCTCTGTTTTGTCTCTCTCTTTGGCTTCTCTCACCGCTATCTTTTGAGCGGTTTCGGGTGGAAAAGGACAGAGGCCAGGGGGAGAGTATTGTTTTTTCTTTTTCCCCTTTGATTTTGCAGGGGTCTTAACGTTAATGAGTACAGTTCATAGTTGAAAGGTTGGAAATGTTATTCTGTTATTAATTAGCTACTTATCTGTTGCTCCTTTGAGTTTGCTTTGTCAATAGTTCACTGGGGATGATGGGATTTCCAACAGGAGGTACCCAGTGCTGGCAAGAAGCTGATTGGTCCAGTCTCCATGCTGCAGGAGGAGGTACACTACCCAGTGGTGGAGGACTGAACTGGAGTCCCTCCAGGAACATCAATTACCAGGTAAGTGTAATTTCCATGTTTTGCGCATACTATGGCAGTCGTGAACCTCACGTCTAAGCCAGGGTATGTGGAATATGATCTTAATCTCTCAAAATTTACTGCTAATGCTCGGCGTAATACTTGCATCGTACCAAAGAGAGCCTCCTGCTGGAGTTCATATTCCTCTTTCTTCCAGCTTCTGGTGGACTCTCTGTGTATACCCTCTTGATTTAAATATAGGGTTTGTAGCATAAAAATAGCAGTACATTATCTCCTCTTTATCTGCAGAATTCCACTTAACTGTAGTTAATCCTCTTAACATTTTCATAAATTTCTGTGGTTTATCTCCTGCTACAGTGAGTCCATGAACAGGCTCACCATGGCCTTTATCTGTTGCAGGTTTGTTATCTGCTTCTGCAGCACCTGCACTATCGCAACCACCATCGTTAGCCCTGGTGCTTAAGATACAGGTGGGCATCTTTTTATCCTGGACGACATGCGGCTAGTATGTATTTTTCTTCTTCGTTCCTAACATACTTTAATTGTAGTGTCGCCTTGCTGAGATTTGGTATAGATGTTATACAACGGGGTCTCCACGTGAAGGTACTTGAGGAGGAAACTTTATTCTCTCCCCCTAAGAGATGCACATCAATTCAACAACTGCTGCACACCCCTTGACCCCTTCCACCTTTGTGAAAACCCTGGATTTTATTGATGAAAATATATGTATTTTAATATAATTATCTGTTTAAACTAATAATGAAGGACCCTGGTCATACTGCAGAACAAAGTTCTCTCAAATTGTTTTCACACAATGCTAAACTCTTCCAGTTAATATTATGATCTCAGGGGTCAGTATTTATTTATTTATTTAGAAGGATTTAGTATACCGCCTTATCGTTAAATCAAGGCGGTGTGGCACATCAATCAAAATCAATAATAAAGTGTGGTTTGTAGCATGCAGTGTGAGAACTGAGAAGTGTAGTGTGTGGGGCAGTGTGTTAGATTATATCGGTGAACTATTTACATAATGAGCTATATACAGTAGAACTTATTAGTGGTCATACTTGCCATGCATCGACTAAGTAAAGTTTCTAGTCACACAATGATGATTGAGCAGAAATAGCTGCCTCATCAGAGAGCCCTGCAGCCAGCACTGGTGCAAGGAAATGAGGCACCCTAGGCAAACCTCATTCCTGGCACCCCCCTGCTCCCGGCCCTACCCCCATTGTCGCCATCCCTCTTCAGGACCTCCAGCAGCAGCAATACCTTTATGGTCAAATCTGTTTATTCAAACACAATGTCAGGTGCATACCAAATATGTTCAACTCAAAGTACAAGAACATTGTTTCCTCATATTGGCAATACCTTTAAAATGGCATTGCAGAGCTTATCATAACCTCTGGCACTGTTCCCGCTTCCATTCCCTCTGATTCCACATCCTTTTGCATGGACACAGAAATGATATGGGGGAAGTCTGCGTCAGATGGGGTGGAAGCACAAAGAGCACCATAGTGCTGGAGGTTTTGGTGATGCTGTTTAAAGGCATTTCTGCAGCTGTAGGTCCCGAGAGGGCTGGCAGTGGCGGCAATGAGCCACCTTCAGACCATTGGTGCTTTAGGAGACTGCCTAGTTCTCTTAATGATAGCACCAGCCTTGCCTACAGTGCAGTCCATGATTCACACACACGCACACACACATGCAGCCACACTACAGACTGCTGCCATCTTTGGTCAGAAATGGAAAAGGATGTCACCACTACCTGATGATGCTGCTCTGAGAGTCCAGGTCCATAGCGGTGACTCTCCCCACCAGCGCCCCCAGCTCCCCATTCTCGTATACAGACAGTAGGTAACTGGGCTGAGAGAAGAGCGGAGGTTCATCAGCATCCTCCACCACC
This sequence comes from Ichthyophis bannanicus, assembly GCA_033557465.1. NCBI lineage: Eukaryota > Metazoa > Chordata > Amphibia > Gymnophiona > Ichthyophiidae > Ichthyophis > Ichthyophis bannanicus. Next base: position 129,291,666 of record CM066048.1, read on the forward strand.
ACTCGGACCGTTGTCACATCCTTGAAAGGCCCCTTCCGGATGTACTGGGGATCGATGACAGTGTTGGTGGCTTCCACCCGAAAACTGTATGATTTGCGGGATTCAAAATCCAGGGTCTGGGGAGGAGGAAAGAAAATGACCAAGAGAAAGGGAGTGAAAGAGAGAAGGCAGGTACAGGAAAATAAAGAGACAAATAGGCAAGGAGAGGAGGCAGTAAGGGAAAATTTAACTTTAGGTTAAATAAGAAAAAAAAAGGTGAATTTCAAAGTCCTACAGAACTTTTCTTTCAAATGAGGAAAAGGAAAACCATTTCAAATGAAGAAAAAAAGTGCAATATTACAAGTCTAAATTTTGTTTGAACATTTGAAATGAAGGCTTAGGGGTGAATAAGATTTTCCAAAGAGAAAAAGGGGAATGCGTAAATATTTGAGTACATGTTTGTGTTTATGTATGGAAAAGCTGCATGGAATGGTGGGGCAGCAATGGATTTAGGAGGAGCTGTACAGAATCTGGAGTGGAGGAGTAGTTTAATGGTTGGAGCACTGGCTGGGGAACCAAGAAACCACTGTTTGATTCCCACTAACACTGCTTGTAGCATTAGGCCTTGAAAGAAAGGCCTGGCAATCTACTTCCAGTCACACTGCCAAGAAAACCCAGGAGATACTGGGTCACCAGGAGTCAGCATTGACTCAAAGGCACGCATTGTATTGTATTTGAGTGGAGGAGTAGCTTAGTGGTTAGAGCACTGGCTTGGTAAGCAAGAGACCAGGATTTGATTCCTACTAGCACTCCTTGTGGCATTGGGCAAGTCACTTAATCCTCCATTGCCTCTGAAGAAAGGCCTGGCAATCTACTTCCAGTCACACTGTCAAGAAAACCCAGGAACTGCTGGGTTGCCAGGAGTTAGCATTGACTTCAAAGCACACATTGCACTGTAGAGAATCCAGAGGGGAGGGGGTTACTGTAGGGAATGGTGGAGGAGTTCTGCCTGTGGGGAGGGGGCTGTAAGGAATAGCAGAACAACACTAGTGCAGTGGGGGGGGGGGGGAGGTACTATTGCTATGGACAATAACCTTCTGTGGATTGATGTTTTTCTGCTTCTTTCTATTTTCTGAGTTAAAACAAATTGCAGTTTGCAATATTGTGACTTCTGGCAGCGGAGCTATACCCGTCCTTTAGCGTTTCTGCTTTGGCGGGCATACTGCCATGCCCACCACTGAAGGCTGATGGATGACACAGCCTGGTGCGCTGCGACAGGCCACGCACAGGCTGATGGATGCGGGGTGCAGGAGGAAATAACAAGGGACAAGCAACGCAATTAGAGGCTGCCAGTAAATCAGAATGAAAGCCGGAGCTGTGGCGAGAAGTCAGCGAGTTTGTGAATGAGAGAGATTCTCAGTTACATGTGCACATATGGAGAGTAAACCTGAAGCATTCTCCTCACTTCCAGTCCCCAACTCCCTCACTGACTCTCTATATGGCATACTAGGAGAGTCACTGCATCTCCCTGTGCTTTAGTTCTAATCCCTGGCTCTGTCACTGGCTCTCTCTGTGACCCTGGGAGACTCACTGTATCTTCCTGTGCCTCACTTCTAATCCCTGGTTCTGTCACTGACTCTGTGTGTGACCCTAGGAGACTCCCTGCATCTATCTGTATTTTAGTTCTAATCCTCAGTTCTCTTAGTGACACTCTGCATGTGACCTGAGGGAGTCACTTTATTCCCTATTTGCTGGAGGCAGATTGCGTCAAATGAATCAGATTGATTTCTTTGGGTGACTAGAGAACTAGATCAAGGGCACTTGCTGTATGTAGTCTACTCGGATTTCAGCAAAATCTTTGATAATATTCTTCATAGAAGGTCCATGAACAAATGGACCGAGTTGAGGGTGAGTCTCAAGGTGCTGAACTCAGTTCAAAATTTGTTGATTGACAGATTAAAGAGGGTAGTGGCAAATGGAATTCGCTCAGAGGGAAGAAAGGTAAGTAGTGGAATGACTCAGTGATCAGTCATGGAGCCCATTTTGTTTAATGTCTTTGTGAACATTATTGACAAATGGTAGAAGGAAATGTTTGCCTTTTTGTGGATGGCATGAAGATCTGCAAAAGAATGTATACCTCCCAAGGTAGCACACAAACATGAGAAATGATCTGCTAAAACCAGGAAACTGCTCAAATGTTTGGCGATTAAGTTTCAATGTGAAGATGTGTAGAGTGATACACCTGGAAATGTATGCGATAGGAAAGAGAGGCTGATGTGTGTCAACCAGGAGAGAGACCTCATGGTGGTAATATATGGTGATGGTGGCCAAAGCTGTGTAGAAGCTGCTATGAATGAATTAATAAATACATAAATACTGACCAAAGGCTCTCAGTGTATGTGAATCATTTTATCTATATTCTCAGAATATGCCTCTCTATACAACTTCATATAAAATAAAGCCAGGATATGGAAGAGTCAATCAGCAGAAAAGAATAAGATAAAGCCTCGATCTTTCTTGGAAATGTTGTATGGAGAAGCATGCGCTCCTATTGAAACAACAGCTTCCTTTTTATTCTAATAATAAGATACCTCAAGGCATCAAACTAAGACACCATAAAGTGAACCACAAAAAATAATAAGAAGAATGATGATACTTAGCTTATAAGACCCCACACAGTTGCTTGTCACAGGGTTTAATATAGCCAACAGCCAAGGTGTAAAACGCCTGGAAACAGCACCATAATATTTATTATGCAAGACAGCATAAAAACTGCAAAATGAGCAGCAAGCAGCGATACAGACTGTGTTTCAAGCCCGATAAGGATATCAAAAGCTCTGCTTCAGGCCAAAATTAAGCTCCAATTGGTGCCGAGGAAAAAGTGTAAGTGAGTAGAAGCAAACAGAAGCACTCTTATAGGACGTCATACCATGACGTCAAAGTTTGAAGACCCAGTGGTCAAAAGATCGTTCACTGTCCACAAGAGTAACAACAGAATCCTACTGTGAGAAAAAATATTTGAGATATATAACAACTCAACAGAATTATCCCAGAGAATTTAGCACAAAACATAATTAGACAACACTCCACCAACTGATTTCCTGATTGAGATAAATCGGACTACCTGAATTCAGAAGGAATATCCAACAGTGTTCACAAGTTTGAAGGCTCAATATCTTATTTTCCATCACGTATTGAAAGCAGGGCAAAATCAACAACCCACCAGTTAAGTTGTTCAAATGAGTGATTATACTCAATACAATGAGATACAATCAATATTTTCTTGGACAAACGTGATCAATGTTCAGCCAGCTGGATCTTAATAGGATGGATGGTATGGCCCACATACAAGAAATGCCAAGGACAAATGAGTAAGTATGCTATAAACGAAGAGTCACAAGTAGTGTGCCATTGAGTAGTATATATCTTTGTTGTACGGGGATCAGTTCATTCCCAGCCAACTAAAGTCTGATAACAAAATTTGCAGTGGCCACAGGCAGTATGATCAGGGGCTGGGTCAGATGCTATTAAAGGAGATGTCCGCATGACCCAATCCAAAATGTTATGGCCCCTAGTAAAGGCTACTGTAAGTTCCTTTTGAAAACAAGAATGAAGAGTCAAGATATGCCAGTGTTTCCTCAGGAGTGATGCCACCATTGAAGCGTGGGCCATAAAAGGTAGACCCCCACTAATATTGTCCATGGCCAGCCCCGTAGAATCTTCGCAATGGGTAGTTTACAGCCATTCACGATGGGAAAAACGTGTCCTAGTGTAAGCTCTCTTGATGACATGGTCAGGATATTCTCTTTCTCTCAAATGACAGATAAGATCAGATGCATTAATAGAGAATTCTTGCAAGGTGGTACAAATCTGACATAGTCGAAGAAATTGACCCATGGGCAATCCATTCCACAGAGTGGGGATGAAAGCTCTGGTATCGTAGCAGATTATTCCTTTGGACTGGTTTACGATATAAGATGGTATACAATTTCAAGTCCTGTCAATATTCTACTAGATCCAGGAACTCAATCCATCTATCATGATATTTGAGGATACATTGAATATGAGGTTTCAATGAATTGACCCAATCAAGGGATATATGTAAATCGTGAGAAGAGCCTTGCATAAGAAACAAAAATCGTCCAAAAAATGTACCCAAAAAGAAATAAGAGTAATCCAAGAAGAAGGATAAATTAGCTCCTGTTCAAATTTATCCATATACAGGGTTGCCAATGAGGGAGTAACAGTGGCCACCATAGCAATCCCAAAAGATTGTAAATAGAATTGGGAATCATACAAAAATTAATTGTGTTTCAAAACCAATTCCAAAAGACTCAATATAAAAGTGTTAGGTATTTGAGATGGAAGATCAATAGATCCTTCTGCTACAGTAGAAAGTGCTTCATCGTGGTCGATATTAGTATACAAAGAGGTCACATCCATCGTTGCCATTAAAGTAGTAGTAGTAGGGTCCAAGATCACAGTATCCAACATTTATTTATTTATTTATTTAGACAGATTTGTATACCGCCTTATCCTTCAATCAAAGCGGTCACAACACAATTGGGGGATACATTTAACACATGGGGATATGACACATACACTAATATTTACAGGGAACATGGGCAATGGAGGGTTAAGAGGCTTGCCCAAGACCACAAGGAGCATCTGTGGGACTAGAAACCCCAGTCCTTCCGGCCCAAGGTTGCTGTCCTCTAGTGGGATTTGAACCCCCGACCTTCCGGCCTGAAGTACCTTGCCCCAACCACTAGGCTGCTCCTCCCTCCATGGTGATAAAGTGTATAGAGTCCCGAACAAAAGAGCGTACCTTACATGCTGTTTTCTGGAGAAAGAAATCCACAAATTTGGACAATGATTCTAAAACCGAATCATGGCATAAGACTATAGGGCGACCCGGGGTAGGCATCGATTTGTGAATTTTTGGAACAGTATAAAAAACAGGTATATGAGATGATTGATTAACCAAAAACTTAGACTCTCGCTTCAAATCCACCCTGCCTCAAAAGCAGATGATACCAGAGTCCTAATAGTGTCTAATAAGGAAGGGGTAGGGTCAGTATCCAAAAGTTGGTAATACTTAGTATCAGAAAGTTGTTCTAAACACCAAGATGATAAGCTGATGTGGATTGAATAACAACTGCTCCTCCATTGTCAGCATTATGGATAGTAATGTCCAAACAAGCCTTCAATTCTCTCAATGCCTGGAATTCCCCCATCGTAAGGTTAGTATATCTTTTTAACATTTTGGTTTCTTGTAACTTAAGATCATGCAAAATTAAGTTCTGATAAATCAACATAATGGGATCAGTGACGCCCGGGGGTAACTATTTAGATGGCTTTGTTAACAAAGTATCATCAGTTGAAGAGCTGGGAAATTTAGAGAAATAGTGAGTTACTTGCAATTTCCTAAAAAAACAGTACAATGCTTGACGCATCTGAAACAGATCATAAAAATTTGCCGGGACAAAAGATAACCCTAAATCCAACACAAGCTCTTGATCAGATGTGAGTGTATGCTCCGTTAAATTCACAACTGCTGTTTGGTTCGAGACCAGGTGTTTATCTCCTTGCAGTTTCATTTTATGCCCTCTAATTTTACAGCTTCCTCTTCTTTGAAAATGGTTTGTTTGTTCATTAATACCCTTTAAGTATTTAAACATCTGTATCATATATCCCCTATCTCTCCTCTCCCTCTTCCTCTAGTGACTCTTCTCATACATCTTTTGGTGCAACTTCCAAATAATTTTGGTCGCCTTCCTCTAAACCGTTTCTTTTTATATCCTTTGTGAGATATGGCCTCCAAAACTGAACACAATACTCCAATACTTCCTCTTTTCTGCTCGTTATTCCTCTCTTTATGCAACCTAACATTTTTATGGATTTATCTATCTCCTTGTCATATTGTTTTGCCACCTTCAGATTCTTGGACATTATCACTCAGAGGTCCCTCTCTTGAACTGTGCACACCAACTTCTCGCTCCCTATCATATACAATTCCTTTGGATTTCTGTATCCCAAGTGCATGACTCTGCACTTCTTAACATTAAATTTTAACTGCCAAGCATTAGACTATTCTTCCATTTTTTGTAGATCTTTCCTCATGTTGTCCACTCCCTCAAAGGAGTCCATCTGTTGCAAATCTTCATGTCATCTACAAAAAAGGCAAACTTCCTTTCAGTTATTTAGCAACATCACTCATAAAGACATTGAACTACTTGGCCCAGGACCAATTCCTGAGGCACTCCACTATTCGCTTTCCTTTCTTCTGAGTGAATTCCATTTATCACCATCTTCTGTTGTCTGTCAGTCAATCAATTTCTCATCAGTTTTACCACTTAGGTACCCATCCCCAGGCTGCTCAGTTTATTGATAAGCCTCCTATGAGGAACAGTATCAAAGGCTTTTCTGAAATCTAGATAGATAACATCCATTGCATGCCCTTGATCTAGTTCTCTGGTCACCCAGTCAAAGATCTCAATCATATTCAATTGGCATAATCGTCCTATGGTAAAATCATGTTGCCTCAAATCCTGCAAGCCATTGGACTCTAGAAAGTCCACTATTCTTTAGTAGTGCCTACATTATTTTTCTCGCCACCGAGGTAAGGCTTACTGGCCTATAGTTTGCCACCTCTTCCCTAATACCACTTTTATGAAGAGGTATTACATCAACCCTTCTCCAATCCTGTGGAAACTTCTCCGATTCAAAGGATCTATTAAACACATCCTTTAAAGGCCCTGCCAGAACCTCTCTGAGCTCTCTCAGTATCCTGAGATGTATCTCATCTGGTCCCATGGCCTTGTCTACTTTCAGTTTTGGAAGCTGTTCAAAAGCAGCATCTTCTGTGAATGGTATGGTATCTGCTCCATTCCCATTTGTATATTTGTCAGTCATATGTGGTCCTTCTCCAGGATTTTTTTTTTGTGAATACAGAACAGAAATATTTGTTTGGCACATTCGCTTTTTCCATGTCAGTTTCCACAAATTTGTCCTTGGCACTTTTGAGTCTTACAGTTCCACCTTTGTCTTCTCCTTCTCCCGAATATACCTGAAAAAAGTTTTGTCTCCTCGATTCACATCTTTAGCCATCTTGTATTCTTTTCTGTGTTTCTCTTTTGTGATCTTCTGACTTTTGTGAAAGATGTGTTTTTTGCATTTATTTGTGCAGCCACTTCTTTGGAGAACCATATAGTTTTCCTTTTCCTCTTGTTTTTAGAAACATCAAGGCAGGGGAGGCCCAAGGGGGGTGCGAGGCCTCGGTGCGGGGCCTCATTTGCATAAATATTTGCATAATGTTATCATACACTAACTTTTAGTAAACATGCCTCTTAATGAGTGTATGGATAAAGACAGACTGAAAGATTTCTACATTACTATAATCCAGTGCCAACCGCCAGGCACATTAGGAACTACTACAAACACTGCCCATTTAGAACCCATAGCAAACCCACCGTATCCTAACAGCACTACCAGGACTCAAAAAGCACCATACTCTAACTTTCAAAAGGCAACACTGCAAATATTAAACCAATACATTTCAGAGAATAACAATACATGACCTACTGGGGAAAGAAAACAAGTGGCAATGTCAAATAGGAATTACATAAACAGAATACCTCAGCTCAGTTACACATCAGGATCACATCACCCCAATCCTAAGAGACCTCCCACATCCTTCCAATCGAAGCAAGAATTAAGTACAAAGCTATACTACTCACCCACAAGACTATCCACCAAACACGGAACACCGCACTCCACACTCTACTACCCCGCCCGATTCACAACAGACCAACCAGACAATCCTCCAATAATTCCATCATCGTCCCCCACAAAAGAACCAAATCCACACAACGGACCTGCAACAGAGCCTTCGAACTCTATGCCCCATCCCTCTGGAACTCTCTGCCAACCCTCATCAGGAACAACACAAGGTACTTGGGGCAAGGTACTTCAGGCCGGAAGGTCAGTGGTTCAAATTCCACTAGAGGACAGCAACCTTGGGCTGGAAGGACTGGGGTTTCTAGTCCCACAGGTGCTCCTTGTGGTCTTGGGCAAGCCACTTAACCCTCCATTACCCCTGTCCCCTGTAAAATAGTTATCTCCAAGTTAGAATACCCTGTTCAATGTAATTTCAGTTTGTTCAATGTAAACTGCACTGATGCAGAATAGCGCGGTATATAAGAGAATATAAAATAAATAAATAAACACCGACATCACATCATTCAAGAAACAGCTGAAAACAATCCTATTCCGTGAGCATCTATGAACAGAAACCCACCCCATCCTCAAGAACTAATGCTTAGATACTGCAAAAATGTACATGTCTATGTCCACCCCAAATCATTAATGTTGCCCCCCTGGTGATGGCCCCACCCTATAAAGAATTTACCCCCCCTTGTTATATGTTACACCGCTTTGACCCGGTGAAAAGCGGTATATAAATACAGTTAAATAAATAAAAATAAATAAATAAATAAACATGCAGAACATAGACCATCACCAAACAAGGAATCACAGTTTAGAAAAAGGAAGACAATAATTAAACTGGGAACCCCAAAAGCCAAACTTGGAATGTACAACAACACTGTAGAAATAAAACTATAAATTAATTTCCTCTTGTACTAAACAAAGCACAGACGTTAATGATGCACATTTCCCAGAGCTGACATATTCCAGTTAATAAATTCAAAATAAAGAGATATTTTTCTACCTTTTGTGCTTTTTTTTCAGTTGCAATTGCTCCAGCCACTTTCTTCTGGTTTCTTCGTGTCTTCTGCTAACTCTCCATCGTCTGCTGTCCATTTGTCCTTTCTTCTCTCTTCTAGTTTTTTCCTTTCCCTCTCTACATCAGTTTTAACATACTAATCTTTCTCCTTTTGTTCTTTCCTCATTCCTATTTCATCCACTCAAATTTTACCCCTCCATTCTCAATCCCCACTTACTCTCCCAAAACCCGGCCAATTGTAGATTTGTCTTCCCTCCCACACAAAATATTTTTCCCCTCTCCATTTCACTCTCACAACTCCATCCCATTCTAATCCTCCCCCAACATCAGCTCCCTTCTAGTTCCAGCCCCACCCAGCATCCGCTCCCTTCTAGTCCCCGCATCAGCCCATTTCCAGTCCTAGCCCCCCATCAGCCCATTTCCTATCCTAGCCCACCATCAGTCCATTTCCAGTCCTAGCTCCACCCAATCAGCCTATTTCCAGTCCTAACTCCCTCCCCTCACAGCCCATTTCCATTCCAAGCCCCCTCCCCATCAGCTATTTGCAGTTCAAGCCCCCCTTCCACTCAGCCTGTTTCCAGTCCTAGCAACCCCCCCAGCCCATTACCAGTCCTAGCCCCCCCATAGCCCATTACCAGTCCTAAGCCCATTACTAGTCCTAAGCCCCCCCGTCAGGCCACTTCCAGTCCTAACCCCCCATCACCCCATTTTCAGTCCTAGCCACCCCATAGCTCATTACCAGTCCTAACCATAGCCCATTACCAGTGCTAACACCCCATCAGCCCATTTCCAGTCCTAGCCCTCCCATAGCCCATTACCAGTCCTAACCCCCCCATCAAGCCACTTCCAGTCCTAACCCCCCATAGCCCATTACCAGTCCTAACCCCCCCATCAGCCCATAGCCCATTACCAGTCCTAACCCCCCTCCCCCCATCAGCCCAGGTAGATTAAAAAAAAAATCTGGCTGCTGCTGCCGTGGCAGCGGCAGAATCAAGTGTCCTGCGGGACCCCCCCTGCCCGACAGAGCCTTCCCTGCAGCATCAGCTCCCTCAGCGCAGGCTTTTCAGAGCCGCAAAGGGAAAGTTTCCCTTTCTCGAGGCTCTGTTAAGCCCGCCGGGGCTGATGGGAAACAGGAAGTCCCATCAGCCCCAGCGGGCTTAACAGAGCCGTGAGAGAGAAACTCTCCCTTCGCAGCTCTGAAAAGCCAATGCTGAGGGAGCTGATGCAGCAGGGAAGGCTCTGCCAGGAAGGGGGGCCCTACGGGACACTTGATTCTGCCGCTGCTATGGTGGCGGCGGCAGCAGCAGCCAGTTTTTTTTTTTAAATCTACCTGGGCTGATGCAGAATGTTTTTTGCGCTGGGTAGGGCCCTGTGCAAAAACCATTCTTGCTCAATGGATGAGCCAGCCCTGCATGATGGCAGAAAAAAAACACATTGGCCCATCTTGTCTGCCCTTCCATATCAACTACAATAGTCCCCTTTTTTCCTTTAGAGATCCTCTGTGTTTGTCCCATACTTTTTTGAATTCAGATACTGTCCTTGTCTCTACCACCTCCACTGGGAGGCTGTTCCATGCATCTACCTCTTTCCGTAAAGAAATAAAAAAATCCAGAGAGTGTAGAAGATGGAGAATTAAGTGACTAGCCTTAGACCACAAAGGCTCAAACTGGATTTGATCCTTGACCACTCTACTCTTACGCCACTACTCTAACCATTATGCTATTAGACATCTTGGTTTGTTATTAGACATCTTGGTTATTTACTTTTCTTACATATAGATCCACTCTCTCTTTTATAGTCTCTTTAGGTGTAGCCCACTACCCTTCCACTTCCTTTATTTCCTCCCACCCTGCCAGCTCTTCCTTCAGGTACTTTCCCATTTTACTGAAGTCATCATTTTTGAAATTTAAGACTTCGAGTTTGATGTGATTGGACTCTGCCTTGGCTTTTACTTAAAACCATATCATGTGATGATCACTGTTGCTCACGTGGACACCCACCCAGACATTAGACACACTATCTCCACTGATGAATACTAGATCTAGCGTCAAACTTTCCCTGGTCGATTCTATCACCATTTGCTTGAGCAGTGCTTCTTGAAAGGCATTCATAATCTTTATACTTTCTTCCAGATTTGCAGAAGGAATACTCCAGTCCTTGTCTGGTAGATTAAGGTCACTCAGTATCATCACATAGAAGCATGTCAGATAAAGGCCATTTGGCATATCCTGTCTGACCTTCCATATGAACCACTAAGCTCTACAGTCCTTTTTCTTTAAGAGATCCTCTGTTTTTGCCCCATGCTTTCTTGAATTCAGATACAGATTTTGTCTCTTCTACCTCCACTGGGAGACTATTTCAAGCATCTACCACTCTTTCTGTAAAGAAAGATTTTGTAAATTTCTCCTGAGTCACTTCTCCTCTCATTGCTACTTTTGCAGTATCCATGATCAGGTCTCTATCCATTTCTTCCGTTTAAGTTGGAGGCCTGTAAACTACACTAATATAGATGATGGTGCCATCTCCTCCTTCCAAAACAATCCACAGCAAATCTTCTTTCCCTCACATCCTCCTTTGTTGCCCTGTCTAAACCATTATTAAAGAGGACCCAGGAAATTCACTGCTTACCTAACCAGGACAAGCATTGTGGAACCTATGCAATGTTCCTGCTAAGCTGCTCTGAGTCCTCCGCCGGCCTTCCTACTGGTGGGGGGAGGTGCAAAGCGATCCTAAGTGTGATCGTTTTGCACCTCCCCTCACTGGCAGGAATGCCAGCGAAGACTCAGCTTAGCTTAGCAGGAACATTGAACCTATGTACTTTTTTGGGAATTTGCCAGGTACTTGTGTCCTGGATTGGCCACTGTTGAAAACAGGATACTGGGCTTCATGAACCTTGGTCTGACCCAGTATGGCATGTCGTATGTTCTTATGTTCTTCTAAATAGACTATAGCCAGCTATTGCTATATCCCAGTCATGAGACTCATTAAACCATGTTCCTTATCATTACTCCAGTTCAGTCCTTCACCTCTGGGTAGTGTACCTCCTCCTGCAGCATGGAGACTGGGCATGTCAAAACTGTGACATCACTAGATGTACCCTGCTGGTCTCTCCCATCAGCCCCAGTGTGTCCAGTCTCCATGTAGCAGGAGGACGTAGTGAGCCTAGGTGCTGGGCTCACTTGAGGAACAGATAAGGAGCAATTTAGTTAGATCATCCACCTTCAGATACGGAGTGGCCCGAGACGGAAGAAGCTGAGTTAGAACTTGAATCAGGAATGGAGGAACTTGAAGAAGGGGAGATTCCGGAGCCTGAGGATCAGGCGAGAATCATTCGGGTATTCTGGAAGGATGAGCTTACGGCGCTCATTACGGAATCCCTCCAGACACTCAATCTCGCTATGGTACAACCATTGGAGGAAGAGGGTTTGGAATACCCTCTCATTCAAGCGGTGAGACAATCTCAGGTGGTATTTCCTGTTCACCGTGTAGTTGACCGGATGATCCAAGATGAATGGGATCTGCCAGAAGCGGGACTAAGGGGAGTCAGGACCATGAACAGACTCTATCCCTTAGCAGACAAGGACAAGGAAAAGTTTCGTTCCCCGCGGATTGATGCGGCGGTGTCAGCGGTCACAAAGAAGACAACAATTCCGGTGGAAGGCAGCGCGGCCTTGAAGGATGCACAAGATAGGAAAGAGGATGGATTGTTGAAACAGGCCTTTTCCCAGCTGGCCCGTCCAGCTCTTTCCTTGCAAGCTTCCATTTGTGGGGCTTGGGTGGCGAGAGCGTGTCTTCGGTGGTCCCAACACTTACGGCAGTCCACTCAATTGGAGCAGAAGCATTTAATGGAGGTGACACGACTCAAATCTGGGTCGGAATATTTAGAAGATGTTCACTACGATTTGATTAGAGCATTAGCAAATAGTATGGCTTCGTTGGTAGCCGCTCGCCGTTACCTGTGGCTAAGAAATTGGGCAGCCGATGGTTCTTCTAAGTTGCGTCTCAGTAAGCTTCCTTTTAAAGGGAAGTTGTTGTTTGGTGAAGATCTGGACAAATTGGTTAAGGATTTGGGAGAGTCCAAGGGCGGAAGACTCCCGGAAGACAAGCCTAAGCAAGGGAAGTCTATGACGGCCGCACGGGGTCAGTTTAGGGATTTCAGGAGGTTTCATACCTCTTGATTAGGAGGCTTCCAAAGAGGAAGATTTGTTTCTAGAGCCCAGGGGGTTCGTGGGTTTCGGGGAGCAGGTAGAGGTTTCGCAGCTACCGCTGCAGCATCGGTTCAAAAGCCACAATGAAGCAAGGTGGACCCAGGTGGGAAGTCAACCGATTGGCGGGTAGCTTCGGGAATTTCTTCCTGCCTGGGTCCAAATAACATCCGATCAATGGGTTTTGGAGATAATACGCAAAGGTTATGCTCTCAAATTGGCCCGTCCAGTTCTAGATTCGTTTGTGCTTTCGCCTTGCAAAGGTCGGCAGAAAACGCTGGAAGTACGACAAACATTGGATCGTCTTTTGCAGCTGAGAGCAGTAGTGCCGGTTCCGCAGGCAGCTTATGGCATCTGTCGTTACTCCATTTATTTTGTGGTGCCAAAGAAAGATGGGTCGCTCCGGCCTATCCTGGATCTAAAAGGAGTGACTCGCTGTCTTCGAGTTCCACATTTCCGGATGGAAACCTTGCGCTAGATAATAGTGGCGGTCCGGCAGGGAGAGTTCTTGACCTCCCTCTAACTTGCCGAGGTGTATTTACACATTCCAATCAGAGCAGCTCATCAAAGGTTTCTAAGGTTCGCTCTCCCTTGGGGACATTACCAGTTTCAAGCCTTGCCCTTCGGTCTAGCGACAGCTCCACGCTCCTTCACCAAGGTTATGGTGGTGGTGTTGGCGGCGTTGCAAAAGGAAGGTTTTTTAGTTCACCCTTATCTCAACGATTGGTTGACTCGGGCAAAATCCAAGGCCGAGAGCGTGCAGGTTATGGACAAAGTGGTGAAATTTCTGCAGGGTCTCGGCTGGGTGGTCAATTCGGTCAAGAGCCGGTAAGTCCTGTCCCAGGTCCTGGAGTACTTGGGTGTGCGCTTCAATACGCGGAGGGGAGCTGTGTTCTTGCCGGATCATCGGGCTCAAGCCCTTTGGCAACTAGTGTGCAAGTTTTTGTCGACTCCGGCTCCCTCGGCGTGGAGCTACCTTCGTGTGCTAGGGACAATGGCGGCGACCCTGGAGGTAGTCCTGTGGGCCAGAGCTCACATGCGGCCGTTGCAGAAGTCGATTCTCTGAACAAATGTCTACCCTGTCCTCTTCGAGTCAGGCGGTCCCTACAGTGGTGGCTTTGTCCAGGGAATCTGGCAGCGGGCTTGCCATTGGAACAGCCGCAATGGCTCCCACTGTTGACAGATGTGAGTCTCACGGGTTGGGGAGCATATTGCAGGGATCTCTTCGCACAAGGAACTTGGAGCGACCAGGAGGTCCTATGGTCGATCAACCATCTCGAACTACGAGCAGTGTTTCTAGCTCTTCAGGCATTCGAAACCTCAGTGAAAGGCCGGGCGGTGTGTGTGCTTTCCGACAATTCCACGACGGTGGCTTACATCAATCGGCAGGGCGGAACAGGAAACGCGGCCATGGAAGAGGAAGCAGGGGCATTGTTTGCCTGGGTGGAACTTTGACTACAGGCGATCTCGGCAGCGCACATTGCAGGAAAGGACAATGTGATGGCAGATGTTCTCAGCAGAGTCTGGGTGGATGCCGAAGAATGGGAGCTGCATCTGGAAGTGTTTGCTCAGATATAGTCAGCAGATGGGGTCCTCTGACTATCGATCTCGTGGCGACCTTTCGTTTGGCCAAGGCGAGCCGCTTTTACAGCAGAAGACGAGAGAGGATGTCGGAAGGAATCGATGCCCTGATACAAAAATGGCCATCGTCAGGTCTTCTCTATGTCTTCCCCCCGTGGGCGCTCATTGGACGAATGGTTCAGCGAATCAAAGCTCATCAGGGAAGAGTTCTGTTAGTGGCTCCAGATTGGCCGAGACGTCCGTGGTATGCCGATCTAGTCCAACCTCTCGACGGGGATCCTTGGAGATTACCAGCAACGGAGAATCTTTTGATTCAGGGTCCGCTTCAAATGCCTCAGGTGGATCAATTCTCACGGCTTTGCCATTGAAAGGGCGAGGTTAAGGAAAAAAGGTTATTCTGGAGCGGTAGTTGCAACCTTACTTCACACTAGAAAGAGGTCCACATCCCTCGCATATGTGCGGATATGGCATATATATTGAGGACTGGTGCTTTCGGCAGCAGGTCCGTTCCTCCACGGTTTCCATGCCTATGGTGTTAAGTTTCTTACAGGATGGTTTTGATAAAGGTCTAACAGCCAGCTCATTAAGAATCCAGCTGGCAGCTCTTTCTTGCTATAGAGGGAAAGTCCAGGGGGTAGCCCTGGGTGCTCATGTTGATGGGATGACATGGGATGAGGGTGAAGGGAGATAGATTCAGGAGTGATATGCGGAAATATTTCTTTACAGAAAGAGTAGTGGATCCATGGAATAGTCTCCCAGTGGAGGTGGTAGAGATGAGGACAGTAACTGAATTCAAAAAAGCATGGGACCAACACAGAGGATCTCTAAAGGTAAAAAGTGGACTGTTGTAGTTGTTGTTATGGAAGGACAGACTAGATAGGCCATGTGGTCTTTTTCTGTCATCATGTTTCTATGTTTCTATGTGGTTCGTTTTCTAAAAGCAGTATCTCGGCTATGTCCCTCTCACAGAATGGTGGTGCCTCCGTGGGATCTTAACCTGGTTCTGGGGGCGTTATCTAGGGAACCTTTCGAGCCCTTGCACCAAGCATCCATTAAGGATTTAACCTTGAAGACAGTGTTTTTAGTGGCCATTTGTTCGGCACGACAGGTTTCTGAATTGTAGGCCTTATCCTGTCGGGAGCTGTTTTTGTCTTTTTCTAGAGAAAAGGTGGTGTTACGTACCGTACCGTCTTTTCTGCCCAAAGTTGTGTCTCCCTTTCACATGAACCAATCGGTTTCGTTGCCAGTATTAGGATCTACGGAGGAGAATGCCTCGGACCATAGTTTGCGCCGTCTAGACATAAAAAGAGTGCTGCGTCAATATCTAAAGGTTTCAGAAACGTTTCGTAAGTCTTAACACCTTTTCATTTTGTTTGGTGGTCCCTGTAAAGAGGAAGCAGCAGCCAAAGCTTCAATTTCCAGATGGGTCCGAGAAGCAATAGCGTCCGCATATATTTTGCAGGGACGGCAGGTGCCAGTGGGGTTACGAGCTCACTGTACTAGAGCGCAAGCGACATCTTGGGCGGAACACAGTTTAGTTCCGCCAGTGGAAATTTGCAGAGCGGCCACTTGGTCGTCTCTCCATACCTTCAGTAAACACTATTGCCTGGATGTTCAGGCAGCGAACGATGCCTGTTTCGGGTCGGTGGTATTGCGATCTGGGTGGACAGGTCCCTCCCAATGATTACTGCTCTGTTACATCGCAGAGGTGAAGGACTGAACTGGAAGAATGATAAGGAAAGAGAAATTAGACTTACCTGCTAATTGTAGTTCCTTGAGGAACTCCAGTTCAGTCCTGATTCCCACCCGGGGTTGACAAAGGCAGAGGTAGGTTTCAGTTTGGGGGGAGTAGCAGACACAAATTGTGTAAATGTCTTAAGAGTCTCAGATCGCTATCATTCTTTTACTCTGATTTGCTTTTTCTTTCTGTCTTTCTTATTCTGTTTCTTGGAGGACGGAGGAAGTGAAGGAAGTAGTTCCCTTCTTAATTAAGGGGAATGTAGTTTAAGGGTTAAAATTTGAATTTTTAAAGTTGGGTTCAAAAGTTGTTTTTAATACTATAAGCTACTTATTTGTTGCTCCTTTGAGTCTGCTTTGTCAGTAGTTCACTGGGGCTGATGGGAGAGACCAGCAGGGTGCATCCAGTGATGTCACAGTTTTGACATGCCCAGTCTCCATGCTGCAGGAGGAGGTACACTACCCAGAGGTGAAGGACTGAACTGGAGTTCCTCAAGGAACTAAAATTAGCAGGTAAGTCTAATTTCTCTTTTCTGTAATGGCCACAATGTCCAAGTCCATTTCCACCATCAGGGCTTTCAAGTCAGGAACATTTTTGGCTAGACTTTGAGCATTTGTGCTTATTGCCTTCCAGCAATCTTTGGTTGGCTTGCTTGTATTTTGCATGGATTTTATTCCTGACTCCTCTTCCCTTTTGTTATGGATGTGTAAGTTAATATGATGACTGTTTCTTTTTGCAAGTTTATTATAATGTTTTTTTCTGGGAGTGATGTCCTGAACTTGTTTTCTTCCATCTCTCACCCCCTTTCCCTAGTTTAAATGCTTGTCCTTATATTGCCTGAATTTTCACTTAGGATCATTTTTCCTGCCACAGAGATGTAGTCCATCAATACAGTATAGCCTCTTGTTGTCCATCTATTATTCCAGTCGAACAATATATCTAAATCCTTCGAAGGGGATTTTAGAAAGGATGTCTAAGTTAAAACGGACATATCCAGGGCAGAATGTGAAAAAAACTTCAGGGACATGTATGTCTCTGGCTCATTTCTGCGGGCAGCCACATAGATGTCCTTGGTAGAGATGCCTTGGTCAGGAATAGCCATCTCAGGCAAGCCAGCATAAAAGGACATCCAGCGACATTGCAAAGTGAAAACATGAGCCCCACTCCCTGTAACGTTTGTTGATATAGTGTAAAATACCGGGGGTATTAGTGTAGCTCTTTCTCCACATCTTCTAGATGTTTGTCTGACAAAATGAGCACTTTTCAGATGCCTGTTAATGCCTGGTGCAGGTATAACTTTAGACATGATTTGGGATGTCCAGAGCGTTTCTGAGATCAGGTGGGGATGTCCAGGCCATGCCTCTGTCACACCCGAATTCAGTCTTGGACATCTTCACGCTGGGGATGTCCACAGACCCAGCTTCTAAAATGGCTCCAGGGATATTTCTGGGATATGGACGTCTGCATGCCCCTTTGCAGATGTCCAGATCATGAATAGTGCTTTTAAAATAACCCCCTTTTTGTTCACACCATGTTTGGAGCCACATATTAAAATTGGTTATGTGATGTAGCCTCCCTTCCCCCTTATCATGAAGAGGTAGAACTTCTGAGAATGCTATAGTGTTGACAATGGATTTAAGTTTCTTTCCCAAAATCTGAAAATCTCTTTGTACTGTAGAGGTACTGTTTCTAGCCAGGTCATTTGTATGCAAGTGGATAACATAGAAACATGACGGCAGAAAAAGACCACATGGCCTGTCTAGTCTGCCCTTCCATATTAACTTGATTAAGAAGAATTTCCATGCACACCTTGATAAATTGCCCATACATGTTACATCTTATGAACTCCAGAAGGAGGCATTCTTTGGAACAACGTAAGTACTATGGTGAGCATTAGCAGTACATGTGAGAGATTGAGATCATACTCCACATACCCTGGCTTGGGAGTGAGGAGAGAAAATGCAGATCTCGCCACTTATACTCAAAAGTAAAATCCTGCTGATATAATTTCTTAAAGTATGGAATTATCTGGAGAGGATGTAATGCCTTGTGCAGAACAACTATTTTAATTAAGATACATCTTCCACACAAGGAAAGAGTTATCAGTTTGAGATATGAAAGCTGACCTGAAGTAAGAGTTGAAAGCCCTGAAAAAAAGGAATTTTCATGCAAAGGAAGACTTTGGGGCATGTTTACTAAAGGTTAAGTGTGTTGAGTGCTGCCACTGCCCATTCATTTCTATGGGCCATTGCAGCAATATGTGCTAACCTTTAGTAAACATGCCCCTTTGTGAAATGTATTTATTTAACTAGGTTTATATTCTGCTTTTCTACCGGTCAAAGCAGTGTACATTCAGGTACTGTATATATATATTTTTTACCTTGTCCCCAAAGGGCTCACAATCTATGTTTTTGTACCTGAGGCAACGGAGGGTTAAGTGACTTGCCCAAAGCACAAGGAGCACCTGGAAACCCCAGTCCTTCTGGCTCAAGGTTGCTGTCCTCTAGCAGGATTTGAACCCCCTGGCCCTCCAGCCTGAGATAACTTGCTCCAACCACTAGGCCACTGCTCCCTCCAAATGCTTGGAGGATGCATTTTGCAACTTGTTTTAACTAATTTCTATGGATCCCTAAGCCTGGCTGCAATATATAAATGATGGTGGTATCGTAATAATAGAATGTGACTAGGGATATGTATAAGGATCTTATCAGAGGATGAAAGAAAACATTGTGTATTTAAAGGAATGTGAAAAAGTCCTTGGCTCTTTCAACTGATTCACATTAATTTAAATTTTTTTTTAATGTATTGATGTTTCATATTTTTTTGAATTATATTTGTATGCTTGCATTGTGCTTTAATATATTTTAATGTACGTTTTATGATGTATTGTTCATTGTATTGCTCTTATGTGGACCTGCTTTGGGTTGGGCAATGACTAAGGCAGGCAACATATAAATGTAACATAAATAGGCCAGAGTTGGAGGGATGCTAAGTTGCACAGAGAAGCGTAACCAGCAGAAAAGAGAAGGTGATAATGCCCCTGTACAGGCCGTTGGCGAGGCCTCACCTAGAATACTGTGTTCAGTTTTGGAGGCTGTATGGATATAAAGAGGCTAGAGGTGTTTCAAAGGAAAGCAACCAAAATGGTGTGGAGTCTCCACAACAAGACATATGATCATAGCTGATTCAAGGATTGGAGGTGCCCTAGGTGGGCCCCTCCATCCTGCCACCCCTCCAGGGTTTGCAGCAACGGCAATGGCTCAGAAAACGCAGGCAGTGCTTACCTCAACTCGCCAGTGCTGCCTTGTGGTTTCTGCCCTGTAGTATGCCTTCTCAAGGAACAAGTAGGAAGTCAATCCTCACATATGGGTGACGTTGTTGCCGATGGAGCCCGTACGGAGCATTTCCCCAGCTTTCACAGAAAGCCTTTGGGAATGCTACCATGCATGCTGTGATAAGGAAGCTTATCATAGCTCAGGTAGGAGCTATAGAAAAGATGATGTGACTCTGAACAAGCAACCTGTCAGTTTTGGTAGAAGTAAGAAAACAGAGTTTTCACATAAAAGACTACCAGCCCCAGAGTGCACCAGGTTTCCAGCAGCCATGAGAGGGGCTGAAGTGAGAAAACGTGTGTGCAATCAAGAGAGCTATGAGGTAATCCCTAAGCACTCGTCTCAAAGGGCAGGGCCTGATTCAACACAGCTGCGCTGTGTTAGGGAGGAGCACACATTAGGACAGAATAAGAATAGAGCTTATTCTACAGATAATAGCTTCAGCAAGAGCTTCAGGAAAAGACACAGCAACAGCTTCAAGCTCAAGCACCAACATCTTCTCGAGAAGCAGAAGCCAAGCCAAGCGGATAGAGAGAGAAGGAAACTCTCTGGAAGGAAGAGAAGAAAGGCCATTGGCAGGTTTGGGAGATTCCAAGGCAGTACCTATACTGGGAGGTATTCCAAGTGCCAGCAGAGTCCATTGGACTGGAGTCAGCCAGAGGAATGGAATGGCAGAGATAGGAATCACCAGTGGCTACCTGGAAGAGAGAAGACTGCACGTGGAAAGGACTTTCAGACCAAGGCCAGAAGGTATGTGAGAGGAGATCCAGTGTCCAGGGATCAAGATTGGAAGGCTGGACATCAGAATTGGATTACATACTGGCCAGGCTATACAGAGAGGAATTATGATAGCAGGAGAGGCTCAGGTATGAACACTGATCCAGACCCTATCTATAATAGAGAATGGCAGCAAGGGAATAAGCATTCTCATGATAGTGCCTTAATGAAAGACTCGTCTGTGCCAATGTATGATAGTGACCCTATGCTGATTGATGAAGGGGGAGATACAGCAGATGAAACTATTAATTACATGGACTGTTCTCTATCTAAATGCTATTGCTAGCTTTCTGTGAGCAAACACATCAGCCATCACAAAGAAACCTAACTTTGTTCTTTATTTCCACTGCAAACAGCTCTTAAAGCAGGATTTGGGTTCACACAGTAGCAGCCAGCCAGCTAAAGGGTTTCAGCTGGTCAATTGATAGTAATTAAAGCTGCACCTGATTGTGTGTGTGAGCAAGGGAGAATCACTGTTGGATCTGCGTGGAAAATAAGCAGAAGTTAACCTAACAAGCAAAGTTCATTTATTTCTTTGTGCCTTTTCATTTGGTAATTATTTGCTAAGAAGGACTTCCGGTCTGGGCAATGAACTGATCGGACGGCTTACGATCAGCTCCGGGCAACTGCCCCTACAAAACAGCTACAAATCCTGCAAAAACTAAAGAAAACTCCCTCTCTCCTACCGGTGTTGATTCTTCCCTGCCGGGGCTCTGATCCGCTGCCGCTGAAGCGATTCGCGGCCATCCGGGGGAGGAAAGGTCAGCGGAGAGGGGAGCGTGTGGAGGCCACTCGGGCACTTCCCCCACCGCCATCCTCGGTTCTCCTTGTGCAGGATCCGGGGTTTGAAGGCACGGAAGGACCTGCAGCCACTCCTGCCCGAGCGGAGAAGATCGTGGGCTATCCTGCAAGTAAGCCGGGGGTACGCTTGGGCATCCTTGCCACTGCTCACCTCCGTCTCGGATCAGCACGTGGTGGCCTAGCTCGCGCGATCCGGGCAGGCTACTTCTTTTACTAAGAAGCGGGACGAGGTGCGCCCGGACAGTCCCCCGCCGCTAGTAGCAGCGCTACGCTCACGGAGGGCTGAACTCGCGGCCGAGGAGAGACCAGTGACTGATTTAACCGGATCGGACCAGGGGGGAAGAGATCCGAGGCGCGTTTGAGCGCTCCCGTCCCTTCTCCCGCCTCCACGACTAGTTGTTCCTTCGGGGGGCGCTGTGTATTCGGCGGAGCGGAGGCCTGGGATCATCTTTGCCTGCACGACGGAGAGTAGCTGCCGCCAAAAGCTACGGAAATTAAACACTTCTTTCGCCGGGGCACAGCGCTCCCCACACTAGTTGAAAGACCTCGGGCGGCGAGGAGATCGGCGGCCCCCCCCTGCCTGACAGCAGCGGGCATTGGTGTCTAAGAGAAAGCACGCCTGAGTGTGGTAAGATACTCCTTCTACTGCCCCATCCATCAGTATCCTCCTGGGGTATTGGGTCTATGGGCTCACGGCCATCCCTGCCTGGTTTGGGCAGATAACCCTTCAACAGCGTCCTAAAATCCTTGCAGCTGTGGGTTTGCACTGCACAGCTCTATCTTTGCTGTTCTGCGAGAGCGGGGCCCTGCGTGGGACGGGGTGCATATAACACTGCTAACCCAATGGCATCTAAAGCTCCGCGTAAAGAGAGACCCCGCCCTACGGGGGGAAAAACGGCAGAAGACCAACCATCCAGCCCGAAACCGGACACCCCGCCAGACTTAGTGGCCGAGGTCAGTGCGGCAGTGGTGCAGGCGCTCAGCACACGTTTCCAGGACTTGGTAGAGCAAATCCAGTCGCTTGGACAACGTTTCACGGCGGTGGAGGAGCGACTGGAGCAAGTTGAGACAAGGGTGTCAGATGTGGAAGACACGCAAAACTCGGTGGTGGCCAAAGTGGCCGCCCTAGAGACTTTGGTGAAGCAGCAAGGGGATAAACTCGATGAACTGGAGAACCGAGGTAGGCGAAAAAACTTGAGATTCATCGGTGTTCCTGAAAGTGTCGCTGATAGTGCCCTGCTTGAATATTTACAATCCTGGATTGGAAGCCTCCTGCCAAATCTGAGAGGTGAATCTCTCAAGCTAGAGCGGGCACATCGGCTAGGCCAAAGACGAGAGCAGGCCAGGAAACCTCGTGCAGTAATCGCCCGCTTTCTCGACTACAGACAGAAAGAGGAGGTGTTAAAGGCGGCAAGGGGCCGACGGCGGAATCAACAGGATATCGAGCCGATCTTAGTATTCCAAGACTACTCGGTCCTCGTCAGTCAACAGCGAAGGGCGTTTTCGGGGATCTGCACCCAGCTGTTCAACCGCGGCATTCGCTTTTCACTCCTCTACCCAGCCGGCTGAGGATTGATCACCAAGGCCACACTCGCATTCTAGCGACCCTGGAAGAGGCGACTACCTATCTGGACTCCCTGCCTGATCAATCGGCTCCCTAGCTGCTACATGACGGACTGGAAGTGAGTTACGCCTCCCCTTGTGTAGTGGGGGGGGTTTGGAGTCCCCAGGGGCCGATTGGCTCCTGGCGGCTTCCTGGCAGCTTCCATTGTCATGGGAGAACTCCTGGTTTTGCCTTTTATATAGAGTATTAAGCTGGGATGCAACGTCTCATTGCCTTGGTAACATTGTTAATGCCAGGAGAGACATTGTATCCATGTTATTTTGTTGCAAGGATTACTTTGTTATAATTGTTGCTGCATTGCTGGCTCCCTGGTTATTTCCCTCCTTGCATTGTCTCTGCCCTTGTATTCCTGCTTGACCCCCCCTCCTCTCCCCCCCCCTTTTCTTCCCCTTACAGGTGGGGTTCGATTTGAGGCAAGGGGGGCAGCCGGGAGAGTAGAGAGGATTGGCCTCGATAAAGCAGGGATGCATGTATTGATGGGGGGGGGGGGGGGGAGGGTGGAGGAGTTGGGAGGTCATCTGGGTGTAGGTGGGCGGGGACAACGTGGGAGCAGGTGAGTGGGGGGTGCTAGCACCGAATGTGGGAGCCCCAGTACAGGGGCTTGTAGCGGAGACTCTGTGTCTCCTTTCTCTCTTTATCCTACTTGTTAGAGAGGGGGAAGTGTTAGAGGGGCGAACCCGTCTGCCATAGGAAGTAGTCCAGGCTATGACTGGACGGGAGAGCGTGGAGGGGTGGGGAGATGGGGGGGGGGGGAGGGACGGGGGGGGGGGAAGGAGGAGGGAGGGACAGGGGGAGGGGAGGGGGTACACTCCATTGAATGCTACTAGATGGGATAATTGCCTACATATAGATGGGGGGGGGATGCCAGGCTGGGGGTGTCCCTCTGCAGTACTTGGAAGTGATTCTGTGGTGGCACCTTGGCACTGCCCCGGCGCTTTGAGAATAATCACCTGGAATGTCTGTGGACTGGGAAACCCTATTAAGAGGCATAAGGTATTGCAAGCACTGGCTCGACATAAGTGTGACATTGCACTTCTTCAAGAAACCCACCAGACGGCCGCTGAACATAGCAAGCTTTGTCGGAACTGGGTGGGCCAAGTGTGGGGGTCCCCCGCCCAGGGGCATAAGGGAGGCGTAGCGATTCTGATTCATAAACGCATACGATTCGTAGAGGAGACGGTCCTTGCTGATAATACTGGTCGATCCCTGGTGATATATGGTCACTTAGACGGTAAACCGGTGATTCTGGGAAATCTCTATGGTCCCAATGTGGTTGACCCGGGTTTCTACAATGGCCTAGCATCAAGAGTGGAGCAGCTTCCGGAGTGCCCGGTGATTTTGGGTGGGGATTTTAATGGAGTCCTGAATGTGGATCTGGACACTTCTAGGAGAGGAGGCGGACGGGAGAGGATAGCACCTTCCCAGACGCTGTTGCGGTTCTGTCGGAGACTAGGTTTAATTGATCCTTGGCGGGTCCTGCACCCCTCTGAAAGAGACTATACCCATCAATCTCGAGCGCATGGTTCCAGTGCCCGTATTGACTATGTAATGATCTCGGGGACTTTGTTCACACACACCGAGGATGCACAGATTGGTCCTTCCGAAATATCAGACCACGCGATGGTGTGGCTTGACCTACATTGGGGGCGGGACACTAATCGGTCACGCATGTGGAGATTCCCCCTAGAGCTTTACTCGGATGGGCAGTTTCGCCAGTTTATCCGTCAGAGATGGGCAGACTTTCTTGGCAATCACCAGGTTCATGTAGACGACCCCGAACTGGTCTGGGAAACGGCAAAGGTGGTTCTTCGCGGGGACATCATAGGTTATGCCGCGAGACGATGCCGGCTGATGGCAGAACGTATAGTACAACTTGAGCGTCGAGTCACCATACTACGGCGGCGATGTGCCCACACGTATACGCTGTCTAATAAGAAGGCGCTATGGGAAACCCAGACCGAGCTTAACGAGCTCTTGCATCAGCGAGCAAAGAAATCGGTTCTGTTCTATCGGTTCCGTCTGCACTGCTATGGTGACAAACCAGGCAAGTTGCTGGCACGATGTTTGCGGGCCCGACGGCGTCCTGCCCATGTAGCGGCGCTAAAGGACGGCCAGGGACATATGCATAAAGAGAACAAAGGAATCGCGGAGATTTTTCGCACCTTTTTTCAAAACTTATATAAAACCACGGCTGGTTCCCCTGAGGGAATGCGGGACTACTTTGAGGACTTGGAACTGCCTCAACTTACTTCAGCCCAGAGGGAGGTTCTAGACTTACCTATTACCATACAGGAAATACAATCCGCAATATCTGCGGCCCAGTGTTATAAATCGCCAGGGCCGGACGGATTCGGGGCCGAAGTCTACAAGATCTTAGGAGACGGGGTAAGCACACTCCTGCGAGAGGTCTATGCCACCAGGGCAGAGCAAGGGGCGTTCTGCTGGGGGCGTAATCACGCATATATTACCTTGATCCCGAAGCCGGGTAAAGATCCGATGCAGGCAGCTTCATATCGACCCATATCCCTACTCAATTTCGATCTTAAACTTTTGGCGAAAGTTCTGGCTGACCGCCTGGCGGGGGTCTTAGGCGATCTAATACACGACGCACAGGTGGGCTTTGTGAAAGGCCGCCACGCCGTACGAAACCTCCGGAAGATTTTGGCCTCCTTGGAGTGGGTGCATGCTCACAATATTCCGTCGTTGTTGATTAGCTTCGATGCAGAGAAGGCCTTTGATAGGGTGGACTGGCGTTATCTATGGAGGCTGCTACCGCGCTACGGCATTGGGGAGGATTTTTGTAAAATGGTGCAAAGTTTGTACATCTCACCGACGGCGGGCATACTGTGCAACGGCCTCATCTCGGACGACTTCACGTTGGGAAGGGGTACAAGGCAGGGCTGTCCTCTATCGCCCTTGCTCTTTGTTCTTTCCCTAGACCCGTTGATTTGTACCATAGTAACTTCGGGAGAGATACAGGGAGTGGGGCTACGGTCGCAAACCTTCCTTATTTCGGCCTTCGCTGATGACCTGCTAGTCCATTTGACGTCTCCGGCCACCTCCTTACAATCGCTTTTAGACGAGTTCCAGCGGTTCGGAGCAATTGCAGGCTTGCGCATTAATAAAGATAAGTCGGAAGTAGTAGATGTCTTGGGGCATTTCCGAACTTCTTGGAGGGGATCCTTCCCTTTGCGGTGGGCAGACAAAGAATTTATCTATTTGGGTATAACATTGACTGGAAACCCCCAGGACTTATACCGGCGTAACCTAGATCGGATACTGCGGCAGTTGGCGGTGCAGTTAAGTGCGTGGGGACCCCTCCCGCTGTCACTGGCAGGGAGGATAGCGGCAGTGCAAATGATAGTTCTACCTAGAATCTTGTACTGGCTGCAGACCCTGCCAGTTTGGTTGCTTCGACGGGACTTGTGTAGAATGGAGGCTTTGCTTAAGCGCTTTCTTTGGCGAGGGCGGCGGGCGCGGGTCTCATGGAATCGCATGCTTGGAAAATGGCGAGAGGGCGGTATGGGCCTTTCAGACTTGAAGACCTACGCATTGGCCTGTCAAGCTAGACACCTGGGTGATTGGCTAGGGGAGACGGAAGTATATACGCCTAGGTCCTTAGAGGAGTGTTTGGTGGCCCCTGCGACTCTCCTGGCGTCTTTGCACGGCACATCCACGGTTTTCACAGGTACTAGCCGACAGAGTCCATTAGTGGACTCGGCCCGACGCACATGGCAACAACTTAACAAATATTGGCGGGAAACGTGGAAGGTGTCTTGTTGGTTGCCACTGCAGGGCAATGCTCAATTCACTCCAGGGTCAGAGACTGCGGTGTTTCGGGACTGGTGGCTACGTGGCCTCCGGTGGATAGGGCACTTGGTAGACCAAACGGGAAACTGTAAATCATTCCGAACGCTCAGTCGGGAATACGATCTCCCTGACACGCATTGTTTTGCATACATACAAGCCTCCCACTATGTGGCTGCACTGCCGCGCGCAGCGCTACAGGCTGAGCGCTCAGCTCGTATTTTGGAATTTTTTCAGCTGGGAGAGGAGCGCCCGGCGTCGATTTCCAATTTGAAACATAATTTGGAGTGCTACCGCCCCCTCCCTGACTATAGTGGAGTCGAAAGAGCTTGGGCGACCGAATTGGGAGTGGACGTACAGCCAGGATTGGTATTGACGGCATTGAAACGGATTAGCCGACTAGTTCAAGGAGTGCGTTGGCGTGAGATTCAATTTAAGTGTGTGACTAGGGCTCATTTTTCGCCGCGGCGGGCATTGCCAGTCGGCTGGACACGGATGGCTCCTGCCCACGCTGTTCGGAGTCCTTAGCTACTCTCCTACACATGTGGTGGGGTTGTCGGGGAATACGGGCATACTGGGCACGGATATGCAGATTCCTTTGCACGCTGCTGCAGCGAAGGCTACATTGGACCGGCCTATTTGTGGCACTTGACCAACTGCCGACCCCTGGACCAGTGAAGGCTGGTGAGAGCTTGCTGGTGCAGAAGGCCTGTCTGGTGGGTAAAGGGCCGATTCTCCGGCTATGGCGGGAACGCCAATTGCCTACTTTCAGTGAATGGCGGAATAACTTTCATCAATTAATGCTAACGGAGCGTTGGTTGGCGCGGGGCAGTGCCAAGCGCTGGACAGTCTTTCTGTCAGTGTGGGAGCCATATATTCAGCAGTTGGGACCCCACAGCCGTAATGCAACCCTCCAAGGGGGGAGTTGAATGATGGAGGTCTTGAGTAGTGGGTAGGCGATAGCTGCTTTACAGCTTTTGATGATAATTGGCTTATGCAGTCGGTAATGGAGTGAGGGTGGGTGGGTGGGTGAGGGGAGGGGGACGGGAGAAGGGGGGTTGGGATATAATGTAAAATGCCCACCTATTGTATTATCTTTCTGTTGGCACCCGGGGGGGCGAAGAGTTAACCCTCCCCGTGGGGCCGTCTGTTGATATGTTGTTTGGATTTTATGGTGGACTAAATAAAGCTTTCAAAAAAAAATTATTTGCTAAGAAAACATTAGCTAATTGCCTGACAAGCTGAAGGTTGTTTTCTGATTTGCTTTGTGACTTTATGTTATCCATTTAAACACTGCAAGCAAGTAACCTCATTTATATTGCTACCAAGCATATTTGTGCTGGGTGAATTAAACCCCATCAATAAAAGAAGTATTTTATTGGCCTTACCACTGGTATCACAACTCAATTATTGTCTTCAGCTGTGTTTGAGAGTGAATGAACTACATTACCCACAATACCTTGCAAGAATCATATGAATATATGCATCGTCAAGATTGTGTAAGTTCTCACCCTAGGCAGCCGTCTGACAATGCATGGTCCCCTTCCCCACCCAAGGGTGCCATCTTGGCCAGTCTCCTTTTTTCCACGGAGCCCAACAGATGCTTGTCGTGTTTTTCCCAGAAAAATCCTCTAAAAATTATCCTTAAAAGTTGTTTTTTCCTGATTTGTGTACTGGTTCATCTCCAGGAACAAGCAGGAATGAGTCTTCACATATGGGTATCGTCAGTACCGATGGAGCCTGCGCGGGAACGCTCCCCAGCATCCAAAAGGAAAGCTTTTGGGAGCATCCCACAGCGCCTGCGCGCTGCCTTCCTGCCTTTCCTAACTGCCTCTCTCCAGTTCTTCTTTTCCGCGGAGCCAGCAGGTTGTGTTTCCTGTCACCGCTGAAGAATTTCTTATTTTCTTTTATTTTTCTTTAGTCGCGTGTCTGCCTTCTCGATTCCGGACCAGTACCACCGGTCTTTTTTCTTTCTTTAAAAAAACAAAAAAAACAAACTACAGTGCATTTTTTCTTCTGGGGCCTTAGGCCTACAGTTATATTTTTCTTCATGGAAAAACCCGCCTCCGGGTTTAAAAAGTGCACGAAGTGCAGCAGCACTATTTCTGTCACAGACACCCATGATTGGTGTCTAAAATGTTTAGGTCCTGACCACTCCATAGCGGATTGTGAGTCCTGTTCTATGATGTCTAAGAGAGGGTTACAAAATCGGGCAGCCAAGCTCAGTACCCTGTTTCCCTCCGATGCAGCTTCTGTGGCATCGACGTCTTCCAGGGCTGCTTCTTCATCCCATGGATCTCAGGTAACCAAACTTAAATCTGGCCGGTCCTCAAAGAGTTCATCTCCCTCTAAGTATCTAGATGCCCCCGGGCTTACTCTTGAGGAATCCACACCGGCAAAATTACCCCGGCAGGAGGCTCCGGCTTCCAAAGCTCTACTTATGGGGTCACAGGTTGACATTGATGGCTCGGCCTCGACCGATCACCTGTTACAATGTTCTGGGGTACCGGCGGTTACCACCGGTACCGACATCCAGACATTGGTGGCGTCGATGGATCAGAATATTCTGACCATGCAGCGTGCCATCATGGCATTCATACAAGCTGCGACGCCTGCGGTACCGCAACAAACCCCGTTGTCGGTACCGGTACCAATTCTGGTACCGGATCCGAAATCGGTTCCGATACCGGTACCGCTTGCATCGACATCAGCATCGACGGCAGCGGTACGCTATCCAGTGATGCCTATCAGTACCGACTCGGTACCGATTACTCCCGATGTCGATACCTCCCGGTACGCATATCGGGCTCTGCGAGAGCATCCAGACAGTCGATACTTCGATTCCTCTGAAGACTCTGATACATCAGAGGCCTCAATTGAAGCATCGGGGATCCTTCCTCAGGAACCCTCTTCTCCAAAAAGGAGAATGTCTCCTCCTGAAGACTTGTCTTTTCAGGACTTCATTAGGGAGGTGGCCAAAGGCCTGTCCATCTCAGTGGCCTCTGAAACTGAACCTAGAGCCAAAAAATTAGATATCCTACAATATCCTAAGGCTCCTAAAGAGGCAGCCACCTTACCAGTACATGAGATTCTTTATGATCACATGTTGGGCATATGGGAGACTCCTCTTTCCACCTCCCCTCATTCCCGAAGGTTGGACACCATGTATCGTGTTCCTCCTTGTCCTGGGTTACATAAGACTCAGCTTCCTCACCATTGTGGTAGAGTCTGCTATGAAAAAGATCAAGAGTACAAAAAGGCACTCCTCTGCTCCTCCAGGAAGAGAATGCAGAACCCTAGATGCCTTTGGCAGGAAAATCTTCCAGGCCAGTATGCTTGTAGCCAGAATCAACTCCTATAGTCTCTATATGGGGATGTTTCTAAAAGAAGTTACAGATCATCTGCAAACCTTATCTCCTTTTATGTCAGAAGATAAGAGAGAAGAATATATCACCTGGCTTAAACAGGCACAGGATGTATCCAAGTTTTCCAACCGTGCAGCCTTTGACTCTTTTGAGGGTGCCAGTAGAGCCTCGGCTATTGCCATAGGTGCACGCAGAGTTGCTTGGTTACAAGCCTCTGATTTGGAATCCTGGGTACAGGATGGTCTAGGTAACCTTCCCTGTACAGGAGAAAACCTCTTTGGCAAAGATTGGCAAGCAAAGGCCAACCAGATGGATGCTGAAAATTCTGCTTTAGATAGACTTTCAAGGTCTACTACTGCTCCTTTTAAAAAGAGGTTGTTCAAAAAAGGATCTTTCCCAAAAAAAGGGAAATTTTCTTCGGGTTATGGTCAGGCCTCTTCCCAAGGTCGTTTTGCTACAAAGAGACAGCAACAACCAAAACAGGCCAAGTCTCAGGCTGCGAGGACTGCTACGGCCCAACAGCCTCAGCCTCCTCAGGGCCTTTGACTTTCCACTAGAGAACTTAGCCTTTCTGGCTCTAGAACATCCAGAGCCTCTCACCATCCCAGGAAGGTTAGCTCACTTTGCTCCCAGATGGGAACAAATCACAGCAGAGTGTGGTAAGGAAACCACGGCTGATTACAGAAATGCACAGGAAAAAGACTCCTGTCGCTTTAAATCAGGTTGTATCATAGGTTTCCCTAGCAACCAGGAGTCTAGGACTCAGAAGCTGGTCATACCTAAGCCCCGCCCACAGCAGCACGTCAGAGTGAAGCTAGACTCTGGTCACATGTGTTGGGAGCAGGGTGTGCCTCAAAGAGAAGGAAAGTTTAAAAACCAGATTCACAGAACAGAAGTTAGATCAGGCTGGAGCTCAGGCTGGAGCTCGGGAGGCTCGAGCTCGGGTAGCTCAGGAAATACAGAGGAGAACTCAATCTGGAGTTCAGGAGAGGGGCCAACACAGAGTCCAGGAGGCAGAGCAAGTAAGAGAGTGTTTGCAGAGCCTGAGAGACAGAGTGTGAGAGATACTATTTGCTGTGAAGAGAAGATTGATGAAAGCTTGCCAGATACAGCTGGGATTGAGAGGGTGCCGTCAGCAAAGGGAAAGTCTGCACTGGAAGAAAAGCATGACTGGTTTGCAGGACGGAAGGAATCCCTAAATACCACAGAACAAAGGCAAGTCTGTCCTTATCAATCCTCACAGAGGAAAAGCCCCAGAGAACTACCCATAGGAGAGAAAGCTAACTATAAGCATAGCCAGAGTCCCAGAGGAAAGGGAGACAGCTGGTCTAATCAGCACGTAGCTCAGCTAACGGATGAGTTACTGCAGAAGCAAACTTTATTAAGAAGGCTCAAAGATTTAATAAGGAAGGAAGATAGTCAGCTCTCTATGCACCTACCTTATGATATAAGGGAGGGTGATAGAGAAGAACAAATGGATACAACGCATGTAGACAATAGTATAATGGATTGTCAGTGTACTATGTGTTTTACCTCTGACGGTGAAGAATCCTAGAAAGCCCTTATAGCTGTGCCATGCTCAGAAAGCACGTATTTTGTGAAGACGTCACAAACTGCAAGAAGCAGCTGATTGTGCTGACGTAGTGAGAAGCTGATTCATATGTCTAAGGAACATTTAAAAGTTTTTGTTTTGGCAACAAGAAGTTGTTCCTGTTTCAGAGGAAAGCACTGTTTGTTTAAAAGCTCTGAAAAAGCCAGTTTGATTTACTCAAGCAAAGTGATGCCATCTGTGTTGGAAGTTATATTGAAAGCCTAATTTTGTTCCTGTTGATTTGAAGCAGTAGCGTGGATTAAAAGTTCCTTTTTCCCTACTTTGTGCCTCACGCCTCCTGTGTATGAAGAAACCCCTGATTACACTAAAAATATAAATTTTCTCTGTCTCGTGCCTAAACCCTCGGATCACAACTCCTTTACCTTAGGATAAACTACGATTCCCATCAGCCCTTCTGGCAGCCATTACCGAGAATCTTATCCTAAGGTTAAAAGGCGACCTCACCTGCCGCCAGTTATCTACCTGGCCAGGCGGGGGCGACAGAGTGGCGTAGTAGTTCGGATGCGGAGCAGGCCACGCCACAGGCTGGCGTAGTAGTTCGGATGCGGAGCAGGCCACGCCACAGGCTGGCGTAATAGTTCGGATGCGGAGCAGGCCACGCCACAGGCTGGTGTAATAGTTCGGATGCGGAGCAGGCCACACCACAAAGTGTTATAAAGTTGGATGCGGAGTGGGCCACGCCACGAAGGAGCGCAGTTCATTGGATGACAGCGGAAGTACGACTACACACCAGGAGACGCATAGAGGGGTTCCAGAGTCGACAGAGGGACACCGGAGGGTTGCAAGCACCTGAGACTGAGGAGTCCAGAGTCCTGCAGAGCCGGAGGGTCCCGAGACCTGTCGAGGTCCTACGCTGTTGCTGAGCGAGATGCACCACTAGTACCAGGTAACCCGTATATAACTAGAGAGAGTTCAAGGATACTGGTACTGGGTGGGGGCAAATAGCAGCAGGTAGAGAGGAACGCATATCTGTGTGGTGGAATCGCACTTGGGTGTGTGTTTTTTTTTTTTGCAGAAAACAGAGCCAAGATGGAGAGCCAAGATGTCCTTGCTTGGGCGGCAGCAGAGCTCAAGAAGCAAAGGGACTCATCTTTGGAGCTTCTAGCGCATGTAGCGAGTCAGATGCAAGCACAGCAGAAACCACTGATGGAGCATCTGGAGGCCTGGGTGAAGGAACTGAAGAAACCACCAGCGCATGATCCAGCTCAAACAGGTTTTTCTGTGGGAATAGCCCATAACTTTGGACTCGGGTCCAGAGAGACCTTTGGTGTGGGACAATTAAGGGATGGTGAAAATGTGGACACATATTTTGATGCATTTGAAAAAGTGGCACGAATAGCCAAGTGGCCACCTGAACAGTGGGCGGTGAGGTTAGCTCTCTCGCTTTCTGGCGAGGCATTGGCAGCTTACCAAACCGTTCCACCTGAGTTGGCCAATGACTATTGTGAGGTAAAAAAGGCTATTAAGGATAGGTTTGGTCTAACACCTATAGTATATAAACGCCAGCTTAGGAATGCAAAAATACGTGTAGATGAAACACCACGAGCACTATACCATAGGTTAAAAATGTTAGTGTTAAAGTGGCTAGAACCAGAACATAAATCGGTGGAAACACTGATAGATGAGCTTGTTCTGGAACAGTATTTTGAGGCCGTACCCAAAGGGTTACGAGAATTTTTGTTGCTACAGGGTTGTAAAAACACCAGAGAAGCCATAGAGATGTCAGAACGTTTCTTGGAAGCTGAGGTGATAGCTAGTGATAGGGCTTCAGCCTATACCAAAATGTATATGGATAGGGTGGATGTAAATGGCAAGAATGGACAGAATGTTGGTGTTCCCACCAATAGAAGGGTGCATGAGAAGCGTGCGTGCTATCGGTGTGGAAGTGGGCAACATTTGATGCGTGAGTGCCGAATGAAAACGGCCCTAGTTTTGAGTGACCCCAGTAAGAAAAGGGAAGGATTTCTACTGGAGGTAATAGTCCAAGGCATTCCAGTTAAAGCACTATTGGATTCCGGTTCGGACCAATCGATGCTCTCCAAAAGGTTATGGAGGAGGATAAATGCCACAAGTTTAGATACCCCTCAGACTCCCACGGGCAGCGTGAACATTAGGTGCGTTCATGGTACCACAAGCACCTACCCTGTTTACCCAGTCCGAATAAAAGGTTTAGGCGTAGAAAAGAAAGTACCAGTGGCCATTGTTCCCAGACTACCCCAGGAGGTAGTACTTGGAAGAGACTGGCCCCATTTTCAGCAAGGGTTAGGGGTTAAGGAAGGCTTAGTATCTAAACAAGCCCAGTCCCAAGCTCAGCAGGCCCTAGAGGAAATGTCTACAAAGGGGGAGACAAAGGTTCTACCCTCTCATGAGGATTTGCTAAACATTCCTCAGAGGAAAGTGAGGAAATCAAAGGGAGAGAAGTGCCATGAGAGACAAATACGCTCTCAAAACAGAGAGAGAATTCAGGCCTCGTTGGGAACTTCCCCCTACGAGCTTATGTTTGGTAGGAGCCCTAGGGGCATACTAGACATTCTGAGGGATCAGTGGGTAGAGCCGGGAGTCCAGGAAACAGAAATACCCCAATTTCTGCGGGATTTGCGAGGACGCTTAACGCGGGCCTCCCAGTTGGCAGAAAACAATTTGAGGGAAAGCCAACAAAAACAGAAAGTGTATTATGACCGTAATAAAAGACCCCGCCAGCTAGAGGTGGATGAGAAAGTCCTAGTGATGGTAACTGGCACCGCCCCTAAGTTTGAGAGCCAGTGGAAGGGACCCTTCCGGGTGGTTAAGCAAGTGGGACCGGCGACCTATCTAGTACAAACCAGACGAGGACGCCAACAGTTATTTCATATAAACTTGCTCAAACCCTGACAGGAGCGAACTGCGCAAGGGCAGGTGGTCACCATTACCCAGGCTAGGCGAGGAAGAGAAAGCAAAGAAGAAAGATATAAGAGATTTACGTGCTGTGATTCTGGGAGAACCCCAGCACGAAATGTCTTAAGAAGGGGAATATGTGGTAAGGAAACCACGGCTGATTACAGAAATGCACAGGAAAAAGACTCCTGTCGCTTTAAATCAGGTTGTATCATAGGTTTCCCTAGCAACCAGGAGTCTAGGACTCAGAAGCTGGTCATACCTAAGCCCCGCCCACAGCAGCACGTCAGAGTGAAGCTAGACTCTGGTCACATGTGTTGGGAGCAGGGTGTGCCTCAAAGAGAAGGAAAGTTTAAAAACCAGATTCACAGAACAGAAGTTAGATCAGGCTGGAGCTCAGGCTGGAGCTCGGGAGGCTCGAGCTCGGGTAGCTCAGGAAATACAGAGGAGAACTCAATCTGGAGTTCAGGAGAGGGGCCAACACAGAGTCCAGGAGGCAGAGCAAGTAAGAGAGTGTTTGCAGAGCCTGAGAGACAGAGTGTGAGAGATACTATTTGCTGTGAAGAGAAGATTGATGAAAGCTTGCCAGATACAGCTGGGATTGAGAGGGTGCCGTCAGCAAAGGGAAAGTCTGCACTGGAAGAAAAGCATGACTGGTTTGCAGGACGGAAGGAATCCCTAAATACCACAGAACAAAGGCAAGTCTGTCCTTATCAATCCTCACAGAGGAAAAGCCCCAGAGAACTACCCATAGGAGAGAAAGCTAACTATAAGCATAGCCAGAGTCCCAGAGGAAAGGGAGACAGCTGGTCTAATCAGCACGTAGCTCAGCTAACGGATGAGTTACTGCAGAAGCAAACTTTATTAAGAAGGCTCAAAGATTTAATAAGGAAGGAAGATAGTCAGCTCTCTATGCACCTACCTTATGATATAAGGGAGGGTGATAGAGAAGAACAAATGGATACAACGCATGTAGACAATAGTATAATGGATTGTCAGTGTACTATGTGTTTTACCTCTGACGGTGAAGAATCCTAGAAAGCCCTTATAGCTGTGCCATGCTCAGAAAGCACGTATTTTGTGAAGACGTCACAAACTGCAAGAAGCAGCTGATTGTGCTGACGTAGTGAGAAGCTGATTCATATGTCTAAGGAACATTTAAAAGTTTTTGTTTTGGCAACAAGAAGTTGTTCCTGTTTCAGAGGAAAGCACTGTTTGTTTAAAAGCTCTGAAAAAGCCAGTTTGATTTACTCAAGCAAAGTGATGCCATCTGTGTTGGAAGTTATATTGAAAGCCTAATTTTGTTCCTGTTGATTTGAAGCAGTAGCGTGGATTAAAAGTTCCTTTTTCCCTACTTTGTGCCTCACGCCTCCTGTGTATGAAGAAACCCCTGATTACACTAAAAATATAAATTTTCTCTGTCTCGTGCCTAAACCCTCGGATCACAACTCCTTTACCTTAGGATAAACTACGATTCCCATCAGCCCTTCTGGCAGCCATTACCGAGAATCTTATCCTAAGGTTAAAAGGCGACCTCACCTGCCGCCAGTTATCTACCTGGCCAGGCGGGGGCGACAAGAGCAATGGACCCTCTCCATCATACGAGATGGGTACAAGCTTCATTTCTTAAACCTTCCTCCTCACACCATGGTGAAACAGTTCAATTCTCCAACATCTCTCCCCAACCTTCTAGGTCAAGAGATTGCTACCCTTCTTGCCCAAGGGGCAATAGAAGGAGTACCCCTTCTTCAACAGGGCTCAGGGTTCTACTCCCCCTATTTTCTCATTCCAAAGAAAACGGGGGGCTACAGACCCATACTAGATCTCAGAGAATTGAACAAGTTTCTATGCAAGGAGAAATTCAAGATGATCTCTCTCGGAACTCTCCTTCCATACCTCCAGAGTCAGGACTGGCTTTGTTCTCTAGATCTCAAGGATGCGTACACCCATGTTCTCATCCATCCAACACACAGAAGGTTCCTTCGGTTCCTTTACCAAGGAAAGCACTACCAATACAAAGTGCTTCCTTTCGGTCTGGCCTCTGCTCCAAGAGTGTTCACAAAATGCATGGCAGTAGTAGCTGCATTTCTGCACACTCTAGGAATATTCGTATTCCCATATCTGGACGACTGGCTCATCCGAGCTCCGTCCCAATCAGAGGCCCAGACTTCCCTGGCCTGCACAAGGCGTGTTCTTCAGTATCTGGGACTGGTAATCAACATTCCAAAATCCCATCTCACCCCTACTCAGTCTCTAGAGTTCATAGGGGCCTTACTGGATACCACAACTGCAAGGGCCTATCTTCCCCAGGCCCGTTGCCTATGTTTGGTGCAGTTAGCCTCCCAGATTCAGTTAAAATCCCATTTAACTGCTCGAGAGATGTTACAACTCTTAGGCCACATGGCATCCATGGTGCATGTGGTTCCTTACGCTCACCTTCACATGAGGGCAGCTCAGTGGACCCTATCCACCCAATGGACTCAGGCATCAGGTTGCCTGTCAGACAAAATAGCAACCTCCAGTCGCCTCTTTTGGTCTCTCCACTGGTGGAAGTCCACTCAAAATCTATTGCTGGGGTCCCCCTTTCAACAGGTGTTACCCCAAGCAACCCTTACAACAGATGCCTCTCCAAAGGGTTGGGGAGCTCATCTACAAGATCTCTCGACCCAAGGCATCTGGTCTCCACAGGAGACATCTCTACATATCAACAGAGCTCAGAGCAATCTTTCAGGCTCTCAGAGTCTTCCACACACTGACAACCAGGTAGCCATGTTCTACGTGAACAAGCAGGGAGGGACTGGCTCTCTGTCGCTTTGCAACGAAGCTCTCAGATTGTGGGCATTCGCCAGAGAGCATCAAATCCATCTCATGGCAGTGTATCTTCCAGGGGTTCAAAACTCTTGGGCAGACAGACTCAGTCGAGTTCTGCTTCCACACGAATGGTCCCTCCATGGGGACCAGATAGCCAGGATTTTTCGGATTTGGGGTACCCCAGACATAGACCTGTTTGCAAGTCCGTGGAATGCCAGACTTCCCCGGTTTTGTTCCAGGATTCCATGTCAGGGAGTTCAGGCCAGGGATGCCTTCCTCCTTCATTGGGGGCAAGACTTCCTCTATGCCTTTCCACCTATTCCCCTCATCCCCAAGCTCTGTTCAAGCTTCAGAGAGACAAGGGGTCTATGATCCTCATAGCACCACATTGGCCACGCCAAGTGTGGTACCCTCTACTTCTGCATCTCTCTCAAGCTCCCTCCCTGGACCTGGGGTCTGCTCCAGATCTCCTCTCCCAGGAGGAGGGAACCTTGTGGCACCCAAATCCTCAGTCTCTTCATCTCAGAGCCAGGTTGCTGAAGGCCTAGACCTTCAGGATTTACACCTTTCTCAGCAAGTGAAGGATATCCTTCATGCTTCCAGAAAGCCTTCCACCAGACGTTCCTATGCTTTTAAATGGAAAAGATTTTCCATTTGGTGTGCAGAGAAGGGTCTCAACCCTCTTGCAATACCTTTGAATTCTTTACTAGACTATTTGCTGCATTTATCCCATGCAGGCCTTAAAACAAATTCAATCAGAGTCCATTTGAGTGCTATTGCAGCATCCCTTAAGCCTCTCCATGGACAATCTATTTCCTCTCATCCTCTTATAGCAAGATTCATGAGAGGCCTTCTTTTGACTAAATCTCCCATTAGACCACCTCCAGTGGCATGGGACTTGAATCTGGTTCTTGGCCAGCTTATGAAGCCACCCTTTGAACCCTTAGCCACTACCTCCTTGAAATTCCTTTCCTGGAAGGTTATTTTTCTCATTGCAGTCACCTCAGCTCGCCGTATCAGTGAGTTGCAAGCTTTAGTGGCTAATCCTCCTTATACAAGGTTCCATCATGACAAAGTAGTCCTCAGAACTAATCCACACTTTATGCCTAAAGTGGTCTCACCTTTTCATCTGAACCAGGAGGTGTATTTACCTGTCTTTTTTCCAGGACCTCATGCATCAAGTGCAGAGAGGAATCTTCATACCCTGGATTGTAAAAAAGCACTTGCTTTCTACTTACAAAGGACACAGCAACATAGAAAGTCCTCTCAACTTTTTGTTGCTTTTGATCCTTCTCATTTAGGACTTCCAGTCTCTAAGAGAACTCTGTCTAATTGGATTGCTCAGTGTATTTCCTTCGCCTACCAGAGTAAGAACCTTTCTCTGGAGGGCCATGTCACAGCTCACAATGTGAGGGCCATGGCAGCCTCTATGGCTCATCTAAATTCTGTGTCCATCGACCAAATCTGTCGAGCGGCCACCTGGGCATCGGTTCATACCTTCACAGCCCATTACTGCTTGGACAAGGACTCCCGCCAGGATGCCTTGTTTGGTCAGGCTGTTCTCAAACACCTGTTCCATACCTAATCAACTCCTACCCTCCATCCCTGACTGGTTGCCTGAGATTCATGGGTGCAAGTGGAGCCCTTCCCAGGGACTCACAATCTGGGTGATCTCCCAGGCATCTCTAGCTGGGGAGTCCCCATATGTGAAGACTCATTCCTGCTTGTTCCTGGAGATAGCACAGTTACTTACCTGTAACAGGTGATCTCTGGAAACAGCAGGAATAAGTCTTCACAACCCACCCACCTCCCCTAGGAGTTGTATCTCTCTATCTATCTTTCCTTTCCTCTCTCTCTCTCTCTCTTTGTCTCAGCTTTAAAACTCGAACTGGAGAGAGGCAGTTAGGAAAGGCGGGAAGGCAGCGCGCAGGCACTGTGGGATGCTCCCAAAAGCTTTCCTTTTGGATGCTGGAGAGCGTTCCCGCGCAGGTTCCGTCGGTACCGACGATACCCATATGTGAAGACTTATTCCTGCTGTTCCCAGAGATCACCTGTTACAGGTAAGTAACTGTGCTCTCTTCCCGCCTTGAGTTGGCGCCATCCCTGTCGCCGTTCTCAGCTCCCCCTTCTTTTTGACGAGGCTTGGCCTCAACCAGCACTTTTTTTCACTTGGGGGTCATTGACCCCGATGGGTTCAAAAAGTGTGACTGCTGCAGTGAAACTATGTCTGTTACAGACACCCACAACTGCTGCTTACGCTGCCTTGGCCCAGACCACGACAGTACCACCTGCGACCTGTGCCAGGCCATGACTCTGTAACAAGAAAAGGTCGGAGTTGCAGGAGAGGATGTTCCCACAGACCGACTCAGCCCCGGCTTCCCTGACGCTGAGCCCCAAGCCGAGTACCTCCCAAGAGGACCGGGCATCTTTGGAGTCCCACAGCGGCAGCTCCTCCGTAAAGACCCTGGACTCTGGAAAGAAAAAGAAAAAATCCTTGAGTCCAGCCGAGGTTCCACCGGTGAAACCCGTTAAAGTCCCACGGCGGGACTTGGGCAACTCCGAGCAGCACCCCCCTAAGGTCTCTACGAAGGAGTCCTCAGCCAGCAGTGACTGTGTGAGGCTCCTCAAGGCTGTGGTCCTCGGCAAGAATGCATTCAGTACCCACACAGACAGCTGTGGAGCCTTCTAGTATTGAATCCAGAATGGCGGCCCCGAGAGTCAAGCCAGGCCCTCAGCGCCATTGGCCTTGGGCGAGCTCTCGGCACCGATCGAGATCCAGGTCCCGATCTTCGGGTATCCTGTCCTCCTCGTCCAGTTTCCTGAGATCCACCAGAGGACCCTGTGTGGGAGTCCCGAGTTCAGAGTCCTCGATGCCGTCCGGTTCTGATTGGGAGACCAATGTCGAGGTCTCTCCCGA
The DNA here is from genome assembly GCA_033557465.1 of Ichthyophis bannanicus. Taxonomy (NCBI): domain Eukaryota; kingdom Metazoa; phylum Chordata; class Amphibia; order Gymnophiona; family Ichthyophiidae; genus Ichthyophis; species Ichthyophis bannanicus. The sequence continues at coordinate 129,331,835 of CM066048.1, forward strand.
GACCTCTCGACACCAAGACCTCCCTTCGGAGTCGTCTCCTCCAAAGACATGGCCTTTCACGACTTTGTCCGGGACATGGCCCGGGCCCTTTCAGACGTGACCGAGTCAAAGGAGGACCCAGGCACCGAAGAACTGGAGATTCTCCAGGAAGAGTCCCTGCCAAAGGAGATTCTTATGGTGCCAGTACAGCCCATCCTCAAGAGGCTGCTCCTGCAGATGTGGGAGACCCTGGCCTCGTTGCCAGTGGTCAGTCACTGCTCGACGCCATCTACCGCAACAAGAAGGGCCCGGGTTTCCAAAAGTCCCAACTCCCGCATAATTCCATGATCATGGATTCTGCTATGCAAAAGCTGAAAAGTCAGAAGAACTACTCTTCTGTTCCCTGGGCAGAGAGGCCCGAGCCCTCGATGCCCTTGGGCGCAAGTGCTTCTAGGGATCCATGCTGGGCTGTCGGATACAGGCCAATGAATTATACACAGGCATGTACCTCAAGGGCCTCATCCAAGAACTGGTGGGCTTCTGTGCAGGCCTCACCGGGGAACCCCTCCAGAGGTTCCAAGCCCTGACAGCCGAGATCCAGGACTTCTCAAAGTTCCTATCCCACGCCGCCTACAATGGCTTTGAATCCACAGCCCGGGTAGCAGCAGAGGGCATTGGGGCCCCACACCAGGCCTGGTTGCAGACCTCCGACTGAGCAATGGGTGCAAGAGAAATTGCTCAATGTCCCCTGCATCAGGGAAAACTTGTTTGGCAAGCCCATGGCCGACAAGGTGGCCGAGATAGAGGCCGAGGTCGTGACCAGGCAGAGGCTCTCGAGGAAAACCTCGACCTTTCCCTGGAAGAAACAGTCGGGATAAAGACCACATTTTTCAAGGAAAAAGGGGTCCTTTCACCAGGGCCACTACCAACCCTACTCAGGGCAACAGCAACAGGGCCCCCAGCCCAAGAACCAGGGTCATGGGCAGGGGAAGGCGAAGACTCAGAAACCTCAACTACCAGCTCCCACCCCAGCCTGGGGAAGCTTTTGACTCACTGGGCAGGGCCTCCTCTCCCCTGGGAGACCCTCCCCAGCCCACAGGGGGTCACCTGGCACTTTTCACCCATAGGTGGCCACCTGGCACTTTTCACCCACAGGTGGGCTGGGGTCACCATGGACCAATGGCTCCTACAAGTGGTAAAGGAGGGTTATCTCCTCAAGATCCAGCAAACACCCCCGGGGTTCTTTTCAGGAGAGCCGGTGAGGCTTCTCCTTCACCAGACCTTTCTCCTCTCAGAACTCGCAGGGTTGCTCATGGACAGGCATTTGTGGGGAAAAGGTTTCTACTCCAGGTATTTCTTTGTCCCCAAAAGAACTGGGGGCCTCAGGCCCATACTAGACCTGTGAAACCTGAACAAGTTTCTGGTGAGGGAGAAGTTCAAGATGCTTTCCCTTGGAACCCTGCTGTGCTCCTTAGATCTAAAGGATGCATATACCCACATCCTGATCCACTCCTCCCACAGACAGTACCTAAGGTTCGTGGTGGGAGGAGAGCACTACCAATACAGGGTGCTTCCATTCGGCCTGGCCTCTTCGCCAAGGGTCTTTACAGTGTCTGGCGATCGTGGCCGCCCACATGCGCCTACAAGGGGCCTTCCCCTATCTGGACGACTGACTCATCAGAGGCAGCACAGCCTCCAAGGCCAGCCAGGCTGCAGGGTGAACAATCGACCACCTGCAGCACTTAGGGTTCATTATCAACTACCCCAAATCCCACCTCTCTCCAGCCCAAAACCTGGAGTTCATAGGTGCCCAGCTGAACACGTTACAGGTCAAGGCCTTCTTCCCAAAGGAAAGGGCACATTGCCTCGTGCAGCTGGCGGGAGAGGTGCAGACTTGCCAGTTCATACCAGCTCGCCTCCTCCTCCGTCCACTGGGCCACATGGCCTCCACAGTCCACGTCATGCCCCTAGCCCACTTTCACATGTGGGCAGCCCAGTGTGACTGGCAGGTTGCACGACGGGGTCAGGGTCACCCACCAACTGGCAAACTCCCTCAACTAGTGCAGTCTCTATGCTACCTCCAGGCAGGGATGCCCTTCCAGGCGTCTGCACCGCAGAAGGTCCTGACCATGGACGCCTCCCTCCTAGTTTGGGGGGCACACTGTGGAGACCTCTGCACTCAAGGCAGCTGGTCACAGGAGGAGTCGCTCCTGCAGATCAACCTCCTGGAGCTCAGAACCATCTCCCTGACCTTGCAAGCATTCCGCCACCTCTTGGGCAACCGTCCTGTGCTGATCCAGATGGACAACCAAGTAGCCTGTTTTATGTGAACAAGCAGGGGGGCACAGGTTCATACTTCCTCTGTTAGGAAGCGGTACACCATGGAATGCTCCTACGAGCAGTATACCTTCCAGGTCAGGACAAACTCAGCAGTGTCCTCCGCCCACACGAATGGTGTCTGAACCCAGGATGGCGCAAAGACTCTTCCGCCTCTGGGGCAGGTCCGCGATGAACCTGTTCGCCTCCCCGGACAACACGCAGCTGCCCCACTTCTGCTCACGCCAGCTGCATCCAGGAAGGGTAGCAGTGGATGCCTTCCTGATCCCATGGTCCAAGGGCCTCCTCTATGCCTTCCTACTGACACCGCTGGTGGCCAAGACCTCCTTCAAGGTCTAGAGCGAGCAGGCATCAGTAATTCTGATTGCCCCCAGATGGGCTCGACAACCCTGGTTCCCTCTGCTACTCTCCTTGTCAGTGGCACTCCCAGTCCTGCTGGGTCAGGATCTGGACCTCCTGTCCCAGGAGGAGGGCTCCCTCCTGCACCCCAACTGGGGTCACTAGCATTGATGGTGTGGCTGCTGAAAGGGTAGCCTTAGCTCCTTTCAGTCTCCCGTGGGAAGTCGAGGAGATCCTCCTGACCTCCTGAAAACCCTCCACCAGATGAGTGTATTCCTTCAAATGGAGAAGATTCTCCATCTGGTGTACAAAGAGAGGAGAGAACCCTTTCTCCTGCCATGTGCAACCAGTGCTACAGTACTTACTGCACCTCTCGCACATTGGCCTGCAGTCCAATTTGGTGAGGGTGCACCTGAGTGCCATAGCCGTTCACCAACACCCTGTAGAGGGGAAATCCCTCTCAAACCAGCCTCTGGTCTCCAGGTTCCTCCGGGGCCTCTTGCTATTGAAGCCCCCTCTCTGCCCTCCAACAGCGGAATGGAACTTTAATGTGATGCTCTCCCAACTCACCAGACTGCCATTCGAGTCTCTGGCCACCTGCCATTTGAGATACCTCTCCTGGAAAGTGGTCTTTTTCGGTGGCTATCACGCCTACTCAGAGAGTGAGCGAACTCCAGGCCTTGGTGGTGGATCCATCATATACAAGGTTGTATAAGAACAGGATAGTGCTCCGTACACACCCCAAATTCCTCCCCAATGTGGTATTTCCCATCCACCTCAACTAGGAGGTGGTCCTTCTCACCTTTTTTCCTCGGCTGCATACCGACAGGGAGGAGATCATATTGCATACGCTAGACTGTTAGCAGATCCTGTCCTTCTACCTGCAGAGGACCCAGGCCCATTGCAAAGCTCCTCAGCTCTTTGTGTCATATGACCCCAGTAGACTGGGGCTCCTGGTAATGAAGCAAAGTCTTTCCACTTGGGTGGCGGACTGCATTGCCCTTGCCTATGAGTGAGCAGGCCTCTCCCTAGAGCACTGGATCACCGCACATCGCGTGCGGCCTATGGTCATATCGGTATCCAACCTCTGTTCAGTGCCGGTGACGGAGATCTGCAGGGCCACCACATGGTCTTCGATTCATATGTTTGTAGCTTATTACTGCCTGGAGAGAAAGTCCCGCAAGGACTGTGGCTTCGAGCAGGCAGTACTCCGTAACATTTTCGGGATGTAGGCAACTCTTGCCCTCCAAACCTTCTGTGTTCAGGCTACCGGAGCAATAGTGTCACTGGACGCAGAGTCTCTCAGTTGGGGACTCATCTTCTGAAACTCACAGCTACCTGTTTGGTTTCCATTGGCGCTGTCGTGGTTCAGTCCTTGGCAGCATGGAGCTAGGGAGTCCAATATGTGAGGACAGACTTCCTACTTGTTCCTGGAGAAAGCGTAGTTACTCCGGAAACAGCAGGAATCAGTATTCATAACCCTCCCTCCTCCCCTTGGAGTTGCCTCCCTACATTGTTTTATGTCCTTTTTCGCTATGTCATCTGACTGACCAAGATGGTATCCTTAGGTGGGAAGGGGACCACGCATGCGTGATAGCATTCCCAAAAGCTTTCTATGAAAGCTGGGGAAATGCTCTGCACAGGCTCCATCGCTGTCAACGACACCCATATGTGAGGACTGATTCCTGCTGTTCCCAGAGAACACCTGTTATAGGTGAGTAACTATGCTTTTTCCACCCCTCTCTGAAACAACGTCCAGTTTTGAAGTCTGCGCTGGAGGTGACTGGAAGAGACATACTACAAGGCAGAAATCGCGAGACAGTATCAGCGAATTGAGGTAAGTGTTGCCCTGCATTTTCTCAGCCATTGCTGCTACTGCAGGCCCCAGAGAGCAGTAGCAGCAGCGGAAATTGGTGCTCCCAGAGGGCCAGTGCTCTAGGCAACTGCCTAGCTCGCCTGCTGGTAGTGCCAGCCCTGCATATGAGATGAGATTTGAGGACCTAAATATGTATATCCTACGGAAAAGGAGGGATGGGTAGATATGATATAGATGTGTAAATACTTGAAAACTATTAATGCCCAAACAAATCTTTATCAAAGGAAGGGAAGTTGCAGAACTAGGGGACATGACATGAAACTGGAGGGAATTAGACTCAGAAGCAATGTTAGAACATTTTTTTCATGGAAGGGGTGGTGGATGACTGGAATGCCCTTCCAAAGGAGGTGGTGGAACTAAAAAGCGTGAAAGAATTGAAAAAGAAATGGGATAAATATAGAGGATCCGTAAGTGGCAAGAGGATGAAATCAAAGTATGGAGTGCTTCAGTTCAAAGCAGCAGTGAAATGATGTTTTGTGGTTTTAAGAAGACAGTGAGAAGGGAGTAACCTGCTCAGAGCAGCAGGTATAATCCTAAACAAAGGCTTGTGGGGGAGAGAGGGGGAACCTGCATGAAGAAGCAGGTACAATTCTAACCACCTTACTGAGCAGACTAGATAAAACACTTTGGTCTTTATGAGGTGCTATCAAAATGTATTGAGACTTGTACAATAACAAAAGAAGTATTAACACTGACAGTTATTGCACTTAGTCTCCTTCAAAGTAGTCCCCTTCCGATAAAACACACTTCCTCTAGCGTTCCTGCCATTGCTGGAAACAATTTTGAAATGCCTCTTTTGTTATGCTGTGAAGCTGCTGTGTCGAATTTTGCTTAATGGTCTCCAAGTCGTCGGATCTCCTTCCATTCATTGTTAATTTCAGTTTTGGAAACAAGAAAAAATCATAGGGTGCGAGGTCATGTCAGTATGGAGGTTGATGGACTTGCTCAATTTGGTGTTTGGCCAAGAACTGTTGGACAAGATGTGATGCATGAGCTGGGGTGTTATTGTGATGAAGCAACCATTCACCATTCCTGTGCAACTCTGGCCTCTTACGACGAACTGCGTCTCTCAAACGAGTCAGAACTTGGATGTAGTACTCCTTATTGATGGTTTGGCCTTTGGAGCATACTCATGATGAACAATACCCTGGTAATCAAAGAAAACTGTGAGCATGACCTTGACATTGCTCCTCACCTGATGGACTTTCTTGGGTCTCAGAGAATCTGGAGTCTTCTATTGTGAAGCTTTAGTTTTTGGGTCATAACCATAAACCCATGATTCATTACCAGTAACTCCCTGGCTGCAGACAATCGACCTTCTTTTTGGTCAGGGGGCAGGAGTTTCGGCACTGATTTTTCAGACCCACATCTCATCCCCAAATCGACAGTAAGAATGGACTGTACTGACCCGAAACTGATGTCCATGTCCTCAGTAAGCTCTCTGATAGTCAATCGACGATTTGAGCATATTGTGGCACGAACTGCTTCAACTTTGTCTTCATTCCTGTTCGTGGATGGCCTTCCAGAATGTTTGTCACTGTCAACACTTTGGCAGCCCTCTTGGAAACGTTTGTACCAGTCATAAACTCGAGCATGACTCATGCATTCATCACCATACACTTGCTATGAGTTGTCATAAGTCTCTTTGCATGAATCTCTGGCAGAATTTAATGCAAATTTGCTGTTCAATTTTTTCACTCATTGTAAATATGACAAACTGCTTTTACACAATACCAAACATCACATGATTTTAAAAAGTACAGGTGTGCTGCAGCCATGCTACACTCCAATCAAAATATACAATACCCTAACCCGGGAAAAATAGAATACTATACAAACAAAACCGGGCAAAAAATCACCAATGTAGAAGCACTAACTTTTTTTGTCGGGATGGCCAGCCCAGTAAAGAGGAAGGAAACCTCATACCGCCGTGGCAATTTCCCTTTTTAATAAATTATTATGATTTAAAAATCAGTATGCACTTAACTGAATTTTTAGCAATCCATCTCATCCAGTCAGCAATGTAATAGGCACGACGTGGCACGTTTCGGGGCCGTAGTAGTCAAGCCCCTGCTTCAGCGATTCATCTTGGATCTTCTAGCTCTGGTGTTAACAAAAAATTTTTTTGTCTATCAGCGACAGCATTATCTCCAAATTTTTGGCATTGCTATGGGGGCTACGGTAGCCCCTTCCATAGCAACTTTATATATGGGATGGTTTGAGGAGCAATTCATCTATTCTCATCCCCAATATGCCCATATCCCTTTTTGGCGTCGTTTTTTAGACGACATTTTTTTCATCTGGACTGGCACACGACAGATGCTTGATGATTTTCTCCAGGCTTTGAATTTGTTTAAAGATAACATACAATTTACGGCTCAAGTTGAAACTCAAAGCATCCAATTCTTAGACCTTACAGTTATGCTCACCAATGATGGATTTGAGACAACGCTCTATCGGAAGGCTGTTCAACGGAACACCCTTTTACGCTTTGACAGCTTCCACCCCCCTTCTTTGAAACGCGGCTTACCATTTGGCCAGTTTCTGCGTCTTCGCCGGAACTGTACCCATTTAGCTGAATATAAGAAACATGCTGATGATTTAAGCTTGCGATTGAAGGAGAGGGGCTATCCATCCCATATTATCTGGAAGGCTTACAAGAGAGCTCATTATATCCATAGAGAATGGCTTTTGGAAGGTTCTTCTTCCTCTGAGTCTAGCAACGTCACGGCGGTATTTCCCTATATGAGAGGTTCGTCCAAAGTAGTAGGAATCCTGCATCGCTATTGGCCTATTTTAGGTCTGCATCATTGTTTCAGGAAAAAACTACAGATAGCATATTCTCGGCAATCAAACCTGCGTGACATGATAGTACACACTTCAGGAGATTTGGATCGCCCAGTCCGCTTTCATGATAATGCAGGACATTTCCCCTGTGGTAACTGTATTTATTGTCCTAATACCCTTTCGGGTTTATCTTGGCTGGATGTTCACACTTACACTACTTACCAGACCCGATGGAATACATGCTGTACCACTTCTTTTGTGGTTTATCTTATTATATGTCCTTGCACCTTATATTACATAGGACGCACCTCTCGGCCATTTAAAATCCGTCTGGGAGAGCACGCTTCCAGAATACGTACAGGGACACTTTCGGCACCTCTGGTTGAACATTGCATTCAGAACTCTCATTCTTTTGACAAACTTACCTGGAGAATCTTGGATCATATCCCTCAAAATCCACGTGGGGGAATAGGCTACAAGCTCTACAATATCGCGAACAGAGATGGATTTACTGTCTGAACTCGGTTTTCGCCACATGGTCTCAATCAACAACAAGACTGGTATACGATCATATAGTTTTTGACATTTGGCCATCTTGAGCACTAGGGGTTTGGTCTGAGTATAGTGACCTCTTCCCTGTTCAGCTCTGATTGGCTTCCTCAGTGATTACTACTACCAGCTGATAGTAAACAGCTGGGTTCACGTTGTTAACGTCATGACATAAAACCGGCTTCTGAAGCAGAATTACACAGCATTTCAGCTACCGAGCAATGTCTTGAACCTGAAGCAGGGGCTTGACTACTACGGCCCCGAAACGTGCCACGTCGTGCCTATTACATTGCTGACTGGATGAGATGGATTGCTAAAAATTCAGTTAAGTGCATACTGATTTTTAAATCATAATAATTTATTAAAAAGGGAAATTGCCACGGCGGTATGAGGTTTCCTTCCTCTTTACTGGGCTGGCCATCCCGACAAAAAAAGTTAGTGCTTCTACATTGGTGATTTTATGCCATGCTACACTCTGCACATGCGGAGCACATAACTAGGTCACTGCATTCTTAATAGCATCGTGGTGCAATGTATTGTTATATAGCTTCATAAGCTCGATACTTTTTGATCACACCTTGTATATGCCACTCTGCCTCAACTCTAATCCCTGGCTCTTTTGCTGACTTTGTGACCCTGGGGAATCATGGAAAAATTTTGTGCAATCCATACAGATACAAGGACAGTGAGTGCCTTTATCCCCATGTTTGCAACTAACTTTCAGTGGGAAACTTCCCATGGACTTTGCACCTACAATATTTGCTAGCTGATCGCAAGCTTGAAAGTGTGTGTTTAGATTTGTAAGTGTGTATATGTAGAGAGAGAGATTTTCTCCATCTCCACCCCAGGGCAGCCCATTTTGCTGGGCTAAATACACTCACCTTGTAAAACTAGGCATCTATATGTATGTACTTACTCAGCAGCAAAAATATTTACCACAGGGATCTATCGGATAATTTTTTTTCTTTTTGAGTATTCTTTTATACCGCTTTTCCACAGATCAGAGCAGTTTACAATTAACAGTAACTGAGTTTTACATTGAACAGGGAACAATATCAACTTTGGATTACATTAAGATAGGTGTAGGAACAGCATTAACTATATACAAGTTAGATGGTCGCGTACTGAACTATATACATTTCAGAGTAGAGGAGTTAATTGTATGGAAGGTGTGGCTTGGTCGACTTTGGATTTTTTGCAGGTAGGGGGTTCAGATCTTTGATTGTCCATCCTTATGTCTATGTACAAAGTATTCTACAAACAAGTATGGTTTTAATTTCTTGCGGAATGTCAATAGATCTGTAGTGCCTTTCATATTGTCCGATAGTGTATTCCATAATCCAGGTGCGTAGATAGTGAAGGCTCTTGAACAAGCGAATTGACTGCTCCTTGTTTTTTCTATTGGTACAGTTAGCATGTTCTGCGTTGTCTTTCTTTTTGTTCGGTTGTTCCCTGGATATTGTAATAGTTGCTTTAGGCAGTTGGTGGATAAATTGTGGGTTATCTTGAATGTATTCATTATGGCCTTGTAGCAAATTCTACTTTTTCTGGGCAGTCAGTGCAGGTATTTTAATATTGGGGGTAATGTGTTCGGATCTTCATTTTCCCGGTATAATTTGTGCCGCTGTGTTTTGAGCTATTTGTAATTCTTGTAATGATTATTTGGGTATTCCATGTAGGATGATGTTACCATAGTCAAAGTGTGGGAAAATTACCGCCTCGAAGACTGTACTGAAATTATAGGGGTCTAGTAATGGTCAGAGGTTTCGTAGGGATCTGATTTTGTTGTAAATTATTTTGAGCGTATTGTTGATGTGAGCATTTAGGTTCAGTCTTTGGTTGAGTGTGATTCCTAAGTAGCATACTTCTTGTTTTATTTCTAAGTCAGCATTCTTTAACTTTAGTGAGGGTGGTGATGTGAAGGTTTTGTTTCTGGTAATACAGAGCACCTTAGTCTTTTTGTAATTTATAGTAAGGTGATGTTTTGTCAGCCATTGGGCCACCTCATTGAAACAACTTATGAGTTCTAAGAATTGTGCGTATGCCATGTGAAATTGTCATAAAGCATAATATCATTGGCATAAATATGATACTTTAACTTGTGGGATTGTAATAATCTCCAGGAACAAGCAGGAATGTAGTCTTCACATATGGGTGACATCGGTACCGATGGAGCCCATGTGGGAATGCTCCCCAGCATCCAATAGGAAAGCTATAGGGAGCATCCCACTGCGCCTGCACTGCTGCCTTCACGCCTTTGTGACTCTCCTTCCTCAGTTATTTGTTTTCTGCAGAGCCAGCAGGAAGTAAATCCTGTCACCGCAGAAAATTTCTTCTTCTTCTTTATTATTTTTTGTGGTTGCGTCTGTCTTTCCATCGATGCCGAAAACGATATCTTTGATTCTATCTCTTTCTTTCAAAAAGAAAAAAAAAAGAAGAACTTCAGTTCTTTCAGGTTCATTGTTGCCATCTAAGATAGGCCTTTCATTCAGTCTACTGACACGATGAAAAAAAACAACCAGGTGGTTTTAGGAAATGTTCCAAGTGCGGTAGCACTATCTCTGCTACTGATACCCATGACTGATGTCTTAAATGCCTCAGCCCAGATCACCAGCCATCTGAATGTCCCCTATGCAAGAAGATGACAAAGAGAGGCCTACAGAATCAGACTGCGAAACTCGCTCCCTTTTTGCCTCAGATGCGGTTTCACTCGCTTTGATGTCATCGAGGGCATCATCTTCCTCACATGGATCCCAGGTATCGAAACTCAAGACAGGCCGTCCTTTACGGCTCATTACTGTCTTGACAGGGACTCCCGTGGGATGCCATGTTTGGTCAGGCTGTACTCCTGCACCTCTTTCAGACTTAGAGCAACTCTTACCCTCCATCCTGGAATTTTTGGATGCCAGACATTCATGAAGGATGCATGCCCTCTTGAGGCCTGCTCTGAGGCAAATCTACCGATTCTGGGGGCATTTCTCTGGCATCTGGGAGCTAGGGAGTCCCATATGTGAAGACTATATTCCTGCTTGTTCCTGTACATAGCGTAGTTACTCACCTGTAACAGGTGATCTCCGGGAACAGCAGGAATTTAGTCTTCATAACCCACCTTTCTCCCCTAGGAGTTGTAGGGTTTCTCTCTCTCGCTCTCTCTATTCTCTCCTTTTATCTCAGCTACAAACTCAACTGAGGAGGGAGAGTCACAAAGACGGGAAGGCAGCAGCGCAGACACAGTGGGATGCTCCCAAAAGATTTCTTATTGGACGCTGGACAGCATTCCCGCGTAGGCTCTGTCAGTACTGATGTCACTTATATGTGAAGACTAAATTACTGCTGTTCCTGGAGATCACCTGTTAAAGGTGAGTAACTACACTTTTTGCACAGCGGTTTTATGTATAAGTTAAAAAGGACTGCGGATAGAACTGATCCTTGGGGGATTCCTCTCTGCTGAGGGTACGGTACAGAAATGTTTTAGCCTATTCTTATCTGTTGTTTGCGGTCAGTCAAGTATGAGCAAAATCATTTGAGTGTGTTGTCCTTGAGTCATATTGCTTGGAGGTGTAATAAGAATGTATTATGGTTTATCAAATCAAATGCTGCTGTTATGTTGAGAAATACAGTGCATTGCAAAAGTATTCATCCCCTTTGTGTTTTTCCTGTTTTGTCACATTACAACCTGGAATTAAAATGGAGTTTTGGGGGTTAACACCATGTGATATACACAACATGCCTACGACTTAGAAGGTGCAAAATATCCTTTGTGATACAAATAATAATTAATACAAAAAAAAATGAAAGCAGGAAGGTGCATATGTATTCACCCTCCAAAGTCAATACGTTGTAGAGCCACCTTTTGCTGCAATTACAGCTGCAAGTCTCTTGGGGTATGTCTCTATTAGCTTAGCACATCTTCAACCATTCCTTAAGGCAAAATTGCTCCAACTCCTTCATGTTAGATGGGTTGCGTTGGTGTACAGCAATCTTCAAGTAATAGCATAGATTCTCAATTAGATTTAAGAGTTGGGCTTTTACTAGGCCATTCCAAGACATTTAAATGTTTCCCTTTAAACCAGCTTTAGCAGTATGTTTAGAGTCATTGTTCTGCTGGAAGGTGAATCTTCATCTCATTTTCAAATCTCTGGCAGACTGAAACAGGTTTTTCTCAAGAATTATCCTGTATTTAGTGTCATCCATCATTCCTTCAATCCTGACCAGTTTTCCTGTCCCTGCCAATGAAAAACATCCCTACCAGCATGATGCTGCCACCACCACCATGTTTCACTGTGGGAATGGTGTCTCGGGGTGATGGGAAGTATTGGGTTTGCGCCACACATGGCGTTCCCCATGATAGACAAACAGTTCAATTTTTATCTCATCTGACCAGAGAACCTTCTTCCATGTATTTGAGGGGTCCACCACATGCTGTTGTGCAAATTCCAAACGTGTTTTCTTATTTCTTTCTTTAAGCAATGGCTTTTTTCTGGCCACTCTTCCATAAAGCTCCACTCTGTGGCATGTATGGCTTAAAGTGATCTTATGGACAGAGACTCCCATCTCCGCTGTGGATCTTTGCAGCTCCTTCAGTGTGATCCTTGGTGTCTTTGTAGCATCTATGATTAATGCCCTCCTTGCCCGGTCTGTGATTTTTGGTGGGCGGCCTTCTCTTGTCAGGTTTGTAGTGGTGCCATATTCTTTCTGTTTTTTTATAATGGATTTAATGGTGCTCCTTGGGATATTCAGAATTTGGGATATATGTTTTATAACGCAACCCTGATCTATATCCACAACTTGGTCTCTGACCTGTTTGGAGTGCTCCTTGGTCTTCATGTTGCTTGCTTAGTAGTGTTGCAGAGTCAGGGGCTTTTCGGAACAGGTATATTTATACAGGCATCATGTGACAGATCATGTGTCACTGATTGCACACAGTTGGACCCTAATCAACTAATTATGTGACTTCTGAGGTTAATTGGTTGGACCAGATCTTATTTAGGGGTTTCATAGCAAAAGGGATGACTACATATGCACTCACAACTTTTCAGTTTTTACTTTTTTTTTTTTTAATAACTTTATCTTTATTAAGTTTTCAGTTGTATACATTCCACACAGTATAAGAAACATCAAAACACTACAATCTCAAACAAAGCTACCCCAGAACTGAGACCTATGCTATGATCTGTCAATACACCGCTAGGCACCAGGTACCCGCCTGGTACCCCACCTTTGGCCCCCTCCTCACCGCTATACCCCCTCTCACCCCTCCTCCCCTCCCCCATACTCTTCATCCTCCTCGGGAGGGTATATAGGGGCCATACGTAGGCAGCTGGCCTCACTCAGATAGCCCCCATAAACATCAACCAAAACACCCTTAACTAAACTACCCCCCTTCTCCTCACCCCCCCCAGCATACTACTACCACCCCAATACCAACAAACCAAAAGATACCCTAGGCCCCTGGCCTTGCTTACTCCCACTCCGCCTCCCCCCCCCAGTAACTGGCCGAGAAAGCCTCCGAATAGGCAATCTCCGCACACTGACAGCTGAGTACAGCAACACCATCCCACCCCTAGACTCCCCGACAGAGCATATCCTTATACTGCCCCACTCCCCCCCTGTCTCCAATCCCCCCGCCCCCCTCCTACCCCCCCTTCCCCTCCCCGGATCCCCCCCTCGTCCCCCTCCCCCCCTCCCGTCCCCCACCAACCACCTGCCTCCACCACTACTGCCCCCTATTACCCTACCCATTATATTCCCCCCCCCTTCCATTTCAAAAACCAGCCATCAAACCCCTTCCACAGCTGCCGAAAACTCTGCACCTTATGTGCCCCAAAGGCCGCAATTTCACACATACCCCTCAACCCACTCAGTCTCGTGACTATAGCTCGCCTAGGTGGTGCCTCAGTACACTTCCACCGCAATAGAATCTCCCCCCGCGCCGCTGCAATACAGTATCCAATCATCTGTTGCAATCCCCGCTTCCCCTCGTCCTCCAACTCATTCAACAATGCCATGGCAGGAGTTATTACCACAGGAACGCCCGTCACCTCTCAAATGACCCCCTCCCAATCCTCCCACATTCTCTTCACCACAGGGCAATCCCACAAAAGATGATACAAGTCCCCCCGCCCCTTACACCCCCTCCAACATTCTCCCAATTCCTCCTTACGAAAGTTCCGCAATTTCCACGGTGTCCAATAAGCCTGATATCGAATCTTTAAACTAGTCTCCAAGTAAAGCGTACCCGGGCCAACCGTCTAGACCACCCATAAATATTCCGCCATCGCTCTCTAGTCCACTCCCCTCCTAAAGTCTTCTCCCATTCCACCTCCCCCCTAATTCTCCCCCCCATCTCCCCCACCCCTCCCCCCTCTTGCTTATTCAATTCTCCATACAATTGAGCTATAGCCCCTTTCCTCCCCCCTCGCGCCATAAGTGTCTCGACTACCGTTGCCACTCTTCCCAGATCCTCCTTCACCCCCCTCTTACCCAGAAAGGACGCTACCTGTAAATATGCAAAAAATCCTCCACCCTCCAACCCATATTCACTCTGCAATTCTCCCCATCTCTTCAGCCCCCCCGTCGAGTGGAGCAACTGCCCCATAAACCGCAACCCCTTCCCCCACCACTCCCCAAACGCCCCCCTCTCTCCCCGGGGCAAACTCCCTAACCCCCGTAATATACATACCCCGAGTATAACGCTTCCCCCCTAACAACTGCTTCCGCGATCTTAACCAGAGCTCTTTTGTCAGTGCCCTAAAAGGGTTATCCCCCCTCCCCCCTTCCGCTACGGCCCCCGGGTCCCAAATCCACGCTGCCAGATCTCCCCCACTCCGTTGCTCCTGCTCCAGTTGCACCCACTGGGGAGTCTCCCCCTCCCCCTGCCAGCTCTGTAAAGCCCGCAGCTGAGAGGCCAGGTAATATTTCTCCATCCAGGGTACCCCTACCCCCCCCCCTCCTTACTATGTCTAAACAACGTATGTCGCGCCACCCTCGGGCGTTTCCCTTCCCATACAAACTCCAACATTACCCGCTGGACCCGCTTCAAGTACGTCCGGGGCACCTTACAGGATAGGGAACTAAATAGAAAAAGAAAACGCGGTAAAACATTCATTTTTAAAAACAGCTATCCGACCCAACCACGTGAGATATAGACCCTTCCACTTTTGCAAGTCCCGCCTCACGTCATTCAACAACGCTCCATAATTTGCATCCCCCAACCCAGCCAAATTTGTCCCCCTCTTGATCCCCAAATAGCGATAAGTACCTCCCACCCATTTAAATGCAAACGCCCCCTTCAACACGTCCACCATCTCCGCACTGAGGTTAAACCCCAAAATCTCCGACTTACTGCTATTTATCTTATAACCTGCAACCTTGCTATAGTGCTCTATTTCCCTCATTAGAACCGGTAAGGATAACAACGGCTCCCTAATCGTAAAAATAACATCATCAGCAAATAGCGTAATTTTTACCTCCTGCGTATTCATTAGGATCCCCTTAATATCCTGTAACCTCCTAACCTTCTCTGCCAATGGCTCTATCACAAGGGCAAAAAGCAGAGGGGACAAGGGACATCCCTGCCTAGTACCCCTACCCAACCTAAATGTACCGGAGTAACTGCCATTAACCCGCACCCTAGCTTGCGGAGCCGCATACATCGCCTGGACCCACTGAACAAAATTAGGGCCCAACCCCACTTTCTCCAACACACTGATCAGAAACAGCCATTCCACCCTATCAAACGCTTTTTCAGCATCCACCGACAGGAAAACGGCCTTTTGCCCTGTTCGCTGCACTTCCCAGGTGAGATTACAAATTTTCCTGATATTGTCTCCCCCTTGCCGCCCTACTATAAAACCTGTTTTGGTCTGGATGCACCAGAGCTTATAATTGGTTATAATAAATTTATTGGGTGTTGAATCTGCCGCTTCCTGTTTTTGCTTATGCACCAGAGCTGGCATCATCGCAGCCAATCTATTGGCCAGTACCTTTGCCAACAGTTTGGCATCTACATTCAGCAATGAGATGGGCCGATATGACCCACACACCATGAGATCCTTACCCGGCTTAGGGATAAGGGTAATCCCTGCTTCCCCCATTGATCTGGGAATCTCCCCCCCTTTTAACACCCCATTAAACACTTCTACCAGCAAAGGTCCAAGATGAGATCGGAACACTTGATAGAACCTCCCCGTCAACCCATCCAACCCGGGCGCCTTGCCCCGTTTCAGTGTGCCTATCGCCATATCCACCTCCCCCCCCGTTATATGTCTATTACACCCAGATACCTGGGTGTAATAATAGATCATACTCTCACCATGATACCACACATAAAGCAGACAGTAAGAACCATATTTCATAAACTCAAAACCATACAACACCTAAGGCCCCTCCTGGACACACATGACTTTAGATCGGTTGTCAATACACTCATCACACCCCACTTTGACTATTGCAATAGTCTACTAATTGGCCTACCACAAAAAACACTTACCTATTACAAAGAGCCCAGAACATCTGTGCAAAAGTAATTACTAAAGCTCGTCTAACAGACCATGTGACCCCTATACTCCTAGAACTACATTGGCTCCCTATAAACAGCCGTATCAGATACAAAATTCTCCTAACAACCTTCAAGCTCCTAAATGACATCGCCCCATCACATCTATCAACACTACTACAGACCCCATCTGAATCAAGAGCTCGCAGACAAAATGCAGCCCACTCACTTGATATGCCAAAATCATTCACGAAGACCAAAAAATCCTCAAGTGACAGAGCCTTCACGTTCACTGCCCCCATGCTATGGAATGACCTCCCACTAGACCTCCGCACCATAAAAGACCTCTCCCAATTTCGGAAGGAACTTAAAACATACCTATTCTCCGAATATTTCCAAATTCCCTACCCCCCATGCTCTGTCCCACAACATCCACAGACACATCAACTCAGAACCCCCAAAACCACAATTAAATAACCCCACACAGTCCCCCTTCACACACACAAAACCTATGATAATAATGGAAATAAATTCCACCACCTACACATGACACACCATTATTCTGTAACACATTTTACGATTACTCTGTAACACATTTGTATAGAACCACTTGTAAATAACTTATGTAAATAGTTTGGACAGTTTTTTATTTCTACATCTGTTATTATATGTAAAAAGTTGGAAAGTTTCTTTCTGTTCAATGTAATGTATACGGAAGTATACTTAATTTGTTAACTTCTTCCATGTAAACCGCCCTTGATCAATGGAAGGGGCGGTATAGAAGAAATAAATAAATAAATAAATAGGTCTATCCAACCACTCCGCCTCCTCTTTCGACAGGGACCGCAGGGCACACTCCTTCAAGTATTCCTCGCACGGTGCTTTCCCCCCCACCACTTCACTACTATACAACTGTTTATAATACTCTTTAAAAGTCGCCCTAATTTCATTGTTATCATGCACCAACCTCCCCCCCGCTCCCCGGACACTCACAATATTCTTCTGCACTGCTTTGCTTCTCAATCTCTGCGCCAACCGACGCCCCACCTTGTTTCCCCCCTCAAACCAGCCTTGCTTCAATACCCGCAGCTCGTACGCTATGTCACTCGCTCTCAACTGCTCGAGCTACCCCCTCAACTCCTTCATTTGCCCATGAACCTCCCTCCTCCGCCCCCCTTGAGACAGCTTCTCCAATCTACCAATGTCTTGCAACAACCGTTGTTCCTTTTCCCCCTTCCTTCGACGGTCCTGGGCTGCCTCCTGAACCAGATGCCCTTGCACCACAGCCTTCAGCCCATCCCACACCATCCCTAACCCCACTTCCCCAGTCAAGTTAAGTTCTTGATATTCCTTCACCACCTTCCCCAATCGCTCAATCACCTCCTGCTCCTCTAGCAGGGCCTCATTAATCCTCCAGAATTTGACCCCGTCATCCATATACCCCAAGCTAAACTTAACACCCACAGGCACATGGTCCGTCCATGTGATGGAACCATGTTCGGCCTCCACCACCCTGTTCACCCATCCCCCACCCGCCCACACCATATCGATCCGGCTATATGTACCGTGTGGTGCTGAGTAATAAGTGTACTGTTTGCAACCTGGATTCTGACTCCTCCACACATCGACCACCCCCAACCTCTCCCTCAGATGCATCAATTTTACCCGATCCGCCCGCTTTACCAAACCACTCCCCCCTCCATTGTCCAACCTCGGGTTCACTGTCATATTGAAATCCCCCCCAATAATTAGAGGGGCATCACTCAAACCCCCCAATTCATTCTGCATCCTTTCAAAAAACTTCCCCTGTTTCTCATTAGGGCCATACATGCTCACAATCCACACCTGCTCCCTCCCGATTTGGACTTTAATTCCTACCGCTCTACCCTACCCTTTTTATCTCGGTATACCCCCACCACCCTAACCACCCAATCCGCCCCCACCATAATACCTACCCCCCCCTTCCGAACCTCCTCTCTCTGCCCCGCCAACACCACCCTGGGGTATCTATTCGTTTGCAACATCCTTTCCTGTCCCACCTTCATATGGGTCTCTTGGAGGCACAGAAAATCCACTCGCAGCCTACCTCCTTCCCGTTCCACCATTCTGCGCTTCTTCCAGGTTCCCAGCCCTCGTACATTCACCGTAACTACTACCATATTCTGTTGTCCCACTCTTCTCCCCCCCACCCCTTCCCCCTTCCCTCCCTGTCCTGCCCCTCCCCCCTCCCCCTCCCCTCCCTCCCCCTCCCCCCACCCCTCTCCAAGTCCCCCCTCCTACCCCTGGAGGTCTCCTGCGGAGTAGTGCCCATCAACCAGAGGCAACTTTCTGCCCCCTCCCCCCCTCCCTATGTACTCCCGCTTCCCCCATCCGACCCTTCTCCTCCCGCGCCTCCCTCCCTTCTCCCACTGCCACCCCTCTCCCACCCCCTAAGATCCTCCTCTTCACCCTCTACTCTCCCACTCCATCTTCCCCAACATCCACCCTCAACAGCCTCCCCACTCCCCCATCCCCTACAAACATACATCCCCACTCTTCAAACATTTGGCATACAACAATGTCCTTCACTTTAGGTGTGTATCAAGAAATGTCCCCCATCGCTTCAGGTGTCCACACCCCTGCCGGTACTGCCACGCTGCTCCTCCACTACCACCTCCGGGCTCCGGCGACGCTTCTCACCGCTCCTCCGAATCACCAGCTCCTCCTCTCCACGATTGCCCTCAGTTGGGTCGCTCAGCAGGCCGTTCCCCAGTCCCGCCACTTTCAACGCTGCCATGGCTTCCGCTACTGTCTGGACCTTCCAGTTCTTAAGCCCAACAGTAAAAAGAAGTCCAAAAGGATACAGCCACCGATAGCGGACATTCTCCTTCCGCAGGATAGTCGTGACCAGCTGCATTTCTCTCCTCCGCTGCAAAGTTCCCGCAGCCAGGTCCGGATAACTGGATAGGGTAGCCCTGCCACACAAAGTCCTTTCGGGTACGCATCAGAGTTATAATCCTCTCTTTGAGTTTATAGTCCTCCATACACAGGACAACGTCCCGCGGTCGGTTGGGCCTGCTGGGGCCTAACGCACGATGGGCTCGCACCAACTTCAGCCCCACTATCTCAGTCTCATTCCCCACCTCAGTTAATATACTCAGGAGCACCGCCTGTGCCACTTTCTCGCTGTCCATGAATTCCTTCTCCTCCAGCACCCCGCGAATGCGCAAATTACTCCGTCGGGACCGATTTTCCAGGTCCTCTAATTTCAGCAGCACCTGGTCCTTCCAAGCCTCCAACTCCTTAACCGAGCGTTCCACTCCAGTCTGCCGTGTTTCCAGCCGCCCCATTTGCTGTTCCTGCTCCTCCACGCGGCTCTCCAATTCGCCCATCTCCTCTCTCAATGCGGCGCACATGTCGCCGACTTCGGTCTTAACCGCCAGCAATTCTGTTTTAAGTTCTCCAAACCAGCCACACAACTCTTCTCTGGTCACATTTTGAACCACCGTCTCCGCCATCTCAGGGGCCTCGCTCCGCTGCCCCTTTCTATCCGGGGCCAGTCCATTTCCCGCGCTTTGCCCCGCCATCCTTTTCTCACCACCCGCTGGCTTTGCGCTGCTATACGCGAACTCCTTCAAGTCCGCCGCCTTTTTTCTCGTCGCCATAGGTCTCGGCAGACTCTCCACCACCTCCGCCGGCGTTTGCTCTCCATATCCCGGGCTCGGTCGGGGGAAAAAACTCCAAATCTTAAGCTGCCCTCCGGAGCTCACCGCCTAAGCTGCCATTCCAGCTGATGACGTCACTTCCTCCTTTACTTTTTTTTTATATATACAAGGTATTTTATTGTCATCTCACTTCACCAATTTGGGTCTATATGGTTAGGACCATTACCTAACATCCAAATGAATGTCTATTTTCATTCTATACTAAAAAGTTAAATATTACCATGTTACCTGTTCAACATATGTTCTCTGTAAAATGTTCTGTTTTCTGTAAACCACTTTGACCTGGTGAAAAGCGGTATATAAACCTAGCTAAATAAATAAATAAAATAAAAACCAAGGGGATGAATACTTTTGCAAGGCACTGTATTAACATGAATCCTTGTTTTGGTTTTTGGATGCCACTTATTAGTGTGTCCATAAGTGATACTAATAATGTTTCTACGCTGTAATTTGATCTGAAACCATGCTGTTGTGAGTCAAGTGGTGCTTGGGTTTCGATGAACTCCTGTAATTGTTATTGAATTACCTTTCTATTATTTTTGCTGTGAAAGGTAGGCTTGAAATGGGTCGGTAGGAGGCTGGGTCATTTTTATTCAATGAAGAGTTTTTTAGTATAGGTCGTACTGATGCCAACTTAGGTTTGCTGGCATGTATCCTTGAGTGAGAGATAGCTGCATTATTTTTTTGAGTGCCACTACTACTGTAGACCTGGCTATTTTTATCCAGTTTACTGAACAAGGGTCAAGAGGACGTGTTGTGGTGTTAAGGTTTGTTATTATTTTTTCTAGGTTTTCTGTAGTTATTGGACTGAAGTTTTGCCAAGTGGTATTTGTCAGGGGGATCTGCTGCAGTGTCGCTAGCTTGCTATGTTGTGGTGCTAGCTGTCTTTTCATATGTTCCGCCATCAGCTCTGGAGTTAGTGGACTGTATTCTGTTTTACTGGGGAAGGGTGGCACTAGTGATTTGAAGATGTTGAACACTTCCCTTGGGCGGTTGAGGGAGGTCATTATAAGGTTTTTATGATAATTTCTCTTGCTTGTATCGATCGTGTTCTGGTACTTGTGTAGTTTCTCCATGGAGAAGCAGGATGAGTCAGCCGAACATGGGTGATGTCATCCGACAGCGCTACGGACGGAATAGCTCTCCAATAGTTCAGAAGAGTCTGAGGACTTTTCTGAGCATGTGCCAGCCATCCCATCTCTGCCCCCCCCGTGAGCATGACGCTAAAGTGTAAGTCACATTTTGTTAGTATTAGTACTCCCCCCCCCTCTTTCTTATCACTTCTCAGGCATCTAAAGATGTCATACATTGTTGGTTTAATTGATTCAGGAGGACAGTGTCATTCTCCAGGAACAAGCAAGAAGTCAGTCCTCACATGTGAGTGACGTTGGCACCGACGGAGCCCGCGTGGAGCATTTCCCCAGCTTTCAAAGAAAGCCTTTGGGAATGCCACCACGCATGCGTGGTCCCCTTCCCGCCCAAGGGTGCCATCTTGATCAGTCTTCTTTTTTCCGTGGAGCCCTTCGGACGCACGTCCCTGTACCTTGGAAAACGTTTTCTTAATATTTCTTCTATTCCAATTTCCCGGTCCTCCTCCCACCGTCCCAGTGCCCCTGCTTCGGCAGTGGATCCTAGAACTTTGTTATTTCCCTTTTTTTTCCCCTTTTCTTCGTGAGTTCATATCCAGTGCATTTTTGCACCCTTTTCAACCGCAGGCCACACTGAACGTCTTCGACCTTGTGGGGATCCTTTTTTCCTCCATGGCCTCCGGTTTCAAAAAGTGTGACAGATGCTCCAAAAACATGTCCCTCACAGACACCCATGACTGTTGTCTCCGGTGTCTGGGAGCGGACCATAACCCGGAGCTCTGCTCCCTTTCTAAAAAGATGTCCTCCAAGACCATCCAGAGCCGTAAGCAGAAACTGGATTATATTTCTGCAAGACGGCCCCGGTGTCCCCGACAGCTTCCCACTCCACCGACCTTCTGCCTCTAGAGTTCCCCGCAGCCGCTCCACAGCTCCGGTGTCACTCCAAGCAAGGGGGTCCCCCGAAAGGGAGCGGAAGAAGAAGAATAAGGCCTCAAGGACTTTCGGGGGCTCTAGACAAGCATAAGCGTTCTCATGCTAGGTCCCTTAGCCCTCCTCTACAATCCTTGGAGTCGGAGAAGGAGTGGCCCTGCAAGATACCCTGTACAGATATGGAGGTCTCTGGCGATGGCGCCCAGCCTCCTGAGGATCATCCCAGCAAGGACCCCTCTCTTCTTTGATGCCTGACCCAGTTACCCTGATGTCAGCGTCACAGGGCCCCACTCCTGAGTGGGAGACCCGAATGCTGGCACTGGAGCACATTTCTGCCTTCCTTGCTGCCCAGCAGGCACTGGTTCCAGGCCCCGCTGGCACGCGCCCTGAGATCTCGAGGGCGACGCCTCTGTTGGCTCCCCAGACTGCCGCAACAACCCCCGAGAGCCAGGGGCCTTGTGAGGGATCCTAGCAGAGGTCTCGATCTCTGTCCCAGTCCTCAGGTGCGAGATCTTCCTGAGCCAGCGTCTCGGGGTCCAAGA
Source organism: Ichthyophis bannanicus (assembly GCA_033557465.1). Taxonomy (NCBI): domain Eukaryota; kingdom Metazoa; phylum Chordata; class Amphibia; order Gymnophiona; family Ichthyophiidae; genus Ichthyophis; species Ichthyophis bannanicus. Next base: position 129,354,463 of record CM066048.1, read on the forward strand.
AGCTTCGGCTGCAAGAGTTCAGTGCACTTCATAGGCTCTGCTTGAGCAGCCTAGTTCCAAGTCCCCCTCAGAGATTTCGGACTGGGAGTCCAACGGGGATACTTCCCCTGAATCCCGGGCTCAGCAGGACCTCCCCTCGGATCCCTTCCCACCCACTCAGAAACAGCGGTTGCCTCTCGAGGATACCTTCTTTCTGGAGTTTGTGCGGAACATGGCTCGAGCCCTGGCACTGTCTATGCAGTCTGAGGAGGAGCCTCATGCGGAAGAACTCGATATATTACAATACGAGGTCACGTCGAGGGAATCCCTCACGGTTCCGGTCCCACCCATTCTGACCTGGCTGCTCCTCCGCATGTAGGAGACTCCTGCATCTATCCCCAATGTCAGTAAGCGCCTGGACACCATGTACAGGGTCCAGCGGGGACCCAGCTTCCGGAAAGTCCAGCTCCCCCATACCTCAATGGTAGTGGAATCCGCCATGCGGAAGCAGAAGAGCTCAAAAACCCACTCTTTGGTCCCGCCAGGAAGGGAATCTCGCGCCCTCGATGCCGTCATGTGAAAGGCCTACCAAGTCTCCATGCTGGCTTGCCCTGTCCAGGCTTACCAGCTATATATAGGTATGTTTCTTTGTGACCTCACGAAGGAACTCAGGGGCTTCCAGGCCGGCTTCGACAGCGATTACCTCCGCCGCTTCCAGTCCCTCCTGAAATCAGTGGGGGACTGTTCGAGGTATCTGTCTCATGCTGCATATGACAGCTTCAAATACTTTGCTCGGGTAGCAGCTGCAAGTATTGGGGCTAGGCGTCAGGCCTTGCTCCAGTCCTCAGACCTCGAACAATGGGTCCAGGAAAAGCTGCTTGATGTACCATGCTTGGGCAAACAGTTGTTTGGCAAACCGATGGAGCACAAAGTAGCAGAGATTGAGACGGAGTACGTAACCCGCACCTGTCTCTCCTGGAAGACCTCTTCCCTCTCGCGGAAGAAGCAGCAGGGTAAAAAGCCTTTCTTCCAAAGGAAGGGTCTCCCCTTTCGAAGCTACCTACCTACCTTACCCTCTGGCGCCGGCTCCGCCTAAAGGCGGGCAGAGCAAGAGCGGCCACCAAGGCCCACGTAAACCAAAGGGGACCAAAAGCCAGATCCCAGCACCAACCCAGTTGGCCCCGGGTTTTTGTATGCATAGTTGCTCGCCCTCTGGCGACTCGGCTACTGATGGGAGGGCGCCTGGTCCACTTTGCTCCCCGATGGGAGTCTGTCACCTCCAACACCTGGGTTCACCAGGTTGTCCGGGAGGGTTACCTCCTTCACCTGGACCAGTTTCCTCCACCCTTCTGCCCTGCAGAGCCCCCTCGGCTCCCCGTGCACCAGGTCTTCTTGGTGCGGGAGCTTGCCAGCCTCCTCAAGGAACAGGCAGTGGAAGTAGTCCCACTGCACCTCAGGGGTCACGGCTTCTACTCCCACTACTTTCTTATGCCAAAGCGGATGGGCGGCTTCTGGCCCATCCTCGATTTAAGAAATCTTAACAAGTACCTGGTGTGGGAGAGGTTCAAAATGATCTCCCTTGGTGCCTTGCTGCCCTTCCTCCAGCAGAGCAACTGGCTATGCTCCTTGGACCTTCAGGATGCGTACGCTCACATCCTGATCCATCCGAAGCACAGAAAATACTTGCGTTTCAGAGTACAAGGGAACCACTACCAGTACAGGGTGCTTCCCTTCGGCCTCGCGTCCGCTCTGCAAGTGTTCACCAAGTGCCTCGCGGTAGCCGCAGCCCACCTTCGATTACAGGGCACCTTCGTCTACCCTTATCTAGATGACTGGCTCGTTACAGGCGAGACGACCGACAAAGCACAGTGAGCCACAGCCTGCACTGTCCATCTTCTCGAGCACCTTGGCTTTGTAGTGAATTCCTCAAAGTCTCACCTCACTCCAGTCCAATCCTTGGAGTTCATCAGCATGTGCCTTGACACTCAGCGGGCGACAGACGGTGCTTGTCCAGACAGACAACCGGGTGGCAATTTTCTAAATGAACAAGCAGGGGGGCACTGGCTCTTACAGCCTCTGCCTGGAGGCGGTAGCCTTATGGTTCTTTGCGATCCGCCAAGGCATAGTCCTGCAGACTACTTATCTCCTGAGTCAGGACAATGACCTGGCGGACAGACTGTGTCGGATCCTCCAGCCACACGAGTGGCGTCTCTGCCCGCAGATAGCATAGAGGCTGTTCTGGCGCTGGGGGACTCCAGTCCTGGACCTGTTCGCCAGCGCCACAAATTCGCAGCCCCCGCAGTTCTGCGGCCCCATTCCCCACCCGAGCAGGGAAGCCTCCGATGCCTTCCTTCTGCCATGGACGCACGGCCTCCTGTACGCTCATAGTGTGGGCCCTTTTCAAGATTCATCAGAACAGGGCCTTGGTGATCTTCGTGGCCCCACGTTGGCCTCGGCAACTCTGGTTTCCGCTGCTGCTTCACCTCTCATTGGAGCCTCCGGTTCCCCTCGGCAGCACACCAGGCTTGTTGACACAGGAGGATCTCCTGCTTCACCCGAACCTGAGGTCTCTATCCCTCATGGCTTGGTGGCTGAGCGGGTCGCGCTAACCCCTCTTCATTTCCCGGTGGAGATCGAGGACATATTGCTGGCCTCGCGCAAGGACTCAACTAGGAGAGCCTACGCATTTAAGTGGCGTTGTTTCTCGGTGTGGTGCTTGGAGGTACAGGTTGACCCGTTCTCTTCCCCCACCCACCTGGTCCTGCAGTACCTGCTCCATCTCTCACAGGCAGGCCTGAAGTCCAACTCGGTTAGGGTCCACCTGAGCGCGATCTCAGCCAACCACCACCCCAGTTGAGGGTGGACCCCTTTCGGGCCAGCAATTGGTTTCCCGCTTCATGCGCGGGCTGCTACTTTCCAGGCCTCCCATCCGACCGCTTCCGACGGAGTGGGATCTCAATGTCATCCTCATGCAACTAACACAGTCGCCTTTTGAGCCGATGGCATCCTGCACACTTTGGCACCTTTCTTGGAAGGTAGTTTTTCTGGTAGCCCTCATCTCAGCCCAGAGAGTCAGTGAGCTCTAGGCCCTGATGGCCAGCACTTCCTACACGAGGTTCTACAGGAACCAGGTGGTTCTCCGAACGCACTCCAAGTTTTATCTTCCGAAGGTTGTCTCAGATTTTCACCTCAACCAGGAGATAGTGCTGCCGACCTTCTTTCTGAGGCTTCACACTGATCGGGCATTGGCAGTCCTCCACACACTCAACTGGAGGAGGGCTTTCTCCTTCTACCTGCAGCACACACAGTCACACCACAGGTCTGAGTAGCTCTTCATCTCCTACGACCCTGCCCATTTGGGACTCGTGGTCACCAAGCGGACCCTTTCCTTCTGGGTGGCGGAATGCATTGCATTCGCCCAGGCTCAGACTGGGCTACCACTGGATCGCTGTCACGGCGCACAGTGTCCATGCAAGGACAGCATCAGTGGCACATCTACGCTCTGTACCCCTGGCAGACATCTGTCGAGCCGCAACCTGGTCCTCGGCTAACGCCTTTGCATGACATATTACTGCCTGGAGAGGGAGTCTGTGATAAGGAAGCTTATCATAGCTCAGGAAGGAGCTATAGAAAAGGTGAAGTGACTCTGAACAAGCAACCTGTCAGTTCTGGTAGAAATAAGAAAACAGAATTTTCCCATAAAAGACTACCAGTCCCAGAATGCACCAGGTTTCCAACAGCCATTAGAGGAGCTGAAGTGGGGAAACGTGTGTTCAATCAGGAGGGCTATGAGGTAATCCCTAAGCACTCATCTCAAAGGGCAGGGCCTGATTCAGCACAGCTGCGCTGTGTTAGGGAGGAGCACTCATCTAAGCAGAATAAAGGTAGAGTTTATTCTACAGAGAATCATCCTGAGGATCATCATCATCTTCATGATCAGCTTGAGCTTGATCATCTTCATCATCAGGAGGATCATCAGAAGCAGAAGCCAAACCGGACGGACAGAGAGGGAAAGAAACCCTTTGGAAGAAAGAGGAGAAAAGCCTTTGAGAGGTCTAGAAGAGTCCAGAGCAGTACGTATACTGGGAGGCATTCCAAGGGCCAGCATACACCATTGGACTGGGGAAAGCCAGAGGAATGGTGCTGCAGAGCTAGGAATCTCCAGACGGTACCTGTGAGGGAGACGGCTGCACGTGGAAGGGACCCTAAGACCCGTGCCAGAAGGTATGTGAAGAGAGATCCAGTGTCCAGGGATCTGGATTGGAAGGCTGGACATAAGAACTGGACTACATACTGGCCAGGCTATATAGAGAGGAACTCTAACAGCAATGGAAGCTCAGGTATGAACACTGATCTATGCCCTAGCTATAACCTTGAAAGACAGCAGGGAAACAAGTATTCTCCTGAAAGTGTTCCATTGGGAGATTCATCTGTGCCAATCCATGATATTGAACCCATGCTTGTTGAAGAAGAGGGGGTGATAGCAGATGAAGAATCTGTTTACATGGACTGCTCTCTGTCTAAACTCCTTTGGTGATTTTCTGTTATAAAATACAGCAACCATCACAAAGAAATACAAACTTGTTCTTTAATCTACTCAGAAAAGCTCCTGGGTAGGATTTTTAGCCACGCAGTAGAAAGCAAGCCAGCTAAGGGGTTTCAGTTGGATAACTGCTAGCAATTGAGCCTTACCTAATTGCTTGTGAGCTCTGAGAGAATCACTTCTGAATCTATGTGGGAAGATATAAGAAGTTTACCTGAAAGAACAGGTTTTTTTTTCTTTCTTTGTGGCTTTTGGTTTGTTGTTTGATACATGCTAAGAAAATATTAGCTAAGCCTACAGAAAAGACCAGTTTGTTATCAACCAGGTCTTATTTCTTTTGCTTTGATTGCCTGACAAGTTCAAATGTTGTTTCTTGATTTTGTTTTTCCAAGTTTAACACTGAAAGCAAGTAACCTGATTTATGTGCTACCAAGCGTATCTGTGTTGGGAGAAATAACCCCACAAATAAATATCTTATTGGCTTTACCCAAAAGCACAACTAATTATTGTGAGCAGCTGTGTCTGGTGTGAATGAACTGCATTGCCCACAATTCCTTGCAAATCATATAGATATATGCACTTGCCAAGACTGTGAAGATTCTCACCCAGGCAGCCATCTGACAAGTCCCATTGGGACAGCGCCTTCGGCCAGGCCATACTCCACAAGCTGTTCAGGGTTTAGGCAACTCCGGCCTTCCCACCCTTCTTCTGTGGCTACTGGGTCTTCCAGGGACCCGGCATCCTGGGGCTGTCTATGGTTACCAATTTCTGCTCATGGCTCGCTGTGGCATTTTTCCTGTGGGTCCTCAGTAGCCTGTAGCTGGGGATTACCCTATGTGAGGACTGACTTCCTGCTTGTTCCTGGAGAAAGCATAGTTACTCACCTGTAACAGGTGTTCTCCAGGGACAGCAGGAATCAGTCCTCACAACCCACCCATCTCCCCTTGGAGTTGCCCACTGTTCTTGTTATTTTTTTGTCTTTTGCCTGAGCTATGTCATCTGACTGATCAAGATGGCACCCTTGGGCGTGAAGGGGACCACGCATGCGTGGTGACATTCCCAAAGGCTTTCTTTGAAAGCTGGGGAAATGTTCTGCGCAGCTCTGTTGGTGCTGACATCACCCAAATGTGAGGAATGATTCCTGCTGTCCCTGGAGAACATCTGTTACAGGTGAGTAACTACACTTTTTCAGTTAGCCATGACTCTGTTATGCACATTACGTCGAGAGTGGTGTTTCAAATAATCTTTGAAGACTGGTATTTTATTTCTAACTGATCTTGCATTGATCATTGTGCATTTAAATTTCTGAGTTTTGGATCCTTGCTGTTCTGTGCTGGGTTCATGCATTGGACATGAATTAGAGGATGATGTGGTCTTCATTCATTAGAGTGGGTGAATACAGGTCCCTTTATGCCATATCCTTGGATGATTGGGATATTTCTTGCTTAATGTGAGAATGAATCCGCTTGCATGATTAGCAAAATTAGCATTTTAATGCTTAACACCATAAAGATGGTGATATGTAGCAGGAACATGTTGATGGCCTATTCTGGTTTCCTTTTGTATTAATGTTTGGGGTTTTTAATGCCTTTGCCTTTGTTAATGTTGGCTCTCCTTTCATTGAGGGTAGCTATATGTAAGGTAAGCTTCTATTTTGGGGTTCGAATAGAATTAGTGTTTATCTGACTATGTCAGTTGTAAGGATTGTGAGCCTCTAACCTTAGTTGTTGGGATTTCTGTCCGTTGTCTAGGGCTGCTCTGTGGGGTGGAGCTAATGCCTTAGCCAGCTGCTTAAATCTTTCTGGAAACTGACCTGTTTATCTCCCTGTGCCTCGGATCTAATCACTGGCTCTGCCACTGCACATGACTAGGGAGGGGCACTTTATCTCCCATTGCTTCATTTCAGTGAGCTTTAATTACATACTAGCAATAATGGCAACCTATTCATTTATTTATTTGAATTTAGCTCATACCTTTTTATTGGTAGTTCAAGGTGAGTTGTAATTCTTTTTTTTCTGCCTGGAAAATATGAGAGGCTGCGGTAGCAGCAGTGACCACACAGTTCAGTCGTCCCTCGTTTATCGCGGTTAATCAGTTCCAGACTCTACCGCGATAAGTGAATTTACGCGAAGTAGGATTCTTTATTTATATCCAAAAGTTTTACCTTCTCCTGGCTGGTAAGCATCTTCCTCCGGCGCTTAGTTTCATCGTCAGAAGGCTTAGAAGAAGCAGCATGTTTAGGAGACATCCTGGGGCTTAGATAAAGGCCTACAGTCCATAAGTACAATAATTTTAATTTTAATTGTAATACAGGGGTGTATAATTGACTCAGACAACCGAGCGTGCGCTGTATCATTTTCACTGTCTCAATCAACTTTTTAATGAATATACATGTATTTAAAAAAACGCGATGGAGTGAAGCCGCGAAAGTCGAAGCGCGAAGTGGCGAGGGACGACTGTATCAGTATAATAGAGTAATTAGAGTCTGCAAACCCTCTGGTAGCCACAAGATGTTAGAATCTGCATCATGTTTTTTTTTTTTCATTTCATAGGGAGAAAGGAAAAGCCAAAGGGATAAAGAAGGCCAGAGAAGCATGGGAAGAAAACTTAGAAATAGAGGGAGGGCAAAAGGAAAAACAGAGGTAGAGACAGATTCAGAAAATAAAGAGCAAGAGGAAGATAGACAAAACAGCATAGGGGTAATGGAGTGAGCTACAAGGAAGGGGAAGGCACCTCTGAGAGGGTCAAGAGGAAGGGAAGGTACCATTGTGGGATGGGGGGGGGGGGGGGCTGTGAGAGGCAGTACTGACAGGGCAGTGCTTTTGTAATAACTATTAATTTGATCACATATGTTTTATGGGTCTTAGTTTCTCTTCCCTTCCTTCCCTACATGCTTCTCACAAACTGTAGAAGTACTGTATGCTAGCTCTGCTGCCCGTCTCCTTGGGGATGTGCTGGCTGTACACTGGGACTCTGTTTATGAGTGAAGGACGTTACTGAGATCCATGTTATAGGATAGGGCTGAGGCTGGAGATGGGGAGGGCTTCTCTGAAGCACTGGGGTGTGCAGAACATGACCTGCCCTTTGTAACTGCTCTAATTTGCGCTAATTGGGTGTTAATAAAGAGACCTGAGAATTTAGTATTATCTTTCCCCCACCCTCCTTCTCTGTTTCCTTAGGATGGTGTGAGAGCAGGACATCATTACTGCCTAATGCGTATAATTACTGCCAGGAGAGATGAGTGATAGATCCTTGATCCCCTCACCCCAGGTCCTGATCTCTGCTCAACAGTCCAATTTAATTTTTCTGTCTTTCTAGCTCTTCTCTTTCTCCTCCAGGTGTCTCTGTCTTCTCCCTCAGATTCAGTTTCAAAAAGATGTTTTGCCCTGTTTTGTCTGTTTGTATGTTACCAAAGTATTATAAGATTTTGTATTATAAGTTCTAATGTTCACCTCATCCCTCTATCCTTTTGTTCATTGTAAACCACTTTGATATCATGAAAAGCAGTATAGAAGAAATGTTAAATAAAATAAATAAATAAACACATACATTAAGAAAAGAATCACAAGGTATGGAAGAGAAATACTAAAGATGCCCTGGGCTCTGGTGCTGATACTGATTCTCTCTGTTCTTGTTAGGTTTCTGGCCTGGTGACAGGATGTCACATATTCTGCCTCTCTAGGTTTCTCCTCTTTCCCCAAGATTAGACACAGTTTTTCCTGCTCATTCTTTTATTGTCAGTCTTTGATTTTCTCTCTCTGCTCTTTGGGGCAAGAATATTAGGCACTCTAGGAGAAACCTTATTTTTGCTGACTCTCCTGCCACTGCCATCGTTGCTGTAATATCTCAATGGCACTGGCAAGGGCGGCAATGGCAGTAAAACAGGAAAGAAGTACAACATGGATCCTCTGAACCCCTGTGTGCTGCACTTTGAAAGTCCAGATGGTCACATCCCCACTGATGCAGACTTTCTGTTTACATGGGAGTGGACCAGCTGGACTTTCAGAGCACAGCAGACAGCAGTTCAGAGGCTCTTTATCAGACTTCTTTCCTGTTTATTGCCATTGCCATTGCTGCTGGAAGATGTGGCAGCAGTACAGCAACAGTAATGGCAGGGATGAGAGATCAGAGGCCACCACTTCAAGAACTCTTTTGGGTGAGCTTTTTGCTGCCCTCCAAAGTTTGGTACTCTAGCTTACTGCATTGTTTGCCAAATGGTAGCGTCAGCCCTATGGAAGTGTGCATCTTTTCTCTCTTTGGATTTTGCACAGTACAGAAAGAAATATATTTCTATTTCTCTGGTCTTGTTTCTTCAAATTTCCAGTTTGGATTTTGTCCTCATTATTTATCTTTCTAATTTGTGGTCCCTTAGCCTGTCTTCGTTGAGGATCAGCCTGTGCTCTGCGTGTGTGACTGAGGTGAGGGATTCTGCTAGCATGTAGTTTCTGTATCGGGATCTGTGTAGCAGTCTAACTAGTTCTTTTCTACGGTTTGTGGTGTATTGGTGTTCCAAAGCTTGGTCTAATATTTGTGTCTTTCCTAGGTAGGGTTGGTTGCTGTGGGCTTCCTGCTGTGTGAGTACTGCTATAGTCCTGCAGGTTTGTTACCAGGCATGCTCTTTGCAGGGTTTCATGGTACCTCACAAAATGTCCAGCAGTGGAGGGAGTTTGTGTCTCTGGCTTTCTTCTCCTCTCTCTCTTTCTCTTCCCTCCTTCCAGATTTTGTCTTGCTCTCTATTTACCTTTCTGACAGTGAGGATCCCATCCTGGCCCTGGGAGTCCGTGCTGATGCTGAAGGCCTCTGCTCCTTCCCCATCCAGAATGCTGTATGACATTAGTGCGTTCTCACCAACATCCGGGTCATGCGCTCTCAGTCGTCCAACCAAAGAGCCGGGGTCCAAGGTTTCCAACACAGAAAACTGGTATAAATCTTTATGGGGATGAGGGGGAGAGAAGGATGAATGGGTGAATGTGTAAGAGAAATAGATACAGCAAAAAATCATAGCTCCCAAGTTTTCTTGCTAAAACTTCACTCTTTCTACATGCCTCCTTGGGTATCTTTTATTTCAAAATGATCAATCTAGGTAGCATTCAGAAATTTCAAATGTTTAAAAAAGAATAGCAGTCATTCTCGAGCTGTAAGCAAAGATATATACATATATGCTTAAACTTGATTTTATACATACAGATAGATATTTTATGTATTTCAAAAATTCCTACTCTCTTTTTGAGAAAAGAAGTTCATTTTACATATTCTCCTACCAGGATCAAGAGGACTGCATTAGAGGAGTAGGCAGGAGAACCAATGTCTTCTGCCTCTATCCCCACTGAAATCGGAGACAGGGGGTTATAGTCCATGGAACCTGGGTGACTACCTCAAAATCAGGGATAATCCACAAAAACGAGGGACATTTGGTAATCTTACTTTGGGTTCCTGCAGGAGCAGTGAGCTCCCACCCCCCTGGCAATGGCTGTTACTAGAACAGCAGGTGTGTGAGGAGCTTCGTGTACCTCCAGCACCTGTGAGTTCTCTCCCCCCCAGGGCCAGCCCGTCCATTGAGCGAGAATGTTTTTTGCACAGGGCCCTGCGTTTCAGGGGGCCCCGCGCAAAGAACATTCCGCTTTAAAAGTAAATTTTTTTAAAAAGCTGGCCGCTGCCGCCACTGCGGCAGCAGCAGAATCGAGTGTCCCGTGGGGCCCCCCCTGCCCAGCAGAGCACTCCCTCCCTCCCTGCCTGCTTGCTTGCCTCAGTCCCTCTCCGCTTCGGCTTTCAGAGCCGTACGAAGGGAGAGCTTCTCCCTTGCGACTCTGTTAAGCCCGCCGGGGCAGATGGGAAATTTCCCATAAGCCCCAGCGAGCTTAACAGAGCCGTGAGGGAGAAACTCTCCCTTTGCGGCTCTAAGCCGAAGCGGAGAGGGACTGAGGCAGGCAGGCAAGCAAGCAGGCAGGGAGGGAGGGAGTGCTCTGCCGGGCAGGGGGAGCCCCGTGGGACACTCGATTCTGCTGTTGCCGCAGCGGCGGCAGCAACCAGCTTTTTAAAAAAAGTTTCCATTTTCCCTGGGCTGATGGGAGGGAGGGGGGTTTAGGACTTGAGGTGGGCTGATGGGGTTAGGACTGGTAATGTGCTGTGGGCTGATGGGGGGGTTAGGACTGGTAATGGGCTATGGGGGGCTAGGACTGGAAATGGGCTGATGGGGGGGTTAGGACTTCAGGTGCGATGAAGGGGTTAGGACGGATAATGTGCTGTGGGCTGATGGGGGGGTTAGGACGGGTAAAGGGTTGGGGGGTTGCTAGGACTGGAAATGGGCGGAGTGGAAGGGGAGGCTTGAACTGCAAATAGCTGATGGGGATGGGGGCTTGGAATGGAAATGGGCTGAGTGGAAGGGGGGTTTGAACTGCAAATAGCTGATGGAAGGGGGGCTTGGAATGGAAATGGGCTGAGTGGAAGGGGGGCTTGAACTGCAAATAGCTGATGGGGAGGGGGGCTTGGAATGGAAATGGGCTGTGAGGGGAGGGAGCTAGGACTGGAAATGGGCTGAGTGGGGAGAGCTAGGACAGGAAATGGGCTGATGGAGGGGCTAGGATAGGACTGAAAATGGGCTGTTGGGGGGAGCTAAGATTGGAAATGGACTGTGGTGGGGGCTTGGATTGAAATGGACTCATGGAGGGGCTAGAACTGGAAGTAGGCTCATAAGGGGCTTGGATTGAAATGGGCTGAGTGGAGGGGAGCTAGGATTTGACATGGGCTGATGATGGGGCTAGAAAAGGACTAAAAATGGGCTGATGTGGGGTTGGGATTGGAAATGAGCTGATGGAGGGACTCGGATAGGACTGGAAATGGGCTGATGGGGGGCTAGGACTGGAAATGGGCTGATGCGGGGACTAGAAGGGAGTGGATGCTGGGTGGGGCTAGAACTAGAAGGGAGATGATTTTGGAGGAGGATTAGAATGGGATGGGGCTGGGAGAGTGAAATGGAGAGGGGAAAAATATTTTGTGTGGGAGGGAAGAAAAGTCTACAATTGGCTGGGTATTGGAAAAGCATGTGGGGATGGAGGGGTAAAATTTGAGTGGATGAAATAGGAATGAGGAAACAGCAAAAGGAGAAAGATTAGTATGTTAAAGCAGACGTAGAGAGAGAATGGAAAAAAACTAGAAGAGAGAAGAAAGGACAAATGGACAGCAGATGATGGAGAGTTAGCAGAAGACACGAAGAAAGCAGATGGAAAGTGGCTGGAGCAACTGAAAAAAAAATGCATAAAAGGTAGAAAGATATCTCTTTATTTGGAATTTATTAACTGGAATATGTCAGCTCTGGGAAATGTAAATCATTAACGTCTGAGATTTGTTTAGTAGAAGAGGAAATTAATTTATAGTTTTATTTCTACAGTGTTGTTGTACGTTCCAAGTTTGGCTTTTGGGGTTCCCAGTTTAATTATTGTCTTCCTTTTTCTAAATTATGATTCCTTGTCTGGTGATGGTCTATGTTCTGCATGTGTAACTGAGCTGAGGTATTCTGTTTATGTAATTCCTATTTGACATTGCCACTTGTTCTCTTTCCCCAGTAGGTCATGTATTGTTATTCTCTGAAATGTATTGGTTTAATATTTGCAGTGTTTCCTTTTGATAGGTATGGTTTGGTGCTTTGCGAGTCCTGGTAGTGCTGTTAGGATACGGCGGGTTTGCTATGGGCTCTAAATGGGCAGTGTTTGTAGTAGTTCCTAATGTGCCTGGCGGTTGGCACTGGATTATAGTAATGTAGAAATCTTTTAGTCTTTCTTTATCCATACACTCATTAAGAGGCACGTTTACTAAAAGTTAGTGTATGCTAACATTATGCTAATATTTATGCAAATGAGGCCTCTTATGCAAATGAGACCCCGCACCGAGTCTCCACACATGGCCCCACACCCCCCTTGGGCCACCCCTGCTCTCCCCCCCCCCCCCGACTGTGGCTGTTATGGGAGCAGCAGATGTGTGAGGAGCTTTGCGTCCCTGCAGGACCTGGGAGCTCTCTTCCCCCCCCCCCCCATTGTAGATGTTACGGGAGCAGCAGGTGTGTGAGGAGCTTCAGGTCCCTGCAGGAGTTGCACTCCTTGATTCTACTTTGCTGTGATGAAGGATCTGAGCCTTGTGATGTGCAGCAGCTGGGAAGCACAGCTGGATGGCATTCATGAATATTTATAGAGATCCTTTTTTTCCTTTCATGCTTAGCCTAAGCTTTACATTTCTGTGTCTCCCCTGCCTGTTGTACTCTCACTCCACTCTTCAGTGCAGTCATGGAGAGGAGCAAATGCAGAATCCATTACTCATGGCTTAGATTGTCATTGCTTTGTCCCTCTGTCCTCTTTCTACCCTGAATCTCTTACCCCTGCATACCACAGCTGTCTCTCATCCTCAGTAAAGAAACTCTCTCATGGCTGTGTGGGAAAAAAAGAGGAAATTGGAGAATTAGGTGCCTGCCAGGACCTGGGAAAGCTGTGCTGACCTGTGGCATGAATGGCTGGCTCTACTAAGTAAAGCCGAATTAAAAGAAATTAAAACACTACTTCTCCCTCCATCCTCCAAGCGCCCATCACTTCAAACTCATTATCAACATTTTAATTTATTTAAAAGACATTAATGTTGTTTTCTTGTGTAAGTAGAGTTTTGTGAGAAAGGGAGGAGGAAGGGAAAAGAAAGAAGGAGAGGTAGGGAAATATAGAAGGAGGTAGAGGAAGAGAAAAGGTGGAAACAAAGAAAAACAAAGAGGTATTGATACACAAAGAGAGAAATTAAGGTGAGGGAGGGAGACTGAAGCGGTAAATGAGCAATCCAGAAATGTAAAATCCAGACTGAGATCGAACCTTCAGCTCTCACAGAAGATCAAAAAACACACCCAAGAGAAATTAAACTTGCTAGAGAGTGTAATCAAAGATTACCAGCACCTTCTTTAAGAACCTAGAAAATAGAGAAATGCTTTGTGATGCTAAAATGCAATGCCCAAATACAGCAGCGTAGAAGTCCAGGAAGTACTAGCAAAACTGTTTAGCCTAATTCTATTTGGCCATTCCCCTAAGACCTGTTCAAAGGGGTGATTGCACTAGTCCAGCGATGGCGAACCTATGGCACGCGTGCCAGCTGTGGCACGCGAAGGCCTTGCAGCTGGCACGCGGGAAGGTCCGCCATCGAAAAAAAAAACAACAACCCTGTCTGCTGCCGTTGTCGGGGCCGCCGCGGCAGAATCGAGCGTGCCGCGGGGCCCCCCTGTACCCACCGGCAGAGCCTGTCCTCCCCGTAGCAGCTCTCTCTTTGGAGCTGCAGTCAGACTCGCCGGCTTGCAGAGCGCGAAGGGAAGAGTTTCCCTTTCGCGACTCTGTTAAGCCCGCGGGGCTGATGGGAACTTCCCATCAGCCCCCGCGGGCTTAACAGAGCAGCGAGGGAACTCTTCCCTCGCGCTCTGCAAGCCGGCGCGTCTGACTGCAGCTCCAAAGAGAGAGCTGCTACGGGGAGGACAGGCTCTGCCGGTGGGTACAGGGGGGCCCCGCGGCACGCTCGATTCTGCCGCGGCGGCCCCGACAGCGGCAGCAAACAGGTTTTCTTTTTTTTTTTTAATTTTCCCTGGGCTGGGCTGGGCTGGGCTGGGGGTGGGGGGTGGGGGTTAGGAGTGGTGCTGGGCTGGGCTGGGGGGCTTAGGAGTGGTGATGGGCTGGGCTGGGCTGGGCTGGGGGGGGATTTGGAGTGGTGATGGGCTGGGCTGGGCTGGGGGGGGTTAGGAGTGGTGATGGGCTGGGCTGGGCTGGGCTGGGGGGGGGGTTAGGAGTGGTGATGGGCTGGGCTGGGCTGGGGGGGGTTAGGAGTAGTGATGGGCTGGGCTGGGGGGTGTTAGGAGTAGTGATGGGCTGGGTGGGGGGGTTAGGAGTGGTGATGGGCACTGGGCTGGGGGGTTAGGAGTGGTGATGGACACTGGGCTGGCTGGGGGGGGTTAGGGGTGGTGATGGGCACTGGGCTGGCTGGGGGGGTTAGGAGTGGTGATGGGCGCTGGGCTGGGGGGGTAGGAGTGGTGATGGGCACTGGGGGGGGTTAGGAGTGGTGATAGGCGCTGGGGGGGCTTAAACTAAAAATTGAGTGATGGGGGATTAGGACTGGGAGTGGGCTGATGGGGAGGTTAGGACTGGAAATGGGCTGGTGGGATTAGGACTGGGAGTGAGCTATGGGGGGCTAGGACTGGTAATGGGTTGGGGGGTTGCTAGGACTGGAAATGGGCTGAGTGGAAGGGGGCTTGAACTGCAAATAGCTGTTGGGGATGGGGCTTGGAATGGAAATGGGCTGAGGGGAAGTGGGGGGCTTGAACTGCAAATAGCTGATGGGGACGGGGCTTGGAATGGAAATGGGCTGAGGGGAAGTGGGGGGCTTGAAGAAGGGAATGGATGCTGGGTGAGACTGGAACTAGAAGGGAGCTGATGTTGGGGGAGGATTAGAATGGGATGGGGCTGGGAGAGTAAAATGGAGAGGGGAAAAATATTTTGTGTAGGAGGGATGAAAAATCTACAATTGGCCAGGTATTGGGAGAGTAATTGGGGATTGAGGATGGAGGGGTAAAATTTGTGTGGATGAAATAGAAATGAGGAAAAGAGCAAAAGGAGAAAGATTAGTATGTTAAAGCAGATGTAGAGAGAGAGAGAATGGAAAAAAAACTAGAAGAGAGAAGAAAGGACAAATGGACAGCAGACGATGGAGAGTTAGCAGAAAACATGAAGAAACCAGAAGAAAATGGCTGGACCAATTGCAACTGAAAAAAAAATGCACAAAAGGTAGAACGATATCTCTTTATTTTGAATTTATTAACTGGAATATGTCAGCTCTGGGAAATGTGCATCATTAACATCTGCGCTTTGTTTGGTACAAGAGGAAATTCCTATTTGACGTTGCCACTTGTTCTCTTTCCCCAGTATTCACTGAAATGTATTGGTTTAATATTTGCAGTGTTGCCTTTTGATAGGTAGGGTATGGTGCTTTGTGAGTCCTGGTAATGCTGTCAGGATACGGCGGGTTTGCTATGGGTTCTAAATGGGCAGCGTTTGTAGTAGTTCCTAATGTGCCTGGCGGTTGGCACTGGATTATAGTAATGTAGAAATCTTTTAGTCTTTCTTTATCCATACACTCATTAAGAGACATGTTTACTAAAAGTTAGTGTATGGTAACATTATGCAAATATTTATGCAAATAAGACCACTTATGCAAATGACGTGCTGGCACTTTGAGGAAATTCTTTGGTTTTGTGCGGCAGTTTGGGCACTCGGGCTCAAAAAGGTTAGCCATCACTGCACTAGTCTATAAACAGGAAAAACCACCTGCCCAAACAATTATTGAGGGATCTATCTGATCAGTAACCACAGCAAACTGTTCTATAGTGTCCTGAATAAACAAATACTAACATTTCTAATAGCAGCAGTCTGAACAAAACCACAGACACTAATCAACAAACATACATAAAACACAGCCATGGGCAGAATATTTGCATGTTTTATTGCCTTTAGAAAAGCTCTTGATTCTATTTGACACTTTGGTCTCAGCTTTTAAACTACTATAAAGTAGAACTGGGGAAATACTATGATTTAACCATAATGGCTTATTCGTCCAACAGCTGCAAGGTAAAAATAAACAATATACAGACAGAGAGCATGATTCAAGGAATGAAACAGGTACATAATCTGAGCCTCTTCTCTCACCTTAATTTCTACATCAATGATCTCCCCCTCCCCTTTACCAGAGAGATCCCCTTCTCCAGGACTGAAAGTAAATGATTGAGAGGCCAAACACCAGGGCCAGCCTAACCACTAGGCAAAATAGGAAGTCATCTAGGATGGCAGCTTCTGTGGGGCAACAAAGAGTAGGACATTAAAAGCTAAACAATATATCCCGACAACCAGGGGGGCATAAGGCTTAAGATTTGCATAGGATGCCAACAGCTTGAACCAGCTCTGGGGTCAGCCCTGTAAACACCTGCTGTATGTAGATGATCTTCTCATTGTATCCATTATCACAGATAGTCTGCATAAGAACCTAAATCACAAATCATGGATTCTCCATGTAAACTTTGATAGATAAACTCCTGGTCATTTCAACACGTCAGGAAAACTGATATTCAGATTATTTAATAGCATCATTCAACCAGTTCTCTTACTTGTGATTGAGGTCTGGAATTAACTATTGTTAAATATGTACAGAATGAGCAAGAAGCAGCCCTACATCAACCCCTTAAAATGAAAGAAACTCCCCCAACAAGAGCTGCAAAGCAGAACTAGGTAGTTTCTCCTTAATATTCTTTCTTTTTTAAGTGCTGTGAAGTCAATGCTGGCTCCTGGCAACCCATCAACCCCTAGGTTTTCTTGGCACGGTATGACTGGAAGTAGATTGCTAGGTCTTTTCTTCCAAGGCAGAGGAGAGTGAAGTGACTTGTCCAAGGTCACAAGGAGTGCCAGTGGGCATCAAACCCAGTTTTCTTGGGTACTAGGCTGTTGCTTTAACCACTAGTCTATTCCTCCACTCTACAAAAAAAAAGGAATATTCAAATTCTGGTGTCACCTCAGTAATACCACCACAAACTGACCACTATCAGATTCTTTATGACACAACACAAATCCCTGCTTAAAACATACTCAGCATCTATGTAGCATACCTGCCATACTATAGTAGCACTAACTGCCACAACAACTCTACCTAGGAAAAGGCAATACTACAAATACTATACTGGCCCCTAGAAACCAGGCATATGAATGGTTAAGGATAGGTGAACTGAAACTTAAGAGTGAGAAGTTGATATTTGCAGCTCAGGACTGCCAATTAAGGACAAGATGGTTCACAGCAAACATAGAAAAAACTGGGAAAACTGAATCTCCAGGAACAAGCAGGAATGTAGTCCTCACATATGGGTGACATCGGGTACCGACGGAGCCCGCGTGAGAAGCTCCCCAACTACCAATAGGAAAGCGTTTGGGAGCAGTCCACTGTGCCTGCGCTGCTGCCTTCCCGCTCTTCTGACTGTCCTCAGTTCTCATTTTTCCGCGGAGCCGACAGGATCAATTCCTGACACTGCTGAAGAATTACTACCTTCACCCTATCACTCAATACTTATTTCTTCTTATTTTAATATAAATTTACTTCTAAAAAAATGTTTATCTTTCTTCAGGACTTTCCCAGTCCCCTGAGGCTCACACTTGGGCCTTCATTTTCTAAGCCTGCACGCTCAGGCAAAATGGAAAAGCCCACCAGTGGCTTTAAAAAATGTCCCGGCACAATTTCTATCACTGACAAGCTTGACTGGTGTCTTAAATGCCTCGGCCCTGATCATGTCCCCACAGAGTGCTCCCTCTGTAAACAAATGACAAAAAGGGGCCTGGGGATTCAAGTTAAAAAATTTGAAGAGCTCTTCCCCTCAGACACCCTCTCCTTGGCCTCAACCTCCTCAAGGGCATTATCCAGATCGCCGACATCGAAGCACTGCAAACATTCTAAAGATTCCAGGTATGGAGAGAAAAAATCAAAACAACCCTCTCCATCACACCCACCCAAGGAAAAGTCGCTGATCCGGGAGCCCTTGGAGATTCTGAAGAATCCGAGTCGCAAAACAAAAGACCCTTCTGGTAAGCCAAAAACATCGAGGGATCGGTCCTGGGAATGTTCCCGTGCATACTGGGAGTCGTATCAGACATCATCCGATTCCAGCCATAAGTCCAGGCATCCCTGGCGCGAGGACTTGTTCTCCAAAGCCTCAGTGGGGAGTCAAAAGGTACCCGGAGCACCAACCTCCGCGGAACCCTCAATGCCATGCCCAGGTCCAGTGGCAGCTGACCCCGTTCCATCCGATGACCAGGCACCAGTGACATCGCTAGATCAGCATATGCTGGCTCTAGAACGGAGCTTAGCAGCTCTGCTGGTGGCCTCCATGCAGTTAACACCATAGGCCCGGATGACCCTGCAGACTGCATCAGCATCGATATCTATATCGCTTCCAGTGCAACAAATACCAATTGGCCCGATGTTGATCCTGGTGTTGATGCCGATGTTGACACTGATTTTGATACCAACAGCACCCAGTCTGACACAGCAGCTGGCACAGAGCCCATGGAGTTAGGGGAAAGTAAGGAACTTACCTCAGAATCAGCTGGGCAGCAGACAAACCCAACTCATGTAGAATTAGCTGAGCAGCAGACAAACTCAGCACAAGAAAAGCAAAAAGGCATTAGAGTAAAATGTCCTTGCACTAATCCTGACGTAGCTAGAAGCAGGAAGGCTAATCAGGAACACCTGTTCTCAGAAACCCACGCAGCACGCAGAGAGAACAAGGATAAAAGCTGCAGGGTAGAACCAGGGAAGGCCAGTAGGGGCAGCGACCTGGGAGGACTAAGCCAGCATCCAGTGAACACACGTCATGCTGGAGGAAATCCACTGAGGGAAGGAAGCAGTAGGTGTGGCAGCAGAGCAGGAAACAGCCAGCATCATGCCCAAGACCCTGCTAGGATTCCTGGTAGTTGGAGAGCCCAGGAGAGAGCTTCCAGAAGCCCAGATATAAGAAACAGAACCACAGCTAAGAGGTGGGAACCTAGCTTTGCTAAAGAAAAGGCAAGAAGTTCTGTTTGGTTTGAAAGGCAAGGGCGTGGCACCAGAAGTAACTCTGACACTGAAAGTTACACAGTAATTCCACCAGCGTGGAGAAGAAGGGAAAGCCAGAAGGAAGCTTTTAATATACCAGGCGTTCAGAGCCCTTTCTAGAAAAGCTAGCCCCTGACTCACAGGAGAGTTTTAAGGAAGACAGCAGCTTTGAAGAGTGTGACTCATATGCAATCATAAGTGACTCTGAGTTAATGCAGTGGGAGAACAGCAGCTATAATTCTGACCCTGTGCCCATGGATTGTACAATTTGTTTATCTGACGATATTGTATCTTTATGTTGAATGTGTGTAAAGCAGCCAGCTGATGGTGCCTAAAGGAAAGAAAATATTTTTCTGTGCAACAGTTCTTTTGTTTCATATTGTTTGTTGTATCCCAGGAATATCCCATCAGTGCAGGGAATAAAGCCCTAATATTATTTTTGCCTTACCACTTGACTACAAGACTCTTTTTGTATCAAAGGCAACTTAAATCTTAACACCTTAGGCAGCCGCCTATAGGGTTATATGAGGTAGCTATCACGCACTATCTCTCACACGGTACCTTTACCGATGCCGGGGCCTTCCTCGATGCCAGCACCTTCACCGCTACTTCCAACCACAGATCCATCCTGCTCCATAAATCATGGTGAACTGGAGGATATCGACCTGCATCCACGGATCTCTCACCAGTACTCGCCGGTACTCTCCAGAATCTGATTCTGAGTCCTCCAACTCCGACCTCCAATCTCTGGATTCTGATGACTCAGACACTTTGGCTTGGAGACCTCACCACCAAATTCTAGTACCCGCAGAAAATCCCCACCAGAAGATATATAATTTCAAAACTTTATCAGAGACATACCAGCGGCTTTGGAACCTGAGCCCAGGGTGGAAGAGCTTGAAATACTGCAATATCCTACCACACCTAAAGAGGCTACCATCTTACCAGTGCACCGCATACTTCATAATTTAATGTTAAGGATGTGGGAGACACCTTTAACCATCGCTCCCATAAGTAGACGTTTCAATACTATGTACCGAGTCCCTGATTGTCTGGGTTTCCAGAAGCCGCAACTTCCCCACAATTCTATCTTGATAGAATCGGCAATGCGCCGGATAAAAAGTGGGAAAAAACGTGCCTCGGTTCCCCTGGAACACGAATCGAGAACCTTCGATTCCTTCGCTCGGCGCATCTTCCAGGCTTCCATGTTAGCTAACAGAATCAACTCATGCATCTTATATATGGGTATGTTTCTCAAGGAGTTGAATAAAGACTGGAAAGGCTTCCTACCTTTCCTCCCTGAGGAAAAATACCTAGCCTTTCAAACAGTCCTAACTCACAGTCACAATGTCTCAAAATTCATGAACAGAGCAGCTTTTGATGCCTTTGAATCCTCCAGTAGAGCCTCCTCAATAGATATAGAAGCGAGACGACTGTCATGGCTCCAAGCATCTGATTTAGAGCAGTGGGTACAGGACAAACTGGCTAACATCCCCTGTACAGGTGAAAACTTGTTTGGAAAGAACTGGCGTGAAAAGGCTGGAGAACTTGAGACCGATGACACGACCCTCAAGGTGTTGTCGGGGAAAACGTCAGATCCCTTCAAGAAGAAGGCTCAACCTAAAAAAGCCTTCTATCCTAAAAAGTGGAAATTCTACCCAGCATATTCCCAAACAGCCTATCCTTCAAAGCACAAGCAACAAGGTGCTAAACAAGCCAAAAACATAGGTTGACTAAAAACAACAACCTCAGCCACAACCAGCTGCCTCAGTACCAACCATTTGACTCCTACGTAGGGAGCAAGGCCAGTCCCGCCCATTTAGCCCTACTCCCTATTCCAGGAAGGCTCTCAAAGTTCTCCACATGGATACTAACCATCGTCCAGAATGGATACCATCTCAACTTTCGGGAACTTACCCCTCACTGATGCAAGGGATAAGCTCCTTTCAGAAACTCCCTCGACGCCTTCTTACATCAGGAAATCACCTCTCTCCTCACACTGGGAACCATTTAACCAGTGCCCCTGCAGGAACACCACAAGGGATTCTACTCTCCCTACTTCCTCATTCCAAAGAAATCAGGAGGCCTCAGGCCCATTCTAGATCTCCGAGATCTGAACAAGTTCCTCGTAAAATAAAAATTCAAGATGATCTTGTTGGGAACCCTCCTTCCTCATCTGCAGCAAAACAACTGGCTTTGCTCCCTAGACCTCAAAGAGGCCTACACCCACATCTTCATCCACCCTTCTCACAGACAGTATCTCAGATTCATCTGCCAAGAAATGCATTATCAATACAGGGTGCTCCCCTTCGGCCTAGCCTCAGCACCAAGAGTTTTCATAAAATGCATGGCCGTAGTGGCAGCTCATCTTCGCATCAACAACGTCCTGTTTTCCCCTACTTAGACAATTGGCTTATAAAGGCAGACTCTCCTGGAGAACCTTTTTCAGCTCAAAACAAAACCATAGATCTTCTTCAGTCTCTGGGTTTCGTGATAAATCTTCCAAAATCCCACCTCATTCCCACCCAGAGATTAGAATTCATAGGAGCCATCCTAGACACCACCCAGTGCAAGGCTTTTCTCTCACAAGACTGTATGCAGAGACCCAAGCTGCTCGCAGAGACCATGCAACAGCAGCATTTGCTCCAGCACGATCCTTCCTAAAGCTACTGGGACACATGGCCTCCACGGTACATGTAATTCTGCATGCCAGACTACATATGCGTCAAACACAGTGGACTCTATCAACCCAGTGAACTCAAGCCACTGAAGATCTGCATGCGTCCATCAGAATAACACCACCCATGGCTCACTCACTCCAATGGTGGTCAACCCCAGAAAATCTTCTCAGAGGGTCACCTTTTCGACCCTCCCCCCCACCCACAACATACCCTAATAACGGATGCTTCCAAGCACGGCTGGGGAGCTCACCTGGAAACTCTCTCCACTCAAGGTCGCTGGACTGCCCACGAGTCCACACAGCAGATAAATCTCTTGGAACTTTGAGCAGTGTCGAGGGCTCTCCAAGTCTTCAGACATCATCTCGCCGAAAGTTCTATCCTCATACGCACAGACCATCACGTGGCCATTTTTACATAAACAAGCAAGGAGGCACGGGCCCTCTTCCTCTGTGCAAGGAAGCATGCCAGATATGGGACTTTGCCATTCAACATCACTTGCAGCTCAGGGCAATCTACATTCCAGGTCAAGACAACCTACAGGCGAACAAACTCAGCAGGTTGCTCCAACCTCACGAATGGGCTGTAGACCAGACAGTAGCCAACCAATTGTTCAACACCTGGGGGACTCCATGGATCGGCCTCTTTGCTACTCAACTCAATGCCAAACTTCCACACTTTTGCTCGAAACAGCAATCAAAGCTCAGTCTAGCCAACGATGCCTTCATGATTCTTTGGAATCGGGGGCTCCTCCGTGCGTTTCCTCCCACGCCCCTGATCCTGAAAACACTTCTGAAAGAGGACAGTGGGTACATGATCCTCATAGCCCCTTTCTAGGCCTGCCAACCATGGTTCCCCCTCCTCCTCCAACTCTCACAAACCCAACCAATCCACCTAGGATCCAGACCGGGTCTCCTCTCTCAGAACGACGGAACACTCCTCCATCCCAATCTCCGGTCCCTTCACCTAACAGCATGGCTCCTGAAAGCTTAGCCTTACGCAATCTTCTTCTATCCACGGAGGTTAAAAATATTCTCCTGTCTTCCAGAAACTCTCCACAAGAAAGGCCTATTCACTAAAGTGACACATGGTGCTTGCAACATGCTCACAATTCATTTCAGACATCTGTTCCAACACTCCTGTTTACCAAACTGCCCATCCGCCCACCCCTAGTGGCATGGGATCTCAATGTAGTTTTAGCTCAACCTCTTAAACTGCCCTTTGAACCGCTAGTACCGCTCAGCTTCGTTATGTTACTTGGAAGGTACTCTTCCTCATAGCCCTCACTTCAGCTAGACATGTCAGTGAGCTACAGGCTACATGTTTCCACCATGACAAAGTGGTTCTATGAACATGTCCCCACTTCCTCCCAAAAGTGGTCTCCGCCTTCCACATCAATCAGTAAACCTTCCGGTGTTCCTTCCTAGACCACACGCCTCCCGGGCGGAAGCAACTTTGCATACCCTGGACTGCAAAAGAGCTTTGGCTTTCTACAAACAAAGAAGCCATCAGAAAGTCCTCTCAACTTTTTGTATCCTTTGAGCAGGCTCATCTGGGACTTCCAGTAACCAGACGCACACTATCAGATGGATAGTAGACTGCATATCTTTCTTCTATGACAAAGCAGGATTATCCCTTGTGGGACACGTCACCGCACACAATGTTTGAGCAATGTCTACCTTGGTGGCAAACCTACAGGCAGTGCAGATCACTGAAATCTGCCAGGCTTCTACATGTTTCTCCATTCATATCTTCACAACCCACTATTGCTTGGACAAGGACTCCCGTCAGGATGCGGCTTTTGGCCAAGTGGTCCTTCAGCATCTCTTTGGGACATAGGACAACTGCTACCCCCTGCCCGATTCAATCCAGATCTCCGTGCTGGGGCAGTCGAGGTCAACGAACCTATGAAAATTTCAACCCCTACGGGATATGGGAGCTAGGGAGTCCCAAATGTGAGGACTATGTTCCTGCTTGTTCCTGGAGATAGCATAGTTACTCACCTGTAGCAGGTGATCTCTGGGAACAGCAGGAATTTAGTCCTCACAACCTGCCCACCTCCCCTAGGAGTTATAGGGTTCTCTCCTTTCTATCTACTCTCCTTTTTCTTCAGCTATACACTCAACTGAGGAGAGTCGGTTAGAAGAGCGGAAAGGCAGCAGCGCAGGTGCAGTGGACTGCTCCCAAACGCTTTCCTATTGGTAGCTGGGGAGATTCCCGCACGGGCTCCGTCAGTGCCCGATGTCACCCATATGTGAGGACTAAATTCCTGCTGTTCCCGGAGATCACCTGCTACAGGTGAGTAACTACACTTTCTGTTAGAAAGAGCTGGAAACAGTTACTCATAGCTTGCTCAAAGTTCTGATGGTAGAAAATTTCTATATGAAAACACACAATAAGGTGGCATATCTCATCCATTGGAAACGTTGTAAACACTACAAGAGAGGAGTAGCCTAGTGATTAGGGCAGCAGCCTAAATCTGGCCAGGGTTCAAATCCCACTAACATTCCTTGTGGCCTTGGGTAAGCCACTTAACCCTCCATTGCTTCAGGTACAAAGCTTAGATTGTAAGTCCTCCAGGGACTTGGAAATTCCTAGGTACCTGAATGTAACTTGCCTTGAACTACCACTGGAAAGGTGTGAGCTAAATAAATAAACATTGCTCTTCTAGAAAAGCCCTAGGATCACAACCCCAAAAGGAGAATGGAAAGATTGTGATCACCTAAGACATTCCAGCTGATAAAAGGATGGATGCAAGGAAACTGGGCATAGTGGAATAGGAGAAGAACAGCATTGATAGAGGTGTTAGATCCAAATAATTATTCTGTGAATCAAGTAGAGAGGGAAAAGAGCCTCAAATACCAAGAAATGCAGTCAGAGACAAAAAAAGTGGCAAAAAGATACAGAAATATTTACCATCCTATCAGGAACATAGACCTAATTAAAAGCAATTTCTAAACACACTTTGATACATTTTCTATACATATTACATCCTATGAACGCCATAAGGAAGTTCTCTTTGGCACAATTCAAATACTATGGCGAGCATTAGCAGTAAATTTAAAAGACTGAGATTATACTCTTCATACACTAATTTAGGAATGAGATTCATTGCTGTTATGGTGAGACATTTCCCCTAGAACACCTATATACCTCCTACTGGAAAAAGAGAACAAGCCAGAGTCCTTCACTAAAAATATGCACTAGCAGAATCTCTCATCTTGGTCACACATCACTATCAAATACAGAATAAGGGACCACAAATTAGAAATTAAAATGTGCAAAAACAGAACTGGAAACTGAGAAGCAAGAGACTGCATTCAGTGCAACTCCAGAGAGAGAGGGAGAACCAGAAATGCATTTCCTTCTGTACTATGCAAAATCCAAAGAGAGAAAAGATGCACCTTTCCCAAAGAGCAGAGAGAGGAAATCAAAGGCTTCCCACCAAAAAAATGAGCAGGAAAAACTGCATTTAATCCTGTGGAAAGAGGAGAAACAGCAGCTAGAGCAGCAAAATCTATGGGATTCAGCCACTGAGCCAGAAACATCACATGAGCAAAGACAATCTGGACCAGCACCAGAACCTGGGAATAGTCTCTGTTTTTTTTTGTTTTTTTTTGTGTGTATACATGTATATGTTTGACCTGGCAATTTCCTCCTCCTCCTCCTTTGAGCTTCCAGTTCAAGTAAAACCAGAGCTGGGATCTAGTGCCATTAGCCTTCATTAGCAACAATCTGGGGATGTTCTCCCTATTTAATATCCCCTCCCATCTTACTTTTTTAGTTGAGCAATTGCAGCATCAGTCCTCAGCAGGAAGCCATGCACCAGAGCTCCTTCCATCATCCTGAAAACATGGGCCCCAAATCCAGCAACTATGATTGCAACTCCCTCCTTGTCAGGGGCTGTGAAAACGATCTGTGGAGCACCTAGTGTTCCTTCTAAGCTGCACAAGATTCCTCCACCCACATTCCTACTAAGGGATGGTGCATCTATATCATGGTTTCAATTGTGAGGGGCAGTTAAGTTCTATGGGACTCTCATGGCACCTGCCTACCCTTCATGATTGAAACCATGATATGGATGCATCACCTCCGATGGTAGAAACACTGGTGGAAACCTCTGTACCTTGGAGGGAATTTTGGCAGCACTCCTATCTCCAGCTGACCTGAGAAGTGGAAGATCTGAGCTGGGAATTGAGTCGAAGTCCCTGCCACTTCTGTACTTAGGTCTTTGTTCCTTTATATAATATAAAGAATCATATAAAGAACATATAAAGAATACCACCAAGTCCATCTACAATAAAATACGGACACTAAGACAGCTAAGACCTCTACTAGCCCCAGACGACTTCAGAACAATATTCCAGACACTTGTAACGCCACATTTTGATTATGCCAATATCATCCTACATGGACTCCCCAAGAGCACCCTCAATCCTCTTCAGATGGCGATGAATGCAGCAGCCCGCATTCTCTGCGGCATCTCCAGGAAAGAACACATTACACCCATACTTATCGAACTACACTGGCTACCTTTACAATGCAGGATCACCTACAAGGCGCTCTACTCCTATCATTTAAAGCAATTAACCGGATATCCCCCGCATCCCTCTTTACACTCCTGACCATTACCCCTACAAACAGGCTAAGAAGGTCATCAAATAGCAATACGCTGTCTATACCACCTGAATCCACTAAATGTACCCAAACAACTAGAAACAGACCATTCCATTTACATTATATGCTCCTAAGTGCTGGAACAATCTCCCACCTCATGTACGATCAATCGTTGACCTCTCACAATTCAGAAAAGCTCTTAAACACCACTTATTCTGCCTTGTCTCCAGGACCAAGCAGGAAGTCAGTCCTCACATATGGGTGACGTCGGCGCCGACGGAGCCCTCGTGCGGAGCATTTCCCCAGCTTTCACAGAAAGCCTTTGGGAATTGCAGCGCGCATGCGCGGTCCCCTTCCCGCCCAAGGGTGCCATCTTGCTCAGTCTTCTTTTTTCCGCGGAGCCCGACGGACGTAGTTCGTTTTTCCCCGAGGAAAAAGTTGATTTTCTCTATTTTTCTATTTTTTCTCCGGTTCGACACCGGATCCTTTTCCCGCTCGGACTGATACGCCGGTATTGAGTCCTTTCTCTCTTTTTTCGGTTTTTGTCCTTTGTGACTGGCGTTCGCGCCTTTTTTTTTTTTTCCCTGGAAGACCGGTCTTTTGACCTAGCAGGGGCCCTTTTTCCCCCGATGGCTGCCAGCGGGTTTAAGAAATGTGATCGGTGTAAGAAACTTATGTCTCTTACCGACACACATGACTGCTGCCTCCGTTGCCTCGGACCCGATCATGACCCGATGATCTGTGGTCTGTATGGCAAAATGTCCTCGAAGGCCTTGAGGAGTCGGCAGCACCAGAGGGATAGAATTTTTTCTGACTCTGCATCCGGCCGGGCCCGAACCTCGTCAGAGGCCTCAACGTCTCGGGACTCCGGCCCCGAGCAGCGTCGGGGTTCCTCTGAGCGGGGGTCTCCTTCGCGGGAACATCGCAGGAAGAAGAAACCCGCGAGGGCAGCGTCGGTGGACGGTCCTGGTTCCTCGAGGGCCAGGTCGCATAGCCCCAATAGCCGTCCCGGGTCTTCAGAGTCGGAGAGGCCTGCGAAGCATCCTCGTGTCGAGATGGAGTCTCCTGGACACGTAAGTGCTGTTGTCCTCGTTGACTCTCCTCCGAGGGAGCCGACGTCGGGCCCGACGCCGTCGGGGCCCGAGTCAGGGGCTGCTGGGTCTCCTGAGCTCGGACTCAGGTTGACGGCCTTGGAGAGCAGCTTCGCTGCCTTCATGGAACAGCAGCGGGCATTGATCGCCGGTCTCACCGGTGTATCTGCCCCGACCACCGGGACCTCGACGTCCAAGTCGACCCCAGAGGCCGAGCCGATCCTCGAGTCCATGCGGGCTCAAGTCGATCCTTGGCCACGGTCTCCCTCGACCTCCCGTTCGGGGCCGAGGTCGTCGACGCCGATACCCTCGGCGTCGGGGCGGAGGGCATCGGTGCCCGCCCGACCGGAGCCGCTCGATTCCTCCTCCAAGGAGTCGGGCTGGGAGACGGAGGACGAAGAGTCACCCGACACCCATTGGACTCGGTGTGTCCCCTTGGACTCACCCGAGTCCGAACCTCGGAGACAGTCCCCACCGGAGGATACCCGGTTCTCGGACTTCGTGTGGGATATGGCCAAGGCCTTGGCCTTCCCCGCGGATCCTGAGGAGGAGCCTCCAGTATGACTCTCCCCCGAAGGAGGCCTTTACTGTTCCGGTTCCTCCGAGGCTACTCTTCCGCATGTGGGAGACCCCGGCTTCGACGCCGGTGTTAAGCAAGCGGGTCGATTCCATTTATCGAGTCCGAAAGAGTCCCGGGTTCCAAAAGGCACAATTACCGCACCACTCCATGGTTGTGGAATCGGCCATGCATCGACTGAAAAGTCAGAAGATGCACTCCTCGGTGCCTCCCGGCCGGGAGGCCCGGAACCTGGATGCCCTCGGTAAGAAGTGCTTCCAGGGCTCTATGCTTGCTTGCCATGTCCAGACTTACCAGCTCTACATGGGCATGTATTTCCGAGACCTGGCAAAGAAGATTGCCGGGTTCTCTGCTGGTCTCTCCGAGGAACCTTTGCAGAGGTTCCAGGCCTTGTCCACCGGTATTCGAGAGTGCTCGAAGTTTATCTCTCGAGCAGCCTACGATGGCTTCTAGGCTTCGGCCCGAGTAGCTGGGGCCAGCATCGGTGCCCGCCGACAGGCTTGGCTACAGTCATCCGACCTCGAGCCATGGGTCCAGGACAAGTTGGTCGATGTCCCCTTGCCGAGGTGAAAACCTCTTTGGCAAGCCCATGGCTGAAAAGGCTGCAGAACTCGAGACCAAGACTCTGACCAGGACTAGGCTTTCTAGGAAAACCTCTGCCCCTTCTCAGAAGA
The DNA here is from genome assembly GCA_033557465.1 of Ichthyophis bannanicus. Lineage (NCBI taxonomy): Eukaryota > Metazoa > Chordata > Amphibia > Gymnophiona > Ichthyophiidae > Ichthyophis > Ichthyophis bannanicus. The sequence continues at coordinate 129,383,253 of CM066048.1, forward strand.
AGAAGGGCTCGGGAAAAAAGACCTTTTACCCAAGGAAGTCATCTGCCTACAAACAGTACCCTCATTATCAGGCCTCTGCAGCTCCCCAACAGGGTCAGCAGGCCAAGGGGCAGGGTCAAGGGCCCCGTAGGCCGAAGACCCCTAAGCCACCAACACCGGCCCCTGCTCAGCAGAGTGGGGGTTTTTGACTCAAAAAGCATAGCCTCTTCTCCTCCGCTGGCTTCTCTCAGCACAGGAGGCTGGCTGGCCCACTTTGCCCACAGGTGGTCAGCCATCACATCAGATACCTGGGTTCTTCATATAGTCCAAAGGGGCTATCTTCTCCATTTTCACCAGGTACCTACCTCCTATTTTCCAGGGGAGCCTCCAAGACTCCCTCTGCACAGGGACCTACTCCTTCAGGAGTTGACAGGTCTACTAAAGGATCAGGCTGTGGAACCGGTGCCCCACCACCTGAGGGGTCAAGGCTTTTATTCCAGGTACTTTCTGGTACCAAAAAGAACAGGAGGCCTCAGACCCATCCTAGACTTGCGAAACCTCAACAAGTTCCTGCAGAGGGAAAAGTTCAAGATGCTTACCCTTGGAATCCTGCTGCCCTACCTCCAGCAGGGAGACTGGCTATGCTCCTTGGATCTAAAGGATGCGTATACTCACATCCTTATCCATCCAGACCACAGACAATATCTCAGGTTTGTTGTGGGAGGAAACCACTATCAGTACAGAGTGCTTCCCTTTGGCCTCTCATCCGCTCCCAGGGTGTTCACCAAGTGCCTGGCAGTGGTGGCGGCCTACCTGAGGCTTCAGGGTCTCTTTGTGTTTCTGTACCTGGACGACTGGCTCATAAGAGGCCAATCTTCCCAGGAGGCCAACCAGGCCACCCTTCGCACTGTGGCTCTGCTTCAGCACTTGGGGTTTGTCATAAACTTTGCAAAGTCCACTTTGCTCCCGTCCCAGAACTTAGAGTTCATAGGGGCCAGACTAGACACTCTTCAAGCAAAGGCTTTTCTGCCTCTGGACAGGGCCCACAGGCTAATGGATCTGGCCAGCCAGTTTCGCAGCAATTCCCTGGTCTCTGCCAGGCAATTCCTGAGACTACTTGGACATATGGCTTCCACGGTCCATGTCACCCCCAATGCCAGCCTGCACATGCGTCCTGCTCAGTGGCGCCTTCGCACTCAGTGGCATCAAGCCACTGGGGGCCTAGCGGACTCAGTGAGGGTTTCCGACCTCCTATCTCCTCTCTGCGATGGTGGCTTCATCTTCCAAATCTGGTTCTCGGAGTGGTTTTCCAATCCCCTCCGCATACTCAGGTGCTGACAACCGATGCCTCTCTTCTCGGTTGGGGAGCACATTGCCAAGGGGCATGTACTCAGGGTCTCTGGACCCCTTGGGAGGCTGCTCAGCAGATCAACTTCCTGGAGCTATGGGCGATACGCCTAGCTCTGAGAGCCTTCTCCCACCTCGCCTCTCACCAGTCTGTACTGGTCCAGACGGACAATCAAGTTGCCATGTTCTTTGTGAATAAACAAGGGGGCACAGGCTCCTTCCTTCTTTGTCAGGAGGCTCAACGACTGTGCTCTTGGGCTGTCAATCACGGAATCCTTCTCAAGGCTGTCTACCTCCCAGGTCAAGAAAATTGCCTGGCGGACAGACTGAGCCGGATACTGCAACCACACGAATGGAGATTGAACCCCTTGGTGGTTCAGCAGATCTTTCTCAAGTGGGGGCTCCCCACCATGGATCTTTTCGCCAGCCCTCTGAACAGGCAACTCCCGAGATTTTGCTCCAGACAACCGCATCCTCTCAGAGTAGCGGCGGATGCGTTTCTGATCTCGTGGTCCACAGGCCTACTGTATGCGTTTCCTCCCACACCACTAGTGTCCAGAACGCTGTTCAAAGTCCTCAAGGAGGGGGCTCCCTTGATTCTCATAGCCCCCAGGTGGCCGAGGCAACCGTGGTTCCCGCTTCTGCTACAGTTGGCAGTGGACACACCTCTTCCCCTGGGGTTTCAACACAATCTCCTCTCACAGGATCAGGGGACTCTCTTGCACCCCAACCTCCAGTCCCTTCATCTGATGGCCTGGCTGCTGAAAGGGTAGTCCTCGCACCCCTACTACTGCCTCGAGAGGTAGAAGATGTAGTCTTGGCCTCTCGGCATCAATCCACCAGGAAATCCTACACTTTTAAGTGGCGTAGATTCTCCGCTTGGTGTGCTCAGCACAGTGAGAATCCCTTCTCCTGCTTGGTAGCGGTAGTGTTGCAATATTTGCTCTACCTCTCCAATCTCGGCCTTAAGTCTAACTCTGTCAGAGTTCACCTTAGTGCTCTCTCAGTGCACCACTCGCCGGTGGACGGCAGGCCTCTCTCTAACCACCCTTTCGTGACTCGTTTCCTCAGAGGCCTTCTTCTGCTTAAGCCTCCTTTACGTCCACCAGCCCCTGAGTGGGATCTGAATGTGGTCTTACAGCGGCTTACTTGTCCACCTTTTGAACCTATGGCTACCTGCCCCCTCCGTTTTCTCTCCTGGAAAACTTTATTTCTGGTAGCCCTCACCTCTGCTAGGTGAGTGAGTGAACTGCAGGCACTGGTGTCTGATCCTCCTTACACTAGGTTCTACAGGAATAGGGTAGTCTTACGGACTCGCCCTAAGTTTCTTCCTAAAGTTGTCTCACCTTTTCACCTCAATCAGGAGGTGGTTCTTCCGACCTTCTTTCCCAGGCCGCATGCTAACCGGGCTGAGATGGTCTTGCATACCCTGGACTGTAGGAGGGCGTTATCCTTCTACCTTGACCGTATGCGGGAGCATCGGAAGGCTGTTCAGCTTTTCGTTTCTTTTGACCCCAATAAGTTGGGGCTCCCTGTCTCCAAGCGTACATTGTCCATATGGGTTGCTGACTGTATCGCCTGGACTTATGGGGCAGCCGGCCTCTCGTTGGAGGGTCGAGTCACGGCTCATCGTGTCAGGGCGAAGGCTGCGTCAGTGGCTCATCTCCGCTCTGTTCCGTTGGCAGACATCTGCCGGGCCGCTACTTGGTCTTCAAGCCAGACCTTTGCGGCCCATTACTGCCTTGAGAGGGAGTCCCGCAGGGACAGTGCTTTCGGACAGGCAGTACTCCATAATCTCTTTGGGGTTTAGGCAACTCCTACCCTCCGGCCCTGGTGTTGGGCTACCGGTAGGGGGCGTTCTCAGTGAAGATTCCTTCCTTCTGTGCTGACGAGCTAGAGGGAGCTCATTTTTCCGCTTGGGGTCTCCAGGTAGCCTTAAGCTAGGGAGTCCCATATGTGAGGACTGACTGCCTGCTTGGTCCTGGAGAAAGAGTAGTTACTCACCTGTAACAGGTGTTCTCCAGGAGCAGCAGGAATCAGTCCTCACAACCCTCCCTCCTCCCCTTGGAGTTGCAGACATATGCTTTGTTTTTTGCTAATTTTTTTTCTGTCTTTTAGCTATGTCATCAGACTGAGCAAGATGGAACCCTTGGGCGGGAAGAGGACCGCGCATGCACGCTGCAATTCCCAAAGGCTTTCTGTGAAAGCTGGGGAAATGCTCCGCACGAGGGCTCCGTCGGCGCCGACGTCACCCATATGTGAGGACTGATTCCTGCTGCTCCTGGAGAACACCTGTTACAGGTGAGTAACTACTCTTACTTTATTCACCCTAACCTAACACAACCACCTCCAGCACCTCAACTCACCCGCACAGCATCTGACGTTCCAACAACATAATTCTCAATGATTTACAAAACAATCCCGCCCTCAGGCACACTCACAGTGAACATGGATTACAAGCTTTTACATTATACCTCCAATGTACAATATAACTGTAATTAATTTTATAAGCTCCGTTGTCTTAAACTGTATATAGTTACCCCTGTTATTCCCAAGTTACATTTCCTGTTACAATGTAAGCAAAAGATCTTGTTTCTTATGCAGAATGTTGTTGTTTTTTAAACTGCACTGATACTAAAAAGCACGGTATATAAGAATTATAAATAAATAAATAAAATAAATATCACTTTTTGCATTAGTTTGGCAACATATTTGCAAACTGTGTGGCCGAGAATGTTTACTGAATCTGAGTTTGAGAATTAGACAGCCAAATAATTAGATTTTGCAGAAGGGGATGCTTACTCTGGGGGAACTTTGGCGGGTTGTCATTGACATCACTGAGGGTGATGGTCACTGTAGTGGTTCCAGAGAGACCCCCCATGTGGCCTCCCATGTCTTTCGCCTGAATGACCACCAGGTACTCATCCTGTGTTTCCCTGTCCATATTTGGGATGGCCGTGCGGATTACACCTGGGAGGAAAAACAAGGAAGGTACTAAATAACATATAAAGTCAGAGAGACAGTAAATGAGAGAGAGAAAAAGAGACAGACACCACATTGACGAGTTTTGGAGCCATGGGCAGGAAAATAATTTGGAGCTCCCAAGAGGCTTAATTTTGATTTATTTGGAAGGCAATAATAAAATTTGTTGCAAAATTTGTGAGATTCTAAATTGTGGATTCCTGGGCAATGACCCAGTTTGCCCCCCCAAGGCTACCAATGCCAGGGTAAAGAAGTGGTGACACAATCTATTGGTAAAGTCCTAAAACTGGTGGGAGAGAGCTTACCTGTTTGTGCATCCACAGAGAAGAAGGGCTGCCCTTCCAGTACTGTGTAAACAAGTCTTGCGCTGTTCCCATATGTGGGATCATCGGCATCCTGCGCAGTTACCTGGACAACAGAGGTACCTACAGCATAAAAAAAAAAGAGATGGAAGAGAGAGATACACATGCATTAAGTGTACTGCAGAGAGAAAGGTACACACAATTTAAGTGTACTGCAGAGAGAGAGAGTGAGTGAGATAGAAACTCCGGTCTCAGTGTAAAACAGAGAGTGTAAGAGGAAGGTACACACTGCTTAAGTGTACTGCAGAGAGAAAGGAACAAAGAACTTCTGTATACCACAGAGAAAAAGGATGGAAGCTGCACACAGTTTGAAAGGCAAATTTCAGAAAAGTATGTGGAGACTGGAATTGAGACATTGAAGTTGCAGTGTACACAATTCTGGTGGTATTTTAGAAAAGGCTCTGCCAATCATGGAGCCTTTTCTAAAATATGTATAAGGAGGTGCACATGCATATGCCAGTATGTATAGCCAGAGGAGCCATTTTACAAATTTACACGTGGGAAAGGTCAACAGTGACCAGTCTGCAACTTACACATGTAAATGCCAGCACTGATATATGTAATATAGTAACACGGCATATGACAGCAGATAAAGACTAGCATGGTCCATCTAGTCTGTCCAGCAAGGCGGCAAGAGTAGGTCCGTGCATGTCTCCTCTACTTGTTGAGATATCAGAGACAGTTAACTTTATTTTGATTTTATCCTGTTTCTATAAAGGGATCCACTGTGTCTGTCCCATGCCATTTTGAATTCTGTTAATTAGTATTTCACAACTTATATATGTATGTGGGTCATTTTGCAAACCTATATGTATAAATGCCATTACCTTCATTTAATTTCAGCTTGGAGGGGGAAATAAATATCAGGGGATAAAGCTCCTGTAACCTGCTGGCCAAAACTAACACTTTTTATAAACCTATAGGGAGCAGCTGTAAATCTTGACATGGACAATTTTGGTCAAACACATGCATTCCCTATATGAAATAGGAAATACATATAGAGAGTTTTGACCTACCCAGGCCATACCCTAACCATGCTCTAGACCCACCTTCTTGAAATTTCTACCAATTATTTCCATGTGTAAATCATTTAGTCCTTTCTAAAATCACCATTTCCATATGGATGCTATTTCCATATGTAAATGCAAGATTTTCCATGTGGAAATTGTGAATAAGGCTTCTAAAATAATCCTCTAAGGGTACTGCAGAGAGGAATGTACATGCAACCTCACCCTACCACAGAGAAAGGGGAAGGAGATACACACAGCTTTACTGCAGCAAGAAAGAGAGAAGTCACACACAGTCTCAACATACTACAAAAGGACGAAAAGTGCAAACAGCTTAATTTACTGCAGAGAAAAGAAATCTTCGGCAATACTGGAAATTATTCTAGGGATTAACTTTTTTCACATTAAAATAATCATATAGAAACTTCAATTTCAAATCATATCCCTAAAATGTATGTCTTTTTAAGGGTGGTGGATGAGTTAGGAGGTATGAAATGGCATTCTTTGATGGGGCTCTAGCATAGCCATCATTTTCACCACAGACACATTTTCATAGTCTTTACCAGAAAACAACTTCCATCTCCATTATATTCACTCCACAAAGATTCATCTCCATGGTCTGTAGCACTGAATTTCTTTTATTTCCATTCTCTAACCTCTACTGTCTTTACCAGAAATCTTCCATCTCCATTTTAAAATGACCTCTGTCTTCACAGTGTCTACTACAGAACAACTTCCATTTCCATCATAGGACCTTTATCATCTCTGTCATAAAATCTTTACCATACACCTATCTCCTTAATCACTGCTATAGAATCACCCTACTCTCCATCATAAGTCCTCTACTGTCTCCATCACAGAATCTCCACATAGAACCATATATATCTCCACAAGACCTTCCAATGCAGTCTTCAACACAAACCCTTTCCATTACACCCTAGTCTACAGACTTCAATACATAACTTTCCAGAGTTCCTACCCATAACAGATAAGACAGTCACATCTCTCAATCCATTCATTACACTACTGAGGGTATAAACTAATAAGTTCCTTCATTTGCCTTTTCATAATAGTGATACAGGTCATTGAAACCAATGTGTTTCTATGATAGTTCAAAGGCAGATAGTGCATCTACAAGGCATCTAAAAATTCCTTCTGCTATCCAAATCTACTCCAATTACTACAGACTCCTGCCAGTGGAATATCATAGGGAAGCAGGAGATGGATATTTAGTCCACTCTATCTATGTCCGCTTTTCAGGCTACCCAAGAGCTCCAATGCAGTTCAGAATGGATGGCAATCTACTGCTAGAAGTGTTTGGTTCAAACCTCTTCCCGAGATAGGAGCAAAGAGGTAAGATGAGATGATACCTTGCTTTATGTGTAGCAGCATAACTTTCTTCTTGTGCACTAAAATTGCAGTTTCATGATATTATGTTACTACAGCAATTAGTTCTGCTGCAGTGTAATATCAATGCTGGTGCAGTGCTATCTCAGTGCATCTGAAATGTGCAAATCAGCAGGGGCTAACTGGGGCACCAAGTGTTAAACTGGGCAATGACTTCCAGTGTAGCACACAATCCAATTTCCTTTCTATTCACAGCACAGGCATACAGAAGTACATTTCAGAGGTACTCAGCTGTGTATCTGAGAGTGATATGAGATTCTGCAAATGGAAAATGGGGTGGTATGTCAAAGTGAATGTCTAAAATCCCAGATGGACTACCGATTCAGACTCTTACATAATGCGGGGTTATGCACCTAATGAGTGGTGCATTTAGATGGCTGACTTAACTGAAACTATCCCAACTCAAGGCTACATAGAAGCAGTGTTTTTTGATGGATGGAATATTGTCATGGTGATGAGAAATTGTAATAAAGAGGTTCAGGAGTTGATAAATAGTGTGTTCAGTAGATGGTGTGGGTAAAATATAGGAAATGGCAGAAGTGTGTAATGGATGACGAAGGTAACACTGTGGCTGTAAGCAGAAGCTCTCACCAACATGGGACATCTCAGGAATTGTGGCATAGTATGGACCCTGCAGAAACACTGGGGGGTTGTCATTGATGTCCTGCACCTTGATGATGAACTCAGAGGGAGGCTCCAGGGGACGGTTAGACTGGCGGTCCACAGCCTGGGCCAAGAGTGTGTACTGTGCCTTTTCTTCACGGTCCAGTGTCTTGGTCACATGGATGTTACCTGTCTTCTCATCGATGACAAACACAGTGCCTGCCCCCTCACCTGTCAGCAGGTAGCGGGCCCGCCCCTCACCACGATCTGCATCGGTGTGAAGCTGGCACCAGAGAAATAATGGGAGAGAAAAGAGAGAGAGAGAGAAAGAATGAGGTAGGGAATGGGAACTCTATGGCTAGGGCTAGAGATGGAATAGAAAAAAGGAGGCAATAATAATTCTCCAGGAACAAGCAGGAAGTTAGACCTAACTTATGGGTGATGTCGGCACCAACAGAGCCTGCACGGAGCAATACCCCAGCTTTCAAAGAAAGCCTTTGGGATTGCGGCCACGCATGTGTGGTTCTCTTCCTGCCCAAAGGTGCCCTCTTGCTCAGTCTCCCTTTTTCCGCAGAGCCCTTTGGACGTACGTCCTCGTCTCTCGGAAAAGGTGTTTAGTTTTTGGCCTCTGGCCTGTGTTTTTTCCGGTAGCACCAGTCCTCCCCTGCTCTTCTTTGTCCCTTGAGCGAGGGGACATCCTTTTCTGTAAAAGTTTTCTTTTTGCGGGCTTCGCACCCAATTTTTTCCTCAACCCGCTGGCCACAAAGGTCTTCGACTTAGCGGGACCCTTTTTGCACCAATGGCCTCCAGGTTTAAGAAATATGACAGATGCTCCAAAAACATGTCACTCACGGACACCCATGACTGCTGTCTTCGGTGTCTTGGGGCCACGACCCGGAGCTCTGCTCTCTTTTCAAGAAAATGTCCTCCAAAGCCCTGCTAAATCATAAGCAGAAGTCTGATGACATTTTCCGGAAGGTGGCCCCGGAATCCCCGGCAGCACCCTCGGTCGTCGCTCCACTGGTGGGATCCCCCACTTCGGCACTGCGCTCTCGGCGGCACTCCAACCAGGGGTCCCCTAAAGTGGAGAGGAGTAAGAAGAAGAAGTCCTCAAAGTTGTTGTCGGGGGCTCCAGAAAAGCACGAGCGCTCCCGCGCTTGGTTGTTAACCCCCCCACCCCCCTGGCGTTCCTGAGAGTCGGACAAGGAGCGGCCTCAAAAGGTACCTCATACAGATATGGAGGCCTCCGGCGATGGTGCCCAGTCTCCTGACGGTCGTCCTGTTGAGGATCCCCTCTCCTCCTCCATGCCAGACCCGGTGACCCCGGTGTTGGCATCGCAGGGACCCACATCTGTGTGGGAGTCCCTTATGCTGGCACTAGAGTGCAGCGTTTCTGCCTTCTTGGCTGCCCAGCAGATGCTCATGCCCAGCACGACTGGCCCGCACCTCAAAACCGAAGTTCCCTCGAAAGGGAGACACCGAAATCCTCCCTGGAAACCCCCGAAAGCCGTGGTCCTTGTGAGGGTCCTCAGCGTCAGTCTCACTTGCCTTCCCGGTCCTCGGGAGCGAGATCCTCCAAGGCCTCTGACACCAAGCAGGCCTTGGCCTCTGGACAGGGCAACCAGTCCGAGTTGGACTCCTTCTCAGACCTCTCAGGCTGGGAGTCAGACAGGGATACCTCCCTGGAGACCAATGCCCACAGGGACCTTCCTTTGTACCTGTCCCCGTCTGTCTCTCAGAGGCGTTCGCTGCCCGAGGACACATCATTCCTAGTGTTTGTGCAGGACATGGCACGGGCCCTCAGCCTGGCTACGCAGGCTGAAGAGGAGCCACGAGCTGAAGAGCTCAATATTCTACAGTATGAGTCTCTACCCCGGGAGTCTCTTACTGTTCCAGTTCCTTCCATTTTATCAAGGCTACTCCTCCACATGTGGGAAACACCAGCTTCAGTCCCCATTGTGAGCAAGCACCTCAATGCCATGTACAGGGTCCAACACGGCCCGGGGTTCCGGAAGACCCAGCTTCCACACACCTCAATGGTAGTGGAGTCGGCAATGTGGAAGCAAAAGAGCCCGAAGTCACACTTGTTGGTCCCCCTGGGCAGGGAGTTGAGAGCCCTCTATGCCCTTGGGCGCAAAGCCTATCGGGTTCATGCTCACATGCCGCATCCAGGCATACCAACTGTATATGGGCATGTTTCCTACGTGACCTCGCCAAGGAGCTCGGTGGGTTCTCCACAGGCTTCGGGGGTGAACCTCTTCTCAGGTTCTAAACCCTCCTGAGATCCATTGCGGTGTGCTCGAAGTACCTCTCCCTTGCTGCGTATGCCGGATTTGAGTCCTCTGCCTGATTGGCAGCAGCCGGCATTGGGGCATGACGCCAGGCATGGCTCCAGGCCTTGGACTTGCAATGGGTCCAGGAGAAGCTCCTGGACATCTCCTGCCTCAGCGAGCAGCTGTTTGGTAAACCTATGGAGGATAAGGCTGCTGAGATAGAAACGGAGTTCGTGACTCGAACTCGTCTCTTGCATAAGACCTCCTCCCTCCCTCGGAAGAAGCAACAAACAAAGAAGCCGTTCTTCCAAAGAAAGGGGCTCCCGGCACGCAGGGGAAGGGAGGTGCGCATGACCACCGCAAACCTAAAAGGGCCTAAGGCCCAGCCACCGGCACCACCCCAACCTGCACAGGGTTTTTGACGCTGACAGCATAGCCTCTCACCCCCCCGGCAGCATTTCCACCGGTGGGGGGACACCTGTCCCTGTTTGCCCTGCAGTGGGCATCAATCACGTCGGACACCTGGGTCCTCCGGGTGGTCCAACGGATATCGTCTCCACCTGGACAGGCCCTCCTCCCTTCTCGCCAGCGGAGCCTGCTTGGCTCCTTTTGCACCAGACCTTCTTGCAGCGGAAACTGTCCAACCTCCTCGCCCAGCGGGCGGTCGAGAAGGTACCGCTGCACCTTCGAGGCTGTGGGTTCTACTCCCGCTACTTTCTCGTTCCAAAAAAGACGGGGAGCCTACGCCCCAACCTCAATCTCCAGAACCTGAACAAGTTTCTAGGGTGGGAGAAGTTCAAAATGTTATCACTTGGCGTCCTGCTGCCTTTCCTTCAGCAGGGCAATTGGCTAGGCTCCTTGGATCTCAGGGACGCTTATGCCCACATCCTAGTCCACCCCCAGCACAGGCAATACCTGTGCTTCAGAGTGCAGGAGGAATACTACCAATACAGAGTGCTCCCCTTCGGGCTAGCGTCTGCACCACGGGTTTTCACAAAGTGTCTCTCCACGGCCGCTACCTCCCTCAGGCGGAAGGGCATACCTGTCTTTCCCTACCTCGATGACTGGCTCGTCACGAGGATCTCGATCGGTGAAGCCGCTTGGCGGCGTCGCACACGATCCTCCTCCTTGACCACCTCGGCTTCTTGGTCAATTACTCCAAGTCCCACCTCGGGCCAGTGCAGACCCTGTAGTTCATCGGCGCACCCTCAACACGGAGCGAGAGACTGCCTTCCTGCCCGTGGACCGGGCAGACCACTTCCGGGCCATGGCAGCCCAGGTCCAGAGCAGGACTTGGGTTACGGCACGGGCCATGCTGCACCTCCTAGGACACATGGCCTCCACTGTCCATGTGGTCCCCCATGCCCGCATGCACATGCAGACAGTCCAGTGGTGCCTCAGGGCACAATGGAGCCAGGCCTTCGGCCACTTCGGAGACTCTATCTGGGTCTCCCGCAGTCTCCACAAGTCTCTGAGTTGGTGGAGAGACCCCCGAAGTCTCCTTCAGGGAATGCTCTTCAATACCCCACAGCTCGTCCTAATGATGGATGCTTCTCTGCTGGGGTGGGGAGCCCACTGCGGCACAGTGTGCACCCAGGGGCAGTGGTCGCCTGAGGAGTCTCAGCAGCAGATCAACCTGCTCGAGCTTCGGGCAGTTCGATGGGCCCTGAGGGCTTTCGAGGACTATCTGATGGGGAAGTCAGTGCTCGTGCAGACTGACAAGAGGGTATCCATGTTTTACGTAAACAAGGAGGGGGGAACAGGATCCTCCTTTACTCCTTTGTGTTTCGCCGGGGGATGACCCTACGCATGGTCTACCTCCCAGGACAGGAGAATGTCCTCGCGGACAAACTCAGCAGGATCCTACACCCACACGAGTGGTGCCTGGATCTGGAGGTCACTGACGTCTTGTTCCATCGGTGGGGAACCCCAACCATGGACCTGTTCGCCAGCCCAGTGAACACGCAGCTTCCCCGCTTTTGCGGCCCGTTCTGCACCCGTGTAGGTTGGCCCCGGATGCGTTCCTCTTGAGTTGGACCTTCGGCCTTCTTTACGCGTTCCCTCCAACTCCTCTCATTGTGAGGACCCTCCACAAGGTTCAGCAGGACCAAGCTTTGGTGATCCTCGTAGCTCCCTCGTGGCCTCGACAGCCTTGGTTCTTGCTTCTGCTCCAGCTCTTGTCCGAGCCTCCAGTCCCCTTGGGCTGTGCCCCGGGCCTGTTAACACAGGAAGAGGGTTGGATGCTCCACCCGAACCTGGCCTCACTGTCCCTTGCAGCCTAACGGCTGAATGGGTCGCCTTAGCTCCACTGCACCTCCTGGAGGATGTCGAGGGGGACCTCCTCGTTTCGAGGAAGGACTCAAAGAATCGGGCGTATGCCTTCAAGTGGCGACGCTTCTCGGTCTGGTGCTCCGAGCTCCAGATCGACCCGTTCTTCTGCCCTACCTGATGGATTCTCCAGTATCTCCTCCGCCTCTCGAAGGCAGGGTTGAAATCCAATTCGGTCAGGGTACACCTGAGCGCCATTTTGGCAAACCACTTCCCCGTCGAGGGGAAATCCCTCTCGGAGCAGCCCTTGGTCTCCCGCTTCATGCGAGGTTTCTTGCTTTCCAAGCCTCCCATCTGGCCTCCTCCGGCAGAGTGCAACCTCAACGTGGTGCTTATGCAGCTTACATGTTCACTGTTTGAGCTGATGGTGATGTGCTTGCTTCAGCACCTCTCCTGGAAGGTGGTCTTCCTGGTGGCTTTGACTTCGTCTCGCTGAGTCAGCGAACCTCAGGCTCTCATGGCTGAGGCTACACCAGGTTCTACGGGAACAGGGTGGTCCTCTGCACCCATCCCAAGTTCCTACCGAAGGTGGTCTCGGACTTTCATCTCAATCAGGAGATATTCCTGCCGACCTTCTTCCCGAAACCGCATGCCGACCAAGCATCGGCAGTATTGAATACTCTTGACTGCAAGAGGGCTCTTGCCATCTACCTGCAGCATACTCAGGTTCACTGTAAGTCCGACGGCTCTTTGTCGCCTATGATCCCAATCGCCTGGGGCAGGCAGTCACCAAATGACCTTCTCCGTCTGGGTGGCAGACTGCATCGCCTTCGCCCAAACAAAGACGGGCACCCCATTGGATCGACGGGTCATCGCACAAGGTGTACGAGCCAAGGCAGCTTCACTGGTTTCGCTGCGCGCAGTACCTCTAACGGACATCTACTGGACTGTGATCTGGTCTTCAGCAAACACTTTTGCTGTGCCCTACTGTCTGTAGAGGGAGTCCCACCAGGACAGTGACTTCGGCCAGGCTGTACTCCATAATCTGTTTGGGCTATAAGCAACTCCTGCCCCTGACCCTCTTCGACGGCTACTGAGAGCTTCACCCTGGTGACCCGAAGACTCGGGTTCCTTCGGGCATTGACTTCTGCTCACGGCCTCGTGGAGGCATTTTTGGGTTACAGGTTCGGTAGCCTGTAGCTGGGGAGTCCCATAAGTGAGGACTGACTCCCTGCTTGTTCCTGGAGAAAGTGTGGTTACTCACCTGTAACAAGTGTTCTCTAGGGACGGCAGGAATCAGTCCTCACTACCCTCCCACCTCCCCTGAAGAGTTACTATTTTTGTCCTTCCCTTGCCATCTGCTTAGTAGGGCTCTAGCTAGGGGACCTGACTGAGCAAGATAGCACCTTTGGGTGGGAAGAGGACAACGCATGCATGGCAGCAATCCCAAAGGTTTTCTTTGAAAGCTGGGGAATTGCTCTGTGCGGGCTCCGTCGGTGCCAATGTCACCCATAAGTGAGGACTGATTCTTGCTGTCCCTGGAGAACACCTGCTACAGGTGAGTAACTATGCTGTCTCCTCTGGTCATGGTTAAGACCTCCTCTGGAATACCTTGCCCAGTTCTGGAAGCCCTATCTCCCCAAAAAATATAGTTCGAACAAAGACGGTCCAGAGAAGGATCATGAACATAGTGCAGAATTTGCATGAACAGCCCCTTGAAATAAGATTTAAAGACATAAATAGGTATACTCTAGAGGTTAGGGTTTTGGGGAGGGGTTGATAGAGATCTTCAAATCCTCAAACGTATATATAATTTACAAAACACATTTTCAAATGGGGAAAAACTTCTACAATAAGAGGTCAGGACACAAGTCTCAAAGGGGATAGACTTAGGAATAATATAAGAAACTATTTATTTACTTAAAGGGTGCTGGATTCATGGAATGACCTTCTAGAGAAGGTGGGAGAGGTCAGAACAGTCATAAACTTTAAGAAAACCTGGGATAAGCATAAAGGATCATTAGGTGCAAGGATCTGAGGGTTAATGCCTGAGAATCAAGTAGGCTGTACAATACTGTGTCCACAATGGACAGATGAACCTTGTGATCCTTATCTATTATCATTTTTCTATGAAGGACTGGCGGGAGGTCCACACTGGTCCCTGTTACTGGTTCCAGGAAAGTGATTACAATGTTTCTTGCTTTGGTTAAAAGTGTCCTACAAGAACATGTCCTGTGGGCTGTTAGTTCCCTTGTCATCTTTCAAGAAGATGATGATACATGCATCAATGCTGGGCAATAAATTGTCAATCCCTTACCCTGCCAATGAGGACAGGTTCTGGTCCAGCATACTCCTCAATGACAAAAAATTGGTTCCAGACCCAGCTCCTTCGTGACCTTAGCAGGGATTGTGGTGAGGCATCTAGCATGAGGTTAGTGATGGAGGGCTCTTTCCCATTCTCTGGCGCAAACTCTCCCTCAGGCGGTGGGCCTCGGCAGCATCCCCAAAGCCAAGCAAGGAAGTAGAAGAGGAGGAGGAGGCAGCGATGGGCTTTCATGAGAACGTGTTTCTGTTTTAAGTCTTCTCTCCGTCTTTCACTGTCTCCCCCCACCACAGTTGTTCTCCAAAGGGTTCCCTGACTCCCTCACTCTGCTGTCAGACACTGTGAAAAGCTTGACTTTGTCTGCGGCACTGTCCATGTGGGTCTGCGCAAGCTGGGGACAAGCAGTGGTCTCTCTCTGTAGAATATGGCATCCAGGATATATGGTGGGTATTGAAGTGTAGAAAGAGTTTAGCTCATAGACAGGACCTTAGCAGTCACTTCCTTCTGCAAGGATAGAGAGGGAGACAGGGTGAGGGTCATATGAAGGATGCACATAGATTTCTTTGCTCTCTATTCTTTCTCATATTTTCAATCCCTGCTCTTTCATACACTTGCTGTCTTTCCCTATCTGTTTTTTTCTCTTTGTATGATATCTTTTTCCACCCTCACTCCTGTCTTTAGCTATCTCTCTCCTCTCTCTCTCTCTTCTTCTTCTTCTTCATAGCTCTCTCTGTCTTTTCTCATTTCTTCCATTTTTCTTTTCTTGTCCTTCCCTGCTTCTGCTATAACCTCTTCTCCTGCAAGCCACCTCCCTCCCTTTCCCATCTGTCCCCGACCCCCCCCCCCTCGCTCTCTCTCCATTCCCCCCAACCATAGCCATGGCAGTCTGATTTTCATGCAGGTCGTGTACTCACTCCCCCTGCACAGCAGCCCCCTCCTCTCCTATAAATCACCTGTCACAGAGCAAAGGAGAAAGAGGGGCAGAGAGGAAAGCAGAAAATTGTAGGCAGTGAAGAAATGAAGGGGACCATCTCCTTTCCCACCCTCCCTTGCCATCCTCTGGGGTAGATTAGCACCCTGGGCTTAGAAACCTGTAGAAGGATACAGTGGATAGTGAATGGAGAAAGGGCAGTGCAAGGCGGCAGATCCAGAGATTTGGGGGCAGATGGCGGTTTCTCCTGAATACCCTGGGAAGGGGTTTTTTAAAGTCTCTGCGGTTCTTTCTCCTGCAATCATTACCCATCGAGAAGCGCAAATGCAGGACAGACAAGCATCTAACCTTCTTTGTATGTTTCTCTATTCCTCTCTCTGTGTGCTCTTTCTATCCATCCCTCTCCCTCCCTCTCTGTATTTGTCTCTCTGACTTCCCTCTCTCTTTCTGTCTCTCCACCTCCTGTTTCTCTCTTTCTGTTTCTTTCTCTCCTTCTGCCTATGTGTCTTTCTCCCTGTATCTATTATTTTCCCCCACATTGAGTTTTTATTGAATGTTATCAAACGAGACAGTACTACAAAGTATATTTTTACTTAAAATGCAATGTGGAAATCTTTACACTGTCAACGTTCCTGTGGGCAATAATCTCCTCTCTCTACCTCTGTGAAGGGGTGTCTCTGGGAAAGAAAAAGAGTGCCTTATTATGAAGTGTTTACTGCTGCTCTTTCCTCCCAACCCCCCTCGCTCCCCACTCCCCCCCCCTTCTTCCTGCACACCTTCATAGCTGCCTCTCACAGCACCAGTGTCTCCTGCATGGAATGGGAATGTTCTTTAATAAAGAAAGAAAAATGTTGTTATATTATGGGTAATCGATAACAGCACGATCCCAGGCTGACTTCTCTGGTCCTTGGGGGGCCATTGATGCCATCTTCAAGCTCCATCACTTCCTTTTCTATCTCTTTCTCCTTTTATCAGCTTCTTAATGCGAAACTGAGCTTTGCTCCAAACTGTGGCCAGTGCCCAGTTGCTGTCTAACCTCAGCCCTAGCCTTCCTCTGAGCTGAGACTAATGTCCTCCAGATATTTAACCTGAGCCCAGGCCTCTCTCAGAGCTCTGACTAATGCTTGCATCAGCCCAGGCCTCTCTCAAAGCTGAGACCAAAATCCTTTTGGTGTTTATCTTCAGGCCAGGCATCCCTCAGAGCAGTGACTGAGGTCATTTTGGTAGCTAACCTCACCTTTAGCCTCTCTCAGAGCAGTGACTAGTGTCCTTTAGTATCTAACCTAGCTTTCCTTGGAGCAACGGTTTATGTCCTGGTATTTATTTATTTATTTAACTAGACTTATATAACGCTTTTCTATCAGTCAAAGCGGTGTACATTCAGGTACTGTATATATATAGCCTCAGCTCTGGTCTCCTTCAGAGCTCTGATTGATATCCTTCTGATATCTAAACTTAGGCCTTATCTAACACTGCTGCTGTTTCCTGCTCTACCCACTTTTACTAAATAGCCTTAAGCCCTGCTCCTCAGGGATATTTGCAGAGTAGTTTCTGGGACAAGAGGGGAGTATATTCTCCTCCCCACCCTGCAGCCAGTGCTTCTTTCCAATTCCTGACATTCTTACCCCCCCCCCCCTCCACTTGCAGCCAGTGCTCTTCACCATTCCCTACAGCTAGCTAGCTCTCTTCTGCCATTCTCAATAGCTCATCCTCACAGCCAACATTCTTCACCCTTTTCCACAGTTGTCCTCCAAAGCCAGTTCCTACCTCATTCCCAACAAGCAATCAAGTACCCCATTCTCTTCAGCTCTCCCACAGTCATTCCTAAAACTACTACTTAACATTTCTGTAGTGCTATTAGGCATTTGCAATGATGCACAAATATATGAAAGAGGTTGTCCCTTCTCCACTGAGATTACAATTGAATTAAGATATGAACAAGAGAAACCATTTTAGAAGTAATCAGTTAACTATTACAGTAAAACATGTTCCCTTTGATCTGCAAGTGAGGGATTGTTGGTAGTCCCTGTGCTGAGGACAGCACAATTGGTCTGTGGCTGTACTGGGATGTTCTCCTGCTTTGTTCCAGCAACACTCTACCTAAGGAGATCCAGTTTACCCCTAATCAGTTATTAATAACTTTGCCTTTTAATCATATCTTTGGGCGGTAAGAGTGAAGTGAAGGTGATGGAACTGAGGATATGATTGGGGATTTGAGTTATTCTATAGGGAATATATATACAAGTTGAGAGGTGGGAGGTGATGGAATTTAGAATGTGTCTGCAAGGATATGAGTTATTCTATATCAATTCTGTCTGTTGGTTGGGAGGTTGATAACATTTTATTTTAATCTGCATTGACAGAGGATAGTCAGGGTTATGAATTTGGGATTATAGTCTAAATTTCCTAGATAATGCCAAGTCTTATTTACTAATTGTTTTGTGTAATATTGTTTTTGAATGATTGTGATGGATTACTGTTTTAATGCTGTTATAGGAGAGCGTTATTCTGTCCATTTTATTGAAATGTTGTACTGCACTTTGATATCAGTTAGATGAGTAAATGTGAAGCAAATAGAATAGATTTGCATTTTGACTAAGAAGAATAGGAGATTTTACAGTGAAAAACATCAATAAGGGAGTTCTTTAAAAGTTTTTAAATAGACAAACTGCTGTTTACCTATGTAAAAACCTTTTGAAAATGTCAGTTTACAAAATATATATTCATTTTGGATATTCTGAACATCCCGAGGGCAAGTTTAGAAACCACTGGGCTATAATCTGAGAAAGGTGGAAGCCAGTGGCTGATACTAGTTTTTTCACACGTTTGCCATTGCATGCATGAAACCTGAACCGAAAAGCACATTAAGAGAAAACCCTACTAAAGTACTGTGTTAATGAAACTCTGTAATATTTTTATATTCTGTACCTTGCTCACTCTGCACATAAAACAACTCTATTGCCTTTCTAATAAGGTGTTAATTACCAATGAGTGATGTTACAAGAGTAGCTAGAGTACAGTTTTCCAATGTTTTAAATAATAATTTGATGTTTTGGATGTAGTAACCTTAATGCAGTCATCATTGTTTTTAATTTCTGGGCTTATTACCATTGAAGCTGAAAGGTGCTAGTTTGGTCCTCTACCAGATGCATCGTGCAGGCAGTGTGAGCATTTCTCTGGCCTCCATAAGCTTGCTGTGCTGTATCTGTGTTTGTTTTGCAACTTTAATATTGTGGGGTAGAGTACTGCATTGTATCTACAGTATGTTAATTTGTCTAGCTCCTGAAAGTGTCAGTCTGCTGCATGTTTGAAATAGGAAAAATGGGGGATAAAGCTGTGGTGGTACGATATTCTGCCTCTCTGGATGTTATAATGAGGCTTTCCTCTTATCTCTTCTATTTCCTTGACTATCACTGTATCTCTTATTCTGTCCTATCTTATTAATGGCATTCTTTTCCTTTTTTCAGTATCATTTATGTAATATTGTAAACCGCTCTGATGCTTTGGCCTGAGCGGTATATCAAATGTAATAAACATAAACATAAATAACTTTATATGTATGTATATTTTTTATCAGCTAATTTAGTTTTTGTTTGTTGCCCTTTCATTTTGTGCCATTGTGAACTGACATGGCTACTGTGTGACTTTATCCTAAGCTGAGCTTGAGTACCCCTCCCTCCTCCTTTCTCTACAGAACGAACTTTACTTATCATGTTAGCTATTAACCTCCATTTCTTAACTTTGCTACAGGAAAGATCAGTGGAGCAAACAGAGCTTGCTTGCCTTTGTAAATAAAATGTACTGTACAACTATTTTTGCTTTAGCAACCCTCAAGCCCAGTAAGAAGCTCTTTATGGAATGTTTCAGTGAAAACATGAGCAAAAAAACTGATTTAACTAAATAGGAAGCTGTCTGTATATGGAGCTGTGTGTGTGTGTGAGGTCTTAGTACAGGGATTGTAGAAGATGCTGCAGGGCAAGACTGGAATATGTTTTGAGAGCTGAACAGGAGAGGAATATCAGTGGGGAGGGGGTGCTGTAGGGCAGGACTGAGGTAGGGGGTCTTAGTAAGGGAATAGCAGAGGGGCTATAGGATAGGAATAAGGTAAAGTGGCAGAGCTGTTTGGAGAGAGATTCTATGGCTATGGGCTAGCAGGGGGTGGGCAGGGGAATGTACATTAATTTACTTAATTCATGTCATTTATATCCTACTGATGGTTATACGTCTAGCGGGTAACAAAGAGCATTACTACTTCCCTCACTTACATTCATCAGAATGTAAGTGTCTCCCTGGTATCAGCTGGAGGCATTGTCACTATGCTGGGGGAGGCACTTAAAGGGTAGAGGGAGGGGGGAAGAGTCCCTGGGAATGAGAGTACAGAGAACATAATACAGATGCACAAAATATTATCTCTTCTGTGCCCTGTGTGAATGCTGTAACTTTTCTGGAGACCTGTTCTATGATTACAAGCTCTGGGAGAGACTGCGGTTCCCCCTCCCTTTCCCCAGTCTTTTAATTTCTTATGAGCAAAAGCATGAAATAGACTGGGGATAGGGAAGAGAAGGAGGATAAAAGAAGGATTAGGGACCATCTTCCTCTTTCAGAGCAGGAGAGCTGTCCAAAACATACACAAACTAGTAAGGCCCCTCTTTTTCATAGTAACATAATATATGGCAGCAGATAAAGACCAGTATGGTCCATCTAGTCTGTCCAGCAAAGTGGCAAGGTGCCTTACTAGTTTCTGTATGTTTTGGACAGCCCCTCCTGCTCTGAAAGAGGAAGATGGTCCCTAATCCTTCTTTTTTCTTCGGAGAGGCTACAGCTTCCTTGCCCTCCTTCTCTTCAACATTTTGGATTTATTGTATAACCCAAAGAGATATTTTAATAATTAGAAACTGACAGATAATATCCCCTGTGTAGCTACACTCGACATTACAAATACCAGGGAGGTGTCCCCAATGCTTATCTTCATCAAAACTCCATGCAGGCATCACACTGATACCTGTTAACCATGAATAAAACACGGATAGCTGAGGAATGGATCTTCATCAGAATCCCACTTAGGTATCAGCAGTGGCTTAGTCACAGAGTGGCCTGGAAGGGCACAGGCCTCTCCACTTTTGCTTCAGTCCACCCTCGAGAATTTGGCCAATTAGGTGCCTGATTGTTTTACTGACAGGTGCATTCGTAGGAATCAGAAAGGGGGTGGGCCAAATGGGCCCTGGCCCCACCAAAATCACAGCTGGCACACAGCAGACTGCTTGCAGGGATCCTATCCCCCACGAGCAGAAGAGGAAGAGAAGAGATTGGATCCCTGCAGGCAGAACAGGAAGAGTCTTTGCCACGATCACGGCTTCTCTTCTTCTTTTGCCCGCAGGGGATGCCTGCAGGGATCCCACCTCTATGAGCAGAAGAAGAAAATCTGCGATCGCGGTAAAGACCCTTTCTGTCTGTCGGGGGGAGATTGGATCCTTGTGGGCAGAACATGAAGGGTCTCTACCTTATAGAGCTTGGGGCACTGCTTGGGGGCCCCCCAAATAAAAAGGTCTTTTGCCACCCCTGGGTGCATTGTATAGCTAGAGCCCTCTGTGCTTGCAATACACATGCTGAGCATGTTTGTAGTACATAAGAGGTCACCACTCTCTGCTCACGAAATATTATAGAGTTGGGTTTTACCTCTTAGACTGCCATGGTTAGATCAGTTGAGCCAGGAGAGTGGCGTTTGTCACTATGTCCAAGGTAACATAGCAGCCCATGCATGTCAGTGAAGCTGAAGCTGCCAAATTTAGAGGGGGCTGCCACACTGGTGGAAGGATCTGAGGGAAAGTGAAAGGCTGTGACCAGTATGGCCCTTAATGTAATGGGGCCACTGGTGCTTAGGATGTGGCCTTTCAGCAGTGCCAGAGATGGGTCTTACTGAGGTAAGCAGGACACTGTGATTGTGGCACTTAAAATGATGAAGGGGCCATAATGTCGACAGTACTATGCCACCGCATTTAAATTTTAAAGGGAACATAAGAACATGCCATACTGGGTCAGACCATGGTCCATCAAGCCCAGTATCCTATTTCCAACAGTGGCCAATTGAGGTCACAAGTACCTGGCAGGTTCCCAAAAAGGCAGACAGGTTCCACAATGCTTATCCCAGGGCAGGCAGTGGATTTCCCAGGTCTTCTTTAATAATGGTTTATGGACCTTTCCTCTAGGAACTTGTCCAAACATTTTTTAAACCCAGCTACACTAATAGCTTTTACGATATCCTCCGGTAACGAATTCCAGAGTTTGATTATGCATTGAGTATAAAAACATTTTCTCTTATTAGTTTTAAATGGGTTACATTGTAGCTTCTTTGCCTGTCCCCTAGTCTTTCTACTTTTTGATGCCGTAAACAACCGATCTACGTTTATCCGTTCCATTCCATTCATTAATTTATAGATCTCTATCATATCTCTCCTCAGCCGTTTCTTTTCCAAGTTGAAAAGCCCTAAACCTTTAAGCTTTTCCTTATAGGGATATCCTTCCATCCTCTTTACCATTCTGGTGGCTTTTCTCTGTACCTTTTCTAATTCTGCTATATCCTTTTTAAGATATGGCAACCAGAATTGCCCACAATATTCAAGATGCAGTCGCAGCATGGAACAATACAAAGACATTATAATATCCTTGGTTTCCTCTTCGTCTCTCCGGGCCAGTCCAGGCACATTAGGGTTGTCAACCTTCTCCAGCAGCTGAGGACTGAATTGTAAAGTTTTGCTGATGTGCTATCTGGCTCCCCCTGCTGGCACAACCTCAATCTTTCAGTCCTCAGCAGCTGGAAGGGACATAAAGCTGACAGGCTCCTGGAGAAACGAAGAGAAATTATAGGCTGGAGACTAGTTGTAAAGTAGTTGGAGGGGAAGAACCCTAGCAGGGCTCTTCTCCGCTGATACGGAGATCATTCGACTTTGCAGTAAAGAGGGCCGAAGTGGAAGGAGAAGTAGAGGTAGAGCCTGCCTCAGTCAGTCAGCAGCTACTAGTCCCCGGTGAGGGCGGAGAGAGGTGCTGGGAGCCCCAGAGACCATCCATTCGCCTCCGGAGCCAAGTACACTCTCCCGCTAGCAGCAGGAGTGAGTGACTTGCTGTGGAAAATACTGCATTTTAGCGAAAGGCAGTTTATCAGGTACATCGAAACTGGATGGCTCAGCTGAAGCAGATCGCGGGATGATTTCGGTGGTGCAGGTCGGCAGCGTTTCTAAGGACGCGCATGCTACCGAGCCTGAGGGGCTTTAGTTTCGGTTGCTGATAGCACTCCTGGGGTTTTTGTCGGCGTTTCACGGAACGTTGAATTTGGCACAGTTGAGATCGCGGTAAGCATGGAGGGCAGGCTAGAATCCGGCAATCCTTTAGGGGGCCCTCAGAGCGGTACAGAAATGGCGGGAACGGCAGCCATTTCAGAAAAATCTTCAGTTCTGGGGCCTAGTCAGGAAAATCCCGCGAAACGGAAATCAAAATTGCCACTTCAGGTGGAGGAAGCTCGTTCACAATCATTGCCTACAGCACAGGGGGGCTTAGAGTCTGTTTTTTCAGCAGACTTTATTCTGGTCTTGCAAATGCAATGTGTGCCTTCGAGTCAGTCCTGACTCCTGGTGACCCAGAAGCTCCTAGGTTTTCTTGGCAGTGTCACCGGAAGTAGATTGCCAGGCCTTTCTTCCGAGGCAATGGAGGGTTAAGTGACTTGCCCAAGGCCACAAGGAGTGCTAGTGGGAATCGAACCCTGGTTGCTTGGTTACCAAGCCAGTGTTCTAACCACTAGGCTACTCCTCCACTCCATTCTGGCCTTACATCAAGCTTATTGTTTGAAGTGGCAGCAGGTTCAGGGCAAGGGCTCTGGCTCCCTGCTGTCACCGAGCCAAGAAAATGAAATCTACCAGTTGGACCCTGGTGAGGGGCCTTCCAGATTGGCCCTGGGAGCAGAGGTGGGCACTGATAGCATCGGGCAACATATCTCAGGGCTCCAAGGGGCTGAGGAAGGGGAGATTCTTTCTGAGTCAGGTCTGGATCAGTGGGCCACTGATCTGGAGGATGGTGAGATGGGGCCAAGTGAGGATCCTAATCTGTTTAGAGATTTTAGGAAAGAGGAATTGGGGGTGCTTATTGCCCAGACGCTAGCAGCCCTAAATATCGTTCTGCCAGCAGCTCAGGAAGAGCCCTTGGAGGATCCTCTGCTTCAAGGTTTTAAAGCGGAGCAGAGGTGTTTTCCTGTTCACAGGGTCATAAAGCAGATGGTGGAATTTGAATGGGAATGTCTGGAGGCTACCCTGCGGGCAGCATGGACCATAGGACGGTTGTATCCATTACCACAAGAGGAGCAGGACTTATTGAAGATGCCTAAGGTGGATGCCTTGGTGTCAGCGGTGACTAAGAAGACGACAATTCCGGTGGAGGGCGGTGCGGCCCTTAAGGATTTACAAGATAGGAAATTGGAAACCCTGCTAAAACACACTTTTGAGACTTGCACGCTGTCGCTAAGAGCAGCTATCTGTGGGGCGTATGTCTCTAGGGCCTCCATTCGATGGATTCAAGGCGGTACTCACTCTAAAGGAGATGCAGAGGAAGGTGCAAAGCTGGAGTCAGCTGCAGCTTACCTAGCAGATACATTCTATGATCTGGTAAGGATTTCAGCGAAGTCCATGGCCTCGGTGATTGCAGCCAGGAGATTTCTCTGGCTGAGAAATTGGGCGGCGGATGCATTGTCCAAGGCGCGGCTTAGTAAGCTTCCATACAAGGGCACGCTGCTCTTTGGGGCAGCCTTGGAGAAAATTGTAAAGGATCTCGGAGATTCCAAAGGGGGTCGCCTTCCAGAGGACTGTCCGAAAAGCCAGAAACCTAGCAGTTTGCACAGAGGTTCTTCTTGAGAGTTTTGCAGATTCAGGGGATCGCGTTTTGCCCCATATCAAAGAGGGCGCTTTGTGGCCAGAGGTCAGTCCTTTCGAGGTGCTCGGGGGTTCGGCAGAGGTTATTTCGGGACCCAGCAGAACTCCAACAAAAAGCCACAATGAAGGGAGGTTGGTCCAGACGGAAATTCCAGTGGGAGGACGTCTACAAGGCTTTCTTTCCGTCTGGGCCACCATAACAACCGACCAGTGGATACTGGAAATTATTTGCGACGGCTACGCACTTAAGTTTGCTCGGCCATTAGCGGAGGCTTTCGTGGTGTCACCATGTGGGCCTGCGGAAAAGAAGAAGGCGGTGTGTGCGACACTTCAGTGGTTGCTGCATCTTCGGGCGGTGGTTCCTGTCCCTCACGACCAGTTAGGATTAGGTCGGTACTTGATTTATTTTGTGGTTCCCAAAAAAGAGGGGTCTTTTCATCCTATTTTGGATCTCAAAAACGTGAACCACTGCTTGAGAGTTCTGCACTTTCGAATGGAGACTCTGCGGTCAGTTATTCGTTCGGTGCAGCCAACGGAGGTGCTTACGTCCATAGATCTGACAGAGGCCTATCTTCACATACCCGTCAGACAAGAGCATCAAATGTTTTGCGTTTTGCAGTACCCAAGGGTCATTTTCAGTTCCAGGCATTGCCGTTTGGTTTGGCTACGGCGCCACGGACCTTCACGAAGGTGATGGTAGTGGTGGCAGCGGCATTGAGGCGAGAGGGCATGCTGGTGTACCCGTACCTCGATGATTGGCTGATTCGAGCGCCATCCATGTCAGAGTACGTGACGGCAATGGCGCGAGTGGTGAGTCTCCTAGAACAGCTGGGCTGGGTAATAAACCAGGCCAAAAGCCAGTTGCACCCGGTACAACGACTCCTTTACCTGGGAGCGGTGTTCGACACGGAGAAAGGAGCAGTTTTTCTGCCGGAGATCAGGGTACAAAAGATTTTGAGGCAGGTAGCAGCGTTTTTGCGCCTGAAAGCTCCGACAGTGTGGCGTTACTTGCAACTTCTAGGGTCCATGGCGGCGGCCTTGGATCTGGTACCCTGGGCAAGAGCGCATATGCGTCCATTGCAGCAGGCTTTGCTGACAAGGTGGTCGCCTCAGGAGCATCCCCTGGATCGGACGTTGTCACGTTCACAGGAAGTAAGCGACAGTCTGCTGTGGTGGTTGGATCCCGCCCATCTTCGGGCGGGAGTTCCATTACTACAGCCAGACTGGGTGCTCATCACTACAGATGCCAGCCTCTTGGGTTGGGGGGCACATTGTCAATCGCAGATAGCTCAAGGATGTTGGCCTCCAGAGGTGACGGGTTTCTCCATCAACCTTTTGGAACTCAGGGCGGTGCACCTGGCTCTGCATGAGTTTCTCCATCTCGTAGAAGGAAAGGTGGTGCACGTGTTCTCCGACAATGCGGTGACAGTGTCCTATATCAATTAACAAGGGGGAAAAGGCAGTGCGGCCCTGTTAGAGGAGAGTCAGCGGTTGATGAGCTGGGCGGAGTCTCACCTGTTAGCTCTTTCGGCGGCGCACATGGCAGGACGAGACAATGTGCAGGCTGATTATCTCAGCCGGCATGTGGTAGATCCGGGAGAATGGGAGTTGAATGCGGCGGTGTTTCACGACCTTACCCGACGATGAGGACAGCCGGTAATGGACCTGATGGCTACCTTCGAGAATGCCAAGGCGAGTTGGTTCTTCAGCAGGCGCAGAGAGTGTATGTCAGAAGGTCTCGACGGTTTGGCGCAGCCGTGGCCATCAGGGGTGCTTCTTTATGTCTTTCGTCCATGGCCAATGATCGGGTGAGTCATTCAGTGGATAGAATGTCACGACGGTCGGGTGATTCTCATCGCCCCAGACTGGCCCAGGAGAGCGTGGTATGTGGACCTGGTGCGTCTCCTGGTAGACAGTCCCTGGAAGCTACCTGCTCTGTCGAACCTCTTGGGCCAGTGTCCGCTTCTCATGCCAAATGTGGATCGCTTCTCGGTTACGGCTTGGCTCTTGAAAGGGAAAAGTTGAAGCGTAGAGGTTATTCATTGTCAGTGATAACCACGCTGTTGAAGGCCAGGAGACAGTCTACTTCCCTAGTGTATATTCACATTTGGCGTATCTTTGAGTGCTAGTGCGAGGAGTGCGGCTTGCAGCCGAGCAACGCTCTAGTACCAGAGGTGGTGTTGTTTCTGCAGGAAGGGCTGGATAAGGGATTAGCCCTTGCTACTCTCAAGGTTCAATTGGCGGCTCTGGTGTGTTTTCGTGGTAAGGTACGGGGAGTTCTCCTGTCCGGTCATCCGGATGTTCTGCGATTCTTGAGAGCAGTAAAGAACATGCGTCCTCCGGTTCGGGCAGTGGTTCCGGCCTGGGATCTGAATTTAGTTCTCGAAGCATTGGTGAGATCTCCCTTTGAACCGGCAAGGGAAGTATCGCTCAAGGAACTATCATGGAAAACCGTTTTCTTAGTGGCTTTGTGTTTGGCAAGAAAGATTTCGGATCTACAAGCGCTGTCATGTAGAGAGCCGTATCTGCAATTTTCTGAGGAGAAGGTAATATTGTGGCAGGTTCCCTCTTTTCTCCCGAAGGTAGTGTCTAGCTTTCATGTGAATCAGTCTATTTCACTTCCAACCTTTAAGGTCCAGGAAGGAATGCCCATAGATGAGGTTCTGGATAAGTTGTATTTAGATAAGGTTCTTAGAAGGTACCTGAGAAGGACGAAACCCTTTTGAAGAACAGACAGGCTGTTTTTGCTGTTTGGGGGGCCTCAGAAGGGAGAAGCGGCCTCCAAGGCATCGATTGCTAGATGGGTAAAACATGCCATTGCAGCGGCGTATCAGGCAAGCGGGAAAACGCCCCCGGAGGGGCTCCGTGCTCATTCGACTCGTAGCCAGACGGCGTACTGGGCCGAGTTTGCCTTGATTCCACCTGGGGATATATGCCGGGCGGCTACTTGGTCGTCTCTGCACACATTTGCAAAGCATTATAGATTGGATGTTCAAGCCAGGGGAAACGCAAATGTGGGGGCTTCGGCCATCATAGTGGGCCTAGCGGGTCCCTCCCGGGGTTAGGTACTGCTTTGGTACTTCCCTAATGTGCCTGGACTGGCCCGGAGAGATGAAGAGGAAGAAGAAATTAGACCTTAACTGCTAATTGTCTTTCCTTGAGATCTATCCGGGACAGTCCAGGACCCACTCAATACATTTGCAGGTTGACTGTCTTAAGCAAGGGACTCTGGTAAGTCCGTAGTCCATGTTTTGCCGGGCTTAGGGTCTTGTGAGTTACTGAGCAGGAGAATCAGAAGAGGTTAGTTGCTGATGTTCCGCCCAGGGAGCCGGGGTCAGTGTGGTCTATGGGGCTTCCTCAAGCTATAGCGAATTTCGCTATAGAGTTGATTTAAAAAAAAAAAAAAGGAAAAAAAAAGGGGAGGAGCTGTTAATTTTTTTAGGTAGGCTCTGAATATTCATTTGATGGATTAGTGTTTGTTTATGATAGTTTGGTTTTAAAGAATAGGTTATGTTCTGAGATTGCTTGGATAGTGATAGACTGAGGTTCTGGCAGCAGGGGGAGCCGGATAGCACGTCAGCAAAACTTCAGAATTCAGTCCTCAGCTGCTGGAGGTTGACAACCCTAATGTGCCTGGACTGGCCCGGAGAGATCTCAAGGAAAGACAATTAGCAGGTAAGGTCTAATTTCTTCTTTATTCTCCATTTCTTTCCTTATGATTCCTAGCATTCCATTTGCTTTCTTGGACACTGCTGCACACGGGACTGAGGGTTTCAACATATTATCCACGGTGACACCTAAATCTTTTTCCTGGGTGGTGGTTCCTAATGTGGAACTTTGCATCGTGTAATCGTAATTTGGGTCGTTCTTTTCTAAGTGCATAACTTTGCACTTGTCCACATTAAATTTCATCTGCCATTTGGATGTTCAGTCTTCCAGTTTATCAAGGTCCTTTTGCAATTTTTCAGAATCCTCTTGCATTTTAACAACTGTGAATAATTTTGTGTTATCTGCAAATTTGATCATCTCACTTGTTATTCCCATTTTGAGGTCACTTATGAATATGTTAAAAAGCAATGGGCCCAGCACAGATCCCTGGGGTACTCCACTATTCCCCTTTCTCCATAGAAAAAACTGGCTATTTAGCTCTACTACCAATTTCTATCTTTTAACCAGTTCCTGATCCACAATAGCACATTGCCTCCAATCCCATGACTTTTTAATTTCGCCAATAGTCTCTCATGAGGGACCTTGTCAAAGGCTTTCTGAAAATGCATATACACTGTATCAACTGGCTCACCTTGGTCTACCCGTTTATTCACACCTTCCAAAAAATATAATAGATTAGTAAGGCTCAATTTAGCCTGCCCAAAGTAGGATATTCCCAGTGGGAAGGCAGAAAAGGCCAGAGTAAACATGCTGTAGAGACAGCATCCAGAAAGAGGGAAGAAAGAGCGATGAGAATGACATGACAGGTTTCTACTGCTGAACGGGTACTTGCCATGCTGGGAGTGACTGTTTTTCTATTGCCATCCCCATGCTAACTTTGAGCTCCCCCCATAATTGCATTATACACAAAGCATAAATACAGTATGGACAGCTGAAGAATAGATCTTTATTAAAGCCCATGCAGGCGTCACACTAATACATATAAAGCATGAATATAGAACAAACAGCTGAAAAGCAAGACTTAGGTTTTGAAATTTTTAGAAAAACAGGTATTGTATTCATAATAACAGATATACACTTTTTATTACTTTCAAGTGAAGATGGAGAGGGGAAAAGGTAAATGTGGCTAGAGCGGGATGAGAGGGAGAGAAAAGGTGAAAACCAGAGCTAGGAATAGAGGTAAAGAGGGGAGAATTAGAGAAATAGGAAGGAGGAGTGAGAGATGGGAAGGGGGAAATGAAGATGAAAGATGGAGAGAGGGAGATGAAGAAATGAGAGGGAAAAAGAGGAATGAGGGATGCAGAGAGGGAGAAAGATGGCTGGAGAGAAAGACAGGAAGGAAGAGAAATGGGGAGGAAGAGGAAGAGATGGCACTGCACATTAGTGCACACACACACGTGCGCGGAAATGCTCACACATGGAGGCAATTGTATAATGAGCTATATAAAGTTCTGTGCGTTCAGTGTGTGTAAGTCATGTATTTTCAATTACTTATGCACATGGATAGAACTTTGTGTGCGTACTTTAGCAGGCCATTATTGTATAATATGTATGTCAAGCCGATTGTGCATACTTTCACTGTGAGTGTACACAAGGGCGGAGCTTGGGTGGATTGTAAGCGGAGCACAAATTTACATGTATAAGTTATAAAATATCATGATTTATGCATCTTCCTTAAAAGTTTAAGTGTAGGCATTTATGCCAGCCCTAGGGTTGGATGTAGCTGATCACTCCTAGATTTGCTATGCATATTCCATTACTTACACCTCTATTTTAAAAGGTTATGTACACAGGTACTTGACTTTATCAAATAGGCTCAATAGACACATGACAACTCGGAACTTAATTAGGCACAACTTTATAAAATTACCCTCACATGTACACAGGTGTACACATGAAGGCAATGGTCAAAGACCAGCTACTGTGTGTTTGACTGGGTTTTCAGGTGACAAGCTCTGGCACAGTATATGGCTGAACATATCTAATCCAAAAAACCCTGCTCACAAACACCCACACTTTCGGGTGGCTCCATTTATACTTCTGTCTCTACTTAGAGGCTTAACATGTTTATTTGAAAATTCCTTAGATGCTTGAACCTTTGAAATTGAGCCTAGAGATATACAGATTCACACTGATAAAGTACAGAGCTTCCTAGGATGAAACGGAACCCTTGAAGAGGTTAATAAGCTCCTCTGGGAAAGATAATGCTGTACCTCAGCTATTAGTATCAAAGGCTTAGTCAGAAGCCCTGTGTTTGAAATGAAGTGCCACAGAAACAGAGGGAAAGAATAGCATGCTACCTCCTGCTTAAACTGTGATTCGCCTCTTTTCATTCCTCTCCCTTTCTCCTCATTGTTCGATCAATGGAATCATTCCACGCTCACTGCTCCAGCCTTTGCATCAAACTATCCTATGGTCACTATTCCACTGATCTTGCCAAACCATTCCATGATCTGCTTCACTCTATACCAAACCATTCCACTCCTTGTGGCCTTGGGCAAGCCACTTAACCCTCCATTGCCTCAGGTGCACTTAGATTGTGAGCCCTTCGGGGACAAGGGAATAAAAAGTACCTGTTAGTATACATGTAAACCGCACTGATTCTAAATAGCACGGTATAAAAAAAGAAAAATAATAATAATAATAAATAAATAAATAAAATTCCAGGGTCACTACTCCACACATTGCAACAAACTTTCCCACCATCACCGCTCCACCTATTGCACCAAATCATTCTACAGTCAATGTATCAAACCACTCCAAGGTCACTGCTCCTCCTGCTGTATCAAATCATTATGCAGTCACTGTATCAAACCACCCTATGGTCACTGCTCCAACAGTTGCACTAAACTATCCTACCATCACTGCTCCACCCGTTGTACCCAATAATTCCATGGTCACTATGTCAAACCATGCACAGCCACTGCTCTACCCACTGTACCAAATCCTTCCATAGGTGCTGTCAATCCATTCCATTGTCACTTCTCCACCCATTTCACCAAATCATTCCACAGTTATTGCATCAAACCATCAATGCTCCACCATTGTACCAAATTATTCTGCAGTCACTGTCAAACCATATTTTTGCTTGGGGGTAATTTCACTTTTACTTTGAGTGGGGGATTTCAGGGACCGCTAGACCACCAGGTTATTTTCTTAGTGGGGGGTGGGAGGTACAGGGGCCACTAGATCACCAGTTACTTTTTGTCGGGCACCGGCTCCCGGCAGTGTTTTGATGGCATTGGGGGATTTTCCCGATGCTGCAATAGTCCCCATTGCCATCAGAATACTGTTGGGTAGGGGGATCGGGGCCGCTAGGCCACCAGGGATTCTTTTCTGTCAGGCACCAGCCCTGACAGTATTTTGATGGCATCAGCGGCTTTTCCCAATGCCATCAAAATACTGTTGGGGCTGATATGCAAATTAGCCACACGGTATCTGAAGAGCATGTCAAATTAGCGCAGACTTCTTGTGCACATGTGTTTGTCTTGCTCTCCCAGTTTAATGCTGTGGTGGCTCATTTGCATGTGCATGGTTACTGTGGCGAGCATTTGCATACCCTAGCCTTCCTGCATTGCATGTTAAAATGTATGTGTTGGCTCATTTGCATGCACACTGTTACCGCGACAGGCATTTGCATACCCTAACCTTCCTGCATCGCATGTTAAAATGTGTGCATTGTCAGGAACGTTAAAAAATCAATCCAGTGCTGGTCTGTACCTGAGGCAATGGAGGGTTGGCTTGCCCAAGGCCACAAGGAGTGCTAGTGGGATTTGAACCCTGGTCTTTCTAGTGTTAGGCTGCTGCTATAACCACTAGGCCACTCCTCCATCCCAAAATCAGTGCTTCACTGATTGTACCAAACCTTGTCTTCTCTTCTCCAATCCCGATCAATGCTCGCCCCGTTTGCCTGTGGTCAGTACCCCCCACACACTGCACTTAACCATGTCCCATCCAGGGCCGGCCCGTCCATTGAGCGAGAATGTTTTTTGCACAGGGCCCCGCGTTTCAGGGGGCCCCGCGCAAAAAACATTCTGATCCAACATTAAAATTAAAAAAAAAAAAAAAAAACAAAGCTGCCACTGCCGGGGCCGGGGCCGCCGCGGCAGAATCGAGTGTGCCGCGGGGCCCCCCCTGCCCAGCAGAGCCTGCCCTCCCCGGTATCACCTCTCTCACTCAGCTGCCTCCAGTCACACGCGCCGGCTTTCAGAGCGCGAGGGAATAGTTTCTCCCTCGCTGCTTCCCTCGCGCTCTGAAAGCCGGTGCGTGTGACTGGAGGCAGCTGAGGGAGAGAGGTGATACCGGGGTGGGCAGGCTCTGCTGGGCTGGGGGGGGCCCCGCGGCACACTCGATTCTGCCGGGGCGGCCCCGGCCCCGGCAGAGGCAGCGACAGCTTTTTTTGTAAAAAGAATTTTGCTGGGGGGGGGGTGAGGAGTGGTGATGGGCTGGGGGGGTTAGGACTGGTGATGGGCTGGGGGGGGTAGGAGGGGTGATGGCTGTGGGCTGTGGGGGGGTGAGGACTGGTGATGGGCTGGGGGGGTTAGGACTGGTGATGGGCTGGGGGGGTTAGGAGTGGTAATGGCTGTGGGCTGTTGGGGGGGTTAGGACTGGTTATGGGCTGGGGGGGGTTAGTAGGGGTAATGGCTGGGGGCTGTTGGGGGGGTTAGGACTGGTGGTGGGCTGTTGGGGGGGTTAGGACTGGTGATGGGCTGGGGGGGGGTTAGGACTGGTGGTGGGCTGTTGGGGGTTAGGACTGGTGGTGGGCTGGGGGGGGTGTTAGGACTGGTGATGGGCTGGGGGGGTTATGACTGGTGGTGGGTTGGGGGGGTTAGGAGTGGTAATGGCTGTGGGCTGTTAGGGGGTTAGGACTGGTGATGGGCTGGGGGGGTTAGGAGTGGTAATGGCTGTGGGCTGTTGGGGGGTTAGGACTGGTGATGGGCTGGGGGGGTTAGGAGTGGTAATGGCTGTGGGCTGTTGGGGGGTTAGGACTGGTGATGGGCTGGGGGGGTTAGGAGTGGTAATGGCTGTGGGCTGTTGGGGGGGTTAGGACTGGTCATGGGCTGGGGGGGTGAGGAGAGGTAATGGCTGTGGGCTGTTGGGGGGGGTTAGGACTGGTGGTGGGCTGGGGGGGGGTTAGGACTGGTGGTGGGCTGTAGGGGGTTAGGACTGGAGGTGGGCTGGGGGGGTGTTAGGACTGGTGATGGACTGGGGGGGGGTTAGGACTGGTGGTGGGTTGGGGGGTTAGGAGTGGTAATGGCTGTGGGCTGTTGGGGGGTTAGGACTGGTGATGGGCTGGGGGGGTTAGGAGTGGTAATGGCTGTGGGCTGTTGGGGGGGTTAGGACTGGTTATGGGCTGGGGGGGTTATGAGTGGTAATTGCTGTTGGGTGTTGGGGGGGGTTAGGACTGGTGGTGGGCTGGGGGGGTTAGGACTGGTGATGGGCTGGGGGGGGTTAGGACGTGATGGGCTGGAGGGGGGGTTAGAACTGGTGATGGGAAGGGGGGGTTAGGAGTGGTAATGGCTGTGGGCTGTTGGGGGGTTAGGACTGGTGATGGGCTGGGGGGGGTAGGGGTGGTAATGGCTGTGGGCTGTTGGGGGGTTAGGACTGGTGATGGGCTGGGGGGGTTAGGAGTGGTAATGGCTGTGGGCTGTTGGGGGGGTTAGGACTGGTGATGGGCTGGGGGGGGGTTAGAAGTGGTAATGGCTGTGGGCTGTTGGGGGGGTTAGGACTGGTGATGGGCTGGGGGGGGTTAGGAGTGGTAATGGCTGTGGGCTGTTGGGGGGTTAGGACTGGTGATGGGCTGGGGGAGGTTAGGAGTGGTAATGGGCTATGGGGGGCTAGGACAGGAAATGGGCTGATGGGGGGGTTAGGAGTGGTGATGGGCTGGGGGAGGTTAGGAGTGGTGATGGGCTATGGGGGGCTATGGGCGAGCTATGGGGGGCTATGGGCTATGGGGGAGCTAAGTCTATATGGGCTGATGGGATTAGGACTGGAAGTGGGGTGATGGGGGCTTAGGACTGGAAGTGGGCTATGGGGGGGGGCTTAAACTAAAAAATTGGGTGATGGGGGATTAGGACTGGAAATGGGCTGGTGGGATTAGGACTGGGAGTGGGCTATGGGGGGCTAGGACTGGTAATGGGTTGGGTTGGGGGGGTTGCTAGGACTGGAAATGGGCTGGGGGATTAAGACTGGAGGTGGTCTGATGGGGTTAGGACTGGTAATGGGCTATGGGGGGCTAGGACAGGAAATGGGCTGATGGGGAGGGGTTAGGACTTGAGGTGGGCTGTTGGGTGGGTTAGGACTGGAAATGGGCTGATGGGGGGTTAACACTGGAGGTGGTCTGATGGGGTTAGGACTGGTAATGGGCTATGGGGGGGGTTAGGACTGATATGGGCTATGGGGGGGCTGGGACAGGAAATGGGCCGATGGGGCGGGGCCAGGACTTGCGGGGGGCTGTTGGGTGGGGTTAGGACTGGAAATGGGCTGATGGGGGGTTAACACTGGAGGTGGTCTGATGGGGTTAGGACTGGTAATGGGCTATGGGGGGGTTAGGACTGATAATGGGCTATGGGGGGGCTGGGACAGGAAATGGGCTGATGGGGAGGGGTTAGGACTTGAGGTGGGCTGATGGGGTTAGGACTGGTAATGGGCTGTGGACTGATGGGGGGGTTAGGACTGGCAATGGGCTATGGGGGGGTTAAGACTGGTATTGGGCTGTTGGCTGATGGGGGCTGTCTGGTAATGGGCTATGGGGGGTTAGGACTGATAATGGACTATGGGGGGGGGGGGCTAGGACAGGAAATGGGCTGATGGGGCGGGGTTAGTACTTGAGGTGGGCTGATGGGGTTAGGACTGGTAATGGACTGTGGGCTGATGAGGGGGGTTAGGACTGGCAATGGGCTATGGGGGGCTGACTGGAAATGGGTTGATGGGGGTTAGGACTGGAAGTGGGCTGATGGGGGGTTAGGACTGGTAATGGGTTATAGGGGGGGCTTAAACTGAAAATGGGGTGATGGGGGTTAGGACTGGAAGTGGGTTGATGGGGGGGCTAGGACTGGAAATGGGCTGATGGGGGGCTAGGACTGGAAATGGGCTGATGCAGGGACTAGAAGGGAATGGATGCTGGGTGAGGCTGGAACTAGAAGGGAGCTGGTGTTGGGGGAGGATTAGAATGGGATGGGGCTGGGAGAGTAAAATGGAGAGGGGAAAAATATTTTGTGTGGGAGGGATAAAAAATCTACAATTGGCCGGGTATTGGGAGAGTAAGTGGGGATTGAGGATGGAGGGGTAAATTTTGAGTAGATGAAATAGGAATGAGGAAAGAGCAAAAGGAGAAAGATTAGTATGTTAAAGCAGATGTAGAGGGAGAATGGAAAAAAAACCCAAGAAGACAGAAGAAAGGACATATGGACAGCAGATGGAGAGTTAGCAGAAGACACGAAGAAACCAGAAGAAAGTGGCTGGAACAATTGCAACTGAAAAAAAATGCACAAAAGGTAGAAAAATATCTCTTTATTTTGAATTTATTAACTGGAATATGTCAGCTCTGGGAAATGTGCATCATTAATTTTTGCGCTTTGTCTAGTACAAGAGGAAATTAATTTATAGTTTTATTTCTACAGTGTTGTATATTCCAAGTTTGGCTTTTGGGGTTCCCAGTTTAATTATTGTCTTCCTGTTTCTAAATTGTGATTCCTTGTTTGGTGATGGTCTATGTTGTGCATGTGTAACTGAGCTGAGGTATTCTGTTTATATAATTCCTATTTGACATTGCCACTTGTTCTTTCCCCAGTAGGTCATGTATTGTTGTTCTCTGAAATGTATTGGTTTAATATTTGCAGTGTTGCCTTTTGATAGTTAGGGTATGGTGCTTTGTGAGTCCTGGTAGTGCTGTTAGGATACGGCGGGTTTGCTATGGGTTCTAAATGGGCAGTGTTTGTAGTAGTTCCTAATGTGCCTGGCGGTTGGTACTGGATTATAGTAATGTAGAAACCTTTTAGTCTTTCTTTATCCATATACTCATTAAGAGGCATATTTACTAAAAGTTAGTGTATGGTAACATTATGCAAATATTTATGCAAATGAGGCACCTTATGCAAATGATGCCCCGCACAGAGTCTCCGCACATGGCCCCGCACCCCCCTTGGGCCGCCCCTGGTCCCATCCTCCCCTCCCACCACTACTGGACAAACTGCACTAGATCAGCTGTCATAACAGGAAATAAAGGATGATGGTGATTTCTGGGGCCACATGGCTTCCCTTGACTGTCTGGGTTGTCTGAGCTAAACAGAAAGGAGGAGATGTGTTATCAAAGGTAAAAGATCCTATACCTTGTTGTTTCTATAGAAATCTATCTGGTTAATGCGACAGAATGGGTTGGGAAAGATTCTTATTTCAGTGCTGTTTGATTTTTATGTCTTTGATGCATGTTTCTAGATTCCACTGTGTCTAGGAATGTAAGTTCATCACCAGTCCTTTTGATGGCCCAAGAGTGGATTTGTTGGGATCTCACAGATTTCTTTGACTGCTTCCTGTGAAAGAGGAGAAGAGGATGAGGGGAACTACTGCCCTGCACATGGATTAACTCCTAAGGCTTTCTATGTGGGAAAAGGCAAGTTGCATGAAAGTGGGTTTAAAAAAGATTTAGACAAGTTTCTGGAGGAAACGTCCCTAAGAACATAAGAAATTACATATTGGTTCAGACCCAATATCCATCAAATCTCACTTCTGACAGTGGCCATTCCAGGTCACAAGCAACATGCCCGCGAAGCTATGTGGGAGTCCTCTGCCTGGACTGCTGCCAGTAGGGGCAGAGTACTTCTCTCTATTGGCAGCAGATGGAGAACTCCCTTGGTCACAAGTGCCTGCTAGGATCACAAAGACTAGATCCATTCCCTTTTGATCATAATGAGACATAAGTTGTACCTTGCTAGTAATGGTTTATGGAGTTTTCTTCCAGGCGCTTCCAAACTCTTTTTAAACCCAGGTATGCTAACTGCTTTCACCATATCCTTCGGCAACAAATTCTACTGTTAAACTGTTAATAGAGTGAAAAATACTTTCTCCAGTTGTTTTAAAAAGGCTAACTATTAGCTTCAAGCAGGGGCGGCCCAAGGGGGGTGCCGGGCCATGTGCGGAGACTCGGTGCGGGGCCTCATTTGCATAAGGGGCCTCATTTGCATACATATTTGCATAATGTTACCATACACTAACTTTTAGTAAACATGCCTCTTCATGAGTGTATGGATAAAAAAAGACAAAGATTTCTACATTACTATAATCCAGTGCCAACCGCCAGGCACATTAGGAACTACTACAAACACTGCCCATTTAGAACCCATAGCAAACCCACCGTATCCTAACAGCACTACCAGGACTCATAAAGCACCATACCCTACCTATCAAAAGGCAACACTGCAAATATTAAACCAATACATTTCAGAGAACAACAATACATGACCTACTGGGGAAAGAGAACAAGTGACAATGTCAAATAGGAATTACATAAACAGAATACCTCAGCTCAGTTACACATGCAGAACATAGACCGTCACCAAACAAGGAATCACAATTTAAAAACAGGAAGACAATAATTAAACTGGGAACCGTAAAAGCCAAACTTGGAATGTACAACAACAATGTAGAAATAAAACTATAAATTAATTTCCTCTTGTACTAAAAGCACAGACATTAATGATGCACATTTCCCAGAGCTGACATATTCCAGTTAATAAATTCAAAATAAAGGAGATATCTTTGTACCTTTTGTGCATTTTTTTTTCAGTTGCAATTGTTCCAGCCACTTTCTTCTGGTTTATTTGTGTCTTCTGCTATCTCTCCATCGTCTGCTGTCCATTTGTCCTTTCTTCTCTTCTAGTTTTTTTCCATTCTCTCTCTACTTCTCCTTTTGCTCTTTCCTCATTCCTATTTCATCCACTCAAATTTTACCCCTCCATCCTCAATCCCCACTTAGTCTCCCAATACCCGGCCAATTGTACATTTTTCTTCCCTCCCACACAAAATATTTTTCCCCTCTCCATTTCACTCTCCCAGCCCCATCCCCTTCTAATCTCCCCCAACATCAGCTCCCTTTTAGTTCCAGCCCCACCCAGTATCCGCTCCCTTCTAGTCCCCACATCAGCCCATTTCCAGTCCTGGCCCCCCATCCATTTCCAGTCCTAGCTCCCCCATCCATTTCCAGTCCTATCCGAGTCCCTTCATCAGCTCATTTCCAATACCAGCCTCCCATCAGCCCATTTCTAGTCCTTTCCTAGCACCACCATCAGCACATGTTAAATCCTAGCTCCCCTCCACTCAGCCCATTTCTAATCCAAGCCCCCCATAAGCCTACTTCCAGTTCTAGCCCTTCCATGAGTCCATTTCAATCCAAGCCCCCACCACAGCCCATTTCCAATCTTAGCTCCCCCCAACACCCAATTCCCAGTCCTATCCTAGCCCCTCCATCAGCCCATTTCCTGTCCTAGCTCCCTCCCCTAAGAGCCCATTCCGAGCCCCCCTTCCCATCAGCTATTTGCAGTTCAAGCCCCCTTCCACTCAGCCCATTTCCATTCCAAGTCCCCCTCCCCATCAGCTATTTGCAGTTCAAGCCCCCTTCCACTCAGCCCATTTCCAGTCCTAGCAACCCCCCCAACCCATTACCAGTCGCAACCCCCCATAGCCCAATCCCAGTCCTAAACCCACCAGCCCATTCCCAGTCCTAATCCCCCAGCACCCAATTTTTAGCTTAAGCCCCCCCGCCCCCATCACCACTCCTAACCCCCCCCGCCCAGCCCATCACTACTCCTAACCCCCCCAGTGCCCATCACCACTCCTAACCCCCCCCAGCGCCCATCACCCATCACCACTCCTAACTCCCCCCAGCGCCCATCACCCATCACCACTCCTAACCCCCCCCCCCAGCCCAGCCCAGCCCAGCCCAGGGAAAATTTAAAATAAAAAAAAAGCTGTCTGCTGCCGCTTCTGGGGCCGCCGCAGCAGAATCGAGTGTGCCGCGGGGCCCCCCCTGTGCCCGGCAGAGCCTGCCCTCCCCTGTATCAGCTCTCTCTTTCCAGCGGCAGTCACATGCACCGGCTTTCAGAGCGCGAGGGGAGAGTTTCTCCCTCGCTGCTCTGTTAAGCCCGCGGGGGCTGATGGGAACTCCCATCAGCCCCCGCGGGCTTAACAGAGCCGCGAAAGGGAAACTAGTCCCTTTGCGCTCTGAAAGCCGGTGCGTGTGACTGCCGCTGGAAAGAGAGAGCTGATACAGGGGAGGGCAGGCTCTGCCGGGCACAGGGGGGGGGGCCCCGCGGCACACTCGATTCTGCCACGGCGGCCCCGGAAGCGGCAGCAGACAGCTTTTTTAAATTTATTTTTCATTTTACTTTTGGATCAGAATGTTTTTTGCGCGGGGCCCCCTGAAACGCGGGGCCCTGTGCAAAAAACATTCTCGCTCAATGGACGGGCCGGCCCTGGCTTCAAGGAATGTCCCCTTGTCTTAGTGCTGTTTGAAAAGGCAAGTAACTGTGCCCTGTTTCCCTGTTCCACCCCACATGATTTTATAGACTTTTATCCTATCTGCTTTTGAGCCTTCTCTTCTCAAATCTTAAAAGCCATAACCTCTTGAGTCTTTTCTTGTAGGAAAACTGTTCCATCCTGTTTATCATTTTGCTTGCCCTTCTCTGAACCTTTTCAGTTTCTACTATACCCTTTTTGAAATGAGGCAATCAGAACTTCAAGGTGTGGTAACATCATGGATCTGTACAGAGATATTATGATATTCTCTGTTTTATTCTCTATTCCTTTCCTAATAATTGCTAACAGTCTATTTGCTTTATATGGCAGCCACTGTATACTGAGCCAAGAATTTCAAAACGTGCTAGATCCTTTTTCTAGGTATTGACTCCCAGTACAGAACCCAGTGGTGCATACTTATAGTTTGGATTGCTTTTCTCTATATGCATCACTTTGAACTTGTCCACATTAATATCATCTGTCATTTAGATACCCAGTATCCCACTCTT
This sequence comes from Ichthyophis bannanicus, assembly GCA_033557465.1. NCBI lineage: Eukaryota > Metazoa > Chordata > Amphibia > Gymnophiona > Ichthyophiidae > Ichthyophis > Ichthyophis bannanicus. The sequence continues at coordinate 129,423,336 of CM066048.1, forward strand.
GCTAAGTCCTCCTGCAATTCCTCATAATCAACTTATGATTTAACTACTTTGAATAATTTTGTGTCATATACAAATTTAATCACCACATTTATTGCTCCCTTTTCTATATCTTTTATAAATATGATGTATTTTTGTCTTTGCACCTCCTTGAAGTGGTCTTACAACTTATTTGCTTCATGTTTTTTTTTCTTCTTGTATTAATCTTTTTGATGATTTCTTAATTAAGTGTTTTCTTATATTGTAATGGAAATTCTATAAAAATAAAATAAAAAAATAAAAAAAAGCACCAGCCCCAGTACAGATTCTGGAGGCAATCCATTATTTACCTTTCTCCCTTGAGATAAATGACTATTCTCCAGGACCAAGCAGGAGTCTGCTTCTCCTGTTCCAAGGGCCCGGGACGGCGGTCAGGGGTCCAAGACCTGGCCCTCGAGGAGCCAGGGACCTCCTCCGATGCCGCCCTCGCGAGCCGCTTCTTCCTCTTTCGTTCCCGGTTGGAGGATCCCCTGTCTGAGGAACCCCGGCGATGCTCGGGGTCAGATTCCCGAGACATCGAGGCCTCAGATGAGGTCTGGGCCCGGCCGGAGGCCGAATCAGAAAAAAGCCTTTCTTTTTGATGCTGTCGACTTTGCAGTGCCTTAGTGGACATTTTGCCACACAAGCCACAGATCTTAGGATCATGATCTGGACCGAGGCACCGAAGGCAGCAGTCGTGTGTGTCGGTGAGAGACATCAGTTTCTTGCACCGATCACACTTCTTGAAACCACTGGAAGCCATCGGGGAAAAAAGGGCCCCCGCGAGGTCAAAGGACCGGCCTTCCAGAGAAAAGAAAAAAAGGGCGCGAACGCCAGCCACTAAGGGCAAAAACCGAAAAAAAACAGAAGATGGGCTCGATACCGGTGTACCGAACCTGGCGGGAAGGGGAACCGGCGTTGAACCAGACAAGAACCGTGATGAAATCGCAAGAAAAATCTAACTTTTCTCCGGGTGACAAGGACAGACATCCGTTGGGCTCCTCGGAAAAAGAAAGACTGAGCAAGATGGCACCTTTCGGCGGGAAGGGGACTGCGCATGCGTGCAGTATTCCCAAAGGCTTTCATAGAAAGCTGGGGAAATGCTCCGCAAGGGCTCCATCGGCGTCGATGTCACCCATATGTGAGGACTGATTCCTGTTGCTCCTGGAGAACACCTGTTACAGGTGAGTAACTACTCTTTCAGGCCTACTCCTTGTTTCCTATCTTTTAATCAGTTCTCGGTCCACAACAGGGACATTGCCTCCTGTCCTATGACTTTCTGACAAGTCTCAAGAAAGACTTTGTTGAAAGTCTTCTGAAAATCCAGGAACACTATATTCACTGACCCATGAACACATGTCTATTAACCCCTTCACAAAATTGGTAAGGTAAGACTTCCCTTTGCTAAATCAGTGTAGGCTCTAACCCATAAACCATCATTAGCCAAGTAGACTTGGGAAAACTAATGTTTATCGCTGGGAGTGAACAACAAGGAATGACTATATTCTTTAGGATTATGCCAGTTATTTGTTTCATGGATTGGCTTGAGGGACCTTTGGTCTGACCCAGCATAGTATTTCTTATGTTTTTATGAATGTGTTTAGCTATCTGGTATGGTATTCTAAGAAGGAAACTTGACATCTTCAGATCTCACTCAAATAGATAGCATAGTTGCTTACCTGTTACGGAGGTTCTCCGTATACAGCAGGGGTATGCAGCACACTCCAGGTGCTGTCCATTGACTATGCCTGTGCCCGGCTCTCCCCGAGCTCAGAGAAATCATTTGGATGGTTCCCACCTTGCCATCCTGCTCTGGTCTCCCTCAATCAATTTGAAAGCAGGCGAGCACAGCATTAAGGCACTCGGAGCAGCAACAAAACAGAAACAGAGACAAGAGGTAGCTCGATCTCTTCAGGTGCTGTAGGTTGCAAGGAGTGGTGAGGAGGATGTAAGTTGACCAGTAGTAGGTCTGTGCAGATGTTACGTGCAGATATTAGTTGTGAGTGAGGGGATCGCGGGTGGGTGAGTGTGGCTGCATACCCCTGCTGTATACGGAGAATCCCCGTTACCGGTAAGCAGCTATGCTTTCTCCAGATACAAGCAAGGGTTATGCAGGCACACTCCAGGTGAGTCCAGAGCTGAGGGCCAGTGAAAGTCCCTTAATGGGTGCGGCCCGGGTTAAATTGGGAGTTGGAAACATTAGGCAAAGAGGTTGCGCAGGACAGCTTGGCTGAAGGCAAGGTCCATGGCTGAAGAGCGATCCAAGCTGTAGTGCTTTGTGAAAGTATGTACAGAAGTCCACGTAGCAGCTTTGCAGATGTCTTGAGGAGGGATGGCAACCACATTAGCAACCATAGCTGCTGTGGCATGAAGATGGTGGGATCCCATCAGAGGAGGCTTAGTGTTCATGAGATCCTTCATGAGGTGAGAGATTAAGGGATGCATTGAGATAGGCTTGCCATCTTCATGATGATGGGTCGCAGCAGTGGTGGAAAGTTGGTAACGAACTGATGAAATCTGTAGTCCAGAGTCAGACAGGTGAAGGAGGTAAATGAGAACATGATTGAGGGAACACAAGATGGGGTCCAAACCCTGTGATGAAGCCCAGTGAGAGAAATGAGTCCATTTAGAATTATAGGAGCGTTGCATTGAAGGGCGTTGAGGCACCTGGAGTATAGCTTGGACTTCAGCTGGTAGGGAATGGAGAGGATCAGCTAGCTGGTCAACTTCCAAGTGGCTAGGGTGAGCGATTGGAGGTTGGGATGGATGGGATGAAGTGGAAGAGGCAGGGACCATGTTGCGCCATGGCGAGGACATGCGGGTACCACATCTGTTTGGCCATCGAGAGGCGATAAGGATTACAGTCGCTTTGTCTGCATGAACTTTGAGTAGTGTCAGAATAATGAGTGGGAATGGTGGAAAAGCATAGAGGAGGTGATCCGCCCAAGAGATGAGGAAGGCATTCGCTGTCCATCTGTCCGAGCTGGAATGAAGGGAACAGTAGAGCAGACACTTGACATTGTCGTCTAATGCAAAGAGATCCACCGGGCATCCGCCAGGCCTGGAAGATGGGGGAAACTACCGTGGGGTCCAGAGACCACTTGTGAGGAAGAGACCACTTGTGAGGATCGAGGCACCAATTGATGGAGTCCATTAACTGGTTTTGGACTCCAGGAAGGTATATTGCAGTGAGGAAGACTCTGATGGATTAGGTGTAGAGCCGTAAGTGGATGGCTTCATGGCAGAGCCGGAGGGAACCGGAGCCACCCTTCTTGTTGATGTAGAATATAGTGACTTGATTGTCGGTTTGTACAAGGAGCGATTTGTTGTGGACCCAAAGTTGGAAGGCCTGAAGGGCATAGTAGTTTGCACACAGCTCCAACAGGTTGATGTGTAGAGGAGACTTTTTGGTGGACCAATGACCTTGAGTGGTGAGATGCAGGAGATGAGCACTCCAGACCATATGGAAGGCATCTGTGGTTAGAGTGTGGTGGCTGCAGAAAAGGACATCCCACCATGAGGCTGGTTGGGAGTATCCACCACCGAAGGGACTGGCGCAATTGATGATTGTGTCTGGACAGAGGAACCTGGCATCGAAGGGATTGAGTATGCTGATTCCAACTGAGCTTGAGGTGCCACTGGAGAGGGTGAATGTAAAGGCATGCAAACAGAACCACGTACACTGAGGCTGCCGTGTATCACAACAGGCAGAGGATAGTACGTGCTGAAACCCGTGGAGAAGCCAGGAGCTGGGTAGTGAGCTGTTGCAGGATGGTTATTCTGCTGGGAGGTAAGTAAGCTCGCGCTACAGTTGTGTCTAAGCGAGCTCATATGAATTCCAGAATCTTGACGAGGTTTGAACTCTGACTTTTGGAAGTTGATGATGAAGCTGAGTTGCTGGAGGAGCAAGGCTGTCGTGTGGATTGATACTTGAGTTGAGGCCTTGTTGGGACCTGAAATGAGCTAGTTGTCCAGACAGGGGTAAACACAGAGGCCTTGTCTGTGTAAGTGCGCTGCAGCGACCAGCAGGCACTTCATGAAGACTCTTAGAGCTGAAGAGAGTCTGAAGAGTATTACTCTGTACTGGTAGTATTCCTTCTTGAAGGAGAACCTCAGGAATTTACATAAGAACATAAGATATGCCATACTGGGTCAGACCAAGGTCCATCAAGCCCAGTATTCTGTTTCCAACAGTGGCCAATCTAGGTCATATGTACCTAGCAGTTTCCCCAAAAGACACAAGTTCCACAGTGCTTGTACTGGGTCAAGCATTGATATCTTCGGTCACTTCTTAATAATGGTTTATGGACCTTTCCTCCAGGAACTTGTCCAAACTTTTTTTAAACCCAGCTACACTAACAGCCTTTACTACATCTTCCGGTAACAAATTCCAGAGTTTGATTACACGTTGAGTGAAAAAATATTTTCTTTTATTAGTCTTAAATAGTTTACCCTGTAGCTTCATTGCATGTCCCCTAGTCTTTCTATATTCTGATAACGTAAGCAATCGATCTACGTTTACCCGTTCTACTCCGTTCATTAATTTATAGACTTCTATCATATCTCCCCTCAGCCGTCTCTTTTCCAGGTTAAAGAGCCCTAACCTTTTTAGCCTTTCTTCATAGGAGTATCCTTCCATCCCCTTTACCACTAGTGATGAGAGTGAATGGGAATATGGGTGTAGGCATCTTTGAGATCTAGAGGTATAAGAGATATAGAATGGTGACTGGAGATGCTATCTTGAATTTTTCCTTTTTGATAAACAGGTTGAATTCCCAGAGATCGAGGATGGGGCAAAGGCCTCTGGACTTTTTGGGGATAAGGAAGAACCGGGAGTAGAAGCCTTGGTTGTGTTCTGATTCCGGTACAGCTTCAATTGCACAGCCGCAGAGTAAGGCCGATATCTCTTCTTTGAGAATGGGCAGGTGAAAGGGGGGGGGGGGGTCTAGCTTGCTGGGGGTAATGCCTGAGGAGGGTGGCCGTGAAATAGAGTTTGTAACCAGTTGAAATGATGCTGAGAACCCATTTAACTGAGGTGATGAAGTGCCAGGCTTTCTGGAAGTGCTTAGACGCGCCCTCCTACAGGTAGATAGTCAAAAGCTGTGGGTCAACTTGGTGGGTTGCTCTGAGATGACAACAGATTAATTCCTGTCTCTTTGTCTGGAACGCTGAGGTTAAGCAAGAGCAGGCTGACGCTGAGGTGGATGCCAAAAATAAGGTTGAAAATGCCATGCTGGAAGAACTGGTAGTGATACGCTGTTCTGTACTGAAGGTATGGAGGATGCCGGGATGGCTGGGCAGGCTCCGGTGGTTGAGCTGAGAGTTCTCGCATTGTGGAAGAATGTTCTTTCACTTCCAAAACAGCCGCTTGTACTTTATAACCAAAGAGGCTATCTCCTTGACAGGGAACATCTGCCAGTCGGTCATGAAGATCTTCCCTGAGACCGGAAACTCGGAGTCAAGCTGTGTCTCTAGCAAAGATGAAATCTTCTTTGATTTTTTTTTGTTTTTTTTGACTGACGGAATGCTATCAATGACATGCTCTTTTTTTTTTTTTTTTTTGGTGGTGAGAGACTGAGGAGAGGTTGGAGGAGGGCCTCCACAAACGCTGTCATCCAGTTGCTGCTTGATTCCTATTTTTTTTTTTTTTAAAGAAACCCCAAGTGTTGGAAAAAAACGCGGCAGCAGAGCCAGAGTTCCGACACATTTTTTTTTTAAACCAGAGGTGCCGGCAGAAGCAGGGAAACACACAATAACTGGGGAAAACAAAAACCAAAGAAAGGAAATTGAAAATTTGCGATCCTGACAGAGGAGAGGAGAGCCGTGCTGCACTGAGAAGACAGAACAGAAAGGCTGAAGGAGACCAGAACGGGACAGCAAGACGGCAATCGAGGAGAGCCCAGCACAGGCATTGTCAACAGACAGCACCTGGAGTGTGCCTGCATAACCCGTTTGTATCAGGAGAAAAGTGTTGTTTCACTGGCTGGAGTCCAGGGTTGGCCCAACCATTAGGCAAACTAGGCAGCAAATTCTAGAGGGCGGCAAAGAGAAGGGCACTGACTTGCAGAATTTATTGTTTAGCACTGAATGCCTTTCTCTTTGATGCCCTCTAGAATTTGCTGCCTAGTTTGCCTAGTAGTTGGGCTGGCCTTTATTTATTTATTTATTTTACATTTCTTATATGCCTCCTTTCATGATATCAAGGCGGTTTACATTGAACAAACTGAAATTACATTGAACAGGGCATTATAACGTGGAGATAACTATTTCACAGGGAACATGGGCAATGGAGGGTTAAGTGGCTTGCCTAAGACCACAAGGAGCACCTGTGGGACTAGAAACCCCAGTCCTTCCGGCCCAAAGTTGCTGTCCTCTAGTGGGATTTGAACCCCAGACCTTCCGGCCTGAGGTAACTTGCCCCAACTTTGACTCCCAAGAACTGACCATTCATTGGATCATTTTCTGTTGGTCCCATTCCTTGCAGTCACTGTTCTATCACCTATATCCGTCACTTCTACTCAGCAGCTGCGGAGTTTACCAGTGGTCAGAAGGCAGCCCATTGCTACCATTGTTGCCATCCATTTCCAGGATCTGCAGCAGCGGCAATTACTCAAACATCATCGCAACGCTTTCCTAAATCTCCAGCTCTGAGAGGCTGTTTGTGCATCTACCCTTTCTGAAGCAAGATGCAGAGTTGATGTTTGCATGGGGGAGGAAGTGGCTAGACCATCTGCTTCTGCCCCCATGTAAAAGGAAGTAGGCATCATACTTTGGAGGAAGTAGACACACCAACAGCCCCACGGTGCCGGAGATTTAAGTAAGTGCTGTTGGGCTGTTTGAAGTAATTGCTGCCGCTGCAAGTCCTGGAAAAGGGCGGCAGTGGTAGCAATGGCAGGGGTAGGAACAGGGGGAGGGCATAAGGAATGAGGTTCACCTAGGGTGCCTCATAATCTCCAGGAACAAGCAGGAATGAGTCTTCACATATGGGTACGTCGGTACCGACGGAGCCTGCGCGGGAACGCTCCCCAGCGTCCAATCAAAAAGCTTTTGGGAGCATCCCTCAGCGCCTGCGTGCTGCCTTCCCGCCTTTCCAACTGTCTCTCCTCAGTTTTCGTTTTTCCGCGGAGCCGGCGGGACGTCCTCCTGTCACCGCAGAAAATCTTTTCTTTAAATCTTTAATTCTTTTTTTTCTTCTGGTCGCGGCTGTCTCCCCGACTCCACCGGTACCGCCGGTGTTTTTTCTTTTTCTTAAATTCAGGGAGATTTTTTTCCCTCAGTTTCTCTTAAATGTTTTGGGCCTTCTAGGCCTCTCCATCATGGAGCCGCCACCTTCTTTTCCTAAAAAGTGTCTAAGCTGTGGTGGTACAGTTTTGTTTTTAGACTCCACGAACTGGTGTCTAACCTGTTTGGGTCCTGACCATTTTCCTCCGGAGCCATTAGGCTACAATGTTGTGAGAAGAGATTTTCCATTTCGAGTTTCCCTCGATACCGAGTTCCCTTCCACCGTCAGGGCACCGACCATTTCTTCTTCTCCACAGGATCAGGTAACCCACAAACAGTCTGTTAAGACTAGCCAACCCTTGAATGTTAGGTCTCATGAACAGCATGATAACGGCTCTGGCCTTGCCCTCAAGGGTCCATTGGCTTCAAAACCCCGGCGGGAGTCTTCGGCCTCCAAAGCCTATCAGGGGTTTCAGGTTGTTCCTGGGGCTCACCCCTCACAGAACATACCTAAGCCATGCTCGGTGGTGGCATCCGCTTTGAGTGGTACCGATACCCCGGCATCGGCACTGGTGTTGAGCGATTCACTCCTCACCAGGGATCGTCATCTGGCTTTCTCGGTACCTTCGGGACCGGTCGATACGTTCCAGATTGACTTTCCAGTATCGGCATCACCGCCGATACTACCTCCAACGTCGGTACCCTCTAGACATGCATCGATAGACTCGCTTCCTTTGATGCCGAGTCTGGAATCAATCTCTAGTCTGGAAGACTGGGTACCGACACGTCTCGGAACCGACGCTTACCGCTTCCGCATGGTCGGTACCGAGGGTGATTACCAAAGGCCTTCGGTTACCTCGGTACCGATTAAGCAGCCACCAATGACTGCTTCGATGTCGGTATCGCCTTCGATTCCGACACAGCTATCGGTATCGGTATCGGTACCGGTACCCGCAGTAACATCGGGGCCAGCTCCTTCCATGCTTCTTTCACCAGGATCGCTCCTTTCTATACCAAGTTTGGAGTCGATACCGGGCATGGACGATGCAGTACTGACTGTCTCAGGTCCTGACCTCCAGTACCAGCATCCATTCTTTAAGGATCCTTTCTTGCACCGTGCAGGATCTTCTATTCCTATATTCTCCAGTAGATCCTCCGGTGCCCAGGCTAGTTCTTCAGGTCTAGCCTGTCCAGGGACGGTTCCCTTTGGAGATCCTTCTTTTCAGAATTTTCTCCTGAATATGGCAACATCTCTTGCTATTCCTATCCCTGGCTATGATCCTATACAGGACTCTCTTTCTACTAGAGATAAGGAAACTATAATGCTTCCTTTACATCATTCCTTACAGGATCTTCTTCTAAGAATGTGGGAAGCACCTTTAAAGGTACCCTCACCTTCTAGAGCAACTGATCTTCTGTATCAGGTGCCCCCCTCTCCAGGGTTTCAAAAGACTCAACTTCCCCATCATTCCATTGTGGTGGAATCAGCAATGAGGAAGGTGAAAAGTAAGAAAAAGCACTCTTTTTACCCACCAGGTCGTGAGTCTAGGACACTAGATGCCTTTGGACGTCAAACCTTCCAGACATCCATGCTGTCAACAAGGATTCTCTCATATATTTTTTATATGAATCTTTCCCTTCAGGAGGTCACAAAGAAATTATATCTTTTGACTCCTTTTCTTTCAGAACCCAAGACTACAGACTATTCCTTACTACTTAGTCATATTCAAAGTATCTCTTGGTTTCTTACTCGTGCTTCCCTAGACTCCTTTGAGTCTGTTAGCAGAACTTCTGCTATAGCCATAGGGGCACGACGTAGAGCCTGGCTTCAAGCTTCAGATTTAAACAAATGGGCACAACAAAGACTGGGTAATACTCCTTGCACTGGAGAAAATCTCTTCAATAAGGAGTCTTTACATCAGGTTGCTCAGTGGTCCACTGACTTCCGTTTCTGATGGCTATCCTAAGCCTTCTCCTTCCCCAGTAGGTAGGAAATGCCCTACCAAACCTTCTTTCCCTAGGAGGAGAAGGTTTTACTCTTCTCCTGCCCATCATACAGATGTTCCCAAGCAGGGGAAACATCGCCCTGGTCTGAAGAATCCAAACTCTCGCCAGGCTAAACAAACCCAGCAGCCATATAGTTCTGATTAATCTATTTTCTGCCTCTTGGAGTTTACAACCTACAGTTGACTTCTTCTCAGCAGAAGTTTTTCACTGTTTTTTCATTCAAAACTCTACACATGGATTCCTTTTCTCAGGACATCCAGTTGCTCCTAGGTATGCTGAGCTGTCAGGATCTTCATGTCTATGAGTCACAGGTTTCTCCTCTTCTTCCTGCAAGAAGAGAGGTTTAACAACTATCCCATAATAGTTTTCTGTACCAACATGAATTTTTCCTTCCACAGACTTACCATATGGTAAGTCACCCTTCAGCTCCTGTTTCTCTACCCTCTTATCCAGGGTTTCCCCTGTAAGAGTGGTACCATACCACTGGAGGGCTTCTTTAGCCTTTCTAGTCTTTCTTTCCATTCCAGTGTGGAGTTTTTTCTCTTGAGTACTCCCTCCTTTTGCCTGGGCAGCTCATCGGACAGGGACAGGAATTTTCTCTCTTGTTCTGTCTGTTCTTTCTGTTTTACACAGAAAGATTCTCTCTGCTGTCTTATTCAGCAGCTGCCCATGCAGGAGTTCCAGTGATTGGACTACTGGTACTTTCCACAAGTTTCCAGTCTTGTCCTCCACTGCTTTCTGTCTCGCCTTAGTAGTGATTCCAAGACAGTGTTACATCTTCTTGGATAATCCCTATCACTACAGGCTTATCACACTATCTTTTATTCTTGCCATCTCCAATTCCTTGGGGTTTGGCGGCATAGTTGACGTGGCTGCTGTTTTTTTCCAACAGCCAGTTCTATCTCCCAATTCTCCTGCATAATGCTCTCTGCAATCCTACAGAGAAGCTTTCCACTATGGGCCCTTGCTAGAGAGCATGGGTTTTTTTCTCTAATGACTATCCTATATGGTTGAAAAAGGCTTCCTCAGTCATCCCCCATGACTGTGAGGGTTCTTCACACCCTACTTTCTCCTTTTTAATATAAAGGACATAAGCCTTCTCTACGTGAAAGTCTAAAGAGTTGTCCAATTCCTACAGGGAATATGCTCTTTTTTCCTTGCAGCTTGTTCTCATGGTATCCTAATTCTTCATGGACAGCATATATTTAACTGAAAAACGCATGATACCCCTTTTTGTCCCTCAAGTGGGTCAACCTGGTATCTCATCCCATGCGTTTTCTGTCCATTTACCATGCTAGAGTTCTACAGGACTCAGGACTTGCTCTTTACAGACTGATATTATCCTCTGTTTTTTCACGCAACCATCCTGGTTATTTCACTGGATAGCATTCCTGCACCATCATAACCAGGGGGAATAGATTCTCTATATATTCCTTCAAGTAGGTTCCACCTTCTTGTTATTGGATGAATCTTTCCTCTTCACATCTCCCATGTGAATGTTCTTATAGGCATATCTCTGTCTGCTTAATTGCAGACATTTATCTTTAGACTTATATATTCATATATGTATATATATCTATGTACATCTCTATAGATACATATGTCTGTCAGCTGCGTGTGCATATGTTATGCCCCTCTAGATCTCACTATAGACATGTATATATACCCATATATATGTATATATACACACATATATGTATATATATATATATATATATATATATATATATATGTTTATCTGTCGAGATGCTTCGTTATAGGTAGATATGTATTTAAATACAGTCAAACCTCGGTTTTCGTGTGCCCCGGTTTTCGTTGGTTTCGGTTTTCGACGTCTTTTCTAACTCAGATCTTGTCTCGGTTATCGGTTTTCGCCTCGGTTTTCGTCAGGAACCAGTGCTGCCAGATCTGAAAATCTACACCCTCGCGCTGGTCTGCCCGCCCAGTCCCGGCATCACTACCCCCCCCCGGACTCACCCGATCGCGTGTTGAGAAGCCATTGTCAGCTGAGCAACATCCTCGAGCCAGAGATGCAAGGATTGCACAGAGAGGAAGGCCCCGATCTCTCCACCGCCTGCCTGTTCTCTGGAGCGCCCCCTCAGGCTCGGAGGTAGCAGGGTAGCTGTCAATGTAAGCAGGAGATGTTGCATGGATGTGGGAGGCAGCGATCAGATTACAGTGCCGTACAGTACAATATCTGTGTGTTTGCTGTCCTGTGGACGATCGGGCAGGTGAGAGAAGTGACAGGAGCTGGGTGTCTGGAACGGATTACATTGAATTTACATTATTTCCTATGGGAAATATTGCTTCGGTTTTCGTACGTTTCGGTTTTAGTCAGACTGCTTAGAACGGATTAATCATTACAACCGAGGTTTGACTGTACATATCTCTCTGTCTATGCTCATAAAGGTTTTACCTTCCTAAATGTTCCAGACAGTGGGCTTTGCACATGTTCATACTGTTCCACAGTATGTTTGAGGTATTATGCACACAACCACTGCTGTGGTACTGACAGCTCCTACCATAACCCTAGGTTTAGGTATCCCTGAAGCTCCATGCTCCAATATCTTCTTACCTCTCACCAGTTAGGAAAGACATGGTGGATCTTCAGTAGATCTGAGGTTTCAACTCCTCAGACATCTGTCCTTTCTTTGGGAATACGGGTTTTTTTCCCATACCCCTTCTTCCCTCAAGGACTAGGCCAGTTTGTCCAAATCGGTCAGTCTTCCTCTTTTGCTCCTACTGTGAGTAACTCTGTAACCAAAAGAGGTTTCAGCTTTTTCCATAAAGCTTCCTACTAAAGACCTACCGTTTTTGTACTACCCCAGTTGAATCCTGGGGTCACCTGTCACTTCCAGATTTTGACCTTCACCTTCACTTCAGTGAGGTCACCTTGAAGATTCCTCTACTGGATCCCCAGTAGACTCCATCAGCCTCTCTACTTCCTGCAATCCAGTAGGTGAGGTCCATATTGTGATTGTTCATTTCAATATATTTCATGATAATTATCATACATACAAGGACTCCTTGCCTGTAGTCCTATCTTAGGTTAGCTGTTTTCTACAGCTCCTCTCTTTTTCAACTCCTACCCTCCATCCTCAGGATGCCTGGCCTTATGAGGTGTAGCATGTTTCAATCTCCAACATGCTAGGGCTCCAGGCATCTTAGCTTGGGAGTCCCCATATGTGAAGACTCATTCCTGCTTGTTCCTGGAGATAGCACAGTTACTTACCTGTAACAGGTGATCTCTGGGAACAGCAGGAATAAGTCTTCACAACCCACCCACCTCCCTAGGAGTTGTATCTCTCTATCTATCTTTCCTTTCCTCTCTCTCTCTCTTTGTCTCAGCTATAAAACTCAACTGAGGAGAGACAGTTGGAAAGGCGGGAAGGCAGCACGCAGGCGCTGAGGGATGCTCCCAAAAGCTTTCTGATTGGACGCTGGGGAGCGTTCCCGCGCAGGCTCCGTCGGTACCGACGTACCCATATGTGAAGACTTATTCCTGCTGTTCCCAGAGATCACCTGTTACAGGTAAGTAACTGTGCTTTCTTGCACCATTAGAGCTTTTTTTTGAGGGGTACATGGTGGTACAGAGTACCGGCACCTCTTTCATTGTCTTCTAAAATTGACCATTGGTACTCATCTTTTTATGAAAGAGCCTTGCATATGAGTACCGGCACCTTTTTTCTAGGAAAAATGCACTGCTCCTACTATTAATAATAATCAGTGCATTTTTCCTAGCAAAAGAGGTGCTGGTATTCATATGCAGGCTCTTTCATTAATAAACAAAGACCAAGGATCAGTTTTAGTAGGCAATGAAAAAGGTGATGATAGTACCACCAGGTATCCCCTCAAAATATGCCCTGCTACCAGGGCCGACCCCAGAGTTGTTTCAAGGTGTTGGAGTCCTAAGCAAGCCTTATGCCGCCCCTCCCCCAGCTGTCAGAATCTATTGTTTAGCTTTGAATACCCTGTCCCCCCCCTGGAGTTGCTGCCCTAGGCAACCACCTAGTTTGCCTTGTGATTGGGCCATCCCTGCCTACTAATAATCATTTCTATAGTGCTACTAAGCATATGCAGTGCTGTATACATACACATAAGAGAAAGCCCCTTCTCAACAGAGTTTACAATCTGTTCAAGACAGACAAACAGAACAAACAGGGGCCTAAGGTAATTCTACAGGGAAATGATTAAAATGCACATGGGTGTAGACAGGAGGATGAGAGTCAGGATCCAAAAGCAGCGTCAAAGAGATGAGTTTTTAGCCTGGATTTGAATTGGACCAGAGATAGAGCCTGTTGCACCAACTTGAGTAGTCTTTTCCAGGCATATGGTGCAGCAAGGTGGAACAACTGTGGTCTGGAATTGGCAGTAGAGAAGTGATTTGCTAGATGAATGGAGTTGCTGAGGAGGGGTGTAGGGAGAGATAAGAGAGGCGAGCTACTGAGGAGCTGCTTCCTCCTCTCCCTACACTGGACATAAAAAGCCATAGTCCTCTCTCTCTCTCTCTTTCTCCTCCCAGCCACTGCTTAATGCACTGTAGCACACTACCCTTCAGTCACTGCTCCATTGTAGCAGACTATTATCTTGCACTATGGGTTACTTCTTCACTCAATCCTTGTCATCCCCCACTTTCAGTCAGTGGTTCACCCACTGTACAAAACCATTTTCCTCTCCTGGTCACTGCTTCACCTGCTGTACTGAAGAATCCCATGGGTACCACTCCATCAACTGCACTAAATCATCCCATGGTTGTTGGTACATTAATTACACCAAACCAGTGTGGATCCAAATGCTAAATGGGATCTATCATCAGTAGATGGTGTCAAAGAAATAGGGCGGTTACCCCTCCCTCTGGACCTACATTGTGACCTATGCACAGTGGTAGCAATCGGCATGGAGCCTATGAGTCGGTGAATGTTCACAGCTCTGCCCCCTCCTCCAGCATGGGCTTACTGTTAGACTGGAAAGTGATGCAGAATACTGGGGTCTGCGAGTGCACTGTGCTGACTGCTGCTGCTGCTGTCTTCATGCTTTGGATATGCTCTCCAGGCTGCCTGCATTTGAATGGGTGTGCCCCCTTCCTATCTGGGAGAGGTGTGGCATCCCACAGATAGGCATGCATTCTTATGGCTTAAAGGGTCCTCCTTTATCCACAGGCACCCTCCCCTTCTTTCCCTGCTGTGTCAAGGCCCATACCCCCACCACTGTGGAGCAGAGGTTGGGCCCCGCCACCTCCACCTTACACAACTCTATGGCGGCAGTGTCTTTTTTCTTTGGCTGGCTACCTGGTTGATCCTGCCAGTAGCATATACTTGTCTCAAAGATTAAGCCATGCACGTGTAAGCACACATGGCCAGTACAGTGAAAGTGCGAATGGCTCAGTAAATCAGTCATTGTTCCTTTGATCACTTTATCCGCTATGTGTATAACAGGTAATTCTAGAGCTAATACATGCTGATAAGTGCTGAGCCCCTGGGATGTGTGCGTGCAAGTGGGGGAAGGAAGAAATGGATGAAAAAGGAGAAGAGAATGGGGGGTCTGCTATTTTGTTTTCATCATCATTTCCACAAATTGCACCAAACCATCCCATCACCATCTCCACCAATTGCACCAAACCATTGAAGTCTGCTATCAAAGGAGGTAATTCCCTTGGGAGCTCTTTTGGTAGGGACTGTACCTTGACATTTAGTTTGGGATAGTGGGTTTTGTGGGATTTTTTTTAATGTACCGTACTGTTTTGATGTATATTATTGATTTCATTATGGATTTTTATATTTGGTTTATATTATGTCTTTTTTCATATTTTGTTGTAACGTGCTCTGAGTGCATTTTGCAGAAAGATTTGAAATAAATCTAACATTAGATTGGATTGTCTTAATCTTTAAGACAGATAGAGGATTAGGCTGAATGCTAAAAGTAGGCAAGATCTTCCATTATGCATATACTTGTAACTAGATTGAGGAGGCATTCCTGGGGGTAGTGTTTAGGTTGGGGAGAGACAACTAGCACACATAGATTATAGGTAGGCAGTCTTGCTGAGGTTCTTTCCCCCATTGTACTGGAGGTTGAGAACGTTGCCTGCACCTGGGTCCCTCAGACAGACGCTTGTGTATTTGTGCTTGCAGTTTTTGCTTGTACTGAATAAAGGAATTTTGCTGACAAGTGACTGTGATCTAAGTTTATATTTTCCTGATGTACGGCTCCCATGTACCCAGGCAATCTTGGTGAAAATTAGAGATCTTTTGTAGGTGGACTCGGCCTACAGTTGGGGAGAGACAACTAACACACATAGATTATAGGTAGGCAGTCTTGCTGAGGGTACTGCTTTGCAGAGTTAGATCTGGGGCTAAAGGGGCCCCTGTCCTGTAGAACAGCCTGCCCCTAGATATTAAGGCTGAAACTAGCTACCATAATTTTAGAAAAAAAAGTGAAAGCATGGGTCTTCTCAGTGGTTCTAAGAGCCGGTTGTGTCCCAGGATTCCCATTTCTGAGTGGCAGGGAACTGCCAAGGCGATACAGAGAGGAATAAATTTTAGTGGGAGTTGTGGGTAGGATGTTGGCCTGGATTGGATGGAACGGTTATTATGCACATAAGCCAATATTTTGCTGTGATGTTGATCTTCTGGTTTGATCTACCTGTTTTTTTGTGAGTTCATGTTGCAATTTTTTCTGCATTTGTTGTATCTCCAGGAACAAGCAGGAATGTAGTCTTCACATATGGGTATCGTTGGTACTGACGGAGCCTGCATGGGAACGCCCCCCAGCTTCCAATAGGAAAGCTTTTGGGAGCATCCCACAGTGCCTGCGTGCTGCCTTCCCGCCTTTCCCAACTGTTCCTCTCCAGTTCTTCGTTTTCCGTGGAGCCGACAGATCGCACATCCTGTCACCGCAGAAAAAAATCCCTTCTATTCTTCGTTTTTGTGGTCGCGTATGCCTTCCCTCGACGCTACACCGGTACCGCCGGTTCTTCTTCTTTCTTTTCTTCAAAAAAAAAAACCCTTCCTTCTTGAGTCTTTCCAGTAATTTTCTCTTCAGGTGCCACGCGCCGTTTTGGGCACTAGGCCCAACTTTTCCTTCAGAATGGAAAAACCCGCTTCGGGTTTTAAAAAGTGTTCTAAGTGTGGCGGTACCATCTCCGTCACCAACACCCATGAGTGCCTCAAATGTTTAGGTCCTGTGTGTTCCCTGTGAGATGATGTCGAAAAGGGGCCGGCAGAACCAAGCGGCTAAACTTAGCACCCTTTTTCCCTCCGATGCAGCCTCTGTGGCATCGACATCTTCCAGGGCTTCGTCTTCCTCCCATGGATCTCAGGTAACTAAACATAAATCTAGCCGGTCCTCAAAGGGTAGATCTCCTTCTAGATAGCGAGATGCCTCTGGCGTTGCCCTTGAGGGACTTTCACCAGCAAAATTGCCCCGGCAGGAGGCTTCAGCTTCCAAAGCACTAATGGGGCTCCAGGATGTTCTCGAGGCTTCAACCTCGGCAGAACTACTGGTGCCATGCTCTGGGATACCGGCCGCTTCATCCGGTACCGATACCCAAGCATCAGCAGCATCAATAGACCAGAGATTCTTGGCTATTGAACGCAGTCTGGCGGCTCTTCTCACGGCCTCGATGCCCCTGAAACTGCTTCAGACAATTCAACCGGTACCGGCACCGACTCCGGTGCAGGCACTGACTGCATCGACATCGGCAGGTATTCTACCGGGACCGAGTCATGCGTATCCATCCAGTATCGACAGGTTGATACCGTACCGCTCCGATGCCGACTTCAATCGGTACTGGTACTGTGCCTTGCACGATCACCTGGATCGGAGATACTTCGAATCCTCGGATGAGTCTGAAGACTCTGAAAGCTCTGCCGATACCAGAGTACTTCTTCCTGAGGATTCTTCTTCTCCTCAGCATAGGATGTCTCCACCAGAGGATATGTCCTTTCAGGATTTTATCTGAGATGTGGCTCAAGGTCTTTCCATCACAGTGGCTCCTGAAAAAAAGCCTAGGGCAAAGGAATTAGAAATCCTGCAATACCCTAAAGCTCCCAAGGAGGCAGCTACCTTACCTATTCATGAGATCTTGCATGATCTCATGTTAAGGATGTAGGAAACACCTCTAACCACATCTCCTCACTCTTGAAGACTCGACACCATGTATCGAGTTTCTCCTTGTCCTGGGTTTCAGAAGACTCAATTACCACACCATTCCATGGTGGTGGCATCAGCAATGAGAAGGATAAAGAGTGCAAAAAGTCATGCATCTAATCCTCCAGGACGTGAGGGTAGGATTCTTGACGCCTTTGGACGTCGAACCTTCCAGGCTTCCATGCTTTCTGCTAGGATCAGTTCCTATATCTTATATATGGGAATGTTCCTTAAGGAGGTCACAGGAAATTTAGAGCTTATGAGCCCTCTCCTTCCTGATGATAAGAGGCAAGATTACCTCGCCCTTGTCAAACATGCTCAGGATGTTTCCAAGTTTGTGAATCGTGCAGCTTTTGACTGCTTTGAGTGCATAAGCAGAACCTCTGCCATTGCCATAGGTGCACGTAGGATTGCCTGGCTCCAGGCATCTGACTTGGTAAATTTGGGTACAGGATAAACTAGGATCTCCAAGAACAAGCAGGAATGTAATCTTCACATATGGGTATCGTTGGTACTGACGGAGCCTGCGTGGGAACGCTCCCCAGCGTCCAATAGGAACGCTTTTGGGAGCATCCCTCAGCACATGCACGCTGCCTTCCTGCCTTTCCAACTGTCCCTCTTCAGTTCTTCGTTTTCCACGGAGCCGACAGGACCCATACCCTGTCACCGCAGAAAATTCCGTCTTTAAAATAGTTTTCTTGTGGTTGCATTTGCCTCCGCACGACGCCTACCGGTACCGCCGGTTCTTTTCTTTTCTTTTTTCAAAAAAATTTTATACTTTGAACTGTTTCTCTTCAGAAACTTTTCTTTTTCGGTGCTAGGTGCCATTTTGGGCATTAGGCCTCATATTCCTGAAACATGGAAAAACCAACTAGTGGTTTCAAAAAATGTACTAAGTGTGGTGGTACCATTTCCGTCACTGACACCCATGATTGGTGTCTTAAATGTTTAGGGCCTGAACATTCTCCATCTGAATGTCTCTCCTGTATGGGGATGACTAAGAGAGGAAGACAGAACCAGGCTGCAAAGCTCGGTATTCTCTTTTCTTCGAATGCCAGATCCATTGCATCGACATCTTCAAGAGCCTCCTCTTCCTCCCATGGATCTCAGGTAACTAAACAAAAAAGCCGGTCCTCAAAGGGTAGCTCTCCTGCTAAGCATCGAGAGGCCATTGGCATTGCCCTTGATGGAACCACACCGGCAAAACAGCCCCGGCGGGAGGCTTCGGCTTCCAAAGCATCAATGGGGCTCCAGGATGTTCTCGAGGCCTCGACCTCGCAAGAACTACTGGTGCCATGCTCAGGGGTCCCGGCCGTTTTCACCAGTACCGTCACCCAGGCATCGGCAGTGTCGATAGACCAGAGGTTCCTCGCTATCGAACGCAGCATTGCAGCTCTTCTCACAGCTGCGGTACCGTTGACACCTATGGTTCAATGGGCACCGGTACCGACATCGATACCGGTACCTACACCGGTACAGACACTGGTACCGGTACCGACGATACCGGTACCAACAGTACCGGCCCCGGTGGGAATTCTTCCCACGCCATCTTTGGCTGGAATCGGCAGATCGGTACTGGATCAACTCAGTACTGACTTCGATCGATACCAGGACCGTGCTTTGCATGAGCATCGTGGTCAGGAATACTTCAAACCCTCCGATTCTGAAGACTCTGACAATTCTGCTGGTACCACAGGGTTTCTCCCGGAAGATCCCTCTTCTCCCCAACGCAGAATGTCACCTCCAGAGGACATGTTTTTTCAGGATTTTATTCGTGATGTGGCCAAAGGCCTTTCAATCACGGTAGCTCCTGAACAGGAACCCAGAGCAAAGGAACTGGAAATTCTCCAATATCCTAAAGCTCCAAAGGAAGCAGCCACTCTGCCCATCCATGAAATTCTGCATAACATGATGCTCAGAATGTGGGCGACACCTCTGACTACATCTCCTCATTCTAGGAGGCTTGATACTATGTATTGAGTTCCACCATGTCCTGGATTTCAAAAGACTCAGCTGCCACACCATTCAATGGTGATGGAGTCAGCCATGCATAGGATGAAAAGTGCAAAGAGGCATACATCCAATCCCCCAGGTCGTGAATGCAGGACTCTGGACGCTTTTGGGCGCCAAACTTTTCAGGCTTCCATACTTTCAGCTAGGATCAGTTCATATATACTATATATGGGCATGTTCCTCAAGGAAGTTACAGGAGACTTGGAGCTTATGAGCCCACTTCTCCCAGATGACACGACTTTCTTGCTCTAGTTAAGCATGCTCAAGATGTCTCTAAGTTTGTGAATTGTGCAGCCTTTGACTGCTTTGAATGCATCAGCAGAACCTCTGCTATTCCCATTGGGGCACGACGGATTGCCTGGCTTCAGGCATCAGACTTGGGTACAGGACAAGTTAGGCAACATTCCTTGCACGGGAGAGAATCTCTTTGGCAAGAACTGGCAGAAAAAGACTAACGAGTTAGATGCTGACAATACCACTCTAGATAGATTGTCAAAATCTACAACCACTCCAGCCAAAAAGAAGCCTTATAAGAAACCCTCTTTCAGCAAAAAGAGGAAATTTTATCCTTCCTATACCCAGCAGAGTCAAACTCAGGGTCAGGTTGCCCAAAAGGGACAAACTAGACAGCAAAAGAAGCCAAAAGGCCCGAGAGCCCAACCAGCTCCGCAGGTTCAGCCCCCTCAAGGGCTTTGACTCCTTCCTATAGAGCTTAGCTTTCCTGCCTCTGAGGGGTCCCCAACATCCCAGGCAGGTTATGCCACTTTGCCAACAGATGGCATCAGATAACAGCAGAAGATTGGACTCTGTCCATTGTAGGAGAGGGGTACAAGCTCCATTTTCACAGCATGCCTCCTCCTACTATGGTTACACGATGCAGGGTTCCACATTGGGAACCACCACCCAGGAAAAGGATTTAAGGATTTAGGCGTCATTGTGGATGACGTGTTGAAGCCATCGGCCCAGTGTGCAGCGGCGGCCAGGAGAGCAAATAGAATGCTGGGTATCATAAGGAAAGGAATGGAAAATAAAACAAAAGATATTATAATGCCTCTATATCATTCCATGGTGAGACCGCACCTTGAATATTGTGTGCAATTCTGGTTGCCGTATCTTAAAAAGGATATAGCGTTATTAGAAAAGGTTCAGAGAAGAGCCACCAAAATAGTAAAGGGGATGGAAGGATACTCCTTTGAAGAAAGGCTAAAAAGGTTAGGGCTCTTTAACCTGGAAAAGAGACGGCTGAGGGGAGATATGATAGAAGTCTATAAATTAATGAACGGAGTGGAACGGGTAAACGTAGATCGATTGTTTACATTATCAAAATATAGAAAGACTAGGGGACATACAATAAAGCTACAGGGTAAACTATTTAAGACTAATAAAAGAAAATATTTTTTCACTCAACGTGTAATCAAAATCTGGAATTTGTTACTGGAGGATGTAGTAAAAGCTGTTAGTGTTGCTGGGTTTAAAAAAGGTTTGGATAAGTTCCTGGAGGAAAGATCCATAAACCATTATTAAGAAGGGACCCAGGATATCAATGCTTGACCCAATACAAGCATTGTGGAACCTGTGTCTTTTGGGGAAACTGCTAGGTACGTATGACCTAGATTGGCCACTGTTGGAAACAGGATACTGGGCTTGATGGACCTTGGTCTGACCCAGTTTGGCATATCTTATGTTTTTTATGTTTTTTACAATTCTAAGGCAATTCAATTCTCAAACCTCTGCAGACAATCTGCTAGATCATGAGGTCTCAACACTTCTTGCCCAGGGGGCAATAGAAGAGGTACCCCTTCTTCAATGGGGTGCAGGGTTCTACTCCTATTTTCTTATTCCAAAGAAAACAGGACACAGACCCATTCTAGACCTCAGAGAATTGAACAAATACCTGTTCCAAGAGAAGTTCAAAATGATTTCTCTTGGAACTCTTCTGCCATACCTTCAAAGCCAGGATTGGCTTTGCTCTCTAGACTTAAAGGATGCATACACTCACATTCTGATCCATCCAAATCACAGGAAATTCTTACGATTCCTTTTCAAGGGAAAACATTTCCAGTACAGGGTTCTTCCCTTTGATCTGGCTTCAGCCCCAAGGGTATTCACGAAATGCATGGCAGTAGTAGCTGCATTTCTACGAACCCTGGGGATATTCGTCTTCCCTTACTTAGACGACTGGCTCATTCGAGCCCCTACAGTTGCAGAGGCCAGCACTGAACTGTCTCGCACAATGCTTGGGGTTGGTAATAAACTTCACAAAATCCCAACTTGTTCCTTCCCAATGCCTGGAATTCATAGGGGCCTGTCTAGATACCAGACAGGCAAAGGCTTTCCTTCCACAGGCCCGGTGTTTTCGCATAATGCAACTAGCTTCTCAAGCAGCAGGGAAATCCTCCCTAACTGCTCGAGAGCTACTACAGTTGCCGGGACATATGGCATCCACAGTTCATGTAGTCCCATATGCTCGCCTCCACATGCGAGGAGCTCAGTGGACCCTATCCACACAGTGGACACAGGCCACAGGACATTTATCAGACAAAATAGTAAACTCTCAATGACTAATTTTCTCCCTCCAATGGTGGCAATCACTAGAAAATCTGACAGTGGGGTCTCCTTTCCATAAACCCCTTTTTCAGGCCACCCTAACAACAGATGCATCACAGGTGGGTTGGGGAGCACACCTGAATCATCTCTCTACCCAGGGCACCTAGACTCCACAGGAGGCTGGTCTACACATAAACCTCCTGGAATTAAGAGCAATCTATTTAGCTCTTCGAGTATTCCACGCCCAGCTCAGCTACAAGAAAGTCCTAGTTCAGACGGACAATCAAGTAGCCATGTTCTATGTGAACAAGCAGGACGGAACAGGCTCTCTGTCGTTATGCAACGAAGCTTTACGACTGTGGGCCCTCACAGAGAGTATCAAATTCACCTTCTAGTGGTATATCTTCCAGGCATTCAAAACCTTTGGGCAGACAAACTCAGTCAAGTATTGCTGCCTCACGAGTGGTCTCTCCACCTAGACCAGGTGGCAAAGATATTTCATTTCTGGAGCACTCCAGACATAGACCTCTTTGCAAGTCCATTGAATGCCAAACTTCCCCGGTTCTGTTCCAGGATTCTGGCTTACAATTGTCAGGCAAGGGATGCCTTCCTCCTTCACTGGGGTCAGGACTTCCTTTATGCCTTCCCACCCATTCCCCTCATCCCCAAAACACTCTTCAAGCTTCAGAGAGACAGGGGTCGTATGATTCTTATAGCGCCACGATGGCCACGCCATCCCCTGCTTCTACATCTCTCTCTAGTTGCACCTCTGGAGTTAGGGCATGCTCCAGATCTCCTTTCCCAAGAGGATGGGATGCTATGGCACCCGAGTCCCAAGTCCCTGCATCTCACGGCCTGGTTGCTGAAGGCTTAGACCTCCAGGATTTCAACCTGTCCCAACAGGTAAAGGATATCCTTCAGGCTTCTAAAAAACTTTCCACGAGAAGATCTTATGCCTTCAAGTGGAAACCTTTTACTATATGGTGCTCCAAGAAGGGATTAAACTCCCTTGTCATACCTTTAGAATCGATACTAGAGTATCTCCTTCACTTATCGAATTCTGGTCTAAAGACCAATTCGGTAAGAGTCCATCTTTGTGCAATTGCAGCTTCTTATAAGCCTCTGAATGGACAACCAATTTCCTCTCATCCACTCATATCCAGATTTATGAGAGGTCTTCTGTTAACCAAACCTCCCATTAAGCCACCACCGGTGGCATGGGATCTAAATCTAGTTCTCGGGCAGCTCATGAAGCTGCTTTTTGAGCCTTTAGCCACTACAGCCCTTATGTTTTTGACCTGGAAGGTCATCTTCCTAATTGCAATCACCTCTGCACGTCGCAATAGTGAACTGCAAGCTTTATTGGCTGATCCTCCTTATACTAGGTTTCATCATGATAAGGTTATTCTTAGAACTCATCCACACTTTATGCCAAAGGTGGTTTCGCCTTTTCATTTTAATCAATCAATTTATCTTCCTGTATTTTTTCCGAGGCCTCACGCCTCTAATGCAGAAAGAAAACTTCATACTTTGGATTGTAAAAGAGCCTTAGCCTTAGCCTTTTACCTACAGAGAACACAGCAACATAGAAAGTCCTCACAACTTTTTATAGCTTTTGACTCTAGTTATTTGGGACTTCAAGTCTCCAAAAGAACTTTATCTAAATGGATTGCCCAATGCATATCCTTTGCTTATGAGAGTAAGGGTCTTCCTCTTCAGGGCCATGTCACAGCTCATAACGTGAGAGCCATGGCAGCTTCCATGGCTAAACTCCACTCCGTGTCTATCGATGACATTTGTCGAGCAGCCACCTGGGCTTCGGTACACACCTTCACAGCCCACTACTGCCTAGATAGAGCCTCCAGTTGGGATGCCTTCTTTGGCCAGGCTGTTCTTCAAAATCTCTTTCAAACCTAATTCAACTCCTACCCACCAACCCTGGTGGAATGCCAGAGATCCATGGGAGAAAGGATGCCTAGCTTTCTAGGGTGGCAACTTCCTGGGGCTATCTACCTGGCATCTTCAGCTAGGGAGTCCCCATATGTGAAGACTACATTCCTGCTTGTTCCTTGAGATAGCGTAGTTACTCACCTGTAACAGGTGATCTCTGGGAACAGCAGGAATTTAGTCTTCACAACCCACCCACCTCCCCTAGGAGTTGTCTCTCTCTCTCTTTGTCTCTTTCCTCTCTCCCTCTATCCTTTCACTCAGCTACAAACTTAACTGAAGAGGGACAGTTGGAAAGGCGGGAAGGCAGCGTGCATGTGCTGAGGGATGCTCCCAAAAGTGTTCCTATTGGACGCTGGGGAGCGTTCCCGCGCAGGCTCCGTCAGTACCGATGATACCCATATGTGAAGACTAAATTCCTGCTGTTCCCGGAGATCACCTGTTACAGGTGAGTAACTATGCTGAATATTCCTTGCATAGGAGAGAATCTCTTTGGCAAGAATTGGCAGGAAAAAGCTAATGAGATAGATGCTGACAATATCACTTTGGATAGATTGTCCAAATCTACAGCTGATCCTGCGAGGAAAAAATCCTCTAAGAAACCATTCTTCAGTAAGAAGAAGAAGTTTTATCCCTCCTATACCCAACAGGGGCATCGTTTAGGTCAGTCTGCCAAAAAGGGACAGCAGCAACAACCTAGGCAAAGAAAGACAAAAGCAGCTAAGCCTCAACAGGGGCTTTGACTCCTATCTAGAGAACTTTGCCTTCCTGGCCCTGAACGGCCTAGAACCCTCCACCATCCCAGGAAGGTTATGTCATTTTGCCCCCAGATGGGGTCAGATAATTATTTTCCTTATTCTTCTTTTTGTGGTCGCGTCTGCCTTCCTCAACGCTACACCGGTACCGCTGGTTCTTCTTTCTTTCCCTTTTAAAAAAATTAAATTCTTTTTTCCAAAAACTTTTTCAAGATCACGGGGGGGGGGGGGGGAGGGGGTTGAACTATCTACATTTCAGACTATGTACAGGTTAATGCTGTCTATCATGTTTGAATCTTGTGGGGGAGGGGGTTATGCTGCTGTGTTGAATGTTCCATGAATAGATGTGTCTTTAGGTGTTTTTCAAAAGTCTTGAGGTCTGCAATTATTGTTACAATGTAAACCGTTTTCACTGAAATGATAAAGCGGTATAAAAAACCTGTTAAATAAATAAACTGGGAGATCAAGCCAAACACATGCACACAGAAGTCGGTGCAAGTTTGGCATGCTCTCCCACAGACATAGGGGCACCACATGGCTAATTTGCATATGTGCCCCAACAGTATTTTGATGGCATTGGGGGCTTTCCACAATGCCATCAAAAAACTGCTGGGGGGCTGGCGCCCCCAACAGAAAGCAAATCCTTGGTGGCCCAGCAGCCCCAATCCCCCTATCCGCACAACTAAAAATAACCCTGGTGGCTCAGTGGCCCTGACCCCCTCGCCCAACTAAACATAACCCTTGTGGCCCAACAGCCCCAATCCCCTCACCCGTCCAACTAAAAATAATCCTGGTGGCCCAGTGGCCCTGACACTCTACCTACCCAAATAAAAACATCCCTGGTGGCCCAACAGCCCCAATCCCCTCACCCGTCCAACTAAAAATAATCCTGATAGCATAGCGGCCACAACCGCCCCCCCCCCCATCTCCCAGTACCTTTAAAAAGGAGCGGGAGCGCTACCTACGCGCATCCATTCCTGAGCCACCATCTTGAAAAACGGCAGCGCTTGGCCTTGCGCAGTGCACCAGATGGTATCAGACTGCCATATAAGGTAATTTGACACTTCCCTTCAGATGATACAGGCATCATGGAAAGCCTCTGATGCCATCAAAATACTATCAGGAGTGCATGCTAGATGTTTAAGCCACCTCAAGAACAGGCATATAGATATTGGTTCTAAGGCTGGTTATGAAATCCTCTACACGTTTCTCTGCATTGGGTGCAGACAATATTAGCATGCCATTTTAATATGTGCAATGTATTTGCCTATAATGTAAATACTTTTGGCATAATGTGTGCATTAGCTTTTCCTTTGCTGTTTACATGTACGTCTGTCTCTTTTCTGCATTTGGCTGTGATGGTAATTGTGCCTAAAAGTTGTGTTATCTGCACGTAAATGCCACACTAATTTTCTGCATTGACCCCTGTATTTGTAGATTAATCATATAAATACTTTCTGTGTAAACTTCTGCCCCTGGGTTTTGTTTAGGGTAAATTGTTTTAATTACACCAGCCTTGTCTCTGGTTTATCTTATATAAGAGTTTCCTCAGTACTCTTAACAAGAGATAAGTATGTGGCTAAATCTAACTTGTACTGCAGTAAACCTGCCTGTATCAGACCATGCTAGGAAACCTAACAGACTGTGATTTAACCTGATTCAATTCTGTTTGACTCAGCAAGGAATCAAAAGTATCAACCAGGTACTGCATCTGGGCCCGAGCTTCAGGGAAAAGACTGTGTGATTGTCCCCTGTGGAAGCTGATCAAAACAGAACAAAGATGTTGGCTCTGTTTTGGGTTGCTCAGAGAGAGAGAGAGGATATTAAAATCAGTCCATGGATTTGTCTGCGAATGGAGAGGGCTAAAATTTTATTTAGAAACCGGTATCCTCGTCCATTGTTATTGTTAAATTGTATTTTATCTTATTGTACCCTTTAGTATCTTTCATTTGAAAAGGTGGGCTATAAATTGTTAAATGAAATTTAATTAAGTCCTATGTTCACTGTTTCATTGATTGCATCTAACCATCCTATGATCACCACTCCATTAATTATACTAAACCATCCTATGGTCAGTGTTCCACTGATTGCATCAAAGTATCCCATGTTTGCTGCTCCACCCTCTGGTATCACCATCCTGCAGTAACCTTTCAACTGATTACATTAAATCGTCCCATAGTCACTCTTTTATCGATTGCACCAAACCATCCCATAGCCATTGCTCTACTGATTGTATCAAACCATTGTATAACTACACCAAGCCATTCTAAGGCCATTGCTCCACTGATTGCACTACACCATCCCATAGTCACTGCTCTGCTGATTGCATCAAACCATCCCATAGTCACCTTTGCACTCATTGCATCAAACCATCCCATAGTTACTCTTTCAGTGAGTTCACCAAACCATCCTACGATCACTGCTGCACTGATTGCATCAAATCATTTCATAGTCACTGTTCCACTGACTGCACCAAACATCCTATGGCCACTGTTTCACTGATTGCACCACACCATCCCATAGTCACTGCTCCACAGATTGAACCAAATCATCCTATGACTATTGCTCCACTGATTGCATCAAATCATCTCATAGTCACTGCTCAATTGATTGCACCAAACCGTACTATGGTCAGTGCTCCACTGATTGCACCAAACCATCTTAAGACCACTGCTGCATTGATTCATCAAATCTTTCTAAGGTCACCGCTTCACTGATTGCACCAAACTATCCCATAGTCATTGCTTCACTGATTGAACCAAATCATCCTATGACTATTGCTCCACTGATTGCATCAAATCATCTCATAGTCACTGCTCAATTGATTGCACCAAACCGTACTATGGTCAGTGCTCCACTGATTGCACCAAACCATCTTAAGACCACTGCTGCATTGATTCATCAAATCTTTCTAAGGTCACCGCTTCACTGATTGCACCAAACTATCCCATAGTCATTGCTTCACTGATTGCACCATATACCATCCATAGTCGCTGCTCTACTGATTGCACAAAACATCCTACAGCCACTGTTCTTCTGATTGCACCAAACCATCCTCTAGTCACTGCTCCACCTTCTGTACCAAACTATCCTATGGTCATTCCTCCATCAAACTATCTCATGGTCGCCTCTCCACCAATTGCATCAAATCATTCCAGGATCACTGCTTCATCCTCTGCACCAAACCATCCCACATTCCCTGTTCCAGTAATTTTACTAAATAGTTTAATTATCTTGTATCATCTCTTCATGTCTCTACCGCTGTCTGTCATGTGACAGAATATTATATGCATCACAACTAGGGATGGAATTCTAAGGATCTGTGTTAGGAGTGTCAATATCTGACTGTAATATTGAAAATTCCTAATCCGATAAACCTCACCATTATCCCCTTGCCCTGCCCTAGAGAACTAAAGAAAATTCCAGAGTGAAGGCATCTTTCTGTGGTAACAATGTGGAGACAGTTCAAAAGTGAAAATATGTTTCCAGGAGCAATGCAGAGATGAATTCCAAAACAGTGCTTTTATCCTCCAGTAGGAAGAAGGAATGGAGAGAGAAAGCGTTCACTATATTATACATTTCTATGGTTCTCCATCTACCATTTTCCTCTGGGGGTCCTTATGGCACTCAAACTTATGTTTCAACTGAATACCAAACTTTAATAGCATCCCATATACATGCACACATTGATATATACCTGTTGACACATTCACATATTCATGTGAACAGACACTCACTAATGCTTACTTTATTTATATATATATATATATATATATATATAGTAAATATCTACACACAAACACAATTGTGAATGGAGACATGATAGGGATGTAATATGGACATGGGGAATCCTTGTGAAGAGACATGTTAGCAATGCTGCATGTACTTACAGACACATCCATGTTAGCACAGTCACAGGCACAGGCTAGCAGGTAGTAATAAGTTTGCAGGTGTATGCATCAAATGTATGAGACACCATTAGACGGTCATACATGTAAAGCCAGACATATGTGCATATACAGCCTTCTATGTAAATTATATACACACAGGTGCAATGTGTGTGAGTATTCAATTATGAATACATACATGCATATGCTATGGAAGCTATTTCCACATGTGCAAGGTGGGGTGGGTACTCACATAATAATGGCTTTAGACACAGATCCCTATACATATAAGCTGGAAGACATAATATGAACACGTAGATGTTTAGAAATTCATATGTGCACACTGACTCATGTACTACTTAGAACCACCTCAGAGCTCATCTGTGTATTCTGAATGCTATCTGTGAAATCTAACCATATGCTTTTAATTGCTCTCCAGCCAATATCTGCCATACCCCAAAAACGCCTCTGCCCATCATTCCCTGAGAACCCCAATACAACACCCCTATTGTCAATCATTCTCTCCCAACACACAAAATTTGTTTCATCCTGACACTGCAAAGGTCCTTCCCACTCTTAATTTTTTCTCCTGTCCATTACTCTCACTTGTTCCCAATACCCATCTCATCCCATCACCATCAACATCCCCTCCATCCATGGCTCCTGCTCTTACCTCCAGTGTCTATCATCCCACTCAAAAGCCCCTCGCTCCTTGGCTGTCTATCATCCACCATAGCTATCATGCCTATGTGTCCATTCCAACCTACCAGCCACTCCCTGGCATCCCACTGACAATGTCTATAATCTGCCACTGCCCTCCACTCATATATCTGTCATTCCCCTGAAAGCAGGCAGTGAATGAACAGAACCCGTGTGTTGGGTGGGTGAGGGGATGAGTTAAGTAGGAAGGTTGTCCTTACCTGAAAGTGTGAATCTTGGCTGCTTCAGGAAGTCATAGACACAAGCAGAGCACAACTGAGGATTCTCCAGCAAAGGAGAGGGCGAACTAGGAAGGCTGAAGCCTGACTTATTTCACACATACATTCACACTGTCTCTCACGTACACTATCTCAGGAGAGGATGAAAGCGGAGACCACAGCATGCTCACATACAAACATTTCTTCTCCTTGTTCTCCTCAACAAGACTACTATTAATTTGAGAGAAAGCAGGTATAGAGTGAGGAGGAGAGAACCCTGGAGAGAAAGAGAGCAAGAGAGGGGAGCGGAGTCAGTCAGACAGTGCAGCAGACAGAGAGAACAGAGGCAGATAATAGGAAAGCATAGCAGAGAGAGTGAGAAACAATCAGATAGCAAGAGAGAGAGAAGGGAAAGACGCGGCACTGTAGAAAGAAGAGTTCAGGTTTCAGCATCAGATCCCCAGCCCATTCTCACCTGGCTCGATCACTATCTGCCTCTCCCCTCTCTCTCAGGAGAGAGGACCTCTATGAAGCCCCTGCTAGTTGGTGCTTTGGCTGAGATAAGAGCTGTGAATTAGCCCTAGTGGAGTCTCCCCTCTGCACAGTTGCCTTTACTGCTGCTGTGTGACAGCTTTTCACCAGCCGCAGGATGTGCTCCCATCAATAAATGGAGATAGAGTGATATTTCTCAGGAGAGAGAGGATAGGAGGAGGGGGAGAGAGAGGGGTGGGGAGGGAAGAAGAGGTGCAGGCAGAAAGAGAAAGGAGAGAAAGTGTATAAGAGGAGTGTGGGGGAGAAAGGATGTGGTGAAGATAGGAAAAAGTGCAAAAGAGATGACTCTTTCTCCTTCCATTGCCTCCTTCTCACTTCCTCCTTTGCTTCTGCCTCTCTCCTCCACCCCGAGTTCAGGCCTTCTGTCTTCTCCACACCCCATATTAAAAACCATTATATCCCCATGCAGTTTGTGTGAATGGTGGTGTATTTGTGTCTTTAAGGCACTTTGGGATTCAGTTTCTGTAAAAGACCCTCTGTGTCTGTGTCTATGAAGTGCTTTTGGGTTACAATTTGTAGGAAAGATTACTCATATTGGGCAATTTTAAAATTCATTTAGATATCTGCAATCTACCTCATGAGCATTGATATCGGGATAGCATGCTTGATATGAGATTTCACTAATAAGTTATAGGGGAGACCCATTCTGAGGGGTCATATTCTGGGATCTAGTCTTCCTGAAACAGGAGGATGATTCCATCATTTTTTCTGAAGTTCAGGGAGCATCAAGTGAGGTGCATACAGATAAGAACTGATCAGACCATTTGGTAATTTCCTTTTCCCTGTCCTTTGATTTAATGGGGAATTTGGGCACATATGTGTGGTATGAAACCCAAGCTAAGAGGGATATCTCCTCCAATGAAGGATTGGAAAATCTTCCAGCCTGGTGTTCCTTTCCTCCTTATGTTGATTTTAGATTTTGTAAACTGCTTTGCATTTATTAGAAGCAGTATATTAAGCCAATGAAACCATAAACCATGATAGGGCCTCCAGGTGGAATGCAGGAATATCTGAGATGTATGACCATTTAGTGAAGTTACTTACCTTAAAGGGGGTTCTCCAGGAAGATGAATGCCACAGATGCCAATGACCGGTGCCTCTGCTGCCTTGGCCTAGCTCACCACGTGGACTCTTGCCCCTACTGCAGCAGGATGTCTCCCCAAGGGCAAGGAAACAAAGAAAAAAATGCCCTCCATGATTTCCTACTAGAATCTCCTTCCCCAGGACTGAACCCGCCAGAAGATCGTGGCCAAAATGCTCCCTCAGAGGCATCCAAGAGGAAGGGTAGGAGCTATTGAAAAGAGGGGCTACCCTCAGTGGCAGCAGAAACACAGACTGCCAACATTCAAAACATAGGGGAAGGCACGGGTGCCAGCCCTTTAACCTTGGGCTCCAATGGCACATATGCAGCCTGCCCTAAAGACGCTGAGACTCCCCATGCCGCTTCAACACCCTTCCTGTTGTACTGTGAGGCCTCCGAGACTCTTTCCTCTCACCTGGCACACCCCAGATGCACACAATGCCTCTCAGGGGCACGCGATGTGCGGTGTGGCAACATTGGCCTGGTGCCATGATGACGACTTCGCCCTCGCAGCCACTCAATTCACTCACCCTTCCTCCCCCATGGAGAGAAATGCCGGTGAAGGAGAGCAAGGGGACCGGTGCGATTGGCGTGAATCCCGGTACTGAACCACTGTGCTGAAGACAATAACCCCAGCCAATGAGCAGCACAGATCATCCCAATCTCATCACAGCCCTTCCCATCAACATTGGAGGCATAGCTCTGCCCACAGGGCTGGCACAAGGCCTAAAGGCACACCCATGGCTCCACCACCTCCTCCTTTTTCCCAGAGCCTGTCAGGAAGAGATTTCAATCAGACAGCACCCAAGAGAGAAACAGCAGAAACAGATGGATGACCACAGCCCAGCACTTGGACATAGCATGATCAGGCCCATGCTGCACTCACACTGCTGACTACTACAGCCACCATGCATAAGCAACTCCTTCTTGACCTCTGGGGCATACTCATGGCCCAGCAACTCTAGATGATTGACCAACCACACCAGCCAGCAACCCTCAGTGTTCCTCTGACCCTACCCATATCTGTCATGGCACCACTGCAGTCTCTGCCACCCATCTATTCACTGGAGGCACGCTTCACAGAAGAGAAGGGGAAATCCAGGACTCTGACGACTCCAAAGGGGACACCAAGAGCACCAGCAGAGCCTCCTCACCAGCCACACCATGGTCACCAGGCATACCTTCAGATGTCCCATCACCACCACCACCACTGGCCTTGCCCCCAGAGCACCTCACCTACCTAAAATTCCTGCTGAAGCTGTTGGCACAGCTAAGACTCTTGCTAAAGGACACGCTGGACCCCAGGAATGGATCCTGGGGCTCCTAAAATATTTTGATGCTCCAAAAACCATGGCGGCAGTCCCCGTACACAAAGTAATCCTTGATTGCAAGGACAAACTGTTACAGACCCCATCGGTGGGACTGGCCTCTACCAAGAAACTTGACTTCAAAAGCCAAGTACAATCTGCCCCAGGTTTCAACATATCACAGCTGCCACACCACTCCATCGTTTTGGAGTCGACCATGAAGAGGTCCAAAAGCTCCTGCCAATACTTCAACACCCTGCCAGGAAAGGATCAGAAGACCCTAGATGGCATTGGGAAGAAGGTCTTCCAGGACACCATGCTGAATGCCAGGATCACCGTACACCAGTTCCAGATTATCCTCTATAATGATGCTTTACTGGTCAAAGTCAAGGAGGCTGTAGCCTCCATGCCACCAGGATGTTGGGGAGTGTGGAAAGCATCTTATTCACTCATCATTCTATGCCTTCAATATGGCCGCTTGCATGGCAGAATCAGCCATTGCTGCCAGGCACCTAGCATGACTCAGGGTATCTGGCCTCTGTGATGACATCCACAAGCACCTGACCAATGTCCCCTGCTCAGGGAAAAACCTGTTTGGCAACAAGGTGAAGGAGATGATGAAGGTTTTGGTGTATATGGCCAGCATAGAATGGCCTCTTAGTACACTGCTGCTCTTTGAGTAAGGAAGCAGATATATTCCAGTGCCTGGAGGTGCTGGCAGAGACCTTCCCCGTGCTTTGGTTGATGACATCATTTATTACTTGATAAGGGTTAGTAAAGTCTGTTTCTACTACTGGATATCTCTGCAGTGTTTGCATTTCATATTTATTTATTTTATTTTGAAGGCTTACTACCACCAGGTATCGCAAAAAGGTCATATAAGTGGTTTACAAAACAAAAATTAGGGGAAGCATGGTAAAGAGCGAAGGGAAAAAGAGGGGCTAACAATCCAAATGGCACAGAGCAGGGTGGGGAAAAAAAGAGAAAAAGCACAGAGTCTGCTAAGGAATTATAAAACTGAAGGTCTGGGGGGAAGGGGTAGTAGGAAGAGCCAAAGGAAGTAGGAAGGATTAGTCTGTATGAGCCTTAGGGAAAGCATGATGGAACAGCCAAGTTTTAAGGTATTTCTTAAATCTGGAAAATGAGGTTTCTAGCCTAAGATCCAAGGAGAGGGAATTCCAAAGATGGGGACCAAGATAGGAAAAAGAGCAATACCAAGAGATTTCCAGATGTAAAGCAGAAGGTAGAGGAAGAGAAAATAAAATGGTCTGAGGGGAATAAAATGGATGGGCAGGTATGTAAGGGCAAATAGGAGAGGCCAAATATAGTGGTGAGGAGAAAAAACAGATATGATGAACAAGGATCAGAAAAAACCTTGCAATGAAAGTGAAAGGAAACAGAAAGTCAGTGGAAAGTTATCAGAAGGGGAGTGACATGATCATAGTGATAAGACACCAAAAATAAGTTTGGCAGCTGAGGAGAGAAGACCATTATACAGGATGTTATAGTAATCCAATTTTGTGATAACCAAGGCTAAGACCAAGAGTTTGAATTGGTCAGGGTGAGGGCAGAATAAGCATGTGGATGCAGCGAAGCGCAAAGATGGACTTTGACATAATAATCTTAATCTGTTCATTGAACGAAAGGGCAGACTCTATAATAAAACCCAGTGTCTTGACTGAAAACTGATAGGGCAATGGGACAGAGGCAAAGAGGAGGGGAGAATGGCAAGACAATGCCTGGAGAAGAAAATACAATAGACTCACACTTGGAAAGGTTGAGGGAAAGCTGGTGGGTGTGGAACCAATCATAGACAGTGTTGAAGTGGAAAGATGTTGAAATGAGAGTGCAAGCAGTGAACAGAATTTGTATATCTGCATACAGGTAAGGACTACAGCCTAGTGACTGAACTAATAGTAAAAGAAGGGCCAGTGAGGGTGTGGTTATTCTAAGATGGCCATGTGAGGAGTTTGCTGTTTGCGCCTAGTATGCCAAAGAGAAGACAATGGCTTACCCTGCAGAGCCCTTGCCGGCTGTTTCTGGTCCAGTGGATAGGTTTGTGTCACTCTCCGAAGCTGAAAGATACATAAAGGCGTTTCAGGGGAGCTGCCAGAGGAAACCGCTCTCCTGCCTGCCCTGGAAGTTACCTTGTCTCCTGATACGTGGATTCTGCCTTTGATTCCTGCTTCTTCTGCTCCTGCACCGCTGGTCTCCCTTTAGTGTCAGAAGGTGGCACCCAAATTCTGTTGACGGGAGGGGGGGGGGGAGTGCCAGCAGAGAGCAATGGAGCAGATCTTTCCATGACAACAGCTTCTGTGGCTAAAGGAGTATTGGCAGTGGCCCCAACTCTGCTCAGAAGGGAGATAGAAGCGCATGGAGCAACAGCAGCCATTCCTGAAGCTTTATTGAAATCATTTGTCTTGTCTCATCCCAAAAAAATAACTCTTGAAAATATATGGGAGGCCATTTCTTCACTTTTGGATGTGGTTGCACAACAGACTACTGGGAGTTTTGCTCAGGTTGGTGCAATTAATCAGAAGTTGGATAACTATATGATTATAACAGACTCTGTTCAGCGAAAAGTGGAAGAAAATGAGAGGATTCTGAATTCTGCAGTGGAAACTAGTGCGGCGTTGATTAAAGACATAAGAACATAAGAACATAAGATATGCCATACTGGGTCAGACCAAGGTCCATCAAGCCCAGTATTCTGTTTCCAACAGTGGCCAATCTAGGTCATACGTACCTAGCAGTTTCCCCAAGGGACACAGGTTCCACAATGCTTGTATTGGTTCAAGCATTGATATCCTGGGTCCCTTCTTAATAATGGTTTATGGACCTTTCCTCCAGGAACTTGTCCAAACCTTTTTTAAACCCAGCTACACTAACAGCCTTTACTACATCCTCCGGTAACAAATTCCAGAGTTTGATTACACGTTGAGTGAAAAAATATTTTCTTTTATTAGTCTTAAATAGTTTACCCTGTAGCTTCATTGCATGTCCCCTAGTCTTTCTATATTCTGATAAGGTAAACAATCGATCTACGTTTACCCGTTCCACTCCGTTCATTAATTTATAGACTTCTATCATATCTCCCCTCAGCCGTCTCTTTTCCAGGTTAAAGAGCCCCAACCTTTTTAGCCTTTCTTCATAGGAGTAGCCTTCCATCCCCTTTACCATTTTGGTGGCTCTTCTCTGAACCTTTTCTAAAATTGCTATATCCTTTTTAAGATATGGCGACCAGAATTGCACACAATATTCAAGGTGCGGTCTCACCATGGAACGATATAGAGGCATTATAATATCTTTTGTTTTATTTTCCATTCCTTTCCTTATCATACCTAGCATTCTATTTGCTCTCTTGGCCGCCGCTGCACACTGGGCCGAGGGTTTTAACATGGTATCCACAAGGACGCCTAAATCTTTTTCTTGGGTGGTGGTTCCTAATGTGGAACCTTGCATCGTGTAACCATAGTTTGGGTTGTTCTTCCCTAGGTGCATAACCTTGCACTTCTCCACATTAAATTTCATCTGCCATTTTGATGCCCAGTCTTCCAATTTATCAAGATCCTCTTGCAATTTTCCACAATCCTCCTGGGTTTTAACAACTTTAAATAGTTTTGTGTCATCAGCAAATTTGATAACCTCACTCGTTATTCCACTTTCCAGGTCATTTATGAATATGTCAAAAAGCAGCGGACCCAGCACAGATCCCTGGGGTACACCACTATTCACCTTTCTCCATTGGGAAAATTGGCCATTTAGCCCTACCCTCTGCTTTCTATCTTTTAACCAGTTCCTGATCCACAGTAGTACACTGCCTCCTATCCCATGACAATTTACTGCTTAGGGCCAAGGTGGAAGCTTAGGAAAATTCTGCTTGGGCTACTAATTTGCATGTATTGAACTTTCCAAAGATTAAGGGTGTTTCTGCTAGAGAGTTATTTAAGCAGTATTTGGGTCAGAACTTGGCCGTATTGGCAGAACTGATGCCACTGATTGTGAAGGCTGATAAGAAAACTGAGGAGTTGTCTGAAGGGATTCCCAAAATGGATGTTCTAAATCTCTCAGACCTGGTGGAATCCCTTGAGCCATCTGACATTAAAGTTTCCACATTGTTAGTTATGTTTGCAGTTGCGTCTGATAGAGACTGGTTATTACAGCTGTTTTACACCAAGCGTTCACAATTGTTCTATGGAAAGAAAATTTCAGTTTTCCCAGACCTTGTTAGGGAAACTAAAAAACAACGGAAACAGATTTTACTGCTGAAGCCTGGTGTCTTGGGGTTGGGGGCCACATTCCACCTTCAATTTCTGTGCAAGTATCTAGTGTTATATAATTCTCAAAAGGTTTATTTTCTTTCAGCCATCTGATCTTTCTTCATTTATTAATGATAGATTGCCTATAACTTCATCTCCTGCTGTAGGGGTAGATTAGGGGATAGTAAAACGTGTTGTTATATAGTGCCTCGGTCCCTCAACGGATCTCAGTTTTCCTTATATTTAGTTGTTGATTGTAAACAGGTGGGTGTCTCTGGCCCTTCTGTTTTTATTACTTTTAATAATTCACGCTCCCATGAGGGACTAAAGGCATCAATGTTGTACTTTGTCTTCTGTTTAATTCTTTATGCATTGTTGACATATATGCTTTTTCTATACAAGATTGTTCTTGGTAAGATATTTGTAAAAAATTCTAAATATTAAATTTAAAAAAAGGGTCCAGAAAAATGTTCTAAAGAGTGGGAGCCAGTAGGGAGCCTTGTGAAACACCAGAGTATAACTGATGAACAGAAGAAAAGTTAGAAACAGAGTGGGTGACCAGGGAGTTGGACCGAGGGAGAGCCCTAGATGTAGTGTATTTAGATTTCAGTAAAGCCTTTGACACCGTTCCTCACAGGCAACTTATAAACACACTTAGCACCCTAGGGTTGGACCCTAAAGTTACTGCTTGGGTTAGAAATTGGTTGAGTGGGAGGCGACAAAAGGTACAGGTAAATGGAGCTCACTCTGAGGAGAAGGAAGTTACCAGTGGTGTGCCTCAGGGATCTGTCCTTGGTCCGATTCTTTTTAACATCTTTGTTAGTGATATTGCGGAAGGGCTGTCGGGTAAGGTTTGCCTCTTTATGGATGATACCAAAATCTGCAATAGAGTAGACACCCAGGAAGGTGTAGATAATATGAGGAGGGATCTAGCTAAGCTTGAAGAATGGCCTAGAATTTGGCAGCTGAGATTTAATGTTAAAAAATGCAAAGTCATGCATTTGGGCTGCAGCAATCCAAGAGAGCAATATAGTATAGGGGGTGAAGTACTTTTGTCCACTAAAGAAGAGCGGGACCTAGGTATGATTGTGTCTAATAATCTTAAAAGTAGCTAAACAGATATAAAAGGCGACAGCGAAAGCTAGAAGGATGCTTGGGTGCATAGGGAGAGGAATGTTCAGCAGAAAAAAGGAGGTGATAGTGCCTCTGTATAAGTCTTTGATGCAACCTCATTTGGAGTATTGTGTGCAATTCTGGAGACCGCACCTTCAAAAGGATATAAACAGGATGGAGTCAATACAGAGGGTGGCTACTAAAATGGTTAGGGGTCTTCATTATAAAGCATATGAGGACAGATTTAAGGATCTTAATACGTACACTTTAGAGGAAAGGCAGGATAGAGGTGATATGATAGAGACGTTTAAATACCTCCGTGGCATAAATGCACAGGAGGAGAGCCTCTTTTGATGGAAAGCAAGCTCTGTTACGAGGGGACATGGGATGAGGGTGAAAGGGGATAGATTCAGGAGTGATATGCGGAAATATTTCTTTACGGAGAGTGGTGGATCCGTGGAATAGTCTCCCAGTGGAGTTGGTAGAGATGAGGACAGTATCTGAATTCAAAGAAGCATGGGACAAACACAGAGGATCTCTAAAGGAAAAATGGGGACTGTTGTAGTGGTTGATATGGAAGAACAGACTGAATAAGCCATGTGGTCTTTTTCTGTCGTCATGTTTCTATGGAACAAGCAGCGGTTGAGATACTGTATGAGGTAAACCAGCTAAGCACAGTGTCATAAATACCAATGTCATGGAGCTTCCGGAGAAGAACTGATATTGTCCATCATAGGTTTCTTCAGGAGAGCTTATCCAAGACTAGAATTGGTGGCCAAATTTTGGTGTGGTTTGTCTTCTATTTAGGCAACAGGGAGCAGGTGCTTCAGCAGAAAGGGGAGGTGTCCTCCTCTTACTCCCTTGGGCAGGGTATCCTGCAAGGACTGGTACTTTCACCGTATTTGTTCAATATCTTTATGGCCCCTACATGTAAAGTCATGAATGCTGTAGGAATATCATTCTATATACATATATGCAGATGAGATACAAGTATTGGTCCTGCTACTTAGAGATATACATAACATCACAGAAATAATACAGGAGCAGATGACATTATCTTCTAATTGATTCTGGCACATGGGCTTGAAGTTCAATGTAACTAAATCCGAGCTGTTGCTATTGACTGGATAGGAGGTATCAGATATTTCCAATCAGTGGATTATTCAGCCAGTGTTGGGATCTAGGCATCAGGCTAGATGCCCAACTGGCCATTCCCACTCATATCTCTAAGATGGTGAGGAGCCTTTTTCTTTTGTTGCAGCTGGTCCAGCAGTTGTCTCCATAGCTGTTGGAGTGTTACTTAGGTAAGATGACCGAAGCACTGTATATACCTAGGCTCCATTATTGCAATACTTTGCTGCTGGGTCTCCGCCAAACAGCTTTGCAGTGGATTCAGTTAATGCAGAACACTGCAGCAAAGTTTATAAAGGGGCCGAGTGCATATTATATGAATTCTGTTGGCTTCCTATTAAATTTAGAACTGAATATAAGGTCCTTTTATGGTTTTATAAGTCCCTGCATGGTGTGGCCCCAGCGTACCCGAGCTTGAAACTGGGTTTGCATGCTCCCAATCAGACTCTATTCACAGGGAGCTCTACTGTCCTCAGTACCCTCTATTAGGGTTGTATATAATGTCAAGCATTATGAGGCTTTTCCCATCCAGGTGCCTTTATTCTGGAATGCTTTGCTAAGTGTTAAGATTATTGAAGATCTTAGTTCTTTTTGTAAAGCACTAAAACCTTTTGGTTTAAAAAGGCATTTGGGGCAATAGAGAGAGGTACATAGAATGTCTGCAAGGATTGTATTTATGGAGTGACTTGCTTGGAGTGGGTGTAGGATCAGATAGGGTGGGGCCGTTGTGTATAGGGAGGAAATTTCATAATGTAATTGTAATTATCCTTATTGTGGCTGGCTTGCCTTGTACATCGCTTGGAGCAATACTGATTATGCGATAAATGTTAACCTGTTAAATGTAACTGTTGTTTTTACTGTGTTAAAAGTTATAATGTAAACTGCTACTGATCATTGGAAGAAGCGGTATAGAAATGTAACCAAATAAATAAAGAAATATATAAAGTATTTGTCTATAAAGTGCTTTGGGATACAGTTTATGTGAAAGATACTGTGCCTGTGTCTATCTGTCTAAAGCACTTAGGCATACAGTTTGTATGAAAGGCTCAGTGTGTTTGTGTTTATAAATGGACTTGGGATACAATATGTGTGAAAGGTGTTGCATCTTGGAATAGGGCCAGTGCAAGAATATGAGGTGCCCTAGGCAAACCCTCATTTCTGATGCCCCTCTCCAGGACCTGCATTGGTGGCAATAACATTACAACAGCAACACTGTGCTGGTAGTGCCATGCTTTGACCAGTCACTTCCAACCCCTCAAACGCAGATGCCTTGTTTGCATGGGGTTGAAACAGCTGGTTAAAGTATGACATGAACTGCACGCAGCGTCAAAGGCCTTTCAGCAAGTGCTGCATTGCTGTTTTAATGTTATTGTTGCAGGCCGCTCTTGAAAGGCTGGCACTCTAGGCAACCACCTAATAGGTAGCTCTGCCCTGCTTTGGAATAGTTTGTGTGAAAGTTGTTGTCCATTTCTGTGTCTATAAAGTGTTTTGGGATACAGTTTGTGTGAACGGCATTGGGTCTCTGTTCATCACAGTCTTTGACCTTCAGTCTATACCTATCTTCAGATTTCAGAGAATAAAATGACTTTCTTTTGTTCACCAAAATAGCCATCAGCAATATCAATCTGTTGGTTCTCTTCAGTGTATCTGCTTGCTTCCCTGTCCCAGAAAATGCTCACCTAGTTCTCTCCTATCTTGGTCCATTCGGCTTTTCGAATCCTCTTATCTTTGCAGAAGGGTTTGCATGGTGTAACAGAGTACTGTCTGCAGGGTGACATTTGGGACTCCTAGCTCTAACAGAACTAGTAAAGAGTGCAGGGTTGATGATTCTTAGATGAAAATCGAATGGGGGGAAAAAGAAGCATCTGTCTGCATCCCTGCTGGCTCAGACCCATCCCCTATTTTATGGATTATCATTCTTTTCTTTCACAGCTGGGGAATGAAGCATGTATGTGTATACTAATCCTTCCGCAAACCCCAGAAACACAAGGACATAACACACTGAGACAGAAATGCAAGGCTTTCAAACATATACATAAACCCTGCGATATGCAGTGGATCTCTCCACTGCTTCTGCCACCTCTATGTGTTTTAATCATTCAGCTTCTGATATTCTAAGCATGTCACGTTGCATGCAGTTTCTCTAGTCACAAACTGTCTTCTGTTGCCATCTTTACATCCTCCTCCAAGAGTCTGCTTATCTCGCTACCTGCAGCACCTCATAACCTTGGATGGTAATTTCTCAAACCCTGCCTTTTTTCAGAATCATCCCTTTCATCTTTAATGCATCAGTTGATCCAAGGTCCTGCACTGTGATCAGAGTTGTCTGGGTCTCTCAGCCTAAGGTCACATAGTGATTCCTCTTCAGCTGAAGGTTTGTCAGGAGTGAGCTGGAGTGGATGAGCAGCTTTCCTGAGCTGCTGTCTGTCTTTCCACTCCACTATGCCATCTCACTTGTAGTGGAGAGATCAACTGCAGTGTGTCTTATCTCTTCTGATTACAGTACAGTGGAGCTGAGACTAGTATTTATACCCAGCTCTCTGCCCAGTCTACTGGTTATTCTTGGAAAAGAAATCACAGCCTCTGGGCTATGTACTATGCCCTGTTATGAGATGGGAGGAAGGAAAGTAGTCAGCATTTTGCAGTCTGTGTAAACACCTGCTGCAGTAATCTGTGTAACAGGACCTGCACTGCATATCTCTGTGGGGTAAGACCCATAGATCAGTACCTGCATTACACTCACCCAGCAGTATTGGCCCAAGGAAAGCTGTACAGGAACAGATGTTGTGGGCTGCAGAAGAGAATGGAAAACATCTGGGACAGATACAGAAACATGACAGCAGAAAAAGACCACATGGCCTATCTAGTCTGCCCTTATGGAGATATAGAGAGAAGTGTGGAAAAAGGGACAACAGTTTAGGTAAAAGATAAGGGAGGAGTTTTAATTATTACTGAAATGTTATTTTCTCACTATAATTTGTATAAGTTTTATTTTATATGTTCTACATCAGTATAGGCCTTACATGGAAACAGCAATTTATAAAATCAAGATAATAATTTTGGATAACCAAGATGGTGCTGGGCTTTATATGGGAATCTATATGTTCATCTCAACATGACAGACAAGAGGGCACCAGTACTGTGGTGACACCATGATCACCTAACTCTAAATAGCCAGAAATTGGTAAAAAGACAAGAAAGAAAATCTAATTGCATTCTTCTTGATATAATACTAGTATACTAATACTTGCATTGCACCCCCATCCCTCTCCTCACTGATTATTCCCATGTAAGTTTTCTCCAGACCAAGCTCTGGCTCCCATGCACTTTCCTGCTACTATTAATCATTAATTTATTTTAAATGTTTCACTGGAATCCAATGAGGACAAATACTTTTAAATAAATAAAATGCATGTAGCACTACAAGTCATACAGAGAGCTAGAGAGTCAAATATAAAACAGTTCCTTCTCCATGGAGCTTAGTCTAGCTGAGACATATATGTGACGCTCCTGCCCAATAATGCCTGCACCAAGGGTTCCCATGTGGAATTTTACACAGAAAGGTTAATACATAAAAATAAAAAGGATATTGTTTTATTGGACCAAATACATTTCTTGACTAGCTTTCAGAACTAACACTCCCTTCCTCAAATCAGAAGACATGCACTCTCTATCTCATGTTCATAGGAGTGTAGTGAAACACTGATAAGGTTTCTGTAACTGCTTCTTATAATACAAGCCTGCCCCCTACTGGCTGTTGGGACAAATGCTAATTAGTCTCAGAAATGCTGATGCAGTGCTCTCTTTTTGTTGAGATGAGTGCATGGGTTGCTCACAGGAACACAGAAAAAGGGATTACAGCAGCTAACATTAGGAACAGATTTATAAGCAAAACCTGGAATTCTACAAAGTTCTGACACACCCATGTTTTGAATTCTATGTGCAGTTGTGGTTACCCTATTGTAAAAAGGCATAGTACACCTAGTCCAAGTACAGAGAGGAGCAACAGAGATCAGATGCATGCAGCATATTCTATAGAAAGAGAAACTCAAATCCTAGGGCTCTAAGCTTGGAAAGGGAGATATTACAGAGCCATGACTATAACTGAGAATGCAGTAGTATCACAGACCCTTATCTGGGTTTCTATACGAAAAGTGAACAGCACTTTTTTCCTCTAGGCTGCAACTTCTGTTGTACTTCAGGATCTGCCTACTGACAGTGGGAGAGGAAGCAGATAAAAGTTAATTTGGAGTGAGGTGTTATAATCCCCAGAACACAGAGACAGCAAAGAAGGAAGCAGAGAGGCAAAGAGAAAAGGCAGTAAAGAACAGAAGGTATGACAGACTAAAGAAGAAAGTGTAAAAGGGGAGTGGGGAGGTAGAGAGGAGACAGGACTGGGAAAGAATGTCAGACTATAAGGAGGAGCCAGCAGGAGAGGGAAGGAAATTGAGGTTACTTACCTGTAACGGGAGTTCTCCGTGGACAGCAGGATAAGTCAGCCACACCAGGTGACATCATCCAACAGCACCAAGGACGGAAGTACTCTCTCTAACCCAGAAGGGATTTCCTTCTGGGCATGATCCACCTGGCCCTACCCCCAGCCAGCCACTATGTCCCGAGCTGAGCCAGATGCTGGAGGCAAGGAGAAGAGCCCCTTTCAGGGGAGGTAGGGTGGAAGCGTGTGGCTGACTTATCCTGCTGTCCACGGAAAACTCCCATTACAGGTAAGTAACCTCAATTTCTCCTAGGACAAGCAGGATGAGTCAGCCACACCAGGTGCCTCCCTAGCTGCAAAGGGCTGAGGTGGAAAGGGCCCTGTCAGGACATATCACAAACACAGGGATGCATTAACACGGCTTTCTTAACGTTGGCGGTAACGCCCACGTGAACGAAAGTGCAACAGTGCAAGGTCACGCTGGTGAACAGAGCATGAGCAAGGTTATATAGGCAGGTGCAGAACGTGTGCAATATCCACAGAACATGCACCAATGGCAA
Organism: Ichthyophis bannanicus; assembly: GCA_033557465.1. Taxonomy (NCBI): domain Eukaryota; kingdom Metazoa; phylum Chordata; class Amphibia; order Gymnophiona; family Ichthyophiidae; genus Ichthyophis; species Ichthyophis bannanicus. The sequence goes on from CM066048.1 coordinate 129,467,228, forward strand.
ACATGTGCAAAATAGGCCAAAAGACACAACTGAAACTAGCAATATCAGTCCAGGTAGGTCAAGGCATTGGTCTGTTGGCTGCCACAAGGATCGCTCGGCCAAAGGAGCCAGCCTGTAGGTCGAGGCAGTAGTGCCTTTGGAAGGTCTGAAGGGAGGACCAGGTGACCGCTTTGCAAATATCAGCTACTGGCACTGAACGCAGATTAGCAATGGTGGTGTGGCTAGCACCCTCAACTGGTGAGCGTTGGCTGGGGGTAAGGGCCCAGCACCGGCTTGGTCCAGGCAGAAAGCAATGCATGAGGAGATCCAGAGGGACAGGGTATGCTTGGTGAACGGGTGGCCAGGCTTGTTCTGGTCATAGGAGACAAAAATGTTGCGTACCACGCCTCCGGGTCGCAGTCCTGAGGCGGTAGGGGCGTAGGGCCCGGACACAATCCAGCTTATGGAGCCGTTCTTCCTCTGGGGAGGAGTGGGCCTCTGGGTGGAAGGTAGGAAGTTCTATAGTGTGGTTGATATGAAAGGCAGAGGCTACCTTCGGAACAAATTTTGGATGCGTTCGGAGGGAGGCGCAATCATTGGTGAGCTGCGTGTACAGCGGGTTGCCACCAGGGCCTGGAGCTCGCTGATACGTCTGGCCAAAGTGATGGCGACCAGGAACAAGGTCTTCCATGAGACGAGCTTGATGTCTGCCGACTGCATGGGTTCAAAGGGAGGCAACGTAAGCTGACTGATGACCACGTTGAGGTCCCAATGCGGCACGGGCTTCCTGATTGAAGGATGGTTTGCCAAGCCCTTCATAAAACGTGTGACGATGGGTATTTGTGCGACGGAGCTGTCTCCAGGGCGGTCATGGAAGGCCGTGATGGCTGCCAGGTGTACCCGGATGGATTGTGTCTACAGGCCTTGCTGTGACAATGAGGTCAGGTACTGCAGGATTTGTGGTACTGGGCATGAGAAGGGGTCTAGTCCTTGAGAGGAGCACCAGGAGGTGAAGTGCCGCCATGTCAGGCTGTATGATTTTCTGGTTGCGGAGCGACGAGCTGCGAGGAGCACCTGTTTGACCTCTTGTGGAAGGCGGAAGTGGGAGAAGGCTACCCACTCAGCCTCCAGGCTCCGCAGGTTGGGGTGGAGGGTGTTCCTGTCCTCCTGGGTGAGCAAGTCTGGCATCAGGGGGACCGGATCAGGGGGTACAGTGCCAGACGATTGAGTAGCAGAAACCACCCTTGGCGTGGCCAGTGTGGGGCCACCCGGATGGCGTGTGCTCTATCGGCGATGATGCACTGGACAGTTATGAAAATCAGAGGGATAGGGGGGAAGGCATACACTAGAGACCACCACCCCCCCCCCCCCAAGACACGTCAAATGCATCTGCTGCATGGCTGTGTGCGGAGGGATGTTTCGAGCAGAAGGTATTGCATTTCGTATTCCTCTCTGTGGCAAAGAGGTCGACCTCCGGGTGGCCCCATTCCTGGAAGAGGGAGCAGGCCACTGGGGCTTGAAGGGCCACTCGTGCAGGCTGAGCTGCTGACTGATTCTGTCCACTAGCTCATTTTCCAGTCCGGGCAGGTAAGAGGCCCGGAGGAGACAGTGCTTGGAGATTGCGAAGACCCAGATCCGAAGGGCTTCCCTGCAGAGGGCCCAGGATCCCGTCCCGCCCTGCTTGTTGATGTAAAACATGGCCACTTGGTTGTCTGTTTGCAGCAGGACTGTTCTTCCGCTGATCAGGCCCTGGAAGGCCTCCAGGGCATACCGCATGGCTCTGAGCTCGAGTAGGTTTATGTGGCACTGCCGTTCCTGTGCTGACCAGGCCCCTGTATCCGGAGATGGAGGCAGTGTGCCCCCCGGCCCACTGGGAGGCATTAGTGGTGATGGTCAATTGATGCACTGGTTGGGAGAGGGGTCTCCTACGGGAGAGGTTCCTCTCGCAGGCCCACCATTGGAGGGAGGTAATTATTGCTTTGTTCAACGGAACTGTGGTGTTCGAAGGCTGCGAGTGTTTGAGACCAGTGCGCTCGTAGGTGCCACTGGAGATGGCGCATGTGGAGCTTTGCTTGAGGCACGGTCTGTGTCTTGCCGCCATGTGGCCCAGGAGGCAGAGGAGTATCCAAGCGGTGGAGGTCTGTACCGCCCGTACGTGTTGTACAAGGTCCATTATGGTCCCATTCTTTGCTGGGGAAGGAAGGCCTTGGAGCTGATGGTGTCTATGAGAGCTCAGATGAACTCCAGTCACTGTGAGGGGTGCAGGTGCAATTTTTGGTAGTTCACCAGAAACCCCAGTGATGACAGGAGAGTGATGGTTGCGCGAGTCGCTTGTGTGGCTTTCTCTAAGGAAGGGGCAGAGATAAGCCAATCGACGAGGTAGGGGAAAACGCAAATTCCCCACTTGCAGAGGTGTGCCGCCGCAACGGTAACACACTTTGTAAATACCCGTGGAGCGGGTGACAGGCTGAACGGAAGGACTTTGTACTGGAAAGTGGTTCCCCATGGCCTGGAATCGTAGATACTGCCTGTGGTCCGGGTGTATTGGAACATGTGTGTATGTCTCCAGCAGAGCCAAGGATGTGAGCCATTCCTTGGGTTGGATGAGAGGAAGGGTGAATCAGAGCGAGTGCATCTTGAACTTCTCCTTGGCAATGAATTTGTTGAACATGTGGAGGTCAAATGGGAAGCATGCCCCCTGATTTCTTGGGAACCAGGAAGTATCTGGAGTAGAAGCCAGTGTTCCGCTCCTCCACCGGGACGGGTTCAATAGAGCATAGGAGGGACGAAGCAGATGCCTTTCAAGGCAGGAGTCCGTGCTGCACAGGTGGTGAAAAACTTTATTTGGTATCCATCTTTCATGTTCGCTAGGACCCACTTGTCCATAGTGATAGACTTCCAGGCTGGCAGGAACATGGCAAAATGTCCCCCCCGTAAGGAGGTTGGCCTTGGCTCTCACGTCAAAAAGACTGGTTGGCCTTCCCCGCTCCGGGTTGTGAGGTCTTCTACTGCTTTCTTTCGCGCTGGCATGGCTTCTGCCGGTAGGAGGGTTGGGGAGGCTGCAGCTTGTAGCAGGGTTGCTGCCATTTACGGTAGGAGCCGCATTGGCATCTGGAGGAAGAAAAGGAGTAGGACTTTTGGTGATAGGCGCTTTTGAGGCTGGAGCATTCCAGGCCCTTGTCCCCGAGGGTCTGTAGTGTTGTGCAGTGGTCTTTCAAGGCATTGACAGTATATGGAAATTACACTTACCTGGTAATTGATGTTCCTTGAGGGAGTACAGTTCAGTCCTCCACCACTGGGTAGTGCACCTCCTCCTGCAACATGGAGACTGGACAAGTCAAACTTGTGACATCACCGGGTATATCCTGCTGGTCTTCTCCCATGATCCCCCAGTGACCTACTGTCAAAGCAGACTCAAAGGAGCAAACAAACAACCAGTTAAAGTACTAAATACAAAGCTATGCTCAAACTTCAACTTTAAAATCACAGGGCCCCAAAAAGAAAGGCCGAAAACACCCTCCTCCGTGCCCCTGTCCCCCTGCGCACCAAACAGCGGAAGACAGAGAGCTAGAAGGAAGGAGAACTAAGGAAGAGTATAGGCAGAAAAGGTTGCTCTCGCGATTACCTGCCAATCAGAGCCCGTTGCCGACTCTAGGATCCGAAAGCATACTCGGAACTGACGCCTCGCGTCAGAAACATCCATCCCCGGGCGGGAATGAGGACTGAACTGTACTCCCTCAAGGAACATCAATTACCAGGTAAGTGTAATTTCCATTTCCTTATCGGTCCTACAGTTCAGTCCTCCACCACTGGGATGTACCAGAGCAGTAATCATTGGGAGGGACCTATCCAGTCGGCTCGGCCCCTAAACGAACAGAGCAGGCACCAACCCCAGCCCGCTCCTCACGTCAACAGGCGGTAAGCCAACCAGGAAGACACGACCAAGAGCCCACTTGGATCCTCTTCACTGGTGAAAACAGCACAGAACTCTGCCCCAAGCAGCGCTAGTGCTTCAGAAAGACAAACTCGCCATCGCAAACACACTGAACGCCCTAGAAACAGACCTACTGAGAAGGCTACCAGAGCTCCGCCTGAAAAATCCGCTTGAGCTCCCCCTTGGCTCTCGACCCCACCAGGGTGTCAAGTGTTAGCAACCGCTGCTTTCCCGCAGAACCCGCCTCCACGGAGGGACAGGCAGTGAAGAGACCTCCCAGAAAGCGACGGAACCTCACCTAAGGTCCAAGGAACGCAGGTTACAAGCAAAGTGTTCTTGCGTAAGTCCCAAACCGACAACTAAACAGGCACAGCCGGATTCCACGAGGGAGAACGGAACCGAGGTCCATCCAGACAGAGGTGGGAAGCAAAATGAGGGAAATGGAAAAAACCACCAGCGTCAAACACCCTATTTGTCACACCTCTTAAGGGCTTTATTCTTTGCAACACAAAGTAGCTCTACAGCTATGTCCTGGACCAGTTGGAGTCTTTTTAATTGAGAATGTGGAATGCAGCAAAGCAATGAGTTGCAATAAACCAAGCGTGATCCACCAAGGGCATATAAGAGGGTGTCAAGTGCCCCAGAGTCCAGCGTTGTTTCAGAAGATGTGGAGTCTTACATGGTGTGACAAAAAAGAAAGGAAACTCTGGTAGCCACGCCCACGACGCAATGCCAGTAGGCCAACCGCTTACATCACCTGGATATGCCCTCCGGAATTGGAGGAACCATGCAGAAGTAGCAATCGCCGACGTGATCCATGGGCCCTCTTCAGATCATTGGAACCGCAAAAGACTTTGATGGTCTTTTCCCATCCATCCACAGCCTGAGATCTGCTACACATGTATTGCAGCTTATGTGTGGCGCCTAGCTTTTATCCTGATCTTTTATTCTGCAGCCAAAATATAAATTGTAGGCTTTCTGAACCGCCACAGTCATATGCCATTTTTGTGATGTAAAAGTCACATCACCACAACTAGAGCAGAAATTATCTGCATGATTAACACCAGGACGAGGAATCGCCAAATATGCTGTGAGTGACCTATCGGTATAAAATAAATGTCTTTTTTTTTTTTTTTTTTTTTTTACTGTCAAGCGAGGCAAATTTAAGTAGTGACTGCATCAACCGGTTTTGGACAGGTATTTCGATTGATTGCAAGTAAAGATTATGCAAGCTCACGCAAATGTTGCAGAATACACTGGTAATGGTCCCCACTGACTAATGAAGAGCACATATCCTAGCAACCAGACCCAGTCGGCCATTTTCACTATGACCTCTGAAAGGCATAGAATGGACCGGGCCACGGCCCCGTACCAATGCGTCGACGCTATCCAGTAGCCTCATATGTCCTCTGCTAAACATCGACCCGTCGCCGCAGACTGACAGGTCGCCATGAGGTCCAATACAGGCTGACCGCATCTGAGCACACGCGGCGCGCACACCGCCTGATGCAATCTCACTCCTCCGGCAAACAGTTGAACCCCGCTAAGGACATTCGCCACCAGTGTCCCCACCGAAATGCAGGCCGCCAAGGCTTCAACCGCGCACTCTGTCCCTTCGCTCGGGCCACCCTGACCACCCGACCGACTCCACCCTGCCGATCGAAATAGGCCACCATCCCGGAGATCTCAGACAGCACCTACAGCGCTCGATCCGCTACCGTGTCCGTGAACGCCTGCCACGGCTGACGTACCGCGTACTGTTCCAGTCAGACGATGGAACACTGGGCGTGCTGCGTACACTAAAACGCCTTGTACATAAAGGATCCCCAAAATGTAGCTGAGTCTAACCACGCTCCGGCCAAGCTCCCGGAAGAAAGGGACAGAACCTTATAAAAAAGAAGTGGGGACAATTAGGAAGGCTTTCCTGTTTGATTATTCTTTTTTTTTCCTTTTTACAACTCCATAAGGGCCACAAGGCACACAACCGAACAGGGCATTGTCCAGAGAACGCAAGGCCCCTCCTCCAGGCTGACTCCACAGCCTAAACCGGCAGTCACCTTGGCAGATGCCGAGCAGCGCGGAAGCCAACTTGTAAGCCCAGCATATGAAGTATGCCTACTAGTACAGCATTCCACAATGGAGGGACATGTAACCGGACGGCTTTGAATATGAACCTACAGATATCCCGCGCTTGCTCCAAGACAAGCACTGTGCAGCCTACTGGTCTTCTCAGAGCACCGCCACGACCCGAAGACCTAAACCGGCCAGCAAAAGATGACGTACGCTGGGCCCGAAGGAACCTGGTTGAACGGATCCCAGCACTCCCTGTATCGTTAGGATCGGAGCCTCCCCCCAAGGACTCAGCCCTGGCTGGAACCGGCTGAGCATAACTCCAGGCCCTGCGGCGAGCCCCCACGAAGAAGTGGGACGCAACGATGCCTTGAGGAAAGGGAAGGCCCAATGGGTGAAGCAAGTTGCTAGCTGACCAAGGGAGTAAACCCCACATGCGCACCTCAACGGAAGGTCGGAAGAACCGAGGATTCTGGTCCCACAGGTGCGCCTGCTAGCCTTTAACAACATACACCTCCGCAGGTACAAAAAACTTAAATTGTGAGCACCTTCAGGGGTAAGGGGAATAGACGACAGCCTCCGACTGTTGACCACCTTGTCTTGCACAACAGACAGCAGCACCCCACCAAACAAATGATTGGGAATATATGACCTCAGAACCCCAAGACAGAGGTAAAACAGTAGAACGTGCAGTGGATGTGAATTTCCAGATCTGCCAGCCCCCCTGCCCACATTGAGAAGAGGCAGAGAAGAACTGGACCGGCGGATCTGGAGGGGTGCCTCCTGGACAGCCGGGCCACCGAAGGGAAAGCTGATGACTGAAGCCCAAACTCCTCAGGATGGCCCCGTCTTGCATTGGCAACCCCATGCAACACACCATGACAACCCCGCTCACGATATCCCAAGCGATCTCTGTCATTGCTGCAACAATCACCTGAGCATGAGATCACAGACGGAACACGGACATGCAGACGCACTCAAGGAGAGTGCACCTAAGTAGTATGAGCCTATCCAACATCCAGCACCACATGTCCAGGTGTCCCACTCCTGTCACCCAAAACACAGGATGCTTGAACCTAGGTGACCGTCATAGCAAAGACAGGGAGGCCTGACTGCCGCTATCAACCCTTCCAGGACCCTGGAACACTAAGCCCCGGACTGTGCCATCCAGCAACACATCTCACGATCCCCAGCAGGGGCCTTTCCCCAGATGGCCCAGATGGGCAGTGTTCCCGCCAAATGGGCAAGCTGCGCTCTGATAACATAGTGCAGAAAACCAAATCAAAGTGTCTTAACCTAGCTAATTTTTGTCTAATAGTGATCATTCATAATATCAGCCAGGCTCAATCATAACATTAGTATTAATGATCTCTAAAGATTGAAGAGTTACTAATATAACACTAATTGGTTTCTTTTTTTTTTTTTTTTTTTTTTTAAAGAGCTTCAAAGGCGATCTTGGAAACTACAGACCAATGAATCTGAGTTCAGTGCCAGTTAAATGATAGAACTTGTTCTGAAAAGCAGCACCAAGCTGTCTTTTCAAAGGGTTAATAAACATGTGAGTAAGCCAAATGATATGTATCTGGATGTTTTAGAAGGTACTTGACAAAGCCCCTTATGAACTTCTCCTGAGGAAGGAGATGATGTGCTATTATAGAATGGGAAATGGATCAAAAACAGGAACACAATAGGACTAAATGGCCAGTTTTCACACAGGAGACCCGTAAATAGTGGAATGTCTCGGGATCTGCACTGGAACTGGCATCTGGTAACATCTACTGCACTGAAATGATCTGGAAAAGAGATCAGCAAGCATGGCGATCAAATTTGCAGATGGCATAACGACATTTAGAGGCTGTCTGCACAATTTCCAAGCGTATAAACATGGAAATAGCATCCTTATGTAAATGACAATTTCAGAAAGGGCTCAATTTGTAGGTGGTTGTGCCGCCGATGACCCTGAATGGCCAAATCCTAGCACGGAAACCTGTTGCTGACAGACGTCGCTAACTGCCAGAATGCAGACAAAGGTAAAGGCACCCCCCAAGAAGTAAAACCCAAACCAATCACATTGCAGTCAAAGAACTATAAACTATCATGAAATTAAAAGGAAATTAAAATTAAAAGGAAATTAAAATTAGAATTAAAATTAAAAGTAACAGCAAAAGGAAGTCCTTATCTGGGTGTAGCCGCGTGGAACAGCGTCGTCTGCTCAAACGCGGGGCTGCTCCGCTCTCCGCCACGAGGCCTCAGCCCTGCCGAGAAAATGGCACCAATCCGAAGCAGGCCCGTTTGGCGCCAAACACCACAGAGGCGGCAAGAGCTCAGAGCCCCTCCATGCGGACTCGAGAGACTCCCTTGTGGCGTCGGGATGCAGCAGTTACCCCGCTGTAGCTGCGGGGTGAAGAGCTGTCCAGACACGCTGCTGCCTCGCGCCACCAGAAGTAGCAGACGCTGCGAGCCCCGGCCCACCGGCTAAAGAACCTCGAACGGCCTGAGGCTCCCGCCGCGATGGGAATCTGCCGCATGGACACTGCCAAAATGCAGGTGTTCCACAGAGCTCTCCCCCGTACAGTCCTGGGTGAGAGATCATCACCGGGCACAGAGACCGAAGAATCCCAAGCAGAGAGGCTAGCTGGCAGCGTGAACTTTGAAAAGGGACAGAACCCCCCTTTACACTAAGGCAGACTAGGTGAAAATAAATAAAGTAAAAGTAAATGAAATTAAATGAAAATGAATTCAATTTACAGGATTACACCTAAAGAAGGGCAAAAGAAATGCAAGGTAAATCAAATCCTGACTAACTGCTCCTAAACTGCTTCTCAAGTGAGCCCAGCACCTAGGCTCACTATGTCCTCATGCTGCATGGAGACTGGACACACTGGGGGATCATGGGAGAAGACCAGCAGGATATACCCGGTGATGTCACAAGTTTGACTTGTCCAGTCTCCATGTTGTAGGAGGAGGTGCACTACCCAGTGGTGGAGGACTGAACTGTAGGACCGATAAGGAATATTGACTTTGTCGCCAAACAAGATATCTCCCATGCAGGGAGCATCTGCGATGCGATCGTGAGTGTCGTCTTGCAGCCCTGAAGCTCTGAGCCAGGCTAGGTGGTGGGCGGAAATAGAGGTTGCTGCTGTGCGAGCTGCTGCGTCAAAGGCATCGAAAGCTGCCCGCACCTGATGCTTCGTGCACTCTTGCAGGTCGAGGATGGTGGAGGAGGCAGCTATCTGCGTCTCCTGGTTGGAGGTGGAGATGGTTGTCTTTAGCTTCTCCACCAGAACGTCCTGGTACAGGGTGCTGCAACTGGTGGGCGGAGACTCTGGCACATAGCATAGCTCCTTGGAACGTTTTTCTGCCGATGTTGTCAAGGAGTTTGAGTTCCTCGCCTGGTGGGTAGTTGGCATGTGTTCGCATGGACTTCACCACTATGGAGTGATGAGGGAGCTGGGTTTTGTCAAATCCTGGAGAGGCTTGGACCTGGACAGCAGTAGGAGGGTACTCTTTATTAGGAGAAAAGCCTATGGCCCGACACAGGCCGTGTTTCGTTGCCTTCTTCAGGGGCAGGCTTAACCATTTCTTTAACCTTCCCAACCACCGCAAGCACTGAAATGTCTTTCAAACAGTACGTAAACTCAAACGTGGTCGAAAAACTAGCGATTGCTCATACAGGAATCACTGCTCCGCATCGCATATTTTCCAATGATACAAAATATGCGATGCGGAGCAGTGATTCCTGTATGAGCAATCGCTAGTTTTTCGACCACGTTTGAGTTTACGTACTGTTTGAAAGACATTTCAGTGCTTGCGGTGGTTGGGAAGGTTAAAGAAGTGGTTAAGCCTGCCCCTGAAGAAGGCAACGAAACACGGCCTGTGTCGGGCCATAGGCTTTTCTCCTAATAAAGAGTACCCTCCTACTGCTGTCCACATTTTTGACTGGGTTGTCTGTTGGCACGTGGATTCGTGCGAGTGGTTGGCACGAGGCTTGGACCTGGTACTTGGCATCCAGCTTCCGAGACACCGGGGTCCCCGAGGTGGTGTTCTGCCATAAGGTGAGTAGGTTTTCTCGCAACAGAGGGTGCACAGGGATAGGTGCAGGGGATCTAGGGGTTTCCAGGAATTTTCATGCTGCCTGAGTTTCCAGACATTGGTTGGACATGTCGCAGGTGCTGGTGAGGTTCAGGGCGTTTGCGACCTTTTGGAGGAACTTGGGATAGGTTAAGTCCTCGGGGTTGCTGGGCTGGAGGTCTGCTGACGGTGTGGAGGTCTCCAGATGGGGTTTTTCCCCCGAGGCCAGAGACTCAGGTGTCGTGTCCTCTTCTCCGTTGCCGAGCTTCCCTGGAGTCGAGCACGGAGACAAGGGTAGAGACTTTGGGCAGTGCTGGGGAGGGGAGCTGCGTGCTGCCGTGGTGAGAGATTCCCGGAGCAGAAGGGATCTGCGCTAGGTCCGGGGATGTGCGGGCCCACTGTTAAAACAGGTTGGAGAGGCGGGTGAAGAATTGGGCGGAAGCTTCGGGCAGTCCAGGAGGTCCGAGTGTAGCACTGGCAGGTTCTATAAGCTCTGGTAGTTCCGGCTGTCCTGGTTGCCCGGAGCGGGGGGGGGGAGGGAACCATAGCATGCAGCGGAAAAAGGACCTGCTGGAGGCTGGGAGGAGAGGCATACCTGCTTGCAGGGGTGAAGCTGGAGTCCTGTCCACTGCTGCTGAAAACTGGAGAAAAGCTGGCGTGGCTGCAGTGCCGATGGCGGCTCTTCCCGGCACGGCAGTGTTTATCGGGGTGGCTGCTGGAAAGAGTTCTTGAAGTGCGTTCCTGCAGGATTTTCTCTCTCGGGGACATCCTAGCAGTGTGCACAATACTCAACTTTGTGGGAAATCCCAAGGCAGCGATCATGCAAATCTGTAGAATTCATCTTCCTTGAGCAGCCTGGGCATTTCTTGAACCCCGGTTTGGGCATTTTGATTGAAGGTCAGTAGTTTTGAGTTACAAAAAAATGTGGAGAGTAGAAGGATCAGTCAAGATGCAATTATAATGGCAAGGCAGAAGAAGTAAAAGTGGCTGGCTAGGGGCGGGCCTGGGGGTAGGGCCAGGTGGATCACACCCAGAGAGAGTACTCCCGTCCTCGGTGCCGTCGGATGACATCACCTGGTGTGGCTGACTCATCCTGCTTGTCCTAGGAGAAAAAACAGAATCCTATACAAAGGAAGAAGAGTCAGGGCAGTTCACAGCACTTTCTTGCATGTAATTGTCACCAACCTGCCAGTATGGCATATCATTATCTACCTGGTATCTTCTAGCACTATCCTGTATATCATAAATTTCCCCCACCTAATTTCAGGATGTGCAAAGCCCAAATGATTCCAGCTATGGGTATATGAAATCATGACAGGCTTGTTTTTTGTTTCTCCACACCTGCAAGAACCAGGAGGGGAGTACCCCGTGGAGCTGAGGAATCAGGTTTATAGCAAAATAAGGGGTACTGCCCCATAGTGCAGTTAACCATGGGACTTGAAGCCACATCAGACACAGCACCGCGGGGTCAGTGCTTCTCTAAACCAGAACTGCTGAAACTTGGAATGACAACTTTTTAGGATATGAGGTGAGGAGGATTTTTAGGCTGACCTAGTTTAGCAATTATAATGGAGGGGAAAAACATCAATGGGAAAACTCTGATGCTAGTTCTACTGGGGGCAGCCAGAAAGGAGAAATTAGGTCTCACCTGCTAATTTTTTTTTTCCTGGAGTCCTTACAGATCGGTCCAAACGTGAGGAGCTTATGCCTACCAGTAGAAGGAGACAGAAAACAACTACAGTGCAACACTGGAGAAATAGAAACAGACCAGCGCTTATCTGGATAGCACACAGGGGGCTATATGGATAAGGGCACTGAGAGAGATATTCAGCGGCACTATCTGGATAGTGCTGCTGAATATCTCCACAGATCGCCCCCCAGCGCTATCCAGTTAATGCAGGGGTGGTCTGGAGGTGGAGTGGTATGACAGCTATCCAGATAGTGGCAATTATCTGGAAAGCAATTTAAGTCTGCTTTTCATATGGCCTAAGCTGTTTGGATAATATTGCCACTATCTTGAGAAGGCTGGCACTTATTGAGATAGTTGTGGCTCAATCTGGATATCCAGTGGCAGTCACTATCCGGATACTGCAGCCTGTGCCATAGTCAGACAGCCCTTTCAATATTGGGCTGTTTAAGAACTGGTGTCAGAAATTCATTGCTTCCTACATTGTGCAAAATAAAGACATCAGAAATACAAACGTCCCCAAATTAACCAAGAAAATTAAAGACTTTCCAAAAAGGAATGAGCAGAAAAAAACCTGTTTAATCCTGGGGGAAGGAGGAGAGAGAGAAAATTAGACTTACCTGCTAATTGTTGTTCCTTGAGGAACTCTAGTCCAGTCCCGGAACCATAGAGTTTAGAATCTCTTCCAGCAGCCTTGGAGACTGAATGACATCATCGCTTTACTAACACTGGTATAACTGGGCAAGGATTGCCCCCTTTCACCAGTACCTATTGACAAAGCAAACTCAGCAGAGCAACAAATAAGTAGATAACCTAGCATAAAAAAGACCAGTTAATGTGAAATAGTCATAACTAGGGACGTGACACACCTCCCTCCTTGCATAAAGTCCCTCTTTCAAAAGTGACAAACAAAAACCAATCCAACAGTGCCACGAAGGGGCTCCCACCGTGGCTCCACTCTGCGCCCTCCGAGAACCCTATCCTTTATATTATTTTTTTTTTTCGTACTTCAAAACAGATCTCATAACTTCAGGCTGAAGCACTTATAAAATCCAGGGAGGGCTCCGGGACTGGACTAGAGTTCCTCAAGGAACAACAATTAGCAGGTAAGTCTAATTTTCTCTTCCTTTTCGTCCCTCTAGTCCAGTCCCGGAACCATAGAGGATGTAACAGAGCAGTAAACATCAACGGGAGGGACCAGCGAGCCCAGCCTGAAGTACCGCTGAGCCAAAATGACCATCCCCCGCTGCCTGCACATCTAGCCTATAGTGCTTTGCAAATGAGTGCAATGATGACCAGGTCGCCGCCCTACAAATGTCCCCAACTGGAACCAAACTGAACTCTGCCCAAGATGCCGCTTGTGCCCTAGTCGAGTGCGCTCTGAGACCTTCTGGAACTACTCTACTCTTTAAAAGGTACGCTGACGCAATAGCTGCCTTCAACCAATGAGAAATGGACGCTTTCGCCGCCGCTTCCCCTTTCCGCGGACCACCGAAAGCCACAAACAGCCTATCGGACCTCCGAAAGGGCTCCGTCCTATGAAGGTATTTTCTAAGAACTCGACAAACATCTAAGAGGTGCAACCGTCCTCCCGACTGTTCCTTCTGTTGGTCAGAAAACACCAGAAGCGAAACCACCTGGTTAACATGAAAAGCAGAAATCACTTTTGGCAGAAAAGCCGGCACCGTACACAGCACGACTTTGTGATGGAAGGACAGATAAGATTCCCTACAGGACAATGCCTGCAACTCTGAAATTCTCCGCGCGGAACAAATTGCCACTAGAAAAACCGTCTTCAACGTCAGATCTTTCAGAAAGGCCTTGTCCAACGGCGCCCCGAGCAAGGCCTCCAACACCAAATTCAGATCCCATGTCGGCACTGAACTACACACCGGCGGACGCATAAGCAAAACTGCCCGCAAAAAACACCTAATGTCACCTTGAGTCCCCAACGACTGATCGTGCACCTTCCCGCGGTAACAGGAAATGGCCACTAACTGCACGCGCAAGGAACTAGCCGCCAGGCCTTTGTCCACACCATCCTGCAAGAACGAAAGGATCTGTGATACTGAAGCCCCCAAGGGCCGAACATTACGCTCCGCACACCAAGCCTCAAAGATACGCCAAACTCGGATGTACGCCAAAGAGGTGGAGTGCCTACGCGCGTTCAGCAAAGTAGAAATGACTGTAGCCGAATACCCCTTGGCTGTCATTCTAGCCCTTTCAAGAGCCAAGCCGTAAGCGAGAATCGATTCACCTGGGGCATGCGTAACGGACCCTGCCCTAAGAGATCGTCCCGCTGTGGCAACCTCCACGGACTGTCTGCCAGTAACCGCACCAAATCCGCATACCAAGGCCTTCTGGGCCAGTTGGCGCCACCAGAATCACCAGACCGCGATGCCTTTCTATGCGCTGCACCACCCAGCCTATGAGAGCCCAAGGCGGAAACACAGAGAGAAGGCCCTCCCCTCTGGCCACCTCTGCGCCAACGCATCGAGCCCCTCCGACATCCGTTCTCGGCACCTGCTGAAGAACCTCGCTATCTGCGCCAACTCGAAGCTCGCCATGAGATCCATCAGCGGAATCCCCCAACGCTGCACCAACAGTGCAAACACGACCGGGTGCAACCTCCACTCTCCCGGGTCCACTCTGCGGCGGCTTAGGAAATCCGCTTCGATATTGTCTACGCCGGCCACATGCTGAGCCGAGAGAGCCCTTAGGTGCCGCTCGGCCCACCCTAACAGCTGACTCGCCTCGGCTTCTAGAGATGCACTGCCCGTGCTGCCTTGCCGATTGACATAGGCTACCGTTGTCGCATTGTCGGACAGAACCCGAACCGCCTCCTGACGAAAGCTGTTCTGAAACTCCTGCAGTGCCAAGAACACCGCTCTCATCTCCAACCTGTTGATGGACCAAATCTTCTCCTCCTGAGACCAACGACCCTGGGCAAATCTGCCCTCATAATGCGCACCCGACCCCAAGAGACTCGCATCTGTAGTTAGCAGTCTCCAGGACGGAGGCTCTAGAGGCATGCCGGCTACCAAACTCTTTCTCAACCACCACTGAAGCTCTTGTCGCACCCCCCGAGGACACGCCAACTGCTGAGACAACGCATCCCGCTGATGCGACCACCGTCGAAGCAGCGCACTCTGCAAAGGCCGCATGTGAGCCCTGGCCACGGCACAACTTCGATCGTGGCAGCCATCGTGCCTAACAATTGTAGATATTGCCACGCTGTTGGCGCTGGAGTCGACAAGAACCGCCTCACAAGTTCTCGCAGTTCCCGTGCTCGAGGGGTTGGCAGGAACACTGCAGCTTGTTTCGTGTCAAAGCGGGCCCCCAGAAATTCCAGGGACTGCGAAGGAACCAATCTGCTCTTTGCAAAGTTGACCACCCAGCCCAGGCTTTCCAACATCTGTACCACCCGGGTGGTCGCAGCCAAACTCTCTTCCCTCCACTTCGTTTGAATCAGCCAGTCATCCAAGTACGGGTGGACCAGTACCCCCTACTTGTGGAGCGCTGCTGCCGCCACCACCACCACCATGATCTTGGTGAAGGTCCGAGGTGCTGTAGCCAGCCCGAAGGGCAATGCCTGAAACTGATAGTGCCCCATAGGTACCGCAAACCTCAGATATCTTTGATGTTCCTGTCAAATCGGGATATAGAGATAAGCCTCTGAGATCTAGGGACGTCAGAAATTCGCCAGCTCGGACTGCCGCTATCACGGAACGCAGGGTTTCCGAAAATGGGTCACCCGGAGACACCGATTCACTCTCTTCAAATCCAGGATCGGCCGAAACGTGCCTTTCTTTTTTGGCACCACGAAATATATGGAGTAACAACCGCACCCGCACTGATCCGCTGGAACTGGCACTACCGCCTCCAGCTGTAGCAGCCACTGCAGAGAGTCCGAGACCGCCTGCAACTTGGCCGGAGCTGCGCAGGGAGATTGGACAAAGGAATCTAACACGGGGCGGTGGAGCTCCAACAAGTATCCCTCTCGAATGACCTCCAGGACCCACTGGTCCGACGTAATCTGGACCCAGGCAGGGTAAAAGTTCCGCAACCGACCTCCCACGGGAACTACCCCCACCTGAGCCCGCCTCATCTCATTGTGCCTTCTTAGGGGCTGAGGACTGGAAAGGAGCGAACCCTCTGCCTGCACCCCGGAAGCCTCGAAACCCATGACCTTTAACCGTGAATCTCCCCTGCTGAGATTGGCCAAGACGAGAGGATCAAAATCTACAAAACTCCTTAGCGGTCCCTCTGAACCCTGGTCCTGCCTCGGCTTATCCTCTGGGACTCCACGAGATCCTTGACCAACTTCTCCAGATCTTCTCCAAACAAGAGCCTCCCCCTAAACGGAAGCTTGCTGAGGCGAGCCTTAGAGGAACTGTCGGCTGACCAATTACGCAACCAGAGGTACCGCCGAGCCGCTACTACCAAGGTCATACTCTTAGCCAAACCACGGATAAGATCATAATGGATGTCCGCTAAGTACGCAGACCCGGACTCCAGCCACGCCGCATCATCCAAGTGCCCTTCCAAATGGTCCCCCTGCAACCTTTGGGACCACCATAAGCAGCCCCTAGCCACCCAGGCCCCCGCTATGGAGGCCTGCATGGATAGGGCACAAACATCGAAGACCTGCTTCAGCAGGGAATCCAATCTCCTGTCTTGAACATCCTTCAGCGCTGCAGCTCCTTCAACTGGAATCGTAGTCTTCTTAGTAACCGCCGATATCGCCACATCTACCTTTGGAGAGCAAAACAGCTCCCTATACTGGTCCGCCAACGGATAAAGGCAAGTCAAGGCTCTGGAACCCTTGAGGGCCGACTCCGGCAAGTCCCATTCTTCCTGGATCATATTCCTAAACACCCTATGTAGGGGAAAAACCTTCTGGGACGTCCGAACCACCTGCAATAGCGGATCTTCCAAGACGTCCTCCGCTGTCGTTTCACCCGCTGGCATGTTTAGTGTCTTGAGAGTCTCAGTGATCAGGGCCGGTGCTCTTCACGCTGAAACACCCTGACCACCCTACTCTGCTGTTCAGGGTCAGGCAACTCTCCCTCTTCCAGCTCCTCATCCGATATCTCCTCCATCTCCGCGTCCAACTCTCCCCGGTCCTCCCCGAGGCAAGAGGCCGGACTCTCAACCCTGGCCCCCCTACACTTCTTAGCCGTAGGAGCATCTTCTGCCAGAATTTCCAAGGACCCTGACCTCTTCTGACCTTGGGACCCTTGAGGAGGAACCGGCATCGCGGGCTGGAGCAAGGCAAACGCCTGTTGTATCAGGGAAAAAACGTTCGGTGGAATCACTGGGGAGGCTCCCCCCTGGCCCAGTACTAGAGACGCAGAGGAACCTTCTCCCGAGGAAGGCCCCGCCACCGGCTCCGCTGGGCCTAGGGATGGAGGCAACTCCTCCCCCTCCGGCCTTAGCGCCTCCCGACCTGCCAAAGGCTGCACCGGCGCCTTGTCCATCTCCTCTGCCTCAAGCGTGCAAGCGGTACACACACCCGAGTCCTGCACTGTGCTTCGCCTCATGCCACACACCAAACAACGTGGCTTAGAGGGAATAGCAGAGTACCTGGGGAACAACCCCCCAAACCAATAGCGAATCCTCCCCCCCCTTGAATTTGCTCCCTGCTTCAACTCTACCTCCCGCAGAGGTGGTTATAACCCCCTGAACTGAACAAACTGAGCCCCTCCGAGTTAACTCCTTCAGCCTTTTTTTTTTGTAAACCAAGTCACCCTCTAGAGGTGCCTAGCTAGGCTGAAATAGTGCCTTGCACAAACGAGGCTTTAAACCCCGCCAAAACCACCCTCACCTGTGAAGGAATAGCCAAAACGCGGCTCCTAAAATGGCCGCCGACACTTTTCCCGCATGAGCACACGCGGCTGAGGCAAGCTTACTTACTAAGTAACTCAGCTTCCCCCCCACCCCCCCAATGTGAAAGTAAACCCCACTAAATTAAATAAATTTAACAAATTAAAACAAGCGCCATGAAAACCGGCACCATCACTCACAGTGTCTGAACCGCTGTGCTGCAGTGAGTGACACACGCGCCAGAGCTCAGCCTGACTGCGGCTTCGGCTCCGACGCTGCCAACCGCCTAATTCTGCACCCGGAGCCTCCTTGGGTACTTGAGGCACTGTGACTGGGCCTGCTACCTGCTCTTCACCCCTAATCGCGGGTTCAGGAGCAGGGAGGCTAACACTACGTCTTTTCACCCCTTGCTCGTTTAAGCGATGGGGAAATCAGTGCGGGAGGAGGGAAGGGGGGAGGGGGTTAGGGAGTAGGATGGAGCCAGAGCAAGGAGAAAACTCCTCTTCAGCAGCAGCCATGAACCTGTTCAACAAAAAAGGAAAGCCTAAAAATCTTAAAGAAAAATCTAATAGGGGCTATAAACCCCAGCTCTGCTTATTTGTGCTGAGCCCAGCCCTAGGCTCAGAATCTCCTCAGCTGCTTGGAGACTGAAAGTACTGGTGAAAGGGGGCAGTCCTTGCCTAGTTATACCAGTGTTAGTAAAGCGATGATGTCATTCAGTCTCCAAGGCTGCTGGAGGAGATTCTAAACTCTATGGTTCCGGGACTGGACTAGAGGGACGCAAAAAGGAACAGCAGTTATAGCACCAGAAAGTGAAGTTGTTTACCCATAATGGGGGTTCCCCAAATCATCTTGCTAGACCAGTCCAGACTACTAGGTAATCTCCCCATGCCAGCAGATGATGGGGACAGAGAACATACCAGAAGTTTGAGTGACATCACCCTTGATACTTAACTTACTGAAACTGACCCCTAGGGATTGTATTTCTCTGTCTCCAGCAGATGGTGGACTTCTGTAACAGCTCCTGTCACCTTGAGGGTGTCCAATTGATGTAGCCTTTTTCTAACTCTGGCATCCTCAGGGTGTACAGGAGGTGCTCCCCTGGGAAAGGGTCCCAAATTCTGAGAGATTTCACAAGGTTTGCTCTGGATTGTGGGTTAAGTACCGAGGATGCAGTCATTCAAGCTTCTGGTGTGTTCTCTGTCTCCATCATCTGCTGGCATGGGGAGATTATCCACTAGTCTGGAATGGTCTAGCAGGATTCCAGGAAAGGAAATTAATGGTAAGGGAAATTTCACCTTCTCTATGGACATCAGGAAGGATCAGCCACACATGGGTGACATCATCCCAGTCGGAAGCCAACATGGTGTGCTCTCCCCAAGTCCAGAAAAGCTTTCCGAGCATGTGCAAGTACTCCCTTTAGTGCAGGGCTCAACAAACCCTATCCTTCTCTATTGCTATCACCCTTTCAGTTGGTGTACTCCGGGGCTCTGTCTTGGAACCTCCCCTTCTTTTCTCTCTCTACACTCAGTCCCCTTGGTATACTCATCTCCTCCCATGGTTTTCAATACCATCTCTACGCTGATGACTCTCAGATCTACCTCTCTGCACTTGAAATCTCTCTGGGAATCTAGGCCTGGATCACTGCCTGTTTATCTGACATTAGTGTTGGAATGTCTCACCGCCATCTGAAACTGAACATGGCCAAAAGTGAGTTCCAGCACATCCTGCTAGACCAGTCCAGACAAGCGGGTTTAGTCCCCCTACCAGCAGATGTTGGAGACAGAGAAATAGAAAAAAAACTACCAGCAGCCTGATTCGCTGTTCCCTGGTAATATGTAGCTGAACCCAATAGAGTGCGCTCCAGTATTGTAAAAAGTCATACTCAAACAGATGTAACCACGAACCAAAACTAAGGAAAACAGAAACCTATACTATATACAAGAGGCGATAACATGCCGCTGCAAAGTCTTGGCTCCTCAGCAATACACCTCTGAACCAGATATCCAGAATAGGGAGGGTCCTGGACTGATCTAGCAGGATTCCAGGAAAGGAAATTAACGGTGTGAAAATTTCCCTTTCCAGCACATCCTGCTAGACCAGTCCAGACAAGTGGGAAGTATCCAAACTAACTACTCTTTGGGTGGGAAGATACGGCCGTCGAAACAACCTTTGCCCCGAACTGTGCCTCTTCCCGAGATTGAATATCGAGCTGACAGTGATGCACAAAAGTGGACAGGGAGGACCAGGTGGACGCCCTGCAGATATCAAGAGGATGAACGTGAGAGTGCTCCGCCCAAGATGTAGCTTGCACCTGCGTAGAGTGCGCCCAACGACTGAGGGGGACAGATTTTCCCTTAAGGATGTATGAAGATTCAATTGCTAACCACAACCACCGAGAGACCGTGCGTTTGGAAGCAGCTTGACCCTTACAGGGTCCCGCAAAAAGCACAAAGGTGATCAGAGATACGGAAAGGATTTGTCACCCGAAGATACCTACGAAGGATTCTGATGAAATCCAGAGAACGGAGTCCCTTATTCTCGCCCATACACTGATCCTCCGAAAAACAGGATAGAAAAATTGTCTCATTGATATGAAAAGGCTTAAGTACTTTTGGAAGGAATGAAGGCACAGTACGCAAGAAAACGCCTTCTTTTGAGAAGGCAAGATAGGGATCCCTGCATGAAAGTGCTTGTATTTCGGATACCCTTTGTGCCGAAGTTATCACTACTAGAAACACTGCCTTAAGCGTCAAATCTCTCAACATGATGTGTTTAAGCGGCTCAAAAGGCACCTGCATCAAGGCTTTTAGGACGCGGGACAGATCCCCATGTTGACACCGGAGGGCGAACCGGTGGTAGGACTACCTTAGCTGCTTTAAGGAAACGGGACACATCTGCATGGGACGCTATAGAGCGACCCCCAACAGGACCTCGGAAACGAGTCAATGCCGGTACTTGAACCCGAAGAGACCCCAAGGCTAGACCCTTATCCAGGCCATCCTGGAGGAAGGTAAGGATATTCGGGATTCCCGACCTCCAAGGAGAGATATGGTGCCGCGCACACCAGGACTCGAAGACTCACCAAAAGCAGGAATACGCTAGCGAAGTTGACGGACGGCACGCCTTCAGAAGGGTCGCGACTATGCGACTCGAGTAACCCTTCTTGCTCAGGCAACGGCTTTCAAGAGCCAGGCCGTAAGCGAGTAAAGAGCTGGATCGTCCATCACAATTGGACCCTGACGTAATAGCCCCCCGGCGAGACCCCAGATGCAACGGCAGGGCTCGTGTTAAGCGGATGAGGTTCACATACCAGGGCTTCCAAGGCCAGTCCGGAGCTATTAGGATCACTCTCCCCTGGTGTGTGAGAACTCTCTGAAGCACTTGCCGATTAGCACTCATGGGGGAAAGATGTACAACAGAGCCTCTTGCGGCCATGGTTGAACCAGGGCATCCAACCCAGAGGACTGAAACTCCCTCCTGCGACTGAAAAATTCCGGTACCTTGGAATTCGCTGACGTCACCATTAGATCCATTGCCGGTAGCCCCCATGCTCGCAAATCTTCTCACATGCCCAAGGAGCTAACTGCCATTCTCTGGGATCAAGAGCGTGTCGGCTGAGAAAATCAGCCTGAAAGTTGTCCACCCCAGCGATATGCTGAGCCTAGAGAGTCCGCAGATGTGCCTCTGCCCAGGGAAGGAGAAGAGACATTTCCCTGGCTACACCTAGGGACTGGTACTTTTTTCATTTTTTCCTATCAGTAGAGGTGGCCACTCTGTTAGCTCAGGAGACTGTAGAAAGAGTTTCTCCCACCCAAGAGGGCAGAGGTTTCTACTCTCCTTCCTTATCCCAAAGAAGACAGGAGGGCTCAGGCTCATTCTAGATCTAAGGGATCTCAACAAATTCCTTGTTTCAGAAAAATTCAAAATGATATCCCTGGGTGCGCTTTTGCCATACCTTCAGAGAAATGATTGGCTATATTCTCTAGACCTCAAGGAGGCATACACACGCTTGCTGATCCATCTTCAACATAAACAATATCTGCGTTTTCGGTTTCAGCAAATCCACCACCAGTATCGGGTGCTCCCCTCGGGTTAGCCTCAGAACCCAAAGTGTTCACAAAATGCATGGCAGTGGGTTGCCGCTTACTTGCATACTTTAGAGATCTTTGTCTTCCCTTACTTAGACAATTGGCTAATCAGGGGAGACTCCCCAGAAGAGGTAAAACAATCTCTTCATCGTAACATCAATGTGCTCGAAAATCTGTGATTCATCTTAAACTTTCCCAAATCACACCTGGTGCCATCCCAGAGGCTCATATTCAGTGGTGCACTTCTGGACACTTGTCAGGCCCAAGTTTTCCTTCCACAGAACTGCTTTGCCCTCCTTATTGAGCTGGCCCACACTGTAAGGAGTCACAGTGCCATGACAGCTCGAGAGATGCTACGCCTTCTTAGACACATGGCCTTCACAGTCCATATCGTCCCCTATGCTCACCTGCACATGCAGCAAGCCTAATGGACACTTTCTTCACAATGGACTCAAGCGACTGTGTCTCTCAGATAAGTTTTGTTATCACCCTCCTCTTGTTAACTCCCTTCTGTGGTGGTGCTCCCCTCAAAACCTACTCTGAAGGTGATCTTTTCAGATGCCGCCACCTCAATGCACCCTGACAATAGATGCTTCCATACTAGGATGGGGAGCACATATCAACAGTATCACTACACAGGGGTAGTGGACACAACATGAATCTCATTTGCAGATCAACCTCCTGGAGCTTTGTGCCCTCATGAATGCCCTTTGGGTTTTTCAACCCCAGCTTTCGGGCAAATAGGTCTTAGTCCGAACGGACAACCAGGTGGCCCTTTATCTCTGGTTCTTCTCCATTGCACACTGCATCCATCTCAGGGCGGAGTATGTCCCAGGCAAACTCAATCTCCTTGCGGACAGACTCAGCCGTGTCCTGCGTCCACACGAGTGGACTTTGAATCGAGAAACGGCATCTTGGATATTCTACATGTGGGAGAACCCCAGGAGAATGCACATCTGCTATTTTGCTCAAGGCTTCCTTCCTGGCACAGCCAGGCAGCGGATGCCTTCCTCCTCCATTGGGGAAAGGTACTACTTTATGCATTCCCACCCACCCCCTTAATATTCAAGACCTTGTTCAACTTGCAGGCTGATCAGGGCTCCATGATTCTAATAGCCCCTTACTGGCCCATTAGCCATAGTTTTCTCTGCTACCACCTCTCAATCTGGGACATGCACCCAACCTCCTCTCACAGGATCATGGGACCCTTCTCCATCCCATTCCACAAGCCCTCCGTCTCATGGTGTGGCTGCTGAAAGCATAATCTTTGCTGACCTCAACCTTCCTCGACAGGTCAAGGACATCCTACTTGCATCACATAAGCCATCTACTAGACATCCTTATGGAAGGACAGGCTAGATAGAAACATGACAACAGAAAGACCACATGGCCTATGTTTTTATGTTGATATGGAAGGGCAAATTAGATAGGCCATATGGTCTTTTTCTGCCATCTGCCCTCTGGTGTACCCCGAAACATATGGACCCCTCTACCTGTCCGGTGGAATTTTTTTTACAATATCTCCTCCACTTGTCTTTGCCAGGCCTCAAGACTAACTCAGAGTTCATCTTAGTGCCACCTCAGTCTATCACAGGCTGGTGGACAGGCATTTTATTTCCTCACACCCCTTGGTGTGGTGATTCATGGGGGTCTCCTACTATCTAAGCCACCGATCAAACTACCACCACCAATGGCCTGGGATCTCAACGTGGTCCTAGTGCAATTTCTAATGCCTCCTTTCAAGCCTTTAGCAACTGCTTCTTTAAAACTCCTCTCTTGGAAGGTAATCTTCCTCATTGTCCTCATCGCCTCTCGTTGCATTAGTGAACTGCAGGCTTTGGTGTAGGATCCTCTGTACACCCGGTTCCACCATAAGGTGGTTCTCCGACACATCCACACTTTCTACTGAAGGTGGTCTCAGCCTTCCATCTCAACCAATCGGTCATGCTACCGGTCTTCTTCCCCAGACCGCATGTCTCTAGGGCTGAAGCAGCACTCCACACTTTGGATTGCAAGCACACCCTGGCTTTCTACTTGGATAGACCAAGAATCACAGCAAATCTTCTCAGTTATTAATTTCCTTTGATCCAAGTCACCTTGGATTTCCAGTATCAAAGCATACCGTATCCAACTGGATTGTGGACTGCATCTTTTGTCTACGCTCAAGCGGGACTATCCCTAGAGGGTCATGTCACTGCTCACAATGTGAGAGCCATGGCAACCTCAGTTGCTAACCTTCGTTCCATCTCCATTGATGAAATCTGTTGAGCATCTATCTGGTCCACCATTCATACCTTTGCTGCACACTACTGCCTAGACAGGGACTCCCATTGGGATTCTATCTTTGGCCAGGCTGTCCTCTAGCACCTTTTTGGGACTTAACTGCAACTCCTATCCTCCGTCCCGACTGCAATCAAGTCCAATGGGGCTACTTTGTATCCACACCTTCTTGGCTCTATCCTTTAGCCTTGGGGATACCACTGCAACCAACTCCAGTCTGGTACCTGGGAGCTAGTGAATCCCATATGTGAAGACTACATTCCTGCTTGTTTCTGGAGATAACGTTGTTACTCACCTGTAACAGATGATCTCCGGGAATAGCAGGAATCAGTCTTTACAACCCGCCTTCCTCCCCTAGGAATTGTAGGATATTCTTTTTTCCTCTATCTCTCAACTTCAAATGCAACTGAGGAGAGGACTTGGGAAGGCAGATGCTCAGGTGCAGTGGATTACTCTCAAAAGCTTTCCAATTGGATGCTGGAGAGCGTTCCCACACAGGCTCTGTCAGTACCGATGATACCCATATTTGAAGACTGATTCCTGCTGTTCCTGGAGATCACCTGTTACAGCTAAACAACAACGCTTTCTTTTACTTGTAGTGACCATTCTGTCACTCCAGCACATAGATTGGGCCCGGGAAGTCAGAGGAGGATGTCTTCCTATTGCTGTCCCTGAAAAGCATGGAAAAAGTTCAGAGTGCAGTCCAGGGATTCATGACTACAAGGCTCCAAACCCCTTTCCTGCTGCCGATATGGGTTAAGCATCCAGTTAGCAGCCTATAAAGGTCTTCTATATGGCTCACTCAAGGGCAGAGAAAGAGGGAAGGTCTCTTCCCAAAGAGGCATGTCACTGAGTCTGCTGAGGAACCAGAGGGGGCCAGTGGCGTCATGGTCCAGAGGTTCATGGCCATAGTGCCCGTCCCCCTCCCTGTTGCCAGTATGGTAAGGCATCCAGCCAGGCAGATGGTGCCCTGAAAATAAAGACTGGAGGAAAAGAATTATTTACTCCCTCCCTAGAATTTATAAGAATGTTGTAGAGGGAAGAATTAATTTGAGGGTTGTATGGAGGAATGTTAGTAATGGAGAGCTACTAAGTATCCTGTTGGTCCAACAGAGAAAAATTGACCAAATGAAAGGACTAGCAGTATGCTAGAGGGAGAACTTGCACATGCTCAGAGAGCTTTGCTAGGGTCTGGAAGAGCGGTCCATCTCAGGTTCCGATTAGGATAACGTCACCCCTCTGTGTGGTTGATACTATCCTGCTTGACCATGGAGAATGTGTTATTTCCTGCTACCATGCAAGAAAGCATAGTTACTCACCTGTAACAGGTGATCTCCGGGAACAGCAGGAATTTAGTCCTCACATATGGGTATCATCGGTACCGACGGAGCCTGCGCGGGAACGCTCCCCAGCATCCAATCAGAAAGCCTTTGGGAGCATCCCACAGCGCCTGCGTGCTGCCTTCCCGCCTTTCCCAACTGCCTCTCTCCAGTTGAGTTTTAAAGCTGAGACAAAGAGAAAGAAAGGGAAAGAAAAGAGATAGAGAGATACAACTCCTAGGGGAGGTGGGTGGGTTGTGAGGACTAAATTCCTGCTGTTCCCGGAGATCACCTGTTACAGGTGAGTAACTATGCTATCTCCAGGAACAAGCAGGAATGTAGTCATCACATATGGGGACTCCCTAGCTTTAGGTGCCAGGGAGAGACCCCAGAAGTTGTGTGTCGCTGAACAGGGCTCCACTTCCCCCATGGATCTCTGGCATCCTACCAGGGATGGTGGGTAGGAGTTGATTAGGTATGGAACAGGTGTTGGAGAACAGCCTGACCAAACAAGGCATCCCGGCAGGAGTCCTTGTCCAAGCAGTAATGGGCTGTAAAGGTATGAACCGAGGCCCAAGTGGCTACTCGACAGATGTCGTCGATAGACACAGAGTGCAGATGAGTCATTGAGGCTGCCATGGCTCTCACATTGTGAGCTGTGACATGGCCCTCCAGAGAAAGGTTCTTACTCTGATAGGCGAAGGAAATACACTGAGCAATCCAGTTAGACAGTGTTCTCTTGGAGACCCAAATGAGAAGGATCAAAAGCAACAAAGAGTTGAGAGGACTTTCTATGTTGCTGTGTTCTTTGTAAGTAAAAAGCTAAAGCTCTTTTACAGTCCAAGGTATGAAGATTCCTCTCTGCATTTGATGCATGAGGCCTTGGAAAAAACACAGGTAGGTAGACTGCTTGGTTCAGATGAAAAGGCGAGACCACCTTTGGCATAAAGTGTGGATGAGTCCTGAGGACTACCTTGTCATGATGGAACCTTGTATAAGGTGGATCAGCTACTAGTGCTTGCAACTCACTAATGCGGCATGCTGATGTGATTGCAATGAGAAAGATAACCTTCCAAGAAAGGAATTTCAAGGAGGTAGTAGCTAAAGGTTCGAAAGGTGGCTTCATGAACTGCCCAAGAACCAGGTTTAAGTCCCATGCCACCGGTGGTGGCCTAATGGGAGGCTTAGTTAAAAGAAGGCCTCTCAAATCTTGCTATAAGAGGATAAGAGGAAATAGGTTGTCCATTTAGAGGCTTAAGGGAAGCTGCAATAGCACTCAAATGGACTCTTACTGAATTAGTCTTAAGACCTGCATTAGATAAATGAAGGAGATACTCCAGCAATGATTCCAGAGGTATCGCAAGGGGGTTAAGAGCCTTTTGCGAACACCATATGGTAAACCTTTTCCACTTGAAAGCATAAGAGCGTCTTGTGGAAGGTTTCCTGGAAGCAAGAAGAATATCTTTCACTGGCTGAGGGATATTAAGATCACAGAGATCTAGGCCTTCAGCAACCAAGCCCTGAGATGCAGACACTGGGGATTGGGATGCCATAACAGCCCATCCTCCTGGGATAGGAGATCTGGAGCAGACCCTAACTCCAGGGAGGGAGCTTGAGAGAGATGTAGAAGCAGAGGGTACCACACTTGCCGTGGCCAATGTGGAGCTATGAGAATCATATGGCCTCTGTCTCTCTGAAGCTTGAACAGGGTTTTGGGAATTAAGGAAATGGGTGGAAAGGCATACAGGAAGTCTTGACCCCAGTAAAGGAGGAAAGCATCCCTGGCCTGAGCCTCCTGAGCTGGAATTCTGGAACAGAACCGGGGAAGTTTGGCATTCCACGGACTTGCAAAGAGGTCTATGTCTGGGGTTCCCCAAAGTTGAAATATCCTGGTCACCTGGTCTGCATGCAGAGACCACTCGTGTGGAAGCAGAACTCGACTGGGTCTGTCTGCCCAAGAGTTTTGAATGCCTGGAAGATACACTGCCGGAAGATGAATCTGATGCTCTCTGGCGAGGGCTCATAGTCGCAAAGCTTCATTGCAAAGCGACAGAAAGCCTGTTCCCCCCCCTGCTTGTTCACATAGAACATGGCTACTTGATTGTCCGTATGAATGAAGACTGTCTTGTAGCTGAGCAGGGTGTGGAACACTCGCAGAGCAAGGAAGATTGCTCTGAACTCCAAGAGATTGATATGTAGATAACTCTCCTGTGGAGACCAGGTGCCCTGGGTGGAGAGGTCTTGCAGATGAGCTCCCCAACCCATTGGAGAAGCATCTGTTGTGAGAGTTGCTTGGGGTAGGGGTTGCTGAAAAGGGGACCCCAGCAACAGGATTTTGAGTGGACTTCCACCACTGGAGGGACAAAATGAGGTGACTTGTGTTTGCTATTTTGTCTGACAGGCATCCTGATGCCTGGGTTCATTTTGTGGATAAAGTCCACTGAGCTGCCCTCATGTGGAGGCGAGCATAGGGAACCACATGCACGGTGGATGCCATGTGGCCTAGTAGTTTTAACATTTCTCAAGCAGTTAGATGAGGCTTTTGTAAGGGGAAAATCAGTTTCTTGTTGTACAGAGGGACCATGAGGCCCAGAAGGGAAAATGGATATTTTGTGAATACCTAAATGGAAAGGAATGTGTTGTGCTGAGACAAGATGAGGATTAACGGACGTCCCAGGGTAAGTGATATAAGTGCTGGGAAGGGAAAAGGACCCCACCCTTACAATTTTAGCACTGCTTGAGAAGCTAACTGCACCAAGCGAAGGCAACGGGCCTGGGGGAGATAGGCCCTTGCCTTTGTGGTATCCAGGGAAGCTCCTATGAACTCTAAAGACTGAGTGGGAGTTAGACTGGATTTTGGGATGTTTATTACCAGTCCTATATACTGAAGGATACGCATTGTGCAGGATAGAGAAGTCCTGGCCTCTGACTCTGTTGGGGCTCGAATGAGCCAATCGTCTAAGGGAAGACGAATATCCCTAGAGTGTGGAGAAATGCTGCTATAACAGCCATGCATTTCGTGAACACCCTTGGTGCTGAGACCAGGCCAAATGGAAGCACCCTGTATTGGTAGTGCGTTCCCTGAAAAAGGGATGGATGAGAACATGAATGTATGCATCCTTGAGATCTAGAGAACGCCAATCCTGATTCTGAAGGTATGGCAGCAAAGATCCGAGAGAAATCATTTTGAATTTCTCCTTGACAAGGAATTTGTTCAATTCTCTGAGGTCTAAGATAGGTCTGTAACCCCCTGTTTTCTTTGGAATAAGAAAATAAGGGGAATAGAACCCTGTACCCTGTTGATGAGGGGGTACTTCTTCTATTGCCCCTTGGGCAAGAAGGATAGCGATCTCCTGACCTAACAGGTTGATGAGAGAGGTCAGAGAATTGAACTGCCTTACTATTGTGTGAGGGGGCATGCTTGAAAAATGAAGCTTGTACCCCTCCTTTATGATGGAGAATCCAATGCTCTGCTGTTATTTGCCCCCATCTGGGGGCAAAATGACATAACCTTCCTGGAATGGTGGAAGGTTCTGGTCCCTTCAGAACCAGGAAGGCTAAGATCTCTAGATGAGAGTCAAAGGCCCTGTGGAGGCTGAGCCTGCTGGGCCGGTTGAGGCCTAGCAGCCTTTACTTTCTTCTGTTTGGGTGGTTGCTGACCTTTCCTGGCAAGCTGACCTGCAGAACGTCCCTGCTGAACATAAGCAGGATAGAAGTTTTTCTTTTTAGAAAAGAATGGTTTCTTAAACAATTTTCTTCTAGCAGGATCAGCAGTGGACTTGGATAATCTATCCAAGGTGGAATTTTCAGCATCCATTTCATTGGCATTTTCCTGCCAATCTTTACCAAACAGGTTCTCACCAGTACAAGGGATATTTCCCAATTTGTCTTGTACCCAGAGCTCTAAATCAGATGCCTGGAGCCAAGCAATTCTACGTGCACCTATGGCCATAGCCGAGGTTCTGCTTATGCACTCAAAGCAGTCGAAGGCTGCACGGTTTGAAAATTTTGAAACATCTTGGGCATGTTTGACCAAAGTGAGAAAAGCCTGTCTTTTATCCTCAGGAAGAAAAGGACTTAAAGCCTCTAAATCATCTGTGACCTCCTTCAGGAACATTCCCATATAGAGACTATAGGAACTGATCCTGGCAGAAAACATGGAAGCTTGGAAGACCCGACGTCCAAAAGCATCCAGAGTTCTGCACTCACGTCCTGGAGGATTAGAGGCATGTCTTTTTGCACTCTTGATCCTTCTCATAGCTGACTCCACTACAATAGAGTGGTGAGGAAGCTGAGTCTTATGGAATCCAGGACAAGGAGGGACTCGATACATAGTATCGAGTCCCTCCTTGTCCTGGATTCCATAAGACTCAGCTTCCTCATAGTATCGAGTCTACGAGAATGAGGAGAGGTGGTGAGAGGTGTTTCCCACATACTTAACATGAGATAATATAGAATCTCATGAATGGGCAAGGTAGCTGCCTCCTTAGGAGTTTTAGGATATTGTAGAATTTCCAACTCCTTGGCCCTTGGCTCTGTTTCAGGGGCCACAGTAATGGACAGGCCCAGAGCCACCTCCCTAATAAAATCTTGGAAGGAAATATCCTCTGGAGGAGACATCCTGCGTTTAGGGGAGGGCGGCTCCTCTGGGAGAAGCATCGCTGCATCGACAGAACTGTCAGAATCCTCAGATTCTTCTGAGGACTCGAAGTATCGTCTGTCCGGATGCTCTTGAAGAGCCCGATACCCGTACCGACCAAAGTCGGTACCGGGGTATCGGTACCGGAGATCATCGGATGACTGGGTACCAGCAAAGCAGACGCCGATGTCGATGCTATTGGTACCGGTACCGATACCGAGGCCGGTGTCGGTACCGGTGTAATTGTCTGTCGCGGTTCCGAGGGTGTCGATGGCGCAAGGAAAGCCGCCAGACTGCATTCCATAACCAGAACTCTCTGGTCTATCGATGCTGCCAATGCCTGGATGTCGGTACCGGAGGAGACCGCCGGTACTCCAGAGCATGGCACCAGTAGTTCTGCCGAGGCCTCAAGAACATCCTGGAACCCCGATAATGCTTTGGAAGCCAAAGCCTCCCGCTGGGGTAATTTTGCCGGTGCAGAATCCTCGAGGGCAACGCCAGAGGCATCTTGATGCTTAGAAGGAGATCTACCCTTCGAGGACTGGCTGGATTTATGTTTAGTTACCTGAGATCCATGGGAGGAAGAAGCAGCCCTGGAAGACATCGATGCCACCGAAGCTGCATCAAAGGGAAACAGGGTACTGAGCTTAGCAGCTCGGTTCTGCCGACCTCTTTTAGACATCATGGCGCAGGACATACAATCCGTGATGGAGTGGTCAGGACCTAAACATTTTAGACACCATTCATGGGGGTCGGTGACAGAGATGGTACCGCCACACTTGGAGCACTTTTTGAAACCTGAGGCAGGTTTCTCCAAAAAAGGCGCGTGCACCTGAAGAAAAAGAAAAAAGATTTTTTTTTTATAGAAGAAAAGAAAAAACCGGCAGTACCGGTAGAGCGTCGAGGAAGGCAGACGCGACCACAAAAAAGAAAGAAATAACAAAGAATTCTTCTGCGGTGACAGGAACACGACCTGCTGGCTCCGCGGAAAAAGAAGAACTGGAGTGAGGCAGTTGGGAAAGATGGGAAGGCAGCACGCAGGCGCTGTGGGATGCTCCCAAAGGCTTTCTGATTGGACGC
Organism: Ichthyophis bannanicus; assembly: GCA_033557465.1. Classification (NCBI taxonomy): domain Eukaryota; kingdom Metazoa; phylum Chordata; class Amphibia; order Gymnophiona; family Ichthyophiidae; genus Ichthyophis; species Ichthyophis bannanicus. The sequence continues at coordinate 129,498,204 of CM066048.1, forward strand.
TGGGGCGTGTTCCTGCGCAGGCTCCGTCTGTACCGACGATACCCATATGTGATGACTACATTCCTGCTTGTTCCTGGAGATATATAACTAGACAGGAATAATACAGACCAGAACCAGAAAATGGAAATTGTTGGATATTTTGGAAAGGGAATTAGAATGGATTTAGCTCATGCCTTTTCTCTGAAGTTCAAGGTGAGTTATATTCAACTATAGTAGGCGTTTTCCCTATCCACAGAGGGCTTACAATCTAACGTTGTACGTTTGTTCCTGCTGTTGACTGCTCTGTAAATTGTAAGTATTTTACTGTCATTACTTTTACAATGTAAATTATCTCCTTTTTCCTCTTAAACACATGTAAAATAGTCATGCCAATAAAGTTATCTGAATCTGAAACCCATCTGGATGAGGTCACTCCATACAAGTACTATGAAACCCTCAGGCATCCAGTATTCCTGTAACCAAACAACTAAAGATTAACCATCCCTGGACAAGAGAACCTTATGCACTGATTAACTGAACTCCCTTAAAGTAGAGGCTCCAAAAACCTGAAAAGATAACAAACAAAGCCTAGGTAAGACTCATGCTGGGAAGGACCCAATCCCATAGATAATCAACCAGAGCGACAAAAAGGCAAGCTGCAGACATGCATAGGTGAATTCTAGACTGATCTGGGAGGATTCAAGGAAAGAATATTAACAGGTAATACCTAATTTCTCCTTTCTTACCCCACCAGACTAGTCCAGATGCATGGGAAGTGTCCAAGCAGTAACTTACTTAAGGTGAGCCCCTGCCAAACCCACCCTTAAAATGCTAGCCCCAAATTCTGCATCCTTTCTTGCTTGTACCTCTAACCTATGATGCTTCACAAAAGAATGCAGAGAGAAGGTGGCTGCTCTGCAAATATACCCTGACAGAACCAACTTATGTTCCGCTCACGATGTAACTTTGGCCCTGGTGGAATCCACCCACTCATTGGGATCTGCTGACTTGGAGATGTATGCTGCTGCAATAAGCCTCCTCCCAACAGGCCACTGTAGCCTTCAAAGCTGTCTTTCCCTTCCTGGTTCTATCAAATAGTACAAAAAGATGATCTAATCAGTGAGATGCCAAAATTACTTTCAGATACAGCCGCACACTCCAGACATATCCAACAGCTAGAGCTCCCCATAGGCTTACCAACCTCTGACCTAACAAAGAATGGTTGAAAAAGTGTTTGATTGAAGTGAAAGGATGGTACCAATTTGGGCAAGAACGATGGAACCATCCTGAGTGTGTCTTCCTTCTCAGAAAGAATGATAAACAGCAACCCTTCTTGCTAAACAAATGGCAACATGAAAAGCCATCTTGAGGATCAGATTTGGAGCCTCTTAAGGAGGCAGCTGCCAAAGAGAGATCCTACTAAAGTCTTCAGCACCAGATTAAGATCCAGTGGTTGGAAAAGTGGCCTCTGTGGTGGAAGCAGGTGCTTAAAACTCTTCCCCCTTCCCCAAAGAAAGCACACTGAATCTAGATGAGCTGCCAAGGACTGCCCCTGTAACAACTGATAGCTGCCTACACCCTTAGAGAATTCAGGGCTAACATTTTAACCAATCCAGCCTGCAAAAATGCTAGAACTGCTGAAAGATGCCGAGAAAGGGTCAACCCCTCATTCACAGATGCAAACATAAGTGAACAAGATTAACCTTTTTTGATGCTGTAGCAAGGTGGAAATAACCCATGCTGAAAACCCCAGCTTTCTCAAGAGCTCTTTCAAAAGCCAAGCTATAAAGCTAAGGTCCTAAATTTTTTCCCCTGCCCTAAATCCACCCCCATTGCCACTTACTTTTTATGCTTCTAAATTTAGGAGCTTTTAGAGAAATTTTAAGAAAATATGTAGTAAATGTTCAAAGAGGCTAATTAAGGAGTATAACTCTCAAAGTTAGGAGCATAAATCCTTTGAATATCAGGCACTGTCAGTCTCATCCATAGGCTACTGCACCACAATTAAAGATCTCTTTGCTCAGTCTTTTACTGGGGGATCCTGTATCTTTGACTTTTTCTTTGAAAAGATTATCCCCCAGACAGAGAGCATCCATTAAGATCATGGATGGTCTTCCTGGCGGCCTAATGCTCTGAGCCATATAATTCATTGTGCAATGATTGTGTCTGCTGCAATGCAAGATGCTGTGTTGTACACATTATAGGTGGAACAAATGAGGTGATAGGTCCTGCTGAGAAGTTGTAGCTAATTGATATAGATCAGGTATCCCCAAACTTTTCATCAGAAGGGCCACAGAGGGCATTTCACATTATGGAGAGGGCCAACTCTTGGAGAAGAGTTTGGTGAGCCAAGGGTGGGGGGATCTTTTCTGTGATTTCAAATGCTGGAAAGGAAGAGGGCATGGTTACACGAAGGATGAGGCAGGCCCTACATCTTCCTGCTTTCAACAGCATTTGCTCCATGAGGGATAGAAAGTACATGGATGGCAGAGTGGGTTGTATTATTGGCACATTTGACAGCATATTTGCCCATCTATCTTCTCATTCTATTCTTGCTCTCTCCCCTTCCCTGCTCTACTTTACACTTCTGTCTCCTCTTATTCTCTCTCTCCTCTCTTCCTCACATTTACCCCCTATCCTGGTCCCACAGGTTCAGAACAGCATATACCTGCCCATGCATTTCTGGCAGGGCAGGCATGACCATCAGGCAAACCAAGTAGTCGTCTAGAGCATTAATGGTCAGAGGTCACCCCTCTCCGGGACAAGCAGCAGCAATACTAATAAAAAGGCACCATGATGCTGGAGTTACCTTCTCTACTACTGCCACAGTATTGTACATTCTTGCACTCCCCCCCCCCTCCGATTTCACTTCCTTTAACAGGAAGTGGAATGGGAGCATGAACAGCAGAGATACAGCACCAACCCCTACCCCCCCCATCTTGCTGTCCCAGAGTGGGGCATACACACATACCCCTCCCTGGTCCTGAAGCCCCAGGAGCTGAAAGCACTCATGTGTACTTCCAGTACTGCAGCTCTTGAACAAGACGACCAGCATGTACCTCCAGCCTTGCAGCACCTGGAGTGAAAAATATCTCCTGCCCTAATAGTGATGGTGCCCAACCTATGAAAGGTGCAAGCCAGGCCTGAGCTGTGATTATAGGGGTTAAAGGAAGCGGGATGGATTCACTTTGGGTTAGCAATCCCCAGCTCTGTCATACTGTCACCTATTCCAGGAGCTATTGCCATTTTCTCTTTCCTTTTGCCAGGAAAAAGGACCCAAGCACTGAGAAAAATGAGCAGGGAGGGATAGAGAAGTAAGGGCTACAGACTGAGAATGGGTTATTCGCAAGCTGACTTTGACAACTGAAATACCCCAAGTTGCAGGAAAGAGGAAGAGAAACAAAGGAGTGGGATTGTGTGTATGATCAAAAAACAAATCTTGCTCTGGGGGCCATATCTAATATGGGACCAAAAAAACCAGATGGATAGAAAAACCTGCTCCAAGGCCACATCCAGCCCAGGGACCTTACTTTGGCAACTTTTACTATATATCAGCAAGTTGTTGCAGCAGTGTGTGTGGTAGAAAGTGGGGGGTTCTCCATAGACAGCAGAGGTAGGCAGCCATACTTGGTTGGTAACATCTCTAATGGTGCCGGTGTGCTAGGCCCTCCCCTAGCTCAGAGAAGTCTTTTGGACTTCTAATCATGCAGCAGCCTTCCCTCCTTGCCTGTCTTACGGAAATCAATTCCGTTCACAACATAGCAGTGCATCAAGGATTCAGGCTGTATACACCTCTGATTATTTTTTTCCTTTTTAGTTCTCCTCATGTCTTTTTCTCTGAGTTTCGCTTACAGGGATGGTGTAAACGTAACTGTAGCTGCCTACAGAACCTCCATTACAGGTAAGAAACTATGCTTTTCCCCCACATACAAGCAAGAGGATGCAGGCACACTTTGCTGGTAAATCCAGAGCTGAGGGACACAATCTGACAAGTCCTCATTTGCGGCCTGGGCATAAGGTGCAGTGAGGAGGTAAGAAAATCTTAATGATAAACAGGTTCCAAAGGACTGCTTGGCCAAAGGCAAGGCATGCGTACAGGATCACTTTGTTATGCAGGAACTGCATGTATGGAGGATAGTGAACTAATGTTTACAGCTCATTAAATTCTTCTTGCTAAGGTTATGGCTGCAAGGAAGAATGTTTTCCACATGAGATGCTTGAGAGAAGTAAACTCAAAGGGTTGAAAAGGGTCTTCATTAATTCAGCAAAGATGATGTTGAGATCGCATGCTGTCATTGGCTTGATTGGAGATTTCATGTTCACGAGTCCTTTCATGAATTGCAACAGAAACAGATGTAGCAAGATTGATTTACCATCAATTGGGGCATATGGGGGAGGGGCTAGTAATAGCTGGGAAATGATATCTGACAGAGGGGTTTTGGAGACCAGAATTAGAGAGATGCCAAAAGATATGACAGCACTTGGACAAGAGGGCAAGAAATTGAATCTTGATCATGCGACTTCGTCCAGTATGTGTAAAATTTCAGCGAGTTGTAAAACCTGGTGAGGTTGGACTGCAAAAGGCACAAAGTGGTTGGAGAAAGAGAGCTGTACAGCACAATGACATGGTCAGGAAAAACTGAAAGAATTGAGGTACAGAGTGGGAATATGTAGAGGCAAGAGATGCCATGTATGTTCAGAGAAGTCCAAAAGACTTCTCTGGGCTAGGGGAGAGCCTGGCATTCTTGGCTCCATTGTGGACATCACCATAACAGTAAGCCTGCATTCCCCTGCTTGTCTCCGAAGAAGAGTGTAGGTTGATGGTTTTCTGGAAGCCAGGATGATGGTGCAGACTTCATCCAATACGGAAGTACCATGCAACATGCACGGCTCAGTTTTCAGGCTGTCAGGATTGGGGTGCAGCAAGTGCCTGTGATGCAGGGTCTGTAAGAAAGGAGTGCAGTGCCAATAGTTCATACTCTGCCTGGGCAAGGAGATTCAAAAACCATGCTTGCCTGGGTCAAAGTAGGACTACTAGGATAACTATGGCAGTGTCTTCAAGTATGTTGGGGAGATCCCAAGTTAATTGCAAAAACAGAGGAAATATGTAGAGGAGATGGTGAATGTGTCGTGGCCAATCTGTGTTCACTGAGTTGAATAAATCAGAAGAGAGGACACTTCACTTTCTTGGCAGAGGCAAAGAGATCCATCTCGACTTCCGGTGACGTCAGCGCTAGAATGGCTACTTGAAAACGGAGTTCCGGTGAAGATATACAAATTAAGAACCCATAGGGATCAGACAGCGTGCAAATAAGAACCCCCCTCGGGCACCGGAGGCTAGAGGCGCCCATTTAAGAAACGTGGGAGAAAGCGGATGGCGGCAAAACAAGCGGGAGTAGATTTAAAATCTTTCTCCTTCAAGGGAGCAGCAGGCGCGAAGGGCCATGCGGGAAAAATGGCCGGGCATAGTGCTGAGCATGGTGGAGCGGGGAGGTGGAAACAGAGAAAGCCATGTCGAGTGAAATACAAGCGCTGCGGGATGATTTAAAGGAGTGGTTCGAATCATCCAGGCAAGAATTTGGAGTGCTGAAGTCAGAAGTGCATGGCTGGCTTCAGGAAATTAAAAATGATATGGGGTCACTGAATGTGTGGCTGGAGGAAATCGAAGATAAAGTGGAGGAGCAGGAAAGTCGCTGTGCTCCGTTTGAACAACGTTTGGACTCTATAACTGAGGTACATGATGAACTATGGCAGAAGGTGGAGGACCTTGAAAATAGGCCCCGTAGGTCAAATATACGTATAAGAGGCCTCCCTGAGAGTGAAGGCACTATAGACTATGTATCCATGGCAGAGGACTTTTGTGGTGCGATTTTAAAAGCAGCAGGGATGGTGGTGGAAGGGGTGTGCCTTACAGTTGATAGGGCACATAGAGCCCTGGGCCCGAGAAGGGAGAATAAAGTGAGAAGGTGATGTTGGCATCCAGGAAGCTGGGCAAAGTTACATGGCAGGGGGCTGAAGTGGAGGTGTATGCCGACATCTCCAGCCTTACAATAAGGAAGCGTCGGGAGAATCAGGTGGTGACCAAGAGGCTGAGAGCGGAGAACGTGTGCTATAGGTGGCTGTTCCCAGTGGGCCTGCAATTTACTATTAAACGCGAAAATGATGACTGTACACTCGGTGGAGGCTGTGCTAGCGAGCATGAAACAGGCTGGATAGCACAGTTACTTACCTGTAACAGGTGATCTCTGGGAACAGCAGGAATAAGTCTTCACATATGGGTACGTCGGTACCGACGGAGTCTGCGCGGGAACGCTTCCCAGCGTCCAATCAAAGAGCTTTTGGAAGCATCCCACCACGCCTGCGTGCTGCCTTCCCGCCTTTCCCAACTGCCTCTCCTCAGTTAAGTTTTAAAGCTGAGACAAAGAGAGAGAGAGGAAAGGAAAGATAGATAGATACAACTCCTGAGGAGGTGGGTGGGTTGTGAAGACTTATTCCTGCTGTTCTCAGAGATCACCTGTTACAGGTAAGTAACTGTGCTATCTCCAGGAACAATCAGGAATGAGTCTTCACATATGGGGACTCCCAAGCTGAGATGCCTAGAGTCCCAGCATGTCATAGGTTGGAACATGCTATCCCCACAACACCAGGCATCCTGAGGATGGAGGGTAGGAGTTGAAGAAAGAAGGGTGCTGTGGAACAGCTAACCTAGCATAGGATTGCAGACAAGGAGTCCATGTGTGGATGATAATTGTCATCAGTGATATTTCAAAGAAAAAATATTGCAATATGGACCTCCCCTAACAGGACTTCAGAGAAGTATGGAGGTTCATGGGATCTACTGGGGCACCCAGTAGAGGAACCTCGAGAAGGACCTCACTGTAAGTGGAGGTAGTAAACCTGTAGGAAAAGCAATGGAGGTCAGAATCCTGAAAGGTAACAGATAACCCCAATAGGAAAAACTGGAGTAGTACAAAAACGGTAGGCCTTCAGCGGAAGGCTTTATGATAAAAGCCGAACTCTTTTGGCGGCAGAGTGGCTCACTCTTAGGAACAAAAAGAGAGAGGCTAACCGATTTGGACAAACAGGCCCAGTCCTTGTGGGGAGAAAGGGTATGGGAACCCCTTGTATCCCAAAAGAAAGGACAAACGCCGGAGGCGTTAGAGCCTGTGATGAGCTGAAGATCCGCAATGTCTCTCTTAACTGAAGTCAGCTGGGAGAGATATTGAAACATGGAGAGCTTCAGAGGTACCTAACCTTAAGGTTATGGTAGGTGTTAACATGCTGGATAGCATAAGTATGGGTAAAGCCCATCTGTCAGAATCATATAGCTATATGAGCCTCGACAGTCAGGTAGATAAAGCACAGTTACTTACCTGTAACAGGTGATCTCTGGGAACAGCAAGAATAAGTCTTCACATATGGGTACGTCGGTACCGACGGAGCCTGCGCGGGAACGCTCCCCAGCGTCCAATCAGAAAGCTTTTGGAAGCATCCTTCAGCGCCTGCGTGCTGCCTTCCCGCCTTTCCAACTGTCTCTCCTCAGTTGAGTTTTATAGCTGAGACAAAGAGAGAGAGAAAGAGGAAAGGAAGATAGAGAGATACAACTCCTAGGGGAGGTGGGTGGGTTGTGAAGACTTATTCCTGCTGTGCCCAGAGATCACCTGTTACAGGTAAGTAACTGTGCTATCTCCAGGAACAAGCAGGAATGAGTCTTCACATATGGGGACTCCATAGCTTTAGATGCCAGGGAGAGATCCCATAAATTGCGTGTCCCTGGGACAGGACTGCACTTCCCCACATGGATCTCTGGCATCCTATGAGGGATGGTGGGTAGGAGTTGATTAAGTATGGAACAGGTGTTTAAGAACAGCCTGACTAAACAAGGCATCCCGGCGGGAGTCCTTGTCTAAGCAGTAATGGGCTGTGAAGGTATGAACCAAGGCCCAAGTGGCTGCTCGACAGATGTCGTCAATAGAAACAGAATTCAGATTACAGGTAAGGAGTCCTTGTATGTATGATAAATATCATGAAAAATTTTGAAAATGAACAACTACAAAATGGACCTCACCTACTGGATTGCAGGAAGTAGAGAGGCTGATGGAGTCTACTGGGGATCCAGTAGAAGAATCTTCAAGGTGACCTCACTGAAGTGAAGGTGAATGTCCAAATCTGGAAGTAACAGGTGATCCAGGTATCAACTGGGGTAGTACAAAAACGGTAGGTCTTCAGTGGAAAGCTTTATGGAAAAGCTGGGAACTCTTTTAGCTACAGAGTTACCCACAGTTAGGAGCAAAAGAGGAAGACTGACCGATTTGGACAAACTAGCCCAGTCCTGGAGGGAAGAAGGGGTATGGGAAAAAAGCCCATATTCCCAAGAAGGACAGATGTCTGAAGGGTTGAAACCTCAGATCTACTGAAGATCCACCCTGTCTTTCCTAACAGGTGAGAGATAGGAAAGATAATTGAGTATGGAGCTTCAGGGATACCTAAACCTAGGGTTAAGGTAGGAGCTGTCAGTACCACAGTAGGGGTTGTGTGCATAATACTCCAGACATACTGTAGGACAGTATGAAGATATGCAAGTCCACTGTCTGGAACCCATAGGAAGGTAAAAACCTTTATAAGCATAGACAGAGAGATAAGTATATAAATACATATCTAACTAGAAGGAAGCATCTCGACAGATACACACATATTATATATATATATATATATATATATATATATATATATATATATATATATATATATATATATGTCTATAGTAAGATCTGGAGGGACATGACATATGCACACGCAGCTTACAGACATATGTATCTATATAGAAATATATACATAAATGAATATATATGTCTAAAAATAAATGTCTGCAATTAAGCAGATAGAGATATGCCCATAAGAACATTCACATGGGAGATGTGAAGAGGAAAGATTCATCTAATAACAAGAAGGTGGAACCTACTTGAGAAGATATATAGAGAATCTATTCCCCCTGGCTAAGATGGTGCAGGAATGCTATCCAGTGACAATAACCAGGATGGCTGCTTGAAACCCCCCCCCCCCCCAAAAAAAAAAACCAGAGGATAATATCCGTCTGTAAACAGCAAGTCCTGAGTGCTGTAGAACTCTCACATGGTAAATGGACAGAAAATGCATAGGATGAGATACCAGGCTGACCCACTGGAGGGACACAAAGGGGTATCATGCATTATTAGTTAAATATGTGCTGTCCATGAAGGAATAGGATACCATGAGGACAAGCTGCAAGGAAAAAAGAGCATATTCCTTGTAGGAATTAGAGAACTCTATAGAAGTTCGCGTAAGAAAGCCTATGTCCTGTATTATAAAAGGAGATAGTAGGGTGTGGAAAACCTTCAGAGTCATGGAAAATGACTGAGGAAGCCTTTTCCAACCATATAGGATAGTCAGAGAGAAAATCCCATGCTCTCTAGCAAGGGCCCATAGTAGAAAGCTTCTCTGTAGATTGCAGAGAGCATTATGCAGGAGAATTGGGAAAGAAGCTGGCTGTTGGAAAAAACCAGCTGCACGTCAACTATGCTGCCAAGTCCAAAGGAATTGGAGATGGCAGGAAAAGAAGATAGTGTGATAAGTCTGAAGTGATTAGGATTATCCAAGATAGATGGAAACACTATCTTGGAATCACTACTAAGGTCAGACAGAAAGTAGTGGAAGACAAGACTGGAAACTTGTGGAAAAGTACAAGTAGTCCAATCATTGTAAGTCCTGCATGGGCAGCTGGTGAATAAGACAGCAGAGAGAATCTTTCTGTGTAAAACAGAGAGAACAGACAGAATAAGAGGAGAAAATCCTGTCTCTGTCTGATGAGCTGCCCAGGCAAAAGTAGGGAGTTTATTCAAGAGAAAGAACTCCACACTGGAAAGAAGAAATGATTAGAAAGACTAAAGAAGCTCTGCAGAGGTATGTTACCACTCTTTCAGGGGAAACCCTGGATAAGAGGGTAGAGAAATAGGAGCTGAAGGGTGACTTACCATATGGTAAGTCTGTGGAAGGAAAAAATTCATGTTGGAACAGAAAACTATCATGGGATAGTTGTTAAACCTCTCTTCTTGGTAGGAAGAAGAGGAGAAACCTGTGACCCATAGACATGAATATCCTGACAGCTCAACATACCTAGGAGCAAAAGGATGTCCTAAGAAAAGGAATCCATGTGTAGAGTTTGAATGAAAGAAACAGTGAAAAACTTCTACTGAGAAGAAATCAAACTGTAAACTTCAGGACCCTATGGTTGCTGGGTTTGTTCAGCCTGGCTAGAGTTTGGATTCTTCAGACCAGGGCGACGTTTCCCCTGCTTGGGAACATTTGTATGATGGGCAGGAGAAGAGTGAAACCTTCTTCTCCTGGGGAAAGAAGGTTTGGTAGGGCATTTCCTACCTACTGGGGAAGGAGAAGGCTTAGAATAGCCCCCAGAAACAGGGAAGTCAGTGGACCACTGAGCAACCTGATTTAAAGACTCCTTATTGAAGAGATTTTCCTCAGTACAAGGAGTATTACCCAGTCTTTGTTGTGCCCATTTGCTTAAGTCTGAAGCTTGGAGCAAGGCTCTACGTCGTGCCCCTATGGCTATAGCAGAGGTTCTGCTAAAGGAGTCTAGGGAAGCACGAGTAAGAAACCAAGAGATACTTTGAATATGACTAAGTAGTAAGGAATAGTCTGCAGTCTTGGGCTCTGAGAGAAAAGGAGCCAAAAGATATAATTTCTTTGTGACCTCCTGAAGGGATAGACTCATATAAAAAATATATGAGAGAATCCTTGTTGACAGCATGGATGTCTGGAAGGTTTGACGTCCAAAGGCATCTAGTGTCCTAGACTCACGACCTGGTGGGTAAGAAGAGTGCTTCTTCTTACTTTTCACCTTCCTCATTGCTGATTCCACTACAATGGAATGATGGGGAAGTTGAGTCTTTTGAAACCCTGGAGAGGGGGGCACCTGATACAGATGATAAGTTGCTCTAGAAGGTGAGGGAAGCCTTAAAGGTGCTTCCCACATTCTTAGAAGAAGATACTGTAAGGAATGATGTAAAGCAGGGGTCACCAACCTGCGGCCCACAAGGTCCCTTCGTGCGGCCTGCGAGGCTCTACCCCGGTTAACATTACGTGCGGCCCGCCAAGGATTCACGCCATTGTATCCACGCGCTCGCAGCTCACCGACGACCACCTGCAAGCGTCCCTTCTCCTGTCAGTGTCATCTGTGAAGCCGGACTTTAAGCGTTTGTCTGCTAGCATGAATCATCAGCCATCTCATTAAATTCAATAAAGGTGATCAGCCATTGTTTTCATAATTTTGCGTTTGTTGTTTTTTTTCGCGGGGGCGGGGAGAAGGGGGGTGCGGCCCGCGAGGCTCCCAGTAGTCGGCTGTGCGGCCCGCGACCCTCTGGAGGTTGGTGACCCCAGATGTAAAGGAAGCATTATATTTTCCTTTTCTCCAGTAGAAAGAGTCCTGTGTAGGATCATAGCCAGGGATAGGAATAGCAAGAGACGTTGCCATATTCAGGAGAAAATTCTGAAAAGAAGGATCTCCAAAGGGAACTGTCCCTGGGCAGGCTAGCCCTGAATAACTAGCCTGGGCACTGGAGGATCTACTTGAGAATATAGGAATATAAGATCCTGCACGGTGCAAGAAAGGATCCTTAAGGGATGGATGCTGGTACTGGAGGTCATGACCTGAGACAGTCAGTACTGCATCGTCCATGGCAGGTATCGACTCCAAACTTGGTATAGAAAGGAGTGATCCTGGTGAAAAAAGCATGGAAGGAGCTGGCCCCGATGTTACTGCGGGTACCGGCACCGATATCGGTAATTGTGTCGGCATCGAAGGCGATACCGACATCGAAGCAGTCATCGGTGGCTGCTCAAGCGGTACTGAGGTAACTGAAAGCCTTTGGTAATCACCCTCGGTACCGGGCATGCGGAACCGGTAAACGTCGGTACCGAGACGTGTGGGTACCCAGTCTTCTAGACTAGAGATCGATTCCAGATTCGGCATCGAAGGAAGCGAGTCTATCGATGCATGTCTAGAGGGTACCGACGTCGGTGGTAGTATCGGCGTTGATGCCGATACTGGAAAGTCAATCTGGGGTGTATCGATCGGTCCCGAAGGTACCAAGAAAGCCAGATGACGATCCCTGGTGAGGAGTGAATCGCTCAACACCAGTGCCGATGCCGGGGTATCAGTACCGCTCGAAGCAGATGCCACCACCGAGCATGGCTCAGGTATGTTCTGTGAGGGGTGAGCCCCAGGAACAACCTGAAACCCCTGAAAGGCTTTGGAGGCCGAAGTCTCCTGCCGGGGTTTTGAAGCCAATGGACCCTTGAGGGCAAGGCCGGAGCCGTCATCATGCTGGGCATGAGACGTACCACTCAAGGGTTGGCTAGTCTTAACAGACTGTTTGTGGGTTACCTGATGTTGAGGAGAAGAAGAAATAGTCGGTGCCCTGACACTGGAAGGGAACTCGGTATCGAGGGAAACTCGAAATGGAAAATCTCTTCTCACAATATTGTAGCCTAATGGCTCCGGAGGAAAATGGTCAGGACCCAAACAGGTTAGACACCAGTTTTTGGAGTCTAAAAACAAAACTGTACCGCCACAACTTAGACACTTCTTAGGAAAAGAAGGAGGCGGCTCCATGATGGAGAGGCCTAGAAGGCCCAAAACATTTAAGAGAAACTGAGGGAAAAAAATCTCCCTGAATTTAAGAAAAAGAAAAAACACCGGCGGTACCGGTGGAGTCGGGGAGACAGCCGCGACCACAAGAAAACAAGAATAAAAGAATTAAAAAATTTTCTGCGGTGACAGGACGTTGTCCTGCCGGCTCCGCGGAAAAACGAAAACTGAGGAGAGATAGTTGGAAAGGCGGGAAGGCAGCACGCAGGCGCTGAGGGATGCTCCCAAAAGCTTTCTGATTGGACGCTGGGGAGCGTTCCTGCGCAGGCTCCGTCGGTACCGACGTACCCATATGTGAAGACTCATTCCTGCTTGTTCCTGGAGATAGCAGAATACATATCTACCGATAGTAAAATATCTCGACAGATACATATATACATATATATATACAACATATAGATATATGAGAATATATCTATAGTGAGATATGAAGGGCATAAAATACACACAAATGATAGACAGACATCTGTAAGATGTGTGCTATAGGTATGAATATATAGGCCTCTATATGGAAGTCTGCAATGAAGCAGACAGAGATATGCCTACAAAAAGGTATTCACATAGGAAAATGTGGAGAGGAAAGATTCATCTAATAACAAGGTGGAACCTACTTGAGAAGATATATAGAGAATCAATTCCACTGGTTATGGCTACAGGGATGCTAGGTAGTAGAATAACCAGGATGGTTACGTGACAAGCAGAGGATGATATCAGTCTGCAGCCAGCAAGTCCCGAGTATTCTAGAACTCTAGCATGGTAAGTGAACAGAAGACGCATAGGAATGAGATACCATGCTGACCTGCATAAGGGCAAAAAGGTATCATGCGTTCTTACCATGAGGACGAGCTGGAAGGAGAAAACATATTCCCGACTGGAAATACTATGGACCAAAGCAGGGAATTAGCAACTCCTTAAGCTTTCACGTAAGAGGAGGCCTATGTCCTTTATATTAAAAAGGAGAACTTTTCTAGTCATGGGAGACATGACTGAAAAACCTTTTTCAACCATCTAGTATAGCTGTTGGAGAAAAAGCCCCCCATGCTCTCTAGCAAGGGCCCATAGTGGAGAGCTTCTCTGTAGAATTGCAGAGAGCATGATGCAGGAAAATGAGGAGATAGAACTGGCTGCAGGAGAGCCAGTACCTATGTCAACTATGCTGCCAAACCCAGGGGAATGGAGATGGCAGAAAGAGAAGACAATCCAACAAGCTTGTAGTGAAAAATTTTCCAAGACAGATGACAGCACTGACTTGGAGCCACTACTAAGACCAGATAGAATGTTAGTGGAGGACAAATCTGGTTGCTGGTGGACAAGAACCAGTGGTCCAAACATTAAGGCTCCTGCATTGGCAGCTGCTTGCCAGACAGCAGAAAGAATGGTACTCTTTAAAAACAGAAAGAACAGACAAAGCAAGAGTAGAAAACTCTGGACGTGTCTGATGAACTACTTCAAAGCAAGATTGAAAAAGAGGAGTCAACTCAGAGAAGAGAACTCCGCATTGGAAAAGTAAGAAAACTAGAGAGGCTGAAGAAAAAGCCCTCCAGTGAAGCAATACCGCTCTTACAGAGGAAAAACCTGGTAAGAGGGTAAAGAGAATGGAGCTGAAGAAACTTACAAAGTAGTAAGGTTATAGAAAGGCAAAAAGACATGCTGGCACAGGAAACTATCGTTTGATAGTGGATAGACCTCTTTCCCTAGCAGGAAGAAGAGGAGAAACCCTGTGACCTAGAAGCATGAACATCCTGACAGCTCATAGAACATAGAAAGAATGGATGTCTTTCGGGAAGAGATCCATGTTTAGGATTTAGAATGACAGCAGTGGATTGCCTCTATTGAGAAGAAGCAACTGCAGATTCTAATCCCAAGAGTTACAAGCATCTGATGGATTGATCAGAAACCCTGTGGTTGCTGAGCCTGGCGAGAGGTTGAACTCTGCAGACCAGGACGATGCTTCCCCTGTTTGGGAACATCTGTATGATGGGCAGATGATGCATAAAACCTTCTTCTCCTATGGGAAGACAGTTTGGCAGGACATTTCCTACCTACTGGGACAGAAGAAGGTGCAGAACAGCCCTTAGGAACAGGTAAGTCAGTGGAGAACTGAGTAACCTGAAGTAAAGACTCCTTGTTGAAAAGACTGTCTCCAGTGCAAGGAGTATGTCCAAGTCTGAAGCTTGGAGCCAGGCTCTACGTCGTGCCCCTATAGTTATAGCAGAAGTCCTGCTAACAGACTCAAAAGAGTCTAGGAAAGCACGAGTAAGAAACCAAGAGATATTCTGGAGGTGCTTGAGCAGTGAAGAATAGTCTGCACTCTTGGACTCTGGAAGGGAAGGAGTCAAAAGATGTAAATGCTTTGAGACCTCCTCAACAGATAGACTCATATAGAAAATATATGAGAGAATTCTTGCAGAAAGCATAGATGTCTGGAAGATTTGACGTCCAAAGGCATCAAGTGTCTTAGACTCACGACCTGGCGGATAAGAAGAGTGCTTTTTCTTGCTCTTTACCCGCCTCATTGCTGATTCCACAACTATGGAATGATGAGGAAGTTGAGTCTTTTAAAACCCTGGAGAGGGAGGCACCTGATATAAGAGATCAGTTGCTCTGGAAGGTGGGGGTACCCTTAAAGGTGTTTCCCACATTCCTAGAAGGAGATCCTGCAAGGAATGAGGCAAAGGAAGTATTATGTTCTCCTTTGCTTTGGTAGAAAGAGAGCTCTGTGCAGGATCATGTCCTGGGATAGGAATGGCAAGAGATCTTGCTATATCCAGGAGGAAATTCTGAAAAGAGGGTTCCCCAACAGGAATTTCCTTTGGACAGGTTAGATCTGAAGAACTAGCCTGAGCACCAACAGAGCTATCCAGATATATAGGAATAGAAGATCCTGCACAGTGCAGTGTGGAATGCTTAAAGGATGGTCGCCGGTACTGGCTGTCAGGAGCAGCGACCGTCATTACCACATTGTCCATGCCAGGTATCGACTCCAAGCTTGGCATAGAAGGGAGCGATCCTGTTGAAAAAAGCATGGTAGGAGTTGGCCACGATGCTACTGTGGATACTGGTACCGATGCCAATATCAGTACTGATGTCGGAGTCGAGCCCGACAAAGACATTGGAGCAGTCATCGGTGACAGTTCAATCGGTACCGAGGTAACCAAAAACCTCCGGATACCATCCTCGGTACCGAGCCACCGGTATCGATCGGTGTCGGTACCAAAGTGTATTGGTACCGAGTCTTCCAGACTAGAGAGCGATTCTAAACTCGGCATCGATAAGCGAAGCATGGAAGGCACCGACCGTAAGGGTAATGAGGACATCGGTACCGACTTCGGTACCGCGTCTGATACCGGTGAATGAAGGTCAGCTAGTAGCAACTCAATCGGCCTCGGGGGAACCGAGAGTTGCGGATCCGAATCATCGGAACCGAGCCTTCGGTACCGCCGAGAGCCGGTACCAAGGCGAGTCGGTACCCAGTCCTCCAGACTGGAGATCGATTCCAGACTCGGCATCGAAGGAAGCGAGGCTATCGATGCACGTCTGGAGGGTACTGACGTCGGTGGTAGTATCGGTGCTGGTACCGATAATGAAAAGTCAGTCTGGAGTGTATCCACCGGTCCCGAAGGCACCGAGGACGCCAGATGACCATCCCTAGTGAGGACTGTTTCATCCAACACCAGTGCCGATGTCAGGGTATCGGTACCGCTCGAAGCGGATGCCACCACCGGACACGGCTCAGGTATGTTCTGTGAGGGGTGAACCCCAGGAACAACCTGAAACCCCTGAAAGGCTTTTGAGACCGAAGACTCCCGCCGGGGTTTTGAAGCCAGTAGGCCCTCGAGGGCAAGGCTGGAGCCGTCTACATGCTGTGCATGAGACCTACCACTCGAGGGCTGGCTAGTCTTAACAGACTGTTTGTGGGTTACCTGATCCTGTGTAGAAGAAGGGGACGGTGCCCCAAAGCTGGAGGGAAACCGTGTATCAAGGGAACCTCGATATTGAAGACTTCTTCTCACCAAACTGTTGTCAGGACCCAAGCAGGTTAGACACCGACTTCGAGGGTCTAAAAATAAAGTTGTACCGCCAGAGTTTGAACATTTCTTGGAGAAAGTGGCTGGCGGTTCCATGAAGGAAAAAGAAGAGGCCTAAAAGGCCTAAGACACCGTGCGACACTATAAAGAAAAAATATTCCCTGAAAAAGGAAGATTTTACAAGAAAAGAAAAGAAAACACCGGCGGTATCAGTGGCGTCGGGAAGACAGCCGCGACCACAAGAAAACTAAAGAAATAAAACAAGAATTTTCTGCGGTGACAGGAGGACGTCCTGCCGGCTCCGTGGAAAAACGAAAACTGAGGAGAGGCAGTTGGGAAAGGCGGGAAGGCAGCACGCATGCGTGGTGGGATGCTTCCAAAAGCTCTTTGATTGGACGCTGGGAAGCGTTCCCGCGCAGACTCCATCGGTACCGACGTACCCATATGTGAAGACTCATTCCTGCTTGTTGCTGGAGATGGACTGATATTCCAACGCTGCAGATGGACAAAAACTCTGCTTGTGGTAAAGAGAGACTTGGGAAGGATCCACAGACCCAATGGAGCCGAGTGCCTGGAGGGGAAAAGCGGCTGAGACGTCAGAACCTGCCCAAGTGATACATAAGACTGCTTGCTTATATGTTTTTCCTGTAATGGTTTGCTAGGTGTGAGTGTGAGCCTAGCTATGGAGTGCTTCTGGCATGGAAGGGGGTTGTGTTCTGTCTTGAGTGCTGTTGTGGCTTGTATATGTAGGGGGGGAGGTTAAAATCAAAAAAGGAAATAAGACTAAAAAGGAGATAATGAGGGGTTTAGTGTGATGAGGAGAGCATGGCTGAGCCCATGCAAACAGAAGAAAATTGTAAATCTACCTTTAAGGAAGGAGACAGGCAAGGTATCTGTGGCTTTCAGGGTGCAGGCAAAGGGAAAACACACACACACTTGCTGAAGCTAAGCCACACCCAAGCTCTGCTGATCTAAGGGCAGGCTTGGAGGATAATGAGACACCTGGGTAAGGGACCGTGCAAGTTAGGGAAAAGGCAGCCTTATAAACCCAGAGAAACACGTGAGAAGGGGGCCAGCACCAGGACCAGCACCGGCTGGAGAGAGGATTACATGAGAGAGCAGTACTCAGGGAGAGAGCAGCACACGAGAGAGCTGACTAGAGAGAGTACTGCAGACTTCCGTGGAGGGAGAAGCACCAGGGAAAGACCCAGAGAACTCACCAAAGAGGAGAACGGTGGAGATTTCCAGGGGGATTTCAGCGGTGAAAGTAGCACCCAGAAAGAGAGCCAGGCTTGCAGGGAAACTGCAATTGGTTCTGAAGCCAGTAGAGCTGTAGCTGAAAGAATTGCAGACAAGGGGCAAGGTGCAGTTCCTCCAGTACGTGGACCACCTAAAAAGATTCAAGTTCCTAGAAGGTGGGTGGATAAAAATATATCTAAGAGTGACCTAAGCCAGTTAGAGGCACTCTGGCGTTTGAGTCAGGAGAAGAACCTTCTCACTCCAGGTGAAAACCTTTTTCCTAGTAAGAAGCCCCAGTGGAGGAGAATTCAGGAGCTCTTAGAGAGTTTCAAGCAAGAAGCATTGCATGAAGGCTTAGAGCCAGACATACCGGTTGAAAACCAGGAGGAAATGCAGGTAGAATCTGTTAAACCTGATTCTGACTCAGAGGATTTATTAATGGGCTGTTCATGGTGTAAAAAGGCAGAATAGAAGCTGCTGGTTAAAAAAAAAAGTCTGTAACCTGAAAACCACCAAAAGCAGCGAGTAAGACAGGGAGAATGATTCTAGCCTGAATTGCTAAGTACCCTGTTGAAAGAAGACAAGACATTTACTTTGATTTGAAGAAAAGAAACTGTGTTTGTTGCTGTATATTTGAGAAACAGCTACGTATGTTGTGAAAGCCAGCTAAAGCAATTTCACTGTTGGGTTTTTGTGTGATTTTCCTGGAGATCATTTGTTTTGGAGAAGAATCCTGTTTTGTTTGAGCTATATGCTTGTGAAAAGAAGGAAATAAATTCCTGTGTGTCTTTTGAAAAAAACCCTCGGTTCTCAATACTACTGTTTTTTTAAGTGGTAGCACAACTACAAGTCCCAGCAGCCCCAAGCTCTGGACGAGGGCAAATAATTCTTTATTCAAAGACTAAACAGTGGCACCCCTATACCTATAGGCCATGGCCTGGGCTAGGGGCCACCACATTTAGGAATAAAGGTTTAGGATAAATGGTTGTTGAGATATTGACCTGTAAGGGGTTGTGCGTTCTGTTGTTCTCTATGGGACTAGCTGTTTGAGGCAAGACATGGAGACTTTCTGGCCTGATGCCACCTGAGGGTGATCTCTTAGTGGATCGGAGGGAAGGGGTGAAGGGGGGGGGGGTGGGAACCAAGAACAGGGTAAGGGTATAGGCTCGGGAGAGGGATGTCACGGATGCCGGAGATTAACTTAACTATGAATGTCAAAGGCCTCAACTCCTTTAGGAAGAGACAACTGTTGATGAAGGAGTGTGCCAGATTGGCGGGCGATATTATTTTTATCCAAGAAACGCATCTCTTATCAAAGGATGAGCAGCGTGTGGGACACCCACACTACCCCCAGCAATTTTTTGCTTCCAATAAAATGGAACGGAAGAAAGGGGGAGTGGGAATTTTACTGTCTGCAAAAATTCTGGGGCAAATAGGGGAAGTAATTAAAGATAAGAATGGACGATATGTGATAGTGAAATTGAGCTGGGGACAGAGGATATATATCCTGGTGAGTGTGTATGCGCCAAATGCCGGTCAGGCACAGTTCTTTCGGAAACTTCAACAGGTGTTATTTGATAAGGCTGAGGGGCAACAGGTGGTGGGTGGCGATTTTAATGTTACCCTGGAACTACAAAAAGACACCTCTAAGGGGATGTCAGCCACACCAAAACAGCATAGAGTCGCGTTGAAGAAATTACTGAAGGGTTTAGATTTACTTGATGTATGGCGGGAGATGAATGAAGGACAGAGGGACTATTTTTTTTTTCACCAGCCCATGCAGTATACTCCCGAATAGATATGCTTCTTCTAGACAAATCGCTAATGGCTGCAGTGGGGAAGTGTGTAATTAGAAAGAACATGGTCTGATCATGCCCCAGTTACTTGTGTGCTGCAAATTGGGGACCCTAGAATAAATAGATCATGGTGGAAGTTGAACGGATCTGTACTGGAGGATGAAGAGGTAGTGGGGCAGATTAAAGAGGGCATAACAGAATATTTGAGGTTGAACGACACGGGGGAATGCTCTCCAGGTATAATCTGGGACTGTCTGAAGGCGGCCATAAGAGGGAAATTTATTACAATCAGTGCGCATCGTAAGAGGCTAAGGTTGCAGCAACATAAGGCATTGCTGGCTGCAATAAGGGGGGTGGAAAGCCAGCTGAAAAACTGCCCGAAAGATATCAAAATGCAAAAGGAGCTGTTTCAACTGAATGGGGAGTTGAGTGAATTGCAGATGCATGAGATCAGATATAAGCTCACAATGCTATGGGCTGGGGAAGAGATTGAGGAAAGGTTTGTACAATTTTATCAGCTGTTATATTCCCCGAAGGCAGTGGAGGAAGGGAAAGTACAGAATTATTTAGGAGGGCTTACGCTCCCCCAACTCGCTGAAGAGGCGGCAGTGGAGATGTCTTGAGAGGGGAAACCATATTAGACCTAGTCCTTAGTGGAACACCAGATCTAGTGCAAGAGATAAGGGTGTTGGGGCCACTTGGCAATAGTGATTATAGCATGATCGCCTTTGATTTAATTAGTGGAGGAGGGATAGTAAGGAAATCCACAGTACTACCTTTTAACTTTCGAAAGGGAGACTATGATAAAATGCAGAAAATAGTTAAGAAAAAACTAAAAGGAGCAGTTGCAAAAGTTAAAGACTTACATCAAGCTTGGGTGTTGTTGAAAAATACTATCTTGGAAGCCCAGACCAGCTGTATTCCACGCTTTAAGAAAAATTTAAGAAAAGTGGAAGGAAGTCCAAAAAACTGCCAGCATGGTTTAAAGGTGAGGTCAGAGAGGCTGTTGTTGCCAAGAAAGCATCTTTCAGGAAATGGAGAAAAGAGCCAAACGATGAAACCTGGAAACAGCACAAGCACTGGCAAGTCAAATGCAAGGCATTGATAAAGAAGGCAAAGAGAGAATTTGAGAAGAAGCTTGCTGCGAAGCAAAAACACGAAATAAAGATTTTTTCAAGTACATTCATAGCAAAAAACCTGCGAGAGAGTCAGTTGGACCATTAGATGATAGAGGAGTTAAAGGGGCACTAAGAGGTGACAAGGCGATAGCGGAGAGACTGAATGAATTCTTTGCTTCGGTCTTTACTGAGGAAGATGTAGGGATGTTACCCATGACTGAAGTGGTATTTAAAGGTGCGGAAGAATTGAAGGAAATATCGATACATCGGGAAGATGTATTACAACTATTAGATAAACTGAAGAGTAGCAAATCACCTGGGCCAGATGGGTATACATCCAAGGGTGTTGAAAGAACTGAAATATGAGATTGCAGACCTGCTATTAGTAATTTGTGAACTATCATTAAAATCATCTCTAATACCTGAAGATTGGCGGATCGCCAATGTAACACCAATTTTTAAAAAGGGTTCGAGGGGTGATCCGGGAAACTACAGACCGGTGAGCCTCACGTCAGTACTGGGAAAAATGGTAGAAACCATCATAAAGAGTAAAATTACTCAGCATGTAGATAGTCATGGCCTAATGGGAGACAGCCAACATGGCTTTAGACAAGGAAGATCTTGTCTTACTAATCTGTTATGTTTTTTTGAAAGTGTGAATAAACAGGTGGACAAAGGTGAGTCGGTTGATATAGTGTATCTGGACTTTCAGAAAGCCTTTGACAAGGTCCCTCATCAGAGACTTTTAGCAAAACTAAAGAGTCATGGGATAGGAGGCAGTGTACTACTGTGGATCAGGAACTGGTTAAAAGATAGAAAGCAGAGGGTTGGGCTAAATGGCCAATTTTCCCAATGGAGAAAGGTGAATAGTGGTGTACCCCAGGGATCTGTGCTGGGTCCGCTGCTTTTTGACATATTCATAAATGACCTGGAAAGTGGAATAACGAGTGGGGTTATCAAATTTGCAGATGACACAAAACTATTTAAAGTTGTTAAAACCCAAGAGGATTGTGGAAAATTGCAAGAGGATCTTGATAAATTAGAAGACTGGGCATCAAAATGGCAGATGAAATTTAATGTGGACAAGTGCAAAGTTATGCACCTAGGGAAGAACAACCCAAACTATGGTTACACGATGCAAGGTTCCACTTTAGGAACCACCACCCAAGAAAAAGATTTAGGCGTCATTGTGGATAACATGTTAAAACCTTCGGCCCAGTGTTCAGCGGCAGCCAAGAGAGCAAATAGAATGCTAGGTATCATAAGGAAAGGAATGGAAAATAAAAACAAAAGATATTATAATGCCTCTATACCAGGAATGGGCAAACTACGGCCCGCGGGCCGTATACGGCCCGGAGGACCTTTTAATCCGGCCCGCTGTATCAGTTATCCTGGTGAACAAATGGACTGCTGCAGAGGGAGCCGGGGAAGCCCGCGCGAAGCCCCAGCTCCCTCTGCACAGCCCGCCAGCGTGAAGAGCCTTTACCTTCACGCTGGCGGCTGTTTCAATGAAGCCACGAATGCCGCGAGAGGTTAAAGGGCATTGCCTTTAACCTTTCCCGGCATTCGCGGCTTCATTGAAACAGCCGCCAGCGGGAAGGTAAAGGTTCTTCATGCTGGCGGGCTGTGCAGAGGGAGCCGGGGCTTCGCCGGCTCCCTCTGCAGCCCCTTAGACAGCGCGGGGCTCTTCGGGGGGGCGGCTAGGACTGGATGGGCTGTGATGGGGGGGGGTACGGACTGGAAATGGGCTGTGAGGGGGGGGGAAACGGACAGGAAAAGGGCTTGGTTGGGGGGGGGGAACGGACTGGAAATGGGATGTGAGTGGGGGGGAAACAGACTGGAAATGGGCTGTGATGGTGGGGGGGGGAGAACGGACTGGAAAGGGGCTGTGATGGGGGAGGACTGCAAACGGTCTGTGATGGTGGGGGGGATAGGACTGGAAATGGGCTGTGATGGTGGGGACGGACGGACTGAAAATGGGCTGGGATGGGGGAAACAGACTGGAAATGGGCTGTGATTGGGGGGGGGAACAGACTGGAAATGGGCTGTGATGGGGGGGGGGCAAATTGGGCTGGGATGGGGGGAGGACTGCAAATGGGCTGGGATGGGGGGAGGACTGCAAATGGGCTGTGATGGTGGGGGGAATAGGACTGCAAATGGGCTGTGATGGTGGGGGGAATGGATGAAATGGGCTGTGATGGTGGGGGGGAATGGACGAAATGGGCTGTGATGGGGGGGAACTTGGACTGGAAATGGGCTGATGAAGGGCTGGATTAGGACTGTGTAAATGTGTTTGAAATTGAGAATTGCAACAACAAAGCTATCTCCTGACTTTGATGCCTTAACAAAAAAGGGAGACCAACAACACTGTTCACACTAAAATTGAAGGTACTATTTTATGAAAGAAATACATTGCATAAAAGTTTTGTAAAATAACTCTTTTTATGCTTTTCTACCTTAAATTAATCTAAACATTTAATGTTACAAATTTAAATTTAATTTATATTAATTCACACATACACACCGTCCATCTACTCTTGGTCCGGCCCCCGGGTCCAATATATGAACCCATTGCGGCCCTCGAGTCAAAAAGTTTGCCCACCCCTGCTCTATACCGTTCCATGGTGAGACCACACCTTGAATATTGTGCGCAATTCTGGTTGCCGTATCTTAAAAAGGATATTGCGTTATTAGAAAAGGTTCAGAGAAGAGCCACCAAAATGGTAAAGGGGATGGAAGGATACTCCTATGAAGAAAGGCTAAAAAGGTTAGGGCTCTTTAACCTGGAAAAGAGACGGCTGAGGGGAGATATGATAGAAGTCTATAAATTAATGAACGGAGTGGAAGGGGTAAACGTAGATCGACTGTTTACGTTATCAGAATATAGGAAGACTAGGGGACATGCAATGAAGCTACAGGGTAAACTATTTAAGACTAATAAAAGAAAATATTTTTTCACTCAACATGTAGTCAAACTCTGGAATTTGTTACCGGAGGATGTAGTAAAGGCCGTTAGTGTAGCTGGGTTTAAAAAAGGTTTGGACAAGTTCCTGGAGGAAAGGTCCATAAACCATTATTAAGAAGGGACCCAGAATATCAATGCTTGACCTAGTACAAGCATTGCAGAACCTGTCTTTTGGGGAAACTGCTAGGTACGTATGACCTAGATTGGCCACTGTTGGAAACAGGATACTGGGCTTGATGGACCTTGGTCTGACCCAGTATGGCATATCTTAGGTTCTTATGTCGAGGCCGATCAGAGAACAAGAGGTATTGGCAGTGATTAAAGGGTTAAAGGGACACAAAGCGCCTGGGTTAGATGGATACCCAAATGAGTTTTATAAGGTATTTTCGGGAGTCTTGGTTAGGCCACTGATGAAGATGTATAACTCCTTTAGCAGCGAGCACTTGATGCCGGTGTCCATGCGTATGGCAGGGATTAGTATTATACATAAAGAGGGGAAGGACCCGACGGAATGTGGCTCATACTGGCCCATCTCGTTATTAGGGGGAGATCTGAAGATTTTTACAAGGGTCCTAGCAAATAGGTTACTGCCACACTTATAGAGACTTATACATCAGAACCAGTCTGGGTTCGTACCGGGGCGATACACGTCCGACAATATTCGTAGGGCCCTAAATGTAATTTGGTGGGGGGAAAGGAGGAGGGAGGAGTTGGCCCTTTTGGCAGTTGATGCCGAAAAGGCTTTTGATAGGGTTAATTGGGACTTTTTATTTAAAGTGTTAGAGAAGGTGGGCATAACGGGCTGCTTTTTAACATGGGTGCAAATTTTGTACAAGGGGCCCATGGCTTGCCTAAAAATTAATGGGTCTGTTACTAGGGGGTTTGAGCTGCAAAGGGGCACCTGGCAGGGCTGCCCATTATCGCCCTTGTTATTCATTTTGGTAATGAAGCCATGGCGCAGAGGATTCAGGAGTGGGAGGACATGGGGGGGGGGGGTGCAAATTGGACAGCAGCCACATAAGATCTCTCTGTTTGCGGACAATGTTTTATTTTTTATCACAGACCCAAGTAGGTCACTGAGGGCGATTATGGAGGAACTAGATAGGTGTGGAGAGGTATCGGGGTTTCGTATGAATGCGTCCAAGTCTGAGATATTGAATATAACCATTCGACCAGCTGAGGAAGCCCAGCTACGACAGTGCTTCCCCTTTCGGTGGGCGGTTAACAGCATTAGATACCTAGGAGTGCAGATCACTGCAAGAAGGAATATGCTGTTTTCAGATAACTATTTGGGGGCTAGGAAAAAAATGTTTTGAGAGTTAGAAGAGTGGGGGGGGGAAGTATGAAGTATCTTGGTTGGGGAGGACTGACTTAGTTGAGATGTTTTTGGTCCCTAGGCTATTATACTTGTTTATGAACCTACCAGTGGAAGTTCCGAGGGGGTACTTAAACAGGTTGCAAAATAGAATCATGACGTTTATTTGGAGGGGGAAAAAAGTCAGAGTGGCGCAGTGCATCTTGTGTGCTCATAAGCGGGTGGGAGGGATGGGGGTCCCCGTGTTGGGTAGGTATTATGAGGCAGCTAGGGTGCGGGCAGTTTTTGAGTGGGAGCTGAGGAGATTAGCTGAGTGGGTACAGATGGAGAGGTATGGGGCGAACCAGAAGTTTGATTTTAAGAATGTGATTTGGTGCAGAGGGGGGGATCCGTTTAGGAGAAAACGGGGGAACCCGTTTATCACACTTATCCTGCAGAGTTGGAGGAAGTGGCAGGGAAGATGGTATGGGGTCCAAGGCTGCTCCAAGTTTACACCGTTAGCAGATAACCCAGAGTTTCCACCGGGAGTAGGAGATTCAAATTTTAGGAGATGGGCATTGCTGGGGGTGCGTGTGGTGGGGCAATTAAAGGAACAGGGGGAGTGGATGAGGAGTTGCAATATGACTACCAGCTGCTTAAGGAGGATTGTTACCGATATATTCAAGCCCTGCACTTCTGTAAGAAGATAGAGAGTAGGGGGGATGGCCCAAAAGGGGGAGATATTGATGGGTTATTTGAGAGAGGGGAAGTAAAGGGGCTGATATCCAGGTTGTATAGGATGATGGAGGTGGAAAATTGTGTAATGCGGTCCCATAGGAGGGCATGGGAGGTGGATCTCAATAAGAGTTGGGGACAGAGAGCAGTGGGAACAGGTGTGTAAGGTGTTGCTACAGGGGATGGTGGCTAGCAGTATTGTAGAGCATAATTATAAAATGCTGTATCGGTGGTACCTAATCCCCCAGAGGCTGCAGAAGTGGCAGGGGGGCTCGGCGAGTTGCTGGAGGGAGTGTGGAGAAGTGGGGTCTTTTTTGCATATATGGTAGGCGTGTGCCATCTTAAGCCCCCTTTGGCGGGACGTAGCGGGGTGGTTGAAAGAGGTCCTGGGGAGGAGATAGGTCCGGGGCCATGTTTGGCTCTGCTTAATGTCGGAAATGAGGAAGGGAATGGACAGGGCCAAGGATGGGGGGGAATGGTTTGTCTAGCCACTAGGCAAGCGATTGCACATAGATGGAGATCGGTGATTGTTCCCACGTTAGAAGAGGTATAAGGGAGAGTTGAGATCCTGTGTTTGATGTATCGGCTCACAGCCCTTCGCTAGAGGAGGTTGTTGAGCTTCCAAAAGGTATGGGGGCCATACATGCGCTGGAGAGAACAGGGGGGGAGGCGCATGAAACATAAAGAGAGTTAAATATTGGATGGTGGAGGAAAGGAGGTTGAGGCACCTGACACAACATAAGAAAGGAGTAAGAGCTTAAGCTGACGCCAGGAAGCAGGGGGACTGCACCCGGTGGGCCTTAGAAGGAAGTACAGGTCATACGCGAAGTCTGCGGTATTACTAAGACAGGAAGGGGAAGCACACACCATACCCTATAGAGTGGGTGATTTAAGAAGGGGGGGGGGGGAGAAGGGGGTCTTTATCTTTATTAAAATTTGATACACCGCTATGGCAAAAGCATTAAGCGGTGTACAATAAAAACTGATTAGCACCACAACCCAAGAAATGGAATGCCAAAATTTAGACAGGAAAGAAGGGTAAAGAGAAAGTGAACAAATCACATTAGAACACGTAACAGTAAACCATAATAGGTCGTAAAAAACAGATTGTGTTAACACTTAACATCAAATCATAACAAATCATAAGGAGAAATGATATTAACCAAACCAGAGTACACAAAAGGACATAACAGGCGATACATGGGGTTAACACACAAACAGAGACCAATCAGGGGGGAGCTTCAGGGGGAAGGTCAAAAGCTTTCTGGAAAAGGTAAGTTTTGAGCAGTGTCTTAAACTGAGGGTAGGATGGTTCTAGACAAAGTGAGGTAGGTAACATATTCCAAAGTAAAGGACCAAGGAAAAACCAGGCTGAGTGCCGCGTCTGCTCCAGACGGGCTTGGGAAGGTGAAGGAAGAGACAAACGGTTAGCATGAATTGAACGAAGCAGCCGATGGGGAGAATATAGTGAAATACAGTCTGCCAGGTAACGGGGAGTACAGGTGTAAATGGTCCGGTGAAGGAGAATCAGAAATTTGTATTGAAAGCGATATTGGAGAGGAAGCCAATGTAAACGGAGCAGAACAGGAGTAATATGATCATATCTACTGGAGAAAGTAACGAGGCGAGCTGCGGTATTCTGAATACGCTGTAACCTCTGAAGACAGTATTTGGGAAGATTAGCTAGATAGACATTGCAGTAGTCCAGTCTGCTGATTACAAGGGCAATGACAAGAGTAATTAGGGCGCTAGAGGGTAAAACAGACCGGACGGCCCTAATTTCCCGCAGAGCAGTGAAGGAACAGCGGGAAACCCTTGAAATATGCTCAGAGAAAGTTAGAGAGGAGTCCAGAATTACACCCAGATAGCCAACAGAAGAGGTAAGGGGAATGGTAGATGATCCAATAGAAGGTGCAAGAGTGGGGCAGGTACCACTGAGAGAAACCCACATTGCTGAAGATTTTGCTGGATTAAGATGGAGAAAATGCTCCGATAACCAGGAGGCAATGTGGGAAAGACAGAGGTTCAGCTGTGAAATGTCAGGGGAGAGAGGTGAAGTATGGAATAAGAGAACTATGTCATCTGCATATAGGTAGGATGAAACCGAATATTGTTGAATAATCAAGGGCAGAGGGGCAAGGAAAATATTAAATAAGAGAGGGGAAAGCACAGAGCCTTGTGGAACACCACAAGTGAGAGGAAAGATGGACGAGGACTGATCATTTACATGTACTGAAAAAGAGCGGGAAGAAAGGAAGGAATGGAACCAACACCAAACAGAACCTCGGAGACCGATATCAGAGAGCCGAGAAAGAAGTGTATGATGGTCGACCAGATCGAATGCTGCAGACAGGTCGAGGGATACAAGAAGAGTGGTGGGGAGGAATGGGTGGAGGGAAGAGGGTTTAATAAGTTAATAAGCTAATGGTAATATATCTGTTAATATTATGTCAATTACGATTGTTCCAGTACGATGTATATACTTTGTGGTTGTTTGTACTTTCATAAACAATAAAGTGAAAAAAGAAAAGAGATCCATCTCTGGTATACCTGACTTCTGAAAAACTCACTGGAGAACTACTGGATCCAAGCAGCTCCTGTGGATTTAGGCATCAGCTGAAAGTAACTGCTAGTTGGTTCTGGGACCTTGGCAAGTAGGTGGCGCAGAGTATGATGTTGATGGATTGGGCAAACAACCATAGGTGCATGGCCTCCCAACACAACCAGAGGGAACCAGATCCTTCTTGCTGATATAGAACATGGTGACTGGGTTGTCAGCACACCACTCTCCAGTGGAAGGACAACCTCTTTCTGCACATCCTTTGGTGTCCAGGTTCCTGAGAGGTTTGCTTCTGCTGAAGCCCCCGGTTTGCCCCCCGGCGACAGAGTGGGATTTGAATGTGGTCTTAGAGCAACTTACTCGCCCACCTTTTGAGCCGATGGCTACCTGCCCTCTCCGCTTCCTATCCTGGAAAGTGTTCTTCTTGGTGGCACTCACATCAGCCAGATGAGTAAGCTGCAGGCTCTGGTTTCCGATAGACCGTACACATGGTTCTATAGGAACAGGATGGTGCTTCCCACTCACCCCAAGTTCCTTCCGAAAGTGGTCTCTTCGTTCCACCTCAACCAGGAGGTGGTACTTCCGACCTTCTTTCCCAGGCCGCATGCCAGTCGGGCAGCAGCAGTTCTGCATACCCTGGACTGTAAGAGGGCTTTGGCCTTCTACATGGCGCGTATGTGGGGACATCGAAGGGCTTCTCAGCTCTTTGTCTCTTATGACCCCAGTAAGCTGGGGATTGCCTGTCTCCAAGCGTATGTTGTCCACTTGGGTGGCAGACTGTCTTGCCTGGGCATACAGGGCAGCTGATCTTCTGTCGCAGGGTCGAGTCACAACCCACCGGGTCAGAGCTAAGGTGGCATCAGTGGCTCATTTCCGCTCTGTTCCACTGGCAGACATCTGCTGGGCCACCATCTGGTCTTCGGGTCAGACTTTTGTGGCCCATTACTGCCTGGATAGGGAGTCCCAACAGGACAATGCTTTCAGCCAGGCAGTAATCCATAACCTGTTCGAGGTCTAGGCAACTCCTACCCTTTCACCCTTTGGTGTCAGGCTACTGGAGTGTTGTGTTCTCAGTTGAGCTCCTATTATGGCTGCTGCGGCTCTTCTAGAGGGAGCCTATTTTCAGCTATGGGTTCTGGTAGCCTATAGCTAGGGAGTCCCATATGTGAAAACTGCCTTCCTGCTTGTTCCTGGAGAAAGCGTAGTTACTCACTTGTAACGTGTTCTCCAGGGACAGCAGGAATCAGTCCTCACAACCCTCCCTCCTCCCCTGGAGTTGCAGTCCTATTAT
Source organism: Ichthyophis bannanicus (assembly GCA_033557465.1). Lineage (NCBI taxonomy): Eukaryota > Metazoa > Chordata > Amphibia > Gymnophiona > Ichthyophiidae > Ichthyophis > Ichthyophis bannanicus. The sequence goes on from CM066048.1 coordinate 129,527,912, forward strand.
ATTTTGTTCATTTTGCCGTCTTTTTAGATGTCATTTGACTGAGCAAGATGGCACCCTTGGGCAGGAAGGAGACCGCGCATGCGTGATGCAATTCCCAAAAGCTTTCTTAGAAAGCTGGGGATTTCCTCCGCATGAGGGCTCCGTCGGCGCCGATGTCACCCATATGTGAGGACTGATTCCTGCTGTCCCTGGAGAACACCTGTTACAGGTGAGTAACTATTTATTTTATTTTATTTATTTACATTCTCTTATATACCGCGCTATTCTGCATCAGTGCGGTTTACATAGAACAAACTGAAATTACATTGAACAGAGCATTATAACTTGGAGATAACTATTTTACAGGGAACATGGGCTATGGAGGGTTAAGTGGTTTGCCCAAGACCACAAGGAGCACCTGTGGGACTAGAAACCCCAGTCCTTCTGGCCCAAGGTTGCTGTCCTCTAGTAGGATTTGAACCCCCGACCTTCCGGCCTGAAGTACCTTGCCCCAACCACTAGGCCACTCCTCCACTCCACTACGCTTGATTACAAGTATTTCCAACAATTCTCCCTATCTTTACTGGAGAAGCTGAGACCATCAATTCTGCGACACAGGTTCGAGGGCTGGGCAGAGTGCTCTCTTGACTGTGGCCCCAAAGAGGCTCTCTCCTTGGCAGGGCATGCCTGCTAGGCAGTCTTACAGATCTTTGCAAAAGCCAGAGGATTTTAACTATGCAGTACTCCTGTCTGATATGGCTGTCATAAGTGTTGCATTAACTCCTGGAGGTTGTCAGACAACTGTCTGTTTGTCCAAGAGTCATAGAGATGGGATTGTCCAGTTTCAGCAGCAGATTGTGGTGGTTGTGCAGGATCTGTAACTGATGTGCTAAAATCCTCATGGCTACGAGGTCACTCTGGTAGCTCTTGCAGCCTATAGAATACAGGGTTCTCTGCTCCTTGCCAGATGGCGCATAGGCTCTCCGTTTGGAACTTGGACTTCTTTGGGACCGTCTCAGAAATGACTGATTGATGGGGCAACTGCTGGTGGTCATACTCTGGAGCAGAGAGAACTTTGTATTTAAGGTCCAAATAGCAGGAGGTAGTATGCACTGATGCTGGTGTCTTCCAAATGGATGCCTGGAGTTCCTGCAATTTGATGAACCAGCAATGCTGTGACCTGACCTTCTTGGGAGCACTACAAGCCCTGTTGGCAGGAGTCTGCAAATCACCGAGTGCAAGCAATTTAGAAATCTTCTGTAGGAGTATTCCTCAGTGCTCGCTTCCATTGGTGCCCCCTCCTGATGAGAGGGAGAGGCATCCCCCCTGTGAATATTAAAGTCTCTTCCCAGTGGCAAAAACAGGCTGCAATGGGTGAGCAAGTGTCCACCTCAAGGGGCGGAAGGATGCGCTAGTCAATGAGGAAGAGAGATCTTGCCCAAGTATACTCTTATATAGCATCCATCACCATGAGGGGGTGCTCTAAAGGGTAAGCCCCTGGGGGATCCCCTGAAGCGTTACGCTCTGTAAGATGGCAGCACTGTCTTGCACAAATCTCTTGAGGAGGGATATGAAGGAGTTAGGATGTTGGCATAGCTAAGTTAGAGTCCTGGAGTTTATGTATTTTGCTGGAAGGGCTCTCTAGGACAGGATCCTCCTCCTCCTACTACTACTGAGCATTTATATAGCGCTACAAGTCGTACGCAGCACTGCACAGATATGTAAGACACAGTCCCTGCTCATCAGAGCTTACAATCTAGTCAAGACAAACACAGAAGGTGTTTTCTGGCTGCTGGCCTTACCTTGAAGTGAAGCAGAGCTGCTGTTTTCTCGGTGTAGTTGTGAGGATTGAGCTTTTGATTTTTTGCTTGGTCACAGCAATTACTGTTTTTGGCCTGGACTGGTGTTCAGCAGATCTCCTGGCGTGGATAGAGTGAAAGTGTCAAGCAACTGTCCTAAGTCTGCAGGTTCTGTGCTTGACTATACCCTACCAGTACCGAGAAGAAATCCATCTCTCCAGTCCCGCAGCTGCCCTGGGAGATGCTCCCAATCGTGCCTTTTCTAGGCCTGACAGAGCATGGGCAGGAGGCGAGGCAGAGTATTACAATGCTGCAGCCATGCTGTCAGACCACCAGAATGTAAATCAATTTCCACAGAGGTTTTTTTTTGTTTTAAATATTGCTAACAACCATGCTGATGTTGGGAAATCCCCAACTGGCTGCTGGTTTTACTTTTGCTTTGGAGCTGCAACCTGATGCCAGAAAGAGGAGAGCCTTGGCTGTGATAAAAGGAAATGGAAGTGAATTTTGGCAATTCAGAGATGGCTACTTGTCCACAGAAATATTGGATGCCTAAGAGCTGCACAAGATCCTATGCACTGCACTGTCAAACCATCTGCTGGTTGAAGATCATAAACTCCATGCGTCGACTGTTCTTGATAGACTATTAACAAAAAAACAACTATGTTGGTAACAGGATTATCAGAGTGTTAAGTGGGAAACCCCTCCACATTTACATCCCTGGGTATGAGACCTGAATGGGATCATAAGTCAGCAGACACCACCAATAGTACAAGTATTACCAATCGGGGCTGTGGGAGGGGAGCAGCAGCTCCATTAAAGCAACGCCGCCGACGGCGGGCAGAACTCCACCGCCGGACCCCGCAGAGGCGCGAGACCAACGGCTGCCTCCGGCCCAATCGGGGCTGTGGGAGGGGAGCAGCAGCTCCATTAAAGCAACGCCGCCGACGGCGGGCAGAACTCCACCGCCGGACCCCGCAGAGGCGCGAGACCAACGGCTGCCTCCGGCCCAATCGGGGCTGTGGGAGGGGAGCAGCAGCTCCATTAAAGCAACGCCGCCGACGGCGGGCAGAACTCCACCGCCGGGCCCCGCAGAGGCGCGAGACCAACGGCTGTCTCCGGCCCAATCGGGGCTGTGGGAGGGGAGCAGCAGCTCCATTAAAGCAACGCCGCTGACAGGCGGGCCCGCGCCTGAGGGCCTCGCCAGAGGGTCCTTTGGCGTGGCCCTTAGGCGCGGGCCCGTGGCGTAAATTGAAGAACAGCAAATATATATAAGAGCTATTAATTTGTGTAGTTATACTCTTTACAATTTCCTCAGTCTATCTTTCCCTTTGGCTGCTCTTCCGTTTAGAGGTATGTCTGTATTACATGTTAACCTGATGTAGTCTCTTTGTTACCTATAGATCCATTGCTTATCACTTTGATATTTTGATAAGGTGGTATAAAACTGGATGCATTGTTTTGTCTTTATAGTCTGATGTTTTTATGTCTGTATTTTATGTTAACCTAATGTACTCTTGTAACCGCTTTGATTGTAAGAAAGGCGGTATAAAAAAACCTGTTAAATAAATAAATAAGTAGAAGTCGAATTCTAATTTTATATATATAAAAAAAAGGAAGGAAAGGAAAGGCTTAAAGCAGGTTATTGCCCCTAGCCTACAACAAGAAATCCATTCATAATGTGACTAAGCGTAGTTACTCACCTGTAACAGGTATTCTCCAGGAGCAGCAGGAATCAGTCCTCACATATGGGTGACATCGGCACCGACGGAGCCCCCTGCGGAGCATTTCCCCAGCTTTCAAAGAAAGCCTTTGGGAATGCAGCGTGCATGCGCAGTCCCCTTCCCGCCCAAGGGTGCCATCTTGCTGAGTCTGATGACATAGCTAAAGACAGCAAAAAATCAAAATAAAGGATAGGACTGCAACTCCAGGGGAGGAGGGAGAGTCGTGAGGACTGATTCCTGCTGCTCCTGGAGAACACCTGTTACAGGTGAGTAACTATGCTTTCTCCAGGACCAAGCAGGAAGTCAGTCCTCACATATGGGACTCCCCAGCTCTAGGCTACCGTGAACCCAGAGCTGAAAAAATGGCTCCCTCTCAAGAGCCTCAGCATTTGTGATAAGAATATCCTCTGAGAACACCCCTGTACGGTAGCCCAACACAAGGGCCGGAGGGGTAGGAGTTGCCTAAACCTCAAAGAGATTACGGAGTACCACCTGTCCGAAAGCACTGTCCCTCCAGGACTCTCTCCAGACAGTAATGGGCTGCAAATGTCTGGCTTGAAGACCAAGTTGCAGCCTGGCAGATGTCTGCCAACGGAACAGAGCGGAGATGCGCTACTGATGCGGCCTTCGCTCTGAAACGTTGGGCCATGAACCGACCCTGCAAGGGGAGGTCGGCTGCCCTGTACGCCCAGACGATGCAATCTGCCACCCAAGTGGACAACATACGCTTGGAGACAGATAGCTCTTCGTCTCGTTTGACCCTAATAGGATGGAGTTGAGTAGCCCTTCGATGCTCCCGCATACATTCTATGTTAAAAGACAACGCCCTCTTACAGTCCATGGTATGCAAGACTGTTTCAGCCCGGCTGGCATGTGGCCTGGGAAAAAAGGTCAGAAGAACCACCTCCTGATTGAGGTGGGAAGAGGAAACCACTTTTGGGATGAACTTGGGATGGGTCCGTAGGACCACCCTGTTCCTATAGAACTGCATGTACGGTCTATCAGAAACCAGAGCTTGTAGCTCATTCACACGTCTGGCCGAGGTAAGATCCACCAGGAAGAGCGCTTTCCACGAGAGGAAGCGCAAATGGCAAGTAGCCATCGACTCAAATGGTGGGCGAGTCAATTGCTGCAAGACCACGTTCAAATTCCACTCTGTCACCGGTGGACGAACCGGAGGCTTGAGCAGAAGCAGACCTCTGAGGAATCTGGACACCAAGGGGTGAACCGACAGACTGTCCCTCCACCGGTGAGTGGTGCGCTGACAAGAGCACGGAGGTGGACCTGAACAGAGTTAGACTTAAGGCCTATGTCTGACAGGTGAAGTAGATACAAAAGAAACATTCTATACTAGATTGTCAAGATGTAAATAGTTACCCCAGTTTTGATCCTAGTTCAAGTACCTGTTCATTGTAAACGCAAATCAACTTTGAAATGTTTAAGTTCTGATGTTCCATGTAAACCACACTGATGCAGAATAGCGCGGTATATAAGAGAATGTAAATAAATAAAATAAATACTGCAGTACTACTGGCACAAGGCAAGAGAAAGGATCTCCATTGTGCTGAGCACACCATACCGTAAACCTACGCCACTTGAGGGCATAGGACTTTCTGGTGGACTGCCTCCTAGAGGCCAAGACCACCTCCTCAACCTCCTTAGATAGAGAAGTAAGGGAGCTAGCACTATCCTGTCAGCAGCCAGGCCATCAGATTGAGGGACCTAATATTGGGGTGCAGAAGGGAACCCTGCTCTTGAGACAGGAGATCGCGTTGCTGCCCCAGAGGAAACGGGGCTTCCACCACCAACTGTAGGAGAAGTGGAAACCACGGTTGCCTCGGTCATCTGGGGGCTACCAGAATCACCGAGGCCTTGTCCCGGAAGATCTTGAACAGAGTTCGGGCCACCAGGGGCGTGGGAGGAAACACATACAAGAGGCCCGTAGACCAAGTGATCAGAAAAGCATCTGCTGCCATCCTCAGAGGATGCGGCTGTCTGGAGCAAAACCTGGGCAGCTGACGGTTTAATGGACTTGCAAAGAGATCGATGGATGGAAGTCCCCAGCGGAGGAAGATCTGCTGGGCCACCAATGGATTCAACTGCCATTCGTGGGGCTGGAGAATCCTGCTTAGCTTGTCTGCTAGGAAGTTTTCCTGACCGGGTAGATAAACTGCTTTGAGAAACATGCCTTGTTTGACTGCAAAGGAGCAAAGGTCCAGAGCCTCCTGACATAGGAGCCTGGAGCCTGTGCCTCCTTGTTTGTTCACGTAGAACACTGCTACCTGATTGTCAGTCTGAACTAGGACAGACTGTTGAGAGAGGAGCATGGCAGAAGGTTTGCAGAGCTAAGCGGATTGCTCGCAGCTCTAAAAGGTTGATCTGCTGTGTGGCCTCCCGAGGGGACCACAGGCCTTGAGTGCACGTGCCCTGGCAATGTGCACCCCAGCCCTTTAAGGAGGCATCTGTCGTCAGCACTCTTGTGCGTGCTGGAGCCTGAAAAGGTACACCCCTGAGAAGGTTTGACAGATGTAGCCACCACTGTAAGGAGTTCAGAAGTCGTCTGGACACCTTTACTCTGTCTCAGAGGTCGCCAGTGGCTTGTGCCCACTGATCTCCGAGGCACCACTGAGCAGCCCACATGCACAGACGGGCATTCGGGGGTCACATGTACCGTAGAAGCCATGTGGCCCAAGAGCCGCAGGTAGTGCCTGGCAGAAAAACGAGAATTGCTTTGGAACTGGTTGGCCAAGTTCATAAGTCTGTGGGCCCTGTCCTCGGGCAAGTAAGCTCTTGCCTGAAGAGTGTCCAACCTGGCCCCTATAAACTCTAGGTTCTGAGAGGGGAGTAAAGTGGACTTTGCGTAGTTTATGACAAAGCCCAGATGCTGAAGAAGAGAGACAGTGCGGAGAGTGGCCTGTCGGCCCTCCTGGAGTGACTGGCCCTTGATTAGCCAGTCGCCCAGGTAGGGGAAGACAAAAATCTCCCGATTTCTGAGAAAGGCCGCCACCACCGCCAGGCATTTGGTGAAAACCCTGGGGGCAGAGGTCAGGCCAAAGGGAAGCACTCTGTACTGAAAGTGGTTTCCTCCCACCACAAATCGGAGATATTGTCTGTGGTCTGGATGGATGAGGATGTGAGTATAAGCATCCTTTAGATCTAAGGAGCATAGCCAGTCTCCCTGCTGGAGGTAGGGCAGCAGTATTCCAAGGGTAAGCATCTTGAACTTTTCCGTCTCCAGAAACTTGTTCAGATTTCGCAAGTCTAGGATAGGCCTGAGGCCTCCTGTTTTTTGGTACCAGGAAGTACCTGGAATAGAAGCCTTGCCCTTCCAGGTGGTGTGGCACTGGTTCCACCACCTGTTCCTTTAGAAGACTTGCCAACTCCTGAAGGTGGTCATCCCTGTGCAGAGGAAGTCTTGGAGGCTCCCCTGGATAGTAGGAGAGGGGTAGCTGATGGAAATGGAGCATATAGCCCTTCTGGACTATGCTCAGTACCCAGGTATCCCCTGTGATGGCTGGCCACCTGTAGGCGTACAGGGTCAGCCGACCCCCTGTGCTGAGTGGAGCCACCGGCGGAGGAGAGGCTATGCTGTGGGAGTCAAAAACCCCCTCCCTGCTGTGCAGGAGCCGGGGCTGGCGGCTTGGGAGTTTTCTGCCTACGGGGCCCATGCCCCTGCTCTTTGGCCTGCTGGCCCTGTTGGGGAGCTGGAGAGGCCTGATACTGAGGGTAGGTTTTGTAGGCAGCACCCTTCCTCAGGAAAAAGGGCTTCTTCCCCGAGCCCTTCTTTTTCTGAGAAGGGGCAGAAGTCTTTCTGGACAGCCTTGTCCTGGTTAGAGTCTCAGTCTCGATTTCTGCAGCCTTTTCAGTCATGGACTTGCCAAACAGGTTGTCACCTCGGCAGGGGACATTGACCAATTTGTCCTGTACCCATGACTCCAGGTCCGATGACTGTAGCCAGGCCTGACAGTGTGCACCGATGCCGGCTGCGGCTACCCGGGCCGAAGCCTCGAAGCCATCATAGGCTGCTCAAGAGATAAACATTGAGCACTCTCGGATCCCTGTAGACAAGGCTTTGAATCTCTGCAAGGGTTCCTCGGAGAGACCAGCCGAGAACTCGGCAATCTCTTTTGCCAGGTCCCGTAGGTACATGCCCATGTACAACTGGTAAGCCTGGACACGGCAAGATAGCAGAGAGCCCTGGAAGCATTTTCTACCGAGGGCATCCAGGTTCCGGGCCTCCCGGCCGGGAGGCACCAAGGAGTGCATCTTTTGACTTTTCAGCCTGTGCATGGCCGATTCCACAACCATGGAGTTGTGCGGTAGCTAGCGCCTTTTGGAACCCAGGGCTCTTACGTACTCGATAAATGGAATTGACCCGTTTGCTAAGAACCGGCACCAAGGCCGGTGCTTCCCACATATGGAAGAGCAGCCGTTCCAGCATCGGAGGAATCGGAACAGTAAAGGCTTCCTTCAGAGGAAAGTCATACTGGAGGGCATCGAGCTCTTCGGCTTGAGGCTCCTCCTCGGCCTCCGCTGGGAATGCCAAAGCCTTGCCAATGTCCGAGAACCGGGTATCCTCGGGGGGGGACCCTCTCTGAGGCTCGGACTCCGGGGAGTCCGATGGGACGCATCAGGTCTGGAAGGTGTCAGGGGACTCCTCATCCTCAGTCTCCCACACCGACTCCGGCTGTGTTGGTCTCAATGCCACCTGCCCCAATGCCGAGGGCACCGGCGTCGACGACCTCGGCCCCGCACGGAAGGTCAAGGGAGACCTTGGCCAAGGATCGACTCGAGACTTGATTGACTCAAGGATCCGGTGATCGGGGCAGATGCACCGGTCAGACCGGCGATCAGTACCCGCTGCTGCTTCATGAAGGCAGCCAGGCTGCTCTCCAGGGCTGTCAACCTGAGACCAAGCCTCTGACTCGGACCCCGACATTGTCGGGCATGACGTCGGTTCTCCCGGAGGGGAGTCCACGAGGACAACAGATGTTACCTGACTCGGGGACTCCAGCTCCAGGTGAGGCAGTTTGGTTGGCCGCTCCGACTCAGAGCCAGGGACGGCAGTCAGGGCTGCGCGACCTGGCCCTCGAGGATCCAGGTGCCTCCATCGTCCTCACGAGCTTCTTCTTCCTTTTGTGCTCCCGGGCGGGAGATCCCCTTTCAGAGGACCCACGATGGCGTTCGGGGTCAGACTCCCGAGATGTCAAGGCCTCTGACAAAGTCCGGGCCCGTCCGGACGCAGACTCCGAAAAAAATTCTTTCACATTGGATGTTGACGGCTCCAAAGCGCCTTCGACGACATCTTGCCACACGGGCCACAGACCAGCGGGTCATGGTCGGGCCTGAGGCATCGGAAGCAGCAGTCGTGTCTGTGAAAGACATAGGTTTCTTACACCGATCACACTTCTTAAACCCGCTGGCAGCCATCGGGGGAAAAAGGGCACCAGCAAGGTCAAAAGACAGGGCTGCCAGTGAAATACCAGAAAAAGCGCGAACGCTAGTCACAAAGGACAAAAACCGAAAAAGAAGATCCAGGCTCGATACCGGTGTACCGAGCCGAGGCAGGATGGGGAACCGGCGTCGAACCGGATAAGGGACGCAAAAAAAAAAAAAAATTCGCAGGAAAAGAAATCAACTTTTTACCGGGTGACACGAACTACGTCCGTTGGGCTCCGCAGAAAAAGAAAGACTGAGCAAGATGGCACCCTTGGGCGGGAAGGGGACCACGCATGCGCACTGCATTCCCAAAGGCTTTCTTTGAAAGCTGGGGAAATGCTCTGCACGAGGGCTCCGTCGGCACCGACGTCACTCATATGTGAGGGCTGACTTCCTGCTTGATCCTGGAGAAGTTATTTTCTCTTTGTGGTACAGTATATGTTATACACTTGATTACATTACCTTTACACATCCTATTTTAGTTCATTAAGCAGCATGTGTGCATGTTTTATATAGTAAGACGTTTTATTGACTACCACTATGTTAGAACCAAGATAAATAAAGAACAGGAATAAGACTTCAGAAGGAGGCACCAGAGGCAAGTACTTGTACCTGGCTGATAAGTCAAAGCATTTCTGCGAGTTCTGGCATGTGGCTACTCCTGGGATGGAAAATCTGGCTACTGATATTTGGATGCAAGAACACCACCACCCACCCACACATTACCACCACGACAGCTTTGTCCCAGCAGCACAGACATCCAAACAAGCAGCTGTGATCATCCTCAGGAGAAGTTGGAGCGGTGGATATCACTCTCAGCGAGCCAAATTTTAAAGGAAAGAACACCGCAAATTTAAAGAAAACCCTACAATTGGCAATCAATCAATTTCAGCACTTCCAGAGTATTCTTGATACCCAGGCCGCCCTTAGCAACTCCACTGGCAAGAAGGACCAGAGGGTTACACCCTGGACCTTGGCACTGAAACAGCTCTACCACCCACACACCAAAAGTCTGTCCGGAGCCCTGGTCTGCACCACCATCTGCTGAAGGTAGCTATTCACCTGTAGCAAGTGTTCTTCATGGAGAGCAGGAATAAGTCCTCACTTATAGGTAATGTCTCCAACAGAGCCCCATGTGGGAACACTTCCCAGCTTCTATTGAAATCCTGCACCATACCCACATGCCTGCCTTCCCACCTGCTGCCGCCACGGTGCCATCTTCTCCAGTCTGATAAAAGTTGTAGCAGAATACAACTCCAGGGGGAGGTGAGAGGGTTGTGAGGAATTATTCCTACTATCCACAGACAACACCTGCTACATGTGAGTAACTACCTTTTTTCTGTGGACAAGCAGGAATGAAGTCCTCACATATGGGACTCCCAAGCTACAGGCTACCAAACAGAGGCGGCCAAGAAGCCCAACTGGGGCAAAAATTAAACAGAACTGGAGAATCAGTCTTCACAAAAGAGAATGCATCTGATTCAGCTTCACCATTTGTTTTTGCTTTTTTTGGTAACCTGGGTGGACAGTAGGTGTCCAAATTTGCTGTCCTGTCAGGAAGCCCCATCCAGTCAGTAGTGAGACACAAATGTGTGAACAGAAGACCACTTTGCAGCCCTGCAGATCTCCTCCATGGAGACAAGAGTGCAAGTTGGCCACCAACACAGTCATGCCTCTAACGCTGTGACATGATCAAAGCTCAGGCCAGTATGGGCATAAGCAAAAGAGATGCGGTCTGCTAGCCAAATTGAAAGAGTGCTTTTGGAAATGGCAGCCCCTAGCTTGCTGGGATCAAAAGAAAAAAAAACTGGATGCACTTTCAGTAGGCCTTCATCCGCTCCAAGCAGACAGCTAATGCTCACTTACAGTCCAGCATGTACAGGGCTGCTATCCCTCTGTGGGGGTGAGGTATCAGGAAGAAAGTCAACAGAATGACTGACTGATAGAAAGCAGAAGCCACCTTTGGAAGAGTGTGCAAGTCCACGCTATTATGGTGGAACCTAGTGTTCAGTGGTTGAGTCACTAGAGCCTGTGTGCTGACATAACTACCAGAAACAAGACCTTTCAGGTCAAGAACTTTATAGCGCAGGAATTGAGCAGCTCAGAGGGAGCCAATATGAGCTGTGCCAGAACCACAATGAGGTCCCAAGCCACCGCCGGAGGGCTTGAAGGGAGGTTTCGGGAGAAGCAAACCCTGCATGAAGTGAGCTACTAATGGCTGAGCTGAGATGAACTTTCCTTCCGTTTCGTGATGGTAAGCTCCAGTTGCACTGAGGTGAATCCAGACAGAGTTGGATTTGAGACGCAAGAGCTGTAGGAGGTACTCAAGCAGTCTGCCAGTGGAACAAGTAAAAGGATCCAGCACCTGTTTTGCACACCAGATTGCAAACATCCTCCATTTGAATGTTTAAGACCTTCTCATTGAGATTCTCCTGAAGGCCAACAGAATAGCTGCAACTTTGTCAGGCAAGTTAAGCACCGAGAGAACTAGCCTCTCAACAGCCATGCAGTTAGGGCCAAGGAATGGACATTGGGATGTAGCATCCTCCCACATTCCTGTTATATAAGGTCCAGGGCAAATGCCAACTATAGATATGCCACCTGGAGGAGTCGAAGCAGAAGGGGAAACCATGGCTGTCTGGGCCAATATGGCACAATGAGTATCATCGTACCCCTCAGTGTCTGGACTTTTAGCCAAGTCTTTACTATGAGAGGTATGAGGATGATACACATATAGCTGGCTCTTCCGTCAGTGGAGGAGGAAAGCATCCAGTACCAGCCAGCTGCATAAGGCAATTCTGGATTATAACTGGTCCACTTGGACGTTTTGTTGGGTAACAATCAGGTCTATTAAGAGGGTACCCCACTTCTGAAAGATGTGAGCTGCCACACCCCTGTCCATTGTCTGTTCATGCAGCTAAAGGATACAAAACAAATTGTAGAATCTCTATGGATAGAAGTTCCATGTAAAAAATGGAAGGTGACTGCAAAGGGGCTGTACTACTGATGACCTGGCCAGAATGAACAGATGGATGATGAAATGCTAAAAGACATCAGGGAAGCTAACAAAAGTTATAACACAGTAATAATGTGCGATTTCAATTACCCCAGTATCAACTAGGTCAATGTCACAGCAGGACATACTAGAAAAATAAAGTTTCTAGATGAAATAAATGACTGCTTCTTGGAGCAGCTGGTTTATGAACTGACAAGAGAGGAAGCTATTTTGGACCTAGTCCATAGTGGAACACAGGATCTGGTGGAAGAGATAAGGGTTTTGGGGCCACTTGGCAATAGTAATCGCAGCATGATCGCATTTGATTTAATAAATGGAAGCAAGATGGCAAGGAAATCCACAGTACTACCTTTCAACGTTCAAAAGGGAGACTATGATAAAATGAGGAAAATAGTTACGAAAAAAAATAAAAGGGGCAGCTGCAACGTTGAAGATTTACATCAAGCATGGGCGTGGTTTAAAAGTACTATCTTGGAATCCCAGACCAGATATATTCCATGCTTTAAGAATAGTGGAAGGAAGGCCAAAAACTGCCAGCATGGTTTAAAGGCAGGGTCAGAGAGGTTGTTGCCAAAAAAACATCTTTCAGGAAATGGAAAAAGCAGCCTAATGACAAACACCAGAAACAACATAAGCATTGGCAAGTTAGATGCAACACAGTGATAAGGCAGGCAAAGAGAATTTGAAAAGAAACTTGCCGTGGAAGCAAAAACGCATAAAACTTTTTAAAATATATTTGTAGCAAAAAACTTGCAAGAGAGTCAGTGGGATCACTGGATGACACAGAGGGGTAAAAAGGTTAAGAGATACAAAGCAGAGAATAGGGCTAAATGGCCAATTTTCTCAATGGAGAAAGGTGAATATTGGAGTACCCCAAGGATCTGTGCTGGGCTCGCTGCTATTTAATATATTCATAAAATGACCTAGAAAGTGTACTTACCCACCTGTAACAGGTATTCTCCAGGGACAGCAGGAATCCATCACATATGGTGACATTGGTGAAAAGCGGTATATAAATGCAGTTAAATAAAATAAAATCAGCACTGACAGAGCCTGCACGGTAATCATGTCCCAGCTTTCAAAGAAAGCTTCTGGGAGTTACACCACACATACATGGTCATCTTCCTGCCCAAGAGTGCCACCTTACCCAGTATGACGACATAGCTTAATCAAGCATAAAAAATAAAAAGATAAAACTTCCACGGGGAGGAAGGAGGGTTGTGAGGATTGATTCCTGCTGTCCCCAAAGAACACCTGTTATAGGTGAGTAACTACGCTTTCTCTGAGAACAAGCAGGAAGTCAGTCCTCACATATGGGACTCCCTAGCTACAGACTACCAAAGAAAACCTGTAAAAAGCCACAGGAAACAGAAAAAAACGGCAAGCCATGAATGGCAGCAGCAAGTGAGGAACGACCTCAAGTCCTAAGATGCAACCCCAGCATCAAGGATGGAATCACCTCTCTGGTAGCCTGGACGTAGGGCTGGAGAGAAGGAGTTGCACTAATACCCAAAAGAGATGACGGAGTACTGCCTGGTCAAAGATGCTATCACACCTTGAGCTCTCCTCCAGGCAGTAATGAGCTGCAAAGGTATTGACTGAGAACCAGGTGGTGGTCTGACATATGTCTTGCACAGTTGCGGAGGAAAGAGCACAGATGTGTCAGAGGCCGCCATGATGCGCACATTGTGGGCGGTGACATGACACGCCAGGGAGCGTCCAGCCTGCTCATAGGCAAAGGTGATGCAGTCTGCCACCCAGGTGGACAGGGTGCGCTTAGAGATGGCAATGCTGAGCCTGTTCAGGTCATAGGAGACCAACAGTTGCGACAAGCAGTGATGGGCCTTTATCTGTTTGAGGTAGGCGGCCAATGCCCTCTTACAGTCAAGGGTATGGAGGGAGGCCTCCTCCTTAGATGCATGGAGGTCTAGGAAAAAAATAAGTGGGGAGAACCACCTCTTCGGTTGAGATGAAACAGACACCACCTTTGCAGAAACTTGAAATGGGTGCATAGAACGACCCTATTCTTGTGAAATCTGGTGTATGTGGTGTGGGCCACCAATGCCTGGAGTTCACTGACTTGCCGAGCAGAAGCAAGCGTGACAAGACAGACAACTTTCCAGGAAAGGAATTTGAGGTGAGCCAAAGCAAGCGGTTCAAAGGGAGGAGCCATGGAGTTACCCAAGAACCACATTCAGGTCCAATGCCACCAGGGGCGGCTGGACCGGGAGTCATAAGAGGAGATGATCTCTCATGAAGCAGTCCACGAGAGTGGACAGAGATGGATTGCCCATCTATTGGATGATGATGTACAGCCAGGGCACTCAGGTGCACCCTGATGGAGTTGGATTTTAAACTAGCATGAGAAAGGTGCAATAGGCAGGAAATGGGCTAAAGCCCTTGGTGCACCACAGTGAAAACTGGCACCTTTTAGAGGCATACGCCCGCCTGGTGGAATCCTTGTGAGAGGCTAACAGAACATCCTCAACCTCTGTGGAAAGATGGAAGGGGACCAGAATTATCCTTTCAGCAGCCAGGCCGTCAGTGCCAGAGTGCAGAGGTTGGGGTGCAGGAGAGATCTGTCCTACAATATCAAGTCTGGAGCGTAGCCCAGGGGAACCGGGGCCGCTCGAGAAAGCTGAAGCTACAGTGGGAACCATGGTTGCTGGGGCCAGTGGGGATCAAAGTGGCCCAGTCCGACTGAACCTTGAGCAGAATTCGTGGAACCAGCAGAGTGGGAGGATATGCATACAGCAGATTTCCCGTCCAAGGGAAGAGAAAGGCATCATCTGCTGCTCAGTCCTGGGTTGGTATCAGAGAACAAAAGCAAGGCAACAGAGTATTACTGGGGCTGGCAAAGAAGTCCATTGTTGGAGTCCCCCAACGCTGGAACAGAGCGCGTACCACGGCCGGGTTCAGATGCCACTCGTGCAGCTGAAGGACCCTGCTGAGTGTCTGCCAGAATGTTCTCGTGTCCTGGGGGGTAGGCCGCCCAAAGGAGTGTGCTCCTCGCCACAGCAAAAGGTCCAGATGTGGATCACCTTCCAGCATAGGAGGTACAAACCCGTGCCTCCCTGCTTGTTGAGGTAGAATATCGCTATCTGGTTGTTCATTTGGATGAGGACCACCTGGTTTGATAGTTGGTTCTGGCACACTCGAAGGGCGTTCGCAACTGCCTGGAGCTCAAGGAACTTGATCTGATGCAGGCTTTCCTCCTGTGTCTAGATGCCTTGGGATCAGAGACCATTGCAGTCAGTGATGAGGATGCTCTGGACTGGCGGTGCCTGGAAAGGCAGATATGCCAAGAGGGCAGATATGCCAAGAGGTTTGGCGGGTGCTGCCACCAGGTAAGGGAGCTTGTGAGAGGCTTGGTGATCCACAAGTGATCATCTAGGTGACCTGCGGCTTGAGACCATTGAGCACTGAGGGACCACTGTGCCTACCACATTCGGAGGTGGGCGTCTGGGGTCATGTGAACCATCGAGGCTATGTGCCCCAAGAGGCACAGCATGAGATGGACTGATGCCGTCATGCGATCCTGCACTTCAATCACCAGGGACGCAAGCCGTTGAGCCCTGTCTAGAGGAAGGCCCTGGCCTAGTTGGTATTGAGGAGGGCTCCTGTGAACTCCAGACGTTGCATGGGCTGCAAATGGGATTTGGGATATTTGATGACAAACCTCAGCCCTTGCAGCAGCGAGAGGGAGCAGTGGCCTGCCTGATTGACCTCCTCTGGCGAGCTTCCCCTTATGAGCCAATTGTCTAGATAGAAGACACCCTGTAGCTGGAGATAGGCAGTGACTACCAGCAAGCACTTGGTGAACACCCTTGGGGCAGCCGAAAGGCAAAACCTTGTACTGATAGCGACACCCACTTACGACAAAGTGGAGGAACTGACAGTGCCTGGGATGAATTAGGATATGGGTATAGGCATCTCTTAAATCCAAGGAGCACTGCCAATCTCCCTGCTGGAGGTAGGGCAACAACGCTCCAAGCGATACCATTTTGAACTTTTCTCTGACCAGAAAGCGGTTGAGGTCCCTCAGATAGAGGATGGGATGGAACCTTCAACCCTCTTCAGCACCGCCAGCTCTCCAGCTCCCCCCGATCGGGGTAGAGCGCCCGAGCGGGAAATCCTCCCGCTCGGAAGCTCCTGCCCAATCGGGGCAGTGGGAGCACCGAACTTGTAGTCGCACTGCCACTTTAAAAGCGGCGCCCCTACACAAAGGGGGCCGCTTCAACCCTCCTCAGCACCGCCAACTCTCCAGCTCCCCCGATCAGGGTAAAGCGCCCGAGCGGGAAATCCTCCCGCTCGGAAGCTCCTGCCCAATCGGGGCAGTGGGAGCACCGAACTTGTAGCCGCACCGTCACTTTAAAAGCGGCGCCCCTACAGGGCGCACCCGCACCTGGCGGGCCCGTGTCTGAGGGCCTCGCCAGAGAGCCCTTTGGCGTGGCCCTTAGGCGGGGCACACAGGCGCGCAGAGGAAAGAAAGCATAGCCCCACCAACAACAAGAAAGACGCACAGCAAACATAGCAGCAAACAAGCTTGGACAACTAGAACAAGAACAGCAGTAGAATGAACAACAAACACCCAAAAACCTGTCAAGGCAAAAAAAGGACTCAACATACCAGGGATTCAACGCAGAAACACAACACAGCCCCAAGAACACCAAGGTACGCCTACAAACCATGCCACCCTTCCTAACCCCAATCTACCTCCTAACACCACTCCTGAACATCTACCCCTCCCCCACAGACACACCCGCCAACCAACCCCGACCAAACACAACCATCCAAACCACACACATCTGTAACCCTCCCATCACATGGAGCAACACTCACACACACCAATCCACATCACCAACCCCCTGAACTGCAGCCCCCTCTCTATTTCACTAATAAACGCTCGCTCAGTCAGAAACAAATACCACATGCTCCAAGACCTGATCACAACCCAAAAGACTGACATCCTATGCATAACAGAAACTTGACTAACAGACACCGACACGGTGCTCATGAACCAACAAACACCAAAAGGATACAGCCTGCAACACTGCTCCCGAACACACGCCAAAGGAGGAGTAGCAGCCATGGTATCAAAAACCAACCTCCACCTCAGGAACCATGCATCAGAAACGACCAATGAAGCAGACATACTCACCCTCACCAATAAACACCTCTCAATATGCCTAATCTACAGAGCACCCACCCCAAGCACCGACCTACCAAAGATACTACAACACATATCTGAGTGTGCCATATCCACAAAAGAACAAATAATCCTAGGAGACTTCAACCTCCCATCGCTCCAAGACAAGCAAGCAGAAACCTTCATCAACGCCATGGAAGCAATGAACCTAACACAGATCATACACGAACCAACACACGAAAAAGGAAATACATTGGACCTCATATTCCTGAATACCCAAACTGCCACCTCATACAAGAAACCAGCAAATCACACACATACCATGGTCTGATCACTTCCTCATCAACATATCCCACACCTACCAACATACAGACAACAAGGTGAACAAACAGCATACAAGAAGGTTTAAGACATTCATCAAGGAAGATTTCCTGGCACAAACTCTACCTAAACTGCAAACAAGCTCCAACAATATCGATGACCTAATCTCCAACTGGACCACCACAATCTCCTCCGCATCCAGCACAACAAGCAAAACTAACACCAGACACACCACCAAAAAAGCCCGATGGTTCACCCCCCACCTCCGGAAGCTAAAAACCAAACTCAGAAGAGCGGAAAGAAAATGGAGAAAAACCAGAAAAGAAGATGACAAAACAAACTACATGTACGAACTAGACATGTACCATGCAGAAACGGACAAAGCAAAAAAGACTTACCATTCGAAAATCATAAACGCACCAATAAACAAACCAAGAGAACTTTTTGAAATTGTCAAAAAACTGACAAAAGCGCCTAACCACTCCGACCAACTACCAAACATCCCACCGGATTTACTAGCACAGCAATACAAACAGCTACAAAAACCACAATTGAACGCAGACACAACAACAACAAACCACACCACCACCATAAACAAAGAATGGAGTGAATTCGAAATAATCACGAAAGAGAAAATATCATCCACCATCTCCCATCTGAATACCACCACCTTTCCGCTGGACCCCTGCCCTACAGAATGGATAAAGAAAACCAAGGAAGAGCACACCATTAGCCTGCATTGTTAATGAATCCCTCAGCCAAGGACGCATGCCAGACCTCCTCAAAACCTCAATCATACGGCCAACCCTAAAAAAAACACAACCTGGATCCCATGGACCCAGCATCCTACAGACCTATAGCAAGCCTCCCATTCGCCGCCAAAATCATAGAGAAAGTAGTTCAACAACAGTTCCAAGAACATTTAGATACCAACAACATACTGGACCCGCAACACGGCTTCCGCCCACTCCATGGAGTCGAGACCCTCATGACATCACTAATGAACACCCTCGTCATAGGGACCCAAGCCAAACACTCTGGATACGCCATGATCTTCCTAGACATATCAGCAGCCTTCGACACCATCTCCCACAACATCCTCCTACACAGACTACAAGCAATTGGCATCAAGGATACTGTGCTCCAATGGTTCCACTCCTACCTAACCAATAGACAACTGATCCGCACAAACATATGTGGAGGAGTGGCCTAGTGGTTGGGGCAAGTTACTTCAGGCCGGAAGGTCGGGGGTTCAAATCCCACTAGAGGACAGCAACCTTGGGCCGGAAGGACTGGGGTTTCTAGTCCCACAGGTACTCCTTGTGGTCTTGAGCAAGCCACTTAACCCTCCATAGCCCATGTTCCCTGTAAAATAGTTATCTCCAAGTTATAATGCCCTATTCAATGTAATTTCAGTTTGTTCAATGTAAACCGCCTTGATATCATGAAAGGCGGTATATAAGAAATGTTAAATAAATAGATAAAAATAAAATAAATATCAACATCGCCCCCCCCTTCTAACACCAAGGAGTACCACAAGGATCCACACTGTCAGCCATGCTATTCAACATCTACCTGCAACCACTCTGCTCTATCATGCACGCCCACATCATCAACTATTACATCTATGCAGATGACATAATGCTCTATGCCCCAATCACAACCTCTAACCCATCAAACACCCACCTATCCCAATGCTTCACAGAAGTATCCAGCTGGCTACAAAAAAACAACCTATCCATAAACATAAAGAAAACAGAAGCCCTCATAGTAACAAAGGACCCAGACTTTACACCACCTACACACCTCAACATTGGAACCACACAAATACAAATACAACCATACATAAAATATCTGGGAATCATCACAGACCAAGCACTCACACTCAAGCAACAAATAAAAAACACACACCGGAACAATATTCCACAAGGCTAAAACAGTACAACGTCTCAGACCTCTCCTTGAACCACAAGACTTCAGAACAGTGATGCAAGCCATAACACTCCCACACCGGGACTACTGCAATATAATCTACCATGGACTACCAGCCACTCACACCAACCCACTTCGAACTGCCTTGAATACAACAGCAAGGATTATTCAGAAAGCAAAAAAACAAGACCGCATCACCCCAATCCTGAGGGAGCTACACATACTCCCCCTCGAAGCACGAATCAAATACAAATCCGCCCTACTTACACACAAAGCTCTCTACCAAACGCAGACTTCCCAGCTTCCCACACTACTGCACCATCCAGCCCACAACAGAACAACCAGACAAACCACCAACTCCTCCCTCACCATACCCCATAAACGAACCAAATGCAATCAACGAACCTGCAACAGAACCTTCGAACTATATGCACCATTCCTCTGGAACTCTCTACCAAGCCACAAATAACAGAGACCCGTTATCATTCAGGAAACAACTAAAAACCGCCTTATTCCAGGAACACCTCGGAACTGAAACAACCACCAGCCACTGACTACCCCCCCCCAACTCCCCCCCGGAACATATGTTCTAAAGAGCCTGTAATACAATGTCTATGTCCCAATTATTTGCTGAAATCATTAATGTTGGCCCCCTGGTGATAGCCCCTACCCCTGAGTTTGATCACTCAATTGTCGCCCCCCCCCTCCAATGTTACACCGCTTTGACCCGGTGAAAGCAGAGTTACTTACCTGTAACAGGTGATCTCCGGAACAACAGGAATTAGTCTTCACATATGGGTACGTCGGCGCCGACGGAGCCCGCACGGAAATGCTCCCCAGCATCCAATCAGAAAGCGTTTGGGAGCATCCCTCACGCCTGCGCGGTGACTTCCCGCCTTTCCCACTGCCTCTCCCCAGTTGAGTTTCATAGCTGAGACAGAAGGAGAGAAAGAGGAAAGGAAATAGATAGATACAACTCCTAGGGGAGGTAGGTGGGTTGTGAAGACTAATTCCAGCTGTTCCAGAGATCACCTGTTACAGGTAAGTAACTGTGCTATCTCCAGGAACAAGCAGGAATGAGTCTTCACATATGGGGACTCCCTAGCTGTGGGTGCCAGGGGAGATCCTATAAAATGCACATCCCTGGAACAGGACGGCATTTCCCAAACCTGGATCTCCGGCATCCCCTGGGGGATGGAGGGTAGGAGTTGAATAGAGCAGAGCTGTAGAGGAACAGCGAATCTAAAGACTACAGGGAAAAAAGTCTTTAGAAGGTATGTCAAGTATCATCAAAATATTTAATGAACTAGCACAATATAGAGCTTACCTACTGGATTGCAGGAAGTAGACTGTAGATGCAGTAGCGGAATCTTCAAGGTGACTCCACAGTAGTGAGGAAGAAGTTCCAATCTGGAATGGGCAGGTGACCCCGGTGTCAGCCGGGACAGGAGAAGATCGGCAGGTCTTCAATGAAAAGCTTTATGGGAAAAGCTGAGAACTCATTTAGGTACAGAGTCATAAACATTGAGGACTAAAAGAAGAAGACTGACCGATCTGGAAAATTAGCCCAGTCCGGAAGGGAAGAGAGGGTATGTAAAAAAGCCCCTATTCCCAAGGAGAACAGAAGTGTACTCAGGAACACTGAAGATGTACACTGTCCTTCCTAGCTGTTAAGCGATAGGAAGACATTGAAGCTTGAGACTGCACAGATAGAGAGATGTATAACAAAAATAGAAGCTGTTGACGTCACAGCAGTAATGGTTAGTATAACCCGTCCCAGTCACTGAGCCGTAAGATAATAGGCAAGTTGACTGTCCGGACCCCATAAGAAAATAAAAACATATATACATATATATATATCCAGAAGACATACATATCTAGACCTATGAGAACATATGTATGTAGACAAGTTTTTTTTTGTTTTGTTTTTTAATATATATATCTACATATAGACATGTAGATAGACATATGTATAGATAGAGGTGGGATGGCTGACGCCCACCCAGGCCCATACATAAAAATAATGTTTCAGAATACATGCCTGCAACTGAGCCACAGAAAAAAAAACATTCACATGGGGAATGTGATGGGAAAAAATTCACCCAATAATAGGGGGTGAAACCCACCTGAAGAAATATAGAGAATCGATTTCTGTGGAGCAAGAATGTAGGTCAGTGGAAGAACCAGTATGGTTGCGTGAAAAACAGAGGATAACAGCAGTCTGGCAAGAGTACGTCAGCAGTACTTTAGGACTCTGATACGTCCAAAGGACAAGAAGAACGCATAGACGAAGATACCAGAGTGACCCAGCCAAGGGGTTCAGGGGTATCATGTACGATAAAGGAGTATGCGTTGTCCAAGTGGAGTAGAAAAACATAATGCCAAGCTGTAAGGAACAGGAGCATATTCCGGTCAGATTGGGAACTCCGTGGACATTCACGCAGAAATGCTTGTCTGCTGTATATGAAAGACCCTCAGAGACAAAGGTCAATGCTCTGTGGTAAGGGCCCAGAGTAGAAGCTTCTCTGAAGGTTGCCGAGAGCATTGTGCAGGAGAATTATAAGATAAAAACTGACAGAAGTCAGGCGTGTTGCCACATCCGAGGAAAGGATATGGCTAGAAGATAAGCTGCAGTGAATAGTATTATGCAAGATAGTTGCAAGCAGCTTGCAATGAGCATTAAAGTAATCACTGGAACTCCTGCATATACAGCAACTGAACAAAACGACAGAGGGGATTCTCCTGTAGAAAACAGACAAAGGCAGCGGAGAGCATCTCCGTCCCTGTCCGATGAGTTGTTCAGAGCACGCAGTGAAGGAAAAACAGACAGGCTACACTGGAAGAAAAAAAGCATTTCAGTATGGCACCAACTCAAGCAGGGGAAACCCTGGAAGAGAGGGGGTTGGAAAGTGACTTACCGTAGGGTAAGGCAGCTGAAGGAAAAGATGTCCATATGGGGACAGAAAACTATTATGGGATAGTTGTGACCTCCCTTTGTGGTAGTAAGAATGGGAGAATTCTGCAACACATGGACAAAAGTATCCGAGAGCATAGCATACTGGAAAATAAACCAGTGTAGAGTTTGAAGAATAAACTTCTGCTAAGGGGAAGTTAACTGTAGATTGCAATACACAGGAACCTATGGTTGCTGGTTATGAGCAGACTGGGTAGAGTCTGGAGACTTCAGACTAGGATGAGATGTCCCTTGCTTGGGTACACCGGGAGGATGGGCAGAAGGATGAAACTTTCTCTTCTTTGGGAAAGAAGGTTTGGTAGGACATTTCCCACGTCCTGGGGAAAAAGAGGGCTTAGGATGGTTTCCAGAACTAGGAAAGTCAGTGGAGCAATGAGCAACCTGACGTAAAGCTTCTCTATTGAAAAGATTGTCTCCAGTATAGGGAGAATTACCCAGTGTATGTTTTGCCCATCTGCTCAAGTCTGAAGCCTGCAGCCACGCTGTACGACGTGCTCCAATGGCAATAGCAGAAGATCTGCTAACAGACTCAAAAGAGTCTAGAGAAGCGCGAGAAAGGAACCAAGAGATATTCCTGCTATCATTAAGAAGCAAGGAATAGTCAGAGGCCTTGGGTTCTGACAAAAAAGGAGACAAAAGAGATAACTTCTCTGTGACCTCCTGAAGTGTGAGACTCATAAAAAAATATATGAAATAATTCTTGAAGCCAACACAGAGGTTTGGAAGGTTTGACGTCCAAAGGCATCAAGTGCTTTAGATGCACCACCTGGTGGGAAAGAAGAATGCTTCTTCTTGCTTCTGACCTTCCTCATTGCTGATTCCACGACAATGGAATGATGCGGAAGTTGGCTTTTCTGAAACCCCGGAGAGGGAGGCACCTGATACAGAACATTCATGGCTGTAGAAGGCGCAGGAACCTTTAAAGGTGATTCCCAAATCCTCAGAAGAAGGTCCTGCAAAGACTGATGCAAAGGAAGCATTATGGTTTCCTTTTCTGCAGGATCTTGGTCAAGAGTAGGACCAGGAATAGGAATGGCAAGAAAGGCTGCCATGTCAAGGAGAAACGTCTGAAAAGAAGGATCTCCCAGAGGAACTATTCCTGGGTAGGCTGAGGTGGAATGAGCAGCGTGAACACCAGAAGACCTACTGGACTGGTGCATAAAAAGAATCCTGCTAGATGGAGAACGATACTGACAGTTCTGATTCGAGGCAGTTAGTACTGCGTCGTCGGTTCCCGGTATCGATTCCAAGCTAGGCATAGAAAGGATCGATGGCACCGATGGAACTGCAGGAAACGACGTCGACACAGGTACCGGCATCGGGGACGGTAATGCCATCGTAGCAGGTATCGGAGGTTGCCAAAGCGGTACCGAGGTAACCAGAGAGCTTTGGTGATCATACCTGGTACTGCGTAGTCGGAGGCGACATGGATCGGCTCCGAAACGCGTCGGGACCAAGTCATCTAGACTGGATATGGATTCCAGACTGGGCATCGAACCGAGCGTCGGTGGTGGAATCGGCGATTCCGCTACCTGAAGGTCAATCGGAATCGTATCGATCGGTACCGAAGGCACCGAGGACGATGCCTGGTGAAGAGAGGAACACTCGACACCGGCGCCAATGTCGGGGTATCGGTACCGCTCGAAGCCGGTACCCCCCCCCAAGCATGACGTAGATAGAGGAAAGCTCATCCGGGGCGCATTGGTCAGCCCCGAAGGTACCCAGGGCACCAGATGACGATCCCCGGTGAAGAGTGGAACACTCGACACCGATGCCGGGGCATCGGTACCGCTCGACGCCGGTATCAACCCCGCAGTTGGCTGGGATACAGGAAATCTAGACTGGGTCGTATCGATCGGCCCCGAAGGCACCGAGGACTCCCGACGACGATCCCTGGTGAAGAGCGGAGCACTCGACACCGGTGCCGATGCCGGGGGATCGGCACCGCTCGAAGCCGGCACCAACCCCGCGCATGGCTGGGAAGCAGGAAACCCAGTCCGGGTCGGGTCGATCGGTCCCGAAGGTACCGAGGACACCAGACGACGACCCCTGGTGAAGAGTGGAGCACTCGACACCGGTGCCGATGCCAGGGGATCGGTACCGCTCGAAGCAGATACCACCCCCGAGCATGGCTCAGGTATGTTCTGTGAGGAGTGAACCCCAGGAACAACCTGAAACCCCGTAAATGCTTTGGAGCCCGAAGACTCCCGCCGGGGTCTTACTGCCAATGGGGTCTTGAGGGCAAGGCCGGAGCCGTCATCATGCTGGACATGAGACCTACCCATCAAGAATTGGCTAGTCTTAACAGACTTTTTGTGGGTTACCTGATCCTGGAGAAAAGAATAAACCCGTGTCCTCACCTCAGGAGGAAAAACGGCATCGAGGGATACCCGAAAAAGAGAAGGTCTTCTCCCGATACTAAAGCCTGATGGACCCTGGGAAAAGGGGTCAGGACCCAAACAGGATAGACACCAGGCACTGGAGTCTAAAAAGAAAACTAAGTTTCCGCAGTGAAGGCACTTCTTAGGGGAAGAAGGCTCCATGTTGGAAAGGCATGTTAGGCCTCGATGAGATAAAAGAAAAAACCGAGGAGAAGTTATTTCTCTAAGTTTGAAAAGAAAAGAATAAAGCATCGGCGGTGCCGGAATCGGCGGGAAAGACAGCCGCGACCACAAGAAAATAAAGATTTTAAAGAAAAACGTTTCTGCGGTGACAGGAGGTACGTCCTGTTGGCTCCGCGGAAAAACGAAAAACTGGGGAGAGGCAGTGGGAAAGGCGGGAAGTCACCGCGCAGGTGCGAGGGATGCTCCCAAACGCTTTCTGATTGGATGCTGGGGAGCATTTCCGTGCGGGCTCCGTCGGCGCCGACGTACCCATATATGAAGACTCAATCTCCAGGAACAAGCAGGAATGAGTCTTCACACGTGGGAGACGTCAGCATCCAATCAGAAATCCTTTGGGAGCATACCCCGCGCCTGCGCGGTGGCTTCCCGCCCTTCCTACTGCCTCTCCCCAGTTTTTCGTTTTCCGCGGAGCAAGCAGGACGTCCCTCCTGCCACCGCAGAAATTTTCCTTTTTTCTGTAGTCGCGGCTTTCCCGCCGACGGTGGCACCTCCGTGCCCCCATTTTCTTTCTTTCTTTTAATTATTTTTCATTTAATTTTCGTCGCCCCCTCCGGGCGCTGAGGACCGGAGCATGGAGCCTTCTTCCCCCCAGCCTCACGGCGGGGACTTAATTTTCCACGTGGACTCCAATGCCTGGTGCCTCTCCTGTGTGGGGCCTGACCCCTTTTTCCCGGATTCCCTGGGCTACAGTGTCGGAAGACCCTCCCCTCTTTCGGGTATCCCTCGACGACGTCTTCGCGCCCAAGGCGCGGTCGTCGGGTTGTTCTTCTCTCCAGGATCAGGTAACCACACAACAGTCTTAAGACTAGCCGAGTCTTGAGGGGCAAGTCTCATGTGCGGCATGGCGACGGCTCCGGCCAACCCCTCAAGTCCTCCTTGGCTGATATACCCCAGCGGGAGTCCTTGGGCTCCAAAGCATTTACGGGGTTTCGGGATGTTCCTGAGGTTCGCTCCTCACAGAACATTCCCGAGCCATGCCCGAGGGAGGTACCCGCTTCGAGCGGTGCCGATTCCCCGGCATCGGCGTCGAGTGTTCCACTCTTCGCCAGGGATCGTCAGCCGGTGTCCTCGGTGCCTTCGGGGCCGATCGACTCGACCGGGTCTGACCTCCCTACATCCAAGCCATGCTCGGGCGTGGTAGCCGCACCAGGTGGTACTGAGCCCCCGGCATCGGTGTCGAGCGCTCCGCTCCTCACCGAGGATAGTCGGCTGCTGTCCTCGGCGCCTCCGGGGCCGATCGACTCGGTCCAGCCTGGCGTTCCTCCATCCCTGCCATGCACGTGGGCGGTACCCGCGTCGGGCGGTACCGACCCCTCGGCATCTGTGTCAAGCGTTCCGCTCCTCACCGGGGATTGGCGGCTGCAGTCCTCGGCGCCTCCGGGGCCTCCCGACTCGCGCCGGTATGGCGTCCCTACAGGGGTGGTATCTGCTTTGGGTGGTGCCGACCCGTCGGCGTCGAGTGACCCGCTCCCCACCGGGGATCGCCAGCCGCTGTCCTCAGCACCTCGGGGGCCGATCGACTCGACACTGTCCGACGGCCCTACGTTCAGGTCATGTGTACCCGCTTCGAGCGCGCGGGCGTTGTGGTTCCGCCCCGCGCCGGGGATGGTCATCTGGCCTCCCTCCCCTCGGGGCTGCTCGCTTCGACCCGCGCCGGGTCGCCGGTATCCCAGCCCTGCGCAAGGGTGGTACCGGGTTCGAGCGGCGCCGCTCCGCTGGCGAAGGCAGGGGCGTCGAGCACGAGGGACCGCCGTCGACCTTCCCCGGGGTATGTCGGCCAGCGCACGGGCGACTCCCCGGCATCGACGCGGCCGTCGAGGGCCCCGCCCTTTCCTAGAAAAGGGGCCTCAGGGTCTTCGACCGCTTCGACCCAATATGGATCTGCGCCGCCCCGCAACGGTACCCCGATGCCGGCGCAGGGGCTTTGCACCCCCGCAGGGACTCGTCGGGTGACCGGGGTCCCCTCGGGGATGGGCCGTATGCCCCGGAAGGATTTCTCTCCGGGTTGGATGGGTTCGAGAGGGAGCCCGGCATCGGGCAGTGCCCACCGATCGACATCGGCGCCGGCGTCAGATGACCCCCTCTCCACCGAGCTCCACCCTCGGGGACCCCTGATGCTCGTGGCACCGATTGGCGCGGTTCCGATCCGCGCTCCGGGATCTCCACCACCGGCGCGGTCGCCCCCGCCGGGGCCCTCTAGAAGGGAGTCGATCTTCTCGCTCGGTTCGATGCCCAGCCTGGAGTCGGTATCCAGCCTTGAAAGCCTGGACACTACACGTCTCGGGATCGGTCCCTGTCCCCTCCCGCGACGCAGTGCGGAGACCGCTGGCCCCTGCCCTCCGGCGGCCGCGGAACTGCTTCGATCGCCGGGAGCAGCGCCACCCCCGGGTTCGGGGCAGAGGCCGATTCCTGCGGCGCCGTCGGTGCCATCGACCCCTTCGATGCCTAGCTTGGAATCAATCCCAGGAGCCGGCAACGCCATGGGGACAGCCCCGATCCGGGTCGGTTTGTCCCCTCCTCTGCCCAGCGGGCATCGGCCCGAGCGGCCTCTGTGTGCCCTGGCAGCCTCCCCCGCCATAACTTCTCCGGCAGAGCCACCTTTTCAGGATTTCCTCCTTGACATGGCGGACTTGCTGGCCATCCCTACCCCGGACCCGAGCCCGGGCCCTGCGGAACAGGCAGCCGTGATGCTTCCTCTGCATCCCTCCCTGCAGGATCTCCTGCTGGGGGGCTTGGCGGTCGCCTTTGAGGGTTCCGGCACCGTCGACTGCGATGCAGGCTGTGTACCGGGTGCCTCCGTCCCCGGGTTTTCGGCAGCACCAGCTTCCACATAGGTCCATTGTGGTGGAATCGGCGCTGAGGAAGGCCAGAAGCAAGGAGAAGCATGCTTCTCGCCCCCCAGGCCGCACCTCAAAGACGCTAGATACTCTAGGACGTCAAGCCTTCCAGACGTCTATGCTGACGACCAGAATTATTTCATATATATTTTATATGAGTCTGTCGCTCCGGGAGGTCACCGAGAGGTTGTCTCGGTTATCCCTCTTCGTATCTGCACCCAAGGCCTTTGAATATTCCCTGCTCCTTTATCACTGCAGGAATATCTCCGGGTTCCTTTCTCGTGCTTCGCTGGACTCCTTCCAGTCGGTCAGCAGAGCCTCTGCTGTTGCCATTAGAGCACGCCGTACAGCATGGTTGCAGGCGTTCGAGTTGTGTAGACGGGCACAGCACAACCTGGGTAATTCTCCCTGCGACGGAAATCACCTCTTCAATAGCGATGCCTTGCGTCAGGTCGCACAGTGCTTCGCTAACCTTCCCAAAGTTAGCAGCCAGCCTAGGGCCCGGCCCCCCGGCGGTGGTAAACGCCTCTCCAGACCCCCCTTCCCTAGGAAGAGGAAATATCAGCCCTCCGCCCACCCTCCAGGCGCGCCAAAGCAAGGGACCTCTCACCCCGGGTTGATGCCCCCGGGCCCGCGCCAGGACTCTCATACTAAGCATTTTTAGGCTCAGGCGGGCGGCTGCCTGCACTTAACCCTCTTATCGGAAGTTTAAAAATTGAGCTCTACTCTGGGGCTCGTTCAGTTGACAAATGGTTCGGAGGCTTATCTAGGGGTACAGGTATTCTCCTTCCGTTTGGAAGGGAGACCACCTCTATTCCGTGATAGCTATGGCCCACGGCCAACTTAATTACCCTTCGGTACGTCTCCGAACCCTTCTCAGCCAGTATCCCCGTGCTGATTGCTTCCGTACCGGAATTCTCCTCCTGTCCCCCGTCTGTGCGGGGGGCGAGTTTTCTGCGTGCAGGTCCTGGGGACACATATAGGGCCTCCAGCCCCTGTGGCGTTCTACCGGACTGATGCTATCCTCAGTCCCCCACGCTACCGCACTGTTGGTTCGCCGATCTGCCCTTGTCCTCCGGAATAGATCCCTCTACTGACGGATCTTGCTGCCACCTTCTCAGGTGGACGTTCTGTGGATCAATGGCAGATCCGCCTTACCAGGGTGATGCTCAGGGAGGTAGGCCCCTCGGCATACCTGCGTTAGTACCGGAGTGGGCGCCCTCACGCCCACCAGCTTAGATATACTAGATATCACCTGCGCGATAGGTGCATATTGGGGGGATGCCCGCAGTACCTGTGTTCTACCGCCTAATTTCCTTATGGCCGGTACTCACGCCCACCCCCCCCCCCCGGGGTCCGGCCAGTCCGCCTGCCTATTCCTCGATCGGGCCGCGGACTGGTGGTACTCTACTGCTGTGAAGTCTACAGCTCCCTTTTCAGTTAGGTCCTCCTCCCGGGGGTTCGGACCCTTGTCTCCCTATCTCTCGCTAGGGTAACCTGTGTACTCCTGCTCCGGGGTATACCCCTACTCTTCTCCGGAATGGGCTCTCTGGTTCGGCCAGTCTTCTACTGTTAGTCCTCTGAGTTCTGGATTCTACTCCTAAAGGTGTGCTCAGCTTTGCACTAAGCCTCCTGGAAGACCTGCCGTCCTTCTCCTGACCCAGCTGACGCCTGGATCTCCTAGCTTTCCAGATTTGGAACTTCCTCCTCGCTGCGGCGAAGTTTCCTTGACAACTTCGCTACTGCGTCTACGGTGCCTTCATCACAGGTCTGCTTCCGGCAACCCGGTAGGTAAGCTCTACAGGGTTCCACACCATTAATTCATTAAAACTTAATGGCCGGTAAGCTCTATATGGTACTAGGTCATTTACTCATTAAATGCTTACTGATACTATTTATGCATCCCTCTGACTACTCTTCCTGTAGCCTGGGGTTTTTTTTTTTTGCTGTATCTTAATGATACCTGTTCTGCACTCTAAAGACTTCCCTCTGTAGTCTTTAGATTCGCTGTTCCTCTATTCAACTCCTGCCCTCCATCCCTCAGGGGATGCCGGGGATTCAGGCTGGGCAAATGCCATCCCGTCCTTGGCTGCGCTTATGGGATCTCCCCGGGCATCCTTAGCTAGGGAGTCCCCACATGTGAAGACTCATTCCTGCTTGTTCCTGGAGATAGCACAGTTACTTACCTGTAACAGGTGATCTCCGGAACAGCAGGAATTAGTCTTCACAACCCGCCCACCTCCCCTAGGAGTTGTCTCTCTATTTTCTCTATTCCTTCCTCTCCTCTCCTTCTGGCTCAGCTATGAAACTCAACTGGGGAGAGGCAGTAGGAAGGGCGGGAAGCCACCGCGCAGGCGCGGGGTATGCTCCCAAAGGCTTCCTGATTGGATGCTGGGGAGCATTCCCGTGCGGGCTCCGTCGGCGACGTCTCCCACGTGTGAAGACTAATTCCTGCTGTTCCGGAGATCACCTGTTACAGGTAAGTAACTGTGCTTTCCTGCTTGTTCTTGGAGATAAGCGGGATATAAATACAGCTAAATAAAAATAAATAAATAAATAAAATAAAAAACCCGCCTTTCTTTTTGGGGACAAGAAAGTAGAGTGGGAGTAGAACCCCTTGCCCCACAGATAGGAGATGGGTTCTACTGTCTGGTCTGCAGAGGATCCCGAGCTCTCTCTGAAGGAGGTCTCGGTGAAGAGAAGTCATAAGAGGCTCCCCTGGAAAGAACAGAGGGAGCATCTGCTTGACGTGGAGGTAACCCTCCTG
Source organism: Ichthyophis bannanicus (assembly GCA_033557465.1). Lineage (NCBI taxonomy): Eukaryota > Metazoa > Chordata > Amphibia > Gymnophiona > Ichthyophiidae > Ichthyophis > Ichthyophis bannanicus. The sequence continues at coordinate 129,558,473 of CM066048.1, forward strand.
CACCAACTGCAGATCCCAGGCGTTGGTGGTGATGCCTGGCCAGAGGTGGGCAAAGTCAACTAGATGCTCTGTCCCTTGCGTGCCCTGGGTCTTAACCCTCAGGAGAGGGGCTATGCCTAGGAAGTCAAAAGCCTCCCCCAGGTTGCGGTAGGGGCACTGTCTGGGGCTTGGTGGTCTTAGACTTACGAGGGCTGTGACCCCAGTCCTTGGTCTGCTGACCCTGTTGGGGAGCTTGGTAGGCCAGAAACTGTGGGTAAGTTCCATAAGTCTTTTTCTTCTTCGGGTAGAAGGACTTTTTCCCTGAAGTCTTCCAATGGGAAGGGTCAGCAGTCTTCCGAGAGAGCCTGGTTCTAGTCATATATGCAGACTCCAACTCTGCAGCCTTGTCCGTCATGGGCGTGCCAAAAAGGTTGTCCCCTCAGCATGGGACATCAACCAACTTGTCCTGAACCCATTGCTCTGGATCCAAGGACTGTATCCAGGCCAGGTGGTGAGCACCAATGCCCACAGCAACTACCCGAGCCAAGACTCAAAACAGTCATAGGCTGTTCGAGTCAAACTTGGAGCAGTCCTTAACTGATGAGACCAGGGTCCAGAACAGTGCCAGAGGGTCATCAGTCAGACCAGCTGAGAACCTGGCAAGCTCCTTTGCCAGGTCCCTCAGGTACATGCCCATGTACAAGTGGTAAGCCTGGATGTGGGCCAGGAGCATCCATGGTGTGGGCCTCCCTGCCTGGGGGCACCGTGGAGTGCTTCTTCTGGATTTTGATTGGACACATGGCCAACTCCACTAACATGGAGTTGTGTGGCAGCTGTGGCTTTTCAAACCCGGGGCCCTTACGGACTCTATACTGGGAATCGAGTCGCTTGTTCACAGTAGGCACCGTCACCAGGGCTTCTCATATCCTGAAGAACAAAACGCTATAGAATGGGCAGGACAGGCACAGTCAGTGCCTTCCTCAGAAAGGCATCATCCTGGAGAATTTCTAGGTCCTCAGCATGAGGCTCGTCCTCCGGCACAGCCACAAAGGACAGGGACCTTGGACATCTCCCACACAAAGTTGAGGAACATGTCCTTGCAGTGGGGATGGATCTGGTGGGGCATCCCTATGCAGCCATTTTATTCAGCGACTCAACCTTGCTCTCCCACTCCAAGTCAGAGAGCGCCTCGGGAACTCGACAGGCATCAGCCTGATGCACCGTTGAGGCAGAGGGAGACAGAGAAGTCCAATGGGAAGGTGCTCGGGGGCAAGACCCGAAGCCTCACAGGTGAAAAGAAACACCGTGGGTTGGCTCGAAGTGCATGCTTCTCGAGCATCAGCTGGACATCCTCTAGGGAAGCCCTTAAGGAGGAGCGTTCCGATATTGGTACTGACAACCTGGAGACCCCAGGCACTGGACCGCGCTGCGAGTCCAGGAAGGCAGCTAAGCTGTGCTCCAGGGCCACCATCCTCTCCGTGAGGCCAGGTGACATCACAGCCAATATGATTAGGCTCTGAGCCAGCTCCCCCGATGGAGAATTACCAGTGGCAATGGATTTGTCCCTCCCACCGGGGCAGCTTCAGGGGCTGCTCCTGGCCATTGCCTTTGGCCTCGCAATGAGGGCTTCAGTGTAAGTGAACGGAGGTCTTACCCCCAGCTATGGCATCAGACCTTGACGCTAACTTGGGTAGAGTCCACACTATGGGGAAAGTCCTCAGAGGACGATTCCCTATCTGAGTCTCCGCAACCCTTGGGCTCGGAACAAGTTTGGCCACGTGATGATGAGTCATTGATGCAGTCCCCGAGGGCAGCTATTCCACGCTCGATGTTGGGGCAGAACCTGAGGACTTCTCGCTGAAGATTCCCGCTTCGTTTCACGACTCTGCAGACTCTTGCTCGACATCTGCAGGCAGAGCAGGCAGGTGGAGGAGTCGTGATCACCACCGAGGCATCGAAGGCAGCAGCTATGGCAGTCTGCGGTGGACATGGTGTGGGCACACTTCCCACATTGCTTGAAAGTCATCGACTGTAGACATAGCGGGGAAGATGGCTCCCGCGAGGTCAAACTTGAACATCCCTGTCAGTGTGGGTGTGAGGTAAAACCTGTGCACCGAGAAAAAAGGACCAGAGAAAAAAAAACATGAGACAGAGGAGAGGACAATCCTGAGTGAAGGGAAGGTGATCGGAATGAGAATTGGTTGAGGGCGAAAAAGCACCACACAAAAGAAAGAAAAAAAAAATAAAAACACTTTTTTTTTTTTTTTTTACTGGATAGTACCATCTGCTGGGCTCTGTGGAAAAAAGACTGAGATTACAATGGCACTCTTGTGTGGGAAGGTAACCATGCATGCTTGGTGTAACTCCCAAAGGCTTTCTTTCAAAGCTGAGGAGTGATTACAACATGGGCTCTATCAGTGCCGACATCACCATATGCGAGGACTGACCTCCTGCTTGTTCCCAGAGAAACAGGAACAAGTGAGGAGATCAACTTTGCAGATGGCACAAAATTATTCAAAGTTGTTAAAATACAAAAGGATTAAGAAAAATTGCAGAACCTTGAAAAACTGGAAGACAGGACGTCCAAATGGCAGATGAAATTTAATATGGACAAGTGCAAAGTTATACACCTAGGAAAGAACCCCCCAAACTATGGTTACATGATGCAATGTACCACCTTAGAAACAACCACCCAGGAAAAAAAGATTTAGGCATCATCTTGGATAATACGTTGAAACTCTTCATTCAGAGTGCAGCAGTCACCAAGAAAGCAAACAGAATGCTAGGTATCGTAAGGAAAGGAATGGAAAATAAAACAAAGGATATTATAATGCCTCTGAGAAGAGCCACCAAAACGTTAAAGGGGATGGAAGGATACCCCTATGAAGAGAGGCTAAAAAGGTTAGGGCTCTTCAACCTGGATGGCTAAGGGGAGATATGATAGGAGATCTATAAATTAATGAATGGAGTGGAATGGGTAAACGTAGATCGACTGTTTATGTCATCAGAGTATAGAAAGATTAGGGGACATGCAATGAAGCTACAGGGTAAACTATTTAAGACTAATAAAAGAAAATATTTTTTCACTCAACATGTAATCAAACTCTGGAATTTGTTACTGGAGGATGTAGTAAAAGCTGTTCATGTAGCTGGGTTTAAAAAAGGTTTGGACAAGTTCCTAGATGAAAGGTCCATAAACCATTATTAAAAGGGACCCAGGAGATCACTGCTTGATCCAATACAAGCATTGAGGAACCTGTCTCTTTTGGGGAAACTGCTAGTAGTTAGGACCTAGATTAGCCACTTTTGGGAAGAGGATACTGGGCTTGATGGACCTTGGTCTGACCCAGTATGGCATATCTTATGTTCTTAATTCATGGCTCTTGCTCTCTCCCCCCATACTGCTCTTTATCGATAGGGTTAAGGCTTCACAAACCTGTTATGGAGATCATCCTCCCTCCCGGGTTGGTCTGGTTTTCACTGTATCACCATGAATATGCATTCGATTGATATACATTTGTTGAAGACTCAGAATATGCAAATTGACCATGGATATCCTGAGTACTTGACTAGATAGGATTCTTAGGACATGTGTATGACACCATAACCTAGATGGTTCTGTCATGGTGACTATGTTTGTTTCCCCAGAATGTCCTGCTAGACAGGGGTTCTCAACCCTGTCCTCGGGACCCACCTAGCCAGTCGGGTTTTCAGGATAACCACAATGAATATGTATGAGAGAGATTTGCATACATTGCCTCCATTATATGCAAATCTCTCCATGCATATTCATTGTGGTTATCCTGAAAACCCGACTGGCTAAGTGGGTCCCGAGGACAGGGTTGAGAACCCCTGTGCTAGACCAATCCAGACAAGTGGATTAAATCCCCCTGCCAGCAGAAGATAAGAGACAGAGAAAATACCAGAATATTCCAGTGCCATCATCACTAGCATAAAGTCAGGTGCAGCTAGGAGCACCTACCAGTATTTTCTCTCTTTCAGTGGCCAAGCAGGAAATAAGTTCTCACGTATTGGTGATTTCTCTGACGGAACCCTGCATGGAAATGCTCCCCGGCTTCTATTGGAAACACTTGGGAAGCTGCACCCCGCCTGCCGCCACCATGGTGCCATCATCTTCAGTCTTCATTTTTCTGCAGAGCCCCATGGACATTGATTTGGTCATCTGCTGGTAAACACTTCCCCCCCCCCCCCTTCGGGGGCCTTCCTGATCAGGTATTCTGTTGGTGTTCCTGTTAGTGCCTGCTGTCTGTTGTGTCTGTTCCATGGATTGCAGTTCCTTCATCGATTCTGGTGTTTTTTGGTAAAGGTTCTTTTTTTCAGTGGTTATCCTTGTGGCCCTACCGGACCTGTAGTCACCACTGAGCCATTTGATTTTGCCACAGCCATTCCCAGAAACTGGCCAGCCAATTCAAGAAATGCACAAAGTGTGCCAGGACCTTCTCTGAAACAGACAGGCACAACTGGCGCCTCCAGTGCCTGGGTCCCAATCACCAGCCCTCTTTTTGCAATTTGTGCTTGCAGACAAGGAGAGGCCTAAGGGATCAAGAGGAACAGAGAAATCCCTCTTTGGACAGAAGTCTGATTTAGAGTCTTTGGCATTGCTATCTATCTCAATGGCTTCACAGGAATCTGCTGAGGGTGCATTGACATCGAGAAGTTCTCAGGCTCATTCAGAGCTGAGCACACACAATGCCACAGATCATCGGGCATCAATCTCTACCTGGAGTTGAGAGCGGATTCGACCTCATCTCCATTTACATCGAAGGGGGATCCATCTGAGCACTGGGCAAAGGTCCAGGTGTATCAGCATCAGAGCCCTTCCAAGCAGGATGTTGAGAGTGATGGGCACGAGCGGCCTGTCAAGGTGTCCCAGAAGGAGACCTCTCAACCTCCCAAGGTTTTGGAAGGACACCGACCGGTTCCTGATAGCAGAGACCATGCCGATACCCCCACACAGATGTTGGAGATACTGGTCAAAGCTGCTCAGGCCCCGAGTCCTTTGGAATCAGCAGCCATGGAGGAACGCTTCTTTCAGGCACTCAAAGTCTGCATCATGTCATTGCTGGAGAAACAGCTAGCTGGTGCCTCAGTGCCCACTGCATCATCATCAAGCCTTGTGTAGCTGATCCTTGAGATGCACACTGCCTGCAGAGGCATTGATTGAGATCAAATGCCATTTCCCAGTGGGGCCATCTCTCTTTCAAGTGTGTCTGGTTCTGATGTTCCAATAAAACCATGGATGCTCTCGATATATTACCGATCCCGTAGAAGCTTTCACTTTCTTCTGGGCAGGAAGGAGCTCCGGGCAGAGTCTGAGGTACTTTGACTTCCTTTCGGAGTCTGACTCTGATGGCTGGGTAATTGATGTGGCAAAGGACTTGTTGGATGCAGGTCTCCTGAGATCCCATCAGACCCTTCACCTCTGTACAAAAGGCAGAGGTCTCCTCCAGAGAACCCATCTTTCCAGTATATCACAGGTGATATGGCGAAGGCCATCCCATTTTCACTGGGGACATAGAATGAGCCCAAGGTGGAGGAGTTGGAGATCCTCCAATACTTCTCAGCTCTAAGGAATACATTACGGTGCCAGTGCACCGCATACTTCAGCAGCTACAGATGAGAATGTGGGAGAACCCCACACAGTGCTACCGGTCAGTAGGAGGCTAGACTCTATGTAGTCCAAAAAGCTCCTGGGTTTGAGAAGCCTCAGCTCCCGCACCACTCCTTGGTGGTAACCATTAAGAGGATCAAGAGCATCCCATGACTTTTTAGTTTTGCCAAAGTCTCTGATGAGGGACCTTGTCAAAGGCTTTCTGAAAATCCAGATACACTATAATCAGCCGACTCACCTTTGTCTACCTGTTTATTCACACCTTCAAAAATCATACCAGATTAGTAAGACAAGATCTTCCTTGTCTAAAGCCATGTTGGCTGTTTCCCATTAAGTCATGACTATCATGACATGTTCAGTAATTTTGTTCTTTATGATGGTTTCTACCATTTTTCCTGGTACTGACGTCAGGCTCACAGGTCTGTAGTTTCTCGGATCACCCCTAGAACCCTTTTAAAAAATTAAAGCAGAGACACAGGAAGATAACAAGAAAATAAACTTACCATTAATTTCCTTTCCTGGAATCCTGCTAGACCAGTCCAGACAAATGGGTTAAGTCCCCCTGCCAGCAGATGTTGGAGACTGAGGAAATTACTAGAAGCTTGATTGGCTGAGCTCTGGTAGATATATGGCTGTACCCCTAGAGGTCACCTTCAATATACTCTGACAAGCAATAAGGTACAAAGGCACCAACTATGTACCAGGCCCCCTCTGTGGGGCGATAGCGTCCAAAAGACCAGCCCTGTAGGAACGGGAGCCATGGCTCTGCTACGTATAGTCCAGAAGTGTCCTGGACTGGTCTAGCAGGATTCCAGGAAAGGAAATTAATGGTAAGTGAAATCTCTCCTTCCAAATCATCCTGCTAGACCAGTCCAGACAAGTGGTAAGTACCCAAGCTAACCCATCACAGGGCAGGAAGAGACAGCTGCTGCTGCTGCCGCCACACTAGCCCCAACGTGTGTCGCATCCCATGCTTGGGGATTGAGGCGGTAATGGCAAACGAAGGTGGACAAGGAGGACCAGATTGTCGCTCAACAAATGTCCAGGAGAGAGACCTGCGAGCTCTCCACCTATGACGTCGCTTGGGACAGAGTGGAGAATGTGCCCTGAGCCCTGGGGGTACCTGCTTACCAAGCAGGATGTATACCAATTCAATGGTGGCTTTAAAAGCCTCAAGGCCTTTCCGAAGCCCCAGAAAGAGAACAAAACGTTGACCAACTTGTGAAAGGAATTTGTAACCTTTAGATAACGCCAAAGTATCCTACTGAGGTCTACAACATGGAGGCCCTTTGTCAGGCCTAGAACACTGCTCTTTTGAAAAGGCAGGTAGTGAGATTGGCTGGCTGATTTTTTATTTATTTCACATTTCTTATATACTGCCTTTTAGTGGTATCAAGGTGCTTTTACATCGAACAAAACAAGAGTTACATAGAACACGGTACAGGCAACTGGAAACGCAATGTGATTATTTACATTTTTATTGATAGGCAGTAAGATATTTATAGTCTGATCAGTGAGCTGACAACTATTTACATTTGGGTGGTATAGAGTCCATACTTTTTGTTTTTTCAGTCATTTAGGTTTGTTTCAGGGTTTTGGATGTGAGTGGGTGAGCTTAGCACTCTGTCCCATATTATTTCTGGAATATGTACGTTTTTAGCATCTTCCTGAAGTCCTTTAAGTCAGTAGGTGCTCTGAGATTATGTGAAAGGACGTAAGAACCTTCGGAAAGAACCACTCACCGAGACACCCCTTCCACAGAGGAAGAGAGGAAAGGGTCCCAACATGACAGAGCTTGTAGCTCGGAGACCTTCTGTACTGAGGTGATGGCAACTAGGAATGCCGTCTTGAGAGACAAGTCCCTGAGAGAGATCTGCTTTAGTGGCTCGAAGGACGGTCCCATAAGGGATTTGAGGATCAAGGATAGAGCCCATGGGGGAACTACCGAGCAGACAGGAGGGTGAAGCACTCGCATGCCTTTCAGAAACCTAACATCCATCGGCATGGGATGCAATCCAGCGTTCCATGATGGGCCCCCTGAAGTCAGTGCAGCAACCTGCACCTGGAGAGAGCAGAGTGCGAGTCCCTTGTTGAAGCCCTCTTGGAGGAATGCCAAAACCTGTGGGATCTGCATGCGCCAGGGAGAGAAGTGCTGTCGAACACACCATGTCTCAAAAAGGCACCAAACTGTGGCATATGCCAGGGAGGTAGAAGAGTGCCGTGCCTGTAGAAGGGTAGCCACCACCTGTCCTGAGTAGTTTTTCTGAGTCCATCGGCACCTCTCAAGAGCCAGGCTGTAAGCAAGTAGGGAGCTGGATCCTGCAGTGTGACTGGTCCCTGACGTAGGAGCCTTCTGTGACATCTGAGTGCCAAAGGTGACGCCTGGAGCAGGCGAACGAGGTTGGCATTCCATGGCTGCCAAAGCTAGTCGGGAGCCACAAGGATCACCGTACCTGGGTGACACTCAATTCACTGGAGAACCTGACCTATCACTGCCCAGGGAGGAAACAGGTATATTAGCAGCTTTGAGAGAGGCCACGACTGCACCAAGGTGTCCAGGCCCAGTAACCTGCACTCCCTCTGACGAATGAAGAACACGCGTGTCTTTATGTTTGCCACTGATGCCATCAAATCCATCGCAGCCTGCCCCCAGGTACACACAATCCTCTGAAATGCCCAATCCCACTCGCTTGAGTCTAGGGTGTGATGGCTGAGGAAGTCTGCCTGTACGCTGTTGACCCCGGTGATATGCTGGGCCAACAGAGCCTGCAGATGACACTCCACCCAGGGGAATACGATGGCCATCTCCTGGACACTTCTTACTGCTCTGTCAGTTGAGATAGGACACCGTTGTCGCATTGTCGGAAAGGACACAGACTGCTTGATTGCGAAGACGACTCAGGAAGTGGAACAGGGCCAGGCGAGCCACTCAGGCCTCTAGTCGGTTGATCATCCACCTGCTCTCCTGTTGAGACCAGAACTCTGAGTCGTCTGGTTCTGGCAATGGGCTCCCCAGTCCACGAGACTTGGGTCATGAGAATCCAGTAAGGAGACAAACGGGATGCTGTGGAGAAGCTGATCCGATGAGAGCCACCAGCGACAGAGGCAGTCAGCCGTTGTATTCCTCCAAATCTGGGGACCAGCAGGAGAGCAGGGTCCATTGAAGGGTCTGTATGTGCGCTCAGGTCCACGGGACATCAATGGTGGCTGCCATGGATCCGAGAATCTGAAGGTAGTCCCACACCCTGGGACTGCTTTGCAGTAGGCAGAGCTGTGCAGACAGCTTTCAAAATCATTCCTGAGAAAAACCTTTCCCTGAAGGGCATCGAATGGGGCCCCCAGAAAATCCACATCTTGAGACGGTTGCAGGCAACTCTTGGCATGATTGGCTACCCAGCCGAGGCTCTCGAGAAAAGAAAGAGACCACACGGGAGACAGCCTGGCCTGCCTCATCAAAGGACCCTGCGTGAATGAGCCAGTCGACCAGGTATGGGTGGACTCGAATGCCCTGCTTCCTCAAGGCTGCTGCCTCCATGACCTTGGAGAAGGTGCGTGCAGCCTACACCAGGCCGTAGAATAGAGCACAGAACTGGAAATGCTGAACGAGTATCGCAAAACGCAGGAAAAACTGTTGATCTTCTCAGTTGGGAATATGGAAATACACCTCCGCCAGGTCAAGGGTGGCTAGAACTTGCCCTTCTGGACTGCTTGGATGACGGACCACAGTGTTTCCATACGAAAGCAAGGGACTTACAGGGCCTGATTGACCTCTTTGAGATCTAGAATTGGACAAAAGGATCTATCCTTCTTGGGTACCACAAAACAGATGGGAGTATTGTCCTGAACCTCTCTTGGAAGATGGAACCAGCTGGATGGCCCACAGGTGAATGAGGTGTTGCAGGGTGTCTGTATGGCAGGGATCTTCCTGGGCGACCTGCAGAGTACAACGAGGAAGGCCTCCCAAATGGGGTACAACCCTGTGGGACTATGTTGAGGACCCATTGATATGAGGCGATGAGAGCCCACTGCCTGGAAAAACTAATCAGCCATCCACCCACCGGAGGCAGGGTAGGCCAACCTGTCAGTGGGGTGCTCAGGAGGATCCTGAGAATTTCGTTGGGGCAGCATAGGCGTCCTTCCCTTTCAAATAATGTGAAAGGGTTGGCCCTGCTGACTAGAGCACTCTGACGAGACTGACATAAATGGCCTGCCAGGCCGGTAGTCGCGCCACCTGGAATGGGAGGTGGATGACAGAAAGGACTGCTGACTCAACCGTCAGGAAGAAGTGCGAGACTTGTCCTCAGGGAGACGCTGGGGCTCAACTTCGAGGTCCTTGACAAGTTTGTCGAGGTCCTCCCCAAAGAGCAGCTTGCCCATGAAAAGGAGCTTGGCGAGCCGTGCCTTCGAAGCTGTGTCCGCTGACCACTGCCACAGCCAGAGGTGAGCCATAGTCACAGCAGTCACTGATTTGGCCTAAAGGCGTAGCAGATCATAAGAGGCATCAGCCAAGAAGACAGTAACAGATTCCAGTGCGGGATCCTCAGGCAGGCGCTGAATCCAACGCAAGAGGGCCTTGACTGTTAAACCTCCACATTCTGAGGGCCTGTAGCGCCAGCGAGGACGAGGAGAAGACTGTCTTGAGAAGTTCCTCAACCTTCTGGTCCTATTGATTTCTAAGTGCTGCGCCGTACTGCCCTCTACCAGAATAGTTGTGTGCTTGGTGACACCAGAGCGTCCACCCTCAGATACACGAACCAATGCTCGAGATCAGTTGGGGACCAAAGATAGCACTGCCCCAAACGCTGGGCCATCCTGTAAGGGGGTGTCTGGCAAATTCCATTCCCGAGATACCAGCTGTTGGCGCTCCAAACGGGAAGGGAAAGGCCCTAGAAGGCTGACGAATACCCCTTAAAATGGGATTGGCCTGAGACTTAGACTGTGCAGGTGTCCTGCTCAGGAGGATCCGAAAGGCGCAAGACTTCCACGATCTGAGTGATGAGGGCCAGAAGCTCTTCGCTGCGGAAGAGACGTATATTCTGTGACCCGTCTTGCTCTTCAGTCAAGAGTTCTGAGGGAGATCACTCGCCATCCTCCTGGTCAGAGGCCTCCAAGGCTGTCCTCCGCAGACAGTCTGGAGAAATATCCATCCAATCCCCTGAGGCCCAAGATACCTCCTTGGCCTGGCGGCCTTTGACCTTGGGAGACACATCCTCCCTAGGGCATTTCCTGGGCCCTGATGTCAAAGGAAAGTTCGACAATGTCTTCTGGGCAGAGGGGGGGCCTCTCCTCTGGAGGAATCAGAGAACCACAGGTTCCAAGCTTCCTTGAACAGCAGCAGAAACTGGGAATCTTGGTACAGGAGCACTTGACCAAGAGGGTCCGCAGGCTGGGGCAGAAGCAGAAGTGGGGGAAGAGCATCCTTAGCAGAACTGATGCCCCTGGCATCCCCCTGGATAGAGAGAGGGGAGGCTGAGCTACCGACAGGCCCCTGATTCATTGGGGGTGTGGAGAGGGCCATCTGCTCTGCATGTGATAATTCCCCTGGATGAGCTGAGCAAATCCAATCCTTAAATCCTGGCGTTTGTGGCTACAGACTATGCACCGCTGGAACGAAGAGGGCTTACAAGGCAGATCCCACGCTGGAATGTGAGTGAAAGTTCAGCTGCAGGAATCTGCATGGCCAGCTGATCTGCCCCTGCTGAGGAAAACAGTCACACTGTTGCCTGTGTTGCCGATGTGCAGAAGCGCTCCATCCTAACCCCCTCTTGCCACGGCTATTCAGACCACGAGGCTAAGCACCTAAAATGGCTGCCATATACACTGCTTAGTCGAAAAACAGGGCAACAGGCGGAACACTGGCGAGAGGCCAGACAGTAGACCGCAATGGTAGCGGAGGTAAAAGCAGATGACAGAAGACGGGAGGACCCAAAGAATGATGGTAAGTTCCAACTCTCACCTCTGCCTGGAGGGGGGGGATATACAGCACTTGCTGCGACCAGAGGAGAAGCAGGAGAGCCAAGGCACCAATTCAAGGACTGTTTCTCTTACTTGTCCAATAAAACTAAGGCTGTTTGCTATGCCAAAGTAACAGGCTGTCCCCACTGAGGCTCTCTCTGCTGCCGGGCTGCAATGGTCCCTCTGACCAAGAGCCCACCCCCATCGCTGAGGTGAGCTCTACTGGACCTCATGACTAGCTCTACTTGCCTTTCAGGTACTGTACTGGGAACTCCAGAGGGGCACCCTCCTGTGCACCCTGGAGACTTCCAGCTATGATAGTTTTCCCAGATAGGCAAAACAAAGAAACTGTTAAGAGAAGTTGAACCACTTCTGTTGGAGACAGAAAATACTGAAGGCGACACCAAGGGATACAGCCATGTATCTACTAGGGCTAGGCCAATCAAGCTTCTGGTAATTTTCTGTCTCCCAACATGTGCTGGCAGGGGGACTTAACTCACTTGTCTGGGACTGGTCTAGCAGGATGCTTCGGAAAGTGACTTTGCAGGGGTAATTGATTCTGCACTAGGGAAGCAGGAAGGTGGAGGAAAGGCCAAGATCTCTCTCTAGCCAGGAGCAATAAGAGCAATATGATACTCCATCATATCTTCTTTCCATCTCTATCCTATTGGCTCAATCAGCAAACAGCAACAGAAACCAGTCAGCTAAAACTAAGTCTGAAGTTTAATTTTCTTTCCATAGACCACGGCATCTTAAAAAAAATAAAATAAACAGATTACATGGTAACAGGAAGAGAAAGTGATTCTGTTCTCCACCGCCCCCCTCCTGTGCTGCTCTTCTTCCCCAGGGCCCATCCCTGAAACCAAGAAAGGTGCAAGTTCCTCAGGAAGCAGAGTGCAGGACGGGCCATCCCTTTCTGCACGTCACTTCTGCTAACAGACAGTTCTGACCAGTACAGTGTTCACAGAAACTGTGGCCCCTGCCAGGGCAGGATGCTGAAAAGCCTTCCTGCCTCATCGCCGGCCCCCCCGATCCCGCACTGGTGTGCTACGACTCAGGCTCCGGCTGTGGTGCTTGGTATCCCGCCGCTCCCGCTCTCGGCCCCTCTCTCGGCTCTGTTCCCGTCTTTTCTCCCGGTCCCTGTTGCGTTCCCGTTCTGCCTCTTTCTCCCTCTCCTTAGCTCGCCCCTTGCGCTCTTCTTCCTGGTCCTGCTGCTCCTTGTGCCGCTTCTCCCGCTCCTTGGCACGCTCTGCTTGCTCAGCTGCTTTCCTAGCACTCTGGAAGGAGAAAGTAGTAGGGGAGGACAAAGTGCATGAAAGATTAAAAAGGCACAACAAAATATGGTGGCTCTTAGCCTACACTGACAAGTTTTGGATGGCTTTGCCCAGCAGTCTGCTACATCCTCCATCAAAATCAGCCTCTGCTAGGCAACAGCACCATAAGCCCCCATTCAAAATTATAAGGAAGGGCGATGGGGGAATAAGAAAGGTGAAATTTTACTTACTGTTAATTTCCTTTCCTGGATTCCTGCTAGACCAGTCCTTACAAGTGGGTTGTATTCCCCTGCCAACAGATGTTGGAGACAGATATAATACCAAAGGCTTCACTGAGCATGCCCTGGCACCTATGTGCCTCCCCTAGGTGTCGCCTTCAGTATACCTCTGGCAAAGCAGAAGGGTCAAGTCAGCGCAAGTAGTGCCCGTATTAAATTAAAGTGAGAACCAGAGCGCAAATAGCGCCCAGTGCCGCATAATTAAGTACAAATCAGACTGCGGAGGATAGCCACTAACTGGAAACTCTGTCGTAACGGCTGTCATGACAGCTGCCGAAGAACTACAGCCAGTAATACAGTGAATGAGGGCGGAAGATGGACTGGTCTAGCAGGAATCCAGAAAAGGAAATTAACGGTAAGTAAAATATCATCTTCCAAATCTCCTGCTAGACCAGTCCTTACAAAGGGGTAGTACCAGAGCCACCCCACCAGTAGAAAGATGAGGCAACCATAGATTTGTCTGGCTCCTGAAAGTGTCAGTCTGCTGCATGTTTGAAATAGGAAAAATGGGGGATAAAGCTGTGGTGGTACGATATTCTGCCTCTCTGGATGTTATAATGAGGCTTTCCTCTTATCTCTTCTATTTCCTTGACTATCACTGTATCTCTTATTCTGTCCTATCTTATTAATGGCATTCTTTTCCTTTTTTCAGTATCATTTATGTAATATTGTAAACCGCTCTGATGCTTTGGCCTGAACGGTATATCAAATGTAATAAACATAAACACTACGCTGGCCCTGAAAGCTGCCACGGTCCACACCTGGATATTCAGCCAATAATGGTGCACAAAAGTAGACAGATGACCTGGTGGCTGCTCGACAAAATGTCCACCAGATCCACGCAGGACCGCTCCACCCAGGAGGCAGCTTGTGCTCTAGTAGAATGTGCTCAAAGGCCTAATAGGACCGGTTTGCCTTGCAAAATATAGGCAGTTACAATGGCCCTCTTGATCCACTGGCCAATGGTCTACTTGGAAGCAGCAAGCCCCTTGCAGGGGCTCCATGAAGAGGACAGAAAAGGCGATCCGAATTCCTGAAAGAATGTTATCCACAAGTAGCAGCACAGAATGTGGCTGACATCCAGTGCCCTAAGATTATGCTTAGAGGCTGCGCAGTCCTGAATGGAAAAGGTGGGCAGAAGGATAGGCTGATTAAGGTGGAATGGAGACATGACCTTGGGTAAGAAGAATGGCACAGGTTGGAGAGAGACTTTCTGAAGAGGTGGTCAAGAAGGGGTCCTGACAAGAAAGTGCTTGGAGCTCTGACACCCGTCTAGCGGATGTGATGGGCACCAAGAAGGCAGTCTTATAAGACAAATCCCGCAGTGTAGTCTTCTTAAGAGGCTCCCACAGGCTGCGCAAGACCCGAGAGAGGTCCCATGGAGGGATCATAGGATGCAGAGGCGGGCACAGTAATCTGACACCTCGAAGGAAACGTCTGACATTGACATGTGCCGTCACCAAGCGGCCTGCAATGGACCCTCTAAAGCGAGTGAGAGTGGCCACTTGGACCTTCAAGGAGTTCAGTGCAAGTCCCTCGTCATAGCCATCCTGTAAGAAGGCGAGGATGTCAGGGATCTGTATACACCAGAGCGAAACTCTGCAGCATGAGCAGCAGGCATTGAAGAGGCACCAGACCCGTGCATAAGCCAGAGAGGTAGATGACCGACGAGCCTGAAGCAGAGTCGTGGCGACCTGTTGCGAATAACCTTTGTGCTCTAGGCAGCGCCTTTCAAGAGCCAGGTCTAAGCAAGAAAGGAGCCGGATTGTCCATCCATACAGGTTCCCTGATGGAGCAGTCCATGTTGAGAGCTAGCGGAAGGGGCAGCCCCAATGTGAGGCGAATAAGGTCTGTGAACCACAGGCAGCATGGCCAGTCAGGGGCCACCAAAATCACTAGTCCTTGGGGAGCTTCTTTGCGTCGAAGAGCCTGCCCGATCATCGCCCAGGGAGGAAAGAGGTACATGAGGGCCGCCACCGGCCAGGAATGAACCAGTGCATCCATCCCCTGAGTTCTGGACTCCCTCCTTTGATTGAAGAAGATTGGAGCCTTGGCATTGGCTGCAGTTGCCATCAGATTGATCTCTGGCTGACCCCACTGCTTAACGATCTGGTGGAAGGTCCACGGGGCAAGCTCTCATTCCCTGGGATCCAAGGCATGTCAGCTGAGAAAGTCAGCCTGCACATTGTCTATGCCCGTGATATGCTGAGCTGACACCATCAGCACATGTCTCTCCGCCCAGGCAAATAGGCAAGCCATCTCCTTCGTAACTCCCAGAAACTTGGTGCCCCCCCGTTTGTTGAGATAGGACACCATCGTGGCATTGTCCGAGAAGATCCATACTGCTCTATGACAGATGTATGGCGGAAAGTGCAGCAAGGCCAGGCATGCAGCCCTGGCTTCAGGAGAATGATGGGCCAGGATGCCTCCCGCGGGTGCCAGACACCCTGTGTGGTGCGGTCGCGACAATGCGCCCCCCAGTTGGAGAGACTGGCACCAGTAGTCACAGCTATCTATTGTGGTGCCTCTAAGGGGACCCCCTGGAACAAGTTCCCCAGATGGAGCCACCACCGAAGGCTGAGGCGCAGAGAAGATGGAAGGATAAGTGAAAGTTAAAGTCCCTGGAGACGGGAGATCACTGGAGAGCAGTGACCCCTGAAAAGGCGGCATATGTGCCTGCACCCAGGGGATGTCGTCAATGGTGGCCGCCATGGCCCCAAGCACCTGAAGGTAGTCCCAGGTTTGTGGCCACACTGTCCATAGAAAACTGCGGAGCTGATCGGTAAACTGGTGAAACTGTTTGTGTAAGGTAAACCCTGCCTTGTTGGGTATCGAAGCGGGTTCCAAGAAATTTGAGAGATTGCGTGGGAGTGAGGGAACCCTTTGTGTGCTTCACTACCCAGCCCAGGTCTTCCAAAACTTGGATGATGTGACGAAGAGCCTGCAGAGCCTCATCGTAAGACTTTGCCCGGATGAGCCAGTCATCGAGATGGGGGTGCACCTGCACCCCCTCGTGTCTCAGTGCTGCGGCAGCCATGATCATAACCTTGCAATGGTGCACCGCATCTCTCCTAGGCCAAAAGGCAGGGCCCGAAACGGAAAGTGTTGTAAGAGGATGACAAACCACAGAAACCGCTGATGGTCCACGTGGAAAGGGATGTGGATGTAAGCCTCAGCAAGAGGTAGAGAAGGAATCCTTTGCTCTGCGAAACGCCCGAAAGGGCTGAGAGGTGGGTGTTGACCTGTGGGCCGATGACATTGAGGAGGATCTGTTGAGGCGGTAGTGGCGGTTGTTCCTGAAGCAAGATTGTGATGCCATAGGAGCTGCTGTGGCTCCACTGCTTCCCCCATGTGAGGAAGATCGGGGTCTGTTCTCAGGTAGATGTTGAGGTTTCACCTCACCAAGATCCTTGACCAATCGCTCCGGATCCTCACCAAAGAGGAGCTTGCCCTTAAAAGGTAACCTGGCGAGGCGGGCCTTAGAGGCAGAATCGGCTGATCAATGCCAGAGCCAGAGGCGTGCTATTGTTACAGCCGTGATGGACTGGGTTGCTAGCTTAACCCTTTGAAGGCCTACTTTAAATTTTTAATACACATTCTGCAGCCGGGTTAATTTTTGCATATTTCAGGAAAATTGTACCCGTCTTATTCAATATGTTCTAATAGTGATTTTCCTTCTGCTATGGTCATGTATTATATACCATTTGATAGGAATATTTAGTCAGAATTTTGGATCCCAAGAGTTTTGGGCTCGGCCTGGAAAGGGTTAATGAGATCAGAGAGCATCCGCCATGAACTTGACAGCAGACTCCATGTGTGCTGAGGCAGAATCCTCGGGCAAAAGATGAATCCAACACAAGAGGGCGTGAGCCGCCAGGTCACTGCAGGCAGAAGCCTGCAAAGCAAGTGAGGAGGAGAAGGCTGTCTTCAACAAGCCTTCCACCTTTGCGGTCATTCTGACTGCAGAGCGCCACTCCTTCTTCCACCGAAATGGTGGTGTGCTTGGTCATGGCCGTGATCAAGGCATCCACTGTGGGGAAGCGAAGCCAGCTGTTGAGGTCAGCTGGTGACCACACAGTTTACTTAACCGTCGCGCTGACCAGAATGCTGCCTCCGGGGCTTGCCATTCCAGGGAGACCATCTGTTGCAGCTCCAGCGGATACGGGAAGGCCTTAGCTGGCTTTCGGTTGCCTGCCAGAATGGGATCGGCCTGAAACGAGGTTTGAGCTGGCGTTGCCTTAAGGCCATCCGAAACATGAAGAGCCTCTACAATTTGTAAAATAAGCACGGTGAAACAGCCCGACGTCTTGGGAGGGTTGTCTGGGACCATTCGCCGTCCTCACGAGCTGAGACAGAATGCTGGCTGCCAGCCACCCAGAATGGGACCTCTGTCCCCTGAGCATTAGAGGCATGTTTCCTGGTAGAATGTTGTAGATTAAGTCTGTGACAGCATTGAAGAACCCGGTGAGAGTGGCGGTGCACCGCACCAGGCATCCCACGCCTTTCTAAAAAGAGCCATGAATCTACTGATTTGAGGTCCACATTTGCAGATGATAGGTCTGAAGTTGCTGCCCTGGATCTTTGGGAGGAGCAGCCAGGGACGGGGGGGATCCTTCCTCTAAAGCGGCACCAGGGGGAGCAGCCGCATGGTTCATCGCTGGAGTGTGCTGCGTCCTGCGTTCCTGGGCTCCCGGTATCGATGTGGACGCCGAGGCCTCACCAGGGTAGGCAGAGCAGGTGGCACAAATATGGTTTATTAATTGCCAGCATTATGTCCACAGGCAAGGCACCGCGACAGAAGCAAAGGCATAGCAGCGCTGCATTGTCTCTCCCAGTGCCAAGTTAATGTGGTGGGCCCTTTTGCAGTCATGGAAGACTGAAAAATTTAATCTCATACTGAGTTATAGGCTCTGGAGTGCTGCCTGGAATCTCTGGGGAGCAAATGGCTGCTGCATGCAGTAGACATGAAAACTAGCGCTTTAAAATGTCCGCCATAAAGGCAGGAAGAGGCAGACCAGCAGGCTGGAGCAGATGAGCTGAAAATGTTGTCAAGCAGCCAGATACCATGTGGCTGAAGCAGGAGCCAGCGGCGGCGGTGAAGGGCAGCAAAATGGAGGCAGAATGTGAGCCATGGTGAAAAGGTGGCTGTAAGAACATGGCCGGCAGTGACTTGCAGGAGCGGAACTACGGAAGTAGAGGCCCTCATGGCATCAAAAGCAGTGGCAGCAGCACGGCGTTCAGAGAGTGCCGTCGGCAGGAGAGGAGGGGAAAACCTGTTACTCAGTGTTTCACCAACGCTGCAAGGAAGTCGATCCAACAGCTGAGCAGTAGCTGGCCATGGTTCTGTAAGTGGAATCCCAATACCAAAACAAAAACAAAATTGCTGAATAGCGGTGGGAAGGGGGGGGGGGGGGCAGCTCAGGCTCCGATGGCAGTGCTCAGCTCTCTCCAGACAGGCTACCCAGGCCCTCGTGGCCTGGAGTCTGATCCCCTGTGCAGCTGGCAGGCCTTTCTGATCCTTGTGATCTGTGGCTACTGCCCAGTGACTGGCTTCAAGAAAGTGGGAAACTGTGGGGACACCTCCAGCGTTCTCTATCCACAGCTGAAAGTTGACTAAATTAGTCCTGAAATAAAATTTTGAGGAGCAAGGCAAGTAACAACCAGCATCTGCTGGAGACAGAAAAATACTTACAGCGACAGCTAGGGGAAGCACATAGGTGCCAGGGCATGCTCAGTGAAGCCTTTGATATTATATCTGTCTCCAACATCTGCTGACAGGGGAATATAACCCACTTGTAAGGACTGGTCTAGCAGGAGATTTGGAATAGACAATTCTCTAGTTTATATTCCACCTCTTCTCCACTCCAGTAGTTCAGCATAGGAGGGAGCTGAGAACTCTCTCCAGAGCCCACTACACATGTATTTCAAAGTCTGTTTAGCTGTCTGTTGTAACTTTAATGGATGGTAGACAGCCCTGCCTCTGCCACATCCTGTTTGGAAAGCAGAAGCCCACTCTGTGAATCAAATTTCTCTCTCTCCTATCCACACAGTAAAAGAACACTGTCAATCACTGGGCTGGCCCAGTGATACAAGTTCACCAGTTCTCCATTCAGAAGGCTAAGCACCCCTCTCCCTCCCTTGACATCAATTTAATAGTTCAGGCTATATTTCATCTCACCTGCTCGTCAGTCAGTGGCAGCCAGTATATACACGGGGCAGCCTTGGTCTTGCGAAAGAGGTCATCCAAGAGCTTGGCAGGAGGCTCTTCCTGGACTTTCTCTGGGAAAAGAAGAAAGGCAAGTTCAGTGTTTGGAGACTAGAGAGGAGAGGTGGCCTGTGACAGAAGGCATTTTCCTCACCTTTCTTTTCACTTTTTTTTTCACTTTTCTTGTCCTTTGATTTGGCACGCTCTTTCCTGCGCCGGTCCCGTGACCGGGAGCGTGACCTCATGCTCTCCCGGATCTTATCACGGTCCCACTCCCGCTCAGCACGAGTCCGCTCTCGCCGTTCCATTTCCCTCTCCCTCTCGGCCCACTGTTCCCGCACCGTCCTCTCCTGTTCCCGGTGCTCTGACCGCAGTGAAGGAGCATGGGGGTGTGTGTGAGGAGCATGTGGCCCATGCAAACGTGTAGGCTCATCTGCTTTTAGCTCTGGTGGCCGATTCACCAGCAGACCGCGGTGGAAATCCAGCTGAAGCAGAGAACAATTTGTTAGCGGCTCCCAGGACTATAGCCCCCACCATACTCTCCCCAAGCAGTGCCACATTCAGCGATTCCGAGACTAATGCCACGTCCTACAAATGTACATTTGGCATTGCTAATGATTATCATATTCTTCACTTCAGACTATTATATCATGTAGCCGTAATGGTAGCTGAAGTGCTGACATGAGCAGAGGAACCCCCTTTATTGCCCACAGTTGGTCTGTTTCTCTGATTTCCTTATTCTATCCTTTGCTGTCTCTTTTGTGAATAATTGGCGTTCCTTTCTGTTTCTTCAGTAGCCTTTGTTTTATTGTACACCGCTGTATGCCTTTTTGGTTTAGGCGGTATAAAAAGTTTTATAATAAAGATAAAGATTGGGGTCATCTTTCCTTTCTTACCTCATCTTGCTCTGCAAAATCTGCAGAGAGGAACTTGGGGTTGGACTGTGGCCACTTGACTCCATGAAGGGCATTGCGGGTTGTCAGGGCTTCTTCCACCGTGGAATACTGCACAGGAGAGAAATCACATTTGAAAGTAAGAGGGCACCCCCGGAACAGACAGAACTACACTACTTCAAAATTTCAAGAGCCCCTCCACAGGACACGCAGCTCTGCATAACAGATATCACATCACAGATGTTTCTGCCTATGACACAAAAGACCTATGTGCATTCTAGGTTTGCTGCTCTCCTTTCTTCTTACTGTGGCATAGCAGTGGGATTTTATTTTATCAATCCAGAAGTTCTCCTCAACAAGAGTCCCTGTACGGCCCAGGAGCTCCTTCAGCTGTCCCAGAGTAAAAGGTCGCACCTGAAGGAGAGAGGGGATGAGATAGGTGATAAAGAACAAGGCCCAGTATCTCACTATCATGTCAACACCAATCTGGATGTGTCAACATCTCTCTGCCCTGCAAAGAGTCACTCAGAAATCCTCCTGAAATACTCACCAGGTTGGAGATATGAACGATGTTGGTGACTTTGCCTCGAGGTGGTGATGGAGCCTGCGTGGAACGCACAGGATCATCAATGGTGATGGATACACCCGTCTTCTGCCGGCTGATGGACCTGCGCAGCAGCGTATCGCTCAGCGTAACTGAGTGCAAAGAAAATAAGATTGAATTAGAGAGCGTATGGGAAAGGAATGGATACGCTGACAAGAGACAGGATGCAGAGAGGAACCTTTCTTCACTTCTGGTTCCACGGGGGGAGGGGGCTCCGGCTCTACAGACACTTCTGGGGTCTGTGGTGCTGGTGCTGGCACCGGTACTGGCTCTTCTTCCTGTTCCTTCTCTTCCTCCTCCCCCTGCCCATTTTCTTGAGTTTCTGCTGGGACAACCTGGAAAGATATGCAAGGGAAAATGGGAAATGTTGTGAACACCCCACCTTCCAGCACCATGATATGGCATCCTCTCACTGTTACAATGTCCTGCGCTCCTACTCCAAACTTATTTCTCCCCCCCAACTCCTGGCCTCCCTTGGGTATTATATAACCCCTGCCTCAGCTCCTCTCCCTCCCCTTAAAGCTATTACACAGCATCCCCTGCCTTGATGCCTCTCCAAGCATTTAAAAACAGCCCTTTCCCCCCAGGACTGGTTCTCTTGGTCTAGGTCAGGGGTTGCCAACTCCAATTCTAGTGCACCATGATCCGGCCTGGTTTTCAGGATGTCCCTAATGAATACTCATAAGATATTTGCGTATGTGGGAGGCAGTGCATGTGAATATATTTCATGAATATTCATTAGACAGCCTGAAAATGAGGTTGGATCGTGCTGCACTAGGACCAGAGTTGGCCACCCCTAGTCTAGGTGTTACACAGATCCTACCTATCCTGGCTTTCCCCCTTGGTCTTGCACAAGCCCATCATCCCCTTCCAACCTGGGTGACCGTTCTGCATATCTTCAGTCCCTTGTCGTGGGGGCTCTCTCCACCATTTCTCTCACTGTCATCCTCAGACATGTGAACTTCATCAGCATGCAGATCCACCACCACCTCCTGCCCTGCCAACGGTTTTATGTCTGGGATTAGACTCTGCATAAAAACAAACAAGGAGAGGTTGCGGTCTATAAAACTATAGATGTCTAAATTTCACCCGACTCTGGAATGTGGTAATCATCACCTTCTGAATACACATATTAAGCAATATGCTTTCTATCAATTTTGAAAGTAGGTGAATGCTAAATTCTACAAGACTCCTTATTGAAATATACTAATGGAAAATGAATATTTTTGCTTGCGATACTACTATTATATCCACGAAGAACTTAATTCTTATAATTGTATAAAGATACCCTCCCCTCAACCCCTTCCTAGTTTTTCCTGTAACTTTTGATAAATCGTTTCCAGTTCATTCTGCTACATCAGTCCAGACAAGTATGTATTTCTCTGTCTCCAGCAGATAGTGATTGCTGGACTAGTGCAGCTAGTGTTCTGGTGTTTTTGGCTGCTTCGGGACTGTTTCGCACTGGAGCAATGTTTTGGTCTGGAGGTGCTTGGGCAACTGTCTTTTGGGGCATTTGCCCAGTTGAGCCAGGGTTCGTGACAACTCCCAAGGTGTATCTACAGCTACCAGGCTGATTGAGCACCCCTGGAGAACAGAGAGGGGTCAAGGCTCCCCATTGATCTTGCTGATCAGTTGAGCTTGGGAAGGTTTTGGCAAGTATATCTTTCCATGGGGGAGGCTGAGGTCCAGCTCTTAGCACCTTATCTGTACTCTTTACTCTCCTTTGCTTTTTCTACCCCCCCCCCCCTGTGGAAACAGCCTGGAGCATTGTTTTTCCCCAGGATGGGGCAGGGCCTGGCTAACTATTTCCAGAGGTGAGAGACATGACTTGGCAGTGTTCTTGACGCACCTCTTGCTGGACTAGTCTACCTGCCCACATCTGTGCTAGTAGGGAGCATGGTTTGGGCTTTCTTGGGGTCTTGGCCTTCTCGCTGCTCCAGTCCTTGGCATCTCAGCAGAAGCATGTTCAGGGGTGGGGCAGTCTTAGGTGAGTCAGGCTGCAGCCAGCATTATTTGGTCCATTTGTTGCATCCAACCACTGAAGTGGCACAGGCCTTGAATCCAGACTGCATGTTGAATATGGGTGGCTTTTAACCAGGGAGAATAAGAGATCACATGTCCTTGTTGGCGTGTTAAAGGCAGGAGGATTGTGCGTTCCCAGGCATTGCTAGGCTTTTGGAAAATGCCAGGAACTGCTGCCATTTTGGAGGACCATAGTTTGTTGGCCTCCCAGTTCCTTGACCCACAATGTCAGTGCCTAAGGGGGGGCTGCTGAATGGAGCCCCTTTTGAGGCCCCCTTCTCTCAGGATTATCTGGGTTAAATTCTCTCCCCCCTACCTGATATTACACACTTTCTGCAGCAGGTGCTATAGCACAGGGATTCTCTGAAGTCGCTTGGAAAATGGCTCCCCTCTCTTGCCTGCTGCAGAAGTGAGGCTGTTTGAGCATGAGAAGGTGAGTGCCCTTACCAGATGGTGGGGAGGAGCCTGGTACTCTGCTCAGCAATGGGAGTCTGGAGGAGGGAGAATTCTTTCCAAGGAACGACAACACAGTCATCTGCCTCTTCTGCTGTGAGGAATTGCCCATGTTGATTTCCCAGGTCTCAGCAGCCCTCCACATGCGGAGGTAATTGATAGGAGGAGGAGGAGGAGGGGGGGGGGTCCCATTCTGGAGGATATGCATCACCCTTCTAGGGCCTTCCCCCTCCCCACAGGGCAGTCGGACAAATGGTGTCAACAGAATGGAGGCCCTGGAGAGCCTACTGTGAGGTAGTGAAATCATGGACAAGTTATATGCCCTACCTCAGACTGAGATGAACGGTTGGCTGCACTTTCCTCCAAAATGGATGGCCTTGGAAGTGGTGGTCATGAAACCAGTCTTCTCTGCATCGATGCTTGGCTTACAGGCCTCTGTTTGTGGTGAATTAGTGGCTAAAGTCAGTCTGCACTTGGTCCAGTAGTTGCTGGAGAATGTGGGATTGGTTTGCTCGGAATCTGTGACAGCATTTCACTGTCAGTGTGGGCAATGTTGGTCAAGGATATGGGAAGAAGCTAAGTCGCATTGTGAGAGTCTCAAAGCGATATCGGCGAAGCAAGTCTCACCCCTTTCGATGGGCCAGAAAACCCCAGGACTCCTCCTAGTGCCAGTGTCTCCTGTCCCAACCAGTGATGGTCTTGGGGGTGGAAGCGAGCCAGTCAAAGCTGCAACTGGAGGGCAGGTGTATTCACCACTTATCAAGAATGGGCCTGATCACTCAGGATGGGAGGATCCTCAGCATCATTTGGCAGTTATGCCTTGGAATGCACAGAGTCCATCTTGGTTATATTCGTGATGTCTCCATGTGGTTCTCTGCTCAAAAAAAAAAGAAAAAAAAAGTGGTTGAGACCGCTCTGGGAACACTTCAGCTTCAGGTTATTGTGCTCGTGCCTTCTCTCCAGCACAGCAGGGGATATTCTGTCTACTTTGTGGTGTCCAGAAAGGATCTCTCTTTTTGGCAGATTCCCCACCTCAAGGCAGTTGGATTTAGCACAGTTACTTACCTGTAACAGGTGATCTCTGGGAACAGCAGGAATAAGTCTTCACATATGGGTACGTCGATACCAACGGAGTCTGCGCGGGAACGCTCCCCAGCGTCCAATCAGAACGCTTGTGGAAGCATCCCAACACGCCTGCATGCTGCCTTCCCGCCTTTCCCAACTGCCTCTCCTCAGTTGAGTTTTAAAGCTGAGGCAAAGAGAGAGAGCAAGAAAGGGAAAGATAGAGATATGCAACTCCTAGGGGAGGTGGGTGGGTTGTGAAAACTTATTCCTGCTGTTTCCAGAGATAGCACAGTTAATTACCTGTAACAGGTGATCTCCAGGAACAAGCAGGAATGAGTCTTCACATATGGGGACTCCCAAGCTAAGATGCCCAGAGGGAGTCCTAGCATGCTGCAAATCTAGGATGAGCCATGCTACTCCTCAGAACCTCAGGCATCCTAGGGATGGAGGGTAGGAGTTGAATTACAGAAAGGTGCTGTGGAACAGCAGGATTAGAGCAGAACTTCTATAGAAGAAGATCCTGTATAGAGGGCATTTAGTAGTAAAATATTGTAATATGGGCCTCCCTTGTTGGCATTGCAAAAGTCTACTGAGGTTCATACGGATCCGTTAGAAGAGCCAGTGAAAAACCTCAAGAGGTACCTCACTTAGAGGTAATAAAAGCAGAAAAATACAAGTGGAGGTCAGAACCCTTCAGGGTGAGAATTAGCCCCAGGGGAAAACTGGGGTAGTATAAGAGATAGAGCTTCAGCGGAAGACGCAGAAGGTACTACTAGAGAAAGCTTAAGCTGTCTTGGTCCCAAAAACAGTACAAACCTAGGACCAAAAGAAAAAATGAGTCTGACCCAACTGGACTGGGAATGGAATCAGTCCATGTAGGAGAGAAAGGGTATGGAGACCCTTGTATTTGTTAAGAAAGAAAGGACAGACTTAGGAAGCGCTAAGCTTTAGGTTAACTGAAGCTCCGCAATGTCTTTCCTAAATGGGGTCAATTAGGAAAGAAAAAGGTACATGGAGAGCTTCAGGGGTACCTAACCCTGAGAGGTTATGGTAAGGAAAAGTTTGTTAATTACCACAGGAAGTGGCTATATGTGTAGAACCTTAAGTATGCTGGCACAGCATTGACAGGGGTAGTGCCCATCTGTCAGGATCATATAGGAAGGTATGGATATCTGAACCTAAACAGACAGATAAGTAAGATATATATTTTTTAGGTAGGTATGTATCCACATACTTATCACGTGTGTCTTCATGCCCTTCCAGTGCGCAACGTTTTTATTCATCCAGATTCTCAAAAGAAGTTCTACATAAACGATTTCTCCAATTGTGAAACATCCAATGTCATTTATGTCATCAAATGCCCCTGTGAAAAACTATGTGGGGAAAACC
The DNA here is from genome assembly GCA_033557465.1 of Ichthyophis bannanicus. Lineage (NCBI taxonomy): Eukaryota > Metazoa > Chordata > Amphibia > Gymnophiona > Ichthyophiidae > Ichthyophis > Ichthyophis bannanicus. The sequence goes on from CM066048.1 coordinate 129,584,222, forward strand.
AACCAATGTATACGTACATGTATCATTGAACACAAGAGCTGTATCAGGAGGAGGTTGGTGGACAAACCTTTAGTGCAGCATTGGTTGGATAGGGGACATACGATAGCAGATATTATATTTTTTGTTTTTAAAAAAGTCCAACAGAATTGGAGAGGGGGTGATCTAGTTAAAACAACCTTAAGGGTAGAACAAAAATACATTTTCCTGCTCAATACTATGGTCCCACATGGGTTAAATATGGATCAAGATTTTTCTGTTTTTTTATGATCATGTATGGAGCAGGTATCATTGATCTATACCCCATATGGTTGTATGAGTCCTCTATGTTCTACTCTCTGCAGGTCTCCTCCCCCCCTTTTTTTAAAGTTTTTTAAAATTGAATTTTAGGCAGAATCTGTTCTTTAAAAAATTTTTAGATCTTAACGTAATATGCACGGGCTTGTATCCCTCTTTTTTTTTTTTAGATGCGGCTGTAGGTGGAAACACACGAGATTGCATTCAAATGATTTAATTATTTTTAAGGTGATCCTTCAATTTAAGCGATCCTGTTTTGCTGATTTTTTCCCCCCCACGCTTAATAGTAACCATACATTGTTGCAATATAATTTATATGTTTTCTGCAATCAGCTCTTGTTTTTCCCGCCAAAGTATAGGTTTAAATACCAATAGCGCATGTGCGGGCGTCTTGATGTGAAGATTTTTCATTCTAGTTTCGGTTGTGAGCGGCGCTTCCTTTTGTCATCTTTTAGGTTTGATTTTTTACTCTCTCATGTCATATTTATCTGAGCAGGGTGGAAGGTTAGATGTTTTTAGATAATAATTTATTTTCATTCTTTGTAATGCAAGTTATGCTGCCGGGCTTGGTACATGCTTAATTTTCGGCAATAGCATGTAACTAGGGTTCTTGTGACTACTTTATTTTAATAAATAGTTCTTTTGTGCCACAGGGGTTTTTTTAGTGTGTCTATGCTATTATAGATACACATTTTTGAATTGTTGGGTGGTTTCATATAATTTGGTGAGTTCGCACATGTGTCCAAATCAATTAGCGGTTTGTATTTATTACGTTCATTTTAACAGATGGTGTAATCCATATTGTATAATCATCGGAGCAGTTTTCTCCGGCGTTGCAGGTTCAGGAGATCGTCCGGTCACACGGGCGATCATAGCGGTATGGGTTTTAAAATTTCTTACATGCAATCATACATTTTACCCATACTACCTCCTGTTCTATTTTTGATTGTGCTTTTAGTTTAGTCTTAATGGGCCCTGTTTTTTTATGTCTTAATCAGTTTCTTAACCCCCCTTTTTTAGGCAACTATTTATTTATTTAATGAGAAACTCATTTAGAGTTTATTTATAGCCCTTATATTTTTCTCCGGCAGTGCTTGTCTAGGAGATCGTCCGGCCACACGGGCGATCATAGCGGCATGATGTTACTGTCTCTCACACGCATTTATAGGTCTCTCGCCCTGCGCTGTTCATTTAATCTTTGAGATTTGCAGTTTTAAATCTACCCATTGTCCTTTTTATCAATTTTGAATGGTTTTAATTTAGTCTAGTAGTTCTTAGTTTTTTCACCTTTTTTAATCAGTTTCTTAATCCCTCTTTTTTAAATTACTATTGTTAAATAACTATTTATCTAATTAGAGAGTCATTTAAAGATTAGATTTATTTTACAACATATATTTCATGCAAGTGTTGTCCTCCTTGTTTTCATTCCTCCTCTCTCTCCTATTCACATCTGTTGTGTTGATGAATTTTATTGTAGATACAATTCGTATGATATTATCATTTGCAAGTACATTTATTATTTATGTTCTTATGTATTTATTTCATATGATTTTATCAATGGTTATCACACTATGTAAAATGTCTTAAGTTATTTAGTTATTTATATATTTTAATTGATATGTTTTAACGTGTTGTCACATGGTTTTAACTATGTTTTTTACTGTTCTCATGTTTTATTTGTTGTGTTCCTTGTTTTACATACGTATTTATTCTTAGTGAGCCGTAAACCCCTGACGAAGTGTTACACGAAACACGGCCAGTATCGGGTTAGGCACACTTGATCTGTGGAATAATAAAGGCCATTTCTATTTCTACCACGTCTCCTGACTGGGTTCCAAAAACTAAGGCTCCATGCTCACAATGGAAGACTCCAAATTCTCCCAAACCCAAGAAAGCCTGTCTGTTGAGGAGCAATGTCAAGGTCATACTAAGAGTATTATTTGATTACCAGGGTATTAAGTCATCATGAGTATGCTCCAAAAGGCCAAACCATCAATAAGGGAGTACTATGTCCCAAGTTCTGACTCGTTTGAGAGATGCAGTTCGTTGTAAGAGGCCAGAGTTGCACAGGAATGGTGAAAAGGTTGCTTCATCACGATAATACCCCAGCTCACACAACACGTCCAGCAGTTCTTGGCCAAGAAGAAATTAGACCTTACCTGCTAATTAATGTTCCTTGAGTAACTCCAGTCCAGTCACGGTACCTTTGGTTATTCACACCTTGCCAACAGCATGGAGACTGAGAATGTCATGATTTCATGACACTCCCCTAGACAGACAGCTCTTTGGAACACCCCCCTCCTCTCTACCAGGCAAGGGAGCCCCTTGCTCACCTGTCATGGGTGCAGGCCCTCTTCGGGAGACCAGTCAGCCTAGTGCTAACTTTCTCTCCATAATTCAGTCTACTACACCTCTTTTCCTTCCTCGTTCTTCTATTTTTTTCCAATGCCTCTAAAGTCTATCCCCCAACTTAAGATCAGTTGGACTAGATGGATTTCTTGTAGCCGGGGAGCCATGTGCTAACAGTTAGCCTCAGGAACCAGATACTCATGAACAGGGAGTGATGTGGGACTGGAGTTACTCAAGAAACATCAATTAGCAGGTAAGGTCTAATTTCTTCTTCCTTTTCGTCTCTCCAGTCCAGTCCCGGAACCTTTGGGATGTACCATAGCAGTACTATCTATAGGAGGGACCTGCTATCCTGGCCTGCAACGCTGCCGAACCAAAGCGAGCCTCTTCTGCCACCTTACATACAGCCGGTAATGCTTCACAAAGGAAGACAGAGAGGACCAGGTAGCCGCTCTGTAAATGTCTACCGGTCGCACCAGGCTAAACTCCACCCATGACGCTGCCTGGGCCTGCAAACTTACGGGAACTGGCCCCACACACCGAAGCCTGCAATGGTAAGGCATAGGCGTCAAATGCTTGTTTCAGGACTGTTTCTAACTTGTGATCCTGCACATCCTTGAGGGCTGACCCCCTTCAACTGGGATTGTCTTCTTCTTGGTCATGCTGATACTGCTGCATCTACCCTGGAGGCACGGAAGGGCTCTTTGTCTTGATCCAGTATAGGGTAAAGCCTAGACATCATCCGCGTGCCTCTAAGTGGCCCTTCAGGAATATCCCATTCCTGCGATGCTCTCACCACCTGAAACAGTGTGTCCTCTAACGGCTCCTCTTCCTCCAGTGTCTCCGTACAAACATTTAATATTTTTGCCGATTGCGCTTATCAATGCCGTTAATTCCTCCCTGCGGAAAAGGCGGATGATGCGGGTATCCTCTGCCTGTTCAGAGTCTCGTACCTCCTCTCTGTCGGGGTCCTCCTCCATAGGAGTCTATGCCCAGAGCTCTCCTTCCACTAGATGCTTGCTGGGACCTGGCACATCCTCATCCCCTTCTAGCGTCAAGTCCGTGACCATGGACCACTTTCTCTGCTCTCCGAGGAATCTTCAGTTCCTCCCCCACTTTCTGCTTCAAACAAAATGCCTTGTGCAGCAGCACATATTCCGGAGAGAAGTCCCCTGGAGAGCTGCTTGTCTACTCCTCTCTGGGAACCCCCCTCCTTTAGCCATCTTTTTTCTTTTGCCCTTGGCAGTGGTGGGACCATGCCCTTCCCCACTCACCGCTGTTACTGAGGCGGATGCTGCCACAGTCTCATGTGCGCGGGGGACCTGTGTGGACTGCTCTCTCGCAGGCCTGCCTCCACCAACTGCAACTCCATCTGCACCCCCAGCAGAATCCAGCTGGTGACACTGCTCCCCCTGTGTGACCCACAGGCCAGCTTTGATGGCCTTACTCTCTTCACCTGCAGCCGACTCCACCACTGCTCCCCCGATCGAGGTAGAGCAGGAGAGCACAAGGTGAAACTCCTCCTGCTTTCCAGCCCCAGCCCAATCAGGGGCTGCTGAGGACCACTTTAAAACAAAGACGCCACCGGGCACGCCAGTAGGCCCTTGGGCATGGCCCTTAGGTGAGGACAAAAAGAGCCCGGACACGATTCAACCACCCCTAACTTGGACAGCCTAGCAGCACCAAGCAGCATAAAATCAAATCGGCAAACAGAAAGTTACCAACAAAGAAAGCACTATCGATTCAGCCGAATTAACCAGCAAAATCAGGTACAGCAGACATCATGCCTCCTTTCCTTTCACCAACATACCTATTAGCTCCCCCACCTACACAGTATTTTTTAATCAACCATGCAAACAATATACAAACCACAATGCCTAACGCATAGTACATCACAGCTTCAAACAGCTTTGAGCACATTCCCTAGAACTCAACCCCAACAAAGGCTTAAACCCATCCCAACCACACACACCTCAACAACAGTAACTACTCAAACACTCCAAATATCACTCGTAAACGCATGGTCAGTGAGGAATAAAATCCCCATAATCCAATAACTCATCTCAGTGAAGACTGATATTCTCTGTATAACAAACTTGGCTTACAGAGACAGACACCATACTCATGAACCAACTCACTCCCCAAGGATACAGCGTCTAACTGTTCACACACACATTCCAAAGGAGGAGTAGCAACGATAGCAAAATCTCATCTCCACCTAAGATCTCAAACAACAGATATTACAGAGGAAGCAGACATACTAGTAACCACCAATAAGAACCGATCAATCTGCCTGATATACAGAGCTCCTACAAGATCTTCTGACCTATCAAATATCCTCAGATGCCAGAAATTGCCATGACAAAAAAAAAAGAGCTGATAATCCTGGGTGATTTCAACCTCCCATCTGTGCAGGAAAAGCATGCAAATGCTTTCCTCAAGGCAATGGAAGCCATGAAATTGACACGAATCGTCTGTGCATCAACACACAAGTAGGGCAATACCCTGGACCTGATATTCCTTAGCCCCCAAAATGAGAATTAGACTTACCTGCTAATTGTTGTTCCTTAAGGAACTCTAGTCCAGTCCCGGAACCATAGAGTTTACAACCTCCACCAGCAGCTTTGGAGACTGAAAGATGTCATCGCTTTGATGTCACTGGTATAACTTGGCTAGCACCACCCCTCTTCCACCAGTACCTATTGACAAAGCAGACTAAGCAGAGTAACAAATAAGCAGGAACAAGAAAATTACTAACCTCTCAAACAGGCCAAACAGTAAGAAAAAACATGGCAAAAAAGAAAACCTACAGGCTCCGGACGCCCGCCATCTGGCGCCCCCGAGCCCACCGGGTCCTGCTGCTTAAGAAAGACCCCACTGTGACTCCGTCGCACCACCTCCCAACCAAGAAAAAACGCCCGCCATAGTCTCGCACTTTTCTCTCTGCGCGTCATGAAAAATCTTCAGGCTGTGAAGAGCGATATACCATGGGAGGGGTCCGTGACTGGACTAGAGTTCCTTAAGGAACAACAATTAGCAGGTAAGTCTAATTCTCATTTCCTTTTCGTCCCTCTAGTCCAGTCCCGGAACCATAGAGGATGTAACAGAGCAGTTAAATTCAATGGGAGGGACCGACAAGCCCAGCCTGAAGAACCGCGGACCCAAAACGCACATCCTCCTGTGCCAGAACATCCAGCCGATAGTGCCTCGCAAACGAATGCAATGAGGACCACGTCGCCGCCTTACAAATATCTTCCACCGGCACCAAACTGAATTCCGCCCAAGACGCCGCCTGCGCCCTGGTCAAGTGCGCACGCAGACCTACCGGGACCACCTTACCCTTCAACAGATAGGCCGAAGCAATGGCCTCCTTTAACCACCTAGAGATCGAAGACTTCGCAGCCGCTTCACCCTTCCGCGGCCCCCCGAAAGCAACAAACAACCTATCCGATTTTCTGAAAGACTCCGTCCGACGGAGATACTTCTTAAGTACCCGCCGAAGTCCAACCGATGCAAACGACCGCCCGACCGAGATTTCTGCTCCAGGGAAAAAACCAGGAGCGACACCACCTTAGGCAAAAAGGCCGGGACCGTGCACAGAACCACTTTGTGAGCGAAGGAGGACAAAAACGGCTCTCTACAAGACAGCGCCTGCAACTCCAAAATCCTCCTAGCGGAGCAAATAGCCACGAGAAACACAGTTTTCAATGTCAAGTCCTTAAGAGAGGCAGCACCTAAGGGCTCGAATGGTGCCCCAATCAACGCATCTAACACCACATTAAGATCCCACGGGGGAACGGAAGAACGTGTCGGCAGCCGCAAAAGCAGCACCGCTCGTAAAAACCGCCGAATATCACTGTGTGCTCCAACCAACTGCCCTGAATCCTACCCCGGAAACAGGAGATAGCCGCCAACTGCACCCACAAAGAGCTAGCCACCAGCCCTTTCTCCAAACCATCCTGCAAGAAAGACAGAACGTGCGGCACGGAAGCCCGCAAAGGCTGAAGATCGCACTCCTGGCACCATGCTTCAAACCCGAGTGTACGCCAGGGACGTAGAACGTCGCCGCGCCTTCAACAAGGTGGAGATTACTGCTGGCGAATACCCCCTTGACCTCAGCCGAGCCCTCTCAAGAGCCATGCCGTAAGCGAGAATCGACCCACCTGCGGCATGCGTAACGGCCCCTGCATTAAGAGATCCCCCCGAACCGGGAGCCTCCAAGGTCTGTCGTTCAGCAGCCGAATCAGATCTGCATACCACAGTCGCCTGGGCCAATCGGGCGCTATCAGAACTACCAGACCCCTGTGCCACTCGATTCGTTGAACTACCTTTCCTATGAGTGCCCAAGGAGGAAACACATACAGAAGACCTCCCACCGGCCACCGCTGCGCCAAAGCATCGAGCCCCTCCGACATTCTCTCCCTGTGCCTGCTGAAGAACCTTTCTACCTGCGCGGACGCAAAGCTGGCCATGAGATCCATCACCGGAGTTCCCCAGTGCTGAACTATCATCGCAAAGACCTCCGGGTGAAGACTCCACTCTCCCGGATCTACTCTGCGGCGGCTTAGAAAATCCGCTTCGACATTCTCCACTCCGGCCACGTGCTGCGCCGACAAAACCACCAAGTGTCGTTCGGCCCAACTCAACAGCTGACCGGCCTCTTCCTCCAGCGACGCACTCCCCGTGCCGCCCTGGCGATTGATATACGCTACAGTCGTCGCATTGTCGGAAAGCACTCGTACCGCCACGCGTCCCAAGATCTCCTGAAACTGACATAGCGCAAGGAACACCGCGCGCATCTCCAGCCGATTTATTGACCAGCTCAGCTCCGGACCCGACCAAGTCCCCTGGGCAAAAAATCCCTCGCAATGAGCTCCCCAACCCGAGAGACTGGCATCCGTCGTCACCAGTCTCCAGGCGGGAGCCTCTAGTGACACGCCCCCTTCCAGGCTTCCGGGCTGCAGCCACCACTGAAGCTCTACCTGCACCTGCAGAGGGCACACCAGTCGTTGGGACAAGGCGTTCCATTGATGAGACCACCATCGGAGAAGAGCGCTCTGCAACGGCCTCATATGAAATCGGGCCCACTGGACCACCTCGATCGTGGCCGCCATCGTCCCGAGCAACTGCAAGTACTGCCATGCCGTCGGAGCCCGGTATGCCAAAAACCTCCGCACGAGCTCCCGCAAGGCCTGAGCCCTCTGCGTTGGGAGAAACACCAAGCCATGCACTGTCTCGAACCGCGCCCCCAAGTATTCCAGAGTCTGAACCGGAACCAGCTTGCTTTTTGCATAATTGACGACCCATCCGAGACTCTCTAAGAATGCTACCACTCGATGGGTGGCCGAAGTACTCTCCTCCCTGGACTTCGCCCGAATCAGCCAATTGTCCAAATAAGGATGCACCAGAATCCCTTCCTTGCGGAGCGCCGCCGCCACAACAACCATGACCTTTGTGAACGTCCGAGGTGCCGTCACCAGCCCGAAGGGCAGAGCCTGAAATTGAAAATGACCCATGGGCACAGCGAAGCGCAGGAACTTCTGATGCTCTGGGCGCACGGGGATATGCAGATATGCCTCCGTGAGGTCCAACGCCGTCAAGAATTCCCCCTTTCTGACTGCTGCAATAACCGAGCGCAAGGTTTCCATCCGAAAGTGAATCACCCAAAGGCAACGATTCACGTTTTTTAAATCCAGAATGGGCCGAAACGTTCCCTCCTTCTTGGGAACGACAAAATAAATGGAGTATCGACCACACCCGCATTGGTCCGGCGGCACCGGCACCACCGCTCCGAGATGCCGTAACCGCCGAAGCGTTTCTGTGACCGCCCTCAACTTTTGCGGAGCATGGCACGGGGAAAGGACAAAGGAATCTAACACGGGTCGATGAAGTTCCAGAGCACAGCCTTCGCGAATGACCTCCAAAACCCACTGATCCGTGGTAATTTGGACCCAGGCAGGGTAAAACTCCCGCAACCGCCCTCCTATGGGAACGACCGCTACCCGGGCCCGCAGTATTTCATTGTGTTTTCTTACCGCTCGAGGAGTGGTAGGGCGCAAAACCCCGGCCTGCCCCTCAAAATCCTCAAAACGCCTGACCCCTCTGAGGAAAACGCCCCCTCTGAGACTGGCCAAAACGCGGGGACCGAAACCTACGAAAATCCCTCGAGAACCCCTGGTACCAGACATGCCTCGGCTCTGTTTTTGCCTATCCTCCAGGAGCCGACCGCCCTTGGACTCACCCAGGTCCTTAACCAGCTTATCCAAATCCGCACCAAATAAAAGTTTACCTCTAAAGGGAAGCTTACTAAGCTGCGCTTTGGAAGACCCGTCCGCCGACAAGTTACGCAGCCAGAGATACCGGCGCGCCGCCACCACGGAAGCCATCGTCTTGGCCAAACCTCTAATGAGATCGTAGTGGATATCAGACAAATAAGCCGTGCCTGACTCCAGCCGTGCCAATTCGTCCGCCTGCATCTCCAGGAGACCCTCATACAACCGCTGGGACCACCGTAAGCAACCTCTGGCTACCCATGCTCCCGCTATAGAAGCCTGCAAGGAAAGGGCAGACATATCAAAGATCTGCTTCAACAGAGTCTCCAATTTCCTGTCTTGCACGTCCTTTAAGGCCCCAGCGCCTTCCACTGGAATGGTAGTCTTTTTAGTAACCGCGGACACTGCCGCATCTACCTTCGGAGACCGGAACACTTCTCTATCCTGGTCAGAAAGGGGATATAACCGGGCCAAAGCTCTGGTGCCCCGCAGCGCCGATTCCGGGGCATCCCACTCTTCCTGAATCATATCCCGAAATACTCTATGAACCGGGAACACCCGCTGAGACTTCCGAACGGCTTGCAATAGAGGATCCTCTAACGTCTCCTCTGCCGACGGTGCCACTGCGGGCATATTGAGCGTCTTTAACGTTTCCGCAATCAGCGCCGGGAGCTCCTCACGCTGGAACACCCGGACCACTCTACTATGTTCTTCCGCATCGGCCAACTCCCCCCTCCTCGAGCTCACCCTCGGATACATCTTCCATCTCTACGTCGGAGAACCGGCCCTCGTCGTCCACCACCGAAGACGGGCCCTCCTCTATCACCTCTTTACGCCTTTTCCCCGGGCCAGCCTCCCCCTCCAGAAGACTCCCGGGCCTCTTTTGCCCCTTTGTCCCCGGGGACGGCGCCCCAAGACCGGGCTGCAGCAAGGCCAACGCCTGCTGCATTAGAGAGAAAAAATCCGGAGGGATTCCCGGCACTGCTGCCCTCTGGCTGCCACCTGCCGCCATTGAAGCGGCCGTCCCCGATGAGGGCCCCACTACCGGTTCCGAAAGGCCCAACGAAGGTGGCTGGGAGTCTCCAGCCTCCGAAGGAGCTGCTGCCGCCTCCGTAGCCGGACCCCCGAGCGCCTTTTCCATTATTGCGGCTTCCAAAGAACAGCCTTTGCACACTCCTGACTCCAAAACTTCACTACGGCGCAGCCCACAAACAAGACAGCGGGGTTTGGCCGGCATCCTCAGAAAAGTTTCCCCCCTTAAGTAAGGAGAGGGAAGACACCCCAGCCGCTGGAGCGGAAAAAACACAAGAGGAGCAGGAAGCAGCCCAGCTATCCCGGGGACCCTGTCCTAAAAGAACGTCGGGATTGGGTTTTTTTTTTTTTTTTAGAGACCCCAATGAGGAAACAGCCTAACTAGTTGAAGTCCCCCCAACAAACAACAAAACGAGGCTCCCCAGGCAGCAAAGAACACGCGCTGGACTCCCTGCTCCCCAGCAACGCGGCACCTAAAATGGCCGCCGGCAACTGCTTCCCACGCAAAAAACAACGAACACTGAAGCCACGCGGCAGTTGCGTAAGCACCCGAAAAACGGAGGCCGCAGAAGAACAAGCTGACTGGAGCACACACACCCCGCAGCAAGAAGAAGGGGCGCGGAGGAAAGTAATCAGCCCCGGGGCACTGCCCTCCCGGCTCCAGCCCCGGCGGTCCCTCTGAAGACGAGCAGGGGAAACAACCGACTGACCTGTCAGGCCTCTGCCGTGCTGCTGCTCTGTTGCTCAGCCTGCCACCTGCTCCTCACCCCTACTAAGCGGGTTCGGGAGCAGGGAGGCAATGAGGGGAAAACCGATGTGCTCCGAACGTGCAGGGAAAGCTCTCACCAACCTGTCACTGCACCGGCAGCCTGCAACCTGCTCCTCACCCCTTTTAAGCGGGTTCGGGAGCAGGGAGGCAATGAGGGAAAGCTGAAATCCTCTTCCACAGCAGGTAAAGCTCTCACCCCTGACCCTGCGCTGTCAGCCTTCTCCTGCTCCTCACCCCTGTCAAGCGGGTTCGGGAGCAGGGAGGCACTGAGCCAAAAACAAATACTGCTCGTTTACACACTGGGGCTGACAGGCAAAGAAAGAAAAGGAGGAGACAAAGAGGGAGAAAAAAAGAGGGAACAGCAAAACCGGAACCCAGTCAGCAGTGAACCTCTCAGCAGCAGCAGGCAGACCCTAGGATAAACCCAAAAAAAGAAAAAATTACTCAAGCCAAAAAGAAACCCACTAAAGAAAACTCTGCTTATTTGTTCCTACTGAGCCCAGTCCCAGGCTCAGAACCTCCAAGCTGCTTGGAGACTGAAAGTACTGGTGGAAGAGGGGCGGTGCTAGCCAAGTTATACCAGTGACATCAAAGCGATGACATCTTTCAGTCTCCAAAGCTGCTGGTGGAGGTTGTAAACTCTATGGTTCCGGGACTGGACTAGAGGGACGAAAAGGAACTTCCATATTGAACAGGGCTCCCAGGATCACAACTGTACCATGGCCCAACCACTGTCTTGTCAACATCACCACGTCCTATCAACCAATGACCATGACGGGGAATACTCACCTGACAAGAAGATTCAAACCATTTAATCAGATCAGTCTGACCTCGAAGTGTTAATCAACAATTGGATCACCGTAATAGCTACAGCAGCAAACTCAACGACCGCCCCAAAGAAAAAAAAATAAGAGAGAGACCAGCAAGAACACACTGGTTCACTCCCACCTTAGGAAAGCTAAAAACACAGCTCAGGCGTTTAGAAAGAAAATGGAGGAAATCCAAACATGATCTGATCTGGACAGAATGAAATATACGGATGCTCTAAACAAATACCACACCAAAACAGACGACGCACTGAGAACCTACCACACAAATAAATACATCCCTTAACCGCTCTCGTGAGCTTTTTGACATTATTAAACAGCTGACTAAAACCCCTAATGAGTCTAACTCCCAAACATGCCACCGTAGCAACTCACAGCACAATATGAACAGCTCCAGCCAAATCCCAACACCCCACCCACACCTGCAGGAAACTACCAGGATGTCACCTCCAATACTGCATGGAGGTGGTTTGAAGCAATCAGCAAAGAGGATTGAAGCCACTATATCACTCTCATCTTGATCCCTGCCCGGTCAGCTGGATCAAGGTGACAAAACAGGAGCTAAGCCCAGTACTTGCCAACATTGCTAACGAATCTCTCAAGCAAGGTCTGATGCCCACTTGCCTCAACATATCCATCATCTCCCTGACCCTCAAGAAACCAGAACTCAATCTACTGGATCCCACTACATTCAGATCAGTAGCGAGCCTCCCATTCACCGCAAAAATCAGAGAAGATAGTGCAACAGCAACTTCAGGACCACTTGGACAAGATCAACCTACTTGACCCACAGCAACATGGATTCCGACCCTCACATGGTGTCAAGACTCTAATGGTATCATTGATAAATAAATTAATCAAAGGAAAACAGACGAAGCACACTGGATACATCAGCAGCATTTGACACTGTATCTCAACATCCTTATACACAAATTACAGGAAACTGGTATACAGGACAAAGTTCTACAATGGTTCCAGTCATACCTAACAGACAGTCATCAACTAATACAAACTAGCACCAGCACCTCCACACCCTACCACCAGACACAAGGGATATCACAAGGCTCATCGCTATCAGCACTGCTTTTTAACATCTACTTACAGCCACTCTGCACCAAAATACGGTCACACATCATCAACTTTTACATATACGCAGACGACATTATGCTTTATTTTCCCAATAACCACCACAAACTCACTAAACCAACAATTAACAGACTGCTTTAATGATATCTTCAATTGGCTCCAAGAGAATAATCTCAAAATCAACCACAAGAAGACAGAAGCACTGTTTGTCACTAAAGACCAAGCCTTCTTCCCACCAACACACCTCAACCTGGGAGCAACCCAGGTAAGAGTCCAGACACAAATAAAGTACCTGGGAGTCATTCTTGACCAAACCGTCTCATTCAAGCAGCAGATTGCGCAAACAGCAAGGCTAATATTCTTCAAAACCAGGATGTTACAACGCCTCAGGCCACTTCTAGACTCCCATGACCTCCGATCAGTGCTACAAGCAATGACTCTCCTCCACTGGACTTCTGTAATGCGATCTACCAAGGACTTCCACATTCGACTCTCAATCCACTATGGACAGCCCTCAACATGACAGCCAGGATCATCCAAGAGGTGAAGTATGACCACATCATCCCAGTCCTGATGCATCCCCACATCTTCCCGGATGTGGATCAAATACAAGACATTACTACTCATACATAAAGCATTACACCAGCACCAAACATCACACCTCCACTCCCTACTACCACAACTGAACTCTGGACGACCAACACATCAGGCTGCTAACATGCTGACAGGGCCACATGAGAGGACAAAGTACAACCTCCAAACCTGTACCCGTGTTTTTGAACTCTACGCTCCCTCCACATGGAACTCCCTAACAACCAAAATCCAAAACAAGGACCTCTCCTCGTTTAGAAAACAATTAAAGACCCACTTATTCAGAGAACATTTTGGGACAGAACAGAGCACCATACAATGATCACATGCCCACACTAACCACCAGAGAAATATGGACTGAGAAGAACTGTAGATATGTCAAGAGAATTTGATGCATATCAAATCAGGAATATAAATACCCCCCCCCCCCCCCGTAAATAAGTTATCCTATACTTCAATGTATCTATGTGTTTTTTGAGAACTGCTTCGACCCGGTGAAAAGCAGTACATAAGCATAGCTTAATAAATAAATTATATCTGTTCTAGCCTAAAGCAGCCTTTCCAAGAAGCCCCACAGCACTAAATTTGCCGGGTTTAGCCAAAACAAGTGTCCCTTAAACCTCTGATTACTTCCTGCTTGTCAATGGGTTTTCTGGCACTGCCCTAAAATGGCTGCTACCACCACATGGCTTCCTCCGGCTGCCGGCCCTATCACTGCCATTTTTATTTTCTGCTGCTCTTCCTTCGTGCAGTTCAGCGAAGGACTCCCCGCTACTTAGCCCACCCCTGTGACTTCGGCTGGCAGCTAAACATTTAGCAATGAGGCTCTGGTCTCCCTGCAATGTGACGACTCCTCACCTGCTGACACACGCAGCTCCAGAGTCGCCGTGCACATACTGCCTGTCCCGGACTGCAAGAGCGGCTTTCCCCCACTTTATTCTGGCATTCCCCGCTGCACTGACTTGCACGCTGAACGCTACAGCCTCCCCCACGGGGGAGTTGTGCGCTTCAGCCAGATCACTCTGTGCCCTGCCAACTCTGATAGCACTGCTACAGCTGTAAAGTCCCTGACTGCAACCCTAGTCAGGCTGTATGTGATCCTGCAGTGCTTCTGCCTCTTTTTAAATAAAAACCTGCCAATTAACTAGAAGTACTATCTCAGTGAGTCCTAAACCTGGGATTCACATCTCTCCAGCTGCTTGAAGACAAATACTGAAGCCTGTGTGGAGGAGCCAGCTGTCTATCTAGGGAATGTCATGAAATCATGACATGCTCAGTCTCCAAGCTGCTGGCAAGGTGTGAATACCAAAGGTTCCGGGACTGGACTGGAGGGATGAAAAGGAAACACCAAATCGAGCAAATCTGTCAGCCTCCATACTCACCTGACCTCGCACCCTGTGACTTTGTTTCCAAAACTGAAATTACCATGAAAGGAAGGAGATTTGACGACTTTGAGACTATTAAGCAAAATTTGACACAGCAGCTTCACAGCATAACAAAAGAGGCATTTCAAAATTGTTTCCAGCAGTGGCAGGAACACTGGAGGGAATGTGTTTTATCAGAAGGGGACTACTTTGAAGGAGACCAAGTGCCGTAACTATCAGTGTTATACTTCTTGTATTATTGTACAAGTCTTGATACTTTTTGATCGCATCTTGTAAGTAGAGGTTCCTGCTATTTGCCATCCTGGGCAAGCACTTCTAAAATGGGGCTTTGTCCTTTGGTTTCTTCGGTAGGTTTGGCATTTATATCCCCACCCCCCATTCAAGCTGTTGTTCTGACTTGGACCTTGGTATGGTGCTTTGGGCATTGATGGGTCCTTCCTTTGAGTTTTTCAAATGGACCACTCTGAAGGACTTATCCCTCAAGATGGTTTTCTTGGTGGAGATTTGCTTGGCCTGGTGTATTTCAGAGCTGCAGGTCTGTCAGGATCTGTACTTTGCTTCTGGAGAGAAGGCCGTCTCCCTTTGTCCTGTTCCTTCATTCTTGCCCAATGTAATTTTGGTCTCATGTTAACCTAGTGGCTTCTCTTGAGTTTTTCATCCCTCCATTGTCAGGCTATAGATAAGGACTTGCACTTTGGCTGATGCTTGCAGAGGGTTTCTCCACTATCTGAAGGGGTCTAATCTCTTCCACAAGACTATTTGTCCTGTTTGGGGGGGGCGCATGCAAAGGAGAGGGGGCAGCTTCCAAGTCTACTCTGGCTTGCTGGACCAGAGAGGCAGTTGCTTCTGCCTATATATTCAGGTGCAGGCCGGTGCTGTTGAGGTTGCATGCTTGCTGTATTTGGGTGCAGGCATCCTCTTGGGCAGAAGCTCCACTTGACATCTGTCGAGCAACAACTTGGTCTTCTCTGGATACCTTTGTGTGGCATTATTTGCAACCCCAAGTGGATGGGACCTTTGGGGCAGAGGTTCTCAGAGCAGCTGTTTTTTTCCTCCCATCTGGTCGAGTCGTAATTTTGGTACTTACTGATCTGGTAGGATGAACTGGAAGGTGAAATTTTACCTACATGATAAATTTATTTTCCAGACCAGTCCAGGACCCGCTGTGTAGTCATGTACCGAGAGTTTGACTTTCGTCCTCCTGGATGTTTTGGGTATGTTCAGTTTGTTGGTATTTGGCATAGGGAAGTGAAGAGTGCCTCCAGCCGTATCAATCTTCGTACAAGTGATTAGGTTATTGGAAGTTTCTAGTCTGTTTCCATCAGTTCCTGGTAGGGGGTGCTCAACTGGCAGGGTATCCACAAATAAGCTCTTGGAGAGGTCACTAACCTTGGCTCAACTGGGCAGGCAACCCACAGGACAGCTGCCCAGACAACCTTCAGACCAAAATATTACACCAGCTGCACAATTCCAGCAACCACCATCTGCTGGAGAAAGAGAAATACATGCTTGTCTGGACTGGTCTAGCAGGATTCCGGGAATGTGAAATTAGGTCTTCTCTGCTAATTGGCTTTCCTTGAATACCTTCAGTCCAGTCCCGACTAGAGGGTTTTCTCCCCCCCACTAGCAGCTTGGAGACTGAGCATGTCCAAATTGATGACACCACCTACTTAGGCAGCTGGCACCACCCACCAGCTTCAGTATTCTATTGATAAAACAGACTCACAGAAGCAATAATTAAGTATAAACGTACTATTGCACTGTAAAAATACTCCCAACCCCCCCCCCAAAAAAAACCCTCTACTCCTCCCAAAACAGACAGAACCAAACTCAAGGAGAAGTAGAAACTGAATACTCCAGCTGCTTGTCCAATCACACTATTGTACTCATGTGCACCTCTTCATAACTTCAGCAGAAAATGTTACTCTTACCATTAACTTCTATATAGTGTAGGAACCCAGGGAACCTGAGCCCCCGACAAGAAGAATCCAGACTCCCAACAAAGGAGTCCCACCTGCGCTAATGGCCCCACTACTCATCCCGGACCCATGTGTATATAGAATTCTTCAGGCCCGGGTCGCCACCATGCAATACAGCACCAAGAAAAACACAGGGAAGGTCCAGGACTGGACGTATTCAAGGAAAGACAATTAGCAGGTAAGACAATTTCACCTTCCTTATCATACCTCCAGTCCAGTCCTAACTAGCGGGATGGATGTACCATAGCAGTACTAACCTCAGGAGAGACCAGCGAGCCCGGACTGGAGTACTGCAGAACCAAAGTGCAGATTCCCCACTGCTTGCACATCCAGGCGATAATGACATACAAAGGAATGCAAAGACGACCAAGTAGCTGTTCTGCAAATGTCCACGGGTGGAACGAGACTAGCCTCAGCCCATGACGCCACTTGCGCTTGGGTCAAATGAGTCCGCAGTTCCAATAGCAAAGATCTGCACTTGAACAAATAGACTGAGGCAATGGTGACCTTCATCCACCAAGAAATGGATGCCTTGAACGCTGCCTCTTCCTTGCACAGAACCCCCCCCCCCCCCCGAACAAGACAAACAAGTGGTCCAACTGTCAAGAAGACTCCGTTAGCTTTAAATATCTTTTAAGCATTCGGGGGACATCCAAGAAATGCAGCTGCAACTGATCATCTGTTGCTGCTACTCCCGAGAATGTCAGGAGTGTGAATGGTTGATTGAGATGGTAAGCAGAAACCACTTTAGGCAGAAAACAGGGAACAGGCCGCAACATCACCTTTTCCTTGGAAATCAAGAGAAACTGCTCACGACAGAAAAGCGCCTGCAATTCCAAAATGCGCCTGGCCGAACAGATTGCTATGAAAAAGACAGGTCTTCAACGTGGGATCCTTCAGAGTGCACGTGCCCAATAGCTCGAATGGCTCCCATGCCAGCACGGTCAGCACCAGATTGAGGTCCCATGGAGGCATCAGCGATCTCACCAGAGGCTGAACCTGTTTCACCACCCAAAGGAAACAGACTACATCCAGGTGAGTCACCAGGGACATGCCCTGGACCCTACCCCGATAACAGATTAATGCTGCAAGCTAAACCTTTTTCCAAGCCCATCTGCAGGAAGGCCAAGATCTCCAGTATGGAAGATGACAACGGCCGGAAACTATGCCCTGAATACCAGTCCTCAAAGATTCGCCACTCGAACGTACGACAGATGTGGACCGCTTCCTGGCTTTCAACAATGTAGCAATTACAAAATGAGAGTATCCTCTTCTGCTCAATCTCGCCCTTTCAATAGCCAAGCTGTAAGCGAGAATTGATCCACTTGAGACATCACCACGGGTCCCTGCGTGAGTAGATCAGTCTGAATCAGGAACCTCCATGGGCAAGCCACCAATAGCCGCATCAGATCTGCATACCACAGCCTCCGGGGATAGCCTAGAGCCACTAGAATGACTAGCCCCTCATGTGCTTCAATGCGTTGAAACACCTGACCTATGAGGGCCCATGGTGGAAAGACAAAGGAGACCCTACAAGGGCCATCACTGCACCAGAGCAGAGCATCGAAGCCCTCCGACAACAGTTCTCATCTCAGACTGTAAAACCTTGACACCTTTGTGGCGCTGCCCCCAGTGCCAACACTAGCTGTGCAAACACTGTCGGATGCAGCGCCCACTCTCCTTAATTGGTGTGAAACAAACTGAGATAATAGGCTGCCATGTTTTCCTTTCCGGCCACGTGTACTGCAGAGATTGCCAGCAAGTTGAGTTCTGCCCAGTCCATCAGTGGAATTCTCTTGCCCTCCAGTTGGGTGCTGCCAGTGCCCCCTTGTCGATTGATGTAGACTGTGGTGGAGTCTGAAAACATTCACACCACACCTTGTTGCGTAGGCGATCTTGAAAACTCTGCAAAGTTAGGAACATCACACGCATATCCAACTGGTTGATTGGCCATATGCTCCCCAACACATGAGACTGGAATCTGTCATCAATGTGACCCAAACCGGCTGCCAAAAGTGTTTCTGATCACAACTAGCATTGCAGGTACTGTTGAGTGTCAGAAGGGCAAGGGAGTGGTACCGTCAGCAACTGCTCCTGCAGTGACCATTTCCTTAACAGTGCTCTCTGTAGTGGTCTCATGTGTGCTTGAGCCCATGGTACCAACTCGCTTGACGCCGCCACTGATCCCAACAGCTGAATAATGCCACGCGATCAGGGCCTTTTTTGTGAAGAAATGTCATACCTTTTCTTGTAGAATCCGCATCCTGGCTTCTGGTAGAAGCACCTGACCCATGTCCATGCGAAAAAGGCCCCCCCCCCAAGTACACCATGTCCCGTGACAACTGTAATTGACTCTTCCCTACACTGATGACCCAATCAAGCTCTTGCAATCAAACCATGGCTCTCTTTGTGACCTATTTGTTTTCCTCCTTTGATTTTGCCCATATGAGCCAGTCGTCCAAGTAGGGAGCCAGTTGTCCAGGTAGGGATGCACCAGGGTCCCCTTCTGCTGCAGGGCTGCCGCAACCACCACCCATGACCTTGGTGAATGTATGGGGGGTGGTTGCCAAGCCGAAGGGCAAGGCCCGAAACAAGACGTGCCCCATGGGCACACACTCGGATAGGGATGTGTAGATAGGCTTCTGTGAGATCGAGTGACTTCAGAAACTCTACTTAATGACCGACCGTAATGTCTTCATATGAAAGCGGGGCACTTTGAGGCAATGACTGACATGCTTGAGATCCAATATGGGCCAGAACAAGCCCCCCCCTTTTGGGGTACCATGAAATAAATGGAGTACCGACCCAATCCGCACTGGTCTGGATGCACCTCCATGACAACCTGGAACCGCACAACAGAGTGTCCCGCAGGGCCCCATGCTTGAAAGGTGCTTTGCAGGACCTTATGAATGCCTCCTTCAGAGGATGCGCAAACTCCAGTGCATACCCTTCGCGGATGACCTCCAGTACCCACTGGTCTGTTGTGAGCCGAGTCCAGGCGGGGTAGAAGTCTCAATCTCCTTCCTATGGGAACCACCCTCACTGGGACTCCCTTTGCTTCACTGTGACTTCTTTGCTGTATTTGCGGAAGAGGTATAAAACCCCCGGTGGGTCTCTCAAAATCCATGAAAAGGCTGGCCTCGAGAGGAGATGTGACCTTTCTGGTACAGCACGAACCGCATTGTGCGGAGCCTCCAAAGGTCACGGGGCTAACTCCTCGTAGGGCCTGAGGTCCTAACCGACTTTGGCCTATCGTTCAGAAGCCAGTCCCTTTTTGTCTCCCCAAATCCTTCACCAACTAATCTAAGGTCTCTCCGAACAAGAGTTTCCCCTTGAACAGGAACTTACTTAATCTGGCTTTGGAGGAGACATCTGCCAACCAATTCCGCAGTCACAGATAGCATCAAGTGGCTACCACCGAAGCCATACACTTGGACAAACCTCTAATAAGATCATAAAAGGCATCCGCCAAGTAGGCCACCCCCGACTCCAGCGTGGCGGCCTCTGGCAACAGGGACTGAGACTCCCCTGTTGATTCCAAAAGCCCTTGTGCCCAGCGCAAGAACATGCGAGCCACAAAGGCCCTGCAGACTGATGCCTGCTAAGACAGCGCGTTCACATCAAAAGCCTGCTTCAGCAAGGTTTCTAACTTACAGTCTTGCACATCCTTGAGGACTGAACTGCCCTCCACCAGAATGGTGGTCTTCTTTGTGACCACAGACACCACCGCGTCCACCTTGGGTGATAGTAAGAGCTCCCTCTCCTGCACCAGGAGTGGATACAGCCTCGTCATCGCTCTTGTGCCCCTCAAGGCAGCCTCTGGAATATCCCACGCATACTGTATCATCTGCTTAATGACTCGGTGAAAACACCGTCTGCGGCTTCCGAACGGTCTGGAACAACAGATCTTCCAAGGGCTCTTCTTCCAGGCAGACCTCCATGTACATATTCAGGGCTTTCAGGGAATGTGCGATGAGAGCTGTGAGCGCCTTTCTGCAGAAGACCCGCAGAATCTGCGCCTCATCCTGTGGAAGCTCGCCCTCTTCGAGTTCTGTGGACTCAAGCCCTAAAGCCATCTCTGCGTCCCTGTCTGCCGCCTCCTCTGAGTGGACAGACGCCGTATCGTCCCCTGTACCATTGTCAACATGCCGGGAGCTAGGTTCTGGTTCCTCACCCTTGCTGCTGCTCTCGGGCCAACTGCGCTTTGCACCTGACACGCATTCCTGTCCATGCTGTTTCATGCAGAACGCTTTAAGCAGGAAAAGAATGAACTCCAGAGAAAAAGCTCCCTGCAACCCCCCTGCAGCAACTTCTCTTGTTGTAGAGGCCTTCGGAGACCTGTCCGCCGTGCCCTGCTCCTCTAAAAGGGGTGGCTCTGGACCCTCCTTCCCCCTCTCCTGGAGGAGCTCCATTCACCCTGAACAAGAAAAATGGTCTCTGAGTGCACTGAAGCAGGCCCTCTGCCCCCACTCTGATTTTTCTGGCATCAGACCGTCCTTTGCAGACTTAGCCTGTGTTTCACAGCTGCGGCATACCCCTGCCGCGGACACAGAGCTTCTATGCAGGCCACAGGCTAAATGTTGCTTTAGAGGGCATCCTGCCCCAGTGCCTCATTCCCAGAAGCTAGGTGATTTTTTTTTCTCACGGAGTTTAAAGAAACACACACACACACACATTTCCTTTTCTTTTTCCCCGATTATATTTTTTCAACACACTAAGTACCTGGGGCATTAAAGTAAAAACAAAACACGAAGGGAAATGCCCCAGCACCCGTGCCTGCCCTCTGAACACCCCTGAAAGAAAATCAGCACTGCTCTAAAATTGTGCCGGTTCTCATGCTCTCCGGGATGGCCCCTTAGTGACACATGCCATCAGCCGGCACTCCCGCGGCCTGAAGACTACCCAAACAAAAGAAAATTTAAAAAACAAACACAAAACAAACTTTGTTTACCGGAGCATTCAAAGTGCCTGTCTGCTCACCCAGCCCTCTGCCTTCAGCGGCAGCAGGAAATGTATTTTGGGGCTGTTTCCAGCCTTTTCGCGGCCTGTGGTGCCTCACCCTCAGTGGGTTCAGGCACCGGTCAATTGTCCTCCACTTACAATTAGTGTGGCCAAATCAGGAAGGGCAAGTATTTCCTCCTGAGTCTGCCCTGCCCAGGTTCCCCCTCCTCCACCCAAATCACTCTTTTTCCTTTCAAAACCTGCTTAAAAGGGCCAATTTTATTCCCCCTCCAACCAGCACAAAAAAAAAAAAAAATCAAATAGCCTTAGCTGTTTCTACTAGTGAGTCCATTCTAAGGGATTCACCCCTCTGCAGCTGCTTAAGACTGAGAATACTGAAGCTGGTGGGTGGTGCCAGCTGCCTAAATAGGTGGTGCATCAATTTGGACATGCTCAGTCTCCAAACTGCTGGTGGGGGGAGAAAACCCACTAGTCAGGACTGGACTGAGGTATGATAAGGAAAATTATTGATAAGTAAAATTTCACCTCTTTCCAACAAAGAGTTAATCTGCATTAAAAAAAAGGCAAAAGGTCAAATAATTAAATACCAGGTAAACCCCAAAGTGAAAAATATTTTTTTTGTGGGGATTTTTATTTATTTAGACAGTTTTGTATACCACCTTATCCTTCAATCAAAGTGGTCACAACACAATTGGGGGATACATTTAACACGAAGGGATATGAGACACATACACTAATACTTACAGGGAACATGGACAATGGAGGGTTAAGTGGCTTGCCCAAGACCACAAGGAGCACCTGTGGGACTAGAAACCCCAGTCCTTCCGGCCCAAGGTTGCTGTCCTCTAGTGGGATTTGAACCCCTGACCTTCCGGCCTGAGGTAACTTGTCCCAACCACTAGGCCACACTCCTCCTAGACTCTGCCAGAAAGAAAGTTTAAGTTTTACTTGCTGATAATTTCCTTTTCCTGGAATCCAGCTAGAGACCAGTTCAGACAAGTGGTTATGCCCCTGCCAGCAGGTGATGGAAGCAGAGGACTAGAATATTCCAGTAACATCACTGGTACTAAGCCTGGTGCAGCTAGGGGCATCTTCCAGTATTTCCTTAAAGCATATGGTATAAAACTCCTGAGAAACTAGAAACTGAACTATGAGAGTGGGTCCTGGACTGGTCTAACAGGATTAGACAGTAAAATAAACAGTAAAATAAAGTTACTCATCTGTAGCAGGAATCCTCTGTGGACAGTAGGATAAATACTCACTTATGGGTAATGTCATCCGAGAGCCAGTGCGGGAACTCTCAGCTCCCTTTCTAGAAGCTTCCCGCCTGCCACTGCTGTGCTTAAGGAGCTCAGTCTAATTATGGAGCTTAACTGCCAACTGCTAAGGTGAAGTGGAAGGGTAGCGGGGACTTATCCTGCTGTCTGACACACACTTGCTACAAGTTGCTGTAAGTTTTGTGTTCTATGTAAACCGCGCTGATGCCGAATAGCACGGTATATAAGAAACTGAAAATAAATAAAATAAAATGAGTAACTTAGTTTTCTCCATGAACAAGCAGGATAAGTACTCGCTTATGGGATTCCCTAGCTACGGGTTGTCTCAAACAATGGTAAGAACTGTGCTGCACAAGGCAGGCATGAAGACAATATTTTTGTTGCCAATGGGTTTTCGCAGAATATCTCCTATTATTCTTTTTTTTTAGGCAACCTGAAAACAGAAAAAGGGCCTAAAAGGGAGTGGAGTTGGATCCTAACCCTCAAAGAGATTATGTAGGACTGACCAATGTTGCGCAGAGTCCTTTTCCAAAGGACAGTGAGAGGTAAAAATATGGACAGAGCTTTGCAAATCTCTTCCATTTATTTATTTAACTGGGTTTATGTATCACTATTTTGTAGGCAGAACGGTTTACAGGAGACATTAGAATTGAACATTTTACATTAAACAATAATGTGAACTTGGATGAAATTACAGAGAACATTGATTATTATATGGAGGCAGACTTCAAATAAACCATTGATGCAGCCCCAGCTTGGATATTATGAGCCATGACATGACCCTCAAGCGTCAGGCAATCTGCTAGCCAAAATTGACAAAGTGCACTTTATTATAAAAGTACCCACTTTGATGGGGTCAAAAGAAAAAAAGCTGGGTGGACTTTAAGAGCTTTAGTCCATTTCAGATAGAAGATCAAGACTTGTAGTCTAACGTGTAGCACTTCTTCCCCCTTTTGGGAAGGAGGTTTGGGGGAAAAAAAATGTTGGAAGGACAGCTGACTGGTTAAGGTGGAAATCAGATACCACCTTAGGAAAGAATTTTGGATTAGTACGCAGTACCACCCTATTGTGGAAAAAAACATAAGTGTAGTGTGGACCCATTACTAGCACCTGGAGCTCATTTACTCTGTGTGCTGAGGTAACTGCCACCAAAAACAATATCTTCCATCTTAGAAATTTCAGTGCACAGGTTAGAAACTTCACTGGGAAAACACAGCTATTTATCAAGGTCTTCCAGGGACCAGACATAAAATCGGCCTAAGCAACGAGCAGACCGCAAGGATACATCTGGCCTGTCCCATTCCATGGTAACTATCTGCTGTAGCTTGGTAGGGAAGGGAAAGGCCTTGTAAGGTTTTTTTTATACCCATGATGATGATGGGATCCACGAGCCTTAGCCAGATCCAAAGGGGCTGGAGTATCAGAGAGGTGAAGAGTCTCAGTAACTTGGGCAATCAAAGCCTGAGTTCCTCCTTTCGGAACAGTCGGATATTCTGACCGTCATCGAGATTCCTGATCCTCTGGTTCCTCCTCTGGGGGCAAAGGTTCCCCTTCCTCTTTGTCAGATCCTGACTGAGAAGACAAGTCCTCCAAGTTGCACTCCCCGTCTTCTCCGACAGGGTGCAAGTCCCCTGGGAGAGGGGAAGTTCTACGGGGTTAGTCAGCAGTAAGAGTAGATGCAACCGCGGTGCTGAGCCTTGCGTGCTTTTACTGAGGCGATGAAGGACAAAGGGGCCCCGGTAAGAGACCTACACGCCAATTCTCCCAGGCTGGCGAAAGAGCCATACACTGTTGATCCGAGGGCCCACCCTCCAGCTGTGGTTGCTGCGTAGGAGAGCGCCAAGGCAGCGAAGAGCTGGGAAGCGGTCTAGAGCTATGCTTAGGGAGGAGAACTGGAGGAAGAGAATCCGAAAGAACTTGGGAAGCCGCTGGCTTAGGAGTCAACGCTGCAGCTAGTAAGGGTAAGGCATTGGAAGAACCCCCCAGAATCATCCCCACATGTGGTACAGAGGCTATTGAGGGTCCTGAATTTTTTTCCTACATGCCAAGCAATGTTGTAACGAGAGCATAGCTAGAAGTCCCGAAACTCCAAACAAGACGCAGAAGCAAGAGTGGGAGAAAACGCAATGCTGCGCTGAAGAGATTTTGGCAGGAGCCACGGGAGGAAGTTAGAGTACCGCCAAATTGGGCCTACCATGCACCGCTGACAATTGGGGCCTCTAGTGCTCTGCTGGAGCCCGAAAACCGCTGAATGCGGTGGCGGGACTGAGGCACTGTGAGGAATGCGGCAGCAACGGGACTGCGAGAAGTGTGGCGCTGTGATGAACGCAGCGGTGGGAGAAGCGAAGGTGAGAGGAGCAGGGCCAAAGGATTTACTGTGAGACAAGCATGCGGTAGCACAGAAATAGGAACAGCTGAATTGAAGAAGTCAAGTGGTCAGCTGGTCAGTGCCAGAGCTTCACTTGGGAGCACTGCCTCTTTTTTTTTTTTTTTTTTTTTTTAAACAAGGTCAAATAGGCTGTTGAGGAGTCCTAACTGCAGGATGCCAAGTTAGAGGGAAACTCCAGAGACCAGCTGTGCTGTACCTCGTGTACAGGAGCTCTGCTGCACTGCTAAATTGGGAGACTGCTCTATACCTTGTGTACAGGAGCACTTCCCCAAAGAGGCGCTCAACTGATCCTCTTGATTAAGAGCACCTTGAGAACTGCTGCGTGACCAAGATTTAAGAATTATTTAAAACTCCCATGGGAGTAGGATGTCCACCATCTGCTGAGACAGAGAAAATACTGAAGCTTCCCTCCAGGGGTGCATGGCTGTATGCCAGTGATGATGTCACAAAGCTTCTGTGATTTTGCTTCACCAATCTGTTGACAGGGGAGCACTACCCACTAGTCTGGACAGATCTAGTAGGATGATATGAAAAAGAGCCTGTGAACATGTTGCCCCTTCCCTTCAGCGCTGCTGGTCCTGCCACACCACCCATACTCACCTTTAGTGACTCCGTAGTGATACTGATAGAGGGTTTCTTCTGTGTGGTGGCAGTGCTTGCTCCCCAGCGCCGCTTGCGGGTGGGGTGCCCTGTCTCACTGTCACTATTGCCTGCTGGGCAGCTACTCAGCTGGTTGGTCCCTTTATTGGCAGCTGTACACAGAGATTCAGTAGCAGGTTAAAGAGAAATGATGAGATATGCCCCAAACCCTACCAATACTCCCTGATATAAAAGTCTTTCTAGGTTCCGAGCACAGCAAGATCCATGCACACCAATAGCAGGATTCGCACTCCCAACATCCGACCACAACACAATCCTCATACCGCAATGTACCAGCACCAGGATTCACTTCCAGACCCGTAAGAGAGGCTGCTGTAGTTTTCTTACAGCTATTTAAAGGGTTACTTACAAACCACAGATATCTTCCTTTTGAAGGCCTTCAGTGTAGTGCTCTGTAAGAGGAGAAAGGGGAAGAAAGATATACAGCCCACAGAGCGGGCACAAGGTCAGCCACTGTAATACACTCACTATCAACAAAAGACACAGGAAGAGAAAATCTTCAAAACAAAAGATTCAGTAAATCTAGTTTAAAAACAGGGGTTAATTTCTCTAGAAAAGTCAGTCAGTCAGTGATGGATGCCTGACCCTATGCTCTCGATTGGGAGCAATATCAGAAGAGTGTACCAATTGCACTGGGACTCCAATGCTAACAGTTCTTGCAACATTTGTGTTGCAGTCAGTATATATTAGCTAATGCCCAAAAACTGACACATTCATGGAGAAAGATCAGACAGCGCAGACATTTTCAGAAAAGAGAAAAAAAAAAAATAAGTTGGGCATTCAAGCAGATTTAGACAGCCAAACACAGACATTTAGGTCTGAAAGTATGGCCTTGTGATTTAATACATTCAGACAATATTCTAGGTTAAATATCCAAAATAGCCCATACCATATTGTGTCAGAAAAATTATTAGATTTGATATTGAGATGAAGCTTTCACTAAATACCGAACACCGATATTGAAATGAAGCTTTCACTAAATACCTAATATTTATCTGCACAAATTTAAGTTGACTAAAATTCTGCTTAAAAGCCCAGCTACATCTTGTAAAATCTATGAATATAACTACTGTCTGCAGCCAGGCAGGCATTATACCCGTCTAATGGCCATAAAACAAAAGGGTTGGGGCTCTGCATCTGGGTGGGCATTACACCCATTCAATGACTATTGGGCTGTCTCTGTGCCCAGATCTTCATTGAATGCTCTCCCCATCTGTAACTCTGCAAAGATTCAACTTAGCTCTCTAACTGTACAATTACTATAAACCAAATTTTACCATATCTTAGATAATATGATAAATATTAAACAAGAGGCATGATGTGTGGAGCACTGCAGAAAGCTGTGTGTGTGTGTGTGTGGATCCCACTGCCAAAGCAATTCATGTGTGTGGAAAAGACCTCTACAACAGAGGTGGTGGGAGGGTCTGGGGATGTGCATGGATGTAGCTTATGGTGGGAAAGGGTGGGAAGGGGGAGTGGTGAGCATTTAGAATGGTTGGGTGTTTGCAGATGTGAGTACTGTGGGAGGAGGCAGTGGGAGACATGTGCAGGGTTGCATGGTGGATGCATATGACTGAAGCATAAGCAAATGTGGAAGTGAGAAAGGGCTGGATGGGGGCCATGGATATCTGCATGTGCGAGGTATTGGGTGGGTGAATGCAGGACTACTGGCAAGGCCCTTAATGGATGTGCATTTGAACATGAATGTGAGGTTGTGGTGGATGTGTGTATGATATTAGTGAAGAGAGAGATTTCATCTACTTCTAGGCAAACAAGAGTAAAATGACAAAATAGTAACAGCAGAAAAAGCATTAAAATAAAGAAAAGAAACAGAGAAAGAATGACAAAGGTTCCGGATACCCTCTGACACCGGGTCTTCCTCTCGCCCAATCGCACCTCAGTGTGTGCTGTATCTAGGCAACAGCTGGTCCAATCAGAGACAGCCCTCACTGCTAGGTGGGCTTGTGTGGTGGGGTTTGGTTGGGTTGGGTGGCGTGGTATATTTGGTGTTTTTTGGCACTCATTGCAGTCCTTTCTAAGAGGTGGCTCCGCAGTCCATGGCGAGCCTGGGATCTGGCTGGGTGGTGTAGGGCATTTGGTGCTGATGCCAGCGGCAGACAGGGTGAGAGAGGCATTGGTTCCTCAGCCGGCTAGGTGTACAAAAGCTCATAGTCCATGCTCAGCCAACATTTGGCTGGGTGGTACAGTATACCTGGTGTCTTGCAAGCTGCAGACAAGCTGAGGACAGATGCATTCAGTGCAGTTCATTGGGAGAGAGGAGGAAAACAGTGGCGGTCTTTAGGAATTGAAGACGTCTGACACATTATGCTTTTACATTTTTGATGTTGAGATAATCAGTGGACCAGGTAGTGACTACACACTCATTACAGTTCTTAGAAATTAAAGATGGCAAATACAAGCAAAGTTTAAGTCCATGGTACTGGGGGGAGGGGAAGGTGGTAAGGAGCATTCGGCCATCGACTGGGAAGCAAAAACCCAGGCACAGCATCTCTCTGCTTTCTTAGGAGTCCTTGATGACTGTGTCAACTGATGATTGATTTGGTTTCACAGACCCCCCCTCAAGTGCAAAATTGTATGTGGATCACCGGAAGACATTACAGTCCATAACCAGCAGTGTCGAGGCCTCACCCAACTCCGTGCCCTCCCCCTTTGCTCCATCATCCCGATGTCCTGCATTACTCTTCACAGCACCAACTGACAAACGGCTCCTCTCTCTCTCAGGAACAGCTTTGTCCCTAAAGCTTGGGTTCACACTTCTTCCTCCCCTCAGACAGCTTCACTCTGGTTACATCATTACCAAGACTAGACCTTCTTGGTTCTGGGAGGGGATGTGTTTTCACCCTCCAGTCTTTTTCTCTGTCCATTCTCCTTCCAGCCAGAAGCTCTGGTGCACGCTGATATCTCAAGAGCCATGTTGCTGCAATCTCTGAAAAGAGTGCCATCAAAAGACATCTCCATATTCTTTCTCCAACTGACAGGTGCCAGCAGAAGCAGCAGGGTCCCCAGCATAAAGGCATAGTGCAAAGCCCAAAGAATTGGAGATGTTAATCCTGAGAGGTCTTCTTCAATTTGCTGCTCTTTCGGTAAGAGCATGTGCCATTTATCCTCTAGACAGTGGAAAAATGTTCTGCAGAAGGAATCAGAAGTTCTTTTATCCAGTCTGTGAAGCTTACATATATGGAGGGTCTGGACATGGTGACCTTACTTTGTCCCTGAAGAATTAAGTAACTGGCTGAACTCAGCATGTTTCCAGTCTCTATCACAAAGTCCTTTTTTTTTCTTTTTAAAGCTTCTCATGTTAAGTCATGCAATCACACTGGTAACTCTGGTGTGCACAGAGGGGTGCCTAGTTTTTGCTGGTTCTGGCACGCCCCCTTCCCTCTCTCTTGTATCTTTCTCTTTCCATATTGAGCAGATAATGCTGGTGGCCATGCCCACCCTTGGGTCTGCGCAGTAAAACTCGGCTCTGATTGGGCAGCCCTGGGTCACCGTGGTAGGAAGTCCATCGGGAATTGGAGCATGATGGTGCCTTTGGGGCGTGTTTACAGGTGTCTAACATGGGAGGAATAGCACACACACAAATTGCAGCTCGTGGAAAAAGGGGACATGGGAGTGGGAAGAAGCACCTTATCATACTGTGATACCACCCATATCGCTATGGCCACCTGCTACACATTAATGGAGACATAGGAGCAGTGTTCTCAGATACTCCCACCCTACCCTTTGGATCAGGCCTGTATACATCTGGTCTGCAACTCCCAGTCCAGATTTTCCCTTGTATTTAAAGGGAAGCATATATATGGTCAGTGATCTAGTGAGGAGTATTTTATCCCTGCGCCCCTTACAGCAATGCACTGTACACTTATATGGCAGGCGGTATGGGATTCCTGGTTTTGCTACTGCCCAAGATTGGCATTCCTTTGTCACTCTGCAGTTGCAGAGTATCACCAGTGAAGGGAGTGGGCCTGTCCTGGGAGTCGCAGAGGACATACCTTCACATTAAGGCTCTTCAGTAGGAATATGGCTGAAACCTGGGTGGGAGTGGGGAACTTACATTCCTAACCCCATCATAAGATCTTTCTATCATATACCTATTAATTCTCAGGCTATAGCAGGGATCCTTTGCTGGTCCTCTCAGAATGCATGGCTAGCACGGTGGTATGGCACATCCCAGCACCTGCAAAAAGAGGCCTAAGCGAGTGCCACGTTCTTCCATGAAAGAGGAAATACTTCAATTATGTGCTCTACAAAAGTCAAAATATGACGACAGGAGGGAGTACCTTTATCAGCTAGGTGGTCGGGTGGGAGGGGGGTAAATGCTGGCAGGAGGGGGTGCCTCTATCAGGCCATCAGATGTTTGCTTTAGAGGGATTAAAAATGTTTCAACGAGAGTAGAAAGGGACTATTTTTAAGACTCCCATTCTGCAGCAGTGTTGGGCTATCTCAGTTAATGAGTTTGGCTTCAATTCCTCTATGCCAACAGGTGAAAATATTCCTGGGTGTCTGCAATTACAATGAAACCTGCAGTGGCCCAAAATACTTCAAATATTCTTGGTGAACTTGGTCAGAGACCAAGAGATCAGT
The DNA here is from genome assembly GCA_033557465.1 of Ichthyophis bannanicus. Taxonomy (NCBI): domain Eukaryota; kingdom Metazoa; phylum Chordata; class Amphibia; order Gymnophiona; family Ichthyophiidae; genus Ichthyophis; species Ichthyophis bannanicus. The sequence continues at coordinate 129,614,699 of CM066048.1, forward strand.
ATAATCCCCCCTCTTTCTTGACCTGAGATATCTGCCTTGCTTTAGAAATCTGACAGAAATTTCAGGTGTGTGAACGCGATGGACGGGGGTGTCCTTCCTGAGACCAATGTCAATGCCTCAGAGCTCAGGCTCTCCAGATGTCATCAGTTAAAAGTCAAGAGGCAAAGAAAAAGAAGCATATAGGTCTCAGGGTAGTCTCTATACCTTGAACCAGCAAAGTCTCCCTGATAGACCAATCCTTTCTTTCCATGATCTAGCCTCCCTGACTGCACTACCTCTGCTGTCCTAGGATCGGTGGTAAATCATCCCCCCCCCACACTATGTACCCTCTCCTTTAAATTCCAAGCTTTTGTCAAACTACTTCAAATTACTTATCATCTAGCATCAATGACTTAACATGTCTCCTCCATCCCCAGTGCCTTAAAATGATTAGCATAATCTAAATCTACCATCCCCAATAGAACACCTCCTGTTTTTATAATTAACTGTATAAACTCTCCTTTTTCCACACGTTTTTCATTCCTGGTATAACTTGCCTCCCTCATCACACCCTCTTGCTCGATTTCTGGTCCCTCCCCCTCAGGTGCTCAGAATAGGTGGGGAAGGATAACCATGTTTCTAATTCACATTAATGGGGTAAGGGTGGTCATATAAAGATGTAGGGCCCAGCTCTACATTGAGAAGGAAGATCACCTTACCTCTTTCTTCTCATCTTCCTCAGAAGGAAGAGCTGCCTCGGTTTTCTCCTCATTGGGATCAGAGGCTGCAGCGTCTTGTAATTCGGTCTCAGGGGCTCCCTCCATTTCTGGCCTGTTTTCCTCTGTGCTCATAGCTGCTTCTTCCTCTACGCTGCTGGATGGGGGAAGCAGATATAAACGTTTGAAAGATACCAGATAAAGGCATTATTTTAAGAAGTTAAGACCTGACCCAGGGGTATACCAAATAACAGCTGGGGATCCCTGGCTACCACCCACACCTATGTTTCTTAGGTTACAGTCATTGCCCTTTGACACATTAATATGTATCTGATGCTAATTATCACCTCACATCCATAAAGACTGTCTCTCTTGCATGGCCTTCTTCCTGTCCTGTTCCCAATCCCATTACAAAAATCTCTCTCTCCTAACCTTCACTGTTATCTAGTCTTCGTCTCATTTGACTACCAAAGATCCCAGTTCTGCTTCCTTCCCCAAAACTTGGTCATTTCTGGCTGCTTGGGGGGGGGGGGGGGGATGAGACACCCAAGACGTAAGATTAACAAGTCAGACACAGAGTCCAGCCCCAGCCCCCCCCCCAGGAAGGCCCGAGGCCTCCCGAGTTATGCATTAAAGACGGCGTGGTTATAGCACAGGAGTTGAATCTCCTCATCGAGGAAGGCAGCGGCCTTGCAGAATTTGGCAGCACAGCTTGCCAGGCCGAGCCACTTCCTGTGCCGGAGGATCACCCCTCCCCCAAAACCAAAGCACGGCAGAAGCAGCATAGAAAGGCGCCGGGTCGGTGTGGCAGGGCCTCAACGAAAAGAACGAACACAATTCAAATTATCTGAATGAGTTGGGAGGAGCGTCACTCGCAAGAGGACCAGACAGACAGACGAGACGAGGGGCGCAGCAGCGCAGTTGAGGCGATTCTCACCAGTCTTTGTTTTCTGAAAGCATTTCCCATTCAGCCCGCAGGGGAGGAGTAAGGGAAAGTCCCTGCACGGGAAAGGCGGGCTGGCGTTGCACTGGCGGAGGAGAGGGAAGGGAGCGGGTTCTGGGCCTCTCCCCCCACCTCCTCCTCACTGACACCCGCTGCAGCAGGAGTTCAGGCTAGAGACACGCAGGGTGGCCATCTTGGAACTTACCCAGCAGCCTCTGCGGGAAGAGGGACTGCAGAGAGGGAGCTGGACTCAAGCGGGCGCACTCTCACCGCCGCAAAGAAACTTCCAGAGCGCCGCGCGACAGGAAGACCTGCCGCTGTCATGGAAACCTGGAGCTCGCAGTACACTCGCAGGCAGGGAAGGGGAGCCCCTGCCTCACTTTACACACTTCATGAAGCTCAGAACTACAAATCCCTGCACGCAACGGAACAAGACTAGGACTGGCATACAGTTAGATAGTTGCATTGGTATGCATGTGAGTACACAGATCAGTGTTTTACACACCGTCATCAAGTGGGAAATTTTATAGCTATATTAGGTTGAGAATAAAAATATCCATGCTGCAAGCCAGTGTAAACTTTTTAGAAATGTGCACAAGGGCGGTTGGAGCAGAGCATGGGCACACAATAAGGGTTGACACAGGGCCTGCTCAGTCATCAGGCAAACTAAACTGAATAATAGATTTTGGGGGGGGGGGTGTTAGAGTTATAAAGCTTAAAGTTTGCCTAGGGTACAAATGCCAAATTTATCCAGTTCCAGGAGTGAGATTTTAAATCAGTCCTAGATTTTTCACAATCTAATCTTGATGCATTATGAGACCTGCTGCACTGATTCCAATGGGTAAAATCAGGAACTACAAATACCACATTGCAAGGTAAATTTAAAACTAAGACTGGTAAGAAATTTCACCCCTGCAACTAGGTAACTTGGCTATTTTATGAACTATTTTAATGTAAAATAGTTGTTGTACCTAAACTGCTTTGATTACAAGATAAGGCGGTATAGAAGTAAATAAATAAACGAACTCTGGGGACAGCCCTGAGTTGACATTTACTCCTGCTTTTGAGCAGGCATAGCATCTGCAGATGATCAATCTATGCACCATTTGAGCAAGGGTTTGCACAAGTATTTTATAAAGACAAATAGGTGCCTATTTGCCATTAGAAAATCATTTAAAAATAGCCTCCTTCTCCATTGCTTAACCTAAAAACACTGATGACAGAAAAAGACCACATGGCCTATCTAGTCTGTCCTTCCATATCAACCACTACAACAGACCCCATTTTTTTCATTTAGAGATCCTCTGTGTTTGTCCCATGCTGCTTTGAATTCAGATACTGTCCTCATTTCTGCCACCTCTACTGGGAGACTATTCCACGGATCCACCACTCTTTCTGTAAAGAAATATTTCCACATATCACTCCTGAATCGATCCCCTTTCACCCTCATCCCATGTCCCCTTGTGGCAGAACTTGCTTTCAATCAAAAGAGGCTCTCCTCCTGTGCATTTATGCCATGGGGGTATTTAAATGTCTCAGTCATATCACTTCTATCCTGCCTTTCCTCTAAGGTGTATATATTAAGATCTTTAAGTCTGTCGTCATATGCTTTATAACAAAGACCATCAACCATTTTAGTAGCCACCCTCTGTACTGACTCCAGCCTATTTATATCCTTTTGAAGGTGCGGTCTCCAGAAATGCACACAATACCCCAAATGAGGTCACACCAAAGACTTATACAGAGGCATTATCACCTCCTTTCTTCTGCTGGCCATTCCTTTCCCTAAGCACCCAAGCATCCTTCTAGCTTTCGCTGTCGCCTTTTCTACCTGTTTAGCTACTTTAAGATCATCATACACAATCACACCTAGGTCCCGCTCTTCTTTAGTGGACAAAAGTACTTCACCCCCTATACTATATTGCTCCCTTGGATTACTGCAGCCCAAATGCATGACCTTGCATTTTTAACATTAAACCTCAGCTGCCAAATTCTAGACCTAGGCATCCTGGCTAAATGTTAATACACACACACAAAGTCCACAAACATTAAGAGGCACATAGCTGCATGGAGTATTTAAGTTTCAAATTATACATATTTAGCGGTGTTATCCATTTAGGTAACACCGCCAATTATTCATATATAATTTGAAATATCTAAATTATGTGGGCCATCTAGACATCTGACTTTAGACATTAGTGGCCGAATATTGCTGCTTAGATATATGAGGCTAGGTGACACCAGCCGTTTTCTATTCAACTGCCTTGGATTTATTTAAAAACACACCTAGATAGCACTGCCACTAACCCTGTAAGCGTTTTTGAATGGCCGTACACATACATATATAGAACAGGAATTGTATGGAGAGCAATACCCCACTCATCCTATTAACATTACTCAAGTAGACCTTACGCTGAAACACTATCAATAACTGAAAGAGGCTAAGATCAGAAAAAGGGGTGAGAGCTGATAACCATGGCAGACATACAACATCCTTTCTACTTTTTGAAGGAAAAAGGCTGGATTGATTATGTTGGGCTCGACATCTTAGAATGTCCTTGGGCAAGTCACTTAACCCTCCATTGCCTCAGAGGAATCCAAGTTATCAGTGTCCCTGTTTAATGTGCATTACCAAGTTTAAGTAATAATATAAACCACTTTGACTAAAATGATAAAGCGGTATAAAAAAACTGTTAAATAAATATAATTTGTACATTGTTAGATATATATAGGCAGATGTCTCCAATGGCAGAGTTCCTTTTGTGGCTGAAGAGCCCATCATAAAGACTGAGGAAGTGACAGATTGAGGTTATTGTTCATCTTAGCACAAAAAAAAAGACAAATTTGTATTTACAAAAAGCGGTTACCTGTAACAGATGTTCTCCGGGGACAGCAGGAATCAGTCCTCACGAATGAGTGACATCGGCACTGACAGGGCCCATGCGGATCCACTCTCCAGCTTTCAAAGAAAGCCTTTGGAAGTTACACCACGCGTGCACGGTCACCTTCTTGCCCAAGGGTGTCATCTTACCTTGGTATGATATCATAGCACAAGACGGCAAAAAGAAAAAGCAACTCCATGGGGAGGAGGGAAGGTTGTGAGGACTGATTCCTGTTGTCCCTGGAGAACACCTGTTATAGGTGAGTAACTAGGCTTTCTCCGAGAACAAGCAGGAGGTCAGTTCTCACATATGGGATTCCCAAGCTACAGTCTACCGAAAAATCCTGTAGAAGCCATGGGCAACCCAAAAGTTGGACCGTAAAGGATAGCAGGGAGCGCTGGATGGCTGGAAGTCTAGCACTGCAGCAGCAACTTCGAAAATGTAAACCCCTCTCTGGTAACCCGAACACAAAGGACTGGAGAGAAGGAGTTGCAAAGAGGTGACTGCCTGGCCAAAGGCGCTATCACGCCGTGAGCTCTCTTACAAGCAGTGGTGTGCTGCGAAGGTGTGCACAGAGGATCAGGTGGCGGCCCGGCAGATGTCCAGTAAGGGCACTGAGCACAGGTTGGCCACAGAGACTACCATAGCACACACATTTTGCATTGTGACATGATGGTCCACAGCAAGTCCCATCTGCTGGTAGGCAAATGAAATGCAGTTGGCCACTCATCGTGAGAGGGTGCGCATGGAGACTGCAATCCCAAGACAACTGGGGTCAGAGAAGACAAAAAGCTGTCACTGAGCGGTGGTGGAGCTGTGTCCTCTGAATGTAAAAGGTAAAGGCCCTCTTGCAGTCAAGCGTGTGCAGAGAGGCCTCTGCCCTGAAGGAGTGAGGCCTGGGAAAGAAGGTGGTGAGCACCACCTCCTGATTCAAGTGGAAGGTGCAGACCACCTTTGGCAGGAACTTGGGGTGAGTCCATGGGCTACTCTGTTCCTGTGAAATCTAGTGTAGGGTGCATGGGCCACCAGCGCCTGCAGTTCACTTACGTGCCTGGCAGAGGTGAGTGCCACTAGGAAAATGACCTTCCAAGACAGGTACTTGAGATGGCAGGTAGCCAAGGGCTCCAATGGGGAAGCCATGAGCTTCCCCAACATCACATTAAGGTCCCACACCACTGGCGGAAGATGGATTGGGGGCTGGGACAGCAGGAGTCCTTTCATGAAACGGCCCATTAGAGGGTGCACCAAGACGGTCTGGCCATCCACTGGGTGGTGGTGAGCCGAAATGGCACAAAGATGCACTCTGTCCATGTTGGACGAGGCCAGTCCCAGAAAGATGCAAGAGGTATTGCAAAATGTCTTTCACTGTGCAGGAGAAGGGGTTAAAACCCCCATTCATGCAACACAGCGAAAACCTGCGCCATTTAAAGGCATACACCCGATGTGTGGCATCCTTACACGCGGGGTCAGCAGGACATCGTCCATCTCCCTTGAGAGGCGATGGTGTGCTATAGCTAACCTCTCAGCATCCAGGCTGTTAGGGCAAGGGACGGGAGGTTGGGATGAAGAAGCATCCCGTTCTCCTGCGACAGCAGGTCTGGAAAGCTCCCCAGTGCAGTGGGTTCCTCCGAGGCAGCTGCAGGAGCAGAGGGAACCATGGTTGCTTGGACCACCTGGGAGCAATGAATATGACTGAGGCCACCTCCGTTTGTATCTTGAGGAGTGCTTGGGGAACCATGGGTGTGGGCGGGAATGCATACAGAAAGCCCCTGGACCAGGGAAGTAGGAAAGCGTCCGCCGCCTTCCGTTCCTGGGCTGGCCTCTAGGAACAAGCACAGCAATTGAGCATTCTCTGGACTGGCAAAGAGGTCTATCTTTGGGGTCCCCCAGCGGTGAAAGACCTCCCCAGTACTGCTGGGTTCAGCTGCCATTCTGGCTGGAGGACCCAGCTCAAAGCAGTCGGCCAATAGGTAAACTGCCCTGAGGAAGATGTTCCACCCTGCTTTGAAGTTTCAGAGGCGAACGGCCTCCCAGCAGAGGTGCTACGAATCCGTGCCACCCTGCTTTTTGAGGTAGTACATTACCACCTAATTGTCCATCTGGATTTGAACCATCCGTCCCGTCAGATGGTCCTGGCACACCCACAGGGCATGGTACACTGCCCTGCGTTCCTGCAGGTTGATCTGCAAGGCACTCTCCCCTGGAGATAATAGGCCCTGCCCAACTTGAACGTGTCTGTCGTGAGGATGCACTGCACTGGAGGAGCCTGGAAAGGCAGGCCGGCTCTGAGGCTGAGAGGGTCCTGCCACCAGGCAAGGGATGTCGCCAGGGCCGGTATGACATGGATCCTGTCCTCCAGATGGCCAGAAGCCTGTGTCCACTGGGCCTGCCACATGTGGAGGCGAGCAAAGGGCATGACGTGGACCGTAGATGCCATGTGCCCCAATAAATTATATAGAGGTGTTTTTAGATCATTGATGGTATTAAAAATTATTTTCTTGTTGGTCGGCAACCACTCGTTAGAGGGATAAAATTGATGTCTGAGATCTTTTCTCCTCTTTTTAAATTTTAATCATTGAATTTGTATGTGTGAGTTCTTTGAAGGAGTAAATATTTATATTGTCCAGAGCGTTGTGCTGAAAGGCATGAGAACCCATGTCGGGACTGGACTGGAGGTACTCAAGGAAAGCCAATTAGCAGGTAAGGCCTAATTTCACCTTTTTATCTGTGACCCCTTCTCTCTCACACATGGTCTCTACAGCACTAGTATACTTAGCAAAGGCTTCACTTGAGCCCAAACAGTGGAGTCTTGTAGTATAGCAGTTATTTTAATGGTTATGGCCTATCTTTATAAGCGTATAGATTGGAATTGTTTTGTTTTTACTGATTTTATATTACTGTACGTCACCTTGATTTTCCCTAGAGAGCAGGCATTTTATAAGTCTAATTAATAATTGCTTACACAGTCAATCGGGCTGAAAGAAGACAACTAGATGATTAACCAAGACAACTAGATGACCAACCTCTTTTCTTTTCCTCCCCTCGTCAGTGTCATGAAACTAAATAATTTCTTTCTAATCAACTTTAAGTTCTTAGTCTGGCCACATCATCTATTCAATGGCCTGTTTTCTTTAAGTGATTTTACCACTCAACTCAAAAAATCTTTTCCTCTTGAGGTGGGGATATACTGATTTCTCCGGAGACAAGCAAGGGTGATGCAAGCACACTGAAGGTGAAGTCCACCAACTGAGTCTTGTGCCAGGCCTCTCAAAGCTCAGAGAAGCTTTGTTACCTCTCTGAGCATGCGTGCCTGCTTCCCACCTGCTTGTAGCGAGGAGATCAGGTTTTTTCAGCCTGCATGGGTCTTGCACCTCTCTGTCATTTTTTTGCTTGCTTTTTTTTGCAGTCTTCCTCTCTGCTGTGGGTTCTTTCTTCAGAGTTTTCCCTGACGCCACGGAAACACAAAATACTCCCCCAAAAAAACCGAAACAGAACAGCCCAGATACGCAGGGCCGCGGGATATTTATTTATTTATTTACATTCTCTTATATACAACACTATTCTGCATCAGTGCAGTTTACATTGAACAAACTGAAATTACATTGTACAGGGCATTATAACTTGGAGATAACTATTTTACAGGAAACATGGGCTATGGAGGGTTAAGTGGCTTGCTCAAGACCACAAGGAGCACCTGTGGGACTAGAAACCCCAGTCCTTCCGGCCCAAGGTTGCTGTCCTCTAGTGGGATTTGAACCCCCGACCTTCCGGCCTGAAGTACCTTGCCCTAACCACTAGGCCACTCCTCCACTCCACTTGTAGAGGTATACTGACTAAAGGGCGTTAGTTATCATTGTGGCACCAATGTGGGAAAATTGCATCATGGTGACTGCTACTGTGGGCCAAATGTAGCTACTTAAGGCAATTTTCTGTGATAGCTGCATGGGCGGGGTATGGGTGGAGAGTGGGCATGTCTGTACTTTGCAGTTACCATGGTAGCTGCACATTTTGCACACATCATGGATGCAGCTAATGCCATCTCAGTGTGTGGTGTTAACTGTATATGCAATTTTGTCACGCTGCAATCTTTGTATTTTCACCACATTATCTGCTGGGGAAATGCTGGGTGTGCCCCCAATAGATAAGTTCTGCAGCTAACACCATATCATCCCTTTCTCCAGGACCAAGCAGGAAGTCAGTCCTCACATATGGGTGACGTCGGCGCCGACGGAGCCCTCGCGGAGCAATTTTCCCCAGCTTTCAAAGAAAGCCTTTGGGAATTGCAGCGCGCATGCGCGGTCCTCTTCCCGCCCAAGGGTGCCATCTTGCTCAGTCTTCTTTTTTCCGCGGAGCCCTACAGACGTTGCCTGTGAATCCCCGCAGAAAAGTTGATTTCTCTATTTTTCTCTGTTTTTTCTTCGGTTCGACGCCGGTTGCGAGTCCGTCCTTTATTTTTCGGTTTTTTGTCCTTCGTGACAGATTTCGCGCTTTTTTCCTTTTTCCCTGGCTGCCCGGTCGTTCGACCTCGCAGGGGCCCTTTTTCCCCCGATGGCGGCCAGTGGTTTCAAAAAGTGTGACCTCTGTAAGAAACTTATGTCTCTTACAGACACTCATGACTTCTGCCTCCGCTGCCTCGGCCCAGATCATGACCCCATGATCTGCACGCCATGCGGCAAAATGTCCTCAAAAGCATTGAGGAGTCGGCAGCACCAGCGGGAGCGTATCTTCTCTGACTCCGGCCGGGCTCGGACCTCGTCAGAGGCTTCAACGTCTCGGGACTCTGGTCCTGAGCATCGTCGGAGTTCCTCTGAAAGGGGGTCTCCTACCCGGGAGCATCATCGGAAGAAGAAACCCGCGAGGGCGGGATCGGTGGACGCTCCTGGTTCCTCGAGGGCCAGGTCGCATAGCCCCGATTCCCGTCCCGGGTCCTTGGAGTCGGAAAGGCCGTCAAAACATCCTCGACTCGAGGTGGGCTTGCCCGCTCACGTAAGTACTGTTGTCCTCGTGGACTCGCCTCCGAAGGACCCCCGAGTCGGGGGCTGCTGGGTCTCCTGAGCTCGGACTCAGGTTGACGGCCTTGGAGTGCAGTTTGTCTGCCTTCTTGGATCAGCAGCGGGCATTGATCGCTGGCCTCGCTGGCGCTTCTGCCCTGACCGCCGGGACGTCGACCTCCAAGTCGACCCCGGAGACCGAGCCGATCCTCGAGTCCATGAGGGCTCGAGTCGATCCTCGGTCGAGGTCTCCTTCGGCCTCCCGTTCGGGACCGAGGTCGTCGGGGCGGATGGCATCAGTGCCCGCCCGACCGGAGCCGGTCGACTCCTCCTCCGAGGAGTCGGCCTGGGAATCGGAGGACGAAGAGTCACCTGGTTCCTTTCGGACTCGGTGTGTCCCTTCAGACTCCCCCGAGTCCGAACCTCGGAGACGGTCCCCCCCGGAGGATACCCGGTTCTCGGACTTCGTGAGGGATATGGCCAAAGCCTTGGCCTTCCCTGCGGATCCCGAGGAGGAGCCTCGAGTCGAAGAACTCGATGCCCTCCAATATGACTCTCCCCCGAAGGAGGCCTTTATTGTACCGGTTCCTCCCATGCTGGAACGGCTTCTCTTCCGCATGTGGGAGAGGCCGGTGTTAAGCAAGCGGGTCGATTCAATTTATCGAATCCGCAAGAGCCCCGGGTTCCAAAAGGCACAACTACCGCACCATTCCATGGTGGTGGAATCGGCCATGCATAGACTGAAAAATCAAAAAATGCACTCCTCGATGCCCCCTGGTAGGGAAGCCCGAAGCCTGGATGCCCTCGGTAGGAAGTGCTTCCAGGGCTCTATGCTTGCTTGTCGAGTCCAGACCTACCAGCTCTACATGGGCATGTATCTCCGAGACCTGGCTAAGGAAATAGCCGGGTTCTCTGCTGGTCTCTCCGACGAACCTTTGCAGCGGTTCCAATCCTTGTCTACTGGCATTCGGGAGTGCTCCAAGTTTATCTCTCGAGCAGCCTATGATGGTTTTGAGGCTTCGGCTCGAGTAGCCACGGCCGGCATCGGTGGACGCCGCCAGGCTTGGCTTCAGACGTCCGACCTCGAGCCCTGGGTACAGGACAAGTTGGTCGATGTCCCCTGCCGAGATGATAACCTCTTTGGCAAGCCCATGGATGAGAAGGCTGCACAAATCGAGACGGAGACTCTCACCAGGACTCGTCTCTCAAGGAAGACCTCTGCCCCTTCTCAAAAGAAGAAGGCCTCGGGGAAAAAGCCCTTTTACCCGAGGAAGGGTGCTGCCTATAAATACTACCCTCAGTATCAGGCCTCACCAGCTCCCCCACAGGGAAAGCAGGCCAAGGGACGGGGTAATGGGTCCCGTAGGCAGCAAGCCCCCAAGCCTGCACCACCGGCCCCTGCTCAGCAGGGTGGGGGTTTTTGACTTTCTCAGCATAGCCTCTTCCCCTCAGCTGGTTTTTCTCAGCACAGGAGGCCGGCTGGTCCACTTTGCCCACAGGTGGTCCAACATCACCACAGATACCTGGGTGCTTCAGATAGTTCAAAAGGGCTATCTTCTTCATTTTCACCAGGTACCTCCCTCCTACTTTCCAGGGGAGCCTTCCAGACTCCCTCTGCACAGGGACTTACTCCTTCAGGAGTTAGCAAGTCTTGTTCAGGAACAAGCCGTGGAACCGGTGCCCCACCACCTGCAGGGTCAGGGGTTTTATTCCCGATACTTCCTGATTCCGAAGAGAACAGGAGGCCTCAGACCCATCCTAGACTTGCGAAACCTCAACAAGTTCCTTGCAAAGGAAAAGTTCAAAATGCTTACCCTTGGAATCCTGCTGCCCTACCTCCAGCAGGGAGACTGGCTATGCTCCTTAGATCTGAAGGATGCGTATACTCATATCCTTATTCATCCAGACCACAGAAAATACCTCAGGTTTGTGGTGGACGGACGCCATTACCAGTACAGAGTACTGCCTTTCGGCCTATCCTCCGCCCCCAGAGTGTTCACCAAATGCCTAGCAGTGGTGGCGGCCTATCTGAGACTTCAGGGTCTCTTTGTGTTCCCATACCTGGACGACTGGCTCATCAGGGCCCAGTCTGCCCAAGAAGCCACTCAGGCTACTCATCGCACGGTGGCTCTGCTCCAGCACTTGGGATTTGTCATAAACTTCGCAAAGTCCACTTTGCTCCCCTCTCAAGATCTAGAATTCATCGGCGCCAGGTTGGACACTCTTCAGGCGCGGGCCTTCCTGCCTCTGGACAGGGCCCAAAGGCTCATGGATCTCGCCAGCAGCTTTCACAGCACTTCCCTGGTCTCGGCCAGGCAATTTCTGAGACTGCTCGGCCATATGGCTTCCACGGTCCATGTAACCCCCTATGCCCGCCTGAACATGCGACCTGCTCAATGGTGCCTTCGCAAACAATGGCATCAGGCCACTGGGAGCCTAGTGGACTCCGTACAGATCTCCGACCAGCTGGTCTCCTCTCTGCGATGGTGGCTTCACCTGCCAAACCTAGTACTCGGGGTGACTTTTCAGCCCCCTACACATTCTCAGGTCCTGACGACCGATGCTTCTCTCCAGGGTTGGGGAGCACATTGCCAAGGGACTTGTACTCAGGGTCTCTGGACTCCTTGGGAGTCCGCTCAGCAGATCAACTTCCTGGAGCTCAGAGCCATCCGCCTAGTGCTCAAAGCCTTCTCTCACCTGATTTCTCACCAGTCAGTACTTGTCCAGACAGACAATCAGGTTGCCATGTTCTACGTGAACAAGCAAGGCGGAACCGGCTCCTTCCTTCTCTGTCAGGAAGCACAGAAGCTCTGCTCTTGGGCCGTCCATCGCAACATCGTCCTCAAAGCTGTCTATCTCCCAGGTCAAGAAAACTACCTGGCAGACAAACTGAGCAGGGTCCTCCAACCGCACGAGTGGAGGTTGAATCCGCTTGTGGTTCAGCGGATCTTTCTCCGGTGGGGCCTCCCCACCATGGATCTGTTCGCCAGTCCTCTGAACCGACAGCTTCCCAGATTCTGCTGTCGACAGCCGCATCCTCTTCGGGTGGCGGCGGATGCTTTTCTGATTCCATGGTCCACAGGCCTCTTGTATGCCTTTCCACCCATGCCCCTGGTGTCTCGGACGCTCTTCAAGATTCTCAGAGACAAGGCGTCGGTGATCCTAGTGGCTCCCCGGTGGCCGAGACAACCTTGGTTCCCGGTTCTGCTGCAGCTGGCGGTGGACACACCTCTTCCTCTGGGGTTTCAGCCCGACCTCCTCTCGCAGGATCAGGGGACGCTCCTGCACCCCAACCTTCGGTCCCTTCATCTGATGGCCTGGCTGCTGAAAGGGTAGTCCTTGCTCCTCTCCAGCTACCTCCAGATGTGGAAGAGGTCGTCTTGGCCTCCAGGAGGCCTTCCACCCGGAAGTCCTACGCTCTTAAGTGGCGTCGGTTCTCCGTCTGGTGTACTCAGCAGTCTCAAGACCCCTTCTCCTGTTCGGCATCAGTGGTATTGCAGTACTTGCTTTCCCTTTCCAATCTTGGACTTAAGTCCAACTCGGTCAAGGTCCACCTCAGTGCTATTTCTGCGCACCACCTACCGGTGGAGGGTAGGCCTCTTTCCAGCCACCCTCTGGTGGCTCGTTTTCTCCGGGGCCTTCTACTCCTTAAACCACTTTTGCGCCCGCCAGCCCCGAACTGGGATCTCAATGTGGTTTTACAGCGGCTTACCTGTCCGCCTTTTGAGCCTATGGCTACCTGTCCTCTTCGTTTTCTTTCCTGGAAAACCTTGTTTTTGGTGGCCCTCATTTCTGCTAGACGCGTTAGTGAGCTGCAGGCCCTGGTATCTGATCCTCTTTACACTAGGTTGTACAAGAACCGGGTAGTCCTCCGGACTCACCCTAAGTTTCTTCCTAAAGTGGTTTCCCCTTTTCACATCAACCAGGAGGTGGTACTTCCGACCTACTTTCCCAGGCCACACTCCAGCCGTGCTGAAATGGTCCTGCATACCCTGGACTGTAGAAGGGCGTTGAACTTCTACCTGGACCGTACGCGGGGGCACCGAAGGGCTGTTCAGCTCTTCGTGTCTTATGACCCCAACAAGTTGGGGCTCCCTGTCTCCAAGCATACTCTGTCAATCTGGATTGCGGACTGCATCGCTTGGGCTTACGAGGCTGCGGGCCTCGTGCTGGAAGGTAGTCACCGCTCATCGTGTTCGGGCGAAGGCTACGTCAGTGGCTTACCTCCGCTCTGTTCCGTTGGCAGACATCTGCCAGGCCGCTACTTGGTCTTCAAGCCAGACATTTGCAGCCCATTACTGCCTGGAGAGGGAGTCCCGCAGGGACAGTGCTTTCGGACAGGCAGTCCTCCGTAACCTCTTCGAGATATAGGCAACTCCTACCCTCCATCCCGGATGTTGGGCTACCGGTTGGAGACGTATTCAGAGAAGATTCCTTCCTTCTGTGCTGCTGAACTAGAGGGAGCTCATTTTTGTGCTTAGGGTCTCCGGTAGCCTTAAGCTTGGGAGTCCCATATGTGAGGACTGACTTCCTGCTTGGTCCTGGAGAAAGCGTAGTTACTCACCTGTAACAGGTGTTCTCCAGGAGCAGCAGGAATCAGTCCTCACAACCCTCCCTCCTCCCCTTGGAGTTGCAGTTTTATGCTTTCGTTTTTGCTAATTTTTGCTGTCTTTTTGCTATGTCATCTGACTGAGCAAGATGGCACCCTTGGGCGGGAAGAGGACCGCGCATGCGCGCTGCAATTCCCAAAGGCTTTCTTTGAAAGCTGGGGAAAATTGCTCCGCGAGGGCTCCGTCGGCGCCGACGTCACCCATATGTGAGGACTGATTCCTGCTGCTCCTGGAGAACACCTGTTACAGGTGAGTAACTACGCTATCATGGCTTGCAGGGGTGGCAGCAGAAGGGTCAGGGCCATGGCCAGCGTCAGCACCGCCGTCCCAAGCCCCAGAAGTCACAGCCTTGCAACCACAGCCTGGAGGAGGATTTTGACTCCTTCCTAAGGAGCATGACGTCCCTTCCCATTCTAACCACAGTTCCTGATCGCCTCTACAGTCCAGTCCCTGCATCCTGGGTTGTGCCTCTCTACCTGCAGCTTGGAGACTGAGCCAGTCAATCTTCTGACGTCACCAGGACCCATATAACCCACTGGCACACCCATCAGCTTCAGTACTCAGTCTCCAAGCAGCTGGAGAGAGCAGCAACCTAGTGATCTAGTTAGCTGGAGAGGTGTAGGATTTTGGCTGGTTTAAGCCTTTGTTTTCTTTAAGTCTTCTGGACTTCTTATATCTTTATTTTCTTTGTTTTCCTGTAGTAGGGTTTTAGTGTTTGGTCCGTTTCCTCCCCCCCTCCCCCTGAGGAGGCTTGCAGCACCGGGATCGGTGTTTTGAAGAAAAAAAAAAAAAAAGACAAGACAACCTGCGGAGCGGCGCAGACCGGCTGGTTTGGGGAGGAGGAGATTTGCCAAGGCAGGGCCTCCTCTTCAGCCTCCCCGCCTCGTTGACGAAGCCCCGAGGCGGCTGAGCACGAAGGCGGGAAGACCACGGCTCCTCTTTTCTCTGTGCGCCGTTTTGGTGGCGCTTGCAGTGCACAGCGGATATCAGCGGTAAGGAGATGGCCGCGGGCGGAGCAGCCGAGCCACGTGGAAGGAGTGGACTCGGGCTCTCTGAGCTCGCGGCGCAGCAGGGGAGATAGCAGCGAGACTGTTTTCCCACGCAAGGCCCAAAGCGGCCTGTGCTGGAACGGGGGGGTAATCTTGATAGAAAACGGAGCTGGTTGGGATCAGCCGTTCGGTGTGGGGGAAGGGCCATATACCCTTTATTTCTTTGATTTATTTTATGTCTGGTTAAGGGGTTTTGTTTCTGTTTTGATATGGAAACCTATACAGAGCCTATGGTAATAGAGGAAAAAGAGAAATTTACCTTAAAGCCTGTTAGGCAACCAGCACACACAGCTCAGAAGGAGCAAAGAAACAGTGGAATAGGATTACCACACCCAAGCCATGACGCAGCAAGAAGTTTAGGATCTGATTATTATCACCTGTCCAGGAAAGCACAGGGAACGTGTAGTGGAGAGGGAGATAAAAGCTGCTGGGTAGATCCAGCAGGGGGGAGTGTCAGTGTGAGCAGCAGCAGTGCAGGAAGCAGAAGTCACAGAGAGAGAAGCCTGCTGAATCCAGGAAGCAGTGGGAGTAGCCCTGGAACAGGAAGCAGCAAGGGAAAGGCTTCAGAAGAACGTGGCCGTCGAAGTGCTCAGAGTACTAGCAACTGGAGGTCTGAGGTGGAGCCTGCTTACAGCCAAGAGGTAGAAGCTATAACTCCAGAAAGAAGGAGAGACCAAGCTGAGGTCAGAAAGCTGTCCAGACTGGGAGAGCAGGGGAGTCCACAGTCCTCATTACCAGAGAGAAGACCTCACCATTCATAAAGGTGGGAACCAAGCTTTATCAAAGGGAAAGCTAAAGAGTCTGTTTGTACCAGAGGGTCAGAGCAGTGCACAGAGCATGAATTAACTACAGGAAGATATAAAACAATTCCTAGCCGTTGGAGGTTAGAGGAGGAGGAGAGCCAGAAAGGACATACTGCAGTAACAGGTATTCCAAAGCCTACTTGCTTAGAACTGTACCCTTGTAGTCCAACTGAGACCTCAGAGAGAGGCTTGTACAGAAACAGCCATGAGGATTTAAACCCAAGTGTAACACCGGGTGAATGCGAGCTGATGCAGTGGGAAAGTAATAACAATATTCCTGAATGTGCTCCCATGGACTGTACGTTATGCATGTCGGATGATGTTGAATCCTTGCGCTGAAGCTACAAAGAAAAAGAACATATTTTTCTTTGGAAGTACTGTTTTTGTTTCCAAGTTTTGTTGTACCAAAGATATCCTTGAGGGAAGGGGAATAAAGCCCTTATCTTTGTTTTGCCTTAACACTCGACTGAAGACTATTTTGTTCTGCAAGATAGGAGGCAACTATAACCCCGAGCCCTAGGCGAAGGCCTATACGGGACCTGTGGGGTCACAAATGGCATAGTTTTGAGGATTTTTCCTTGGATTGTACATCGGGAAACGTCTGGAAAACAGCCGAGCGGTGGCTGAGGAGCAGACCGAGTATCGTGGCTGGTATTGACCAGAAGATTCCAGAACCGGTAGAAAAAGCCCTTCTCAAAGCTCGAGTCTACACCGGCCTTAGGTAATAGGTACTTGGGCACAGGCGGTGTGGGATTAATTGGAGAAGGAAGGCTGAGAAAGCTCAGAGGGGAGAAAACCCTAGGCACTGATAATAGTGGTAGTACCGCACTTGGTGTTTTGTCTTTGTTTGCTTTACAGAGAAAACCTGGCAATGGATCCGCAAGAGGTACTTCGCTGGATGAGCTCACAATTTGAAAAACAAAGGGAACTGGCACAGCTGAATCAAGAGCAAGCCGTTGCCGCCCTACAAGCCCAGCAGAAGCTTATGATGGACCAGATACAAGCATTGCTGGCAGCCCAGAGAACAACAGAGAAGACACCGATAGAACATTCCTGTGTGGTAGGACCACAAAACTGTGGAGTCTTGTCTTTTGGACAGTTAACTGTGGAGGACAATCTCAATGACTTCATTGAAGCCTTTGAAAGGGTAGCCCTTAATGTAGGATGGCCGCGCGAGCAATGGGCAGTCAGGCTTGCTACCTCCCTAACGGGAGAGGCCTTAGCGGCCTACAAAGCCATGCCCACTGCTCTAGCGACAGAATATGAAGAGCTTAAAAAAGCCATACGCGACAGGTTAGGCTTAACACCTATGGTATATAGGCGAATGTTAAGAGCCACTAAGCTCAAACCAGGTGAAACACCTAAGGCTTTGTGCCAGAGGGTGCGCAGCTTGGTGTGGAAATGGCTCGCCCCGGAGGGAAAGACCCTCGAGACCATCATTGATGCTATTGTATTGGAGCAATTTACAGAGGCAGTTCCTGCTGAAATAAGGTCATTTCTAACTTTACAAAATTGCCAAACCTCAACAGAAGCAGCTCACCTCACTGAACGGTTTATGGAGGCTGAGTTGGCCGGGAAACCACAAGGAGGCGCTGAGAACATGTTTGGTGAGGCAAATTTTGGAAAGGCCATTAAGGAGCTTAGGCCATATGTTCCAAGTGTAACCAATTACTTGCCTAAGAAAAATGCTAAAGACACACAAGTAAAGTGTTTCAAATGCGGTAAAATAGGCCATAGGCAAAGAAATTGTGTGTTACGAACAGCGCTGATAATGGGTGATGGAAAAAGTATTCAAGAAAGTTTCCTTCTAAGTGTAACAGTGCAAGGTGTTGCAGCTAATGCATTGCTTGACTCGGGTGCTGACCAGAGTATGGTCTCAAAGAAGCTATGGCAGGCCATATAAGTCCATGGTAGATCAGCCCCGAGCCAACCGGAAGGTAGGACCAAAATCCGATGTGTGCACGGATCATCCACCTATTACTCCCTCTATAGAGTTTCAGTAAAAGGGTTAGGGACTCGGAGGGAGGTTTTAGTAGCCATAGTACCCAAATTACCATACGATATTGTGTTAGGTAGGGACTGGCCACCATTTTGTAGGGGAATAAAAGAAGGCATACAGGTGAAGGGAGGTATGGTCTCTACCAGATCCCAGACCCAAAGTTCAGTGGTACAATCCGAACCCTCAGAAGAGGAGGCGGACCTTCTAGAGGAGGAAGAGGAACCCCCAGAGGAGTAGACCGGCTGATGAGGGTTTAGGAGACTTACCCAGACATGAAGATTTGGTTAGTACCCCTTCCAAAAACACTAAGAAAAGCAAAGCAGTGAAGCGCCAAGAAAGACACCATAGAGCTCAAGTGAGGGTGGGAATGGAGGCCGGCAAAGGATTGCCCTGGGTGCCTGCAGATCTGGTTAAAAAGTTCCCCTCCTTCCCTAAAGAGCAGCAAGGTGATCCAGCATTAAAGCACGCCTTTGAATATGCCAAAACTGAGAGGGACATTCTTCCCAGATTCCTAATCGAAAAGGAAATACTGTACAGCAGGGGTTCTCAACCCTGTCCTCGGGACCCCACTAGCCAGTCGGGTTTTCAGGCTATCCACAATGAATATGAATGAGATATATATGCATTAGAAATAGCCTGCCAAACTGACTGGTTTGTGGCCCTCCAGTGCTGGATTTGGGGACCCCTGCCGTACACCTCTGTCAAGTACGATTGTGAGTGGGCAAGGTACAGATGTCCTCGACATCAAAAGGGTAGATAGAATGTGTCACATCCCTCCTAGTTTCTCACCACCACCAAAAAGTTGTCTAATAGACAATATTTTGGTGGTGGTGAGAGGCGAGGAGGTATGTGACATATTCCATCTAATCTTTTTGATGTCTTGGACATCTGTACCTTGCTCACTCACAATCGTACTTGACAGAGGTGTACGGCAGGGGTCCCCAAATCCAGCATTGGAGGGCCACAAGCCAGTCAGTTTGGCAGGCTATTTCTAATGCATATATATCTCATTCATATTCATTGTGGATAGCCTGAAAACCTGACTGGCTAGTGGGGTCCCGAGGACAGGGTTGAGAACCACTGCTGTACAGGGAAAGCAATGATCCCCAAACTGGAGCGATCAGGAAACAGTTGGTTGTCCCGACTACGTTTAAAGCGGTGGTCCTGAGATTGGCCCACGATCACCCGGTCGGTGGTCATAAGGGAGTACAGGGTACCCTGGACCAAATTTTAGCTAGTTTTTATTGGCCAGGAGTGTTTAAAGAAACTGCACGTTTCTGCGAGGCCTGTCCTTCCTGTCAGCGGGTTACCGCTGCGAAACCCAGGGAAGTCCCTATGATTCCTACCCCTAGGATAGCGGAACCCATACGCCGGATGGCGATGGATATTGTGGGACCCTTGGTAAAGACACCCAGAGGATTCCAGTATATCCTGGTGGTGATGGATCACGCCACCAGGTTTCCCTGGGCTATACCGTTATGAAACATATCAGCCAGAATTATAGCACTGGAATTAATCAAGCTATTTTGCGAAGTAGGATTTCCACAAGAAATGCTTACCGATAGAGGTAGCAATTTCATGTCCAAATACTTAGCCCAAGTATGGGACGCATTTGGAATCCACCACATAAAAAACGCCGCCTACCATCCTCAAACCAATGGGCTTGTAGAAAGGTTCAACCAAACCCTAAAGCAGATGCTACGACGGGGCCTGGACGGAAAGATGGCAGACTGGGACGTCATGCTCCCGTTTGTTTTGTATGCCAGTAGGGAGCGTACTCAGGCCTCATTAGGAGCTTCCCCATATGAATTAATGTTTGGCCGTGCCCCAAGGGGAGTCCTAGATATCTTAAGGGAGCAATGGGTGGAACCTGAAGGGAAAGAAATGGGGGTGCCGCATTTCCTTTGTGAGCTGAGGAGTCGCTTACAGAGGACTTCTCAGGCCTCAGGAGAACATCTGCAAGCTAGTCAGAAGCGACAGAAAAGGTACTACGACCGAGGAAAGAAACCTCGTCAATTAACCTTAGGCGAGAAGGTAGTAGTAATGATAGCGGACGTCGGTCCAAAATTCGAAGCTCAATGGAAGGGTCCCTATACAGTAGTAGAACGCAAGGGCCCTGTCTCTTATATAGTGGAGAATGACAAAGGACGCCGTCAAGTCTACCATGTCAATGTCCTTAAGCCTTGGCATGAGAGGACAGTGGCAGCTAGTCGATCCAAAGTGAAGGAACATAGTGAGTCCCACTTCATGATTACGTGCTGTGAGAACGTGGGTTCACCTGCCCGTAATAGCTTAAGAGGGGGGATATGTGACATGGAAACCTATACAGAGCCTATGATAATAGAGGAAAAAGAGAAATTTACCTTAAAGCCTGTTAGGCAACCAGCACACACAGCTCAGAAGGAGCAAAGAAACAGTGGAATAGGATTACCACACCCAAGCCATGACGCAGCAAGAAGTTTAGGATCTGATTATTATCACCTGTCCAGGAAAGCACAGGGAACGTGTAGTGGAGAGGGAGATAAAAGCTGCTGGGTAGATCCAGCAGGGGGGAGTGTCAGTGTGAGCAGCAGCAGTGCAGGAAGCAGGGGTCACAGAGAGAGAAGCCTGCTGAATCCAGGAAGCAGTGGGAGTAGCCCTGGAACAGGAAGCAGCAATGGAAAGGCTTCAGAAGAACGTGGCTGTCGAAGTGCTCAGAGTACTAGCAACTGGAGGTCTGAGGTGGAGCTTGCTTACAGCCAAGAGGTAGAAGCTATAACTCCAGAAAGAAGGAGAGACCAAGCTGAGGTCAGAAAGCTGTCCAGACTGGGAGAGCAGGGGAGTCCACAGTCCTCATTACCAGAGAGAAGACCTCACCATTCATAAAGGTGGGAACCAAGCTTTATCAAAGGGAAAGCTAAAGAGTCTGTTTGTACCAGAGGGTCAGAGCAGTGCACAGAGCATGAATTAACTACAGGAAGATATAAAACAATTCCTAGCCGTTGGAGGTTAGAGGAGGAGAGCCAGAAAGGACATACTGCAGTAACAGGTATTCCAAAGCCTACTTGCTTAGAACTTGTTGAGTCCTCAGAGAGAGGCTTGTACAGAAACAGCCATGAGGATTTAAACCCAAGTGTAACACCGGGTGAATGCGAACTGATGCAGTGGGAAAGTAATAACAATATTCCTGAATGTGCTCCCATGGACTGTACGTTATGCATGTCGGATGATGTTGAATCCTTGCGCTGAAGACCTGTAAGCTACAAAGAAAAAGAACATATTTTTCTTTGGAAGTACTGTTTTTGTTTCTAAGTTTTGTTGTACCAAAGATATCCTTGAGGGAAGGGGAATAAAGCCCTTATCTTTGTTTTGCCTTAACACTCGACTGAAGACTATTTTGTTCTGCAAGATAGGAGGCAACTATAACCCCGGGCCCTAGGCGAAGGCCTATACGGGACCTGTGGGGTCACAATATATATATATGTAGATATATCTAATATAGGAGCTAGAGGACACAGAACATTAATTTGTTTAAAAAAAAATCTAACCAAAGAGGACACAGAAACAGAAGTAATAAGCAGAGCTATGCCTGCTCGCCCTCAGTGTCTGGTCTGTAGGGCCCGCAGGGGGGCGGTGTCTGAGACTGGAGTATGCAGGGGCTGCGCGTTGGAGGCAGTTTCTGTGGAACAGGAGCTTCCGTCTGGGACTGACTTGCTCCTGGCAGCTGCCGGGGCAGCACAGTCGGTAGAGCCTTTAGGTGAGACCAGGGGCGAGGGGTCTTTGTCATCGGTTCCCTTAGGTCACCAGGTTCCCTCTCAACCCCAACCTGGCCCTTCCTCGGTAGAGGGTGGTCTTGGAGGGTTCTCTCCGGAGTTTGTTCTCTTATTGCATAAGGCTTTTTGTATGAGACAGCAAGAAGGTCCGGGGGGTTCCCGTAAGAGGCAGTTGTTGGACAGGTCTCTGACGGAAGCTGTTTTTCCCTCCAAGCATCCTAGACCGGAGGATGAGGAGCCCCTTTCCCCAGAGTCTGAATTGGTGGAATCGGATAGAGAATGGGGGGAAGAGGAGCTCGAGGAGGGGGAAATACCGGAAGAGCAGGCGAGAATTGTGAGGGTATTTCGCAAGGAAGAGTTATCCGCGCTGATTGGTGAGTCCTTGAAGGCCTTGAACATGTCCGTGGAGGCTCCAGAGGATGAGGAAGCCTTGGAGGACCCATTGATTCAGGCGGTCCGGAAGTCCCAGAAGGTATTTCCCGTCCATAAGGTGGTTAAGCAGATGATCCAGGAGGAGTGGGATCAGCCCGAAGCTAGCCTTAGGGGCATGCGCTCCATGGCGCGCTTGTACCCCATACCGGAGATGGAGAAGAAAATGTTGAAGTCCCCCCGGGTGGACGCGGCGGTGGCAGCCGTGACCAAGAAGACCACCATCCCGGTGGAAGGCAGTGCAGCACTGAAGGATGTTCAGGATAGGAAGCTGGATACGTTGCTAAAGCAGGCCTTTTGACATTAGCGCTATGGCCCTTCAGGCTTCGGTGTGCAGAGCTTGGGTGGCCAGGTCGTGCTTATGTTTGTTTATTGACTTAATATACCGCTCTACAAATACATATCAGAGCGGTTTACATGGTGCAAAAAAACCCCAAGGAAATCATATGGTGAAAAGGGGAAAGGAAATTACAATATTAACAGGAAAGCAAACCATACAGAACCAGCAGTTACAGGGGGCTGGGGAGTCGCAAGTTGAAGCGCTGGGGGAGGCCGCACGCACAGAGTCGGGGGCGGCGTACCTGGCGGATAGTCAATATGATCTGATTAGGAGTTTGTCTAAGAATATGGCTTCTGTTGTTGCGGCTCGTCAGTACCTTTGGCTCCGAAATTGGGTGGCCGATGCTTCTTCCAAGGCTCGCCTTAGCAGGCTTCCTTTTAAGGGGAAGCTGGTGTTTGGAGAGGATTTGGACAAGTTGGTAAAGGATCTGGGGGAGTCTAAGGGGGGTAGACTTCCAGAGGATAAGCCGCGGCAGGGTCGTTTTGCCTCCGGGGGGCGTTCTCAACAGCAGGACGTCAGGAGGCCTAGATCTTCTCGCCAGGGCTCCTTTCAGAGGGGCCGATTCTCATCCAGAGGCCAAGGTTTTCGGGGGTTTCGGGGAGCGGGAAGGGGTTTTGGCGCCTCTTCTGCTTCCTCGGGCCCGAAGAAGCCACAATGAGACAACGGGGGTTCAGGTAGGGATGCTGCCGGTAGGAGGGCGTTTGCGGCAGTTCCTTCCCGCCTGGGCCCGGGTCACTTCAGACAGATGGGTTCTGGAGGTCATCCAGTTCGGTTATGCTCTGGAGTTCTCCAGACCGGTGCTTCCTTTCATTCAGTCTCCGTGCAGGACGGTAGCCAAGCGGGCGGCGGCAGAACAAACGCTGTCAAGATTGGTGGCGCTGGGGGCCGTGGTTCCGGTGCCAGGCGATCAACGCGGCTGCGGTCGATACTCGATTAATTTTGTCGTCCCCAAGAAGGAAGGCTCCTGGCGTCCGATTTTAGATCTCAAGCACGTCAATCGGTGTCTCCGAATGCCGCACTTTCGAATGGAGACTCTGAGGTCGGTGATAGTAGCGGTGCGACTAGGAGAATTTCTTACCTCGCTCGATCTCACCGAGGCATACTTTACACATTTCCATCAGAGCCGCCCATCAGCAGTTCCTGCGGTTTGCGGTTCCGGGGGGGTTCACTTTCAGTTTCAGGTGTTGCCGTTTGGCCTGGCGACGGCTCCTCGCACTTTCACCAAGGTGATGGCAGCGGTGGCAGCATCCCTGCGCAAAGAGGGCGTCCTGGTCCATCCTTATCTGGACGATTGGTTGATCAGAGCCAAGTCTGCGGAGGAAAGTACGAGGGCGACGGCCAGAGTGGTGGCATTTCTTCAGAGCTTAGGTTGGGTAATCAACGAGGCGAAAAGCAAGTTGACACCCTCTCAGGAATTGGAGTACTTAGGAGCAAGATTCGACACAAGCGTGGGCGAGGTGTTTTTGCCGGTTCACAGGGTAGAAAGCCTTCGTCGGTTGGTGCGAGAGTTTCTAGCACGGGAGGCACCCTCAGCGTCGCACTATTTGCAGGTTCTGGGGACCATGGCGGCGACGTTGGATCTGGTGCCTTGGGCCAGGGCTCATATGAGGCCTCTGCAACGGGCGCTGCTGCGGTGCTGGTCCCACCAGACGCAGTCTTTGACGACGGTTCTTCCATGTACAGCGGACGTCAGGGAGTCCTTGCGGTGGTGACTCTCACTTGGGAACCTGGAGAAGGGAATGCCGCTAGAGTCACCTTGTTGGATTCAGGTGACAACGGATGCGAGTCTGTCAGGCTGGGGGGCTCACTGCGAAGGCCATTTTGCCGAGGGGGCTTGGAGTGTTCAAGAGGCTCGGTGGCCCATCAACAAGTTGGAGTTGAGGGCGGCGACACTGGCCCTCAGAGCGTTCCATTCCTTGGTGCTGGGGAAAGCAGTCAGGGTTCTCTCGGACAATGTGACGGCAGTGGCCTACATCAGTCGGCAGGGCGGCACGGGCAACAGGCTCTTAGAAGAGGATGTGGCCGAGTTGTTTGCTTTGGCCGAAGAGCATCTGCTAGCCCTGTCGGCTCAGCATGTTGCTGGAGTGGAAAATGTGACAGCGGACTATCTCAGCAGACACAGAGTGGACCATGGCGAGTGGGAGCTCTGCCAGGACGTCTTCGACCAGATAGTGCGCCGGTGGGGGCCGCCGGTGATGGACTTGATGGCACGGTGGTCGTCGGCCAAGACCGGCAGATTCTTCAGCAGGAGAAAGGAAAGGATGTCGGAAGGGCTCAACACTCTGGTTCAGAGGTGGCCCGCAGAGGGGATGTTGTATGTGTTTCCTCCCTGGGCGCTCATAGGTCGAGTTCTGCACAGGATAAAGGCACATCGAGAGGTAGTAATCCTGATAGCCCCAGACTGGCCGAGGCGGCCCTGGTATGCCGACCTGGTCTGGTTGCTGGTGGACCATCCCTGGCGGCTCCCAGTCCAGGAGGATCTTCTCAGGCAGGGTCTGCTCAGGCTGCCGCAGGTGGGTCGGTTCTCGCTTACGGCCTGGCTATTGAAAGGGCAAGGCTAAAAAAGAGAGGATACTCGGGGGCCGTGATATCGACTCTGTTGAAGGTCCACAAGCGCGACCTGCTTAGAGTATGTGCGGGTTTGGCGTATGTTTGAGAACTGGTGCGAGGAGCGAGGTAAGCGTCTCCTGGCGGTTTCTGTGGCAGAGGTTTTGGATTTTTTGCAAGCTGGGCTCGAGAAGGGGCTGGCGGCCCGTTTGTTGTGGGTCCAGCTGGCAGCCATTGCTTGTTACAGAGGTAAGATGAAAGGTAAGGCCCTGGGGCAACACCCCGATGTGGTGCGGTTTCTTGTGGCGGTTAGGAGATTGCGGCCGCATCGGAGGGTGGTAGTGACGCCTTGGGATCTAAATTTGGTGTTGGACGCTCTGGCGGGTGCGCCCTTTGAGCCGCTTGGTAGAACTTCACTGAACGATTTGACGCTTAAGGCTGTATTTTTGGTGGCCATTTGCTCAGCTAGGCGAGTGTCGGAGTTGCAGGCGCTGTCCTGTCGGCCGCCCTTTCTCGTATTTTTCGAGAAGGTAGTGTTGCGTACAGTCCCTTCCTTCTTGCCTAAGATAGTCTTGCCTTTTCACGTTAATCAGTCGGTATCTCTTCCTTCCTTTGCTGCTGGGGGGCAGGAGGAGGGGGATGCTCGTTTGCGGCTCCTGGATGTCCGTAGAATTCTAAAGAGGTATTTGAAGCGGTCCAAGGGTTTCCGTAGGTCGGAGTGCCTATTTGTGTTGTTTGGAGGACCGCGTAAGGGGGAGGCGGCAGCCAAGGCCACTATTTCTAGGTGGATCAGGCAGGCCATTGCGTCAGCTTATATTGTGAAGGGTAGACAGGTCCCGGTGGGCTTGCGGGCGCATTCCACGAGGGCTCAGGCGACGTCCTGGGCAGAGTTCAGTCTCATTCCTCCTTTGGATATCTGCAAAGTGGCGACTTGGTGGTCGTTGCATTCCTTTGCCAAGCACTGCAGGTTGGATGTGCAGGCAGCGGCAGATGCCAGTTTTGGTAGAGAGGTGCTTTGATCTGGCTTGGCGGGCCCTTCCCGTCTTTGAACTGCTCTGTTACATCCCAGGATGCAGGGACTGGACTGTAGAGGCGATCAGGAAGAAGTAATTAGGTCTTACCTGCTAATTAGTGTTCCTGGAGACTCTACAGTCCAGTCCCTGGCCCCACCCAGATTCTTAGTGCTGGTTCGAAGCACCTCGGGATGGTTAGTGGGCTCCGGAGTTGGTGTTGCTCGCGTTGCCCTGCGGTTCTGGTGGCAGGGCGGTTGGGACTGTGGCGGGGCCCTGTTGGGTGGTGAGCGCTGTGTTTGTCCGTAGGTAATTTGGGGGGGCTAGGTTCTGTAAGCCTTCTCCTTTTCCTCCTCCTTCCTCTGCCTGGGGAAGGGGGATCCTGCCTCCCTCCCCCCAGTCTGGGGCGGGAGGGGCGTGGTTGAGTTTGGTTAGTTAGTTAGTGGATAGTGGTTAGTTTTCTCTCCAGTTACTTTGCTTTGTCAACAGGATACTGAAGCTGATGGGTGTGCCAGTGGGTTATATGGGTCCTGGTGACGTCAGAAGATTGACTGGCTCAGTCTCCAAGCTGCAGGTAGAGAGGCACAACCCAGGATGCAGGGACTGGATTGTAGAGTCTCCAGGAACACTAATTAGCAGGTAAGACCTAATTACTTCTTCCACCTCAGCTGGGTGGCAGATTGATTGATCTATTTTGCCCACAGGTGGCCAAAGATAACATCAGACGTCTGGGCCCTTCAAAATAGTTTGAGAGGTGTATCCGTTGCACTTTGATCAACTTCTTCCCCCTTTTTTCTCAAGGGAGTACCCTCTCAATCGGTCCCACTGAGAACTCCTCCAGAAGGAAGTCTAGGTTTTCATGGATGACCTGGCTGTCGAGCTGGTCTCTCCTTCTCAGATTGTGAAGGGATTATACTCCCGTTACTTTCTGGTTCCCAAAAAGATGGGAGGTTTCTGGTCCATATTGGATCTTCGGGACCTTAACCGTTTCCTCTTACGAGAAAAAGTTCAAGATGATCTCCCTGGGAATGTTGTTGCCTTACCTCCAACAGGAAGAGTGGCTGTGCTCCTTGGATCTCAAAGATATTTATACTCACATCCCCATTCACCCTCTCCAACAGCAGTATCTCCGCTTCATGCTCAGTGGAAAGCACTTTCAGTACCGGGTACTACCTTTTGGCCTGCCTACACCCGAGGGTCTTCACATAGTGTCTGGCAGTGGTCGCTGCATATCTCTGGATGCTGGGAATTTTCATTTTCCCCTACCTGGATGACTGGTTGATCAGGAGTCGAACGCCGGATAAGGTCCGGCGCTCCATAAGATCACCATCCAGCTGCTCGAGAATCTGTGCTTCGTGATCAACTATCCAAAGTCTCATCTGCAGCCTGCTCAGCACCTCGAGTATATTGGAGCCCTCCTAGATACTACCATGGGCCGTGCCCACCTAACTGAGAATCGAGCCCTACGGCTCGTTCACCTAGCCAGAGAAATGTGGACCCGTCTGTTCACCACAGCCAGGGGGATGCTGCGCATTCTTGGTCACATGGCCTCCATGGTTCATGTTGCTCCGCTTGCCTGTCTACAGATGAGGCAAGTGCAGTGGACTCTATGCACGCAGTGGAGCCAGGTTATGGGGCGCCTCTGGGACAAGATGGCTGTAACTCAGCCACTCGAGCAGTCCCTGTCTTGGTGGCTAAAACCACAAAATCTGTGCCAGGGACTTCCCTTCCAAGCCCTTCTGCATCAGAGGGTTCTGACTATGGATGCCTCCTAAATGGGCTGGGGAGCCCATCTTGATGGTCTCCAAACACAGGGTCTTTGGATGGTTGGGGAAAGCCTCCCTCAGATCAACTTCCTGGAGTTCTGTGCCATCTCCAATGTACTCAGGGCTTTTCAAGAGCAGGCTGCCAATCAGGTTGTCCTCATCCAGACCGACAACCAGGTAGCGATGTTCTACATCAACAAGCAGTGGGAACATCGGCTTGTATCTTCTTTGGAGGTTTGCCATTTCGCATGGCATACTTCTCTGAGCCTTGTATCTACTGGAGGAGCTTAGTGTGTCTGTGCAGCGCTGCGTACGACTTGTAGCGCTATACAAATGCTCAGTAGTAGTAGTAATAATAGTAATGTCTTGGCAGATGGACTCAGCCGAGTCCTCCAGCCACACGAGTGGACCCTCAACAATCGTCAGCTGCATCTTCCGGATGTGGGGCACCCCGAGCATCGAACTCTTTGTGTCACTGGACAATGCCCAAGTGCCGCAGTTCTGCTCCAGGGTTCCATGCAGCAGTCAGATGGCTTCCGATGCTTTTTCTTTTGGACTGGAGCGAGGGAATGCTTTATGCCTATCCACCAACTCCTCTGGTGGCCAGGACCCTCTTCAAGCTCCAGAACGACAAGGCTACCATGATCCTCCTTACCCCACACTGGTCCAGGCAGACCTGGTTCCCTCTTCTCCATCTGTCTCAGAGGCCGCCAATCTGGCTTGGTTTCGATCCGGAACTGATATCCCAGGACGAGGGATCTCTTCTTCACCCCAACATCCGCTACCTAGCTCTTATGGCATGGATGCTGAGCGCGTAGTTCTTGGAGAGCTCCACTTACCAGCTGATGTGGAGAACATCCTCCTAGCTTCTGCAAGGACTCCAGATGGCGTTTCTACACTTTCAAATGGTGCAGATTCTCTCGGTGATGCACAGATAAGGCGCTGAACCCTCTTTTTGTTTGGTGGAGTCTTTGCTCACTTACTTGCTCCACCTGCCCAACCTGGGCTTCAAATTTAACTCTGAGAGTACATCTCAACGCAGTAATAGCCTAACATCGTGGAGTGGATAGTAAGCCCGTTTCTGCGCATCTCCTTGTAAGCCACTTTATGAGAGGCCTCTGGCTCTCTCGGCCTCCAATTAAGCCCCCGCTTTTGGCGTAGGACCTTAATGTCATGCTCAGGCAGCTGCTTTCTGACCCTTTTGAGCCACTCAGTTCTTGTCCGCTCAGGTATCTCACTTGGAAAGTCATTTTCTTAGTAGTGGTGGTCCTCTGGACTCGCCCTAA
The DNA here is from genome assembly GCA_033557465.1 of Ichthyophis bannanicus. Lineage (NCBI taxonomy): Eukaryota > Metazoa > Chordata > Amphibia > Gymnophiona > Ichthyophiidae > Ichthyophis > Ichthyophis bannanicus. The sequence goes on from CM066048.1 coordinate 129,643,801, forward strand.
GTTTCTTCCTAAGGTGGTTTCTGCCTTTTACCTAAATCAGTCAGTGGTACGGCCCACCTTTTTTTCCAGATCTCACACCAGCAGGGCTGAGGCCGCTCTACCCACCTTGGATTGTAAGAGAGCACTGGCATTCTACCTCGAACGTACAAATGCTCACTGCTGTTAGTCCCAGCTGTCTCTTTTGACCCCAGTAGGTTGGGTGTAGCAGTCTCAAAGTGTACCCTTTCACTTTGGGTTGTGGACTGCATCTCCTTTGCTTATGCTTAAGCTGGTCTGAGTTTGGAACGCTGTCACGGCTCACAATGTCAGAGCTATGGCTGCTTTGGTAGCCAACTTGCGTTCCTTCTCCACGGTGGAGATCTGTAGGGCTGCTATGTGGTCTTCGGTCCACACCATCACAGCACATTACTGTCTGGATGGTGATTCCTGACACGACACTAACTTCGGCCAAGCCATACTCCGGCACCTGTTTGGAAATTAAGGCAACTCCTTCCGACCAGCCCTTCTGTCCATCAGGCTACCGTAGAGTTGACCTGCTGTTGATGTCCATGCTGGATGCTGACTCTAGGAACTTTTCCACGATTACTCATGCTGCTGTTCTCTGTTCTTTTTTTCTGGTTGCCTCATTGGGCTATTTACAGGCTACCAAAAAAACTTGTAGCTGGGGAGTCCCACATGTAAGGACCGACTTCCTGTTTAGTCCCAGAGAAAGCGTAGTTACTCACCTGTAGCAGGTGTTCCCCGGAAAAAACAGGAATCGGTCCTTACTACCCTCCCTCCTTCCCATAGAGTTGTTTTCTTTTTTGGCTTGATTAAGCTATGTCATCATACTGAGGTAAGATTTTTATTTATTTATTTAACATTTCTTATAAATCGCCTTTCATGATATCAAGGCGGTTTACATTGAACAAACTGAAATTACATTGAACAGGGCATCATAACTTGGAGATAACTATTTTACGAGGAACATGGGCTATGGAGGGTTAAGTGGCTTGCCCAAGACCACAAGGAGCCCCTGTGGGACTATAGAAACCCCAGTCCTTCTGGCCCAAGGTTGCTGTCCTCTAGTGGGATTTGAACCCCCGACCTTCCGGCCTGAAGTACCTTGCCCCAACCACTAGGCCACTCCTCCATCTCTACTCCAAGATGGCTCCTTCGGGAGGGAAGACGGGCCCACATGTGTGGTTGACCTCCCAAAACCTTCCTTTGGAAGCTGGGGAGCAGTCCCACGCAGAATCTATCAGTAACGTCATCCATATGTGAGGACAGATTCCTGCTGTTCCCGGAGAACACCTGCTACAGGTGAGTAACTACATTTTCTTTTCTATGCAAGAACATGTCTGAGTAACTTCTATTTGCTATTGTTCCATTCTGACGCTGAATCAGCAGGAAGGTGGAGAAGCCAGTGGTGATGATCCTCTGATTGGAGATGTCTGGGACATTATGACTGACCATGGGAGTCTAAAGTGAGGCCACAGGAAGGACTGTGTCACATTCAGGCTAAAGGCTGAAAAGATTGAGGGCTCGGGGACGGGGATGGGACTCAAGACCAATATTTCGGTGCCAGGGCCCCCTTGGAGTCATCAAAAGTTGTATTGTTTGGAATGAGAAATACCAGTGATACTAAACCCAGAAGTAGTCTTTTGAAGCTTCCTCCAGGGTGCTAGTGCTGGGGTTATCATGCCAGCTATGGGACGGAGCAAAGCCAGAGTCTGGCATGAAGGAGATGATGGAAGCGGATGATTCATGCTCCATGGGATAAAGGATATGGCAAGTGAGGTACCACAGGACATTGCTGAGGACGTGAAGGGTGGATCTTCTCCCTCCCCCCTTAGAAGTTGGTTTTGAAGGTATAAGCCCTGTTGGGGGGCAGAAGATTTATAAGAACATAAGATATGCCATACTGGGTCAGACCAAGGTCCATCAGGCCCAGTATCCTATTTCCAACAGTGGCCAATCTAGGTCATACGTACCTAGCAGTTTCCCCAAAAGACACAGGTTCCGCAATGCTTGTACTGGGTCAAGCATTGATATCCTGGGTCCCTTCTTAATAATGGTTTATGGACCTTTGCTCCAGGAACTTGTCCAAACCTTTTTAAACCCAGCTACACTAACAGCCTTTAATACATCCTCCGGTAACAAATTCCAGAGTTTGATTACACGTTGAGTGAAAAAATATTTTCTTTTATTAGTCTTAAATAGTTTACCCTGTAGCTTCAGTGCATGTCCCCTTGTCTTTCTATATTCTGATAACGTAAACAATCAATCTATGTTTACCCGTTCCACTCCGTTCATTAATTTATAGACTTCTATCATATCTCCCCTCAGCCGTCTCTTTTCCAGGTTAAAGAGCCCTAACCTTTTTAGCCTTTCTTCATAGGAGTATCCTTCAATCCCCTTTACCATTTTGGTGGCTCTTCTCTGAACCTTTTCTAATAACGCTATATCCTTTTTAAGATACGGCGACCAGAATTGCACACAATATTCAAGGTGCGGTCTCACCATGGAACAATATAGAGGCATTATAATATCTTTTGTTTTATTTTCCATTCCTTTCCTTATGATACCTAGCATTCTATTTGCTCTCTTGGCTGCCGCTGCACACTGGGCCGAGGGTTTTAACATGTTGTCCACAATGACGCCTAAATCTTTTTCGTGGGTGGTGGTTCCTAATGTGAAACCTTGCATCGTGTAACCATAGTTTGGGTTGTTCTTCCCTAGGTGCATAACTTTGCATTTGTCCACATTAAATTTCATCTGCCATTTTGATGCCCAGTCTTCCAATTTATCAAGATCCTCTTGCAATTTTCCACAATCCTCTTGGGTTTTAACAACTTTAAATAGTTTTGTGTCATCTGCAAATTTGATAACCTCACTCGTTATTCCACTTTCCAGGTCATTTATGAATATGTCAAAAAGTAGCGGACCCAGCACAGATCCCTGGGGTACACCACTATTCACCTTTCTCCATTGGGAAAATTGGCCATTTAGCCCAACCCTCTGCTTTCCATCTTTTAACCAGTTCCTGATCAACAGTAGTACACTGTCTCCTATCCCATGACTCTTTAGTTTTGCCAAAAGTCTCTGATGAGGGACCTTGTCAAAGGCTTTCTGAAAGTCCAGATACACTATATCAACTGACTCAGCTTTGTCCACCTGTTTATTCACACTTTCAAAAAAACATAACAGATTAGTAAGACAAGATCTTCCTTGTCTAAAGCCATGTTGGCTGTCTCCCATTAGGCCATGACTATCTACATGCTGAGTAATTTTATTCTTTATGATAGTTTCTACTATGTTTCCCAGTACTGACGTAAGGCTCACCGGTCTTTAGTTTCCCGGATCACCCCTGGAACCCTTTTTAAAAATTGGTGTTACATTGGCGATCCTCCAATCTTCAGGTATTACAGATAATTTTAATGAAAGTTCACAGATTACTAATAGCAGGTCTGCAATCTCATATTTCAGTTCTTTCAACACCCTTGGATGTATACCATCCGCCCCAGGTGATTTGCTACTCTTCAGTTTATCTAATAGTTGTAATACATCTTCCCGATGTATCGATATTTACTTCAATTCTTCCGCACCTTTAAATACCACTTCAGTCATGGGTAACATCCCTACATCTTCCTCAGTAAAGATCGAAGCAAAGAATTCATTCAGTCTCTCCGCTATCACCTTGTCGCCTCTTAGTGCCCCTTTAACTCCTCTATCATCTAATGGACCAACTGACTCTCTCACTGGTTTTTTGCTACGAATGTACTTGAAAAAATCTTTATTTCGCGTATTTGCTTACGCAGCAAGCTTCTTCTCAAATTCTCCCTTTGCCTGATTTATCAATGCCTTGCATTTGACTTGCCAGGTTTCGTTGTTTGGCTCTTTTTTTCCATTTCTTGAAAGATGCTTTTTTTTTGGCAACAACAGCCTCTCTGACCTCACCTTTAAACCATGCTGGCAGTTTATTGGACTTCCTTCCACTTTTCTTAATACAGCTGGTCTGGGCTTCCAAGATAGTATTTTTCAACAACACCCAAGCTTGATGTAAGTCTTTAACCTTTGCAACTGCTCCTTTTAGTTTTTTCTTAACTATTTTTCGCATTTTATCATAGTCTCCCTTTCGAAAGTTAAAAGGTAGTACTGTGGATTTCCGTACTATCCCTCCTCCACTAATTAAATCAGAGGCGATCATGCTATGATCACTATTGCCAAGTGGCCCCAACACCTTTATCTCTTGCACTAGATCTGGTGTTCCACTAAGGACTAGGTCTAATATGGCTTTCTCTCTGGTCGGTTCATGAACCAGCTGCTCCAAGAAGCAGTCATTTATGTCATCTAGGAACTTTATCTCCCTAGCATGTCCTGCCGTGACACTGACCCAGTCGATACCGGGGTAATTGAAATCACCCATTATTATTACTGCGCTGTAACTTTTGTTAGCTTCCTTGATTTCTTTGAGCATTTCATCATCCATTTGTTCATTTTGGCCAGGCAGTCGATAGTACACCCCCACTGCCATCGCCTTCCCCTTTTTACATGGAATTTCAATCCATATTCTACAGCAAATTTTGTTTCCTGCAAAACTTTAATCCTTTCTGACTCAATGCCCTCTCTAACATAGAGCGCAACCCCTCCACCAATTTGATCAGCTCTATCATTACGATATAGTTTGTACCCAGGTATCACAGTGTCCCACTGGTTGTCCTCCTTCCACCATGTCTCTGATATTCCAATCATATCTAACCTCTCATTTAGTGCTATATATTCTAACTCTCCCATCTTATTTTTTAGACTTCTAGCATTTGCATACAAGCATTTTAGAGACCTGTATTCTATTCATATTAATTTGGCTATTGGTAGACATGGGTAATTTGGGATCTTTATGCTCTGTCTGCTCCATACTCGGAACCTCTCTGCTTTGGGTAGTATCCTTCAAGGATACATTCTTCCGAACCATCTGCTCTTGGGCGACTGTCGGCTTTCCCCTATTATCTAGTTTAAAAGCTGCTCTTTCTCCTTTTTAAAGGTTAATGCCAGCAGCCTGGCAACTCCCATAGGGAGTCCACCCAGTGAGGGTGCTTTTTGAGTCACATTGTATGGAGAGGGGTCGAAGAGCAGAAGGCAGATCCAGGGACAATTGCCTGATATTGTAACTAGGGTAGGAGAGATTAGCAGCAAAGCGAAAGTAGAAACAAAGCTGTGATCTCTCCAGGTTTGCAGCCACGTTATGGGTCCCCTCCGGGGGTTGGGTGCTGCAAGAGAGTCCTGCGACAATTCCCAGGACCTATGGTGCTGCTGTCAGGTAGACTCGTCGAGTTGTGTTGCCTGTGCAGACCTGAAGTGGCAGTGTGCATGTACTGGGTAAAGCTTCCTGCCTTGGGTGCCACAGTGGACCTCGCACAGTGCGGCTAACATTGCAGTGCAGGCGTGGGACAGGAAAATGCTCAAGCACTGAGGAATATGTTTTACTGCAAGGGACTAGGTCCGCTGATGCTGTGGTGCGGCTTACATCAGGAAAGCTTTGCTTCAATCTGAAGTTGTGTGCGCTCTCAGGTACTCGCCCATGCTGTATCAGCCTGATGAACGGAGACTTGGGGTGACTAGCATACTGTTACCATAGTTGTGGGCTCCTGAAGGAAGGGAGAGACTACACTTGGTGCTGAGACGTGTTGCTTGGCTCTGATACTTGTTGTGAGGTGCTGTGTTTTTCCAAGCAAGGAGTGGGATAGTTGTTAAGGAAGCCTTACTAGAACACTGCATCCATCGGAAAATGGTGTACCTTGGTTGCGTGGTGCAGATCCTACACCATAACAAAACAAAATCTTGAGTGTATTAGGCAGTGATGGACTCTGGACTATATGATATGCTGTTCCTGTTAGTGTGCTGGGACTGAAAGAAACATCCCCCAAGTTGTCAAGGTGGAGGGGGCAGTGTGTTCTTCTGATACAGAACTTTGTCACAGTATGGCAGCCTAGAGTCCACCAGCTTGAGGCCAGGGAATCATGGTGCCGTGACCAAAGGGGATCTGGTTCGGTGCATGGCTAAGACAGCAGCTTCACCGTTCTTTGGAACATTGGACCCATCTGGGAACCTTATGGGAGGAAAAGCCCCACCAAAGGGAAAGTGTTTTGGTTGTATAGTTTAAGTTGTAACTGCCAGCAGATTCCTCCTCATAGAAGTGCAGAGTGTCCGGGCTGGGTTTGAGACATAGGCCCTAGTAAAATCATGTGCACTGAATTGCCAGGCACATAGCCCAGTTCTGGATAAAAACCTCAGGCATATCAGATAGGTAAACTCTTTGTTACTGGGCTCAAGCACCTGGTCTTGATCTGGGGGCCGAGGAAGTGTGCAGCTGGCCAGTAAATTGTGACTGTCAAGAGTGAACTCCATCTCACTGAAATGCCGATTGTCTGTCCCTAGTCTGGGGATATAGCTCATGCACAGCTACTAAAAAAAAAAATTCCTTTTTGCTGTGGTGCAGAGGATCTGCTCTGAGTCTGGGGACATATCTCGTGTGCTGCTGGCCAGTAAAACGTTCGCACTGAAGAGCAGTGCATCTGGCCCTAGTCTGCTGACATAGCTCTTGTGCAGGTGGCAAGTGGAATTCCTTTCCTCTGAAGCACAGAGTGTTTGTCCCAAGTTTGGGGACATAGCTCATTCACAGCTGGTAAGTAGATTCCTGCTCACTGAAGTGCAGAACATCTTGCCCAGGCACTGAGGACATAGCTCTTGTGAGGGTTGCCACACCAAAGAGATCTGCTTCGGTTGCTGCAGCTTAGGCAGGCAGATCTTGAGATGAGAGGCGGAGCCGAAGACTTCCTTAAGCAGCGATTATGGTGCCATTTAAGGTAGCTGGGGATTTTTTTTATCTCCAGGAACAAGCAGGAATGAGTCCTCACATATGGGTACGTCGGAACCGACGGAGCCTGCGCGGGAAAGCTCCCCAGCTTCCCAGAAAGGAAAGCTTTTGGGGCCTCCCACAGCGCATGCGCGCTGCCTTCCCGCCCAACTCTCCTCAGTTCTTCTTTTTCCGCGGAGCCAGCAGGTCGTGTTCCTGTCACCGCTGAAGAAGTTGTTATTTTAATTTCTTTGGCCGCGTGTCTGCCTTCCCCGATTCCGGACCGGTACCGCTGGTCTTTTTTCTTTATTTCTTTAAAAAAAACAAACAAACAAACAACATATCTTATTTTTCCCCACTTGGTGTGTTTGTTCTGTGAGGCCTCTAGGCCTTCACAGAATTCTCCCTCATGGAGAAACAAGCCTCTGGTTTTAAAAAATGCACCAAGTGTAGCGGTACTATATCAGTCACAGACACCCATGAATGGTGTCTTAAATGTTTGGGGCCTGACCACTCCATTCCGGATTGTCCATCCTGCTCTCTGATGTCTAAGCGTGGCTTACAGAACCGAGCAGCCAAGTTTCATATGCTGTTTTCTACAGATACTCCAGCATCAGCATCCTCCAGGTCTTCCTCTCCTGATGGATCTCAGGTAACCAAACATTCTTCCGGCAGGTCCTCAAAGGGCAAATCTCCCTCTAAGCATCGAGAGGCCCTTGGGCTTGACCCTGAGGACCCTGCCCCAGCCAAACAACCCCGGCGGGAAGCTCCGGCTTCCAAAGCTCCTCCTATGGGGTTACAGGTTGACATCGATGGCACGGCCTCGACCGATCACCTGTTAGACTGCTCTGGGGTACCGGCCCATACCGGTACCGATATCCAGGCAGTCGTGGCGTCTAAGGATAATACCGTTCAATCCATGCAGCAGGCCATAATGGCTTTTATTAAAGCTGCAACGCCCTCGGTACCGCACCAAGCAGTTCCGGTTCCGGTACCACAACCGATACCGGTACCCAGAGCATCCACTTCCACCAGGATACCGGTTCCGGTTCCCGGTTCCGGGGTTTATCCCGATACCGATCCGGTTCCGGGGTTTATCCCGATACCGATCCGGTTCCGGGGTTTATCCCGATACCGATCCGGTTCCGGGGTTTATCCCGATACCGATCCGGTTCCGGGTACGCCCGATGTGGATACCGGTCGATACGCGTATCGATCTTTGGAAGCTAATAGACGATACTTCGAGTCTTCTGATGATTCCGATACCTCAGAAGACTCTGCTGAAGTATCTCTTACTCTTCCTGAGGAGCCCTCTTCTCCAAAGAGGAGAATGTCTCCTCCAGAGGATTTGTCCTTTCAAGACTTCATTCTTGAACTAGCCAAGGGGCTCTCAGTTTCAGTAACCTCTGAAAAAGAACCTAGAGCAAAAAAATTAGATATTTTGGGATACTCTAAGGTTCCCAAAGAGGCAGTCACCTTGCCTATCAATGAAATTCTTCAAGAACACATGATGGACTTATGGGAGACTCCTCTCACCTTATCTCCACATTCTCGTCGTTTGGACACCATGTATCGTGTCCCTCCTTCTCCTGGTTTTCAAAAAACTCAGCTTCCTCACCACTCTATTGTGGTACAGTCAGCTATGAAAAGGATAAAGAGTACCAAAAGACACTCTTCCACTCCCCCAGGAAGAGAATGTAGGACTTTGGATGCTTTTGGTAGGAAAATCTTCCAAGCCAGTACGCTTATTGCCAGAATCAATTCATACAGCCTCTATATGGGCATGTTTCTGAAGGAGATTGCACTGAAGATGCGCCATTTCCTCCCCTTTATCCCAGAGGATAGGAAGGAGGAATTCCTTCTTTTGTTAAAACATACCCAAGATGTTTCAAAGTTCTCCAACAGAGCTGCCTTTGACTCCTTTGAGGGTGCTAGCAGAGCCTCAGGCATTGCCATAGCTGCTCGTAGAATTGCTTGGCTCCAGGCCTCTGACCTAGAACCCTGGGTCCAAGATGGGTTGGGCAATCTGCCCTGTACAGGTGAAAATCTGTTTGGCAAGGAGTGGCAAATCAAAGCCACTCAAATGGATGCAGAGAATGCTGCTTTAGATAGACTTTCTAAGTCTACCTCTACCCCTGCCAAGAAAAAATCTTTTAAGAAGCCTTTCTACAAAAAGACCAGATTTTCCACAAATACTGGCCAACAATCTTCCCAAGTTCGCTTTGCTCCTAAGCGTCAGCAATCTAAACAGGCCAGGGCAAAACCTGCAGGGACTGCTACAGTTCAGCAGTCCCAACCTCCTCAGGGTTTTTGACTTACTTCTAGAGAACTTAACTTTTCTGGCTCTACAACAGCCAGAGCCTCTCACCATTCCAGGAAGGTTAACCCATTTTGCTCCCAGATGGGAGCAAATCACATCAGAACAGTGGACCCTCTCTATCATCAGAGAGGGCTACAAACTACATTTCTCCAGCCTTCCTCCCCATACCATGGTGAGACATTTCAATTCTCCCCCATCTCTCCTGCACCTGTTGGGTCAGGAGGTGACCACCCTTCTTGCCCAAAGGGCAATAGAAGAGGTTCCTCTTCTTCAACAGGGGTCAGGGTTTTACTCCCCTTATTTTCTCATTCCCAAGAAAACAGGGGGATACAGACCCATTCTGGATCTGAGAGAATTGAACAAATTTCTATGCAAGGAGAAATTCAAGATGCTCTCTCTAGGTACTCTCCTTCCATACTGCAGAGTCAGGATTGGCTTTGTTCTCTAGATCTAAAGGATGCGTACACACATATACTCATCCATCCATCCCACAGAAAATTCCTACGGTTTCTGTTCCAAGGAAAACATTTCCAGTACAGAGTACTCCCCTTCGGTCTAGCCTCTGCTCCAAGAGTGTTCACCAAATGCATGTCAATAGTGGCTGCATTTCTACGCACCCTGGGAATTTTTGTTTTCCCATACCTGGACGACTGGCTCATCCGAGCTCCATCTCAGTCCGAGGCTCAGACTTCCCTGGACCACACCAAATGCATACTGCAGTATCTGGGACTTGTCATCAATCTGCCAAAGTCTCAACTCACCCCTGCTCAGTCCCTAGAATTCATAGGGGCCTGGCTAGATATCACCCACTGCAAGGGCCTATCTTCCTCAAGCCCGTTGCCACCGTCTAGTGCACTTGGCCTCTCAAACCCAGTCCAGAAGCCACTTGACTGCCAGGGAGATGCTACAACTGCTAGGCCACATGGCATCCACAGTTCATGTGGTGCCTTATGCTCGCCTGCATATGAGAGCAGCTCAATGGACTTTGTCCACCCAGTGGACTCAAGCATCAGGAGCTCTCTCAGACCAAACAGCAACCTCAAAACGTCTCTTTTGGTCTCTCCAGTGGTGGATGTCCACCCAAAATCTGTTGTTGGGGGCCCCCTTTCAACCTTTGTTACCCCAAGCAACCCTCACAACAGATGCCTCCCAAACGGGTTGGGGAGCTCATCTCCAAGACCTCTCCACTCAGGGCACTTGGTCTCCACAGGAGACCACCCTTCATATCAACCTTTTGGAACTGCGAGCAATTTTCCTTGCTCTCAAGGTCTTTCATGCCCTCCTCAACAACATGACAGTCCTTGTTCATACCGACAATCAAGTAGCCATGTTTTACATAAACAAACAAGGAGAGACTGGCTCTCTGTTGCTTTGCAACGAAGCTCTAAGATTGTGGGCCTTCGCCAGAAAGCATCAAATCCATCTCCTGGCAGTATACCTCCCAGGAATCCAAAACTCTTGGGCAGACAGACTCAGTCGAGTTCTACTTCCACACGAATGGTCCCTGCACATGGATCAGGTACTCAGAATCTTCCAGGAATGGGGAACCCCGGACATAGACCTATTTGCATGTCCGTGGAATGCCAAACTTCCCCGGTTCTGTTCCAGAATTCCGTGTCAGGGAGCTCAGGCCAAGGATGCCTTCCTCCTTCATTGGGGTCAGGAATTCCTCTATGCCTTTCCACCCATTCCTTTGATTCCCAAGACTCTGTTCAAACTTCAGAGGGACCAAGGATCTATGATCCTCATAGCTCCACGCTGGCCACGCCAAGTATGGTACCCTCTACTTCTGCATCTCTCCCAAGCCCCCTCCCTGGACTTGGGAACTGCCCCAGACCTTCTGTCTCAGGAGGAGGGGACTTTGTGGCACCCAAACCCCAAGTCCCTTCACCTCAGAGCTTGGTTACTGAAGGCCTAGACCTTCAAGACTCCAATCTTTCTCAGCAAGTGAAGGATATCCTCCATGCCTCTAGGAAACCTTCCACTAGGCGTTCTTACGCTTTTAAATGGAAAAGATTTTCCATTTGGTGTGCTCAAAAGGGTCTTGACCCTTTAGCACTACCTTTAAATTCTTTACTGGAATATCTCCTGCATCTCTCCAATGCAGGCCTTAAAACGAATTCAGTAAGGGTCCATTTGAGCGCTATTGCAGCATCCCTTAAACCTCTCAATGGACAACCTGTTTCCTCTCATCCTCTTATTGCAAGATTTATGAGAGGACTAACTTTAACTAAGCCTCCCATTCGCCCTCCTCCGGTAGCATGGGACTTAAACTTGGTTCTTGGTCAGCTTATGAAGCCACCCTTTGAACCCTTAGCCACTACCTCCTTGAAATTTCTTTCCTGGAAGGTTATTATCCTCATTGCAGTCACCTCAGCTCGCCGTATCAGTGAACTGCAAGCCCTAGTGGCTAATCCCCCTTTTACAAGGTTTCATCATGATAAGGTGGTCCTTAGGACTAATCCCCACTTTATGCCTAAAGTGGTCTCCCCTTTTCATCTTAATCAAGAGGTATATCTACCTGTCTTTTTTCCGGTTCCTCATGCATCCAGTGCAGAGAGGAACCTTCATACTCTGGATTGTAAAAGAGCTCTTGCCTTTTACCTCCACAGGACACAGCAACATCGAAAGTCTTCTCAGCTTTTTGTTGCTTTTGATCCTTCTCATTTAGGACTTCCAGTCTCTAAAAGAACACTGTCCAATTGGATTGCTCAGTGTATCACTTTTGCTTACCAAAGTAAGAACCTTTCTCTGGAGGGCCATGTCACAGCTCACAATGTGAGAGCCATGGCCACCTCTATGGCTCATCTTCACTCTGTATCCATCGATCAGATCTGTCGAGCAGCCACCTGGGCCTTCGTTCATACCTTTACAGCCCATTACTGTTTGGACAAGGACTCCCGCCGGGATGCCTTGTTTGGTCAGGCTGTCCTCAGACACCCGTTCCATTCTTAATCAACTCCTGCCCACCTTCCCTGTATGGATGCCTGAGATCCATAGGAAGATGAGGAACCCTTCTGGGTCTCATACCCTTGGGGGGGGATCTCCCCGGCATCTTAGCTAGGGAGTCCCCATATGTGAGGACTCATTCCTGCTTGTTCCTGGAATAGCACAGTTACTTACCTGTAACAGGTGATCTCTGGGAACAGCAGGAATTAGTCCTCACAACCCACCCACCTCCCCTAGGAGTTGTATCTCTCTCTCTCTCTCTTTCCTTTCCTCTCTCTATTGTCTCAGCTTTAAACTCGAACTGAGGAGAGTTGGTCAGGAAGGCGGGAAGGCAGCGCGCATGCGCTGTGGGAGGCCCCAAAAGCTTTCCTTTCTGGAAAGCTGGGGAACTTTCCCGCGCAGGCTCCGTCGGTTCTGACGTACCCATATGTGAGGACTAATTTCTGCTGTTCCCAGAGATCACCTGTTACAGGTAAGTAACTGTGCTTTTTGCACTAGAGAAGAAAGCATGGAGGGAATAAAGAGCAATTAAAGGGGAATAGAATAACTAGGGTGAAAAACATAAGAGTAATGAAAGGGAGAGTGATGTCCTTACAGCACCGTAGATGAAGACTGGGGGGTGGGAGCAACAAGCACAAAGGAGGATTCACTTGCACATACCCAGAAGAGTCTTCTAGACTGTTCTGGGCTCCCTGGAGCAGGCCCGGCCTGGTGCCATTGGGGATGACATCACCCCCATCTGTGTGGTTGGGGAAAATATTTTTTTTACTAACTTCGTAATCAAACTCTGAAATTTGTTGCTGGATGTAGTAAAAACTGTTAGTGTAGCTGGGCTTAAGAGAGGTTTGGACAAGTTCCTATAAATCACTATTAAAGTGGATTGGGGAAATCTACTGCTTACCCCTGAGATAAGCAAAATGGAATCTGTCTACCTTTTTGGAACCTAGCAGATTTGTGACCTGGATTGGCCACTGTTGGAAACAGGATACTGGGCTTGATGGAGCTTTGGTCTGACCCAGTATGATTTATCTTATGTTCAGCTTGGAAGAGTGATTTTTATGTGGAGTGGGAAGAGTTAGACTGGGGCAGGATATGTGAATCAACTCATAGGTTTTCGCACTCAATAGCTTTTGTTGAGAATAGCCTTAAAATTTAATATTGCACCTGTTATACACCATTATCTCTGTTTAAATGATTGAGACAGGTAGCTCTGCACCCTGGAGAGTATGTGGCCAAATTGAATGCTTTTTTTATGTGATGGGAATGTCTGAGCGTTCAGAAGTACTGGGAGGGGGTTACCTGACTCCTGGGGAGATTATGGGGCTGTTTTTTCAGCTTGACCCCAAATTTTTCCTTTTGAATGTTATGCCTGATAATATGGATTGGGAGATGGGTCAACTGCTGTTAAGGGGAACTGTAGTGACCTGAATGGAGCTAACACTACATTGGAAAAAGATCAACATGCCCTCAATGGCAGGGATAAAGCTGAGACTAGGTTTTGTTTGTCATATGTGTGAGATCACTGCTAGCCAAAAGCTGCAGAAGGACTCATATTGGAAAATATGGTCTCCCTTTGAAGCTTCGAGACAGCAATAAACTGTTTGAAAGATACAGTATGCTATGATATGCTCTGCTATTTTATCCTATATTCTATTGCACCTATCTTTGTTGTTTGGCAGTCTATAAGTACTATGGAAGTCACCTATGTGTTATGAACTGACCTACTATTAGTAGATGTGTTTAAAATCGGTTCAAGCTCAATATGTTATGAGGCAGTTTGCTGATATTATCAGTATAGGGTGATATTGCTGATCTGTTATGGTATGCTGTGCTGACAGATTATGTAACAATATGTTTTGATGATATATGTTTGGATGTCTATGTACGTTATGATATGATGTGATCTGATACAGATGAGTTGGGAAATAAGCCATTAGGGTCTAGGGGTGTGGGGAATAGGGTTTTGGTGTATAATATGATAGTATGCTGTAATGTTTTGCTTACCTTAATAAACATTACACTACAAAAAAAATTCTTGCACCCTGCCAAGAGGCAGATGAGTCTAAGCTCATCCTTGCTCCTCTTCAGTGCTGATAAGGAAGGAAGTATTTGGAGTCTTTAAGGATCCATAGGACTGTGGGTAGGCTGAAACAGGAGAGCTGTTAGCAACACAAAGACTAGCAGCTTCCATCCATTCCCTGGGGACACATCCTACTCAGCTCAACAACAGATCTCTTCCTTCTCTTGTGGTCTTTTCCTATAGATTTCTTTTTTCCTGTTGCTTGGGATTACTTTGTTCTGTACCTTTGGCGTGTAGAATAGAGGACCAGATTATGTTCTTCTAATCTCTCTCTCCAGTCTTTACACTCAGTATGGTAAATATAATACACTAAGATAGGAAGACTTTAAAGATGTTTTGATGCTTTATTCTTTTAGAATGAACAAAGAAGTCTTCATGCCTACACTGATTTCTTCTGGTGGTATGGAGGCTTTCAGAGTGTTTCTGCATGTTTTGATGCATGCAGATGTGAAACAGATGCAGACTCAGGAGCCATGACAGTCTCCCAGATGTGATGGTGGAAGCACAATCAGTATCAGAATTCAGGAAGGCCTGGGACAGAGATGCTTCTTGGGTGAGAGGCAAGGGAGATGAGAAAATGGATGAATGTGTGGCTGTTCTATGACTTTAAGCCTGAGCCCCTATACACTGAAACCCCTGCAGTATTGGAGTATATATGCAACAATTTCAGCAGATTCGACAAGCATGACCAAAGAGATCACTGTTATACAGAACAGGGGGACTATAAAGAAAGCGTAGTTACTCACCTGTAACAGGTGTTCTCCGGGGACAGCAGGAATCAGTCCTCACATATGGGTGACATTGGTGCCGATGGAGCCCGCGCGGATCCAATCCCCAGTTTTCAAAGAAAGCCTTTGGGACCTATATCATGCATGCGCTGTCACCTTCCTGCCCAAAGGTGCCATCTTACCTCAGTATGGTGACATAGCACAAAAGCAGAAAAAAAGAAAAAACAACTCCATGGGGAGGAGGGAGGGTTGTGAGGACTGATTCCTGCTGTCCCCAGAGAACATCTGTTACAGGTGAGTAACTACGCTTTCTCCGGAAACAAGCAGGAAGTCAGTCCTCACATACGGGACTCCCAAGCTACAGGCTACTGAAAAAAAAACGGTAAAAGCCATGGGCGACCCAAAAAGCGGACCGTAAAGGGCAGCAGGGGGTGCTGATTGACTGGAAGTCTGACACTGCAGCAGCAACATCAAAGATTTATTTATTTATCGAAGATGCAATCCCTACTCCGGTAGCCTGGACATCACGGGTCGGAGGGAGGAGTTGCATTATTCCCTGAAAAGGTGACGGAGTACGGCTTGGCTTTAGGTGCTATCCCTCTGGGAGGTCTCTTCCAAACAATAGTGTGCAGCAAAGGTGTGCATGGAGGACCGGGTGGCCTCCCGGCAGATGTCCAGTAAGGGCAGCGAGCGCAGGCTTGCCACCAAGGTCGCCATGGCATGCACATTGTGAGCCATCACATGATGCTCCAGAGAGAGCCCTGCCTGTTGATAGGCAAAAGAAATGCAGTTGGCCACCCACCGTGGGAAGATGCACTTGGAAACTGCAACCTCCAGATGACTGGGGTCAAAAGAGACAGAGCTGTGTTGAGGATGCGTCCTCTGGATGTAGAAGGACAACACACGCTTGCAGTCCAGCATGTGCAGGGAAGTCTCCACCCTAGAAGAATGAGGCCTAAGAAAGAAGGTGGGCAATATCACCTCTTGATTCAAATGGAAGGCAGAGACAATCTTCGGCAAGAACTTCGGGTGAGCCCTAAGGGCGACCCTGTTCTTGTGGAACCTGGTGTAGGGTGCTTGCGCTACCAGTGCCTGCAGCTCACTTGCACATCTGGCTACCAGGAACACAAACTTCCAAGAAAAGGTACTTGAGATGGCAGGTAGCCGGAGGTTCAAAGGGTGGAGCCATGAGCTTCCCCAATACCATAATGAGGTCCCACGCCACTGATGGCGGACGGATCAGGGGCCGGGAGAAGAGAAGGCATCGCATAAACCAGCCCATGCGAGGGTGCACTGAGACTGCCTGACCATCCACTGCATGGTGGTGAGCCAAGATGGCACAGAGGTGCACTCTGATTGTGTTGAACTTAAGGCCAGCCCCCGACAGATGCAGAAGGTACCGTAAAATGTCCGCATCGTGCAGGAGATAGGTTTGAGACCTTTATCTGTACACCAGTGCACAACCCTGCGCCATTTAAAAGCATACACCCAATGTGTGGAGTCCTTATACTAGAAAAGAAGAACGTTGTCAGACGGCTGCCTAGGGTGAGAACTTACACAATCTTGACGATGCATATATTCATATGATTCTTGCAAGGTATTGTGGGTATTGTAGTTCATTCACTCCCAAACACAGCTGATGACAATAATTAAGTTGTGAAACCAAGTGGTAAGGTCAATAAAATACTTCTTTTATTGATGGGGTTTAATTCACCCAGCACAAGTATGCTTGTTAGCAATATAAATGAGGTTACTTGCTTGCAGTGTTTAAATGGATAACAAAAAGTCACAAAGTAAACCAGAAAACAACCTTCAGCTTGTCAGGCAATTAGCTAATGTTTTCTTAGCAAATAATTACCAAATACAAAGGCACAAAGAAAAGAATAAACTTTGCTGGTTAGGTTAACTTCTGCTTATTTTCCACGCAGATCTCAGCAGTGATTCTCCCTTGCTCACACACTATCAGGTGCAGCTTTAATTACTATCAATTGACCAGCTGTAAGCCTTTAGCTGGCTGGCTGCTACTGTGTGAACCCAAATCCTGCTTTAAGAGCTGTTTGCAGTGGAAATAAAGAACAAAGTTAGGTTTCTTTGTGATGGCTGATGTGTTTGCTCACAGAAAGCTAGCAATAGCATTTAGATAGAGAACAGTCCATGTAAACTGTACTTTCATCTGCTGTATCTCCCCCTTCATCAATCAGCATAGGGTCACTATCATACATTGGCACAGACGAGTCTTTCATTAAGGCACTATCATGAGAATGCTTATTCCCTTGCTGCCATTCTCTATTATAGATAGGGTCTGGATCAGTGTTCATACCTGAGCCTCTCCTGCCATCATAATTCCTCTCTGTAAAGCCTGGCCAGTATGTAATCCAATTCTGATGTCCAGCCTTCCAATCTTGATCCCTGGACACTGGATCTCCTCTCACATACCTTCTGGCCTTGGTCTGAAAGTCCCTTCCACGTGCAGTCTTCTCTCTTCCAGGTAGCCACTGGTGATTCCTATCTCTGCCACTCCATTCCTCTGGCTGAATCCAGTCCAATGGACTCTGCTGGCATTTGGAATACCTCCCAGTATGGTTACTGCCTTGGAATCTCCCAGACCTTCCAATGGGCTTTCTTCTCTTCCTTCCAGAGAGTTTCCTTCTCTCTCTATCCGCTTGGCTTGGCTTCTGTTTCTCCAGATGCTGCTTAAATCTGTAGCTGGGCTGGAGCTTGTAGCCGTTGCTAAAGCTCTCCCTGAAGCTGTTCTTGAAACTGTTATCTGAAGAATAAGCTCTATTCTTATTCTTTCCTAATGTGTGCTGCTCCCTAACACAGCGCACCTGTGTTGAATCAGGCCCTGCCCTTTGAGATGAGTGCTTAGGGATTACCTCATAGCTCTCTTGATTGCACACACATTTTCTCACTTCAGCCCCTCTCATGGCTGCTGGAAACCTGGTGCATTCTGGGACTGGTAGTCTTTTATGTGAAAACTCTGTTTTCTTGCTTCTACCAGAACTGACAGGTTGCTTGTTCAGAGTCACATCATCTTTTTTATAGCTCCTACCTGAGCTATGATAAGCTTCCTTATCACAACGTCTTCCACCAGCCTGGAGAGGCAGTGATGTCCTATAGCTAGCCTCTCAACATACAGGCCGTCAGGGCCAGGGACTGGAGGTTGGGGTGCAGTAGCATCCTGTCCTCCTGAGACAGCAGGTCCGGGGCGCACCCCAGTGGCAATGGGTCCTTCTGGGATAGCTACAGAAGCAGGGGGAACCAGGGCTGTCTGGCCACCTGGGCGCAATGAAGGTGACTGTGGCCGCCTCTGTTTGGATCTTGAGGATAGCCCGTGGCACCAGGGGAATGGGCGGGATTGCATACAGGAAGCCCCTGGACCACAGGAGGAGAAAGGCGTCCTCTGCCTTCCAACCCCAGGTTGGCTTCTGAGAACAGAAGCGTGGCAGCTGCATGTTCTCTGGACTGGCAAAGAGGTTGACCTCCAGGGTCTCCCAGTGCTGAAAAACCTCTGCCAGCATGGTTGGGTTCAGTCTCCACCCATGGGGCTGGAGGATGCGGCTCAGGCTGTCGGCTAGCATGTTGTCCTGGCCTGGCAAATATACCTCTCTGAGGGAGATGTACTTCCTCATTGCGAAGTTCCAGAGGCACACTGCCTCCCAGCAGAGGTGGTACACCTGCATGTTGATGTAGTACATCACCAGCAGGTTGTCTGTCTGTCTGGACCTGAACCACCTGCCTTTCCAGATAATCCTGGAAGATCCGCAGGGCATGATAGACTGCTCGGAGTTCTATCAGGTTGATCTGCGAGGCACTCTTCTGGTGACCATAGGCCCTGTGACTGCAGGTGACCTCAGTGGCCCCCAGCCCAACTTGGATGAAGCCTTCAACGCCCGAGGAAGGTCCTCCGAGGATGACTCCGAAGAACACTGGTCCCATGGCTCTGACTGAGGTGCCCGACGCCGGCGTTGAAAGCAGGAATTCCACCCCCGATGCCGATCCTGAAGCAGACGACAAACAGCAACCCCTGCTGCCTTTCGCACTCCTTCCAGGTCTTAGCCGACATCAAAAGACAAAGCGGGCAGGAAGACACATCTTCTTTTATGCCGGTAGTATGGTGGTCCGTGCTGGACATAGTGCGGTTGCAACTGCCACACTGCTTAAATCTGCTGATCCAAGACATAGCAGGAAAAATGAGCCCGTCAGGTTAAACTTTGATGTTTCGACCAGAAAAACTTGTGGGCCACAAAAGAAAAGAAAGTACCTGAGCGAAAAGCACAACGCCGAGGCATTGGACTCAGGCAGTGGAAGATGATTGATACCAAAGAAAGAAGTTACCGAGAAACGGTGGGAAAATCCACTTTAACCGGGGTGTACAGACAGCACATCTGCAGAGCTCCACGGAAAAAAGAAGACTGAGGTAAGATGGCACCTTTGGGTGGGAAAGTGAGCAGGCAAGCTTGGTGTAGGTCCCAAAGGCTTTCTTTGAAAGCTGGGGATTGGATCCGCACGGGCTCCATTGGCGCTGTCACCCATATGTGAGGACTGACTTCCTGCTTGTTCCCAGAGAAAGGCATTTATTGTCTTTCTACCAGTCGTTCTTAAATATGTACCATCTAACAATCAGTCATTTCCTAATCATCCCTCCAGGCCAGTCCAGTAAGTATGGGTTTTCTCCGCCCACCAGCAACTGAGGACTGACTGTGACAGAGTTCTGATGTCACCTTATAAGAGCTCCCTCTTCAGCTCCAGAACCCAGTCTTTCAGTCCTCAGCAGCTGAGTGAAGACCTTCTGTGTAGTGGATTTCACTGAAAGGATGATTAAAAAAAAAAAAAAAAGCAGGTTTGCTTATAGTAGCTGGGGCCCTTCACCTTACTGGCTGTTCCTTGTCATCCCTACAGTTTAGTCCTCCACCTCTGGGTAGTGTACCTCCTCCTGCAGCTTGGAGACTGGGCATGTCAAAATCATGACATCACTGGATATAGCCTGCTGGTCTCTCCCATCAGCCCCCAGTGTGTCCAGTCTCCATGCAGCAGGAGGACGTAGTGAGCCTGCGCTGGGCTCACGTGGAGGAACAGATAAGGAGCATTTAGTCAGGCCATTTTAGAGTGCAAATTTTAGTTTTAAATTTATACGTACTTTCTTTTTATTTTGATTGGCAAGGAGGAGTTAAAATCCCTGTAGCTGTGGGGAGCAAATTACTTTTAATTCAGTTTAGTGCAGGTGATTTTAGGCTTGAGGGCTGTCCTTTAAGGTTTTCAGTACTTTCGATCATTTTCCCTTTCAGTGGTATTTCGCCGGTTGGATCTCTCTCCCTTGACAGTACGGGAGAGAGCTCCGGGACTCGGGCAGCCACACACATGCACTTACATAAAGGCTGTGTGCATCGGAGGATTCTTAGGGCGGCGGGATCCTCGCTGTCTTCAGTGGAGCCAGCAGGGCAGCCCTCGCCACAGCCGATCGCGGCAGCGCGGCTTCACGAGTAGCTTAATTTTCCGGTAGAAGGAGCGGGCTGTGTGGCAACCCAGCCCTGCAGGTAAGGCCTTCGGGCTCTGTCGGGCTGCGGGGGGGGGGGGCGCATTGAATCTGCGACTTATTTTGGTGCCAAATTTCGCTGCTTTGCGCGGCAGCCATTTTCCTGCACGTTTGGGCCGCATGGTGGGAGCACAGCGGCCTGCGTGTGGGGGACAGCCAGCAGCTGCACAATGGTTTTTTAATAGACGTTTAGGAGGCTTTTGCTTCACTTTTTATTGCTTTGTTCAGCGGTTTTATTTTTATACGCTTCATTTTCCTTTTGCCTTTAAATTTATACTTTAAGTTTTACTTTAGGTTTCATTTCACTTCAGGGACTTTATGTGATTTGATTGGCCACAAAAAAAAATAAATGAGGAAGAAGGGGTGGCACAGCTTAGTTCCCTTATCTCTCCTTGTTGGCAAGCTGTGGTGGGAGGCCTAGCCAGTGGCATCGCGGCCACTGTGTGTGGTCTGTGGCTCCCGTCAGGGCACAGTTGCTGACACCAGGATTTGTCGGGGCTGTGCATCTGTGTCTACCACTGTAGAGCAGCAGATGGAGAATACAGTGATTATGGATCCGTTGGCTGCCTCGGCAGCGGCTGGAGAGGAAGCGCCCCTCGTATCTCAGCCAGGGCTTTCTCAGGAGGATATGCCAGGGCCCTCTAGTGCATTAACCATGGTAACTTCAAGGCCACAGCTTGGTGACTTCTGCCCTGATTTTGTGTTAATCATGCATCAGGCATTCTGTTTGAGGCATCAGGGGAAGGTGCCTGAGCCCTTACCGATGCCTTTGGCCGGGCAGCACTCCCATGCAGGGGAGTCGGATAGCAGTCTTCCAAAGCCCCCCGAAGAGGGCAAAGTTTCAGGAGCTTGCGGCCTCAGAGTTGGAGTGGCAAGATGTGGATGAAGCAGACGAGCTGGAAACCGGTGTGGATGAATTGGAGGAAGGTGAAATTCCAGAACCGGAGGACCAAGCGAAGATCATTTGGGTATTCCGGAAAGATGAGCTTACGGCACTCATCACGGAATCTCTCCAGATGCTAAATCTGGCTACAGTGCAATCACCGGAAAACGAGGAGGTAGAAGATCCCATTATCCAGGCGGTGAGGCAGACCCAGGTGGTGTTTCCCGTACACCGGGTGGTGGATCGGATGATCCAGGAGGAGTGGGATCAGCCAGAGGCAGGTCTACGAGGGCTTAGGACCATGAGCAGACTCTAGCCCCTCGCAGATAAGGACAAGGAGCGGTTTCGTTCTCCGCACGTTGATGCGGCAGTCTCTGCGGTTACCAAAAAGACCACTATCCCGGTGGAGGGTAGCGTGGCGTTGAAGGATGCGCAGGATAGAAAGGTCGATGGATTGTTGAAGCAATCTTTTGAGGCGAACGCCTTAGCCTTGCAGATCTCTATCTGTGGGGCTTGGGTGGCGAGATCATGTCTCAGATGAGCGCAGCATTTACGTCAGGCGCCACAACTAGAGCAGAAAAGTGGAAGGCAGATTGATCATTTAGAGTCTGGTTCAGCATACCTGGCAGAAGTGCACTACGATTTGATCAGAACACTGGCAAATAGCATGGCGTCAGTAGTCGCCGCCCGGAGATCCTTGTGGTTGCGGAATTGGGCGGCAGATGGCTCGTCTAAGGCGCGTCTTGGGAAGCTTCCATTTACAGGCAAGTTGTGGTTTGGTG
This sequence comes from Ichthyophis bannanicus, assembly GCA_033557465.1. Lineage (NCBI taxonomy): Eukaryota > Metazoa > Chordata > Amphibia > Gymnophiona > Ichthyophiidae > Ichthyophis > Ichthyophis bannanicus. The sequence continues at coordinate 129,665,914 of CM066048.1, forward strand.
ATGATCTGGACAAGTTGGTGAAGGACTTAGGGGAGTCCTGGAGGATAAGCCTATGCAAGGGAAATCTTTGCTGGCCTTCCGGGGGCAGTTTCGAGATTTCCAGAGGTTTCAGACTTCCTGTTTCGGTGGTTTTCAAAGGGGAAGGTTTGCTTCCAGAGCCCAGGGGTTTCGTGGGTTTCGGGGAACAAATAGAGGTTTCACAGCAGTGTCCTCAGCTTCTGCTCGAAAACCATAATGAAAGACGGCGGGTCCCAGCGGAAAGTCCTCCAGTAGGGGGACGTCTTCAGGAGTTTCTTTCTGCTTGGACCCAAATCACATCCGACCAATGGGTGTTGGAGATCATTCGCAATGGTTACGCACTGGAGCTGGCAAGTTCTGTGCAGGACTCGTTTGTGATATCTCTCTGCAAAGGCCAGCAAAAATCCCTTGCCATTCGTTGTACGTTAGACCGGCTCTTACAGTTGGGAGCAGTAGTGCCGGTTCCTTCAGGGGACTACGGATTGGGTCAATACTCCATCTATTTCGTGGTACCAAAGAAAGATGGGTCGCTCCGTCCCATTCTAGATTTAAAAGGGGTGAATCGCTGTCTCCGGGTACCCCATTTCAGAATGGAAACGTTAAGATCGGTCATTGTGGCGGTGCGCCAAGGGGAGTACTTGACTGCTCTCGATCTCACAGAAGCGTACTTGCACATTCCCATCAGGGATGTTCATCAAACGTTTCTGCGGTTCGCTCTTCCCTGGGAATATTATTAGTTCCAAGCATTGCTGTTCGGGCTAGCAATGGCACCGCGCACGTTCACTAAGATTATGGTAATGGTGGCAGCGGCCTTACGGAATGAAGGGATTCTGGTTCATCCTTATCTCGACGATTGGCTGATTCGGGTGAAGTCGGAGGCCGAGAACGTCCGGGTTACAGACAAGGTGGCGAAGTTCCTGCAGAGCCTCGGATGGGTGGTCAATGCGACCAAGAGTCACTTAGTGCCGTCCCAGGATCTCGAGTATCTGGGAGTTCGGTTCGACACCAAGAAAGGGGCGGTGTTTCTGCCGAATCGTCGTGTGCAAGTGCTTCAGCGTTTGGTGCGCTGCTTCATGGCCATGCCAGTGCCCTCAGCTTGGACTTACCTGAGGGTGCTGGGAACTATGGCGGCTACGTGTTGGAGGTGGTCCCATGGGCCAAAGTTCATATGCGGCCTCTACAGAGAGCGCTACTGCGTCAGTGGTCACATCAGTCCGACTTGCTGAACAAGCATCTTCCCTGTCCTCTCCAGGTTCGGCAGTCCCTCCGCTGGTGGCTGTTGCCGGGGTCTCTGACAGCAGGGATGCCTCTGGAGTAACCGGAGTGGATTCCCTTACTGACGGACGCGAGCCTAATAGGCTGGGGAGCACATTGCGGAGATCTTTTCATGCAAGGCATTTGGAATACACAGGATAGCCAGTGGTCAATCAATCGGCTGGAACTGAGAGTGGTCTGTCTGGTGTTGCATGCGTTCGAAGCTGCGGTGTCCGGACATGCGGTGCGAGTACTGTCGGACAACTCCGCGATGGTGGCCTACATCAATCGACAGGGCGGAACCAGAAGTGTGGCCATGGAAGCCGAAGCAGATGATCTGTTTGCCTGGATAGAGCCTCGACTTCAGCGATTTTGGCGGAGCATATTGCGGGAAAGGACAATGTCACGGAAGATTTCCTCAGCAGGGTCAGAGTAGATGCAGGGGAGTGGGAGTTGCATCCGGCCGTGTTCGCACAGATAGTTCGCAAATGGGGACCGCCGATAATGGACCTCATGGCAACTTTTCAGTCGGCAAAAATGGGTTGCTTCTTCAGCAGACGACACGAGAGGATGTCGGAGGGAATCAGTGCCCTGATACAACGATGGCCGACATCAGGTCTTCTTTATGTCTTTCCTCCGTGAGCGCTCATAGGTTGAGTGGTGCAGCGCATCGAAGTGCATCGGGGGAAAGTATTGGTGGCCCCAGACTGGCCATGGCGCCCGTGGTACGCCGATCTCATTCGGTTACTCGACGGGGATCCCTGGAGGTTACCGGCGTTGGAGAATCTGTTGCTACAAGGTCTGCTGCGAATGCCTCAGGTGGATCGGTTCTCGCTTACAGTATGGCCATTGAAAGGGCAAGGTTGAGGAAGAAAGGTTATTTGGCAGCGGTCATCGCTACTTTACTGCGAGCGAGGAAAAAAGTCCACGTCTCTGGCATATGTACGCATATGGCGTATTTTCAAGGATTGGTGTTCGCAGAGACAAGTACGCACGGCTACAGTATCTGTTCCTTTGGTGTTAAGTTTCCTGCAAGACGGGTTTGATAAAGGTCTGGCAGCCAGTTCCTTGAGGGTTCAGTTACCAGCACTGTCATGCTATAGAGGCAAAGTCCAGGGAGTGGCTCTAGGTGCGCATGCGGATGTCTTGCGTTTTCTTAAGGCAGTATACAGGTTGCGGCCTTCACACACAATCACTGTTCCGCCGTGGGATCTCAACCTGGTTTTAGGGGTGTTAGCTAAGAAACCATTTGAGCCTTTTACACCAGGCGTCAGTTAAAGATTTAACCTTAAAGACAGTGTTTTTGGTAGCCATCTGCTCGGCGAGGCGAATTTTGGAGTTACAGACGCTGTCTTGCCGAGAGCCGTTTTTTTACTTTTTCCAGGGAAAAGGTGGTGTTGCGAACAGTGCCGTCGTTTTTGCCTAAGGTGGTGTCTCCGTTTCATCTAAATCAAACGCTCTCTCTACTGACTTTGAGCTCGGCGCAGGGGAAAGTTTCGGACCGTAGTTTGCACAGTTTTAGACATCAAAAGGGTGTTGCGGCAGTATTTAAAGGTTTTGGAAAATTTTTGCAAATCGGACCGTCTTTCTGTGTTGTTTGGAGGCCCCCGCAAAAGGGAGGCAGCTGCGAAAGCCTCCATTTCCAGGTGGATTAAGGAGGCAATTGCGTCAGCATATCTGTTGCAAGGTCGTCCATTACCGGCAGGCTTGAGAGCTCACTCTACTAGAGCGCAAGCGACTTCCTGGGTGGAGCACAGTTTGGTTCCACCGGTGGAAATTTGTAGAGCGGCCACCTGGTCTTCTCTTCATACTTTCAGTAAACCCTACCACCTGGATGTCTTGGCGGCAAATGATGCCTGTTTCGGGGTGGCGGTGTTGTGTTCCGGCTAGAAAGGGCCCTCCCAATGATTACTGCTCTGTTACATCCAAGAGGTGGAGGACTAAACTGTAGGGACGATAAGGAAATAGAAATTACACTTACCTGGTAATTGTTCCTTGAGTAACTAGTTTAGTCCTCATTCCCGCCTGGGGATGGATTGGTTTACAGTGCTGGTTCCGTTGGGAGAGGTGCAAGACTACAGGTGAGTAGAGACTTTAATTGAGTCTTATTGGTCTCTATTCTTTATCTCTTTTTTTCTGTCTACTCTGCTCCTTGTTTTTGACTAGTGTCAAGCCCCAGCCCTCCTCCTAGGGCTCAGAGGGTTGGGGTTGCCATTATATGCTCCTTGCAGAAGGTGAGATAAAACCTTTTGCTCCCGCTATGCCTGCTGGGAGTGGTAGTTCTTTTGCCCTCTGATAAGGAAATAGTTGTGAGACCAGTGGTAAGGCAAAATGACAAGAATTTATTCCCCAACAAAAAGATTCAGTGCAGATTAAATCAGGATACTCTTCAGGTGTTTGCTCAAGGATATTTACCGAACTTAAACTAATTGAGCTTCACACTCTTTGCTCACAAAACGTACATCACATGTAACAGATAGAAAACATAACAGCTTCTTCTCACAAAGAAAATATCTTCTTTCCCTTTGTTCACACTCAGCTCCCTCATACACTTTTAGCAAAGGGATTCTATATCATCTGCCAAACACAGTGTACAGTCCATAGGCACTTCTGCTGAGTCACTCTCATTAAAGTCCTGTTGCGTCTCTTCAAACTCTAGAACTATGGAGTTTGGCTTTAAGCTGTTATTATATGGCTTAGGATAATTTCCCCCTAAGACCTCTGGTGCTTCCTTTGGGCACAGTTCTACATGGTAAGGATTGGAAATACCTGAGGTTGTGGAGATTCCTCTCTGGCTTTGTTCAGCTATCTTTTTCCAGCTGTAGGGAAACGCTCTTCTGATTCCCTGTTTGGAGTTCTTGTCTGGAGCACTGCTCTGGTTCCCAGTCCCAAACTGAGCTTTGCAAACTCCTGGGTTTAGTGCTAGGTTCCCACCTGTGAGCTCCTTGAAGCTTTTTATCTGGCAATGAGGTCTGAAGGTCTCTCTGCTCTCTCCCTCTAGGCAGGTTTCTGACAGCAGTCTGTCCCTTCTCTCCTTCTGCTCTGTCTGCTTCAATTGCAGAACTGCAGCTGGGTTTCCTCAAAGGTCTCCTCCCAGCTCTTCTCCAACCGTCTCTCCAACCACCTCTCCAGTCAATACTCTCATCAACACTCTTACCGGCTCTCTCAGCGAGACTCCAATCACCAACTCCTCCCCCCTTGCTTTCTCCTAGCCCGGGTTTATATTCCTGTTCCCTGAGCCTTGGGTCTGCCTTCCTGAACAGGTGTGTGTAATTAGGTTCCAGGCTTGCAGTTATGTCAGAGCTTGGGTGTGTCAGCCTAGCTCCTGTTTCCCTATGCTTGCCTCTCTCTTGCAAACGCTGAAACGTGTGTGCAGCCTGACTGTTTAAAGTAAAATCATCCTTTTCTTCTACTTCCATACGTTCAGTATGGGCTTCTTCATCACACTAGGCATAGAGCGAAAACGAGAAAGTCAATAAAGTTAAAAAAAAAACAACACAGTCCCCTTCTTTTGGGATGGGGGGTTTCGTAGTTCAATACGTCAGGTTATGCGTTCAGTTGTGTTAAGGTTGTTTTGGATATGATAGCTACTTATTTGTTGCTCCTTTGAGTCTGCTTTGTCAATAGTTCACTGGGGGCTGATGGGAGAGACTAGCAGACTATATCCAGTGATGTCATGATTTTGACATGCCCAGTCTCCAAGTTGCAGGAGGAGGTACACTACCCAGAGGTGGAGGACTAAACTGTAGTTACTCAAGGAACAATAATTACCAGGTAAGTGTAATTTCTATTTTTGGGGTAGGTGAGGAGGGCAGGCAGTGCTGCAGGGCCTGCCTAGATTCCTGGCTCTGGCAGAGTTGCATGATAGCCCAGGATAAAACTACCTGGGTGCCCCAGGTCCCTTATCCCCCCCTCCCCCCCCCCCCCACAGCCTGATAGTCCAGGAGTCTGTAAGCAACAGGCTACTGGGTCTTCCTTAGGCTCCATGTTTGTTTTTGTTTTTTTGGCTCCAATTGTGCTGCCTGTACTGTGGAGGAGAATTAAGTTTAAAGGGAACCCCCCCCCAAAAAACAAACAAACAGAATAGAAAAGTAGGGGAATTTGCTACCAGTGGCTTACTTTGTGAGTAGCTGGGTTCAAAACGGGGGATCGGATTGGCGCGACCAGAGTTCCTGTCTCCCTCCCTGGCATCCCCCTACTCACGGTTCCCGAGATGGTGCACGGTGGCATGTTTTTTGGTGAGCGGTGTGTTCGGGCATCCTCTTCGCACCAGTGCCGACAGCCACATCGGGGTCTGACACAAATTAGGGCTTGCGACAGAAGTGGTGAACACGGTTCCAGCTGTCCAGGGTTGGCGCAGTGCGGGGGGCAAGCAGGGCCACAGGAGCGTGATCATGCCCGCGGACAAAGAGAGAGCAGCGTCAGAGATGATGGAACAGGGATAGGACACGATTTTGGCAGGAAATGCGGCCATTTCCTATCAAGCAGCCATTTCCTCAATAGACAGGCAAACGGGGTAAGAAAAAGTCCAAACAGAAGGGGAACCGGTGTTCAGAGCTTCAGGCAGGGGCTGCGCACTGTTCAGAGGGCTTAGAGCCCATTTTTTCCCCAGACTTTATTTTATATTTACATAAGGCAAACTGCCTAAAGCGGGAGAGTTCATGCCTGAAGCAAGTTGGAGCTGGGGCTGCACTGGATACCCTGTAGGAGGGGGAGACCCTGAAGGGACTCAAAGAAAGACAATTTAGCAGGTATGGTCTAATTTTGCCATCTCAGCCAAACCTTCATATCAGAAGACTGGGATAACCTGTAGAGAGGAACCACAATGAGCATGAATACAGTGCCTTGTAAAAATCTTCATAGCTTTGTACATTTCCCACATTCAAATATACAATCCAAAAGGCATTGAAGTAGGAATTTATTTTATTGATCTACACAACATATTCTGTGCTTTCAACATAAATGAACCATTATAGAAATATAAAGAAATTAAGACTAAAAAAACAGAAAGTCTTGATTGGGGAAATCTTCACACCCCTTGACTCAGTAACTGATTGAAGCCTATTATGCAGTAACGACCATGAGTCTATAAACTTTGCACAGCAGGATGCTGCTTTTTTTTGCCCTTTCTTGGCAGAATAGCTCAAGCTCTTTCAAGTTGGCAGAGAATCATCCTTTGACTGCAGTCTTCAAGTCTTGCCACAGATTTTCTGTTGGATTCAGGTCTGGGCTGAATTAGGACACTTGAGGCATTTGCTTTTTTCATTGTTGATTTGCTTTGTGTTTAGGATCACTGCCCTGCCAAAAGGTGAACCTTCTCCCCAGTCCCTGGTCTATGGCACACTGGAAAACGTTTTCCCCGGAATCTGACTATACTTTGCGTCATCCATCCTTCCCTCGATTTTCACAAGCCTCCCTGTCCCCATTGCTGCAAAACTTTTAAAAATTAAGCGTTAAATATAACAAAATGGGAAATACATCCAAAAATCAATCGCTGTGTGGGAAAAAAATTTATTTTGTTATCTTAACTGTATCAAACTTCTACCGGATGGTCTCAGAACTCTAAAGCTTCTATCCTGAAGACTCAAAGGTCAAACTGAAAGGGACAGAAACCAGATGACATCAACGACCTCCATCGGTAGTTAGCAGTGATCAAGTTAAATAACCTGCTCTATGTAAAATAGTATAGCTCTTTTTTCATTTTTTATATATATCTTTTCTTTGATCGTTACACTTGAGCAGATATAGAGCATTCTTCTTAATACTGCTAGAAACACAGCACTCCCAAACAAATTCTTAAACTGATCCACACTCCACAAACATCCCGACGCCTCCCCCCAGCGCCTTCGGAGCGTTTCTCCTCAAAGGGTTCTTCAGGGGATTTATTCAAGGAATATATTGGGATCACCTAAAAACAAAACAAACATCGTGTATAACCCAAAACCAATCTTTTTAAAAACATCATTAAAAATCCGTGGGTCAAACTTACACCAGTAAGTACTTACAAAAAACGCTGCCCACGTCAAGCCTCACAGAACCTTATCCGCTTCCAATCCTTCACCATTCATTGAAAGCCTAAACAAAAAGACGCCGCGCATGCGGACTGACAACAAATGACCAGATTAAATAGCCCAAACTCAAAAAGAGGCTACAAACCACCTTATTCACTGAGTTTTCCTTCAACAAGGTAAGCTACTGAAACAAGCTACTAAATCACACATGAGTCAAAGACAGACCTTACACTCCTTAATCACCTCATCAGTCTCAAAATAAACACTCTCTCCAAAAGAGCAGAATTACAAACATGCCGCCCATTCTACCATGCCATTCAAACCATTCGGTATTACTGTATTTAGTTCATAGATCCAGCGCTGTTCATGCTGAATCAAGACCTGATCCTGAGTACGGTCTCCAAAACTATGGGTGACTTGCTCAATACAGAAACACACTAGCTGTTCAAATTTATGCCCACGATCCAGACAATGTTGGACAAGCGGAGCTGTAACTACTTTACATCGCAACCTACTGTGATGCTCTCTCATACGTGTCCGAAAAATTCTCGTGGTTTTACCAATATAAAGGAGCTCACAAGGACATTTTATCACATAAATAACTCCAGCGGAGCTACATGTAGTCGAGGAGGACACAGCATACTTAATATGACGGTAACTGAACAAAGCAGTCTCAAAAGTGATCTCACAGATCTCACAAGATCCACATCGTCTGTGACCCTTGTCTCCTCCCGATCTATCCAACACCGGCAAAACCGTGGGACTCACATATTCTTTTAGGTTGCGGTGTCTCTGCCACACGCACCTAAGCTTCTTACCCTCCATACCAGTCAAAGTAGATAACACATTCTTATGTTTCTGTAAACTCCGCTGTATCACCCGGCTAAGAGGGGAAAACTTTGTAACGAGATTTATCGTGTCAACATCACCCCCCGCCCTACGGCATGTGGAAGTCAATAGTAAAGCTCTATTGTCATACAAAGCTCGTCAATACGCTCTCTTCACAACCTGTTCTGGATACCCTCTCTCCAAAAAACTCAATTTGAGTTGCTGCGACTGTAATTTAAAATCTTGATCACTAGAGCAATTTCTGCGAAAACGCAGAAATTGCGAAAACGGCAGCACCTCTTTGAGAGCCTTCGGGTGGGCACTTTTATAATGAAGGAGCGTATTTCTATCAGTGGATTTCTTAAAGATAGATGTTTCCCAATGGCCCCTCCCCCTATGGACACGAACATCTAAATAAGTTATGACATCCTGATGATATACATAAGTAAATTTAATGTTCTCATCACATTGGTTGATCCATTGGAAAAACGCAGTCAAAGACACTTCGGACCCCTGCCATAATAGAAAAACATCATCTATAAATCTCCTCCAGGTTTTAATATTAGAGGCAAAAGGGGAATCACTCAACCATCGCTCCTCAAAACCTGCCATATAAAAGTTAGCTATAGAGGGGGCACAGGTCGCCCCCATGGCCACCCCCGATGTTTGTTTATATAATTGACCTTCAAAAGCGAAGTAATTCTCAAAAATAGCTAACTCTGCTAACCTCATAAGAAATACTATCATTTCATCAGATAGATCACCCCTAGCAGATAATGTCGCTTTATCAACTTCTAGAGCTGCTGCTTGAGGGATGCTAGTGTATAAAGACACTATATCCATCGTTACCGTTACCGGGGCTGCCCTTTTCGCAATTTCTGCATTTTCGCAGAAATTGCTCTAGTGCTCAAGATTTTAAATTACAGTCGCAGCAACTCAAATTGAGTTTTTTGGAGAGAGGGTATCCAGAACAGGTTGTGAAGAGGGCGTATCGACGAGCTTTGTATAACAATAGAGCTTTACTATTGACTTCCATATGCCGTAGGGCGGGGGGTGATGTTGACACGATAAATCTCGTTACAAAGTTTTCCCCTCTTAGCCGGGTGATACAGCGGAGTTTACAGAAACATAAGAATGTGTTACCCTCCATACCGGTCAAAGTAGATAAGAAGCTTAGGTGCGTGTGGCAGAGACACCGCAACCTAAAAGAATATGTGAGTCCCACGGTTTTGCCGGTGTTGGATAGATCGGGAGGAGACAAGGGTCACAGACGATGTGGATCTTGTGAGATCTGTGAGATCACTTTTGAGACTGCTTTGTTCAGTTACCGTCATATTAAGTATGCTGTGTCCTCCTCGACTACATGTAGCTCCGCTGGAGTTATTTATGTGATAAAATGTCCTTGTGAGCTCCTTTATATTGGTAAAACCACGAGAATTTTTCGGACACGTATGAGAGAGCATCACAGTAGGTTGCGATGTAAAGTAGTTACAGCTCCGCTTGTCCAACATTGTCTGGATCGTGGGCATAAATTTGAACAGCTAGTGTGTTTCTGTATTGAGCAAGTCACCCATAGTTTTGGAGACCGTACTCAGGATCAGGTCTTGATTCAGCATGAACAGCGCTGGATCTATGAACTAAATACAGTAATACCGAATGGTTTGAATGGCATGGTAGAATGGGCGGCATGTTTGTAATTCTGCTCTTTTGGAGAGAGTGTTTATTTTGAGACTGATGAGGTGATTAAGGAGTGTAAGGTCTGTCTTTGACTCATGTGTGATTTAGTAGCTTGTTTCAGTAGCTTACCTTGTTGAAGGAAAACTCAGTGAATAAGGTGGTTTGTAGCCTCTTTTTGAGTTTGGGCTATTTAATCTGGTCATTTGTTGTCAGTCCGCATGTGCGGCGTCTTTTTGTTTAGGCTTTCAATGAATGGTGAAGGACTGGAAGCGGATAAGGTTCTGTGAGGCTTGACGTGGGCAGCGGTTTTTGTAAGTACTTGCTGGTGTAAGTTTGACCCACGGATTTTTAATGATGTTTTTAAAAAGATTGGTTTTGGGTTATACACGATGTTTGTTTTGTTTTTAGGTGATCCCAATATATTCCTTGAATAAATCCCCTGAAGAACCCTTTGAGGAGAAACGCTCCGAAGGCGCTGGGGGGAGGCGTCGGGATGTTTGTGGAGTGTGGATCAGTTTAAGAATTTGTTTGGGAGTGCTGTGTTTCTAGCAGTATTAAGAAGAATGCTCTATATCTGCTCAAGTGTAACGATCAAAGAAAAGATATATATAAAAAACGAAAAAAGAGCTATACTATTTTACATAGAGCAGGTTATTTAACTTGATCACTGCTAACTACCGATGGAGGTCGTTGATGTTATCTGGTTTCTGTCCCTTTCAGTTTGACCTTTGAGTCTTCAGGATAGAAGCTTTAGAGTTCTGAGACCATCCGGTAGAAGTTTGATACAGTTAAGATAACAAAAAAATTGTTTTTCCCAAACAGCGATTGATTTTTGGATGTATTTCCCATTTTGTTATATTTAACGCTTAATTTTTGAAAGTTTTGTACAGCGTTTACGAGCTGACCAATAGATACGTGTGTTCCCATTGCTGCAAAGCATCCCTATACAGTCTGATACAGTCCTCGTCTCTACTACCTCCACTGGGAGACTATTCCATGCATCTACCACTCTTTCCATAAAGAAATAGACTAGCAAATTACTCCTGAGCCTATCCCCTTTCACCTTCATCCTATGCCCCCCTTATTGCATAGGATGAAGGTGAAAGGGGATAGGCTCAGGAGTTATCGTGGATAACATGTTAAAACCCTTTGCCCAGTGTGCAGCAGCGGCCAAGAAAGCAAATAAAATGCTAGGTATCATAAGGAAAGGAAAGGAAAATAAAACAACGGATATTATAATGCCTCTATATCGTTCCATGTTGAGACCGCACCTTGAATATTGTGTGCAATTCTGGTCGCTGTATCTTAAAAAGTATATAGCGTTATTAGAAAAGGTACAGAGAAGAGCCACCAAAATGGTAAAGGGGATGGAAGGCTACTCCTATGAAGAGAGGCTACAAAGGTTAGGGCTCTTCAACCTGGAAAAGAGATGGCTGAGGGGAGATATGATAGAGGTCTATTAATTAATGAATGGAGTGGAACGGGTAAACGTAGATCGATTGTTTACACTATCAGAATATGGAAAGACTAGGGGACATGTAATGAAGCTACAGGGTAAACTATTTAAGACAAATAAGAGAAAATATTTTTTCACTCAACGTGTAATCAAACTGGAATTTTTTACCAGAGGATGTAGTAAGGGCTGTTAGTGTAGCTGGGTTTAAAAAAGGTTTGGACAAGTTCCTGAAGGAAAGGTCCATAAACCATTATTAAAAAGGGACCCAGGATATCAATGCTTGACCCAGTACAAGCATTGTGGAACCTGTGTCTCTTGGGGATACTGCTAGGTACGTATGACCTAAATTGGCCACTGTTGGAAACAGGATACTGGGCTTGATGGACCTTGGTCTGACCCAATATGGCATATCTTATGTTCTTATGAGCTTTCTCCAGGAACAAGCAGGAAGTCAGTCCTCACATATGGGTGACATTGGCACCGACGGAGCCCGCACGGAACAAATCCCCAGCTTTCAAAGAAAGCCTTTGAGATTGCTACCACACATGCGTGGTCCCCTTCCCGCCCAAGAGTGCCATCTTGCTCAGTCTCCTTTTTTCTGCGGAGCCCATTAGACGTTGTCTGTTTTTCCCCTGGAAAAAGTTGATTTTTCTCAAGTTTCCTACTTGTCTCCGGTTTTGCACCAGTATCTTTCCCGCCTGCCGACCTCGGTGCCTTGGTATTGGGGTTGACTCTCTTTTTACTTAAGTTATGATTTTCTTGGCATCTTCGTGCCTTTTTCTCCACTGGCAGTCCGAAGGGTTTTCGACCTTGCTGGGGTTCTTTTTCCCCCTATGGCGACCATCAGCTTTAAAAAGTGTGATCGGTACGCTAAAATAATGTCTCTGACTGCTGCCTCCGGTGCCTTGGTGCGGACCACGACCCGGTGGTCTGTGGCCTTTGCAAAAAGATGTCTTCCAAGGCCTTAAAGAGCCGCCAGCAGCAGCATGACACAATGTTTCCAGAATCCCTGATGCCTCCGAGAGCCAGGACCTCGTCTGAGGTCTCGACACCTCGGGAGGAACACTCCGAGCCCGAGCGGCGTCGTGAGTCCTCGGAGAGGGGGTCTCCCTCGAGGAAACTGAAGAGGAAGAAGAAGTCCTCGAAGGCGGTGTCCTTGGATGGTTCTGACCGACCCGGGTCCTCCCGGTCACGGAGCCCCGGGCACCCGCTTGAGCTGTCGGAGAGGGAGTGGCTGGCCAAGGTCCCCCGGAAGGATCCGGCTGTGAACCGGCCTCGCCAGCTAGACACAGTCCTTGTTGAGGATTCCCCTCCAGGGGAGCTGGCATCGGACCCAAGTCCCTCAGTGCCCGTGCGGAGCCACCTGGGCTGGAGTCCAGGATGGCGGCCTTGGAGCGCAGTGTAACTGCCTTCTTTGACCAGCAGCAGGTGCTGATGTCCGGCATGTCCGGTTCCTCCACCCCGACCACCAGGTTTTCAACATCAAAGACGTCCCCAGAGAACGAACCGATCCTTGAGGCCATGTGGGCCCCAGTAGATCCTCAGCCGAGGTCGCACTCAGTCTCCTGCTCAACAGGGTCGGGTCGCATGGCGCCGGGCCCCTTGAGTCCTCCTCCGAGTGTTCCGACTGAGAGACCGAGAATGAGGAGTCCCGGACACCCGTTGGCACCAAGATGTCCCCTCAGATTTCCCGGTCTCTGAAGGTCCCCACTGGAGGACATGGGCTTCTTGGACTTTGTCAAAGACATGTCCAAGTCTTTGGCGTTCCCCACCAAGTCCGAGGAGGATCCTCGGGCCGACGAGCTCAAGATCCTCCAATACGAGGCTCCCCGTCTGGAATCACTCATGGTGTCCATTCCTTCCATCCTGGAGCGGCTTATGTTCCGTATGTGGGAGACATCAGCGTCAGTGCTGGTGGTCATCAAGCAGCTCGACTCGATGTACCGAGTCCGCTGGAGCCCTGGCTTTCAAAAGTCACAGCTGCCGCACAACTCCATGGTGGTCGATTCGGCCATGCGTCGGCTGAAGAGCCAGAAGACGCACTCCTTGGTGCCCCCCCGGCAGGGAGGCCCGCACCTTGGATGCCCTTGGCAGAAAGTGCTACCAGGGCTCGATGCTGAATTGCTGGATCCAGGTCTACCATGCGCATGGACCTGAGGGACCTGGCGAAGGAACTCGCCGGGTACTCAGCTGGCCTCTCCGAGGAACCTTTGCAGCGCTTCAAGAGCCTGTCCAAAGCTGTCCATGAGTGCTCCAAATTTGTGTCTCGGATGGCCTATGATGGTTTTGAGTCAGCGGCCCGGGTAGCCGTGGCGGGCATCAGTGCATGCCACCAGGCTTGGCTCCAGTCGTCCGACCTCGAGCAATGGGTACAGGACAAGTTGGTCGATGTCCCTTGCCAGGGGAAGAACCTCTTTGACAAACCCATGACCGACAAGTCCACAGAGATGGAGACCGAGTTCATGACGAGGCTCTGCAAGAAGACCACTGCCCCTCCCCAACGGAAGGACTCAGGTAAAAAGCCCTTTTACCCGAGGAAATCAACTGCTTACTGAAACTACCCAGCTTACCAGGCCTCCCCGGCTCCCCAACAAGGGCAGCAGGCCAAGGGACTAGGGCACGGCCTGCTTAAGCAGAAGGCTCTCAAGCCCCAGGCTCCGGCTCCATCCCAACCAGGAGGGAGCTTTTGACTCCTACAGCATAGCCCCTCCCCCTCACAGGGATCAGCAGCCTACAAGGGGGTTGCCTCACCCTTTATGCCGACAGGTGAGAGGCTATAACCACCGAATCCTGGGCACTAAGGGTGGTCAGGGAGGGTTACCTCCTTCATCTGAGCCAAACACCCCCCCTCCCTTCTTCCCGGGAGAGCCCCTCAGGTCCACCGGTACCTTCTTCTGAAGGAGTTGGCAGGGCTTCTCGAGGACACAGCGGTGGAACCAGTGCCCCACCACCTCAAGGGCAAGGGGTTCTACTCCAGGTACTTCCTCGTGCCAAAGAGGATGGGGCCTAAGGCCCATCCTCGACCTACGCAACCTCAACAAATTCCTGGTGAAGGAGAAGTTCAAGATGCTCTCCCTTGGAACATTGCTGCCCTACCTCTGGCAGGGAGACTGGCTGTGCTCTTTAGACCTAAAGGATGCCTATACAGACATCCTAAGCCACCCAAATCACAGGCAATACCTACGCTTTGTGGTAGGAGGAAATCGGAGTGGAGGAGTGGCCTAGTGGTTGGGGCAAGGTACTTCAGGCCGGAAGGTCAGGGGTTCAAATCCCACTAGAGGACAGCAACCTTGGGCCGGAAGGACTGGGGTTTCTAGTCCCACAGGTGCTCCTTGTGGTCTTGGGCAAGCCCATGTTCCCTGTAAAATAGTTATCTCCAAGTTATAATGCCCTGTTCAATGTAATTTCAGTTTGTTCAATGTAAACCGCACTGATGCAGAATAGCGCGGTATATAAGAGAATGTAAATAAATAAATAAATCATTTCCACTACAGGGTGCTGCCCTTCAGCCTAGCCTCAGCCCCCAGAGTATTCATAAAGTGTCTGGCATTTGTCACCGCCTTTCTCAGGCTCCTGGGGGTCTTTGTCTTCCCCTACTTCGATGACTGGCTCATCAGAGGCTCACTGGTTCCCGAGGTGCAGCAGGCAACAGCACACACCACCCAGATTCTACAACACTTGGGTTTCGTTATAAACTACCCCAAGTTGAACCTTCATCCGACACAGAGGCTAGAGTTCACTGGGGCAAGACTCAACACCCTTTGGTCAAAAGCCTTCTTGCCTGCGGACCGGGCAGTCTGACTCATGTCTCCGGCCCAGGACATGCCGCATCATACCTCGGTATCTGCCAGGCGTCTGCTGCGCCTTCTCGGGCACATGGCCTCCACGGTCCACATCACTCCAGATGCCTGTCTCCACATGCGGACAGCACAGTGGTGCCTCTGGGACCAGTGGTCCCAGGCCACTGGCCATCTCCAAGAGAGAGTCCAAGTGAGCTACTGGCTGGCAAAGTCTCTGGTCTGGTGGCAGTCCCTCCGACACCTGGAGGCAGGCATGCCCTTCCAGACCCTCAACCACTTAAGGGTCCTCACCACGGATGCCTCCCTGCTGGGCTGGGGAGCCCATTACAAGGACTTCCGCACCCAGGGCACTTAGTCCCTGGACGAGAGTGCTCAGCAGATCAACCTCCTGGAACTGCGAGCCATTCATCTCACCCTGAAGACCTTTCTTCATCACCTATGCCACCGATCAGTCCTAGTCCAGACAGACAACCAGTGGCCATGTTCTATGTGAACAAGTAGGGAGGCACGGGATCCCGTGCCCTCTGTCAAGAGGCGCTAGACCTGTGCTCTTTTGCGATCCAACAGGGCATCCTCCTCAGGGCGGTGTACCTGCCGGGCCATGACAACTTGCTGGCCGACAGACTCAGCAGGATTCTCCAGCCGCACGAGTGGCAGCTGGACCCCGAAGTAGCCATTAGGCTTTTCCAAACCTGGGGGGAACATGTGATGGACCGGTTTGCAAGCCCGGACAGTCACCAGTTACCCCGCTTCTGTTCCTGGCAGCCTCACCCTGCCAGGATGGCCGCCGATGCCTTCCTGGTCTCATGGTCGGAGGGACTTCTGTACACCTTCCCTCCGATGCCACTGATTGCCAAGACTCTGTTCAAGACCCTCCACGACAGGGCCTTGGTCATCTTGGTAGCTTCACAGTGGCCCTGGCAGCCGTGGTTTCCGATGCTTCTGCAGTTGGCGGTGGAGGACCCCATACCCCTGGGGTCCGCTCCCTGACTCCTTTCCCAGGAAGGGAGCTCTCTCCTGCATCCCAACCTGGGATCTCTTTCGCTGACAGTTTGGTTGCCGAGAGGGTTACTCTAGCCCCACTCTACCTCTCCAGAGAGGTGAAGGATGTTTTGCTGTCCTCGCGCAAAGCCTCTACCAGACGGGCCTATGCCTTTAAGTGGCGCAGATTCTCACTTTGGTGCACTGAGCGGGGGGCCGACCCCTTCTCTTGCCCGGTGGTCACGGTATTGCAGTACCTGCTCCACCTCTCTCATTTGAGGCTCAAGTCTAATTCTGTTAGGGTACACCTTAGTGCCCTAGCAGAGAACCATCACCAGGTAGATGGGAAGCCCCTTTCGGCCCATCCAGTGGTGTCCTGCTTCCTAAGGAGCCTGCTCCTGTATAAGCCCCTGGTTTGTCCTCCGGCGACCGAATGGGATCTCAATGTGGTGTTGGGGCAGCTTACTCAGCCACCATTCGAGCCCTTGGCTACTTGCCACCTTCGCTACCTCTCCTGGAAGGTGGTCTTCCTGGTCGCGCTCACTTCTGCATACAGGGTAGGCGAGCTCCAGGCCCTAGTGGCAGAAGCACCCTACACCAGGTTTTACAAGAATAGGGTGGTACTTCGCACACACCCTAAATTCCTTCCGAAGGTGGTGTCCTCCTTCCACCTCAACCAGGAGGTAGTCCTCCCTACCTTCTTTCCCAGACCGCATGCCAGTCAGGCAGAGACGGTCCTCCATACCTTGGACTGTAAGAGGGCCTTGTCCTTCTATATCCAACGGACTCAGGGCCACAAAAATGTCTCTCAGCTTTTCGTTTCTTACGACCCCAGTAAGCTGGAGGAGGTGGTGACCAAGCGTACGCTGTCCACATGGGTTGCGGACTGTATTGCCCTTGCCTACGAGGAGGCGAGGTGTCTGTTGGAAAGCCGGGTCATGGCACACCGGGTCAGGGCTATGGCGACCTCAGTAGCTAACCTGTGTTCGGTCCCGCTAGCAGACATCTTCTGGGCCGCCACCTGGTCTTCAGTCCATACCTTCGCAACTCATTACTGCCTGGACAGAGAGACAGTGCCTTTGGCCAGGCCGTGCTCCGTAACCTTTTCGGGGTCTAGGCAACTCCTACCCTCCGACCCTTCTGTGTTCAGGCTACCGGAGTGCTGGTTTCATCAGACACAGGGGTCCTGTTGGTCTGTCTATACAGGCGCAATTGCTGCTGCTTGTGGCTCTCCATGAGAAAGCCCTATTTTTGCTATGGGTTTTTGGTAGCCTGTAGCTGGGGAGTCCCATATGTGAGGACTGACTTCCTGCTTGTTCCCGGAGAAAGTGTAGTTACTCACCTGTAATAGGTGTTGTCCGGGGACAGCAGGAATCAGTCCTCACAACCCTCCCTCCTCCCCTTGGAGTTACGGCTGTAGCATCTTTTATTTTGTTTATGCCGTCTTTTAGCTATGTCATCTGACTGAGCAAAATGGCACCCTTGGGCGGGAAGGAGACCATGCATGCGTGGTAGCAATCCAAAAGGCTTTCTTTGAAAGCTGGGGATTTGCTCCGCGCGGGCTCCGTCGGTGCCGACATCAGCCATATGCAAGGACTGATTCCTGCTGTCCCCAGAGAACACCTGTAACAGGTGAGTAACTATGCTTTCTTTCAATTGAAAGAGGCTCTCCTCCTATGTATTTATGCCAACGTTGGTATTTAAACCTCTGGAGGAGTAGCCTAGTGGTTAGAGCACTGGGTTGGCAATCAAAAGACTAGGGTTCGATTCTCACTGGCACTTCTTGTAACCTTGAGCAAGTCAGATAACCCTCCATTGGCCTTGGAAGAAAGGCTTCGCAATCTACTTCCGGTTACACTGCCAAGAAAACCCAGGAGCTGCTGGGTCGCCAGGAGTCAGCATTGATTTGAAGGCACACATTGCATTGTTTGCATCATATCTCCCTTCTCCCTCTTTTCTTTCAAAGTATTCATATTGAGATTTTTTTAAAAGTTTGTCCCCCATATGCCTTATGATGAAGACCACTGACCATTCTAGTAGCCACCCTCTGCACAGACTCCATCCTGTTTGTATCTTTTTAAAGATGTGGTCTCCAGATTTGCACATAATACTCCCAATGAGATCTCACTAAAGACTTATAGAGAGGTGCTCTCACCTCCTTCCTTTTGCTGACCATTCCTCTCCCTACGCACACAAGCATATTCTGGCTTTCACCGTCATCTTTTCTACCTGTTTAACTATCTTAAGATCATCAGAAACAATAACTCACAGGTCCTGCTCTTCTTTTATGGACAGAACTACTTCACCCCCTATACTGTACTACTCCCTTGGATTTCTGCAGCCCAAATATATGACCCTACGTTCCTTAGAATTAAATTTCAGCTGCCAAATTCTCTTCCCTCCTCATGTTATTCACATCTTCCTGGGTATCTACTCTATGAAACATGTTGTAAATATATGTGTATAAATATCATAAAAAATCTGTAAATAGTTTAAAATTTATACTATACTTACACCTTTTGTTCATAGTTCTGATTACCGTTCTTTGTTCCAGTTTTATTATTAAGCTGTTCTATGTATCTCTTATTGTTTGATGTAAACCGCCACTGATCTTGGGAAGTGGCGGTATATAAAAGACTTACAAATAAATAAATAAAATAAAAAATAATAAAATATTGCAGATTTTGGTTTCATCATCAAAGAGGCAAACCTTACCCAAAAGCCTTTTCACAATATCACTTACAAAAATGTTAAAGAGAATCGGATCAAGTACAGCTCCCTGCGACACACCACTGATTAACATCCTTCCCTTCAGAGTGAGCTCCATTTTCCTAGGCCCTTTGTCACCTCCCACTCAACCAATTTCTAACCCAGGCGGCCATCAGTCACTTTAAGGTCCATCCCTAGAATGCTCAATTTATATATAAGTCACCTGTGCTGAACCAGTATCAAAGGCTTTACTGAAATCTAAGTGCACTACATCTAGCGCTTAGTTGGTCCAACTCTCTGGTCAAAGTTCCATTTTGGTCTCATCAGACCACAAAACTTTCTCCTACATGCATGCAGTGTCCCCTAAATTTCGTTATAAACACTATGCGGCACATTATATTGAATTTCTTCAGGAGTAGCTTTTTTCCTGCCACCTTCCCACACAGACTATGTTTGTGAGCCTTGAAATGGTTGAACAGTCAACATTTTCTTCACTCTCAGCCAGAGATTCCTTCAGTTCCTTTAAAGTAATCTTAGACCTTCCTCACAGCAGTTTCCTTAATCTATGGCTATACTTTGGAGATACAGCCTGATTGAGGCAGTGCCTTGATGGTGCCAAACTCTTTCCACTTTTGCAATGATGGATCTAACGATGTCTCAAGGGATAGTCAAACACAGAGACATTTTCTTACAGTCTTCCCACAGCCTGTACATTTAACTAGGGAATTCTTTCAGCAGCCTTGTATTCTGCATGTTTAGACCTTTCCTTCAAATTCACTTTGTACAACAGAAATAGCTTTACTGTTCACCCAGGTTATTCAAGTCAACATAACTGCCATGCTTGGTCAGAGATGGGTTCTATTTAACTCAATTATGGGCATTGTTTTTTCAAATGGAGCTAATCTGGATTTGCTATGAACAAAAGATATGGGGCCAGATTTTCGAAGGCATTTACACGGGTAACTGTCCTAGTTACCCATATAAATGCCTTATCTGGGATTTTCGAAAAGCACCTACATGGGTAGTGCCCTTCGAAAATCCCAGATAAGTCCCTAATGCGCCCAGATACTATGCGGTTAGCAGTGGGGCATGTTAAGGGCTTTCTGGGAGGGAGGAAAGGGCTAAACGGGTAGCACCGATTTTCAATACTACCCGCTTAGCCCTCTGTGCTTTAAAGATAGGTGAGGTTTTTCCTTGCCTATCTTTCAGGCGCAAGGGTTAAGCTGGTAGCATCGAAAATTGGTGCTACCGGCTAGCTCCTGCAGCTTCTGGGTTGTGAGACGAGACCTGGATTTTCAATGCTGGGGCTGCATATGACCTCGGCATTGAAAATCTGTGTTAGATGGATGGGGGGTGGGCTATGCACCGACCAGATGAAAATTGAGCCCATGAAGAATATGTAAATGGGGCTAATCTGGATTTGCTATGAAGAAAGGATATGAAGAGTAATGCAATCAAGAAATTATATTTTATTCTTAATTGCGTTTTTGAATATTTCTATAACTGTTCTTTCACAGAGTATGTTGTGTAGATAAGCTAAACCTCTATTGTAATGCATTTACTGTTACTGTTTTGAATTTCTAGACAGAAGAATGTGAGAAAGCAACAAGGGTGTGACGAAATTTGCAAGGCACTGTGCATGAATGGCATTGCTTTAAACAGGTTTTTAGGGATCAGGTTGAGGATAAGGGGGAGTCAGTGTTGGTTTGGATACTGAGAATTGTGAGCTCATCTGCCCAGAGTGCTAGATACCAAGTGAGAAAGACAATCAATCAGACTCAATGACCAACTAGTCTTAATCATAGGGTTTTCTTTTAAAATTTTTACTGTTACTATAATAATCAGGAAGGATTAGACAGAAAATTGTTGGCAGGCCATGTTATAAAGATGAAGAACACTATAATTCCCCAAGCTATTTTCTATGGACAACTAAAAAGTAGGCACCGATCACAAGGCCATGTCTTAGATTCAAGAACATACTCAAACAGAACCTTCAAATTTGCAAGGTAGACTTCAACAGCTCTGATGACATGACTTTGGACAAAGTTGGATGGAAGTAGCACAGCCACTCGGCTGTCACAAGCTAAAATGGAATGGATAACAAAAATCAGATTGCGCCTAGAAAGGCTGTCTGTGTGGAGACCCCCCCCCCCCACATACCAATCGTATGGTTTCAACAGATACAATGCTGATGAGTAGTAGGATGCTAAACTGGCCGAAGTTGGAGAGAACATCGACTCTGTAATTAGCTCTCTGGGCTAGAGGTCCAGATCTCTAGCCAAACAATCCAGATGCCACCTTGCCCTGGTCAGGACAACATGGAGTAGTGCGTAGTGTGTTAGAATGACTATTCCTGTGTTCTTCACCAAATCCCTCCACACTGGAAAGTACTCTGAAAATCTTAAGGGGGATGACGATGAATAGTTTAAAGAAAATGATATAGATGACTACTCTACGTACAAGCTGAGTATCTGGAAACAGAATATGGTATCCTGAAAGGAAAGCTGCTTACTTGTAATAGGTGTTTTCTGAGAATAACAGGATAAAAATTGATAAATAAAAGTGATGTCATCAATGGCAGCCAAGGATAAAGCACTTTTCTTGAAGCAGTGTTCAAACTGAGCATTTGTGAGACATATGGTATCATCATCATTGCACAAAGCCCTCTGTCTTGTTATACTAGTATTCACAGATAACCTGACTCCTAGGTGAGGGGGGCAGGGATATATGGACTGCTATAATCTGCTATCTATCGCCTGAAAACCTCTATTATAGGTAAGAAACTTTGTTTTCTCAGAGGTAAAGCAGGATAAAAGCTTCACATATGAGAGCCCCAAGCCATGGGTTGCTCCCTAACTTAAAAAAAGGGAAAGCATAACAACATCAGTAGGCTAACAGCATATTTTTTGTTGACAGAAACCCAATATGTGTATTTCATTCTTTTTTTATTTTTTTGAAAAGTCAAACCAAAACAATAAATATGGGCCTAGGTGGGATGGAATTGGCTTCTACCCCTCAAAGAAACTCTGGAGGACTTCTGTCCATATCTGCTGTGTGGGAGTCTGTGTCCAAAACATAATGGGATATCAGTGTGTGTCTCCAACATTATAAGCTTTAAATGTCCTTACAGATGAAGGCTTTCTAGAGTTAGACAACATTTGTTTGGCTATAGCAATCCCAAGTCTAGTTTGGTCAAAAGAAAAAAAGTCTGATTGGACTTTGTAGGGGCCCACTCTAAATAGAAGGCTAAGGTTTGATGGAGCTGTTAGAATTCATTTTGCATTACCCCAAATTCCATTTGAGTCTGTGGGTTCAATTGAAGACTACAGAAGCTCTGCTAGACATAGCACAGACAAAAGTCTTTCTCTCTGAAGAAAAGATAATCACCTTGATTTCCACAGTGAGAGGAACAGGGAAGAGTCAGTGGACATCTATGAGGGGACATGTTGATATACACAAACGGCCCCTGGATCAGTTAATTGTATTATTATTTGTTATTACTATTTTATTTTGTTTGTATTTGTTTTAGATTATTTTATGTATGTTTGTAATTCACCTAGGTTATAATGAGGACTATAAATTTCTTAAATAAATGTACAAAGTTACTGTTCTCTGTAAACCGTTTAATCTGTTTGTTCTATGTGCACCGCTTTGTTCTCTGTAAATATTGTTTGAGTTCTATGTACACCATGTTGACCTCTGCGAAAAGCGGTATAAAAGTTAAGTAAAAAAATAATAATAAATAAATAATACTTGCTTACATTTATGAACATGTGGCCTGGAAAAAAATGCTGGAAGAATGATTGACTAGTTAAGATGGAAATCCAACATCACCTTTGGCAGGCACTTAATAGTGTAGCTCTGTGTACATACTATGCATTCTGTACCTGAATGTAACTTGCCTTGATCTTCTGGAAAGGCATGAGCTAAATACTAATAATAAATAAATAATGGTGGAATTTAGTATAAGGTGATAAGTGACTAGGGCTACTGATTCTGTGGGCTGAAATGGCCACCTCCAAGAATATCACCTCCCAGGTAGGGTACTCCAGTGCACCTAAAGTCCAGAGACTCAAAAAGAGCTTTCATCAGTTAGATCAGATATCCCGAGACACAGTGGAAGGCTTGATGAGAAACTGCACTTGTAACAAGCCTCACATGAATTTTACAATTAAAGGATGTACAGAGATAGATTTGCCTTCTGCATGATGGTGATAAGTGCCAGTTGTTCAGAGCTGAACCCTAACATACTTTATTTGAAGACCTGATTTTGAAATATGCAGGAATTATTCAAGCAGTCTTTTAGTGGGCCTTTCCCTCTCACCGGATGGATAATCTCATCCATTTGAAGCCATATTATCTTCTGGAATTAAGATATATATACTTAAGACCTTTTTTCCAAAATAGGGAAAAAACATTAGATACTAATTTGCCCACTGATCTCTCTTAACAGGAAGGTTCCTAACTTCTGTTCCAAAAAGAGGATGCAAACAGATCTAATACTGGTATGTCCCACTTGAGGAATATCCTGCTTGCTACGCCTGATCCAGGGACCGTTTGTGTGTATCAACATGTCCCACATAGATGTCCGCTGACTCTTCCCGTCCTCCCACTGTGGAAATCAAGGTAATGATCTTTTCTTTAGGGAGAAGGACTTTTGCCTGTGCTATGTCTAGCAGAGCTTCTGTAGTCTTCAACTGAACCCGCAGACTTAAATGGAATTTGGGGTAATTCAAAATGAATTCTAACAACTCCACCAAACAAATGGTTTGTATATGGATTAATTTTTCCCTTCCAGAGTTATGCGCGTGACAATTCAACCTTCAAATAGGGAAACATGCACTTCCAGTCTGTGAAAATACACAGCTGCCATGGCTAGACCTTTGTTAAAACAGGTGAGGCTGGTACAAGGCAAAGTGGCAGTATATGGTGCTGAAAGCATAATTACTCACCTGTGACAGGTTATCTGCGCGAACAGAAGGCATCCATCTTCACATATGGGTGACGTTGGCACTGACAGAGCCCACGTGAGAATGCTCCCCAGCGTCCAACAGAAAAGCTTTTGAAAGCACTCTACTGCCCCTGTGCGCCTGCCTTCCCAACTCCTCAGTTGAGTTTGTTTCTATCATATCTCCCCTCAGCCGTCTCTTTTCCAGGTTAAAGAGCCCTAACCTTTTTAGCCTTTCTTCATAGGAGTATCCTTCCATCCCCTTTACCATTTTGGTGGCTCTTCTCTGAACCTTTTCTAATAACACTATATCCTTTTTAATATACAACGACCAGAATTGCACACAATATTCAAGGTGTGGTTGCACCATGGAACGATACAGAAGCATTATAATATCGTTTGTTTTATTCTCCTTTCCTTATGATACATAGCATTATATTTGTTCTCTTGGCCGCCGCTACACATTGGGCGAAGGGTTTTAACATGTTATCCACGATGACGCCTAAATCTTTTTCCTGGGTGGATGCTCAGTCTTCCAATTTATCCGGTGCCTGTCAGTGCAGCGACTGAACCCTGGAACAAAAGAGAGGAAGCTGTGTGTTTTGTGGAGTTGCAAAAAGATCTATGAATGGGGTTCTCCACATCTGGAAGATCTGAGCAGCCATCTCCCGGTGCAAGGTCCATTCGTGTGGATGAAGGATATGGCTTAGTCTGTCTGCAAGGAAGTTTAGTTACTCACCCGTAACAGCAGGAATCAGTCCTCACATAAGGGTGACATCGGCGCCGACAAAGCCCGTGCGGTAGCTTCTCTCTAGCTTTCAAAGAAGCCTTTGGGAAATGCACCATGCATGCGTGGTCCCCTTCCTGCCTGAGGGTGTCATCTTGCCTCAATAGGATGATATAGCTCAAAGGCAAAAATGACACAAAAAGCAACTCCACAGGGAGGAGGGAAGGTTGTAAGGACTGATTCCTGCTGTACCCGGAGAACACCTGTTACAGGTGATTAACTACGCTTTCTCTGGGAACAAGCAGGAAGTCAGCCCTCACATATGGGACTCTCTAACTACAGGCTACCAAAAACCTGTAAAAGCCATGGGTGACCAGGAAAAGGTGAGCAGTGAGCAGCCGCAATGAGTCCTTGAGAAGACAGACACCTGAGTAGCCCAAGTGTCCAGTGAGAAGCCAGCACTGCGTTAGCTTGAACACACGAGGGCAGGAGTTGCCTACACCCCGAATGGATGACGTAGTACCGCCTGGCCAAAGGCATTGTCCCTAGGGACTCCCTCTCCAGGCAGTAATGAGCTGTGAAGTTATGGACTGAGGACCAAGTGGCAGCCCGGCAGATTTCTGACAAGGGAACGAAACGCAGGTTTGCCACAGATGCTGCCATGGCCCTGATGCTGTGCTCCATGACCTACGCTCCAACGAGAGCCCAGCCTGCTCATAGGCAAAGGCAGTGCAGTCCGTCACCCAGGTGGACAGAGTCTGCTTGGTACCCCTCCCTCACGATCTGCAGTGCCCAGGAGTCAGTGGTGATGGATAGCCACCGGTGGGCATAGAACCAGATGCCCCCCTGTGGGCTGCTGGGCTGGAGCTGGTGCCTGGGGTTTGGGGGCCTTAGGCTTATGAGGGCCATGCCCTTGTCCCTTGGCCTGTTGCACCTGTTGGGGATCTGGGAAGGCCTGGTACTGAGAGTAGTTTCCATAAGTCTTCCTCTTCTTCAGGTAGAAGGACTTTTTATCCGAAGGCTTCCATCGGGAAGGGTCAGCAGTCTTCTTGGAGAACTTGGTCCTCGTCAGGAACTCAGACTCCAACTCTGCAGCCTTATCTGTCATGGATTTGCGAAGAGATTTTCTCCCTGGCAGGGGACATCAATCAATTTGTCCTGAACCCATTACTCTAGGTCAGAGGACTGTAGCCAGGCCTGGTATCTGGCAGTGATGCCCGCCGCAGCAACTCTAGTCACAGACTCAAAGCCGTCATAGGCTGCCTGAGTCATAAACTTGGAGCACTCTCTGACACTCAAGGCCAGGGTCCGGAACCGCTGGAGAGGTTCCTTGGAGAGACCAGCCAAGAACCAGCGAGTTCCTTCGCCAGGTCCCTCAGGTACAATGTCCATGTATGGCTCATATGCTTGGATCCAGCCAGTGAGCATCAAGCTCTGGTAACACTTATTGCCCAGGTATCCAATGCACGGGCCTCCCTCTATGGAGGCACTGAAGAGTGCATCTTCTGGCTCTTACTGTGGCACATGGCTAACTCCACCACCATTGAGTTGCGTGGTAGCTGTGCTTTTTGAAGTCGGGTCTCCAGCAGACCCGATACATTGAGTCCAGCTGTCTGGTCACTATGGGCACCGATGCGGGGGGTCTCCCACATTCGGAGGAGCAGCTGTTCCAGGATCAGGGGAATGAGCACCGTGAATGCATCTTTTGGAGGGGGCCTCGTACTGGAGGATCTCAAGTTCCTTGGTCTGAGAGTCCTCCTCCAACTCTGTCTCGAAGACCAGTGCTTTGGCCATGTCCTGCACGAAGGCGTGGAAAGCCGTGTCCTCATGCGGGGACTGATGCCTGGTCTCAGTGGGAGACGGGTCGGAGGGCATGTCCTGATGACGACAGGTATCCGGGGGCTCGTCATCCTCGGTCTCCCAATCTGACTCGTAGTCTTGGAAGAGCCTTCGTTTTGGAGGGGTCAGCTGTTTTCCTGGAAAGGCATTTTAGGGTGAGATCATTTGTTTCGATCTCCCCTGCCTTTTCCCTCCATTCCTTACCAAAAATGTTTTTCCCCAGTACATGGAATACTGGCTAATTTATCTTGAACCTATTGTTCGTTGGATGTCTGTAACCAGGCCATCCTACAAGCCCCAATGCAGACTGCTGAAGCTCTACTTATTGATTCAAAGGCATCAAAAGAGGCCCTGGTGAGAAACTTGGAAGTGTTTTGGCTTTGCTTGATGAGTATCTGAAAAGCACCTCTTTTATCTCCAGGAAGGAGAGGGGTGAAAGTTTCCAGATCCTTGGTAACATCCTTCAGAAACATGCCCATGTATAGCATGTAAGAGTTTATTCTGGAGGCTAACATGCATGTCTGGAAGCATTTTTGCCCAAAAGCATTGAGTGTCCTGGAATCTCTGCCAGGTGCCATGGATGAATGATTCTTAGAGCTCTTAATTCAGCGCATTGTTGATTCCACCACTATTTAATGGTGTGGGAGCTGAGGTTTTTGAAAGTCTGGGCACTATTGGGTTTTTTATTTATGCCTTAGTGCTGTGTGTCACCCCAATATCAGACCTCACTCACTACTTACAATTTGTGTATAAATGTTTTCCCTTAGCACTCTTGTACTCGGTACATGGTATCGAGTCTCTTACTGACAGGCAGAACCATGAGTGTGGCCTCCCACATCTGCAGCATTAGATCTTGCAGGATATGATGCACCAGTAATGTAGCAGCCTTTATGGGCATTGGAGGGTATTGAAGTATCTACAGTTCCTCTGTCCCTGAGGCTACAGTAATGGCGAGTGCTGTTGCCATATCCTGGATGAAGTCTTGAACGGACATATCCTCTTGAGGGGACCGACGCCGCTCTTTGGGGAGGGTGAAGGGTCCGAAGGGATGTCTTGAAGTCTCGGGAACCGAGTGAGCCCCCGTCAGATTCTGAAGAACTAGAATCTGAGTCTGGTAAGAAATCAAAGTATTGGCGATCCTTGGTTCAACCTCGATGCTTCATAGATATCTAAGGTTGATACCGATACTCGGAGGTATCGGAACCGAGTGTCTGTTGGACACTGGGGATATTGATTGGTTCTAATGAGGGTACCGACGATGCAGTTTTGAGGGCTGTCATCGGCCTGGTAGGCTTGGCTGTAGGTCTGGTACTGAAGCCTTCTCTCCTGGAGCTCTCTATGTTATCAGTATCGAGGCTGCTAGGAGTGCTGCCAAACTCCTCTAGAGGGCCAGCATGCGCTGGTCCATGGAAATTGCTGATGTCTGGGTGGAGTCACCTATGGGTCTGTGTGCCACTGTCCCAGAACACGGCACCAGTAGCTATCCGGAGGTCAATGCCTTGGGAGCATTCCAGAACCCCACTTGTGCTTTGGAGGAGAGATCCTCCTGCTGGGGCTGTTTGGCTGGCTGGTCTGCATCGGAAGCACCTCTTGAGGAGTCTCAATGCTTATATTCTCTGGCCTCGGTATTGGTTCTCAATGTTGATGCTGAGGATTTGGGTGCAGCCAGAGATTGTGACTTACTCTTTTGTTTGGACTTAGAAGAAACCTGAGATCCTTGAGAGGAAGCCAATGCCCTCGAGAAAATTGAGGCTACTGAAATAGAGTCCGAGGCAAACAATGATCTGTACATGTTGGCTCGGTTCTTGAGGCCTCTTTTTGTCATTTGTTGACACAAAAAACAAGAATTGGGCTGATGATCAGGGCCCAAACATTTTAAACACCAGTCATGCTTATCAGTTACTGAAATAATACCGGAACACTTCGTACATTTCTTAAAACCGGTGACCGGTTTGTCCATGCCTTTAAAAAAAAATTGTCTTTGAGTTGAAGAGAAGGCAATGGAGGCCTAGAAGCCTAGTATGGCAGAGTAAACTGCGAAGAAAAATAAAGAGATTAAAAAAGAAATATTTATCGGGACTGGTATCGGATTCGACAGAACCAGCGTCAACAGGAAGGCAGAAGCACGATGCTATATAAAAAAAAAAACCAAACGTTTTTCAGCAGTGACAGGAACGATGCATCCTGCTGTGGAGTGCTCCCAAAAGCTTTCCTATTAGAGGCCGAGGAGTGTTCCTGCATGGGCTCCATCAGTGCCAACGTCACCCATATGTGAAGATTGCATTCCTGTTTGTGCTCGCAATGGGAACCGAGGCCGGGGCCTCCCACATGTGGATCAATATCCAAGATAGGATCGGTGGCACCGGCATGGTGAGGGATTCCCTAGGCGGGGCCTCGTACTGAAGAATATCGAGTTCTTCAGCGCAAGGGTCCTCCTCGGCCTGGGTGACCAGGTTGAGGGCCCAAGCCATGTCCCGAATAAACACCAAAAAGGAGGTGTCCTCAGGCGGTGAATGCCGCTGGAGACCAGGCCGAGAGGGGTCCGATGGGAGATCCTGGTGGGTGCGGGTCTCCGGGGATGTGTCCCCATTGGATTCCTAGTCTGAGAAGTTGGTCGAGGGATCTGAGCCGGGCAGTTTGCCCTGTCCGATAGCCTGGAGCTGGAGGCCCTGGACGATCTCACCCCCGAGGAATGGGAAAGCGAGTGAGACCGACATCGAGGACCCCCACGAGGCCCATGGCTCTCGGGGGTTTCCTGGATGTAATTAGGTGTCCCACGCTAGGGACCCACGGTCTCTGGGCACAGGTCAGCAAAGTTGGCCGTGAACGCCTGCTGGGAAGCAATTAATGCAGAAACGCTGCATTCGAGCACCAGCATATGGGACTCCCACACAAGCGTGGGGCCCTGGGACGCCAATACCGGGGTCACTGGATCAGGCGTCGAGGAGGAGAGGGGGTCCTCACCGGGACAACCCTCAGGAGACTGGGCACCTTCTCCGGAGGCCTCCACTTCTCTGCGAGGTACCTTGCGGGGCCACTCCTTGTTCAACTCTCGAACGCTGAAGGAGGCTGAACGACCGGGCGTGGGAGCGCTCGTGCTTGTCAGGGGCCCCAGACAGTGACTTCGAGGCCTTCTTCTTTTTGCTCCATTCCACCTCAGGGGACCCCTGGTCAGAGTGCCGCCTGGAACGCGATGCTGCAGGAGGGAGAACCCACCGGAGGGGAGACAACCGAGGGTGCCACCGGAGACTCTGAGGCGGCCTTTCGAAAAATGTCTTCAGACTTCTGCTTACGGCTGAGCAGGGCCTTAGAGGACATTTTCTTACAGAGCGAACAGAGCTCTGGGTTATGGTCGGCTCCCAGACACCTTAGACAACAGTCATGAGTGTCCGTAAATGACATGTTCCTAGAGCATCTATCACATTTTTTAAACCCGGTGGCCATGGGGGCAAAAACGGCCCCTGCAAGGTCGAAGTCCCACGCAGCCAGTGGTTAAGAAGAAAAAAGGGCGCGAAGCCTGTAAAGAAACTATTTTTCAAAGTTATCCCTGTAAGCTCCAAAAGGAGAGCAAGGGGAGGGGTAGAGGTCCGGTGCAACCGGAAAAAAGGAAAAGAGCCTGTTAAGGCGAAGAAAACAAAACTTTTTCCGAGGGACGAGGACGTGCATCCGAAGGGCTCCGCTGAAAAAGGGAGACTTAGCAAGATGGCACCCTTGGGTGGGAAGAGGACCACACATGCGTGACAGCAATCCCAAAAGCTTTCTTTGAAAGCTGGGGAATTGCTCCACGCGGGCTCCGTCAGTGCCGACGTACCCATAAGTGAGGACTGACTTCCTGTTTGTTTCTGGAGAAATGCTTGTTATAGGGGCTGCATGTATGCCCACGCCCAGGGCTTCAACTTCAGGGTTACTGTCATTGCCCCCAGAATCTTTAGATAATCCCATGCACTGGAGGCTGAAATGGCCAGAAATTCCTGGAATTGCAAGTTGAACTCGGCCCACTGTTCCACTGTCAGATACACTCTCCCCAGCCGTGTATCGAAGTGAACCCCAATAAACTCCAGGTTCTGGGAAGGCTTCAAGCAGCTCTTGCTCCTCGAGCAGCTGGATCACACGTTGCACTGACTGAAGGACTTCCCTCCGGGTTTCGGCCCGGATGAGCCAGTCGTCCAAATAGGGATGTACACACACTCCCTCACATTTTAGCTGCTGCGACCGCTACCATAACCTTGGAAAGGTTTCTGGGAGCTGTTGCCAATCCTGAACAGCAGTGTGCAAAACTGGAAATGCTTGCCCAGCATCGCAAATCTCAGGAAGCAGCTGTTGATCATCCTTGGTGGGAATATGAAAGCAAACTTCCACCAGATCCAAGGAAGTGAGGAATTCGCCCTTCCGCACTGAGAGAATGACTGACTGGAGTGTCTCCATGTGGAAATGAGGAACCCGCAGACGGCGGTTGATTTCCTTGAGATCCAAAATAGGACAAAAGGAGTTGTCTTTTTTTGGGAATGACAAAGTAGATGGTGTATCTTCCCAGGCCCCTTTCCAAAGGAGGCACCGGGAGGATAGCCCGAAGGGCAAGTTGATTCTAAAGGGTAGCGCGCACAGCTTCTCTTTTGAGTCCAGAAACTAAACAAGAGACAACAAAGGAATCTACAATGGGCCTCATGCACTCCAACACATAGCTGTGCTTTATGATGTCCAGGAACCAACGATCCATAATCAAATGGACCCATCTGCGGTAAAAGAGGCACAGATGACCCACTGGAGATATGCCAGAATGGGCCCCTGCCCATCAGTAAGAGGGGCGGGAAGAGGAAGAAGATTTTCCAGTGGAGGCATTGGAATAGGAAGGTTTGCCTCCATGAAAGGACTAAAACTTTGACCTTCAGTCTAAAAATAGAAACAGCTGGCTTCCCTGGACGGGAGTGCCTAGAGTCCCGGAAACAAAAAAGGAAGCTCTGGAGGAAAAGGACCGGTTGGAACATACCTTGGGCTTGTCTTCCGGCAATCTCTCCCCTCGGTCCTTCACTAGTTTCTCCAGATCCTCACCAAAGAGGAGACTGCCCTTAACCCTTTGAAGGCCTACTTTAAATTTTTAATCCACATTCTGCAGCCGGGTTAATTTTTGCATAATTCAGGAAAATTGTACCCATCTTATTCAATATGTTCTAATAGTGATTTTCCTTCAGCTATGGTCATGTATTATATACCATTTGATAGGAATATTTAGTCAGAATTTTGGATCCCGAGAGTTGTGGGCTCAGCCTGGAAAGGGTTAAAAAGCAATCAAGCCAAACGGCCCTTGGGGACCACATCTGAAGACCAATTCTGAAGTCACAACCAGCTCCCATAGACAAGGCTACCCTCCGCACAGCAAGACGCAGAAGGTCATAAAAGGCATCCGCCAACAAAGCTGCCAGAGACTCCAGGCGTGCAGAGTTCAAATCCTCTAGAAGAAGCAGAACTGCCTGAAGTAGTGTACGAGCTCCCAGAGCACCACACGCCGCAACTTGAACTGCCAAGGAAGAAGTCGATAACACCATCTTCAGAAATCTCTCCACCTTCCAGTCCTGCTGATCCCGGAGGGAAGTCCCGTCCTCTATGGCAGTGGTTGCCATTTGCCCAAGTCCTCTGGAGACCAGGCGTAAATCCTACCTAAAGGAGTGGCCTAGTGGTTGGGGAAATTTACCTCAGGCCGGAAGGTCGGGGATGCAAATCCCACTAGAGGACAGCAACTTTGGGCCAGAAGGACTGGGGTTTCTAGTCCCACAGGTGTTCCTTGTGGTCTTGGGCAAGCCACTTAACCCTCCATTGCCCATGTTCCTTGTAAGTATTAGTGTATGTGTCTCATATCCCCTCGTGTTAAATGTATCCCCCAATTGTGTTGTGACCACTTTGATTGAAGGATAAGGTGGTATAACTGTCTAAATAAATAAACGCCAGGCATTCCTTAAAGCTGTGTCAGGGTGATCACACTCCGCGGAAACCATTTATTGTAACTCCAGTGGGAAGGGAAAAGCCCTGGAAAGTTTTCTAATGCCTAGAATGGGATTAGTAGTGGACTGACTGAGTCCTCTCAAAGGAACTAGAGATACGTAATTCAGTAGTAATGTGGACAATTAAGGCTGTAATTTCCTCCCTGCGGCAAAGATGCACCACTCTCGACTCAACATCATCCTTTAGCGGGGAAACTTCCCCCTCCTCCATGCAACATCTGTGGATGCTAAATCAGTCTGGGATCCCCCCCCCCCTTCAGTGTCATCACCATCACTGTCGGAGGCATCAACCTCGTCCCAAGCTGCATCCTTGGGCAGACAACCACCCCCACAGTCTGGCTTTCTGAACCCTCCCACCAGAACAGAATAGACTACTGGAGGAGCAGGCTGCAAAGGAGTCAGACCCTGACCACCTTTTTAAAGGCTCCAGGCATGATGTAAGAGGACTAAAAATTCAGCTGCTGTTGGATCCAGAACCTTTGGATAGGACACCTGTTGAGGAAGAGACTGCACCTGTGTCACCAGCTGCAGGCCTTGTGGCTGTGGGATCAAAAGAGGGGTAGCAGGAGCTCCCTCCTGGAGCGATACTGACTCCTCTGCTGCCACCGGGAGCCCGAAAGGGGAAACTGCCGCTGCAGCCTACTACTACTAATACTACTATTTATCATTTGTATAGCACTACACAGCATATGCAGTGCTGTACAGACACATGTAAAAGACGGTCCCTGCTCAACAGAGCTTACAGTATAGTCAAGACAGACAACATAACAGCTGAGGACAAGGGTATATCTAGGGGAATGGTAAGGAAACACATAGGAGATTAAGCGGATCAGGATCCAAAAGCGGTCTTGAAGAGGTGAGTTTTCAGTCTGGATTTGAAAAGGGTCAGAGATGAAGCCTGACACACAGACTCAGGTAGTTTGTTCCAGGTATAAGGAGCAGCAAGGTGGAAGGACTGGAGTTGGCAGTAGAAGAGAAGGGCACAGATAGAAGGGATCTGCCAGAAGAGTGGAGTTCCTGAGGAGGAGTGTAGGGGAGAGATAAGAAAGGAAAGGTAGTGAGAAGCAGCAGAATGAATGTACTTTAGGTCAGTAGGAGAAGCCGCTGAAGGAGGAGCACCAGACTGCCCTGAAATCGGAGCCATGGAAGAAGACGCAGTGGAAGTCTCCCTGGAGTCGGCTGTACAAGTGGCACAGAGGCAATCAACCAGACGTTGCCATCACTTATCGCAGCTGAGGTACTGAGGGAGTGAAGAAGCAGGCATGTCTGTGAAGGCCGTCAAAATGGCGCATGTGCATACACACAGGACTCAGGCCTACAAAAGCGGGCGGGAAGAAGGTCGCAGAGACTGACCGCCAGAAAGGACACCCCAGACTGCACTTACAATTCGGCGATCTTCACTTTGGCAGCAGACAGAGAACTCAACGTGAATGGACTCTCCAAATGCGATTTCCACCAGGGGAGGGGGGGCTCAGTCAGACACATGCCTTTCCTCTTGACTCTTCTTTAAAAAAAAAAAAGAACTTTATACAAATGGAAATCAAAGAAATACAATTTTAAAGAACTTTTAAGGTATTCAATAGGCCCTCCCTTGAAGGATCCTCCTGATCCTGTGATAACCCCAAGCTACACTGGCTCTCACAGCCAGGAGCTCGTCCCTATGAGAGGAAGTTGAGATCAGCCAGAGGAGTATCTCATATATGCCCTGGGGCCCCAATATGACCAAGCTCAACTGGTCCTCAAACCTGCCAGGAGCTCCAGGTCTGAGTTGCAGAGAAGAGCAACCACCATCTGCTGGAGACAGAGAGAATGCTGGAGGGTGTCCCTAGCTGCACCAGGTTTTATGTCAGTGATGATGTCACAACATTGTTTGAGGTTTTTCTCTGTCTCCATCATCTGCTGGCAGGAGAAGATAATCCATTCATCTGGACTGGTCTAGCAGGAAGATCTGGAATGACAGGGTAACCTAAAAACAGAAAGGAAGCCTGACAAAGGTCAGTCATCTAACTCTTCTTGCCAGAAACTTTAGCTGATACTTCTAAATGCAGAATGTGGACTCTCTCTAGGGATGGGTTCTTGACAGGTGTGGAGTGACTCTAGGAAATAACATTAATAGGTAAGCCCTAATTTTTCCTTCCTCATCATCCCTCCAAACCAGACTAGACACATGGGATGCACCAAAACAGTAACTAAATAGGAAGAGGTCCTGCCAAACCTGCCACCAATACCCTGACTCCAAAGGTTGTGCCTTATCTTATCTAAATATCTGCCCTATAATACTTGACAAAGGCATGCAGAGACAATTATATAGCTGCCTTACAAATATCCTGCAGTGGAACCACATTATGTTTAGCCCAAGAAAATGTCTATACCTTAGTGGAATAAACTCACAGTCTGAGAGGCTGACGCAATAGATTCTTTGATCCACCATGTTACTGTCCCCTTCAAGACTGCCTCACCTTTTCTGGGACTACTGAACAACATAAAATGATGGAATGATTGTGGAATTCTCTGGTGACCCTTGAATATCTCTGCAGGACTCTCCGCACATGCAACCAATGGAGTTCCCCAGAGTCATTGCCATCCCTTGTATCCTGAAAAACTGGAGGTGAGACCAACTGGTTAACATGAAACAGAGATTTCAGTTTGGGCAAAAAGGATTGAGTCAGACAAATCATGACTTATCCTTCAATATCACAAGGAAGGGCTCTCAACAAGACAGTGCCTGAAATTTCAAGATCCTCCTAGCTGGGCATATCACTATTAGAAAATGGCTTTTAGAATGGCATCCTTAAGAGAAGCTATTGTGTCAGTGTATATACCTTGCGATTGACCAAGGCAAATAAAACCAAATCAAAATCCCATAGAGGAACATTGCAAATGATTCATGCCCATGTGACATCCAGGTGACTGAACAAGAACCAACCTTGGACAAGATCTCTGTAACAGACATGGTCGCTTCCTGAATCCATGAGTTTGAGGCTAACCCCTTGTTCAGACCATCCTACAAAAAGTCCAAAATGTCTGGTAGGGCCGCTCCAAAGACTCAGAGCCTATGACCTTTACATTACGTTTCAAACATCTTCCACATTTGGACATACTCGAGAGACATGGACCTCTTTTGAGAATGCAACAGTGTTGACCTGACCTGACTAGAACAACCTCTTCTTCTCAACCTCGCCCTCTCAAGAGCCAGGTCATAAGAAACACAGAAAGGCATCCAGCATCTGAATGGGATCCTGAAATAGGAAGCCTCTTGCCTCAAGAAACAGCAACAGATCTCCCAGCCTAATGAGATCCGCATACCATGGCCAGTCCAGAGCCACCAGGACCACCTGAATGATTATCTTCTGGATCACCCTGTCCAACAGCAGCCACAGTGGAAACAAATGCAGCAACCCTTCTCCTCCATGGTCACTGCTGAACCAAAGCAGCCTGGCCCTCTGCAAGATGTTCCTTCCTGCAATTGTAAAAGCTGGGTACCTTGGCATTTTCCTTGGTTGCTATTAGATCGATCACCAGTTCCCCAGCACTGAACAATTTGAATGAATTTTGTGTCTGATAGGTTCCACTCTCCAGAGTCCAATGTGGTTCTGCTCAGGAAATCCACCTGTGAACTACCAAATGTGGTGCAAAATGTTCTTCCATTCATTAAAGAGACCGATCTACTACCCCTGCTACCTGCTTGCTTCGAGTACTGCCCTGTGAATCGATGTAAGCTATCACAGTCGTATTGTCCGACAAGATTCAAATTGCTTTGTGATTCACCAATAGAAGAAGGGCCTGCAGGAACAGGCGCACAACCCACATCTCCAAGCAACCGATGAACTACTAAGACTCCTCCAGCTTTGCCCAGAAATGGGTCACCTAATTGCTGATGCTCACATCCACTGTAACTGTGACCCACTCTGGAGTCTCCAAAGGCATACCAGTTGCAAGATTCTTCTCCTGTATCCACCTGTACAGGTTAGATCTTACCTCTCTCCAAAAAGGGAGCGTCACCTGCAGGTCTTGCTTCTGAGCTGACCACCTAGAGAGGACTGATCTCTGAAGCCAATTCATATGGCTTCAAATCAGAGCCGCCGTCACTGACTTGAAGATAGCGCTAAGCTCTGGGACACCTCAACTTGTGCAAATTGGTGATTTGCAAATGCAGCTTCTGAATTCTGCCTCTGGTCAAAGACATCTTTTCTCTTTAGGTATTGAACAGGGCCCCTAAATATTCCAGTGATTGACCTGAGACCAGCTTTCTCTTCATGAAAGAGAACTCGCAGGAATCAAATTACATGTTGTGACCAATTCACTTTACTCAAAAAATATCACCTGAATCAGCCAGTCAGCCAGGTATGGATGGATCAGAATACCTTCATTCTGAAGAGCTGCTGCTACAACCACTGTCAACTTGGAGAAAGTTCTTGATGCTGAAGCTAATCAAATACCAAACCCAAAAACCTATTTGTTTCCCCACATGTAATCACAGTCAAAAGAAAGAGGAACCAATTAACCCACAAATTTTTGTTGGAACGTACGCCTAGAAGGAAGGAAAGAAACCTCCCCTTCTCGTAGCGTATTGTTCCGTTTTTATCTTTTGTTAAAATTTAGGGATTCACCCCTAAGAAAGGATCAAGGGACCATAACCCCAATACCAACTAGTGCTTAATAATGTTCAAACACAGTACTTAGCTTGAGGTCGTCCTTTTCTTAACGACGTGCACTGCTAACAAACTCCCAAAGAAACAGCATCACCATAGTTGGAAGTTGAGGTCCACCGCCATTATGGGACTCAGATTACTCAAGACCCGACTGTTGGACTACTCAGCAGCGTATAGTGAAAGAAAGACACTCAAGACATGTCCAATGATCAACTTCACAGAAGCGTGACTGGTGACCCAACGTTGTTACGTTTCGAGCCTCCGGTATTCCTGGCTCTTCTTCAAACCTTATCGCTCTTTGTTGACTCCAGACATACTGATCGTTTTAAAAGACCAAAGAGAATCACATGACCAATTGGTATCCAATGGGCACAGAGAAAACGCAGATAGCAACCTAAATAATTGTCCGCCATTCCACTTGAGAATTTAAACCCTGAGGGCTGACAGAACTAAGTAAATAAATCCAAAATTGTTCCCGGAGGGTGAGTCGAGATTGTCTATCACCCCCCCTGCTATGGGGCGGTATAAAATCAATTACTCGCCACCTTAAGTCTTGGAGACTATGATTGTGTTCCTGGCAATAAAGTACTAGAGGGGCAGTAATAACTCCCCTATTGATGCGGGAACGGTGTTCCTGGAGTCTCTTCTTCATGCTTCGAGACGTTTCCCCCACATACACCAGGGGACATGGACAAATTATCATGTATATCACAAAAGGTGTCAAACATGTTGTGGCAAATTTATTCGTATACCGATAATGAGACACAGGATGTTCCCAGGATATCCCCTCCAGTGTAGTTTCACAAAGCTCACATTCCATATATTTGTAATGACCCATAGGGGTATTATCCATCTCCAAATGAGATTGTCTACCATGATGCACTATCCAGTCGGCTATATTCCTACCCCTCTGAAGGCCAAACATCAATGGTTTATTAAAAGAAGAATGGATTGATAATATAGACCAATGAGATTTAAGGATTCGCATAACATCTGACGTACCAGGCATATACGGTAATACACCCACAAAAGGGGGGTCTACAGTTTGTGGAGAATCAGCAGACTGTACCGATGGAATCTCCCACCATTCAGTGTGATTAAAGCGGGCACGATGGTAAGCCCGGTTAATTATTGAGCGAGGGTAACCACGTTCCAGCAAACGCTCCTTCAAATGTGTTGCTTGAACCTTGAAGTCTTCCAGAGTGGAACATAAGCGGCGCAACCTTAAAAATTGACCAATCGGTAGACCCCGTCTCAGTGGACCGGGATGATAACTATGGTAGTGTAGTAGTGTGTTCCGCTGAACCTCCTTCCGATATAAAGTAGACCTTATTGACGAACCCTCTTTAATTAGGCGGATATCCAAAAAGTCAATGGTGGTCATGTTAACAATTGGTGTAAATTGGAGATCCGCAGATAAAGAATTTATCCACAGAAAAAATTCATTCAAGGAAGCAATCGAATCCATCCAAAAAAAGAAGATGTCATCTAAAAATCTCGTCCACATAAGTATCCATTGAAACCATTGAGAAGGATAAACAAACCGAGTTTCAAATTCCGCCATAAAGAAAGTAGCAACAGAGGGGGCCACTGTCGCCCCCATTGCGATGCCATAGATCTGTTGGAAATATTGGTCTTCAAAAGTAAAGTAATTTTTTGTCAGGACCAACCTTAATAGGTGTAATACAAAAGATTTGGGCAATCGAGCAGGCAACACAAAAGGAACATAGTCGGCCATTCGCAAGGCCGCCTCCTGCTCAATATTCATATATAGCGCTTTAATGTCCATCGTAACCATATACCAGTTAGACTTATCCCCTGGTAAGGCTCTCAGGACAGAGAGAAAATGAAAGGAATCCTTAATATACAACTTTATAGTTGGTAGGAGGGGCCGAAAAAACAAATCACAAAACTGTGAGAGTGGTTCAAGAAGGGACCCCCGACAGGAAACGATCGGGCGACCCGGGGTATTATGTAAGTCCTTATGAATTTTAGGTATCATGTATATTATTGGCATAACCGGACTTGATGGATTGAGAAACTGGTATTCTTGAGAGGTAATCCAACCATTCGCCAGAGCTACCGATGTTATCTCACGAATTTCCATTTGAATAGAAGCCGTGGGATTTTCATGCAATAAAAGATAATATTTCTCATCCTGAAGGTGTTCCTTCACTATTCTCCGATATTGTTGAACATCCTGGACAACAATGGCCCCTCCCTTGTCCGCTCTATGGATGACAATGTCAGTATAGTCACGTATCGATCGTAATGCTATATTTTGCTTTTTATCAAAATTAGAAAAACTTTTTCGCCCCTCCGCTCTCTCCCATCGCGCTACATCACGTAAAACTAATCTCTGAAAGGTATCTATTGCAGGATCCGTCACTCCAGGCGGGAGCCATTGATTGGTCAATTTTTAAGGTTGCGCCGCTTATGTTCCACTCTGGAAGACTTCAAGGTTCAAGCAACACATTTGAAGGAGCGTTTGCTGGAACGTGGTTACCCTCGCTCAATAATTAACCGGGCTTACCATCGTGCCCGCTTTAATCACACTGAATGGTGGGAGATTCCATCGGTACAGTCTGCTGATTCTCCACAAACTGTAGACCCCCCTTTTGTGGGTGTATTACCGTATATGCCTGGTACGTCAGATGTTATGCGAATCCTTAAATCTCATTGGTCTATATTATCAATCCATTCTTCTTTTAATAAACCACTGATGTTTGGCCTTCAGAGGGGTAGGAATATAGCCGACTGGATAGTGCATCATGGTAGACAATCTCATTTGGAGATGGATAATACCCCTATGGGTCATTACAAATGTTTGGAATGTGAGCTTTGTGAAACTACACTGGAGGGGATATCCTGGGAACATCCTGTGTCTCATTATCGGTATACAAATAAATTTGCCACAATGTGTTTGACACCTTTTGTGATATACATGATAATTTGTCCATGTCCCCTGGTGTATGTGGGGAAAACGTCTCGAAGCATGAAGAAGAGACTCCAGGAACACCGTTCCCGCATCAATAGGGGAGTTATTACTGCCCCTCTAGTATTTTATTGCCAGGAACACAATCATAGTTTCCAAGACTTAAGGTGGCGAGTAATTGATTTTATACCGCCCCATAGCAGGGGGGGGTGATAGACAATCTCGACTCACCCTCCGGGAACAATTTTGGATTTATTTACTTAGTTCTGTCAGCCCTCAGGGTTTAAATTCTCAAGTGGAATGGCGGACAATTATTTAGGTTGCTATCTGCGTTTTCTCTGTGCCCATTGGATACCAATTGGTCATGTGATTCTCTTTGGTCTTTTAAAACCATTCGTAAAACCATTTACGTATTCCATGTATATAGTTCTATATATATATGTTATCTAGTTAACATACTACATATTCCATGTATATAGTTCTATATATATATGTTATCTAGTTAACATACTACATATTCCATGTATATAACTCTCCCAGTTTAATCCAAGTTGTTACCCCTGTTTTATGTAACACTGAACAGCCTGTTGTTCCGGTGCTAGTTGTTGTTCCATGTGAACCGCGCTGATCCCAAAGAGTGCGGTATATAAGAAACTGAAATAAATAAATAAATAAATAAATAAATAAAACGATCAGTATGTCTGGAGTTAACAAAGAGCGATAAGGTTTGAAGAAGAGCCGGGAATACCGGAGGCTCGAAACGTAACAACGTTGGGTCACCAGTCATGCTTCTGTGAAGTTGATCATTGGACATGTCTTGAGTGTCTTTCTTTCACTATACGCTGCTGAGTAGTCCAACAGTCGGGTCTTGAGTAATCTGAGTCCCATAATGACGGTGGACCTCAACTTCCAACTATGGTGATGCTGTTTCTTTGGGAGTTTGTTAGCAGTGCACGTCGTTAAGAAAAGGACGACCTCAAGCTAAGTACTGTGTTTGAACATTATTAAGCACTAGTTGGTATTGGAGTTATGGTCCCTTGATTCTTTCTTAGGGGTGAATCCCTAAATTTTAACAAAAGATAAAAACGGAACAATACGCTACGAGAAGGGGAGGTTTCTTTCCTTCCTTCTAGGCGTACGTTCCAACAAAACTTTGTGGGTTAATTGGTTCCTCTTTCTTTTGACTGTGAAGCTAATCAAATGGCAGGGCCAAAGTGCTTTCCCAAGACTGCGAACAGTAGGTACTTCTGATGGTCTAGCTGAATGGGAATATGAAAGCACACCTTTATGAATTCCAAGGAAATCAAAACTTCTCCCTAACGAATTGCCAGCATGACTGAGCTCACAGTCTCCATCCAAAACCTATGTATAAGAAATGCCTTGTTAACCTGCTTTAGATCTAAAATAGGCCGATAGGTGCCTTCCTTCTTCTGGACCATAAAATAAAAGAAATACTTTCTGCGGCCCCTCTCCTCTGGAGGAACAGGAACAATGGTCTCTAAAAGCAGCAGCCTCTGCAGAGTTTCCCTTCCTGTTCCAATCTAGTGAGGATAATGTTAGGGAGACTTCATAAAAGCATCTAAGAGGACAGGCCAATTTTAGAGCATAGCCCTCAGAAACTACTTTGAGGATCCATTGGTCCGAAGTAATGTGGGCAGGGTGACATTTAAGGTTTTGGCATTCACAGGCAAGACCAGACAGCAGATACCAGACAGTGGGGTAGTGTCAGAGATCCCAAAAAATTGGAATGTCAAAATAGGAGCAAAGAAGGCCACGGTGCCACAATAGTATCCTTCAAAGCAGCACCTGC
Source organism: Ichthyophis bannanicus (assembly GCA_033557465.1). Classification (NCBI taxonomy): domain Eukaryota; kingdom Metazoa; phylum Chordata; class Amphibia; order Gymnophiona; family Ichthyophiidae; genus Ichthyophis; species Ichthyophis bannanicus. The sequence continues at coordinate 129,707,555 of CM066048.1, forward strand.
CTATGGCCCTAAATAAATGAGCGCAAACTCCTTTGGGGCCTGAGTGTTTTCACCTTCAAAAATTGAAACCTTAGCAATTGCCTATACCTAAATCTAGGCCTGAATGTGGGTCCATCTCCAGTAAAAACATTTTAAATGTATGCCCTCTGGCTGTACTGGAGAACGGACCCTTCAAATCTGTCGTGGGGAAGTCTGGAGTTGCGCCATTTACATTCTAATCTCCTGAGACTGCGTAGGGAATTGCGTAAGTCAGCTGTAAACCATATAGCAGACTGCAATTTCTTTGAAGGGTTATTTTCACTGTGTAGGGAAAGTAGCAAAGCCTGGCTTAGGGTTAGGTTCCAAGCGTGTATAATATCATCTAGATCAGTGGAGTAGGAATCAAGTTTAGGTAGGGTTTCATGAAGGAATGCGTCTTTGATAAATGGTTTGAAGCGACGAGCTGGTGGTGATGCAGTCTTGATAGGTGCATCTGGGATGGAAGCTGGAATGTGGAATATAATGGCTTTGTGGTCTGACCAAGGGACAGGAAGGATTTGAGGCTGGAAGGAGAAGCTGGAGCCATATGAGAGCGAGGAAGCAAAGAATAAGGTCCAAGGTGTTTCCTCTAGAGTGGGTAGGGGTATGTATTGGCTGATCATATTTAAGAGCAGACATTGCGTCTAGAAAAGCTGAGGAGATTTTGCTTGATAAAGCTGGCAGGTTGAAGTCTCCCATTATCCAGAGAGGTATTGAATTTGATGAATGATTACAGACCATATCCAGAGGTATGGAAATGTCATCCGCACACTTGGCTGGGGCCCGATAGATCAGTGTTATTGCTACTTGTTTATTAGCAATAATGATTGAGTCGAGATTAGAAGAGTTGAGGGAGTTAATGAGATGGAATTGCAGGTCAGATCTGGCCAGTATAAGGGTATCACCCCCTCTTCTGTTAGTTCTTGGACAGTTGTAAAGATAGTAGTTGGGGAGCTTTAGTTGATTGGTAAGGACTGAATCAGTGTCTGTGCGCCATGATTCAGTGATGAGGATCAGGTCTAGTTTATGGTTGTCAACATAGTCACCAATGATTGGCCATTTATTCCGGATCATAAGAACATAAGATATGCCATACTGGGTCAGACCAAGGTCCATCAAGCCCAGTATCCTTTTTCCAACAGTGGCCAATCTAGGTCATACGTACCTAGCAGTTTCCCCAAAAAAGACAGGTTCCACAATGCTTGTACTGGGTCAAGCATTGATATCCTGGGTCCCTTTTTAATAATGGTTTATGGAGCTTTCCTCCAGGAACTTGTCCAAACCTTTTTTAAACCCAGCTACACTAACAGCCTTTACTACATCCTCCGGTAACAAATTCCAGAGTTTGATTACACGTTGAGTGAAAAAATATTTTCTTTTATTAGTCTTAAATAGTTTACCCTGTAGCTTCATTGCATGTCCCCTAGTCTTTCTATATTCTGATAACGTAAACAATCGATCTATGTTTACCTGTTCCACTCCGTTCATTAATTTATAGATTTCTATCATATCTCCCCTCAGCCGTCTCTTTTCCAGGTTAAAGAGCCCTAACCCTTTTAGCCTTTCTTCATAGGAGTATCCTTCCATCCCCTTTACCATTTTGGTGGCTCTTCTCTGAACCTTTTCTAATAACGCTATATCCTTTTTAAGATACGGCGACCAGAATTGCACACAATATTCAAGGTGCGGTCTCACTATGGAACGAACGATATAGAGGCATTATAATATCTTTTGTTTTATTTTCCATTTCTTTCCTTATGATACCTAGCATTCTATTTGCTCTCTTGGCCGCCGATGCACACTGGGCCGATGGTTTTAACATGTTATCTACAATGATGCCTAAATCTTTTTCCTGGGTGGTGGTTCCTAATGTGGAACCTTGCATCGTGTAAACATATTTTGGGTTGTTCTTCCCTAGGTGCATAACTCTGCACTTGTCCACATTAAATTTCATCTGCCATTTTGATGCCCAGTCTTCCAATTTATCAAGATCCTCTTGCAATTTACCACAATCCTCTTGGGTTTTAACAACTTTAAATGGTCTTGTGTCATTTATTTATTTATTTTATTTTATTTTATTTAGCTGTATTTATATCCCGCTTTTCACCGGGTCAAAGCGGTCAATTGGGAGATACATTTAACATGAGGGGATATGACACACATACACTAATACTTACAGGGAACATGGGCAATGGAGGGTTAAGAGGCTTGCCCAAGACCACAAGGAGTGCCTATAGGACTAGAAATCCCAGTCCCTCCGGTCTGAGATTGCTGTCCCCAGGTGGGACTTGAACCCCCGGTCCTCCGGCCTGAAGTACCTTGTCCTAACCACTAGGCCACTCCTCCCATCTGCAAATTTGATAACCTCACTCATTATTCCCTTTTCCAGGTCATTTATGAATATGTCAAAAAGCAGCGGACCCAGCACAGATCCCTGGGGTACACCACTATTCACCTTTCTCCATTGGGAAAATTGGCCATTCAGCCCTACCCTCTGCTTTCTATCTTTTATCCAGTTCCTGAACCACAATAGTACACTGCCTCCTATCCTATGACTCTTTAGTTTTGCCAAAGGTCTCTGATGAGGGACCTTGCCAAAGGCTTTCTCAAAGTCCAGATACACAATATCAACCGACTCACCTTTGTCTACCTGTTTATTCACACCTTCAAAAAAACATAACAGATTAGTAAGACAAGATCTTCCTTGTCTAAAACCATGTTGGCTGTCTCCCATTAGGCCATGACTATCTACATGCTGAGTAATTTTGTTCTTTAATTTTCCCGGTACTGACGTCAGGCTCACCGGTCTGTAGTTTCCTGGATCACCCTTGGAACCTTTTTAAAACTTGGCGTTACAGTGGCGATCCTCCAATCTTCAGGTATTACAGATGATTTTAATGAAAGTTCACAGATTACTAATAGCAGGTCTGCAATCTCATATTTCAGTTCTTTCAACACCCTTGGATGTATACCATCCAGCCCAGGTGATTTGCTACTCTTCAGTTTATCTAATAGTTGTAATACATCTTCCTGATGTATCGATATTTCCTTCAATTCTTCCGCACCTTTAAATACCACTTCAGTCATGGGTAACATCCCTACATCTTCCTCAGTAAAGACTGAAGCAAAGAATTCATTCAGTCTCTCCGCTATCGCCTTGTCGCCTCTTAGTGTCCCTTTAACCCCTCTATCATCTAATGGACCAACTGACTCACAGGATTTTTGCTACGAATGTACTTGAAAAAGTCTTTATTTCACGTTTTTGTTTTCGCAGCAAGCTTCTTCTCAGATTCTCCCTTTGCCTGCCTTATCTCAATGCCTTGCATTTGACTTGCCAGTGCTTGTGCTGTTTCCAGGTTTCGTCGTTTGGCTCTTTTTTTCCATTTCCTGAAAGATGCTTTTTTGGGAACAACAGCCTCTCTGACCCCACCTTTAAACCATGCTGGCAGTTTTTTGGACTTCCTTCCACTTTTCTTAAAGCTTGGAATACAGCTGGTCTGGGCTTCCAAGATAGTATTTTTCAACAACACCCAAGCTTGATGTAAGTCTTTAACCTTTGCAACTGCTCCTTTTAGTTTTTTCTTAACTATTTTCCTCATTTTATCATAGTCTCCCTTTCAAAAGTTAAAAGGTAGTACTGTGGAGTTCCTTACCATCCCTCCTCCACTAATTAAATCAAATGTGATCATGCTATGATCACTATTGCCAAGTGGCCCCAACACCCTTATCTCTTGCACTAGATCTGGTGTTCCACTAAGGACTACGTCTAATATGGCTTCCCCTCTGGTCGGTTCATGAACCAACTGCTCCAAGAAGCAGTCATTTATTTCATCTAGGAACTTTATCTCCCTAGCATGTCCTGCTGTGACACTGACTCAGTTGATACCGGGGTAATGAAATCACCCATTATTATTACTGCGCTGTAACTTTTGTTAGCTTCCTTGATTTCTTTGAGCATTTCATCATCCATTTGTTCATTCTGGCCAGGCGGTCGATAATACACCCCCACTGCTATCGCCTTCCCCTTTTTACATGGAATTTCAATCCATAGAGATTCTACAGCAAATTTTGTTTCCTGCAAAACTTTAATCCTTTCTGACTCAATGCCCTCTGTAACATAGAGCGCAACCCCTCCACCAATTTGATCAGGTCTATCATTACGATCTAGTTTGTACCTAGGTATCACAGTGTCCCACTAGTTGTCCTCCTTCCACCATGTCTCTGATATTCCAATCATATCTAACCTCTCATTTAGAACTATATATTCTAACTCTCCCATCTTATTTTTTAGACTTCTAGCATTTGCATACAAGCATTTTAGAGACTGTATTTTATTCATATTAATCTGGCTATTGGTAGGCATGGGTAATTTGGGATCTTAAAGTTCTGTCTGCTCCATACTCGAGGGCATTTGGGCTAGTTTACTCTTTTTTTGGAACCTTTCTGCTTTTGGTAGTATCCTTCAAGGATACATTCTTCCGAACCATGCGCTCTTGGGCGACTGTCGGCTTTCCCCTATTGTCTAGTTTAAAAGCTGCTCTATCTCCTTTTTAAAGGTTAATGCCAGCAGCCTGGTTCCATCCCGGTTAAGGTGAAGCCCATCCCTTCGGAAGAGCCCCTCCTTTCTCCAGAATGTTCCCCAGTTCCTAACAAATCCAAAACCCTCATCTCTGCACCATTCTCTCATCCACACATTGAGACTCCGAAGCTCTGCCTGCCTTTTGGGTCCTGCGCATGGAACGGGAAGCATTTCGGAGAACGCTACCCTGGAAGTTCTGGATTTCAACTTCCTACCTAAAAGCCTAAATTTAGCCTCCAGAACCTCCCTATCACATTTTTCTATGTCATTAGTACCGACATGTACCAAGACAGCAGACTCCTCCCCAGCACTATCTAAGACCTTATCTAGGTGGCGCGTGAGGTCCACTACCTTCGCACCAGGCAGGCATGTTACCAGGCGATCCTCACGTCCACCAGCTACCCAGCTGTCTACATGCCTAATGATCGAATCACCAACTATAACGGCGCTCCTAACCCTTCCCTCTTGGGCACATGGCCTTGGAGAAACTTCCTCGGTGTGAGAGGGTTTTACATCACCTTGAGGACAGGTCCTAGTTACAGGATCACTTCCTGCCACACCAGGGTGATGCTCTCCTGTCACGTGACCTCTCTCCTCCATGGCAACAGGGATGCTGCCAGACTGGAGGTGGGACTTCAGGACTATATCCCTGTAGGTCTCGTCTATGTACTTCTCGGTCTTTCTTATGTCTTCCAAGTCTGCTACTCTAGCCTCTAGAGAACGGACTTGTTCCCTGAGAGCAAAGAGCTCGTTGCACCTAGTGCACATGTAAGACCTCTCACCAACTGGGAGAAAATCATACATGTGACACTCAATGCAAAAGACTGGAAAGCCCCCATCTTGCGTTTATAAGCATGCATTTTAGGGCTTTATCATCCGAAGGCTTTTGTGTAAGGGGTTTACCAGGGGGCTGGCATAAGATATGAATGATGAATTGCTTTCTTGACTGCCTTGGTGGTCTCATTGAGTTGAAAATGTAATCTTGTCTGTTACGGCCATAGCCCTGTATTGTGGGGATTAGGACATGATGGTAGGAAAAGGATCCTTCAGGTATGATGGATAGGGCCAGGCAAAAAAGAAAAAATGTTGTAGGGAATTAGAATAGGCATTGTGAAGGGAAGGAGGAATGTCTTTATGGAGGAGTAGTAAGCAGAAGAGTGGCTGGTTGGAACAGGTGTAAGCAGAGATAAAATAGATAGTAACAATATGATAATACACTGTAATAGCTTCTATTCAGTGCTATAAAATGTGGTTAGATGTTTCAATGCTAAATATCAGAAGGATCCAGTAGACAATGAATACTAAGGCAACTTAAGAAAGGAATATCTAGATAATATCAACATAAAACATAAACTTAAAATGAGTAGATTGCACATTGCCTGAAAATTATGCTTTTGTCAAGATTGCCTGAGAACCATGCCTAAGGGCCACGCCAAAGGGCCCTCTGGCGAGGCCCTCAGGCACGGGCCCGCCAGGCGCTTTAAATTTAAATGGAAAATCCTCTTCTGGTTGGCCCTGAGCCTGGGAGCTGGGAGAGGCTGCTCACCGGCAATCAGGGAGCCGACGATCTTCTTGGCGGCAGTGCTGCACAACTCGCGCCTAGAGGTGCTTTAAATTTAAATGGAAGGTCCTCTTCTGGTTGGGCCTGAGCCTGGGAGTGGCTGCTCTTCTTGTTCCCCCGCTCACCGGCAATCAGGGAGCTGATGATTCTCTTGGCAGTGGTGCTACACAACTCCTTGTGCCTAGAGGCACTTTAAATTTAAATGGACCACCGCACTGCTATTATGTCAAGGAAGAAGGAATACCACACCAAAATCCTGATGCGCTCATTCAATAGGCCCCGAGAACTCTTTTGTTTAATCCAGTCTCTTACGAAGGATACCCTGATCCAACAAACAAATAACTTGCCTCACCCACAAGACTTCGCTGAACACTTTCATAATAAAACCAAAATGACCACCAATCATCCGGTGGAGCCTTCTACAGACAGCCCTTCATCAATAAACAACAATATACCTGCACTGACCTCCTTCTACCCATACTCTACAGATCAAATTGAAAATATAATAAAAGGACTTAACTCCACTACCTCACCTACTGATCCTTGCCCAGCCCACTGGATCAAGTCTTCTTGTACTGAAGTCCGTACATATCCAAAATCGCTCACCTTTCCTTCAATAAGGGTATGGTACGAACACCTCTGAAAACAGCCACCATCAAACCACTTCTAAAAATCACAGGTTAGATCCTAGAGACCTGAACTCCTACTGTTCTATATCCAGTCTTCACTTCCTAACCAAAATAATTGAAAAAATAGCACAACAACAAATCCAAGACCACACTGACTCCTATGCTCCGCTGGATCCTGTGACAGAGACGCCCATCTTGAACCCATGAGAATAGAAAAGGACATGGAATTGAACTTAGGGGAGAGCCCAGTTGTGTATTTCAAGGGTAACCTGAACCCTGCATACACCGATACCCACAAAATCCCTGCCTGGCCTGGATCTCAGGCCCCGCGAAGGGAGAGAAAAAAGAGAGAGAGAAAGCCCAGGGTGCCACACCCAGACTCCTATGAGGTCCCGGCAGGCATGAGAAGAGATTATCATCACCTGGGAAGGACCGGAAGGGAGGAGGAGGGGCTGGAACCCTGGAGGGGGAAATATAAACCCCTGCTAAAGCTGGAGAAAGGAGGGAAGCTGGAGAAACAAGGGAGGCTGGAGAAACAAGAGGCTCAGGAGAGTCAAAAGAAGCTGGAGACGCAGCGGAGCCATAGAGGAGAGCCCTGGGAGGAGCTGAACCACAGGGAACATAGCCGAGATGGGCCGAAGGCTGAAGGTACTGACCGGCTGTCTCGGGTAGAGCTGGGAAAGGAGTGACTCTAGGACCCAAGGGGGAGCTGTTTACTGAGCATTGCTTTGAGAACTCAGAACGGGACACCGCTCCAACAATTGAGTAGAGCTGGGAAAGGAGTGACTCTAGGACCCAAGGGGGAGCTGTTTACTGAGCATTGCTTTGAGAACTCAGAACGGGACACCGCTCCAACAATTGAAGATATGCAAGTCGATACTGCTAAGGATGACTTGAGGGCTATGGATATTCCTATGGACTGTACTTTATGCCAAGCCAAGTGCATTGAACCGTTATGCTGAGGGCTAACACTTTCTGATAAGGTCTCCTAAAGCTGGAAATAACAAGACCCAGAGAACCGACAGGAGGCCGGGGATACTTTTGCTAGCACCTGGAGGTTTATGACGCAGCCAGGCAAACTTGGAGGGAAGCTAAAAAGCTTGGTGAATATTTGCTGCCAGTGTCTCCCATATTTTGGTTTAAACTTAATCCGGGAAGGGAGTTAAGAAGAAGCTTTTGTTCCAGTGGGACTAAGTTTTATTGTTGCCATTGTTTTACAAGGCAAGGCTAAAAAGAGGCATTTTTACCCTTGCTAAAGAGGTGCTGTTTTTCAGGGCTGAGGAGCGTTTGAAGCAGCTGTGTGTGTTTGAAGCTTCTGAAGCAGTTATGCTGTTCTAGTGCTGTATTACCAATAATCCTGCATAAGAAGGAGTCCTGTGTACAGGGTACTTGAACGTTTGCGTAAGAAATAAAATTCTGTCACTTTGCCTTACCTCCAGACCATGACTACAACTTCTTCTTGAAGCCATTTTTTAAGGCAAACTACATATCCCAAGATACGCCTGGGGAAAGTTAGTTTGCCCAAACCAATCGAGAGAAGTTCCTCCGATACCACGCCCCTCTAGGCTAGAGGCGGGTGGTGAGGGCGTGACAGTGGCGTAGTTGTGAGGATTTTTGCCTGTGCCAGGATATACAACCTACAGGATTTTCAGCACGAGTGTGGAGATCCGGGAAGTGGTGCCAGAAGGTTGGTGGAAGCTGCGGCGGGAGTTCGCTGGCAAGGTCGGCCAGGATGGCAGAGCGGTCCATATAGACACCTCTTGTAAGGCAAGAGTCAACGCTTGAGCCAGGTAAAGGGTACCGAGGCTGGGCTAACCTGGTTCAGAGGGAAAAATGGAGGAAAACGTGAATACTTCCGGATAAAGAAGGGACATTAGGGCTGTTGGGTGGTACCGCCCTTGGTGTTTTTGCTCTCTCTCTTACAGGTATCTGGCGAGATGGATCCAAAGGAGCTGGTCCAGTGGATGGCCACACAGTTCCAGAGACAGCAGGAGATGGCCCAACAAGCGCAAGAGCACGCGACAGCCGCTATACAAGCTCAGCAAAAGCCAGTGTTGGACTTGGTTGAGGCGCTGATTGCCAGCCAGCGGTCGAGGGTTGGAGGAGTACCAGCCCAGCCAGGACTAGTTGTGCCTCAGAATGACAGTCTGATAGGACCCCAGACAACTGGGACACTCTCTTTTGGCAAACTGTCTACAGAAGATGACATTGATGACTATTTAGAGTCCTTTGAAAGGGTGGCTTATGCGGTAGGATGGCCAGTTGGTCAATGGGCTGTAAGGCTAGCCACCTCTTTAACAGGGGAAGCGTTGGCTGCCTACAGGGCCATGCCAGCGGCCCTCGCCACTGATTATACTGAGGTGAAAAATGCAATTAGAGACCGATTGGGCTTGACAAAAATGTTGTATCACCGTATGTTTAGAGCCACGGCGCTGAAGGCCGGAGAAACACCTAAGGCCTTAAGCCAAAGAATTAGAGGTTTAGCCTTAAAGTGGCTAGCCCTGGAGGGGAAAACTGTTGATACGGTAGTGGATATGGTGGTATTGGAGCAGTTCATGGCTGCCGTACCAAAAGAGATACAGTCTTTTCTGATACAGCAAAACTGCCAGTGCACAGGGGAGGTCACCCTTTTGACTGAGCGCTACCTAGAAGCTGAATTGGCTCGTCATCCAAGAGGGCGCACTCCCAAAATAGAGGCAGATGCCAGTTTTGCTCCCTCAGAAAAGGGACAGGGAAATAATGCAGAGTTTGGGAAAACTTCTGTACCGGCTCAGGAGGGAAAATGGGCTGGAAAGAAATGCTATCATTGTGGGAAGATGGGACACCTACGGAGGGGATGCCAACCCCGCACGGGGCTGATGGGCAAAAATGTGAAACATCTAGGAGAAGGGTTCCTCTTAAGCGTTAACGTGCAAGGGGTCATTACCAATGCTCTGCTCGACTCAGGGGCCGACCAAAGCATGATGTCACAGAAGCTTTGGAGGGCAATTGAGGCTCAGAATGAGTCTGCCCAGAGGAGGCCAGAAGGTAGAGTCAAAATTAGGTGCATCCATGGGGCTGCCTCTTTGTACTCCCTCTACAAGGTGGTGATAAAAGGGTTGGGGGTACAGAAAGAAGTCCTCGTAGCAGTGGTTCCAAAACTCCCCCACGACCTGGTATTGGAAAGAGATTGGCCGCAGTTTAGGCAGGGGCTAACGAAAGGCCTGGGACAGAAGGTAGATGGGATGGTAACGGTAATCCCTGGCCCTCTTTTCGGGAATTCCCGAAAACAGAGCAAGAACCCAGCGGAAAAGCCCCCGGGCGGCAGTCCCCACGTCAAACAGAAGTTTATATTAAAATTTTGCAGGGTATCCGAAAAGACCAAGAGTCCCAGAAGGGCGTCCCCGCAAGCCACAGGATACGACCTATGCAGCACCGTGAATGGAGTGATACCCGGCCATGGAAAGGCTGTCATTGGTACAGGCCTACAGATTGAAATGCCAGACGGATGCTATGGCCGGATAGCCCCTCGTTCGGGTTTGGCACTGAAACACTTCTTGGACATTGGTGCAGGGGTGATCGACCCGGATTACAGAGGAAGTATAAAGGTATTATTGTTTAATTTTGGCAATGAAGACTTCCCCGTGAAGGTCGGAGACCGGATTGCCGAGCTGCTATGCGAGAGAGTAGGGTTTCCCCTACTGGAAGAGGTCCCCATGTTGACTCCCACAGAACGAGGAGCCGCTGGATTCGGTTCCACCGGACGGGCCAGGATGGAAGGCCTGACAGCCACCGGTGAAGTGAGAGTGGAGGAGACTGAGGAGGAAGACCTGGGACCACAATTGGCAGAGTAGAGGAAGAACCCGTAGCCTCGAGTAGGGGAAGAGCTATCCTTGGTTCAGAGGCAGGAACTGGCCCGATTATTGGAAAGGTTCCCGGATGTTCTGACGCCGGTCCCGGGTGAAACCCGACTAGTAGCACATGAGATCGTGACCCCACCTGGGAAGGTGGTCAGACAACGACCCTACCGGCTACCAGAGGCTAAAAAGCAGGAGGTGGTGGCGCAAGTGCGCGAAATGGTGGAGATGGGTATCATTGAAGAGTCAAGGAGCCCATGGTGCAGTCCCATAGTTTTGGTTCCAAAACCAGATGGTACTTTACGGTTCTGTATAGATTTTAGACAGGTAAATGCTATCTCCAGGAACAAGCAGGAATGAGTCTTCACATATGGGTACGTCGGTACCAACAGAGCCTGCACAGGAACGCTCCCCAGCGTCCAAAAAGAAAGCTTTTGGGAGCATCCCACACGCATGCATGCTGCCTTCCCGCCTAAACACTTCCCTCTCATCAGTTTTCCGCGGAGCCGACAGGACGTATTCCTGTCACCACAGAAAATTCTTCTTTTTATTCTTAGTTTTTTGTGGTCGCGTCTGCCTTCCCTCGACGCCACCGGTACCGCCGGTGTTTTTCTCTCTTTTTCTAAAGAATTTCTTCTTTTTCTTCAGAAATTTTCCTGTTTTAGTGTCTGACACTTTCTAGGCCACTAGGCCTCTATCTTTCCATCATGGAAAAGCCAGCCACTACCCTTAAGGAATGCTAAAAGTGTGGCGGTACAGATATGTTTTCAGAAACCCATACTTGGTGTCTAAAATGTTTGGGTCCTGACCATTGCCCACTGGAGTGTCTTTCCTGCTGGAGCTCAAACAGAAGAAGTCTTCAGAATCGAGCACAACTCAATACCCGGTTCACATCGCACTCGAAGTCACCAGCTAGAATATCTCCACAGGATCAGGTAACCAAACAAAAGTCTGTAAAGACTAGCCAGTCCTCGAGTGGTAGATCTCCTTCCCAGTATCGAGATGGCTCTGGCCTTGCCCTCGAGGACATATTGGCAATAAAGCCCCGGCGGGAGTCTTCAGGCTCCAAAGCATTAATGGGGCTTCAGGTTGTTTCCGGGGTTCTTACCTCGATGAACATACCTGCGCCATGCTCAGTGGTTGTGGCCGCTTCGAGTGGTACCGACACCCCGGCATCGGCTATGGTGATGGATGAAACACTCCTCACCGATGATGGCAGTCTAGCGCTCTCGGTTACTTCGGTACCGCTAGAGTTGCTGCAGACCAATCTTCCAGTATCGGTATCGGCTTCGGTACCGGTATCGACATGGGCATCAGTGTCGGTAACGTCCATGCTTACTTCGACAGACTCGCTTCCTTCGATGCCGAGCCTGGAATCGATCTCTAGCATGGATGATTCGGTACCGACCCGTCTCGGTACCGACCTTGGGCGGTACCGAAGACATTACTTTAAGGAAAATCCGATGCGCCACCCTTTTCAGGTCTTCCGATCCCGATGACTGGGATGAATCCATCGGTACCAAGGCTGAATCTTCAACAAGTCTAGCCTTTATCCCTCATTTTAGAGGGTCCCCCTCAGGGGAGATTTCTTTTCAAGCTTTTCTGCTTGATATGGCAAAATTACTTGCCATTTCTACACCTGGACCAAGCGGAGACTATTCAGAAGATTACATATTCAGAAGATTACATATGTAATCTTCCGAATATGTAATCTTCTGGTCCAGTCTCCGCTTCGTCCTGGGTTCATTTCACTTCACAGACGCAGGAGGGTTTGTAATAAGACAAGCAAACAGGTGTGGCTTGGAGAAAGGTTTTTATGTAAAAATAGGCTTAATACATAGGTATTGAACAGAGGTATATAGTGATTGTTACAGAGCTGTTTCAGTGTGCATCAATGAATCTGTGTGTGTGCATGTGTGAAGTGTGAGAGAGATAGAGGCCAGAACATGTGGGTCAGAGCCGCATGGTAGGCCAGAACATGTGGGGAGGGGTGAAGGGAGTTGAGTATCAGAGCCTCCTGTCCTTCATGTCCGATGGATGGTGGGAGAGAGAGAGAGACAGGAAGTGTGTCTGTCCTTTATAGTGGACTGAATCCTTTCTAGCACTTCCCCTTGAGCTCTGCTAGCCACTCCCTTTAAGGTCTGCTATTCTTGATTTAGCAAGGAGGGGCTGCAGACAGGTCCTAGAGACTGACATCACCAGGGGGTCAGAGTTTAACTTTGTAGACTGAATTCACCAGAGTCCACAGCTGCATGGACTGTATGCTGACAGCCATCATGCTTCCTTTGCATCAGATCTTACAAGATCTACTTTTCAGAATGTGGGAAACTCCTTTAACGGTATTACCACATTCTAAGACACTTGACTCCATGTACAAAGTGCCACCTTCTCCAGGTTTTCAAAAGACTCAACTTCCTCATCATTCTATTGTTGTAGAATCAGCAATGAGGCGTATTAAGAGTACAAAGAAGCACTCTTCTTATCCGCCAGGTCGTGAGTCTGGAACTTTAGATGCCTTTGGACGTCGATGCTTCCAGGCATCTATGCTTTCAGCAAGAATTTTATTTATTTATTTATCAATCATTTGTATACCGCTACTTCCAGCGATCAGAAGCGGATAACTTAAAGGTTAAACATAACTATTTGTTATGGTGCAAGGCAGATAATGCCTATGGAAGTAGATGAAAACACACAGGGCAGTTTTAAAACCGGCAGTACAAAGCACATGGCTAGGGGTTGCTATGAGCAACCAAGCAAAACAAGAGCACAGGCTGTAGGTAAACGCCCAGATAGAGAATTACGTCATGGCTCATCAGGGAAGCAGAAACAGCTGCAGCAGTTTGAGCTAACAGGAGTCTCAGAGAATGACGCACTTAAAAAGTCAGTCTTGAGCAAAGCAGGGCAGAACCGAGAGAGGAGCAGACTCAGTCTCGAGAACCGAGAAAGGAACAGAGACAGGAGCAGGGAGTCAGACTCATTCTCTGATGCCGAGGGAGAAAGAGACCCTGAGAGGATTCATTGGAGAGGAAAGAGCAGAGCTCAGGAGAGCCAGGAGTCATACCTGAACGCTTCTGAAGTGGATTCCATCTGTACCTCAGAGGGGTTTGCCCAGGAGGAATTCTCAGAGGTTAGTGCTGGAAAGTTGGGCTGCACTAAGCCAAAGTCCGGCTGGGGACAGAGAGAGATTCCAAGCTGCAAACCACGAGGAGCTGGGAGAGGGAATACCCACGAGAGCAGGTACCTGGGGAGCAAAAGCTATTATCCAGAAGTGAGTTCCTACCCGAGAGAAAGACGTCCCTGGAGGGGAAGTGAAAGGGAGAAAACTTTCAACTTCCCGGTTGCAAAACGGAGAGTCAGAGCTCAGCCTGAAGAAAGGCATAGTACCCTGAATAGAGGGGCACTGGATTTTAACTACCTTGGTCCAGAAGGATATGGCCCTCTAAGGAGAGAATCCATAGTGCACGGTAACCAGCCTTTCTGCAGGGGGAGAGGGGAGAGAAGATCTAGCCAAGAAGAGAGGGAACTTTTAAATACTGATACACATTACAGCCCTGACAAATATAATCCCCAAGAAGCACACGAGGACATGGAATGTGACTTCTGTGAAGAGAGCTCAGATATTTGTAAAATGGATTGTACAATGGTGTTTTCAGACAGCGTGACCTCTTTTTGTTGAAGCCTGAGTAAAACCCTGCCCAAGTGAAATCTGTGGAGGAACACAGATTTCACTGGAAAGTTTTTGGTGAGAGAAAAAGCCTGTTTTTCCTTATTGTTTGTTTAAAGCTGACAAGAAGCATTTTTGTTGTAATTTGTAGTTCCCACTTGTGTTGTACCAGTTTTATGGTTTAATTTCTTTTGACCCTTGTTGCAAGAATTCTCCCGGGAAGGGAAATAAATACCTCTTTAAGCATAGCTACTCGACCACAGCTACCTTCTTATTAGAATAGCTATTGGGACTCAAAATCCCAGGGGGCATTACTCCGCCCTTGCTACATAAGAGGATCCTCATTGAAGCCCCAGGCCTTCTGCCTCCGGGGTAGTAGGTGAGTGACATATTTTACATTATTACATTACAGAATTATCTCATATATTTTCTATATTGGATTATGTCTTGAAGAGGTCACAAAGAACTTAAAGTTTTTGAACCCTTTTCTTCCAGAGCATAAAAGAGCAGACTATTTCTTATTAGTCAATCATGCTCAAAATATCTCTAGGTTCCTTAATTGTGCTTCCCTGGACTGTTTTGAGTCTATTAGCAGAACCTCTGCTATAGCCATAGGAGCACGACGCATAGCCTGGCTCCAAGCTTCAGACTTGGACAGATGTGTACAGGAAAGGCTGGGAAATACTCCTTGTACTGGTGAAAATCTCTTCAACAAGGAGGCTTTATTTCAAGCTAATCAGTTAAGCACTGATGCTGTTGCTTTTTAGAGGATTGTCAAAACTTTCCTCTATCCCAGCTAATAAAAAAAACTCCTAAAAAGCTTTATCCCCCTAGGGGGAAAAACGTTTTATCCATCTTCTACCCATGATGCAGATGTTTCCAAAAACAGGGAACATCAAACCAGGCAAAGCAAATCAAAACCTCAACAGGCTCAGCAAACCCAGCAGTCGCAGGGTTTCTGATATTTTATTCACTTTTCCTGTGTGAGGTTTTTAGAACCTCTGAACCTACTTCTTTTCAACAGAAGCATCTAAGGTTCCTCTCATCCATGTTGCGATATCAGTCATACATTGACTCAATCCTCGACTCTGGGCATGAATCTCTTGCTACAAGAGAAATCCCTCCTTTTAGCTCCAAGAGCTATTGAGGACCATCATACCCTAAAGATAACAGGTTTTCTCCTTTAAAAAAAAAAAAAAAAAAGGAGAACTAACAACTAACAACAAGGTGAGCTATGCCCTTCACCTTGACAGTTTCCTGTACGAGGATATCTCATACTTTTAACTGCAAGGGGACCTACCTCTTCAAAGACTTACCAAATTGTAAGTCTTCTCAACTCTGTATTACTTCTATCCCTCTTAGTCCAGACATTCAGTCTCTAAGAGTACTACTAATCAACTGGAGGGCTTATTCTCTAAGCCCATAGGATTTTCTTCAGTACCTACTCCAGTAAGTAGTTTCCATACAGAATTTTCTTCCCCTTTGTGGTTCATCTTTTTCTCTATGTATCTTTGAGCTAACCTTCTCAGATACTCAATTTCTGTCTGATAAGCTGCCTTAAAGAAGTATTACCACTCCAAATTATGTCTTGTCGGTCCTCTCCAAACTATAGGACCTAACTTCTTTGCTGCTGCCTTAATAACAGATAACTCCAAGAGAGGTTCCATAACCCATTTGGAGAATTTATTGTTGCAGACATCAAGCCTGTCTACTATTCTTAGCCATCTTCAATTCTTTTTGGCTCCAACAGAATAGATTAGGTTGCACACTGGCAATTAAACAGTCAGATTTAAGCAACCTACAACATGCTCTCTGCAATTATGGACCTTTGCCAGAGAGCCTCAGAGCTAC
This sequence comes from Ichthyophis bannanicus, assembly GCA_033557465.1. Taxonomy (NCBI): domain Eukaryota; kingdom Metazoa; phylum Chordata; class Amphibia; order Gymnophiona; family Ichthyophiidae; genus Ichthyophis; species Ichthyophis bannanicus. The sequence continues at coordinate 129,723,693 of CM066048.1, forward strand.
TCCTAGTAGGTAGCTTCCAGATGGTTAAAAAGGGCTTCAGCTGGTAGACTCTGCCCAGTCATGCTCCTACATGACTGGTTTTTTTCCTAATCTTACCATCTTCCTTAAAAATTTCCTTTTAAGGAAAAGTAACCAGGGCTTAGACCATGTGAAAGTGTACAGAATTGCACAATTCCCTGGATTGTTCCACATCTCACTGTAATTTCTACAACAGGGATGCATTCTTTTCACTGCAGTCGGTCCTTATTCACTATTTTTCCTTCTACTTCCCTATACTTCATTGTAGCTTATGATGAACAAAAGAGCGCATGATACTCATATTGCCCTCATAGAGAGGCAAACATGGTATCCCCTTATATTGCATCTTTTTCTCAAGCTACTACTTGAAGTAGAAAGCAGAGGGTAGGGCTAAATGGCCAATTTTCCCAATGGAGAAAGGTGAATAGTGGTGTACCCCAGGGATCTGTGCTGGGTCCGCTGCTTTTTGACATATTCATAAATGACCTGGAAAGTGGAATAACGAGTGAGGTTATCAAATTTGCAGATGACACAAAACTAAAGTTGTTAAAACCCAAGAGGATTGTGGAAAATTGCAAGAGGATCTTGATAAATTGGAAGACTGGGCATCAAAATGGCAGATGAAATTTAATGTGGACAAGTGCAAGGTTATGCACCTAGGGAAGAACAACCCAAACTATGGTTACACGATGCAAGGTTCCACATTAGGAACCACCACCCAGGAAAAAGATTTAGGCGTCATTGTGGATACCATGTTAAAACCCTCGGCCCAGTGTGCAGCAGCGGCCAAGAGAGCAAATAGAATGCTAGGTATGATAAGGAAAGGAATGGAAAATAAAACAAAAGATATTATAATGCCTCTATATCGTTCCATGGTGAGACCGCACCTTGAATATTGTGTGCAATTCTGGTCGCCGTATCTTAAAAAGGATATAGCGATTTTAGAAAAGGTTCAGAGAAGAGCCACCAAAATGATAAAGGGGATGGAAGGATACTCCTATGAAGAAAGGCTAAAAAGGTTAGGGCTCTTTAACCTGGAAAAGAGACGGCTGAGGGGAGATATGATAGAAGTCTATAAATTAATGAACGGAGTGGAATGGGTAAACGTAGCTCGATTGTTTACCTTATCAGAATATAGAAAGACTAGGGGACATGCAATGAAGCTACAGGGTAAACTATTTAAGACTAATAAAAGAAAATATTTTTTCACTCAACGTGTAATCAAACTCTGGAATTTGTTACCAGAGGATGTAGTAAAGGCTGTTAGTGTAGCTGGGTTTAAAAAGGTTTGGACAAGTTCCTGGAGGAAAGGTCCATAAACCATTATTAAGAAGGGACCCAGGATATCAATGCTTGAACCAATACAAGCATTGTGGAACCTGTGTCCCTTGGGGAAACTGCTAGGTACATATGACCTAGATTGGCCACTGTTGGAAACAGAATACTGGGCTTGATGGACCTTGGTCTGACCCAGTATGGCATAAAACAAACAAAAAAAGTTATAGAAGCATCCAGACTTGTTGTCTTAAGACTAAGGATCTCCTCTGCACTCCTTCACGTATGTCTCAAGACCTGGTTATTCAGGGGATAGATCTTTTTTTTTTTTTTTTTTGTAACTTAAGCTTTATTGGTTTTTTATGATTTAAATTTCGCAAGTCAACAAAGCAATACGAAATAAAACAGATTAATAAATAACATCGTAAATACTTCCCTCCCCCCCCAACATATCCAGAAGGTAACGATCAACATGATATCAGATAGATAGACCCATACCTCCCCCTCTCCCCCCGCCCCAACCAAAAATGGGAAGTACCACTAGGGAGGCCTCCCCACTTCCCTCGTTCCCTTCCCTTCCCTACTCAAGAAAAAGTGCTAGCGCGTACCTGGAGTTGCTAGGTATGCAATGAGTGGTTGCCATTGACGCTCAAACCGCTCCCCCTGATTTCTGCGAAGGGCAGTCAAGCGTTCCATATGCAAAACGTTCTGCAAACGGATAGTCCAATGATGTAGGTCTAGCGCTCCCCCTTGTCTCCATCTCCAGGCGATCTCGCACCTGGCAGCCACAATACAGGTTCGCATGGGACGAGACCAACGGGTGGATAAGGCATCTGGCCAAACCCCCAAGAGAAAGAGAGAGGGGCAAAGCTCCAATCGCACCCCAAAGATAAGAGCCATTTTATCCCGGACCCATGTCCAGTAAGAGGAAACCTGGGGGCACTCCCACCACATATGGAAATAGGTTCCCTTAGCCCCACAACCCCTCCAACAAAGATCAGACACTGCAGGGAACATCTTATGATAGCGCTCAGGAGTATAATACCACCGCATTAAGATCTTATAAGTGTTCTCTTGGATTAAGGTACAAATGGAGGACTTGGCTGCTGCTTTATAAATGGCCGTCCATCCATCATCGTCCCACTGCCTCCCAAAGTCAGTCTCCCATTCCATCATATATTTTAAGCGGGGTTCGCCCTCGGAGGCCCTCCGCAAGCTAAGATAAAGCATGCGGATCAGCCCTCTAGAGCGGTGATAGCTAACCCACAAACCCTCAAGATCATTGAGGCCCTCCGCTATGCGGTTCCGGAGCTCCTTTTGACACAGATAATGAGTGGCCTGCAAGTAAGCGAAGAAATCGCGGTTTTCTAAATGAAATTCTGCTCTCAATTGGGCAAAAGATTTAATCTCATCATCATCTAATAGGTGCACAAATCGGGACAGACCCTGATCCTCCCAAAGCTGAAAAACCCTGTCTTTGCCCGGCACGAAGGCTGGAGTGGCTCGCATTGGTGAAAGCAAAGACGTCCCTAACTGGGTATTGATACGGCGCCACCCCCTACCCCACTCCTCCAATAGGTGGCGAATAATAGGATTGTGAGTCCAGTCCCCCTGCAGAGTGCCCCGCGACAACCAGGGTAACCAACCTAATTTAAAGGACGGGACAGCATGCTGCTCAATCTGAAGAAACCCCTTTGACGACGCAGGGGCCCGCCATTCTATCACCTGCCGCATTTGCGCAGCAAGATAGTAATCAGCAATCAGCGGCATTCCCAACCCCCCCTTTCTTCTAGCTCTATACATAACAGTCCGTGCAATGCGGGGAGGCCGATGTCTCCATACAAATAGGAACAGCTTCCGTTGAAGCCTGCACAGAACGTGCCGCGGAACCTTAATAGGCAGGACTTGGAAGAGATACAGTAACTGAGGTAAGACCATCATCTTGACGGTCGCTATCCGGCCCAACCATGAGATCCCCTCCCGATGCCAGCGCTCCAAGGTACTACTTAACCGTTGCAGTAACTCTGGGTAATTAGCCGCATATAATTGGTCGAAATGACGTGTGAGATACACCCCTAAGTATTTAAGCTTGCTAGTCGCCCAACGGAAGGGAAAACACTGCTGCAGGTGTTTCGTTAAGGCACCTGACAAGGTGACCCCAAGTGCTTCCGTTTTGTCCCAGTTGATCTTGAACCCAGCAACCGCCCTAAAGCGCTTCAACTCAAGCATATACGTGGGCAAAGCCAGCAAAGGCTGCGTAATGAATAGCAGAAGATCGTCTGCAAACATCGCCAATTTATGCACTGCTGAGCCAACCGTGACTCCCAGGGCATCCACATTGCACCGGAGATGCTGAGCCAGAGGCTCCATCGTTAAGGCAAATAACAAGGGGGATAAGGGGCATCCCTGCCTCGTTCCCCTCCCCAAGGAGAAAAACTCAGAGTGCCTACCGTTAATTTTTACCGTTGCAACCGGATGAGCATACAACGCCCGTATCCAGGACATCATATTAGGGCCAATCCCCACTGCGTCGAGTACCGCATACATGAACCCCCATTCTACTCTATCAAACGCCTTTTCGGCATCCACCGCCAAAAGAAGAAGGTCCTGTTGCTGAGATTGGGCCTCCCACATCACCTGGAGGGCTCTGCGGATGTTATCGCCCGTGGTACGGCCCTGGATAAAGCCCGTCTGATCCGAATGAATAAGCTTAGGCAATATGCGCCCCAAGCGATTCGCCAGAATCTTCGCCAATAATTTCCCATCCGTGTTCAGAAGAGAAATAGGGCGATAAGAACCACAATTAGCAGGGTCCCGGCCAGGCTTGGCTATCACCGTGATTCCCGCCTGACTCATAGAAGGAGGCAACTGCTGGCCCTGGAGAACCGCGTTGAATAACCGAAGTAATAGTGGAGCTAATGTTGTTTGAAATTTCTTGTAAAACACCACGGGAAAGCCATCTAAGCCCGGGGATTTATTCAAAGGCAATCCCTTGATCACCTGGCAAATTTCCTCCAGCGTAATCTCCTGATTCAGAAGCTCGCGATCCAAGTCAGAAATAACAGGGAGACCTCCCCCCTCTTGAATATATTGAAGCGCCGCTGTTGAGGACCCTACCATCTCACTAGTATATAAGGCCTCATAGTATTGACGGAATTGCTCCCGAATATCCTTGTTCCGGAAGACAAGCCGATCTCCCGGCCCCTTAACTTTTAGAATGGTGGAGCGCCGATCCCGATCCTGCAACTTCCGTGCGAGTAGACGGCCCGCTTTATTGTGAAACTCATAATACGTCTGATTAACACGACGTAGTTGGTAATTAATCGTTTCCATCTGCAACGTGATTAAGTCTGCTCGAGCCTTTGCCAATTGTACCTGTACACGAGTTTCCCCCCCCCTTTTATGGCGGCGCTCCAGCGCAGCAATCTTCTGAAGCAATTGAGCCTCTTTTTCCCCTCTAGCTTTCTTCTTGCGGGCAGCGCTCTGTATTAACACCCCTCTGAGGACCGCCTTCAAGGCATCCCACTGAATCCCCAAGGAGACGTCCTCCGTGTCATTTACTTCACAAAAAAGCTTAATTTCCTCGGTGACGCTAGTGAGCACCGCAGGATCCTGCAGTAGGCTTTCATTAAGACGCCAGAAGGACCGACCACTCGTGTCCCGCTCCCCGCCAAACTCCACCCAGATCGGGCTATGATCCGTCCAAGTGATGGGTTCAATCCCAGCTTTCAAGAGTTTTGGAAACCATGCAGTATCCCCAAGGAAAAAATCTATTCTGCTGTAACTTTGATGTACCTGGGAATAGTGCGTATAATCAAGCCCCTGCGGGTACAGCTGGCGCCATAAATCTCCCAGCCCATAGCTCCTCATGAAATTCTTCAACTGGGTTCGCCCTTTGGTATCCCCTCCTGTACCCCCTGGAGCCCTATCACGCCGAGGGTTCAGTACTTCATTGAAATCCCCCCCAGCAACAGTGCTCCATGCACTTTGTCAGAAAGCCAACTAGACAGCGAGCTCCAGAATACCGTGTGAGGATCATTAGGGCCATATACATTCAAAAAAGTAACCTCCTGTCCATGTAGCACGCCCCAGATTAACAGGACCCGCCCCTTTACACCTTTACTCACCCCGCCCAACTGGAAAGAGACGTCCCTGCGAATCAAAAGAGCCACTCCAGCCTTTTTATGAGAACCCTCTGCATTGAACCATACATCAGTATATGCCCCATGTCGTAATAAGTGCTCGTCTTTCGGTAGTAAGTGCGTCTCCTGCACAAAAATAACTTGCCAACTGCAGCGCGTGGCCTCTCGAAAAAATGCTTTCCGCTTTTGGGGTGTATTAAGACCTCTCGCATTAATAGAGCCCACCTTAAGACCCGCCATCGATGGGCGTCAACCACATGAACTCCGGCAACTCCAGCACATAAGCCAGCCTATATACCCCCTCCCACCCCCTAACCACCTTCCCCCTCCCACCGCCCTCCCAACCCCCCCTCCCCCCCGCTGTTGACCCCCCCCTACACCCATCCCCCCACCCTCCCAAACTCTTTCAACAGGCCCTATGCCTGTCACCCTTCTCCAAAGGAAGAAACGTACCTTCCGAGACAGTGATGATACCCGAGCCCGGAATCCCCCCACCCCCCTGCTATAAAATAACAGACCAGAGTACTCTGCAACTATCAAGCCCGGCTCCATTATCCCGTCCCATCTCCCGTTATCATGCCCCGCTTGCTATAGGAAATGGAAGGCAGAAAACACAGAGAACAAAACAAAGGCATTTAAACAGACATTTCTCTCCAACCCAGAGCTATGTACCCCCCCGAGCCAACCCAAATGATCCCAACAGGACCCTACTTAATTTTCCCTAAACCACAGTAAACCTATATAGGTCAGGCCCCGAGAGGGGAGGCCAAATGGTGCCACTGAGCAGGCCCCCACCTCCCCTCCCGGGCCCAGCCCCTGCCAAACCTCCAGGCTCCGACGGTCTATGTAGGCAGCGCGTGAGCTGGGCACTGCTAGTCAATCCAGGCCGAACAAGACTCGCAAGTTTGAGTGTGGGCCCAAGTCAGCTAGCTGAATTCCACTGGAGCCCGAAGTGACGTCTCCAAAATTTTGGTCTCTCGGTGCTGACATCGAATTTCAGCGTTCGGCGGTTGCAGCAGGCGGCAGCTGAGGCTCTCCCAACTCCGAGGCCCCAGGGGGGTTCGCATCCCCAGATGTCCGATGCAAACGTTGTCCCTTCGTAGGAATCCGATGCCATCTCAACTTTTCCAAAATAATGGACTGCTCCCGAATCTGATCAGGCTGACCGGGGGCCGCGCGGTTCTTAGGTAAGTTCGGGGCCTTAACCTCATCAAGGCACCGCCAGGCCTCTTGGAGTGACTTGGCACGATGAGTCGCCCCTCCAGCCTCAAACTGAATGCCGAAGGGAAAAAGCCATTTGTATTTGATTTGCTCACCCCTCAAATATTCCGTGACCGGCCGCATCTGCTTTCGGCGTTGTAACGTCTGCGGCGCTAAGTCCTGGAACACTTCTATCTCGGAACCTTGCCAGCGCAACTTGCCCACCTGAGCTGCCGCTTTCATGATCTCCTCTTTTTGTGGAAAATGAGTAAGGCAGGCAATGAGGTCCCGTGGCCGGTTCCCTGGAGGAGATCTCAGGGCCCTGTGCGCTCTTTCTATACTGATGCCGGTTGCGGGGCCTGTCAGCTCCCGAGCGGCTCCTTTCAACAGGGCCTCGCAGATCTCACGCACCACAGTAGTCGCTTGTTTAAACCGATCCTCCTCCGGGACCCCACGAATGCGGATGTTGCAGCGCCGGGATCGGTTTTCAAGATCCTCAAGTTTTCTCCGCAAGTCCTCCGTGTCCTCTTGCCAGCGACTATCCATTGCGCGCACCGTCTGTGCTGCGGTGGCCATTTCATCCACGTGGTCCTCGAGGACCTCCACGCGGTGCCCCAGAGCCTGCAAGTCCTGGCGGAATTCCACAAAAAGATCTTTCACTTCGCGCTTCACCCCCAGGACCTCTGCTTTGATTTCATGACACCAGCGCCGAAGGTCCCCTTTAGTGCAGGCCTCGTCAGCATTCTCAAGCTCGTCCTCGGTTTCTGTGTCGTCCTTTTCGGCCCGCTCCTTTTGAGAACGGAGGGGGGCATAGCTAGAACGAAACTTGTCGAGCTTTTTCTTAGTCGACATCTCAAACCCCGACCCTTCAACCGCAATTTGCGTTCGTTCCCGGGGGTGGGGAGGCTCAGTGCGAGAAATTATTGCACGATTTTTAATATCTCGAAGGGAGCTACTGCATCAAGCCGCCATCCCGGTCGGTGACGTCACTTCCTCCCCGGTCTGTCGGGATAGATCTTTTTTAAAGAAATCTAGTCCTCTCCTTGTAAGTGGAAGGCATAGTATGTGATAAGGAAGCTTATCATAGCTCAGGTAGGAGCTATAGAAAAGATGATGTGACTCTGAACAAGCAACCTGTCAGTTCTGGTAGAAGTAAGAAAACAGAGTTTTCACATAAAAGACTACCAGTCCCAGAATGCACCAGGTTTCCAGCAGCCATGAGAGGGGCTGAAGTGAGAAAATGTGTGTGCAATCAAGAGAGCTATGAGGTAATCCCTAAGCACTCATCTCAAAGGGCAGGGCCTGATTCAACACAGCTGCGCTGTGTTAGGGAGGAGCACACATTAGGACAGAATAAGAATAGAGCTTATTCTACAGATAACAGCTACAGAAAGAGCTTCAGACACAGATACAGCAACGGCTACAAGCTCAAGCACCAGTATCACCTGGAGAAACAGAAGCCAAGCCAAGCGGATAGAGAAAGAAGGAAATTCTCTGGAAGGAAGAGAAGAAAGCCCATTGGAAGGTCTGGGAGAGTCCAAGGCAGTACCCATACTGGGAGGTATTCCAAATGCCAGCAGAGTCCATTGGACTGGAGTCAGCCAGAGGAATGGAATGGCAGAGATAAGAATCACCAGTGGCTACCTGGAAGAGAGAAGGCTGCACGTGGAAAGGACTTTCAGACCTATGCCAGAAGGTATGTGAGGGAAGATCCAGTGTCCAGGGATCAAGATTGGAAGGCTGGACATCAGAACTGGATTACATACTGGCCAGGCCATACAGAGAGGAATTATGATAGCAGGAGAGGCTCAGGTATGAACACTGATCCAGACCCTATCTATAATAGTGAATGACAGCAAGGGAATAAGCATTCTCATGATAGTGTCTTATTGAAAGACTCGTCTGTGCCAATGTATGGTAGTGACCCTATGCTGATTGATGAAGGGGGAGATACAGCAGATGAAACTATTCATTACATGGACTGTTCTCTATCTAAATGCTATTGCTAGCTTTCTGTGAGCAAACACCTCAGGTTTCTTTGTGATGGCTAACTTTGTTCTTTATTTCCACTGCAAACAGCTCTTAAAGCAGGATTTGGGTTCACACAGTAGCAGCCAGCTAGCTAAAGGGTTTCAGCTGGTCAATTGATAGTAATTAAAGCTGCACCTGATTGTGTGTGTGAGCAAGGGAGAATCACTGCTGGGATCTGCGTGGAAAATAAGCAGAAGTTAACCTAACAAGCAAAGTTTATTCATTTCTTTGTGCCTTTTTATTTGGTAATTATTTGCTAAGAAAACATTAGCTAATTGCCTGACAAGCTGAAGGTTGTTTTCTGATTTGCTTTGTGACTTTATGTTATCCATTTAAACACTGCAAGCAAGTAACCTCATTTATATTGCTACCAAGCATATTTGTGCTGGGTGAATTAAACCCCATCAATAAAAGAAGTATTTTATTGGCCTTACCACTGGTATCACAACTCAATTATTGTCTTCAGCTGTGTTTGGGAGTGAAAGAACTACATTACCCACAATACCTTGCAAGAATCATATGAATATATGCATCGTCAAGATTGTGTAAGTTCTCACCCTAGGCAGCCGTCTGACAAATACCAATTTTCCATGAAACCTTCTCTATAGTTCTTCCATTTTTAACCAGACAGAGATTCTCCATCAATATTCTCAAGTAGGTCTTAATCCTTCTTGTTATTGGGTCAATCTCTATACAATATCTGACTTTGAAAGATTTGTTTACTGTCCATATTAATGCTGTCCCAGCATATCATAAAACTTAATGGACAACCAATTTCTATGGTACATTAGGAAATACCTTCTTTACCGTTACCTCACATCTGAAGCTCTCCATGTAAAGTCATTATCATAAGTGACATCACTTACGAAAGACTTTACTGATCTTCAAGAAATTGGGGGCCCAACACCTATTACAAATGTTTTGTCTTTCATTTGGATAAAGGGGGTCTTAAAGACCTATCCTTTTTTCTGCAAAGGGTATTTCTACCTTTTCATCCAAACCAGTCAGATTTATCTCCACTCTTTCCTAGGGCCTTATTCTGCTCCAAGGACAAGGAGTTCAAACTTTGGACTTTACAGAAGCTTTAGCTATTTTCTCCAAAGTCCAACCTCATTAAACTCCCCCACTTTTTCTTCTGGGGTTAGTTCTAGCCATTAAGGCTTCTTATCTCTTCCTGTATTGCAAAATTTATTTTCCTGTACTTCACAGTGAGGAAATTTCTTTGAGGATAATGTACTGGCTCTCAACTACAGACCTATATTAGCCTCACCAAATACTTTTGCAGTACTTTTGAGTAAGATCCACATTAGAAAATTGGAATTCAATATTTTCTAACAATTATAATCTACACAAGGACCCCCCTCTGGATACCTTGTTTAGTCAAGCTGTTCCACAGCCCCTTTTTTCTTTTCTAGTTCAACACCTACCTTCCATCCCTTTGATGCCTGAGGTTCTGAGGAATAGGCATGGCCCATCCATTAGATTTGCAACATGCTGGGGCCTCCTCCAGGCATCTTAGCTTGCGAGTCCCCATATGTGAAGACTCATTCCTGCTTGTTCCTGGAGATAGCACAGTTACTTACCTGTAACAGGTGATCTCTGGGAACAGCAGGCATAAGTCTTCACAACCCACCCACCTCCCCTAGGAGTTGCTCTCTCTCTCTCTTTCTAGTTTGTCTACTTCCCTCCTTCGGTCTCAGCTACAAACCCAACTGATGAGAGGGAAGTGTTTAGGCGGGAAGGCAGCGCGCATGCGTGTGGGATGCTCCCAAAAGCTTTCTTTTTGGACGCTGGGGAGCGTTCCCGCGCAGGCTCCGTCGGTACCGACGTACCCATATGTGAAGACTTATTCCTGCTGTTCCCAGAGATCACCTGTTACAGGTAAGTAACTGTGCTATCTCGGTATTCGATGCTTACCCCATGCCCCGTATCGAAGTGCTTTTGGACCGTTTGGGGCAGGCCCAGTTTTTAACCACCCTGGACATGACAAAGGGATACTGGCAGATTCCCCTGACTAGGGAATCGCGGCCGAAGACTGCCTTCAGCACCCCGATTGGGCTATTCCAATTTAGGAGGATGCCCTTCGGTCTCCACGGCGCTGCAGCAACTTGCCAAAGACTTGTAGATCAAGTCCTGCATCCTCATCAGGAATACGCTTCCGCATATATGGATGACATCATTATCCACAGTTGTAATTGGGCGGAACACCTCCCGAGGGTCGAAGCCGTCCTGCGATCTATGAAGCAGGCGGGCCTCACCCTGAACCCGAGCAAATGTGCCTTCGCCCGGCGGGAGGTGAAATACCTTGGGCATGTGGTAGGACAAGGGAGGATCAAGCCCTTGATCGACAAAGTGGATGCCGTCAAGAACTTTCCCAGGCCGGCCACAAAAAAACAATTAAGAGGCTTTCTAGGCCTTATTACAGGAGGTTTCTGCCCCACATTGCAGAAGAAAGCTCCATCTTTACAGATATGTTAAAGAAAAACTGCCCGACTCGCCTCTGTTGGACTCCGGAGGCTGAGAGGGCCTTCACCAGTTAAAAAAGAGGCTATGCACGGCCCCGGTATTACGCGGAGTGGACTTCATGCAGCCCTTCATTGTTCAGACGGATGCCTCAGAGGCCGGCTTAGGGGCAGTCTTATCCCAGAAGCATGAAGGAAAGGAGCGTCCCGTAATGTTCCTTAGTAGGAAGTTGTCCCCGGCAGAGCATAACTACTCTACTATTGAGAAAGAGTGCCTCGCGGTCAAATGGGCAATAGAGGCCCTCCAGTTCTACCTCACCGGGTGAAAATTCCTACTAGTCACCGATCACGCACCCTTGAAGTGGCTCCAACAGATGAAGAACCACAATGCACGTCTAACCAGGTGGTACATGGCCCTGCAAGCTTTTGATTTCAGGGTAGAGCATCGTGCAGGAAAGCTACATCAGAATGCAGATGCCTTGTCAAGGATTACAGACTGTGCGGAGGACCTCCAACAAGCTCCGCCAGCCCGTAGGGGGGTATGTGACAGAGACGCCCATCTTAAACCCATGAGAATAGAAAAGGACATGGAATTGGACTTAGGGGAGTTGTGTATTTCAAGGGTAACCTGAATCCTGCGTACACCGATACCTACGAAATCCCTGCCTGGCCTGGATCTCAGGCCCCGCGAAGGGAGAGAAAGAAGAGAGAGAGAAAGCCCAGGGTGCCACACCCAGACTCCTATGAGGTCCCGGCAGGCATGAGAAGAGATTATTATCACCTGGGAAGGGCCGGGAGGAGGAGGGGCTGGAACCCTGGAGGGGGAAATATAAACCCCTGCTAAAGCTGGAGAAAGGAGGGAAGCTGGAGAAACAAGAGGAGCTGGAGAAACAATGGAGGCTGGAGAAACAAGAGGCTCAGGAGAGTCAAGAGAAGCTGGAGATGCAGTGGAGCCATAGAGGAGAGCCCTGGGAGTGGCTGAACCACAGGGAACACGGCCGAGGAGACGGGCCAAAGGCTGAAGGTACTGACCGGCTGTCTCGGGTAGAGCTGGGAAAGGAGTGACTCTAGGACCCAAGGGGGAGCTGTTTACTGAGCACTGCTTTGAGAACTCAGAACGGGACACTGCTCCAACAATTGAAAATATGCAAGTTGATACTGCTGAGGATGACTTGAGGGCTATGGATATTCCTATGGACTGTATTTTATGCCAAGCCAAGTGCGTTGAACCGTTATGCTGAGGGCTAACACTTTCTGATAAGGTCTCCTAAAGTTGGAAATAACAAGACCCAGAGAACCGACAGGAGGCCGGGGATACCTTTGCTAGCATCCGGAGGTTTGTGACGCAGCCAGGCAAACTTGAAGGGAAGCTAAAAAGCTTGGTGAATATTTGCTGCCCGTGTCTCCCATATTTTGGTTTAAACTTAATCCGGGAAGGGAGTTAAGAAGAAGCTTTTGTTCCAGTGGGACTTATTGTTGCCATTAATTGTTTTACAAGGCAAGGCTAAAAAGAGGCATTTTTACCCTTGCTAAAGAGGTGCTGTTTTTCAGGGCTGAGAAGCGTTTGAAGCAGCTGTGTGTGCTTGAAGCTTGTGAAGCAGTTATGCTGTTCTAGTGCTGTATTACCAATAATCCTGCACAAGAAGGAGTCCTGTGTACAGGGTACTTGAACTTTTGCGTAAGAAATAAAATTCTGTCACTTTGCCTTACCTCCGGACCATGACTACAACTTCTTCTTGAAGGCAAACTACATATCCCAAGATACGCCTGGGGAAAGTTAGTTTGCCCAAACCAATCGAGAGAAGTTCCTCCGATACCATACCCCTCTAGGCTAGAGGCGGGTGGTGAGGGCGTGACAATCCACAACAGCATGGCTTCCGTCAACATCATGGTGTCGAGACCTTGCTCACCTCCCTATTTGATAATCTGATTAAAGGCTTGAAGAAACGCAAACAAGGCTTCATTCTTATTTTTTTAGACATCGCATCAGCCTTTGACACAGTTTTTCATAGCCTTGTGCTTACCCAACTTCAGCTTAAAGGCATTCAGAGCTCAGCACTAGATTGGTGTCGCTCTTATCTATCTAATCGCCAACAACAAGTATGCATTGGTACACAAACATCAACTATGTTTCAGCATATCCAAGCAGTACCTCAGGGCTCGTCCCTTTCTGCCCTGCTCTTCAATATTTATATTCAGCCATTATGCACTATCATTCAATCCTTTTGGCATTCTATACCACATCAATGCAGATGATTTGTTACTTTATGCCCCTTTCTCTTTGGATAACCTTAACACCACCGGAATCACAGACTGCTTTAATGCAGTATCTGCCTGGTTAGGAGCCCGCAATCTGAAAGTAAACTATTAAAAAAAACAGAAGTTCTGTTCATCACGAAAGATCCAACATTTATACCACCACCACATCTTAATGTGAAGAATGGGGAGCTGAAGTCTAATCATGAAGTTAGATATCTTGGTGTCACTTTAGATTAACATCTAAATATGGAATCTCAGATAAGAAATATCACAAAGGCTGTCTACCTCAAAATACAATCCCTCTGCCAACTCCGACCCCTACTGGTACCTACTGACTTTCACACCGTCTTCCAAGCCTTGGTCCCTCCTATATTTGATTATGCAAATATCATTCTGCATGGTCTACCTGCATATACCTTCCATCCCTTACAAATGGCTTTAAACACTGCTGCCCGAACCATTTACGGACCATCCAGATATGAGCATGTATCACCTCTCCTAGCTCAGCTACATTGGCTTCCAATTAACAGTCGACTTAAATACAAAGCCATCTCAAATACTTCACCATCTCTCAGCATCATCTCTAGAAAACCTATTACATTGGGCACCAGACACCAGATCAAGGAGATCCAATATGGCTAACACCTTTGCCATTCCAGCTATGGCTAGTAAAAGCACCCAATTTGCCAGAAACAGCTGTCTCCATTTTTGCCCCACTGCTCTGGAACTCTCTCCCTGCTTCTATCCGTCTTACCACTGACCTTTCAACTTTCCGCAAGGCAATTAAGACTCATCTTTTCCAGATTTCTTTCAACCATGTACCATAGCTTGCCACGGCCTCCCTTGTAATGCACAGCTTCTGTTCAGCTTGTATATAGTTACATTCACCAAGAAATCTGCTTTAATGGTATTATAGTTCTTTATACTTGATTAATTTAAATTGTTTCTGTTCAATGTAACTTTAACATGTCCTGTTCAATATATTAAGTTGTTGTTATGTAAATCGCGCTGATCTTAAAAAGTGCGGTATACAAAACCAAATAAATAAATAAATTGTGAACTACCGGCACCTTTCTGGACCTTGGTAGCTCCTTCTCAACCTCCTCTTCTGTTAACCTTGAAAGGACTGCCCTCTAGGAGAAAACCTCTATTGTGATGAACTTGGCTTTCCTTGTTGATATATTCTGGTCTCCCAAAATGTCCTCTTGGCATAAGGAATCTACTTGTTCACGTGAATTGTTCTCCAGAAGCCTGGTGACTTTAGACTCTCCCATGTCTTTCACCAGCTTCTCCAATTCCTTGCAAAACAGCAGATTCTTCTTAAAAGGAAATTTACTAAGCCTTGTCTGAGATGCAGTGTCCGTTGACCAATTTCTTAACAGTAGATGCTACACAATGACCACGATTGCCATGTTCTTTGCTGCTGCTTGAATTAGATCATATAGGGCATCAGCCAAAACCACTGCTCTTATCTTCAAATGCACCACTCCAAAATGTCGTCCACAAATCTTGCCACAGATTCCTCTGGCAATTGCTGTGACCATCTCAAACAAGCCCTAGCCATGTAACCACCACAGATGGCTTACCTGCAAGGTTAACAAGGATGCCTCAAATGATTGCCACAAAAGCACCTCCATTTGCCTGCCCTTTGGGTCCTTAAGTGTTGCACCACCTTCCACTAGAACAGCAATCATTTTGGTGACTGCTATCACTAAGGTATCACCTTAGGAAGGCACACTTCTTCTCCTCTCTTAAAAATTGTGTATAGCCTGGGTATAGACCTTTTTACCTTCAGGACAGCATTGGAGATCTCCCACTAAGTCACAGTCATGTCCTTTATGACCCTATGGACCAAGAAGGCCTTTCTCAGCCTGTGGATCCTCTCCAGCAAAGCGTACTCACCTGTAACAGATGTTCTCTGGGGACATTAGGAATCAGTCCTCACATATGGGTGATGTTGGCACAGACAGAGCCCTCGCAGAAGCATCCCTCCAGCTTTCAAAGAAAGCCTTTGGGAGATGCCACCACGCATGCGTTGTCACCTTCCCGCCCAAGGGTGCCATCTTGCTCAGTCAGATAACATAGCTAAAAGACGGCAAAAATAAAAGATAGTAAAGGAGCAACTCCAAGGGGAGGAGGGAGGGTTGTGAGGACTGATTCCTGCTGTCCCCAGAGAACACCTGTTACAGGTGAGTAACTATGCTTTCTCCGGGAACAAACAGGAAGTCAGTCCTCACATATGGGGCTCCCCAGCTACAAGCTCCCGAAAGCCCATAGCAAAAATAAGATAAGAGCAGGCCTTGAAGGAAACCAGCCGCTGGACCGAGAGGGGCTTACCATCCACCGGATGATGGTGTGCCGCCAGGGCACTCAGGTGCACTCGGACAGAGTTAGACTTGAGCCCGGACTGAGAGAGGTGGAGAAGGCACTGTAACACCAGAGCCACTGGGCAGGAAAAAGGATCAGCTCTGTGTCTGGCACACTAAGCAGAGAACCTGTGCCATTTGAGGGCGTAAGCCTTCCTAGTAGAGACCTTGTGAGAGGCTAGCAGAATGTTCTCTACCTCAACCGGGAGGTTGAAAGGGGCCAAGGTCACCCTCTCAGAAGCCATGCTGTTAGCGACAGGGACCCCAGTTCGGGGTGCAGGAGAGAGCCCCCCTCCTGAGATAGGAGTCCCGGGGCGGTCCCCAAGGGGATGGGGGCCTTCACCATCAACTGTAGAAGCAGTGGGAACCACGGCTGCCTGGGCCACCGGGGAGGTATCGGGATAAGCGAGGCCCTGTCACAGAGGGTCCTGAACAAGGTCTTGGTGATCAGTGACGTCGGAGGGAAGGCATACATGAGGCCTTCTGACCCTGAGACAATCAACGTGTCCGCTGCCATCCTGGAGGGGTGGGCCTGCCGAGAGCAGAAGCGTGGCAACTGAAAGTTGTCCGGACTGGTGAACAAGTCCATCATGGGCTCCCCCCAGAGCTGGAAAAGCCAACTGGCTACCCTGGGGTCCATCTGCCACATGTGCAGCTGGAGAGCTTTGCTGAGCCTGTCGGCCAGCAGGTTGTCCTGGCCTGGCAGGTACACTGCCCGCAGGAGGATACCCTGTCGGACTGCATATGAGCAGAGGGCTAGAGCCTCCTGACAAAGGGTCCGAGACCCCATGCCCCTTTGTTTGTTCACATAAAACATCGCCACCTGGTTGTCCGTCTGGACCAGAACTGGCTGGTGATGCAGGTGGTGACGGAAGACCCTCAGGGCTAGGTACATGGCTCAGAGCTCCAGGAAGTTGATCTGCTGGGTACTCTCGTCTGGTGACCAGTTGCCCTGGGTGTGGAGAATTCCGCAGTGGGCTCCCCAGCCGAGCAGGGAGGCATCCGTCGTGAGGACCCTCGAGGGGCTTGGGGTCTGAAAAGGCATGCCCCGCCTCGAGATGCTGGGGCGACTGCCACCAGACCAGGGAGTATGCCAACTGGTGGGCCACAGAAACTCTGTCTCGGAGGCGGCCTGTGGCCTGGGACCACTGGTCATGGAGACACCAATGTGCCGCCCTCATGTGGAGGTGAGCATCTGGTGTGACATGGACCGTGGAGGCCATGTGCCCAAGGAAGCGCAGAAGAAGCCGGGCGGGCACCAGGAGACTGTACTGTATGTCCCGAGCTAGAGAACTGAGACAATCAGCTCGTTCCTGGGCAAGAGAAGAGTGTCAATCTTTGCCCCAATGAACTCCAGACACTGCATCGGGAGGAGGTGAGACTTGGGGTAGTTTATGACAAAGCCCAAATGTTGCAGAACCTGGATGGTGCATGTGGTGGCCTGCTGCACCTCTGAGGCAGTGCCTCCCTTTATGAGCCAGTCGTCTAGATAGGGAAAGACGAAGACACCCCTGGAGCTGGAGTAAGGTGGCCATGACTGCCAGGCATTTTGTGAAGACTCTTGGGCAGAGGCTAGGCCGAAGGGGAGCACCCTGTACTGAAAGTGCCTGCCCCCCACTTTGAACCGCAGGTACTGCCTGTGGTTGGGGTGGATGAGGATGTGGGTATAAGCATCTTTGAGGTCTAAGGAGCATAGCCAGTCTCCCTGCTGGAGGTATGGCAGCAATGTTCCAAGGGAGAGCATCTTGAACTTCTCCCTCACCAGAAATTTGCTGAGGTTGCGCAGGTCGAGGATGGGCCTTAGGGCCCCTGTCCTTTTGGCACGAGGAAATACCTGGAGTAGAAACCCTTGCCCTTGAGGTGGTGGGGCACCAGTTCCACCGCTTTGTCCTCGAGAAGACCTGCCAACTCCTTTAGAAGAAGGTCCCTGTGGAGGGGAGACCTGAGGGGCTCTCCTGGGAAATAAGGGGGAGGTGTCTCAGTCAGGTGGAGGAGGTAATCCTCCCTGACTACCCTTAGTGTCCAGGAATCGGTGGTGATGGTCACCCACGTCTGAGCATAGAGGGTCAAACGTCCCCCTGTGGGTTGCTGATCTCCTTCTGGTAGAGAGGTTATGCTCAAGGAGTCAGAAACTCCCCCCGACTGGGCCGGAGCCAGTGCTGGGGTTTTGGAGCCTTCTGCTTACGTGGGCCATGCCCATGTCCCTTGGCCTGCTGACCCTGTTGGGGAGCAGGGGAGGCCTGATAAGGTGGGTAGTTTCTGTAAGCAGTAGAAGGACTTTTTACCGAGTCCTTCCATTGGGGAGGGGCAGCGGTCTTTTCAGAGAGCCTGGTCATGAACTCCAGCTCAGCAGCCTTGTCGGTCATGGGTTTGCCAAAGAGGTTCTCTTCTTAGTAGGGGACATCGACCAATTTGTCCTGAATCCACTGCTTGAGGTCGGACAACTGTAGCCAAGCTTGATGGCATGCACCAATGTCTGCCGCTGCTAGTCCAGCTGCCGACTTGAACCTGTCATAGGCCCCCTGAGACATGAATTTGGAGCATTCATGGACTGCTTTGGCCAGGTTCTTGAACCGCTGCAAAGGTTCCTTCGCCAGGTCTCTCAGGTACATGCCCATGTACATCTGATAGGCCTGGATGCGGCCGATAAGCATCGAGCCCTGGTAGCACTTCCTGCTGAGGGCTTCCAGGGTTTGGGCCTCCCTGTCGGGGGCACCGAGGAGTGCGTCTTCTGACTTTTCAGTCAACGCATGGTTGACCCCACCACCATAGAGTTATGCGGCAGTTATGACTTCTGGAAGCCTGGGCTCCGGCGGACTCAATACATTGAGTCGAACCCTTTGCTCAACACTGGCGACGAAGCCGGTGTCGTCCACATGCGGAGCATCAGCCATTCCAGGATGGGAGGAATGGGCACCGTGAGCGATTCCCGCGGAAGGGCCTCATGCTGGAGGATTTCCAATTCATCCGCCCAAGGATCCTCCTCCGATTCTGTCGGGAATGCCAGGGCCTTGGACATGTCCTTGACAAAATCAAGGAAGCCCATATCCTTGGGTGGAGACCTCCATCGAGGCTCTGAGACGGGATGGGACATTGCAGTGGCGACGGGTATCGGGGGACTCTTCATCCTCCGTCTCCCACTCAGAGTAGTCCATCGAGGACTCATAGGAGGGCTGCTCCGTGAACTTTGGGTCTCCCGATGCCCTGTGGCCGGTGCCCGGCAGACTAGCCGGGAAGGACCGTGGTCCCGTTGAGCGGGACTCATATCGCGATCTTGGCCGACGATCGCCTTGAGGCCAAAGGACCTCGAGGATCGGCTCGCCCTCTGGGGAGATCTTGGACGTCAAGGGCCTGGTGGTTGGGGCAGATGAACCGGTCGTGCCGGACAACAGTGCCAGCTGCTGCTCCATGAAGGCAGACAAACTGCACTCCAGAGCTGCCATTCTGGACTCCAGGCCAGAAGGCTCCACAGCCTTCGGTACGGGCACCAGAGGGGAATCCTCAACGAGGATAGTGTCTGGGGATCGAGGCCAATCCATGGTCCGATCCTTCCGGGGGACCTTTGCAGGCCACTCCTTCTCCGACACCTCAGCCAAATGTCTCGGACTGCGGGACCGGGCCTGGGGAGCCCCCGGCCGGTCAGAACCATCCAAGGACACCGCCTTGGAGGGTTTCTTCTTCCTGGGTTCCCTCGAGGGAGATCCCCTTTCTGAGGACCCACGACAAGGCTCAAGTTTGGAGGGTTCCGCCCGAGATGTCAGGGCCTCAGACAAGGCCCTGGCCTTTGGAGGCACCAGGAACTTGGGGAAAAACTTATTGTGTTGCTGCTGGCGGCTCTTGAGGGCCCTACTGGATATCCTCTTGCAGAGACCGCAGGCTGCCGGGCTGTGATCTGACACCAGGCAGCAGAGACAGCAGTCGTGTGTGTCGGTCAAAGACATAATTTTGGCGCACCGATCACATTTCTTAAAGCCACTGGTAACCATGGGGGAAAAAAGTACCCCTGCGAAGTCGAAGACTCTCCGGGCTGCCAGTAGGAGAAAAAAGGCGCGAAGACGCTGGGAAAAGAAAAGAACGAAAAAGCTACAAAAATGGACAAGCTCGATGCTGAGGCAACGAGGTTGGCCAGCGGGAAGAGTACCGGTGTGATACCAGATGCGAGTATGAAACCTGGAGAGAAAAAAAATCAACTTTTTCCAGGGGCAAGCCAGACAAATGTCTGAAGGGCTCCACGGAAAAAAGGAGATTTGCCCCTTGGGCGGGAAAGGGACCACGCATGCTTGGCAGCATCTCCCAAAGGCTTTCTTTGAAAGCTGGGGGGATGCTTCCGCGAGGGCTCCGTTGGTGCCGACATCACCCATATGTGAGGACTGACTTCCTGCTTGTTCCTGGAGAATGGATACTCTTTCATCGTGGCATCTACAGAATGTTCCCCAATATCTTGAGGTGCTGTAGAACTTGAGAGATCAATGCCAGTTCATCCCAATGGAAAATATGTACCACTGAGACATCTTCACCCGATGGTATTACCTCCAGGAACTCTTCCCTGGGGCTTTTTAGTTCTGTAGAGGGCCTTATATATGTAGCTCACAGATTATGCTTAAGGGTGTGTTTGCCAAACTGTCCCGGTTCTTAGGACTTACTGGCAATGAATAGATGTGAGATGAGTCATGTATATATAGTATGATTTATTATTATATGAAAAATGCACTCTTGCAAACTATTATTATGGAATAGAAAAAGAAATAAGGTAATTATGATTCATAGCAGCAACTGATAGCAAGTTCTTATGTAAACACTAATAAAGCCCTATGACTAATTACTGAAAGTCATATGGTCTACCCTGTAGTGGGTAAACAATGATAAATCTCTCTCTTTCTGACCCCCACCAGTCAAGAGAAACACCAGCTCTGCCTGGAGACTAGAATGTAACCAAGTTCAAATCAGATTCCTGAAATGGAGCAGCTCCGAGAAAGACAGGTTTGATGATTATGCAGGCTCTGCAGGTGAACCATGTGTAGGGGGTTAGAAGAGGGTACAAATCATCTGAGGTACCTGTACAAGTTCTGGCTTGTCCCTTAGTACTGGTGGTCTAGGGTGACAACGCAGTGTCTTTGGTAAAGCAAATGTATAAAGCATTTTTGGTGGCAGAAAAGTAAAGCTTTTATCTGCAGACATTTTTTATGTGTACAGAGTTGTTATCTTGGCACATGCACACTTGAATTGATTGGCTCAGAGCTCTTCTAGATGGCTGGGAGAATGAGAAAACAGCTATCACAAGATGATGCATGCACAGTAAAATCGATGATGAGAGATGAAATATAACACAGGACAGTATGTGGCTTAATTTGCATCTTCCAAGTCCACAGAAGCAGTTCTGAGGCTGGGAAAGGTCTGGAAGCCTGGTTCTCAGCATGCAGACAAAAGAGAACAATGGTTCTTAGTGTTCACTTGGCAGGCTGTGACTTAAGAATTGCCATATTGGGTCAGACTAAAGGTCCCAGTGTCCTGTTTCCAACAGTGACTAATCTAGGTCACAAATACCTGACATACCCCAAAAATAGTAGTTACATCCTACTTATCCCAAGTAAGCGGTGGTTTTCTTTTGGACTACCTTAATAACGGTTTAGTGACTTTTTCCTCCAGGAATTTGCCAAACCTTTTTAAACCCAGCTACACTACCTGCTTTTACCACATCCTCTGGCAATGAGCTCCAAAGATTAATTATATGTTGAGATAAAAAATATTTTTTTCTATAGACAAGCAGGGGAAAATGCAGGCAGACTATATGGTGATATCTCTTCCAAAACACAGGTGCTAGAGTCCTCCCCTAACTTTCAGAAGTCCTTTTTGCCTGCGCTGCTGAATACTAGCTTTCCTGATCAGTAATCCTGGTAGTTAGTCGTTTTCTGTAATCGAGTGTGGTTGAGCCCTCCTCCTGTGCCTTTTTCTCTACACTTAAAAAACAAAACAAAAACAGAAGATGACGAGTACAAGAAGGAAGTTGGAAAACAGAAGTGAAACATTCTTTTCCTTCAAAGTGGTGTTCAGCTATAAAAAAAAGTGTTTTTTTCCCAGCAGCAGCGTCAGGTTTCATGGTGTATGGGGAAATGGCACAAATGTCAGGCTGACTTCACTGGAACTCAGGAACCCATCGGCCCCAGTTCTGGCACTAGTAGGGGATCCTAATGATAGCTGACAGCAGCAGCTTCCCTGCTATCATTGGCCAAATTGGAAAGAGCCCCAGTAAAGAGACCAACGCTTGAATTATGCTCTCCCTCTAAACTGAGGGAGAGCCAGAAAATCTCTCATATTCAGTCATCAGTGCATTCCCAAACTGTAAATAAACAAAAGCATAAGACCAAATCATCTCCGTCTAAAGTGCCAACACAGACAAAAGGGTCTGGGGAAAATAAACATACACATAAACAAAAGGCTCTTCACACCTCCCTTCAACATCCAGAAGATAAGAGACCACAAGGGGATTCGGCAGACTGCGTCCAACAAGACAGGGATGCAGAAATCTCAAGTCGCCACAGTTCAGGATATTCTAAGGTTGTCACCTGTATCACATGACCATGCTGTAAAGCCTCCTCTATCCAGCTCCCATGGTGCTCCTTTGCAGTTCCTGTCAACATTAATGTAGGATACTTCTGCTTAGCTTCAAAATCCTGCCAGTAAATCAGCTCAGGTACCCACATCATGGGCCTCCCAAAATTATCAGGCTCCTAGCCAGTCCCATATATCACTTCTGAAAAAGGATTATCTTTTGCTTGAGAGGATAACATGCTGCTGTAGCTGGGCATCTGACCTAGAGACAATAGAGTCATCAATTGTGGAACCTCCTCCTCCTCAGTCAGAGCACACCTCACCACAGGAAACCAATGAGGAGTTGTCCTACCCTAAATTCTTATAAAAAATATCAAGGATCTATCTCTAGGTTCAACTCCAACTCTAGCCAATAAGAAGGATATTCAATCCATTCTACAATCTTGTGTTAACACTAAAAATGTTCTAGCATTGCCAGTTCATCATGTGCTCCAAGACCTTCATCTACAGGACACTGTCTTCCATCCCACCAACTTCCAGATGCCTCCACTTCCAGTATAAAGTCACTTTGGCGCCAGGTCATGATCTCTCACAACTTCTTCATCAGTCTGTAGTATCAGAAGGTGCTTTCAAACAAAACAAATCCTCAAAACTACAATGTATGATGTAGAAGCCCACACAGAACCTATGCAAATAGATAGAAAGGAAGAATTTACCTTTGAAACGGTTAGTCAGCCAGCATATACAGCTCATGAGAAACGGAAAGAGAGGAGCGGAGCTGACACACCCAAGCTCTGACGTAACAGCAAGCTCAGAGCTTGATTACACTCACCTGGGCAAGAAAGCCGAGCCAGCCTGCAGGGAACGGAGAGATAAAAGCCGGAGGGTAGCTCCAGCAAAGGAGTGCTGTGATTCCCCAGAGAGAAGGGAGTGCTGTGATTCCCCAGAGAGAAAGGAGTGCTGGGATTCCTCAGAGAGAAGCAGTGGGCGTGTCAGAGAAGCAGGAAGCAGCAGAGGCGACGCCTCAGAGAAACATGGCTGGAAAAGCACACAGACTACAGGCAGCTGGAGGTCCTGTGAGGAACCAGGTTACAGCTCAGAGAGAGAAGCCAGGGCAGCAGAAGGAAGGAAGGCACACCCTGTGGCTAGGAACCTACCTGGACCAAGAGAGCAGGGAGTCTCCCAGACCTCACTGCCAGAGGAGAGGCTTCAGCATTCATACAGGTGGGAGCCTAGCACTATAATAAGGAAAGCCAGAAGTTCTGTTCGGAACAGAGGGCCAGGGCACTGCTCAACACAAGAAGTGTCAGCAGAAAGTTATAAAGGAGTTCCTGCTAACTGGAGGGAACAAAAGGAGAGCCGGGGAAGAAACACTACAGCTACAGGTACTTTTAAACCTCACTGTATGGAACTGTGTTCTTATGAGATACCCGAGTTCTCAGCGAGGGGTTTTTCCAGAGACAGCAGTAAAGGTCTGAAGCCAAACCCCACACACACTGAATGTGAGGATATGCAGTGGGAGTGTAGCACTAGTGAACCCGAATATGCTCCTATGGATTGTACGCTATGCCTTGCAGACAACATTGAGTCTTTATGCTAAGTTTTGTATATAGCAAAGAAAAAGAAGATATTTTTCTTTCAGAAGAAGTTGTTTGCTTTTCATGTTTTGTTTGCACTTAAAAATCCTTTGGGACCCCTTTCGAAAGGGTGTTACTCCGGGGAGGGGTATTGCGGGGATTAGTTTCGCTGATTTATAAGGGCTTGGAAAGGGGAGGGGCATACGCGGCGTACCAGGTGGCGTGGATGAGGGACCTGGGAGGAGTATGGGACGAGGAAAGGTGGATGGCGGTACATGAGGCAGTTAAGATTGGGTCCAGCTCGGCTTCGGTGCAGGAACATTGCTATAAAATGCTGTACTGCATGTATATTACGCCAAAAAAACTAGCCGAAATAGATAAAACAAAGGAGCCATATTGCTGGAAAGGCTGTGGGGCTTTGGGTACGTATTTGCATGTGTGGTGGGAGTGCCCAGTGATTCAGGGAATATGGGTTTGGATGCAGGACCTGGTAGAGCATATGATGGGTTGGAAGGGGAAGTTGCGACCCAAACAGGTGTTGTTGGGGGAATGGGGGGAGCTGGAGTATGATGTGGGGTATTTGCTGAAGATGATCTCCATTGCCATACGGATGGAGATAGCTTGGGGGTGGAAGGGAACTAGTGGGCGGAAGTGGATCGAGTGTTGAAGCGTGTTGTATTTATTTGTCAAATGTCTGAGTTACAGGCACGTTTGACTAATAAAATGGGTAGTTATTATCCTAAGTGGCAGCCTTTCTTGAGATGGAGGGAGGGGTGCTGAAGAGGGGGGTGAGAGACGGGGTGGGAGGTGGTTCTAGATTGGGGTGGGGCAAGGATAAGTTGAGGGGGGGAGGTGGGCGACAGATAAGGAGTAGTTGGTTCCATGGTGAGGAGGGGTAGGGGGGGATGGGGGGGTTGAAGTTCTATGATATGGTAATGTTAGTGGGGAGTTCTGTAGAGATGGACCTGGGTCATGTTCTTGGTTAAACATATGCACTTCTTATGTTTTAGCTGATATATGGTTCCGGGCTACGTGGGTGGGGGTGGGGAAGTAGGCTGTGAGTGGATTTATGTACTGCTTTTATTGTTTAAAATGATATATATGGGGTGAGCCCCGGAGGGTGAGCCAATGTTGTTGTAGTTTTCAGATTTGTACTGTTATGTTTAAATGAATGTGCATAAATAAAAACTTTAATACAAAAAAAAATCCTTTGGGAAGGGGAATAAATTCCTTGTTATGGTTTGCCTTGAACACTCGACTTACGACTATTATTTGCTAACAGAAGATATCAGGGTAACCCCAACCTTCGCACCCTAGGTGAAGGCCTGGCACCCGTTTACAAATGTCATGCTCCTCCAGGCAAAAATGACAAAATCCTTGATTCTATAGCAAAGATCATCTATCAAAGTATGATGCTGTCTCTTAAGATAGTGGCCCATCGGCTGCAGGTTTTTACATTATCATGCATTGCTCCATCAACTTGACAACCAGCAGGGCCAGTTACACCTTACTCTTCAAGAATCAACATACCACCTCATACCATCCAAACATGATGTGTACAATACAGTTTTCCATATGATAGCAAAGCGTAGTTACTCACCTGTAGCAGGTGATCGCCGGGAACAGCAGGAATTTAGTCCTCACATATGGGTATCGTCGGTACCGACTGAGCCTGCGCGGGAACGCTCCCCAGCGTCCAATAGGAATGCTTTTGGGAGCATCCCTCAGCACATGCGCGCTGCCTTCCCGCCTTTCCAACTGTCCCTCTTCAGTTAAGTTTGTAGCTGAGTGAAAGGATAGAGGGAGAGAGGAAAGAGACAAAGAGAGAGAGAGACAACTCCTAGGGGAGGTGGGTGGGTTGTGAGGACTAAATTTCTGCTGTTTCCGGAGATCACCTGTTACAGGTGAGTAACTACGCTATCTCCAGGAACAAGCAGGAATGTAGTCCTCACATATGGGGACTCCCTAGCTGAAGATGCCAGGGAGATATCCCCAGGAAGGTGCCACCGTCGAAGGTGAGAATCCTTCCTCCCATGGATCTCTGGCATCCCACCAGGGTTGGTGGGTAGGAGTTGGTTTAGGTTTGAAAGAGATTTTGAAGAACAGCTTGGCCAAAGAAGGCATCCCGACGGGAGGCTTTATCTAAGCAGTAGTGGGCTGTGAAGGTGTGTACCGAAGCCCAGGTGGCTGCTCGACAAATGTCATCGACAGACACAGAGTGGAGATTAGCCATAGAAACTGCCATGGCTCTGACATTGTGAGCTGTGACATGGTCCTGAAGAGGAAGACCCTTACTCTCATAAGTAAAGGATATGCATTGGGCAATCCATTTAGATAAAGTTCTTTTGGAGACTGGAAGTCCCAGATGACTAGGCTCAAAAGCTACAAAAAGTTGCGAGGACTTTCTATGTTGCTGTGTTCTTTGAATGTAAAAGGCTAAGGCCCTTTTACAATCCAAAGTATGATGGTTTCTTTCTGCATTAGAGGCATGAGGCCTCGGAAAAAATACAGGAAGATAAATCGATTGATTTAAATGAAAAGGCGAAACCACCTTTGGCATAAAGTGTGGGTGAGTTCGAAGAACAACCTTATTATGATGAAATCTAGTATAAGGAGGATCAGCCACTAAAGCTTGCAATTCACTAATGCGACGGGCAGAGGTGATTGCAATCAGGAAGATGACCTTCCAAGTCAAAAACCTAAGGGCTGTAGTGGCTAAAGCTTCAAAAGGCGGCTTCATGAGCTGCCCAAGAACTAGATTTAGATCCCATGCTACCGGTGGTGGCTTAATGGGAGGTTTAGTTAAAAGGCCTCTCATAAATCTTGATAGGAGTGGATGAGAGAAAATTGGTTGTCCATTTAGAGGCTTATAAGAAGCTGCAATTGCACTAAGATGGACTCTTACCGAATTGGTCTTTAACCCAGAATTCAATAAGTGAAGGAGATACTCTAGTATCGATTCTAAGGGTATGACCAGGGGGTTTAATCCCTTTTTGGAGCACCATATAGTAAAACGTTTCCACTTGAAGGCATAAGATCTTCTTGTGGAAAGTTTCCTAGAAGCCTGAAGGATATCTTTTACCTGCTGGGACAGGTTGATATCCTGGAGGTCTAAGCCTTCAACAACCAGGCCGTGAGGTGCAGGGACTGGGGATTCGGTTGCCATAGCATCCCATTCTCCTGGGAAAGGAGATCTGGAGCATGCCCTAACTCCAGAGGTGCCGCTTGAGAGAGATGCAGAAGCGGGGAATACCACGTTTGGCGTGGCCATCGTGGTGCTATGAGAATCATGTGACCCCTGTCTCTCTGAAGCTTGAAGAGTGTCTTGGGGATGAGAGGAATGGGTGGGAAGGCATAAAGGAAATCCTGACCCCAGTGAAGGAGGAAGGCATCCCTTGCCTGACAGTTGTGCGCCGGAATCCTGGAACAGAACCGGGGAAGTTTGGCATTCAGTGGACTTGCAAAGAGGTCTATGTCTGGAGTGCCCCAGAGATGAAGTATCTTTGCCACCTTGTCTAGGTGGAGTGACCACTCGTGAGGTAGCAGTACTCGACTGAGTTTGTCTGCCCAAAGGTTTTGAATGCCTGGAAGATATACCACTAGAAGGTGAATTTGATGCTCTCTGGCGAGGGCCCATAGTTGTAAAGCTTCGTTGCATAACGACAGAGAACCTGTCCCACCCTGCTTGTTCACATCGAACATGGCTACCTGATTGTCCGTCTGGACTAGGACTGTCTTGTACCTGAGCTGGGCGTGGAACACTTGAAGAGCTAAATAAATTGCTCTTAACTCCAGGAGGTTTATATGTAAACCAACCTCCTGTGGAGTCCAGGTGCCCTGGGTAGAGAGATGATTCAGGTGTGCTCCCCAACCCACCTGTGATGCATCTGTTGTTAGGGTGGCCTGAAAGAGGGGTTGATGGAAAGGAGACCCTATTGTCAGATTTTCTAATGATTGCCACCATTGGAGGGACAAAATTAGTCGTTGAGAGATTATTATTTTGTCTGACAAATGACCTGTGGCCTGTGTCCACTGTGTGGAAAGGGTCCACTGAGCTGCTCGCATGTGGAGGCAAGCATATGGGACTACATGAACTGTGGATGCCATGTTTCCCAGTAACTGCAGCAGCTCCCGAGCAGTGAGGGAGGATTTGCCTGCTGCTTGGGAAGCTAACTGCATTATGCGAAGACAGCGGGCTTGTGGAAGGAAAGCCCTTGCCTGTCCGGTATCCAGACAGGCTTCTATGAATTCTAGGCATTGGGAAGGAACTAGTTGAGATTTCGGGACGTTTATTACCAATCCCAAGTATTGGAGGATTCGCATTGTACGAGACAGTGCAGTGCTGGCCTCTGTCACTGTGGAGGCTCGGATGAGCCAGTTGTCTAAGTAAGGGAAGACAAAAATCCCCAGGGTTCGTAGAAATACAGCTACTACTGCCATGCATTTCGTGAATACCCTTGGTGCTGAAGCCAGACCAAAAGGAAGAACCCTGTACTGGAAATGTCTTCCCCTGAAAAGGAAACATAAAAATGTCCTGTGATCTGGATGGATAAGAATGTGAGTGTATGCATCCTTTAAGTCTAGAGAGCAAAGCCAGTCCTGGCTTTGAAGGTATGGCAGAAGAGTTCCCAGAGAAATCATTTTGAATTTCTCTTGAAACAGATATTTGTTCAATTCTCTGAGGTCTAGAATGGGTCTGTCCTCCTGTTTTCTTTGGAATAAGAAAATAGGGGGAGTAGAACCCTGCACCCTGCTGAAGAATGGGTACTTCCTCTACTGCCCCTTGGGCAAGAAGTGTGGAGACCTCGTGATCTAGCAGATTGTCTGTAGAGGTTTGTGAACTGAACTGCTTTAGAATTGTAGGAGGGGGTAAGCTGTGAAAATTAAGTTTGTACCCCTCCCCTACAATGGACAAAGTCCAATCTTCTGCTGTTATCTGATGCCATCTGTTGACAAAGTGGCATAGCCTGCCGGGAATATTGGGGGGTTGAGGACCCCTCAGAGGCAGGAAGGCAAAGCTCTCTAGGAAGGAGTCAAAGCCCTTGAGGGGGCTGAACCTGGAGAGCTGGTTGGGCTCTCGGGCCTTTTGGTTTCTTTTGTTGTCTAGTTTGTCCCTTTTGGGCAACCTGACCTGGAGTCTGAGTCTGGTGGGTATAGGAAGGATAAAACTTCCTCTTTTTGCTAAAAGAGGGTTTTTTATAAGGCTTCCTTTTGGCTGGAGTGGCTGTAGACTTTGACAATCTATCTAAGGTAGAATTGTCAGCATCTAACTCGTTAGCCGCCTCCTGCCATTTCTTGCCGAAGAGATTCTCTCCCGTGCAAGGAATATTGCCTAACTTGTCCTGTACCCAAGTCTCCAAGTCTGATGCCTGTAGCCAGGCAATCCGTCGTGTGCCAATGGCAATAGCAGAAGTTCTGCTGATGCATTTGAAGCAGTCAAAGGCTGCACGATTGACAAACTTGGAGACATCATGAGCATGCTTAACCAGAGTAAGAAAATCTTGTCTCTTATCATCTGGGAGAAATGGGCTCAAGTTCCAAGTCTCCTGTGATTTCTTTGAGGAACATTCCCATATATAGGATATATGAGCTGATCCTAGCTGAAAGCATGGAAGCTTGAAAAGTTCTGCGTCCAAAAGCATCCAGAGTCCTGCATTCATGACCTGGAGGATTGGATGCATGTCTTTTTGCACTTTTCATCCTACGCATGGCTGACTCCACTACCACTGAATGGTGTGGCAGCTGAGTTTTCTGAAATCCAGGACATGGTGGGACTCGATACATAGTACAAGTCTCCTAGAGTGAGGAGAAGTAGTCAGAGGTGTCTCCCACATTCTGAGCATCAAGCTATGCAGAATTTCAAGGATAGGCAGAGTAGCTGCCTCCTTAGGAGCTTTAGGATATTGAAGGATTTCCAATTCCTTTGCTCTGGGTTCCTCTTCAGGAGCTACTGTGATTGAAAGACCTTTAACCATATCACGGATGAAATCCTGAAATGACATGTCCTCTGGAGGTGACATTCTGCGTTGGGGAGAAGAGGGATCTTCTAGGAGAAACCCTCCAGTGCCAGCAGAATTGTCAGAGTCTTCGGAATCAGAGGAATCAAAGTATTCCTGACCCCGATGCTCCTGCAAAGCACGATTCCGGTACCAATCGAAGTCGGTACCATGGTGACCCGGTACCACTTTATCCCCTCCAGCTGGAGGTGGAATGGGAAGAGTTACCATCAGAGCCGGTACTGGCATTGTCGGTGTCGGTACCAGCATCGGTGTCGATGTCTGCACCGGTGCCCTTGGGACCACCGGTACCGCAGCTGAAAGAAGAGCTGCGATACTGCGTTCGATAGCAAGAAATCTCTGGTCTATCGACGCTGCTGATGCCTGGGTGTCGGTACCGGTAAGAACGGCCGGAACCCCTGAGCATGGCACAGGTAGTTCTTGCGAGGTTGAGACCTCGAACATTCTGAAGCCCCATCGATGCTTTAGAAGCCGAAGCCTCCCACCGGGGCTGTTTTGCTGGTGTGGTTCCCTCAAGGGCAATGCCAATGGCCTCTCGATGCTTAGCAGGAGAGCTACCCTTTGAGGACAGGCTTTTGTGTTTAGTTACCTGAGATCCATGGGAGGAAGAAGAGGCACTTGACGATGTCGATTGAATGGATCTGGCATCTGAAGAAAAGAGGGTACCAAGCTTTGCGGCCCGGTTCTGTCTTCCTCTTTTGGTCATTCCCATGCAGGAGAGACATTCAGTTGGAGAATGATCAAGTCCTAAACATTTTAGACACTAATCATGGGTGTCAGTGATGTAAATGGTACTGCCACACTTAGTACATTTTTTAAAACCACTAGTTGGCTTTTCCATGATTTTGGAAAATTGGGGCCTAATGCCCAAAATGGCGCCTAGCACCAAAACAGTAAAGTTTCTGAAAAGAAACAGTCTGAGTCTAGGGTTTGTTGTTTTTTTTTGTTTTGTTTTGTTTTGTTTTGTTTTGTTTTAGAAAAGAAAAGAACCGGCGGTACCGGTAGGCGTCGTGCGGTAGGCAAACGCGACAACAAGAGAGAATTTTAAAGACGGAATTTTCTGCGGTGACAGGGAATAGGTCCTGTTGGCTCCGTGGAAAACGAAGAACTGAAGAGGGACAGTTGGAAAGGCGGGAAGGCAGCGTGCATGTGCTGAGGGATGCTCCCAAAAGCGTTTCTATTGGACGCTGGGGAGCGTTCCCGCACAGGCTCTGCCGATACCGACGATACCCATATGTGAGGACTACATTCCTGCTTGTTCCTGGAGATAAGCTATTACAGCATGTTGTACAGCTTAGCTTAAATCTTCTGGTCTATAAGAAGACCTCCATGACAAGCTAGCTCATGCCCCTTGCCTAGGAGACAGTCTCTTTGGAGGCAAGGTCAAAGAACAATGAAGGACAACATTACTGCAGTTAAGAAACTTTCAACTCTAACTGATATCACATCTCATTACAGAAGAAATTGGCAGCAGGATTACTGAAAAACCTGCCACTACCATTATTTTCAACAATTTTATCCAAAAAAGGAAATATCAGCCATATTCCAGGCCACCAACCCAGCACTTGGCAGCCCAACTGTATAGTCAGCATCAGCCTCATAAGCAGCAAATGTCTTGAGGCTTCCTCAGGGAAGACAAACCCAAATTTTTGACTACCCTCCCATGGGGGGGGAAGGATCCATCAATTCAGGGAAGCATGAGAAGATATCACCACGGACCACTGGGTCCTCTCCACCATCAGCTAGCATTACAGAATACATTTCAAAACACATCCTTAGATGGAAAGACTCCTTTCCCACCCCAAACCCCATAAGATGATTATGCTATTATGGGAGAAACGTTTGTGTGACTTTTGAAGAACAATGTAATCAAAGAAGTCTCTCAGCACCAAGAGTCAAGGCTTTTACTCTAAGGTTTTCCTCATCCCAAAAATTTCAGAGATCTGTGACCAATTCTGGATTTCAAGAGACTGTAATCTCTTTGTAAAGAAAGAAAAATTCAAAATTAATTCCTGTTTATCTCTTCTGAATCGGAACAACTGGCTTGCCTCCCTGGATCTGAAAGACTCTTACACCCACATAATCATTCATCCCAATCAACGGAGATCTCTGTTTCACATTTCAAGACTGACATTTTCAATACAAGTTCTAACTTTCACAATATGCTTAGTTGTTGTGGTGGCACATCTCCAAAAAAGGGTCACTACGTTTCCATACCTAGATGACTGGCTTACATCTGCTGCCACAAGAAAAGCTGTTCAATGCTCTATTCTGCTCAAATGCCTAGGTTTCTTGATCAAGTCAGACAAATCCAATCTTGAACCAACTCAGAACATCAAATTCATCTGTACATAAATTAATACTTTCCCAGAGACAGAACCTCCATTTTAGTACAGTTCTGCACAACCATAAAACAAGCATGCTGGGTAACAGCAGACTTTGTTATCAGAACTCTAATGCACACATACTACACAGACTACAAATGAGATTCCTCCAGTGGCAGTTCAAGATATGCTGGGATCAACACCATCAGTCTCTAAGCAAAAGAATTTCCATGTCATCATTACTCCAACAATCTCTTAAATAGTGGCTGAATCTACCAAACTCTTAGTAGATCACCCTTTATCACCTGTACGACCCTCTCTAGTCCTCATTACAAATGTATCTATGTGAAGATGGGGCATGCATCTTATTCAACTAAGTATACAAGGATTGTGGAACCTGAATGAGCACTCTAAGCATATAAATATCCTCAAACTCAGGGCCATCTTCAATGCCATAAGAATCTTCAGAAAATGGCTTCAAGGGAAGGTGGTCTTGATCAGAACAGACAACCATGTGGCAATGTTCTACACCAACAAGTAAGGAAGGATCAGGTTCTCTACACCTCTGTTTACAAGCGACCAGACTCTAGCCTGCTCCCTTCAAATTGCATTCCAAGTAGTCTACTTGCCCAGCCATCAAAATAAACTGGCAGACTTACTCAGTTAACAGTTGGAACCTCAGGAGTTATTCCTAGACCCAGAGGTCACTCATGCCCGCTTCAATTCATAGGGATTCCCAAAAGTCGATCTGTTTGCAATGGTGGACAATGCACAATGTCCACTGTTTTGTTCCATTTGACTCAATTCAATCGCCTAGCCTCTGACACATTTGCAGTTTCATGAGCTACAAGCCTGCTATATACTTTTCCACCTTTCCCACTATTTCCAAAGATGTCATACAAGATCTGCATGGACAAGGCCTATGTCATTCTGATTTCTCTGAAGTGGCCTAGGCAGATCTGGCTCTTCAGACTTCTTGGCTTTGCTTTTGCACTGCCAAGGCTTCTAAGACAGCATCCAGCACTTCTGAGGCAACAAGAACTAATCCATCTGAACTTCAAAGTCTTTCCTTGACAGCATGGAGACTGAATGACAGCTTATAGATACCCTTCCTGTTAACCGATAAGTGAAGACCATTCTCTTGGCTTCCAGCTGACTGACTCACAAATCTTACCAGTCTAAATAGTTTCATTTTGCACTGGGTGAAACAGCACAAGCAGGATCCTTTTACCTGTCCCACTAGGGAAGTCATTTCCTATCTTTATCACCTCTCTCAATCTGGTCTCAAGAATTCTTCAGTTCGGATTCACCTTGTTGCTATAGCAGCCTATCATAGCCATGTTAATGAGAAATCCCTCTTCACTGATCTCTTAGTCTCCAAATTCATGAGGAGCCTAATGAACATGAAGCCACCCAAAAAGTCTCTCTTTCCTATTTGAGATCTAACGTTGTCCTCGTGCAGCTCATGGAGAGCTCCTTTGAACCTCTGGGGTTGACATCATTGAAGCATCTCACCTAGACAAATGTTTTCTTAGTAGCCACCTTGGCAAGAATTAATGAGCTCCAAGTTCTTGTGAACTACCCACTGTACACTCAACTCTCTTATAACCAAGTTATTCTCCTGACACATCCCAAATTTCTTCTGAAAGTTGTCTCGGATTTCAGTTGATCCAACACCCTCTACAGAGTGCACAAGACAACTTTTGCAGCTCCCGAGGCACCCGCTTGCATGTAAGTCATTAACTCTATGAATATGGACTTAAATGTTACAGTTCTTATCCAGTGCATTCTGCCTGAAACAGCATTACCCTGATACAATGTAATTCTTCTGAACCAATGCATCTAAAGTAACACTAATGCACTGAACCCTAGCCATACTGCTACTTTATAATTTAAATGTACTAGTCATACCGCCACATTGTAATTGAAGGTAATCTCCTGAAGAATAAACTAAGAGAACACCACACCAACAAGCATGTAAACGTACTTCCCTGCCAATACAAGAACATTACACCAACAAGCATGTCGTACACCCACAAATGGCTTGCACTCATCTGCATGTCTATCCTAACCATAGGTAGTCTTACTGCTCACTCAACCCTTCCCTGCCAAATCCTGATTATCCACTCTCCGAAGCCCATCACACTGCAAGGCCCACACAAACCACACACTACAACAGAAGGCCTGTATGTCTCCTCCACATTCACACAGACCCACCCCCCCACCGAGTCACTAATCTCTCACAGCATCGACTCAGACCATGCCATCAAATGCAGCCTGATTAACGCCTGCTCCGCCCGCAATAAAATCCAGACTCTAGCCGACCATATCACCAATGACTGAATTGACCTATGTGTCACAGAGATCTGGATCATGGACTCTGATAACACTCTGCTCAATCAATTCAACACTGACACCCACAACATTCACAACTGCCCATGTAGCAACAGCAGAGGAGGCAGTGTCTGCATCCTTTCAAATAAGCGCCTGCGCTTTACCACCGCAAGCTCAACCTCTTCACAAGGCTTAGATACCCTCATAATTACCAACAAGCAATTCATCATCTGCCTCTTATACAGAGCACCGCATCACAATGGAGACCAGCTGGACACCCTTCTCGAGAAAATCTGCTCCCATTCCTCACACCAACACCACCTCATTCTCCTCGGTGACCTCAATCTCCCCACAGTGAACACCAGCCAATGCAACACCTTCCTCCAAGCAATGAGTGGCCTACAATACACACAGCTCATCACCACCTCAATGCACTCAAAAGGAGAGGCCCTTGATCTGCTCTTCTTCCCCACCGACCTACTCACCGCATCTCACCACATTTCTCCTACTTCCACCCCAGTTCCCTGGTCGGATCACCATTTAATAACCTTTACACTACCCCTCCTCTATCTCGACTACCCTCCTCATACTGAAACTCCCACAGCAAGAAGATTCCTAGCCTTCAACGAACCCTCCTTCATTGAAAAGACCCTCCCTGTCCTAGAACACCATCATCTCCAATGCCTCCAAGGCTCCACCTTGAGCTCCTTCCAAAGCATGTCAACCCTGCGCACCCTGGTATTCCACCCACCTCAGAGAACAGAAACGTGCACTCCGAAGAATCGAACGCTGATGGAGAAAGTCCAAGGATCCTCAGCTACAGACCAGCTACCTGGACATGCTCACAGCCTACTGCATCAATAACCTCAATGTCAAATGTGAACACCATAACAACATCCTCCTCCGTGACCTCAACAAGCCAAGGGAACTTTTCAATGGTTAGAACCCTCACAAAAGACCCTACCCAGCCTCATCAGAATCACACCCTCGACCCCCAAGAGATGGCCGACTTCCTCAAAGCCAAACACAACCAGCATAGCACCACTGCCCTCATCATACCTACATCTTGCAGTGCAACCTCAACCATCCAACCCTG
This sequence comes from Ichthyophis bannanicus, assembly GCA_033557465.1. Lineage (NCBI taxonomy): Eukaryota > Metazoa > Chordata > Amphibia > Gymnophiona > Ichthyophiidae > Ichthyophis > Ichthyophis bannanicus. Next base: position 129,759,343 of record CM066048.1, read on the forward strand.
GATCACATTCAGAGACGTCCCTCCTAATGAATTCTTGGACATCATTACACACATCAATACTTCCACCTTTCACTAGACCCCTGTCCTGTATCCTGGGTCAAACCAACAAAACTGCAGCTTCTACTGTTTATTTCCACCATCCTTCAAACTTCCCTCTCACAAGCCTACCTCCCACCCTCTCTCAAACATGTCTCCGTTAGACCCCTCCTAAAGAAACCCAACCTAGAGCCAAGATCACCCACCTCATACAGGCCTATAGCTAGTGTTCCATTCATTGCTAAAATCACTGAAAAGGCAGTTCAACTTCAACTCCAGGAGCACATTGACAGACATGCGCCCCTGGATAATAATCAACATGGGTTCGCCCCTTCCACAGTGCCGAAACATTGCTTACTTCACTTATATCAACACTCATCACCGAAATGGAAAAAGCTTCCACTGGTTACATGCTGCTCTTCCTAGACATCTCAGCAGCGTTTGACACAGTGTCCCATCAGATCCTGCTTAACCAGCTCACCAACATTGGGGTTCAAGGCAAGCCACTTGAATGGATCCATTCCTACCTTTCCCAATGGACTCAACAGATAAGAATTGGAAATCAAGGGATGGAGTTGAGAACCACTTATTTACCTAGAGAACAAAATACTCTTGCAGCCAGGCTGAGCCGAGTCCTTCACCCTCAAAAATGGACCTTGGGCAAGGAGATAGCTCTCCTTGTCCTTTGGGAGTGGGACACCTTTTCGGTAGATCTCTTTGCCACTCCTCAGAATGCCCAGGTGCTTCAGTTCTGCTCCAGAGTAGGGTAACACAGCAAGCTAGTCTCGGATGTTTTCCTCCTCCACTGAGGGGAGAGCTTTCTTAAGTGTATCCTCCAGTAACACTCATTGCCAAAACTCTCCTGAAACTCATTGCTTCTTATTGGCCCTGACAACTGGGAGCCAATTCATCTAGGTCATGCACCAAACCTGATTTCGCAGAACGGCACAATGTTGCATCCCAACACCAAGTTCCTAGCCCTCACAGCTTGCATGCTGAGAGGCTAATTCTGCTCTCAACCTGCCTGTTGGTGTTACCAGTGTTCTTTTGGCATCCAGGAGGGTCTCAATGATGAAATTGTATGCTTTCAAATGCAAGTGGTTTGCTATCTGGTGTAGAGAACAGTCCCTAAATCCTTTCATCTCTCCCACTCAAATACTGTTTGAATACCTTCTATACCTTTCAGATACTGGACTCAAATCCATAAATAAATAAACTCAGTAAAGGTTCACTCAGTGCAACTGGAGCTTACCATCGTGTGGCGTAGAAGATACAGCCATCTCTGTGCTACCCTTAGTTGTTCACTTCATGCAGGCTTTGCTTCTTATCAAACCTCCCCTCAAGCCATCTGCAGTGTCGTGGGACCTCAGTGTGGTTCTCAAACAGCTGATGAAAGCTCCTTTTGAACCTCTCAATACCTGTCTTCTAAAGTTCTTGAACGGGAAAAGTCTTGTTCTTAGTGGCAGTCACTTCAGCATGCAGGGTGAGTGAGCTTCAGGCTCTAGTAGTTCATCCACCTTTCATAAAATTCTTCCACAAAAGAGTGATATTTCTCACTCATTCCAAGTTCCTTCCAAAAGTAATGCTGGACTTCCATCTTAACCAGTCATTTGCCTTTCCAACATTTTTCCCCAAAATCTCATTCTCACAAAGGGGATGCTATGCTGTGTGAAAGCACAGTTACTTACCTGTAACAGGTGAATAAGTCTTCACATATGGGTATCGTCGGTACCGATGAAGCCTGCGCGGGAACGCTCCCCAGCGTCCAATAAGAAAGCTTTTGGGAGCATCCCACAGCGCCTGCGTGCTGCCTTCCTGCCTTTCCCAACCGCCTCTCTCCAGTTCGAGTTTTAAAGCTGAGACAAAGAGAGAGAGGGAAGGAAAGATAGAGAGATACAACTCCTAGGGGAGGTGGGTGGGTTGTGAAGACTTATTCCTGCTGTTCTCAGAGATCACCTGTTACAGGTAAGTAACTGTGCTATCTCCAGGAACAAGCAGGAATGAGTCTTCACATATGGGGACTCCCTAGCTGCAGATGCCAGGGAGAGACCCCAGAGTTGTGTGTCCTTGAAAAGGGCTCCACCTCCCCCCATGGATCTCTGGCATCCAACCAGGGTAGGTGGGTAGGAGTTGATTAGGAATGGAACAGGTGTTTGAGAACAGCCTGACCAAACGAGGCATCCCGGCTGGAGTCCTTGTCCAAACAGTAATGGGCTGTGAAGGTATGAACCGAGGCCCAGGTGGCCGCTCGACAGATTTGGTCGATGGACACAGAGTTTAGATGAGCCATTGAGGCTGCCATGGCTCTGACATTGTGAGCTGTGACATGGCCTTCCAGAGAAAGGTTCCTACTTTGGTAGGCGAAAGAAATACACTGAGCAATCCAGTTGGACAGTGTTCTCTTAGAAATTGGAAGTCCTAAATGAGAAGGATCAAAAGCAACAAAGAGTTGAGAAGACTTTCTATGTTGCTGTGTTCTTTGTAAGTAAAAGGCGAGAGCTCTTTTACAATCCAAAGTATGAAGATTCCTCTCTGCACTTGATGCATGAGGTCCTGGAAAAAAGACAGGTAAGTATACCTCTTGGTTCAGATGAAAAGGCGAGACCACTTTGGGCATAAAGTGTGGATTGGTCCTGAGGACTACCTTATCATGATGGAACCTTGTATAAGGAGGATTAGCCACCAAGGCTTGCAACTCCTAGTTCAGCAGTTTACAATTTCCGCATTCTATTACGCTGATGATCTGCTCTTCGTATATCACACCTCTCCCCTTCACCCGGATCTCAGCCCACTGAACTCTTGTCTTTCAGCTGTCGCTGACTGGCTCACTCTAAACTGCTTGCACCTCAATCTTGCAAAAACAGTAGCTATCTGGTTCACTCATGGCGGCCCTTCTCCTTTGGTCACGCCCTCTTTCTCAGGCTCACCAATCCCACTCGTTACAAGCTTTCGTTATCTGGATGTAATTTTTGATTCCGACCTTTCCTTCCATGATCACATTTCTCACATTACAAAGACCTCCTTCTTCTTTCTTCGACAGATACGGTCCATTCGCCCCTTTCTCACCCCTGAAGCCCTCACCACCCTTCTCCTGTCTCTAGTAATGTCACGTATCAATTTCTGCAACTCAGTTCTAGCCGGGCTTCCTCTCTCACACCTTCACCGTCTTCAACGTGTTCAGAATACCGCTGCACGTCTTATTTTTCACTCCTCCCTCCGCGATCATGTTACTCCTCTTTTTCTTCGCCTACATTGGCTCCCCTTGCAATTTTGCATCCGTTATAAAATCCTCACACTGGTCCACCAAGTCTTATATAACCGCACTCCTTTATATCTGGCAGGCTTCAATTCCACACCCCCACTTGCTCGCTTCGCTCCATTCACATTAACCGGCTCTACCTTCCATCTCCATCACATGCTCATCTACAATCCACACGTTCCTCTGCCTTTTTCTTTACCGGCCCTGCCTATTGGAACTCCCTCCCCCTTTCCCTCAGACTTGAGCAACACTATCCCACTTTCAAGAAAGACCTGAAGACACATCTCTTCTCCACCACCTTTGACCTCCCCTCCCCCTTTGTGTGACTCCTCTCCCCTCCTTTCCCTTGTTTTTCTCTCTCCTCATTCATGTCTAGTTTGGTGTCTTGAGTGCTCTCCTGTCTCCATTGTAATTTCTTTTCCTGTTCAGGCCTATTGGCCCCTCTGTATATTTTTTTGAGTTTTTTGTAAACCGCCGTGCTCTAATTGGAACTGCGGCATATCAAGCCTAATAAACATAAACTCACTGATGCGACGTGCTGAGGTGACTGCAATGAGAAAGATGACCTTCCAAGAAAGAAATTTCAAGGAGGTGGTGGCTAAAGGTTCAAAGGGTGGCTTCATAAGCTGGCCAAGAACCAGATTTAAGTCCCATGCCACTGGAGGTGGTCTAATGGGAGGTTTAGTTAAAAGAAGGCCTCTCATGAATCTTGCTATAAGAGGATGAGAGGAAACAGGCTGTCCATTGAGAGGCTTGAGGGATGCTGCAATAGCACTCAAATGGACTCTTACCGAATTCGTTTTGAGGCCTGCATGGGAAAGATGCAGAAGATACTCTAGTAAAAAATTCAAAGGTATTGCAAGAGGGTTAAGACCCTTCTCTGAACACCAAATGGTAAATCTTTTCCATTTGAAAGCATAGGAACGTCTAGTGGAAGGCTTTCTAGAAGCATGAATAATATCTCTGACTTGCTGAGAGAGATGGAAAACTTGAAGGTCTAGGCCTTCAGCAACCAGGCCCTGAGATGGAGAGACTGGGGGTTTGGGTGCCATAACGTTCCGTCTTCCTGGGAAAGAAGATCTGGAGCACAGCCCAACTCCAGGGACGGAGCTTGAGAGAGATGCAGAAGTAGAGGGTACCACACTTGGCGTGGCCAATGTGGTGCTATGAGGATCATAGAACCTCGGTCTCTCTGAAGCTTGAACAGTGTTTTGGGAATTAGGGGAATGGGTGGAAAGGCATAAAGGAAGTCTTGACCCCAGTGAAGGAGGAAGGCATCCTTGGCCTGAACTCCCTGACACGGAATCCTGGAACAGAACTGGGGAAGTTTGGCATTCCACGGACTTGCAAATAGGTCTATGTCCGGGGTTCCCCAAATTCGAAAAATCCTGGCTACCTGGTTGGTCCCTGTGGAGGGACCATTCGTGTGGAAGCAGAACTTGACTGAGTCTGTCTGCCCAAGAGTTTTGAACGCCTGGAAGATATACTGCCATAAGATGAATCTGATGCTCTCTGGCGAAGGCCCACAGTCGCAAAGCTTCGTTGCAAAGCGACAGAGAGCCAGTCCCTCCCTGCTTGTTTACATAGAACATGGCTACTTGATTGTCCGTGTGGATGAGGACTGTCTTGTAACTGAGCAGGGAGTGGAACACTCTGAGAGCTAAGAAAATTGCTCTGAGTTCCAAGAGATTTATGTGTAGTGAAGTCTCCTGTGGAGACCAGATGCCCTAGGTGGAGAGATCTTGCAGATGAGCTCCCCAACCCATTGGAGAGGCATCTGTTATAAGGGTTGCTTGGGGAAGTGGCTGTTGAAAAGGGGACCCCAGCAACAGGTTTTGAGAGGACTTCCACCACTGGAGAGACCAAAATAGACGACTGGAGTTTGCTATTTTGTCTGACAGCCAACCTGATGCCTGAATCCATTGGGTGGACAAAGTCCATTGAGCTGCCCTCATGTGAAGGCGAGCATATGGAACCACATGCACAGTGGATGCCATGTGGCCTAAGAGTTGTAACATTTCTCGAGCTGTTAAAAGGGGCTTTAACTGTATTTGGGAGGCTAACTGCACAAAGCGTAGGCAACGGGCCTGAGGAAGATAGGCCCTTGCAGTTGTGGTATCCAACCAAGCCCCTATAAACTCGAGGGACTGAGTAGGGGTGAGACTGGATTTTGGGATGTTTATTACTAGTCCCAAATACTGAAGGACACGCATTGTGCAGGTTAGACAAGTCTTGGCCTCTGCTTGAGATGGAGCTCGAATGAGCCAGTCGTCCAGATATGGGAAGACGTATATTCCTAGAGTGCGTAGAAATGCAGCTACTACTGCCATGCATTTCGTGAACACCCTTGGTGCAGAGGCCAGACCAAAAGGAAGCACCCTGTATTGGTAGTGCTTTCCTTGAAAAAGGAACCGAAGGAACCTTCTGTGGGTTGGATGGATGAGGACATGGGTGTACGCATCCTTGAGATCTAGAGAACAAAGCCAGTCCTGACTCTGAAGGTATGGAAGCAGAGCACCGAGAGAAATCATCTTGAATTTCTCCTTGAATAGAAATTTGTTCAATTCTCTGAGATCTAAGATGGGTCTGTAGCCCCCTGCTTTCTTTGGAATAAGAAAATAAGGGGAGTAGAACCCTGTGCCTTGTTGAAGAAGAGGTACTTCTTCTATTGCCCCTTGGGCAAAAGGGATGGCAACCTCCTGACCTAGAAGGTTGAGGAGAGATGTTGGAGAATTGAACTGTTTCACAATGGTGTGAGGGGGAAGGCTTAAGAAATGAAGCTTGTACCCTTCCCTTATGATGGAGAGTGTCCATTGCTCTGCTGTGATTTGCTCCCATCTGGGAGCAAAGTAAGTCAACCTTCCTGGGATGGTAAGGGGCTCTGGCCCTTCCAGAGCTAGAAAGGCTAAGTTCTCTAGTTGCAAGTCAAAGGCCCTGAGGAGGCTGAGGCTGCTGGGCCGTGGAAGGTCTAGCTGCCTTTGACTTGGCCTGTTTAGGTGGTTGCTGACGCTTTGCAGCAAAACGACCTGCAGAAGATGCCTGCTGACCATAAGCAGGATAGTATCTTCCCTTTTTGGAAAAAGATGTCTTTTTAAACAATCTTTTCTTAACAGGAGCAGAGGTAGACTTTGAAAGTCGATCCAAAACAGAGTTTTCAGCATCCATCTGAGTGGCCTTTGCTTGCCAATCCTTACCAAAAAGGTTTTCACCTGTACAAGGGAGATTTCCCAATTGATCTTGGACCCAGAGCTCCAAATCAGAAGCTTGTAGCCAAGCAATTCTGCGTGCCCCTATGGCAATAGCCGAAGCTCTGCTTACACATTCAAAAGAGTCAAAGGCTGCACGGTTGGAAAATTTGGAGACATCTTGGGCATGTTTGAGCCAAGTGAGAAACTCCTCTCTTTTATCCTCTGAAATGAAAGGGGTTAAAGTCTGCAGATGATCTGTGACTTCTTTTAGAAACATTCCTATATAGAGACTATAGGAATTGATCCTAGCAGCTAGCATAGCAGCTTGGAAAACCCTTCGGCCAAAAGCATCCCGGGTCCTGCATTCACACCCTGGAGGATTAGATGAGTATCTTTTTGCACTCTTTATCTTCTTCATTGCAGACTCTACCACAATAGAGTGGTGAGGAAGCTGAGTCTTGTGGAAGCCAGGACAAGGAGGGACACGATACATGGTGTCCAACCTGCGAGAATGAGGAGAGGTGGTGAGAGGTGTCTCCCACATCCTCAACATGAGATCAAACAGAATCTCATGAACAGGTAAAGTAGCTGCCTCCTTAGGAGCTTTAGGATATTGTAAAATATCCAACTCCTTGGCTCTGGGTTCTGACTCAGGGGCCACTGTGATAGAAAGGCCCCTAGCCACTTCCCTAACAAAGTCTTGAAAAGACAAATCTTCTGGAGGAGACATTCTTCATTTAGGTGAAGAAGACTCCTGAAGAAGTATCGATGCTTCAGAACCCTCAGACTCATCAGTCCTCAGAGGAATCGAAGTATCGCCTGTCTGGATGCTCCTGTAAAGCCCGATAACCGTATTGAATGGGATCGACATCGGGAGTAATCGGTACCGGTTCGGTACCGATGGGCATCATAGGACAGGGTCGGTTGCAGTCGACACCGAAGCCGATGTCGATGCAATCCATACCGGTACCGGGAGCGATGCTGGTACCGGAGCCGGTACCAGCAACGGGGATTGTTGCAGTACCGGAGGCGTCGCAGCCTGTATGAAAGCCGTTAAGGTGTGCTGCATGGTCAGAATCTTCTGATCCATCAACGCCACCAGAGTCTGGATGTCGGTACCAGTGGGAGCCACCGGTACCCCAGAACACGGCAACAGGTGATCTGTCGAGGCCGAGCCATCGATGTCAACCTGTGACCCCATAGATAATGCTTTGGAAGCCGGAGCTTCCTGCCGGGGTAATTTTGCCGGTGCGGAATCCTCGAGGGCAAGCCCGGAGGCATCTCGATGCTTGGAGGGAGATCTACCCTTCGAGGACCGGCCAGATTTATGCTTGGTTACCTGAGATCCATGGGAGGAAGAAGAGGCCCTGTAAGACGTCGATGCTACCGAAGCTGCATCAGAGGGAAACAGGGTACTGAGCTTGGCTGCTCGGTTCTGCCGACCTCTCTTAGACATCATGGTACAGGACATACAATCCGTGATGGAATGGTCAGGTCCCAAACACTTTAGACACCAGTCATGGGTGTCGGTGACAGAAATAGTACCGCCATATTTTGTGCATTTTTTAAACCCAGAAGCGGGCTTTTCCATGAGGAAAATATTTTTAGGCCTAGGGCCCAAAAACTGAAAATGCACAGTAAAGATAAAGCGTTTTTTTTTTTTTGAAAGAAAGAAAAGAAAGTCCGGCGGTACCGGTCTGACGTCGAAGAAAGCAGACGCGACACAAAAGAATAAAGAAAAAATAAAGAACTTCTTCTGCTGTGACAGGAACATGACCTGCTGGCTCTGCGGAAAAGAAGAACTGGAGAGAGGCGGTTGGGAAAGGCGGGAAGGCAGCACGCAGGCGCTGTGGGATGCTCCCAAAAGCTTTCTTATTGGACGCTGGGGAGCGTTCCCGCGCAGGATCCATCGGTACCAACGATACCCATATGTGAAGACTCATTCCTGCTTGTTCCTGGAGATAGAGCCTTATCTTTCTATTTGGAGCAGACAAAAGCCCATAGAAAGTTCATCCAGTTTTTTGTTTCTTTTGACCAAAGCAAGGTAGGGGCTACCGTCTCCAAATGCACTGTCAATATGGCTCACCGACTGCATCTCTTTCACTTATGCCCAGGCAGGCCTAAGCCATGAGAGTCATGCCACAGCTCATAATGTCAAAGCCATGGCTGTATCGGTGGCCCACTTATGCTCAATCTCCATGGAAGCAATATATAAAGCTGCAACATAGACTTTGGTTCAAACCTTCACTTCTCACTACTGTTTGGTTGGGGATTCCTGACGTGACAGCAGATTTGGCCGATCAGTACTGCAGAATCTTTCTGGGGATTAGAATCCAACTCCACGCTCCTAGGCCCATTTCAGTAACATAGTATATGATGGCAGATATAAAGCACAGTATGGTCCATTTAGTATGCCCAGTAATGTGGCTAGAATTGGTGTACCTGCCACTCCGTGCAGGTCACCCCTCTCTATTTGTTGAGGTATAAGAAATAGTTAAGTTTATTTTGATTTTAAACTCTTGCTATAAAGGAATCTACTGTGTATGTCCCATGCCATTTTGAATTTCGTTACTGTATTTACCTTACCGGTTATCTTAACAAAAAAGGAAAAAGAGACTGTTGCCAACAAAACAACAAAAATATCTGTTTGGAAGCCTCTGCTAGGTTCATTCTTATTCCCCTTTTTGGGGTCAAGGCAGCCTGTAGCTAGGGATTCCATTTAATGCATAATCAAACTCTGGACAGCAGCGCCTTCTGGAGCAGTCTCATATGTGCTTATACCCAAGGGATTAGCTCTATCATGGCCACCGTAAAGCCCAGCAACTAAGCATAATCCCAAAACTTGGCTGCATGCCATTGACAGAAGGTTGTCAGCTGAGCCAGCAATTTGGTCATTCTTTCAGTAGTCAGAAAGACCCTGCCTGCGCAGGTGTCCAAAAGGCTCCAAGATACTTCAAAGACTGAGAGGGCTCCAGATGATTCTTGCTGCGACTGACCACTCAGCCAAGGGTCTCTAGAAAATGAACCACGTGGGCCATCACTCTGGCCAGAAAAGGAGCCTGGCATACTAACTCAGGTGGTTTGTTCCATGCATATGGAGCAGCAAGGTAGAATAAACGAAGTCTGGAGTTGGCAGTGGCAGATAAGAGCACAGATAAAAGAGACCTGCCAGAGGAGTGGAGTTCCCTAGGAGGGGTGTAAAGAGTGATGAGAGAGGAAAAGTAGTGAGGAGCTGCAAAATGAATACACTTACATTAGTAGAAGTCTGAATTGAATGCAGAAGCAGATAGGGAGCCAGTGAAGTGACTTGATAAGGGGTTATGTGAGCATTGCGAGACTGGTGGAAGATAAGCCACGTCACTGAGTTTTGAACATAAGATAAGTCATACTGGGTCTATCAAGCCCAGTATCTTGTTTCCAAAAGTGCTATTCCAGGTCTCAAGTATCTGCCAGGTTCCAAAAAGCACAGTTTTGGACCCAGCTACACTAGCAGCTTTTACTACATTCTCCAGTAACAAATTTAAGAGTTTGATTACACGCTGAGTGAAAAAATACTTTCTCTGTTTAGTCTTAAATGTGCCACATTGTAGCTTCACTGTGTGTTGTGATAAGGAAGCTTATCATAGCTCAGGAAGGAGCTATAGAAAAGGTGAAGTGACTCTGAACAAGCAACCTGTCAGTTCTGGTAGAAATAAGAAAACAGAATTTTCCCATAAAAGACTACCAGTCCCAGAATGCACCAGGTTTCCAACAGCCATGAGAGGAGCTGAAGTGAGAAAACGTGTGTTCAATCAGGAGGGCTATGAGGTAATCCCTAAGCACTCATCTCAAAGGGCAGGGCCTGATTCAGCACAGCTGCGCTGTGTTAGGGAGGATCACTCATCTAAGCAGAATAAGAGTAGAGTTTATTCTACAGATGACCATCTTCATGATCACCTTGGATATCCAGAGAATTGTCCTCAGTATCCGGAGAATCAGCTTGAGTTTGATCATCAGTTTCATCTGAAGGATCATCAGAAGCAGAAGCCAAACCGGACGGACAGAGAGGGAAAGAGACCCTTTGGAAGAAGGAAGAGAAAAGCCTTTGAGAGGTCTAGAAGAGTCCAAAGCAGTACGTATACTGGGAGGTATTCCAAGGGCCAGCATACACCATTGGACTGGGGAAAGCCAGAGGAATGGTGCTGCAGAGCTAGGAATCACCAGAGGCTACCTGTGAGGGAGACGGCTGCACGTGGAAGGGACTCTAAGACCTGTGCCAGAAGGTATGTGAAGAGAGATCCAGTGATCTGGATTGGAAGGCTGGACATAAGAACTGGACTACATACTGGCCAGGCTATATAGAGAGGAACTCTAGCAGCAATGGAAGCTCAGGTATGAACACTGATCTATGCCCTAGCTATAACCTTGAAAGACAGCAGGGAAACAAGTATTCTCCTGAAAATGCTCCATTGAGAGATTCATCTGTGCCAATCCATGATATTGAACCCATGCTTGTTGAACAAGGGGGAATAATAGCAGATGAGGATCCTGTTTATATGGACTGCTCTCTATCTAAACTCCGTTGGTAACTTTCTGTTATAAAGTACAGCAACCATCACAAAGAAATACAAATTTGTTCTTTAATCTACTCAGAAAAGCTCCTGAAGCAGGATTTGACCCACACAGTAGAAAGCAAGCCAGCTAAAGGGGTTTCAGCTGGATAACTGCTAGCAATTAAGCCTTACCTAATTGCTTGTGAGCTAGGAGAGAATCACTTCTGAATCTATGTGGGAAGTAATCAGAAGTTAACCTGAAAAGAACAGTTTGTTTTTTGCTTTGTGGCTTTTCATTTGTTGTTTTCCTGATTTTGACTTTGTTTTTCCAAGTTAACACTGAAAGCAAGTTACCTGATTTATGTGCTACCAAGCATATCTGTGTTGGGAGAAATAACCCCATAAATAAATATCTTATTGGCTTTACCCAAGAGCACAACTAAATTATTGTCAGCAGCTGTGTCTGGTGTGAATGAACTACATTGCCCACAATACCTTGCAAATCATATAGATATATGCACTTGCCAAGACTGAAGATTCTCATCCAGGCAGCCGTCTGACAGTGTACCATAGTCTTTCTACTTTTTGAAGGAGTATCTGTACCTTTACCTGTTCCACTCCATTCAGTATTTTGTAGATCTCTATCATATCTCCCCTCAGCTCTCTCTTTTCCAAGTTGAAAAGCCCTAACGTTTTAAGCCTTTCCTCAAAAGGATATCCTTCATCCCCCTTACCATTTTGGTTGCTCTTCTCTGTACCTTTTCCAATTCTGCTATATCCTTTTTAAGATATGGCAACTAGAATTGCATACAGTATTCAAGGTGCAATCGTACCATGGAGTGATTTTGTTGTTGTTAAGTGCCATCGAGTCGGAGTCGACTCATGGCGACCCTCTGGATAGCTATCCTAAATTATGGAGCGATATAGAGGCATTATAATATCCTTGGTTTTATTTTCCATTTATTTCCTTACAATTCCTAGCATTCTATCTGCCTTTTTGGCTGAGTCTGCACACTGGGCAGAGTATTTCAATGTATTATCCACAATAATGCCCAGATCCTTTTCCTGAGTGGTGATTCCTAATGTGGAACCATGCATTGTGTAACTGTAGTTTGGGTTGTTCTTCCCTAAGTGTATAACTTTGCACTTGTCCACATTAAATTTCATCAGCCATTTAGACACACAGTCTGCCAATTGTTCAGGGTCTGCTTGTAGTTTTTCACAATCCTCTTTAACAACTTTGAATAATTTTTTGTCATCTGCAAATCTGATCACCTCACTCATTATTCCCATTTCCAGGTCATTAATGAATATGTTAAAAAGCAGTGGGCCCAGCACAGATCCCTGGGTGCTCCACTATACACCATTCTCCATTGAGAAAATTGTCCAGTTAGCACTACTCTCTGTTTTCTATCTTTTAACCAGTTCTTAATCCACAATAGTACAATGCCTCCTATCCCATCACTTTTTAATTTCCCTAAGAGTTTCTCATGAGGGACCTTGTCAAAGGCTTTCTGAAAATTCAGATATACTATTTCAACTGGCTCACGTTTATCTATCTGTTTATTCACACCTTCGAAAAAATGCAGATTAGTGAGACAAGACTTTCCTTGGCTAAACACAAGTTGGCATCCTGCCATTAAGCCATGACTATCCACATGTTCAGTAATTTTGTTCTTTACAGTTGTCATGGTGTAGATCTATCAGAGCCTATGGAGATAGGTAAAACTGCAGAGAATGGATCTGACACTGACAGCTCAGAGAAGCACATGGCCCAGAGTTGCTGTAGGCAACGTATACAAACAATGTCACAAGGTGGGAGAACACGCCAAAGCAGCAAGCAGGCTCAGGATTCATTAGAGAATGAAGGGCAGCTGAGAGGGGGCGGAGTTCAGGCAGACATTACGACACACGCACATAAAACTAACTCACCTGAAGTTAGGAGGGGCAGAGCTGATGGAACCAGATGTGGTGGAGCCGAGAGGACGAGTGGTGGAACAAGGTGTGGATCCAGGAGAGCTGAGAGATCCAGTTCCAGAGCAACAAGGGACAACCACAGAGACTGCTCCAGAGAGCAGCATACAGACAAGCACAAGCTCAGTGACGTTTACCACGAAGGTAGCAGAGAACACGGTCTTGGAGCCAGGCTTAGGAAAGCCGAGGAAGCTAGCCACCCCAGCTGCAGGCACAGAAGGGAAAAGGAGTTCTGGCCTGAAGACGTTTTCATGTCAGAGGAAAAGCTGAAAGGAAAAGGCAGTAGGAACCTTCCGTCCCGGCCAAGCCCTGTTAACTCAGCTGTACCCAAAAACTCCGGTCTAAGGGAGCTAGAAGGTAGGCTGATTAATTCTAATATAAGGAAAGCTGAATGCAGAAGTTTTCCCTGCAGTTGTCAGAGTTTGTGGGGCTCTCAGGGAAGAAACTATAGAGAATGTGGTAATCTTCCTTTCCACTCTGTTACTGAGGAGGAGGGGAAGTCTCTGTGCCGTGAGGAGAGACTGTTTGGCAATAGCACTTTTTACAATCCGAAAGAAGGACAGTCTGAAGGGGAATGTGAGGAAATGCAACTTGATATTCATGGAGAACAACCCTCAGATGATTGCATGGATTGTACACTCATTATTGCTGACCATGTTACCTCTTTATGCTGAAGAGGCTGTTAAGACTTTCTAATAACAGGAGTGAAAGAGAGAAACTTACCTGTTTGTAAAAAGGACTGTTTTGAGCTACCTATTGTTCTGTTCATAGAAGCTGAAGATAGAAGCAATATTTTGGTTCCTGTTTGTTTCCTTTCTTTTGTACCAGAAGTATGGTCTTTTTGTCTTTGTTTCCATTGATATAAAATCCACCCGGAAGGGGAATAAAAGTCCTGTCTAAAGCCTTACCACCCGACTGCAACTCACTTCTTTACTAGCTTGTGGGACTACAACACCCAGAGGGCAGTGCAGGGCCCTCTACACCACTCCCCTTGCTGGTTTAAGATAAGCCCCAGTGAAATACCCATGGCTTTGCCTCTGGGGACCTTCGCTGGGTGACACAGTATAATGGTTCTACCCATTACAGACATCAAGTTCACTGGTCTGTAGTTTCCAGGATCACCCCGGAACCCTTTTTAAAAATTTAAGTTATATTGGCCATGCTCCAGTCCTCAGGTATTACAGATTATTTGAATGATGGTTCGCAGATTACTAAAGGTGGGTCTGTAATCTCATATTTCAGTTCTTTCAGCACCCTGGGGTGTATACCATCTGGCCCAGGTGATTTACTGCTCTTTTCTTTATCAAATAGCTGTATTACATTTTCCTAATTTATGAAGATTTGTTTCAATTCCTCTGATACATCACCTTTTTTTGTTTTGTTAGGTGCACCACTCCTGGAGGTACTGCAATGCCAGGTTGATGAGTGGAGTGGATGAAGCAAGCTCCTGTTGCCTCTCCCTGTTCCAAAACTCAATATATAATATATATTATAATGATATTATGATAATGGATATGCCATGATCTTCCTTGATATATCAGCAGCTTTCGACACCATCTCCCACAACATCCTCATATGCAGACTACAGACAATTGGGATCAAAGACACCGTACTTAAATGGTTTCAATCCTACCTAACTAATAGACAACAACTAATCCGTACCAGCACCTCGACCTTGCCCCCCTTCCAGCAACACCAAGGAGTACCTCAAGGATCCACGCTGTCAGCCATGCTCTTCAACATCTACTTACAACCACTCTGCTCAGTCATACGTACACACAACATCAATTTCCACATATATGCTGATGATATCATGCTCTACGCCCCAATTACAACCACAAACCCAACAAATATACATCAGCATGCTTCTCCGAAGTGTCTGACTGGTTACAGGAAAACAACCTATCCATCAACATAAAGAAAACTGAAGCCCTCATAGTGACAAAAGACCCAGACTTCACACCACCCACACACCTCAACATAGGAACCACACGCATTCAAATACAGCCACAAATAAGATATCTGGGCATTATCATTGACCAAGCCCTAACCCTCAAGCAACAAATTACTAAAACCGCCGGAATTATATTCCACAAAGCGAAAACAGTGCAACGTCTCAGACCCCTCCTCGAACCTCAAGACTTCAGGACGGTAATGTAAGCTATGACACTCCCACATCTGGATTACTGCAACATAATCTACCATGGACTACCAGCCACACAGACCAACCCCCTCCGAACTGCATTGAACACCACAGCAAGAATCATTCAGAAAGCAAAGAAAAGCGACCACATCACCTCAATTCTAAGAGACCTACATATACTTCCCCTTGAAGCAAGAACTAAATACAAATCCATCCTACTCACCCACAAAGCCATCCACCAAACGCAGAACACCCAGATTTGCACCCTGCTGTCTCGTCCAACCCACGGCAAAACTACCAGACAGGCCTCCAGAAACTCCCTCACCGTCCCTCACAAAAGAACCAAATGCACTCAACGGACATGCAATCGAGCCTTTGAACTTTATGCTCCGTCCCTATGGAATTCTCTACCGAGCCAACTCAGAAACAATGACGATCTATCATTCAGAAAACAGCTAAAAACCATCCTATTCCAAGAATACTTTAAAACAACTCCCACCAAAAAGTGCACTAACCCCTGATCTCGCCCACCATGAACCTCTGATCAAATACTGCACTAAACTGTCCATGTCAAAAGTCTGTCTTATGTCGAAATCATCAATGTTGCCAACCCGGTGATGGCCCCACCCTTATACTTAATTTCCCCACCCTTGTATGTAACGCCGCTTTGACCCGGTGAAAAGCGGGATATAAATACAGTTAAATAAATATAAATATCATTTCTAGCATGGGTAAGTTTCCTACATCTTCTTCAGTACAGACTGAAGCAAAGAATTCATTCAGTCTCTCCACTATGGCCTTGTCCTCTTTTAATGCCCATTTTACCCATATGTCATCTAATGGTCCAACTGGCTCACTCACAGGTGTTTTGCTACGAATGCACTTGAAAAAGTCTTTATTATGTGCTTTTGCTTCCATGGCAAGCTTCTTTTCAAATTCTCTTTCTGCCTACCTTATCAGTGCCTTGCATTTAATTTGCCAGCGCTTATGTTGTTTCCTGTGTTTGTCATTTGGCCCTTTTTTTTGATTTTCTGAAGGATTTTCTCTTAGCTATAACAGCCTCTTTGACCCCATCTTTAAGCCATGCTGTCTGCCTTTGGCCTTTCTTCTACCTTTCTTAAAGCATGGAATACATCTGGTCTGGGTTTCCAAGACAGTATATTTAAATAACGCCCAGGCCTAATGTAAACTCTTAACCTTTTAGTTTTTTCTTAACCATTTTCCTCATTTTATCATAGTTTCCTTTTTGAAAGTTAAATGCTAATGCAGTGGATTTAGCATAGTTACTCACCTGTAACAGGTGATCTCCGGGAACAGCAGGAATTTAGTCTTCACATATGGGTATCATCGGTACCGACGGAGCCTGCGTGGGAACGCTCCCCAGGGTCCAATAGGAAAGCTTTCGTGAGCATCCCACAGCGCCTGCTTGCTGCCTTCCCGCCTTTCCCAACTGCCCTTCTCCAGCTGAGCTTAAAGCTGAAACAAAAGAGAGAGAGAGAAAGAGATACAACTCCTAGGGGAGGTGGGTGGGTTGTGAAGACTAAATTCCTGCTGTTCCCGGAGATCACCTGTTACAGGTGAGTAACTATGCTATCTGCAGGAACAAGCAGGAATGTAGTCTTCACATATGGGGACTCCCTAGCTGCAGATGCCAGGGAGAAATCCCAGAAGTTGTGTGCCCTTGTGAAAGGGCTCCACTTCCCCCCATGGATCTCTGGCATCCTATCAGGGATGGTGGGTGGGAGTTGATTAAGTATGGAACAGGTGTTTAAGAACAGCCTGACCAAACAAGGCATCCCGGCGGGAGTCCTTGTCTAAGCAGTAATAGGCTGTGAAGGTATGAACCGAAGCCCAAGTAGCTGCTCGGCAGATGTCGTCAATAGACACAGAGTGAAGATCAGCCATAGAGGCTGCCATGGCTCTCACATTGTGAGCTGTGACATGGCCTTCTAGAGGAAGGTTATTACTCTCATAGGCAAAAGATATATGCTGTGCAATCCAGTTGGACAGTGTTCTTTTGGAGACTGGAAGTCCCAAATGACTAGGATCAAAAGCAACAAAAAGTTGAGAAGACTTCCTATGTTGCTGTGTCCTTTGTAAGTAAAAGGCCAGAGCCCTTTTACAATCCAAAGTATGAAGATTCCTTTCTGCATTTGAGGCATGAGGCCTTGGGAAGAATACAGGAAGCTAAACCGCTTGGTTTAAATGAAAAGGTGACACCACCTTTGGCATAAAGTGTGGATGAGTCCTAAGGACTACCTTATCATGATGGAACCTTGTATAAGGAGGATCAGCCACCAATGCTTGCAATTCACTGATGCGACGTGCTGATGTGATTGCAGTAAGAAAGATGACTTTCCAGGAAAGGAATTTCAAGGAGGTAGTGGCTAATGGTTCAAAAGGCGGTTTCATAAGCTGCCCAAGAACCAAATTTAAGTCCCATGCTTAATGGGAGGCTTAGTCAAAAGAAGGCCTCTCATAAATCTCGCTATGAGAGGATGAGAGGAAATAGGTTGCACATTTAGAGGCTTGAAAGAAGCTGCAATAGCACTCAAATGAACTCTCACTGAATTAGTCTTAAGCCCTGCATTAGATAAATGAAGGAAATACTCCAGTAATGATTCCAGAGGTATCGCAAGAGGGTTAAGACCCTTCTGCGAGCACCATATGGTAAACCTTTTCCACTTGAAAGCATAAGAGTGTCTTGTGGAAGGCTTCCTGGAAGCATAAAGGATATCCTTTACCTGCTGAGAAAGGTTAAGACTGTGAAGTTCTAGGCTTTCAGCAACCAGGCCCTGAGATGCAGAGACTGGGGATTGGGATGCCACAGCATCCCGTCCTCCTGAGACAGGAGATCTGGAGCAGATCCTAACTCCAGAGGCAGAGCTTGAGAGAGATGTAGGAGCAGAGGGTACCACATTTGCCGTGGCCAATGTGGAGCTATGAGAATCATGTGGCCTCTGTCTCTCTGAAGCTTGAACAGGGTTTTGGGAATTAGGGGAATGGGTGGAAAGGCATACAGGAAGTCCTGGCCCCAATGGAGAAGGAAAGCATCCCTTGCCTGACAACCCTGAGCCGGAATTCTGGAACAGAACCGGGGAAGTTTGGCATTCAGCGGACTTGGGAAGAGGTCTATGTCCAGGGTTCCCCAAATTTGGAAAATTTTGGCCACCTGGTCTGCATGAAGAGACCATTCGTGTGGAAGCAGAACTCGACTGAGTCTATCTGCCCAAGAGTTTTGAATGCCTGGAAGATACACCGCAAGGAGATGAATCTGATGCTCTCTGGCGAGGGCCCATAGTCGCAAAGCTTCGTTGCATAGTGACAGAGAGCCTGTTCCGCCCAGCTTGTTCACATAGAACATGGCTACTTGATTGTCCGTTTGAACCAGGACTGTCTTGTAGCTGAGCTGGGTGTGGAATACTCGAAGAGCAAGGAAGATTGCTCTGAGTTCCAGGAGACTGATATGTAGATAGGTCTCCTGTGGAGTCCAGGTACCCTGGGTAGAGAGGCCTTGCAGGTGGGCTCCCCAACCCACCTGTGAGGCATCTGTTGTTAGAGTGGCTTGGGGTGGAGGTTGCTGAAAAGGGGACCCCACCAAAAGGTTTTGGGGTGATTGCCACCATTGGAGGGACAAAATAAGGTGAACTGAGTTTGCTATTTTGTCTGACAGGCAACCTGACGCCAGAGTCCATTGAGTGGATAAAGTCCACTGGGCTGCCCGCATAAGGAACCACATGCACGGTGGATGCCATGTGACCTAGCAATTGTAACATTTCCCGAGCAGTGAGGTGAGATTTTAGCACTGCTTGGGAAGCTAACTGCACAATGCGAAGGCAGCGGGGCTGTGGAAGGTATGCCCTTGTCTGTCTGGTATCCAGCAGAGCTCCTATAAACTCTAGGGACTGAGTGGGAACAAGGTTGGATTTTGGGAAGTTTATGACAAGTCCCAAATACTGAAGGATGCGCATTGTGCGAGAAAGAGAGACCCTGGCCTCTGGCTCTGAAGGGGCTCAAATGAGACAGTCATCTAAGTAAGGGAAGACAAATATTCCTAGGGTGCGAAGAAATGCTGCCATCACAGCCATGCATTTTGTGAACACCCTTTGTGCCGAGGCCCGGCCAAAAGGAAGAACCCTGCATTGGTAGTGCTTACCTTGAAATAGAAAGCGAAGGAACTTTCGATGAGTTGGATGGATGAGTGTACGCATCCTTGAGATCTAGAGAACAAAGCCAATCCTGATTCTGAAGGTATGGCAGCAGAGTTCTTAGAGAAATCATTTTGAACTTCTCTTTGAATAGGAATTTGTTCAATTCTCTGAGGTTTAAAATGGGTCTGTGTCCTCCTGTTTTCTTTGGAATAAGGAAATAGGGGAAGTAGAACCCTGTACCTTGTTGGAGAAATGGGTACCTCTTCTATTTCCCCTTGGGCAAGAATCATAGTAACCTCTTGACCTAACTGGTCGTTGAAAGAGGTCTGAGAATTGAACTGTCTTACCATTGTAGGAGGGGGCATGCTGAGGAAATGAAGCTTGTACCCCTCTCTTACCATAGACAGAGTCCAATTTTCTGCTGTTATCTGCCCCCATCTGGGGGCAAAATGACATAACCTTCCTGGAATGGTGGAAGGCTCTGGGCTGTTCAAGGCAGGAAGGCAAACGTCTCTAGATAGGAGTCAAAGCCCTTGTGGAGGCTGAGTCTGCTGAGCCGGTTGAGGCTTAGCAGCTTTTATTTTTCTTTGCCTAGGTTGTTGCTGCTGTCCCTTTTGGGTAGACTGACCTAAACGATGCCCCTGCTGGGTATGGGAGTGATAAAACGTCTTCTTACTGAAGAATGGTTTCTTGTAGGATTTTTTCCTTGCAGGATCAGCTGTAGATTTAGACAATCTATCCAAAGTGATATTGTCAGCATCTATCTCATTAGCTTTTTCCTGCCAGTTCTTGCCAAAGAGATTCTCTCCTGTGCAAGGAATATTCCCTAGTTTATCCTGTACCCAAAGTTCCAAGTCAGATGCCTGGAGCCAGGCAATCCTACGTGCACCTATGGCAATAGCAGAGGTTCTGCTTATGCACTCAAAGCAGTCAAAGACTGCACGATTCACAAACTTGGAAACATCCTGAGCATGTTTGACAAGGGCGAGGTTATCCTGCCTCTTATCATCAGGAAGGAGAGGGCTCATAAGCTCTAAATCTCCCATGACCTCCTTAAGGAACATTCCCATATATAACATATAGGAACTGATCCTAGCAGAAAGCATGGAAGCCTGGAAGGTTCGACATCCAAAGGTGTCAAGAGTCATACACTCACGTCCTGGAGTTTTAGATGCATGCCTTTTTGCACTCTTGATCCTTCTCATAGCTGATTCCACCACCATGGAATGGTGTGGTAGCTGAGTCTTCTGAAACCCAGGACAAGGAGGAACTCGATACATGGTGTCGAGTCTTCTAGAGTGAGGAGATGTGGTTAGAAGTGTTTCCCACATCCTTAACATGAGATCATGCAAGATCTCATAAATAGGTAAGGTAGCTTCCTCCTTGGGAGCTTTAGGGTATTGTAGGATTTCTAATTCCTTTGCCCTAGGCTCTTTTTCAGGAGCCACTGTGATGGAAAGACCTCGAGCCACATCTCGGATAAAATCCTGAAAGGACATATCCTCTGGTGGAGACATCCTATGCTGAGGAGAAGACGA
Organism: Ichthyophis bannanicus; assembly: GCA_033557465.1. Classification (NCBI taxonomy): domain Eukaryota; kingdom Metazoa; phylum Chordata; class Amphibia; order Gymnophiona; family Ichthyophiidae; genus Ichthyophis; species Ichthyophis bannanicus. The sequence goes on from CM066048.1 coordinate 129,780,164, forward strand.
ATCCTCAGGAAGAAATACTCTGGTACCGGCAGAGCTTTCAGAGTCTTCAGACTCATCCGAGGATTCAAAGTATCTCCGATCCGGGTGATTGTGCAAGGCATAGTACCGGTACCGATCGAAGTCGGCATTGGAGGGGGTCCGGTACCGACTTGTCGATACTGGATGGATAAGCATGACTCGGTCCCGGTAGAATACCTGCCATTGTCGATGCAGTCGGTGCCGGTACCGGTTGAATTGTCTGAAGCGGTTTCAGGGGCATCGAAGCCATGAGAAGAGCCGCCAGACTGCGTTCAATAGCCAAGAATCTCTGGTCTATCGACGCCGCCGATGCCTGGGTATCAGTACCGGGCGAAGCGGCTGGTACCCCAGAGCATGGCACTAGTAGTTCTGCCTCGAGTGGGGCCTCGAACATCCTGGAGCCCCGATGATGCTTTGGAAGCCAAAGCCTCCTGCCGGGGCAATTTTGCTGGTGAATGTCCCTCAAGGGCAACGCCAGAGGCATCTTGATGCTTAGAGGGAGATCTACCCTTTGAGGACTGGCTAGATTTATGTTTAGCTAACTTAGATCCATGGGAGGAAGACGAAGCCCTGGAAGACGTCAATGCCACAGAGGCTGCATCGGAGAGAAAAAGGGTGCTAAGTTTAGCAGCTCGGTTCTGCCGGCCCCTTTTCGAGATCATCCCACAGGCAACACACTCCGAAATAGAGTGGTCAGGACCTAAACATTTGAGGTACCACTCATGGGTGTCGGTGACGGAGATGGTACCGCCACACTTGGAACACTTTTTAAAACCCTAAGCGGGTTTTTCCATTTTAAAGGAAAACGTTGGGCCTAGTGCCCAAAATGGCGCGTGGCACCTGAGGAGAAAATAACTGGAGAAGACTTGTGATAAGGAAGCTTATCATAGCTCAGGAAGGAGCTATAGAAAAGGTGAAGTGACTCTGAACAAGCAACCTGTCAGTTCTGGTAGAAATAAGAAAACAGAATTGTCCCATAAAAGACTATCAGTCCCAGAATGCACCAGGTTTCCAACAGCCATTAGAGGAGCTGAAGTGGGGAAACGTGTGTTCAATCAGGAAGGCTATGAGGTAATCCCCAAGCACTCATCTCAAAGGGCAGGGCCTGATTCAGCACAGCTGCGCTGTGCTAGGGTGGAGCACTCATCAAAGCAGAATAAAGGTAGAGCTTATTCTACAGAGAATTATCCTCATCCTCAGATTCAGCTTGGAAATCCTCAGCTTGGACATCTTCATCATCTGGAGGATCATCAGATGCAGAAGCCAGTGCGGACGGACAGAGAAGGCAAGAAACCCTTTGGAAGAAAGAAGAGGAAAGCATTTGGGAGGCCTAAAGGAGTCCAGAGCAGCACGTATACTGGGATACATTCAAAAGGCCAGCATACACCATTGGACTGGGGAAAGCCAGAGGAATGGTGCTGCAGAGCTAGGAATCTCCAGACGGTACCTGTGAGGGAGACGGCTGCACGTGGAAGGGACCCTAGGACCCGTGCCAGAAGGTATGTAAAGAGAGATCCAGTGTCCAGGGATCTGGATTGGAAGGCTGGACATAAGAACTGGACTACATACTGGCCAGGCTATTTAGAGAGGAACTCTAACAGCAATGGAAGCTCAGGTATGAACACTGATCTATGCCCTAGCTATAACCTTGAAAGACAGCAGGGAAACAAGTATTCTCCTGAATGTGCTCCATTGAGAAATTCCTCTGTGCCAATCCCTGATATTGAACCCATGATTGTTGAAGAAGGGGAAGGAGCGGTCTTAGATAAAGGCTGTGAATATATGGATTGCTCTCTGTCTAAACTCCTTTGGTAATTTTCTGTTACAAAGTACAGCAACCATCACAAAGAAATACAAACTTGTTCTTTAATCTACTCAGAAAAGCTCCTGAAGTAGGATTTGAGCCACGCAGTAGAAAGCAAGCCAGCTAAGTAGTTTCAGCTGGGTAACTGCTAGCAATTGAGCCTTACCTAATTGCTTGTGAGCTATGAGGGAATCACTTCCGAGTCTATGTGGGAAGATATAAGAAGTTAACCTGAAAAGAACAGTTTTTTCCCTTCTTTGTGGATTTTGTTTGTTGTTTGATACGCTGCTAAGAAAATATTAGCTAAAGCCTACAGAAAAGACCAGTTTGTTACCAACCAGGTCTTTATTCTTTTGCTTTGATTGCCTGACAAGTTCAACTGTTGTTTTCCTGATTTTATTTTTCTAAGTTTAACACTGAAAGCAAGTATCCTGTTTTATGTGCTACCAAGCATATCTGTGTTGGGAGAAATAACCCCATAAATAAATATCTTATTGGCTTTACACTCAAGCACAACTAATTATTGTGAGCAGCTGTGTCTGGTGTGAATGGACTGCATTTCCCACAATCCCTTGCAAATCATATTGATATATGCACTTGCCAAGACTGTGAACATTCTCACCCAGGCAGCCGTCTGACAGACTCCAGAAGAAAGGTGATTTTTTTGAGGAAAAAAATAAAGAAGAACCGGCGGTACCGGTGTAGCGTCGAAGGAAAGCAGACACGACCACAAAAAAGAAGAATAGAAGGGAATTATTTTCTGCGGTGACAGGATGTGCGACCTGTTGGCTCCGCAGAAAACGAAGAACTGGAGAGGGACAGTTGGGAAAGGTGGGAAGGCAGCACGCAGGCGCTGTGGGATGCTCCCAAAAGCTTTCCTATTGGACGCTGGGGAGCATTCCCATGCAAGCTCCGTCGGTACCGACGATACCCATATGTGAAGACTACATTCCTGCTTGTTCCTGGAGATCCTTTTTATCCCCCTCCATTTATTAAATCAAATGTGATCATGTTATGATTGTTATTGCCAAGCAGCCTGAACACTAACATAACATAATAACATAGTATATGACTGTAGATAGAGACCTGTATGGTCATCTAGTCTGCCCAGTAAGGTGGCTAGAGTGGTTGTAACTGCAGCTCCATGCAGTCACCCCCTTCTATTAAAAGATATTTAAATTTGCTTTGATTTCATTTTCTTGCTATAAAGGAATCCACTATGTCTGTCCCCATGCCTTTTTGAATTCCATCACTGTATTTGCCCACACCATCTCCATCGGGAGGGCATTCCACACATCCACCATCCTTTCAGTGAAAAAGTATTTCCAGATGTTGCCTTAATTTACTGCCTTGCAACTTCATTGTATGCCCTCTAGTTTTACAGCTTCCCCTTCTTTGAAAAAGGTTTGTTTGTTCATTGATATCCTTTAAATATTTAAAATTCTGTATCATATCTCCCCTGTCCCTCCTCTCCTCTAGGATATACATATTTAGGCCTTCAAGTCTCTTCTCATATGTTTTCTGGCACAGGTTCCGAATCATTTTGGTCACCTTCCCTGAACCATTTCAAGTATTTTTATGTCCTTTGAGCGATATTGTCTCGAAAACTGAACACAATACTCCAAGTGAGGCCTCACCAATGACTTGCACAGGGGCATTAAAACTTCCTCCTTTCTGCTGGTTATTCCTCTTTCTAAGCAGCCCAGCATTCTTCTAGCTTTGGCTACTGCCTTGTCGCATTATTTTGATATCTTGAGATCCTCAGACACTAGCACTCCGAGGTCCCTCTCCTGGTCCGTGCAAACCAACCTCTCTTCCCCTGTTGCATACAATTCCTTTGGATTTCTGCATACCAAGTGCATGATTTGCACTTCTTCACATTAAATCATAACTGCCAAGCATTAGACCATTCTTCCAGTGTTTTTAGATCTTTCCTCGTGTTTATCCACTTCCTCAGAAGTGTCCACTCTGTTGCAAATTTTTGTGTCCCCTGCAAAAAGGCAGACTTTTCCATTAAGTTACCTCTTGCACTAGATCCTGCGTCCACTAAGGACAAGGTCTAAAATAGCTTCCCCTCGAGTCAGTTTCTGAACCAGCTGTTCCATGTTTATTTAATCTAGAAACTTTATCTCCCTAGCATGGTCTGAGGTAACATTGACCCAGTCAATACTGGGATAAAGCATAGTTACTCACCTGTAACAGGTGATCTCCGGGAACAGCAGGAATTTAGTCTTCACATATGGGTATCGTCGGTACCGACAGAGCCTGCGCGGGAACGCTCCCCAGCGTCCAATTAGGAAGCTTTTGGGAGCATCCCACAGCGCCTGCGTGCTGCCTTCCCGCCTTTCCCAACTGCCTCTCTCCAGTTGAGTTTAAAGCTGAGACAAAGAGAGAGAGAGGGAAAGGGAAAGATAGAGAGATACAACTCCTAGGGAAGGTGGGTGGGTTGTGAAGACTAAATTCCTGCTGTTCCCGGAGATCACCTGTTACAGGTGAATAACTATGCTATCTCCAGGAACAAGCAGGAATGTAGTCTTCACATATGGGGACTCCCTAGCTTTAGATGCCAGGGAGAGACCCCAGAAGTTGTGTGTCCCTGTGAAGGGCTCCACTTCCCCCCATGGATCTCTGGCATCCAACCAGGGATGGCGGGTAGCAGTTGATTAGGTATGGAACAGATGTTGGAGAACAGCCCGACCAAACAAGGCATCCCGGCGGGAGGCCTTGTCCAAGCCGTAATGGGCTGTGAAGGTATGAACCGAGGCCCAAGTGGCTGCTCGACAGATATCGTCGATAGACACAGAGTGTAGATGAGCCATTGAAACAGTTGAAATACACTACTTTTTGTTCTATGTAAACCGTTTTGATTCGTAGAAAGACGGTATATAAAAAATGTTAAATAAATAAATAAATAAATAAATTGAAGCTGCCATGGCTCTCACATTGTGAGCTGTGACATGGCCCTCCAGAGGAAGGTTCTTACTCTGATAGGCAAAAGAAATACACTGTGCAATCGAGTTGGACAGTGTTCTCTTGGAGACTGAAAGTCCCAAATGAGAAGGATCAAAAGCAACAAAGAGTTGAGAGGACTTTCTATGTTGCTGTGTTCTTTGCAAGTAAAAGGCTAATGCTCTTTCACAGTCCAAAGTATGAAGATTCCTTTCTGCATTTGATGCATGAGGTCTTGGAAAGAACACAGGCAGGTAGACTGCTTGATTAAGATGAAAAGGCGAGACCACCTTTGGCATAAAGTGTGGATGAGTCCTAAGGACTACCTTGTCATGATGAAACCTTGTATAAGGTGGATCAGCTATTAGTGCTTGCAACTCACTGATGCGGCGTGCTGATGTGATTGCAATGAGAAAGATAACTTTCCAAGAAAGCACAGTTACTTACATGTAACAGGTGATCTCTGGGAACAGCAGGAAAGCACAGTTACTTACCTGTAACAGGTGATCTCTGGGAACAGCAGGAATTAGTCTTCACATATGGGTACGTCGGTACCGACGGAGCCTGCACGGGAATGCTCCCCAGCATCCAATCAGAAAGCCTTTGGGAGCATCCCTCGCGCCTGCGCGGTGACTTCCCGCCTTTCCCACTGCCTCTCTTCAGTTGAGTTTCATAGCTGAGACAGAAAGGAGAGACAGAGGAAAGGAAATAGATAGATACAACTCCTAGGGGAGGTGGGTGGGTTGTGAAGACTAATTCCTGCTGTTCCCAGAGATCACCTTTTACAGGTAAGTAACTGTGCTATCTCCAGGAACAAGCAGGAATGAGTCTTCACATATGGGGACTCCCTAGCTGTGGGTGCCAGGGGAGAATCCCTAAAATGCGTACCCCTGGACAGGACGGCATTTTCCAAACCTGGATCCCCTGCATCCCCTGAGGGATGGGGGGTAGGAGTTGAATAGAGAAGAGCGGCAAGGAACAGCAAATCTAAAGACTACAGGAGAGATGAGTCTTTAGAATGTATGTCAAGTATCATTAAAATATTTAATGAACCAGTACAACATAGGACTTACCTACTGGATTGTAGGAAGTAGAACTGTGATGGAGTGTACTGTAGATGCAGTAGCGGAATCTTCAAGGTAACTTCACAGCAGTGAGGATGAAGTTCCAAATCTGGAATGGGCAGGTGACCCAGGTGTCAACTGGGGCAGGAGAAGAATGGCAGGTCTTCAATGGAAAGCTTTATGGGAAAAAGCTGAGAACTCTTTTAGGTACAGAGTTATTATCATTGAGGACTAAAAGAAGAAGACTGACCGATCTGGAGAATTAGCCCAGTCCGGAAAGGAAGAGAGGGTATGGAAAAAAAAAAAAACCCTATTCCCAAGGAAAACAGAAGTGTACTCATAAATACTGAAGATGTACACTGTCTTTCCTAGCTGGTAAGAGCTAGGAAGACATAGAAGTTTGATACTTCATAGATAGGGAGATCTATAACAAAAATAGAAGCTGTTAACGTCACAGCAGCAATTGTGTGTATAACCGCTCCCAGTTACTGAGCCATATGAAAAAAGGCAAGTTGACTGTCTGGACCCTTAAGAAGGTAAAAGCTTTATAGCACAGACAGTTAGGGAGGTAGAAGGTAATACCTAGCGTCCTATGGACATCTCCCAATAGGTACGTAGATATATATATATCTATAAACATGAAGATACATACATATCTATATATATATGTGTGGATATGCCAGTATGGTTGCGTGAAAAACAGAGGATAATAGCAGTCTGGTAAGAGCATGTCAGGAGTACTGGAGGACTCTGACATGTCCAAAGGACAAGAAAACGCATGGACTAAGATACCTGGATGATCCAGTTAAGGGACTCAGAGGTATCATGTATAGTAAAAGAGTATGCGTTGTCCAAGTGGAGTAGAAAAAATACCAAGCTGCAAGGAAAAAAAGGGGTAAATTCCTGCCAGATTGGGAACTCCATGGACATTCACGCAGAAAAAGCTTGTCTTCTGTGTCACAATAGGAGACAAGAGGGTAGAAAGAACCTACATAGCCATGGAATGACTATATAAGCTTTTTCTATTATATGTAAAAAACCCTCAGAGACAAAGATGAATGCTCTACAGCAAGGGCCCATAGTAGAAAGCTTCTCTGAAGATTGCAGAGAGCATTGTGCAGGAAAATTATGAGATAACTGACAGCAGTCAGAAGTGCTGCCACATCCTAGGTAAGGATATGGCTAGAAGAAGATAACCTGCAATGAGTAGTATTATGCAAGATAATGAAAGTAGCTTGCAAGAAACTTTAAAGTAAGCACTGGAAGTTCTGTATGTGCAGCAAGTGAACAAAGAAAAAAGGGGATCCCCCTGTATAAAAACAGGGAGAAAAACAGACAGAGGGAGCGGGGATATTTCCGTCCCTGTCTGATGAGTTGTTCAGAGCATGCATTGAAGGATAGTAGAAAATCTACACTGGAAAGAAGAGAAGTGTTTCAGTATGGTACCAACTTGAGCAGGGGAAACCCTGGAAGAGTGGGGGTTGGTAGGTGACGTACCATATGGTAAGTCAGCTGAAGGAAAAAATGTCCATGTGGGGACAGAAACAATCATGGGATAATTGTAATCTCCCTTTATGATAAAAAGAAAGGGAGAATTCTGTAACCCATGGACAAAAATATACTAACAGCTTAGCATACTGAAAAGAAAAACCAGTGTAGAGTTTGAAGAATAACTTCTGGTAAGAAGTTAACTGTAGAATTGCAACATACAGGAACCTATGGTTGCTGGCTATGATTAGCCTGGTTAGAGTCTGGAGACTTCAGACTAGGATGAGATGTCCCTTGCTTGGGTACATCAAGAGGATGGGCAGAAGAAGGGGTGAAACTTTCTTTTCTTAGGGAAAGAAGGTTTGGTAGGACATTTCCTACGTCCTGGGGAAAAAGAAGGCTTAGGACGGTTTCCAGAACTAGGAAAGTCAGTGGAGCAATGAGCAACCTGACGTAAAGCCTCTTTATTGAAAAGATTTTCTCCAGTACAAAGAGAATTACCCAGTGTATGTTGTGCCCATCTGCTCAAGTCAGAAGCTTGCAGCCAGGCTGTACGACGTGCTCCAATGGCAATAGCAGAGGATCTGCTAACAGACTCAAAAGAGTCTAGAGAAGCACGAGAAAGGAACCAAGAGATATTCCTGCTATGATTAAGAAGCAAGGAATAGTCAGAGGCCTTAGGATCTGACAGAAAAGGAGATAAGAGAGAGAATTTCTCTGTGACCTCCTGAAGTGTCAGACTCATATAGAAAATATATGAAATAATTCTTGAAGCCAGCATAGAAGTTTGGAAGGTTTGACGTCCAAAGGCATCAAGTGCTTTAGATGCACGACCTGGCGGATAAGAAGAATGCTTCTTTTTACTTCCTACCTTTCTCAATGCTGATTCCACTACCATAGAATGATGTGGAAGTTGGTTTTTCTGAAACCCTGGAGAGGGAGGTACCTGATACAGAATGTCCATGGCTGTAGAAGGCAAGGGAACCCTCAAAGGTGATTCCCATATCCTCAGAAGAAGATCCTGTAAAGAATGATGTAAAGGAAGCATTATATTTTCCTTTTCTACAGGATCTTGGTCAAGAGAAAAACCAGGAATAGGAATGGCAAGAAAGGTTGCCATGTCAAGGAGAAACTCCTGAAAAGAAGGATTTCCAATAGGAACTAATCCTGGGCAAGCTGAGGTTGAAGGAGCAGCTTGAGCACCAGAAGAGATACTGGACTGGTGCAGAAAAATAATTCTGCTCGATGGACAGTGATCCTGAGAGTTCTGATTTGAAGCAGTTAGTACTGCATCGTGAGTGCCTGGTATCGATTCCAAACTAGGCATAGAAAGGATCGATGGCACCGATGGAACTGCAGGAATCGACCCCGACACCGGTATCGGTATCGGGGACAATAATGTCATCGAAGCAGTATTCGGGGGCTGCTGAAGCGGTACCGAGGTAATCCAAGAGCCTTGATGAATATCCTCGGTACTGCGAAGCCGGAAACGATATGGATCGGTTCCAAAGCGCGTCGGTATCAAATCATCTAGACTGGATATCAATTCCAGACTCGGTATCGAAGCGAGCGAGTCCATCGATACATGTCTAGAAAGTACCGACGATGTTTGTGGTATCGGCGATGCCGATACAGGAAGGTTAATCGGAGTCGCATCGATCGGTACCGAAGGTAGCGAGGACGTCCGAAAACGATGCCCGGTGAAGGGAGGAAAGCACAGTTACTTACCTGTAACAGGTGATCTCCGGAACAGCAGGAATTAGTCTTCACATATGGGAGACGTCGCCGACGGAGCCCGCACGGGAATGCTCCCCAGCATCCAATCAGAAAGCCTTTGGGAGCATGCCCCGCGCCTGCGCGGTGGCTTCCCGCCCTTCCTACTGCCTCTCCCCAGTTGAGTTTCATAGCTGAACCAGAAGGAGAGGAGAGGAAGGAATAGAGAGAAAGAGATACAACTCCTAGGGGAAGTGGGCGGGTTGTGAAGACTAATTCCTGCTGTTCCGGAGATCACCTGTTACAGGTAAGTAACTGTGCTATCTCCAGGAACAAGCAGGAATGAGTCTTCACATATGGGGACTCCCTAGCTGAGGATGCCCAGGGGAGATCCCGTAAGCCCGGCCCAGGACGGGATGGCATTTGCCCAACCTGAATCCCCGGCATCCCCCGAGGGATGGAGGGTAGGAGTTGAGAAGAGAGGAACAGCAAAACCCAAAGACTACAGGGAGAGTAGTCATTAGAATGCATGGAAGCATCATTAAGTTTTTAATGAATTAATGACTTAGTACCATGTAGAGCTTACCTACTGAGTTGTAGGAAGTAGGACTGTGATGGAGGTACTGTAGACGCAGTAGCGAGGTCTTCAAGGGAACTTCACCGCAGCGAGGAGGAAGTTCCAAATCTGGAAGGCCAGGAGATCTAGGAGTCAGCTGGGTCAGGAGAAGGACGGCAGGTCTTCAAGGAAGCTTTATGCAAAGCTGAGCACTCCCTTAGGAGCAGAGTCCATAACTCAGAGGACTAACAGTAGAAGACTGGCCGATCTGGATAGCCTATTCCGGAGAAGAGTAGGGGTGTACCCCGGAGCAGAAGGAGTACACAGCCTGTCCTAGCGAAGAGAGAGATAGGGAGACAAGGGTCTGAACCTCCGGGAGGAGGGCATAACTGAAAATAGAAGCTGTTGACTTCACAGCAGTAGAGTACAAGCAGTCCGAGGGCCGATCTAAGGAATAGGCAGGCGGACTGGCCGGACCCCGGAGGGGGGTGGGGGGCGTGAGTACCGGCCATTGGGAAAAAAATAGGCGTCAGAACACAGGCACTGTGGGCATCCCCCAAAATGCGCCTATCGAGCAGGTGATATCTGGCATATCTAGGCCGTTGGGCATGGAGAACGCCCCACCCCGGCACTAACGCAGGTACGCCGAGGAACCTACCTCCATGAGCATAACACTGGTAAGGCAGACCTGCCAGTGATCCACAGAACGTCCACCTGGGGAGGTGGCATCAAGATCCGTCCGGGAGAGGGATCTATTCCGGTGGAACAAGGGCAGATCGGCGAACGAACAGCACGGTAGCGTGAAGGACAGAGGATAGCATCAGTCCGGAAGAACACACCAGGGGGCTTGAGGCCCTATAGGTGTCCCCAGGACCTGCACGCAGAAACTCGCCCCCCGCACTAATCGGGGGACATGAGGGCATAGTCCTTGGTAAGCATTGTGGGACTATAGCGGCTGGAAGGAAAATTCCGGTACGGAAGCAATCAGCAGGGGAATACTGGCCGAGAAGGGTTCGGGGATGTACCTAAGGGTAAGCCAGTTGACCGTGGGCCAGAGCTATCATGGAGTAGAGGTGGTCTCCCTCTACCAACGGAAGGAGAATACCTGAACCCCTGGATAAGCCCCCGAACCATTTGCCCTACTGAACGAGCCCCAGAGTAGAGCTCAATTGTAAACTTCTGGTAAGAAGGTAAATTGCAGGCAGCCGCCCACCGGAGCCTAAAACTGCTTGGTATGAGAGTTCTGGTGCGGGCCCGGGAACTTCAACCCAGGGTGAGGGGTCCCTTGCTTGGGCGCACCTGGCGGGTGGGCGGAGGGGTGACATTTCCTCTTCCTAGGGAAGGAGGGCCTGGTGAGGCGCGCACCACCGCCGGGGGGAAGCTGGGCCCTAGGATGGCTTCTAACGCTGGGAAGGTTAGCGAAGCACTGCGCGACCTGACATAAGGCTTCGCTATTGAAGAGGTGATCTCCGTCACAGGGAGAATTACCCAGGTTATGCTGTGCCCGTCTACACAACTCGGACACCTGCAACCATGCTGTACGGCGTGCTCTAATGGCAACAGCAGAGCATCTGCTGACCGACAGGAAGGAGTCTAGAGAAGCACGAGAAAGGAACCCAGAGATATTCCTGCAGTGATAAAGAAGCAAGGAATATTCAAAGGCCTTGGTTGCAGACAAGAAGGGAGACAACAGAGATAATATGTATATAGTTTCCCCGGTTTTTCTTCCATGTTCAATTCCCTGTTCTCTGTAAAACTCGATGTTGTTTGTATACATTGTAGTATCTTTGTTCGATGTACACCGCGCTGATTTTAATAGCGCGGTATAGAAGAATTGTTAAATAAATAATAAATAAATAAATAATCTCTCGGTGACCTCCCGGAGCGACAGACTCATATAAAAAATATATGAAATAATCCTGGACGCCAGCATAGACGTTTGGAAGGTTTGACGTCCTAGGGCAGCGATGGCGAACCTATGGCACGCGTGCCAGCTGTGGCACGCGAAGGCCTTGCAGCTGGCACGCGTGAAGGTCCGCAAAAAAAGAAAAAGCGGGCTCTGGCTGCTGCCGCGGACGCGGCAGCATGCAGTGTCCCGCGGGGCCCCCTCCGCCCGCTAAGCCCCTCTGCAAGGGCTTTCAGATTCGCGAGGGAGACAGCGTCTCCCTCGCGTCTCTGTTAAGCCCGCAGGGGTTAATGGGAAATTTCCCATCAGCCCCTTTAGACGCGAGGGACTGATGGGAAATTTCCCATTAGCCCCTGCGGGCTTAACAGAGCCGCGAGGGAGACGCTGTCTCCCTCGCGAATCTGAAAGCCCTTGCAGAGGGGCTTAGCGGGCGGAGGGGGCCCCGCGGGACACTGCATGCTGCCACGTCCGCGGCAGCAGCCAGAGCCCGCTTTCTCTGTTTTTAAATTTGCCGGGGGGGGGGGGGGTTAGGACTGCTAATGGGCTAGGGGGGGGGTTAGGACTGCTAATGGGCTGGGGGGGGGGGTTGGACTGCTAATGGGCTGGGGGGGGTTAGGAATGATATGGGGATAGGAGGGGGTGTTAGGACGGCAATTGGGCGAGGCGCGGTTAGGACTGCTAATGGGCTGGGGGAGGATGGGGGCTGTCTGGAAATGGGGTGATGGGGGGTTAGGACTGCTAATGGGCAGGGGGGGGGTTAGGACTGCTAATGGGCTGGGGGGGGTTTGGACTGCTAATGGGCTGGGGGGGGTTAGGACTGCTAATGGGCTAGGAGGGGGGGGTTAGGACTGCTAATGGGCTAGGGGGGGTTAGGACTGCTAATGGGCTGTGGGCTGATGGGTGCTGTCTGGAAATGGGGTGATGGGGGGTTAGGACTGGTAATGGGCTATGGGGGGGTTAGGACTGCTAATGGGCTAGGGGGGGTTAGGACTGCTAATGGGCTGGGGGGGGGGTTAGGACTGCTAATGGGCTAGGAGGGGGGGTAGGACTGCTAATGGGCTAGGAGGGGGGGTAAGGACTGCTAATGGGCTAGGGGGGGGTATGACTGCTAATGGGCTGTGGGCTGATGGGGGCTGTCTGGAAATGGGGTGATGGGGGGTTAGGACTGCTAATGGGCAGGGGGGGGTTAGGACTGCTAATGGGCTGGGGGGGTTTGGACTGCTAATGGGCTGGGGGGGTTAGGACTGCTAATGGGCTAGGAGGGGGGGGTTAGGACTGCTAATGGGCTAGGGGGGGTTAGGACTGCTAATGGGCTGTGGGCTGATGGGGGCTGTCTGGAAATGGGGTGATGGGGGGTTAGGACTGGTAATGGGCTATGGGGGGGGTTAGGACTGCTAATGGGCTAGGGGGGGTTAGGACTGCTAATGGGCTGTGGGCTGATGGGGGCTGTCTGGAAATGGGGTGATGGGGGGTTAGGACTGCTAATGGGCAGGGGGGGGTTAGGACTGCTAATGGGCTGGGGGGGTTAGGACTGCTAATGGGCTGGGGGGGGTTAGGACTGCTAATGGGCTAGGAGGGGGGGTAGGACAGCTAATGGGCTAGGAGGGGGGGTTAGGACTGCTAATGGGCTAGGAGGGGGGGTTAGGACTGCTAATGGGCTAGGGGGGGTTAGGACTGCTAATGGGCTGTGGGCTGATGGGGGCTGTCTGGAAATGGGGTGATGGGGGTTAGGACTGGTAATGGGCTATGGGGGGGGGTTAGGACTGCTAATGGGCTAGAGAGGGGGGGTTAGGACTGCTAATGGGCTGATGGGGAGGGGTTAGGACTTGAGGTGGGCTGTTGGGTGGGGTTAGGACTGGAAATGGGCTGATGGGGGGTTAACACTGGAGGTGGTCTGATGGGGTTAGGACTGGTAATGGGCTATGGGGGGGTTTAGGACTGATAATGGGCTATGGGGGGGGCTGGGACAAGAAATGGGCTGATGGGGAGGGGTTAGGACTTGAGGTGGGCTGATGGGGTTAGGACTGGTAATGGACTGTGGGCTGATGGGGGGGTTAGGACTGGCAATGGGCTATGGGGGGCTGACTGGAAGTGGGGGGTTAGGACTGGTAATGGGTTATAGGGGGGGCTTAAACTGAAAATGGGGTGATGGGGGGTTAGGACTGGAAGTGGGTTGATGAGGGGGGGATAGGACTGGTATTGGGTTGGGGGGCTGCTAGGACTGGAAATGGGCTGATGCAGGGACTAGAAGGGAATGGATGCTGGGTGAGGCTGGAACTAGAAGGGAGCTGGTGTTGGGGGAGGATTAGAATGGGATGGGGCTGGGAGAGTAAAATGGAGAGGGGAAAAATATTTTGTGTGGGAGGGATAAAAAATCTACAATTGGCCGGGTATTGGGAGAGTAAGTGGGGATTGAGGATGGAGGGGTAAATTTTGAGTAGATGAAATAGGAATGAGGAAAGAGCCAAAGGAGAAAGATTAGTATGTTAAAGCAGATGTAGAGAGAGAATGGAAAAAAAAAACAAGAAGACAGAAGAAAGGACAAATGGACAGCAGATGGAGAGTTAGCAGAAGACACGAAGAAACCAGAAGAAAGTGGCTGGAACAATTGCAACTGAAAAAAAATGCACAAAAGGTAGAAAAAATATCTCTTTATTTTGAATTTATTAACTGGAATATGTCAGCTCTGGGAAATGTGCATCATTAATTTTTGCGCTTTGTTTAGTACAAGAGGAAATTAATATATAGTTTTATTTCTACAGTGTTGTTGTATATTCCAAGTTTGGCTTTTGGGGTTCCCAGTTTAATTATTGTCTTCCTGTTTCTAAATTGTGATTCCTTGTTTGGTGATGGTCTGTTCTGCATGTGTAACTGAGCTGAGGTATTCTGTTTATATAATTCCTATTTGACATTGCCACTTGTTCTTTCCCCAGTAGGTCATGTATTGTTGTTCTCTGAGATGTATTGGTTTAATATTTGCAGTGTTGCCTTTTGATAGGTAGAGTATGGTGCTTTGTGAGTCCTGGTAGTGCTGTTAGGATACGGCGGGTTTGCTATGGGTTCTAAATGGGCAGCGTTTGTAGTAGTTCCTAATGTGCCTGGCGGTTGGTACTGGATTATAGTAATGTAGAAACCTTTTAGTCTTTCTTTATCCATATACTCATTAAGAGGCATGTTTACTAAAAGTTAGTGTATGGTAACATTATGCAAATATTTATGCAAATGAAGCACCTTATGCAAATGGGGCTTTAATTGACGTGCTGGCACTTTGAGGAAATTCTTTGGTTTTGTGCGGCAGTTTGGGCACTCGGGCTCAAAAAGGTTAGCCATCACTGTCCTAGGGTATCTAGCGTCTTCGAGGCGCAGCCTGGAGGGCGAGAAGAATGCTTTTCCTTGCTTCCGGTCTTCCTCAGCGCCGATTCCACCACAATGGAACGATGTGGAAGCTGGTGCTGCCGAAAACCCGGGGAGGGGGGCACCCGATATAGAGCATGCATCGCAGTCGACGGTGCCGGAACCCTCAAAGGCGACCGCCAAGCCCCCAGCAGGAGATCCTGCAGGGAGGGATGCAGAGGAAGCATCACGGCGGCCCGTTCCGCAGGGCCTGGAGTTAGGTCCGGGATAGGGATGGCCAGCAAGTCCGCCATGTCAAGGAGGAAATTCTGAAAAGACGGCTCTCCCAGAGGGGCTATGCCGTGGGAGGCGGTGGCGGGAGGGGCCGCCAGGGCACCGAGAAGCCTCTCAGGCTGATGCCCGCTGGGCAGAGGAGGGGACCAACAGCCCCGTACCGGGGTAGTCAACATGGCATCGTCGGCTCCTGGAATTGATTCCAAGCTAGGCATCGAAGGGGTCGATGGCACCGACGGAGCCGCCGGAATCGGCCTCGGCCCCGAGGCGGCGCTGCCCCCGGCAACTGAAGCGGTTCCGTGGCAGCCAGAGGGCAGTGGCCAACGATCTCCGCTCTGCGTCGCGGGAGGGGACAGGGGCCGATCCCGAGACGTGTCGTGGCCAAGTCTTCGAGGCTGGATACCGATTCCAGGCTGGGCATCGAACCGAGCGATGAGATCGACTCCCTTCTAGAGGGCCCCGGCGGGGGCGGCCGCACCGGCGGTGCTGATCCCGGGGAGCGGATCGGAACTGCGTCGATCGGCGTCGCGAGCATCAAGGGCCCCCGAGGACGAAGCTCGGTGGAGAGGGGGTCATCCGGCGCCGATGTCGGGCGGCGGGCACTGCCAGAGGCCGGGCCCCCTCTCGAGCCCGCCTGACCCGGAGGGAAGTCCTTCTGGGGCATACGACCCGTCCCCGAGGGTACCCAGGTCGCCCGACGACGAGCCCCTGCGGGGAGGGAAGTGCAAAACTCCTGCGCCGACGCCGGGGTACCGTTGCGGGACGGCGTGGATCCAGGCTGGATCGAAGCGATCGAAGACCCTGGGGCCCCCTTTCTCGGAAAGGGCGGGGCCCTCGACGGCCGCGACGATGCCGGGGGGTCGCCCGTCTGGGGCTGATCGACATACCCCGAGGCTCCCGGGGAAGGCCGACGGCGGTCCCTGGCGCTCGACACCCCTGCCATCTCTGGCGGAGCGGTGCCACGCAAACCCGGTACCACCCTCGCGCAGGGCTGGGATACCGGCAACCCAGCGCGGGTCAAAGCGACCGGCCCCGAAGGGAGCGAGGCCAGATGACCATCCCCAGCGAAGAGTGGAACCATCGATGCCGACGCGCCCAAAGCGGGTACCACCTTCCCGCATGGCCTGAACGTAGGGCCGCCAGACTGTGTCGAGTCGGTCGGCCCTAGAGCTGCCGAGGGCAGCGGCAGGTGATTCCCGGTGGGGAGCGGGTCACTCAACACCGACGCCGACGGGTCGGCACCGCCGGAAGCGGATACCACCCCTGTAGGAACGCCATACCGGCAGGAGTCGGTCGGCCCCGGAGGCGCCGAGGACCGCGGCTGACAGCCCCCGGTGAGGAGCGGAACGCTCGACGCCGACGGGTCGGCACCGCCCGTAGCGGATACCACCCCCGCGCATGGCAGGGATGAAGGAACGCCAGACTGGACCGATTCGATCGGCCCCGGACGATCCTCGGTGAGGAGCGGAACGCTCGACACCGACCCCAATGCCGGGGGATCTGCACCGCTCGAAGCGGGTACCTCCCTCGAGCACGGCTTGGATATAGGGAGGTCAGACTCGGTCGAGTCGATCGGCCCCGGAGGCGCCGAGGACACCAGCTGATGATCCCTGGCTAGTCTTAACAGACTGTTGCGTGGTTACCTGATCCTGGAGAGAAGAAAAACCCGATGACCACGCCTTGGGCGTGAAAACGTCATCGAGGGATACCCGAAAAAGGGAAGGTCTTCTCCCGACACTGTAGCCCGAAGGACCCGGGGGGAAAGGGTCAGGCCCCAAACATTGGAGTCCATGTGGAAAACTAAGTCCCCGCAGTGAGGGCACTTCTGGGGCTCCATGCTGTAAGCCCGGTAGGCCTCGGCGCCCGGAGGGAAAAAAGGTCCCGCTAGGCGACGAAAAATAAGTGAGAAAAGAAAAACAAAAGGGGCACAGAGGTGCCGCTGTCGGCGGGAAAAGCCGCGACTACAGAAACAAGAAAAAGGTGAAAAGTTCTGCGGTGGCAGGAGGGACGTCCTGCCTGCTCCGTGGAAAACGAAAAACTGGGGAGAGGCAGTAGGAAGGGCAGGAAGCCACCGCGCAGGCGCGGGGGATGCTCCCAAAGGCTTTCTGATTGGACGCTGGGGAGCGTTCCCGCGCAGGCTCCGTCGGTACCGATGTACCCATACGTGAAGACTCATTCCTGCTTGTTCCTGAAGATAGGAATTTCAATGAGGTAGTAGCTGATTGGATGCTGGGGAGCATTCCCGTGCGGGCTCCGTCGGCGACGTCTCCCATATGTGAAGACTCATTCCTGCTTGTTCCTGGAGATCTCTCGATCCCGGCGCCGATGTCGAGGTATCGGTACCGCTCGAAGCCGATACCAACCCCGAGCATGGCGAAGATACAGGACAGTCAATCTGGGACGTATCGATCGGCCCCGAAGGTACCGAGGATACCAGATGACGATCCCAGGTGAAGAGTGGAACACTCGACTCCGATGCCGCTGCCGGGGTATCGGTACCGCTCGAAGCCGGTACCAACCCCGAGCATGGCTGGGATATAGGGAAGCCAATCTGGGTCGTATCGATCGGCCCCGAAGGTACCGAGGATACCAGATGACGATCCCAGGTAAAGAGTGGAACACTCGACACCGGTGCCGATGCTGAGGGATTGGTACTGCTCGAAGCAGATACCACCCCCAAGCACGGCTCACATGCAGGAAAGTCAATTTGAGTCGTATCGCTCGGACCCGAAGGTAGCGAGGATGCTCGATGATGATCCCTGGTGAAGAGTGCAGCACTCGACACCGATGCCGATGCCGGGTTATCGGTACCGCTCGAAGCGGATGCCACCCCCTGGCACGGCTCAGGTATGTTCTGTGAGGGGTGAGCCCCAGGAACAACCTGAAACCCCGTAAATGCTTTGGAGCCCGAAGACTCGCGCCGAGGTTTTATTGCCAATGAGGTCTTGAGGGTAAGGCCGGAGCCGTCATCATGCTGGGCATGAGACTTACCCTTCAAGAATTGGCTAGTCTTAACAGACTGTTTGTGGGTTACCTGATCCTGGAGAGAAGAATAAACCTGTGTCCTCACCTCAGGAGGAAAAACGGCATCGAGGGAAACTCGAAAAAGGGAAGGTCTTCTCCCAATAAAATAGCATGAGGTATCAGGGGAAAAAGGGTCAGGACCCAAACAGGTTAGACACCAAGCATTGGAGTCTAAAAAGAAAACTAATTTTCCACAGTGAAGGCACTTCTTAGGAGAAGGCTCCATGTTGGAAAAGGCCTGGTAGGCCCAAAAAAGTTAAACAAAAAACTGAGGAGAAATATTTCTCTAAGTTTGAAAAAGAAAATAATAAAGCACCGGCGGTACCGGTATCGGCGGGAAAAACAGCCGCGACCACAAGAAAATAAGGATTTTTAAAGAAAAAAGTTTCTGCGGTGACAGGAGGACGTCCTGTTGGCTCCGCGGAAAAACGAAAACTGAAGAGAGGCAGTGGGAAAGGCGGGAAGTCACCGCGCAGGCGCGAGGGATGCTCCCAAAGGCTTTCTGATTGGATGCTGGGGAGCATTCCCGTGCAGGCTCCGTCGGTACCGACGTACCCATATGTGAAGACTCATTCCTGCTTGTTCCTGGAGATTAAGTCTTCACATATGGGTACATTGGTACCGACGAAGCCTGCGCGGGAACGCTCCCCAGTGTCAAATCAGAAAGCTTTTGGGAGCATCCCACAGCGCCTGCGTGCTGCCTTCCCTGAGACAAAGAGGGAGAGAGAGGGAAAGGAAGAGAGAGAGAGAGAGACAACTCCTAGAGGAAGTGGGTGGGTTGTGAAGACTTATTCCTGCTGTTCCCAGAGATCACCTGTTACAGGTAAGTAAATGTGCTATCTCCAGGAACAAGCAGGAATGAGTCTTCACATATGGGGTCTCCCTAGCTTTTGATGCCAGGGAGAGCGCCCAGAAGTTGTGTGTCCCTGAGACAGGGCTGCACTTCCCCACCTGGATCTCTGGTATCTCATGAGGGATGGTGGGTAGGAGTTGATTAAGTATGGAACAGGTGTTTGAGAACAGCCTGACCAAACAAGGCATCCCGGCGGGAGTCCTTGTCTAAGCAGTAGTGGGCTGTGAAGGTATGAACTGAGGCCCAAGTGGCTGCTCGACAGATGTCGTCGATAGACACAGAGTTCAGATGAGCCATTGAGGCTGCCATGGCTCTCACATTGTGAGCTGTGACATGGCCCTCCAAAGAAATGTTCTTGCTCTGATAGGCGAAAGAAATACATTGGGCAATCCAGTTGGAAAGAGTTCTCTTGGAGACTGGTTGTCCCAAATGAGAAGGATCAAAAGCAACAAAGAGTTGGGAAGACTTTCTATGTTGCTGTGTCCTCTGTAAGTAAAAAGCCAGAGCTCTTTGACAGTCCAGGGTATGAAGATTCCTCTCTGCAGGTGATGCATGAGGTCCTGGAAAAAAGACAAGTAGGTAGACTTCTTGGTTGAGGTGAAAAGGCGAGACCACCTTAGGCATAAAATGTGGATTAGTCCTAAGGACCACCTTGTCATGATGGAACCTTGTATAAGGTGGATTAGCTACTAGTGCTTGCAATTCACTAATGCAGCGTGCTGTGATTGCAATGAGAAAGATAACCTTCCAAGAAAGGTATTTCAAGGAGGTAGCAGCTAAAGGTTCAAAAGGCGGCTTCATAAGCTGACCAAGAACCAAATTTAAGTCCCATGCCACCGGTGGTGGTCTAATGGGAGGCTTTGTTAAAAGGAGGCCTCTCATGAACCTTGCTACAAGGGGATGAGAGGAAATAGGTTGCACATTTAGAGGCTTGAAAGAAGCTGCAATAGCACTCAAATGAACTCTCACTGAATTAGTCTTAAGCCCTGCATTAGATAAATGAAGGAAATACTCCAGTAATGATTCCAGAGGTATCGCAAGAGGGTTAAGACCCTTCTGCGAGCACCATATGGTAAACCTTTTCCACTTGAAGGCGTAAGAACGTCTAGTGGAAGGTTTTCTGGAAGCTTGAAGAACATCTTTCACTTGCTGAGAAAGAGGAAGATCCTGGAGATCTAAGCCTTCAGCAACCAAGCCCTGAGATGCAGAGACTGGGGATTGGGATGCCACAACTTTCCGTCCTCCTGAGTGAGGAGGTCTGGAGCAGACCCTAACTCTAGGGAGGGAGCTTGAGAGAGATGTAGAAGCAGAGGGTACCACACTTGCCGTGGCCAATGTGGAGCTATGAGAATCATGTGGCCTCTGTCTCTCTGAATAGGGTTTTGGGAATTAGGGGGATGGGTGGAAAGGCATACAGGAAGTCTTGACCCCAGTGAAGGAGGAAAGCATCCCTTGCCTGAGCCCCTGAGCCGGAGTTCTGGAACAGAACCGGGGAAGTTTGGCATTCCACGGACTTGCAAAGAGGTCTATGTCCGGGGTTCCCCAAATTTGAAAAATTCTGGAGACCTGGGACATATGTAGGGACCACTCGTGTGGAAGCAGAACTCGACTGAGTCTGTCTGCCCAAGAGTTTTGAACCCCTGGAAGATAGACTGCCAGAAGATGAATGTGATGCTCTCTGGCGAGGGCCCACAGTCGCAGAGCTTCGTTGCAAAGTGACAGAGAGCCAGTTCCTCCCTGCTTGATTATGTAGAACATGGCTACCTGATTGTCCGTGTGGACAAGGACTGTCTTGTGGCTGAGCAGGGTGTGGAAAACTCGTAGAGCAAGGAAGATTGCTCTGAGTTCCAAGAGATTGATGTGGAGACAAGTCTCCTGTGGGGACCAGATGCTCTGGGTGGAGAGGTCCTGAAGATGAGCTCCCCAGCCCATTGGAGAAGCATCTGTTGTAAGAGTTGCCTGGGGTAGAGGCTGTTGAAAAGGACACCCCAGCAAGAGGTTCTGAGGGGACTTCCACCACTGGAGGGACAAAATGAGGCGACTTGTGTTTGCTATTTTGTCTGACAGGCAGCCTAATGCCTGGGTCCATTGGGTGGATAAAGTCCACTGAGCTGCTCTCATGTGAAAGCGAGCATATGGTACCACATGAACGGTGGAAGCCATGTGGCCTAGCAACTGTAACATCTCTCGAGCAGTGAGTAGGGGTTTCAACTCTGCTTGAGAAGCTAACTGCATCAAGCGAAGGCAATGGGCCTGGGGAAGAAAGGCCCTTGCCTTTGTGGTATCCAGCAATGCCCCTATAAACTCCAGGGACTGAGTAGGGATCAAATTGGATTTTGGGATGTTTATTACCAGCCCTAAGTATTGAAGGATACGCATTGTACAGGTTAGAGCAGTCCTGGCCTCTGATTGAGTGGGAGCTCGAATGAGCCAGTCGTCCAGGTAGGGGAAGACAAATATTCCCAGGGTGCGCAGAAAAGCAGCAACCACTGCCATGCATTTTGTGAACACCCTTGGTGCAGAGGCCAGGCCAAAGGGGAGCACTCTGTATTGATAGTGCTTCTCCTGGAAAAGGAACCGAAGGAAACTTCTGTGAGTTGGATGGATGAGAACATGAGTGTACGCATCCTTGAGATATAGAGAACAACGCCAATCCTGACTCTGAAGGTATGGCAGCAGAGTTCCCAGAGAAACTATCTTGAATTTTTCTTTGACTAGGAATCTGTTCAATTCTCTGAGATCTAAAATGGGTCTGAAGCCCCCTGTTTTCTTTGGGATAACAACATAGGGGGAGTAGAACCCTGTGCCCTGTTGAGAAGGCACTTCCTCTACTGCCCCTTGGGCTAGAAGAGTGGCAACCTCCTGCTCTAATAGACTGAGGAGGGAGGTTGGAGAATTGAACTGGTGCACTCTTGTGAGAGGGGGCAAGCTGGAAAAATGAAGTTTGTACCCCTCTCTTATGATGGAGAGTGTCCACTGCTCTGCTGTGATTTGCCCCCATCTGGGAGCAAAGTGACATAGCCTTCCTGGAATGGTGGAGGGCTCTGGTCCTTCTAGAGCCAGAAAGGCTAAGTTCTCTTGGAGAAAGTCAAAGGCCCTGAGGTGGCTGAGACTGCTGGGCTGGAGCAGACCTCGCAGCCTTTGCCTTGGTCTGTTTGGAGGATTGCTGACGTTTGGAAGGGAACTGAGCTGCAGAATATGCTCTCTGACTATAAGCAGGATAGGATCTTCCCTTCTTTGAAAAAGGTGTTTTCTTGAACAACCTTTTCTTAGCAGGAGCAGCTGTAGATTTGGATAGTCTATCCAAAGCAGAATTTTCAGCATCCATCTGATTGGCTTTTGCTTGCCAATCTTTACCAAACAGATTTTCCCCTGTACAAGGGATATTTCCCAATTCATCTTGGACCCAGGTCTCCAAATCAGATGCTTGAAGCCAAGCAACTCTACGTGCTGCTATAGCTATAGCTGAGGCTCTGCTTACGCATTCAAAGGAATCGAAAGCCGCACGGTTGGAGAATTTGGAGACATCCTGGGCATGTTTGAGCGCAGAGAGAAATTCTTGCCTTTTATTGTCAGACATAAAAGGACTTAAAGTCTGCAAATGGTCAGTGACCTCTTTTAAGAACATGCCCATGTAGAGACTATAAGAATTAATTCTTGCAGCAAGCATGGAAGCTTGGAAGATTCTTCTACCAAAAGCATCCAGGGTTCTACATTCACGTCCTGGAGGATTAGAGGCATATCTCTTCGCACTTCTAATCTTTTTCATTACAGACTCAACCACAATAGAGTGGTGAGGAAGCTGAGTCTTATGGAAACCAGGACAAGGAGGGACACGATACATGGTGTCCAACCTGCGAGAATGAGGAGAGGTGGTTAGAGGTGCTTCCCACATCCTTAACATGAGATCATACAGAATCTCATGAATAGGCAAGGTAGCTGCCTCTTTAGGAGTTTTAGGATATTGTAAAATATCTAACTCCTTAGCTCTAGACTCTGACTCTGGGGCTACTGTAATAGAGAGACCCCGAGCCATCTCTCCGATAAAGTCTTGAAAAGACAAGTCCTCTGGAGGAGACATCCTTTGTTTAGGAGAGGACTCCTCCTGTGGAAGAAGCATCGCTGCATCGACAGACTGTTCAGAATCCTCAGAGTCATCAGAGGAATCGAAGTATCGTCTGTCGGGATGCTCTTGCAAAGCCTGATACCCGTACCGACCGGGGTCGGTATCGGGAATCATCGGTACCGGGGTATCGGTACCGGAAGGCTGCACAGGACAGGGTACCGGTATGGCTGACACCGATGCAGATGTCGATGCCACCGGTACCGGGATCAGTACCGATGGCGATACCGGACCCGGTACCTGCGGAGTAGTCTGATGCGGTACCACGGGCGTCGATGCCACAAGGAAAGCCGCCAGACTGCGTTCCATGGACAGAATCCTCTGATTCATGGATGCTTCCAATGCCTGGAAGTCGGTACCGGTGGAGGCCACCGGTACCCCAGAGCATGGCACCAGGAGATCGGTTGAGGCCACGCCATCTAGATCGTCCTGGAACCCCGATGATGATGCTTTAGAAGCCGAAGCCTCCCGCCGGGGTAATTTTGCCGGTGCAGAATCCTCGAGGGCAAGGCCAGAGGCATCTCGATGCTTAGAAGGAGATTTGCCCTTCGAGGACCGGCTGGATTTATGTTTAGTTACCTGAGATCCATGTGAGGAAGAAGAAGCCCTGGAAGACGTCGATGCCACCGAAGCTGCATCAGAGGGAAACAGAGTACTGAGCTTGGCAGCTCGGTTCTGTCGACCTCTCTTAGACATCATGGAACAGGACATACAATCTTTGATGGAATGGTCAGGGCCTAAACATTTGAGACACCAGTCATGGGTGTCGGTGACAGATATAGTACCGCCACATTTTGTGCACTTCTTAAAACCTGAGGCAGGTTTTTCCATATTTGAGGAAAAAGGTTTTGGGCCTAAGGCCCAAAACTGAAGTACACCTGAAGAAAAAATAGAAGGTCTGTTTTATTTTTTTTTTTTTTAGGAAAAGAATAAGAAAGCACAGTTACTTACCTGTAACAGGTGATCTCCGGAACAGCAGGAATTAGTCTTCACATGTGGGTATGTCGGCGCCGACGGAGCCCGCACGGAAATGCTCCCCAGCATCCAATCAGAAAGCCTTTGGGAGCATCCCTCGCGCCTGCGCAGTGACTTCCCGCCTTTCCCACTGCCTCTCCCCAGTTGAGTTTCATAGCTGAGACAGAAGGAGAGAAAGAGGAAAGGAAATAGATAGATACAACTCCTAGGGGAGGTGGGTGGGTTGTGAAGACTAATTCCTGCTGTTCCGGAGATCACCTGTTACAGGTAAGTAACTGTGCTATCTCCAGGAACAAGCAGGAATGAGTCTTCACATGTGGGGACTCCCTAGCTGTGGGTGCCAGGGGAGATCCCATAAAATGCGTATCCCTGGAACAGGGCGGCATTTCCCAAACCTGGATCTCCGGCATCCCCTGGGGGATGGAGGGTAGGAGTTGAATAGAGCAGAGCTGTAGAGGAACAGCGAATCTAAAGACTACAGGGAAAAAGGTCTTTAGAAGGTATGTCAAGTATCATCAAAATATTTAATGAACTAGCACAATATAGAGCTTACCTACTGGATTGTAGGAAGTAGACTGTAGATGCAGTAGCGGAATCTTCAAGGTGACTCCACAGCAGTGAGGAAGAAGTTCCAATCTGGAATGGGCAGGTGACCCAGGTGTCAACCGGGGCAGGGGAAGATCGGCCGGTCTCCAATGAAAAGCTTTATGGGAAAAGCTGAGAACTCATTTAGGTACAGTCATAAACATTGAGGACTAAAAGAAGAAGACTGACCGATCTGGAAAATTAGCCCAGTCCGGAAGGGAAGAGAGGGTATGTAAAAAAGCCCCTATTCCCAAGGAGAACAGAAGTGTACTCAGGAACACTGAAGATGTACACTGTCCTTCCTAGCTGTTAAGCGATAGGAAGACATTGAAGTTTGAGACTGCACAGATAGGGAGATGTATAACAAAAATAGAAGCTGTTGGACTTCCGGTGGTGGCAATGAGCTGAGAAGACGTGTGGTGGTCAGCTCTGGGCAAACTACCCCAAAATTCTGCAAATATCAGCTGCAATAGTGGCTATCGCCCTCCGGGATATCAGTTGTTCTAGTAAGGGGGAAAGAAGTGAGAACAACGGGAGAGATTTGAAACCCCAGAACACCTTGATGTCAACAAAAACGCTGAGACGGGAGAAAGCCCGGGTCACGGAGGTAAAAATGGCGGAGGGAGCACCAAGGAGCCCGGGAGCAGAAGCTAGCCAAACGCTGATAGCGGAGGTTAGTGCCGCTGTAGTGCGGGCTCTGGATGAGCGTTTCCGCGGACTGGCGGATCAACTGCATGCGATACAGCAAAACTTCACTGATCTTACCGCCAGAATGGAGCAGGCAGAAAATCGAGTCTCCGGCGTCGAGGATACCCAGAACACGCTGGTAGGCCGAGTGAAGGCCCTTGAAGACCTCGTGAAACATCAAGGTGAAAAGCTCGACGATATGGAGAACAGGGGCCGCCGGAAAAACCTCCGTTTTATCGGAATTGATGAGACGGTGGCGGATGGGGCCCTCCGCAGCTATCTGGTGACCTGGATCGAAAAGATCTCCGCGGGCAGCGTGACCGGCCCCATCAAGATAGAGCGTGCACACAGGCTGGGCCCGAGATGTGATCGGGAGCGCAGGCCCCACGCAGTCATCGCCCGCTTCCTTGACTTCCACCAGAAAGAGGAGGTTCTGAGGGCAGCCAGGGCGCATCAGCGAGTCACGTCGGACCCGGAGAAGATACTAGTATTTCAAGATTACTCGTTATTGGTCAGCCAGCGGCGCCGGGCATTCTCAGCGGTATGCTCCCAGCTAATCAACAAGGGAGTCCGCCTCTCCTTATTATACCCTGCTAAGCTGAGAGTCGAGCATCAGGGACGGACACAATATCTACAATCTCCTGCTGAGGCACAGACCTTCCTGGAAGACCTGACTGGCGCCTCCGAACTGGTCTCCCCCTCGTGAATATCTCAAGTAAGCCCAGGAACAGTTACTCACAGTGGTAGTGCACCGCCGAGGGGCCCGGAGAGAGATGTGGGACTGCGGCGAGGACGGCGCCCTGCAACAGAGACTGGCCCTTACTTATATTTAATGATTGCTAGTTATTTTAACTTATTTTGTAGGGCGTTTTTCCTTTCTTTTATTCCTCTTTTTCCTTGGTTTTCTCTCCCCTTTCAATGTAAGTATATTGAGGTTGCTAAAAGTATTTAGGGCCCTAAGCCACAATACCTCTCGCTGTGTGATTACTAAGGGAGGGTCTGCTGCATTTCTCTGTTGAGCCTTAACTTAAGCGGTCTTCTAGATTGCTCAGTGAGTGGCTGTTAACCATATCTTGGTGTCTGTTGGTGGGGGGAGGCTCACGGGCCCCCCGCGCACTGGGTCCCTCCCGCCCGGCCAAATTTGACGCGGACCCGGGGGCTCCTGGAGCTCGGGGGCCCGAGATGAGTGCTTGGAGGGAATGATCTGCCTGTACCTCCAATTTTAAGGGGATGGATGGTGCCTGCTCCTCCGGGGCTGTGTCTCCCTCTATTGGGGCTGATATGTTTCGGACGAACAGGGGAAGGGGCACTGCAGGCCATTAGATGTGCGCCTCCCGGTACTGGTGGTCTGAACACTGTATGCCCCCCCTAGTAGGTGGGACTTAAATAGGGGTTTTTCTCACCTTTCTTAAGGGGTTGGGGGCAAGGGGCATTATATAGGCTGAGCTGCGGCTGGGGGCTTTGGGTTCCTGGGGAAGCGGCATGTAGCCTCTGTGCCTCCAACCATGGCAGAAAGTCTTGCCTGGCCCCACGGGGATTTAGGACCGCCGACTCTATCCCTTGTGTTGGTGTTGGGCATACTTGAGGGGAGGAGGTGGGGATACTGAGAACAGTTCCTCGGCCCGATGGAGAGGGGAGAGGGGGGTAGGGGGTCTTAAGTGGATTTTGGGAGGGGATAACTAGGGGGTATGTCCAATGCCACAGGAATGGTGCTTAGCCTTAGGGTTCGGTTAGGCACTGGGGGGAAGGGAGTGAGGGAAGGGGGGTGGGAGGAGCAGGGTAGCGGGGGGAGGTTGGGTGGGACTCAGAAGAAACAGGGGGGGGCTGGGAAAGGGGGGGGGGGCTGGGAAGGGTGGGTCGCCATCTCCACCACGCACGGCCGGCTGGTTTCGGTTCTCAGGGGGCAGGTCTGGGGAGACTCCAGGCTGGGGGGGTTTCCCTTGTAACAATACAGGCAGCGGACAAAACGCCCCAGAAGTGCTCCCAGTATGGTTAAAATTATATCTTGGAATGTATGTGGCTTGGGCAGCCCTATTAAGAGATATAAAATACTTAAATCGCTAGCAAGGCAGCATTGTGATATTGCGTTACTACAGGAAACTCATCAAACAGCGGAGGAGCACGCTAAGCTTCGGCGAGATTGGGTGGGCCAGGTTTGGGATGTCCCAGCGACGGGGAAAAAAGGGGGACTTGTTGTTTTGGTTCATAAGAAACTACGGTTCACACTAACAAGACAGGTGCTGGATCCGCGGGGACGCTTTTTGTTACTTCATGGTACACTGGAGAATCGCTCGATAATTTTGGGCAATTTGTATGGCCCTAACATTCCACCGTCTGGCGGCACAGGTAGAACAGTTACCGGAGGTGCCCTTGCTTTTGGGTGGTGATTTCAACGGGGTTTTTGAGGTGGGTCTCGACACCTCGAGAGATGTGGGTACCCGAGAGAGACAGACTCTTTCTCGTACGTTGCAGAGGTTTAAGTCCCGACTGGGCCTCGTGGACCCGTGGCGACTTTTGCACCCCACAGAGAGGGACTTCACCCATGTATCCCGAGCGCACGGGACTAGCGCCCGCATTGATTACCTGTTGGTCTCGGCGACTCAATTTGCTTCAGTTGAAGACGCGCAGATTGGTCCATTGGAGATTTCGGATCATGCCATGGTATGGATCGACTGGCATGGGGGGGGGGACCCAGCCGGGACTCGTTTATGGCGGTTCCCCATCGAACTGTATAAGGACGCCTCCTTTCGCCAATTCTTAAACCATCGGTGGCGAGAATTTGAAGAGAATCATCAGGGTCACAGAGATGACCCGGAATTATTGTGGGAGACGGCCAAGGTGGTCCTCCGGGGAGACATCATCGGATACGTAGCGCGGAAGCGCAGAGTACTGGCTGCACAGGTTGTCAGGCTAGAGCAACAGGTAGCACATGCGCGGCGTCTCCACGGGCGTACCCCCACCTCTCATAATAGAAAGAAACTATGGAAGCTTCAAGTCACGTTAAATGAATTGCTTCATCAACGGGCGAAAAAATCCTTATTGTATTATAAATACAAGCTGTACTGTTTTGGCGACAAGCCAGGCAAATTGTTGGGGAAATGTCTGAAAGGCCAGCGCGACTCGCGATTGGTGGCGGCTCTCCGAGATGACCAGGGGAAATTGCAAAACAACCGGACGGTGATTAGCGCCATTTTCAAAGGCTTCTTCCAACAACTCTATACCACGGAGGAGACGGCCGCTACTAGCATGGAACACTATTTACGGCGACTAGATCTGCCTAAGGTGACCGAGGAACAACGTGTTGGATTAGGGCAACCCATTACCTTACAGGAGGTACAGCAGGTGATCTCGACCGCGAATTGTTATAAAGCCCCAGGTCCCGATGGCTTTGGGGTAGAATTTTACAAGATATTGTCGGATGGGGTGAGCCCCCTCCTAGTGGACACGTTTCAGCGACGGGCGGCAGGGGGTGGCCCCCGCTGGGGGGGCAATCAGGCCTACATCACCTTGATTCCCAAACCAGGGAAAGACCCGCAGAGGGCTTCCTCATATCGACCGATCTCCCTATTGAATTTTGATATGAAGTTGCTGGCTAAGATTTTGGCAGAACGGTTGGCGGTCCTGTTGGGGGATCTCGTGCATGAATCGCAGGTTGGGTTTGTCCGGGGGCGCTTTGCGGTACGCAACTTACGTAAAATCTTAACGTCTATAGAGTGGGTACAACAGCACAGACTGCAATCCCTTCTGGTGAGCTTCGACGCCGAAAAAGCGTTTGACAGAGTTAGTTGGCAATATCTCCATTATCTGCTGCCACTCTATGGCTTAGGGACTTCTTTCTGTGAGATGGTGCGGAGCCTCTACGTACAACCAACTGCCCGGGTGTTATGCAATGGGGTCTTGTCGGACTCATTTCCCCTCTTCCGTGGTACCCGACAAGGGTGTCCGTTGTCACCTTTATTATTTGTTCTGGCGTTAGACCCCTTAATTCGAAGCATAGAGGCCGACGGAAGCATACGGGGGGTGGTGGTTGGGACTCATGAGTTCAAACTATCGGCCTTTGCGGACGACATGCTGGTCCACTTGCTCGCCCCCAGGGAGTCGCTGCAGCGGCTCATGAGGGAATTCGAGGCCTATGGTAGCTTCGTGGGTCTCCGCATAAATGAAGACAAATCGGAGGCCATAGATATGTCGGGACAACTTCGCGGTAGCTGGCCGGGGGAATTTCCTTTGCGATGGGCGGGTCAGAAGTTTGTGTATCTTGGTATCATTTTGACACGGCTGCCTCAAGATTTATACTACACTAATTTTGAGAAAATTTTGAACGGGATACGCACCCAGATGCGAGCTTGGCATCCTTTACCACTGTCCCTGTTGGGGAGAGTGGCGGCGGTCAAAATGGTGATTCTGCCCCGAATACTGTACTGGCTACAGACTTTGCCGGTTTGGCTGTATCGTCGCGATCTTATGCGAGTGGAAAGGGAGATTCAGAGATTTCTATGGAGGGGAGCTCGGGCCCGTATCCCGATGAAGCGCATGATTGGACCCTGGCGGGGGGGTGGTATAGGGTTGCCGGATCTGTGGCTGTACGCCTTGGCATGCCAGGCGCGCCACGTAGGTGACTGGCTGGGCGAGACGGACATCTATACACCGAGACAGCTGGAGATGGCGGCAGTGGCACCTCTTTCCCTGTTGGGTGTTCTACACGCGGAGACTTCCCAACTGCCTGCTAGCGTTAAGCGCAGTGTGGTGATGACCTACGCGCGCCGCATGTGGCAACAGCTGAACAGTTATTGGAATCGCAATTGGAGAACTTTGAGTTGGCTTCCCCTGCGGGGTAATGTGAATTTTACGCCCGGTTCTGAGTCCTGTGGGTTCCGGTCCTGGTGGGCAAAGGGGGTCCGTATGTTAGGCCATGTTGTGGGATTGTCGGGTGCCTGTAAATCATTTTCGGACCTGTGTGCGGAATACGAGTTGGAACCCCACCACTTTTTTACATATCTCCAACTCTCTCATTATGTGACCTCACTGCCCCGAGAGGATCTCGAAGCGGACCGCTCAGCGCAGATCATAGAATTTTTTGGCCTCGGAGGAGATTCCCCTCCGTCGATAACGGCTTTGAAGGCCCGGCTGGATTGTTTTAGGGTATTGCCAGAGTACGGGGGAGTTGAACAGGCCTGGGCAAGAGAAATGGGGCGGGAGGTCCCGGTCGGGACTATTCCTAAGGCCTTGGCGCAGATTCCTCTGCTGGTGGAGGGGGCGCGGTGGAGGGAACTCCAGTATAAAGCCTTAACCCGTGTACACTTTTCCCCGCGACGGGCCCTACGGAGCCATGTCACTCAGGACGGGTCATGCCCTCGTTGTTCCGAACCCCTGGCGGACTTAGCCCATATGTGGTGGACCTGTAGGCGCATCCGCCCATATTGGGCACGTATCAGTAATTGTATAATGGGGCTGCTGCAACAGCGCTTCCCGTGGACGGGATCTTTGGTGATACTGGATCAACTGCATCTGTCTTGTCCCAGTGGGCGGGGGGCGCGGCTCCTCGTGCGCAAAGCGTGCTTGGTGGGGAAAGGCCCAATTCTCCGTAGATGGCGAGAGCGGCTTCCGCCGACTTTCCTGGAGTGGCGCAATAGTTTTCACCAATTGATGCTGGCAGAGCGCTGGAGAGCACGGAGCCATGTGAAGCGATGGACCACTTTTATGCTAATTTGGGAACCCTATATTCAGAATTTGGGGCCCCATTGCCGAAACGAAATAGTTAACGTGGGTCTCTAGAATGTTAGAGCACAAGTGGGGGCGCCCAGGGGGGAAGAGTGGGCGACTCCTCCTCCTGGGAGCGAGGCTGGCTGGTGTGCGGTGGATGGAGATGGCGAGGGGTTGGGAGGGGTGGGGAGGGAGGGGGGAGGGTCCTTTCCTTTCCCCTATTCCGTTCAGTGGGGGGGATAGGGGAAGTTAATAAATATAAAATGCTGGTTTCTTCATAAGGCACGGTTTGTTTGTTATCTTTGCAAATTGCACATGTAATTTACCCTACGGCGGGGATAAGAGTGCACCCGGCCGAGGGTTCTTTGCCTGTAACTGTGTTCATTGTTATTTGTTCTTGATCTATAAATAAAGTTTTCAAAAAAAAAAAATAGAAGCTGTTGACGTCACAGCAGTAATGGTTAGTATAACCCGTCCCAGTCACTGAGCTGTATGATAATAGGCAAGTTGACTGTCCGGACCCCATAAGAAAATAAAAACCTAAGCACCGACAGTCAGGGAGATAGGTAGACATAGGGTGCTATGGACATCTCCCAATATGCGTATGCCTATATACAGATATATATTATATATATATATATATATATATATCTGGAAGACATACATATCTATACCTATGAGAATATATGTATGTAGACAAGTAGTTTTATATATATATATATCTACATATGGGCATGTAGATAGATATATGTATAGACAGAGGTGGGATGGCTGACGCCCACCCAGGGTACAAAAACATGTATGCCCACATACATAAAAATAATTTTTCAGAATACATGCCTGCAACTGAGCCACAGAAAAAAACATTCACATGGGGAATGTGATGGGAAAAAATTCACCCAATAATAGGGGGTGAAACCCACCTGAAGAAATATAGAGAATCGATTTCTGTGGAGCAGGAATGTAGGTCAGTGGAAGAACCAGTATGGTTGCGTGAAAAACAGAGGATAACAGCAGTCTGGCAAGAGTACGTCAGCAGTACTTTAGGATTCTGATACGTTCAAAGGACAAGAAGAACGCATAGACGAAGATACCAGAGTGACCCAGCCAAGGGGTTCAGGGGTATCATGTACGATAAAGGAGTATGCGTTGTCCAAGTGGAGTAGAAAACATAATGCCAAGCTGTAAGGAACAGGAGCATATTCCGTTCAGATTGGGAACTCCATGGACATTCATGCAGAAAAGCTTGTCTGCTGTATATGAAAGACCCTCAGAGACAAAGGTCAATGCTCTGTAGTAAGGGCCCAGAGTAGAAGCTTCTCTGAAGGTTGCCGAGAGCATTGTGCAGGAGAATTACAAGATAAAACTGACAGAAGTCAGGCGTGTTGCCACATCCGAGGAAAGGATATGGCTAGAAGAAGATAAGCTGCAGTGAATAGTATTATGCAAGATAGTTGCAAGCAGCTTGCAATGAGCATTAAAGTAATCACTGGAACTCCTGCATATACAGCAACTGAACAAAACAACAGAGGATTCTCCTGTAGAAAACAGAGAGAAAACAGACAAAGGCAGCGGAGAGAATCTCCGTCCCTGTTCGATGAGTTGTTGAAGGAAAAACAAACAGGCTACACTGGAAGAAAAAAAGTGTTTCAGTGTGGCACCAACTCAAGCAGGGGAAACCCTGGAAGAGAGGGGGTTGGAAAGTGACTTACCATAGGGTAAGGCAGCTGAAGGAAAAGATGTCCATATGGGGACAGAAACTATCATGGGATAGTTGTGACCTCCCTTCGTGGTAGTAAGAATGGGAGAATTCTGCAACCCATGGACAAAAGTATCCGAGAGCATAGCATACTGGAAAAGAAACCAGTGTAGAGTTTGAAGAATAAACTTCTGCTAAGGGGAAATTAACTGTAGATTGCAATACACAGGAACCTATGGTTGCTGGTTATGAGCAGACTGGGTAGAGTCTGGAGACTTCAGACTAGGATGAGATGTCCCTTGCTTGGGTACACCGGGAGGATGGGCAGAAGAAGGATGAAACTTTCTCTTCTTCGGGAAAGAAGGTTTGGTAGGACATTTCCCACGTCCTGGGGAAAAAGAAGGCTTAGGACGGTTTCCAGAACTAGGAAAGTCAGTGGAGCAATGAGCAACCTGACGTAAAGCTTCTCTATTGAAAAGATTGTCTCCAGTACAAGGAGAATTACCCAGTGTATGTTTTGCCCATCTGCTCAAGTCTGAAGCCTGCAGCCACGCTGTACGACGCGCTCCAATGGCAATAGCAGAGGATCTGCTAACAGACTCAAAAGAGTCTAGAGAAGCGCGAGAAAGGAACCAAGAGATATTCCTGCTATGATTAAGAAGCAAGGAATAGTCAGAGGCCTTGGGTTCTGACAAAAAAGGAGACTAAAGAGATAACTTCTCTGTGACCTCCTGAAGTGTGAGACTCATATAAAAAATATATGAAATAATTCTCGAAGCCAACATAGAAGTTTGGAAGGTTTGACGTCCAAAGGCATCAAGTGCTTTAGATGCACGACCTGGTGGGAAAGAAGAATGCTTCTTCTTGCTTCTGACCTTCCTCATTGCTGATTCCACTACAATGGAATGATGCGGAAGTTGGCTTTTCTGAAACCCCGGAGAGGGAGGCACCTGATACAGAACATTCATGGCTGTAGAAGGCGCAGGAACCTTTAAAGGTGATTCCCAAATCCTCAGAAGGAGGTCTTGCAAAGACTGATGCAAAGGAAGCATTATGGTTTCCTTTTCTGCAGGATCTTGGTCAAGAGTAGGACCAGGAATAGGAATGGCAAGAAAGGCTGCCATGTCAAGGAGAAATTTCTGAAAAGAAGGATCTCCCAGAGGAACTATTCCTGGGTAGGCTGAGGTTGAATGAGCAGCGTGAACACCAGAAGACCTACTGGACTGGTGCATAAAAAGAATCCTGCTAGATGGAGAACGATACTGACAGTTCCGATTCGAGGCAGTTAGTACTGCGTCGTCGGTTCCCGGTATCGATTCCAAGCTAGGCATAGAAAGGATCGATGGCACCGATGGAACTGCAGGAAACGACGTCGACACCGGTACCGGCATCGGGGATGGTAATGCCATCGTAGCAGGTATCGGAGGTTGCCGAAGCGGTACCGAGGTAACCAGAGAGCTTTGGTGATTATCCCCGGTACTGCGTAGTCGGAGGCGACATGGATCGGCTCCAAAACGCGTCGGGACCAAGTCATCTAGACTGGATATGGATTCCAGACTGGGCATCGAACCGAGCGTCGGTGGTGGAATCGGCGATGCCGCTACCTGAAGGTCAACCGGAATCGTATCGATCGGTACCGAAGGCACCGAGGATGACGCCCGGTGAAGAGAGGAACACTCGACACCGGCGCCGATGTCGGGGTATCGGTACCGCTCGAAGCCGGTACCCCCCCAAGCATGGCGTAGATAGAGGAAAGCCCATCTGGGGCGCATCGGTCGGCCCCGAAGGTACCCAGGGCACCAGATGACGATCCCCGGTGAAGAGTGGAACACTCGACACCGATGCCGACGCCGGGGCATCGGTACTGCTCGACGCCGGTATCAACCCCACGGTTGGCTGGGATACAGGAAATCTAGACTGGGTCGTATTGATCGGCCCCGAAGGCACCAAGGACTCCCGACGACGATCCCTGGTGAAGAGCGGAGCACTCGACACAGGTGCCGATGCCGGGGGATCGGCACCGCTCGACGCCGGCACCAACCCCGCGCATGGCTGGGAAGCAGGAAAACCAGTCTGGGTCGGGTCGATCGGTCCCGAAGGTATCGAGGACACCAGACGACGACCCCTGGTGAAGAGTGGAGCACTTGACACCGGTGCCGATGCCGGGGGAGCGGTACCGCTCGAAGCCGGTACCAACCCCGTGCATGGCGGGGACGCAGGAAAGCCAGGTTGGGTCGTGTCGATCGGCCCCGAAGGTACCGAGGACACCAGCTGACAATCCTCGGTGAAGAGTGGAGCACTCGACACCGGTGCCGATGCCGGGGGATCGGTACCGCTCGAAGCGGATACCACCTCCGAGCATGGCTCAGGTATGTTCTGTGAGGAGTGAACCCCAGGAACAACCTGAAACCCCGTAAATGCTTTGGAGCCCGAAGACTCCCGCCGGGGTCTTATTGCCAATGGGGTCTTGAGGGCAAGGCCGGAGCCGTCATCATGCTGGGCATGAGACCTACCCATCAAGAATTGGCTAGTCTTAACAGACTGTTTGTGGGTTACCTGATCCTGGAGAGAAGAATAAACCCGCGTCCTCACCTCAGGAGGAAAAACGGCATCGAGAGATACCCGAAAAAGGGAAGGTCTTTTCCCGATACTAAAGCCCGATGGACCAGGGGAAAAGGGGTCAGGACCCAAACAGGATAAACACCAGGCACTGGAGTCTAAAAAGAAAACTAAGTTTCCGCAGTGAAGGCACTTCTTAGGGGAAGAAGGCTCCATGTTGGAAAGGCCTGTTAGGCCTCAAAAAGATAAAAGAAAAACTGAGAAGTTATTTCTCCAAGTTGGAAAAGAAAAGAATAAAGCACCGGCGGTACCGGTATCGGCGGGAAAGACAGCCGCGACCACAGGAAAACAAGAAATTAGGGATTTTAAAGAAAAACGTTTCTGCAGTGACAGGAGGTACGTCCTGTTGGCTCCGCGGAAAAACGAAAAACTGGGGAGAGGCAGTGGGAAAGGCGGGAAGTCACCGCGCAGGCGCGAGGGATGCTCCCAAAGGCTTTCTGATTGGATGCTGGGGAGCATTTCCGTGCGGGCTCCGTCGGCGCCGACGTACCCACATGTGAAGACTCATTCCTGCTTTTTCCTGGAGATCCGGCGGTACCGGTATAGCGTCGAAGAAGGCAGACGCGACAGAAAAGAAATAAAGAAAAAAATAAGGAAATTCTTCTGCGGGGACAGGAACATGAACTGCTGGCTCCGCGGAAAAAGAACAACTGAGGAGAGACAGTTGGAAAGGCGGGAAGGCAGCACGCAGGCGCTGTGGGATGCTCCCAAAAGCTTTCTGATTGGACGCTGGGGAGCGTTCCCGCGCAGGCTCCGTCGGTACCGATGTACCCATACGTGAAGACTCATTCCTGCTTGTTCCTGAAGATAGGAATTTCAATGAGGTAGTAGCTAATGGTTCGAAAGGTGGTTTCATGAGCTGACCAAGAACCAGGTTTAAGTCCCATGCCACTGGTGGTGGCCTGATGGGAGGCTTAGTTAGAAGAAGGCCTGCTATAAGAGGATGGGAGGAGATAGGTTGTCCATTTAGAGGCTTGAGAGAAGCTGCAATAGCACTCAAATGAACTCTTACTGAGTTAGTTTTAAGTCTTGCATTGAATAAATGAAGGAGATACTCCAGTAATGATTCCAGAGGTATCACAAGGGGGTTAAGATCCTTCTGCGAATACCATATGGTAAACCTCTTCCACTTGAAAGCATAAGAGTGTCTTGTGGAAGGCTTCCTGGAAGCATGAAGGACATCCTTTACTTGCTGAGAGAGGTTAAGATCTTGAAGATCTAGGCCTTCAGCAACCAAGCTCTGAGGTGCAGAGATTGGGGATTGGGATGCCATAACATTCCGTCCTCCTGAGACAGGAGATCTGGAGCAGATCCTAACTCCAGGGAGGGAGCTTGAGAGAGATGTAGAAGCAGAGGGTACCACGCTTGCCGTGGCCAATGTGGAGCTATGAGAATCATACGCCCTCTGTCTCTCTGAAGCTTGAATAGGGTTTTGGGAATTAGGGGAATGGGTGGAAAGGCATAAAGGAAGTCTTGACCCCAGTGAAGGAGGAAAGCATCCCTGGCCTGAGAGCCCTGAGCTGGAATTCTGGAACAGAACCGGGGAAGTTTGGCATTCAACGGACTTGCAAAGAGGTCTATGTCCGGGGTTCCCCAAATTCAAAAGATCTTGGCCACCTGGTCTGCATGTAGAGACCATTTGTGTGGAAGCAGAACTCGACTGAGTCTGTCTGCCCAAGAGTTTTGTATGCCTGGGAAGTACACTGCCAGGAGATGAATCTGATGCTCTCTGGCGAGGACCCATAGTCGCAAAGCTTCGTTTCAAAGCGACAGAGCCTGTTCCCCCCTGCTTGTTCACATAGAACATGGCTACTTGATTGTCCGTATGAATGAGGACTGTCTTGTAGCTGAGCAGGGTATGGAACACTGGAAGAGCAAGGAAGATTGCTCTGAGCTCTAAGAGATTGATATGCAGATGAGTCTCCTGTGGAGTCCAGGTGCCTTGGGTGGAGAGATCTTGTAGATGAGCTCCCCAACCCATTGGTGAAGCATCTGTTGTGAGAGTTGCCTGGGGTAAGGGTTGTTGAAAAGGGGACCCCAGCAACAGGTTCTGAGTGGACTGCCACCATTGGGGGACAAAATAAGGCGACTTGTGTTCGCTATTTTGTCTGACAGGCACCCTGATGCCTGGGTCCATTGGGTGGATAAAGTCCACTGGGCTGCTCTCATATGGAGGCGAGCATAAGGAACCACATGCACTGTGGATGCCATGTGGCCTAGTAGTTGTAGCATTTCTCGGGCAGTGTGATGAGGTTTTAGCACTGCTTGAGAAGCTAACTGCACCATGCGAAGGCAACGGGCCTGGGGGAGATAGGCCCTTGCCTTTTTGGTATCCAGCAAAGCTCCTATGAATTCTAGAGACTGAGTGGGAGTTAGACTGGATTTTGGGATGTTTATGACTAGACCCAAATACTGAAGGATACGCATTGTGCAAGATAGAGAAGCTCTGGCCTCTGGCTCTGATGGGGCTCGAATGAGCCAGTCGTCTAAGTAGGGGAAGACGAATATGCCTAGAGTGCGGAGAAATGCTGCTACCACAGCCATGCATTTCGTGAACACTCTTGGAGCTGAGGCCAGGCCAAAGGGAAGCACCCGGTATTGGTAGTGCTTTCCTTGAAAAAGGAACCGAAGGAACTTTCTGTGAGTTGGATGGATGAGAACATGTGTGTACGCATCTTTGAGATCTAGAGAACAAAGCCAATCCTGACTCTGAAGTTATGGCATCTGAGTTCCTAGAGAAATCATCCTGAATTTCTGTTTGAACAGGAATTTGTTCAATTCTCTGAGGTCCAAAATAGGTCTGTATCCCCCTGTTTTCTTTGGGATAAGGAAATAGGGGGAGTAAAACCCTGTACCCTGTTGATGAATGGGTACTTCCTCTATTGCCCCTTGGGCAAGAAGTATGGTGACCTCTTGATCTAACAGGTTGATGAGAGAGGTCTGAGAATTGAACTGTTTTACTATTGTGGGAGGGGGCATGCTCAAGAAATGAAGCTTGTACCCCTCTTTTATGATGGAGAGTGTCCAATGCTCTGCTGTTATAGGCCCCCATCTTGGGGCAAAGTGACATAACCTTCCTGGAATGGTGGAAGGCTCTGGTTCATTTAGAGCCAGGAAGGCTAAGTTCTCTAGATGCAAGTCAAAGGCCTTGTGGAGGCTGAGACTGCTGAGGTGGTTGAGGCTTAGCAGTCTTTGCTTTTCTTTGCTTGGATGGTTGCTGACCCTTCCGGACAGGTTGACCTGCAGAGCATTCCTGCTGGGAATAAGCAGGATAAAACCTTTTCTTTTTGGAAAAGAATGTTTTTTTGAAAGATTTCTTTCTTGCAGGATCAGCTGTGCCCTTGGATAATCTGTCCAAGGTGGAGTTGTCAGCATCCAACTCATTGGCCTTTTCCTGCCAATCTTTGCCAAACAGGTTCTCACCAGTACAAGGAATATTGCCCAATTTGTCTTGTACCCTGAGCTCCAAATCAGATGCCTGGAGTCAGGCAATTCTACGTGCACCTATGGCAATGGCAGAGGTTCTGCTTATGCACTCAAAACAGTCAAAAGCTGCACGGTTGAAAAATTTGGAAACATCCTGGGCATGTTTGACCAATGTGAGAAAATCCTGTCTCCTATCCTCAGGAAACATAGAAACATGATGACAGAAAAAGACCACATGGCCTATCTAGTCTGTCCTTCCATAACAACAACTACAACAGTCCACTTTTTACCTTTAGAGATCCTCTGTGTTGGTCCCATGCTTTTTTGAATTCCGTTACTGTCCTCATCTCTACCACCTCCACTGGGAGACTATTCCACGGATCCACTACTCTTTCCGTAAAGAAATATTTCCGCATATCACTCCTGAATCTATCTCCCTTCACCCTCATCCCATGTCGCCTCGTAGCAGAACTTGCTTTCAATTGAAAGAGGCTCTCTCCCTGAACATTTATGCCACGGAGGTATTTAAACATCTCAATCATATCACCTCTATCCCGCCTTTCCTCTAAGGTGTACATATTAAGATCCTTAAGTCTGTCCTCATATGCTTTATAATGAAGCCCATTAATCATTTTAGTAGCAACCCTCTGCACCGAGTCCATCCTGTTCACATCCTTTTGAAGGTGCGGTCTCCAGAATTGCACACCATACTCCAAATGAGGTCGCACCAAAGACTTATACAGAGGCATTATCACCTCCTTTTTTCTGCTAGCCATTCCTCTCCGTATGCACCCAAGCATCCTTCTAGCTTTTGCCGTCGCCTTTTCTACCTGTTTAGCTACTTTAAGATCATCAGACACAACCACGCCTAGGTCCCGCTCTTCTTTAGTGGACAAAAGTACTTCACCTCCTATACTGTATTGCTCCCTTGGATTGCTGCAGCCCAAATGCATGACCTTACATTTTTTAACATTAAATCCCAGCTGCCAAATTCTAGACCATTCTTCAAGCTTAGCTAGATCCCTCTTCATGTTATCTACCCCTTCCTGGGTGTCTACTCTATTCAGATTTTGGTATCATCCGCAAAGAGGCAAACCTTACCCGACAGCCCTTCCGCTATATCACTAACAAAGATGTTAAAAAGAATCGGACCAAGGACAGATCCCTGGGGCACACCACTGGTAACATCCTTCTCCTCAGAGTGAGCTCCATTTACTTGTACTCTTTGTCGCCTCCCACCCAACCAATTTCTAACCCAAGCAGTAACTTTAGGGTCCATCCCTAGGGTGCTCAGTTTGTTTATAAGTCGCCTGTGAGGAACAGTGTCAAAGGCTTTACGGAAATCTAAATACACCACATCTAGAGCTCTCCCTCGGTCCAACTCCCTGGTCAACCAGTCAAAGAAATCAATCAGATTTGTCTGACAAGACCTGCCTCTGGTGAATCCATGCTGCCTCGGATCCTGTAATCCGCTGGACTCCAGAAACCTCACTATTTTCTCTTTCAGCAGCGTTTCCAATAATTTACTCACCACCGGAGTTAAACTAACCGGCCTGTAGTTTTCAACCACATCCTTACTTCCGCTTTTGTGTAAAGGCACCACATGAGCCTCTCTCCAGTCCTTTGGCACCACTCCCGACTCCAATGAGGCATTGAAAAGGTTAGTCAGTGGAGTTGCTAGAACGTCCCCAAGTTCCCTCAGTATTCTAGGGTGTATCCCATCCGGTCCCATCGCTTTCTCTACTTTAAGTTGAGCTAGTTTCTCACGAACACAGTCTTCTGAAAATAGTTCAAGATGTCCCTTGCTTCTGTTCTTATTTGTGGGTGTTTTCTGAGGTCCTGCTCCTGGTTCTTCATCTGTGAACACAGAACAAAAATATTTGTTAAGCAATTCCGCTTTATCCTTATCAGCTTCTATATATTCCCCCCCTTCACCCTTGAGTCTGACAATACCACTTTTGCCCTTCCTCTTCTCACTAATATATCTGAAAAATGTCTTATCCCCCCATTTTATTGCATTGGCTATTTCCTCCTCCTTTTGAATCTTTGCCTTCTTGACTACTTTGCTAGCTTCTCTAAGTTTTTCCAAATACAGATGCCTGTCTTCCTCTCTCTGTGATCTCTTGTATTTCATGAAGGCCTCCCTCTTTTTCTTCACTTG
Organism: Ichthyophis bannanicus; assembly: GCA_033557465.1. Lineage (NCBI taxonomy): Eukaryota > Metazoa > Chordata > Amphibia > Gymnophiona > Ichthyophiidae > Ichthyophis > Ichthyophis bannanicus. The sequence goes on from CM066048.1 coordinate 129,821,144, forward strand.
TTCAGCTACTTCCTTCGAAAACCATAGCGGTCTCCTGTTCCTTTTGCATTTACCATTTTAACAAAAAGGTTGGTTGCTTTTAAAATACCCCCTTTCAGTTTTGCCCACTGTTTTTCTACATCCCCCAGCTGTTCCCATCCCACTAACGACTCCCTGAGGTACTGGCCCATCTTCGCAAAGTTAGTCTTCCTAAAGTCTAAGATCCTCACCTTGGAATGGATTCTAACAGCCCTAGTCCTAATACTGAACCACACCATCTGGTGATTACTGGATGCAAAATGATCTCCCACTACAACATCAGAAACACTTTCACCATTGGTAAGCACCAAGTCCAGTATGGCCCCTTCACGTGTGGGGTCTGTTACCAATTGCCTGAATAGTTCTCCCTGTAGAGAATCCAGGATCTCCTTACTTCTAGATGATACTGCAGCAGGAATGTGCCAATCAACATCTGGCATATTGAAATCTCCTATCAGTAGCACTTCCCCTTTCCTAGCAATGCTGCGTATGTCTTCAATCAACTCTCTGTCCACCTCTTCCTCTTGTGAGGGAGGTCTGTATATCACTCCAATGCAAATAGATTTCTCTTTCCCTCTTTCTAGTTTAACCCACAATGCCTCCTCTCTCTTTTAAGCTCTGTAATTCCAAAGCTTTAATAGTAGTTTTTACATATAGTGCCACTCCTCCTCCCCTTCTTCCTACCCTGTCCTTTCTGAATAAAGTATAGCCAGGTATAGTTACATCCCAGTCATGGTTTTCTGTGAACCACGTTTCTGTAACTGCCACTAAATCCAAGTCAGCCACTCCCACCAAAGCTTCAACTTCAGGGATCTTATTTCCCATGCTACGGGCATTAATACACACTGCTTTCTATATGTTACCCCTGTTACCCATTTCCATAAAGGTATTTAATGTATCACCTACCTGGGAGCTTTCACCTACCTGGGGGCTTTCTTCACCCATCCCCAACAAATCTAGTTTAAAGCCCTCTTCAGTAGATTAGCCAGTCTACTACCAAAGATGCGTTGACCTCTCTTGGACAGATGGATGCCATCTCTGCTTTGCAACCCTTGGAACAGCATCCCATGGTCTAGGAAACCAAAACGCTCTCGATGACACCATCCACGCAGCCATGCATTCATCTCCAGGATGCGAGCCTCTCTGCCTTGGCCTTTACCCTCAACAGGGAGGATTGAAGAGAACACCACCTGTGCACCTAACTGCTTCACCCTCTGTCCCAGAGCCATGAAGTCACTTTTGATACGTTCCGAGGTATACCTGGCAGTATCATTTGTTCCAACATGGATTAGCAACATTGGGTAGTAGTCAGTGGGCTTGATGAGTCTCGGCAAACTCTCCGTAACATCTTGGATTTTGGCACCAGGCAGACAGCATACCTCTCTGGACATCAAGTCTGGTCGGCAGATGGACGCCTCAGTACCCCTCAGAAGAGAGTCTCCAACCACCACTACCCTTCGTTTCCGTCTGGTCACTGATTCCGCAACTTTGGGGTACTTGAACTCTGGTTCTTCCCTTTCCAGGGATGCTTTCACCTCATCCACTTCCAGGGCTGCATAACGGTTCTTCAATTCAAGGGCTGGAGAAGTTGGATTGGTGATTTTGCAGGCCCTGGTGACTTGTGTCCAACCATCGACATTCTGTTGGCACCCATCTTCTCCTGTGCTGGAGAGCCTGGTTGCTGCAAGAAGCATCTCATCAATGTACTTCTTACTGTCTTGAATGCTCCTCAGCCTTGCCACCTCCTCTCTGAGTTCCTCCACCTGTTTCCTCAGAGCTTCAGCATGCAGGCACCCTACACATGGGACTGGTCCTTCAACCGGCATTAGGACCTCTGTCTGGACTGAGGCAGAAGCTGTAACGGGGGCAACAGCTTTAGCAATACGATTTTTCCCAGCCATTGTTCTTTTCGTGGAGCTTAGGTATCTGTTAGAGCAAAAGAGAGAGATCTACCAAGTACCAGTCAGTTTCGCAGCTGTCCTTTCAGAGAAAAAGCAGTTAAAACTCTTTAATTATATACAAATGTGCTGGTCCAATTCACTGTGATCTGTTAAAGGGGGAGGTGCCCTATAAAGCAAGACTGCTCACTAGGGGTGGGTGGGAGTCGGGGTGGGTAGGGAGGGAACTAACACCTGATTAGGTGTTAAGAGTTTCTAAACCTGAGGAGGTTACTGGAGTCAGCAACCTACTGTGCTCAAGTAAAGTTCCCTGTTTGATGTGTGGAGCCCTGGTTAGGAAGAAGAGGACTCAAAACCTCTAAATCTCCTGTGATTTCCTTCAGGAACATTCCCATATATAAAATATAGGAACTGATCCTGGCAGAAAGCATGGAAGCTTGGAAGGTACAACGTCCAAAAGCATCCAAAGTTCTGCACTCACGTCCTGGGGGATTAGAGGCATGCCTCTTTGCACTCCTGATCCTTCTCAAAGCTGACTCCACTACAATAGAGTGGTGAGGGAGCTGAGGTTTTTGGAAACCAGGACAAGGAGGGACTCGATACATAGTGTCAAGTCTACGAGAATGAGGAGAGGTGGTAAGAGGGGTCTCCCACATTCTGAGCATGAGATCATGCAAGATCTCATGGATGGGCAAAGTAGCTGCCTCCTTAGGAGCTTTGGGATATTGTAAAATTTCCAGCTCCTTTGCTCTGGCCTCTGTTTCAGGAGCCACAGTAATGGAGAGACCCCGAGCCACCTCCCTGATGAAATCCTGGAAGGAGATATCCTCTGGAGGAGACATCCTGCGTTTAGGGGAGGAGGGCTCCTCTGGAAGATGTGCTCCGGTATCGACAGAACTGTCGGAATCCTCAGATTCCTCTGAGGATTCGAAGTACCTTCTGTCCGGATGCTCTTGTAGAGCCCGATAACCGTACTGACCGAAGTCAGTACCGGGGAGAATCGGTACCGGTGTATCGGTACCGGAGGGCATCGGGTGACTGGGTGCTGGCAATGTGGACACCGATGTCGATGTCTGCTATCAGTACCAGTACCGATACCGGTACCGGCTGAACTGTCTGACGCGGTTCCGAGGGTGTCGATGCCACAAGGAGAGCTGCCAGACTGTGTTCAATAGCCAGGAACCTCTGATCTATCGACGCTGCCGATGCCTGGATGTCGGTACCGGAGAAGACAGCCGGTATCCCAGAGCATGGCACCAGTAGTTCTGCCGAGGTCGAGGCCTCGAACATCCTGGAGCCCCGATAATGCTTTGGAAGCCGAAGCCTCCCGCCGGGGCAATTTTGCCGGTGCAGAATCCTCAAGGGCAACGCCAGAGGTATCTCGGTGCTTGGACGGAGATCTACCCTTTGAGGACCGGCTGGACTTATGTTTAGTTACCTGAGATCCACGGGAGGAAGAGGAAGCCCTGGAAGACATCGATGCCACCGAAGCTGCATCAGAGGGAAACAGGGTACTCAGCTTAGCAGCTCGGTTCTGCGGACCTCTTTTAGACATCATGGCACAGGACATACCATCCGTGATGGAGTGGTCAGGACCTAAACATTTCAGACACCATTCATGGGTGTCGGTGACGGAGATGGTACCGCCACACTTGGTGCACTTTTTGAAACCTGAAGCAGGTTTCTCCATTGTAGGAAAATTAGGCCCAAAATGGCGTGTGCACCTGGGAAAAATGGGAAAAAATACTAAGTATATATATATATTTTTTTAAAAGAACAGAAATAAAGAAAGAAAAAACGGCGGTATCGGTAAAGCGTCGAGGAAAGCAGACGCGACCACAAAAAAAGAAAGTAATAAGGAAGAATTTTCTGCGGTGACGGGAACAACGACCTGCTGGCTCCGCGGAAAATGAAGAACTGGAGAGAGGCAGTTGGGAAAGGCGGGAAGGCAGCACGCAGGCGCTGTGGGATGCTCCCAAAAGCTTCCTAATTGGACGCTGGGGAGCGTTCCCGCGCAGGTTCCGTCGGTACCGTCGATACCCATATGTGAAGACTACATTCCTGCTTGTTCCTGGAGATTTCAAATTTCCCATTATTTCTGTGTTGCAAAGTTTACAAGCTTGCATAATTTCTGTCAGAATTTCATCATCCGCCTGTTCATTCTGACCAGGTGGGCGGTAGTATACCCCCATTGCCATTCCCTTTCCCTTCTTACATGGAATTTCTAACCATAAAGATTCTACAGTGTATATTGCTTCCTGCAAAACCTTTATCCTGTTTGGCTCAATGCTCTCTTTAACATATAGCGTCACCCCTCCACCTATGTGATCTATCCTATCATTGTGATATAGTGTGTAGCCTGGAATCACAGGGTCCCATTAGTTATTTTCCTTCCATCAGATATCTGAGATGCCAATTATATCTAACCTTTCATTAGATGCTATATATTCTAACTCTCCCATCTCATTTTTTAAACTTCTAATATTTGCATATAGGTATTTCAAAACTTGTTTTTTGTTCATATTAACAGTCTGGCTTTCAGATGACAGGAGTAATTTAGAATTTTTCAACTCCGTCTGGTTTCTACTTAAAAGCAATTGGGTTACTTTTACCTTTATTTGAACTTCTCTATCGGGCTGCCCTAACTTCCTTGTTTGCTAGTATCATTCAACGGTATATCATTCCAAACCATGTGCTCTTGGATGATTGTTGACTTTCCCCCAATTTCTAGTTTAAAAGGTACTCTATCTCCTTTTTAAAGGTTAATGCCAGTAGCCTGGTTCCACCCTGTTTAAGGTGAAGCACATCCTTTCGGAAAAGCCCCCCATTCCCCAGAATGTTTCCCAGTTCCTAACAAATCCAAAGCCCTCTTCCTTGCACCATTGGCTCAGTGGTTGGGACAGGTTACCTCAGGCAGGAGGAGGTCCAGGGCTTCAATTCCCACGTAGGGACAAGTAACCTCAGGCCGGAGGGACTGGGGTCTCTAGTCCCATGGCCACTCCTTGTGGCCTTGGGCAAGCTTCTTAACCCTCCATTGCCTCAGGTACACTTAGATTGTGAGCCCTTCGGGGACAAGGGAATAAAAAGTGCCTGTTAGCATATATCTGTAAATCTGCTTTGACCTGGTGAAAAGCGTATATAAGCACAGCTAAATAAATAAATAAACACTGTCTCATCCACACATTGAGCTCCAGAGCTCTGCCTGCCTCTTGGGTCCTGCAAGTGGAACGGGAAGCATTTCTGAGAATGTTACCCTGAAAGTTATGGATTTCAACTTTCTACCTAAAAGCTTAAATTTAGCTTCCTGAACTTCCACACTTTCCTACCAACATATACCAAGACAGCAGAATCCCCTGCACTGCCTAAAATCTTATCTATGTGGCGTGTGAGGTCTGCTACCTTCGTACCAGACAGGCATGTTACCAGGTGATCCTCACGTCCACCGAGCCACCCAGCTATCTACATGCCTAATGATCAAATCATCAACTACAATGGCTGTTCTAACCTTTCCCTCATCGGCACATGACCCTGGAGACATGTCCTCAGTGAGAGAGGGTATTACATCACTTGGAGGACAGGTCCTAGCTACTGGATCCCTTCCTGCCACACCAAGATGATGCTCTCCTTCTATGTGACCTCTTTCCTCCATGGCAGCAGGACGTCTGCCAGACTGGAGGTGGGACTTCTGTACTACATCCCTGTAGGTCTCGTCTATATACCTCTCTATCTGCCTCAGCTGCTCTGCTACTCTAGCCTTCAGAGATCGGACTCATTCCCTATACACATAAGACCTCTCACCAATTGGGAGAAAATTATACATGCAACACTTGGTGCAAAAGACTGGATAGCCCCATTTCTCTGCTGGACTGCTGTCTGCATCATAAGATTTAAAGATGTTTTTTAGCTATTTAAAGTTATTCAGTTGTTTAAAGTTGTTAGGGGTATAGGGATACTTGAACCAATACAATTTACCTAATGGGCCCGATATTCAAAAGGCATTTACACGGTTTTCAGCTCTGTAAACCGTGTAAATACCGCTTAGCGGGATATTCAACGGCACTAACATGGTTAGTGCCGCTGTATATCCCCAATCTTCTCCTCTACATGCCCTGATGCTAACTGCTTAGCATCAGGGTGTGTCGTGGAGGTTCCGGGGAGAAGTGGAGGCAGCGATACTCGCTAACCAGGCAGTGGCGATATTTCATGCTGCCTGGTTAACGACCTACAGCTAAAAGATAAGACATAGCAAAATCTCACCTATCTTTTAGCCACTGGGCAGCATGCAATATTACTGTTGCCCAGATAGCTACTGCGGCTGAGAGGCTGTGCAGCAAACCCGGCTAGTCAATGCCGAGGCTGTGTATAACCCCAGCATTGAATATCCGGGGTTGACGCAGATGGCTATGCGCTGTAGCGGCTCATAGTAGACCTAGATGAATATCGGGCCCAATAAGTATAAAGGACTTTTAGTTTTCACCTCAAGGTGAATTGCAAGGACTTAATTAATCTAATCCTAAGGCCTAATAACTTTAGCATCTATTAACATTTTTTAAAATCTTTCCACTATTGTCCATTTATTTTCTGATAAAGTCCCGGTTACACCTTGTCATTTTTAGACTAAGAATAGCACATACTGCCAGTACTATTGGTAGTAAAGTGAAAAACATGGAAAAATTATATAAGTGTCAGGTACTTATAGGCATGGTCTGTCGGAGTAAACATGAAAATGAGTAAGATCACTCCCTTCCCCTTAACTGGTGTAGGAGGCTATCAATCAAGAATTATGCCTGGAGTGGGTGGGAACCAGGGGGTGGGAGGGAAAGAAACACTAACCGAAAGCTGTCTTGTTGTAGTAAGCCCTAATTGACTTTAATTTCAATGACAGCTGTCTTATTTTACTATGTCATAACTAACCTAACAAAAACACTAATTTTAAAATACAAAAATTTTATTAGCTTTAACCCACATAATTCCCTTTTCTCCAACATTTACAGAATTTCCCAGCAGGTAAATACTTATAAGTGCAGATTTCTTCTCAGCAGGAGCCGTCCCTCTTGGAAGTTCTTCAAGGCTGTACAGACTGAAGGAGTCAGAAATGATTCTGAGGGAGACTGGAAAACAGCAGGTTGCAATAGTCTAGATGGGAGGTGACTAGAGAGTGGATAAGGGTCTTAGTAGTGTGTTCAGAAAGAAAGGGATGAATTTTACTGATGTTAAAGAGAAAGAAACAACAGGCTTTAGCTATCTGCTGTGGATGTGTGCAGAGGAAGGGAGAGAAGAGTCAAAGATGACTCCAAGGTTGTAAGCTGAGGAAACAAGGAAGTAGAGTTTTATCCACAGAAATAGACAAAAGAGGAAAGGAGGAGGTGGTTTTAGGGGGGAAGATAAGGAGCTTGGTTTTAGCCATGTTCAGTTTCAATTGGCAGCGGGACATCCAGGCAGCAACATCAAATAAGCAGGCTGAGATACTGTAACGCTGAAAGTCTTGATAATGAGGATGGGAAAAACATGAAGATAAGCGCCTTCAGGACGAAGTGGGCTTATCTTCCAGTAGCCACTGTGGCTTGGATTCCCCCAAATGCTTCACAAGCTTTTTGAGATCCTCCCCAAAGAGGAGCTTCCCCTAAAGGCAAACTTGGACAATCTGTTTTTAGAGGCCATGTCTGCTGCACAGTGACGGAGCTAACGCCACTGTTGCGCTACTGTCAGAACTACAATTACTACTATTAGTACTTACCATTTGTATAGTGCTACAAGGCATAAGCAGTGCTATACAGACACATATAAAAGATGGTCCCTGCTCATCAGAGCTTACAATCTAGTCAAGATAGACAACACAACAGCTGAGGACTCGTATCTAGAGGAATGCTAAGGAAACACATAGGAGACTAAGCAGAGCAGGATCCAAAAGCAACCTCGAAGAGGTGAGTTTTCAGCCAGGATTTGAAAAGGGCCAGAAATGACTCAGGTAGTTTGTTCCAGGCATAAGGAGCAGCATGGTGGAAGGATCAAAGTCTGGAGTTGGCAGTAGAAGAAAAGGGCACAGACAGAAGGGATTTGCCAGAAGAGCAGAGTTCCCGAGGAGGGGTGTAGAGAGAGATAAAGAAGGAAAGGTACTGAGGAGCAGCAGAATGAGTGCACTTATAGGTCAGTAGGAGACATTTGAACTAGATATGGAAACTGATAGGGAACCAGTAAAGCGTCTTGAGAAGAGGGGTTATATGCGCAAATCGAGGCTGGTGGAAGATTAGCTGCGCAACTGAGTTTTGAACAGATTGAAGGGGAGAGAGATGATTCAGAGGGAGACCAGGAGGTGAATGAAGAGTGGATAAGTGTCTGTAGTGTGTGTAGAAAGGAAGGGACAAATTTTGCCAGTGTTACAGAGAAAGAAGCGACAGGTTTTAACTCTCTTGTTGGATGTGTGCAATGTCCTTAGGCACCAACCAGACAAGATCATATATGGTATCTGCTAGGAAAGCCACAGCCAATTCCAACTGAACTCAAGTGCAGCCCTTTGGTAGCAATTGCACCTGCGTGGGTGGTCAGACCTCCATAAATTGCATCCTGGAGAATAAGTGAGGAGGCCGAAAATACTGTCTTCAGAAGATCTTTTACCTTGCAAGTCTGTTGGTCCTTAAGGGCTGCACCACCTTTCATGAGAGTAGTAATATGCTTAGTGACCGCCATCACATGTGCATTTACCTTTGGAAAACACAGCCACTTGTCCACATCTGCCTGAGGTAGGGTGTAAAGCTTGCTCATAACCCTGACCCCCTTCAGGAGGGTGTCCAGAGAATCCCACTCTGAAAACCATATCCTACGGACCTGTGGAAAGGGAAAGGCTCTGGAGGGCTTATGGACCCCTCCAAGATAAGGGTCTATGGGTGAGTCCTGTGCTGGCGACAAGGCTTTGGCGGCAAGATATGTAGGCATTAGATGAGGCCCGGCTGAGGAGTCTTAACTGAACACTTACCCACGGGGAGTCCAGGCAAGAAAACAGCAGTGCTAGGCTCCAGGCTGTGCACTACCTACAGTTACAGTTAGCTATATTTGATATACAGCCTATTATAAATAATATCTAGGCGGTTAACAATTGAAAAGTTAAAACAAAACAAAGGATTAAAAGGGTGTGATTAAACACAAAACAGGAAAGGAATGAAGGGGGGGGAGGAGGCCTAGGTTACAAAATTAGTGGCATATCCATAAACACAAGCCACAAAAGGAAGGGAAGAAAGGTAGTGTATAGCACAGGACAAATATCAACAGGGGTAGTGGCTAAATGAAGTGGTATCAACAATTATGAGAAGTTTGCAGATGGAATGCTTGAGTTGAAAAGTAGCTTTAAAGAAGAGATTTGAAACAGGTGAAGGAAAGTTGACATTGAAGGTCAAGAGGGAGAGAGTTCCACATAGTGGGAGCAGCAACCCCATAAGAAGAGCAGCGGACAGAAGAAGAACGGATCTGGTGGAAATTAGAGATAACTGGAAGATGCTGTGTGGCTAAACGAAGGACGCGTGGAGGCATATAGGGAATCAGGAACTTATGGAGGAAAGGGGGATTACCAGAGTGAAGAGCATGAAAAGTGAGAATAAGAAGTTTAAATTTAATATGGTAGTTGATGGGACGTCAATGTTCAGTGATGAAAAGAGGGGTGACACTGTCAGACTTCCTGGCGCCATTAAAAAGTTTGATAGCTGTATTTTGAATTAACTGTAAATGTTGTATTTGGGATTGAGGGAGTGCAAGAAGAAGCGAGTTACCATAATCAAGATGAGTAATGACTAGTGAAAGTATGAGCAGTTGAAAGGATTTGATATCAAGAAATTTCCTAATAGAGCAAATCTGTGAAAAACGAAGAAACATTTTTAGACATACGAGAGATATGTTGCAAGAATGAAAGACGGCAGTCAAAGGTTACGCCAAGGATTTGGACAGAATCCTGGAGTGGGATAAAGATGCCGTGAATTGATGGACGTACAGAAAGAGGAGAAATATCATTGGAAAAGAGCATAGCTGCAGTTTTTGTAGTATTGTTTAAGGTCATTAGAAACTAACCAATCAGCGATTCTGTTAAGTTTCTGAGGTACAGTGGAGAGCAGTGCAGGAGAACGCATAGGTAAATGAAAGAAGAAACTAACATCATAAGCATATGTGAAAAAGGTTATTTCCAGAGTTTTAATCAAAAGGGCCACAGGGGCAAGAAAAATATTAAAGAGGATAGGACCCAGTATTGAACCCCGAGGGATGCCACAGTAAATAGTATGAGGGGCAGAAAGTGAGGAAGACTAGGAAACTCTGAAAGTGTGAACTTGTAGATAAGAACAGAACCAATCCAGAGCAGAATCGGAGAGAATTAAGCTATGATAAAAGAAGAGAGTGGTTAACCAAGTCAGAGGCAGTAGTAAGATCAAGGGATATGAAGAGGACTTTGTGATTAGAGTAGAGGGCAGGGTGGACAAAGTCAGTCATGGCCAAAAGGGAATGTTCAGTGGACAAACTGGGGCAAAAATCAGTTTGAGCTGGATGAAGTGCATTAGTTTTAGAAAGGTAGTCCTATCAATCTCTTCACCACTTTAGAGAGAGAGAGTAGTAGTAAAGAGATGGGTCTGAAGTTAAGGCGTTAAATGGATTATAGGTGCCAGGCTTAAGAATTAGAAGAATAATGGCCTGTTTTCAAAAGGAAGGAAATGTGCCGGATGAAAAGGATGGCGATATGATGGAATACAACTGAGGCAGAAAAGAGTCATTAACTAACTTGAAAAGATGGGATGGCACTGGATCAATTGGGGCTGTAGTAGATCTAGAATGTGCAATTGTATGTGGGAGTTCACTGTAAGTAGGAACCTTAGGGGTAGAGAGTTTAGGAAGAGAAGGACGGTGAGAAGAAGAAGAAACAGAATCAGAAATGGGGATTAACAGGAAGGGGGGGGGGGAAGACAGGGTGGATTAGATGTCAAGGATCTTCTGGTGGAAAGCAGAGGCAAAATCCTCAGGTTGAAGAGGTGAGTTGTTAGAAAAAGCCGGAGGAGGATCAGTGAGATGATGCAAGCGGTCAAGAATAAACGAGAGGAGGTGGTAGCCCTATGTATCACGGCACAGTAATAAGTTTTCTTGGCTGAAACGATTGCTGCATGATAATGGTGGGAAGCAGATTTAAAAGAAGAAAGTATGGAAGCTGAGCAAAGCTTACACCAGCGATGCTCTAGTTGGCGAATCTGATGCTTAAGAAGATGCAAGCCAGAATGGTACCATGGAGGGAGGGACGAGAATACTAGGACAAGGTACTTCAGGCCGGAGGGCCGGGGGTTCAAGTCCCACCTGGGGACAGCAATCTCAGGCCCGAGGGACTGGGATTTCTAGTCCTATAGGCACTCCTTGTGGTCTTGGGCAAGCCACTTAACCCTCCATTGCCCATGTTCCCTGTAAGTATTAGCGTATGTGTGTCATATCCCCTCGTGTTAAATGTATCTCCCAATTGACCGCTTTGACCCGGTGAAAAGCGGAATATAAATACAGCTAAAAAAATAGAGGGAAACGGAGCGCAAGGGAACAGTGGAATCAAAGGTAGCTGACATGGTTTAATTGAACATGAGAACCTGATCATCAGGGTGGTCAGAGTCAAAGTCAGATTGAAAAGGTAGAACAATCTGACACAAATGAGTCATGGGTGAATCTTTGAAGATGGCGTTGACAGCAGAGTGGAGGTTTTGGAGGAGGATGAGGGGGAGAGGGGAGTGTAAGATCACGCAACTCCGTGATCACGCAACTCCTCTACTCTTACACCTTCACTGGCTTCCCATCTCTGCCCGCACTCACTTCATATTACTCACTCTGGTTCATAAAGTTCTGTACACCAGCACCCCTCAGTATCTTGCCGACCTTATCAGCCTCCACTCTCCCAGGTACACACCCCGGTCGTTCCACCTCAACCGCCTTACTCTTCCCTCCCCCTCATATGCTCACCTGCAATCCACCCGTTCTTCCGCCTTTTTCTTTGCCGGTCCCGCTCTTTGGAATGCTCTCCCTTCCTCCCTACGCCTAGAGACCCATCACCCTACCTTTAAACGCAATCTCAAGACTCACCTATTTGCACTAGCCTTTGACCTCCCCTCTCCTTTTGTCTGACCTCTCTCCCTACCCAGCTGTTTCCCCTATAACATACAGTCTCTCCTGTCTCGTGTTGTCTTGTCCTCTCTCTTCTTTCTCCTACTTTCCTGTCAATTGAAACTGTAACTTCTTTTCCTACCTTCACTGGCTTCGGCCGCGAACCTCTCTTTGTTTGCATATTGTACACCGCCTTGACTTATAAAACATAAAATATAAGAGAAAAGGAGATAAGAAAATGATCCGTCCAGGGATAAAGCTTAATCACGGGGGAAGAAAAGGACGAGGGGAATGTTATGACAAGATCTAGGGTCTGACCAACAATATGAGTTGGAACATTAATATGTTGTGCTTAAACCTGAAGACGACAGAAATGTGAGAAAATCCATAGCAATAGGGTCTGAAAGGGAAATAATTTGAATGTTGAAGTCTCTCAGAAGCAATAACGGTGAAGAAGCAAGTAAATAGGGGAAGACCACATCATAGAGGGCCTGGAGGGAAGGAACAGAGACTGAGGGGGGGATAAATGAGTAAAATAGTAAGAGGCTGATCAAACTGAACTCTAAAAGAGAGAGCTTCAAGGGAAGAGGAAAAGTAAGAGTGACAGAGAGAGCGTAGTTACTCACCTGTAACAGGTGTTCTCCGAAAACAGCAGGAATCAGTCCTTACATATGGGTGATGTCAGCGCCGATGGAGCCCACGTAGAAGCATCTCCACAGCTTTCAAAGAAAGCCTTTGGGAGATGCACCACGCATGCATGGTCCCTTTCCCGCCGACGGCAAAAATTAAAATACGGTAAAGAAGTAACTCAAAGGAGAGGAGGGAGGGTTGTGAGGACTGATTCCTGCTGTCCCCGGAGAACACCTGTTACAGGTGAGTAACTACGCTTTCTCCGGGAACAAGCAGGAAGTCAGACTTCACATATGGGACTCCCCAGCTACAGGATACTGAGAACCTATAAAATATGCCATGGCGACCTACAAAGGGTGAACCATGAGCAGCAGCAGTTGAGTCCCTACGGAGACATTCTCGCAAGACCCAAGTGTCTGGCGTGGAGCCAGCACTCCAGTAGCCTGAACAAAGAAGGGTCTGAGGGCAGGAGTTGCCTACACTCTGAAGAGATTATGGTGTACAGCCTGGCTGAAGGCGCTGTCCCGTCGGGACTCCCTCTCCAGGCAGTAGTGAGCTGCAAAGGTATGGACCGAAGACCAGGTGGCAGCCCGGAAGATTTCCATCAAGTACGAAACGCAGGTTTGCCACGGAGGTAGCCATGACCCTCTGGTCCAGTGAGATCCCCGCCTGCTCATAGGTGAGGGTAATGAAGTCCACCACCCAAGCGGACAGAGTTCACTTAGTCACTGGGAGCACCAGACGACTGGGGTCATAGGATATGAAACGCTGCGGTGCTTTGCCATGGCCCTGAGTCCATTGCAGATAGAAAGACAGGGCCCTTTTACAATCCAATATATGGAGAACAGTCTCTGCCCTGCTGGCGTGAGGCCTCAGAAAGAAGATGGGGAGCACCACCTCCTGACTGAGATGAAATGGGGACACTACCTTTGGCAGAAACTTGGAGTATGTGCGGAGCACCACGCTGTTGTTGTAGAACCTCTTGTAGGAGGGCTCTGCCATCAGACACAGGAGCTCGCTGACTCTGCAAGCTGATGTGAGTGCCACAAGGAAGACGACCTTTTAGGAGCGGTATCTCAAGTGGCAGGTAGCCAGGGGCTCAGCTTAGTGAGCTGTGAGAGCACCACATTGAGATCCCACTCCACTGCTGGAGGGCGGACGGGGGGTTTGGATAGCATGAGGCCCCGCAAGAACCGAGATACAAGGGGCTGAGCCGAGAGGGGCTTGCCCTCAATGTAATGGTGGTGCACTGTGATAGCGCTCATGTGCATTCTGACTGAGTTGGACTTTAGTCCCACCTGCGACAGGTGGAGCAGGTACTGGAGTACCACTTGTACCAGGCAGGGGAACGGGTTCAATTATCTTTCAGCGCATCACACTGAGAATTGGTGCCACTTGAAGGTGTACGCCCTTCTTATGTAAGCTTTATGAGAGGCCAGAAGAACCTCTTCCACGTCCTGTGGGAGGTTGAAGGAAGCTAACGCTACCCTTTCAGCATCCAAGCTGTGAGTGACAGGGACCCCAGGTTGGGGTGTAGGAGAGAGCCCTGTTCTTGTAAGAGATAGTCCTGGGCTCAGCCCAGGGAATCGGCAACACCATCAACAGGGAGAGGAGCAGCGGGAACCAGGATTGCCCAGGCCACTGAGAGCTATCAGTATTAGTGATGCCCTGTCATGCTGGACCTTGAAGAGGGTATTGTCGACCAGTGGTGTCGGCGGGAAGGCATAAAGGAGGCCTTCCGTCCATGGGCTGAAGAACGCGTCCACTGCCACTCGAGACGGGTGCAGCTGGCGGGAGCAGAAGCGGGGCAACTGCATGTTATCCGGGCTGGCGAATAGGTCCACCAGGGGGACACCCCAGAGTCAAAACAGCTGGAAGGCCACTTCGGGATCCAGGCACAACTCTTGCGGCTGGAGGACTCTCCTCAGCTTGTCCACCAGGGCACAGTCTTGGCCCAGGAGGTAGACCGCTCTTAGGAGCGTCCCTCTGCGTGTCGCATAGGAGCAGAGGGCTACCACCTCCTGGCAGAGGGAGTACGACCCCGTGCCCCTTGTTTGTTCATGTAGAACATTGCAACTTGGTTGTCAGTCTGGACCGGCACCGGCTGGTGCTGCAGCTGGTGGCGGATGGCTCAGAGTGACAGAAATATCACCTGGAGCTCCAGCAGATTGATTTACATCTAGGACTCCTTCTGGGATCAGCTGCCTTGTGTCTGGAGACCCTCGCAATGCACTCCCCAGTCCAGGAAGCAGGCGTCCGTGGTGAGGACCCTCTGGGAGGTGGGTGCCTGGAAGAGCATCCTGGCCTGAAGGTGACGAGAGATCTGCCACCATTTTAGTTTAAATTTAAAGCACAGAAGAGAGCTTTCTGGTTAAATTTAGAACCCAGCAGAGAGCTTGTAGTTTAAATTTCATAATAAGTTAGAGCCTAGCAGCAGCAAAGAGCTATAATTTAAATCAAATAAGAATATAGATTAGCACAAAAGGCAAAACAGGGTCAGTACTCTTTGAGCAGCAAATAAAGTCTTTTAGAGACCTTTACAAAGAGGCCTTCTACCTAGGGGGCAAGAGACCTGTGAAACTTTTTCAATAGGTGTTAACACCAGGTGGCAGGTCAAAAGGACATTTTGAAAGACTCCTTCTATCCAAGCAAGGACTGTTAATCATCCAGGAAGTTGGTCACAGTTTACCTCAGCAGCACAGGCATAAATAGCTCAACCAGAGCTCTGTGATCCTCAGTCTTGGACTAGAAAAGGGGACTGTTACTTCTGGAGAGAGATCTGCAATTGTGAGTATATACTTCTGGGAATTTTCTGAAAGGAATTCTTTCTATTAACGCTAATTAATCTGTGAACCCACTATTTTTTGTTAAATCAGTCAGGGCCTAGTAGCAGCAGTTTAAGTTTACATTTAAAACACAGAAGAGAGCTTTCTGGTTAAATTTAGAACCCAGCAGAGAGCTTGTAGTTTAAATTTCATAATAAGTTAGAGCCTAGCAGCAGCAAAGAGCTATAATTTAAATCAAATAAGAATATAGCTTACCTCAGCAGAACAGGACAGCGTACTATGTAGCAGCCCTCTTTTAATAAGTGTTATTTCCCTCCCCACACCCACCCACCCCTGGGATAATCGTAGCTTTATAGGTACTTACACATCTTAAAAGACAGGAGGTGCTCTCAGGTGACGCTCGTTACCCAAATCAGTCATACACTAAGGATCTGAGATTAATTAAGCTTCAGGTGAACAAGGTATATTAAACGTATTAGGTACAGTTTTATTGGTATAAATATCCATAGCAACCTTTAGTAAGTAAAGAACTTAAAGATCTAAACAAAAACTTAAAACTAAGATGCAGACAGCAGTCCAGCAGTGAGATGGGGGCTTTCCAGTCTTTTGCATTGAGTGTCACATGTATGATTTTCTCCCAGTTGGTGAGAGGTCTTACGTGTGCACTAGGTACAAGAAGCTCTTTGCTCTCAGGGAACGAGTCCGTTCTCTAGAGGCTAGAGTAGCAGACTTGGAAAACATAAGACAGACAGAGAGGTACATAGACGAGACCTACAGGGATATAGTCTTGAAGTCCCACTTCCAGTCTGGCAGCATCCCTGTTGCCATGGAGGAGAGAGGTCACGTGACAGGAGAGCATCACCCTGGTGTGGCAGGAAGTGATCCTGTAACTAGGACCTGTCCTCCAGGTGATGTAAAACCCTCTCGCACCTAGGAAGTTTCTCCAGGGCCATGTGCCCATGAGGGAAGGGTTAGGACAGTCGTTATAGTTGGTGATTCGATCATTAGGCATGTAGATAGCTGGGTGGCTGGTGGACGTGAGGATCGCCTGGTAACATGCCTGCCTGGTGCGAAGGTAGCGGACCTCACGCGCCACCTAGATAAGGTCTTAGATAGTGCTGGGGAGGAGTCTGCTGTCTTGGTACATGTCGGTAACAATGACATAGGAAAATGTGGTAGGGAGGTTCTGGAAGCTAAATTTAGGCTTTTAGGTAGAAAGTTGAAATCCAGAACTTCCAGGGTAGCGTTCTCTGAAATGCTTCCCGTTCCACGTGCAGGACCCAAAAGGCAGGCAGAGCTCTGGAGTCTCAATGCATGGATGAGACAATGGTGCAGATATGAAGGTTTTGGATTTGTTAGGAACTGGGGAACATTCTGGGGAAAGGAGGGGTTCTTCCGAAGGGATGGGCTTCATCTTAACCGGGATGGAACCAGGCTGCTGGCATTAACCTTTAAAAAGGAGATAGAGCAGCTTTTAAACTAGATAATAGGGGAAAGCCGACAGTCGCCCAAGAGCGGATGGTTCGGAAGAATGTATCCTTGAAGGATACTACCAAAAGCAGAGAGGTTCCAAAAAAGAGTAAAGTAGCCCAAATGCCCTCGAGTATGGAGCAGACAGAACTTAAAGATCCCAAATTACCCATGTCTACCAATAGCCAAATTAATATGAATAAAATACAGTCTCTAAAATGCTTGTATGCAAATGCTAGAAGCCTAAAAAATAAGATGGGAGAGTTAGAATATATAGCACTAAATGAGAGGTTAGATATGATTGAAATATCAGAGACATGGTGGAAGGAGGACAACCAGTGGGACACTGTGATACCTGGGTACAAACTATATCGTAATGATAGAGCTGATCAAATTGGTGGAGGGGTTGCGCTCTATGTTAGAGAGGGCATTGAGTCAGACAGGATTAAAGTTTTGCAGGAAACAAAATTTGCTGTAGAATCTCTATGGATTGAAATTCCATGTAAAAAGGGGAAAACGATGGCAGTGGGGGTGTACTATCGACCGCCTGGCCAGAATGAACAAATGGATGATGAAATGCTCAAAGAAATCAAGGATGCTAACAAACGTTACAGCGCAGTAATAATAATGGGTGATTTCAATTACCCCGGTATTGACTGGGTCAGTGTCACGACAGGACATGCTAGGGAGATAAAGTTCCTAGATGACATAAATGACTGCTTCTTGGAGCAGCTGGTTCATGAACCGACCAGAGAGGAAGCCATATTAGACCTAGTCCTTAGTGGAACACCAGATCTAGTGCAAGAGATAAGGGTGTTGGGGCCACTTGGCAATAGTGATCATAGCATGATCGCCTTTGAATTAATTAGTGGAGGAGGGATAGTATGGAAATCCACAGTACTACCTTTTAACTTTCGAAAGGGAGACTATGATAAAATGAGGAAAATAGTTAAGAAAAAACTAAAAGGAGCAGTTGCAAAGGTTAAAGACTTACATCAAGCTTGGGTGTTGTTGAAAAATACTATCTTGGAAGCTCAGACCAGCTGTATTCCACACTTTAAGAAAAGTGGAAGGAAGTCCAAAAAACTGCCAGCATGGTTTAAAGGTGAGGTCAGAGAGGCTGTTGTTGCCAAAAAAGCATCTTTCAGGAAATGGAAAAAAGAGCCAAATGATGAAACCTGGAAACAGCACAAGCACTGGCAAGTCAAATGCAAGGCATTGATAAAGCAGGCAAAGGGAGAATTTGAGAAGAAGCTTGCTGCGGAAGCAAAGATGCGAAATAATTTTTTTTTCAAGTATATACGTAGTAAAAAACCTGTGAGAGAGTCAGTTGGTCCATTAGATGATAGAGGAGTTAAAGGGGCACTAAGAGGCGACAAGGCGATAGCGGAGAGACTGAATGAATTCTTTGCTTCAGTCTTTACTGAGGAAGATATAGGGATGTTACCCATGACTGAAGTGGTATTTAAAGGTGCGGAAGAATTGAAGGAAATATCGATACATCAGGAAGATGTATTACAACTATTAGATAAACTGAAGAGTAGCAAATCACCTGGGCTGGATGGTATACATCCAAGGGTGTTGAAAGAACTGAAATATGAGATTGCAGATCTGCTATTAGTAATCTGTGAACTATCATTAAAATCATCTCTAATACCTGAAGACTGGAGGATCGCCAATGTAACACCAACTTTTAAAAAGGGTTCCAGGGGTGATCCGGGAAACTACAGACCGGTGAGCCTGACATCAGTACCGGGAAAAATGGTAGAAACCATCATAAAGAATACGTACCACTTGCCATAATTACTGCATTTAACTATCCCCACGTCATCCTGTCCTAAAGACAAACATGCCGACTATTATTCTAATTTGTACATAGTGTATATAGTTCACCCCGTTCTCCATGTTTACGTTCCCTGTTCTTTGTAAATGTCAATGTTAAACTGTTATACATTGTACAACTTTGGTTACATGTAAACCGCGCTGATGATAAATAGTGCGGTATAGAGGAAATCACAAATAAATAAATAAAAATAAATTACTCAGCATGTAGATAGTCATGGCCTAATGGGAGACAGCCAACATGGCTTTAGACAAGGAAGATCTTGTCTTACTAATCTGTTATATTTTTTTGAAAGTGCGAATAAACAGGTGGACAAAGGTGAGTCGGTTGATATAGTGTATCTGGACTTTCAGAAAGCCTTTGACAAGGTCCCTCATCAGAGACTTTTGGCAAAACTAAAGAGTCATGGGATAGGAGGCAGTGTACTACTGTGGATCAAGAACTGGTTAAAAGATAGAAAGCAGAGGGTTGGGCTAAATGGCCAATTTTCCCAATGGAGAAAAGTGAATAGTGGTGTACCCCAGGGATCTGTGCTGGGTCTGCCGCTTTTTGACATGTTCATAAATGACCTGGAATGTGGAATAACTAATGAGGTTATCAAATTTGCAGATGACACAAAACTATTTAAAGTTGTTAAAACCCAAGAGGATTGTGGAAAATTGCAAGAGGATCTAGATAAATTGGAAGACGGGGCATCAAAATGGCAGATGAAATTTAATGTGGACAAGTGCAAAGTTATGCACCTAGGGAAGAACAACCCAAACTATGGTTACACAATACAAGGTTCCACATTAGGAACCACCACCCAGGAAAAGATTTAGGCGTCATTGTGGATAACATGTTAAAACCCTCGGCCCAGTGTGCATCGGCGGCCAAGAGAGCAAACAGAATGCTAGGTATCATAAGGAAAGGAATGGAAAATAAAACAAAAGATATAATGCCTCTATATCGTTCCATGGTGAGACCGCACCTTGAATATTGTGTGCAATTCTGGTCGCCGTATCTTAAAAAGGATATAGCGTTATTAGAAAAGGTTCAGAGAAGAGCCACCAAAATGGTAAAGGGGATGGAAGGATACTCCTATGAAGAAAGGCTAAAAAGGTAAGGGCTCTTTAACCTGGAAAAAAGACGGCTGAGGGGAGATATGATAGAAGTCTATAAATTAATGAACGGAGTGGAACGGGTAAACGTAGATCGATTGTTTACGTTATCAGAATATAGAAAGACTAGGGGACATGCAATGAAGCTACAGGGCAAACTATTTAAGACTAATAAAAGAAAATATTTTTTCACTCAACGTGTAATCAAACTCTGGAATTTGATACCGGAGGATGTAGTAAAGGCTGTTAGTGTAGCTGGGTTTAAAAAAGGTTTGGACAAGTTCCTGGAGGAAAGGTCCATAAACCATTATTAAGAAGGGACCCAGGATATCAATGCTTGACCCAGTACAAGCATTGCGGAACCTGTGTCTTTTGGGGAAACTGCTAGGTACGTATGACCTAGATTGGCCACTGTTGGAAAAAGGATACTGGGCTTGATGGACCTTGGTCTGACCCAGTATGGCATATCTTATGTTCTTATGTTCACCATCTGAGGGAGTCTGCCAATTGCCAGGACATTCTCACTCTGTCCTGGAGCCTGCCTTTGGCTTGTGTCCACTGAGAGCGGAGGCACCACTGGGCCGTTCTCATGTGCAGTTGGGCATATGGGGTCATGTGAACCACGGAGGCCATATAGCCCAGCAGGTGGAGGAGAAGCCAGGCAGTTAGCAACCAGTATCTCTGTACCTCTGCGGCTAACCCCCTGAGGCACGAAGGCCTTGGCCTGAAGGGTGTCTATCTGAGCCCCTATAAACTCCAGGCATTGAGCCAGAGAGAGGGGGTAATTGATGATGAATCCTAGATGCTGCAGGGCATTGATGGTGCGCCCTGTGGCGCATTGCACCTCTGCAGCCCTTTATGAGCCCAGTCATCCAGGTAGGGAAACACGAAGGACCCTTGGAGATGGAAGTGGGCTGCGACCACTGTGAGGCACTTGGTGAAGACCCTTGGCGATGAGGCCAGCCCTAAGGGACAGCATCCTGTATTGTTAGTGCTTTCCTCCAAGCACGAACCAGAGGTATTTTCTGTAGCTGGGATGGATCAGGATGTGCGTGTAGGCATCCTTTATGTCTAAGGAGCATAGCCAATCTCCATGCTGGAAGAATGTCATCAATATTCCAAGGGAGAGCATTTTGAATTTTTTCCCTTATCAGGAACTTGTTCGGATCCCACAGATCCAGGATGGGCATGAGGCCCCCCCTGTTCTCTTTGGGACGAGGAAATACCTGGAGTAGAAGCTGGTGCCCGAGAGCTGTTTTGGCACTGTCTCCATCACCTTGTTCTTGAAGAGACCTGAGAGCTTGGTGACGAGGAGGGTCTGGTGAAGGAGAGGTCTTACGGGCTCTCCTGGAAAGTATGAGGGTGGTGTCTGCCATAGGCGGAAGAGTTAGCCTTCCTTGACCACTTGTAGGACCCAGGTATCGGTGGTGATGGTGGACAACCTGTAGGCAAACAGGGCCAACTGCCCCCCCCCCCCCGAGGGCTGTGGGAGACCTCCTGGGGGAAAGGAGGTCACGCCCAAGGAGTCAAAAGCTCCCCCCAGTTTGAGCTAGGGGCCGGCGCCTGGGACTTGGGGGTCTTTAGTTTACAGCTGTGGGGCCACAAAGCCCTGGAACTGTGAGGCATTGCCAAAGGCGCCCTTTTTCCTCAGGAAGAAGGACTTCTTTCCCAGGGCCTTCTTACGGGGCTGCACCGAGGTCTTTTTTGAGAGTCTGGTCCTTGTTAGGAACTCAGTCTTGATCTCTGCTGCTTTATCTGCCATGGGTTTCCTGAAGAGGTTCTCTCCGATGTAGGGGGCATCAATACATTTGTCGTGAACCATTGTTTGAGGTCAGATGACTGCAGCCTTGCAGTCAGACCCCGATGCTAGCGGCGGCCACCCTGACTAATGACTCGAAGCCGTCATAAGCTGCTTGAGATAGGAACTTCAAGCACTCTTTGACCGCCGAAGCCAGTGACTTGAACCTTTGGAAGGGTTCCCCATCAAGAACCCACTGAGCTCCTTCGGCAGCTCTTTGAGGTACATGCCGATATAGAGCTGGTAGGACTGGACCCGGCATGTCAGCATAGAGCCCCGAAAGGCCTTCCGGCCGAGGGCGTTGAGGGTCCGGGCCTTCTTGCCGGGGGGCACCGAGGAGTGGGTCTTTTGGCTCGAGTCTGCGCATGGCGGACTCAATGACCACTGAGATGTGGGGAAGTTGGGTTTTCTGGAACCCAGGGCCTCGGTGGACTCGATATGTGGAGTCGAGTTGCCTGTTGACAATGGGCACCAACACCGGTGTCTCCCACATGCGGAGAAGGAAGCATTGTAGGATCAGCGGAATGGGTACTGTCAGGGCCTGCTTCAGAGGAGCCTCATACCAGAGGATCTCCAGTTTCTCGGTGTGAGGATCCTCCTCCTCCTCCACCTCGGTCTCGATGGAGAGTGCCCTAGCTATGTCCCGTACAAAGTCGGAAGGCAACATCCTTTGGCGGGGAATGGCGTTGGGACGCTGGGGGAGGGGGGACGTGTCCAAAGGTATGTCTCGGTGCTGTTGAGTGTCTGGGAGGGGGGGGGGACTCCTTGTTCTTGGTCTTTCAATCGGATTGGAAGTCAGAGGTAGATTCCAAGGCTTCGTGGTCACCGTGGTCGAGGTCCGAACCGAGGGGCCCCTGGGCCTCTGGAGGACCTGCGGTCCGAGCCACGTGCGCTTACCTGAAAGGACCGGTGACCAGAGGAACAGGACCGGGACCTTGTTCGATGCTGATGAGGCTCTCGAGGCCGGTGGTGCTTGAGGATTGGCTCAATGTCCAGGGAGACCCTTGATGTTAAGGGTCCCCCTCATCAGGGCAGATGAACCGGACATGAACGCCCACTGTTGGGCCATGAGGGCAGAGATACTGTGCTCTAAGGCTGCCATTCTGGTCGCCATGCCAGTTGGCTCTGCAGCCTTTGACGCAGAGGGTTTCGTGTCCGACGTCTGTTCTGTCGAGGGGGAGTCCTTGGCCAGTCGGTGGATACCGATGACGCCTTTTGAGGCAGCTTGTGAGGCCACTCCCGCTCCGACTCACGCCGGGGACTGCGGGGTCTGAAGTGGGATTTTCCCGTCTTCCTAGACTCAGTCTCTAAGGAGGTTTTCGAGGACTTCGACTTCTTGTGTTCCACCTCTGGGGATTTCCTCTCAGAGGAACCACAGTCGTGGGACTCTGAGGTGGCCTGGACTTTGCAGGGCACCGAGGTACCGGAGGGGGCCCTGGAGCGAGGTGTTGCCGGAGACTCCTGCGTGGAGTCAGACTTTTGGAAAACATTTTCCTGCTGCTACTGACAGCTCTTAAGGGCCTTTGAGGTCATGGTCCTGCAAAGTTCACAGTCCGAGTCATTGTATTCCGGGTCAAGGCACCGGAGGCAGCAGTCATGCGAATCAGTGAGGGACATCATCTTGCTGCACTGATCGCACTTCTTGAAGCCGCTGGAGGCCATCGGGGAAAAAAGGGGTCCCTGCTGCCGGCAGGGAATCGAGGCCTTTGGCTGAAAAAAGACGCGAACGCCGGTCGAGGGATACCTCAAAGAAAGAAACAAAAAAAAAACAAAGGAACGAACCTGAGAAGCGATGCTGAAGCGAGCTGGCTCAGGGGCGGGAAAGGAACTGGTACGCAAACCAGACAGAAAGGTATCAAAAAAACACGCTTTTTTTGGGGAAACTGGACAGATGTCCAGAGGGCTCTGCGGAAAAAATGAGACTGAGGCAAGATGGCATCCTTGGGCAGGAAGGGGACCACACATGCGTGTGCATCTCCCAAAGGCTTTCTTTGAAAGCTGGGGCGATGCTTCCACGCGGGCTCCGTCAGCACTAACATCACCCATATGTGAGGACTGACTTCCTGCTTGTTCCCAGAGAATCACCATTAGAGAGGAGGAGAAGAGCACAGTAATATCCCCACTACACTTATGGGCGTGGTTAAGATATAGAAAATTGTATCCAGGGGGACAAGATTGTTTAAGGTAAGCAAGGCAGGAGTCAGATAACCACGTCTCTGTAAGGCAGAGAAGGTCTAGAGAGAAAGAAGAAATAACATCATAGGTTAAATGGGACTTTCGTCTAAGACAACGAACATTTAGGAGACCAAGAGAAAAATTATAGTGGGGAGATAGGAGGGGAATGGTGATGTGATTTGGATTTCTTACCTTGGGAAAAACATTTGGTAGTGAGGGTGGATTGCGGTAACTCCAGTGTATTGGGATTAGTAGAGGGTGCGCATTGTTCCAAGGGTAAAGACATGGTTCAGGACAGATGTAAGAAAGAAAAGGAAAGAGTGAAAAAGGAAAAAAGAACAAAAGGAAGGCACTCCATGTCGGCGCATGAAAGTGTGCACAAAGGAGCCTGATATGCTCCTTTGGCGCATGTTGCGGCATGTGCCATGGCTCACACTGCGAGGGAGAAGAGACAGTTTTAAAATAGAGAGGCAAAAGTACTACTTCCATACAGCCTGGGTCAGGGGTTGGACTACACAGCCGCAGGATCAGCGATCTTGCAAAGGACAGCAGCAAATCAGAAGCACACAGCCTGGGTCAGGGGTGGGACTAGAACTTGCAGAAACCCTCTTTCTTTCTCAAGAGTTTTCTTTTTGTTTTTGTTTTCCAAGAGGCAATCTAGGGGGAGGGGTGGGGAGGATGAAAAGGAAAGAGAAAGCATAGTTACTCACCTGTAACAGGTGTTCTCCAGGGACAGCAGGAATCAGTCCTCATATATGAGTGACGTAGGTGCCAATGGAGCCCGCGCAAAAGCATCTCCCCAGCTTTCAAAGAAAGCCTTGGGAGATGCCACCATGCATGCGTAGTTGCCTTCCTGCCCAAGAGTGCCATCTTGCTCAGTCATATGACATAGCTAAGACAGCAAAAAACAAATTGGTATAGTTAAGGCAACTCTACAGGGAGGAGGGAGGGTTCTGAGGATTAATTCCTGCTGTCCCCGGAGAAAACCTGTTACAGGTGAGTAACTATGCTTTCTCCAGGAACAAGCAAGAAGTCAGTCCTCACATATCAGACTCACTAGCTACAGGCTACTGACAACTGTGAGTAGCAGCCAGTGAGTCCGAAGTACAAACTCTGAAAGGACCCCAGTGTCCAGGGAGAACCGTCACTTTGGTACCCTGAACACAGAAGGGTCAGAGGGTCGGAGTTGCCTAAACCCCTAAAAGATTATGGCTGAAAGCGCTGTCCCATTGGGACTCCCTCTCCAGGCAGTAGTGAGCTGCAAAGGTGTGGACTGAAGACCAGGTGGCGGCCTGGCAGATGTCTGTCATCGGGACAGAGTGCAAGTTTGCAACCAAGGTCGCCATAGCCCTAATGCTGTGAGCCATGACTTGGCGCTCCAGCGGGAGCTCAGCCTGTTTGAAGGCGAGGACAATGCAGTCCGCAACCCAGGTGGACAGGATCCGCTTGGTCACCTCCTCCTCCAGCTGGCTGGGGTCATAGGAGACGAAAAGGTGGGAGGCTTTGCAGTGCCCTGGGTATGCTGCAGGTAGAAGGGCAGGGCCTTCTTACAGTATAGCCTCCGCTTTGCTGGCATGAGGCCATGAGAAGGTGGTGGGGAGTACCACTTCATGATTGAGGTGGAAGGAGGAGACCATCTTCACAGAAATTTAGGGTGCGTGCGAAGCACATCCCTGTTCTTATAGAACCTCGTATATGGTGGCTCTGCCACCAGAGTCTGGAGCTCGCTGATCCTGTGAGCAGAGGTGAGCACCACCAGGAAGGCGACCATCCAGGAGAGGCACCGCAGGTGGCTAGGGGCTCAAAAGGTGGCCCAGTGAGCTGCGTCAGCACACGTTAAGGTCCCATTCTACTGGGGGCGGGTGGATTGGGGGCTTGGAGAGTAGTAGGCCGCACAGGAAGCGGGTGACGAGGGGCTGAGTTGAGAGAGGCATGCCCTTCATAGAGTGGTGATGTGCTGAAAGGGAACACAGGTGCACCCTGACTGAGTTGGACTTGAGTCTGGCATAGGAGAGGTGCAGCAGGTATTGCAGGACTAGCTGCCCCATGCAGGAGAAGGGATCTGCCCGTTTCTCTGAGCACCACACGGAATCTCTGCCACTTGAAGGCATAAGCATGTCTTGTGGAAGACTTGCGGGAGGCCAGCAGGACCTCTCCATCTCCTCTGAGAGGTTAAAGGGAGCTAAGGCTACCCATTCAGCAGCCATGCTATTAACGCAGGAGACCCCAGGTTGGGGTGAAGAAGGGAGCCCTCCTCCTGAGTCAGCAGCCCCGAGGAGTTCCCGAGAGGGACCGGGGGTGGGAACCGCGGCTGCCTGGGCCACCGGGAGGCTACCAGGATTAGTGACACCCTGTCCCAAAGGACCTTGAATAGGGTCTTGGCAACCAGTGGCGTGGGTGGGAAGGCGTACAGAAGACCTTCCGACCACGAAATGAGAAAAGCATCCACCACTACCCGGGATCGGTGAGGTTGGTGGGAGCAGCAGCAGGTCAGCTGGACATTGGCTGGGCTGGTGAAGAGGTCCATCCGGGGGATCCCCCAGAGCCGGAATAGCCTGTGGGCTATTCCGGGGTTTAGCTGCCATTTGTGCAGTTGCAAGATTTTGCTTAGTCTGTCCATGAGGACATTGTCTTGGCCCAGCAGGTAGACTGCTCTCAGGAGCATCCCCTGGCTGATTGCATAGGAGCAGAGGGTTACTGCATCCTGACAGTGAGTGTAGGAGCTCATGCTTCCCTTTTGTTCACATAGAACATCGCCACTTGGTTGTCCGTCTGGATGAGCACCGACCGGTGCTGGAGACGGCAGTGGAAGGCCTTGAGCGCCAGGAATATGGCCCTGAACTCCAAGACGTTACCGGAGACTGTAATAAAAACTATTAGTGTAGCTGGGTTTAAAAAAAGGTATGGACAAGTTCCTGGAGGAAAGGTCCATAAACCATTATTAAAAGGGACCCAGGCAATCCACTGCTTGCCCCAATACAAGCACTGTGGAACCTGTGTCTTTTGGGGAAACTGCTAGGTAGTGACCTAGAGTGGAAACAGGATACTGGGCTTGATGGACCTTGGTCTGACCCAGTATGGCATATCTTATGATCTTAAGTTGATCTGTTGTTGGGCTTCAGCCCAGGACTAGGTGCCCTGTGTGTGGAGGTTCCCGCAGTGGGCTCCCCAACCCAGCAATGAAGCGTCAGTGGTGAGGATCTGCTGAGTAGTGGGGGTCTGGAAAGGCATGCCTGCCTTCAGGTGTTGTGTGGTCTGCCACCAGCACAACGACTCTGCCAGAGGGCGGGTCACATAAGAACAGAAGATATGCCATACTGGGTCAGACCAAGGTCCATCAAGCCCAGTACCCTGTTTCCAACAGTGGCCAATCTAGGTCATACATACCTAGCAGTATCTCCAAAAGACACAGGTTCCACAATGCTTGTATTGGGTCAAGCATTGATATCCTGGGTCCCTTTTTAATAATGGCTTATGGACCTTTCCTTCAGGAACTTGTCCAAACCTTTTTTAAACCCAGCTACACTAACAGCTCTTACTACATCCTCTGGTAACAAATTCCAGAGTTTGATTACACGTTGAGTGAAAAAATATTTTCTCTTATTTGTCTTAAATAGTTTACCCTGTAGCTTCATTACATGTCCCCTAGTCTTTCTATATTCTGATAGCGTAAACAATTGATCTACGTTTACCCGTTCCACTCCATTCATTAATTTATAGACCTCTATCCGTGCCACATAGACTTTGTCCTGGAGGTGGCCAGTGGCCTGCATTCACTGAGACCTGAGACACCACTGAACCGCCCTCATGTGAAGGCGGGCGTTCGGTGTGACGTGTACCATCGAGGCCATGTGGCCGAGCAGGCAGAGCATATCGCATGCTGGCATGGAGCGTCTGCCCTGGACGTTTGCAGCATGAGCCATGAGCCGTCTGGCCCCATCGCTGTACAGGAAGGCCTTCGCCTAAAGGGTATCGAGGTGCGCCCCAATGAACTCCAAGCTCTGTGTTTGGGTACGGTGGAACTTGGGGGGGGGGGGTTATCACGAACCCCTGGTATTGCAGGACACCTATTGCACCTCGTCTGGCCTATTGCACCTCGGTGGTGTGTCCCCTCTAATGAGCCAGGCAGGGGAAGACATAGGCTTCTTGGAGGTGTAGGTAGTCCACCACAACTGCCAGGCACTTTGTGAAGACTCTGGGTGTGGTGGTGAGCCCGAAGGGTAGTCCCTTGTATTGGTAGTGGTTGCCCCCGACCATGAACATGAGGTACTGTCTGTGCCTGGGGTGGATGAGAATGTGCGTATACCCATCCTTTAGGTCCAAGGAGCATAGCCAGTCTCCTTGCTTGAGGTATGGCACCAAGGTTCCAAGGGAGAGCATCTTGAACTTCTCCCACACCAGGAACTTGTTTAGGTCTCTCAGGTCTAGAATGGGCCTTAGGCCGCCTGTCCTTTTGGGGACGAGGAAGTACCTTGAGTAGAACCCCCTGCCCTGTTGTTGATGGGGCACTGGTTCCACAACCATGTCTTTGAGAAGACCTGTGGGTTCCTGCAGTAGCGGGGCCTGATGCAGGGGAGTCCTGGGGGCTCTCCTGAAAAGAAAAGAGGGGGTGTCTGGTCCAGGTGAAAGAGGTAACTGTCTCTGATAACCTGGAGTACCCAGGTGTCGGTGGTGATAGTCAACCACCGGTGGGCAAAGTGGGCCAGACGTCCCCCCTGTGGGCTACTGATCTCCTGGAGGGGGAGAGGCTATGTACAGCAAGTCAAAGGCTTGGCCTGGGCTGGAGCCAGGACCTTGGGGCCATTTTTGCTTGCAAGGTTGTTGCCTAGGTACTTGGAAATCCTGCTGTGGGGTCTGGTATTGTTGGTAGCTCTAGGATCCTGGTCCCTTCCTGGAGGAGGGGGGTTTCTTCCCAAGGACGTTTTCTTCGAGAGCCAGGTCCATGTCATGTATTCGACCTTGCGCTCTGCAGCTTTGTCTGCCATGGCCTTGCAGGGGCATCCAGGAGCTTTTCCTGGACCATCTCGGAGGATTGCAGCCAAGCCTGTCTCCTTGCGCTGATACAAGTGCCAGTGACCCAGGCCATGGCCTCGAAGCCATCGTAGGCAGTCCAAGTGATAAACTTCGAGCAATCGGTGGCAGTTTTGACCAGTGTCTGGAACCTCTGGAGGAGTTCCCCGGAGAGGCCGGCCGAGTAGCCCTTTAGCTCCTTCATGGTGTCCTGGAGGAACATTCCCATGAAGAGGAGGTATGTCCAGACCCGGTAGTCCAGCATGGAGCCCTGGTAGCATTTTCTGTCAAGGGCATTTAGGCTCTGGGCCTCTCTGCCGGGAGGTGTTGGAGTGTGTTTTTTGGCTTTGGAGCCAACGCATGGAGTTGTGTGGAATGGGCTCCTGCGGAAGCCCGGGCTCAGGCGGACCTTATATATAAGGTCAAGCTGGCGACTTAACTGTGGGTACTGTAGCCTGTGTCTCCCACATACGGAGGAGCAGCCTCTCGAGGATCGCCGGGACTGGCACCGATACGGACTCCTTCGGGAGGGGGGGGAGGAGTCAAATTTGAGGCTCTCAAGATCCTCTGACTGAGGGTCGTCTACCAACTTGGTGGTGATGGCCAGACCTTTGGTCATGTCCTGAACGAAGTCAAGGAAGGCCTTGTCCTTGGGCGGGGACTGACGCTGGACTCCCGGTGGGGACACATCCGACGGAAGGTCACGATGCCTCCAGGTATCCGGGGAAGTGTCATCCTCGGATTCCCAGTCGGAGTCATTGGAGGTGGACTTAACGATCGAATGGACTCAGGTCTGCGTCGGAGGCTCGTAGGCCTCGGCAGCATGGCTGGAGCCGCAGCTGCTGGCCGGGAAGGATTGGGGGACAGCGAACGAGACCTCTGTCGGTGATCAACGACGCCGGAGGAAGTCGTTGAGGTCCTGGTGTTTTTGGCAGATGAACCAGCAGAGCTGGACAGCACTGTCTACTGAATGGCCGAGAAGGCAGACAAGCTGTGCTCTAGGGCCTCCATCCTGATTGTGGTCACAGCAGTTGGTACAGATGCCGAGGGTATCGGGTCTGGCGCCGGTGGAGAGTCCCTGGTGAGCATGGCTGCGGGGACTTCGGGCCGATCGCCAAGATCCATCGAGTCCTTCCAGGGAGGTTTTGGCAGCTGCTCCTGCTCAAATACCTCGGTCCTCCAGGGGCTCAGAGATCTGGTGCGGGATTTACCCGCTTTCCCCGAGTCTCGTGAGTGGTCCCGCGAGGCTTTCTTCTTTGTTGGGATCTGGATCGGGGAAGTCAGTTCTAGAATATTGTTTTAAAGTGTGGATGAGAAAAGGGTTATACAACATAGACTAGGTGCACTGGTGGCCGCGGGGTCTTGGACTGGGCCCTGGAAGAGGTTTCTGAGGCAGAGTTTGACCTGAACAACCAGTCAAGCTTCTCCTGCCTGTTTTTGACTGCTTTGGAGTCAGCCTCTTGCAGGACCCGCAAATTTCAGGGTTGTGGTCGGGACCAAGACAATGGAGACAGCAGTCGTGTGTGTTGGTGATAGAAAAATTACTGGAACACCGATCACACTTTTTAAAGCCACTGGCTATTGGGGGAAAAAGGGTCCTGGCGAGGTCGAAGATCTGAGGAACTGCCAGTGAGAAAAAGCCGCAAATCACACTAGAAAGAAAAATTTATGGGTCTGAGGATGCGGTGCCGAGGCAAATGAATTTGTAGGCAGGAAAGGGACCAGCCATGGCTGGAGAGAGAGAAAAAAAATAAACTTTTTCCAGGGAATCAGACGCACGTCTACTGGGCTCCGCAGAAAAAAGGAGACTGATCAAGATGGCACCCTTGGGCTGGAAGGGGACCACGCATGCGTGGTGGCATCTCCCAAGGCTTTCTTTGAAAGCTGGGGAGATGCTTCTGCGCTTGCTCCATCGGCACCTTTGTCACCCATATGTGAGGACTGACTGCTGCTTGTTCCTGGAGAAGAAAGGAAAACCAGGAGGCTGTGTGAAGTCAAGTAGCTTCAGCCGGCACAGCCTTGGTGCTCAACTGGTCAGGGATACTGACGAGGAGCATAGCTTTCCCCATCCAAACAGGAAACTCCAGCAGGGTATTCACAAATACACAATGGAGACGTCCACTATCTACCTCCACTGGGAAGACGCTCTGCAGGACAGCTGCCCCAGGAGCTATGAAGATTCAAAGTTTGAGATGCACCAGTCCAGCAATCACCATCTGTTGGAGACAAATACTGAAGTGTGCCCCTAGCTGCACCAGCACAAGTACCAGTGATGATGTCACCAGAAGCTTTTAGTTTTTTTTCTGTCTCCATCATCTGTTGGCAAGGGGACACAACCCGCTGGTATGGAGTGGTCTAGAGTTTTTCTAGATTCTTCTGGGCCCTGGGAGAGCAGTCCGACTCAGCACCATCATGGATAACGTCACACGTATGTATGACGGATATCTTGCTTATCCATGGAGAATCCTTCCCCAGCCCAGCACTCGTATACAATATTCTAGAACCCTCTGCACACTAACTCCAAAACAAGATTTCAGAATCTTCCCCATCCCAGTGCTCTGATAATATTTCAAAGAGTAAATCACCCCAGTTTGTGAACAAAATAAAGTAACAAAGTCTAAAGTTCACTACAAAAAACAGTCCCCTTATTTTACTTTTTTTTGTCGGAGCTAACTGTAGGAGAGTTGGTATGGACACACAACTCACACCAAGCAGTGAGCTACATTTTATTCTTAATAGGTTCTTCACCCAGTTAAAACGTATTATTCGACACTTATCTTTAACCAGCAATCATTATTGAAAGAACTCCTCCAAAGAATCACGTTGCTCCAAATGTCAACTTTACACGATGTGCACGGTTCGGGTAACAGACCCTGTATCAAGTGCTTACCAACCGTGAACAAAATGGCAACAGTGATGAAAAAACGCCGTCTTCTGCAGCCACGATAGAGGAAATTTGCAACAGGCTGAATGGAAACGTTTTTAAAAAGAGAACCCTCCAATAGAAAAGGGAACACCCACCACAAAGGGAATCCCAAATCTAATTGGTGCAGCAAACCATCACAGAGTCCCACTAATTTGATACGTCAAATTACACTTAACCAATCAATTTTTATTTTATTTTATTTATTTACATTTCTTCTATACCGCACTATTTGCGATCAGCGCGGTTTACATAGAACAAACAGTATCCGACAATAAACAAGAGTCAGGTCATTACAAAGAACAGGAGCAATTAACTTGGATAACAGGGGAAACTATCTACATGTGCAGAAATTTGAAATAGATAACTATGTACATGTGAGATGGAGTTATTGTGCGTAGATCATTTATGGTGGTTGGGGTTCAGTGGAGTCTGTGAGGTATTCAATAAAGAGGAAGTGTTTTAAGGCCTTCCTGAACTGGCTCAGGTTGGGGATGGCTCTGATGTTTGGTGGTAGGGAGTTCCAGAGGCTTGGGGCGCTTAGACTAAAGGCTCTGTTTGATGTTGCTTTGGAGCATTTTGTCATGTCTCTCGGTATTGCTAGCATGTTGGCTACTGAGGTTCTTCTTAGCCTGGTGGTAGTGGGTGGTTGAATGAGGTCACATAGTGAAGAAGAGGAGAGCCCCTTGATGGCCTTGAATGTCATCACTAAGGTCTTGAAGATAATCCTAGCTGGAATGGGGAGCCAGTGTAGCTGCTTCAGGAGGGGTGTGATGTGTTCTCTCCTTGGTACTCCGAAAAGGATTCGCGCTGCACTGTTCATGGCGAGTTGTAGGGGATGTAGGGTTGCTTGAGGTAGTCCTTGTAAGATGACGTTTGCATAATCGAAATGAGGGATGATGAGGGCTTGATATACGGTGCGGAAGTCGCTTGGATCGAGTAGGGGGCGTATGTGTCTGAGGGATCTGATCTTGAAGTAGATAGTTCTTACTGTTTTAGCTATGTGCTGCTTCATATTGAGGTTCTGATCCAATGTAACTCCGAGGTACCGTATGGCTGATTTTACTTGCAACTTGGCGTTGTCCACTGTCAGGTGGCTAGGTGGTGTGAAATCAGGATTTCTGGATATAAACAGGACCTCCGTTTTTTAATGTTGGATGCGTAGATTTTGGGAGAGGAGCCATTCGGATATTGCGTTGAAACAGTTAGTGGGGTGAGGTCTGGGTAGGTCAGGGATATTGGTAGGTATAGTAGGACGTCGTCTGCGTATATCATGCAGCTCACGTTGAACGATCTAATGATGTTACAAATGGGTTGGATGTAGATGTTGAACATAAGTGATGATAGGGATGAACCTTGAGGGACTCCTTGACTTTGTAGGAATGGCTCGGATGTTGTTCCATTTGCTCGGACTTGTTGCCATCTTCCAGACAGGTAAGACCTGCACCACTCCAAAGCTGTTCCGGTGATGCCTTTTTCTCTTAGTCGACTCAGGAGAATCTCGTGGCAGACTGAGTCGAAGGCTGCCGCTATATCTAAAAAGATGAGCGCGAAACCTGAGCGTGAGTTGTCAATGCCTGAGATTATGGTGTTGAAAAGAGTGGAGAGTAGTGTTTCCACTCCGTGTGATTCTCTGAATCCGTGTTGTGATGAATCTAGGGGTGCATTGGTGTCCACATGATCTTGTAGCTGCCTGTAGACTATCTTTTCAATGATTTTAGCGAGCATCGGGATGCTGGATATGGGTCTGTAGGACTCGACCTTTTGAGGGTCTAATTTGGTGTCCTTAAGTAGAGGTCTGACGGAGGTCTGTTTGAGCGTGGATGGGAAAGACCCGGTGCTAAAAGATAGTTCTATCATTTTAGATAAGATAGGTGCAAGGTCGGATCGCAGATCTTTTATCCAGAATGCTGGACATGGGTCTGAGAAAGCAGTGGAAGTATTTAGGGTAGCGATGGTTTCTTCAATAGTTTTCTTAGATGGTGTGATAAAGGTAGTTAGATACGCTGAGCATACTTGAGAATCAGAGGGGTCCGGTATCGTCAATTTGTCGGTCTTGCATAGTTTCGATTGCATGAAGGTGGCATAGTCCTGCGGGTCTATAGTTCCTGGGTGCTCCGGGGTCGGTTCCTTGGCAAGAGTTTTGACCAGGTTGAAGAGGTCGTGTGGCTTGTTCAATGAACGTTTCAGGGTGTCTGTGTGATGTTGTTTCATTTTGTCTGTAACAGCCCTGCGATGTGTGTGTAGGTGTTGGGTGTATGCTGCTTGGTCACTGCTGGTACGTGATTTCCTCCAGCGCTTTTCCAATCTCCGTAGGATGGTTAATGACGCCCTTAGGTCAGCTGTGAACCATGGTGCGGATGGTCTTTTGTTTGGGGCTTTGGTAGTAGGGGGGCGGATTGCGATAGCGCTAAGTTTGCTGTTCCATGTGGAGATGAGGACATCTAGGTCTTGTGAGGTCTTGTCAAGGAGAGTGCTTGTTTCAGCCATGATGCGTTCTTTGTTGAACGGGTGAAAACTTCTGGCAGTGGAGAATGTGTTCTTATGTGAGTTCGAACTTGTTTTTTGTGACTTGATGGGGGTCGGAATCTGGAAGGAGATGAGCTTATGATCGGACCATGGAACTGCTGTTAATGATAGCGTGACGTTTTGAACCTGTTGAAGTACTGTTTGTGGGGCGAATATCAGGTCAAGAATGTTTCCCTTTGTGTGTGTTGGTTCTTGTACTAATTGGGTGTATCCCAAGATATCTAGGGCTTCTATGAAGGCGGTTGCCTGATTGTCCTGTAGGGATGGCAGGTTGAAATCACCTAGGATCCAATTTGGTCTGTGTGGGGCATGGGTATTGGATGCTAAGTTTATGATATTGGAGAGGTTGTCTGGATCGGCTGAGGGCGCTCTATAAATAAGGTTTATGGAGCAGGAGTGATTGGCTATAGATACTGTTTCAAGGGTGTTGATGCTGTTGGATTCTACCATTTTGAATTGAAGGTCAGATCTGGTGATGATGGCAACTCCTCCACCTCTTTTGTTTTGCCTATGGCTGGTGAAAGTAACAAAGTTGAGTGGTAGGAGTTGATTGAGGATGGTGTTATCTTCCGGTGAGAGCCAGGTCTCGGTGATCATAATGATGTCTAAATTAAGATGCGTTATTGTTTCAGTGATTGCTGGCCATTTTTTGCGAAGTGAACGAGAGTTAATGAGTGCGCACTTCAGACTGCTAGTGAGTGGGCGTTTATTTTGCTTAGGTTTTGAAGAGTTTTGTAGTGGAATGAAAACTAGGTGGGGGCGGCGTGGATAGCTAGCTCCATGATAAAGATTGTTGGAGTTATCGGGCCATTTTCTTCCACCAGTTGAGAGTGTTGGGATGTGGTTTTGTGTTGTCATTAGTGCTAGTGAGCTGGATGGCAAGATTGTGAGTATAAGGTAAATACTCACTAGGATGAAGATTATGTGCTTCATTTTGGGTCTTTCTGAGCTGGTGCAGGGGGGCGGAGGTATATGCAAGACAATTAGTGTGGCTTCTGGCTGAGGATGATTTTCCTCGGGTGGTTACTTCTAATGTGAATTGAGGAAGACTGATATGGTTGAATGAGAGTAAGTTACTGGTAAGAGTAGTTTGGCAGCCCAGTTAAGTGAATGTGGAGTTGTTGTCAACAGTGGAGAGAACCACAGTGGATTGAGAGTAGAATGAGAGTAAATACTGGCAATAGGAAATACGGTGATTGACGTTAGTACTGGCAACAGTAAATACAGGCAACAGTAAGTACAGTAGATAGGGTAGATACTGGCAACAGTAAGTACAGTAGATAGGGTATATACTGGCAACAGTAAGTAATGGCAACAGTAAGTACAGTAGATAGGGTATATACTGGCAACAGTAAGTAATGGCAATAGTAAATACAGTGAATGGGGGTATATACTGGCAAGAGGGTAGATACTGGTAACAGTAAATATTGATATCAGTAAATTGGTTAAGACAGTTGATTGAGATTGGAATACTAGCAACAGTGACAACTTTGGTATAGTGGATGAGAATGGGCTAATTGTAGTGGTAAGGTGATTTGGGATGTTTGAGAGGGCAGCGTTAGTAGGACTAAGAGATGTGACGGAGTCTAATACTGTTCTAATGGTGTTGGTAATACTTGCAGCTCCAGAAGTACTTCCTGCTGTGGTTGTGGGCGGTGTGGACCTCGTTCCTTCCTAGGAGAGCTTGGGTCACAACTCTTGAAAGAACTGGAATCAGCTGGTGTTCTCCCGAGAGCAACCTCTTTGATAGCGAGTCGTTTTTGTTACTGTCTGCTGTGTCGTGTTCTGTTCGGAGATTGTCCTCTTAGGTTGATGCCTGTCGTGCCCCGCCTAAGGGCCACGCCAAAGGGCCCTCTTGCGAGGCCCACAGGCGCGGGCCCACAAGGCGCGGGTGCGCCTGCCGGCGGCACTGATTTATGCAGGCCGCTGGGACCTCCCACAACCCCGATTGGGTTGGAGTGCAGGAGCGGGAACTTTCGAACTCCCTGTGCTCTACCCCGACCGGGGAGCCTTCAAAGATGGCAGCGGTGATGTTAAAGGGCTCTCTCCTGCGGGCGGCACTGATTTATGCGGGCCGCTGGGACCTCCCACAACCCCGATTGGGTTGGAGTGCAGGAGCGGGAACTTTCTCGCGATTCAGGCCAGCCGGTTCCATTGAATTCAGAATAAATATCCATCTCTATTCTAGCCATTGAAGATGTTTTTCACGGTCCCCCCCCCCCCACGGGGATTCTCAGGTATATGATCTATTATGGTCCACCGGAGATCTTCAAAACCATGTTGAAAAAGTAAACAGTGTGCTACAATCGGAGCTGTGTCTACTCTGTGCCGCAAACGTGAGGCATGTTCAGCTAACCGCTTTTTGACCGGACGAATGGTTCTGCCCATGTACAGTAAATGGAAGGGACAACAGAGTAAATAAACCACAAAGGTAGAAATACACGAAGTGTCCCACCGTCGTTTGTACACCTGTGAGGTACCCGGGTGGACCCATTGAATACCTGACCATGTTGTAGCACAATAAATGCATGAGTTACATGGACTATGACCCACCACTGCCGGGCGATATTCTACACGATCTGTTGCTAGAGTAGTCTTCATTAAACGATCCCCCAAAGATGAACCCCTGGAAAAAACAACACGCAGAGGTTGTTGAAAACACTCATGAAGCTGGAGGATGGGCTAATGAGCATGTAGAATTCGCAAAACACTTGCACTGCGATCCATATAAGGTAACACACCAGTAATAGAAGAATCTAATGCAGGCTTCTCATTAGTATATTGCGGATCAAGCAGCCAATCACGATGGACATGAAGAGCCCGTCGATATGCCCGTTGAATAATTGAATGTGGGTAACCCCTTGCAGAAAGGCGAGAACAGAGTTCTAAAGCATGACGTCGATAGTCATCAACCGTTCCACACACTCTACGTAAACGTAAGAATTGCCCAAAAGGCAAACCCCGTCGCAAGGGGCCAGGATGGCAACTTTGATAATGTAATAAACTGTTTCTTTGAACAGACTTACGATAGAGAGGTTAATTGTCCATCTTTAACCGTAAGTTGCATATCCAAAAATTCTATCGTAGTGGTACTAATCTTCTCAGTGAACTTAATATTATCACGCAGGGCATTAAGGTGTACAATGAATTGATGTAATGAGGACAAATCAGAGGTCCAAACGAAAAAAACATCATCCAAAAAGCGTTTCCACAGTAAAACATTAGAAAACCCCACTAAAGTTGAGATGGAGGATCTTTCCATTTCTGCCATATAAAGAGTGGCGATGGAAGGTGCCACCGTGGCCCCCATCGCAATCCCGGATATCTGTTGATAAAACTTTTTTTCAGACAAAAAATAATTTCTGGTCAATACCAGCTCAATCAATTGATGTAAAAAAGACCGGGGTAAACGAGAGGGGGCAACACTAAAACAACAATGTAAGAGCTCTAACGCTTCTGTTTGATTGATATTTGTATATAACATCTAAAGTCACCAAAAATGCCCCAGCTGGAATCACAAGAGGAGAAATGACCTGTAAAAAATGTGTTGAATCCTTGATGTAAGATGACTCCACATGCCTCTTGTTTCAAAAAAACATCACAAAAAATGGATAGAGGCTCTAACACCGAATCTTTACAAGAGACAATAGGCCGTCCTGGAGGAGACGTCATTGATTTGTGAATTTTCGGGACTAAATATATAATCGGAATCTTCGGGTGTAAATTAATCAGAAAAGCCCGTTCTTTAGACGTAATCCACCCACCCTGATAAGCCAAACCCACCAACCCCTTAATTTCTTCCAAAAGCAACAAAGTGGGATCACCATCCAAAACCATATAGGTCTGTTGATCATCTACATGGGATTGTAAAGTATGTTGATAAGATTCCAAAGTTTGTAAAACGAGAGCACCCCCTTTATCAGCTTTTCGTACAATTAGGGAAGAGTCAGATTCTAGTTCTTTCAAAGCAATTCGATCTGTTCCGGTTAAATTACAAAATCTAGGAACATGATTTGATAAACTGAATAGTAGCAAATCACCTGGACCGGATGGTATACATCCCAGAGTGTTGAAAGAACTGAAATATGAGATTGCAGACCTGCTACTGGTAATCTGTGAACTTTCATTAAAATCATCTGTAATACCTGAAGATTGGAGGGTCGCCAACGTAACACCAATTTTTAAAAAGGGTTCCAGGGGTGACCCAGGAAATTACAGACCGGTGAGCCTGACGTCAGTACCAGGGAAAATGGTAGAAACCATCATAAAGAACAAAATTACACAGCATGTAGATAGTCATGGCCTAATGGGAGACAGCCAACATGGCTTTAGACAAGGAAGATCTTGTCTTACTAATCTGATATGTTT
Organism: Ichthyophis bannanicus; assembly: GCA_033557465.1. Taxonomy (NCBI): domain Eukaryota; kingdom Metazoa; phylum Chordata; class Amphibia; order Gymnophiona; family Ichthyophiidae; genus Ichthyophis; species Ichthyophis bannanicus. Next base: position 129,859,796 of record CM066048.1, read on the forward strand.
TTTTGAAGGTGTGCATAAACAGGTAGACAAAGGTGAGTCGGTTGATATAGTGTATCTGGACTTTCAGAAAGCTTTTGACAAAGTCCCCCATCAGAGACCTTTGGCGAAGCTAAAAGGTCATGGGATAGGAGGCAGTGTACTATTGTGGATCGGGAACTGGTTAAAAGATAGAAAGCAGAGGGTAGGGCTAAATGGCCAATATTCCCAATGGAAAAAGGTGAATAGTGGAGTACCCCAGGGATCTGTACTGGGTCCGCTGCTTTTTGACATATTCATAAATGACCTGGAAAAGGGAATAACTAGTGAGGTTATCAAATTTGCAGATGACACAAAACTGTTTAAAGTTGTTAAAACCCAAGAGGATTGTGGAAAACTGCAGGAGGATCTGGATAAATTGGAAGACTGGGCATCCAAATGGCAGATGAAATTTAATGTGGACAAGTGCAAAGTTATGCACCTAGGAAAGAACAACCCACACTATAGTTACACGATGCAAGGCTCCACATTAGAAACCACCACCCAGGAAAAAGATTTAGGAGTCATCGTGGATAACATGTTAAAACCCTGGGCCCAGTGTGCAGCGGCGGCCAAGAAAGCAAATAGAATGCTAGGTATCATAAGGAAAGGGATGGAGAATAAAACAAAGGATGTTATAATGCCTCTGTATCGCTCCATGGTACGACCGCACCTTGAATATTGTGTGCAATTCTGGTCACCGTATCTTAAAAAGGACATAGCGTTATTAGAAAAAGTACAGAGAAGAGCCACCAAATTGGTGAAGGGGATGGAAGGCTACTCCTATGAAGAGAGGCTAAGAAGGTTAGGGCTCTTTAGCCTGGAGAAGAGACGGCTGAGGGGAGATATGATAGAGGTCTATAAATTAATGAATGGAGTGGAACGGATAAACGTGGATCAATTGTTTACGCTATCAGAGTATAGAAAGACTAGGGAACATGTAATGAAGCTACAGGGTAAACTATTTAAGACAAATAAGAGAAAATTTTTTCACTCAACGTGTAATCAAACTCTGGAATCTGTTACCGGAGGATGTAGTAAGGGCTGTTAGTATAGCTGGGTTTAAAAAAGGTTTGGACAAGTTCCTGGAGGAAAGGTCCATAAACCACTATTAAAAAGGGACCCAGGATATCAATGCTTGACCCAGTACAAGCATTGTGGAACCTGTGTCTTTTGGGGATATTGCTAGGTACGTATGACCTAGATTGGCCACTGTTGGAAACAGGATACTGGGCTTGATGGACCTCGGTCTGACCCAGTATGGCATGTCTTATGTTCTTATGCTTAGACTCTAAACGGGCCAAATCCCGCATTACTAATTTCTGGTACGTCGAAATAATTGGATCCAGCACTGCATCAGGGGGGATCCACTTGGACTTAGGTTTCACTACAGACTCATCCACAGATGTGGACTTATCTTGGAAAAAATGGATGATGTTCAGTTTTCTAAAAAAACGGTGTAAACTAACACGCATCCGAAAAGGATCATAATGGGCGGTGGGTACAAACCAAAGGCCAAACTGTAACAAGTGCTCTTAAGACCATGACAGAGATCGATCTGTAAGATTGACAACTATGGAAGATGTTGTTTGGACCATTGTCTGGTATTCGGGGGTTCCCAATTGTCGTCGCGGTAATCCCCGCGATAATTTCGGCGGCCACAAGTGGCCCGAAAAACCGACCTACCCCGATTAGTATTACGTACCGCCACATCCGTGGCACTGTCATCAGTGTCATCAGAAGACCGATCAAATGTCACAGTTTTTTGAACCCCAATATTAGTCTCAGTTTTCTCATACATCCAATAATAGACCTTTCTTCCCTCATAATCATTTTTGTCCCGCACAAACTTCTTAGACTTCAAAGACTTTATATAGTCAAAAAAAACTTTTTATTTGACAATCAATTTCTTCCATCTTTATTTTGTAAGGATCTGCTCCCAAAGATTCTTTCAGGGACAATTGGGCCTCAGTAATCTGTTTTTGGATGGTCTCCTCCTCCTGTAATGTTCGCTCTAAGATCAACGCAATGAGATCAAAACTACATTTATTCAGGATACGATTCCATTTGTCAATAAAATCGTTATCCCACTTGAACATCTTCGGAGCTCGGGTCATCCGGAGACCCCGAGGAATGATTCTGGTCTTTAAATATTGGGTCATTCCTGCTCCATGCAGTTGAGCCCGTACAAGACGTTTACATAAAGCTTTATAAGCCTGTACTGAGGCTCCTGTTCCCCCCACAGAGCTATCCTCATCAAATAAACATGGGCGCTGTCGAAGTTTTTCCAGCTGTTCTTCAGAAAACGCAAAAGTGTCCACAGCCATAGTGAAAGAGGCACACAATACAAACCAAAGAGTAAATCACCCCAGTTCGTGAACAAAATAAAGTAACAAAGTCTAAAGTTCACTACAAAAAACAATCCCCTTATTTTACTTTTTTTTGTGGTTTATTTACTCTGTTGTCCCTGCCATTTACTGTACGTGGGCAGAACCATTCGTCCGGTCAAAAAGCGGTTAGCTGAACATGCCTCACGTTTGCGGCACAGAGTAGACACAGCTCCGATTGTAGCACACTGTTTACTTTTTCAACATGGTTTTGAAGATCTCCGGTGGACCATAATAGATCATATACCTGAGAATCCCCGTGGGGGGGGGGACCGTGAAAAACATCTTCAATGGCTAGAACAGAGATGGATCTTTATTCTGAATTCAATGGAACCGGCTGGCCTGAATCGCGAGATTGATTGGTTAAGTGTAATTAGACGTATCAAATTAGTGGGACTCTGTGATGGTTTGCTGCACCAATTAGATTTGGGATTCCCTTTTCTATTGGGTGTTCCCTTTTCTATTGGAGGGTTCTCTTTTTAAAAATGTTTCCATTCAGCCTGTTGCAAATTTCCTCTATCGTGGCTGCAGAAGACGGCGTTTTTTCATCACTGTTGCCATTTTGTTCACGGTTGGTGAGCACTTGATACAGGGTCTGTTACCCGAAACATACACGTCGTGTAAAGTTGACATTTGGAGCAACGTGATTCTTTGGAGGAGTTCTTTCAATAATGATTGCTGGTTAAAGATAAGTGTCGAATAAGTTTTAACTGGGTGAAGAACCTATTAAGAATAAAATGTAGCTCACTGCTTGGTGTGAGTTGTGTGTCCATACCAACTCTTCTACAGTTAGCTCCGACAAAAAAAAGTAAAATAAGGGGACTGTTTTTTGTAGTGAACTTTAGACTTTGTTTCTGATAATATTTCAGGCACCTCTTTTCAGTGCTCCTGATCAATATTCCAAAACCCTTTCTATTACTATTAATCATTTATATAGCGCTACAGGGCGTACGCAGTGCTGTACAAAAACATGTAAAAAGATGGTCCCTGCTCATCAGAGCTTACAATCTAGTCAAGACAGACAACAAAACAGCTGAAAACAAGGATGCAACTGGGGAAGACATAGGAGGTTAAATGGATCAGCATCCAAAAGCAGCCTCAAAGAGATGAACGTTTAGCATGGATTTAAAAAGGGACAGAGATGAAGCCTGACACACAGACTTAGGTAGCTTGTTCCAGGCATAAGGAGAAGCAAGGAGAAAGAAACGAAATCTGGAGTTGGCAGTGGAAGAAAAGGACATAGAGAGAAGCAATCTACCAGAAAAGCGGAGTTCACAAGGATGAGTGTAGGGAGAGATGAGAGAAGAAAGATAGTGAGGAGCAGCAGAATTAAAACCTTTATAGGTTAGAAGAAGTTTGAACTGTATATGGAAACGAAAGGGGAGTCAATGAAGTGACTTAAGAAGAGGGGTGATATGAGCATATTGCGGCTGGCAGAAGATTAGCCGCTCAGCTGAATTTTGAACAGATTGAAGGGGAGAGAGATGATTCAAAGGGAGACCAGCATGGAGGAGGAGAGTGATCTCAGCTCATATTCAGATGATTTTTGCCAGTACTCCATGACTGTATTCTAAAACCCTCTCCCAGCAGATCTAGAACCATGATGAGTGGGCAGGTTATAAATTTCATAAATACTAAATAATCTAGAACTCTCTTCTCCTAGTGCACCTAGTCTATGTTGTATAACCCTTTTCTCATCGACACTTTAAAACAATATTCTTGAACTGACTTCCTCAACATGCCTGTACTTTTCTCCAGAACATTCTTCTCCACCATCTGAAATTGTCTAACCTTAACAGATCTGACCTCAGAATCTTCTTGCCAACCCAATAACCTTAGCCATTGTTCTAACACTGTGTCCTTTCCCAGCAGCTCTGATCTTGCTCTAAAACTCTGTACATTTTGTGACTACTAATTTTATTTCTAGAACCCTATCCTCTGCCAGTATCACGTGACTTCATACTAGAACTTCATGCCCTAGCTTCCTAGATAAAGGTCCCTACCCAGATCAGTCTACTTCCTGCTTGTTGAAAGCGCTGTGGCTCATGTCACTCCTTTCTGGTAACTTACATTTTGTCTTGCTCCCCAATAGTGGCATGCCTTGTTTTGACTTCAGATGTTCATCACCTCCTTTCTGATCACTTACACATTATCTCTGCTGTTTCTCGGCTCAAGCGTGTGCAATTTCTGCGCCATGGGGACTGTGGCATCTCCTGCAGTGCCACAAGCCTTGGACACCACCACCTCCTGCTCAGAGTCTGGGTGCAATACATATCTCTCCTGTCAGAAAAACAGCAAAAAAACACATAGCACAAGATAAGATGAAATTTTACTTACCGTTAATTTTTCTATCCTGGAATCCTGCTAGACCAGTCCAGACTAGTGAGCTATTAGCCCCTGCCAGCAGACGTTGGAGACAAAGAAAAGAACTGCAAGCTTTTGTGACATCATCACAGGTATAAATACTGAGTCTCAATCTTCAGTATACCACTGGAAAGCAATAGCACCTAACCGTTCCAACTCAGCGAGAAAACAGCCAACAATAATCCGGCCTAAAAGGGCCCAGAAACCAACAAAGAACAATAACCCTGGATACAAAAGAATCAAGCAACCCAGGGAGCAACTATATACAAGGCAACAGCCACACAGTACATCATCTTGGAAAGGCTGCCAAAGGAAAACAGAGTCCGGGTGGGTCCTGAACTGGTCTAGCAGGATTCCAGGAAAGGAAATTAACAGTAAGTAAAATTTCACCTTCCAATTCATCCTGCTAGACCAATCCAGACTAATGGAAAGTACCCAAGCTACTGTCCCACCCCCCAACCCTCTTCTGGATAGGAAAATACCGTGGAAGCCAGGACCCTGGACCCAAAATGTGCAGAAGCATGGGCTTGGAGATCCAAGTGATAATGGCGGACAAAGGTCGAAAAGGAAGACCAAGTTGCCGCCCTGCAAATGTCCAGCAGAGAAACACGTGAAATCTCCGCCTAGGATGTAGACTGCGTGTGTGTTGAGTGAGCTTTAAGCCCAACCGGGACAGCTTACCCAACAAAAATATAAGCAGACTCAATGGCAAGTTTAATCCAACGCACCAGAGTGGCCTTAGACATGGCATGGCCTTTTCGGGGCCCAGAAAAAAGTACAAAAAGCCGGTCCAAAAGCCAAAAAGCATTGGCTATCTTGAGGTAATGACGAAACACCCTACTTAGCATTCGAATCATGCTGTGCAGAAAAAGAAGGGAATGAAAAGCGTAGCTACTCACTTGCAATGGGTGTTCTCCGGGGACAGCAGGAATCAGTCCTCACATATGGGTGACGTCAGCACTGACGGAGCCCTCGTGGAAGCATCCCCCCAGCTTTCAAAGAAAGCCTTTCCCTTCCCACCAAAGGATGCCATCTTGCTCAGTCAGATGACATAGTTAAAAGACAGCAAAAAGAAAAGATGGTAAAGAAGCAACTCCAAGGGGAGGAGGGAGGTAGGGTTGTGAGGACTGATTCCTGCTGTCCCCAGAGAACACCTGTTACAGGTGAGTTACTACGCTTTCTCCGGGAACAAGCAGGAAATCAGTCCTCACATATGGGACTCCCTAGCTACAGGCTACCTAAAGTCCGTAAGGGAAAAACATGGTCGCCTTCCAAGGGAGCCGTGAGCAGCAGCAATTGAGACCGCAGATACAGACTACAGTAGGACCCGTGTGTTCAATGGGAACCAATGCTCTGCTAGCCTGAACACAGAAGGGTTGAAGGGTAGGAGTTGCCTAGACCTGAAAAGATTACGGAGCACAGCCTGGCCGAAGGTGCTGTCCTGTTTGGACTTCCTTTCCAGGCAGTAATGAGCTGCAAAGGTATGTACTAAAGACTAGGTGGCGGCCTGGCAGATGTCAAGCATTGGGACATAGCTTAGGTTTGCCACCGAGGCCGCCATAACCTTGACACTGTGCTGTGATACGGCCATCCAGCGTGAGCCCAGCCTGCTCATAGGTGAGGGTGATGCAGTCTGCCACCCAGGTGGACAGTATTTGCTTGGTCACCGCTTCCTCCAGCCGACTGGGGTTGTAGGAAACAAAAAGCTGAGAAGCTTTGCAGTGGCCCTGCGTACGATGAATGTAGAAGGACAGGGCCCTCTTCCAGTCCAAGGTGTGAAGGACAGTCTCCGCCCTGCTGGACTGAGGCCTTCGGAAGAAGGTAGGTAGCATCATCTCCTGGTTGAGGTGAAAGGAAGATACCACCTTCGAAAGGAATTTACGATGCGTGTAGCATGACCCTGTTCTTGTAGAATCTGGTATACGGTGCTTCTGCCACTAGGGTTTGGAGCTCGCTGACCCTGCGAGCGGAGGTGAGTGCCACCAGGAACACGACCTTCCACGAGTGGTACCTCAGGTGACAGGTAGCCAGAGGCTCAAATGGCGGGTGGGTGAGCTGTGCCAACACTATGTTGAGGTCCCACTCTGTCACCAGAGGGCAGATGGGAGGTTTGGACAATAGGAGTCCCTTCAGAAAGTAGGTCACCAGAGGCTGGACTGAGAGGGACTTGCCCTCGATAGGGTGGTGGTGCACCGCTAGGGCACTGAAGTGTACCCTGACGGAGTTAGACTTGAGCTCGGATTCTGAGAGATGAAGAAGGTACTGCAGTACCATCTGCACTAGGTAGGAGAACAGGTTTAGCCTTAGCCACTGCTCTGTGCACCACACCGAGAATCTGCTCCATTTGAAGGTCTTATGGGAGGCCAGCAGGATCTCTTCCATTTCTCCCAAGAGGTGAAAAGGAGCTAAGGTTAACTTTTCAGCAGCCACGCTGTCAGTGATAGGGACTCCAGGCTGGGGTGTAGGAGAGAGCCATCCTCCTGAGACAAGAGCCCCGGGGAACTCCCCAGGGGGATTGGAGTCTCCACTGAACCGGAGGAGCAGCGGGAACCACGGCTGCCTGGGCCACCTTGGAGCCACCAGGATCAGCGATGCTTTGTTGCGAAGAGCCTTGAAAAGAGGCCGGAAGGCGGAGGTATCTGTACCAGGTGGAGGAGGTAGCCCTCCTTGACCACCTGAAGTGCCCAGGCATCGGTGGTGATGGTTGGCCATCTGTGGGCATAGTGGATCAGACGTCCCCCTGTGGGCTGCTGTCTTCCTTGGGGTAGAGAGGCTATGCCAAAGGAGTCAAAAACTCTCCCCAGGCTGGGCCGGAGCCGATGCCTGGCGGGGGCCTGGGAGCTGCTTACGGAGGTCTTGGCCATGTCCCTTGGTCTGCTGATCCTGCTAGGGAGCTGGGGAGGCCTGAAATTGTGGGTAGTTTTTGTAAGCAGCCCCCTTCCTCGGGTAAAAGGACTTTTTGCCCGAGCCCTTCCATCAGGGAGGGCCAGCGGTCTTTTTGGAGAGCCTGGTCCTTGTCACAAACTTGGTTGCCAACTCAGCAGCCTTTTTCTTCTTGGTTTACCAAGAAGGTTCTCCCCTCGGCATGGGACATAGACCAGTTTGTCCCAAACCCATTGCTTGAGGTCAGAAGACTGTAGCCAAGCTTGGAATCGGGCACCAATGCCTACCGCAGCTACTCTAGCTGCTGAGTTGAAGCCATCATAGGCTGCTAGAGTCAAGAATTTGGAGCATTCATGGATGGCTTTGGCCAGGTTCTTGAACCGCTGCAGGGGTTCCTCTGAGAGACCAGCCAAGAACCCAGCGAGCTCCTTCACCAGATCTCTCAGATACATGCCCATGAACAGCTGGTAGGCCTGGCCCGGCCAAAGAGCATCGAGCCTTGGTAGCACTTTCTGCCGAGGGCATCCAAGGTGTGGGTCTCCCTACCTAGAGACAGCCGACACATGGCTGACTCCACCATCATGGAGTTATGCGGTAGCTGTGACTTCTGGAAGCCAGGGCTTCGGCAGACTTGATACATTGAGCTGCTTGCTCACGATGGACACCAATGCTGGTGTTTCCCACATATGGAGCATTAGCCAATCCAGGATGGTGGAATGAGAACCGTGAGCGATTTCCTCGGTGGAGCCTCGTATTGGAGGATTTCTAGTTCCTCTGTCCTTTGATTCCATTGGGAATGTTAGAGCCTTTAGCATGTCCTACACAAAGTTGAGGAATGCCATGTCCTCGGGCAGGGACCAAAGCCGGGGCTCGGAGATTGGTGAGTTTGAGGGGATGTCGGAGTGGCAATGGGTGTCTGGGGACTCCTCATCCTCGGTCTCCCATTCCAAGAAGTTGGTCGAAGACTCGAGGGAAGGGTGGCTTCTTAAGATGAAAATCAGACAGATCCTTAGGCAAAAAGGAAGGGCCTGTCTGAAGCATTACCCCTTCAGAAGAAAAAGAGAAGAAGGGATCTCGACAGGAAAAAGCCTTGCCCGCATTCTCGGAGGTCCTGCGGCTGGTACCATGTGTGCTAGCCAGGGAAGACCTTGGTCCCGTGGAACGGGACTCAGATCTAGACCTCTACCAAGGATCAGCTCGGCCTCGGGACGTCCTCAGCATCGAGGGCCCGATGGTCTGGGCGGAGGAACCAGTTGTACTGGACAGCAACGCCCCCTGCTGGTCCATGAAGGCAGACAGGCTGCACTCCAGGGCTGCCATTCTGGTTACCAGTCCAGAAGGGTCCGTAGTTGTTGGCATGGGCACCGAGGAACTCAGGCCCGGTGCCGGTTCCCCCGAGGAGGAGTCCTCAACTAGGATGGGCTTGGCCATCAATGGCCGATCTTTGTGCGATTCCTTCCGGGTGACCTTGGTGGGCTGCACACACTCCGAGCCCTCAGACAGGCGTCATAGACTGCTGGACCTGACTCGGGGCTTACCCGACCTGCCAGAACCGTCCAGGGATGCCACCTTCGAGGGTTTCTTCTTCTTATGTTCCCTTGAGGGAGAACCCCTCTCTGAAGACCCATGGCGTCGACCAGGGTCTGCGGAGGTGCCATGGGAGTCCGAGGCTTCAGATGGGGCCTTGGCCTTTGGAAGCACTGGGGATTCCAGGAAAAACTTGTCGTGCTGCTGCTGGTTGCTCTTAAGGGCCTTAGAAGATATCTTTTTACAGAGACCACAGGCTGTAGGGTCGTGGTCCGGCCCTAGACAGCGTAGGCAGCAATCGTGTTTGTCAGTGAGGGAGATGATTTTTGTACACCGATCACACTTCTTAAAGCCACTAGTAACCATGGGGGAAAAAAGGACCCCAGCCAGGTCGAAGACCTGTGGTACTGCCAGTTGGAAAAAAGGTGCGAAGGCCACTGTTAGAAAAAAGTATACAGACCCAAGACTCAATGCCGGGGCAGCAGGCTCGGGTGGTGTGGACAAGTGCAAAGTTATGCACCTAGGAAAGAACAACCCAAGCTATGGTTACACTATGCAAGGTTCCACATTGGGAACCACTACCCAGGAAAAAGATTTAGGTGTCATCGTGGATAACATGTTGAAACCCTCTGCCCAGTGTGCAGCGGCGGCAAAGAGAGCAAATAAAATGCTAGGTATCGTAAGGAAAGGAATGGAAAATAAAACAAAGGATATTATAATGCCTCTGTATCGTTCCATGGTGCGACCGCACCTTGAATATTGTGTGCAATTCTGGTCACTGTATCTTAAAAAAGATATCGTGTTATTAGAAAAGGTACAGAGAAGAGCCACCAAAATGGTAAAAGGGATGGAAGGATACTCCTATGAAGAGAGGCTAAAAAGGTTAGGGCTCTTCAACCTGGAAAAGAGACGGCTGAGGGGAGATATGATAAGACTTCTATAAATTATTGAATGGAGTGGAACGGGTAAACGTAGATCGATTGTTTACCTTATCAGAATATAGAAAGACTAGGGGACATGCAATGAAGCTACAGGGTAAACTATTTAAGACTAATAAAAGAAAATATTTTTTCACTCAAGGTGTAATCAAACTCTGGAATTTGTTACCGGAGGATGTAGTAAAAGCTGTTAGTGTAGCTGGGTTTAAAAAAGGTTTGGACAAGTTCCTGGAGGAAAGGTCCATAAACCATTATTAAAAGGGACACGGGATATCAGTGCTTGACCCAATACAAGTATTGAGGAACCTGTGTCTTTTGGGGAAACTGCTAGGTACTTAAGAGCTAGATTGGCCACTATTGGAAACAGGATACTGGGCTTGATGGATCTTGGTCTGACCCAGTAGGCATATCTTATGTTCTTAGAGTACTGGTGCACAACTGGAGGAGAGTATGAAACTCAAGTACAAGATAATCAACATTTTCCAGGGGAAAACAGATGGACGTCTGAAGGGCTCCGTGGAAAAAAGGAGACCAAGTAAGATGGCATCCTTGGACGGGAAGGGCACCATGCATGGGCAGTGGCATCTCTCAAAGTCTTTCTTTGAAAGCTTGGGGAATGCTTCCATAAGGGCTCCATTGGTGCCGATGTCACCCATATGTGAGGACTGACTTCCTGCTTGTTCCCGGAGAATAGACTGATTAAGATTAAAATCATACAGATCCTTAGGCAAAAAGGAAGGGACTGTCTGAAGCTTTAACCCTTCAGAAGAAAAAGAGAAGAAGGGATCTCGACAGGAAAGCACCTGCAGCTCTGACAAACAACGAGCAGAAGTAATGGCGACTAGAAAAATCGCTTTTAAGGACAATCCTTAAGTGTGGCCCTTTTTAAAGGTTTAAAAGGAGGGTACGCGAGCGCTTGTAAAACAAGGGATAAATCCCATGGCGGGTAAAGAGACTGCCCCAGGGGATGTAAGGAACACACTTCACGAAGAAAATGACTCACATCCACATGAGAAGCGAGAGACCGACCTGCAATTGGACCACGGAAACGTCAAACCCGCAACTTAAACCTTCAAAGAATTTAAAGCAAGGCCCTTATCAAAACCATCCTGCAGAAAAGACAGACTATCAGGAACCAACATCCTCCAGGGTGACAGCGAATGCCAGGAACACCAAAACTCAAAAAGCTTCCACACCCGGGTGTACACTAAGGAAGTAGAAGGACAACGCACCTTAAGCAAGGAATCCACCATCTTGGACGAAAACCCTTTAAGGATTAAGCGGCTCCTTTCAAGAGCCAATCTATAAGCAAGTAAGAAGTCTGATCTTTCATGACTATTGGCTCCTGCCGTAGCAGACCCCTGCGAAAGCCCAGAACCAGAGGTTTGGACACCAGTAGACAAACCAGATAGGCATACCACAGGCACCAAGGCCAATCCAGCGCCACTAGAACTACTAGTCCAGGGTGAGTCTTGACCCTGCGAAGAACCCTGGCAATCATCGACCGCAGAAGAAAGAGGTAGAGAAGATTCAACGATGGCCAAGGCTGGACTAGAATGTCCAGACTCCGTGACCCCAGTTCCTTGTGGCGACTGAAGTAAGTGGGTACCTTGGCATTTGCCACAGTCTCCATGAGATTCAGACTGGGACAAATCCAAAGACGAACTAGGTGCTGAAAAGCCCAAAGAATGAGTTCCCACTCACTTGGATCTATGACATGATGACTGAGAAAGTCTGCTTGAACATTTTCCACTCCTGTGATGTTTTGAACCGACGGGGCAAGAAGGAAGTGGTCTGCCCAAGAAAAAGGAAGACACTTCTCCAGCGCGACTCCCAGACATTTGGTGCCCCCTATCTGTTGAGGTAAGACAAAGTCATGGCGTTGTCTGAGAGAATCCACACCGCTTGATTGCAGAACAGTGGTAGAAAAAAATGCAGAGACAACTGGGCTGCATGTGCTTCGAGCTGATTGATGGACCAAGCGGCTTCCGAGAGAGTCCAGGTGCCCTGCGCAGTCCAGCCAAGACAATGGGCACCCCAGCCCTTCAGACTGGCATCAATCTGGAATCCCCAGAGGGATCCCGCGAAGTAAACTGTCCAGACAGAGCCACCACCGGACACTATGATGAATGCTGGGTGGAAGAGGAAGCCGAACTTCGTAGTCCTGAGACAAAGGGAACCATCAACTCAGCAAGGAGTTCTGAAGAGGAAGCATGTGAGCTCAAGCCCAAAGAATCATCTCCAAAGTGAAAGCCATCGTACCTATAATTTGCAGGTTGCCCCAGACTTTGGGAGCTGTGACAGGAAGACATGGAGTTGACTGCAAAACATTTGGCATTGTCCTGAGAAAGAAGTATGCGACCCCGTCACCTATCGAAATGAGCTCCTAGAGAGTCAAGGGCAAGGACAGTCCTGGTTGTGATTGACCACCCATCCGAGACGCTCCAGAAAGGACACCACCCTGAAGATTGCAGTGCATGCTTCCTGATAAGGTTTTGCTCGGATGAGCCAATCTTCGAGATAAGGATGAATCCAGATTCCCTGACACTGCAAGGCTGCGGTGACAACCACCATGATCTTTGAAAAGGTAGAAGGAGCCGTGGCTAGAGTGAAAGGCCTGAAATTGAAAATGTTGGCCGAGAACTGTGAAACGCTGAAAGCGCTACTGATCCTCTGATGGGAATATGATAATATGCCTCTGCCAAGTCCAGAGATGCCATAAACTCATCCAGGCGAACAGCTAAAATTGCAAACTTGAGAATCTCCATGCAAAACCGAGGCACCCTCAAACAATGATTGACCCTCCTCGGAAAGAGGAATGGGACAAATTGCTCGAAGCTGCAAAAGCCGCTGGATTACGTCCTCTTTAAGGAGGATCTACACAGGCTATCCAAAAAGGCATCTCGAATGGGCTTGGCACAGTCTAGAACATATTCCTGACTGATTAATATCTAGTACCCAACAATCCGTGGTTATCCAGGCCCATTCGGGGAAGAAGAGGCTCAGCCAACAACAGACCTGCAGCACCCCAGAATGGGCTCCAAGCCCGTCAGCGGGAGGAACGAGTGGAAACTGAGAATTTCTGAGAGGATAAGTTGTCTCGCATGTGACGGACCGCACAAAAGGGCTGCCCTTTCGACACAGACTTAGAATAGGGAGGAAACTCTACCAGGATGATATCGCCTAGAGTCGCGAAACCGGGCCTGGGAGGTCGAGGACACAGAAACCCTTGAACCAGATCGAGGAGCAGCACTCTTAGAGACTTGTCTTCTGGCAAACGCTGTGGCTTCACCTCGCCCAGATCCTTAACAAATTTCTCAAGATCATCCCCAAAAAGGAGTATATCCTTAAAGGGAAGCTTGGCAAGCCACGCCTTAGAGGCCACATCCGCTGACCAGTGATGAAGCCAGAGCCACCATCTAGCAACCGTAATCATTGTTACCAAACGAGCTGCCAAGCAGAGAAGGTCATAAAGAACATCTGCTAAAAAGGCTGAAACAGACTCTAAATGCACTGAGGCAAGAGCTGATTCCACTTCAAGAGGGCCCGTGCTGCCCAGTCACCACAAACAGAAGCTTGCAAAGCCAGGGACAAAGAAGAGATAGCTGTCTTCAAGAGACTTTCAACCTTCTTATCCTGCTGATCCCGAAGGGATGCACCACCTTCCACGGGAATAGTAGTGTGCTTGGTAACCGCGTACCAGAGCATCCATTTTCAGAAATGAAGCCACTTGTCCAGATCCGCCAGCGACCAAAAATAGAAGAGAACAAGCTGCCTGGCCAAATTGAGGGTCACATCAGGGGTATCCCACACTAGGGGAACCATTTGTTGAAGTTCCTTCGGAAACGGGAAGGCTCTAGTAAGCTTCCTAATTCCCATGTGAATAAGATCTGCCTGAGCAGGATCTGACTGGGCAAGAGGATCAGAAATATGCAAAGTCTCAACTACTTGAGAAATCAGGGCAGGCAACTCATCCTTACAGAACAAACAAACCTCTTCAGAGTTATCCTGAAGGTCCCCATCCTTCTCAGGAGGAGACAACTTGCCATCTTCATGGTCAGAACCCGAAGCAACACTATCATCACCAGAAAAATGGTCATTCTTATCTTCGGCTGAGAAGCCCAAGAAACCTCTTTGAAGGAGCGCTCCCTATCCAAGGGAACATGGCCAGAATGAGACTACTTCCGAGAATCCTGAACTGTAGGAGCAGGAGATTTGGACTTCAACAGAGAAGAAGGATGAGGAGATGGAGAGAGAGAGCCCAGGCTTGGCGAAACAAAGCCATAACATATGCAGAACCAGAGTCTGAATCAAGAGGCTGCAGCAGATTCACGTTCTCAGGAAACCACACTGGAGACAGAAAGGCATCCCATGAACCTGGAGCCGGTACTGCTGAAGCTGATACCGGAGGTGAAGATGAAGCTGATACTGGAGGAGCCCCAGAATCGTCAGATTCATGGTCCGCTAAAGAAACAGCCTTCAAGGTCTCCCTATGATCAGCAGCAGAGGCAGCACATAACCTGTCCACCAAAGGAGCCAGGCATTAGGACAGAGCTGCAAAAAATTGACCATCGAGAAAAAAGAAGCCCCCCTACCATGAAAAAAACATGGAAGCTGCGAAAATGAATGAAATCTAGTGGAAAAAGCCCCACTGCAAAAGAGGCCTAAAACCGCAGCTGGCAAAAAATGACAGGAAAAATTGTTCCAGTCAGCCGCACAGAGAGCCGACAGCAAACCAAACACCAAGCCAGCTGACTGAAAGAAAACGAAGCAAACTCCCCAGAAAGCCAAAAATAAAATGCAGGAGAGAAAATCCAAACGGGGGAGAGGAAGGGTAAAGGGTGACTCACTGTTACTGCTGGAGCTCTACAGCTGCAATGCAAGTCTTGAAGTACACTAAAGAAAACACTAAAGAGACAGGACACCTAAAACTAAAAAAAATAAAAAAGTAGCTAAAGGGCATCCTAAAGCTTGAAGGGCTAGGCTCAACTGGTCCTCTGCGGGCTCAACTGGTCCTCCTGACCAGGAACACACCCCCCCACTCCCCCTTAAGGGCACTACACTGGTCCTCTTGACCAGGAGTCAACCTTCAAAATGCATGGGAAATGCCAGAGGGACACCTCATGTGCACCGTGGAGATCTCCAAAAGCAGCTACACTGGCATGCAATGTTCCCTCTAATTTTCTGTAGGCTGTGTGCGCATAAAATATCAGCTGTGTGCAGCTTTTGAAGGAAGGTTAAATTTTTGTGCGCCACATAACGACACTCGGAGTTATATACTTTAAAATTTGACTACACGTCAGAATACAGTATGTACACCACATTGATTTTAATCAAATTAAATGAAAATAAACGATTACTAAATGAAGCGGGAAATTTCTAGCAATTACAATCATAACTTTTAAATTTTAAGACGTCTGTGTTGTTTTCTATCAGAATCAGAGCCGTAATTTTTGTGCGCTCTGTTGTAAAGTATGTGCGCTCGCTCGGCGAGTGCGCGCGCACAGCTTAGAGGGAACAGTGCTGGCATGGCACTCTCCAAGTGGCAGCTAGGAGCTGAACGGGAAATCCACGATCTCCTGAAGACAGAGAAAAATACTGAAGGTGGTCTCTTGGAGACTCAGTATTTATACCTGTGATGATGTCACAAAGGCTTGGCAGTTTTTTTCTGTCTCCAACATCTGCTGGCAGGGGCTAATTACCCACTAGTCTAGACTGGTCTAGTAGGATAAATTGGAAAGAGTTATTTCCGAGAGCTGCTTCAGCTAGAGTAGAGGAAAGCTGCTTGTGGGACATAACTCTGTGCTTTAGTACTGGAAATCTATCCTGGGGAAAATCTCCACTACCTCAAAGCTCTCCCATCAGCGCTTCATATCCCACTTTTCCCAAAAATTCCTCTGCCTCATGCTCACATTCCCTTAGTAACTCCTCCATGGCTACCTCACACTCATCTTCCCCTGGAGCTCTTGTCATTTTGTCAAGCTCACCTTCCTTCACAAGTTCCTTTACACATTCTCATGGCCCTCTTCCATCAGACGCTCTTCCATTACTGTCTCATGCTTTCCTTCCCTCCATAGTTTACGCACTATTGCTTCATGCATCCTATTATTACCTCACTCTGCTTCTCTCAGAATTTTCCCCACACTAACGTCCTCTTCGTCGCCTCACCTACAAGAAATCACCTCTGCCAGGTATTTACTTTATCTGAGCTGAAGAGGGAATATTGCCTGTAAGTGATTAGGGCTTCTCAGTACTTCATACCTGTTCTGGTGGTCTCTGTGAAGACATCTGTTGAGACTCTTGCTGCTGGTTCAGTAGCCCTGCTGTGGCAGTGTTCTGCTCAGGCCCCACATTCCAGCGATTCCGACGCAGACGAGGGGCATTGTGAACAGGTGAGCCTCCAGGGGTTCCCTCAATGGGTGCAGGAGACTGCTGGTAGACAGTAGTGCTGCTTCTGGAAAAAGAATCTCTGCAAGGCTGCGGGCTGCAGGACTGGAAGTGAGACCAAGGGATGGAGCTTCACGTCACTACATGTATGCTTTTTCTTTGCTTTCACTTAATACTTAAGCCTCTCCCTGCTAATTGCATCCATTCAGCTACCACAATAGGAAAAGCCATGTTCAGCAAAGAAGTTGCAGCATAGCATTCTGTGAGCAGACCCCAAGTGCTGAAAGCAGCTGCTATGTTATTAGCTCAGCTGTTTACTTTTGTCCAAAATTCTTCTAATATTTTAAGATCATTTCTTTTAGCACAGAAAGCATGTTGCTCTGAAAATGTCACTACTCCTGCCCCTAAAGTGACTATGCAGCCGTTGAACAAAGGGATGGTCAAAAAGGAAAATAGATGGTCTATATGTAGGAGGGAGGTGAGCAGGGATTTGTGAGGGGAAGGAGAGAGGCAGGACTGTGTGGGATGGTGGGATGCAGGGATCTGGGAGAGGACAGGAGAGAGGGGGAAGGGATGTGAGCTGGGATATTTAATGGAGTCTAATACCTTTTTGCTGCTATTGGAAGATGATCGGGATCGTGACCTTGAAGATGACCCTGATGAAGAGCGGGATCTTCTGTGTGTTCTGGAGCTGGAGGATGATGTGGATCTTGAACGGGACCGGGATGCTGAGTCAGAGCCTGATCTGGACCGGGAGCGGGACCCTGTCCTGGAACTGAATCGGGACCTGTAACTAGAATGGGAAGAAGGGTTTGAAGTTGAGGAATGTGATGAAGAGGAGGAAGTTCTTCGCTGGCATGGAGAATAAGGGGAACGAGAGGCTGTTCTTTGTCTCTGAAAAAGCATCTGTGCTGGGTTCTCTGTGTTCCTCTCTTGTTCACATTCAGTGCTACAAAACTCTAGTACTTCTGTTATTGTCTGAGATTGCATGGTACCAGCCTGAAGATAGCTCATCTCATAAACTTCTGGAAGTTTAGCTAGATGCAGATCTTCCTCTCTGCACTGCTCATTTGCCAGATTACAATTCTCTGCCACTGCAGGGCCCGGGGATTCCACTCTTTGAGGCCCATACTCCAGATATTGTATTGTTTGGTCTGGGGATTCCACTCTATGTGGCTTAGACTCCAGATGTTGTATTGCAAAGCCTGGGCATTCCACTCTTTGTGGATCAGACTCTGCATGTTGTATTGCAAGGCTTGGGGATTCCACGCTCTGTTGCTTAGACTCCAGATGCTGTATTGCAAGACCTGGGGATTCCACACTCTGTTGCTCAGACTCCAGATGTTGTATTGCAAGGCCTGCGGATTCCACTTTCTGTTGCTCAGCCTCCAGATGTATTGCATGGCCTGGGGATTCCACACTCTGTTGCTCAGACTCCAAATATTGTATTGCAAGGCCTGGAGATTCCACTCTCTGTTGCTTAGACTCCAGATGTTGTATTGCAAGGCCTGGGAATTCCACTCTCTGTTGCTCAGACTCCAGATGTTGTATTGCAAGGCCTGGAAATTCCACTCTCTGTTGCTCAGACTCCAGATGTTGTATTGCAAGGCCTGGGGATTCCACACTCTGTTGCTCAGACTCCAAATGTTGTATTGCAAGACTTGGAGATTCCACTCTCTGTTGCTCCAAATGTTGTATTGCAAGGCCTGGGGATTCCAAACTCTGTGGCTCAGACTCTGGATGTTCTATTGCAAGGCTTGGAGATTCCATTCTCTGTGGCTCAAACTCCAAATACTGTATTGTAAGGCCCAGGGATTCCACTCTCTGTGGCTCAGACTCTGGATGTTCTATTGCAAGGCCTGGGAATTCCATTCTCTGTGGCTCAGACTCAGGGTCTTGTATTGTAAGGCTCGGGGATTCCAGTCTCTGTGGTTCAAACTCAAGACCTTGTATTGTTTGGCCTGGGGAATCCACTCTCTGTGGCTCAGACTCAGGATCTTGTATTGTAAGGCTTGGGGATTTCATTCTCTGTGGCTCAGACTCAAGATGTGTTGTATGACCTGTGGAATCCATTCCATGTTGCTCAGTCTCTGGATCTTGTATTGTAAGGCCGGGGGATTCTACCCTCTGTGGCTCAGGCTTAAAATGTTGGATTGTAAGGTCTGGGGATTCCACTCTCTGTAGGTCAGACTCTGGATCTTGCATTGTAAGGCCTGGAGATTCCACTCTCTGTGGATCAAACTCTGGATCTTGTATTAAAAGGCTTGGGGAGTCCAATCTCACTGTTTTTGACTCTACATCTTGTATTGAGGATTTTTGATTCTGTCTCTCAGATTCTGATTCTTCCGCTGGAGGATCAATAGATTTTCGTCTCTGTCTTTCAGGCTCTGGATCTTGTGCTGCAAGAACCAGGGACTCCTGTCTCAGAATTTCAGACTTTACCTCTGCAGGGTCGAGAGATTCCTTTCTTAGTGTTTCAGACATTAGCACTACAGAGTCTGGGAATTCCTGTCTCAGTATTTCAGACTCCAGCACCATAGGGTCTGGAAATTCCTGTCTCGATGTTTCAGACTGTAGCACTACAGGGTCTGGGGATTCTTGTCTTGATGTTTTAGACTCTAGCACTATAGGGCTCAGGAATTCCTGTGACATTAGCTCAGCTGTTAGATCTTGTGTTACAGGGCCCAGGAATTCCTGATTTTGTCTTTTGGGTCCTAGATCTTGCACCTCAAAGTCTGGAGATACTTGTGGTTGTCTTTCAGATGCCAGATTTTGTGCTACAGGGTCTGGGGATTCCTGCTTTTCTCTCTTCAGCTCTACCTTGTGCAGTGCAGGACCAAGAGATTCCATTTTATGCCTCTTATACTTTAGACCGTGTACTTCATGACCCAGTGATATTGCATCTTTCACTGTAGGGACCAAGGATCCCTGTCTCTGTTTTTTCTGCTGTAGTTCCTTGCAGACAGGAGAAAGGGGTCTCTTGATTGTCTCTGTAACCTCAGAGAGTGATGAAGGCTTTGCCTTTTTTTCCTTGACTCTGAAGAATTGGGCTGGTGATGGTGACTTCCTCTCTGCCTTAACTGATACAGGGTAAGCCACTATGGGAGCCCAGTGGCCTGTTTTCTCTAGTATGTGAAAACATGAGCCTTGTAAGGGAGGCAATTCCTCTGCTTTTTCATTCATAGGTGAAGGTTTTCCTCTTGGAGATGTCTTTTCCTTGGCATTCTCGACCAAAGGTGCACATTGATCTCCAAATGCTTCCTTAGTCATTAAAGGGGGCACCTTCTCCTCCAGCAAGGCAGAATCCTTCCCTTCCTGCACTTCATGGGATGATGGAGACCTGCCAGCCACCAGCAGGGATGACTGAGATACAGTCACTGTTTTTTTCCTCTGTCCATCCCTATGCTTCCTCTCTACTGCTGGAGCCCTGACAGCTTTCCACTCTTCCTCTTCTTCCTCATCTTCTTCCTCATCTTCTTCTTCATCTTCTTCTTCTTCCTCTGCCAGCTTGACATCCCACTCCAGTTTGGCTCTCCGTGGTCTGAGGGGTGGATCTTGCTCTTCCTCAGCTAAGGTCTTCTTTGCTTTAGCCTAGCAAAAGAAAGTGGTAAAAGCAGAGAATTATGACAAAGCATGAGAGCTCCAGACAACTTTATCTACACTGATGTGTACTGATATAGAGGACAATATACCACTTTTCATGGTTATAAAAGCGGTTTACATTTAACTCAAACATTATGCATGGAACAGGCATAAAGTGTAGCTACTTACCTGTAACAGGTGTTCTCCAGGAACAGCAGGAATCAGTCCTCACATATGGGTGATGTCGGCACCGGCAGAGCCCGTGCGGAGCATTTCCCCAGCTTTCAAAGAAAGCCTTTGGGAATGCCTCTCCGTCCAAGGGTGCCATCTTGATCAGTCAGATGACCTCAGGCAAAGATAAAAAATACCAAGAGCAGTGGGCAACTCCAAGGGAAGGTGGGTGGGTTGTGAGGACTGATTCCTGTTGTCCCTGGAGAACACCTGTAGGAACACAAAGGGAGCAGGGCCCTCTCAGCAATAGCAGAAACAAAAGGGGCGAAGGCCAGGGTGGCTTACACTATATGCTGCATGTTAGATTTTAACGGTTGATTGGCCCTGAGTTATTACTTGGAAAGGGTCTTTTTCAAGACCTTCATTCCCATATGGTGCTTCACATGCGTACCCCCCGATGAAGGCTTCCCGCCGAAATGCGTAGGGGATTTACCAAATTAAATATCAGCACCTGTGGCCACCTCCTGGCCTTCGCCCCTTTTGTTCCTGGAGAACACTTGTTACAGGTGAGTAACTACGCTTTCTCCAGAAACAAGCAGGAAGTCAGTCCTCACATATGGGAATCCACAGCTACAGGCTACCGAGGACCTGTAGAAAAGTGCCACGGCAAGCCGTGAGCAGACACTGGTAACTGAAGACAGCCTGAGGACCCCAGATCCCTGGAAGACCACACTCCAAGTAGCTGCAGAAGGGTCGGAGGACCGGAGTTGCCTAAACCCCAAATAAATTACAGAGTAGGCCTGGCCGAACGCACTGTCCCAACTGGACTCCCTCTCCAGGCAGTAATGCATCGTGAAGGTGTTAGCCGAGGACCAGGTTGCGGCTCGGTAGATGTCCATCAATGGCATGGAGCGTAGGTGGGCCACTGATACCACCCTCACACAAACACTGTGCACTGTGACTCAGCAGTCCAGCGGTAGCCCGACCTGAGCCTGGGCAAAGGCAATGCAGTCTGCCACCCAGATGGAAAGGGTCCGCTTGGTGACTGTGAGCCCCAAGTGGGCAGGGTTGTAGGAGACAAAGAGCCGCTCGTACCTGCAGTGAACCTGCGTATGCTGCAGGTAGAAGGAGAGATCCTTCCTACAGTCAAGGGTATGGAGGACCGCCGACGCCCGGTCGGCATGGGGCTTCGGAAAGAAGGTCTGCAGCACTATCTCCTTGTTGAGGTGGAAATCCGAGACAACCTTTGGGAGAAACTTGGGGTATGGTCGGAGAACCACCTGATTCCCGGAGAATCATCAGGGCCTGAAGCTCACTGACCCTCTGGGCTGAAGTGATGGCCACCAGAAAAACTACCTTCCAGGAGAGGTGCCGAAGCAAGCAGGATGCCATCGGCTCAATGGGCGGCTGGGTTAGCCACGTGAGGATGACATTGAGATCTCACTCCGCCAGAGGTGGCCGGATGAGGGGCTTGGAAAGAAGCAGCCCGCACATGAAGCGGGAAACCAGCGGTGACCTGAGAGGGTCTGCCCCCGACTGGGTGGTGGTTGGCCAAGATAGCGCTCAGGTGGGCCCTGACCGAACTGAACTTCAAGCCCGCTTGCGACAGATGGAGCAGGTACTTTAGGACCAAGTGGGTAGGTCAAGAGAACGGGTTGGTCCGTATCCCCGAGCACCACACCAAGAACCAATGCCATTTTAAAGGCATAGGCCCTCCTAGTCGAGTCCTTGCACGAGGCCAGCAATATGTCCTCGATCTCCACCGGGAGAGGGAGGGGCTAGAGCGACCCGCTCAGCTGCCAAGCCATGAGGGATAAGGACCTCAAGTTCAGGTGAAATAGCAGACCCTCCTCCTGTGTCAACAAGCCTGGCGTGCTGCCGAGGGGAACCGGAGGCTCCAACGAGAGGCGGAGCAGCAGTGAGAACCAGGCTGCCGAGGCCACTGCGGGGAGAAATCACCAAGACCCAGTCCCGCTATATCTTGAGGAGAGCTCAAGCTATGAGTGGAGTGGGGGAAATGCATACAGGGGGCCACGCGTCCACAACAGCAGAAAGGCATCTGAGGCTTCCCTGTTCGGGTGGGGAACTGGGCCGTAGAACCGCGGGAGCTGCGAATTCGCCAGGCTGGTGAAGGGGTCTAGGACCCCGGAGTGCCCCGCCAGAACAGCCACTGTGCCGTCTGCAGGCAGAGGTGCCACTTGTGTGGCTGGAGGATCCAGCTTAGCCTGTCTGCCAGGACATTGTCTTGGCCCGGGAGATAGGTGGGCCATAGGGCTATGCCTTGGCAAATCGCAAAGGACCACAAGGCTACCGCCTCCAAGCAGAGGTGGAAGAGCTGGTGCCCCCCTGCTTGTTCATATAGAACATTGCCACCCAGTTGTCCGACTGGACAAGCACCGCCTGGTGGTGAACGCGGTGCCTGAGCACCCAGAGTGCAAGAAGGTAGATCAGCTGCTGGGACTCCTCCAGGGACCGTCCCCTGCATAGGGAGCTCCAGGGATCTGTCCTTGGTCCAATTCTTTTTAACATTTTATTTATTTATTTTATTTACATTCTCTTATATACCGCGCTATTCTGCATCAGTGCGGTTTACATTGAACAAACTGAAATTACATTGAACAGGGCATTATAACTTGGAGATAACTATTTTACAGGGAACATGGGCTATGGAGGGTTAAGTGGCTTGCCCAAGACCACAAGGAGCACCTGTGAGACTAGAAACCCCAGTCCTTCTGGCCCAAGGTTACTGTCCTCTAGTGGGATTTGAACCCCCGACCTTCCGGCCTGAAGTACCTTGCCCCAACCACTAGGCTACTCCTCCACTCCATCTTTGTTAGTGATATAGCGGAAGGGCTGTCGGGTAAGGTTTGCCTCTTTGCAGATGATACCAAAATCTGCAATAGAGTAGACACCCAGGAAGATGTAGATAACATGAGGAGGGATCTAGCTAAGCTTGAAGAATGGTCTAGAATTTGGCAGCTGGGATTTAATGTTAAAAAATGTAAGGTCATGCATTTGGGCTGCAGCAATCCAAGGGAGCAATATAGTATAGGGGGTGAAGTACTTTTGTCCACTAAAGAAGAGCGGGACCTAGGCGTGGTTGTGTCTGATGATCTTAAAGTAGCTAAACAGGTAGAAAAGGCGACGGCAAAAGCTAGAAGGATGCTTGGGTGCATACAGAGAGGAATGGCTAGCAGAAAAAAGGAGATGATAATGCCTCTGTATAAGTCTTTGGTGCGACCTCATTTGGAGTATAGTGTGCAATTCTGGAGACTGCACCTTCAAAAGGATGTGAACAGGATGGAGTTGGTGCAGAGGGTGGCTACTAAAATGGTTAGTGGTCTTCATTATAAAGCATATGAGGACAGACTTAAGGATCTTAATATATACACCTTAGAGGAAAGGCGGGATAGAGATGATATGATTGAGATGTTTAAATACCTCCGTGGCATAAATGTTCAGGGAGAGAGCCTCTTTCAATTGAAAGCAAGTTCTGCTATGAGGGGACATGGGATGGGGGTGAAGGGAGATAGATTCAGGAGTGATATGCAGAAATATTTCTTTACGGAAAGAGTAGTGGATCCGTGGAATAGTCTCCCAGTGGAGGTGGTAGAGATGAGGACAGTAACTGAATTCAAAAAGGCATGGGACAAACACAGAGGATCTCTAAAGGTAAAAAGGGGACTGTTATGGAAGGACAGACTAGATAGGCCATGTGGTCTTTGTCTGTCGTCATATTTCTATGTTTCTATGCAATGTGCTCCCCAGCCCATGAGGGAGGCATCCGTAGTCAAAGCCACATTGTGCTGTGGGGCCTGGAACGGCATGCCTCGAAGCAGATTCCGGGCATCCAGCCACCAGTCGAGGGACTTGGTCAGCTGGGGATTGAGCATGTGCAGTCGGGCATCGGGGAAGACGTGAACTGTCGAGGTCATATGGCCGAGGAGACAGAAGATTGCTCGAGCCGATACTGTGTCGCAGCGCTGAACCGCAGATGCCAGAGCGATAAGGTGGTCTGCCCTATCCTGGGGAAGGAAGGCTGTCGCCTGCTGAGTGTGGAGGCACATACCGATGAACTCCAGGGATTGGGCTGGAGTGGGGTGAGACTTTGAGTAACTGACTACGAAGCCGAGATGCTCAAGGAGGTGGATGGTGCGGACAGTGACCTACTGTGCCTCGTCAGCTGTCTCTCCTGTAACGAGCGAGTCATCTAGATAAGGGTAGACAAAGGTACCTTGCAACCAAAGGTGGGCTGTGGCTACCGTGAGGCATTTGATGAACACTCGCGGGGCGGACACAAGGCCGAAGGGAAGCACCCTGAATAGGTAGTGGTTCCCTTGTACCCTGAAGCGCAGGTATTCCCTGTGTTTGGGATGGACGAAGATGTGAGCTTACGCATCTCAAAGGTCCAAGGAGCATAGCCAGTCACCCTGCTGGAGGAAGGATAGCAAGGCACCAAGGGAGAGCATTTTGAATTTCTCCCACACCAGGTATTTTTTGAGGTTTCTTAAATCGAGGATGGGTTGGAAACCGCCCGTCCGTTTTGGCACAAGGAAGGTAACAGAAGTAGAACCCGCAACCTCTGAGGTGCAGCGGAACCACTTCCACTGCTCGTTCCTCAAGGAGTTTGGCAAGCTCCTGCTCCAAGAAGACCTGGTGTGCAGGGAGCCGAGGGGGCTCCGCGGGCAAAAGGCTGGTGGAAGCCGGTCCAGGTGAAGGAGGTAACCCTCCTGGATGACCTGGAGGACCCAGGTGTCCGAGGTGACAGACTCCCATTGGAGAGCAAAGTGGACCAGGCACCCTCCCACCGGTAGCTGGGTCTTTGGACTGGGCCAGTGCCGGGGTCTGGCTTTTGGGTCCCTTTGGCTTACGCAGGCCCTGAGGACCGCTCTTGCTCTGTCTGCTTTGGGGTGGAGTTGGTGTTGGGGGGTAAGGTGGGTAGCCCCGGCAGGGAAGACCCTTCCTTTGGAAGAAAGGCTTTTTGCCCTGTTGCTTCTTCCGCAGGAGGGAGGAAGTCTTTTCGTGAGAGACGGGTGTGAGTAACATACTCCGTCTCAATCTCCGCTGCTTTGTTTTCCATTGGTTTACCGAACAATTGCTCGCCCAGGCACAGTACATCAAGCAGTTTTTCCTGGACCCATTGTTCGAGATCTGAGGACTGGAGCCAGGCCTGCTGCCTGGCCCCGATACCAGCAGCCGCTATCCGAGTGGAGGACTCAAAGCTGTCATATGCAGCACGAGAAAGGTACTTTGAACAGTCCCCCACTGACTTCAGGAGGGACTCGAAATGACGGAAATAATCGCCATCGAGGCATGCCTGGAAAACTCCAAACTCCTTCGTGAGGTCACGAAGAAACATGCCTATGTATAGCTAGTAAGCCTGGATATGTCACGCCAGCATGGAACCTTGATAGGCCTTATGCCCGACTGCGTCGAAGGCACAAGATTCCCTGCCCGGCAGGACCGAATAGTGAGTTTTTGGGGTCTTTTGCTTCCGCATGGCGGACTCCATCACCATCGAGGTATGAGGAAGCTGGGTACTCACTGGACCCTGTACATGGTGTCCAGGGCGCTTGATGACAATGGGAATAGACACAGGTGTCTCCCACATGCGGAGGAGCAGCCGGGCTAGGATGGGTGGAACCGAGATCACGAGGGATTCCCTCGGCAGAGCCTCGTATTGTAAAACATTGAGTTCTTCCGCACGGGGCTTCTCTTCAGACTGCATGGAGAGCGCTAGGGCTGGAGCCATATCCCACACAAACTCCAGAAAGCGTAGTTACTCACCTGTAACAGGTGTTCTCCAGGGACAGCAGGAATCAGTCCTCACTTATGGTGACGTCGGCACTGACGGAGCCCGCACGGAGCAATTCCCCAGCTTTCAAAGAAAGCTTTTGGGATTGCTGCCACGCATGCGTGGTCCTCTTCCCGCCCAAGGGTGCCATCTTACTCAGTCAGGTACCTTAGCTTGATGGCAAGGGAAGGACAAAAATGTAGCAACTCATCAGTGGAGATGGGAGGGTAGTGAGGACTGATTCCTGCTGTCCCTGGAGAACACCTATTACAGGTGAGTAACTACGCTTTCTCCAGGAACAAGCAGGAAGTCAGTCCTCACTTATGGGACTCCCTAGCTATAGGATACCGAACCTGTAACCAAAAAATGCCTCCGCGAGGCTATAAGCAGAAGCCGAAGCTCGAAGGAGCCCGAGTCCTTGGGTCGAAACCCTCAGTAGCCGTGAAGAAGGGTCGGAGGGCAGAAGTTGCTTATACCCCAAACAGATTACGGAGTACAGCCTGGCCAAAGGCGCTGTCCCGGCAGGACTCCCTTTCCAGGCAGTAGTGGGCAGTGAAAGTGTTCATAGAAGACCAGGATGCCGCCCGGCAAATGTCTATCATGGGCACGGAGCGCAGTGAGGCCACTGAGGCCGCTTTGGCTCGGACCCCATGAGCAGTGACTTGACGATCCAGAGGGATGCCCGCCTTCGCATGGGCGAAAGCGATGCAGTCCGCCACCCAAACGGAGAGGGTGCGCTTGTTGACTGCTTGCCCCTGCCTATTGGGATCGTAGGTCACAAAAGGTCTGTCAGAGCTGTGGTGAGTCTGGGTACGCTGCAAGTAGAAGGCGAGTGCCCGCTTTCAGTCAAGGGTGTGGAGAGCCGCCAACGCCTGATCAGCGTAGGGCCTCGGGAAGAAGGTCGGGAGCACTATCTCTTGGTTGAGATGAAAGGCTGACACGACCATAGGTAAGAACTTAGGATGGTTCCGGAGGACCACTCTGTTCCGATAAAACCTGGTGTAAGGGCCACCAGCCATGAGTGCCTGAAGCTCACTGACTCGGCGAGCCAAGGTCTGTGCCACCAGGAAGGCCACCTTCCAAGACAAGTGCTGGAGCAAACACGTCACCATCGGCTCGAAGGGTGGACGAGTGAGCTGCGTGAGTACCACATTCAAGTCCCATTCCGCCGGTGTGGGATGGATGAGTGGCTTGGATAACAGAAGGCCCCGCATGAAGTGGGAGACTAGTGGCTGCCCCGAGAGAGGCTTTCCCTCGATAGGGAGATGATTAGCCGATATGGCGCTCAAATGAACTCTAACAGAGTTTGACCTCAGCCCTTTCCTCCAGAGCTGCAGGAGGTACTGGAGAACCCACCGAACCGGGCAGAAGGGGTCAATCTGGTGATCCGAGCATCAAAGAAGCGTTTCCACTTGAAGACATAAGCCCGCCTAGTGGAGTCCTTCCTCGAGGCAAGGAGGATTTCATCGACCTCCTCTGGAACAGCCAGAGAGGCTAGAGCCACCAGGCTGTGAGGGATAGGGAAAGTAGGTTTGGGTGTAGTACCCGACCCTCCTCCTGCGTCAGGCAAGTCCCTGGCAGAGCCCAAGGGAATCGGAGGCTCCGACGACAGCCAGAGCAGGGGCGGGAACCAAGGCTGCCAAGGCCACGAGGGGGCCACGAGAATCAGCGATGCCCCATCCCTTTGGGCCTTGAACAGAGTCCTCGCAATGAGGGGGAAAGGAGGGAATGCATATAGGAGACTGGAGAACCAGTCCAGGAGAAATGCATCGGGGCCCTCCCTGCCCGGGTGTGACATCGGGCCGCAGAAGCGAGGGAGCTGCGTGTTCTAGGGGCTGGCGAAGAAGTCCATTGCTGGTGTGCCCCAGCGCAGAAACAGCCACCCTGCCACTCTGGGATCCAGGCGCCACTCGTGAGGTCGAAGGATTCTGATGAGTCTGTCCGCCAGGCCATTCTTCTGACCTGGGAGATATGTCACCTTGAAGGACATCCTCCGTCGGGCGGCAAAGGAGCAGATGAGGACTGCCTCCCTGCAGAGGGCGCGTGCATCCCCGTGCCCCCCCCCCTCTTTGTTGATGTAGTTTTGTAGAACATTGCTACCCGGTTGTCGGTCTTCATCAGAACCAAATTCCCGCTGAGGACATCCTCAGAGGCCCTGAGGGCCCACCGGATGGCTCAGAGCTCAAGCAGGTTTATCTGCTGCTCAGTCTCCACAAGCGAGCATTGTCCCTGTGTGCAGAGGGACCCACAATGGGCTCCCCACCCCAACAGGGAAGCATCTGTGGTTAGCACCACATTGTGCTATGGGGCCTGGAAGAGCGATCCCTGCAGGAGGTTGCGGGGGTTTTTCCACCAGTTCAGGGACAAACGAAGGTCGGGAAGAACCCTGGCGGGGTCCCTGAGGTGTCCAAGGGACTGCCTCCATTGGGAGCTGAGACACCACTGGGCCGTCCGCATGTGCAGATGGGAGTGAGGAACCACATGCACGGTCGAGGCCATGTGGCCTAAGAGACTGAGCAGTGACCTGGCGAGCATTCTGGACGCGAGCCGCCAGAGCTTGAGGGGGGGTGGAGCGATCCACCGGCAAGAAGGCAATGGCCTGCTGAGTATTGAGGTGCACCCCTATGAACGCGAGAGCCTGTGTCAGCTCGAGGTGAGACTTTGAGGTAGTTAATCAAGAACCCCAAGCTCTCCAAGAGGAGGACAGTGCGCGACATCACTTGCTGGGCCTCCTCAATGGAGGAGCCCATAACGAGCCAGTCATCGAAGTAGGGAAAGATGAGCGGCGGCCACGACGAGGCACTTTATGAAGACCCGCGGGGCGGATGCAAGACCGAAGGGAAGCATCCTGTACTGGAAGTGCTCTCCCTGCACCCTGAAACGCAGGTACTGCCTGTTTTGGGGTTGGATCTAGATATGGGCGTAAGCGTCCTTCACATCCAAGGAGCATAACCAGTCGCCCAGCCGGAGGAAGGGCAGCAGCAAGCCAAGAGATAGCAACTTGAATTTCTCCCGAACCAAGAACTTGTTCAGCTTGCAGAGGTCGAGGATGGGTCGAAGACCCCCCCGTCTTTTTCGGGATGAGGAAGTACCGGGAATAAAAGTCCTGACCTCGAAGGTGGGAAGGGACCTTCTCGACTGCCCGTAAGGGCAAAGAGGGAGTGTAATTCCTGCTGCAGCAAGAGCTGGTGTGCGGGGAGTTGAGGAGGCTCTGCCTTGGAGAAAGGGGTGGAAGCCTGTCGAAGTGGAGGCGGTAGCCCTCCCGGATGACCTGGAGGACCCAAGTGTCCGAGGTGATAAGTGCCCACGATGGGGCGAAGTAGGACAGGCGTCCCCACACTGTCTGCTGCATCGCCGCAGGTGAGAAGCTATGCCACTGATGTCAAAACCCCTGCGGGGGCAGTTGGAGAGCCGGCGTCTGGGTCTTCGGGCCCTTTGGTTTACCTTTGTGGCAGTGGTCGTAGCCGGGTACGGCGGGTAGCCGCAGTACTGGAGGCCTTTCCTGGGGAAGAAGGGCTTCTTGGTAGGCTGCTTCTTCCGAGGCAGCGTAGAGGTATTACGGGAGAGATGGGTCCTAGCAGTGTACTCTGTCTCAATCTCAGCCGCCTTCTCCTCCATTGGCTTACCAAAGAATTGTTTGCCGAGGCAGAGCACGTCCAGGAGCTTCTCCTGCACCCACTGCTCCAAATCCGAAGATTGGAGCCAGGCCTGGTGGCGGGTTCTGATGCCTGTGGTCGCCACCCGAGCCGAAGTCTCGAAGCCAACATAGGAGGCTCGAGAGATATACTTGGAGCAGTCAGCTACTGATTTCAACAAGGTGCGGAACCTGTCGAGAGGCTCGCCCTCGAGGCCTGCGAGAAACCACCAAGTTCTTTTGCCAAGTCATGGAGGAACATACCAATATATAGTTGGTATGCCTGGATGCGACAAGAGAGCATGGAACCTTGATAGGCCTTGCCGCCCAGGGCATCAAGGGCTCTCAATTCTCGGCCCGGAGGAACCGAGGAATGGGACTTCGGGCTTTTCTGCTTCCTCATGGCTGATTCCACCACCATCGAGGTGTGAAGAAGTTGGGTCTTTCGGAAGCCTGGTCCTCGCTGCACCTTGTACATTGTGTCAAGGTGCTTTCTCACAATGGGGAACCAAGGCCGGGGCCTCCCATATGCAGAGCAATAGCCGAGATAGAATCGGCGGCACCGGCACAATGAGGGATTCCCTAGGCGGGGCCTTCTACTGAAGAATACTGAGTTCTTCAGCGCGAGGATCCTCCTCAGCCTGGGTGACCAGATTGAGGGCCCGAGCCATGTCCCGAATAAACACCAGAAATGAGGTGTTCTCGGGCGGTGAACACCACTGAAGACCAGGCAGAGAGGGGCATGAAGGGAGATCCTGGCGGGATTCCCAGTCCGAGAAGTCGGTCGAGGGATCCGAGCCGGGCGGTTCGCCCTTTCCGATAGCCGGCGGCCTGGATCTGGAGGCCCTGGATGAACTTGCCCCCAAGGAACAGGAGAGCGAGCGAGACCGACATCGAGGACCCTTATGAGGCCCGTGGCTCTCGAGGGTTTCCTGGACGGATTTGGGTGTCCCTCGCAAGGGACCCAGTCTCTGGGCGCAGGTCAGCAAAGCATAACTTTGCACTTGTCCACATTATATTTCATAGAAACATGACGGCAGAAAGAGACCACATGGCCTATCTAGTCTGTCCTTCCATATCAACCAGTACAACAGTCCCCTTTTTCCCTTTAGAGATCCTCTGTGTTTGTCCCGTGCTTTTCTGAATTCAGATGCTGTTGTCATCTCTACCACCTTCACTGGAAGACTATTCCACGCATATGCCACTCTTTCCGTAAAGAAATATTTTGACATATTACTTCTGAATCTATCCCCTTTCATCCTCATCCTATGTCCCCTTGTAGCACAGCTTGCTTTCAATCGAAAGAGGCTCTCCTCCTGTGCATTTATGCCACGGAGGTATGTAAACGTCTCAATCATATCACCTCTATCCCGACTTTCCTCTAATGTATACATATTAAGATCCTTAAGTCTGTCCTCATATGCTTTATAATGAAGACCACTAGCCATTTTAGTAGCCACCCTTTGTACCGACTCCAACCTTTTTATATCCTTTTGAAGGTGCGGTCTGCCATTTGAACATCCAGTCTTCCAATTTATCAAGACCTTCTTGCAATTTTTCACAATCCTCTTGGGTTTTAACAACTTTGAATAATTTTGTGTCACCTGCAAATTTGATTGCCTCACTTGTCATTCCCATGTCCAGATCATTTATGAATAGGTTAAAAAGCAGCGGACCCAGCTATTCACCTTTCTCTATTGGGAAAGTTGGCCATTTAGCCCTACCCTAGGCTTTCTATCTTTTAACCAGTTCCTGATCCACAGTACTACACTGCCTCCTATCCCATGACTTTTTAATTTTGCCAAGAGTCTCTCATGAGGGACCTTGTCAAAGACTTTCTGCAAATCCAGATACACTATATCAACCAACTCACCTTTGTCTATCTGTTTATTCACACCTTCAAAAAAACATAACAGATTAGTAAGACAAGACCTTTCTTGGCTAAAGCCATGTTGGCTGTCTTCCATTAAGCCATGACTATCTACATGTTCAGTAATTTTATTCTTTATGATGTTTCTACCATTTTTCCCGGTACTGACGTCTGTAGTTTCCTGGATCACCCCTGGAACCCTTTTTAAAAATTGGATATCCTCCAGTCTTCATTTATTACAGATGATTTTAATGATAGTTCACAGATTACTAATAGTAGGTCTGCAATCTAATATTTCAGTGCTTTCAACACCCTTGGATGTATACCATCCCGTCCAGGTGATTTGCTACTCTTCAATTTATCAAATAGTTTATTTATTTGGTTCTTCTATACTGCCCTTTCCAGAGATCAGGGGCAATCAACAGAATGAAACAGAACAAGTTACATGGAACAGTAGTTAAACTATTTATAAGAACATATGTTAGAAATCAAATTTTGTAAAACTTAGTAGAGTTTAATAGATCCACTACTTTGGTGATGTAAACTAAGGTGTGGTGTAACTATTTACATAGGTAAAAAGTGTATTCTGTAATTTTAAGAAGTAAGGATCAGCCACTACGTTATAGTTGTGCAATGGAGCCTTAATTTTTAATATTACATAGTTCACTGATTGTGAGCGTTTAATGAGAGAAGGTGTGGTGGGTGTGAGAGGGTAGTGATTGGGGAGGGCCTTGGGTTAGTGGGTTCTTCCTTGAGTGTGTTGTTTGTCTGTTTGGGGGGGGGTTCCAGTTGAATTTCCAAAATGTTCAGTGAATAGGAATGTTTTGAGTCCTTTTCTAAATAGCTGCAGGTCTTTGGTCATGCAATTTGCTAATGGCAGATCATTCCAGAGGCTGGTTGCAGTGAATGAGAAGGCTCTAGAACTTGTGTTTTGTTTCGTCCTATGAATGGCATTGGGTATCACAAGAGAGTGGTTTGCGTTTTGTCTATGTGCCCCGGATTCTAGTGGTGTATGTAGGAGGGTGGTTATGTAGGAAGGGGAAATGTTATTAAGCGGTTTGAATGTTGTTATAAGTATCTTATATTTTATCCGACACATTACTGGGAGCCAGTGTAGGTCTTGTAGGATAGGGGTTATATGTTTGGTTAGGCGGGCTTTGGTGACAACCCTGGCAGTGATGTTTTGGGCCCTCTGGAGTATTTTTATATTTTTGACTGGTAATACGTGTAGTAGACTATTACAATAGTCGAAGTGAGGGGTAATTAAGGTGTGGACTACTGACTTAAAGTCATAGGTGTCCAGGAAGGGTCAGATGCTGCATGGCTTTTAGCTTAAAGAATATGGTTTTTACTATTTGTTTTATATAGGGGAGCATGATTATGGTGTGATCTAATATTATACCACTTGTTTAACAAGGAGGACTATATTGTTGATCGTGATGGTTTTAGGCGGAACGGCACCTTGATTCCTCGATACAAACATAGCTTCAGTTTTTTGAAATTGATACTAAGGTGGTTTTGTTTTTAACCAAGATTCAGTTGCTCTTATGCATTCTGATAGATATAAACAACCCCCCTACCTCAATCTATGGGGAAGGACAGCATAATGTCGTCAGCATAAATGTAATGACCAATGTTGAATTTCCTGAATATGTCTGTAATGGGTTGCAAATATAATTTAAAAAGTAAGGCTGAGAGCGCCAAGCCTTGTGGTATTCCTTGATCTTGGGGGAATGTCTCTGAAATTTCTTAGCCCATTTGGAAATGCAGCTTATGGTTTGATATGTATGACTTAAACCAATGAAGGACAGTACCTCCTATGCCTAGTTGTGACAATTTCCTGATTAGTGTGTTATGATTGATATTGTCGAATGCTGATGCTATATCTATAAAGAGGAGAATGAGTCCTCGCTTATGGTCATCTGTACCTCTGATACATTGAACAGGTTCAGTCCGGCACTGTTCAATGTATTTGTGAGTGATATTGCTGAAGGACTGAATGGAAAAGTCTGTCTTTCTGCAGACGACACGAAAATTTGCAACAGAGTGGACTCCCCTGAGGGAGTGGATAACATGAGGAAATATCTACAAAAGCTGGAAGAATGGTCTAATGCTTGGCAGTTAAGATTTAATGCAAAGAAGTGCAGTGTCATGTACTTGGGAAGCAGAAACCCAAGGGAAATGTACGCGACAGGGGACGAGAGGTTGACGTTCTGTGGTGAACAGCGCCCTCCTGAGGCTATGGAGACGGATGAAAATCCTGAGGTTCAGCAGGATTTATGCCAATTTGATAAAGCTGGAAAGAAAGAGAGACTCTATTCCACGGAGCTGAGCATGGAGACCAGCCCAGGGGAGGAGTCCTGCAGTCCTGATGGGCACACCCTGTCCTTGGAAGGGGCGTGTCCAGAAGAGAACGTGGTTTTAAACCAGAGTATGGCTTTGCTAGTCAGAATGAGATAGAGAAGAGGGAGAAGTATAAGCTGCAGAGGAAGAAGCAGCTGGAGGATGGGAATGAGAAGGAGAGACGGATAGAGAAGAAGAATGAGAATGATTGGAAGTCCAGAAGACAGTATGGCGATACTTGGAAGCCTGGCACTAGAAGGAGACCTGCAAAGATTTATTCAGAGGCAGTGAGTAGAAGTCCCAAGGAAAGTGGACCTAGCCCTGGAATAGACAACCGCTGGAAGGCACAGCCCTGGGAGAGGAAGCCTTCAAGGCAGGCACAAGAGAGAAAACAATCATTCTGGGAATTACCGTTTGGGCCAGAGAGCCACGGACACTCTCACAGCTGGAGAACATCGGAGCCATCTGAAGTAAGAGGGGCTTGGCAACAAGTAAGCGATTTGCCAAAGAGTTTCCAGACTGAAGGTAAAGCTAACTCTCCTATTTTTGAAACATTAGCAAAAGAGCCTAAGAGTTACTCTGACACATTTAACCTAAGAGAGGAGAAGAGAAACAGCCTTAAGCCAGAGGGAAGTTTAATAGTTGATAGCAATTCCCTATCTCACAGACAACAGGCTGAATTGCTCCTACAGGGTTTTAAAAGAGTTTTTAGAGCTACAAGCTAAAAGACAGCCAGTGTTACAAGAAGCCAGTAATTCCATACAGCTTGAAGAATTAGCACAAGATAGTTCTGACTTACCTGATTGTGAGAGCATGGATTGTACTATCTGTTGTGTGGAGATACCAAGCTGAAGGAAACTGGTTTTACCGTATATGAATGGAATACTACGGAGCTGTTGTGCTGCCTTGCTAAGGAAGCTCTAATTACATGCACCTGAAATGCCCAGCACTGTGAACGTAACAGTGTCTGAAAAGAGGCTGCAGTTACAGTAAATGTCCTCTTGGGGCAAAGTTGAGTAACTTGCTTAGAAGTGAAAAGCAGCAGTTCTACTTTTTTTTTTTATTTTATACTTTATTAAAGTTATTCATATATACAAAGAATAAACTAAGCATATAGCGAATAAAGAAATACAGTAGACTAATTTTAACATCAAACTAAGAAATAATTACACTTGGTATAGACCTCAAATAAAATAACCACAATAAGGTTCCAAGAAAAAAGAAAAAGAATATAAGAAATACAAATTGACAACAAGTGCCTTAGAGCTTAGATGTTATGTGTGGCAGCCGGTGCGGAATCCATCCTACCCCTCAAGAAACATTTTTAATTGAATGGGCTCAAAGAAAAGATAATGTTTAGACTTATAAACAATTACACATTTACACGGATATTTCAACTTATATTGTGCCCCCAAAGCGAGGGAGCGCTGACGCATGGCCAGAAACTCTCTCCTCCAAGGGATACCCAAAAAAGCAGTTCTACTTTAAGTTGACTTTATCCTGAGTTCATTCTGTTTGCATTTGAAGCACCTATTTTGTTCACATTTATTTGTCATGCAATGGAAGAATATCCTTTACTATAATAAATATACTTGCTATTAAGAAACCCCACAACTACACTCTTTATTTCGGAGCGAAAGGAGTAGGAAACTACAGTACCCAGCATTCCAGGGGAACAAGATTTACTCTCCTTCCTCACGAGGCATTAGGCCCCGCTCCTGTCTTTAGCCCCAAGGCGGGGCAGGAGCGCCGCAAGTGGCTACGTTGGCAGGATATTTCCATGCATGCGCAAGGTGCCGCGCAGAAGAAAACTACAGAAAAGCAACTGCCAAGAAAGACCCCGATTGCAGACCATCCTGAAGGGAAGGAAAGAGTCCCAGCATCGGAGTGCTAGCTGCAACGTGATTGTGAAAGCGTGAGGTAACACCTGAGCCAGGTAATAAGTGTCCACCTGGGAAAGGATAAGGATACAGGGCTAAGGGTGATTGCTAGCTAGTTGAAAAAAAAAAAAAAAAGGAAAAGTTTTTTTTTTTAAAGTGTGAGGTACCGCACTTGGTTTTTTTTTCTGTCTGTTTGTATTCACAGGAACTGAAGATGTCTCTGGATCCAGCAGAGGTGTTTAAATGGATGGCCACTCAACAGGAGAGACAGAGAGACTTAAGTTTGGAGTTCCAGGAAAAGAATGCTGCTGCCCTGCAGGCTCAGCAGCAACCCCTACTGGACATGCTGCAAGCGTGGGTAGCTGAGCAGAAGACGCCACCGGAGAAACCATCCGCTCCCCCAGGTTTTTCTACTACAGCTGCGCTTAGTCTAAACGCAGGGACAATGTTTAATTTTGGCCAGTTAAAGGACAATGAGGATGTTGATAACTTCATTGAGTGTTTTGAGAGAGTGGCACAGTTAAGTGCATGGCCAAAAGAATATTGGGCCATTAGGTTTGCAGCTTCCCTTACCGGAGAAGCAATGGCTGCGTATAGGAGCATGCCACCAGACCTTGCCGGAAATTATGAAGAGGTGAAAAGAGCGGTCAGGGAAAGGCTAGGCCTTACACCGCTAGCCTACCATAATCTCCTGCGAGCGGTAAGATTAAAACAGGGTGAGACACCGAAAGCCTTAGCATACAGAATACGCATGTTGTTAAATAAGTGGCTTAATCCAGAGAATAGGACCAAAGAGTCTATATTGGATAATCTTGTTGTAGAGCAATATATGAATGCTGTACCTACTGAAATAAAAACCTTCCTGATTCTGCAAAGCTGCAAGACCCCACAGGAGGCAGTAGACCTCACAGAACGCTTCTTAGAGGCCAAAGTAATGGCTCATGAAAGCAGTAGTGATTTAAAGGGGGCAGCAATACCCGAGTCAGAAAGGAAGTGTAAATTTAAAAATGAAGCAAGCAAAATGTGTATGCCAACTATGAAGGCTAGGTTTCCGCCTAGGAAATGTTTTAAATGTGGGCGAGAAGGGCATATGCAGAAGAATTGTTTTAAGACTGCCTTAGTAGCAGAAAGTGCACAAAAAACCCGAGAAGGATTTCTCATTGAGGTAGAGGTGCAGGGAATTGCCACCACCGCGTTACTTGATTCTGGCACGGAGCAGACAATGCTCTCCAAGGCGCTGTGCCAGCAAGTCCAAGCATCGGGGGTAGCAATTCAGCCTGTCCGCAATGTGAAGATTCGCTGTGTTCACGGAGGTACATCACTATACCCTGTATAAAACCTTCAAGTGAAAGCGCTGGGTGTGGTTAAGAAAATTCCCATCGCAGTGGTCCCCAAGCTACCTCATAATATAGTTTTGGGTAAGGACTGGCCACACTTCCATAAAGGGGTAGAAGAAGGCTTATTCCTAAAAGAGCAAGAAGTTGCCAGAGAATCCCCGGTAGAAGCTCTAACCCAAACCACTCGGAAAAGTGTAGTTCCTAGTCCCTTGTTTGCCCACCTGAAAAAGCAAAAAGGGAAAACACAGGCTCCAAAAGAGGAAATAGTGAAGAAACCAGTGTTTGTGCTAAGATTCTGCAAGATGAACCCTAATGCTCAAGCCCCTAAGAGAGCTTCAAGTAACTCAGCCGGTTATGACCTCTGTAGTGCTGAGGAGGTCGTAGTTCATAAGCAAGGGAAAGCACTGATAGATACCGCTCTACAGATGGAAATGCCACTAGGCTGTTACGGCCGGATAGCCCCACGATCGGGTCTCGCTGTAAAGCATTTTCTAGACATAGGAGCCGGAGTGATAGACCCGGATTATAGAGGTTCTATTAAAATTCTTATGTTTAACTTCGGCAAGGAGGACTTTAAAGTCAAGGTTGGAGATCGAGTAGCCCAACTAATCTGCGAGCGTGTGGGTCTGCCTCCGCTGGAAGAAGTATCCAGCCTATCAACAACGGCTCGTGGAGCAGGTGGATTCGGGTCAACAGGGGGTACCAGTTTCCAAGCTCTAGCCGCCGTAGTAGAAGAAAAGGAAGAGGAAGACCTGGGGCCACAAATCGCAGTATGTAAAAGCAACCCGGAGCCTAGAATAGATGAAGGCTTGTCCTGGGCGCAAAAGCAGGAGTTGGTTCAGCTACTAACCAGATGCCAGGATGTCCTCACACCGATGCCAGGCAAGACGGACCTGATCGCCCATGGGATCATAACGCCGCCTGGCGAAATAGTACGCCAACGTCCATATAGGTTGCCGGAGGCCAAGAAGGAGGAAGTCATGCGGCAGGTACAGGAAATGTTACAGATGGGCGTTATAGAAGAGTCGCGGAGCCCGTGGAACAGCCCAATTGTTCTAGTTCCCAAGCCAGACGGGTCCATAAGGTTCTGTATCGACTTTCGGAAAGTTAATTTAATATCTCGTTTCGATACATATCCGATGCCCAGAATAGAAGAACTCCTTGATCGCCTAGGCCGTGCTAAATACCTCACCACATTGGACATGTTGAAAGGATACTGGCAGGTCCCACTGACCAGGGATGCCAGACAGAAGACTGCCTTCAGCACCCCGGTAGGCCTGTACCAGTTTAAAAGAATGCCTTTTGGCCTACACGGAGCTGCTGCTACGTGTCAGCGCTTAATGGATTTGGTTTTGCGACCGCATCAAACATACTGTGGCTTATATGGATGATGTGGTCATTCACAGTGACAATTGGACACAACATCTCCCACGAGTTGAAGCCGTTCTTAGAGCACTTAGGGATGCTGGCCTTACATTAAACCTGGCTAAATGTTTATTTGGAGGCCGGGAAGTTAAATATTTGGGTCACCTGGTGGGTAATGGGGTGGTGAAGCCCCTTACTGATAAGATAGCCGCTGTTCAAGCATTCCCCAAACCACTTAACAAGAAACAGTTAAGGAGCTTCCTGGGGTTAGTGGGGTATTACAGACGGTTTGTTCCAGGATTTGCAGAGAAGAGTGCCCCTCTAACTGAAATGTTGAAGAAGAACGCGCCTAATCAACTGAGATGGCGGGAAGAGGCGGAAGAAGCGTTCCACCTGCTAAAGAATAAGTTGTGTGTAGCACCGGTTCTCAGAGGTGTGAATTTTTCCCAACCATTTTTGGTACAGACTGACGCGTCAGAGACGGGCCTCGGCGCAGTGCTGTCCCAGCGCCATGATGGTACGGAACACCCCGTGTTATACCTCAGCAGGAAGCTGGCCCCAGCGGAACAGCGATATTCAACAATTGAACGTGAGTGTCTGGCTATTAAGTGGGCCATAGACGCGCTACGCTTTTATCTCACGGGGCGACGTTTCACTTTGATTACAGACCACACACCACTCAAGTGGCTAAACCAGATATATAACCATAATGCGAGGTTAACTCGTTGGTTATGGCCCTCCAAGCGTTCGACTTTCACGTGGAACATAAAGCCGGACGGCTCCACCAGAACGCAGATGCCCTGATTAGAATCACGTGCTGTGCCTCTGGTCAGAAGCCAGCCCGTGATATCTTAAGGGGGGGGATCTGTGGTGAACAGCGCCCTCCTGAGGCTATGGAGACGGATGAAAATCCTGAGGTTAAGCAGGATTTATGCCAATTTGATAAAGCTGGAAAGAAAGAGAGACTCTATTCCACGGAGCTGAGCATGGAGACCAGCCCAGGGGAGGAGTCCTGCAGTCCTGATTGGGCATACCCTGTCCTTGGAAGGGGCGTGTCCAGAAGAGAACGTGGTTTTAAACCAGAGTATGGCTTTGCTAGTCAGAATGAGATAGAGAAGAGGGAGAAGTATAAGCTGCAGAGGAAGAAGCAGCTGGAGGATGGGAATGAGAAGGAGAGACAGATAGAGAAGAAGAATGAGAATGATTGGAAGTCCAGAAGACAGTATGGCGATACTTGGAAGCCTGGCACTAGAAGGAGACCTGCAAAGATCTATTCAGAGGCAGTGAGTAGAAGTCCCAAGGAAAGTGGACCTAGCCCTGGAATAGACAACCGCTGGAAGGCACAGCCCTGAGAGAGGAAGCCTTCAAGGCAGGCACAAGAGAGAAAACAATCATTCTGGGAATTACCGTTTGGGCCAGAGAGCCACGGACACTCTCACAGCTGGAGAAACATCAGAGCCATCTGAAGTAAGAGGTGCTTGGCAACAAGTAAGCGATTTGCCAAAGAGTTTCCAGACTGAAGGTAAAGCTAACTCTCCTGTTTTTGAAACATTAGCAAAAGAGCCTAAGAGTTACTCTGACACATTTAACCTAAGAGAGGAGAAGAGAAACAGCCTTAAGCCAGAGGGAAGTTTAATAGTTGATAGCAATTCCCTATCTCACAGACAACAGGCTGAATTGCTCCTACAGGGTTTTAAAGAATTTTTAGAGCTACAAGCTAAAAGACAGCCAGTGTTACAAGAAGCCAGTAATTCCATACAGCTTGAAGAATTAGCACAAGATAGTTCTGACTTACCTGATTGTGAGAGCATGGATTGTACTATCTGTTGTGTGGAGATACCAAGCTGAAGGAAACTGGTTTTACCGTATATGAATGGAATACTACAGAGCTGTTGTGCTGCCTTGCTAAGGAAGCTCTAATTACATGCACCTGAAATGCCCAGCACTGTGAACGTAACAGTGTCTGAAAAGAGGCTGCAGTTAAAGTAAATGTCCTCTTGGGGCAAAGTTGAGTAACTTGCTTAGAAGTGAAAAGCAGCAGTTCTACTTTAAGTTGACTTTATCCTGAGTTCATTCTGTTTGCATTTGAAGCACCTATTTTGTTCACATTTATTTGTCATGCAATGGAAGAATATCCTTTACTATAATAAATATACTTGCTATTAAGAAACGCCACAACTACACTCTTTATTTCGGAGCGAAAGGAGTAGGAAACTACAGTACCCAGCATTCCAGGGGAACAAGATTTACTCTCCTTCCTCACGAGGCATTAGGCCCCGCTCCTGTCTTTAGCCCCAAGGCGGGGCAGGAGCGCCGCAGTACACAGTCCAGGAGAAGGACCTTGGTGTGATTATTTCTGAGGATCTCAAGGT
Organism: Ichthyophis bannanicus; assembly: GCA_033557465.1. Taxonomy (NCBI): domain Eukaryota; kingdom Metazoa; phylum Chordata; class Amphibia; order Gymnophiona; family Ichthyophiidae; genus Ichthyophis; species Ichthyophis bannanicus. The sequence continues at coordinate 129,900,645 of CM066048.1, forward strand.
GGCAAAACAATGCGACAAGGCAGTGGAAAAAGCCAGGAGGATGTTAGGTTGCATACAAAGAGGAATTACCAGCAGAAAGGAAGAGGTACTAATGCCACTGTGTAAGCAACTGGTGAGACCTCACTTGGAATATCGTGTTTAGTTTTGGAGACCATATCTCGCAAAGGATGTAAAAAGACTGGAAACGGTTTAGAGGAAGGCAACCAAAATTATTTGGAGCCTGCGTCAGAAGCCTTATGTGAAAAGACTTGAAGACCTAAATATTTACACTCTGGAGGAGAGGACGGATAGGGGAGATATGATTCAGACCTTTAAATACTTAAAAAGAGTATTAATGAGCAAACAAACCTCTTCCAAAGATGGGGAAGCTGTAAAACTAGAGGGCATAACATGAAGCTGCAAGGGGGTAAATTGAAAGGCAATGTCAGGAAATACTTTTTCACTGAAAGGTTGGTGGATGCTTGGAATGCCCTCCCGATGGAAGTGGTGGGGGCAAATACAGTGACAGAATTCAAAATGTCATGGGACAGACACAGTGGATCCCTCTATAGCAACAGGATAAAATCAAAATAAACTTTTATCTAATTTCTCAACAAACAGGGGCGGTGGGTTCACCCCTAAACAAAGACATGGGGAGGGGTGACCTGCACAGAGCGGCAGGTGCACCTACTCTTGCTACCTTGCTGGGCAGACTAGATGGACATACTGGTCTTTATCTGCCGTCATTTACTATGTTACTATGGTAAATTTGAGGTCCTTTTTGGTCATAATAAGCCCCCCCCCCTTTTTGTTTGAGTCACGGTGGCAATTGAATAGATCATATTTTTGTATTTGTAGTTGATTTAATAGTATCGTATCAGCGGGTGTAAGCCATGTCTCTTTGACACAGAGTATGTCAGGTTTCTTGTCCATAACCTGGTCTACGATGATTGGTATTTTGTTTTTTATTGATCTTATGTTGATGAGGGTGCATTTTTGAAGAGCGGGGGTGTTAGGGGTGTCTTGTGTTTTATTTGACTGGAGGGGGTGTATTTGTATTAATCTGTTACAGGATCTGTTGTTACTTTGGTATGGTTTGTGGTTGTGTGAATAGTAGGTTAGTTGTGAGTGTAAGATGTTTCTGGAGGGATTGTGTATGATAGGGATGGAGTTGTAAGGGCTTGGTTTGGGCATGTACAGGAGAACCTTTGGTATTTGAAGTGTTAGTAAAAGGAGGAGGAGGGAGAAGGCGTGGGCTTTTATGGAGGCCATTGTAGCTGGATCTGACCAGATTACAGTTATTTTGCAGATTGGTACAAAACTGCTCCGTTATTGGAGCTAATGTGCAACAGAGGCTGATCAGTTGTTAAGCAATACAAATAACTTCGTAAATTAATTTAGTTGTAATACATCTTCCTGGTGTATTGATATTTCTTTCAATTCTTCTGCGGCATCACCTTTAAATACCATTTCAGTCATGGGTAACATCCCTAAATCTTCCTCAGTAAAGACTGAAGCAAAGAATTCATTCAATCTTTCCACAATGTCCTTCTCCCCTCTGAGTGCCCCTTTTACCCTTCTGTCATCTAATGGTCCAACTGACTCTCTCACAGGTATTTTGCTACAAATGTACTTGAAAAAGTCTTTATTATGCGTTTTTGCTTTCACAGCAAGCTTCTTCTCAAATTCTCTCTTTGACTTATCAATGCCTTGCATCTAACTTGCTAGTGCTTATGTTGTTTCCAGTTTTCGTCATTTGGTAGATGGAGTATCTGCCCTTGTCGCGCTCGTCTGGGGTGCAGGCACCACTGCCTTTAGGCGATGCAACTTATCCAAGGTGGTTCGCACTGTGGCACCTTTGACCGCAAACCCACAGGGAGAGATGATGAAGGCATCAGGAATCGGGTCCTTGCATTCCAGGACATAGCCGAAATGAATGGTGCCTATCACCCAGTGATCCTTGGTAACTCGAGCCCATTCCTGAAAGAAGAGGCAAAACCTGCTGCCCACTGGAGGCACCTGGGAATGGGTCCCCAAGTCTTTAATGTATAGTCCGGGAGGCTCCTCCTTTGGAGGAGGTTGCGTCCCTGGGTCCACATGCTCCATGAAGAACTGAGAATGAGCCCGAAGCCCTGAGGCAGAGAGGTTTTCCTGGTCAATAGTGATGATAGTCCCGAGACCCCTGGGACTCCAACCAGTGTGCCCTTGATGGTCAGGCGGAGGCTGATGAGAAAGGGGCACGTCTACTTCACAGGCCCCCTGGACCTGTCTTCCGGGAGGTGGTAAGATTTTGTCTCACTTGGGTCCTTCACCAGCTTCTCCAAATCTGATCCAAATAGGAGCTTCCCCTTAAAGGCTAGTTGAGCCAAATCCCATACCATGACACAGTAGTAAGGGCACCATTCCTGGCCGCCAAGCGCATCAGGTTATACATGGCATCAGAAAGGAAACCCATAGTCGACTCCAAGAGAGAAGTAGTATCATCAGGCGTTAGAGACTGAATCCACTGGAGCAGGGCCCGCGAGGTTAAGCTGGTACATACCCTCAGCTGTAAAATAGCCATCCACGGCAAACTGGCTCTTCAGCAAGGAATAGACCTTGTGGTCCAGAACATCCTTTAGGGCCGTCTTCCATGGGAATGGTGGTCCGTCTGGTAACCGCCGTGACCTGTAAATCCACCTTGGAAACGTCAAACCACTCACCATGCTCCTCCTCCGGGAGAGTGCAGATCTTCTTATAGACCCGTAACCATTTAGGCAGGGAGTCAGGCGAGTCCCACTCGAACCAGATCATAACTTTGATCACCTTTGGGAATGGGAAGACGGTAGTTGATTTCCATACCTCTTGAAGGAAGTGGGTGTACTTTCGGCCCCTGCTTCGTGCTGGAAGCATCTGTCAAGGTCAAGGCACATGAGATCCTGGAAATCAATGCCGCCAGCTCCTCTTTCCAGAACAGGTGGATCACACCGGCCTCTGCATAGTCTTTGGAAGGCGATAGTAGGTCTTTCTCTACATCAGAGCCCAGTACCGATTCACCTGGGTCCGAGGCATAGTCAATATCTCGGACAGCTCCCGACTGTTCCTCATCTTCAGGGAGTGTCCCATGTTGGGGACGCTCAGTCAAAGGCAATTGAACAGGACTTCCACTTTCAGCCTGCCCGGAACAAGACTGTATCCAGGTCACCTAGAGGCCGCAGGGTTTGAATTTCCATGTCAGAAGGACCAGGTCTGTTGTAAAAAGGAAAAGAATTTTGGGGAGAACAATCCAGATTCTGTAAACTCTCCTCTCAGAAAATGCTCCCTGACACCAGAGGGCATAGCCGCCACAGACTCCATTGAGGATGAAGAGCGGTTCACAGCACAGCCACCAGAACCTCTGGCCGGCTGAGCAACCTAACCCTTAGTGTCTTCCTGCACCTCCTGCCCCGAGGCAGGTAAGGACGGTCCAATTGTATCCCCGACTGAGAGGGGAAAAGCATGCCCTCCAGGGGCAACTCAGAAAGCGTAGTTACTCACCTGTAACAGGTGTTCTCCAGGGACAGCAGGAATCAGTCCTCACTTATGTGGTGACGGTACCAACGGAGCCCGCGTGGAGCAATTCCCCAGCTTTCAAAGAAAGCTTTTGGGATTGCTGCCACACATGCGTGGTCCTCTTCGCGCCCAAGGGTTCCATCTTGCTCAGTCAAGTCCCTTAGCTTGAGCCCTATCAAGCAGATGGCAAGGGAAGGACAAAAATGTAGCAACTCATCAGGGGAGGCGGGAGGGTAGTGAGGACTGAGTCCTGCTGTCCCTGGAGAACATCTGTTACAGGTGAGTAACTACGCTTTCTCCAGGAACAAGCAGGAAGTCAGTCCTCACTTATGGGACTCCCTAGCTACAGGCTACTCAACCTGTAACCAAAAAAATGCCTCCGCGAGGCCGTAAGCAGAAGCCAAAGCCCAAAGGAGCCCGAGTCCTTGGGTCCTCAGGGCGAAACCCTCGGTAGCCGTGAAGAAGGGTCGGAGGGCAGGAGTTGCTTATACCCTGAACAGATTACAGAGTACAGCCTGGCCGAAGGCGCTGTCCCGGCGGGACTCCCTCTCCAGACAGTAGTGGGCGGTGAAGGTGTTCGTAGACCAGGTAGTCGCCCGCCAGATGTCCATCATGGGCACGGAGCGCAGCGAGGCAACCGAGGCCGCTTTGTCAGACCCAATGAGCAGTGACTCAACGATCCAGAGGGACGCCTGCCTTCGCATGGGCGAAAGCGATGCAGTCCGCCACCCAAATAGCGAGGGTGTGCTTGGTGACCGCTTGCCCCTGCCTATTGGGATCATAGGTCACGAAAAGTCTGTCAGACTTGCGGTGAGTCTGGGTACGCTGCAAGTAGAGGGCGAGGGCACGCTTGCAGTCAAAGGTATGGAAAGCCGCAAACGCCTGATTGCCGTGGGGCCTCGGAAAGAAGGTTGGGAGCACTATCTCATAGTTGAGATGAAAGGCTGATACAACCTTAGGTAAGGATTGGTCCGGAGAACCACTTTGTTCCGATAAAACCTGGTGTAAGGGGCGCAAGCCATGAATGCCTGAAGCTCACTGACTTGGTGAGCCGAGGTCAGTGCCACCAGGAAGGCAACCTTCCAGGACAAGTGCCGGAGCAAACACGTCACCATCAACTCAAAGGGTGGCCGAGTGAGCTGCATGAGCACCACGTTCAAGTCCCATTCCGCTGGAGGGGACGGATGGGCGGCTTGGATAACAGAAGGCCCTGCATGAAACGGGAGACCAAAGGCTGCCCCGAGAGAGGTTTTCCCTCGATAGGGAGGTGATTAGTCAAAATGGTGCTCAAATGAACTCTAACAGAGTTCGACTTCAGCCTTTCCCTCGAGAGGTGAAGGAGGTACTGAAGCAGGCAGGAGAAGGGGTCAATCTGGTGGTCCAAGCACCAGACGGAGAAGCGTTTCCACTTGAAGGCGTAAGCCCGCCTAGTGGAGTCCTTCCTCGAAGCAAGGAGGATTTCCTCGACCTTCTCCAGAAGAGCCAGAGAGACCCGTTCAGCTGCCAGGCCATGAGGGATAGGGAGGGTAGGTTTGGGTGTAGTACCCGACCCTCCTCCTGTGTCAGCAAGTCCCTGGTAGAGCCCAGGGGAACCGGAGGCTCCGACGACAGCTGGAGCAGGAGCGGGAACCAAGGCTGCCGAGGCCATGAGGATCAGCGATTCCCTGAACTGTTGAGCCTTGAACAGAGTCCTCACAATGAGGTGGAAAGGAGGGAATGCATATAGGAGACTGGAGGACCAGTCAAGGAGAAATGCATCGGGGCCCTCCCTGCCCGGGTGTGGCACCGGGCCGCAGAAGCGAGGGAGCTGTGTGTTCTGGGGGCTGGCAAAGAGATCCATCGCTGGGATGCCCCAGCGTAAGAACAGCCAGCCTGCCACTCTGGGATCCAGGCCCCACTCGTGGAGGCAAAAGATTCTGCTGAGTCTGTCTGCCAGGCCATTCTCCTGGTACGGGAAGTACATTGGCTTGAAGGACATCCCCCGTCGGGTGGCGAAGGAGCAGATAAGGACTACCTCCCTGCAGAGGGAGCGCGACCCTGTGCCCTCCTCTTTGTTGATGTAGAACATCGCTACCCAGTTGTTGGTCTGCACCAGATCCAACTTCCCGCTGAGGACATCCTCGAAGGCCCTCAGGGCCCACCGGATGGCCCGGAGCTCAAGCAGGTTTATTTGCTGCTGAGCCTCCACAGTCGACCATTGTCCCTGCATGCAGAGAGACCCACAATGGGCTCCCCACCCCAACAGGGAAGCATCGGTGGTTAGCACATCGTGCTGTGGGGCCTGAAAGGGCGATCCCCGCTGAAGGTTGCGGGGGTTTTTCCGCCAGTTCAAGGACAACCGAAGGTCAGGAAAAACCCTGACGGGGTCCCTGAGGTGCCCGAGAGATTGACTCCATTGGGAGTTGAGACACCACTGGGCCGTCCGCATGTGCCAGGCAGGAGTGAGGAACCACATGCACAGTCGAGGCCATGTGGCCCAAGAGACGTAGCATGGACCGAGCGGTGACCTGGCAGATGCGTTGGACGCGAGCCACCAGAACTCGGAGGTGGGTAGAGCAATCCACCAGCAAGAAGGCAATGGCCTGCCGAGTATCGAACTACCCCACTCACATCGGTGCAAGGATTGCGCCACCCAACGCCTCTATCCACCTTATCAACACCATCAGAGAAAGGCATTGAGGATACAATCACTGCTATTAACACCACCACAGCTCCAAATGATCCCTGCCCAGCATTCTGGATAAAAACACTGCGCAAAGAATTCAGCTCATTCCTGGCCAAACTCATGGATCTATCCTTCTCTTCAGGCTCATTCCCACGAAGCTTGAAGCAAACATCCATTAGACCACTCCTAAAAAAACAGCAAACTTGACCCCCAGAAGGCGGATTCTTACAGACCAATTGCAAGCATCCCACTAATGGCCACAATAATTGAAAAGTCATCCAATTTATTTATTTATTTATTTATTTAACTGCATTTATATCCCGCTTTTCACCGGGTCAAAGCGGTGTAACATGTAACATAGGGGGGGGTAATTTCTTTTAGGATGGGGCCATCACCAGGGTCAACAATTAATGATTATGGGAGGACATGGACATGATTTACTTCTAAAATCGAGTGTGAGGTCATGGTGGCGTTTCCGTTGAAAGATGTTCACGGAATAGGATTGTCTTTAGCTGTTTCTTAAATGATGTGATGTCGTTGTTGTTCTTGATGTGGTTTGGTAGAGAGTTCCAGAGAGATGGAGCATAAAGTTCGAATGCTCTGTTGCAGGTCCGTTGTGTAGATTTGGTTCTTTTGTGGGGGACAACGATAGAGTTATTGGAGGAATGTCTGGTTGGTCTGTTGTGGGATGGTCGAGGTAGTAATGAGTGTAGTGAGGTGTTCCGTGTTTGGTGGATAGATTTGTGGATGAGTAAGATGGCTTTGTACTTGATTCTTGCTTGCAGTGGAAGGAGGTGAAGGTCTCTTAGGATCCAATGACAAATCCAGCACCATTTGAGACCACCGCTCCCCTCGACGCAAGCCAACACGGATTCAGGGATTTGCACGGAGCCGAGACGCTCCTGACCACCCTCTTCAGCACACTAATCACAGGCTTGGACAACATTCAAAGGGAAGGGCTTCACCTTAACCGGGATGGAACCAGGCTGCTGGCATTAACCTTTATAAAGGAGATAGAGCAGCTTTTAAACTAGATAATAAGGGAAAGCCGACAGTCGCCCAAGAGCGGATGGTTCGGAAGAATGCATCCTTGAAGGATACTACCAAAAGCAGAGAGGTTCCAAAAAAGAGTAAAGTAGCCCAAATGCCCTCTAGTATGGAGCAGGCAGAGCTTACAGATCCCAAATTACCCAGGTCTACCAATAGCCAAATTAATATGAATAAAATACAGTCTCTAAAATGCTTGTATGCAAATGCTAGAAGTCTAAAAAATAAGATGGGAGAGTTAGAATATATAGCACTAAATGAGAGGTTAGATATGATTGGAATATCAGAGACATGATGGAAGGAGGACAACCAATGGGACACTGTGATACATAGGTACAAACTATATCGTAATGATAGAGCTGATCAAATTGGTGGAGCGGTTGCCCTCTATGTTAGAGAGGGCATTGAGTCAGAAAGGATTAAAGTTTTGCAGGAAACAAAATTTGCTGTAGAATCTCTATGGATTGAAATTCCATGTAAAAAGGTGATGGCAGTGGGGGTGTACTATCGACCACCTGGCCGGAATGAACAAATGGATGATGAAATGTTCAAAGAAATCAAGGAAGCTAACAAAAGTTACAGCGCAGTAATAATAATGGGTGATTTCAATTACCCCGGTATCGACTGGGTCAGTGTCACGGCAGGACATGCTAGGGAGATAAAGTTCCTAGATGACATAAATGACTGCTTCTTGGAGCAGCTGGTTCATGAACTGACCAGATGGGAAGCCATATTAGACCTAGTCCTTAGTGGAACTCCAGAGATAGTGCAAGAGATAAGGGTGTTGGGGCCACTTAACAATAGTGATCATAGCATGATCACCTTTGATTTAATTAGTGGAGGAGGGATAGTAAGGAAATCCACAGTACTACCTTTTAACTTTCGAAAGGGAGACTATGATAAAATGAGGAAAATAGTTAAGAAAAAACTACAAGGAGCAGTTGCAAAGGTTAAAGACTTACATCAAGCTTGGGTGTTGTTGAAAAATACTATTTTGGAAGCCCAGACCAGCTGTATTCCACGCTTTAAGAAAAGTGGAAGGAAGTCCAAAAACTGCCAGCATGGTTTAAAGGTGAGGTCAGAGAGGCTGTTGTTGCCAAAAAAGCATCTTTCAGGAAATGGAAAAAAGAGCTAAACGACGAAACCTGGAAACAGCACAAGCACTGGCAAGTCAAATGCAAGGCATTGATAAAGCAGGCAAAGGGAGAACTTGAGAAGACGCTTGCTGCGGAAGTAAAAATGTGAAATAAAGATTTTCTTCAAGTACATTCGTAGCAAAAAACCTGTGAGAGAGTCAGTTGGTCCATTAGATGATAGAGGAGTTAAAGGGGCACTAAGAGGCGACAAGGCGATAGCGGAGAGACTGAATGAATTCTTTGCTTCGGTCTTTACTGAGGAAGATGTAGGGATGTTACCCTTGACTGAAGTGGTATTTAAAGATGTGGAAGAATTGAAGGAAATATCGATACATCGGGAAGATGTATTACAACTATTAGATAAACTGAAGAGTAGCAAATCACCTGGGCCGGATGGTATACATCCAAGGGTGTTGAAAGAACTGAAATATGAGATTGCAGATCTGCTATTAGTAATCTGTGAACTATCATTAAAATCATCTCTAATACCTGAAGATTGGAGGATTGCCAATGTAACACCAATTTTTAAAAAGGGTTCCAGGGGTGATCCGGGAAACTACAGACCGGTGAGCCTCACGTCAGTACCGGGAAAAATGCTAGAAACCTTCATAAAGAATAAAATTACTCAGCATGTAGATAGTCATGGCCTAATGGGAGACAGCCAACATGGCTTTAGACAAGGAAGATCTTGTCTTACTAATCTGTTATGCTTTTTTTGAAAGTGTGAATAAACAGATGTACAAAGGTGAGTCTGTTGATATAGTGTATCTGGACTTTCAGAAAGCCTTTGACAAGGTCCCTCATCAGAGACTTTTGGCAAAACTAAAGAGTCATGGGATAGGAGGCAGTGTACTACTGTGGATCAGGAAATGGTTAAAAGATAGAAAGCAGAGGGTTGGGCTACATGGCCAGTTTTCCCAATGGAGAAAGGTGAATAGTGGTGTACCCCAGGGATCTGTGCTGGATCCGCTGCTTTTTGACATATTCATAAATGACCTGGAAAGTGGAATAACGAGTGAGGTTATCAAATTTGCAGATGACACAAAACTATTTAAAGTTGTTAAAACCCAAGAGGATTGTGGAAAATTGCAAGAGGATCTTGATAAATTGGAAGACTGGGCATCAAAATGGCAGATGAAATTTAATGTGGACAAGTGCAAAGTTATGCACCTAGGGAAGAACAACCCAAACTATGGTTACACAATGCAAGGTTCCACATTAGGAACCACCATCCAGGAAAAAGATTTAGGCGTCATTGTGGATAACATGTTAAAACCCTCAGCCCAGTGTGCAGCAGCAGTCAAGAAAGCAAATAGTATGCTAGGTATCATAAGGAAAGGAATGGAAAATAAAACAAAAGATATTATAATGCCTCTATATCATTCCATGGTGAGACCGCACCTTGAATATTGTGTGCAATTCTGGTCGCCGTATCTTAAAAAGGATATAGCGTTATTAGAAAAGGTTCAGAGAAGAGCCGGGACACAGCCTTAAGCTGGTGCAGATCATACCTCACAGACAGATGACAACAGGTAGGGACCGGACCCACGACCTCCAAACCGTTCCGACAAGAACAGGGCGTACCACAAAGCTCCTCGCTCTCGGCACTGTTCTTCAACATATATATGCAGCCCATCTGCGCACTCACCCGCTCCTTCAACATCTCATGCCTCATATACGCTGATGACGTGCTACTCTACATGCCATTCTCAACCAATGAGCCGGACCTATCACCTCCAACTACCTGCTTCGATGCTGTAACTGACTGGCTCCACACACAAAACCTCAGAATAAACTTCAAGAAAACTGAGGCACTATTCATCACCAGGAACCAAGCTTTCACTCCCCACCCCCCGCCTCCCTAAAAGTAAGATGCGCCGAGCTCCAAAGGAAGCCCATGATCCGCTACCTAGGGGTCACCCTAGACCAACAGTTGGATATGAAAGCCCACATAAACAACATCGTCAGGGCAGTACACCATAAAATACGGACAGTCCGGCATCTACGACCACTACTGGAGCCAGACGACTTCCAGTCTACCAAGACTTGGTAATCCCCTACTTCGACTACGCCAACTCAATCATACAGGGACTCCCAAGAAATACACTGAACCCACTTCAGCTTGCAATGAATGCAGCCGCCAGAATACTGCACGGAGCCGCCAGGAGTGACCATATAACCCCAATCCTGAAACACCTCCATTGGCTGCCGGTCCATTGCAGACTCTCTTTCAAAATTCTACTGCGGACTTTCAAGGCCTCACCTCCGCCTCCATCACGGACCTCGTCCTCCCCACTCCCCCAAACAGAGTCAGAAGGTCAGTCGCTGTCAACACACTGAGTATCCCTAAGAAGATCACGAAGTGCTCTCAAGCAACAAGAAACAGAGCCTTCGTGTACTATGCACCCACATGTTGGAATGCCCTCCCGCCCAACATCCGGTCCATTACTGACCTTACCCAGTTCAGGAAGGCTCTGAAACACCACCTTTTCCTCCAGCACTACTCTCACAATGGGGACACACAACAGCTAGCCATACGCAACCACCAAGACAGCACCCCCAAAACAATCACAACACACTGTCCCTCCCCTGCATACTAACACTACCAGACACCCTGGTATGCACATGTATATAGTCACCTAATCTTGTAAAAAGTCCCAGCCCTGCACACTAACACCACCAGACACCCTGGTATGCACATACATATAGTCACCTAATCTTGTAAAAGTCGCCAAGCAGCCCTGCCGCCACTCAACCTCTGCTGACTTGACTACTTAGCCTGCATTTAGATACTTAAATGAATAGCCAAGCTACTGTGTAGCCTGTACATAGTTACCCCAGTTACAAACCCTGTTCTTTGTATGTACAGTGCGGGCAGCCTACATTGTACAAATTTGCTGTTGACTGTAAACTGAGATGATTTTAAAGAGTGCGGTATGAAAAAAACTCAAAATAAATAAATAAAATAAAAACTCGAGAGCCTGTGTCCGGCTCGAGGTGAGACTTTGAGTAGTTGATCAAGAACCCCAAGCTCTCCAAGAGGAGGACAGTGCGTGACATCGCTCGACGGCGGAGCCCGTAACGAGCCAGTCATCGAGGAAGGGAAAGATGGCACGCCTCGACACCGAAGATGAGCGGCGGCCACGACAAGGCACTTCGTGAAGACCCGAGGGGCGGATGCAGGACTGAAGGGGAACACCCTGTACTGGAAGTACTCTCTCTGCACCCTGAAATGCAGGTACTGCCTGTGTTGGGGGGTGGACCAAGATATGGGCGTAAGCGTCCTTCAAATCCAAGGAGCAGAGCCAGTCGCCCTGCCAGAGGAAGGGAAGCAGCACGCCAAGGGATAGCATCTTGAATTTCTCCTGCATCAGGAACTTGTTTAGCTTGCGGAAATCGAGGCAGGAATAAAAGCCCCGACCCCGGAGGTGGGGAGGGACCTTCTCGACTGCCCTTTGGGCAAGAAAGGAATATAATTCCCGCTGCAGCAAACGGTGTGCAGGGAGTCGAAGAGGCTCCGCAGTGGAGAAAGGGGGTGGAAGCCTGTCGAAGTGGAGGCAGTAGCCCTCACGGATGACCTGGCGGACCCAGGTGTCCAAGGTGATAAGTGCCCATGATGGGGTGAAGCAGGACAGGCATCCCCCCACCGGCGATGGGGCTATGCCGCTGGCGTCAAAACCCCTGCGAGGGTTGTTAGGGAGCCGGCATCTGGGCTTCCCCTGCAAGGGAATGGTTGGCAAGGCGGCAGCCGGGTACGGCGGGTAGCTGCGGTACTGGAGGTCTTTCTTGGGAAAGAAGGGCTTCTTGGCAGGCTGCTTTTTACAAGGCAGCATAGAGGTCTTGCGAGAGATGGGTCCTAGTGATATACTCCAGCTTGATCTCAGCTGCCTTTTCCTCCATCGGCTTGCCAAAGAGTTGTTCGCCAAGGCAGGGCATGTCCAGGAGCTTCTCCTGCAGCCACTTTTCCAAATCCAAAGATTGGAGCCAGGCTTGGTGGCGGGCTCCGATGCCTACGGCCGCCACCCGAGCCAGTGTCTCGAAGCCATCATAGGAGGCTCGATAGATATACTTGGAACAATCAGCCACTGATTTCAACAGAGTGTGGAACCTGTCGAGAGGCTTACCCTCGAGGCTCGCGGAGAAACCACCAAGTTCTTTTGCCAAGTCGCGAAGGAACATACCAATATATAATTGGTACACCTGGATGCGACAAGAAAGCATGGAACCTTGATAGGCCTTGCGGCCCAGGGCGTCAAGAGCTCTCGATTCCCAGCTCGGAGGGACCGATGAATGGGACTTCGGGCTTTTCTGCTTCCTCATGGCTGATTCCACCACCATCGAGGTGTGTGGAAGTTGGGTCTTTCGGAAGCCTGGTCCTCGCTGCACCTTGTACATTGTGTCAAGGTGCTTGCTCACAATGGGAACCGAGGCCGGGGCCTCCCACATGCGGAGCAGTAGCCGAGATAGAATCGGCGGCACCGGCACAGTAAGGGATTCCCTAGGTGGGGCCTCGTACTGAAGAATATCCAGTTCTTCAGCACGAGGGTCATCCTCGGCCTGGGTGACCAGGTGAAGGGCCTGAGCCATGTCCCGAATAAACATCAAAAAGGAGGTGTCCTCGGGCGGTGAACGCCGCTGGAGACCAGGCGGCGAGGGGTCCGACGGGAGATCCCAGTGGGTGCGGGTCTCTGGGGAGGTGTCCCCATCGGATTCCCAGTCCGAGAAGTCGGTAGAGGGTTCCAAGCCGGGCAGTTCGTCCTGTTCGATAGCCGGCGGCCTGGAGCCAGAGGCCTTGGACGATTTCACCCCGAGGAACGGGCGAGCGAGGGGGACCGATGTCGAGGCCCCTCACGAGGCCTGTGGCTCTCGGGGGTTTCCTGGACAGATTTGGGTGTCCCACATGAGGGACCTGCGGTCTCCGAGCACAAGTCAGCGAGGTTGGCCATGAGCGCCTGCTGAGAAGCAATGAACGTAGAAATGCTGCGTTCGAGTGCCAGCATACGGGACTCCTACGAGGGCGTGGGGCCCTGGGACGCCGATACTGGGGTCACCGGATAGGGCATCGAGGAAGAGAGGGGGTCCTCACCGGGACGACCCTCAGGAGACTGGGCACCTTTGCCGGAAGCCTCCACTTCTCTGCGAGGTACTTTGCAGGGCCGCTCCTTGTCCGACTCTTGGGAATGCCGAATGGGGCTAAGTGACCGGGTGCGGGAGTGCTCGCACTTGTCGGAGGCCCCGGACAGCAACTTCGAGGCCGCCTTCGTTTTGCGCCGTTCCACCTCAGGGGATCCCTGGTCAGAGTGCCGCTTGGAACGCGGTGCTGCAGGGGGAGAACCCACCAGAGGGGAGACGACCGAGGGCGCCACTGAAGACTCCGAGGCGGCCTTTCGTAAAATGTCTTCGGACTTCTGCTTACGGCTGAGCAGGGCCTTAGAGGACATTTTCTTACAGAGCGAACAGAGCTCTGGGTCATGGTCGGCTCCCAGACACCTTAGACAACAGTCATAAGTGTTCGTAAGTAACATGTTCCTAGAGCATCTATCGCATTTTTTGAACCTGGTGGCCATGGGATCAAAGATGGCCTCTGCGAGGTTGAAGACCCACGCAGCCAGCGGTTAGGAAGGAAAAAAGGGCACAAAGCCCGTAAAGAAAAAATTTGGAAAGTTATCCCTGTAAGCTGCGAAAAAGAGAGCAAGGGGAGGACAGGTAGAAGACTGGTGCAACTGGAAAAAAGAAATAAGAGGCGAAGAAAACAAAACATTTTCCAAGGGATGAGGACATGCGTCCGAAGAGCTCTGTGGAAAAAGGGAGACTGAGCAAAATGGCACCCTTGGGTGGGAAGAGGACCACGCATGCGTAGCAGCAATCCCAAAAGGTTTCTTTGAAAGCTGGGGAATTGCACTGCGCGGGCTCCGTCGGTGCTGACGTCACCCCATAAATGAGGACTGATTTCCTGCTTTTTGCTGGAGAAGCTGCCATACAGGAAAGGCAGAGTCCAGAATCCAAGGATGAGACTCCTCACCTACCACTGGTCAAACAACGATTCCTGGAAGAAGACAGAGAAAGTTAGGGTAAGTATCACTAGAGCGCGCGCTAGGGCTGCACAGATGCGCATTAAATGCGCTTTTATGGAACGCGCGTTAAAGGTGCTAGGGAAGGAGCATGCATTTTAGCCGCTTGGACAGAACATGCATTAGGATTGCACAACTCTCAGGCACACAATAGGCAAAACGTTACTGACACATGCAGAAAATGGTGGGAACCCCACCCCGGATTTGTCCCTCAAAGACGGAACCAGGAGCTCCCAACAAGGACAACGACAAGGTCAAGCCTTGTACTTACCCCCTAAGAGCCCCGGTCATAGGATCAGTGTTGGGCTCAATTCTACTCCCCTGGAACTGCTTCGCTGGCTGGGTTTATTTTTAACAGCACTATGTGAAAAGTGGCTGGCAGGCAGATCCCTCTGAGAGCCTTCTGCAATCTTTGGGAGAGAGCCGGGGGGGGGGGGGGGGCTGAGGTTCCGTGAAGTTTCTGTACCAGATTCTTCCAAATCCTTCCAATTTGTGGCTACTCAACAGGCCCTTATCATAAGGGCATGGAGCTGAACAAATTTTCCCTCCTCCTATGGCTACCAAATAGACCAGAGATGCCTAGGTGTGCTAATCTTTGTAATAGGATAGTATGGTCAACATTGTCGAATGCAGATGAGACGTCCAGGAAGACCATGATAAATGCTTGGTTTGGGTTATCTAGCCCGCAGATTAGGGTGTCTAATAAAACCAGAAGTAGTGTTTCTACTCCGTGGTAAGGACAGAAACCATACTGATGAACATTAAGTGGGGCATTAGTGTCTATATAGACTTGGAGCTGCAACTGGACTAGATTTTCAATGATATTTGCTATGAAGGGGATACTGGCTAAAGGTCTATATGAGGCTGGCTCGTTTCTGTTCAGGGTCTTGCTTTTTAGTAGTGAGCGAATGATAGAAAGCTTAAGAGGTTCAGGCAGTATGCCATGCAGGAGTGATTTATTTACCATGGTTAGAATCACCGGTGCTAGCTCAGTTTTGACTGCTTTTATCCAGGACACTGGACATGGGTCTAGTTGGGAGGTTGTGGTGTTAATTTTTGTGATGGTTTCTAAGAGCTGCTTCTCCTTAATGAGATAGAAAGTGTGCCAAGAGTTATCAGGTTGCTGAGGCTCAGTTCTGGTGGGCATAGTGGATGAGTTTACACTCCTTAGTTTTGGGGCCAGGTAGTTTGCTACCGATTGGGTGCAAATATCTGGGCAATTCATCAGGTTTGTGTGGGATTTGGTTAGGGACTTTATTGAAAAGTTCTCTAGGCCGATTAATAGCTTTATTTAGTATGTTGTGAAGGGATAATCAGTTTAAGTGTGGATTTCAAGCCTGCTCTATGGGTTTGCTTTGTATGATTGCACCCTTGCCTGCCTTCCCTTACCTGCCTGAAAATATACACAGTAACATTTGATTGGCACAGGATGACATAAGAAGACATGCATGTAGGCTAGCGAAGCAGAGTATTTTGTGGCCTTGTATGAGAAAGACCAGGGAACTAGACACTTTGGACGGGAGCGTGCAGAGTGTATAGGCCCAAAGAAATACAGGCTAACCAAATACAGGCCATGCTGGAAGCAAAGACCTTTAACATACAAACTCTGGGCCCTGAAGATAACAGACAAAGTGCCAGAAGATGAACACAGTACAGGCAGGGGGGCTGTCACCAGCTGATAAGCTGACCTCGAGCAGACCTTGGAATACCAACTATTTAGTAACCTGTTACTTGGTGATAAACATAGGTGGGGTGGGTCTGAGGGTCTCAATGGCCGAAGTTCTCTGACTTAGCAGGTTTTGCTGGTTTTTTGCAAGTTTGGCTAATGACGTCAATAATTCAAGCAGAATTCACTGGAACTGTGGGACAGAGTTTGTGACAGAGAACAGGTATATAAGAGGCAATTGCAGAGCTCAGTGCGGGGGCCTTCTCTCTCCGATGAGGGGAGGGCTACCCGTCCTCAGATCCCTCAGACAGACACTTGTGTATATGTGCTTGCAGTTTTTGCTTGTACTGAATAAAGGAATTTTGATGACAAGTGACTGTGATCTGAGTTCTTTTAAATCCTGGTGCACGGCTCCCATGTGATCAGGCAATCTTGATGAAAAATTTAGGGATTCTTTTGTAGGTCTGACCCTGCCTACAATTGGCGCCCGAACAGGGACCTGAGGGGCCCTAGAGGGACCCAGGGGCCCGAGCAATATGCTCCTAAATTCCAAATTGTCCAGCGTTTCCTCTGACTGTGCTTTTGGCTGCGTTTTGTCAGAGAGTCAGGTTACCTCCTGTTAAATTAAGGAAACAGGGGATGAGCTTACTGTCTAGACGAGAGAAAACAAGGATACCGTCCCAGTGACGAGAGAAAAAGAATATTGTTCCACGAGGGAACGAGAGGTACCTCCTGCTGGTTCAGGGGATGCGGATGCCGTCCTGGACGAGACAAAACTGTTACTGTGCTTGGATATCCTAGTATTTTGTTTCCTGTTTAAGTAGTGAATTCACACCTGTATATAAGCGATGTTCTGTTATGTATAAAGTGTTTGTGTTTTGGATTCAGTTGTAAATATTAGGGAAAGAAAGTTTTGCCCAGACATTAGGTCTTTGTAATTCCAGGATTGATTGGTGTATGCTTGAGACTGTACGTATCATTGATACAAAGCAAGTGTGTGTCCCTATCCACGTTTCCATACCCCCGTGAGGGGATTGGCTGGGTTTGGACAAAGCATAAAGATTGCGTGTTTGTGTAAATCCTGGATTCTGTACCTTCGTCCCTCTGTAAATAAAGAGGTTTTGAAAGAAAAAAAAAAGAGAAAGAAAGTAAAAAGAGGCAAAGTTATTATTACCAACTCCTCTGCAAATAAAGAGGTTTGATTTTTTAATATCGATAAAAGTGAAATTATTAACAGGATCTTTCCTGTAATTAAAGTGTCCCCAAACAGTGAAAACACCAGGTTTACATATTAAAGAAAGAGGGACAGACAGTTAAGGAGAATGTTTTAGAGATCAACTGAAAAGAACTAGTCTAGTTACATAACACTGTACACTGTCTTGGTTGTGTTTAAAGAATTAACTGCCCCTATATGTTGCTTGATGACAGATAGCCAGTTGCACAGCTGGTAGTTTGTTTGATTAGATGGATGCTTGTTTCGGCTAGAGAGAGAGAGAGAAGCTACGCCTAGAGAAAGACTCCCGATTGAGAAGTCTCTCTTGTTTGTTTAAATAAAGAATTCCTTCAATTGAAATGTGACAGGAAATGAAGTTCAGAACTCTTTTGGTGAAGTATTATTCCTCTGTGCTTAACTTTCTAATTATCATTATTCTAATAGCTTTCTTGGTATCTTTCTAACTAATTGTAGGTAGATAAATGCATTACTTTACAAATTCAAGATCAAAGCAAATGAAGGAGATGACTAAAACTGTTTAGAAAATATGTGACCTTGTGATGCAACGATGTTTAGTTCAGTGCTTTACAAATTGTAATTTGGTCACAACTTGCACAGAGTAACTATGACTAATAAAAACGAAAAACTCTGTAATATAGTTTGAAAGTCTGGCACATTCACTTGTTGATCAGAGAACAGAAAACATCAATATCTGCCACAATTCTACAACGGAAGCTAACGTGGTCTCAGTATTATTAGACAGGAACACAACGCTTCAAATTCACTGTCATAGACTTTACATCAATGACCACACTATATAGCTTCCATTTTTTAAAAGGTGTTATTGATAAAATGCTCCCTCCATCCACAGGAAAATAGTCCAAAAATTGGTTTGCTTAGCTTAGAATGATCGAGCTTCAACTTCAATCGAACAGCATAGCTGATATCTTATTTGCACAGCTGCT
Source organism: Ichthyophis bannanicus (assembly GCA_033557465.1). Lineage (NCBI taxonomy): Eukaryota > Metazoa > Chordata > Amphibia > Gymnophiona > Ichthyophiidae > Ichthyophis > Ichthyophis bannanicus. Next base: position 129,918,918 of record CM066048.1, read on the forward strand.
GTCTTATTCTCCCGACGCTACCCAGCGCTCGGCGTTTCGCCACTTAGGGTTCTTCAACTAAACAAAATTTTCTGTTATAGTGTCTTAGCAACTCCCCTAAGTGGCGAAACGCCGAGCGCTGGGTAGCGTCGGGAGAATAAGACAGCAGCTGTGGAAATAAGATATCAGCTATGCTGTTCGATTGAAGTTGAAGCTCGATCATTCTAAGCTAAGCAAACCAATTTTTTGGACTATTTTCCTGTGGATGGAGGGAGCATTTTATCAATAACACCTTTTAAAAAATGGAAGCTATATAGTGTGGTCATTGATGTAAAGTCTATGACAGTGAATTTGAAGCGTTGTGTTCCTGTCTAATAATACTGAGACCACGTTAGCTTCCGTTGTAGAATTGTGGCAGATATTGATGTTTTCTGTTCTCTGATCAACAAGTGAATGTGCCAGACTTTCAAACTATATTACAGAGTTTTTCGTTTTTATTAGTCATAGTTCAGTGCTTTAAACAAAAATGACTATTCTGTAGAGCTAGTATTAATTCTTATGACAAAGCAAAGACTTTAGCTGTTGTTACGGCATGTTTCTTCTCAGAACTATCAAGGGGGGAGGGTCTAGTTCAGTGTCTAATATGCAGGGTGAAATCTCTTGAGAGAAATACTTTATTCAGATCAAATAGGTTGCTAGGCATAATGCACTTGTAAGCTTAGCTTTATCTTGTGTTTAAAAGCTTTAGTAGATTTTATGGTCTCTGAAGCTGAACTGATTAGAGTTCTTTAAATTGTTTCCATTTTTCCTTTGACCTTCAAAGTAGAGGTTAAGAGCCCTGAAGGACAATGTGGCATCCTGAGCCAGTAATAGTTACCAGATTGCAACTTAAAATTGATTTACATCCTGAGTGAATAAGAAGGTTATGTTATGTGTCTGTTCTTTATTGAATAAACTTAAGGAGTTATAAAACAACAAATGAATTTTATACATTATGGCAAGCACCTCATAAAGAGCATAATTATTGTTCATATATTATAGAAACACAAAGAGCTGTAGGATTATTCAGGAATTTAATAGCAATCACAATTAGTAACATTTCTTACGCAACTTAGTGTTTAGGACTTTTACCCTTGACATAGTAATTTGCATTTGCCTAAAGGAATCTGAACACAAGAGCGACTTGCTGTTCCCTTTGTGTTTGAGATAACATCAAGGTCGGCTGTGACTCTGAGTAATTTGTATTAGAATCACTTCATTGTTTTTTGGATCAGTTTGATCCCAGTCTCAGTATAAGGTTTTAATTTAAATGAGAAAAGTACAGTTTGGTTAAGGGGAGTATTTGCATTCCAGATATTCACCAACTTTTTCATGTCAAAGTTTCTGTTTCATGTTATTTGAATGTCTGCTTTCTGAGCTGTAAAATTTAAAGTAATTACTTTGCATCCTTCAGCTCAGTGCTGATGACTGCTGAACAGTACAGTAACACCATAGGCGTTAGTCATATGTAAGAGATATGTGGCTGTCATGTTAGGAGCCATATTTCTTTCTGTTGGGATTGATGTTATAACATGTTGCAAAATAATAGTTTTATATTTTAGGACTTTACCTAAATTGTTCCTCTTTAGAATGAGCACATGTCCACCTAGAACTAGACCAATTAAGTTAGTGGGAAGGGACACTGTTTACTCATACTGTGATGCTTACTGAGAAGAATCTAAATGTGTACAACAATACTAAGTTTTAAATTGATGTTCTTGGCAGCCTTGCCCAAATAAGGATGCATTAGTATGGTATACAAACATGAAAGGACCTATATATGTAGTTGGTGGCATGATGTAAGTAATAAAGAAAGTTATGAGAGATGAAGTGGAATATTAAGGGGAAAGACTCTAATGAACATTAAACTGATGAAGGAAATTTAAAGTGACATATCTGTCTAATGAACATGTAAACAAATTTTATTCCACTATGCTGTCTCCAGAATCTTTAATTTAGGAAGTCACTTAAGCCCCAACACATATTCAACAATTGGAAATAGACACCTGGAGACAGACTAGGTGCACTTTGCACTCTGATAAACTTTGGAACACCCACAGTAGCCATGTGGTACTTCCAAATGCTTTTAGCCTAATTTTGCCTTTGTATGTACTGGCCAGGCATGCATAGGAAAAGGGGGATGATTTGATGACAAATTCTCACAAAATTGGTAAAATTCTAAAACTTGCAAACATTGCAGAACGCGTGTATGCAACTTGTTTGATCTGTAAACATGTAAAGATCAGTCAAGGGCATGATGGAGTATTTCCCACCAGTAAATGAATTCCCAGAGATAAAGAGACAAAGTGTTTATCAAACTGAGAAATATAGTTGACATCTTAAGGATATATGGATGAAATTAAGTTTGTTGCATTGCATTGTCTCAATGTGAAATCTAATTTGGAATATTTAGTCTTTTCATTTGATATTGGTTGCTGCTCTTCTGAATGAGGCCTGAATCCATGTCACCAATTGCACTCCAGAGATTCCAGCAGAGGGTATTGGCCAGAGTCCAGATGGAACAGATCATCCCAAGAACTCCGGACTGCACATGTGAAGGTGTCTTTACCTGGATCAGTGCATCACAATGAACAAAGGGACAATAATATTTGCCTATGAGAATGAGAGGTTCAACTTTTGAGAGAAACCAAACTTAAACTTCAGAGAAATGTGAAGCTCACTACGAAATCCTGAGGAACTGCTGAGAAGCAGGCCCAAATTATCTGAAAATATGAAAAGGACTATTAGACTAATTGGGGAACTTTTGTAGATGATTGCATTGTTATCCTCTTATTATTGTTTTCTTAGAAACCTAACTGAAATCTGTAAGCCATTTGGGCTTCAGCAATTACAGTACCCACACCAGCTCAAATTTTGCTGTACTATTCTCAGAGCTTTCTTTATCACACTATTAAGCATTGCAGCTTTTGGCATTCTTTTATGTTGTATGTTTTCTCTCATATGAGGCTGCTGTAAGAAAATGATGATACAAAATACCACAACTATGTATGTTCTCTCTAGGGACCAGTATAAGAAATGGCCTCTTGATGATTCCTTCTCTGTCACAAATGTTCATGCCCCTTAGTGGGATTATTCTGATTTCCCTCCACAATTAAAAAAAAAAAAAATTGGGGAATGAAGGGATAATCAGTTTAAGTGTGGATTTCAAGCCTGCTCTATGGGTTTGCTTTGTATGATTGCACCCTTGCCTGCCTTCCCTTACCTGCCTGAAAATATACACAGTAACACATGATTGGCACAGGAAGACATAAGAAGACATGCATGTGGGCTAGTGCAGCAGAGTATTTTGTGGCCTTGTATGAGAAAGACCGGGGAACTAGACACTTTGGACGGGAGCGTGCAGAGTGTATAGGCCCAAAGAAATACAGGCTAACCAAATACAGGCCATGCTGGAAGCAAAGTCCTTTAACATACAAACTCTGGGCCCTGAAGATAACAGACAAAATGCCAGAAGATGAACACACTACAGGCAGGGGGGCTGTCACCAGCTGATAAGCTGACCTCGAGCAGACCTTGGAATACCAACTATTTAGTATCCTGTTACTTGGTGATAAACATAGGTGGGGTGGGTCTGAGGGGTCTCACTGGCTGAAGTTCTCTGACTTAGCAGGTTTTGCTGGTTTTTTGCAAGTTTGGCCAATGACGTCAGTAATTCAAGCAGAATTCACTGGAACTGTGGGACAGAGTTTGTGACAGAGAACAGGTATATAAGAGGCAATTGCAGAGCTCAGTGCGGGGGCCTTCTCTCTCCGATGAGGAGGGGGAGGGCTACCCGTCCTCAGATCCCTCAGACAGACCCTTGTGTATCTGTCCTTGCAGTTTTTGCTTGTACTGAATAAAGGAATTTTGATGACAAGTGACTGTGATCTGAGTTCTTTTAAATCCTGGTGCACGGCTCCCATGTGATCAGGCAATCTTGATGAAAAATTTAGGGATTCTTTTGTAGGTCTGACCCTGCCTACAGTTGGTATGGTGGTTTTTTTTGCATTGTGGATTGCATCCTTATATATGTTTAAGATTATAATGAATTGTTCTTTATTTTCTGGGGTTCTTCATTTTTTTTCCAGCTTACGTAGGGATTTTTGATGGCGTAAAGTTCTTTGGTGTACCATCTTTCTGTCTTCTTTCTGTGGGGTCGTTTTAGAGGTGAGTGATTATGGCTGCCTTTCTTATTGTGGTAGACCAGCTTTCTAAGGCATCATTGAGATCATGTGACTGAGTGTGCAGTAGCGAGGATACTTCAGAGAGGAAAGTGTCTTTGTCTTTTAAGCCTCCCCATCCCCTTCCATCCCCTTTACCATTTTGGTCACTCTTCTCTATACCTTTTCAAATTCTGCTATATTCTTTTTAAGATATCATCTAAGGATTCCACTGAATCTCTCATTGGTGTTTTGCTATGAACGCAATTGAAAAGGTTTTTATTATGCATTTTTGCTTTTACAGCAAGCTTCTTTTCAAATTCTCTCTTTCTCCAGGAACAAGCAGGAAGTCATTCCTCACATATAGGTGACATCGGCACTGAAAGAACCCGCGTGGAGCACTTCCCCAGCTTTCAAAGAAAGCCTTTGGGAATGCCACCATGCATGCGTGGTCCCCTTCCTGCCCAAGGGTACCATTTTACTCAGTCTCCCCTTTTCCATTGAGCCCTTCGGACATGCGTCTCGTCCCCAGAAAAAGATTTTTTCTATTTCCAACTGGTTTTTGCTATCTGGCCTTCGCTGGTCCTCTTCCCGCTTCTCGAGCACCTCTGCTTCGACCTTGGTCTCAGGTTTTTTCCCTTTTTTGTGTTTACCATGCTTTTGCACTCTTTTTAACTGCTGGCTGCGTCGGGGGTCTTTGACCTCGCAGAGCTCCGTTTTCCGCCAGTGGCCTCCAGTTTTAAGAAGTGTGATAGATGTTCAAAAACCATGCCACTCATGGACACACATGACTGTTGTTTCAGATATCTAGGAGCTGACTATGACCTGGAGCTATGCTCCCTCTGTAAGACGATGTTCTCCAAGGCCATCCATAGTCGTAAGGAGGAGCTGGATGATCTCTTCTGTAAGGCAGCCCCGATAGCCCTCCTGCTCTTCATCCCCGCAACCCCTGGAGTCTCCCAAGGCTCTTCCACGGGTCCGACGGCACTCTGACCAGGGGTCGCCTGAATGCGAGCGGAAGACGAAGAAGAAAGCTGTGAGGACTCTGTCAGGGGCGCCAGACAAGCATGAGAGGTCACGCGCCTGGTCTTTCAGCCCCCCTCGGCAGACTAGAGTCGGAGAGGGAGCGGTCCAGTAAGGTACCTTGTATACGGAGGGCTCCGATGAAGGTGCCTGGTCTCCCTACAGTCATCCCGGTGAAGACCTCCTCAACACCTGACCTGGTCACCCCAGTGTCGGTGTCACAGGGCCCCATTCCCGAGTGGGAGGGCCGAATGCTGGTCTTGGAACGCATCATTTCTGTGTTTCTTGCTGCCCAGCAAGCGCTGGTGCCAAGCCCTTCTGGCATGCATCGAGACCACAGGGACCTCGACCTTGAGGACTCCCTGGGTCACCGCAGTGACCCTCAAGTGCCAGAAGCCTCGTGAGGGTCCTCGGCATGGGTCTCGGTCTTCATCCCGATCCTCAGGCACAAAAGCTTCTCGGGCAAGCACCTCTGGCTCCAGGCAGGCTTCAGCTTCTGGAACCTGGTGCAGGTCACCGACGCATCTCGAGCCGCCCGACCTCAAGTCCTCCACGGACTGCTCAGAGTGGGAGTCTGACGAAGAAACCTCCCTGGAGACTCGGTCCCACCGAGACTTCCCCTCGGACCCCTCTTCGCCAACCTAGAGGCGGCGGTCACCTCCCGAGAACACCTCCTTTCTGGAGTTCGTCCGGGACATGGCAAGGCCCCTAACGCTCGCTGCTGAGTCGTCGAAGCACCATGAGGAGGAGCTCGATATTCTTCAATATGACAGGAGAGCATCACCCTGGTGTGGCAGGAAGTGATCCTGTAACTAGGACCTGTCCTCTAAGTGATGTAAAACCCTCTCGCACCGAGGAAGTTTCTCCAGGGCCATGTGCCCATGAGGGAAGGGTTAGGACAGCCGTTATTCGATCATTGGTGATTCGATCATTAGGCATGTAGATAGCTGGGTGGCTGGTGGACGTGAGGATCGCCTGGTAACATGCCTGCCTGGTGCGAAGGTAGCGGACCTCACGCGCCACCTAGATAAGGTCTTAGATAGTGCTGGGGAGGAGTCTGCTGTCTTGGTACATGTCGGTACCAATGACATAGGAAAATGTGGTAGGGAGGTTCTGGAGGCTAAATTTAGGCTTTTAGGTAGGAAGTTGAAATCCAGAACTTCCAGGGTAGCGTTCTCCGAAATGCTTCCTGTTCCACGCGCAGGACCCAAAAGGCAGGCAGAGCTCCGGAGTCTCAATGTGTGGATGAGACAATGGTGCAGAGATGAGAGTTTTGGATTTGTTAGGAACTGGGGAACATTCTGGGGAAAGGAGGGGCTCTTCCAAAGGGATGGGCTTCACCTTAACCGGGATGGAACCAGGCTGCTGGCATTAACCTTTAAAAAGGAGATAGAGCAGCTTTTAAACTAGATATTAGGGGAAAGCCGACAGTCGCCCAAGAGCGGATGGTTCGGAAGAATGTATCTTTGAAGGATACTACCAAAAGCAGAGAGGTTCCACAAAAGAGTAAACTAGCCCAAATGCCCTCAAGTATGGAGCAGACAGAGCTTAAAGATCCCAAATTACCCATGTCTAACAATAGCCAAATTAATATGAATAAAATACATTCTCTAAAATGCTTGTATGCAAATGCTAGAAGTCTAAAAAATAAGATGGGAGAGTTAGAATATATAGCACTAAATGAAAGGTTAGATATGATTGGAATATCAGAGACATGGTGGAAGGAGGACAACCAGTGGGACTCTGTGATACCTGGGTACAAACTATATCGTAATGATAGAGCTGATAAAATTGGTGGAGGGGCTGCTCTCTATGTTAGAGAGGGCATTGAGTCAGAAAGGATTAAAGTTTTGCAGGAAACAAAATCTGCTGTAGAATCTATATGGATTGAAATTCCATGTAAAAGGGGGAAGGCGATGGCAGTGGGGGTGTACTATCGACTGCCTGGCCAGAATGACCAAATGGATGATGAAATGTTCAAAGAAATCAAGGAAGCTAATAAAAGTTACAGCGCAGTAATAATAATGGGTGATTTCAACTACCCCGGTATCGACTGGGTCAGTGTCACGTCAGGACATGCTAGGGAGATAAAGTTCCTAGATGAAATAAATGACTGCTTCTTGGAGCAGCTGGTTCATGAACCGACCAGAGGGGAAGCCATATTAGACCTAGTCCTTAGTGGAACACCAGATCTAGTGCAAGAGATAAGGTTGTTGGGGCCACTTGGCAATAGTGATCATAGCATGATCGCCTTTGATTTAATTAGTGGAGGAGGGATAGTAAGGAAATCCACAGTACTACCTTTTAACTTTCGAAAGGGAGACTATGATAAAATGAGGAAAACAGTTAAGAAAAAACTAAAAGGAGCTTGGCTGGCTTGGCTGTTGTTGAAAAATACTATCTGGGAAGCCCAGACCAGCTGTATTCCACGCTTTAAGAAAAGTGGAAGGAAGTCCAAAAAACTGCCAGCATGGTTTAAAGGTGAGGTCAGAGAGGCTGCTGTTGCCAAAAAAGCATCTTTCAGAAAATGGAAAAAAGAGCCAAACGACGAAACCTGGAAACAGCACAAGCACTGGCAAGTCAAATGCAAGGCATTGATAAGGCAGGCAAAGGGAGAATTTGAGAAGAAGCTTGCTGCGGAAGCAAAAACGCGAAGTAAAGACCTTTTCAAGTACATTCATAGCAAAAAACCTGTGAGAGAGTCAGTTGGTCCATTAGATGATAAAGGGGTTCAAGGAGCACTAAGAGGCGACAAGGCGATAGCGGAGAGACTGAATGAATTCTTTGCTTCAGTCTTTACTGATGTCACCAGCAGTGGCTGAACTGTGGCGTAAGCAGCCAGTCACACTGCTGGGCCTGACCTATCTGTATGAAAAGTAGTAGTTGCGAGTCCGAGTAGTCAGGTTTTCAACAAGGATTTTATTCCCCTCCCGGGGTTGGATTTTCAAAAGTAGCACAAAACACAAGAACTTAAAATACAGCCATGCCTCTGGCAAACTGAAGAAGAAAACAAAATACAGCTTCTTGCTTTAACCAAAAATCATGAATGACATTAAACAGAATCAGCTGATATGCCGGCAGTCTCTTCTATGCTTTACAGCTCTCTACAAGGCACTCTTGTCTTTAGCTAACGCAGAGAAGAACTGATATCAGCCATCAGTAAAGAGCAATCCATTTCTTCAACACATGGAGTTAAACTACTTGGTTCTGTAATCATCGGTTCATCAAACACAGTATTTTCTCTAGGACAGAAAGTCTGAAACTTCCTCAATTCAGTATCTCTCTCTGAGCTCTCAGGACAGCCCTCTTCACAATAAGGCAGATACTTATCACACAGCTTGTAAAAGCAGGACGGAGAAACAGCTCTGTCTAAACAAGCTTTTTCCTTGTAACTTTTAAACCTCCTGCCTCTTGTACTTGACGGCAGCTCATAGCACTGTCCTGTTCTGGTAATGGAAGACTTTTCTTTTGGAAGTCTCCTGCAGGGTTTTAGGAGCATACATTCATCCTCATCAAGCAAACAGATATCCTCAACAGGATTACTTTCCCTCTCACAGGGTTGTAAGTATTTTAAGCAGCTCTGCTTCTCAAATATATATGGCCTGTTACCAACTGCCTCACGTTCCTTCCACTGAGCTCGGTGCCTGGGAAAATCACACTGCTTCAGAGGTGAGTGTTTCCTGTAACTAACCTCTCTTGGTGAAGGTAACTTTGTTTCCTTTTGATAATTCCTCCGTGGCTTTCTGCTCCAAGGTTCAGGCAGTTCAGAGTCAGTATAAGAGTATTCTGAGCCTCCGTCTGAGACCTGCAAGTTTCCTCCAACTTGCCAAGCTCCTGCAGCTTCCTGGTCTCTGTCTCCGTCTTGCTCTCCATCTAACTCTGTCTGCTTTGGACATTTTTTTATACAGCTTTAGAGGCGTTTTCTTGCCCATGTGAAAACTGTTTTCCTGATCAACTGGGGAGTGTTTGCTAACTAGGCGTGTCTGCAGACCTCATGTCTCAGCTTGTTTTGGTTGCCTATAGTAACTAGGAAGCTTCTGATCTACCTGCCTGTCAGAATCTGAGCTATACACAGCAGATTTCTGTGTTTTTAAGGCACAGGGCAGATCTTCCGTGTCACACTGAGGAAGATGTAGGGATGTTACCCATGACTGAAGTGGTATTTAAAGGTGAGGAAGAATTGAAGGAAATATCGATATATCGGGAAGATGTATTACAACTATTAGATAAACTGAAGAGTAGCAAATCACCTGGGCCGGATGGTATACATCCAAGGGTGTTGAAAGAACAGAAATATGAGATTGCAGACCTGCTATTAGTAATCTGTGAACTATCATTAAAATCATCTCTAATACCTGAAGACTGGAGGATCGCCAATGTAACGCCAATTTTTAAAAAGGGTGAGCCTGACGTCAGTACCGGGAAAAATGGTAGAAACCATCATAAAGAATAAAATTACTCAGCATGTAGATAGTCATGACCTAATGGGAGACAGCCAACATGGCTTTAGACACGGAAGATCTTGTCTTACTAATCTGTTATGTTTTTTTGAAGGAGTGAATAATCAGGTGGACAAAGGTGAGTCGGTTGATATTGTGTATCTGGACTTTCAGAAAGCCTTTGACAAGGTCCCTCATGAGAGACTTTTGGCAAAACTAAAGAGTCATGGGATAGGAGGCAGTGTACTATTGTGGATCAGGAACTGGTTAAAAGATAGAAAGCAGAGGGTAGGGCTAAATGGCCAATTTTCCCAATGGAGAAAGGTGAATAGTGGTGTACCCCAGGGATCTGTGCTGGGTCCGCTGCTTTTTGACATATTCATAAATGACATGGAAAGTGGAATAACGAGTGAGGTTATCAAATTTGCAGATGACACAAAACTATTTAAAGTTGTTAAAACCCAAGAGGATTGTGGAAAATTGCAAGAGGATCTTGATAAATTGGAAGACTGGGCATCAAAATGGCAGATGAAATTTAATGTGGACAAGTGCAAGGTTATGCACCTAGGGAAGAACAACCCAAACTATGGTTACACGATGCAAGGTTCCACATTAGGAACTACCACCCAGGAAAAAGATTTAGGCGTCATTGTGGATACCATGTTAAAACCCTCGGCCCAGTGTGCAGCAGCGGCCAATAGAGCAAATAGAATGCTAGGTATGATAAGGAAAGGAATGGAAAATAAAACAAAAGATATTATAATGCCTCTATATCGTTCCATGGTGAGACCGCACCTTGAATATTGTGTGCAATTCTGGTCGCCGTATCTTAAAAAAGATATAGCGATTTTAGAAAAGGTTCAGAGAAGAGCCACCAAAATGGTAAAGGGGATGGAAGGATACTCCTACGAAGAAAGGCTAAAAAGGTTAGGGCTCTTTAACCTGGAAAAGAGACGGCTGAGGGGAGATATGATAGGAGTCTATAAATTAATGAACGGAGTAGAACGGGTAAACGTAGATCGATTGTTTACCTTATCAGAATATAGAAATACTAGGGGACATGCAAGGAAGCTACAGGGCAAACTATTTAAGACTAATAAAAGAAAATATTTTTTCACTCAACGTGTAATCAAACTCTGGAATTTGTTACCGGAGGATGTAGTAAAGGCTGTTAGTGTAGCTGGGTTTAAAAAAGGTTTGGACAAGTTCCTGGAGGAAAGGTCCATAAACCATTATTAAGAAGGGACCCAGGATATCAATGCTTGAACCAATACAAGCATTGTGGAACCTGTGTCCCTTGGGGAAACTGCTAGGTACATATGACCTAGATTGGCCACTGTTGGAAACAGAATACTGGGCTTGATGGACCTTGGTCTGACCCAGTATGGCATATCTTATGTTCTTATGTTCTTAATATGAAGCTCCTCTGAAGGAATCTCTCTCAGTGCCGGTTCCTCCCATTCTGAACCAACTCCTCCTCTGCATGTGGGAGACCCCGGCCTCTGTCCCTATCATGAGCAAGTGCCTGGACGCTATGTATAGGGTTCAACGGGGCCCGCTGTTTCAGAAAGTCCAGCTTCCTCACACCTTGATAGTAGTCGAATCGGCTTTGAGGAAACTAAAGAGCCCAAAGACTCATTCTTCGGTCCCACCGGGCAGAGAGTTTCGTACCCTCAAAGTCATCGGGCGCAAGGCTTATCAGGGCTCCATGCTATCATCCCGCATCCAAGTTTACAAATTATGCATTGGGATGTTCCTCCGTGACCTTGCTGGAGCTCGGAAGCTTCGCAGCGGGCCTTGATGGAGACCATCTCCGATGTTTTCAGGCCCTCTCGAAGTCTGTTGGAAAGTGCTCAAAGTACCTCTCGCGAGTGGCGTATGACTGCTTCAAGTCTTCCACCCTGGTGGCGGCGGCTGGCATCAGAGCTCGCCAGTAGGCTTGGCTCCAGTCCTCTGACCTGGAACAGTGGGACCAAGAGAGGTTGCTGATGTCCCTTGCCTTGGGGAGCAACTATTCGGCAAGCCATGGTGGATAAGGCAGCGGAGATTGAAACAGAGTATGTGACTTCTACTCGCCTCTCCCGGAAAACTTTCTCCCTCCCCAGGAAGAAACAGCAGAGCAAGAAGCCTTTCTTCCACCGGAAGGGGCTCCCGTACAGGGCAAGAGCATGGCCCACGGCCCTCGTAAGCCGAAGAGTCCCAAGACCCAACCTCCGGCGCCAGCTCAGCCGTCTTTGGAGTTCTGATGTCATTGGCATAGCCTCTTATCCGCTGACAGATCGGCTGTTCGTGGAGGAGGGGGGGGTGGCATCTAGTTCACTTTTCTCACAGGTGGGAATCCATCTCCACCAAGGCCTGGGTCCTCCAGGTTGTTCGGGAGAGCTATCTCCTCCATCTGGACCAGCTTCCCCCTCTGTACTTCCCTGGGGAGCCAAGGGAAGCCTATGGGGAGCCTATGAAGAAAGGCTAAAAAGGTTAGGGCTCTTTAACCAGGAAAAGAGACGGCTGAGGGGAGATATGATAGAAGTCTATAAATTAATGAACGGAGTGGAACGGGTAAACGTAGATCGATTGTTTACCTTATCAGAATATAGAAAGACTAGGGGACATGCAGTGAAGCTACAGGGTAAACTATTTAAGACTAATAAAAGAAAATATTTTTTCACTCAACGTGTAATCAAACTCTGGAATTTGTTACCGGAGGATGTAGTAAAGGCTGTTAGTGTAGCTGGGTTTAAAAAAGGTTTGGACAAGTTCCTGGAGGAAAGGTCCATAAACCATTATTAAGAAGGGACCCAGGATATCAATGCTTGAACCAATACAAGCATTGTGGAACCTGTGTCCCTTGGGGAAACTGCTAGGTACATATGACCCAGATTGGCCACTGTTGGAAACAGAATACTGGGCTTGATGGACCTTGGTCTGACCCAGTATAGCATATCTTATGTTCTTATGTAAGGTGGCTTCCCCAGCACCAGGCTCTCCTGAGTCAGGAGCTTGCAGACCTCCTCGAGGACGGGGCAATAGAACCAGTCCCACCACACCTCAGAGGACAGGCCCACCAAACCTCAGAGGACGGGGGTTTCACTCCCGATACTTCCTTGCCCCAAAGAGGACAGGGGGCCTCCGGCCCATCCACAACCTGTGGAACCTAAACAAATTCCTGGTGAAGGAGAAGTTCAAGATGCTCTCCCTTGGAACATTACTGCCCTACCTTCCAGCAGGACGATTGGTTATGCTCCTTGGACTTAAGGGATGCTTATGCTCACATCCTTGTCCATCCCAAGCACAGAAAGTACCTCTGCTTCATGGTTCAGGGAAACCACTACCAGTACAGGGTACTTCCCTTCAGCCTCATGTCCACTCCGCAGGTTTCACAAAATGCCTGTCCCTATCTAAACGACTGGCTCATAAGAGGGGGCACGGCCTCCGGATCCCAGCAGGCCATGGACCGCACCATTCACCTCCTGGAGCACCTGGGGTTCATGGTCAATTGCCCAAAGTCCCACCTCACCCCAGTTCAGTCCCTGGAGTTCATTGGGGCTCGCTTGAACACCCTGTGAGCCATGACTTTCCTTCCTCAGGACAGGGCGGACCGCCTCGTATCCCTGGCGTCCGAACTGCGGTGCCGCAGCGTCATCTCAGCCCAGACAATGCTTTGCCTTCTCAGCCACATGGCCTCCACTGTCCATGTCGTGCCCAATGCCCGCCTCAACATGCGGGCGGCGCAGTGGTGCCTCCGAGCGCAGTGGGCACAAAGGACCGGCCGCCTCTGAGACCCCATCTCGGTCATGCCCTGCCTAGTGGAGTCTCTCGCATGGTGATGGGAGGTTCGGAACCTGCTTCGAGGCATGCCCTTCCAAGCTCTGACCACAGATGCCTCCCTGGTGGGCTGGGGAGCCCACTGCAAGGGACGGCGAACTCAAGGAGTTCGAGCAGCAGATTAACCTGCTGGAGATCCGGGCCGTCCACCTTGCACTAAAGGTTTTCAGGAACAGACTGCAGCGCCGAGAGGTGCTTGTCCAGACGGACAACCAGGTCACGATGTTCTATATGAACAAACAAGGGGGGGGGGGGACTGGCTCCTACAGCCTCTGTTTGGAGGTGGTGGCCCTGTGCTCCTTCGCCACAAGCCAGGGCATGACCATCAGAGTCACCTACCTCCTGGGCTAGGACAATGTGTTGGTGGACCAGCTCAGTAGAGTCCTCCAACCACATGAGTGGCGCCTGTGTCTCCGGATGGCGCAGTGACTCTTCCAGCATTGGGGGACCCCGATCCTGAAACTCTTTGCCAGCCCTGCGAATTCGCAGCTCCCCCTGGTTCTGCGGTCCCCTCCTGCACCCGGACAGGGTGGCCCTGGACGCCTTCCTCCTTTCGTGGGCAACTGGCCTGTTGTATGCCTTCCCCCCCACATCCCTCATTGCCCGGACCCTTCTCAAGGTCCAGCGGGACAAGGCCTCGATGATCCTTGTGGCCCTGAGGTGCCCAGGCAGCCGTGGTTTCCCCTACTGCTCCGCCTCTCGACAGAACCCCTGGTCCCTCTCGGGAACTCACCGGAGCTGCTTACGCAGGAGGTGGGGTCAGTTACTTTACCCCAACTTGAGATCTCTATACCTCACAGCATGGCGGCTGAGCGGGTCACTCTAGCCTCCTACCATCAAGCCCAGTATTCTGTTTCCAACAGTGGCCAATCTAGGTCATATGTACCTAGCAGTTTCCCCAAGGGACACAGGTTCCACAATGCTTGTATTGGTTCAAGCATTGATATCCTGGGTCCCTTCTTAATAATGGTTTATGGACCTTTCCTCCAGGAACTTGTCCAAACCTTTTTAAACCCAGCTACACTAACAGCCTTTACTACATCCTCCGGTAACAAATTCCCCTCAGCCGTCTCTTTTCCAGGTTAAAGAGGCCTAACCTTTTTAGCCTTTCTTCATAGGAGTATCCTTCCATCCCCTTTACCATTTTGGTGGCTCTTCTCTGAACCTTTTCTAAAATCGCTATATCCTATTTAAGATACGGCGACCAGAATTGCACACAATATTCAAGGTGCGGTCTCACCATGGAACGATATAGAGGCATTATAATATCTTTTGTTTTATTTTCCATTCCTTTCCTTACCATACCTAGCATTCTATTTGCTATCTTGGCCGCCGCTGCACACTGGGCCGAGGGTTTTAACATGGTATCCACAATGACGCCTAAATCTTTTTCCTGGGTGGTGGTTCCTAATGTGGAACCTTGCATCGTGTAACCATAGTTTGGGTTGTTCTTCCCTAGGTGCATAACCTTGCACTTGTCCACATTAAATTTCATCTGCCATTTTGATGCCCAGTCTTCCAATTTATCAAGATCCTCTTGCAATTTTTCACAATCCTCTTGGGTTTTAACAACTTTAAATAGTTTTGTGTCATCTGCAAATTTGATAACCTCACTCGTTATTCCACTTTCCAGGTCATTTATGAATATGTCAAAAAGCAGCGGACCCAGCACAGATCCCTGGGGTACACCACTATTCACCTTTCTCCATTGGGAAAATTGGCCATTTAGCCCTACCCTCTGCTTTCTATCTTTTAACCAGTTCCTGATCCACAATAGTACACTGCCTCCTATCCCATGACTCTTTAGTTTTGCCAAAAGTCTCTGATGAGGGACCTTGTCAAAGGCTTTCTGAAAGTCCAGATACACAATATCAACCAACTCACCTTTGTCCACCTGTTTATTCACTCCTTCAAAAAAACATAACAGATTAGTAAGACAAGATCTTCCTTGTCTAAAGCCATGTTGGCTGTCTCCCATTAGGTTGTGACTATCTACATGCTGAGTAATTTTATTCTTTATGGTATGGCGGTATTTGGGTGTGATCCTTGATTCCTCCCTCTCCTTTAAAGACCATATTTCCTCAGTTGTTCAACGTTCCTTCTTTTCCCTTAAACAACTTCGCGCTGTACGACCTTTTCTTACTATCTCCTCTATGACTACTCTCATTATATCCCTTGTAATGTCTCGTCTTGACTACTGTAATGTTTGTCTTGCTGGTCTTCCCCAATCCCAACTTTGTCGTCTTCAACGTGTTCAAAATGCTGCTGTTCGTGTTCTTTCTCATGCTTCTCGGTTCGATCACGTCACCCCTCTGTTAATACACTTTCACTGGCTCCCTGTTGTCTTTCGTGTCCAATTCAAAATTCTTATTTTCGTTCACAGGGTGATTCATTCAGGTGTTCCCCTATATCTTTCTAACCTGGTTCACCTTCATACCCCTCATCGTTCGCTCCGCTCTATTCACGCTAACCGTATGTTTCTACCCCCTCCCTCCCAAGCGCACCTCGAATCTACTCGGTCTTCTGCTTTCTTTTTTCTTGGTCCAAGGCTCTGGAACTCCCTTCCCCCCTCCTTACGTCTGGAAACCTCCTATTTGTCCTTTAAAACTAACCTAAAAACCCACCTTTTCTGTTCTGCCTTCAACCTTCCTCTCCCAGTCCCGTCTTCTCCCCCTCCTCCCCCTTTGGGCCTCTGACAGCATACCCCCTACCCCTGTCTTACATCTTTTCTTTTGTTGTCCTCCCCTTCTCTCTCCCTTTTGTTTCCCATTTCTATCTCCCCCAATCTGTTCTCTGTATCTATCTCTTTTTTCTAATTTTATGGCGTTCCTTTTCTGGCTCTTTTTCGCAGCTCTCTTTTTTAAAAAAAATTTTTTAATTGATTTTATGTATTGTGAACCGCCCAGATGCTAATTGTATTGGGCGGTATATAAAGTTTTAATAAACATAAACATAAACAAAAACATGGTTTCTACCATTTTTCCTGGTACTGACGTCAGGCTCACCGGTCTGTAGTTTCCCGGATCACCCCGGAACCCTTTTTAAAAATTGGTGTTACATTGGCGATCCTCCAATCTTCAGGTATTAGAGATGATTTTAATGATAGTTCACAGATTACTGATAGCAGGTCTGCAATCTCATATTTCAGTTCTTTCAACACCCTTGGATGTATACCATCCGGCCCAGGTGATTTGCTACTCTTTAGTTTATCTAATAGTTGTAAGACATCTTCCCGATGTATCGATATTTCCTTCAATTCTTCCGCACCTTTAAATACCACTTCAGTCAAGGGTAACATCCCTACATCTTCCTCAGTAAAGACCGAAGCAAAGAATTCATTCAGTCTCTCCGCTATCGCCTTGTCGCCTCTTAGTGCTCCTTTAACCCCTGTATCATCTAATGGACCAACTGACTCTCTCACAGGTTTTTTGCTACGAATGTACTTGAAAAGGTCTTTATTTCGCGTTTTTGCTTCCGCAGCAAGCTTCTTCTCAAATTCTCTCTTTGCCTGCCTTATCAATGCCTTGCATTTGACTTGCCAGTGCTTGTGCTGTTTCCAGGTTTCGTCGTTTGGCTCTTTTTTCCATTTCCTGAAAGATGCTTTTTTGGCAACAACAGCCTCTCTGACCTCACCTTTAAACCATGCTGGCAGTTTTTTGGACTTCCTTCCACTTTTCTTAAAGCATGGAATACAGCTGGTCTGGGCTTCCAAGATAGTATTTTTCAACAACACCCAAGCTTGATGTACGTTTTTAACCTCTGCAACTGCTCCTTTTAGTTTTTTCTTAACTGTTTTCCTCATTTTATCATAGTCTCCCTTTCGAAAGTTAAAAGGTAGTACTGTGGATTTCCTTACTATCCCTCCTCCACTAATTAAATCAAAGGCGATCATGCTATGCTCACTATTGCCAAGTGGCCCCAACACCCTTATCTCTTGCACTAGATCTGGTGTTCCACTAAAGACTAGGTCTAATATGGCTTCCCCTCTGGTCGGTTCATGAACCAGCTGCTCCAAGAAGCAGTCATTTATTTCATCTAGGAACTTTATCTCCCTAGCATGTCCTGACGTGACACTGACCCAGTGAATACCGGGGTAATTGAAATCACCCATTATTATTACTGTGCTGTAACATTTGTTAGCTTCCTTGATTTCTTTGAGCATTTCATCATCCATTTGGTCATTCTGGCCAGGTGCTCGATAGTACACCCCCACTGCCATTGCTTTCCCCCTTTTATATGGAATTTCAATCCATATAGATTCTACAGCAGATTTTGTTTCCTGCAAAACTTTAATCCTTTCTGAGTCAATGCCCTCTCTAACATAGAGCGCAACCCCTCCACCAATTTGATCAGCTCTATCATTACGATATAGTTTGTACTGTCGCACCGCCGCCCTAGAGGCCAAGGTTGGTATGGGCAGGTCGAGTGGACATGAGAGTTTTTTTTTACTTTGACTTTTGGTCTTTATGTAAGGGTCGGGGTACTGTTCCCAGGACCTACCGGGGACCAAACTTCAAGAGAACACAATAGTCCGAATGTAGGGAAAGTAAGGCTTTATTTCCCTTTACGCACAATGGTTCAAACAGTGGAGACTACTTCAACAAAATAAAGAAACCTTGCTTCAGGCAAAAAGAAGAAACATTCAAAACTTGCTTTGTCTACTGTTACTTCACAGGACTTTGTATAAACCAATTACACAGGCTTTGCTATTGAGGACTGCTTACATTTCATGCAAAGACATTAGGCTTCCTGCCTGACAGTAGCTACAATCCATAGCGGTCTCAGGTGGGTCCTCGTTGAATTCCACCTGCATAGGCTGAGGGTCAGATAACTGTGAATCTGTGTCAATATACTCTTGTGGAGTGTATTGGGGCTTCTCATACAGCACATTCACTAGCTTCCAGTGTTCTGAGTCTAGGTTTGGGCCGCGCCCATGTGAAGGCTTGTTAGGGCAGTAACTTCCTTTGGCTTGCTGCCTTATGTTACACAGTCTTTCTTTTACCAAAGGCTTGTGTCCTATCTCACGGACAGTTTGATAAGGAGGGCACACTTCTGTATCTTGTGCTTCCTGTTTCAGTAAGTTATAATGCTTAGCAGAATAAAAAGGTGGTTTACCTTGTTTCTTAAGATTGTCCCAGTTAGTTGAGTCATGAGGCCTAGTCCTGCTGTAGTTCAGCCTTACTCGAGCAGTAGGCTTCTCAGATTTCAGCTGGCCTTCCTGTAGAATCAGCACTCTTTCACACCCACACCTTTTGTTATTTGAATAAGGAGTGTTACCTCTTACAGCGATGACTTCATCATTTCCCTGGTAACAGCCACAGTGTCCTGCATTTATTGCTGCCGGTTCCTCATATAAAACTCTGGGGTTTATTTCTCCCCTTGTGCCTTTCTTTCCAGTATCTCTCAGCCAAGAACTCCTGGAATTCTGTTGCACCGGACTTACTGTGCCTTCCTGCCAGGAACTCCTTCCTTTCTGGTATCTTTGCCAAGATTCTTTTCTCTTTCAGCTTCTACCACAGCCTCTGCTTTCCGTTGCTGCTGCTGGTACCACCGCTGATGCTCTTCCTGGTGCGCTCTCTGGTGCTCTTCCTCCTGGTGTGTTTCCTGGTGTGTCTCCGGGTGCGTCTTCTTTACTTGTCCTACTTCTTCCTTTTCAACTTCCCAGCCTTTCCTAAGAGGAACTCCCCCTTTCCTGGATTGGCTGTTAGGTTGCATTACATCATCAGTTCTAGGGTGCAGTTCTCTAGGCCTTGGAAGGTCACTCCTGCTCCCCTATCAGGCTCCTCATAGCATTGCAACTGATGTTGAAATCTTTTTTCAGGATTTAAAACCTTTTTCTCTGTGTGAATAGGCTCTGCAGTGCCACAGTACCCAGGTATCACAGTGTCCCACTGGTTGTCCTCCTTCCACCATGTCTCTGATATTCCAATCATATTTAACCTTTCATTTAGTGCTATATATTCTAACTCTCCCATCTTATTCTTTAGACTTCTAGCATTTGCATACAAGCATTTTAGAGAATGTATTTTATTCATGTTAATTTGGCTATTGTTAGACATGGGTAAATTGGGATCTTTAAGCTCTGTCTGCTCCAGACAAAGCGGTTCCGGATGCTCGGTACGGAGGGTGATTACCAAAAGTCTTCAGTTACCTCGGTACCGATTGAGCAGCCACCGATGACTGCTTCGATGTCGGTGTCGCCTTCGATTCTGACACAGATACCGCTATCGGTATCGGTACCCGCAGTAGCATCGGGGCCAGCTCCTTCCATGCTTCTTTCACCAGGGTCTCTCCTTTCTATACCAAGTTTGGAGTCGATACCTGGCATGGACGATGCAGTACTGACTGTCTCAAGTCATGACCTCCAGTACCAGCATCCATCCCTTAGGGATCCTTTCTTGCACCGTGCAGGATCTTATATTCCTATATTCTCAAGTAGATCCTCCGGTGCCCAGGCTAGTTCTTCAGGTCTAGCCTGTCCAGGGACGGTTCCCTTTGGTGATCCTTCTTTTCAGAATTTTCTCCTGAATATGGCAACATTTCTTGCTATTCCTATCCCTGGCTATGATCCTACACAAGGCTCTCTTTCTACTGGAGAAAAGGAAAATATAATGCTTCCTTTACATCATTCCTTGCAGGATCTTCTTCTAAGAATGTGGGAAGCACCTTTAAGGGTTCCCTCACCTTCTAGAGCAACTGATCTTCTGTATCAGGTGCCCCCCTCTCCAGGATTTCAAAAGACTCAACTTCCCCATCATTCCATTGTGGTGGAATCAGCAATGAGGAAGGTGAAAAGTAAGAAGAAGCACTCTTCTTACCCACAAGGTCGTGAGTCTTGGACACTAGATGCCTTTGGATGTCAAACCTTCCAGACATCTATGCTGTCAACAAGGATTCTCTCATATATTTTTTTATATGAGTCTATCCCTTCAGGAGGTCACAAAGAAATTATATCTTTTGACTCCTTTTCTTTCAGAGCCCAAGACTGCAGACTATTCCTTCTACTTAGTCATATTCAAAGCATCTCTTGGTTTCTTACTCGTGCTTCTCTGGACTCCTTTGAGTCTGTTAGCAGAACGTCTGCTATAGCCATAGGGGCACGACGTAGAGCCTGGCTCCAAGCTTCAGACTTAAGCAGATGGGCACAACAAAGACTGGGTAATACTCCTTGCACTGGGGAAAATCTCTTCAATAAGGAGTCTTTACATCAGGTTGCTCAGTGGTCCACTGACTTCCCTGTTTCTGTAGGCTATTCTAAGCCTTCTCCTTCCCCAGTAGGTAGGAAATGCCCTACCAAACCTTCTTTCCCTAGGAGAAGAAGGTTTCACTCTTCTTCTGCCCATCATACAGATGTTCCCAAACAAGGGAAACCTCGCCCTGGTCTGAAGAATCCGAACTCTAGCCAGGCTGAACAAACCTAGCAACCATAGGGTCCTGAAGTTTACAACCTACAGTTGACTTCTTTTCAGTAGAAGTTTTTTCACTGTTTTTTCATTCAAAACTCTACACATGGATTCCTTTTCACAGGACATCCAGTTGCTCCTAGGTATGCTGAGCTGTCAGGATATTCATGTCTATGGGTCACAGGTTTCTCCTCTTCTTCCTACCAAGAAGAGAGGTTTAACAACTATCCCATGATAGTTTCTGTTCCAACATGAATTTTTTCCTTCCACAGACTTACCATATGGTAAGTCACCCTTCAGCTCCTGTTTCTCTACCCTCTTATCCAGGGTTTCCCCTGAAAGAGTGGTACCATACCACTGCAGGGCTTCTTTAGCCTTTCTAGTCATTTCTTTCATTCCAGTGTGGAGTTTTTTCTCTTGAATAAACTCCCTTCTTTTGTCTGGGCAGCTCATCAGACAGGGACAGGAATTTCTCCTTTTATTCTGTCTGTTCTCTCTGTTTTACACAGAAAGATTCTCTCTACTGTCTTATTCAGCAGCTGCCCAAGCAGGAGTTCCAGTGATTGGACTACTGGTACTTTTCCTCAAGTTTCCAGTTTTGTCTTCCACTACTTTCTGTCTGGCCTTAGTAGTGATTCCAAGATAGTGCTTTCATCTGTCTTGGATAATCTTTATCACTTCAGGCTTATCACACTATCTTCTTTTCTTGCCATCCCCAATTCCTTTGGATTTGGCAGCATAGTTGACGTGGCAGCTGGTTTTTCTCCAACAGCCAGTTTTATTTCCCAATTCTCCTGCATAATGCTCTCTGCAATCTTACAGAGAAGCTTTCTACTATGGGCCCTTGCTAGAGAGCATGGGGTTTTGTCTCTAATGACTATCCTATATGGTTGGAAAAGGCTTCCTCAGTCATTTTCCATGACTGTGAGGGTTCTCCTTTAAAAATACAGGGCATAAGCCTTTTCTACGTGAACGTCTAAAGAGTTCTCCAAGTCCTACAAGGAATATGCTCTTTTTTCCTTGCAGCTTGTCCTCATGGTATCCTACTCCTTCATGGACATCACGTATTTAACTAATAACGCATGAAACCCCTTTGTATCCCTCCAGTGGGTCAACCTGGTATCTCATCCTATGCGTTTTCTGTCCATTTACCATGCGAGAGTTCTACAGGACTCAGGACTTGCTGTTTACAGACTGATATTATCCTCTGTTTTTTCACACAACCATCCTGGTTATTTCACTGGGTAGCATTCCTGCACCATCTTAGCCAGGGGAAATAGATTCTCTATATATCTTCTCAAGTAGGTTCCACCTTCTTGTTATTAGATGAATCTTTCCTCTTCACATCTTCCATGTGAATATTCTAATGGCCATATCTCTATCTGCTTATTTGCAGACATTTATCTTTAGACATATATATTCATGTATGTATATATCTCTATATACTTCTCTATAGATACATATGTCTGTAAGCTGCGTGTGCATATGTTATGCCCCTCCAGATCTCACTATAGACATATATATATATATATATATATATATATATGTGTGTATCTGTCGAACTGCTTCCTTATAGGTAGATATGTATTTACATACGTATCCCTCTGTCTATCCTTATAAAGGTTTTACCTTCCTATAGGTTCCAGACAGTGGACTTGCATATATTCATACTGTCCCACAGTATGTCTGGGGTTTTATGCACACAACCACTACTGTGGTACTAACAGCTCTTACCTTAACCCTAGGTTTAGGTATCCCTGAAGCTCCATGCTCCAATATCTTTCCTATCTCTCACCAGTTAGGAAAGACAGGGTGGATCTTCAGTAGATCTGAGTTTTCAACCCTTCAGACATCTGTCCTTCTTGGGAATACAGGTTTTTTTCCATACCCCTTCTTCCCTCCAGGACTGGGCTACTTTGTCCAAATCGGTCAGTCTTCCTCTTTTGCTCCTAACTGTGAGTAACTCTGTAGCCAAAAGAGTTCCAAGCTTTTTCCATAAAGCTTTCCACTGAAGACCTACCGTTTTTGTACTACCCCAGTTGACACCTGGATCACCTGTCACTTCCAGATTTGGACCTTCACCTTCACTTCAGTGAGGTCACCTTGAAGATTCCTCTACTGGATCCCCAGTAGACTCCATCAGCCTCTCTACTTCCTGCAATCCAGTAGGTGAGGTCCATAGTGTGATTGTTCATTTCAATATTTTTCATGATAATTATCATACATACAAGGACTCCTTACCTGTAGTCCTATTTTAGGTTAGCTGTTTTCTACAGCTCCTCTCTTTTCAACTCCTACCCTCCATCCTCAGGATGCCTGGCCATATGAGGTGTAGCATGTTCCAATCCCCACCATGCTAGGGCTCCAGGCATCTTAGCTTGGGAGTCCCCATATGTGAAGACTCATTCCTGCTTGTTCCTGGAGATAGCAGAGTTACTTACCTGTAACAGGTGATCTCTGGGAACAACAGGAATAAGTCTTCACAACCCACCCACCTCCCCTAGGAGTTGTATCTCTCTATCTATCTTCCTTTCCTCTTTCTCTCTCTTTGTCTCAGCTATAAAACTCAACTGAGGAGAGACAGTTGGAAAGGCGGGAAGGCAGCACGCAGGCGCTGAGGGATGATGCCAAAAGCTTTCTGATTGGACGCTGGGGAGCGTTCCCGCGCAGGCTCCGTCGGTACCGACGTACCCATATGTGAAGACTTATTCCTGCTGTTCCCAGAGATCACCTGTTACAGGTAAGTAACTGTGCTTTCTCCAGGGATAGCAGGAATCAGTCCTCACAACCCACCCACCTCACTTTGGAGTTGCTATCCTTTTTTTGCCATCTTCTTGGAGGGGCTATAGCTATGGCACCTGACTAAAATGGCACCCATGGGCAGGAAGGGGACCACGCATGCGTGGTGGCATTCCGAAAGACTTTCTTTGAAAGGTGGGGAAATGCTCCGCACGGGCTCCATTGGTGCCAACGTCACCCATATGTGAGGACTGATTCTTGCTGTTCCTGGAAAACACCTGTTACAGGTGAGTAACCATACTTTGCTTACCTTATTAATGTCTTGCAATTAACTTGCCAGTACTTATGCTGTTTCTTGTTTTGTTTTGTTTTGTCAGTTGGCTCTTTTTTACACTTTTTGAAAGATTCTCTCTTAGCTATAACACCTTCTCCAATCTTACCTTTAAGCCATGCTGGCTGTCATTTGGCCTTCCTGCTAGTGCAGTCAGTTCCCTTGCTATCCTCCCCCCATTTATGTTTAATCAGTACTTGATTTACCGCTTTCTGCAGGTAAGCATCAAAGCAGTTTACAATAAAAAAAAATTGCCAAAGACAGGAAAAGAACATCATTTCAAACAAGGGCAAGGAGGAAGTGATTATCTTATGATTACTATTGCTAAGCGACCCCGACACCATTACTTCTCGCACTAGATCCTGTGTTCCACTTAGGAAAAGGTTTAAAATAACTTCCCCTCGTGTTGATTCATGAACCAACTGCTCCATGAAGCAGTCATTCCTTATCGTTCCTCCAGTTTAGTCCTCCACCTCTGGGTAGTGTACCTCCTCCTGCAGCTTGGAGACTGGGCATGTCAAAAACATGACATCACCGGATGTAGTCTGCTGGCCTCTCCCATCAGCCCCAGTGTGTCCAGTCTCCATGCAGCAGAAGGACGTAGTGAGCCTAGGTGCTGGGCTCACTTGAGGAACAGATAAGGAGCAGTTAGAGTAGCGTTAGGATAGATTTATGTTTTGATTTGGTTTCAATTGACTACTTATTAATTTGGGTCCTGTAACTTTAAAAAAAAAAAAAAAAAAGGGGGAGAAGGCTCTTTGCTTGTGCCGGTTCCTGCCTGCACTCTCATAGTCTTGCTTCCTTTTGTCTTCACTCCAGTTTTAGATCTCTCACCCTTGCGAGTACGGGGGAGAGCTCTGCAGCAGAGAGTAGCAGTGTGTCTGTGGCGATCGGAGCTGCCGCGACCCTGCGGGATCAGTGTGCTCTCTGACAGGAAGCTCATCCGGCGGCTCTTCACTCGCTGCTCGGCTGAGCAGAGCTGTGCGGGCTGGAGCTCTGCGACAACGGGAAATGGCGATTACAGCATTTGGAGTTAAAAGGTATTGTTTGGGGCAGAGCAGTGAATCGGCAAGCGGGGAGAAGGCCGGAGACATACAACGAAGGTCTCGGCAAATTTGGCGCCATTTTCGCACTCAGGCAGTGGCAGCCATTTTGACATTGTGGTGGCCGCGTGTCATACAATAGTGCTGGGGATCGCAAGACAGCAGAGATTTGAGCCAACTCTCCCTCCCGAGGATTCAGCTTTTATTTAATTTGGTTTATTTATTGGGGGGGACTGCCTACTCCTTCTGGGTTTCTGGAGAGGTAGGTTCGCTGGGGTCCCTGGGTTAGGTCTTGGGTGACGTATAATTCTGACAAGTATTAATTCAGCCCTGTTTTGCTGGGGAGCTTGTTTGTTTAAAAAAAAAAAAAAACCAAGCAGAAGATTTGTTTGCCTCTTTGGCAAGGGGGTAGCTTATGGCGGCGCGCCCTCTCTGCATGGTCTGCGGTACTTGTAGAGGGGCTATCACGGACTCTGGGATCTGCCGGGGCTGCGCGGCAGTGTCCACCAGCATGGAACAGCAGATGGAGGTTAAGGCAGGAATGGATCTCCAGAGTACATTGGCTGGAGCGGAAGGAGAGGTCCTGATGACCACCCCGCCAGGAGCAGGCCATGAGACTCCAGGTGGGCCGTCGGGGGTGCTTCCGACTTGGGGATCGGGGCCACAGCTCAATGAATTCTGTCCAGACTTTGTCTTGATTATGCATCAGGCGGCAGGGGAAATTGCCGGAACCCTTGCCACTGCCTACAACGCTACAGCAGCCAGGTACAGCTGAAGCGGGTAGCAGTTCCCCGAGACCGCCAAAGAGATTCAGGCCTTGGGAGCTTTCGCCTTCTGAGGTGGAATGGCAAGAGTCAGATGAGAACACGGTAGACCTGGAACTTGGTATGGGGGAATTGGAAGGAGGAGAGATTCCTGAACCGGAGGAACAGGCGAAAATTATCAGGGTGTTCTGGAGGGATGAGTTGGCAGCACTTATCACGGAATCCCTTCAGATGCTAAAGCTTGCCACAGAACAACCGGCGGAGGAAGAAGATGGGGAAGACCCGATTATAAAGGTGGTGAGACAAACTCAAGTAGTCTTTCCCGTACACAAAGTGGTGGATCAGATGATCCAGGACAAGTGGGACCAGCCGGAGGCTGGACTCAGAGGGATCAGGACTATGAACAAGCTATATCCCTTAGCAGATAAGGACAAAGAGAGATTTCGGTCTCTGCGGATTAACGCGGCGTTGTCAGCAGTAACTAAGAAAACCACTATTCCGGTAGAAGGCAGCGCAGCCTTGAAAGATGCACAGGATAGAAAGGTGGATGGTTTATTGAAACAATCCTTTGAAGCAGACGCTTTTGTCATTGCAAGCTTCCATTTGTGGAGCGTGGGTGGCAAGAGCATATCTCAGATGGTCCCAAAGTTTGCGGCAATCTACCCAGCTAGAACAAGAAAGTCTGAGAGAGCTGGATCGCTTCGAGTTGGGGTCGGCTTATTTGTCAGATGTTCATTATGACTTGATCAGGGCCCTGGCCAATAGTATGGCATTGTTGGTAGCCGCCCGCAGATCCCTATGGTTACAAAATTGGGCGGCAGACGGCTCTTCTAAGGCACGCCTCAGCAAACTTCCGTTCAAAGGGACCTTGTTATTCGGAGAGGATCTTGACAAGTTGGTTAAGGACTTAGGGGAGTCTAAAGGTGGAAGGCTTCTGGAAGATAAACCTAAGCAGGGAAAGTCCTCACTGGTCTTTCGGGGTCAGTTTAGATTTTCTCGGAGGTTTCGGACTTCTCGCTTGGGTGGATTCCAAAGAGGAAGGTTTGCTTCTAGGGCCCCCAGGGGCTTCATGGGTTTTGAGGAGCAGGTAGAGGTTTTGCAGCAGCGGCCGCAGCCATTTCTCGAAAGCCACAATGAAATGAGGCGGGCCACTGTAGGAAGCCAACCGATAGGCGGGAGACTTTGGGGATTTCTTCCTGCCTGGGCCCAAATAACGTCAGACCAGTGGGTGTTAGAGATAATTTGCGATGGTTATGCACTGGAATTCGCAAAGCCGGTTCAGGACTCCTTTGTGATGTCTCCCTGCAAAGGGCAGCGAAAAACCCTTGCGGTTCGCCACACGCTAAACCGATCGTTGCAAATAGAAGCGGTCATTCCGGTGCCGATAAAAGATTACGGCATGGGTCGATACTCCATTTATTTCATTGTGCCAAAGAAAGACGGATCTCTTCGCCCTATCTTGGATCTAAAAGGAGTGAACCGTTGTCTCCGAGTACCGCATTTCCGGATGGAGACTTTACGGTCCGTCATTGTGGCGGTGCGCCAAGGGGAGTACTTGACGTCCCTCGATCTTACGGAAGCATATTTACACATCCCAATCAGAGCGGGCCATCAAATGTTTCTGCGTTTCGCGCTTCCGTGGGGGCACTATCAATTCCAGGTGTTGCCCTTTGGTCTGGCGATGGCGCCATGAACTTTCACCAAAATTATGATGGTGGTAGCGGCGGCATTACGAAAGGAAGGGATTCTGGTACATCCCTATCTCGACGATTGGTTAATACGGGCAAAGTCCAAGACCGAGAGTGTGCAGGTCATGAACAAGGCGGTGAAGTTCTTGGAAAGTCTTGGCTGGGTGGTCAATACGACAGAGAGTCACTTGTTGCCGTCCCAGGATCTCAAGTATCTGGAGATGCGATTCGACACCCAAAAAGGAGCGGTGTTTCTGCCGATTCATCGAGTGCAAGTCTTGAGAGCGTTGGTCCATCAGTTCAGGGCCCCTACAGTGCCTTCGGCCTGGAATTACCTTCGGGTGCTGGGGACAATGGCAGCAACCTTGGAAGCGGTACCGTGGGCCAGGTTTCATATGCGACCATTACAGCAAGCGCTTCTTTGCGGCTGGTCTCATCGGGCCGACTTGCTGAGCAAACGACTTCCCTGCCCTCTCAAGGTCAGGTGGGTGCTGCAGTGGTGGCTGATTCCAGGATCTTTGCTGGCAGGGATGCTCCTGGAGCAGCCGGATTGGTTACCATTGTTGACAGACGCAAGTCTCGCGTGATGGGGAGCACATTGCGGGGAGATCTTTACGCAACATATTTGGACAGTTCAAGAGAGTACATGGTCGATCAACAGGTTAGAGCTCAAAGCGGTGACGCTGGCGCTGCAAGCCTTCGAGATTACGGTGATGGGGAGAGCAGTACGAGTGCTATCGGACAACTCCGCAACAGTGGCCTATGTCAATTGGCAAGGCGGTACAGGAAGTGTAGCCATGGAAAACGAAGCAGAAGCGCTGTTTGCGTGGGTGGAACATCGACTACCAATGATTTCGGCAGCGCACATTGCGGAGAAGGACAATGTGATGGTGGATTTTCTCAGCAGGGTCCAAGTGGATGCCGGGGAGTGGGAGTTGCATCCGGATGTGTTTGCGCAAGTAGTGTGCAGATGGGGACCGCCGGTCATGGATCTCATGGCAACCTTTCAGTCAGCAAAAGCGAGTCATTTCTTCAGCAGATGGCGAGAGAGGATGTCAGAGGGGATCGATGCGCTGATGCAACGTTGGCCGGCATCAGGTCTTCTCTATGTGTTCCCTCCGTGGACGCTCATAGGCCGGGTGGTGAAACGTATCGAAGCTCATTGAGGAAGAGAGTTGTTGGTGGCTCCGGACTGGCCAAAGCATCCGTGGTATGCCAATCTCATCCGGATGCTCGACGGGGAGCCGTGGAGGTTGCCGGTGTCAGAGAGTCTGTTGCTACAAGGACCACTTCGAATGTCCCAAGTGGGTTGGTTCTTGCTTACGGTTTGGCCATTGAAAGGGCGAGGCTAACGAAAAAAGGTTACTCTAGAGCAGTTATCGCGACTTTACTCAAGGCAAGGAAGAAGTCTACGTCTCTTGCGTATGTTCGCATATGGTGTGTGTTTGAGGATTGGTGTTCCAGGAGACGTGCACGCGGTGACGGTGTCACTTCCTGTGGTTTTAAGCTTTCTGCAAGAGGGGTTTGAGAAGGGCCTGGCGGCCAGTTCCTTAAGAGTCCAAAAGCAGCGCTGGCCTGCTATAGAGGCAAGGAGCATGGAGTAGCACTCGGGGCGCATGCAGATGTGTTATGGTTTCTGAAAGCAGTAACCAGGGTACGTCCCTCTCGCAGGATTGTGGTCCCTCCGTGGGATCTCAATTTGTTTTTAGGAGCGTTGGCTAAAGAGCCTTTTGAGCCTTTACACAAGGCGTTTGTGAAAGATTTGACGCTGAAGACGGTGTTTTTGGTAACCATTTGTTCAGCAAGGCGAATCTCGGAGTTACAGGCATTATCTTGTAGAGAACCGCTTTTGTCCTTTTCTAGGGAAAAGGTGGTGTTGCGGCCTGTTCCCTCCTTTTTGCCTAAGGTAGTTTCTCCATTCCATCTGAATCAGGCGGTCTCTCTTCCAGTTCTGGGTTTGCTGGAGGGAAATGCTGCGGACCGGGGGTTATGCCACTTGGACATAAAGCGAGTACTACGGCAGTATTTGAAGGTTTCGGAGAGCTATCGCAAATCGGATCGATTGTTCGTCTTGTTCGGAGGCTCCCATAAAGGGAAAGCGGCTGCAAAGGCTTCTATTGCTCGATGGATTAGGAAGGCGATTGCTTCGGCATATCTACTGTGTGGCCGACCGGTACCAATAGGATTACGAGCTCACTCTACCAGAGCGCAGGCAACGTCATGGGCGGAGTACAGCTTGGTGCCGCCTGTGGAAATTTGTAGGGCAGCCACTTGGTCGTCTCTTCATACTTTCAGTAAACACTACCGCCTGGATGTTCTATCAGCGAAGGATGCTGTATTTGGATCGGCGGTGTTGCAAGCCAGCTGGAAAGGTCCCTCCCAATAATTACTGCTCTGTTACATCCCAGAGGTGGAGGACTAAACTGGAGGAACGATAAGGAAATGGAAATTACACTTACCTGGTAATTGTTGTTCCTTGAGGAACTCCAGTTTAGTCCTCATTCCCGCCCGGGTTGGTATGGTTCGCAGTGCAGATTCAGTTGGGAGAAGAGGGAGATTACCGGTAAGTATACTTATTGTTATACTTTCCTGTCTATGCTGGCTCGTTCTAGTCTATCAATTTGCCTAAGGAGGAAGTTGAAAAGGCACAAGGGAAGAAGGCCTGCCTTCCAATAAGGAAATTCCATTGTATATACTTAGTGGTTATACGTTCAATTTTTCATAAGGTTAAGGTCATATATTTTAGCTACTTATTTGTTGCTCCTTTGAGTGTGCTTTGTCAATAGTTCACTGGGGCTGATGGGAGAGGCCAGCAGACTATATCCAGTGATGTCACGTTTTTGACATGCCCAGTCTCCAAGCTGCAGGAGGAGGTACACTACCCAGAGGTGGAGCACTAAACTGGAGTTCCTCAAGGAACAACAATTACCAGGTAAGTGTAATTTCCATTTTATCTCCCTTGTATGTCTTGATGTGACATTGGCCTAGTCATTACCAGAATAACTGAAATCTCTCATTATTATTGTGTCGAAAACTTTTCAAGCTTCCCTAATTTATGTTAGCATTTCATCATCTGTTCATTCTGGCCAAATGGACAGTAGTACACCCCCATTGCTATTCCCTTCCTCTTTTTACATGGAATTTCTATCCATAGAGATTTTACAGTGTATTTTGTTTCCTGCAAAACCTTTATTCAATGCCCTCTTTAACATAAAGTACCACCCCTCCACCAATGTGATCTACCTTATCATTGCAATATAGTTTATAGCCTGGTATTACAGTGTTCCATTGGTTATCCTCCTTCCACCAAGTCATAAGAACATAAGATATGCCATACTGGGTCAGACCAAGGACCATCAAGCCCAGTATCCTGTGTCCAACAGTGGCCAATCTAGGTCATACGTACCTAGCAGTTTCCCCAAAAGACACAGGTTCCACAATGCTTGTATTGGGTCAAGCATTGATATCCTGGGTCCCTTTTTTAATAATGGTTTATGGACCTTTCCTCCAGGAACTTGTCCAAACCTTTTTTAAGCCCATCTACACTAACAGCCTTTACTACATCCTCTGGTAACAAATTCCAGAGTTTGATTACACCTTGAGTGAAAACATATTTTCTCATATTAGTCTTAAATAGTTTACCCTGTAGCTTCACTGCATGATCCCTAGTCTTTCTATATTCTGATAAGGTAAACAATCTATCTACGTTTACCTGTTCCACTCTTCATTAATTTATAGACTTCTATCTTATCTCCCCTCAGCCGTCTCTTTTCCAGGTTGAAGAGCCGTAACCTTTTTAGCCTTTCTTCATAGGGGTATCCTTCCATCCCCTTTACCATTTTGGTGGCTCTTCTCTGAACCTTTTCTAATAACGCTATATCCTTTTTAAGATATGGCAACCAGAATTGCACACAATATTCAAGGTGCGGTCGCACCATGGAACGATACAGAGGCATTATAATATCCTTTGTTTCAATTTCCATTCCTTTCCTTATGATACCTAGCATTCTGTTTGCTCTCTTGGCTGCCTCTGCACACTGGGCCGAGGGTTTTAACATGTTATCCACAATGATGCCTAAATCTTTTTCCTGAGTGGTGGTTCCTAATGTGGAACCTTGCATCGTGTAAGCATAGTTTGGGTTGTTCTTCCCTAGGTGCATAACTTTGCACATGTCAACATTAAATTTCATCTGCCATTTTGATGCCCAGTCTCCCAATTTATCAAGATCCTCTTGCAATTTTCCACAATCCTCATTTTTCCCGGTACTGACGTCAGGCTCACCGGTCTGTAGTTTCCCGGATCACCCCTGGAACCCTTTTTAAAAATAGGTGTTACATTGGCGATCCTCCAATCTTCAGGTATTACTGATGATTTTAATGATAGTTCACAGATTACTAATAGCGGGTCTGCAATCTCATATTTCAGTTCTTTCAACATCCTTGGATGTATATCATCCGGTCCAGGTGATTTGCTACTCTTCAGTTTATCAAATAGTTGTAATACATCTTCCCGAGGTATCGATATTTCCTTCAATTCTTCCACATCTTTAAATACCACTTCAGTCATCGGTAACATCCCTACATCTTCCTCAGTAAAGACCGAAGCAAAGAATTCATTCAGTCTATCCGCTATCGCCTTGTTGCCTCTTAGTGCCCCTTTAACCCCTCTATCATCTAATGGATCAACTGACTCTCTCAGGTTTTTTGCTACGAATGTACTTGAAAAAAATCTTTATTATGCGTTTTTGCTTCCATAGAAAGCTTCTTCTCAAATTCTCCCTTTGTCTGACTTATCAATGCCTTGCATTTAACTTACCAGTGCTTATGCTGTTTCCAGTTTTCGTCATTTGGCTCTTTTTTCCATTTCCTGAAAGATGTTTTTTTGGGAACAACAGCCTCTCTGACCTCACCTTTAAACCATGCTGGCAGTTTTTTCGACTTCCTTCCACTTTTCGTAAAGCGTGGAATACAGCTGGTCTGGGCTTCCAAGATAGTATTTTTCAACAACAGCCAAGCTTGATATAAGTCTTTAACCTTTGCAACTGCTCCTTTTAGTTTTTTCTTAACTATTTTCCTCATTTTATCATAGTCTTCCTTTTGAAAGTTAAAAGGTAGTACTGTGAATTTCCTTACCATTCCTCCTAAAATTAATTAAATCAAACGCGATCATGCTATGATCACTATTGCCAAGTGGCCCCAACACCCTTATTTCTTGCACTAGATCTGGTGTTCCACTATGGCTTCCCCTCTGCTTGGTTCATGAACCAGCTGCTCCAAGAAGCAGTCATTTATTTCATCTAGGAACTTTATCTCCCTAGATTGTCCTGCCGTGACACTGACCCAGTCGATACCGGAGTAATTGAAATCATCCATTATTATTACTGTGCTGTAACTTTTGTTAGCTTCCTTGATTTCTTTGAGCATTTCATCATCCATTTGGTCATTCTGGCCAGGCGGTCGATAGTACACCCCCACTGCCATCGTTTTCCCCTTTTTACATGGAATTTCAATCCATAGAGATTCTACAGCAAATTTTGTTTCCTGTAAAGCACAGTTACTTACCTGTAACAGGTGATCTCTGGGAACAGCAGGAATAAGTCTTCACATATGGGTACGTCGGTACCGACGGAGCCCGCGCGGGAACGCTCCCCAGCGTCCAATCAGAAAGCTTTTGGGAGCATCCCTCAGCGCCTGCGTGCTGCCTTCCCGCCTTTCCAACTGTCTCTCCTCAGTTGAGTTTTAAGCTGAGACAAAGAGAGAGAGAGAGAGAAAGAGGAAAGGAAAGAAAGATACAACTCCTAGGGGAGGTGGGTGGGTTGTGAAGACTTATTCCTGCTGTTCCCAGAGATCACCTGTTACAGGTAAGTAACTGTGCTATCTCCAGGAACAAGCAGGAATGAGTCTTCACATATGGGGACTCCCAAGCTAAGATGCCTGGAGCCCTAGCATGTTGGTGATTGAAACATGCTACACCTCATATGCCCAGGCATCCCGAGGATGGAGGGTAGGAGTTGAAGAAGAGAGGAGCTGTAGGAGACAGCTGACCTAAGATAGGACTACAGACAAGGAGTCCCTGTATATATGATAAGCATCATGAAATATATTGAAATGAACAATCACAATATGGACCTCACCTACTGGATTGCAGGAAGTAGAGTGGCTGATGGAATCTACTGGGGATCCAGTAGAGGAACCTTCAAGGTGACCTCACTGAAGTGAGTTGAAGGTCAAAATCTGGAACTGACAGGTGACCCCAGGATTCAACTGGGGAAGTACAAAAACGGTAGGTCTTTTAGTAGAAAGCTTTATGGAAAAAGCTGAAAACTCTTTTGGCTACAGAGTTAATTATAGTTAGGAGCAAAAGAGGAAGACTGACCGATTTGGACAAAACTGGCTTAGTCCTTGAGGGAAGAAGGGGTATGGAGAAAAAAACCCCGTAATCCCAAGGAAGGACAGATGTCTGAGGAGTTGGAAACCTCAGATCTACTGAAGATCCCCCATGTCTCTCCTAACTGACGAGAGGTAGGAAGATAAAGGAATAGGGAGCTTCAGGGATACCTGAACCTAAGGTTATGGTAAGAGCTGTCAGTACCACAGCAGTGGTTGTGTGCATAAGAGCCAAAACATACTGTGAAATAGTATGAACATGTGAAAACCCACTGTCTGGAACAGATAGGAAGGAAAAAACACCTTTATGAGCACAGACAGTTAGAGAGATAAGTATGTGAATACATATCTCGACAGATACACACATATATATATGTATATATATATATGTGTAGATATATTTATATATAGGGGCATATATATATATATATATATAGATAGATAGATATGTTTATGGCGAGATCCAGGGGGCATAGCATATGCACACATGGCTGACAGACATATGCATCTAAAGAAAGCATATAGACATATGTACATATATGAATATATATAGGTCTAAAGATAAATGTCTGCAATTAAGCAGAAAGAGATATGTCTACAGGAATCTTCACATGGGAGATGTGAAGAGGAATGATTCATCTCATAACAAGAAGGTGGAACCTACTTGAGAAGATATAGAGAATCTATTCCCTCTGGTTAAGATGGAGTAGAAATGCTACCCAGTAAAATAACCAGGATGGTTGCGAGAAAACAGAGGATAATATTAGTCTGTAAACAGCAAGTCCTGAGTCCAGTAGAACTCTAACATGGTGAAGGGACAGAATACGCATAGGAAGAGACACCAGGTAGACCCACTTGAGGGACAAGGGGTGGGGTATCATGCGTTATTTAGTTAAATATGTGCTGTCCATGAAGGATTAGGATACCATGAGGACAAGCTGCAAGGAAAAAGAGCATATTTCCTGTAGGAATTTGGTAACTCTTTAGACTGTCACGTAGGAAAGGCTTATGTCCTTTATTAAAAGGAAATAGAAGGGTGTAAAGAACCCTCACAGTCATGGGAGATGACTGAGGAAGCCTTTTTCAACCATATAGGATAGTCATTAGAGAAAAAAACCTCATGCTCTCTAGCAAAGGCCCATAGTGGAAAGCTTCTCTGTAGGATTGCAGAGAGCATTATGCAGGAGAGTTGTGAAATAAAACTGGCTGTTGGAGACAACCAGCTGCCATCTCAACTATGCAGCCAACTCCAAGGATTTGGAGATGGCAGAAAAGAAGTTATAAGGATTATCCAAGATAGAAGAGCACTATCTTGGAAGCACTACTAAGGTTAGACAAAAAGTAGTGGAAGACAATACTGGAACTTATAGAAAAGTACGAGTAGTCCAATCACTGAAGCTCCTGCATGGGCAGCTGCTGAATGGCACAGCAGAGAGATCTTTCTGTTTTTAACAAAGAGAACAGACAGAACAAGAGGAGAATATCCTGTCCCTGTCTGACGAGCTGCCCAGATGAGGAAAAGGGGGTTTACTCAAGAGAAAAAACTCTACACTGGAATGGAAAGGAAGACTGGAAAGGCTAAGAAAGCCTTCCATTGGTATGGTACCACTCTTACAGGG
Source organism: Ichthyophis bannanicus (assembly GCA_033557465.1). Classification (NCBI taxonomy): domain Eukaryota; kingdom Metazoa; phylum Chordata; class Amphibia; order Gymnophiona; family Ichthyophiidae; genus Ichthyophis; species Ichthyophis bannanicus. Next base: position 129,954,354 of record CM066048.1, read on the forward strand.
GAACCCTGGAAAAGAAGGTAAAGAAAAAATAGGAGCTGAGGGGAGACTTGCCATATGGTAAGTCTGTAGAAGGAAAAATTCATGGTGGTACAGAAAAACTATCATGAGATAGTTGGCAAACCTCTCTTCATTGTAGGAAGAGGAGGAAAACCCTGTGACCCATAGACATGAATATCCTGACAGCTCAGCATACCTAAGAGTAAGTGGATGTCCTGGAAACAGGAATCCAAGTGTAGAGGTTTAAACGAAAAACCAGTGAAAAAACTTCTAATGGGAAGAAGTGAACTGTAGGTTATAACATATTAATTGGAACCCTACTGAGGGTTAATTTTCCTGGCTTGAGTTAAGGATTCTTCAGACCAGGGCGACGTTTCCCTTGTTTGGGAACATCGGCATGATGGGCAGGAGAAGAATAAAACCTTCTTCTTTTAGGAAAAGGAGGTTTGGTAGGGCATTTCTTACCTGCTGGGGAAGGAGAAGGTTTAGGATGGCCCTCAGAAACAGGGAAGTCAGTGGAGCAATGAGCAACCATATATGTACACTAAATCGTTACAAAAGTTAATCAAATAAATAACCTTTCGTCATTATCAATTAAAAGTATCAGAAGGGTGTGTGGAATCACATTTACCTAAACATTAAATCATTATGCTATGTGTAACCACCATGATTGCAATTGATTAATAGGAGCCAGGAGTGAGTAAGCTGAACAAAAAATATTAATTCACTAAGATCATAAACGATAAAACTATAAATATATAAATAAATTAAAATCCTAAATGCTAAATGTTAATACCCCATAGTACATGCCGATCTGACATTTAATAAATACATGACGGCAACCCAGGAATATATTAAAAGTAACTCTCTCAACTTTTTGTGCATAGTGAAAACATACATAATAAAAACATAAATACATATTTATCTAAAATCCCCAAGCTGCAATATCGTAAATGTATGTTTTTTAAAATATTAAGAAACATTAAAAAACAATAAAAACAAAAAACCCAAAAAAACAAAAAGTACCATACCCGTTTGTTTGTTCAATGTACACAGCTTAAAAATGATTCTCTATGAGAGTTGGATAATCGCCTTCTCTATGTTTTCAGGCAGCTTTTCATTTAAAGTGTTGGTACCCCTGGTAGATTTAACACATGGGATCCAAAATAAGAAGGTTTTTATTAGTTTTATGATATGGAACGCAAGTATATCGTGATTAGAAAAATATAGTTTTTAAGTATAAATAATGATAAGCAGACATTTGTGCCATCGGTATGATTTTTCATTTTGACGATATGCAAGCAGCCCCTTACGAGGGTAGCCCATATGAGTAGATTCCTTTAGAGTGCAGGCAAGAGAGCACAGTTATAAATGAGCGGTTTCATTTGAAGCGCAGGCAAGCAATCAATGTGATATGAATAGAGTTCCTTATCATCGCGCTAGGTATTACATTAATTATCACATGTATAGTAGCTTCTACCAAATGTTAAACAGGGTAAAATCTGGATTTTTTATGTTTTTTTATGTTTTTCATATAGAGAAGGCAATTAACCAACTCACAGAGAATCATTTTTAAGCTATGTACATTGAACAAACAAACGGGTATGGTACTTTTTGTTTTTTTTTTGTTTTTATTGTTTTTTAATGTTTCTTAATATTTTAAAAAACATACATTTGCGATATTGCAGCTTGGGGATTTTAGATACATATGTATTTATGTTTTTATTATGTATGTTTTCACTATGCACAGAAAGTTGAGAGAGTTACTTTTAATATATTCCTGGGTTGCCGTCATGTATTTATTAAATGTCAGATCGGCTATGGGGTATTAATAACATTTAGCATTTAGGATTTTAATTTATTTATATATTTATGGTTTTATCGTTTATGATCTTAGTGAATTAATATTTTTTGTTCAGCTTACTCACTCCTGGCTCCTATTAATCAATTGCAATCATGGTGATTACACATAGCATAATGATTTAATGTTTAGGTAAATGTGATTCCACACACCCTTCTGATACTTTTAATTGATAATGACGAAAGGTTATTTATTGATTAACTTTTGTAACGATTTAGTGTACATATATGGTTTTAAATTATTTATAATCTTTAAATATTTCATTCATAGTTTACACTTTTAATGTTTTAGAGTTTATGGTCTTATTGGTTTTAATATGTTCTTATATTAATATATGCATGATATATGTTTTTATGATTGTAAGTATGTTTGAATGTATTATAGTGTTTATGGTTATTTAATTGCAGCATACCTGATTCCCCTGAGGAAGTGAAAAAACGAAACACAGCCTGTGTCGGGCTCTCAGGTTTTTGAATTAGTGAATAAAAGTATTCTTCTGGTTTAACCACTACGTGTTATTGACTGGGTGTCTTTCGAGTAACGTGGTGAGGTGCTCCTCCTGGTGGACATGCACCGTGGAGGCCATGTGACCCAGGAGGCGCAGAAAGTGTCTTGCTGAGATGCGGGATCTGCGACTCACTTGCTGCACTAGGGCTACCAGCCTTTCAGCCCTTTCTTCTGGTACATAAGCCCTTGCTTGAAGGGTGTCTAACCTTGCCCCTATGAACTCCAGTCCTTGAGAAGGAACCAGAGTGGACTTTGTGTAGTTGATCACAAAGCCCAGGTGCAGAAGCAGCTGGATAGTGCGAGACGTGGCCTGTTGGGCCTCTAGAGGTGACTGGCCTCTGATGAGCCAGTCGTCTAAGTAGGGGAAGACGAATACCCCCCGAGTCCTTAGAAAGGCCGCCACCACCGCAAGGCACTTTGTGAATACCCTGTGCACCGAGGCTAGGCCAAAGGGAAGCACTCTGTACTGAAAATGGTTTCCTCCCACCACAAATCTTAGGTATTGTCTGTGGTCTTGATGAATCAAGATGTGTGTATACGCATCTTTGAGGTCTAAGGAGCATAGCCAGTCTCCCTGGCAGAGGTAAGGCAGCAATATTCCAAGGGAAAGCATCTTGAACTTTTCCCTCACCAGGAACTTGTTTAGGTTTCAAAGGTCGAGGATAGGTCTTAGGCCTCCAGTTTTCTTTGGTATCAGAAAGTACCTGGAGTAGATGCCTGTGCCCCGTAGGTGGCACCTGTTCTACTGCCTGATCCTCGAGAAGACCTGCTAACTCCTTCATGAGGAGGTCCCTGTGAAGAAGGGGTCTGAGAGGCTCCCCTGGAAAACTGGGGATTTGCTCCGCATGGGGGCTCTGTCGACGTCAACGTCACCCATATGTGAGGACTGACTTCCTGCTTGTTCCTGGAGAATGGCTATTAGATGACCGGTGTAATTTTGAATCTTTCAACTCAGTCTGATTCTTACTTAAAGGCACCTGGGTTACTTTTACCTTTATTGGAATCTCTCTATTGAGATGCCCTAGCTTCCCTGTTTTTCTAGTATCCTTCAAAGATGCATCATTCCGATCCATGCACTCTTGGGTGACTGTTGGCTTTTCTCCATTACCTAGTTTAAAAGCTGCTCTATTTCCTTTTTAAAAGTTAATGCCAGCAGTCTGGTTCCACCCTGGTTAAGGTGGAGCCCATCCTTTCAGAAAACCTCTCCCCCTTACCCAGAATGCTTCCTGGTTCCTAACAAATCCTAAACCCTCTTCCTTGCCCTATCGTCTCATCCATGCATTGAGACTCTGGAGCTCTGCCGGCCTCTTGGAGGTCCTGCATGTGGAATGGGAAGCATTTCTAAGAATGCTACCTTGGAAGTTCTCCCATCATCCCATCTTTAATTCAACACCAGAACAACAGGAAGCGAATAATCAGCAGATAGAAATATTAATTATGCATTTCATTTCAGAAACTTGAATTTGACAACAGCAACTGAAACTAAAATCTCTGAACTAAATGCAACTGCAAAAGAAATCACATTTAAGATAGCTTATTATACTGTTGTCCTAAACTGTGTTTGGTTTTAAGTCAGGTGGCTAATTGTTGATAGAGTGGCACCCATAGCTGCTGTTATTGTACTGATCCATATCATTGCTGGTTTTCTGGGTTGACCTTCAACCTTGCCAAGCATGATGTTTTTCTCTAATGATCTCTCTCTTTGCATGATGTGTCCAAAGTATGAAAGTCGAAGTCTTATCATCTGAGCTTCTAAAGAAAGCTTAGGTTTCATCTCTTCTAGTATCGACTGATTTGTTCTTTGGAAAGTCCATGGTATACACAGTATTTCGCCAGCACTATAATTCAAAGGCATCAATTTTCTTCCTGTCTGTCTTTTTCATTGTCCAACTTTCACATCCATATGACTTTATTGAAAATACCATGGCTTGGACAAATCTAATTTTTGTATGGAGAGAGTCATCTCTGCTCTTGAGAATCTTGTCTAGGTCCTTCATAGCCATTCTGCCGAGAGTCATATTTCTCGACTGCTTGCCATTTTTTTTATTGATTATTGATCCAAGCAGGTTAAATTGTCCACTTTTTCTGTTTCTCTCCATCAATGATGAACTTATTGATTTTGCTAGTTGTCAGGATCTTTGTCTTCTGCATGTTAATGTGCAGACCAATTTTATGACTATGTTCCTTGATCTTGAGAAACAAATGTTTGATTGTCTTCACTTTCAGCCAGTAAAGTGGTATCATCAGCATGGTGAAGGTTGTTGATGAGTCTTCCACCAATCTTCATACCTTGGTTATCTTCATACACTCCTGCTTCTCTGATGATTTGTTCTGCATATAAATTTAACAGTTTATATGTAGAACTGTCATACACCTTTGCTGATTTTAAACCATTCGGTTTCTCCTTGTTCCATTCAAACTGTTGCTTCTTGATCAATAGTTGTGCATGAAAACTATCAGGTATTCTGATATACCCATACTTCTTAATGTGGCCCAGAGTTTCTCATGGTTTACACAGTGAAAAGCCTTGCTGTAGTCAATAAAACACATATGGAAATCCTTTTGGTATTCTTTTGTCTTTTCAAGGATCCATCTAATCTGCGATGCTGTCTCTTGTTCCTCACCCTTTCCTGAACCCTGCTTGCACTTCAGGCAGTTCTTGTTCCAGATATGGTTGTAGTCTCCGCTGAATGACCTTGAGTAGATATTTGCTGGTATGTGGGATCTAAGTGACTGTAAGTCCAGTCGGATCAACTTTCTTCAGTATTCGTATGAACACAGATCTTTCCAGTCAGTTGGCCAAGATGTTGTCTTCCAAATTTCCTGGCAGAGCCTTGTAAGTAATGGTAACAACCAAACCTATTTGCTGTAATACTTCAATGGGAATGCCATCAGTGCCTAGTGCTTTGTTCTTTGATAATACTTTCAATGCTGCTTCAACTTCTTCTTTCATCACTAACGGTTTCTGATCATAAGGTACAGGTTAAAACGGCCGTCGGTCCACTTGATCTTTATGGTAAAATAACTCTGTATTATTTCCACCTTATCTTGATCTTCTCTGCGTCATTCAACAAGAATCTTTGAGCATCCCTTAGCATTCCAATTCAAGGCCAAAATGTTCTCTTTAATTCTCTCAGTTTTAGGAAAGCCGATCTTGTTCTTCCTCTAATAGTTTCTGATTCTATTGCCTTGCATGTAGTACTCCTCCTTGTCTCGCCTTGCTGCATGGTGGAAATCTCTGTTAAATTCTCTGATTACCTCGCTTACTCCTCTGGCTTTAGCTTCTCTGCATTTCTGGGCAATTTTCAGAGTGTCTTTGGTCATCATTTTGGCCGTTTTTGCTTTTTCACCTTTTGTAGAGGTTTCTCACTTTCTTTGAGCTAACAAACCTCGTCCAAAGACGGGGAAGCTGTAAAACTAGAGGGCATAGCATGAAGCTGCAAGGGAGTAAACTGAAAGGCAATGTCAGGAAATACTTTTTCACTGAAAGGGTGGTGGATGCTTGGAATGCCCTCCCGATGGAAGTGGTGGGGGCAAATACAGTGACAGAATTCAAAATGGCATGGAACAGACACAGTGGATCCCTTTACAGCAACAGGATAAAATCAAAATAAACTTAACTACCTAATTTCTCAGCAAATAGGGGTGTCCTACACAGAGCGGTGAGTTCACCCCTAAACAAAGACAGGGGGAGGAGGGGTGGCCTGCACGGAGCGGCAGGTGCACCTACTCTTTGCCATCTTACTGGGCAGACTAGATGGACCAAGCGTTGCATGAACACCGGTCACCGAGATACTTCGAATCTTCTGATTCCGATGACTCTAATGACTCTACCGGTACTAGAGCGATCCTACCAGAGGATCCAACTCCTTCTCCTCAACGCAGAATGTCTTCTCCAGAAGACATGTCCTTCCAGTATTTCATACGTGATTTAGCCAAAGGTCTTTCAATCATGGTGATTCCAGAAAAGGAACCTAGGGCAGAAGAATTGAGAATTCTACAATATCCCATGGCTCCTAGGGAAGCAGCTATGCTTCCCATTCACAAGTTCTTATATGATCTTATGTTAAGGATGTGGGAAACTCCTTTAACGGTGTCTCCACATTCCCGACACCTCAATACCATGTACCGAGTGCCAAGCTGTCCTGGCTTTCAAAAGACTCAGTTACCACACTATTCAATGGTAGTGGAATAAGCCATGTGTAGAATTAAGAGTGCTAAAACGCATTCTTCTAATCCTTCAAGCTGGGAATCGAGGACACTTTGTTATCAGCCAAGATCAGTTCCTACATTCTTTATATGGGTATGTTCCTGGAAGAAGTCGCACACCCAGAATGTCTCTAAATTCATGAACCCCGTGCAAACTTTGATTGCTTTAAATGCATAAGCAGAACCTCTGCTATCTCCATAAGGGCATGTTGTATTGCCTGGCTTCAGGCATCAGACTTAGAGCAGTGGGTGCAAGACAAGCTGGGAAACATTCCTTGTACAGGAGAAAATCTCTTTGGCAAGGACTGGCAGGACAAGGCTAATCAGCTTGAATCTGAAAATACTACCTTGAACAGACTATCAAAGTATAGAGCCAACCCAGCAAAGAAAATGTCATTTAAGAAACCCTTTTTCAACAAGAAAAAGAGGTTTTACCAATCATACCCCCATTTGGGCCACTGTCCAGTTCATGTTCCCCAAAAGGGACAACAACAGAACAGACAGCAAAGAAAGCCGCAAGCTCAAAGAGCTCAAACGGCCCAGCAGACTCAGCCTCCTCAGGGGCTTTGACTCTTACCTAGAGAACTTAGTCATGCTGTCCCTGAAAGGACCAGAACCCTTAACCATTCCAGGCAGGTTATGCCATTTTGCCAAAAGATGGCAACAAATAACATCAGAAAACTGGACTCTGTCCATTGTACGACTGGGGTACAAGCTTCACTTTCTCAGCATTCCCCCCGCCTACAATAATCAAACAGTTCAATTCTCAGGTCTCTGCCACCAGCCTCTTGAGGCAGGAGGTCACATCACTTCTCGCTCAAGGAGCAATAGTACCCATATCCCAACAGGGTACGGGGTTCTACTCCCCCTATTTTCTTATTCCAAAGAAAACAGGGGGACACAGACCTATACTGGACCTCAGAGAATTAAACAAATATCTGTTCCGAGAAAAGTTCAAAATGATCTCCCAAGGAACACTCCTACCATACCTTCAGAGTCAGGACTGGCTATGTTCTCTAGATCTAAGAGATGCATACACGCATATTCTCATCCACGCAAATCACAGGAAGTACCTTTGATTCCTGGTCCATGGAAGACACTTCCAGTGCAGAGTTCTTCCTTTTGGTCTGGCTTTTGCCCCAAGAGTCTTCACAAAATGCATGGCAGTGGTAGCAGCATTTCTGAGAACTCTAGGAATATTCGTCTTCCCTTACTTAAACGATTGGCTCATTCGAGCATCAACAGCTCCAGTGGTCAGTTTCGCTCTTTCTTGAACAATGAGAATCCTTCAGTACTTGGGATTGGTCATAAACCTCCCAAAATCTCATCTCACCCCCTCTCAAATCTCTCGAGTTCATTTATTTATTTACATTCTCTTATATACCGTGCTATTCTGCATCAGTGCGGTTTACATTGAACAAACTGAAATTACATTGAACAGGGCATTATAACTTGGAGATAACTATTTTACAGGGAACATGGGCTCGTCTAGACACACGGCAGTCAAAAGCTTTCCTGCCACAGCCGCGCTGTCTACGTATAATACAGCTGGCATCCCAAGCAGCCACGAAGGTCTTCCTGACTGCTCGGGAGATGCTTCAGCTTCTGGGGCATATGGCATCCACTGTCCATGTAGTTCCCTATGCTCGCCTTCATATGCGAGCAGCCCAGTGGACCCTATCCTCTCAGTGGACACAGGCCTCTGGTCGACTAATGGACAAAATCAGAAACTGCACACGTCTAATTTTGTCCCTGCAATGATGGCAATCACTGGAAAACCTCCTCGTAGGCTCTCCTTTCCAGCAGCCTCTGTGCCAAGCCACCCTAACAACAGATGCATCCAAGTTGGGTTGGGGGCCCACTTGCATGATCTCTCAACTCAGGGTCTCTGGACCCCACAGGAGGCTTCTCTTCACATAAACCTTCTAGAGCTGAGAGCCATTTTCAATGCTATTCGAGTATTTCAGGCCCATCTCAGCCACAAGACAGTTCTGGTCCAAACCGACAATCAGGTAGCTATGTTCTATCTGAACAAGCAAGGTGGAATGGGCTCTCTGTCGCTATGCATCGAAGCTATGCAACTATGGGCCTTCACCATAGAGCTTCAAAACCACCTTCTTGTGGTATACCTTCCAGGCATTCAAAATTCATGGGCAGACAAACTCAGTCGAATACTGCTGCCACACGAGTGGTCTCTTCACTCAGACCACCTTGCTCGAGTGTTTCAAATCTGGGGAATATCAGACATAGACCTCTTTGTAAGTCCACAGAATGCCAAACTTTTCCGATTCTGTTCCAGAATCCCAGCTCACAACTGTCAGGCAAGGGATGCCTTCCTACTCCAGTGGGGTCAGGACTTCCTCTATACCTTCCCACCCATTCCCCTCATTCCCAAAACTTTATTCAAACTTCAGAGAGACAGAGATCGTATGATACTTATCGCTCCACGTTGGCCACGGCTAATGTGGTATCTTATGCTTCTACGTCTCTCTCAAACCACTCCTCTGGAGTTGGGAAATGCTCCAGATCTCCTTTCCCAGGAGGACGGATCCTTACTGCACACGAATCCCCAGTCCCTGCCTGGTTACTGAAAGCCTAGATTTCTTGGATATCAACCTCTCTCAGCAGGTAAAAAATATCCTTCTGGCTTCCAGAAAACCTTCCACAAGGCGTTCCTACGCTTTTAAGTGGAAAAGATTCTCTGTCTGGTGTTCACAAAAGGGACTTAACTCCCTTTTGGTACCTGTGGAGTCGCTACTGGAGTATCTCCTCCAGCTATCCACTTCTGGTCTTAATACCAATTCAGTGAGAGTCCATCTTAGTGCTATTGCTGCTTTTCACAAACCTTTTGATGGACAACCTATTTTCTCTCATCCACTTGTATCAAGGTTCATGAGAGGCCTACTTTTAACAAAACCTCCCATTAAACTACCACTGGTGGCATGGGATCTAAATCTTGTTCTCCGGCAGCTCATGAATCGCCTTTTGAACCCTTAGCCACTACAACCTTAAAGTTTCTTTCATGTAAAGTCATTTCCTAATTGCTATCACTTCTGCAAGACGCATTAGTGAACTGCAGGCTTTAGTGGCTGACCCTCTTCAGGACTCACCCTCACTTTATGCCAAGGGTGGTTTCGCCTTTTCATCTAAACCAGTCAGTTTATCTTCCTATATTCTTCCCTAGGCCTCATGCCTCCAGTGCAGAAAGGGATCTTCACACTTTGGAATGTAAAAGGGCCTTAGCCTTTTATCTTCAAAGAACTAAGCAGCTTAGAAAATCTTCTCAGCTTTTTGTTGCTTTTGACTCTAGTCATTTGGGACTTCCAGTTTCCAAAAGAACTTTATCTAAATGGATTGTAGATTGCATATCCTTTACATATGAGAATAAAGGATTTTTTCTTGAGGGCCATGTCACAATTCACAATGTGAGAGCCATGGCAGCCTCGATGGCTAATCTTTGTTCTGTGTCTATTGAAGACATCTGTAGAGCAGCTACTTGGGCTTCGGTGCATGCCTTCACAGCCCACTACTGCTTAGGCAAGGACTCCTGTTGGGATGCCTCGTTTGGCCAAGCTGTTCTTCAGCATCTCTTTCATACTTAATACAACTCCTACCCGCCGGTCCCGAGTTTGATGCCAGAGGTCCATGGGAGGAAGCATGACCCATCTCACCTGGGTTCGCAGCTTGCTGAGATCATTCCCTTGGCATCTATAAGCTGGGGAATCCCCATATGTGAAGACTATATTCCTGCTTGTTCCTGGAGATAGCGTAGTTACTCACCTGTAACAGGTGATCGCAGGAATTTAGTCTTCACAACCCATCCACCTCCCCTAGGAGTTGTCTCTATTTATCTATCTCTACTCCTCTCCTTTGGTCTCAGCTATAAACTCAACTGAAATGGGAGAGGTAGAAAAGCGGGAAGGCAGCACGCAGGCACTGTGGGATGCTCCCAAAAGTTTTCCTATTGGATGCTGGGGAGCGTTCCCGCGCAGGCTCCGTCTGTACCGACAATACCCCATATGTGAAGACTAAATTCCTGCTGTTCCCAGAGATCACCTGTTACAGTTGAGTAACTACGCTATACTGGAGTGTCAGAGCAGTGTACAATAATAATCATAGAGACTGCTAGAAAAACAAAGGAGGAAAAAGAACGCCATTGGTTAATAGGAAAGTAATAGTGAGGCAGTAGGAAGAGTACAGGAAAGGGACAGAGCTGGACGGAGAGGCAGAGCTGACTGCGGGTGGGGTGGGAGGGTAAGGGGGGGAAAGGAAGGGTAATACATAGCACTGCAACCATCATGTCACGGTTTCAGGGGCAGGGAGGTCAAAGGCCCGGCAGTAGAGATGAGTTTTGAGTAGGGCTTTAAAGTGGGGAAATGAAAGTTCAGTACGGAGAGAGTGTGGGAGTGAATTCCACAGAGCCGGACTTAGAAAGAAAAATGCAGAGTGACGGGTGAGTTTGAGGTGTGCTTGAGATGGTGAGGGAAGAAAAAGATGGTAGCCATGGGCAGAGCGAAGCAAACGAGGAGCAGACTGGAGATGGATGAGGTCAGCCAGATACTGGCGGATACTGGTGTGGAGAGCCTTGTGAGTGGTGATGAGGAACTTATAAATGAATCTGAATTTGATGGGGAGCCAATGGAGAGAGAGAAGACAGGGAGTGATGTGGGCGAAGGGGAAGAATGAGTGATAAGACGAGCCGCTGTATTTTGAACAAGTTGGAAATGTTGAAGCTGATAGTTGGGGAGACTGGCGAAAACAAAATTACAATAGTCCAAGCGGGAAATCACAAAAGAAAGAACCAGGGTAGTGAGGGAGGGAACAAAGAGAAGTCGCCGAAGAGCCCAAATCCTCTGAAGGTGAAAGAAACAGCTACGCACGAGGGTGGAAATATGCTGGTGGAAAGAAAGCGAGGAATCAAGGGTAACACTGAGGTAACAGAAAATAGGGAAGAGTGGGATGGGGAGGGAGGACATAGTAGGAGCCAGGGTGGGAGGGGTGGCGCTGAAAGAAAACCAAATGGCGGAAGACTTAGACGGGTTAATGCATAGGAAGTTATCGGAGAACCAGCCGGCAACAAGGGTGAGACAAGTATTAATGGCATTGAGGTCAGGGGCTGAGGAACTAGTGTGATGGATGAGGAGAATATCGTCAGCATAAAAATAGGCAGATATACCGGTCTGCTGGATGAGCAAAGCGAGGGGTGCAAGGAAAATGTTGAAGAGGTGGGGGGCGAGGATAGAGCCTTGGGGGACACCACAGTGCAAGGGGAATGATGGAAAGATATCAGAGCCTGAGTGCACAGCAAAGGTGCGTGATAAAAGAAAAGACCGAATCCAAAGGAGGACAGTACCACTGATGCCAAGGTCGGACAGGCGGGTGAGGAGATTGCGGTGGTCGACAATGTCAAAGGTGGCGGAGAGATCTAAAGAGACAGCAATAGATAGGTCACCATGGTCGTGAGAACGGTGGAGTTCGCTAAGGAGTGCCAGAAGAATAGTTTCAGTGTTGTGACCCGCCCTGAAACCAGACTGCTGGGGGTGAAGGGAAAGGGTAGTGTCAAGATGTGCAGACAGCTGTGTGAACACAAGCTTTTCAAGAACTTTGGAGAGGAAAGGGAGATTCGATACAGGGTGCCAATGTGCAGGAACAGCAGGGTCGAGAGTGGGCTTCTTCAGAAGGGGACGAACCAGAGCGTGTTTCCAACGGGAAGGGAAGCAACCGGAGGTGAGACTGGAATTAATTATGGCAAGAATGTAAGGGAGAAACGTGAGGGATGGATCCAGGAGCCAGGTGGAAGGAAGGGGATCAAGTGGACAGGTAGTCTTCTGAGATGAAGAGATGACCTTGACAAGTTTGGATGAGGTAACGGGCCGGAAGGATTGCCAGGTGTGGGGGAATATGCCGGATGGATGGGGGGAGTAGGAAACAGGGAAGGCAGGGGAGGAAGTGGGGGGGGGGGGGAAAGGGGAGGAGGACATAAATGAAAGGAAGAGCGGAGGGACCAGATCTTAACAAAGAAAGATGTGAGACTAGTTGGGCTAGGGGCAGTAGAAAGAAGTACCGACGAAGGAGGAAGTGTAGAGGGTGAAGAAAGAGAACGGATAACCTGATAGAGGCGGTGAGAGGAGTTAGAGGAAGAAGTGATGAGGTTTGAGTAGTAGGCCTGCTTGGCAGCAGTGATCATAGAACGGTATGAATGATGTGCAGAACGGAAAACAGAAAGGGAAGTAGCGGAAGTATGTTTATGCCAAGAGCGCTCAGCATGTTAATGATGGTGGGATGATGAACGGAGGGGAATAGGATGGAGAGGAGCCAGAGGGTGGAAGTCCAGGTGTCAACCTGCTGATCCACAGGAAAGGAAAGGAAATCCAGAGGGAAGAGGGAATCGGCCGATGGGAAACGCTGCAAGGTGAGAGGGGTGAGATGCCGTCTAAGTACTTGGGAAGAGGGACTAGTGGTAGGCAGCGTGGTAGCCTGAAAGGGAGGGAGAGAAAAGGAAAATAGCAAGTAATAATGGTCAGACCAGGGAAGAGGGAGAGGTAGAATACTGGATAGTATGTAAGGGGAGTGGGAGGAAGTGAGAATGAGGTCAAGGGTGTGCCCGGAGGAGTGAGTTGGACAGTCCACATGCTGGATGAGGGATAAGTCTTCGAAAAGTGACAGAAGAGCCCTATCACGGGATCTGATTTGAGAATTGATTTGAGATGAATAGATCATTGCTCTTGCAGAATTCTTTTAGTCTTTCTCCAGTTTCATTTCTTTTGCCAAGTCCATAATTCCCAACCACTTTGCCTTCTTTGTTGCCAACTTTTGCATTCCAGTAATCCATGATTATCAGGATATTTTGTTTGCATGTTCTGTCAATTTTAGCTTGTACTTGTCATAGAACTGATCAACTTCTTCCTTTTCTGCAGCTGTTGTTAGGGCATATACCTGAATAATAGTTGTGCTGATGGGCATTCCACGCAGATAAAAAGAAATTAAGGGGTATGTTTACTAAACTGCGGTAAACGTGAATAACGCGCGTTGTACGACGTTAACGATCGTTAGCGCGCTGTAGCGCATTAACGATCGTAAACGTGCTATAGCGCGCGTTATCACGCGTTAACGCGCGTGATGCTCCGCGGCGCGGTAAAACAACGCAGAAGGCGGAGAGAGGGCGGAGAGAAGGGGTCAATGGGTGGAGAGTGGGCGGGGAGAGGCTCCCATTACACTAACGCGCTGAATTTCAGAGCTGAATTCCAACGCGAATGAAAACCTGCCGTTAAAGGCATATTAAAGGGGAGAGAAACCATTTAAATGTCAGCAATGTACAGCCTAGGCAGGGAAACCAAAAAAAGGTGATAAGTGTGATACATGTGCACAAAACAAAAGGGCACAGAAACACTGAAAATGACCCCAACAAACTGGAAAAAAACAGCAACCAAGCTGGCCAATAGTGGTATAAATGAGAAACATCAACTCCCCCCCCCCCCCGAGTAAGCTCCATTGAACAGATATTTATGTATGTCTTTATTTTAGTTATGTAGTTATAAACCGCAGAAGGGTCCATACCCCGTCCCCATACAAGGTACATGGGCCCACAGTGAAATAGCACTGTTCAGGGACTTCCCCACCATCGGACAGGGTTCCTATGGCGTGCACATGTCCCGCAACATCAGGGCGGGCATGTCGGAACGGGCAACCGGTCAGATGCTTGAGAAGGGGGATACAGAGGGCTGCAGGCGGCACATGTGGGGACTAGGGTGATGCCTAGCTGGCCCATAGGAATGCTGAAACAGTAGAGCAGCCAGACAGCAACTGCTGAGGGCCCAACATGGGCAAGAGTGTGCTTCCCACAGTGTCACAGGGAATAGTACCCAGCAGGTACCACCAATGGCACGGAACATTGGCAGGCGGTGCTGGGGGAAAGCGTGGGCAGCTGTGCGGGCACCCCCACCCCAGAACTCGCACCATAGGCAGCCGCCTACCTGCACACTGGATGGCTTGAGACCGCACACCACCAGCAGAAGGGCATGTCAGCATGGTGGCTGAGGGATACTGGTGGTGGAGGGGGCACTGGCAGCTGCCCAGAGCAGACCGTGGCCTAGCCCCCTTCACATGGGTGCAGTGCACTCCAACAGACAGGCCCTGTCTGACCAACAGTCATGGTATCACCAGGGAACGTACCATCTCTGTGAGAACATGGTGGTGCAGTGCACAGAACCAGTGTATGCAGAAGCAGAGGGTCACAGGTTCAAGTCCCAGCTGTGGTTTCCGCCAACCCAGTCCTCATATTTTACCCACTACTACAACGGGCTAATACAGACAGAACCGGTCTTGCAGATGACGTAAACATGCCCAAAACACCCACATTTTACCCTACAGAGCACAGACACCATAAACAGGCACATTACCTAGAGCAGAGCCTCCCAAATGCAGTCCTGGAGGGCCAAACACCATCCCGGTTCCATGCTGCCTCTGATAAAGATGCCTGTGCTTCATTTCTATGCGCCACCCCCATGGTATGCAGATGTATCTCATGCATATTCATGAGGGACAGCATGAAAACCCGAACAGTGTTTGGCACCGCAGGACTGGAGTTGGGAACCTCTGCCGTAAAGCAGCAGCCAACAGGGGCAGACACACCCGCACCCACAGGCCCCATTATCCAAAGCCTCCTGGAGAGGCAGGACTTTGGGCTCTGCGTGCATCTCCCAATACTAGCACATGCATACCGTAGTAATGCCACCCTAAACCTGGGAATATGTTACACAGCTATCACAAGGTTGCTATGAGCACTGGCAGATAGCAATTCCTAGGTTAAGTACAATTTCCTGAGTGAGCTGCATCATAGCAACCTTTCTGATGTCTGTGGAGTGTGCTACAGGTCCTGTGTCTAACAGTGTTTACCAACCTGGGGAGTGACTCCTACAGTATTGCGTACCATAGCCATGCCTGCACTGTGCCCAGGACTGGTGTGGTGGCCTGGGCTGCCCAACACCTCTAGAGTTGCACAGTGCTTGCATAGGTGTGGGGAGTGCTTGTCTGTCTATCCAGTGTGTGGTGGCTTCCAACACCCTCCACAGCCCACACTGCTAGCACTGTTGCCAGTATTGGCCTGCCAATGTGCATAATGAGGAGCAAGGTACCGTGGGAATAGCCTGGATAGGGTGGCCTGGCCTGGATGCATCTGCACACGGCATAGGGCAATGGCAATTGTAGTGCCTGGCCACCACCTGCACAGACAGGGTGGCCATAGCATGTCCTGCTGGGAGGTCACTCTCACCCTGACTGAGCAGTGACCATGGCATGGCTAGGTTCCACCATAGTGCTATATAGCATTTCTCTTATGTGATATTTATGGGTTTCCTTTTGGGGCCCAATCACTGACTTATCTGCTTGGTGTGTATGCTGATATCCCCGTTCTGGGTACATGCATCTCCTCCAGGACCATGCACTATGGACTAGCTGGCGGACTGTCTGCAGCTAGTATGTGTCTTGCTGGAACACCGTGCAGGGTGCAGCGGCTGGAGGCTTGCTGCTGGAGAATGTCAGATAATGGTGGGGGGCAGCTGAGCATTTCCAGACCTGCCGTCTGTCTGCTCTTGCTGTACGGGTGTGTACTGCTCTGCCTTGCCTGCCCTGTAGGGTGTTTGATCCCGAGTGGAACTGGGGTGATGGTCCCCTCTACTGCCACCATTGCAGAGGGTTGAAAGTGGATCTGTGGGCGGGAGATCCTGTCCCCCACCCTGAGCCCTAGTGGCTGCGTTGGGTGGTGGTATGTAATCTCCCTGGTAACCACAGCAGAATGTGGGTGTGGTGCCGTGCAGTCCTCCTGTAGCCAGCCATATGTTTATTAGCAGCTCTAGCCCACTGGTTACTTCACTGCCCATGGAGCCAGTGGTCATAGGTTCACAACCCACAGTGGGGTTCATTGATAGGGCGGTCTTAGGCATTGTCTATTTTTACTGTATATTAGTGCTGCCAGCAGAACC
This sequence comes from Ichthyophis bannanicus, assembly GCA_033557465.1. Taxonomy (NCBI): domain Eukaryota; kingdom Metazoa; phylum Chordata; class Amphibia; order Gymnophiona; family Ichthyophiidae; genus Ichthyophis; species Ichthyophis bannanicus. The sequence goes on from CM066048.1 coordinate 129,970,908, forward strand.
ACCCTCAGGGTACTGTCACCTTAGAGTAGCTCAAAGGGCGCCCTATAGGGCGCCTTATAAGGTGCCCTATAGAGCGCCTTATATGGCGCCCTATAGGGCGCACCTTACGAGGTGCCCTATAGGGCGCAATTTATGCGGCACCCAATAGGGTGCGACTTACGCGCCACCCTATAGGACGCACATTACGCGGCTCCCTATAGGTCGCACATTACGCGGCGCCCTATAGGGCGCACATTACACTTTGCCCCATATTATATGTATTATATGCCATTTGAAAGGAATATTTAGGCACTCCCTATAGGGCGCGCCTTACACTTCACCTTATAGGGAGCGCCTAAATATTCCTATCAACTGGTATATAATACATGACCATGTCAGAGAGAACGTCACTATTGGAACATATTTCATAGGAAGGGTACACTTTTCCTGACATATGCAAACTGTAACCCGCCTGCAGACTGCGGATTAAAATATTATAGTCGGCTTTCAAAGGATGCCTCAGCCAGCCTTACTCATTAGGCACACTGGGGAATCGAACCCATGACTCTTGTACTATCAGTCTGTGTAGTAACCATTGTGCTACAGCTCTGTTTCTGTCTTTGGGTGTCTGCGCGCTGTCTTAAGCATGCGCGCAGTAGTGCGCGCTGTAACGATCGTTACTGCGCGGCGTGCAATAACGCGCGTAACTGCGCGTTATTGGTTATGATGTCCCGCCCATGTCCTTTTTTGGCTTTCCTTTCACTAACGCGGCTCCTAACGCGAATTGCACTAACGCAGTTTAGTAAACATACCCCTAAGTGTTCACTGACTGCACTGTATTTCATTACAATTTTTGCAAGTTTCTTAATTATAAATGGATACCATTTCTTCTTTGCCTTTCATTTCTAGCATAGTATACCATGTGATCATCAGATTCAAAGTGCCAGATGCCAGTCCAACAGATTGAGTTGTACACATTTCATTTCATTCTTAACCACCTCCAAGTTCCTTGGTTCATGCTTTTACATATTAGGACATGGAATGTACAGACATCTTAGCAGCTTATGGCTGTCATTTCATGCACAGCTACATCAGCAGGCAGATGTCCCAAGAGCTTTATTTCAACTACATCATAAATGTTGGCTTTACTCTGAAAGGTTTTCAGCTCATCCCCAGTACTGCGTTGAGTGCCTTCTGACTGGAGGTCTCTCCTTCCAGAACTATATTGCAGTTTGTTTCATTGTGATTATCCATTGGGTTTTCATGCCAAGATTCGGAAGTAGATTGCCAGGCCGCTATTACAGAAATATGATCCACCACCACAAACACCGTCCCATTCTACTTCTGCCGCCCAAATGAGTGGTTTGTCTTAGTCTGGGCACCTCAGCTGAGACCTTTCCATCTTAGTAGACTCTGCCAGTAGTTAAGCTATCGATAGCTTAGCTCTCAGCATCAGTGATGCATACAAGCCCTTGCAGCACAACATGCTGCAAACCAATTTATTACATTATATTTAAAAAAAACTATCAATCAAGATATAGAAATAAAAGTTTGTAAAGTTTGTGGCATTGATTCTTCCGCCTCCTACGAGCTCAATACAAGTTACTCAACTACCTTTATACCTTCTAGCCCTCAACAGATAAATGACATGCACTCTTTCCGAGTAACAAGCTAACTGTATGGTATTTAAACTGAAAAGGAATAAAACTCTCTGAACACAGATAAATGAAGTCTAACGTTGAGGTATCTAGGGTTTTAACCACTGAGAGGTGCTTGCACTGATGTCTGTCAGGATGAACAGGAGCAGTCCTGCAGACCTGATTGTTTTGAAGCTCTTTATGCTCTTTACTGAGGCACAACTGAGAAAAATAATTTAAAATAAAACAGTAAGGCCCGTGACTGCTGTGGTGCCTTACAGCTCTGTACTGTTGAACCTCTACCGTGTCCCACCCCCATAAATAAGTGTGCATCACAGATGCAGCAATGTTTCAACAGCAGTCACAGGCCTTACTATTTGCTTTTTTTTTTAACTTATCATTGCTATTTCATTGGCAGCTTGGTAAGATACAGGAGCCGCGGCAGGGTGCAAGATGCTGCTTGGTGGGGGAGGAGGGGGAGAGTGAAAGACAACTATGTACCACTGTAAACCAATGATGCTACATTTCTTCTCGCCACTCCCTTGGAGCTACTGCCACAGCTTGCAGTGGATTGCGCCGGCCCTGCTCCCATCCTGATAGCCTGTTGGAAGAAAGTGAATGCTGTAATCGCCCCTTGCGCTTCCCAGTGGCCTATCATTTTTTGCAGCATTTCTACTGCAAATAGAATGCTAGGAATCATAAGGAAAGGAATGGAAAATAAAACCAAAGATATTATAATGTCTTTGCATTGTTCCACGGTGGAACTGCACCTCTAATATTGTGTGCAATTCTGGTCGCCATATCTTAAAAAGGATATAACAGAATTAGAAAAGGTACAGAGAGGAGCAACAAAAATGGTAAAAGGGATGGAAGAATACCCTTATGAGGAAAGGTTTAAAAGGTTAGGGCTTTTCAAGCTGGAAAAGAGGTGGCTGAGGGGTATGATAGAGGTCTATAAAGTAATGAATGAAATGGAACAGATAAACGTAGATCGGTTGTTTTCACCATCAAAACGTAGAAAGAATAGAGGACACGCAATGAAGCTACAATGTAACACATTTGAGACTAATAAGAGAAAATATTTTTTTTACTCAACGCACAATCAAACTCTAGAATTCATTACCGGAGGATGTAGAAAAAGCTGTTAGTGTAGGTGGGTTTAAAAAAAGTTTGGACAAGTTCCTGGAGGAAAGGTCCATAAACCCTTATTAAAGAGGACCCATGAAATCCATTGCTTACCCCGGGACAAGTATTGTGGAACCCGTGTGCCTTTTTGGGAACCTGCCAGGTACTTGTGATCTGGACTAGCCACTGTTAGAAACAGGATACTGGGCTTGATGGACCTTGGTCTGACCCAGTATGGCATTTCTTATCTTCTTACTGCTACTGGTAGGAAGGGATAATTTATAACTGATTTCTTATTAATTAATACTCTTCATCTTAGCATAAGTGACCAATTTCATTTTCAACAGAGATTTGTCCCTTCCTTGAAAGTGACATGAACAAATTATATGACAAGCAACTGTACTTCCTGAGCGGTCCTCCAGTTTAATCCTCCACATCAGGGTAGTGCACCTCCTCCTGCAGCAAGGAGACTGGACCAATCAAATCCTTTCCCTGTGAGGATGTATACCGCTGGAGCTCCCATCAGCCCCCCAGTGTGTCCAGTCTCCTTGCAGCAGGAGGCGTGTGAGCCTCCTCAGGGCTCACTTTGGGTTTTAGGACTTTAATAGTTTTTGTTTGTTTTCATCCCATTTGCACCTTGTAGTGCCTTTTTTGTTTATTGCAGTCTAGGGGGTCTGTGCCTTTAAATGCCTGTAGAGGAGGGAGCCAAGCTTGCACTGCCCGTCTGCCTTCTGCTAGGCAACGGCACGTCGGCTGCAGTTCAGTAGCCTGTGATCTCCCCTCCATGAAAGCTCGGAGGAGGAATCTGGCCACACTCACCAGCTCCTTCTTTGCGGACAACTTTATCACGTCTCAGAGGACCCCAGATCGCTTACCGCTCCGGTCGGTGTTTCCTCACACTGCGGGGCCATTGCAGCTTGATCATTTTTTTCTGTCAGCTCCGTTGCTTTACAACTTCGTGGCTGAGGGGTAAGTGACATCGTGGCTGATTTTACAGTGCCCAGAGGAATTGGGTCAGCAAGATCGCTGCGGTTTGTTTTGTTTTAATTAATTTTAATTTTTAATTGTTTTGCCATTCTTTACTTTTTTTTTCGTGCCTTTTTTTAGTCTCGTCGGGGTTTCGGCGGCCATTTTAATTTCGGCTCCCGCTTTTTCTTTCAGGGTCCGTGCTGCGGCGTGTCCTGCAATGTGCGGCCTGGCTCAATAGGGCCTTGGTGAATTTGTTTGGTTGGGTCAACAGTACCAAAACCAAAATTAAAAAAAAAAAAAAAAAGGGAAACAGTTCATTTCGGGACGGGCTGTGGCTGTTCTGCAGTCCTGTTTCTAGTCTGGCCTGCCTTCTTCTTGTGGCAGCTCTGCCCTGTTGAGGGTTTTTTCTCTCCATGTCCCGGCGGCCGCAGTGTGTGATTTGTGGATCCCGCAAAGGCTACGTCTCTGACACGGGAGTTTGCAAAGGCTGCGCCTGCCATCCACAGGATCCACTGCAGACAATGGAGGCCAGTGTGCCTTTGGAGGCCGTGGATCCTCCAGTATCAAGTGCTGAGGAGCTGGTTCCAGGGGCTCTCGTACCTTCCCTTCCTCCTACTTCGTCTGCGCCAGGGGGTTTGCAGGCAGGGGGTCCTAGTGAAGTTTTCTGGGGAGATTTCTCTCCTGATTTCGTGCTTCTTATGCACCAAGCTTTTCAAAGGGGACGCTTGGGAAAAGGATCTGAGCTGTGCGCGGTCCCACCGGCTCCGCCGTCTCTCAAAGCAGAGGGGGCGAGAGTGGATACACCTAAGGCGGCCAAGCGTTCCCGGGTGTCAGACATGGACCTTCCGGATATGGCATGGCAAGAGCCGGAATGGTCTGATGTGGAGCCCGAAGACAGGATCGATGAATTGGAGAAAGGGGAGATTCAGGAACCTGAGGAACAGGCTCGGATCATCCGCGTTTTTCGCAAAGAAGAACTGATTCCCCTAATAACAGAATCTTTACAAGCCCTGAATCTGACTGTCGGGCGACCCGGAGAGGAAGATGTTTTGGAAGACCCTCTCATTCAAGCGGTCCGAGATTATCAGACGGTGTTCCTGGTTCATCGAGTAGCTGATCAGATGATTCAGGCTGAGTGGGATCACCCTGATTCCGGCTTGAAGGGTATCAGGACGATGAATCGCCTCTACCCTCTGGCGGACAAGGACAAGGAAAAGTTTCGTTCGCCACGCATTGACGCAGCGGTTTCGGCGGTGACTAAGAAGACTACAATTCCGGTTGAGAGCAGTGCGGCCTTGAAGGACAACCAGGATAGAAAGGTGGATGGTTTGTTAAAGCAGGCCTTTGAGACTAATGCCTTGGCCTTACAAACCTCTATTTGTGGGGCCTGGGTTTCTCGGGCCTGTTTGAGATGGGCTCAGCATTTGCGTCAGGACTCCCGTCTGGACCAACAAGGGTTGTTGGAAGTTACCCGCTTAGAATCGGGGTCCGCATATTTGGCGGATGTTCACTATGATTTGATCCGGACTTTGGCTAACAGCATGGCTTCCGTAGTAGCGGCGCGCAGGTCCATTTGGCTTCATAATTGGGCTGCTGACGGATCTTCTAAAGCGCGCCTCAGCAAGCTCCCCTTTAAAGGCAAGCTTTTGTTCGGGGACGATCTCGAAAAGTTAGTCAAGGACCTCAGCGAGTCTAAAGGCAGCAGGCTGCCGGAGGACAAGCCGCGACAGAATAGGGCTGTGTCATCAGCTAGAGGTCCATTTCGGGACTTTCGCAGATTCCGCTCTTCCAGGTTTGGGGGTTTCCAACGCGGAAGGCTGGCAGCTAGATCCTCGGGGTTTCGAGGAGCAGGTAGAGGATTCTCGTCTGCCTCTGCTTCGTCGTCCTCTTCATTTGGTCGCAAGCCGCAATGAAATGTGGCGGACCCCGGAAGAGGGTCAGGTGATCGGAGGTCGTCTTCATCACTTTCTTTCTTCCTGGGTCCAGATAACTTCAGACCAGTGGGTCCTCGAGATCATCCGAGAGGGGTACGCTTTAGAGCTGGCTTGTCCGCTCCCGGATGCCTTCGTGCGGTCGCCTTGTAAGAATCCTCAAAAGGTGTTAGCCGTGCGCCTGACATTGAACCGCCTGCTGGCCTTGGGGGTGGTGGTGTCGGTCCCGGAGGCCGATCTCGGTGCGGGCCGGTACTCTATTTATTTCGTGGTGCCAAAAAAGGACGGCTCTCTCCGTCCTATCCTAGATCTCAAGGGAGTGAATCGTTTCCTTCGAGTGCCTCATTTTCGCGTGGAGACTCTGAGATCCGTCTTAGTGGCGGTACGTCAGGGAGAGTTCCTGACATCTCTCGATCTTTCGGAGGCCTACTTTCACATTCCTATCAGGGCAGCTCATCAAAGGTTCCTGCGGTTCGCCCTTCCTTGGGGTCATTACCAGTTTCAAGCGTTGCCATTCGGCCTGGCCACAGCGCCCCGTGTTTTCACCAAGGTCATGGTGGTGGTCGCGGCGGCGTTGCGGAAGGAAGATGTTTTGGTTCACCCTTATCTCGACGATTGGTTAATCCGAGTAAAGACCGAGCAGGAGAGTTTGCAAGCCACGGGCAGAGTCGTTACTCTGCTGCGGAGTCTCGGTTGGGTGATCAACGAGAAGAAGAGCCATTTGGTGCCGACTCAGTCCCTCGAATATCTTGGGGTTTGTTTCGATACGGCGCAAGGACTGGTGTTTCTGCCGGACCACCGAGCTCGTGCTTTGCGCCTTCTGGTTCGCAAATTTTTAGCGTTCCCGGCACCGTCGGCGTGGTGGTACCTTTGCGTCTTGGGAACGATGGCGGCGACTCTAGATGTAGTCCCCTGGGCCAGGTTTCACATGCGTCCGTTACAACGAGCCCTGTTGCGGCGTTGGTCAAACCAAACGGATTCCCTGAGCCGCCGGCTGCCTTGTCCGAGGCGGGTGCGGCAGTCGTTACGATGGTGGCTGAGCTCGAAGGCGTTGCTAGCGGGAGTTCCTCTAGAGCAGCCGGTCTGGATGCTGGTGATAACGGATGCGAGCCTGGCGGGCTGGGGAGCCCATTGCGACAGTCGCTTCGCACAGGGGAAGTGGTCACCCCTGGAGGCCTCTTGGTCGATCAATTGCCTCGAGTTGCGGGCGGTGAGGTGGGCGCTTCTGGCGTTCGAATCCTTAGTGGTAGGCCGGGCGGTGCGGATTCTCTCAGACAACTCGGCGACGGTGGCATATCTCAATCGTCAGGGCGGCACCGGAAGCAGAGCCATGGAGGAAGAGGCCGACATGTTGTTCCAGTGGGTGAACCTCGACTTCTAGCCATTTCGGCGGTACATATCGCCTGAAAGGAGAATGTGATGGCGGATTTCCTCAGCAGGGTGCAGGTGGATGCCGGGGAGTGGGAGCTCCACCCGCAGGTGTACGCACAAATAGTCCGCAGATGGGGGCCGCCGATCATGGATCTCATGGCGACCTTTCAGTCGGCCAAGACCTCTCGGTTCTTCAGCAGGCGGAGAGAACCCATGTCCAAGGGCATAGACGCTCTTATTCACCCGTGGCCGACTTCCGGTCTCCTCTACGTCTTTCCTCCGTGGGCATTGATCGGTCGAGTGGTTCAATGCATAGAGGCGCATCGGGGAAAAGTTCTTCTAGTGGCTCCGGATTGGCCCAGATGTCTGTGGTATGCGGATCTGATTCGACTCCTCGACGGAGTTCTGTGGCGGTTGCCGCTCTTGCAGGACCTCTTGATTCAGGGGCCGCTATGGATGCCGCAGGTGGATCGATTCTCGCTTACGGTATGGCCATTGAAAGGACTAGGTTGAGGCGGAAAGGTTATTCTTCAGCTGTTATTGCCACTCTTCTTCGGGCGCGCAAAGCATCTACTTCACTCACGTATGTGCGCGTATGGCGAATTTTTGAAGATTGGTGTTCGCGGCACGATCTCCGGGCCACGACGGCTTCAGTTCCGGCCATTCTCAGTTTTTTGCAAGACGGTTTCGACAAGGGTCTTGCTGCAAGTTCTCTGAAAGTGCAATTGGCGGCCCTAGCGTGTTACAGGGGTAAGGTCTTGGGGGTTCCCCTGGGAACTCACGCGGATGTGCAACGTTTTCTGAGGGCCGTGCTTCGGCTGCATCCTTCTTGCAGGGTTACGATTCCTCCATGGGATTTGAATTTGGTGTTACAAGCTTTGGTTCAGAAGCCCTTTGAGCCTCTTCGCCTTGCGTCCCTCAAGGATCTCACGTTGAAGACTGTGTTCTTGGTGGCCATCTGTTCGGCTCGACGTATCTCGGAGTTGCAGGCGCTTTCGTGTCGGGAGCCATTCTTATCGTTTTCTAAAGACAGAGTAGTCTTGCGTCCTGTTCCTTCCTTTCTTCCTAAGGTGGTTTCTCCCTTTCATTTGAATCAAGACGTTTTTCTCCCGGTCTTTGACTCCCCGGAGTCGGACGCGTCTGACGGGTTCCATCGTCTGGACGTTCGGCGGGTGCTCCGCCGATACCTCAGAGCTACCGAGTCGGTTCGTAAGACGGACCGCCTGTTCATCCTGTTTGGTGGTAAGCGAAAGGGAGAGGCTGCGGCAAAGTCTTCCATTGCTAGATGGATTAAGGAGGCAATTGCGTCGGCATATATTTTACATGGCCGTGCAGTTCCGTTGGGCTTGCGAGCCCATTCCACTCGGGCGCAGGCGACGTCGTGGGCGGAGCACTGTTTGGTTCCGCCGGTGGACATTTGCAGAGCGGCTACTTGGTCGTCGCTCCATGCCTTTAGTAAGCATTACCGGCTGGATGTGCTGGCATCCAGAGATTCTAGCTTTGGTTCGGCGGTTCTGCGCGCCGGTTGGGTTGGTCCCTCCCATTAGATACTGCTCTGTTACATCCCTGATGTGGAGGACTAAACTGGAGGACCGCTCAGGAAATAGAAATTACACTTACCTGGTAATTGTAGTTCCTGGAGGGTCCAGTTTAGTCCTCAATCCCTCCCGAGAGATTCTTCCTTTCCATTCGGTGTGCTAAGATACGGTGTGAGAGAGAGCTGGATAAGCGCTTTATCTGGGGTCCCTCGAGTTTGGGGTCTTCCGCTCTCCTTTCCTCGTTAATTCTTTTTCTTTCATGGTGTGGCAGTGCCTTTCTTTCATTCAGTGGTCCAAGTGGACGCGATGTGCACAGTTACGGCTCCCTCGTTTGGGGAAGGAGTCGAGTTATTTTGGGGAGGGGTCTTCTTTCTGTTATACCTACATATTATTCATTTAGGTTTGCTTGTTAACAGTTCACTGGGGGGCTGATGGGAGCTCCAGCGGTATACATCCTCACAGGGAAAGGATTTGATTGGTCCAGTCTCCTTGCTGCAGGAGGAGGTGCACTACCCTGATGTAGAGGACTAAACTGGACCCTCCAGGAACTACAATTACCAGGTAAGTGCAATTTATATTTCTGATTCATTTGTCACCGTGCTTTCAAAGAAGAAATCAATCTCCATTCAGAAACAGAGATTGATCCCTTCTTTGAAGGCAAAGCACATGAACGAATAAGAAATGGCTATAACCGAACTCCCTCACCCCTTAGTTGTTGTTGTTGTTAAGTGCCGTTGAGTCGGAGTCGACTCATGGCGACCCTCTGGATAGCTATCCTAGATTGTGTTCGGTCTTCAGTCAGGCGGCTCATTGTTGACAGACTGGTACCCATAGCTGCTGTTATTGTATCGATCCACCCCTTAGTACCAGCACTGAAAACAAGCAGGCCGATGCAGAAAGATGGCACTGAAGTCACGCACTATCGACTCTGTACCTCTGCAGCGCACCGATAGCACACAACTTCAGCGCTGGCATTCAGAAAGCAGCTGATATGCAAATTAGCCATGCTTGGCACAAATGGCAGCGTAAATTGGGAAAGCAAGCCAAACACATGCGCACAGAAGTCGGCACAGATTTGGCATGCTCTCCCAGAGAAAAAGGAGCACTGCGGGGCTAATTTCCTCTCATATAATCCTTGCAAGCCCCCGATGCCATCAAAATAGTGTCAGGGACTGGTGCCCCCCACAGAAAGCAAATCCCTGGTGGCCCAGCGGCCCCAATCCCCCCACCCACCCACCCAAATACCAGTACCTTCACAAAGGCAGCGCAGGAGTGGGAGCATGTGAGCAGCGCTTCTGCTCCTTTGTGAAGGTACCGGGAGGAGGTGGGGGGTTCAGGGCTGCTAGGCCACCAGGCTTATTTTTAGTTGGGCAGGTGGGGGGATTGGGGCCACCGGGCCACCAGTGATTTGACACTTCCCCTCAGATGATCCAGTCATTAGGGAGGGCCCCCGATGCCATCAAAATACTGTCAGGGATACGTGTAAAACATTTAAGCCACCTCAAGAGCAGGCATAGCACTAAGGCTGGTTACAAAATCCTCTACACATTTCTCTGCATCGGGTGCAGAAAATAATAGCATGCTGTTTTATTATAGCCAGCTCATTTGCCTATGAATTAAATATTCTTGGTGTTAATTGTGCGCAAGTTTTTCCTTTGCGGTTTACGTGCGCGTCCGTCTCATTTCTGCATTTGACTGTGATGGTAATTATGCCTAAAAGTGGCATTTTCTGCATTGGTCCAAAGGTTTTTGAAGCAGAGAAGAGGTCCTCCTGCTAGGTAAGTATGGGGCCTCTGGACATGCTGTAAAGGAGTGGTGCTTAGAATAGGAGAGGGATGTGAAGTGGTTTGCAAGCATCTTTTTTCCTTAAGAGACTGTGACCTGCTCCAGGTATGATGGGGGGGATGTGGAGGGAGTGGCAGAGTGTATTGTGCCATCTGGTTAAGAGGAGAGTAGAGACAGGCAGCTTGGAGATCCTATTTCACCAGACATCAAATGGAAATCTGGCAGCTAGTGGAGCCCATTGTACATTCTTGCTAGCTGTAGACGTGTGGGAGTGTGTTTAGCTCTGCAAATATTTTTCAGACTTTGTGTTCTGACACTTATCTGATGTATTCTGAGATCAGCACCAAAATCTGGCCATGCCTTGTAAATTTAAGAACAATGGTTAAGCCATGCTGAGTCTGTTCAAGATCCACTTAGCTCAGCATCCTGTCTCTGACAGTAGTCAAAAGGAGGAGACCAGAGGGAAAAATTATTGGAAGCTGTACGAAAGGGAAGGAGTTGGAGTAGTGGGAAATAAGGATCTGGAGGTAGGAGAAAAGGATTTCAGGTTGGGGAGGGGGATTGAAAGGGGAGGAACAGGAAATGTCTTTGTGCCATGCTTCTAGCATACCCATTCTACATTTTTAATATAGCCCTTAGAATCAGATTCCTAATTTGCAAAGTAAAAATAACTCACAAATTCTTTCAAAATATGGACTACTGATACAGCTATAGATCTGGAACTCACCTGGTGGACTCGTGGGGATTGACGCTCTCGTTTCTGAGGTAACTCCTCCTCAGAATCCTCCTTCTCTGATGAAGCGATATACACTTTATCTGAAGCAATTAGACAAGAAAGAAAGAGTAAATTAGACTTACCTGCTAATTGTTGTTCCTTGCGGAACTCTAGTCCAGTCCCGGAACCATAGAGTTGTGAACCTCCACCAGCAGCTTTGGAGACTGAACATCTTCATCTCTTTGATCATCCAGCTATATGCAGCCCCAAGGACCGCCCACACATCAGTACCTAGTGACAAAGCATACTAAGCAGAGCAACAAATAAGTAGATATAACAACACAGTGGAAAAAAGGATCCTGACCCTAAAGTTCCCACTACGAGCAAAAATTCTTTCTTTCTTTTTTTTTTTTTTTTTCTTTTTCCAATTGCGTAAGAACAACCTCCCGCCTACGGGAAGGCGGACCCGAACGGCCGTGGCGACCCTTGTGCAAAACGCATGCAACAAGAGGCGCCACCGCTCACCCCCAAGATTTGACCCCGAAAGGAAACTAAGGCGTGCTGCAAGCAGAGGAGCTCTGACTGAAAGTATAGAGAACAAAAACCCTGGCAGACTCCTATAATGAATGTACCTTCTTGGCTGGCAGCGAGAACAGATAGACAGGGAGGGATCCGGGACTGGACTAGAGTTCCGCAAGGAACAACAATTAGCAGGTAAGTCTAATTTACTCTTCCTTAGCGTCCCTCTAGTCCAGTCCCGGAACCATAGAGGATGTAACAGAGCAGTAAATCTCAACGGGAGGGCCTCGCTAGTCCAGCCTGAAGCACCCGAGACCCAAACCGCGCATCCGACGCCGCCTGCACATCCAGACGATAGTGCTTAGCAAAGGTGTGCAAGGACGACCACGTCGCCGCCCGACAAATATCCACCGCCGGTACCAAGCTCACTTCTGCCCAAGACGCCGCCTGCGCCATAGTCGAGTGAGCCCGAAGCCCGGCAGGAACCATCCTGCCGTGTAAAAGGTATGCCGACGAAATCGCCTCTTTCAACCAGCGGGAAATGGAAGACTTAGACGCCGCTTCCCCCTTGCGCGGACCGCCAAATGCGACAAATAGGCAATCGGACTTACGGAAGGCCGCCGTTTCCCTCAAATACCGACGAAGAGCTCGACGGACATCCAACGCGTGCAAGGAGTTATCCGCATGCTTGCCCCGTTCCTTGGCAAACACCGGGAGAGACACCACCTGATTCATGTGAAACGCCGAAACTACCTTAGGCAAAAACGCGGGAACCGGTCGCAATACCACCTTGTCGGCAGAGAAAGACAGATAGGGTTCCCTACACGAAAGAGCCTGCAACTCCGAGATCCTGCGAGCTGACGAGATCGCTACCAGAAACACCGTTTTCAACGTCAAGTCCTTCAATGAAGCTTGCGCCAAGGGTTCAAACGGCGAAGCCACCAGAGACCTCAACACCAAATTCAAGTCCCACGAGGGCACTAAAGCCCTGCACGGAGGACGCATAAGCAACACCGCTCGCAAGAAGCGCTTCACGTCCGCATGGGACCCCAATAACTGGCCCTGAACCTTGCCTCGAAAACACGCAAGAGCTGCAAGTTGGACCCTCAACGAACTGGCCGCCAGGCCCTTGTCCACCCCTGCTTGCAAGAAGGAGAGGATCTGAGGAACGGAGGTCCGCAAAGGCCGCAACTCGCGAGCCGCACACCAGCTCTCAAAAATACGCCAGACCCGGACATACGCTAGCGACGTAGACCGACGCCGCGCCCGCAACAAGGTAGCAATGACCTCCGGAGAATAACCTTTGGCTCTCATTCGCGCCCTCTCAATAGCCATGCCGTAAGCGAGAATCGAGCCACCTGAGGCATCTGCAGCGGCCCCTGCAGAAGGAGATCCGGCCGAGGAGGAAGGAGCCACGGATCGGCCACACTCAACCGCACCAGATCCGCATACCAAGGCCGACGAGGCCAGTCCGGGGCAATCAGAACCACGGGACCCAGATGCCATTCGATCCGCTGTACCAGGCGACCCAGCAGAGCCCACGGAGGAAAGACATAGAGCAGCCCGTACCTTGGCCACCTTTGTGCCAATGCATCGAGGCCTTCCAACATGCGTTCCCGACGCTGCTGAAGAACCTTTCGACCTGCGCGGACTCGAAGGTCGTCATGAGGTCCACTATCGGCAGACCCCAACGACGGACCAGCAACGCAAATACCTCGGGATGTAGAGACCACTCTCCAGGGGCTACCCTGCGACGACTCAGAAAGTCCGCCTCCACATTGTGAACCCCCGCGATATGCTGGGCCGACAGACACTGAAGATGCCGCTCTGCCCAATCCAGAAGCAGATCCGCCTCCGCTTCCAACGCCGCGCTGCCTGTGCCTCCCTGGCGATTTATGTAGGCTACCGTGGAGGCATTGTCGGATAGCACCCTGACCGCCGCTCCCTGTCAGAGCCAACCACACGGCTCTCATTTCCAGTCGGTTGATAGACCACCGGCTCTCCCGCGAGGACCATTGGCCCTGAGCAATCTGGCCCTCGCAATGAGCCTCCCAGCCGCTCAAACTGGCATCCGTCATCAGCAGACGCCAGACGGGAGACTCCAAGGGCATACCGTTCGCCAGAGAGCGCCGACGCAACCACCAGCGAAGGCTGCGCCGAACCCCCAAGGGGCAAACTAACTGACGAGCTAGCGAGTCGGACTGATGACACCATCGACGCAGCAGCACTCGCTGCAGGGGCCGCATGTGCGCCCTTGCCCACGGAACTACCTCGATGGTCGCCGCCATCGTGCCGAGAAGCTGAAGGTATTGCCAAGCCAAGGACGCCCGTCTCGCTAGAAACTGCTCCACCAGCCGCCTCAGGGCCCGCGCTCTGTGCACTGGGAGAAAAACCTTCCCGTTGCCGGTCTCGAAACGCGCCCCCAAATACTCCAAGGTCTGCGAGGGAAGAAGGCTGCTCTTCGCCCGATTGACCACCCAGCCTAACGACTGCAAAACCTGTACGACCCGCGCCGTCGCCCGGAGACTCTCCTCCCTCGACTTCGCCCGGACCAACCAGTCGTCGAGATAGGGATGCATGAGGACACCCTCCTTCCACAGGAACGCCGCTACCACCACCATGATCTTCGTGAAGACCTGTGGCGCCGTCGCTAGGCCGAAGGGCATGGCTTGAAACTGAAAATGGCCCATCGGCAGCGCAAACCGCAGAAATCTTTGATGTTCCCGGCGAATGGGAGTGTGCAAATAGGCCTCCGTAAGGTCTAGGGACGTTAGGAATTCCCCCTCGCGGACCGCCGCTATGACCGAGCGCAGCGTTTCCATGCGAAAATGCGACACCCGGAGGCACCGATTCACTCTCTTTAAATCCAGGATTGGTCGAAAGGTGCCCTCCTTTTTCGGCACTACGAAGTAGATGGAGTATCGACCGGACCCTAACTGCCCCTCCGGCACGGGGGCGACCGCCCGGAGCCGAAGCAGCCGGGAAAGTGTATCGGATACGACTCGTCGTTTCCAGGGAGCGCTGCACGGGGACATAACGAAGGAATCGAGCACCGGTCGATGTAGCTCGAACGCATATCCCTCTCGTATCACTTCTAACACCCACCGATCGGATGTGATAGCGGCCCAGGCAGGGTAGAAATCCCGCAGTCTGTCCCCTACGGGAATCACCGCCACCGGAGCCGGCCTCGCTTCATTGTGACTTTTTGGGGACCTGCGCCTGGAAGAAGCCAAAACCTCTACCTGCCCCCCGAAATCCGCGGAAACTCTGTCCGCGCCCCAGATATCTGGAACGCTGGGACTGACCAAAGCGGGAGGCACAAAACCTCCGAAAGGACTGCTGAGACCCCCGGAAGGTGAAGGTCGGCTTCCCCTGCTTGGGCTTATCCTCCGGAAGCCGACCCCCCTTAGAATCCCCGAGATCTTTTACCAACCTATCCAAGTCCTCTCCAAATAACTGCCTGCCCTTAAACGGAAGCTTACTAAGGCAAGCTTTAGAAGAGCCATCAGCCGCCCAATTGCGTAACCAAAGAGAACGACGCGCCGCTACCACCGACGCCATGCCGTTAGCTAACCCCCTAATGAGGTCATAGTGGATATCTGCCAAATAAGCGGTACCCGACTCCAATCTGGACGCCGTGGCCTCTTGTTCCGCCGACTGGGGCCCCTGGAACTGTTGAGACCAGCGGAGGCAGCCGCGCGCCACCCAGGCCCCGGCCACCGCCGCCTGCATTGACAGGGCAGCAACATCAAACGCCTGTCTCAACAAGCTATCAACTTTCCGATCCTGCGGGTCCTTCAACACCGCAGCACCTTCCACCGGGATAGTAGTCCGTTTAGTAACCACGGAAACTGCCGCGTCCACCTTCAGCGAACGAAAGAGCCCTCTATCAGCCTCCAACAGAGGATACAATTTAGGCAACAGTCTAGCCCCGCGCAAAGCGGACTCTGGACTGTTCCACTCCTCCTGGATCATAGCTTTAAAAACCCTATGGAGCGGAAAGACTCTGTGGGAAGTGCGCACCGCCTGCATCAAGGGATCCTCCAACTTGTCCTCCGCAGTGGCATCTTCCACGGGTATGTTCAATACCTTGAGGGTTTCGGCAATCAGTGCCGGAAGTTCCTCTTTACGAAATACACGCACTATTCTACTACTCTGCTCGTCGTCCAACAACTCGCCGTCTTCTAAATCCTCCACAGACTCCAGCTCGAGAGCCTCCCCCAGCCCCTCGTGGAACTCGTCCCCAGGAGGCGCAGAATCCGCAACACTCGGGGGCCGGCTCTTCTTTTGTGGACCAGTGTCTCCCTCTACTGAAAGTGGACGCTTTAGCCCACGGCGGGACAGGACCGAGCCTCCCCCCACCGGCTGCAAGAGAGCCAGAGCCTCCTGCATGAGAGAGAAAAAGGCGGGTGGAACTCCCAGGGATCCCTTCTGGACGCCCCACGCCAACAGGCGCTCCGGCACTGCAGAAATCCCCGGACCAAGGACCATCTCTGCCTGCTCTGATGTCCCTTCTGTAGATACAGGTGGGAGATCTGCACTGGAGCCCTCTAGAGAGTCCTCCATGCCAGCACCCACAGCAGAACAAGTGGCACAGACTCGGGCTTCCAAATTACTACTTCTACGAATGCCACAGACCAGACACCGAGGACTAGGAGGCATGGCTATGCACACAGCCCTTTGCCAGCAAAGCAGGAACACTTTGCTGAAGCAAACAGAGCAGAAAAAAAAAATCGCGATTTTAAAAGTGCTCAAAAACGCTCCAAATTGCAGGATTAGATAGAGCTGGAGTCAATTAGCTGATATCTGACCAAGAAATGCAAAAACGAAGCTCCTATCCCTAAAAAAAAACACGAAGAAAAACAACTTTGAAAAAAATCCAAAATGGCCGCCGGACCCGATCCCGCCAAAAAAAGGACCAGAAAAAATACCCAAAAGGTCTAAAACACTCCCCAGAGCTGATTCCAGGCCACCCCAAGGCCTCCACCACTGCCTTTAGAAAGAAAGCACAGTTACTTACCTTTAACAGGTGATCTCTGGGAACAGCAGGAATTAGTCCTCACATATGAGTACGTCGGTACCGACGGAGCCTGCGCGGGAAAGCTCCCCAGCCTTTCAGATGAAAGGCTTTTGGGGCCTCCCACTGCACATGCGTGCTGCCTTCCCGCCTTCCTGACCAGCTCTCCTCAGTTCGAGTTTAAAGCTGAGACAATAGAGA
This sequence comes from Ichthyophis bannanicus, assembly GCA_033557465.1. Lineage (NCBI taxonomy): Eukaryota > Metazoa > Chordata > Amphibia > Gymnophiona > Ichthyophiidae > Ichthyophis > Ichthyophis bannanicus. The sequence continues at coordinate 129,987,695 of CM066048.1, forward strand.
GAGAGGAAAGGAAGATAGATAGATAGAGATACAACTCCTAGGGGAGGTGGGTGGGTTGTGAGGACTAATTCCTGCTGTTCCCAGAGATCACCTGTTACAGGTAAGTAACTGTGCTATCTCCAGGAACAAGCAGGAATAAGTCCTCACATATGGGGACTCCCTAGCTAAGATGCCTGGGAGATCCCCCTCCAAGGGTAAACCATCTTCGCATGGATCTCAGGCATCCATCCAGGGAAGGTGGGCAGGAGTTGTTTAAGTATGGAACAGGTGTTTGAGGACAGCCTGACCAAACAAGGCATCCCGGCGGGAGTCCTTGTCCAAGCAGTAATGGGCTGTGAAGGTATGAACCGAGGCCCAAGTGGCTGCTCGACAGATCTGATCTATGGACACAGAGTGAAGATGAGCCATAGAAGTGGCCATGGCTCGCACATTGTGAGCGGTGACATGGCCTTCCAGAGAAATGTTCTTACTCTGGTAAGCAAAAGAAATACACTGAGCAATCCAATTGGAAAGTGTACGTTTGGTGACTGGAAGTCCCAAATGAGAAGGATCAAAAGCCACGAAAAGTTGGGAAGACTTTCGATGTGGCTGAGTCCTGTTGAGGTAAAAGGCGAGAGCTCTTTTACAGTCAAGAGTATGAAGGTTCCTCTCTGCACTGGATGCATGAGGAGCCGGGAAAAAAACAGGTAGATATACCTCTTGATTAAGATGAAAAGGCGAGACCACTTTAGGCATAAAGTGGGGATTCGTCCTAAGGACCACCTTATCATAATGAAATCTGGTATAAGGTGGATTAGCCACCAAAGCCTGCAGTTCAATGATGCGGCGAGCCGAAGTGACTGCAACAAGGAAAAGAACCTTCCAGGAAAGAAATTTCAGGGAGGTAGATACCAACGGTTCAAAAGGTGGCTTGATAAGTTGACCCAGAACTAAATTCAAGTCCCATGCTACCGGAGGAGGTCGGATGGGAGGCTTAGTGAGGGTCAGGCCTCTCATGAATCTTGCAATAAGAGGATGAGAGGAGATAGGTTGTCCATTTATAGGTTTTAAGGATGCTGCAATAGCACTTAAATGGACTCGTACTGAATTTGTCTTGAGGCCTGCATTGGAAAGATGCAGGAGATAGTCCAGTAGAGAATTCAAAGGAAGTGCTAGAGGGTCAAGACCCTGTTGCGCACACCAAATGGAAAAACGTTTCCATTTGAAAGCATAGGAACGCCTAGTAGAGGGTTTCCTAGAGGCATGAAGGATATCTTTCACTGGTTGGGAAAGATTAAACTCATGAAGGCTTAAGCCTTCAGTAACCAAGCTCGGAGATGTAGGGACTTGGGGTTTGGATGCCACAAAGTCCCCTGCTCCTGAGACAGAAGGTCTGGTGCAGCTCCCAGGTCCAGGGAGGAGCCCTGGGAGAGCTGTAGAAGGAGAGGGAACCACACTTGGCGTGGCCAGCGTGGAGCAATGAGGATCATGGATCCGTGATCCCTCTGAAGTTTGAACAGAGTCTTGGGAATCAAAGGAATGGGTGGAAAAGCGTACAGGAATTCCTGACCCCAATGTAGGAGAAAGGCATCGTTGGCCTGAGCTCCCTGACACGGAGTCCTGGAACAGAACCGGGGAAGTTTGGCATTCCACGGACTTGCAAAGAGGTCTATGTCCGGGGTCCCCCATTCCTGAAAGATTCTGCGTATCTGGTCCATATGCAGGGACCATTCGTGTGGAAGCAGAACTCGACTGAGTCTGTCTGCCCGAGAGTTTTGAACTCCTGGAAGATATACTGCCAGAAGATGAATTTGATGCTCTCTGGCGAAGGCCCATAATCTGAGAGCTTCGTTGCAAAGCGACAGAGAGCCCGTCCCTCCTTGTTTGTTGACATAGAACATGGCTACCTGATTGTCTGTCTGGACTAGGACAGTCAGGTTGACAAGGAGGGTGTGGAAGACTGTGAGGGCAAGGAAGATTGCTCGCAGTTCCAGAAGGTTGATGTGAAGGGTGGTCTCCTGAGGAGACCAGGTGCCCTGAGTGGAGAGGTGTTGGAGATGAGCTCCCCACCCTGTTTGGGAGGCATCTGTTGTGAGGGTTGCTTGGGGCAACGAAGGTTGGAAGGGAATCCCCAACAACAGATTTTTGGAGGATGTCCACCACTGGAGAGACCAAAACAGTCGTTTTGAGGTGAGTATTTGGTCTGAGAGCAGTCCTGATGCTTGAGACCACTGGGTGGCCAAAAGCCATTGAGCTGCCCTCATATGAAGACGAGCGTAGGGCACCACATGGACCGTGGAGGCCATGTGGCCCAGAAGTTGCAGCATTTTTCTGGCTGACAAGTTACTTCTGGACTGAGCCTGGGAGGCCAAGCTTATTAGCCTTTGGCCTCGGACCAGAGGGAGCTAGGCCCTTGCAGTGGTGGAGTCCAATTGGGCCCCTATGAATTCCATGGACTGAGTAGGGATGAGTTGGGACTTGGGAACGTTTACCACAAGTCCCAGATATTGAAGAATACGCCTTGTGCGGTCCAGAGAAATCTGGGCTTCTGACTGAGATGGAGCTCGGATGAGCCAGTCGTCCAGATATGGGAAGACAAAGATTCCCATGCCTCTGAGAAATGCGGCTACGACTGCCATGCATTTTGTGAAGACTCTTGGAGCAGAGGCCAGACCGAAGGATAGTACTCTGTACTGGAAATGTTTTCCCTGGAACAGAAAGCGAAGATATTTTCTGTGGGATGGATGGATGAGTATATGAGTGTACGCATCCTTGAGATCTAGAGAACAAAGCCAATCCTGACTCTGAAGGTATGGAAGGAGAATGCCCAGAGAGAGCATTTTGAATTTCTCCTTGAATAGAAACCTGTTCAATTCTCTCAGATCTAGGATAGGTCTGAAGCCCCCTGTCTTCTTTGTTATGAGAAAATAAGGGGAGTAGAAACCTAACCCCTGTTGTGGAGGAGGAACCTCCTCTATTGCCCCTTGGGCAAGGAGAGAAGAGACTTCCTGACCCAACAGGGTCAGAAGAGATGGGGGAGAACTGAATTGCCTCACCATGGTATGGGGAGGAAGGCTGGAGAAATGAAGTTTGTAGCCCTCCCTGATAATAGAGAGGGTCCATTGCTCTGATGTGATTTGTTCCCATCTGGGAGCAAAATGAGCTAGCCTTCCAGGAATGGTGAGGGGCTCTGGTTGTTCTAGAGCCAGAAACGGCAAGTTCTCTAGGGGCAAGTCAAAACCCCTGAGGGGGTTGAGCCTGCTGGGGTGTAGCAGACACTGCAGGCTTTGACTTTACTTGCTTAGATTGCTGACGCTTAGCAGCAAAGCGAGGCTGAGCAGATTGCTGGCCAGTATTTGTGGAAAATCTGGCCTTCTTATAGTAAGGCCTTTTAAAAGACTTCTTTTTGGCAGGGGTAGAAGTAGACTTAGAAAGTCTATCTAGAGTGGCATTTTCTGCATCCATTTGAGCAGCTTTAATTTGCCAGTCTTCACCAAATAAGTTCTCACCTGTACAGGGCAGATTCCTGAGGCCATCTACAACCCAGGGTTCTAGGTCAGAAGCCTGGAGCCAAGCGAGACGTCGGGCTGCAATAGCAATTCCCGAAGCCCTGCCAACAACCTCAAAGGAATCAAAGGCTGCCCTGTTGGAGAACTTGGAGACCTCTGAAAGTTGTGTCACCATAGAAAAGAAGTCCGCCCTTTGATCATCAGGGATAAAGGGGGCAAAATGCTGTACATTTAGGGCAAGTTGTCCAAGAAACATGCCCATATAAAGGCTATAAGAATTGATCCTGGCTATAAGCATACTAGCCTGGAACATCTTTCTACCAAAAGAGTCCAGGGTCTTACATTCTCGCCCTGGAGGGGTAGAAGAATGCCTTTTAGGACTCTTTATTTTCTTCATGGCAGACTTCACCACAATAGAGTGGTGAGGCAGCTGAGTTTTCTGGAACCCAGGAGAAGGAGGGACCCGATACATGGTGTCCAACCTACGGGAATGGGGAGACAGTGTTAAAAGAGTCTCCCACAAATCCATCAAGTGTTCTTGAAGGATTTCATGGATAGGCAGAGTGACTGCCTCTTTAGGAGCTTTAGAGTATCCTAAAATATCCAATTTTTTTGCGCGGAAAAAGAGAAACTGAGGAGAGCTGGTCAGGAAGGCGGGAAGGCAGCGCGCATGTGCAGTGGGAGGCCCCAAAAGCCTTTCATCTGAAAGGCTGGGGAGCTTTCCCGCGCAGGCTTCGTCGGTACCGACGTACCCATATGTGAGGACTTATTCCTGCTTGTTCCTGGAGATAAAGCTTCAAACACTACTCACCCACACACAGGAGTGGAGGGGGGGTCAAAACACTGAGAGTGCTGTCCAGCGTGCCTGTCACAAGCTCTGAGTAGCAGTTATCAGAGTCAATAACAGAGTAATAACCGCTCAGGGCAGCTCGGGGAACCCCTAAATCAGTCAGGGGACCCTCAGAGCCTACTGCTGTATTCAATTGCTGCCTGTAATTGTCTTCAACCTTCTCCTCACCCACCAAGGGGGTTCGGTAGAAAGGAGACCTGTGTCCTGTGTAGCTCCCCTGCTTGTTTGACCTATGGGGAGACTGACAGAGAGAGACAGAGAGAAAAAAACAGATTAGAGAAAGACAGAAGGGACACAGTCAAAGATTTCCTCCACAGCAGCAGCCCAGCACCTAAATCTAGAAAATAATAAAACACTAAAGCTCTGCTTATTTGTTCCTAAGGAGCCCAGTTCTGGGCTCTGACTTCCAAGCTGCTTGGAGACTGAGATACTGATGTGTGGGCGGTCCTTGGGGCTGCATATAGCTGGATGATCAAAGAGATGAAGATGTTCAGTCTCCAAAGCTGCTGGTGGAGGTTCACAACTCTATGGTTCCGGGACTGCACTAGAGGGACGCTAAGGAAGGTTTAATATTTCCAAACACCTCTGGATCATGCAGGGAATCCAATGTCAATTACTGCCCAGAAATTTCCACAGTAGAAGAATCCCAACCAAAGAGAGATGGAACATCAGCTTGACAAAGTAATAACACAGAAGGGAAAGCTAACTGTATGCTTGGGTGTTTAAGAAGAGGTAGTGGCAGTGGGATAAAGGAGATAATATCTCTCTAGTATATGGACAACTGTCCACAAGGTCACCAGGCACTTAACAACAACAAAGGTCATAAGTGAGACCCCACAAAGAACACTACATGTTGTTCTGGAGGGTGTACCTGCATAAGCACATTTGGGATGATGGAAGCAACTCAAAGAAGGTCTACCTGCAACACAAACCCTATTTAGATAGGCTTAAGGAATTCAAAGGGGGGGGATATTCAAAGCGATTAACGGAGTTAACAGACCTGCTAACCACGGTAATCAGCGGTCATCGGGATATTCAGCGGTACTAATGCTGTTAGTGCTGCTGAATATCAGCGGGTGCAGCTGCTGCATGCCCCACATTCCAGGGGCAGCACCCAGGGATAACTATGCAGCAGTGATATTCAGCCTCTGCCCAGTTATCCCCAGCAGTGAAAGTTAAGCACCTTAAAAGCTGGCTTAACTTTCGTCGTCAAAGTTAACTGCTGCCCAGTTAACTTCAATGCTATCTGGCTGACCCAGATATTCAATACTGGTGGTCAGATATGGCCCTCACACTGAATATCCGGGTCTTAGGTTTAGTGGTGACAGCTAGCTGTGTTAGCAGTGCTAGCCACCGCGATTGAGTATTGGACCAAAATGATTTTACTGGAGGAAAGAAGGGAATGTGGGGATATGATGAACATTCAAATACAGTTGTGGGCAAAATTATTGGCACTCTTGCAGTTCAGCCCCTTAATGTCCAATATCTCCTAAAAAAAAAGTGGCCAGTGAAATGGCCTTGGACTATATAGGCACACATAAAAGAATCAAATAAAACAAGACCAATTAGAAAAGGAAATAGTAGGAAACGGTATAAAAGGCAAAATTAGACCTTACCTGCTAATTGTCTTTCCTTGAGTCCCTCCAGACCAGTCCAGTACTCATGGGTTTTCTCCGCCCACCAGTAGCTGAGGACTGAATATGACAAAATTCTGACATCACCATACAAGAGCTCCCTCTTCAGCTCCAGAATCCAGTCTCCTACTGACAAAGCAGACTCCCCCAACACCGTTGCCAAACAGAAAAACGAACAATAGAAAGCAGAGAATGCATGCTTAGGAAAACTGAGGCCCCACCCCCAGCTATGTAGCAATAAAGGCCAATAAACATATTGAGAGAGAAAACTATACACATGGCAATCTGCTCACCCCTAAAAGGGACCCAAACCAAGGAACCCCAGGGGTGCTGTATTCCTGAACATTGCAAGTTCTCCAAAAAGGACCTCAGATACCCGCATCTGCATCAACAGACTCGCCAACTTCTCAAATCTTGGTGGGACCTGGACTGGCCTGGAGGGACTCAAGGAAAGACAATTAGCAGGTAAGGTCTTATTTGGCCTTCCTAATCTTCCCTCCAAGCCAGTCCAGTATGCATGGGACGTACCAGAGCAGTACCTAAGAATGGGCGGGACCTATGAGTCCAACTTGAAGCTCTGAACCACGCATCGTGCACAGCCCGGACATCCAGATGATAATGTCAAGTAAATGTGTGCAGTGTTGACCATGTTGCCACCCTGCAAATATCTGCCAGTGACACCAGACTGTACTCTGCCCACAAAGCTACCTACGATCGGGTAGAATGAGCCTGAAAGCCCACTGGAACCACTTGGCCCCAACTCCAGTAGGCGACCGCAATGGTCTGCTTGACCCAGCACGCAATAGAAGCTTTAGAGGCTGTCTCCCCTCTACAAGGACCACCAAACAGCAGAAACAACCAGTTGGGCTTGCAATTCCAGAAGAAATTAAAAACTCATCTCTTCCAGGAACATTTTTCCCTACTTACATAGCTCTCTCTAACCTCTTCTATAAATCTCCTTGTAAATAGTTCCTATCCATAAGCCTCCTCAAGGAGAAAGTTACTTGTTAATCATTTATACCGTGTTATGTTTTATTTCTATGTATACAGTTGTAATGTACTGTCTGTTACGTTCTCTGTAAACCGTCTTGAATTGTAGAAAGACGGTATATAAAAACTGTTAAATAAATAAATAAACACCCTACAGAGATCCAAGAGGCGCAGTTGACGGTCCTCTGCTGACTCCTTGCGGCTGGAAAAAAAATGGCAGGGAAACTGCCTGCTTCAAATGAAATCGAGAAACCACTTTAGGAAGAAAGAACTGCACCGGTCACAATACTACCTTTTCATCCGATGAGCAAAAAAGGCTCCCTGCAGGAGAGGGCTTGCAGCTCCAAAATTTTCCTGGCCGAACAAACTGCAACCAAAAACACTGCCTTCAAGGTAATGTCTTTGAGGGACGCTCTCAAGAGTGGCTTGAACAGTGCGATCATCAGAGCGGATAGCACTAAATTCAGGTCCCAAGGAGGTACTACCGTCTGAAAGGGAGGCCATACCTGTTTCATGGCCTTAAGAAACCAAATCACATCCGGATGGGCTGCCAAGGACTGTCGTCAAAGCCTCCCTCTGTAACAAGAAAGAGCAGCCAACTGGACTTTCAAAGAATTTAGTGCCAGGCTCTTTTCGAGGCCATGCTGTAAAAACAACAAAGATGTCTGGAATAGAGCTCGAGAAAGGGCGAACACCCCTTGAACACCAAACACACACCAGACCCTCACATAGGCCAGAGACGTTGAACTCCTTCGGGCCTTTAACAGGGTAGATATGACCGCCGAGTCATAACCTCTTCACCTCAAGCGCACCCTCTCAAGAGCCAAGACGTAAGCGAGAATCGACCCATCTGTGGCATTATTATTGGTCCCTGTGACAGCAGGTTGATTCGGTCGAGCAGCTGCCACGTCTTGTCAACCAGCAGCCGGATCAGGTCCACATACCAGGACCGTCGTGGCCAGTCCAGAACAATAAGAATCACTAGTCCTGCGTGGGACTTGATCCTCTGAATGGTCCGACTGATGAGCACCCATGGTGGAAATATATAAAGTAGGCCCTCCAATGGCCACGCTTCAGCCAGAGCATCAAGACCTTCAGACATGTGCTCCCTGTGCTGGTTGTAAAAACGACTCGCCTTGGCGTTGCCCAGAGAAGCCATGAGGTCCATCACCGGTTCTTCCCAGCGCACCGTGACATTGTGATAGTTCATTGCATTCAGCTCCCATTCTTCCAGATCTAAGTGGTGCCAGCCTAGGAAATCCACCTGCACGTTGTCTTTTCCCACAGTGTGTGCTGCGGAGAGAGCCATCAGATGCCTCTCTGCCCACTGTCGGAAGGGCTGGATCTACTCCGCCAAGGTCGCACTGCTTGTGCCTCCCTGCTGATTGATATACGTCACTGTTGTCACGTTGTCCGAACACACTCGCACCGCCTTCTCAACCAGTAAGGGCTGGAAGCACTGCAAGGCCAAAAAGACCGCTCACATCTCCAGCCGATTGATGGACCAAGCTCCTTCCTGAGGTGATCACAGCCCCTGCGTCACCTGCAACAGGCAATGGGCCCCCCACCCGGTGAGGCTTGTATCTGTTGTTACAAGGATCCATTGCGGTGGCTCCAACAGAACTTCGGCCGTGAGGTGCTTGTTCTGCATCCACCAGACCAGACTCCTCCTCACTTCCTCCATGCACACCAATCTCCAAGACAAAGGATGGAGCTGCGGAGACCAGTGCAAGAGCAATGCCTGCTGCAGAAGTCTCATATGAGCCCTGGCCCATGGCATGAGGTCCAGAGCTGCCGCCATGGAACCCCACAATTGAAGATAGTACCATGCCCTTGAAACCTTCATGTGCAGAAACTGCTGCGCCTGCCCCTGAAGCTTCTCTATCCGGTCCTCCGGAAGTGAAGCCATTCTGTCCGTGTGTCGAACAATACCCCCAAGTAAACCAGCCTCTGGACCAGCTGCAATTGGCTTTTGGCTGGGTTGACTATCCAGCTCCGCACCTGGAAGAACTCCACCACCTGCTGCATAGCAGAGAGACTCTCAGCTGCGGATTTTGTCCTGATGAGCCAATCGTCCAGATATGGATGCACCAGAATGCCCTTTCTACGTAGAGCTGCCGCCACCATCACCATGATTTTGGTAAAGGTGCGGGGGGGCTGTTGCCAGACCAAAGAGCAGGGCTTGGAATTGAAAATGTCCGTCGGCACGGCAAAGCGCAGGAAAAACTGGTGTTCTGGCCAGATGGGAATATGCAGATAGGCTTCTGTGAGATCCAAGGAGGACAGAAATTGTGAGAAATTCTGTGAGATCCATGGCGGAGTGGAGGAGTAGCCTAATGGTTAGAGCACCGGCTTGGGAACCCAGAGACCAGGGTTCAATTCCCACTACACTCCTTGTGGACTTGGGCAAGTCACTTAACCCTCCATTGCTCAGAAAAATCCAAGTTATCAATGTCCCTGTTTAATATACATTATCAAGTTTAAGTTACAATGTAAACCACTTTGATTGAAATGATAAAGCGATATTAAAAAAACCTGTTAAATAAATTCGCCCTGTTGCATGGCCAAGATGACCGACTATAAGGTTTCCATTCGAAAGTGTGACACCCGGAGGTTGCCATTGATATGTTTGAGATTGAGGATTGGTCGAAAAGCACTCTGTTTCCTGGGTTCTACAAAACAGATGGAGTATCGATCTTATCCACACTGGTCTTGGGGCACCAGGATCATTGCCTCCAGGCTCAACAGCCGCTCCAGCATTTCCTGGACTGCCTCTGCTTTTTCCGGGGCCCTGCGGAGTGAATGGACAAAAGCGTCAGCAAGGGGTTGTGCAAACTCCAGCGCATACCCCTCCCGTATTATTTCCAGAACCGATTGGTCGGTTGTGATTATGGCCCAGATGGAATAAAACTGTTGTAACCGACTGCCGATAGCTATCTGTTCTGCCCGGGGCTTGGCAGGGACCTGTGGAGCAGAGTACGAATCCCGACCGGAACCCCTGTAGCCTCGAAAGGGTTGTCCCTTGGCTGCATATTGACCTCTCTGGTATGGGGCAAAAGGGTTGGCCTGAAACCTCCATAAATCCTGAGGCTCACCACGTGAAGGGTGGGCCCCCTGTTTCGGGCTCTTTGATCGATCTTCTGGCAAGCGACCTCCTTTAGAATCCCCTAGGTCCTTGACCAACTTATCCAGTGCCTCGCCAAACAGCAAATTTCCCATGAACGGAAGTTTACTGAGCAGAGACTGAGGAAGCACAGCCACAAAAACCTGCGGGCAGCAATAATCGACGCCATAGTTTTAGTCGAGGACCATACCAAATCATAAAAGGCATCTGCCAAGTATGCCGACGCAAACTCCAACTTCATGCTTTCTGATACTGCCTTTTCATCCAGATCAGGTGGTGCCAACCCCTGAATACAATGGATGGAAGCCCTAGACACATAGGCCCCACAGATAGCTGCCTGCAATGACAAGGCATTAGAATCAAAGGCTTGTTTAAAATTTCTGTGGATATCAGGTCCCAGTAGGGCTCCATTCCAAAACTTTTATTGATCTTAGAGAAAACTGCAATGAAATTATTATTCTCCAGGAACAAGCAGGAAGTCAGTCCTCACATATGGGTGACGTCGGCGCCAATGGAACCCTCGTGTGGAGCATTTCCCCAGCTTTCAAAGAAAGCCTTTGGAATTGCATCACGCATGCGTGGTCCCCTTCCCGCCCAAGGGTGCCATCTTGCTCAGTCTCCCTTTTTCTGCGGAGCCCAGTGGACGTAGTCCAACGTCCATCGCGGAAAAAGTGCGTCAAAACTCTGAAGATTCTCTTCTTCGGTCAGGTTCGATGCCGATTCCCCTTCCCGCCTCGGTTCAGTTCACCGGTATCGAGTCTGGTCACTCTTTTTTCGGTTTTTGTCCTTAGTGACTAACGTTCGCGCCTTTTTTCTTTTTCACTGGCAGCCCGCTCGTTTGATCTTGCAGGGGCCCTTTTTCCCCTGATGGCTGCCAGTGGGTTTAAAAAGTGTGATCGGTGTAAAAAATTAATGTCACTCACCGACACACACGACTGCTGTCTCCGCTGCCTCGGGCCCGACCATGACCTGAAGGTCTGTGGCCTATGTGGCAAGATGGCCTCCAAAGCACTTAGAAGTAGGCAGCAGCAGTGTGAAAGGATTTTCTCCGAGTCCGCATCCACCCGGGTCCGGACCTCTTCAGAAGCCTCGACATCTCGGGAGCTATCTGACTCCGAGCATCGTCGGGGGTCTTCTGAGCGGGGGTCTCCCTCGCGGGAACACTGAAGGAAGAAGAAACCTGCGAGGGCGGCATCATTGGATGCCTCTGATCGGCCTGGATCCTCGCGGGCCAGGTCGCGGAATCCTGACCGCCACCCAGGTCCTCGGAGTCGGAATGGCCTGCAAAGGTGCGTCGCACGGAGCCGGAGATGCCGAGGAAGGTAACTGCTGTTGTCCTCGTTGACTCTCCTCTGGGAGAACAGGTGCCGGGCCCGACAGCAAGACCCGGCCCGGAGGCTGCGGAGCCTTCTGAGCTCGGTTTCAGAATGACGGCCCTGGAGCGCAGCATGTCTGCCTTCATGGAGCAGCAGCGGGCGCTGATGGCCGGTCTCACTGGTCCATCCACCCCGACCACCGGGACCTCAACGTCCAAGTCGACCCCGGAGGCCAAGCCGATCCTCGAGACTCTTCGGACTCAAGTCGATCCTCGGCCGAGGTCTCCCTCGACCTCCTGTTCGGGACCGAGGTTGTCGACGCCGGTGCCCTCGGCGTTGGGGCTGTCGAGACTGAAGCCCTCACAGCCAGAGTCCATCGATTCCTCCTCGGAGGGTCTTGGCATGGGAAATGGAAGATGAGGAGTCCCCGAATATCCACTGGACCCTGTATGTCCCATTGGACTCGCCAGGTTCCGAGCCTCGGAGAAGGTCCCCTCCTGGAGGATACCCGGTTCTCGGACTTCATTAGGGACATGGCCAAGGCTTTGGCATTCCTGGCGGATACCGAGGAGGAGCCTCGAGCCGAGGAGCTCGAAGCCCTCCAGTATGACTTTCCCCCTCGGGAAGCCCTTACGGTACCAGTTCCTCCGATGTTGGAATGGCTGATGTTCCGCATGTGGGAGTCACCGGCCTCTATGCCGGTTCTGAGCAAGCGGATCGATTCCATCTATCGAGTCTGCAAGAGCCCTGGGTTCCAAAAAGCACAGCTGCTGCACAACTCCATGGTTGTGGAATTGGCCATGCACAGGCTCAAGAGCCAAAAAACGCACTCCTCGGTGCCTCCTGTCAGGGAAGCCCGGAACCTGGACGCCCTCGGCAGAAAGTGCTACCAGGGCTCGATGCTGTCATGCCGAGTCCAAACATACCAGCTGTACATGGACATGTACTTGCGGGACCTGGCAAAGGAGATTGCCGGGTTCTCAGCTGGCCTCTCCGAGGAACCCTTGTAGCGCTTCAATAACTTGTCCACTGGGATTCGGGAGTGCTCGAAGTTTATGTCTTGAGCAGCCTATGATGGCTTCGAGGCCTTGGCCTGAGTAGCCACAGCTGGCATCGGTGCCCGCCGTCAGGCTTGGCTAATGTCGTCGGACCTGGAACCATGGGTTCAGGACAAGTTGGTCGATGTCCCTTGCCGGGGTGACAACCTCTTTGGCAAACCCATGACTGAGAAGGCTGCTGAACTCGAGTCAGAGTACTTGACCCGGACAAGACTCTCCAAGAAGACTTCTGCCCCTTCTAAAAAGAAGGGCTCGGGTAAAAAGCCCTTCTTTCCCGAGGAAGGGTGCTGCTTACCACAACAACCCCACTCACCAGGCCGCCCCAGCTCGCCCACAGGGGCAGAAGGCCAAGGGACAGGGGCATGGCCCACGTAAGCAGAAGACCCCCAAGCCTCAGGCCCTGGCTCCAACCCAGCCAGGAGGGGGTTTTTGACTGCCACAGCATAGCCTCTCTCCAACCAGGGGTGAGGGCCTGCACAGGAGGAAGGCTGAGCCTGTACGCTGTGATAAGGAAGCTTATCATAGCTCAGGTAGGAGCTATAGAAAAGATGATGTGACTCTGAACAAGCAACCTGTCAGTTCTGGTAGAAGTAAGAAAACAGAGTTTTCACATAAAAGACTACCAGTCCCAGAATGCACCAGGTTTCCAGCAGCCATGAGAGAGGCTGAAGTGAGAAAACATGTGTGCAATCAAGAGAGCTATGAGGTAATCCCTAAGCACTCATCTAAAAGGGCAGAGCCTGATTCAACACAGCTGCGCTGTGTTAGGGAGGAGCACACATTAGGACAGAATAAGAATAGAGCTTATTCTTCAGATAAAAGCTACAGAAAGAGCTTCAGGAAAGGAGACAGCAACAACTTCAAGCTCAAGCACCAGTATCACCTGGAGAAACAGAAGCCAAGCCAAGCGGATAGAGAAAGAAGGAAAATCTCTGGAAGGAAGAGAAGAAAGCCCATTGGATGGTCTGGGAGAGTCCAAGGCAGTACCCATACTGGGAGGTATTCCAAGTGCCAGCAGAGTCCATTGGACTGGAGTCAGCCAGAGGAATGGAAGGGCAGAGATAGGAATCACCAGTGGCTACCTAGAAGAGAGAAGACTGCACGTGGAAAGGACTTTCAGACCTATGCCAAAAGGTATGTGAGGGAAGATCCAGTGTCCAGGGATCAAGATTGGAAGGCTGGACATCAGAACTGGATTACATACTGGCCAGGATATACAGAGAGGAATTATGATAGCAGGAGAGGCTCAGATATGAACACTGATCCAGACCCTATCTATAATAGTGAATGGCAGCAAGGGAATAAGCATTCTCATGATAGTGCCTTATGGAAAGACTCGTCTGTGCCAATGTATGATAGTGACCCTATGCTGATTGATGAAGGGGGAGATACAGCAGATGAAACTATTCATTACATGGACTGTTCTCTATCTAAATGCTATTGCTAGCTTTCTGTGAGCAAACACCTCAGCCATCACAAAGAAACCTAACTTTGTTCTTTATTTCCACTGCAAACAGCTCTTAAAGCAGGATTTGGGTTCACACAGTAGCAGCCAGCCAGCTAAAGGGTTTCAGCTGGTCAATTGATAGTAATTAAAGCTGCACCTGATTGTGTGTGTGAGCAAGGGAGAATCACTGCTGGGATCTGTGTGGAAAATAAGCAGAAGTTAACCTAACAAGCAAAGTTTATTCATTTCTTTGTGCCTTTTATTTGGTAATTATTTGCTAAGAAAACATTAGCTAATTGCCTGACAAGCTGAAGGTTGTTTTCTGATTTGCTTTGTGACTTTATATTATCCATTTAAACACTGCAAGCAAGTAACCTCATTTATATTGCTAACAAGCATACTTGTGCTGGGTGAATTAAACCCCATCAATAAAAGAAGTATTTTATTGGCCTTACCTCTGGTTTCACAACTCAATTATTGTCTTCAGCTGTGTTTGGGAGTGAAAGAACTACATTACCCACAATACCTTGCAAGAATCATATGAATATATGCATCGTCAAGATTGTGTAAGTTCTCACCCTAGGCAGCCGTCTGACAACGCCCACAGATGGCCAATCATCACCACAGATACCTGGGTCCTTCAAATAGTCCAAAGGGGCTATTTGCTCCACTTCAACCAGGTACCTCCCTCTTTCTTTCCAGGAGAGCCTCTCAGACCCCCTCTACACAGGGACCTCCTCTTGCAGGAATTAGCCGGTCTTCTAGAGGATAAGGCGGTGGAACCCGTACCCCACCACCTGCAGGGACAGGGCTTCTTTCTACTCCAGGTATTTTCTGATACCAAAGCGAACAGGGGGCCTCAGACCCATCCTCGACCTGCGAAACTTAAACAGGTTCCTGGTGAGGGAAAAGTACAAGATGCTTTCCCTTGGAATATTGCTGCCTTACCTCCACCAGGGAGATTGGCTATGCTCCTTAGACCTGAAGGATGCCTATACGCACATCCTTATACATCCAGACCACAGACAATATCTCAGATTTGTAGTGGGAGGAAACCATTTTCAGTACAAAGTACTTCCATTTGGCTTAGCCTCTGCTCCCAGAGTGTTTACCAAATGCCTGTCAGTAGTGGCGACCTTCCTCAGGAACCAAGGGATTTTTGTCTTCGCTTACCTGGACGACTGGCTCGTCAGGGCCCAATCACCTCAGGAGGCCCAACAGGCCACAGATCGCACTATCAACATGCTACAGCATCTAGGCTTTGTTATAAACCAAACAAAGTCCACTTTGCTCCCCACTCAAAACTTAGAGTTCATAGGAGCAATGCTAGACACCCTTCGGGCAAGAGCTTACATGCCAGAGGACACGGCACAGAGGCTTCTGGTGCTGGTGCGCCAAGTCAGCCACCAGTCTCGGATCTCAGCGAGACACTTTCTATGCCTCCTGGACCACATGGCCTCCACGGTACATGTAACCCCAAATGCCCGGCTCCACATGAGGACAGCTCAGTGGTGCCTCAGAGATCAGTGGACACAAGCCACAGGACGACTCCGAGACAGGGTCAGAGTGTCCAAACGACTGAGGAAGTCGTTGGCGTGTTGGCTTCAGCCACCCAACCTGCTCGAGGGGGTACCTTTTCAGCCTCCCTCGCATACAAGAGTACTGATGACAGATGCATCCTTGCTGGGCTGGGGAGCCCATTGCCAGGGATTTTGCACTCAGGGGTTGTGGTCTCCTCAGGAGAGTACACACCAAATCAACCTCTTGGAGCTTCGGGAATTCGCCTAGCTCTTCAAACCTTCTGTCATGTTCTCTCACATCAGTCTGTCTTGGTGCAGACCGACAATCAGGTAGCAATGTTCTACATGAACAAGCAGGGAGGTACAGGGTCCCGTCTCCTATGTCAGGAGACACTCGACCTCTGCTCTTTTGCCATCAGGCAGGGTATGTCCCTCAAAGCAGTTTACCTGCCAGGTAAGGAGAACTACCTAGCAGACCAGCTAAGCAGCATTCTTCAACCTCACGAGTGGCAACTGAATCCAGAAGTGGCCCAGCAGATCTTCCACTGCTGGGGGTATCCATCCATAGATCTCTTTACCAGTCCACAGAATCACCAGTTGCCCTGACAGCCACATCCTCAGAGGGTGGTGGTAGATGCTTTTCTGATCTCCTGGTCAGTGGGCCTCCTGTATGCGTTCCTCCCACGCCTCTGGTGGCCCAGACTCTGTTCAAAATCCTTCGGGACAAGGCTTCTGTCATTCTGGTAGTCCCCAGAAGGCCAAGACAGCCTTGGTTTCCGCTTCTCCTTCAGCTGGCAGTGGAAACCCCACTCCCTCTGGGGATGCAGCCCGACTTCCTGTCCCAGGAGCAGGGCTCACTCTTACATCCCAACCTCAGGTCCCTCAACCTGATGGCACGGCTGCTGAAAGGGTAAAACAAAACTATGGTCGATTCAATAGAGCAAAATATCTGTTGAGCTACAAATGTAAAATAATGCTCTAATATTATCTTTAGAACTTTAATTCAATCAGTGTTGTTAAAAGCAATGGGTCTCAGACTTCTAAGAGCTACGGTCTTCTTATGGTATGGACCAAATGCTCTGTTTTGCATCAATGACCACTAACGTTGCTTACTAATCAGCTTAATGACTTTGAAATCAGCTTAATAACTTTGAAAAGCAGCTTATTTTTATTTATTTATTTATTTAAACATCTTTTATATACCGCAACCTTCCAGTGATCAGGTGCGGTTTACATAAAACAGTCAAGGAAACAGGATAACATTTATTTATTTATTTATTTACATTCTCTTATATACCGCGCTATTCTGCATCAGTGCGGTTTACATTGAACAAACCTTTTACATTAAACATTGCAGGAATTATGTACATTTTAACTCTGACAATTAACTTAGGTGAACTATGTACAATCAACTATGTACAGTTAACAAAAGTGAGTTCAACGAGAGGGGTAGTTATATATAAACATCATAGGCAGTGTTAAAGGTCATGATATCATGGGACATTGTGGTATTAGGCTCAATGTGTTATGTAGTTATCCCTTTTCATTTTGGTGTTGGGAATTCGCCAGTGGACCGTAGTAGGAGATAAAGAGGTGAGTTTTTAATGTTTTGCGTAGATCTTTGAGATCGGTTAAGGCTCTGATTTCATCAGGTAGTGAGTTCCAGAGCATAGGGGCTGCATGGGAAAACGCTTTTTTATTGGTTGTTTTATTGGTCTTTGTGAACTCTTTTGGAATCTTTAATTTATTGACGTTGCCTCTTCTCTGAGTAGATTGGGGTGTGTCCTTAGTGAGAAGTTTATTTAGTGTAGCTGGGGCGGTGTTATTTAAAGCTTTAAAGGTGGTTATTATTAATTTATAGTTTATTCTGCATTGAATAGGGAGCCAGTGTAGTTTGGCTAGATAGGGTGAAATGTGCTCAAATGGGTGTACCTTCATTATGGTTCTGGCTGCAGCATTTTGGGCCAGTTGGAGCCTTTTGATGTTTTGGTTAGTTGTGCCTAGTAGAGAGAGGTTGGCAAAGTCAAAATGTGGTGTGATAATGGCTTGAATGATGCTCAGGAAGTCTTGCAGGTGTACCAGTGGGCGTAATTGTTTTAATACTTTGAGTTTAAAGTATATTTTCTTCGTAGTATTTCTTATGTGGGTGTTCATACTAAGGTGTGTATCTAAGATAACCCCTAGGTATTTTATCTCATTTTTTATGTGAATGTCATGTTTCTGAAGTGTAATGTGGGTAGGGGGAGTGTAAGATTTGTTTTTAGTTACAATCAATATGTCAGTTTTGGAATGGTTAATATAAAGGTTGTGGGCTTCTAGCCAAGTTGTTAGTTCATTGAAACAATCTGTTAATAATTGAAGTGGGAGCGTAGGGATTGTGAAAGGGATGTACAACATGATATCCGCATATATGTGATAATGGATTTTGAATTTATTAAAGATGTTGCAAATTGGTTGTATATAAATATTAAAAAGGAGTGCAGAGAGGGCAGATCCTTGGGGGAGGCCTATTTCCTGTTTGTATGTGTTAGAAGTTTGGGTGTTGATCCTGACAGTTTGGGTTCTGTTAGATAGATACGATGTGAACCATTTATGAACTATTGAGTTGGCACCTATTTGTCTGAGCCTATTGAGCATTAGTGTATGGTGAACACTATCAAATGCTGCAGATATGTCCAGAAAAAGTAGTAAGAAGGCATTTCTAGGGCAGTCTATTCCTCTTACTAGGGTGTCTAGGAGTACTGTTAAGAGTGTGTCGACTCCATGACCAGGGCAAAAGCCATATTGTTGGTCATCGAGGGGAGCTGATGTGTCAATGTGTTCCTGTGTCTGAACAACTTTGAAAAGGAAAAGTATATGTGCTTATCTTGAGTGTACCCGTTTCTTCAGGGGCTTAGTTTCCTGGACACATCCTCATTTTATTTCTTCAAAATGATCAAATTCTTCTCCAAACATTTTCAAATTCTTAGCGCGTAAACTGCACAGCAGATTTCTTCCGACTTCAAACTGTCAGTTCTTACAACGCCGCACATTTAATGAATGGGAACGTACAATGAATTAAAGTTCTAAAGATAATATTAGAGCATTATTTTACATTTGCTGAAATGGTATAGCTAGCTCCTCTCCTCCTACCTAAGAATGTAGAAGAAGTGTTACTGGCCTCAAGGAGGCAGTCCAATAGGAGGACCTATGCCTTCGTGGCACAGGTTTGAGGTGTAGTGTACCCAGCGCAATGAAAACCCTTTCTCTTGCCTTGTACCAGTGATGCTGCAGTACCTGCTTCACCTCTCAGAATTAGGTTTTAAGTCTAACTCTGTCAGGGTCCACCTGAGTGCTCTATCAGCACACCACCCCCCAGTGGAAGGACAACTTCTTTCGGCTCACAACTTGGTGTCCAGATTCCTCAGAGGTCTACTTCTACTAAAACTCCCGGTTCATCCCCTGGCAACCGAGTGGGATTTGAATGTAGTCTTGGAGCAGCTTACTCGCCTACCTTTTGAGCCGATGTCCACTTGCCATCTGTGCTTCCTCTCCTGGAAGGTGCTCTTCCTGGTGGTACTCACATCTGCCAGATGAGTGAGTGAGCTGCAAGCTCTTGTTTCGGATAGGCCGTACACACAGTTTTGTAGGAACAGGGTGGTCCTTCGCACCCACCCCAAGTTCCTTCCGAACGTGGTCTCTTCGTTCCACCTCAACCAAGAGGTGGTTCTTCCAACCTTCTTTCCCAGACTGCATGCCAGCCAGGCAGAAAGGGTCCTGCATACACTGGATTATAAGAGGGCGTTAGCCTTCTACCCGGAGCGTACGCGGGGACATCGAAGGGCTACTCAGCTCTTCGTCTCTTATGACCCCAGTAAGCTGGGGCTAAGTGTCTCCAAACGCATGTTGTCCACCTGGGTGGTAGACTGCATTGCCTGGGCGTACAGGGCGGCCGACCTTCCTTTGCAGGGTCAAATCACAGCCCATCGGGTCAGGGCTTAAGGCCGCATCAGTGGTTCACTTCCCCTCTGTTCTGCTGGCAGACATGTGCTGGGCCACCACCTGGTCTGCAGCCTATTACTGCTTCGGTAGGGAGTCCTAACGGGACAGTGCTTTCGGCCAGGCGGTACTCCGTAACATATTTGAGGTTTAGGCAACTCCTTTAGTGTCAGGCTACTGGACTGTTACGTTCTCGGTTGAACTCCTATCATGGCTGCTGCGGCTCTTCTAGAGGGAACCTATTTTTCAGTTATGGGTTCTCAGTAGCCTATAGCTAGGGAGTCCCATATGTGAGGACTGACTTCCTGCTTGTTCCTGGAGAAAGCGTAATTACTCATCTGTAAAAGGTGTTCTCCAGGGACAGCAGGAATCAGTCCTCACGATCCTCCCTCCTCCCCTGGAGTTGCAGTCCTTGATTCATTTTTATCCTTTTGCCGTCTTTTTAGCTATGTCATCTGACTGAGCAAGATGGCACCCTTGGGCGGGAAGGGGACTGCGCATGCGTGATGCAATCGCAAAGGCTTTCTTTGAAAGCTGGGGAATTGCTCCACACGAGGGCTCCGTCGACACCGACGTCACCCATATATGAGGACTGATTCCTGCTGTCCCTGGAAAACACCTGTTACAGGTGAGTAACTACGCTTTATTGCGGTTAGCTCATTACCTTTCTCCAAATTGGGGTTAGCTCATACCTTTCTCCAAATTTAGGCTTTTAGAAAGTTGAAATCCATAACTTCCAAGGTAGCATTCTTAGAAATGCTTCCCATTCCACATGCAGGACCCCC
This sequence comes from Ichthyophis bannanicus, assembly GCA_033557465.1. Lineage (NCBI taxonomy): Eukaryota > Metazoa > Chordata > Amphibia > Gymnophiona > Ichthyophiidae > Ichthyophis > Ichthyophis bannanicus. The sequence continues at coordinate 130,007,885 of CM066048.1, forward strand.
AAGAGGCCGGCAGAGCTCCAGAGTCTCAATGCATGGATGAGACAATGGGGCAAGGAAGAGGGTTTAGGATTTGTTAGGAACTAGGAAACATTCTGGGTAAGGGGGAGAGGTTTTCTGACAGGATGGGCTCCACCTTAACCAGGGTGGAACCAGACTGCTGGCATTAACTTTTAAAAAGGAGATAGAGCAGCTTTTAAACTAGGTAATGGAGAAAAGTCGAGAGTCGCCCAAGAGTGCATGGATCGTAATGATGTATCTTTGAAGGATACTAGCAAAACAGGAAAGCTAGGGCATCTCAATAGAGAGGTTCCAATAAAGGTAAAAGTAACCCAGGTGCCTTTAAGTAAGAATCAGACTGAGTTGAAAGATTCAAAATTTCCCAGTCATCTAATAGCCAGACTGCTGATATGAACAAAAAAACAAACTTTGAAATGCCTGTATGCAAATTCTAGAAGTCTAAAAAAATAAGATGGGAATGTTAGAATATATAGCACTGAATGAAAGGTTAGATATAATTGACATCTCAGAGATTTTCTCCCAGTTGGTGAGAGGTCTTACGTGTGCACTAGGTGCAAGGAGCTCTTTACTCTCAGGGAACGAGTCCGATCTCTGGAGGCAAGAGTAGCAGACTTGGAAGACATAACGAAGACAGAGAGGTACATAGACGAGACCTACAGGGATATAGTCCTGAAGTACCAACTCCAGTCTGGCAGCATCCCTGTTGCCATGGAGGAGAGAGGTCACGTGACAAGAGAGAATCACTGTGGTGTGTCAGGAAGTGATCCTATAGCTAGGACCTGTCCTCCGGGTGATGTAAAAACCTCTCGCACCGAGGAAGTTTCTCCAGGGCCATGTGCCCATGAGAGAAGGGTTAGGACAGCTGTTATAGTTGGTGATTTGATCATTAGGCATGTAGATAGCTGGGTGGCTGATGGACATGAGGATCGCCTGGTGCGAAGATAGTGGACCTCACGCACCACCTAGACAAGGTCTTAGATAGTGCTGGGGAGGAGTCTGCTGTCTTGGTACATATCGGTACCAATGACATAGAAAAATGTGGTAGGGAGGTTCTGGAGGCTAAATTTAGGCTTTTAGGTAGGAAATTGAAATCCAGAACTTCCAAGGTAGCGTTTTCCGACATGCTTCCAGTTCCACGTGCAGGACCCAAAAGGTAGACAGAGCTCCGGAGTCTCAATGTGTGGATGAGACAATGGTGCGAGGATGACGTTTTTTGATTTGTTAGAAACTGGGGAACATTCTGGGGAAAGGAGGGGCTCTTCAGACGGGGTGGGCTTCACCTTAACCAGGATGGAACCAGGCTGCTGGCATTAACCTTTAAAAAGGAGATAGAGCAGCTTTTAAACTAGATAACAGAGGAGAGCGGACAGTCGCCAAGAGCACATGGTTCGGAACAATGTATCCTTGAAGGATACTACCAAAAAAATGAATTTAGGGCATATCAGCAGAGAGGTTCCAATAAGGATAAAGTTATTTATTTATTTAACAGTTTTTCCATACCGCCTTATCATTAAATCAAGGCGGTTTACATAAAAACTCAGAACTCTTACATAAAACTTAATTAGAACACAGGTAGGTCAAATACCCTTGAGTACGGAGCAGACAGAGCTTAAAGATTCCAAATTACCACTGCCTACCGATAACAAGATTAATATGAATAAAATACAGTCTCTAAAATGCTTGTATGCAAATGCAAGAAGTCTAAAAAATAAGATGGGAGAGTTAGAATATATAGCACTAAATGAGAAGTTAGATATGATTGGTTTCTCAGAGACATGGTGGAAGGAGGACAACCAGTGGGACACTGTGATACCTGGGTACACACTATTGTATATTGTAATGATAGAGCTGATTAAATTAGTGGAGGGTTTGCGCTCTATGTTAGAGAGGGCATTGAGTCACAAAGGATTACAATTTTGCAGGAAACAAGATTCGCTGTAGAATCTCTATGGATTGAAATTCCATGTAAAAAGGGCAATGGCAGTGGGGTTGTACTATCGACCACCTGGCCAGAATGAACAAATGGATGATGAAATGCTCAAAGAAATCAGGGAAGCTAACAAAAGTTACAGCACAGTAATAATAATGGGTGATTTCAATTACCCCAGCATTGACTGGGTCAGTGTCATGGCAGGACATGCTAGGGAGATAAATGACTGCTTCTTGGAGCAGCTGGTTCATGAACCGACCAGAGGGGAAGCCATTTTGGACTTAGTCCTTAGTGGAACACCAGATCTGGTGCAAGAGATAAGGGTGTTGGAGCCACTTGGCAACAGTGATCATAGCATGATCGCCTTTGATTTAATTAATGGAGGAGGGATGGTAAGGAAATCAATGTGGTAAACTGGATCAGAAATTGGTTGACTGACAGAAGACATAAGGTGATGGTAAATGGAGCTCACTCAGATTAGCGGGATGCCCCAGGGTTCGATCCTGGGCCCGGCACTGTTCAATGTATTTGTGAGTAATATTGCTGAAGGACTGAATGGAAAAGTCTGTCTTTTTGCAGATGACATGAAAATTTGCAACAGAGTGGACTCCCCTGAGGGAGTGGATAACATGAGGAAAGATCTACAAAAGCTGGAAGAATGGTCTAATGCTTGGCAGTTAAGATTTAATGCGAAGAAGTGCAGTGTCATGCACTTGGGAAGCAGAAATCCAAGGGAAATATACGCGATAGGGGGCGAGAGGTTGGTGTACACGGACCACGAGAAGAACCTTGGTGTGATTATTTCTGAGGATCTCAAGGTGGCAAAACAGTGCAACAAGGAGGTGGCAAAAGCCAGGAGGATGTTGGGTTGCATACAAAGAGGAATTACCAGCAGAAAGGAAGAGGTACTAATGCCACTGTATAAGTCATTGGTGAGGCCTCACTTGGAATACTGTGTTCAGTTTTGGAGACCATATCTTGCCAAGGATGTAAAAAGACTGGAAACTTTTCAGAGGAAGGCGACCAAAATGATTTGGAGCCTGCGTCAGAAGTCTTATGAGAAGAGACTTGAAGACCTAAATATGTACACTCTGGAGGAGAAGAGGTTTAGGGGAGATATGATTCAGACTTGTAAATACTTAAAGAGAAATAATAAACAAACAAACCTCTTCCAAAGACGGGGAAGCTGTAAAACTAGAGGGCATAACATGAAGCTGCTAGGGGGTAAATTGAAAGGCAATGTCAGGAAATACTTTTTCACTGAAAGGGTGGTGGATGCTTGGACTGACCTCCCGATGGAAGTGGTGGGGGCAAATACAGTGACAGCATTCAAAATGGCATGGGACAGACACAGTGGTTCCCTTTACAGCAACAGGATAAAATCAAAATAAACTTAACTATCTAATTTCTCAACAAACAGGGGTGTCCTACACTGAGCGGTGGGTTCACCCCTAAACCAAGACATGGGGAGGGGTGGCCTGCACGGAGCAGCAGGTGCACCTACTCTTGCCATCTTACTGGGCAGACTAGATGGACCATACTGGTCTTTATCTGCCATCATTTACTATGTTACTATGAAATCCACAGTAAAGCGTAGTTACTCACCTGTAACAGGTGATCTCTGGGAACAGCAGGAATAAGTCTTCACATATGGGTACCGTTGACACCGACGGAGCCTGCGCGGGAACGCTCCCCAGCGTCCAAAAGGAAAGCTTTTGGGAGCATCCCACCATGCATGCGTGCTGCCTTCCCGCCCAACTACCTCTCTCAGTTGAGTTGAAAGCTAAGACCAAAGGAGAGAAGTAGAAGAAAAATAGAAAGAGAGAGAAAGACAACTTCTAGGGGAGGTGGGTGGGTTGTGAAGACTTATTCCTGTTGTTCTCGGAGATCACCTGTTACAGGTGAGTAACTATGCTATCTCCAGGAAAAAGCAGGAATGTAGTCTTCACATATGGGGACTCCCCAGCTAAAAATGCCTAGGGATGACCCCACCATGTTGCGGATCTAAGTAAGATGGGCCATGCTTCCTCCCAGGGACCTCAGGCATCCAAGAGTGGATGGTGGGAAGGAGTTGATCTAGGAATGGAAGGGATGCTGTAGAACAGCCTGACCGAACAAGGCATCCCAACGGGAGTCCCTGACTAAACAATAGTGGGCAGTGAAAGTATGTACAGAAGCCCAAGTTGCTGCTTTGCAGATCTCATCAATAGCAACTGAACGAAGATTAGCTGTTGAGGCTAACATTATGAGCCATGACATGGCCTTCAAGAGGGATTCCTTTACTCTGATAGGTAAAGGAAGTACAGTCTGCAATCCACTTAGAGAGAGTTCTCTTAGTGACTGGAAGTCCTAAATGACTAGAGTCAAAAGCCAGAAAAAGCTGAAAAGACTTTCTCAATGGCTGAGTTCTGTGAAGATAAAAAGCCAGGGCCCATTTACAATCTAAGGTATGAAGCTTTCTTTCCGCGCTGGAGGCATGAGGCCTAGGAAAGAAGACTGGGAGATAAACCGATTGGTTTAAATGAAAAGGTGATATCACCTTTGGCATAAAATGAGGATGAGTCCTCAAGATTACTTTGTCATGATGAAACCTCGTATAAGGTGGGTCAGCCACTAAAGCTTGCAGTTCACTAATGTGTCTTGCAGAAGTGATAGCAATTAGGAAAATGACTTTCCATGAAAGAAACTTTAGCTCCGAAGTAGCTAAAGGTTCAAAGGGTGGCTTCATGAGTTGACCCAGAACAAGATTAAGATCCCATGCCACCGGAGAAGGTTTGATGGGAGGTTTTGTTAAAAGGAGACCCCTCATAAATCTCGAAACAAGAGGATGACAGGAAATTGGTTGTCCATCAAAGGGTTTACGAGATGCAGCAATAGCACTAAGATGGACTCTAACAGACTTGGTCTTGAGACTAGAAGCTGATAAATGAAGGAGATAGTCCAGAAGGGACTCTACTGGTACCAAGAAAGGATTAAGTCCTCTCTGGGAACACCAGACTGAGAACCTCTTCCATTTAAAAGCGTAAAAACGCCTTGTGGAAGGTTTTCTGGAAGCTAGAAGAATATCCTTCACTTGTTGTGAAAGGCCTAGATCTTGAAATTCTATGCCTTGAGCAGCCAGGCCTTGAGATGAAGGAACTGGGGATTGGGGTGCAGTAGGGATCCATTGTTCTGGGACAGAAGATCCGGAGCACTCCCCAACTCCAGAGGAGTGGCTCGAGAGAGACCTAAGAGAAGAGGATACCATGTTTGCCTTGGCCAACAGGGAGCTATGAGTATCATGCGACCTCTGTCTCTCTGGAGTTTGAATAAGGTTTTGGGAATTAGCGGAATTGGTGGGAAGGCATAGAGAAAATCTTGACCCCAATGGAGCAGGAATACATCCCTCGCCTGACAATTTTGAGCTGGAAGTCTGGAACAGTACCGGGGAAGTTTGGCATTCTGTGGATTTGCAAAGAGATCTATGTCTGGTGTTCCCCAGACTTGAAATACTCGAGCAAGTGATATGAGTGGAGAGACCACTCGTGTGGCAACAGGACTCGGCTGAGCCTGTCCGTCCAAACGTTTTGAATGCCTGGAAGGTATACTGCCAGTAAATGAATGTGATGCTCTCTGGCAAAGGCCCACAGTTGCAAAGCTTCGTTGCATAATTGCAGAGAGCCTGTTCCGCCTTGTTTGTTTAGGTAAAATATGGCTACTTGATTGTCGGTTTGCACCAGAACTGTTTTCTTTACGAGATGGAAGCAAAAGACTCGAATAGCATTGGAAATGGCCCTTAGTTCTAGGAGGTTTATTTGAAGAGAAGCCTCCTGTGGGGTCCAGAGACCCTGGGTAGACAAATCGTCCAAGTGGGCTCCCCAACCCAACTTGGAGGCATCCGTCGTCAGGACAGCCTGAGGTAGGGGTTGCTGAAAAGGACAGCCTACTGTAAGTTTTTCCAGAGATTGCCACCAATGCAGAGATGCAATCAGGCATGTGGTAACTCTGATCTTGTCCGACAGGCATCCTGAGGCCTGGGACCATTGGGAAGCTAAGGTCCACTGGGCCGCTCGCATGTGAAGGCGTGCATAGGGAATCACATGGACTGTAGATGCCATGTGTCCTAGAAGTCGAAGCATCTGTCAGGCAGTGAGGAAGGTTTGTAGCACTGCTTGAGATGCTAGTTCAATGCACAGACAGCAAGGCTGAGGCAGGAAAGCCTTTGACTGCTGTGTGTCCAAGCGAGCCCCTATAAACTCGAGGGTTTGAGATGGGGTGAGCTGGGACTTTGGAAGATTTATGATCCATCCCAAGTACTGCAGTATGTGCATTGCTCTGGAAAGAGCATGACTTGCCTCTAGAAGTGACGGTGCTCGAATGAGCCAATCGTCTAAGTAAGGGAAGACAAAAATTCCTAGAGTCCTCATAAATGCTGCTACTACTGCCATGCATTTTGTGAAGACCCTCTGAGCAGAGGCCAGTCCGAAAGGAAGGACCCTGTATTGAAAATGTCTTCCCTTGACTAGGAATCAAAGGAATTTTCTGTGATCTGCATGAATAAGGATATGCATGTAAGCATTCCTTAAATCTAGAGAACATAGCCAATCTTGCTCATGAAGGTATGGAAGAAGTGTGCCGAGGGAGATCATCTTGAACCTTTCTCGGACTAAATATTTGTTCAGTTCTCTGAGGTCCAAGATTGATCTTAGTCCCCCTGACTTCTTTGGAATGAGAAATTCTCCAGGACCAAGCAGGAAGTCAGTCCTCACATATGGGTGTCATCGACTCCGATGAAGCCCTAGCGGAGCATTTCCCCAGCTTTCTATGAAAGCCTTTGGGAATGCAGGCACGCATGCGCGGTTCCCTTCCCGCCTAAAGGTGCCATCTTACCTCAGTCTCTCTTTTTCCGAGAAGCCCACCGGACGTGCGTCCTGTCATCCCGGATAAAAGTTTGATTTTTTCGGCGATTCTCGCTATTTTTTCTTCCCGGTTCGACACCGGTTCCCCTCCCGCCGGGTTCGGTACACCGGTATCGAGCCCGATTCTTCTTTTTCGGTTTTTGCCCTTCGTGGCTGGCGTTCGCGCCCTTTTTGGATTTTCCCCTGGAAGGCCGGTCCTTTGACCTTGCGGGGACTCTTTTTTCCCCGATGGCTTCCAGCGGTTTCAAAAAGTGTGATCGGTGTAAGAAGTTAATGTCTCTCACCGACACACACGACTGCTGCCTTTGGTGCCTCGGTCCTGATCACGACCCTAAGACATGTGGACCATGTGGGAAGATGTCTTCCAAGGCACTGCGAAGTCATCAGCAGCAGAAAGAAAGGCTTTTCTCGGACTCAGCCTCCGGCCGGGCCCGGACCTCGTCTGAGGCCTCGACATCTCGGATCCCAAGCGCCGTCGAAGCTTCTCGGACAGGGGGTCCCCCGACCGGGAACACAAGAGGAAGAAGCGGCTCGTGAGGGCGTCGTCAGAGGAGGTCCCTGGCTCCTTGAGGGCCAGGTCTAAGACCCCCGACCGTCGCCCCGGGCCCATGGAACAAGAGAAGCCTGCCAAAGTTCCTCGCATGGAACCGGAGTCTGCTGGACACGTAAGCCCTGTGGTCCTCAAGGACTCTCCTCCCAGAGAGCAGACGTCGGGACCGGTGCCGTCGGGGCCCGAGTCGGTGGCTGCTGTGTCTCCCGAGCTGAGTCTCAGGATGACAGCCTTGGAAAGCAGATTGTCTGCCTTCATGAAGCAGCAGCAGGCACTGATGGCCAGCCTGTTTGGCGCATCTGCCCCGACCACCGGGATATCGACATCAAAGTCGACCCAGGAGACCGAGCTGATACTCGAGTCCATCATGGCTCGAAGTCGACCTCGGTCGCGGTCTCCCTCGACCTCCCGTTCAGGACCAAGGGCGTCGACGCCGGTGCCTCCGGCGTCGGGGCGGGTGCCCCAGGGCCCCGCGGGGTCGGACCCTGACTCCTCGTCGGACGAGTCCGCCTGGGAGACGGAGGATAAGGAGTCTCCCGACACATTCAAGACTCGGTGCGTCCCCTCGGACTCACCGCAGTCTGAGCCCCGGAGTAGATCCCCTCCGGAGGACACCCGGTTCTCGGAGTTTGTCCGGGATATGGCCACCGCGTTGGCTATTCCGGCGGACCCCGAGGAAGAGCCTCGAGCTGAGGAGCTCGAGGCCCTACAGTACGATTCTCCTCCGAAGGAGGCCTTTACTGTCCCAGTTCCTCCGATGCTGGAATGGCTCCTCTTCCGGATGTGGGAGGCACCGGCCTCGGCGCCGGTTCTAAGCAAGCGAGTCGATTCCATTTATCGACTCCGGAAGAGCCCTGGTTTTCAGAAGGCGCAGCTACCACACCATTCCATGGTGGTGGAATCGGCCATGCATCGTCTGAAAAGCCAGAACATGCACTCTGTGGTGCCCCCCGGCAGGGAGGCCCGGAACCTCGATGGTGTCGGTAGAAAGTGCTTCCAGGGCTCGATGCTTGCTTGCCATGTCCAGTCTTACCAGCTGTACATGGGCATGTACTTGCGAGACCTGGCCAAGGAGATGGCCGGGTTCTCTGCTGGTCTCTCCGGGGAACCCTTGCAGAGATTTAAGTCCTTGTCCTCGGGATTCGGGACTGCTCGAAGTTTATGTCCCGCACCGCCTACAATGGCTTCGAGGCTTCGGCCCGAGTTGCTGCAGCCGGCATCGCGGCTCGACGCCAGGCATGTCTGCAGTCATCGGACCTCGAGCCATGGGTTCAGGACAAGTTGGTCAATGTCCCTTGCTGAGGTGAACACCTTTTTGGCAAGCCCATGGTCGAGAAGGCCGCACAGCTCGAAACTGAGCACCTTACAAGGACAAGGCTGTCTAGGAAGACCTCTGCCCCTTCTCACAAGAAGAAGGCCTCGGGTAAGAAGCCCTTTTACCCGAGGAAGGGCACTGCCTACAAACAGTACCCTCAGTATCAGGCTGCCCAAGCTGCACCCCAGGGTCAGCAAGCCAAGGGGCAGGGTAATGGGCCCCGTAGGCAGAGGACCCCCAAGCCTCCGGCCCCTGCTCCCACTCAGCAGGGTGGGGGTTTTTGACTCCTTGAGCGTAGCCTCTCAGTCCCTGCTCTCCCAACCCTGCACAGGAGGTCGCCTCGCCCTCTTTGCCCACCAGTGGCCCCACATAACTGGGGACAGTTGGGTGTTGAACATAGTCCAAAGGGGCTATGCACTACATTTTCACCAACTGCCTCCGCCATACTTTCCAGGGGAGCCTCCCCGGCACACAGATCTTCTCTTTCAAGAGCTTCAAGGTCTTTTGGTGGACAGGGCGGTGGAGCCTGTGCCTCCCCACTTGCAAGTTCAAGGGGTCTACTCCAGGTATTTCCTGGGACCCAAGAGAACCGGTGGCCTTCGACCTATTCTGGATCTCAGGAACCTAAACAAGTTCCTAGAGAAAGAAAAGTTCAAGATGCTTACTCTTGGAACACTTCTGCCCTACCTCCAGCAGGGAGATTGGCTATGCTCCTTAGATCTAAAGGATGCGTACACTCACATCCTCATTCATCCAGACCATAGAAAGTACCTCAGGTTCATTGTGGGAGGAAACCATTATCGGTACAGAGTACTGCCTTTTGGCCTCACCTCCGCTCCCAGAGTCTTTACCAAATGCCTGGCAGTGGTGGCGGCCTACCTGAGAAATCAAGGGATCTTTGTCTTCCCTTATCTGGACGACTGGCTCATCAGGGGTCAGACGTGCCAGGAGGCCCGACAGGCCACTCTCAGAACTATTGCTCTTCTTCAAAGCTTGGGATTTGTAATAAACTTTGCAAAGTCCACTTTGCTCCCCTCCCAGAACTTGGAGTTCATAGGGGCAAGGCTGGACTCTGCCCTGGCAAAGGCATTCTTGCCAGCAGACAGAGCCCAGAGACTGATGGACCTGGCAAATCAGTTTCTCAGCAGGTCAGTGGTCTCCGCCAGACTCTGCCTGAGGCTGCTTGGCCACATGGCTTCGACATTTCATGTCACCCCCAATGCCAGGCTCCATATGCGTCCTGCACAATGGTGCCTTCGGAGTCAGTGGTCTCAGGCTTCAGGCAGCCTCAGAGACAGAATAAGGGTGTCCAAACCATTTCTGGACTCCCTCAGCTGGTGGCTGCACCCACCCAATCTTCTGAAAGGGGTACCCTTTCAAATTCCTGGGTACACAGTGGTGCTGACCACAGATGCCTCCCTGCAGGGCTGGGGAGCTCATTGTCTGAACAAGTGCACCCAGGGCCTGTGGTCTCCTTGGGAGGCGGCACAGCAGATCAATCTCCTGGAACTCAGGGCTATTCGACTAGTGCTCAAAGCTTTCTCTCCTACCCTGGCTCATCAGTCTGTCCTGGTTCAGACAGACAACCAAGCTGTCATATTTTATGTGAACAAACAGGGAGGAACTGGGTCCAGACTCCTTTGTCGGGAGGCTCAGGGCCTTTGCTCCTTTGCCCTCAAGCACAACATGCTCCTCAAGGCTGTGTACCTTCCAGGCTAGGAGAACTTCCTAGCAGACAGGTTGAGCAGGATTTTACAGCCCCATGAGTGGCAGCTGCATCCTTTGGTGGTTCAGAAGATCTTCCTAAAATGGGGTCTTCCTTTGATAGATCTGTTTGCCAGTCCACTGAACAAGCAACTGCCAAAGTTCTGCTCCAGGCAACCGCATCCTCTGCGGATAGCAGCAGATGCTTTTCTGATCCCATGGTCTCAGGGCCTCCTGTATGCGTTTCCTCCCACGCCCTTGGTGGCCCGAACCCTGTTCAAAATTCTCCAGGACAAGGCCTCGGTCCTGCTGGTGGCTCCCAGGTGGCCCAGACAGCCTTGGTTTCCGCTCCTGCTTCAGCTGGCGGTGGATTCTCCACTGCCTCTGGGGCTGCAACCCAACCTTCTCTCTCAGGATCAGGGTTCCCTTTTGCACCCCAATCTCAAGGCTCTCAATTTGATGACCTGGAGGCTGCAAGGGTAGTTTTGGCTCCCTGGGGCCTCCCTCAGGAAGTTGAGGAGGTTGTCCTAGCCTCTAGGAAACAGTCCACTAGGAAAACCTATGCTCTCAAATGGAAAAGGTTTTCTGTGTGGTGTGTGACGTAGAAGCCTCTAAAGAAGCAATGGAGACAGACGGAGATCTGGTGGAGAAAAGTGGTACCGCACTGAAAAGCAGGATTTTCTCTTCAGAAGGAAAAAACACGCAGCTGATCAGGAACCACACCTCACCTTAGGGGAGGAGACAGGTCAGGTCACTGATTGGGCACGCCCAAGCAGGAGGCGGGCAGTGCAACACAGTAGGAGCTTGTTAAATACGCAGGCAGTTAGAACACAGAAGAAGCTGGAACAGAAGTTGGAAGAGGATCTGGAACAGAATCTGGAACAGGAAAGGAAACCGAAGTGGAAACAGAAACAGTTGGAGAAGCATGTGACAAGGAACAGCTGGGATCCACAGAGATTAGGAGACTCAGAGGCACTGAGAGACTTCTATGGAAGGAAGGACTCAGAAGCACTGAGAGACCTAGAACTACAGCCTGAGCTACCGGAGAACCAAGCAGGACCTTGGAGCAGTAACCAGAGGGGTAAAGATTTATCCGGGAGACACTCTCAGCACAAGGTACGAAGTGGGGTTGAAGGAGCTAGCAACTGTGATACTAGGAAGCAAGAAAGCTGGAAGAATAGCTTTAAAAGCCAGAACGACAGACAGAACTATGGCAGATTTGTTCAGCCTGATATACACTTGAGCAGCATAAGAAACACTAATAAGCCAGCTGGAGCTTACAGCCTGAAAGCCAATAGAAGGAAAAGTGCTGAGGCTTATTTGGAAGACTTGAGCCAAGGTAAAGCTGACATTTCTAGTTTTAATTGTCTGTTCAGAAACTCTCCAGAGCGAGTTAAACTGTCAAAGGAAAACCCAGCACTTACTTTTAAGGATAAGTGGGGGAGGGGTTTTACTCACACGGAGAACTGTTGTGCTGACAAAAACAGCATAGCCAATTACCACGAGCTAGATATCTTAAATAAACGTTTACCTGAAGCAAAAGAGACATCAGCTTAGCAAAGGACAGAAGCAGGCTGAATCACTTCTGGCAGAGTTTAGGGAATTCTTAGAGAAAAAGGCAGTCTCTACTTTTAGTCTAACACAGCATGCCAATAGCTGTGAAGAAGAGATGCCGTTAGATATTTCCCTGCCTTCGACAGAACAAGAGCTAGCCATGGATTGCTCTACTTATACTATTGAAAAGAATCTTAATTGAATGCTTTAAAATTATATGAAAAGAATATAATAGAAGATTAACTTACCTGTTACCAGGGTGAAAAAGCTTATGAAAGTTTAATAAGTGGAATCATTTCCTGGAGCTTGTGACGCTGTAGCAGTGCTAGAAGCCATAGAAACAGATAGTGACCCGGTGGAAGGTCCGGGTACTGCAGGTAAATGCAAGACTTTCCCTTCTCAGCACAAGATGCACATGGCTAATCAGCTAACACAGCTCACCTCAGGGGAGGGGAGAAGCAGAGTTGCTGATTGGGCACGCCCTAGCAGGAGGCGGGCTCCCCAGAGCAGAGGCAGCTTGTTAAACAGGAAGAAGGAAGAGAGAATGAGAAAGGGAACGAGAAACCGAGGAGGTGGAAGGAAATACAGGAAACAGACGAAGCAGATGTGTGCTTTAGAGACGGAGCAGTGCAGAGACAAAGGAAGCATCTTGGAAGGCAGGAAGTAGCCTTAGATACCAGAACCTTTGACTTTGAAGGAGAAATGCTCCCCATCTGCAATTCCAGGAGAACGCTTGCCAAGCCAAGAAGCAGGTACCAGGGAGACTCAGTGCATGGAAGAACCTTCTGGGAGCAAGAGAAGGGCGAGGCACTGAGAGACCCAGGGGTAAAGCCTATGCTTTTGGAACAGAGAGCTGACCCGTGGAAAGAATGGCAGACTGCTAAAGAACATTCAGGCATTCCTCAACACAAGGTACAGGGTATCTTTAATTCTGATAACAGCTTTTATGAGAAGCCAGACTGTGTGAGTGCTTATTTTAAAACCCAGGGCAAACCCAGGTTTTATGAGGGCAGTTGGCTGCAACCAGAAGCTCATTCAGATAAACCCTGCTTTCCTCCTCAAACTGCTGACAGAATTAGCAAGCAAGCTAGCTACAAGGACGTAGCAGATATATTTGCTAGAGATATATGCCAGAAGGCTTTAGAAGGTCATAAGTGTGAATTGCTGTCTAAAAATCCTTCATCTGCAAATGAACTGACTTACCCAGCACTTGCTGACAGAGACAAGTGGGGGAGGGGTAACTCCAGTGCAGTGAATGAGCATAGTAAGAGAGACGGCATTGTTTGTTTGCCTGAAGAGAAACCCACAAGCTATTACTCACCCCAGGAAGGAGTTAATTCCCCGCCTAGCCCATATAGTAAGCAGGCTGAAGCACTCCTGAAAGAGTTTAGAGATTTCCTAGAGAAACAAACTGTTCCTGGACAGAAAGTAATTGAATCAGTACCGAGCCCAGAAGCACAAGTGCCATTGGTTCATCCCTTACCAATGGTGGATTTGAATCAGCCAATGGACTGCTCAACCTGTCTCATAGACAAAGAATAGTCAAGCAAAGCTTGTGTGGTCATTCATTATAATATGCTGAAATGCATGCTGTTTAAGTGCCTTACCTGAAGAGCTTATGAAGAGATAAGAATAAGCTGAAGCAATACTTAGTTAAAGTGCATGAACTTTATTATTTGCTCTTTGTTTAAGTGATGTCAAAGTAAAGCTCACATGACAGGAATGTGAACTCCTGTGTTAAAGGACAGTTCTGAACACAGTATTAGAAAAAGCCTGTTTTCCTTTTGTTCTTGTTTTGGCTACAAAATATATTCCTTTACGCCTGTTCCATTCCACCACGGAGCGGGAGAAATAAATCCTTATGTAAAAAAATATTCTTTATACCTGCCTTGTCATTCGACCTTCACAACTACAAATTAACCTCAAGGCACACCCCTCCCCAAACCCTCAAGGTTAGGGAGCGGGTGCGGGCTATAAGCTGAGAAGCTTTGCTGTTGTAAGAAGACTTGAGTTTCAGTTCATGGAAGAGTCACATGATTACTTGAATGTGAGTCTAAGAAGGAACGGTGAATAAGCTAATGGAAAGCTAGCCCAGCATTGCAAACCCTGTATATTTTGGTTTTCCCATCTTTTGTTGAATGTGTCATAATCTTCTTTTGCGTCTGATTGCACTGAACTGCAAAGTGTTGGAAATAAACCTCTTAAAAAGAAATTTTCTTTGCCTGCCTTTGTCTGCTCGAGCTACAACTACAATCTCAATCCTTCAGGAGGCTCAGGACTACACTACCCAGAATCCCTAGGGTCAAATAGTAGTACTTCACCCCTGAAGGGCACCAAAGGCCACTCCAACCTGGAAACCCTCAAGGCCCAGGTAGTGGGTGGGTGGCAGGTGTCAGCTACGTACAGAGGATCCTTTCTCCTGTACTGTACCAGTAGTGCTTCAGTACTTACTGCACTTATCCAATCAAGGACTTAAGTCCAATTCTCTTCGGGTCCACCTCTCAGCTCTAGCAGCTCACCACTCATTGGTGGATGGACATTCTCTGTCGGTTCACCCCTTGGTGTCCCGCTTTCTCAGAGGCTTGCTTCTGCTCAAGCCTCCAATCCATCCTCCTGCTCCTGAGTGGGAGTTGAATGTGGTCTTGCAGCAACTGACTCGCCCACCCTTTGAGCCGATGGCTACTTGCCCTCTACGCTTCCTGTCTTGGAAGACACTCTTCTTAGTAGCCCTTACCTCGGCTAGGCGAGTGAGTGAGCTCCAGGCCCTGGTCTATGATAGGCCTTACACTCGCTTCTATAGGAACAGGGTAGTCCTTAGGACTCATACAAAGTTCCTCCCCAAAGTTGTCTCCTCCTTCCACCTTAACCAGGAGGTGGTTCTTCCAACATTCTTCCCTAGGCCTCTTGCAAGCCAGGCTGAAGCAGTTCTGCATACCCTGGACTGTAGGAGGGCCTTATCCTTCTACCTTGACCGTACGCAGGGGCATAGAAGGGCTACTCAGCTCTTCGTATCTTTTGGCCCTAATAAGTTGGGGTTGGCTGTGTCCAAGCGTACCTTGTCCATCTGGGTTGCTGACTGTATCACCTGGGCTTATAGGGCGGCTGACCTTCCTTTGCAGGGTCGGGTCACGGCCCACCGTGTCAGGGCAATGGCTGCCTCAGTGGCTCATCTCCACTCTGTGCCCTTGGTAGACATCTGCAGGGCTGCAACTTGGTCTTCAAGCCAGACTTTTGCGGCCCATTACTGTCTGGAGAGGGAGTCCCGTAGGGACAGTGCTTTTGGCCAAGCAGTACTCCGGAATCTCTTTGAGGATTAGGCAACTCCTGCCCTCCTGCCCTCTGTTGGGCTACCGGTGGAGGTTGTGTCAGTGAAAAGCCTTTCTTTGCTGCTGGGACTAGAGGGAGTTCTCTTGTTCAGCCTGGGTTCCTCGGTAGCCCAGAGCTAGGGAGTCACCCATATGTGAGGACTGACTTCCTGCTTGGTCCTGGAGAAAGAGTAGATACTCACCTGTAACAGGTGTTCTCCAGGAGCAGCAGGAATCAGTCCTCACAACCCTCCCTCCTCCCCTGAGAGTTGCAGTTGTACATAGTTTAATTTTTTCATTTTTGTGTGCTGTTCTTAGCTATGTCATTTGACTGAGGTAAGATGGCACCTTTAGGCGGGAAGTGAACCGCGCATGCGTGCCTGCATTCCCAAAGGCTTTCATAGAAAGCTGGGGAAATGCTCCGCTAGGGCTTCATCGGAGTCGATGACACCCATATGTGAGGACTGATTCCTGCTGCTCCTGGAGAACACCTGTTACAGGTGAGTAACTACTCTATAGGGGGAATAGAATCCTGTGCCCTGCTGGGACATTGAAACCTCTTCTATAGCCCCTTGAGCCAGAAGAGTGGTGACCTCTTGCCACAACATGTCTGAGACCGGTGGTTGAGATCTGAACTGTTTTATTAGCGTGGATGGGGGCAAGCTGAGGAAATGAAGCTTGTATCCCAGACTCACGATAGATAGAGTCCAATTTTCTGATGTGATTTGTTGCCATCTTTTGGCAAAATGGCAGATACGGCCTGGAATATTTAAAGGTTCTAGGCTTAGAATAGGAAGAATGGCTAAGTTCTCTAGACAACAGTCAAAGACCCTCAGGAGGCTGGGTCTGCTGAGCCTTCTGAGCTTGTGTCTTTCTTGTCTAGTTTGTTGTTGCCCCTTCTGGGGAACATGTGTTTGCTGGGTGGAAGATGGATAGAAATTTTTTTTTTAGAGAAAAATGGTTTTTTGAAAACCTTTTTCTTGGCTGGGTTAGCTGTAGATTTATTATCAGTGTCAATTTCATTAGCTTTGAGCTGCCAATCCTTGCCAAAGAGATTTTCTCCTGTGCAAGGAATGTTTCCCAGCTTATCTTGCACCCATTCCTCCAAGTCTGAAGCTTGGAGCCAGGCAATACGACGTGCTCCTATGGATATAGCAGAAGTTCTGCTAATACATTCAAAACAGTCAAAGGTAGCACGATTCATAAACTAAGAGACATTTTGAGCATGTTTGACCAAAGTCAAATGACACTGGTCAACATTGAAATCGTTACTGACTTTAAAAGGCCCTAATCTGTAAAATTTTATTGGCTCTCGTTTTGAAGATATTGCATGTAGTTCATTTTTGACATTTCACCATATAAATTTACCCAGAAGGACATCAATAACATCCCAAATAAGCCTTGAATGATGTAATATTGCATCACATTGCATAATACCAGCATGCACACATCATCCAGAGTTGATTGCATCATTTTCTGATGCAATGCAATACTACTGCCAGACGGCTGCTGAAGCATCTACTGACTTCCATTAACTATAACAAGTACAAGTACAGCTGGCACCTCTGTGGTGACTTAGAACATAAGATATGCCATACTGGGTCAGACCAAGGTCCATCAAGCCCAGTATTCTGTTTCCAACAGTGGCCAATCTAGGTCATACGTACCTAGCAGTTTCCCCAAGGGACACAGGTTCCACAATGCTTGTATTGGTTCAAGCATTGATATCTTGGGTCCCTTCTTAATAATGGTTTATGGACCTTTCCTCCAGGAACTTGTCCAAACCTTTTTTAAACCCAGCTACACTAACAGCCTTTACTACATCCTCCGGTAACAAATTCCAGAGTTTGATTACACGTTGAGTGAAAAAATATTTTCTTTTATTAGTCTTAAATAGTTTACCCTGTAGCTTCATTGCATGTCCCCTAGTCTTTCTATATTCTGATAAGGTAAACAATTGATCTACGTTTACCCGTTCCACTCCGTTCATTAATTTATAGACTTCTATCATATCTACCCTTAGCCGTCTCTTTTCTAGGTTAAAGAGCCCCAACCTTTTTAGCCTTTCTTCATAGGAGTATCCTTCCATCCCCTTTACCATTTTGATGGCTCTTCTCTGAACCTTTTCTATAATCGCTATATCCTTTTTAAGATACGGCGACCAGAATTGCACACAATATTCAAGGTGCGGTCTCACCATGGAACGATATAGAGGCATTATAATATCTTTTGTTTTATTTTCCATTCCTTTCCTTATCATACCTAACATTCTATTTGCTCACTTGGCCGCTGCTGCACACTGGGCCGAAGGTTTTAACATGGTATCCACAATGACGCCTAAATCTTTTTCCTGGGTGGTGGTTCCTAATGTGGAACCTTGCATCGTGTAACCATAGTTTGGGTTGTTCTTCCCTAGGTGCATAACCTTGCACTTGTCCACATTAAATTTCATCTGTCATTTTGATGCCCAGTCTTCCAATTTATCAAGATCCTCTTGCAATTGTCCACAATCCTCTTGGGTTTTAACAACTTTAAATAGTTTTGTGTCATCTGCAAATCTGATAACCTCACTCGTTATTCCACTTTCCAGGTCATTTATGAATATGTCAAAAAGCAGCGGACCCAGCACAGATCCCTGGGGTACACCACTATTCACCTTTCTCCATTGGGAAAATTGGCCATTTAGCCCTACCCTCTGCTTTCTATCTTTTAACCAGTTCCTGATCCACAATAGAACACTGCCTCCTATCCCATGACTCTTTAGTTTTGCCAAAAGTCTCTGATGAGGGACCTTGTCAAAGGCTTTCTGAAAGTCCAGATACACAATATCAACCGACTCACCTTTGTCCACCTGATTATTCACTCCTTCAAAAAAACATAACAGATTAGTAAGACAAGATCTTCCTTGTCTAAAGCCATGTTGGCTGTCTCCCATTAGGTCATGACTATCTACATGCTGAGTAATTTTATTCTTTATGATGGTTTCTACCATTTTTCCCGGTACTGACGTCAGGCTCACCGGTCTGTAGTTTCCCGGATCACCCCTGGAACCCTTTTTAAAAATTAGTGTTACATTGGCGATACTCCAATCTTCAGGTATTAGAGATGATTTTAATGATAGTTCACAGATTACTAATAGCAGGTCTGCAATCTCGTATTTCAGTTCTTTCAACACCCTTGGATGTATACCATCCGGTCCAGGTGATTTGCTACTCTTCAGTTTATCTAATAGCTGTAATACATCTTCCCGATGTATCGATATTTCCTTCAATTCTTCCACACCTTTAAATACCACTTCAGTCATGGGTAACATCCCTACATCTTCCTCAGTAAAGACTGAAGCAAAGAATTCAGTCAATCTCTGCGCTATCGCCTTGTCACCTCTTAGTGCTCCTTTAACCCCTTTATCATCTAATGGACCAACTGACTCTCTCACAGGTTTTTTGCTATGAATGTACTTGAAAAGGTCTTTACTTCGCATTTTTGCAGGAAATTACAGACCGGTGAGCCTGACGTCAGTACCAGGGAAATGGCAGAAACCATCATAAAGAACAAAATTACACAGCATGTAGATAGTCATGGCCTAATGGGAGACAGCCAGCATGGCTTTAGACAAGGAAGATCTTGTCTTACTAATCTGATATGTTTTTTTGAAGGTGTGCATAAACAGGTAGACAAAGGTGAGTCGGTTGATATAGTGTATTTGGACTTTCAGAAAGCTTTTGACAAAGTCCCCCATCAGAGACTTTTGGCGAAGCTAAAAAGTCATGGGATAGGAGGCAGTGTACTATTGTGGATCGGGAACTGGTTAAAAGATAGAAAGCAGAGGGTAGGGCTAAATGGCCAATATTCCCAATGGAAAAAGGTGAATAGTGGAGAACCCCAGGGATCTGTACTGGGTCCGCTGCTTTTTGACATATTCATAAATGACCTGGAAAAGGGAATAACTAGTGAGATTATCAAATTTGCAGATGACACAAAACTGTTTAAAGTTGTTAAAACCCAAGAGGATTGTGGAAAACTGCAGGAGGATCTGGATAAATTGGAAGACTGGGCATCCAAATGGCAGATGAAATTTAATGTGGACAAGTGCAAAGTTATGCACCTAGGAAAGAACAACCCACACTATAGTTACACGATGCAAGGCTCCACATTAGAAACCACCACCCAGGAAAAAGATTTAGGAGTCATTGTGGATAACATGTTAAAACCCTCCGCCCAGTGTACAGCGGCGGCCAAGAAAGCAAATAGAATGCTAGGTATCATAAGGAAAGGGATGGAGAACAAAACAAAGGATATTATACCGCACCTTGAATATTGTGTGCAATTCTGGTCACCGTATCTTAAAAAGGACATAGCGTTATTAGAAAAAGTACAGAGAAGAGCCACCAAATTGGTGAAGGGGATGGAAGGCTACTCCTATGAAGAGAGGCTAAGAAGGTTAGGGCTCTTTAGCCTGGAGAAGAGACGGCTGAGGGGAGATATGATAGAGGTCTATAAATTAATGAATGGAGTGGAACGGATAAACGTGGATCAATTGTCTATGCTATCAGAGTATAGAAAGACTAGGGGACATGTAATGAAGCTACAGGGTAAACTATTTAAGACAAATAAGAGAAAATATTTTTTCACTCAACGTGTAATCAAACTCTGGAATCTGTTACCGGAGGATGTAGTAAGGGCTGTTAGTATAGCTGGGTTTAAAAAAGGTTTGGACAAGTTCCTGGAGGAAAGGTCCATAAACCACTATTAAAAAGGGACCCAGGATATCAATACTTGACCCAGTACAAGCATTGTGGAACCTGTGTCTTTGGGGATATTGCTATGTACGTATAACCTAGATTGGCCACTGTTGGAAACAGGATACTGAGCTTGATGGACCTCGGTCTGACCCAGTATGGCATGTCTTATGTTCTTATGTTCTTCTTCTCAAATTCTCCCTTTGCCTGCCTTATCAATGCCTTGCATTTGACTTGCCAGTGCTTGTGCTGTTTCCAGGTTTCGTCGTTTGGCTCTTTTTTTCCATTTCCTGAAAGATGCTTTTTTGACAACAACAGCCTCTCTGACCTCACTTTTAAACCATGCTGGCAGTTTTTTGGACTTCCTTCCACTTTTCTTAAAGCGTGGAATACAGCTGCTCTGGGCTTCCAAGATAGTATTTTTCAACAACAGCCAAGCCTGATGTACGTCTTTAACCTTTGCAACTGCTCCTTTTAGTTTTTTCTTAACTGTTTTCCTCATTTTATCATAGTTTCCCTTTCGAAAGTTAAAAGGTAGTACTGTGGATTTCCTTACTATCCCTCCTCCACTAATTAAATCAAAGGCGATCATGCTATGATCACTATTGCCAAGTGGCCCCAACAACCTTATCTCTTGCACTAGATCTGGTGTTCCACTAAGGACTAGGTCTAATATGGCTTCCCCTCTGGTCGGTTCATGAACCAGCTGCTCCAAGAAGCAGTCATTTATTTCATCTAGGAACTTTATCTCCCTAGCATGTCCTGACGTGACACTGACCCAGTCGATACCGGGGTAGTTGAAATCACCCATTATTATTACTGCACTGTAACGTTTGTTAGCTTCCTTGATTTCTTTGAGCATTTCATCATCCATTTGGTCATTCTGGCAAGGCGCTCGATAGTACACCCCCACTGCCATTGCCTTCCCCCTTTTACATGGAATTTCAATCCATATAGATTCTACAACAGATTTTGTTTCCTGCAAAACTTTAATCCTTTCTGACTCAATGCCCTCTCTAACATAGAGAGCAACCCCTCCACCAATTTGATCAGCTCTATCATTACGATATAGTTTGTACCCAGGTATCACAGTGTCCCACTGGTTGTCCTCCTTCCACCATGTCTCTGATATTCCAATCATATCTAACCTTTCATTTAGTGCTATATATTCTAACTCTCCCATCTTATTTTTTAGACTTCTAGCATTTGCATACAAACATTTTAGAGAATGTATTTTACTCATATTAATTTGGCTATTGTTAGACATGGGTAATTTGGGATCTTTAAGCTCAGTTTGCTCCATACTTGAGGGCATTTGGGCTACTTTACTCTTTTGTGGAACCTCTCTGCTTTTGGTAGTATCCTTCAAAGATACATTCTTCCGAACTATCCGCTCTTGGGCGACTGTCGGCTTTCCCCTAATATCTAGTTTAAAAGCTGAAGGTAGTTGCCCTTTTAATGGGACTGCAGCAGGGATATATAAAATACATGTGTTTCTTATGTGAGTGGGATAGCCGAGCAAGGGATTGGCACTACTTGCGGAAAGAATGGAATAGCAGACAAAATGTAACAGTTGGAGTGAAGAATATACAGCACCCAGCTCTGGTTGAGGCTCACAAAATCCTGCTACCACCCCTTCACATCAAACTAGGTTTAATGAAAAGCTTTGTGAAAGCCATAGAAAGCACTTCGCCAGCTTTCCGATACCTGCATGAAAAATTCCCTCGACTCAGCGAAGCAAAGATTAAAGAGGGAGTTTTTGTGGGTCCTCAGATTCGAGAGTTCTTCAAAGATGACCGGTTCAACAACTTGCTGCAGGGTGATGCGAAACAAGCATGGAATGCTTTTTGCCTAGTGTCAACAAATTTTCTCGGGAATGTTAGGGCAGAAAACTACAAGGAACTAGTAGAAGACATGCTGATGCAGTATCAGAAACTTGGCTGCAATATGTCTCTAAAGATCCATTTCCTTGATTCCCATCTTGATTTCTTTCCTGACAACTGTGGTATGGTTAGTGATGAACAGGGCGAACGTTTTCACCAGGATATCGCAACGATGGAGCAAAGATACCAGGGAAAATTGTCCACTACAATGCTGGCTGACTATTGCTGGACACTCCCCAGAGAAGCTCCCAAACAGCTGTACAAGAGACAGGCGAAAAAATCTAAGAAGTAGTCTATGACTTGGTTTTTTAACCAAAGGCCTATTATATTTACTATTGACATGCATTTCATGATGTAAACATTAATTCTTGTAGATTACAAAAATACTAGAGCCAACTTTGCAATTTCACTGTCATATTCATGTTCAGCATATTAAAATTGATAAGAAATGACTATTTTTATTTCAGTAACATGACTATTGTAAAGGTTTGTTGACCAGTGTGATCTGTCCGTTTATCCTCTTAAAGAAAAGGGTTCAAAAGTTCCAAGTCTTTTGTAATCTGTTCAAGAAACATTCACATGTATAATATATAGGAACTGATTCTTGCTGATAGCATGGAGGACTGAAAGCATCGACGACCAAAGGCATCCAGTGTTCTAGACTCACGACCTGGTGGATTGGAAGAGTGTCTTTTAGCACTCTTAATCCGCCTCATGGCGGACTGTACCACCATAGAATGATGTGGTAACTGAGTCTTCTGAAATCCTGGACAAGATGGTACTCGAGTACAACACTGCAGAAGCAACAAATCACGCAAAGCAGAAAAACACCAGTCCAAGGCGTGATAGATGGAAAGACAGAGTCCAAAGGCGGTCAAAGGCTTAATAAAGGACTCTGTCTTTCCATCTATCAAGGTGGTACTCGATACATAGTGTCAAGACGTCTAGAATGTGGAGATACTGTTAAAGGAGCTTCCCACATTCTTAACATTAGATCATGTAAGATCTGGTGTATAGGAAGCATTGCTGCCTCCTTTGGAGCCAAAGGATATTGAAGAATTCTCAATTCTTCTGTCCTAGGCTCCTTTTCTGGTACTACTGTAATGGCAAGACCCTTTGCCATATCACGTACAAAATCATGAAAAGACATATCCTCAGGAGGGGACATTCTGCGTTGAGGAGAAGTAGTTGAATCTTGTAAAAGTTCAGCTCTGGTACTGGTGGAATCATCCGAGTCATCGGAATCGGAAGACTCAAAAGGAGGAAGCAGCAGGTTCTCCCGAAGCAGATGGCGTCGGTACTGCTCGATGTCGGTACTGAAACGAGTCGGTACCTGATCTCCCATGCTGGAGAGAGATTCCAAACTCGGTCTCAGGGGAAGCATGCCTGTTGAAACAGGTACCAAGGGCACTGGCACCGGCATCGGTACCGGTGCCTGCGGAACCGTCTGCAACGACTTTAGTGGTACCGAAGTAGCTAAAAGAGTCTCTAGACTGTGTTCGATAGCGAGGAGTCTTTGGTCCACTGCCGATGCCGGGGTGTCGGTACCAGTGGAAGCGGCCACAACCCCCGAGCATGGCACCAGTCGTTCCAACGAGGTCGAGGCCTCAGGAACATCTTGGAGCCCCGATAAAGCTTTGGAGCCCGAAGACTCCCGCCGGGGCTGTTTTGCCGGTGAAATGTCCTCGAGGGCAACGCCAGTGGCATCTCGATGTTTAGAGGGAGATCTACCCTTCGAGGACCGGCTAGTCTTAGAAGACTTCTGTTTAGTTATTTATTTATTTATTACAGTTTCTTATATACCGCGCTATTTAGAATCAGCGCGGTTTACATCATAACAAAACGACCATAACGACAAACTGTCAGGTTTTACATTGAACAGGAGTACAAACTTGGATAACTGGGTTAACTATATACATAAACTATCTACACTGCAGTGTGAGGGCATTTCTAGATTGGGTCATTTCTTGGAGGAGATCCCTGGGAAGTAGTAGAACCCCTGGAAGACATCGATGCTACAGACATTGTGTCTGAAGCAAAAAGGGCACCGAGTTGATTTGCTCGATTCTGAAGACTTCTTTTAGTCAACTTCCTGCAGGAGAGACACTCCGCAGGGCAATGGTCAGGACCTAAACATTTAAGATACCAGTCATGGGTGTCGGTAATAGAAATTGTACCGCCACATTTTGAACATTTTTTAAAACCAGTGGCTGGTTTTTCCATGGTAAGGGAAAAGAGGGCCTAAAGCCCAAAATGGCGCCAAGCACCAGAGCAGGGAGAAACCCCTGAGAAAAAGCACTAAAAATGAAATACTTTTAGAAGAAAAGAAAGAAAAGTACCGGTGGTACCGGTAGGCGTCGACAGAAGGCAGACGCAACCACAAAAAATATAAAAATAAGAGAAGATTTTCTGCGGTGACAGGGGACACGTCCTGTCGGCTCTGCGGAAAACGAAGAACTGAAGTGAGAGAGGTAGTTGGGCAGGAAGGCAGCACGCATGCGTGGTGGGATGCTCCCAAAAGTTTTCCTTTTGGATGCTGGGGAGCGTTCTCGCGCAGGCTCTGTCGGTGTCGACGGTACCCATATGTGAAGACTACATTCCTGCTTGTTCCTGGAAATTACCTTTTAATTTTCAAAAGGGAGATTATGATAAAATGAGGAAAATAGTTAAGAAAAAACTAAAAGAAGCAGTTGCAAAGGTTAAAGACTTACATCAAGCTTGGGTGATGTTTAAAAATACTATCTTGGAAGGAAAGTGGAAGGAAGTACAAAAAACTGCCAGCATGATTTAAATGTGAGTTCAGAGAGGCTGTTGTTGCCAAAAAAGCATCTTTCAGGAAATGGAAAAAAGAGCCAAATGATGAAAACAGGAAACAGCACAAGCACTGGCAAGTTAAATGCAAGGCATTGATAAGGCAGGCAAAGAGAGAATTTGAGAAGAAACTTACTGTGGAAGCAAAAACGCGTAATAAAGACTTTTTCAAGTACATTTGTAGCAAAAAAAACCTGTGAGAGAATCAGTTGGACCATTAGATGATAGAGGGGTAAAAGGAGCAGTAAGAGGGGACAAGGCTATAGCAGAGATACTAAATGAATTCTATGCTTTGGTCTTTACTGAGGAGATGTAGGGATGTTACCCATGACTGAAGTGGTATTTAAAGGTGATACTGCGGAAGAATTGAAAGAAATATCGATACAACAGGAAGATGTATTACAACTATTTGATAAACTGAAGAGTAGCAAATCACCTGGATCGGATGGTATACATCCAAGGGTGTTGAAAGAACTGAAATATGAGATTGCCAACAACCCATTTCCAGTCCTAGCCCCCCACCCCTCCAGGGAAATTTAAATAAAAAAAAAACAGGGTCCTGAAGCTGCTGCCACCGCAGAAGGAATTGCCCCGCGGCCGCCCCAGCAGAGCCCTCCTCTTTCCCTCAGCGCCGCTGGCTTTACAGAGCTACGAAGGGAGAGTTTCCCTTTCTCGCGGCTCTGTTAAGCCCGCTGGCGCTGATGGGAAATAGGAAATGCCTGTTTCCCATCAGCGCCGGTGGGCTTAGCAGAGCTGCGAGAAACGGAAACTCTCCCTTTGCGGCTCTCTAAAGCCGGCAGCGCTGAGGGAGAGAAGAGGTCTCTGCCGGAGTGGCTGCGGGGCACTTTCTTCAGTGGCTCTTCCGATCTGGTTTATTTTTATTCTTTATTTTTTGAAGGCGGAGTGAGGCGGCTCTTTTGGGGGCATTTCTGCCACCCCCAAAAGTTTGCCGCCTGAGGCCACCACCTCACTCCGCCTAATTATAGAGCCGTCTCTGTTTACACCTCTCCTCAAAAAGCCTTCACTCGATCCTTCCTGTCCTTCCAGTTATCAACCTATCTCTCTGCTCCCCTTTGCTTCAAACCTACTTGAACGAGCAGTTCACCACCGCTGTCTTGACTTTCTTTCCACTCAAGACCTTCTGGACCCACTGCATTCTGGCTTTTGTTCTCAACATTCCACAGAAACAGCTCTTGCCAAAGTTTCCAGCGACTTGTTCCTTGCCAAATTCAAAGGCCTCTACTCAGTTATCAACCTTCTTGACCTTTCTGCTGCCTTTGACACTGTTGATCATCACCAGCTCCAGGAACAAGCAGGAATGTAGTCTTCACATATGGGTATCGTCAGTACCGACGGAGCCTGCGTGGGAACGCTCCCCAGCATCCATTAGGAAAGCTTTTGGGAGCATCCCACAGCACCTGCATGCTGCCTTCCCGCCATTCCAACTCTCCCCCTTCAGTTCTTTGTTTTCCGCGGAGTCGACAGGTCGCATACCTTGTCACCGCAGAAAATTCTTTATTACTTCTTTGTTTTTTGTAGTCTGCCTTCATTCGACGCCTATCGGTACCACCGGTTCTCCTTTCTTCTTTCCAAAAAAAAAATACTATATATATATCTTTTCTGAAGTACTTTCTTTAGAAACCTTTTCTCTCTCGATTCTAGGCGCCATTTTGGGCACTAGGCCCATTTTTCTTTTACAATGGAAAAACCAGTTACTGGTTTTAAAAAAATGTTGTAAGTGTGGCAGTACCATATCCGTCACTGACAACCATGACTAGTGTCTCAAATGTTTAGGACCTGACCACTCTCCATTGAATTGTCTCTCCTGTAGAAAGATGACCAAGAGGGACCTGCAGAATAGAGCTGCAAAACTCGGTATCCTTTTTGCCGCAGATGTGATGTCCGTTGCATCGACGTCTTCCAGGGCTTCATCTTCCTCCCATGGATCTCAGGTAACTAAACATAAGTCTGCAAAGACTAGCCGGTCCTCAGAGGGTAGATTTCCTTCAAAGTATCGAGATGTCATCGGCGTTGCCCTTGAGGAAGGTTCACCGGCAAAACAGCCCTGGTGGGAGGCTTCGGTTTCCAAAGCACTAATGGGGCTCCAGGATGTTCTCGAGGCTTCCACCTCTGCAGAACTACTGGTGCCATGCTCTGGGGTCCTGGCTGCTTCTACCGGTACCGACACCCAAGCATCGGCAGGAGCGATAGATCAAAGATTTCTCTCTATCGAACACAGTCTAGCGGCTCTTCTAACAGCTTCGATATCGTTGAAACCGCTTCAGACCGTTCCACAGGCACCGATACCGACATCAGTACCGGTACCATCGGCACCGGCCTCGGCAGCTATACCCCCATGCCGAGTCTAGAGTCCATCCCCAGTATCGAAGGATCGGTACCGAGACACCTTGATACTGACTTTGATCGATACCAGTACCGTGCCTTGCACAAACATCGGAATCAGAGATATTTTGAATCTTCCGATTCCGATGATTCTGCCGATACCAGAGCACTTCTTCTGGAGGATCCATCTCCTTCTCCTCAGCGTAGAATGTCTCCTCCAGAGGACATGTCCTTCCAGGATTTTATTCATGATGTGGCTCAAGGCCTTGCAATCACAGTGGCTCCTGAAAAGGAGCCTAGGGCAGAAGAGTTAGAGATTCTTCAATACCCTAAAGCTCCTAAAGAGGCAGCTACTTTGCCCATTCATAAGATCCTTCATGATCTTATGCTGAGAATGTGGGAGACTCCTTTAACCACATCTCCACACTCTCGCAGACTCAATACCATGTACTTCGTTCCACCTTGTCCTGGCTTTCAGAAAACTCAGTTACCACACCATTCAATGGTAGTGGAATCAGCCATGCGTAGGATAAAGAGTGCAAAAAGAATTTCTTCCAATCTTCCAGGCCGCGAGTCCAGGACTCTCGATGCTTTGGGGCGTCAATGCTTCCAAGCTTCCATGCTCTCAGCTAGAATCAGCTCATACATCCTATACATGGGGATATTCCTCAAAGAGGTTACAGAAGACTTGGAGCTTATGAGCCCCCTTCTTCCTGATAATAAACGACAGGATTTTCTTGTTCTAGTCAGACATGCCCAAGATGTTTCCAAGTTTGTCAACCGTGCAGCCTTTGATTGCTTTGAATGCATCAGCAGAACCTCTGTTATCTCCATTGGTGCACGTCGTATTACCTGGCTTCAGGCATCAGACTTAGAAATTTGGGTACAAGATAAACTGGGAAACATTCCTTGCACAGGAGAAAATCTCTTTGGCAAGAAATGGCAAGAAAAAGCTAATGAGATTGACTCTGACAATATTACCTTGGACAGGTTGTCAAAGTCTACAGCCAACCCAGCAAAGAAAAGATCTAATAAAAAAACCTTTTTCAACAAGAAAAAGAAGTTTTATCCTTCTTATACCCAGCAGGGCACTGTCCAGTCCATGCTGCCCAAAAGGGACAACAGCAACAAACTAGACAACAGAAAAAAACAAAAGTCCCAAGAGCTCAGCCAGCTCAGCAGGCTCAGCCTCCTCAAGGGCTTTGACTCTTTTCTAGAGAACTTAGCCTTCCTGCCCCTGCAGGGTCCAGAACCCTCTACCATCCCTGGCAGGTTATGTCATTTTGCCACCAGATGGCACCAAATAACATTAGAAAATTTGACTCTGTCCATTGTACGAGAGGGGTACAGACTTCATTTTCGCAGCATGCCCCCTCCTACAATCATAAGACAGTTCAATTCTCAAACCCCTGTCGCCAATCTTTTGAGTCAGGAGATCGCAATACTTCCTGCTCAAGGAGCAATAGAAGAGGTACCCATACCTCAACAGGGTACAGGGTTCTACTCCCCCTATTTTCTCATCCCAAAGAAAACAGGGGGACACAGACCCATTTTGGACCTCAGAGAATTGAACAAATCTGTTCCAAGAAAAAATCTAAATTATCTCTCTCGGAACACTTCTGCCATACCTTCAGAGTCAGGATTGCCTATGTTCTGTAGATCTAAAGGATGCATATACTCATATACTCATCCATCCAGATCACAGGAAATTCCTTTGATTCCTTTTTCAGGGAAGACACTTCCAATACAGGGTTCTTCCTTTCGGTTTGGCTTCTGCCCAAAGAGTTTTCACAAAATGCATGGCAGTAGTAGCTGCATTCCTATGGACTCTGGGGATATTGGTCTTCCTTTACTTGGACGACTGGCTCATTCGAGCACCCACAGCTCCAGAAGCCAACTCTGCTCTTACTCGTACAATGCAAGTTCTGCATTACTTGGGATTGGTCATAAAACTTCCAAAATCCCATCTCGCTCCTTCTCAGTCCCTAGAATTCATAGGAGCTCGCCTAGATAACAGACAATCAAGGGCTTTCCTTGCACAGCCCATCTGTCTTTGTATAGTGCAGCTAGCTCCCCAAGCAGCAGTAAAAGCCTCCCTAACTGCTCCAGAAATGCTTCAGCTATTGGGACATATAGCATCCACTGTACATGTGGTTCCCTATTGTGATAAGGCAGAAGCCACTGAAAGCAGAAACCTAGGAAAAAAAGTGGTTTCTTACAAAACAAATAACTTGCAGAAGATGCAGTTCCCTTGCAAGGCAGCTAGAGGGAGCCTGCATGAACCTACAGAGCCTGAGTTAACACACCCGGGGACTGATTATGCAGGAGCTAATCAGCTCCACCTGAAAAGTAGCTCGAGGAACTCAGAAGTAAAACGGCTTTATAAGCAGAGAGGCAGCTCAGCAGAGGACAGCCCAGCCTGGAGGGAGGAAGGATCCTCAGAGGAGAACCCAGCCTGGAGGGAGGAAGGAACCTCAGAGGAGAGCCCGGCCTGGAGGGAGGAAGGAACCTCAGAGGAGAGTCCGGCCTGGAGGGAGGAAGGAACCTCGGAAGAGAGCTCAGGAGAGAGAAAGGTACAGACCAAGGAGAGCTGGAGTGAGACCTGGGAGAGTCATACTGGAAAGAGACCCGGTAAGAAGAAGTCCCAGAGGCAGTGAGCTCAGAAGGAGACAGCCTAGCCTGGAGAGAGGTCTATGCTCACCAGAAGGGTCTGTAACAAGATTTAAAAGTACTGGAAGAGAAAGTCCTGATAGGAGGATTACTTGTGCTAGAAAGCCAAGAAGCCTGGAGGTTTTATCTGGTCTTCCCAAGCTGCAGAGAAGACAAGCACTATCCAGGAGGATTCCAGAGGGAGTCTACAAAAGAGACCGTGTCCAGAGAGAGGTGCCTGGTTGGGCAAGTACCGGTCACACGGACGTTACAAAGCCAAGGTACAGTGACTCTTTTTGTCTAAAGAGAAACCCAGCTCATAGAGCGTCTGTGAGAGCAGATAAGCAATCTGAGAGAAAAGAAAGCAGGCAGGAGTTTTACAAGCCATTGCCTAGAGGTGTGGGGACAAGCCCTGCTGTTTACTTGAAAGCCTTAGAACAGCCCAGCTGGTGGCTAGGGGGAAGGCATATTGACTTTCAAACCACTGCAGCCAGGGAAAGCACAGTTACTTACCTGTAACAGGTGATCTCTGGGAACAGCAGGAATTAGTCTTCACATATGGGTACGTCGGTACCGACGGAGCCTGCACGGGAATGCTGCCCAGCTTCCAATCAGAAAGCTTTTGGCAGCATCCCTCGCGCCTGCGCGCTGACTTCCCGCCTTCTCCAGAGCCTCTCTTCAGTTGAGTTTCAAAGCTGAGACAAAGGCGAGGAGAGGAAAGGAAGAAGAAGATAAGAGATGCAACTCCTAGGGGAGGTGGGAGGGTTGTGAAGACTAATTCCTGCTGTTCCCAGAGATCACCTGTTACAAGTAAGTAACTGTGCTATCTCCAGGAACAAGCAGGAATGAGTCTTCACATATGGGGACTCCCGAGCTGGAGATGCCAGGGGGAGATCCCATAAAAATGCAGTAGCCTGGACCAGGGGTGCATTTTGTCTCCAGGAATCCCCGGCATCCAAAGTGGGATGGAGGGTAGGAGTTGACAATAAAGGAGCTGTGAGGAAAGAAACAGCATAGCCAAGGACTACAGGGCCCTACAGACTACAGGAGTCCTTGGTATATATGATGAGTAGCATTAAAACACCTTTAATGTACACTTAAAATATGCAGCTTACCTACTGTATTGTAGGAAGTAGAGAGCATGATGGAGTCTACTGGATAAGCAGTGGCGGAATCTTCAAGGTGACCTCCCAGCAGTGAGGATGAAGGTCCAGACCTGGAGGTAGCAGACGATCCAGGTGTCAACTGGGTAGGATTAGACGTCAGGTCTTCAATGGAAGCTTTATGGGAAAAAGCTGAAAACTCCTTTAGGCATAAAGTCATTAACATTGAGGACTAAAGGAAGAAGACTGACGGAGTTGGAGAACTAGCCCAGTCCTGGCGGGAAGAGGGGGATTGGAAAAACCCCTATTCCCAAGGAAAACAGCTGTGTACTCAAAGATAAAGATGTACACTATTTTTCCTAGCTGGCGAGAGGTAGGAAAAAGAGTGAAGCTTGATGCTTCAAGGACTTAAAGAAAAAATGGAAGATGTTAGCACCACAGTAGTTATAGGTGCATGACAGTTTCTGCATCGTAGTATGATATGCAAAGTAGGGCGATAGACTGTCTAAAACCTTTAGAAGGTAAAACATTTAGTATAGACAGTAAGGGTGATAGTGTGTAAGACATATCAACCCCTAAGAAGCCCCCCAACAGACACATATATAGACAGATATATATATATATGTGGATGGAATATATATATATATATATACACACATATGTCCATATGTGTATATTAGGATATGGGTGGAGAAATGTATCAAAATATATATATATATATATATATATAGAGAGAGAGAGAGAGATAGATATGATATACCGAAATATATATACATTTGTGGGGCATGGTTTTGCACCACCAGGGTAATGATACAGGTATGTAGACATATATGGAGATGCTACATACAAGATAACAAGTTGAAGATACATGTCTACCACCCAGCCCCATAATTGTACATGGGGAATATAAAAGAAAAAGATTCTTCGCCCTACAAGAGGGTGAACCCACTTGGGATATGTATAGAGAATCTATTTCCGTGGATTGAGGGATGCAAGAAGGCAATCCAACGAGATAACCGTGATGTTTGCGTGGGAACAGATGATCATATGAATCTGTAAGGAACAAGGCGGGAGTTCCACAGAACACTGACATGGCAGATGTGCAGAAACGCAGAAGAAGATACCAGAGGGACCTACTGGAGGGACCCAGAGGTAGCATGCGTAAACATCAGCGTTGGATTTTCACGCAGAAGAACTTATATTTCATGTTAACACCCCAGGCCTGAGGGTGTGGAGAACCCTCACAGGCATGGAAAGGGATTATAAGCTTTTCCCTACTAATAGAGAAGCTTTAGAGACAAGGTCAATGCTCTATAGCAAGGCCCTCATAGTAGAAAGCTTCTCTGAAGATTGCAGAGAGCATTGTGCAGGAGAGATATGAGATAAACTGACTGAAGTCAGGTGTGTTGCCATATCCTAGGAGAGGAGATGGATAGAATAATGTGAGAAAGCCTAAAAGAGAAGGAGGATCCAAGATAGCTGACGAGTAGCTTGGAATCACTACTGAGGCTAGACCAAATTTTGAACAAGGTACTGGAACATGTAAAAAGTACCAGTAATACAAGCACTGTAACTCCTGCAGGCACAGCTGCTGACGGAAACAGCAGAGAGATTGTCCTGTGCCCAAGAAAGAAAAACAGACAAGAAAGGAGAGGAGATATCCCTTCTCCCCGTCTGAGGAACTAGCTTGCTAGAGAAGCCTTTCAGTGTGGTACCCCTCAGTCAGGGAAAAAGCCCGGTTGAGAGGGTAGAGCAAGTAATTGGAGGGCGACGTACCCATAGGGTAAGTCAACTGAAGGAAAAAATGTTCAGTTGGGACAGAACTATCAGGGGATAGTTGCAACTGCTCTTCTAGAGAGTAAGAAGAGGAGAAGTCTGTAGTCCCTGAACAAAACTTTTCCGACAGCTTAGTACACTGAAAAAGAAAAGCACAGTGAATAAACTTCTAATGGGTAGAAGTGAACTGTAGAGTAGAATTCCCAGCCCCTATGGTTGCTGGGAATGCTGAGACTGGCCAGAGCTAGAGGACTTCAGACTAGGCTGAGGTGTCCCTTGTTTAGGTACAGCCGAATGATGGGCAGAAGATGAATGAAACTTTCTTTTCCTAGGGAAAGAAGGTTTGGTAGGACATTTCCTATCTTTCGAAGAAGGAGGTGGCTTAGAATGGTCCTTAGTGGAAGGAGAGTCAGCGGAGCATTGAGCAACCTGACGTAAAGCCTCCTTATTGAAGAGACCTTCTCCTGTACAAGGAGAATGAGTCAATATAGTTTGTGCCCATCTGCTCAAGTCTGAAGCTTCGAGCCAGGCTCTGCGACGTGCTGCAATGGCAATAGCAGAAGATCTGCTAACAGACTCAAAAGAGTCTATAGAAGCACGAGAAAGGAACCAAGATATATTCCGGCTATGATTGAGTAGCAAGGAATAATTAGTAGCCTTGGGCTCTGGCATAAAAGGGGTCAAAAGAGACAATCTCTCCGTGACCTCCTGGAGTGTGAGACTCATGTGGAAAATATATGAAAGAATTCTGGAGGCCAGCATAGATGTTTGGAAGGCTTGACGACCAAACGCATCGAGTGTTCTTGAAGAACGACCTGGCAGAAAAGAAGAATGCTTCTTCTTGCTCTTAACCTTCCTCAGTGCTGATTCCACTACAAGGGAACGATGAGGAAGTTGAGGCTTCTGAAATCCTGGGGAGGGAGGTACCCGGTACCGAACCTCAGTGGCTGTAGAAGGTAGAGGAAGCAGTAAGGGTGATTTCCAGACCCTCAGAAGGAGATCCTGCAGAGCAGGATGTAAAGGAAGCATCATATTTTCCATTTGTGCCGGTGAGCCAGGAATAGCATCACAACCAGGGACAGAAATATTAAGAAAGGTTGCCATATCCAGGAGAAAAGCCTGAAAAGACTGATCTCCTATGGGAACCTTCCCTGGTAAGGCTAAAGAAAGAGGCTGAGCACCAGAGGACGTACCGTGGTGTGAGGAGAGAAACCTAGTAGATGGACAAGGATACTGGTATGGTAACTTAGAGGCAGTGAGTATTGCATCAGCAACCCCAGGTATCGGTTCCAAACTAGGCATCGGTGCAAGAACAGGCATCGACATCGTTACTGACACAGGGCCAGCAGTTGAAGTTGTCATCGGGAACTGCTGCAATGGTACCGAGATCATGCGAGAGTTATGGCTAGGATCCTCGGAACTGCTTATCTGGAAACGACGGGAGTCGGTTCCGGGACGCGTCGGTACCCAGTCCTCGAGACTAGATATCGATTCAAGACTCGGCATCGAAGGAAGCGAGTCTATCGATGCATGTCTCGAGAGTACCGATGTCGGTGGTAGTATCGGCGATGCCGATACCGGTAAAGCAGCCTGGGTTACATCGATCGGTCCCGAAGGTACCGAGGATGCCCGATGACAACCTCTCGCCGGGAGAACGTTATTCCACACCGGTGCCGATGCCGGGGTATCGGAACCGATCGAAGCCGGTACCGTCCCGGAGCATGGCTGAGATATGGAAATGTCCATCGGTATCGTATCGCCCGGCCCCAAAAGTGCCGAGGATGCTAGAGGACGATTCCTGGTGAAGAGTGAAACACTCGACACCGAAGCCGATGCCGGGGAATCGGTAGAACTGGAAGCGGATACCCGCACCGTGCACGGCTGGGATCGAGGGAAGTCAATTCGGAGCGTATCGATCGGTCCCGAAGGTACCGAGGATGCCCGATGGCGATCCCTGGTGAAGAGTGGAACACTCGACGCCGATGCCGGGGGATCGGTACCGCTCGAAGCGGATACCACCCCCGGACATGGCTCAGGTATGTTCTGTGAGGGGTGAGCCCCAGGAACAACCTGAAACCCCTTTAATGCTTTGGAGCCCGCAGACTCCCGCAGGGGTAATGCCAATGGATTCTTGAGGGTAAGGCCGGAGCCGTCACCATGCTGGGCATGGGACATACCACTCAAGCATTGACTAGTCTTAACAGACTGTTTGTGGGTTAACTGATCCTGTGAAGAGGAGAAACCGGGTTCCCTCACTGCCGAATAAAAAACGGTATCGAGGGAAACTCTAAAAACTGAAGGTTTCCTCACAAAAGTATCCCCTGACAAGTCAGGGGAAAAAGGGTCAGGACCCACACAATTGAGACACCAACTATTGGAGTCTAAAAGGAAACAGGTGTTTCCACATCGAATGCACTTCTTAGGAAAAGAAGGCTCCATGAGGAAGAGGCCTGGTAGGCCCAACAAGTTAAGGCAAAAAACTGAAGAAAAGGTTTCTCAGAATTTAGTCAAAAATCCACCGGCGGTACCGGTGGCGGCAGGAAATACAGCCGCGACCACAAGAAAACAAAAACTAAAGTAATTAAAATAAGTAAAAAGAAAAGTTTCTGCGGTGACAGGAGGACGTCCTGCCGGCTCCGCGGAAAAACGAAAACTGAAGAGAGGCTCTGGAGAAGGCGGGAAGTCAGCGCGAGGGATGTTGCCAAAAGCTTTCTGATTGGAAGCTGGGCAGCGTTCCCGTGCAGGCTCCGTCGGTACCGACGTACCCATATGTGAAGACTCATTCCTGCTTGTTCCTGGAGATAGGTCAATTGCTGAGGGAAGCACAAATGACCCAGAGCCCATGCAGGTGGAATATTGGGATTCAGTTTTATCATCCCAGGAAGATTTAATGGATTGCTCTATGTGTATGGCAGGAAGCCTTGAGTCACTCCCTGAGCTGTAATTGTATATGGACAAGCTCTAATATTGTTTGTTTGTGCTGAGCGAAAGAGAAAAGCTCACCAAGTTATTTTGCTCCAAAGTTGGAAAGCCTGTGTTGTTTTTACAAAGAAGCTGTGAAAGAATGTAACAGTTTATTTGTTCATCTTATGCTTTGGTAGAAGAACCTGACAAGAAGGAAATACTTTCATTTCTCTTACCTAGCGAACCTCAGTGCATAAAAGGGAAATAAAAGCCTTATTTACCCTCCATTTTGGCTCACACAACTCATTCTTATAAGGAGGAGGACTACAATAACCAGGATGCATCTGGCTGAAAGAGTCTTTTACCTCTACCAATAATAAAATGCTCAACCTGCCCTTGCAGTCACAGGCCACCAGGGGGGTTGATGACACTATGCTCATCTTCACATGCGAGCAGCCCAGTGGACCCTATCCTCTCAGTGGACACAGGTCTCAGGCCGCCTGTCGGACAAAATAAGAAACTCAGAACATCTTATTGCGTCCCTCCAATGGTGACAATCGCTGGAAAACCTTCTTTTAGGCTTTCCTTTCCAGCAATCTCTATTCCAGGCCACTCTAACAACAGATGCGTCCCAGTTGGGATGGGGGGCCCACCTTCACGATCTCTCCACCCAAGGTCTCTGTACCCCACAGGAGGCTTGTCTTCACATAAACCTCCTAGAACTCAGAGCAATCTTCCTTGCTCTTTGAGTATTCCAAGCCCAGCTCAGCTACAAGACAGTCCTAGTCCAGACCGACAATCAAGTAGCCATGTTCTATGTGAACAAGCAGGGCGGAACAGACTCTCTGTCGTTATCCAACAAAGCTTTATGACTATGGGCCCTCACCAGAGAGCATCAAATTCACCACCTTGTGGTATATCTTCTAAGCATTCAGAACCTCTGGGCAGACAAACTCAGCCGAGTACTACTGCCACACGAATGGTCTCTCCACTCGGACCAGATTGCCTGAGTATTCCAAATCTGGGGAACCCCAGATATAGAGCTCTTTGCAAGTCCACAGAATGCCAAACTTCCCCGGTTCTGTTCCAGAATTCTGGCTCAAAACGGTCAGGCAAGGGATGCTTTCCTTCTTCATTGGGGTCAAGACTTCCTCTATGCCTTCCCACCCATTCTCCTCATCCCCAAAACACTGTTCAAGCTTCAGAGAGACAGAGGTCGTATGATACTCATAGCTCCACGTTGGCCACGGCTAACATGGTATCCTCTGCTTCTACATCTCTCTCGGGCTACACCTCTGGAGTTGGGATGTGCTCCAGATCTCTCCCAGGAGAACGGGACACTATGGCACCCGAATCCCCAGTCCCTGCATCTCAGGGCCTGGTTGCTGAAAGCCTAGAACTTCAGGATCTCAACCTTTCTCAACAGGTAAAGGATATCCTTCAGGCTTCCAGAAAACCCTCCACAAGGCGATCATACGCCTTCAAGTGGAAACGGTTTACTATATGGTATTCTAAAAAGAGACTTAACCCTCTTGCGATACCTTTGGAATCGTTACTGGAGTATCTCCTTCATTTATCACATTCTGGTCTTAAGACAAATTCAGTAAGAGTCCATCTTAGTGCTATTGCAGCTTCTTACAAGCCTCTAAATGGACAACCTATTTCCTCTCATCCACTCACAGCAAGATTTATGAGAGGTCTTCTACTAACAAAACCTCCCATTAGACCACTACCGGTGGAATGGGATTTGAACCTTGTTCTCGGGCAGCTCATGAAACCGCCCATTGAGCCTTTAGCCACTACAGCTCTAAAATTCCTTTCTTGGAAGGTCATCTTCCTAATTGCAATCACGTCTGCACGACGCATTAGTGAGTTACAAACTTTAGTTGCTCATCCTCCTTATACAAGATTTCACCATGATAAGGTTGTTCTTAGGACTCATCCTCATTTTTTTTTATAACTTTGTCTTTATTCAGTTTTTACAGTACAATGAAATACACACAGGTTAAACCAACCAGACATTACAACGCCAACCCAAAACCCCCTCCCGTGACACATACCCCCCTACTTTAAACATTAAACCCCAAGGCTAAGCAGACACCCCTCTAAACCAAATCCTATGACATAAGCAATCTGCACCCCCAATACCAACTGTGGTGATGCGCATGCAGCACAGCCCTTAAAAAGTGGAAAAAAAGAGGGGTTTTTTTTCATAAATGGGGGATGGGCTCACCAAAGCATAGCTCCCAGAGAGAAAGTGAAACTAGCAGAGCTAGCCTGAAGCCACACCCAGTCTCCAGAGCAGCTGCAGGGAGAGAGAGGGTGGGGCCAGAGAAGGAAACAGGCTACAGAGCATTTAAACTGCGTCACTCAGCAAGTGAGGCAGTGCAGGAAGAGACGGCCAGAGTGCAGGAAAACGAGACAAACAAAGGAAGTGGAAAGCAGGAAGGAAGCCACGAGGAGAGGCAGAGAGTCCAGAGAGACCAGGAGAGGAGACAGCACTGCAGGGCTGGGAGACCTGGTGATTCTAAAGGGACCAACCATAACTGCCAAGGCAAGTGTCAGGGCCGTGGGAAAGAGAGGAGCTGGGAAAAGATTCAGAACTACATTTCTGACTCTGAAGACAGCAGCTCAAGTCCTGAGCCCATAACCAAACAATACAGAAAGCCTTACAAAAGAAGGGTTTCTGCAAGCCAAGCAAATCAAACATTTCCTGAA
This sequence comes from Ichthyophis bannanicus, assembly GCA_033557465.1. Taxonomy (NCBI): domain Eukaryota; kingdom Metazoa; phylum Chordata; class Amphibia; order Gymnophiona; family Ichthyophiidae; genus Ichthyophis; species Ichthyophis bannanicus. Next base: position 130,046,085 of record CM066048.1, read on the forward strand.
ATTGAGTTAGTAAGGAAAAGAAGGGCAAGAGGTTCTGACCCAGTTCCCAAGGGGAAGAGGAATCTTAAGTGGGAAAAGCTTTTTAAACTTTTAAAGAAAGTGCAGCTAAACGTTCCAGAACGTGCCCCAAGCCCTGAGCCTTACAGCACAGAGGAGGAGATGGAAATTGGGTCTTATCCAGATAGTCCAATGTCCTCAGAAGAATCAATGGAATGTGGTTTTTGTACAAGCAATGTTTAGAGCTTTTATTGAAGGCTGTGTGAGACAGTGTGAGAAGATAAGAAGTGCTGGTGCCAATTAATGCCAAGGAGAAAGGCAGACAAAAAGGTAGAAAGCCTCATGTTTTAAAAGCAGCCATTTTTAACAATGCTGGAGCTACGTTAAGAATGCTGTTTGTTTTAAGCTGAGAGGCAGCACATGATTACACACTGGTCTGTAGCAGCTGAGAATAGCGGAGAAGATTGCTGGACTGTGCATGTAACAGGGTTCAGAATGTTTTGTTAAAATGAAGAAGAATTTAAAGTTAATCAAAGAGTGAAGAAACTGCTTTGAAAGTGTTTTGTTGAGAAAGTTTTGTTGGAGAAATTATCCTACTTTCAGTTTGCTATTTTTGGAACCTTTATCAAGGTCATTTGCCAAGTTGACACTGCAAAGAAAAATAAAACAAATTTATTTAACAAATTTTCCTGTGTAAGCCTCATCCACTCGGACTGCTTTAATAACAAGCCCACAACTACACTAAAAGGGCCTCAGCTACTACGTTGAAGCATTAAAGAACTGTGATGACCGGCGCATCCCTACTAGGCAGCCGCCTAGCAAGGACGGCGCCGCCACACAACAAACCCATGCCCCTCCCCCCCGAGCCCCCCCAACTCCCCCCACCCCTCCCTCCCCGTCCCCGCCCACATCCAACACCGTCATGTTTCTCAACCTAACCACTCCCTCCCCCCAACCTCCAACAGCTACCTTACCCAGTGCATCCCCTCCCCTCCCACTCCCGCAGCCACACATCATACCCCTGCCACATATGCCGGAAACTCTGCACCTTATGTCCCTCAAAAGCCGCAATTTCACACATACTCCTCAACTCATTCAGTCTCGCAAGGATAGCCTGCCTAGTAGGCACTTCCCTATTCTTCCATTTGGACAAAATCTCCCCCCGCGCCGCGGCAATACAATAGCCAATTATCTGCTGCAGCCCCCGCTCCCCGTCACCCTCCAACTCATTCAACAATACCATGGCCGGGGTCAGAACCACAGGAACCCCCGTCACCCCCCTAATAACCCCCTCCCAATCCCCCCACAGACTCTTCACTACTGGACAGTCCCACAATAGATGGAATAAGTCCCCCCGCCCCTTACACCCCCACCAACACTCCCCCGTTTCCTCCTTACAGAAACTCTTCAATTTCCACGGTGTCCAATACACCTGATACCTAATTTTAAGGCTACTCTCCAAATAACACGTACCCGGGGCCAGCCGCTTAGACCACCCGTAAATATTTTGCCACCTCCCTCGATCCCACTCCCCCCCAGGCACCTGCTCCCATTCTACCTCTCCCCTAATACGCTCCCCCTCCTCCTTCCCTTGTGTCAATGCCCCATACAAAAGAGCTATAGCCCCCCTCCTACTCCCACGAGCCAGAAGGGTCTCTACCGCCGTCACTGCTCGACACAAATCCTCCTTAACCTTCTTCAAACTCAAAAAAGAGGCTACCTGTAGGTAGGCAAAAAAACCTCCCCCCTCCAACCCAAACTCACTTTGCACCTCACCCCATCTTTTCAACGCCCCCGTCGAATGGAGTAGCTGCCCCATAAACCGCAACCCCTTCCCCCACCACTCCCTAAACACCCCCCCTCCCGCCCAGGGACAAACTCTCGCACCCCCACAATGTACATGCCCCTTGTATAGCGCTTCCCCCCAACAACTGCTGCCGCGACTTTAGCCACAGCTCCTTGGTCACCCCCCGAATCGGATTCCCCTCCCGGCCCCCCTCCGCTACCGCCCCCAGGTCCCAAATCCACATCGCCAAACTATCCCCCACCATTGATTCCTGTTCCAAAGACACCCACCGGGGCGTCTCATCTGCACCCTGCCAGCTTTGTAACGCCCGCAACTGGGAAGCTAAATAATACTTCTCCATCCAGGGCACACCCATCCCCCCCTCCTTACTCTGCCGAAACATCACCCGCCGTGCCACTCTCGGGCGTTTCCCTGCCCAAATAAACTCCATCATAATCTGCTGAACCCTCTTCAAATACTTCCGAGGCACTTTCCACGGTAAGGAGCTGAATAAAAAAAGGAAGCGAGGCAGGACATTCATCTTTAACACCGCTATCCTCCCCAACCACGTAAGATACAGCCCCTTCCACTTCTGCAAGTCCCGGCGCACCTCAGTCAAGAGCACGCCATAATTTATACCCCCCAACCCAGCCAAATGATTTCCCATCTGAATCCCTAAATATCGATAGGTCCCTTCCACCCACTTAAACGCAAACGCCCCTTGCAACCCAGCTACCATCCTCTCACTTAAATTAAACCCCAAAATTTCCGACTTACTATTATTAATCTTATACCCCGCCACTTTACTATATTGCTCTATTTCCCGCATGAGAACCGGCAATGTCACCACGGGCTCCCGAAGCGTGAAGATGACATCATCAGCAAACAAAGTAATTTGCACCTCCTGTGAGTTCATTAAGACCCCCTTAATATCCGGCAACCCCCTAACCCTCTCCGCCAATGGCTCAATCACCAGGGCAAAAAGCAAGGGAGACAGGGGGCAACCCTGCCTAGTACCCCTCCCCAACCGAAACACGTCAGAATAACTACCATTTACCCGTACTCTAGCCTGCGGTGCCGCATACATCGCCTGAACCCACTGTATAAAATTGGGTCCCAACCCCACTTTCCCCAACACACTGATCAAAAACGGCCATTCCACCCGATCGAACGCTTTTTCCGCATCCACCGACAAAAAGACAGCCTTCTGCCCCGACCGCTGCACCTCCCAAGTAAGGTTGCAAATTTTTCGGATGTTATCCCCCTCTTGCCGCCCCCCTATAAAGCCCGTTTGATCCGGATGCACCAATGCGGGCATCACCCCAGCCAGCATAACGGCCAGTACCTTCGCCAACAATTTAGCATCCACATTCAATAAAGATATGGGCCTATACGACCCACAGACCATGGGATCCTTACCCGGCTTAGGGATAAGAGTTATTCCTGCTTCTCGCATTGACTGGGGGAGCTCCCCTCTGGACAATACCCCATTAAAAACGTCCACCAACAACGGCCCCAGCAACGAGCGGAACACTTGATAAAACCGCCCTGTCAACCCATCCAAGCAGGGAGCTTTACCCCTTTTCAAGGAACCTATCGCCATGTCCACTTCCCCCACTGAAATGGGGCGATCCAACCACTCCGCCTCCTCTTTCGCCAAAGTCGGCATAGCACACCCTTTCAAATACTCCTCACACTGCGCTTTCCCCCCCTCCACCTCGCTACTATACAGCTGCTTATAATAATCTGCAAAAGCGGTCCTGATTTCATTATTACCATGAACCAGCTTCCCCCCCACCCCTCGAACCCCCCCAATAGTCGACTTCATTGCCCTACTACGCAACCTCTGTGCCAACCGCCTCCCCACCCTGTTCACCCCCTCAAACCACCCTTGCTTCAGGACCCGCAGCTCATATGCTATTTCACTTGCTCTCAACTGTTCCAACTGCCCCCTCAGAACCCGCAATTCCCCCTGAACCCCCACCCTCCGCTCCCCCTGCGCCTGCCTTTCAAGTCTACTAATCTCCTGTACCAACCAATACTCTTTTTCCCCCTTCCTGCGGCGCTCCCGGGCCGCTTCCTGAACCAAATGACCCCGCACCACAGCCTTCAGCCCATCCCACACCATCCCTAACCCCACCTCCCCATTCATATTAAAGTCCTGATATTCCTTTATCACCGTCCCCACGCGCTCAATAATCCCCGGGCTCCTCTAACAGCGCCTCGTTAATCCTCCAAAATTTAAGCCCCTCATCCACATACCCCAAATTAAACTTAATACGCACAGGTGCATGGTCCGTCCAGGTGATGGAACCATGCTCAGCCTCCACCACCCTATTAAGCCATCCCCCCCCCCCCCACCCAGACCATATCAATCCGACTATATGTGCCATGGGGCGCAGAGTAATAAGTATACTGTTTACATCCTGGGTTCTGACTCCTCCAGGCATCCACAACTCCCAAACGCTCTCGCAGTTGCAACAGTTTCACCCGATTCACCCGCTTACCCAACCCACTACCCCCCCATTGTCCAATCGGGGGTTCACTGTCAAATTAAAGTCCCCCCCAAGAATAAGAGGGGCATCACTCAAAGCACCTAGCTCAGATTGCATCCTCTCATAAAACTCCCCCTGCTTTTCATTGGGGCCATACATACTGACAATCCACACCTGCTCCTTCCCGATTTGGACTTTAATACCTACCGCCCTACCCTGTTTATCTCTGTACTCCCGCACCACCCGAGTCGCCCACTCCGCCCCCACCATAATGCCCACCCCCCCTTCGAGCTTCTGCTCGCCGCCCCGCCAACACCACCTTAGGGTATTTGTTTGTTTGCAGCATCCGCTCCTGCCCCACCTTTAAATGGGTTTCTTGAAGGCACAGAAAGTCCGCCCTCATCCTGTCCCCTTCCCTCTCCAGCATTCGGTGCTTCCGCCAGGTGCCCAAACCACGCACATTCAGCGTAGCTACTACCAGTGTCTGCTGTCCCACCCTCCCCCTGCCCTCCCTCTCCTCCCACCCCTTCCCCCCCTGTCCCCTTCTCCCCAACCCCATCCCCCTCCCTCCCCCCCTTCCCCTCACCCCCCCCCCTCCAACTCCTGGAGGTCTCCGGCAGAGTAGTGTCCATCAACCAGAGGCAACTTCCTAAAACCCCCCCTCCCTCCCTGTACAGTCCCCCTTCCCCCCTTCCGACCCTTCTCCTTTCCCCCCCTCACTATCCCTCCTCCCACCACCCCAGTCCCCCTCCTCATTCACCACCTCCCCAGTCCCCCCATCACTCCACCAACACCCCCCTCCCTCCTCCCCTCACAACATACCAACAACCCCCCACCAAAAAATTCAACTTAATTAAAACAGAGTAACAAATGAACTACTGCACAAAGTCCTGTACAATGAAAAAACATGGACCAGCGATGCCCTCCAGGCCCTCAGGTGTCTCCACTCCTGTCAGCGTTGGCAGACTGCTCCGCCACCACCACCTTGGGGCTTCGACGCCGCTTCTCTCCACTCTTCCGTATCACTGTCCCATCTTCTGCCCGGGTGTCCTCCTGTCGGTCACGCTGCAGCCTGCTATCCAGCCCCGCCACTTTCAAAGCTGCTAGCCCCTCTACTACAGTATGAACCTTCCAGTTCTTAAGTCCAACAGTAAATAGGAGGCCAAAAGGATATAGCCAGCGGTACCGGACATTTTCCTTGCGCAGAATACTCGTGACTTTCTGCATTTCCCGCCTCCTCTGCAAAGTTCCCGCTGCCAAATCCGGGTATAGCTGCAAATTATATCCTTGCCACACAAAGTCCTTGCTAGGGCGGGTCAGCGTGAGAATCCGCTCTTTGAGCTTATAATCCTCCATGCACAAAACAATGTCTCATGGGCGATTCGGTCTACTAGGGCCTAGGGCACGGTGGGCTCTTACCAACTTTAGCTCCATCGGCTCAGTCTCAGACCCCAACTCCGTTAGGATAGCCCGGAGGACCGCTTGTGCCACCTTCTCTCCGTCGAGGAACTCCTTCTCCTCCGGCACCCCGCGGATGCGCAAATTATTTCTGCGTGACCGGTTTTCTAAGTCCTCCACTTTCAACACCAGCTGCTCCTTCCAAGCCTCTAGCTCTTTAAGCGAGCGATCCACTCCCGCTTGTTTTGTCTCCAAACGCTCCAGCTGCTGCTCCTGCACGGCCACTTTATTCGCCACCTCCCCCAGCTCTTCTCTCAGCGTGGCGCACATGTCTCCAACTTCTGCCTTTACCGCCTGTAGCTCAGTTTTAATCTTGCCAAACCAGCCACATAACTCCGCTCGGGTCACATTTTGGACCACCATCTCCCCCGTCTCTGGGGCCTCGCTCCGCTGCCCCTTGCGCTCCAGAGCCACACCATTTCCCACGCTGGGTCCCGCCATCTTTTTCTCCCCACTCCCGGACTTTGCGCTAGTATAGGCGAACTCCTTCAAGTCCGCCGCCTTCTTTCTCGTCACCATTCGACAGACCAAACTTTCCTCCGCCACCGGCAGCGTTTGCTCTCCGTTTCCCGGACCGGATAAGGGGGAATTACTCCAACTTGTTAAGCTGCCCTTCGGAGCTCACCGTCTAAGCTGCCATTCCAGTCGATGACGTCACTTCCTCCCCAGGACTCATCCTCATTTTATGCCAAAGGTGGTCTCGCCTTTCCACTTAAACCAAGCGGTTTACCTTCCTGTATTCTTTCCGAGGCCTCATGCCTCCATTGCAGAAAGGAACCTTCATACCTTAGACTGCAAAAGAGCCTTAGCCTCTTACCTGCAAAGAACGCAGCAACATAGAATATCTTCTCAACTTTTTGTTGCTTTTGATTCTAGTCATTTGGGACTTCCAGTTTCCAAAAGAACTCTCTCTAGCTGGATTGCACAGTGCATATCCTTCACTTATGAGAGTAAGGGGTTTTCTCTTGAGGGCCATGTCACAGCTCACAGTGTGAGAGCCATGGCAGCCTCTATGGCTAACCTCCATTCTGTGTCTATAGACGACATCTGCAGAGCAGCTACTTGGGCTTCAGTGCACACTTTTACAGCCCACTATTGTTTATACAAGGACTCCCTTCGGGATGCCTTGTTTGGCCAAGCTGTTCTTCAGCATCTCTTTCGGACTTAATGCAACTCCTACCCGCCGTCCGGGTTTGGATGCCAGAGATCCATGGGAGGAAGCATGACCTATCTCACCATGGGTTTGAAGCTTCCTTGGGACCATCTCCCTGGCATCTTTCAGCTGGGGAGTCCCCATATGTGAAGACTACATTCCTGCTTGTTCCTGGAGATAGCGTAGTTACGCACCTGTAACAGATGATCTCTGGGAACAGCAGGAATTTAGTCTTCACAACCCTTCCACCTTCCCATAGGAGTCGTCTCTCTATCTCTCTCTCTCTCCTTCTCCCCTTTGTCTCAGCTATAAACTCAACTGAAGGGAGAGAGTTGGAATGGCGGGAAGGCAGCACGCAGGTACTGTGGGATGCTCCCAAAAGCTTTCGTATTGGACGCTGGGGAGCATTCCTGCACAGGCTCCGTCGGTACCGACGATACCCATATGTAAAGACTAAATTCCTGCTGTTCCCGGAGATCACCTGTTACAGGTGAGTAACTACGCTTTCTCCTCAATACCCTGTCCTCGCTTGGTTTTAGGGGTTGTGTTCTGTCCCGGTTTTCTTCTTATCTTTCCCATTGTACTTTCAGGGTATGTTCTGGTGATTCCTCCTCTACCACCATCCCGCTTTTAGTTGATGTACCACAGGGTTCTTTCTTTGTACCTCTCCTTTTCTCTCTCTACACTCAGTCCCTTGGCACACTTATTTCCTCCCATGTTTTTCAGTACTATATCTTTATGTTGATGACTCTCAGATCTAACTTTCTGTGCCTGAAATCTCTCCAGGAATCCAGGCCCATTTCTTTGCCTGCTTATCCAACATTGCTGTCTGGATGTCTCATTGCCATTTGAAACTCAACATGGACAAAACTGAGCTCCTTATCTTTCCCCCTTAACCCACCTCCCCCCATCCTCAGTTCTCTATTTTTCCTCAACTCGAACCTTGGGGCCATCTTTGACTCTACTAGCTACTTCTCTGCACACATCCAACAGATAGCTAAAACCTGTTACTTCTTTCTCTGTAGCACTAGCAAAATTTGTCCCTTCCTTTCTATACACACTACTAAGACACTTATCCACTCTTTAGTCACCTCCCTTCTAAACTATTGCAACCTCCTCCTTGCTGGTCTCCCTCTGAATCATCTTTCTCCCCTTCAGTCTGTTCAAAACTCAGCTACACTGCTAATCTTCTACCAGCCTCGATATGCTCATATAACTCTTCTCAAGTCGCTTCACTGGATCCCTATTCATTTCCGTATCCAGTTCAAACTTCTACTGACCTATAGGTGCATTCATTTTGCTGCTCCTCACTACCATTCCTCTCTTCTCTCTCCCTACACCCCTCCTCGGGAAATCTGCTCTTCTGGCAGATCCCTTCTATCTGTGTCCTTCTCTTCTACTGCCAACTCCTGACTTCAGTCCTTTCATGTTGCTGCTCCTTATGCCTGGAAGAGACTTCTTGAGTCTGTGCGTCAGACTTCATCTCTGGCCCTTTTCAAATCCAGGCTGAAAACTCACCTCTTCGAGACCACTTTTGGATCCTGATCTGCTTAGTGTCCATTCCCATAGATATATCCTTGTCCTCAGCTGTTGTGTTGTCTGTCTTGACTAGAATGTAAGCTCTGATGAGCAGGGACCATCTTTTACATGTGTCTGTACAGCGCTGTGTATGCCTTGTAGCACTATACAAATGATAAGTAGTAGTAGTATCAGCAGCCACAGCAGAAACACATTAAGCAGGCCATCTGAGCTAGCGCATCCATTCTCAAGGGAACAAGCAGGAAATCAGTCCTCACATATGGGTGACGTTGGCGCCGACAGAATCCTCGTGTGGAGCAAATCCCCAGATTTCAGAGAAAGCCTTTGGGAGTTGCCATCACGCATGCGCGGTCCCCTTCCCACCCAAGGGTGCCACCTTGCTCAGTTTCCTTTTTTCTGCGGAGCCCTTCGGACGTAGTCCTTATGTCCCCGACAAAAAGTTGATTTTTCTCTTCTTTTCTTGACTGGTCAACACCGGTACTTCTTCCCGCCTTTAGCTCGGTACGCTGGTATCGAGTCCGTCTCTATTTTCGTTTTTTGTCCTTCGTGACTGGCGTTCGCGCCTTTTTTTCTTTTTCACTGGCAGCCTGGGTCTTCGACCTTGCAGGGGTCCTTTTTCCCCCGATGACTGCCAGCAGGTTTAAAAAATACGATCAGTGTGTGAAACTTATGTCCCTCACCGATACGCACGACTGCTGTCTCCGGTGCCTCAGGCTTGGCCATGACCTGTCGGTCTGTGGCCCGTGTAGTAAAATGTCCTCTAAGGCCCTGAAGAACCGCCAGCAGCAGCATGATAGGATTTTTTCCGTGTCCTTGCCTCTGAGAGCCCGGACCCCATCCGAGGCCTCCACATCTCGGGGGGAGCAATTCGAGCCCAAGCAACGTTGAGGTTCCTCAGAAAGAGGGTCCCCCTCGAGGGAGCACAAAAGGAAGAAGAAATCCTCGAAGGTGACGTCTCTGGATGGTTCTGAGCCACCCGGCTCTTCCCGGGGCCCATCACGGAGCCCCGAGCACCAGCCAGGATCTTCAGAGAAAGAGCGCCCAGCAAAGACGCCTCGTTGGGAGACGGATCAGCCAAGGCAAGTACCAACTGTCCACGTCGAGGACTTCCTTCCGGGGGAACCGACATCAGGCCTGACCGTGTCGGGGCCCGAGCCGGTGGCTGCGGAGCCTTCCAGACTAGAGTTCCGAATGGCGGCCTTGGAGCACAGTTTCACTGCCTTCATGGAGCAGCAGCAGGCACTGTTAGCTGGCCTGTCCAGTTCCTCTGCCCCGACCACCGGTCCCTAAAAATTGACCCCGGAGGCTGAGCTGATCCCCGAAGCCTTTTGGGCTCGAGTCGATCCTCGGCCAAGGTGTATCTGGGCCTCCCATTCGGGATCGAGGTCGGGGCGGTAGGCGCCGGGGCTTTCGATGCCTGACGAGCCCCCCGATGCCTCTTCGGAGGCATCGGCATGGGAAACTGAGGACGAGGAGTCCCCGGATACCCGCCGGCATAGGAATGTCCCTTCCGATTCCCCGGTATCTGAGCCTCGGAGAATGTCCCCTCTGGAGGGTATGAGGTTCTTGGACTTCGTGCGGGATATGTCCAAGGCTTTGGCGTTCCCCACGGAGTCCGAGGAGGATCCTCGAGCCGACAAGCTTGAGATCCTCCAGTATGAGGCCCCCCCTCAGGAGGCCCTTACTGTACACGTGCCTCCGATCCTGGAACGACTGATCCTCCACATGTGGGAGACACCGGCATCGGTGCCAGTGATCAGCAAACGGCTCGACTCGATGTATCGAGTCCGCTGGAGCCCTGGGTTTCAAAAGTCGCAGCTGCCACACAACTCCATGGTTGTGGAATTGGCCATGCGCCGGCTGAAGAGCCAGAAGATGCACTCCTCGGTGCCTCCTGGGAGGGAGGCTCACAACTTTGATGCCCTCAGCAGGAAGTGCTTCAAGGGTTCAATGCTGACTTGTCAGATCCAGGCATACCAGCTGTACATGGGCATGTACCTGAGGGACCTGGTGAAGGAACTCGCCAGGTTCTCGGCTGGTCTCTCCGAGGAACCTTTGCAGCGCTTTAGAGGCCTGTCCAAAGCTGCCCATGAGTGCTCGAAGTTTATGTCTCGGGCGGCCTATGACGGGTTCGAATCGGCAGTCTGGGTAGCTGCGGCTGGCATCGGTGCATGCCGCTAGGCATGGCTGTAGTTGTCGGACCTCGAGCAATGGGTTTCAGGACAAGTTGATCGATGTCCCATGCCAAGGGGAGAATCTCTTTGGCAAACCCATGACCGACAAGGCTGCAGAGCTGGAGACCGAGTACATGACGAAGACACGGCTCAGGTTTGCATCGTGGTGCAAGGAGCGGGAGATAGATCCTTTCTCTTGCCCGAAGAGGTGGTTCTGCAATACCTTCTCCACCTCTCGGATTTAGGCTTCAAGTCCAACTCAGTCAGGGTGCCCTTGCGGCACACCACTTTTCAGTGGATGAGAAGCCTCTCTCCGCCCACCTCTTGGTATCTCAGTTTCTGAGAGGCTTACTTCTCTTGAAACCCCTGGTTCGCCCCCTGGCGACCGAGTGGGATCTGAATGTGGTGTTAGGGCAGCTTACTAGGCCGCCCTTTGAACCAATGGCTACATGCCATCTATGCTATCTCTCTTGGAAGGTGGGTTTCCTGGTGGCACTCACATCCATTCGGTGGGTGAGTGAGCTCCAGGCCCTAGTGTTGGAAAGACCCTACACCAGGTTCTGTAGGAACCGGGTGGTGCTTCGCACGCATCCCAAATTCCTTCCAAAAGTGGTCTCCTCGTTCCACCTCAACCAGGAGGTGGTTCTGCCTATCTTTTTTCCCAAGCCACATGCCAGTCTGGACTGTAAGAGGGCGTTAGCCTTCTATATCCTGCATACGCAACCGCATCAGAAGGCTTCTCAGGTTTTCGTATCCTACGACCCCAGTAGGCTGGGGGTAGCGGTATCAAAGCGTACGCTGTCCATCTGGGTGGCAGACTGCATTGCCTAGGCATACAGGGCAGCCAAGCTTCCGATGGAGGGTCGTGTTATGGCCCATAGGGTCAGAGCTATGGCGGCATCAGTGGCTTACTTCCGCTCTGTTCCTTTGGCAGACATCTGCCAGGCCGCCACCTGATCTTCGAGTCAGACTTTCGCAACATTATTGCCTGGACAGGGAGTCCCGACAGGACAATGCCTTCGGCCAGGCTGTACTCCATAACATTTTCGAGCTCTAAGCAACTCCTGCCCTCCGACCCTTCTGTGTTCAGGCTACCGGTGTGCTATTTCTTTAGTTTGCATTGCTATTGCGGCTGCTTGCAGCTCTCGTAGAGGGAGCCTTTTGGGCTATGGGCTCTCGGTAGCCTATAGCTGGGGAGTTCCATATGTGAAAACTGACTTCCTGCTTGTTCCCAGAGAAAGCGTAATTACTCATCTGTAATAGATGTTCTCCGGGGACAGCAGGAATCAGTCCTCATGACCCTCCCTCCTCCCCTTGGAGTTGCTGTCCTATTATTATTATATTTTGTGCTTTTTGCTGTCTTTTTAGCTATGTCATTTGACTGAGCAAGATGGCACCCTTGGGCGGGAAGGGGACCACGCATGCGTGATGGCAACTCCCAAAGGCTTTCTCTGAAAACTGGGGATTTGCTCCGCATGAGGGCTCTGTCGGTGCCGACATCACCCATATGTGAGGACTGATTCCTGCTGTCCCCGGAGAACACCTGTTACAGGTGAGTAATTACGCTGTCCTTCGGATATTCGTTCCCACCAGCAGCAGAAGAAATGACTCACATGGCACTGGAAGCGAAGATCATCAGATTCATTATCGGCAGGTCCCAGTGGCTGGTTATGCGCAGAACACAGAGTCCTCAAGGGACCATTTCCCCAGATCTAACTGATACTTGCTGAGAAAGTCAGCTTGCACAGTTTCTTTTCCTGCCAAGTGTGCCACTGACACTAGGGGATTCACCTCCACCCACCGATGAAGCGGCGACACTTCCTCTGCCAACATAGCACTGCCTGTGCCCCCTGGCAATTAATGTATGCCACGTGGTGGTGATGTCCGAAAAGATCCGCATCGCCCGGTGCCACATGAGAGAAATGCCTCAAGAGCCAAAATGACTGCTTGCATCTTCAGGCAATTGATGGACCAAAAGCTCTCCTGTGGGGACCAAAGTCCCTGTGCTACCTGTGCCTGACAATGCTTCCCCTAACCGGACAGACTGGCATCCGTCGTCACTACAGTCCACTCCAGAGGTTCCAGTGTTATCCCCCTCAACAGCTTGGTGGTGTCCAACCATCAGCCCAGACTGAACTCCATCCAACTTGGACATATTAGCTCTGAGAAAGAGGATGAACCTGCGGGGCCAACAGGACAAGAGAGACCATTGCAAGGGGTGCATATGTGCCCTGGCCCAAGGAACGAGATCCAGTGTCATCACCATGGACCCCAGCACCTGAAGATAGGACCAGGCTGAGAGCCCGTTGGCTCAAGAACAACTGAATCTCTGACTGCAGTTTTCTGGCTTGCTCCAGTGACAGGAACACCAGTCCTCTCAATGTGTCAAACTGGGCCCCCAAGTAAACAAGATCTTGAGAGGGGACCAAACTGCTTTTGGCAAGGTTGACCACCCAACCAAGCCCCTGCAGAACCTAGAGGACATGCTGCGTAGCCGTGCGACTATCCTCCAGCGACTTCACCCTGATCAGCCAGTTGTCGAGATAGGGATAAACACCACTTTGCACTGCAGCACTGCTATGACCACCATGATCTTTGTAATGGTCCGAGGGGCTGTCGCCAGGCCAAATGGCAGGGCTTGAAACTGAAAATGATCAATTGGCACTGCAAAGTGCAAGAAACGCTGATGCTCCAGCCAAATGGGAACATAGATATACACCTCCATGACATCCAATGCCATCAAGAACTCCCCTTTCTGTATGGCCACTATGACAGATTGTAAAATCTCCATTCGAAAATGAGGGTTTCAAGGCTCTGTTGACATACTTGAGATCGAGTATAGGCTGAATGGACCTCTCCTTTTTGGGGACTACAAAATAAATAGAGTATTGACCTTGACCTAATTGCTCTGCGGGCACTGGGATCACAGCCTCCAGCTGAATCAACCTCTGGGGGTGTCCGCCACTGCCTCTGAAGAAACCTTGCAAGGGGACTGTAGAAAGGCATCTGAGACCTTGTGACTGACTTCTAACACCCACTGATCGGACATAATTTGGACCCAGGAGGAGTAAAACTAATGCAGATGGTCGCCCATGGGAATGACCCCTGCCAGGGCCCTCACTGCGACTTCTTGGAACCAGTGCCAGCTCTCGTGTAGTAGCCCCTAATGGTTCCCCTGCTGCCTCAAAAGGACTGACCCTTTGCAGGATAGCGCACTCACTGGAAATGAGCAAAACGTACCATGTGGAATTGGCAAAATTTTCTAAACGACCCTTGCACCACCGGTGTTGCCTTACTAGCCTTCGGCTTATCCTCTGGGAGCTTAGCCGGCTTGGACTCGCCCAAGTCCTTTACCAGATTTTCCAAAGCCAACCCAAAAAAGAGTTTGCCCTTAAAGTGAAACTTACTGAGATGGGTCTTGGAGGACATATCCGCCGACCAGTTATGCAACCAAAGGAATCACCTAACCACTACCACATAAGTCATGCTCTTAGCGGAAGCCCTAATGAGATCATAGAAGGTGTCCGCCAAGTACTTGGAACCTGATTCCAGCCTCACCGCCTCCGAGTGCGAGCGCTGAGTCCCAGAGACCGTATCGGGCAGACCCTGAGACCACTGCAAACAGGCCCGTGCCACATATGCCTCACACACTGAAGCCTGCATTGACCTCAAAGGCCTGTTTCAAAAGCATTTCAACTTTTTATCCTGCACATCCTTAAGCACAGCACACCCTCCACAGGGATGGTCGTCTTCTTGGTGAGCGCGGAGATCAATGTGTCAATCTTAAGCAACTTCAGGAGGTCCTTCTTGCTAACCAGGATGGGAGACAAATGCGTGCCGTAGAATGACTGTCCCGCAAACCCACCTCAGGAACCTTCCATTCTGAATCAATCATCTGTTTTATGGCCCTGTGGACCATGCCCTATAGCAGAGGATCCTCGAGAGGAATGACTGGTTCCTGAGAATCCTGCAGGATATTAAGAGCTGCGAGCAAATGAGAAATCAAAGCCGCTAACTCTTCCCAGCGAAAAACTGATTATATTCGGATCCTCCCCCAGAGGAACCCTCCCTGCAGGGCCCTCCAGGGGGATCATCTGAAGCCACGGAAACCGCAAAAACACGGTCATCCTCAACGTCCTCTAGCAGATAGCTGTGCATCTCCAGGAACAAGCAGGAATGTAGTCTTCACATATGGGTATCGTCGGTACCGACGGAGCCCGCGCGGGAACACTCCCAGCGTCCAATAGGAAAGCTTTTGGGAGAATCCCACAGCACATGCGTGCTGCCTTCCCGCCTCTGTACCTCTCTCACTTCAGTGCTTTGTTCTTCAGGAACCGAGACATTTCAGTACCGACTTCAAGCGGTACCGATACCATGCGTTACAGGAGCACCCAGTGCTTGAGTCTTCCGATTCCGATGACTCTGACGATTCTACCGATACCAGAGCGAATCTATTAGAAGATTTAGTTCCTTCTCCTCAAGCAGGATGTCTCCTCCAGAGGATATGTCCTTCCAGGATTTCATACGTGATTTAGCAAAGGGTCTTGCAATCACTTTGATGCCAGAAAAAGAACCTAGGGCGGAAGAATTAAGAATTCTACAATATCCTATGGCTCCCAAGGAAGCAGCTATGCTTCCCATTCACAAGATCTTACATGATCTAATGTTGAGAATGTGGGAAACTCCTTTAACAATATCTTCACATTCTCAACGCCTTGACACCATGTACTGAGTGCCAAGTTGTCCTGGTTTTCAAAAAATTCAGTTACCACACCATTCAATGGTAGTGGAATCGGCCATGCGAAGGGTCAAGAGTGCTAAAACACATTCTTCTAATCCTCCAGGCCGTGAATCCAGGACTCTCGATGCCTTTGGCCGTCGATGCTTTCAATCCTCCATGCTAGGAGCCAGGATCAGTTCCTACATTCTTTATATGGGAATGTTCCTGGAAGAAGTCACAAAAGACTTAGAGCTCCTTAGTCCTTGTGTTTCAAAGGAAAAAAGAGCAGACTACATTATTCTGGTCAAGTATGCCCAGAATGTCTCTAAATTCATGAACCGTGCTACCTTTGATTGCTTTGAATGTATTAGCAGAACCTCTGCTATATTCATAGGAGTACATCGTATTGCTTGGCTTCAAGCATCAGACTTAGAACAGTGGGTGCAAGAAAAGCTGGGAAACATTCCTTGCACAGAAGAAAATCTCTTTGGCAAGGACTGGCAGGACAAGACTAATCAGCTTGAATCTGACAATACTACTTTAAACAGATTGTCAAACAGCCAACCCAGCAAAGAAGAAAATATTCAAAAAACCCTTTTTCAGTAAGAAAAAGAAGCCCAATCTTACACCCATCAAACTCACGGTCCACTTCATATTCCCAAGAAGGGGCAACAACAGAACAGACAGCAAAGACAGCCGCAAGCTCAACTTGGCTCAACAGACCCAGCGTCCTCAGGGTCTTTGACTTCTCTCTAAAGAACTTAGTCATTCTGCCCCTAAAAGGTCCAGAACCCTTGACCATTCCAGGAAGACTGCTATTTTGCCAAAAGATGGCAACAAATAACATCAGAGAATTGGACTCTGTCCATTGTATAACTGGGGTACAAGCTTCATTTTCTCAACTTGCCCCCACCTACAATAGTAAAGCAGTTCAATTCTCAGGTCCCTGCCACCGACCTCTTGTGGCAGGAGGTCACATCACTTCTAGCTCAAGGAGCAATCGAAGAAGTACCCATTCCCCAACAGGGGACAGGGTTTTATTTCCCTTACTTTCTTATTCCAAAGAAGACAGGGGGATACAGACCTATATTATTATTATTTTTCATTTTATTTTATATTTTCAAAGTTTTACAATATATCAAGAAGTTACAAACATTCTTGAAGAAACAGGAAAACATCACAGAAATAAATATATAAAGAAACTGGAGCAACCCAGAAACAAGCAAATAAACCAAACGTTTTCCACCCTAGCCCACAAAAGAGTGGAGGAGCCAAATAATTAATTGACCAAAAATGATAAAGAAAGGTGAAGCAAGTTGCCACACTAAGTTACACAATTATGAGAGTACTGGAGAGTCAACAGCCGGGGTCTCCGAACGTTTAGCATTAATGAGAGCTACAAATTGGGCTGGTTCATAAAAAACATAGGAAACTGAATTTAACTTTACTAGACACTTACATGGATGTTTAAGAAAAAACAAACCACCCAACTGCAAAATACCCGGGCACAACAAAAGAAAATCCATTCTACGTTTCTGAGTGGTCCTAGCTAAATCAGGATAAATCCTAACTAGCAACCCTCTAAAAGGTATATTCCTTTTCTTAAAAAAAAGCTTCAACAGCCACTCCCTATCCGAGAGGAGAGCAAAGGTTACCATTAACGTAGAAGGTACAGGGTCCTCACTTTGAGAACTCTCTAACAATTCAGTAACATTCAATATGTTAACTTGTTCCGAAACACTCCCAGCAATAGGCTCAGCCAAAGTTATCTTAGCCTTAGGTAGGTAATACACCCTAACCAAAGGTGGAATTAAATCAGATGATACCCCCAACACTTCCATTAAATAAAGCCAAAACATTTCTACAGGTGAAATAGACATTATTCTAGGAAAATTAATTATTCTGAGATTATTCAACCTGAAAGAATTGTCCAATTGTTCCAACTTGATCTGTGTGGAGAAAAAAGATTTCTTATAGACATCCACTTGTTCTTCTAACCCCCTCCACCTTCTGTTGCATTTTGGTGACATCTAATTGCAAAACAGAAACTCTTTGTTGCAAAGCGTCCACAGTTGAACCCTGTTCCTCCACTTTCCTTTCCAAGGAAGTTACCTTAGGCACAATCGCTTCCCCTAAGGAGAGAATAGCCTGCCAAATAGTCTCCAACGTAAAGGTCTCAGGCCGCTGTAAGGTAAAATGTTGTTGCGCCAAGGAACTTTTAGAATCCCCTTCCAAGCCTGCTATCCGTTGCTGCCCTCGATCCACAGCAAAGCGCTGGTCTTTAGGCTCTCCTACACACGGCAACGAAGCTGTTACAGACTCGCCCAGCCCAGCAACAGTCTGCGAACAAACTGTCAGCCCCACAGATCCTGGACCATCCGAGCCACTAGCGGACCCCAACTTCGGGAGGGCGCCGAGCTCCAGGAAACCTTCTGGCAAGGGCTGCCCTCGAGTCACCTTCGGTGCCGGACTCTCAGGGGAGAGAGATATGCCGGAGACAGACGCCGAGCCACCCGACTCCAGCGTTCTATCAGCCCGGGACTCATCCCCTTCTCCTACTTGTGCTCGCTGAGAACGCAAAACGAAGGAGTCCGTAGGACCCGAGGAAATCGGCGTAGAGGTTGGGGGAGGCTGGACGGACTCCGCAGGCCCCTTCCCCTTACGTTTCTTACCCATAAACAGAAAAGAAAGAAACGCGCTCAGAGCGAAACAGCAACCACCGCCATCTTAGACAAGACTCCTCTAGGGATACAGACCTATATTAGACCTCAGAGAATGAAACAAATATTTGTTCCTAGAAAAGTTCAAAATGATCTCCCTCTGAGCACTTTTGCCATACCTCCAAAGTCAGGACTGGCTATTGTGGTGGCGAAGCCGTGGGAGAGCAGAAGCAAAGAGGGAAAAACCAGGTATTTTCCTCTGAAAAAGGAATTAGCTCCAGGAGTTTAGGGGTTAAAACTCCAACTTCAGAAAAAAACTCCCTGCAGAAAGTTTGTGATAGAGAGCCACACCCTAGCTCCATGGTAACCAGCCCTGCTCACGAGGAACAGCTGGGGGTGGAGCTGGGAAACGGAAGGGAAAATCACAGATATAAGTTTGAGGAAGCAAGGGAAGAGGAGGAGGGCAGAACCGGTAGAGGAACGAGAAGGAGAACAAGGACAGGAGGAACCCGAGGAGAGTGTTCAGAGGGAACACGGAGAACCAAGGGAACTCCAGCAGAGACGTCTGCAGAGACTTCTTGGAGAAAGGCAGAGTTTGCCAGAGAAACAGAGGCTGCCAGGAAAGCAGGAACTGTGAGAGAGGCTTCCAGAGGTATAGAAGTCACAGGATACAGGATACAGGAGATACAGGAGAAATCCGTTGAGAGGGAGAGCTTACCAGGGGGAGAAGCCAAGCTATGAAAATGGCAGAGAGCTGTCTCCAGGAGAGCAGATGGAAACAGAGCCTTCAGCAGTAAAGCCTGAGGAGAGCTGTCAGACGGCTGCCTGGGTGAGAATCTTCACAGTCTTTGCAAGTGCATATCTCTATATGATTTGCAAGGTATTGTGGGCAATGTAGTTCATTCACACCAGACACAGCTGCTGACAATAATTTAGTTGTGCTCTTGGGTAAAGCCAATAAGATATTTATTTATGGGGTTATTTCTCCCAACACAGATATGCTTGGTAGCACATAAATTAGGTTACTTGCTTTCAGTGTTAACTTGGAAAAACAAAGTCAAAATCAGGAAAACAACAAATGAAAAGCCACAAAGAAAGAAACAAACTGTTCTTTTCAGATTAACTTCTGATTACTTCCCACACAGATACAGAAGTGATTCTCTCCTAGCTCACAAGCAATTAGGTAAGGCTTAATTGCTAGCAGTCACCAGCTGAAACCCCTTAGCTGGCTTGCCTTCCACTGTGTGGGTCAAATCCTGCTTCAGGAGCTTTTCTGAGTAGATTAAAGAACAAATTTGTATTTCTTTGTGATGGTTGCTGTACTTTATAACAGAAAGTTACCAACGGAGTTTAGATAGAGAACAGTCCATATAAACAGGATCCTCATCTGCTATTATACCCCCTTGTTCAACAAGCATGGGTTCAATATCATGGATTGGCACAGATGAATCTCTCAATGGAGCATTTTCAGGAGAATACTGGTTTCCCTGCTGTCTTTCAAGGTTATAGCTAGGGCATAGATCAGTGTTCATACCTGAGCTTCCATTGCTGCTAGAGTTCCTCTCTATATAGCCTGGCCAGTATGTAGTCCAGTTCTTATGTCCAGCCTTCCAATCCAGATCCCTGGACACTGGATCTCTCTTCACATACCTTCTGGCACAGGTCTTAGAGTCCCTTCCACGTGCAGCCGTCTCCCTCGCAGGTAGCCTCTGGTGATTCCTAGCTCTGCAGCACCATTCCTCTGGCTTTCCCCAGTCCAATGGTGTATGCTGGCCCTTGGAATACCTCCCAGTATACGTACTGCTTTGGACTCTTCTAGACCTCTCAAAGGCTTTTCTCTTCCTTCTTCCAAAGGGTCTCTTTCCCTCTCTGTCCGTCCGGTTTGGCTTCTGCTTCTGATGATCCTTCAGATGAAACTGATGATCCTTCTCTGAATATCCAAGGTGATCATGAAGATGGTCATCTGTAGAATAAACTCTACTCTTATTCTGCTTAGATGAGTGTTCCTCCCTAACACAGCGCAGCTGTGCTGAATCAGGCCTTGCCCTTTGAGATGAGTGTTCCATCCTAGCACAGCACAGCTGTGCTGAATCAAGCCCTGCCCTTTGCAATGAGTGCCTGGGGATTACCTCATAGCCCTTTTGATTGAACACACGTTTTCTCACTTCAGCTCCTCTCATGGCTGTTGGAAACCTGGTGCATTCTGGGACTGGTAGTCTTTTATGGCAAAATTCTGTTTTCTCATTTCTACCAGCACTGACAGGTTGCTTGTTCAGAGACACTTCACCTTTTCTATAGCCCCTTCCTGAGCTATGATAAGCTTCCTTATCACAGAGCTTAATTCCACAGAGTAAGGTGAGCACCTTGAAATCCTCTCAGAACGTTCTGAGAAATAAGAAACTCCATAATTCCTCTAGTAGCCCTCAGCAGAGAGAGGAATCTGTATTAAGGAAAGTGTTAAAAGTTTTAGAGAAACTAAAGCCTGCCATTTCTGAGACAGAGTTAAATCATTTACAAACAGACTCTGAGGTAGAAAGCATGGACCTGGAAGAATCTGTGCTAGAGGAATTGCCCTCAGATAATGAAATGGATTGCTCTCTAGTTTGTGCTCAAAACTGAAAAGCTATAAGGTTTTTAGAAGACAGGAAACCTGGAAGCTTAGTCATCAGTGGGGCAGTGATGAGAAAAATATGCAAATGAGTTGCTGATCTCCGAGGCATGGCCCGGAGTTGAAAAAGGACTGTTTGAAAGTAAAGCCAGAGTCTGTAATACAGCCACTAAGGAAAAGCAGTCTGTGTGAGAGAAAAATAGTTTGCAGTAAAGATGCCAATGTTATGCATAGCTTGAAGAATGTAAAGCTTTGTTTTAAACCAAGCTGAAAGCTGTTGCTTGGCACAGGAAGATTACTGGCTGTTTTCACATGGAGAAATACTGTTGTTTGGCACTGTAACAAGCTAACCTCAGAAGCATTTTATTCTTTTGGTTTTGTTTCACCGGAGAAAATATCCACCGTTATGTTTTGATATTTTTGAACTGCCAGAAAGAAAATTCATTTGGCTGAAGAATAAATAAATAATCCTGTGTGCCTATGAAAATCCTCTCGGCTGAATTTATTTCAACCTCACAACTACACGACTACATTTCCCAGCAGGCATCCTGTTGGGAACATAGGTAACAAACAAGGGACATTTAAAGAAGTTCCGTCCCCCGCTCCTGGGCTACCGCCTGGCCAGTAGGGGGCACGACACTATGTTCTCTAGATCTAAGAGATGTGTACACGCATATTCTCATCCACTCAGATCACAGGAAGTTCCTTCGATTCCTGGTCCAAGGAAGACACTTCCAGTACAGAGTTCTTCCCTTCGGACTAGCCTCTGCTCCAAGAGTCTTCACAAAATGCATGGCAGTGGTAGCAGCATTTATGAGGACTCTGGGAATATTCGTCTTCCCTTACTTAGACGATTGGCTCATTCGAGCATTGACAGCTCCAGAGGCCAGCTTCGCTCTTTCTCGAGCAATGAGAATTCTTCAATACTTGAGACTAGTCATAAACCTCCCAAAATCTCATCTCATCCCCTCTCAATCTCTTGAGTTCATAGGGGCTCGTCTAGACACACGGCAGTCAAGGGCTTTCCTGCCCCAGCCACGCTGTCTACGTATAATACAACTGGCATCTCAAGCATCTATGAAGGTATTCCTTACTGCTCGAGAGATGCTTCAGCTGCTGGGACACATGGCATCCACTGTCCATGTGGTTCCCTATGCTCGCCTCCTCATGTGAGCAGCCCAGTGGACCCTTTCCTCTCAGTGGTCACAAGCCTGGTCACAATAAATAAGAGAATGTAAATAAAAATAAAGCCTCTGGTCGACTAACAGACAAAATCAGAACTACCACACGTCTGATTTCATCCCTGAAATGGTGGCAATCCCTGGAAAACCTCCTTGTAGGCTTTCCTTTCCAGCAGCCTCTATGCCAAACCACCCTGACGACAGATGCGTCCAAGATGGGTTGGGGGCCCACTTGCACGATCTCTCCACTCAGTGTCTTTGGACCTCACAGGAGGTTTCCCTTCACATAAATCTCCTAGAGCTGAGAGACATTTTCAATGCTATCCAAGTCTTTCAGGGCCATCTCAGCAACAAGACAGTTCTGGTCCAAACCGACAATCAGGTAGCTATGTTCTATGTGAACAAGCAAGGCGGAACAGGCTCTCTGTCGCTATGCAATGAAGCTTTGTGACTATGGGCCCTCGCCAGAGAGTTACAAATTCACCTGTTTGCGATATACCTTCCGGGCATTCAAAACTTGTGGGCAGACAAACAGTAGAATACTGCTGCCACACGAGTGGTCCCTTCACTCATACCAGCTTGCTCGAGTGTTTCGAATCTGGAGAACACCAGATATAGACCTCTTTGCAAGTCCACAGAATGCCAAACTTCCCCGATTCTGTTCCAGAATTCCGGCTCAAAACCGTCAGGCAAGAGATGCTTTCCTACTCCACTGGGGACAGGACTTCCTCTATGCCTTCCCACCCATTCCCCTCATTTCCAAGACTTTATTCAAACTTCAGAGAGACAGAGGTCGTATGATACTCATAGCTCTACGTTGGCCACGGCAAACGTGGTATCCTCTTCTTGCGTCTCTCTCAAACCACTCTTCTGGAGTTGGGGAATGCTCCAGATCTCCTGTCACAGGAGGACGGATCCTTACTACATCCCAATCCCCAGTCCCTACATCTCAGGGCCTGGTTACTGAAAGCCTAGAATTCCAGGATGTTAACCTTTCTCAACAAGTAAAGGATATCCTCCTGGCTTCCAGAAAACCTTCCACAAGACGTTCCTACGCTTTTAAGTGGAAAAGGTTCTCTGTCTGGTGTTCACAAAAGGGACTTAACCCCTTTTTAGTACCTGTAGATTTGCTATTAGAGTATCTTCTACAATTATCAACTTCTGGTCTGAAGACCAATTCAGTTAGGGTCCAGAATGGTAGTGTGTTTCATAACTCCAGTCACAAGCCCGTCTACTTTCAGATATGAGAGCCATCTCTCCAAATCAGCCAGCGACCAGAGGTAGTATTGGCCTAAGCGGCAGGCAGTGTGGAGGGAGGCATCAGGAGAGTTCCACTCCCGAGACACCATTTGCTGGAGTTCTGCAGGAAAGGGAAAAGCTCTGGAAGGCTTCCGAATGCCCTGTAAAATGGGATCTGGCTGAGACAGCAGCTGTGGGGGCTGCCATTCTGGAGAATCTGAAAAGCGTAGAGCCTCCACAACTTGAGCAATCAACGCAGGCAATTCATCTTTCCAAAATAGATGTATATCCTGTGTATCATCGTGGCCATCCGCTGAAGCCTCCGATGGTGACTATTCCCTGCCCTTACGGTCTGACGCTTCCACACTGTCATCTGCCAAGGAAACATCATCTTCTGGACCCAAAGGCCTAGTCTCTGAACCCCAAGAGACCTCCTTGGGCCGGCGGCTACCTTCTTTGGGGGCTTCATCCCCTCGAGGACATTTCCGGGACCCCGGCACTGAGTGTGGTGTGATGTGAGTAGAAAAGGACTCTGAGCCAACCACAGAAGGGTATGAATGCCAGAGGGCTCATGCCTTCTTGAAGAGGGCTAGGAAATGGGCATCTGTGGATTGTGGAGGTGCTGACTGTGGAAGTGCCTCGCCAGAACCTAGAGATGGGACCAACAGTGGTGGCTCCAGAGATTCCACTGTAGGGGGACCAGTCCTAGGGTCCGCTGGGACTGGAAGTTTCGAGGCAGAGCTGTCCTTGTCCTGAAGCGCAGTGGGCATCGTACTGGAAGTTTCACCTGGGTGAGCCAAGCACATAGTGCATATCCTATCCTTCGGCTCTCTGTGCTTCCTGCTGCACACAATACACCTCTGCAATGAAGGCATCCTGATGAAGAAAAAGATAAGTTAAGGAATGCCATGAGATGGTATTATGGCCGGCGGGCCCGAGCCCTGCACGGATTTCCCCATAAGATGTCAGCTTCAGCTGTGACCGTGTAGCTGGGAACAGCAAAATGGAATTTCCCCTTAAAATATCCGCTGCAGCTGAGACCGCGTGGCTGGGAGCAGCAAAAAACAAAATGGCCGCCGCTGACAGGAGCACCCGAAAGAAAAAAATAAGGCCCGCGCTCAGAAAACACCACTGCCGACGAGAACACATGTTGCCAGGAGCAAAGCTGTCCAGAAAGCTAGTTTGTTCCCCTGTGAGGAAGAGTTATGTACGGTGAGGGGAGGAGGCGAGAGGGTTAGCACTCCGCTGGACCTCAGAAATAGTAGCAGAGCAGGGGAACCAGGGCAGATGTCGAGACAGGCTGTAGATTAATGATGATTCTGGAGAAAGCTGCTGCCGAGAACTGAGGGCTCCCCCTGCTACCGGCACCGCAGGACCTCGTGACCTAAAGTCGGCTTCCCCCTCGCTGTGGGGAGCTCATATGGTCCTCCTGACCAGGAGCTCAACCTAAACGCAGCAACCAACTGCAGCTGGAAAATCCAGAGGGGCACCTCATGTGCGCCCTGGAAGCATCCAGCAAAGTTAACAAAAAAGAACAAAAAAAACCCTGAAGGAAAAAGAGATAGACACCATCATCTGCTGGAGACAGAGAAAATATTGAGGGCAACCCCTAGGGGTGAAGCTATATGTCTACCAAGGCTCAGCCAATCAGGCTTCTGGTGGTTTTTTCTCTGTCTCCAACATCTGCTGATAGGGGGAGCTAAATCCACTGGTCTAGCAGGATGAATTGGAATGACAATTTCAGCCAAGAAAAGCAGGGGCTGCTAATGAAGGGGGGAAGGGACCTGGACTAACCGGTTTTGGCCCCCCCCCCCCCCCCCCAGTACCAGAACTCTTTGCCGACTGAACAGCCTTGGTTCTCCAAGAGACAAACTCTGAGCTTGTCAGATCCTAATTTGCTTCCAGTTGCCTGCACTGTAATAGAAACCTCTTATTCTTTTTTTTTCTTTTTTTCCTCTATCAAAATTCCTTCAGTGGAGCCCAGACTAACAAGGGCTCATCCCATCTGCTGAAGACTGGCTTGAAGGGAGGGGCTTGCAGCTCTTATACCGTGACATCATCAAAGCCTAGGATTCTCAGTCTCCATCTGCTGGAAGTAGGATATAACCCAGAAATCTGGACTGGACTAGAGGGATAGCACAGTTACTTACCTGTAACAGGTGATCTCTGGGAACAGCAGGAATAAGTCTTCACATATGGGTACGTCGGTACCGACGGAGTCTGCGTGGGAACGCTCCCCAGCGTCCAATCAGAACGCTTTTGGAAGCATCCCAACACACCTGCGTGCTGCCTTCCCGCCTTTCCCAACTGTCTCTCCTCAGTTAAGTTTTAAAGCTGAGACAAAGAGAGAGAGAAAGGGAAAGATAGAGATAGAAAAATGCAACTCCTAGGGGAGGTGGGTGGGTTGTGAAGACTTATTCCTGCTGTTCCCAGAGATCACCTGTTACAGGTAAGTAACTGTGCTATCTCCAGGAACAAGCAGGAATGAGTCTTCACATATGGGGACTCCCAAGCTGAGATGCCTGGGGGAGTCCCAGCAGGTTGCGAATTTGAGAGCCATGCTATTTTACCGAAACCCCAGGCATCCTAGGGATGGAGGGTAGGAGTTGAATTAAAAAGATGTGCTGTGGAACAGCAGGACCAAACAGGATGCCTAGAGAGGAGTCTCTGTGCAGGTGATACTTAGTGGTAATATTGGGAACAATAAACCAACCTGGACCTCACCTGGTGATATTGTAAAGGGGTATATGGAGGTTCATGGGGATTTGTGGATGTGAACCAACAGAATATCCCCAGGGAGTACCTCAATGCAAGGAGAGGTAGATAACTGTACAAAAAAACAGGTTGAGGTCAGAAGCCTTAGGGTGAAAAGAAACAAACCCAGTGGAACTGGGGTAGTTCAATGAGGTAGGACTTTGCGGAAAACGCTGAAGTCCCTATTAGATAAAAACTGAAGCTCTTTTGACTTTAAAGGGACAAAGTTCTTATAGGAGAAGGGAGCTTTAAAGATCCCTATATCCGATAACAAAGAGGAGTGATGAGGCAGTGTAGCCTCTCATCTTCTGAAGAGTCAAAGTCCCTCCTAATTGGAAAGGAAGTATATGGAGGGCTTCAGGTGTATCTAAACTGAAAGGCCTGGTACAAAAACCTCCTCAACTACTAAAGGAAGCGGTTGATTATGGAGAACCCTAAGTATGCTGGGACAGCATGGAAAGGGATAGAGAGTATCTGTCGAGTCCGCAGGGAAATATATATATATATATATATATATGTGTATCAGTATATATATATCTAGGCAGACAGATGGAAATAGTATATAGAGATATATCTACCCACTATCCTATATTGCGAAGCATATATATATATATATAGATATAGATATAGATAGGGAAATAGAGATACATCCCTCATATATGTATATAAACAATATATATATAGATATATATGAGCATAGACATGCAGATGTCCATATACATGCAAATATATATATATATATATATATATATATATTGTGATGCTGCAGACCCTCTGAGAAGGGAAGAAAATGTTTTAAATGCAGGAAAAGTCAAGCACAACCTGCAATATCGCGAGGAACCACATAGGGGGAGCAGGAGGGACATCCGAGGAACTGAGGAACCACACCTCCTTGGTCATGAGGTAATGCCAGCCAGCTTCCAATCAAGAAAGAGAGGAGTGCTTTTTAAAGGGAATTTGGGAAGGTTGGAAAGGAGAACCAGGAGCGGAACCGGCAGAGTCAGGAGAAGCAGAATCAGGAGCAGAGCGGCCAGGAAGAGAACTGGCAGGACAACCCTGGAAAGGAGGATATCCTGAGGAGACAGGACAGCCCTGGAGAAAGGCACAGGCAGGACGGCCTGGGAAAGGAGGACTGCCAAGAGAACCAGCAGAACCAGCAGGTTGGGCAGACATCCGAGTGAATGGGCTGGATATCCAGAAGGTGCAGTAATCCCTGACCAACGGTTTTGCAGGAGGCAGCAGCAGACTCAGAGGTTTGAAGAAAGGAGTCCCCATGGAGAAGGTGGGACAACTCCAGCCAGAGTGAGTGTTTGTTGTACAGAGAGGCAAAGGCGTGGCTGTGACTGTGGTCTAAAGCCAACAGCAAGACGCTTGGAGAGCTCAAGGCCTATTGCTCAGGCCAGGCAGGACCCCAACTGGAGCAGGCCTTAAACCTCACCTGGAGCAGACAAGCTGAGAAGAAAAAGTAACCCATGTTTAACTAAAAGCAGGGTACAAACTGCTGATGTATGGGGAGTACAGGGAGCACAGGAATATTATCCTTGTGAGAATGCGTATGAGATAAGGTGCAAGAAACACGCACCAACTAAGAGACTTGTTAGTGACCAAGCTTTACAGAAAGCTAAGACAAAACACTTGCAAAAGGAAGACAGTTCCCAGTATCTGTGGGCGCAGGACCGACGCCCTGTATTCAACCCTGAGCATTGGGAGGTTGTGCAGAAGATATATGAAAAGCCTTATTACAACTTACCAACAAGTCCTGACTTAGGCTCAGAGGCTTCAGAAGGGGAACCGATGCAGGTGGAATTTGCATCAGACACTGAGATGGACTGTAGCTTCTGTAAGACAGGAAGCTTGGAGTCCTTACTAAGCAACTAAGCTCTGTCTTGGGAGTTGAGACTGTTTGTTTGCCTGCTATACCGTTTACTGTGAAGATAACAGTTTTCCTTTAATGCTTTCTTTTTCTTTATCCTGAAGTAAGGAATCTGTGTTTGACGTTTTTGTGTCCAAGCATATGAAAGGGGAAATAAATGCCTTTCCCTCCACTCGGACCTTTTGTTTTCTGTGGGATTTTGGTACCAAAGGACGCCACCAGGGCTGAAAGTCCCTGGGCCCTGTATGATATCGGCCAAACCCAACCTTAAATGTTTTTTTGTCCCACCTACCTCGCTCCAGTACGCTGCCAAGGTAGGCCTTGTGACAATATATATATATATATATATATATATATATATATATACACACATATACCCATGTCCGCACATGGGGTATGTGGAGAGAGAAAGATTTATCTAACCACAAGAAGGGAGGTACCTGCTTGGGAAGATAGTTAGAGATTCTGTATTTCCTGGGTATGGATAGGAAGCCCAGGGAGTTCTCTCACTGGCAAGAGAAGTCTAAAGTCCTCTATGAACTCTAGTTCGGGGACAGCCAGGAATGGAGACCTACCTGGAAAATGCAGAGGATGTTGTAAATCTGCATACAGTAAGTCTGAATCCTTCCATAATTCCAGCAGGTAGCTGGAGAAAAGATGCAATAAAGATACCATATGTACCCCTCATGAGGGTAAAAAGGGGTATGGTGCATTCTTGTGCTCAACATGGATTACGCCATGAAGAGTTGAGGATGGAAGGAAAAGACAAGACAAGGATTGTCTATACCAGGGGTCGGCAACCCGCGGCTCCGGAGCCGCATGCGGCTCTTTCTCACCTTTGCCGCGGCTCCGGAGCACACTGCCCGCTTTAAACGTCGCGTTATGGGCTCCCTCCATGTCAGCTCCCTCCCTTCTTCTGCAGCCGCGGTTCCCTGTCTCTTAGGGAACCGCGGCTGTGCTTTTAAAATCATCTCGGAGCCCTTCCTGTCTTGACGGGCTCCGTGCAGCATTGTCCCGCCTCTAAAGGAAGGTTGGAGGCGGGACAATGCTGCACGGAGCCCGTCAAGACAGGAAGGGCTCCGAGATGATTTTAAAAGCACAGCCGCGGTTCCGTAAGAGGCAGGGAGCCGCGGCTGCAGAAGAAGGGAGGGAGCTGACATGGAGGGAGGGAAGCAGATATGAATGGATGGATGGAGGGGGGGGGCTGACATGGAGGGAGGGAGCAGATATGAATGGATGGAGGGAGGGGGGCTGACATGGAGGGATGGAGGGGGCTGACATGGAGGGAGGGGGGCTGACATGAAGGGAGGGAGCTGATATGAATGGATGGAGGGAGGGGGGCTGACATGGAGGGATGGAGGGGGGATGAATGGAGGGAGGGGGGGCTGACATGGAGGGAGGGAGCAGATATGAATGGATGGAGGGAGGGGGGCTGACATGGAGGGATGGAGGGGGCTGACATGGAGGGAGGGGGGCTGACATGGATCGAGGGGGGCTGACATGGAGGGATGGAGGGGGCTGACATGGAGGGAGGGAGCAGATATGAATGAATGGAGGGAGGGGGGCTGACATGGAGGGATGGAGGAAGCTGACATGGAGGGAGGGGGGCTGACATGGAGGGAGGGAGCTGATATGAATGAATGGCGGGTGGGGGGCTGACATGGAGGGATGGATCGAGGGGGGCTGACATGGAGGGATGGAGGGGTCTGACATGTAGGGAGGGTGCAGTTATGATTTGATGGAGGGAGGGGGGCTGACATGGAGGGAGGGATGGAGGGGGCTGACATGGAGGGAGGGGGGCTGACATGGAGGGATGGATCGAGGGGGGCTGACATGGAGGGATGGAGGGGGCTGACATGGAGGGAGGGAGCAGATATGAATGGATGGAGGGAGGGGGGCTGACATGGAGGGATGGGGGCTGACATGGAGGGAGGGAGCTGAGATGAATGGATGGCGGGAGGGGGGCTGACATGGAGGGATGGAGGGGGCTGACATGGAGGGAGGGGGGCTTTCATGGAGGGAGGGAGCAGATATGAATGGATGGAGGGAGGGGGGCTGACATGGAGGGATGGAGGGGGCTGAAATGGAGGGAGGGTGCTGATATGGATGGATGGATGGAGGGAGGGAGGGGGGCTGACATGGAGGGAGGGAGCTGATATGGATGGAGGGAGGGGGGCTGACATGGAGGGATGGAGGGGGCTGACATGGAGGGAGGGGGGCTGACATGGAGGGGGCTGACATGGAGGGATTGGGGAGGCGGGCTGACATGGAGGGAGGGAGCTGATATGGATGGAGGGAGGGAGGGAGGGGGCTGACATGGAGGGATGGAGCACTGGTAATGGGGTTGAGGGGACGAGCACTGGAAATGAGCTGATTAGGGGAGGCTAGGACTGGTAATGAGCTGATGGGGGTAGGACTGGTATTGGGCTGATTAGGGGAGGCTAGCACTGGTAATGGGGTTGAGGGGGGATTAGCACTGGAAGCGAGCTGATTGGGGGGCTTTGACTGGGCATGGGCTGATTGTGGGGAGGGGAGGATAGAGCTGCTGGCCCTGGAAGATAACTGGGGGCTAAGGCTACAAATGGGCTGATATGAGGTAATGGGAGAATGGAACTGGATCTGAGAGGGGCTGCCATGGTATTTGTACTAGAAGGGACTGGTCAGTGGGGAAGGAGGGGGACTGGAAGGAAATGGACACCAGTGGCAATCATGGGAATGCAAGTTGACATTGGAAGGTACTGGGAGTGAGGACTGGAAAGGGGCTGATATTGGGGAGGGTTACTGGGACTGGAAATAGGCTGATGGAAAGAAGTGAAGAAAACGAAAGAAGAGATAAGAACTGGCAGATGGACCATAGACCACAGAAAGAGAGCTAAGAGAAGACAGGAAAGCAGAAGCCTCAGATCGGGACCAGCATGATCAAAGAATAAATTGGTCAGACAACAAAGGTAGAAAAAATAATTTTATTTCATATTAGTGATTTGACTACAAAATCATCATAATTTTGAAATCAAATATTGTTACTTCTTGTTGTTATATTTTCTGGCGTATTTTTTTTGGTGTGCGAAGGAAGAGGGGTAGTCTTATACGGCGAGTATAGGCCAAACACCTATATTTTAACAGGAAAAGTAGGGGGTCGTATATAGCATTAAGGTAAGAAACAATATATGCAGTGTTAGATTTGTTTTAAATGTCGCAATGGTTTTGCGGCTCCCAGTTTTTTTTTTCCCTTCGGAAACGGGTCCAAGTGGCTCTTTATGTCTTAAAGGTTGCAGACCCCTGGTCTATACTGATAGAAAAACCCCTCCCTGGTGAAGGGGTCCCCTGGAGATGTGAAGCAATCCAGGGAATTGGATAATTCTTTAGGTATTCTCTTAATTAAAGGCTTGTGTTTAATTAAGAAGCCTTTAATGGAAAAATGGTAAGGGCAGGGAGAACCCCGCAGGCATGACTAGGTAAAGCCCTTCCTAACCATCTGACATCATGTGCTCTCTAACAAGGCCCCATAGTGTAGAGCTGCTCCGAAGAGATGCAGAGAGCATGTTGCAGGTTAATTAGAAGAAAAACTGGTGTTTAAGAGCCAGTAGGTATCATGAACCATTCCGCCAAGCCTAAGGATTGAGGAAGGCCAAGGATAGACGAAAAGGTAATGTGTCTGCAACAATAGCCAGAAAAGGTTATTAAAAACCTTCTGGGACCTAGAGGTAAGGCCAGAACCATTGAAAATGGAGAACAAGCCCTGGTGGCTTGGTCAGCAAGTCAGTGGTCTAGCCAGTAAGAACCCTTGCAGTTCTAACTATTGATAGGGCAGCAGTAGAAATCTCATGTCCCAACATTGGGAAAGAAATACAGACATAAGTAGGAGTGGTAAGACTCCACTATTGTCTGAGAGCTGCCAGAAAAATTAAGAATGCATGGGGAGACCACTTTGAAAGAAAACCTAAGGCTTAAGGAGAAGCCCTCAGTCAAGTGGTCTCACTCTTACAGACGAAATGTCGTAGTAAGAGTTGCAGAGTTGAAAAGAAGACTTACGGTGGAGTAAATCTTTGAAGTAATATGAGATATGCGGATACAGGAGAAAAAGTCAAAGGTAAAGGCAACCTTATTGACAGTTGTTACTCCTCTGAGTAGTCCAGAGGATGAGGAGTAACTGCATAAACCTGTAGAGCATAATCAACTTAAGAAGCTCATGGAGCTGATAGTTAGGATGTCCCCCTAAGAGGGACATATGTAAAGTTAGGATGGAATTAATGTAGATGCTTGTAGTGGTAGGAAGCAAACTACAGGATCCAAACCTCAAACAGGAAAAAGGATTCAGGGAAGAGTCTATTAGCAACCCTGCGGCTGCTGGGTTTGCTGAACCCGTTGAGGTTGTGATTTCCTGAGCCTGGTTGATTGTTTCCCTTGCCTGGGAGGATCTGCATGATGTGTAGAAGATGGATAAAACCTTCTCCCATTAAGGGAACAAAGCTTATTAGCAGACTTTCTACAAACTGGGATAGAGGAAGGCATAGACAAGCCTCTGAAAGCAATAGTGTCAGTGGTTAACTGAGCAACCTGGAGTAAAGTCTCTTTATTAAAGAGATTCTCTCCAGTGCAAGGAGCATTTCCCAGTTGATCTTGTAGAGATTTGTCCAAGTCTGAAGCTTGGAGCCAGGCTCTACGTCGTGCTCCTATGGCTATAGCAGAAGTTCTGCTAACAGACTCGAAAGAGTCTAGGGAAGCACAAGTAAGGAACTTAGAAATATTTTGAGCATGATTGACTAACATAGAAAGATCTGCTCTTTTAGGCTCTTGGAGGAAAGAGGTCAAAAGCAATACATCTTTTGTGACCTCCTCAAGAGATAATCCCACATAGAAAATATATGAAAGGATTCTTGCTGAAAGCGTAGATGCCTGGAAAGTTTGACGTCCAAAGGCATCTAGTGTCTTAGCCTCACGACCTGGCGGATAAGAAGAGTGCTTCTTAGTACTCCTAACACGCCTCATTGCTGATTCTACAACAAGAGAACGATGAGGGAGCTGAGGCTTTTGAAAACCTGGAGAAGGGGGCACCCTGTATAGGAGATCAGTTGCCCTAGAAGGTGGGGATACCATTAGAGGAGTTTCCCACGTTCTAAATAAAAGATCCTGCAAGGTTTGATGCAAAAGAAACATAATGACTTCCTGTGGATTACAGGAGATCTGTGTAGGTTGTGGATCCCCTGGTGCAGGGTCTTGACCAGGTATGGAAATGGCCAGAGACTTGGCCATATCAAGCAGGAAAGCTTGAAAAGAAGTCTCCCCAGAGGGGAGTTCTCGAGGAAGAGGAGGAAGAACTAGATCTGTTGAAGAACTAGTTCTAGCATCCACCGGTTTATTCAGATTCTGTAGAACAGAAGATCTGGAGGGGTGGAGCATCGGATTATCTTTGAAAGATAGTTGTCGGTACCGCTGAAAAGTGGTACTGCAACTGGTCGGTAGCAAATCGTCCATGCTAGGGATCGATTCCAAACTCGGTATGGAGGGAAGCGAGCCGGCTGAAAGGAGCATGGGAGGTACCGACACCAATGTTGCTGTCGATACCGGTACCGGGATCGGTACTGTCGGTGACACCGATATATGAAGATCAGTCTGTAATGGCACTATCGGTACCGTGGAAACCGAATCTGGCAGACATTGATCATCGGTGGAATGTCTATGGTACCGTCTGCAGTCGGTACCGAGGCGGGTCGGTACCCATTCATCCAGACTAGAGATCGATTCAAGACTCGGCATCGAAAGAAGCGAGTCTATCGATGCATACCTGGAGGGTACCGACGTGGATGCCAGCATCGGTATCGGGACCAATGTGGGAAGACCGGTCGGTAGCGGCTCTAACGGCACCGAGGATACCGAGAGCGCTCGACTGCGATCATCGGTGTGGAGTATTTCATCCAGCACCATTGGCCATGCCGGGGTACTGGCACCGCTCAAAGCGGATACCACCACTGGGTATGGCTCAGGCATGTTCACCGAGGTGAAAATCCCGGGAACAGCCTGAAACCCCGTTAGTGCTTTTGAGACAGAAGCCTCCCGCCGGGGTTTTGCCAAAATGTCCTTGGGGGCAAGCTGAAAGGCATCTCTATGATATATATGAGATCTACCACCCGAGGACTGGCTAGTCTTTACAGACTTTTGTTTGGTTACCTGATCCTGCGAAAAAGAAGATGTAGCTGATACCCTCAGGTCTGAGGGGAACGACGTATCGAGTTGAGCTCGATGCTGAAAACTTCTTGTAGAAATAAAAGTGCAGGATGGACACTCCAGGGGATGGTGTTCAGGTCCCAAACATTGAAGGCACCAATTATGGGTGTCTAAAACTAATTTGTAAGTGCCACAATTAACACGCATTCTAGTGGCTAGCATTTCCCTGAGGGAAAGTGAAGAGGCCTAGCAGGCCGAAACCTGTGAGGCACTAACTGGAACAAAAGTTCCCACAAGGGGGAAAATTTTTCAGAAAAAAAGAAAAAGAAACACCAGCAGTGCCGGTGCGTCGATGGAAGGTAGACACGACCACAAGAAAAAACAAAAATAAAGGAAGAATTTTCTGCGGTGACAGGAGGACGTCCTGCCGGCTCCGCGGAAAAACGAAAACTGAGGAGAGACAGTTGGGAAAGGCGGGAAGACAGCACGCAGGCATGTTGGGATGCTTCCAAAAGCGTTCTGATTGGACGCTGGGGAGCATTCCCGCGCAGACTCCGTCAATACCGACATACCCATATGTGAAGACTCATTCCTGCTTGTTCCTGGAGATAAGGAATTGTAGTTTAATGATGCTTTAACTGAAAAAAAGCACTTTCTAGAATTCACTTTAAATCTGTTACCTTCATGGAGAGTACCCTAGATCTACTAGTGCTGGAAAGAGTAAATACCACACCAGCGAAGCCACTGCAGACTCAACTGCAGTCACAGAATACAGGAGGGGTTCTGCTGCGCTGTCACCAAGGACAGCAAAAACTCAGTGCCCACCCCCACTCTTTTTTAAATGTATTTATTCAGTTACTCACCTTTTTCAAAACATTCCAAGGTGAGGTATGAACTAAAAATACATCATAAGCAATACAAAATTTAAAAATGTCAGTAGTGAATATAAAAAAGTGGATGGTGTAGCTCAAACAGTCATACACACCTCCTGTCTCTGCTCCCTCCCTGGCCTCCCTCTCTAGGCGCTGACGTAAGAGTTCTTGCTGCTTTTCCAAATACTGTTTGATGAAGCTGTTCTGGCTCATCTCTTCACCAAGCTGTGGGAAGAAAAGAACACAAGGATGATGAAGACTCCATCAAGCTTCATCCAGTTCTTCCCCCCAGAAAGTCACAAGGAACTTGAAGTTCACTCGGATCATTGCTAGTTCGTTTACTCAAATTGAGGATAGAAAAAAGAGCAGGAAGACTCAAGACAGCTGTTAATAAAAGCAATGAGAACTACCCCCCCCCCCCCCCAAAAAAAATATATTCACCAACAAGCTGACCCTTGTGAGATTCAGATCCTGGGGTTCCAAGCCTGCCTCCTCTCTCAGAGAATCACATCCTCTGGTTCCATGTCCACCCACTCTATAGGAGGATCAGATCTTCAGGTTCCATGCCAACCCCCCCCCCCCCCCCCCTCTGGAAGGATCAGATTCTCGGATTCCATGCCCATCCCCTCCCTGGGAGTGTCTGATCCTTGGGTTCTATACCCACCCACTCACTGGGAGGGTCAGATCCTCAGGTTCCAACCCACTCTTTCTCTGAAAGGATTAGGTCTCCAGGAACATGCAGGAAGTCAGTCCTCCTTATGGGTGACATCGGCACCGACAGAGCCCGTGCGGAGCAATTCCCCAGCTTTCAAAGAAAGCCTTTGGGATTGCTGCCACACATGCATGGTCCTCTTCCTACCCAAGGGTGCCATCTTGCTCAGTCTCCCTTTTTCCACGGAGCCCTTTGGACGCACGTCCTCATCCCTCGGAAAAGGTTTTTCCTTTTGGCCTTCTATTTTCCAGTCCTCTACCCATCCTTCCCCTTCTCTACCTTTTTAGAGCTGTTAGGGGATAGTTTTCTTCGCCTTTTTTGCCAACGGGCTTCGTGCCCTTTATCTAACCGCTAGCTGCGTGGGTCTTCGACCTCGCAGGGGCCATTTTTGCCCCTATGGCCACCAGATTCAAAAAATGCGATAGATGCTCAAAGAACATGTCGCTTACGGACACCCATGACTGTTCTCTGCGGTGCCTCGGCGCTGATCATGATCCGGAGCTCTGTTCGCTCTATAAGAAAATGTCCTCTAAAGCCCTGCTCAGTCGTAAGCAGAAGTCCGAAGATATTTTCAGAAAGGCCGCTTCAGAATCCCTGTTGGCACCCTTGGTCGTCTCTCCTCTGGTGGGATCCCCCACCTCAGCCCCATGCTCTCGGCAGCACGCCGACCAGAGGTCCCCTGAAGTGGAGTGATGCAAGAAGAAGAAGGTCTCAAAGTTGCTGTTGGGGGTCCCGACAAGCGTGAGCGTTCCTCCACTCGGTCGCTTAGCCCTCTTCAGCGTTTCCGAGAGTCGGACAAGGAGTGGTCCCGCAAGGTACCCCGCACAGATATGGAGGCTTCCAGCGAAGGCACCCAGTCTCCTGAGGGTCATCCTGATGAGGACCCCCTCTCCTCCCCGATGCCCGATCCACTGACCCCGGAATTGGCGTCACAGGGCCCCACGCTCACGTGGGAGTTCCACATGCTGGCGCTGGAACGCAGCATTTCTGCATTCATCACTTCCCAGCAGGCGCTCACAGCCAGCTTCACTGACTCGCACCCAGAGACCGTGGGTCCCTCGTGTGGGACACCGAAATCCATCCTTGAAACCCCCGAGAGCCGCAGGCCTCATGAGGGTCCTCGATGTCGGTCTTGCTCGCCCTCCCGTTCCTCGGGGGCAAGGTCTTCCAGGGCCTCCGGCTCCAAGCAGGTCTCGGCCGCTGGAAAGGGTGACGTGCCCGGCTTGGACTCCTCAACTGAGTTCTCAGACTGGGAGTCCGATGGGGACACCTCCCTGGAGACCCATACTCATCAGGATCTTCCTTCGAACCCCTCCCTACCCGCATTTCAGCAGCGCTCGCCACCCAAGGACACCTCCTTCCTGGTGTTCGTCCAGTATATGGCACGGGCTCTTAACCTGGCCACTCAGGCCAAGGAGGATCCTCAAGCTGAAGAACTCAACATTCTTCAGTACGAGTCCCTGCCTAGGGAGTCTCTCACTGTCCCAGCTGCTGCTCCGCATGTGGGAGGCACCCGCCTCGGTCCCCATCGTGAGTAAGCACCTCAACATTATGTACAAGGTACAATGTGGCCCTGGGTTCAGAAAGACCCAACTTCCCCACACCTCCATGGTGGTGGAGTCGGCCATGACGAAACAGAAGAGCCCCAAATCGCACTCGTCGGTTCCCCCAGGCCGAGAGTCGAGAGCCCTTGACGCCCTGGGCCCAAGGCTTACCAAGGCTCCATGCTCTCATCGCATTCAAGCGTACCAACTCTACATGGGCATGTTCTTGCGCGACTTAGCCAAGGAGCTCGGAGGTTTCTCCGCGGGCCTCGAGGGCGAGCCTCTCAATAGGTTCAGTGCCCTGATGAAGTCCGTCGCAGACTGCTCTAAATACCTCTCCTGAGCCGCCTACGATGGATTTGAGTCATCGGCTCGGGTGGCGGCTGCGAGCATCGGAGTCTGCCACCAGGCATGGCTCCAGTCGTCAGATTTGGAGCAGTGGGTGCAGGAAAAACTCCTGGACGCAAGCAGCTCTTCGGCATGCTGATGGAAGATACAGCTGCGGAGATAGACAGAGTTTGTCACCAGAACCCGTCGCGCAAGACCTCCACCCTCCCCCGGAGAAAGCAACAGGCCAAGAAGTCTTTCTTTCTCAGGAAAGGCCTTCAGTACCGTGGCTACCCACTGTACCTGACCACCCCCACGCCAACCACTCCGGCGCAGTATAAGTCCGGCCAAGGGCATTGCAAGCTGGAAGGGCCAAAGTCCAAACCCCAGCTCCACCACAACCCGCACAGGGGTTTTGATGCCATTGGCATAGCCCCTCGCCCTCTGGCGATGCAGCAGCCAGTGGGGGGACACCTTTCTTCTTTCACCCCTCTGTGGGCTTCCATCACCTCGAACGCCTGGGTTCTCCAGGTCATCTGAGATGGCTGTTGCCTTCGC
This sequence comes from Ichthyophis bannanicus, assembly GCA_033557465.1. Classification (NCBI taxonomy): domain Eukaryota; kingdom Metazoa; phylum Chordata; class Amphibia; order Gymnophiona; family Ichthyophiidae; genus Ichthyophis; species Ichthyophis bannanicus. Next base: position 130,083,900 of record CM066048.1, read on the forward strand.
TTCGACAGGCTTCCACCTCCCTTCTCTCCGGCAGAGCCTCCTCAACTCCCCGTGCACCAGATGTTTCTGTAGTGGGAACTAGTCTCTCTCCTCGCCCAACGGGCGGTCGAGAAGGTCCCTCCGCACCTTCAAGGTTGGGGCTTCTATTCCTGGTACTTCCTAGTCCCAAAGAAGACGGGGGATCTGCGGCCCACCCTCGACCTATGAAAGTTAAACAAATTCTTGGTATGGGAGAAATTCAAGATGTTATCCCTTGGCGTTCTGCTGCCCTTCCTCCAGCAGGGCGACTGGCTATGCTCCCTGGATCTAAAAGACGCTTACACTCGCATCTTGATCCACCCCCAGCACAGGCAGTACCTGCGCTTCAGGATGCAGGGAGAGCATTTCCAGTACAGGGTGCTCCCCTTCGGCCTTGCATCCACACCATGGGTCTTCATGAAATGCCTCTCTGTGGTCTTCGCCTGTCTCAGGGTGTACCGGTCTTTCCCTACCTCGACGACTGGCTTGTTATGGGATCCTCGGTCGAGGAAATCCGGCGAGAGATGTCGCGCATAATCCTTCTGTTGGAAGGCCTCGGATTCTTGGTCAACTACCCAAAGTCCCACCTTGAGCCAGTGCAGGCCTTAGAGTTCATCGGGGCATGCCTCGATACTCACCGGGTGACCGCATTCTTGCCAGCGGATCACGCCGACTACCTCCGAGCACTGGCAGCTTGGGTCCAAAGCACCCTGGGGTCACAGCTCGGACTATGCTACGCCTCCTGGGCCAAATGGCCTCCATGGTCCATGTGGTTCCCTATGCCCGGCTACACATGCAGACAGCTCCGTGGTGCCTCAGCATCCAGTGGAGCCCATCCATCGGCCACCTCAGGGACCCCATCAGGGTCTTTCCCAAACTTCGTTTGTCCCTGAGTTGGTGGCAGAACCCCCCCAACCACCTCCGGGGGTTGCCCTTCCAGCCCCCACAGCATGACGAGGTGCTGACAATGGATGCTTCCCTGTTAGGGTGGGGAGCCTACTGCGGATCATTGTGCACGCAGGGGCAGTGGTCGCTTGAGGAAGCTCAGCAGCAAATAAACTTGCTCAAACTCCAGGCGATCCGGTGGGCCCTGAGGGCCTTCGAGGGCCACCTCAAGGGGCGGTCGGTACTTGTGCAGACCTACAACCGTGTAACGATGTTCTACGTCAACAAGGAAGGGGGTACCGGATCTCACTCCCTCTGCCGGGAAGCGGTCCTCCTCTGCTCCTTTGCCGTCCTTCCGAAGATGTCTCTCAGGGCGGCCTACCTTCCGGGTCAGGAGAATGTCCTGGCGGACAGGCTCAGCAGGATCCTTCACCTTCACGAGTGGCGCCTGGACCCAGGGGTGGCGGGCTGGCTGTTTCTTCGCTGGGGGACGCCGGCGATACCTATTCGCCAGTCCCCAGAATGCGCAGTTTCCCCTCTTTTGAAGGCCGGTATCGCACCCGGGCAGGGAGAGTCCGGATGTGTTTCTTCTGAGTTGGTCCTACTCTATGCATTCCCTCCCACCCCGCTCATTGTGAGAACCCTCCTCAAGGCTCAGCAGGACTGGGCATCGATGATCCTCATAGCCCCCTCGTGATTCCCGCTTCTGCTCCGGCTATCGACAGAGCCCCCTGATCTCCAGGAACAAGCAGGAATGAGTCTTCACATATGGGTACGTCGGTACCGACGGAGCCTGCACGGGAATGCTCCCCAGCATCCAATCAGAAAGCTTTTGGGAGCATCCCTCGCGCCTGCGCGCTGACTTCCCGCCTTTCCCACTGCCTCTCCTCAGTTTTCGTTTTTCCGTGGAGCCGACAGGACGTCCTCCTGTCACCGCAGAAACTTTTTTCCTTTAAAATTCTTATTTCCTTGTTTTCTTGTGGTCGCGGCTGTCTTTCCCGCCGATACCGGTACCGCCGGTGCTTTATTCTTTTCTTTTCTAAACTTAGAGAAATTTTTTCTCCTCAGTTTTTGTTTTAACTTTTGGGCCTACCAGGCCTCTCCAACATGGAGCCTTCTTCCCCTAAGAAGTGCCTTCACTGTGGAAACATGGTTTTCTTTTTAGACTCCAATGCTTGGTGTCTAACCTGTTTGGGGCCTGACCCTTTTTTCCCTGATCCATCAGGCTGTATTATTGGGAGAAGACCTTCCCTTTTTCGAGTTTCCCTTGATGCCGTTTTTCCTCCTGAGGTGAGGACACCGGTTTATTCTTCTCTCCAGGATCAGGTAACCCACAAACAGTCTGTTAAGACTAGCCAATTCTTGAAGGGTAAGTCTCATGCCCAGCATGATGACGGCTCCGGCCTTGCCCTCAAGACCCCATTGGCAATAAAACCCCGGCGGGAGTCTTCGGGCTCCAAAGCATTTACGGGGTTTCAGGTTGTTCCTGGGGCTCACCCCTCACAGAACATACCTGAGCCATGCTCGGGGGTGGTATCCGATTCGAGCGGTACCGATCCCCCGGCATCAGCACCAGTGTCGAGTGTTCCACTCTTCACCTGGGATCGTCATCTGGTGTCCTCGGTACCTTCGGGGCCGATCGATACGACCCAGATTGACTTTCCTGTATCTTCGCCATGTTCGGGGTTGGTATCGGCTTCGACCGGTACCGATACCCCGACATCGGTGCCGGTGTCGATCCATATCGTTTCCGTCTACGCAGTACCGAGGATATTCACCAGGGCTCTCTGGCTACCTCGGTACCGCTTCAGCAGCCCCCGATTACTGCTTCGATGACATTACCATCTCCGATACCGGTATCGGTATCGATGTCGATTCCTGCAGTTCCATCGGTGCCATCGATCCTTTCTATGCCTAGCTTAGAATCGATACCGGGCACTGATGATGCAGTACTAACTGCCTCGAATCAGAACTGTCAGTATCACTGTCCATCTAGCAGGATTCTTTTTCTGCACCAGTCCAGTATGTCTTCTGGTGCTCAAGCTGCTCCTTCAACCTCAGCTTACCCAGGAATAGTTCCTATTGGAGATCCTTCTTTTCAGAAATTTCTCCTTGACATGGCAACCTTTCTTGCCATTCCTATTCCTGGCTCTACTCTTAACCAAGATCCTGCAGAAAAGGAAAATATAATGCTTCCTTTACATCATTCTTTGCAGGATCTTCTTCTGAGGATATGGGAATCACCTTTAAAGGTTCCTTCGCCTTCTACAGCCACTAATGTTCTGTATCAGATGCCTCCATCTCCGGGATTTCAAAAAAACCAACTTCCACATCATTCCATTGTAGTGGAATCAGCAATGAGGAAGGTAAGAAGCAAGAAGAAGCATTCTTCTTATCCGCCAGGTCGTGCATCTAAAGCACTTGATGCCTTTGGACGTCAAACCTTCCAAACTTCTATGCTGGCTTCAAGAATTATTTCATATATTTTTTATATGAGTCTGACACTTCAGGAGGTCACAGAGAAATTATCTCTTCTGTCCCCTTTTTTGTCAGAGCCTAAGGCCACTGACTATTCCTTGCTTCTTAATCATAGCAGGAATATCTCTTGGTTTCTTTCTCGTGCTTCTCTAGACTCTTTTGAGTCTGTTAGCAGATCCTCTGCTATTGCCATTGGAGCACGTCATAAAGCCTGGCTGCAAGCTTCAGACTTGAACAGATGGGCACAACATACACTGGGTAATTCTCCTTGTACTGGAGAAAATCTCTTCAATAGAGAGGCTTTACGTCAGGTTGCTCATTGCTCCACTGAATTCCCTGGTTCTGGAAACCATCCTAAGCCTTCTTTTTCCCCAGGACGTAGGAAATGTCCTACCAAACCTTCTTTCCCTAAGAAAAGAAGGTTTCACCCTTCTCCTGCCCATCCTCCAGATGTACCCAAGCAAGGGACATCTCATCCTAGTCTGAAGTCTCCAGACTCTAACCAGTCTAATCATAACCAGCAACCATAGGTTCCTGTATGTTACAATCTACAGTTAACTTCTTCTTAGCAGAAGTTTATTCTTCAAACTCTACACTGGTTTTTTTCTTTTTCAGTATGCTAAGCTGTTAGGATACTTTTGTCCATGGGTTACAGAATTCTCCCCTTCTGACTACTACGAAGGGAGGTTACAACTATCCCATGATAGTTTCTGTCCCCACATGGACATCTTTTCCTTCAGCTGACTTACCATATGGTAAGTCACCTTCCAACCCCCTCTCTTCCAGGGTTTCCCCTGCTTGAGTGGATACCATACTGAAACACTTCTCTATCTTTCCAGTGTAGACTTTTTGTTATCCTTCAATGCATGCTCTGAACAACTCATCAGACAGGGACGGGAATATCGCCGCTCCCTTTGTCTGTTTTCTCTCTGTTTTTATACAGGAGAATCCCCTCTGCTGTTTTGTTCAGTTGCTGTGCATGCAGGAGTTCCAGTGATTACTTTAGTGCTCATTGCAAGCTACTTTCAACTATCTTGCATAATACTACTCACTGCAGGTTATCTTCTTCTAGCCATATCCTTTCCTAGGATGTGGCAACACACCTGACTTCAGTCAGTTTTATCTCATAATTCTCCTGCACAATGTTCTCTGCAATCTTCAGAGAAGCTTACTACTATGGGCCCTTGCTACAGAGCATTGAACTTTATCTCTGAGGGTTTTTTCCATATAGTAGAAAAAACCTATATAATCATTCCATGACTATATGGGTTCTTTATACCCTCGTCTCCTGTTGTGATACAGAAGACAGGCTTTTTCTGCGTGAATGTCCAAGGAGTTCCCAATCTTGCAGGAATCTACCCCTTTTTTCCTTACAGCTTGGCATTATGCTTTTCTGCTCCACTTGGACAACGCATACTCTTTTAGTGTACCTGATACCCCTGTGTCCCTTGGCTGGGTCATCCTGGTGTCTTAGTTTATGCGTTTTTCTTTTGTCCCTTGGGACATGTCAGAGTCCTAAAGTACTCCTGACGTGCTCTTGCCAGACTGCTATTATCCTCTGTTTTTTCACGCAACCATCCTGGTTATTCCACTGAACTACATTCCTGCACCGCAGAAATAGATTCTCTATATATCTTCCGGTGGTTTTCACCCCCTTATTATTAGATGAATCTTTTCCCATCACATTCCCCATGTGAATGTTTTTGTAGAGCTCAGTTGCAGGCATGTATCCTCAGACTTATATTCATGTATGTATAAGTCCTATACATACATATTTCTGTAATCTATGTGGGCATAAGTCATGCCCATCTATATATATATATATATATATATATATCTCACACATATCTAGACATATATGCACATATATATAGATATGTATGTCTCTCCATGTATATATATATTTATATATATATATATATATATGCCCATTGGGAGATGTCCATAGGACGCTATGTATTACCTACTATCTCCCTAACTGTCTGTGCTATAAAGCTTTTACCTTCTTAAGAGGTCCAGACAGTCAACTTGCCTATTCTCATGTGGCTCAGTAAGTGGGAGCGGTTCTACACACAATTACTGCTGTGATGTCAACAGCTTCTATTTTTGTTATAGATCTCCCTGTCTATGAAGTATCAAACTTCAATGTCTTCCTATCTCTTACCAGCTAGGAAAGACGGTGTACATCTTCAGTATTTCTGAGTACACTTCTATTCTCATTGGGAATAGGGGCTTTTTTCCATACCCCCTCTTCCCTTCAGGACTGGGCTAATTCTCCAGATCGGTCAGTCTTCTTCTTTTAGTCCTCAATGTTAATAACTCTGTACCTAAAAGAGTTTTCAGCTTTTTCCCATAAAGCTTTCCTTTGAAGACCTGCCGTTCTTCTCCTGCCCCAGTTGACACCTGGGTTACCTGCCCATTCCAGGTTTGGAACATCATCCTCACTGCTGTGAAGTTACCTTGAGGATTCCGCTACTGCATCTACAGTACACTCCATCACAGTTCTACTTCCTACAATCCAGTAGGTAAGCTCTATATTGTACTAGTTCATTAAATATTTTAATGATACTTGACATACATTCTAAAGACTCATTTTTTCTGTAGTCTTTAGATTCGCTGTTCCTCTACAGCTCTTCTCTATTCAACTCCTACCCCCCATCCCTCAGGGGATGCCGGGGATCCAGGTTTGGGAAATGCCGTCCTGTTCCAGGGATACGCATTTTATGAGATCTCCCCTGGCACCCACAGCTAGGGAGTCCCCATATGTGAAGACTCATTCCTGCTTGTTCCTGGAGATAGCACAGTTACTTACCTGTAACAGGTGATCTCTGGGAACAGCAGGAATTAGTCTTCACAACCCACCCACCTCCCCTAGGAGTTGTATCTATCTATCTCCTTTCCCCTTTCTCTCCTTCTGTCTCAGCTATGAAACTCAACGAGGAGAGGCAGTGGGAAAGGCGGGAAGTCAGCGCGCAGGCGCGAGGGATGCTCCCAAAAGCTTTCTGATTGGATGCTGGGGAGCATTCCCGTGCAGGCTCCGTTGGTACCGACGTACCCATATGTGAAGACTAATTCCTGCTGTTCCCAGAGATCACCTGTTACAGGTAAGTAACTGTGCTTTCCTCTGGGCTCTGCTCCAGGTCTACTAACGCAGGAGTAGAGATGGGTGCAGCACCCGAACCTAGCCTCCTTATCCCTCACAGCCTGGCAGCTGAACAGGTCTCCCTAACTTCATTGGCTCTCCCAGAGGTCGAGGAGGTCCTCCTCACGTCAAGGAAGGACTCCACTAGATGAGCCTATGCCTTCAAGTGACAGCGCTTCTCGGTCTGGTGCTCAGGGCTCCAGATCGACCCAGTCTTGTGTCCCATTTGATGGGTCCTTCAGTACCTCCTCCATCTCTCGAGGGAAGGTCTGAAGTTCAACTCAATGTTATATGTATAAATGTAAAAATGTAAATATGTATAGTCCAATCTCTAAGACACTAATTCTGTGTGCTGTGCCTTACCCCCAAATCTATGTATATATTTGCCCCAACTTTTCTGTCTTGATTTGACAACTCCCAAAGATGTAATCAAACCACTACTGATCACTGGAAGTGGCGGTATATAAGTGTGTACTAAATAAATAAACTCCGTCAGGTTACACGAGCATCATCTCGGCAAACCACCTCCCCGTCAAGGGAAAGCCCCTCTTGGGGCAGCCGTTGGTCTCTCGCTTTATGCGGGGTCTTTTGGTATCCAAGCCACCCATCCAGCCTCCCCCGGTGGAATGGGACCTGAATGTGGTGCTCATGCAGCTGACACGTCCACCCTTCAAGCTGATGGCAACATGCTCGCTTCGGCACCTGTCCTAGAAGGTGGCCTTCCTGGTGGCGCTGACCTCGGCCTGCCGAGACAGTGAGCTCCAGGCTCTCATGGCTGATGCCCCTTACACCAGGTAAGGATTCTCCGTACCCAGCTCAAATTACTGCCTAAAGTTGTCTCAGATTTCCATCTCAACCAGGAGATAGTCCTGTCGACTTTCTTCCTGAGACCCCACGCCGATCAGGCATTGGCGGCTCTTCATACCCTCGACTGCAGAAGGGCTCTTGCCTTCTATTTGCAGCCCACCCTGGCTCATCGCAAGTCTCACCAACTCTTTATGACCTATGATCCCAATCGTCCGGAGCAGGCAGTTACTAAACGCACCCTCTCTATTTGGGTGGCGGACTGCATCGCCTTTGCTCACAGGAAGGCGGGTGCTCCGTTAGATCGTCGAGTCACCGCACATGGGGTTCGGGCCAAAGCGGCTTTGGTGGCCTCGCTGCGCTCCGTATCCCTGATGGACATCTGCCGGGCGGCAACCTGATCTTCCACGAATACCTTTGCTGCCCACTACTCCCAGGAGAGGGAGTCCCGCCGGGATAGCATCTTCGGCCAGGCTGTACTGCATAATCTGTTTGGATATAAGCAACTCCTGCCATCCGACCCTTCTTCATGGCTACCGAGGGCTTTGCCTCGAGAACCCAAGGACTCGGGCTCCTTTGGGAATCGACTTCTGCTCACGACCTCATGGAGGCATTTTTCTTTTGGTTACAGGTTCGGTAGCCTGTAGCTGGGGAGTCCCATAAGTGAGGACTGACTTCCTGCTTGTTCCTGGAGAAAGCGTAGTTACTCACCTGTAACAGGTGTTCTCCAGGGATAGCAGGAATCAGTCCTCCCACCTCCCCTGAAGAGTTGCTGGATTTTTGTCCTTCCCTTGCCATCTGCTTGGTAGAACCCTAGCTAAGGGACCTGACTGAGCAGGATGGCATCCTTGAGTGGGAAGAGGACCACACATGCGTGGCAGCAATCCCAAAGACTTTCCTTGAAAGCTGGGGAATTGCTCTGCACGGCCTCCATCGGTGCCGACCTCATGCATAAGTGAGGACTGATTCCTGCTGTCCCTGGAGAATACCTGCTACTACGCTATCCTCAGGTTCCATGCCTTCCAGCTGATCTCCTTCATTCCTATTCAGTACCTCAAAACGCTATAGCCTGCATCTTCATCTGTCTTCCTCGCCTTTTTCATGTTATCTCCTGCTCTATTCTCTGTGCTAGCTCCCTATTAAATACCAGACAATTTTCAAACAGTGTTATTGATAAAAAAAAATGCATTCATGCCTCCTTCCTTCTGTCTCTTTCACACTTATCTCACAAGCTTCTGCTTGTTTTCAAGCTGTTTCTTTTCTTGCACTGTTTCCTACCTGATATCCCAGAGGCCACTATTCTGACTTTATTCAGATGGAAATCAAAGGCTGAACACTTGGTGTTGGCACTGGTAAGCAACCATAAAATGGTAAACATGTGCCCAATTGCACCGGACATGTAAGAATTACATTCTGACCCTCAATGTTTCCTGTGAAGTTCTCATTCCCCTTCCCACCCCATTACCATAGCGTCACACTGGGTAACTCAGCCCAGGGTATAAAAGCAATTTCAAACAAAAGTGAAAGCAGCCAGGTTGTGCAAAGGACTGGAATAATGGACACAGAAAGCAAATACAACGAGAGGCTACCAGAAAAAATATTTTTCCTCTTTCTTACTTGGGAGTTGGGCTGCAATCCAGAGTGAGGTGTTGAATGCTTCTGCAAATTTTCCAGCATCAGGGCCTAAAAAAAGAAATATTCAAGATGAAAGTTTCCAATAACATAAGGACTGTATGTCTGGAATGAAGAGACACAAACCTAGCAGCGGCATTCCTGGCAATATTTTAGAATGCTGTGGAGGAAAGGTGAGCAGTAACCCAGCATGACATATGCCCATTACACACCACAAATGCCTGGCAGTGGCCAGGTTTCCCCATCACATAAAGATACTAAGCAGTAACTTTATCCTCTCAACATTCACACATATTGAAGGTTACCACGTCCCCCATCATATACTGCACATGTCCTAAAAGTTATTTATAATTAATTAAATGTAGGGTGTAATTTTAAAAGCTTTAAATGTATTTTCAACATGGAAATTCTGGTATTTACATGTGAAAACGACATCCAAGTGCAAATGACAATTTTATAAAGGGCTCAGTTTACAGATATATAATATATAGAAATCGGAAGGGGACATTTTGGGGTGTGGCCTAGGTAGATAAAAAATCTACATGTTTCCTCATTTCATAAAGGGAATGCATGTATATGACCAAACATTTCTTTGTTGGGATTTACAGCTGCTCCCTGACAAGTGCAGGATTTTAAAAGCTTCTTGTTCCAGCCAGCCCTTTAATCAGAAATCTCCGAGATCCTTTCCCTTTCATAGGGCAATAAAGGAGATGATTCTAGCAAAGTGAAATGCCCCTGATGTCGGGCTATGGGTCAGCCAGAGTATGGCGAAGTTTTATCCCACTAGGGAAAGAGTTGGATAAAGTCCGGCATCAAGGGAATTCCACTCTGCCGTAATCATTTCCTTTATTGCTTTGTGAAAGGGAAAAGATCTTAGTGGTTTCTGGATATCCTCAAGCAGCAGATCCTCCGCCATCTCTGAGGGTTCCGGCCAGGGCTCCCCAGTAATTCGCAATGCGTCTGGACTGGACTGGGGGGATTCTAAGGAAATAAAGATTGCGGCTTGTATTTAATTAGCAGCATTTATATGTACAGGTTTGCAAAATAGCCCACATACACATGTAAGTTGCAAAAGGTGACATTTTACTTACTAGTTAATGTCTTTTCCTTGAGTCCTGCTAGACCAGTCCAGACAAGTGTGTTCCCCTATCTGCAGATTGGTGGAGACAAAGAACCAATGAAAAGCCCAGGTTTCAATGACATCACTCCTATGCCTCTATTTGCCTCAGCCACCAGAGATCTCTTCAGTATTCGTCCCAAAGCATACAGGAGAAACATGGCAAGCTTCACACAACCTCAATTATGGGCAACAAGGAGTAATCAACAGTAGAGAACTATGTACAGGAAAGCCTAAACAGAAAGCTGTCAGTAGAAGATGAACCTGCAGAGCCAAGGATAAAAATAATAGCAGACCCAAAGGCACCACAGCAGAAGAACAGAGCAGGCGGGCCCTGGACTGGTCTAGCAGAACTTAAGGAAAGGACATTAACTGGTAAATAAAATGTCATCTTCCATATTGTCCTGTTAGACCAGTCCAGACAAGTGGGATGTACCGAAGCTGCAACTTCACTGGGCGGAAAGAAGATACAGCAGCTCGCAAAACCCCAGAGCAAGGCCATGTCCTCCTGCGTATCAACATCCAAGCAGTAATATTTGACAAAGGTGGAAAGTGATGCCCACATTGCTGCCTGACAAATGTTTGCAGGGACTACCGAGTTCTGCTCCGCCCATGAGGACGACTGCGCTGAAGTAGAATGGGAGCGTAAACCCTCTAGAACTGGCTGGTTCCATAACAGACATGCTAAGGCTATGGCCTCCTTAATCCAATGCCCCAAAATCAACTTAGAAGCCATGTCGCCCTTACGTGGGCCAGTAAATAGCACAAAAAGATGGTTGGACTTACTACATAAGGAATTCGCAACCTCCAACTACCGGAGAAGCACCCTCCAGACATCCACAAGGCAAATATCCTTATCCTTCCCCCAACAATGTTCCTTTTGGAAGGAGGGCAGGCAGATCACCTGGCTGACGTGAAAGGGGCAAGAAGGAAGGCACAGGTCGAATGGAAATAGTCTCTTTTGAAAAAGACAGATAAGGATCATGGCAAGACAGAGCCTGCAGCTCGGAAATCCACTTTGCGGAACAAATTGCAAGCAAGAAGACTGTCTTGAGCATCAAATCCTTCAAAGTAGTACGCTTCAGTGCTCAAAGGATGCCACCATCAGGGCCTCGAGCACCAGACACAGATCCCAGGAAGAGATCACAGACCAGAAGAGAGGACACAGACACCGTACCCCCTGGAGAAAGTACGAGACGTCTGGGTGCAAGGCTAGAGACTTACCAGCTACAGGACCTCGGAAACAGGCCAGAGCTGTCACCTTAACTTTCAGGGAGCTATGGGAAAGACCCTTCTCTAAGCCATCCTGTAGAAAGGCCAACAGAGATGGCACCTTGGCCGCCTCAGGAGACAACTGCTGAGCATCATACCATCGCTCAAAGAGGGACCAGATCAGCACATATACTAGCTTGGTAGACTTCTGTGCTCCCAGCAGAATGCAGTCTGCCATAGGAAAGTAGCCCTTACATGCTACCCATCTCCTTTCAATACCCAAACAGTTAAGCAAGAATGAAACTGGGTCTTCCAGGATGATAGGTCCCTGCCTCAATAGGCTCAGGACAGAGGCAACCAAAGAGTAGGCGCTTGCGGGAGCCATATCAGGTCTCCGAGCCACGCTTTCCTCAGCTAGTCTGGCACCACCAGAACAATCCTGCCCAGGTGGCACCAGGGGCCACAGAGGAAATATGTACAGCTGACTTGGCCAAGGCTGGATCAGGGCGACAACACCCTTGGACCCCATCTCCGTGTGGTGACTGAAGAAGCAGCACACTTGGCATTGGAGCGGGTCGCCGGCAGATACCTCTTGGGGCAACCCCAGTAGCTAAGAGACATCTGAAACACCTCCTGACTCAACTCCCACTGTCCTGAAAACAGAGAGTGCTGGCTGAGAAAATCAGTTTCTACAGTATCCACCTCAGCATTGTGCAGAGACAACATACGATGATATTCTTCGCCACCCAGCCAAAGAGAAGAGCTCTCTCCAGGACTATACCGGCACTCCTCGTGCCGCCTCATTGAATGACTTAAGCCACCACTGTGGCATTGCCCAAGAATACTTGAAACATCCGGTCGGCAACTGGGGACTGGAAACACAGAAGAGCCAACCCTGATGGCCCTCGTCTCAAGACAGCTAATGGACCACACCACCTACCTGCAGTTCCAATGGCTCTGGGTCACTCACCCTTGGCAGAACTGACCTATCCACTAGGTGGGCTAGCCTCCGCTGGCGACGTGGTGTGGCACAGCACATATGGCTTGACGCCGCCCCCCCATGCTGAGTCACGCCACGCTGCCACTGATTCCAGCGGAAGGCTCGGCTTGGTAGCCTGCGGAAAGCCATGTGCTTCAGCACACATAGCCTGCTGCTTCTGACCCCCCAAAGTTGTGTCCGAGGGGTCAGAAGTGGTAGGACTTATGTTGAAGCACATGGCCTGCCACTACCGCCAATCTGCCCCCAACCCAGCCTCCAGAATCAGTGGCAGCAGAGGCGGTGGCATGACTCAGCACAGGGGGTGGGGGGGCAGGGTTTCTGCCTATGAAGGCAGAAACCTTTGGGTCAGCCCTGGGCCTTGGCAGTGTGCTCCCCAACCGGAGAGATTGGTATCCATCATCAGAAGGATCCATGAGCAATCGTCCAGCGACTTCCCTTCCTCAGAAGACTAGGCTGCTGCCACCATCACAAGCTGGCCATCATTGGGAGTGGGAGCTGATCTCGAACAACTGAGAATTCAGGGACACCGAGCCAGTAAGAATAGTTTATTTATTTGGCTAAGTTTATATACCGCTTTTCGTAATGGTCAAAGCGGTTTACAGTGAACTGGAAATTGTACAAACAACATTTACATTATAACAGGTAACTACAGTGGTGTGCAAAAGTCTGGAATCACTTGTAAATTTGATGTTTTTTTCAACTTCGTGACCTTATATCTTAATTTCTTTTTCCTCCCACTGGCTTTTTCTGTGTATCTCATGATAAGTGATAGATTTGGCTATTAGGGCCAACTTTTAGTATTGGGGTGGCCTTTATTTTCTGAGTTTGTTCCCCATAGTTGTCCTGTTGATAGATTTTCTGTGAAAATTGCATAATGTACATCGTTGGCCAACAATATATTATTGTAAGTATTGTGGTACCGAAAGCACTCCTGAACAGATGGAATGGGAAAATAGCGAGCACTTTACCTTTAAAAGTAAGAGCAAGACAGGTTCCCATGGCAACAGGAAGCTTTCAGACAGAAAGCACAGTTACTTACCTGTAACAGGTGATCTCTGGGAACAGCAGGAATAAGTCTTCACATATGGGTACGTCGGTACCGAAGGAGCCTGCGCGGGAACGCTCCCCAGCTTCCCAAAAAGGAAAGCTTTTGGGAGCATCCCACAGCGCCTGCGCGCTGCCTTCCCGCCTTTCCTAACCAACTCTCCTCAGTTCGAGTTTAAAGCTGAGACAATAGAGAGAGAGGAAAGGAAAGATAGAAAAGAGATACAACTCCTAGGGGAGGTGGGTGGGTTGTGAAGACTTATTCCTGCTGTTCCCAGAGATCACCTGTTACAGGTAAGTAACTGTGCTATCTCCAGGAACAAGCAGGAATGAGTCTTCACATATGGGGACTCCCTAGCTGAGATGCCTGGGAGATCCCCAAGGATATGAGACCCTGAAAGGGGTCTGCGTCCTCCTATGGATCTCAGGCATCCATCCAGGGAAGGAGGGCAGGAGTTGTTTAAGAATGGAACAGGTGTCTGAGGACAGCCTGACCAAACAAGGCATCCCGGCGGGAATCCTTGTCCAAGCATTAATGGGCTGTGAAGGTATGAACAGAGGCCCAGGTGGCTGCTCGACAGATCTGGTCGATGGACACAGAATTTAGATGAGCCATAGAGGTGGCCATGGCCCTCACATTATGAGCTGTGACATGGCTCTCCAGAGAAAGGTTCTTACTCTGGTAGGCGAAAGAAATACACTGAGCAATCCAATTGGACAGTGTTCTCTTAGAGACTGGAAGTCCCAAGTGAGAAGGATCAAAAGCAACAAAAAGCTGGGAAGACTTTCTATGTTGCTGTGTCCTATGTAAGTAAAAAGCAAGAGCTCTTTTACAATCCAGAGTATGAAGATTCCTCTCTGCACTGGATGCATGAGGAGCTGGAAAAAAGACAGGTAAATATACCTCTTGATTAAGATGAAAAGGTGAGACCACTTTAGGCATAAAGTGTGGATTCGTCCTAAGGACTACCTTGTCATGATGGAACCTTGTATAAGGTGGATTAGCCACTAAGGCTTGCAGTTCACTGATGCGGCGAACAGAAGTGACTGCAATGAGGAAAATAACCTTCCAGAAAAGAAATTTCAAGGAGGTAGTGGCTAAGGGTTCAAAAGGTGGTTTCATAAGCTGACCAAGAACCAAATTTAAGTCCCATGCCACCGGAGGAGACCTAATGGGAGGTTTAGTTAAAGTTAGGCCTCTCATGAATCTTGAAATAAGAGGATGAGAGGAGATAGGTTGTCCATTGATGGGCTTAAGGGATGCTGCAATAGCACTCAAATGGACTCTTACTGAATTTGTCTTAAGTCCTGCATTGGAGAGATGCAGGAGATAGTCTAACAAAGAAGTTAAAGGTAGTGCCAGAGGGTCAAGACCCTTTTCAGCACACCAAATGGAAAATCTTTTCCACTTAAAAGCATAGGAACGCCTGGTGGAAGGTTTCCTGGAAGCATGGAGGATATCCTTCACCTGCTGAGAAAGATTCAAGTCTTGAAGGTCTAGGCCTTCAGTAACCAAGCTCTGAGGTGAAGGGACTTGGGGTTTGGGTGCCACAAAGTCCCTTCCTCCTGAGACAGAAGGTCTGGAGCAGCTCCCAAGTCCAGAGAGGGTGCTTGGGAGAGATGCAGAAGCAGAGGGTACCACACTTGGCGTGGCCAGCGTGGAGCTATAAGGATCATAGATCCTCGATCCCTCTGGAGTTTGAACAGAGTCTTGGGAATCAAAGGAATGGGTGGAAAGGCATACAGGAAGCCCTGACCCCAATGAAGGAGGAAGGCATCCTTGGCCTGAACTCCCTGACACGGAATTCTGGAACAGAACCTGGGAAGTTTGGCATTCCACGGACTTGCAAAGAGGTCTATGTCCAGGGTTCCCCATTCTTGAAAGATTTTGAGTACCTGATCCATGTGCAGGGACCATTCGTGTGGAAGCAGAACTCGACTGAGTCTGTCTGCCCAAGAGTTTTGGATTCCTGGGAGATATACTGCCAGGAGATGGATTTGATGCTCTCTGGCGAAGGCCCACAATCTTAGAGCTTCGTTGCAAAGCGACAGAGAGCCAGTTCCTCCTTGCTTGTTTATGTAAAACATGGCTACCTGATTGTCCATATGAATAAGGACTGTCTTGTAGCTGAGGAGGGTATGAAAGACCTTGAGAGCTAGAAACACTGCTCGAAGTTCCAAGTGGTTGATATGAAGAGAGATCTCCTGTGGGGACCAAATGCCTTGGGTGGAGAGGTCTTGTAGATGAGCTCCCCAACCTGTTTGGGAGGCATCTGTTGTGAGGGTTGCTTGGGGCAACAACTGTTGGAAGGGGGACCCCAGCAACAGATTTTGAGTGGACATCCACCATTGGAGAGACCAAAAGAGACGTTTGGAGGTTGCTATTTGGTCTGAGAGAGCTCCTGAAGCTTGAGTCCACTGGGTGGACAAAGTCCATTGAGCTGCTCTCATGTGTAGGTGAGCATAGGGTACCACATGTACTGTGGAAGCCATGTGGCCTAGCAGTTGTAGCATCTCCCTGGCAGTTAAGTGGCTCTTTGACTGAATCTGGGAGGCTAGCTGCACTAGACGTTGGCAACGGGCCTGAGGAAGGTAGGCCCTTGCAGTGGTGGTATCCAACCAGGCCCCTATGAATTCCAGGGACTGAGTAGGGATGAGCTGGGACTTTGGGAGGTTTACTACCAGTCCCAGATACTGCAGAATGCGCCTTGTGCGGTCCAGGGAAATCTGGGCCTCTGACTGAGATGGAGCTCGGATGAGCCAGTTGTCCATGTATGGGAAGACAAATATTCCCAGAGTGCGTAGAAATGCAGCAACTATTGCCATGCATTTGGTGAACACTCTGGGAGCAGAGGCCAGACCAAAAGGAAGGACTCTGTATTGGTAATGTTTTCCCTGGAAAAGAAAACGTAGGAATTTTCTGTGAGATGGATGGATGAGAACATGTGTGTACGCATCCTTGAGATTTAGAGAACAAAGCCAATCCTGACTTTGAAGGTATGGAAGGAGAGTGTCCAGAGAAAGCATCTTGAACTTCTCCTTGCATAGAAATTTGTTCAATTCTCTGAGATCTAGCATGGGTCTGTATCCCCCTGTCTTCTTTGGAATGAGAAAATAAGGGGAGTAGAACCCTGACCCTTGTTGAAGAAGAGGAACTTCTTCTATTGCCCCTTGGGCAAGAAGGGTAGTTATCTCCTGACCTAGAAGGTCGAGAAGAGATGTGGGAGAATTGAAGTGTCTCACCATGGTGTGGGGAGGAAGGTCTGAGAAATGAAGTTTGTAGCCCTCTCTTATGATGGAGAGGGTCCACTGCTCTGATGTGATTTGCTCCCATCTGGGAGCAAAATGAGCTAACCTTCCTGGAATGGTGAGAGTTTCTGGCTGTGTTAAAGCCAGAAAGGCTAAGTTCTCTAGCATCAAGTCAAAAACCCTGAAGGGGTTGGGACTGCTGGGTTACAGCAGCCCCTGTAGACTTAGGCCTGGCCTGCTTAGGTTGCTGATGCTTAGCGGTAAAGCGACCTGTAGAAGATTGTTGGCCAGAAGTGGAAGGAAACCTGCCCTTTTTGAAAAAAGACTTTTTAAAAGTCTTTTTCTTGGCAGGAATGGAGGTAGACCTTGAAAGTCTATCCAGAGCAGAATTTTCTGCATCCATTTGAGTGGTTTTAATTTGCCACTCCTTGCCAAACAGATTTTCACCTGTACAGGGCAGATTTCCTAAGCCATCTTGAACCCAGGGTTCTAAATCAGAAGCCTGGAGCCAAGCAATTCTGCGAGCAGCTATGGCAATGCCTGAGGCTCTACAGGCACCTTCAAAGGAGTCAAAGGCTGCCCTGTTCGAAAACTTGGAGATGTCCTGAGTATGCTTAAGCCACATGCGGAATTCTTCCCTTTTATCTTCTGGAATAAAAGGGAGGAAAGTGTGCAGCTTTTCTGCCACTTCTTTCAGAAACATAGCCATATAGAGGCTATAGGAGTTGATTCTGGCAATAAGCATACTGGCCTGGAAGATTTTCCTACCAAAAGCATCCAAGGTCCTGCATTCTCTTCCTGGAGGAGCAGAAGAGTGTCTCTTTGTACTCTTTATCCTCTTCATAGCTCACTGCACCACAACGGAATGGTGAGGAAGCTGAGTTTTCTGGAACCCAGGACAAGGAGGGACACGATACATAGTGTCCAACCTGCGAGAATGAGGAGAGAGAGTGAGAGGAGTCTCCCATAAATCAATCATGTGTTCATGAAGAATCTCATGAATTGGTAAGGTGACTGCCTCTTTAGGAGCCCTAGAGTATCCTAAAATATCTATTTTTTTGCTCTAGGCTCTGATTCAGAGGTTACTGAAATAGAGAGTCCTTTAGCTATTTCTCTTATGAAGTCTTGAAAGGACAAGTCCTCTGGAGGAGACATTCTTCTTTTTGGAGAAGAAGGCTCCTCAGGAAGGGCTATGGATACTTCAGGAGACTCATCTGATGTATCAGAATCATCAGAGGAATCGAAGTATCGCCTGTCAGGGTGCTCTTCTAACGCTCGATACGCGTATCGAGCGGTATCGACATCGGGGGTCCCCGGTACCGGATCGGTACCGAGAAGTAGCCCTGGACAAGGAACCGCAGCAGTCGGTATCCTGGTCGATGTCGATGCAGTCGGTACCGGCATCGGCACCGGTGCCGGTACCGGAGTCGATACCGACAACGGAGCTCGTTGCGGTACCGCCGGCGTCGCATCTTGAATGAAGGCTGAAATAGCCTGCTGCATGGACAGAACATTCTGATCCATCGACGCCATGAATGCCTGGAGATCGGTACCGGTAGATTGTGCCGGTACCCCAGAGCATTCTAACAGGTGATCGGTCGAGGCCGTGCCATCGATGTCAACCTGTAACCCCATAGGAGGAGCTTTGGAAGCCGGAGCTTCCCGCCGGGGTTGTTTGGCTGGTGCAGGATCCTCGAGGGCAAGCCCGGAGGCATCTCGATGCTTAGAGGGAGATCTACCCTTCGAGGACCTGCTAGGTTTATGTTTGGTTACCTGAGATCCTTCAGGAGAAGAAGACCTGGAAGATGTCAATGCTACTGCCGGTGCCTCAGCGGGAAACAGCACATGGAGCTTAGCTGCTCGGTTCTGTAACCCCCGTTTAGACATTAGGGAGCAGGACGGACAATCCGGAATGGAGTGTTCAGGACCCAAACATTTAAGATACCATTCATGGGTATCTGTAACAGAAATAGTACCGCTACACTTAGTGCATTTTTTGAACCCGGAGGTTGGTTTTTCCATGAGGGAAATTTTCTTGTGGGCCCTGAGGCCTTAAGAAGAAAAATACACCAAGTGAGGAAAAAATATCGATATTTCTTTTTTTTTTTTAAAGAAAGAAAGAAAAGACCGGCGGTACCAGTCCGGAGTCGGGGAAGGCAGACACGCGACCAAAGAAATAAAATAAAATAAAGAACTTCTTCAGCGGTGACAGGGCTCGACCTGCTGGCTCCGCGGCAAAGAAGAACTGAGGAGAGTTGGTTAGGAAAGGCGGGAAGGCAGCGCGCAGGTGCTGTGGAATGCTCCCAAAAGCTTTCCTTTTTGGGAAGCTGGGGAGCGTTCCCGCACAGGCTCCGTCGGTACCGACGTACCCATATGTGAAGACTCATTCCCATATGTGAAGACTCATTCCTGCTTGTTCCTGGAGATCGGAGCTCAGCCATAGCCATGACGTAAGAGCTGAAGGCAGCTCTAATGATTTGCACCTGAGTAACCAGAGGGGTGTGGCTGCAGGAGGAAGCCGTTTTAAACCGGCTTCAGTCACTCTTGGAGGACCAGCACAGGAACAAGAAGGAGATCAGGCACAGCCAGGAGTGGGAGAAGCCACACCGGCAGGAACACAGCCAAGAGAAAGAGAACTGTGGAACAGAAGGCAGAGAGAAGCCTCTGCAATTGTCCAAGCCACTTCAACAAGGAAGGCACGCAGGAAGGCAGCAACCAGGGAAACCTTGGAACCCAGCTCCAGGCAAGAGGGATACTGGAGGGTCCATTCCCTGTACCTTTAAAGCAAAACCAGAGCCTCTGTGGAAGCTACCCGAGGACAAGGCCAAGCAGTTTGCCTGCACAAGGGGAGAAAGCCCTGAGCACAGACAAGGTATTGCTAATAAAGAAGGTACGTCAGAATTACTTCCTAGCCAGAGACTTGTTGAAGGTACTGTGCAACAATTGAAAGCTAGTGCTAATAAGTGCCGAGATAGCACGGCTGTAAAAGTAACTCCTAACAGAAACAATTTCAGTAAATGGTTTGAAGCTGATATAAAAGCCATAGGGAAGAGCTTACGTAATAACCAATCTCCTACACTAGAGAAGGTCACGGCTAATGAGAGAGGAAACTTTCTAGAGCAGCTGCAAGAGGTTATCCAAGGTTTGCAGTGCAAGAGTTCCCCTAAGCAGAGCTGTGATGAAGAGAGTGAGGATATGATTATCGACGTAGCCAATATTCCTGAAACACCTGAATGCTATGAGATGGACTGTTCTCTGTGTAACATTGATCACTTAGATTTACGTTAAACAAGCTTTGTAGGAGAAGAATACAAAGTTGTTTTGGCTGTTTAAGCTGCTATGAAGAAACAGTTTTTGTACTTTATTTCTACTTTTCATTTGCTCTTGTTTCCTATTATTTTGGAAAGAAATTCTTTGCTTTGCCTAAGCCTGTTGAACCCTTGTGAAAGGAAAAACCCCTAAATAAATTTATCTGTTCAAAAGACCCTCGTGCCACAACACATTTTGTTGAAGAGTGAAACTTAAAAACTACAAGTCCCAGCAACCCTTGCTGCTACACAGTAAAAGGACACTTGGAAACAAGATTGCGGTCACCCTTGCTATAGAGCCCTCGGCCCTAGGCAGGGGAAGCGTGACAGTATGCTTTAAAATATTATGGACGCACACCAGGTTTCCTTCAAATTAATGGATGTGGCCTTGAAAAAAGCCGTTTTTATGTGTCAGTGATGGCTCGGTATTTGATGGGCCACCCTTTGTTCTTGATCACCTGACTGCACCTTGTTAGCATTGAATGAACCAGTCTGACAAGGTGATCATTGGTGACAATGCAGTTCCAAGCTGCAATGAGTGACTCAATCAGCTCACGCTTTGATGTCGGATGCCTCTTGGATATTTCCAAGGCCACCTTGTGCCACAGGTTCACAATTGGATTCAGATCTGGAGACTGGGCAGGCCAGTCCATTGACTTGATGTTGTTCCGTTGCTTCCAGCTGATCACCTGTCTGGAGCGATGGCAGGGTGCATTGTCATCTTGGAACAGGAACTGGCCAGGAAACAGCTGGTGTGCTGATGGCACCATGCACTTTTGCAGTATGGTGATGTATTTGGCCCCGTTGACCATTCCATCGACGATGTGAAGACATCCAACGCCACTGGCAGCCATGCAGCCCCAGACCATGACCTTCAAAGGATGCTTCACAGTGAGGTTGAGACACTCAGGCTTGAATTCCTCTCCAGGAAATCTCCTCACATAGGTGTGGGCCTGGTTACCAAACAGGCAGAAGGTGCTTTCATCGCTGAATAGCACCTTTTCCCACATTTCAGTCAACCGGGTTGAGTGCTTTCTCGCCCACACGATCCGGTTGTGCCTTTGTATGTCAGTCATCAGTGGCTTATTCCATGCTTTGCAGCCCCGGAGACCAAACTGCAAGCACCGGCGACAAACTGTTTATGAGCTGACACTGACCTCACTCTTGTCTGACCACTCTCGAAGTAGCTGAGGAGAGGTCAACTTGCGATTAGTCAGTGAAATGTGTCATAGTGCGTGGTCCTGGCATAATGATGATGCACGTGGACGGCCTGAACGAGGCTTGTCCACCACTGAACCCGTTTCTTTCTTCTTCTGTACAATCTTAACAACAGCACTCTGACTGCAGCCAACTTTCCTGGCTATCTGATGGCTTGAAAATCCTTCCTCGCTCATAAAGGACACACGAACACGCTTCTCCAACGTCAGGGTCCGAGTCATCTTCATGGTCGATCCAAAAAGCTTATGAAATTCAAAAATTCAGTATGTTTTTATAGCTGCACTGTTGGCTAGATATCTGCATTGTGATTGGTTAGTGAAACCAGCCTCCTGATTGGTCAGAAATAACGTGTGCATATTGGATAATCTCGATCCAGTTTTGACGCAGGATCCACAAACATCACAGTAGCTATCTCCGGTATTTAAACTGGAAACAAGGAATGCAAAAAAAGTCAACTCTAATAGCTAAATGTATCTCTTTTAACGTGGTAGAAAGATGAATATGCTGGGCTAATGCAAAATTTAAAAAAAAAAACGTTAGAAAGTACGAAAAATGCGAAACTCACAAGTGATTCCAGACTTTTGCACACCGCTGTATGTACAGTGAACAAGATGTTTACATTATAACAGGTAATTATGTACATTATAAGACGTAAGAATGTATGGTGAACAAGAGGGGTAGTTGGGAGGATAGTTAGAGAGGCTGCCTATGAGCACTTGTCCACGGCACAATCTTGATGGTCGCTGCCATCAATCTGAGGAGATGAAGATCAATTCTGACTCTGGAAGCCTGAAAACAGAACAGCACTAGGCAATCCAACAGTCTTTGAATTTCTCCTCTGGCAGGAAGACTCTCTACACTCAAGAATCAAAAGGTGCTCCCGGAAACTCCAAGGATTGGGAATGCAACAACTGGCTCTTTTCCAAGTGTTCACCCAGCCAAGGCTTATCAGAAAGTACACCATTCGAGGAGCTACCCAAGATGCCTCTGAAGAAGAATGGGCTCAGATGAGCCAATAGTCCAGATATAGGTGCACACAACTCCCTGGATGCCGGAGAGCTGCAGCCACCAGCACCGTGACACCTTGGAGACTGTCCTTGGAGCAGTGGAGTGGACTGTCCTTGGCTAAATTGGTAGGATTACTAAACCAAAGTAGGTCAATCTTCGTGAATGACTGCTTTATGGCAATCAGAAAAAATACCTCATTCAACAATTCACCAATTCAATCTTATTCAGTAGTTCACAACTGTCACAACATAGCCTCAGAACCAACCATTAGCACTAACAAATTCTGGGAATAATTTTTCATTCTCCCAGACATGTGCCGGTTTGACATAACATAAGAACATAAGATATGCCATACTGGGTCAGACCAAGGTCCATCAAGCCCAGTATTCATGTTTCCAACAGTGGCCAATCTAGGTCATATGTACCTAGCAGTTTCCCCAAGGGACACAGGTTCCACAATGCTTCTATTGGTTCAAGCATTGATATCCTGGGTCCCTTCTTAATAATGGTTTATGGACCTTTCCTCCAGGAACTTGTCCAAACCTTTTTTAAACCCAGCTACACTAACAGCCTTTACTACATTCTCCGGTAACAAATTCCAGAGTTTGATTACACGTTGAGTGAAAAAATATTTTCTTTTATTAGTCTTAAATAGTTTACCCTGTAGCTTCATTGCATGTCCCCTAGTCTTTCTATATTCTGATAAGGTAAACAATCGATCTACGTTTACCCGTTCCACTCCGTTCATTAATTTATAGACTTCTATCATATCTCCCCTCAGCCGTCTCTTTTCCAGGTTAAAGAGCCCTAACCTTTTTAGCCTTTCTTCATAGGAGTATCCTTCCATCCCCTTTACCATTTGGGTGGCTCTTCTCTGAACCTTTTCTAAAATCGCTATATCCTTTTTAAGATACGGCGAGCAGAATTGCACACAATATTCAAGGTGCGGTCTCACCATGGGACGATATAGAGGCATTATAATATCTTTTGTTTTATTTTCCTTTCCTTATCATACCTAGCATTCTATTTGCTCTCTTGGCCGCTGCTGCACACTGGGCCGAGGGTTTTAACATGGTATCCACAATGACACCTAAATCTTTTTCCTGGGTGGTGGTTCCTAATGTGGAACTTTGCATCGTGTAACCATAGTTTGGGTTGTTCTTCCCTAGGTGCATAACTTTGCACTTGTCCACATTAAATTTCATCTGCCATTTTGATGCCCAGTCTTCCAATTTATCAAGACCCTCTTGCGTTTTAACAACTTTAAATAGTTTTGTGTCATCCGCAAATTTGATAACCTCACTCGTTATTCCACTTTCCAGGTCATTTATGAATATGTCAAAAAGCAGCGGACCCAGCACAGATCCCTGGGGTACACCACTATTCACCTTTCTCCATTGGGAAAATTGGCCATTTAGCCCTACCCTCTGCTTTCTATCTTTTAACCAGTTCCTGATCCACAATAGTACACTGCCTCCTATCCCATGACTCTTTATTTTTGCCAAAAGTCTCTCATGAGGAACCTTGTCAAAGGCTTTCTGAAAGTCCAGATACACAATATCAACCAACTCACCTTTGTCCACCTGATTATTCACTCCTTCAAAAAAACATAACAGATTAGTAAGACAAGATCTTCCTTGTCTAAAGCCATGTTGGCTGTCTCCCATTAGGTCATGACTATCTACATGCTGAGTAATTTTATTCTTTATGATGGTTTCTACCATTTTTCCGGGTACTGATGTCAGGCTCACCGGTCTGTAGTTTCCCGGATCACCCCTGGAACCCTTTTTAAAAATTGGTGTTACATTGGCGATCCTCCAATCTTCAGGTATTAGAGATGATTTTAATGATAGTGATAGATTTTAATGGATTCCTTAGAGAACAGGACGGTGAATGCATGACCGAGATGCGAGCTGCGCTATTGTCAGGAGTATGAACTTATGATTAAGTCCCTTGAGAAACCCTTAATGGAGAAACGCACGGGCGCCTTATAAAGGTTGGCGTTGGGACGTGTTTTAAGTTGAACAACGGATATAAAGAGGAAGAAAATTACAACACTAAAAAATTGAAAAAAAATTGCAAAACAAGAGAACCTTGAAGTATCACATCTTTTGAATGAGCTAAGTACTTTATTTATTGAAATTTGCTCACATTATTAAGTGATACAACATGTGTTTTATCAACATAAGCCATTGATGTCAAACCGGCACATGTGTGGGAGAATGAAAAATTATTCCCAGAATTTGTTAGTGCTAATGGTTGGTTCTGAGGCTATGTTGTGACAGTTGTGAACTACTGAATAAGATTGAATTGGTGAATTGTTGAATGAGGTATTTTTTCTGATTGCCATAAATTGGTAGGATGGCAAACTGTAGGGGAGAGCCAAGCACAGCAAAACACAAACACTTTGCTGATCCCCCAGATCGGCATATGCTAATTTGCCGCAGCCAAATCCAGAGATGCCAGAAACTCTCTTTGGTGCACCACTTGAAATATGGATCGCAAAGTTTCCATTCAGAAGCGCATGATGCACAAGCACTCGTTTGACACACTGAAGGTCCAGCATGGGTCACAATGTTCCTTCTGTGTCGGCACCATGAAACAGATAGATTGCCTGCCCCTGCCCTGATCGTCCAGGGGAACGTAAGAACATAAGAAATCCCTTACTGGGTCAGACCAAGGTCCATCAAGCCCAGTATCCTGTTTTCAAAAGTGGCTAATCCAGATCACAAGTTCCTGGCAGGTTCCCAAAGAGGCACACAGATTCCACAATGCTTGTCCCGGGGCCAGCAGTGGATTTCCTGGGTCCTCTTTAATAATGGTTTATGGACCTTTCCTCCACTTGTTATTCCTATTTCCAGGTCATTTAGGAATATGTTAAAAAGCAGCGGGCTGAGGAGGAAGTGATGTCATCAGCTGGAATGGCAGCTTAGGCGGTAAGCTCCGGAGGGCAGCTTAAGATTTGGAGTTTTTTCCCCCTGTCCGAGCCCGGGATACGGAGAGCAAATGCTGGCGGAGGTGGTGGAGAGTCTGCAACGACCTATGGCGACGAGAAAAAAGGCGGCGGACTTGAAGGAGTTCGCGTATAGCAGCGCAAAGCCAGCGGGTGGTGAGAAAAATATGGCGGGGCAAAGCACGGGAAATGGACTGGCCCCGGATAGAAAGGGGCAGTGGAGCGAGGCCCCTGAGATGGCGGAGACGGTGGTTCAAAATGTGACCAGAGAAGAGTTGTGTGGCTGGTTTGGAGAACTTAAAACAGAATTGCTGGCGGTTAAGACCGAAGTCGGCGACATGTGCGCCGCATTGAGAGAGGAGATGGGCGAGTTGGTGAGTCGCGTGGAGGAGCAGGAACAGCAAATGGGGCGGCTGGAAACACGGCAGACTGGAGTGGAACGCTCGGTTAAGGAGTTGGAGGCTTGGAAGGACCAGGTGCTGCTGAAATTAGAGGACCTGGAAAATCGGTCCCGACGGAGTAATTTGCGCATTCGCGGGGTGCCGGAGGAGAAGGAGTTCATGGACAGCGAGAAAGTGGCACAGGCGGTGCTCCAGAGTATATTAACCGAGGTGGGGAATGAGACTGAGATAGTGGGGCTGAAGTTGGTGCGAGCCCATCGTGCGTTAGGCCCCAGCAGGCCCAACCGACCGCGGGACGTTGTCCTGTGTATGGAGGACTATAAACTCAAAGAGAGGATTATAACTCTGATGCGTACCCGAAAGGTCTTTGTGTGGCAGGGGTACCCTATCCAGATATACCTGGACCTGGCTGCGGGAACTTTGCAGCGGAGGAGAGAAATGCAGCCGGTCACGACTATCCTGCGGAAGGAGAATGTCCGCTATCGGTGGCTGTATCCTTTTGGACTTCTTTTTACTATTGGGCTTAAGAACTGGAAGGTCCAGCCAGTAGCGGAAGCCATGGCAGCGTTGAAAGTGGTGGGACTGGGGAGCAGCCTGCTGAGCGACCCGACTGAGGGCAATCGTGGAGAGGAGGAGCTGGTGATTCGGAGGAGCGGTGAGAAGCGTCGCCGGAGCCCGGAGGTGGTAGTGGAGGAGCAGCGTGGCAGTACCGGCAGGGGTGTGGACACCTGAAGCGATGGGGGACATTTCTTGATACACACCTAAAGTGAAGGACATTGTTGTATGCCAAATGTTTGAAGAGTGGGGATGTATGTTTGTAGGGGATGGGGGAGGGGGGGGG
Source organism: Ichthyophis bannanicus (assembly GCA_033557465.1). NCBI lineage: Eukaryota > Metazoa > Chordata > Amphibia > Gymnophiona > Ichthyophiidae > Ichthyophis > Ichthyophis bannanicus. The sequence goes on from CM066048.1 coordinate 130,110,210, forward strand.
TGGGGAGGCTGTTGAGGGTGGATGTTGGGGAAGATGGAGTGGGAGAGTAGAGGGTGAAGAGGGGGATCTTAGGGGGTGGGAGAGGGGTGGCGGTGGGGGAAGGGAGGGAGGCGCGGGAGGAGAAGGGTCGGATGGGGGAAGCGGGAGTACATAGGGAGGGGGGGGAGGGGGCAGGAAGTTGCCTCTGGTTGATGGGCACTACTCCGCAGGAGACCTCCAGGGGTAGGAGGGGGGACTTGGAGGGGGAGGGGGGGACAGGGTTGGGGAGAGGGGTGGGAGGGTGGGGAGGGGGAGGGGGGAGGGGGAGGGGCGGGACAGGGAGGGAAGGGGGAAGGGGTGGGGGGGAGAAGAGTGGGACAACAGAATATGGTAGTAGTTACGGTGAATGTACGAGGGTTGGGAACCTGGAAGAAGCGCAGAATGGTGGAACGGGAAGGAGGTAGGCTGCGAGCGGATTTTATGTGCCTCCAAGAGACCCATATGAAGGTGGGACAGGAAAGGATGTTGCAAACGAATAGATACCCCAGGGTGGTGTTGGCGGGGCAGAGAGAGGAGGTTCGGAAGGGGGGGGTAGGTATTATGGTGGGGGCGGATTGGGTGGATAGGGTGGTGGGGGAATACCGAGATAAAAAGGGTAGAGCGGTAGGAATTAAAGTCCAAATCGGGAGGGAGCAGGTGTGGATTGTGAGCATGTATGGCCCTAATGAGAAACAGGGGAAGTTTTTTTGAAAGGATGTAGAATGAATTGGGGGGTTTGAGTGATGCCCCTCTAATTATTGGGGGGGATTTCAATATGACAGTGAACCCGAGGTTGGACAATGGAGGGGGGGAGTGGTTTGGGAAAGCGGGCGGATCGGGTAAAATTGATGCATCTGAGGGAGAGGTTGGGGGTGGTCGATGTGTGGAGGAGTCAGAATCCAGGTTGCAAACAGTACACTTACTACTCAGCACCACACGGTACGTATAGCCGGATCGATATGGTGTGGGCGGGTGGGGGATGGGTGAACAGGGTGGTGGAGGCCGAACATGGTTCCATCACATGGATGGACCATGCGACTGTGAGTGTTAAGTTTAGCTTGGGGTATATGGATGATGGGGTCAAATTCTGGAGGATTAATGAGGCCCTGTTAGAGGAGCCGGAGGTGATTGAGCGATTAGGGAAGGTGGTGAAGGAATATCAAGAACTTAACTTGACTGGGGAGGTGGGGTTAGGGATGGTGTGGGATGGGCTGAAGGCTGTGGTGCGAGGGCATCTGGTTCAGGAGGCAGCCTGGGACCGTCGAAGGAAGGGGGGAAAAGGAAAAGGAACAACGGTTGTTGCAAGACATTGGTAGATTGGAGAAGCTGTCTCAAGGGGGCGGCGGGGGGAGGTTCATGGGCAAATGAAGGAGTTGCGGGCGCAGCTCGAGCAGTTGAGAGCGAGTGACATAGCCTACGAGCTGCGGGTATTGAAGCAAGGCTGGTTTGAGGGGGGAAACAAGGTGGGGCGTCGGTTAGCGCAGAGATTGAGAAGCAAAGCAGCAGTGCAGAAGAATATTGTGAGTGTCCGGGGCGCGGGGGGGAGGTTGGTGCATGATAACAATGAAATTAGGGCGACTTTTAAAGAGTATTATAAACAGTTGTATAGTAGTGAAGTGGTGGGGGGGAAAGCACCGTGCGAGGAATACTTGAAGGAGTGTGCCATGCCGTCCCTGTCGAAAGAGGAGGCGGAGTGGTTGGATGGACCTATAACGGGGGGGGGGGGGGGGAGGTGGATATGGCGATAGGCATACTGAAACGGGGCAAGGCGCCCGGGTTGGATGGGTTGACGGGGAGGTTCTATCAAGTGTTCCGATCTCATCTTGGACCTTTGCTGGTAGAAGTGTTTAATGGGGTGTTAAAAGGGGGGGAGATTCCCAGATCGATGGGGGAAGTAGGGATTACCCTTATCCCTAAGCCGGGTAAGGATCCCATGGTGTGTGGGTCATAACTCCTATTTAAGATGATGAAAAGAAACTCTATCCCGTGTATATAGGTCCTATACATGCTACAAATATGTACATAGTTTCCCTAAGTTATAATCCCAGTTGTATATTTCCTGTTATATGTAAGCTCACCACAGTCTGTTGATTGAAATGAGTATTCCTGTTTAATGTAAACCGCGCTGATGAAAAAGAGTGCGGTATAGAAGAAATACAAATAAATAAATAAATATCGGCCCATCTCATTGCTGAATGTAGATGCCAAACTGTTGGCAAAGGTACTGGCCAATAGATTGGCTGCGATGATGCCAGCTCTGGTGCATCCAGACCAAACAGGTTTTATAGTAGGACGGCAAGGGGGAGACAATATCAGGAAATTTGTAATCTCACCTGGGAAGTGCAGCGAACAGGGCAAAAGGCCGTTTTCCTGTCGGTGGACGCTGAAAAAGCGTTTGATAGGGTGGAATGGCCGTTTATGATCAGTGTGTTGGAGAAAGTGGGGTTGGGCCCTAATTTTGTTCAGTGGGTCCAGGCGATGTATGCGGCTCCACAAGCTAGGGTGCGGGTTAATGGCAGCTACTCCGGTACATTTCGGTTGGGTAGGGGTACTAGGCAAGGATGTCCCTTGTCCCCTCTGCTTTTTGCCCTGGTGATAGAGCCGTTGGCAGAGAAGGTTAGGAGGTTACAGGATATTAAGGGGGTCCTAATGAATACGCAGGAGGTAAAAATTACGCTATTTGCTGATGATGTTATTTTTACGATTAGGGAGCCGTTGTTATCCTTACCGGTACTAATGAGGGAAATAGAGCACTATAGCAAGGTTGCGGGTTATAAGATAAATAGCAGTAAGTCGGAGATTTTGGGGTTTAACCTCAGTGCAGAGATGGTGGACGTGTTGAAGGGGGCATTTGCGTTTAAATGGGTGGGAGGTAATTATCGCTATTTGGGGATCAAGATGGGGATAAATTTGGCTGGGCTGGGGGACGCAAATTATGGAGCGTTGTTGAATGACGTGAGGCAGGACTTGCAAAAGTGGAAGGGTCTATATCTCACGTGGTTGGGTCGGATAGCTGTTTTAAAAATGAATGTTTTACCGCGTTTTCTTTTTCTATTTAGTTCCCTACCCTGTAAGGTGCCCCGGACGTACTCGAAGCGGGTCCAGCGGGTAATGTTGGAGTTTGTATGGGAAGGAAAACGCCCGAGGGTGGCACGGCATACGTTGTTTAGACATAGTAAGGAGGGGGGGTGGGGGTACCCTGAATGGAGAAATATTACCTGGCCTCTCAGCTGCAGGCTTTACAGAGCTGGCAGGGGGAGGGGGAGACTCCCCGGTGGGTGCAACTGGAGCAGGAGCAACAGAGTGGGGGAGATCTGGCAGCGTGGATTTGGGACCCGGGGGCCGTAGCGGAAGGGGGGAGGGGGGTAACCCTTTTAGGGCACTGACAAAAGAGCTCTGGTTAAGATTGCGGAAGCAGTTGTTAGGGGGGAAGCGTTATACTAGGGGTATGTATATTACGGGGGTTAGGGAGTTTGCCCCGGGAAGAGAGGGGGCGTTTGGGGAGTGGTGGGGGAAGGGGTTGCGGTTTATGGGGCAGTTGCTCCACTCGACGGGGGGGCTGAAGAGATGGGGAGAATTGCAGAGTGAATATGGGTTGGAGGGTGAAGGATTTTTTGCATATTTACAGGTAGCGTCCTTTCTGGGTAAGGGGGGTGAAGGAGGATCTGGGAAGAGCGGCAACAGTAGTCGAGACACTTATGGCGCGAGGGGGGAGGAAAGTGGCTATAGCTCAATTGTATGGAGAATTGACTAAGCAAGAGGGGGAGGGGTGGGGGAGATGGGGGGGAGAATTAGGGGGGAGGTGGAATGGGAGAAGGCTTTAGGAGGGGAGTGGACTAGAGAGCGATGGCGGAATATTTATGGGTGGTCTAGACGGTTGGCCCCGGGTACGCTTTACTTGGAGACTAGTTTAAAGATTCGATATCAGGCTTATTGGACACCGTGGAAATTGCGGAACTTTCGTAAGTAGGATTTGGGAGTCTGTTGGCGGGGGTGTCCGGGGCGGGGGGACTTGTATCATCTTTTGTGGGATTGCCCTGTGGTGAAGAGAATGTAGGAGGATTGGGAGGGGGTCATTCGAGAGGTGACGGGCGTTCCTGTGGTAATAACTCCTGCCATGGCATTGTTGAATGAGTTGGAGGACGAGGGGGAGCGGGGATTGCAACAGATGATTGGATACTGTATTGCAGCGGCGCGGGGGGAGATTCTATTGCGGTGGAAGTGTACTGAGGCACCACCTAGGCGAGCTATAGTCACGAGACTGAGTGGGTTGAGGGGTATGTGTGAAATTGCGGCCTTTGGGGCACATAAGGTGCAGAGTTTTCGGCAGCTGTGGAAGGGGTTTGATGGCTGGTTTTTGAAATGGAAGGGGGGGAATATAATGGGTAGGGTAATAGGGGGCAGTAGTGGTGGAGGGCAGGTGGTTGGTGGGGGAACGGGAGGGGGGGAAGGGGACGAGGGGGGGATCCGGGGAGGGGAAGGAGGGTAGGAGGGGGGCGGGGGGATTGGAGACGGGGGGGGGGAGTGGGGCGGTATAAGGATATGCTCTGTCGGGGAGTCTATGGGTGGGATGGTGTTGCTGTACTTAGCTGACAGTGTGCGGAGATTGCCTATTCGGAGGCTTTCTCGGCCAGTTATTGAGGGGGGGGGGGAGGCGGAGTGGGAATAAGCAAGGCCAGGGGCCTAGGGTATCTTTTGGTTTGTTGGTATTGGGGTGGTAGTAGTATGCTGGGGAGGGGGGGTGGGGAGGAGGGGGGTAGTTTAGTTAAGGGTGTTTTGGTTGATGTTTATGGGGGGCTATCTGAGTGCGGCCAGCTGCCTACGTATGGCCCCTATATACCCTCCCGAGGAGGATGAAGAGTATGGGGGAGGGGAGGAGGGGTGAGAGGGGGTATAGAGGTGAGGAGGGGGCCAAAGGTGGGGCGCCAGGCGGGTTCCTGGTGCCTAGCGGTGTATTGACAGACCATAGCATAGGTCTCAATTCTGGGGTAGCTTTGTTTGAGATTGTAGTGTTTTGATGTTTCTTATACTGTGTGGAATGTATACAACTGAAAACTTAATAAAGATAAAGTTATAAAAAAAAAAAAGCAGCAGGCCCAGCACAGATCCCTGGGGTACTCCACTATTCACCTTTTTCCACTGAGAAAATTGGCCTTTTAGCCCTACTCTTTGCTTTCTGTCTTTTAGACGGTACCCGATCCACAATACTACACTGACTCCAATCCCACTACTTTTTAATTTCACCAAGAGCCTCTCATAAGGGACCTTGTCAAAGGCTTTCTGAAAATCCAGATACACTATATCAACCGGCTCACCTTTGTCTACCTGTTTATTTACATTTTCAAAAAAATATAACAGATTAGTAAGACAAGACTGTCCTTGGTTAAATCCATGTTGGCTATCTACATGTTCAGTAATTTTATTCTTTATAATGGTTTATACTATTTTGTCTGGTATTGACGTCAGGCTCACCGGTCTATAGTTTCCCGAATCACTGCTGGAACCCTTTTTAAAAATTGAAGTTACATTGGCCACTCTCCAATCCTCAGGTACTACAGATTATTATAATGATAGTTCAAAGATTATTAATAGTAGGTCTGCAATCTCATATTTCAGTTCTTCCAACACCCTTAGATGTATATCATCTGGTCCAGGTGATTTGCTACGCTAAGGTTTATCAGACAGTTGTAATATATCCTCCCGGTTTATCGATATTTCTTTCAGTTCTTCCACTACATCACCTTTATATACCATTTCAGGCACAGGTAACTTCCCTACATCTTCTACTGTAAAGACCGAAGCAAAGATTTCATTCAGTCTCTCTGCTATGTCCCATAGTGCCCTTTTTATCCCTTTATCATCCAATGGTCCAACTGACTCACCAGGTTTTTTGCTACAAATGTACTTGAAAAAGTTTTTATTATGTGTTTTTGCTTCCACAGCAAGCTTCTTTTCAAATTTTCTATTTGCCTGCCTTATCCAATGCCTTGTATCTAACTTGCCAATGCTTATGTTGTTTCCGGTGTTCGTCATTAGGCTCCTTTTTCTATTTCCTGAAGGATGCTTTTTTTGACAAGAGCCTATCTGACCTCACCTTTAAACCATGCTGGCAGTTTTTTGGCCTTCCTTCCACTTTTCTTAATACATCTGGTCTGGGCTTCAAGATAGTACTTTTAGACAACGCCCATGCTTGATGTAAATCTTTAACCTTTGCAGCTGCTCCTTTTAGTTTTTTCTTAACTATTTCCTTATTTTAGCATAGTCTGCCTTTTGAAAGTTAAAAGGTAGTATTGAAAATTTCCTTGCCTTCTTTCTTCCATTTATTAAATCAAATGTGATCATGCTATGATCACTAATCTAATCTCTTGCACCAGATCCAGCGTTCCACTAAAGACTAAGTCCAAAATAGCATCCCCTTTTGTTAGTTCATGAACCAGCTGCTCCAAGAAGCAGTCATTTAATTCATCTAGAACATTAAACTCTCTAGCATGTCCTGCTGTGACATTGATCCAGTTGATACCGAGGTAATTTAAATCACCCATTATTACTGTGCTGTAATTTTTGTTAGCTTCCCTGGGCACCTCTGTTTTCAGGGGAGGCAACTTGTCCAAGGTGATCCGCACAGCAGCCCTGCTGTTCACAGACACACAAGGGGAGAAGATGAAAGCACCTGGAATTGGCTCTTTGCATTCCAGGACATAGGCATATCAACAGAGAACTAGCACCCAACGATCCTTGGTGATGTGGGCCCCCTCTTAAAAGATGAGGCGAAGCCTGCCCCCAACTGGAGAGATCAGAGAATGGGCCCCTAAAACCTTTACTGTGTAGCCTGGGAGGGTCCTCGTCTGGATGGGATGGGGTCCCTTGGCCCAAGCGCTCCACAAAGCAAATGGGCGTGAACCTGAAGTCCCTAAGGGGCTCTCCAGGTTGGTAGTGGCGGGATTCCCGAGACCCCTGGGAGTCCGACCAGCACTCCCGCAAGGAGCAGGCGGAGGCTGATGGAAAAGGAGCTCCTGCTCACTACACAGGTCCCTGGGGCCTGTCCTTCAGAAGGCGGAAGATTTTGTCTCACCAGGTCCTTTCCTGCTTCTCAAAATTGGACCCAACAGAAGTGTCCTTCTAAGGCCAGATGGGCAACTGAGCTTTGGAAGAAGAGCCCGTTGCCCCATGTCAAAGCCAAGCCAATGCCATGTCACCATCGACGGGGCACAATCCCTAGCCACCAGACATACCAGGTTGTACACGGCATCAGAAAGGAAGGAAATAACCGACTCCAAACGAAGGGTAGAATCGTCCGGAGACTGAAGCCACTGGAGCAGGGCTCACAATGTCATGTCTGCACATAACCACCACCTGAAGAAAAGCAGCCACCACAGCCAACTGATTCTTAACACAAATCCACCTTTTGGTCCAGAGTGTCCTTTAAGGCCAGTGCACCTTCTGCAGGAATGGTGGTCCAGCTGGGAACCATCGTGACCTGCCATTCCACCTTGGAAATATCAAACCACACAGGTCTCTTCTCCAGGAGAGCATGCATCTTCTTACACACCCTTGGCCCCTTAGGCGAGGAGTTGGGGGAATCCCACTCTGACTGGAACAGGCCCTTGAGCACCTCTGGGAATGGGAAACAGTAGTGGATTTCTGCATCCCTTGCAGGAGTAGCTGCCTCTTCCGTTCCTGCTCCATGCCTGGTGCGTCCACCAAGCTTCAGGTAGATAAGACCCTGGGATCAACGCCTCCAGGAACAGGCAGACAACATCGGCCTCCTCTCAAACCAATGAAGGCGAGAGTTCTTCTTCATCCACATTAAACATCTGTGAGGGAGTAGTGGCCTAGTGGTTGGTGCAAGTAACCTCAGGCCGGAAGGTCGGGGGTTAAAATCCCACTAGAGGACAGCAACCTTGGGCCGGAAGGACTGACGTTTCTAGTCCCACAGGTGCTCCTTGTGGTCTTGGGCAAGCCACTTAACCCTCCATTGCCCATGTTCCCTGTAAGTATTAGTGTATGTGTCTCATATCCCCTCATGTTAAATGTACAGTATCCACCAATTGTGTTGTGACCACTTTGATTGAAGGATAAGGTGGTATACAAAACTGTCTAAATAAATAAATAAATCTCAATCCAAGTCACTGTCCAAATCTCAGACAGATCTGAGTTGATCCTCATCTCCAGGGGGGCGCCCTTTGCCAGGGATGCTTATCATCAATCGAACAGGGCTTCCACTCAGCCTGCCTCTCACAAGACTGTGCTCGGGGGAAACCAGAAGCTGCAGGGTCTGAATTTCCAAGCCAGAATAATCAGGTCTGCTGTAAAAGGAAAAGAATACCGGGGCGGACCATCCGGAGTCCGGAAGCTCTCCTTGAGAAAATGACTCCCCCCCACACACACACACACTAGGGGACATAGTCACCACTGATTCCCCAGAGGGTGGGGAGAGGCCCACAGCATAGTAGCTGGAACCTCTGGTCAGCTGAATATTCTTATCCATAGCACCATCCACAAACTCCTGCCCTGAAACAGGTAAGATCGGACTAACAGCATCCCCCAGCTGAAAGAGGGGAGTAGGCCCTCCAGGGACGACTCAGAAGTAGCCATGCAAGAAGGGGAGATTTCAAAAGCCAGAAATGAGGAGCCTCGCTTGCCACAGGCCAAACAACATTTCCTGAAAGAAGACATAGAAAGTTAAGACAAGTATCACAACAGCAGGCGCTAAGTCTGCCTGTGAATACTAAAGAACCCAATATGTTTATACATAGCTCAGTTTTTACACTGCTTTTTGTACATAGTTTCACTGTGTGTACATAGTTATAGTTTTATTACCCTCTGTTCCAAGTTTAAGCTCCCTGTTATAATGTAAGCACACCAGTGTTTTCTGATTGTGCAGATCTGTTACTTGTAAACCGCACTGAAAACAAATAGCGCGGTATATAAAAGATGTTAAATAAATAAATAAATAAATAAGCCTGCGATAGCCCAGAAGGCATGTGCTAACTGTGCTTTTACTGCAACGTGCGTTACAGGCGCTAGTGTAGGAACTCATGTTGGAACTGTTTGGGCGGAACGCGCACAAGGACCGCACAACCACCAGGTGCACAATATAAAAAACGCTACTAGTGTGTGCAGAAAATGGTGGGACACCCCCACACAGTGCCAATGGCTGTCAGCAGTCCACCCCCAATTGCATCCCACACAGACAGAATCGGGAGCCCCCAACAAGGACAATGATGAGGTCAAGCCTTGGTACTCATCCCCTGAGAGACCCAGACAGAGGATCTATGCCAGGGTCAGCTAAACTCTCCTGAAATTGTTTCTCTGGCTTGGAAGCACAGCGCCTGATATTGAGTCAGCCGCATCTTCGAAGGACTATGCACCCCATTGGTACAGAGTCCTCCCCTCCAACCTCTAATCCGGATATTCAGTGCCAGGGCGATGGCATTGAATATCCGGTGATCACCGCAGACATAGGAAGCCGTCGAAGCTAACGGCAGCAACAGTATTACATGCTGCCCAGTTAACTCCTGCGCCTTAAATTTAGATGAGGGTTTTACTCGCCTGTCTTTTAGGCACAGGTCGCTAACTGGGCTGCTTGCAATATTGCCGTTGCCCAGTTAGTGACAGTCTCCGCCTCTACCAAAAAGACTGCAGTCTAGTGGAGCCTCCCATGTCGCCCTCAGGTGAGAGAGTCCATCCTCAAAGTGGTCTGTCACAAGCGTTTTTATAAATCTTTTCCTCTCAATTCTTCAGAGAGGAGAAAATCCATCCACCATTTGCTGGAGGCAAAGAAATACTGAAGAAATCTCTGGTGGCTGAGGTGAATAGAAGCATAGGAGTGATGTCATTGAAACCGTGGACTTTTTCATGGTTCTTTGTCTCCACTAATCTAATGGTAGGGAAACACAACCCTCTTGTCTGGACTGGTCTAGCAGGACGATATGGAATACCACCTTACACATATAAGTTCTTAAGTTGTCTCTGTTAATTGTACCCCTCTATGTGTTGGCAAATACACATGCACTCCTACATGCCCTTATATATAACATAGTAATATAGTATATGACGGCAGATAAAAACCAGTACAAAAGCTCCATATTTAGCAGAGCCTTTTCTAAAATATCAGCAAAACTGTGTATGTCCCAACTTCAACATTTCAATTCCTTTCTCCATATACTATCTAAAATTTGCCTTTTAGTACATTGTCATCTAGGCTATGTACAGAATAACAGAGAAAGACTTCATCACACTTCTAATTAATACATAAAAATATCAAACCACAGTAATAATTAATAAGAGAAAAATATACAAAAGACATACTAGATCTGCACAATGGCCATTAGTTACCCAAAATCCTCAGTGTGGATTAAGTTACCACATGCTTCTGTCATACAGTGCAGATGCCCAGAAGGGGCCATATGCATGTCATACAACGCAGACATTGGGTAATGAGTGAGTGGAGGAGTAGCTTATTTATTTTATTTCATTTATTTAACAGGTTTTTAATACTGTCTTTCTACACGTCAAGATTGTTTACAAATAATTCAGTGTGATAACAGGAAACATGTCAAACAGTGCACATTACATCAAACATATTGACTACATTGTAACAGATGCTATTAACAAATTCTCATAAAAGTTGATGAACTATGTACATACCTAGGCTGCAGTGATATAAACTACTTAATGCCAAAGATGTGTATTATGTGAGTGGAGTTGCTGTGCAAGTTATTTGTCATTTGTTACTTGGCCATGGTATTCAGGGAATGGGTTTTCAAGCATTTTCTGAAGTCTTGCAGAAGTTGAATGTCTCTTATTTGTGGTGGAAGTGAGTTCCATAATACAAGGGCATATAGCAAAATGGTCCTGTTATTGGTCCTCAGGCTACATTTTGTTCTTTCTGTTGGTATTTTTAGCGTGTTAGACATGTTCTGTCTTGTAGGTCTATTGCAGCTGTGGGTTGAGATTAAGGCATGCAGGTTGAGAGCTGAGATGTTGTGAATGATTTTGTGTGTGTTGATAATGACCTTATATTTGATTCTTTGTGATATGAGCAGCCAGTGAAGTTGTTTGAGGAGAGGCGTGATGTGGAATTGATCAACCAGGATAATCCTTGCAGCAGTATTCTGTGTTAGCTGCAGTGGGTATAGTGAGCTCTTTGGAATGCTGTGATACATTGAGTTGCCGTAATCAAGCAGTGGTGTTATTACAGCTTGACATACAGACCGGACGTTAAGCTTAGTGGTTAGAGCAACAGCCTAGTACCCAAGAGATCTGGGTTAGATTCTCACTGGCGCTCCAGGTACAAATTTACAGGTCGATGCAGAAAGCTAGCGTGGGTTTTACGAGCCCATAACGCCACATTTAAGCACATTTTATGATCCTTTAAATACAGGAAATAGTTTTTCTGTCAGCGTTTACGTCTAACGCCCAATTAACGCCATGCATATTTAAATCTATTAACATGAATCCTGATTATTTAAATGTATTTTAATCAGCTGGGCTGATATGCAAATCATGGCTATGCATGATGCAGAGACGGGCGTAGAGGATTTCGCAACCAGCCATAGCGCCAACATTTTTACTACAGCGTCTGATTAGAAGTAAACCTCTAAAGTGTGCCCCACCAATATCTTGCGGCCTTTGAACCCCCCACCCAGAGTAAAAGTGAAATCACCCCCCAAGTAAAGAAAAATAAAGTAACATTTACCTGGTGGTCTAGCAGCCCTTGAACCCCCCACCACCCCAAAGTAAATTTGAAATCGCCCCCAAGTAAAAAAAAAAAAATAAAGCTAAAATTTCTTGGTGGTCTAGCGGCCCCTAAATACAAGTCCCCCCCATACCAAATAGGTGGGAGCGCTACCTACGTGCTCCTACTCTGGTCTGCCATCTTGTAAAATGGTGTGCCTGGCCACGCATGGTACATCCTGGGGGTGATTTCACATTTTCTTTGGGGCGAGGGGTTCAAGGATCCCAGAATGCACCGCATGGGGAAGAGGCACCATTTTACAAGATGGCAGACTAGAGCGAGAGCGTGTAGGCAGCGCTCCTGCCTATTTGGTACGGGAGGGGGCTTGGATTTAAGGGCCGTTAGATCACCAGGTAATTTTAACATTATTTGTTTTTACTTGGGGGGTGATTTTATTTTACCTGGGGGTGATTTCCTCTTACTTTGGGTTGGGGGGTAGGTGGTTCAAGGGCCACTAGACCACCAGGTAAATTTTACTTTATTTTTTATTACTTAGGGGTGATTTTATTTTACTTGGGGATGATTTCACTTTTACTTTGGATTTTGGGGTGGGGGGTTCAAGGGCCGCCAGATTATTTTCTTAGTGGAGGGTGGGGGTATAGGAGCTGCTAGACCACCAGGTAATTACTTTTTGTCGAGGCACCGGCCCCCGGCAGTGTTTTGATGGCATTGGGGGCTTTTTCCAATGCCACGATTGATCCTGATGCTATCAAAATAATGTCGGGGCTGATATGTAAATTAGCCACGCATTGTCTTGAAGGACTACAAAAATGGACTGCTACCTCTGGAGAGAGATCTGCAATTGTTAAGTATTTACTTCTGGGAATTTTTCTAAATCTTGGTGAAAAAGGAATTCTTTAGATTAAAGCTGATTAATCTGTGATCCAGTGTATTTGTTAAATCAGTCAGGGCCTAGTATCAGCAAAGAGCTTTTAGTTAAATTAAAAACTCAACAGGTAGCTTTCAGTTTAAATTTAAAACCCAGCAGAGAGCTTCTGGTTTAAATTTAATAATCAGTCAGGGCCTAGTAGCAGCAAAGAACTTTCAGTTTAAATTTAAAACACAGCAGAGAGCTTTTGGTTAAATTTAGAACCCAAGACCCCCTCTATCCAAGCAAGGGTTACAGATTACCTTAGAAGCACAGGCAAGGTACTGTGTAGTAGCCAGCTTTTAATAAGTCTTCTTTCCCTCCCTCCCTCCCGCCCACCCACCCCTGGGATAATCGTATCTTTATAGGTGCTTAAACCTCTTAAAGGAAAGGAGGCGCCATATTCACTCTCAGGTGCCGCTGTTTATCCTCAACAGGCATACATTAAGGACCCAAGATTAATTAAGCTTCAGGTAAACAAAGTACATTAAATGTATTAGGTATAGTTTTATTGGTATAAGTATCCCCAGCAACCCTTAGTAAGTAAAGAGCATAAATATCTAAACACAACCTTAAAACTAAAATGCAGACAGCAGTCCAGCAGCGAAATGGGAGTTTTCCAGTCTTTTGCATTGAATGTCACATGTATGATTTTCTCCCAGTTGGTGAGGGGTCTTATGTGTGCACTGGGTGTAAGGAATTCTTTGCTCTCAGGGAACGAGTCTGATCTCTGGAGGCTAGAGTAGCAAACATGGAGGACAAAAGGAAGACAGAGAGGTACACAGAAGAGACCTACAGGGATATAGTACTGAAGTCCCACCTCCAGTCTGGCAGCATCCCTGTTGCCATGGAGGAGAGAGGTCACGTAACAGGAGAGCATCACCCTGGGGCGGCAGGAAGTGATCCTGTAGCTAGGACCTGTCCTCCAGATGATGTAAAAGCCTCTCGCACCAAGGAGGTTTATCTAGGGCCACGTGTCCACGAGGAAAGAGTTAGGACAGCCATTATGGTTGGTGATTTGATCATTAGGCATGTAGATAGCTGGATGGCTGGTGAACGTGAGGATCGCCTGGTAACATGCCTGCCTGGAGTGAAGGTAACGGACCTCATGCGCCACCTGGACAAGGTCTTAGATAGTGCTGGGGAGGAGTCTGCTGTCTTGGTACATGTCGGTACCAGTGATATAGGAAAGTGTAGTAGGGAGGTTCTGGAGGCTAAATTTAGGCTTTTAAGTAGGAAGTCGAAATCCAGAACTTCCAGGGTAGCATTCCGAAATGCTTCCTGTTCCACGCGCAGGAACCAAAAGGCAGGCAGAGCTCTGGAGTCTCAATGTGTGGATGAGAAGATGGTGCAAGGAAGAGGGTTTGGGAGTTGTTAGGAACTGGGGAACATTCTGGGGAAAGGAGGGGCTATTCTGAGGGGATGAGCTCCACCTTAACTGGGACGGAACTAGGCTGCTGGCATTAACCTTTAAAAAGGAGACAGAGCAGATTTTAATCTAGAGATAGGGGAAAGCCGACAGTCGCCCAAGAGCGCATGATTCGGAACAATGTATCCTTGAAGGATACTAGCAAAAGATTGAAGTTAGGGCATATCAGCAGAGAGGTTCCAATAAAGACCAAAGTATCTCAAATGCCCTTCAGTACAGAGTAGACAGAGCTTAAAGATTCCAAATTACCCCTGCCTACTGATAGCCAGATTAATATGAATAAAATACAGCCTCTAAAATGCTTGTATGCAAATGCTAGAAGTCTAAAAAATAAGATGGGAGAGTAAGAATATATAGCATTAAATGAGATGTTAGATATGATAGGTATCTCAGAGACATGGTGGAAGGAGGACAAACAGTAGAACACTGTGATACCTGGGTACAAACTAAATCGTAATGATAGAGCAGATCAAATTGGTGGAGGGGTTGCGCTCTATGTTAGAGAGGGCATTGAGTCGCAAAGGATTAAAGTTTTGCAGGAAGCAAAATTCACTGTAGAATTTCTATGTATTGAAATTTCATGTAAAAAGGGGAAGAGGAAGGCGATGACAGTGGGGGTGTACTATCGACCGCCTGGCCAGAATGAACAAATGGATGATGAAATGCTCAAAGAAATAAGGGAAGCTACCAAAAGTTATAGCACATAATAATAATGGGTGATTTAAATTCCCCTGGTGTCGACTGGGTCAGTGTCACGGCAGGACATGGTAGGGATATAAAGTTTCTAGAAGAAATATATGACTGCTTCTTGGAGCAGCTGATTTATGAACTGATCAGAGTGGAAGCCATTTTGGACCTAGTCTTTAGTGGAACACAGATCTGGTGCAAGAGATCGAAACATAGAAATATGATGACAGAAAAAGACCACATGGCCTATCTAGTCTGTCCTTCCATATCAACATAAGGGTGATAAGGGTGTTGGGGACACTTGGCAATAGTGATCATAGCATAATCGCGTTTGATTCAATAAATGGAGCAGGGGAGTAAGGAAATCCACAGTACTACCTTTTAACTTTCAAAAGGGAGACTATGATAAAATTAGGAAAATAGTTAAGAAAAAATGAAAGGAGCAGTTGCAAAGGTTAAAGATTTACATCAAGCTTGGGTGTTGTTTAAAAATACTATCTTGGAAACCCAGACCAGCTGTATCCCACGTTTTAAGAAAAGTGGAAGGAAGTCCAAAAAACTGCCAGCATGGTTTAAAGTTGAGGTCAGAGAGGCTGTTGTTGCCAAAAAAGTATCTTTCAGGAAATGGAAAAAGGAGCCATATGACGAAAACTGGAAACAACACAAGCACTGGCAAGTTAGATGCAAGGGATTGATAAGGCAGGCAAAGAGAGAATTTGAGAAGAAGCTCGCTGTGGAAGCAAAAATGCATAATAAAGACTTTTTCACGTACATTTGTAGCAAAAAATCTGTGAGAGAGCCATAAAAACATAAGATATGCCATACTGGGTCAGACCAAGGTCCATCAAGCCCAGTACCCTGTTTCTAACAGTGGCCAATCTAGGTCATACGTACCTAACAGTTTCCCCAAAAGACACAGGTTCCACAATGCTTGTACTGGGTCAAGCATTGATATCCTGGGTCCCTTCTTAATAATGGTTTATGGACCTTTCCTCCAGGAACTTGTCCAAACCATTTTTAAACCCAGCTACACTAACAGCCTTTACTACATCCTCCGGTAACAAATTCCAGAGTTTGATTACACATTGAGTGAAAAAATATTTTCTTTTATTAGTCTTAAATAGTTTACCCTGTAGCTTCATTGCATGTCCCCTAGTCTTTCTATATTCTGATAACGTAAACAATCGATCTACGTTTACCCGTTCCACAACGTTCATTAATTTATAGACTTCTATCATATCTCCCCTCAGCCGTCTCTTTTCCAGGTTAAAGAGCCCTAACCTTTTTAGCCTTTCTTCATAGGAGTATCCTTCCATCCCCTTTACCTTTTTGTTGGCTCTTCTCTGAACCTTTTCTAATAATGCTATATCCTTTTAAAGATACGGCAACCAGAATTGCACACAATATTCAAGGTGCAGTCTCACCATGGAACGATATAGAGGCATTATAATATCTTTTGTTTTATTTTCCATTCCTTTTCTTATGATACCTAGCATTCTATTTGCTCTCTTGGCCACCGATGCACACTGGGCTGAGGGTTTTAACATGTTATCCACAATGACACCTAAATCTTTTTCCTGGATGGTGGTTCCTAATGTGGAACCTCACATCGTGTAACCATAGTTTGGGTTGTTCTTCCCTAGGTGCATAACTTTGCACTTGTCCACATTAAATTTCATCTGCCATTTTGATGCCCAGTATTCCAATTTATCAAGATCCTCTTGCAATTTTCCACAATCGTCTTGGGTTTTAACAACTTTAAATAGTTTTGTGTCATCTGCAAGTTTGATAACCTCACTCGTTATTCCCTTTTCCAGGACATTTATGAATATGTCAAAAAGCAGTGGACCCAGCACAGATCCCTGGGGTACACCACTATTCACCTTTCTCCATTGGGAAAATTGGCCATTTAGCCCTACCCTCTGCTTTCTATCTTTTAACCAGTTCCTGATCCACAATAGTACACTGCCTCCTATCCCATGACTCTTTAGTTTTGCCAAACGTCTCTGATGACAGACTTTGTCAAAGGTTTTCTGAAAGTCCAGATACACCTTATCTACCGACTCACCTTTGTCCACCTGTTTATTCACACCTTCAAAAAAACATAACATTAGTAAGACCAGCCAGTTGGACCATTAGATGATAGAGTGGTAAAAGGGGCACTAAGAGGAGACAAGGCCATAGCGGAGAGACTGAATGAATTCTTTGCTGCGGTCTTTACTGAGGAAGATGTAGGGATGTTACCCATGACTGAAATAGTATTTAAAGGTGAAGCTGCGGAAGAATTAAAAGTAATATCGATACACCGGGAAGATGTATTACAGCTATTTGATAAACTGACGAGTACCAAATCACCTGGACCGGATGGTATACATCTAAGGATGTTCAAAGATCTGAAATATGAGCTTGCAGCCCTACTATTAGTAATCTGTGAACTATCATTAAAATTATCTGCAATACCTGAAGATTGGAAGATGGCCAATGTAACGCCAATTTTTAAAAAGGGTTCCAGGAGTGATACGGGAAACTACAGAC
This sequence comes from Ichthyophis bannanicus, assembly GCA_033557465.1. Classification (NCBI taxonomy): domain Eukaryota; kingdom Metazoa; phylum Chordata; class Amphibia; order Gymnophiona; family Ichthyophiidae; genus Ichthyophis; species Ichthyophis bannanicus. Next base: position 130,127,487 of record CM066048.1, read on the forward strand.
CGGTGAGTCTGACGTCAGTTCCCGGAGAAATGGTAGAAACCATCATAAAGAACAAAATCACTCAACATGTAGATAGTCATGGCTTAATGGGAGACAGCCAACATGGCTTTAGCCAAGGAAGGTCTTGTCTTACTAATCTGTTATGTTTTTTTGAAGGTGTGAATAAACAGGCAGGCAAAGGTGAGTCGATTGATACAGTATATATGGACTTTCAGAAAGTCTTTGACAAGGTCCCTCATGAGAGACTTTTGGCAAAATTAAAAAGTCATGGGATAGGAGGCAGTGTACTATTGTGGATCAGGATAGAAAAGATAGAAAGCAGAGGGTAGGGCTAAATGGCCAATTTTCCCAAAGGAGAAAGGTGAATAGTGGAGTAGCCCAGGGATCTGTGCTGGGTCCGCTGCTTTTTAACATATTCATAAATGACCTGAAAATGAGAATAACGAATGAGGTTATCAAATTCGCAGATGACACAAAACTATTTAAAGTTGTTAAAACCCATGAGGATTGTGGAAAATTGCAAGAGGATCTTGATAAATTGGAAGACTGGGCATCCAAATGGCAGATGAAATTTAATGTGGACAAGTGCAAAGTTATGCACCTAGAAAAGAAAGCCCAAGCTATGGTTACACGATGCAAGATTCCACATTAGGAACCACCACCCTGGAAAAAGATTTAGGCATCATCGTGGATAACATGTTAAAACCCTCCGTCCAGTGTGCAGGGGCGGGTAAGAGAGCAAATAGAATGCTAGGTATCATAAGGAAAGGAATGGAGAATAAAATAAAGATTATTATAATGCCTCTGTACCATTCTATGGTGCGACTGCACCTTGAATATTGTGTGCAATTCTGTTCGCCATATCTTAAAAAGGATATAGCATTATTAGAAAAGGTACAGAGAAGAGCCACCAAAATGGTAAAGGGGATGGAAGGATAACCCTATGAAGAGAGGCTAAAAAGGTTAGATCTCTTCAACATGGAAAAGAGACGGCTGAGGGGAGATATGATAGATGTCTATAAATTTAATGAATGAAGTGGAACGGGTAAACATAGATCAATTGTTTACGCCATCAAAATATAGAAAGACTAGGGGGCATGCAATGAAACTACAGGGTAACCTATTTAAGACTAATAAGGGAAAATGTTTTTTCACTCAACATGTAATCACACTCTGGAATTTTCTACCGGAGGATGTAGTAAAAGCTGTTAGTGTAGCCGAGTTTAAAAAAGTTTTGGACAAGTTCATGGAGGAAAGGTCCATAAACCATTAAGGGGACCTAGAATATCCACTGCTTGATCCAGTACAAACGGGAGGAGAAGCGGTAAACATCCTGCCCAATCGAGGCGTATCGAGAGGGCTTTAAAAGTTTGCGCCAGCCGGCGCGTGGTCCTCTTGCCCCCACCACCATCATCGGCTCTCCCCAGTCCGGGGATCGAGTCTCCAGCGGCGGGAGGAGCAGCGGTAAACATCCTGCCCAATCGGGGCGCATCGAGAGGGCTTTAAAGTTCGCGCCAGCCGGCGCGTGGTCCTCTTGCCCCCACCACCATCATCGGCTCTCCCCAGTCCAGGGATCGAGCCTCCAGCGGTGGGAGGAGCAGCGGTAAACATCCTGCCCAATCGGGGAGCATCGAGAGGGCTTTAAAAGTTCGCGCCAGCCGGCGCGTGGTCCTCTTGCCCCCACCACCATCATCGGCTCTCCCCAGTCCGGGGATCGAGCCTCCAGCAGCGGGAGAAGCAGCGGTAAACATCCTGCCCAATCGGGGCGCATCGAGAGGGCTTTAAAAGTTCGCGCCAGCCGGCACGCCCGCGCCTGAGGGCCTCGCCAGAGGGCCCTTTGGCGTGGCCCTTAGGCGTGGACCAAGGGAAGGCTACGCTAAACTGAAATCCACCTAGCTCCAGGAAACGTTCACCATTACCAAGGAATCGTGCACCAATCGACAAGCTCACACCAGCCACATACGACGACGGAGCACTGCAACTTTGAACCACAGCACCACCTAAGAAGAACATTCTAACCATGGGTACATAAGAACATAAGAACATAAGATATGCCATACTGGGTCAGACCAAGGTCCATCAAGCCCAGTATTCTGTTTCCAACAGTGGCCAATCTAGGTCATACGTACTGAACTTCATAGCCATACATTCCATTACCAGTCTGATCCTTCGAGGTGGCATACACTTTCTCATGTAACTTGTTAAAGTATGATCTCCTTTGCACATCATTTCATTATTGTATGCATTTACTCCTCATATGTGCTTACTTATTTGTGAGTATTCTTGCTCCTCATATGTGCTTATTTCTATTGTGCATCGTATGACCTCACTACCCCTTTACTGCATGTCTGCATTGCAATAGTATAATTTCACTACCCCACTACCACATGTCTCTTATTGCATAATGTTCCTCATTAGTGCATGAATTCTCTTCCCACGGTGCTGGGTAAGTTTCTGTGCGAATCACTGTGTGAGTCATTTCATCACCATATCCCAATCACACACTCTCTTAATCACCCAATATGGCCTCTCATTTAGTTGCCCTTATTAGCCTGTATCTCCTTATACACTGGATTGGAACCTCCAATGCCCTTTCTCAATCTCAGAATCATATCCCCATCTTGATCAACCATGGAAAAAGATGGTCTGGACCCCAGTACTCCCACCCAGGAAGCGACACTTACACGCGCCGCTCCCACCTGATACACATAGCACTCCAATTATCCAGGACTCCCAACCAGGAGAAACTTCAGAACTGTCATAGCCTAAAATGTGCCATAATAAACGCTCATTCCATACGCAAGAAATGGCCGGTTATCCTAGACATTATATCCCTTTATGACCTGGATCTACTTATGATCACGGAAACCTGGCTATCTTCGGAGGACAACGTCCTCCTCAACCAACTCCTACCACCTAACTTCTCTTTATACACAAGACACAGAGAAACAAAAAAGGAGGAGGAGTACTAATTCTAACCAAATCAGATCTTCATTTCCATATAACTGACTCCTCTAGTACAAGCAATCTGGACTTTCTATCCATTACAAACCAGCAATGTACCATCAATCTATTATACAGAACACCGTCTTCACCTCCAGAGGACATCCCCACCATTATTGACCTTGCTGCTAACGCCCACAACCCCAATACACCAACCTGGATTATGGGTGATTTCAATCTCCCATCACTACTGTCACCCACTAACGTACCCAGAGGCTAGAAAGGGCTTGGGTCGTTTGATGGGGCAGTATTTTTATGGCTTTAGAGCTCCTATGAAGGCTTTAGCAAGGCCTTCTGGATCCTGTAGTTTTCACCGTTAGCCAAAGAAGTGTAGTTGAAGCAGAGGGTAAGGTTTAAACTCAGGCTTTATTCCCCGTCCGGGGTGGATTCATAACAGTGGAACTTAAAGCAGGTCAGACCCTTCGTCTGATAACACAATTAAAGAAAAATATTTTCAACACAACTTAGCTTTCTTCAGCATTAAACCAGGAAACAAAAAGTAACAGAAAACAGTTCCTTTTACTCACGGAACTCTTGCACCTGTTTCTTCTCATAAACAGTTCTGGCTGCTTTTAACATAGAGATGCTATACAATCAGATAATGTGTACGTGCAATCCATCTCATTTTCCTCTAAGGATTCTTCAAGAGGTTCAACCTGCATTTCCTCTCCATCAGAGTAAACTTCAGGCTCCCAACTGCCGTTAAAGTTATAAAATTCTTGTCGGGGAGTTAAAACACTCTCCTCCCCCACTATACTAGTGGCCCGTGGGTAACTACCGTATTTCCTGTAGTTGGGTTCCTGAGAACTACAGAGCTCCTGGTACGTGCATAGAAAGTCAGGGTATTGCAAACCTCTCTTATTAGGGTAAATACGCCTACCTTTAGGCACTGCTGTTTCCTGCTCTCTCGGATAAGCACAGCTCTGCTTGGAAGCCCCTTTTCCACGGTGTTTCTCTGACTCATTCAAATGTGCTTCAGGGTAAAAGTTTTCCCCTTCTGCATTTCTGGTGTTAGGTAATTTATATCTTAAAGCCTTGGCTGTTGGACTGCCCTCTCTGCTTGCCTCACAGCAACGTTCCTGGGGATATTGAGAGGCTGTGCACTGCTGTTCCCAACAGCTTTTCTGAGAATCACCAACCTCCTGTGCTCTGGATAATCCCCTTGGCTCCGTCCTCACAGCTCCACGGACACTGCTCTCAAGCTCAGCAGTTCCTAATGCTTCTCCCGTAGTTCCAACTACAGCCCTTGTAGTTCCTACTACTTCTCTCTCAGTTCCACTTTCTCTCCCAGTTCTCTCTCTACCTCCCGGTAAGTGATTTTTAAGTACGTTCAAATTGGTGTTAGCCTGGGCTCCGCCCCCATGCAGGTGCTCTTCATTTTCTAATGAATTCTGTGCTCCCTTTCTGTTCGGGCATTCCCTAACACCACGTGGCTTTGTTTTCATCTGTTGCTCATAGCAACCTTCCCCCATGTGTGAACCTGAGCTGTCAGTTTCCCTTACATTTTGCTCACAATCCCCTACTTCCATGGGTTCTGATGGCACTACCTTATGACACTACATCAAAGCCATGCAACTGCCTTCCTCAATGCCATTGAGGACCTGGGTTTCAAACAAATCATCAACAAACCCACACATATAAAGGGTAATATTCTTGATATGGTGTTCGCGCCTCAGTCAGTCCTCGAGCAAAACCACAACACAATGATGTCGGTTACTGATGTACCCTGGTCGGACCATAAACTTATCACTTTCCAGATACCCTCCAGCGATAGACAGCGGCATAATAACTGAAAGTTTAAATGTACAGCTCGAACATCAACAAGAAGCTTTCGCCCATTTAACAGAGAATTCATCCTCTCTGAGACCCATTCTCTCCTCAGCAAAACCACATCTGATCCTGACGAACTAGTCTCCTCCTGGAATCTCAACCTCAGTGCCATCTCACAACGCCCACAATCCAATAACACATCAAGGAGAATAAGAAGCGTTGCCCCATGGTTCTCTCATGACCTGAGATCTTCTCTCACACATCTACGTAGGCTTGAAAAGAAATGGCGCCGATCGCTCTCCACGGAAGATCTGACTGCCTACCAACTCCACCTATCAATGCACAGAGAAGCAATCACAATTAAAATGAAACAATACCACACCGACACTCTGAAGAGATCCTTGAACAAACCAAGGGATCTTTTCAACTTGGTCCAATCCCTTTCGAAGGAACCATCTCCTGAACAACACGAGGATATTCACCCACAAAAATTTGCTGATTACTTACAATCAAAGATCGTACAGACTGACAAAATCGCAACAGCCTCGTTTCAAGAACCAACCGGCTTAACCCCCCTACTAAAGTTCTCCACACCATCCAGAAAACGTATTGAAGATACAATAGCTTCTCTCAATACCTCCACAGCGCAAACTGACCCTGGCCCAGCTTTTTGGGTTAAGGAACTACGCAGTGAGTTCAGTCCGCTCATCGCAAAACTGATAAACCTTTCCTTCACAACTGGTTCCTTCCCCACAGCACTCAAACAAACCTCCATTAGGCCCTTATTGAAGAACCCCAAACTAGACCCCCAAAGGGTTGATTCTTACAGGCCAATAGCTAGTATTCCACTCCTAGCAAAGATAATTGATAAAGAAGTTCAGAGGCAAATTCAGGATCATATAGACTCCGCAGCTCCCCTAGATCATTGCCAACACGGGTTCAGAGAGTATCATGGAGTTGAGACCCTACTCACCTTCCTATTCAACAATATAATCACAGGCATTGATAACATCCGACAAGGCTTTGTGCTCCTCTTCTTAGACATTGCTGCGGCGTTCGATTCGGTACATCATGAGCTTCTCCTCGGGCGACTAAAAGAGAAGGGAATTTGCAATACTGCGCTCGAATGGTGCAAGTCCTATTTAGATGGACGATGGCAATATGTAAAATCCGGATCAGAAGAATCAAAACAATTCCATCAAACACAGGGTGTGCCTCAAGGGTCCTCTCTGTCATCTCTCCTATTCAATATATACATGCAACCCATCTGCAATATCATCAGATCATTTAACGTGAGCTGTTTGATTTATGCGGATGACATACTCTTATACATGCCGTTTTGAACAGTTCAAATGGACCTTACGCCACTGGTGGAGTGTTTTAATGCGGTATCAGATTGGTTACAATCCCAAAACCTCCGCATCCAGCACAAGAAAACGGAGGTGCTGTTCATCTCGAGAGACCCCGACTTTACTCCGCCATCCCATGTAAGAGTCAAGGAAGCAGAATTGCAAACCAGAAACAATAAAATACCTTGGTGTCACCCTAGACCAACATCTGGACATGAAATCTCACATAAGCAACATAGTCAAAGCTGTTTATTTCAAAATCCGTTCACTCAGGCATCTGCGCTCCCTACTGGACCCTGATGATTTCTGAACCATATACCAAGCTCTAATCTTACCCCACTATGACTTTGCTAATTCCATCTTACAAGGTCTCCCTCAATCTACACTGAACCCGTTACAGCTGGCCATGAATGCCGCAGCAAGGGTCCTCCACGGAGCCTCTAGAAGTGACCATGTGACTCCTATTTTAAAACAGCTTCACTGGCTCCCTATACATGGAAGGATTATCTTTAAAACTTTACTCCTCTCATTCAAGACCATCAATCGCCTTTCTTCCACAGCACTTACGGAGCTCATTCACACAGTGCCCCCCAACAGATCCAGAAGGGCAACAGCCCTAAACCTGCTAATAACCCCGAAGGCCTTGACAAAATGCAATAGTACAACTGCAAATAGGGCTTTCAGTCTCTATGTCCCCAAATGCTGAAATGCACTACCTCCAGACATTCGATCCATTGTGGACCTATCTCAATTCAGGAAGGCAATCAAATTTCACCTCTTCCTCCAATACTACCCAGCCAGCAATGGAATCTAAGTAACCCCACCTAAGAAGATATCCATCTTAGTGTTGATATATTCCTAACCTCCAAATGATTATTGCATTTGACATAGCTCTTTGTAAATATTATTTCATGTATATAGTTCAACCCTGTTAGCCAAGTTGATACTCCTGTTCCATGTAAAACCAAACTGACTGTTGTCTTGGTCGTTCTGTTATATTGTAAACCGCGCTGATATTGAATAGTGCGGTATATAAGCAACTGTAATAAATAAATAAATAAATAAATAAAGCACTGTAGAACCTGTATCTTTTGGGGAAACGTCTAGGTACTTGTGACCTACATTGGCCACTGTTGGAATCAGGATACTGGACTTGATGGACCTTGGCTGACCCAGTATGGCATATCTTATGTTCTTATGACTGGAGAGCATGTCAAGCTAGCCCAGACCTCTTGCATGCATGTTTGGCTTGCTCTTCTAGTTTAACTCTGCGGTGGCTTATTTGTATGTGCACGGTTACCGCGGTGGGCATTTGCATACTCTAACCTTTCTGTATCGCACATTAAAATGTGTGCATTGTCAGGAATGTTAAAAAAATCGATCCAGCATGGGTTGTCACGCCACCACCACTCGCCTCTAGCTTAGAGGGGCATGGTTAATAGAGGAACTTTCTGCTATCCGATTTTTCAGCTTTCTTCAAACTATTTCCCCGCAGTGCCCTCTTTGCTTAGCTGTATGGGTGCATCAGGCAAAAAATTGTAGTCGGGCTCAAAGAGGTAAGGCAAATGACAGAAATTTATTTTGTATACAATGGTTCGTTCATACCACTTACAGGATTAGTGGTTCAGGACTCTTTGAAGTAGAGCATTGTCCAAAAACAAACCCAAACACAAAATGGCTGCTTAAAGGTTCTCTATAGTTCAGGATACACAGTCTTTAACAGCAAGGATATTGCATCCCTTCTTAGCCTTGCTGGCTAAAGCACAAAAACAAAATCACATTTAAAGTCTGTGGTAGTTTAGCTTCTATTCAGCTTCAAACCCTTCTTGGTTACCTTCCAAGTAACAAACATAATCCAGGGGCAAAAGAAAGCTTTGTTATAGTTACTTTAGCTTACCCCAGTGTCCTTATTCCATCAGCAGGTGATTAACCAGCTTATCACAGCTCCAGGCTTGCTCCTTAGTCCCCGTAAACTTCCCCTTTACAACAAGAGGGAATCACGGTCACCCTGCTTGTGGACTACGGGTACCTTTTCCTGGAAGACTTCTTTCAGGACCGGCTTGCTTTCTCTACGTTCCCAGGTTTAAATCTTGGCAAAAGGAACAGTCCATGGGAGTGTCCTCATCATTCAGCTTTACTTCGGGCTCTCCCAGCTGCATAGGTTCTGACTCCCCGTCTTGCTCACAGTGCTCAGCTAACCGCCTCCCGGGGGATCTTGGAGTCTCCCTTGTTCCTGGCTCCAAACTCTCCTGCAGACGTGCTATATTCCAATTAGCACTTTCTTCTCCTGGAAGCTCAGTTCCTCTGCTCTGCTCAGCACTAATTAAGCTTCCCTTGCTTGTATCATTGCCTCTGCTCGTGGCAGCCTGGCTTCCTGCTTCTCTTCCCCTTCTCTCATACTCTGGCCTAGGTTTATACTTCCAGGGCTCTAGCTCCAACTCCTCCCTACCCAGGTGATGGCAATCAGCCTGACTTCGGGCACCTGAGTGCTTGGAGAATTCACTGCCATAGGGGTTCTGGGCCCTGTATCCTCTCCCTTTCATTCCACTAGGGGGAGCATGAAATGTGGGCCACCTGGAAGTTTTCTGATTCCTGGAGGTGTTTATGGCTTTCCTACCCTGATTTGGTGAAAGGGGGCCTTTACTAGGGTGAATACCCTGTCTCTTTGTCCTCCCCTGGACTCTGGATAGGCCTCCTTGCCATAGGGTCTAGCACCAGCTTTCTGCATCAGCCTGTTAGATTGTAAGCCCTTTGGGGACAGGGAAGTACCTGAATGTAACTTGCCTTGAACTATCATGGGAAAGACGTGAACTAAATACTAATAAATAAAGTAATAAAGGAATTGTAGTTCACTGTCCAAATTTATAGATAATCAAAATATCTGGCTAATGCTTTTCAAGAGAGAGGCTATCCACATCATATTATACAAAAAGCCTGAAAACGCGCAATATTTAATGACAGGATTTGGCTACTCTCAGCCACCAATTCTAAGCAGAGGACTACTGATTCTCAATTTTTACGTCTAGTAACATGCTATGCGCTGTGGAGCCATCAGCTCCAGCATATTATATATTCATATTTTGATGTATTGCGCATGATACCCAGTTTTTCGGATCTTCAACCCCGGTTGGTTTTTTTCCCGGGGATGGAATTTGCAGGATGTTTTGAGCCCAACTGTTCCTGTGGCTGCGAACACAATTATATCTTCTGTTGGCCATAAGGAATGTGGATATTGCTCCTTTTGTAGTATGATAATGCAGGTACTATATTTTCTTATCATGATCAGATGTGTAAATTACATTGGGCTACTACTTGTAGGCCTGACTTTGTGATATATGTGATTTTATGCCTTTGTGGTCTTGCTTACTTAGGTAAAACCACATGCTAATTGAGAATATGGCTTTCTGAACATTGCAGTAAACTTAATTGAAGGGTTGAGGGGGTACCACTGGTCCAACACTGCAATTATTTAATCACACATTTACTGATCTAAAATGTTTGGTGCTTGATCACGTCCCCCCTTTTAGTGGGAGTGGGGATCGAGATTACACATTGATTCGAAGAGAGCAATATTGGATTTTTCGGTTGGGTACCTTAAAACCGGGTGGTCTTAATGAATTTATAGATTGAAGGGCTTGCTGGTAAGAGCTTTTAACTAAGCCTTAAACTATAGTGGTTGGATGAGGGTGCGTTTCTCCACTCCACTAATAGGTTCTTGTTGGGGGCTCCCCCTTCTTATTGGTTGTGGATTCCCAGCACAGAGGTGTGGTTTTTGTATAGCCTGGGCTTTAAATAGTGCATGCTTTGTGTTTTTCCTGACTTCTCTGGTTCTGGTCTCTATGTTGAAAGATATCTGTGTCTGGCATTGTGGTAAGCAATTGTGAATGTGATATAATATGGTTACCCTTTTTTGGTAAATTCTGTGTGTAGCCATTTACTTGATGTTTCAGCGCCTTAGTATTTAATCTATTTTTCTAACTTTTGGCTGATGTTTGAGTTCATTGGCACCCATTTGGTGTTATTGAGATACTGCAACTTGCAGGAAATTTCTTTGTTGCAGTGACTGGTTTCTCTTTTTTTTTTTTATCACAAAGGCTTGATTATAAGACTCTGGGAATAGTCCAACTCCCTGATGCAGCTTCATCGTAATGCCAGACATAGGAGCAGAGATGCTGTTTATGACCCGTGCCCATGCTAAGTACTGCCTAATTAGTTATTTAAGCCTATTTGTGATTGTGTAGGTCAGGCATGTCCAACTTCGAACAGGTCATGATCTACTTTTTCCGGCCAAAAGTGCCGGTGATCTTCCACCATGAAAATTAAGTTTCAAATTAAATTTTAACCCAATAGAGTTGGAGGATTCCCCCCCCCCCCCCATTTTTAATGAACCTTCTGTCATTTACTTGGATGTGATCAGCTGTTAAGCAAATTAAGCAAAAACAAAGAGATGAAGATCCAGTAAGAACTGCAAGGGGAAATGGAAAGTACATTTTTTCTTAAAGTTTTATTGAGTAATAACTTTCTTTAACTGTCTTAATAACTTTCTTTTAACTTTTATTGAGTAATTTGTGTTAAATTTAGGTTGAGTATTGATCCAGGCTGATCTTGGACAATCTTTAATATTTCGCTCTTGCTCATTAGTGAGACGTCTGAGCCTGCATTTCACCCACCAGCTTTCTGAAGTTGGGTGAATATTGCGTGAGAGCCAGTTTCAGGGAATCCTGGAGATGTTCATCTGTCATGTTGAAACATTGTGTATTCTTTGTCATTTTCAGATGGGAAAACGCAGATTCACACAAATAAGTTGAACCGAAACAGGAGTGTACAGCTTCACTGCATCTTCTCAAGTTGGGAAATTTGTCTTTAGGCACTAGCTTCCAAAACGATTCTTGCTCAGCACGGGTCTTGAGAAAAATGTCATTTTTAAGGGTTAATATTTCGTTTTCAAGAGATGGCTTGCTCAATGAGTAATTTTTACTGATAGCAGCTGCAGTTTCTTTAATGTCCACATCTACTTTGAATGGGCATGACAAGTACTCCACAACTGTCCCAATTTTTTGGAACAGACACAGAATCTATTTTCAAATTCCTGGATAAGAGAACAGATTTCTGTCACATACTACTTGTTCTGAAAAACAAAATTTGGATATTGTCCCAGATGGTCCTGCGTATTAGGAAAATGATCAAAAGTGTTGTTTGCAAGGTCAGTCATCATTAGCTCAAATTTGCTCTTGTAGGATGAAACTGTACTCATCATTTCGCCAATGCATTTGTTTTTGCCTTGTAGTTCAAGGTTCATATCACTTAGTTTGCCTGTAAAGTCAGCGAGAAAGAAGAAATTAGACCTTACCTGCTAATTGTCTTTCCTTGAGTTCTCTCCGGGCCAGTCCAGAACCAATGGGTAGTCAAATCTCCCTCCTCTAGCAGCTGAGGACTGAATACTAATTCTTGTTGCTAGGATACCTAGCCCTCCCCTGGTGACAGAAATCAGTCTAAACGTACCAAGCAGATACAAAATAAGAAACGAGTAGCAGAACTATGGGAACCCCGAAGAATGGAAGAGTATCCCAGGAGATTGTGCAAAAGCACGGGTTCATGCCCCCGAAGCGGGAAGCAGTGGCAACACATGCTGTCAGCCGCGACCGCGGCACTGTGCGTCTGTGTCTGTTTGCATAATTTTTTATTTTTTTTTTTAACAAATTGTTGAAAAACATCCTTATGGTATTTGCTAAAGAAAAAGGCTGCCAAGATTACCATTCCGAGAAACAACCGAAACCCCGAAAAATCCCCAAATACAAACAGGGTGGGGTCTGGACTGGCCCGGAGAGAACTCAAGGAAAGACAATTAGCAGGTAAGGTCTAATTTCTTCTTCCTAATCGTCTCTCCGGGCCAGTCCAGAACCAATGGGTAGTACCAAAGCAGTATCTAACCCTGGGAGGGACCTGTGAGCCCCGCTACTATGGCCGAAGCACCCACACAAGCATCTTGACGCGCGAACACATCCAGACGATAATGACGTGAGAAAGAATGGAGAGAAGACCAGGATGCCGCCCGACAAATATCCACCGGAGGAACTAAGGCCGACTCCGCCCACGAGGCCGCTTGACCCCTGGTAGAATGAGCCTGAAGACCGACTGGAACGGCCTTGCCCCTGGACTCATAGGCGACACGAATGGTCTGCTTCACCCAACGTGCAATGGAGGCTTTAGAGGCCACTTGACCCTTCGACGGTCCCCCGAAAAGCACAATCTGTCGGACTTACGAAACGACTCAGTCTCCCGAAGGTACCGTCGGAGCACGCGACCCATATCCAGGCGTCGAAGAGAACGATCCACAGAAGCCTCTGTCCCCGAGACAACGAAGGTGGGCAGGGAGACTGATTGATTCAGATGGAAGGCGGACACCACCTTGGGCAAGAAAGACGGAACGGGACGCAAGACCACCTTCTCAGCCGAGAACTGAAGAAACGGAGGCCGACAAGAAAGAGCCTACAAATCTGAAATGCGTCTCGCGGAACAGAGGGCCACCAAAAACGCCGTCTTCCAGGTCAATTCCCTGATGGAACTAGCCGAACGCGGCTCAAAGGGAGAGCCGGTCAGCACCTCCAACACCAGATTCAAATCCCAAGGAGGAACAACCGGACGAACCGGCGGTCGAAGATGCCTGGCCGCTCGGAGGAAACGCAGAATGTCCGGATGCAAGGAAAGACGAGCTCCACGAACTGAACCCCGGAAAACTGCCAGCGCCGCCAACTGCACTCTCAGGGTGCTGATAGCCAGACCCTTTTCCAAACCGCATTGCAGGAAAGCGAGAATATCGGGAACGGAAGAGGTACGTGCTCGTAAGGCGCGATCCGCACACCACGCCTCAAAAATGTGCCACACCCGAATATACGCCAAGGATGTGGAACGTCGACGAGATTGCAGTAACGTAGATATCACCGCTGCCGAATAACCTTTGCGGCGCAAGCGTTGCCTCTCAATAGCCAAGCCGTAAGCAAGAACCGATCCGCCTGCGGCATTGGAACGGGACCCTGCAGCAGCAAGTCCATTCGAGCCGGCAATCGCCAGGGCGGTTCCACCAGAAGCTTCATTAGATCGGCGTACCAAGGACGTCTGGGCCAATCCAGAGCAATAAGGATCACCGGACTCCCGTGCGTGGCGATTCTCCGAATGACTCTGCCCACCAAGGGCCATGGAGGAAAGACATACAGGAGCTGCTCCTGTGGCCACGGTTGCACCAGGCCGTCGAGACCCTCCGACATATGCTCCCTGCGCCTGCTGTAAAAGCGCTCCGCCTTCGCATTGCGAAGAGTGGCCATGAGGTCCAGAACGGGCTGACCCCAACGGAGGGTTAGCTCGCGAAACACTTCCGCGTTGAGCTCCCATTCTCCCGGATCCAGCACATTGCGGCTGAGATAATCCGCCTGAATATTGTCTTTTCCTGCCACGTGAGACGCCGAGAGCGCCAAAAGATGTACCTCCGCCCAGTGAAACAAACGCTGGCTCTCCTCCAGGAGATGGGGACTGCCCGTTCCGCCCTGCCGATTTATGTAGGAGACGGTCACAAGATTGTCGGAAAAAACACGCACCGGCCGACCCTCGAGCAGCGCTGCAAACTCTACCAGCGCCAGATAAACTGCTCGCAACTCCAGGCGATTGATGGACCACAGACTCTCCTCCGGCGACCAGGAGCCCTGCGCGATGTGCGTCAAACAATGCGCTCCCCAGCCGGAGAGACTGGCATCCGTCGTGACCAAGACCCACTCCGGAAGCGACAGGGGAACGCCGGCGACAAGATGGTCCGGAACCAACCACCACTGAAGGCTGAGCCGCACGTGGTCGGGACAGGCTAAGCGACGGGAAAGAGGATGCCGTTGCGGAGACCACCGCGCAAGCAGCGCCTGTTGGAGCGGACGCATGTGCGCCGGCGCCCAAGGCACAAGATCCAATGCCGCCGCCATGAGTCCCAGCAACTGCAAGTACTTCCACGCCGTCGGCGCTCGAGCCCGCAAGAACACTGCCACGTGAGAGAGAAGTTTGCGAACCCTCTCCGGGGGCAAGAGAACCAGACCCCTGTCCGTGGCGAAATACGCCCCGAGGTATAGGAGCCGCTGCACCGGCTCTAGTCGACTCTTTGCCTGGTTCACGATCCAGCCAAGACTCTCGAGACAGGAAACCACACGAGCGGTAGCCCTGACCGACTCCTCGTGCGACGACGCCCGAATCAGCCAGTCGTCCAGGTAAGGGTGAACGAGAACACCTTCTCTGCGAAGAGCCGCCACCACCACCACCATCACTTTCGTGAAAGTGCGTGGCGCTGTCGCCAACCCGAACGGCAATGCTCGGAACTGAAAATGACCCATCGGAACCGCGAACCGGAGGAAGCGCTGATGATCCGGCCTGATCGGAATGTGAAGGTAGGCCTCTGTCAAATCGATGGAGGAGAGAAACTCCCCCGGACGCACGGAACCGATCACTGAGCGCAAAGTTTCCATACGGAAATGAGAGACCCACAGACGCCGGTTCACGTGCTTCAAATCCAGAATGGGTCGGAAAGTGCCTTCCTTTTTGGGCACCACAAAATAAATCGAGTATCGACCGAAGCCGCACTGGTCTGGAGGAACCGGAACTACGGCTCGGAGCCGCAGTAAACGTAGCAACGTCTCGCGGACCGCCGCTCGCTTGGCGACCGGACCACAGGGAGAAAAAAGAAACGCGTCCGCCAGAGGACCAGCGAATTCGAGAGCATAGCCCTCTTTGATAATTTTCAGAACCCACTGGTCGGTGGTAATGGCGGTCCAAGCGGAGAGAAACTCCTGCAATCGACCTCCAACTGGAATCTCCGCTTGGACCTGCCGCACTTCATTGGGGCTTTTTAAGAGCCGCCGGAGCGGTGTCGAAGTAACCCCTGCCGGAGCCTCTAGCGCCCCGAAAGGACTGCCCCCGGGACTGAAACCGGCCCCGCTGATAAGGGGCAAAACGAGCTCCCCGAAAGTGGCGAAACTCGCGCCCCTGACCCCTAGAAAAGGAGCTCTGTTTAGTCGCCCGAGGACGATCTTCGGGAAGGCGACCCCCTTTGGAGTCTCCCAAATCCTTCACAATCTTCTCTAGCGCCTCTCCAAAGAGAAGCTTGCCCTTGTAGGGAAGTTTACTGAGCCGGGTTTTGGAAGACACATCCGCCGACCAGTTACGTAGCCAGAGAAACCGACGGGCTGCTACCATGGAGGCCATAGACTTTGCGGAAATGCGAATTAAATCGTAGAAATTATCCGCCAGATACGCCGCCGCAGATTCGAGCTTAGCTCCCTCTGTGGAAGAAGAAGAAGAGTCACCTCCAGGACTAGAAGCCAACTGACTCCAGCGAATCGCCGCTCTAGAGACATAAGCGCCACAGACGGACGCTTGCAGCACCAGGGCGCTAGCCTCAAAGGCCTGCTTTAAAAGTCCCTCGAGACGACGGTCCTGCACATCCTTAAGTGCCGCCGCCCCTTCCACAGGAATGGTGGTCTTCTTGGTGACCGCCGAAACCAGCGCATCCACCTTGGGCATACGGAGGAGCTCCCGTTCCTCCTGAGGCATCGGATACAAACGCGCCATAGCCCGAGCTCCCCGCAACGAAGCTTCTGGGCACTCCCACTCCGATTCTATCATTTGTTTGATGACTCTGTGCAGTGGAAAACATTTTTGCTCAGCCTTGAACCCCTGCAACAAGGGATCCTCTAAGGGTGCCTGCGGAACTGCTGGAGGAAGAATACTGAGGGCCAAGAGTGACTGCACAATCAGGGCAGGCAGCTCTTCCCTTCTAAAAACACGAAAAATATTAGGGTCCTCCCCGGACCCTAATTCCCCCTCTTCCAAATCTGTAGGCCAGGAATCCACTCCCGAGTCTGATAAGAGCTCCCCCTCCTCGGGCCCCACGGCATCCGCCGCCAGAGAAAAATCATCCTTAGTCTCTCTAGGAGCCAAGAAGGAAGAAAGCCCTTCACTCAGCTCAGACCGGCCAGAGACCCCCGCCGGAGCCGACAGCGAGTCTGCCACCATGGGAGCAGGAGATTGTCCCCTTTTAAGCAAATAGGCCCGATGAAACGCAAGGATAAACTCCGGGGACAGAAGAGGATCCATGGCCTCAGGCAGAGCTGGGAGTGCTGGTACCACCGGCTGCTCCTGCACCACCGCACAATGGCGCGACTTTACCTTCTTTTTTGCAGGTTTAACGAGCGGGAGCGGAGGGCTCTGCTAAAATGGCCGCCGTTCCCGTGCTTTCTCCCCCGGCCTGCATCTTTGCCGCTTGCTCCCCGAACTGCTCCGGCATAGCTCCCTAGGCCCGCAGCGCAGAGATAAACCCCAGGCAGTGAAAAGACCGCGAACGGAAACCCCCGGCGAAAATTACCCGCGGCACACTAGAGGGGAAAACCGCCGCGGTTCACCAAAATACCTGATGGAGTTGCCGGTCCGGGTGAGGAGCTCCCGCTACACAAGACCCGCAGCCAGCGGCTCACAGAAGCGAAGGCAGTGCAGTAGGGAACAGCAGCTGGGGCCCCCAGGTCTGTCCCAACGAGGAGAGAGGATAGAGAAGCGGAGACAGGCTCTGTCACATTCTCTAAGTCGAGCCCACAGCTCGCAGACTCCAGAAAGCAGCAAACAGCTTAAAAAAAGGAGCAGTGCTAAAACCCTGCTAGGGCAAAGCAATCAGCCCTCTGAGAAACTCTTCCAAGAAAATAAAAAAGAGGACCTAGACCTAAAATAACAGAACTTGGTGGGGAGTCAAATCTTCACACCTCCAGCTCAGCTGCTGAGGACATTAAGACTGATTTCTGTTACCAGGGGAGGGCTAGGTATCCTAGCAACAAGAATTAGTATTCAGTCCTCAGCTGCTAGAGGAGGGAGATTTGACTACCCATTGGTTCTGGACTGGCCCGGAGAGACGATTAGGAATGCCAGATCACAAAACCACTCCTCATCTTCCAACTCTACTTGGTCATCTCCCCTCTCCTTCAAAATAATTCTTATTTCATTCAGCAAATCACGAAATCTTTGCAGAAATTTGTGCCTACTTAGTCACCTTACATCTGTGTGCAAAATGATTTCCGCTACCCCTTCATCAAGAGTAAGATTGAAAAGCCGTCTTTGAAGTGATCTTCCATGAACTGAATTTACAATTTTGAAAGTGAACATAAGAACATAAGACATGCCATACTGGGTCAGACCGAGGTCCATCAAGCCCAGTATCCTGTTTCCAACAGTGGCCAATCTAGGTCATACGTACCTAGCAATATCCCCAAAAGACACAGGTTCCACAATGCTTGTACTGGGTCAAGCATTGATATCCTGGGTCCCTTTTTAATAGATAAGATACTTACATGTCAAAGCTGATGCCTCAGCCAGGCTTATGCATTAGGCACACTGGGGGATCAAACTCATGACCCTTGTATCATCAGTCAGTGCATTAACCATTGTGCTACACCTCTGTTTCAAGTGATGTCCATGACATTCTTTGTATTGTCTCTTGCTTGCCAAAACTTGCTGGTGAATGATGCAGTGGTAAGAAAGGAAATCTGGGAAGTCGTCATGCTGTCTACAGAGGGCTATGAAACCATTAACCTCACCTGTCATTGCTCTTGCTCAATCAGTAGTGATGGAAACAAGTCTATGCAATGGAAGATTACACTTTGTCACAAAAGAATGGAAAGAACTGAATATTTCCTGACCGGTAGTTCTCCCTTTTAAAGAAATCATTCTAAGTAGTTCTTCTTTAACACTGAAGTCTTCAAAAACCATCCGGATAAAGACTAGTAACTGGGCTACCTCTCTTATGTCTGTAGATTCATCCAATTAGAGTGAGAAAGCAACACAATTTGAAACATCCTCCAACAATTGTTCAGTTGTGTCTCTACACATCTTTTGTATTCGCCGCACAACGGTGTTTCTTGACAATTGTACATCTTGAATAGCAGCTATGATCTCTTTCTTATTTTTAAATCCTTCAAAAAGATTGTCAGCTGCTACAAGAAAACAATCTTTTACAAATTCCCCTTCAGTGAAAGGTTTGCATTTCTTTGCGATCAGGTTGCTGACCTTGAAGGATGCTATGGTTGCATTGACTGAATGTGACCTTGGCTTTGCCATCAACTATTGCTGAGAAGCCAATTTTGATTTAAGTTCTTTGAGCTTCAGTTTACGAATTTCACTTTTGGGTGGAAAATTAGCATCAAACTTATTGCTATGCAGAGCCTTATAATGACGTTCCAGATTACCCTTTTTGGGCAAGGATACTGGGGCATTACAAATCAGACAATACAACTTGTCTTTCACCATGATGAAGAAGTAGTCCATTTCCCATTCATCATGAAAGTGGTAGGTTTTGCTCTTCTTTGGAACATTCATCTTCATTATACTGGGGTGGCTGGATATAAGAAGGCCAAATCTGCTAAGTTAGTATAAACACTGGCTGAATCTGGTCCAAAACTGTCACTGTCCCAAAGTATTAAAGATCAACAGGAACTGAAGACCTCTGGATGATGTGCAATACAAGGACTGGAGATGCCAAAACCACACATGCAGTTCTAAAAGTAAAAATAAGAATTCATCATATTGGCACCAATAATCAAATACCACCAAACAATCATCAAAAAAACTCAAACACCTGTCCAGCAAACCAGATAAAATCAAATACCGCCAAACGAGTTCAAATACCATCACACACGATTTAATAAATTCTGCACACATTGTAGAATCAACGCAAAGGCTAGGCAAAATAAAACTGCAGAGGCAAGCAAATGTCACAGTGGTTTGAACCAATTTGAAGGAAAGGCATAAGCAAGTTAGAACAAAATTGGAAAAGCCCACCAAAATCACCAAATTCTTGACACTTTGTTGTATCTGCCCGAAAACGTTTAATGAAAGCGAACTATAAAGCGACCAACGACCAGCAGACGACACAACTAATACGGTAAGTGTATTCGGGTAAAGCCCGGGCGAATGGCTATTGCCTGGTATATAACACACTTCTAAGGGGTGTTGGGGCAGGAATGGGTGATTCTGAGAGGCAGGAGACCAAGTATGACGCCGAGCCTGTGGCATCTCGTCGCAGAGCGTGGGCAGCGGCCCCCTGGGATACCCACAAACTATTGCCACAAAAACAACAAGCGCCCCCAATACACCTGCAGGCAAGATTCCCGCAGGCAGGGAAAAAAGACAGGCAAAGGATCAGCAG
The DNA here is from genome assembly GCA_033557465.1 of Ichthyophis bannanicus. Classification (NCBI taxonomy): domain Eukaryota; kingdom Metazoa; phylum Chordata; class Amphibia; order Gymnophiona; family Ichthyophiidae; genus Ichthyophis; species Ichthyophis bannanicus. Next base: position 130,146,825 of record CM066048.1, read on the forward strand.
TGGTGGCAAGCCCTCGGGAGACGACCTGCCGGCACGAGCTCTCTCCTATCGATGGGGCGAGCTGCTGGAGAGATGGAACCAAGTGGGGCTGGCGATCTACCTCTGACCCCTCCGCGATCTACAGGTAGATTGTGATCTACCTGTTGGACATGCCTGGTGTAGAGGATTGTATGAGGATCCAGCCATCTTATAAAGATCACATTGGAGGTTTTTTTGTTGCCTATGATGTCGTTTGATGAGCCAGTGACGGCCTGTGCGAATTCTGGCTGTGTTTGATGAAGCCATTGCATCGGCGTTGATTAGTTCCTGAGGTTTTTTCCTCCAGTTTGGTGATTTTGTGCATTTATAAGAAGATTTCTCCTGTGTGGTGCATTGTTAGCGTTTGTGTGAGTACTGTTTTTTCTGCTCTGTGATCATCTTGTACTTGTATATTCAATGTGTCCTATATCACTTAAGGGAGAAAAGACAACCATATGTATGATCAGTACATCCATCTTTAAAGGTGATCAGTTGATAAGCTTATTATGGACTACTCAAGCAAGGATAAAGGATTACTATGATATTATAACCAAAAATTGTTGTACAAAGAAACGAATCAGTGGAATCGCTAAACAAACGTGCAGTTATTATCCTATATATAGCTAAACAGCCCATATATAAATATCAAAAATTTGTTGTAAAAAATCACTTTTAAACCAATTAAAGAATACATGTATGGGCAGAACCCAATGTTGTGTGTGTGATATATATCTTTTCTTAGAAAGTTCTTCCAAAGTGAAATAGTATTCTCCAGAATCGCCACTGTTATTAAACTATAAAAGGAAAATGCCTAAATATTATTTCAGGGCTCGAAAAATCTAAAATGACGCAAATGCAGCTTTATTCATGTATCTCATATTGTAAGGAGAGAAAGAAATATGTACTGCCGGCACTGCTCCAAAATCGTGCAAACGTTTAGGACTTTAAAAACTTATTTGTCGAGCTTTACATTACTAGGACTATTACTATTTCATCCCATTACTTCTTACAACGGAACCCAGATATTCTCCAGGACCAAGCAGGAAGTCAGTCCTCACTTATGGGTGACATCAACGTCGATGGAGCCCCAATGCGGAGCAATTCCCCAGCTTTCTAAGAAAGCCTTTGGGAATACTGCGCGCATGCGCGGTCCCCTTCCCGCCTAAAGGTGCCATCTTGCTCAGCCTTTCTTTTTCCGTGGAGCCCACCGGACGTCTGTCCATGTCACCCAGAAAAATTGCCGTTTTTTCTTGCGATTCCATCGTGTATTTTTCTCCGGTTCGACGCCGGTTGCCCTTCCCGCCGGGTTCGGTACACCGGTATCAAGCCCGTCTTCTATTTTTTAGTTTTTGCCCTTAGTGGCTGGCGTTCGCTCCCTTTTTGTCTTTTCTCTGGAAGGCCGGTCCTTTGACCACGCGGGGGGCCTTTTTTCCCCAATGGCTTCCAGTGGTTTCAAAAAGTGTGATCGGTGCAAGAAACTAATGTCTCTCACCGACACACATAACTGCTGCCTTCAGTGCCTAGGCCCAGATCATGATCCTAAGATCTGTGGCCCGTGTGGCAAAATGTCCACCAAGGCACTTCAAAGCCGTCAGCATCAGAAAGAGAGGATTTTCTCGGACTCTGCCTCCGGCCGGGCCCGGACCCCGTCTGAGGCCTCGACGTCTCGGGAGTCTGATCCCGAGCATCGCCAGGGTTCCTCGGACAGGGGGTCCCCCGATCGGGAACGTAAGAGGAAGAAACGGCTCGTGAGGGCGGCGTCGGAAGAGGTCCCTGGTTCCTCGAGAGCCAGGTCTAAGACCCCAGACCGCCGTCCCGGGCCCTTGGAGCAGGAGAAGCCATCCAAAATGCCTCGCGTGGAGCCGGAACCCGTCGGACACGTAAGTCCTGTGGTCCTCGTGGACTCTCCTCCGAGGGAGCCAACGTCGGGCCCGAGTCGGTGGCTGCTGAGTCTCCTGAGCTTGGACTCAGGCTGACAGCCTTGGAGTGCAGACTGTCTGCCTTCATGGATCAGCAGCGGGTACTGATGGCCAGCCTTGCTGGTGCATCTGCCCCGACCACCGGGACATCGACGTCGAAGTTGACCCCGGAGACCGAGCCGATACTCGAGACCATGAAAGCTCGAAGTCGTCCTCGGTCACGGTCACCCTCGACCTCCCACTCGGAACCGAGGGCGTCGACACCGGTGCCTCCGGCGTCGGGGTGGGTGCCACCGAGATCCGCGCGGTCGGAGCCCCCTGACTCCTCTTCAGATGGTTCTGCGTGGGAGACAGAGGACGAGGAGTCCCCCGATACTTTTCGGACTCGGTGCGTCCCTTCGGACTCACCGTAGTCCGAGCCCCGGAGTAGGTCCCCACCGGAGGACACCAGGTTCTCGGAGTTCATCAGGGATATGGCCAAGGCGTTGGCGATTCCTGCGGACCCCGAGGAGGAGCCTCGAGCCGAAGAGCTCAAGGCCCTCCAGTATGACTCTCCTCCGAAGGAGGCCTTTACTGTACCGGTCCATCCGATGCTGGAATGGCTCCTCTTCCGGATATGGGAGGCACCGGCCTCGGCGCCGGTTTTAAGCAAGCGGGTCGATTCTATCTATCGACTCCGTAAGAGCCCTGGATTTCCAGAAGGCGCAGCTGCTGCACCATTCCATGGTGGTGGAATCGGCCATGCATCGTCTGAAGAGCCAGAAGGTGCACTTTGCGGTGCCTCCCGGCAGGGAGGCCCAGAACCTGGATGCTTTTGGCAGAAAGTGCTTCCAGGGCTCGATGCTTGCTTGCTGTGTCCAGTCTTACCAGCTGTACATGGGCATGTACTTATGAGACCTGGCGAAAGAGATTGCTGAGTTCTCTGCTGGCCTCTTCGGGGAACCTTTGCGGAGGTTCCAGACTTTGTCCTCAGGAATCCGGGACTGCTCGAAGTTCATGTCCCAAGCGGCCTACGATGGCTTTGAGGCTTCGGCTCGTGTAGTGGCAGCCAGCATCGGAGCCCGACGCCAGGCATGGCTGCAGTCATCGGACCTCAAGCCCTGGGTGCAGGACAAATTGGTCGATGTCCCTTGCCGAGGTGAAAACCTTTTTGGCAAACCCATGGCCGAGAAGGCGGCTGAGCTTGAAACTGAGCACCTGACTAGGACAAGGCTGTCCAGAAAAATTTCTGCCCCTTCTCACAAAAAGAAGGGCTCGGGTAAAAAGCCCTTTTACCCGAGAAAGGCAGCTGCCTACAAACCTTTCCCTCAGTACCAGGCCTCCCCAGCTCCCCAGCAGGGTCAGCAGGCCAAGGGGCAGGGACATGGGCCCCGTAGGCAGAAGACCCTCAAGCCTCCAGCTCCTGCTCCTGCTCAGCAAGGAGGGGGGTTTTGACTCCCATAGCATAGCCTTTCCACCTCTGCTGCCCCATTCCTGCACAGGAGGTCGTCTAGCCCTTTTTGCCCACAGGTGACCACCCATTACAGGGGATGCTTGGGTATTGAGCATAGTCCACAGAGGCTATATGCTCCATTTCCAGCAGTTGCCCCCTGCCTATTTCCCAGGAGAGCCTCCCAGGCCTCCTCTACACACAGACCTCCTCCTTCAAGAACTTCAAGGTCTCCTTCTAGACAAGGCGGTGGAGCCTGTACCTCCTCGCCTGCAGGGGCACGGTTTCTACTCCAGGTACTTCCTCGTGCCAAAGAGAACCGGTGGCCTCAGGCCCATTCTAGACCTCAGGAACCTCAACAAGTTCTTGGAGAAAGCAAAGTTCAAGATGCTTACTCTAGGAACACTTCTGCCCTACCTCCAGCAGGGAGATTGGCTATGCTCCTTAGATCTCAAGGATGCATACACTCACATCCTCATTCATCCAGACCACAGAAAGTACCTCAGGTTCATTGTGGGAGGAAACCATTACCAGTACAGAGTACTGCCCTTTGGCCTAACCTCCGCCCCAAGGGTCTTTACAAAGTGCCTGGCTGTGGTGGCGGCCTACTTGAGGACTCAAGGTGTTTTTGTCTTCCCCTACCTGGACGACTGGCTCATTAGGGGTCAGACTTGCCAGGAGGCCAGCAGGCAAGCCACCCTCCGAACTGTTTCCCTCCTTCAACACCTAGGCTTTGTAATAAACTTCGCAAAGTCCACTTTGCTCCCCTCCCAGAACCTGGAGTTCATAGGGGCGCGGCTGGACTCCCTGCAAGCAAAGGCTTACTTGCCAGAAGACAGGGCACAACGACTCATAGACTTGGCAAACCAGTTTCTATGCCTGCCAAGGGTTTCCGCCAGACTCTGTCTAAGGCTCCTAGGCCACATGGCATCGACAGTGCATGTTTATTTATTTATTTACATTCTCTTATATACCGCGCTATTCTGCATCAGTGCGGTTTACATTGAACAAACTGAAATTACATTGAACAGGGCATTATAACTTGGAGATAACTATTTTACAGGGAACATGGGCTATGAAGGGTTAAGTGGCTTGCCCAAGACCACAAGGAGCACCTGTGGGACTAGAATGTGACCCCAAATGCCCGCCTCCACATGAGACCTGCACAGTGGTGCCTCAGGACTCAGTGGAAGCAGGCCACAGGGAGCCTCACAGACAAAGTGCGGGTGTCCAAACCATTCCTGAAATCCCTACAGTGGTGGCTACACCCCCCAACTTACTACAGGGGGTGCCTTTTCAGGTGCCTGTCCCCACAGTGGTGTTGACGACAGATGCCTCCTTGCAGGGCTGTGGTGCACATTCTCTGGAACGGTGCACTCAAGGCCTATGGTCTCCATGGGAGGCCACGCAAAAGATCAACCTACTAGAACTTCGGGCTATTCGCCTAGCCCTCAGAACCTTCTTTCACACCTTGGCTTGCCAGTCTGTTCTGGTGCAGACGGACAATCAAGTGGCCATGTTCTATGTGAACAAGCAGGGGGGCACAGGGTCCAGCCTCCTCTGTCGGGAGGCACAGGCCCTGTGCTCTTTTGCTCTCAAACACAACATGTTTCTCAAGGCTGTTTATCTCCCTGGCCAGGAGAACTTCCTGGAGGACAGGTTGAGCAGGATTCTGCAACCCCACGAGTGGCAACTGCATCCCTTGGTGGTTCCGAATATTTTCCTGAGATGGGGGCTTCCCTCCATAGATCTCTTTGCCAGTCCCCTGAACCGGCAGCTGCCCAGGTTCTGTTCCAAGCAACCGCATCCCCTGAGGATAGCAGCAGATGACTTCCTGATTTCTTGGTCCCAGGGCCTCCTATATGCGTTTCCTCTCACGCCTCTGGTGGCCCGAACCTTGTTCAAGATTCTAAGGGACAAGGCCTCGGTACTTCTGATAGCTCCTAGGTGGCCGAGGCAGCCCTGGTTTCCACGTCTGCTCCAGCTAGCCGTGGACACACCACTCCCTCTGGGGCTGCAGCCCGATCTTCTCTCTCAGGATCAGGGCTCCCTTCTGCACCCCAATCTCAAATCTCTCCAGTTGATGGCCTGGAGGCTGCAAGTCACTGTTCCCTCTAAGCTGTGCGCGTGTGCGCGCGCACACACCTCACCGAGCAAGCGCACATACTTTACAACAGAGCGCACAAAAATTACGGTTCTGATTCTGATAGAAAAAACACAGATGTCTTAAAATTTAAAAGTTGTGATTGTAATTGCTAGAAATTTTCCACTTCATTTAGTAATTGTCTCTTTTCATTTAATTTGATTAAAATCAATGTGGTGTACATACTGTATTCTGACGTGTAGTCAAATTTTAAAGTATATAACTCCGAGTGTCGTTATGTGGCGCACAAAAATTTAACCTTCCTTCAAAAGCTGCACAGCTGATATTTTATGCGCACACAGCCTACAGAAAATTAGAGGGAACATTGCTGCAAGGGTAGTGTTGGCTCCCTGGGGCCTACCCCGAGAAGTGGAGGAGGTGGTCTTGGCCTCTAGAAAGCAGTCCACCAGAAAAACCTATGCCTTGAAGTGGAAAAGGTTCTCCATCTGGTGTCAGCAGCGCAAAGAGGATCCTTTCGCCTGCACTGTACCGCTGGTGCTTCAGTATCTGCTGCACTTGTCCAATCAGGGCCTTAAGTCCAATTCGGTTCGGGTCCACCTCTCTGCTCTAGCAGCTCATCACTCACTGGTGGAGGGGCACTCTCTGTCTGTTCACCCCTTGGTGTCCAGGTTTCTCAGAGGCTTGCTCTTGCTCAAGCCTCCTCTCTGTCCACCGGCCCCTGAGTGGGAATTGAATGTGGTCTTGCAGCAAATGACTCGCCCACCCTTTGAGCCGATGGCTACATGTCCTCTCCGCTTCCTTTCTTGGAAGGCTCTCTTCCTTGTGGTCCTGACCTCGTCCAGGAGGGTTAGTGAGCTTCAAGCCCTGGTCTGTGACAGGCCTTACACTCGCTTCTATAGGAATAGGGTAGTCCTTCGGACTCATCCTAAGTTCCTCCCTAAAGTTGTCTCCTCTTTCCATCTCAACCAGGAGGTGGTTCTTCCAACGTTCTTCCCTAGGCCTCATGCCAGCCGGGCTGAGACAGTCCTGCATACCCTGGACTGTAGGAGGGCCTTATCCTTCTACCTTGAGTGTATGCAGGGGCATAAGAGGGCTACTCAGCTCTTCGTATCTTTTGACCCTAATAAATTGGGGTTGCCTGTCTCCAAGCGTACCTTGTCCATCTGGGTGGCTGACTGTATCACCTGGGCTTACAGGGCAGCTGACCTTCCCTTGCATGGTTGGGTCACGGCCCACCGTGTCAGGGCAATGGCTGCCTCAGTAGCTCATCTCCGTTCTGTACCGTTGGCAGACATCTGTAGGGCTGCAACTTGGTCCTCAAGCCAGACTTTTGCGGCCCATTACTGCCTGGAGAGGGAGTCCCGCAGGGACAGTGCTTTCGGTCAGGCAGTGCTCCGGAATCTCTTTGAGGTTTAGGCAACTCCTACCCTCCAGCCCTCTGGTTGGGCTACCGGTAGAGGTATGTTTCAGTGAAATCCTTTCTCTGATGCTGAGGCTAGAGGGAGCTCATTTTTCAGCTCTGGGTCCCCGGTAGCCTGAAGCTGGGGAGTCCCATAAGTGAGGACTGACTTCCTGCTTGGTCCTGGAGAAAGAGTAGTTACTCACCTGTAACAGGTGTTCTCCAGGAGCAGCAATAATCAGTCCTCACAACCCTCCCTCCTCCCCTGGGATTTGCAGTTGTACATAGTTTAATTTTACATTTTTGTGTGCTGTTTTTTAGCTATGTCATTGGACTGAGCAAGATGGCACCTTTAGGCAGGAAGGGGACCGTGCATGCGCGCAGTATTCCCAAAGGCTTTCTTAGAAAGCTGGGGAATTGCTCCGTATGGGGGCTCCATCGATGTCGATGTCACCCATAAGTGAGGACTGATTCCTGCTGCTCCTGGAGAACACCTGTTACAGGTGAGTAACTACTCTTTTTGTGCTTTGTTAACCTTTATATAAAATCATTTTTTAGACACAAATTATAGGCGCCCTTATTGCTGATGGCCACTGAATGTGCAGTTTACTCGAGTGTTGGATGGGAAGTTTGAATCTCTTATTATTATAAAACTCTGTGTCTTTGAATTTAAAATTGCTTAGTAAACCTTAAAAAATGCTATACATTATAGTATTACGCGGGAGTGACAATTAACTGACATTTAATTAAGACATGCCTCACTCATTCAACCACCAGCATCTATCCAACGTACCGGCGTATACACGCTACAGTAGGGGACCCGTCCACATAGGAACTCTTAGTACAAATTATTTATGTGAAATACATAAAATGACATATAAAATTTATTCATGCTATCCAAGCTCCGATGTGATTGTAAATACTATCCACTGCTAAAATCAAATTTACATTTTAACAGATTCACTGCTAAGATTTTTTGACGTGCCGCACTCATTCAAATGGCTGCTCTGATCAGGAACGCCGGCGTCTGCGCCTTAAAGAGGAGTAGCGATTTTCGCGGGAAATGTAAATGAAGTGATGTATAAATGTAAATAAGATGACGTATAAAAGCTAATGAGATAATGTATAAACTACAAATTAAAAATCCTAATCATGTCATTATTTCATCAATTCTTGCTTGCTGATATCTATTTAAAAAAAGTACATAAATAACCAAACCAGAAACCTTTGTCAACTGAAATAAATTATGTACACCTCCTCTAGGTAAAATATGTACCTGGGGTGTAAATAAAACCAATTGGCATTTTATGCATTGCTTATCCAAAATGAAGCAGACCATGGAGTAAATAAGATTTCTAAAACCATGTTCTAAAAACCAAAAAAAAATTTTATTAATTAAAAACCAATACATATCTTACCCATATCGAATAATAAAACTACAAGAAAACGGATAGATCCCTATCCATATTCAATCCACTAGGGTGTTAACTATTCAAGGCAAAAATATATCACTCTTCTAAATGTCGAATGGTTTTCTCTACATCCCCCCCCCCCCTCTCCAATTCATTTTAACTTTCTTAATGACAAAAAATTTAAAATCAGATATCTTATGTAATTCTTGCCAGTGGTTATCCAAGGTTTATCCACTGCCCCTCTCTTGATGCAACTCCTATGTTCTATAATTCTGTTACGAATGGGGCGAGTGGTCATACCTACATACAGCTTATTACATGGGCACTGTATTACATAAATAACGTGGCTTGTAAGACAATTAGAAAAATCATCTATGTGAAAGATACATCTACTGATAGGGTGGACATATTGTTCCTTGACTGTTAAAACATGGATGCACACCGAGCACTTGCCACATTGGAAATGACCTTTGTATTTCGAAAGGAATTTGCGTTCAGTTAATGCAGATGGCACTAGCATGTTCTTTAAATTAATATTACGCTTATGGGCTATTGTTACTTTCAGATTTTGGAAACCCGGAAGAGTTTGGATCAAATGCCAATGTTTTTTTATTATTTTTTCTACTCGATGTGACTGATAGGAATATAATAGAGGACACACTATACTGACATCATTGTCTTTCTTTTGTTGTTGTAGTAAATCTTGACGGGGGCACTCATAAGCTCTATTGTAGTATTGATATAATACTGCGGGTAGTGTCTAACCTTGAATCTATCTTTCATGATAGCTGCTTGCTCTTTGAAATCCTGATCTGAAGTACATATCCTACGGGCTCTTAAAAACTGACCTACAGGTAAATTACGTTTGAGGGCTGAATTGTGAAACTATTATAGTGAAGTAATTGATTCCTGTCTGTAGATTTTCTATAAAGTGTAGTGATGAATCCCTTATCACTCTTTTTAATAAGTAAATCTAAGTATGGAATCTGATTTTCATCAAAAGTAACTTGAAAGCGTAAATTATCGTCACATGTATTAATCCATTCATTAAATTCCTTCAAAAGATCTGTAGTTCCATCCCACAGAATAAAAATGTCATCTATGTATCTAATCCATAATTTTATATTGGTTTTAAATGGATTATTTTTTATGTAATTCTCTTCAAAGTTAAAACATATAAATTAGCGATATCCTGGGCCATAGATGAGCCCATGGCGACTCCTTTAACTTGTTTGTAAAAAAGATCTTGAAAACAAAAATAATTTTCACAAAGGGCCATGCGAGCTAGATCTATTAAGAATGCTGTGGGGATCCGTCTAAATGTCTGTCTATTACATAGATATTGTTCAACTATTTTCAATGCTTCTCTTTGTGGTATATTTGTATAAAGTGATTATATGCAGCATGGTAGTTGACCTTTTTCTGTGCAAACACTTCTCCTTTGGAATATTCTCCCTAGAGAGTTAAGATTTGTTGATGACCTTAAAATGTTTTGTAAGTCACTGAAGACTTGATTTTTTAGTAAAGCCTTTGAAGAAGGGGAGGAGTAAGGATTATGGAGGGAGGTCGCTTGGGAATAATTCTGGCTTTGATTAAAAACATGCATTGATAGTAAGAGTGGGATTATAATGGGGGAGGGGGGATTGATAGGGGTTGTGTTAACATGTATTGCACAATATCTTAAGTGTTTTGTTTATTTTATTGTACGCCATAAATAACGGTTCTGATTGTTGCAGTTAACAAGTTCAAATAAATAAATGCCTCAGGCTGACTGGATATCCCATCACACACTGCAAATCTCTTATCAGTGACTAACATGCCCTGTCACATACCAGAGCTACTGAGTGGTGGCATGACCCTGTCAAACAGGTGTCAGAACAGGGTGGGCCACACAGGCCCTGGCCCCAGCAAATTTTAACTGCCAGGTGCCAGCAAACTGCATGGAGGCCACAATTGCAGCTCCCCTCCTGCCTGCAGGGATCCCATCTCCCGCCTGCGGGGATCCCATCTCCCATGGGCAGCAGAAAGCAGCCACGATCACAGCAAAGACTCCTTCTGTCTGCCTGCCAGAGACTGGATCCCCGCGGAAAGAACAGGAGGGGAAGGCCCCTATTGCGGCCCCCAAGCAGGTTGTCTGCCTGCGGGGATTCAATCTCTTGTAGGCAGAAGAGAAAGGGAATGGCCACGATTGCAGCAAAGACTCCTTCTGTCTGCCTGTGGGAGATCAATACAGACAGGAGTCTTTGCCGTGATCCTTCTCTTCTGCCTTCGGGGATCGGGAAATCAGATCCTCTCGGGTAGAACATGAGAGGAAGGCCACAGGGGCTAGAGGTGGAGTTTGGGCCCCCCCAATCATTTTGGCTGTTTCTTCACCCCTGTTGTCAAACACCACAGATGCTGATGCTAACCACATATCTCCTTCACTTGTACAGACCCCCTCTGTTGAGCATATGCCCCCCATCACAAGCTGTAGATGTCTGGCTTCAAACCTCTACTGGTAATCATGTGCTTCCATCACATAACATAGGCATCCACTGGTGATCATGTGCCTCTGTCACATATCACAGCCATTGGTAAGTGTATACCTACACTATATGACACATCCAATGGGCACTACAGACCCCACCATTGACAATGTGCCCCATCACATACTAGACACCCAGCAGTGACATTCCCCCATCACACACAACCCAGCGCTGACCACATGACATCATCATATGCTGCAGACACATACCACAGATAGCTGAATGGTGACCATATGCTCCATTACATGCCACAGACGCTCGACACCCCTATCAGTAACTATGTGCCTCCACCACATGCCACAGAAATCAAGCAATACCAAATGCCCCCATCATACGTTACTTAAGGTCAACACTGACTGTTTTCCTCCATCACTCATCACAGATGCCCAATGCTGACCAAGTTCCTTCAGATACCAATTTAAATTGTAAACCTTCTCTGGGGTAGGAACCTACCTACTGCACTTGAATTGTAACTCGGCTTGAGTATAGGTTTAAAACTGTGAGTAATTAAATCCAGAATCCAAATCTGTCAATTGCCATGGATGCTTGACATTCACCAAGTACTTCTGTCATAGACCACAGGCACCTGGCCACGTGCCACATCACAACACATTCACTGGACAGTAAATAGGTCTACACACTAAAGATACGCCACTATTGGCATATCCTTCTTATCACGCACCTGACTGTAACATATCCCAGCAATGATATTACCCAACAAACACTACAGATGCCCAGCTTTGGCCATGACTACATATGGTGATAATAATGTGTTTGTTATATGCCAAAACCATCCAGTGCTGACTACATGTCCCATTATATGCCTACTGGGAAGTATGGGCTATCACATGCAAATGTCAGCAGTGACCATGTATCCACATCCAACTCTGCAGATGCCTGGTGGTGACCACATGCCTGGTGACATACTAGAGACACCCAACAATGATGTGTCTCCCTCATACACTGCAGGCAGCTGATGGAAAGTACAGACTTACATATCAAAGGTGCCTAATAATGACCATGTGTCTCCAAACCAAGCCGCAGGCACCCAACTGTAACCTTGCGACTCCATCATATGTGACAGACATTCAGTGGGAATGACGCCATCACTTACTGCAAATGCCCTACAGAAATCACATACATAGTCTCCCCATCATACGCCACAAGTGCCCAAAAGTGACCACATATCCTTACTGCTCTCAAGTTGTCCAGCACAGGCTGAGCGCATGGCTTTATTACAGTGCCACAAAACAAATGCACACCAGCATACAGGAAAAACAATGGAAGCACAATCTCTTTGTCAAATTGATAACTGGGTTGCTGTAATACAATGCCCTATATCTACTGCTCCAGAGGTACGAGAACATTGGATTTACACACTCTTAACCCCTTCAAGGGTACTCACTTACACCATTAATTTGAATCCTAAAGATTAAAATTAAACCAAAGAGGAGAAAGGTTCTCAGAAGTAAAGAAATCCCTCCAATAGGTGGTTACCCGCCCCTAGGGGACTGGTCTTTTTTACCATCAATGATCTAAAAACTCCTCTTCGTGTAATTATCTACATGCGGCTGTAATTGAATAGGATATTTACAACTACCCTGTTATTTCAGGTGCTGGTGTAGGAATTAAGTTGCCTGAAGACTTTCAGTTTCAGGTGCTGGCGGTGGAGTTATGCTGCCTGGACTTTGAGCTGTAAGAACCTTGTTTTTGGAGCTTTAAGCCTTTGAGCCATATTTTTGGGTCAGATTTACATAGTAACATAGTATATGACGGCAGATAAAGACCAGTATGGTCCATCTAGTCTGCCCAGCAAGGTGGTAAGTGTAAGTGCAGCTGCTGTTCCGTGCAGGTCACCCCCATGCCTTTGTTTAGGGGTGTACTCACCACTCTGTGCAGGTCACCCCTATTTGTTCAGATATAAGAGATAGTTATATTTATTTTGATTTTATCCTGTTGCTATAAAGGGATCCACTGTGTCTGTCCCATGCCATTTTGAATTCTGTCACTGTATTTGACCCCACCACTTCCATGAGGACATTCCAAGCATCCATCACCCTTTCAGTGAAAAAGTATTTCTTGACATTGCCTTTCAGTTTACCCTCTTGCATTTAATTCGAATTAATTAGATTATGAATAAAGTATAGTGCAGTGATTATTGGTATGTTGAAGGAGCTAAGCTTAGGTACTTGATGGTTATTTAATGGTTATTTCATATAGATTATTTATTTATTTATTTAACAGTATTTCTAAACCGCCTTATCTTAATAATCAAGGTGGTATCACAGCAAACAATCAGGTCAAGTGAGTGTGTTATACATGCAGTGGGGGGAAATTGAGTGTGTGTTGTGTTGTGTGCTAGATTGGTGTGAGCTATTTACAGAGTGGGCTATATACAGTGGTGCAAAAACAAGTTCCATGCATACATTGGTTAGGCGGGATCATGTGCTGTTGTTCATTCTCTGAAGTTATGTGATGTGTCCATAGTGTTCTATGAACAGTATGGTTTTCAGCTGTTTTCTGAAGTCTTTTAGGTCTGTAGTGGCCCTCAAGTCGTTCGGGAGTTTGTTCCATATTGTTGGAGCGGCCATTGAGAGTGCTCTGTCTGTTGTGTCCTTGCGTGTGTGTTTGTATTCACTTGGGGTGCTGACTCTGTTGTGGGTTTGTTTTCTTCTGGGACGCGTACTGGTGTCTGATTGTATGAGGGTGTGTAGGCTGTTGGCTGATGTATGGTGTTTTATCTTGAATATGTTTATGATAGTTTTGTATTTGATGCGTGCACCGATTGGAAGCCAGTGTAAGTCCTTTAAGGTGGGTGTGATGTGCTCCTGTCTTGCAGTTCCTGATATGATTCGTGCAGCAGTGTTTTGTGCTAGTTGTAGAGGTTTCAGGGCGTGTTTCGGTAGGCCAAGGTATATCGGATTGCAGAAGTCCAGTAGTGGGGTTATCAGTGCTTGACAGACGTTTTTTAGATCATTGATGGTAAAAAAAAAAGATCAGTCCCCTAGGGGTGGGTAACCTCCTGTTGGAGCAAGATCTTTATTTTTTGAGATCTTTTCTCCTCTTTGGTTTAATTTTAATCTTTAGGATTCAAATTAATTAAGTACCCTTGAAGCGGTTAAGAGTGTGTTAATCTAGAGTGTTTTTGATCGGTATTGGTTGCTATAATAGAAGCCAACGTTTTAGAAAATTAGCAGTCTTAAACTCTCCACATATCATAGTGAAGGAGTTTGTGCAGTACTGGGGATAGGTGCCAGCCCAATCATGAAGTAATCTAGGCAGTCGCCTATGATAGCAGCTTCTGGGGAGCAGCAAAACACAGAAAAGTCAAAGCTAATCAATAGATTCTGGCAACAGTTGGGGGGGGGAGGCCAAAGGTGCTAACACCTTGAATCACCTCTGGGACCGGTCCTGCTGGGGCTGCTTGAGTACTTGTTGCATCCATAGAGCTGACAGCTATGATCTGTATGCAAGCCCAAGGATTCTTGTATATAGCGTCTAAGAGTCATCATCACAATTCCTGGTTCTAGCAAGAGATTTCCTTTATTCCAGCACTCTATGCCCAGGTCTGAGCACGTGTCGGAGAACTTCCCACCCACCAATAACATCCCCGCCCAAAACTGGCATCTTCCCCGCCCCATAGCGCCTGCGCAAAAGCAATGCTGCTTCCGAAGCTTTTATTTGTGGGCAATAAAAAAAAACAAACCCTAGCACCACTAGCGCGCATGAGCAAATGCCCAAAGCTGAGGGCGGTGGAACTAAATGACCTAAGCGGAAAAAAGATATATAGGCAGAACCATCACTGCTGGCAGGTAAGTTTTTAAACCAGCGCTCCAAGAGGAAGGGACTATGATGGTTTAAAAATAAAAGAAATAAGAACGCCATACGCAGGCGCAGTATGGCCGGGCGCATGCACACACCTCCACGCACACCTGCCGGCCAGGGGGAGGGTGCGCGCGGGCGCGATCCGGGAGCACGCGCGCATCGTGGGGTGCGCGCGCGCCGCAGCCGTTATATTTAAAGGCAGAGAGACAGGCGCGCGTTGGTTCTCGCTCACCCCCTTCAGGCGCCTGACGAGTGCGCTCTTCTGGCCGCTTTTGGGCAGTCCGCGCTCCTCTAGCGCGGCCTTCAGGTCGGTGACGCGCAGCGACTGTAGTGGCCTGCCATCCAGAGTCACATCTTCTAGTTCCGCCATCTTTGTACCCTCTCTTTACCCCCTCCCTCCCCCCCCCTCGCTGCCGCTGTTTCCGGGAGCGCCGCCTCAGCCTCCAGCGTTGTCGTCGTCGCTGCCGCTGTTGCGGCCGCGTCACGCTGGACCCCCTTCCTCCTCGGTGATGTCAGCTTCGTCTCTTTCCGCCTCGTCATGACGTTGTCTTCGGCTTCTTCCGCCCTTCTGTGAGGTCCGGTTCAGTTCCTTCCACTGGAGGCCGTTGTCCGGCTGCTGGGCAGTGACATCCGCGGAGCAGTCAGTTACTGTTAGTGTTTGGTTGTATGCTCCCTCTTCTCTATGCCAGTTAGTGGACACTATTGCAATAGGGAAACCCTGTCTGCCTCAGTTCATTTGAGCACTTGGCTGGCTTAGGTCTGCGACCTTTCTTGCAGACTTTCAGAATAGACTCAAACATGCATGGTTTTACTTCATTGTATGCAGGAACTTGTAGTCTTGCTTTTTTTTTTTAACATAACGCAACTTGGAAATGAATAATAAAAACTGGATGTAGGGCTGGTGCTATTATCGGGCAAACCAGACAGTTGCCTAGAGTGCTAAGGATGTAAAACTGGCCCATTGTTGCCATCCTTCTCCAGGACCTGCAGCAGTGGCAATTATTTCAGAGAGCACTACGGTGCTTATTGAAACCCATGGCATTGTGGTGCTTTTTGTGTTTTCTGCTCCCTCTGATACAAAATGCCAACTTCCTGTTTGCATGGGGCTGGGAGTGGCTGGCTTCTGCCCCATCCAAAAGGAAGTTGTTTTTAGGCATTGGAGAGGCAGAAACTGTATATAAGCATGGTGTTGAAACGACTCACAAGGTTTGTTTGATTGTTTGTTTTGTTTTGTGTTATTTATTTTATTTATTTAGAAAATATTTATATACCGCAGCTTCCAGCGATCATCAGCGGTTTGATTATAGATTGAAAATTGCCAAATTGAGGCAAAAATTTTGGAGTATCATTACATTGATTAGAAAGACAAGCACGGCACACAGTAATAAGGTCCTAGTAGAGGAGACAGTAATTTACATATGTACATTTTACCTAACAGAATTCTTGTCACAAATTGTGACATCTTGTATTCCCTGGGATTTACATCAAGTTGTAATAGCACTGGAATAGATGGGTCTTTAGCTGTTTCCTGAACGCATTAAGGTCTTTGGTCATTCTGAGCTCAGGCGGTAGTTGGTTCCAGAGGGTTGGGGCAGAGTAGGAGTATGCTCGGCGGCTAGTACTAGATTGACTGCTCTGATGTCGGGCGGAACGTGTAGGGTGTCTGAGTTGACAGATCTTCTGACTCTGTTGGGTGGTGGCGTGCTGATAAGGGTGGAGAGAAAGGATGGAGCTATGTTTTGTATGAGTTTATGTGTGGTTATCAATGTTTTGTATTGTATCCGAAAAAACTTAAAAAATTTTAAAAATAAAAAATTTAGCCATTTTTTATTCCACTTTATCCTTCAATCAAAGTGGTTTACATTACAGCTCAACAGTATACAAAAAATGTTCCTTATCGTTCCTCCAGTTTAGTCCTCTACCACTGGGTAGTGCACCTCCTCCTGCAGCATGGAGACTGGACCAATCAGAATCTTGACAACCGTGGATGTAGTGTACTGGAACTCCCATCAGCCCTCAGTGTGTCCAGTCTCCATGCAGCAGGAGGACTTGTGAGCCTAGGTGCTGGGCTCACTAGGGAATCTGTTGTTAGCAGGCTAGTTAGATTCAAGCGTTCAATTTGATTTTTTCTTCTGGTTTTCTTTCTTTTGGGTGTTATTAGATTGACATTGTAGATTTTCTCTTTAAATTTCCCCTTTGGGCTGTTTGTGGCCTGTCCCTTTAAAAAAAAAAAAAGCATTAAGGGATTCATTTCTGAGGGGTGTCTTTCACATAACGTTTGGGCTGCAGGACTCTGGTATCCGGGTCCTGTCCTTGCCTAGCCACGCGCTTTTTCGGCGATTTCTTCATGAGATTTTTCCCCTTGACGGAGCGGGGTTAAAATTTCTCACTGGCAATCAGTCAGCCAGCTCTCCTCTACGCTGCAGGCGTCGGAGGCGAAAACGGTTCCGCAGACACACAGCTGACTTCGCGGTAGGCCTGTGCGCCGCTTAGTTAGTTTGAGTGCCGTTTTTGAGAGCGGACGGTCCGTGAGAGGTTGCTTTTGATCTCCTCGGGGCTGCAGAATCTCCCGCCTGTTCCCGCCTAAACGCTGTGTGAAACCCCGGCCATTTTAGAAACGCGGTTTCTACAGCAGCGCCTTTATCTTGCTGGCATGGCTGTTGACTGGCATAGAGGAGTCTCTGGATGCAGGTTAGCAATTTCTTTTGCCTTTACTGTTAATTTCACTTCTTTCCTTTGTTTTTTTTTGCGAAATCATTATTTTCTGCGGGCATTTGCTTTGGGCGGTAGTCTATGCAGCACTGGCATTGATTTAAGAGGTTAAAAAAAAAAAACGAGGACTAAAGTGTAAAGCTTAGGTATTGAGCTGTCCTCAGGGGCTCGCTGCTTTCAGTCTGCCCTTTTTTGTTCCATCCATGTCACTCGGTTCCCAGTGCATCATTTGTGGATCCTACAAGGGCACTACAGGTGGCTCAGACGTCTGTTTGGGCTGTGCCACAGGGCCTGTCAGTGGAGGACAGCAAATGGAGACCTCTAAGCCTCCTGGGCCTCAGGTAACAGGGACGGAGAGTGATTCTTGGATAGCGGGTCCTTCCGCTCCGGCTCCAGAGGTAGCTTCTGGTACTTCTGGAGCTGCTGCAGATCTGGGTGCTGTTGCACTAATGGAGGAATTTTCCCCAGATTTTATATTGCTCTTGCATCAGGCTTTCTGTCGTAGAAGGCAGGGCTAGCTGCCTACTTCCCTTTCGGTTCCCACTTCCGCCCAGAAGCCCGGGCTTGGGGAGGGTGAGCCTTTACCGTTACGAGCGGCCAAGAGGCTGCGGCCTCCAGAGCCTTCTACCTCGGACTTGGGATGGCATGAGGTAGAGGAGGCGGCTTATGAGCTGGAGGGAGATGACAATGAATTAGAAGAGGGCGAGATTCCTGAGCCAGAGGACCAGGCTAGGATAATTCGGTTGTTTCGCAGAGAAGAATTGCCGGCTCTTATTTCAGAGGCCTTGCAAACCCTTAGACTGTCTCCCGAGCAGCCGGTTGAGGAAGAGGATATCGCAGATCCCATTATTCAGGCAGTACGTCAAGCGCAAGTGGTCTTTCCTATTCATAAGGTAATAGATCAGATGATTCAGAACGAGTGGGATCATCCGGAAGCAGGGCTGAAGAGAATTAGGATTATGAGTAAGCTCTACTCCTTGGCTAATAAAGACAAGGAAAGGTTCCGTTCCCCAAAGATAGATGCTGCGGTTTCGGCAGTCACTAAAAAGGCCACAATTCCAGTAGAGGGCAGCGCGGCCCTGAAGGATGTGCAAGATAGGAAGGTAGATGGTCTCTTGAAGCAGTCTTTCGAAGCTGATGCAATTTCTTTACAGGCTTCTATTTGTGGAGCTTGGGTAGCGAGAGCCTGTCTCCATTGGGTTCAGCACCTAAAGCAGTCGACCTCTTTGGGGCCTGACGAGGTCAGGGAACTGCAGCACTTAGAGTCCGGTTCGGTGTATCTGGCCAACATGCACTACGACCTCATTAGAGCATTGTCGAATAGTATGGCTTCTTTAGTAGCTGCGCGCAGATCCCTTTGGCTTAAGAATTGGGTAGCCGATGGCTCTTCCAAGGCTCGGCTCGGCAAGCTTCCATTCAAGGGTAAGCTGTTGTTCGGAGAGGATTTGGATAAGTTGGTTAAAGACTTGGGGGAATCCAAGGGCGGTAGGCTCCCGGTGGATAAACCAAAGCAGGGAAAGGTGTTTTCTTCCTTCCGGGGACAGTATAGGGACTTGCGGAGGTTTCGATCTCTCCGTTTCGCAGGGTCCCAAAGAGGGCGATTTGCCTCCCGAGCCCTGGGGTTTCGTGGATTTCGAGGGGCCAGCAGAGGTTTCGCAGCGGCATCTTCGGGTGCCACTTGCAGACCACAATGAATGGCGGCGGGTCCCGGCAGAGAGTCAATCGATCGGAGGTCGCCTTCGGGATTTCCTTTCTGCCTGGACTACCGATCAGTGGGTGTTGGAGATTATCCGCGACGGCTATGCTCTCGATCTCGCAAAACCGGTGCTGGACCCGTTTGTGAGTTTGCCCTGCAGAGGGCCACAAAAGGCCATCCAGGTGCGTCAGACGTTAGACCATTTGGTGCAGCTGGGGGCCGTTATTCCGGTACCGCCAGCGGAGTATGGTATGGGTCGTTACTCTATTTATTTCATGGTGCCAAAGAAGGACGGGTCGCTTCGACCTATTCTCGATCTCAAAGGGGTGAATCGCTGCTTTCGGGTGCAACACTTTCGCATGGAAACACTGAGATCGGTGATTGTAGCAGTCCGTCAAGGAGAGTTCCTTACGTCCCTCGATCTCAAGGAGGCTTATCTCCACATCCCAATCAGGGAGGCACATCAAAGGTTTCTGCGGTTCGCGCTTCCTTGGGGGCACTTCCAGTTTCAGGCTCTGCCTTTTGGCCTCGCCACAGCTCCACGAGTTTTCACCAAAATAATGGTGGTGGTAGTGGCGGCGCTGAGAAAGGAAGGAGTATTGGTCCATCCATACCTCGACGATTGGCTCATCCGGGCAAAGTCCAGGGACGAGAGCGAGAGCCACGAAAAAGGTGGTAACATTCCTCTAGAGTCTAGGCTGGGTAGTCAATCCGCTCAAGAGTCATCTGGAGCCTACGCAAGTTCTCGAGTATTTGGGAGTGCGGTTCGATACTCGGCTAGGCTCGGTGTTTCTGACGGAGAAGAGAGTCTGCGCTCTCCGGGCCCTGGTGCAGCGCTTCAGGACGCTGGCTGCTCCGACAGCGTGGCAATACCTGCAGGTGCTCGGGACCATGGCGGCGACGCTGGAGGTGGTTCCTTGGGCCAGATTTCATATGAGGCCGTTGCAGCAGGCCTTACTTTGCCGTTGGTGCAATCAGTCCAACCCTTTGAGCAAGCGGCTCCCGTGTCCTCTGCAGGTCCGGCAAGCGTTGAAGTGGTGGCTGATCCCTGCGTCCTTGCGAGCGGGAATGCCCTTGGAGCAGCCAGTGTGGATTCCGCTCCTCACGGATGCCAGCCTAGCGGGCTGGGGAGCGCATTGTGGAACAGAGTTTGCGCAGGGATGTTGGTCGGCGGAGGAGAGCGTCTGGTTGATCAACCGGCTGGAGCTGCGAGCGGTGTTTCTAGCCCTGAACAGTTTTGAGTCGCTAGTAACGCGTCGTGTGGTGCGAGTACTATCGGACAATGCAGCGACCGTGGCATACATAAATCGCCAGGGCGGTACCGGCAGCGCAGCCATGGAAGAGGAAGCAGAGGGTCTGTTCTCCTGGATAGAGTCGCGTTTCCTAGCAATATCAGCGGCGCACATCGCCGGAAAGGACAACGTGGCAGCAGATTTTCTCAGCAGAGTACGAGTGGATGTGGGCGAATGGGAGCTGCATCCCGACGTGTTCGCGCAGTTGGTTCTCCGGTGGGAAACGCCGGTCATGGACTTGATGGCCACTTTCCAGTCCGCGAAAGCGAGCCAATTTTTCAGCAGGCGGCGGGAGCCCATGTCGGAGGGCATAGACGCCTTGATACAACAGTGGCCGTCGGCGGGCCTTCTCTGTGTTCCCGCTGTGGGCGCTGATCGGTCGAGTGATTCAGCACATCGCATCGCAGACGCGTGCTGTTGGTGGCACCGGACTGGCCCCGGCGGCCATGGTATGCCGACCTCATCCGACTGCTGGATGGGACCCCATGGTGACTTCCGGTGTCGCAGGAGCTTCTCTTGCAGGGTCCGTTAGTGATGCCGCGGGTGGATCGATTCTCGCTTACGGCTTGGCCATTGAAAGGGCAAGGTTGAGAAAGAGAGGTTATTCCAGATCGGTTCTGTCAACTCTGCTCCAAGTACGGAGACGCTCTACATTGCTTGCCTATGTACGTATCTGGCGAATTTTTGAGGACTGGTGTTCCCGGCATCAGGTCCGTGCTGCTACGGCTTCGGTGCCAGTAGTGTTGAGTTTTCTGCAGGATGGTTTCGAGAAGGGGCTTGCCGCCAGCTCCTTGAGGGTGCAGTTGGCGGCCCTGGCTTGTTATAGAGGCAAGGTTCAGGGCGTGCCTCTTGGAGCTCACGACGATGTCCTACACTTCTTGAAGGCGGTTTCGAGAATGCGTCCACCGCGTCGGATTTCTGTTCCGCCGTGGGATCTCAATTTGGTTTTACGGACGCTGGGAAAGGTGCCGTTTGAACCCTTAAGTCAAATTTCGATCAAGGATTTAACTCTTAAGACGGTGTTTTTGGTTGCTATTTGTTCAGCGAGGCGCGTTTCCGAGTTACAAGCTCTGTCTTTTAGGGAACCTTTTCTCTGCTTTTCTAAGGAAAAGGTGGTTCTTCGGCCAGTGCCTTCCTCTCTGCCGAAGGTGTCTTCTCCGTTTCATGTGAATCAGTCCGTGTCTCTTCCAGTTCTGTGGTCGGACGCTGCGCATGCTTCTGATCGTGGTTTGAGTCACTTGGATGTAAAGAGAGTTTTACGCCGGTATTGGGAGGTGTCCGAGGCTTTTCGTAAGTCAAATCATCTGTTTGTATTGTTTGGAGGACCTCGGAAGGGTGAGGCAGCAGCGAAAGCTTCCATTTCCAGGTAGATTAAGGAAACCATTGCCTCGGCTTACATGTTGCAGGGGCGCCAGGCACCTGTAGGTCTGAAAGCACACTCTACTAGAGCGCAGGCAGCTTCCTGGGCGGAACACAGTCTTGTTCCGCCGGTGAAAATTTGTAAGGTGGCAACCTGGGCGTTGCTTCATACTTTCAGCAAGCCACTACCGTTTGGATGTGCTGGCGGCGGAGGATGCCTGTTTCGGGTTGGCGGTATTGCGTGCCGGCTGGCAGGGTCCCTCCCGTTAGTACTGCTCTGTTACATCCCAGTGGTAGAGGACTAAACTGGAGGAACGATAAGGAAATGATAATTACACTTACCTGGTAATTGTAGTTCCTTGAGTGACGACAGCTTAGTCCTCCTTCCCGCCCAGAAGTATTGGTTGGTTTGTTTGGCACGGCACGCATTTAGGAGCATGCAACACATTTACAGGTGAGTTTTTTTGCTCTTGTTCTGCATTTCCTTCCTCTAACTCTTGCCTGGCTCGGCAGGGAGGGGAGGCTTCGATATCAGAGACCTCATCCCTTCCTTTTGGGGGGAGGTTCATATATTGTTCTATAGGTGATTGGGGGAAAAAAAAAAAGAAATACGATTGTATAACCTTTGTATATCTTTGTTTGTTGCTCTTTTGAGTCTGCTTTGTCAATAGTACACTGAGGGCTGATGGGAGTTCCAGTACACTACATCCACTGTTGTCAAGATTCTGATTGGTCCAGTCTCCATGCTGCAGGAGGAGGTGCACTACCCAGTGGTAGAAGACTAAACTGTCGTCACTCAAGGAACTACAATTACCAGGTAAGTGTAATTATCATTTTAACCGGTATACAAAGAAAGCTTAAACGGGAAGGGAGAGGGGGACCAGTAACAAGTTAACTTATGTACAGTGTCCTATATTTGACATAACTATGTACAGTTCAAGTTCGTGGCATTAAAGAGAAGTTGGTCCATGACCTAGGGTCAACAGATGGTAGTTTAGGTGTTTTTGTCGATTGGGAGGTTAAATAATGTGCCCCAGGTGGTTTGTGTAGTTTTGAGCGTCTTCCTGAAGTCTTTGATATCTGCTACCGCACACATATCATCTGGAAGCAAATTCCATATTGATAGGGCATAAAGTGAGAGGGCTCTTGTGCATTGTTTGGTTTTCTGGTAATCATGAGGTGTGGTGATCATATTTTTGTTGTGTTTTCTGGGTCGGATGCTTGTATTTCTTGTTATGAGGTCTTATAGGGTGTTGACTGTGAATTGGTGGATGATTTTTGAAGATGTTTAACGTTGTCTTGAATCTGATGCGGGAGTGCATTGGGAGCCAAAGTAACTGATCTAGTATAGAGGTGATGTGCCATGTTTGGGTGTTCCTGTGATGATTCATGCTGCTGTGTTTTGTGCTATTTGGAGTGGCATGATGGTTTGTTTTGGGACCCATGGTAGAGTATGTTGCAGTAGTCAAGTGTTGGAGTGAATATTGCCTGGCAAATAGTGTGGAAGTGATCTTGGTCCAGGATCGGTTTTAGCCTCTTGATGATTTTCATTTACATAGAAACATGATGACAGAAAAAGACCACATAGCCTATCTCAGGGGTCGGCAACCCGCGGCTCCGGAGCCGCATGCGGCTCTTTCTCGCCTTTGCCGCGGCTCCGGAGCACACTGCCCGCTCTAAACGTCGCGTTATGGGCTCCCTCCATGTCAGCTCCCTCCCTTCTTCTGCAGCCGCGGTTCCCTGTCTCTTAGGGAACCGCGGCTGTGCTTTTAAAATCATCTCGGAGCCCTTCCTGTCTTGACGGGCTCCGTGCAGCATTGTCCCGCCTCTAAAGGAAGTTTGGAGGCGGGACAATGCTGCACGGAGCCCGTCAAGACAGGAAGGGCTCCGAGATGATTTTATAAGCACAGCCGCGGTTCCGTAAGAGGCAGGGAGCCGCGGCTGCAGAAGAAGGGAGGGAGCTGACATGGAGGGAGGGAGCAGATATGAATGGATGGAGGGAGGGGGGCTGACTTGGAGGGATGGAGGGGGCTGACATGGAGGGATGGATCGAGGGGGGCTGACATGGAGGGATGGAGGGGGCTGACATGGAGGGAGGGAGCAGATATGAATGGATGGAGGGATGGAGGGGGGCTGACATGGAGGGAGGGAGCAGATATGAATGGATGGAGGGAGGGGGGCTGACATGGAGGGAGGGTGCTGACATGGAGGGAGGGAGCTGATATGAATGCATGGAGGGATGGAGGGAGGGAGGGGGGGCTGACATGGAGGGAGGGAGCAGATATGAATGGATGGAGGGAGGGGGCTGACATGGAGGGATGGAGGGGGCTGACATGGAGGGAGGGGGCTGACATGAAGGGAGGGAGCTGATATGAATGGATGGAGGGAGGGGGGCTGACATGGAGGGATGGAGGGGGCTGACATGGAGGGAGGGGGGCTGACATGGAGGGAGGGAGGGAGCAGATATGAATGGATGGAGGGAGGGGGGCTGACATGGAGGGAGGGGGGCTGACATGGAGGGATGGAGGGGGCTGACATGGAGGGAGGGAGCAGATATGAATGAATGGAGGGAGGGGGGCTGACATGGAGGGATGGATCGAGGGGGGGCTGACATGGAGGGATGGAGGGGGCTGACATGGAGGGAGGGAGCAGATATGAATGGATGGAGGGAGGGAGCTGATATGAATGGATGGAGGGAGGGAGGGAGGGAGGGGGGCTGACATGGAGGGATGGAGGGGGCTGACATGAAGGGAGGGGGCTGACATGAAGGGAGGGAGAGGGAGCTGATATGAATGGATGGAGGGAGGGGGGCTGACATGGAGGGATGGAGGGGGCTGACATGGAGGGAGGGGGGCTGACATGGAGGGAGGGAGCAGATATGAATGGATGGAGGGAGGGGGGCTGACATGGAGGGAGGGGGGCTGACATGGAGGGATGGAGGGGGCTGACATGGAGGGAGGGAGCAGATATGAATGAATGGAGGGAGGGGGGCTGACATGGAGGGATGGATCGAGGGGGGCTGACATGGAGGGAGGGAGGGGGCTGACATGGAGGGAGGGAGCAGATATGAATGGATGGAGGGAGGGAGCTGATATGAATGGATGGAGGAGGGAGGGAGGGTGGGGGGCTGACATGGAGGGATGGAGGGGGCTGACATGAAGGGAGGGGGGCTGACATGGAGGGAGGGAGCAGATATGAATGGATGGAGGGAGGGGGGCTGACATGGAGGGAGGGAGCTGATATGGATGGATGGATGGATGGAGGGAGGGGGGCTGACATGGAGGGAGGGAGCTGATATGGATGGAGGGAGGGGGGCTGAAATGGAGGTGGCAGACATCGAGGGTGCTGACATGGAGGGATAGGGGAGGCGGGCTGACATGGAGGGAGGGAGCTGATATGGATGGAGGGAGGGAGGGAGGGGGCTGACATGGAGGGATGGAGCACTGGTAATGGGGTTGAGGGGACGAGCACTGGAAATGAGCTGATTAGGGGAGGCTAGGACTGGTAATGAGCTGATGGGGGGTAGGACTGGTATTGGGCTGATTAGGGGAGGCTAGCACTGGTAATGGGGTTGAGGGGGGATTAGCACTGGAAGCGAGCTGATTGGGGGGCTTTGACTGGGCATGGGCTGATTGTGGGGAGGGGAGGATAGAGCTGCTGGCCCTGGAAGATAACTGGGGGCTAAGGCTACAAATGGGCTGATATGAGGGGATGGGAGAATGGAACTGGATCTGAGAGGGGCTGACATGGTATTTGTACTAGAAGGGACTGGTCAGTGGGGAAGGAGGGGGACTGGAAGGAAATGGACACCAGTGGCAATCATGGGAATGCAAGTTGACATTGGAAGGTACTGGGAGTGAGGACTGGAAAGGGGCTGATATTGGGGAGGGTTACTGGGACTGGAAATAGGCTGATGGAAAGAAGTGAAGAAAACGAAAGAAGAGATAAGAACTGGCAGATGGACCATAGACCACAGAAAGAGAGCTAAGAGAAGACAGGAAAGCAGAAGCCTCAGATCGGGACCAGCATGATCAAAGAATAAATTGGTCAGACAACAAAGGTAGAAAAAATAATTTTATTTCATATTAGTGATTTGACTACAAAATCATCATAATTTTGAAATCAAATATTGTTACTTCTTGTTATATTTTCTGGCGTATTTTTTTTGGTGTGCGAAGGAAGAGGGGTAGTCTTATACGGCGAGTATAGGCCAAACACCTATATTTTAACAGGAAAAGTAGGGGGTCGTATATAGCATTAAGGTAAGAAACAATATATGCAGTGTTAGATTTGTTTTAAATGTCGCAATGGTTTTGCGGCTCCCAGTTTTTTTTTTCCCTTCGGAAACGGGTCCAAGTGGCTCTTTATGTCTTAAAGGTTGCAGACCCCTGGCCTATCTAGTCTGTCCTTCCATATCAACCACTACAAAATCCCCCTTTTTTCCTTTGAAGAACCTCTGTGTTTGTCCCATGCTTCTTTGAATTCAAATAGTCTTCATCTCTACCACTTCCACTGGAAGACTACTCCACAGATCTATCACTCTTTCCGTAAAGAAATATTTCTGCATATCACTCCTGAATCTATCCCCTTTCATCCTCATCCCATGTCCCCTCGTAGCAGAGCTTGCTTTCAATTGAAAGAGGCTCTCCTCCTGTGCATTTATGCCACGGAGGTATTTAAACGTCTCAATCATATCACCTCTATCCCACCTTTCCTCTAAGGTGTACATATTAAGATCCTTACAGTCTGTCCTCATATGAAGACCACTAAACCATTTTAGTAGCCACCCTCTGTACAGACTCCAGCTTGTTTATATCCTTTTGAAGGTGTGGTCTCCAGAATTGCACACAATACTCCAAATGAGGTCGCACCAAAGACTTATACAGACAGAGGCACTATCACCTAGTTTCTTCTGCTGGCTATTCCTCTCCCTATGCACCCAAGCATCCTTCTAGCTTTTGCTGTTGCCTTTTCTACCTGTCTTAGCTATTTTAAGATCATCCGACACAATCGCGCCTAGGTCCTGCTCTTCTTTAATGGAAAAAAGTACTTCACCCCCTATACTATATTGCTCCCTTGGATTGCTGCAGCCCAAATGCATTTTAACATTAAATCTCAGTTGCCAAATTCTAGACCATTCTTCAAGCTTAGCTAGATCCCTCCTTATGTTATCTACACCTTCCTGGGTATCTATTCTATTGCAGATTTTGGTATCATCTGCAAAGAGGCAAACCTTACCCGACAGCCCTTCCACTATATCACTAGCAAAGAAGTTAAAAAGAATCGGACCAAGGACAGATCCCTGGGGCACACCATTGGTAACCTCCTCCTCAGAGTGAGCTCCATTTACCTGTACTCTGTCGCCTCCCACTCTACCAATTTCTAACCCAAGCAGTAACTTTAGGGCCCATCCCTAGGGTGCTCAGTTTGTTTATAAGTCACCTGTGAGGAACGGCTTTACTGAAATCTAAATACACCACCTCTAGGGCTCTCCCTTGGTCCAACTCCTTGGTCACCCAGCCAAAGAAATCAATCGATTTGTCTGACAAGACCTGCCTCTGGTGAATCCATGCTGCCTCTGATCCTGCAATCCGCTGGACAGAAACCACACTATTTTCTCTTTCAGCGGCGCTTCCAATAATTTACTCACCACTGAAGTCAAACTAACCGGCCTGTAGTTTTCAACCTCATCCTTACTTCCGCTTTTGTGTAAAGGGACCACATGTGCCTCTTTCCAGTCCCTTGGTACCACTCCGACTCTGAGACATTGAAAAGGTCAGTCAGTGGAGCTGCTAGAACATCCCCAAGTTCCCTCAGTATTCTAGAGTGTATTCCATCCGGTCTCATCGCTTTGTGTACTTTAAGTTTAGCTAGCTTCTCACGAACAGTCTTCTGAAAATTCTTCAAGATGCCCCTTGCTTCTATTCCTGTTTGTGGGTGTTTTCTGAGGTCCTGCTCCTGGTTCTTCATCTGTGAACACAGAACAGAAATATTTGTTAAGCAATTCCACTTTATCCTCATCAGCTTCTACATATTCCTCCCCTTCACCCTTGAGTCTGACAATACCACTTTTGCCCTTCCTCTTCTCACTAACATATCTGAAAAATGTCTTATCCCCCCCATTTAACTGCATTGGCTATTTCCTCCTCATTTTGAATCTTTGCTTTCCTGACTACTTTGCTAGTTTCTCTAAGTTTTTCCAAATATAGATGCCTGTCTTCCTCTCTCTGTATTTTATGAAGGCCTCCCTCTTTTTCAACATTTTTTCAGCTACTTCTTTCAAAACCATAGCAGTTTCCTTTTTCTTTTTACCATTTTAACAAAAAGGTTGGATGCTCTTAAAATATCCCCTTTCAGTTTTGCCCACTGTTTTTCTACTTCCCCCAGCTGTTCCCATACCGCTACTGTTTGCCACTGATACCTCAAAACTGTCTTGGCTGTGTAACTGCCATTTTAGTTGATCTCCCCTGATGCCTGAACACCACAAATCAACCACACTTCTGCCGATGCTACTCAATTGAGCTAACTGTCCATCCGTAGTATAGCCATACAAAGCTACCATAAGTCCACCAGCCTTGACAACTTCACAACATACTCAGGCCTGCAGCATCCCAACTACCAGTGCAATATCCACCATCCAAACCAGACCCAAGCTACACGCACATTATGACCCTCACAAGCATTGTCGCACTGATCCTATATCTCTTCTCTATAGGTCTAAGCAGTGTTACAGACCTGCCCACCAGCCACAACCCTATACCAATTCTCCAGAATCACAGGAGGAAATGGGCAAGTGCCACCTCCCACGATCCGGGGGAAGCCACCCGCACTCTCCATCACCATCTCTTACACATTGCACTACAACACAGAAAACAAAACATGCAGAAAACCCCCTACCGCAACTCCTGAGATGTGCGCTCATAAATGCTCGATCTATACGCAAGAAATGGCCAGTCATCTCAGACAGACATAATACTAATCCATAATCTCGACATGCTCTTGATCACAGAGTCATGGCTTACCAGTGACGATAATGTCCTCATCAACCAGCTTCTTCCTCCCAATTTTTCATGTCATACTTGCCATAGAGACGGTAAGAGAGGGGGAGGAGTGCTTGCCCATCACCAAGTCGGAACTCCAGTTCCTCCCGAGAAATGCAACCAGCACGCCACTCCTTGATGCAATCACGATAGCAAACAAGAGCTGTGCCATCAACCTCCTATACAGGGCCCCATCAGCAGACCCAGATACTCTCTCAGCAGTAATCAACCTTGCATCCAATACTCAGAACCCACACACTCCGAACTGGATCTTAGGAGACTTCAATCTACCTTCCCTGCAAGACTCCCACACCTCAGTGTTTCTCGAAGCACTTAAGGACCTAGTCTATAAACAACTGATCAAGGAACCTACTCATGTAAAAGGAGGCATCCTAGATCTGATATTCGCTCCTCGGGCAATTTTCAACTCACCCATGACCCCTGAGATATCAATTACTGCAGTTCCCTGGTCTGATCACAAGCTGATCAGATTCCAAATCCCCCTGCCCACAGACAACCAGAAGGAAGCCAGAACAGGTAGCGGCCACTCCACGAAGATTTCAGACATTCAACAAAGAACTGATATTAAGCACAGTGCACCCGTTACTCACCTCGACAGCACACGATCCTGAGGTTCTGGTCTCTGAATGGAATGAAACATTCAGCTCACTTGCACTATGTCCGCCATCTAACAAACCTCCTGGGAAGCGAGCATCCGCACCCAGGTACTCTGCTAAGCTGAAATCTTCTCTCACCCTCCTAAGAAAACTGGAGAGACGCTGGCACCGCTCACACACAGCTGACGATCAAAGAGCATATATCTCCCACCTGAAAGCGCACCGCGAAGCGATAACAGCAAACATGCGGTGATTCCACACGGACACGCTAAAACAATCGCTGAGTAAACCACACGACCTGTTTGCCCTTGTCAAGGACCTGACAAAGGAACCAACCGCAGAGCAAACAATCGGGATCCACCCTCAAGAATTTGCTGACTACTTACTATCCAAGCTATGCCAAACCAACATCGCAGCACCTGAAGTCTCCTTCAAGCCGGGCTATAAAACACCGCTCACCATCTTCTCCACATCTCCCAAGCAGCGTATTGAGGACACCATAGCAGCAATCAACACGACCACTGCTCAAACTGACCCCTGCCCTGCATTCTGGATTAAAGACCTACGATCTAACCTTAGCCCCACTATAGCCAAAATCATGGACCAATCCTTTGCAGCAGGTACATTCTCGCAATCCCTAAAGCGCACGTCCATAAGACCTTTACTAAAAAACAGCAAGCTTGACCCCCAGAAGGCAGACTCATACAGACTGATATCGAGCATACCTTTGCTAGCAAAATAATTGAAAAGGAAGTCCAGATGCAAATCCAAGAACACATTGAAACCTCTGCACCTCTGGACCCTTGCCAACACGGCTTCAGAGAGGCCCATGGAGTAGAAACGCTCCTTACCACACTCATCAACAACATAATAACAGGAATCAACAACATTCGTCAGGGGGTTGTCCTCATCTTCTTGGACATGGCAGCGGCGTTTGACTCGGTAAGCCCTGAGCTTCTGCTGGAACGTCTCAGGGAAAAGGGGATCACTGATAAAGCACTGGACTGGTGCAAGTCTTATCTTTCTGACAGATGGCAGCACATATGTTCCGGGGCAACCTCATCAGATCCCTTCCACCAGAAGCAGGGTGTCCCGCAGGGCTCCTCCCTCTCAGCCCTGATGTTCAACATCTACATGCAGCCTATATGCAACCTGATCCGGTCATTCAATGTCAATTGCTTGATATACGCAGACGACGTGTTGCTATATATGCCTTTCTCAACAGAGAACCCAGACCTCTCGCCACTAACAAATTGCTTTAACGCCGTATCCGACTGGCTCCAAAACCTCAGGATCCAACACAAAAAAACGGAAGTACTCTTCATTACAAGGAATATAAACTTCTCCACACCACCCTTTCTAAGTGTCAAGGAAGCAGATCTCCAGACCAAACCCACAATCAGATACCTCTGCGTCACTTCAGACCAGAGGCTGGATATAAAGTTACACATAGGCAACATAGTTAAGGCGGTGTATCATAAGATACGATCCCTCAGACCCCTATGAGCCTTGCTTGAACCAGAAGACTTTAGGACAATTTACCAGGTACTGATCATACCGCACTTTGATTATGCTAATGTGATCTTACATGGGCTCCCCCAGACCACTCTGAATCCACTGCAACTTGCAATGAACACTGCAGCGAGGGTCCTATACGGGGCATCCAGGAGTGACCATGTGACACCCATACTGAAGCACCTCCACTGGCTCCCGATACATAGCAGACTCAAGTACAAAACCCTACTGCTGACATTCAAAGCCATTCACGGACTTTCATCCTCATTATCAGAATTGATCCAGACCACTCCCACTAACAGATCCAGAAGATCAGGAGCACTCAATACACTGACAGTCCCAAAGTCAATAACCCAATGTACCCAGTCAACAGCAAGCAGAGCCTTCAAATTCTGCATGCCCAGATGCTGGAATACCCTGCCTCCCAACATACGTTGTGATAAGGAAGCTTATCATAGCTCAGGAAGGAGCTATAGAAAAGGTGAAGTGACTCTGAACAAGCAAGCTGTCAGTTCTGGTAGAAATAAGAAAACAGAATTTTCCCAAAAGACTACCAGTCCCAGAATGCACCAGGTTTCCAACAGCCATTAGAGGAGCTGAAGTGGGGAAACGTGTGTTCAATCAGGAGGGGGCTATGAGGTAATCCCTAAGCACTCATCTCAAAGGGCAGGGCCTGATTCAGCACAGCTGCGCTGTGCTAGGGTGGAGCACTCATCAAAGCAGAATAAAGGTAGAGTTTATTCTACAGAGAATTATCCTCAGAATCAGCTTGGATATCCTCAGCTTGGAGGTCTTCATCTGGAGGATCATCAGAAGCAGAAGCCAGACCGGACGGACAGAGAGGGCAAGAAACCCTTTGGAAGAAAGAAGAGAAAAGCATTTGGGAGGTCTAGAGGAGTCCAGAGCAGTACGTATACTGGGGGACATTCAAAAGGCCAGCATACACCATTGGACTGGGGAAAGCCAGAGGAATGGTGCTGCAGGGCTAGGAATCTCCAGACGGTACCTGTGAGGGAGACAGCTGCACGTGGAAGGGACCCTAAGACCAGTGCCAGAAGGTATGTGAAGAGAGATCCAGTATCCAGGGATCTGGATTGGAAGGCTGGACATAAGAACTGGACTATATACTGGCCAGGCTATTTAGAGAGGAACTCTAACAGCAATGGAAGCTCAGGTATGAACACTGATCTATGCCCTAGCTATAACCTTGAAAGACAGCAGGGAAACAAGTATTCTCCTGAAAGTGCTCCATTGAGAAATTCCTCTGTGCCAATCCATGATATTGAACCGATGATTGTTGAAGGGGGAGAAATCTTAGATACAGGCTGTGAATACATGGATTGCTCTCTGTCTAAACTCCTTTGGTAATTTACTGTTACAAAGTACAGCAACCATCACAAAGAAATACAAACTTGTTCTTTAATCTACTCAGAAAAGCTCCTGAGTAGGATTTTGGGCCACGCAGTAGAAAGCAAGCCAGCTAAGGGGTTTCAGCTGGATAACTGCTAGCAATTGAGCCTTACCTAATTGCTTGTGAGCTCTGAGGGAATCACTTCTGAGTCTGTGTGAAGATATAAGAAGTTAACCTGAAAAGAACGGTTTTTCCCTTCTTTGTGGGTTTTGCTTGTTGTTTGAAACACTGCTAAGAAAATATTAGCTAAAGCCTACAGAAAAGACCAGTTTGTTACCAGCCAGGTCTTTATTCTTTTCATTTGATTGCCTGACAAGTTCATCTGTTTTCCTGATTTTGTTTTTCTAAGTTTAACACTGAAAGCAAATATCCTGTTTTATGTGCTACCAAGCATATCTGTGTTGGGAGAAATAACCCCATAAATAAATATCTTATTGGCTTTACACTCAAGCACAACTAATTATTATGAGCAGCTGTGTCTGGTGTGAATGGACTGCATTTCCCACAATCCCTTGCAAATCATATTGATATATGCACTTGCCAAGACTGTGAACATTCTCACCCAGGCAGCCGTCTGACAACGTACAATTCCTGACCTATTCCAGTTTAGGAAGGCCTTGAAGCACCACCTCTTCCTCCTGCACTACCCGAGAGACAATGCCATATCAGCCCCATCCACAGGTACAACACAAAACTCCCACGACTAGACAAAATGATGCGAACCCCACATTGTTACAAAATTGTAAATTGTTACCCCCTGTTATCCAAGTTTTAAACACCTGTTCATTGTAAACACAGAGTACCCAAGGAAATGTGTAGTTCTATGTTCATTGTAAACCGCACTGATGTCGAATAGCGCGGTATAGAAGAGACTGAAATAAATAATGACTCCCTGTGGTATTGGCCCATCTTGGCAAAGTTAGTTATCCTAAAGTCTAAGATCCTCGCTTTTCAATGGATTTTAACAGCCCTAGTCCTAATTCTGAACCACACCATCTGATGATCACTGGATGCAAAATGATCTCCCACTATAACATCAGAAACACTTTCACCATTGGTAAGCACCAAGTCCAGCATGGCCCCTTCAAGTGTGGGTTCTGTTACCAGATGCCTGAATAGTTCTCCATGTAGAGAATCCAGGATCTCCTTACTTCTAGATGATACTGCATCAGGAATGTGCCAATCAATATTTGGGATATTGAAGTCCCCTTTCAGTAGCACTTCCCTTTTCCTAGCAATGCTGCATATGTCTTCAATTAACTCTTCGTCCACCTCTTCCTCTTGTGAGGGAGATCTGTATACTACACCAGTGCAAATAGATTTGTCTTTCCCTCTTTCTAGTTTAATCCACAGTGCCTCCTCTCTCCCTTTTAAGCTCTGTAGTTCCAAAGCTTTAATATTACTTTTTACATATAGTGCCACTTCTCCTCCACTTCTTCCTACCCTGTCCTTTCTGAATAAAGTATAGCCTGGTATAGTTACATCCCAGCCATGGTTTTCTGTGAACCATGTTTCTGTAACTGCCACTAAATCTAAGTCAACCTCTCCCATTAAAGCTTCAACATCTGGGATCTTATTTCCCATGCTATGGGCATTTATACACACCGCTTTCCATATGTTGTTCCTTTTACCCATTTCCATAAAGGTATTTAATGTTTCACTTACCTGGGGGTTTTCTTCACCCATCCCCAATGAATCTAGTTTATGATATACATTTGCGGTCGTTCTTTTTATGTGGTGTTGCATAGTGACATGCTGGTCCATGATGATTCCTAGGTATTTGATCTCATTTTTTTTTTTTTTTTTTTTATTTTTTTTTTTTTACTGTTATGGGCCTTTGCCGTATGCTGTTTGATTCTGGTGGGACGAATGAGGTATGTCTTGTAACAAAGTGTGTCTGTCTTCTTTTAGTTAGGTTGTCATTGAGCCAAGTGGTCATATATTCCATACATGATGTTATAGTTGAAAGGTCAGGTTTGTTTGTTTCGAGTGGGCATATATCGTTAGTCAGCAGCATATACTCTGTAATGGATTTTGTTTGTGTTGTCACATATGGGTTGTATGTAGATGTTAAATAAAAGTGATGAGTGATGAACCTTGTGGTACTTCCTTGATGTATGGGGAAAGGTGTCTATTCGCATTTGACCTGCTATTGTCGGTTGCTGAGGTATGATTGAAACCATGTTAAGGTGGTGTTATGTAGGTCAACTTCATGGAGACGCCGCAGCATGATGCTGTGGGAGATAGTATTAAAGGCAGAAGATATGATCATGAATATGAGGATAAATCCTGATTTGACATTGTCTATTCTCTGATGTTGTCGAATGGTGATGTTAGGGTCTCCGTGCCATGGTTGGGTCTGAACCTGTGTTGATGTGGGTTCAGTGGTGAATGTTGGTCTAAGTGGTCTTGTAGTTGCTTTTGGACCACCTTTTCTATGATTTTGGTGATAAATGGCAGGCTGGAGATTGGTCGGTACGCAACTGGATCATTTTTGTTGAGGGACTTGTCTTTGAGTATAGGTCATATGATAGCCTATTTGAGTAATGTTGGCATGTACCCTTGGGTGAGAGAGAAGGTTGTCATTTTGTGGATGAAGTGTTTGAATTGTTCTTTCGATGACTTTATCCATGTGATGGGACATGGGTCTGAGGATGATGTGGCGGTATTAAGGATATTTACTTTACTTTATTACACACTTGATAGACCGCTTACGTCAAAAACATTAAAGCGGTGTACAAATATAATAAAAGGCAGCACTGCAAACTACGGAAAGAGGAACGCCAAAAATAATAGGAAAGAAAGAAAAGAATAGCAAAACTATACAAACAATAAGCAATAGTCAACAACCAAACACAGGTAAAGGACAATAAACAAAACTAGCAAAACAGACAAGGGGGATAACAGGACCAAACTAAGCAAAACAAGACAGCAACCTGGGAAAGCATCATGGAGGGCAAACAGGGGGGAGATCAAACACTTTCTGAAACAAATGGGTTTTGAGTGAGGATTTGAACTGCAAATAGGAGGCTTCTAAACGGAGGGACGGGGGCAGGGCATTCCATAACCAGGGTCCAAGAAAAAAAAAGGCAGCATGGCGGGTTTTTTCAAGATGTGCGTGAGACGGGGATGGTAAAACCAGACGATTAGCGTGAAGGGAATGAAGCTGACGATAAGGTGTATGACGAGATTAAATCAGCCAGGTACAGAGGATTGTTAGTGTAAATTGCACGGTGAGTGAGGATAAGAAGTTTGTAATGAAATCGAACACGGAGGGGCAGCCAGTGAAGGTGGATAAGAATGGGGGTGATATGATCAAAACGACGGGCGAAGGTGATAATACGGGCAGCAGTATTCTGAATGAGCTGAAGGCGGTGAAGTTGATACTTGGGAAGGTTGGCCAGAAAGATATTACAGTAATCAAGACGACTGATAATAAGAGCAAGGACAAGAGTAACCAGAGACCCGAAAGGAAGAAGTGAACGAACAGCCCTAAGCTGGCGGAGAATAGCAAAAGAACACCTAGTGAGGGAGGAGATATGTTCATGGAAAGAAAGGGAGGAATCAAGAATTACCCCAAGATACCGAAAAGAAGATACCAGAGGAACGGGGATAGAATCAATCGTGGGGGCAACAGACGGACATGACCCGCTCAGAGAGACCCACATAGCAGTAGACTTAGATGGGTTAAGACAGAGGAGGTGTTGAGAAAGCCAAGAGGCTACATGAGAGAGGCAAGAATTGAAGGGGGTGAGATCCAGTGAGAGTGGAGAGGTATGATAGAGCAAAATAATATCGTCGGCATAAACATAACAGGACACTGGGTATTGCTGAAGTACAAGAAGCAGGGGGGCCAGGAAAATATTAAACAATACAGAGCCCTGAGGAACACCGCAAGTGAGAGGAAAAGAACTAGATGACTGACCGTGTAAGGTAACAGAAAAGGAGCGAGCAGTGAGAAAAGAGCGAAACCAAAGAAGAACTGCACCGCGTAACCCCACCTCAGCAAGACGAGTGAGAAGAAGAGTGTGATCAATTAAATCAAAAGCCACAGATAAGTCAAGAGAAACCAAGAGTAACATCACCACGATCATGTGCAACATGTAATTCATTCAAAACAGCCAAAAGGACAGTCTCAGTGCTGTGACCCTGTCGGAAACCAGCTTGTCGAGGGTGGAGGGTGTTTGTGGCCTCAATGTGAGAGGACAACTGAATAAATGCAAAACGTTCCAGGAGTTTGGCCAGATAGGGGAGGTTCGAGACAGGGCACCAATGTGCAAGGACAGATGGATCAAGAGAGGGTTGTTTTAAGAGTGGATGGACAATAGCTGACTTCCAAGGGGAGGGGAACAATCCAGAGGAAAAACTTGTATTAATGATGGTAGTGATGATGGGGACCAACTGCAGTGAGGGATCGGACAACCAGCGAGAAGGGATTGGGTCCAGGGAACATGTGGTCTTACGGGAGGTGGATAGTACCGAGAGAAGTTCGGCAGGAAGAATCGGATGGAATGAAGACCAAGTGTGGGCAAGAGCCCGATTGGGTAAAGCAGAAGATGACAGCAACTCATGATCAGTAGCAACTGGGTCGTAAGGGGAAACAGGTGGGGAGAGAGGGGGCGGTAAGGGAGTGGAAAAGGAGGCGCGGAGGGTAAGAACTTTATCAGAAAAGAAGGTAGCTAGGGAATGGGGATCCGGGGCCTTCACAGCCATGACATGAGGGGAACTGGTGGATGAGAGTTTGTGCAAGATCTTAAAGAGCTGACGAGAAGAGTTTGCCGCTTCCGTGACGTCTTCTGTGTGTTGGGTAGATGGGATGCTGAATGGTCTTCATT
This sequence comes from Ichthyophis bannanicus, assembly GCA_033557465.1. NCBI lineage: Eukaryota > Metazoa > Chordata > Amphibia > Gymnophiona > Ichthyophiidae > Ichthyophis > Ichthyophis bannanicus. The sequence continues at coordinate 130,183,933 of CM066048.1, forward strand.
GTCCTTTATGGGTTGAATCCTGAGGTTGGAATGTTGTGGTTGATGTGGTTATCTGGTTTTGCATGGCATGCTTGTCTCTGAGGTAGTTTGCTATGCTTTGAGGATGTATCTTAGGAGCATTATTTTTTATTGGGTCTCCAGTGAGTGTCCTCGTGATATTGAATAGTTCCCTTGGTTTGTTAACTGATTGCATTATGAAGTTTGTATGGTGGTGCTGTTTACATCTATTGATTGTATTGGTGTATTCCATCTATAGGATTTTAGATTTTGTACGTCTTCATTTTCTTTTGAGCGGCCTTAGGAGTCTTTTAGCTGTTCTGATTTCCTTAGAGTACCAAGGTGCAATTTTTGTTGTGTGTAGTTGTATGCTTTTTGGTAGGTGCTGTTCCTGCTGCGGTTAAGGAACTATTCAAGGTATCAATGGTGTCATCTAGGTTATCCGTGTCTTGCTGTAGTTTGGGGATTATCTCAGTCAGTTCTGTTTCGCTGCTGCCGGTGGCCGGCAGCCTGAAATGCACCCTTAAGCCTTTGCACGCTGTGTGGCTGCACCACTCTCACAGGGCTAGTTACAGCACTGGTTTGAAGTAATTGCTGCCACTGCAGACCTGGAGAGGGGTCCTGGTATGCCAGGAATGAGGTTCAGCCTAGGGCACCTTGTACCAGCCTCGACTGTATGTGATCACCCAGTATACACTGAACTAGATGAGGCTGAAGTTTCTTCTGGCAGGTTTCACTGAGCTCGCTGTTGTAAATTCTGTCCAAGCAGCTCTTACGATGTGCTGAAGAGGTAGTCCTATAAGTGCATTCACTCTGCATTTCCTCACTACTCTTCCTCTTATCTCTCCCTACACTCCTCCTCAGGAACTCTGCTTCTGGTAAATCACTTCTATCTGCTCTTTTCTTCTATTGATAACGCCAGATTTCGCTCCTTTCACCTTGCTGCTCCTTATGCCTAGAACAAACTACCTTTGTCAGGTGCCTTCTCTGACCCTTTTCATATCCAGGCTAAAAACTCACCACTTCGCTGTCACTTTCAGTTCTTGAGTCACATGATCTCCTTCGTGTTTCCTTACCATTCTCCCTAGATGTATCCTGTTTCTACAGCTACTGTGTTTGTCGTGACTAGATGTAAGCTCTGAGCAGGGACTTTTACATGTCTTTGAGCAGTGCTGTGTATGTCTTGTAGCGCTATACAAATGTTCAGTAGTAGTCAAGAAAAGGGTATAACGATCTCACACAGCAGAGGTAGAGCACAACAAACAGTTTTTCTAAAGATTGCCATGCTGTCTCCCTCAATAACAATATTCTCTGCTCTGCTCACAGCAGTCAGAAAAGCATTTAGTCTCCCTTCGTGTTGCTGTTGAGGGAGATGGCATGGCAACTCTTCGACAAGTAAGTAATGTTTGCACTCTGCCTCTGAGTTCTGGAGGATTGGAAGGGGGAGGAGGAGGCATTCTCTTGCTACCTTTTCCTTCATGGGGTCCACCATTTGAATTTATGGGCTTAAGGTATATTAAAATTCAGACGTCTGAGCTGCAGAGGGGTAAAGCCAAACTAGATTAACTTGTCCTGAAGCTCTGGAACCTGTTGGCAGCCCTAGCTGTCCTCATGGCCTATATTTCTATGCAGCCAGCCATCAGGCCATTTTCCCATTTTGTTTCAGTACCATAGTTCTTAAAGAAAAGTAGCGAATAGAAACCTTTATTCTCCCTATCCACCCCATGAATACAGAATTGTGGAGTTAGCCTTAGGACCTGCTAAAACTAGGTCAATCCTGTGGCCGCTGTCTCATCCTGAAACTTGCTGGTGGTATGTTGAACTGGGCCCTTGAGCTTGGAAGCAGGCTGCTTTCTTGTATATTGGCAACGGGAGAGGGGGCATTTTATTTTTGTGGCAATAAATTGTGGGTATTCCATGCTTTAGGAGGCATGGTCACTGTTAAGTTAGATAGTACTTGTTAGTCCTATCCTGACTTGTTAATCTTTCTCTTCATCTTGCAGTATGTCACTACTAGCAAATCCTGGGAGCATTTCACTTTCATATGTCACTGGGCAAGAAATGAGATGTGTCCTACACTGGTTCATGAGTTGGTCCACCTCACAACGGGAACGCTTTCTACAGGACCTTATATGTAAGGCGGTGCCTGGGAAAGTCTGTTCCCTGGAGTTGGGGCTAGAGCACCTGGTCATGGCTGACCGTCCTCCTAGCATCTTTCAGTGCCAACTGCGTCTCTGGGACCAGTGGTTCCAGAGCTGGGCTGAAGAAGAGCGTAATGAGTTTCTGCACCAGTTGGAGGAAGCTGACCCAAGCTTTGTGGCCAGGTTTTATCAAGAGGTTGCTGGCACTGCTGGCAAGGAATGAGCCAGGGTCAGATGGCTGCAAATTGCTAGATTTCCACAAAGTTTGTCCTTCATTATGATGGAGGTGGAGAGAGGCATCTGATAAACCACAGGACTGAATACTCAGATATCAAGGGTGGAAGAAGAGGAAAGGACTGGAAGATGACGAAGGAGTCTTATAACACTGAACTTGTAGGGAAAAGTTGAAAGAAACTGTCTCCTTGCTTCACGGCTGCTGGAAATATCAGACTGTGCCAAAAGGACTCTGTTATATTGCACATGGCCTGAAATAATGCATTACATTCTGCTCCCACTTGCCTGCTCCTAGGCTGTCTCCATTTCATGTGGGGTCCTGCTCAGTGTAACATGTTAATAGATACTTGCTTCTAAACTAATTGTAGCTAGTACTTTGGGCAATTGGGAAGGTGTGGGGGAATAGAGGTTAGGAGGGCCAGAAGGGGAAACTAAAAATAATCAATAGATAGACACTGGACTGACTGCAGAGGAGCTGGCCTGGCCCATGTTTTTGGGTCAGGGTGAAATACGAAGAAAAGCTTAGAAATGTAAAGCAGTTCCTTTTATAGAAAAACATTCCAAAAGTACTTTTCCCCCCTTATGTGTTGGCTGCAGGCTACCTGCCCCCTTCATACTTCAGTTCTTCCATTTTTATTCTGCTGCTGGGGGCAGGGAGGCTTCTGTCCAGCCTTTGAGGAAAGAGCAGGGGTCTAGGATCAATTGGATATGCTTTTCGGGCTCATCACACTGCAGTCCTGGGAGTAGCCCCTATTCTAAGACTTGCAGCTCTGTGCTGGTGATAGATGAAGGCCCCTATCGCCATCAAGACCAGGAGGACTGTGGAGGTGCTGGCACACACCGGCACAGTAACAGAGTATCTCTTTGAGGTGAGATCCGAGTCCTTTACGAACCTGGGGGGAGGGGGAGAAACAAAGAAAGAAGGGGAAAATTGTGAAAGCTGTTGCATATGGGATTTTGTATTTCACCCCTTGATATGCTGATGACTTCAACGTAGCAAATTAGCAAGACAAGGCATTGATGAGAGCTGGAGGAATGCTAGGATGACTGGCAAGACAAATAACCATAAAAAATAAAGGTGATTCCCTTTGTATGGGGTGTTGGTGAGAACTCACCTGGGACTATGGAAATTGTCTATATCCTTTCAGGAGGTACAGAGATGCTACCAAAATTAGCAAAATGTTTTCTCAAAAGTCCTATGACATTACTTATGAACCTAATTATTACTACTTAGGCATTTATTTTAACATACCATGCACGTTTCATTCATGCCTATTTGTTGTGGGTTATAATAAAACACCTATGAGAAGTACATAAAAACAGCTAACAAACATGTATAGACATTAGACATAGATTGGGATTAGGTTTGTGGTCTAAGTTAACAAACATAAATAGTAGATTATCAGAGATTAAAAATGCAACAAATTTAAAATTGCAAGTTGGACAATGTTCAGCTACTTAATTTGCAAATACCTTTTTATAAATTAATAACTTGTATAGTACATAGATTTCTAATTGCAGAGCATCTCAAATGTATAAATGCATAAGAGGAAAACATTTAAAATCATGGAAAAGCTCTAGAATACGAGATCACAAAATGGGGTTAAAGGGGGTAGATTTGGGAGTAATAGCAGGGATTTCTTTTGTTTTACGGAAAAAGGTGTGGATGCTTGGGTGAGCCTTCCTGTGGGGATCCTTAGAAGCTACGACCAGTGAGGACAAAGAGCACTAATTGTAGCTCCAGCAAGATGGGCAACTGATTCTTCTTCAAGCTAAGAGTACTGACCTGGTGCTAATTGAGGTGTAACGTTTCCCACTGTAGATCCAGGGGCTGTGAAAGGTTTGGTCCAGTTTGTTGTGAAGCATCCCAGCCTGTGGTTCAACACACATCTTTGACACCCACAGCTCCACCGTGAATACGAGGGGCAGTGTTAATGTTGGGTATTTGAAGTGACACCTGTAGTAAGAGGAAAACAAATGAGACTGAAATGGCAGCAGAAACCTTTCTTTCACTATTTCCCTATCTGTTCCCTTCATTCCCGCCTTAATGCTCCCTTCTAGTTCCTCCTGTTAGACAAGTCCATACAAGTGCATTATGCTCCCTGCTAGCAGATAATGGAGACAGAATTTTATTTTATTTTATTTGCAAGGCTTGATATTCCGCCAAAACCGGAATGTCAGAGCGGTGCACAATTAAAAAAAAAACAGAGAGGAGGCTGCTAGAAGATTAAAGGAGGAAAGGAACGCCATTTAATTGACAGGAAAGCACTGGAGAGACACAGATAGAAAGATAGAAAAGGAACAGAATAACACAGCTAGACAGGCTGAACACTGAGGGGAGGGACGGAGGGGGTGGTGTGTGGTATCAGGACCGTCATGGGGGCACCGGGAGATTAAAAGCCTGGGAGAAGAGATGGGTTTTAAGAAGAGCTTTGAAGTGAGGAAATGAAGACTCAGTGCGGAGTGAATGAGGGAGGGAGTTTCCAGAAGTTTCCAATAGCATCACCACCAGTATGAGAACTGGTGCAGCTAGGTACACCCATCAGTATTTTTCTGTCTCCAGCAGATGGTGGTTACTGGACTGATGCAGCAACACTGGTTGTTTTTTTTCCTCTGGACATGAGCAGGGGAATGCAGGCACACTAATGGTGTTGCGAATGCCTTGTAACGCTATGTAAATGATTAATGGTAGTATGTATTTTTATTTATTTATATTCTCTTATATACCGCACTATTCTGCATCAGTGCGGTTTACATTGAACAAACTGAAATTACATTGAACAGGGCATTATAACTTGGAGAGAACCCTCCATAGCCCATGTTCCCTGTAAAATAGTTAAGTGGCTTGCCCAAGACCACAAGGAGCACCTGTGGGACTAGAAACCCCAGTCCTTCCAGCCCAAGGTTGCTGTCCTCTAGTGGGATCTGAACCCCCGACCTTCCGGCCTGAAGTACCTTGCCCCAACCACTAGGCCACTCCTCCACTCCTCTTTGTCTCTCCGGGCCAGTCTAGGAACAGTAGGGTTGTCAACCTTCTGCAGCAGCTGAGGACTGAATTCTGAAGTTTTGCTGACATCTTATCCGGCTCCCCCCTAGTGTCAGAACCTCAGTCTTTCAGTCCTCAGCAGCTGGAAGGGACATGAAGCTGACAGGTTCCCAAAGAAACAAAAAGGAAGTTTAGATAAGAGTGGGTTTTTTTGTTTTAATTTCTCACTTAGGAGAGAAAAGGTCTGGAGGTGGGGGGGGGGGGGGGGGGTCCTAGCAGGGTACTCCACCGAAGGGACTGGGATTTCCTTTACTAATTTTAAAAAAAAAAAAAATTTTGGCTGCCGAAGTTTGGACAACGGGGGACACGGGGGGCAGAGCCTGCCTCAGCTCCCTTTTTAACGGGCCAGAGCGGAGAGAGGTTCTGGGAGCCCCAGAGACCATTAACCCGCCTCTGGCAGCAAGTACACTCTATCGCTAGCAGCAGGAGTGAGTGACTTGCAATCTAAGGCAGCGCGGTGTCTACAACACTGCTATTCCAGGTACGTCGGCGTTACTTTTCAGACTGAGATCGGTGTGTACGGCAGGGGCCTATCGGGGTTGCAGTGTGTCCTTCGGCTTCCGGTTTTTGGCGTGTCGCGCATGCTGCTGGGTCCGGTGGCGTGCGCACTGTGTAGCGGTCGGTGAGGAATCTCCGAAGCAGGACTTTGCCGGTTTTGCCACAGAACGGGGGATATTCTTCACCGTGGGGTTAGAGGCAGCATGGATTGCAAGCCAGAGGCCTCGGATCCGTTTGGGGGTCGGCAGAGCAGGACGGAAAAGGCAGGAATGGCGGCCATCTTAGACAAGGCTCCCGCTCCTGTGACTACTCAGGAAAAGCCCGCAAAAAGGAAAACAAAGTCTAAAAGGTCTGTTCAGGTAGGAGATGCCCCTCCGCAGCAATTGTCCTCAGCGCAGGGCAGTTTAGAGGCTCTTTTTTCAGCGGACATTATACTGTCTCTACATAAAACCTCACTTGGTTTGCAGCTTGTCGTGCTGTGAGGGCTTGTGTGCATCAGTGATGCTGAGAGCTAAACTATCGGTAGTTTAACTACTGGCAGGGTCTCCCAAGATGGACAGGTCTCAGCTGAGGTGCCAGACCAAGACAAACCACCCATCTGGGCAGCAGCAGAATGGGATAGTGTTGACGGCGGAGGATCACATTTCTGTGACAACGGCAACAACACCAAACTTAAACTGTGCGGAAGAAAGGCCCGGCAATCTACTTCTGTATCTTGCCATGAAAACCCAATGGATAGTTACAACAAAACAAATTATGCTATAGTGCTGGAAGATGAGACCCCCAGGTCGGAGGGCACTCAACTAGCTACTGGGGAAGAGCTGAAGACTTCTCAGAGTAAAGCCAGCATTTATGATGTGGTTGGATCAAAGCCCTCGGGACGTCTGACTGCTGATGTAGCTGCGCATGAAATGAGAGTCAGAAGCTGTAAAGATGTCTTACACATTGGAACATGGAACATACGAAGCATGAACCAAGGGAAGTTGGAGGTGGTCAAGAATGAAATGGAACGTGTACAACTTGATCTTTTGGGTGTCAGCAAACTGAAATGGACTGGCATCGGGCACTTTGCATCAGATGATCACATGGTCTACTATGCTGTAAATGAAAGACAAGAAATGGTGTTGCATTTATAATAAAGAAGAAACTTTTATTAAAGAAGAAACTTGCAAGAACTGTAATGAAATACAATGCAGTCAGCGAAAGCTTAATCTCTATTCGTCTATGAGGAATGCCTATCTACACAACTATAATTCAAGTATATGCCCCAACAACAGCTGCAGAAGAGAATGAAATTGAAGAGTTCTATGAACAAGTACAAGCTGAAATTGACAGAACATGCAAACAGGATATCCTGATAGTCATGGGTGACTGGAACGCAAAAGTTGGCAACAAAGAAGAAGGCAAAGTAGTTGGAAAATATGGACTTGGCAACAGAAATGAAGCTGGAGAAAGACTGATAGAATTCTGCAAGACCAATGATCTATTCATCTCAAACACCTTCCATCAACACAAGCGGCGACTGTATACATGGACTTCACCCAGTGGATTGTATAAAAATCAAATTGACTACATCTGTGGAACTCAACGATGGAAAAGTTCTATAACATCAACAAAGACGAAACCTGGAGCTGACTGTGGTACAGATCATCAACTACTAGTATGCAAACTCAAGCTAAAGTTGAAAAAGAGCAAACTACTCATGAATGCAGCAAAATATGACCTTGAGAATATACCACTGGAATTTAAAGACTGCCTGCAAAATCGATTTGCTGCTTTAGATACAAATGACAGAGCTCCAGAAGAGTTATGGAATGACATCAAGAAGGTTGTATTGGAAGAAAGCGAGAAGTCTCTACAAAAGGTGAAAAAGCGAAAACGGCCAAAATGGATGACGGAAGAAACTCTGAAAATTGCCCAGAAACGCAGAGAAGCTAAAGCCAGAGGAGAAAGACAATAACAGAACTCAACAGAGATTTCCAACGTGCAGCAAGACAGGACAAGGAAAAGTACTACAAATACACATGCAAGGAAATAGAAGCAGAAACTATTAGAGGAAGAACAAGATCGGCTTTCCTAAAGCTACGAGAGTTAAAGAAAAAGTTCCAGCCTCGAACTGGAATGTTACAAGATGCTCAAGGTTCTATGTTGAATGATGCTGAGAAGATCAAGAAAAGGTAGAAGGAATATACAGAGTTTTTATATGATAAAGATCAAGTGGACGAACAGCTGTTTCAACCTGTACCTTATGATCAGGAACCATTGGTGATGAAAGAAGAAGTTAAAGCAGCATTGAAAGCCTTACCAAAGAACAAAGCACCAGGCATTGATAGCATTCCCATAGAAGTATTGCAGCAATCTGATGCAGCTGTTACCGTACTTACAAGGCTCTGCCAAGAAATATGGAAGACAACATCATGGCCAACTGACTGGAAAAGATCTGTGTTTATACCAATACTAAAGAAAGGTGATCCAACTGACTGTGGAAATCGCACAATCGCTCTGATCCCACATGCCAGCAAGATTCTACTGAAGATTATTCAAAAGAGACTACAACCATACCTGGAACAAGAACTACCTGAAGTGCAAGCAGGGTTCAGGAAAGGCGAGGAACGCAAGACGATATTGCGGATGTGAGATGGATCCTTGAAAAGACTAAAGAATACCAAAAGGATATCTATTTGTGCTTTATCGACTATAGCAAGGCTTTTTTTTTTTTTGTAATTTATAATTTTATTATGATTTTCCAACACTGTACAGTCCCGATCAGCAACTAGTACAAACAATCAACAACTTTTACACACAGTCACACTTCAATTCCCACCTCCTCCTCGCCCTCCACCCTTGAGCATAAGCACCCTCTGCCATATCACTTCCCCACCCACCCACCCCCACCTCCCCCCTATTTATACACTTCTTCATACCCTTTACTCTATAACATGAAGCACATGAATACATCAACAAAAACATTCCATCCAGCAGCTATCCGTCCCCTTAATCATATGCTCAAATGCAAAACAAATATTACAACATCCTTATTGCCTTAATCTCATTAACCAATGGCCCTTGGGAAGGCCCCTATTCATAGTGCTATTCTATATGTCTGCCATTTCACCCGAAACCCCCCCCATGCACTATTTGCCCAGCTTATACAATCTACAATTTAACCCCGCTTATACTACTTTACATTATCCCAAGCAGAAATTCTCCCCACCCTCCCCCCCTCCACCCACATATTATTAAACTCCCGCCCACCCACCGGCCATAATCCCCCCCCCCTTAGAAACCACCCCAGCATACTAACCTCAATTTCTCCACTTCCCCCCCCATTTCCCCCCCACCCCATCCTTCATCAAGCTCTCCCCCCCCTCTCCTCCCTCCAGCGTTCATATCTTTCCCACACTTTATTGAATCGTGGAACAGTATGTTTTCGGTGGGCTTCTATTGCACAATACTCCCAAAGCTGCTCCATTCTCCCCACCACCTCCGTCAATGGGGGAACATCTGGCTTCTTCCACCAGCGGAGAAGACTCATCCGCCCTGCAATTACACAATACCCCTGTAATCTCCCCCTGTCTCTCCCGCCCTCCCCCATCCCCCCTTCATTCAATATTACCATACTAGGAGTAAAACCTATCTGCACCCCTGTAATGTCTACCGTGAGTCTTTCTACCCCACTCCAATAGTCCTGAACTACCGGGCAGCCCCACACCATATGCAGCAAGTCTCCTCTAGCCCCGCACCCCTTCCAGCACTGGTCCGAACTAGCAGGGTATAGAGCATGTAGCCACACCGGGGTCCAATACATTCTCAGCCTGATCTTGTAGCTGTTTTCCAGCATGGCTGTACCCGGTGCTAATTTATGAGTTCTGATATAGATTCTATCCCACCTCACGTCGTCCCATTGCCCCCCCAGGTCTTCCTCCCACTGCTGCTGGCCCCGTACGACCCCTTGCTCGGATTCCCCCAGGATTCTGTATAACTTCGATATTATCCTAGTCGGCATTCCAATACCCCCCATCATTTCCTCAAAGGGCGTGGGTTTCGCCATCCAGTCTCGCTTCACCTCCTTCCTCTGAAGCCAGTACCAGAGACTAGCATATGCATACCTATCCTGCCTCTCCAAGCCATATTTCTGCTGCAACTCCTCAAAGCCTCTAACCCTCCCCCCCTCCCCCACCAATTGTCCCAGCGTCCGTAACCCTTCCGCCCCCCATCTCCTAAAGACCCCTGCCTCCTCCCCCATCCTACCCTTCATGGCTAACGGGATTGGAGTTTCTCGTGAGTATTGCTTCCCTCCTAACAGGTACCCCTTCCATTTCGTCCAAACCTGTCTGGTAAGTTCTCTGTAAGGATTCCCTTCACCCGACCGCCTCCCACCCCCCCCCCCCCAGGGTCCCAAAGCCAGGCTCCCCCCTCAATCCCCGCCTCCCCCTCCATCTCCACCCACCCAGGCCTCTCCACCCCCTCCTTCCAGGCAAAGAGAGCCCGAAGCTGCGCCGCTTCATAATACCGGAGCAAAGAAGGAACCCCCAACCCCCCCTCCGATTTAAGTCTGTACATGGTTGCCCTGGCTACTTTTGGTCGCTTTCCATCCCAAATAAATTGCATCAACAAGTTTTGCATCCGAGCCATTTCCTTTCGGACCAACCGATACGGCAAGGACATATAAACAAACAGCAACCTTGGAAGAACATTCATTTTTACTACTGCAATACGCCCCATCCAAGACAAATACAGCCCCCTCCACCGTGATAGGTCCTGCCTTATACTCTCGACCAGTCCTTGATAGTTCCATTGCTTAATCTTAGTGAGAGGGGTCCCCAACTGGATCCCCAGGTACCGAAAACTCCCCTCCACCCACCTAAATTTAAAATGATGCCGCAGACTTTCTTCCACCCTGGGCGCCAGATTAAATCCCAGCAATTCTGTTTTCCCTTGATTAATTTTATACCCCGCTAGGCGACTGTACCTTTGTATAGCCGTCATTAGCACTGGTAACGTCGTAAGGGGTTGCGTCAGGGTGAAAATAATATCTGCAAAAAGGCCAATTTTTTCCTCCCGCCCTCCTATCTGTACTCCCTTAATGTCCCCCAGTCGCCTAATATATGCCGCCAACGGTTCTATTGCCAAGGCAAACAGCAAGGGTGACAGCGGGCAACCCTGTCTGGTACCTCTATGCAGCTCAAAACTCTGAGTATCCCCCATTAACCCGGACCCTAGCACTCGGGCCCTGATATAGAGCTTTGAGCCACCTAACATACGTCTCCCCAAACCCCATTCTCTCCAAAACTTGAAACATGAAGGACCACTCCACCCGATCAAATGCTTTTTCCGCGTCTACGGTGATTAACACGGTTCTTCTTTAGTCTGCTGAAGATGCCACATAATATTCAAAATCTTTCGCACATTATCGCTACCCTGACGTCCCTTCACAAAGCCCGTCTGATCCGGGTGGATCAGATGCGGCACAATATCCTGGATACGGTTGGCCAAAACCTTTGCCAATAGCTTTGCATCTAGGTTGATTAACGAGATGGGCCTATACGAACCGCATACCCCCTTATCCTTCTCTGGTTTCGGCAAGACCGTTATACCGGCCTCCGCCATTGTGCGCGGGAGGCCCTCCCCCTGTAGCACCCCATTGACTACTTTGGTAAATATGGGCGTAATCTGTTCCGACATAACCTTATAAAATTTTGCCGTGTATCCATCCAGCCCTGGCGCCTTTCCCAATTTCAATGTGGTTATTTATTTATTTATTTATTTTACATTCCTGAATCTCCCGCCCAAGAAGCTCCCGTTCCTCCTCCGTCACCTGAGCCAGCCCACATTCCTCCAGAAAGTCCGTAGTGTCCCTCCCTCCCCCCTCCAGTTCACTTTCATACAGAGACTTATAATACTCTCGAAACACCCCCCTAATTCCCTTGGAGGTTTGGACCCACTCCCCTTTATTGCTCCTAATGCCCACAACATGCCCGGCCTGCCTCCTTCCCTTCAAGCGACTGGCTAACACCCTCCCTGCCCTATTCCCCCCTTCAAAATGGGCCTGCTTCAAGACCGCCAGTTGGAATGCTATCTCTTGGGCCCGCAATTTACTCAACTCCCCTCTCACCCTTTGTATATCCGTAAGGGTACCTGGATCTGCCACCCTCTGATGCACCCCCTCTAATCGCCGCAGCTTTTGCAATAACTCCCATTCCCTGGCCCCTTTTTCACGTTTTACGCGCGCCCCCAATCCTACCAGCTGTCCTCTAATCACCGCCTTTAAACCGTCCCAAAGCACCCCCAGAGACACCTCCCCCGTATCATTTAGCTGGAGATATTCCTTTATATGAGCCTTAAGCTTCTCCACATGCTTCTCCTCCTCCAGCAGGGAATTGTTAAGCCTCCAGAATTTTAAACTCTCATCTTTCCATCCCATATCAAAGCGTGCACTCACTGGGGCATGGTCCGTCCGTCCAAGTAATTTGACCATGTTCCACCTCCTGCACTCTGTCCATCCAGATTCCTCCCCCCCCAAAGCATGTCCAACCTGCTATAGGAGCTATGCACTGGGGAGTAATAAGTATATTTCCGTTCTCCCGGATGCCAACTTCTCCACAGATCCACTAAACCCAGGCGCTCCCGCAGCACATGTAGGCTTCTTCTATCCCCCCTTCCTCCTCCCCCCTGCCCCCCACTCGTATCAATCCTAGGGTTGCATGTTAGATTGAAGTCCCCCCCCCATGATTATTGGTGTATTCCCCAGGCCTTCCAGTTCCTTCAAGAGTTGCTCATACATCTCCCCCTGCTTCTCATTAGGACCATACACACTGATCACCCAGACCTCCTCCTCAATTTGCAATAATACCCCCACCCATCTCCCTCCTTTCCCCCGTCTAACTTACTTCACCCTGGTGGGGTACTCCCCCCCCCCCCCCCCCCCCACCAAAATGCCCACCCCCCCTTTCCTAGAATTTAATCTCTGGCCCGCCAGAACTACTTTAGGGAATTGCCTAGATTCCAACAAGTATTCCTGTCCCACCCGCAAATGTGTTTCTTGTATGCACATTATATCAACCCCCATTCTTTTACCCTCTCTCCCCACCAACTGGCGTTTCTGTCGAGTTCGCAGCCCCTTCACATTTAGGGTCATAATACTTAACATTCTACGCTTCCCTTTCCCCCCTCCCTCCCTCCCCCTTTCCCTCCCCCTCCTTCCCCCCCTTCACCTCGCCCCCCCTTCGATCTACTCAAGCCCTTAGCCCCCCTCCCCCCTCCCTCCACCTCCCATCCCCCTCCTCCGTCTCTTCCAGAGGATAACTCAGGAGTAGTGCGCCCCCTACCGTCCCCAGCCTTACGCCTTCACACACCCCTCCCCCCGCCCACCTTCTACCTGCTCTCCCCCCTCCTTCCATCCACACCCTCTTCCCCCCTCCCTCTCCCTATGCCCTCCTATCCCCACGCTGACTTCTCCCTCCCTCCCTCTCCTACACCTCCCGCCCGGTACCCCTCCACCATGTCTTTGAATTATGGTGCTGGCTGCGAATACTGTGTATACCATGGACTGCCCGAAGAACAAACCAGTCGGTACTAGAGGAGATCAAACCTTAAGCTTTCTTTAGAAGCTCAGATGACAAGACTTCGACTTTCATACTTTGGACACATCATGCGAAGAGAGAGATCATTAGAGAAAGAGAGAGACATGCTTGGCAAGATAGGTCAACGCAAAAGAGGAAGGCCGGCAATGAGATGGATCGATACAATAACAGCAGCTACGGGTACCAGTCTGTCAACAATGAGCCGCCTGACTCAAGACCGAACACAATTTAGGATAGCTATCCAGAGGGTTGCCATGAGTCGACTCCGACTCAACGGCACTTAACAACAACAACAACAACAACAACATAAAGCCTATTGCTTAAAGTTGCAGCAGTCTTAGAGTGCTGGTCCTGTTCCCTATCCTTCAGAGGCACAGAAAAAAGAGGTTTCCCCTCAGGATCCAGGGGAGGGATCCTCCAAATCGTTGGTGGGGGTTGAGGCGAGCGCCGATAGTATCGGTCAGCACGTGTCAGCTCCCCACGGCACTGAGGAGGGGGAGATTTTCTCAGGCCTGGATCAGTGGGCTACAGATTGAGGATGGTGAGCTTGGACCAGGCGAAGATCCTAATGTTTTTAGGGTTTTTAGAAAGGAAGAATTGGGGGCTCTTATTGCCCAGATGCTAGCAGCCCTAAATATTGTTCTCCCAGTGACTCAGGAGGAGCCCTTGGAGGATCCTCTGTTACAGGGATTTAAAGCGGAGCAAAGGTGTTTTCCGGTTCACTGGGTCTTCAAGCAGATGGTGGAGTCTGAATGGGAATGTCTGGAGGCTACCCTGCGGGGAGCGCGGACCATCGGGTGGTTATACCCGTTGCCACAGGAGGAACAAGACTTAATGAAGATGCCCAAGGTGGATACCTTGGTATCAGCCATAACGAAGAAAACGACAATTCCAGTGGAGGGCAGTGCGGCCCTCAAGGATTTGCAGGATAGGCGATACTACTGAAGCAGGCATTTGATGCTAGCGCACTATTGCTCTGAGCGACAATCTGTGGAGCATATGTCTCCAGGGCCTCCATTCGTTGGATCCAAGGGGATTCTCATTCGGAAGGAGATGATTGCTCTGCCTCGGAAGGCGCGAAGCTGGCGTCGACGGCTGCTTATTTAGCTGATTCTTTCTATGATCTGTTAAGAATTTCAGCCAAGTCCATGGCATCGATGATTGCGGCTAGGAGGTTTCTATGGCTCAGAAATTGGGCAGCGGACTCGTCATCCAAGGCTCGCCTTAGTAAGCTTCTGTACAAAGGCATGCTACTCTTTGGAGCAGCTCTAGAGAAGATTGTGAAGGATCTCTGAGACTCCAAAGGGGGTCGCCTCCCTGAGGACCGCCCAAAAGGTTAGAAACCTAGCAGTGTGCACAGGGGACAGTCCCGGGAATTTCACAGATTCAGAGGTTCTCGCTTTACCCCATATCAGAGAGGGCGCTTTATATCCAGAGGTCAGCCCTTTTGGTGGTTCGGCAGGGGATATTTCGGGACCCAGCAGAACTCCAATAAAAAGCCCCAATGAAGGGAGGTTGGTCCAGACGGAGATTGCTGTAGGAGGGCGGCTACAAAGCTGCTTCTCCGTCTAGACCACCATAACGTCAGACCAGTGGGTACTGTAAATTATTCGCGATGGGTATGCTCTCACGTTTGCTCGTCCGTTAGCAGAGGCTTTCGTGGTGTCTCCATGTGGGTCTGCGGAAAAGGAGGTGGTTTCCGTGACACTTCAGCGGTTACTGAGGCTTCAAGCGGTGGTTCCGGTCCCTTGCGACCAGTTAGGGTTAGGTCGATACTCGATTTATTTCGTGGTGCCCAAAAAGGAGGGATCCTTTCGACCTATTTTGGATCTCAAACAAGTGAACCGCTGTTTAAGAATTCCGCCTTTTCGGATGGAGACCCTGCGATCCATGATTCGTTCAGTGCAGCCAGCAGAGGTGCTGTCGTCCGTAGACCTGACAGAGGCCTACTTTCACATATCTGTCAGACCAGAGCATCAAAAGGTTTTGCGCTTTGCGGTACCCATGGGTCATTTTCAGTTCCAAGCGCTGCCGTTTGGGCTGGCTACGGCACCTCGCATGTTCATGAAGGTGATGGTAGTGGTGGCGGCGGCGTTGCGGAAAGAGGGTATCCTTGTGCACCCTTACCTCGACAATTGGTTGATTTGAGCACCTTCCAAGTCGGTCGCGTGCGGCAACGGTGAGGGTGGTAAATCTCCTGGAGCAGCTTGGCTGGGTGGTGAATCAAGCCAAGAGTCAGTTGCAGCCGGTGCAGTGTCTCCTTTACTTAGGAGCGGTGTTCGACACGGCGGTAGGAGCAGTTTTTCTGCTGTAAGACAGAGTACAGAAGATTTTGAGGCAGGTGACAGCATTTTTGCACCTAAAAGCACCGTCGGCGTGGCGCTACTTGCAATTCCTGGGGTCTATGGCGGCGGCCTTGGATCTAGTTCCCTGGGTGAGGGTGCATATGCGTCCGCTGCAACAAGCATTGTTGACAAGGTGGTCGCCTCAGAATCATCCCCTGGATCAAAAGTTGGAATGCTCGCAAATGGTGGTCGACCGTTTGCAGTGGTGGTTGGAGCCCAGCCATCTTCGAGCGGGAGTTCCATTACAACAGCCGGATTGGGTGCTTATCACCACAGACGCCAGCCTCGTCGGCTGGGGGGCGCATTGTCAGTTGCACATGGTGCAGGGAGGCTGGCCGCCGGAGGTGAAGGTTTGGTCCATCAACCATCTGGAGCTGAGAGCGGTATGGCTAGCACTTCACGAGTTTCTATATCTTGTGGAAGGGAAGGTGGTACGAGTGTTCTCAGACAATGCAGTGACAGTGTCATATATCAATCAGCAAGGAGGAACAGGCAGTACAGCCTTGCTAGAGAAGAGTCAGCGCTTGATGAGCTGGGCAGAGTCTCTCCTGTTAGCTCTCTCGGCGGCACATGTAGCAGGACGGGACAATGTAAAGGCCGATTATTTCAGCTGACATGTCATAGATCCAGGGGAATGGGAGTTGAACGCAGCAGTGTTTCACAGCCTTAGGCTGAGATGGAGGCAGCCGGCAATGGGCCTGTTGGCCACCCTCGACAATGCCAAGTCAGGTCAGTTTTTCAGCAGGCACAGAGAACGAATGTCGGAAGGACTCGACGGCTTGGCTCAGCTGTGGCCGTTGGGGGTGTTGCTTTATGTTTTTCCCCCATGGCCGATGATCGGACGGGTCATTCAGAGGATACAGTGTCACAAGGGTCATGTAATTCTCATTGCCCCAGACTGGCCCAGGAGAGCATGGTATGCGGACCTGGTGCATCTTCTGGTGGACAGCCCCTGGAAGCTACCTGCTTGAGCGAACCTCTTGTACCAGGGCCCGCTGCTTATGCCAAA
This sequence comes from Ichthyophis bannanicus, assembly GCA_033557465.1. Taxonomy (NCBI): domain Eukaryota; kingdom Metazoa; phylum Chordata; class Amphibia; order Gymnophiona; family Ichthyophiidae; genus Ichthyophis; species Ichthyophis bannanicus. The sequence goes on from CM066048.1 coordinate 130,200,786, forward strand.
CGTGGATCGCTTCTCTCTTACGGCTTGGCTCTTGAAATGGAGAGGCTAAACCGTCGAGGGTACTCGGCGGCGGTGATAGCCACAATGTTAAAGGCCAGAAGGCGATCTACTTCCATGGCTTATACTCGTATCTGGTGTATTTTTGAGCGCTGGTGCCAAGAGCGGGACCTTAGACCATGCAGCGCTTTAGTGCCAGACGTGTTGTCTTTTCTATAAGGGGGTCTGGATAAGGGGTTAGCCCTAAGTACACTTAAGGTTCAATTAGCTGCTTTAGCGTGTTTTCGGGGCAAGGTATGAGGGGTGTTCTTGTCCGGACATCCTGATGTTCTACGTTTTTTGAGAGCGGTAAAGAATGTGCGTGCCCCGGTGATTCCGGCCTGGGATCTGAACTTGGTCCTCAAAGTGCTGACTAGACCTCCCTTTGAGCCAGCAAGGGAGGTGTCGATCAGAGATCTGTCATGGAAGACAGCTTTTTTGGTAGCATTATGTTCGGCGAGAAGAATTACGGATCTCCAGGCGCTTTCGTGTAGAGAGCCGTATCTCCAGTTTTCCGAGGAGAAGGTAATGTTGCAGCCGGTTCCCTCTTCTCTTCCAAAAGTAGTGTCAACCTTTCATGTGAATCAGCCTATTTCTCTACCAACTTTTAGGGGCCAGGGGGGACAGGCCATAGATGGTGCTCTAAATAAGTTGGATTTAGGGAAAGTGCTCTGCAGATACCTTCGGCGTACGGAACCTTTATTTATTTAACTCCATTTATATACCGCTTTTCACCGGGTCAAAGCAGTGTAACATAAAAGGGGGGGGACAGAAATCAGTGTAGGGGGGGGCCTTCACCAGGGGGCCAACATTGATGATTGAAACAGGTGGAGAAGTCTTAGGGAATAGACATGGGTCTCTTAGAGGGTAGATTGGGATTTCGGTTGCGGGGTTGTGAGATGTCAGTGGAAGTTGCTTGGATCTGGTCCAAGATATTCCAGGAAGAGGATGGTTTTTAGTTGTCTTCGGAACGCAGTTGGATCAGCGGTGTTTCTGATTTGGCTTGGTAGTGAGTTCCAGAGGGAGGGTGCATATAGTTCGAAGGCTCTGTTGCAGGTCCGTTGGTTATATTTTGTTCGCTGATAGGGGATGGTGAGGGTGTTGGTGGTTTGCCGGGTCGTTCTGTTGTGGGTGGGCTGGGGTAGCAGGGAGCGTAGATGGGAGGTCAGTGGTTGATGGAGGGCTTTGTGTATAAGCAGGGCAGCTTTGTATTTGATCCTTGCTTGAAGTGGTAGTATGTGTAGTTCTTTTAGTACTGGGGTGATGTGGTCATGTTTTTTTTGCTTTCTGGATGATCCTCGCGGTGGTGTTCAGGGCAGTCCGTAGAGGGTTTGTGGGTTGCAGGGAGTCCATGATAGATTATGTTGCAGTAGTCCAGGTGTGGGAGTGTCATGGCCTGCATGACAGTTCTGAAGTCTTGTGCATCTATGAGTGGTCTGAGCCATAGTGTTGTTTTTGCTTTATGGAATATTGTCTTTGCAGTCTTTTTTATCTGTGGGGTAAATGTGAGAGCTTGGTCTATAGTGATTCAACCCCAAATAAAGTATCTGGGAATCTTTATTTGGGTAGTTCCTAGTGTGATGTGAGATGGTGGGGTGAAATCTGGGTCCTTTGTTGCTATAAGGGCTTCAGTTTTCTTGATGTTGATGGTCAGATTGTTTCTTTGTAGCCAGTCGGAGATCTCAGTGAAGCAGTCTGATAGTTGTTTATATGTCGGGTTGGTGGTTGTGATTGGGGCGTAGAGCATTATGTCATCTGCGTATATATGGTAGTTGATGTTGTGGTCCTGTATGATCGAGCAGAGTGGTTGCAGATAGACATTGAAGAGCATGGCGGACAGTGTGGATCCTTGTGGCACACCTTGATGTTGTTGGAAGGGGGGGAGGTTGCTGTGTTTGTGCGGATTAGTTGTTGTCTGTTAGGTAGGAGCGGAACCATTGCAGAACGGTGTCTTTGATTCCTATATCCTGGAGTCTTTGTAGGAGAGTGTTGTGGGAAATGGTGTCGAAGGCCGCGGATATGTCTAGAAAGAGCATGATGTACCCCGAGTGTTTGGCCTGTGTGCCTTTGGTGAGGGTGTTCAGTAGAGTTGCCATGAGGGTTTCAACTCCATGGTGTGGGCGAAATCCGTGTTGCGAGTCCAGTATTTTGTTGGTGTCCAGGTGATCTTGGAGTTGCTGTTGAATGATCTTCTCTATAATTTTGGTGGTGAATGGGAGGCTTGCTATTGGTCTGTAAGAGGCTGGATCGAGTGGGTCCAGGATGTGTTTTTTTCAGGGTTGGACGAATGATAGAGGTCTTAAGGGCGTCTGGAATGTGTCCTTGCTTGAGGGATTCGTTGATGTGGGTTAGGGGTGTGCTTAAGTCGTCTTTTGATTTCTTTATCCACTCAGCAGGGCAGGGGTCTAGTGGAGAGGTGGTGGTATTTAGTCGGGAGATAGTGGATTCTACTTGTTCAGTTGTGATTGTTTCAAATGTGCTCCAATCCGTGGCTTCGGTGGTGTATTGGAGGGTTGTTGATGTTGCTTGTTGTTGAGGTCCGTTTGGTAGCTAGAGCTGTTTATATTGGCGTGCTAGTAGCTCAGGTGGTATATTTGGTAGCTGATCAGGTTGGCTGGGTGCTTTGGTGAGCTTTTTGACTATTTCAAAGAGCTCGCGTGGCTTGTTTAGTGAGGAATGAATGATTTTTGAGTGGTAGGCCCTTTTTGCTTTATCGGTTTCTGTGTGGTATGAGTTGAGGTTGTTGGTGTATTTCGCTTTGTCTGTTTCCTTTTTGGTCTTTCTCCATTTCCTTTCAGTTCTTCTGAGTTGTCTTTAATTTGCGTAGGATTGGGGTGTACTATCTTGCTTTCGTTCTGGTAGTTTTTGTTTTGGGATTAGTTGTTGCATTGGATGCTGCGGCGATTGTAGCATTCCAGTTGTTGATCATGTCTTCAAGGTTGGAGGAGTTTGATTGAAGTTTGGGTGATATTTGTGTTAGGAAGTCTTCTTTGTTGAATGGTTTGAATCTTCTTTTGGGATGGTTCTCTATGGTTTTGGTGTGCTTGTATGCATGGGTAATGTTGATGAGATGGTGGTCTGACCATGGTACGCATGTGATTTTTGGGTTCGTAGATGTAGCGGTGCTGTGGGAATTCAAGAATATTAGATCAAGTGTGTTCCCTTTTTCGTGGGTTGGGTCTTGTATAATCTGTGTTAAGTCCATTGCTTCCATGGCGTTGATGAAGGCTTCGGCATAGTTGTCCTGTAGTGAGGGAAGGTTGAAATCTCCCAGAATTAGTTGCTCTTTCATGGAGATGGCACTCTCTGATATGTTTTAGTATGTCTGACAGATCGGTGCTTGGTGTGGGTGTCCGGTAGATTAGGCATATGGAGATGTGTGTGTTGGTGAGAGTGAGCATGTCTGCTTCCTTGGTGGTTTGACGCATGAATCCTGAGGTGCAGGTTATATCTTGCGATGATGGCTACCCCTCCTCCTCTGACATTGGTTCGGGAGCAGTTGTGGAGGAAGGCAGACAGGTTGTTTGTGCCCTTTGGAGGTTCTCGAAAGGGTGAAGCGGCCTCCAAAGCCTCGATTGCTCGATGGGTGAAGCATGCCATTTCAGCGGCATATCAAGCGTGCAGTAGAACACCCCCGGATGGGCTCCGCGTGCATTCTACTTGTAGCCAAGCGGTGTCCTGGGCCGGGTTCGCTTTGATTCTGCCGGTGGATATATGCCGAGCGGCTACTTGGTCATCCCTTCACACTTTTGCACGGCATTATAGATTGGATGTTCAAGCCAGAGGGGATGCAAAGGTGTGGGCTTCGGCCATCATAGCGGGCCTAGCGGGTCTCTCCCAGGGTTACGTACTGCTTTGGTACTTCCCTACTGTTCCTGGACTGGCCCGGAGAGACGAAGAGGAAGAAGAAATTAGACCTTACCTGCTAATTGTCTTTCCTTGAGATCTCTCTGGGCCAGTCCAGGACCCACCCAAATCAGTTGGGGGTGGCTATGACCGCTGACCATGTGTTAGGAAGCTTGGCAGCGTAGACGTTACGGAGCGGAGGACTTCGAAGAATTATTAATGGTCTTCTGCTCAGGAAGTCTGGAACGCTTGGTTTATGGGGCTCCCTCCTTCTAGCGGGGAGTTAGCCGTACAGTTAGATTGTATGTGGTATAAAAAAAAAAAAAAGGGGAGCGGGCTACTTTTTAGGTAGGCTCTGACTGTTGAATGTTTGTTGATTACAATAGTTTGGGTTCACGGATGCGTATGTTTTTCGTGGACTGCTTTGACAGGGGTAGACTGAGGTTCTGACACCAGGGGGAGCCGGATAGGATTCAGAATTCAGTCCTCAGCTGCTGGAGAAGGTTGATAACCCTACTGTTCCTGGACTGGCCCGGAGAGATCTCAAGGAAAGACAATTAGCAGGTAAGGTCTAATTTCTTCAGTAGTAGTAGTAATCTGTGATGGAGCCATGCGTGCCAGACTAGCTCAGAGAAGTCTTTTGGACTTTGAGCATGTGTGCCATCTCCTGCCTTGATCCCACCTGTGAATTCAGTTTTGTCTAGCTATGCCAGAGTGCTGCATGGCTTTCTTTTCAGTGCCTCAGTAACCCCTCATCCGACAATCGGGCTCTATTTTTTGGTGCCCAATAATCTGTTCCTGGGGGGGGGCCCCCTTGTGACTGCCAGAGCCACGGCTTCAGGCCATTCTTCCTCTGTCATCATTTTGGAGTTGTGGCACTGATCAGTTTCCTGCTTTCCTCTTGCTGCTGCACCGTTTTTCTATTGCAATGTGGCTGCCAGAGCGCAGCTCTACAACTGTTTTGGCCAAAAGTGTGATAGCTGCAGCCTGCTGATCAAGTAGATCAGCATGCAGCTCTACCTCCATCAGGCCCAGTCAAGGCATGATCAGGGGCAGGACACTCAGCTGCATCACCGGAGACAAACTCTCTCTCTCTCTCTCTGTGCTGGCCTAATCAAGGGCACCCAGGGCCTTTCTCCCCAGACTTGAGGTTCCACCCTTACAGATCTACACCTTCCCCAAGATTCCACTCCTCATGGATCTACACTACACCGGCACCAGCCTGAAGAGCAGATAGGTGGAAAAGCATAGTGGAAAACTACACACAGTAAGGACGCTTCATGGTTTGATACTGCTGCTTCTACGTCTACCTCAGATAAGGGGAGCAGTTCTTCTAAACAACACAGGGGGACCTCTTAGCAAGGCCAGAAAAAGCAGTAAAAAATCCATGCCTGCTCTTTCCCCGAAGGACATGCTCCACTGTCAGCAGAAAAGTTGAGTCCTAACTCCAGCCTTCTCTCTCCGCTATACTGCTTCGTTCAAGACAATGCCACCTTCCTTCAGGGGCCCCAAGCCCTGGGGGGATCCTTCCCCCTTCCACTTAACCCCAAGTTCCACAGGACCCCTAGGGAATATCACCACTAGCATTGCCCTCTCTAACTGATTGGCGGCCACCTCTGCCTCTTGAAGACTATGCATGCTCATCTCATAGCATTGCCTATCCATATTCCTGGGAGATGACCATCTCTTCCGGCTGAAGACCACTCCTTCATTCCACCAGTATGGGAGATCCCCGAAGAGCCTCTGGAGGACTATGCCTATCCAGAGTTCCTTCAAAAGATCTTGTGAATGTTAGCACTAAGTGAATCAGACTCCTGTTAACAAGTGGAACTTCATGTCTATCCTCTGCTCCTGTAGCACCCCTAAGGAGGTCCTGGCCCTCCCGGTTCACTAGCTCCTTCAAGATCTGCAGTCCTCCATCTGGCAGAATCCATCCTCAGTAAATGCTACCTCTAAGCATCTAGATCTTTAATACAAGGTCCTTCCTGCTTCAGGAATCCATCACCAACAACTGCCGCATCAGTCAATGGTTTCAGAAGCTATTCTAAAAAACAATCCAAAAGTATAAAATCAGTGGGAAAGAGCAAAGGACCCTAGATGCTGGCGTATCTGCCATGGATCCTTCGTTATCACCATGATCTCTTATTGCAGCTAGATGATACTGGGAGTACTGGGGGTGACAGTTGTATCAAGGTAGCCTCCATGAATCCTTGTATCTGAGGAGGAGTCCTGTGCGGAGGAAATTCATATTTTGCAATATGAGGCCTTGCCGAGGTACTCACTCGTGGTTCCAGTCCTGCCCATTTTGACCCGGCTGCTGCTCCACATGTGGGAGATGCCAGCGTCTATCCTCATTGTCAGAAAGCGCCTGGACACCATGTACAGGGTTTAGCGGGGGCCCGACTTCCAGAAGGCCCAGCTCCCCCATATCTCAATGGTAGTGGAATCTGCCATGCGGAAACAGAAGAGCCCAAAAACCCACTCCGGTCCCGCTGGGTAGGGAGTCTCACGCCCTCGGGTGAAAGACCTACCAAGTATCCATGTTGCCTTGCCGCATCCAGGCTTACCAGCTATATATCGGTATGTTTCTTCATGACCTCACAAAGGAATTCGGGGGCTTCCAAGTGGGCCTCGACGGCGATTACCTCTGTCATTTCCAGTCCCTCCTGAAATCAGTGGGGAACTGTTTGAAGTACCTCTCTTGTGCTGCATATGACTGCTTCAAGTTCTCTGCTCGGGTAGCGGCTGCAGGTATTGGAGTCAAACGACAGGCCTGGCTCCAGTCCTCAGACCTCGAACAATGGATCCAGAAAAAGCTGCTTGATGTACCGTGCCTGGGCGAGCAGTTGTTCGGCAAACTGATGGAGGACAAGGTGACAGAGATTGAAATGGAATACGTAACCCACACCCGTCTCTTCTGGAAGGCTTCTTCCCTCCTGTGAAAGAAGCAACAGGCAAGAAGCCCTTCTTTCAGAGGAAGGGTCTTCCCTATCGGGGCTACCCACCTTATCCTCCAGTGCTGCTCCGCCTTCAGGTGGACAAAGCAAGAGCAGCCACCAAAGTCTGCATAAGCCAAAGGGCCCCAAGAGCCAGACCCCAGCACCGGCCCAGTCAGCCCTGGGGTTTTGATGCCAGATCATAGTCACTTGCCCTCTGGTGACCCAGCTACCGGTGGGAGGGCGCCTGGTCCAATTTGCTCCCTGATTGGAGTCTGTCACCTCAGACGCCTGGGTCCTCCAGGTCATCCGAGAGGGTTACCTCCTTCATCTGGACCGGCTTCCTCCACCCTTCTGCCCCATGGAGCCCCCTTGGCTCCCCGTGCACCAGGTCGTCTTGGCGCAGGAGCTTACCAACCTCCTCAAGGAGCGAGCAGTGGACGTGGTCCTGCTGCACCTCAGAGGTCGCGGGTTCTACTCACGTTACTTCCTCGTGCCAAAGAGGACAGGCAGTTTCTGACCCATCCTCAATCTATGAAATCTCAACAAATACCTGGTGTGGGAGAGATTCAAAATGCTCTCCCTTGGCGCCTTACTGCCCTTCCTCTGGCAGGGCGACTGACTATGCTCCTTTGACCTTCAGGATGTGTACGCTCATATCCTGGTCCCCCCGAAGCACAGAAAATACTTACACTTCAGAGTACAAGGGAACCATTACTAATACAGGGTGCTTCCCTTCGGTCTTGCGTCCGCTCCGCGAGTGTTCACCAAGTGCCTTGCGGTAGCCGTAGCCTACCTTCGGTTATAGGGCACCTTCGTCTACCCTTATCTAGATGATTGGCTTGTTACAGGGGAGACGGCTGATGAAGCTTGGCAGGCCATGGCCCACACCGTCCATCTCCTCGAGCACTTCGGCTTCGTGGGGAATTACCCAAAGTCCTGCCTCACTCTGGTCCAATACCTGGTGTTCATTGGCACGTGCAATGGCCATCCTTCCATGGGACAGGGCAGACTGCCTCATTGCTCTGGCCTCCGCGGTCCAGCGCCGTGACAGTCTCAGCCTGGATGATGCTCTGTCTTCTCGGCCATATGGCCTCAACGGCCCACATCATCCCTGACACCTGTCTACACATGGGAGTGGTGCAATGGTGTCTGCACTCAATGGGTTCACGTGGCGGGCTATCTCAGATGTCATTTTGGTCACCCCCCCAACTATCCGAGTCCCATTACTGATGGCAGAACATCTGGACTCTGCTTCGGGACATGCTGTTTCAGGCTTCACAGCCTGACGTAGTCTTGACCACGGACACCTCTCTAACGGGCTGGGGAAGCACACTGCAGCGAGCTCCACACGTAGGGGGACATGGTTCCTCGAGGAGTCTCGACTGTCGATCAACCTCCTCGAACTCTGGGCCGTCAAGCACTGCGTTCACCATTGGACGGTGCTTGTCCAAATGGACAATCGGGTGACAATGTTCTATATGAACAAACAGGGGGGCCATCTCACAGCCTCTGCCTGAAGGCGGTAGCCTTATGGTCCTTTGCAATCTGCCAAGGCATACCCCTATGAGCCACCTATCTCCCAGGTCATGATAACATCCTGGTGGACAGACTGAGTCTGATTCTCCAGCCACATGAGTGGCGTCTCTGCTCACAAACAGTGCAGTGGCTGTTCTGACGCTGGAGGACTCCAGTCCTGGACCTTTTCACTATCCCTATGAATCTGCAGCTCCTGCAGTTCTGCAGCCCACTTCCCTACCCAGGCAGGGAAGCCCCTGATGCCTTCCTGCTGCCGTGGAAGCATGGCCTTCTGTATGCGTTTCCTCCCACCCCACTCATAGCATGGGCTTTCCTCAAGATTCAGCAGGACGGGGCCTCTGTGATCTTCATTGCCCCACGGTGGCCTTGGCAACCCTGGTTCCCGCTGCTGCTTCGTCTCTTGTCGGAGCCTCCAGTTCCCCTCGGCAGCGCACCAGGCTTGTTGACACAGGAGGTTTCCTGCTTCACCTGAACCTCTGCGGTCTCTATCCCTCACGGCTTGGTGCCTGAGCGGGTCACACTAGCCACTCTTCATCTCCCAGTGGAGATCGAGGACATCTTGCACGATGCCAGCAATGACTCAAACTAGGAGGACTTACACCTTTAAGTGGCGTCTGTTCTCAGTGTGGTGCTCAGAGGTACGGGCTGATCCGTTCTCTTACCCCACCCTCCTGGTCCTCCATCTCTCGCAGGTGGGCCTGAAGTCCAACTTGGTCAGGGTCCACCTGAGTGTGATCTCAGCCAACCACCACCCAGTCAAGGGAGGAGCCCTCTCAGGCCAGCCACTGGTTTCCTGCTTCATGCACGTGCTACTTCTTTCCAGGCCTCCCAACCGCTTCCAGCAAAGTGGAATCTTAGTGTTGTCCTCACGTGACTAACCCAACCTCCCTTTGTACCGATGGCGTCCTGCTTACTTCGGCACCTTTCTTGGAAGGTGTTTTTTCTGGTAGCCCTCACCTCGACCCGGAGGGTCAGTGAGCTCCAGACCCTAATAGCAAATGCTCTCTACATGAGATTCTATGGGAACAGGGTGGTCCTCACAATGTACCCCAAGTTTCTCCCGAAGGTTGTCTCGCATTTTCACCTCAACCAGGAGATAGTGCTACTGACCTTCTTTCCGAAGCCTCATGCTGACCGAGTGTTGGTGATCCTCCACACCCTCGACTGTAGGAGGGCTCTCTCCTTCTACCTGCAGCTCATGCAGGTTCAAGCTGCTCTTCATTTCCTACAACCCTGCCTGTTTGGGGCTCACAGTCATCAAGCAGACCCTTTCCCTCTGGGAGGTGGATTGCATTGCATTCGCCCAGGCTAGGCTACTGTTGGACTGCCAAGTCATGGCGCAGGGTGTCCGTGCGAGAACAGCATCGGTGGCACATCTGCGCTCTGTGCCCATGGCTGACATCTGTTGAGCCGCAACCTGGTCCTTGGCTAACACCTTCATGATGCATTACTGCTTGGAGAGGAAGTCCTGTCGGGACTGCCTTCTGCCAGGTTGTACTCTGTAATCTGTTTGGGATTTAGGCAACTCCGATCCTTCTTCTGTGGCTACTGGGCGTGTAGTCTTCTGGGGTCCTCAGGCTACCTTTTGTTATGATTTTCTGACCACAGCTTGCTGTGGCATTTTTTTCTACAGGTCCTCAGTAACCTGTAACTGGGGATTCCCATATGTGAGGACTGACTTCTTGCTTGTTCCTGGAGAAAGTGTAGTAACTCACCTATAACAGGTGTTCTCTAAGGACAGCAGGAATTGGTCCTCACAACCCACCCACCTCCCCTAGGAGTTGCTCCCTCTTTTTTTTGAATTTTTATCCTTTGCCTGAGCTACATCATCTGATTGTTCAAGATGATACCCTTGAGTGGGAGAGGGACCATGCATACGTGGTGGCATTCCCAAAGGCTTGCTTTGAAAGCTGAGGAAATGCTCTGTGTGGGCTCCATCAGTGCCAATGTCACCCATATGTGAAGACTGATTCCTGTTGCCCCTGGAGAACACCTGTTATGGGTACGTAACTATGCTTTCTCTTACATAGCCCCCCTTCCCAGTATTGTGAGACTTGAAACTGCTTGAGCAGCCCAACCTTCCTCCACCATGCAGAGAGCCAGTCACAGTGGGGGAAGTCTGAAATGCCTTATTTTTCAATAGTTGTAGCTAAATTAGGGGCAGAATATCACATGTGCCATGATGACCTGCCACCCAAAGTTTTATGAGCTCTTCCCTATGATGATATCCAGGCTGGAGCCAGTGTGTGCCTGCATGACCTGCTCTGGCTTTCCCCTAATAGTCTCTTGAGCGCTGGTCCCTTTTTTATTGAATTTAACATAAAAACCGAGGAACTATACATTCTGTCAAACCACAAAATTCTAACAAAAGAACAAAAATAGGGCAGTAATAAAGCAACACAATGTAAGAAGTCCACAGTATGGAGAGAGAATCTAAGACTACACAACCATGGGACGATGGCCAAAGAAAATAAAATACAACAAGCAATTGAGTAGAATAGAAAACACAAAAATTTTGTCCCTAACAATTCCACTGGTTAGCTTTGTACTTATCTAGCATCTAAAAAGAAACAGCTGAGAAGGTTCAATGAAATTATAATTCTTATCCTGATAGGAGAGCACACATTTACAGGGAAACCTCAACTGGAAACTCACTGAGACCTCAGCTCGGAGCTCCAGAAACCTCTTCCTCCTAGTATGTGTCCATTTGGACATATCTGCAAAAATCTGCATCTTTCCACCCAAAAAGGAAATACTAGACTTTTTGAAATACAACCCCAACAATGCTTCCTTATCTTGACGAAAAATAAAATCAATAAGGTAACCCTGGCTGCCACCTCCTCAGTGGATTGCTCCAAAATCTCAGACAAGTTAGCCAAGTCTAAGGAGTTAGACGAAACATCACCAGAGAGTTATCTACTTTGTGCAGAACATCCTTGGCAACCAAGGGAGAAAGATTTTCTGATAAGGAGGTACAACCAGATTCAACTTAAATAAGTCTTTTTTAGGAACCTAATAAATTGGTCCCTGGATGAAATCAAAGTAATTTGTGGGAAATTCAAAACATGAAGATTTAAGTTCCTCTGCTAGTTTTTCAAATTCTCAATTTTCTGCTGAACTACCATTCCATCCTGAACCAAAGTTCCTTGTGTCTCCTGAAGCTGCTAAACTGTTGATTTGAACTCTGTCAAATGCTCTTGCTGAGTCTCCAGGCTCTTCTCCAAATTCTCTAGCTGAGGGGAGTGCAGAGCCGAAAGCTGAGGAGCCCCAGCACATACCTTGTAAACCTATTTCAAAGCTTTCCCAATGGAGTCCAGGGTCGTCACCTTGGGATGATTCAGTGGTGGTACAACAAGGGAAACAGGCAAAGAAGGCTTGAAATTCACCTCGGGTACCCCAGAAAATTCCTGGGAACACACACGCCTGTGGGGGGTGGGCACTCCCTGGGTGCTGAAAGTTGCAGACACAGCTGCTACTGATGGAGCAAATGCCGTAGCTGAAGCTGCCTGGGTCCCAACGCTTGCACTGATGTCGAGCAAGCAGAAGCCACAGGCACAGGAGGAGGGGAAGGGCACGCTGGACTGAGCGATGCAGTGCTCTCCAAACCAAGGCTTTCTCCAGCTCCAGTAGTGGTTACACCCGAAATCTTCATTTGCATTAAGGTATTCATAGTTTGTTGCCCAACCAGCAAAGCCTCAGGTTTTGGAGGGAAACCACCCTTTCCCTTAGGTTTGTGCTTCCGCATCAGAGAATACAGGCTAGTAGAAAAAGCTAGTCAGGAACCAGGGTATCCTACTCCAATGCCATCTTCGATCCCGCCATTCCCTTTTTGTCCGTGGTACAGTCTAGATGGGCTCTCCTCTCCCGCATCACCTGAGACTCAGAGAAAAAAAAGTTATAAATCATTCTCTGTGGACACTACTATTACTACTACTACTCAGCATTTATATAGCGCTACCAGTTGTACGCAGCGCTGCATAGCACAAACATGTAAGGGACAGTTCCTACTCATCAGAGCTTACAATCTAGTCAAGACAAAACACAGAAGGTGTAGGCAGGGGTAGAACAAGGGAGAGAAAAGGAGATCAGGTGAGTCGAGATCCAAAAGCAGCAGCAAAGAGGTGAGCTTTCAACCTGGACTTGAAGAGGGCTAGAGAAGGTGCTTGGCGTACAGACACAGGTAGTTTGTTCAAGGCGTAAGGTGCAGCAAGGTGAAAGGAGCGAAGTCGAGTTAGCAGTAGGAGAGCGGGGCATAGATAGAAGCAGTTTGCTAGAAAAGCGGAATTCCCGAGGGGGTTTATAAGGAGAGATAAGAGATGAAAGGTTCTGAGGAGCCGCAGAGTGAATGCATTTATAGGTCAGCAGGAGAAGTTTGAACTGGATGTGGAAATGGATAGGGAGCCAATGAAGTGACATAAGAAGAGGAGTAATATGAGCATGATGAGGATGGCGGAAGATTAGCTGCGCAGCAGAGTGTTGAACAGATTGAAGGGGAGAGAGATGATTCAAAGGGAGACCAGCAAGGAGTAGGTTACAGTAGTCAAGACGGGAGGTGACTGAGTGGATAAGCGTTTTAGTAGTGTGTTCAGAAAGGAAGGGGTGGATTTTGCTAATGTTATAGAGAAAGAAACGGCAGGTCTTAGCTACGAGATGGATGTGTGTGGAGCAAGGAGCCAAAGACAACCCCCAGATTGCGGGCCAAGGAAACAGGAAGGAGTACAGAGTTATCCACAGAAACTGAGGAAGAGGAGGGGAGGTTTTAGGGGGAAAGATAAGAAGTTCAGTCTTGGCCATGTTCAATTTCAAGTGGCAGTGAGACATCCAGGCAGCAATGTCAGAAAGGCAGGCAGAGATCCGCGTCTGGATTGCCGGAGAGAGTTCAGGCGTAGAGAGGTAGATCTGGGAGTTATCAGCATACAGATGGTATTGAAAGAGATGAGCGCACCAAGGGACTAGGTATAGATAGAGAAAAGGAGTGGACCCAAGACAGATCCTTGGGGTATACCAACTGGGAGCAGGGTAGCAGAGGAGGAGGAGCCACCAGAAAACACACTGAAAGAGAGATATGAGGAGAACCAGGATAGTACAGAGCCCCTGAAACCAAGCGAGGACAGGGTATCGAGGAGAAGGCTATGATCAATAGTGTCAAAATCAGCAGAGAGGTCAAGAAGGATGAGAACAGAGTACAGGCCCTTGGATTTTGCCAGGAACAAGTCACTGGAAACTTTGGCAAGAGCCGTTTCAGTAGAGTGTAAAGGACGAAAGCCAGATTGTAAGGGATCCAGGAGGCATGAGAGGAAATCGAGGCAGTGGTGGTGAACCGCACATTCAAGTAGTTTAGAAATGAAGGGAAGGAGAGAGATGGGTCGATAATTGGAAGGACAGGTGGGATCAAGTGAGGGTTTCTTGAGGAGAGGTGTGACCACAGCTTGCTTAAAGTCTGCAGGGACAGTTGCAAAGGAGAGCGATAGGTTGAGAATATGAGAGGTGGAAGGGACAATGGTGGAGGAGATGGGGCTTAGGAGATGGGTGGGGATAGGAGCAGAGGAGCAGGTGATGAGTTTGGAGGAGGAAAGAAGGTGTGCAGTTTCCTCTTCAGAGATAACAGGAAAAGAAGAGAGGGGGGGGGAAGTTGGGAGTGGAGGGGGGGGAGGAGGAGAAAAAGCTGACTTTGTGGGGAATTGGAGGGTGATCTTGTGGATTTTGTCATGGAAATAGTCAGCCAGGGTTTGGGCAGAAAGGGAGGGAGGGATAAGAGGTGGAGGCACCTTGAGGAGAGATCTGAGAGTAGTAAAGAGACGGCGAGGATCATAGGCAAGAGAGTTAGTCAGATGGACATCGTAGTCTTGTTTGGCAAGAGCTATGGCTGACTGGAAAGAGACAAGCATGAATTTGAAGTGTAGGAGGTCTGCACAGGAGCGGGATTTGAGCCAAGCATGCTCAGCAGAACGGGCACAGGAACGTAGATAGCGGGTAGTGGATGAAAGCCAGGGCTGGGGTGCAGAATGTCTCACAGGGCGTGGGATGGGTGGAGCGAGAGCATCCAGAGCCAAGGAGAGTGCAGCATTATAGGCAGTTACTGCCTCGTCATCAGACTTAGATGACAAAGTGGAAGAAAGAGGTGAAGAAATGGCAGAAGAGAGCCAAGGGATCAATAGCATGAAGGTTTCTAAATAGGTTGGAGGAGACTGGATGAGGCTGAGGCAGCAGGTAATGAAGATTAAAGCTGAAAAGGTGATGGTCAGATAAGGGAAGAACTGAGTTACAGAAGTTCGAGGGTAAGCAGCTAGAGAAGTGGCCATGCTGGTGAGTGGGGGCAGTGGAACAAAGTTGGAGGTCAAATGAGGAGGTAAGGGAGAGGAGCTTTAAAGCATGAGGATCAGAGGGGTTATCAACATGAATGTTAAAATCTCAAAGAGTGGGGGAAGAGGAGTCCAGAAAGAAGGAAAGCCACGAGTCAAAGTCAGTGAGAAAGGTAGAAGCAGACTTCTCAGGAGATCGATAAATAACAGCTACCTGGAGAGGAAGTGGAGTGAAGAGGCGGATGGAGTGGACTTCAAAGGAGAGAAAGGAGTGAGACTGAGGCAGGAGGAGGGGTTGGAATTGGCAAGAGGGAGAAAGTAGGAACCCATCACCACCACCTCAGCCAGTGGGAGAACTAGTAGCCCCCATGGCAGAGGGCAGCAGTAGATGCGGTATCATCTGGGAGGAGCCAGGTCTCAGAGCAAGAAGATGTAGAGCATTAGAGATAAAGAGATCATGAGTAAAAGCAAGTTTGTTATAGACAGAGTGTGTATTCCACAAGGCACATGAGAAAGGGAGAGCAGAAGGGGAAAGGAGAGGGATATGGATAAGGTTAGAAATGTTGCGTGAAGACCTCTTCTCAGAGTGAGACAGAAATCTAGGGGGGGCCAGGATTTGGGTTGATATCTCTGGATGAGAGAAGGAGAAGGAGTAGCAGAGAACGGGGTAGAGAGGAGATAGTGCGGCGGAAACAAGGGTGAGGTTGGCTTAGAGCAGAGCTACTCAATTCCGGTCCTGGAGGTCTGCAACCCTGCAGGTTTTCGGGATATCCCTAATGATATGCATGAGATATATATGCATTAGAGAGAGCCTGCCAACCTGACTGGTTTGTGGCCCTCCAGGGCTGGATTTGGAGACTCCTGCCTTACACCTCTGTCATTTAAGATTGTGAGTGGGCAAGGTACAGATGTTCTAGACATCAAAAGGGTAGATAGAATGTGTCACATTCCTCGTAGATTCTCAACACCACCAAAAAGTTGTCTAATAGACAATATTTTGGTGGTGGTGAGAAGCAAGAAGAAATGTGACAAATTCTAACCTTTTTGATGTCTTGGACATCTGCACCTTGCCCACTTACAATCTTAAATGACAGAGGTGTAAGGCAGGGGTCTCCAAATCCAGCCCTGGAGGGCCAAAAACCAGTCAGGTTGGCAGGCTATCTCTAATGCATATATATCTCATGCATATCATTAGGGATATCCCAAAAACCTGCAGGGTTGCGGACCTCCATGACTGGAATTGAGTAGCTCTGGCTTAGAGAGAGAGGGGAGATGGTTGAATGAGAGGGAGAGAGTGATGAAGCTCAAGAGCTGATAGGGTAGAAGACAGAATGGAGGGGGAAGTGAGGGTGGTGAAGGGGGGGAATGAGGAGTGAAGGAGGGACGTTGCTGGTAGGAGGGGAAACAGTCAGGGAGTATGAAGAAAAGGAAAGACAATGTGATGTGGAGCCATAGAAAGGAACAGAGGTGGGCTATGCAGCATATGTTATACAAGCAGTGAGGTAACAGTGCAGCATATGTTATTTTACAAGCAGCAATGAGGTAGCAATGGAGTCTACAGGCTATGCAGTGTATGTTATTTTTACAAGCAGCAAAGGAGTCTACAGGCTATGTAGCATGAGTTATTTCAAGCAATGAGGTGGCAGAGAGGTAGCAAAGGGTTCTACACGCTGTGCAGCATATGTTATTTTACAAGCAATGACGTAGCAATGGAGACTACAGGCTGTGCAGCATATGAGGTAGCAATGGAGTCTACAGGCAATGAGGTCTACAGGCATTTACATGGTGGATGCTTACTTTGTGTAGTTTATCAGTTGAGTTTTTTGGTTCTGTTTCCTGGGGGCCTGACCCTTTGGATTTGCCTGTGTGGGGTGGAAGTGACTTCGCTGCCATAACTTTGCTGTCGTAACCTGCCAAAGGGCCCTTTGGCATGGCCCTTAGGCGCGGGCATGCCCGATGGCGCTCCTTTTTGTAGTGGTTGCTGGGGCCTGGGACAAGCAGGAAACAAGCACTCACATATGGGTGATGTCATCTGACGGAGCCCAGCATGGGAGCATTCCCAGCTCTTAGGCTTTTGGAAGCCACACCATGAGTGTGTGCATCTTCTCGCCTGCCACTGCAGTGCCATCTTACACTCAGTCTGTGGGGTTTTTTTTCTTTCTCTGCAGAGCCCATCAGATGCGTTTTTTCTGAAGCACTTGCGAGTATCCTTTTTTTTTCATGATTTGTTGTGATTTTTCTCACCATTTTTTCTACCTCCTGTTGTGGTTCTCTGCTTCGCTCCTTAGCTCCTCCTTTAGTTTAATGTTTTCAGTCGTTTAACACTAGAAGCCCCAAAAAGGCATTTTACCTAGAAATCCCAAAGTGTGTCAATTGACACATTATCACGACGACTGCGTTGAGCATGAAATGCAGATGTGAATTAATTTGAAGTTACTTATTTGTTTACTACGTGCAGTATGTGACATCATTACATAACTTTCATAGTTCTAGCAGTGGCGCTGTTACAAACCTTTGAAGATGCATTTATGTCAATTGACGCACTTTGGGGCTTCTAATTAAAGTATCCTTTATTTTCCATAGAGTCTCAACCCCCTTAGGCACTGGCACTCCAGCCACAAATTACTTTAGTGTTTTTCCTGTTTTTGAATTGAATTGTTTGATTTTACTGCGGCTATTTTTCTGGGTGACATGTCCCAGAAACTTGCCAGTGGGTTTAAACAGTGTTCTAAGTGCTCAAAGACTGTTTCCATCATGGACACGCATAATTGGTGTCTCCAGTGCTTGGGACCCGATCATGAGCCCTCTTCTTCTAAATTGTGTTTGCAGATGACAAAAAGAGGGCCAAAGAGTTGAGAAATGGTGTGGCATCCTTTTTTATTGCACCTAAATCTGATGCATTGGAGGCATTTGCTCTCTATGGCAATACAAGCTGTACTGGATGCTGGTGATGCATTGACATCAAGGAACACTCAAAGCTAAGCATCCCTTGATGTTTGTCTGAAGATGAAGGTGTTGTCTTCATTTTCATAGGCACTGAATGGCAAGGTCATCGAGCATAGGGCAGGGGCCTTGGTGCATTGGTGTTGAAGCCCTCTTGAGGCATGGTATCGAGAGCATGGAGGGTTTGCATGAGCACCCCTCAAAGCTACCCAAAAAGAAGGAGAGTTCAGCCTTCATATCATCAAAGAGGCAGCAGCAGCAGCCTACAGATAGAGACCAGTCTGCCAATAACACCCCCCCCCCCCCTCAGATTTCAGGAACATTAGCCGATGTTGCTGCATGCCCACAGCCTTTGGAGATGGCAAACTTGGAAGATGCTGTCTGGCTGCTGTTGAGGATCAGATTATAATGCTGATCATAGAGGCAATGAGGTGCTGCATGGAGAAGCCTGCATCAGCACAGACAGCCATCCAGCCAATCTTTGAGAAGCACAAAGTGCCTGTGGGAGAAGCATCAAAGGACCCCAGACACTGGAGCTTGCCCAGCTGATATCTTTCTAGTGCATCAGGGTCTGCTGTGATCCCATTTCGCAGGAAGTAATCTGTACATTGACTCTCCCGAGCAGCTCTCTATTCACACACACACACACCCCCCACCCACAGGGCAGGAGGGTGTTTTAGGCTGAGACTCAGAAGTACTCTGACTTCCTCTCTTAGTCATAAGGCTGGGTCACGGATGAGGCGTCTGATCTGTTGGAGGATAAATTTCCAGAACACCCCACCCCTCTGACCCCTTTCCTCTTTAGGAGACAAAAGTCACCTCCTGAGGACATGATATTCCAGGATTTTGTATGAGATATGGTTAAGGCCATACTTTTTTCTTCGGAGACAGAGTATGAGTCCAGGGCAGAAGAACTGGAGATCCTGCAGTATTCCATGGCTCTTAAGGAAATAGTGGCAGTGCCTGTGCACTGCATCCATCAGAGAGTACAGATTGAAGGATACTACCAAAAGCAGTGAGGTTCCAAAAGGGAGTATAGTAGCCCAAATGCCTTTGAGTAAGGAGCAGACAGAGCATAAAGATTCCAAATTACCCCTGCCTACCAATAGCCAGATTAATATGAATAAAATACAGTCTCTAAAATGCTTGTATGCCAATGCTAGAAGTCTAAACAACAAGATGGGAGAGTTAGAATATATAGCACTAAATGAGAGGTTAGATATGATTGCACTCTCAGAGATATGGTGGAAGGAGGATAACCAGTGGGACACTGTGATACCTGGATACACACTATATCATAATGATAGAGCGCAACCCCTCCACCAATTTGATCAGCTCTATGTTAGAGAGGGCATTGAGTCAGAAAGGATTAAAGTTTTGCAGGGAACAAAATTTGCTGTAGAATCTCTATGGATTGAAATTCCATTTATGAAGGGGAAGGTGATGGCAGTTGGAGTATACTATCGACCGCCTGGCCAGAATGAACAAATGGATGATGAAATGCTCAAAGAAATCAAGGAAGCTAACAAAAGTCACAAAAGAGTAGTAATAATGGGTGATTTCAATTACCCTGGTATCGACTGGGTCAGTGTCACAGCAGGACAAGCTAAAGAGATAAAGTTTCTAGATGGAATAAATGACTGCTTCTTGGAGCAGCTGGTTCATGAACCGACCAGAGGGGAAGCCATACTGGACCTAGTCCTTAGTGGAACGCCAGATCTGGTGCAAGAAATAAGGGTGTTGGGACCACTTGGCAATAGTGATCATAGTATGATCATGTTTGATTTAATTAGTGGAGGACAGATAGTAAAGGCATCCACAGTACTACCTTTTAACTTTCAAAAGGGAGACTATGATAGAATGAGGAATATAGTTAGGAAAAAACTAAAAGGAGCGGTTCCAAAGTTTAAAGACTTACAGCAAGCTTGGGTGTTATTTAAAAATACTATCCTCGAAGCCCAGACCAGCTGTATTCCACGCATTAGGAAAAGTGGAAGAAAGTCCAAAAAACTGCCAGCATGGTTTAAAAGTGAGGTCAGAGAGGCTGTTGCTGCCAAAAAAGCAACCTTCAGGAAATGGAAAAAAGAGCCAAATGATGAAAACTGGAAACAGCACAAGCACTGGCAAGTTAAATGCAAAGCATTGATAAGGCAGGCAAAGCGGGAATTTGAGAAGAAACTTGCTACGGAAGCAAAAACACAAAATAAAGACTTTTTCAAGTACATTTGTAGCAAAAGGCCTGTGAGAGAGTCAATTGGACCATTAGATGATAGAGGGGTAAAAGGGGCAGTAAGAGGAAACAAGGCTATAGCAGAGAGACTGAATGAATTCTTTGCTTCGGTCTTTACTGAGGAAGATGTAGGGATGTTACCCAAGACTGAAGTGGTATTTAAAGGTGATACTGCAGAGGAATTGAGAGAAATATCGCTACACCGGGAAGATATATTACAACTATTTGATAAACTGAATAGTAGCAAATCACCTGGACTGGATGGTATACATCCCAGAGTGTTGAAAGAACTGAAATATGAGATTGCAGACCTGCTATTGGTAATCTGTGAACTTTCATTAAAATCATCTGTAATACCTGAAGATTGGAGGGTCGCCAATGTAACACCAATTTTTAAAAAGGGTTCCAGGGGTGACCCAGGAAATTACAGACCGGTGAGCCTGACGTCAGTACCAGGGAAAATGGTAGAAACCATCATAAAGAACAAAATTACACAGCATGTAGATAGTCATGGCCTAATGGGAGACAGCCAACATGGCTTTAGACAAGGAAGATCTTGTCTTACTAATCTGATATGTTTTTTTGAAGGTGTGCATAAACAGGTAGACAAAGGTGAGTCCGTTGATATAGTGTATCTGGACTTTCAGAAAGCTTTTGACAAAGTCCCCCATCAGAGACTTTTGGCGAAGCTAAAAAGTCATGGGATAGGAGGCAGTGTACTATTGTGGATCGGGAACTGGTTAAAAGAGATAGAAAGCAGAGGGTAGGGCTAAATGGCCAATATTCCCAATGGAAAAAGGTGAATAGTGGAGTACCCCAGGGATCTGTACTGGGTCCGCTGCTTTTTGACATATTCATAAATGACCTAGAAAAGGGAATAACTAGTGAGGTTATCAAATTTGCAGATGACACAAAACTGTTTAAAGTTGTTAAAACCCAAGAGGATTGTGGAAAACTGCAGGAGGATCTGGATAAATTGGAAGACTGGGCATCCAAATGGCAGATGAAATTTAATGTGGACAAGTGCAAAGTTATGCACCTAGGAAAGAACAACCCACACTATAGTTACACGATGCAAGGCTCCATATTAGAAACCACCACCCAGGAAAAAGATTTAGGAGTCATCGTGGATAACATGTTAAAACCCTCCGCCCAGTGTGCAGCGGCAGCCAAGAAAGCAAATAGAATGCTAGGTATCATAAGGAAAGGTATGGAGAATAAAACAAAGGATGTTATAATGCCTCTGTATCGCTCCATGTTACGACCGCACCTTGAATATTGTGTGCAATTCTGGTCACCGTATCTTAAAAAGGACATAGCGTTATTAGAAAAAGTACAGAGAAGAGCCACCAAATTTGTGAAGGGGATGGAAGGCTACTCCTATGAAGAGAGGCTAAGAAGGTTAGGGCTCTTTAGCCTGGAGAAGAGACGGCTGAGGGGAGATATGATAGAGGTCTATAAATTAATGAATGGAGTGGAACGGATAAACGTGGATCAATTGTTTACGCTATCAGAGTATAGAAAGACTAGGGGACATGTAATGAAGCTACAGGGTAAACTATTTAAGACAAATAAGAGAAAATATTTTTTCACTCAACGTGTAATCAAACTCTGGAATCTGTTACCGGAGGATGTAGTAAGGGCTGTTAGTATAGCTGGGTTTAAAAAAGGTTTGGACAAGTTCCTGGAGGAAAGGTCCATAAACCACTATTAAAAAGGGATCCAGGATAGCAATGCTTGACCCAGTACAAGCATTGTGGAACCTGTGTCTTTTGGGGATATTGCTAGGTACGTATGACCTAAATTGGCCACTGTTGGAAACAGGATACTGGGCTTGATGGACCTCGGTCTGACCCAGTATGGCATGTCTTATGTTCTTATGTTCTTATGAAAATGTGGAAAATTCTCCTCTCTGTACCTCCATTTTAAAGCTTGACCCTATGTAGAGTTCAAAAGGCTCCCTGATTCGAGAAGCCCCAACTTCCTCGCTATGTGATCGAATCTGCCCTCAAAAGATCCAAAAGCTCCAAGACAGACTTTTTGGTGCCTTCAGTGAGAGATGCTTGGATAATGCATTCTTTTGGGAGGCCATGCTTGTGGCCCACTTGACCTCTTATCTCTACATGAGCAAGTTCTTGAAGAACATCATGCTTAGTCTTGATGATATGTCCCAGTTTCTTCCTCCAGAGAAATTGGAACACTATCCCTAGTGAAACATGGCAAAGACTGCTCAACATTCATGGTCCAGGGAACCTATGATATCTCGATACCGTATCAAGAATTTCTGCAGAAGGTATTGGTATCCAGAGACTCGCCTGGCTCTAAGTCTCAGACCTACAACAACCTGTGCAGGACAAGTTTGCTGTCATACCATGCCATGGAGAGATTATCTTCAGAGAAGGTCAAGAAGAAGATTGGCTTCATAGAAAAGCAGCACATCACCCTTCAGAACTCTCAAGGCACACATCTGAGCCAGCCTTCTACGACAGGAGCTACCAGCGTGGCAGCCAGAGAAAGACTTTCTGCTCTAAGACACACAGGTATTTTCCTGGCTCTGACTATTCCCAATCCAAACAAACTCCTCTAACACATCCAAAGTAAGAGAAGTCTCAGAAGGCCTGGTCCAGCAAACTACTCAAACGAAACCTAGGGTGAGTTTTTGACTGGTTCCTGCAGAGCGTAGCCACTCTACCTGTAACTTCAGTGGAGGACTCTCCTATAGTAGGGATGTGTGCTCTTTTTCCACAAAAGTGGTCCCTTCTAACCTCCTACACTTTGGAAGGAGATCATATAGATACAAATTGTCCAAAGAGGCTACAAATTACAAGACCAAATTGTCCACTGAGGGATCAGGCCCTAAACTCTCAGCATCAGGAATTGCTTCTACAAGAAGTTGCCTCCTTTCAAAAAGATCTCACAATTGAGCTGGTGCCACCAGAGCAAGAAGGGTGGGGATTTTATTCAAGGTATTTCCTGGTCCCCCAAAAAGATAGGGGAATTCCATCCCATTCTAGACCTATAAGATCTGAACACATATCTGGTCAAAGAAAAGTTCAGAATGCTTTCTCTATGCATCTTGCTCCCTTATCTCCAAAAAGGAGATTGGCTATGCTCTCTGGATCTGAAGGATGCTTATACCCATCTTCCAATAACATTCCAGTCACAGAAAGTATCTCACGTTCACCTTAGGGCCTTGCATCGGCTCCTTGCGTATTCACTTATACCTTGCTGTCGTAGCAGCATTTCTAAACAAACTGGGAGTGCATGTCTTCCCCTACTTGGAAGGTTAACCAAGAGTACCACTCCAGAAGGAGTTTTGGGATCAATACAAATAACCATTTGGATGTTGGGAACTACTAGGGTTTGTAGTCTAATTATCCAAAATTGCACCTCCATCCCACCCACCAGTTGGAATTCATTAGAGCTCTGCTCAACACGACTCAGGTGAGAGCTTTTCTCCCACATGAAAGACTATCCAGGCTGACAGTAATAGTGTGGGAGACTCAAATGAGTTGGCAGATATCAGCTTGTGCCATGTTAACATTACTAGGCAACATGGCCTCCACGGTACATGCAACATGCTTGGTAGATCTCAATATGAGACAAGCTCAATGTACCCCGAGTACCCAGTGGTCACAAGCCACAGGAACCTCAGATGTTCTGTCAGTCATCATTTCACTCATTCGATCTCTGGACTGGTGGACAATTCACAACAATCTGGTAAAAGGTCTTCTCTTTCAAATATCTCCTCACAAAAATTGCTGACGACACATGCATCCATACTGGGATAGGGAGCTCATGTTGATGGGTTCCATACCCAGGGTGTTTGGTCCCTCCAAGAAATTTCCAAAAAGTTCATCTAAGAGCAATAGTGAACGCTGTAAGAGCTTTCAAAGATCAGTTGTCCAACCAAATTATTTGGATTCAAATGGACAATCTGGTAACGATGTTCTACATCAACTAGCAGAGAGGAACGGGCTCATACCTCCTAAGTTGGGAAATGATCAGGTTGTGGAATTTTGCTGTCTTCCATGGGTGTAGTGGAGTGCCACTTACCTGCCAGACAAACAAAACTTTGGCAGACAGATTGAGCTGAGTCCTACAGCCTCACAAATGGACCCTGGAGAGGAGTGTAGCCCAACGCATCTTTTGAGAGTCGGGCACCCCCTCGATAGATTTCTTCGACTCCTCAAAATGCTTGGGTAATCAGTTCCGCTCCAGAATGGGGACTTGCAGCAAACTAGCCTCAAATGTATTCCTCCTCGATTGGGGGAAGGGTCTTCTGTATGTGTTTCCTCCAGTACCTCTCATTGTTGAGACCCTCCTGAAGCTCCAAACAGACAAGGGTATGATGATTCTCATCGCTCCTTATTGGCCCAGGCAGCCATGGTTCCCTCTACCTCTAGAGCTTTTCAAGCATCATAGA
Source organism: Ichthyophis bannanicus (assembly GCA_033557465.1). Classification (NCBI taxonomy): domain Eukaryota; kingdom Metazoa; phylum Chordata; class Amphibia; order Gymnophiona; family Ichthyophiidae; genus Ichthyophis; species Ichthyophis bannanicus. The sequence continues at coordinate 130,225,044 of CM066048.1, forward strand.
AGCATAGAAATATGATGACAGAAAAAGACCACATGGCTTATCTAGTCTGTCCTTCCATATAAACAACTACAACAGTCCCCTTTTTACCTTTAGAGATCCTCTATGTTTGTCCCATGCTTTTTTGAATTCATTTACTGTCCTCATCTCTACCACCTCCATTGGGAGACTATTCCATGGATCCACTACTCTTTCCGTAAAGAAATATTTCCGCACATCACTCCTGAATCTATCTCCCTTCACCCTCATCCCATGTCCCCTCATAGCAGAACTTGCTTTTAATTGAGAGGCTCTCTCCCTGAACATTTATGCCACGGAGGTATTTAAACATCTCAATCATATCACCTCTATCCCGCCTTTCCTTAAGGTATACATATTAAGATCCTTCAGTCTGTCCTCATATGCTTTATAATGAAGACCACTAATCATTTTAGTAGCGACCCTCTGCACCGACTCCATCCTGTTCACATCCTTTTGAAGGTGCAGTCTCCAGAATTGCACACTATACTCCAAATGAGGTCGCACCAAAGACTTATACAGAGGCATTATCACCTCCTTTTTTCTGCTAGCCATTCCTCTCCGTATGCACCCAAGCATCATTTTAGCTTTTGCCGTCGCCTTTTCTACCTGTTTAGCTACTTTAAGATCATCAGACACAACCACGCCTAGGTTCCGCTCTTCTTTAGTGGACAAAAGTACTTCACCCCCTATACTATATTGCTCCCTTGGATTGCTGCAGCCCAAATGCATGACCTTACATTTTTTAACATTAAATCCCAGCTGCCAAATTCTAGACCATTCTTCAAGCTTAGCTAGATCCCTCCTCATGTTATCTACACCTTCATGAGGAGGGATCTAGCTAAGCTTGAAGAATGGTCTAGAATTGGAAATGTGTAGTTCTTTGTTTATTGTAAACCGCACTGATGTTGAATAGCGCGGTATAAAAGAGACATAAAATAAAATAAATACTCTATTGCAGATTTTGGTATCATCCGCAAAGAAGCAAACCTTACCTGACAGCCCTTCCGCTATATCACTAACAAAGATGTTAAAAAGAATCGGACCAAGGACAGATCGCTGGGGCACATCACTGGTAACATCCTTCTCCTCAGAGTGAGCTCCATTTACTTGTACTCTTTGTCGTCTCCCACCCAACCAATTTCTAACCCAAGCAGTAACTTTAGGGTCCATCCCTAGGGTGCTCAGTTTGTTTATAAGTCGCCTATGAGGAACAGTGTCAAAGGCTTTACTGAAATCTAAATACACCACATCTAGGGCTCTCCCTCGGTCCAACTCCCTGGTCACTCAGTCAAAGAAATCAATCAGATTTGTCTGACAAGACCTGCCTCTGGTGAATCCATGTTGCCTCGGATCCTGTAATCCGCTGGACTCCAGAAACCTCACTATTTTCTCTTTCAGCAGCATTTCCAATAATTTACTCACCACCGAAGTTAAACTAACCGGCCTGTAGTTTTCAACCACATCCTTACTTCTGCTTTTGTGTAAAGGCACCACATGAGCCTCTCTCCAGTCCTTTGGCACCACTCCCGACTCCGAGGCATTGAAAAGGTCAGTCAGTGGAGTTGCTAGAACGTCCCCAAGTTCCCTCAGTATTCTAGGGTGTATCCCATCCGGTCCCATCGCTTTGTCTACTTTAAGTTGAGCTAGTTTCTCACGAACACAGTCTTCTGAAAATTGTTCAAGATGTCCTTCGCTTCTGTTCCTATTTGTGGGTGTTTTCTGAGGTCCTGCTCCTGGTTCTTCATCTGTGTGCACAGGACAAAAATATTTGTTAAACAATTCCGCTTTATCCTTATCAGCTTCTACATATTCCTCCCCTGCACCCTTGAGTCTGACAATACCACTTTTGCCCTTCTTCTTCTCACTAATATATCTGAAAAATGTCTTATCCCCCCCCCCCCTTTATTGCATTGGCTATTTCCTCCTCCTTTTGAATCTTTGCCTTCTTGACTAATTTGCTAGCTTCTCTAAGTTTTTCCAAATACAGATGCCTGTCTTCCTCTCTCTGTGATCTCTTGTATTTCATGAAGGCCTCCCTCTTTTTCTTCACTTTTTCAGCTACTTCTTTTGAAAACCATAGCGGTCTCCTTTTCCTTTTACCTTTATTTACCATTTTAACAAAAAGGTTGGTTGCCCTTAAAATATCCCCTTTCAGTTTTGCCCACTGTTTTTCTACATCCCCCAGCTGTTCCCATCCCACTAACGATTCCCTGAGTTATTGGCCCATCTTCGCAAAGTTAGTCTTCCTAAAGTCTAAGATCCTCACCTTTGAATGGATTCTAACAGCCCTACTCCTAATACTGAACCCACACCATCTGGTGATCATTGGATGCAAAATCATCTCCCACTACAACATCAGAAACACTTTCAGATCTGATATAGCAGGAGAATGGAGTGATATTGAATCCCAACATCAAGTTTCTAGTCCCCACAGATTGGACATTGAAAGTTAACATTGCACTCAGTCTTCCAGTTGGTGTCACCAATATCTTTTTGGCCTCCAGGAGGACCTCAACAAGAAGGTCTTGAAGGCATACAATGTAGTTTTGCATTTGCAAGTCAATGCTGACTCCTGGTAGCCCAGCAGCTCCTGGGTTTTCTTGGCGGTGTGACTGGAAATAGATGGCCAGGCCTTTCTTCTGAGGCAATAGAGGGTTAAGTGATTTACCCAAGGCCACAAGGCGTGCTAGTGGGAATTGAACCTTGCTCTATTAGTTACCAAACTAGTGCTGTAATCATTAGGCTTCCCCTCTACCTTATACAAAATTTCATCACAACAGAGTGGTCCTTTGAACTCATTCCAGATTTCTGCTGAAGGTGATAATGGAATTTCATCTTAACCTATCATAGTAAGATAGTATTTGACGGCAGATAAAGACCAGTATGGTCCATCTAGTCTGCCCAGCAACTGTCCTTACGACATTCTTCCAAAACCCCATTCTAACAAAGGGGAAGGTGCACTACACATGTTGGACTGCAAGCAAGCCTTAACTTTCTACATGGAGAGGACAAAAGCTCATAGAAAGTCCATCCAGCTTTTTTGTTTCTTTTGATCCCAGCAAGCTGGGGGTTGCTATCTTCAAACACACGTTGTCAGTACTGCTCACAGATTGTATCTCTTTCACTTATGCATAGGTAGGCCTAAGCCTTGAAGATCATGTCATGGCTTTGTGGTTGATATGCCACTTAACCCTCCATAGCCCATGTTCCCTGTAAAATAGTTATCTCCAAGTTATAATGCCCTGTTCAATGTAATTTTAGTTTGTTCAATCTAAACCGCACTGATGCAGAATAGCGTGGTATATAAGAGAATGTAAGTAAATAAATAAATGGAAGGGCAGACTAGATAGGCCATGTGGTCTTTTTCTGCTGTCATGTTTCTATGTTTCATAATTTCAGGTTCATGGCTGCAGCAGTGGTCCACTTGCACTTGGTCTCAATGGAAAAGATTTGCAAGGCTGCAATATGGGTCCACCCATTCGCAGGTCATTATTAACTGAATGGGTATTCTCAATGCGACAGCAGTTTCAGCCACTCAGTATTTCAAAATCTGTTTGGATGGTAGAATCCAACTTCATCCTCCCCTAGGCCCATTTCTTTCTGTTCATGCTACCTTAAAAAAAGTACAAAATATATGAAAGGGCTGCTGTACAAAAAAATAGTTCTACTGTTGCTCTGGTTGGGCTATTCATTATTACCCTTTTTTGTTCAAGACAGCCTCTGGCTAGGGAGACCCATATGGAAGGACTTGTTTTCTACTTGTCTACAGTGAAAAGAGAGTTTACTCACCTGTAGCAGGTGTTTTCTGTAGACAGTAGGAAAAGTCTTCTACTACTACTACTAATTACTTGTATAGTACTACTAGGCATATGCAGTGCTGTACAGAGACAATCCCTGCTCATCAGAGCATACAATATAGTCAAGACAATTGACACAACAACCGGGGACTAGGATATAGCTAGGTGAATGATAAGTAAACAAATAGTTGTGGTCAGCATTATTGGTACCCTTGCATTTTAGGTATGTTGGACCTGATATTCGAAAGGCATATACATGATTTACTGCCCTGTAAATCATGTAAATGTCTTAGGGGGTAATATTTAACAGCACCTACATCGTTAATGGTGTTGAATATTCCTGTCTTATGTCCCCTATGCACCTCGATGCTATCCGGTTAGCATCGGGATGTGTTAGGGGCGTTCTGGTAAACAGGTAGTGGCGATATTGGACTGCTACCCAGTTAGCCATCCATGGCTAAAACTAGTTTCTGAGGAAATAAATCAAAATATGACCTGGACTGGATTAATAGCACCCTTTACTAATATTTGATTGCACAACCCTTGACAGTGATATCAGCCTCTATACATTTCTTTTAGCCATCTATAACTTTCATCCATCTGTCTCCAACAGTTTGCACTAATCTGTGAAGACGACTTGGATTAATTTTCCTCTTCCCACCACATCTTGGAAGGTTTTTGACCAGTGGTTCCCAAACTTGGGGTCGGATCATCAGTGGGGACACAGAAACATGGCCATCTTCCCTTCTCTCTGGACTTTCAGTGTAACCTATGCCAGGTAGTAGTAGTCACCAGTTAGCATATGGCCTGTGAGCCAGTGGTCCTTGTCCTCCTTCTCCTGGGGTCTGAAAGTAAAGTGACCCTGTGCTGACTGCTGTTGCCAGCTCTGGTGCTGCGCTTTCTTGCTTTAGATGAGAGAGGGAGGGAAAGGAGTCTGGAGACCTGCTATTGTGATTTCATCATCATTTGGGGTCACATGAACTTTCAGTTATTAAAATGGGGTCATACAGGATAAGAGTTTAAAAAGCACTGTTCTTGACAGTTCCAAGAGCAAAAAACTTCATAATAAAATTGCGAACCATAGAGACAGGAATCCCAAGGTCATTGGAAATGGCCTTGTACCCATTTGATGTTTGTGGTTAATGGCTTTTCTGATGGTCTCAGGCAGCTCTCTTGTCTTCACCATTGTGAAAATGGAATAGAAAGTGAATGTGACCATTTTAAACATTAGAGCCATTATTTGTTGGTTGATTCATGTCATGAAAGTACTGACAATTGTTCACAGTTGCTTCTAATTTTACTGCAAGGGGAATGTAGTTCTTCTATTCAAACTAATTTGAATTGTTTATAAGGGTGCCAATAATTATGTCCTCCAAAATAAAAAAAATGAGCCCAGACCACTAGATTGAACACATCAAAAGATTAGGCTAGTGAGCCAAGAGCATAGCAAAAGTATTCACCAACAAAAATAATTTATTGTCTGACTCTGTTTAGAAGGGCCGTAGTCACTCTAACAACAGAGTTTCCTTTTTAATATTTAAAGATAATGAAGATCGCCACAAATTGTAAACACCACCAAGTGTAACACAAATCACTTAAAGGAAAAGTAGACTTATTCCTCCACAACTGGAAAAGTACCAAGTAATTAGAAAGAAAGCCCATCCAACTGATAGTGACACAGAACTCTGTTTCGAGCTCCTGTTTATTTTCATGAGCTCTGCTTCAGGCTCTGTAGAACGAGGGTTGTATGCTCCAAGGATCGCAAGTGATCATTCACAAAAACAGTAAGCTGGGGAATGGAGTTAATCAAAGCTCTTTAAATAGTGAAAGTCACTGACATCACGCACCATAAAATCCAGTGTAATAAAATGGGGTCACAACATTTATTTATTATTTATTTATTATAGTTTCTTATATACCGTGCTATTCGGTATCAGCGCGGTTTACATCACAACACAACGACCATAACAACAATCTGTCTGGTTTTACATCGAACAGGAGTAAAAACTTGGACAACAGGGTTAACTATATACATAAGCTATTTACACTGCAAGGATAGGTAAAAATCATCCATCTAAAGAAGACTCCACCAGTCAATCTCCATATTTAAACCAGAAGGATGAATAGTCTTCAACTTGTAAATCCAAAATTGCTCCAAAAATTGCAATCTGGATTCACGATCACCCCCTTGTATATTAGGGAGGATCGATCAATTACCCGCCACTGAAGATCTTCAAAAGTATGACCCTTCTTAGTACAATGATTAGCAATAGGTACACTAGAAATTTTATTCTGTAATTGCAATCTATGCTCCCCCCAAGTGCCGTCTAATCGGGTGTGTAGTCTTGCCAATATATTTCAATGTGCATGGACAGAGCAACATATAAACCACAAAAGAAGTCAAACAAAAAGAATGCCACTGTGCAGAATATGATGTACCTGTAGAGGGATCAATCCATAGTTTGCCTGTCAGTGCTGTGTACTTGACAATGAAATAAAGTGGTCAACTCTTCAGAGCAACAATACTGTTGAGAATAAACTGGAATTGCTCCAATAACAACCAGAGAATCAAGTAAATAATCTCCCGTTCTTGTTTTCTCACGCAACTGGTCTCAGACTAGCATGGAGCTACGGTCTAAACTTTCAGTGATCAAATGCTCCGTTTTGCATCAAGGACCATTAAGTGTTGCGCAATTAAATTATAACTATTAGTTTGGCTTCAAATTCAAATAGTTAACTTGTGCTGCAACCACACATACTCATGCCTTAAGGTATTGTGCAATTATGCTTGTCAATATTGACTTCTATCCTGGTTGGCTAATGCTGCAACCTTACATTTTCATGCCTTAAGGTATTATGTAGTTGTGCTTATCTGGAATGGTTTCTATCCGACACCAGTCTTAGCGCTACCGCGTTTCACTGTCCCACTGTTTCTTCAGGGATTTTTCACATGATGTGTCTTATAACGTGGGCGCACAATGCTTTTTGATGAATATCAATGCGGTGTCTCCATACCCAGCTGCTCTCCTCCAATAACCGTTGATGCTGACACCGCCGTGCATTTCAAAGGGGTACAAGGCCATCTCCAAAGACCTTGGGATTCCTGTATCTATAGTTCGCAATTTTATTATGAAGTTTTCTGCTCTTGGAACTGTCAAGAACAGTGCTTTTTAAACTCTTATCCTGTATGACCTCAGAAAAGCCATTATCATTAAACTTCAAAGGGATGCAAGGCCATCTCCAAAGACCTTGGGATTCCTGTGACTGCAGTTCACAATGTTATTAAGAAGTTTTCTGATCATGGCATGGTCAAAAACCTCCCAGGACATGGTGGGAAGAGGAAAATTAATCCAAGAAGTCTTCAAAGGTTAGTGTGAACTGTTGGAAAAACACAACATAAAACAAAGAGCTTACAGCTGGCCTGGAGCAATCTGGAGTGGTGTTTCAACCCACATCACATGCCGCGTACTAAACAAACAAAAAAGGGCTTCAAGGGCAAAGGCCAGCGAGGACCCGACTGCTCAAAGATAGACATAAAAAGGCATGCCTGATCTTTGCCCAAACCCACCTTGAGAAACCACAATCTTTCTGGGAAAATGTTCTATGGACAGATGAAACCAAACTTGAGCTATTTGGCAATGCAGACCAGCGATACATTTACTGGCAAAGAAATGAAGCTTATAAAGAAAAAAACGCCCTTCCTACAGTTATAATATCGTGGAGGTTCCATAATGTTGTGGAGCTGTTTTGCTGCCTCAGGAACTGAAAGCCTGGAACGTATTAAAGGAATCATGAAGTTAGAAGACTACCAAGGTATTTTGTGCTTCCTAGTGTCAGAAAGCTATGTCTGGATCGAAGGTGATAGGTCCTCCAGCAGGACAATGACCCAAAACATACATTCAAAAGTACAAAAGAATGGTTAAAAAGGAACAAATGGACTGTTTTAAACTGGCCAGCAATGAGTCCTGATCTCCATCCAATCGAGAACCTTTGAAAAGAGCTGGAATCTGCTGTTGGTAAAAGGAATCCTGGAAACAGCTGGAACAAATCGCAGTTGAAGTGTGGGAGAAATTACCAGCAGATAGATGTACGAAATGTATAAAAGGCTACAAGAAACGTTTGGAGGCTGTCATCACTGCTAAGGGTTGTGTAACCAAATATTAGCGAAGGGTGTCATTAATCTGTTCAGATCATATTTTGTCTTTTTCTCAGAAATTACTATGACTAAGTTGCACAGACATCTTTTTTTTCTGTTGTATACCTTTGAACATACTATTAAAATATTATGATGACATACAGTTGGAATATTTCCAATTATTTCTCAAGAAAGTTTCTTTCTGAACAAGCAGGAAGAAGTCCTCATGTATGGGTGACATCCCCTGACGAAGCCCCCGCGTGGGTACACTCCCCAGCTTCCACTGGAAACCTTTGGCAGCCTCCATTGTGCATGCCTTCCCTCTCGTCATGGTGCCATCTTCTCTTCAATTCACTTTTCTGCAGAGCCCCATGGACATATTCCAATGCCATCTGGAAAAAGCTGTTCTCTTGCTCTTTGGGGTGCTGTGTTTTTTTCAACTGCCATTTTCCGCCTGTCATCGGGGTGCTGGTTTTGCTGGCGCCAGTCATCGTGGAGGTGTTTTTGCTAATTTTTTGTCTCTTTTTTTGGTCCGGTCGGTTCTCTCTCTCCTTTTCTCGTGCTTTTTCTCTCCAGTACTGCCAGCATTGAGCTCTCCACTACTGCCAGCAATGAGCTCTTCGATCTTGTGGAGATCGTTTTTCCGACCCTGTCAAAGCTGGCCAGCGGGTTTAAAGGGTTTAAAAAATGTCCACACCATTTCTATGATGGACCATCACAGCTGGTGCTTTCAATGTCTCAGCCCTGACCATGAGCCCTCGACTTTCAATCTGTGCTTACAGATGACAAGGAAGGGCCTCAAGGTCTGCGAGAAGCAGCATGTCCCTTTTTGGGCCCTTGGACTTGGCATCCTCAGCACTGGCATCGACATTGATGCCCTCGAGGGGCTCTGCCGAAGTGTCAGCTTTGCAGAGTGCCCGTACCCATTTGGAGCCAAAGGTCATGGCAGTCTGGAATGGAGGCTGTCCCTATTGGAGCTGCAGAAGGACTCGTCATCTGCCTCATCGACGTCAAAGGGGTGGCCAGAGACCATGCCAAGCATGGGCATCGGCACCGGAGCCCCTCTCTGCCCAATGCAGAGGTTGATGGCCTGGAGCGGCCTGCCAGGGTGCTCTGGTGGAAGGAAGCAACTCCCAAGGCCCCAGAGGGACACCAACAATCTCCCGATGACCTGACCATTGTGGAGTCTCCAGGAGGGGTGCCAGTGGCCAAGGTCATTATACTGGCCTCAATGCTCTCGGAGACCGTGGTGCTTGCTGAGCACCTTCAGGCCCTCAACACAATACACCAAAACTACTACTGACAGGGCTTTCTTTTTCTGTGCACCAAGGTGTTGGAACAGCCTTCCTCAAAACATCCGATCAATACCAGACCTTTTGCAGTTTCGAAAAGCTTTGAAACACTACCTCTTCCTCTTGTCTTATCCATTAAACAATCCAGATAAAACAACCTACCCACAGACCTTCCAAACATACAAATTCAATACAGACACCCCCACAGACCTCCCATACACAATACTGAAGCCAGGATGAGATCATGTCTGTTATATTAATTAATTACCCTATTATCCGAGTTGTATTTCCTGTTTTTTCTGTAAACACAAAGTACCGTTGAATTGTGTAACTCCTTGTTTATTGTAAACCGCGCTGATGCTGAATAGTGCGGTATATAAGAGACTATAAATAAATAAATAATAAATAAATAAGGTGCACAATGGCTCTCTTGGCTGCATGTGCCCCAGTGACATCGTCACCCTCAGTGGTGTTGCCACCGACTGTGCAGCTGATCCTCAAGACCCATGCCCTCCCTACTGAGCTGGGGACGTTGGGTCAGCGGTTGGAGTCTCCTCTGGACCCAGCCGTGATCTCCCTGTTGAGAGTCTTCAGTTCCAATGACCCATTGCCCTGGCACTCAGAGGAGGACAGCCATCGGTCTCACCGGAGACTGGTGTCACTACCGGAGTGGAGTCAATGCCGGGTGGAGACAAGGAGGTACTTCGACTTCGTCTTGGAGTCAATGGCTGGGAGATGGAGGAGGAGTCCCTGTCCACTGACAGGTAGTCCTCCAACATCCCCTTGGAACTGTCCCTTCCATATGAGCACCAGACATTTCCCACAGAGGACATGTTCCTCCAGGACTTCATCCAGGACATGGCCAAGGCCTTCTCTGGAGGCAGAGAATGAACTGCGGACCAAGGAGCTAGAGATTCTCCAGTACCCCTCAGCCCCAAAGGAGGCTGTCACGATGCCTGTGCATCAGTTCTGCAGTGTCTCATCCTCTGCATGTGGGAGAATCCAATGTCTGTGACGGCCATCAGCCACCGACTAGATTCAATGTACTGAATGCAGAAGGCCCCCGGTTTCGAGAAATCCCAACTGCTGCACTATTCCCTGGTTGTAGAGTCCGCTATGCGGTGTGTCAGGAGTTTCAAGACCCATTCGTTGGTGCCCCTTAGCAGGGAGCAGAGGATCCTCGATGGGTTTGGCAGGTGCTGCTTCAAGGGCTCCTTGCTTATGGCCTGGATCTTATCATATCTGCTGTACATGGGGATGTTCATGAAGGACATCATAGGAGACCTCAGCGAGCTTGGTTCCCTCATCCCAGCGGAGTGCTTGGAGGCCTTCTGTACCTTGGTTGGGCATGTTAAGAACGTGTCCAAATATATGATGTAGGCCACATACAACACATTTGAGTCATGGACAGGGTGGCAGCAGTAGGCATCCGTGCCCGTTGGCTGGCCTGGCTCCGGCCCTCCAGCCAGGAGCAATGGGTCCAGGACAAGCTGGTGAATGTGCCATGCATTGGAGAGAACCTCTTCGGCAAGCCCATTTAGGAGAGGGCTACCGAAATTGAGACTGAGCAGGTGACCATCTTCCACCTCTCGCAAGATGGTGGATTCTGCCAAAAAGAAGCATCAAAGGAAGAAGCCTTTTTACAGGCCCAAGCGCTGGTCCTATCAGAGTCTCCAAGGTGCAGACTCAGCGGCAGCCATGATGGGCTAAGCCACAGAAGGCCCAATCCATGTCACAACCAGGGGAGGGGGGGAGATTGACGCTTTCCTCAGGAACATAACTAGTCACCTGATCGCTGAAGGGATGACCTCTCAGGTGGACTGTCTGCTCATCCACTTTGTGCACAGTGGTCCCTCATCACCACAGACACCTGGGTGCTACAGATTGTGCGGGACAGGTGCTGCACCTTGCCTTGCTCCCACCTCAAATCTTCCTGGGGGAGTATCCTCTAGACCTGCAACATCTTGGCCTCCTATAAGCAGAGGTCACTGCTCTTCTGGCTGAATTGGCCATTAAGCTATTTCCTCGTCTCCAAGAAGACGTGGGGGGGGGGAGGGGTTCAGGCCCATCCTCAACCTAAGGGACCTGAACCTCTTTCTGATCTGGGAAATATTCAAGATGGTCTCCCTCGGTACCTTGCTCCCTTACCTTCTGAAGAGCAATTGGCTATACTCCTTGGATCTGACTCATATGTACGCATACATCCCGATCTACCGCTCACACAGAAAATACCTGCGTTTTGTGCTCAATGGTCAGCACTTTCAGTACTGGGTGCTGCCCCCAGGGTCTTCACACAGTGTCTAGTGGTAGTCGCCGCTTACCTCCAGACCCTGGGGGTCTTCTCTTCCCTTACTTAGATGACTAGCTGATAAAGGCCTCCATGCATGATGGCATGCGTCATAGCGCACCTGATAATACAGATGCTCAAGTGACTAGGGTTTGTGGTCAGCTATCCAAAAGGTATCATCTGTAGCCGTTGCAGCAGCTGGAATTCATCTGAGCCCTCCTGAACACCACACTTCCTTCCAAAGGTCTGCTTGCAGCGGCTCATGGAAGTGGTTTCCGTTGTCCACCAGAAGTATCACACCACGGCCCGAGGGATTCTGTGCATGTTAGGCCATATGGCCTCCATGGTGCATATGACCAGCTTGGCCCATCTCAGGATGCGCCAGGCTCAGTGGACTTTGTCTACCCAGTGGAAGCAGGCCACGAGCTGCCTCAGGGATTGAGTGGCCATTACTATGCCCTTAGTGTAGTCTCTGTGGTGGTGATTGAAGCCATGGCACCTGCTCTGAGGTCTCCTCTTCCAGTCAGTGCTGCCCCACCGGATGCTCACCACTGATGTGTGCAAGCTGGGTTGGGGCGCGCACCTGGACAGCCTGCAGATGGAGGGCCTCTGGTCGGAGCAGGAAAGCCTGTATCAGATCAACTTTCTTGAACTGCGGGCGATTGCGAATGCCCTCAGGGCCTTCTAGGCTCACTTGGCCAACCAAGTACACCTCATCTAGACAGATAACCAGGTGGCAATATTCTACATCAACAAGCAGGAAGGCACGGGCTCATACCTCCTGTGCTGGGAGATGGTGTGCCTCTGGAAATTCGCCATGGCCAATGGCATGGAGCTGTGAGTGACCCACCTGCTTGGGGAGCTCAACATGCTCGCAGACCATCTCAGTCAAGTTCTCCAGCCCCACCAGTGGACCTTCGAGGGTAGTGGAGCACATCTTCAAGGAGTGGGGCACTCCGTCAGTGGACCTCTTTGTCTCACTGCACAGTGAATAGGTGGACCACCTTAGTTTCCACTTAGTCGTGAAGAGCAGATTGGTGTCCGATGCCTTCCTCCTGAACTGTAGGGGATGAGCCTGCTGTACACGTACTCCACAATCCTGCTAATAGCCAAGATGCTTCTCAAGCTCCAGGCAGACAAGTGGACCATGATCCTCATTGTCTCGTACTGGCCCAGGCAGCTGTGTTCTCCCTGCTGCTCCAGCTTTCCTGTTGGGAGCCGATCTGGCTGTGCTGTGACCTCAACCTCAACTCTCAAGAGCAAGGGACCCTACTGCACCCAAACATCTGGTCCCTGGCCCTCATGGCTTGGATGCTGAGCAGGTAGTCCTATCTGAGTTCAACTTACCGGGAGGTGACGGATGTCCTCCTGGCCTTCCACAGGGCTTCCACCCACCGCTCCTATGCCTTCAAGTGGTGCAGGTTCTCACTCTGGTGTGCAGATAGGGCACTGGACTCTTTCTCATGCTTGGTGGAGGGTGTGCTGGAGTATCTCCTGCATCTCTCCAACTCGGGTCTCAGGTCCAACTCTGTTTGAGTGCACCTGAGTGCAATTGGAGCCTACCATTGGGGCATAGACAGGAAGCCCATTTCTGCCCAGCCGCTGGTGGCTTGCTTCATGCGGGTTTGCTCCTGTCGAAGCCTCCAATTAAGCCCTGGCTGGTGGCATGGGATCTGAATGGGATAGTTGTTGTCGGTACCTTTTGAGACGCTTGCTACCTGTCCATTGAAGTTTCTGACCTGGAAGGATGTCTTTCTTGTGGTGCTCACTTCAGCTCATCGAGTCAGTTAGCTTCAGGCTGGTGGCTCATGCACCTTACATGAGGTTCCACCATAACCTGGTGGTGCTCCACACCCATTCGCATTCATTGCCCAAGGTAGTCTCGGATTTTCACCTTAACCAGTCGGTGGTACTACCCAACTTCTTTCCTTTTTCTAATGTCAATAGGACAGAGGCCCAGCTACATATGCTGGACAGTAAGTGTGTGCTGGCCTTCTACCTGGAGCGGACCAGACCATACTGGCATTCTACACAGCTGTTCGTCTCCTATGACCCCCAACAAGCTGGGAATGGCCGTCTCCAAACTCACACTGTCCATTTGGGTGGTGGATTGCATATCTTTTGCCTATGCTCAGGTGGGATGGAGTCTCAAGGGTCATGTTACGGCCCACAATGTCCAGGTCATGGCTGCATCCATGGCCAGTCTGCTCTCAGTGTCCATGAAGGAGGTTTGCAGGGCTGCTATGTGGTTCTCTGTCCCCACCTTCACAGCCCACTACTGCTTGGCGGGATTCCTGGTATGACTGTAACTTCAGCCAAGCCATACTCCGGCATCTGTTTAGAACGTAAGTTAATTCTTTCCCACTGGCTCTACTGTCCGTCCAGGCTACCAAAAGAGTCATCCTGATGTTAATGTCTGCTGTGGACGTTGAATTGGTTGCATTCTGAAGAGGGATCTCAAATTCTATTTCTCTGGTTGGGCTATTTTTCGTGCTCAGTAGCCTGTAGCTTGGGAGTCCCATACATGAGGAATTTTCCTACTTGTTCATGGAGAAAACGTAGTTACTCATCTGTAGCAAGTGTTCTTCGTCAACAGCTTTGCTTTGATTTCATGATAAAGCGGTATACCAAGTCCGTTTAAATAAATAAATAAACAGCAAGAATAAGTCCTCAACCCTCCCACCTTCCCTTGGTATTGTTTTTGTCTACAAAGTTTTGTATTGTACTGAAAAGAAGATGGAATCACGGAGGGCAAGAAGGCAGGCGTGCATGCGCAATGGAGGCTCCCAAAAGCTTTCCAGTGGAAGCTGGGGATTGTTCCTGCATGGGGCTCCGTTGGGGGACATCACCCATACGTGAGGACTTCTTCCTACTTGTTCACAGAGAAAATATCTTGAGAAATAATTGGAAATATTCCAACTGTATATCATCATAATATTTTTAATAGTATGTTCAAAGGTATACAATAAGAAAAGAAGTGGAGCAACAACCCTCCACAGAAATCACAGAAGTCACTAGAACAGCACAGGGAGGACACGGCCACACCTCTTAAAACAAAGAAACCTTTTATTTCATAAAACCTTCAAAGGTACAGACCCAACTTGGCCAAGTTTCGGCAGTTAGCCAATTAAAATGCAATTGTATATATATTCCAATAGCAGTCAGGGCATTGTAACAAGAGCCAGTAGTTGAAAGCTCAAAAAGCGCTTCTCAGGTATGCCTTTGGCATCTACTTTCACTTTCTCAGTAGATGCCAAAGGCATACCTGAGAAGTGTTTTTTGAGATTTCAACTACTGGCTCTTGTTACAATGCCCTGGCTACTACTGGAATATATATGCAATTGCATCTTAATTGGCTGACTGCCGAAAACTCTGCTGAAATTTAATGTGGACAAGTGCAAAGTTATGCACCTAGGGAAGAACAACCCAAACTATGGTTACACAATGCAAGGTTCCACATTAGGAACCACCACCCAGGAAAAGATTTAGGCGTCATTGTGGATAACATGTTAAAACCCTCGGCCCAGTGTGCAGCGGCAGCCAAGAGAGCAAATAGAATGCTAGGTATCATAAGGAAAGGAATGGAAAATAAAACAAAAGATATTATAATGCCTCTATACCGTTCCATGGTGAGACCACACCTTGAATATTGTGTGCAATTCTGGTTGTCGTATCTTAAAAAGGATATAGCGTTATTAGAAAAGGTTCAGAGAAGAGCCACCAAAATGGTAAAGGGGATGGAAGGATACTCCTATGAAGAAAGGCTAAAAAGGTTAGGGCTCTTTAACCTGGAAAAGAGACGGCTGAGGGGAGATATGATAGAAGTCTATAAATTAATGAACGGAGTGGAACGGGTAAACGTAGATCGATTGTTTATGTTATCAGAATATAGAAAGACTAGGGGACATACAATGAAGCTACAGGGTAAACTAAGACTAATAAAAGATAATATTTTTTCACTCAACGTGTAATCAAACTCTGGAATTTGTTACCGGAGGATGTAGTAAAGGCTGTTAGTGTAGCTGGGTTTAAAAAAGGTTTGGACAAGTTCCTGGAGGAAATATCCATAAACCATTATTAAGAAGGGACCCAGGATATCAATGCTTGACCCAGTACAAGCATTGCGGAACCTGTGTCTTTTGGGGAAACTGCTAGGTACTGTGATAAGGAAGCTTATCATAGCTCAGGTAGGAGCTATAGAAAAGATGATGTGACTCTGAACAAGCAACCTGTCAGTTCTGGTAGAAGTAAGAAAACAGAGTTTTCACATAAAAGACTACCAGTCCCAGAATGCACCGGGTTTCCAGCAGCCATGAGGGGGGCTGAAGTGAGAAAATGTGTGTGCAATCAAGAGAGCTATGAGGTAATCCCTAAGCACTCATCTCAAAGGGCAGGGCCTGATTCAACACAGCTGCGCTGTGTTAGGGAGGAGCACACATTAAGACAGAATAAGAATAGAGCTGATTCTTCAGATAACAGCTACAGAAAGAGCTTCAGAAAAGGAGACAGCAACAGCTTCAAGCTCAAGCACCAGTATCACCTGGAGAAACAGAAGCCAAGCCAAGCGGATAGAGAAAGAAGGAAACTCTCTGGAAGGAAGAGAAGAAAGGCCATTGGCAGGTTTGGGAGAGTCCAAGGCAGTACCCATACTGGGAGGTATTCCAAGTGCCAGCAGAGTCCATTGGACTGGAGTCAGCCAGAGGAATGGAATGGCAGAGATAGGAATCACCAGTGGCTACCTGAGAGAGAGAAGACTACACGTGGAAGGGACTTTCAGACCTATGCCAGAAGGTATGTGAGGAAAGATCCAGTGTCCAGGGATCAAGATTGGAAGGCTGGACATCAGAACTGGATTACATACTGGCCAGGCTATACAGAGAGGAATTATGATAGCAGGAGAGGCTCAGGTATGAACACTGATCCAGACCCTATCTATAATAGTGAATGGCAGCAAGGGAATAAGCATTCTCATGATAGTGCCTTATGGAAAGACTCGTCTGTGCCAATGTATGATAGTGACCCTATGCTGATTGATGAAGGGGGAGATACAGCAGATGAAACTATTGATTACATGGACTGTTCTTTATCCAAGTGCTATTGCTAGCTTTCTGTGAGCAAACACATCAGCCATCACAAAGAAACCTAACTTTGTTCTTATTTCCACTGCAAAACAGCTCTTAAAGCAGGATTTGGGTTCACACAGTAGCAGCCAGCCAGCTAAAGGGTTTCAGCTGGTCAATTGATAGTAATTAAAGCTGCACCTGATTGTATGTGTGAGCAAGAGAGAATCACTGCAGGATCTGTGTGGAAAATAAGCAGAAGTTAACCTAACAAGCAAAGTTCATTTATTTCTTTGTGCCTTTTTAGTTGGTAATTATTTGCTAAGAAAACATTAGCTAATTGCCTAACAAGCTGAAGGTTGTTTTCTGATTTGCTTTGTGACTTTATGTTATCCATTTAAACACTGCAAGCAAGTAACCTCATTTATATTGCTATCAAGCATACGTGTGCTGGGTGAATTAAACCCCATCAATAAAAGAAGTATTTTATTGGCCTTACCACTGGTTTCACAACTCAATTATTGTCTTCAGCTGTGTTTGGGAGTGAATGAACTACATTACCCACAATACCTTGCAAGAATCATATGAATATATGCATCGTCAAGATTGTGTAAGTTCTCACCCTAGGCAGCCGTCTGACAGTACGTATGACCTAGATTGGCCACTGTTGGAAACAGGATACTGGGCTTGATGAACCTTGGTCTGACCCAGTATGGCATATCTTATGTTCTTAACTTGGCCTCCCTGCGCTCTTCAAAGGTATACAACAACAAAACAATGTCTGTGCAACTTAGATGTAGCAATTTCTGAGAAAAAATAAAAATGACCTGGAGAGTACTTAAAGACGGTTAATTTTATTTTAATTACTTTTTTTTCTCCGGGACCAAACAGGAATTGGTCCTTACTTATGGATGATGTCACTGACGGAGCCCGCGCAGTAACTTTCCCCACGTTTCAAAGAAAGCCTTTGGGAGATCCACCACACCTGTGTGGTCACCTTCCCACCAAAGGGAGCCATCTTACCTCAGTCTTTGTTTTTCTGTGAAACCCTTCAGACTTGGTCTGCACCCCGGAAAAAAGTATTGTGGTAAATCGGTAGATTTTTTAAAACTTTTTCTGTTTCTCTTTTTTTCAGTCGCATACTGTTTGCCTTCTTGCAAGCCCGGAACTGTTGGTGCCTCCAGTGCCTCTATTTTTCTCTTTGTTTTCTTCAGTTCGTGGGGTTTTTTTCTCGTGCCCTTCTTGTTGGGACATTGGAGTTTGATCTCACTGGATTCATTTCTCCGTCTATGTCCATGATCAGTGATTTTAAGAAGTGCAGCAGTGGTGGTAGGACCATGTCCGTCACGGTCTGCCATAGCTGCTGCCTTCACTGCCTCGGGGCCGACCACGATGCCTCTACTTCCCCGCTCTGTCTCCAGATGATGAGCAAGGAGCATAAGAACCATGAAAGGCAGCAGGAGACGCTGTTTTGCCACAAGTCCTTGGCGTCGGTTCTGGCATCGGCGTTGGAATCAACGCCCTCAGAGGCCACCGAAGGGGCCTCGACCTCTCGTAGTGACCAGGATCTCTCAGAGCCTCAGGGTTGCAGAAGATTGGACTGGTGACTCTCTATCGAGAACCGTCCCCGGAAGGACTGGACTCCATCGCAGTCATCGTAGGGGGGTAACACTGGTTCCAGTGGCAAGTCCCACTGATCAACAGCATAGTCCTCAATGCAAGGCTGAGGGCAATGGCCAGGAGCAGCCCTCAAAGCTGCCCCAGTGGGAGGAGTCTTTCATGCCCTCGGAGGACTGTCATTGAATATTGAACCCATCACCATCTGGGAGTCTATGCTTGGAGAAACAGCGCCGGGCCAAATTCCTTTGGTGCCAGTGCCGGAGACTGTGGGGTCTTCTCTCCTGGAGGAAAGAATGGCAAGCCTGGAGCATAGCTTGGTTGCCTTCCTGGCACAGCAGAAGGCCCCAGTTCTGGGTGCCTCCGGTTCTTTGGGGCCTGCAACAGCCCCATCCACCGCGGGTGCCTCGCCTTTAGAAGTACAGCTGATTCTTGAGCGACCCGCCCTCCGTGTCGATTCCAGGGGTCACTCCTGGTCCCCATTGAGGCACTGGATATCTCCCCTGAGCACTTCAGACTCTGAGTGCTGGGAACCCTGGACCCTGTTGACTCCGCCACCTGGGCATCAGCATGATTCTTGCTGATTCTTCAACTTCCTCTCCGAGTCAGACTCGGAGTGAGAGACAGATGATGAGTCCCCAGACACAGCGTGGCACAGGAAGGCCCTTTTGGACCCCTCGCCTCTGCTGGAGAATCGATGGTCCCCTCGATTTTGTATGGGACATGGGGAAGGCTCTATCCTTCACCATCAAGGCAGAGGAGGAGACTTGGATGGAGGACCTCGAGATCCTCCAATATCCCTCCCCTCACAAGGAGGCTGTCACCATCCCGCTGCCTCCTATCCTTGAGTACCTCTTGTTCAGGATGTGGTAAACCCTGGTTACGGTGCCCATAGTGAGTTGGCAGCTCGATTCGATGTATTGAGTCCACAACAGCCCAGGCTTTGAGAAAACACAGCTACCACATAATTCCATGGTGGTGGAATCAGCTATGTGCCGCATTAAGAGCCATAAGACACACTCCTCAGTGCCCCTGGGTAAGGAGGCACGCACCATGGATAGCTTTGGTAGGAAATGTTTCCAGGGTTCGATGCTAGTGATCCATATCCAGTCCTACCAGCTATACATAGGCATGTACCTGAGAGACCTGGCAGGGGGGGCTTGTCGGGTTCTACACTGGGCTCTCTGACAAACCTCTCCAGCTCTTCAAGCCTTTGGTATCCACAGTGAAAGAGTGATCTAAGTATGTTACTCATGCGGCCTATGACAGCTTTGAGTCCGTGGCTGCTGTGGGCATTGGTGCCCGCCGCCATCCTCAGACTTGGAGCAATGGGTTCAGGACAAGTTGGTCGAGGGCTCCTGCCAGGGAGACAACCTCTTTGGTAAGCCCATGACTGAGAAGGCTGCCAAGTTGGAAACTGAGTTGCTTATATCACTATAAAGCACAAAGAAGCCTACCTTCCTAAGAAAAGGGCAACTATGATAGTTTAATTCAGCTCGCACCTCAGCCGGAATTCTGAATCACAGCTTGACTTATCCTCAAATGTTTGGGACAGATGTCAGCAACAATGCATGTTCTGCCACTGACAAGACATTACATGAGACCATTGCAGTGGCACATGAAACTACACTGGGATCAGCGATGACAGTCCTTCAGGAAAAAAAGGTTCCCATTTCTCAAACAGTCAAAAACTCTTTAAATTGAAAGATAAATCCCAGCAATCACCTCATCGGACACTCATTTGCAACATCTTTCACATGTAAGGACTCAAGACTGGTGGACCAGTTTCAAATGTACACAACACATCAGTTTTCTGGAATTAAGAGCCATCTTCAATCCCATAAATGCTTTCAAAACATGGCTGAAAGGAAAGGTTGTCATAGTCAACACAGCCAACCAAGTGGCAGTGTTTTATATCAACAAGCAGAGTGGTTCAGAATCCCTTCCTTTTTGCTGTAGGTAAGAATTTGGCATTTAACATGTTCCCTACAAATGGCCCTTCAAGTAATCTATCTGTTCCATCAAGAGAATCAACTAGTGATCCCTCAACTCACGAATATTAGGCCCTCTATAAAATCTCCATCTCCTGCCTAAGCTCTTGCCTCATTAAAACAGCTCACATGGAAAATTATTTTCCTGGTGGCCATCACTTCTGCAAGGTGGATCAGTGAATTCTAAGCACTTGTCCATTATCTGCCCTCCATTCAGTTCTTCTACAATCATGTTGTTCTTCGGATGCATTCCAAACTTCTTCAAATGATTGTTTGACTTTCATGTGAACCAGATTGCAGTTTTACGGACTTTCTTCCTTATTACAAAAATGAAGAATTCAGAGTTGTCTTTAACAATGTTTAGACAGCAAAGGTGCACTACTCCATTACCTCCAGGCAACAAAGGAGATTAGGAAAACATCTCAGCTTTTTGCCACACCAGCCTACAAAAGGACTTTATCAGTATGGGTGTCCGATTGTATTAACTTCTGTTATATACAAGTGAATATGTAACCCTCAGGAACAGTGGCTCTCTATTAGCTCAGTGCAAAGACTACTTTGGCAGCAAATTTATAGTCAATATCCTTACAGGATATCTGCAAAGCTGCGAAGGGCGTTTGTCCATACTTTTGCTGAACATTACTGTCTGGACCAATCTTTCCATCAAGATGCTGATTTTGGCCAAGCAGTTCTCAAATCTTTTTGCTAGTTAAAAATTCTTATATCAAGATTTACATGCCACCACCTGTAGTGCCTCCAGCCTATGAGGGACAGAAGTTTATAAAACATGGCCAGAAGCTCTGGATTCCCCATACAGTGTGTGACTGCATTGGCCCTGCTTGTCTACAGAGAAATCAAAGTTGTTTTCTTGTTATGGAGGTTCTTTGTAGTCAGCAAGGAAATGCAGCCACACTTGCCCTACTACCAGCCCCTCAAAAGAAAAAAAAAGGCACTTCAGTACTGCATTTATGCTGCGAAGGGGCTGGCGTTCAAGAGATTATTAGAGGAAACTGGGAACAGGTCACTCAGAAAGAAAGAAGACTTAAGAGTTCTCATAGCTGGAGGAGGGCTCTGCACATGCAAGCTTCATCCAGGATGCTGCCCTAGATTGTGGCTGCATTTCCCTGCTGTCTATGGAGAACCCTTGTTACTGAAAAACAACTTCACTTTCTCAGTGGAGGTTGTGACTCTGACCTATCCCTTCTTTCATACTCAAGGTGGTTTCTGCCTTTATGTTTATGTTTGTTTGCATTTATTTGATATACTGCAAAAACTGTGAGCAGGTTATGCAGTTTACAATACACAAAAGTATAAAAGGTTAAAGAAAGGAATGCCATTTTCAAATGATAGGAAAGACAAGGAGAGAAAGAAACCAGGATACAGGAAAAACGGGGGAAGAGGTGGGGTGCAAGGCTAGAGGATAGGAGGGATGGAGGGTTGGCCATGCCAGGCCCAAGATGAAGAAAAGCACCTCAGGAGTTTGCCGGTGAGAGTCCGAATGCGGCCTTAAATAGGTATGTTTGAAAGTTTTGTTCAATGCGAAGGGGCGTGGGCAGTGTCGTGCCCTCTCTGGCCAAGCGGTAGCTACTGGTATTGCAAGGCTCTGGAGGGTGGTAGTTGTGCCTTCACTGATATAAACCACAAAACACTTCTTTCCAAATTAAAGGGTTTTATTCCCCGTCCCTTGAGGGTACTTTTATCTTCAGGAACATAAATCAAATGCCTTGCTTGGACATATAACATAAAGTAACAAAAGCAAACAGAACTTGCTTCCTTCAGCTTCCAAAACAACAAATAAATGAAAAGAACAAAACAGCTTAAATATTTCAATATGGTTCTTTCTCCTGTAGCTGACAGCACAGCTTATATCTGCTTCACTTAGAGAGAGCTGCAGCCTGTTGCTTATAATACTAAAGCTAGGACACAAACTAATTACTCATCTGAGAGAGAACTCAGGTTCAATCAAGGTCAAAGAGCAGTCCATCAATTCTGGCATATCATTTTCTTCTGCATTCTGATATTCCATTAACTCCGGCTGACTGGAAGGTTCATTCTGGACCTCAGCAGTAATGTGGGAGAATGGCTGGTTAACCTCGTCATACAGGAAGTTCCTCTCTTCCTTAGGGCTAGTGTCTCTCTGGGAATTACCATGTATTCTAGAGTTGAGCTTTTCAGGGCACTGCCCCTGCTGGTATTTTAGAATATAGCTCAACTCCTGGTTTGCTCTGCTAGTGGGATAATTAAGGGAATTTCTCTGCCGGTTCAGGCTTCCCTTTTGTAACCCAGCTGAGCTAGATTGGAGAGCTCGTGACGGAGTTTCACAGGGAGCTGTGAGCTTACAATGACTACAAAACTCTTCAGCTTTATCTGGTAAGTAAAACCTTTTTCTTCTAGGGTTTTTAAAACCAGAAGAAGGGATATTTTCAGCCTCTAGATAGTGGGACCTTGTGTGCCTATTTCCATACCTCCAGGGTTGTCTTCTTTCATATGGCAAATCACTCTTGCATTCACTCTGTGCACTGGAACCTGCAACTGCAGTCTTCTTGCGTCTCTCTGGCTCAAACCCACTATCTGGCTGTTGATATCTCTCTGCTTCACTCAGGTCTTCGGTTCCCCTCTGACCTTCACGCTGGCTCTCTAGTTGATCCAAAGCCTCATTGTCACTCTCTCTTACATTCTCATACCTGCTCCATGCTTCCCAGGGTTTTAGCTGCCTTTGCTGTATTCTCTCAGAGTATGTCCGTGGCTGCTTCAGCTCCTCTCTCTCTCTGATTGTCTGGGAGCCTATTTTATCCCAGTGTTTCCTTGCTCCACCCCCACCCAGCTGAACCCTGTCAGGTAACGTGAATTCCCTTCCTTTGCTGGCTGGGTGTGTCCTCATTGGGCTTTTGCACGTGTTTCTAGGTTGCTCACGGTAACCATCTGACATTTCCTTGTTTACCCTGTCACTTTTTCTGTGCTCCTTTATGCTGAACTGCATTTTCTCGGGTTGTTCGGGGTCTGCACTGTTACAGCAGACTATTCAATAGAGCGGGGGCTGCGGCTAAGAAAGCGGTTTTCTGAGTGAGTTCATATGTGACTACTGCTGAGGAGGGAAAATGTAATTGGAAACTGTACAGAGAGTGAAGTGCCCTAGCAGGGGCATATAGTGTGACTAAAGAGGAGAGGTATTTAGGGGCAGCATTGTATATGGCCTTATGGGTAAGAGTCAAGGCTTTGAACAGGATATGTGAACTGACGGGGAGCCAATGATGTTGCATGAGCAGCAGGGTAGCATGGTCGAACTTCTGTGAATGGGTAAGAATGCGTATGGGAACTAGCAGAGCCTCAGTGATGTCGGGGGTCATATGGGCATAGACTAGGGATGGCAGGAGGAGCTTTTAATCTGCATCGGGAACTAGCAGAGTCTGAAATAATATTAGAAATGTTGGAAACACAACTTAAAAGTAAGGTAAAAATAGTCATGTCAATAAGGTGGTTTCTCTCCAGAACTTCTTGTTGGACCAGTCTCAGGATAAGAACAAGGAACTGCACCTTGTGGATGTCCACAGGGTATTGCTCAGTTCCTTGAAGATTACTAATCTTTTCTGTAAAATGAAGAAACGAAAAAAGAATACCACACAAACATTATAATCAAGGCCAACAACAAACCAAGAGAACTCTTCGAAATCGTGAAAACTCTTACCAAAGAGCAGAAGACCGAAAACGAAGTACAAATAGATCCACAAGCCTTCGCAGACCACTTACAAGAAAAATTCCATACCTCCTCACAACCAACAAAAACCACAAAACCTACCTCCTCCTTAAAAACCTGGGACAAATTCACCCCTTCCACAGAGCAGATCTCTCACATCATCACCACAATCAATACAAGCACAGCACCAACAGACCCATGCCCAGTGACATGGATTAAAGCAACAAAGTCAAACTTTATCCACATCATACGCAACATGGTGCACAGTTCACTGACCCAAGGAATCATGCCAAACAGCTAAAACTAGTCACAATAAGGCCTATCCTGAAGAAATCCCCACTGGACAAGAACAACCCGGCCGCGTACAGACCTATCTCAAGCATACCACTAATGGCAAAAATTATTGAAAAGGCAGTACAGCATCAGTTCCAAGAACATATTGACAACCATGCACCACTGGACATCAACCAACACGGTTTCTGCCCCAAACACGGTGTTGAAACGCTCCTGTTATATCTCCTTAATAACATACTCCACCTCATAGACGACCACAAGAATGGAATACTCATGATCTTCATAGACATCTCATCAGCATTCGACACAGTAAATCACAGAACTCTACTAACAAGACTACAGAACATTGGCCTTGTGATAAGGAAGCTTATCAGGACCTAGAAGAGAGGGGTAAAAAGAAGGAATTTACCTTAATAAAGGGACCCATTTTAAAAGGTCCAGGACTTAAAACTCCATTTGCTCCTAGAAAGCCAGTAATTCCTGGCTACAATGAGGAACAGAGTGCCCCTAGTGGTGGAAAGGATAGGGAATACAGGCCCAGGGTAAGAAACCCTTACGTCACTGCATCCCCTAATCACACAGCTGCCACGAGGGAGTTTGATCTTTCTCACCTGAGAGGGGAGAGGGTGGAGCAGGAGCCTGAGGGGTTTAAGTTTAGCTCAGTTAGGTCAGAGAGACCAGGTCAGAGAGCAGCAGAGAGAGGAGCAGGACGACAAAGAGGGACAAGCAGGACACATGGAGAGGAATTGGAAGGACTCCTGAGACCAGAGAGTGCAGTAACTGCTAACCAGAGGAAAAGAAAGAGCAGAAGTTTTGCCTACTCAAGGAATGGAGCAGTGAGAGCCAGAAGCACTAATTGGAGAACAGGACGTGCTAGATGGTGGCCAGAGCATGTAAGAAGTGAAGCTATTACAGGCTTGGATCAAGGTATGAGTCCCAGAAGCTTAGCTAATAAGGAGCAATACGTATTTGCCAGAGACAGCCTTAATCATAGTAGAAGGCAGTCAAGTAAGCTATCTGAATCTGAGCCAGAGAGTGAACCCATGGAATTGGGAGAGCCAGATTTACCTTGTGATGAAGAGGTCTCATATATGGACTGTTTTGCATGCCAGTCTGCCAATTAATATGGTAAAGGGGGGATGTCAACCGTAAATGGGAAGTCTCCAGTGTCAAAGCTTTGAGAGCTGTGTTTGCTTGTTAAAGTTCTAAGCTCAGGAAAAGTGTTATGCAGTGAAAAGCTGAAGCTTCCTGATTGCCTTTTGAGAAACAGCTGTGAGCAGTGCAGAGCTCCTTTGATGCCGTTTCAACTGAAGGAAGTAAGAAATGCTTTTGTTTGTCTAAACTGCTGAGAAAACCTGGAAAAGAGTTTTATTGCTTCTATGAATTGGACTATCTGTATGAAGTGCTGAGTTTAAGCATACCAGATAGCCAGGTATTTGCCCTGGACTGGAAAGGGAAAAGAAACCTGGTTTAAAAGTTTCTTTCTGTTTGTTTTGATCTTTACGGCAAGCTCTGCTGAAGGCAGGTGTTGCTAATTAAGGCTGAGGGAAGCTGTTGTGTTTCAGTTCAACTTATCCTGTTATAAGTTGCAAGAATTCCTGGATGAAAATATCTTTAAAAGGTGGATCTGTGAACCTAGTGTGTCTTATTTTGTGCTAATGAATAAATTGCACTCACTCAAACTCAACTACAAAGAAGGTGTTTTTTTTCCATCTGAGCCCAAGTGATACCTAACTGAACTACCTTTCCCAGAATGCATGTAAAGGCATCCAGTTAGAAAAGGCCAGAAAGTTAAAGCACCACAGTGACAAAAACAAAACCCACGCCCCCATACCAAGGTAAGGGGCTAAGGGCGTGACAGCTTACATGGAGTCACCCTGAGGTGGTTTGAATCATACCTAACGGACAGACAGATACAGGTCAAGGTCGGCACCAAAACATCCCGACCCATAGAAGTCAAACAAGGAGTCCCACAAGGATCCGCCCTATCGGCGCTATTATTTAATCTCTACATACAGCCAGTATGCAACATCATGAAAGAACACAATATACAATACACAATCTATGCCGACGACATCATGATATACACACCGGTTACCCTCAACAACCCAGACTACACCAAAATAATGGACTGCATCATGCAGATGTCAAACTGGTTTCGAGACAACAACCTGACAATAAACTACAGCAAGACCGAGGCACTTATAATCACCAGAAACAACAACTTTGTACCGCCACCCAACATCAAGATCTACAACACAACAATACCCGTAAAGCCGGAAGTCAAATACCTCGGAGTGACTCTCGACAGAGAACTGAACCTACAGGCACACATCAGCAGAACCACCAGCAATGCATACCATAGGATGAGACTAATCCGACGTCTCAAGCCCTTCCTCTCTCAAGAGCACTTCCGCACAGTCTGTCAGGCACTAATAACCCCCAGACTTCTGCAACCCAATCTACCTCAGCCTAACAAAGCAGACACTTAGACCATTTCAAATGGCTCAAACCACATCAGCACGCATAATATCTGGCACATCAAGACACAATCACATCACCCCCATCCTAAAAAAACCTCCACTGGCTCCCAATCAGCTCCCGCAACAGATATAAGACAGTCATAAACATATTCAAAATCAAACAACAGACCTCAGCATTCAGCCTACAACCACTCATACAATCCAACAGCAGCACAAGACTGAGGAGGAGATGCACATCCAACCACATCAACACGCCAAAAGTGTTCTCTAGGGTACGCAATAACACCACAAAACATGCCCTATCGCTAACGGCACCTGCAATTTGGAACAACCTCCCTGATGACCTGCGCTCGACAACAGACATCAAGGATTTCTGGAAACAGCTCAAGACGACCCTCTTCATCGACCACTATGGTGAGATCACATAAAATGCCCGAAAGACGGATCTACAGGACAACCCCACCAACTTCTCGTCCTTGTACATAGTATTGTAAAATAGCGCATGATGTAAATAGCGCACCATGAATCAAGGCCACACTACACACACACACACTCACTGTTCTTCACTGCATGCACGCACAAAAGTCAGTAGTTCTTTGATTGTTTGCTGTGTAGACCGCCTTGATTACAGGAGAAGGCGGTATAGAAATCCTTTTAAATAAAATAAATAAATCTTGTTTAGGGGCCCACACAAGGGCAAGGCACCTCCAAGGCCACCCTGGGGTGCTGGATCAGGGAAATGGTTGCTTCTCCCTATATGTTGATGGGTAGGCCTGTGTTGGTGGGCTTTTGTCCTTACTTCACTCAGGCACAGAATCAAGGGCAGTAGCCCTGGTGTTGGGTGGCTACCTCTTCCTCCCTGAATATCAAGCATTATCACTTGAATCTGCAGGGCATGGTTGGACATGGCCTTCGGTTCAGAGCAGCCATGGCTTCCTCCCACCCGACCAAGTTGTTGCTCTGGTACTTCCCACTTCTCTGGTCTAGCAGGATGAACTGAAAGGTGAAATTTTTACTTATCCTTTCCTGGCATCCTGCTATACAAGTCCAGAACCTTCCCTAGAGAAGTTCACTGCTGCCTCTGCTGTGGGTTATCAGAGTTGTCATATAAAATTCCTTGAATGTGTAGGGCGGTGGTCTTTTCTTCAGAGGGTTTTGAGCTTGGCCCTACTGGGGTTGTTCATCTCTGGTGTTTCTGTTTTCTTGGGTTTTTAGTAGGAGGCGTGTTATTTGAATCACGAAGAGTGCCCCTAGATGTACCAATTCTTATCACTAGAAACTTCTACTCTTTCTTTTCTCAGTTTTTTTTATATGCTGCCAAAGAGTATAACCCACTTGTCTCGACTGGTGTAGCACAGGATTCCAGGAAAGCAAATTATTAGGGAAGTAAAACTTTACCTTTGGAAGAGTGCATGAGCTAGTATGATCTATTACCTGGGGATGGTGGTAGAATCTGCTAGGGCCTCAGCTAATGCGGTGGTGAATTGCAACCAGTGGGTCCTGTCCACATCTGGTCCCTGCAAATACATCTCAAAGGTGAAGAGCTTCTGGCCTAATGCATCATCCTTGATTGCAGAACCTGGACTGGTATTTAAGACCCTGTCTTCTGGTGGGAATGCCACCATAGCTTGGAAGTCATGACATAACCGTCCATCTGGACAGAAGAGGAGACCCTGATATCCAGGCACCTACAGGTAATAAGGAGTCAGTGAAGAAGTAATATTAACTGTAGACCCTACCCTCCTCTTCTTCCATCTTCCATGGACACACACCTGAATGGCTCTTCCTGCAGGGCAGTCTGACCAGGGTGATCCTTCCACTTGCACCTGATAGGTGTTTTTCGCTGTACAACGGTGCCGGTAGCAGCGACCTGTCACCACGATAGCTGAGGCATTCTGAAGTCAGAGTAGAGAAATTAGGAGACAAGTGCATAGTTCCCTCCCTTATTCCAACCCCACCCCCTTTAATGGATTTGGGTGCTGTCTGGGCTCCACCATACCTCTGGAGAACACTTACCGCCTGGTTGAGGCTAGAAAAGAAGCAACGACTGCTTTTGTGGTAAATCTCTCCATACCCAGACTCGGCATTTTCAGCATTCTCCACTTTCCAGCATTCGCTCTAAGAGAGAGAGGAGGGAAAAGTGAAGCTCTGCTCTCTTCTCCAAGCATTGAAAGCTCATCTAGTTAATTATTCCACCACCCAGGCACATTTGTTACAGCCTCCCCCCATCACATGTTCTTATCACTCGGCAACAGTCTGCTGCTGTCACTACAAATTTTCCTGCTCACTGCTGCAAGTATCGCAATGGAGGGCAAAACTCTGAAGAAGCACATGCTGCTAACATTCCAGTAATAGTTGTGAGAGCTTATGTTTCTGAAGGTATTGCAGTGAGGATGTTCATGCTGCTAGAATTTTGTGATGGGGTGGTATGAGGAAGAATTCCACAATCCCTATTCCGTTTCTAGTACCCTTCAATGCTCTTACTCCATTTGTGAGTGGTTTGTACATTCTACATCCATCCAGGAACTCATCAGAGGAGCAAATCCCTTTATCCAGGTGCAGGTAATGGCAGCCAATGCCCCTGCAGAGAATATAAAGAAGAGAGCAGAATTATTCCATATGCCAGCTGGAGCTCATGAGCTTCTTGCCAAGAAGCAGCATTGATCTGCAGGAGACATTATCCTTAATGCCCCAGCTTGTACAGAGAATGCCAGACAGAGCTTTTCATGGGGATTGCTACACTCAGAAGGAAATGGCAGAGACTCACAAAATACTGTATTTGGTGTCATGAGAGGTGCACCCATAAAATTAATCTTTGGTCATAGAAATGCATGCAGTATCATGGGAAAGAGAGCAATGAATGGAAAGATGGAGCTTTCTAGAGTTGTTTGAAAATTACCTTCCATCAAGTGTAAAGTTATGCATTTTTGGGTCCAATCCATCAGTCATGTATCAGAACAAGAACAGGGAACTATCAAAGGAGATGTAGGACCAATCCTTTCCAATGACAATAAAGTAACTAGACCATCTAATATAGTATCTGAGGAAGTCATACTGTTTTAGTATATAAGCAAAGAACCCCAGCAGCAAAAGGAGGTAATTTCCTTGAATATATCTGTAGCACAATCCCATCTCAAGATGAGTGTTTCAAAATAAGACTACAGTAATGATATGAAACCTACCCCACATGCTATACCAAGAAAAATTTCTTCTAGAAGAGGTAATTGAGTGACAAGAGATTGTGGTGTGAAGGGCCTGGAGTGGAAGCTTTAAAGCCACATAAGAACATCGTGCTAGATGGAATAATCTGCTTGTGTGTGCACCATTGAGTCATTGCTGACTCCTGGCAACCTGGGTTTTCGTGACAAGGTATTGTAAGGGTACATTATTTCTTTCCCAGCACTTTTTATCACTAACCCTTGGGACGTCCGTCTGGGTCGAGGGTTAGTGATAAGAAGTGCTGGGAAAGGAATAATGTACCCTTACAGGTATGACTGGAAATAGATTGCCAGGCCTTTCTTCTGAGACAACGGAGGGTAAAGTGACTTTCCCAAAGCCACAAGGAGTACCAGTGGGCACCAGGTTGCTACTCTAACCACTAGGCTACTCCTCCACTTCAATAATCTATTGACTCCAAACTGAATATGTTCGGTGTGGGGAACACAGTGGTACATGCAGGCTGTGGCTGTAGATGTTGATTAGGGGACAGGTACAGAGAAGAGGGGCAAAAAATAGAAGAATGTAGGAAATCTGAGTGTTTGCTCAGGCATATTAAACTTTAGAAGGCCAATGTAGGAAAATTAAAAGCCAATGGACAGAGTGGTTGACAGCCCAGGCTCTTTAGAAGTCTGATGCAATCCTGCATGGACTGTCCAAAATTAACAACCTTAATGTCAATAAAACTGGCAGAATTAGGTTTCCAAGAAGGCTGGAGTAACCTGTACAAGGTAGCTATAGTTATAACCCTAAGACTAAAGTATGTATGGGACAGAGAGGGAAATGGTGGGTACACTGTGAGAGACTGGGTAAAACACAAGGGGAAGGGGAATTAGTGTTGGGTATGCAGAGTGGTAACCAATAAGGAAGATGTGAGTAGACTGTGTAGGCCAATTGGTCTTATCATTAACTATGTACATGCTGTACTCAGCTATGGAACAGATATAGAGGATCCCTATATAGCAAGAGGATGGAATCAAAACAAATTTAAACATGTTTTATAATTCAACAAACGGAGGTGGTGACCTGCATGGAGCGGTGGATTCAACTTACTGAGCAGGCTAGTTGGTCCGTACTACGTAGTCTTTAGCTGCTGTCTGCTGCCATATACTATGGGGTCTATTCCATAACATGAATAGCAGGGATGGACGTCTCGTTGGGACGTCTATCCCCGCTATTCATCCCTCTTTCCCGTCCCTGATGAAGCCTCCCTGTACCAACAAGGAGTTTGTATGGAAAGACTAGACAGGGGCAGGGAAGGGGCGGTGTGGAAGCGAAGTTAGGACAGTGGGCGGTCCACGGCCCCGGACGTATAGGGCCAATTCTGATGTCGGCCCTATACATCTGGGGCCAACAGACTAGATGGGGGACTTATTCCATCCCAGAAGTGGAATAAGTCCCCCTAGATGTCGGGGGATTGCAGGCCCGGGGATCGGAAAAGATAGGAGGGGATGCAGGAGATTCCCCACAGCCCAACCATGGCCTTGGAAAGCCAGATGATCAGGTTGCGGGCAATGAACAAATTCATTGGTGGCCGGGGATCGCGGCTCCTGAATGGAGCCATGGTGCCATGGCAACCGCATGCCATGACGCCGCAACTCCATTCAGGAGCCTGACTGAGTTGGCTGGGCAACAGTCTGTACATGCAAGCTGACCGGAATCAGGTCCCAGCCTGCCCGTACAGGCTTAGATGCGACTCTCATCCCGCAGGGGTTAGACCCCTCAGGATCAGAATCATGTCTACCACTGTACTTCCGGTTCCGGATGCACAATGGACCTGGACGCCGACATTGGAATAGATCTCTGTGTTGCTGTGTTAGACGCACCATCCTATCCACACACACAAGTTTATCATACCACGTTATTAAATACCCTCATATTAAATGTTACCTTTAATTGTACTGTCTAAATGCTGTTATGTAACTGTACTGTCTAAATGTTTACACGTACCCTAATGTTATATGTAACCCTCCAATTGTGATGTGATGTGACGTGACGTGACCACCTTGATTGAAGGATAAGGTGGCATACAAATCTGTCTAAATATTTATTTATTTATTTATTTCTCTTATATACCGCGCTTTTTGACATCAGTGCGGTTTACATGGAACATTGCATTGAACATTACATTGAACAGGGCATTATAACTTGGAGATAACTATTTTACAGGGAACATGGGCAAATAAATAAATAAATAGTCAAGGATGGGTGAACTGACCATAAATACAGTACTTCTCCCCAGGGACTGCTAGAGCCATGAGAAAGATGGCGATGAACACTTTCATAGCATCCTTTTCTTGAGGATCCTGTTCTTGGAGATACAGCCAGCACTGGGAAAACCCTTTCTCCTGAGAATGTTACTTTTCTTCTAGCTATATCTTACCCCTGATACTCACTTGCCAGTGCAGAAATAAGCAGAGATGCTGTTCTTGCAGGTTGTGGTCAGGCCAAATGTAGGTCCTGCTCCTGGAGAAAGAAAGTAAAGACCCCTTTTTATAATCCATGCTGAGGTTTTAGAAATTGCCCTCTCTTTCTCCCCACACTCTCACCTCTACCCCATACCAGCTTCTTTCCGGCACTGGTGTTCACTTGGTACCAGCCTGTGTCTGCAAAGGCTGCCAGTGTGATGTCATCCAGCTGTGTCAAATGTACAGGCTCAAAAGTTGCCAACATGAGGGAGCCCTGAAGAACTCGTGCTTCCCAGTGTGAGGAGGGAGAGTCAGGGGTTGCTGCATCCTGCGTGGCAAGAGCAAGTAGGCACTGTCAATGACAGTCACTATGCATTCTGCTTAATATAGAACCCAATCTGACCCAAATCACTTTCCTTTGAGATGGGACTTGTCGCATTCCATGCCGAAGGCTAAAACAAAACAAGGCCCTTTCACCTCTTTTGTTCTCCCAGAGGAATATCACAGCATTTCTCAGCCAGACATAGTGCCTATTTGAGTTTTGGACTTTGTCCTCACCTTGTTCTCTAGTGGAGCCCCTAGCTCTCTGTCCTGGGCCCCTAGGTGTTCTCCCATTTTCTGGATGATCATCGGTGTGAAGAGCCTGACCTGGCCCACCTCATCTGTGTTGATGACTCCTGCCCGGGAGGAGCAATTTACACCAATTGCTGACCAATAGAGACAAAGAGTAGAGTGTGAGGGTAGCATATAACTTCATAGACAGGATGTGAAAGAAAACTTTGATATAGATCTGCCAAAATTTTGTAGCTGAGGATTCTAAAGTGACATGTAATTAAAGGAGTATAGCAGTGTCTATCTGCCGTGCAGATCTACATTTTTTATTTAAATGCTCTGAAAATAATCATGCTATCGCTTTGATCCCTGTTGTTCATAGGGGCATGAGTTCATATTTCAAAAAGAAAAATAGGTGTTACATTGTTTGCAGATGGTGAAATTGGGACTGAATTGCCTGTCCTGAAAACAGCACACTTAAAAAGTAAAGGACAAGTAGGGAATGAGAGGGAGTGGGTGCTTGTTCATTGCAGCCCAGGGACTCACCACCAGGTGCATGCGAACAGTCTTTCCATTTATTGAAGAGGCTACGTGAGAACCCAAGGGCATGGAACACCTCATGGAGAGCTACCTGCAAAGATTAAGATTGTGGCAGTGTAAAGAGGGAGCAATGAATGGGTGTTACAGCTGTATGTATCCATTTGAGGAGTGTTGGCATTACCTTGGTGCATTATATGGATATTGTAGCTCCATATTTATGTCTATGGATCTTGTTTTGTAGACTAGCTATTAATTCCCAACCTAGGAGTTATAGTACCATCTTCTGGCTTCTCTGGGTAATGCAGTGCATATGGAGCCATGGGGCCCTCTTGCTTTATCTCATGATTTTGCAATGGTATGTTTCTGTCTATGAAGTGATGTATTCTGGTTGCCTTGGGTATTGCAATTATACAAACCAATTGGCACCCTTCAAGAACTTCTCTGGTTCTAGCTTGCAGTTGTACAGCTGTGAGAGTGACTGACATGTGTCTCCTGCCTTCTAATTAGAGAAGTCACTCATGATGCTGTATTTTTCCAGGAAACTCACCTGCACTATGTCCTGGTGGTCCAGGGTGTTACTGGCCATGCGAGCATAGCAAAACACAATGGCCCCTGCCACAGGGCGGTCTGAGGGATCAAGCTGGCAGTATGAGGCATAAGCAATAACGGAGGGCTATAAGAGAGAGAGATACATAGAGCAGAAGACTCCAAACATGGATGTAACCTGACATTTGAGGTGTTCATTTTCTTGACTCTCCCCTTTTTATACCTCATTTATTTATTTATTCATTCATTCATTCATATTTTATAGAAGGAAAGGCTCCTCATTTGGAATGAGCAGTCTATTTTCATCAATAAATGATTAACCCTTAACAAATAATTAGCAGTTCATTGGGAAGCAAATTTAATTTTAGAATACAATATATCAAATAATCCTAAAGGCCTTTATGTTAATTTAGGTATCCCTACATCCTTAACAGCTTTAAATCACTACTACAAAGATGCAGACAGCAGTCTGGTAGTGAGATGGAGGTTATTCAGTCTTTTCCATTGACTGCCACATGTATGATTATCTTTCAGTTGGTGGAGGTCACATGTGCTTGCTTGGTGCAAAAAGCTTCTGGCTCTCAGAGAATGAGTCTGATCTCTGGAAGCTAGAGTAGCAGACGTAGAGGAGCTGAGAAGACAGAATTAAATAAGAAGACTTACAAGGACGTAGAAAAGTCCTATCTCTAATTTATCAGCCTTAATGCTGCCTTGGAGGCAAGATTACTTTGGTGTGGCAGAAAATGATCCTGTAGCCCGGACTGTCCTCCAGGGGATGCAATATCTTCTCACACCAAAGATGTTTCTCCAGGGATTTCTGTCCAGAAGGGAAGGGTTAGGATGGCTGTTATAGTTGGTGATTTGATCATTAGGCATGTGGATAGCTAGGGGCTGTCCGATGCAATGATCACTTGGGCACTTGCCCACCTGGTGTGAAGGTGACAGATCTTGCAGGTCAGCTAGATAGGATTCTAGACAGTACTGGGGAGGAGCTGGCTGTCTTGGTAGATGTGGGCAACAATGAGATAGGAAAGTGTGGGAGGAAAGTTCTGGAAACCAAATTTAGACGTTTAGGTAGAAAGTTAAAATCCAGGACCTCCAGGGTAGTATTCTCATAAATACTCCCTGTTCGACATGCAAGGCCTAAGAGGCAGGCAGAGCTCCAGAGTCTCAATGCAAGGATGAGACACTGGTGCAGGGAAGAGGGCTTTAGATTTGTCAGGAACTGGGCAATATTCTGGGAAGAGGGCATTTACTGGAAGGATGGACTTCACCTTAACCAGTGTGGGATCAGGCTATTGGCACTAACATTTAAAAAAGAGAGCAGTTTTTAAACTAGATAGTGGAAGAAAACCGATAGCTGCCCAGGAGAGCATGGTTCGGAATAATGTATCTTTGAAGAATACGACCAAAAGGGGAAGGTTAGGGCATACTTATAGGTTACAATAAAGGTAAAAGTAGTTCAAGTGCCCAATAAACAGCAGTGTTGAAAAACATGGGTGTAGCTTGGGGGAGGGGGGCATTGTCCCCCCTAAATGAGTGGCCCTAATGGCCGCAACCCTTTGTCTGCCCACGGAGATACGATCTCCCACAGGGAAAGGGAAAGGAATCTCTTTTGTCCATGGGAGATTGGATCCCCACGAGCAGACAGCTTCCCTCTGGGCCACAATCACTGCTTCCCCCTTCTGTCCATGAGGATTCCATCCCCTCCGGGCAGAAGAGAAGGGGGAGGTCACAATCACGATCCAGAGGCAAGGTGTCTGCTTGCGGGGATCCAATTTTCTATCTGCTCATGGGAGATCGGATCCCGGCAGGCAGATGAGAAGAGGAAGGTAGTGGTCGCAGCCTGCGCAAGGGGCATCTGCTATTTATTTATTTATACATTTCTTCTATACTGCCCCTTCCAGAGATCAAAGGCAGTTTACAGTTAACAATTGAACAACTTTTACATGGAACAGTGGTATTAACTATGCTATGCGGTCGTGTGTGTCCTCCCTGCAGGCCCGATGCCCGGAGTCAGGCTATGCATCTGGCAGAGATAGCTGCCCAGGTCATGCAGGTGGTCATGTCGAAGGCGTTGAATGTGGAGCGGATGATGTGTTTGCTGCACTCTGCAAGATCTGCCAAGGCTGCTGAGGCAGTCGTTCTGGGCTCCAAGGGCAGGGTTTCCATGGTGCTCTTGAGGTTCCCCAGCAGAATGTCTTGGAACAGGATGTACTGAAATTGATGAGCTGCAATCTTTGTGCTCAACATTGTGCTCTGGAGAGCCTTGTTTCCCACATCGTCCTG
This sequence comes from Ichthyophis bannanicus, assembly GCA_033557465.1. NCBI lineage: Eukaryota > Metazoa > Chordata > Amphibia > Gymnophiona > Ichthyophiidae > Ichthyophis > Ichthyophis bannanicus. Next base: position 130,261,263 of record CM066048.1, read on the forward strand.
GAGCTTGAGGTCCTTTCCTGGGGGCGCATTGGTGTGGCTGCGGGATGACTTGGCCTGGCTCAGCACGGATTCCACCACTATGGATTGGTGTGGGAGCTGTTGTTTGGTGAAGCCAGGAGTGGATTGCACCTGATATTTTGTCTTGAGTTTTCAGGAGCAGGTGGGCCCAGACAGTGGGGTCAGCCAAATCTTGGCCAGGTTGTCCTGGAGGAGCTTATGGACCGGTAAGAGAGTAGTGTCCTTGGTGAGTACAGGTATTTGAGGACCCCTAAGACTTCGTTCCTTGGATCCAGTGCATCAGTGGGCATGAGAGTTAGCTGGGTTGTGACCTTCTGTAGGAACTTGGGTATGTGAGGTCCTCAGGTGGTGAAGGGGGCTGCGATAGTGGTGGTGAAGGCTCTGACCATGATCCGGGCGATGTTGGTAGTGGCTGTGTTCCGTCTGAGGAGCTGAGTGTGGCAGCCTCTTCTTCTCCACTGTTTGCTGTCAGGAGGTCCGGGGAGTGGTATGGTGACAGTGTGCAGTGCAACCTGACTGGACTCAGCAGTGTTCTGGCTGGTGGCCCAGTGTCCTCAGTAGAGAGAGTGGGTGACACTGGTGCTTGTGGTGGGATCTGCTGTTGAAGGAGGCGGATAATAAGGTCGAGGATTGCCACAGCTGTCCTTACCCTGTTGTCCTTATTGTTGTGTGGGTGGTCATGGTGCTTATAGTGCTTCCACAGAGGTGAATGGGAGCTGGAAAGGCTGCTGGAGCTGATGGAGGAACCCCTTTGTCTGTGGCTGCGTCTGTGTCTACTGTACGGGCTGTCCCAGCTGACACTGCTGCTGCTGCTACTGCTACTGTAGTAGCATTTTCAGTGCCTATCCCTGCATCCCCTTCCTCTGAGGTGGTGATCCTCGGTGTCCAGAGGCTGTCTCAGTGCTGAGGGAGCTTGAATGTGGGATTCTCTGCGTTACGGGGAGATTCCCCCGTCAGCACGATGACATTGGCCTGGGCTGCGTGTGACATCATGGTGCCAGCCAATCGAAGTGGAGGGGACGGAGCCATGCGCGGAAGCATTCTTGGCATCATGACAATGCACAGAGGCATGGCCAGGAGAGCACGTGTTGCCGGCACCTGGAGCCGCGATGCTTGAGCCGGTCTCTGGAGCTTGCGGGTGATCATTTTCAGCTGTGGAGATCCTGGGGATCAATCTGCTGGGGATGGAGGTCTTAACCAGCACATCCCATGCCATGGCTGGGGTCCCTTTGCTTTTGTGGTGTGCCACGTGGTTGGTGGCTGGAGCTTCCTCTGGGTAGGCTGCAGAGGTGAGTGAGGCTGAGACAAACATAGAAACATGACAGCAGAAAAAGACCACATGGTCTATCTAGTCTGCCCTTCCATATTAACTACAATAGTCCCCTTTTACCTTTAGAGATCCTTTGTGTTTGTCCTTTACCTTTAGAGATCCTCTGTGTTTGTCCTTGAGTGCATGGCTATGCAACTTTCTTGCTTGGGTGGACATCCTCCATGCAGTGGGGGCAGTCCTTGACTCTGTGACTTATAACCTCAAGACAGTGCATGCAACGATCATGTGGTTTGGGGCTGTTCATTTTCCAGCTGCACTTTGGGCATTTCTTAAAACCTAATTTGGTCATTCTCCTTGGCCTGTTCTATGTTATGTTTATGTTTATGTTTATGTTTATTACATTTGATATACCGCTCAGGCCAAAAGCATCAGAGCGGTTTACAATATTACATAAAAAATACTGAAAATAAGAAAAGAACGCCATTAATAAGATAGGACAGAGTAAAAGATACAGTGATAGTCAAAGAAATAGAAGAGATAAGAGGAAAGGCACATTAAAACATCCAGAGAGGCAGAATATCATACCACCACAGCTCAGTCCTTCCAAACAGAGTTGACCAGTCAAGCCAGGCAGGAATACGCTGCAGAAATGGCTGCTTATAAACCACTACAGCCTGGATGTACATGACAGAAGCAGATGATGGGGCAGAGCTCTCGCTCACAGCCTCCGACGCCAGTATCGTCTCTCCACCGTCCCGATCTCCGCGGCAAGCAAACCAAATACAGCAGCCTACCTGGTCCCGCACGGTCCAATGCCTAAGGGCCTCGCCCCTCAGATTGAAGAGCCGGTGAAGTGGGCAGTCTTGCTGATCTCTATCCGGTTTGCTTGTAGTTAGGTTCTGATGAGTCTATTCTCTTTTTTTTTGTGAAGAGCTGCTGGCAAGGCAGAAGAAATGAAACTGGACTAGGTAGGAATGGGCCAAGAGGTAGGGCTACCTCGGCACATGCCCAGAAAGGCTTGTCTTTCTGAGCTCTGGAGAGCACTTCCATCTATGGCACTGTCGGATGATGTCACCATATGTGGCTGATGCATCCTGCTTGTCCATGGAGAAAGCTAACAGAATGCTAGGAAGTACAAGGAAAGGAAAGGAGAACAAAGGATTTCATACTGCCTCTATATTGCTTCATAGTGAGACTGCACCTTATAGTTTATACTTTATTAAAACTTGATATGCCACTTCTCAATAGCATATTGAAACAGCTTACATTTAAAAGGAGGGGGGGGGGAGAAAGTAACTACAATTAAAATAGGATAGTTATACAACACTCACAGTACAGAAAAGTAGGATAAGAATGCGGGATAGGATTAAGGGGGAAAATTTAGTAGTTTGAAAATCACCCTGGATGATACTTAGGGTGAGAGATTGTAGGCTTTTTGAAACAGATAAGTTTTGAGGAGTTCCTTGAACTGTTTAAAGGAGAGTTCTAGAAGGAATTCAGATAGGAAAGAGTTCCAGAAACTGTGTTCGAGGAAATACTAGAGTATTCAATGCAGTTCTTGCCTCCTTATCTAAAAGAAAGCTATAGCTGAATTGGGAAAGATATAGAGAAAGGCAAACAAAATGATAAAGGGGATGGAAGGATATCCCTATGAGGAAAGGCTTAAAAGGGTAGGGCTCTTCAACTTGGAGAAGATATGGCTAAGAGGAAACACGATAGAGATCTATAAAATAATGAGTGGAGTGAAATGGATAAATGTGAATTGATGTTTACTCCTACAATGAAGCTCCATAGTGGTACATTTAAGACTAATCGGAGAAAATATTTTTTCGCTCAGTGTGTAATTAGGTTCTGGAATTTTTTGCCAGAGGATGTAATAAAAGCTGTCACTGTAGCTGGGTTTAAAAAAGATTTGGACAGTTCCTGGAGAAAAAGTCCATAAACTACTATTAAAATGGACTATGAAAAATCCACAATCTACTACACATGATTGTGTTTTACCAATGAGACAGAGTGGTTACCAAGATTACCTACAGCTAAGTTACTCCCTGAGGAAGGCAGAACGGCCGAAACACTGCCATTGCAGGAAAGTATTGAATAAAAAGCTTTTTGGACGCATTAGAGGTGGCCCTTTTCTTGCCCTGCTCTCACAGTTTACTGGGAAAAATCCACTGCTTATCCCTGGGATAAGCAGTATGGAATTTGTCTATCTTTTTGGTATCCTGCCTGGTACTTGTAACTTGGATTGGCCACTGTTGGAAACAGGATACTGGGCTTGATGGACCATTGGTCTGACTTGGTATGGCAAATCTTATGTTTTTATATTAAGAAAAAAATACCTTAGCTAATACAGCCAATAGAATATTTCTCTGCTGCAGTTTTTAAATCGTTCCCCAAGAGGGAGCTCTTTAATCTTCCATATACTGGGAGCTGGGGAAAAACTGACTTGGAGCCTTCCATGCTGCAGTTGAATATCCCTCTGGTAGGCACCACAGAGATCAATGAAATTTGACTCTCACTCACCTCCTGGTTACACTTCTCAGTGTTTGCCACCTTCACATAGAGAAGGAAGTCTGCATCAGCCACCCCTGCCCCATCATGCTTCATGACCTCCCGTGGGGCAGATCCATATTCTGGCCAAATGGAAAACCCAGCCAGGTGGTCATCAGGGATCTGCAGAGAAAAGGCCTGGGTTTATCAAGAAGGCTCACGGGCCTGTTTTTATTTTATTAAACATTGCTTGATGTATATGCCCCATGTTGAATCATAATATAATCAAGTCATTAAAAAAATGCAAAACTTTATAACCCCACCTCCCTGTAATAATAAATGAACGAAGATACCATTACTCCTAGGCAAGTCTCGCCATGGTAACTGGGGTTCGGATAGCCGCACCTGTGGGAAAGACAGATATAAGTTGAGAACTCTACAGCTCAATGCCGTTCTCACTTACTCATCCCCCGACGTAAGAGCCTGCTCTGCAGGGTTGATCATCTCAGAGAGATGCTATCCTTCCAGAAGAGGAGAAATGGTATAAAACACCCCACTTTAGAGCCACTAGGTAGAAAGCAGCAGCCGTAACTAAAGACTAACCCTGGCCACTGTGAGTGTTGGCAAAGAACAGAGAAAAATAATAAACAGAGAAAATGATAGCCTATCCATTCTCTCTGTCCAACAGAGCCAGCATTATCCAGAAATGTTATTGCTAAGGGGTCAATGTAATAAGCTGTGCATTAGAGCTGTGTGCTGAACTTCAGTGTATGGTTTCCTAATGCATATGTATAAAAAAGCCAATTATGTCTGGTGCAATAAACTAACTGAATGCAAAAATGTGTTTCAACATGGGAAAGCACACTGATCATCCTGGATACATACATTTTACAGTGTCAGAGATTCTACTGACACCTGAAGGAGCACTGCATGTGCACACATTGTAATATGCAACTATTGAGTTATGCACATTAGATGTGCATATATGGAATGCTAAATGTATATTCTGCAATATAGCACTAGAGCAAGCACCTTAAGGACAGAGCTCATATCATCCAAACTTCACACATACAGATCTCTATATAAATAAATTAAAAATGTTTGTGCACCATCCAAACAAGAGCATTACAAGATACAGCCAAAATGAATGCTCAGAATTTTAACATCAGACTTTTTTTCAAATTGCCTCAAGATATTCTTCATTCCATTTTAATTCATTGCATTTCGCTCACTCTATACCCAAATTCTCCAGGATGAAGCTCTATCTCTCCTGTCATATCTTGTCTGAACTTGGACCAGCTCGGATCCCTACATCTTTTTTATTGGATTTGGCAGCATTGGTATTGAGAGAGAACTACCTTTGTGTTAAGGAATTAATTTTATCAACAAGTTCATGGTGTGGTAAGGGGGCAACTGTAGCCCCTTTGATTTCCACATTACATATGGAGCAATTTGAAGAGCAATGGCTATACTCATCTGTCTACTTTGGAAAGATTACATTAGACAGTAGTTCCTTATCGTCACTCCAGTCCAGTCCCTTTACTACTGGGTTGCGCAACCCTTCCAGCAGCTTGGAGGCTGAGCCCAACCTTTTTGGGGATGGAGCGGTATAAATACCACTGGGACCACCCCTCAACTCCAGTATTCTCAGCCTCCAAGCAGCTGGAGGGTTCCGTAAGCCTAGGGCTTACTGGAGTCCTACCTTATCCTATTTTAGCTAATTTATTTTAGTTAGTTTATTTTGTCCTCTTTATTTGTTTAAGGAGATTGTTTGTTTCCTTGATTGGAATCCTGTACCTTTAATTTTCCTTCTTCCTCTCTCCCCCCCCCTCTCCCCTCCCGGGCCGGGCTGGAGACCGGAGGACTTGCCTGAGCTGCCTGCGGCAGGGGGAAGAAGCATCTCTCCTTGACTTTGGACCGGAGTCCTGCTTCATTTCCAGGAGCTCTCCTGCCTCGCGCCGAAGCCCCGAGGCGGCTGAGCGCTGGAGGCAGCAACGCGAGGGGAAACTACTCGTTCTCCTTCCCCCCCCCCCCCCCCCCCGGCGCAGGGGGTGCGGCCGGGCTTCCCCGGAGCCCCGAATCGGACAACCGACAGATTCGGAGGGCTCACAGGCGGCGAAGTCTGCAGCGGTGGCGACGCGGAGCACTTCCACCTTTCGCAGAGATAAAAGCCAGAACCTCGGGCAGTGAGCAGACGCGCGATCCTCCGTCTCGGACTCCACGTGGCTAAGGCCTAACACGTGTTGAGCCCGCGGAGAGGAATCGCGGCGCGGGCCCTGCTAGCAGAAGAAACTTCAAATTGCAAGTATCAGCCTGGATTGGCAGCATTTCCTTATTAATGTTAAAATTTATTTTATTTTAACCTAATTGCTTTTACCTTAATTTCCTTAGCTTATTCCATTTGCCCGCGAAAACGCTGACTTTGCTTGGGGGAGGGGACATCGCTGTAAAAGCTGTCCTGCTACAGCATTTCTCCCCTGCACATATTTTTGGGGATTGTTTTTCTTTTAGGTTGACTTGGGGGGTGAGTGTAACGCATCCTTTCTGGAAATCATGGCCACTAAGTCAAAGTGCCCATCCTGTGGCACACGGAGGGGCACATCATCAGAGACAGGCATCTGCAGAGCTTGTGCTGCAGTCTCCACCTCCGTAGAGCAAGAGCTCAACCTGCCCATGACCCAAGGACCTCAGATGCCGGGGGACCCCCCGGAGGCGGAGGTGGGGCTCCATTTACCCCCGACGGCTAACACAGAGGTTCTCGCACCCCCTCCGTCCCGCTCCACGACGGATGAAGGGGTCGGAGATCTCTTCTCCCCTGACTTTATCTTATTGCTACACCAAGCATACTGCTTGCGCAAGCAGGGACGTGGATCAGGTGATACAGCTCCCACAGGGGATACCAGACCAGCCAGAACTAGGAGAGCGAGCGGTCAGGAGCCAGGGGTACCCCCCAAACGTACCAGACTAATGAGCGAAGAGATCCTCCCACCCCCTTCTCAGGGCACCCCAGAGGAAGAGGGCTCGGAAAGGGAGCTGGAGGAAGAGCTGGAAGAAGGCGAGATCCCCGAGGAGGACCATTCTCGCATTGTTAGAGTTTTTCGCCGGGAAGAGCTCCCTTCCTTAATCAATGAGTCCCTAAAAGCTCTCAACGTAGTGTCTGACGCCCCGGCGGATGACGAGGCACTAGAAGATCCCTTAATTCAGGCCATCAGAAGGTCCCAAAAAGTCTTCCCTGTCCACAGGGTGGTACGTCAGATGATACAGGAGGAGTGGGACCAACCAGAATCAAACTTGAGAGGGGTACGAACCATGGCTCGCCTCTACCCTCTTCCAGAGTCAGACAAAGAATTGCTGAAATCCCCCAGGGTGGATGCAGCGGTATCAGCAGTCACCAAAAAGACCACTATCCCAGTGGAAGGCGCCACGGCCTTAAGAGATGCCCAGGACAGGAAGGTGGATACGCTCCTGAAACAAGCCTTTGATATAAGCGCTCTCGCCTTGCAAGCCTCTGTCTCAGGAGCTTGGGTGTCTCGGGCCTGTTTAAGGTGGGCTCAGCAGATCCAGTCATCAGAGGAATCATCGGCTGAAACACAAGCCAACTCGGCTAGGCTGGAATCTGGAGCAGCCTATTTAGCTGATAGCCAGTATGACCTCATCAGATCTTTGGCCAAAAACATGGCCTCTGTGGTGGCGGCTAGGCGGTGCCTGTGGCTACGAAATTGGGCAGCGGATGCCTCCTCTAAGTCGCGCCTGGGCAGACTTCCCTTTAAGGGGAAGTTATTATTCGGTGAGGACTTAGAGAAGTTAGTCAAGGATCTGGGGGAGTCTAAGGGAGGCAGGCTCCCGGAAGACAGACAAAAACAGGGGCGCTCCTTTCCCCCAGTACGTACACAGCCCAGAGACTCCCGGAGGTTCCGCCCACCTAGGCCACCCCCCTTTTCCAAGGGCCGTTTTCCCTCAAAGGGGCAAGGTTTCAGGGGGTTCCGGGGAGCGGGCAGAGGCTTTGGCGCAGCCTCTTCCTCCTTCTCGGGCTCCAGAAAACAACAATGAGGAGACGGGGGTCCAGGAGGGAAGGCGCAGGATAGGCGGTCGCTTGACGCTCTTTCTTCCCGCCTGGTCCCGTGTCACGTCCGATCAATGGGTCCTAGAGGTAATCAGAGAAGGCTATGCCCTCGAATTCGCAGAACAAATTCCCCCGGCCTTTGTCCGTTCCCCCTGCGGATCCACTGCAAAAAGGGCAGCAGTAGAGGAAACTCTCGCACACCTAAGGGCGCTAGGGGCCGTGATCCCCGTGCCGCCAAACCAGCGCGGTTCAGGTCGGTACTCGATCTATTTCGTAGTGCCAAAGAAGGAAGGCTCCTTACGACCGATCCTGGATCTAAAACAGGTCAATCGCTGCCTCAGAGTGCCGCACTTCCGGATGGAGACTCTACGTTCTGTCATAGCAGCCGTCAGGGAAAGGGAGTTCCTAACATCTCTCGATTTGACAGAGGCCTACTTGCATATCCCGGTCAGAAAGTCTCACCAACAGTTCCTGAGATTCGCCGTCCCAGGAGGCCACTTTCAATTCCAGGCCCTACCCTTCGGCCTAGCTACGGCTCCCAGAACATTCACCAAGGTAATGGTGGTGGTAGCGGCCTTCCTCCGGAAGGAGGGAATATTAGTTCACCCTTACTTAGACGATTGGCTGATCCGGGCAAAGTCCGAAGAAGAAAGTCTCTCGGCTACGGCAAGAGTAATCCAGGTCCTAGAGGACTTGGGCTGGGTCATCAACCGAGCAAAGAGCAGACTGACTCCCTCCCAGGAACTCGAGTACCTCGGGGCAAGATTCGACACCAACAACGGCAGGGTGTTCCTGTCACGAACAAGGTCAAGGGATCTAAGACTTCTAGTCTCTCAGTTCCTGGCCAGAAGAAGCCCCTCGGCATGGCATTATCTTCAGCTTCTGGGAACAATGGCGGCGGCAATAGAGGTAGTGCCTTGGGCCAGGGCCCACATGCGTCCCTTACAACGGTCCCTGTTGCGGCGGTGGTCGCCTCAGCATCATCCCCTTTCTCTGCAGTTACCTTGCGCCCCAAGGACCAAACAGGCACTCCACTGGTGGAGATGCCCAAGGAACCTGGACCGCGGGATGCCTCTAGAACCCCCTCAGTGGGTATTATTGACGACGGATGCCAGTCTATCAGGCTGGGGAGCACACTGCGGAGACCGCTTCGTCCAGGGGCTCTGGACACCGTTAGAATCGCAATGGCCCATCAACAGACTGGAATTACGGGCCGTCTCCCTAGCACTCAAGGCTATCCAGGACTTGGTACAGGGACGAGCAATTCGCGTCCTCTCCGACAATGTCACCGCGGTGGCCTACATCAACCACCAGGGAGGCACCAGCAGCCACGGTCTCGAGAAGGAGGCGGGCGCCCTCTTCCAGTGGGCGGAAGCCCATCTGCAGGCACTTTCAGCTCAACACGTGGCGGGCGCGGACAACGTCATAGCCGACTTCCTCAGCAGGTGCAAGATAGACCACGGGGAGTGGGAACTGGAACAGAAGACCTTCAGTCAAATAGTAGATCGCTAGGGAGTCCCAGTCATGGACCTCATGGCACGCTTCTCGTCAGCCAAGGTGGACAGATTCTTCAGTCGGCGGAAGGAAAGAATGTCAGAAGGCCTGGATGCCCTCTCCCAAAAGTGGCCTTCGGAGGGCCTCCTCTATGTATTCCCCCCTTGGGCTCTCATCGGAAAGGTCCTCCAGCGAATAGAGGCACACCAAGGATTGGTAATCCTCATAGCCCCGGATTGGCCTCGCCGTCCCTGGTACGCGGATCTGGTGAGGATGATCGCCGACCATCCCTGGCGGCTCCCTTGCAAGAGGGATCTGCTAAGCCAAGGTCCGGTGCTCATGCCACACGTGGAGCGGTTCTCGCTTACGGCTTGGCTATTGAAAGGGCACGGCTCCTGAAACGAGGTTACTCAGGCGCAGTAGTCTCAACCCTGCTACAAGCCAAGAAGCGCTCGACCTGCCTATCTTACGTACGAGTTTGGCGCATCTTCGAATCCTGGTGCGCGGAGCACCAAAAGAAGCCACTCTCGGCCTCGGTCCCGGAGGTCCTGGAATTCTTGCAGGCAGGGTTGGACAAGGGTCTGGCCCACAGCTCCCTTAGGGTCCAGCTCGCGGCCATCGCGTGCTACAGAGGCAAGGTCCGTGGGAAACCCCTCGGGGCCCACACTGATGTCTCAAGGTTCCTAAGAGCGGTGAGACGCCTGCGCCCACAACGGAGGTCAATCATTCCCCCTTGGGATCTCAACCTGGTGCTAAATGCCTTGATCGGGAATCCCTTTGAACCATTAAAGGAGGCCTCCCTAAAAGATTTAACCCTGAAGACTGTCTTCCTAATCGCCATCTGTTCGGCCAGGAGGATCTCGGAACTACAAGCGCTCTCCGCTCAGCCGCCTTTTCTGTCATTTCTCAAGGACAAAGTAGTTCTGCGCACGGTTCCCTCCTTCTTGCCTAAGGTTATATCCCCCTTTCATATGAACCAGACGGTGACCCTCCCGGCCTTCGACAAAGAAGGGGTGGAAGCCAGGGATAGCAAGCTTCGACTCCTAGACATCCGGAGAACCCTGAAGCGATACCTCTCTCGCACAGCGCCCTTCAGAAAGTCCGACCGACTATTCATCCAGTTCGGGGGCCCACACAAAGGGGAGGCGGCGGCCAAGTCCTCTATCTCTAGATGGATCAGGGAGGCGATAGCCTCCGCCTATATCCTGAAGGGAAAGCAAGTTCCCGTGGGCCTGCGGGCACATTCTACTAGGGCGCAGGCTACCTCGTGGGCGGAATTCAGTCTAGTCCCTCCCCTGGACATATGTAGGGCGGCGACTTGGTCCTCTCTCCATACCTTCACCAAGCATTACAGGTTAGACGTTCAGAGTGCAGCGGACGCTCGTTTTGGCCTGGCGGTTCTTCATTCCGGTATGCCGGACCCCACCCAGGGTTGAACTGCTCGGGTACATCCCAGTAGTAAAGGGACTGGACTGGAGTGACGATAAGGAAATAGTAATTAGATCTTACCTGCTAATTAGTGTTCCTGAAGGAACGACAGTCCAGTCCCTGATCCCTCCCGATTCCGGCTAAAGTTGACATCTATTGGTTATAGGTAAGCAGCGGAATGAACGCAGACCTTCGGAAGAGATGCAGATCATTTCAACGAGCGCAGACCCGCGGCGGCAAGCTCGGGCAAACCCACACCGTCCATTCCCATTCCTCATTTCCTCTCCTTATGATACCAGAAAAAAAAAAAAAAAAAAAAAATTTTATCCTTTAAATAAGTTAATGCGTTATTTTTCTTAAAATGTTTGTTACGTAGGTTGGTTACAATAGTTGGTTATATCTGCTTTTTCATTCGAATACTGGAGTTGAGGGGTGGTCCCAGTGGTATTTATACCGCTCCATCCCCAAAAAGGTTGGGCTCAGCCTCCAAGCTGCTGGAAGGTTTGCGCAACCCAGTAGTAAAGGGACTGGACTGTCGTTCCTTCAGGAACACTAATTAGCAGGTAAGATCTAATTACTATTTTTTGTATAAAAAGCAGTATGGTTGAAGAACTAGAACTATTTGCTCAATGGATAAATATGGTGAATTAAAATTAACTGTGAAATTTCACTATTGTTAGATTGAATTTCTGGACGTACTGGTGAAAAAGCGACATTGTAATTTAGCTACTTCACTATATCGGAAACCAGTAGAGAAAAATTGCATTCTCCAGTATCATAGCTGTCATCCTTTAAAGCTAAAGAATAGCATCCCAATGAGCCAGTTTCTACAGATAAAATGCATCTGTTCAAGCTCTGAGGATTTTTTGAAAGCAGCCAAAGATCTTTTGACACAATATGAAGAACGAGGTTATTCTATGAAGATTAGTAGTAGGGCCTTTAAAAGAGTTAGAAATGCCCAGTGGGATCATTTACTAACATACCGTGAATAGCAGATGGGGGATACTGATGATAAGGAAGATAAATGTTGTATTTTGCCATTTTTCTGCTTTACTCCAAAATTTACTACAGTTATTATTTTTGGCATACTCTTACTCTGCCATGGAATCTTTTCATGTGTCCCTGTGATTGCATATTATCATGGACTGATCATTGGGGAGCAGTTGTCAACATCAAGATACATTATTGAAGATCGTAGACAATTGAGAATGAGGCCATGGCCATTGCTCTTGATGTGAGTGTGGTGTTGATTGGTTGAACTTTGTGGATGGAAAAGTAATTATGGTTTCCTTATCGTTCCTCCAGCTTAGTCCTCAACGAATGGGTTGTGCACCTCCTCCTGCAGCATGAAGACTGGACCAATCAAATTTCAGTACCACTGGAATCAGCATCCCAGCCATCTCTGGAACTCCAGTGTGTCCAGTCTTCATGCAGCAGGAAGACGTTAGTGAGCTTAGCTGGGCTCACTAGTTCCTCAGTTTTAGTTATTTTCAATTAGCTAACCTTTTGACTATTTTATTTTGTGTCCTCATAGGACTTCTTTGCTTTCTTAAATTAAGGGTTACTGTTTCTTTAAATTTTCCCTTCTCCTTTCGGCACTCCGTGGGGGGGGGGGGGGCCTGAAGAAGGTTCCTCTTCTGCCCAGCCTAAGCCGCTTGTATTTTCTTCTCTGTTCCCTTTGATCAATTAGGATCTCTGTCCCAGGGCTCTTCGGGACAGAGCTCCTGCGGCGGCTACGTTGCAGCTCCTCTCCTGCGGGTAGAGAGCCTGCTCAAGGAGTGCCGGTAAGTGCGGGCGGCTGTCGGGGGTCAGAGCCTGTTCTGTTTTCACAGTCTTTATCTCCTGCTCAGCTCGTCGGGGCTTCCCTGCGATTTTGTGTTTTTGCTTTGGGGGGCCGCCGGAGCGTTAACGGTCCCGGTGTGCGGACTCAGTCGGCAGTGGGGATTGTTGGTTTTTCGGGTCATTTTGCCAGCGCGGAGCAGAAGCGTGCCAAAATCCTCTTGCTGCCGCGGCCATTTTACAGTCCCGGTTCTTTCCGCGTGTGGAGCACGCGGCGGTTTGCTTCTCCCTTTTATTCATTTTTAGGCATTTTTATACATTTTTTTTCTTCATTTGGTTTCGTTTCCTTTCCTTTCTGGTACCTCAGTTTTGGCATTTTTAGTCTTTTCGCGTGTCTTGGGTCTCCTTGCCTTCGGGGAATTTAGCTCCCTCCGCTGAGGGGGGGGGGGAGGGGAGAGGGTTCTCACTCTCCTCGTCCTTATTATTTGTAGGGCTATTGGTTACTCTTTTGTTATTTTAGCGTTGCTAAACCCCGGGTATAGTTCGTTGTGGAGTTACAACATTTAAAAAAAAAAAGGAAAGGCACTTCCCTTCTCTGCCTAGCTATGGGCTCTTAGCTGCCCAGTCTCCCAGTTTGTGGACTGGTTTTTTGTTCTGGATCACTGCAACATTTTTGCCCTGCAGTGTTCTGTGGCAGTTTATCCTTTTTCCATAAATATCTCAGGGTGTTTCCATGCCCACGGGGTCCCTTTGTATGATTTGTGGATCTCGGCGGAGCGCACCTTCTGAGACAGGTGTCTGCCCACGCTGTACGTCAGTGTCTCTCAGTATGGAGCAGCATCTGGAGAGTTCCTTGGCTGCAGGGACGCCTCCTGGTTCCGCAGCGGGGGAGTTGGAGTCCCCTCTGGAGGGTCCATCAGGGATGCCTTTTGCGGTTTCTTTAGCCTCGGGGGGGCAATCTGACCTAGGGGGAGTCTTGCCCTCGGAGGATTTTTCTCCAGAGTTTGTTTTGCTGATGCATCAGGCGTTCTGCCGTAGGCGCCAGAGCATGGGCGCTACTTCTCTTGCAGCACCAGGAGTGACGGCGGAGAGACCGTTGTCCGGCGTCAAAGCTCCTAAACGTCCACGCCTGCAAGAGTCCTTCCAGTCGGAGGCGGATTGGCCTGAAGGAGAGGATCTGGACTTCGATCTGGAAGCGGATGGGGAGGCCTTGGAAGAGGGCGCACTCCCTGAACCAGAGGATCAGGCAAAGATTATTCGTGTGTTCAGGCGCGAGGAATTACCCGCTCTTGTTTCGGAGGCACTTCAGACTCTTGGTTTGGCCCCTGCGCCTCCGGTGGAAGAGGCGGACGGTGCGGACCCGATTATTCAGGCGGTTCGTCAGACTAACGTGGTTTTTCCCATTCACCGGGTAATTGACCAGATGATTCAGTCTGAGTGGGATACTCCGGAATCGGGTCTCAAGGGGGTAAAGGTCATGCGTCGACTCTACCCTATGTCGGACAACGATCTTGAGCGTTTCCGTTCTCCAAAGGTCGATGCAGCTGTGTCGGCGGTGACTAAGAAAACCACGATTCCGGTGGAAGGTAGTGCGGCTTTGAAAGAGCCACAGGACCGGAAAATGGACGGGCTGTTGAAACAGGCGTTTGAGGCGGATGCCATTGCATTGCAGGCCTCTGTTTGTGGAGCCTGGGTTGCCCGGGCCTGTCTGCGCTGGGTTCAGCGGCTTCAACAATCGCACACCTTGGAGGCTGAGATGTTAAGTGAGCTCCACCGCTTGGAATCTGGTTCGGCGTATTTGGCAGATGTACATTATGATCTCATCAGGGCTCTATCCAATAGCATGGCTTCTGTGGTAGCGTCCCGCAGAGCCCTTTGGTTAAAGAATTGGGCGGCCGATGGTTCGTCCAAGTCCCGGTTAGGCAAACTGCCTTTTAAGGGTCAGTTGCTGTTTGGTGAGGATTTGGATAAGCTGGTCAAGGATTTGGGTGAGTCCAAGGGCGGTCGCCTTCCGGAAGATAGGCCGAAGCGAGGTCGGTCGCTTCCGGCAGTTCGGGGGCAGTTTCGAGACTTTCGCAAGTTTCGGTCGCCCCGTCCTGGTGGATTTCAGCGGGGCCGATATCTCTCGCGGACATCAAGTTTTCGAGGTTTTCGAGGAGCCAGTAGAGGATTCGCGACTGCCACGTCTTCGTCCGCCCGCAAGCCCCAATGAAGAGTTGCGGGTCCGGGTGGAGACTCCAGTGATTGGCGGACGCCTTCGACACTTTCTTTCCGCTTGGGCCCAGATTACTTCCGACCAGTGGGTCTTGGACATCATCCGGGACGGGTATGTTTTGGATTTGGCCAGACCCGTGCTGGATTCCTTTGTAGCGTCTCCCTGCCGGGGAGAACGCAAGACAACTCAGGTTCGGCAGACTCTCGATCGTCTTGTTCAACTCGGGGCGGTAGTACCCGTTCCGCAGGCGGAATATGGTCTGGGAAGATATTCCATTTATTTCGTGGTGCCAAAGAAGGATACTTCTCTTCGCCCCATTCTGGATCTCAAAGGCGTGAACCGCTGCCTGCGGGTGCCCCACTTTCGAATGGAATCCCTGCGGTCCGTGCTGGTCGCCGTCCGCAAGGGCGAGTTCCTCACGTCCCTCGACCTCACGGAGGCCTATCTCCATATCCCTATTCGGGAAGACCAACAACAGTATCTCCGCTTTGCTCTGCCGTGGGGGCACTTCCAGTTCCAAGCGTTGCCCTTCGGGCTCGCGACCGCGCCGCGAGTGTTCACCAAGATCATGGTGGTCGTAGCAGCAGCCCTCCGCAAGGAAGGGGTGCTGGTCCATCCTTATCTGGACGATTGGTTGATTCGCGGAAAGTCTCGCGCGGAGAGCCTAGCGACCACTTCCAAAGTCGTAGCGCTATTGCAGTCTCTCAGCTGGGTGGTCAACCCGCGCAAGAGCCATTTGGTACCGACGCAGACCCTCGAGTATTTGGGGGTTCGGTTCGATACTCGCGGGGGATCCGTTTTTCTTCCTGACCGCAGGGTGTTGACACTTCGGTCTCTCGTGCGACGTTTTCGGCAGACTCCCGCTCCGTCGGCCTGGCACTACCTTCAGTTGTTGGGGACGATGGCAGCTTCCCTGGAGGTGGTACCTTGGGCTCGCTTTCACATGCAATCGCTTCAGAGAGCATTGCTCAGTCGTTGGTCCAACCAGTCCGATTCCCTGAACAAACGTCTCCTTTGCCCGCTGGCGGTTCGGAGGGATCTGCGATGGTGGCTTCGGCCGTCTTTGCTCCAGGCGGGAATGCCCCTGGAACAGCCGATCTGGGTGCCTCTATTGACGGATGCTTGTCTGACGGGATGGGGCGCTCATTGCGGCGAGAAGTTCGCTCAGGGACTCTGGTCTCCGGAGGAGAGCACTTGGTCGATCAACCGCCTGGAGCTTCGTGCCGTGCGGTTGGCGTTACACCACTTCGAGACTCTGATATCATCTCGGGCTGTACGGGTACTCTCCGACAATGCTGCGACCGTGGCGTACATAAACCGGCAGGGCGGTACCGGAAGCGTCGGCTTGGAAACGGAGGCTCGGCTGTTGTTCGAGTGGATCGAGCCCCGTCTGCAGGCTATATCGGCAGCGCACATTGCCGGGAAAGACGTGACGACAGATTTTCTCAGCAGAGTGCAGGTGGATCCCGGCGAATGGGAACTCCATCCCAGAGTGTTCGCACAGCTGGTTCAGCGTTGGGGCCAGCCGGTGATGGACCTGATGGCCACCTTGCGTTCCGCAAAGGCAGCTCGCTTCTACAGTCGCCGAAGGGAGCCGATGTCCGAGGGCATCGATGCTCTCTTGCAAACTTGGCCATCCAAGGGTCTTCTTTACATGTTTCCTCCGTGGCCCCTTCTGGGTCGCGTGATTCAGCGTATCGAAGCTCACCGGGGTCGGGTGCTGTTGATCGCGCCGGATTGACCTCGACGTCCTTGGTATGCCGATCTGATGAGGTTGGTGGACGGATCCCCGTGGCGGCTTCCCCTGGATTCGGATCTGCTGTGTCAGGGTCCCCTTCGCATGCCGCAAGTGGGGAGATTCTCTCTTATGGCCTGGCTATTGAAAGGGCTCGGCTAAGGAAGCGCGGTTATTCCAAGTCTGTTGTGGCCACGTTGTTACAGGCACGCAAGCGATCCACTTCGCTGGCCTATGTACGGGTCTGGCGTATTTTTGAGGATTGGTGCTCTCGGCGTCAGGTTCGGGCTGCTACGGCGTCTCTTCCGGTGATACTCGATTTTTTGCAGGACGGTTTTGCTAAAGGTTTGGCCGCTAGCTCTTTGCGGGTACAGTTGGCGGCGCTTTCGTGCTACCGCGGTAAGGTTCACGGCATTTCGCTGGGTGCCCATGCTGATGTGGTTCGTTTCTTGCGGGCCGTTTCTAGGCTTCGGCCGGCTCGCCGGATTTCTGTGCCTTCGTGGGATCTTAACTTGGTCCTGCGGTCTCTCAGTGCGGCTCCCTTTGAGCCTCTTTCTCAGTGTTCAGTGAAGGATTTGACGCTTAAAACAGTGTTCTTGGTGGCAATTTGTTCGGCGCGGCGTATCTCTAAGCTTCAGACTCTTTCTTGCAGAGAGCCTTTTCTGTCCTTCTCGGCTCAGAAAGTGGTTCTGCGGCCGGTGCCTTTCTTTTTGCCTAAGGTATCTTCTCCCTTTCACTTGAACCAGGTGGTATCGCTCCCGGTGTTTCCCGCGTCGGAGGAGCAGGCGTCAGATCGTGGTCTTCATTGTTTGGATCTCAAGAGGGTTTTACGTCGCTATTTGAAGGTCACCAGCGACTTTCGTAAGTCTGATCGTTTGTTTGTACTCTTTGGAGGTCCTCGGAAAGGTGAGGCGGCGGCGAAAGCCTCCATCGCTCGGTGGATTAAGGAGGCGATAGGCTCGGCTTATCTTTTACATGGTCGGGTGCCGCCTGCTGGATTGCGCGCGCGCTCATTCTACCAGGGCGCAGGCGGCGTCCTGGGCCGAGTTTGGTTTGGTCTCGCCAGTGGATATTTGTAAGGCGGCGACGTGGTCTTCTCTACACACTTTCAGTAAGCACTATCGACTTGATGTCTTGGCGGCGGAAGATGCCAGTTTTGGTTCCGCGGTGTTGCGTGCCGGCTGGAAGAATCCCGCCCGTTAGGCTGCTCTGTTACATCCCATTCGTTGAGGACTAAGCTGGAGGAACGATAAGGAAGTAGTAATTACACTTACCTGGTAATTGTAGTTCCTTGAGAGACGACAGCTTAGTCCTCCTTCCCTCCCTATACTTTTTCTTTGGTCCGGCACGCCTTGTGTTCAGAAGTACGTATGCCCAGGTGAGTGTGTCTCTTGATTTCCTTCTTTCGCTCTGCTGTTTGCCTTTTTTCTTCGCTTTCCGCTTAGGCTGTGGCAGGAGCGGGACATTCTGTGTCCCGCAAATCTATCGATCGCAACACTTTTTTACATCACGATAGTGCACATCCTCCTCAACTGAAGAATAGCTTACCTTTATCTCAATTTTTGTGGTACCGGCGCAACTGTTCAGATGTGAAGACCTACAAGGAACAGGCAGCAGGTCTAAAAAAGAATTTTCTTGACCGTGGTTATCCATTTTCCTTAGTACAAAAGGCCTATCAACGAGCTTTACACAATAATCGAGATTTATTATTGGTTCCCAAGAGCAATTTGGCAGAACCGAGTACGAATTGTAACATCAATTTTATCACCTCTTATTCTCCAATTAGTTCAGGTTTGCAGAAGATTTTGAGGAAACATCGAGCGATACTTCAGCTGGTCCCTGGTATGCAAAATACATCTATACACTGCGTATGGAAATGCAGCCGAAATTTAAAAGAGCTTTTAAGTCCTACAAAATTGCGTAATATAATGGTGACCAGCCCTATAGCTTCTCCGATAGGACACAGCAGGTGCGGTCACTGTACGGTATGTAATATCACGATGAAATGCTCGCATTTTGATCACAAGGGCATTACTTATAAATTGAGGCATACCACCACTTGTGAGTCTACCTATGTAGTATATGCAGTAAAATGTCCCTGCAATTTGCTATATATTGGCAAAACGATCCGTCCCTTTAAAGTTCGGATGAAAGAACATGAAAGTAGGCTTCGCTGTGTTAAAAAAGAAGCTCCTCTAGTAGAACATTGTATGTCACATCAACATGTTTTTGCCCAACTGTGTTGTTGGGTTATTGAACAAGTGACAGGAGGTGCACAAGGGCGATCTCGGGACCAACAATTACTTTACCGTGAACAATGGTGGATCTACACTTTAGACACGGTGCAGCCGGGGGGCCTCAACTTCAGCATTGATTGGGCAGTTTGTGTTTAATGGTCCACCAATAGTAACACAGCTTGATTTTACTCGGGCCGACAGAGACATTTAAAAATGGCAGCTTTCTTTCCTAGTCCGCATGCACGGCGTTTTTTGGCTTCCCCAGAGAACGAGCGGGAGTGAGAGCCTTCACATAAGAAGCTGTGCTGAGATAAGGATGGGCGGGTATTTTCTTTTGTATTTTAATGTGGTTTTAACATCATGAAAGATTTTTCTAAGCAGTATTATTCAGTCACTATTGATGTCATTTCTTGCAGGATATTTTGTTGCTGGAGTCCCTTGAGAAACCCATTTGTGGAGAAACGCATGGGCGCCTTTCATTGCTGGCGTTGGGACACACTCTTTTCAGCAACACAGTACCAAGGACACTGAAAGTAATTAACGAAAGTCAAAAACAGAAACGAATATAACAAGCATTTAAAGGAATTCTTTTGGCACATGTTACCATACAATAAGATGAGTATTTTTCTTTATTTAAATTAATGAAGTATTACAATTGATATGCCATTCGATCCTTTTTACCAGAGCCATTGATGTAACACCAGCACGAAATAAGGACATTCCGATGGTTCCTATATTTTAAGTGCTATTGGTTGATTCTGAGGCTCAGTTTCTGACAATATAGAAATACTGAATAACGAGTTTGGTTAATTCATTGAATGAGGTTTGGTTTCAATACACTTAAGTATTCATTCATTTAAAACGACCAATTTTTAGTTTAATGTTTTTTCCAAGACTAGGCTCAGAAAACTCCCCTTCAAGAGTAAGTTGCTGTTTGGAGAGGCCCTGGATAAACTGATGAAAGACTTGGGAGATTCAAAAGGGGTGTGCCTGCTGGAGGATCGCTCTAAAGGACCCAAGCAGAGTACACCACAACATGGTCAGCCTAGGGACGTTTGGCTTTTCAGGCGAGTCGCTTTACCCCCTACCAGCATGGTCACTACAGCACACAGGGACAGTTCTTTTGGGGATACCGAGGATCTGGAAGGGGGTTTTACTCTGCATCCCAACCCCCTGCAAAAAAAATCCCAATGAAGCTATGAAGGCCTAGGCCAGGGGTCGGCAACCCGCGGCTCCGGAGCCGCATGCGGCTCTTTCTCACCTTTGCCGCGGCTCCGGAGCACACTGCCCGCCCGGTATTAAAACGTGGCGTTATGGGCTCCCTCCATTCTTCTGCAGCCGCGGCTCCCTGCCTCTTAAGGAACCGCGGCTGTGCTTTTAAAATCATCTCGGAGTCCTTCCTGTCTTGACGGGCTCCGTGCAGCATTGTCCCGCCTCTAAAGGAAGATTTGGAGGCGGGACAATGCTGCACGGAGCCCGTCAAGACAGGAATGGCTCCGAGTTGATTTGAAAAGCACAGCCGCGGTTCCCTAGGAGGCAGGGGGCCGCGGCGGCAGAAGAAGGGAGGGTGCTGACAGGGAGGGGGGGGGGCTGACAGGGAGGGTGGGAGCAGATATGGATGGATGGAGGGAGGGGGGCTGACATGGAGGGATGGAGGGGGGTGACATGGATGGAGGGGGGCTGACATGGATGGATGGAGGGAGGGGGGCTGACATGGAGGGAGGGAGCTGATATGGATGGAGGGAGGGGGCTGACATGGAGGGATGGAGGGGCTGACATGGAGGGAGGGAGCTGATATGGAGGGAGGGGGGCTGACCTGGAGGGAGGGAGCTGATTTGGCTGGAGGGAGGGGGCTGACATGGAGGGATGGAGGGGGCTGACATGGAGGGAGGGGGCTGACATGGAGGGAGGGGGGCTGATATGGATGGATGGATGGAGGGAGGGGGGCTGACATGGAGGGAGGGAGCTGATATGGATGGAGGGAGGGGGGCTGACATGGAGGGATGGAGGGGGCTGATATGGATGGAGGGAGGGGGGATGACATGGAGGGATTGGGGAGGCGGGCTGACATGGAGGGAGGGAGCTGATATGGATGGAGGGAGGGAGGGAGGGGGCTGACATGGAGGGATGGAGCACTGATAATGGGGTTGAGGGGACGAGCACTGGAAATGAGCTGATTAGGGGAGGCTAGGACTGGTAATGATTTGATGGGGGTAGGACTGGTATTGGGCTGATTAGGGGAGGCTAGCACTGGTAATGGGGTTGAGGGGGGATTAGCACTGGAAGCGAGCTGATTGGGGGGCTTTGACTGGGCATGGGCTGATTGTGGGGAGGGGAGGATAGAGCTGCTGGCCCTGGAAGATAACTGGGGGCTAAGGCTACAAATGGGCTGATATGAGGGGATGGGAGAATGGAACTGGATCTGAGAGGGGCTGCCATGGTATTTGTACTAGAAGGGACTGGTCAGTGGGGAAGGAGAGGGACTGGAAGGAAATGGACACCAGTGGCAATCATGGGAATGCAAGTTGACATTGGAAGGTACTGGGAGTGAGGACTGGAAAGGGGCTGATATTGGGGAGGGTTACTGGGACTGGAAATAGGCTGATGGAAAGAAGTGAAGAAAACGAAAGAAGAGATAAGAAATGGCAGATGGACCATAGACCACAGAAAGAGAGCCAAGAGAAGAAAGGAAAGCAGAAGCCTCAGATCGGGACCAGCATGATCAAAGAATAAATTGGTCAGACAACAAAGGTAGAAAAAATAATTTTATTTCATATTAGTGATTTGACTACAAAATAATCATCATTTTGAAATCAAATATTGTTACTTGTTGTTGTGATATTTTCTGGCGTATTTTTTTTGGTGTGCGAAGGAAGAGGGGTAGTCTTATACGGCGAGTATAGGCCAAACACCTATATTTTAACAGGAAAAGTAGGGGGTCGTATATAGCATTAAGGTAAGAAACAATATATGCAGTGTTAGATTTGTTTTAAATGTCGCAATGGTTTTGCGGCTCCCAGGTTTTTTTTTCCCTTCGGAAACGGGTCCAAGTGGCTCTTTATGTCTTAAAGGTTGCAGACCCCTGGCCTAGGCAGTCAGTTGCCTTAGATCAAGAGCATGCGATGGACGTGATCTACCTAGATTTCAGCAAAGCCTTTGATACTGTTCCTCATAGGAGGATTATCAATAAACTGAACAGCCTAGGGGATGGTTTTCAAGGTGGTGAACTGGATCAGAAATTGGTTGACTGACAGACGACAAAAGGAGATGGTAAACGGAACTCACTCAGATGAAAGGAAGGTGATTAGTGGCGGGCCCCAGGGATCGGTCCTGGGACCAGTACTGTTCAATGTATTTGTGAGTGATATTGCTGAAGGACTGAATGGAAAAGTCTGTCGTTTTGCAGATGACACAAAAATTTGCAACAGAGTGGACTCCCCTGAGGGAGTGGATAACATGAGGAAAGATATACAAAAGCTGGAAGAATGGTCTATTGCTTGGCAGTTAAGATTTAATGTGAAGAAGTGCAATGTCATGCACTTGGGATGCTGAAATCCAAGGGAATTATATGCGATAGGGGGCAAGAGGTTGGTGTGCACGGACCAGGAGAAGGACCTCGGAATGATTGTTTCTGAGGATCTCAAGGTGGCAATACAGTGTGACAAGGCAGTGGCCAAAGCCAGAGGGATGCTGGGTTGCATACAGAGAGGAATTACCAGTAGAAGAGAAGAGGTACTAATGCCACTATACAAGTCGCTAGTGAGGCCTCACTTGTAGTATTGTGTTTAGTTTTGGAGACCATGGGGCTTGTTTACAAAGCTGCGGTAGTGGTTTCCGATCCCTATCAGAGCCGCGGCCCCATTGATTTCAATGGGGCCGCGGCTCTGATAACGATCGGAAACCTCTACCGCAGCTTTGTAAACAAGCCCCCATATCTCACAAAGGATATAAAAAGATTGGAAATGGTTCAGAGGAAGGCGACCAAAATGATTTGGAGCCTGGGCCAGAAGATGTATGAGAAGAGACTTGAAGACCTAAATATGTATACAGTAGAGGAGAGGAGGGACAGAGGAGATATGATATAGACCTTTAAATACTTAAAGAGTATTAATGAAAGCCGAGGAGGAAGTAAGATGGTGGCAGGAAGGAGCATCGCTGGTTAGCTGCTTCTGTTCCCTGAGTCTGCTCCTTGGAGTATGATTTTGAGGAACCTGTGTCTTTTGGGGAGACTGCTAGGTACTTATGACCTAGATTGGCCACTGTTGGAAACAGGATACTGGGCTTGATGGACCTTGGTCTGACCCAGTATGGCATATCTTCTGTTTTTATTTGCAACTGAAGAATGGGTCACCGAAAGCGAAAGCAGGTAAACCTACCCTGGGCAGAAGACCTTGGATTTTTGAGATTTTTCATGCAGTGCTGGAGCGGTGTCTTTGACAGGGCCATTAGAAGAGCTATCGGCTCTGTGTGCTTCAGGAGTGCAGCTTTCTCTGGAGCTGCATACTGCCCCACCAAGACCCAGAATTGTATGGCCAGTTGAAGCTGTGCTCCCCTCCAGCTTGCCGACGAGCATGCCGTTGAAGGGGGGTGAAGAGTGCATTTCACTGGTAGGAGCAGTTTCTCTAGAGAGTGGGATGCTGTGCGGAGGGGCAGTGAAGCCATTGCTTCTGCTGTGGAGGCACAAAAAATCGCTGGGTCTATTAGAGCAAATAACCAAAATTGTATAATGATTGCTCCAATCCACAAAATACAGAAATTACCTTAATCAGGGAACAGGTCTCAGACTTGAAGGGGTGGAACCCAGGAGGTAAACCTTTGCTGTGGTTAACCAACCCCGTATTTTGCATCAAGGACCTTTCCGTTCCCCCACTCTATAGTATTAAGCATAAAATCTGCTTCAAATAAACTCAATTAATTCTGCGGTATTACTTCCATACAAGTTGATAAAGATGTTCTCTTCAGTAAAAATACAGCATGACTTTTCTGTTCGTGCAAACACTAAAAAACTGAAGAGTCCATTGTACTACGATACTCTCTTCAGTAAAAAGACAAATTGACTTTTCTGTTCATGCAAACATTGAAAAACTGAAGAGTATGTTTATGTTTATGTTTAATTAAAATTTGATATACCGCCCACACCAAAATAGGCGTCTGGGTGGTTTACAATTAAAATTACATAGCTGCAGAAACTGGGAAAGGAACGCCATCATTAAAAACAGTAAAGAGGAAAGAAGTATAAAACAAATAAAAACGAAGACATGACTACAAGGGTAAGTCAGAAGGACAGCAAGAGAGAAAAGCAAACAAAAGGGCAGGCTATGGGGGGAGGTTGAATGCCGTGGTGAATAGGTGGGTTTTTAACTTTGTTTTGAAATGCTGGAGAGATGTTTCAGTGCGGAGGGAAAGAGGGAGTGAATTCCAGAGACGTGGACCCAGGAAATAAAAAGCGGAAGAACGGGTGGATTCCAGATGGGCATGCGCAGGGGGGGGGGAAGGAACATGCGATTAAGATGAATGGAGCGGAGGGAACGGTAAGGGGTATGAAAGTGAACCTGATCGGCAAGATAGAGAGGAACACCTGTGAAGAGAGCCCTGTGAACAAAAACTAGGATCTTATAGTGGATACGAAAGGATACCGGTAACCAGTGTTGTTGTAGGAGGAGAGGGGTGACATGATCGTACCGGGAGGTGTGAGTTAAGAGGCGGACTGCGGTATTCTGTACACGTTGGATACGAGCAATTTGGGACTTTGGGAGACCTGCCAGGACGACATTGCAATAGTCGAGCCTGGATATGACTAGAGAGAGCAACAGTGTAGCTAAAGCAGGAGGAGAAAGGAAAGGACGAACAGCTCGTAGTTGTTTAAGAGAAAGAAAAGACCGCTGGACGACTGAGGAAATGTGCTCCCGAAAGGACAGAGAGGAGTCAAGAACCACACCGAGATAACGAAAGGAAGAAACCAAGGGAACAGGCTGGGAAGAAAAGATCGGAGCACAGGTGGGTGAGGTGCTCCCTAGTGTAAACCAAGTGGCAAATGACTTAGAAGGGTTAACGTGGAGGTAGTTAGAAGAGAACCAGGAGGCAACAGCAGAAAGACAACGGTTAAGAGGTGAAATGTCTGGGTTAAGAGAGTCAGTATGGTGTATGAAAAGAATATCATCCGCGTAATAATACGCGGAGATACCGAATTGCTGGACAACAAGGGCTAGGGGGGCCAGGAAGATGTTGAAAAGAAGTGGAGCGAGAACAGAACCCTGGGGTACACCGCAGGAAAGAGGGGTTGGAGCAGAGGTAGAGGACCCAGATACAACAGTGAAGGAGCGGTTGAAGAGAAAAGAGTGAAACCATCGAAGAACCGTACCAGAGATACCAGCGTCGTGAAGACGTGCAAGAAGAGTGCGATGGTCCATCAGGTCAAAAGCTGCAGAGTAAATTTTTATACTCTATTGTCCTGGCTGAAATAGATTCAGTATGAGCAAACTTAGCTTCAATCCCGACGCTGATCCTGCGCGCTTAGGCGTTTCACCGCACAAGCGGTTTCCTCGGGGGATTCAACTTTCACACTGTGCCAGATAAACAGGTAATCATGCAGCTCAAATTATGCTTCCTTAGATAGCTTTCTGCTCCTCTGAAATGAACAAAAAAGCATCTTAATCAGTATTTTTCGACAATCCAATGTGGACATTGCAACAGAAAAAACTCACTCCTACCATTCATCTCATTCCTCCATATTCCTCTCAATGAAAAAATGCCGCGCATGAGTGTAGCTTCCCTCCCACTCCTATTTAAAGGCAGACGAAGCAATTGAAAAGAGATAGCATCCGGGTTCTCCTGCAAAATTACACAACTCTTAAAAAGCCGTGGGCACCAAATAAACTTCAAATGCATACTGCCCAGTCAATCTGAGCATTTAATCCTCCTGGATAAATTGTATCCAGAGTGTAAATCCACCGCTGCTCCACATAAAACAAACTTTGATCTCGTGATTGATTAGCAATCAACCTACCTAGATGTGAAGGTTACGAAAGGGGCTGATCGATGGTGTACATCCATTTTTAGGAAACCAGTAGACAGAAATGCGCTATTACATTATCATAGCGCACATCTGGTCCAACTCAAAAATAGTTTGCCGTTTTCACAATTCCTCCACTTTCGCAGGAATTGTTCTGAGGAAGAGGATTTCAAACAGCAAGCGAGGAATTTAAAGATTAATTTTGCACAGCGTGGATACCCGGAGAATGTGATAAAGACAGCATACACTCGGGCTCGCTATAGTTACAGAGACCAGCTCCTACTTTCCCGTGAGAAATCCACTTGCCAAGATGATTCGCGAGTGAATCTAATAACAAAGTATTCGGTGTTTAGTGGTTCTCTCAAGAAAATTCTTCAACACCATTCTAATGTACTTCAAAGCATTCCTGGATTAGCGGGCAAGACAGTACGCTGCGTGTGGCAACGCCACAGGAATCTCAAAGAGTTATTGAGTCCGGCAGTGTTGAGATCAGTTCTTCCGATGGATCCTGGTGTTGAGAGGGGACACACCAAATGTGGTGAGTGCACTATTTGTGCCATTACAGCGGAGATATCACGACTCACTTATCATGGCAAAGTATATGATCTTAGGAAATCCACTAATTGTGGTTCTAGTTATGTGGTCTATGCCCTTCGCTGTCCCTGTTCGCTGTTGTACATCGGTAAGACTATACGACCCTTGCGGGTACGTATCTTGCCAGGGCAGACTTCTAGGTTGGCACAAAATCGGGTTCCGTTACCTCCTCTACGTGGAATCCTCCGGGTCCACTACATCCCTCCCTGCTTCTTTTTCGGGAATTGGTCCTTAAGGATGTGTGTCAACTTGAACAGAGCCGAAGTGGGATCCATCATACACTAACGAAGGATGAGCGACAGGCTCTGCAGTCTTTGATGGAACGTTCTGATTTGGTTATACGGAGAGCAGACAAAGGGGGTGCGATTGTGGTGCAAGATCGCGATCAGTATTTATTGGAAGCTCGGCGGCAACTTTCAATGCGTGATGTTTATCACGTTTTGGAGAGCGATCCTACAAGTTCATTACAAGCTCGCATTCATGTTTTGACCACAAGGGCCCTTCATGAAAAGTTACTGTCCAAGAAGGAGTGGCATTATTTGAATGTACAAAGCCCAACGCAGGCTAGATTTTATCTTTTGCCGAAAATTCACAAGCGTCTGGATAATCCTCCGGGACGGCCCATCGTTTCGACGAGGGGAACCGTTCTTGAACCGTTGTCTACTTATTTAGACTCTTTTTTAAGACCTTTGTTATTGACTATTCCATCTTACATTCATGACACCACTCACTTTTTACAACTATTGGAACAGCATTCCTGTTGGGCAGGAGTTACAGAAGTGCTCTTGGTAACTCTTGATGTCACCTCTCTTTACACCAGTATCCCCCAACAGGCAGCGCATGTCAGTGCTTATACAGCTTTACGAACTAGGGGTGATTTGTCTGACTCCCACATGCTGTTTTTGTCTGAATTACTCAACTTGGTTTTGTTCCAAAATTATTTTCTTTTTGAAGATACTTTATACCATCAAGTCTCGGGAGTAGCGATGGGCGCTACGTGCGCTCCTTCCCTAGCCAATATTTATATGGCTGAGTTTGAACAACTTTGGTTATACCCCTCCGTGTTCCAGCAACATATCCCCTTTTGGGGTAGATACATCGACAATGCTTTTATGATTTGGATGGGTTCTGAGTGCTCTTTGTGTACTTTTCTGAACTGGTTGAATCAGCAGGATCCACATATCCAATTCACTTCTACATATGATAAGACCACGATAACCTACCTAGATGTGAAGGTTATGAAAGGGGCTGATCGATGGTGTACATCCATTTTTAGGAAACCAGTAGACAGAAATGCGCTATTACATTATCATAGCGCACATCTGGTCCAACTCAAAAATAGTTTGCCGTTTTCACAATTCCTCCGCTTTCGCAGGAATTGTTCTGAGGAAGAGGATTTTAAACAGCAAGCGAGGAATTTAAAGATTAATTTTGCACAGCGTGGATACCCGGAGAATGTGATAAAGACAGCATACACTCGGGCTCGCTATAGTTACAGAGACCAGCTCCTACTTTCCCGTGAGAAATCCACTTGCCAAGATGATTCGCGAGTGAATCTAATAACAAAGTATTCGGTGTTTAGTGGTTCTCTCAAGAAAATTCTTCAACACCATTCTAATATACTTCAAAGCATTCCTGGATTAGCGGGCAAGACAGTACGCTGCGTGTGGCAACGCCACAGGAATCTCAAAGAGTTATTGAGTCCGGCAGTGTTGAGATCAGTTCTTCCGATGGATCCTGGTGTTGAGAGGGGACACACCAAATGTGGTGAGTGCACTATTTGTGCCATTACAGCGGAGATATCACGATTCACTTATCATGGCAAAGTATATGATCTTAGGAAATCCACTAATTGTGGTTCTAGTTATGTGGTCTATGCCCTTCGCTGTCCCTGTTCGCTGTTGAACAACGGTAAGACTATACGACACTTGCGGGTACGTATCAATGAGCACCGCAGCAGGTTAAGATGTCAACGTACAGAGGCACCGATTGTATCTCATTGCATAGAACATTCACATGGTTTTGAGCAATTGCAGGTTTTTTGCATTGACCAAGTACTGCAGGGTTTTGCTAATCAATCACGAGATCAAAGTTTGTTTTATGTGGAGCAGCGGTGGATTTACACTCTGGACACAATTTATCCAGGAGGATTAAATGCTCAGATTGACTGGGCAGTATGCATTTGAAGTTTATTTGGTGCCCACGGCTTTTTAAGAGTCGTGTAATTTTGCAGGAGAACCCGGATGCTATCTCTTTTTGTTCAATTGCTTTGTCTGCCTTTAAAAAGGAGTGGGAGGGAAGCTACACGCATGCGCGGCGTTTTTTCATTGAGAGGAATATGGAGGAATGAGATGAATGGTAGGAGTGAGTTTTTTCTGTTGCAATGTCCACATTGGATTGTCGAAAAATACTGATTAAGATGCTTTTTTGTTCATTTCAGAGGAGCAGAAAGCTATCTAAGGAAGCATAATTTGAGCCGCATGATTACCTGTTTATCTGGCACAGTGTGAAAGTTGAATCCCCCGAGGAAACCGCTTGTGCGGTGAAACGCCTAAGCGCGCAGGATCAGCATCGGGATTGAAGCTAAGTTTGCTCATACTGAATCTATTTCAGCCAGGACAATAGAGTATAAAAATTTACTCTTCAGTTTTTCAATGTTTGCATGAACAGAAAAGTCAATTTGTCTTTTTACTGAAGAGAATATCGTAGTACAATGGACTCTTCAGTTTTTTAGTGTTTGCACGAACAGAAAAGTCATGTTGTATTTTTACTGAAGAGAACATCTTTATCAACTTGTATGGAAGTAATACCGCAGAATTAATTGAGTTTATTTGAAGCAGATTTTATGCTTAATACTATAGAGTGGGGGAACGGAAAGGTCCTTGATGCAAAATACGGGGTTGGTTAACCACAGCAAAGGTTTACCTCCTGGGTTCCACCCCTTCAAGTCTGAGACCTGTTCCCTGATTAAGGTAATTTCTGTATTTTGTGGATTGGAGCAATCATTATACAATTCTGCTGTGGAGGCAACAACAGGGCAGACTGGAGAATTGCCAGCTTCTGGAGTTAAAGATTTGGTTAAACCAACTGTGATTACAATGGATGTGCTGTGGGATGCTATAGTGATGGTGAACTCTTCTCTAAACCTTCTTGTGGATCCTTTAAGTTCTGAATTAATTGAGGTTAAGCGCAACTGCTCAACTATCACCAATATTCAGGAGCAGCAAGCGGGGAAAATCCTGCTATTGGAGCAGGAACTGGGTCAGCTTCGGGATCTGGTTGTGGCACAGATTAAAGACAAGTCTGTAATTACATAGAAAACTGAATATTTAGAAAATCAAGCTCGCTGGAGTAACATCAGATTGCTGAACTTTCCTAGATCTTCAATTTTGCCACCAATGGAGATGTTGAGGAAATACTTTGGCGAGGTGTTAAAACTCCCCTCGGAGCATTTTCCACTTTGACTCATGCGCAGTTCTTGTCTCTGGGGACCAGAGATTGAGGTGCTGTTCCTGAGACGGTTTAATGGGGGGGGAGGATTGACAGGGTTTTAGGAAAACTCCTTAGAGGTAATCACAGATAGGTCCAACCTGCTTGCTACCCTGGTGGAGTCAGATAATTTCCCGCTCTTATTTTAGGAACTTTAATGTGCCATTCCTAGGTTCTCAGGTTAGAATGTTTCTAGATTTGTCTCGGGGTTCCCAGATGAGATGGAGGTAGTTCCTGGGCCTTGGCCTAGGTTCTTGGTCATTGCAGCCACTTTTCAGTTAAAATTTTCTATTAAATGCTGCTTTTCTTATAAAGATAAAGTTTATTTGTTCTTTGATCCTAGGCAACTCTTGGAGTTCTTAAATGCTAAGAGAAGAATTTTCAGTTCAGGTTGCTGTTCCTTCCTATACAGCTGACATTTAAGTCTCTACCTGCTAAATTTAGTTTTTCTTTTCTTTGTTAGCTGTTGACTGGTTTATTTCCTGGTACCCCCTATATTTCCTTTATTTGTGGACTAGGCTATATGTTTGTTTCCTTTAATAGTTACCTTAAGTTTTGTTTATGTAAACCATTATCTTTTCATTCATGTTAATACTTTGATGTCTACTCTGAAAAACGTAAGAAAATTTTAAATTAAAAAAAGAGTATTAATGAACAAACAAACCTTTTTCAAAGATGGGGAAGCTATAAAACTAGAGGGCATAACATGAAGCTGCAAGGGGGTAAATTGAAAGGCAACGTCAGGAAATACTTTTTCACTGAAAGGGTGATAGATGTTTGGAATGTCTTCCCGATGGAAGTGGTGGGGGCAAATATTGTGACAGAATTCAAAATGGCATGGGATAGACACAGTGGATGTCTTTATAGCAACAGGATAAAAAACAAATAAACTTAACTATCTCTTATATCTCAACAAATAGGGGTGACCTACATGGAGTGGTGGATACACCCTTAAACAAAGGCATAGGAAGGGGTGACCTGCACGGAGCGGCAGGTGCACCTACTCTTGCCACCTTGTTGGGCAGACTAGATGGACCATGCTGGTTTTTATCTGCCATCACATACTATGTTACTATGTATTCCGCCTGGGCCAATATCACTACCGACCAATGGGTGTTAAAGATCATTCGGAAGGGGTATGCACTGGAAGTTGCTCGATCCCTCTCCGAAGCATTTGTTCGGTCCCCTTGCCAGGCTCCAGCGAAGGCGGTGGCTTTGTGGGACACCCTCTGCTGCTTATTGTGCCTGAAGATGGTAGTTCCAGTTCCACCAGACTAGTGTGGGTCAGTTCGATACTCCATTTATTGTGTGGTCCTGAAGAAAGAGGGATCCTTTCGGCCCATTTTGGACCTCAAGCATGTAAATTGAGAGCTACGAGTGCCACACTCTTGAATGGAAATGCTATGCTCCATCATCCTAGCAGTGAGGCAAGGGGAGTTCTTGTTGGTACTGGATCTCAATGAGTCTTATCTGCATACACCCATTCATTCATTCAAAACATCAGCGGTTCCTATGATTCACTGTACCGATGGATTACTTTCAGTTCTGAACCTTGCCCTTTGGTTTAGTCACGGCTCCACGCATCTTTTAAAAAATCATGGTGGTAGTAGTGGCGGCTTTGAGAAAGGAGGGCATGGCAGTCCACCCCCTCCTGGATGATTGGCTCAAACGAGCAAAGTCAAGAGAGGAAGCAGTATCAGCAACTCAGTGAGTGGTGGAGTTTCTCCAAAGCTTGAGTTGGGTAGTCATCCTATCCAAAAGCCATCTGCAGCCCGTCCAACAGCTGGTATATTTGGAGGCACAGTTCGATACCAAAGCAGGACTTGTGTTTCTTCCAACGGACAGGATCAAAAAGCTCCAGTATCAGGTGTGGCAGTTTTTGGCAAGGAAACTACCAGCAACTTGG
This sequence comes from Ichthyophis bannanicus, assembly GCA_033557465.1. Classification (NCBI taxonomy): domain Eukaryota; kingdom Metazoa; phylum Chordata; class Amphibia; order Gymnophiona; family Ichthyophiidae; genus Ichthyophis; species Ichthyophis bannanicus. Next base: position 130,292,993 of record CM066048.1, read on the forward strand.
TTCTATTTGCAGCTTCTGGGATCCATAGCAGTAGCCTTGGATCTGGTACTATGGAGTCAGGCCCACATGTGTCCTCTGCAACAGGCTCTCCTGTCTCATTGGGCGCCACAAACACATACCATTTTTTAATTTATTATTTATTTTATTTATTTATTTACATTCTCTTATATTTATTTATTTATTTGCAGTCTCTTTTATACCGTGCTATTCTGCATCAGTGCAGTTTACATTGAACAAGCTGAAATTACATTGAACAGGGCATTATTTATTTATTTAGCTGTATTTATATCCCGCTTTTCACCGGGTCAAAGCGGTCAATTGGGGGATACATTTAACACGAGGGGATATGAGACACATATACTAATACTTACAGGGAACATGGGCAATGGAGGGTTAAGTGGCTTGCCCAAGACCACAAGGAGTGCCTACAGGACTAGAAATCCCAGTCCCTCCGGCCTGAGATTGCTGTCCCCAGGTGGGACTTGAACCCCCGGCCCTCCGGCCTGAAGTACCTTGTCCTAACCACTAGACCACTCCTCCCTATAACTTGGAGATAACTATTTTACAGGGAACATGGGCTATGGAGGGTTAAATGGCTTGCCCAAGACCACAAGGAGCACCTGTGGGACTAGAAACCCCAGTCCTTCCAGCCCAAGGTTGCTGTCCTCTAGTGGGATTTGAACCCCCGACCTTCCGGCCTGAAGTACCTTGCCCCAACCACTAGGCCACTCCCCCACTCCAAAAAACATTATCACAAAAACTGGTCTGCCCAGAGGCCATGAGGGAGAGTCTGGACTGGTGGCAGCAGGAGAACAATCTGACGGCGGGCATGCCTCTCAAACCGCCAGTTTGTATTCTGGTCACAATGGATACTAGGCTCACCGGATGGGGAGCGCATTGTTAATCTCAAGTCACTCAGGGGTAATGGTCCCTGGAGGAGAGCTCGTAGTCCATCAATCGCCTGGAAATGCAGGCAGTCTTTCTGGCGCTTTAGCACTTTCACCCCCTGATATTTCAGAAGTCGATGAAGGTGTGCTTAGACAATGTGACCACAGTAGCCTACATAAATTAGCAAGGTGGTATAGGAAGTGCAGTTCTGGCAGAGGAGATTCAGCCCTTGCTTCAGTGGGTAGAGGCAAACCTCACTGCTCTCTCTGCGGTGCATGTAGCAGGCAAGCAGAATGTACAGACGGACTTTCTCAATTGGCACTGCTTGGATCTGAGAGAATAGGAACTGAATGCAGCAGTGTTCCACAACATCACATTCTGATAGGGGGTCCCAATCATGGATTTCATGGCAACTCTGTCCAATAGAAAGGCAGCCAAGTTCTTCAACAGGTGAAGGGGGCATATGTCCGAAAGGCTCGACGCCCTCATGCAGTAGTGGCCGTTGGGGGGCTTATTGTATGTGTTTCCACCCTGGGCCATGATTGGTTGGCTGCTGCAGTGCATAGAGGCTCACAGGGGGACAGTGATCCTAATTGCTCTGGACTGGCCTTGCCGGCCGTAGTATGCAGACTTGAGACTACTGGTCGCTGAGCCCTGGCGGCTCCCAGACAGGGTCAATCTACTGTCGCAGGGATTGATACTGATGCTGTAAGTAGATCGATTCTCACTTACAGCCTGACTCTTGAGTGGGCGCAATTAAGGCATAGAGGCTATTCGACATCTTTCATTGCCACATTGTTGAAGGGTTTGATGAGTGAGCATTGGTGCGCGACTAAGGGTGTCTAGCCTTTCGGAGCTTCTTTGTTGGATATTTTGTTGTTCCTTCAAGATGGCTTGGAAAAGGGTCTGGCCCTCTGAGGGTGAAGGCCACGGCTCTTTCTCCAGGACCAAGCAGGAAGTCAGTCCTCACATATGGGTGACATCGATGTCAATGGAGCCCTTGCGGAGCATCTCCCCAGCTTTCTATGAAAGCCTTTGGGAATGCAGGCACGCATGCGTGGTCCCCTTCCCGCCTAAAGGTGCCATCTTGCTCAGTCTCTCTTTTTCCATGAAGCCCGTCGGACGTGTGTCCTAGTCCTCCCGGAAAATAGTTGGACTTTTTCGCAATTCCTTCGCTATTTTTTCTCCGGTTCGACGCCGGTTCCCCTCCCACCGGGTTCGGTACACCGGTATCGAGCCCGATCTTATTTTTTCGGTTTTTGCCCTTTGTGGCTGGCGTTCGCGCCCTTTTTTTCTTTTTCCCTGGAAGGCCGGTCCTTTGACCTCACGGGGACTCTTTTTTCCCCGATGGCTTCCAGTGGTTTCAAAAAGTGTGATCGGTGCAAGAAACTAATGTCTCTCACCGACACACACGACTGCTGCCTTCGGTTCCTGGGTCCTGACCACAATCTTAAGATCTGTGGACCATGTGGAAAGATGTCTTCCAAGGCGCTTCAAAGTCGTCAGCACCAAAAGGAAAGGCTTTTCTCTGACTCGGCCTCCGGCCAGGCCCGGACCTCGTCTGAGGGCTCGACATCTCGGGAATCTGATCCCGAGCACCGTCGGGGCTCCTCGGACAGGAGGTCCCCCGACCGGGAACGAAAGAGGAAGAAGCGGCTCACAAGGGCATCGGAGGAGGAGGTCCCCGGCTCCTCGAGAGCTAGGTCTCAGACCCCCGACTGCCGCCCCGGGCCCGTGGAACAGGAGAAGCCTCCAAAAGTACCTCGTGTGGAGCCGGAGTCTGCTGGACACGTAAGTCCTGTAGTCCTCGTGGACTCTCCTCCCAGAGAGCCGACGTCGGGCCCGGTGCCGCCGGGGCCTGAGTCGGTGACTGCTGAGTCTCCTGAGCTGGGTCTCAGGCTGACAGCCTTGGAGTGCAGATTGTCTGCCTTCATGGAACAGAAGCGGGCGCTGATGGCCAGCCTGTCTGGTGCATCTGCCCCGACCACCGGGACATCGACATCGAAGTCGACCCCGGAGACCGAGCCGATACTCGAGACCATGAAGGCTCGAGGTCGACCTCGGTCGCGGTCTCCCTCGACCTCCCGCTCGGGACCGAGGGCGTCGACGCTGGTGCCTTCGGCATCAGGGCGGGTGCTCACAGGCCCCGCGCGGTCGGAGCCCGATTCCTCATCGGACAAGTCCGCCTGGGAGACGGAGGACGAGGAGTCTCCCGACACCTTCCGGACTCGGTGTGTCCCGTCGGACTCACCGCAGTCTGAGCCCCGGAGTAGATCCCCTCCGGAGGATACCCGGTTCTCGGAGTTCGTCCGGGATATGGCCACCGTGTTGGCTATCCCTGCGGACCCCGAGAAGGAGCCTCGAGCCGAGGAGCTCGAGGCCCTACAGTATGACTCTCCTCCGAAGGAGGCCTTTACTGTTCCGGTTCCTCCGATGCTGGAACGGCTCCTCTTCCGGATGTGGCAGGCACCGGCCTCGGCGCCGGTTCTAAGCAAGCGGGTCGATTCCATCTATCGACTCCGAAAGAGCCCTGGCTTTCAGAAGGCACAGCTACCACACCATTCCATGGTGGTGGAATCGACCATGCATCGCCTGAAAAGTCAGAAGATGCACTCCGCGGTGCCACCTGGCAGGGAGGCCCGGAACCTGGATGGTTTGGGTAGAAAGTGCTTCCAGGGCTCGATGCTTGCTTGCCGTGTTCAGTCTTACCAGCTGTACATGGGCATGTACTTGCGGGACTTGGCCAAGGAGCTGGCCGGGTTCTCTGCTGGTCTCTCCGGGGAACCCTTGCAGAGGTTCAAGTCCTTGTCCTCGGGGATACGGGAATGCTCCAAGTTTATGTCCCGCGCTGCCTACGATGGCTTCGAGGCTTCGGCCTGTGTTGTGGCAGCCGGCATCGCGGCTCGGCGCCAGGCATGGCTGCAGTCATCGGACCTTGAGCCATGGGTTCAGGACAAGTTGGTCAATGTCCCTTGCCGAGGTGAGAACCTTTTTGTCAAGCCCATGACCGAGAAGGCCGCACAGCTCGAAACCGAGCACCTCATGAGGACAAGACTGTCTAGAAAGACTTCTGCCCCTTCTCACAAGAAGAAGGGCTCGGGTAAAAAGCCCTTTTACCCGAGGAAGGGCAATGCCTACAAACAGTACCCACAGTACCAGGCCTCCCAAGCTCCCCCTCAGGGTCAGCAGGCCAAGGGGCAGGGTAATGGGCCCCGTAGGCAGAGGACTCCCAAGCCTCCGGCCCCTGCTCCCACTCAGCAGGGTGGGGTTTTTTGACTCCTTAGGCATAGCCTCTCCGTCCCTGCTCTCCCAACCCTGCACAGGAGGTCGACTTACCCTGTTTGCCCGCATGGACTCGAGGATCGGCTCGGCCGCCGGGGTCGACTTGGACGTCGATGTCCCGGTGGTCAGGGCAGATGCACCGGTGAGACCGGCGATCAATGCCCGCTGCTGTTCCATGAAGGCAGCGAGGCTGCTCTCCAAGGCCATCAACCTGAGTCCGAGCTCAGGAGACCCAGCAGCCCCTGACTCGGGCCCCGACGGCGTCGGGCCCGACGTCGGCTCCCGTGAAGGAGAGTCCACGAGGACTACAGCACTCACGTGTCCAGGAGACTCCATCTCGAGACGAGGTTGCTTGGCAGGCCTCTCCGACGCCGAAGAACCGGGACGGCTATCGGGGCTATGCGACCTGGCCCTCGAGGAACCAGGAGCGTCCACCGACGCCGCCCTCGCGGGTTTCTTCTTCCTGCGCTGTTCCCGCGAAGGAGACCCCCGCTCAGAGGAACCCCGACGCTGCTCAGGGCCGGAGTCCCGAAATGTTGAGGCCTCTGACGAGGTCCGGGCCCATCCGGACGCGGAGTCAGAGAAGATCCTATCCTTCTGGTGCTGCCGACACCTCAACGCCTTTGAGGACATTTTGCCACACGGACCACAGATCATCGGGTCATGATCGGGTCCGAGGCAGCGGAGGCAGCAGTCATGTGTGTCGGTAAGAGACATAAGTTTCTTACACCGATCACACTTTTTAAACCCGCTGGCAGTCATCGGGGGAAAAAGGGCCCCTGCGAGGTCAAAAGACAGGGCTGCCAGTGAAAAAAGAAAAATGGCGTGAACGCTAGTCACAAAGGACAAAAAAACGAAAAAAAGAGAGTGGGCTCGATACCGGCGTATCGGGCCCAGGCGGGAAAAGGATCCGGCGTCGAACCGAAGGAAAAGAACAAAAAACAGGGAAATCAACTTTTTCCTCGGCGAAAAACGAACTACATCCGTCGGGCTCCGCGGAAAAAAGAAGACTGAGCAAGATGGCACCCTTGGGCGGGAAGGGGACCGCGCATGCGCGCTGAAGTTCCAAAAGGCTTTCTTTGAAAGCTGGGGAAATGCTCCGCACGGGGCTCCGTCGGCGCCGACGTCACCCATATGTGAGGACTGACTTCCTGCTTGGTCCTGGAGAAGCTGCAAGACCACATTCAACTCCCACTCAGGAGCAGGAAGACGGATTGGAGGCTTGAGCAAGAGCAAGCCTCTGAGAAACCGGGACACCAAGGGGTGAACCGACAGAGAATGTCCCTCCACTAGTGAGTGGTGAGCTGCTAGACCTGAGAGGTGGACCCGAACAGAATTGGACTTAAGTCCCTGATTTGATAAGTGCAATAGGTACTGAAGTACTACTGGTACAGCACAGGAGAAGGGATCTTCTGTACGTAGCTGACACCACACAGAAAACCTTTTCCATTTCAGGGCATAGGTTTTCCTAGTGGACTGCTTTCTAGAGGCTAGAACAACCTTCTCAACCTCCTGAGGTAGGCCCCAGGGAGCCAAAACTACCCTTGCAGCCTCCATGCCATTAAATTGAAAGCTCTGAGATTGGGGTGCAGAAGGGAACCCTGATCCTGAGAGAGAAGGTCGGGTTGCAACCCCAGAGGCAGTGGGGGATCCACTGCCAGCTGAAGCAGAAGTGGAAACCAAGGCTGTCTCGGCTATCTGGGAGCCACCAGCAGGACCGAGGCCTTGTCCTGAAGAATTTTGAACAGGGTTCGGGCCACCAGGGGCGTGGGAGGAAACGCATACAGGAGGCCCTGGGACCAGGAAATCAGAAAAGCATCTGCTGCCAGCTGCAGAGGATGCGGTTGCCTGGAACAGAACCTTGTCAGTTGTTTGTTCGATGGACTGGCAAACAGATCTATGGTTGGAAGTCCCCATTTCAGGAAAATCTTCTGAACCACTAAGGGATGGAAATTTTGTTTATTAACACATGCAACAGAATAACAAACAAAAAGTAAATACAATCACCCCAACCAAGTCCCACACCCCCCCAAACCCCCCCCCCCCCGACATATCACAAAACAAATATCACAACCCCCCCGCGACCCACCTCCCCAAACCCACCACCAAACCCAGCAATCAACACGCGTGCCCCTCCTCCCGACAACAACCCACAAACGTCTCTGACAATGTCCATGTCCCCTCCCCCCCTCGGTCCATTGTCCCTGCCCGACCCAACCCCTCCCTGCAAGAACACCCCAAAGCAGTCCACACATTGTCCGTCTGGCAATCCCTGAACCCCTCCCCCACACAAGAGTCCCCACCAGTCCAAATGTTCATGCAGTCCTCCAGTGTGTGGGAACTGCCAGACTCCCCCTCCCCCAACCCCCCTCAAAGACAGAGTCCCCTGTCCCCATCCCTCCCCCTGCAGCGGGAGCAGCAGCTCCCCCTCCCTCCACTCCAATCCCTACCCCCTCCCCATCCGTCCCACAGAACCAAACACATCAAAAGCAAGCCTCCCTACCCCTACCCCCAAACAGAAACATAAGGGCATCTTAAGCCCATCCCCAACATAATCCCACCAAAACAAAGCATAACTAATCATACAAATCAAAGGCTAAAAACAAAGCAAAAATAACATAACCCCTGTGCTGCCCTGCGATCAGCCAGCGGAGCGGGATGCCCAGGACACAAAAAGGACATACAAAACCACTAACAACAACAACAATTGGGACAGCCCCCTCGAAGAGGAAAGGGAGAGCGGACAAGTGGTCTCACCCCTGGAGCAGCACCAGCTCACCCCCCCCCCCCCCCGGGAGAAAAACAACCCCAAAGTCATACTCAGAAATAAACCCCAGGGAAGGAAACCCAACCCCTCCTGCCACACCCCTCCCCTAGTGAAACAAAAACAAACCTCAGAGCCCTACAGGGACGATAACCCCAGGGAACCCCTCCCCCTCACGGGGGGCGGAGGGTGAGGTGACGCCACAGACGCTCCCAACGATGGGCTTCCACCACCCGCCTTTCACGTTGCGCCATGCTGGACACTTCCTCCAGAATGTCCCGCACCACCTCGTCGAGGGGCAGGACCAACCCCCGGGTCGAGACATGACAGCGCGCTTGCCACAGGTGGTAGCGCACTACAGCCGTGACGAGGTAGAGGGTCCCGGAGTCCTGCCTTAGAGGAAAGGACCAGGCCCCGTACACCCACTCCGCATACGTGAGGAGGGAAAGGTCGCGCAGGTGAAGAGCAGCGGACACCAACCGGCAGGCCTCCACGTTAAAGGGGCACTGCCGGAGGAAATGGTCCATGGTCTCCGCCTGCCCCTCACACCCGGCCCTCGGACAGACCCGCTCGGCCTGTGACCTGTACTTGAGGTTGTCCCTCACGTACAAACGCCCGTGGAAAGACAACCAGGCTACATCCCGAACCTTCTTCGGTAGCCGAGGGGAGTTCAACAGCCGAAGGCCCCGCTGCATCACATCCGCCGGACAGTCCCGCAGGGCCCACCGTGGTTGATAGTGAGAGGTGAGTACCATCCGGTATAATCCTTTTCGCCCCAAGGACTGGGCGAGCGGGTCGGTCACCCCCCACCGCCGAATGAGCCCCACCATCACAAATACGTACGATGGGGCCTGTTCCCCTCTCCGGCGCACACGTGGGACCGAGGACGCCCCCTCCCACTGCTCCCAGAAGCGGGAGAACCATTCCCGATAGGAGGCCACCCACCAAACCCCACCCCCTTCCCTCATCCTACCTAAGTGAAACGCCATAGACAAGACTGACAGGAAAACAAGGGGGTGCAACATACCCAAACCACCCTCTGCCCGATCCAGGCAGACGATGTTGCGCTGGACAGGGTTCAAGCGGTTACCCCACAGAAAACAGAAAAAGACGGCACAGACAGATGCCTGACGGGACAACGGAAGGACGAAAACCGTGGCTACGTGCAGAAAGAGAGGAAGCAGAAACGTCCCGAGGAGTTTGATCTTCTCCTCGTACGTACACCTCCACCCCCTCCACCGCAACACCCGACACCGTGCAGTCTCGAGACAACGGTCCCAATTGGACTCCGCACAGTCCTCCGACCCGAAGACGAGGCCCAAAACGCGGACCTCCCCCACGGGAGGAGGAAAGGGGGCGCAGGAAGGCGGGGAGGCCTCCGAGGAGCCCAACCACAGCGTCTGGCACTTGCTGTGGTTGACAACAGAGTGGGCTACCCCCGAGTACTCCTCCACGGCCTCCCGCAGGGCCTCTACCCCTTCAGTGCCATCCACGTAAACTGAGATGTCGTCAGCGTAGGCAACGACGGACACCGGGGGCGCACCAGGCGCCTCCAGGCCCCGCAACCCACCTGAGGACAATCTCCGGAGGAAGGGGTCGAGGGAGAAAACATACAGCAGGGGGCTCAAAGGGCACCCCTGCCGCACCCCCGAGGCGACACCAAACGGCCGTCCGAGCCACCCGTTAATAAACGGGAAGCTCACCCCCCCTCGGTACAGCGCCTGCACGACGAAGAGGAAACCTGCGGGGAGGCCGAAGTGCTGGAGCACCACCCACAGGTACCGGTGACTGACTCGATCAAAGGCCTTGGACTGATCCAAGGAGACCAACCAGTGGTCCCGTTGGAGCGACCGGCCTCTTTCCACCATCTCCCGGACTGTGGCGACAGCGTCCAGAACCCCTCTCCCCCGAACGGAACAATACTGGGAAGGGGACAGCAAAACGCCCGACACCTCCACCAGTCGGTTGGCCAAACACTTGGCCAGGATCTTCCGGTCCGCGTTCAGAAGAGAGAGCGGCCGCCAGAAGTCCAAGGAGCTATCGTCCTTCCCCTTGGAGAGCAGCAGCAGGACAGACTCGCAAAATGACCGCGGGAGATACCCCGTGTCCATGATCTCCTGAAACAGGGAGGTCAGGAAGGGGGCCAGCTGGGCAATGAAAGTGCGATAGAACTCCACAGGGAGCCCATCGCGCCCAGGCACCTTCCCCAACGGCATGGCACGAATCGCCCTCTCCACCTCCACCTGCTGAATCGGTGCAGCGAGTGCATCAACCTGTGCCTGGACCACAGCCGAATACACCGGGGGAAGGCCCAGGTACGTTCGGATATGGGTGAGGTCCACGGGGCGATCCCCAAACAGGTCCGAGAAGTATTCCCCCACCATCCGCAAAAGGTCCTCCTGGGAGGTATGAATGGTACCGTCCTCGCCCCGCAGGGCCATGACCTCCCGACGCTGAACCCTCTCCCTGCAAGTCCGGAAAGGGTCTGGAGTGGCGCCCCCACCGGCCGCCCCCTCGAAGCATAGGGAGGCATGGCGATCGTAAAGCAGGCCACGGAGCTGGACGCGCACCTCTTCAACCTCCTCCCGCGCTGCCCCTCGGGATACCAAACGATCCAGCGACCTCCGGAGGACAGTGTAGGTGAGGTAGCGGGATCGAGCCATGGAGGTACCCCGGGAACGGAAGAGTTGTCGGGCACGCGTCTTCACCTCATCCCACCACGCGCCACGGGAAGGAAAAACACTCAGCAGGGTCTCCTGGTCTGCGAGAAAGGCCAAGAACTCCTGGACCACCTCTGATGTTGCCAACAACTGCACATTCAGTCGCCACAGGCCAGGACCCCTGCTAAGCTCCTCGTGGTTAGCCAGGAAGGACACGGAGAGGACGCGGTGGTCCGAAAAGTCAACCGCCTGCAACTGCGGAGGGGAACACTCCACCCGGGCACTCACATATATCCGATCGATACGACTCCTGCAGGTCCCATGGTAGTAGGTGAAACCCGGCGACCGTGGAAAGGCCCGGTGGAAAACATCCACCAGGTCAGCCGTCCGGGTCATCTCGGCCAAAAAGAGGCCCTCGTAACTAGGTGGGCAACGCTCCCCCCCTCGGTCCTGCAAAAAGGTGGTGGTGTTGAAATCCCCGGCGAGGACCACCAAACGGGAGGTGTGTAGGTAGGGGCGGATGACCCCAAACAGGGTCTTCCGCGCCAACTTAGACTGGGGGCCGTAGACCACCACGAAACGAAACCGATGAGGCCCACAGTAGCCGTCTAAAAGCAGACACCGGCCCTGCTCCAGTTCCCACACGTACTGCACCTGAAATCGGTTAGACGTGAACAAAACCGCCACTCCTGCGTAGGGCTGTGCCGCAAGTGACCAGTACGAAGGGCCCCACCTCCACTCTCGCTTCGCCCGATGAAGGCTAGCGAGCGAGGTGAGCCTGGTCTCCTGCAAGAAGATGACATCCAGCCCACTCGTAGAAAGAAAATCATAGGCCGTAGCCCGCGCCTGGTCTGAGAAAATGCTGGCCACGTTGATGGTGGCGCACGAGAACGCAGGAGTGCACGCCATGCCTATTTCGAGTGCAGTGACCCTTTCCTCCTCTTCTCACCAACCCCAGGATCCCCAGAATCCCGCTTGCAGGACAAGCCCGCGAGCTGGAGCACCTCCTCCTGGTCCACGTCGACCACCTCGAGGATCTCCTCCTCCTCCCGCTCGACCCTGTCACCCCAGGAGGTGCTGGTGCCCCCGGGACCACCAGGCAAAGCTGTCGCGAGGGCAGACCCAGCCCCCACGGGATGAGGAGGCACAAACGGGTCAGGGGTCGGAGGAATGACCTCCTCCGTGGAGTCCACCACCTGTACTGCCCCCCCCTCCCCGGACAAAGACTGAGACAATACAACAGTGCCCACCCCCGCGGGGGAGGCCAGGGCGGCCGGGTCAGCAGGGGGCTCCTGCGAAGGCCCCGAACCCAACTGCGGGGGTACAAACCCATCCTCCCTCACCCGTCGGGCGCCAGTATCCCCCTTGATTGGAGGACCCTGACTGCGGCGCGCCTTCGGCATCTTTGAAGGTCGCCGCTGAGGAAGAGGGGCCGCCCCCGCCGCTAACCGCTCCGAGCGCCGCACAGGAAGCCCTGCCTCCACAGGCAAGCCCTCATCTGCCTCAGCCGCATCAGCAGCCAAAAAGACAAAACGGTTGATGTCCAACACAGGCTCTGCATCCGGCAACGGGGATGTCTCCCGTTTCTTCCTTTTGGACTTGCCACCCTTGGAAGGGACCGTAGTCCATTCCTCAGGTGGCACCACCCTCAACCCACTATCCTGTCGTGATACATTAACCTCCACCACATCAACCCTCTCCTCCGTCCTACCCGAATCCCCTCCCCCTGGTGGCCCCCTCGGCTCGATGGACTCCTCTACCCTAGGGCCCTCGGACTCCTCCTGAGGGAGAGGGGCCTCCACAACCTCCTCCCGCACAGAAGCCCGAGGTGGAGTGACGGCATCCCCCCCCGGTCCATTGTGTGACGCGGAGGGGCAGCGGGCGAAGGGGTGGCCCAACTCCCCGCAAAGGTTACACCGAATTAGCAGACACCCGGCCGAGGCGTGACCCCGTCCACCACAACGGGTGCAGACCTGCTCGGGACAGTTCATGCTCAAATGGCGAAATGAGCCACAGCGGTGACACTCGCGGGGTTGCCCGGGGTAATAGCACAAGATGCGATCCCGACCGAGAAAACCGGCCGAGGGCACGTGCTGCACCACGTTTCCCACCTCACGCAAACGGATCCTGCCCTTCCACGACCCGTCCCACACCCCTAGGGGCCCAGCGCCCTTAACCAGGGGTGCGAGGAGCACCGCATGGCGCGACAACCAAAACTGGATGTCCTGCCCTGGGAGCGACTCATTCCTGGATAGGATGGTCACAGGTACCGTCCCCTGGCGAGAGATAGGCACAACACGAAAGTCAGCCCACCCTCCCTGCCCCCTCTGCTGCTGGTATCGGTCCCAGAAAATCTCCAGCCCCCGTCTCAGCATGAAACTAACATCATATTCAATGGTGTTGTTCATGTGGATAAAGGCGTAGAGATCTCCTGGGAGAAACCCCAGCCCAAGGACCATCCTCAAGACCTGTTCCCTGGCTGGAGGGGACCCCTCCCCAGCCCATCGGATCTGCGCCACGTTGCGCCGTCGGACCTCACCCCCTACCCCTCTTTGGAACCCTCCCCCACCTCCTCCCCCTCCTGCGGGATCATTCCCCTGGGAGTTCCCCCTCCCCCCACCTTCACCCGACTTCCCCGGAGTGGTGCCCGACCCCCTCAGAGCCTCCGCAAAGGTACGGGGGGGGGAAGCCGACCCCCCAGCTCCCATCCCCTGCCTACCTTGGCCTTCCCCTGCTGCTACCTGCGGGGGATCCTGCTGCTGGTCTGCAGGATCCACAGTCTCCGCACCCGGGGCGACCTGAGAACTGGGCAAGATCATCTCTGCCATAACTGAATCTGGAATGCTATCCCTCCCGGATCCCTGGGTGCCACCGAGAACCCCTGGATCACCCCCTGCCGCCACCTCCATCTGCTGAAAGGCAGCAAAAGCCCCAGGGGGCCCGACGGGGTCTCCAAGGCCAATCGCAGGGCATCACAAACCTGGTTCTCGGTGACACCCAGGGGACCGGAAGGCTCCCCCAAACCTCCTTCCCGCGTTCCCGACCCAGTGCAAGGCTCCTGGGTCTCGGCCACCACTACCGGGGACGGACCCCGCTCCCCTTTATTCCCGGGATCAAGGGGGACCACCGCCCCCCCTGACCCTACTGAGAAACAACTCCTTCCCGCCTTTCAAATCAGCCACTACCTCCTTCCCCACTATATGACCAGTCGTCCGCTCCCCCCTCTCCTCCATCCGCCCTTCCCCTAACCCACCGTCCGCTACCCCATTTACGGCTACCGACAACAAGGCAGGACCTGCCCGAGACAACAGGGCAGATCCCCCACCCAGGACATCCCCCACACCTCCACCCCCCTGCCCCTTGTCCCTCTCAGGTCCTACCTGGTTGTCGGTGCCAGACGTGGCACATGGGTCCAGAACCACCTGGCCGGTAGCCAAGGCTCCAGCAGGAAGGGCGGACGCCCCCCTGCGAGCCAGGCCCCCTTCAGCCACACTGGCGGAAACTGCAGGCGCCTGTTCATCCCGCTCCGCTGACACAGAAGACAAAGAAACATTCTGTCCCTGCTCTTGACTCCCCTCAATGGCTGCAGAAAACGAACAGCAGCCCCTACCCTGCTCCTTCCCTTGTCCTGCACCCCTCCGGTGCCAGACAGCCACTTCTGAAAAAGATGGGCGGCCATCCTGCAGCCGTCGAGGAGCAGGAAGAGCAGCCAAAACAGGGGAGTCGCTGTTCACAGCAGCCCCCCCACCCCAAGTCCGCACTGAAAATCCGGTATCCACTGCAGGGGAATGAACTCGGCGGTCAAACAGCACAGAGCCTTGAGATCCCCGACGCTGCTGCATCGGATCCGAGTGCGAATCACCAACCTCGAGGACATTTTTCAGCGGAGGACGAGCGGGGAAATCCAGGCAGAGCCTCCTCAGACCGCCGTCGCTGCTCCTGCGGCAAGGCAAAGACAGAATCCCGGCTCGCTTCACACTTCCGGGAATACCCGGAAGTGATGTTACACCCCTGGCGGCGGCCATCTTGGAGTGTCGATCGGGCTGGGGGAAGCCCTGCAGAGACCTCCTCCATCGGGGCAATCCGTGCATCGGCGGCAACGGTGAGAAGCCTGACGTCACGGGGAACTGCCTGGCAGCCATCTTGGGGCACCCCACCAACACACGCTGATGTCGGGAGAGCAGGAAAATGAACGGGAAAGGCCTGCTGATAGGAAAGATCAACTCCTCCTCGGACACCCTGCTCACTGCCCCAATCATTAGTGCAGGAAATCGATGTCTGCAATCGGGTCGTCGGCGGGGCTGTCATCATTGGCTCCAAAGAATCTAGGTGGGCAGGGACCCCGCCCCCAAACGCCCAGGCACCAGCTTTCACCAATTCAACTTCACCCTGAAAGGGCAACAGAGAACGGGACTGTCGATTTCCTACCGGCTTACCCACCCCCGGGGGTCTCCCCTGGACTACAGATCTACCCTGCCATCTATCATAGTTGTGATACACTTCAGACAGGGACCCACAACCCTGGCTCCTCAGATAGATGATTTCCTGGTGTTTAGCCTTTACCCCCTTTCTATAGATGGTATAGGCCACCCACTCCTCACCGGGAATGGTGGCCTGCAGGCTCTCCAGGTGGGAGAGCTGAGTTTCCAGCTGGGCCGCCTCCTTCTGGAGACCCTGGAGCCGCCGTACTGCCACCACAATCTCCTCTGGGGCCCTAGCTGGTTTCTGGAAGGATGGCAGGCCCGACCCTCCGTCCTCATCCTCACTGGAAGAGGTAGAGGCCTCCTCCAGGACCCGAGGCGGAGGGGGGAACCCACCTCCTCCAGCACCGTACGGGGCAGGCTTCCAAGGCCTCCCCAGGGCCTCTCCCTGCCTCCACCCAGCCTCCACACCCTGCCTGGGGAGGAGAGAGGAGCCTCCTCCCTGGGGCAGCGGGCCCAAACCTCCGGGCAAGTGGGTCCCTGTTCCCTGACCATCTGTAGTCCTACCTGGGGAGGCCCCCTCCTGGGGTATCGGCTGAAGACAGGTCCCAGCATCCTCAGTAGTCTGCACCAAAGGAGGCCTACCAGGCCTGGTAGGCCTCTGAGCCTGGGCCTTTCCTGCTGGAGGTGGCCCAGGGCCCGACATCCAGCCACAGGAAGGAAGCAGGAACTCCTCCCTACCAGGAGCTCTTCAGAACAGGTCTGCTCACCACAACAGCTGAACAGGAAGTGGGAGGAGCTGCCACTCGTGGGGCTGCAGAATCCTGCTCAACCTGTCGGCCAGGTAGTTGTCCTGGCCAGGTAGATACACTGCCTTGAGGAGCATGTTGTGCCTGAGAGCAAACAAGCAAAGGTCCTGTGCCTCCTGACAAAGGAGCCTGGACCCAGTTCCGCCCTGCTTGTTCACATAAAACATGGCTACTTGGTTGTCTGTTTGAACTAGGACAGACTGATGAGCTAGTGTTTGAGAGAAAGTCTTGAGGGCTAAACGAATAGCCCTGAGTTCCAGGAGATTGATCTGCTGTGTGGCCTCCTAAGGAGACCACAGGCCCTGGGTGCACTTGTCTAGACAATGAGCCCCCCCACCTTGCAGGGAGGCATCCGTGGTCAACACCACTGTAAACCCAGGAATCTGAAAAGGCACCCCTTTCAGTAGATTGGGTGGGTGTAGCCACCAGCGGAGGGAGTTCAGAAATTGTTTGGACACCCTTACTCTGTCTCTGAGGCTGCCTGTGGCCTGTGTCCACTGAGTTCGAAGGCACCACTGTGCAGGCCTCATATGGAGCCGGGCATTGGGGGTCACATGTACTGTCGAAGCCATGTGGCCAAGAAGCCTCAGGCAGAGTCTGGCAGAGACTAGTGATCTGCTGAGAAACTGGTTTGCCAAGTTTATCAGTCTTTGGGCTCTGTCTTCGGGCAAGAATGCCTTTGCCAGCAGAGAGTCCAACCTTGCCCCTATGAACTCCAAGTTCTGGGAGGGGAGCAAAGTGGACAGGTTTTGAAGAAGAGCAGTCGTTCGGAGGGTGGCTTGTCTGGCCTCCTGGCACGTCTGACCCCTGATGAGCCAGTCGTCCAGAAAGGGGAAGACAAAGATACCCTGATTTCTCAGATAGGCCGCCACCACTGCCAGGCATTTGGTAAAGACCCTGGGAGCGGAGGTGAGGCCAAAAGGCAGTATTCTGTACTGATAATGGTTTCCTCCCACAATGAACCTGAGGTACTTTCTGTGGTCTGGATGAATGAGGATGTGAGTGTACGCATCCTTTAAATCTAAGGAGCATAGCCAATCTCCCTGCTGGAGGTAGGGCAGCAGTGTTACAAGAGTAAGCAACTTGAATTTTTCTTTCTCTATGAACTTGTTGAGATTTCTGAGGTCGAGAATAGGCCGGAGGCCACCGATTCTTTTCGGTACGAGAAAATACCTGGAGTAGAACCCTTGACCCTGGAGGTGGGGAGGCACAGGCTCCACTGCCTTGTCCCGCAACAGACCTTGGAGCTCCTGAAAGAGAAGATCTGTGTGCAGGGGAGGCCTTGGAGTCTCCCCTGGAAAGTATGGAGGAGGCAGCTGTTGGAAGTGTAGCATATAGCCCTTGTGGACGATGCTTAGCCCCCAACTGTCTCCAGTGATGAGTGGCCTCCTGTTCGGGACTGAGGTCGTCGACGCCGGTACCCTCGGTGTCGGGGCGGATGGCATCGGTGCCCGCCCGACCGGAGCCGCTCGATTCCTCCTCCAAGGAGTCGGGCTGGGAGACGGAGGACGAAGAGTCACCCGACACCTATCGGACTCGGTGTGTTCCATCGGACTCGCCGGAGTCCGAACCTCGGAGACGATCCCCACCGGAGGATACCCGGTTCTCGGACTTCGTGCGGGATATCGCCAAGGCCTTGGCATTCGTCGCGGATCCCTCCCGGCCGGGAGGCCCGGAACCTGGATGCCCTCGGTAAGAAGTGCTTCCAGGGCTCTATGTTTGCTTGCCGTGTCCAGACATACCAGCTCTACATGGGCATGTATCTCCAAGACCTGGCAAAGGAGATTGCCGGGTTCTCTGCTGGTCTCTCCAAGGAACCTTTGCAGAGATTCCAGGCCTTGTCCACTGGTATTCGAGAGTGCTCGAAGTTTATTTCTCGGGCAGCCTACGATGGCTTCGAGGCTTCGGCCCGAGTAGCCGGGGCCGGCATCGGTGCCCGCCGACAGGCTTGGCTACAGTCATCCGACCTCGAGCCATGGGTACAGGACAAGTTGGTCGATGTCCCCTACCAGGGTGAAAACCTCTTTGGCAAGCCCATGGTTGAAAAGGCTGCAGAACCCGAGACCGAGACTCTGACCCGGACTAGGCTGTCCAGAAAAACCTCTGCCCCTTCTCAGAAAAAGAAGGGCTTGGGGAAAAAGACCTTTTACCCGAGGAAGTCATAAACAATAAACAATACCCTCATTATCCGGCCTCTGCAGCTCCCCAACAGGGTCAGCAGGCCAAGGGGCAGGGTCATGGGCCCCGTAGGCAGAAGGCCCCCAAGCCACCAACACCGGCCCCTGCTCAGCAGGGAGGGGGTTTTTGACTCAGAAGGCATAGCCTCTTCTCCTCAGCTGGCTCACATCAGCACAGGAGGCCGGCTGGCCCACTTTGCCCACAGGTGGTCAGCCGTCACATCAGATACCTGGGTGCTCCATATAGTCCAAAAGGGCTATCTTCTCCATTTTCACCAGGTACCTCCCTCCTATTTTCCAGGGGAGCCTCCAAGACCCCCTCTGCACAGGGACCTACTCCTTCAGGAGTTAGCAAGTCTGCTAAAGGAACAGGCTGTGGAACCGATGCCCCACCACCTGAGAGGTCACGGCTTTTATTCCAGGTACTTTCTGGTACCAAAAAGAACAGGAGGCCTCAGACCCATCCTAGACTTGCGCAACCTCAACAAGTTCCTGGAGAGGGAAAAGTTCAAGATGCTTACCCTTGGAATCCTGCTGCCCTACCTCCAGAAGGGAGATTGGCTATGCTCCTTAGATCTAAAGGATGCTTATACTCACATCCTTATTCATCCAGACCACAGACAATATCTCAGATTTGTTGTGGGGGGAAACCACTACCAGTACAGAGTACTACCCTTTGGCCTAACCTCCGCTCCCAGAGTGTTCACCAAGTGCCTGGCGGTGGTGGCGGCCTACCTGAGGCTTCAAGGTCTTTTTGTGTTTCCATACCTGGACGACTGGCTCATAAGGGGCCAGTCTTCCCAGGAGGCCAGTCAAGCCACCCTTCGTACTGTGGCTCTGCTTCAGCACTTGGGGTTTGTCATAAACTTCGCAAAGTCCACTTTGCACCCGTCCCAGAACTTAGAATTCATAGGAGCAAGGCTGGACACTCTTCAGGTGAAGGCTTTTCTGCCAGTGGACAGAGCCCACAGGTTGATGGATCTAGCCAGGCAGTTTCACAGCAATTCCCTGGTCTCCGCCAGGCAATTCTTGAGACTTCTCGGCCATATGGCTTCCACGGTTCATGTCACCCCCAATGCCCGCCTGCACATGCGGCCTGCTCAGTGGAGCCTTCAAACTCAGTGACATCAAGCCACAGGGAGCCTTGCAGACTCAGTAAGAATATCCACCCTGCTCGTCTCCTCTCTGCAATGGTGGCTTCATCTTCCGAATCTGGTACTCGGAGTGGTTTTTCAATCCCCTCCGCATTCTCAAGTGCTGACGACAGATGCTTCTCTTCTAGGTTGGGGAGCACATTGCCAAGAGGCATGTACTCAGGGTCTCTGGACCCCTTGGGAGGCTGCTCAGCAGATAAACTTCCTGGAGCTACGGGCGATACGCCTAGCTCTGAGAGCCTTCTCCCACCTCACATCTCACCAGTCTGTACTGGTCCAGATGGACAATCAAGTTGCCATGTTCTATGTGAACAAACAAGGAGGCACAGGCTCCTTCCTTCTCTGTCAGGAGTTACAACGGCTATGTTCTTGGGCCGTCAATCACGGCATCCTCCTCAGGGCTGTCTACCTCCCAGGTCAAGAAAATTACCTGGCGGACAGACTGAGCAGGATCCTGCAACCACACGAATGGAGATTGAATCCGTTGGTGGTTCAGCAAATCTTTCTCAGGTGGGACCTCCCCACCATGGATCTTTTCGCCAGTCCTCTGAACCGGCAACTCCCGAGATTCTGTTCCAGACAACCGCATCCTCTCAGAGTAGCAGCGGATGCGTTTCTGATTCCGTGGTCCCAAGGCCTACTGTATGCGTTTCCTCCCACGCCACTAGTGTCCCACACACTGTTCAAAGTCCTCAAGGACGGGGCCTCGATGATTCTGATAGCCTCCAGGTGGTCGAGGCAACCGTGGTTCCCACTTCTGCTGCAACTGGCGGTGGACACTCCTCTTCCTCTGGGGATTCAACACAATCTCCAGTCTCAGGAGCAGGGATCTCTCTTGCACCCCAACCTCCAGTCCCTTCATCTGATGGCCTGGCTGCTGAAAGGGTAGTCCTGGCTCCCCTACTACTGCCTAGAGAGATGGAAGACGTAGTCTTAGCCTCTAGATGGCAGTCCACCAGGAAATCCTACGCTCTTAAGTGGCGTAGATTCTCCGCATGGTGTGCTCAGCACAGCGAGAATCCCTTCTCGTGCTTGGTAGCGGTAGTATTGCAATATTTGCTTTACCTCTCCAATCTTGGCCTTAAGTCCAACTCAGTCAGGGTTCACCTCAGTGCTCTCTCAGCACACCACTTGCCGGTGGACGGCAGGCCTCTTTCCAACCACCCTTTGGTGGCTCGTTTTCTCAGAGGCCTCCTCCTGCTTAAGCCTCCTTTACGTCCACCAGCCCCTGAGTGGGATCTGAATGTGGTCTTACAGTGGATTACTTGTCCGCCATTTGAACCTATGACTACCTGCCCTCTCCGTTTTCTCTCCTGGAAAACCTTGTTTCTGGTAGCTCTTACCTCTGCTAGGCGAGTAAGTGAACTTCAGGCACTAGTGTCTGATCCCCCTTACACTAGATTCTACAGGAATAGGGTGGTCTTACGGACTCACCCGAAGTTTCTCCCTAAGGTTGTCTCCCCTTTTCACCTCAATCAGGAGGTGGTTCTTCCGACCTTCTTTCCCAGGCCGCATGCCAACCGGGCTGAGATGGTCCTGCATACCCTGGACTGTAGGAGGGCGTTATCCTTCTACCTTGACCGTACGCGGGAGCATCGGAGGGCTGTTCAGCTCTTCGTTTCTTTTGACCCCAATAAGTTGGTGCTACCTGTCTCCAAGCGTACTTTGTCCATATGGGTCGCTGACTGTATCGCCTGGGCTTATGGGGCAGTTGGCCTCTCATTGGAAGGTCGAGTCACGGCTCATCGTGTCAGGGCGAAGGCTGCGTCAGTGGCTCATCTCCGCTCTGTTTCGTTGGCAGACATCTGCCGGGCCGCCACTTGGTCTTCAAGCCAGACTTTTGCGGCCCATTACTGCCTTGAGAGGGAGTCCCTCAGGGACAGTGCTTTCGGACAGGCAGTACTCCATAATCTCTTTGGGGTTTAGGCAACGCCTACCCTCCGGCCCTGGTGTTGGGCTAGTGGTCGGGGGCGTTCTCAGAGAAGATTCCTTCCTTACGTACTGACGAGCTCGAGGGAGCTCATTTTTTCGGCTTGAGGTCTCCGGTAGCCTTAAGCTGGGGAGTCCCATATGTGAGGACTGACTTCCTGCTTCTTCCTGGAGAAAGAGTAGTTACTCACCTGTAACAGGTGTTCTCCAGGAGCAGCAGGAATCAGTCCTCACAACCCTCCCTCCTCCCCTTGGAGTTGCAGTCATATGATTTATTTTGCTAATTTTTTTGCTGTCTTTTAGCTATGTCATCAGACTGAGCAAGATGGCACCCTTGGGCGGGAAGGGGACTGCGCATGCGCGCTGCAATTCCCAAAGGCTTTCTTTGAAAGCTGGGGAAATGCTCCGCACGGGGAGCAGCAGGAATCAGTCCTCACAACCCTCCCTCCTCCCCTGGGAGTTGCAGTTGTATATAGTTTATTTTACTTTTTGTGTGCTGTTTTTAGCTATGTCATTTGACTGAGCAAGATGGCACCTTTAGGCGGGAAGGGGACCGCGCATGCGTGCCTGCATTCCCAAAGGCTTTCATAGAAAGCTGGGAAGATGCTCCGCAAGGGCTCCATCGACATCGATGTCACCCATATGTGAGGACTGATTCCTGCTGCTTCTGGAGAACACCTGTTACAGGTGAGTAACTACTCTTTCCTGTTACTGGGGGCAGGTGCAGGGCTGTTCTCTTGTAACACATCTAGATATGGTATGATTTCTGCATGCAGTCAAACAAGTTCAGCCACTGGTGCATCCGATGGCTCTACTGTGGGACCTCAATCTGGTGCTGGCAGTTTTGACGGAGCCACTCTTTGAACCTTTGGCCATGGTCTTCTTGGTGGCTATGTGCTCTGTACATCAAATCTCGGAGTTGCAGGCGTTGTCTTGCAGGGAGCCTTTTCTCTTGATTTCCAGGGAGAAAGTGATCTTGAGACCGGTACCTTCTTTTTTGCCAAAGGTGGTTTCCCAGTTTCATCTGAATCAGTCAATTTCCTTATCAGCCTTCGTGGATCTGAGAGACTCCGAGTAAGATTGACAGCTGCACAAACTGGACCTCCTCAGCGTGCTGAGGCGGTATCTTAAGAAAACCAAGTACATTTGGAAATCTGATCGCTTAATTGTACTGTTTGGAGGTTCTTGGAGAGGTGAGGCAACCTCCAAGGCTTTGGTGACACATTGGATGAAAGAGGCCATCACCCCTACCTATGTTGCTAAGGTCAAGCAGGTGCCGGTTGGCATTAGAGTTCATTCCACTAGGGCACAGGTGGCATCTTGGGCAGAATATAGCCTGCTTCCCCCAGTGGAGATATGCAAGGTGGTGACTTGGGCATCTCTGCATATGCTTGTCTGTCATTACCAGTTAGATATTCAGGTGGCCTCGGATGCAAGATTTGGGGCAGCAGTGATCTGGGCAGGACTCGTTGGGGCCTTCCAGGGGTGATTTCTATTCTGGTACATCCCACGAGTGCTGGGCTGGACTGGAGGAATGATATGAAGGTGAAATTAGACCTTACCTGCTAATTCTCTTTCTTTGAGTCCCTCAATCCAGTTCAGGTCCCACCTGGATTACATTTCTGTCATGTTTGCTTAGGTTGGCTGCCCAACCAGAGTAGCAGCAAGTCTAGCTGTGGCGAAGGGGAAAGATCATGTGAAGAAGGTCATATTTTTATGGTATGGAGTAATTTTTTTCTCCTTCAGGTGTGGCATTGGGTCAGGTATGTTTCTGTCAGCACTGCTCATCCTTATTCTGTATGTACTCCTGTATTTAGTTTAGAGTTGGGGGGGGGGGGGTAAACGCAGTTTCATGGTACACTACCTTTGTTGCCCCAGTTGGGGTTTTAGGAGCCTATATGGGGGGTGGTTTTGCATTTGATGCTCTTTTGTAGTCTGTTTTGTCAATAGAATACTGGAATCTGGAGCTGAAGAGGGAGCTCTTGTACAGTGACATCAGAACTCTGACATGCTCAGTCCTCAGCTGCTGGAGGAGGGACACAACCCAAGAGCAGGAAAACAAGTGACGAGCACATGTGACTGGATTGGAGGAACTCAAGGAAAGACAATTAGCAGGTGAGGTCTAATTTCACATTTTTGTTTCTTTTATAGTGCAATGAAATTATGATGAAGTAAGACCAGACGGTTCAACTGTTGCTTGGAATTTTAAAGCTTTGAAATAATTAGGGGGATATTCAGTGGTGTCGGCTAGTCATCACTGCTGAACTTAAGACCCAGATATTTAATGCTAAGACCATATCTGACCACCGGCATTGAATATCCAGGTTGGTTGATAGTGTGAAAGCTAACCAAGCAGCAGCAATATTTAGCCACTGCCTGGTTAGCTTTTGCGGCAAAGGTTAGGTCAGCCTTTAAGGTGCCTAACGTTTGCTGTTTAGGGATAACTGGGCAGTGACTGAATATCACTGCTGACTGGTTATTACCAGGTGCTACCTCCACTCTACCCCCAGAATGCCCTGATGCTAGCTGACTAGCATTGGGCCATTGAGCAGCAGCACCCAGTGATATTCAGTGGCACTAACCACATAAGTGCTGCTGAATATCCTCGTCGCCGCAATTAACATGGTTAAACAGGTCTGTTAACTGCATTAATTGCTTTGAAATTCTGGCCATAAATCCCTGAAGCAGAAAAATAAATAACATGTCTTTTGAAACATAGTGCTATGTTGGGGAATTTTTCACTAGATTGTCTGCCCATTTCCTCTAATAAAATGGGAAAAAGTTGTAGATCATGTTGGCACAAGAAAATAAACTAGAACAAACCTCTACGTTTACCCATTCCACTCCATTAATTAATTTATAGACCTCTATTATATCTCCCCTCAGCAATCTCTTTTCCCCTAACCTTTTTACCCTCTCTTCATAGGGGTGTCATTTAATCCCTTTTATCATTTTGGTAAGGTGTCTCTTCTCGATACTTTTTCTAATAATGCTAAATCCTTTTTAAGATATGGCGACCAGAATTGCACACAATATTCAAGGTATGGTCGCACCATGGTACAATACAGAGGCATTATAATATCCTTTGTTTTATTCTCCATTCCTTTCCTTATTATACCTAGCATTTATTGGCTGCGGCTGCACACTGGGCGGAAGGTTTCAACATGTTATCCACGATGACACCTAAATCTTTTTCCTGGGTGGTGTTCCTAATGTGGAACCTTGCATCGTGTAACCATAGCTTGGGTTGTTCTTTCCTAGGTGTATAACTTTGCACTTGTCCACATTAAATTTCATCTACCATTTGGATACCCACTCTTCCAGTTTATCAAGGGCCTCTTGCAATTTTCCACAATCCTCATGGGTTTTAACAACTTTGAATAATTTTGTGTTATCTACAAATTTGATTACCTCACTCGTTATTCCCATTTCCAGGTCATTTACAAATATGTTAAAAAGCAGCGGTCCCAGCACAGATCCCTGGGGTACTCCATTATTCACCTTTCTCCATTGGGAAAATTGGCCATTTAACCCTACCCTCTGCTTTCTGTCTTTTAACCAGTTCCTGATCCACAATAGAACACTGCCTCCTATCGCATGACTCTTTAATTTCGCCAAGAGTCTCTCATTTAGGATTTTGTCAAAGGCTTTCTGAAAATCCAGATACACTATATCAACCAATTCACCTTTGTCTACCTGTTTATTCACACCTTCAAAAAAAACATAACAGATTAGTAAGACAAGATCTTCCTTGGCTAAAGCCATGTTGGCTGTCTCCCATTAAGCTATGACTATCTGCATGTTCAATAATTTTGTTCTTTATAAAGATTTTTACCATATTTCCCAGTACTGACGTCAGCTCACCAGTCTGCAGTTTCCCAGATCACCCCTGGAACTCTTTCTAAAAATTGGCGTTACATTGGCCATCCTCCAATCTTCAGGTATTACAGATGATTTTAATGATAGTTCACAGATCACCAACAGTAGGTCTGCAATATCATATTTCAGTTCTTTCAACACCCTTGGATGTATACCATCAGGTCCAGGTGATTTGCTACTGGCCTCCACCCCGAGGGTCTTCACAAAGTTGCCACCTTCTTACGGATCCTGGGGATGTTTATCTTCCCTTATCTGGATGACTGACTGATCAGGGGTGCGACACTGGACAAGGTCTGGCTGTCTGCCAATAGCACCAGTCATGTTCTGGAACATCTGGGCTTTGTGATAAACTATCCAAAGTCCCATCTGCAGCCCTCTCAACGCCTAGAGTTCATTGGGGCCCTCCTGCATACTACCCTAGCTTGAGCCTATCTGCCAGTTAATCAGGCCCAGCAGCTTTTAGCACTGGCCTGCTAGCTGCAGCAGAGCCATTCTACCACAGCTCGATGGATGCTTCGCATCCTCAGCCACATGGCCTCAACAGTCCATGTCACTCCTCTGGCCCATCTGCAGATGAGACAAGCGCAGTGGATACTCTGCATGCAATGGTGTCAGGTTACGGGCCGATTCAGGGAGACGGTGGTAGTTACACCACTGCTCAAGGAGTCCCTCTCCTGGTGGCTACAACCAAAATATCTGCTCAAGGGTCTACCTTTTCAAGCCCACCCACACCAGTGCATCCTGACCATAGATGCCTGTAATCTGGGATGGGGAGCCCATCTCAATGGTCTGCATACACAGGGCCTGTGGTTGGCTCAGGAGAGCCTGCACCAGATCAACTTTCTGGAGCTCCGAGCAATCTTCAATGCCCTCTGGGCTTTTCAGGGTCAGCTGGCCAACCAGATCATCCTTATCCAAATGGACAACCAGGTGATGATGTTCTACATCAACAAACAGGGAGGCATGGGTTCATACCTTCTCTTTTGGGAAGCAGTACGTCTCTGGAAGTTTGCCATCTTCCGGGGCATGGCCTTCTGGGCCGTGTATCTGGCAAGGGAACTCAATGTCCTGGCAGACCGGCGGAGTAGGGTCCGTCAGCCACACGAGTGGACCCTCAACAGGTGAGTGACAGCCTGTATCTTCCACTTCTGGGGCACGCCGAGCATAGATCTCTTTGTGTCCCTGCTCAATGCACAAGTGCCGCAATTTTGCTCCTGGATCCCCTGCAGCACTCGGATGGCTTCCAATGCTTTTCTGTTGGACTGGAGTGAGGGCCTCTTTTATGCCTATCCACCAATCCCACTGGTGGCCATGACCCTCTTCAGGCTTCAGGCAGACAGGGCTATTATGATTCTCATTGTGCCCCACTGGCCCAGACAGCTGTGATTTCCTTTCCTGCTCCGTCTGTCTTGGAGGCCGCCCCTCTGACTTGACTGTGACCCACAGCTCATCTCATAGGACGACGGGTCTGTTCTTCACTCCAACGTCTGTTCCCTAGCCTTCTTGGCATGGATGCTGAGCGGGTAGTTCTTGCAGAGCTCAGCTTGCCTACCGACGTGAAGAATCTGCTTCTTGCTTCATGCACATACTCCATGCACCACTCCTACATTTTCAAATGGTGAAGGTTCTCCCACTGGTATGCCGACAGGGCTCTAGACCCCTTCTCCTGCTCAGTGAACGCATTATTGCCCTATGTCCTCCATATTTCCGACTGCGGTCTTAAATCAAACTCAGTTTGCTTCTATTTAAGTGCCGTGATGGTGTACCATCGTGGCTCTCTTGGCAAACCCATCTCTGATCATCCTCTTATGGTCTGCTTCATGAGAGGTCTCTTGCTCTCGCGTACCGTGATCAAGCTCCCGCCTGTGGCGTGGGACCTTACTGTGGTGTTGGGACAGCTTCTGTTGGCCCCCTTTGAGCTGCTCAGCTCCTGCCCACTTAAATTCCTTACCTGGAAGGTCATTTTCCTGGCGGCAGTCACCTCTGCATGCAGAGTGAGTGAGTTACAAGAGCTGGTGGCGCACCCTCCATACACAGGATTTCATCAAAATAGAGTGGTCCTATGGACTCAACTTAAATTCCTGCCTAAAGTGGTTTCTGCCTTTCATCTCAACCAGTCGGTGGTTCTGCCCACCTTTTTCCCCAAGCTTCTTGCCACCCGGGCTGAGTCTTCTCTTCACACCCTGGATTGGAAGAGAACTCTCACTTTCTATCTTGAGAGAATGAAATCACGCCGCCATTCTTCCCAGCTCTTTGTGTCCTTCAACCCCTATATTTATTTATTATTTATTACAATTTCTTATATACCGCACTATTCGATATCAGCGCGGTTTACATTGTAACAAAATGACCATAACAACAAGCTGTTTGGTTTTACATAGAACAGGGGTACAAACTTGGATAACAGGGGTGAACTATGTACATGAAATAATTACAAAGAACAAGATTAAGCAACAATAACATAAGGAAAATATGTGCATAAATTGCAGGCGGAGTGCTGGCACTGTCTCAGAGGGTGGCCGTCTCGAAATGCACCTTGTCTCTCTGGGTTGCGGACTGCATCTGCTTTGCTTATACTCAAGCTAGACTAAGCTTAGAATGCCATGTCATGGTTCATAATGTCCGAGCTATGGCTCCTCCTGTGGCACACTTGTGCTCGGTCTTCATGGTGGAGATTTGTAGGGCTGCTACACGATCTTCCGACCACACCTCCGGCACCTGTTTGTGACTTAGAATCAACTCCTTCCCATCATCCCTTCTGTCTGTCCAGGCTACTGTAGAGTCAACCTGATGTTGATGTCCAAGCCGGACTCTGACTCTCGGGACCCTACAGAGATTACTCATGCTGTTTCTCTTGGTTCATTTTTTGGTTGCCCTGTTGGGCTTGTTTTACAGTTTTTTTTGGTAGCCTGGAGCTGGGGAGTCCCATATGTGAGAACTTCATTCCTGCTTGTTCCCGGAGAAAGCGTAGTAACTCACCAGTAGCAAGTGTTCTCCAAGAACAGCAGGAATAAGTCCTCACTACTTTCCCTCCTCCCCGTGGAGTTCTTCTTCTTCTTTTGTTTTTGCTTGATTAAGCTATACTGAGGTAAAATCACTACTTCGGACGGGAAGACAGGCATGCATGCGTGGTGGACCTCTCAGAAGCTTCCTATGGAAGCTGAAGATTGTTCCCACGTGGGCTCCATCGGTGACATTCCTGCTGTTCCTGGAGAACATCTGCTACAGGTGAGTAACTATGCTTTACTCCTCAGATCAAATGCTAACTCCTCAACGTTAGAAAACCAGGTGTTAAGCCTTCGGATTGTGTGAGCACTTTACCTCTAAGTTTAATAGCTAATGACTTTATTACTGTTGTATTTAAAATAACAGTAACATAGTATATGACGGCAGATAAAGACCAGTATGGTCCATCTAGCCTGCCCAGCAAGGCGGCAAAGGTAAGTGCATCTACCGCTTGGTGAAAGTCACCCCTCCCCATGCCTTTTTTTAGGGGTGTACCCACTGCTCCGTGTAGATGACCCCTATTTGCTGAGATATAAGAGATAGTTATGTTTATTTTGATTTTATTCTGTTGCTATAAAGGGATCCACTGTGTCTGTCCCATGCCATTTTGAATTCTGTCACTGTATTTGCCCCCACCATTTCCATCGAGAGGGCATTCCAAGCATCCACCACCCTTTCAATGAAAAAGTATTTCCTGACATTGCCTTTCAGTTTACCCCCTTGCAGCTTCTTGTTATGCCCTCTAGTTTACAGCTTTCCCGCCTTTGGAAGAGAATTGTTTGTTCATTAAGTATTTAAAGGTCTGAATCATATCTCCCCTGTCCCTCCTTTCCTCCAGAGTGTACATATTTTATTTTATTATTTTTATTTATTATTTATTACAGTTGCTTATATACCGCACTATTCGGCATCAGCGCGGTTTACAGTATAACAAAGTGACCAATACACACATTCTGTTTGGTTTTACATCGAACAGGAATATAAACTTGGATAACAGGGGCTGAACTATATACATGAACTATTTACATATTTAGGTCTTCAATATCTTCATTGATGTCTGCACAATTCTTTGCACAGAAGCTTTCTGGTGTGATAAACACCTTTGTGCATAGGGTAGCACAGCCATAAAAAACAGAAAACTGTGTGTAGAACTCAAGCTAACCTGTGCGCAAAGCTTCCTGTGCTTTATTGCATTGACCTCTAAGTGAGCTGGTGTCAGCTTTGGGATTAGTAACTGGAATTTTGGGTGTCATGGTGAGATTAGAAACTGGATCTCCAGCTGTGTCAAATTGGTAAGATTGGAAGCTGGCTCTTCCTGTCTCACATGCATTGCACTCCAAGCCTGCGATATGAAAGGAGTGTTAGGAGAAGGTTGAGCCGCATGTTGGGAACTCTCTCCCTACAAATTCCTCCTGGGGTCTGGAGGAAAGACAGAGAAGACAGAACTCACTTGTTGTGGTTCTTAGCAGCAGGATTCCTCCAGATTGAGTGACAGTATTTGCTTATATCTCGAGTCAAGAGCAGACGCTGGGTCACAGGATTCACTGAAAAAGAGAGAGGCATGTATGGACAAGCAAGTCACCTGCAGAACTCATGAGTCACAGTAGTTTGTGTATAGATTTAGATTAATTTGCAAAGTGTAGGGGATAAAACCAATCTGTTTCAATCATAGCCCATTGTTTTGTAAGATGTGGTGGCAAGGGCTACAAAATCCTGAGGCTCACTGCAGGATTTATCATTTTCCACAAAACTGGGAAACTAAGATACCGATCACAGGGGGAACATAAGAACATAAGATATGCCATACTGGGTCAGACCAAGGTCCATCAAGCCCAGTATCCTGTTTCTAACAGTGGCCAATCTAGGTCATACATACCTAGCAGTTTCCCCAAAAGACACAGGTTCCACAATGCTTGTATTGGGTCAAGCATTGATATCCTGGGTCCCTTTTTAATAAAGGTTTGTGGACCTTTCCTCCAGGAACTTGTCCAAACCTTTTTTAAACCCAGCTACACCAACAGCCTTTACTAGATCCTCCAGTAACAAATTCCAGAGTTTGATTACACATTGAGTGAAAAAATATTTACTCTTATTTATCTTAAATAGTTTACCCTGTAGCTTCATTGCATGTCCCCTAGTCTTTCTATATTCTGATAACGTAAACAATTGATCTACGTTTCCCTGTTCTACTCCATTCATTAATTTATATACCTCTATCATATCTCCCCTCAGCCGTCTCTTTTCCAAGTTGAAGAGCCCTAACCTTTGTAGTCTCTCCTCATAGGAGTAGCCTTCCATCCCCTTTACCATTTTGGTGGCTCTTCTCTGTACCTTTTCTAATAACGCTATATCATTTTTAAGATACGTCGACCAGAATTGCATACAATATTCAAGGTGCGGTCACACCGTGGAATGATACAGAGGCATTATAATATACTTTGTTTTATTTTCCATTCCTTTCCTTATGATACCTAGCATTCTGTTTGTTCTCCTAGGACAAGCAGGATGAAGTCAGCCACACATGGTGACGTCATCCGACGGCGCCGTGGACGGAGTACTCCCTCTAGCCCAGAAGGCATTTGCCTCCTGGGCTGAGCCCCCTCCCCTCCACCTGGCCCAGCCCCCGGACCGCCCCTAGCCAGCCACTTTCACTTCTTCCGCCTTGCCAGCAAGACGGACCTACACTCTCTCTCATTTTTTATTTTACTTTCTTTGATTTTATTTATCTAACATGCCCAAACCGGGCTTCAAGAAGTGCCCGGCATGCTCCCGCAAGATGAACGCGTCGGATTCGCACCCCTGCTGCATCCGTTGCCTTGGCATCGCACACAAAGTAGAGGACTGCTCTCACTGTGCTAAGATGTCCCCCAGGGCACGGAAAACAAGAGAAAACCTGCTCAGGGAGTTGTTTCCTGCACCCTCACCTCGTCAAGGCTCCTCTGCCTCTGCCTCCGGCATCCAGATAAGTGCTACCCCGGCCTCGGGCGTGCCCCTGCTGGCCTCCGCTCCCTGCCGCGACCTCCTGGCTCTCCTAGGTCAGGCTGAAGCACTCTTCGCTGCGGCCCCGAGCGTGCCCCCGCCAGCCTCCGCTCCATGCCGTGATGCTGCGGGTCAGCTTCTCTTCCCCCTGGCTCTGTCTGTAGACTTCCCCCTGCTCAGGACATCCCGGGAGCCACCGAACATGTGGACGCTATGGGGGCAGCCATCTTGGATTCTGCTGCTTCCGCCTCAAGCTCCGCCCATCGTGACGCGGACGATGATGCTGGCGATCAGCACGGGCACCAGCACGGGCACCAGCGCAGACACAGGAGCAAAAGAAGAAGGAGCTCCTCTCCGCGCCGACAGAGCAGGCGCCGGCAGCGATCCACATCCGGGCAGAGATCCACATCCGGGCACAGCCGGCGCAGACGCCAATCTTCCTCCACGCCGAAGCACCAACGGTCTTCCGCGCGGAGGCACCGAGCATGCCCGCACCATCACCGAAGGCACAGTAAGAGGACTCGCAGGAGCAGCTCCTCCGGACGCGATTACCGACGCCGCTCCAGGGGCAGACGGCATCACAGTGAATCCAGCTCTTCTTCCTCTAGAGCAGGGGTCACCAACCTGCGGCCCGCGGGCCGCATGCGGCCCACGAGGTCCCTTCGTGCGGCCCGCGAGGCTCTACCCCGGTTAACATTACGTGCGGCCCGCCAAGGATTCCCGCCATTGTATCCACGCGCTCGCAGCTCACCGACGACCACCTGCAAGCGTCCCTTCTCCTGTCAGTGTCATCTGTGAAGCCGGACTTTAAGCGTTTGTCTGCTAGCATGAATCAGCCATCTCATTAAATTCAATAAAGGTGATCAGCCATTGTTTTCATAATTTTGCGTTTGTTGTTTTTTTTTCGCGGGGGCGGGGAGAAGGGGGGTGCGGCCCGCGAGGCTCCCGGTAGTCGGCTGTGCGGCCCGCGGCCCTCTGGAGGTTGGTGACCCCAGCTCTAGAGCATCCTATGAGAGCCACGCTGCCCTATCCCCACAGCAACTGCTCGACTTCGGGTCCCCCTCCCCCAAGGCTGCTTCGGAGGAGCATGATCAATAGGAGCACCCAGCACCTACTGTAGAGGGATGTGCCGAGAATCCTAAATTCCTCTCATTTCTGTCTTCTCTTTTCCAACAATGGGCGCAGACACAACCAGCGAATTCCCTGGCAGCACCTATCTCAACGCCCATCATCCTGCCTGCCACGGCCACCTCCAATGACATCGTAGCTAATCATTCTACGACACCTGAGACTGCCACAGTAGCAGGAACAGCATCTCCACCTGAGGATTCTTCTCCAGGGGTTTTGGATGCAGTCCCCGGACCGTCGGCGGAAACATTCCCCTCCAGCCCAGAGGACCTCTCGTATCACAAGTTCCTGCAGAAGTTAGCTTATACGCTCAGTCTCCCGAGCACCTCTGAAGTCTCCGACCAACGCCCGGAGACGCAGGCGGCACGCAAGTTCCTTGAAGCACCGAAACCTCCCGCAACCGTCCCGGTTTACCCTTTACTGCTCGAGAATCTAATCAACCTTTGGAAGAACCCCTCCTCGGGGCCAGCAGTGTCCCGGAAACTCGACAACAAGTACAAAGTCCAAACCGCACCTGGATTCGACAAGACTCAGCTTCCACACCAATCCATTGTGGTGGAATCAGCTCTAAAAAGGACCAAGTCCACGCGTGCGAACGCTAACGGTCCCCCGGGAAAGGACCTAAAGTCGCTCGACGACACCGGGAAAAGGGTCTTTCAAGGAGCCATGCTCGGTGCCAGGATTTTGGCCCACCAATTGCAACAGGCCCTTTACCTGGATTCACTCCTAGAGAAGCTTAAAGCTACCATCCCTGCACCAACTCAGGGAACTCAGCATGATTGTGCCGACGTCATCCTTGACCTTCAAGAATGCACTAAGCACCAGGTACGGGCGGCTTTTGACGCTTTTGACACAGCAGCCCGCACGGCCGCTTCTTCCATTACCGCCCGCCGCCTGGCGTGGCTCAGGGCTTCCGGCCTACGAGAGGACACCCATGATCGCATTGCGGATGCTCCCTGCACTGGAGAGTCCCTCTTTGGAGACACTGTCACTGACACCGTTAACGCCTTAAAGGATAGCTGTACCACATTGAAAACATTGTCGGACGAGGGCTTTGATCGCACCGGCCGCAAGAACTCTTACCACCAGAAGCATCACTACTTCAATTCCTCTAAGCGTCACTACGGCTCTTACCAAAAATGGCAACCCCGATACAAGCAACAGCCGTCGCAACATTCTTACCGGCAAAAACCTCGGCAGAGAGATAGAAAGCCACAAAAAAGCCAGCAACCCGGGACGGGTAAAGCTAATCAAGCCTTTTGACAATCAGCCCTTGGACAAAACCCCCACGGGGGGGACGCCTCACCCTATTTTTCTCTGCTTGGCAGTCCATCACCTCGGACAAATGGGTGCTGGCTATCATCAAGGATGGGTATCGCTTGAAGTTCCTTTCACCCCCAGTGCAACGCGGAGTCCCACCCTGCAAGGCACCGGATCCTTCCTCCATTGCCCTGGAAAAGGAGATTCTCTCCCTTCTCTCCTCCAATGCCATTGAGCCAGTGCCAACCTCGGAGCATTTTTCTGGTTTCTACTCAAGGTACTTTCTAGTCCCAAAGAAATCTGGAGGCATGCGCTCAATTCTCGACCTCCAAGCTCTCAACCTCTTCATCACCAAAGAAAAATTCAGAATGCACTCCCTCGGATCCATTCTACCACTCATTCAGGCCGGGGAGTGGATGACATCTTTGGATCTGCTGGATGCATACACACACATCCCGATCCATCCAGAACACCGCCAATACCTGCGATTCCAGATGATGGGGAGACACTTCCAGTACAAAGTCCTTCCGTTCGGATTGTCCCCAGCTCCGAGAGTATTCACAAAGTGTGTAGCCGCTGTAGCAGCGCATCTCCGCAAGCAAGGAATCTGCCTGTTTCCCTACCTGGACGATTGGCTGATCTCCTCCCCCTCCCCCGAAGAGACAGAGAGGGCGACTCGCTCCACCATTGCCCTACTATCCGCACTGGGCTTCTTGGTGAACTACCCGAAATCCCACCTGCACCCCTCGCAACGACTGGAGTTCATCGGAGCGCTGATAGATACCAACGAAGCAAAAGCCTTCCTCCCGCCACTGCGAAGGAGATCCATACGGGAGTTGGCAATGCACATCTGCTCCAACAAAAACCCCACCGCCCGGAAACTACTACAACTCCTTGGCCACATGGCAGCGGCCACTCAAACTGTCCCTCTAGCGAGGCTCCACATGCGCCATCTGCAGTGGCATCTGCGAGCACACTGGTCGCAGCACTCCCAGCCTCTGAACACGCACGTACCAATGAACCAAGCTGTCCGCAACGCCATTCTGTGGTGAGTTCGGCGGAAAAACCTCTCGCATGGGAGACCCCTCGCGCACACACCTCACCAATTAACCATCACCACCGACGCCTCTTCAGTGGGATGGGGGGCACATTGCCTGCAACTCCGGACTCAGGGTGCGTGGACAGAACGGGAGATGCAGTATCACATCAACCTTCTGGAGCTCAGAGCCATTCGTTACGCCTTGAGCGCTTTTCAGAACCTAATCAGAGACAAGGTCATCCTTATCCAGACGGACAATCAGGTGGCAATGTTCTACGTGAACAAACAGGGTGGAACGGGCTCCCGAGCCCTATGCAGGGAAGCCCTCAGGATCTGGACCTTCGCTGTCTCCAAAAACTGCCTTCTCCGAGCCTCATACCTGCCTGGAACGGAGAACCAGCTGGCGGACAAGCTCAGCCGACAGCTAAATCCCCACGAATGGTCCCTCAAGACGGAAATCGCCTTATCCCTCTTCAGAACATGGGGCCATCCAGAAATAGACCTCTTCGCCACCGAGCAGAACGCCAAGTGCAAATACTTCTGCTCCAAGCGGCCATCCCGGCACAGCCACTCAGCGGATGCATTCGCCGAGTCATGGGGGGAATGGTCACTAGTGTATGCCTTTCCCCCCATCCCCCTGATCTCCATGACCATACAACGCATCATCACCGACAGAGCCCAAGCCATTCTGGTGGCCCCCCACTGGCCCCGCCAGGCATGGTTCCCACTCCTCAGGCGCCTGTTACTCCAACCGCCACAGCGGCTGTCGCTCATCCCGGACCTCCTCACCCAAGAGGATGGACTCACCCTCCACCCCAATCTTCAGACCCTGGCCTTGACAGCATGGCGGCTGAGCGGGTAATCCTGCTCCCCCTGGGCCTCTCACAGGAGGTGGAAGAGGTAATCCTCGCGGCCCGCCGTCCCGCCACCAGGAAGTCATACGGCCTCATATGGCGCCGTTTTGCTATATGGTGCTCCTCTCAAGGCCTAGACCCCTTCTCGGCACCTGTGCCCGAGATTCTGCGGTACATGACCTCCCTGTCTCAACTCGGGTTACAGCCCCAGTCCATCCGGGTGCACCTAGCGGCGATTTCTGCTCTCCACCACCGCTCAGGGAACACACCCATCACACAGCTACCCATTGTAGTCCGCTTCATGAAAGGCCTAGTCAATCTACATCCTCCAGTCAGGAAGCCTGTTCCACACTGGGACCTCAACGCAGTTCTCAACCAGCTCACACTTCCCCCCTTCGAGCCCCTGCTGTCAGCCGAACTGAAGTTCGCCTCTTGGAAGACCCTGTTCCTCATAGCCATCACCTCCGCCAGGCGCATCAGTGAGCTTCAGGCCCTCGTGGCACACCCACCTTACACACAGCTTTCCAGCGACAGGGCATCCCTCCGAACACACCCGAGGTTCATTCCGAAGGTATCCTCGGCCTTCCACATTAACCAGACAATCGAACTTCCCTCCTTCTTCCCGGAGCCACATTCCTCCCCAGAGGAGACGAGACTCCACACACTGGACTGTGTCAGAGCGCTACGTCTGTACCTCCTAAGAACGAGCAATCAGCGCCGTACCACCCAGCTTTTTGTCTCCTATGACCCGAACAAACCGGGGCGCCCTGTCTCCAAGCGCACCCTATCCCTCTGGATCTCGGCCTGCATTGCTTTCTGCCTCGACAAGGCTGGTACTGATCACGCTCCGTCAGTCCACGCTCATCAATTGAGGGCGCTTGCTGCCACAATGGCGAATCTCCGCTCAGTTCCGGCAACGGACATCTGTAGAGCGGCCACCTGGTCATCCCTTCAGACTTTCCAGAAACACTACTGCCTCGATCTGCATCGTAACCAGGCCTTCGGCCAAGCGGTCTTAACAACGGCCCATGCTCCGCCGACGGATCCTTAAGACCAAGCAGCCAACAAGTGTTCCCATGCTGTTTGCGCACGCAGAACAGGCTCTTGCGCATACTGTTTGCACAGAATGTTTACACAAGCTATTTGCACAGACTGATGTTGTTGTATGCTTACTGTTTGCACATTTGATTTGCACAGACTGTTTGCTCACATTGTTTGCTCATGCTGCTTGCACCTGCTGTTTGCACACGCTGTTTGCACATGCTATTTGCACGTAATGTTCACGTTGTTATGTTCAAGTTGTCACTCGCATGCTATAACTTGATAAAATTCTTGCCTATACATCTCGTGTCCTTATTATTTTGGGCCCCTGCTACCTCAGCCCTTCCTAGCTAGGGAGGCACCATGTGTGGCTGACTTCATCCTGCTTGTCCTAGGAGAAATCAAGGTTACTTACCTGTAACGGGAGTTCTCCGTGGACAGCAGGATAAGTCAGCCACACTCTCCCACCCGTCCTCCCCTTCAGGGGCCCTTGGCATGCCCTCGCCCCTAGCACATGCTGGAACAGCTTGGGAAGTAGTGGCTGGCTAGGGGCGGTCCGG
Source organism: Ichthyophis bannanicus (assembly GCA_033557465.1). NCBI lineage: Eukaryota > Metazoa > Chordata > Amphibia > Gymnophiona > Ichthyophiidae > Ichthyophis > Ichthyophis bannanicus. Next base: position 130,328,823 of record CM066048.1, read on the forward strand.
GGGCTGGGCCAGGTGGAGGGGAGGGAGCTCAGCCCAGGAGGCAAATGCCTTCTGGGCTAGAGAGAGTACTCCGTCCACGGCGCCGTCGGATGACGTCACCATGTGTGGCTGACTTATCCTGCTGTCCACGGAGAACTCCCGTTACAGGTAAGTAACCTTGATCTCTCTTGGCTGCTGCTGCACACTGGGCGGAGGGTTTTAACATATTATCCACGATGACGCCTAAATCTTTTTCCTGGGTGGTGGCTCCCAATGTGGAACCTTGCATCGTGTAACCATAGTTTGGATTGTTCTTCCCTAGGTGCATAACTTTGCACTTGTCTACATTAAATTTCATCTGACATTTCGATGCCCAGTCTTCCAATTTATCAAGATCCTCTTGCAATTTTCCACAATCCTCTTGGGTTTTAACAACTCTAAATAGTTTTGTGTCATCTGCAAATTTGATAATCTCACTTGTTATTCCTTTTTCCAGGTCATTTATGAATATGTCAAAAAGCTGCGGACCCAGTACAGATCTCTGGGGTATTCCACTATTCACCTTTTTCCATTGGGAAAATTGGCCATTTAGCCCTACTCTCTTGCTTTCTATCTTTTCACCAGTTCCTGATCCACAATAGTACACTGCCTCCTATCCCATGACTTTTTAGTTTTGCCAAAAGTCTCTGATGAGAGACCTTGTCAAAGTCTTTCTGAAAGTCCAGATACACTATATCAACCAACTCACCTTTGTCTACCTGTTTATTAACACCTTCAAAAAACATAACAGATTAATAAGACAAGATCTTCCTTGTCTAAAGCCATGTTGGCTGTCTCCCATTAGACCATGACTATCTACATGCTGAGTAATTTTGTCCTTTATGATGGTTTCTACCATTTTTCCCGGTACTGACGTCAGGCTCACCGGTCTGTAGTTTCCCGGATCACCCCTGGAACCCTTTTTAAAAATTGGTGTTACATTGGTGATCCTCCAATCTTCGGGTATTACAGATGATTGTAGTGAAAGTTCACAGATTATTAATAGCAGGTCTGTAATCTCATATTTCAGTTCTTTCAACACCCTTGGATGTATACCATCCGGTCCAGGTGATTTGCTGTTCTTCAGTTGATCAAATAGTTGTAATACATCTTCCCGGTGTAGCGATATTTCCTTCAATTCCTTTGCAGTATCACCTTTAAATACCACTTCAGTCATGGGTAACATCCCTACGTCTTCCTCAGTAAAGACCGAAGCAAAGAATTCATTCAGTCTCTGCGCTATGGCCTTGTCTCCTCTTACTCCCCCTTTTACCCCTCTATCATCTAATGGTCCAATTGACTCTCTCACAGGTTTTTTGCTATGAATGTACTTGAAAAAGTCTTTATTACGCGTTTTTGCTTCCGTAGCAAGTTTCTTCTCAAATTCTCGCTTTGCCTGCCTTATCAGTGCTTTGCATTTAACTTGCCAGTGCTTGTGCTGTTTCCAGTTTTTGTCATTTGGCTCTTTTTTCCATTTCCTGAAAGGCAGAGGGAGTTGAGCTGGGGAGGTTCCTATGCTCACATGAAGACTCTTCTGCTTTTTCTTTATGCAACCCTCACTGTCCTGCTGTTATGTTCATCCTGTTCACTTTCTTTCCATAGCAAGAAGAAGAGTATAGCTGCGCTTTAAAGTCATGTCTACCACTTCCGGAACATCAAACATATCTACAGGGTCTCAAGGCAATTCAGACTCGAGTCTGGACCTGGCTGGAGGTGTTCACAGATGTGACCATACATCTCCCATTGAAGGGGGGAGAAGGACATAGAGATGGGGGGTTAAAATGGGGAGCTAAGGGAGGGGGCTGGGGATAAATGCAAAAAATGGAAACATGGAGGAGGAATAGCTGGAGGAATAAGAGATTGGGTGGTGAGGCTGCAAGAAAGGTAAGGCAGGGCTTGAAATAGAGAGGCAATGGGAGAAAAAAAATTGCAGAATTGTGAAATGTGAGGGCAGTCAGTAAGCATTTTTATTATGAGAAAGGCTACCATGAAAGGAGAGAAGAGAGAAGGAAGGGGAGAAAACAGAAATGAAAACTGAAAGGTCAAGAATTGAAATAAAAAAAAGAAAAGAAAATCAAAATACCCAGACATGGAATACAGAATGGGAAATATTTCTAGAATGTAAATTGTATGCTAATATATACAAATGAGCCCAACGATTACCATAGAATTTATGCCCCAACTGCTTTAGGAAAGCAGGTGGACTCTGGTCTGAAAGCAGCAGGCATTTGATCTAATGTATTTGATATTGGTCTTGGAGATGAGGATCTCTTCAGTAGTGTGAATGCAGAATCAGACTTTTTGGGATTTCCAATTCAGTTGTTTTCTGCATATTTCTGTTTCTAATTTGTGACCCCCTTATCCTGTATTCCTGACACTCTAACTGTGTCCTCCGTGTATGATTTCAAATGCCCATGCATCAGGGTCACAATACTCCTCAGAAGGCCGCCGATGCCTCCTCAGCTCTCACAGGACGATTCTGACGCTTCAACAAAGAGGAGATCATTGACAAAGTCATATCAAACCTCAGCATGACATCACCCAGCCTTGATTCACTGATTTCCACCTGGAACAACAGCCTTAGCTCTTTTGCACTCCTGCCTGCCTCAAATAAGCTACCAAGAAGAAGGCAAAGAGCACGATGGTACTCTTCAGAACTACAGACTTCATTACTCCTCCTCAGGAAGCTCGAAAGACGTTGGCGACGCTCACGGTCCTCTGATGATCATGCAGCCTAATCTCCTACCTAAAAGTACACCGCGAAACAGTTTACAAGAAAATGAAGGAATACCACTCCGATCTCCTTCTCCGCTCCCTAAACAAACCTTGTGACCTCTTTAACATCGTCAAGACCCTTACTAAAGAGCCTTCTCCCACCCAACCAGGCTTGCTACACCCTCAGGAATTCGCTGACTATCTACGTGCCAAAACTAGCCTAACTAACACCTCCCTCCCTCTTTCCATACCAATTCACACGCCACGCTACCTAACATCATTGACCTCCTTCACGCCCCCTTCCGAGAGGTCCATCGAGGACACCATCACATCCGTCACCACCACCACAGCTCCCAATGACCCTTGTCCATAAGATTATGGAGCTGTCCTTTTCAACAGGGGCATTCCCCCAGATTCTAAACCAAACATCAATGCGGCCCCTTCTAAAGAACAGAAAGCTGAACCCCGAGAAGGCAGAATCCCATAGACCAATCTCCAGCATCCCCCTGTTGGCCAATATAATCGAGAAGGTCGTTCAATGCGAAATCCAGCACCACATTGAGACTACCGCTCCTCTTGACCAATGTCAGCACAGCTTCAGAGATTTACATGGTTTCGAGACTCTCCTCACCACTCTATTCAGCACCCTACTCATTGGGATTGATAATATCAGACAAGGCTATGCACTAATCTTCATGGACAATGCTTCCGCTTTCGACTCAGTCAACCACGAGCTGCTCCTTATACGTCTTCAAGAGAAGGGAATCCATGGTTCAGCCTTGAGTTGGTGCAAGTCTTACCTATCAGACAGATGGCAACAAGTATGAATTGACTCCACCACCTCTGAGCCTTTTCAGCAAAAGCAAGGTGTCCCCAAGGCTCTTCTCTCTCTGCCCTCCTTTTCAACATCTATATGCAGCCCATCTGTTCAATCATCCGCTCCTTTAACATCTCCTGCCTTGTGTATGCTGATGATGTACTGCTGTTCACACCATTCTCTACTGACCAGCCTGACTTCTCACCATTAACGAGCTGTTTTGATGCTGTTACTGACTGGCTCCACACACAAAGCCTGAGAATAAACTTCAATGACGGACGTCCTATTTCTCCAGGACCAAGCAGGAAGTCAGTCCTCACATATGGGTGATGTCGGCGCCGACGGAGCCCCCATGCGGAGCATTTCCCCAGCTTTCAAAGAAAGCCTTTGGGAATTGCAGCACGCATGCGCGGTCCCCTTCCCGCCCAAGGGTGCCATCTTGCTCAGTCTTCTTTTTTCCGCGGAGCCCGACGGACGTAGTTCGTTTTTCGCCGAGGAAAAAGTTGATTTCCCTGTTTTTTGTTCTTCTTCGGTTCGACGCCGGATCCTTTTCCCGCCCGGGCCCGATATGCCGGTATGGAGCCCACTCTCTATTTTTCGGTTTTTGTCCTTCGTGACTAGTGTTCACGCCATTTTTTCTCTTTTCACTGGCAGCCCTGTCTTTTGACCTCGCAGAAGCCTTTTTTCCCCCGATGGCTGCCAGCAGGTTTAAGAAGTGTGATCGGTGTAAGAAACTTCTGTCTCTTACCGACACACATGACTGCTGCCTCCGCTGCCTCAGACCCGATCATGACCCGATGATCTGTGGTCCGTGTGGCAAAATGTCCTCGAAGGCATTGAGGAGTCGGCAGCACCAAAAGGATAGAATCTTCTCTGACTCCGCGTCCGGACGGGCCCGGACCTCGTCAGAGGCCTCGACGTCTCGGGACTCCGGCCCCGAGCAGCGTCGGAGTTCCTCTGAGCGGGGGTCTCCTTCACGGGAGCAGCGCAGGAAGAAAAAACCCGCGAGGGTGGCGTCGGTGGATGCTCCTGGTTCCTCGAGGGCCAGGTCGCATAGCCCCGATCGCCGTCCCGGATCTTCGGAGTCGGAGAGGCCTGCCAAACAACCTCGTCTCGAGATGGAGTCTCCTGGGCATGTGAGTACTGTAGTCCTCGTGTACTCTCCTCCAGGGGAGCCGACGTCGGGCCCGATGCCATCGGGGCCCGAGTCGGGGGCTGCTGGTTCTCCTGAGCTCGGACTCAGGTTGACGGCCTTGGAGAGCAGCTTCGCTGCCTTCATGGAACAGCAGCGGGCATTGATCGCCGGTCTCACCGGTGCATTTGCCCCGACCACCGGGACATCGACGTCCAAGTCGACCCCGGAGGCCGAGCCGATCCTCGAGTCCATGCGGGCTCGAGTCGATCCTCGGCCGCGGTCTCCCTCGGCCTCCCGTTCGGGATCGAGGTCATCGACACTGGTACCCTCGGTGTTGGGGCGGAGGGCATCGGTGCCCGCCCGACCAGAGCCCTCGATTCCTCATCCGAGGAGTCGGGCTGGGAGACGGAGGATGAAGAGTCACCCGACACCTATTGGACTCGGTGTGTCCCATCGGACTCACCAGAGTCCGAACCTCGGAAACGATCCCCGGTTCTCGGACTTCGTGCGGGATATGGCCAAGGCCTTGGCCTTCCCCACGGATCCCGAGGAGGAGCCTCGAGCCGAAGAGCTCGAGGCCCTCCAGTATGACTCTCCCCCGAAGGAGGCCTTTACTGTCCCGGTTCCTCCGATGCTGGAGCGGCTGCTCTTCCACATGTGGAAGACCCCGGCCTCGACGCCGAAGTTAAGCAAGTGGGTCGATTCTATCTATCGAGTCCGGAAGAGCCCCGGGTTCCAAAAGGCACAATTACCGCACCACTCCATGGTTGTGGAATCGGCCATGCATCGACTGAAAAGTCAGAAGATGCACTCCTCGGTGCCTCCTGGTTGGGAGGCCCGGAACCTGGATGCCCTCGGTAAGAAGTGCTTCCAGGGCTCTATGCTTGCTTGCCGGGTCCAGACATACCAGCTCTACATGGGCATGTACCTCCAGGACCTGGCAAAGGAGATTGCCGGGTTCTCTGCTGGTCTATCCGAGGAACATTTGCAGAGGTTCCAGGCCTTGTCCACTGGTATTCGAGAGTGCTCGAAGTTTATCTCTCGAGCAGCCTACGATGGTTTGAGGCTTCAGCCCGAGTAGCCAGGGGCGGCATCGGTGCCCGCCAACAGGCTTGGCTACAGTCATCCGACCTCGAGCCATGGGTACAGGACAAGTAGGTTGATGTCCCCTGCCGAGGTGAAAACCTTTTTGGCAAACCCATGGCTGAAAAGGCTGCTGAACTCGAGACCGAGACTCTGACCAGGACTAGGCTGTCCAGAAAAACCTCTGCCCCTTCTCAGAAGAAGAAGGGCTCGGGAAAAAAGACCTTTTACCCGAGGAAGACATCTGCCTATAAACAATACCCTCATTATCAGGCCTCTGCAGCTCCCCAACAGGGCCAGCAGGCCAAGGGGCAGGGTCATGGGCCACGTAGGTAGAAGGCCCCCAAGCCACCAACACCGGCCCCTGCTCAGCAGGGTGGGGGTTTTTGACTCAGCTGGCTCATATCAGCACAGGAGGCAGGCTGGCCCACTTTGCCCACAGGTGGTCAGCCGTCACATCAGATACCTGGGTGCTCCATATAGTCCAAAAGGGCTATCTTCTCCATTTTCACCAGGTACCTCCCTCCTATTTTCCAGGGGAGCCTCCCAGACTCCCTCTGCACAGGGACCTACTCCTTCAGGAGTTAGCAAGTCTGCTAAAGGAACAGGCTGTGGAACCGGTGCCCCACCACCTGAGAGGTCACGGCTTTTATTCCAGGTACTTTCTGGTACCAAAAAGAACAGGAGGCCTCAGACCCATCCTAGACTTGCGCAACCTCAACAAGTTCCTGGAGAGGGAAAAGTTCAAGATGCTTACCCTTGGAATCCTGCTGCCCTACCTCCAGCAGGGAGATTGGCTTTGCTGCTTAGATCTAAAGGATGCTTATACTCACATCCTTATTCATCCAGACCACAGACAATATCTCAGGTTTGTTGTGGGAGGAAACCACTACCAGTACAGAGTACTACTCTTTGGCCTAACCTCCGCCCCCAGGGTGTTCACCAAGTGCCTGGCGGTGGTGACGGCCTACCTGAGGCTTCAAGGTCTTTTTGTATTCCCATACCTGGACGACTGGCTCATAAGGGGCCAGTCTTCCCAGGAGGCCAGTCAAACCACCCTTCGCACTGTGGCTCTGCTTCAGCACTTGGGGTTTGTCATAAACTTTGCAAAGTCCACTTTGCTCCCGTCCCAGAACTTGGAATTCATAGGAGCAAGACTGGACACTCTTCAGGCGAAGGCTTTTCTGCCTGTGGACAGAGCCCACAGATTGATGGATCTAGCCAAGCAGTTTCACAGCAATTCCCTGGTCTCCGCCAGACAATTCCGGAGTCTTCTCGGCCATATGGCTTCCACAGTTCATGTCACCCCCAATGCCCGCCTGCCTATGCGGCCTGCTCAGTGGAGCCTTCGAACTCAGTGGCATCAGGCCACAGGGAGCCTTGCAGACTCAGTAAGAATATCCACACTGCTTGTCTCCTCTCTACAATGGTGGCTTCATCTTCCGAATCTGGTGCTCGGAGTGGTTTTTCAATCCCCTCCGCATTCTCAGGTGCTGACGACAGATGCTTCTCTTTAGCGTTGGGGAGCGCATTGCCAAGGGGCATGTACTCAGGGTCTCTGGACCCCTTGGGAGGCTGCTCAGCAGATAAACTTCCTGGAGCTACGGGCGATACGCCTAGCTCTGAGGGCCTTCTCCCATTTCACGTCTCACCAGTCTGTACTGGTCCAGACGGACAATCAAGTTGCCATGTTTTACATGAACAAGCAAGGAGGCACAGGCTCCTTCCTTCTCTGTCAGGAAGCACAACAGCTGTGCTCCTGGGCCGTCAATCACGGAATCCTTCTCAAAGCCGTCTACCTCCCAGGTCAAGAGAATTACCTGACGGACAGACTGAGCAGGATCCTGCAACCACACGAATGGAGATTGAATCCACTGGTGGTTCAGCAAATCTTTCTGAGGTGGGGCCTCCCCACCATGGATCTTTTCGCCAGTCCTCTGAACCGGCAACTCCTGAGATTCTGTTCCAGACAACCGCATCCTCTCAGAGTAGCAGCGGATGCGTTTCTGATCCCGTGGTCCAAAGGCCTACTATATGCGTTTCCTCCCACGCCACTACTGTCCAGAACACTGTTCAAGTACTCAAGGACGGGGCCTCAATGATTCTGATCGCCCCCAGGTGGCCGAGGCAAACGTGGTTCCCACTTCTGCTGCAACTGGCGGTGGATACTCCTATTCCTCTGGGGATTCAACACGATCTCCTGTCTCAAGAACAGGGATCTCTCTTACACCCCAACCTCCAGTCCCTTCATCTGATGGCCTGGCTGCTGAAAGGGTAGTTCTGGCTCTCCTACTACTGCCTAGAGAGGTGGAAGACGTAGTCTTAGCCTCTAGAAGGCAATCCACCCGGAAATCCTATGCTCTTAAGTGGCGTAGATTCTCCACATGGTGTGCTCAGCACAGCGAAAATCCCTTCTCATGCTTGGTAGCGGTAGTATTGCAATATTTGCTTTACCTCTCCAATCTAGGCCTTAAGTCCAATTCTGTCAGAGTTCACCTCAGTGCTCTCTCAGCGCACCACTCGCCAGTGGACGGGAGGCCTCTTTCCAACCACACTTTGGTGGCTCGTTTTCTCAGAGGCCTTCTCCTGCTTAAGCCTCCTCTGCGTCCACCGGCCCCTGAGTGGGATTTAAATGTGGTCTTAATTGGATTACTTGTCCGCCATTTGAACCTATGGCTACCTGTCCTCTCCGTTTTCTGTCCTGGAAAACTTTGTTTCTGGTAGCTCTTACCTCTGCTAGGCGAGTAAGTGAACTTCAGGCGCTAGTGTCTGATCCCCCTTACACTAGGTTCTACAGGAATAGGGTAGTCTTACGGACTCACTCTAAGTTTCTCCCTAAGGTTGTCTCCTCTTTCCACCTCAATCAGGAGGTGGTTCTTCCGACTTTCTTTCCCAGGCCGCATGCCAACTGGGCTGAGATGGTCCTGCATACCCTGGACTGTAGGAGGGCGTTATCCTTCTACCTTGACCGTACGCGGGAGCACCGGAGGGCTGTTCAGCTCTTCGTTTCTTTTGACCCCAATAAGTTGGGGTTACCTGTCTCCAAGCATACTTTGTCCATATGGGTAGCTGACTGTATCGCCTGGGCTTATGGCGCAGCCGGCCTCTCGTTGGAGGGTCGAGTCACGGCTCATCGTGTCAGGGCGAAGGCTGCGTCAGTGGCTCATATCCGCTCTGTTCCGTTGGCAGATATCTGCTGGGCCGCTACTTGGTCTTCAAGCCAGACTTTTGCGGCCCATTACTGCCTTGAGAGGGAGTCCCGCAGGGATAGTGCTTTCGGACAGGCAGTACTCCATAATCTCTTTGGGGTCTAGGCAACTCCTTCCCTCCGGCCCTGTTGTTGGGCTACCGGTCAGGGGCGTTCTCAGAGAAGATTCCTTCCTTACGTTCTGACGCTCTAGAGGGAGCTCATTTTTTCGGCTTGGGGCCTCCGGTAGCCTTAAGCTGGGGAGTCCCATATGTGAGGACTGACTTCCTGCTTGGTCCTGGAGAAAGAGTAGTTACTCACCTGTAACAGGTATTCTCCAGGAGCAGCAGAAATCAGTCCTCACAACCCTCCCTCCTCCCCTTGGAGTTGCAGTCATATGATTTATTTTGCTAATTTTTTACTGTCTTTTAGCTATGTCATCAGATTGAGCAAGATGGCACCCTTGGGCGGGAAGGGGACCGCGCATGCGCACTGCAATTCCCAAAGGCTTTCTTTGAAAGCTGGGGAAATGCTCTGCACAGGGGCTCCGTCGGCGCCGACGTCACCCATATGTAAGGACTGATTCCTGCTGCTCCTGGAGAACACCTGTTACAGGTGAGTAACTACTCTTTATCACAAGAAATCAATCCTTCACTCCTCCGACTTCGATTAAGGTGAGAGACGCAGATCTCCCGAGCAGGCCAACCATCTGCTACTTGGGTATCATCTTAGACCAGCAGCTCGACATGAAAGCATATATAAGCAACACCATCAAGGCAATCTACCACAAGATACGTACAATTCGCCACCTACATCCCTACTGGAGCCTGCTGATTTCCAGACGATCTTTCAAGCCCTTGTAACCCCCCACTTCGACTACACCAACACCATTCTGCATGGACTCCCTAAGAGCACACTTAATCCACTACAGCTTGTAATGAATGCTGCTGCCCGCATCCTGCATGGAGCCTCCAGAAGAGACCACGAACTCCTAATCTCCAGGAACAAGCAGGAATAAGTCCTCACATATGGGTACGTCGGTACCGACAGAGCCTGCGCGGGAAAGCTCCCCAGCCTTTCAGATGAAAGGCTTTTGGGGCCTCCCACTGCACATGCGCGCTGCCTTCCCGCCTTCCTGACCAGCTCTCCTCAGTTTCTCTTTTTCCGCGGAGCCAGCAGGTCGTGTTCCTGTCACCGCTGAAGAAATTGTGAAATTTGTTTGTTTCTTTAGACCGCGTACCTGCCTTCCCCATACCGAAACCGGTACCGCCGGTCTCTCTTTCTTTCTTTATAAAAAAAAAAAAAAAAAAAGACTTTTTTATTTTCTTCAGCACAGCTTGGTAACTTTTGTTAGGCCTTAAGGCCTACACAAATTCTCCTCATGGAGAAGCCAGTCCCTGGTTTTAAATAGTGTACCAAGTGCAGTGCTGTCATTTCTGTCACAGACACCCATGAATGGTGTCTTAAATGTTTGGGACCTGACCACTCCATACCGGACTGCCCATCCTGCACCCAGATGTCTAAACGTGGTTTGCAGAACCGGGCCAACAAGCTCCATGTGCTGTTTCCTTCAGAAGCATCACAGTCATCCAGGTCTTCCTCTCCGGATGGATCTCAGGTAACCAAAACTTCTGTGGGCAAATCCTCTAAAAGCAAATCTCTTTCTAAAGATCGAGAGGCTCTCAATCTTGAGTTCGAGGATTCTGCCCAGGCCAAAAAACCCCGGCGGGAAGCTCTGGCCTCCAAAGCAATCATGGGGTCACAGGTTGACATCGATGGCACGGCCTCGACTGATCACCTGTTGGACTGCTCTGGGGTACCGGCCCATACCGGTACCGACATCCAGGCAGCAGTGGCGTCTATGGGCAATACTGTCCAGACCATGCAGCAGGCCGTTCTGGCATTCATTAAGGCTGCGACGCCCTCGGTACCGATTCCATCGGTACCGACCCCGGTTCCGGTATCCACACCGGAACCGAGACCATCGACTTCCAAGTGTCGATCGGTTCCGCATGCCGGATTCCGGCTTTCGCCCGGTACCGATCCCATGCCCGATACGCCCGATGTCGATACCGATCGGTATGCGTATCGTGCATTGAAAGCACAGAGAGAATACTCAGATTCTTCTGATGAATTCAATTCCTCTGATGACTCTGCTGAGCTTGCTCTTCCTGAGGAGCCCTCTTCTCCAAAGAGGAGGATGTCTCCTCCAGAAGATTTATCCTTTCAGGATTTCATTGTTGATGTACCTAAAGAACTTTCTATTGCTACATCTTCTGAAAAAGAACCCAGATCAAAAAAATTGGATATTTTAGGATACTCTAAAGCTCCTAAAGAGGCAGTCACTCTGCCTATCCATGAAATCCTTCAAGAACACTTGATGGATTTGTGGGAGACTCCTTTAACACTGTCTCCCCATTCCCGTAGGTTGGACACCATGTATCGGGTCCCTCCTTCTCCTGGGTTCCAGAAAACTCAGCTGCCTCACCACTCTATTGTGGTGAAGTCTGCCATGAAGAAAATAAAGAGTCCTAAAAGGCATTCTTCCACCCCTCCAGGGCGAGAATGTAAGACCCTGGACTCTTTTGGTAGAAAGATGTTCCAGGCTAGTATGCTTATAGCCAGGATCAATTCTTATAGCCTTTATATGGGCATGTTTCTTGGACAACTTGCCCTAAAGATACAGCATTTTGCCCCCTTTATCCCTGATGATCAAAGGGCGGACTTCTTTTCTATGGTGACACAACTTTCAGAGGTCTCCAAGTTCTCCAACAGGGCAGCCTTTGATTCCTTTGAGGTTGCAGGCAGAGCTTCGGGAATTGCTATTGCAGCCCGACGTCTCGCTTGGCTCCAGGCTTCTAACCTAGAACCCTGGGTTGTAGATGGCCTCAGGAATCTGCCCTGTACAGGTGAGAACTTATTTGGTGAAGACTGGCAAATTAAAGCTGCTCAAATGGATGCAGAAAATGCCACTCTAGATAGACTTTCTAAGTCTACTTCTACCCCTGCCAAAAAGAAGTCTTTTAAAAGGCCTTACTATAAGAAGGCCAGATTTTCCACAAATACTGGCCATCAATCTGCTCAGCCTCGCTTTGCTGCTAAGCGTCAGCAGTCTAAGCAAGTAAAGTCAAAGCCTGCAGTGTCTGCTACACCCCAACAGGCTCAACCCCCTCAGGGGTTTTGACTTGCCCCTAGAGAACTTGCCGTTTCTGGCTCTAGAACAACCAGAGCCCCTCACCATTCCTGGAAGGCTAGCTCATTTTGCTCCCAGATGGGAACAAATCACATCAGAGCAATGGACCCTCTCTATTATCAGCGAGGGCTACAAACTTCATTTCTCCAGCCTTCCTCCCCATACCATGGTGAGGCAATTCAGTTCTCCCCCATCTCTTCTGACCCTGTTGGGTCAGGAAGTCTCTTCTCTCCTTGCCCAAGGGGCAATAGAGGAGGTTCCTCCTCCACAACAGGGGTTAGGTTTCTACTCCCCTTATTTTCTCATAACAAAGAAGACAGGGGGCTTCAGACCTATCCTAGATCTGAGAGAATTGAACAGGTTTCTATTCAAGGAGAAATTCAAAATGCTCTCTCTGGGCATTCTCCTTCCATACCTTCAGAGTCAGGATTGGCTTTGTTCTCTAGATCTCAAGGATGCGTACACTCATATTCTCCAGGACCAAGCAGGAAGTCAGTCCTCACTTATGGGTGACGTCGGCGCCGACGGAGCCCTCGCGGAGCAATTTTCCCCAGCTTTCAAAGAAAGCCTTTGGGAATTGCAGCGCGCATGCGCGGTCGTCTTCCCGCCCGAAGGTGCCATCTTAGCCAGTCTTCTTTTTTCCGCGGAGCCCTACAGACGTCCCCGTCTTGTCCCCGCGAAAAAGTTGATTTTCCTCTTTATTTTATACTTTTTTCTTTCGGTTCGACGCCGATCGTTTTCCCGCCCGGACTCGCGACGCCGGTCTCGAGTCCTCTTACTTTTTTTCGGTTTTTCTGACTTAGTCAGCTTTCGTTTTCGTTTTCCCTGGCAGCCCGGTCCTTTGACCTCGCAGGGGCCCTTTTTCCCCCGATGGCTGCCAGTGGCTTTAAGCGGTGTGGTCGGTGTGACCGAAATATGTCACTAACCGACACACACGACTTTTGCCTCCGCTGCCTGGGCCCGGATCATGAGGAACTGATCTGTGGGCCCTGCAGCAAACTGTCCTCGAAGGCGTTGAGAAGTCGGCGGCATCAGCGTGAGAGAATCTTCGCTGACCCCAGCCGTACCCGGACCTCGTCGGAGGCCTCCGTGTCGAAAGGCTCCAGCTCGGACCGTCGCCGGAGCTCCTCCGACCGGGGTTCTCCCTCCGGGGACCATCGTCGGAAGGAAAAACCCGCGAGGGCGGCGTCGGTGGACGCTCCTGGCTCCGCGAGGGCCAGGTCGCATAGCCCCGACAGCCGCCCCGGGTCCTTGGAGAAGGAACACCTCCCGAAGCGACCTCGCCTGGAGTCGGAGATGCCTGCCCGGGTAAGTCCTGTAGTCCTTCTGGACTCGCCTCCGCGACAGCCGACGTCGGGCCCGACGCCGTCGGGGCCCGAGTCGGGGGCTGCTGGGTCACCTGAGCTCGGACTCAGGTTGACGGCCTTGGAGAGCAGACTGTCTGCCTTCATGGGCCAGCAGCGGGCACTGCTCGCTGGCTTCGCTGGCGTCGCTGCCCCGACCGCCGGGACGTCGACGTCCAAGTCGACCCCGGAGACCGAGCCGATCCTCGAGTCGATGAGAACTCGAGTCGATCCTCGGTCGAGGTCGCCCTCGGCCTCCCGTTCGGGACCGAGGTCGCCGACGCCGACTCCCTCGGCGTCGGGGCGGCTGGCGCCGCACCCTGCCCGGGCCGACCCCACCGAGTCCTCGTCGGAGTCGGTCTGGGAGTCTGAGGAGGAAGAGTCACCTGATTCTTTCCGGACTCGGTGTGTCCCATCGGACTCTCCGGAGTCCGAGCCTCGGAAGCAGTCCCCCCCGGAGGATGCCCGGTTCTCGGACTTCGTTAGGGATATGGCCAAGGCTTTGGCCTTCCCTGCGGATCCCGAGGAGGAGCCTCGAGCCGAAGAGCTCGACGCCCTCCAGTATGACTCTCCCGCGAGGGAACACTTTACTGTGCCGGTTCCTCCTATGCTGGAACGTCTACTCTTCCGCATGTGGGAGAGTCCGGCCTCCTCGCCGGTCCTGAGCAAGCGGGTCGATTCTATCTATCGAGTCCGCAAGAGCCCTGGCTTTCAAAAGGCACAGCTGCCACACCATTCCATGGTAGTGGAATCGGCCATGCATCGTCTTAAGAGCCAGAAGATGCACTCCTCGGTGCCTCCTGGAAGGGAGGCCCGTAACCTGGATGGCCTTGGCAAGAAGTGCTTCCAGGGCTCTATGCTCGCCTGTCGTGTCCAGACTTACCAGCTATACATGGGCATGTATCTCAGGGATCTGGCTAAAGAGCTAGCCGGATTCTCCGCTGGTCTCTCCGAGGAGCCCTTGCGGAGGTTCCTTGCCTTGTCCACGGGTATTCGGGAATGCTCAAAGTTCATGTCCCGAGCAGCCTATGATGGCTTTGAAGCCTCGGCTCGAGTAGCCGCAGCCGGCATCGGTGCCCGCCGACAGGCTTGGCTTCAGTCGTCCGACCTTGAGCCCTGGGTACAGGACAAGTTGGTCGATGTCCCCTGCCGAGGCGAAAACCTCTTTGGCAAGCCCATGGCGGAAAAGGCTGCACAAATTGAGACTGAGACTCTCACCAGGACCAGGCTTTCTAGGAAGACCTCCGCCCCTTCCCAGAAAAAGAAGGGCTCGGGAAAAAAGTCCTTTTACCCGAGGAAGGCAGCTGCCTACAAACAATACCCCCATTATCAGGCCCCTGCAGCTCCCCAACAGGGCCAGCAGGCCAAGGGACGGGGTAACGGGTCCCGTAGGCAGCAAGCCCCCAAGCCTGCACCACCAGCCCCTGCTCAGCAGGGTGGGGGTTTTTGACTCGCTCAGCATAGCCTCTCCCCCCCGCTGGTTCCCCCCAGCACCGGAGGCCGGCTGGTTCACTTCGCCCACAGGTGGTCCAGCATCACCGCAGATGCCTGGGTGCTTCAGGTCGTGCGAGAGGGCTACCTTCTCCACTTCCATCAGGTCCCTCCCTCCTATTTTCCGGGAGAGCCTCCGCGCCCCCCTCTGCACAGGGAGTTGCTCCTTCAGGAGTTAGCAGGTCTTCTGCAGGAACAGGCGGTGGAACCGGTGCCACACCACCTGAGAGGTCAAGGCTTCTATTCAAGGTATTTTCTGATACCAAAGAGAACAGGAGGCCTCAGACCCATCCTGGACTTGCGCAACCTCAACAAGTTCCTTGTGCGGGAGAAGTTCAAAATGCTTACCCTTGGAATCCTTCTGCCCTACCTCCAGCAGGGAGATTGGCTATGCTCCTTGGATCTAAAGGATGCCTACACGCACATCCTCATCCACCCAAGCCACCGCCAATACCTCAGGTTTGTGGTGGCAGGAAATCATTACCAGTACAGAGTACTCCCCTTTGGCCTGTCCTCCGCACCGCGAGTCTTCACAAAATGTCTCGCGGTCGTGGCGGCCCATCTCCGGCTTCACGGCCTCTATGTCTTTCCATACCTCGACGACTGGCTCATCAGAGCAGCGTCCGCTCAGGAGGTCACCAACGCCACGTGCCGCACGGTGACTCTGCTGCAGCACTTGGGCTTTGTCATAAACTTCGCAAAGTCCACTTTGCTCCCCTCACAGGATCTCGAGTTCATCGGCGCAAGGCTGCACACTCCTCAGGCGCGAGCGTACCTACCGCTCGACAGGGCTCAGCGGCTCATGGACCTAGCCGACCGCTTTCGCAGCCAGCCCCTGGTCTCCGCCAGGCGCTTCCTGAGACTGCTCGGCCATATGGCTTCCACCGTCCATGTGACCCCCAATGCCCGCCTGAATATGCGGTCTGCTCAATGGTGTCTCCGCCGGCAGTGGCGACAAGCCACAGGCGGCCTAGCAGACCTAGTGCGCGTCTCCGAGCCGCTGGTCTCGTCTATCCGGTGGTGGCTCCGGCAGCCGAACCTGATATTAGGAATGCCTTTCCAGTCACCTCAGCCGACCCGGGTGCTGACCACCGATGCATCCCTCCTGGGCTGGGGAGCACATTGCCAAGAGGCACGTACTCAGGGCCTCTGGACCAAGTGGGAGTCTGCTCAGCAGATCAACTTCCTGGAGCTCAGGGCGATCCGCCTAGCTCTCAAGGCCTTCTCCCACCTGACCTCCCAACAGTCCGTCCTTGTCCAGACGGACAATCAAGTGGCCATGTTCTACGTGAACAAGCAGGGGGGCACGGGCTCCTTCCTCCTCTGCCGGGAGGCACAGAAGCTCTGCTCTTGGGCCGTCAGTCACGGCATTCTCCTCAAGGCAGTTTATCTCCCGGGCCAAGAAAATTGCCTGGCGGACAAGCTCAGCAGGGTCCTCCAGCCGCACGAGTGGCGTCTGGATCCCTTGATCGTTCAGAAGCTCTTCCTCAGGTGGGGCCTCCCCACGGTGGATCTCTTTGCCAGTCCTCACAACCGGCAGCTTCCTCGCTTCTGCTCTCGTCAGCCACACCCCCTTCGGGTTGCGGCGGACGCCTTTCTGATCTCATGGTCGGGGAGCCTTCTGTACGCTTTCCCTCCCATTCCGTTAGTCTCCCGGACTCTTTTCAAGGTTCTCCGAGACAAAGCCTTCATGATCCTGGTGGCCCCTCGCTGGCCCAGGCAGCCGTGGTTTCCGCTCCTGCTGCAACTGGCGGTGGAGGATCCAATCCCTCTGGGGGTACAACCGGATCTCCTCACTCAGGATCAGGGGTCCCTACTGCACCCCAACCTCAGGTCTTTCAACCTCATGGCCTGGCTGCTGAAAGGGTAGTCCTTGCTCCTCTTCTCTTGCCGGCGGAGGTGGAGGAGGTCGTCTTGGCTTCGCGACGGCCTTCTACCCGCAAATGCTACGCCCTTAAATGGCGTCGCTTTGCAATCTGGTGTTCCCAACAGTCTCAGGATCCCTTCTCCTGCCCGGTGTCGGTGATCCTACAATACTTGCTACACCTCTCTAATCTGGGACTTAAGTCCAACTCCGTCAAAGTTCACCTCAGTGCTCTTTCAGCACATCATGTGCCGGTGGGCGGCAGACCTCTCTCCAACGACCCTCTCGTAGCGAGGTTTCTCCGAGGTCTCCTTCTACTTAAACCACCTCTGCGCCCGCCAGCGCCGGACTGGGACCTGAATGTGGTTTTGCAGCGGATCACCTGTCCGCCTTTTGAACCTATGGCTACATGTTCTCTCCGTTTTCTGTCTTGGAAAACACTGTTCTTGATAGCCCTCACTTCCGCTAGGCGCGTAAGTGAATTGCAGGCCCTCGTGTCTGATCCCCCCTACACTCGATTCTACAAGAATAGGGTAGTCCTACGGACTCACCCAAAGTTTCTGCCTAAAGTGGTCTCCCCTTTTCACATGAATCAGGAGGTGGTACTTCCAACCTTCTTTCCCGACCACACTCCAGCCGAGCTGAGACGGTCCTCCATACCCTGGACTGTAGAAGGGCATTGAACTTCTACCTTGACCGTACGCGAGAGCACCGTAAAGCTGCTCAGCTTTTTGTGTCTTTTGACCCCAATAGATTGGGGCTCCCGGTCTCCAAGCGTACTCTGTCCATCTGGGTTGCGGACTGTATCTCTTGGGCTTATGGGGCGGCCGGACTCTCCTTAGAAAGTAGAGTCACGGCTCATTGCGTTCGGGCAAAGGCCACGTCAGTGGCTTACCTCCGCTCTGTTCCGCTGGCAGACATCTGCCGGGCCGCTACTTGGTCTTCGAGCCAGACTTTTGCGGTCCATTACTGTCTCGAGAGGGAGTCCCGTAGGGACAGTGCTTTCGGACAGGCAGTCCTCCGTAATCTCTTTGAGGTCTGAGCAACTCCTACCCTCCATCCCGGATGTGGGCTACCGGTGGGTGATAATTCAGCGAAGATTCTATCCTTCTGTGCTGCTGAGCTAGAGGGAGCTCATTTTTGTGCTTAGGGTCTCCGGTAGCCTTGAGCTTGGGAGTCCCATAAGTGAGGACTGACTTCCTGCTTGGTCCTGGAGAAAGCATAGTTACTCACCTGTAACAGGTGTTCTCCAGGAGCAGCAGGAATCAGTCCTCACTACCCTCCCTCCTCCCCTTGGAGTTGCAATCGTCTGCTTATGTTCTTTTTGCAAATTTTTATGCTGTCTTTTTAGCTATGTCATCTGACTGGCTAAGATGGCACCTTCGGGCGGGAAGACGACCGCGCATGCGCGCTGCAATTCCCAAAGGCTTTCTTTGAAAGCTGGGGAAAATTGCTCCGCGAGGGCTCCGTCGGCGCCGACGTCACCCATAAGTGAGGACTGATTCCTGCTGCTCCTGGAGAACACCTGTTACAGGTGAGTAACTACGCTTACTCATCCATCCATCCCACAGAAAATATCTTCGCTTTCTGTTCCAGGGAAAACATTTCCAGTACAGAGTACTACCCTTCGGTCTGGCCTCTGCTCCAAGAGTCTTCACAAAATGCATGGCAGTCATAGCCGCATTTCTCAGAGGCATGGGAATCTTTGTCTTCCCATATCTGGACGACTGGCTCATCCGAGCTCCATCTCAGTCAGAAGCCCAGATTTCTCTGGACCGCACAAGGCGTATTCTTCAATATCTGGGACTGGTGATAAACGTTCCCAAGTCCCAACTCATCCCTACTCAGTCCCTGGAATTCATAGGGGCCCAATTGGACTCCACCACGGCAAGGGCCTACCTCCCTCTGGTCCGAGGCCAAAGGCTAATAAGGTTGGCCTCCCAGGCTCAGTCCAGAAGTCACTTGTCAGCCAGAGAAATGCTGCAACTTCTGGGCCACATGGCCTCCACGGTCCATGTGGTGCCCTACGCTCGTCTTCATATGAGGGCAGCTCAATGGCTTTTGGCCACCCAGTGGTCTCAAGCATCAGGACTACTCTCAGACCAAATACTCACCTCAAAACAACTGTTTTGGTCTCTCCAGTGGTGGACATCCTCCAAAAATCTGTTGTTGGGGATTCCCTTCCAACCTTCGTTGCCCCAAGCAACCCTCACAACAGATGCCTCCCAAACAGGGTGGGGAGCTCATCTCCAACACCTCTCCACTCAGGGCACCTGGTCTCCTCAGGAGACCACCCTTCACATCAACCTTCTGGAACTGCGAGCAATCTTCCTTGCCCTCACAGTCTTCCACACCCTCCTTGTCAACCTGACTGTCCTAGTCCAGACAGACAATCAGGTAGCCATGTTCTGTGTCAACAAACAAGGAGGGACGGGCTCTCTGTCGCTTTGCAACGAAGCTCTCAGATTATGGGCCTTCGCCAGAGAGCATCAAATTCATCTTCTGGCAGTATATCTTCCAGGAGTTCAAAACTCTCGGGCAGACAGACTCAGTCGAGTTCTGCTCCCACACGAATGGTCCCTGCATATGGACCAGATACGCAGAATCTTTCAGGAATGGGGGACCCCGGACATAGACCTCTTTGCAAGTCCGTGGAATGCCAAACTTCCCCGGTTCTGTTCCAGGACTCCGTGTCAGGGAGCTCAGGCCAACGATGCCTTTCTCCTACATTGGGGTCAGGAATTCCTGTACGCTTTTCCACCCATTCCTTTGATTCCCAAGACTCTGTTCAAATTACAGAGGGATCATGGATCCATGATCCTCATAGCTCCACGCTGGCCACGCCAAGTGTGGTTCCCTCTACTTCTGCATCTCTCCCAGGGACCCTCCCTGGACCTGGGAGCTGCGCCAGACCTTCTGTCTCAGGAGCAGGGGACTTTGTGGCATCCAAACCCCAAGTCCCTACATCTCCGAGCTTGGTTACTGAAGGCTTAAGCCTTCATGAGTTTAATCTTTCCCAACCAGTGAAAGATATCCTTCATGCCTCTAGGAAACCCTCAACTAGGCGTTCCTATGCTTTCAAATGGAAACGTTTTTCCATTTGGTGTGCGCAACAGGGTCTTGACCCTCTAGCACTTCCTTTGAATTCTCTACTGGACTATCTCCTGCATCTTTCCAATGCAGGCCTCAAGACGAATTCAGTACGAGTCCATTTAAGTGCTATTACAGCATCCTTAAAACCTATAAATGGACAACCTGTCTCCTCTCATCCTCTTATTGCAAGATTCATGAGAGGCCTGACCCTCACTAAGCCTCCCATCCGACCTCCTCCGGTAGCATGGGACTTGAATTTAGTTCTGGGTCAACTTATGAAGCCACCTTTTGAACCGTTGGTATCTACCTCCCTGAAATTTCTTTCCTGGAAGGTTCTTTTCCTTATTGCAGTCACTTCGGCTCGCCGCATCAGTGAACTGCAGGCTTTGGTGGCTACTCCACCTTATACCAGATTTCATCATGATAAGGTGGTCCTTAGGACGAATCCCCACTTTATGCCTAAAGTGGTCTCGCCTTTTCATCTTAATCAAGAGGTATATCTACCTGTTTTTTTCCCGGCTCCTCATGCATCCAGTGCAGAGAGGAACCTTCATACTCTTGACTGTAAAAGAGCTCTCGCCTTTTACCTCAACAGGACTCAGCCACATCGAAAGTCTTCCCAACTTTTCGTGGCTTTTGATCCTTCTCATTTGGGACTTCCAGTCACCAAACGTACATTTTCCAATTGGATTGCTTAGTGTATTTCTTTTGCTTACCAGAGTAAGAACATTTCTCTGGAAGGCCATGTCACAGCTCACAATGTGAGAGCCATGGCTACTTCTATGGCTCATCTTCACTCTGTGTCCATAGATCAGATCTGTCGAGCAGCCACTTGGGCCTCGGTTCATACCTTCACAGCCCATTACTGCTTGGACAAGGACTCCCGCCGGGATGCCTTGTTTGGTCAGGCTGTCCTCAAACACCTGTTCCATACTTAAACAACTCCTGCCCACCTTCCCTGGATGGATGCCTGAGATCCATACGAAGATGGTTTACCCTTGGAGGGGGATCTCCCAGGCATCTTAGCTAGGGAGTCCCCATATGTGAGGACTTATTCCTGCTTGTTCCTGGAGATAGCACAGTTACTTACCTGTAACGGGTGATCTCTGGGAACAGCAGGAATTAGTCCTCACAACCCACCCTCCTCCCCTAGGAGTTGTATCTTCTATCTATCTTCCTTTCCTCTCTCTATTGTCTCAGCTATAAACTCGAACTGAGGAGAGCTGGTCAGGAAGGCAGCGCGCATGTGCAGTGGGAGGCCCCAAAAGCCTTTCATCTGAAAGGCTGGGGAGCTTTCCCGCGCAGGCTCCGTCGGTACCGACGTACCCATATGTGAGGACTAATTCCTGCTGTTCCCAGAGATCACCTGTTACAGGTAAGTAACTGTGCTTTTTGCAACATTTCCATTGGCTTCCTGTCCATTCCAGGCTCACCTAACAAACTATCCTCCATCTCCCTCACGGACCTTGTCCACCCCACTCCGCAGAATAGATCCAAAAGATCGGTCGCTGCTAACACACTTGCTGTCCCCGCTGTGATAACAAAATGCTCCCTCGCAACAAAGAACAGAGCCTTTGTGTTTTACGCACCTACACTTTGGGATGCCCTCCCTACCAATATCCGGTCTATTTCTGACCTCGCACAGTTTAGGAAGGCTCTAAAGCACCACCTTTTCCTTCAGCATTACTCTCATACAGGTGACATATCATAACCAAGCATACCCTCCCCTCCGTCATGATGACATAACACAGCACACCCTCCATAACTATCATGTTGACATAACCATGTTGACCCAATTACTCAACTTGTATATAGTTATCCCTGTTGAAACCCAAGTTGTATTACCTGTTCCTTATAAAGTTCAATGTATGTTTTAGCCTGCATTGTATAAATTGATGTTCTTTGTAAACTGCACTGATTCTAAAGAGCACAGTATAAAAGTGATTTAAATAAAATGATTCTGCTAGCGTGTAGCTTCTGTCTCAGCCTGGCATGTTCTTTTTCCCCAGCAGAAGATGTATTGGTGTTGTAGGATCCCATGTAATAGTTGCAGTGTTGCTTTTTCCTACATAGGGTTGTTGCTGTGTAACTCATGGCTGTTAATGCTCTTTTGTTATAGTGGATCCCCCTTTCCCTTTTCTTTCTTCTGTTCCTTTCTTTATCAACCCCCCTCCCCTTCCCCTTTCCACTACTTACCTGCCAATACGCCTGCAATGGTCTGGGTTACTTCCTGCAGTGCTGCTTCCAGGCTGTTTTTCTGCTGTGGGGTCAGTTCCACTGTCTCTGCTGGCGGGTACCAGGTTCTGATGCGGATAGGGAGGGGCTGGGTCTCGGAAAGGCCCCTCAGAATCCTGTATGTGGATCTTTGTACTGCTGGTGGATCCAAAGGGTGCAAGTGGAGCACACTAATTTCTGTCTGCACAGCATCATGGATGCACCTGGACGTAGCAAGGGCAAAGGTTAGGAGAGTAAGGCAAGTGCAGCTCCCAGGTTTGACTCGTGATCCGACACACGGCATCACTTCTTAGCTCTCCCTCGCCTCTCTGAACTCTCCACTATATTAATCCCCAGCCCCTGATCCCTGTTCTGGGACTCTCACAAATCTTTACAATCTGATGCCTGGCCAGTGTCCCCCTGTTCCATGTTTCTGATCCCTGCACAGTTACTCTTTTAATTCACTATAGTGAACACCCTGATTTGTGCAAGGGTCTCCGTGCTTTGCTGCTCCTTTATCACACCAGGTATTCTTTAATTTCTCCACCACTCCACTTTTCTATGAGTCTTATTCAGAAGCAATCTTTTCTGTCTTGTGCCTGTCGAAAAATGCTTGAGTAAGACCCTCTCCTTCTCTTTACATCTGTCTCAGCTCAGTGATTCTGGGTCTCCCTCCTCTGTCTTTGTTTTCTGGTCTATCCTTCCCTCCTGCTCTCTCTCCCACTTTATTTTTCTGCTCTGGCTCAGTGAATCTGGATCTCCTATCCCTGGAATCCTTGTTGCCTGGGACTGGACAAACAGGTTTCACGGATGGTCCGGAAGTAAATAATCGGAGACAGAAGAGGCGGGGAGAGAAAGTGCCAAGTAGGTTGTGGCATCTCCTGTTACAGTCTGAAAACTTCTCCCTGCAGGGGGCAGCTTCACACATGGGATGTCAGTAGGCTACAGTACACAGATCTTTCCCCTTTCTCCCCAGTTGAACTACAGCATAGTTAACCCATCAAAGAGAGGGAGAGAGAAACACACATGTGCAAGGGGAGCTAGCCACCTTTGCAGGCATGGGGCAAGCTGGTTCCTGTATCCAGTCCCATGTGACCTCTTGTAGTTCCTCACAAGGCTGCAGAGACAATCTAGGTATCACCTGCTTCCCCCTTTTAGTAGAGTTGTGTTTGTGTGTTGCCAGATTAAGGATCATGCAGTAATGTAGCCGAAGCTTGCTCCTCAATTTTTTCCACAGTTTGGCAACATCTTTTGTTCAAGGATTGTTTCCTGCAGCAGCTGGAAAAGAAGAAAGATTCCACAGAAACAGTGTGCAGAAGCAGAATCATTAGTTAAAAAAAATGCTAAGTCAGAGGGGGAAGGATGGTTGATGTATTCAGACAGAGGGAGAATTGAGGGGAAGGAGGGTTAATGCATAGGAGGAGAGGGGACACAGATTCTTAAATGTAGTTCTTAAAGGATACATGTCCTTCCAGCCCTTTTTCTGCACCTTTTTGACTTAATTTGTAAACTTTAAAGTGGCTCAAGACAGAGAGAGCACTAGCTGGGTCTTTTGCTTTTTCTGAAACACTCTGGCCTTTCCCCAAGGGGATCTTTGGTCTCTGCAGGAAAAGGCTGAAGTTCAACCTCTGAAGGAGGAAAAACAGGAGCAGACCAAGATAAGGGAGAGAGCCAGGAGGAAAGAGCAGACTTCAAGGTAGAGGGTGGGGAAGGCGAGAAGAATACAACAGCATACAGAAAGATAGAAAGTCATAAACCCTTCTGAAAACTTCAACCAGCAGCTAATACCACATCCAAACTCACTGAAACTCCATTTCCATTCTAATTTTTATTTAAGTCTGAGCAGAGAAGTGTTCATAAAGCCTTTTGGTTAGATTCTACTATTTAAAGAATCCTAATTTTAGGAATCTAATTAAATTATAGAGGTGCTGATATAGTGATTATTATGAGAGCTTTCACCCCACCATCCCCCATCTCTGCCAATTCAGGCATCACACTAATACACATAAAGCATGAATACAGAATGGACAGTTGCGGATGTTCATCAGAGCCCAAAGCAAAGTGAAAACAGCACGGACAGCTGAAGAGAAATGCTTGGCAAGGGATCAGAAATCATCGCTATATAACTGAAGATGCAATCCTATTTTCAAAGAATCATTAAATATTTCTGGGCAAAAATGGAAAGGCGGCAGAGGATGAAGACCAAAAGCATTTTTTAACCCTGAAGCGTGGCATCAGATTCTGGATGTGACGTTAAACCAGACAGTCCCCACTCCCCACTGTAGTCTTGGTGGAGATGATAGCGGATCATCAGTCCTAAGCGGTGTTAGGAAAATCAGGATTAGGCAAAGGATCTGGGTCACTCAGGGATATGGTGGTCGTTGCTGAGGGGTGTGAGGCATCAGGGTACTCAGTGGCAGGGGAGGGGAATAACTCTCCATTTATAATAACACCATCTCTCTGCCTTGAGGGAGAAGCTCAGGATCTGACGGTTGCTTATTATGTACGTGTTTTCCACTGACATACAGGGATAAGCCAGGGGCAGTGTGCCTGCAGGACCATCCAGACTTGCCTCAGAAAATGGCTGTAACATGATGTCACCAAGCAGTATTCTCTCCTCCTTCTTCGTCTACGGGAAGCAGGTCTCTGTAGTGTTGTCTATCGCTGGTTTCACTCCTTTCTCTCCTCTCGGTCTTGCACAGTTCTCTCTTCCTCTCCTTCGACCCCCTCCTCTGATCCATTCCCTCTTTCCTGTGGAGTCCCTCAAGGTTCGGTCTTGGCACCTTTACTTTTCAACCTTTTCCTGGCCTCCCTCGCTCTCCTAATACAGCAATCTGGTATATCCGCTTTCTATTACGCAGACGACATAGTTCTCCTTCATCACACCTCCCCCTCCTGTCCGGATCTTTCTCCTCTAAATGCTTGTCTCTCCACCGTGGAAGATTGGTTGACACAGAATTGCCTCCACCTCAATCTCACCAAAACCACTGCAATTTGGTTTTCTCCGGGCAGCCCACCTCCTTCGCTGGCCCCCTCCTTTTCTGGCCCCCCCGTACCCTTAGTTTCTACATTCCGATACCTAGGTGTATGCTTTGACTCTGATTTATCCTTTCACGCTCATGTCTCCCACATCACTAAATCATCTTTCTTCTTTCTTCGTCAAATTCGAGCAATTTGCCCCTTCCTCTCCCCGTCTGCCCTCACTACCTTGTTACTGTCCCTCGTCATGTCGCGTGTAGATTTTTCCAACTCACTTTTTGTGGGTCTTCCTAAATCTCAACTATCCCGTCTCCAGAGAATCCAAAATACCGCCGCTCGCCTCATTACTCACTCCACCCCTCGGGACCACATAACTCCTCTTCTCTTCCACCTTCACTGGCTACCTGTCTCCTTCCGCACCCAATTTAAGCTGCTTTCCCTTGTACATAAAGTTCTCCACACTAATACCCCACTCTACCTAGCAGACCTTCTCTCCTTCCACTCTCCCAGACACACTCCCCGCTCTTTCCACCTTAATCATCTTACTTTTCCCTCTCCCTCCCTCGCTCATTTACACTCCACCCGTTCTTCTGCCTTTTTTTTCGTGGGGCCTGCCCTATGGAATTCCCTCCCCTCATCCCTACGCCTGGAGCCCAATCATAACACTTTTAAGCATGACCTAAAAACCTACCTCTTTTCCCTGGCTTTTGACTTTCCCTCTCCTTTTGTGTAACCCACGTTAAGTCTCTGCTTTCTTGTCCTGTCTCGTCTCTCTTCTCTCTCCTTCTCTCCTATCAAAATTTGTAACTTTTCTTTTCCATTTCACTGGCCTTGAGCCTTTTCCTGCTTGTTTATACTCTGTACACCGCTTTGGTTGTTTCAGAAAGGCGGTTTATCAAATAAAATAAACATAAACATAAACATATGTCAGTTGCCTTCTGATTGGCCATGACCAGTGTGATGCAATTGAGTATTATTTCAGCTGCCTGTGATTGGCTGGCCCATAAATACATATGTAAATAATAGCTGGCAAGGGCATGCGTGGGCTTATAGCCCCATAAAAAGGTACATTCTGGGACACCCCCCCCCTCCTATTCTGTTTGACTTTCTGCTGCTAGTCCAGTAGTCCACTCACATCTTCGTTTCTGCCACTGGGGAGGTGGGGCACAAGAACTTTTGTGCACCTCTAATACCCTTTTGCTAGCTCATGATAGCCCAAAGGAAAGAAGCAAAGACTGAAACAGTTGTGCCCCCTCTTCAGACCCCCAAACGGGAAATCCCAGCACACAGAAACTCCAGCCAGCATTACTAATGCACTCTGACAGGGGATTAAGAGGGACATTCAAAGCAAAGAGAGAACAGGAGAGGCAAAGGCATAGGAACTGTGACCTCTGCTCAAAATGCACCCAACCCACAACAATTTGCAGACCGAAAATTCCATCCTGAAACCTGTTCGACCTCAGTTACAGGGTGAATTAACACAGAACAAGTACTGCATGGATAACCAGCAGTGTAAAGCTTAGACACAAGCTTAGGAGATAGCTTTTCAAGATGATTACCACTCCCAAGGCATAGTTAAGGTGTTTACTCAGTACTGTGGGTGCTCAGGCACCCACTTCAGCCATAGAGCAGCATTTCTGTACATACTGGCCCACCACTTGAACAGGTACAGGACAGGCATTTGACAAGGGGCAAAGTGGTGCAATGGCTGTGTAACAAATCAGATTTCATATTACAAATGTCTAAAATTCTTCACACGTGATCATGGCTGCATTGTTTGGTGTAGTGTCTTTAATTCTACACATTGAGAATAGCAGCGTAACACAAAGCATTTGAATTTCTCTGTGAACAAGCAGGAAAAAAAGTCCTCATGTATGGGTGACGTCATCCGACAGAGCCCCCAGCTACTTCTAGAAGCTTTTGGGAGCCTCCTCTGCTCATGCATGTTATTTTTCCGCCTGCTGCTGCAGTGCCATTTCACCTCAGTCTTCATTTTTCCGCAGAGCCCAATGGACATGTCAAGACAACTCTCTTCACTTGATAACTCTCCCTTCCTTTTTCGGGAATTTTTTGAGCCTCTTTTGGCTACCTGCCTGCCATCACACTTTTTGTCTCCCTTCTTAGTAATCTGTAATTAGATTTTTCAATCATTTAAAGTTTCCCTTATTTTCCTCGGCATCATTGCCCTCTTAGGCATAGGTGCTTCGGCTGTGAGTTAACTCATTTCACTTTTTCAAATTTGAGTTGTTTGATTTTGCTGCGACTATTTTTCTGGCCGATACATCACAAAATATTGCCAGCAGGTTTAAAATGTGTTCCAGATGCTCAATAACCAAATCCATAATGGATACTCATAGCTAGTGCCTTCAGTGCCTGGGACCTGATCATCAGTCCTCTTCTTGTAATTTGTGTTTGCCGATGACAAAAAGAGTGTTCAAAGGTCGAGAGAAGCAGCATGAAACAATTTTTGGCGCTTATAAGTCCAGTCCATCAACATCGGCATTGGCGACACCGGTCTCAATGGCATTGAAAGCTGCATCGGATGCTGGCAGTGCATCAACATCAAGGCGCTCTTGAGCCCACTGGGAGCCAAGCACCTGTAGAACCCCTGAGCATTGTCCATCAATCGATGCCCACCCAAAAGTGAAGAAGGATTTATCTTCATCAATGCCAAAGGGTGATTGCGCTGAGCATCAAGTGGAGGCTGTGGTGCATTGATGTTGAAGCCCCCTGAGGCATAGCATCAAGAGCAAGAAGAGTTCGCAGGAGCAGCCATCTAAGCAGCCCTGAAGAGAGGAGAGCTCATCCTCCAGGACATTGGCTTGGCAGCGCCGACCTACTGAATGCCAAGACCAAGTAGCCGATACCCCCTCTCAAATTCCAGGAATCTTGGCCAATGTTGCTGGAGCCCCACAGCCTTCGGAGAAGCACCTTCTGGGGGCTCTTAAGGAACGCATCATGATGCTGTTTGTCATGCAGCATGTCAGTGCCTCACTGTCTGCTGCATCAACATCGGCAGCAGTCCAACTGATCCTTGAGAATCATAGGTTGCCTGCGGGAGAGGCATCAACATCAGGGTATCAAAGGGCCACGACACTGGAGCCCTTCTGACTGATCTCTCTTTCTAGTGCATCAGGGAGCTTCTAGTCTGATGCTTCCCCAAAGCCTAGAAAGTCATTGGTGCATGGTCGCTTCTGATCCCCAAAGGGCAGGAGAGAGATCCAGGCAGAGACTCAGAAGTATTTTGATGTCCTCTCTGAGTCTGACTTGGAAGGCTGGGTTGCTGATGTAGAATCTGAAGACTTGTCAAAGGACAAGTCCCCAGAACTTCCATCAGACCCTTCTCCTCCTCATGAGAGGCGTAAATCACCTCCTGAAGATATGACTTTCCAGGATTTTGTCAGGGATATGTCTAAGGTCATACCATTTTCTTTGGAGACTGAGGATGAGCTCAGAGCAGAAGAATTGGAGATCCTTCAGTACTCCTCTGCCCCTAAGGAAGCAGTGACAGTGCCCATGCACCGTATCCTTCAGAGAGTAGAGATAAGAATGTGGGAGAATCCCCACACTGTACTTCCAGTAAGTAGAAAGCTTGATTCCATGTATAGAGTTCAAAAGGCTCCTGGGTTCTAGAAACCCCAGCTTCCTCACCATTTCTTGGTGGTCAAATCCGCCCTTAAGACATCCAAAAGTTCTAAGACTCACTCCTCAGCACCCCTAGGGAGGGAAGCTTAGATATTGGACTCTTTTGAAAGAAGCTTTTCCAGAGTTTCTATGCATACAGCCCAAATGGCCTCTTACTAGCTTTACATGGCTTTGGTGATGGGCATGATTTTGAAGGGGACATGAGTGGCCTAGCTGATTTATCACAATATCTCCCTCCAGAGAGATTGGAACAGTATGGTTACCTTGTGAGACATGGTAAGGATTGCTCGAAGTTTATGGTCCAAGCAACCTGTAATATCTTCAAAACGGCATCGAGAACTTCTGCAATGGGTATTGGTGCCTGGAGACTCGCCAGGCTCCAGTCCTCAGACATAGAAAAATCAGTACAGGATAAGCTTGCTGACATGCCTTGCCATGGAGAGAATCACTTCAGAGAAAAAATTGAAAAGAAGGCTCGCTTCATCGAAAAACAGCAGTTCTTCATAATCTCTCAAGGTGCACATCCGAACCAGCCTCCTACCACAAGAGCTTTCAGAATGGTAACTAGAAAAAGACCTATTACTCTCACAGGCATAGGTACTTTCCAGGTTCCCACTATTCCCAATCAAAACAGGCTCATCGAGCACAAGTAAAGCGAGAGAACCTCAGAAAGCCTAGCCTGCTCCTCAGCCAAAATCTGGGGCAGGGCTTTGGTTCCTGCAAAGCATAGCCACTGGACTTGTAACCACAATGGAGAACTCTCCTGTCAGAGGGAGGCTTATTCTTTTGGACCAAAGGTGGCCCCTTATAACCTCGGACACTTGGGTTTTGCAAATTATCCAAAGCAGTTGCAAATTGCATCTATTCAACATTCCTCCAAATTGAGGATCATTCAGTGGACCCTCAGCATCAGGAACTACTTCAGAGAGAAATCACTGCCCTTTTGTCAGATCTCACGATCAAGCTCGTACCACCAGAGCAAAGAGGATGAGGATTTTATTCCATGTATTTCCTGATCCCCAAGAAAATGGCGAGATACAGTCCCATCCTGGACCTCGGAAATCTGAACTCTTACCTGGTCAGAGAAAAGTTCAGAATTATTTCTTTGGACACCCTACTCCCTTATCTTCAAAAAGGAAATTGGCTATGCTCCCTGGATCTAATGGATGTATATACCCACATACAGATACGAGGGTTGCTCAGAAAGTAATGCCTCACATGTTTTTTCTCAGTCCAGAATGAAGATAGAGGTGTGAAATTGAAAGGGTAGTAACTTGGAACTTCAAAGGACACATGTGTAATTTTACAGTCGTCTGACAAATAGCGAGGCGGTAGTGATCCTTCAAATGGCATCTTTGAGTGACACACGGTACAAACAACGAGCTGTAATTGAATTCTTGGTGGAGGATAAAGAAAGTGTGAGAAACATTTACAAACGGTTGTGTGCTGTGTATGGAGGTTCTGCGGTAGATAGGAGCACCGTTGGACGATGGGTGAAGAGCGTAAAGGCTTCAGGAAGTGGTAAAACGGATCTGGAAGATCGGCCGCAGTCTGGGCGTCCTGCCTCAGCCACCAGTCCAGACAAGTTGCAGCGCACTGATGACATTATTCATGCGGATCGGTGCATCATGAGTCAGGAATTGTCCGTACAGCTTTCCATCAGTAGAGGTAGTGCAATGGCAATTATTGACTCTTTGGGATAAAGGCCTCCCCCTTAGCTTCAAAACGCTCCAACAAATCAGAGCAGATGTCTTTCCTTTGGCGTTTGTGTTCAGTTGTGAGACTTCGCGGAACCCATCTTGCACACACCTTTGAATATCCCAAAGAGTCAATAATTGCCATTGCACTTCCTCTACTGATGGAAAGCTGTACGGACAATTCCCAACTCGTGATGCGCCAATCTGGACTGGTGGCTGAGGCAGGACTTTCTTTCTCCTCCATCAAGAATTCAATTACAGCTCGTTGTTTGTACCGTGTGTCACTCACATTTGCCATTTGAAGGATCACTACCGCCTCGCTATTTGTCGGACGACTGTAAAATTACACACATAAGAACATAAGATATGCCATACTGGGTCAGACCAAGGTCCATCAAGCCCAGTATGCTGTTTCCAGCAGTGGCCAATCTAGGTCATACGTACCTGGCAGTATCCCCAAGAGACACAGGTTCCACAATGCTTGTATTGGGTCAAGCACTGATATCTTGGGTCCCTTTTTAATAATGGTTTATGGACCTTTCCTCCAGAAACTTGTCCAAACCTTTTTTAAATGCAGCTACACTAACAGCGTTTACTACATCCTCTGGTAACAAATTCCAGAGTTTGATTACACCAGGAGTGAAAAAATATTTTCTCTTATTTGTCTTAAATAGTTTACCCTGTAGCTTCATTACATGTCCCCTAGTCTTTCTATATTCTGATAGCGTAAACAATTGATCTATGTTTACCTGTTCCACTCCATTCATTAATTTATAGACCTCTATCATATCTCCCCTCAGCCATCTCTTTTCCAGGTTGTAGCCTCTCTTCATAGGAGTAGTCTTCCATCCCCTTTACCATTTTGGTGGCTCTTCTCTGTACCTTTTCTAATAACACTATACATGTGTCCTTTGAAGTTCCAAGTTACTACCCTTTCAATTTCACACCTCTATCTTCATTCTGGACTGAGAAAAAACATGTGGGGCATTACTTTCTGAGCAACCCTCGTACATCCATTCCACAAGAAGTATCTCAGATTCGTTCTAGGGGTACACCATTTCCAGTACCGAGTTCTGCCTTTTGGCCTAGCCTCAGCACCTTGGTTCTTTATAATAGCAGCTTACCTTCGGACAATGGGAGTGTTTGTTTTTCTTTACTTGGACAATTGGCTGATCAAGAGTACCACTCAGGAAGGTGTGCGAGAATCAACACACTTGGCCATTTGGGTACTGGAACTGCTAGGGTTCATCATAAATTACCTGAAACCCCACTTACAGCCCTCCAAACAATTGGAATTCATAGGAGCCTTGCTTGATATGACTCTGGCGAGGGTCTTCCTCCTGCACAACAGGCTTCATGGATTGACAGCGATAGTGCCAGAAACTCAAATGAGTCAGCAGGTGCAGCTCACAAAATGTTAACTGTTTTAGGACACAATGGGTTCCATGGTGCATGTAACACCCTTGGCCTGTCTCCAAATTAGGCAGGCTTAGTAGACTCTTAGAACCCAGTGGACCAAGGATACAGGGCAGCTTAGGAATTGTCTGTATTTTATTTATTTTTGTATTTATTGGCATTTTTGATATACCGCTTGTTACATAAGCAATAAAGCGGTTTACAATGAACAAATAGGCTGCCAGAAAGTGATAAAGGAATGCCAAAGTATAATAGGACAGGAGAGAGGGTAGCAACACCTAAGAAGGGAAAGAGGGAGAGATTACACAATGGGTGACGGGAGGTCAAATGACAGGGAGAATAATTGGGTCTTCAGTAAAGCTTTGAATTTGTGGTAGGAGAGTTCAAGATGGAGGGCAGAGGGGAGAGTGTTTCAGAATGAAGGTCCCAGAAAAAAAGAATGCTGAGTGGATTGTAGATGTGCCTGTGAAGCAGAGGGGAGATATAACCTATTAACATGAAAGGAACGGAGGGTGCAGTGAGAGTCATGAAGACAGATAAGAGTGGCAAGATACTGGGGGGAACCTGTGTGAATGAATTTATGGACTGTAATGAGTATGGTCCGTAGTGAGTCAAAGCTTCCAAAAAAGAGCTTAGCCCAATCCTGCTGAGACTTACCCAGCTCTTCCTTCTCCAAGGCCATATGCCCAAACAGCTCAAATCATCTTCCATCCAGCCCACCCTAAAAAAACTCTAGCTTCAATCCCAGTGATCCTGCAGCATAAGGACCATTAGCAAGTCTACCATTCTTGACCAAGATAATTGAAAAAAAATAATTCAACAGCAACTCCAGGAATACCTTGACACCTATTCTCCTTTGGACTCACAGCAGCATGGATTTAGACCACACTATGGAGTTGAAACACTGCTAATTTCACTGTTAAACACACTGATAAAAAGAACTCAGAAATCACACCAAGGTTTCATCTTAATATTTCTCGATATCTCAGTTGCTTTTGACACCATCAATCACAGCACTCTCCTCCAAAGACTCCAGTCCATCAGAATCCAAGACAATGTCCTAAACTGATTTCATTCATATCTATGTGATCGAAAACAGCAAGTCAAACTGGGAAGTAGCTCCTCATTCCCCTACCCTCAAACTCAAGGCATCCTGCAAGGCTCTTCCTTATCAGCCCTGCTCTTCAACATCTACCTGCAACCATTATGTCCAATCATCCAAACATCCACTTCCATCATCTATGTGGATGATATAATGATTTATGCATCATTCAACACCAACAAACTAAGATATAAAGGAATAATAAATTGTTTCGCAGACATCTTGCTATGGCTGACTAACAGTTCTCTAAAGATTAACTACAAGAAGACCGAATACTATTCATAACCGAGGATACCAACTTCCGAGCACCAACTTTAATAGCCTTAAATGGCACAGATATGAATGTACAACAAAAGATCATATACTTCGACATTACCCTAGATCAACAATTCACTTTGAAACCACACATAAGTGCTACAACAAAACTAATATATCACAAAATCAGAACTCTTCATCACCTTCACCCTCTACTGGATCCATCCAATTACCGATCAGCCTTCCAAGCAATCATAACCCTGCATTTTGACTACTGTAATTCTATTTATCAAGGTATGCCAAAAACCACATTGCTTCCCCTATACACTGCCTTGCACACTGTGGGCATCAAAGTATGACCATGCAACCCCTATTCTCCGAAAGTTTCATCGGCTGCCATTACTTAGCCACATACGCTACAAAAGCCTACTCCTGACCTTTAAAATCATCAACAACTATTCTTCACTCTACCTTCAAACACTACTGAATACTTCCAATTTAAGCAGGATGAAATACAAAATGCAATCAATATGCTAAACATACCACAAGAAAAAAAACAAGAACACTCGGTATGCTTGCAACAGAGCATTTGAACTCTGCTCCAACCCTCTGGAAATCTCTACCCTGGGCTCTCCGATCAACAACTGAACTAACATTTAGGAAACATCTCAAAATTTACCTATTCAACGAACACTTTGGTTCCATCACATAATCCACCTTACCTCCTAACTAACTCTCCTCTGCACCCTCTCTCTGTATAAAGTTGACAGCAATTGATCATGCATATAACTTATCCTACCTTACACTCATATATCTTCTTTCACCCAAGTAATTCATAATGTATATAAGTTCAATCAATTTTTAAAAATGATTCATTATGTATAAAAGTTCCACTGTTCTATGTAACAACCTGTGGTTCAAATGTACACCGCTTTGCCCCAGTGAAAAGTGGTATAAAAAACAGTAAAATAAAATAAAATAAATAATAATATTTTGTAGAGAATGCATGACTGAATGGGGACCCAATGTAAGTTGATAAGTGTGGGAGTGATATGGTCGTACCGGGAGGTGTGAGTGATCAAATGGGCAGCAGTGTTCAGAATTAGTTGGAGACGGGCAAGTTGTTATTGAGTGATGTTACAGTAGTCAAGTTGTGATATTACAAGGGAAAGAACCAAAGTAGTAAGAGCTGGAGCTGACGGGCGGATGGAACGGATTTGACACAGGGCAAAGAAAGACCGACGAATAAGACTGGAAAGGTGCTTGCTAAATGTCAGGGACGAATCAAGGGTAACGCCAAGATAACAAAAGAGTGGAGACCAGAGGAATGGAGGTATCAGAAAGCAGAGGCGCCAAAGAACTGTTGGGATACACAGGCCCTTGCATTAATCCCTCATGAGTTACAAATATATAGGTCAGCCATGCTGTTAAACTGTGGTGTTGGGATGCACAGGCCCTTGCATTAATCCCTCATGAGTTACAAATATATAGGTCAGCCATGAGGGATTAATGCAAGGGCCTGTGTATCCCAACAGAACAAGGGCCACCAAATGTGAACCAAATGGCTGCAGACTTTGAGAGATTAAGGTGAAAGAAGCTCGAAGACAACCAGGAACCAACAGCGGCAAGGCATGAATTGAGGGATGACAGATCGGGGGTCAAAGGGTCAGTGTAATGTAAAAGGATGATATCATCAGCGTATGAGTAGGATGAGATGCCATGTTGTTGGATGAGCAGCAGTAGTGGAGCGAGAAAGACATTGAAAAGGAGGGGCGCCAGAACAGAACCTTGAGGGACATCACATGGGAGGGAAACAGGGGCAGAGCAGGCAGTGTTGGATAGAACCGTGAAGGACCTGTTGTAGAGAAATGAGTGAAACCAGTGTAGAACTGTCCCTTGGATGTCAGTGTCACGGAGATGGGAAAGGAGGGTAGGATGGTCAACAAAATTAAAGGCAGAGGAAAGGGCCAAGGAGACAGCTTGATAAATGTTACCAGAATCATGAGCAGAGTGTAATTAATTTAGGAAAGATAGTAGGACAGTTTCAGTGCTATGGCCAGGATGGAAACCGGACTGGCGTGAATGAAGGGTGAGAGTATTGGAGAGGTAACAGGAAAGCTGACCGAACACCATTTTTCCAGAACCTTAGACAGAAAAGGAAGATTAGAGACATGATGCCAATGTGCCAGAATGGAAGGGTCGAGGGAAGGTTTTTTGAGAAGGGGATTAATGAAGGCATGTTTCCAAGGTGAAGGGAAGATTTCCAGAGGAAAGGCTAGTGTTTAACATTGTGGGTATAGGGGGAAGAAGAGCCAAAGACAGCCAGCGAGAGGGGATAGGGATAGGGTCTGAATGACTGGTGGTCTTCTGAGTGGATGAGAGGGCCTTACACAGCTCAGATGAGGTTAGAGGGCAGAAGGAGAACCATCAGTGAGAAAGGGAGGGCAAGGTAACAACTGGGACTGATGGGGGACTAAATGGAGCTGGGCAAGCCGAGAACAAGGAGTACAGTGACTGAATATTGGCAGAGAAAAAAGTAGTGAGCTGAGCTGGATCCAGAAGGAGGGGATTTGAGGCAGCAGAGAGAGCAGTAGAAGGGGCCGAGAAGGAGCGTAGGACAGAGTAAAGCTGATGAGATGAATTTGAAGAGGAGGAGATAAGGTCTATATAGTAGGACTGTTTGGCATGGTAAAGGAGCAAATGGTAATGCCGATGACAATAATGAAAGTGCAAGAGGGACCCAAAGGTGGGATATTTCAGCCATAAATGAGCACATCGGAGTTGGGCGTGGTGGATACGCAGGCTGGGATGGAACCAAGGGTGGTATCGTGGCAGGTATGGGAAAGAATGAGACGAAAGGGGGCCAGTTGATCAAGGACAGAGGTCAGAACAGAGTTCCACAGAGATATCTGAGGATCCAATGAGAGCGTTGCAAAGTCAAGGGGAAGAATGGTGTCAGAGGAAAGAAACTGTTGAAGAGTGGATGGTGTGATATATTGTGACAACCGGGGTTGGGGGGGGGGGGGGGAGGGAGATGATGAGGCAGTCTGTGCTACCAAAGAGGAGGAAAAGAGTGAGTTTCAGAGAAAACAGAATGCAAAGATGGTCCAACCAGGGTTAGGAAACAGCAAAGAGGACAGAGGGAGCGGGAGCGGGATGCTGACTACAGGGGATAAGAATGAGGTCTAGGTTATGGCCAACAGAATGAGTGGGGCACATGATGAGCTGTGATAGTGAAAGATAGTGAAGGAAAGTCAGAAATGTTGTGTTGTGGGGTATGGAAGGGATGTTGAAGTCACCAAGGATCAGCAAGCAGGGAAAGAGGACAGAAAGTTCTGAGATGGAGAGGAGTAAGGAATCCCATAGGTGGGGAGGAATAGAAGAGTGAGAACAGGAGGAAATGGAAGGAAGAGGAGGTTTCAAGGCAAAGGAGCAGTGCCTCGGGGTACCGGAGAACAGATGTGTATAGCTCTTTCAGAGGAAGAGAAGAGTGATACAGTATGGCGACACCACCTCCACTGCGGCCTAAGCAGGGCATGGAGAAAGCTGAAAAACCTGGGGGAAGACAGCAATTAAAGATGCCGTCCTCTCCTTCATGAAGCTAGGTTTCAGACAGAAACAGCATATCCAGAGAACACTGTGCAATAGATTGTGGATAAACAGGGATTTTAATTTAAGGGAGCGGCAAATAACTAGGACTAGGTTAAATAAGAGGATTTGTGAAGGTGCTAGTGGGAGAGAGGTAGAGAGTGGGCACTAGAGCGACAAGGATTATGATTTACTTGGACTGAGAGAGGTGTCCAGGAAGGGAGGCAGATTGGGATGAGCACCCATCCCAATGAACCGGTATTGCTGTCATAGTGGGTTGGCTTAATGGGAGGGCAACAATAAGAAAGCAAACAAGAAAGAGGATGAACAGTCAACAGTACTTACCTGGCAAGGGCCAGGAGCTGGACAGGGAGCTGAATGGTAGTAAGTGCAGGAGGGTAGTTGGAGGCTGGAGGTGAGCGCATATGGTCACCCCAGAGTCGCCCCAAGGAGCACATCCTGCTCTTAGGGCGTGTGCCCACAGCACACACCACTGTGGCGCAGAACACCACAGTAGAAGTTCTTATAAAGGCTGGCAGTCTATCTTGATGAACGCGGCCGTGCTGAGTTCTGGAGGGCGGGACAAAGGCGCTGATTGGTGGAGGAGCTGAAGAGGCTTGATGAATGCGGCCAACCCACTCATTCAGTCTTTACAATGTTGGATGATTCATCACAGTTTACTCAAAGGTCTCTCCTTCCAAATTGCTCCACCACAAAAACTTTTGATGACATTTGTATCCAAACTGAGTTAAGAGCCAAAGCAAAAGCTCTAAGGGCTTTCAAAGATCAGTTGGCCATCCAAATTGTCCTAATACAGAGAGACAATCAGGTAGCAATGTTCTACATCAGCATGCAGGGTGGAATGGGTTCGTACCTCCTGTGTTGGGAAACAGTCAGGTCTAGGAAATTTGCCATTATCCATGGGGTGGGCTTAAGACTGACATGCCTACCAGGTGAACAAAACAGTCTAGCGGACAGACTGAGTTCAGTCCTTCAACCCTATAGAGGGACCCTAGACAGGGAGGTTGCAACCCGCATCTTATAGTAGTGGGGCACCCCGTCAATAGATCTCTTCGCAACTCATCAAAATGCCCAAGTGGATCAGTTCTGCTCCAGAGTGAGGTCACACAGCAAATTAGCCTCAGATGCTTTCCTCCTCGATTGGGGGGAGGGTCTTTTGTATGTGTACCCTCCGATACCTCTCACAGCAAAGACCCTCCTGAAGCTCAAAACAGACAGAGGCTCAATGATTCTCATCACTCCCTACTCGCCCAGACAACCTTAGTTTCCTCTCCTGCTATAACTATCCAGTTGGAAACCAATTTGCTTGGACCATGCGCCGGATCTGATATTGCAGAAGAACAGAATGATGTTACATCCCAACATCAAGTCCTTGGCCCTCCTGGCTTGGATGTTGAGAGGCTAATGTTGTCCGAGCTCAGTCTGCTGGCCAATGTAACTGATATCCTTTTGGCCTACAAATGGAAGAGGTTTTGCTGTCTGGTACGAGGACTATTCCCTAGATCCCTTTGCCTGTTCCACACAAAAACTGCTTGAGTATCTTCTACACCTCTCTGAGGCTGGACTTGTCCAACTCTGTTAGGGTTCATCTCAATGCAATTGGAGCTTACCATCAAGATGTAGAGGGAAGACCCATCTCTGTACAACCTTTAGTTGTTCACTTTATGCAGGGTTTGCTTCTCTTGAAGCCTTCCTGTAAACCACCCTTAATGTCTTGGGACCTCAACTTGGTTCTTCTGCAGTTGATGAAAGCTCATTTTAAGCCACTCAGTTCCTGATCTCTGACAAGGAAATTTTTGTTTTGGTGGCGGTCACTTCAGCATGCAGGGTGAGCAAGCTTCAGGCTCTAGTAGTTCATCCATCTTACACTAAATTTCATCATAATAGAGTGATCCTCTGTACTCATCCTAAATTCCTTCCAAAGATGGTATCGTATTTCCATCTTAATCTTTCAATTGTTCTATCAACAGAGGGGAAACTGAGCTGCACATGTTGGACTGCAAATGAACCTTAGCTTTCTACTTGGAGTGGACGAAAGCCCATCGGAAGTCCATCCAGCTTTTTGTTTCTTTTGACCCCAATAAGCTAGGGGTTGCCATCTCCCCATGCTCACTTTCAATTTGGTTAGCAGACTGCATCTCTTTCACTTAAGCCCAGGTAGGCTTAAGCCTTGAGGGTCATGTCCCAGCTCATAATGTTAGGGCCATGGCGGCATCGGTGATCCACTTGAAATCGGTCTCCATAGAAGAGATTTGCAAGGCTGCAATGTGGACATCAGTCCACACATTCAGATCTCAATGCTGTCTAGAGGGGGATTCCCGACGTTTCAGCAACTTCGGTCAATCAATACTATGGAATCTGTTTGGGGAGTAGAATTCAACTCCATCCTCCCTAGGCCCATTATTTTCTGTTCAGGCTCTTTAAAAATAACAAACAAACAAAAAACCCCTATAAAATGCAAAATGCATGTTGCCAACAAAAGCAACATTGGATTGTCCTTGTTGGGCGACGCTTGTATTCTCCTTTTTTGTTTAAAGTAGCCTGTAGCTAGGGAGTCCCATATGTGAGAACTTTTTTCCTGCTTGTCCATGAAGAAAAGGTAGTTACTCATCTGTAGCAGGTGTTCTCCGTGGACAGCAGGAAAGGTTCTCACAACCCTCCCACCTTCCCTAGGAGGGAATTTTTAGGGTCCCATAGATTAAATCTCTTCTCAAGACACACCTCTTTTGCTCCACTTTCAACCTCCCTGTTCCTGCTGCTCCTAGCTGAGGTTCTTTCCCCCTTCTTTTTCCCCTTAGTCCCTCTTCCTTCTGCTCCTCTCTTTCCTATCTCCTCTTTCCTGTTGACTATGGCGTTCTTTTCCTTTTCTGGCATTATTTTAGTTTATTGTGAACCACTTTGGTATCTTTTTGTAAAGTGGTATACCAAGTATTAAATAAAGATAAAGACTGGCTCCTTTAGCACAAAGGGCACATAAGTGCACATAAGTAAAATGGTGTTATGGCGGCAGGTAGGAAGATGACATGTATGTGCAGAGGAAGCTCCCAAAAGCTTCTAGAAGTAGCTGGGGATTACTCCCATATGTGAGGACTTTTCTTGCTGTCCTGCTACAGGTGAGTAACTACCTTTTATGGAGGTCGCCCTGACCAGGCTGATGTCATGCTTCTCAGAGAACATGTCGAAAACAGTCAGGGACATTTGTCCTTAGAACACTCCTATAAGTTGATGTGTGGTCTTAATCATGCATGTTTGCTGTGGCTTCCCACAAGTACGGCTCTACCTTTGTGATGGATTGCATGAAATTTAACACGTGTTACATTTCTTTTTGGTGTGTTCAGTTTCAGTGTTGTGTGACTTCTGACTATGCTTTCGATGTGTAGCTTACAAATCTTCCAAGATGTGCAACCTTCCTTCTTTTGGGATGGTGATGCAACTCTCCCACAGAAGATATCCTTTATATGTTGGAAATTCACCATAGCAAGCAATGAAAGCCTTAAAATGCTCCTCCAGCTTTCTTGTGGGCTCTCTGCTTCACACTTAGTTGAGGACTTGGTCCTTTTGATGTCAACATTTGTGATATTGTGTGCAGAAGGTGGATCTGGCAGTAGTGCACTACCAAAGTCTTCAGTGGTGAATGACTTAAGACATTTGCATTTAGGAGTAATTTTCCAGGGTTGGAGACTGGATTATTTTGACCAAAAACAGCCAACAAGGAAGTCAGGAACATATCACTTGCAGTGTGACTTCTCGCCCAGAAGCCCTAATACTGAATTGTGATTTATTCTGATTTCAGACGATGACTGCCAAATGACAGTTAGTCCTTTTCAATCAATTTAGGTCTTAGTATAGTATCTGTGCTATATGATGAGGTGTCGTATGTGAGAATCACTGCTGCTTCAAGTTATGGTAAATGTTTTTTTTTTTTTTATAAATCATTTTTATTAAACAAGGCATCACATGTACAGGGAACAACCAGCGTTACCAAACATGTACAATTTAACAGCACATAGCAAAACCGGCACCCGGGTGGGGCTGTATCTTCTCCTCCACCCGGTTCTGATAGCCAGAAGTATTAGACATCCATCCACACCACAGTTTTCCATTATCTTCCCTATCTACCCCCCCGCCCCCCCCACCCCCCCTTACGCAGCCCCCGTTCCACCTCACCCTACAGCCCGTCCCCCCCTCCGTCCATCCCTACCCCACCTAGGCCATTACATATACTACTCCATCTAATAATAGGCCTGGAGCACTTCATTGCGAATAGCAGGGCGTAAAGTGTGGATATAGGGCTCCCAGGTCAGTAGGAAGGATGCCCAACGCTTAGCCCTTCCTCTCGCCCCTCGTTTCTCCAATTGCATCAACTGGTGAAAACTGTTGCGCCACTCCCAGAAGGAGGGAGGAACCGCCTCCCGCCATCTACGGAGCAGCGGACCCTTCCCCACCAGGCAAGCCTTCCTGAGTAATAGGCGCTCCCAGCGACCCTTAGGATGGAGTGGTCCAAGCTGATCCAACGCCACAAGAGACCCCGTCCAGCTAATCCGCTGCCGCAATACTCCACTCAAATAGTTCCGAATCTGCATCCAGTATCGGCGAACTTTCGGGCAGCCCCACCACATATGCCCTAGGTCAGCCAATAATAATCGACACTTCGGGCAGCTCCCGTCCAATGTAAGATGACTGCGAAATGCTCGTCTTGGGGAGAAATGGGCTCGGAGGACACACTTAAACTGTATCTCTCTCCAGCGAGCCCCTTCAACCAGTTCCCCGACCTTTCTCAAGGCCCGATGAACCGAACCCGGCTCCACCTCCACCCCCAATTCTCTAGCCCACAAGCGCTCTTCCCCTGAATAATCAATCGGGGGCACCCATTGATCAATACGTCGCTTCAACCCCGCAATAGTGGGCGGAGAATCCGCCCCGAGATCAAAGAACACAAGGATCCGCGCTGCACGCGTAGCCACAAGCCCCGGCCTAGGTAATGAAGCTACATAGTGGGAGATCTGGGCGTATGCAAAAAAATGTCGATAGTCCAGCTCATACTCCCCCCGTAGTAGTGCAAAGGATTTACACCTCCCTTCCTGGTCCACAAGATGTCCTATATGCCGAATCCCCTTCTGTTCCCAGAGCCTAAACATAGTCGTGTCCGTTCCCGGGGCAAATCGAGCGTTCTCTTGCAGGGGCAACCAGCTGGAAACCTCCGAAGATTCCCCCCACCATTTATTGAGCTGCTGCCAGGAACACCGGGCCGGCCACATTAACGCACTCCGAGTTACCCAACCCGGCAAACTCGAACTAGCCAGGTGTAAAGCCGCCAACAAGGTCTGTGGGGCCATTAGGGCCGACTCCAGCGCTCTGGGGGTATAGACCTCAGTTTCCCCCAGCCAGTCCCCAATATGTCGCGCTTGGCAAGCCAAGGCATATAGCCGTAGGTCGGGGATCCCCATCCCTCCATCTCTCCAGCTTCGCTGTAGGCGATACAGCGGAATACGAGCCCGTGCCCCTCTCCATATAAAACTCCGGAAGACCCGTTCGAACTCTCGTAGATCACATTTCCGCAGCCATACTGGCAGTGTCTGCAACCAGTAAAGTATACGGGGCAAAATCACCATGCCCAGGGCCGCTGCCCGGCCCAATAGGGACAGGGGCAGAGGTGCCCACGCCTGCAACTGCAGGCGAGTCTTAGATAAAATCCGGCGGACATTCACTTGGTATAATTGCTTGGGATCTCTAGTCAGCGAGATACTGAGATAGATGAAAGATTCCTCTGCCCACCGAAGGGGGAAAGAGTCACCCCAGTCGGCTCGAAGGGTACCCCCCACATCTAACGCCTCGGACTTGCCCATGTTAATGCGCAGTCCCGCAAAGCTCCCGAAACGCGTAAACTCCTCTAATAGCCTCGGAAGAGAGGTCCTCGAGGCCGTCAAGTGTACAAGCAGGTCATCAGCAAAGGTCGCTATCTTGAACCCAAGGTGACCCATTTGCACCCCTTTAATCCCCGTCAATGCCTCGATCCTACATATCAGCGGGTCGAGGGACAAAACGAAGAGCAGAGGGGAAAGCGGACACCCTTGCCGGGTGCCCCTCTCCAGTCCAAACGTATCTGACAAGGTTCCATTACAAAGCACACTCGCCGTGGGGTTAGCATAAAGGAGCTCCACCATGTGGCAGAAAGACACCCCAAGCCCATATTGCGGCAGCAGGAACTTCAAATACGACCAGCCCACCCGGTCAAAAGCTTTCTCAGCATCAAAGCTGATCAAGAGCGAGGGGGTACCACGGCGGTGCACCCATTCCAAGGACGCCAAGATCTTGCGCAGATTACGCACCGCATAGCGGCCTTTCACGAATCCAACCTGGGACTCGTGAATCAAGTCCCCAAGAACCGAGGCGAGCCGGGTCGCTAAAACTTTAGCCAATATCTTCAAATCGAAGTTAAGTAAAGAAATAGGCCTGTAAGACTCTGCATGCGTGTGATCTTTACCAGGCTTA
Organism: Ichthyophis bannanicus; assembly: GCA_033557465.1. Taxonomy (NCBI): domain Eukaryota; kingdom Metazoa; phylum Chordata; class Amphibia; order Gymnophiona; family Ichthyophiidae; genus Ichthyophis; species Ichthyophis bannanicus. The sequence continues at coordinate 130,372,171 of CM066048.1, forward strand.
GGAAATAAAATAATATGGGCATGATTTCCACCCCAAGAAAACGTCCCCTGTGCAATCCGGTGATGATAAACCGCCACCAGCGTGGACGGTAACAGATCTCCCAGCATTTTATAAAACTCGGCCCCTAAGCCATCCGGCCCCGGGGCTTTGCAATAGCTCGCCTGTTGAATCACCGAAGCAACTTCCTCCATCGTAACTGGCACCTCCAAACTCGCCCGCTGCTCCGCATCTAATTGGGGGAGCGACACGTCCCTTAAGTACTCCGCCATAACAGCACCCGGATCAGCCCCCCATGAGTACAGCTTTTGATAAAACCGACGAAAGATCTGAGCGATCTCCCGACTCTCTGTTTGCAGCCCACCCTGTGCATCGCGCAGAGCCGCCACTGTGCGGGTCGCCCCCTTTCCCCGAAGGCACCGGGCCAGCAACTTCCCAGACTTATCTCCGAAACGGTAGAGTTGGTATTTATAGTACAGAAAGGACTTCTTGGCCCTCTGATGGATTAATTCATTAAGGGCCAATTGGGACTCCCATAGCAGCTTCTTATTTGCCACCGATGGGCTAGCAGCCTGACGACGCCTGGCTCGGCAGACCTGCGCTTCAAGGCGAATAATCTGCTTCGCCACCAGTTTACGCTTACATGCCACATACCCTATGATATCTCCCCGTAGGACCACTTTGGCCGTTTCCCAAAAGAGTTCGGGATTGTCGCTATGCTGCTCATTGTAAGTGGCAAAGTCGTGCCACTTCTGCTTGAGAAACGAAGAGAACTCGACGTCCCTAGTTAAATCAAGAGGAAATCGCCAGATACGAGCTGGTGGGGCCGCATCCCGCCATTCCAGATCCACCCAGATTAAGGTGTGATCGGAAATTTCCAGGGGGCCAATCTGCGCATCAAGGACATAAGTAAAAAGTCTTTCCGAGACTAGCACATAATCAATTCTGGCGCTAGTACCATGCGCTCTGGACAGGTGAGTAAAATCACGCTCCCCGGGATGGAGGAGTCGCCACGGATCCACCAGCTGTAATCTGCACCGCAAATGTTGCAAAGCCCTAGTGCCCCGCTGTCGTGCCCCCCCACCCCCATCCCTGGATACATCCAACACAATATCGAACACGCCATTAAAATCACCGGCTAAAATCAAAGGGGCGTCAGGCAGCTGTTCCACCCTGGAGCCCAAGCGGGCATACAAGTCCCGATCCACCACATTTGGGCTGTATAGGTTGCCCAAAATCACAGATTGCCCTTCCAACTTTCCAGACACCACAATATATCGACCATCTGGGTCAGCATGGACCTCCTCCTTAGTGAACCGGAGTCTCTTGTGGATCAAAATAACCACCCCGCCCTTCCTACCCAGCGCAGGGGCCCCCCATTCTTGTCCCACCCACTCCCTTTTAAGCTTGGCATGTTCCTCAGTACTCTGGTGGGTCTCCTGTAGCATAGCAATGTCGCATTGGTGTCGAGCCAGGGCCCGCAACACTTTATATTGCTTAATAGGGGTGCCTATACCACAGACATTCCAAGAAAGAATCTTCACGTCTGCATATAATAGGAGTTATTGGGCAGTACGGTACCAAACACCTGCTTGGAAACCCCCCCCAGCCTGAGGTCTCCCCCTCCTTCTCCCTTAAGGATTTCCTGGTGGTCATTGAGAAATATCGCAAGGGCTGCGTCCCCCCCCTACCCCTATTACCCTGCCCTTCCCCTGCCCCCCTCCGCCCCATTGCCTCCCCCCCTCCATACTAATCTCCTTCCCCAAACACCGCCACACTCCCATCGCGATCACTTAAGATGTGAGCGGGTCCCCCTCCTCCCCAAGAACCGTACTTATATTCCCCAGCCCAATCCACCAAACCATCAACCCCCCCGACTAGGGCTCCCCCCGCCCGCCCCCCTCCCCCGCCGCCCCCGGCCGATCCCCCAACTCCCCCCTCCCCACCTCTTAACCACGCACCAACTCTCCCAGCTTATCATAACTTTAAAACATGAGAACATCAAAATTTAACAGGCTAAACAGGCCGACATGTATAGAGAGAGAGAAAGGAAAAAAGGGAAAAAGAAAATAGGGGGGGGGGAAGAAAGAAAAGGGGGGAAGGCAGCAAGAAAGCAGCATGGCTGACGGAGCAGGCAAGCACAGCCACACTTATCGCACTTCAGGTCCTGTTGTCCCAGGCGTCCCCTGGAGTCCAAGGTAACCCTTGCGGGGCAGAGGCCCAGGATTTCCACCCGCAGCAGGGCCGGAAGTCATCCAAGGAACACCCGGCCTGGCAGGGCCATAGAAGCCGGCATCACACGCCTTCAGAGCTACCCCTGGAGAGGGGGCAGATGTCCCGGCCCAAAAGGGGGGAAGGCTGCAGGCTAGGGCCGCCCATACCTGGTCACCAGGCCTCTCAATGGACACAAGCAGCCATCCTCCTGTATCGGGAACGTTAATGACTGTAGAGCTCGAGCTGCTTCCCGCTGCTCCCAAGCGGGTATCTTCTGAGCTCATCCATATTCCATTTAGGTTAGCCGCAGTGTCCGAGCTGGTAAAAGAGGGGGCCAGTCGCACCGCCCAACAAAAGGACCGCTCTCTTTCACGTCCCGGGTCAGTTCTCAGTCAATCCGTTCTCAGGGCCCTTGTCACGGTGCTTGCTCTCTCTGGTTGCCCGCCGAGGATGTCAGCAGCTGTTCCACATAGGCATTTGCCTCCACCGCGGATTCCAATACCCGGTGGGCTCCTTGGTGCATTATGTGCAAGCGGGCTGGATATTGTACATGGAAACGAATATTCGCGGAGATCAGTCGCTGGCAGATCGGCGCATAGGCTTTGCGGCGTTGGCTCAGCGCAGTGGAGTAGTCGGGCGTGATACGAATCATCATATTTTCATATTCCACCATGCCTTTTTGCCGCGCCGCCTTCAGTAGATCCTCCTTCTGCGTGTAATAGAGGAATCTGGCCAGGACCACCCTAGGCCGCGTGTTCTGCACTTGTGGCCTCGGCCCTACTCTATGGGCTCTGTCGACTACTATGGGGGTGTTCACATCCTCCCGGCCGAGCAAAGAGGCTGCCATGTTTTCCACCAGGTCCCGCAGATCTTTATCGGGCAGCGTTTCAGCTATGCCCAGGAAACGCAGATTATTGCGTCGGGATCTGTTTTCCAAGTCGTCTAGTTTTAGTTCATGTGCTTTAGTTTCTCTCCGCACTGCACATAATTCCCGTTTAAGTTTCTCCACCTCCTCCTCGGCTTGCATTATGCGGCCCTCCGCCTCCTGCACCCGCGTGCCCAACGCGGACAGGGAGCCTTGTAGCGTGTCCATTTTGCCACTGAGGGTTTCAAATTGCGTGGCAAGTGCAGCCGTGACCGCCGCCGATATTTCGTCTATCATGGTGGGGGAGGCCGCGGTACCCACTTTAGGGGGGATTCCGCCATTTTCGGCGGTCCAGCAGTGCGGTCCTTCTCCCGCCTCCCCGCCTTAGCCGTTGCTGCCATTCCACGATTCTCCCCCAGAAAGGGATAAAAGGATCGTCGACCTCTCCCTCGGGGCTCAGATCCGGCAGAAATCGCCGTGGTTCACGGTCCAAATCGACGGTCAGGGACGAGGGGGCCCGGAGCTAAGGTGACTCACGTCTTCCCAGCTCACCACATCACGTGATCTCCTGGTAAATGTTTAATTATGTGGAAGGCATCTTCCAGATAACATGATCACATCCAGGATGACCATTTATCCAGGAAGTGGTAGAGCAGCTCAGTGATTGTGGTCATTGTCTTTAGAAACTGATAGAAGTTGAGGAGTCCAGAAAAGGTTTGCAAATGCCAATAGGAATGAGGTAATGGCATTGGGAGTCATTCCAGAACACGAATAAGGAGTTTGTACATGCGGTGGGGACATTGATGTGCCGAAAATGTCCCCAACCATATTCTGAAACACTGATGACTTGCGTGTCCACGGTGCTAGCACGGGGATCTCGGAATGTGGGTGGGAGAGGGCAGAATGGGTGCATGGTTGGTAACAGAGACAGCATATTCAGGAAAGGTCTATGTATGTATTAAGTTTTTCCCAGAAACATCCACGTTACTTCTTCTGAAACGTGGTATAAGACTAGGACTTAGAAAATATTCTGCTGTGCTCTGCAATTTGACCCATATAGAAGAATGGTTGTGGCAAATATGTTTTGAACTGGTGTGACTGCAGTCTGGAAAAATACAAGATGCAGTCTTAAGGTACAGGGAACAGAGGTGAGGGAATATTGTAAGATAAAAAAACATTTATAAACACCCTTACATAAATATTAAGCAAAGCAATAGTGTTTATTCAGGCTATGCACTTATGTGTTGTCTGTGCTAAAGGAGACAATCTAAGAGAACCTAGCAATTCCCATATTCAGAAAAATGGGACTGCTGATGCAGGGATAGTATGGGTGTGAGCAGTGAAAGGATTCCTTTTTGGGTGAGAAACAGAGATCATATTTGTAGTCCTGGTACCCCATGCAATTATGTTATGTCATAGCTGTTATGTTTAGGTTCAAGGCATCTTTTTGGCAGAATCATGTTTTTGTGACAGAAAGTGAGAGTGTGTGTGTGTGTGTGTGTGTGGTTTGAGGGGTGCACGGGAGGATCTGGTGTGCTTATCTGCAATTTAGGGGGGACATAAAAGCCTAGCCAATACTTGGACAGTATGGATGACCGCAGTGCCACCAGGTGCCAGTGTGATTGGTCAGTCAAACTCAGAGAGGGTTCACGATAGCTACATGTCAAAACATATTCCTCAATAATAAGGGACCCTCCGAATAAGGGCACTCAACATTGCAAACAGCACTAATGCATGCCCATAATGCACATTTTGTGGGACCAATGGTGTTGCTATTGAGCATGCATTAGTGCTGTTTGCACTGCTGAATGCCCTTATTCAGAGGGTCCCTATTATTGACAGGGATATATTTGGACACTGAACCATAGGGAACCTATGCTGATTCCTTCTGGATTATGTTACTCTAATTAGATCAGATATCGTTGATAGTGTGATAGGACAGCCATACATCTGCTGTGCCTGGCACTGGGAGACATGACTGATGTAGTGCCGACATTCTCCGGATTGCCCCATGCAACCTATATCCCTACCCAGGCCAGGATCAATGAGAGCTGAGAGAGTGGGGATAGGCTACTTGATGTGATGGCTCAGGGATCTCCTCTCCCATGCCCACATAGCCCTGACCAGGGGAGCAGTGCCACAAAACTGGCTGTGAGAAGGCAGACAGGTTTGCCCCATAGGTAGCAGATGTACACAGAACAACATATGCCACAATGGGACAGTGTAGCTGCTGTGAGAAATGCCAGTACCGAGATAGGTGGGCCTCAGATTCCATTGCCAGAAGGTCCTACTACAACAGCTACTACTGATCATTTGTATAGCGCTGCGAGGTGTATGCAGCGCTGTACAGACACATGTAACAGATGGTCCCTGCTCAGCGAAGCTTACAGTCTAGTTGGGACAGACAACACAGCAGCTGTGGACGGGATACATCCAAGGGGAATGATCAGGAAACACAACGGAGCTTAGGCAGATCTGATCCAATAGTGGCACTGATGAGGTGAGCTCTCAGCCTGGATTTGAGAGGGGCCAGGGACGAAGCCTGATGTAGAGACTGAGGTAGATTGCTCCAGGCATACAGAGCAGCAAGGTGAAGGGAGCGACGTCTGGATTTGGCAGTAGAAAGGAAGGGCACAGATAGAAGCAATCTGACAGAAGAGCGGTGTTCATGGGGAGGGGTATAGGGAGAGATACGAGGGGAATGGTAGTGCAGAGCAGCAAAATGAGTGCATTTATAGGCCAGAGGCACAGAAAGAGCATATATTTGTTGTTCAGCAATATTATACATCCTTTGGAGACCTGCAAGGTTAATTTGGGGTCTTCTGGACTTGGTGAGGATCCATCCCTAGCAGTTTAAGGTGTGTTTGTAGAGATGACCAGGACAAGAATCACTGGGGCTGGTCCCTAATGCCACGTACCATTCATATTTACATTCTTTTATACCATATTGGGGTGCACTAGGCTTACCTAGCACTTTTTAGGTCATGAGGGGGATTTGTATAGGCCTAGGTTGCAGCAGCTGTCATTCCTCATTGGTATTTATGTCTAATGTGCATTAGCACATTACTGTCTGTGATGGGCAGCTTAGAAGATGCACATTTTTCCTGAAGGGCCTGGCACCTGTGGGTACATCACAGGGATGGGCAGGATCTGAAACGTGTAACGTTTCAGCATACGGTGATAGCGGGGTTGTCCAAAACATTTACCCACATATAGGCACGGGTCCAGGTGGATAGTGCTTGCATGTGCCTACCGAATACATCAATCTTCCCAATTCCGGCCCTGTGGACATGTCCAGACCCATGGATGCGGAATTAGGTTCAAAGGGCCCATTTTTGAGTTAGATGTGTCTGCGGGCAGGACATGTATGTTATGGAATCGCGTTAATTGTGAATTGCCTGGGTCTTTTCATCTGTGGGATGGAACTCCTTGTTTGGGAGTGAGACCATAAACACCCCAACACCCTTTTCCATCCTTAGGAACAAGCCACCATCAGTGCTCTTTCGGCATATCATGTGCCGGTGGCCGGCAGACCTCTCTCCAGCGACCCTCTCGTAGCGAGGTTTCTCCGAGGTCTCCTTCTACTTAAACCACCTCTGCGCCCGCCAGCGCCTGACTGGGACCTGAATGTGGTTTTGTAGCGGATCACCTGTCCGCCTTTTGAACCTATGGCTACCTGTTCTCTCCGTTTTCTGTCTTGGAAAACACTGTTCTTGATAGCCCTCACTTCCGCTAGACGCGTAAGTGAATTGCAGGCCCTCGTGTCTGATCCCCCTTACACTCGGTTCTACAAAAATAGGGTAGTCCTACGGACTCACCCAAAATTTCTTCCAAAAGTGGTCTCCCCTTTTCACATCAATCAGGAGGTGGTACTTCCAACCTTCTTTCCCAGACCACACTCCAGCCGAGCTGAAATGGTCCTACATACCCTGGACTGTAGAAGGGCATTGAACTTCTACCTTGACCGTACGCGAGAGCACCGTAAAGCTGCTCAGCTTTTTGTGTCTTTTGACCCCAATAAATTGGGGCTCCCGGTCTCCAAGCGTACTCTGTCCATCTGGGTTGCGGACTGTATCTCTTGGGCTTATGGGGCAGCCGGACTCTCCTTGGAAGGTCGAGTCACGGCTCATTGCGTTCGGGCAAAGGCTACGTCAGTGGCTTACCTCCGCTCTGTTCCGCTGGCAGACATCTGCCAGGCCGCTACTTGGTCTTCGAGCCAGACTTTTGCGGTCCATTACTGTCTCGAGAGGGAGTCCCGCAGGGACAGTGCTTTCGGACAGGCAGTCCTCCGTAATCTCTTCGAGGTCTGAGCAACTCCTACCCTCCATCCCGGATGTGGGCTACCGGTGGGTAATAATTCAGCGAAGATTCTTTCCTTCTGTGCTGCTGAGCTAGAGGGAGCTCATTTTTGTGCTTAGGGTCTCCGGTAGCCTTGAGCTTGGGAGTCCCATAAGTGAGGACTGACTTCCTGCTTGGTCCTGGAGAAAGCGTAGTTACTCACCTGTAACAGGTGTTCTCCAGGAGCAGCAGGAATCAGTCCTCACTACCCTCCCTCCTCCCCTTGGAGTTGCAATCATCTGCTTTAGTTTTTTTGCAAATTTTTATGCTGTCTTTTTTAGCTATGTCATCTGACTGGCTAAGACACCATTACGGAGGACACCATTTTAAATATAAATACCACTACAGCACCCGCTGATCCATGTCCAGCTCCCTGGATAAAATCCTTACATGCTGAGCTCAGCCCATTCTTATCCAAGCTTATAGAAGGATCCTTCTCTACTGGAACATTCCCCTGTAGCCTGAAACAGACTGCGATCAGACCTCTCCTAAAGAACAGTAAGCTGGACCCCTCATCGATGGATTCCTACAGGCCTATCTCCAGCATACCTCTCCTCTCGAAGATCATTGAAAAGATTACACAACGTCAATTACAGGATCATATAGATTCCAACGCACACCTTCATCCCTGCCAGCATGGATTCCGGGAAGCACATGGTGTGGAAACGCTACTGACAACCCTTTTCAACACCCTTTCCATAGGGTTGGATAACATCAGACAAGGCTTTGTTCTAATATTCATGGACATTGCCGCTGCCTTTGATACAGTAGACCACGAAATTCTCCTTCATCGCCTCAGAGATAAGGGAGTTCACGGCTCAGCTCTATCTTGGTGCGCGTCTTATCTCACAGACCGTTGGCAACATGTACGTTCTGGTCCTTCCACCTCTGACCCCTTCCTTCAAACTAAAGGTGTCCCGCAAGGCTCCTCCTTATCGGCCTTACTATTCAACATTTACATGCAACCCATCTGTGATCTTATCCACTCATTTAACATCAACTGCCTTGTCTACGCCGACGATGTCTTGATGTACATGCCAATCTCGACTGAGCATCTTGACCTCTCTCCCCTAATCAAATGCTTTGATGCAGTCACCGACTGGATAGACGCACAAAGGCTTAAATTAAACTTCAAAAAGACCGAAGCCCTCTTCGTCACCAGGAACCCGGCTTTTATCCCACCTCTATCCATCAAAGTTCGGGACGCAGAGCTCACATGCAAGACTACAGTAAGATACCTCGGAGTTATACTTGATCAGCAGCTTAATATGAAGGCTCACATCAATAACATAACAAAATCTGTCTATCACAAAATCCGGTCCCTTCGCCATCTTCGTCAGCTGTTAGAACCTGAAGACTTCCGAACTGTTTTTCAGGCCCTAATAATGCCCCACCTTGACTATGCTAATGCGATATTACATGGCCTACCAAAGAATACGACCAACCCCTTACAACTTGCTATGAATTCTGCTGCAAGAATCCTTCATGGAGCTTCCAGAAGATCCCACATCACTCCAATACTAAAACAGTTGCACTGGCTGCCCATACAGGCCAGGATCTCCTACAAGGTTCTAACAATGACCCATAAAGCCATCAAGAAATTCCCGGCTACTGCTATCACCGACCTAGTATCCATCACACCTCCTAACCGGCTAAGGAGATCGAATGCTGCAAACACCCTCATTCTACCTAAGGCAAGTACTAAGTGCTCTCAAGCTACCAGATCTAGAGCCTTTGCCTTTTTTGCACCATCTTGCTGGAACGCACTCCCGGCGCCTATCAGAACCATCAGCGATCTCTCCCAATTCAAGAAGGAACTGAAGCATCACCTTTTTCTCCTTTACTACAATGCCGCAGCCCCCCCTCCACAGTCACCTACTTCCACACCTCATGGTAGCTCCTCAAGCCCATACATCATACACTCCTAGTCTGAATACCTGCAACCACACCTTAACCGCCTCCATAATTAACTTACTCTGAGAAGCTCATGCTGTGCACGTAACCATGTATATAGTTATTGTTCTCCCTGTTCTCCCTGTTAAGAAACTTGTTCATTGTACATCCGAGTTATTTTTACCTGTTTATTGTAAGCACAAATCACTAAACTGAGATGTGTAGATTCAATGTTTTATTGTAAACCGCACTGATCTTAAATAGCGCGGTATAAAAGAAAATGTAATAAAATAAATAAATAAAATAAATAATAAATAATAAAAATAAGATGGCACCCTTGGGCGGGAAGAGGACCGCGCATGCGCGCTGCAATTCCCAAAGGCTTTCTTTGAAAGCTGGGGAAAATTGCTCCGCGAGGGCTCCGTCGGCGCCGACGTCACCCATAAGTGAGGACTGATTCCTGCTGCTCCTGGAGAACACCTGTTACAGGTGAGTAACTACGCTATTTGGGCTGCAGCAATCCAAGGGAGCAATATAGTATAAGGGGGTGAAGTACTTTTGTCCACTAAAGAAGAGTGGGACCTAGGCGTGGTTGTGTCTGATGATCTTAACAGGTAGAGAAGGCAAAAGCTAGAAGGATGCTTGGGTGCATACAGAGAGGAATGGTCAGCAGAAGAAAGGAGGTGGTAGTGCCTCTGCATAAGTCTTTGGTGCGACCTCATTTGGAGTATAGTGTGCAATTCTGGAGTCTGCACCTTGAAAAGAATTTAAACAGGATGGAGTCGGTGCAGAGGGTGGCTACTAAAATGATTAGTGGTCTTCATTATAAAGCATATGAGGACAGACTTAAAGATCTTAATATGTACACCTTAGAGGAAAGGCAGGATAGAGGTGATATGATTGAGATGTTTAAATACCTCCATGGCATAAATGCACAGCAGGAGAGCCTCTTTCGATTGAAAGCAAACTCTGCTACAAGGGGACATGGGATGAGGGTGAAAGAGGATAGATTCAGGAGTGATATGTGGAAATATTTCTTTATGGAAAGAGTGGTGGATCCCCAGTGGAGGTGGTAGAGATGAGGACAGTATCTGAATTCAAAAAAGCATGGGACAAACACAAAGGATGTCTAAAGGAAAAAAGAGGACTGTTGTAGCTGATATGAAAGGACAGACTAGATAGGCAATGTGGTCTTTTTCTGTCGTCATTTTTCTATGTTTCTATGTTTCTCTTCTGCCCACAGGGGATTGGATTCTCGGCAGGCAGACACCTTGCCTCTGGACCATGATCATGGCCTCCCCTTTCTCTTCTGCCCATGTGGATCTGATCTCCTGTGGGCAGATAGAAGGGGTCTTTGCTGTGATTGCAACCATCTGCTGCTCTTCTGCCTGTGGGAGATGGGATCCCCATGGGCAGAAGAGAAGGAGGAGGCTGCGATTGCGGCCCAGAGACAAGCTGTCTGCCCATGCGGATCCGATCCCTCGCGTACAGAAGAGATCCCCTTCTCTTCTGCCTGTGGGAGATTGGATCCCCACGGGCAAACAAGGGGTTGCAGCCATTGGGGCAACTCATTTGGTGGGGGCAGTGCCCCCATCATCCCCCCATACTATGCCCCTGCAGGGGGAGTCACTGTCACTACACCTAATGTTATTCTGGTCATACCTAATTAATCAGGGAAATCAAGTAGTTGCTTGAATAAATGTGTCTTAAGTTCCGCCTTAAAGCATTTGAAAGAGGATTGAAGGCGAAGTTTGGGGAGAGAGTCCATTCCATAGCAGAGGGGCAAGAAAGAAAAAGGCTGAATGTCACGTGGATATGTACAGGACATGAAATGCAAAAGTGTGGAAAAGGAAGGAAAGTTCAGTGGCCGAGTTCCTCAGGAAGGAAGATCTGGAGGGGGGCAGTGCAAGTGCATCAGAAGGGGCTTAGGGGAGGAGTGAGGAGCAGGTGTGCAAGATGTAGGAAAAACTGTTAAAAGTAGCTAGCAGCAAGAGCTGGTGATCTAGAAGCCAGACTGCTACAGATTTCTCCATGGAGATGAAATGATAGCAGAATCCCTCACCTCAGTCACGCATGTTGAACAGGGACAGATCATCACCAAACACAGATTTAGAAATAGAAATACGCAGACAAAAACTGAACTGGAAAGCCCAAGAAGCCAGATTCTGTATTCAGTGCAATACAAGAGAAATGGAAACTCATTTCCTTCTGTACTGTGCAAACTCCAAAGACAGAGAGAGAGAGAGAAAATCAAAGACTTTCCACACAAGAATGAACAGGAAAACCTGTTTTTAATCCTATGGAGAGAAGGGAAAGAGCATCTAGACAGGCAGAATCTGTGGGATCCTTTCACCGGGCCAAAAACCTATCCAGATCAACAGCAGAGCCCAAGGATTGGTTTTGATATTTATTTCCTCTGCTCTGTAATTCTTTTTTTTTTTAGCCACCTCATGTATTACTTTGAGAACCTTTGTTTAAATTATCAGGCCAAGAAAATATCCTGAATATGAATCTTATAGAAAGACAGCCAGATATGGACAGAGTTCTGCTAAGGTATCTGGATGAAGTTGGGGGCAGGGGACACAGGCTCTTGGTCCTTTGCATCAGCTCATGTACGGTGAGTAACAGGCAGAGGAGGAGTGGAAGGGACATTGTTGGGTAGAAATGGCTGCGACTCCTGGTTTAATCATTCACTGCCTATGTGTGCAGGGTTCACTGCTCTATCAGCCCTCTCTTTACCCCTCCCCTCCATGCCCTGGGGCACTGAGCACGGACAAACACGTGACATCTAGGGCTGGCTATTTAAGGACCTATAGTGCCAAGCCTCTGTCCTCAGAGGGAGCGAGTCTGTGCACGTGTGACAGCCAGAAGTCCCCTTCCCTTCCCAGGGGGACTCTCAAAACCAGGGATCTCATGGAGCTTTCACAGGTGGGACAGGAGGGCAGCTGACCCCTGGGGACAGAGAGACAGCCAGAGAGGGAGCGTGCATCCAGGGGTAAGTGGTAGGAAAGGGAACTTCAGCCCACAGTCTGTCTTCTCTAGCTGTCTTGCTGTTATTCTCTCTTTCTCACCATTGTTGGCCTGACTTTGTAGAATGTGTTGCAAAAAAACTAATATGTAAAGTCTTAGAGAATATAAGAAGAGAAAAATGTTACAATAAATTTAGAAAGAGCAGAATGGAGAAGAACACAGACAGCAGCAGGATTCTGGAGATGTTCCGTCTCTGTCTCTTTGTCCCTTACTGTCTCTTTTCAGGCTCTCTATCTCTCTCTCTGACAGTTGTCCTCATTCCTTCTCCAGGCTGCCTGTCCTCTTTTTCACAGGGACCCTGGGGAAGATTTTTAAGCTCCCTACACTGGACCGACATGCTGTCTGTTTTCCTTCTTTACATTCATTGAAGTGCACTTACCAAGCCATAACTAACTAGGCTTTTTGTTCCTCTCTTGGTTTATTGCTCCTGCTCCTCTTCCCGCTGTCTCTCTCTCCCCGCTCAGCAATTCCTGTATCTCTGGTTATTGCTCCTCCTTTCCCTCTTCTGCCCCTCTATCCCCACCCCAGCAGTTCCTGTATCTGGTTATGCCCCTGCTTTTCCCCTCCTGTCCCCTCTCTTTCCCCCCCCTCCCCCACGACAGTTCCTATATCTCTGGTTATTGCCTTTGCTATTCCCCTCCTGCCTCTCTCTCCTACTCAGCAGTTCCCGTATCTCTGGCTATTGCCCCTGCTTTTCTCCTGCTGCCCCCCCCCCCCTTTCTCTTCCCTCTCAGCAGTTTCTGTATTCCTTATTATTGCCCCTTCCCATGCAATCATGTTAGTAAGGTTTATAAATTACATCATAGGCACCCAGGTATTTAATTGGTTTGTCCTGGTGTGAGGTCAAGACTGCTTCCAGTATTTGAAGGAACGAGGAAACATTGTGAATAATTTTAAAATATAGCGGGCAAATTTGAAAGGAACTTTTACAAGTCAATGGGTATTTATATAAACTGTAAATAGTTGTATATAAACTGTAAACTGTATATAAACTGTAAACTGCAAATAGTTGTATATAAACTGTAAATAGTTTAGTAAACTTGTATATAGTCTCTCTATTTTTCAGCCCAAGTTTATCTCTCCTGTTACGATGTAAGCATTAAGATCACTTGTTCTGATGCAAAGTTTTTGTTATTTGTAAACCGCACTGATTCTGAAAAGCGCGGTATATAAGAATGAATAAATAAATAAATAAATTTACTCATGCAAAAATCCTCTTTGAAAACTGCCTCTCCCCTCTGTTTGGGTGAAGGAATGGCTTTTGGGCAGTAAGGGGACATATGCACAGGGATTTCCTTTTAAATCCCTGTGCATTCTTTACTCCACATATTAATTGTATTTTATAGATGGGATAAAAAAAAACCCCGGTAGCAGCAGCCTGCTGCCTGATTTTCAAAGGAAATGTCCATGGAGTGTTTTCTGTTGAAAATGGCTTGCAGGCTGTGGGGCAGAGTCTTGCAAGGAGTAGGAAGCCAGCCCTGATACAGAACATCACAGTTTGCACTTTGAAAAACCAAATCTGCCTGTTTCTTTTGTCACAGTGTCTCCTGTACATTGACAATGTCTTCTAAAAGCAGTGAAAATATAAAGTGTCCCAGTGTTTCAGTGTCCTGTGGGGTGTTCCTCTCCTGCTTAGGCATTCTCCAAGCAGTCAGAGAATAAGATTCCCCAGTGTCTACTGTCCCTGAGACATGTCTCTCATATTTGGGTGTCCTTTGAGAAGATGCAAAATGTAAAGTATCCCAGTGTTTCTGAATCCGGGACCTGTCTCGCTTTCAGTTGGGCATCTTGCAAATAGTCATGGAATAAGGGGCCTTGTATTTCCTCTCACTGTTTCTCCTGTTCCTGAGGCATGTCTCTCCTAGTTGGACATCCTATGAGAAACCACAGAATAAGATGCCCCAGTTTTTCTTGTCACGTCTTAATCTTTTTAATGTCTCAGGCTAGTCTATTCCTAGCTTTTTGGCTTACACTGAAAACTGGTATAACATGGATAGTGAGTGGGGGACAGTTTTACTTGAATCCACTGGGAACATAAAATGTCTGGATCCTGAAAAAGCCGGGCGTATTAAACCTTTTCTGAAAAAAGTGTGTAAATGATACCCTAGTTCCTGTCACCACCAGTCTGCATAACAGTCTGGTCTCAACAGCTCTTAGTCCATGTAGGGGTCCCTGGAGCTGCCAGTCTGTATAAACAGTCTGGTCACTAGAGCTGCCAGTTCATGCATAGGGTGGAGCCCACAACCGTCAGTGCATATATATGAGTGGTGCTTATACTGATGGATTTGTAGGAAGAATTGTCACTTGAACAGAAAGAAGGGTCCCATGTTATCCTTGCACATGGATATAAAGAACTAGTCCTTCAGACAATAATAGCTGATTACCAATGAGTCACTACTTACCTAGTGATACACTATGAAGAATCGATAATGTGCCTTGTTTTCTGGTTCATAGGTCTTCTAACACCATGTCTCTGCACCTTCTGGAGCTTCCCACTAGCCCCTTAGCCATGGAATATGTTAATGACTTTGATCTCATGAAATTTGAGGTGAAACGGGAGCCCCTGGATGAAATGCCCTGCCACACCATAAGAGGGAAGGCCTCCCTCAGCTCTACTCCCTGCAGCTCTGTGCCTCCCTCTCCAACCTTCAGTGATCAAAGCTGCAGCGACCAAAACACCACCCTGGAGGACCTCTGCTGGATGGCAACCCTCCACCAGCAGATGGGGACTGAGATTCTAAGCCTGATGCCCGAAGACACTGTGGAGGCATTTCTGAACTCTGCTACAGCAGTCACCATAGGTCACAGCAATCAGATCCAAGGCCTGGAGGTGTACAGGGGGCCCCATCATCACCCCCACCAGGGATATCTACCAAACATGGAAGAGCTGAGTGGGCATCACCAGGTGAGAAGTGGGTTCACTAGTAGATAAATGTGAAAACAGGAGGCCAAGAGCACTGATCCCCAGCTCTGTCACCTATAGCCTTATTTCTCATCCATGTATCTACAACTGGCTCTGTTTGTAATACTAGGGGAGTTGCTTTATTCCTAATCCCTTTTCACCAATTCTGTGTATGACTCTAGGGAAGTCACATTATCTCCCTATGGCTCAGTTCTAATCCATCTCAGTTACTGACTCTGTATGTGACTGTAGGGAAGTTATTGTATCTTCCTGTGCCTCATGGGAGACAGAAGGTGAATAGAGACCTTCCCTCAATTGGGATACAGGCTTAGTCTCCTCCCAGAGCTCCAGCTTAGCCTCTCTGTGCCCATGTGTCAGATCTAGGCTCTTATGGCTTTAATTATAGCCACAAATTAGGACAGATTACAGATTTAATGAATCCACTTATCTTATTCTGAACAAATCCTATTGTTCTTTGAGGGAGGACAGAGCAGAATTGTGTGGGGTCCCAGGTACTGCAATAGGCAGGTGTGCTCAAGGCAGGACTGAGATGCATCGTGTAAGAAATGCCCTAGAATTCTTTTAACCCTTGATTCCCTCCCTTTGCCCTCTCAGTTCTTGACTCCAGAGGAGCGCTTCTCAGATGAGCAGCTGGTCAACATGTCGGTGAGGGAATTGAACCGTCAGCTGCGGGGTTTCAGCAAGGAAGAGGTGTTGCGGCTGAAGCAGAAGCGACGGACACTGAAGAACCGAGGCTATGCACAATCCTGTCGCCACAAGCGGGTGCAGCAGCGCCATGTGCTAGAGACAGAGAAGGGCCACCTGGCTAGGCAGCTGGATCAGCTGCAGCAGGAGGCTGCCCGGCTCGCTCGTGAGCGCGATGCCTATAAGGCCCGCTATGAGAGGCTGTTGGCTAGTGGCTTTACAGGGGCAGACTGCGGCCCCTCACCACCTTCCTCTCCCTCTCACTTTTTCTAATGGTGGGCATTTCCTCCACTGAGGCCAGTGATGGGCAGAGACACGGGGGAGGAGGGGATGAAAGATCCCGTGCTTAGATATTTTCGGAAATAAAATAAATTGAGA
Source organism: Ichthyophis bannanicus (assembly GCA_033557465.1). Lineage (NCBI taxonomy): Eukaryota > Metazoa > Chordata > Amphibia > Gymnophiona > Ichthyophiidae > Ichthyophis > Ichthyophis bannanicus. The sequence continues at coordinate 130,388,493 of CM066048.1, forward strand.
TAGAAGCAGCAGTATATTACTGAGGGAATTTCTTGGCCCAACTTGCTTTACACGTAAGGTACTGTATACTGATTTCATTGCCAGATAAAACACAGATATAATATTGCAATATTAAAATCCAGGGAACAGACCCCCAGGCCCTGTCTTATCTGTATAGAGATAGTGCTATGACTGAGTTGGGCCTCAAGGAACCTCAGGGGAGAGATCCCAGATCCTGTTTCTTGTATATGAAGATAGCACAGTGACTGTAGGGGGTCCCTCTTGTTTCCTGTATTTAAAGGTGGCATGATGGCTAGGAAGGCCTTTCCAGGGTTGTATTCCCTATGCAGACTGAAGATATGTGATGGTGCAATGATGGGCGAGGGAATCTTCTAGAATGTATTCTCCATCTAGATCCCTGAGGATAACCCACTGATCCTGTATATAAAATAAGTGATATGGAAACTGGAGAGAGGTTCCTTGGGGGTATTTTCCCTATGCAGACCCAAGTCTGTTTCATAGTACCCTAGTGAATGGCAACAGACAAAGGCCAAAATGGCCCATTCATTCTGCCCATTTAAGATCTATGTGTTTGTGTAGATCCCACATGCAATCCAGCACTGACTTCTCCTCTTCACATCTTTCACCTGATCTCTCACCCACTTTGCCACTATATATAAAGTTGGTGCAGCAACTGGGGAGAGATTTCCCGGTGTGTATTGCAGCTGTGAGGCTCTAGTATGGGGGATACAGCTTCCCCTCCTCCTCCCATACCAAAGCCTTGTTCATTATAATGCTGACTGTTTATTGCTGTCATATTCTGGTCTGATGAAGGTTCTCTATAATACAAATTTTTGGTCTCCTGGAGTGGTTGTTATAGAGACCCATTGATCTCACTCAAAGGGCCCCACCTCCTCTGTATTGTGCACTAGTCCTGAAAAGAGGAAATTTAACAGAGAAGCAGAGGGAAAGTATGGTTATCTACTCTTAAATATCTTCAAAGACAGGCAAATCTTGTCCATCCTCTGAGGACAAAATCAGGGCCCATCTAAAGACAATACTGGCATACTGGAGATCAGGTGATGACAGCCACTGACACAAGGCACTATAGGACTACTGATGCCAGAATAAGAAGTGGATTTGGAAGTGGGAATTTCAGGACTCCTTATCATGCCTGTATGACTTAAGGACTCTGCCCCCCCCCCCCCACCCCACCAATTTTCATTCAAAGACAGAATGACTGCAATTGACTTTTTCCCTTGATATGGCGTTTGTTCATCCATTTAGGTTTGCTGATATGTGCATGGTGTGAAGTTTGTTAGGCATGGAAGATTAAGAATATTCTTAGTGATTTGCAGGTGGGGGAGTCATACTTATGAAGATATGGCCACCTTGCCCTATAATTTGCCCTAACTGTACCACTTGTTCCCCCAACCTCCACCTAAAAGCAGAGAGTTGCCCTAATACACTCTTTACATGCACACCAAGTTATTCTTGATACCCTTCCAATACAGTATCTTTCCCCCACACCATCCTGGCCTAGTGAAGAATTAAGGGGGTGGGGGGGGGGGGAGCAGCAGAAGGGACAATCACCTGGGGCCCAAGTCTAGAAGGGAGCAATATAGGCCTGGATTAAAGGTAAGGATAATGGGACTGGGGAGGGGGTTAGAGGCATGGCGAGGATACCCATCTAAGGTCCAGGCACCTCTAAGCAGCCTCTCAACCTGGTACAGGTATTTCATTTCCTTCCAAAGGGGGCATGGGGTGAAATTGTGATGTTATTAGCTACCTCTTTGAACCTTACAATCTTCTGTAAGTACAAATATAATGGGGTGTTGGATGAAAATTAACAGGATTCTTTGGGTGTGGTGCAAGGCAGGAGGAGAAAAACTGAAACCCTGAAACCAGACTCTGCGTTGCAGTCAGGGCTGGCCCAATGGTTTCTGCCACCCCAGGCATAAGCCCCGGCTGTGCCGCCCCCACCTCCTACACCGCTGCCCCCTGCTGCTGCCGATTCCGTCAGTGGGATGGCTTGGTGTGGTGCAGCAGCAGCAGGCCATGTGCTTCGGCACACAGGGTCTGCCACTTCAGAGCCTCCTCCAACACAACTGTCGGAGGGGTGGGGGGGGGGGTCAGAAGCAGCAGTCCATGTGTGCCAAAGCACATGGCATGCTGCTCACAGAGAGCTGCTACCTAAGGCAGCCACCTAGCCTGCCTTGTGGATGGGCCGGCCCTGGGTGCAATACTTGGGATGCAGATAGGGTTGCCAACTGGCTCCAGATGCGCCTGACACGCTTGATCCAGTCCTAGGTTTAAAACCTCCACTGCATGCAGGGTCATGTAGTTCTAATTTTTCCATTGCACCCTATAATAAAAGCAAGACTACATGTCCCTGCATGCAATGGGGTAAACCCAGGACTGGATCAAGCCTGTCGGGCGCATCTGGAGCCAGTTGGCAACCCTAGATAAAGAAGCAGAACTGACTTCCTGGAAACTGTAGAATGGATTCTAACCTTACCCTCTAGTGACACCTGTACACCAGACAGAAAAATTGAAGGGTGAAAGCAAAAGAAAAGAAAAAGTAAATAGATTCTTAGATTCTGCTGTGTGATGCCATAAAAGAGAGAAAGTGTCAGATATATTATAATAAAGGACAAACTGAAGGCAGAAAGCGTGCAACAGAGTTGTCAAGTTACCCAGTTCCATGAATGAGATTTTTTTGTCAGTTCTGGTTTTGAATTTGCTTTCAATTGAAAGAGGCTCTCCCCGTGTGCGTTTATGCCACTGAGGTATTTAAACATCTCAATCATATCACCTCTATCCCGCCTTTCCTCTAAGGAAAGATCCTTAAGTCTGTCCTCATATGCTTTATAATGAAGACCACTAACCATTTTAGTAGCCACCCTCTGTACTGACTCCATCCTGTTTATATCCTTTTGAAGGTGTGGTCTCCAGAATTGCACACAATACTCCAAATGAGGTCGCACCAAAGACTTATACAGAGGCACTGTCACCTCCTTTTTTCTGCTAGCCATTCCTCTCCGTATGCACACAAGCATTCTTCTAGCTTTTGCTGTTGCCTTTTCTACCTGTTTATCTACTTTAAGATCATCAGACACAACCATGCCTAGGTCCCGCTCTTCTTTAGTGGACAAAAGTACTTCACTTTGGGATGAATACGGAAGGGATCTCTGGTGGCTGAGGTGAATAGAGACATGGAAGTGAACACAACCCAGTTGTCGGGACTGGTCTAGCAGGATTCAAGGAAAGGACATTAACTGGTAAGTAAAATGTCACCTTTTAAAGGACTTATGCATGCGCTTTGGGCAGTCCCTAATCTGTAATGTACGCGATAGGGGATGAGAGGTTGGTGTGCACAGACCAGGAGAAGGACCTTGGTGTGATTATTTCTGAGGATCTCAAGGTGGCAAAACAGTGCGACAAGGCAGTGGCAAAAGCCAGGAGGATGTTGGGTTGCATACAAAGAGGAATTACCAGCAGAAAGGAAGAGGTACTAATGCTACTGTATAGGTCACTGGTGAGGCCTCACTTGGAATACTGTGTGCAGATCTGGAGACCATATCTCTTTCTATACCCAATCTCTTGGTGCTCTTATCTCTTCCCATAGCTTTCATTACCATCTCTATGCTGATGACTCTCAAATCTACCTCTCTTCGCCTGATATCTCTCCAGCAATCCATGACAAGATCACTGTTTGCCTTTCAGACATTGCTACTTGGATGTCTCACCGCCGCTTGAAATTAAATATGGCTAAGACTGAACTCCTTATCTTTCCCCCCAATGCCTCCCCTCCTCTACCCCCTTTTCTCAGTCTCTGTGGATAACTCTTTAATCCTTCCTGTCTCTTCGGCCCGTAACCTGGGTGTTATCTTTGACTTCTCTCTCTCTTTCTCCACTCATATCCAACTCATAGCTAAGACTTGCCATTTCTTCCTTTATAACATTAACAAAATTCACCCCTTCCTTTCTGATGACACTACTAAAATGATTGTCCACTCCTCCCGTCTTGATTACTGCAATATTCTCCTTGCTGGACTTCCCGCAAACCATCTCTTTCCCCTTCAATCTATTCAACATTCTGCTGCTCGACTAATTTTCCATCAGCATCGCTTTTCCCATGTCGCTCCTCAGGTCCCTTCATTGGCTTCCCATCCACTTTCAGATCCAATTCAAACTCCTCCTCTTGACCTATAAATGCATTCAATCTTCAGCCCCCCACTACCTATCATCTCTTATCTCTCCTTACATCCCCTCTCGCGTTCTTCGCTCTTCGAACAGCCTTCGTCTATCTATGCTCTCCACTCGTACTGATAATTCTAGACTTCACTCTTTTCACCTGGCTGCATCCTTTGCCTGGAACAATCTACCTCTGTCTGTGCGCAATGCGCCCTCTCTGGACCTCTTCAAGTCCAGATTGAAAACCCATCTCTTCTCTATTGCTTTCTGTTCTTGATTCTTGTTTTTGCTGTTCTTGTTTAGTGTATTCTTTGTCTTACTTGATTGTATTTATATTTTGTGATCTTCTTGACTAGATTGTGAGCTCTGATGAGCAGGGACTGTCTTTTCTTCATGTATATACAGCGCTTCGTATGTTTGAAGCGCTTTAGAAATGTTAAATAGAATAGAATAGAAAGGATGTACAAAGACTGGAAACTGTTCAGAGGAAGGCGACCGAAATGATTTGGAGCCTGCGTCAGAAGCCTTATGAGAAGAGACTTGAAGACCTAAATATGTACACTCTGGAGGACAGGAGGGATAGGGGAGATATGATTCAGACCTTTAAATACTTAAGGAGAAATAATGAACAAACAAACCTCTTCCAAAGACGGGGAAGCTGTAAAACTAGAGGGCATAACATGAAGCTGCAAGGGGGTAAATTGAAAGGCAATGTCAGGAAATACTTTTTCACTGAAAGGGTGGTGGATGCTTCGAATGTCCTCCCGATGGAAGTGGTGGGGGCAAATAGGGTTGCCAACTGGCTCCAGATGCGTCCGACATGCTTGATCCAGTCCTAGGTTTACTCCACTGCATGCAGGGTCATGTAGTTCTAATTTTTCCATTGCACCCTATAATAAAAGCAAGACTACATGTCTCTGCATGCAATGGGGTAAACCCAGGACTGGAGCAAGCCTGTTGGGCGCATCTGGAGCCAGTTGGCAACCCTAGGGTCAAATACAGTGACAGAATTCAAAATGGCATGGGACAGACACAGAGGATCCCTTTACAGCAACAGGATAAAATCAAAATAAACTTAACTATCTAATTTCTCAACAAACGGGGGTATCCTACACGGTGCGGTGGGTTCACTCCTAAACAAAGACATGGGGAGGGGTGACCTGTATGGAGCGGCAGGTGCACCTACTCTTGACATCTTACTGGGCAGACTAGATGGACCATACTGGTCTTTATCTGCCGTCATTTACTGTTACTATGAATTTGCATTGCAATGCAAACAATAGTCCCTGATTTTACCCATCTGAATCAATGCTGCAGGTCCCATAATGCATCAGAATGTGATTGTTAGAAATCCAGAACTGGCCTAAAATCTCACTCCTGGAACAGGGTAACTTGGCAGCTCTGGTGCAAGCTTTAGTCATACTACTTCTTTTACAATCTTTTATGTTTGTGCTTTAATAGGAAGAAGTTAGAAAAGATTTTATACATTTAACATGCTGGATTAATATATATTTTACTTATAGTTTCCTCTGTTTTGCTCTACTATTTAAGTGTGTGTGTGCATGCGTGTGTGAGAGAGAAAACACTCATTGAACATGGCTGCTAGGCCCCTACCACAGTGGCCAGAGCGAGTCAGATGGGCAGAGTTAAGCAGTAGCTCTGCGCAAATAGGGTCACAGTTTGAATCAAGATGGCTGCTCCTGACCCTAGAACCTTTCCAGCTGTTGGTTTTAAACTACTTCTTTCTCTCTTTTGTATTTAAATAAATGATTTTAACAAGAGTCATGCATACCTTAATTCCTGCATTGCTTATGTCTCTTACAAAAATAATATGCCCCTGACCCACTTCCAGGTCACAACAGCAAGATTGTAGGATTGGGGTACTATCTGATTTGATTTTCCTGCTGTGGAGGAGGCTCCTTGTTCAAAGTCAGAAGGGAGCAATGCAAGTTTCGGTCTTTATATTTGTAAGCATTCTGGGAGTTTGCCAGTCTGATGAGAATTGTCATAAAGATGTGACTTGTTATCATAAGGCAGCCTAGTTTTTACACCTACTACATCTAGCATTCGTTTGAAGCGTGTGTGAAGTAATGTCAATTGTCATGGTTGCAACTTTGGCTGTTCATAGTTCACACATCTTTCATAAACATTCATAATTCAGTCATCTTAAAAAAACAACCCCTCTAGACAGTTAGGGTGGCCATTTTGCCCAACACTCCTCGGTTTACCCCATTGCATGCAGGGATTTGCAGTTTTGATTTCGTTATATTCCCTAAGAAAATCAAGTTCCTGCATGCAGTGGGGCAAACCCCAAACCAGATCTACCTCGGGTGAATGTGGAATCAGGTGGCAACCCTTCAGAGGATATATCTCATATTTACTTACTGCATCCTTGGATCTGAAATGGTTGGACACTGAAGCTGCAAATCTTCAGGTGTTTCCTCAGGAAATATAAATATCAAGGGGACAGATTTGTCCTGGGAGGGAGCTGAGAGAGAAGTGCATTTTCTTTTAAATAGCTAAAATCACATGCACCAAAACATTTCTTCAGAGAACATAGACTACAAATCTTATAGCCTAGGTGTATAGGTTAAAACCAGGCCTAGCTCAGGATGACCTGGAGTTTGTTGGCAACCCAGGTATGGAAAATCTCCATGGAAAATTGTGTTGGCACCATGGGATGGACTTTTACCCCATCCCACGTGGCCCAGGTTAAGGGAGAGTGTGTCTCATGTTACATATTATTTGATAGCTGTGGTTTTGCATATGAAGGAAATGGGTGAAGGAGGGAGAGGTGGTGGTTCTGGAAGCAGTGGGAAGAATGCCTTCCAACCCCTCTTGTTCTCAGACGTGAAAGAGGGACTGGGTGCATGTCATTAACTGCTAATGGGCACGTTTGTGAGAGAAAGAGAGATAGATGGAGATGATGAACAGTTAACATGAAAGTTGCTGAGTATCAGCAAAATAAAAGTCTGAAACCAGAAAGGCAAAAGAGTGTAGAACAGAAAGGGATGTGTCTAATCCTGGTCAGCCGACACAATGTAATGAGATGAGCACATTATCCTGTGCATGTATCTCTCTTTCTCCCCCTCTTCTCTCCTATCCCCTTTCCTAAACTGCTTTCAGCCCATCCACATCCCTCAATCTCTGTCTCTCATTCATTTCCTATCCCCATCCTTCTATCTCTCTTCATCCCTATCCTTCTATCCTCTATCCCTCTTCTCTCCCCATTTCTCATCAGCCCTCTTCTTTTTGCTCTTTTCAGCTACCATCCTTATCCCTCCTTCATGTTCCAACCCCCTTCCTCTTTATGTTCCATTTCTATTCCTGTCTCCATCACTTTCTACCATCAGGTACTTTTACCTTATTTCTTTTTACCTTATTTCTTTTCCATCTTCTTATTTCCCCCTCTCCATTGTCCATTCACCCTATAAAGTCTTGTGGAATTCTCCTAAAGATTTTGTGGAGAGTGGGGACAAAGAGAGCCAGAGATCCGATATGGGTTATCCTAGATGCATCATGATTCCCAAACTTGGGGTTGGGACCCCAAATGGGGTCACAGAAACATGGCCATTTCCCCTTTTCTCTGGACTTTCACTGTGACCTATGCCAAGTAGTACTAGTCGCCAGTCAGCATGTGGCCTGTGAGCTAGCAAACATTCATAGGCCCTTTCCCCTTCCTGGGTAAGCTTCCTGTTAATCTGGAAACCCATTCTGAGTACTGGAGTCTGTAAGCACACACTGCACACTGACACAAAGAACAGCAAGGTTACTTTCCTGTAATGGGCGTTCTCCATGGACATCAGGATAAATCAGCAACACCTGGTGATGTCATCTGACAGTGCCAAGGACAGAAGTGCTCTCCTGAGCCCAGAAAAGTAAACCTTTCTGGGCATGTGCCAAGTAGCCCTACCTCTTGGCCTGCCCCTACCTAGCCCAGAGTGTCTCTAGCTGTGGTCATGCTGCTAGGTAGGCGGGCACCTGGGTTATGAGGCTGACCTCATCCAGGGGAGGCGGGCGGGTATGTGTGGCTGACTTATCCTGCTGTCCACGGAGAACCTCCATTACAGGTAAGTAACCTCGCTTTCTCCTTGGACAAGCAGGATGTGTCAGCCACACGTGGTGCCTCCCTAACTGCGCCGCTGGCACCTGCTGCAGTTCATGAGGGAGGAGGAAGGACCATGGATGTATCTCAGATGACAGTGCACTGTGTGTCAGTGGGACTTGGTTTTTATTGACATAATTGGCAGTGTAATACAACTGGCATGGAACAACTCAGTAACAGGTGAAACAACTCAGTAACACAGTTAGTGCAGATTAACTCAGTAACACAAGTGGTGCATAGCAATGCAGTGACACAGCACCACAAGTAGTGCAGAACAACTTAGTAATGCAGGTAGTATAAAAATAAATCAGCAACACAAGTAGTGCAAAACAGCTGAGTAGCACAAGTACCAGCATGACATGAACAGACTGTCAAACGTGATCATATCCTGGATGAGGCCGGGACTTTCCATCCGAATGAGCTGTCCTCTTGCGCCTGAAAGTCCAGGCAGTAGTGCTTCTGGAAGGTGTGTACCATGGACTAGGTGGCGACCCTGAAGATGTCGGCTACTGGTACAGAACATAGGTTGGCAATGGTAGTGGCCATCACTTGGAGCTTGTGGGCTCTGACCTTGGCCGTGGTCTGTGCCCCTGTCCTGTTGTGGCAGAAGATGATGCAGTGGGTTATACATTGCGACAGTGTCATCTTTGTGGCTGGGCGTCCCACCTTGTTGGGGTCAAAGGAGATGAAGAATTGCGGCCTTTGACGTAGGGGCTGTGTCCTGAGAAGGTAGGTACACAGGGCCCTGACTCAGTCCAGGGTGTGTAGCCTCTGCTTCTCCAGTGAGGCATGGGGCTCTAAATGGAAGGTAAGTAGTTCTATCGTCTGGAATGTCGAGGCTACCTTTGGGATGAACCTCGGGTGGGTGACTCAGTCATGGTACAGCTGTGTGTATGGCGGGCCAGCCATGAGTGCCTACAGCTCGTTGACCCTCCTGGCTGAGGTGATTACAATCAGGGTAAGCGTCTTCCAGGAGACATATTTCAGAGGCGCCGACTGGAGTGGTTCAAAAGGCTCCTTTATTAGCTGGTGGAGGACGATGTTCAAGTCCCAGGGGGGGGAACGGAGGGGGAGGGGCCACACTGCTGAGCGTAAGTTGTTCAAGCCTTTCATGAAGAGGGTGACCAGGGGAAGGGTGGCAATGGAGCAGTCATTGCTCCTCTCATGAAAGGTGGCAATGGTGGCAAGGTGAACCTTGATGGACTGCATTTTGAGGCCATTGTCGAAGAGGGTGCTCAGGTATTGGAGTACCTGGGGTTCCAGGCAGGAGACTGGGTCCAGGCCTTGTGAGAGGCACAAGGCGCTGTAATGTTTCCATTTCAGGCCATAGGATTTCCTTATGGATAGGCATCGGGCCATGAGGATTACTTGCTGCACCTCTGTGGACAAGCAGAGTGAGGCTAGGGTGCGCTTCTCAACCTCCAAGCCATCAAAGAGAGGGCCGACAGGTTGGGATGCAGTGTGGTCCCCTGATCCTGCGTTATGAGGGTCAGCTTGAGGGGAAGATGCACCGGTGGTTCCAGGGCGAGGCGGTAGAGGTAGGGAAACCACATCTGTTTTGGCCAGTGGGGTACGACGAAGATGGCATGGGCTCCGTCCCGCACTATCCACTGCAAGATCTTTGAAATAAGTGATGTGGGGGGAAAAGCATATACTAGTGACCATTCCCCCCATGACATGTCGAAGGCATCTGTAGCCAGGCTCTTGGCAAATGGGCATTTTGAGTAGAAGTGAAGGCACTTCGCGTTGCCCTCAGTGACAAAGAGGTCCACCTGTGACTGCCCCCAGCATCGAAATAGGGACTCTGTCTCATGGGTATCCAAGATCCATTTGTGCGGGTCCAGTTGGTGACTCAGCCTGTCCACCAGGTCGTTCTGAGTGTCTGGAAGGTAGGAGGCCTGTCGGAGGCATTGCTTGGAGAGGGCGAAGAACCAGTGTCTGAGCGCCTCCACGCAGAAGGAGTGTGAGCCCGACTCCCCTTTCTTGTTGATGTAGAGCATAGCTACCTGATTGTCCATCTAGATGAGAACAGACCTGCCAGCAATGTGCTGTTGGAAGGCCTGCAACGTGACCTGGATCACTCGGAGCTCCAGTAGATTGATATGGCGTGTGTGTTCCTTCATGGTCCAAGCCCCCTGGGTGCGGAACTGGTGCATGTGGGCTTCCCAGCCTGTAGTCGATGCATCGGTAGCAATGTTCCCTCTAATTTTCTGTAGGCTGTGTGCGCATAAAATATCAGCTGTGTGCAGCTTTTGAAGGAAGGTTAAATTTTTGTGCGCCACATAACGACACTCAGAGTTATATACTTTAAAATTTGACTACACGTCAGAATACAGTATGTACACCACATTGATTTTAATCAAATTAAATGAAAATAGACGATTACTAAATGAAGCGGGAAATTTCTAGTAATTACAATCATAACTTTTAAATTTTAAGACGTCTGTGTTGTTTTCTATCAGAATCACAGCCGTAATTTTTGTGCGCTCTGTTGTAAAGTATGTGCGTTCACTCGGCGAGGTGTGTGCGTGCGCACACGCGCACAGCTTAGAGGGAACAGTGATCGGTAGTGATGACAACCTGGTGTGGTGGCTGCTGGAGGGGCCTGCCCACCTCAAGGTTTTCCCAGCGGGTCCACCAGAGGAGGGATTCCTGGACCCTCTTGTCTAGAGGGATGTACACTGATAGTGACTGGGAGTGCTGGTTCCAACAGGAGCAGAGGTGCCATTATAGAGGGCACATATGTAGTTTGGTGAGGGACAGCACCTGTGTCGTCGCCACCATGTGGCCGAAGAGGCAGAGTATTGTCTGGGCCATGACCTGCTTGGCTGAGCTACACTGTGGGCCAGTGACATGATAGTGTCCACCTGTGGGTTGAGAGGAAGGCCTTGGAAGCCGTGATGTCAATGTCCACCCCATTGAACTCTAGTCACTGGGAGGGGTGGAGGTGGGACTTATTTATTTATTTATTTAACTTATTTTTGTATACCGTTTTTCTACCAGTCAAAACAGTTTACAAACAACAATGTGCACAAAGGTGTAAACAGCAAGAGGTGCATGCAGTTTACAATGAACTTTGTGGTGGGGGGACTTGTATCTGGTGGGTTGCTTCAGGGGAGGTCATTTAGAGAAGGTGGAGTGCAGGGGGTGATGAGAGGCAGGGATGGGGGCAGGGCTAGGGGGAGGGGTGGGTGGGATGTTCTATTCTTGAGTTGAGTGCTGTTGTTGTGGGTGGACTTGTTGATCCGTGCCATAGTGTTCTCAGAATAAGTGGGTTTTCAGGCTTTTTCTGAAGTCTTGAGGTAATCGAATAGTCCTTAAGGAAGGAAATAACGCATTCCAGATGGTAGAAGCATCTAGTGGTTTATCAGGGATCCCAGGGAGGTCAGTAGGGTGACGGTCTAGCTGACTACCGCTTATGCTTCTTGCATTGAGGATGCTGAAAGTAGCCATTCGTCGAGGTATGGAAAGACGCAGATGCCCTGCTTGCAGAGATAGGCAGCCACCACAGCAACACACTTGGTGAAGACCCTCGGGGCTGGGGACAGGCCGAATGGGAGGACTCTGTATTGGTAGTGGATGCCCAGCACCTGGAAGTGCAAGTATTGTCTGTGTGATGAGTGGATGGGAATATTCGTGTATGCATCTTGAAGGTCCAAGGAGGCCAGCCAGTCCCCCATCTGAATGAGGGGCAGTATGGATCCTAAGGAGTACATCTGAAACTTTTCTCTGATAATGAATTTGTTCAGCTTCCTGAAGTCGAGCATGGGATGGAGCCCTCCATATTTCTTCGGTATGAGAAAGTACCTAGAGTAGAAGTCATTGTTGAGCTCGTACGCTGGAATGGGCTTTATTGCCCGGGAGGCCAGGAAAGATAGGACCTCTGCTGTCATGGCCGGCAGTAGATGGGTGGGCGGGCGGGGTCCACTGGGAGGGTGGTGATAAGAACCAGATGCTGTAGCCTTCCACTATGATCCTGAGGACACATTTGTCCATAGTGATGCGTGCCTAGGTGTTGAAGAAGGCCGAGAAACGCCCCCCCCTATCGGGGTCCTGTCTGGGTGTGCATTGTCAAAAGGAGGGAATGCTGTTCCCCGACGAGGATGCGGCCTGTTTCGTCTGCGTCCTCTCTCTCAGGCAGTCATTTGTTGATAGCGTATGGTTGCTGCTTGTACCGTGGGGTCTGCCACTTGTTGTAGGGGCTGCTGCATTTAGCCAGGTTAGACGCTGTGTGGAGATGGCCATGCCAGTTGTGTGGGCGGCGGTGTTGAGGCATCAAAGACAGCTCTATTCAAAAAGTATAAAGACTAGGGGACAGTGTAACCCATTTAAGACTAATAAGAGAAAATATTTTTTCACTTAACGCGTAATCAAACTCTGGAATTCGTTACCGGAGGATATAGCAAAAGCTGTTAGTGCAGCTGGGTTTAAAAAGGTTTGGACAAGTTCCTGGAGGAAAGGTCCATAAACCATTATTAAAGAGAACCCGAGTAATCTACTGCTTGCCCCAATAAAAGCATTATGGAACCTGTGTGTCTTTTTGGGAAACTGCTAAGTACTTGTGACCTGGATTGGCCACTGTTGGAAAGAGGATACTGGGTTTGATGGACCTTGGTCTGACCCAGTATGGCATTTCTTATGTTCTTACCGGTGCTTGGTGCATTCTGTGAGATCCGTTAAGTGTGTCGCCTGGGACTCCGGGATAGTGCCTCTACAGCATTCTTTAGGTTGTCCCGTAGCAGGTCTTGAAACATGGCATGCTGGAACTGGTGTGCCGCAATTCGTACACTTAGCATAGCTCCTTGGAATACCTTCTTGCCCATATCATCCAGGAGCTGTGGTCTTGCCCAGGCAGAGCGTTGACATGGTTGCAAGAGGATCTGCCGCATTTCAGGGTGGACCCTACCACAGTAGATTGGTGAGGCAGCTGTGTCTTGGAAAATCCTAGGACTGGTTGTACAGGGTATTTTGCCTCCAACTTGTGGGAGCAGGGGGGGCTGGTCCGTTCGTAGACTGGAAGGGTGTCTAAGTACTTCAGGGCCCTTGGTGCATTGCCCTTGTGGTCTGTTGTGTCCACCATAAGAACAGAAGATATGCCATACTGGGTCAGACCAAGGTCCATCAAGCCCAGTATCCTGTTTCCATAAGTACCTAGCAGTTTCCCCAAAAGACACAGGTTCACATTGCTTGTATTGCGTCAAGCAGTGACATCCTGGGTCCCTTTTAATAATGGTTTATTGACCTTTCCTCCAGGAACTTGTCCAAACCTTTTTTAAACCCAGCTACACTAATAGCCTTTACTACATCCTCCGGTAACAAATTCCAGAGTTTGATTACACGTTGAGTGAAAAAATATTTTCTCTTATTAATCTTAAATAGGTTACCCTGTAGCTTCATTGCATGTCCCCTAGTCTTTCTATATTCTGATGACGTAAACAATCGATCTACGTTTACCCGTTCCACTCCATTCATTAATTTATAGACCTCTATCATATCTCCCCAGCATCTCTTTTCCAGGCTGAAGAGCCCTAACCTTTTTAGCCTCCTTCCATCCCCTTTACCATTTTGGTGGCTCTTCTCTGTACCTTTTCTAATAACACTTTATCCTTTTTAAGATACGGCGACCAGAATTGCACACAATATTCAAGGTGCGGTTGCACCATGGAACGTTACAGAGGCATTATAATATCCTTTGTTTTATTTTTGATTCCTTTCCTTATGATTCCTAGCATTCTATTTGCTCTCTTGGCCACCGCTGCACACTGGGCGGAGGGTTTTAACATGTTATCTGCGATGACGCCTAAATCTTTTTCCTGGGTGGTGGTTCCTAATGTGGAACCTTGCATCGTGTAACCAACTTTGCACTTCTCCACATTAAATTTCATCTGCCCTCTGAGCGGGCAGTCTTCCAATTTATCAAGATCCTCTTGCAATTTTCCACAATCCTCATGGGTTTTAACAACTTTGAATAATTTTGTCTCATCTGCAAATTTGATTACCTCACTTGTTATTCCAATTTCCAGGTCATTAATGAATATATTAAAAAGCAGCAGACCCAGCACAGATCCCTGGGGGGGGGGGGGGACTCCATTATTCACCTTTCTCCATTGGGAAAATTAGCCATTCAGCCCTAACCTCTGCTTTCTATCTTTTAACCAGTTCCTGATCCACAATAGTACACTGCCTCCTATCCCATGACTTTTTAACTTTGCCAACAGTCTCTCATAGGGACCTTGTCAAAGGCTATCTGAAAGTCCAGATACACTATATAAACCGACTCACCTTTTTTTACCTGTTTATTCACACCTTCAAAAAAAGGTAACAGATTAGTAAGACAAGATCTTCCTTGTCTAAAGCCATGTTGGCTGTCTCCCATTAAGCCATGACTATTTATTTTGTTCTTTATGATGGTTTCTACCATTTTTCCCAGTAGTGACACCAGGCTCACTGGTCTGTAGTTTCCCGGATCACCCCTGGAACCCTTTTTAAAAACTGGCGTTACATTGGCCATCCTCCAATCTTCAGGTATTAGAGATGATTTTAATGATAGTTCACAGATTACTAATAGCAGGTCTGCAGTCTCATATTTCAGTTCTTTTAACACCCTTGGAAGTGTACCATTCAGTCCAGGTGATTTGCTACTCTTCAGTTTATCAAATAGTTGAAATACATCTTCCTGGGTTATCGATATTTCTTTCAATTCTTCCACAGTATCACCTTTAAATACCACTTCAGTCATGGGTAACATTCCTACATCTTCCTCAGTAAAGACAGAAGTAAAGAATTCATTCAGTCTCTCCATTATGGCCTTGTCCCCTCTTAGTGCCCCTCTTAGTGCCCCTTTTACCCCTCTATCATCTAATGGTCCAACTGACTCTCTCACAGGTTTTTTGCTATGAATATACTTGAAAAAGTCTTTATTATGTGTTTTTGCTCCACAGCAAGCTTCTTCTCAAATTCTCTCTTTGCCTGCCTTATCAATGCCTTGCATTTAACTTACCAGTGCTTGTGCTGTTTCCAGTTTTTGTCATTTGGCTCTTTTTTCCATTTCCTGAAAGATGTTTTTTTTTTTGGCAACAACTGCCTCTCTGACCTCACCTTTAAACCATGCTGGCAGTTTTTTGGACTTCCTTCCACTTTTCTTAAAGCGTGGAATATAGCTGGTCTGGGTTTCCAAGATAGTAGTTTTAAACAACACCCAAGCTTGATGTAAGTCTTTAACCTTTGCAACTGATCCTTTTAGTTTTTTCTTAACTATTTTCTTAATTTTATCATAGTCTCCCTTTTGAAAGTTGAAAGGTGGTACTGTGGATTTCCATACCATCCCTACTCCATTAATTAAATCAAATGCGATCATGCTATGATCACTATTGCCAAGGGGCTCCAACACCCTTATCTCTTGCACCAGATCTGGTGTTCCACTAAGGACTAGGTCCAAAATGGCTTCCCCTTTGGTCGCTTCATGAACCACCTGCTCCAAGAAGCAGTCATTTATTTCATCTAGAAACTTTATCTCCCTAGCATGTCCTGCTATGACACTGACCCAGTCGATACCGGGGTAATTGAAATCACCTATTATTACTGTGCTGTAATTTTTGTTATCTTCCCTGATTTCTCTGAGCATTTCATCATCCATTTGTTCATTCTAGCTAGGCAGTCAATAGTACACCCTCACTGCCATCGCCTTCCCCTTTTTACATGGAATTTCAATCCATAAAGATTCTACAGAAAATTTTGTTTCCTGCAAAACTTTAATCCTTTCTGACTCAATGCCCTCTCTAACTTAGAGGGCAACCCCTCCACCAATTTGATCAGCTCTATCAATACGATATGGTTTGTACTCAGGTACCATAGTGTCCCACTGGTTGTCCTCCTTCCACCATGTCTCTGAGATACGAATCATATTTAACTTCTCATTTAGTGCTATATATTCTAACTCTCCCATCTTATTTTTTAGACTTCTAGCATTTGCATACAAGCATTTTAGAGACTGTATTTTATTCATATTAATCTGGCTATCGGTAGGCAGGGGTAATTTATGTTTATGTTTATGTTTATTGAGTTTGATATACCGCCCTTCAGGGGAACCAGAGCGGTTTACAAATTACAAATAATCCAACAAGCAACAGGCTACAGAAGAGGAAAAGGAAGTTACAATCTTAAACAGGAAAGCCAGAGGAGGAAAGGGTAGAACACGAGACTTAGAGTAGAAAACTTACAGGAAGGGGGAGGGAAGGTCAAAGGCGAGGGAAAAGAGGTGGGTCTTCAGGTTACGCTTAAAAGTAGGATGGTGGGGCTCGA
The DNA here is from genome assembly GCA_033557465.1 of Ichthyophis bannanicus. NCBI lineage: Eukaryota > Metazoa > Chordata > Amphibia > Gymnophiona > Ichthyophiidae > Ichthyophis > Ichthyophis bannanicus. The sequence continues at coordinate 130,405,075 of CM066048.1, forward strand.
GACGAAGGGAGGGGGGGAGGGAATTCCAAAGGGCAGGGCCTGCAAAGAAAAAAGCTGAGGAGCGTGTGGACTGGAGGTGTGCAAGGGAGGGAGGGGGGAGGGTGAGACGGTTGAGGTGAAATGAACGAGGCGCGTGCCTGGGAGTGTGAAAAGTGATGAGGTCTGCTAGGTACTGTGGAGTGTTGGTGTGGAAGGCCCGATGTACCAGAGTAAGCAGTTTGTATTGGGAACGGAAAGGCAGAGGTAGCCAGTGAAGATGGGAAAGCAAGGGTGAGACGTGATCCCGGGCAGAGGAATGAGTGGCAATACGGGCAGCTGTGTGTTGGATCCGTTGAAGTCTGTGAAGCTGAGATTTCGGAAGGCCAAGAAAGATAAGAGTTGGAAAAATCAACATGAGACATGACCAATGATAAGAGTAGTGTGGCAAGTGCGGCAGGAGTAAGAAAGGGACGAATCGCGCGAATTTGACGCAGGAAGAAGAAGGAAGTTTTAGTGTTGTGGGAAATGTGGGCGTCAAAGGACAGATCAGGGTCAAAGAGTACGCCAAGATAACGAAAAATGGAGACCAGAGGTATGGGAGAACCCGAGAAGGATGGAGCTAAGGAAGGGGGGGGGGGGACTACCGTGAGAGAACCAAATAGCAATAGTTTTAGTGAGATTAAGGTGAAGACAGTTTTGAGACAACCAGCTGGCAACGATGGAAAGACAAGAGTTGAGTGGGGAGAGATCAGGGTGAGAGGGGGAGGTGTGATGGAGGAGGACAATGTCGTCAGCATAGTAGAAGGCGGAAATTCCGGTTTGCTGGATCTGCAGAGTGAGGGGAGCTAGAAAGAGGTTGAAGAGGAGAGGTGCAAGTACAGAGCCCTGAGGGACACCACATAGCAGTGGAAAGGGATCTGAAGCAGGGGTAGAGGGGGAAGAGGAGATAACCGAACAGGACCGTGAGGAAAGGAAAGAATGAAACCAGCGAAAGAGTGCTGCAAAGACCCGCTTCCCGTAAGCGGAAGAGAAGGAGGGAGTGATCGACTAGGTCAAAGGCAGCGGAAAGATCAAGAGCTACCGCCACCGATATGTTACCGCGATCGTGAGCTACATGTAAAGCATTAGTGAAAGCAAGTAGAACAGTTTCGACGCTGTGACCCTGACGGAACCCAGATTGACAGGGATGAAGGAAATTAATAGTGTCCAGGTGGTGTGAAAGTTGAGCAAATACAATTTTCTCGAGAAGTTTGGAGATAAAGGGGAGATTGGATACTGGGCGATAGTGAGAGGGGGTCATAGGGTCAAGGGAGGGTTTTTTAAGAATGGGGCAGATCAGGGCGTGTTTCCAGGAGTGGGGAAAGGTCCCAGTGGAGAGGCTGGAGTTGAGCATAGAAAGGAGAGGGGGGAGAAGTGCCAGTGATGGATTAAGTAACCAAGAAGAGGGAATGGGGTCGTTTTGTTGGAGGAGGAAATAAGCTGGTGGAGCTCAGCAGTGGTTGTTGAGGAGAAAGAGGACCACGTGTGTGAATGGTTAGAGGAGGGATGAGGAGATGCGATGGGAGGGGGAGGGAGGATAGGTGGAGGACAAGAGGGAAGGGAGGCTCTAAGATTAGAAATCTTGTCGCTGAAAAAGGTGGCAAGAAGCGGAGGAGGAGGGGATGGCTGGGTGGAGGTGACTGGAGAGGAGGGAAGGAGGGAAGTAAGGGAGTGAAGTGTATTGTAAAGGTGACGGGTCTGGTTAGGGGCATTTGAGATGGCGGAAGAAAAGTAGGTTCTTTTGGCTAAGTGTACTTGTGAACGATAGTGGGAGTGGTGATCCTTGAATATTGATAAGGTGTCCGGAGAGGGGGCCTTGCGCCAGAGGCGTTCGGCCCTGCGGAACTGAGTGCGAAGCAATTTAAGGCCAGAATGATACCATGGTTGCGTAGGGCGGCGCTTTGAGGGACAGGGCCGGAGGGGGGCTAAGTTGTTGAGGGTGTCGGAGAAAGTGGAGAACCAGAGAGCGGCTTGAGAGTTGGGAGAAAGAGAAGAAAAATCGGCTGGAAGAAGTTGCGATGCGGGGGGAAACTGCTGGATGGTAGAAGGGGTGATGTGGCGAGAGAGACGCTGAGGAGGGGAGGATAAAGGGGTGAGAGACTGGGGGAGTCTTTCTGAGGGAAAGCAGGTAAAAAATAGACAATGATGATCTGTCCAGGGAAGAGTGAGGGAGGACAGATCACATAGCCGTAAGGAGGATGAGGAAGAGGTTAGGAGGAGGTCGAGAGTGTGACCAGCCGTGTGGGTGGGGAAGGAGACATGCTGGAGGAGGGAGAGATCATCAAGAAGGGAGACAAAGGTGTGATCTCTAGAGGAGACAGGAGAGTCAAGGTGTAAATTGAAGTCTCCTGCAATAAGTAACTGAGGGAATGTAAGAGTTAGGTCGGAAACAGTGAGAAGTAGGGAGTCCCAAAGATCAGGACGGAGGGCTGGTGGGGAGTAGATAAGAAGGATATGCATTGGGGGAGATGTATGAAGATGGAGAAGCAAGGCTTCAGGATAGTGAATCAATGGGGAGAAGATTTGAGTGAAAGAAAGGGCAGGATGCAAGATGGTGGCCACTCCCCCGCCGGAGCGGCCAGACCTAGGAACAGAGATTGCGGAGAAACCAGGAGGAAGGCAACGGGCAAGGAGGGCATCCTCCCCTTCCTTCAGCCAGGTTTCTGTGAGGAGGGTGAGGTCCAAAGAGGACTGGACTATGAGATCCTGAACGAGGAGGGTTTTATTTCTGAGTGATCTACAGTTGAGAAGTCCCATCTTAAGAGGGGGAGGAGGAGAGGAGGGACATGAGACGTGGGGGGTGCCAATGGCAGTATGACAAGGACGAAGAAGGGCATGGCATCGAGAACGCCTAGATGTGGAGGGCGCTGGGCGGCGTCCCCAGAATGCAGGTATGTAGGCCATTGAAAGGGGAGGGGCGGAGGGTATAGGGGAGTGACTGGGGGTAAAGGGACCCACCGGACGCAGAGCAGTCACGACAGTGAAGAACAATGAGGAAGGGCAGGCCGAGGGAGGTGTTGAATGTCCGAAGTGCCAGGAAGGTACAAAAAAGGTGAAGAGGAGAAAGAGCATAGCAGGCGAAGGGCCTACGCGGCCGGAGCTGTCCCAAGGAGCACGCCCACGTCGCGCGTCGTGGCGACAAGCGCCGCTGGCGCTGTCAATTTATGTGAAATGGACAGGGTACCTCTCAGGACGCGACCGCGTTCGCGCGGCTGCGTGACCTCCGGGGGAGGGACCAGGCAGGAGTCAGGAAGCAGCTGTAGCAGTGGGAGAGGGCAGACTCTACAAAACAAACATAGATATGCACATTGTAACAGCAGGCAGAATGACAGCATTAACAGGCAAATCAAATAATAAAAGAGCAGGCAACTGGACGCCGCTGGCGCTGTCAATTTATGTGGAATGGGGAGCACAATGGAGCAAGACCGGAGAGGTGTGGATGTTTGTAGAACCTTTAATGGTAAAGTCAGAAAACTCCGACGCGTTTCGGCGTGGGACGCCTTCTTCAGGGGGCACAAAGCTTAAAAACAGGGAAATAATACATAATGTTTAATTTAAAATTATAAATATATATAAAAGAACATATATATCAAACAACACATGGAAAACATATTGATAAATAATTAGATTAATACCATATACGTTAAAAAACATAAATATATCAATACAAGTAACAGAGTGATTCACCCGTGGCGACGAGCGCTGCTGGCGCTGTCAATTTATGTGGAATGGACAGGGTACCTCTCAGGACGCGACCGCGTTCTGTAGGGATTAGGAATATGTTCTTGATTCATACCACTTAGAGACCCTTGTAAATGTCTGCTCTAATAAAAATATATGTCAACCGGGCTGTCATTATGGTGGGCAAAGAGAAAGCAGGCCAGCATAAGAAGAAACCATATAAGAAAAATTAATTCTTAGCAATGCATATTCCTGAGCTGGAGGGTCCAGGAATAGTCATGCAAGTCTTCAAGTCTTGTACAAAAACACGAACACAGGAAACCACAAGCTGACATGAACAAAGTATATGCTGAGCACATTAGCCCTGAAGAAAGCAGGTGGTTGACAGTTGGTAGGTATGGAGTAAGAGCAGACAAGAGAAGGAACCTAAGTGGGTATCAAAACAGGAACAAGGGGGATAGAAAGGAAATAACAGGAAACAGATGGTAAAAGAAGATGAGATACAAAGAGAAAATAGATTTGGAAGCTGTGCACGTATACGGAAATCAGAAAATGTATATAAGTGATATGATTATTGCACTAAGGGGGAGGAGAAATTCTGGAGGTGTCTGGTGTCTGGTGACCAACAGAAGCACTCCTCCCTGTTGCCTGTATTGTCCATCAGTTATCTAATAAACAGAGATTTTGACTGCACCTGTACTGACTTTTGGATCTGGACTTTACAGGAAAGTAGTGATAATTAGTGATTGGTCATTTTGTGGGTGACAGGGCCTCACAGTTCGCGCGGCCGCGTGACTTCCGAGGGAGGGACCAGGCAGGAGTCAGGAAGCAGCTGTAGCAGTGGGAGAGGGCAGACTCTACAAAACAAACATAAATATGCACATAGTAACAGCAGGCAGAATGACAGCATTAACAGGCAAATCAAATAATAAAAGAGCAGGCAACTGGACACCGCTGGCGCTGTCAATTTATGTGGAATGGACAGGGTACCTCTCAGGACGCGACCGCGTTCGCGCGGCCATGTGACTTCCGGGGGAGGGACCAGGCAGGAGTCAGGAAGCAGCTGTAGCAGTGGGAGAGGGCAGACTCTACAAAACAAACATAGATATGCACATAGTAACAGCAGGCAGAATGACAGCATTAACAGGCAAATCAAATAATAAAAGAGCAGGCAACTGGACGCCGCTGGCGCTGTCAATTTATGTGGAATGGACAGGGTACCTCTCAGGACGCGACCGCGTTCGCGCGGCCGCGTGACTTCCGAGGGAGGGACCAGGCAGGAGTCAGGAAGTAGCTGTAGCAGTGGGAGAGGGCAGACTCTCTCAGGACGCGACCGCGTTCCTTCCGGGGGAGGGACCAGGCAGGAGTCAGGAAGCAGCTGTAGCAGTGGGAGAGGGAAACTCTCTCAGGACGCGACCGCATTCGCGCGGCCGCGTGACTTCTGGGGGAGGGACCAGGCAGGAGTCAGGAAGCAGCTGTAGCAGTGGGAGAGGGCAGACTCTCTCAGGACGCGACTGTGTTCGCGCGGCCACGTGACTTCCGGGGGAGGGACCAGGCAGGAGTCAGGAAGCAGCTGTAGGAGTGGGAGAGGGCAGACTCTCACCTACAAGACGCACACAGCTACAAATTACACAATTTGGAATCTTTAAGCTCTGTCTGCTCCGTACTCAAAGGCATTTGGGCTACTTTTGTCTTTATTGGAACCTCTCTGTTGATATGTCCTAACTTCATTCTTTTGGTAGTATCTTTCAAGGATACATTGTCCCGAACCATGTGCTCTTGGGCGACTGTCGGCTCTCACGTATTATCTAGTTTAAAAGCTGCTCTATCTCCTCCGGCTGTTGTGGTGGCTGAAACATGGGAGGCTCGTCCCTTGCCAGGGATGCGGGGACCGTCTCCACTGTTGTGGGTGAGGTAAGGGTGTCTGTAGTGCCGAGGGCAGCAGCCTCCTCCTCCCTGCTGTCTGTAGCCGTGGGGTCTGGGGAAGTAGTTTATGATGAGGAACCTGGGTCCGGTGCCGTGGAAGTTCTAGGTGTTGCTGGTACGGCATTATTGCATGATGGTATGGGCTGCGTATACGGTGATTTTGTAGTTTTCCAATGATGCTATTGCTGCAGTAGGCGGATGATGATTCCTAGCAGGGTGGCCTGGTCGTTGGTCTCGGGGGCGTTGTACCTGGTTCTGCCACACCTGTGTCGGGATTCTGAAGAGGAGAGGCTGTAGGAGTGCTTCCTGTGATGTCTGCACAGGCACCTCTGGGTATGCCATCTTGAGTGGTGAGAGCTGCAGCTGCTGCTGGAGGTCTGGCCCAGCCACCTGTGATGTTTTCCCTGGCCCGGCCTGCTTTCGCTGCGGTGGTGCAATCTTTGGGTGCCATCTCTCTGCTTCTGTGCTGACAGGAAGCGTCTCCGTCGGGCATGGTGGCATCACTCCTGACTTTTCCTGCTTTCATGGCGCTGGTCAGTGGCATCATGGGAGGTGGAGCTTGGCGTGCCAACATCATTCCCGGTGCCGAGGAGCTGAGCTTTGGGGCCTGGGCCTGGTGCTTCCTTGGCAGTTGTGTTCGAGGGGTCCTGAGCAGCCTGAGAGGCATTGCCCAGGCTGCTGAGGATGTTATGAGTCCTGGAAGGTGTGCAGTGAGGGATGGCAACCCCAGAGGGTACATCCCATGGGGCAAGCCTGCAGGGGATCCTGGTGCTCCATGTGGTCAGCCGCATGGCTGTGGCTGGCTATAGCGGTGAGTGGGGTTGCTTTTAAAAAGTCCTGCAATGCATGTAGTCTTGATTTGCAAGCCCGGGGGGACATTCGGGCATAGTATGGGCAAAGGTCGTGTGCGTTGGTGCTTTTCATCTTTTTGCCACAGCCTGGACACTTTTTAAACCCGGGCTTTGGCATGTCACCTTGATAATAGGTCTGGGCTTCTCTTCACTGGATAAGTGACTTCTCTCTTTTTTTTTTTCTAATGTATCTTGGAGAGCTGAGAAGGTCTGTCTTGCTGGCAAGGTGGAAGAAAGGATTCTGGGCTAGGAGGGGCGGTCCAGGAGGTAGGGCTCCTTTGGCACATGCCCAGAAAGGTTTACCTTTCTGGGCTCAGGAGAGCACTTCTGTCCTTGGCGCCATTGGATGATGTCACCAGGTGTGGCTGACGCATCCTGCTTGTCCAAGGAGAACCTGTGCTGGCTGCTGCTGCTGCTGTTGCCACTACAGTTGCTGCCTTCCTGCTTTAGATGAGTGGAGGGAGGGATGAAGACTGGAGACCTGCTGATTTGATTTCATCTGGGGTCAAGTGAATTTTCAGTTGTTCAAAATGGAATCATATGTGATAAAAGTTTGAAAAGCATTGGAATAGATAGTCATGGCCATGCAGCTGTGACCCTTGTGCCTAGACTTAGCTGGATATTCCCATCCTTATTCCATACACCTTGTAGCACTATATAAATGATTAATAATAATAGTAGTAGTAATATGCTGGAGACACTAGCACAGGCAGTGGGTGACCAGGGTCACTTGTATAGAGATGGCATAATCTCCCCTATGCTGTCATCTAGTGTCCATATCCTGGCACTGCATGGATCAGCTCACGAATTTGTCAACCTTCCTTCCCCATCAGCTTCCCTTCTTCCTCACCAAAAATATCTTAACTCTCCTCTCCATTCACTCTTACTCCATCACCACAAATGCATCAACCCTCCATGCTTCTCCATCATTCTAACTGCATCAACCTTCTTCTCAGTGTCCCATGTCCCTGAGTGCAACAACCTTCCCTCTGTCTCTTGAGTGCATCACTCCCCCCCCCCCACAACTTCCCCTGAATCCTTCCTCTCAGCCTAAACATTCCCTAACCCCGAATGCACCAACCTTTCTTTCTCCTTAGTCTCTCCTATCCCTTCCCCTGAATGCATCAAGCTTCTTGCCCTTCTCTCCCTCACCCAAAATGCAGACCTTTCTCCCTTCAGCTTCCCCTCTCATGCATTAACCCTCCTTCCCTTCAACTCTTCCCTTGTCTGAATACATTAATCTTCCTTCTATCTCAGACTTATTTCTCCCTCGGTCTTGCCTCTTCCATTTCCTGAAAGCATTCAATCTCCTTCCCTCTCCCTCATCCCAAATGCATCAACCCTCCTTTCCTCAGTCTCTCTTCTCCCTCACCCATGTGTATCCACCCTCCTTCTCACTCAGTTCCACTCCTCCTCATTCAAAATTGTAAACTATACTCTCAAACCTTTTAAAGAGCCCTCTTCTTAGTTGAGGTCTCTAGCACTTTGGTCCTCTGCACCTGTGTGGATAGCAGAGTGAATGGATGAAATTAGTTTTGAATGTGTTGAGTCCTTTATAGGCTATGATTTAAGTCATAGGGATGAACAGCATGGGTACAGTGGGCACTTGAGCACCCTCAGTACTGAGCAAACTCCTTGACTATGACCAGGGAAGGGAAATTTGTTTGCGTTTAGCAACAGCCCTCCTCTCAATCCTTTTGAAAAGTTAGCTGCTCTGATTCAAGTACAGAGTGTGAGCCAGAAACTGAACACACTCCATTCTTGGTTGCTATTGAGAATCTGCACAATATGGGTGCATATGTGTGTGTGTGTGTGGGGAGGGGGTTGTAATTCCCATGGGGACATGATCACATTATGGCCATTGCAGAAGCAGAAGGATCAAAGCTGTGAAAAATGCAAACCAAAAATAAAACCATGGTTAAGTCTAGTGGATGAGATTACTATTCCGAGGTTACAGACCCTAAGCTGTAACCAGTTTCCCGATTTCCTTTTCACAGCACTGCTCTCACTCTGAGCAACCAGTAGTCAGTAGAGAAGAGCTGTGTGAATCACCCAGAAAATTGGTAAGACTTTACCCTTAGAAGCACAGATCAGGACACTGTGTAGCAAGCCAGCTTGTATGTCTTCTTTCTCTCCCACCCCAATGCCCACCCACCACTAGGATAATCTTAGCTTTATATGCTCTTAAACTTATAAAAAGAGGGAGGTGCCATAATCACTTTCAGGTGCGACTGGTTATCCTCATCAGAAAGATGTTTATTAAGGACCTGAGATTAATTATTCTTGAGGTGCACAAAGTCCATTTAACATATAAGGTATAGTTGTATAAGTATCCCCTGCAAGCCTATGTAAGTAAACAACTTTAGTATTTGAACAAAACCTTAAAATTAAGATGCAGACAGCAGTCCAGCAGTGAAATCGTGGTTTTCCAGTCTTTTGCATTGTATGATTTTCTCCTAGTTGGTGAGGGGTCTTATGTGTGCACTAGGTGCAAGGAGCTCTTTGCTCTCAGGGAACGAGTCTGATCTCTGGAGGCTAGAGTAGCAGACTTGGAGGACATAAGGAAGACAGAGAAGTATATCAACGAGACCTAAAGAGATGAAAGAGAAAATAGTGAGGATTCTGGAGTCCAGCGGATTACAGGATCCGAGGCAGCATGGATTCACCAGAGGCAGGTCTTGTCAGACAAATCTGATTGATTTCTTTGACTGGGTGACCAGGGAGTTGGACCGAGGGAGAGCTCTAGATGTGGTATATTTAGATTTCAGTAAAGCCTTTGACACTGTTCCTCACAGGCGACTTATAAACAAACTGAGCACCCTAGGGATGGACCCTAAAGTTACTGCTTGGGTTAGAAATTGGTTGGGTGGGAGGCGACAAAGAGTACAAGTAAATGGAGCTCACTCTGAGGAGAAGGATGTTACCAGAGGTGTGCCCCAGGGATCTGTCCTTGGTCCGATTCTTTTTAACATCTTTGTTAGTGATATAGCGGAAGGGCTGTCGGGTAAGGTTTGCCTCTTTGCGGATGATACCAAAATCTGCAATAGAGTAGACACCCAGGAAGGTGTAGATAACATGAGGAGGGATCTAGCTAAGCTTGAAGAATGGTCTAGAATTTGGCAGCTGGGATTTAATGTTAAAAAATGTAAGGTCATGCATTTGGGCTGCAGCAATCCAAGGGAGCAATACAGTATAGGAGGTGAAGTACTTTTGTCCACTAAAGAAGAGCGGGACCTAGGCGTGGTTGTGTCTGATGATCTTAAAGTAGCTAAACAGGTAGAAAAGGCGACGGCAAAAGCTAGAAGGATGCTTGGGTGCATACGGAGAGGAATGGCTAGCAGAAAAAAGGAGGTGATAATGCCTCTGTATAAGTCTTTGGTGCGACCTCATTTGGAGTATGGTGTGCAATTCTGGAGACCGCACCTTCAAAAGGATGTGAACAGGATGGAGTCGGTGCAGAGGATTACTACTAAAATGATTAATGGGCTTCATTATAAAGCATATGAGGACAGACTTAAGGATCTTAATATGTACACCTTAGAGGAAAGGCGGGATAGAGGTGATATGATTGAGATGTTTAAATACCTCCGTGGCATAAATGTTCAGGGAGAGAGCCTCTTTCAATTGAAAGCAAGTTCTGCTACGAGGGGACATGGGATGAGGGTGAAGGGAGATAGATTCAGGAGTGATATGCGGAAATATTTCTTTACGGAAAGAGTAGTGGATCCGTGGAATAGTCTCCCAGTGGAGGTGGTTGAGATGAGGACAGTAACTGAATTCAAAAAAGCATGGGACCAACACAGAGGATCTCTAAAGGTAAAAAGTGGACTGTTGTAGTTGTTGTTATGGAAGGACAGACTAGATAGACCTTGTGGTCTTTTTCTGTCATCATGTTTCTATGTTTCTATGTTTCTAGTTCTGAAGTCCCACCTCCGGTCTGGCAACCTCCTTGTTGCCTTGGAGGAGAGAGGTCACGTGACAGGAGAGCATCACCCTGATGTGGCAGGAAGTGATCCTGTAGCTAGGCCCTGTCCTCCAGATAATGTAAAACCCTCTTGCACCAAGGAGATTTCTCCAGGACCATATGCCCATGAGGGGAAGGTTAGGATGGCCATTATAGTTGGTGATTTGATCATTAAGCATGTAGATAGCTGGGAGGCTGGTGGATGTTAGGCTCGCTTGGTAAAATGCCTGCCTGGTGCAAAGGTAGCAGACCTCATGCACCACCTAAACAAGATGTTAGCACTGGAGAGGAGTCTGCTGTCTTGGTACATGTTGGTACTAATGAAATTAGAAAGTGTGGTAGGAGGTTCTGGAGGCCAAATTTAGGCTTTTAAGTAGGAAGTTGAAATCCAGAACCTCCAAGGTAGCAATCTCAGAAATGCTTCCTGTTCCAAATGCAGGATCAAAAGGCAGACAGAGCTCCAGAGTCTCAATGCATGGATGAGACGATGGTGCAGAGAAGAGGGTTTTGGATTTGTTAGGAACTGGTGTACATTCTGGGGAAAGGAGGCTTTTTTTCCGAAGGGATGAGCTCTACCTTAACTGAGATGGAACCAAGCTGCTGGCATTAACATTTAAAAAGGAGATAGAGCAGCTTTTAAACCAGATAATAGGGGGAAGCCAATAATCGCCCAAGATAGCATGGTTCGGAACAATGTATTCTTGAAGGATACTAGCAAAAGATTGAAGCTAGGGCATATCAGTAGAGAGGTTCCAATAAAGACAAAAGTAGCCCAAATGCCCTTGAGTACAGAGCAGACAGAGCTTAAAGATTCCAAATTACCCCTGCTTACCAATAACCAGATTAATATGAATAAAATAGACCTCTAAAATGCTTGTATGCAATAAAATAGACCTCTAAAATGCTTGTATGCAAATATAGAAGTCTACAAAATAAGATGGGAGAGTTAGAATATATAGCACTAATCGAGAGGTTAGATATGCTTGGTATCTCAGAGACCTGGTGGAAGGAGGACAACTAGTGAGACACTGTGATACCTAGGTAGAAATTATATCGCAATGATAGAGTAGATAAAATTGGTGGAGGGGTTGCGCTCTATGTTAGAGAGGACATTGAGTCACACAGAATTAAAGTGTTGCAGGAAACAAAATACACAGTAGAATCTCTATGGATTGAAATTCCATGTAAAAGGGGAAAGGCAATGGCAGTAGGGGTGTACTACCGACCGCCTGGCCAGAATGAACAAATGGATGATGCAATGCTCAAAGAAATCAGGGAAGCTAACAAGAGGTACAATACAGTATTAATAATGGGTGATTTCAATTACCCCAGTATCGACTAGTTCAATGTCACGGCAGGACATGCTAGGGAGATAAAGTCTAGATGAAATAAATGACTGCTTCTTGCAGCAGCTGGTTCATGAACTGACAAGAGGGGAAGCCATTTTGGACCTAGTCCTTAGGGTTACACAAGATCTGGTTCAAGAGATATGGGTGTAGGGGCCACTTGGCTATAGTGATCATAGCATAATCACGTTTGATTTCATAAATGGAGGAAGAACGGCAAGGAAATCCAAAGCCTTTTAGCTTTCAAAAGAGAGACTATGGTAAAATGAGGAAAACAGTTAAGAAAAGACTAAAAGGACAGCTGCAAAGGTTAAAAATTTACATCAAACATGGGCATTGTTTAAAAATACTATCTTGGAAGCCCAGACCAGCTTCCCCCCTTTGGGGGCGAGGGAATGTGTCTAATATCTGCTTCTAGTGATTGTAAACCGCTCTGATGCCCTTCAGCTTGGGCGATATATCATGAAATTGCATAAACATAAACATATATGTAATATATAAGCTGTATTCCACATTTTAAGAAAGGTGGAAGGAAGTCCAAAAAACTGCTAGCATGGCTTAAAGGTGAGGTCAGAGAGGCTGTTGTAGCCAAAAAAGCATCTTTCAGGAAATGGAAAAAGGAGTCAAATGACGAAAACTAGAAACAACTTAAGCAATGGCAAGTTAAATACAAGGAATTGATAAGGCAGGCAAAGAGAGAATTTGAGAAGAAGCTCACCGTGGAAGCAAAAATGCATAATAAAGACTTTTTCAAGTACATTCATAGCAAAAAAACTGTGAGTCAGTTGGACCATTAGATGATAGAAGGGTAAAAGGGGCACTAAGAGGGGGCAAGGACATAGCGGAGAGACTGAATGAATTCTTTGCTTCAGTCTTTACTGAAGAAGATATAGGGAAGTTACCCATGACTGGAATGGTATTTAAAGGTAATGCATCAGAAGAATTGAAAGAAATATTGATAAATGGGAAAGATATATTACACCTATTTGATAAACTAAACAGTAGCAAATCACCTGGACTGGATGGTATACACTCGAGGGTGTTGAAAGAACTGAAATATGAGTTTTCATATGAGATTGAAATATGAGATCTGTAAACTATCATTAAAATCATCTGTAGTACCTGAAGATTAGTGAATGGCCAAAGTAATGCCAGTTTTTAAAAAGGGTTCCAGGAGTGATCTGGGAAACTACAGGCCGGTGAGCCTCACATCAGTACTGGGAAAAATGGTAGAAACCATTATAAAGAACAAAATTACTGAACATGTAGATAGTCATGGTTTAATGGGAGAAAGCCAACATGGCTTTAGCCAAAGAATGTCTCTAACCACATCTCCTCATTCTCGGAGACTCGATACTATGTATCAAGTTCCACCTTGTCCTGGCTTTAAAAAAACTCAATTACCACACCATTCAATGGTAGTGGAATCAGCCATGCGTAGGATGAAAAGTGCAAAGAGACATGCATCCAAACCTCCAGGTCGTGAATGCAGGACTCTCGATGCCTTTGGGCGTCGATGCTTTCAAATTTCCATGCTCTCAGCTAGGATCAGTTCCTATATCTTGTATATATGGGAATGTTCCTTAAAGAGGTCACAGGAAACTTGGAGCTTATGAGCCCCCTTCTTCCTGATGACAAAAGACAGGACTATCTCTTGTCAAACATGCCCAGGATGTTTCCAAGTTTGTAAATCATGCAGCCTTTGACTGTTTTGAGTGCATAAGCAGAACCTCTGCTATTGCCATTGGTGCATGTCGGATTGCCTGGCTTCAGGCATCCGACTTGGAAATCTGGGTACAGGATAAATTAGGAAATATTCCTTGCACAGGAGAAAATCTGTTTGGCAAGAATTGGCAGGAGAAGGCTAATGAGATTGATGCAGACAATATCACTTTGGATAGATTGTCCAAATCTACAGCTGATCCTGCAAGGAAAAGATCCTCTAAAAAAACATTTTTCAATAAGAAAAAGAAGTTGTATCCTTCCTATACCCAACAGGGACACCGTCCAGGTCAGCCTGCCCAAAAGGGACAACAGCAACAACCTAGTCAACAAAAGAAGCCAAAAGCGGTAAAACCTCAGCCAGCTCAGCAGGCTCAGCCTCCTGAGGGGCTTTGACTCCTCTCTAGAGAACTTTGCCTTCCTGCCCCTGAAGGGTCCAGAAACCTTGGACATCCCAGGCATGTTATGTCATTTTGCCCACAGATGGTACCAAATAACAGCAGAAAATTGGACTTTGTCCATTGTACGAGAGGGGTACAAGCTTCATTTTCACAGCATGCCCCTCCTACAATGGTAAGACAGTTCAATTCTCAGACCTCTCTTGACAATCTCTTAGGTCAAGAAGTCACAACACTCCTTGCGCAAGGAGCAATAGAGGAAGTACCCATTCCCCAACAGGGTACAGGGTTCTACTCCCCCTATTTTCTTATTTCAAAAAAACCAGGAGGATACAGGCCCATTTTAGACCTCAGAGAATTGAACAAATATCTGTTCCGAGAGAAGTTCAAAATGGTCTCTCTAGGAACTCTGCTGCCATACCTTCAAAGTCAGGATTGGCTTTGTTCTCTAGATCTCAAGGATGCATATACTCATTCTCATCCATCCAAATCACAGAAGATTCTTCTGATTCCTGTTTCAAGGAAAGCACTTCCAGTACAGGGTTCTTCCCTTTGGCCTTTACCTGCACCAAGAGTATTCACAAAATGCATGGCTGTGGTAGCTGCATTTCTCCACACTCTGGGAATATTCATCTTCCCCTACTTAGACGACTGGCTCATTCGAGCCCCTACAGTGCCAGAAGCCAGCTCTGCTTTGTTTCGCACAATGCAAATCCTTCTGTATTTGGGACTAGTCATAAACCTCCCAAAATCCAATCTTGCTCCCACTCAATCCCTAGAGTTCATAGGAGCTCATCTGGATACCAGACAGAAAAGGGCTTTCCTTCCGCAGCCCCGCTGTCTTCGCATAATACAGCTAGCTTCCCAAGCAGTGCTCAAACCGTATCTCACTGCTCGAGAAATGCTACAACTGCTGGGCCACATGGCATCCACCTTGCATGTGGTTCCTTATGCTCGCCTCCATATGCGAGCAGTCCAGTGGACTTTATCCACTCAGTGGACACAGGCCTCATGTTGCCTGTCGAACAAAATAACAAACTCAGACCATCTTATTTCGTCTCTCAAATGGTGGCAATTGCTCAAAAATCTTTTCGTCTCCTTTCCAGCAACCCCTATTCCAAGCCACCCTAACAACAGATGCATCTCAGGTGGGATGGGGAGCCCACCTGCACGATCTCTCTACCCAGGGTACCTGGACTTCACAGGAGGCCTGTCTTCACATCAGCCTCCTGGAACTCAGAGCAATCTTCCTTGCTCTTCGAGTATTTCACGCCCAGCTCAGATACAAGACATTCCTAGTTCAAACGGACAATCAGGTAGTCATGTTCTATGTGAACAAGCAGGGCGGAACAGGCTCTCTGTCGCTATGCAACAAAGCTTTGCAACTATGGGCCCTCACCAGAGAGCATCAGATTCATCTCTTTGCGGTGTATCTTCCAGGCATTCAAAATTCTTGGGCAGACAAACTCAGTCGAGTTCTGCTACCACACGAATGGTCTGTCCATGCAGACCAGGTTGCCCAAATATTTCAGATTTGGGGAACCCCAGACATAGACCTCTTTGCAAGTCCTCTGAATGCCAAACCTCCCTGGTTCTGTTCCAGAATCCTGGCTCGACATTGTCAGGCAAGGGATGCCCTCCTCCTTCACTGGGGTCAGGACTTCCTATATGTCTTCCCACCAATTCCCCTCATCCCCAAAACACTATTCAAGCTTCAGAGAGACAGAGGTCATGTGATTCTCATAGCTCCACATTGGCCATGGCAAACGTGGTATCCTCTGCTTCTACATCTCTCTCAAGCACCACCTCTGGAGTTGGGATCTGCTCCATATCTTCTCTCACAAGAGAACAGGACGCTGTGGCATCCCAATCCCCAGTCTCTGCATCTTAGGGCCTGGTTGCTGAAGGCCTAGAGCTTCAGGATCTCAACCTTTCTCAACAGGTAAAGGATATCCTTTATGCTTCTAGGAAACTCTCCACAAGACGCTCATACACCTTTAAGTGGAAAAGGTTTACCATATGGTGCTCACAGAAGGGTCTTAACCCTCTTGCGATACCTCTGGAATCGATACTGGAGTCTCTCCTTCATTTGTCAAATGCAGGTCTTAAGACAAATTCAGTAAGAGTCCATCTTAGTGCTATTGCAGCTTCTTACAAGCCTCTAAGTGGACAACCTATTTCCTCTCATCCTCTCATAGCGAGATTTATGAGAGGTCTTCTTTTAACAAAGTCTCCCATTAAGCCACCACCGGTGGCATGGGACTTGAATCTGGTGCTCGGGCAGCTCATGAAACCGCCCTTTGAACCATTAGCCACTACATCTCTGAAATTCCTTTCCTGGAAAGTCATCTTCCTCATTGCAATCACATCAGTACGTCGCATCAGTGAATTGCAAGCATTAGTGGCTAATCTTCCTTACACAAGGTTCCACCATGATAAGGTAGTTCTTAGGACTCATCCATACTTTATGCCAAAGGTGGTTTTGCCTTTCCATTTAAACCAAGCGGTTTTCGGAGGAGAGCGTTTGTTCCTGGGAGCAGTTGCGGCGATTTCCACCGTGCCGCGGAGCTGTGCTGCAGATCGGGACCAGGACCTGTTTTTGTCAGCTGCAGGCGCGGGGTGGGCACCAGTGCTCCGGAGGACCCCCCTGCTCTCTACAAAGCCCGACGTGCGCTATACGCGGCTGCGTGATCGCGGCCTGCGTGGTCGTGACCTAAGGGGCGTGACGCAAGGGGCAGGACACGCCCCTTTGACGCCCCTTCGACGCGTCTGAGGCGCTGGAAGTATCGGCTTGTCGATGGGAAAACGGAACGGTAAACCTGCCGCTACAGTAACATCTTCTGGCAGTGTAAAAGGGGGTAAGGTTGGTCCCATGGACAAGCATGTTACTTCTCTGCAACCAGCTATGCACTCACCGGAAGGGGCTTCTTTAAGCCCAGATGTCCGGTTGCCACCTCCTCTCTCATAGTTTCCAATTTCATCTACTTTTGTGGACACTTCTGTATTAGATGAAGGTGCTGCTCTTTGTCCGGTTGACCCAGTGGTATCTGATGATCCTTTTGCTTCTCCTTCTGGAGATGTTACTCTTTTGGATATTTGGACTGCTATTAAGAAAATGGACATACGTTTATCTGGTACAGTTTCATCTCTATGTTCCTTTTCTTCTGATGTAGTTGGTAAGGTGAAAAAGATTGATTCACAATTGGTTTCTTTAATGGGCTCCGTTGCTCATGCTGATTCTCAACTTCAGGTATGTGTTGCTAATGATGTGGCTTTAGTTAAAGAGCTCTCAGCGGTTTCTCATCGCTTGGAGTTTGTTGAGAATCAGTCAAGAGCACGGAACCTTCGTTTTCTTAATTTTCCCACCACACATCTTCTCTCTTTTGATTTATTGTTAAAAAAGTATTTTGTGGAAGTTTTACAAATTACTGAAACTATTGATGTTCTTCAAATGTTTTCTTTCTCTACTGCTATTAGGACGGTGCCCAATCCTGAGGGGGACTTACCTCCTCCTCAGGACTCGGTTGCCCAAAATTTGACGGCTTTTTTGGAGGACTCGTTGGATGTTATTCCTAAAGGTTGTACATTGGTGGTAACATTTTCTCTTGAGTCTGTAAAATTAAGGGTACTACGTGCCTATTTTAAGCATAAGGATCAATTGTTTTGTGGGTTTAAAATTCAGGTTTTTCCTGATATAGGACGGACTACTCAGTCTCGTCGTAAACAATTTCTGGATTTAAAACCGAGAGTACTTGCACTGGGGGCTTCCTATTTCTTAAAATTTCCTTGTCGTGGAGACCACGTGATGCGCACACCATAGAGGTCGCATCCTGAGCTCGCTCCTGAACCCTCCGACGCTACCGGCGATTTAGAGCCGTTTACTAGTGCCAGAGTCCGCCGACAACGCAAATATCTGTACCAGCTTGCCAGCAGAGTTAAATACCACAAGTTGGAAATCTGATCGCATGGCCACTGCGGTAAAATCCCTGCGGAGAGATCGGGAGAGGGGGACTGGCTCAACTAAGATGGCTGACTTAGCCCAGGGGCCGGCATCGCCGCAGTCGCCGAAGTCTCCTGCCTCACTCGACGAGATGTCCGCGGCTATAAAGACTGCTCTAATGCCTCAATTTGAAGCCCTCCATGAGAAAATAGATGGGCTGAAGTCGGCATTCGACACGCTGAGTCAGCGACAGCAAGAAGCCGAAGAACGTGTGGGGCGAGCGGAGGAAAAGGTAGAGACACTGATGACGGAGGTGGAGGGCATGCGGGCTCAACTATCCCAACATGAAGCAAAACTGGAGGACCTGGAAAACAGGTCTCGGCGCAATAACCTGCGCTTTCTGGGGATCCCAGAATCTACATTGGATAGAGACCTGCGAGGCTACTTGGAGGCCTTGATCCAGCAGATAGTGGAGGAAAGCACATTGGGAGGTAAACTTCATATAGAAAGAGTACACCGAGTCGGTGTCAAAAATCGAGATTCCCGCCCCAGAATAGTGTTGGCAAAATTCCTCCACTACCCGCAGAAGGAGCTGATCCTAAAGGCAGCACGGCAAAAAGGGGAGGTGGTGTTTAATAATACCAAACTTCGCATAACTCAAGATTACTCAGTTGCCCTAAGCCGGAAAAGGAAAGAATATGCCCCCCTTTGTGAAAAGCTGATCGATGCCGGCATTCGGTTCTCCGTGCAGTACCCCGCTAGACTCCACGTGCTTAGTGAAGGAGCGCACCGTACCTTCGATTCAGCCTCTGCAGCAGAAGAATACGTGAACCGGCTCTATCTGCACAAAACGGCAGTGGCAGAGACTCGCACCTCATAATCTATTCTGCTTTGGCATTTTCCTGTGCTCGGCCCTTCTGTTGGAAAGTATCCGAACTGAAAGACAATGTAACAATTGGCCTGGGAGTGCTTGCTGAGGCCTAGTCACTTTGTGTTCTCTACTTATAGTAACAGTAGCAAAGTGTTTCCCTTTTATGGTAACATTATATTTAATTGCCAAGAGCCTTGTCTTGCTCTCCCCGTGCTCAGTCTGTCATAGTGCACTTGGTCCTATCTTTTTGGCTAGTAACTCACGGGGCAGGAATGATCCAACATGGTGACGGGTGGCCTGTTACGGAGGGACGAATCGGCCTGTTCCGGAAGAGGTGGGTCTCCCTCGAATGGGCCAGCTGTTGCCGTTGGAAGAGAAACAGATAGGGCCCTTGGGAGAGGATGGGAGAATGTCTTTCCTTCTTCCTTGCGAGGCAGGGGGCTCCTCCACCCGGGCCCGGGAAGTTGCAAAGACATCACAGCCAGATAGGTACGGCCTAATAGTTGAAGGGAGGGGGCCAGGGTGATGGGGGCAGTTTGGATAAAGATCTGTGCCTCCCCTGCAACTCTTTACTTTCGCTAGATTAGCGTAAAGTAGCTAACAGTGCGCCCGTAAGGCTCCCGCAGACATCCGTTACACAACCCGGTAAGATTTACTCCCTGCTGGGCTCCTTTCCAAATACGTTGGTTCCCGGAGATTGGGAGAAGGGAAAGTGTATGGCACAGACTCTACCAAACTTTATTATAGGGTGTGAGTTTGCTCTCTCATCAGGTGGGCCCAGTTGGTCATTTGTATATTAGATATCTGGCCCATGCTTAGTACAATGCCTCGGGCGCTTCTGCATATAAATATGCCTCTCCCACAAAGACCCTGACCCACTTACCTACTGCATCAACTCCCTCCCTCAAAAGCTAAACCCCGGATGGGCACTACTAGCAGCCATTTTATTTTATTTTTAAGTGTAAGGCGGCTTGCATAACTGTCAGGCTATCCCGTTAGTTGCTCCTGAGAAGCAGGCACAGGCTACTGTCCTCTTCACCTTTCACTTGGCAAATTTGGATCAATCACTAAGATGCTAAGGTACCCAGTCCGTTATATCCCCCCTGAGAGTTATTGTTGATTGCCTTTTATTATGACTTTTACTGTATGTAAGGTGATTTGGTATACTACCTAGTGTGGTAAAGCGTTAAGTGCATGTGGTTTATGATGTTACAAACCGAATTATGCTAATTTCGATTAAACATGTCTTTAGTTATGGGCTATACAATAATGGGGAGAGAGGGGAGTCCCCTTCATCTGGTGGCTTCCGCTAGCGGTAGGCCGCGATGGGGGAATGGGGGTGGAGGACCCCTGAGGGGGAGGGATTCCGCTTTCATAGTATGGCGAGGAACACTTCGGTGGACCGGCCTTGGCGGCGGACTTACTCTGGAGCGGAACTCTGGCTGGCAAAGGAGGGGGGGGGCCTAAAGAAGGTAGGGAGGGGCCCACACTTATAATTGAGGGGTAATGAGGATGGGAATGCTGGCGGTAGGCCGGGGCCGGCGGAGCGGGGGGGGGGAACGGGGGATGGGCTTAGAGGGGTCTCGGGAGGGCTTTCTAGGAGGGGGTCAGAGGAGAGAGCCCGGTAGATAGAAGGTAGTGAATAGGGATAGTGGGAGGGAACCTTGGGTTGGGGGGGGAAGTTAGGGGGAGAGTTATGGGGATACGGGGTAGGGGGTTAGTTGGGGGGGGGGGACAGGGAGGGAAGTCGTCGCACCTTACAATCTCTGCAAAGAGTTCATACCAATTATTTCCGTGGATATTTGGGGAGACCCCAGGCTGGGAGGGTCTCCCTGTGCACGAAGGGCCGGCAGCGAGGGCATCGACAGATGGGAACCCTCTGAGAGTTATCACTTGGAATGTTTGCGGGCTGGGGAACCCAATTAAGCGCTATAAGGTGCTCAAGGCATTGGCTCGACAGCAATGTGATATTGCGCTATTGCAAGAGACCCATCAGACGGTCGAAGAACATGCTAAATTGTGTCGGGACTGGGTGGGTCAGACGTGGGGTGCGCCTGCACTGGGGAAGAAAGGAGGGGTGGTTATACTCATTCATAAACGGGTTCGCTTTACACTGCGTCGTCAATGGGCCGATCCCAACGGGAAATTTTTACTATTGCATGGACTACTAGAAGACCGGGAGATCATACTGGGGGATGTTTATGGCCCTACTATATTAGATCGAGATTTTCTTAACGGCATTGCAGCTAAAATTGAACAACTGCCGGATGTGCCCATGCTTATAGGGGGGGATTTTAATGGTGTCTTAGACGTTAGTTTTGACACCTCTGCAGGTCAGACGACGAGAGATAGGGTGCTGCGATCTCAACTGCTGCAACGCTTTCGAGCGCGCTTAAACTTGATAGATCCCTGGAGACTGACGCACCCGTCTGAAAAAGAGTTTACACATATCTCGCGAGCACATGGGACTAGCGCGAGATTAGATTACCTTCTGCTTTCCACTACTACCTTTGCACAAGTGGATGAGGCGCAAATAGGACCTTTAGAAATCTCCGACCATGCTATGGTTTGGCTGGAGCTGCAATGGGGGAGCGGGTCTGGAACATCTCGCATATGGCGGTTCCCCATTGAGCTGTATCATGATAACCACTTTCGGCAGTTTCTGAGTCAGCGCTGGTGTGATTTCGAATCGAACCACCAGGCCCATAGGGATGATCCGGAGCTGGTTTGGGAGACTGCCAAAGTGGTGCTGCGTGGGGATATTATCGGCTTTGCGGCTCGGAAGCGGAGATTGCGGGCGGAACAAATTATTTGGCTAGAACAGCAGGTATCACAGATGAGGGTACTGAGTGGTCGCGCCCCTACTGTGTCTAACAGAAAGCGATTATGGGAGTTACAGGTCGCCTTAAATGAATTGCTACATCAGAGAGCCAAGAAATCGATCATGTACTACAAATATCGCTTACATTGCTTTGGAGACAAAGCGGGGAAATTGTTGGGACGTTGTTTAAAGGGTCAGAGGGGTGGGCGGGGGGTAGCGGCACTCCGGGATGAGCGAGGAAATCTACTGCGGAAGAGAGATGGGATAAGCGAGATCTTTAGGGGTTTCTTTCAGAAATTATACTCAGCGGAGGGGACTGACCCCACTATAATGGAAAATTACCTTCGGGAGCTGCGGCTCCCTACGGCAACTGATGAGCAACGGGCTCTGTTGGGGCGTCCGATAACCCTGGAGGAGGTGCAGCAGGTGATTAGGAAAGCTCACTGCTATAAGACGCCGGGACCCGATGGCTACGGGGCAGAATTTTATAAATTATTATCGAACTGGGTCAGTCCTCTGCTAGTGGATACTTACCGGCAAAGAATAGAGGGTAGGGGGGGACGATGGGGGGAAAATCAGGCATATATTACGTTAATACCTAAACCGGGCAAGGACCCGCTGCAGGCGGCTCATACAGGCCGATCTCCCTGCTTAATTTCGACAGGAAACTGATGGCCAAGATTTTAGCGGAACGGCTCGCGGGACTACTGGAGGATATTGTTCATGTTTCACAAGTGGGCTTTGTGCGAGGTCGTTATGCAGTCCGCAATATTCGCAGAATTTTAACTTCGTTAGAATGGGTACATGCTCATCGGCTTCAATCTCTGCTGGTGAGTTTTGATGCCGAAAAAGCATTTGATCGGGTCAATTGGAGGTATTTGCAACACCTGTTACCGCGGTATGGCCTGGGACAGGCCTTTTGCGACATGGTTCAGAGCCTCTACGATACACCCGACGGCTAGGATACTCTGCAATGGGGTTTTATCGGATCCCTTTCCCCTGTACAGGGGTACTAGGCAGGGCTGTCCATTATCTCCTCTCTTGTTTGTTCTATCCCTAGATCCCCTACTAAGGCGCATAGAACTTGACCCACAAATTCGTGGTATAGAGATTGGACAGCAAGGGTTTAAGGTGGCGGCCTTTGCCGATGACATGTTGGTACACCTCCTTGCTCCACGGGACTCTTTGCCTAGATTGTTAGTGGAATTTCGATTATTTGGTAGTTTTGCGGGTCTACGGATTAATGAAGAAAAATCGGAGGCCTTGGACGTCTCGGGGCAGCTACGAGGGCTATGGGGGGCGGAGAGGTTCCCTTTGAAATGGGCGGAGCGGACACTCAAATACCTAGGTGTTGTTTTAACGAGGGTGCCACAAGATCTTTATCACACGAACTTCGAGAGAGTTTTGTCTGGCGTACGGACTCAAGTAAGGGCGTGGAATCCGCTACCTTTATCACTGCTGGGGAGAATCGCAGCATTTAAAATGGTGGTGTTGCCTCGTATACTGTATTGGCTGCAAACTCTCCCGGTGTGGCTATTGCGGCGAGATTTGCTTAGATTAGACAAGGAAATTCAACGGTTCCTGTGGAAGGGAGCTAGAGCCCGGATCCCAATAACCCGTATGAAAGGCGCATGGAGTAGGGGAGGCTTAGGACTCCCAGATATCAGGCTCTATGCCTTGGCGTGCCAAGCCCGTCACCTTGGGGATTGGCTGGGCGACACCAACGTATATACGCCGCGGGCGTTAGAAGCGGCTTATGTGGCCCCCTCTCACTGGTGGGAGTCCTGCATGTGGACAGTGCGCAACTACCAATGCGGTTAAAGCGCAATATTATGATCACCGCGCTGCGTCGTACTTGGCGACAACTAAATAGCTTTTGGCAAAGGAATTGGCAGGTGACTAGCTGGCTCCCCATTCGTGGCAACGTACATTTCTTGCCGGGATCTGATTCCAAAGCGTTTCAGTTATGGCATCGGCAGGGCTTACGATATATAGGACATGTTGTAGACCTTTCTGGCAGATGTAAGTCGTTTGCCGAACTTCGGGAGGAGTTTCGTTTACCCCACACACATTATTTTGCCTATATCCAACTCTCTCACTATGTGGCGAAGCTGCCGAAAGAGGAACTGGGGGTAGATAGATCGGCACAGCTCCTGGAAATTTTTTGACATTGGCGGAGATGCCCCACCAACAATAAGGGGACTGAAATCTCGGCTGGAGTGCTTTGGGGTGAGACCGGATTATGAGAGAGTGGAGACAGCATGGGCGGAGGAACTGGGGAGGGTGGTGCAGCCCGGTACTATTTGTGCGGCGGTGGGACGGATTACAGCTTTGGTGGGGGGAGCGCGGTGGAGGGAGGTTCAATATAAGGCCCTGACACGCGTGCATTTTTCGCCTCGGAGAGCGTTGCGGAGTCACCTTACGCACGACGGGTCTTGTCCGAGATGTTCCATACCTTTAGCCACCCTAACTCATATGTGGTGGCAGTGCAGGCGCATCCTCCCCTACTGGTCCCGTATACGCAGATACCTTACGGGGTTGTTACAGCAAAGGTTCCCGTGGACCAGTACCCTGGTTGCCCTTGATCAACTGCACCCGACCTTACCGGGGGGGAGATGGGAGAGGTTATTGGTGCGAAAGGCCTGTCTGGTGGGGAAAGGTCCAATTCTCCATAGATGGAGAGATCAGCACCCACCTACGTTCTTGGAATGGCGCAATAGTTTCCATCAACTGATGCTGACAGAGCGTTGGCTGGCCCGGGGTTCCGTCAAACGATGGTCCACCTTTATGTTGATATGGGGACCCTACATACAGAGCTTAAGTTCCCGCTGCCGGAACGAAATAGTAAATATAGGTTACTGAGCTCGGCGGGGTTGGGGGGTGCGACGACTAATACAAATACAAATAGGTGGGGGGAGGGTAGGGGGGGGGGTAGTTGGGGGTGGTTAGGGTGGGCGCCTTAGATTAACCATATACCAATTTAAATGAAAAATACGGGCGTTCTGAGGTCTGTTTGGCATACATGACTGTTTGTGATATGTCCCGCGCGGAGATAAGAATCCACTCCGCGGGGGCGTGTTGTATATATTGATTGCCTGTACCGAAAGTTATGTATATGCTGGCTTATGTTTAAATAAAGTTTTCAAAAAAAAAAAAATTTCCTTGTCGTTGTCTTATAACATATGAAGAGCAGGATTATGTCTTTACAGAGGTGAACCAATTACAGCAATTCTTGGTTAGTAAGGAAGCTGTTTGAATGTATAAGTAGGTGGCTGCTTAGATAATTTTGCTCCCTTTTGTGGGATCCTAGGATCCCTTATTGCTTTATATTATTTCTTTTTTAGTGTTAACCTCTCCTTCCTTTAATGTGATTTTTGGTTATGTGAAGGATATATTCTTGTAGAGTGTATTATTTTGTGGTTAAATTTATTCTTCTTTTGTAAATCTGTATCTCAAGAAAATGCAAAATAAAATATTTAAACCAAGCGGTTTACCTTCCTGTATTCTTTCCGAGGCCTCATGCCTGCAGTGCAGAAAGGAATCTTCATACTTTGGACTGTAAAAGAGCTTTAGCCTTTTACTTGCAGAGGACACAGCAACATCAAAAATCTTCTCAACTCTTTGTTGCTTTTGATCCTAGTCATTTGGGACTGCCAGTGTCCAAAAGAACTCTATCTAACTGGATTGCACAATGCATATCCTTTGCCTATGAGAGTAAGAACCTTCCTCTTGAAGGCCTTGTCACAGCTCACAATGTGAGAGCCAGGGCAGCCTCAATGGCTCATCGTCACTCTGTGTATCGACGACATCTGTCGAGCAGCTACTTGGGCTTCGGTACATACCTTCACGGCCCACTACTGCTTAGACAAGGACTCCCGCCGGGATGCCTTGTTTGGTCAGGCTGTTCTTCAACACCTTTTTCAGACTTAGTCAACTTCTACCTACTATCCCTGGTAGGATGCCAGAGATCCATGGGGGGAAGCGTAGCCCTTTCACAAGGGCTGACAACTTCCTGGGGCCATCTCCCTGGCATCTGCAGCTAGGGTAGGGTTGCCAACTGGCTTCAGATGCGCCCGACAGGCTTGATCCAGTCCTGGATTTACCCCATTGCATACAGGGATATGTAGTTTTGATTTCTCCATTGCACTCCATAAGAAAAGCAAGACTACAAGTCCCTGCATGCAATGAGGTAAACACAGGGCTGGATCAAGCCTGTCGGGCGCATCTGGAGCCAGTTGGCAACCCTAAGCTAGGGCGTCCCCATATGTGAAGACTACATTCCTGCTTGTTCCTGGAGATAGCGTAGTTACTCACCTGTAACAGGTGATCTCCAGGAACAGCAGGAATTTAGTCTTCACAACCCACCCACCTCCCCTAGGAGTTGTAGCTCTCTCTCTCTGTCTCTCTTTCTCTCTCCCTCTTTGGTCTCAGCTATAAACTCAACTGGAGAGGGACAGTTGGAAAGGCGGGAAGGCAGCACGCAGGCGCTGTGGGATGCTCCCAAAAGCTTTCCTATTGGAGTTGGGGAGCGTTCCTGTGCAGGCTCATTCGGTACTGATGATACCCATATGTGAAGACTAAATTCCTGCTGTTCCCGGAGATCACCTGTTACAGGTGAGTAACTATGCTTTCTCAAAAGTTCTTTTGCTATATTGTTTAGGCCAAGTTTTTCCTGCTCATCTCTCAAATGTATTTTTAAGATTCAGATTATGTAAACTTTCTTGCTTTACAATTTGTACATGTGTTGTCAAAGTAATAGGTGATTCTAAGTAACCTTTTAATGTAGGATTGTTACCAGCAGAGGGCAGCCCAATACAGTACTTCATTAGAAGATGCAGAAGCAGACATTAAATATTTCAGCTGGGCGCTCTTCCTCTCTTTCCAGAGTTAAGGAGGAATAGAGTATAGAAATCCAACCATAGAAGAAATTACAGGAGTAGCCTAATAGTTAGAGCACTGGCTTGGGAACCAACAGACCAGGGTTCACTTCCCACTAGCATGACTTGGGCAAGACACTTAACCCTCCATTCTCCAGGACCAAGCAGGAAGTCAGTCCTCACATATGGGTGACGTCGGCGCCGACGGAGCCCTCGCGGAGCAATTTTCCCCAGCTTTCAAAGAAAGCCTTTGGGAATTGCAGCGCGCATGCGCGGTCCTCTTCCCGCCCAAGGGTGCCATCTTGCTCAGTCTTCTTTTTTCCGCGGAGCCCTACAGACGTTGTTTGTGAATCCCTGCAGAAAAGTTGATTTATTTCTTTTTTTTTTCTCTCTCGGTTTCGACGCCAGTTCTTTTCCCGCCCGGACTCGCGACGCCGGTTGCGAGTCCGTTCTTTATTTTTCGGTTTTTTGTCCTTCGTGACAGATTTCGCGCCTTTTTACTTTTTCACTGGCAGCCCGGTCTTTCGACCTCGCAGGGGCCCTTTTTCCCCTGATGGCTGCCAGCGGGTTTAAAAAGTGTGACCTCTGTAAGAAACTCATGTCTCTTACAGACACACACGACTTCTGCCTCCGCTGCCTCGGACCCGATCATGACCCGATGATCTGTGGTCCATGTGGCAAAATGTCCTCAAAAGCGTTGAGGAATCGGCAGCATCAGCGGGAACGGATCTTCTCTGACTCCGGCCGGGCTCGGACCTCGTCAGAGGCTTCGACGTCTCGGGACTCTGGTCCTGAGCATCGTCGAAGTTCCTCTGAAAGGGGGTCTCCTACCCGGGAACATCATCGGAAGAAGAAACCCGCGAGGGCGGGATCGGTGGACGCTCCTGGTTCCTCGAGGGCCAGGTCGCATAGCCCTGATTCCCGTCCCGGGTCCTCGGAGGTGGAGAGACCTTCAAAACATCCTCGTCTCGAGATGGACTTGCCCGCTCACGTGAGTACTGTTGTCCTCGTAGACTCGCCTCCGAAGGAGCCGACGTCGGGCCCGAAGCCGTCGGGGCCCGAGTCGGGGACTGCTGGGTCTCCTGAGCTCGGACTCAGGTTGACGGCCTTGGAGAGCAGTCTGACTGCCTTCATGGACCAGCAGCGGGCATTGATCACTGGCCTCGCCGGTGCTTCTGCCCTGACCGCCGGGACGTCGACCTCCAAGTCGACCCCGGAGACCGAGCCGATCCTCGAGTCCATGAGGGCTCGAGTCGATCCTCGGTCGCGGTCTCCTTCGGCCTCCCGTTCGGGACCGAGGTCGTCGACGCCGACTCCCTCGGAGTCGGGGCGGATGGCATCGATGCCCGCCTGACCGGAGCCGCTCGACTCCTCCTCCGAGGAGTCGGCCTGGGAATCCGAGGACGAAGAGTCACCTGGTTCCTTTCGGACTCGGTGTGTCCCATCGGACTCCCCCGAGTCCGAACCTCGGAGACGGTCCCCCCCGGAGGATACCCGGTTCTCGGACTTCGTGCGGGATATGGCCAAGACCTTGGCCTTCCCCGCGGATCCCGAGGAGGAGCCTCGAGTCGAAGAACTCGATGCCCTCCAATATGATTCTCCCCCAAAGGAGGCCTTTATTTTACCGGTTCCTCCGATGCTGGAACGACTTCTCTTCCGCATGTGGGAGAGCCCGGCGTCGTCGCCGGTATTCAGCAAGCGGATCGATTCCATTTATCGAGTCCGCAAGAGCCCCGGCTTCCAAAAGGCACAACTACTGCACCATTCCATGGTGGTGGAATCGGCCATGCATAGACTTAAGAGTCAAAAAATGCACTCCTCGGTGCCCCCCGGTAGGGAGGCCCGAAGCCTGGATGCCCTCGGTAGGAAGTGTTTCCAGGGCTATATGCTTGCTTGTCGAGTCCAGACCTACCAGCTCTACATGGGCATGTATCTCCGGGACCTGGCTAAAGAAATAGCCGGGTTCTCTGCTGGTCTCTCCGACGAACCTTTGCAGAGGTTCCAAACCTTGTCAACTGGTATTCGAGAGTGCTCGAAGTTTATCTCTCGAGCAGCCTACGATGGTTTTGAGGCATCGGCTCGAGTAGCCGCAGCCGGCATCGGTGGACGCCGCCAGGCTTGGCTTCAGACGTCCGACCTCGAGCCATGGGTGCAGGACAAGTTGGTCGATGTCCCCTGCCGAGGTGAAAACCTCTTTGGCAAGCCCATGGATGAGAAGGCTGCACAGATCGAGACCGAGACTCTCACCAGGACTCGTCTCTCAAGAAAGACCTCTGCCCCTTCTCAAAAGAAGAAGGGCTCGGGGAAAAAGCCCTTTTACCCGAGGAAGGCGGCTGCCTATAAATACTACCCTCAGTATCAGGCCTCAGCAACTCCCCCACAGGGAAAGCAGGCCAAGGGACGGGGTAATGGGTCCCGTAGGCAGCAAGCCCCCAAGCCTGCACCACCGGCCCCTGCTCAGCAGGGTGGGGGTTTTTGACTTCATCAGCATAGCCTCTCCCCCTCAGTTGGTTTCTCTCAGCACAGGAGGCCGGCTGGTCCACTTTGCCCAAAGGTGGTCCAACATCACCACAGATACCTGGGTACTTCACATAGTTCAGAAGGGCTATCTTCTTCACTTTCACCAGGTACCTCCCTCCTACTTTCCAGGGGAGCCTCCGAGACTCCCTCTGCACAAGGACTTACTCCTTCAGGAGTTAGCAAGTCTCCTTCAGGAACAGGCGGTGGAACTGGTGCCCCATCACCTGAAGGGTCAAGGGTTTTACTCCAGGTACTTTCTGATACCAAAAAGAACAGGAGGCCTCAGACCCATCCTGGACTTGCGAAACCTAAACAAGTTCCTGGCAAAGGAAAAGTTCAAGATGCTTACCCTTGGAATCCTGCTGCCCTACCTCCAGCAGGGCGACTGGCTATGCTCCTTGGATCTAAAGGATGCGTATACTCATATCCTTATTCATCCAGACCACAGACAATATCTCAGGTTTGTTGTGGGAGGAAATCATTACCAGTACAGAGTACTGCCCTTTGGCCTATCCTCCGCCCCCAGAGTGTTCACCAAATGCCTGGCAGTGGTGGCGGCCTATCTAAGACTTCAAGGCCTTTTTGTGTTTCCCTACCTGGACGACTGGCTCATCAGAGCCCAGTCTTCCCAAGAGGCCACTCAGGCCACTCATCGCACTGTGACTCAACTCCAGCACTTGAGATTTGTCATAAACTTCGCAAAGTCCACTTTGCTCCCCTCTCAAAATCTCGAATTCATCGGCGCCAGGTTGGACACTCTTCAGGCGCGGGCCTTCCTCCCTCTGGACAGGGCCAAGCGGCTCATGGACCTCGCCAGCCACTTTCACAGCAATGCCCTGGTCTCGGCCAGGCAATTTCTGAGACTGCTCGGCCATATGGCTTCCACGGTCCATGTGACCCCCAATGCCCGCCTGAACATGCGCCCTGCTCAATGGTGCCTTCGCACACAATGGCATCAGGCCACTGGGAGCCTAGCGGACTCCGTACAGATATCCGACCAGCTGGTCTCTTCTCTACAATGGTGGCTTCATCTGCCAAACCTAGTACTAGGAGTGACTTTTTAGCCCCCTCCGCATTCTCAGGTCCTGACGACCAATGCTTCTCTCCTGGGTTGGGGAGCACACTGCCAAGGGACATGTACTCAAGGTCTCTGGACTCCTTGGGAGTCTGCTCAGCAGATAAACTTCCTGGAGCTCAGAGCCATCCGCCTAGCGCTCAGAGCATTCCCTCACCTGATTTCTCACCAGTCGGTGCTGGTACAGACAGACAATCAGGTTGCAATGTTCTATGTGAACAAACAAGGCGGAACAGGCTCCTTCCTTCTCTGTCAGGAGGCACAGAAACTATGCTCTTGGGCCGTCCACCACGGCATCATCTTCAAAGCTGTCTATCTCCCAGGTCAAGAAAATTACCTGGCCGACAAGCTAAGCAGGATCCTCCAGCCCCACGAGTGGAGATTGGATCCGATGGTGGATCAGCGGATCTTTCTCAAGTGGGGCCTCCCCACCATGGATCTGTTTGCCAGTCCTCTGAACCGGCAACTTCCCAGATTCTGCTCTCGACAACCGCATCCTCTCAGAGTAGCGGCGGATGCTTTTCTGATTCCATGGTCCACAGGCCTCTTATATGCCTTTCCTCCCATGTGTCTCGGACACTCTTCAAGGTTCTCAGAGACAAAGCCTCGATGATCCTAGTGGCTCCCCGGTGGCCGAGACAACCTTGGTTCCCGCTTCTAATGCAGCTGGCGGTGGACACCCCTCTTCCTCTGGGGTTTCAGCCCGACCTCCTGTCACAGGATCAGGGGACTCTCCTGCACCCCAACCTCCGGTCCCTTCATCTGATGGCCTGGCTGCTGAAAGGGTAGTCCTTGCTCCCCTCTGCCTGCCTCCAGATGTGGAGGAGGTCGTCTTGGCCTCCAGGCGGCCCTCCACCCGGAAGTCCTACGCTCTTAAGTGGCGTCGGTTCTCCGCCTGGTGTGCTCAGCAGTCTCAAGATCCCTTCTCCTGTTCAGCATCAGTGGTCTTGCAGTACTTGCTTTCCCTCTCCAATCTTGGACTTAAGTCCAACTCGGTCAAGGTCCACCTCAGTGCTCTTTCTGCGCATCACATGCCGGTGGATGGCAGACCTCTTTCTAGCCACCCTCTGGTGGCTCGTTTTCTCAGAGGCCTCCTTCTCCTTAAACCACCTTTGCGCCCACCAGCCCCGGACTGGGATCTCAATGTGGTTTTACAGCGGATTACCTGTCCGCCTTTCGAACCTATGGCTACCTGTCCTCTTCGTTTTCTTTCTTGGAAAACCTTGTTCTTGGTAGCCCTCACTTCTGCTAGACGCGTTAGTGAGCTGCAGGCCCTGGTGTCTGATCCTCCGTACACTAGGTTCTACAAGAACCGGGTAGTCCTACGGACTCACCCTAAGTTTCTTCCCAAAGTGGTTTCCCCTTTTCACATCAACCAGGAGGTGGTGCTTCCGACCTACTTTCCCAGGCCACACTCCAGCCGAGCTGAAATGGTCCTGCATACCCTGGACTGTAGAAGGGCGTTAACCTTCTACCTTGACCGTACGTGGGAGCACAGAAGGGCTGTTCAGCTCTTCGTCTTTTATGACCCCAATAAGTTGGGGCTCCCTGTCTCCAAGCGTACTCTGTCCATCTGGATTGCTGACTATATCGCTTGGGCTTACGAGGCAGCCGGCCTCTCGTTGGAAAGTCGAGTCACGGCCCATCGTGTTCGGGCGAAGGCTACGTCAGTGGCTTACCTCCGCTCTGTTCCATTGGCAGACATCTGCCGGGCCGCTACTTGGTCTTCAAGCCAGACTTTTGCGGCCCATTACTGCCTGGAAAGGGAGTCCCGCAGGGACAGTGCTTTCGGACAAGCAGTCCTCCGTAACCTCTTCGAGGTATAGGCAACTCCTACCCTCCATCCCGGATGTTGGGCTACCGGTTGGAGACGTATTCAGAGAAGATTCCTTCCTTCTGGGCTGCTGAGCTTGAGGGAGCTCCTTTTTGTGCTTAGGGTCTCCGGTAGCCTTAAGCTTGGGAGTCCCGTATGTGAGGACTGACTTCGTGCTTGGTCCTGGAGAAAGCGTAGTTACTCACCTGTAACAGGTGTTCTCCAGGAGCAGCAGGAATCAGTCCTCACAACCCTCCCTCCTCCCCTTGGAGTTGCAGTTCTATGCTTTAATTTTTTTGCTAATTTTTTGCTGTCTTTTAGCTATGTCATCTGACTGAGCAAGATGGCACCCTTGGGCGGGAAGAGGACCGCGCATGCGCGCTGCAATTCCCAAAGGCTTTCTTTGAAAGCTGGGGAAAATTGCTCCGCGAGGGCTCCGTCGGCGCCGACGTCACCCATATGTGAGGACTGATTCCTGCTGCTCCTGGAGAACACCTGTTACAGGTGAGTAACTACGCTTTGCCTCAGAAAAATCCAAGTTATCAATGTCCCTGTTTAATGTACATTACCAAGTTTAAGTTACAATGTAAACCACTTTGACTGAAATGATAAAATGGTATAAAAAAACCTGTTAAATAAATGACAGAGCTAGGAATTAGAACTAAGGCAGAGGGAATCTGACCCAGTGGCCCAGATGACAACTGCCATGCAGAAGATCCTTGCTTTGGCCCCTGAATTGGGTCCTTCACTCCTAGGCCGCAGAGGCAGCATTCATAGCACCCAGAGGGCAAAGAGTGAATTAAGACCAATGTTTACAGGGTTCTGGAAGGATTTATGGTGTATGGCCCCTGGGCAAGTTATATTGAAAGGGAATATAAAGTAGTTGAAAAAGAAGGTTCATGGTGGCATATCCCAGTTCTGATTTTGACTCAGCAGAAGCAGGAGAAAACTGCTAACTAAAATAATAGGCTCCCACTAGGAAGGTCACCCATACAGCATCAGTGACAGAGCTGAGGTGAGAACTGAGGCACGGAAAGATTAAGTGAGTAGCAGGGCTGCAGTTGCATGCTGAGGTGGAGTCAGAAGTGCAGGCTGGACTAGACTGCGAGAGATCTCTCTACCATCTAAGTTGCACAGAAATATAGAAAATGATGGCATATCAAGACCATGCAGCCTATCTAGTCTGCTGGTGAATGAGAGAGCGGGTCAGCTAGGAGCATGTTAGAGAAGGGCTGATGGGGATGAGATGAAGCTGCGGGGTGCGCCAGAGAGGAAGGGCAAGAGAGGATAATAAAGAATCAGATGGGAGCTATAAGCAGGGCTTGGAAAGACAATGAGCTGGAGGAAGCGAGAGAAGGGAACTGGGCTGGGGAAGTAAGACGAGCTAGAGAATGTAAGTGAAGGGATCCTCTAAAGGGGAAAAATTGAGAGAGGGACCATCTGAAGTTAAAGATGAGGTGAGGTGAAGGTGGGCGGTTGAGAAAGAGGATTATCTCGAGGGGGAGAAGTTGAAAGGAGAGCAGTGGTGAAAGTTCTAATGAGGGGCCCCCAAGCAAAATTATCATGCCCCCCCCCTGCAACAAGCCCCTATTGTAGTGGCCCCCTCCTGCAGCAATCCACCATTGTAACGCCCACTCTCCCCAGCATGGCACATTTTAATATGTCTGGCTTGCTTCCTCCACTTCAGGCCCAGTGGGTGTTCCACCCCCGGCCAAAGTCCTGTGGTGTGGCTGTTATCACGAGACTTCAGCCTAGGGGTTCCTAGGTGCTGGGCAAACAAATCAAAGTAATATGTCATGCAGCCATGTGGGACCTCTTCTTCCTGGACCTCCTGGATAGCAGGGGCTGGTTGGGTGGAATTTACACAACTGGAGCAGGCAGTAAGAACATAAGATATGCCATACTGGGTCAGACCAAGATCCATCAAGCCCAGTATCCTGTTTCCAACAGTGGCCAATCCAGGTCACAAATACCTGTGAGGTTCCCAAAAGGTATACAGATTCTATAATGCTTGCATTGGGGCAAGCAGTGGATTATTTGGGTCCTCTTTAATAATGGTTTATGGACCTTTCCTCCAGGAACTTGTCCAAACCTTTTTTAAACCAAGCTACACCAACAGCTTTTACTACATCCTCTGGTAATGAATTCCAGAGTTTGATTACACGTTGAGTGAAAAAATATTTTCTCTTATTAGCCTTAAATGAATTACAGTGTAGCTTCATTGCATGTCCCCTTGTCTCTCTACTTTTTGATGTCATAAAGAATTGATTTATGTTTACCTGTTCCACTGCATTCATTAATTTATAGACCTCTATCATGTTTCCCCTCTGCTGTCTCTTTTCCAGGTTGAAAAGCCCTAACCTTTTAAGCCTCTCCTCATAGCAGTATCTTTCCATCCCCTTTATCATTTGGTGGGTCTTCTCTGTACCTTTTTTAATTCAACTGTATTCTTTTTAAGATACGGCAACCAAAACTGCACACAATTTTCAAAGTGCGGTCGTACCATGGAACGATACAGAGGCATTATAATATCCTTTATTTTATTTTCCATTCCTTTCCTTATGATTCCTAGGGGACATGCAATGAAGCTACAAGGTAAACTATTTAAGACTAATAAAAGAAAATATTTTTTCACTCAACGTGTAATCAAACTCTGGAATTTGTTACCGGAGGATGTAGTAAAGGCTGTTAGTGTAGCTGGGTTTAAAAAAGGTTTGGACAAGTTCCTGGAGGAAAGGTCCATAAACCATTATTAAGAAGGGACCCAGGATATCAATGCTTGACCCAGTACAAGCATTGTGGAACCTGTGTCTTTTGGGGAAACTGCTAGAAACGTATGACCTAGATTGGCCACTGTTGGAAACAGGATACTGGACTTGATGGGCCTTGGTCTGACCCAGTATGGCATATCTTATGTTCTTATATTCTTTTTGCCTTCTTCCCCGCCGCTGCACACTGAGCGGAGGGTTTCAATGTGTTCTCCACGATGAACCCTAAATCTTTTTCCTGGGTGGTGGTTCCTAATGTGGAACTTGCATCATGTAACCATAGTTTGAGTTGTTCTTTCCTTGGTGCATAACTTTGTACTTGTCCAAATTAAATTTCATTTGCCATTTGAACGTTTGGTCTTCCAATTTATCAAGGTCCTCTTGCAATTTTTCACAATCCTCTTGGATTTTAGCAGCTTTGAATAATTTTGTGTCATCTACAAATTTGACTACCTCACTCATTATTCCCATTTCCAGGTCATTTATGAATATGTTAAAAAGCAGCGGACCCAGCACAGATCCCTGGAGTACTCCACTATTCACCTTTTTCCACTGGAAAAATTAGCCATTTAGCCCTACCCTCTGCTTTCTATCTTTTAACCAATTCCTGATCTACAGTAGTACACTGCCTCCTATCCCATGACTTTTTAACTTTGCCAACAGTCTCTCATGAGGGACCTTGTCAAAGGCTTTCTGAAAGTCCAGGTACACTATATCAATCAGCTCACTTTTATCTATCTGTTTATTCACACCTTCAAAAAAATATAACAAACAGATTAGTAAGACAAGACCTTCCTAGGTTAAAGCCATGTTGGCTTTCTCTCATTAAACCATGACTATCTACATGTTCAGAAATTTTGCTCTTTATAATGGTTTGTACCATTTTACTAGATACTGATGCAAGGCTCATCAGCCTGTAGTTTTCCGGATCACCCCTGGAACCCTTTTTAAAAACTGGCATTACATTGGCCATTCGCCAATCTTCAGGTGCTACAGATGATTTTTTTTTTAAATTTTCTATTTATACATTTTACAATTTAATCAAGTATAACACTTATACAGCAGATAAACCTGTTAATACATACACTTAGGAAAAAACAACTCAAAAGTAATTAACAACAGGGCTATCGTCAGACCTCAAACAAAGGGAGAGGGACTTCGGATTCCAGGATAGTATTTTTAAATAACGCCCATGCTTGCTGTAAATCTTTAACCTTTGCAACTGTTATTTTTAGTTTTTTTCTTAACTGTTTTCCTCATTTTATATTAGTTTCCCTTTTGAAAGTTAAAAGGTAGTACTGTGGATTTCCTTGCTGTCCTTCCTCCATTTATGAAACAAATGTAATCATGCTATGATCACTATTACCAAGTGGCCCAAACACCTTTATCTCTTGCACCAGATCTTGTGTACCACTAAGGACTAGGTCCAAAATGGCTTCTCCTCTTGTTGGTTCATGAACCAGCTGCTCCAAGAAGCAGTCATTTATTTCATCTAGAAACTTTGGGGTATGTTTACTAGTCAGCGATAACGGCTTCTGTGCGAATTCAATGGGGCCACTGCTCCGATATCGCACAGAAGCCGCTAACGCTGATTAGTAAACATACCCCTTTGTCTCCCTAGTATGTCCTGCCATGATACTGACCCAGTCGATACTGGGGTAATTGAAATCACCCATTATAATTTCTGTATTGTAACTTTTGTTAACTTCCTTGATTTCCTTGAGCATTTCATCATCCATTTGTTCATTCTGGCTAGGCTGTCAGTAGTACACCCCTACTGGTATCTCCTTCCCCTTTTTACATGGAATTTCAATCCATAGAGATTCTTCAGCAAATTTTGTATCCTGCAACACTTTAATCCTGTGTAACTCAATGCCCTCTCTAACATAGAGCACAACCCCTCCACCAATTTGATGTACTCTATCATTGCGATATAATTTGTACCCAGGTATCACAGTATTTCATTGGTTGTCCTCCTTCCACCAGGTCTCTGAGATACCAATCATATCTAACTTCTCATTTAGTGCTATATATTCTAATTCTCCCATCTTATTTTGTAGACTTCTAGCATTTGCATACACGCATTTTAGAGGTCGCATTTTATTCATATTAATCTGGTAATCGGTAGGTAGGAGTAATTTGGAATCTTTAAGCTTTGTCTGCTCTGTACTTAAGAAACACAGAGAGCGAGATGTCAATAAAAGAATCTTTTTGGTTTACGTCTCGCTCTCTGTGTTTCTTGCTTTTTCACCAGTACGGTGTATTTTCTGATGCTCTGTAGTTAAGGGCATTTGGGTTATTTTTGTCTTTATGGGAACCTCTCTGTCTGTAGATATGCCCTAACTTCAATCTTTTGCTAGTATCTTCATGGATACATCATTCTGAACCATGTACTCTTTGACGACTGTCGGCTTTCCCCTGTTATCTAGTTTAAAAGCTGCTCTATCTCCTTTTTAAAGGTTAAGGCCAGCAGCATGGTTCCATCCTGGTTAAGGTGGAGCCCATCTCTTCAGAAAAGCCCATCCTTTCCCCAGTGATTTTTTTTGTGGATTTCTTTCTTTCTAAGCTCCTCCCAGTTTATTTGTTTTGTTGTGAATTGTTGAGCAGAAAAATAAGCTGCACTTTTCCTAAAACTTGGGAGGAACTTCCCTGAACTGATCCTCTATGCTGACAGAATATTATTTATTATTTATTTATATTTCTTATATACCACGCTTTTATAATCAGTGCGGTTTACAGTTGAACAGAACATACTACAATGTAACAGGTCACATTGAGTTTACATTTAACAGGGGTAGTAAACATGGAAGAAACTGAGGGAACTATATACAAATTATGAATACTCTTACGAAGGACATATAAGGATCTTTAAACAGAGGCATATGCTCATGGATCAGGGAGAGAAGGTAGGGGAAAGCTGATTAACCATTATCTGCGGGAGGCTGATCTATGGGACGGGCTAGGTAGGAAGGCAAGGTGATGGCTGTGTGCTTTCCGGAATATCCCTACATGCATACCACAGCTTGACCTTCATCAAGTGCAGAACACAGAAACATGCAATCTGCAGTAAGTCTCATAGTCAAGGTGTTTTGGGAAGAAGCCTCTCTCTCTGGTTATTGTTCTCCTGCTTCTGAGTTACTAAACATTTTTTAAAAACCTTTGGCATTAACCACTCAGAATTTAGAAATACAGGTAAACAAAAAAATTTGATTCCACCAAAAATAAGGCAATGCGTAATTCAAATGTTGTGGCGAGGGTGAAGGACATGAAGATAAAACTTAATTTTGAGTAGCAGTCAGCAGCCAAGCGTGGTGTGTCCAAAGCAATAATTTAAGAGCATGCTGTTCTGCACACATGAGGGAACTTTTAATAATGAGGAGAAGAAGGAATTCAAGACTGACAAAACTGAAGAGGACATTGAGGATCCTTCCAGAATAAGTATTTACAGCACTGCAGACTCATTTTGATCATCTAGTGAGAATAAAGAAGTTTTAAAAAGAAGATGTGAATCACTGTCTTTAGTGGTTAATAAATAAAATGAAAATAGAATATAAGATGATATCTTTTAACTAGGCTAACAATACACATTTTGACTAGCTTTCAGAGGTTAAAACATTCTTCCTCAGGTGAAGTCAGGTTTTAACCTTCGAAAGCTAGTAAAAAACGGTGCTAAGTATTTAAATAAAAATATATCACTTTATATTCTTTTTTGGGGTTTCTTTTTGTAATTTTCTCTTTATTGAATATTTAATAAATTTACAAGCATCCACTTGTTAAAAGAAAAACAATGAGATTGGACAAAGAACAAGGAATAAATAAATAAATAAACAAAATTAAAGTAAATTAGTCAAAACAGTGGGGGGGGGGAGGGGGAAGGAGAGAGGAAGAGCAAAATAGTGGAGCATAATAAGAAAGAAAATAAAATAGTGAAATGGTAAAGGCTTTAGGCACAGATAAGCATTCTTCAATGCTGAGTCACAGTACAAACGAAGATGTTCTGGGAGAAAAAATAATTCTCCAGGACCAAGCAGGAAGTCAGTCCTCACTTATGGGTGACATCGGCGCCGATGGAGCCCCCGTGCGGAGCATTTCCCCAGCTTTCTAAGAAAGCTTTTGGGAATACTGCACGCATGCGTGGTCCCCTGACCGCCTAAAGGTGCCATCTTGCTCAGTCTCTCTTTTTCCATGGAGCCCATTGGACGTCTGTCCGAGTCACCCGAAAACGTTGGTGTTTTTTCGAAGATTTCTTCGTCTTTTTCTCCGAGTTCGACACCGGTTCCCCTTCCCGCCGGTTCGGTACACCGGTATCGAGCCCGTTTTCTGTTTTTCGGTTTTTGCCCTTCGTGGCTGGCGTTCGCGCCCTTTTTTCTAGTTTTCCTTGGAAGGCCAGTCCTTTGACCTCGCGGGGGCCCTTTTTTCCCCCATGGCTTCCAGTGGTTTCAAGAAGTGTGATCGGTGCAAGAAACTAATGTCTCTCACCGACACACACGACTGCTGCCTTCAGTGCCTCAGCCCCGATCATGATCCCATGATCTGTGGCTCATGTGGCAAAATGTCCACCAAGGCACTTCGAAGCCGTCAGCACCAGAAGGAAAGGATTTTATCCGATTCTGCCTCCGGCCGGGCCTGGACCTCGTCTGAGGCCTTGACGTTTCGGGAGTCTGATCCCGAGCATCGCCGGGGTTCCTCGGGTTCCCCCAACCAGGAACGCAAGAGGAAGAAGCGGCTCATGAGGCCGGCGTCGGAAGAGGTCCCTGGTCCCTCGAGGGCCAGGTCTAAGACCCCCAACCACTGTCCCAGGCTTTTGGAACAGGAGAAGCCGTCCAAAGTACCTCATGTGGAGCTGGAGACCGTCGGGCATGTAAGTCCTGTAGTCCTCATGGACTGTCCTCCGAGGGAGCCGACGTCGGACCTGGCACCGCCGGGACCCGAGTCGGTGGCTGCTGAGTCTCCTGAGCTTGGACTCAGGCTGACAGCCTTGGAGTGCAGATTGTCTGCCTTCATGGATCAGCAGCAGGTACTGATGGCCAGCCTCGCTGGTGCATCTGCCCTGACCACTGGGACATCGACGTCGAAGTCGACCCCAGAGACCGAGCCGATACTCGAGACCATGAAGGCTCGAAGTCGTCCTCGGTCAAGGTCCCCCTCGACCTCCTGCTCGGGACCGAGGGCGCCGACGCCAGTGCCTTCGGCGTTGGGGCAGGTGCCACCTCGACCTGCGCGGTCGGAGCCCCTCGACTGCTCTTCAGATGAATCAGCGTGGGAAACGGAGGATGAGGAGTCCCCCGACACCTTCCGGACTTGGTGAGTCCCTTCAGACTCACCGCAGTCCGAGCACCAGAGTAGGTCCCCTCCGGAGGACACCCGGTTCTCGGAGTTCGTACGGGACATGGCCAAGGCATTGGCAATCCCTGAGGACCCCGAGGAGGAGCCTCGAGCCGAAGAGCTCGAGGCCCTCCAGTATGACTCTCCTCCGAAGGAGGCCTTTACTGTTCCGGTTCCTCTGATGCTGGAACGGCTCCTCTTCCGGATGTGGGAGGCACCGGCCTCGGTGCCGGTCTTGAGCAAGCGGGTAGATTCTATCTATCGACTCCGTAAGAGCCCCGGCTTCCAAAAGGCGCAGCTGCCGCACCATTCCATGGTGGTGGAATCGGCCATGCATCGTCTGAAGAGTCAGAAGATGCACTCTGAGGTGCCTCCCGGCAGAGAGGCCCAGAACCTGGATGCTTTCAGCAGAAAGTGCTTCCAGGGCTCGATGCTTGCTTGCCGTGTCCAGTCTTACCAGCTGTACATGGGCATGTACTTACGAGACCTGGCGAAAGAGCTTGCTGGGTTCTCTGCTGGCCTCTCCGGGGAACCTTTGCAGAGGTTCCAGTCTTTGTCCTCAGGAATCAGGGACTGTTCCAAGTTCATGTCCCGAGTAGCCTACGATGGCTTCGAGGTTTCGGCTTGTGTGGCGGCAGCCGGCATCGGAGCCCGACGCCAGGCATGGCTGCAGTCATCGGACCTCGAGCCCTGGGTGCAGGACAAGTTGGTCGATGTCCCTTGCTGGGGTGAAAACCTTTTTGGCAAGCCCATGGCCGAGAAGGTGGCTGAGCTCGAAACCGAGCACCTGACCAGGACAAGGCTGTCCAGAAAGACTTCTGCCCCTTCTCACAAAAAGAAGGGCTCGGGTAAAAAGCCCTTTTACCCGAGAAAGGTGGCTGCCTACAAACCTTTCCCTCAGTACCAGGCCTCCCCAGCTCCCCAACAGGGGCAGCAGGCCAAGGGGCAGGGACATGGGCCCTGTAGGTAGAAGACCCCCAAGCCTCTGGCTCCTGCTCCTACCCAGCAGGGAGGGGGTTTTTGACTCCCACAGCATAGCCTCTTCGCCTCTGCTGCCCCATTCCTGCACAGGAGGTCGCTTAGCCCTGTTTGCCCACAGGTGGCCACCCATTACAGGGGATGCTTGGGTATTAAACATAGTCCACCAGGGCTATATGCTTCATTTCCAGCAGTTACCTCCTGTCTACTTCCCAGGAGAGCCTCTGAGGCCTCTCCTACACACAAACCTCCTCCTCCAAGAACTTCAAAGTCTGCTTCTGGACAAGGCGGTGGAGCCTGTACCTCCTCGCCTACAGGGGCACGGTTTCTACTCCAGGTACTTCCTGGTGCCAAAGAGAACCGGAGGCCTAAGGCCTATCCTAGACCTCAGGAACCTCAACAAGTTCTTGGAGAAAGAGAAGTTCAAGATGCTTACTCTTGAAACACTTCTGCCCTACCTCCAGCAGGGAGATTGGCTATGCTCCTTAGATCTAAAGGATACATACACTCACATCCTCATTCATCCAGACCACAGAAAGTACCTCAGGTTCATGGTGGGAGGAAACCATTACCAGTACAGAGAGCTGCCTTTTGGTCGAACTTCCACTCCACGAGTCTTTACAAAGTGCCTTGCTGTGGTGGCGGCATACTTGAGGACTCAAGGTGTTTTTGTCTTCCCCTATCTAGACGACTGGCTCATCCGGGGTCAGACTTACCAGGAGGCCAGGCAGGCCACCTTCAGGACTGTATCACTCCTTCAAGACCTAGGCTTTGTCATAAACTTCGCAAAGTCCACTTTGCTCCCCTCCCAGAACCTAGAGTTCATAGGAGCACGGCTGGACTCTCTGCAAGCAAGGGCTTACTTGCCAGAGGACAGAGCTCAAAGGCTCATGGAGTTGGCATCCCAGTTTCTCAGCCTGCCAAGGGTTCCTGCCAGGCTCTGTCTGCAGCTCCTAGGACACATGGCATCGACTGTACATGTGACCCCCAATGCCCGCCTCCACATGAGGCCTGCACAGTGGTGCCTCAGAACTCAGTGGAAGCAAGTCACTGGGAACCTAGCAGACAAAGTCAGGGTGTCAAAGCCATTCCTGACTTCCCTTCAGTGGTGGCTACACCCCCCCAACTTGCTTCAGGGGGTGCCATTTCAGGTGCCTGTCCCCACAGTGGTGTTGACAACAGATGCCTCCTTACAGGGCTGGGGTGCACACTGTCAGGAGAGCTGCACTCAAGGCCTCTGGTCCCCATGGGAAGCCACGCAACAGATCAACCTACTAGAACTGCGGGCTATTTGCTTAGCCCTCAAGGTTTTGTTCTCACACTTTGGCTCACCAGTCTGTTCTAGTTCAGATGGACAATCAAGTAGCCATGTTCTATGTGAACAAACAGGGCGGCACTGGATCCAGGCCTCTATGCCTGGAAGCACAAGCCCTTTGCTCTTTTGCCCTCAGGCACCAGATGTTGCTGAGGGCTGTTTATCTTCCTGGCCAGGAGAACTTTCTGGCAGACAGATTAAGCAGAATTCTGCAGCCCCACGAGTGGCAGCTGCACCCGTTAGTGGTTCAAAAGATTTTCCTGAAATGGGGACTTCCATCCATGGACCTCTTTGCCAGTCCCCTGAATCACCAACTGCCCAGGTTTTGTTCCCGGTAACCGCATCCCCTAAGGGTAGCGGCGGATGCCTTCCTGATTTCCTGGTCCCAGGGCCTACTGTATGCGTTTCCTCCCATGCCTCTGGTGGCCCGAACCTTGCTCAAGATTCTCAGGGACAAGGCCTCGGTCCTTCTGGTTGCTCCCAGGTGGCCGAGGCAGCCCTGGTTCCCACTCCTACTTCAACTGGCAGTGGAGACACCACTGCCTCTGGGGTTCCAACCTGACCTTCTCTCTCAGGATCAGGGTTCCCTTCTGCACCCCAATCTCAAATCTATCAATTTGATGGCCTGGAGGCTGCAAGGGTAGTCTTGGCTCCCTGGGGCCTGCCTCAGGAAGTAGAAGAGGTGGTCTTGGCCTCTAGAAAGCAATCCACCAGTCTCATTGTACATATGTAATTAGTTCAGTTTGTATCCCCCTTGTTATCCAAGTTGTTACCCCTGTTCTCTGTAAAGCCAAACATGTTATCCAAGTTGTTACTCCTGTTCTATGTGAAGCCAAACAGTCTGTTATAGTCATTTTGTTGTATGTAAACTGCACTGATAAATAGTGCGGTATATAAGAAATTGTAATAATAAATAATAATAAATAAAACGTATGCCCTGAAGTGGAGGAGGTTCTCCTTGTGGTGTCAGCAACGCAAGGAAGATCCTTTCGGCTGCACTGTGCCAGTAGTGCTCCAGTACCTTCTGCACTTGTCCAAACAGGGCCTTAAGTCCAATTCTGTTCAGGTCCACCTCTCTGCTCTGGCAGCTCACCACTCAATGATAGAGGGACACTCTTTGTCGGTTCATCCCTTGGTGTCCCGGTTTCTCAGAGGCTTACTTTTGCTCAAGCCTCCTCTCCGTCCACCGTCCCCTGAGTGGGAGTTGAATGTGGTCTTGCAGCAACTGACTCGCCCACCTTTTGAGCCAATGGCTACATGTCCTTTACGCTTCCTTTCCTGGAAGACTCTATTCCTAGTGGCCTTGACCTCGGCCAGACGAGTGAGTGAACTTCAAGCCCTGGTCTGTGACAGACCCTACACTCGCTTCTATAGATACAGGGTAGTCCTTAGGACTCATCCTAAGTTCCTTCCAAAGGTTGTTTCCTCTTTCCATCTCAACCAGGAGGTGGTTCTTCCAACGTTCTTCCCTAGGCCCCATGCCAGCCGGGCTGAGACAGTCCTGCATAACCTGGAC
The DNA here is from genome assembly GCA_033557465.1 of Ichthyophis bannanicus. Classification (NCBI taxonomy): domain Eukaryota; kingdom Metazoa; phylum Chordata; class Amphibia; order Gymnophiona; family Ichthyophiidae; genus Ichthyophis; species Ichthyophis bannanicus. Next base: position 130,448,800 of record CM066048.1, read on the forward strand.
TGTAGGAGGGCCTTATCCTTCTACCTTGAGCGTGCGCAGGGGCATAGGAGGGCTACTCAGCTCTTCGTATCTTTTGACCCCCATAACTTGGGGGTGCCTGTCTCCAAGCGTACCTTGTCCATCTGGGTGGCTGACTGTATCACCTGGGCTTACAGGGCAGCTGACCTTCCTTTGCAGGGTCGGGTCACGGCCCACCGTGTCAGGGCAATGGCTGCCTCAGTAGCTCATCTCCACTCTGTACCATTGGCAGACATCTGTAGGGCTGCAACTTGGTCCTCAAGCCAGACTTTTGCGGCACATTACTGCCTGGAGAGGGAGTCCCGTAGGGACAGTGCTTTCGGTCAGGCAGTGCTCCGGAATCTCTTCGAGGTTTAGGCAACTCCTACCCTCCAGCCCTCTGGTTGGGCTACCGGTGGGGGTATGTTTCAGTGAAATACTTTCTCTGATGCTGAGGCTAGAGGGAGCTCATTTTTCAGCTCTGGGTCCCCGGTAGCCTGAAGCTGGGGAGTCCCATAAGTGAGGACTGACTTCCTGTTTGGTCCTGGAGAAAGAGTAGTTACTCACCTGTAACAGGTGTTCTCCAGGAGCAGCAGGAATCAGTCCTCACAACCCTCCCTCCTTCCATGGGAGTTGCAGTTGTACATAATTTATTTTTACATTTTTGTGTGCTGTCTTTTAGCTATGTCATTGGACTGAGCAAGATGGCACCTTTAGGCGGGAAGGGGACCGCGCATGCGTGCAGTATTCCCAAAGGCTTTCTTAGAAAGCTGGGGAAATGCTCCGCACGGGGGCTCCATTGACGTCGGTCACCCATAAGTGAGGAATGATTCCTGCTGCTCCTGGAGAACACCTGTTACAGGTGAGTAACTATATCTCATCTTTATGATTAAGACCATCTATAGTTTTCATGTATGTCTGTAAATTATAGCATTTATAATCTATGGGTGTGGGGGGGGGGGGGGTATTCAGCGGCAGTGGCTAACATGGTTTCAGCAGCTAGCCATCACCACTGAAACTTGAACCCAGATATTCGATGCCAGGGTCATATCTGGCCACCAGCATTGAATATGCAGGTCATCTGGACAGCAAAGAAGCTGACCAGGCTGCCCAGTTAGCTTCAGTGGGGAGAATTAGTCCGGCCTTTCAGGTGCCTAACCTTTGCCACTTTGTGGTAACTCGGTAGCAGCTCAATATTGTCACCGCCCACTTATCAGTGGTTGACCCCCAGAATGCCCTGATGTTAGTTGGCTAATATTGGTACATGGAGCAGTGGCAGCCAGGGATATTCAGTGGAGTGCTGCTGAACATCCCAGTCAGTGCCGTCGAAGAGTTTAGCAGGTCTGCTCACCGTATTCATCACTCTGAATATCCCCCCAATATGCGTACTTGTGCATGAAGTCTGCCCATGTACACACCCACTGGCAAAGTATGGACCTTGATTCCAAAATGTGTATTAATATTCTAGTTGGTATTTTATAAGAGGTTATTTAAGTGTGTTCGTGGTCACATATGGGGGGGGGGGGAATAACTTGATAAAATTACTGTTTTAATGTATCATTTTGGCAACATGTGTACAATTGTCCTGTGAACTGAATGAGAAAGAAAGATAGAGCCAAGGCTTAGCACTGAGGCCTAGGAGATAATGCAACCCTCTCACAGTGCTCTCTCCCTCCAGGGCCACTTCTGGCATTTTTTAAAGGGTTTAGGGGTGGAGGCTCAGGGCCACCAGGCCATCAATGATTTTTTAGGGGGGTCGTGGTGGGGGCTGTTGGAAGCTTCAGGATCAGGGAGTATTGGGGAAGGCAATCAGAGGTCTGAGCTTCCTTGGATCATCTGAAGTGTGACGCTTCACCTCAGATGTTTACTTGGCTCCCCACTGCATCTTTACATCAGCCCTGAGTTCGCGTAAAGTTTCAGTGCAGTTTTTTACATCAGGGGCAATTAAATATTCACTCCTTTGCATGTAGAACTGTGCCAAGCTAGAAATGCGTCCTGTGCGACTAATGAATCTGGTGCCCCTCCTCCAAGCAGTCACATGCAGTAACTCGCTCTTTTGGAGCTTCCTGGAAGCCCAGTGGTGATATCAGCACCCTTCTGTGCTTGTGCTGTCTGTGGCTGCACCGCTCACAGAGTCCTTGGTATGGTCCTGTGTGCATGTGATTAGTATGTTTACTGCGCTATGCTCTAGCACAGTGGTTTTGCTCATGATTCTCCTGCGCTAGCTCGCTTTCTGCATTGGGAGCAAAACTAGCGTGGGAAAATCTTGAACAAAACACTGTGCTAGAGCATAGCGCAAATTTCCTGCATTGGGGCTTGGGGGAGAAAGAGAGAGAGAAAGAGGCAGACAGGGAGAAGGGGAGGTGAGAATGAGAAGAGAGAAAAAGCATTGTTCAACAAAGATTTCTTTTTCCATGGGCAGACAATAGGAAAAAGTCCTTTATGAATAAGACTCACAGAGAGAGAGACTGCCAGATTTTCCTTTCGCTTTTGCATGCTATCATTATCATTTACAACATGCAGATTAGACAAAAAGCATTCTGATTTTTGGGAATATTTCCAGAGAGATGAGTAACCTTTCTTTTCAGGATTAGATGAGAATTATTCTCTCTGACATGTAGATATAAAAATAAGAAAAGAAACAATGCTTGAGGAGAGGCTGAATATTTTCTGGCAGAACCGGGAGTAGATGTCTGAAGCCATGGTGGGGAAACTTTCCCCTTCATGCTCATACTGCACCAGGGAGGGGGGCATAACTGCATACAGCAAAATGAAGGAGGAGAGAGTCTGAGATTCAGAAATAGACAAAGACATGCACATGAAGCATGCTAGAGAGAGACAGAAGGAAGGAAAGATAGAGATGGATCAAGAGAGAGAAAGATACTGAGAATAGAGATAGGTGCACTAAGACAACCCCAAAATAGGTGCCATTTTTTATATTTTTGCCTTATTTCTAAGCAGATATATGATTGGAGGGAGGGGGAAGGTTTGGAAGAGGCAGACAGAGAGGAAGGGAGATGGTTAATGGGAGACTATGGCAGAGAGAATAAGGGGGAAATAGGAATGAAGGAAAAGGGAAGAGATAATGTAAGAGAATAAGGAATGAAACATAAATTACTATAAGAGGAAAGGAGAAAAAAAAACCAGAGACAGAAGGCGCGAGGAAAAGCAGAAGGGGATGGAAGCAGCAGTAACAAAGGCAGGGGATAGCAAGTTAGACTACTTTGAGGTTTGGAAGTGACAGCTCCATGCACGCCCCCCTCCTTCATTACTAGCTGTCAGGCCTAATAGCCAGGTCCCCTCCTTCCCCATACTTGATAATTACAACTGCTATTTGCAGCAAAGATGGGGGGGGGGGGGGAGGAAGTCGGGTGCAGGTGCCTCTCAGTGGGAGCCACCTCCAAAAAGGAGGGTTCTGGTCCAGCCTGGTCAGAAGGAATAATGATAGAGACAATTTAAATACCTCCATGGCATAAATACACAATAGGAGAGTCTCTTTCAATTGCAAGCAAGCTCTGCTACGAGGGGACATAGGATGAGGGTGAAAGGGGATAGACTCGGGAGTAATATGTGGAAATATTTCTTTATGGAAAGAGTGATAGATGCGTGGAATAGTCTCACAGTGGAGGTAGTAGAGACGAGGACAGTATCTGAATTCAAGAAAGCATGGGACAAACAGAAGATCTCTAAAGGAAAAAAAAGGAAATAGAGTAGTTGATATGGAAGGACAGACTAGATAGGCTATGTGGTCATTTTCTGCCATCATGTTTTTATGTTTCTATGAAACAGAAGCAACTACTATGCGAGCACTGGGGTCTGGCAATAACAGAGAGAGAGGAGAGGGGGTGGTAGTGATTAAGAAACATGCAAAATGTAAGTCTGCCTCTAGGAAAAGTTCAAAAGGTAACCTTTAGTAACACAAAGGTAAATAGCTCTTTAGGGCTGCACACAGTCATCTCTCAGTCTTCTAGGATAGTCAGCAAAACTGCATAGGACAAATGGTAGTATTGATCCATAAAGCCTTGGCTTTGAGGATTACCATAATTTATAAATTTGTATTTAGTTGCTGTTCTAGCCAGAGCAACTGATACTAAAATCACAATTAAGAGAATGAGCAAAACAAGATGAACCTTATAGGAAAAATTGCAATGTTAGAGGAGAGGAGGCTGGGGGGGGGGGGGGGATTCCAATTTGAAAACCAGTTTGAAAAATGGGTCTTTACGTAAGGGTGAAAAGTAGATGGGGGAAGAGAAACTTTCAGGGATAAGAGGCGAGAAGAGAGAAAGCACTAACCCATGAATAAGTCTGGTTAATTCAGGGCATGCTAAAGCACTTCATGAGACATAGAGCTTAAGGGAGCGGCACAGGGAGTGCTGGGATATAAAGGCAGAGAGATGTGTGAGCAACAGTTTATGTAACATCACTGTGCTGTTTCTGTCCTCTTTCTCCCTTTCCTTCTTTGTACCTCACTCCATGTTTCTTCTCTTTCCCTCCTCTCTCTCTGTTATTGCCAATGTTTAAGGGCCAACGTCTGCTTGGAGAGAGATTATGAAGACTGACATGTTCTTAATCGGCACAAGTCCAAGCAGCCTGAGCTAGGCCTTGGATGAAGCCTAGTGTAACCATAGCAACCCTCTTCTCTTGCATGGCCTGTCATCTACATGGCAATTACCAATCAAGCTATTCAGTTTTAAAGTTAATTGCAATTTTATTATATTATTTTTTTTTTTGCTGCCCATAAATACAAGAAGATAATGGTTGAGATTGTATAGTCAAGTTATAACCTATCTCCCTCCCCCCATAAACAATAATTGGGAACGTCTAATGCTAAAATTCCAAAATCATTCAAGAATAAAACGTACTGTAGAATTGATTAATTCTTAGTTAAATGAGGTTGGGAAATTACGTACAAGATCTCCTATATCTGGATCACAGAAGTTTCAAACTAGAGAATATTCTACAAATCAGTGATCCTATATCAACAGCACACCACAAAATATTTGAACATATTATTGAATTTCAGCTAACTGAAATATACCAAAGAAAAATCCTGTTTCAGCAAGCAATATCCCTCTGGTGTTGCTTCATGACGTTTGTAACACAATAAAATGCTTTACATATCCTGTGAATCACTTAACTCTTCTTACACTGCAGCCCTGAACATTTTCAGCACTATGGACATTTCCCAGCCATTGGATGAAAGTCACTTTTATTTCATCGCTGCCTTCAATTTTTTCAGCACCATGGACACATCCTTTTGTAGTATCCAATTTTCATTGTACTGACCTAAACTCTTTCAGCACCATGGACATCTCCTAACATTTGGAAAAGTGTCATAGCAAACCTAAGTAGCTCTGTGTCTGCCTGGTGGACTGTAATAATAACTAGAAGTTCAAGTAGAAATATAGGTGCTTATGTAGCTGGGTCTACTACCCGGTAGAAATACACTCTTCATGTTGACTGGGTTAGTGTGGCAGATTGGTGGTTGTGGGGAAGCATCTGGAAAGGACATGGGGCTCAAAAAGCCAAATGTTTGGCCAATAGTCATACTAGTAGTGGTGGCTCTTTTGATTGTTGTAGAGTTTAGTGGTTATTTCTTTACGGAAAGAGTTGTAGATGCATGGAACAGTCTCCCAGTGGAGGTGGTAGAGATAGGACAGTATCTGAATTCAAAAAAGCATGGAACAAACACAGAGGATCTCTAAAGGAAAAAAGGGGACTGTTGTAGTGGTTGATATGGAAGGGCAGACTAGATAGGCCATGTGGTCTTTTTCTTCCATCAGGTTTCTATGTTTCTATGTGTCTATTTATTTTTATTTATTGATTTATTTAGCATTTCTTTCATACTGCCTCAAGGTATCAAAGTGGTTTACATTGAACAATTGGGGTAACTTGTCTTCATTGAACTTGAACTCATGCACATTATTATTTAACAATGGTTATAACTTAAAGGCATGAGAAAGGAGATGAGTTTGAACTAGATAGGTGATTTTGCCTGGTAATCTATTCAGGAATGTGGAGTATGAAGGGAAAAATGAATGATGTTGTCCTGAAAAGGGAATAATTTCTTACAATTGGTCACACAGTATGGCTTGGAGCTGGAATATATCCTTGCAGTTGTAGACAAGAATAACTGTATAGATTGGCCATGCCTTCCTCTACTGTAGTCTTTCATGAACCACACTATGGGTGCTTCCTTACTGTTGGGAAAGCTTAATGTCAAGTCTTATACCAGCTGCTGAAATAGCTAAACATTTCAGAATCATGGATACTTTGATAGCTCTGAAAGGAATGTAATCCAGTGGAAATCATGATTCGATCATGATTTATTCGTAATTGCTTAAGTAAGTGTCCAGGAGAGCAAATCTACACAGCTCTCTACAATGATTCCTTTTAATATAAAGCATTTTTCTTACTTTTTAAAATACTTACCTCTCTTTGTAGTGCATTAGTGTGTGGTAAGGCATGCACTGAATCATCCATGTGTGGTTTCCATCAAGGCAGATATAAGAGAGAGGGAGGGATGGACAGTAAGGGAAAGATGAAGTTGATGATTACAGGCTCCTTCATTTCTGAGCACCACTGCATTATTACTGATAATTACAGGGGGATGACTTTATAAGGAGACTCTGACTTGAAGTGTGAAAGCAGGCACCGAAAATTGGCTAAGTTAATCATTTTCATGCATATGTGGCCTCTTCTAAATCATTGACCAGAGGAAAAAATTCTTATGTTGATTTGATGGTAACTCTGTCCATGGGCATACCACCCATGGACAGAGTTTGGGTGGAAAAAGGTTGGAGAACAGACGTATTCTCATAGATTAAAAAATCCTGTACCTTAATCTATGCACATAGATACATAAGATATGCATGATTACTTACACTAGCTCCTGAACAAGTGTAAGTGATTGTGTCTACATTCATGACTTCTCTACCATTTAAGCTAGTATTTATAAAGAAAAGCAGGCAGAGGAAGAGGTCTTCAGGGAAAGCTCAGTGTGTATATAATGTATAATGTCCTTTCTTATAAAGGATGGGAAAGAAAGCAATCCATGCAGAGAGAGAGAGAGAGAGAGAGAGAACAGACTCCTGGCAAATGTTTAATAAGAATGAAATACAGAGGGCGATTATCCAAGACCTAATGAGGGTAAATAATGATTCATCTCAGTGAACTGGCTGTCTGGAAATGACTCTCCATCAATCCAGTTAAAAAGATGTACAGGGATCCACAAAAACAGGGCATTTCATCAACTTCCATGCCATTAACATGCATATTTGAGGCCTATTTTATAAACTAAAAGTACTCACATACTTTAGTTTATAAATTGAGTTATGCCTTTACCCCCCTAGTCTACTTGCAGCTGTTGCGCTAGAGCAGGCATAAATGTATGTGCCTGGATTCCTTAGAAATGCGTGTAAGGGACTCCGAGTATACAGATAACGAGAAAGCCCAGAATCCATTGACTGTCTCCTCTAGTGCCACGTGAAGGGAAGAAGAGACCACAATTACAGAAGAGGGTTCAATTCCTGGCAGATGAGGAACTGCCCAAACTCTGCCTCTGTGAATGCCCGCACTGATAGGATGTACGCTAGGACTTATGCACATGCTTACAGCATAGCGACCACCTAAAGCAGACGCATGAGTCTCATTTGCATATGGAAGCCCTTTAAAATAGGGACTTATGCACGTAAATGGTGCCTATCTTTCTGCGACATCCTTATAAAATCAGCTCCCAAGTGTACATTGGGGAAGACATTCTTTAGGTGGGATCAGAAAATAACACACATAGATTGTATTTTCCATATTATTTTCCAAAAACGTTCTACCCACATGAAAAAGCAGGAGCCAAAATGTCTGGAAGAAGTCTGCATCCATGTCATTTTTAAAGGGAAAGGAGGCGAGTGCTTTCTCCTTGAAATGCTATGAAAAGTTCATGGTTAAAATGGACTATACAATGGAACTGGCAATTTAAAATGTGCCCTCACATTCAATTATAATGAATAAAAGGGGATAAGTGAGTGAGAAAAAAATAGTGTGTGTGAGTAGGGGGTGGGAGAGAAGAATCTTTGCACATGCTGAACTATACTGGCATCCTGGTCTTGGCACCTGCTGGAGAGAGCCATCAGCAAGCTGGGAGACAGCTCCCTCCCCCCTAGGAGAGGGAGCAAGCGGTGGGGGGCTGTCAGCACTGGCCTCCCTACTCTTCCCCCTGGCGCTGTTTAGCCTTGTAATTCTCCTAACGATATGTTTTAATGACATGATATTAACTTGTTAAGCAGCATAGGCAGCAATTTTTCTGTCACATGGGGTCTAACTCCCGCAGTGCCAAAAGGAAAAGAAGTTAAAGATGGCAGGAGACAACTGAGGTCAGTTCTCTCCAGGCAGAAGAGGGCGGGGGAGAACCAGAAATGGATTTCTGTCCCCCTTGGAACAGAATCTGTGGAGCTCTAACGTAGCCCTGTGGAGAAGGAAAAAGCTAGTTTTGTTAATGCATCACAGAATGGACTCCACCATCACTTCCCCCCCCCCCCACCCCACGGGGAAAGAATGCTACTGCCATAGAGAAGGTCTCCTGAATGTATCACAGAAAGGCGGTTTTTATCAAATAAATAAACCTTAAACCTTAAACAGAAAAGTCTGTGAAGAAATAAAAAAGCACTAAGAAGCCTACTGCTGTGTACAAGGCTGGTTTATTGAAAGTTTCACAATGAAATAACATGAGTCTATGAAAAAACTTGGGAAACAAAGGGAAAGCCATTACCACTGGAGGGTCTCCAGGCTGCCTGCCTGCCTGTTGCTCTCCAGACCTATCCTGAACCCTCTCTAGCACAGACCAGTGAGTCATAAGAATCCATACACACATGCACACACACAGAAAAACACTCACCGAAGAGCAATGGGTGGAGGGAGAAGGGGAAGGTTAAGAGGGAGACCAAAGAAGCGAGAGGAGAACAAGAGAGACACAGAAATTAAATGTCAAATACCAAAGCTGAAAATGGAAAGAAAAATGTTTTAATAAAACATGTAAAAAACAGAAAGAATAGGTAGAATGGAAACATTATAAAAAAGAATGTGTGGAAAAGAAAGGAAAGACACAGAGGAGCAGAGAACTTTTAAAAAATAAAGGTTTGAAGGGAACAGAGAAGATTACCATATAGTAGCCTCCCCCGCTAACAAAAATGTCATTAGAACACAATATGCACCTGGATAGAGTCAACAAACAGCTCCTGAAATCACCTGGCAACTGTGAATGTCCTACTTCCCATGATGGATCTATAGTCTACCATCCCTGTTGAGTGAATCCAGGGAGTTACTACAAAATCGTAAAGGACTTTTGAATATTCACAAAATGCATAGGTCAGCTTAAGGCAGATCACAGAAGAGGGACTCAGAGCTGTATAGACAAGAGAGCTCAAAAGCCATTGACTGTCTCCTCCGGTGCCAGGTGAAGGGAGGAAGAGGCCACACTTACAGAGGAACACCCAGAATTTTGACCCTAATCACAAAGGATCCTTTACCCCTCAAAAATTTTCCCTTCAATTGTCTTAAATCCATTGAAAATTAGACATTGGTTGTGATGATAAATTTTATTTCATAAAAAAGCATTTTAGAAAGTTTCACAGGGGTGGTGCCAAGGGAGGAGAAAGACTGATAATTCAGATGTTATGCTACACTCTGGAATTTGTTACCGGAGGATGTAGTAAAGGCTGTTAGTGTAGCTGGGTTTAAAAAAGGTTTGGACAAGTTCCTGGAGGAAAGGTCCATAAACCATTATTAAGAAGGGACCCAGGATATCAATGCTTGACCCAGTACAAGCATTGCGGAACCCGTGTCTTTTGGGGAAACTGCTAGGTACGTGTGACCTAGATTGGCCACTGTTGGAAACAGGATACTGGGCTTGATGGACCTTGGTCTGACCCAGTATGGCATATCTTATGTTCTTATGGCCAAGAGAGCAAATAGAATGCTAGGTATCATAAGGAAAGGAATGGAAAATAAAACCCAATGTTGAAAAGGGTTGGGAGGTCAGGCCTGGTTTTGCCACCTTCCTCCTGTGCTCTCCATTGCATATCTGTACTTCTATTTCCCGTGGCCGTTAAAGACATTAGAAATGCAAGTCTGAAAGATGCACTGGGGGATCAACTAAGGCTGGCTTAGCTTGTCCTCTGGTCACCTTACTCTAAGGCAGTACGTTCCCTCAGAGCGTGAAAGTGAAACTGGCCAGGCTTAGCCTTCCAGGGGGCAAGAGGTATTGAGTAGCATTCTGTAGTGACCAAGGGCCACTAGCCCTCAATGGGAAAGGGCAAAGGTAGGTTGGCACAGTGATTCAGAGGTCCTACCTTCCCTTTGAAAAAGGACCCCTCCCACTTCCCCTAACCTCCCATAATATGGAAATAAAAGAGAAGTTGCTGTCACAACTTGCAGTTATCGCTCCTTTGATATGGTTGGCACTTTCTGTCTAATTCGCTTCAGTTTTTTATTCACTCAATTTTTAATTCTGTTCAGCTTTTTGTTTGCCTTCTCCTTCTCCCTCATGCTCTTTTCCCCTAATCCTCAAAGTAATAGTCTGCAAACTGTACTCTTGGTTTTCCTACTTACATATCTATGTATATACATATATATATATATATCTATATTGGTTTGTTCCTCGTCCTATACAATGCAACCATGATAACCAGATTCGGGTTCTCCTCTGCATAATAATTTCATAGAGGCACATGACGTAGACACACGGTGGTCCCTGAGTGCACCACTTCAAGGGTGCACACGCACACAAACACACACGCATGAGGTGTGAGTCTCAGAGGGGCTGTCGAGAGTCGGGTTTGTGTGAGTCCGGGGAGATACCTCTGCTAGCGTAGTATTCCACTACCTGCTTGGGGACTTCAGCCAGGACACATTTGGCCAGAGCAGAAGCAGGAGCCTGTGAGAGAAAGAAAATGAAAGAGAGAGAGAGAAAGAGAGGGAGAGAAAAGTGTGAACAAGAGAGGAGAAGAAAAGAGAGAGAGAGAGAACAGGGTAGAAGTAGCAGCCACAAAGGGGAGTTCTTTCCTAATATATTCATTCAAAACATCACCCGATAATTCTTTCTGGGACTGGTATCATATTCTTTTCAAACTGCACTGGCTTCTCATCTACTGGCAAATTCAATTCAAAAGCCTGGTTTTGGCGTTCAAAGCACTGCAACTTCAGCGCCTGGCTGTTCCATATGTCCTAGTGTATCACTTCAGACCGTCACAAGCTGCATTTGTGACAGTTCCCTCGCTGAGATCTGCATGATTAGCTCGCACTTGACAATGAGCCTTTTACTGCCGATTTCCAGTATTGCGGAATACCCTGCCAGCTGAGGCCAGGCTTGAATATAGTCTGGCTCACTAGAAATAGAAGTTAGTGAAGATGTACTTCTTTAGGCAGGCAGCTGGGAGCTGAGCTCTAGACCACTTAACTCTTCCGGAGTTATTCTATTTATTCATTCCTTTCTTTCATTTGAGACATATGAAAACTTAGGTGAAATGATGTTAGGCTGCTTTTGAGAGCAGGATTTTTATGTAATGTTTTAAGATTGGTATTATATAACTTTGTTTTTCTGTACCATGGCTCACGTGATATAGAAAGCTGTAATTTGTAACCAAACAAGAAAGGACTCCAGCTGCAGTAGGGTTTCATGAAAATAACCCACCTATAGGAAGGGGGAAAGCAGAAGATGCTGGGCGGGGAGTGAGGCAGCATGCAAGGAAAGTCAAGGGCAATAGGCCACTACTAAGGGGAGAGAGAAGAGGAGGTAAGGGAAAAACAGGGGCAATAAAGTGAGAGACAGGTAACGCTGAAAGGAAAGAATGGGTAAAACAGAGGAAAAGCAAGGCGGAAAAGTGTAACTAATTATTTCAGGCATTTTTCACATACCTTTTTGAAGTCCCTGAAGGGCACAAATTGGACAATGTCTCGGGCCGCAGCCTCTCCCTTGGTGGAGTGGAGAGTCCCGTCATCCCCATCCAACATCCGCATGTCCGAGAAGTCTGCATTGCCCACCCCAACAATGATGATGGACATGGGCAAGTGAGATGCCCGAACCACAGCATCTCGTGTCTCTGCCATGTCGCTCACTACGCCATCAGTAATGATCAGTAGGATGCAGTACTTCTGAGGGAGAGAGACAAGGAAAGGCAAAGAGAGAGAGAACAGAGAGAAAGGGAGAAGATTGAAGAGTGAGATTTCTATGTATTTATTGAAAAAGTTCATTCCACCTTTCCCAAAAGTGGTTAAAAACAGTTTCATTTAGTACCCCCGCCCACTTTAGAGGAAGTCCAGCAGAGAGTTGCTCATCTTTCTTTAATGTACCGCCTCACAGCCCTTCGGCAGCAGAAGTTGGCGAGTTTTCAGAAAATCTGGGGCCCTTATTTCCGATGGGTTGAAGGGGGGGAGACATCCCCGGACCCGGGTGGCCAGGGGGGAGAGGAGACTTCAACATTGTAGTGGTCCAAACCTTTTAGTAATCTAGTCGCTGGGTTCTTTAGGTAGGTGTTTAAAAACTGAAGGGGGCTGTTGGAGATCAGTGTGCTGCCGGGACAGGATGTTTCAGATTCCGTATTTTGATTATTATTATTGTTTTCATTGTTAAACTTATTACTATTACTCGTATACTTATTATGCTATTACTGCTACTAGTCCCTGGGGGTGGGATGGGGGGTGGAGGGGGAGGGGGGATGTTCAATCATGAGCAAGGATTATTGTGCTTTTGAGCCTTGTTAGCGTGAGCTGGTGCTGTAAAAGAAGTTGTGTGTTAATGTTATGTTGTTTAAAGTGTGGATTCTTCAATAAACATTTAATGGAAAAAAATAAAAAACAGTTTCATTTAAAAAGCTTTCAATAGAAATATTATAACAACATAACCAAACAAATACATGAAAAAATAATTATAAAGCTTATTCATATAACTGTCTCTTATGGAAAGATTCAAAATTCCTCAGCAACTTTATATCTAGCAGAAGAGCATTCCGTATGGTTGGTCCAATACATGAGAAAGCTCTCTTCATGGTTGTAAGTAGTCTAGTGTCTGAGGGATGATGGAACAAGGCTTGTTGAGATGACTGTACTACACAGCCTGACCTATATGACAAAACATGAGATTCCAAATATACAGGAGCTATAGAATTAACAATCTATGATGAAGATGGTGAAGCATGAAAGAGAAATGAAAAGAAAGAGAGGGAGGAAGAAGTGGAAAACAAGAGGGGAAGAGTGGCGTCAGAGAAAGAAAGAGAAAATTGCGCAACAAGGCACAATGTGAGAAGGAGGGCGTGCACAGTGGGATGGAAACTCCAGAAACAATGTTCCATGGTTAGAAACCACAGGATGAGTTCCTGATGAGAACTAGATGGGAAGGCAGGAGTTGAGAGGCTAAAATCTTTATCTCATACTGTGGCATGCTGGCTCTTCAATTCCTCCTGAGCCAAAGCTGCCACTCGGTTGATGATGGGCGACACATTGGTGGGACCGTAGAGCTGGATTTTGGGGAGGCAACGTTTATAGGCTTCAATGACACCCACAATTTCTGGAGGAAGAGGAAGAAAGGATTGGAGTGAGCTCAAAAGTCATTAAGACAGAAAAAATAGACAAAAAGAGAGCCAACACTTGGCAGCAAACCTGTATACCAAAACAGCACAAACTGCCATAACTCACACAGCAACAACCCTACCTAGGAAAAATTAACACTGAAAATATTACACAGGACCTAGAATACCAATACACATTTTATTGGGAAGCCAGACTGCTACAGGCCCCTTCACTGAAACTACACACTAGCAGGATCCTGCACATCAGTCACCAGAGCACATAGACAGACCCTCACCAAATGCAAAATAGGGGACCACAAATTAGAAATAGAACCAAGCAGACAAAAATTGAACTGGAAAGCCAGACTCCATACTCAGTGCAACACTGGAGAATTAGAAGCAGAAATGTATTTCATCTTGTACTGAGCACAGTCCAGAGAAGGAAGAGATGCACATTTCCCAAAGAGCAGAGAGAGAAAATCAAAGACTTCCCACCAAAGACTAAGCAGGAAAAACTGATTGTAATCCTGGGGAGAGAGGAGGCCTGGGAGCTTCCACAGCAAAAGGGATTCAGCCACTGCGCTGGAAATGCCACATGAACAGAGACAAGCTGGACCCGCACCAGAACCCAGGAATTGTATTTGAAAGTGACCTTTCTGTACTTTGTAATTTTCCTCCTTTGCCATTAGTTATCGGGCCAGAAACGTAATCTGACTAGGGACAACAGGATCCTTACTTTCTCTAACCAATTTATTTATTAGCATTTATATACTGCTTTTTCCAAAGATCAAATGTGGTTTACATTAAACAACAGGGTCAATTACATATAGCAGCTCCAAACTATGTATAGAAACATTGAACATTAAACTTAGGCTGAAGCAATTAGGCAGGCAATTTTCACTCGGCTGCCTAGTGGCAGAGATAAATCAGTGGTTTTGTGCTGACTGAAGCCTGCCTCCTAAAACTTTTTAAAGTGTACAGTATGAAGTATTTTTTGTGCAAAAACCCTGGTCTCTGGGTGTAAAAGGTCCCTTATAAAATCACTCCTTGGATCGCTAGTATAAATGTGTACTTTCATGTGACCCACGTGTTCAGGGGTATAGTATGGGTGGCATGTGCATGTGTGGTTTCTAAATTACGCACCTATGTGCCTACTCCAGCCACATAGATTTACCCCTGTTATAAAAATCACCCTCCACATGCTGGGAGGAGCGCCTGGAGAGAGATGGGTGACTAGGACAGGAATCTGTGACATCCTACCTTCACACTCTGCATTGGCTGGGCTGAAGTTAATAGCAAAATCATGAGACACCTACAGAAAGAAGAAAAGGGAAAGAAATGAAGATAAAGGTGCACATAGAAAGACAAAGAGAATGTGGTATGCTTAACAGTTCTGTTCTGGCCTCCCCCTGCTCGACTGAGATGTGATACCAGAGTCTCGTAATTGTCTATATTCCACATGCATCACCTTATGCTTTTGCCCCTCCCCCCAAAACTCTTCTAACATTACCTCGTAATCAGGAGGTATCCGAGCACCAAAACCAAAAGCCGGGAATCGCTTGTCGCTGAAAGATAAAATGAAAACGGATGATAGGTAAAACAGAAGACAGGAAGAGAGTGAGACCAAGCAAAGAGATTAACATAGGGAGGCAGAGCCAGAAACAGGCAGAAAGAGAAAAAAAGGGAGCAAGACAGCTAAACTAGTTCTAGCACTAGTCGAAAGCATCATTCAACCAATATCCTTACATGGAGTGACGTCTGGCCTACCTGATTAAAGCTGAAAGATCCCCAGCGGACAGAACTCCAATGGGAACCCTGCAGCCCCCATTTGGCACTCAACCTGCCACCTACATAGATTCTTCCTTCAACAGAACAGAATTAGGATGTTTCCCTTACTAATTGCTCTACAAACAAGAATATGCAAATTCTGGTATTGCCTCACTTAACAGCAACATAAACTCTCTCTCTGCTACCAGGTTCTTTTTGATGCAATATGAACCCCTCCAAAAAAAGCACACTGGGCATGTATGTGGCAAATTTCTACAGCATAATAACACTAATTGCCAAGACTCGCCAGCAACAACCCTAGAAACATAGAAACATGATGGCAGAAAAAGACCACATGGCCTATCCAGTCGGCCCTTCCATACCAACTACTATAGTCCCTTTTTTAACCTTTAGAGATCTGTGTCTGTCTCATGCTTTCTTGAATTCAGATACTGTCCTAGTCTTTACTACCTCCACTGGGAGACTATTTCACATATCTACTACTCTTTCCATAAAGAAATATTTCCGTATATTACTCCTGAGTCTATCCCCTTTATAGAAACATAAAGGCAGCTCTGGACACTGGTCCTAGAGAACTAATATTCCTCCTACTGGGAGAAGAGACCAAGCTGGATTGCTACAGATCTCTAAACAGAAATTACATGTTAGCAGAATCACTCACTTCACATCACATATACAGAACATAAACAGACTCACCAAATACAGGATAAGGGACCACCGTTTAGAAAAAGAAATATGGAGACAAAAACTGAACTGGAAACTCCAAGAAGCTTCATTCTGCATGCAGTGCAATGCCAGAGAGAAACAAATCTATTTCCTTTTACATTAGCTAGAGGGAGAGGGAGAGAAGGATCCTGAGGCAACTGCCTCTACCTGTCATAGTCCTGACAGATCTCTCCCACAGCTGAAAGTGCCTTGAGGTATTCGTTGGGCTCAGTGGGGTTGATAAAATGCAGGGACTGGTCATTCCGAGGATCCCCGTTCGAGGCTGTGAAGTCAATAGCTACCTGTGGAAGGAGACAGCATCAGTATTCAAAACGAAACCTGATTTATACTACTATAAATCCTGGTGACAAGTTCAGAGAAGCTTTATATTTACTTTCCTCAAACATAAAACCATTCTGTAAGCAGCAGTCCTAATGAGAAAAGACAAACATTTACTTAGCAACATCCAGGTCGATATTCAAAGGGAATTATCCTGATAACAGCAGCCATTATCCAGATGGGTCCCTTAAGTGGCATTATCTGTGGTTTCCGTGCCACTGAAAATCCTTCCAGACTGCCTTGCGGTATCTGCATAGTGCCAGGGCGACGCCTGGGTCTAGCACCGAGTTAACTGGAGAGTGGTGATATTCAGTCCACTACTTGGATAACAAACCAGATAAACTTTAGGTTGGCAAGAAAGCAGTCCTAACTTTATCCAGCTAACAACCTGAGTATTGCCACTCTCTGGATAACTCTGAGTACTTTTATAAAGTCATGCCTAGTTAACTGGCATTTTCATGTGCCTATTTATGCCTGTTTTATAAAGTTAAGTCTGTGTGCACTTGATTTTATAAAATACCATCATAAGTGAACAAGAACGTGCCTTAAGTTGAGGTGTGATCACTTACATCAGCCCACGACTACTTTTTGCAACTTAGTGCATAAATGATCATGTCCTATAATTAATGCACATACTTGCTTGCACACCCATGCTTTGCCAAACCTCCACCCATATGTACTCCACCCCCCAGTGAAAGTTGCACCATGCAAACAATGCATGTCCTTCTACGTTAGTTGGTAATTTATAGGAGGTTACCAACATGCAAAAATGACTAAAATATGGGCATTTATGTGTATTGTTAAGAACATGAGAACAGAAGATGTGTCATACTGGGTCAGACCAAGGTCCATCAAGCCCAGTATCCTGTTTCCAACAGTGGCCAATCTAGGTCACAAGTACTTAGCAGTTTTCCCAAAAGACACAGGCTCCACAATGCTTGTATTGGGTCAAGCAGTGGATATTCTGGGTCCCCTTCAATAATGGTTTATGGACCTTTTCTCCAGGAACTTGTCCAAACCTTTTTTAAACCCGGCTACACTAACAGTTTTTACTACATCCTCCAGTAGCAAATTCCAGAGTTTGATTACACGTTGAGTGAAAAAATATTTTCTCTTATTAGTCTTAAATAGGTTACCCTGTAGCTTTATTACACGCCCCCTAGTCTTTTTATATTTTGATAGTGTAAACAATCGATCTACATTTACCCGTTCCACTCCATTCATTAATTTATAGACCTCTATCATATCTCCTCTCAGCCGTCTCTTTTCAAGGTTGAAGAGCAATAACCTTTATAGCCTCTCTTCATAGGGGTATCCTTCCAACCCCTTTACCATTTTGGTGGCTCTTCACTGTACCTTTTCAAATAATGCCATATCCTTTTTAAGATACAGTGACCAGAATTGCACACAATACTGAAGGTGCGGTCGCACCATGGTACGATACAGAGGCATTATAATATCCTTTGTTTTATTCTCCATTCCTTTCCGTAGGATACCTAGCATTATATTTGCTCTCTTGGCCGCCACTGCACACTGGGCAGAGGGTTTTAACATGTTATCCACGATGGCGTCTAAATCTTTTTCCTGGGTGGTGGTTCCTAATGTGGAGCCTTGCATCGTGTAACCATAGTTTGGGTTTTTCTTTTCTAGGTGCATAACCTTGCACTTGTCCACATTAAATTTCATGTGCCATTTGGATGCCCAGTCTTCCAATTTATCAAGGTTCTCTTGCAATTTTCCACAATCCTCATAGGTTTTAACAACTTTGAATAGTTTTGTGTCATCTGCAAATTTGATAACCTCACTCATTATTCCCATTTCAGATCATTTATGAATATGCTAAAAGCAGCGGACCCAGCATAGATCCCTGGGGTACTCCACTATTCACCTTTCTCCATTGGAAAAATTGTCCATTTAGCCCTACCCTCTGCTTTTTATTTTGTAACCAATTCCTGATCCACAATAGTACACTGCCTCCTATCCCATAACTTTTTAATTTTGCCAAAAGTCTCTCATGAGGGACCTTGTCAAAGGCTTTCTGAAAGTCCAGATACACTATATGAACCTACTCACCTTTGTCTACCTGTTTATTCATACTTTCCAAAAAATAGAACAGATTAGTAAGACAAGACGTTCCTTGGCTAAAGCCATGTTGGCTGTCTCCCATTAAGCCATGAGTATCTACATGTTCAGTAATTTTGTTCTTTATAATGGTTTCCACCATTTTCCCTTGTACTAACGTCAGGCTCACTGGTCTGTAGTTTCCCGGATCACCCCTGGAACCCTTTTTAAAAATTGGCGTTATATTGGCCATCCTCCAGTCTTCATGTATTACAGATGATTTTAATGATAGTTCACAGATCACTAATAGTAGGTCTGCAATCTCATATTTCAGTTCTTTCATCACCCTTGGATGTATACCATCCAGTCCAGGTGATTTGTTACTCTTCAGTTTATCAACTAGTTGTAATACATCTTCCCGGTGTATCGATATTTCTTTCAATTCTTCCACAGCATCTCCTTTAAATATCATTTCAGTCATGGGTAACATTCCTACATCTTCCTCAGTAAAGACCGAAGCAAAAGAATTCATTCAGTCTCTCTGCTATGTAAATTCTGTACTGCTCGCTATTTAGCATTTTATTTAAGTGCCATGGTTGTCATCTAAAAAATGTCAACTATGGTGTTTAAATATTGACCTTATATAAGTTGCACCAGACAAGAAACCTAAGGACCATTTCTTATCTATCCTGTTTCATTGGTTGTGCAGTTCTATAGACCACAGTTCATCGTTGGCTTTCTCTTCTTTGCCTGTCACACCATTTCTTAAAGTCTTTTGTTGTCCCCATTCCCTCTCAAGGAGGCTTGTTTCTTGCATCCACCACCTTCTCAGTGAAGAAATATTTTTTGATGTTACTTCTGTGTAAAACCTTCCTCCAGTTGAGTTACCAAGACCAGTACTTGGACCCCTCCAGGACTATCTCCTGCTGGGGCTCCCTTCCAGCTCTGGTAAGTATCTATGTGCTTTTCCATGTTATTGTTGTTGCTGTTAAGTGCCGTCGAGTCGGAGTCGACTCATGGTGACCCTCTGGATAGCTATCCTAAATTGTGCTCGGTCTTCAGTCAGGCGGCTCATTGTTGACAGACTGGTACCCGTAGCTGCTGTTATTGTATCGATCCATCTCATTGCTGGCCTTCCTCTTTTGCGTTGACCTTCTATCTTGCCAAGCATGATGTCTTTCTCTAATGATCTCTCTCTTCGCATGATGTGTCCAAAGTATGAAAGTCAAAGTCTTGTCATCTGAGCTTCTAAAGAAAGCTTAGGTTTGATCTCCTCTAGTACCGACTGGTTTGTTCTTCAGGCAGTCCATGGTATACACAGTATTCGCCGCCAGCACCATAATTCAAAGGCATCAATTTTCTTCCTGTCTATCTTTTTCACTGTCCAGCTTTCACATCCATATGATGTTATTGAAAATACCATGGCTTGAACAAGTCAAATCTTTATATGGAGAGAGACATCTCTGCTCTTGAGAATCTTATCTAGGTCTTTCATAGCCATTCTGCCAAGAGCAATGCGTCATCTGATTTCTTGACTGCTTGTTGCTTCTTTATTGATAGTTGATCCAAGTAGGTTAAAGTTGTTCATAATTTCAATTTCTTCTCCTTCAACGATGAACCTGTTGATTATGCCAGTTGTCATGATCTTTGTCTTCTTTACATTTAGGTGCAGACTCATTTTGAGACTATGTTCTTTGATTGTGAGAAGCAAATGTTTCAGATCATCTTCACTTTCAGCCAGTAATGTGGTATCATTAGCATAGCGAAGGTTGTTGATGAGTCTTCCACCAATCTTCACACCTCTGTTGTCTTCATACAATCCTGCTTCTCTGATGATTTGTTCTGCATATAAATTAAACAGGTAGGGGGAAAGTATGCAGCCTTGTCTTACACCTTTGCTTATTTTAAACCATTCTGTTTCTCCTTGTTCCGTTCGAACTGTTGCTTCTTGATCAATACTGTAAATTTAAAGGGCTGATGTCTTATGAGAGGGTAAACATGTTCTGTTTTTAGTGATTTTTAAACTGCTTTGTCTTCATATAGAACGGTGGTATAAGAAATACCAACATATATATATAAACATAACAGCAGTAGTGGTCTGCTGGTTGGCTATGACCTTGTACATGCCATGACCTAAATGTGGTGTGTTCCCTTTTGTCTTTTGCAGACTGACCTGGACCTGATCACCATCTTTCTGGATCAGCGATAAAAGTGAGACATCCACCCTCTTGGCTACTGAAGAGCCAGTCTCTGAGCTTCCAGGTTCCCCATTGGTTATTGAAGGGTCCTGAGGCATATGAAGGATTGAGAGACCAGCTGGGGCTAGTCATGTCCAGTTGCCCTATGACTACTTTGCTTTGCAATCTTCACTTCCTTAGTGTGGCCATGAGACTTGTGCTTTCAGGCGGCGGTAAGATAAGAACTATGTGGCGCAGATTTATTTGGGAGCACTAGTATGTGAGTGGTTATAGACTGTGCGTTCCCTCTTTGTATCTCTGTCCTTTTTAACTCTTTGTTTCATGGAAAGAAAAACATATGCTGTTTATGTGTGAAATATGCGTCATTCAGTAGCTAATCTTTTGTCTTCTATAGATTCTGTCCTTTATGGTGTACAAGGTAGCACACCAGGATAATCTGCTCTCTAGGAGCCAGAGAGAGATCCAGCAAATGAGTGAAAGCTCTGCTGCTGTGTAAACACAGGGGAGTGCCTAGGGGAAGCCTACGTTCCCTTAAGAGCATATCCACTCTGGTTCACCTTAAGAAAGTTAAGGCAGTGAAGCCTAGTCAGGAGGGTGTGGTCCAGGTAGGCAGCATAGAAACTCTTAGTGGAAGAAAGTCAGGGAAGCTCCATGAGGAAGCCAAGAGAAGTGTAATTCCTTCCTAGCAATCCTCGCTGTAGGAAGTACCAAGACCCTGCTCAGGGATGCTTTCAATGGCCTTTGGGTGGAGAAACCCATTGGTTGAATGGCTTTAAGATAGAGCTTTAAGGTAGGGTTGCGGCTTTAACTCTGTTAATGTGGGAAAGGAGGGATTAAAAGTGGGAGTCAGGCTGGGGCTTTGTTTGTTGTACTAGTTACTGAGGGATAAATTCCAGAGCCAGCTAGCAGGAGAAGCAGGTTTGGTGTTTAATTGTTGGGAATAGTGTTTCCAATTGGCTCCAGATGTGCCTGACAGGCTTGATCCAGTCCTGGGTTTACCCCATTGCATGCAGGGATATGTAGTTCTGATTTCTCCATTGCACTTCATAAGAAAAACAAGACTACATGTCCTTGCATGCAGTGGGGTCAATCCAGGATTGGATCAAGCCTATCGGGCACATCTAGAGCCAGTTGGCAACCCTAATTGTACTGTACCACACATAATATTTCAAAGGGGAAACTCTGTGAGGAGTTTTCAGTCAGGCAGCAGAGCTTGTGAGCCCTACAAAGGACTGAGTCTTCTAGTCCATATTTTCCCTGTAATATGCATAGTAGTGTTCTACCCAGTCCTACTATTGGGAGGGGGGGGGGGCATGAAGGAGGTCCCCCAGAATGTACCTGCCTCTCGTGATTGAAACTGTGATTGACACACCGTCCACAAGGTAGGAACACAGACAGAGGACTCCGAGATGCCTTGGAGTGAATGTTGCATCCTCTAATTCCATGAAAATGTACTTTAAATTTAAGAATCACATTTAAAGCTTTTTGAAAATTCAAGTGTATTAAGTCAACTGTATTCCACTTATGCTGAAGATGGGAAACAGCGTTTCTAATACACTTGCTATTAAAATTCTAGCTTGTTTTACTGTTTCTCTATCCTTTTCTTTAAAATCCCTTTATTTTCTCTCCATACCGTGAAATGGATTTGACATCCACCCATGATGTAATCCAGGAAACTGTGAACTTTTTCCAACTGCAAGGAAAGAATAATAGAAAGGTTACACACTGCAAGGGTGTCTTCACGGTTCAATGCCGTCACGCGGTCATTCTCAAATGCTCTCCGTAAAACTCATCCATTCTCCAGGGAATTCAGCCACCCAGCCATTGTCAACAATTACATTGCCATGCTTAACCATACTACATAAAATGTCAGCCATTCTCAGCTACACAACTATTTATTTGTAACAATTCTCCATAAAATTCAAATGCTTTCCTATTCTCAACTATACAACCATTGTCAACCACCAAATTGCCATTTTTAACCATTCTTCCTAAAATTCAACCATTTGTAACCATACTCCATAAAATTCAATCATTCTTGATCATACTCAAACATGCAGTCATCCATTTCCAGAAGTTAGTATTAAATCAAAACTCGTACCCACCACCCTAATCTCCGAAATGTAGAGAGAGGGGCCATTCAGCCTCTACTTACTGTGCACTGTGTGAGCATAACCACACCAGAGTTCCTATAATTTTTTTTCTTCCCTTTGTATTTAGGGTTTATACATTCCCACTGCACCTGCACAGAGGCCAAAAAACGGGAGGGGGGGGGGAGGAGAGATTCAGTTTGCGTTATTCTTTACTTAAGTGCAAGTATTTTGTGTCATGCCTCCATCCCATTCTCCACCCAAAGTTGTCCCATTCTGGGATGTTTTTTATTTTTCAGTGTGATTTCCAAACTATTATCCGTGAACTGGCCAGTGTAGCCGTCTATCCCCCTTCCTGACGTTTCTTGGTTAGGAAGGAAGTCATGCATACCTCTGACCCTGTGGAGCCACTTTGCATTTCCTTAAAGGTTGTAGAAAACTCTCCAATAAAATCGTGTTTTCCACTGGAATCATAGTCATAAATAATGAACTGTGTGGAAAGAGGGAGAGAGAAATATATCAAAAAGGTGAGATGGTGAGTGACGCTGTGAGTAATGGAATTAAGTATCTTCCCTCTTCCATGCTCATGCCATCCTATCCTCTAAATCTTACTTTCAGGATCTTGTGTGGGTCACAGCTACAGAGGGTATGCAGAGAAACTCGGAATGGCTCCCATTTGGGGTTCAAGTTGTTTTTCACCATCTAGAGGTAGAAGAGATCCAAAAGCAATTTTAAAATGAAGTGTCTCAAGGAATGCAGACATTCTACCCCAGCGATGAATCTGTGACATTCAAAAACTCTCTTTTCATCCACAATCGCTAGGAATCTGACTGAGGGAACGTGCAGGATTCCACTTTTTACCATCACAGGACATACAGCAATTTTACTGTCCTTCATCAGCAGGGACCCAATCTACAAGACATGTAACCATTCTATTCTCTACCATTCTTCAGAGACACAACTCATGGGATATGCAAGGATTTCACTTTTCATAGTCACTGAACCTCTCTCAAGAACAGATGACTCCACTGGACCCTAGAGTCTGAGGAAGGCATTTTCTGTCTTCTGGGATTGGGACGTCTAGGCCATTGCTTCTCACACCTCTCCTGGAGGCACATCTAGCCAGTCGGGATTTCAGGATTACCACACTGATTATGTATGAGGTAGATTTGTATATATTGGAGACCTATTGTATGCAAATCTACTCATGAATATTTGTTGTGATAATCCCAAAAACCCAACTAGCTAGGTGCACCTCCAGGAGAGGGTTGAGAAGCACTGCTCTAGGCCACCACAGAACCTTGGATATCTCCATGTTGATTTGGTATACTCCTCACCTCTGTTCTCCTCACCAACTGTTCACTCCCGTTACTGTTGAGCTTGTAGATTTCCATGAAAGGGTCTGATTTACTAAACAAATCCTAAAAAATGAAAAACAATAAGAAAGCAAAATCACACCAAGTGTAAATGGAGGAAACCAAAGAGGAGACCTTGACTCATGGCAGTTTAAGGATGACATACCTTGTTGTCAAGTTTCTGGGCCTGGAAAGCCAGCTGCACAAAGTCATTGGTTCCTGAGATTTCTTCAGCAGTGATCTGTTATGATGGGAACAGAAATCAACACAGGTATTTGTCATAGCAATGTCAGGAGGAAATCCATGCACCGATGTGAGTCATGAAAGAGAGATGAGAGAGAAAATGGCCAGGGAAGAGGAATAGTCATGCACCAAAGTATCTCAGGCAGGAGAGAGGACTTAGGCAGTGATCTCTCCACACTTTTAACCCTAGGACTGAAACTAAACCACTTGGAGATCAAACATCTGCTTGATCTGCTCTTTTTATCTGCAAGACAACCGAACTTGTTAGAGACCTATGGCAAAATCACAGGCCCATTGGTGAACCGGGAAAAGAAAAGCTATAATTTCCAGATAAAGAATCACCAATGCAAATTGAAATTTTACCTCAATGACCAAGACTATGCATACCTCTATCTGACATGTAGTGTGTAATTTTTATGAAAGGCCAGCTCACTTGTTTGGCAGATATGCATGTAAGTTATTCCTAAGGCAACATATGCACATATCGGCCTTAATAAAATAACCCTGGGGAAGATACAGCACACATTTCCTGGTTTTCTTAATGCACTCATACACATATTTCACAAAATAGTTGCATAAGTGTAAAACCTGCTCAAATTCTGCCCCCTGCAATATTGCTGCCCATATTGCATAAGCTTATTTATATGTGCATAAAATGCTGTTTTAGGCACAAAAACGCCTTATAAAATTAATTCCCACATGTATCTGGGAGTTTTATACTGGCTATAACGACGGTCACAAAAAAATGGTACATTCTTAGACACTGATTAAGATGTTCCTCTTGCAGCTTGGAAGGCATTTTGGGCATAAACATAGGATGAAGTCAGTGAAGGTGCTGCCCATGGTCCAGTGGCAATGGGACAATTTGGGTATTTCTGTAAAGCATTCATCACTAACCATCACCCAAAAGTGCTTTCATCAGTTAATATTTTTCTGTGTATGCACGGATAGCCTTTTTTGCTGGATTTATTAGGTCCTGCTGGTGCACATGCTGAAGTCCTCACAATTAGGAGGTTTCTTAAAATAGACACAGGATGAGTATTCTTCCAAATGAACTTCTGAAACCCCTGCAAGATGATCAGGAAATTAAAGGCTTGCCCTTATGCATGCCATTTAGTGTTTCATACCTAGGATGCAATAAAGAAACCCATGGCCCGTTCTGACACCTCTGTAAAATTATTCAACAGCATCCTTCAACCAATTCTCCTTTAATGGGAGGGAAGCCTGGGGACCTTCTTTAACTCAATTATATAAAATAGGACAGAATTCTGATAGGATCCCTGCCCATCCACCGAAAAGTCAATGAGTGCAGAATACCAAGGACGCTTCCCCTTACTAATCACATACATAGAAAGTATATTTTATTTATTTATTATTTATTTGTGTATTTTATATACCGCTATATCAAGTAATCATAGCGGGTTACAATTAAAATACGCAATACATTAAATATTGTAACAATAAATGGTGCAATAACAGGCAATCAAGAAAGATTTACCTTATATACAGCATATTTACAGTTCTGTTGATTGATTAATATTCGTCAGTACAGGATGGGGGTTAAGGGATGGGTGATTTATTGACCAGTTTGATTGGTTCGATAACCTAGTGGCAAGGAGGGGGAAAAATTA
The DNA here is from genome assembly GCA_033557465.1 of Ichthyophis bannanicus. Classification (NCBI taxonomy): domain Eukaryota; kingdom Metazoa; phylum Chordata; class Amphibia; order Gymnophiona; family Ichthyophiidae; genus Ichthyophis; species Ichthyophis bannanicus. Next base: position 130,474,763 of record CM066048.1, read on the forward strand.
TGTTGGGTCAGTGAGAGTTGTAGTTTCATTTTGACCAAAATGTTCTGTGAAGAGATGTGTTTTGAGTTGGGAGCGGAACGAGGCTAAGTCTGTAATGTTTCGGAGACTGGGTGGTAGGGAGCTCCAGAGCATTGGTGATATAAACTCGAATGCTCAGCTGCCGGTGCACTGTTTAGACTTAATGGAAAGCTGATGAGGTAGAGAGAGTTTTGGTCATTTGTTCTCTTAGTCCATTGATGGGGGCCACTTTAATTAATTAGGAAAGGGTTTGGGGAGCTATTTTTCTGATGAACCTGATATTCGCCTCAGCAACTCTGACAGAAACTTCCTCCTGTACTAGGTACTTTGTTATGCAACACAAAACTCTGTAAAAAGTACACTCAGCGCTTAGGCAGCAAAGCTCCCATAGTATTACACAACTCACAAAGCAACAGCCCTACCTAGCAAAAGGCAGCCCTGCAAATATTCCACAGGGCCCCAGAACACCAACACATCTCCTACAGGGAAAACAAAACATAACAAGTCGGACTGATATGGATCCTTATACAGAAAATAAACACTAGCAGAAGCCCTCATCTTGGTCACACGTGCACAGCACAGATAGACCTTCACCAAATACAGATTAAGGGACAGTCGCAAATTAGAGAGATGTGCAGGCCAAAACTGAAGTTAGACTGTGCGTGTAGAACGAGAAGCAGAAATGCTTTCTCCCCAATGCCAAGTCCAAAGTTTATTCTTTGGACTTCTAATCGCCTTTCCTATAGTTAGAGCTGCAGGCTGAGAGCCAAGGTTCAAAAATCATTCTTCCTACTGGCATTCTGTGACCTCGGGCAAGTCACTTTACCCTATGTTGCCTCCGGTACAAACTTAGATTGTAAGTCTGCTGGGGACAGGGAAACGCCTAATATCCCTGAAAGTAACTTGATGTGAGCTAAATTGAAATAAAGAAATTAAATGCGTAGCATGAATGAAATCTCAATAAGAGCACAAGCACTAAAATAAGAAGTGAAATTACAAAATGACAGAGCAGGAAACAATCTATTAAAACTCAACTCTGCATCGTAGAGAAATCTAAACTCCATAATTCAGGCTAAAGAACCTTCAAAATCGAAACAAAGCTAAAGCTCAATAATACATACGTAGACCTAAAAATAGATAGAGACGCACAATTCCCACAGCGGAGAGAGAAAATCAAAGATTCTACAAAAAACGTGCAGAAAAAACTGCTTAACCCTGAGGAAAGAAAAGCAGCAGCTACAGCAGGAAACTTCACAGCATCCTGTAACCAGACCACAAGCGTAACCTGCGCAGAAACAATGTTCCCTCTAAGCTATGTGGGAGGTGTCCATCCGTATCCGTACCATCGGGAGTGGGCGCATCAATATTGCTTTTTCAGTTGTGAGAGGCAGACAGGTTCTGTGGACACCCAGAGGACCTGCCTGACAGTATAATGTTGACGCACTGGCAGGAATGTGGACGAAGGGCTCCTGTGAAGCTTCGAGGGAATATGCAGCAGAACCCCGGAATCACCCTCATTTCTCTTCTGTACTGCAATCTTTTTCCCTTTTACCACTTATGTAGCAATTGGCAAACTACCCAAAGTCAGAGAGCACTCTCTACCAGCGCCCTTCCACCAGTTCTCAGAGGAGAAGTGTGGAGGCTTTGGACGAGCACTGCACTGCCCTGAGCTGTTTGATTTAATGTCATTGCCACCGCTGTAGGTCCCGAGAGGGGCACCAGTGGCAGAGTGTGAGCGAGGGGGGGGGGACGACAAGAGGTTACCTAGGGTGCGACATATCCTTGCACTGGCCCTGTTGGCGAGATCTCATGTGAAGTACTGTGGGCAGTATTGGAGATCACACCTTCAAAAAGATATAAACGGGATGGAGTTGGTGCAGAGGGTGGCTACTAAAATGGTCCATGGGTTTGTCATAAGGCTTATGGAGTCAAACGTAAAGCTCTTAATATGCATACTTTGGAAGAAAGGCAGGAAAGGGGAAATATAATAGAGACATTTTAATACTTCTGTGGCATAAATGTATAAGAGGAGAGCCTCTTTCATTTGAAAGCAAGCTCTGCAATGAGGGGGCATAGGATGAAGGTGAAAGGGGATAAACTCTGGAGTAATCTAAGGAAATATGTCTTTACGGAAAGAGTGTTGGATGCGTGGAATAGTCTCCCAGTGGAGGTAGTAGAGACGAGGACAGTATCTAAATTCAAAAAAGCATGAGACAAACCCAGAAGATCTCTAAAGGAAAGGACTGTAAAGCTTAGTAGCTGATATGGTTGGGCAGCGTGGATAAGCCATATGGTCTTTATCTGCTGTTACTTTTATATGTTTCCATGGGTCGATATTCAAAAGGATTTATGCAATTCACAGGACCTGTAAACTGCATAAACCCTAGTGAGCATGCTCTTCAGTGAAGCTAATTGGATACTGCCACTAAATATCCCCACAGACTACCTTGGCACAATCCAGTTAGTGCTGGGATGGTGCATGAGCAGAGCTGGGGCGGTCCTGTTACCTATCCAGTTAATGGCAATATTCAGCTTGCTAACATAGTAGCATAGTACATGATGTCAGATAAAGACCAGCATGGTCCATCTAGTCCACCCAGCAAGGCGGCAAGTGTAAGTGCACCTGCAGCTCCGTGCAGGTCACCTCTCTCCATGCCTTTGTTTAGGGGTGTACTCACCGCTCCATGTAGGTCACCCCTAATTGAAGATAGGTATCTGCATAAAATTCAAGGGCTGTCCTAACCTTTTTACTATCTGGTTAGCGGCTAAGTATCACTGCAAACTGGCTAGCAAAATATGTGAGCGGCAAAAGAAGACATTCACTTAGCCCTCCATTGCCTAAATTGTAAGCCCTCCGAGGACAGGAAATGAACTACTGCTGGAAAGGCGTGAACTAAATAGGAGTGAAAATTCAGCACTGGACACCAGATAGGTTCTGGTGTCGAATATCTCGTATCATTTTTGCTTGCTGCAGTCAGACATTTTAGCAGTGACGACTGCTGTGGGATGACTATCAATCCCTATTTTCCCATGTGCATTTTATCCTCTGCTCAATGTAGATAAAGTGTATATAGTAACACGGTATATAAAGACCGAAAGGACCCATGTGGATTGCCCAATAAGGTGGTTAGAGTTGTAACTGTGCATGTTATCCCCCCATGCCTGCTGCTCCCTGCAGGTTATATTTATTCACATATTGGGAAGACCATTTTCAAATGGCTCACTTTTTTTTTTTCCCAAGTAAATCAATATTTACCTGGATAAATGGCTTTTGAAATTGCCTTTTCTATGGCAATGGATGTACAAATCGCCAGATCAAAAACAGCTGCCAGGTAAGAAAGAAATCTACACACCAAAGTTTCTCACAGTGAGAGAGAAGAAGTCACCTACTCTGACTTTAAAAATCTCCCTTAGTTATTGACAGAAACGAGAAGACCATTTGGCAAAATGCAGAGGAGAGAGCTAGGTGGTCATTTAGAGGGAGAATGAGAGGTTCAGCTAACAAAAGAAAATCCGAAGGCCTTGTTCATTGGTTGGTGAGGTCTATTCATTGTCAAGTGAGGTTGAACAAGAAAATAGGAAAAGGAAAGGGTTACACTTTCCACATACTATACCGTGATGGTTGACTTCCCTGCGGATTTTCCATTCTTCAGTTGAAGTGGTTTGGTGATCTTGGTTTGTGAAACAATCTAAGGGAGAAGTAGTTTACAGTCAGTATAGAGACAATTGTGTTTGTATGTTCAGGCATCTAGATGGTGACTGACGTTTTGGGTGGATGAGGGATGGATGCAGACTAAGTGTGGGATGGATGGTGGCTGTACAGAAACCATAGTGTTGAGTAGACTGACAGTGGAGCATTAGATGGATAGAAAGTAAGGCAGAGGGTGGATTGTTGATGATGGACATAAACTATTTAGGTGGATGAAGAAAGGAATTTAGAGTAGATGGAGACTGATATGGAGCACAGGGATGAAAGGTGGAACATTGAGTGGATGGACAATGCAATTTTTTGTTGAATGGATAGAAGGTTGTGTAGATGGTGGTGGTATCAGAGAGAGTGAACAGGAAGAGAAAAACAATAAAGATGGAAATTACTGATAAGCTTAATAGACAGATGAAAATACAGAATTAAAATTAACAAATCCAATGAACATCTAAATGGTTAACCTAACTGGGCAGCCAAAGAGCCAGGTCTGGTGGATGAGCTCACCTGTCCAAGTGTGCACTCTGCAGAACCCAGGAAACAGTCGTCTCTAGTTCCCACACTGGTAGAATCTTCAGCATCGTACACTTCAAAGAGCAAGTTCTGCATCTCTTCAAAGTAGTAATCCACGGCAAAGATCTTGGAATACACAGGACTCAGGTTGCTCTTCATGACTTCAGTTTTGTCCACCTGAAATAGGGGGTAAAGGGTAATCAGCTAGATATGGATAAGGTTGAGCCAGTTGACACCAGGAAATTAAAAAGCCATAGGATAGGAGGCAATGTCTTAGTTTGGACTGATAACTGATGAAAAGCTAGGAAACCGAAGGCTTGATGCAGCAAAGTGGCGATAGCACAGTATTTGCACACACGCTTTCTGTTCTAGTGTGGGCACAGAATGCAGGAAAGCATCTAATGCGAGCGTAAGTGCTGTGCAAATGGCAGCGCACAGCACATTTAAATCTATCGAAATGGCTGATAATGAATCAATTAGCTACGCAGAGAAGTGCACAGAAGACCTGAACGCTGAGCTCAATGCTGGGATTTTAACACAAGGTCTGAGGAGACGTGAAGGGTTAGTTCATAAGGCTGCGGTCAGTACTGGTGAGGAATTTATACCTGTTTCTTGGGCATGCAGCATCCACAACTTTTTTTTCTGGCTTTGCCGAAGAGCATGCTGAAAAGGAATGACACGGGAATTGTGCTTGAACGATGTTCAGCGCATGTGCTGGATTGCTGTCTGGCACATAAGCATCAATATTATTCTGCATGAGAATAATAACCGAGCAGAACTTCTATGCAGAGTAGTATTGCTGTATGTGCCAGATATTGTTCCTGCACAAGTGCCTAACTGTTTCTTTTTGTGCACAAGATGTAGGTGCTGCTAACGTAGACCTGTGTGCGCGCGCGCCTGGCTTGCTCTTCTTGTTAAGCACAGACTTTTTTGCGCACAGCTCTTTGCTTACTGCATCACTGAGAAAACCTTCTGCATTAAACTTGCGTTAGAAACTCTACACAAGCTTTAGCACTGGACTCTAGCGAAGAGGTTCTGCATCAAGGGCACAGGGGAGGACTAAAAGGTCAGTTTTCCAATGGTCTGTTCTGGGACCAGTGTGATTTAGCTTATGAATCAATGATGTGGAAAAGGAAGACAACTGAGGTGACCACCTTTTGCAGATGAGACAAAGTAATTATTATTCAAGAGCAGACTGTGAGGAGCTGCAACAGGACCTTGCCAGAATGACGGACTGGGCATCTAAATGGAGGATGAAATTTAGGGGCATGTTTACTAAGTGCATTAGGATTTTGCAGGTATTGCACATTTAGAGTAAACAAGTGGTACATGCAACAATGGTGCGCTACCTTGGGGAGGGGGGCATATACAGCATAACCCCTGAAGATACCACACTGATTTGGACACTAACATGCACCAGCGGCAATAGTGCTTAAAGTGAATGTACTTAACGCTACCCACTGAGGCGGCATTAAGTGCACCCATGCTAATTGCCATAATGGCGAACATGCGCTGTCGCCTCACATGCTAACTGCGCTGTGCAGACAGACCTATGCTCTGCCGCTACCCTGCCCATTTCTCTCTCCATTGTGTGCCAAGCAGGTGGCATGGAATTAACCCGTGTTGTCTGTTTAGTATGCATGCTGCTAGCATGTTTTTTTAAGATGCGCTCAAGCATGCGTTAATAGCTAGCACAGCTTAGTAAACATGCCCCTTAATGTGGATAAGTGTGTAGAAATGTACGCACAGAATCCAGTCCAAGATATCACGCTGACCTACTGACCCAGCAAGGGTGCTATCAGGGGCCGTCGTAGGCTCCACCTCCATCTTAAATTGAGCTCAGGTCTCTTTGTTGGGCGGCTTTTCTTTATGTTGGACTAAGCTTACAGAATTCTATCTAATTACATGTATGCTTGGAGCCTGATTTAGGAAGAGGCTGAGTATCTGAATTTTTCTGCAAGTTTGCACAGGGTAAAGCTTAGCTGTTAATTATGCTAAAGGACAATGATGCTTCCAGGTTATTTTATGGAGAATGATCTGTTTGGGATTATTGTATTCTGCTCTGGGATGTATATGGAAAGCAGAATATCAAATTTCAAAGCAAAGTGAAAATAATCCTAACTGTAGATACATAATGTTCGGTTCTATAAGGATCATTTAAAATCCTTGGCTGGGTGGTAGTCAAAAAATAGGATAAAAGGGATGACTTGGAAAGGAATGGAGAATAACATGGAAATATAATGTCTTTGTTTTGATCCATGGAATGAGCTTACCTTGAGTAGAGTATGCATTTCTGCTCACCACCCCTCAGAAAGGATTGAAAGGAGCTAGAAAAAGTATGGACAGGTTTCCCTATAAGGGCAAGCTAAAGGAGTCTGGGCTCTTCAGCCTGGAGAAGAGACGAAGCAGACAGGATATAATGGAGGTCTATAAGATCAGGAGTGAGGTGGAGGGGGTAAATGGGGAATAGTTGTTTACCCTTTCAAATAGTACAAAGACTAGGGGACACTCTATGGAATTAACTGGTAGAAAATGTAAAACAAATTTAAGAAAATATGCACAAGCTAATGGAATTATCTGCCATGGAATCTGATCAAGGCTATTAAGGAAGAACAGCTGAATTTAGATAAGAGTTACAAAGTTTCTGTAGGATAGATTGTTTCACCCTTACTTGAGGGAGTAGGCAATACAGAATGGACTTTGTAAGTGAAAAGTACAGGCCACTGTCAGAGACGGGATAATGGGCTCATTGAACTGTTGGTCTGACCCAAAAAAAAGATAACGTGCCTCTCCCATGTCCACACTCCCTGTGATCTCTGCAAAGGGGAAATTGAGGCCCTGAGATATTGGGAGGAAGTTTTGTGGGCAGCTTCCTTGTCGCACAGATTTTTGGGTAATCAGTTAATTCTGTCAGTATGAATAGAAACGTCAGTCATAGTATAGAACTAAGGGGATTCTGGGCAACACACAGTCTCAGTGTGAGACAGACAGGATTTATTTATTTAAAAGAATTTAATCTAATACTATTCAAATTATAAAGCATGGTGGTTTACAAAAAGGGGCAGAAATAGGAAACAAACATATATAAAATACAAATAAAACCCATAAAAATTAAGGTACAAACAATGAAATAAAACAATTTCATAAAAAAGGAGGGGGAGGCTGGATAGAACAACAAATTTTCCTAAGATCAACATTCAGGGTAGCTTTGCATATTCATTTCTCCTGTGGAGAGTAAAGCCTGGTGAAACTGCACAGAACATTGATGGGTTTCGATAGAGTCTGGAAAGCCAAGATCTCTTAGCAAGCTGTAAGACATACAAGGAGCTAAGGCCCGATGCCTGACTCTGCAGATGTCCTTGTTGCTTTGATCTGTATCCTATGCTATCCCTTTTCAATTGATCCAGCCTGACTCATTCTCCCTCACTCCCATTGTATCTCATTTCAGCAAGGATTAAATAGCTCAATAAGATAATCTGTCAGGGGGAACCAGGAGTCAGTGGATGGAGTATACACAGCAAGGGTCACGGCATGCTCAGCAAAGAGCAACTAGCTTGTGATCAGAGAGCAGAGTTGGGGAGAATGGTTTTCATGTATGTGGAAAGGGCTCACAAGGGCAGGATTGGGACCCGTTGCTTGAGGTGTGTGTGTGTGAGCAGGAGGGAGTAGCCGGGGATTGCTGGTTAGCCTCCTCCCTCTGCAAAATTCCATGTTTGGATGAAAGCAGCGGGGTAAGAAGAGGTCCTTACCTCATTACAGTGTCCCTCTGAATACATTTTGAGAATCACACAAGGGTTCGGCTTGGACAAGGTGTCCCGGTCCAATAGGTTTTTGCATGATACCCTCAATTCTACTCGAGAAGCTCCCAGAGCCACAGGCTGATTCTCTGTGACATCCGACATCCTTCCAGAGAGACAGACAAACAAACAGGTTATTTGTAAGCTTGTGTTTAAAGAGGGTACAAAATGCAGCTGGCTTGTGGAACGAGTGCAGGTGACACAAACAGATCTAGCTTCCAGTCCCTCTTTTGTCTTCTTTCTACAAACAGCTAGTGGAGTCTTTCTATCCAGAATGGAAGCTCCTTGAGGCCAATATTCCCTCTAGGGTGCACTGGAGTCTATCACCCATATTCCTACGATTGAGGGGTGGTGAAGCACTATCGCGGTTCAAAGAACAAAGCAGGAGTCGGGTCACCTCATGAGTGAAAGTGCAATAGTGCTGCCCCATCCCTGATAGTAGGGACATGGGCAAGTGGCAGACTCCTGCACCCCTTAGAATGAAGGTCGCTTGGGGCAGTGACTGTGTAACCCTACCACTGGTTTTGTTCCGTTTCTTTCTCAGGGATAATGTCTTCAAATGGGTTCGTTTTAGGTATACCATGACAGTAATGAACTTTGCTTCTGAGCCAGAGTATGTGGAGAATGTCCTCAGTCTCTTAATTTACTGTTAATGTTCGCCATAGTACTTGCATTGTGCCAAAGGGAGCTTCCTTCTGGAGTACGTATAGGTGAGGTCTGCTTGGGAGTCGTTTTTCATCAGGCCTCTGCCTCCCAATACAATGGAAATATTTCTGCATCTTTCTGCCACATTTTCTTGGTACTTCAGGATCTTCTCCCTCTCCATGCGATGGACAGACTAATCGCTTGAAACCGACACCTCTAATATGAATGCCGTTTGGATCTTTTTTCCTTTTACCACCATATCTGCTTTTCTCCTGTTTCTTTGCAGTGCTTATTCCTTTCCCAGTGCACTCTCTTTCCCACCCCTCAATACAGTCTCTTGCTAACCTCCAGTGGGCTCTGAGGAAGCAGCAGACTCTGTGCTTCATTAACTCCTAATGGATTTTTTTTGAAATAGATCTCAAAGACTTTTATTGCTTTCCATACTTCTCTATCCTATCTTCCCTTGCCATCCATTTGTTTTTCTCTTGTTCTTTCAGTCTTCCTTCCTCTTTTTGTTTCTCTGCATTTTCTCACCTTCCCTTGTTAATAAACCAAGGACTCGATGATGGGCAAAGACCTCTAGGTCTATTTAGTCTTTGCTATTCTCCCTTCCTCCAACTATATCACAGATCCTCCCCTATCCTGGGCTTCTTCCCTCGCCCTCCTCCCATCACTGAGGATCCTCTGTACTAGTCCCAGATTTTACCCCTCACTCCCCTCACCACTGAGTATCCTCTGTGCCTGTCCCAGGCTTTATCCTTGACTCCCCTGCCTCACACTTTCTTTCATTGCCCTCACTTTTCTGATTCTAACACAGCCAATCAATGTCATCTGGTTATCCATTGCTGAAGAGTCCTTCTCAACCTGAGCCAGGACTTGTACAAAGTAGCACAAGAGAGGAGTTAAGATCAAAACCCTTGGTCCTAGACCTCAACCGACCTCCCAGAGCATGTTTTTCTGACATTAACTATCATGGCTGTGAATGAGCAATGCCAGGCGTCTCAGAGGCGCTTGCTGCTAGAGGGCACACTGGAAATAATAGTTCAATTCCTTTCAAAGAGAAGTTACAAACTCTTTCTCCTTCTAGCCCATGATGTATCTTTCTTTCTTCCCATTCCATTCACGTAGTCTCTTTTGTTTCTCTCTCCCATCAGGATGTCTCTTTTTTTTCTCTCTTCAATATAGTGCCTCTCTCCTTCCATTGCATTTTCTGCTTCTCTTCAATCTGTTGTATCTGCTCAATATCCTTCTCTTTCCAACTCATTTTTTCTATCACTCTGTCTTCAACCTGTTCTCTTCCATTTCAGCCTACTGTCTCTCCTTCCCAAATCAACTCTCTTCTTCCAACCTGCTCTCTTGTTCAACTCTTTCCCTCCCTCCAACCATCTGTCTCTTGTTCTTTCTCTCTGCTTCCATCATATCTGTGCATGTTTCTGTTTCTTCCTTCATATGTATGTTTGTGCATTTGTATGTTTCTGTCTCTTCCTCTGTGTGTGTGTGTTTCTCCGTGTGTGTGTGTGTGTATGCATCCTACGTTTTCAAAGACCAGTGGTAGGCTTACAGAGCACTGAATGTGGTATCTTGGTAACAGAGCTATATGTGTGTGAGTTTGTGCCATCTGTACAATTAACACAGCTATTTAAAATAAAAAAAATTTTCTTAAAAAAGAGAGACAGAGCCCCCCCCCCAACCTCCCTTCCATTTACATCCCCTTCTTCCAGAGTCATGCAACACAAAGCCACACTTACAATTTCAATCATTTGCAAGGTTTCTAATTCTCTGCATTACTTCCTGACGCACTCTTCAAAACATACAATAAAGACAGAAAAAACCAACCATGGAAAAAGCACCTTCCGAGAATGAGACACAGGACTTTCCCTTGCTGAAATGGGAATTTAAAAGTGAACATTTCTGTCTTTCCCAGCTTTGGAAGCAAAAAGAAAAATGTATTGATTTCCCTGGAGTAAAGAGAAAGAAAAGGCTGGGCGCTAAAATTGTTCCCTAATGGGAGCAGGATGGGCTGGACACCACTAAAAAAATATCAGTTTGGCAAGCAGTGAGGCTGGGGAGGAAGGTGGATAGGTTGGGGGGTGGAGGGTCTGATTCTCAATCCATGCTTACCTGCTTCTTCTTGAGGATGTGAGGAAAGAGCCGGCTCTTCCTGAGAATGCTAACAGAAAGGAAATCACTCTTCCAGCGAGGGCAGGCACACTCTCGTGCCTATTACTCTCTCTGCCTCTTTCCTGCTGTCTCTCCCCTTCTCTCACTGTCTTCTCTATGCTTCTGTCAGCTTTTTCTGCTGTGCCAAATGGAAAATCTTTGCTTGGTCTTTAGAAGCTTTTAGTGCTGAGTATCCCAGTAGGCAGTTTGCATTGCCTTGAGTGTGTGTGTGTGTGTGTGTGTGTGTGTGTCTCTCTCCTTTTTAGTGATAGCAGAGACTTCTTACTGGCACACTCCCTGTGGGAGGTTATTTGGATTTTAACAGCTGCAGCAAAACACACCTCGCCCTCCCCCAAGAGTTTGTCTTGTTCGTGCACAACATGGGGTGTGCACGCACACAGTGATGAGGGGTGCACACACAGATTTTAGACCTTTTCCCATGTTGCGCACCATCCTCCTGACCAATGCTTTTCAAACTTTTATCTCATATAACCCCCATTTTAGCAACTGAAAATTTGTCTGACCCCAGATGATGATGAAATCAAAATAGCAGGTCTCCAGGCTCCTTCCCCTTGACACATTTAAAGCAGAAAGTAGTGGCAACAGTATGGGCAACAGCAGCGGCAGTCAGTACAGGGTCCCCTTGTGTCAGTGTGCAGTGTGTGCTTACAGACCCCAGTGCTCAGCATGGGCAGCAGCCGTCAGCACAGGGTCCCCTTGTGTCAGTGTGCAGTGTGTGCTTACAGACCCCAGTGCTCAGCATGGGCATCAGCAATCGCACAGGGTCCCTTGTGTCAGTGTGCAGTGCATGCTTACAGACCCCAGTACTCAGCATGGGCAGCAGCAGTCAGCACAGGGTCCCTCGTGTCGGTGTGCAGTGTGTGCTTACAGACCCCAGTACTCAGCATGGGCAGCAGCCATCAGCACAGGGTCCCCTTGTGTCAGTGTGCAGTGCGTGCTTACAGACCCCAGTACTCAGCATGGGCAGGAGCCATCAGCACAGGGTCCCCTTGTGTCAGTGTGCAGTGTGTGCTTACAGACCCCAGTACTCAGCATGGGCAGGAGCCATCAGCACAGGGTCCCCTTGTGTCAGTGTGCAGTATGTGCTTACAGACCCCAGTACTCAGCATGGACAGCAGCTGTCAGCACAGGGTCCCGTGTGCAGTGTGTGCTTACAGACCCCAGTACTCAGCATGGGTTTCCAGTCTAAGAGGAAGCTTACTCAGTGGGGGCAAGAGCCTATGAATATTCACTGGCTCACAGGCCACATGCTGACTGGTGACTGCCAGTACTTGACATAGGTCACAGCGAAAGCCCAGAGAGAAGGGACATGGCTATGTTTCTGTGACACATCCACTGATGATGTGACCCCCATTTGTGGTCCTGACCCCAAGTTTGGGAACCACTGCTCTTAACTCTTCTAGGCACCCCTGAGTTAGATCATTTTGGGGTAATTTTGTAACTATCCCTATGATAGGCATATATGCGTATATGTGAACCTTTACTGTGGGGATATTTTTTTCAGATTTAAAATGTTTATATACCTTGAAAATGCAAAACTATGCACGTAAGTGCCCACTCTTCCCCAACGCTGCCTCCGTGGAACATCACTTCTTTGTGGAAAATTACATGTGCAAATTTAGTGGCACAAAGGGAGGGTAATTTTATAAATGCCCATAGCTTCCCAAGTTGTGCCGTAACTTGACACATGCATCCTATGTGCTGCAGCAATCTCGTGATTTCAATACAATGGTCAGACAAGTTCTGTGGGACTCCTGGGGGGGGGGGGGGGAGCGCCTGCTCTTTGTGACTGAAACTGATACCGCTGCCCCTCTACCCCTGAGGGCAGAGCACATGTACCAACTCCTGATTTTTGCAGGTAAAGCACTGCTCTACCTGCAGAAATGGTTAAATAAAAATAAATAAATAAATAAAATAAAAGCATTTCTTATATACCGCCTTTCATGATATCAAGGCGGTTTACATTGAACAAACTGAAATTACATTGAACAGGGCATTATAACTTGGAGATAACTATTTTACAGGGAACATGGGCTATGGAGGGTTAAGTGGCTTGCCCAAGACCACAAGGAGCCCCTGTGGGACTAGAAACCCCAGTCCTTCCGGACCAAGGTTGCTGTCCTCTAGTGGGATTTGAACCCCCGACCTTCCGGCCTGAGGTACCTTGCCCCAACCACTTCCTCTTTCTGCATACGTGCACTCATTCAGTTTTTTTTTCTTTTTTTAATGTTTTATCTTTATTAGAATATTTTACATACATTCCAAGAATAAACTCTTGTCCAGCAAACAGAGGAGAAAGGGAACAAAATAATTATTACAACAGCCAAACCAACTATAAAAAAATAATGAAGACAATCAAAATATATAACTCCTCTCATTCCAGCTGGCAATAAGGGAGTGAGATTCAAGGATACAATTCCAGGAAAACTATGTAAGCATAAATCTCACAATGTAAAGAACAGCAAAGTGCATAGGGCCCGGAAGCTGCATTTTTTATCAGTTACCACCAGCTTTGATATTACGTCCCTCTGGAAGGAGAAGATGCATCAAGAAGTCCAGTTGGTGAGCTCAGAAAAGCTGCCAGGTGAACTGGATCATAAAATATATATCTAGTTGACCGCATGTACAGGATAAAGTAGTGTGTCCCCCATGTTAGTTCACTTTACTGATAGGGGAAAAAAAAGGAAAATAAGGACTAACATCTACAGGGGAAATTCAGCCAGAAGAGACCACCAAGCTCTAATACTTGTGGGTAAAAAAGAGAAAACCTTCTTTCTATGGCTCTGAGCAGCTTGGGTTACATAAAAAAAAGCCTTATCTTGAGGCACCATGCACCCATTCTATTTTTGACTAAAAAATGTAGGACTTGCTGTGATCTCTTCCATCAGCTGGGGCTTGGCCAATGAACCCTTCTTCCTGGTGGTACAATTTTACAACTCCTTCCCCCCCCCCACCTCCTCAATTTGAATCACTTCAGATTCCTTGAATTCATGATCTGGGCTCTGCTTCTCATAGAAAAGTGAAACGAGGATCACTAAGCTAACAAAGGACACTTGAGTCTTGCTCTTCATTTCTCTATTCCTGGTTTACATATAGCCCTGTTACACTTGCACAGGGTTCGTAAGATGATTCACTCTTTGGCTTTATTCCTATGTCATGTGTATCAGAATAATACCTACTTGAGGGTCTGATGGCGGTTTGCTCTTCGACATTCCTATTCCTGCTTTTATAAGCATCAGAATTTATTTATTTTATTTATAGACTCTTATATACCGCACTATTAGGCATCAGCGCGGTTCACAAAAAACAGTGAGATACACAATTCAACAGTACTTTGTGTTTACAGAAAACAGGAGAATATAACTCGGATAACAGGGTATATAATTAATAAACATAGTCATAATATCATCATGGCTTCCGTTTTGTGTGTATGTGGTCTGTGGGGTATCTGTATTGTATGTGTATGAGTGGAAGGTCTGTGGGTTGGTTGAGATGTCTTTATTGTTTACTGGATAAGATAAAAGGAAGAGGTAGTGTTTCAAAGCTTTGCGAAACTGCAAAAGGTCTGGTATTGCTCGGATGTTTTGAGGGAGGCTATTCCAACACCTTGGTGCACAGAATAAAAAGGCCCTGTCTGAAGTAGTTTTGGTACACTGTGATATTGATTTAGGGACTAACAGAGTATTGAGTGTTACTGACCTTCTGTCTCTATTGAGGGGTGGTGTTTGGATCAAGTCTGATATTGATGAAGATGAGAGTTCTTTGAAGGCTTTGAATGTAATTAGTAAAATTTTGAAAGTGAGTCTACTTTGAATTGGGAGCCAATGAAGATGTTTTAGAATAGGTGAGATATGGTCTTTCCGGGAAGCTCCATGAAGGACTCTAGCTGCAGCATTCATAGCCATTAGAAGTGGGTGTAAGGTGGTTTGTGGAAGACCTTGTAAAATTGAGTTCGCATAATCAAAATGAGGTATGATTAGCGCCTGATAGATGGTTCTAAAATCGTCTGGCTCTAGCAAGGATTGAAGGTGTCTAAGGGAGCGTATTTTGTGATATACTGCTCTTACAATATTACTAATATGTGCTTTCATATCTAATTTCTGGTCTAAAGTGACACCGAGGTATCTGATGGTGGTCTTGGTCTGGAGGTTGGTATAATGGGCTTGGTATAATGATCAGCTCAGCCAGGCCATCTCATTTTTAATCTACTCTTAATTTGTGCTTTGATCCAGCTCTGGTGTCATCAGCCTTCATTCGCAACTAATCCAGGAATCTTTCCCCCCCCCCCCGCCCCCCATGTTCTATCCAGCCCTTCTCCAACGGGAGGCTTATTCTTTTTAACATCTTTATTAATGATATTGCAGAAGGGCTGTCGGGTAAGGTTTGCCTCTTTGCGGATGATACCAAAATCTGCAATAGAGTCGACACCCAAGAAGGTGTAGATAACATGAGGAGGGATTTAGCTAAGCTTGAAGAATGGTCTAGAATCTGGCAGCTGAGATTTAAAGTTAAAAAATACAAGGTCATGCATTTGGGCTGCAGCAATCTAAGGGAGTGATGTAGTATAGGGGGTGAAGCTTCTGTCCACAAGAGAAGAGTGGGACGTAGGTGTGATTGTGTCTGATGATGTTAAAGTAGCTAAAAAGGTAGAAAAGGCAACAGCAAAAGCTAGAAGGATGCTTGGATGCATAGGGAGAGGAATGGCCAGCAGAGGAAAGGCGACGATAATGCCTCTGTATAAGTCTCTGGTGCAACTTCTTTTGGAGTATAGTGTGCAATTCTGGAGACTGCACCTTCCAAAGGATATAAACAGGCTGGAGTCCATACAGAGGGTGGCTACTAAAATGGTTAGTGGTCTTCATTATAAAGCATATGAGGACAGACTGACGGATCTTAATATGTACTCCTTAGAGGAAAGGCAGGATAGAGGTGATATGATTGAGATGATTAAATACCTCCGTGGCATAAATGTTCAGGGAGAGAGCCTCTTTCGACTGAAAGCAAGTTCTGCTACGAGGGGACATGGGATGAGGGTGAAGGGAGAGAGATTCAGGAGTGATATGCGGAAATATTTCTTTACGGAAAGAGTGGTGGATCCATGGAATAGTCTCCCAGTGGAGGTGGTGGAGATGAGAACAGTATCTGAATTCAGAAAGGCATGGGACAAACACAGAGGATCTCTGAAGGAAAAAAGGGGACTGTTGCAGTGGTTGATATGGAAGGGTGGACTAGATAGGCCATTTGGTCTTTTTCTACCATCATGTTTCTATGTTTCTGTTTCTGGTCATTCCCTGCACCAGAGCTCCTTCCAGAACTGTGCAACTGCAGTCCTGAATCTGGCCACTAGGGGGAGGGTAATTTAGGAGGCAGTTGCTTTGACATATGAAAGAGAGATTTTATTCAGTTACACATGTAAATTACTTTTACACTGGGCACGATTTTATAAAAGTTATGTGCATTAATTTCATGGCCCGGACTTTCACTGTGACTGTGTACAGCACCACAGTTTGGGAAAAGCATAGGTGGTGCACACAAATGCATATGTGCTTACATTCTAAAATACTATAACAAATACGCATATAAGCACCATGTAGAAGCAGTCACTTACATCATTTCTAGGGCTGAAGTAAACGACTGCATGCTTTGGGCCACTTATGCTAGCATTTTATAAAGAGAGGTAGGCGCACAATTCTCTCTTTATAAAATAGGTTTGTTTGGCTGCTTTGAATTGTGCACCCATTATAAAATGGCCCTCTAAGTGTCACCCTTGAGCAATAACTATGGCTGCCTCCACATTTCCAGCCCCAGCTGACCTAGGTTTCGTGCAGAGCACTTGCCATCTGAGTCGCCTAAGAAAGAAAGGACTCTATTTAAAACCTAAAGAACTCATCTTGCAAAGCTGTAGGAAAAAACAATATGAGCACCTGAAATATTTCATAAGGAAAATTAAAAATAAAAATAAGAGGGCTCTTCTTGGGCTCTCTTTTCTCTTTATCTGAAGAATGAGTTCTTTGCAAAGGTGTTCCTGGTGCTGCTGAGTTAGCAGAAGAGGGGATGGACAAAGAGCATTCACAGAGGTGAAGAAGGTAGAAAAAGCCAGAGCTTAAGGAGAGCCTGCGGTGTCACAAGACCCAGGAAGAAAGCGAAGATGCTGCGTGGGACTAGGGCTCTTTATTTACTATTCTTTATGAGAAAGAGTTAGGTAAGGAATGGAAAGTATGACTTACCTGTAGCAGAGGTTCTCTGTGGGATTGATGGCACCATGAGGGTGGTCTTTCCTTGCCTGCTCTACCGAGCTTCATGGACCT
This sequence comes from Ichthyophis bannanicus, assembly GCA_033557465.1. Lineage (NCBI taxonomy): Eukaryota > Metazoa > Chordata > Amphibia > Gymnophiona > Ichthyophiidae > Ichthyophis > Ichthyophis bannanicus. Next base: position 130,491,928 of record CM066048.1, read on the forward strand.
GGAACTTCTGGCTGACTCGTTTCCCTAAGGCCATATCTGTCAGATCTCTTGGTACCTTGTTTCAGCCTGTGTGAGTGGCATTTATGGGCATTTTGCATCTGAGACCCACAGGTGGTCTTTGTGAGTCCGTTAGGTTAATGGAATACTTAGCATGTGTTATGGCTATAGCCACTGGTACCTTAAAGGGACATTTCAGGCTGGAACACTTTGACTGCTTCTCTGCCATCTCAGAGTTGTCAGTTCACTATCTGATTTTGTGTGTGTGTGTGTGTGTGAAGAGAAGGGCAACTGCACATCCTAAATGTCTGAACAGATGAGACGGAGATTCCATGCACACCTCTGGGCTCTCTGGAGCAGATCTCCATCCTGGAGCTGTTAGATGACATCATGTGCTTGCATTATCCTGCCTGTCGCCAGAGATCTTTCACTGCTGTTCTTGTACATATGGTGCTGATTTACATTAAGGGGTTCATTTCAGAGGAGTCTATGATGATTTTACAATGCTGGTTTCATGTGTAAATGCCAGGGAATGTAAAGATTCTAAGGCGGGCAATAATAAATATACACTGTGATGTAGCAGGCTCTTATGAAGCAAGAGAAACTAATAGTGATCCGGTGGAGAGAGCCGGTACTGCAGGGGAATGCAGGATTTTCTCTGATGAAAGGAAAAAAGAATGCAGAGCTAATCAGGAACCACTCCTCACTTCAAGGCAGGTGAGAAGCCAAGTCCCTGATTGGGCACGCCCAAGCAGGAGGTGGGCAGTGCAGCACTCAGCCAGCTTGTTAAAAACCCAGAAACAGTTAGACAAAAGAGAGGACCACCAGGAGAGGGAAGAAGGACACAAGTACCTGGACAGGTCAGATGACCAGGAACAGGAACTGAGAGAGAGAGAACCACTAAGCAGCTGTGATCCAAGAAGGAGCAGACAGAAGCTGGGAGACTCAGGGGCAGAGAAAGATTTCTGGAAGCAGAAGAATTCTAAGGCACTGAGAGACCCATGGCTGCAGCTCAGGAGTTTAAAGGACCCAGAAGAACCTTGGAATAGGAGGTAAAGGGATAAGGAATTACCCTGGAAGAAGCCCAAGCACAAGGTATCTGGTGGGTGTGGCACGGCTAGCAAACTTAACAGTGGAAAGCCAGAAAGAGTGAATTTTAATTGTGAAAGACAGGATAAAGGCAGAAAGTTTGATACTAACTGGTTAAGTCAAGAAAAGCCTGACTGTTTTCCTTTTAACACTCTGAGAGACTCTCTAGATACAGCTGGAGCATTTTACCCTGCACTGCCATGTGGAAATAGGTGGGGGAAGGGAAATGCTTGCACGTTGAAATGTTGTCCAAGTAAAAGCACTGATAATTGCCTAGAGATAAGAAATATAAACAAGCATTTACCTGAAGGAGGATTTGCTCAGCCTAGCTCAGAAAATACACAGGCTGAATTACTTCTCACTGAATTCAGAGAGTTCCTTAAAAGCAGAGCAGTTTCTACTCAGAACGTAGCAAAGCCATTGATCAGCTGGCCAGAAGAAATGCCTTTAATTTCTTTGCCATCTACAGAACAGGAAGTCCCGATGGATTGCTCTACTTGTATGATTCCAAAGGACATTTAAGGGATTTGCTTGCCAGTGTTGTATGTAAGAAAATAGCAAAGTTACCTCACTGTTTTGCTGTGACAGAAGAGCTTATGTGAAGAAAATAAGTGGAAGCATATTCTGTGCAATTCAGGAGCAGTGCTGGTATCAGAGTTTTCTGTTACCTTAATGAAAAGGAGATCACATGACAGGTGAATGTGATCAGTAATGGACATTCAGTTAAGCAGTGAAAAAAGCCTTGTTTAAGTTCAGTTTCTTAACCTTGTTTTGTGCCATATTATTTCATTGACGTCTGCTGCATTTGAACTGTGTAAGCGGGAAATAAACCTCATAAAAAAGAAATATTCTTTGCCTTGCCTTATCACTTGAGCACCAACACAACTACAACATTAACCCTCAAGGGCATTCAAGGCCAGCCCCTCCCTTAACCCTCAAGGTCCAGGGAGTGGGTGGGTGGCAACACAAATGTCCATTTTTGCAAGGGAATACATATGTGTCATTTAACTGCTCTTTTAGAAGGTGCTTCAGAGGATTGAAGATTGAGATTGAAGGAAAATTGTGTTTCCCCCTCTGATAAATAACCTGAAAAATGTTAAAATTGCCCTGTTGGAGCTTGGCTCTTGTAATGGGGAAGAGACATCCTGTGATATGGAAACAGAGGAACCTGAGTGCAGTAGGGCTGTTTCTGGTAGGAAGGATAAGCTCAGGACACCCAGTTGCCAGGAGCAACACAAACAATCCCAGCCATGAGGGCAGGAACCCTGCCCAGCTAGCAAACAATCCCCATCTCCTGGGCCTGATAGCTTTCACCTGGGAGGGGGAAGGGCTAGACTAGCTCCCAAGCAAACGTATAAGAAACGTTCATTAGAGTTTAGCAGCAGCAAGAGGAAGGGCAACAGCAAGGGGAAGAACAGGGAAGACGGAGGAGAACAGAATCAGCTGGAAAGTTTGTGCAAGCTGAGGTCTGGCTCTTGGAAGCAGCGTCTGTCCCAGTGTGAAAGGAAAACGTATGTAAATGATTCAGTGGATTCTGATTCTGAATGTGAGAGAGAGAGAGACAGAAAGCAGCTGACAGGAATAACTGGAGGAGCAGGGCACAAAAACCCTTTGACCAAAACTCCAGGTATTTATCCTATGGTAAAGGCACCCAAAGGGAGATGTTACCAGTGAGGATAGCTGGGAAGCACTTACAAGCTCCAAGGAGTGAAAGATATACAGTGCAAGACATTTGTATGTCAGAAGAAGAGGGTGAGCAGCCAGAACACAGAGAAAAACCTCTGAGGTTTAAACCCCATCCTGAGAGAGCTGTGCACGGACTTTCTCCTGCCTCAAAGCCAGAAGGTAGGCTGTATAATCATTGCAAAAGTGGTTATAAGAATTTCTCTCATAGAAACTATAAAGAATATGATTCTCCTCTAAGCTATGCCAAGAGATATGGTAAAGCTGATCCTTACCCCATGGAGGCAGTAACAGAGAAGCCTCTGGAACAGACAGCAGAGAATAATCTGGAAACATTGTATACAAGGCAGAAGTTGTATTCAGCTGATAGCCAGCCTGAGTCAATGTTAATTGATCCTCCAGATGAAGAGTTGTCAGATACTCAAATGGATTGTACGTTAACAGTTACAAATGATAGAATTTAACTGTGCTGAGCCAGATATCTTGAAGCTGGTCAACTGGCAGTTGAGAAGCACAGGACTTTATTTCCTAATACCAAGGGACTGTATGCAATGAATACCGTACCATTTGTGATTTAAGTTGGAAGCTGTTATAAGTTATTTTTCCTACCTTATGCCAGAGTGTATGGCTTTTTGTTCCTATGTTACTTTGTGTTTGAATCCGCCCCGGGAGGGGAATTAAAAGCCTGTCTTTGCCTGAACCACTCGATTCACGACTACAACTTATTGAAAAGGTCCACAACTACACCCTTAACCTTTCAATAAAAGGTCTCCAGGCTACCTACCCCGTATGCTGAAGCTACAGGCGGACTACTGGTGACACTCTACATGTGTTTTTTTTTTTTCAGATCTGGACTTACATGTACTGGCCACACAAATCAGCTCTGACGTATGTGAGTACTGGTGCTTACGTCTACAAGCTGCCGACTGCTGCTGCCCTTTCTACGGATGTGGCATGGGAATGGCAATGATGCTTCCTATTTTGTTTCATATCATTGTCGAACGAAAGTGAAAACGCTGAAATTTCATTACTTCCCATCTATCGCTTAATAGTTTGAAGTAGTGAAATCAAACAGAGCAAAATGAAATAAAATAAAAAATTCTGCAGACATTTTTTTATTTATTTATTTACATTCTCTTATATACTGCGCTATTCTGCATCAGTGTGGTTTACATTGAACAAACTGAAATTACATTGAACAGGGCATTATAACTTGGAGATAACTATTTTACAGGGAACATGGGCTATGGAGGGTTAAGTGGCTTGCCCAAGACCACAAGGAGCACCTGTGAGACTAGAAACCCCAGTCCTTCCGGCCCAAGGTTGCTGTCCTCTAGTAGGATTTGAACCACTGACCTTCTGTCCTGAAGTACCTTGCCCCAACCACTAGGCCACTCCTCCACATAGTCTTCTGTAGTTAATTAGTGGTATCTACAAGTCTAGGATTGCAAGATAGCCAGATGCACATTGTGAAATAGCTGCACTTACACACGTAAATTGCCAGTTAGAACATAACATAAGAAATGCCATACTGGGTCAGACCAAGGGTCCATCAAGTATCCTGTTTCCTTCTAACAATGGCCAATCAATATCACAAGTTTCTGTCAGGTTCCCAAAAGGTACACAGATTACATGCTACTTGTCCAATGGGTAAGCAGTATATTTCCCCGGTCCTCTTTAATAATAGTTTATGGACATTTCTTCCAGAAACATGTCCAAACCTCTTTTAAATCCAGCTACACTAAAGGCTTTTACTACATCCTCTGGTAATGAATTTCAAAGTTTGATTACGCGTTGAGTGAAAAGATATTTTCTCCTATTAGTCTTAAATGGGCTACATTTTAGCTTCACTGCATGTCCCCTAATCTTTCTACTTTTTTGAAGGGGTAAACAATCGATCTACATTTACCCGTTCTACTTCATTCATTCATTTGTTATTTATTTAACAATGCTTATATACTGCTATTCACTGGGTCAAAGCAGTGTCTATACAATGAAAGTGGCAATAGTTTGTTTGTTTATTGATTTTTGATTAACTGCTTTTCATGGTACAACAGAGTGGTATACAAAGTAAAAACAAGTTAGTTTATTTATTTAACAGGATTTATATACCGCTTTATCCTAAAATCAAAGCAGTTTACAATGAAGTTAAAACAGGAAAAGAAGGCCAATTATAATAAGAAAGACTTAGAAAACATTCATACTCTTAAATAAAAGGGAGAAACGGAGAGAGAGTAAAGAAGTCAAGACAAAGAGTAGAAACCATTAACTTATATACATAGAACATAAGTTATATGCATGGGCTGTTTGGGTTATGAACAATCTCCTGTACTACTATTATATGTAATTCAATCAGGTTAACATATACAAATGGGGATGGATGTTGGTTGGGTGGGTGATTTAGTCTGGTACATATTTGCGTTTAGTAGTGTCTGGGGGGGGGGGTGTATGTGGTTGAGCCGAAGTATTCAGTGAATAGCTGGGTCTTTAGATGTTTCAGAAGGTGAGGAGATCTGTGTTTCTTTCGGATTTTGTCAGGGACTGCATTCCAGTTTGCAGGTGCACAGCTCAACATGTTTGTTGGTTGCTCTTTGTTTTTTCGTGAGGGATGATGAGTTTGTTCTTCGTGGATTGTCTTCTGGCTCTGCCAGATTGAAAGGTCTGGAGTAGAGTTTGTAGGTATGATGAGGGGTGGCAGTGGATTGCCTTGTGGGTCAGAAGGAGAATCTTGTATTGTGGATGTGAGGATCACCTGGTAACATGCCTTCCGGGTGTAAAGGTAGCAGACCTCACACGCCACATAGGCAAGGTTTTAGATAGCGCTGGGGAGGAATCTGCTGTCTTGATAGATGTTGGTACCAATAACATAGGAAAATATGGGAGGGAGGTTCTGGAAGCCAAATTTAGGCTTTTAGGTAGGAAGTTGAAATCCAGAACTTCCAGGGTAGTGTTCTCTGAAATGCTTCCCGTTCCACTCGCAGGACCCAAAACGCAGGCAGAGCTCCAGAGTCTCAATGCGTGGATGAGACGATGGTGCAAAGAAGAGGGTTTTGGATTTGTTAGGAACTGGGCAATTTTCTGAGGAAGGGAGGGGCTCTTCCGAAGGGATGGAAGCAGGCTGCTGGCATTAAACTTTTAAAAAGGAGATAGAACAGCTTTAAAACTAGATAATAGGAGAAAGCTGACAGTTGCCCAAGAGCACATGGTTCAGAACAATGTATCCTTGAAGGATACTAGCAAAAGACTGAAGTTAGGGCATATCAACAGGGAGGTTCCAATAAAGACAAAAGTAACCCAAATGCCCTTGAGTACAGAGCAGACAGAGCTTAAAGATTGCAAATTACCCCTGCCTTCCAATAGCCAGATAAATATGAATAAAGTACAGCCTCTAAAATGCTTATATGCAAATGATAGAAGTCTAAAAAATAAGATGGGAAAGTTAGAATATATAACACTAAATGAAAGGTTAGATATGATTGGTATCTCAGACATTGTAGAAGGAGGACAACCAGTGGAACACTGTGATACCTGGGTACAAACTATATCGTAATGATAGAGCAGATCAAATTGGTGGAGGGGTTGCATTCTGTTAGAGAGGGCATTGAGTCACAAAGGATTAAAGTTTTGCAGGAAACAAAATTCACCGTAGAATCTCTATGGATTGAAATTCCATGAAAGAAGGGGGAGGCGATGGCAGTGGGGGTATACTATCGACCGCCTGGCCAGAATGACCAAATGGATGATGAAATGCTCAAAGAAATCAGGGAAGCTAACAAAAGTTACAGCACAGTAATTCACAGTAGGTGATTTCAATTATCGACTGGGTCAATGTCATGGCAGGACATGCTAGGGAGATAAAGTTTCTAGATGAATTAAATGACTGCTTCTTGGAGCAGCTGGTTCATGAACCGACCAGAATAGAAGCCATTTTGGACCTAATCCTTAGTGGAACACAAGATCTGGTGCAAGAGATAAGGGTGTTGGCGCCACTTGGCAATAGTGATCATAGCATGATCGCGTTTGATTTAATAAATGGAGGAAGGACGGTAAGGAAATCCACAGTACTACCTTTTAACTTTCAAAAGAGGGACTATGATAAAAAGAGGAAAATTAGTTAAGAAAAAACTAAAAAGAGCAGTTGCAAAGGTTAAAAATTTACATCAAGCATGGGTGGTGTTTATAAATGCTATCTTGGAAGTCCAGACCAACTGTATTCCTTTCACTTTTTCTTAAAGTGTGGAAGTCCAAAAAACTGCCAGCATGATTTAAAGGTGAGGTCAGAGAAGCTGTTGCCAAAAAAGCATCTTTCAGAAAATGGGGAAAAAAGGAGCCAAATGACAAACTTGGAAACAATAAGTATGGCAAGTTAGATACAAGGCATTGATAAGGCAGGCAAAGAGAATTTGAGAAGAAACTTGCTGTGGAAGCGAAAATGCATAATAAAGACTCTTTCAGGTACATTTGTAGAAAAAAAACCCTGTGACAGAGTCAGTTGGACCATTAGATGATAGAGGGGTAAAAGGGGCACTAAGAGAGGACAAGGCCATAGCGGAGAGACTGAATGAATTCTTTACTTCAGTGTTTACTGAGGAAGATGTAGGGATGTTACCTGTGACTGAAATGGTACTTAAAGGTGATGCTGCAGAAGAATTGAAAGAAATATCGAAACACCAGGAAGATGTATTACAACTATTTGATAAACCAAAGAATAGCAAATCACCTGGACCGGATGGTATACATCCAAGGGTGTTGAAAGAACTGACATATGAGATAGTTCACAGATTACTAATAGTAGGTCTACAATCATTAAAATCATCTGTAATACCTGAAGACTGGAGGATGGCCAAGGTGATCTGAGAAACTACAGATCGGTGAACCTGACATCAGTACTGGTAAAAATGGTAGAAACCATTATAAAGAACAAAATTACTTAACATGTAGATGATCATGGCTTAAGGGAGACAGCCAACGTGGCTTTAGCCAAGGAAGGTTTTGTCTTACTAATCTGTTATGTTTTTTTGATGGTGTGAATAAAGAGATAGACAAAGGTGAGTCGGTTGATATAGTGTATCTGGATTTTCAGAAAGGCTCTGACATGGTCCCTCATGAGAGACTCTTGGTGAAATTAAAAAGTCATGGGATAGGAGGCAGTATACTATTGTGGATCAGGAACTGGTTAAAAGAAAGCAGAGGGTAGGGCTAAATGGCCAACATTCTCATTGGAGAAAGATGAATAGTGGAGCACCCCTGGGATCTGTGCTGGGTCCACTGCTTTTTAACATATTCATAAATGACCTGGAAATGGGAATAATGAGTGAGGTAATCAAATTTGCAGATGACACAAAATTATTCAAAGTTGTCAAAACCCATGAGGATTGTGAAAAATTGCAAGATGACCTTGATAAACTGGAAGAATGGGCATCTAAATGGCAGATTAAATTTAATGTGGACAGGTGCACCTAGGAAAGTGCAACCCAAACTATGGTTACATGATGCAAGGTTCCACATTAGGAACCACCACCCAGGAAAAAGATTTAGGCGTCATCGTGGATAATACATTGAAACCCTCCACCCAGTGTGCAGCAGCAGTCAAGAAAGCAAATAGAATGCTAGGAATTATAAGGAAAGGAATGGAGAATAAAATAAAGGATACTATAATGCCTCTGTATCATTCCATGGTTTGACTGCACTTTTGACTATTGTGTGCATTTCTGGTTGCTGTATCTTAAAAAGGATATAACAGAATTAGAAAAGGTACAGAGAAGAGCCACCAAAATGACAAAGGGGATGGAAGGATATCCTTATGAAAAGAGGCTAAAAAGGTTAGAGCTCTTCAACTTGGAAAAGAGAAGGCTGAGGGGAGATATGATAGTCTATAAATTAACGAATAGAGTGGAACGGGTTAAAGTAGATTGGTTGTTTACACCATCAAATAGTAGAAAAACATAAGGACATGCAATGAAGCTACAATGTAACCCATTTAAGACTAATAAGAGAAAATATTTTTTCATTCAATGCATAATCAAACTCTAGAGTTTGTTACCAGAGGATGTAGCAAAAGCTGTTAATGTAACTGGGTTTAAAAAAGTTTTGGATAAGTTCCCAGAGGAAAGGTCCATAAACCATTTATAAACCATTGCTTACCCAGTATGAGCATTGTGGAAGCTGTGGTCTTTGGGATCTGTCAGGTACTTGTGACCTGGTTTGGCCACTGTTGGAAACAGGATACTGGGCTTGATGACCTTGGTTGGACCCAATATGACATCCAGCTGTTCAGGGGGAGCCAGTGCAGCTGCTTCAGGATGAGTGTAGTGTAGTTGTGTTTTGATGCTCCTTATAAGATGCGTGCAGCTGTGTGCAGCGTTGTGCGTAGGGGTAGCAGAATGGATTGTGGCAAGCCTTGGTAGATGGAATTGCAGTAGTCGAGGTGTGGTTGGATTATGGCCTGGAGTGCTGATTGGAAGTCCAGTGCTTCAAGGAGTGAACTTCAAGGAGTAGCATTGTGGTAGATTGCTCTGGCTGTCTTGTTTGCTTGTGGTTTGAAGGAGAGATGACGAACCAGGGTGATGCCGAGGTAATTTACTTCAGATTGGACTTTTACTTGGGTGTTGTTCATTACCAAGGACAATTCTTTCACGCCCCCAACTTTCATCACACTGAACATAGTTTCTGTCTTCTTGTAGTTAATTGATAGGTTGTTTATTAGCCATTGAGACACTTCCAAGAAACATTGTAGGTTTGTAAACGTGGGTTGCTTTGTGTTGAATGGTGCATAGAGCACAGTTCAATTACCACTGGTGGTTTCTGGGACCTTGGGCAGGTATCTCAACCCTCCATTGTCTCAGAAACAGACATGGCAATCTGCTTCCAGTGACACTGCCCAGAGGGTCCAGGGTCCAAGGCCCAAGGCCCAAACTCAGTCTGCAGAAATCTAAGATCTTGTGTGCGGAACTCCAGCAGATATATTCACACATCCCCAAACCTAAATCCTGGAGCCCATGTACACATTACACGTGCCCCACCATGGTTTTGTTTCTATCTCTGTGATATCACTTTAGCATCCCCTCTAAACCCCGCGGTGAGGATGGTCTTTAAAAAAAAAAATTACAAGGGAGTCATTCCCATAACAAATGATAAACAGGCAGGTGCATGTTGCCCTCAGCTATTAAAATTGGTCCCTCCCAACCACTGTCTGCCTGGGTGATACACCTCCAACACACTAAAGACAACAGAGATCTACTTGCCGCCCCATCATCCTGTCTCTTGGGCGGTTCATGGAACAGCAGAGCAGTAGCTGTACACTGACTCTTTGGTCTCTCCATGAGACACCATTGCTTGGAATTGGGAACTGCCCTCTATTCCACCCCACCCTGAACTCCCACCCAAATCGATCAAGTTTGTCTATCCCCTCTTCTTACTTCATAACTAGGGGGGCAAAATCCATCAATAACACATCAGCTAACGCAGATGTGAGAGGAACCAAATTCACATAGCTAGCTCCCACTTCTAAGTTTGGGGCCAGACTCAACTAGAAGGCATGCTGTCCATAAGCATAAAACAAGACTAAAACCCACAAATAATAATAATATAAAATAATAAAATCTGTAAATAAAATAACTTAATAACTAACTGAATAAATATTTACTCAGCTAGCTAGCCACGCTGACCTCCCAACTCCAAAGTCCCCATGGCTTCCTCCTTGGCATGCTTCACGATGATGGCCTAGCATCAGGTAAGTTCCGGTGACAGCCACGTGGCTGGTGTCATGGAGTATAATGTACTCCTACTGTCCTATCATAGTCAACCAGCTTTGTAATCAGCTCATTGAGGATGAATCAATCACAGACCTAGCTCCCTCCCAGCTGAGCTATACTGCTTGGAACTACCCCATGCCACTGTTTCTGTTCCCCTCATCAGCTGCTCTGGAGGTATGCTTCTATTCTTAACATTATTCTTTTACATTCTTAGCTGACCTCAGCATTTTCCCTCGGCTGGTACCTACATTTCGGGACAATCAGAGCTTGGTCAGATTGCTTCTTCAACCTGGACCTTAGCCGTCACCTCTGGCAAGTGCGCTAGTGTCAAAATAATCCAACAGCTTGCGAGCTGGCAGCAATTTACCTCCCAGCCCTGCCATGGGCACTGGAAACTGCTCTTTCATTCTTCCCTTGCTGAGGACAGGCATGTTCATCACATCTCTCCTGGGGGAATGCTCCATTGTGTCAGAGATCAAGTGCTCCAGAGGTCAGACAGCTGCCAGTACTCTCTCTTTCCAAAAAAAACCAACCCTAAAACAGATATATCCTTTAACTGCAGTCCTGGCACATATTCTTCACATGACCACTGCATTCAGCCCAAGGCTTGCAGATAGTACGCATGATTGCTTTAGCCATATGGCTACTCTGCTCTGAACAATGGGTATCCCTCCAAAATGGTCAGGACTCCTGAACAGTAACCATCCTTTGACCCAGACCTCTAGAATGTAAGCACTACTTATTTCCAGATATTCACGTTCAGTGCATTCAGCATTTACAAGCATTGTCACCTTCATGTATAGGCTTTGAGCATGACCGAGGCTGACTCCTCCAGTTCAGTCATCTTGATTCCCATCTTTTCAAAGCAATCTGACAGATCACTGTTGTGGACATCGCTACAGTGCCCTCAAATAGACTCCTTCATCACTCTCCACATGTTTTACAATTTGGAGCAGTCAGCCAGACACTAATCTGCTATCTCTTGTCACTATGCACACTCCTCGGTCATCCAACCAGCTGATGGCTGTACTACCCTATGATCTGCTGCCAGCCTAGCTTCTATCTTAGCTCCCCGTCCAACAGGATGCCCTAATTTAACAATGGCTGCTACTGCCTCATCCATATATGTTGATCCAGGTTTTGTTTTGCCTAGGTCCCTAAGACTTCCACATACTGTTTCTTTGGAGTACATTGCATATGCACATCAACTTGCTGCCATATCTCTCACAAAGAAGACACTCGTCACCACAGTCTAGCCCATATCTTCCAACCCTCCCTCAATTTTCTGGCCTCTGTTCCACTGGGTCAGTGGCAAACATTTCAATAAGTCTCCTAACCCTCCTTAGAGAAACCACCCCCCCTTTGCCACATGGATCATGCGGTCGATTAGTCTCTGCATGGACTACTGCTCCCAGTGCATGCACCCTCCCAAAACAAACAAAAAAAAAATCAGGAGCTACAGCACACAGTCCACATGCACAGGACCTAGTGTAGCAAAAAAAAAAAAGTGGTGACTCAAGCAATGACATGATGGGAAGCAATGGCAGTGAGAAAATATGCCAGCAGGCTACCCACCAAACCTGTCGTGATCTTTGACCCCAGCCTGTGGGACATCTCTCCTCCATATCAACCCAAGGACTACTCAAGTTGCACCCACATTGACTCCACTTGTTCCATTCCCCTCACCTAGATCAGTAGCGTACAGTGGGTATGGTCAGTGGGCCGATGCCCCTCTGGGGAGGGTCACTCCTTAACGACCACCCTTATAGGTATTCCTTGGATATTAGCTTCAGCCTGCCACACAGCATGATTCCCAGGTGCAGGGGCCCTCTGGTAAGCCAAACACTCTAACCCTTGCACCCTCATTATATCCTGCTTGTTTGTGGAGAAAGAAAGGTTGCTTACCTGTAATAATCATTCTCCATGGACAGCAGGATAAATCAGACACACAATCTCCCCATCCTCCCCTATCAGTTGAAGCTACTGTGATTTTCGACTAGGTCGCCTTGGCTCTGTGAGGGACTAAGAGGGAGGAGCAATGGGCACACAGGAGGGGTTCACTCACACATGCCTAGAAGAGTTTCTAGACTTTTCTGGGTTCTGGGAGAGCAAGTCCAGCCTGGTGCCATCACAGATGACGTTACCCCAATTGTGCGGCTGATTTATCCTGTTTTCCATGGAAAATGACTGTTACAGGTAAGCAAACTTTCTTCTGTAAGTGCATAACGTTGCACTTGTCCACATTAAATGTCATCTTCTATTTGGATGCCCAGTCTCCCAATTTATCAAAGCCATCTTGCAATATTTTACATTCCTCTTGTGTTTTTAACAACTTTGAATAATTTGGTGTCATCTGCAAATTTGATCACCTCACTCGTTTGTAGCTTGTCATGCTGTGAGAGCTTGTGTGCATCAGTGATGCTGAGGGCTAAGCTATTGGTAGCTTAACTACTGGCAGGGTCTCCCAAGATAGACAGGACTCAGCTGAGTTGTCAGACCAAGACAAACCACCCATCTGGGCAGCAGCAGAATGGGACAGTGTTGGTGGTGGAGGATCACATTTCTGTGACAATGGCAACAACACTAGAATTAAACTGTGCAGAAAAAAGGCCTGGCAATCTACTTCCATATCTTGCCACAAAAACCCAATGGATAGTCACAACAACAAAAATTACACTATAGTGCTGGAAGATGAGACCCCCAGGTCAGAAGGCACTCAACTGGCTACTGGGGAGGAGCTGAAGACTTTTCAGAGTAAAGCCAGCATTTATGATGTGGTTCGCTGACTGCTGATGTAGCTGCACATGAAATGAGAGTCAGAAGCTGCAAAGATGTCTTACGTAGTGGGACATGGAATATAGGAAGCATGAACCAAGGGAAGTTGGAGGTGGTCAAGAATAAAATGGAATGTGTACAGCTGGATCTGTTGGATGTCGGTGAACTGAAATGGACTGGCATTGGGCACTTTGCATTTGATGATCACATGGTCTGGTATGCTGGAAATGAAAGACAAAGAAGAAATAGTGTTTTCATTTATAATTAAGAAGAAACTTTCAAGAACTGTAATGAAATACAATGCAATCAGTGAATGCTTAATTTCGATTCATCTATGAGGAATGCCTATCAACACAACTATAATTCAAGTATATGCCCCAACAACAGCTGCAGAAGAGGATGAAGTTGATGAGTTTACGAACAAGTGCAAGCAGAACGTAACAGAACATGCAAACAGGCTATCCTGATAGTCATGGGTGACTGGAATGCAAACATTGGCAACAAAGAAGAAGACAAAGTGGTTGGAAAATATGGACTTGGCAACAGAAATGAAGCTGGAGAAAGAATTCTGCAAGACCAACAAGCTATTCATCTCAAACACCAACTTCCAGCAACACAAGCAGCGACTGTACACATGGACTTCACTCAATGGATTGTACAAAATTAAAATTGACTACATCTGTGGAAGTCAATGATGGGAAAGCTCTATAACATCAACAAAGAAAACCTGGAGCTGACTGCGGTACAGATCACCAACTACTAATATACAAACTCAAGCTAAAGCTGAAAAAGAGCAAGCCACTCATTAATGTAGTAAAATATGACCTTGAGAATATACCACCAGAATTTAAAGACTGCCTGCAAAATCAATTTGCTGCTTTAGATACAAATGACAGAGTTCCAGAAGAGTTATGGGATGACATCAAGAAGGTTACGTTGGAAGAAAGCGAGAAGTCTCTACATAAGGGGAAGAAAGAGAGACATCATCATGGAAGTGAGATAGATCCTTGAAAAGACTAAAGAATACCAAAAGGATATCTATTTGTGCTTTATTGACTACAGCAAGGCTTTTGACTGTGTAAACCAGTGGTTCCCAAACCTGTCTTGGGGGACCCCCAGCCAGTTGGGTTTTCTGGATAACCGCAATGAATATGCATGAGAGAGATTTGCATACACTGCCTCCGTTGCATGCAGATCTCTCTCATGAATATTCATTGTGGATACCCTGAAAACCCAACTGGCTGTGGGGTCTCCCAGGACAGGTTTGGGAACCATTGGTGTAAACCATGAGAAACTCTAGGCCACATTAAGAAGCATAGGTTTACCAGAACACCTGATCGTTCCCTTGCACAACCTTTATATTGATCAAGAAGCAACAGTTAGAATGGAAGAAAGAGAAACAGAATGGTTTAAAATCAGCAAAGGTGTACAACAATCTCTCTCAACCAATGTAAATAGTTAATACGTTTACAATTTGTATTTTTAGTTTTCTATGTAACGAATTCTTTGCACTGTTAATGTTCCATGTAATGTTAGTGTTAATTCTTTGACATGTTCTCTGTAAACCGCTCCTGATCTCTGGAAGGGGTGGTATAGAAAAGCACACAAATAAATAAAATAAACAAGGCTGCATATGTTCCCCCTACCTGTTAATATATATGCAGAACAAATCATCAGAGAAGCAGGGCTGTATGAAGACAACAGAGGTATGAAGATTGATGGAAGACTCATCAACAACCTTGTTGTTGTTAAGTACCGTTGAGTCGGAGTCAACTCATGGCAACCCTCTGGATAGCTATCCTAAAATGTGTTCGGTCTTCAGTCAGGTGGCTCATTGTTGACAGACTGGTACCCGTAGCTGCTGTTATTGTATCGATCCATCTCATTGCTGGCCTTCCTCTTTTGCGTTGACCTTCTATCTTGCCAAGCATAATGTCTTTCTCTAATGATCTCTCTCTTCGTGTCCAAAGTATGAAAGTCGAAGTCTTGTAATCTGAGCTTCTAAAGAAAGCTTAGGTTTGATCTCCTCTAGTACCGACTGGTTTGTTCTTCGGGCAGTCCATGGTATACACAGTATTCGCCGCCAGCTCCATAATTCAAAGGCATCAATTTTCTTCCTATCTGTCTTTTTCACTGTCCAGCTTTCACATCCATATGATGTTATTGAAAATACCATGGCTTGAACAAGTCGAATCTTTGTATGTAGAGAGACATCTCTGCTCTTGAGAATCTTATCTAGGTCTTTCATAGCCATTCTGCCAAGAGCAATGCGTCGTCTGATTTCTTGACTGCTTGTTGCTTCTTTATTGATTAGTGTCACAGTGCTGACTCATCAGTGACCCCTATGGAGACAGAAGATAGTGCAGCTCAGGAAAATAATGACGTGCTGAGAAAGCACATGGTGGAAAGTTGCCAGGGGCAACGTAAACAGGTGAGGTCACAAGCCTGGAGGACACCCTCAGCCAATAGGGAAGCCAGGGGATTTCCACCTGACTCCAATCAGTTAGGGAGTGGTGCAGCTAGGAATCACCTAAATAAACCTAGCTCACAAACAGTTAAAGAGTTAGAGTGGGAGCCGAGAGAGTTGGAGTTCCAGAATGAGTTGCAGCTGGAGACCAGAGAGTTCCAGAACAGGACTGGAACAGAGTTCAGGAGCAAGCCCGTGCAGAAGCAGTTTATGAGCAAGGCTCAGAGCAAGGCAAAGAGCCAAGACAGGAACTGGAGGGAAACACAGGAAAGGAACTTGTTACAGGACGAGAGGAGCTGTGGAGAGGGCGTGTCAGAGTACCTCAGTAGAAGCCTGCCTGGACGTCTATATGAGTCTGAGGAGTGCCTGAGTAAAAGAGGTAGACAGCGTGACACAGCTAAGGAAAATAAAAGTTTCTTACCTGAAAAAGAGACATCCTTTACAAGGTATGTGAAACCTAGAGCTTCTCAAAGGCTATCATCAAGATTCCCAGCTGAGTATCAGTTCCTGCCTAAAGCAGAGCTCATAGCATGGCCAACTTCCCCTAACAGAGAGGCAAAGCAATTCCTCCAACTGTTGCATAGAGGTCAGCAAGGGAGAGGCTCCAATTACCACAGACAGGGTGATTGTGGTAATTACAAACTGTTCTCATCTAGCCAGAGAGAACGACGTCACAGCCAGGACGAGCCGTTTTCTAAACCCACGCAGAGGGAGAGTACAGAAGGATTTATTCCTCACGTGGAGCACATGCAGTGTGATTTGCCAGTAGATGAAGATATTGTGGAAATGGACTGTAGCATTTCTATAGCAGATGATATCATATCTCTGAGATAAGAAAGAATAAGAAGCCTGACAAGGTACAGCAGAGCCTTATTCAGTGTGGCTACAAGCCCATGTTAAAAGTGTATTTTGGTTGCTGAAAGAAAGCTATTTTATGTTTATTTTTGCTTTCTGTTTTCACCCGAGAAGGGTTTTTCTTTGTGTTGCTGTAAATAAATGAACATCCTATTTGGGAAGGGAAATAAAGCCCTATTTACCTTCACTCGTGTCCACAACAGTTTTTGGGTGTAATCTGGCAGCAGCTACAACTACAGGAGGCCAGTTACACCGAGGCCTAGTGCATTACCAGAGCTCACCGGTAGGTGCACCCCAGGCCTGATGACAATAGTTGATCCAAGTAGGTTAAAGTTGTTCACAATTTCAATTTCTTCTCCTTCAATGATGAACCTGTTGATTATGCCAGTTGTCATGATCTTTGTCTTCTTTACATTAAGGTGCAGGCCCATTTTGAGACTATGTTCTTTGATTGTGAGAAGCAAATGTTTCAGATCATCTTCACTTTCAGCCAGTAATGTGGTATCATCAGCATAGTGAAGGTTGTTGATGAGTCTTCCACCAATCTTCACTTTATTTAAGTGATTTCAAAGTAAAGCTCACATGACAGGAATGTGAACTCCTTTGTTGAAGCACAGTTTGAACACAGTATTGGAAAAAGCCTGTTTTCCTTTTGTTCTTGTTTTGGCTATAAAAATATATTCCTTTACGCCTGTTCCATTCCACCACGGAGCGGGAGAAATAAATCCTTATGTAAAAAAATATTCTTTATACCTGCCTTGTCATTCGACCTTCACAACTACAACTTAACCTCAAGGCACACCCCTCCCCAAACCCTCAAGGTTAGGGAGCGGGTGCAGGCTATATGGTATACCCATGCTTCTTAATGTGGCCCAGAGTTTCTAATGGCTTACACAGTCAAAAGCTTTGCTATAGTCGATAAAGCACAAATAGATATCCTTTTGGTATTCTTTAGTCTTTTCAAGGATCCATCTCACATCCGCAATGATGTCTCTCGTTCCTCGCCCTTTCCTGAACCCTGCTTGCACTTCAGGTAGTTCTTGATCCAGGTATGGTTGTAGTCTCTTTTGAATAATCTTCAGTAGAATCTTGCTGGCATGTGGGATCAGAGCGATTGTGCGATAATTTCCAGTCAGTTGGATCACCTTTCTTTAGTATTGGTATAAACACAGATCTTTTCCAGTCAGTTGGCCATGATGTTGTCTTCCATATTTCTTGGCAGAGCCTTGTGAGTACGGTAACAGCTGCATCAGATTGCTGCAATACTTCTATGGGAATGCTATCAATGCCTGGTGCTTTGTTCTTTGAGAACAACCTTAGCTATGCTGATACCACATTAGTGGCTGAAAGTGAAGGTGATCTGAAACATTTTCTTCTCAGGATCAAGGAACATAGTCTTAAAATGGGCCTGCACTTTAATGTAAACAAGACAAAGATCTTGACACTGGCAAAATCAATAAGATCATCGTTGATGGAGAAAAAATTGAAAAAGTGGACAACTTTAACCTACTTGGATCAACTATCAATAAAGAAACAACAAGCAGTCAAGAAATCAGACAACGCATTGCTCTTGGCAGAATGGCTATGAAGGAACTAGACAAGATTCTCAAGAGCAGAGATGTCTTTCTTCATATAAAGATTCAACTCATTCAAGCCATGGTATTTTCAATAACGTCATATGGATGCAAAAGTTGGATAGTGAAAAAGATAGACAGGAAGAAAATCAAAGCCTTTGAATTATGGCACTGGTGATGAATACTGTGTATACCATGGACTGCCCAAAGAACAAACCAGTCAGTGCTAGAGGAGATCAAACCTAAGCTTTCTTTAGAAGCTCAGATGACAAGACTTCGACTTTCATACTTTGGACACATCATGTGAAGAGAGAGATCATTAGAGAAAGACATCATGCTTGGCAAGGTAGAAGGTCAACGCAAAAGAGGAAGGCTAGCAATGAGATAGATAAATACAATAACAGCAGCTATGGATACCACTCCGTCAACAATGAGCTGCCTGACTGAAGACCTATCGCAGTTTAGGGCAACTATCCAGAGGGTCGCTATGAGTCGACACCGACTCAACAGCATTTAACAACAACAACAACAACAACATTGGTTATTCCCATTTCCAGATCATTTTATAAATATGTTAAAGCAGCAGGCCCAGCATGGATCCCTGGGGTACTCCACTATTTACCTTTCTCCATTGAGAAAATTGTCCATTTAGCCCTACTCTCTATTTTCTATCTTTTTAACCAGTTCCTAATCCACAATAATCCACTGCCTCTTATCCCATGACATTTTAATTTCCCCAAGAGCCTCTCATGAGGGACTTTCTCAATTTTCAGAGAGCCTTTGCATATACTATATCAACCAGCTCACCTTTATCTACCTGTTTGTTCACACTTTCCAAAAAATATAACAGATTGGTGAGACAAGACTTTCCTTGGCTAAATTCATGTTGGCTTTCTGCCATTAAACCATGACTAGATTATCTACATGTTCAATAATATTTTTTTATAATGGTTTCTACTAATTTTCCCAGTACTGATGTCAGACTTGCTGGTCTGTAGTTTCCCAGATCACTCCGGCAACCCTTTTTAAAATTGGCGTTTACATTGGCCACTCTCCAGTCTTCAGGTACTATAAATGATTTTAATGATAGATTACTAACAGTAGTTCTACAATCTTATATTTCAAATCTTTCAGCATCCTGGGATGTATGCCATCCAGCCAAGGTGATTTGCTGCTCTTTAGTTTTATCAATTAGCTGAATTACATCTTCCCAATTTATTGGGATTTGTTTTCAATCCTCTGATACATTTTCTTTAAATACTATTTCTGACATGGGTAAGTTTCCTACATCATCTACAGTAGAGACTGAAGCAAAAAATTCATATAGTCTCTTCCTTATGGCCCTGTCCTCTCTCAGTGCATCTTTTACCCCTCCATCATCTAATGGTCCAACTGACTCTCTTACAGATGTTTTGCTACAAACATACTTGGAAAAGGTTTTATTATGTATTTTTGCTTCCACGGCAAGCTTCTTTTCAAATATTCCCTTTTCCTGCCTTATCAATACCTTGCATTTAACTTGCCAGTATTTATGTTTCCTTTTTTCGTTATCTGGCTCTTTTTTTTTCCATTTTCTGAAAGATTCTCTCTTAGCTGTAATAACCTCTTTAACTCATCTTTAAGTCATGTTGGCTGTCGTTTTGTCTTCCTTCCACCTTTTTTTTTTAATATACTTTATTTGATACACACCAATAACAACAGCCAACAAAACAAGAAACGATAACAAACTCCTAGTGGGGTGGAGTCTGATCCCCAACCGGGAGTACAATCACATTTACAGGTGCATTTTAACCCAGTAAGCAATCAACCCCCCTCCCCCCATCCTTCCACCTTTTTTTTAAGCATGGAACCTATCTGGTCTGGCCTTCCAAGCTCGTATTTTTAAATGACACCCAGGCCTGATGCAGTTGCTTCTTTTAGTTTTTTCTTAATCATTTTCCTCATTTTATTATAGTCGCCTTTTTGAAAGTTAAATGCTAGTGCAGTCAATTTTCTTGCCATCCGCCCTCCATTTATTAAATCAAATTTGATCATGTTATGATCACTATTGCAAAGCAGCCCCAAGTCCCTCTCGCACCTGTTTTCCACTGAGGACTAGGTCTAAAATAGCATTCCCGTGTGTTGGTTCCTGAACCAGCTGCTCCATGAAGCAGTCCTTTACTTCATCTAGAAATTTTCTCTTTCTAGCAAGTCCTATTATGACAGTGACCGAGTCAATTCCAGGGTAATTGAAATCTCCCATTATTACTGTGTTGTAAACTTTGCTAGTTTCCCTAATTTCTGTTAGCATTTCATCTGTCCATTCTGTCCAAGTGGATGGTAGTACATCCCCACTGCCATTCCCGTCCCCTTTTTACATGGAATATCTATCCATAGAGATTCTACAGTGTATTTTGTTTCCTGAAAAACCTTTATCCTATTTGACTTAATGCCCTCTTTAACATATAGAGCCACCTCTCCACCAATGTGATCTACCCTATCATTGCAATATAGTTTGTAGCCTTGTATCACAGTGTCCCATTGGCATTTCAGAGACCTGGTCGAAGGAGGATAACCAATTATATCTGACCTTTCATTCATTGCTATAGATTTTAACTCCCCCCATCTTATTTTTTTAGACTTCTAGAATTTGCATACAGGCATTTCAAAGTTTGTTTTTTGTTAATTCAATATTAACAGACTGGTTATTTCATGATGGGGTTAATTTGGAATCTTTCAACTCTGTCGATCCTCATGTTCACCAGTCATCCACCTATCTATATGCCTAATGATCGAATTGTCAGCTATAATGGCCATCCTAACCTTTTCCTCATGGGCATATGGCCCTAGACACACATCCTCTTTGAGAGGGTATTACATCACCTGGAGGACAGGTCCGAGCTACAAGATTACTTCCTGCCACAGTAAGGTGATGCTCTCCTTTCATGTGCCCCTCTTTACCTTTCATCCCTCATCTCTACCTGCACCCCCTCTTGCTTACTCCGCTCATCTAATTGTCTTCGTTTATCTATGCCTTTTACTCGTACTGCTAATTCTAGACTTCGCTCCTTTCAACTGGCTGCACCCTTTTCCTGGAATTCTCTGCCTGTCTCTGTCCGCTAAGCCTCCTCCCTGGCCATCTTCAAATCCAAATTGAAATCCCATTTCTTCACTATGGCTTTTTGTTCCTAACTCGTCCTTTCTTGTTCTCTCCATAAACATTTATTCTTGTCTTGTTAATTGTTATTTGTATTATCTAATTTATTTCATATTTTGTCTTGACTAGATTGTGAGCTCTAACAGGCAGGGACTGTCTCTCTTTTTATGTTTGTACAGCGCTTCGTATGTTGCAGCGCTTTATAAATGCTTAGTAATAATAATAATAATGTGACCTCTCTCCTCCATGGCAGCAGAGAGGCTGCTAGTCTGGAGGTGGGACTTCTCTACTACATATCTGTATACCTCTGTCTGCCTCAGCTCCTCCAAGTTCACTACTCTAACTTCCAAAGATCAGACTCATTCCCTGAGAGCAAGGATATCTTTGCACTTAGTGTACACATGAGACCTGTCACCAACTGGGAGAAAATCATACATGTAACACTCGTTGCAAAAAACTGGATAGCCCCCATCTCACTGCTGGACTGTTGTCTGCATCATAGATTTAAAGTTAAGTTATGTACAGATTCTCAGAGAATAGTGGATACTTGAACCAATACAATTATACCTAATAAGTATATAGGACTTTTAGTGTTCACCTCAAAGTGAACTACAAGGACTCAATTAGTCTTTTCTTAAGGTCTAATAATTTGCTGATGAAGATTATTGGTTAAACCTGAAATTGAGTAAGATTACACCCTTCCTCTTAACTGGTTTAGGAGGCTATAAATCAAGGATTATGCTTGGGATGTGTGGGAGGGAAATCTATTTGTATCTAACAATCTCTTAATTTCCTGGGTGATTCACTTTGCTCTTGATTTGATAGAGGGTGCCTTTCAAGTTGCCTTTGATCCATCCCTTGACCTTAACACTTATTTAAAACAATTTCACAGTTTTCTTGCCTCCTAGCTGGAAGGCCTCTTTGTAAAAGGTCTCTAGAAATAATTAGATGATATAGGGGTAAAAAGGGTAGGAGGAGACAAGGCTATAGCGGAGAGACTGAATGAATTCTTTGCTTCGGTCTTTACTGAGGAAGATGTAGGGATGTTACCCAAGACTGAAGTGGTATTTAAAGGTGATACTGCAGAGGAATTGAGAGAAATATCGCTACACCAGGAAGATGTATTACAACTATTTGATAAACTGAATAGTAGCAAATCACCTGGACCGGATGGTATACATCCAAGAGTGCTGAAAGAACTGAAATATGAGATTGCAGACCTGCTATTAGTAATCTGTGAACTTTCATTAAAATCATCTGTAATACCTGAAGATTGGAGGATCGCCAATGTAACGCCAATTTTTAAAAAGGGTTCCAGGGGTGATCCGGGAAATTACAGACCGGTGAGCCTGACGTCAGTACTGGGGAAAATGGTAGAAACCATCATAAAGAACAAAATTACACAGCATGTAGATAGTCATGGCCTAATGGGAGACAGCCAACATGGCTTTAGACAAGGAAGATCTTGTCTTACTAATCTGATATGTTTTTTTGAAGGTATGAATAAACAGGTAGACAAAGGTGAGTCGATTGATATAGTGTATCTGGACTTTCAGAAAGCCTTTGACAAGGTCCCTCATCAGAGACTTTTGGCAAAACTAAAAAGTCATGGGATAGGAGGCAGTGTACTATTTTGGATCGGGAACTGGCTAAAAGATAGAAAGCAGAGGGTAGGGCTAAATGGCCAATTTTCCCAATGGAAAAAGGTGAATAGTGGAGTACCCCAGGGATCTCTACTGGGTCCGCTACTTTTTGACATATTCATAAATGATCTGGAAAAGGGAATAACTAGTGAGGTTATCAAATTTGCAGACGACACAAAACTGTTTAATGTTGTTAAAACCCAAGAGGACTGTGGAAAACTGCAGGAGGATCTGGATAAATTGGAAGACTGGGCATCCAAATGGCAGATGAAATTTAATGTGGACAAGTGCAAAGTTATGCACCTAGGAAAGAACAACCCACACTATGGTTACACGATGCAAGGTTCCACATTGGGAACCACCACCCAGGAAAAAGATTTAGGAGTCATCGTGGATAACATGTTAAAACCCTCCGCCCAGTGTGCAGCAGCGGCCAAGAAAGCAAAGAGAATGCTAGGTATCATAAGGAAAGGAATGGAAAATAAAACAAAGGATATTATAATGCCTCTGTATCGTTCCATGGTACGACCGCACCTTGAATATTGTGTGCAATTCTGGTCGCCGTATCTTAAAAAGGATATAGCGTTATTAGAAAAGGTACAGAGAAGAGCTACCAAAATGGTAAAGGGGATGGAAGCTACTCCTATGAAGAGAGGCTACAAAGGTTATGGCTCTTCTATCTGGAAAAGAGACGGCTGAGGGGTGATATGATAGAAGTCTATTAATTAATGAATGGAGTGGAACGGGTAAACGTAGATCAATTGTTTACGCTATCAGAATATAGAAAGACTAGGGGACATGTAATGAAGCTACAGGGTAAACTATTTAAACAAATAAGAGAAAATATTTTTTCACTCAACGTGTAATCAAACTCTGGAATTTGTTACTGGAGGATGTAGTAAGAGCTGTTAGTTTAGCTGGGTTTAAAAAAGGTTTGGACAAGTTCCTGGAGGAAAGGTCCATAAACCATTATTAAGAAGGGACCTAGGATATCAGTGCTTGACCCAGTACAAGCATTGCGGAACCTGTGTCTTTTGGGGAAACTGCTAGGTACGTATGACCTAGATTGGCCACTGTTGGAAACAGGATACTGGGCTTGATGGACCTTGGTCTGACCCAGTATGGCATATCTTATGTTCTAAAGGTGTATCATCACGCATCTCAAAATGAACAGGCTGCTTACTAGTGAGGATTTTCGGCCTTAATATAGAAGACAGCTAGGTAGTAAGCTAGCTAGTTAGCAAGTGTTCAGAGAACTCACCTAAAAAGCATGGAAAGCATATATAGTATGCTCATTAGCAACTCATAAAGCCACCATTCTCATATGACATTCCTTAATTTGTATGCAAAAGCTCATGATTTTCTGCAAGCCCACAAACATTTCTATTAGGACCGCTGCACTGCGCCTGGTAGAGCCTTCTGCCTAGCGCACTCTTGTTAGTTTGCATGAGAGAGTTTATCATGCTTGTCTAAGGTTTACTACCCAGGCCCCTTTATGTATTACTTATGCAGCATTGCCATGATAGGGGATTTCAATATGCGAGATGTTGATTGGCACATCCTTGCTGTGGTGTCATCTAGAAGTAAGGAGATCCTGGATTCTCTACAGGGAGAACTATTCAGACAACTGGTAACAGAACCCACACGTGAAGGGGCCAAACTGGGCTTGGTGATTACCAATGGGGAAGTGTTTCTGATGTTATAGTGGGAGATCATCTTACATCCAGTGATCACCAGATGGTGTGGTTCTGTATTAGGACTAGGGCTGATAAAATCCATTCAAAAGCAGACTTTAGGAAATCTTTGTCAAAATGGGACAATACCTCAAGGAGTCATTAGTGGGATGGGAACAGCTGGGGGATGTAGAAAAACAGCGGGCAAAACTGAAAGGGAATATGTTAAGGGCAAGAAACCTTTTTTGTTAGAATGGTAAATAAAGGTAAAAGGAAAAGGAAGCTGTTATGGTTCTCAAAAGAAGTAGTTAAAAGGTGAAGAAAAAGAGGGAGGCCTTCATGAAATATGAGAGATCACAGAGAGAGGAAGGCAGTCATCTATATTTGGAAGAATTTAGAGAAGCTAGCAAAGTGTTCAGGAAAGCAAATATAGAAAAAGAAGAAGAAATAGCCAATGTAATAAAATGGGGGGGAATAAGACATTTTTCAGATATGTTAGTGAGAGTAGGAAGGGCAAAAGTGGTATTATCAGGCTCAAGGGTGAAGGGGAGGAATATGTAGACGCTGATGAGGTTAAAGTGGAATTGTTTAACAAATATTTCTGTTCTGTGTTTTACAGATGAAGGGCAAGGAGCAGGACCTCAGAAAACACCCACAAACAGGAACAGGAGCGATGGGGATCTCAAATGATTTTCAGAACACTGTGTTCATAAGGAACTAGCTAAACTAAAAGTAGACAAAGTGATGGGACTGGATGAGATACATCCGAGAATCTTGAAGGAATTTGGGGACATTCAGTGACTTCACTGACTGAACATTTCAATGCTTCTTTGGAGTCGGGAGTGGTTCCAGAGGACTGAAGTAAGGCGCATGTGGTTCCTTTACACAAAAGTGGAAGTAAGGATGTCATTGATAACTACAGGCTGGTTAGTCTAACCTCTGTGGTGAGTAAATTATTGGAAATGCTGCTGAAAGAGAAAATAGTGAGGTTTCTGGAATCCATTGGACTGCATGATCTGAGGCAGCATGGGTTTACCAGAGGCAGATCTTGTCTGACAAATCTGATTGATTTCTTTGACTGGGTGACCAAGAAGTTGGACCGAGGAAGAGCCCTACATGTGGTGTAGTTGAACTTCAGTAAAGCCTTTGACACCGTTCTGCACGGGTGACTTATAAACAAACTGAGCACTCTAAGGATGGTCCTTAAAGTTATTGATTGGGTTAGAAATTGATTGAGTGGGAGGTGGAAAAAATTACAGGTAAATGAAACTCACTCTGAGGAGAAGGAGGCTACCAGTGGTATGCTGCAGGGATCTGTCCTTGGTCCGATTCTTTTTAACATCTTTGTTAGTGATATTGCGGAAGGGCTGTTGAGTAAGGTTTGCCTGTTTGTGGATAATACCAAAATCTGCCATGGAGTAGACACCCAGGAAGGAGTAGATAACATGAAGCGGGATCTAGCTAAGCTTATCAAATGGTCTGAAATTTGGCTAAAAAATTCAGGGTCATGTATTTGGGCTGCAAAAATCCAAGGGAGCGGTACACTGTATGGGGTGACGTACTTCTGTCCATAAAAGAAGACATGATTGTATCTGAAAAACTTAAAGTAGCTAAACAGGTAGAAAAGGTGACAGTGGAAGCCAGAAGGATGCTTGGGTGCATAGGGAGAGGAATGGCTAGCAGAAAAAAGGAAGTGATAGTGCCTCTGTATAAGTCTTTGGTGCGACCACATTTGGAGTATAGTGTGCAATTCTGGAGACCGCACCTTCAAAAGGATGTGAACAGGATGGAGTCAGTGCAGAGGGTGGCTACTAAAATGGTTAGTGGTCTTCATTATAAAGCATATGAGGACAGACTGAAGGATCTTAATATGTACACCTTAGAGGAAAGGCTGGATAGAGGTGATATGATTGAGATGTTTAAATACCTCCGTGGCATAAATGTTCAGGGAGAGAGCCTCTTTCAACTGAAAGCAAGTTCTGCTTCGAGGGGACATGGGATGAGGGTGAAGGGAGATAGATTCAGGAGATATGCGGAAATATTTCTTTATGGAAAGAGTAGTGGATCCGTGGAATAGTCTCCCAGTGGAGGTGGTAGAGATGAGGACAGTAACTGAATTCAAAAAAGCATGGGACCAACACAGAGGATCTCTAAAGGTAAAAAGTGGACTGCTGTAGTTGTTATGGAAGGGCAGACGAGATAGAAACATGACAGTAGAAAAAGACCACATGGCCTGTGTTTCTACTTTGCTTTGGCAACACATTTACAAACTGTCAGGCCAAGAAAGTTTCCTAACCTGATGAAGAGAGAGTTTTTGTCAAAGACATATTCAATTAATCCAATAAACAAGGTATCTACTACGACTACTTATCATTTATATAGTGCTACAAGGTGTACACAGCACTGTACAAAGGAATGTAGGAGACAGTCTCTGCTTATAAGAGCTTACAGTGCAGTCAAGACAGACAACACAACTGGGGATTAGTATATATCTAGGGGAATGGTAAAGAAACGCATAGGAGGTGAACAAGAGTTTAGAGGGATAAGGATCCAAAAGCAGTCTTAAAGAAGTGAGATTATGTAAGTATCTCCTACAACTTGTTTGACCCTTATTTTCACTGAATCTGACAGAATATGAGAGAGGTAATCAAGCAGAGGTGGGATAAGATAGCACAGCTGGAAAGGGAAAGGCAAATCAGATATAGAAAGGAGAAATCCTTGGTTTTGCTTTCTTCCCCTTTTCAATCAGGAAGGGAGGAGTAGAGTCTAACAGAGGTAAAGAGAACAAGTGAGGAAAGCTTGCGGAACATGGCTCATGGAATTCTTTCCAGCCTTTCTGAGGGAGATTGCAATATGAAATCAAGATGGCAATAGAAAGAAACTAAGCAACCAATCTGTCAGAGAGAAAGCAGATACACCGGCAGAAAGCAAGACTTCCCAATTTGAAGGACAGAGAGAGAAGAAGAGAAGAAAGAAGATATAGACACAGGCAGAGAGAAAAAGAGGAGAGACAAACATAGCAAAAGACAGGCAAAGAGATACAGCCAGCCAAAGTAATGCAACAAGAGGGACACACACAAATAGGCGGACAGAGAGCCAGGAGTTCCAGATGAAGAATAAATTGCTAGGAACAGCAAAAATGACTCTGTTTTGTGGCTTTCTTCCAGAATGCAGAGGTAGAGCTTCTGAGGAAGGATCAATTGCTAGAAACATATAGCAGAGAGTGCTGAGCTAGCATGAAATCAGATCGACAGAGAGCTGAGTTAGGGTGTGAGATCAGATCAGATCAGCATAGCACATTCTGCATCTACAAGTAGCATATACAGTAGTAACATAGTAAATGACGACAGATGAAGATCAGCGTGGCCCATCCACTCTGTCTAGTAAAGTGGTTTGGGTAGTAACTGCCACCCACTGCCAGTTACCCCTCTCCCCTGGCCTTTGTTTAGGATTGAAACTGCTGCTCCATACTGCACCCCCGGCCTGGTGGTTGATTTACTACCCTGGCCTCTGAAATGCTTTTCACTCCTTGCACCAAGTCTGCAAACTCTAAGTGCTGGTTTCAAGAGTTTCTCTAATAACACAACACATCACAGGCAGGCTTACTTAAGAGGTTATAAGCCTGAATCCCATCACTGTCTGGAGGCTTGTCAGGGATAATAATTCCTAGTCACGGCAACTCTCCTTGACCATCTCTCAGTTTACTGGTGGCCCCTAAAATTTCATTTCATCCAGATCAATTTTCTTCTTTTCTCTTGACTAAAACAGTGGCCCATATTAGATCCATAAACCAACAGTTCAGCTTCTAGTACAAAGACTTTGTTGAGAGAGAGGGTCCCTTTGCTCCACTGGCCCCCATACATTTACATGGAGTCAATTAAAATCTTTTAGTTCTCTCGCTAGATTTTGGATTTTCAAAAATTGTGCCATCTGTTAATTTCAGCAGACTTTTGCCTAC
The DNA here is from genome assembly GCA_033557465.1 of Ichthyophis bannanicus. Classification (NCBI taxonomy): domain Eukaryota; kingdom Metazoa; phylum Chordata; class Amphibia; order Gymnophiona; family Ichthyophiidae; genus Ichthyophis; species Ichthyophis bannanicus. The sequence goes on from CM066048.1 coordinate 130,520,532, forward strand.
CTTGCCCCCCCTTCTGCCAGTCTAGTGAAAGCTGTGGTTCCTTTCTCCTGGACAGAAGACAGAAAGCATTTTATCCACCCACTTCTTAAGAAGCAGGGCCTTGATCTATCTCCAATTTAACTTTTTTAGCCAGAGTAACTGAGAAAGTTGTTTTCTGACAATTGTCAAACTTCCTGGTTGCCACCACTGGCCTCCACCCCAAACAGTCAGGTTTCTGACGGGGATATAGCACAGAATCTGCCGCTCTGGTGCCTCCCTGAAGGACAATATATCAAGTTTTCATAAATACATTAAATGACGTTTACATCTAGTGGGGAAATGGATGTTACTTGCTGTTAATCTAATTGGACCTAAGTTTGTCCTTTGATTTAGTTGCTCATCCCCTATGCTTTAGAAGTTTCAAGAAATTGGAGCTGCTGACTTTGCCCTCCAATTGTTTTTTTTCTTATTTCAATTCCTGATCATTTGAGATTATTGATAATAATAATCAATCCAAAAGTTACCCACTCACTTCTGGAGTGCCTCAGGGGATCCGTTTTGGCTTCTCTGCTTTTTTAAATATATTTCTAGCCCTTCCGTCCACCTCACCCCCAGCCACTCTCATTCAAAACTTAGCCTTAAACCCATTGTTTTTTGCAGATGACATCCAAATCCTAATGACCCTACTATAATCATTTGTATAGCACTACAAGGCGTATACAGCACTATACAGAGACATGTAAGAGATGGTCCCTACTTATCAGAGCTTACAATCTAGTCAAGACAGACAGCACAACAGCTTGGGACTAGAATATGTCTAGCGGAATGGAAAATGAGGCAAGCCACAAGATCCAGGGCATTCACTTTCACCGCCCCCCTCCCTCTGGAACTACTTACCTCTATCAATCTGCTCAATCGAGGATCTTCAGCAGTTTAAAAAATCACTCAAAACATACAGTACCTCTTCACTGCACACTACGGAATGCAAAACACAACACAAAACACCTCAAAGAACTCACAGGCACACCAACCGCATACCCCAACCCAAAGTACAGGCAACATTCGCCTTTAAATGGCATGTACATAGTTCTAAATAATATGTTAAGTTGTTAAGTGTTGTAAGTTTTTATGTAAATAGTTCTAAAACAACTGTTCTATGTAAAATGTTAGTTATACAGTATATAAACTGCCCCTGATCTCTGGAAGGGGCGGTATAGAAAAATGTAACAAATAAATAAAGGAATCACATAGCTGGAGAGCAGAACACTAAGTGGATCAGGATTCAAAAGCAACCTTGAAGAGGTCAGTTTTCAGCCTGGATTTAAAAAGGGCCAGAGATAAAGCCAGATACACCGACTCAGATAGTTTGTTCCAGGCATAAGCAGCAGCAAGGTGGAAAGATCGAAGTCTAGAGATGGCAGTGGAAGAGAAGAGCACAGATAGAAATGATCTGTCAGAAGAGTGGAGTTCCCAAGGAGGGGTGTAGGAAGCGATAAGAGAAGCATCTTTCCAGGCCACTTATACTGTTTAAGACTATCACCATCTGGCTTTCATCCCATAGGCTCTTACTTAATGTTTCTAAATCAGAGGCCCTTTGGTTAGGTATTCCCCTGGTATTTTAAGAATAGCATTCGATCCCTGGGGGTTCTATTGGACTCCTCTTTGTCCTTTCAGTTCCATTTTTCTGTGACAGAAACTCTTTTGCTGCCTTGAGACTAGTTTGATCTTTGCGTTCTTAAAAACATAGGTCATGTGGTCTTTTTCTGCCATCATGTTTCTATCTAGTCTGCCCTTCCATATCAACTACTACAATAGTCCCCTTTTTTCTTTAGAGATCCTCTCTGTCCCATGCTTTTTTGAATTCAGATACTGTCCTCATCTCTACCAACTCCCCTGGGAGACTATTCCATATATCTACCACTCTTTCCATAAAGAAATATTTCTGCATATTACTCCTGAGCACTGTTCTAAGCTGTGCGCGTGTGCGCGCGCACACACCTCACCGAGTGAGCGCACATACTTTACAACAGAGCGCACAAAAATTACGGTTCTGATTCTGTTAGAAAAAAACACAGATGTCTTAAAATTTAAAAGTTGTGATTGTAATTGCTAGAAATTTTCTGCTTCATTTAGTAATTGTCTATTTTCATTTAATTTGATTAAAATCAATGTGGTGTACATACTGTATTCTGACGTGTAGTCAAATTTTAAAGTATATAACTCCGAGTGTCGTTATGTGGAGCACAAAAATTTAACCTTCCTTCAAAAGCTGCACAGCTGATATTTTATGCGCACACAGCCTACAGAAAATTAGAGGGAACATTGCTCCTGAGTCTAACACTTTCATCCTCATCCTATGTCCCCTAGTAGCAGAGCTTACTTTCAATCGAAAGAGGCTCTCCTCCTGTGTATTTATGCCACAGAGATATTTAAACATCTTTAGAGGAAAGACAGGATAGAGGATATATGATAAAGTATACATATTAAGATCCTTAAGTCTGTCCTCATATGCTTTAAATGAAGACTACTAACCATTTTAGTAGCCACCCTCTGCACCGACTCCAACCTGTTTATATCCTTTTGAAATGCGATCTCCAGAATTGCACAGAATACTCTAAATGAGGTCGCACCAAAGACTTATACAGAGGCACTATCACCTTCTTTTTTCTGCTGGCCATTCCTCTTCCTATGCACCCAAACATGCTTCTAGCTTTCGCCATTGCCTTTTCTACCTGTTTAGCTACTTTAAGATCATCTGACACAATCAAGTACTTTACCCCCTACACCATACCGCTCCCTTGGATTTTTGCAGCCCAAATGCATGACCCTGCATTTTTTTTTTAGTATTAAATCTCAACTGCCAACTTCTTGACCATTCTTCAAGCTTAGCTAGATCCCTCTTCATGTTATCTACTCCTTCCTGGGTGTCTACTCTATTGCAGATTTTGGTATCATCTGCAAAGAGGCAAACCTTACCCGATAACTCTTCTGCAATATCACTAACATAGATGTTAAAAAAAAATCAGACCGAGGACAGATCCCTGCGGTACAACACTGGTAACCACCTCCTCCTCCTCCTCCTCAGAGTGAGCTCCATATACCTGTACCCTTTGTCGCCTCCCACTCAACCAATTTCTAACCCAATCAGTAACTTTAAGATCCATCCTTAGTGTGCTCAGGTTGTCTATAAGTCATCTGCGTGGAATGGTGTCAAAGGCTTTACTGAAAACCAAGTACACCACATCTAGGGCTCTCCCTCAGTCCAACACCCTGGTCACCCAGTCCAAAAAAATCAATCGGATTTGTCTGAAAAGACCTGCCTCTGGTGAATCTATGCTGCCTCCGATCCTGTAATCTATTGGACTCCAGAAACCTCACTAATTTCTCTTTCAGCAGTGTTTCCAATAATTTACTCACCACAGAGGTCAGACTAATCGGCCTGTACATAAGAACATAAGATATGCCATATTGAGTCAGACCAAGGTCCATCAAGCCCAGTATCCTGTCTCCAACAGTGGCCAATCTAGGTCATACAGTTTCCCCAAAAGACACAGGTTCCACAATGCTTGTATTGGGTCAAGCATTGATATCCTGGGTCCCTTCTTAATAATGGTTTATGGACCTTTCCTCCAGGAATGTGTCCAAACCTTTTTTAAACACATCTACACTAACAGCCTTTACTACCTCCTCCGGTAACAAATTCCAGAGTTTCATTACACGTTGAGTGAAAAAATATTTTCTTTTATTAGTCTTAAATAGTTTACCTTGTAGCTTCATTGCATGTCCTCTAGTCCTTCTATATTCTGATAACGTAAACAATCGATCTATGTTTACCCGTTCCACTCCGTTCATTAATTTATAGACTTCTATCATATCTCCCCTCAGCCGTCTCTTTTCCAGGTTAAAGAGCCCTAACTTTTTAGCCTTTCTTCATAGGGGTATCCTTCCATCCCCTTTACCATTTTGGTAGCTCTTCTCTGAACCTTTTCTAATAACGCTACGCTAAGATACGGCGACTAGAACTGCACACAATATTCAAGGTGCGGTCTCACCATGGAACGATATTGAGGCATTATAATATCCTTTGTTTTATTTTCCATTCCTTTCCTTATGATACCTAGCATTCTATTTGCTCTCTTGGCCGCTGCTGCACACTGGGTAGTTTTCAACCATATCCTTACTTCCACTTTTGTGTAAAGGGATCACATGTGCCTCTCTCCAGTCCTTTGGCACCAGTCCCGACTCCAAAGAGTCTTGTGTAGATTGGGAAACTAAATATTCTGATTCATGTTCTGATTTTTAGCAGACTGGATTATTATAATTCCCTTAATTTATTCAAAGCACTGAAGCAAGAATTCTTTATAGAGCCAAGCCTATGGATCATATTTTACCACTCCTCAATGAGTTATCCTAGCTTCCAGTATCATGCATTCAAATTCAAAATTCTGTCTCCTATTCATAGAATTTACTCTACTGACTCTTCTTTCTATCTCTGTTCCTTGATTATTCTATACGGCCCTGGCCGTTTATTGAGATCTTCCCAATCCAACCTTTTAATTTTACTAACTCCATCCCAATTTAAATTTGAAATGAAGTGCAGTGGCATTTTTGTTTTCTGGCTCCATTATTTTGGAATGCTCTTACCCTTGACCTAAGCCTTGAGAGTTCTACCAAGAAATTTAAATAAGGTATAAAAATTGGCTTTTCTGGAAAGCATTTGGTGGTGATTGGTATAATACCATTCTGCTAAAATAGAACCATCCAAGCGGTTTACAATAATGAATAAAAGCAGAAACATAATAATTAAAAACTGTATGGAAAACACACCATGGGTAACTGTGGGTCAGGGAGCGAATAGCAAGATAAGCGGGAACACAGGAGGGTCTCATTCAATTGAAGGCAAGCTTTTCTTCAAGGGGACATAGCATGAGAGTGAAAGGGAATAGACTCAGAAGTAATATGCTGAAATATTTCTTTATGGAAAGAGTGGTAGACTCCCAGTGGAGATGGTGGACACAAGGACAGTATCTGATTTCAAAAAATCATGGGAAGAGAGGATCTCTAAAGGTAAAAAGAGGGCTATTGTAGTTGATATGGAAGGGCAGACTAGATAGGCCATGAAGTTTTTTTTTCTGCCGTCATGTTTCTATGATTAATTTAGAATGCGTCCAGTCAAGGACATCCCATCTGGGCTACTCTGTGTTCCCACTTATCTTTCTGCTTAAATATTTTGTCCCTGGAATTTAATTGTTGCGCTATTCGCTCCCTGACCTGCTTTTATTCATTATTGTAAACTGCTTTGATGGTTCTATTTTAGCAGAATGGTGTTAGTCCAATGCACTATTTTATTTATTCATCGTATTTGGTGTATGTGGATTCTGCTAAGCTCAGGGGCTGGGAATGTTAATCTTAAGATCCTAAGAATTGTCACACTGGGTCAGACCAAAGGTCCATCAAGCTATCTTGTTGCCAAACATGGTCAATCCAGATCACAAGTACCTGGCAGATCCCAAAAAGTAGATATATTTCATGTTGTTTTCCCTCCAAGTCTACCTTGCTGCTGTTTATGGACCTTTCCTCTAGGAACCTGTCTTTTTTTTTTTAAGCCCAGCTATGCTAGCTGCTTTTATCATATCCTCCAGCAACCAATTCCGGAGCTTAATTATGCATTGAGCAAAAAATATTTTGATTGCTATTTAATAACTTCATGGTGTGTTCTTAGTGTTTGTACTTTTTGAAACAATAAACAACTGATTTGCTTTAATCATGTCACTCTATTCATGATTTTCTAGACCTCATCTTATCTCCTCTCCAAACTGAAGAGCCCTAATTTCTTTAGCCTTTCCTCATAGGGGCATCATTCCATCCCTTTCAGCATTTTGTTCATCCTTCTTTGTACTCTTCTAATTGTACTACATTATTTGGAGATGTGGCAACCAGAACTGCACAATACTCAAGGTGCAAACATACCATGGAGCAATACAAAGGCATTATGATATCTCTTTTATTCTTCATTCCTTTCCTTATAATTCTTAATATCAACATATTCTCAACAATGATGTCTAGATTCTTTTCTGGCTGGTGACTTCTAGGAGTATGTCTATCAGTTAACCTGGGCAATCTGCAACTAGGTCCCATTTTATTTAATGGGATCTAGTTGCAGATAGCCCCAGTTAACTGTTAGCCCAGCTTAGCAGACATTCCTCTTAGTGTGAAACCTAGCATTGCTTAGTTTGGATTATTCTTCCTTACAAGCATCACTTTGTACTTGTCCACATTGACTAGACATCCAAACAGCAGATGATATTTAATCTCGCAAGGTCCTCCTGCAATCAAAGTCCACTTGTGATTTAACAACTTCGAATTTTTGTCATCTGCAAATGTAATCCCCCCAGTTGTTCTCATTTCCAAATCATTTATAAATACGTTAAAAAGCACAGGTCCCATCAGAGATTCATGGGACATTTTCCCTAATTAACTTTCTTCATGGAGAATATGACTATTTAACTAGAGCCGACCCAAATGTTTCTGACACCCTAGGCCAACTTTCAGTCATGCGTCCTCCCTATAGTCCAGCATCTCTTTCCCTACCCCTCTTCCAGTACTGCATCTTTCCTTATCTGGTTGCCTCCTGCACCTCTCCTTCCCCTCCACCAAGTGTCCCCTCAGTAATCCAGCATCTCTTTAGCTGCCCCTTCCCCTAGCAATCCAATATCTCTCCTTTTAATACCTCCCCCAGTAGTTCAGCATATCCTTTCTTGCCTCCTCCCCTTCCCCACCCCCACCTCACTGTGTCCAGGATTGCTCTCTTTTTTTCCCTTGTCCCCTGATGCCACTATGGTTCCTTGATCGTCCTTCCAAGCTAACCATGGCTGTATCTTAAGTAAATTCAGTGCAGCAATGGGCCTCAGAGCACTTGCATACGCTCAAGGCCTGTACTGTCCAACTCCTGATTCAAACTCCCTGTCAGAGGGGCAGGACGGAGCAAGCCTTGGGAGGTTTATCCAACCCCAGCAGCCCTGACCAAACTTCCCAGTGCTGCGTGCCCCCAAAACCAACACAACTAGCAGGACTTACCCTTTGGCTTTGGACCTCTGGTGCCCTCATGCTGTTGAGTGCTGGCACTTGCTTTAGATTTTTTTTTTAACAAACCTTAATACTTAGGCTAGTATGTCTATCTGGATTTCTCCCAAACGTTGGGGAAAAGGGCAGATGGATGCACCACCAATCACTTCACCCACTGTCACCGAGGTGGGGAGAGACCCATATCCACTGGATTCTGCCTCCCTGGGCCTTGCAGACCAGCCCCAGCCAATCCTGGCCCTCTTGTTTTGTTTGGTCTGGCTCGCCTCCTGAAAGTATTCTAAAAATATTTTTCTTATTTTGTTTTCAACCTGTGAATACCAAAAGCCTCCAGGCTAGAGAAGAGAACATCCGCTTAGCCTAACTGACCAAAGGGCTGCACAGGCTAACCTCATCTACCATCTGCTGGAGATTGAGAAATACTGATTATCTGTGGGCTGCACAGGACCCTATATATAGTGACATAATCAAACCAGTGGTTCAGTCTCCATCTGCAGGTAGAGAAGCATAAACTTATGTATCTGGACTGATCTGGAGGGACAATGAGGAAGTGCAATTTCTGATATAGGCAGATGGTAGATGAGGTTAGCCTGTGCAGCCCTTTGGTCAGCTAGGCTAAGCAGATGTTTTTCTTTTCTAGTCTGGAGGTTTTTGGTATTCACAGGTTGAAAACAAAATAAGAAAAATATTTTTCCTTTACATAATTGTCAGTAAAGATTGACACACAGAATTCATTTAGTCCCTCTGCTCTCTGAGTGCCCCTTTTAATCCCTCCATCATCTACTAGTCCAACCTGGCACTAGTTCACTAGGGTATGAGGAAGTTGCTGTGCTCAAAGATTAGGAATGTGACTCAATGGAGTGTGGAGATCTCACTGTGCTCACCAGCTGGGAGTGTGGCCTCAATCAAGGCACTAGTGCACTTCGGTGTGAAATCTTTTCATATAGGCAGTCACTAAAAGTAAAGCGGGACACAGCAAAGCCGATCTACTTTTTTTTTTTTTTTTTTTTGCTTTTGTTTTCCTTGTAAAGAAATACTGTACAGGAAATAAATCTGATATACACACACACATATATATATATATATATATAAATATACATATAAAAGGCAATGGGACTGGTGTGCTGAGCGTGCTGACGAATCATCTAAAATCGCAGGGCACCTGTGGAAGCAGATAGAATCGCATCCTATAGTCCCCGATACACCACTGTCCCTCCCTCTGGCTAGAAGGAAGGGATACTGGGGAAATTTTAACCTGACCACCTATGAGTGTTGGAAAAAGTCTACTTATCAAAGACCAGGCCAGTTTGTGCTGTCTGAAATCAGTTGGGAACACGGAGAAGGGATTTTAAGTTGACAGTTTAACTCCAGATGGAGATAAGTTTGTTATGTTCGCTGAGGTGATTTCAGATCGCTGGCCTAGAAACTAGGGATGTGCAGGAGGAAAAATTGTCTTGTTTTGTCTTATTCTTTTCATTTTTGTTTTGTATCATTACATTTTTTTTCTAAGTCCTGTCAAGTCAATGCTGACTCCTGGTGACCCAGCAGCTCCTGGGTTTTCTTGGCAAGGTATGACAGAAGTAGATTGCCAGGCCTTTTCTTCAGAGGCAATGGAGGATAAAGTGACTTCCCAAGGTGACAAGGAGTGCCAGTGAGAACTGAACCTTGATCGCTTGGGTACTAGGCTGTTGTTCTAACCACTAGGCTACTCTTCCACTCCATTACATTTTAGTGCGCACCTAAATGTATTAGTGCGTGCTACTTCCTGTTAGCATCGCTATATTTTTTTAGTGTGCACTTGCTTTAGTACACACTAACAGAAAATAATATGAAACTGCACATTCCTACCAGAAATATAATAACAAAGAAAAGTTTTCAGGGTCCATTTAAGACAATCTCAGCTCACAAGCAGTAGTCCTGCTTCTTTCCATTATCCGATACTAGTAAGGGATTTATAGGAAGCAGGGAAATTGGGATAATTAAAAAGCCTGTTGCCTTCAGATCCAAAGCGCACAAGGAATGGACACAGTGATATAGAGCCTGTTCTGTGGTAGGCACTGCACAAGGGAAGCTTCTCCGGGCTCAGCTTGCTATTGTACTTCACCCTTTCCTTGTGCTGGATCTTTTCCTTTGGATTCTCTCCCTTTCACTGCTAAGATCTTTGGTTTGGACAAGAAACAAGCAAAGCAGTGGTGGCGACCAGCAGGCCAGTTCTATGAAAGGACCAGGCAGAAGAAAGATTCCATGGATGAAGGTTGTTCTGAAGTTAACATTGGCTGGATTTGCTGCAGTCAAGACTTGGGCTCTGGTGTATGAAGATTTAGTATTACAAGTTGTTAGCTGCCCGGAGAGAGAACATACACACGCATACACATAAGAGAAGTCCATGATGATTTTTTGTCCTGTAGAGGCATGATTGGCACATTCCTATCAGGTTTGTTGCAGCCTCTGGGACTAACCATTGTGCCCCTGTTCCTAATCTGCCAGACTGCCAAATCGATTTCATCTCCAATGCTGTGGGTTGATGATACCCAAGGCACTGCTGTTCATGCAGAACTCTGTGGGTCAGTAGACTGGGGATCCCATGTATCTGCAGACAGATTGAGAAAGAGAGAGGGAGAAATATAGCAGAGTTAGAGAGAAAATGAGAGGGAGAAGGGATACAGAGAGACAAAAAGAGAGATTAGAGTTATGCAAGGGCCCCATGCCTGGCTGAGTATAGGACTGATGAAAACATACCCTACTGCACTCAGATAATGGCATTTACAGGTAGCAACTAACTGTGTACAGTAGTCTTTCTTAACTTTTTAAGTAGCAAGTATCCCCAACTTCTAAAAGATTTAATAAGTACCTATGCCAGCCAAGACAGGATATACCAGCCAAGAATTTTGAACATGCCAAGGTACTGACAAAGTAGTCGGAAGTCATGGGACAGAGTCCTACCAATCCTCCCATTCCAGCTGCTGGACTCTGTGTGTATGAATGTGCAGCTGACTATGTGTGCTGTGGAGGGAACACTGCCCAGGAGATAGCAGTACCTAACTAACCCTTTGGGTGAGAAACTATGGGATTTAATATCTAAAGCTATTTGTCCACCTAATTTTGCAACTACCTAGACAAATTGCTGACTTTCAATCCCCCCCCCCCCCACTCTCCTCTGCAGAATGGGTAAATTTTGGCCAGGTAACTTGATGTCCAGCCAAAATTGATCCCATTAAGTGTGAGAGGGGAAATCAGTGTTCCAAGGGCAGGGCTCAAAGTTAACCGGATAGCTGCTATCCAGTCAACTTTATCTAGTTTTCTTCACCCCAGATATAACAGGCCTAAGACAACTGAATAAAGATATGCTGTTATCCTTAAACCACTATACTAAGTGGCACCAAGATAACCAGGAACCTGATAGTTGAAGGGGTTTATTCATATAGCAAGGCCTGCTAAGTGGATAAACTCCGCTGAACCCAATATTCAGTGGCACTAATGGGGCCGTGCCGCTGAATATCCCCTCTAACTGGCATGGCATTGACTGGGCAGTGCCAGGGCAGTCTGTAGATAAGGCAAAGATTGTCCCCGCACTTATCCACTTAGTGACGATTTTGAGTTCAGTAATTCATAAAGCTAGGTCATGTCAATAGCTGTCCTAACTTTATACGGTTTGGCTGTACGGCCAACAACTGAATAGTGCCGCTGTCCAGATCGTTGTGCCAGCTGCTGCTGAAACTGCACAGCAGTGATATTCAGCTGATGTCTCGATAGATGCGCCAATCATCGCTGAAACTGGATATTCATTGCCAGAGGATATCCAGATTCCGGTGCTGAATATCCAGTTTCACTTTTGCCCAAGGTGGCCATGTGCTTTAAAGAGTAGTTATTCACCTGTAACAGGTGTTCTCCAGGAGCAGCAGGAATCAGTCCTCACTTATGAGTGTCATCGACGCCGATGAAGCCCCAGCGGAGCATTTCCCCAGCTTTCCATGAAAGCCTTTAGGAATGCTGGCACGCATGCGCGGTTTCCTTCCCGCCTAAAGGTGCCATCTTACCTCAGTCAAATGACATAGCTAAGAACAGCACACAAAAATGTAAAAATTAAACTATGTACAACTGCAACTCCAAGGGGAGAAGGGAGGGTAGTGAGGACTGATTCCTGCTGCTCCTGGAGAACACCTGTTACAGGTGAGTAACTACTCTTTCTCCAGGACCAAGCAGGAAGTCAGTCCTCACTTATGGGTGACTCCCCAGCTCTGGGCTACCAGGAACCCAGGCTGAGAAGAGAACTCCCTCTAGTCTCAGCAACACAGTAAAGGCTTTGCAAGGACACACCCTCCACAGGTAGCCCAACCAGAGGGCAGGAGGGCAGGAGTTGCCTAGACCTCAAAGAGATTCCGGAGTACTGCTTGGCCAAAAGCACTGTCCCTACGGGACTCCCTCTCCAGACAGTAGTGGGCTGCAAAAGTCTGGCTTGAAGACCAAGTAGCAGCCCTGCAGATGTCTTGCAATGGAACAGAGCGGAGGTGAGCCACTGATGCAGCCATTGCCCTCACATGGTGGGCCGTGACCCTACCCTGCAAAGGAAGGTCGGCCGCCTTGTAAGCCCAGGTGATACAGTCAGCCACCCAGATGGACAAGGTACGCTTGGACACAGGCCTCCCCAAGTTATTGGGGTCAAAAGAAAGGAAGAGCTGAGAAGCCATCCTATGACCTTGCGTACGTTCAAGGTAGAAGGATAAGGCCCTCTTACAGTCCAAGGTATGGAGAACTGTCTCAACCTGACTCGCATGAGGTCTAGGGAAGAAAGTAGGAAGAACCACCTCCTGGTTGAGGTGGAAAGAGGAGACAACCTTAGGAAGGAACTTAGGGTATGTCCTGAGGACCACCCTGTTCTTATAGAACCTGGTGTAAGGTCTATCACAGACCAAGGCCTGAAAGCTCACTCACTCTCCTAGCCGAAGTAAGGGCTATCAGAAAGAAAGTCTTCCAGGAAAGGAAGCGTAGAGGGCAAGTAGCCATAGGCTCAAATGGTGGGCGAGTCAGTTGCTGTAAGACCACATTAAGCTCCCACTCAGGAGCAGGAGGACGTATGGGAGGTTTGAGCAGAAGCAAGCCTCTGAGAAACCTAGACACCAAAGGGTGCACAGACAAGGAATGGCCCTCAACTAGGGAGTGGTGAGCTGCTAAAGCAGAGAGGTGGACCCGAACAGAGTTGGACTTGAGACCCTGATTGGACAAGTGCAGCAGGTACTGAAGCACTACTGACACAGTACAGGAGAAAGGATCCTCAGCACGCAGCTGACACCACACAGAGAACCTTTTCCACTTGAGAGCATAGGTCTTCCTAGTGGATTGTTTTCTGGAGGCTAGGAGAACTTCCTCAACCTCGGGAGGCAGGCCCCAGGGAGCCAACACTACCCTTGCAGCCTCCATGCCATCAGATTGAGAGCTTTGAGATTGGGATGCAGCAAGGAGCCCTGATCCTGAGAGAGAAGGTCAGGTTGCAATCCCAGAGGCAGAGGCAGATCCACTGCCAGTTGAAGCAGGAGGGGGAACCAAGGCTGCCTTGGCCACCTGGGAGCTACCAGGAGGACTGAGGCCCTGTCTCGGAGAATCTTAAACAGTGTTCGGGCCACCAGAGGGGTGGGAAGAAACGCATAGAGTAGGCCCTGAGTCCAGGGAATCAGAAAAGCATCTGCTGCTACTCTAGGAGGATGCGGTTGCCTGGAGCAGAACCTTGGCAGCTGGTTGTTCAGTGGACTGGCAAACAGGTCTATGGAGGGAAGCCCCCATCTCAAGAAAATCTTTTGGCCACTAAAGGATGTAGCTGCCACTCGTGTGGTTGCAGAATCCTGCTCAATCTGTCTGCCAGGGAATTCTCCTGGCCTGGAAGATAGATTGCTTTGAGGAGCATGTTGTGTTTCAGAGCAAAGGAACAGAGGTCCTGGGCCTCCTGGCAAAGGGGCTGGGAACCAGTTCCGCCCTGTTTGTTGACATAGAACATGGCTACTTGGTTGTCTGTCTGGATCAAGACAGACTGTTGTGCCAGGGAGGCAGTAAAGGCTTTGAGGGCCAAGCGGATAGCTCTGAGTTCCAGAAGATTGATCTGCTGGGACGCCTCCCAAGGAGACCACAGGCCCTGGGTGCACTTGTCTAGGCAATGTGCTCCCCAACCCTGTAGAGAGGAATCGGTGGTTAGGACCACTGTATGAGGTGGGATCTGAAAGGGCACCCCCATCAGCAGATTGGGGGGGGGGGTGTAACCACCAGCTGAGGGAGGCCAGGAAATGGTGGGACACTCTGATCCTGTCTCTGTGACTGCCTGAGGCTTGTGACCACTGAGTCCGAAGGCACCACTGGGCAGGTCTCATATTGAGCCTGGCATTGGGGGTCACCTGTACTGTCGACGCCATGTGGCCCAGAAGCCTGAGACAGAGTCTGGCGGAGACCAGGGACCTGTGCAGAAACTTGCTGGCGAGGCCCATGAGCCTTTGTGCTCGGTCCACTGGTAAGAATGCCCTTGCCAGCTGAGAATCCAACCTTGCTCCTATGAACTCCAAGTTCTGGGAGGGGAGCAAAGTGGACTTTGCGAAGTTGATGACAAAGCCCACCTTTTGGAGCAGTTCTATGGTCCTGTTGGTGGCCTGTTGAACTTCTAGGGAAGTCTGGCCTCTGATGAGCCAGTCATCTAGGTAAGGAAACACAAAAATTCCCTGATTTCTCAGGTAGGCTGCCACCACTGCCAGGCACTTGGTAAACACCCTGGGAGCGGAGGTCAGTCCAAAAGGCAGTACTCTGTACTGATAATGGTTTCCTCCCACAATGAACCTGAGGTACTTTCTGTGGTCTGGATGAATAAGGATGTGAGTGTAAGCATCCTTCAGATCTAAAGAGCAAAGTCAATCTCCCTGCTGGAGGTAGGGCAGAAGTGTTCCAAGAGTAAGCATCTTGAACTTCTCTTTCACTAGAAACTTGCTTAGGTTTCTGAGATCCAAAATGGGTCGAAGACCACCGGTTCTCTTTGGCACCAGGAAATACCTGGAGTAAAACCCGTGACCTTGGAAGTGGGGAGGCACAGGCTCCACCGCCTTGTCCAGCAACAGACCTTGTAGCTCCTGAAGGAGAAGGGCTGTATGCAGGGGAGGCCGGAAAGGTTCCCCTGGGAAGTGTGGTGGAGGCAGTTGGTGAAAGTGCAGGGCATAGCCTCGACGGACTATGTCCAGCTCCCAACTGTCCTGGGTTAGCAAGGGCCACTTGTGGGCGAACAAGGCTAGGCGGCCTCCTGTGCAGGGCTGGGTCTGCAAGGGAGGTATGGCTATACTCAAGGAGTCAAAAACCCCCACCCTGCTGAGTGGGAGCAGGGGCTGCAGGCTTGGGGGTCCTCTGCCTACGGGGCCCATTACCCTGGCCCTTGGCTTGCTGACCCTGGGGGGCAGCTTGGGTAGCCGGATATTGTGGGTACTGTTTGTAGGGAGTGCCCTTCCTCGGATAAAAGGACTTTTTACCCGAGCCCTTCTTCTTATGAGAAGGGGCAGAGGTCTTCCTCGACAGCCTTGTCCTCGTGAGGTGCTCTGTCTCGAGCTGAGCGGCCTTCTCGGCCACAGGCTTGTCAAAAAGGTTTTCACCTCGGCAAGGGACATCGACCAGCTTGTCCTGAACCCAGGGCTCGAGGTCCGATGACTGCAGCCATGCCTGGTGTCGGGCCGCGATGCCGGCTGCCGCTACTCGGGCCGAAGCCTCAAAGCCATCGTAGGTGGTGCGGGACATGAACTTAGAGCATTCCCGGATCCTCGAAGACAAGGACTTAAAACTCTGCAAGGGTTCCCCGGAGAGACCAGCAGAGAATCCGGCCAACTCAATGGCCAGGTCTCGTAAATACATGCCCATGTACAGCTGGTAAGTCTGGACACGGGCAAGCAAGCATGGAGCCCTGAAAGCACTTTCTACCGACGCCATCAAGGCTTCGGGCTTCCCTACCAGGAGGCACTGCGGAGTGCATCTTCTGACTCTTCAGACGATGCATGGCCGATTCCACAACCATGGAATGGTGTGGCAGCTGTGCTTTCTGGAAGCCAGGACTCTTCCGGAGCCGATAGATGGAATCGACTCGCTTGCTCAAAACTGGCGCCGAGGCCGGTGCCTCCCACATCCGGAAGAGGAGCCATTCCAGCATCGGAGGAACCGGGACAGTAAAGGCCTCCTTCGGAAGAGAGTCATACTGCAGAGCATCGAGCTCCTCGGCTCGAGGCTCTTCCTCGGGGTCAGCCGGGATAGCCAGGGCAGCGGCCATATCCCGGATAAACTCCGAGAACCTAGTATCCTCCGGAGGGAATCTACTCCGGGGCTCAGACTCAGGTGAGTCCGAAGGGACACATCGAGTCTTGAAGGTGTCAGGAGACTCCTCATCTTCGGTCTCCCAAGCAGACTCATCCGATGTCGAGTCGAGGTCCGACCCCGTGGGGCCTCTAGGCACCCTCTCCGACGCCGGCGCCACCGGCGTCGAGACCCTCGGTCCCGAACGGGAGGTCGAGGGAGAGCTCGACCGAGGACGACCTCGAGCCGCAAAGGACTCGAGTATCGGCTCGGTCTCCGGGATCGACTTCGAAGTCGATGGTGGTCGGGGCAGATGGTCGATGGTGGTCAGGGCAGATGCACCAGACAGGCTGGCCATCAGCGCCCGCTGCTGATCCATGAAGGCAGACATTCTGCTGTCCAAGGCTGTCAACCTGAGACTCAGCTCGGGTGATGCAGCAGCCCCCGACTCGGGCACCGGCGGTGCCGGGCCCCACGTCGGTACTCGGGGAGGCGAGTCCACGAGGACAACAGGACTTACGTGAGCAGCAGACTCCGGCTCCAGGTGAGGAACTTTAGTTGGCTTCTCCTGGTCCACGGACCCAGGACGACAGTCGGGGGTCTGAGACCTGGCCCTCGAGGGCTCAGGGACCTCCACCGACGCCACCCTCGCGAGCCGCTTCTTCCTCTTACATTCCCGGTCAGGGGACCCCCTGTCCGAGGAGCTCCGACGCCTCTCGGGATCGGAATCCCGAAGTGTCGAGGCCTCAGAAGAGGTCCGGGCCCGGGCAGAGGCCGAGTCCGAGAAAAGCCTTTCACTTTGTTGCTGACGACTTCGGAGGGCCTTGGAAGACATTTTTCCACATGGCCCACACGTTTTAGAATCGTGGTCGGGGCCAAGGCACCGAAGGCAGCAGTCGTGCGTGTCGGTGAGAGACATAATCTTCTTACACCGATCACACTTTTTGAAACCGCTGGAAGCCATCGGGGAGAAAAGGGTCCCCGCGAGGTCAAAGGACCGGCCTTCCAGGGAAAAAGAAAAGATTTTGGCGCGAGCGCCTAGCCACTAAAGGCAAAAACCGAAAAAAGTAAAAAAGGGATTCGATACCGGTGTACCAAACCCGGCGGGAGGGGAACCGACGTCGAATCCAAAGGAAAAAAGCGAAATAACGCCAAGAAAAAACTTCTCTTTTCCGGGAAAAAAAGGACACACGTCCGATGGGCTTCACGGAAAAAAAGAGACTGAGGTAAGATGGCACCTTTAGGCGGGAAGGGAACCGCGCATGCGTGCCAGCATTCCCAAAGGCTTTCATGGAAAGCTGGGGAAATGCTCCGCTGGGGCTTCATCGGCGTCAATGACACCCATAAGTGAGGACTGACTTCCTGCTTGGTCCTGGAGAAAAATACTGACCTCCATTGGCTGAATATCAGGCCCCCAGATATCTTGCTGCATAACTGATTAAAGATAACCAGAAAACCTTTCCTGCTACCTTTAACTGGACAAAGCAGTGCTGAATATTGCTTTCTCGGTGAAAAGAATGCAGAACTACAGTTTGCACACTAGCTAAAGGGTGGTGCTGCCAGCACTCCACAGGTCAGGTTTCAGTCTCTCTACCACAAGAACCCAGGACCCTTCTCGCCTTCCTTCCTTAATGGAATGGGGATACCGGAGGCTGACCCTTTTCATGCTCCATACTCACCTGGGGTCCTGTCTACAGACATGAAGCGCAGGCTGATGGGAAGACGGGCATTGCGATGAGGAACTTTTCTCTCTGTGGTTCCCTGCAGCTGAGTCTGGTCTTTTTCTTCATCTAAGTCAACATGTAAGACAGATAAATGAATGAATGTACAGGCCAACCAATGCTGACAGAAAGTATCTTTCCAGTTATCCCTGGCCAAGGTCATCCATAAAGCGTAGTTACTCACCTGTAACAGGTGATCTCCGGGAACAGCAGGAATTTAGTCTTCACATATGGGTATCGTTGGTACAGACGGAGCCTGCGCGGAAACACTCCCCAGCGTCCAATAGGAATGCTTTTGGGAGCATCCCTCAGCACATGCACGCTGCCTTCCCGCTTTTCCAACTGTCCCTCTTCAGTTAAGTTTGTAGCTGAGTGAAAGGATAGAGGGAGAGAGGAAAGAGACAAAGAGATAGAGAGACAACTCCTAGGGGAGGTGGGTGGGTTGTGAAGACTAAATTCCTGCTGTTTCCGGAGATCACCTCTTACAGGTCAGTAACTACGCTATCTCCAGGAACAAGCAGGAATGTAGTCTTCACATATGGGGACTCCCTAGCTGAAGATGCCAGGGAGATAGCCCCAGGAAGGTGCCACCCTAGAAAGGTGGGAATCCTTCCTCCCATGGATCTCTGGCATTCCACCAGGGTTGGTGGGTAAGAGTTGAATTAGGTCTGAAAGAGATTTTGAAGAACAGCTTGGCCAAAGAAGGCATCCCAACGGGAGGCTTTATCCAGGCAGTAGTGGGCTGTGAAGGTGTGTACCAAAGCCCAGGTGGCTGCTCGACAAATGTCATCGATAGACACAGAGTGGAGATTAGCCATGGAAGTTGCCATGGCTCTCACGTTATGAGCTGTGACATGACTTGAAGAGGAAGACCCTTACTCTCATAAGCAAAGGATATGCATTGGGAAATCCATTTAGATAAAGTTCTTTTGGAGACTGGAAGTCCCAAATGACTAGGGTCAAAAGCTATAAAAAGTTGCGAGGAATTTCTATGTTGCTGTGTTCTCTGTAGGTAAAAGGCTAAGGCTCTTTTACAATCCAAAGTATGAAGGTTTCTTTCTGCATTAGAGGTGTGAGACCTCAGAAAAAAATACATGAAGATAAATTGATTGATTTAAATGAAAAGGTGAAACCACCTTTGGCATAAACTGTGGATGAGTTTTAAGAACAACCTTATCATGATGAAATCTAGTATAAGGAGGATCAGCCACTAAAGCTTGCAGTTCACTAATGTGATGTGCAGAGGTGATTGCAATTAGGAAGATGACCTTCCAGGTCAAAAGCTTAAGGGTTGTAGTGGTTAAAGGCTCAAAAGGCGGCTTCATGAGCTGCCCAAGAACTAGATTTAGATCCCATGCCACCGGTGGTGGCTTAATGGGAGGTTTGGTTAACAGAAGACCTCTCATAAATCTGGATATGAGTGGATGAGAGGAAATTGGTTGTCCATTCAGAGGCTTATAAGAAGCTGCAATTGCACTAAGATGGACTCTTACCAAATTGGTCTTTAGACCAGAATTCGATAAGTGAAGGAGATACTCTAGTATCAATTCTAAAGGTATGACAAGGGCTTTAATCCCTTCTTGGAGCACCATTTATTAAAACGTTTCCACTTGAAGGCATAAGATCTTCTTGTGGAAAGTTTTCTAGAAGCCTGAAGGATATCCCTTACCTGTTGGGACAGGTTAAAATCCTGGAGGTCTAAGCCTTCAGCAACCAGGCCGTGAGATGCAGGGACTGGAGATTCGGGTGCCATAGTGTCCCGTCCCCTTGGGAAAGGAGATCTGTAGCATTCCCTAACTCCAGAGGTGCCGCTTGAGAGAGATGTAGAAGCAGGGGATACCACGCTTGGCATGGCCAATGTGGCGCTATGAGAATCATGCGACCCCTGTCTCTCTGAAGCTTGAAGAGTGTTTTGGGGATGAGGGGAATGGGTGGGAAGGCATAAAGGAAGTCCTGACCCCAGTGAAGAAGGAAGGCATCCCTTGCCTGACAATTGCGAGCCGGAATCCTGGAACAGAACCGGGGAAGTTTGGCATTCAGTGGACTTGCAAAGAGGTCTATGTCTGGAGTGCCCCAGAGATGAAATATCTTTGCCACCTGGTCTAGGTGGAGGGACCACTCGTGAGGCAGCAGTACTCGACTGAGTTTGTCTGCCCAAAGGTTTTGAATGCCTGGAAGATATACCACTAAAAGGTGAATTTGATACTCTCTGGCGAGGGCCCACAGTCATAAAGCTTTGTTGCATAACGACAGAGAGCCTGTCCCGCCCTGCTTGTTCACATAGAACATGGCTACTTGATTGTCCGTCTGGACTAGGACTGTCTTGTAGCTGAACTGGGCGTGGAATACTCGAAGAGTTAAATAGATTGCTCTTAATTCCAGGAGGTTTATGTGTAGACCAGCCTCCTGTGGAGTCCAGGTGCCCTGGGTAGAGAGATGATTCAGGTGTGCTCCCCAACCCACCTGTGATGCATCTGTTGTTAGGGTGGCCTGAAAGAGGGATTGATGAAAAGGAGACCCCATCGTCAGATTTTCTAATGATTGCCACCATTGGAGAGACAAAATTAGTCGTTGAGAGTTTAATATTTTGTCTGATAAATAACCTGTGGCCTGTGTCCACTGTGTGGATAGGGTCCACTGAGCTGCTTGCATGTGGAGGCGAGCATATGGGACTACATGAACTGTGGATGCCATATGTCCCAGCAACTGTAGTAGCTCCCGAACAGTTAGGGAGGATTTCCCCGCTGCTTGAGAAGCTAGTTGCATTATGCAAACACACCGGGCCTGTGGAAGGAAAGCCTTTGCCTGTCTGGTATCTAGACAGGCCCCTATGAATTCCAGGCATTGGGAAGGAACAAGTTGGGATTTTGTGGAAGTTTATCACCAACCCCAAGTATTGGAGGATTTGCATTGTGCAAGACAGTGCAGTGCCGGCCTCTACAACTGTAGGGGCTCGAATGAGCCAGTCGTCTAAGTAAGGGAAGACGAATTTCCCCAGGGTTTGCAGAAATGCAGCTACTACTGCCATGCATTTCGTGAATACCCTTGGTGCTGAAGCCAGACCAAAGGGAAGAACCCTGTACTGGAAATGTTTTCCCCTGAAAAGGAATCGTAAGAATTTCTTGTGATCTGGATGGATCAGAATGTGAGTGTATGCATCCTTTAAGTCTAGAGAGCACAGCCAATCCTGGCTTTGAAGGTATGGCAGAAGAGTTCCTAGGGAAATCATTTTGAACTTCTCTCGAAACAGGTATTTGTTCAATTCTCTGAGGTCCAAAATGGGTCTGTGTCCTCCTGTTTTCTTTGGAATAAGAAAATAGGGGGAGTAGAACTCTGCACCCCGTTGAAGAATGGGTATCTCCTCTATTGTCCCTTGGGCAAGAAATGTTGAGACTTCGTGATCTAGCAGATCGTCTGCGGAGGTTTGAGAATTGAATTGCTTTAGAATTGTAGGAGGGGGCATGCTGTGAAAATGAAGCTTGTACCCCTCTCCTACAATCTTCTGCTGTTATCTGATGCCATCTGTTGGCAAAGTGGTATAACCTGCCTGGGATATTAGGGGATTGGGGACCCCTCAGAGGCAGGAAGGCTAAGCTCTCTAGGAAGGAGTCAAAGCCCTTGAGGGGGCTGAACCTGCGGAGCTGGTTGGGCTCTCGGGCCTTTTGGCTTCCTTTTCTGTCTAGTTTGTCCCTTTTGGGCAACCTGACCCTGAGTCTAACTCTGCTGGGTATAGGAAGGATAAAATTTCCTCTTTTTGCTGAAAGAGAGTTTTTTATAAGGCTTCTTTTTGGCTGGAGTGGCTGTAGATTTCAACAATCCCTACAGCTTCTAAGAAAACTCGAGAGTAAATGGAGGCGCACTCGTAACACCCTAGATCAAGAAATCTACGTAGATCACCTGAAAAAGCACTGAGAAATAACTTGGCTTAAGAGGAAGGAATACCATTCTGATCTACTTAACCGATCACTCAACAAACCACGCAATCTTTTCAACCTAGTAAAATCTCTAACTAAAGAACCATCACCGCCACAACAAGAATCTATACATCCACAACTATATGCCAACTACATTCAATCCAAAGTAGTTAAAGCAACTGCAACCACATTTCTAGAACCTGCCAAAACCATCCAGCAACAAGCACTACTTACTAAACTCTCACCCCCTTCGGCTGAATCCATTGAAAACATTATTACCACAATCAACACTACTACTGCACCTAATGATCCTTGTCCAGCGTATTGGATCAGAACAATGCGCTCTGAGCTTAGCCCATTCATAGCCAAGATCGCTGACCTATCTTACTCGTCTGGAGTATTCCCTGCTGCCCTCAAGCAAACATCCATCCGACCTCTGCTGAAGAACAACCACCTAGACCCAAAGAAGGAGGAATCCTATTGGCCTATTTCCAGTATTCCTCTACTAGCCAAAATACTCGAAAGATACTCAAAGACAAATCCAACAACACTTAGACACCTCATCCCCTCTAGACCCCTGCCAGCATGGATTTAGGGAAGCCCATGGAGTTGAAACTCTCCTTACCTTCCTCTCTAACACGCTCATCAGTGGAATTGACAGCATCAAGAAGGGTTTTGCATTGATCTTTCTCGACATTGCTGCAGCCTTTGACTCAGTAGACCACCAACAACTACTAGCACGACTACATGAGAAGGGTATCCAAGGCCTCGCATTGAACTGGTGTAAATCATACCTTGAAGACCGTTGGCAACAAGTCCGCATTAACACTAACACCTCTGAACCTTTCCGACAAAAACAAGGAGTTCCCCAAGGCTCCTCCCTCTCTGCACTGCTTTCTAATATATACATGCAACCAATTTGCGAAATCACCCGTTCTTTCGGGTTATCCTGCCTTATCTATGCAGATGATGTGCTCATCTTTACCCCAATCAATATCACTAATCCCGACTACACAACTTTAATCAACTGTTTCAACAGGATAACGGACTGTCTCCTTAACCAGAACCTGAGGATAAACTTCAAAAAGACTGAAGTCTTAATCATCACAAGAAACAAACGTTTCATACCTCCTCCATGTCTCAAAGTACGAGACGCCGATCTTCCAGTAAAATCGTCCATACGCTACCTTGGTGTTACAATTGATCATCAACTAGACTTCAAGGAACACATAAACACAGTAAAAGCCATTTATCACAAGATCAAAACACTTCGACTCCTAAGACCATTGCTGAATCCCAAGGACTTCCGCACAATTTTCCAAGCGTTAGTCACCCCCCATTTTGACTACGCGAATATCATACTACACGGTCTACCCAAGAATACCCTACACCCCCTTCAATTGGCCATGAATACTGCAGCCTGCATTCTCTCTGGAACATCAAGAAGAGACCACATTACACCGATATTAATGGACCTTCACTGGCTTCCGATAAGCTGCAGGATCACTTATAAAGCCCTTCTCACCACTTTTAAAGCCATAAACAACTTATCCTCACCCTCAATTTCTAATCTACTCACGAAAACCCTGAACAATAGACTTAGGAGGTCAACAGCTGAAAATACACTAGTTATCCCTATTGAATCAACGAAATGGTCTCAAACAACAAATAACAGAGCATTTGCATCATACGCCCCAAGATGCTGAAATCAGCTCCCTCCCAACATCAGATCCATCATAGATCTTATGCCGTTCAGAAAAGCCATAAAACACCACCTGTTCACTATGTACTTCACTGAACTCATCAATGAATCACTGCCTACCCCAAAACCTCAAGATCTCACGTTGACAAACCATTCACACTTCCCACTGAACAGTTAATGTAACCATATAGTCTACGCATGTGTTACCATAATGTAAATAGAATTTGCAATCATGTTTTCTGTTGGATTGTACATAGTTTACCCCAGTTGTAAGCCCATGTTACGTTCCCTGTTATTTGTAAACTCAAGACATGTCCTAAATGTCAGAGTAAAAATCTGTTTTATGTAAACCGCACTGATAACAAATAGCGCGGTATATAAAAACTGTTAAATAAATAAATAAAATAAATAAACAATCTATCTAGAGTAGTATTGTCAGCATCAAACTCGTTAGCCTTTTCCTGCCAGTTCTTGCCAAAGAGAGTCTCTCCTGTGCAAGGAATGTTGCCTAACTTGCCCTGTACCCAAGTCTCCAAGTCTGATGCCTGAAGCCAGGCAATCCGTTGTGCGCCAATGGCAATAGCAGAGGTTCTGCTGATGCATTCAAAGCAGTCAAAGGCTGCACGATTGACAAACTTGGAAACATCTTGAGCATGCTTAACTAGAGCAAGAAAGTCTTGTCTCTTGTCATCTGGGAGAAATGGGCTCATAAGCTCCAAGTCTCCTGTAACTTCCTTGAGGAACATTCCCATATATAGTATATATGAACTGATCCTAGCTGAAAGCATTTTCTGGAGCCAGTAAGCAGAAATGCTCCTCTACAAGTAATAAATGGGGTCGCTCTTCTGGGAGGACAGCATACCTTCTACTTTTGCCTGAAGGCCACGGTCTGATCCCAGCTTGTCACAGGACATTGCCCGCCTGGAGCGCTTTGGCTTCAATGGTGCAACCCGTCTAGCAGTGTCTGGGTCTGGATGGATTGGAATAAAAGGACAGAGGTGCTACTCATCTTCTCTCCAACTGTCCCCTTTCCACTTTTCTCTTTTTCTGTCTCTTTCTTTGTCTCATCTCCTATGTCTCTTTCTCTCCCCTCCCTCTCTTAGTCTTGCCTTCCTTCTGATTCCTCTCTCCATGGATGCTTATTAGTTTCTCTGTACCTTCTCCCTCTGTAGGTCCTGTTGAGTCATTCTCCATCCCCTTTTGACCCGATTTGGCCATTAGCACAGCTGGATTGGTTTCCACATCACAGTCTGCATCTGCACAACTTCTCCCTTCATCCTGGTGGTCATCCACAGTAGCCCCAAAGGAAGGCTTCCTCACCCGGGGGGCAGGCACAGGTTTTACTGGCAAGGCCTGAAGGACAGAAGCTGGAGCTTGATCCTGAACCAAACAAGAGAAACATAATTGTGCATCCAGAGCCCAAACCAAATTACTAGAGCATGTCTGTCAGTAGCACATGTGCTAGAAATGTTACTTATTATCACTTGTGCACAATCAGATGATAATGCCACCTCTCCTTTCCTACTTCCCCTCAGTCCTTGTACCTTCACATTTCTAAGGCTATTGTCCAGAGCTCTGCCCTGCTTCACATCTTCGCCTTGGTTCGCTCGGCCCTCTTTATTCCACCTGAAAGAATGTTCCTTCTGTGCCTCTCGACAGCTGCACTCTTCCTCTGCTGACAAGATCAAATGGAGAGGCAAAAAACAACATAAGAAATGAAAAAAAGACATCAGGGAGAGGAGAGACAAGAGAGGGAGACAGCAAAGGTAGAGTGAGAGGACAAAGAGAAAAGGAGAAATCAGAGTGCAAAATGAGAGATACAGTAAGAGGACATGAAGGAGAAGAGTAGGAAAGATGAGATGTAGCATGAGAGAGGATGTGGAGGTAAAAGCAGAAAAGGAGACAGACAAAGCAGCCAAGACCAGAAGAAATAAAAGAAGAGAGCGGAGAGATTACTAATACCTATTTGCCAGCTGATCTCAGGCCTCCTATTGGTGGAAAAGCTTGGTTTCAAGTTTTGAGGAGGAGGTTGTGGCTTCCAGGAACCTGGTTTGCCAAGAGAAAGAAGCAGTGTCTTTACTGTGGTTATATTTCTCTCAGAGCAGTCGCTGACAACATGACAGATGGAGATGTGTCTAGAATCACATGTAATATCATATTTCAACCCTCACAAGGAAAGGATGATTGATGAATGGATAGACAGATACATAGACAGAAGGATGTCTTAAACAGGTGGAGAGGTGAGCATGGGGATGGGAAAAGCAAAAGACAAGGAAAGGATAGGGATGTTGAGGCAAGAGCTAAATGTACAGATAAAACAAAAAACAGATGACAGAAAAGTGGATGGATGAGAAGGAATAAAGAAGGATGAGAATAAGAGGAGGATGGAAGAATAGAGGGCAGGTCAAGAAAACAAAAGGAATGATGGATGCAGAGAAGATGGATAGATGACGATTTGATCAGAGAATGATAATGGAGGAAGAGGTGAGCCATTGGACATGTGAGTGGGCAGGAAGATGAACACAGAATAAAGAGATGATGGTTATATAGGAATGTAGAGAGTGGAAGGAGATGAGGATACAGAGAAGGACAAAAGATGGTGCATGGAAAGATAATGGATAAATGGATGGAAAGATAAAGAGAAGACTGAAGACATATATAGATGAGATGGACTGAATATGGATGAATGAAACAACAGTTGAACAAAGCAGGAAAGATAAATATTAGAATGGAAGAATGAACTAAAGGGGTATGCATATTTTGAATGGATGGAAGCTGAATGGCCAGCTGATTAGAAGGGAAAGGATGTTTTATCTATTTAAGTTAGGATAGCTATTCCTATTTAAATGGATAAACAAAATTGTATAGTGGCTGAATCCAGGCCCTATCTGGTTAAGTTTAAGCCATGAGCCAAGAGCTGCTCCAATTCCTTCCTCTTCTATCCTCATCAAGATGGCCGACCAAAAAGCATAGATACTCACCTGTAGCAGGTGATCTCTGGAAACAGCAGGAATTTAGTCCTCACGTATGATGACATTGGGTACCGACAGAGCCCATGCGAGAAGCTCCCCAGCTACCAGTAGGAAAACCTTTGGGAGCAGTCCACTGTGCCTGCGCTGCTGCCGTCCCGCTCTTCTAACTGACTCTCCTCAGTTTAGTGTATAGCTGAAGAGAAAGAAGAGTAGAAAGAAGGAGAGAGCCCTATAATTCCTCTGGGAGGTGGGCGGGTTGTGAGGACTAAATTCCTGCTGCTCCTGGAGATCACCTGCTACAGGTGAGTATCAGAGCTATCTCCAGGAACAAGCAGGAATGTAGTCTTCACGTATGGGACTCCCTAGCTCCCAGATCACATGAGGATTAGGACTTAGATAGGTTTGTTGTCCTTAACTGCCCTGGCATGGAGATCTGGATTGAGTGGGCGGGGGGTAGGAGTTGTGTTAAGTCCCAAAGAGATGCTGCAGGACTGTTTGGCTAAAGGCCGCATCTTGGCGGGAGTCCTTGTCCAAGGAGTAGTGTGCTGCGAAGGTATGGATGGAGGACCATGTAGCAGCTCGGCAGATTTCAGCGATCGGTATTGTGCATAGGTTCGCCACCGAGGTGGACATTGCTTGAATGTTGTGTGCAGTGACGTACCCAGTAAGGGATAATCCTGCATTTTTGTAGCAGAAAGAGATTCAGTCGCTATCCACGATGATAATGTGCGTTTAGAGACTGGAAGTCCCAGATGAGTTTGATCAAAGGAGATGAAAAGTTGAGATGACTTCCTGATGGGCTCTGTTCTTTGTATGTAGAAAGCCAGAGCTCTTTTGCAGTCCAGAGTATGCAGAGTGGCTTCCACTCGTGAGGCATGCAGTCTGGGAAAGAATACTGGAAGGATGACTGATTGATATGGAAGACGGATACCACTTTCGGGAGGAAGTGGGTGTGAGTTCATAGAATTACCTTGTCATGGTAGAAACATGTGTAGGGGGTGCGAGCCACTAGGGCCTGTAGTTCATTGATACATCTGGATGACATTAAGGCTATGAGGAAGAGTATTTTCCAAGAAACATAGCGGAGTTGAGCCATGGCTAACGGTTCGAAGGGTGGTTTGAGCAGTTGAGCAAAAATGACATTGAGATCCCATGCCACTGGGGGCAGGTGGCTGGGCAGCTTGGAAGGCAGGAGACCTCTCATGAACTGTGCGACTAAAGGGTTGGAGAAAATGGGTTTACCATTCACTGGGTCATGGAAAGCTGAGATTGAACTTAGGTGGACTCTTATAGAGGATGATTGGAGGCCTTGAGAAGAGAGGTGCCAGAGGTAGTGGAGTAGAGTCACAACAGATGTCTGAAAAGGATTGTGTGCATTATGTGAATACCATGTGTCATATCTGCGCCACTTTAGCGAATAAGTTTTTCTTCTGGAAGGTTTCCTGGAACAGAGGAGGATATTTTTGACCTCTGTGGAGAGAGGAAGATAATGCAATGCTAGGCTTTCAGGAGCCATGCTGTTAGGCAAAGGGATTGAAGGTTGGGATGGAGAAGTGTCCCGTCGTTCTGAGAGAAGAGACCAGGTCTGGATCCCAGTGGGTTGGGTTTGTGAGAGTTGGAGGAGGGGGAACCAGGGTTGGCAGGCCCACAAAGGGGCTATGAGAATCATGCATCCCCTGTCGTCTCGGAATTTGAGAAGTGTTTTC
Organism: Ichthyophis bannanicus; assembly: GCA_033557465.1. NCBI lineage: Eukaryota > Metazoa > Chordata > Amphibia > Gymnophiona > Ichthyophiidae > Ichthyophis > Ichthyophis bannanicus. Next base: position 130,547,907 of record CM066048.1, read on the forward strand.
AGGATCAGGGGCGTTGGCGGGCATGCATAGAGAAGCCCGCGATTCCAAGGAATGATGAAGGCATTTTTGGACAGACTGAGGTTCGTTGGCAGCTTCGAGCAAAAGCGGGGAAGTTTGGCATTGCGCTGCGTAGCAAAGAGGTTTATCCATGGAGTTCCCCAGTATTCAAACAGGCGATTGGCCGCCATATGGTCCAGGGCCCATTCGCGAAGGTGAAGCAGCCTGCTGAGTTTGTCCACCTGCAGGTTGTCCTGACCGGGAATGTAGATTGCCCTGAGCAGTATGTGATGCTGAATGACTTGGTCCCAGATGTGGCACGCCTCCATGCAGAAGGATAGAGAGCCTGTATCCCCTTGCTTGTTGATGTAGAACTTGGCCACTTGATTGTCCGTTCTTACAAGAACAGTATTCTTGGCAAGCAGATGCTTGAAGACCTGGAGAGACCTCGACACAGCTCAGAATTCCAAGAGGTTTATTTGTTGTGTGGACTCGAGGGTAGTCCAGTGGCCTTGCGTGGAGTAAGCTCTCCAGCCGAGTTTGGCTGGGGGGTCGTCCACCACTGGAGTGATTGTGCCATGTGTGGTGAGATGGTGAGGGATGCATACAGACCGTCAGTGGCTTGTGTCCACTGGGTTGACAGAGTCCACTGCATTTGGCGCATGTGCGCCTGGCATTTTGAAATACGTGTACCGTGGAGGCCATGTGACCCAGTAGCTGTAGGAAGGATTGTGCTGGCACTGACAGGCATTTCCACATGGTCTCTGCTAATAGTATGAATCTGTGCATACGGTCTTGTGGGAGAGAGGCCTTGCGTTGGACAGTGTCCAGAATGGCTCCTATGAACTCCCAGCTTTTGTATCGGAATGAGCTGTGATTTTGGAAAGTTGATCACAAAGCCTAAGGATTGCAGGAGGCCTACGGTTTTGTGTTGTGCAGAGAAGAGCTCCCCAGGAGAGTCTGCCTTTATGAGCCAATTGTTTAAGTAGGGGAAGACGTAGACATGGCTGATCCAAAGATGGGCCGCCACAACGGCCATATACTTTGTGAAGACTCTTGGCGCTGAGGCAAGGCCGAAGGAGAGCACCCTGTATTGATAATGTCTCTCCTGGCACATGAATCGTAGATACTGTCTGTGAGAAGGATGGATTAGAACATGAGTGTAGGCCTCTTTGAGGTCTAGGGAGCAAAGCCAGTCATTTTGCTGCAGGTGAGGAAGGAGATCATCTTCAATTTTTCTTTTATGAGGAACTTGTTGAGATCTCGGAGGTCTAAGATGGGCCTGAGGCCTCCTGATTTCTTTGGAATGAGGAAATAGGGAGAGTAGACTCCCCTGCAATGTTCCTGCATGGGGTCCATTTTGATGGCCCCTTGAGAGAGGAGTGAGGTGACCTCCTGATGTAAAAGGGGGTCGAGAGAGTTTTTGGACAGGGCTTATTGTTTGATACGATGAGTTCTCTGAAGCTAACGGTATCCCTTGTGGACAATGGACAGTGCCCATTTTTCAGAAGTTATTGTCCTCCATTGAGAGATGAACCTCGAGAGCCTTTCTGGAATGGAATGGATGAGACTGACCATACTCCCCGTGTAAGAGTCAAAAGGATGGTGCAGAGGCAGCTGGTTGAGGTTGAGATATTTGCTTGGTCAACCATGGATTTTTGGCTTGCTTAGCACCCTGTTGCTTGTGCTGTGGAGGGTAGGCTGGTTGGGAGTAGATTGGGTAGTATCTTCTCTTTTTTCAGATAGAAGGACTTTTTTGCCCAAGCCTTCTTTTTTGGAGGGATCTGACATTTTACATAACAACCTCTTGAGGGTGGTGTCGTCGGTTTCAAGTTCTCCACCTTTTCCCTACAGTTCTTTCCAAAGAGGTTTTCACCTGTACAGAGGATATTGGCCAACTTGTCCTGCACGCACTGTTTTAAGTCTGATGCCTGGAGCCAAGCCAACTGTCTCGCTCCGATGGCTATGGAGGAGATTCTACTATTCGATTTGAAGGTGTCGAAAGCTACTCTATTGACAAACTTAGATGTTTTGACTGTGGGTGAGGACTGCCTGAAAAACAGGGTGCTTTTCTTCAGGGAAGAATGGCAAGAAGCCCTCCCAGTCCTTGTTAACTCCTTGAGGAACATCCCCATATACAGGATGTATGAGTTGATTCTGCTGGCGAGCATGGAGGCCTGGAAGGTGCGTATTGTGAAGGAATCGAGGGTTCTTGATTCGCATCCTGAAGGAACCGAGGCATGGTTCTTGGCACTCTTTATGCAACGCATGGCCAACTCTACCACAATAGAGTGGTGCGGGAGTTGCTGTTTCTGGAAGCCAGAGCACTCGGGAACCCGGTACATGGTATCGAGACGTCAACTTATGGGAGCGACGGATAATGGTGTTTCCCACATTCGAAGCATCAGGTTGTGTAGTATGTGGTGTACCGGTAAGATGGTTTCTTCTTTCGGTGCAGTGGGATATTGTAATATTTTGAGTTCTTCTGCTCTGAGCTCGGGCTCCGAAGCAGCAGGAATGGAGAGACCCGTCGCCATGTCTTTTATAAATTCTTGAAAAGGCATATCTTCTGGCAGGGATTTCCTTCTGGTACTGGCCTGACTCTGAGACGACATCTCTGAGGTTCTCGGAGTCCAGGGATCTGTGGCTGGAGTTGGAGGACTCTGAGTCAGATCCTGGAGAATATCGTCGGTGTCTAGAGTGGTGACACAGGTCAATGTCTTCCGGTTCCGCATGGTGCCTGGAAGAGGATGGATCCGCCGAAGGCAGCAGAGCATGCATCGACATCGATGGAGGCCCCAGCATTGACGGAGGCATCGACACCGCTGGTCCAGGCATCAGAGAAGGTATCGGCATCAGTGAGGGCACTGGCATCAGTGACGGTACCAAAACCAAACAAACAAAGAGTGGCAGGTTCACACACAACACCTTTATTAAACAATCATAAGGTGGCCAAAACCCAACACAGGACCGTGTTTCGTGTTGTACTTCATCAGGGGTTGTAAGGGCACACTAAAAAACATTTAAAATCATAAATAAATAAATAAAAGTTATAACAATTATGCTTAAAAATATGAAAAAAGGGCTATAACATCATAACATATTATAAAAAGTTTAAAACCAAATACATTAAAAGCTACATCAACGCACTATATCATGAGCAAGGTTAATAAAAAAAAAAGGGGACTCATAAAAAAATAAATGTACATATGTGGAAATACACTAAAATACATTTAAAAAGAATGCAAACTCATAAAATCTACTTATTCGACACAAAAGAAACTCAAGAGAAGAAACCAAAACAGGATGAGGAGGACAGATTAATGTATTTGGTTTTAAACTTTTTATTTATTTATTTATGATTTTAAATGGTTTTTTAGTGTGCCCTTACAACCCCTGATGAAGTACAACACGAAACACGGTCCTGTGTTGGGTTTTGGCCACCTTATGATTGTTTAATAAAGGTGTTGAGTGTGAACCTGCCACTCTTTGTTTGTTTGGTTTTGTTTTCTGCTGAGTGTGGCTGCTGCTGTTCTTCCTGTTGGTCATCAGTGACGGTACCGGCATCGGTGGAATTGACACCAGGATCAATGGCGGTATCGACATCTGCATTGAGCCGGCTTGTGTCCCTGATTTTGGTGCCGATGTGGTCTGCAGTGACATCTGGGCCAATGGTGTTAGTGCACCAAGGTTGGTAGGGTGCGTTCCAGAGTTAGCATGCATTGCTGCAGCGATGTCTCCGGTGCCTGGTCATCAGATGCAGCGAAGTCAGCCGCCACCGGACCTGAGCATGGCGTAAGAGGTTCCGCGGAGCTGGGCGCTCCGGGTACCTCACGACTCCCCACTGAGGCTTTGGTGGATTCCTCCCGCTGGGGATGCCTTGACCTTTTACTGGAATCGGATGAAGTCCGGGACGATTCCCAATGAGCACGGGAATGCTCCCGGGACCTGTCCCTCAACCGTTCCCTCAATGTCTTTGGCCTACCAGAGTGGTCCTTTGTTTTCTTGCCCTGGTCCTTCCGAGTCTCCGAGGGCTCCTGGGGCAGTGACTTCTCCTTGGGAGTGCGGGAAGGAGAGGATCTTTTCTCACCATGTCTGGAGTCTTTTGAATGCTTGAAGCCAGAGGAATCCTTCGAGGAGGTGGAGGCCAAGGAGAGGGTATCTGCTGAGAAGAGCTCTTTAAACCTTTTGGCTCGATTCCCAAGGCCTGGTTTAGTCATTTGCTTGCAGAGTGCACAGTCTGTTGGGACATGAGCGGGTCCGAGGCACTTGAGGCACCAGTCATGTTTATTGGTTATCGATACTGTGCCGGAGCACTTTGTACATTTTTTAAAACCACTGACTGGCTTTTCCATTGTGCCTCAGAGGGTAGGCCTGGTGAGGGCCTCAGAAGAAAAGGATAGCGCAGAAAAAAGTCTGAAGGAAAGCATTTTTTTAAATTTTATTTTATGAAGATAGAAGAAGTAGAATTAGAATTGGAAAGATTAGTGACACAAAAGAAGTATCGATGCTATGGGTAAAGGCATCAGTTCTTCAGCGGGTACATGAGTGATCCTGTCAGCTCTGTGGAAAAAAAAAGAACCAAGGAGAGTCAGTTAGAAGAGTGGGAAGGCAGCAGTGACGGCTCAGTGGACTGCTCCCAAAGGCTTTCCTATTGGTAGTTGGGGAGCTTTCCGCTCAGGCTCCGCCGGTACCCGATGTCATCATATGTGAGGACTACATTCCTGCTTGTTCCTGGAGATGTTATGCATTGGTTGGCTCCAAATTGAAAAAAAAATGTAGTTAACTGCATAAATCTTTCTGAATATCAATCTCATAGATGCTAAATATCTCATTTCTTTCATTGATTAAAGAGTATACAGAATAGAACCTTCTCAGAAACTGTTTTAGAGTAGAAATATGATACGCAGGACATATTGGATACTGACATCCCACACTCGGAAACCATATTTTGAGAAAAGAGAATATGTTAGGAGCAGATGTGGCTTCCCTGTCATGTTTACCTATATCTTCTGAAGATCGTCTCCATTCCCGCTCTTTCAGGCCCCCTGCTTCTTCCACATCTGAACTCTGGAGGAGAAAAAAAGTTACCCTTTAGTCCATGAAATACAGAATGAGATCCTATGCTGCTGGGGCACTGGGATAAGGAGAGCAAACATCAGGTTTGCTTCTGCTCACTTACTTCCTTCTTGCTGTCCAGGCTCCAGCCTCTAGCCCCACCCATTCCAGGAAGTGCAATGCCTTGAATTCGTGCTGGTTGCACCAATCCTGCTCTCTTTTCTTGGTTTTCTTCACTGCGCAGTTCTTCGTGCTTCTTAAAAAGAGACAAAAATTCATATTCAAGGAGAGAGGTAAAGAAGAGTCACCAACAATGGGCACTCTTTCTATAGATCATAGGTGAAACAAAAGACTATAGATTTGTCTTGAGAGAGTGATTTGGAGAAGGATAATGTGTATGAAAGGCTATGGTCATGCCATCCTGAGTGAGTGTGATCTTGAAAGCTAAGCAGCCTTGGATCTGGTTAGTACCTGAATTGGAGACCACCTTGGAATACCAGGTTCTGTAGGCTTACTCATGTGGAAGAAAGGCCTGGCAATCTATTTCTGGTCACACTCTTCCAATAAAGCTCGGGGAATAGTCACAACTATTCACAGGGTTGCCAGGAGTTAAAAACAATAAGATATGGCATACTGAGTCCATCAAGCCAAGTATCCTGTTTTCAATAGTGGCCAATTCACATCACAAGCACCCGTGAGTTCCCAAAAGGTACACAGATTCCATGCTGCTTGTCTCAGAGGTAAGCAGTGGATTTCCCTGGTCCTCTTCAATAATGGTTTATGGATTTTCCTCCAGGAACTCATCCAAACCTCTTTTAAACCCAGCTACACTAACAGCTTTTACTATATGACTTGTGATGAGGAGAGTATGGCTGAGTCCATGGAATTGGAAGAAAATCATTTACCTTTAAAGAAAGAGACAGGCAAGGAATCAGTAGCTCTCAAACTGCAGGCAGAGAAAAAAACACGCAGCTACTGAGGACAGGACACACCCAAGCTCTGCTAATCCAAGGGCAGGCTTGGAAATTAATGAGGGACACCTGGGTGAAGGGGAGTGCTCAGTAGTTCAGAGACACTCTTATAAACCCAGGGAAATATTGGAGGAAAGAATGGACAGAGAGAACAGCCAGAGAGAGGGCAACAGGAACAGGAGTACCAGGACGAGGCAGCATACGCAGCAGCACGCTGGAAAGAAAGATACAGGAAACGAGCACTCGAGAGAGCTGACCAGGGAGAACACTGGAGAATTCAGTGGGGAGAGAAGCACCAGAGAAAGGCCCAGAGAGTTCACTGTGGAGGAGAACGGTGGAGACTTCCGAGGGAATCTCAGAGGTGAAAGCCCTAGTCAGAAGGAAAGCCAGGATTGCAGGGAAACTGCAATTGGTTTTAAAACTAGGAGAGCTGTGCCAGAGAGAAGTGCTGATAAGGGTCAGGCTGCAGTGCCAACCGTTCCTGAACCAGCTAAAGAGCTGCAACTTCCAAAAAGGTGCGTGAATAAAAGGGTAGCCAAAAGTGCCGTAAGCCAGTTAGAGGCATTGTGTCATTTGATGCAAGAAAAGAATCTCCACGTTCCTGGTGGAAACCCTGTGCATAGGGAAAAGCCTCAGTGGAGAAATATTCTGGAACTTTTGGAGAATATTAAGCCTGAAGTTTTTCATGTTGGCTTAAAGCCAGATTTACCGGACACAGGTCCTGAGGAAATGCAGATAGACTATTATGAATCTGATGAGGGGTCTGAAGATTCAGTAATGGATTGTTCTCTGTGCCAGAAGGCAGAATAAAAAGTTATTGGATAAAAGAAGTGAAAAGCCTATAACCTGAATGTCCTAGAAGGCAGTGTGGAAACAGGGAGAAATGTTTAGCCAGGAATGCTAAAGAACCCTGTTGCTGACGAAAGGATATTTCTTTTGGGTTTGAAGAGAAACCTTGCTGATTGCTGAATGGTTTTGAAAAACAGTGACACATGTTCAAAAGCTACATAAAGCAGTTTCATTGTTTGTTTGGGATAAATGCCTATGGATTATTTGTTTGGAGAAAGAATCCTGTTTGTTTTGCGTTGAGCCTTAATGCTCTTTAGAAAAAGAAATAAATTCCTGTGTTTTGCCTTGTAAACCCTCGGTCTCTACACTACTTGTTTTTTTTCTAAAAACACAACTACAAATCCCAGCAGCCCCGGCGCTGGATGAGGAAGAAAAACTCTTTAATTAAAGGACTAACAAGTGCAGCCCTAGGCTTATAGGCTGTTGCCTGGGCCAGGGGCCCCCACAGACTACAATGACTCCTCATCTCCACACTTACAAACCCTGATCCAAATCATACCTGACAACAGAGGACGACAATCCAACTCAAGGAAAATGCTAGATATACCGCTGATATTCACAAAAACCAATGCTACTACATCTAAGAGAGCCTTCTCTCTCTATGCACTGCACCTATGGAACTCTCTCCCAGAAAAACTAAGGACTACAACTGATACAGCTTCTTCAAGAAAGCCCTCAAAACCCATATCTTCAAAGAATGTTACCCACCAATGTAACCCACTCTACCCCCCATTCCCCCCCAGTTTCCCATCAACACTCCTCTAGCCTCCCCATTTCCCCCAAACTCCCCCTACCTCAAATCTCCATACATTTTACAAATGTACATAGTTATTCCCAATTACACGTATCAATGATTTTCCAAGTTGAATTCCCTGTTTAATGTCAAATGTTCTGTTACAATGCAAACCACTTTGACTGTAGGATTAAGTGATATAGAAAAACTGTTAAATAAATAAATAATACTTCCTCTGGTAACAAATTCCAGAGTTTGATTATGCATTGAGTGAAAAAATATTTTCTTTGATTAGTCTTAAATGGGTTACATTGTAGCTTCATTGCATGTCCCCTAGTCTTTCTACTTTTTTGAAGGAGTAAGCAACTGATATACATTTGCCCATTCCACATAATTCATTATTTTATAGACCTCTATCATATCGCCCCTCAGCCGTTTCAACTTAGAAAAGCCTTATCTTTTAAGCCTTTCCTCGTAGGTGATATCCTTCCATCCCCTTTATCATTTTAGTGGCTCTTTGCTGTACCCTTTCTAATTCTGCTATATCCTCTTTTAAGATATGGTGACCAGAATTACACATAATATTCAAGGTGCAGTCGCACCATGGAGTGATACAGAGGCACATAATATCCTTGGTTTTATTCTCCATTCCTTTCCTTATCATTCCTAGCATTCTTTTTCTTTCTTGGCCACGACTGCACACTAGTTAGAGAGTTTCAACATATTATCCATGATGATGCCCAGATCCTTTTCCTGGGCGGTGATTCCTAATGTGGAACCTTGCATTGTGTAACTGTAGTTTGGGTTACTCTTCCCTAAGAAGGTCATTTTAAAAGTCTTAGTCGTGATTTGGATATTCGAAAATGTGCACGTGGATATCAATCACTGAGACATCTCCGAAGCCATTTCACAAATGACAACGTCTACAGACATCTCCAGTGCAAGGACGTCCAAGTAGGCAAGGGGGCTTGGTAGGGGGTGGGGGAATCTAGGGAAGTGCAGTGGACTTACGTGTCCTCGTTTGAGTTCACTGGTCTACAATTTTTTAAAGTTGTCTGTTTCAGAGACCAAATCTGCCTTTTCTTATGGATTTTGATGCGCTGAATTAAAAAATGTCAATTAAAACCGCTGATTGGCTACTGTTTCCAAGATATCTAAGCTTTTCCATTTTACGGATATATATAGCATGTTGGTACTAGAGTTTTAATCACAAATTATAAACCTAGGTCTTTTCATGTGTTTATGGCTGCCATATATATGACCTTGATAATATTTCACCTATTGTCTTTGTTTAAAAGTTTAAAATTCATCCAAGGAGTTATTTAAATACAATGTATTAAAACAGTATGAAACAGAAAGCAAGAAATGACTATATATGCTTTAGTATTCATTTCAGACCTTATTCAGTGTCTACTCAGCGTTTCTTGACTTGTCTCTTGTATTCTGCAAATGGAATATCTCTTGTCACTGTCCAGCAATAGTCTGCAAGTATTGAAGGGCTCCATTTGCCTTGATATATTTTCTCCATTTCTGCAATGTCCTGAGGAAATCGCTTGCCATGCTTATTTCTCTCTGCTCCGCAGTTCGGTGGTAAAAAATCAAAATGAGAGTGCAAAAAATGTATCTTTAGTGACATGTTGCAGCCACAACGTTTGTATGCATTGGGGAGTTTTTCCACTAACTCTCTGTAGTTGTCTGCCTTGTTGCTTCTGAGAAAACCTGTTGCCACTAACTGGAAGGCTTCCATGCCATCCTGTCTCTGCCACATAGTGCACGGTTAAATGCATCATCTCGAAGACGTTCAGGAATCTGAGGACCAACAAAGACACCTTCCTTTATCATAGCTTCGCTGGTTTGGTTTTGTCCATGGCCTTGACAAAATGTTTCATTAGACCCAGCTTAATGTGTAAAGGTGGTAGCAAAATCTTTCTTCATTCAACAAGTGGTGGATGCTGCACACTTTTTTTTCCAGGCTCCAATGACTGTCTGAGTGGCCACTCTCTCTCTTGATGTAGTGGGAAGCTTTTGCACGACTATCCCATTCACAGAGAAAACAGCAGTATTTTGTGTATCCAGCCTGTAGTCCGAGCAATAGAGCAACAACTTTCAAAGCACCACAAAGCTGCCACTGATGTTGGTCATAGTTTATGCATCTCAACAACTGTTTTATATTGTTATATGTTTCCTTCATATGGACTGTGTGACCAACTGGAATCAATGGCAAAACATTGTCATTATACAGTAAAACAGCTTTAAGACTCATCTTCGATAAGTCGATGAACAGTTTCCACTTATCTGGATGATGAATGATGTTGAGGGCTGTCATTGGACCATCAACTTTGTTGCAAGCTACAAGATCACCTTCCATGAAGAATAATGCAACAAGATCCTTTTGACATTCACGGAACATGGAAACCCTAACATCAGCTGACAGGAGATTCCACTGCTGCAGTCTGGAGCCCAACAGCTCTGCCTTACTCTTAGGTAGTTCAAAATCCCTGACAAGGTCATTCAGTTCACCTTGTGTTATGAGATGTGATTCAGAGGAGGAGGATGTGAGAAAATCTGGGTATTGTGACATTGATGTTTCAGAACCAGAAGTCTCATCCCCTTCCGCTTCCTCTTCCTCGTATGACTCAAGTGAGAATGATTCTGGAACATCAGAAACCGGCAGTCCTCCTCCGTAGGGTACTGAGCATATAGCTGATGGAATGTTTGGATACGGCACATAAGAACATAAGATATGCCATACTGAGTCAGACCAACGTCCATCAAGCCCAGTATCTTGTTTTGAACAGTGGCCAATATAGGTCAGAAGAACCTAGCAGTTTCCCCAAAAGACACAGGTTCCTCAATGCTTGTATCGGGTCAAGCAGTGATATCCTGGGTCCCTTTTAATAATGGTTTATGGACTTTTCCTCCAGGAACTTGTCCAAACCTTTTTTAAACCCAGCTACACTAACAGCTTTTACTACATCCTCTGGTAACAAATTCCAGAATTTGATTACACGTTGAGTGAAAAAATATTTTCTCTTATTAGTCTTAAATAGGTTACCCTGTAGCTTCATTGCATGTCTCCTAATCTTTTTATATTCTGATGACATAAATAATCGATTTACGTTTACCCATTCCATTCCATTCGTTAATTTATAGACCTCTATCATATCTCCCCTCAGCCGTCTCTTTTCCAGGTTGAAGAGCCCTAACCTTTTTAGCCTCTCTTCATAGGAGTATCCTTCCATCCCCTTTACCATTTTGGTGGCTCTTATCTGTACCTTTTCTAATAACGCTATATCCTTTTTAAGATACGGCGACCAGAATTGCACACAATATTCAAGGTGCGGTCGCACCATGGAATGATGCAGAGGTATTATAATATCCTTTGTTTTATTTTCCATTCCTTTCCTTATGATTACTAGCATTCTATTTGGTCTCTTGGCTGCCGCTGCACACTGGGCAGAGGGTTTTAACAACATGTTATCCACGATGACGCCTAAATCTTTTTCCTGGGTGGTGGTTCCCAATGTGTAACCTTGCATCGTGTAACCATAGTTTGGGTTGTTCTTTTCTAGGTGCATAACTTTGCACTTGTCCACATTAAATTTCATCTGCCAATTGGATGCCCAGTCTTCCAATTTATCAAGATCCTCTTGCAATTTTCCACAATCCTCTTGGGTTTTAACAACTTTAAATAGCTTTGTGTCATCTGCAAATTTGATAACCTCACTCGTTATTCCCTTTTCCAGGTCATTTATGAATATGTGAAAAAGCAGCGGACCCAGCATAGATCTCTGGGGTACTCCACTATTCACCTTTTTCCATTGGGAAAATTGGCCATTAAGTCCTACCCTCTGCTTTCTATCTTTTAACCAGTTCCTGATCCACAATGGTACACTGCCTCCTATTCCATGACTTTTTAGTTTTGCCAAAAGTCTCTGATGAGGGACCTTGTCAAAGGCTTTCTGAAAGTCCAGATACACTATATCAACCGACTCACCTTTGTCTACCTGTTTATTCACACCTTCAAAAAAACATAACAGATTAGTAAGACAAGATCTTCCTTGTCTAAAGCCATGTTGGCTGTCTCCCATTAAGCTATGATTATCTACATGTTGAGTAATGTTGTTCTTTATGATGGTTTCTACCATTTTTCCCGGCACTGACATCAGGCTCACCGGTCTGTAGTTTCCCAGATCACCCCTGGAACCCTTTTTAAAAATTTGTGCTACATTGGTGATCCTCCAATCTTCAGGTATTACAGATGATTTTAATGATATTCACAAATGATAGTTCACAGGCACAGTCCACCTTTTTCTTTTTTGACAAACCTTTCCCAACAGGAGGCACCATGCAGAAGTAACAATTACTGATATGATCCAAATCATTAGCACTTCAAAAGGCATGGATTTCCTTTTTCTATTCAACCACTGGCGAAATTTTGTTGCACAAGTGTTGCAGCATATGTATAGGGCCCAGCTCTTGTCCTGATCTCCAATTTTGCAGCCACAGTAAAGGTGGTTAGCTTTCTTAATCAAAGTGGCTATAATGTAATGCAAAAGTCACTTCACCACAAACGTAGCAGAAGTGATCTACATTGTTCAAACAATTATGAGACATCTCTCACTTTGGCTAAACAGAAAAAAAATCAAAACACTAAGAAGACTGGTCTACAGTCAAAAATACTACTGACACGTCATGTTCATTTAAAAAATGTTGCGCACCTTGTTCTGCAGAGTGATGCAATTAAGCTGAGTTGAGATTGTATTATCTATGACTTCTAGGAATAATATGATGAAATTCATATCATGTATGACTCAATAACACCTTCAAATTGCATCATTCATTCACTGTTTTGCCTAAAAAGCAAGTACTGTCCAAACAAAAACATAGATTTATTACAAATCCAGTCAAAGATGTGCATGTATTTTAGTAATTTATGGTTTAAATTTAGATCCCTTCCCATTATAACTCACATATCCTTAGGACTTCCAAAGTCAAGGTCGTATGTACTGACCCAGTAGTGTAAATTGAAAACTAGAGCCAATAAACAAACAATTGTAAGCATCCTTTTCATTCTCAGCGACCTAGACTTAGTAAAGTGTGACTGAATTTGAATTTATTTTGGAAGCATTTTGGCTGTAGAACAGTGTTTCAGGAACATGGGGACATGTGCAGGTACCTCCATGTTTAGACGTGCTGCAGGCAAAAATAGGCATCAGGAAAGATGGGGAGTTAAATGACTAGTCTAAGATCACAGTGACTCACACTGGGATTTGAGCTCTGGCTACCTTGCTCCTAAAACACTACTCTAACCATTACACTATTAGATGCCACTGTTCTGAAATGCTAGTATGAGAACGTCTATGTATATGTCTCCATAGATGTCCATATCAGGATGTCCAAGTTTGTAAAATCATGCCTGTACTAGCATGTGCCTACCTTTATTTTTTTTTTCTTTTCTTCAGACGTTCTGGCTTTGATGTCCCTGATTGCACTTGGATGTCCTTTATGTCCATAACTTTGCACTTGTCCACATTAAATTTCATCTGCCATTTGGACATCCAGTCTTACGATTTTTCACAATCCTCTTGTGTTTTTACAACTTTGAATAATTTTGTGTAATCTGCAAATCTGATCACCTCACTCATTATTCCCATTTTCAGGTCATTTAAAAAATATGTTAAAAAGCAGTGGGGCCAGCACAGATCCCTGGATACTCCCACTATTCACCTTTCTCCATTGAGAAAATTGGCCATTTAGACCTACTCTCTGTTTTTAATGCTTTATTTATTTATTTAATGCTTTTATATACCGCGCTTTTTAAAATCAGTACGGTTTACAGATAACTCTTTGTGCAGGGTAGGAAAAGCCTATCTTGCACTTACAATGAACAGGTAGTACAACTTGGATTGATAACAGGGGAAAGCGTATACAGGCTATATACAACATGGATTGATAACAGGGGAAAGCATATACAGGCTATATACAATGGGGGGGGGGGTCATTATGCGGCTGTAGTGACATGGCGTGTCGTGAGGGCTATATACAAGGATGAGAATTAATTCATTGGGTTGTTTGTTCTTTATAGTTGGGACATAGGGAAGAGGCCAGGTAATGAGGTGGTGTTGGCCTGGGCATAGTGTAGGAGAAAAAGGTGGTGCTTTAGTGCCTTTCTGAATTGGACAAGGTCCGTGATCATGCGAATGGTTACTGGGAGTTCATTCCAGCAGGTAGGAGCGTAGAGCCTGAACGCTCTTTTTCTTGTGGTATTGGTGCATTTTGTTACTTCACTGGGGGTTACTAGGGTGTTGGTGGCGAAGGACCTTCTTGTTCTAGATGCGGATGTGGGGTGGATAAGGTTTGTCAGGGAGCTGGCAGTTCTTTTGTTATTTTCTAACCAGTTCTTAATCCACAATAGAATGCTACCTCCTATCCCATGACTTTTTAATTTCCCCAAGAGTCTCTCATGAAGGACCTTGTGAAAAGCTTTCTGAAAATCCAGATACACTAACCCGCTCACCTTTATCTACCCGTTTATTCATACCTTCAAAAAATATGAGATTAGTAAGACAAAACTTTTCTTGGCTAAATCCATATTGGCTTTTTGCCATTAAACCATGACTATCTACATGTTCAATAATTTTGTCCTTTATAATTGTTTCTACCAGTTTGCTCGGTACAGACGTCAGGCTTACCGGTCTTGTAGTTTCTCAGATTATCCCTGGAACCCTTTTTAAAATTTGGAGTTACATTGCCCATTCTCCTCCCTTTGCTATCTGGAGGTCATCTTGGATTCTGCTCTGTCCTTTTCTGAACACATTTCTTCTGTCTCACGTCATTCCTTCTTTTTTCTCAGACAGATTAGTACTGTCTGCCCGTTCTTCTCCTCTAATGCATTGACCACACTTCTTCTTTCCCTCGTTACTTCCCGACTCGATTACTGTAATATTGTTTTGGCTGGCCTCCCTCTTTACCAATTACACCGTTTACAATTGCTTCAAAATACCACTGCTCATATTCTTGCACATTCCTCTCGCTTTGACCATGTTTCCCCCCTCCTTGCCCGCTTGCACTGGTTGCCTGTCCGCTACCATATACAATACAAACTACTTATTATGACTCCAAAGATTATTCACACTGCTACTCCCCAATATCTTGCTGATCTTCTCCATTTCCACCATCCTCAATGGCTCCTCTGCTCAGCTCATGCTCACCACCTTACTCTTCCCTCAGTTGTACAAGCGCGCCTTGAGCGCACTCGAGGTGCGGCTTTTTTCTTTTTAGGTCCTGCATTGTGGAACTCTCTCCCTCCTGCTCTCTGTTCTGAATCCTTATTCCCCAGGTTTAAGGCTGCTCTAAAGATGTACCTGTTTCAGCAAGCATTCCATTTGCCTTCCCCATCGTGACCTGGCCTGCTGTCTCTGTCATGTGTTGAGTGAATTCTGTCCCTCCTTTCTCTCTCTTATCTTTTCTGTCCTTTACTATTCTGTCCTATCAATTGATTGGCGTTCCTTTCCTTTTCCGTTATTCTAGCAGACCTTTATTTTATTGTGAACCACTTTTATGCTTCGTCCCTAGCGGTATATCAAGAGCCTCCATAAATAAATAAATTCAGGTACTACAGATGATTTTAATGATAATTCACAAATTAGTCATATTTCAGTTCTTTCAGCACCTTGGGACGTATGCTATTCAGTCCAGGTGATTTGCTATTCTATCTTATCAAATAGATGTATGACATGTTCCCGATTTATTGAGATTTGTTCTAGTTCCTCTCACACATCACCTTTTTAAATATCATTTCTGGTATGGGTAAGATTCCACAAGGGGAGCAGGAGAAGAGGATCTTCTGCAACAGTACCAAAGGATCAAAGCGGAAGCTACAAAACACGGCCAACACAATGATGATGGTATAAAACAACCTTTATTGACAGACCCCCACCAAAGGAGGTTCCTTGAGGAGATGGTTCAAATGATCTTCAGAGTAGCTGAAAACGTTGTCCCATTGCGTGAAGGCCATGGTATTCTTCAAAGGAAGAAACCACAAGGGGAGCAGGAGAAGAGGATCTTCCGCAACAGTACCAAAGGATCAAAGCGGTTGGCCATGGTTTGTAGCTTCACGCAATGGGACAACGTTTTCAGCTACTCTGAAGATCATTTGAACCATCTCCTCAAGGAACCTCCTTTGGTGGGGGTCTGTCAATAAAGGTTGTTTTATACCATCATCATTGTGTTGGCCGTGGTTTGTAGCTTCCGCTTTGATCCTTTGGTACTGTTGCGGAAGATCCTCTTCTCCTGCTCCCCTTGTGGTTTCTTCCTTTGAAGAATACCATGGCCTTCACGCAATGGGACAACGTTTTCAGCTACTCTGAAGATCATTTGAACCATCTCCTCAAGGAACCTCCTTTGGTGGGGGTCTGTCAATAAAGGTTGTTTTATACCATCATCATTGTGTTGGCCGTGGTTTGTAGCTTCCGCTTTGATCCTATGGGTAAGATTCCTACATTTTCTTTAGTAAAGAGTGAAGCAAATAATTCATTCAGACTCTCCACTATGGCCTTGCCCTCTCTTAGTGCCCCTTTTACCCCTCTATCATCTCATAGTTTAACTGACTGTCTCGCAGGTGTTTTGAATGTACTTGAAAAAAGGTGAAATTTTACATACTGTTAATCTCCTTTCCTGGAGTCCTGCTAGATCAATCCAGACTAATGGGTTATCTCCTCCTGCCAGAAGATGATGGAGACAGAGAGAAAACCCCCTGAAACTATGCCATGACATCATCACTATATACAAACAAATCCCTTTTGAAGTCCCTTCAAAATAGAAAAACTTTAAATTAATATTTTTGTTGAACCATTTGGCTTGAGGGAAAACCCTCCTGAAGCAAATTTTCCTTTTTATTTGTTTTTATGAGCTAATACCCTGCTCACATTTCAACAATTAAGTGAAAACGGAGGGAAATTGCACCACGCAACTCCCTCCCCATTCAGTATAAAGGACGCCAACTTAGCTTTAAGTCGAAGTCCTAATAGCAGCTTCAGCAAAAACAGTGAGACCATATTATATCATCTCACAGTCATCGTATTTTCAGTTCAAGCGGCTGAAAAATTATCCTCTCTTATCTCCGCTATTACTTGTCTCCACTGTTAAAGAAACCACATTATTTATCGCATGTTGCTACATAGCGCCATATTTCAGGCCGTCATCATGCTCCCGACCCTTATTCAGGCTGATCCAGAGCTGAATGTCTTACCCTGATTCCTAATCATTTCTATAGGGAAACATGTCATGAAAACACACAGCCAATCAGAAGTTCTAAAAGTGAAATCATAACAGACTCCACCAATCAAGTTTGAGATTAAGTCCTTGGGGTGTCACTGTCCATAAATTAAATATCCATCGCTGTTCTAGATATTGTAGACGTGATACTCTATCACCTCCCTGAAAAAATGGGGGGACCTGATCTATAATTATCCAGGTGAAATCTTGAAATGAGTGACCATCAACCAGGGCTGAGGTGAAGAGCACCTCATAGATCATGGAATGGACAGAGCAAGGATATCCAGAGTAGAGGAGAGAGCAGTTTTATAGGAAGCTATGCTTCATCAACAGACTTGAGAGGACAAAGTAGAAGTGGATAGTCAGTAGATCGATAACATAAAGATTCCTAAAAAAATAAGTTTCACTCTTCATTACTCCCTCCCTCAATCTTGCCCAATCTCCTCTTAACAGGTGATGGTCAGATAAGGGTAAAAAGACGGTATGGAAATTAGAAGGTAAACAATTAGAGTAGAAAACAAGGTCAAGGCAGTGACCAAGCTGATGAGTGGGGGCAGAAGAGCAAAGCTGGAGATTGAAAGAGGAGATAAGGAAAAGGAGCTTGGACATATAGGAGTCAGAGGGGCTATCAATATGAAAATTAAAGTCACCAAGAATAAGGGAGGGGGAAGAAGAATCCAGGAATAAGGAGCCATGTCATATAATGTTCAGAACCCAGCAATCCATCGTCAAACAGGCCCATTCATGATAGAAAAGACAAAGATGACCTTCCACTTGTGGGAGCATGGAATGAGCCACCAATCCATCAGTGGGAAAGGCAGGAGGAAGTGGACTTCCCGGCGGCCGAGGCCTGTGAGTATGACTGACATCCGCCTTGATATGACTGAAACTTCAATCCGGCATCTGAAGAGGAGGCAGCCTACTTACCCAGATGATAGTGGCGGAAGTCCCTCAGGAAGAAGAGAAACATTGGGCTTATCCGTCAATCTCTGCAGTTTCACTTCCCTGAAGTCTTTAACCAATTTGTTGAGTTCTTCACCAAAAAGGAGTCTGCCTTAAGAAGTTGTGACCTACCAGAGAACAGAGGCTTCCCGAGGTCTGTGCTGCTGAGGGGTCCCGGTGCAGTGTGGAGAAATGTGCTGGAGGTGAGACTGCCCCTTTCCTGATGTCAGCTGGGAGTGCCCTCAGGGACCGGATAAGAACAGTAGACGTCCTCTGCAGCCACGTGGGCCAAAGGGGTACGTGACCAAAGGGGCGTGTCCCCTTTGGCACCCCTTCGGCGCAACTGTGGCAAACACTGGTGAATCCTGCTTGTTGGAGGACTCTATGAATGGACAAAGGTATTGTTGTGTGGTTTGTTGTTTGGGAAGAAGGGATGTCCGGTAAGCGAAACAATAAAGAGAAGGGTTTGAAAGTGGATGGTGTGGGGAAAATTCAAGGCCTGATGGACAAAGCGTAGTTACTCACCTGTATCGGGTGATCTCAGGGAACAGCAGGAATTGAGTCTTCACATATGGGTGACGTTGGTACCAGTGGAGCTCACGCAGGAGCGCTCCCCAGTGTCCAATAGGAAAGCTTTTGGGAGCATCCCACTACGCCTGCATAGCTGCCTTCCCGCCTTTCCAGCTCTCCCTCCTCAGTTGAGTTTGTAGCTGAGATAAATGGAGAGAAGTAGAGAAGAAGAAAGTAAAACTCCTAGGGGAGGAGGGTGGGTTGTGAAGACTCAATTCCTGCTGTTCCCAGAGATCACCTGTTACAGGCGAGCAACTACGCTATCTCCAGGAACAAGCAGGAATGTAGTCTTCACATATGGGACTCCCTAGTTTGAATATACCAGAGAGATGATCTCAGAGCGAGCTGTGGAACACAGGCCTAAGTAGTAGGTCATATATTCTCCAAGGATGTCTGGTATCGAAACCCGGGACAGGGGTAGGAGTTGATCTAAGTCTGAAAGAGATGCTGGAGAACAGCTTGGCCAAACGAGGCATCCCGACGGGAGTCCAGGCAATAGTGAGCAGCAAAAGTTGCTGCTTTTACATATCTCATCAATCGCCACAGAGCGGAGATTCGCCATAGAGGTAGCCATTGCCCGAACATTATGTGCAGTGACGTGACCTTCAAGAGAGAGTCCTGCACTGTTGTAAGCAAAGAGATACAATCTGCTATCCATTTGGAGAGAGTTTGCTTGGATACTGGTAGTACTAGGTGACTGGAATCAAAAGCGATGAAAAGTTGGGAAGCTTTTCTGTGCTCCAGAGTTCTCTGGAGATAAAAGGCCAAAGCATGTTGGCAGTCCAGAGTCTGAAGGGTTACCTCCGCCCTAGAAGAATGAGGTCTAGGGAAGAAAACAGAGAGGTATGCTGACTGGTTTAAGTGAAATGGTGAGACCACCTTTGGCATAAAGTGAGGATGAGTCCTAAGGACTACCTTATCATGGTGGAAACGTGTGTAAGAAGGATCAGCCAACAAAGCTTGAAGTTCACTGATGCACCTTGCTGAAGTGAGGGCAATAAGGAAGGTGACCTTCCAGATAAGAAACTTCAGGGAAGTAGTGGCTAGGGGTTCAAAGGGCAGCTTCATAAGCTGTCCTAAAACCACATTAAGGTCCCATGTCACTGGGGGTGGTTTAATGGGAGGCTTAGTTAATAGAAGCCCTCTCATGAAGCGTGCTACAAGCGGTTGAGAGGAGATGGGCTGACCATCCAAGGGTATATGGGAAGCTGCTATGGCACTTAGGTGGATTCTTACCGAATTGGTCTTGAGTCCAGAGGAAGAGAGGTAGAGAAGATTCAAGTAATGTTTCCACAGGAGCTGAAAAGGGGTTAAGATCCCTTTTTGAACACCAGACTGAGAATCTACGCCACTTGAAGGCGTAGGAGCGCCTTGTGGAAGGTTTCCTAGAAGACAAAAGGATAGCTTTCACTTGTTGAGAGAGGCTGATGCCCTGGAATTCTATGCTTTCAGCAGCCATGCTGTTAGGTGTAGGGACTGCGGATTGGGATGCAGCAGTGTCCCGTTCTCCTGTGAGAGGAGATCTGAGGCAGACCCCTAATCTACTGGTTGAATTCAAGAGAGACGTAGAAGCAGAGGATACCACCATTGTTGTGGCCAACGCGGGGCTATAAGAATCATGTAGCCCTTGTCTCTCTGGAGTTTGAAAAGAGTTTTGGGGATGAGGGGAATGGGAGGGAAGGCGTATAGGAAGCCCTGACCCCAGTAAAGGGTAAAGGCATCTACTGCTTGGCTGTTGTGAGCAGGGGTTTTGGAACAGAATTGGTGAAGTTTGACATTCTGAGGACTTGCAAACAGGTCTATGTCTGGGGTTCCCCAGATCTGGAAAATGTGAGCAATCTTGTCTGCATGGAGAGACCACTTGTGGGATAGTAAGACCCGACTGAGTTTGTCCACCAAGAGAGTCTGTTTGCCTGGGATATAAACCGCCAGTAGGTGAATATGATGTTGTATGGCGAAGCACCATAGGTGCAGGGCTTCGCTGCAAAGTGCCCAAGAGCCTGTTCCGACCCTGCTTGTTCAAGTAGAACATGGCTATCTGATTGTCTGTCTGGACCAGAACTGTGCGGAAGCGAAGGTGGTCGTGGAACACCTTGAGAGCATTGTGGATGGCTCTGAGTTCCAGCAGATTTATGTGGAGTTGTGACCTCCTAAACCCAAACTTCAGCACTCCTAAACACAAACTTCAGCACTCCTAAACCCCAAAACTCTCAATCTCCTCTCCCAATTCCCTCATAGGCAATTCCGCCTCAGGTTCTCTGCGGCTAATATGTTTTGTACATAGTTAGTTTTACCCTGTTGTTCCAAGTTTAAGTTTCCTGTTATAATGTAAGCACACAACTGTCTTCCGAATGTGCAAACTTTGTTATATTGTAAACCGCACTGACAACAAATAGCGCGGTATATAAAAGATGTTAAATAAATAAAATAAATAAATAAATGAGACCAAAGACTCTGAGTGGAGAGGTTGTCCAGATGAGCTCCCCAGCCCAGCTTGGACGCATCCGTCGTCAGGGTACATTGATGTGGAGGCTTCTGAAAAGGTGACCCTATGAGAAGGTGTTCTGGGGATTGCCACCACTGGAGAGATGAGATGAGATGTGTAGAGAGTGTTATCTTGTCTCCCAGATGACTGGATGCTTGAGACCACCGGGAAGCTAGGATCCATTGAGCTGCATGCATATGTAGACAAGCGTATGGAACCACATGTACAGTAGATGCCATATAGTTGCAGCATTTCTTGAGCAGTGAGAAAGGTTGTGAGGCCTGCTTGGGATGCAAGCTGGATAGGTCAAGTACAGCGGGCTTCAGGCAGAAAAGCCCTTGACTGTTGAGTGTCTAGGAGGGCTCCTATAAACTCCAGAGTTTGAGCGGGAATGAGCTGGGACTTTGGAAGATTTATTACAAATCCCAAGTGTTGCAGCGCCTGCCTGGTGCATGTGAGAGAAAGACTGGCCTCTAGAGGTGTGCTTGCTCGAATGAGCCAGTCGTCTAAGTAGGGGAAGACAAATATCCCTAGAGTCCTTAGGAATGCAGCTACCACTGCCATGCACTTTGTAAAGACGCTTGGGGCAGAGGCGAGGCCAAAAGGCAGGACTCTGTACTGATAATGTTTCCCTTGGAACAGGAAAAACAGAAACCTTTTGTGTTCTGCATGGATAAGAATGTGAGTAAATGCGTCCTTTAGATCTAGAGAACAGAGCCAATCTTGACTATGGAGATAGGGGAGAAGAGTACCTAGGGAGATCATCTTGAATTTGTCCCAGAGTAGATACTTGTAGAGTTTTCTGAGGTCCAGGATGGGCCTGTATCCCCCTGTCTTCTTTGGAATGAGGAAGGAGAAAAGAAGCTCAGTCCTTGCTGGGAGAGTGGCACTTCCTCTATTGCATCCTGTGAGAGAAGGGAGGTGACCTCCTGCAATAACAGAGTGGTGAGAAGGGGTTGAGAACTGAACTCTCTTAGAGGAGACTGGGGGGGGGGGGGGGGGGGTTAGACTTCGGAAGTGAAGTTTGTATCATTCCCTTACTATGGAGAGAGTCCAGTGTGGGCAAAGTGACATAGTCTGCCTGGAATGGATGGAATCTGGAATCTCCAGACGCAGGATGGCTATGTTCTCCAGAAAGGAGTCAAAGACCCTGAGGGGGTTGGGTCTGCTGAGCTGGCTGAGACCTGGGAGTCCGAGCCTTTCTTTGTTGTTTTGGTTGTTGTTGCCTTTTTTGAGGAACATGGACGGGACAGTGCACCACAGGGTTGTATGAAGAATAATACTTCTTTTTCTTATTGAAAAAGGGTTTCTTTGCTATCTTCTTAGCTGGGTTGGCAGTTGATTTAGAAAGTCTATTTAGAGTGGTGTTCTCAGACTCTAATTGAGATGCCTTATCCTGCCATTCTTTGCCAAAAAGGTTTTCACATGTGCAACATATATTACCCAGCTTGTCTTGAACCCATTGTTCAAGATCAGAGGCTTGGAGCCAAGCAATCCTGCGTGCACCAATGCATATAGCTGAAGTCCTGCTGATGCATTCAAATCAGTCGAAGATTGCCCTGTTAACAAATTTGGAAACATTTTGGGCATGCTTCACCAGGGTGAGATAATCAGCTCTTATCATCAGGGAGGAGAGGAGCCATCAACTCCAAATCCCTAGCCACCTCTCTAAGAAGCATACCCATGTAGAGTATGTAGGAACTAATTCTGGTCGATAACAGAGGCCTGAAAACAGTGACGACCAAAAGCATCGAGGGTTCTTGATTCCCTGCCCAGAGGGTTCGAGGAATGCGTTTTGGCACTTTTAATTTGACGCATTGCTGATTCCACCACCATGGAATGGTGTGGTAATTGCATCTTCTGGAAGCCGGGGCACTCCGGTACCCGGTACATAGTATCGAGCCTCCGAGTATGTGGAGATATGGTTAAGGGTGTCTCCCACATTCGAAGCATAAGGTCGTGAAGTATTCGATGAATAGGAAGAGTAGCAGCTTCCTTTGGGGCTGCAGGGTATTGAAGGATTTTGAGCTCAGCCCTAGGCTCCTTCTCCGAAGTCACGGTGATGGAGAGGCCCCAAGTAACATCGCAGATAAAATCTTGAAAAGACATGTCCTCCAGAGGGGACATGTGACGTTGTGGGGACAGAGATGGATCCTCCGGCAGAATTCTCATTTCCCTTGTACCGGTTGATTCATCATCCGGCGAATCAGAGTCTGAAAACTCGAAGTATCGATGGGCTGGGTGCTCACATTCTGCCCATACTCGATACCGCTTGAAACTGGCATCAGAAAGTTTTGGTGCCGGAACCTCTGTACTGGAGATGGACTCGAGGGCCGGCATAGGTGGTAGCATGGTAAGTGGCAAAAATGTTGATGCCGGTACCTTTGGTAACATTGTCGGTACCGATGGCTGGGGAATCGACTGTAGAGGCTTTACCAATATGGAAGCCGCTAGCAAGGCTGCTAAGCTCCACTCAATAGCCAGGATATGTTGATCCATGGAGCCTGCCGATGCCTGGGTATTGGTACCTGAGTTGCGGGCCATGATCCCTGAGCATGGCACCAAGAGCGCTCCGGAGGTCGAAGCCTCGGGAGCATTCTAGGACCCCACTAATGCTTTGGAGGCAAGGACCTCCTGCCGGGGTTGTTTGGCCGGTGTGTCTCCCTCCAAGGCAACGCCTAGGGTATCTTGATGCTTAGAAGGAGATCTACCCTTGGAGGGCCAGCTAGTCTTTGATGAAGACCTGGGTTTCAATAGCTGAGATGCTTGGGAGGAAGATGAAGCTCTCTATGACGTTGATGCTATGGACATTGCATCAGTGGCAAAGAGGGTGTCGAGTTTCACAGCTCTGTTCTGCAGGCCTCTCTTTGTCATCTTCCTACAGAGAGGACAGTCAGTCGGTTGATGATCCGGTCCCAAAAATTTTAGACACCAGTCATGGGTATCTGTGGCTGAAATAGTACCTCCACATTTGGAAAACTTTTTAAAACCACTAGCTGGTTTGTCCATTTTGGAAAACAAGGCCTAAGCCTAAGATAGCGTCGATGTGCCCTGAGGGAAGGAATTCTCCCCTCATAAAAGTTCTTTTTTTTTTTTTTTTTACAGAAACAAAGAAAGAAAGAGCACCAACAGGGTCAGTACCAGCGCCAATGGGAAGGCAGACGCGACCACAAAAAAATAAGAAAAAACATCTAATTTTCTGCGGTGACAGGAATTGCTTCTTGTCGGCTCTGTGGAAAATGAAGAACCGCAAAGAAATGCAGGCACAGTGAGATGTTCCCAAAAGCTTTCCTATTGGATGCTGGGGAGCGTTCCCATGCAGGCTCTGCCGATGCATTTGACATCCTATGCATTACTGAATCATGGCTCAAAAGTACAGACCAGGTAATACTGAGCCAAATAACACCACCAGCATTCACAGCTTACAACTGCCCCAGAACCCACAAACGAGGAGGCGGAGTATTAATCCTTGCCCGATCAGAATTAAGGCTCAAGACATCATCCTCCAAAAGCTCCGAACACTGTGAATTCATCAACACTGAAAACAAACATCTATCCATCTGCTTAATATACCGACCCCCAGTGCCCCAACAGAGGATACATCCAACATCCTGGACATGATATATGCAGCTAACTCACCATACAAGACTCTCATTGTTCTAGGAGACCTAAACCTCACATTTGCCTCAACAACAACTGAATTCGCATTTCAAAAAGCAATGGAATCCATTCAACTCAAGCATATCTTATCAGGCCCATCCCATCGCTCTGGCTCTACACCAGACCACATATTCATTCCAACCAACACCCTAGATAAAGGTCTCATAACACCACCTAAAACTACACCAATACCATGGTCAGATCACCATGCCATATCATTTCAACTCCACCTCAATACCGAACAGGCAGCTCGGGAAAACAGAACAGCCAACAAGACACTTCAAAGCTTTTAACAAAGAGCAATTCCTCAAAGATACCGTGCAGTCCCTACCCCAAGATTTCACCGACCTGGACGAAGCCATCAACTCATGGAATACCACCATATTTGCTGCATCTCAACTAACACCTCATATGAATTTACATCACAACAAAAACAGGACCAGATCTACACCATGGTACTCTAACACAATAAGACAATCCAAAAGAAAACTAAGGCAACTGGAACATTGCTGGAGATGCAACAAATCAAACTACACTGAAACAATACCAGGAGATGCAAAAAGATTACAATAACCTAATAAACAAACATAAACAATACCATACAAATCTTGTACTAAAAGCCTCTAATAAACCTAAAGAACTCTTCAACATTGTTTGTACCCTAACGAATGACCCAATAATGAAAGATGAAAGCAAAATACATCCGCAAACCTTTCCTGATTACCTAACAGCCAAGAACAGCACCAACACACACCATAAGAACATCCCCCTTATGGATACACCAGCAACAGATGGCTCTACAACTACCAATCAATGGAAGAACTTCAGCATTCCATCAACAAAACAAATAGAACAAATCATCACTGCTCTAAACACCACCACCTCTCCATCGGACCCCTGCCCGGTAACTTGGATTAAATCCACCAAAGAAGAACTCAACACATTCATCCAAAAGATAGTGAGCAGCTCTCTCACCCAGGACTACATGCCAAAATCCCTTAAACAATCTACTATCTGCCCCATTCCTAAATCTACTTCATCCAACAATACTGACCCTTCAACCTACCGCCCAATATCCAGCCTCCCATTCCCGGCCAAAATAACTGAAAAAATTATACAGAGACAGCTCCAAGATCACACTGACGAATTCGCCCCACTAGATCCCAACCAACACGGATTCCGTCCAAAACATGGTGTTGAGACTCTACTCATACATCTATTCGATAACATAATCAAAGGACAAGACAAGATAAAGCAGGGCTTCCTAATAATATTTATCGATATATCATCAGCATTCAACACAGTTTCCCATCACATCCTATTGAAGCGCCTAACAGAGATTGGACTACAAGATACCACAATTAAATTGTTCCAATCATACCTTGAAGATAGAAAGCAGAGAGTAAAATCTGGAAACCTCACCTCAGAACCCTTCAAGACTACTCAAGGAGTTCCCCAAGGCTCATCATTATCAGCTCTCCTCTTCAACATCTATATTCAGCCCATATGCAAAATATTTAACAAACACAAGATACAATACGCCATATATGCTGACGACATCATGGCATAAACCCCTATTCAACTGGACTCCCCAGACTATACCACTATATCAACCTGCATTCAAGAAATAACAATCTGGCTTACTAACAACAACTTAAACATCAACATAAAAAAACCTGAAGCAATTATCATCACAAGAGACTCCACATTCATTCCTCCTACTGCTATCAGCATATCCAATACACCGATTACAATAAAAGATGAAGTCAGATACCTTGGAGTGATTCTAGACAAGCAACTCACCCTCCAACTACATATCAACAAGATATCCATATAGTAACACAGTAACATAGTAAGTAACGGCAGATAAAGACCAGCATGGTCCATTTAGTCTGCCCAGCAAGATGGCAAGAGTAGGTGCACCTGTCGCTCTGTGCAGGCCACCCCTCCTTATGTCTTTGTTTAGGGGTGAACCCACCACTCCATGTAGGACACCCCTCTCTGTTGAGACGTTAGATGGTTCAGAAGTTAGATGGTACCGTTTATTTTGTTTTTATCCTGTCGCTGTAAAGGGATCCACTGTGTTTGTCCCATGCCGTTTTGAATTCTGTCACCGTGTTTGTCCCCACCACTTCCATCGGGAGGGCATTCCAAGCATCCACCACCCTTTCAGTGAAGAAATATTTTCTGACATTGCCTTTCAATTTACCACCTTGCAGCTTCATGTTATGCCCTCTAGTTTTACAGCTTCCCCGTCTTTGGAAGAGGTTTGTTTGTTCATCATTTCTCTTTAAGTATTTAAAGGTCTGAATCATATCTCCTCTGTCCCTCCTCTCCTCCAAAGTGTACATATTTAGGTCTTCAAGTCTCTTCTCATAAGGCTTCTGACGCAGGCTCCAAATCATTTTGGTCGCCTTTCTCTGAACAGTTTCCAGTCTTTTTACATCTTTTGCAAGATATGGTCTCCAAAACTGAACACAGTATTCCAAGTGAGGCCTCACCAGTGACTTGTACAGTGGCATAAGTACCTCTTCCTTTCTGCTGGTAATCCCTCTTTGTATGCAGCCCAACATCCTCCTGGCTTTTGCCATTGCCTTGCCGCACTGTTTTGCCACCTTGAGATCATCAGAGATAATCACAGCAAGGTCTTTCTCCTGAACCGTGCATACCAACCTCTCACCCCCTATCGTGTACATTTCCCTTGGATTTCTGCTACACAAGTGCATGACACTGCACTTTTTCGCATTAAATCGTAGTTGCCAAGCATTAGACCATTCTTCCAGGTTTTGGTGATCTTTCCTCATGTTAACCACTCCCTCGGGAGAGTCCACTCTGTTGCAAATGTTTGTGTCTTCTGCAAAAAGACAGACCTTTCCATTCAGTCCTTCAGCAATATCATTCACAAATATATTGAACAGTGCCGGGCCCAGGACTGAACCCTGGGGCACTCCGCTAATCACCTTCCTCTCATCCGAGTGAGCTCCATGTACCATCACCTTCTGTTGTCTGTCAGTCAACCACTTTCTAATCCAGTTTACCATCTTGGGACCCATCCTCAAGCTACTGAGTTTATTGATAAGCCTCCTATGAGGAACAGTATCAAAGGCTTTGCTGAAATCCAGGTAGATGACATCCATTGCATGCCCCTGATCTAGTTCCTTGGTCACCCAGTCAAAGAACTCAATCAGATTTGTTTGGCAAGACCGTTCTTCAGTAAAACCATGTTGCCTCGGATGTTGTAAACTGTTGGTTTTGATAAAGTTCACTATTTGCTCTTTCAGGAGCGCCTCCATTACTTTTCCCGCCACCGACGTAAGGCTCACGGGCCTGTAGTTTGACACTTCTTCCCTGTCACCACTTTTGTGTAGAGGTACAACATCAGCCATTCTCCAGTCCTGAGGAACCTCTCCTGTTTCCAAGGATCTGTTGAAGACATCCTTTAACAGTCCTGCAAGAATCTCTCTGAGCTCTTTCAGTATCCTGGGATGTATCCCATCCAGTCCCATGGCTTTGTCCACTTTCAGTTTAGCAAGTTGTTCTAACACCTCATCTTCTGTGAATGGTGTGGTATCTACTTCATTCCCATTTTTATATTTGGGAGTTACAGCTGGTCCATCTCCAGGATCTTCTTTAGTAAAAACAGAGCAGAAGTATTTGTTTAGCAATTTCGCTTTTTCAGTGTCACTTTCCACGAGTCCTTTCCCAGCACTTCTGAGTCCTGCAATTCCAACTCTGATCTTCTTCCTTTCCCGAATATACCTGAAGAA
Source organism: Ichthyophis bannanicus (assembly GCA_033557465.1). Classification (NCBI taxonomy): domain Eukaryota; kingdom Metazoa; phylum Chordata; class Amphibia; order Gymnophiona; family Ichthyophiidae; genus Ichthyophis; species Ichthyophis bannanicus. The sequence goes on from CM066048.1 coordinate 130,576,218, forward strand.
AGTTTTGTCGCCACCCTTAACATCTTTAGCCATCTTTTCATCTGCCTTTGATTTTGCTATCCTTATTTCTCTTTTAGACTCTTTGAGCTTGATCCTGTATTCATTTCTATGTTCTTCTGTTTGCAAGCTTTTGAATTTTGCCTTTATTTGAGCAGCCACCTCTTTGGAAAACCAAATAGGTTTCCTTCTCCTCTTGTTTTTATTTACTTTTCTTACATATTTATCTGTTGTCCCTTTTATTGCCACCTTTAGTTTAGCCCATTGCAATTCCACTTCCCTTATCTCCTTCCACCCCGTCATCTCCTCCTTTAAGTACCCGGCCATTTTATTGAAGTCAGTGTTTTTGAAGTTTAGGACTGAGCTTGCTATGATTGGCCTGTACCATGGCTTTTATCTCAAACCACACCGTGTGATGGTCGCTATTGCTCACAGGGGCACTCACACAGACATTCGACATGCTATCCCCGTTGGTGAGCACTACATCCAGCATTTGAGCTTTCCCTGGTTGGATCCATCACCATTTGTCTAAGTAATGCATCTTGTAGAGCATCCACAATTGTTTTGCTTCTTTCCAAATGCGCAGAAGGAGTAATCCAATCCACATCAGGTAGATTAAAGTCGCCCAATATGATCGCTTCCCCCTTTGTTGCTATCTTGGCAATATCTATAATCAATTCGTTATCTCTCTCTTCAATTTGAGTCGGAGGTCTGTAGACTACAGCAATATGGATGACAGTGCCATCTCCTCTTTCCAACACAATCCAGAGCGCTTCTTCTTTTCCTCATGTCCCCTGCATTTCAGTAGCTTTAATATTGCTTTTGACATACAAGGCTATTCCTCCTCCTTTTCCATTTTCTCTGTCTCTTCTGAATAGATTATAGCCAGCTATGGCTATATCCCAATCATGCGATTCATTAAACCATGTTCCTGTAATGGCCATGATGTCCAAATCCGTTTCCACCATTAGGGCTTCCAGGTCCGGAATTTTATTGGCTAAGCTTCGAGCATTTGTGCTCATTGCTTTCCAGCATTTACCTGGCTTGTGTGTATTTTGCATTGATTTTGTTCTGCCCACTTCTTCCCACTTGTTTTTGATGTGTGGTTTAAAAGTGTGTCTGTTTCTGATGTTATTCTGCTTTTGCAGGGGGTGGCATGCAGATGTTGACCTTCCACATCCGTCACCCCCTTTTCCTAGTTTAAATGCATATCCACATACTGCCTGAATTTTTCACTTAGGTTTCTTTTCCCTGCGACAGAGAGATGTAGTCCATCAGCACAGTATAGTCTCTTGTTGGTCCATCTGTTGCTCCAGTTGCCAATAAATCTGAATCCTTCTTGTTTGCACCAGGTCTGGAGCCATGTATTAAAGCTGTTAATGCGATGCAGCCTTTTTGTCCCCTTACCAAGAACAGGTAGAACTTCTGAAAATGCAACAGTGTTAACAATGGGCTTGAGTTTCTCTCCCAGAGATTGGAAGTCTTTTTGGGCTGTAGAGGCACTGTTTCTAGCCAGGTCATTTGTGCCCAAGTGGATAATAACATCAAGTTTGGAGTGTTCACGTTTTGCGCTAAGTATTTCAACAACTTGGTTTGTATTCCTGCTGGCTGAAGAGCCTGGTAGGCACATGACTATCTTCTCTCCTTTGAACTGTGTTCCCAAGTTGGTGCCTCTGATGATGGAATCTCCAAGTACCTCGCAACACTCCGGAGACTAAAACCCCTCCTCAATAAAGAACATTTCCGTACATTTATGCCAGGCCATCATTACACCTCTGCTGGACTACTGTAATATACTATTCCAAGGTCTGCCTAAACAAACCACCCGTCCCCTACAAATAGTCCAGAACACTGCTGCCCGCATTATTGCTAGCGCTTCAACACAAGACCATGTAACTCCAATACTACAAGATCTACACTGGCTACCAATCTCCTCATGGGCAAAATATAAATCAGCACTCACCATCTTCAAAATTAAAAACAACATCTCAGCAGGAATAGTATAGGAACTCACTGGAACCAAAACAAGCAAAAGACCAGACAGAAACAGCACCAAAAACAATATACCAACACCTATTCTATTCACAAGAACTAACAAATCCACATCCATGCGAGCCTTCTCTCTTGCTGCCCCTGCTATCTGGAATGTCCTCCCAGATAACCTAAAATCAACAACAGATATAAAAGAATTCCGGAAGCTACTTAAAACCACCCTATTCATTGAACAATTCAATGAAGATCACCAAACCACCCTAACCACCCCACAAAACAAGTTACACAAGACATGACATTCACAACATAAAAACATCCTACTACTCTCAATAAAATGTATATAGCCCAATGTAGATAGCTCAACCTGTATATATTGCACCCCAAATCAAGATTTACCTATCCACAGACTCACGAACACTACCTGCAAAACCACTGCATGCTGACACCCCCCGCACTACCCTACTTGATTGGTTTGCAGTGAAATCCGCTTTGATTCAAGGATAAAGCGGGATATAAATACTTTTTTTTGTTTTTTTAAAACTTTTTATTTATCGTTATCCAGTTTTATACATCCGAAAGAGAACATTCAAATGAATACAGAAAAATAAGGGGATACAACTTTAAACCACACAAATAAAATAGGAAATTAATCCCCCTAACCAGTAGACCACAAACTAAGAGGAAAATAGGGAAGCATCAGGAAAAACATTGTTACATAACAATTATCAAAGGTAAATATCCATACGGCGGGGGCCAGAGACTTATGTGTCAGCCAGATGGGGGGAAACGGAGACATTAATCATAACCTCCTCCCTAGCCTCCAGAAATTCCCGGAGCTGCCCAGGATCAAAAAACAAGTACATTTTTTGCTTAAAGGTAATACAACATTTTATAGGAAATTTTAACTGAAAAGAAGCCCCTAGGGCCAAAACCCTGGGACGATAAGCTAAAAAGCTTTTCCTTCGCAGTTGCGTATCCCGAGATACATCAGGGAATATTCTAACGTTAGATCCTAAAAACTGCTCCCCAAAATTCCTGAAATACATTTTCAAGATATAATATTTATCAGACTCCAGAGCCACAGTGACCAGTAGAGTGGCCTTCCCCGTAACAATCTCCAATGAGCTTTCCAAAAAGCCCGTGAGATCTCCAACACCAGGGAGGCCTGAGGGAGTACCAGGAATCTGATCACCAGAGCTACCAGGCAAATATTGAACCCGCACCAGGGGGGGAAATTGTTCCGAGGGAATTTTCAAAATTTCCCCGAAATACTTCTGTACCATGGCCATGGGAGATATTACAGGTGACCTTGGAAAATTCAAGAAACGCAGATTACATCTACGTGCTTGGTTTTCCAAGTACTCCATTTTCTTGTTAGAAACAATTTTGTCCTTAAGCTGTACTGAAACCAAATCCCGGAGTTGACCCATCTCCCCCTCAAGTCTAGTTATCTGCTCTGCCTGATCACTTTGGGCGCTGGAGAGAGTTCCACATATAGATTTCACCCCACTTAAGTCCAAATTCATAGTATCCACATATGTTAACAGGGAGGTGTTCAATGCCGCCAAACCTTCCCATAGCGTTTCAAGAGTAAATACCGCTGGACGTTCCAAACAAGGAATTCCCGGAAGGCTCCCAGCCCGGTCAGACACACCGCCAGTTTTCACCTCCGATGAAATCGCACCTTTACTGGACTCCGGTTGTCCTCTCGCACCAGGGAAACTCACCACTTCAGTCGAGCCCCCCTTCACACTCAGCCGAACAGGAGTGCTCGTAGGAACTTCTGCCGGCATAGCAAGCTCGGCTGATACAACACTTCCGGGTCGCGGTGGAGGAGAGCGCTGCTCAGGAGAGAGCCAAACGCCCGAAATGCTCAGGGGTGACGTTCCACCTACCACCCCCGCTGAAGACACCGCTCCCCCTCCGACAGTGAAGCCGCAGTCAGGAAGCACACGCTGGGCTGAACTGGATACCAAGCCCGCTGAAGGTAACACGGCTTGTTTCCGCTTTCGCCTCCCCATCGCTCTTCACAATCAGGGGGAGATATCAGCTCAAATCGCAACTTCACCGATAAGCGTTCTCACCGCCAGGAAGGTGCCGCCGCCATCTTAATCGCTTCCCTTTTTCTCTATCGGGATATAAATACTTTTAAATAAATAAATAAATCTTATTGCTCCTATAATGCCATCACCCTCTTTGGAGTCTCCGAACTCCACGCCACTATCTGGAGCTTCATTAAGCTCCATGTCCAGATCTCCATCACCACAGCCTGGTGCACAGTCCACACCTATAGTTGGGGTTTCTCTAGACTCTCCAATAGGATTTGGGGAGGGAAGAGTGGCCTCAGGTAGAGAGATGGGTTTTTCCTTCTCCCTGCCTTTATTACTTAAACCTATTGTCTTCCCTCAGCCAGGGGGCCTAGATGCGGTATCTGTTGAGAGTGTTACTTTGGCAGATATTTGGAATGTGGTTACCTAAAAACAATGAGTTGTTAAAGGACACTAGGGAACAGATTATTGCCTTCTCTAGAGATACGGTGGATGTGTTATCTACGCATTCGACGCACCTACAGAAAGTGCAATTCCAGGTGGATAAATTGTCTTTGCAGGTTGTGACGTTGCAGAATGTATCTGCATCGCAAATTAAAGATTCTACTATTGTCCACCAACAGTTAGAGCTTTTGGAGACTAGAGCTTGTTCTTGTAACTTGCGCTTTTTAAATTTTCCAAAGACTCATTTTCTGTCCCAATTGAGCTCTTGTATAAGTATTTTAAGGAAATACTTAGGGGTATGTTTACTAAACCGTCCTAATGTTACTGGCACTAGTTGCAGCGATAATGTGAAGAATGCCATATAAGGAGTGGGCGTTCCAGTCCTAAGGTAGCAAGACTATCTATTGCGCAATAGTGGGCGCCGTGGCACGTTAACGTGCATTAACCCTAAGTACATGCCAGTGCAGTGTTAGAAGCTATAACAATGTAGCCCACTGGTTACTGCAATGACTGTGGAGGCAGAGGTCATGGGTTCGATCCCACAGTGGTGTAATCTAAAAAGGCTGTCTGAGGCATTTTCTTTTAATTTAAATCAGTGCTGCCAGCAAAAACATCCTCACAGTGCCCTAACCTAAGGTGCCTCATAAGGCGCCCTATAAGGCGCCCCATAGGTCACATTATAAAGTGCCCTGTCTGCCAAGGCAGCCTATAATGTGCCCTATAGGGCACTGTATAGGGCGCCTTAAAGGGCGCCTATGAGGCACCTTAGACTACAGCACTGTGAGGGTGTTTCTGTTGGCAGCACTGATTTAAATTAAAAGAAAATGCCTCAGACAGCCTTTTTAGATTACACCACTGCGGGATCGAACCCATGACCTCTGCCTCCACAGTCATTGAAGTAACCAGTAGGCTATATCTCTATAGCTACTACCACACTGCTGGCTGGCTACAGAAAGACTGCAGGTCACCACACAAACTGTCTGCTGTGGTTACCAGGATAGGGTAACCCACCCATACCCATGATGCACTGCATATGCAGATCGGCAGTCTACAGCTGATCACAAGATGGGGTATGCATCCCCACAGCACCTCGGCCTGGTAGGGGGAACTACTGTGTGTGTTACTGGCACAGAGTAGCTACAGACCGTGACATTGTGCGGGTCCTGTGCTCACCCTGAGGGTGAGGTGGGGCGGCCAGCACCAGGTCCGCAGCACCTGGCTTTGCTGAGATAGGCTATGCTGCAGGTCGCCATCAGTGCCAGTGTGTGATAGGTAGTCCTTGCAGACACACCTAGGATACACCTGTGTCCATCTGTATTTCCCAGTCATGTATAGCCCTTGTGGACTATGATGCACCCAGAATAGTGCATATCCTGTGTGGGTGCCATGGTCACATGTTATAAGTGAAGGGGGCTGTGGCTCAGGATGGGGGAGAGGATCTCTCACCAACAGATCCACATTGTACATCTCTGCAATGGTGGCAGTAGAGGGGACCATCAACCCCAGTCCTGCTGGGAAACAGGTACCCTACAGAGCAGTCAATGCAGATCTGTACGCATCAATAAGGCAATGGCAGACAGGCAGAATGCTGGAAAAGCTCAGCTCAGCTGCCCACCCCACCACTATCTGACATTCACCAGCAGAGGGCACAGTCAGTCTCCACCCACTGCAACCTGCAAGGTGTTCCAACCATACACATACTAACTGCAGACAGTCTGCTAGCTAGTGCATAGTGCATGTTCCTGGAGGAATTGTGTGCACCCAAAAATGGGATGTGAGCACACACACCAAGCAGGCATGTCAGTGATTGGGCCCCAGAAAAGGGAACCTATAAATATCACTTGAGAAAAATACTGTATAGCACTATGGGGGAACCTAGCCATGCCGTGGTCACTGCTCAGTCAGGGTGAGAGTGACCTCCTAGCATGACATGCTGTGGCCACCGTGGTCGGGCACTACAATGTCCCAGCCGTTGCCCTATACCCTGTGCAGATACATCCTGCCCAGGCCACCCTGTCTGGCCCATACCCACAGTACCTTGCTCCTCATTATGCACATTGGTAGGCTAACACTGGAAACAGTGCAAGCAGTCTGGGCTCAGTAAGGTGTAGGCAGCCACAACACACTGGATAGACAGACACACACTCCCACACCTATGCCAGCATTGTGCAAATATAGAGGTTTGTGGCAACCCTGGCCGCCACACCAGTCCTGGGCACAGTGCAGGCATTGCTATGGTACGCAAAACTGTTGGGGTCACTCCCCGGGGTGGTAAACACTGTCAGAATCAATAACTGAAACACACTCCACAGATATCAGAAAGGTTGCTATGATGAATCTCTATCAACAAATCATGTTTAACTTAGGATTTGTTAGCTGACATTAATCATAGCAACCTTTTGATATATGTGGAACATGTTCCCAAGTTTAGGACAGCATTGCTAAGGTATGCAGGTGCCAGTATTGGGAGATACTGCTCCGCGCAGGGCCCAACAACCTGACTCTCCATGAGGCGTTGGATAGTGGAGCCTGTGGGTGTGGGTGTTTGTACCCCTGTTGGCCTCTGCTCTAGGGCTGAGTTTCCCAACTCCGGTCCTGGTGGTCCAAACACTGTTCAGGTTTTCATGCTGTCCCTAATGAATATGCATGAGATACATTTGCATACAATGGGGGCGGCGCATACAAATGCAGCACAGGCATATTTATTAGGGACAGCATGAAAACCAGCATGGAGTGGAGGAGTGGCCTAGTGGTTGGGGCAAGGTACTTCAGGCCGGAAGGTTGGGGGTTCAAATCCCACTAGAGGACAGCAACCTTGGGCCGGAAGGACTGGGGTTTCTAGTCCCACAGATGCTCCTTGTGGTCTTGGGCAAGCCACTTAACACTCCATAGCCCATGTTCCCTGTAAAATAGTTATCTCCAAGTTATAATGCCCTGTTCAATGTAATTTCAGTTTGTTCAATGTAAACCGCACTGATGCAGAATAGCGCGTTATATAAGAGAATGTAATAAATAATAAAATAATAAATAAACCTGAACCTGCTCTAGGGATTGCACATGTTTATGGTGTCTGTGCCCTGTAGGGTAAAATATAGGTGTTTATGGCTTGTTTATTTAATCTGCATTAACAGTTCCGTCTTTAATACCACGGTTTAGTACTGGGTAAAATATAGGGACAAGGTTTGTAGGAGCCACAGCTGGGGCTTGAACCTGTGCATTTCTGCCCCTGAACACACTGGCTATGTGTACTGCACCAAACTGTTGCCACAGAGGCAGATCATTCCCTGGGGCTACCATTAGTGTTCGTTAGACAGACCTTGTCTGTTGCACCGCACGGTACCCACCTAAACAGGGTTTGGCCTTGGTCTGCTGTGGGCAGATGCCACTGCCCCCTCCACCACCAGCAACCCTCCACCACCATGCTGACATGCACTTATGCCAGTGGTGCTGGTGGTGCGCAGTCCCAGGCCATCCAGTGTGCTGTTAGGCAGCTGCCTATGATGTTGGTTCTTGGGTAGGGGTGCCTACATGGACATGCGCACTTCCCCCCGGCACCACCTGCCAATGTTATGTGCCCTTGGGGGTACCTGCTGGGTAATATCCCCTGTGACACTGTGGGACACACACTCGTGCCCATGTTGGACCCTCGTCAGTTGCTGTCTTGCTGCTTTACAGTTTCGGCATTCCTATGTGCCACCTAGGCATCTGCCTAGTCCGCACTATGCCCCAGCTGGACCACAGCATAACAAACCTGCCCAATATAAATGACAAAACCCTGATCACCGCTATTTCACTGTGGGATCATTTACTTTGTAGGGGGACAGAGCCTAGCCCCTTCCAAACATGATATCTTCCTTTTTACGCTTTGTCAGTAGTGTTGCTTTATGTTTATCATTAGTAGCACTATTGGCCAGCTTGGTTATGGGGATTTCAAATGTGGTTCTGGTCATTTAATATGTTTATTTGCCTTTTTGGTTCCTGCACATGTAGCACTACTATCACTTTTCTGGGTTTCCCTGGCTTTGCTGTACATTGCTGACTAAAATGGTTTCTCTCTCCTGCAAATGTGCCTCTAGCGCGAGGTTTTCACTGGCGCTAATTTTCAGATCTTCATTTCATGGCGTTAGTGTGCATGGGGCCTCTCCCCGCCCACTCTCCACCCATTGACCCCCTCATCTCCGCCCCTGGGGAGCCTTACTCCGCCCTCTGGGGAGCGTTACTCCACCCTCTGCGCACCTTAATGCCGCCGCAGACATTATCGCGCGATACATGACGTTTTCGCACAGTAAAGCACCATTATCGCGCGTTAACGTTACGTATCACACGATAACATCACAGCTGCGCCGTTAGCGCCGTTTAGTAAACATACCCCTTAGTATTGCAAATCCTGAACAAATCATTATTGCTAATTGTAATTATATTCCTATTCACAGTCGAGGAGAGATTCCACCAGATGTTGGCCATGAGAAGGGGGAGGGTTTAGTTTCCCTTAATTTGGTAGAGTTTCTTGAAGCATCTAATGATATTATCCCCATTTGGGCCACACTTCTGGTCTCTTTTCAGCAGCTATGGATAAATCTACAATTCTAAAATAATATTTTAATAAGAAAAATGACTTATTCTATGGGGCCACTATTTTGATTTTCCCTGATGTCGCCAGACTGACGCAACGTAGGAAGTCCTTCCTTTCTTTGAAGGCAGGGGTTTTGACATTGGGTGCCAGTTTTTTTTTTCTAAAATTTCCTTGTAAATGCCTGGTGACATATCAGGGAATTCAGTATGTTTTTTTTTTTTAAATTCCTTACATCTAGAGAACCTCTTCTCAGATAGGGCACCTTCTTAGGCCTTTCTGGATTTTGGAGATGGGGTTTATTTGTTGTTAGTTTTGGTCTCTATAAAGATTGGTTTAATTTTATTTGATTGTTTAGGAGTGGTGATTATTGCTGGGAATGTTTATATGTTTTTGTATTCTCTGCTCCCTGGTTTAAGATACATTTCCTTCCGCAATGTGGTCTATGATTCAACTTTGTATTCAGGTTTATATTGATTTTATTTTATTATTGATGTTTCCTTTGTTTGTAAGCATATTTGAAATTTAATAATAAAAAAAAGGAGTTTGCCTTTAAACGGCAATTTGGACATGTGACCCTTAAAGACCTCATCCGCCAACCAATTTCTAAGCTATAACGAATGGCAGGCTATGGTTGGCACCATGACTCCTTGTGAAGAGAGACATAAGAGATCATAAAGACATTTGCCAAGAACACTGCAAGAGACTCGAGGCAGGCCAAATTAGCATCCTCTGGAAGAAGCTGGACCCAGCCGACAAGCATGTATGCCCCAAGACCTCCATAAACTGTCACCTACAGCACCAGGGAGGAAGCAGAGAAGGCTGTCTTCAGAAGGCCTTCCACCTTCCGATCCTTCTGATCCTGAAGGGCTGCCCCACCCTCCATGGAAATGGCAGTGCATTTGGTGACAGGAGTGATCAAGGCGACAACTTTAGGGAAACATAACCACTTGCGCAAGTCCTCTTGGGATCATGCATAAATGCGCCTAAAGCACCAGACATTTTTAAGGGCAGCATAACAATATTCCCATTCCACAGAGAGCATCTGCTGTAGTTCTAGAGGGAAAGGAAAGGTTCTGGAGAGCCTCCTGATGCCCACCAAGATGGGATCGGAGGCTGAAGGGGCCTGAGAACTTCCAGACACACTTGGAATGCATAGCTCACTGGCAATCTGGACAATCAAAGTGGGTATCTCTTCCCGGCGGTAGAGATGCACTCTCCCACGATTTGTCGTCATCTACCGAGAAGAGATCCCCATTCTCCGCGTCGGATGCACTGGATGCTGAATCCTCCTGGGAACCTTCTTCCGGCTCATCCCCACCCAAGGACTCTTCCTCACTCCAATAAGAGACCTTGGCAGAACGAGCACCCTCCCAGTTGGAGTCATGAGGCCAGGGGTGCTTGTGAAGTTTGCCTGCAGGAATAGAGGCAGGGACTGGAACTGGCAGAATAGGAGCAAGGCTTTAGCCCTCCTTCCAGAGACTCTAAGAATGTTGGAAAAGCAATGAATTGTGGCTGTGGGAGCTAGTGGAGGGACCAATTCCTCCTCTGGAGCCAAGGCCGAGAGACCTGCAGGAGGAACTGCTGCCTCTACAGAGGGAGCAAGAGCCCTGGGTGATGTGGCTGGAGATGTTGCCACGGAGGCCTCCCTGGGGGTTTACTGTGCAAATGGCGCAAAGGCAATCAACCAAAAATCGCTGCCACTTGCCACAACCACCAGGGAAACACAGACAAACACACAATTTTTGTCGGAACTTTCACTATGAAGAAACCATTTCTTCTCGAGGTGTAATGTAATGCGGGAGATATAATTGGGTTTCATTATTATATACTTGCCACAACCACGGCACCGGGGAAAAGTGGAAGGCATGCCTGAGAGTCCAAAATGGCACACGCGGAAAGGAGAGAAGAGCGTCTGGTGGGATTAAAGAGGCTGCAACAGTCAAAAAACAGTTTGGCAGTCAGGGCCCTCAGCCACCAACACCGGGATTTTTCAGGTGGCTTTCTTCTGTGACTCTCCCCAGCTTCTCGCTGTAATTTGTACAAGAAAGGTGAGGGGAGGGGACAGGCGGTCAGGGTCCACAGTCAGCCACGTGCTCAGGAGCAGCTGCCTAAACTAATTAGTGGGGGGGGGGGGGGAAGGGGGCAGGTTTGTAATGAAACAAAAAGAAGTTGAGAAAGAGAAAGTAAAATAAAGAGAAACTACGAGGCACTCCTCAGGAGGATCCTCTTGATCCTGGCACACCACCAAGCTACACTGGCTCTCCTAGCCAGTAGCTTGCCCCTAAAAGGGGCAAAGACCAGCCAGAGGAGTATCTCCTATATCCCCTGGGGTCTGGAACGGCCAAGCTCCACTGACTCTAGTCTCAAACCGGCCAGGGGCTCCAGGCATCAGCTGAAATGACAGAAACCACCAGCTGTCATGGCCTAGTTTCAGTTTTTTTTCTCCCTCTGTCTCCATCATCTATTGGCAGGGGGAAATAACCCATTGGAGTGGAGGAGTGGCCTAGTGGTTGGGGCAAGGTACTTCAGGCCGGAAGGTCAGGGGTTAAAATCCCACTAGAGGACAGCAACCTTGTGCCGGAAGGACTGGGGTTTCTAGTCCCACAGGTGCTCCTTGTGGTCTTGGGCAAGCCACTTAACCCTCCATAGCCCATGTTCCCTGTAAAATAGTTATCTCCAAGTTATAATGCCCTATTCAATGTAATTTCAGTTTGTTCAATGTAAACCGCACTGATGCAGAATAGCGCGGTATATAAGAGAATGTAAATAAATAAATTAGTATGGACTGGTCTAGCAGGAAGATCTGGAAGTTTTTACTATGCACTTTTGCTTCCACAGCAAATTTCTTCACCCTATTCTCTGTGGTATTGCACCTCTAGCATCAAAACTCATAAAAAAGAGCTCTAGCACTGCAGGCCTCTGTTCTTTGCTCTTACATGCTTGGCACGGCTGGGCAGCCCCTTCACTCCTCCCATACCAGGCAGCATCACAAGTGGCGTGTGTGGAACTTCCTGCTTAGCTGTCTTTTCCTGTGCCCTTTGGAAGGGCTCCTGGTCGAGGAATTCCCCTTCTGGTCCTATGGTATGGCTCACTGGAGTTTCCTCAGGGCAGAACTCCCTGTTCTCAGAGTCTGAGTCCCGCTCAGTTTTTGGTGTCCGATGCTTGCGGAAGTGGAAGAGCCTCCTGTGTCTCTTCTTTTGCTGAGGAGGATCCACAGGGTTAGAACCCACGGCTGAACCTATAACAGGCTGTGCAAGGCTGAGGAGAGAGAAGGTGAGGCAACAATTATACAGAAATATCAATGCTGGAACAAATTAATTCAGCAGAGTCTGGGTGAGATAGAGTAGTTACTCACCTGTAACAGGTGTTCTCCAGGAGCAGCAGGAATCAGTCCTCACATATGGGTGACGTCGGCGCCGACGGAGCCCTCGTGCAGAGCATTTCCCCAGCTTTCAAAGAAAGCCTTTGGAAATTGCAGCGCGCATGCGCGGTCCCCTTCCCACCCAAGGGTGCCATCTTGCTCAGTCTGATGACATAGCTAAAAGACAGCAAAAAATTAGCAAAATAAATCATATGACTGCAACTCCAAGGGGAGGAGGGAGGGTTGTGAGGACTGATTCCTGCTGCTCCTGGAGAACACCTGTTACAGGTGAGTAACTACTCTTTCTCCAGGACCAAGCAGGAAGTCAGTCCTCACATATGGGACTCCCCAGCTTAAGGCTACCGGAGACCCCAAGCAGAAAAAATGAGCTCCCTTGAGCGCGGCAGTACTGAAGGAAGGAATCTTCTCTGATAACGCCCCCGACCGGTAGCCCAACATCAGGGCCAGAGGGAAGGAGTTGCCTAGACCCCAAAGAGATTATGGAGTACTGCCTGTCCGAAAGCACTGTCCCTGCGGGACTCCCTCTCAAGGCAGTAATGGGCCGCAAAAGTCTGGCTTGAAGATCAAGTAGCGGCCCGGCAGATGGCTGCCAACGGAACAGAGCGGAGATGAGCCACTGACGCAGCCTTCGCCCTGACACGATGAGCCGTGACTCGACCCTCCAACGAGAGGCCGGCTGCCCCATAAGCCCAGGCGATACAGTCAGCGACCCAGATGGACAAAGTACGCTTGGAGACAGGTAACCCCAACTTATTGGGGTCAAAAGAAACGAAGAGCTGAACAGCCCTCCGATGCTCCCGCGTACGGTCAAGGTAGAAGGATAACGCCCTCCTACAGTCCAGGGTATGCAGGACCATCTCAGCCCGGTTGGCATGCGGCCTGGGAAAGAAGGTCGGAAGAACTACCTCCTGATTGAGGTGAAAAAGGGAGACAACTTTAAGGAGAAACTTAGGGTGAGTCCGTAAGACTACCCTATTCCTGTAGAACCTAGTGTAAGGAGGATCAGACACTAGCGCCTGAAGTTCACTCACTCGCCTAGCAGAGGTAAGAGCTACCAGAAACAAGGTTTTCCAGGAGAGAAAACGGAGAGGGCAGGTAGCCATAGGTTCAAAGGGCGGACAAGTAATCCGCTGTAAGACCACATTCAGATCCCACTCAGGGGCTGGTGGACGCAAAGGAGGCTTAAGCAGAAGGAGGCCTCTGAGAAAACGAGCCATCAAAGGGTGGTTGGAAAGAGGCCGTCCGTCCACCGGCGAGTGGTGCGCTGAAAGAACACTGAGGTGAACCCGGACAGAGTTGGACTTAAGGCCTAGATTGGAAAGGTAAAGCAAAAATTGCAATACTACCGCTACCAAGCACGAGAAGGGATTCTCGCTGTGCTGAGCACACCATGCGGAGAATCTACGCCACTTAAGAGCGTAGGATTTCCTGGTGGATTGCCGCCTAGAGGCTAAGACTACATCTTCCACCTCACGGGGCAGTAGTAGGGGAGCCAGGACTACCCTTTCAGCAGCCAGGCCATCAGATGAAGGGACTGGAGGTTGGGGTGCAAGAGAGTCCCCTGATCCTGAGACAGGTGATCGTGCTGAAACCCCAGAGGAAGAGGGGTGGCCACTGCCAGTTGCAGCAGAAGCGGGAACCACGGTTGCCTCGGCCACCTGGGGGCTATCAGAATCATTGAGGCCCCGTCCTGGAGGACCTTGAACAGAGTTCGGGACACTAGTGGCGTGGGAGGAAACGCATACAGCAGGCCTGTGGACCACGAGATCAGAAACGCATCTGCTGCTACTCTGAGAGGATACGGTTGTCTGGAGCAGAATCTCGGGAGTTGCCGGTTCAGAGGACTGGCAAAAAGATCCATGGTGGGGAGGCCCCACTTGAGAAAGATCTGCTGAACCACCAACGGGTTCAATCTCCACTCGTGTGGTTGCAGGATCCTGCTCAGTCTGTCCGCCAGGTAATTTTCTTGACCTGGGAGGTAGACAGCCTTGAGGAGGATTCCGTGATTGACAGCCCAAGAGCACAGCCGTTGTGCCTCCTGACATAGAAGGAAGGAGCCTGTGCCTTCTTGTTTGTTCACGTAGAACAGGGGTCACCAACCTGCGGCCCGCGAGGTCCCTCCGTGCGGCCCGCGAGACTCTACCCCGGTGCGGCCCGCCAAGGCAAACTCACCAACTCCTTCTTCTGCAGCCGCGGCTCCCTGCCTCTTAGGGAACCGCGGCTGTGCTTGTAAAATCATCGCGGAGCCCTTCCTGTCTTGACGGGCTCCGTGCAGCATTGTCCCGCCTCCAAAGGAAGTGGTAAACAACTTCCTTTAGAGGCGGGACAATGCTGCACGGAGCCCGTCAAGACAGGAAGGGCTCCGCGATGATTTTACAAGCACAGCCACGGTTCCCTAAGAGGCAGGGAGCCGCGGCTGCAGAAGAAGGGAGGGAGCTGACATGGAAAAATAAAACTACAGGTATGAGCAGTTTTTTTTTTCGCGCGGGGGGGGGGGGGTGTGTGCGGCCCGCGAGTCTGCCGGTAGTCGGCTGTGCGGCCCGCGGCCCTCTGGAGGTTGGTGACCCCTGACGTAGAACATGGCAACTTGATTGTCCGTCTGGACTAGTACAGACTGGTGAGAGATGAGATGGGAGAAGGCTCTCAGAGCTAGGCGTATCGCCCGTAGCTCCAGGAAGTTTATCTGTTGAGCAGCCTCCCAGGGGGTCCAGAGACCCTGAGTACATGTCCCTTGGCAATATGCTCCCCAATCTAGAAGTGAAGCATCTGTCATCAGCACTTGAGAATGAGGAGGGGATTGAAAAACCACTCCGAGTACCAGATTCGGAAGATGAAGCCACCATTGCAGAGAGGAGACCAGCAGGTCGGATATTCTTACTGAGTCCGCTAGGCTCCCTGTGGCCTGATGCCACTGAGTGTGAAGGCTCCACTGAGCAGGCCGCATGTGCAGGCGGGCATTGGGGGTGACATGAACCGTGGAAGCCAAATGGCCGAGTAGTCTCAGGAATTGCCTGGCAGAGACCAGGGAATTGCTGTGAAACTGCCTGGCCAGATCCATCAGCCTGTGGGCCCTGTCCATTGTCAGAAAAGCCTTTGCTTGAAGAGTGTCCAGCCTTGCTCCTATGAATTTTAAGTTCTGGGACGGAAGCAAAGTGGACTTTTCGAAGTTTATGACAAACCCCAAGTGCTGAAGCAGAGCCACAGTGCGAAGGGTGGCTTGATTGGCCTCCTGGGAAGACTGGCCCCTTATGAGCCAGTCGTCCAGGTACGGAAACACAAAAAGACCTTGAAGTCTTAGGTAGGCCGCCACCACTGCCAGGCACTTGGTGAACACCCTGGGAGCGGAGGTCAGGCCAAAGGGTAGTACTCTGTACTGATAGTGGTTTCCTCCCACAACAAATCTGAGATATTGTCTGTGGTCTGGATGAATAAGGATGTGAGTATAAGCATCCTTTAGATCCAAGGAGCATAGCCAATCTCCCTGCTGGAGGTAGGGCAGCAGGATTCCAAGGGTAAGCATCTTGAACTTTTCCCTCTCCAGGAACTTGTTGAGGTTGCGCACGTCTAGGATGGGTCTGAGGCCTCCTGTTCTTTTTGGTACCAGAAAGAACCTGGAATAAAAGCCGTGACCTCTCAGGTTGTGGGGCACCGGTTCCACAGCCTGTTCCCTTAGTAGACTTGCCAACTCCTGAAGGAGTAGGTCCCTGTGCAGAGGGAGTCTCGGATGCTCCCCTGGAAAATAGGAGGGAGGCACCTGGTGAAAATGGAGAAGATAGCCCTTTTGGACTATATGAAGTACCCAGGTATCCAATGTGACGGCTGACCACCTGTGGGCAAAGTGGGCCAGCCGGCCTCCTGTGCTGAGAGAAGCCAGCTGAGGAGAAGAGGCTATGCTTTCTGAGTCAAAAACCCCCACCCTGCTGAGCAGGGGCCGGTGTTGGTGGCTTGGGGGCCTTCTGCCTACGGGGCCCATGACCCTGCCCCTTGGCTTGCTGACCCTGCTGGGGAGCTGCAGAGGCCTGATAATGAGGGTATTGTTTATAGGCAGATGACTTCCTCGGGTAAAAGGTCTTTTTTCCCGAGCCCTTCTTCTTCTGAGAAGGGGCAGAGGTCTTTCTGGACAGCCTAGTTCTGGTCAGAGTCTCGGTCTCGAGTTCTGCAGCCTTTTCAGCCATGGGCTTGCCAAAGAGGTTTTCACCTCGGCAGGGGACATCGACCAACTTGTCCTGTACCCATGGCTCGAGGTCGGATGACTGTAGCCAAGCCTGTCGGCGGGCACCGATGCCTGCCCCGGCTACTCGGGCCGAAGCCTCGAAGCCATCATAGGCTGCTCGAGAGATAAACTTCGAGCACTCTCGAATACCGGTGGACAAGGCCTGGAACCTCTGCAAAGGTTCCTCGGAAAGACCAGCAGAGAACCCGGCAATCTCCTTTGCCAGGTCTCGGAGATACATGCCCATGTAGAGCTGGTATGTCTGGACACGGCAAGCAAGCATAGAGCCCTGGAAGCACTTCTTACCGAGGGCATCCAGGTTCCAGGCCTCCCGGCCGGGAGGCACCAAGGAGTGCATCTTCTGACTTTTCAGTCGATGCATGGCCGATTCCACAACCATGGAGTGGTGCGGTAATTGCGCCTTTTGGAACCCGGGGTTCTTGTGGACTCGATAGATGGAATCGACCCGCTTGCTTAACACCAGCGTCGAGGCCGGGGTCTCCCACATGCAGAAGAGCAGCCGCTCCAGCATTGGAGGAACCGGTACAGTAAAGGCCTCCTTCGGGGGAGAGTCATACTGGAGGGCCTCGAGCTCCTCGGCTCGAGGCTCCTCCTTGGGATCCGCGGGGAAGGCCAAGGCCTTGGCCATATCCCACACAAAGTCTGAGAACCAGGTATCCTCCGGTGGGGATCGTCTCCGAGGTTCAGACTCCGGCGAGTCCGATGGGACACACCGAGTCCGATAGGTGTCAGGTGACTCTTCGTCCTCCGTCTCCCAGGCCATCTCCTCGGAGGAGGTGTCGAGCGGCTCCGGTCGGGTGGGCACCGAGGGTACCGGCGTCGACGACCTTGGTCCCGAATGGGAGGCTGAGGGAGACCGTGGCCGAGGATCGACTCGAGCCCGCATGGACTCGAGGATCGGCTCAGCCTCCGGGTCGATTTGGACGTCGATGTCCCGGTGGTCGGGGCAGATGCACCGGTGAGACCGGCGATCAATGCCCGCTGCTGTTCCATGAAGGCAGCGAGGCTGCTCTCCAAGGCCGTCAACCTGAGTCCGAGCTCAGGAGACCCAGCAGCCCCCGACTCGGGCCCCGAAGGCATCGGGCCTGACGTCGGCTCCCTTGGAGGAGAGTCCATGAGGACTACAGCACTCACGTGTCCAGGAGACTCCATCTCGAGACGAGGTTGCTTGGCAGGCCTCTCCGACTCCGAAGACCCGGGACGGCTATCGGGGCTATGCGACCTGGCTCTCGAGGAACCAGGAGCGTCCACCGACGCCGCCCTCATGGGTTTCTTCTTCCTGCGCTGTTCCCGTGAAGGAGACCCCCACTCAGAGTAACCTCGATGCTGCTCGGGGCCGGAGTCCCGAGACATCGAGGCCTCTGACGAGGTCCGGGCCCGTCCGGACACGGAGTCAGAGAAGCTCCTATCCTTCTGGTGCTGCCGACTCCTCAACGCCTTCAAGGACATTTTGCCACACGGACCACAAATCATTGGGTCATGATCGGGTCCGAGGCAGCGGAGGCAGCAGTCATGTGTGTCGGTAAGAGACATAAGTTTCTTACACCGATCACACTTTTTAAACCCGCTGGCAGCCATCGGGGGAAAAAGGGCCCCTGCGAGGTCAAAAGACAGGGCTGCCAGTGAAAAAAGAAAAAATGGCGCGAACGTTAGTCACGAAGGACAAAAACTGAAAAAGGTGAGAGTGGGCTCAATACCGGCGTATCGGGCCCAGGCGGGAAAAGGATCCGGCGTCGAACCGAAGGAGAAGTACAAAAAATAGGGAAATCAACTTTTTCCTCGGCGAAAAACGAACTACGTCCGTCGGGCTCCGCGGAAAAAAGAAGACTGAGCAAGATGGCACCCTTGGGCGGGAAGGGGACCGCGCATGCGCGCTGCAATTCCCAAAGGCTTTCTTTGAAAGCTGGGGAAATGCTCCGCACGAGGGCTCCGTCGGCGCCGACGTCACCCATATGTGAGGACTGACTTCCTGCTTGGTCCTGGAGAAATCACAAGACCATAGGAGAGCTATCTCCCACAGTCTGGGTGTGAGAGCACATTAATACAGGAGAAGAAAGCATGTATCAATAAAATGAGGGTGGCTTTTAGTGGGACGTTACCTGGGGTTCTCTGAGATAACCTTCTTCCCAAAGAATTCATCCAGTCCCTCATCCAGACGAGCAACTATCCCATTCTCTTGCCTCAGAGAATCCACTGTGGTCAGTCGCAACTGTAGAGAGAACAGAGACAAGGAATGAGATGGAACCTTCTGTCCAGGACTCTGCATGCCCTTCCTATGCTTTGTGTGATGTCTAGGCATTCATCTGCATGAGTTATCAGAGAAACACACATTTTGTCTGTGTGTTTCTCTGATTATGTGTAAGAAAAAAAGAGAGAGGAGGAAAGAAAGAAGACTCACACTGTGTTTAGTGGATCTCTGGCGAGTGGTACGACGTGGGCGAGGCCGCTCCCGGGTCTGATGTTCCAGTTTTGTGCCATCTGTGGGCAAATCGACGAGAGCCTCAAAGGAGGTGCTACGGGAGCGGGAGTACTGGCTGCTGGTAGAGGAAGAGAACCAGCCTGATGGAGACTCTACCTCCAGGGCACGGAGATCTAGGTCTTGCTCACTGACACCTGATGCGTGGTGAGATAGAATGGATAAGCAGAAGCGAAGGAAATGAAGAAAAGGGCAGGCAAGATCGAAGGAGAGAGTGAAGGAGATGTAAGAGCAGGAATATGGATCACAGAAGGAAGAGAGCGAGGGGCTGATGTCAGTACTGAGAAAAGGGAGGGCAGGAAAGGATAGAAAAAGGAGAAAGCGACAGGGAGATAAAGAGGGATAGACAACAAGAAAAGGGAAGAAGAGTGGGAGAATCAGACAAAGAGAGGGAGGGGGCGAGAGGAGAGGATAGGTGTAGGGACCTACTCACTGATAACTGCAGAAACAGGCCGGATCTTCCTACAATGTAGCTGTCGTTTGATGGCAATGGTGTCCTAATGAAGAAAAGGCAGAAAGAGGAGGATGAGGAAAATACCCAGCGGGATGGGGATAACAGAACACTGATCACCTTTTTCTTCTTCAATAAAGAGGCTGACACAACTGTTAAGAGCAAAAAAAGCTTGATGCAGGGGAAAGAACATTAAAGCAAGACACTTTATCACTACAGCTTTGTGCTCAGGCATGAGAAAACAAAGAAAAAAAAAAGACTGTAATGACAGATAAGGACCCCCCCCCCCCCCCCCAATCCCAGTCTCTGCTCAATTTCACTCCTGGTGCAGTGCCACAGACAGGGTAAATCTCTGGCTTTATCTTCCACTCCCCACTGCTGAGCATCCTCTGTGTCTGTCCCAGGTTTTCTTAAATTCGGTTACTGTTTTTGTTTCCCTCACTTCCCTGGGAAGCCTTTTCCACATGTCTAACATTCTTTCCAGAAGAAATATTTTCCGATTGTTGCTCCTGTGTCATCCTTGCTTGATGCCTCATACTGTGACCTCTTGCTCTAAGGCAGTGGTTCCTAACCCCAAATGGGGTCACATCAGTGGATGGGGTCACAGAAGCATTGCCATTTCCCCATCTCTCTGGACTTTCACTGTGACCTATGCCAAGTTACTAGTCAGCATTTGGATTGTGAGTCAATGAAGATTCATAGGCCCTTGCCTCTCCTGTTAGGCTGGAAACCCATGCTGAGTACTGGGGTCTGTAAACACATACTGCACACTGACGCAAGGATCCTGTGCTGTTGCTGCTGCCTTCCTGCTTTAGATGAGTGAAGAGGGGAAGGAGGCTGGAGATCTACCAGTTTATTTCATCATCTTCTGGGGTCAAGTGAATTTTCAGTTGTTAAAACCTCTATAATGCCTCTATATCGTCCCATGGTGAGACCACACCTTGAATAACACTGGTCAACAAATTTTTACAAAAGTCATGTTACTGAAATAAAAATAGTCATTTCTTATCAATTTTTATATGCTGAACACAAATATGACAGTGAAATTGCAAAGTTGGTTCTAGGTTTTTTGTAATCTACAAGAATTAAAATGTTTACATCACGAAATGCATGCCAATAGTAAATATAATAGGCCTTCGGTTAATACCTGTAAAAAACCAAGTCATAGACTACTTCTTAGATTTTTTCGCCTGTCTCTTGTACAGCTGTTCGGAAGCTTCTCTGGGGAGTGTCCAGCAGTAGTCAGCCAGCATAGTAGTGGACCATTTTCCCTGGTATGTTTGCTCCATTGTTGCGATATCCTGGTGAAAACGTTCGCCCTGTTCATCACTAACCATACCACAGTTGTCAGGAAAGAAATAGAGATGAGAATCAAGGAAATGGATCTTTAGAGACATATTGCAGCCAAGTTTCTGATACTGCATCAGCATGTCTTCTCCTAGTTCCTTGTAGTTTTCTGCCCTAACATTCCCGAGAAAGTTTGTTGACACTAGGCGAAAAGCATTCCATGCTTGTTTCACATCACCCTGCAGCAAGTTGTTGAACCGGTCATCTTTGAAGAGCTCTCGAATCTGAGGACCCACAAAAATTCTCTCTTTAATCTTTGCTTCGCTGAGTCGAGGGAATTTTTCATGCAGGTATCAGAAAGCTGGCGAAGTGCGGTCCTTGGCTTTCACGAAGTTTTTCATCAAACCTAGTTTGATGTGAAGGGGTGGTAGCGGGATTTTGTGACCCTCAACCAGAGCTGGGTGCTGGATATTCTTCTCTCCAACTGTTACATTTTGTCTGCAATTCCATTCCTTCCGCAAGTAGTGCCAATCCCTTGCTTGGCTATCCCACTCACATAAGAAACACATGTATTTTATATATCCCTGCTGCAGTCCCATTAAAAGGTCAACTACCTTCAAGTCACTACAGAGGTGCCAGCTGTACTTGTTATAGTTAATGGAAGTCAGTAGATGCTTTAAGTTATCATATGTCTCTTTCATGTGGTCGGCATGCGCTACTGGAATAGATGGAAGACAGTTTCCATTGTTCAAAAGCACAGCCTTCAGACTCGGTTTCGAAGAGTCTATAAATAGTCTCATCTTGTGGGTCATGAGTGATTGTTAAGGCATTCATGAGGCTTTCAATATCGGAACAGAATACCAGATTACTTTCCTTTCCGACTGCGTATAATACACTGCTGACGTCAGATGGCTTCAGCAGCCGTCTGGCAGTAGTATTGCATTGCATCAGAAAATGATGCAATCAAGTCTGGATGATGTGTGCATGCTGGTATTATGCAATGTGATGCAATATTACATCATTCAAGGCTTATTTGGGATGTTGTTGATGTCCTACTGGATAAATTTACACGGTGAAATGTCAAAAATGAAATACATACAATATCTTCAAAACGAGAGCCAATAACATTTTTTTAATGTTATATTCGTGTTCAGCTCACCAAGATACTACAGATTAGGGCCTTTTAAAGTCAGTAACGATTTCAATGTTGACCAGTGTATTCTGTGCAATTCTGGTCACCGTATCTTAAAAAGGATATAGCGTTATTAGAAAAGGTTCAGAGAAGAGCCACCAAAATGGTAAAGGGGATGGAAGGATACTCCTATGAAGAAAGACTAAAAAGGTTAGGGCTCTTTAACCTGGAAAAGAGACAGCTGAGGGGAGATATGATAGAAGTCTATAAATTAATGAACGGAGTGGAACGGGTAAACGTAGATCAATTGTTTATGTTATCAGAATATAGAAAGACTATGGGACATGCAATGAAGCTACAGGGTAAACTATTTAAGAGTAATAAAAGAAAATATTTTTTCACTCAACGTGTAATCAAACTCTGGAATTTGTTACCGGAGGATGTAGTAAAGGCTGTTAGTGTAGCTGGGTTTAAAAAAGGTTGGACAAGTTCCTGGAGGAAAGGTCCATAAACCATTATTAAGAAGGGACCCAGGATATCAATGCTTGACCCAGTACAAGCATTGTGGAACCTGTGTCTTTTGGGGAAACTGCTAGGTACGTATGACCTAGATTGGCCACTGTTGGAAACAGGATACTGGGCTTGATGGACCTTGGTCTGACCCAGTATGGTATATGTTATGTTCTTATGTTCTTAAAACGTAGTTACTCACCTGTAACAGGTGATCTCTGGGTATAGCAGGAATTTAGTCTTCACATATGAGTGGCATCATGTACCGACAGAGCCCGTGTGGGAAGCCCCCCAGCAACCAATAGGAAAGCCTTTGGGAACACTCCACTGCACCTGTGCCACTGCCTTCTCGCTCTCCCAACTCTTTCTCCTCAGTTGGGTTTGCAGCTAAAAAGATGGAGTAATAAACAAAAATAGAACCCTACAACTCCGAGGGGAGGCGCGTGGGTTGTGAAGACTAAATTCCTTTGTTCCCGGAGATCATAAGAACATAACATATGCCATACTGGATCAGACCAATCTTCAGGTATTATAAATGATTTTAATGATAGTTCACAGATTACTAATAGCAGTCTGCAATCTCATATTTCAGTTCTTTCAACACCCTTGGATGTATACCATCCGGTCCAGTGATTTGCTACTCTTCAGTTTATCAAATAGTTGTAATACATCTTCCCGGTGTATCCATATTTCTTTCAATTCTTCTGCAGTATCACCTTTAAATACCACTTCAGGCATGAGTAACATCTTCCTCAGTAAAGATCGAAGCAAAGAATTCATTCAGTCTCTCCGCTATAGCCTTGTTCCCTCTTACTGCCCCTTTTACCCCTCTATCATCTAATGGTCCAACTAATTCTCTCACAGGTTTTTTGCTACGAATGTATTTGAAAAAGTCTTTATTACGTATCTTTGCTTCCACAGCAAGTTTCTTCTCAAATTCTCTCTTTGCCTGCCTTATCAATGCCTTGCATTTAACTTGCCAGTGCTTGTGCTGTTTCCAGGTTTCGTCATTTGGCTTTTCTTTCCATTTCCTGAAAGACGCTTTTTTGGCAACAACAGCCTCTCTGACCTCATCTTTAAACTATGCTGGCAGTTTTTTGGACTTCCTTCCACTTTTCTTAAAGCATGTAATAGAGCTGGTTTGGGCTTACAAGATAGTATTTTTAAACAACACCCAAGCTTGATGTAAGTCTTTAACCTTTGCAACTGCTCCTTTTAATTTTTTTCTTAACTATTTTCCTCATTTTATCAGAGTCTCCCTTTTGAAAGCTAAAAGGTCGTACTGTGGATTTCCTTACCATCTCTCCTCCATTAATTAAATCAAACGTGATCATATTATGATCACTATTGCCAAGTGGCCCCAACACCCTTATCTTTTGCACCAGATCTGGTGTTCCACTAAGGACTAAGTCCAAAATGGCTTCCCCTCTGGTTTGTTCATGAACCAGCTGCTCCAAGAAGAAGTCATTTATATCATCTAGAAACGTAATCTCCCTAGCATGTCCTGCCGTGACACCGACCCAGTCAATACTGGGGTAGTTCAAATCACCTATTATTGTTACTGTGCTGTAACTTTTGTTAGCTTCCCTGATTTCTTTGAGAATTTCATCATCCATTTGTTCATTCTGGCCAGGAGGTCGATAGTACAACCCCACTGCCATCGCCTTCCCCTTTGTACATTGGAATTTCAATCCATAGAGATTCTACAGCGAATTTTGTTTCCTGCAAAACTTTAATCCTTTGTGACTCAATGCCCTCTCTAATATAGAGCGCAACCCCTCCACCAATTTGGTCAGCTCTATCATTATGATAGTTTGTACCCAGTTTGTACCCAGTTATCACAGTGTCCCACTGGTTGTCCTCATTCCACCATGTCTCTGAGATACCAATCATATCTAACTTCTCATTTAGTGCTATATATTCTACCTCTCCCATCTTATCTTTTAGACGTCTAGGATTTGCATACATGCATTTTAGAGACTGTATTGTATTCATATTAATCTGGTTATCGGTAGGCAGGGTTAATTTGGAATCTTTAAGCTCTGTCTGCTCTGTACTCAAGGGCATTTGGGCTACCTTTGTCTTTATTGGAACCTCTTTGCTGATGTGCCCTAACTTCATTTTTTTGGTAGTATCCTTCAAGGATACACTGTTCTGAACCATGTGCTCTTGGGCGATTGTCGGCTTTCCCCTATTATCTAGTTTAAAAGCTGCTCCTTTTTAAAGGTTAATGTCAGCAGCCTGGTTCCATCCCAGTTAAGGTGAAGCCCATCCCTTTGGAAGAGCCCCTCCTTTCCCCAGAATGTTCTCCAGTTCCTAACAAATCCAAACCCCTCATCCTTGCACCATCGTCTCATCCACGCATTGAGACTCCGGAGCACTGCCTGCCTTTTGGGTCCTGCGCGTGGAACGGGAAGCATTTTGGAGAACGCTACCTTGGAAGTTCTGGATTTCAACTTCCTACCTAAAAGCCTAAATTTATCCTCTAGAACCTCCCTACCACATTTTCCTATGTCATTGGTATCAACATGTACCAAGACAGCAGACTCCTCCCCAGCACTATCTAAGACCTTGTCTAGGTGGCGTGTGAGGTCCGCTACCTTCGCACCAAGCAGGCATGTTACCAGGCAATCCTCACCCAGCTATCTACCAGGCAGGCATGTTACCAGGCAATCCAGCCACCCAGCTATCTACATGCCTAATGATCGAATCACCAACTATAACGGCTGTCCTAACCCTTCTCTCATGGGCACATGGCCCTGGAGAAACTTCCTCAGTGCGAGAGGGTTTTACACCACCTGGAGGACAGGTCCTAGCTATAGGATCACTTCCTGCCACACAAGGGTGATGGTCTCCTGTCACGTGACCTCTCTCCTCCATGGCAACAGGGATGCTGCCAGACTGGAGGTGGGACTTCAGGACTATATCCCTGTAGGTCTCGTCTATGTACCTCTCTGTCTTCCTTTTGTCTTCCAAGTCTGCTACTCTTGCCTCCAGAAATCGGACTCATTCCCTGAAAGCAAAGACCTCCTTACACCTTGTGCACATTGTCCCTTGCAGCCCCCTCTGGTGGCGGCGTAGTGGTTCCACTGGGGCTGGGGAGCGCATAAGATTAGGGGTATTAGGGTTGGCCTGTTGCGAGGGTCATGAGGTAGCGGCCCTCTGTGCCAACTTCCCAATAAAGCAACTTTCAGCCAAGTGTAGGGAAAAAGGAAAAAGGCATTTATTTCACCTTTACGCAAAATGGTTCAAAATATGCGGTTAAGACAATAACAGGGCTGTATCATTCCTTGTATCAGGTTCAACTCACACAAAACGTTCAAAATAACATTGTTAATCTTCACAGAAACTTAAAACATAAGGCATCCTGTATTCTCTTCATACATTCTGTTGCTCCAAACAGCTTAAAGCTTTCCTACTGTACAATAAATACAATCCATGGGTTCAACTGCCTCATCAACCTCAGATTCCCCTGGCATCCATTCCATCTCTGAGGGGTCTGAGTCTGAAACCTCAGGAGGGTTGAATTCGGGCTTTCTGAAAGCATGCCACACTGTGTTCCAATGCTGGTTTGTCAGCTTGGGGCGTCGGTTTTTGGCTATGGTATAGAACCCTGGCTGTTCATCTGCTACAGGTTTAAAAGTTCGCTTGTCCCAGCCTTTAGCATTACTAGCTTTCTTCTTGGAGAGATTATCTGTTACTTTTTGCATAAAAGTGTCCTTATCATACAGATAAAACTCATTCTTTTGTTTCTCTCTTGTGCTATGTTTAGGCAAGCAATTGCAGGCAACAACTGTTTTACCTTTAAACTTCCTGCCGTCTCTTACAGGAAAGGCTTGAGGCCTAGCCTGATTGTCCTCCAATTCTTGCAGGCTCAAGTATTCCCTGTGGGTCTTAATTAATTCTTTGGAGTGGGGAGAAACTTCTGAGGCATGGCTGCAGCTGATGCGCTTGTCCTTCACTTCCACCCCTGTGGCAGTTGGCTAATGGCCGCGCCCTCTCAGCTCTTCCCTGTTCCCCAGGCCTCTGAGTTTTCCATTCCTCCTTCAGGTAACTTCTATAAAAATCTTTAAAAGTACCTTTCTCTCCTTGGGTATTCTTTTAAGGTGGATATCTCTTTCTCAGATTGTGTCCCAGCCCTTCTCCCTGGATAGGGCTTTCTCTCAGGCCGGAAGGGAGAGCACCTCCTTCCTTGGCTGCTCTCTGCAGTGCTGCTCCTTCCAGTTGTCTCTGGCCTGCTCTCCGGCCTGCTCTTTGGCCTTCCTCTAGGCCTGCTCTTCGGCCTTCACCTCGGCCTGCTCTCTGAGTTACTCCTTGGCCTGCTTCTCGGCCTACTCTCTGGCCTGCTCCCCAAGTTGCTTCAACTCCTCGAGCTGCTCTGGGTCTGACACCGACTCCAACTCTGTCTCTGACTCCGACTCTCCTTGACTCAGCACTGTCCCTGCTTAAATCGGGACTAACTGATTCTAGGTCCTGCCCATAGAGGCGTGGTTCCTCTGCTTCCAGGCTGGCTCTCCTGCTCCCTCTATGTGGACCTTCAGGAAATTGCATGTGAAGCTTGTTTTTTTCAAAATTTAAAACTTTTTTTCTTTCTGCCAGAGGGTCCGCTGTATCACAACATGTAAGACCCCTCACCAACTGGGAGAAAATCATACATGTGACACTCAATGCAAAAGACTGGAAAGCCCTCATCTCACTGCTGGACTGCTGTCTGCATCTTTGTTTTAAGGTTGTGTTTAGATATTTAAGTTCCTTACTTACTAAGGTTGCTAGGGATTCTTATAGTAATAAAACTATACCTAATATGTTTAATGTACTTTGTTCACGTGAAGTTTAATTAATCTCAGGTCCTTAATATATGCTGATGATAATAAACAGCTGCACCTGAGAGTAAATATGGCACCTCCTTTCCTTTAAGAGGTTTAAGCACCTATAAAGCTATGATTATCTCAGGGGTGGCTGGGTGTCGGGGAGGGAGGGAGGGAGGGAAAGAAGACATTCAAAGCTGGCTGCTACACAGTACCCTGTTCTGTGCTTCTAAGGTAATCTGTGACCAATCTCCAGGGGGAGTCCCACAGCCCTTGCTTGGATAGAGGGAGTCTTGGATTCTAAATTTAACCAGAAAGCTCTCTTCTGTGTTTTAAATTTAAACTGAAAACTCTTTGCTGCTACTAGGCCCTGGCCGAATTAAAAAATACACTGGGTTCACAGATTAAACATCTTTAATCTAAAGAATTCCTTTTCCCCAAGATTTAGAAAAAGTCCCAGAAGTAAATACTTACAATTGCAGATCTCTCTCCAGAAGTAACAGTCCCCTTTTGTAGTCCTTCAAGAAGAAGAGAATGGAAGGAGGAAGCTAGATGGATAGCTCGCACCTCCAGGCGACTTATTGTCCAGGCAGCCTCACGGGCTGTCCAAGAATCCTGTGGCCTAGGCAGTGCACCCCCCAGCCCAGCAGACTGGTGTCTGTGGTCAGAACTACCCAATGCAGAGACTCCAAGCAAAGTCCTCTCAACAAAGAGGCTGCAATGTATTGTGGGTGGAAGAGGAAGTCTGATTTGGTAATCCAGGGTGGCAGGAGCCCACGAGACAGTAGAGAGCGCTGTAATGGATGCATGTGAGCTCAAGCCGAGGACACAATGTCGAGGGTGGCTGCCATGTCGAGGGTGGCTGCTAAAGATTTGCAGGTAGTCCCAGGCATTGGGCACTGCCAGACATTGGAAGGCTTTGAATTGAGTGCAGAGCTTTTTGCACCTATCCTGCATGAGGAAGACACTCTTGTGTTGAAAAGAGCTCCTAGGAACTTGAGAGACTGAGTTGGATGGAGGTGGCTCTTGGAATGGTTGACCACCCAGCTGAGATGACTCAGAAAACTGACAATGTGAGATACTGCTGAGAGCACCTTTGGGAAAGTCTTGGCTCTGATGAACCAATCATCCAGGTAAGGATGAACGTGAATGCCTTGATGATGAAGCGTCGCCATGACCAGTACCATTACTTTGTAGAATGTACAAGGAGCTGTAGTGAGGCCAAAGGGAAGAGCTTGAAACTGATAGTGTTGGCCTAGCACCGCAAAATACAAGTACTGCTGATGGTCTTTGTGAATTGGAATGTGACATTATGCTTTCACCAGGTCAAGGGAGGTGAGAAATTCTCTGGGGTGCACAGCTTGGATGACAGATTTGAGAGTTTCCATTTGGAAACATGGAGCATGACGACAGCGATTGACCCCCTTGGTCCAGGACTGGGACAGAAGGATCCGTCCTCCTTGGATACAACAAAGTATATGGAATAGTGGCTGGAGCCTCTTTCCGAAGGAGGAACCAGACAGACATTGTGGAGCTGAAAAAGGCGTTGAAGGGTCATGCGGACAGCCTCTTTGGTGGAGGAACAACAGGGAGAAATAAAGACGTTTGTGACAAGCTCGGCAAGGTTGATAGCATATCCTCGTGAAATCATCTCGAGCACCCACTTGTCTGATTATTATCCAGGCCCATTCATGGGAAAAAAAGATGTAACCAACCACCCACAGAAGGCACCCCAGAATAGACCCCAAGCCCATCAACAGGAGGACCGTGAGGGACCAGAGTAGATGAAGAGTAAGCATCTTGGGTGCAACGGAAGCCCTGAAAAGACTGTGGCTTGCAGCCCCATTTATTCGAAGAAGCACTGTTTTTTCCAGGATGATAGAGGTGTGAGTTCCTTAAGTGTACTTGATAAGAGGAAGAAGATCTAATGGTGGGACGATGAGAATTGGATTTGGGCTTGTCTTCTGGCAAACACTGAGGCCAGACCTCCACCAAATCCTTCACAAGTTTCTTCAAATCCTCCCGAAAAAGGAGTCTACCTGGAGCTTAGCTAAGCAGGACTTGGAAGCTGCATCAGCAATCCAATGTTGCAGCCTCAATCAGCGAAATGCCATCATAGCGGTGGCTATAGAACAAACTGATAAGCGAAGGAGATCATTAAAAGCATCCGCTATAAAGGCGGCTACCGATTCTAGATGAGGCAATGTTAGGTCATCCGGGAGTAGCTGGAGCCAGCGCAGAGCAGCCCATGTTGCTAGGCCACTACAAACTGAGTCCTGCAGCGCTAAAGAAGAAGAAAGGGCAGTTTTCAAAAGTCCCTCCACCTTGCAATCAATCTGATCTCAAAGCGCAGTACCCCCTTCCACAAGGATGGTCATGTGCTTAGTGACTGCAGTGGCAAGTGCATCAACCTTGGGAAAGTGCAACCAGTTAAAGAGATTTTCTGGAGACCAAAGGTAGAAGCATCCCAAGCGACGCACCAAACACAAAGATATATCTGCGGAATCACATTCCAAATAAACCATTTGTTGAAGTTCTGTAGGGAAAGGAAAGACCTTGGAAGGTTTCTTGTTACCCACGATGATGGGGTCACTTGAGGTTTAGCTAGATCTTGAGGAGTCTGTATTTCAGAAAGGTAAGACATCTCTGATCTTGGAGATAAGAGCCGGGATATCTTGATCTTCATCTGGAGTCTCTTCATCCTTTTCCAGAGGTGAAAGCTCACCTTCCTCTCGATCAGACTCTGATCTGAGAGATGACTTCTCCGAGGGGCACTCACTGTCCTCTCCAGCAGAATGCATGTCCCCTGAAGGTGAGATGGAAACCCTAGACTGGTTTAGAGGTTGACTTGTATCAGCCATAGAACCACTAAGTCTGAATGCTTTTCCAAAGGAAGAGTTGAAGGGCTTGGAGCTACAGCAGAGGCCAAGCACCATAAATCCCAGAGCTGAGGAAAGAGTTCCATAAATTGGGGATCTGAGTTTACAGAAGCCTGCTGAGGAGGCTGCAGACTGGAAGACTGTTTTTGTGAGGAAAGTGATTTATTCTTCGGCAAGAGGATCAGAGGTAGGGCATCCAAAGACTGTTGAAAGGCTGAGGGAATAATGCTGGAAGAGTGGCCTGTGGCTGTGGAAGGAACCCCCACCCCAGCCAGACTCACAAATTGTGCACAAGTTATTAGTTAACATTCTGCGCTTCTTCCACAGCCTAAATGGTGCTGCAGGGAAGAAAGCATAGCTGCGGCAATAAGAAATTAAAAACTACATGGACAGTTTGGATCTTGACTCACCTGTTCTCCTTGTATTTCCTTACCATTCCCCTTAGATGTATCCCTGTCTACACCTACTGTGTTGTCTGTCTTGACTAGATTGTAAGCTCTGATGAAAAGGGACTGTCTCTTACATAACTGTGCAGCAGTGCGTACATCTTGTAGCACTATGCAAAAGCTCAGTAGTAGTAGTAGTAGTAGTAGTAATAGAGAAAAAGACAGAATGGTAAAGTCTCTCCCCTCCAGAAAATGGCGGCCGCACTGCCTCTGTTTTGGTGGGAAGTCATGGGAGAGGTCACGAAGAGAGGTGAAAGCAGACAATAAAATGGCACCACTCCAACGAATTCTAAGGATCTGTAGCCCAACGAAATTGAAGAGACAGACGAACCCAAGAAACCTCTGCTGGAAAACGATGTCAGTCGCAATAAACAGCCACCCGGCAAGAGAGGAAAAGCGTAGTTACTCACCTGTAACAGATATTCTCCAGGGACAGCAGGAATCAGTCCTTACATATGGGTGATGTTGACGCCAACAGAGCCCGCAAGGTAGCTTCTCCCCAGCTTTCAAAGAAATCCTTTGGGAGATGCACCACGCATGCGTGGTTCCCTTCCTGTCCAAGGGTGCCATCTTGCCTCAGCAGGATGATATAGCTCAAAGGCAAAAAATTACACAAAAAGCAACTCCACAGGGAGGAAGGAGGGTTGTGAGGACTTATTCCTGCTGTCCCCGGAGAATAACTGCTACAAGCAAGTAACTACGCTTTCTCTGGGAACAAGTAGGAAGTCAGTCCTCACATATGGGACTTCCTAGCTACAGGCTACCGAAAACCTGTAAAAAATCACAGGTGACCAGGAAAAGGTGAGCTGTGAGCAGCAGCAATGAGTCCTTGAGAAGACAGACTCCTGAGTGGCCCAAGTGTCCTGCGAGAAACCAGCACTGCGGTAGCCTGAACACACAAGGGCCGGAGGGCAGGAGTTGCCTACACCCCAAATAGATGATGGAGTACCGTATGGTCAAAGGCACTGTGTCCTTATGAGACTCCCTCTCCAGGTAGTAATGAGCTGTGAAGGTATGAATTGAGGACCAAGTGACAAGGGAATGGAACGCAGTTTTGCGGTGGCCCTGGGTAAGTTAGAGGTAGAAGGACAGGGCCCTCTTGTTGTTGTTAAGTGTCGTCGAGTCAGAGTCAACTCATGGCGACCCTCTGGATAGCTATCCTAAATTGTGTTTGGTAGGGCCCTCTTACAGTCCAGAATATGAAGGATAGTTTTTGCCCTGCTGGCGTGAGGCTGCAGAAAAAAGGTGGGGAGCACCACCTCCTGATTGAGATGGAAAGGGGACACCACCTTGGGAAGGAACTTGGGATTCTTGCAGAGCATGACTCTCTTCTTATAGAACCTCATGTAGGGTGGATCCGCCACCAATGCCTGGAGCTCACTGACCCTGCGAGCCGACAGGAGTACCACCAAGAACACGACCTTCCAGGAAAGGTACTGTAGGTGGCAGGTAGCCAGGAGCTCAAACAGTAGGTCAATGAGTTGTGATAGCACCACATTGAGGTCCTGACAGGTGGGCGGACAGGAGACTTGGGCAACAAGAGACCCCACAAGAAGTGGGTCACGAGAAGCTGGATGGTGAGGGACATGCCCTCGATAAGGAGGTAGTGCACTGCAAGTGCACTCAGGTGGACCCTAACAAAGATGGACTTCAATCCTGCCTGAGACAGGTGAAGCAAATATTGCAGCACAAACTACACAGAGCATGAACGGGTTGACCTGTCTTTCTGTGCATCAAGGTGAGAATCTGCACCATTTGAAGGCGTAATCCCATCTTGCGAAGGTCGTACAGGAGACCAGGAGGACCTCTTCCACCTTCCCTGAAAGGCTGAACATGGCCACGGCTATCCTTTCAGCAGCCAGGCCGTTGGCATCAGAAACTCCATATTGGGATGTAGAGGGAGCCCTCCTCCTGTGACAGCAGCCCCAGGGTACTCCCTAGGGGGACCGCGCGTGTAGGGATAAGCAAAGAAACAATGGGAGCCACGGTTGCCTGGGCTACTAGTATCAGCGATGCCCTGTTGTGTTGAGCCTTAAACAAGGTGTTAGTAATCAGAGGCATGGGTGGGAAGGCATAGGGAAGATCCTCCGTCCATGGGATGCAGAATGCATCTGCTGCTACCTGAAATGGGTGTGGCTGCTTGGAGCAGAAGTGGGACAGCTTGGCATTGGCCAGACTGACGAAAAGGCATATCCATGGAGTCCCCCAGAGCTGGAAGAGCCGGTAGGCTACTCTGGGGTCTAGCTGCCACTCATGTGGCTGGAGGACCCTGCTCAGCCTGTCTGCTAGGGCACTGTCCTGGTCCGGCAGATACACTGCCCGCAGGGCATCCTGTGGTGGTTCGCATATGAGCAGAGAGCTACTGCCTCTTGGCAGAGGGTGTATGACCCTGTGACCCCCCTGCTTGTTGACATAGAACATCACCACTTGATTGGCTGGCTGTCTGTCTGTTTGGACCAGCACTGAGTGGTGTTGCAGGTGGCGACGGAAGGCTCGGAGGGCCAAGGATATGGCCTGAAGCTCCAAGAGGTTGATCTGCTGCAAACTGTCCATCTGCGACCAACTGCCCTGAGTGCAGGGGCCGTCGCAGTGGGCTCCCCAGCCTAAACTAGAGGAGTCCGTGGTTTGGACCCTCTGTGGGGCAGGGGTCTGGAAGGGCATCCCGGCCTGGAGGTGCTGGGCGGGATGCCACCAGGTGAGAGAATCGGACAGTTGGCGGGTCACCACCACCCTATCCTGCAGTCAGCCTGTGGCATGGGTCCACTGGGAGTGGAGGTCCCATTGAACTGCCCTCATGTGAAGGCTGGCGTCTGGAGTAACATGAACTGTGGATGCCAGGTGACCCAACAGGAGGCAGGTGAGCACCAAATTTCGGAACTGCATGGCCTCAGCCAATGCCCTGAGTCGATTGGCCCTGTCCTGAGGGAGAAAGGCTTTGGCCTGAACAGCATCCAGCCTTGGCCCTATAAACTCCAGACACTATGTCGGAAGGAGATGGGACTTTGGGTAGTTTATTACGAACCCCAAGTGCTGCAGGATAAGGATGGTGTGTGCCATTGCGTGTTGCACTTCTGCGGCAGTAGGGTGTGTTGATTTTGGAGATGTCATAATTTTAAAAAGTACTAGTGAAAAAATGGTATAATTGCATCTGGCAAATCAACAACTAGCTTTAAATTTTGTGTAATATGTTAATTACCTACCTGTATGCAAATTACGCAAAAATACACAAATTATTGTTGGAAATAGGACCTGTGTCACATAGCAGATGACTTACAACAGCTCTAAGGTTCATGAAAACATGGATTTCCAAGCATAATCTAAAAAGGAAAGAATCTGAAAAATTTAAGAATGATTGTAGAGTTCTGTGTTGGGGTTTACATGGTGAACTGGTTCAATATAAAAATAAATAGCAATTGGACACAAGGTCCCAGGCATCTCCTTTTCCAGCTGCAACTGTTGAAAGAACAGTGTGAAGAGGTAAGGAAGACAGTCATACTTACAGCGAGAAGGTCAACTTGGTATGGGTTACAGCGAGTTTGTTCTGAAGCTATGTTGTGCAGTGAAGAGGAACATGAGAGAGGAGATGCAGTGGAGAAGATATTAAAGATCAGAGGTGAAAGAGATGAGAAGACCCAGCTTGGAGATAGCAGTGTGAGACTCAGGAAAACACCATCCATCAACACTGAGGCAACTACACTCACCCAATTATTGACCGGAGGTCTGGAGTCTCTGAGCCTCCTCTTACCTGTACCATGACAACAGCAGAGATTAAGGCATTTCTGAGCAAACCCATGGTGGTTCCAGACTGGCCATCACAAACCCAGTCCATAGAAAGGTGTGTAAAAATGACAACTGAGGTTGTTGGTCATGTGTACAATCAGGAGAGGAGGGAACATTATATTAGGAGTCAGATGGTCAGCAGAGAGCTCATGAGCCGAAACAGAAGCAAACAAGATGTGGCTTCTTTGCTGGATTTTGTTAAATAACATTAAATTAACTGCATAAATTACATTTTAAGACAATTATATGGCTACAGGTGTTCAGACTATTTGTACTTTCAAATAAATATTACTTAATTTCCACATATTTCAACTGATTTGATGTAGGTAAGACTCATTTTAAGCAGTTTCTGAAGATAGATTTAGATTCAGTATGCAAAACGGAATAATTTGATCACTAGTAGTTTGGAAAAATAAAAATCTACTCCTAAAATTGACACACCCTACTGCGGCAGTGCAGCCAGTCAGCCAGGTAGGGGAAGACAAAGGCTCCCTGAAGACGAAGGTAGGCCACGACTACTGTTAGGCACTTGGTGAATACCCTCGTTGCAGAGGTCAGCCCGAAGAGTAGCACCCTGTACTTTAGTGGCTACCTCCCACCATGAACCTGAGGTATTTCCTGTGGTTGGGATGGATGAGGATGTGTGTACGCATCCTTTAGGTCCAAGGAGCATAGCCAGTCTCCCGACTGGAGGTATAGCAGCAGTGTTCGAAGGGAGAGCATTTTGAACTTCTCCTTCACCAGGAACCTATTTAGATCCCACAGGTCCAGAATGGGCCGGAAGCCTCCAGTCCTCTTGGGTACAAGGAAGTACTGGGAGTAGAACCCCTTGCTCCTGAGATGTGCAGGCACCAGTTCCACTGCCCTGTCCTCAAAGGCCTGTGAGCTCCTGCAGTAGTAAGGACTGGTGGAGGGGAGTCCTGTGGGGGCTGTCCTGGAATGAATGGAGGGGGCACCTGTGTCAGGTGAAGAAGGTAACCCTCCCTCTCCACCTGCAGTGCCCAGGAGTCAGTGGTGATGGATGGCCACCAGTGGTTATAGAGATCAGACACCCCCCTGTGGGCTGCTGGGCTCTTTAGACATACGAGGGCCATGCCTTTGTCCTTGTCCCTTGGCCTGCTGCCCCTGTTGGGGAGCTGTGAAGACCTGGTACTGAAGGTAGTTTCCATAAGCCTTTCTCTTCTTCGGGTAGAAGGATTTTTTACCCGAAGGCTTCCGTCAGGAAAGGTCAGCCATCTTCTTGGAGAGCCTGGTCCTCGTCAGGAACTCGGACTCTAACTCTGCAGCCTTATCCATCATGGATTTGCCAAAGAGATTTTCTCCCTGGCAGGGGACATTGACCAATTTGCCCTGAACCCATTGCTCCAGGTCGGAGGACTGTAGCCAGGCTTGGGGTCTGGCACCAATGCCCGCCACAGCTACTCCAGCCACCAATTTGAAGTCATTATAGGCTGCCCGAGTCATAAACTTGGAGCACTCTCTGACACCCGAGGCCAGGGTCTGGAACTACTGGAGGGATTCCTCCGAGAGACCAGCCAAGAACCCAGCAAGTTCCTTCACCAGGTCCCTCAGGTACATGCCCAACGACAGCTGGTATGGCTGGATCCAGCCAATAAGCATCGAGCCCTGATAGCACTTCTTGCCCAGAGCATCCAAGGCGCGGATCTCCCTACACGGGGGGCACCAAGGAGTGCGTCTTCTGGCTCTTAAGGCAGTGCATGGCCGACTCCACCTCCATGGAGTTGTGTGGCAGCTGTGCTTTTTGGAAGCCAGGGCTCTGGCGGACCCGGTACATCGAGTCCAGCTGTCTGCTCACTATAGGCACCAATGCGAGGGTCTCCCAACTGCAGAGGAGCAGCCATTCCAAGATCGGGGGAACGGGCACACTGGGAGTGCCTCCTTTGGAGGGACCTTGTATTGGAGGATCTCGAGTTTCTCAGTCTGAGGGTCTTCCTCCAACTCTGTCTTGAAAGCCAGTGCGTTGGCCCTGTCCTGCATGAAGTCAAGGAAAGCCATATCCTCGGATGGGGACTGATGCTGGGTCTCGGTGGGAGATGGGTTGGAAGGCACATCCTGGTTATGACTGGTATCTGGGAATTTGTCATCCTTGTTCTCCCAGTCCAACTCGTAATTGATGGAGGTACCAGGGGTGGTCCAGACTCCGTGGTCGGGCCCCAAGTCCGATGGCCTCTTGTCCCCAGAGGCCCTGTGGTCGGAGACGCAGGCACTCATCAGGGATGACTCTGTCCCGAGGACCAGGATCAAGATTGGGACCGGTGTTGAGGAACCTCTCAAGGCTGGTAATGCTCTAGGATCGGGTCAATGTCTGGGGAATTCCTTGAGGTAAAGGACCCAGTAGTTTGGAATGATGACCCGGCAGAGCTGGGCATCAGAGCCTGCTGCTGGGCCATGAAGGTAGATAAACTGCAGTCCAAGGCTGCCATCCTGATCTCAAGGCCAGATGGTTCCGCAGCCTTCGGCACAGGCACCAAGTGACTCTGGCCCAACACCAGCTTTGTCAAGGGGGAGTCCGAGGTCGGTTGCAGGATGCTGATGATTCCCGTCAGGTTATTTTGGATGGCCACTCCCGCTTCTTCCTCTCGGACCCGCGACGGGGACTTCGGGCCTGGGACTCGTGGGACTTGCCCATTTTCCCAGGCTCATCTACCGATACAATCTTCAAGGGTCTCTGGCTCTTCTTAAGCTCTTCCTCCGGGGTCTGGCTGGAGGAACCGTGGCCTCAGGGCTCCGAGGCAGCACGTTCTCCCCAGGGTTCCAGGGGGAGCCTGGAGAACGGTGTCGCTGGAGACTCAGGTGCAGAGTTGGTCTTGTGGAAGAAGGACTCCCACTGCTGCAGACAGCTTTTGATGGCCTTGGAGGTCATTTTCTTGCAGAGACCACCGTCCAAGGGGTCATGGTCCGGCCCTAGACATCAAAGGCAGCAGTTGTGTGGATCGGTGTGCAACACACGATGCCGAGGCAAGCGAGCTCGGGGGCGGGAAAGGGAACCGGTAACCGACCGGAGAAAGAAAAATTCAAGAGAAAACTTAACAGTTTTTCCAGGAAAAGCAGACACACGTCCGGTGGGCTGCATGGGGAAAAAAGGAGACTGAGGCAAGATGGCACCCTTGGGCGGGAAGGGGACCATATATGAGTGGTGCATCTCCCTAAGGCTTTTTTAAAAGCTGGGGAGAAGCTACCGTGCGGGCACCGTCGGTGCTGACGTCATCCATATGTGAGAACTGACTTCCTGCTTGTTCCTAGAGAACATTCCCATGCTAAGATGATGGTTGCAGGAGGAATAGAGCGGAGGGGGAGCCAGAGAGGAAAGAAGACAGTAAAACAGACAGCACTGAAACTGAAGACAACACTTCCTTGACAGTGAAAATGTTACTATTTAGCTAACCTTTAAACGGAAAACAAAAAAAGAGTCTGATAGGCTATGGAAGACTGAAATCCTGTTTGCAGAGCAAAGTGATGTGGAAGGCTGCACTGCTCCTCATGAGCAGGAGCACTTCCCTTCAGAGGAGCTCTACTGATCCTCATGACCAGGAGCACCTCTGGAAAAAATAGGAGGGGAGTTTAGAAAAAATCCAGGAGGCACCTTAGTGTGCCCAGAAATCTCAAAAAGGGAGTTACTCTGACAAAGCAACACTTGTAGGAGCCAGTCAGGAGCTAAAAGAAGTCCATCAACTGCTGAGACAGAGAAAATACACTGAAGTGGACCCCTATGGGTACAGGATTATCTATCAAGAGTGATATCACCAAGATTCTAGAATTCTCTCTGTCTCATCTGTTGGCAGGGGGACACTACCCACTAGTCTGGACTGGTCTAGCAGGATGATTTGGACGTTTGCCTGGAAGTAGTTGAGTTGGAGACTTAGTTAATTTATTTTGCATAATAGCAGCCTCTATCACCATTGAGTGATGATGTATTGGTTGTGATATGACCTGGAGCCAAAAGAACTTTGGGCCCGATTATTCAAAGGCATTTACATAGTTTACAGAGCTGTAAACCATGTAAATGCCCCTAAGTGGGATGTTCAGCAGCACCTACACAATTAGCGCCACTGAATATCCCCAAATAATGCTGCTATATTCCCAGATGCTAACCACTTAGCATCGGGACGTGTCAGGGGTGGTACCTGGGGATAACCACACAGTGGTGATATTCAGCCACTGCCAAATTATCCGTCAGTGGCAAAAGCTAGGCGCAGCAAAAGCTGTCCTAACCTTTGCCGCCAGAGCTAACCGGGCAGCAGCTGAATATTTCTGCTGCACGGTTAGCTTCTGCACCATGTGTGGCTGTGCGGCAACCCCAGATAGTCAATGTCTGTGGCCGGATATGGCCTCGGATTGAATAAGGTTAAAGTTCGGCAGTGATGGCTATGCACTTTAGAGGTGCCTAGTCATCGCAAATGAATATTGGACCTTTTGTACTTTAATTCAAGCTAATGCAAGGTAGGCTGTATGGAGGTCGGGGTCTTCCAGATGGAGAGCTGGAGATGAAGAACATGGTGCACTGATAGCATTTTAACCTCCTTGGGTGCTCCGCAAGATTGCAGGATGGATTGAAAATCCTTATTAGCTGGAGCTTGAATGGAAGTGAGTGCTAAGGCTTTGGAAATTCTATGTGAAAACTTAAGGTAAGAATATTTGTTATTAGAATTCTGCAAAGTGGCATCCTGTAACTTGTTCTGTTGATGCTCTAGGTGCTTCATTGTCTTCTGGTTCCTGCTCCCAAAGATGGGAACAGTCTGTTCTCCTTCAGTAGGTGATTGGCATCCATCCTGAAAACTGGGTGTGTGGAAGGTGTCTGACAGGTGAGACCAAATAGATGATGTGGAGTACGGATGATGTGGCATAGCTGATGTACTAGCAGCACTCTGGAAGACTGTGGCTATATCTTGAACGAATTTTGAGAGAAGCTGAAGAAGAGCTGTGTGTAAAGTAGACCAAGGATGTACTGACTGTTGGACAGATGGTTCTGGTGCTAAAACTGGCATGCCAGTGGTTGAAGTGATAGATAAGCTTCCAGTTATTTGAACTTGACCTGTAGCAGTAGCAGATCTTCATGGGCCCTTATCACTTTGAGACTGTAACAAGATGGCCCCGAGTGTTTTCTTTCCATTTTTTGCTTTTTGCTGTTTTTTTCATATTGTGCTTGTTGCTTAGCGTGCTTAGAGGAAGCTGGTTTTTATTCCTGTTTTTTTTCACCTGAAACCTCCACTATGGGTGCTAATTTGGCATTAGTTGTCTTCTTTGCCAGCTATAACAGGGCAGAAAGACTGTCAGAGAAATCAGAGGTGTTGGGGTGAAGCCATGGTCCCAGATCTGGGACCCATATGAGTGATGTGCTGCTGATAGCTGGGAACCTGTTGCTGATGGGGCATCAATAGCAGTCATTGAAGAGGGATCCCTGCTGGGACTGGAACTGGGGCCAGTGGGATCCTGACTGAGAAAAGCTAGTTCCTTCACGTCCCTCCAGTCTAGTCCCGGAAACTCTGGAGTTGTCATCCTCTTCCAGCAGCTTGGAGACTGATACACGTCATTCTTTGATGACACTGCTATAAGGACTCAGGCACCAGCTCCTCCTACTCCAGTTTTATCAGTCTCCAAGCAGCTGGAGGATGTGAGCCAGGGTCTCTGGCTCACTAGAGATACAATTAAGGACTGTAGTTTTAGTGAGATTAGTTCTAGTGGGGTTAAAGTTAGGTTTTTTTCCCAAATTGGGGCAGTTAATTTTGGATTTGGATTTGGTTTTTGTTTTTTCAGTTGCTTTTGGGGCAGTATTGCTTTAAATTTTTTGTTTTTGAAGGGCCTCTCTTCCATCTTCCTCCCTCTTACCGCAGAGACAGGGGGCAGAAGGATTTTCAGACCGGGGGTGTGCCCGGAGGGGTCTCATTTGGGCTCACTGCCTTCTCCAGCGCATCGCAGAGGGTTTGCCTGCAAGCGCTGAGGAGATCGGGCAGCCGGGAACAGCTCAGCCACAGTGCACTGCTGTGCTAGATTCCTGTGCAGGCTGTAAGCCAGGACCGGGGCACAATTGTGGAAATAGCTGTGGAGCAGATTGGTTCTCTGGCTCGTGGGCGGTAAGGTAAGCCCCGATTGAGTTTTCAGTTGGCTTCGGTCCTCAGCGTTGTACAGGCGAAACGGAGGCCTGCATAGTCAGCGCTTTTCCCGCCGCGGCAGTTTTTGGGCGGGAAAAGCCGGTGGCGCGTTGAGGGAAACAAGCTGAAGTTTTAAAACGAAGGAAGCTTTGTTTCACGCAGTTTTTGGGCCGATTCAGGGCAGGGGACCTCCTGCTTTGTTTTGCCTTGATTTGCGTTACTGATTAAAAAAGAAAAAAACAAAACAAACAGAAACACGACGGCTCTGAGTTGACAGAGCAGGGGTCAGTTTAGTCTCCCACTGTCAGGTGTGGGGCTTTGGGGGAAGGAGTTTGAGTTGGAAAAGATTTAGGTCTGTGCAGTTCTGTTCAGTCTGAGTTGGGCATAGAGGAGTCAGGATGCCAGTGAAGGCTTTATGCTTACTCTGTGGAGTAAAAAGGTCCACAGTGTCAGAGGCAGGCATCTGTAAGACCTGTAGTCAGGTACCCTCAGGAGAACAGGCTTTGGAGGCAACAGAGGAGCAGGAGGCAGTGACGCAGAGGCCTCTGTCCCCTTTGTTTGGCTCTGTAGAACCTATCCCGGGTCCTTCCTCGGCACCGGATGGCCCGAGGGCTTCGGCACCTGGGGCTGGTGATTTGCTATCCATTTTTTCCCCGGATTTTGTAGCGCTTATTCACAGAGCACTTGGTAGTGCTCCTAGGGAAACGTCTTCCTCGGCCTTGGCTCACATGGCGGTGGATTTAGGGCAGAAAAGGCCAGGCACTCCTCTATCAGGGTCTCCTTTGACCTTGGGGCCAAAGAGAGCCCGGGTGGAACCGGATAAGAGGTGTCAGTCCGAGCTTTCAGAGGATGTGCACACAGAGGGTGAGGAGCTGGATCCGCAGGTGGATGAGGAGCTGGAAGAAGGTGAGATTCCTGAACAGGAGGAGCAGGCTAGGGTGGTGCGGATCTTTCGGCGGGAAGAGTTGTCCGCCTTGATCTCAGAGACTTTGAAGGCGCTGAATGTGCCGGTGGTGGAGCCGGTTGAGGAGGCTACCTTGGAGGATCCCCTCTTGCAAGCCTTTCGGAAGACGCAGAGGGCGTTTCCCATGCATAGAGTATTAAAGAGATGATACAAAGTGAGTGGGATATGCCTGAATCCACGCTCAGAGGCTTTCGGGTGATGTCTCGGCTTTACCCGCTGGTGGAGCAGGATAAGGAGCTTTTTAAGTCGCCAAAGGTGGATGCGGCGGTTTCGGCGGTGACCAAAAAGACGACCATTCCGGTGGAAGGGGGTGCAGCTCTTAAGGATACGCAGGACAGAAAGCTGGATACATTATTGAGGCAGATTTTTGAGGTTAATGCACTGTCGATGCAAGCTTCCATTTGTGGAGCTTGGGTGGCAAGAGCATGTCTTCGGTGGGCTCAACGCATCCAGGGGCAGCAGATGGAGGACGCAGTTGGGGAAGCAGCGCGTTTGGAGTCAGGAGCGGCATATCTAGCGGATATTCATTACGATCTGATTAGGGGCCTGTCGAACAGCATGGCTTCGGCGGTGGCCGCAAGAAGGTATCTCTGGCTGCGTAATTGGGCAGCGGACGCTTCTTCTACGGCCAGGTTGAGTAAGCTTCCCTTTAAGGGGCGGCTTTTATTTGGAGAGGATTTGGAGAAGATAGTCAAGGATCTAGGAGAATCCAAAGGTGGAAGGCTGCCGGAGGATAAACCGAAGCAAGGAAAATTTTTGCCTATGGCTAGGTTTCCGCAGAGAGATTTTCGTAGTTTTCGCTCCCCTAGGTTTCCGCAGAGCCAGAGGGGGCAATTCTCCTTTAGAAGCCAGAATTTTCGAGGATTCCGGGGGGCCAGCAGAGGTTTTGCTGCAGCCACTTCGGGTGCCAAGAAGCCCCAATGAAGTCAGGGGGGCCCAGGCGGTCGTAGCGGTGGGCGGACGTCTACAGCAGTTTTACGCTGCCTGGGTCAGGATTACGTTGGACCAGTGGGTGTTGGAGGTAATTTGAGAAGGTTATGCGTTAGAGTTTCAAAGACCGGTGGCCGAGGCTTTTGTTCTCTCCCCTTGCAAGGCGCTGGCCAAGCACACGGCAGTCTGGCAAACTTTGCAGAGGTTGCTAGACCTCAAGGCGGTAGTGCTGGTGCCTCCAGATCAATGCGGGTCAGGTCGATACTCCATTTATTTTGTGGTGCCAAAGAAGGAAGGAACGTATCGTCCAATTTTGGACCTCAAAAAGGTGAACAAGTGTCTCAGGGTGTCTCATTTTCATATGGAGATGCTGAGATCAGTCATCATGGCAGTCAGAAAAGGGGAGTATCTGACCTCTCTGGATTTATCCGAGGCATATCTGCATATCCCGATTCGCCGCAAGCAACTAAAGTTCCTCAGGTTTGCGGTCCCAATGGGACATTTTCAGTTTCGGGCGCTACCTTTTGGGTTAGCAACGGCGCCAAGGACCTTTACCAAAGTCATCGTAGTCGTAGCAGCGGAGCCGCGGAAGAACGGGGTTCTGGTGCACCCGTATCTGGACGACTGGTTGATTCATGCAAAATCCAGGAGAGAAAGCGAGGAGGCTACGGCCAAGGTGGTCAACTGCCTGCAGCAACTAGGATGGGTAGTGAACGTAGCCAAGAGCAGTCTGGTGCCTTCTCAGGACCTCGAATATATCGGGGCACGTTTCCACACGGGGACAGGCAAGGTTTTTCTCCCTCCTCATCGTGTGTTGTCATTGCAAAGGTTGATTCGCTGGTTTCTCGACCGGTCGCGTCCGACAGCGTGGCATTATTTTCAGGTCCTAGGGACGATGGCAGCAACGATCGATTTGGTGCCCTGGGCGAGAGCGCATATGAGGCCGTTGCAGAGAGCATTGCTCAGAAGGTGGTCACATCAGAGCGATCCGCTGTCAAAACGGCTTATTTGTCCGGACGCAACGCGGGAATCATTGATGTGGTGGTTACGGCAGGACTCGCTGGAGAGGGGCATGCCCTTGGACATACCGGACTGGATTCCACTGATGACGGATGCGAGCCTCCTAGGGTGGGGGGCGCATTGTCAGGGAAGGTGCGCGCAAGGATAGTGGACGGTTCAGGAACGATCTTGGTCAATCAACCGGTTGGAACTTCGAGCGGTGAGGTTAGCGTTGCTGGAGTTTCAATGGCAGCTGCGGGGAGCTGCGGTACGAGTGTTTTCAGACAACGCGACGGCAGTGGCCTATGTCAACAGGCAAGGGGGCACCAGCAGTGCTCCCTTAGAGGCCGAGGCCGAGCAATTATTCGAATGGGCGGAGTCAAACCTTCAGGCACTGTCAGCGGCGCATGTTGCGGGAGTGGACAATGTGGCGGCCAATTTCTTAAGTCGGGTGAGGGTAGATCCGGCAGAGTGGACGCTTCATCCGGAAGTTTACGACAAGATAGTTTGGTGTTGGGGAACGCCGGTTATGGATCTCATGGCGACGTTCAAGTCCGCAAAGGTAGGTCGGTTTTTCAGCAGGCGCAGAGAACGAATGTCGGAAGGCCTGGATGCTCTCGTCCAAGAGTGGCCGATGGATTAGCTTCTATATGTGTTCCCGCCCTGGGTGTTGATAGGTCGGGTAGTACAGCGGATCGAGGTCCACAGGGGGTACATGATTTTGATAGCGCCGGATTGGCCGAGGTGGCCCTGGTATGCGGATCTCAGGAGGCTAGTAGTGGGGAAGCCCTGGATGCTGCCGGTCAGACAGGATCTTTTGCAACAAGGTCCGTTGGTAATGCCTCAGGTGGCTCAGTTCTCGCTTACGGCATGGCTCTTGAAAGGGCGAGGTTAAGAGCTAAAGGATATTCGGCGGAGGTGATTGCGACCTTGTTGAGGGCGTGTAGGAGATCGACTTCCTTAGCGTATGTTCGTGTGTGGCGCATTTTTGAGGCTTGGTGCGTGGATAGGAATTGTGAAGCCTTGCGAGCGTCGCTTCCGGAGGTGTTAGCATTTTTGCAAGATGGGGTCCAGAAAGGTTTGGCGGCCGCCTCCTTGAAGGTCCAGTTGGCAG
Organism: Ichthyophis bannanicus; assembly: GCA_033557465.1. Classification (NCBI taxonomy): domain Eukaryota; kingdom Metazoa; phylum Chordata; class Amphibia; order Gymnophiona; family Ichthyophiidae; genus Ichthyophis; species Ichthyophis bannanicus. The sequence goes on from CM066048.1 coordinate 130,620,774, forward strand.
CGCTTTCCTGCTATAGAGGTAAGATCAAAGGGCAAGCGATCTGTTCACATCCAGATGTTAAAAGATTTTTGAAGGCGGTGGCTGTATTGAGGCCACCGTGCAGGCAGTCAGTTCCGACTTGGGATTTACAGTTGGTGTTGGCGGCATTGAGTTCGCAGCCGTTTGAGCCTCTGACGAAAGCTACCTTAAAGGATCTTAATCTGAAGGTTGTCTTCTTAGTGGCCATTGCATTGGCAAGGCGCATTTCAGGCATTATCTTGTAGGGAACTGTTTTTGGCCTTCCATGAGACTAAGGTAGTTTTAAGGCCAGTCCCGTCCTTTTTGCCGAAGGTCCTCTCGCCTTTTCATGTGAATCAAGTGGTTTCCTTACCGGTGTTCCGTAAGGCTTCAGAGGGGTCGGCTACGCAGCACTTGCATCTGTTGGATGTGCGAAGGGCGTTGACGACATTATCTCAAGAAACGGCGGCGTTCAGAAGGTCTGATAGGTTATTTGTATTGTTCGGCGGTCCTCGCAAAGGAGAAGTGGCATCCAAAGCATCGATTGCTAGATGGATTAAAGAAACAATAGCGTCGGCGTACCTCCTGAAGGGGAAGTCGGTGCCGGTGGGGCTAAGGGCGCATTCTACAAGAGCGCAAGCGGCTTCCTGGGCGGAGTGCAGTTTTGTGCCTGCAGCGGAAATTTGTAGGGCGGCGACGTGGTCATCTTGGAATTCCTTTGTGAAGCACTATCGTCTGGATATTTCGGCAGGTAGGGATACCTGTTTTGGCGCAGCGGTGCTTCAGGCTGGGCTGACAGGTCCCGCCCATTGAGTCAGTTACTGCTCTGTTACATCTCCAGAGTTTCCGGGACTAGACTGGAGGGACATGAAGGAAGTTTAAATTAGGCTTACCTGCTAATTGTAGTTCCTGAAGGAACTCCAGTCTAGTCCCGGATCCCGTCCCAATTCGTTGTACTAGTGGCAGCCTGAAGCATACTTCTACAGGTAAGAGAATTAAGGACACTGTGGAGCTGAGGGTTCACGGGGCGGGGTTGGACCACTAAGGGGTTGTAGATACTACGGGCAATTTGCTTTTTCGGGAGGGGAAGCAAGGCCCTTAGCAGTTCAGTTCAATAGAATAGTGCGTAGTTTGATACTTGATACTTAGACAGTTAGAGAACACTCACTTTCGGGGTGTGATTAACTTAATTGTTGCTCTGGTGAGTCTGCTTTGTCAATAGGTTACTGGAGTAGGAGGAGCTGGTGCCTGAGTCCTTATAGCAGTGTCATCAAAGAATGACGTGTATCAGTCTCCAAGCTGCTGGAAGAGGATGACAACTCCAGAATTTCCGGGACTAGACTGGAGTTCCTTCAGGAACTACAATTAGCAGGTAAGCCTAATTTAAACTTTTTCAGTGAATGCCACCATCAATACTGTGCCATTTGAGCCAACAGTGCCACTGTAAAACGAGCAGAAAGTGCTTTGAAATTATTCCCTCCAAATCTCTGCTAACACCACAATATGGAGCTCTTTTCACCAAATAGACCAGAAACAACTCTTGAACACAATTACCAAAATTAACACCACAACCTCCCCACTTGACCCCTGCCCAGTGAGTTGGGTTAAGGCAACGAAAACTGAACTTGCACTGTATCTTCTAACCACAGTCAATACATCTCTTATCCAGGGATACATGCCTCGAGAACTCAAACATACCATGATCTGCCCAGTTCTATAAAACAAATTCCTTGAGAAAGAGGCCCCAAGTTCCTACAGACCCATTGCAAGCATCCCTTTTGTCTTTGTGTGTGTGTTGTGTTAAGTGCCGTCGAGTCGGAGTCGACTCATGGCGACCCTCTGGATAGCTATCCTAAATTGTGTTCGGTCTTCAGTCAGGCGGCTCATTGTTGACAGACTGGTACCCGTAGCTGCTGTTATTGTAGCGATCCATCTCATTGCTGGCCTTCCTCTTTTGCGTTGACCTTCTATCTTGCCAAGCATGATGTCTTTCTCTAATGATCTCTCTCTTCGCATGATGTGTCCAAAGTATGAAAGTCGAAGTCTTGTCATCTGAGCTTCTAAAGAAAGCTTAGGTTTGATCTCCTCTAGTACCGACTGGTTTGTTCTTCGGGCAGTCCATGGTATACACAGTATTCGCCGCCAGCACCATAATTCAAAGGCATCAATTTTCTTCCTGTCTGTCTTTTTCACTGTCCAGCTTTCACATCCATATGATGTTATTGAAAATACCATGGCTTGAACAAGTCGAATCTTTGTATGGAGAGAGACATCTCTGCTCTTGAGAATCTTATCTAGGTCTTTCATAGCCATTCTGCCAAGAGCAATGCGTCGTCTGATTTCTTGACTGCTTGTTGCTTCTTTATTGATAGTTGATCCAAGTAGGTTAAAGTTGTTCACGATTTCAATTTCTTCTCCTTCAACGATGAACCTGTTGATTATGCCAGTTGTCATGATCTTTGTCTTCTTTACATTAAGGTGCAGGCCCATTTTGAGACTATGTTTTTTGATTGTGAGAAGCAAATGTTTCAGATCATCTTCACTTTCAGCTAGTAATGTGGTATCATCAGCATAGCGAAGGTTGTTGATGAGTCTTCCACCAATCTTCACACCTCTGTTGTCTTCATACAGTCCTGCTTCTCTGATGATTTGTTCTGCATATAAATTAAACAGGTAGGGGGAAAGTATGCAGCCTTGTCTTACACCTTTGCTTATTTTAAACCATTCTGTTTCTCCTTGTTCCGTTCGAACTGTTGCTTCTTGATCAATGTACAGATTGCGCAAGAGAACTATCAGGTGTTCTGGTATACCCATGCTTCTTAATGTGGCCCAGAGTTTCTCATGGTTTACACAGTCAAAAGCCTTGCTATAGTCGATAAAGCACAAATAGATATCCTTTTGGTATTCTTTAGTCTTTTCAAGGATCCATCTCACATCCGCAATGATGTCTCTCGTTCCTCGCCCTTTCCTGAACCCTGCTTGCACTTCAGGTAGTTCTTGTTCTAGATATGGCTGTAGTCTCTTTTGAATAATCTTCAGTAGAATCTTGCTGGCATGTGGGATCAGAGCGATTGTGCGATAATTTCCACAGTCAGTTGGATCACCTTTCTTTAGTATTGGTATAAACACAGATCTTTTCCAGTCAGTTGGCCATGATGTTGTCTTCCATATTTCTTGGCAGAGCCTTGTAAGTACGGTAACAGCTGCATCAGATTGCTGCAATACTTCTATGGGAATGCTATCAATGCCTGGTGCTTTGTTCTTTGATAAGGCTTTCAATGCTGCTTCAACTTCTTCTTTCATCACCAATGGTTCCTGATCATAAGGTATAGGTTGAAACGGCTGTTGGTCCACTTGATCTTTATCATATAAAAACTCTGTATATTCCTTCCACCTTTTCTTGATCTTCTCAGCATCATTCAACATAGAACCTTGAGCATCTTGTAACATTCCAATTCGAGGCTGGAACTTTTTCTTTAACTCTCGCAGCTTTAGGAAAGCCGATCTTGTTCTTCCTCTAATAGTTTCTGCTTCTATTTCCTTGCAAGTGTCATTGTAGTACTTTTCCTTGTCCTGTCTTGCTGCACGTTGGAAATCTCTGTTGAGTTCTGCGATTGTCTTTCTTTCTCCTTTGGCTTTAGCTTCTCTGCGTTTCTGGGCAATTTTCAGAGTTTCTTCCGTCATCCATTTTGGCCGTTTTTGCTTTTTCACCTTTTGTAGAGGCTTCTCGCTTTCTTCTAGCACAACCTTCTTGATGTCATTCCATAACTCTTCCGGAGCTCTGTCATTTGTATCTAAAGCAGCAAATCGATTTTGCAGGCAGTCTTTAAATTCCAGTGGTATATTCTCAAGGTCATATTTTGCTGCATTCATGAGTGGTTTGCTCTTTTTCAACTTTAGCTTGAGTTTGCATACTAGTAGTTGATGATCTGTACCACAGTCAGCTCCAGGTTTTGTCTTTGTTGATGTTACAGAGCTTTTCCATCGTTGACTTCCACAGATGTAGTCAATTTGATTTTTATACAATCCATTGGGTGAAGTCCATGTGTACAGTCGCCGCTTGTGTTGCTGGAAGAAGGTGTTTGAGATGAATAGATCATTGGTCTTGCAGAATTCTATCAATCTTTCTCCAGCTTCATTTCTGTTGCCAAGTCCATATTTTCCAACTACTTTGCCTTCTTCTTTGTTGCCAACTTTTGCGTTCCAGTCACCCATGACTATCAGGATATCCTGTTTGCATGTTCTGTCAATTTCAGCTTGTACTTGTTCATAGAACTCTTCAATTTCATTCTCTTCTGCAGCTGTTGTTGGGGCATATACTTGAATTATAGTTGTGTTGATAGGCAATCCTCGTAGACGAATAGAGATTAAGTGTTCGCTGGCTGCATTGTATTTTATTACAGTTCTTGCAAGTTTCTTCTTTATTATAAATGCAACACCATTTCTTCTTTGTCTTTCATTTCCAGCATAGTAGACCATGTGATCATCTGATGCAAAGTGCCCGATGCCAGTCCATTTCAGTTCGCTGACACCCAACAGATCAAGTTGTACACGTTCCATTTCATTCTTGACCACCTCCAACTTCCCTTGGTTCATGCTTCGTACGTTCCATGTTCCAATGTGTAAGACATCTTTACAGCTTCTGACTCTCATTTCATGCGCAGCTACATCAGCAGTCAGACTTCCCGAGGGCTTTGATCCAACCACATCATAAATGCTGGCTTTACTCTGAAAAGTCTTCAGCTCTTCCCCAGTAGCTAGTTGAGTGCCTTCCGACCTGGGAGTCTCATCTTCCAGCACCATAGCACAATTTGTTTTGTTGTAACTATCCATTGGGTTTTCATGGCAAGATACAGAAGTAGATTGCCGGGCCTTCCTTCCGCGCAGTTTAAGTTTGGTGTTGTTGCCGTTGTCACAGAAATGTGATCCTCCGCCGTCAACACTATCCCATTCTGCTGCTGCCCAGATGGGTGGTTTGTCTTCGTCTGGCACCTCAGCTGAGACCTTTCCATCTTGGGAGACCCTGCCAGTAGTTAAACTACCGATAGTTTAGCTCTCAGCATCACTGATGCACGCAAGCCCTCACAGCACGACAAGCCGCAAACCAAGTGAGACCTTTTGTCTTTAAGCTAATTAAAAAGGTTGTCCAAAGACCACATTGACTTAAATGCCCCACTCGACGTCCATCAATACGGTTTCCGTCCTTTACACAGAATGGAGACACTAATCTTAGCCCTTTTTGACAAATTCATATGCGACAAGGATAAGGTCAAGCAAGCTTTTATCCTTGTTTTTCTAGACATCTCTTCCGAGTTTGATAGTGTCAATCACAATATACTCCTGAAACACCCTGACCAAATTGGAATAACAGGAACAACTTTACAATGGTTTAGATCAGGCATGTCCAACAGGTAGATCGCGGAGGGGTCAGAGGTAGATCGCCAGCCCCACTTGGCTCCATCTCTCAAGCAGCTCGCCCCGTCACTAGGAGAGCTTGTTCCTGCAGGTCATCTGCCGAGGGCTTGCCGCCGCTGCTGATCCTTTGCCTGTCTTTTTCCCTGCCCGCAGGAATCTTGCCTGCGGGTGTACTGGTGACGCTTTGTTGTTTTCCTGCCAATAGTTTGTGGGTATCCCAGGGGGCCGCCGACCGCGCCCCACGACGCCACAGGCCCGGCATCATACCTGGTCTCCTGCCTCTGAGAATCACCCATTCCTGCCCCCGCCCCAATACCCTTTAGAAGTGTGTTATATACCGGGCGATATCCATTCACCCGGGCTTTACCTGAATACACTTACCGTATTAGTTGTGTCATGTGCTCGTTGTTGGTCGCTTTATAGTTCATTTTCATTAAACGTTTTCGGGCAGACACAACAAAGTGTCAAGAATTTGGTGATTTTGGTGGGCTTTTCCAATTTTGTTCTAACTTGCCTATGCCTTGCCTTCAAATTGGTTCAAACCACTGTGACTTTTGCTTGCCTCTGCAATTTTATTTTGCCTAACCTTTGCATTGATTCTACACTGCAATTTTATTTCGCATTGCCTTTGCGTTGATTCTACGCTGTGTGCAAAACACATAGTTACTCACCTGTAACAGGTGATCTCCGGGAACAGCAGGAATTTAGTCTTCACATATGGGTATCGTCGGTACCAACGGAGCCTGAGCAGGAACGCTCCCCAGCGTCCAATAGGAAAGCTTTTGGGAGCATCCCACAGCGCCTGCGTGCTGCCTTCCCGCCTTTCCCAACTGTCCCTCTCCAGTTGAGTTTAAAGCTGAGACAAAGAGAGAGGGAAAGAGAGAAAGAGAGAGATAGAGAGATACAACTCCTAGGGGAGGTGGGTGGGTTGTGAAGACTAAATTCCTGCTGTTCCCGGAGATCACCTGTTACAGGTGAGTAACTATGCTATCTCCAGGAACAAGCAGGAATGTAGTCTTCACATATGGGGACTCCCTAGCTACAGATGCCAGGGAGAAACCCCAGAAGTTGTGTGCCCTTGTGAAAGGGCTCCACTTCCCCCCATGGATCTCTGGCATCCTACCAGGGATGGTGGGTAGGAGTTGATTAAGTGTGGAACAGGTGTTGAAGAACAGCCTGACCAAACAAGGCATCCCAGCGGGAGTCCTTGTCTAAGCAGTAATGGGCTGTGAAGGTATGTACCGAAGCCCAAGTAGCTGCTCGACAGATGTCGTCAATAGACACAGAGTGAAGATGAGCCATAGAGGCTGTCATGGCCCTCACATTGTGAGCTGTGACATGGCCTTCAAGAGGAAGGTTCTTACTCTCATAGGCAAAAGAAATACACTGTGCAATCCAGTTGGACAGTGTTCTTTTGGAGACTGAAAGTCCCAAATGACCAGGATCAAAAGCAACAAAGAGTTGAGAGGACTTTCTATGTTGCTGTGTCCTTTGTAAGTAAAAGGCCAGGGCCCTTTTACAGTCCAAAGTATGAAGATGCTGCCACCACAGCCATGCATTTTGTGAACACCCTTGGTGCCGAGGCCAGGCCAAAAGGAAGAACCCTGTACTGGTAGTGCTTCCCTTGAAACAGAAAGCGAACAAACTTTCGATGAGTTGGATGGATGAGAACATGAGTGTACGCATCCTTGAGATGTAGAAAACAAAGTCAATCCTGACTCTGAAGGTATGGCAGCAGAGTTCCTAGAGAAACCATTTGGAACTTCTCTTTGAACAGGAATTTGTTCAATTCTCTGAGGTCCAAAATAGGTCTGTGTCCTCCCTGTTTTCTTTGGGATAAGGAAATAGGGGGAGTAGAACCCTGTACCCTGTTGGGGAATGGGTACCTCTTCTATTGCCCCCTGGGCAAGAAGCAAAGTGACTTCTTGACCTAACTGGGCATTGAGAGGGGTCTGAGAATTGAACTGTCTTACCATTGTAGGAGGAGGCATGCTGAGGAAATGAAGCTTGTACCCCTCTCTTACAATGGACAGAGTCCAACTTTCTGCTGTTATCTGCTCCCATCTGGGGGCAAAATGACATAACCTTCCTGGAATGGTGGAAGGCTCTGAGCCATTCAGGGCCAAGAAGACAAAGTTCTCTAGATAAGGGTCAAAGCCCCTGTGGAGGCTGAGTCTGCTGAGCAGGTTGAGGCTTAGCAGTTTTTGTTTTTCTTTGCCTAGGTTGTTGTTGCTGTCCCTTTTGGGCAGACTGACCTACACAATGTCCCTGTTGGGTATAGGAGGGGTAAAACTTCTTCTTCTTACTGAAGAATAGTTTCTTGTAGGATTTTTTCCTTGCAGGATCAGCTGTAGATTTAGACAATCTATACAAGGTGATATTGTCAGCATCTATCTCATTAGCTTTTTCCTGCCAATTCTTGCCAAAGAGATTCTCTCCTGTGCAAGGAATATTCCCCAGTTTATCCTGTACCCAAAGTTCCAAGTCAGATGCCTGGAGCCAGGCAATCCTACGTGCACCTATGGCAATAGCAGAGGTTCTGCTTATGCACTCAAAACAGTCAAAGGCTGCACGATTTACAAACTTGGAAACATCCTGAGAATGTTTGACAAGTGCAAGGTAATCCTGCCTCTTATCGTCAGGAAGGAGAGGGCTCATAAGCTCTAAATCTCCGGTGACCTCTTTAAGGAACATTCCCATATATAATATATAGGAACTGATCCTGGCAGAAAGCATGGAAGCCTGGAAGGTTCGACGTCCAAAGGCATCAAGAGTCCTACACTCACGTCCTGGAGGATTAGATGCATGTCTTTTTGTACTCTTGATCCTTCTCATAGCTGATTCCACCACCATGGAATGGTGTGGTAGCTGAGTTTTTTGAAATCCAGGACAAGGAGGAACTCGATACATGGTGTTGAGCCTTCGAGAGTGAGGAGAAGTGGTTAGAAGTGTTTCACACACCCTTAACATGAGATCATGCAAGATCTCATGAATAGGTAAGGTAGCTGCCTCCTTGGGAGCTTTAGGGTATTGCAGGATTTCCAATTCCTTTGCCCTAGGCTCTTTTTCGGGAGCCACTGTGATGGAAAGACCTCGAGCCACATCTCTGATAAAGTCCTGAAAAGACATATCCTCTGGAGGAGACATCCTACGTTGAGGAGAAGAAGAAGCCTCGGGAAGAAGTACTCTGTTATCGGTAGAACTTTCAGAGTCTTCAGACTCATCCGAGGATTCAAAGTATCTCCGATCCAGATGATCGTGCAAGGCACGATACCGGTACCGATCGAAGTCGGCATCGGAGGGGTCCGGTACCGATTTGTCAATACCGGATGGATAAGCCTGACTCGGTCCCGGTAGAATACCTGCTGATGTCGATGCATTCGGTACCGGTACTGATGTCGGTGCCGGTACCGGTTGAATAGTCTGAAGCGGTTTCAAGGGCATCGAGGCCGTGAGAAGAGCCGCCAGACTGCGTTCAATAGCCAAGAATCTCTGGTCTATCGACGCTGCCGATGCTTGGGTATCTGTACCGGATGAAGCAGCCGGTACCCCAGAGCATGACACCAGTAGTTCTGCTGAGGTTGAGGCCTCGAGAACATCCTGGAGCCCCATTAGTGTTTTGGAAGCTGAAGCCTCCCGCCAGGGTAATTTTGCTGGTACAAGTCCCTCAAGGGCAACGCCAGAGGCATCTCAATGCTTGGAAGGAGATCTACCCTTTGAGGACCGGCCAGATTTATGTTTAGTTACCTGAGATCCATGGGAGGAAGACGAAGCCCTGGAAGACGTCGATGCCACAGACGCGGCATCGGAGGGAAAAAGGGTGCTAAGTTTAGCAGCTTGCTTTTGCCGGCCCCTCTTTGACATCATCCCACAGGCAACACACTCCGAAATAGAGTGGTCAGGACCTAAACATTTGAGGCACCACTCATGGGTGTCGGTGACGGAGATGCTACTGCCACACTTGGAACACTTTTTAAAACCCGAAGCAGGTTTTTCCATTTTAGAGGAAAAGTTGGGCCTAGTGCCCAAAATGGCGCATGGCGCTTGGCACCTGAAGGAGAAAAAAGCTGGAAAAGACTCCAGAAGAAAGTTTTGTTTTTTTTTTTAAGAAAAAGGAAAGAAGGACTGGCGGTACCAGTGTAGCGTTGAAGGCAGACGTGACCACAAAAAAGAATAATAAACGGGAATATTTTCTGCGGTGACAGGATGTGTGACCTTTCGGCTCTGCGGAAAACGAAGAACTGGAGAGGGACAGTTGGGAAAGGCGGGAAGGCAGCATGCAGGCGCTGTGGGATGCTCCCAAAAGCTTTCCTATTGGACGCTGGAGAGCGTTCCCACGCAGGCTCTGTCGGTACCGATAATACCCATATGTGAAGACTACATTCCTGCTTGTTCCTGGAGATTTTATTAAATCGCGTGTGGTGGTATTTGAACTGTTTGTAGGTATTTGATTTTATCTGGTTTGCTGGACAGGTGTTTGAGTTTTTTTGATGATTGTCTGGTGGTATTTGATTATTGGTGCCAGTATGATGAATTCTTATTTTTACTTTTAGAACTGCATGTGTGGTTTTGGCATCTCCAGTTCTTGTATTGCACATCATCCAGAGGTCTTCAGTTCCTGTTGATCTTTAATACTTTGGGACAGTGACAGTTTTGGACCAGATTCAGCCAGCGTTTATACTAACTTTGCAGATTTGGCCTTCTTACATCCAGCCACCCCAGTATAATGAAGATGAGTGTTCCAAAGAAGAGCAAAACCTACCACTTTCATTATGAATGGGAAATGGACTATTTCATCATCATGGTGAAAGACAAGTGGTGTTGTCTAATTTGTAACGCCCCAGTATCTTTGCCCAAAAAGGGTAATCTGGAACGCCATTATAAGGCTCTGCATAGCAATAAGTTTGATGCTGATTTTCCACCCAAAAGTGAAAGTCGTAAACTGAAGCTCAAAGAACTTAAATCAAAATTGGCTACTCAGCAATAGTTAATGGCGAAGCCAAGGTCACATTCGGTCAATGCAACCATAGCATCCTTCAAGGTCAGCAACCTGATCGCAAAGAAATGCAAACCTTTCACTGAAGGGGAATTTGTAAAAGATTGTCAGCTGCTTCAAGAAAACAATCTTTTTGAAGGATTTAAAAATAAGAGAGATCATAGCTGCTATTCAAGATGTACAATTGTCAAGAAACACCATCGTGTGGCGAATAGAAAAGATGTGTGGAGACACAACTGAACAATTGTTGGAGGATGTTTCAAATTGTGTTGCTTTCTCACTCCAACTGGATGAATCTACAGACATAAGAGACATAGCCCAGTTACTATCTTTATCCGGATAGTTTTTGAAGACTTCAGTGTTAAAGAACTGCTTGGAATGATTTCTTTAAAAGGGAGAACTACCAGTCAGGAAATATTCAGTTCTTTCCATTCTTTTGTGACAAAGTGTAATCTTCCATTGCATAGACTTGTTTCCATCACTACTGATGGAGCAAGAGCAATGACAGGTGAGGTTAACGGTTTCATAGCCCTTTGTAGACAGCATGACGACTTCCAGATTTCCTTTCTTACCACTGCATCATTCACCAGCAAGTTTTGGCAAGCAAGAGACTCAGTACAAAGACTGTCATGGACATCACTTTCAAAATTGTAAATTCAGTTCGTGGAAGATCCCTTCAAAGACGGCTTTTCAATCTTACTCTCGATGAAGGGGCAGCGGAACTCATTTTGCACACAGATGTAAGGTGCTAAGTAGGCACAAATTTCTGCAAAGATTTCGCGATTTGCTGAATGAAATAAGAAGTTTTTTGAAGGAGAGGGGAGATGACCAAGCACAGTTGGAAGATGAGGAGTGGTTATGTGATCTGGCATTTCTCGCTGACTTTACAGGCAAACTAAGTTATATGAACCTTGAACTACAAGGTAAAAATAAAATGCATTGGTGAGATGATGAGTACAGTTTCATCCTACAAGAGCAAATTTGAGCTAATGATGACTGACCTTGCAAACAACACTTATGATCATTTTCCTAATACGCAGGACCATCTGGGACAATATCCAAATTTGTTTTTCAGAACGAGAAGTATGTGACAGAAATCTCTTCTGTTATCCAGGAATTCGAAAATAGATTCTGTGACTTCCAAAAAATTGGAACAGTTGTGGAGTACTTGTCATACCCATTCAAAGTAGATGTGGACATTAAAGAAACTGCAGCTGCTATCAGTAAAAATTACTCATTGAACAAGCCATCTCTTGAAAACGAAATATTAACCCTTAAAAATGACATTTTTCTCAAGACCTGTGCTGAGCAAGAATAGTTTTGGAAGCTAGTGCCTAGAGACAAAATTTTCCAACTTGAGAAGATGCAGTGAAGCTGTACACTCCTGTTTCGGTTCAACTTATTTGTGTGAATCTGCATTTTCCCATCTGAAAATGACAAAGAGTACACAAAGTTCCAACATGACAGATGAACATCTCCAGGATTCCCTGAGACTGGCCCTCACGCAATATTCACCCAACTTCAAAAAGCTGGTGGATGAAATGCAGGCTCAGATGTCTCACTAATGAGCAAGAGCGAAATATTAAAGATTGTGCAAGATCAGCCTGGATCAATACTCAACCTAAATTTAACACAAATTACTCAATAAAAGTTAAAGAAAGTTATTAAGATAGTTAAAGTTATTACTCAATAAAACTTTAAGAAAAATGTACTTTCCATTTCCCCTCGCAGTTCTTACTGGATCTTCGTCTCTCTGTTTTGTTTTTGCTTAATTTGCTTAACAGCTGATCACATCCAAGTAAATGACAGAAGGTTCATTAAAAATGGGGGGGGGGGGGGGGAGAATCCACCAACTTTATTGGGTTAGAATTTAATTTGAAACTAATTTGAAACTTAATTTTCATGGTGGTAGATCACTGGTACTTTTGGCCGGAAAAAGTAGATCACGACCTGTTCGAAGTTGGATATGCCTGGTTTAGATCATACATTTCCAATCATACTCAACAAAAGTAAGCCAGGAAACATCAACTACCTTTAACCTAGAGCAAGGTATTCCCCAGGGATCAGTCCTCTCAGCACTTTTATTCAACCCATATGTAATGTATTCAGAAAACATAAAGTAGGATATCACATCTATGCTGAGATATTGTGATATACATATCCCCATAGACCAGTGGTTCTCCACCTGTGGGTCGCGACCCCCACAGGGGTCGCCTCCCTCCGCCATTAAAAAAAATAAACATAAAAAAATCGCACAAGTTGCTGCTGCCGCCGAGTCTGCTTCTCGGCAGTGGCAAACTCACCGCCTCCAATCTTCTGCAGCTGCGGCTCCCTGCCTCTTAGGGAACCGCGGCTGTGCCTGTGAAAATGTTGCAGAGCCTTCCCGTCTCTCGACGGGCTCCATGCAGCATTGTCCCGCCTCCTAAGGAAGTGGTAAACAACTTCCTTTGGAGGTGGGACAATGCTGCACGGAGCCCGTCAAGAGACGGGAAGGCTCCGCAACATTTTCACAGGCACAGCCACGGTTCCCTAAGAGGCAGGGAGCCGCAGCTGCAGAAGAACAGGGCAGTAGCAGGCAGACATAGGGAGAGGGGAGGAGGGGGCAGGGAACCTGCAATGGGGCTGACATGGGGGAAGGACGGGGGCTGACATGGGGGAGGGAGGGAGGGGGCTGACATGGAGGGATGGAGGGAGGGCTGACATGGAGGGAGGGAGGGAGAGAGGAAGGAAGGGGGGCCTGACATGGACTAAGGGGAGAGACGGGGACATACTGTACAGACAGGGGATAAATGCTGGACAGAGGGGAGAGACAGTGCGGGTCAGGATTATAATGGGCTAATGGGGAAGCTAGCACTGGTAATGGGCAGATCGGGGGGGGGCTAGGACTGGTAATGGACTGATCAATGGGGGGGTTGGGACTGGTAATGAACTGATGGGGGGCTAGCATTGGAAATGAGCTGATCGGGGAGGTTAGGACTGGAAATGGGCTGATGGGGGGTAGAACTAGTAATGGGCTGATTAGGGGAGCCTAGCACTGGTAATGGGGTTGAGGGGGGACTAGCACTGAAAGTGAGCTGATTGGGGGGGGGGGCTTCAACTGGAAATGGGCTGATGGGGGGGTAGGACTGGTAATGGGCTGATTAGGGGAGCCTAGCACTGGTAATGGGGTTGAGGGGGGACTAGCACTGGAAGTGAGCTGATTGGGGGGGGCTTCAACTGGAAATGGGCTGATGGTGGAGAGGGGAGGATAGAGCTGCTGGCCTTGGAAGAAAACTGGGGGCTAGGGCTACAAATGAGCTGATGCGAGGGGATGGGAGAATGGGACTGGAAGGGAGTGGATGCTGAGAGGGGCTGCCATGGTATTTGGACTAGAAGGGGACTGGAAATAGGCTGATGGAAAGAAGTGAAGAAAACAAAAGAAGAGATAAGAAATGGCAGATGGACCATAGACCACAGAAAGAGAGCTAAGAGAAGACAGGAAAGCAGAAGCCTCAGATCGGGACCAGCATGATCAGAGAATGAACTGGTCAGACAACAAAGGTAGAAAAAATAATTTTATTTCATATTAGTGATTTGACTACAAAATCATCATAATTTTGAAATCAAATATTGTTACTTGTTGTTGTGATTAATAATTGTGGTTTAAATAAGTAAATTTTATAAATAAAAGCATATTGCAAAGGCCTATAATATATTAATAATTCAACAAATGATTACAGCGACAAAGCATTAACGGTAAAGGAAGAGAGACGCATTTGATTTTATCATTGGGGGTCATCACAAGTTGACCAATGGTAAAAGGGGTCGCGATACAAAAAAGGTTGAGAACCACTGCCATAGACACAAACAATCCTAACCAACATACAATATCAGCTTGTCTCAGTGAAACGGAGATCTGGCTCAAATCACATAACCTTTTGATCAACCTTAAGAAAATGGAAGTATTTTATATCACATAAAACCAAAATATCACCCCTCTCCTGACTCTTTTTATTAATACTTCGGCGTTACCAGTCAGAAAGGAAGTAAAATACCTAGGAGTTACCCTAGACCAATCCCTTCGTATGATAACTCATATAAAACAACTTTCAAGAAACGTCTTCTTCAAGCTACGAATCTTACATCTCAGACCTCTACTTGACAGTAATGATGTCAGATCAGTGGTCCAGGCTCTAGTCACCCCGCACTTCAACTTCTGCAACAGCCTATTATATGGCCTGCCCAAAAAATACAACTGCAAATGATACAGAACGTTGCAGCTAGAATCATCTCCAAAGCTCGCCTGACTGACCATATAACCCCCATCTTACACCGGCTTCATTGGCTCCATTCACAAGCAGAATATAATTTAAAATACTCATGACTACCCATAAATTACTCAATAACATAGCACCCTAATCCTCCCTTCAGAAGACACAAGAACCAGAAGAGGTTGCTTGCTTAACACGATTAAACTCCCTTCTGATTTCAGAAAAATGAAACAATTCACAAGTAACAGAGCATTTTCCTATGTAGCACCAATGCTATGGAATACTTTCCCAGACACAATTAGATCCATCAAAGACTTCCAAACCTTCAGGAAACAAATCAAAACCTACCTACTCATAGAACACTACGGCTGCCTCAACTTCCTTTCCTCTCATGCCCTCCTGGATCCCTTAGTCTGGCTTTCGTCCTTTACACTCTACTGAAACAGCTCTTGCCAAAGTCTCCAGTGACTTTGCAAAATTCAAGGGCCTTTACTCTGTCCTCATCCTTCTTGACCTCTCTGCTGTACAACCTTCTCCTCGATACCCTGTCCTCGCTTGGTTTTAGGGGCTCTGTACTATCCTGGTTCTCCTCCTATCTCTCCCATCGCTCTTTCAGTGTGTGTTCTGGTGGCTCCTCCTCCTCTGCTACCCCGCTCCCAGTTGGTGTACCCCAAGGATCTGTCTTGGGTCCGCTCCTTTTCTCTCTCTATACCCAGTCCCTTGGTGCGCTTATCTCTTCCCATGGCTTTCAGTACCATCTCTATGCTGATGACTCCCAGATCTACCTCTCTATGCCTGAAATCTCTCCGGCAATCCAGACCCGGATCTCTGCCTGCCTTTCTGACATTGCTGCCTGGATGTCTCACCGCTGCTTGAAATTGAACATGGCCAAGACTGAACTTCTTATCTTTCCCCCTAAAACCTCCCCTCCTCTTCCTCCTTTCTCAGTCTCTGTGGATAACTCTGTACTCCTTCCTGTTTCCTCGGCCCGCAATCTGGGGGTTGTCTTTGACTCCTCTCTCTCTTTCTCCACACATATCCATCTCGTAGCTAAGACCTGCCGTTTCTTTCTCTATAACATTAGCAAAATCCGCCCTTTCCTTTCTGAACACACTACTAAAACGTTTATCCACTCCTTAATCACCTCCCGTCTTGACTACTGTAACCTACTCCTTGCTCGTCTCCCTTTGAATCATCTCTCTCCCTTTCAATCTGTTCAACACTCTGCTGCGCGGCTAATCTTCCGCCAGCCTCGTCATGCCCATATTACTCCTCTTCTCAAGTCACTTCATTGGCTCCCTATCTGTTTCCACATTTATTTATTTATTTAACTGCATTTATATACCGCTTTTCACCGGGTCAAAGCAGCATCCAGTTCAAACTTCTCCTGCTGACCTATAAATGCTTTCACTCTGCGGCTCCTCACTACCTTTCTTCTCTTATCTCTCCTTACAACCCCCCTCGGGAACTCCGCTCTTCTAGCAAACTGCTTCTATCTGTGCCCTTCTCTTCTACTGCTAACTCCAGACTTTGCTCCTTTCACCTTGCTGCACCTTACGCCTGGAACAAACTACCTGTGACTGTACGCCAGGCACCTTCTCTAACCCTCTTCAAATCCAGGTTGAAAGCTCACCTCTTCGCTGCTGCTTTTGGATCTTGACTCACCTGATCTCCTTTTTCTTTCCCCTTGTTTTATCCCTGCTTACACCTTCTGTGTTTTGTCTTGACTAGATTGTAAGCTCTGATGAGCAGGGACTGTCTCTTACATGCCTGTGCAGCGCTGCGTACGACTGGTAGCACTATACAAAGTCTCAGTAGTAGTATAGAAGACATCAGCAACCATTACCCGACCTAATCCCCCTCCCTACCCAACTTTCCAAATTCTCCCCCCCCACTTGATATGCTGACACCGCATGCATTTAACTACTTGCTCACATAACCTCAACTTCAAATGTAATACTCCACCTAGTGTTTCCCCTGCATCTCATGTAAATATTTTTTTTGTACATAGTTGAACCCATTAGCCTGCATATATTGTGTTTGATGTAAATTCTCCATGGTTTGAGCCAAAATGTTCAATGTGAAATGTTTTGTTACTTGTAAACTGCCCTTGATGTTAGGAAGGGGCGGTTTAGAAATGTTTTACAAATACATTTCATCAGTTCCCCTTGGAATTTATTTATTTATCTTATCAAAGAAGCTTCAGTACTACTGCCGATGCTTTGCTCTGTCTTTTATTTTTTTATTAGAATAAGTGAGGTGTTGGGGAGGAGAAGGAAGGCCTGGCTTTCCTGCTCTGCAGATAGAAAGAGACTAGCTGACAGGTGGTGATTGAACTATCACACAGGTGTGGGGAAGACTTCAGACACACTCGCTCCATCTGTGAGGTCACCATGGAGTGTGCCTGCATTGCCCTGCTTGTCTATGGAGAAAGGATAATATCAATGAACACTTGGAGCTGTAATACTGTTTCAAACCTTACTCTCAAACCCACTCTGCCAAGGAATCCTATTGGGCTTTAATGCTGCAATTTTATACTGTAAGCACCACCCCTGGGCCTAGAAAAGGAAGTGAAGGCATGGAGCGTGTGCTTACAATGCCGATACTGGTGGAGAGTTCATCATCTGTTGTCTCTTCATTCTCTTTCTGCTTGTCCCTTAGGGCTGGTTCGAGTGGTAGGGACACCATCCCCTCCTCCTGCTTTGACAACTTCCTCAGCTGCACCATGTGACAGGACTGGGAGGAACAGATATTAACAGATGGCGTACATACATTTAAAATCACAAACAGAGAGAAAGGCATGTTCAAAAAATCTATTATAAGAATATATGGATATATATTCCCTATACTGTGCATTAGCCATAGTACACACATACAGTACTGGGGATGCTGTGTATAAGAAAACAAAGTTAGCAGATTTTCCAAATGTTTCCTCATTTTTGTGTGTTTTCTTAATGTTTTTTAAATTCATTTCAAATATGTGCCTTGTATGTGCACTTGAACGTTTTTGCACGTGCAAATAGAATGTACGTGCATTGCTTTGTGGATAAATGTGTGCATATGCAATTTGCACTTGCTTAGCCATTCTAGGCATCCAAACTGAATGTGTGTTCATGAATACATACCCCTAATAAACAGTACACCAGGAAAGGGCTTTGGGTTAGAGAAGGCGTTCTCAACCAATCCTTGGGCACACCTAGCCAGTCAGGTTTTCAGGATAACCCCACAATGAATATACACATGAGAGATATGCATACCATGGAACCCCTGGGTTAGAGGTTACAGAACCTTTCCTTTATGCTAGGGAAATGCTGTCACCTGCTGGATGTACTGAGTATTTCTCTTTTGTTATTAGCTCACTAGAAAGGCCTTTGACATCTCAGCTTCATTCTACTGGCTTATCCAATCATAGTAAAAGTGGGATCTAAAACAAATGACAGTGTGATTCATCCAGTGCCACACACAGTGAGTGACAGAGCCAGGGATTCACTGTTTCATCACTGTGAAAATGAAGAACTTTTTCAATACCAACATTACCCTCAAACCCTACCCATAAACATCTTACCTAGTTTCCCCTCCCCAATATAAGGAATTCAAACAGGAAAGGGGAAGAGTAGAAATAGTGGGAGAATTACCAGTTTCTTGTGTGAACTGTACAGTCCCTGCAGCACCTCATCAACTATGGAGTTTGTTAGGTAGGTGACAACAGAGAGCTTCACTTCACTTAAGTGGGAAAAGAGAGAGAGAGAGAGAGAGTGAGTTTTTGGTCAGTGTATCAGGCAGGCTGTCATTTTTGCATCTTGGAATATCCACTAGTCCTTTACTCCCTTCCTTCCCTATTCATCTTGCCCTGGAACTCAGTGCCCATGGTTCCCCCATCCCAAGCGTGACGTCTTATTCCAGCTGTTTTCTTCCCTGCTCAGCTGTTGTTCCTTGGCTCTCACTTGAGTTTGTTCTGGATGTCTAAGCCAGCCTGCTCCAAGAGGATGCCATGAATGAAGCTGCGCGGCACAGTGACATGATCCGACACGGCACTCAGCATCTTGCTGTGCCCCTCAGCTGCCCGTGAGGCATAGGGGCAGAGCTCCTGGGTAAGGCTCACCATTGACTCCAGGGTTACCTATCAAAGGAACACAGAGCCTTCCAATAAGAACTGATAACATACACCACTAAAACCTCCCACCTCTTAAGACAAATCAAGTCTCTCTCTTGCTTACCTGCAACTCTTTGTCCACTGCTTTGGAGATTTCAGTGGCCACTGATTCCAGCCGATGCCGGAGAGGCCCATCACTGGCCAGAATGTGTCCCAGCTCATATAGGCTGGGGAAGAGCTGTGAGGATGGCAAAAAGAGAAACAGAGGAAGTGAGTGAGGGAAATGGAAAGAGAGCAAGTGAGGGGGTAACAGAGAAGCAGTCAGAGGAGAGAAAGTGTGGGGAAGAAAGAAACCGACATAGAAGAGAGGCTCCTAGAAAAGGAATAAGACTCATGAGTGATGTGAGAGATGCAGGACAGAAAAAGAGGATGTGAGTGAATGAAGACAGCAGAGAAAAGGTGAGCAGAAACTGCTCTGCAGGAGGGGGAAATGAGGCTGGCCCCTCACCGCTCGTGAATTCTTTGCATCTCTCATGAGCTGCCTGGCATACGACACATCTTCCTGCACAGATTCTGCAGGACAGCTTCGAAGTGCTCGAACCTCCTCCTGCACCCTGACATACAGCCGGTCCATCATCTGCCAAGACACGGGAAAGTTAGAAAGGGGAGGGGGATTTCTCATTAGTACTAGGAGCCAAAAGAAGGCAAATCCAACAAGCTACCACTCCATCTTCCCCCCAGTTCCATATCTCATATCCAGAATAGTGCTCAAATGGGCCGAAGCAGAAAGACTAACGCACCCTTTGTGTGCAGATAACGTAACTTTATGCACAAGTTCTGCCACGCTAAATGCATAAAAGAGATTAAAGAGTGTGAACAGCGAGGGAAAAGTATGCGCACACAGCAACACCAAGCATATTTAAATTATATGCAAATGAGCTGCACGTATTAAAATGGAATGCTAATAAGGTCTGTGCCCGATGCAGAGAAATGCGTAGAGGATTACATAATCTGCAGGAGTGCCAATATCTCTATGCCTGGTCTCAGTGGCTTAAACGTACTATGCATGTAGGGAAAGACTGTTTCAGGGTATGTCCCAATGAACAGTTACCTTCGATGTGAAATTTTTCTGCATGTATCTTTTCAGGGTATAAGTGAAAGTTTGACGTTCAAGAAGAAATGTTTTCTGCTTCTTATCCCTGTGTATTTTTTGCACTTATTTATATTATTTATCTTTTATTTTAGCTCTCTTGTGATTTCATAAAAAATGTTTTGGGGCAAAATAGTACTGATTCTTACAGAGTAAGCACCCAAAGAACCTGCATGTCCTGTGCGTAAAATGAAGAAGAAATAGCTAGTGCACAAAAATGGGGGATAAGACATTTTTCAGATATGTTAGTGAGAGGAGAAAGGGCAAAAGTGGTATTGTCAGACTCGAGGGTGAAGGGGAGGAATATGTAGAAGCTGATGAGGATAAAGCGGACTTGCTTAACAAATATTTCTGTTCTGTGTTTACAGATGAAGGGCCAGGAGCATGACCTCAGAAAACACCCACAAATAGGAACAGAAGCGATGGGGATCTCGAAAGATTTTCGGAAGACTATGTTCGTAAGGAACTAGCTAAACTAAAAGTAGACAAAGCAATGGGACCGGATGGGATGCATCCGAAAATACTGAAGGAACTTGGAGACATTCTAGCGGCTCCACTGACTGAACTTTTCAATTCCTCTTGGGAGTGGTGCAAGAGGACTGGAGAAAGGCACATTTATTTATTTAGCTGTATTTATATAACGCCTTATACCGGGACAAGGTGGTTTACATGGAATGAAAGTAAAATACATTATAACTGTGTCATTAAACTGTATACAAACATGCAACTATGAACTCTTGGGTTCTTAACTATATAACAGATCCACAGATCTTAACTATATACATTTCTGGCTATGTACAGTTGTAATGATAGTCATCTTGTAATGTTCTTTCAGAGGGAGTGGGAGGTCATGAACTTGGGTTGAATGTGTTTTTAGATGTTTTCTGAAAGTTGTTAGGTCAGTGATGTTCCTGAGTTGGTCTGGTAGCTTGTTCCATATGGAGGGTATGTATAGCTGGAAGACTCATTTACATGCTTGCTGATTGGATTTGGTTCTGATGTGGGGGATGATGAGGATGTTCATTGTGGATGTCCGTCTAGATCTGTGTGATTGGGAGAGCTGAAGAAGTGATTGGAGGTGGGGGAGGGGAGGTCTAAGTGGATTGCTTTGTGAATTAGCATGATGGATTTGATGTTATACGGCCCTGTAGTGGGAGCCAGTGGAGCTGTTTTAGTATTGGGGTGATGTGACCTTGCCTTGCTGCTGCTTGTAGAGTTCTGGCTGTTGAATGGAGCACTGTTTGGAGTGGTAGGAGTGTGGTAGTCCTTGGTAGATGGCATTGCAGTAATCCAGGATAGGTATTATTAAGGCCTGTAGTACAGTTTGGAAGTCTGCAGGTTCGAGGAGTGGTCGGAGGTGCTAGAGATTCTTTGCTTTGTGATAAATTGTTTGAGTGATTTTATTTATGTGGGGTTTGAATGTTAGGTGTTGGTCAAGGATGACCTCCAAGGTATCTGACTTCAGTCTTGGTTTTGATTGTAGTGTTGTTCAGTGTTATTGTAGCGGGGTAGGGGGGGGGACAAAAGTGGTGTCCCTTGTTATGTAGAGTGCCTCCATCTTGTAGTTGATTTGCAGGTTGTTGTCTTTTAGCCAGTTGGTAACCTCAGTGAAACATTCCTGATGGGTGGATAGAGTAGGCTGGGGGCTGGTTTATATTAATAGGTCCATATATCATAATGTCGTCGGCAGAGATGTGGACGTATATGTTGTGTGTTCTTATGATTGAGCAGAGTGGTCGTAGGTAGAGGTTATAGAGTATGGCGGAGAGGGTGGATCCTTGGAAGACTCCTTGCATCTACATGTATAGGGTGGAGGTGTTTTGACTGATCTTTATCTGTAGATGTCTGTCGGTGAGGTAGGATGTGAACCATTTAAGTACAGTACCTTGAATTCCATTGGTGTGTAGACATTGTAGCAGTATTTGGTGATTTACAGTGTCAAATGCTGACAAGATGTCCAAGAAGATTAATAGGATGCCTTGATTAGCTTTCTGGATTCCTTGAGTTAGGGTATTTATTAGAGTGGTGAGAAGTGTTTCCACTCCATGATGTGGGCGGAACCCGTGTTGCTGGGGGTCTAGTAGGATGTGTCAGTCGATATGGTCTTGAAGTTGGTGTTATACTGTTTTTTCAATGATCTTTGCTGCAAATGGTAGGCTTGTGATGGGTCTGTAAAATGAAGAATCAGCATGATCCAGGGTAAGTTTTTTCAGTGTTGGGCATATGGAGGAAGTTTTCAGGCACATGGGCATGATGCATTTTTGGAGTATCAACTGTGTGATTTTGGTGATTGCTCTGCTGAGTTCAATTTTTGTCGCCTTAATCCATGAAGCTGGGCAGGGGTTGTTGTGTTTAGAGATGTTATGATGTTTTTGATTTGGCCTTTAGTAACATCAGTGAAGTAGATCCAGGGGTCTGGGTGGCTGTCTTTGATTGGGGATGAAGTTGTTTATAATGTTGAGCTAGTTGTTGGGGGGTGAGGGTGGTTTCCTGGTTTTTGGTGGATGGTGCTTTAGTCAGGTGTTTTATGATATTGAAGCGTTCTCTTGGTTGGTTGATTGCAGAGTTGAGTAGTTTAGTGTGGTGTTCACGTCTAACTTTGTTGCGGTGTGGTAGTCTTTCATCAGTCGTAGATATTGTAGTTTGTCTTGGTTGTGTTTAGTTTTGCGCCATTTTCTTTCATGTTTGCAGAGTTGCCATTTCAGGTTGTGGAGGGTTGGAGTGTACCAGTTGGTCTTGGGTTGCTTTGTGCGTGTGTCCACGGCGGTATTGGTAGTGATGGCTGCATTTCTGGTGATGATGTTCCAGTTCTGAATGAGAACATCTGGGTCAGTGGAGTCTTCAGGTAGTTGTGTAAGAGT